>CM062923.1:2500-10002500 GCA_031878705.1 Tapirus indicus | reverse complement strand
GTAATCTAGAAATGTATGGTCCTTTCCAGTGATTTTAACCTCTTTTTCATTCCTATTCTTAATTGGCGCAGAAAAACTGCTCTTGAGAAAAAATCATGAAATTATTCATACATTTTTTCTTTCACTAATTCTAATATAAATGATGGTTGAAATTTCTGTAGATTACATGCAAGTATGAGATAAAATGAATGTGAAAAAATTGGATTCTGAGACAGACTATTTTTCATTAATATTTAATTGGCTGCAAATTTTGCTATCTCAAAAAGTTTCTTCTCCCTGCCTCACTAAATAAGTTCTGTCATTATTCGGTATAATTATAGCTTTGGGGAAAATTTCCCAGTAAAAGCTTAGAAGGGAAAAAAAAGGAAGCATAACAATTAATGATAAAAGCTTAGTTAATAGTTCTGTTTCCAGACCTTCTCAGAGTTGTGATCATGTAAGTTTCTATGACCTATATGGGTGGGTTAGATGAATGTTCATAATTGATTTAGACAAGAGGGAGGGTGTCAGGCGAGCAAACAGATTTTTCTCCCCTTAACAATTTCCCTATATGTCTGAGCATTTCCTGAATTCTGGGTTCACTCAGCTGTTGAATCTGTACTGTGTATATGGAAAACATCTGCAGATGTTCTGGTCTTGCCAGTTTCCTAAATGTTTGCTCAAAGTCTCAATATGAGGCATTCGAGATCCATTTGCAAAACACTCACTTTTGATCTGTTTAGATCCAATTTTGTTTAAGCATTTGAATTCCTGACATTATTGCTTCCTGTCTGTATGGTTCCCAACTGTGGATCAATGATTTGAATTCTATTATGCATAAGGCCTAATGTATTTTCCAAGGATAATCTGCCTTCACGTTTTGGAATGTGTCTTTAGTCTGTGTTCTCTTATATATTGACTGCAGGGCAATTGGATATTGCCTAAACACGTACCAGCTCACGCAAACATCTTCCTACAGCTCCTACACTCAGCCCCATGAGATGCTACCAACCTACTTTGAAATAGATAGCCCTGTGACCATTTCAAAGATAAGGAAGTTAAGACTTGGAAGATTAATTGGTTACCCCACACACTTTCCCAGCACAGTAAAAGACTAAATGAGAATTCTGTCCTCTATTTCAGAGTACTTTTCATCATGAACAGATACCCCTAAATGCTGTAACACTGTCTTTCTTCACATAGTAATGCTCTGTTAGAGAAGAGGGAGGCAGCTCTCAAATCAGATTCAGGTTTTCAGTAGAGAAATACCAACAGGCTCAGCCACCAAATGATTAAAACTTTCTACCTTTATTGACGGCCAAGCTCCTAGAAATATTCTACCACTAGTCTTTTCTTTAAGTTAAGACATTGAAATCTCCTAATAGATGTCAAAAATTGGAGTAGGAGTAAATTAGGTGATTATCCCTCAGCACCCAGAGTAGATTTAAATAAGCACAGTTGGAGGGTTGAGTCAGTCCATTCATCTGATGATAATACAGATGTCAATTGAACCTATTCTCCATTCCTGATACTCTGTTACATACCTGGATAGATAGTTTAAAGTAATATTGAGGAGCTCATAAATAAATAATCAATGATAAAACAGCATAGTGTGATTGTTCTCTAAGCAGATCAAATTTAGCTCACCAAGTGTTTTTAGAAATAAAGTTTTATTGGAACATAGCTATTCCCATTCCTTTACACCGTTTTCTATGGCTGGCTTCGCAGGGCAACAGCAGAGTTGAGTAATTGCAACAGAAATCATATGTCCTGCAAAGCCAAAAATATTTACTATGTGGCCCTTAATGGGAAACATTTGCCTCCCCCTGCCCTAGGCTATGATCCTTATATTACACCAACACCAGATTCTCAACTTTTTCAGAATCCCATGTAATTCCAAGCCCAGTGTAATTCCAAGCATTTTACAAGTGTTTCCCTCTGCTTGTGTATCACTGATGATTAAGTTCAGTTGTAGTTAATAAATCCCACAGTAACATAAGCTTTGAAAAGACTGAAGTTTATTTCTTCCTCACATAAAAATCTGAGGTAAGTAGTCCAGGTCATTCACCCTGTTCCAAAAAGTCTTTCAGGGCCTCAGGCATTTTTGAACTTTTCACTCTGCCATCCATGGACGTGGCCTCAACCTCAGGGTACAAGATGGTGGCTGGGACTCCAGCTGCTACTTCCAGCAGAGTAGAGGAATGGATAAAGAAGAACACAGGAAAGGAGCACACAGCTGATATTAAGAAGTTTCTTGAAAGAGGCCACATAACATTTACACATATATCCCATTGGCTGGAACTTAGTCACATGGCTCTACCCAGCCACATGAGCAGCTGGGAATTGCAACCTCTACCCAACCCAAACTCAGCAATTCTAGGACTGTAGCATGGATGTTAGCTGTCTACCAGATTCTCGTTCCCTTTCCACAGTGTCAAGTTCTTGCTGGAAAGTGGCTGCCCAGCCAGGGACTTGATTTCCCAGCTTCTCTTGTATCTAAAAGTTATCAATGGACTATGAATAGAGATGACATGGGGATTCCCATGCCAAGGGAATTCAGAGACAGATGCACCCTTTCCAAATTTGGAAGCCAGATGTTGAATACCGTGGAGCCGCAAGATAGAAAGAACCTGGATCTCTGAATTACTGATTAGAGAAGAATCTCCTGCTGATTAGAAACTCACATGTTAGACTGTATGTGTGCAAGAAATAAATTTCTATTGGGTTTAACCACTTAGATTTTAGGGATTATCACATTTCCCACAGTGTATTGTAATATTACAATATTGTGTTCAATACTAATGAGACAACTATGCTAATTTCTCTTAGATCTCTACACCCTCAATATCTGCTACATTACCTTTCACTGTGGTATGTGCTGAATACACCCTGGATGAATTATTACTGCATAATAGAGCCATGTACACGTACTATGGGAACACAGAGGAAATAGTATTTAATTCGACCTGGGAATGTTATATTTATTTTTAAGGGATGTTATATTTATTTTTATATATATATTTTTAAGGTCATATGTGTTATAACACTATATGAAGCATGAATATTCTGTTGGAGAATTTTCTCACATGGAACTTTTTGTTCTCTCCTGCGTTGTACGTTCCAGTAGTGTTGTCTGTGCTGGTTTGATGGGCACCTCATATATTTGAAAGAGGAGGCCCTGGTCTCTGGGAGGATTTATGAAGAGTGACTTCAAGGAGAAAGATCACCTTACAGGCAATATGGGGCTCTCGTTCAGGCCCCAAAATGGGGACTGTATGGAGAACAGAAAGGCTTTCTTCAAGCTGTCATTTTAAAATATCCACACCCTATTCCTGTGACAGCCAGAGCCTTTCCCACCAACATGGAAACCCAGAGTGTTGATAATTCTTAATGACAAGGTAAGTTTCCAAACAGAGCTCTTTCTTCATAAATGGAACCATTAGATGAAAACTTGGCTTGGCCTGCCACCCAGCTCACCTTTCTCTATCCCTTCTCTTTTAGCAAACCTTTCCCGTCCTTGTACTTAGCAACCTAAACAGTTCCTCGCATTCCCCTTCACACAATGCATTATGTTTACGTGTATTTTTAACTGTTGTCTCTCCTAGAATTTATGTGTCTCGAGGATTGAAACTTCTTCCTTATTCACCCTTAAATTTCCCAAGCTCTGGCACAGTGCCTCACATATAGTTGCAAATATGAGACATTCTGAATGCAGAATGAACTACTTGGGCTTAAGTTAACAGGAAAACTGGAGGAGAAAAACTACATCTAGTAATGGGATAGGAAGAAAAACAAATCAAAAGTAAAATCCTTGAGAAAAAAAGTGAGGCTTGGAGTTGCAATATTGTAAAACAAGTTCTGGGCTGGAGGCGGGAGGTTTGGACGCTGGTCCCAGCTTGGCCACCAATCGAGTGACCTTGGTCAAGCCAGCTGACCTCTCTGTATCTCAAGGTCCTCCTCCTTAAAATGATGGTGTTAGAGGAGACGACCTCTGCAGGCCTCTCATGATCCATATTCCTCTTCTAGAGAGAAAAAGACCACAATTTAAAATAAGACAGGGCCATCCACCACTGGCATATCTTCTGTTTTGTTTCATTATTTTATTTCATTTTAGTAAGAAAGGTGAGAGTGAGCCTCCTGAAATAAGGTGAGCCACCAATGAAATGTGAAAGGCATCCTTCCCTTGCCCTCCCAGGGCAACATGAGCAGCATCTTTTAATTGCAAACTTGAACGTTTCAGTGGCCATGAAGATACATAGAGAATAGAGCCCAGTGAGATTTGCCACAAGAGAAAGAGTGCTCACCTCACTGGAACACAATCAAATTCTTTTTTTCCCCTGTAATAATCTGCCTGACAAACAAAACATCTTGGAAGGCAGCACTGGCCATAACTTTGCAACTCCTGGCCTGGATCCATTGAAGCAATAGAACTTGTCTGAGAGACGGAGGTGCAGGAATCCTTCATCTTTCAAGATTGGAGAAAGTAAAGCTTGCTAAATCTGGTGGCATTCCCACAAGACTAGAAAGGGCATTGTGACTGTCCGTTCCATGGGAAGCAGGATCCCACATTTTCTCCAGCCAGGCCTTGGAAGGTTGCTGGAGAGGCCAAGCTTGGTTTAGAGCACAGGGATTGTCTGGCTTATATAAGACACTGAATGAGGGAGACATTGCTGTAACATGGTCCACCACTGCCACCTGCACAGTTCTGGACAGTATTGTCACATGGCAGAGGGCAGGAAGGGCCCCGGCGAAGTGTTGGACACAAGGGCTCTACCCATTGTCCATTGGGGAGGTCCTTTCCAGACTCCATGAGCCCCAGAGTTTCTGAAAAATTCAGTCAAGGAAGAGAGCTCGTGAGCATGGTATTGGATTTTAGATAGTTCCCCTTGGCCACCCCACTGCAGCCACTGGGGTCTCCTTGCTGTCCCTCAGACGCAGCAGACATGCTCCTGTCTTAGGGCCTTTGCTCTGCTGTTTCCTCCATCAGGAATGTTTTCCTTCAGATTCTACTTGCTAATTCCTTCACCTCCTTCAAGACTTTGTTTAAATTGCACCTTCCACACAAGGCCATCCCGGACCACACTCTTAAATACCACACCTGTCCCATTCCCCCTCCGTCCCCAGTCCTGCTCTTCCCTTCCCAGATCTACTTCTCCTTTTTGACATAGAACTTACCGCTGTCTAACATACCATAATATTTGGTTCCAAGTTCCTTCTCTGGCCAACCCCCTCCCCCAAAATGCATGCTCCTTGGGGGCAGGAATCTTTGTTTCGCTCACCGATATATCCCAGGTGCCCAGAACAGTGACGGGCACACAGTAGACCCTCTGTCAGCGTCTATTGAATGAATAACTGAATAAATGAATGAATGGGCTCATTAGGAACCTCCATCAGTTTTAATTTACTTTGGAAAAACAAAAGCAATGTGATAGCACCTGTAGGCCGAGCCTGAGGAGTTGGTCAGATAGGATATATATAACATAAGTGTGGGGCAAACCCACAACACCCTGTGGACTTTTCAGAATTGATTATTTGAATGAAAAGAAAACTAACATTCCTCTAGCTGTACTGCACTGGGTGTTTTCTGAGGATAAACCTTTGAGTTTAAGATCATTTTTCCCATTTTACAGATTGGATAACTGAAGCTCAGCAAGTTTAATCAACCTGCCTACAGTAAGCCTGAGGCACTGTTTTAGGTGATTTACATATTTGTACTAATTTATTTAATCCTGTGTCAACCATGAAGTAGATAGCATTAGAACCCCCATTTCATAGATGAGGAAACTGAGTCACAAAGCAGTCAAGGGACTTTCCCGGGCTCCCTTGGACAGGAAGTGTCCAGCTGTCCCTCCCAGACCTCCACTGCTTCCCTTCTGCCACACAGCCTCTAACCATTCTGCCAGGATCTTTCTTAGGATTTCCTTCTAAAAGTGTCTTCATACTGAAAATTCTAGGAAAATGTTTCCAACATTTTTTTATTTTTCATGTTGTCAACTTTTTCTGTGCTTAACTTTTGCAAAAACTTTGACATTTACACAGAACCCTCGTTTTGATGTATAATCTGATCATTCAGAGTGTTCATATTTGCATGTGTGTGCCCCAGTGTGTCATTTCCATTCGGTGAGATCTGCTGGTCTGTAGGGTACCACACTGAGTGCTGATGGAGTCACCACATGGTGAGCAAGGAATGGGACAGAGTTCAACATCCACGACAGTGCATCCTCACAAAGTGCAGCGTTGGCTCAGCAGCCCTTCTGCTGGGAAGGGAATGGGTAGCAGTAAAGCAGATCAAATAGAAGGGACTCTGTTTCCTTCCTCAGCTAAGAAGAGGGCCACCTCAGCTCTCACCACAGGGGTTACTCAGGAACCAGCCTCATCACAGACCCCAAGCAGAGCTCACCTAGAACCCACTTGGTTTGGTAAGTGTGATGAGTTAGGCCAGCCTCTCTGAAAAGTGGTTTTGGTCATTCTGTGCTCGGAACAACTAGAGAGAGAACAGGAAAGACAAAGGATGAGGTCATTTGGGGTCTAGCAACCAGATGGGTCCCCAGACCAGTACTTCTCAAACCACACATATAAAGGGCAAGTTTGTCTTTCGTCAGTTCTTAGAACACCAAAATTTGTGAAACATATTCCAAATAAATTATCAAAAAATATCCCAGAAGTAAATGGAAAGAAATACAAAATAAAAGCCCAATTTATATCATTATTAGATTTTATTAGATTAATATCTAATTAATACATTAGATTAGATTATTTTTAGATTACAAGATTGCTCTGTTAGGTTGCTATTAAAAGTTTCTAGCAGCTTCTTCTGATTTTCCATACTTATCCCATTATAGATGAGTAACAAGCTGATCCACAGACCATGCTTTGGGTGGCAATGCCCTAGACCAGGCTGGGTAGCCTGAGACTTGCCCTGGGTGACAACAGAGGGAGGGACTGGGAAAGACAGGGTCAATCTAAAGAGCAAATACAGAACCCAGCATGAAAGAGGCACAAGAGAGGTAACTCAGCCCAGTGAGGGCAGCAAGAGGGAAACAGATCCAAGCAGTGCAAAGCAATACGCAAATGAGCAGAGAGCAAAGAGAGGAGAGAGATGGGGTGAGCTGACGGGAGCATCACAGTAGTATGCCCCCAAACTTCTGATCACTATTTTAGCATCCAATCAGCTAATAAGTTACACATGAGCTATATGTTTAGCATCCAATTGGAACACAGTTATTATGAGATCATTAGACCGTAAGTTTCATAAGAGCAGGAAAAGCGTCTTCTTTCTGCCATGTCCCCTGCATAATGTCAGGGTACTGGTTACTTGTGTTTGAGTATGTAACTCTAGTTAGCCCACTCTAGTCTGAGTAGGAATCTGGGAGAGAGAGACACACACTTTGGAGAAAACAGTCAGAACTGTAATTGGCTTGATGATTCTGTCCAGAATTATTATAGGGTCTCTACATGTGGAGTGGTTCCCAGCGAGTTTGTCTTACAGACCCCTGTTCCACCATAGTCCCTGATGCTCTCAATGTTCAAACTGCTACATTACCTTTCACTGCAGTATGTGCTGAATATACCCTGGATGCTCTGTTGCTAGTTCTTGGTCCCACTATTGCTCTTCCTCTTGCCACCTCCAGCCATTACTATTGGTTTTGCAGAAACTCTTCAAGTGGCAAGGAAATGTTGTTTTCCTCCAGAAATTAGAGCTTTAGGGACTCTTTCAGTTAGAGTCTTACCCTCTTCATTTCATAGTCGTCTCTGCGGGAGAATGAAGAACATTTTTTCCCAAGGATTTCACCAGTAGACTTTTGAGAGCTATGCACAGTCTTTATTAGCCAGAATTGGCCTCAAAACAGAAGCCACTTTTTTCAGCTCTATCCCATCATTGGGTATGTTAGCCCCCTCCTCTCAGCATCTCATAATGAGAGGATAACCTTGCCTCCTGCCTTCTGTGGGGAGTTTTATTTCAACAGCCTGGCTTTCAGCCCCAAATCCTCTCAGTCACGTGTCAAAAAATACAAGAATTTTCACTATAAAAGAACTCCTGCACGACCTGTCCAGATAGGCAAGAATTCCAAGGTGAGCAGACAGATTGAGTTTCACAGCACGTAAGCCTCTCTTGAATACAATTCCTTAAGAGAATTGATATCCATGTGACAAGGAACCTTCTCAAAGGTACTGTCCTCAATGCAATCACCATGCCAGTCATGTTTATTGTCGATTGTCCATTCATTTGAAAACCTTCCTCTGAAGAGCTCTGCTTAACAAGAGCCAAGTGCTGATTCCTTGGCGAATGACCAGGAGGTCACATCTTGAGCTTGGTGAACTACAGGATAGAAAAAAGTGAATTCAAAGAAGCTTTAGAGCAGTTGTTCTCAACTGAGAGTGATACTGTTCCCCCTACCTATTCCCTACCCCCAGGGATATTTGGCAATATCTGAAGACATTTTTTAAACTAATTTTTTATTGCAGTAACATTGGATTATAACATTATATAAATTTTTGGCATATATCACTATATTTCGATTTCTGTATAGGTTACATCATGGTCACCACCCAAAGACTCATTACAATCCATCACCACACACATGTGCCTAATCATTCCTTTTGCTCTCCTCCCTCCCCACTTCCCCTCTGGTAACCACCAATCCAGTCTCTGTCTCTATGTGATTGTTTGTTGTTGTTTTTATCTTCTACTTAATGAGTGAGATCATACAGTATTTGACTTTCTCCCTCTGACTTATTTTGCTCAGCATAATACCCTCGATGTCCATCCACGTTGTCACAAATGGCTGGATGTCATAATTTCTTATGGCTGAGTAATATTCCATTGTGTATATATACCACAACTTCTTTATCCATTCGTCCCTTGCTGGGCACTTAGGTTGCTTCCAAGTCTTGGTTATTGTGAATAATGCTTCAATGAACAGACGGGTGCATGTATCTTTACCTATTGTTGTTTTCATGTTCTTTGGATAAATACCCAGCAGTGGAATAGGTGGATCATATGGGAGTTCTATTCTTAAGTTTTTGAGGAATCTCCATACTGTTTTCCATTGTGGCTGCACCAGTTTGCACTCCCACCAGTAGTGTATGAGAGTTCCCTTCTCTCCACATCCTTTCCAACACTTGTTTCCTGTCTTGTTAATTATAGCCATTCTGACAGGCATGAGGTGATATCTCATTGTAGTTTTGATTTGCATTTCCCTGACAGTTAATGATGTTGAGCATCTTTTCATGTCTTAGCAGCATATTTTCAAGTACCATGTCTGACCGTGCAAGTGAAACAATAGAAAAAACAAACACGTGGGACTACATCAAACTAAAAATCTTCTGCAGAGCAAAGCAAACCATCAACAAAACAAAAAGACAACCTAACAACTGGGAGAAGATATTTGCAAACCATATATCTGATAAGGGGTTAATCTCCAAAATATATAAAGAACTCATACATCTCAACAACAAAACAACTAAGAAACCAATTAAAAAATGGGCGAAAGATCGGAACAAACATCTCTCCAAAGAAGATATACAGATGGCCAACAGGCACATGAAAAGATGTTCTGCAGACATTTTTGATTTTCATGGCTGGGGTGGGGTTGGTGCTACTGGCATCCAGAAGGTAGAGGCTAGAGGCCACAGATGCTGCTAAACATCCTGCAATGCACAGGACAACCCCCCAACAAATAAATATCCAGTCCTTAATGTCAATAGTGCCAACGTTGAGAAACACTGCTCTGGGGCCAACCCATCGATAAGCAAGTAATTAATAATCATGATTTAGATTGGTTTCATACTTTTACGTGTTGGGCTATTTTTCTGAGCTTTTCCCAGACATAAATGTGCAGTCACAGGATTTGCTTTGATAAGTAGAAAAATAGCACTACCTTGGGAAATAAACTATTGAGGCAATGAACCTCTAGAACAAATGTACAATTATTTTGTCTTCATGGGCACACATCTCTCTTTGGCAACCATTGTTGGACTGGGAACCGTTGCATTCCTCTCCCTCCTTGTTTGCCTCCCAGCACAGGCTTCCGCCCTACAGTGTGATCCTGGCAAAAGATCACAGTTCTGGCATTCTGGGACCTTTTAATAGAGGCATTGGGCTCTTCCTCCTCCAAACGTCTAGCCTAGGGCTCTCCAAACTGTAACGTGCAGATGAAACGTTATGTGTGTTTCATCTGGCGGCGGGGGGCCATGAGAAAAGGCAGATTCTGATTCAGTAGGTCCTGATGTGCTGCCCCAAGACTCAGCATATCTAACGAGTCCTCAGATGATGCCAGTGCTGCTGGACCAAGGACCACCCTTTGAATAGCAAGTCTCTAGAGCACTGTCTATGTTTGTGTTCATCGTCCTGTTTCAACCTTGCCTGCATTATTTAGACACATGACTCACCTCCCCAAAGAAGCTAGGAAGACCATGTGCAGTAGCAGAAAAAGTAAGTATTTTGGACTCTGAAAAGCATATATTTAATCTTGGACCTTCTTCACAAAGGTTTTGTGACCCTGGACAAATTTACCAATCTTTCTGATATCAGTTTTCTCGTCTTAGTACGAATATTATTATTATTGCACAAGATGATTGACAATGATTAAATGAGATCACAGGTGCCGATCCCTTATCCAAATACTTGGGGCCAGATGTGTTATGAAATCCAGAATATTTTTGGATTTAACAAAAGTAATATGGTGCATATGCAATATATTATGTGACAACCCCAGAGGGGCCTTGGGCAGCATCCCATAATCAAATATATTAATATTTATGCAGCAAAATATATGAATACTGTACCAAATAGGAGGGATAAGGACTATAAATAGTGAAAATTCACATCAGGCTTTGCTGCCAGATATGTTCAGGTCAGGTACGAATTACAAAAAAGCTTTCAGTGTTTGGAGCTTGTTGGGTTTTGAAACTATGGATAAAGGGACGGTGACCCTGTGCTTGGCCCGGGACTGTATTAATCTTTCTATTGAAAGAGCATAACACTCTCCTTTCCTCCCGTGCACTGTAGGCTGTGAAGACAAAGCCTCTGAGACTGAGACTAGACGTGGAGCAGCCCCAAACCTGGGTGATGAGATAACACAATCAAGGGAGAAGTCTGCTAACGAGGGCCAGGGAGGATTCAAGGTCAAAGCCACACCAGCCCCTAGAATATCTCCGTGTTGAATCCTGTCATCACTCTTTAAACCACCCCCTCGCCACGCGCACACGTGCGCGCGCACACACACACACTCACACACACACACACACATGCTCCCACTCACACACCTAAACCATCAGGACCTGGCGCATGCTAAATTAAGAAGTTAGGGTCTGGCAGACGGTGGAAGCAGGAAGCCAGATAACTGCTGAGAAAAACACACCCCAATTCCCCCTTTAGCTCATAGAATTAGATGACAGTTTCTCCAGGGAGGGCTTTCAACTGCATTTCTTAAAAATGTACTTAGGAAAATGGGCACTAGACAGAACAAGTCATTTCGTACCTCTTAATTTACATGGACAATTAAATGTTTGCAGGTGTAGCTTATTTTTCCTTTTCTTTTTTGTGATCTTATAATTACAGCTCTTTGTACAAGATTTGGAGATGAAAACTTTGCATAGTATTAAAAAAAAACAACAATAGAACCAATTGTCAATCCCAGGCTGTGCCATTCTCTTACTTTTTAGGACACAGTCATCATAACCACAGCCAAATGGAAGTGTAGTCAGGATACGGGACCACCTCCATCCCGTGGCTTCAGCAACATGCACGCGTGCCCTGGGCACATATTTTATATGTCCTGAATAGTGGGCTGACTGGTCAAGATCTGATATGAGTAGCAGGTTTTTGCTCTGGCACGTAACGTATAATGTATTCTGCAACAAAAATAAGACTCTGAGATTATTTTAGAGATTGTTTTGGAGATTATATTAAGAAAGGCAGCATAGTGGGGTGGTTATGAGTTGTGTCCCTGGAGTCAGCCTGCCTGAATTCAGTGCTTACCTGCACTGTTTGCTAATTATGCGAACTTTAGCTGGTTGTTCCAGCTCCCTGAGATTCAGTTTCCTCACATGTAGAAGGATGATAACAAGACCTACTTCATAAATTTGCTATGAATGTTAAATGTGTTAATAAACACAAGATTTGAGAAGAGTACACAGTAGGTGGCTCTGTGTTCGTTGCTACTATTTTATTAATCTAGCTCCTGTGTCCAGACTGAATTCAGTGGAAAGTCGGTCCCTGTTGACTGACCTCCCCTGGAAGACGGACGGCAGCTCTTCTAGGCGCCGAGGGAGACCTTCCAGGGGGTAGACCCTTCCTCTCACTCTGCTCCAGCATTCCGGGGAGGTCCTCACAGGACGCAATTATCTACCAAGCACCAGGCACTTTGCTAGGCTCTTGACATATGTATTTTATCTCACAAGGTAGACATGAGTCACCCCCACTTCATGGAAGAGGAAACTGATACTCAGTGAGTTAAAGAGAATTGCCTAAATCCAAAGGACTGGTAAGTGATGAAGACATATTTGGAAACCATGTCTACATAATTTCAAATTCCAGATTCTTCCCACCAATCTCAGTCTCCACAATTTCAAACAATCTGTGAAATCCACACCTGGAGAGTTTGAAGACACACATAGGATTATTACCTTTTTCAGGAGAAGGGGGCAGGGCAAGAGAGGAGATTAACCACAAACCAACCAACCATAACATGCAAATAATGATCAAAAAGCACGTGGTCTGTTATCACCATCGTGTGTTTAAATCTAAGGCATGTCAGTGGCAAGAATATGGACAGGATAGAATAGCAAAATACAGGCTGGCCCTTTAAACCGGATCAGTCCAGCTCTCCAGATAACTCACGACTCCAGCCTTATTTTTCTCATTTGCAGCCCAGTCTGTAGACCCCCTCTGGAACCCCTCTGAGCTGACAGCAGAGTCGAAGCCAGTGAACAGTGGACAGCAGTCCAGTTTAGACAACTGCTCAGACTCCCACTCGGCTCCAGACCCCGCAGAGCCAAAGAAAGGAAAACGCTCTTCCTTTCAACAGCTTAAAAATTTTGCTCCAGGCTCCAGGGGAGGTACGTCGGGGGCCTGTGTGGTCTGGCAGCACATTTCCTTGGCTGTCTAAAGAAAGAGACGCTTGCCCACCGCTCATCTAAATGATGGGGAGAAGCATGCAACTTCCCCAAGTGTCCACGGCCGCTTCCTCTGCCAGCTGGGCAACAAAACAGAAGCAGCCCCACTCAGTGAAAACACTTCCAGACAAGTCACCTATAGCCTGCCTCGGGGCCCCGGCCCAGGAACCAGAAATCTGGCTGAGAATGAATGGGCTACCTCTCAGCAGAGTTCCAAGTTGGAAGGAATCATTACAAATGTGGCCATAATTCCTCTGCAAAAAAAAAGACACATTCAGGGTCATTCTAGAATAGACTTTGCAGAGACATCTGTTCCAGTCACAGCTTCACTAAACCAAATAAGTACGTGGTGCTTTTGGTTTCCTGTCAAGGCTATCAAAGAGTGTTTGCGTGTAGAATAATACATTTGAGTAACAAATGCCCGCCATGTCTGCAAATATTAAATCAGAGGCGGAACAGGTCAGGGTGGGGGGGTGATGAGGGAGGGCACGTGGCTGAGCTAATGGCCTTTCTACGGCTGCTACAGGGGCTGGAGGTGACGTGCTTCGGGGACCTAATGAATCTGATACCATCTCCAAGTCCAGGCTGGGGGATGACTCACCAGCCCGAGACTCACTAGCTCAGGGTGACCCAGGGACTGAGAGAGGCTCCTTTCAGAAAAGAGAGGCACAGATATCCAGCACCTCCTTGCATTTCAATAACCCCCTTTAAACAAGTAGAAACCGGTTCTGCAAGACCATGGATTTGTATTCTCAAAAGAAAAGCCTTATTGCAGCTAATTAGGAACAGTTTTATTGATTTCCAAGAAGGTTGGGAGAATTCAAGAATTCTGGGTAATAAGCTGTCGGTTGGAGTTCCTTCATTTCATTCACTTTTTTGTTCTGAAATGCTGGCTGCTGCACCCCACACGTTTCCACTCTTCTGTGCATATGTATTCCCGGGGACCTGAGCCTGCACGCCCTGGCTGTGCAGTGTGGCCGTCCACCTTGGTATCATTGAATACCCTACTTGCATTTGCAAAGAAAAATGTCATATTTGGATTAGAAACATCAGTCAGAGAATCATGTTAATCATAAAAGACAAAAATCTCCTTTTGAGGATGAAAATGGCGCACGCAGCTCAGGCTGGTCCACTGCTCACGGTGGGGACCTCTGTACAGCAGCTGACATTTGACTCCTCCTTCCTTCAAACTCCGTCTCCCTTGGCTTTGGTGAAACCACTCATGTCTTGTTTTCCTCCTGGCTCTCTGACAATTCCTTCCAGAATTTTCTTCCAGGCTCCTTTTTCTCTGCATCTCTGATAAGCTGGTGATCACCTGGATTTCTGCCCCAACTCTCCGATGTACTACCTCTGTGTTTTATGGGATCTCATTCACTTCTATGGCTTCAATCTCCATCTCTAAACTGAGGACTCTCATATCTACCCTCCAGACCCATCCTTCTCCCAAGCTCTTCCAGAAAGCCAATAGCCTGTGCACAACTGTATCGAGGTATCCCACATGTCCTTTCCCCTTGCCTTAATCCTGCTGCCCCCTTCCATTGCCATGAACCACCAAGTCAAGTAACCCGAGAAGCTGAGAGAGATTCTAGACCACGCTCTCTCCTTCATCTGCCTCAAATATTGTGACCCTTGTAAAACATCCCCCTGCCTCTAACCTCACTGCTTTCCGTACTTCCTTTAACACTTATAAAATGCAAATATGATCACATTAGGTCATACTTAACACTCTTCAGGGTCTTCCAGGCGCCTGGTGAATCATTTCCAGACAGCACAGCCCATCACACAAGGCCCTGGGAACCTAGTCCCTGCGTTTATTTATCACGGCACCTTCCCTTTAATGTCAATGTCGAGCTCCAGTCAAGCTCCAGTCAACTGCTTATAATTCTCCCAGTGGCCTTGTTGTTTTATCCCCCTTTGCTTTTCTTGAAACTAAAATACCACCACCAGCGCTTCAGCCGTCCTCTCGTGTTCATTCGTCGAGCCTCAATTCCTCTACCCTCAATCCTCACTTCTTCTCTGGCAGAATTACTGTTTGTTACGTCCCTACTGAATTCTGTCTCCCATCACAGAGTCTATCAAACTATGTTGCAGAGGTGTCACGTCTGTGGCTCTACTGTACCCTGGCTGTGTGATCTTGACTACTTACTTTACTTCTCTTTGCCTCACTTTCCTCATCTTTAAAATGGCTACAGCAATACCTGCCTCAAAGGGCTGTGCTCAGGATTAAAGGAGTTGATATGTTTAAAGCCCTCAGAATAGCATCTGGCAGAGTGACTGACACATAGTTGGTTTTCAATAAATGTGGGATTAAAGAGATGGAATAAATGGGTCATTGTTGGACTCATGAATTCCCAATGGACGTGGCTCATCCATTTGGAGATTACCTTTTTTTTCAACCTTACCAAATACTAAATCTGAAATGCTTTCATATTTTAAAGTGTTTTCCTTCTTTTTATTTGTTACTGTACATTCATTTTGCTGTAAAGTTTTACCTTTAGTTTACAAATCCTGTCACAATATAGAAATCAGAATAGTACTAACCTTGAGGCAGTGAATATTGACTAGGAAGGAGTGGGAAGGAGCATTCAAGATGATGGAAAGGCTCTGCATCTACTCGACTGGGTGGTGGCTACACAGGTATATGCATGTGTAAATAAATCCATCCAGCTGTTTACCTGAGAGATCTGGGCCCTTTGCTATATCCAAGCTGTTCCCCAAATGAAAAACAAAAGAATACAACCATCAGAGCGTACCCCGTTTGGTGACAGTCACTCTGTGAAAATGCTGACCTGTAAGTTTTTCTCTGAGAAGTCGATCGTGTATCATTTTGAAATGTGCATTTTACACTACCTGTGATCCAGAAAAAGAGGGGATAAGCAGGAGACCAGAGAGTTAAGTCTTTTCCAGGACTCTTTCTACACACACATTATCTCTAAAAAGTGAGAGGAAAGAAGAATGTCTAAATGAACTGAGAAAAGGCTAGTTCTGTTGGTTCTGACATACCCCAATATCCAGAAGTGCTGGAGAGATTAGGTCTCCAGGAAAGGAAGGGAATATAGGTCACAAGAGAAGGTTATTAGGAACCTGTGAAAAGACCCCGTTCCCCTATAGAAGGAGTTTCCACTGACTTTGGGCCTATCTTCTTGTTCAACACATTCCTGACCTCAGTGCTTAGGCACTCAGCGGCTGGCGCAGTCTCCCTCTGCTCCTTCCGTCCCTTGAACTGGAAAACAAAACGTATATGTGATCATCAAAGCTCTGAAAAAAGAAAAACTCCCGACTCCTTTGGCTGCTCTCTTCTCCCTGAAAGCTCGGTGTGATGGCGCCCGCCCGGGCACAGCAGTGAGAACCCCCCACGTCGTGTGAAGAATAAACCTATCTTTCCAACCTTGCTCTCTCCAGCGACCTTGGACCCATGCCTGCCTACGTGTGCTTGGAAAGCAGCGCAGAGTGCAAAATGATTTATGTACGATGATGCATGCAAAGTATTTTTTATTGTATCGAGGAGCACCTCTTAGGGTTTGCTGTGGAGTGAAGGAACCACAATTCTACCTAAGAAAACAAAGGCGCGAGGCATGTTTCCTAAAATAGAAAATAACTGTGTATAGTCCTCAGCCTTCCTAGATGTCTGACAGGGCAATATTCTGAATTGTTCGTCCATCATCTCTCATTTTTCTACGTCCTTAACCTCGGCCATGCTTGCTCAAGATGCCCACCTTCCACAGGGAAGATTAGAACCTCTTACAGAAAGGGTGGATGCCTGTGTTTGTCCCACAGTGATGAGGACTTTGATTCACACTAAAATCTGTGCACAGTGTTAGTGGCAGCTTTTCCAACGGAAATGGAGAACAGAGGAATGGTTGCTAGAGATGAGGGAAGGAACAGGACTGGAAAGGAATTGGGTGTGGCTATAAAAGGGCAACACGAGGGATCCTGGTGGGGATGGAGATGCTCTCTGTTTTGAACATTTCTGTACCAATGTCAGGATCCTGGTTGTAACATTGTACTATAGTCTTCCAAGATGTACCACTGGGGGGAAAATGGGTGCAGAAAAAAACCACAGGATCTCTCTGTATTATTTCTTACAATTGCATGTGAATCTACAATTATCTCAAAGTAAAAAAAAAAATTAATTAAAAAAGAAAGAAGGGATGCCTCTGATATGCAAGATAGGATCATGGAGCATCTGGATGAGGGATCCTTGATGGGTAAGGGACAGTCCACCTCTCATGGACCACCTCTTAGGGTTTGCTGCAGAGTAAAGGAACTGAGATCCTGCCTGATAGTTCAAAGGCATAAGACTTGCTGGATAGAAGGAGGACATGGTGTAGGGGAAATGACAGCTCACCCGCCTCAAGACTGGAGGGTGGTGGGAAGGAGATGGGGAGAGAGGAGAAAGAGAGCATGTCAGGTTGGAAAGGTCTACATTCCCCCTCTCTGTACTTTTTGTTAGAGAGGGACAATGAGTGTGACACCACGAGGGGTCCCTTGCCTTCACTCTCTTCTGAGAGTTCCAGAAGCTTTCAGCAACCCGAGCAGTGGATTATCAGCATTAAGCCTCAGTCAGGGAGGAGAAAATCCTGAGCATTTTCTTTCTGAGCCACCTAATTGGGTTAAGTCAACTGCAGATTTGAGCAGAGAATGCTGGCAGTAGCTACCAGGAAGGTAGAGGATGTCACCCGGTGACCAGAACCCCAGCTCTTCCCTTCTGCCGAACCCACAGACCCTCCTTGGTAAGGGGGAGCTGGGGAGGGTAGGGGAGCTTCCTGGGTGGTGAGCACATTGCTGGGCTGGGAGGTTGATGTGTCCTGATTCCACGAGGAGAAGACAGAGACCCTGAACTCCCTCTCAGACGTCATCCTATGTGTTTCCTTTATAATAAAACCATGATCATTAATATAGCGCTTTCCTGAGTTCTGCAAGTTGTTATTTCGAACATGAGAGGTTTGTGGGAACCCCCAAACTGATAGCCATTTGGTCAGATGCAGGTGGTCTGGGGACCCCAAAGTGCAGCTGACTTCTCAAGTAAGGACAGACCTGTGGAGGTCTAAGCCTTTAACTCACAGAGTCTGATGGCATCAGAACTGAATTGCAATATACCCAGTTAGGGTAGAAACAGAACCCCATCCCAAACTCCAGCTCTCTCGACGGTGTTCTTAGGAGGTGGGGGGCTCCCTCCTCCGTGTCCTGCTGCACCCTGCACAATATCTACCCTGGTTTCTCTAGTGTATTTGGGAATTCATTGGTTTACATGAAGGTCCCTCCCACAAAACTAAGGCTGCTCTGGGGGAAGGACCACGGGCACATTCAGGTTTCATGAAAACTGAAGGCTTAACAGTGTAAAGAGGAGCCCTCTTTGCATATACACATACTTTACAAGAACACATGACCACGTGAACATGTTGCTAGGACCTCTCCCCAGGCCTTACAACAGGCCAGGAGTGCAGTGGGGGGCCCTGAAGCTTAAGCCTCATTAGCTGCCCAGCAAATCGGCTCCTGGCTTCTGATTCCTCCCTGACATCTGGCTCACAGTGGATGTTCAGAACCTGTTTAGTGAATGAATGAAAGATTAAATGGCATAGTCACAAACACAGATATGAATAAGAGTAAGGCATTTCTTAACCTTACATTTAAAAAAAGATTTGATTCCTCCTAGTTACATGACAAGGGCTCTTTTTTCCCCTTTGGGGACTGACCTCACTATTTTTGCCCGAGTCCCTGAAGTGGAACTTGGAAGGATTTATAGGCCACGATTACCAGGTTTAAACACACAGAAGCTAGTGAATTTGGTCATCTGCTATTTGCACCAGATTAGAAAAATCCCCAGGGAAACTGTGTTTTCATTTCCATGCTAAATCACAAGAGAACTAAAGAGACAGAGCTAAAACGCAAATTTAGGGCACATTTTAAATATAGGGGGATTTAAGGTCTTTGTCTCAGAGCCAAAAGCTTTCTCTTCGAGGAGAATGCAAGTCATTAGGCTGCCCTGACATTTTCTGGGGTTTTATAATACAATAGTTACAGGCTTTTTCACAGTCATCTGGCATTGAGAAACGTGTTATGTAGCACTTCATGCTTCTCATGCCACAGTGAATTCTAGAACCTTGAATATCTCTTAAAGTCACTCCTTCTTTCTCCTCCTGCTGTCGCTGCCCTGGGGAGGCCCTGGAAGCAGGTGTGAGGTGGGCAAAGGGGTCCAGGATGTAGGATCACACCAACCTGAATCCTGCTTCCCACAGACCTTTCTGACCAGCTGTGTCATCCGAACTTCTCCAAGCCTCGGTTTATGCGTAAGATCCCAGTACTCAATAGCTTCCGCCATCTTGGCATCTTCCCATACACTTGGCACCATTTCAAGCTTGTTTGGTATGAAATAGGAACCCCATATTTCCATCTCAGGTAGGTAAAGAGTGACACCTGCAAAGTTACTTGGAATCACTAGCCTGGCTTCTATCTCCTGCCTGGGATAAGACTCTACTGCCGAGGGGGTAAATCTATGAGGGTCTCTCTCCAACCTAGAGAACCGATGCTATCCATGAGCACAAGAGAACAACTGGAATATTCAGTAACGTGCTACAAAAGGCCCAATGAAGATGGATAGGTCATCCCAGGGGATGCAATTAGGGGTTGGGAATCACACAAAGATAAACTAGAGAGGGTCAGACAGTAAAGTAAAGAAACCACGTGCAAGCTAGAGGAACATCTCCATTAGGGAAGTACGAGGCCCACTTTGCCTCTGGGATACTAGGAACTCGTTACTGAAAAGCTAAAATGTTGTTGACTAAATGTCGCCCCAGAAGGAGGCGAGCTCCTTGGACGTCCTTACCCATGTCTGCCGTTCATGCCTCTGAATCTCCTCCCCAGGCAGAGTTGATGAAACGGTCATTTGTGCCGGGGTCACTGAGAGTTCACATCAGCCTGCAGTTCTCCAGTTCACAGCAATAAGGGCTGGATGTGTTTCAATTAGGTTCACAAGACTATGAAGTCATGTTGGATCCTAATCAGCTGATTAAAAATAATCACATTCCATTTTAAGAGAACTTGAGTATTTTGAGGTTAGGAAAAAGTCTAATTAATTTTTTTATATGATTGCCTCATTCTAACGATTCAGGAGATGGCAAAGGAAACTAATATTTTTACAGCCCCTACTATTGACTAGGTACCAGGCCGGTTTGCTTTTCCTATGTTACTTCCTAAGATTCTGACAACAAGTCTGGAAGGCAGAATTATTATCCCCATTTTAGAGATAAGGAGACTGCAGTTCCAAGAGCTTAAGGTGACTTATGTGAACCTATGCAACTGGGAGAGACAGAGTCTGGTTCTAATCTTGGGTCTGTTCAACTCCAAATTCCACACCCTGTCCCTTGTACTGGGTGCCAGTTGGCAAGGGGACTAGACCCAAGACCTCAAACCCACTTCCTTCTCTCTGGGCCTCCTAAGGTCTCTTCCCTTCGGACCCCACTTTCCTGGGGATCATCTGAGGTGGTCAGGCAGAGCTGGCAGCAGGACCCAGGTTGGGCACCCTCCGCACAGGCTGGGTAGCGGGTATCAGGATGCCCAGGGGCCAGGCGGGTGCGGCTTGACCAATACCGAGGGGATTTTCAAAATCGAAAGTGCCCAAGGCTGGTTTCCATTGTTCAGTTCCTCAGAAAATAGCTGTGCCCTGGCTTTTCTTCAGGGGAATATGCTGTGATTAATGTGTTAATATACTGCTCGCTGTATTTTTCCACCCACCACGCATTTTTGGAATATGTTCCTCAAAGGAAATAGACAAAAGTTTTCACATATTCTGCATCAAATCTCGCTTTGGGATTCAGTTTTCCCACCATTGTGCTTCTGTTCACCTGTTCCTCCTGCCTGGGACACCTGTGTAGCCATCTTCTTCCCTCTTCCAAATAGATTCATTCTTCAAGGCTCAGGTGAACGTGCCTCCCTCCAAAGTGTGACCTGCATCTTCAGCAAGATGCCACCTCTGCTCCTCTGACCTTTGACATCTGCTCCTCCCGCAGTGCTTCCACACTGCCTGTGTCCTTGGGTGATCCCTGTGTGCTGGGAGCTCCTTCCGGTCTCTTGTTCTCTCTTGTATCCCTCACAGTTCCTGGCAGATCCTGCTTGAGATAAAATAAAAGGCAGGGGCTGTGCAGCTGGAAAGACCCGCCTTGCCCCAGATGTCCCACTTTGTACAAGTCACTTAGCCTTTCTGGGTCACTCCCTCGGCATCTGCAAGTCCCTGCCCCACAAGGTATTAAAGGAGCCATTTTGTCATTTGTATTTATGAGTGTAGCACAGTGACCACTCACTCGTCCTCAGTCTTCGATGCTAGAATACAGCTGGCTACTGAGTTATAATCCTCTGGGACGCACAATGAGGCCCTGTCTCCTCAGACCGGGAGACCAACTGTCTCCTGGCCACTTGGTCTCTGCTTCCCCTGGGCAGCAGCTGAAGGAGAAAAGAAGACATCCAGCAGGCTGGCACAGGTGGGACCCACAGCTGGCAGTCCCCCTCAGCTTTGGATATTTGAGAAAGTGACTTTCTCCTGAAATCAAGATGTGCTACAGAACTGGGACACACCAACCAAATTCATGGACAACTGAGACAAAACAAAACAGAAGAGCTGTCTGGCGCAAATTTCTCACTTTCCATTAAGAAGGAAACTTGTAGCCTGAGATTCTCCATGCCAACTGTCGGCCTGGTCTTCTCCTGATAGGAATAGCTCAGTGGAAAATACACTAAACACTAGGAGCATTTGGGGGAGACCAGAGTTGCAGCAAAGGGCTCCAGGGATCCCATGGGTCAGCGTCATCCAGAGACAGCACGTCACTAAGAAAGAAAGACAACTTCCGCTGGCTCTGCAGGCAACCTGCCCTGGTGGACATCAAGGGCCTGTGACTAATCTTACTGCTTTTCTAAGATGCTTGTCATTCACCAGCACTGCTGTCCTCTGAGTGTTGTTTATTTCAGATACATTTTACTTTCTCAGACAAGAGATTTCCCTACATTTCATTTTAAATGACTAATAACTAACAAATGACTAATATCCACATAGTGTTCCCCTATTCACAAAATGCCTTCATAGACATTATTGCCTTGAACTGTTGTAACCCCTCTGCAAGGAGGGGAACGTTGTTTCTATTTAACAGATGAGAAAATTGAAGGGCGAGGTCACGTGGTCACTTGGAGTCCCTCCAAAGCCACTCACTCAGGAAGAGTGGAATCAAGATTCGAACCCAGTTTCTCTGACTGCAAATATCACGTTCTTTCCATCAATCATATCTGTAAAACACTTCTTTGTTTTCAGAGTGCATTACCTAGCTGTCCAAGCACGCCTGGGAAGTGGCATCCTGGGTGTTTCCAGGTGGAAGCTCCATGGAGCAGGGGCTCTGTCTGTCCATTGCTCTCTGTCCAGGCCCCAGAACACTTCCTGAAAATAGGAGTCCATCCATAAATATTTTATGAATGAAAGAGTGAAAGGCACAGAGAGATTAAATTACTTTCCCAAATTACACAGCTAATAGATATAAACGCTAGGAATTGAGCCCTGGTTTCTAGCTGTAAGCCTAATGATATTCCCAATGCACATTTTGTTTCATAAACTGACTGCAAGACCATTTTTCCTATTGTTAGAAGCAGCATTCACCCTTATAAATGCCTCAAGGGAACGAACTCAGAAAACTCAAACTGTGTTTTCTTGGGCACCGTATCTAGCTATTCCACAATCACTCCAAAGGCGGATAGCGTCTTCTTTGTACAGACAAGAAAATGGAGTCTTAGTGATACAGTACAACTTGTCCAGGATCACAATGGGGGACACACATGTGTCAGGATGCCTGATTGTCATAGTATGTATCACAGCTACTCCAATGAAGATGGAGAGAGGAGCAGTCATAGGGGTCTAGATCCCTACTGGGTCCTGTGACAGTGCTAATCTGTGGGTGACTTTGCTTCTCTTATTTCAAAAAAAAAAATCAACAGATTGAGTAGTAGGACTAGCCACTACTAAGCAATTAGAAAAGTGTGAATAATGGGCAATTTCTGAAGGGCTGACATGTAGTGAAGTTTAGGGGTGTCCTGATAATTCAAGGAAACAAGAAATCCCAAAGATGTGTGATAGTTAGGGAAGGCTTTGCAGAGACCATGGGACTCAAAGTCAGTGTACTGGAATAATGAAATTCTCCAGCTTCTACCACTTACTACCTGGGACATGAACAAACAACTTAACCTCGCTTTTCCCCAGCAAAATCGGGATAAGAATCAGCCTTATAGGGCAGAGTGAGGAGGAAATGCCATAGTCTTAGAGTACTTAGCTTGGTACTGGCTCTCCATGAGCCCTCAGTAAACGCTCTCTGTAAGAATAATAATGCACCACATGATCAGCATCCGGGGTTCAGAGCTAAGGCCCTTATTCCTGCCTCGATTTCAAACACAAGCTCAAGGATCTTCCTTGTGTGAATTCTTCCGGAGCACCCCACAGAGGAACAGCCGCCTCCTCCACGGCTCACAAACTTGAGTTGGTATCAGGTTCTCTTCTGACACCTGCCCGCGAGCCTTTCTGCCCTGTGTGAGATCTTCTTTCCAGGCAGAGGGTCTGTATCCTCATTGCCAGCACAGGGCCTGGCACATTTTAGGTACTTGTCAAATGATTGGCAAATAGGCTAGGGATTCAGAGATGAGAGAGAAAATGGACCCCAATTTTGCGGCAGTCATACGTAAATTCTAGATTGTCTAAAAGGTGATTTATTCTATAAACATTCATTGAGCACCTACCAATGTGCTATGCAGGGTGTTCAAATTTTGTAGCTAATATTCTGTTTGCTTCCTTGAAAAACATCCCTGGTCTGGTGGAAGGGCCAGACAAACTAACCAATTACATTACATTATGGAACTTCAGAAGCTCCGGGGACCCCAGTCTCCTGACTAATGGAAGAATGCAAGTTGACTCAAACCCTTAGGTCTCATTACATGAAATGTTTCATCTATTTTCTAAGGCTGCCATCCATCTGCACAAGGAGAACAGGCGTGTTCTTGAAGTCTAAGTCTCAGTCTCAGCCTGGGACCAAAGGAAGACGAAAGGAGAAAACACCCCACCTCTGGGGGATGGAAAGCAATGTCACAGGCCCAAGTTAAGATATGTCAATAAGGTTTGGCAAGAATTAAGCTGAGATCCTGGAGCAAGAGAAAGGTGGCCGCCAGGTGCTTGGGAGGGGATGGGCTGGTGAGAGCAAGCGTTTACACTTCGGTGGAAGGGATTTGGGGCAAACTAGAGAAAGGGGGCTAGAAACACACATGCACGCCTTCTGCTCCTGTGTCTTTGTCCTGGCCAGATCTGTACCCACGGGCCATATCAGGGGCAGGCTGGTGTGGGGCGGAGCCTCATAAAGCAGGAAGTCTGAGGACTTGTGTTTGCCTCTCTGAGGCCCCTCAGAGCAGGGTAGTTCTGGTATTGAGTGGTTCATTGGCAGTGGGAGGCCGGCAGCAGAATAAAATGGGAGACGTGTCATAACAGAGGTGAGCACAACATGTCATGGTGGCAACAAGGAGGGCTCAGCGACTCCATGGCAAGAGGTGGCCAAGGCAGAGCGGCAGACTCAGTGGAGGAGATGTTGGAACTGAGAGGGGGAGGAATGAAGGTGGGTTTGCCACCAAAGGAAGGGAAAGAGAGTCTTAAACGGAAGAGGGAACTAGACGATCAAAGGCCTGAGCTGTGAAGAAATGTGGGCTGGGAGGGAAGGAGAGCAGGCCCCAGTCGCCGGGGCTGTGATGGGAGCAGCAGAGACGCGACTAGGAGAGCCCAAGCCTGGGTGCAAAAGCTCCCGGGCGCTTTGCCAAGATTGGACTTGACCCGTGAGCATCTCGCACTTATCCTAACGTGGTATACAGTTTACTTTTCCATCAGTTCTTCTGTTTTCTTTCTTCCCTTCTCCCAAGAATGTAAGTTCGGTGGCGCAGCGGTTTAGTCCATGCTTGGCAGCCCGGGGTTCGCGAGTTCGGATCCCAGGCGCCCGCGGACGCGCACTGCCTGTTAGCCATGCCGTGGCGGCGTCCCATATAAAGTGGAGGAAGATGGGCACAGATGTTAGCTCAGGGCCAGTCTTCCTCAGCAAAAAAAGGGGAAGATTGGCAACAGATGTTAGCTCAGGGCTGGTCTTCCCCACAAAAAAAAAAAAAAAAAAAAAAAAAAAAAAAGAATGTAAGTTCCCTAAGAACTTTATTCACTAATAAATCCTGAGTTCCCTTGACCAAACTCGGTGCACAGTACATGTCCAATAAAATTTACTAAACAAATGTATGCTAACTCCTTAGCAATATGCCCAGTGAGTAAATGTCAGCTATTGCTAGCTATTCTTCCTAATATAACATATTATCTGTGTTCTAAAAAATGCATGCTGGGCCTGTTTTTGGAAGAGCAGGTGAACATGAAGACATGGTTATTATGATTTTATTCCACCTCTCATTTACCTTTCAGTAATTTTCACGAATTCCCCCTTCTTCCCTGCCTCCACCCCACCACCCCCACTAATTTCTTTTCGGGCAAGAACAAGTTCATTTTACAAGTTCATTCCGACACAAGAGCCCCATCCAAGGGCGTGTGAGGATAACGCATGCACGGAGCGTCAATAGAAATATTTATCCCGGGTTTCCTGCATGTCGAGCTCTGACAGCTTGCCTTCTGTCTCAAAACCATGTTCATGTCAATAAATCTGCTAAACTCCTCCACCAACCTGCTCGCTCTTCCCACAGCAGAGAAGCTGTGAAGAATGGCTGTTCTGTCTCAAAAAAAAATAGTTCTACTCCCCAGGGCACATCTGAGTGCACCTTGGTAGGAAACTATGTTTTGAGAACTTTATACAGTTCTACCTGAGCTCAAAAAGTTAGATGCTGCCCCCAAAGTGCTGCAATAGCTGCAATTGTGTGGTAAGTGGGAGATAGTGTGTGTATGCGTGAGATGTGTGGTGTGTGGGTGTGCGGTATGTGTGTTATGTGTGGTGTATGTCGTATGTGTAGGGTGTGTGTGTGACGTGTGGTGTGTGTGGTGTGAGTGGTGGATGTGATGTGGTGGGTGCGTGTAGTGTGTGTGGTGTGTGTGTGTAATGTGTAGTGTGTGGGTGTGTGTGTGAGATGTGTGGTGTGTGAGTATGTGATGTGTGTGAGATGTGTGGTGTATGTGGTGTGTGTAGGGTATGTGTGACGTGTGGTGTGTGTGTGAGATGTGTGGTGTGTGGGTGTGTGTGATGTGTGGTATGTGAGTGTGTGTGTGTGTGTCTGTGTGTGGTGTATTGTGGTACCTTTCCTTTGCATAGGTCACAGTGCGATGATGGATCCTGTTATGTTCCCAAATTTTGACTCAAGTTGGAGGTCCTGCCACCCTGATGATGCCTTCACATTTTTGAAGATGCACATGGTCTGGTGGAATAAACCACAGACTTTGGACACACATAGACTGGAAGTCAGATTCCAGCTTCATCCACAGATGTGTGAGATCAGACATGTTATTTAACCTCTCTGAGCCTCATTTATCACATGTGTAGTCTGGGGGAATAATTCTTAGAAGAGAAAATGTGCATAAAACCCTAGGTTCAGTATCTGACACCTCGTAGGTACTTCACAGAATAGGGGACTTGTCCTATTCATCTGACATATACTACATGCTCCTTACACAACCACGTACTGAGGTGACAATTATACATTATTGTTGCCCTTTGGTGATTATGGAGGTGAGGGGAGGATGGCAGAGTTGAGAGGAGAGGGAAGCAAGAAGGCCAGGTATTCTTACGTTCTAACTGTCTCCCAGGGTTAAAGATTCCATTGATAGCTTCTGCTGAGGGTTCCCACATTAGGATGACAGGACACTGAGGCTGGAAGTCCCATCCTCTCCCCAGAGCAGCTCAAGGCACTGCTCCTTCATGGCAAGAGAAGGTGCCAATTCCAGTTGCAGCCACTATGAGCCCATGTCCTGACATTCTCCTCTCAGACACTCAGCAATCGAACTTGAAGCAGTCCCTTCTCTTTCTGGGCATCAGTTTTTCAAATTATAGGAAACGTATGGATTAGACTGAGTGGTTTTCAAACCAAACTGCAGGATCTCCACAGGGAGTATGTGTGCAGCTGGAAGAGAGAACGCAAAGAGGGCATTCCTGGGGCCACTCTTGTATTCAACATAAGCAACTCTATGTTTACCTATTTTGGGTACTGGGCTCCTGCCTCCCACAGGAGATTTAAAAGGAACGAAGGATGCCATCTAAACCTTAAATATAAACAGAGCAAAACCAAACAGATGTGAATCCAACTGCCATAATGACAAAATCACTTTTCCAGAAAGCATCAATGAGGTTGGACAAAGTGGCTCAAAACAGCCATCTCAGTCCTCTGGAAATCAGCCAAAGTCATACAAGAAACTGAGAAGCATTTCTTCAGAAAACTACTGACTTTCTTGTAAGATCAGCAGGAATCCATGGTGTTCTTACCCAGAGCTGCTGCCATCTCCACCCTCAAGTCTGTCAATAGTTCATCCAGGTTGGTGCACGCCATGAAAATAATGTTTTGCTACCACTCCCAGAGAGCCTCACTTGATTTGGGGCATTGCCAGTTCCAGTGGGAAGGAAACAGGAAAAGCAGGTGGCTGAGGTCCTTTGGGGGCAAGCAATGGACCAATGGACT
Source organism: Tapirus indicus (assembly GCA_031878705.1). NCBI lineage: Eukaryota > Metazoa > Chordata > Mammalia > Perissodactyla > Tapiridae > Tapirus > Tapirus indicus. Next base: position 9,974,747 of record CM062923.1, on the reverse strand, counting down.
AGGCCAGGAATAAACCGGCAGAATAGCCAGGCATTTTTCAGGGTGTCACAGGAGGTGAGGCAGCCATGATGGGCCTTAGCAAGCTCCCACATGTCCTGGGTTTCCCACAGGTCATGCACACACGCAGCAGAGACAGGAGTAGGCCCAAGGCACCCAAATATGCCTGGTCTTCAGAGCCTCCATGTTTACTTGTGCAGAGGAGATGTGAGAGGTGAGGGAGCCCAGCCATAAGACAAGCCAGAGCAGACTTGAAAATGCACTTTCCAACCCACATACAGTACGCACAAAACCTCCCATAGGATAGACCGTATGCTGAGCCACAAAACAGGTCTCAGTTAATTTAAAAATATGGAAATCATACAAAGTATATCCTCTGACAACAATGAAATTAAATTAGAGATTGATGGAAGAATGATGTCATGGCAAATCCCCAATATTTGGAAATTAAACGAAACAATACTATAAAACCCATGGGTCAAAAAGAAGTCACAAGGGCAATTGAAAAATATGTTTTAAATGAATGAAAATTTTAAAGCAACATATCAAAGTGTATGGGATGCAGCTAAAGCATTAATTAGAGGTAAATTTATAGCTTTGAACACTTATAAAAAAACCTATATCAATAACCTATGCCTTAATTTAAGAAAGACAAAGAAGAGCAAATTAAACACAAAACAAACAGAAGGAAGATTAAAGTGGAAATCAGTGAAATAGAAAAATTCAATGAAAACAAAAGTTGTATTTTTGACCAGATCAACAAGATTGACAAGCTCTTAGCTAGACTGACACAGAAAATAAGAGAGGAAAATGGAGGAACAAAGAAAGGAAGGAAGGAAAGGAGGGAGGGAGGGAAGGAAAACCTGGGAAAGAAGAAAGAGATCAGAAAAGAAGAAGTATAACTGTCTTTTTTCACATATGACACAGTTCTATATGTAAAATATCCTAAGGAATCCACAACAAAACTGTCAGAGCTAATAAATGAGTTTAGCAAAATTGCAGTATACACTAACAATGAACAATTAAAATTAAGAAAATCATGTAATTTACAATGGCATCCAAAAGACTAAAATATTTAGGAACTCTTATAACACAATAATAAAATACCAAATAACTCAAATAAAAAGTGGGGGCCTGACCCCATGGCCGAGTGGTTAAAGTTCCATGTGCTCTGCTTTGGTGGCCCGGGTTCATGGGTTTGGATCCCCGGCACAGACCTACTCCACTCACCAGCCATGCTGTGGCAGTGTTCCACATACAAAATAGAGGAAGACAGGCACAGATGTTAGCTTGGGGCTAATCTTCCTCAAGCGAAAAAAGAGGAGGATTGGCGATGGATGTTAGCTTAGGGCTAATCTTCTTCAGCAGAAAAAAAAAAGTGGGTAAAAGACTTGAACACTTGAACAGACATTTCAACAATGAAGACATGCAAATGACTAATAAGCATATGAAAAGGTATTCATCATTAGTAATTAGGAAAACTCCCCAACCATTGGAATGGCTATGATAAAAAAGGCAGACAATACCAAGTGTTGACAAGGATGTGGAGTACATGAAACTCCCACACATTGCAGGTGGGAATATAAAATGGTAGAGCCACTTTGGAAAACAGTTTGGAAGTTTCTTAAAATGTTAAATGCAAACTTATCATGAAACCCAGCAATACTGCTCCCAGGAATCTACCCAAGAGAAATGAAAACGTCCATTCACACAAAGACTTACATATAAACGTACATAGTACCATTATTCACAGCAGTCAAAACTGGCCACAACCTAATTGTCCATCACGCAGTGAATGGATAAGGAAATGCAGTAGAACCAAAGAAAAGAATACTGCTCAGCTATAAAAGGCAACATAATACTGATACCTGCTGCAACATGGGTAAACCTCAAAAATATTATGCAAAATGTAAAGAAGCCACAACAAAATACTACGTGTTATTCAATTTATATGAAATATCCAGAAAAGACTAACTTAGACCAAAAGCAAATCAGTTTTTGCCTGGACCTGGGAGGGGCAGTGGGGATTGACTGCAAACAGGCGCGAGGGAATTTTAGGGAGTGATGGAAATGTTCTAAAACTGGATTTTGGTGATGGTTGCACCACTCCACAAATTTTCTAAAACACTGAATTGTACACTTACAGTAAGTGAATTTTGTGGAATGTTAATTTAGATAAAGCTTTAAATGAGGCATATCGGAAGCTGCAAAAAAACCCAAAACAAAGCAAAACAAAAAGCCCCTGAATACCACCAAGCTGAACATTCCCTGAGTCTTTAATGCTACAGGTGGCTTGAAAGATTATTCCAGTAGCAATGAGGAGAATGAACTTGCTGAGCAAGACTAGATATGGATTTTGGAGGAATAATGGAGAGTGCACTGAGGTCGGGTGGGTTATCCTGGACGTCCCACTCGTTTTAGCCCATTTCCTGAGGTCTGAGACGTTACAGTTCTGAGAAAAATTCCATACTTAGATTTCACTGAAATTTTTGATTCCATTGTCTAGGAAACGCTCACCTCTTTTTGCAACCCATAATTTACACAGTTCAGAGACTATCTCTTGCATATGCTTCTTTCCTGCTTCCAGGTATAAGCTGAGCCCAGTCTCAGACTGACTTACACAATAACCATTTTATAGTCTAACAGTGCTTTCAGCTACATTTTTAAGCAGTTTTTGCTTAAAGAAGTTTGCTTGCAGGAAAGTTATCCTTTTCTGTTATAAAATTTACAATTAAACTGAGTACATTTGACCCAATTTAAAAGAGAAGAAAATGCTCTGGTATTTTCAGATAAGACTTTTTTTCTTGGCAATTACAGAGCCACTTTCTCCATTTTCCAAATCCCTCTAGGCAAGAAAATATGGTTAAAAAATAAAAAGCTAACTTAGAATCAAGTTTGAATTCAGGCCAACAACAGCTCCTTGAACATGGATTCTACAAGAATTCACAGCTTTGTGGAGGACCACGACCCTCTGTTCACTTCCCAGTCTGATTTGCTGGACAGTTCTATTTTCTGGAGCATGATCTCCTCTGGGAATGGATTCTGTCTTTAAGGCACATGGGGATTTTAACTGCAGAGCCTAAAACTGCTCTGTATCTGAGATTCTGATATGCAAAGCCCATGGGCAAAGGCTGCAGGAAGACGTCTGAGTACAGCTTTTTGTAGAGACCTTCATGATAATTTGAAAGCCTCTTAGATATGAAAAGGACATTGTTTTCAAATGTGTGTCCTTAGCTTGCATGGCGGCCAAGAACAGATCCTGTGCTCCAACTCAAGTCAAAGAAAATAGAGTCTAAAATACAAATGACTCCATTTAAGTCGTAGTCAGCGTGTCACACCTGTCCCTATCCTCATTATCCCATCAAAGATGCAAGTCTTCAGGATAACCCACCTGGCCTCAGCGCACTCCCCATTATTCCTCCAAAATCCATATCTAGTCTTGCTCATCAAGTTCATTCTGCTCATTGCTACTGGAATAATCTTTCAAAAATTTAACCTCTTCCCTGCTCATTATTCCTAATGAGCTCTCCCTGACTCTGGGATAAAGTCTGGACACCCACGCCTGGCATCCACCCTGTCATCCACGTTTTGACTGAAACCTCACTACTAACTTCAGGGCTCCTCACGCAACCAGGGCAAATGGCCTGCCTGCTCCTAAAAGATGGGTCAGCACCCAGCACTCAGCAGCATCTGTGCCTGCTGCTTCTTCTGAAAATGTTTACTCTTTCTTCAAGCCTCAGCAGTATGTAATCTCGTCTGTGAAAACTTTCCAAATTGCTCTCCACCCAAGAAGTTCATCACTTCCCTGTCTTTGTCCTGGGGAACTTCACAAATATACCACTCAAAGAGTCTCTGTTCCAATGCAGTGTAATTGTTCATGTGTCAGTGTCCCAGAAGGACCACATGCTTCTCCAGATCTGGCACTTTCTCTTGTTTATTGGTGCCATTCATTTAACAGAATAGGAAGAAATTAATAACAAGTCATGAGGAATGAGGGAAAAGAAGGAGTTATAATTACTCTCAGCCTTGTAGCTTGGAGGAAATGGTAGGAGGTGAGACAAGAAACTGAGAAGGAGGATATAGATACAGAGAAGCCTTTGGGGAAGGAAGGAGAATAAGTGTATTTGTGACATGGGGTATACAAAGGGCCTGGGGACAGCCAGTGGAACTGTCAAGTGGACACTTGCATACGTGAGTCTGAAGTGTGAGAGAAAGGCGAGGTTTGGAAGTGAAAGCTTTTAAAAGTCCAGCTTTTGCAGGGATCTGAAGTCATGGATGTTGACAAGATCATAGTTCGAAAGTCTACAGAGAGCAAGTATAGAGAATTATAAAATCCTGAGTAACCAAAGATTTAAAGAGTAGACAGAAGAATTTTGAGAGTAGAAGAATTCAATGAAGAACTAAGAAGGAAAATTCAGAGTGGAACTTCTGAAAAAGGTAAAGGAGAAAGTTCTCCTCTGATGAACCCTTTCCAGAAAATAATCCTGCAGAGTTCTGCCACATGAGGGAGAGGCAGTCATCTGTCTGTATTTGGGGTTCTGGGAGTCTAACTGCTTTTTACACAGCCTGCCTGCCTGCTTTCCATTCCATCTTTTCCCCTACCTGGGGCAGTACCTGAAATCTCAAATTCATGAGCCTTCCTGAGGTTCTGAAATGCAAACTATTTTTCCTTTTTTGCTTTTCCCACTTCTTCCATAGGATTACGCTTTTTCATATCTGTTAAACTCAATTATCACTTGTCTATCACTTCCCAGATTCCAATCTTTTGCTATATACTCCTTTCTCATCGTGTTTCTTCTCATGATTAATGCCATTTAACAGTGCTACCAGGGAGAATCGAGATAAGTGTCTGTATTTAAAATGCCACCTTTAAGGGAAATCCAGATTTTTCTTCAGCTTTTCACAAGGCCAGCTGGCCCTGTCTCAAACACTGAGTTTTTCCCCTAAAATCACAGAAATTTTAATTCTGAGATGACTGTATAAACTCCCGAAGGCAGAGTCAGTCATACCATCTAGACTAGTTATTTCCCGGCAAGCGCCTTACTAATACTGCAGATACTCGATAAACACTTATTGATCCATATTGACTGAGTACTGCCAATAACCAAGATGCTCTTGGCAAATCCCTGGCAGACAGACAAATCCACATTCAGATCTTAAGAAAAGGCTACTGCTACTGCTAGAAAGAGCAGGGATGATTTTTGAACAGTTGCTTTTTCCAGGCACTAATATAGGCAATTTCCATACACCATCTCCTTTAATACTTAGACCAATTCTATTAGATAATTATTAACCCCTCTTCGCAGATGAGGGAAGAAAGGGTAAATAATTGTTCTAAGATTGCACTGCTAATCAGTGGCAAAAATGATACCCGGAACCCATATTTTTTCTCGGCTAAAACATCAGGTTATAAACTAGCAACCAGAGAAGACAACCTTCCTTATACTATGAAAGTGCCATGTTTATTTTATGGCGGCTCTCTAAGTAGGGGTTTATGGCATGCTGTGTCCATAAGAGAGAGAAGACCCTTCCCCAAGGCCAGGTTCAACCTGAAGGACAGGGCAGTACTGGGGCCAGTCGCCTCAGTCTGGCCACTAAGAAGAAGTAAGATCCCTCAGTCTAGCACGGAATGGGAAGGCCTTGTGTGCGCAACATTTGGGAAAGTGAACTTCATCATTTGTCACCCTTGGCTGAGGACTCTGGGCAGCAGTTGCTTAATCTGGCTGATGATGAGAAAATACAGATTCTGTGGCCTCACAGAGACATTAAAAAATATGAGGCGGTAAGTCAATAAATGAAATACTGACAACCTTTCCCCACGTGGAGGGTGCATTCTACTGGAACGAGATGTTAAGGGAACAGAGACAGGCACGGCCGCGCAGACACTAAGAGACTTCAGGTGCGACGATGCACTTCTGCTCAGAGGCAGCAGACAGAAGGCAGTGAGGCCACCAGCCTGCAGAAGTGTGTGCTGTGTGATTGTCGGAAACCTGTAACCAGTAAGCCAGATGAGACTTTTAGAAAGAATGCCTTTATCCATTTCAGTTTTATTTTCCTTCTGAACACAAGGTTTTGAAATTCGGTGTGTCTCAGCAGTTCTGATGGGAAACAGAATTTTGAGGGTTTGAAAAACAGTGTGCGTGGGTCCCTGCATGGCAGTGAAAGCTGCAGTCAGATGGAGGGACTCAGAACATTCTGGATGGAGACCCAGGAGGGCAATCAGGCTGCTGGGTCACTAGCCCCTCTGTGGCCAATGTCCCTCTAGGATTTTGTTCTAGGTTTCTGGAGGAGCCTATGTTTTATTTCAATAAGAGTGTCCCCGTCCTTACCCAGTGGTTCTAATGCTGAGTTATTCTTATTCCCTAATGCATTTGGAGACATGCCAGCAATACTGGCATTTAGAAAATTCACGTGGTCCATCTTCCTGGAGTGTCGATTTTGTTTAATAGTAAGTAATTTCAAGAATTATTCTTACATTAAAACAAACAGGGTTGTATTATGGAATGGGAGGCAAAATTCACTGCAATATTTTTAAAGATGAAAGGAATAATTTCAAAGAAAATTTTCAAAAGTCGTGAATGTTTGGAGCTCTGGCCTGCGGACACCCACTTTCTCCTGCCTTTAAGACGGTTTCATTTTTTCACATTTCCGTCATCAAATACTGACCAGGCTCCTGATAACATGCCAGGCTGTCCTCTTCGTGGGTGTCGAGGCTACCATGGTGAATGAGACAGATGAGATGCTGTTCTCATGGAGTTTACAGTCCGGTGGAATAAGAGGACACCTGGTGCCGACCCTGAGGAGGAATAAAGAAGGCAATGAGACGAGAGTGAGCTGGGGGGGGGGGGGGCGGTTAGGAAAGCCTCTGTGAGAAGGTTCCATTTGAGCCCAAACCTGACTGTTGAGAAGGAGCCAGCCACACGAAGATCTCGAGAGGGAGCGCTCCAGGCAGCAAGCAGACCAAGTACAATCTCCCTGAGATGGGGGGAAGCTGGTGTGTCCCGGGAGAGAAAGCAGAGCCCTGCATTAGTGCACAAGGGGAAGCAAGGTGCAAGGGGAGACTCATTCCACTCACTCATTAGACACTAGCAGCAGAACTGCCTGGTGAGTGTAGACGAATATGCAGGCTCCACCCCAGCCCTACTGAATCAGAATCTAAGAGGCAAGGGCCCAGGAGTCTGCATTTTAAACAGATTTTCCAGAGTCCCCTCCCCCAACACACACACACACACACACACACACACACACACACTGAAGTTTAAGAATATTGTTTTAAAGAAACGTAAACATTTTTTGAAATATGATAATGTCAACATGATAAGGCAACTCTACTTGGGAATTTCTTCACAGACAAGCCCTTGACGTTGTCCAAAAAAGTCACAGGGCTGTCTTCCCCAGCTCTCTCAGATCTCCTTTCCTGGTGAACCCAAGACCTTCTCAGATTTCCTTTTCGGGGAACACTGAGAAGATGACTCACTTAAGGAAAAGACGGGCTACTATTCCAGAAGGACCAAGCCCTGTGGCACTTCTAGGCTGTCGTCGCAGCCTGTTCTTAGTTTGGTTTCTTCTTTGAAATGAAGAGCCGGGACTTGATTGGGCAACAGCTGTTCTCGAGAATTAACTATCTCTGAATTTAGAAAATGGCTGTGTTCCACCAGACTATCTTCCCAGCTCGTTACATGAAGACAAACAGTCAATTATTATAATTTTGTGCAGTTGTGGGGCTTTATCTGCGAAAGTTACAGTATTTCTATATTTTTTACATTAGAGATAAAAAGAGACGAATGACTTCAATTTTCTTGGAACTTCAGTTACGGGGCTTGAATCGTCCCGGAGACTAGAGAGGTTGCGAATTCTGGATACAGAGCCATTCTATTCAAGTCGATCTCCTGGATCAGTAATGCACACAGAGCTGTGGAGGGTGCCAGGAAACGCAGAAATCTGCTCTTATTTGCAATTATTTTACTAGTTATTTTTTGATGTGTACCAACTTCCCAGGAAGGGGCGTGTCTGCGAGATCAGCCAGAATACACCCTTCGATGTGACAGTGCTTGCGATTTCCAAAGGGTATCAGACGCTGCTCGGGGTTTTAGCTTCATGGATGTCTAACCTGTCCCACAAGGAGAGTAAGAGGAGGGGGATCTGTTATCACAATCAGAAAACAAAAGGAGTATAAACGAGACTCATCATCAAATCTTAGAATGTTATAACTAATGTTTGCACAGCGCTTTCGCAGCTTGGGTGGCACCTTCACGGAGTTTATCCCTTGATTCCCACAATGACCCTGGGAGGCTGGACCTGCCTTGATGAGGACACTGAGTCTCAGAGAGGTTCAAGATTGCCCCAGAGGACCCCAACATGAAAGTGCCATGTATGCTCGATCCGGACACTAGATTCTATCACACGTTGCACTTCACACGGATGTGCTGAACTGCCCGGCTTCCGCTCCTCCATATCTGAGAAAAAAATATTTAACCTCATATAGGCAGCCTCGAGGCGGGAGGCAGAAGACCTGGGGTCTTACGATGGATATCCTATTAGTTTGGTATTTCCCTCTCTGGTCCTAGTTTAGGAGAATAAGCAGATGCAAATGGATAAATTTATCTAAAATTAATTGACTCTCTATGGAAGTACATTATAGAATATGTGCCTTATGGGATATGTATATATTTTGTAAATATATATATATATATTTTGAAGTCTCACCCACTAGTTCGGAGAATGTTCATAACAATTGGATTCGATCCTCTCAATCGGCCAGTGAAATGGATGCACGCTTTGAATCGACCAGCTCTTCAAGCAATTTGCATCTAATGGATTCCCAAAGACATTTTGCTCAGCGCCTTCCTTATTTTTATTTATACATGTTTTAAAAATATAATTTTACACTAGCTTGATTTATACAAAAATAGTCAGGAGAGTATAAAGTTCCATTTTTGTTCCATGGCCAAGTTCTTGCTGTGAATCAAGTCCTTGGAGATGCCCATTTAATGCATGTCTTAGGGATGCTCATGCCTGTCGGCTCTGCAGCCCTGCCCTGATGGTCTCGTTCTAGGAGCGGAACCAAGTGAGACATGAGCAAACAGCGTTCCTAAAGGCTTTGGGGATTTGGAGAGCAAGCACTCAGTGCTCTAACATCAGTGTCACATTGCACTTGTGACATGCGTGTTCCCTCCAAGCTTTGACGTGTATATGTTCCCTCTCAAAGTCAGAGGAATTCTATTTCTGAGGATCTACAATAAAGAAGTCTTCAGATGAAGAAATCTAAGATCTTGTGAGTAATATAGGGAACAGGAGCTGGAAGTGAATCTATAAAAGCCTTCAGAAATACTGCTGTGGTCATCAAAATAGAAGAGTACAGACTTCACACTGAAGACACTATGAAGAACATCTTATATGTCTTAGTTCGGTAAAAATTAATTCAATGTAGTTACTTTACATTTATATTTATATCTGTATCTGTTGATGCTATTTAGCTAATTTGTTTGATTTTCTTTTGATGCCTGGTATTTCATTTGAACATCAGTGCTTTTCTGGATAGATAGAGATGCAGAATTTATTTCTTATCAGACTTTCTAAAAACATTTCCCAAACTCAAATACTGAGTGATTTTATTGCGATACCATTTAACCCACAGTCTCAAAATTTAGAAAGACACTATAAAAAGTTTACATTAAGAGAATCATGAACCATTAAGCATAGAGAATGACTGGTTTACATATATATTTGCACAATAAGTACTGCTGGGCTTCTTAGGAGTAGAGTTTCTGATTGGAATAATCAAAGAATTGCTTATTACTTCACAATGTAATTAATCCAAGTTGAGGTGGCATTTGGAAATGCCACTTTGAAAACTAGATAGTACTTCAAAAAACTAGTGTAGGGAATGGGAGAGATTTGGGTCGAGGGGAATCCTCCAGGCAGAGTTGTAGCGGGGCAGGAAAGTGAGACTGCCAGACATGTGTGTGCCCATGGAAGAGGAAGGTGGCAGGAGAGGGGACCAGAGTGCGAGACTGCATCTTCGTTAGAGAAGCTCTTACAGTTGTGCTTTCCAAGATAAACAATGGGGAGACTTTGAACAGGAGACTGCATTGTTGAAGTGTTTCCTTCAGAATGTTGCTAGAGTTCCCCCACCTGCATGCAGATGGTGTGCTGGATGGGTTATTGTGACCTTGGCATCACCATGACCCCCTTTTAAGGCTCCTACATTGCAGGGAGAAGCCAGGAACTGCATTTCCCATATCCCCTTTCTCCTTATGGTTCCAGGTGTCAGGGAGGGCCACTCCAGAGAGACATGGAAAGTGGGAGAGAGGGAGACACAATGATTCTGCATAGGCAGTGCCAGCCAGTGAGTGTGCAGAAGGAAGGGTTGAGGTCAAGGCTGAGTGAGCTCAAGGAAGCTCATTCTTCACTGCTGCAGACCCAGGCTTTGGTGCACCTCCTTCACTCATTCTCTCAGCCTTCCAATGGTTCTGTAAGCCTCTGGTCCCCTCTATGAAAGCCCTTCCTACTTGGAAAGCATAGAGTAGCTGTTTCCTGGATGAAAGCTGACTGACAGTTTGGTTGGGAAGAGACCAGAGGCAGGAACACCTGTTGAGAGTCATTAATCAATCCAGTGTAGAATAACAAGTCTCAAAACTAGAATAAAATCTCTTCATAAGCATCTTCTTTACTCACCATTGATTGTTCAGTCACTCTGTACCAACGCATAACCAACGTCAACTTAGTCAGGAGCATGGTTGCACTCCCCCCCAATTAAATTTTCGAGCCAGATTTCACCTTTGCCTTTCCCTTCACTTGGCTTTACCAGGCTGATATCTATGTTTCATCTCTTAACTTTGTTGAGCAACATCTTCATTCAAATCCAGAAGGCACACAGCCTCGGGGAGAGCAATCCTGATCCACTATGAGAGTTGAGCACTTTCTCATGTCAAGATACCAGTGAAATTTGAGAGACAGTCTGACTGGGCCAGTATATAAGAACCTCTTCTAAAAGTCAAGTTGACAGCTCTTCTCAAATGCATCCTTGTTCCATTTCTACTGACTAACTTAGAAAAAAATGTCATGTTTCCAGGCCGAAAGAAAGAGGCAGGGCCAAAGAAAGTGGGCGATGGAAACAGCATTTCATCATTAACTTAATTATTAAAGTGGTATCCCAGACATCCGCCCTCTCTCTCTGTCCCCCTTACACCATGAAAGTCTGGTATCACAGCCCCAGTTTGCCTGTGAGTGGCTCAGAGAGATGAAACACCTGGCCCAAGATCACACCGCTGGCTAGGAAGTGGCAGAACCATTTCCCTCAGGTTCCGAAGTCTACTGAGGATCTCATTTTCTCCTTTTACCAACTGGTCCTGAAACTCAGTCCAGCTGATCAGCAGGTTCTCCAGGTGAGTAACCACGGAAGAGCAGGTGTGGGAACAGGTGGAGACAGGTGTGTACTCCCCATTTTACGTAAGACTTATTTTAACTGAAAGGCTTGCATGCTTCTAAAAATAAGATGGAGAATTGGAAGTCCATTTTGAGTGAGGGGCCCCATAATGGCTTCACTCTGCTACCCTGAATCCAATACTGGAGAATTCTGCTGAATAAAATTCACTAGGAAAGGCCAGAAACAGGCTCATTATTTTTATGACTCTTTTAAAGCCTTCATTTTAACTCATGGGTTGTAAGATGCGTCCCATTCCTCAAAATTATGGAATGGACAAAGACCGAGAAACTGGCCCAGAAAACTCCCCTGACCTGCTGTGGAGTGTGATGCTTGGTGAGGTAACTTTTATACGTGCCCCTGACGTTTCTACAGAAAAGGCAGTCTCTTCCGTCATTGCTGTTCTCGGACTGCAGATACTCACCAGCCAGATCTCCAGGTGTCCTGAGGTGGAGAAAGCAAAGCGGGGAAGGTCTGAGCCCCCACCTGCAAATCTTGCCCTCATCAGGGATAAGGACTGACTCATTTGGGGCACTCCGTGTCACAAACAATCTAAGTGACCTCTCAAGGTTGTAAAAGGAATTTCTTGCTTTGTCTTTATTGATCTCGAGGATTCCCTACAACCTTCAGCATGAAGCTCAAACTCTATGACTTAGCTTTTGGTATCCTTTGCATGATGGCCCCCGTCTCCTCTTCAGCCTCATCTTCTGATGCCCACTCCTCCTCCCCATGACCCCCAAACCCTGAAATCTCTCCACCATCCACTGCTTTCTGGTTCTCAAGCTTGAAAAGCTTTCTGAGCCACCAACCCTGTAAGCTATGACCTTCTCATGTCTTTGCTCTGTCAATCCCAGTTGAATAACATCATCATGTAAAACTTACCTCCACAGTGAGAGTTTTTGAAACTCCCCAGAAAGAATTTTCTCTCCCTAAGTATTCCCCTTGCACTCAATGAATGTCCCATAAAAATGGTAGTATATACATCATAGTATGTACATCATACATCATGTGATCCTCCACATCAAGACCATGTGCAATTCATTTTTATGTTTGCTGGTCTGTCTGAGTGTTTGGCACATTTTAGACACAAAATACATAATTTATGAGTAGTTGTCAATTAATGATGTGCCTAAAATGATGCATACAGTTCTTTAAAGGCATTCCCCAGATCTGGGTTTTCAGGGAGGACAAGAAAGTATCTGCCTCATCTTCTTTTTTTCCTCCTCGGCCTCTTGTCTTCTCTTGGCACAGGGAGAGGAAGGTCGTAGGCACCATTACTTCTGCAGGTGAAGATTTCTCACCGCTATCCCCTGGCACAGCCAGTGCCTGACACAGCGTTTGTCGAATTGGTCTGTAATTCTCAGAGAGTCGGGAGGTGTTTAGAGTTTGTAATGAAAGTTCCCTATGCCGCTGTTTGGACAAAAAACATATTCTTGACACTCACCCCTGGAATCCTCAGAACTTGCCCTCAGATATTGGCCAACATCTAGAAGCCCTGATATCAGAAGATAAAGTTTCAAGAGGAGACATGCAAAGTCTAGAGTGAGGATTGAGAAAGCAAAGAAACGATTTCCAGGGAAAAACTGTAGCTTGGCAGGAGCCCTGCAGAAAATGGCCCTGGGTTATGGCTATAAATTTAAAAAGAAAGAAACAAACAAAAAAAGAAATACAAGTCCCATGTCTGCACAAGGAAGGTATTTCTCTTTGCCCGAGTGTCTCAGAAGGATCAGATATAATCAGGAATAAAAAATTTCCCCCATCTTTGCCACTTCCTATCTAATTACTAATTAGCTGGACTATGTGCTGTTAGAAGAAAGATGTGAATAATGTTTAGAGGCCTTCAGAAAAGGACACCGGTTATGACAACAGAGGAAACCAAGTCCATTGACACCTGGAGAATCATGCTTGATTTCTGAGGAATGTTTACATGAATGTGTTACAAATATTTATTGTTATGTTATATAAGAGCAGCTAAATTTGAGGCACTTGGCCATGGTAATCAATGTCTCTGTGCTTCAGTGTTCTCATCTGTAAATTGGACCCAAGGAGACCTACCTTTGAACACTGTCATGTCTATATAGTGAGGCAGCAGTGCCCTAAAGTGGTTAACAGAGTTCTGGGGAGGGCCAGTTGGATCCATTGAGTTAACGGCTAAATAATCCCTCTCTGAGACAGTCAGGTCAGACACCGAATCAATTTAAATTAACAATCATCTACTGAGCCTGGAGTGTTGTCCTAGATGCCATGGAGAATACAAAAGTGCCACACAACCCAAGGCTTCATAGAGAGCTTCTGGAGCAAGTACGCATGACATGCCATGAGAATTAATGCACTACTACATCATTAATGTACTACTACTACTAGTGGGGCTGCAGTTGTGTCCAACTATACTACAACTAGTTACCTCACCAAAGATAAAGTCAGTCATTCAGATGTCTGATCGATGTGACACACTGGGATATATTTGTAGATGAGTGAGCTCCAGCCAGAAAAGAGAGGAATCTTTGGTTTTCAACAAACTTTCTTCTCCCTTCCCTTCTTCTCTCCCTTCCTAGTCTTTTTCCTCCTCTTTCCCATCACTGGATTATTGGGTTTAAGTAGCACATGGAGAGAATTTTACTATGGCTCAAAAGGCATTGGCAATTCCTACCACATTTTACACACACACACACACACACACACACCTTCCTACCTTATTCTTGTAGCTATGTCTATTTTCTGTGTGCCAGAGAGACCTCAGTGAAATCATTAGTGTTTGCTCTTCTAAGATTCTGTAGTTGCACAGAGAGTGGAGTTACTCCGGCAGTTTGAAGACAGCTCCTAAAAGCCTATTCTAAATGTTTCCGGCTGCCCCAAAACATTGGTCTAAATCAGTAGATTCCACGCTTTTTTGATAATCTACGATATCAGGAAAAAAATATTTTGGTCACAAACTCCTTGATGTATGAAAATTTACCTATTTATAAATTTGCCTGCATAGCTGTAAATTGATGCCTATACAAATATGTGATATATTTTTGCTAAATGATTAAAGATTCAAAAACTAGAACATTTTTAAATAAAAGCTGAAACAAAAAATATTGACTTTTTACTTCATTTATTAATAGAAAAAAACATTTTAAAGAGGATACAGCTGAATAAGCTTTATTATTATTTTTTAATCTTGGTTTAAGTTTTTCATACAGAAATTTAGAGAACTGGTTTTAATTTGGATTTATTTCAATCCTTGACTTTAATGGTTGCCACAGATGAAAAAGATACCCCAAAGCAAAATATTTACAAAGCAAAGAAACGCATTGTCATATGTGCTTAATAAATCATGTCACTTATTTTCCAGTCCTTTCCACTGATTATGCAAAGACTTTATTGAAATAACTACTGATGTCAATCAGTACTTAGAGCAAACTAATATAAATGCCGTATATGTATCTCTCAAACAAGTGAGTTCAAACAAATGAGTTCAAACTCCATTTCCAAACCCTCCAGCTGGGAAAGTTTGAACTTGGTAGTAAATTCTGTTGTCAAGTTTCATTTTGTAAATGTGCAGGCATGAGCCTTTTTAAAGTGATTCATTAATTTTAGCGACAAATCACAAAACAGTGGAAACAAACCTGACCACTCATGTCCAAAACGTTCTCTTCTCATCAAGAGTTTCTTTCTAAAATCAAAATTAAACTCACTTTTTAAATGTCATATTACCTTGAAGGGAGAAATTAAATATATGCATGAGCTCAGTACCAGTACTCTCTCTCATCATCTCACGAGAAGCTCAGGGCATGTGAAGGATATGTTTCGTGGTTGCTGTTAAAGAAAAATGCATCTTTTGATTCTAAAAGACTTTTAAGTTATTTGCCAAGAGAAAATCATAAATCTTCTGTATGACACAATAGATTGAAATGGCCACTCACATCTCAGCACAAAGTGTCATAGAAGTTATTTAAAGGTGTTGTCTTCCTGATGTCCACCACGTCGATGACTATGTTCTGTCACATGCTAATGCAACATACCGCAAGCCCCTGACAAGTGAATGAACTGATGATGGTGCCAGTTCCGCTCTCCCCCAGGACACCTCCTGTGCCCCTTGGAACACACCTTGAGCTGAAAAACATATGCCTGTTGGAGATCTTACATATTTGTAAAGCGTAATTTCTCTTACTTTTTCAAACAAAGAACAGACTGTATTGGAAGTTCCTGATATGCTCTTCCTACATGCAGGTGGGTCATCCTATGTACCCTCTGGGGTACAGGCCCCCACTCTGGAGATCATTTGCCCAGGTAACTCACACCTCACAATGATTTATAAGACCCGTATCTAACCACGGATGTTTAAAATATGGTCTCTGATCCTACATGTATTTCCAAGAGTCCATACATCCTCATGAACGAATTACGTGTGAATTGTGTCATGTGCATCCATAGGAACACTTTTTTTTCTGAAGAGGTCATATTTTATTATATTCACAAAAAGACCCTTGAGCCCCCAAAAAGTTTAATTGCCACTAAACCAGATAATTAATACAAAAATGTTTTTTCCTATGGAGTGACTTAAATATTTGCACTGGTTCTCAGACAAGACACAGTTGAAACAAGTTTTAGTCACTCAGACCCTGAGAAAGAAAATTTTCCCAAGGGGTGAAGGGATGTCGTGGGTTCTGCTGTTAACATCCTCGTTCGGGATGAGATGCAAAGACCTTTGGAGACACAGAGTCTGCGGAGATCTCACAAGTTGCCTAGTCCCACCTCTCACACGCATGTGGATGCAGAAGCCAGGCAAGGAGAAATGACTTGTTAGACGAGGGAGAAACCAAGTGAGGTGACAGCTGAAGAACCTTGACCTCCAGCTGAGCAATCCTTCCCTCTCCATGATATTGACCACCTAAGGCTCCTGCTGAAGTCACCTCTCTTCTAGATACCACTAGCCCACAGGATGGGAATTGTCCGCTTAGAAAATGTGTCCCTAGACTACACTCTTAAATTAGATTTTAATTCTTATTTTTCTTTGGGGCGACATTGAGGCCCTCAGGGCTGAAAGGAATCTTTGAGCCTCAGGAGACTTCGATTTCCTCTCTGTTCAGCAATCACCCTGATTCGAATTTTTATTTTGTTTCATGGCTGCATAGATTTCCAAAGAGAAAGCCTCTTCCAGGCAGCCCTCCGCAAGTGGTCAGACCTGATGGCGTCTCCTCTGCACTGCTTGGGAACCTCCTCTTTGCATTTATTATGCGACTGCGATGAGCACTCACTTTGGCTCCCCTCACTGAACTGTCCTCCTTTGGGGTAGGGACTGTGTGTCCCCAGAACCCGGCCCAGGGCCTGGCACACAGGGTCAATAAATGAAAGATAGTGTGCACAGACCTTGATCTCAAACAGAAGTGCCTCTTCGGAACTCACACCCACTGTCGCAGACCTGCTTCCCTGGAAATGACAGGAAGTGAGTCTTGCAGTCACACTACATTTACTGGGTCCTCAAAAATTCAATAGCACCTCATATTTTTTATCTTTACATTGTGAAGAAACATTGTCTGCACTTCCCTGAATCAAGGCACTGGCTTATGCAGGCTGTGTCATCAGTTCTCATTTGGTGATCACAGAACAGAGTACCTGCGAGATGACTCTTGCCTTTCATAGATAATTTTAGATTTTTAATTCATTTTTTTCTCTCTAACACACAAAGTTCTAGTACACTTAGCCTTAAATGACTTGAGGATATCAAATTACAAGCCAGTGTCTTGAACAAGAGCACCTTATATACCGTGATGCAGACACAAAGACTTCAGAAGAAATGTGGCCAAGTGAAGGGACAGCAACTCTAGAAACAGAATGTACTTCAGGAGGTGGAATCCTGCCAGCTTCGCCAGTTTTTCCATACTCTGAAAAAAGGGTAGGTGAAATCACTATATCTAATTTTATTTTTCATTTCCAACGTATTATATTACAAGCTTAAAAATTGCATATTAAATGTTACTGGTCAGGTGTAAATTTGAGCATGTTATTATTTTAGCTTACTTTTCAAAAGATGTAAGCAGCGTTTCTAGGACATATAGAAATACGTAGGGGAAGACCATATTTAGGGGTGCCTTAGGACACAGCATTGTGTGAATGCATCTTTATGGGGGTTGCATTTTATGGGAGAGATGCTTTTTAAAGGGCAAAAATCTGGCAGCAATCACAAATTCTTCATCTGGTTTGATTTGGAGAGCTAGGAGAATTGCAGGCCCCTGTGGGCTTGCTGTAAATGTGAGCAGGCCAATGGCCATGGTTGTTCTCCTTTAGGTAACAATCTTTCAACATACTCTCCTCAACCCCCTGTGCATGCACACACATACGCATGCGCGTGCACGTGCACACACAGTTGAACCCAGCTTTGTCCTGAGGCTACGGGAGTGCTTGACCGATGATTCGCTCTAATTTGACTTTATATACACAACTGATGTGATTGGACAAAAAAGAATTCCCAGAAGGTTCTTTCAAGTGAAACTAGTTCGACCCAGAAAGGTAAAATGAAGTCATGGATCCAGAGATTCAGAGAACACCGTGGAAAATATTTACGGCTCCTGTGGATCAGTGGCAAAATGTAAAAACACCAAAGCAAGACTGTCTGCCCACTTTGCCTCTGGCTTTGCCCAGTAGCGCACCGTGAGAGCCCTGGGCAGCAGGCCAACAGGCCCAAACCAAGACTACCCTGGGCAAGGGAAGTAACCCACTTCATAGCTCCTAAGAAAGCACATTCATAAGAGACCAGGGGGTTCCTACTTCTCAGCCCCCTCCATATTTAGGTATTCATTCATAAATGTGCATAAATAAAGTTGAGTTTGGTCAAGCACTGAACCACATACTAGGAATTCAGACATAAATTACATACAACTCTTGCTCTTCAGCCTCAATGCAGTACTAATAACAACAAAAATAGCCACATTCGTTAAAGTGTGTATGCTGTGCTAGGCTCCTTAAATTCACTATCTCTAAATCTCAAAACAACGTTGCAAAGAAGGTGTTAATTGCCTCCATGTTACCGCTAGAGAAATGAAAGCCCAGGGAGCTTGGGGAACTCGTCATCACAGTGTCGGGTGGCAGAGGGAGGATTGGAATGTAGGTCTATCCACCCCTCTTCCAAGCTGGCTAACGTCTTTCACACACAGCCTGTTCTCCAGTCTGAACAGAAGTATCTGCGTTTCACAGGCCTCTGTTCCCACATCTCAGATGAGCATCCTCAGCTGCCCGTGTGGCTGACCTTGCCAGGCATTACTTCCCGGGCTCCCCAGAGAGTGTCTTGGATGTGCTCCAGAAGTCACTGATCTCATGATGTCCGTCATTTTCCTCCTCCTTCCCAGCACCACCTTTTCCAGGCATCACCACTAGGATGGCCCACATGCTGGCATCCTTCAGGGGTCATGCAAGGCCTGGGAACCGCCAGGTCCAGCCTCCTGGGCAGCCCAGCTGTTTGGGCACGCCCTGTGCCAAAAAGGGAAGAAGGCCTTCCTCATCCCATCTGTGTCACCCTCTGCAACAGGTGCACCAAAGCAGAACACCTTGTACCCAGCCTCTTACAGAGGTGGTACTAAAATCAGCTCTTTCTGTTTGGGGACAATCTGAGTGACACACACCATGCTGTACTCAGAATATCTCTTCCACTGGGTCTGTTAATTAACCAAACCTTTGTCCCTGACTTCCTCTGCCCACAGGTTAAGTTTTCTCCAGGAAGCTCAGGTCACACTGATGTGCCAAACATACCAAGGGGAGCCCAGGGTGGACAAAGGTCCAGGAGACTCAGGTTGGGTTCCCTAGTGGGGGTGGGTACCTCTTCTCTGCAAAGCAGCAACATTACTTTTCTATCTTCTTTGTATGTGTTACCACACTGAAGCCTTGAGACTAAGCGTGCTGTCGCAGCTCTGGAAGCATCCTTTCCTAGGAAGACTGCATATTCTAAGCTTTGCCTGAAAGCTCTAGGCACGAGAAATGCAAAAGAGGTGGCAAGGGAGGACAGACAGAACGTGAGGCTCAGGCTCTGCTGAGTATCCCAATGCCATCTCTCTTTAAGAATAGGGGAAGACTCTGCACGGTGATGAGGGAAGGAGAGGGAGATGGAGAGAGAGATGGAAGCCCGCCTCCCTCCACCCTGAGCCCACAGCCCCACAGAGACCAATTGACTTCCTCATTTATGCTGTGCAAAGCAGCCAGAGGCTGCCAGTGCAGTGGGGTGTGCAGAGAGCAGGAGGCCTTAGAGCAGGGAGGATGCGGCCCAGCCATGGGAGAGAGCACCGCAGCATGACAAGGCACCTCCGTGGAGCCCCTGACAGCCTGGAGCCCGTCCGACTTCCAGAGCCCAGACCTCCACCAGGCGGTCCTGACATTTCCTGCCAGATCGGATCACCTTTCCCTGCAGTGTCTCTCATCGTTTACATAAATGCATGCATTTATTCCTTCCCTCAATATTTTACACATAACTGTTGACTAGCTACTCTTTGCCAGGCACTCATCTAGATGCTTGGGATACAGCAGTGAATAAAGCAGGCAAAAAATCCCTACTTCTTCAAGTTTCTATTTTACTGGGGAGAGACAGGCAATAAATATAATCAGTTGGCAAGATATTTGCTATGATAGATGGTGAAAAGTGCTATGGAAGAAATTAACTCAGGGAAGGAACATAGGAAGTGTTGGGACCTGGGAGTAGCGACTAACTGAAGTGTTCAAGGAAAGGCCCCCTGCCAAAGGGGCTTGGGAGTAAAGGGGTGACATATGCTAAAGTGCTGAGGTGGGGACATGCCTAGAATATTCAGGGATGGCAAGAAGGCCAGTGTAGCCAGAAAGAAGTAAGAGAGGAAATAGTTGGAGAAGAAGCCAGAGAAGTAGGAGACAGCCAATGCCCATGAGGCCATGTGGACCATTGAAAAGGCCCTGGGTTGGCCTTAGAAAGGAGGCCATCCCAGGGTGTGAACAGGGAAGTGACATGATCTGACTTATTTTTGATCACCATGGCAACTGTGTTGAGCACTGGATGAAAAGGCACAGGGGCAGAAGGAGGGTCATCAGTTAAGTGCAGTCATCGAGGTGAGAGATAATGAGGGCTTGGCCTGGTTGTTAGCCACGATGATGCTGAGAAGTGCTTGGATACTGGGAATATCTTGAAGGCAGAAACAGCAAGATTTGCCGGTGGGTTGCATGAGAGATCTGAGACATAAACTGGAGGTAACGTTAACTACAAGTTTATTAACCTGAGAACCTCAAAGGACGGAACTGCCATTGCCTGAGATGAGGAAAACAACGAAAAGAGCACCTCTATGGGAGAAGATTGGGGATTGAGTTTATACACGATAGGTTTGAGATGACCAACGCAAGTGGAGATGACAAGGAGGCACTTGGATGGATGAATCCGAAGCCCAGGAGAGAGGCCTGTGCTAGATACAAGAATTTGGGAAGTGCCAGTGCATAGGTTGTATTGAATTCCCTGAGACTTGAGCTCACCTTGGGAGTAAATGTAGATAGAAAGAGAAGACGTCCAAGGACTGGGAGCTGGGGTCTCCAGCATGAAAAGACCAGGGAGATGAGAAGAAACTAGAAAGGAAAACTCAGTAGGCAAGGAGGCTATAGCGGAAGGAAATGAGCAGCAGAGAATGAGTCCAAGGGCAGAAATTGTTTCAAAGAAAAAGGATGTGATCAACTGTGTCTAAGGCTGCTGGGAGGTCAAGTAGGATGAGGACTGAGAATTGACCATTTGATTTAGCAACAAGGGTGTCCTCTTGTTTGTGATTCAACAAGAGTAGGTTCAGTGGAGCAATGGGAGAGCCGAATTAGAGCTGTGTGGTGGAGCTGACGAGATGCTCATCATTTCCTCTTCCTGGGCGCAAAGGAGGACCACATTTCCCTTTTCCAGTCACTTTCACCAGTTTCATATGTCAAGAACACATCCAAATTTACTCCTAGACACATAGTTCTTAAACGTCCTCTTTGATTCCCCATCACAATTCTCCGATCACTCTGTTTCTCTCTCTCTCTGTCTCTATCTCTCTGTCTGTCCCTTCCTACCCCTCTCCTTCACTCTTTCTCTGTCTCTCTCCCTCTCTGCATCCCTCTTTTACTCTCTCCCTCTCCCTCTCCTCGACCCTCTCCCTCTCTGTATCTCTCTCCCCCTCCCCACCCTCTCCCTCTCTTTCCCTCTCCCTCTCCCCCTCTGTACCCCTCTCCCTTTTCCACTATCAGGGTTGAAAGGGAAGGCCAGACCCTTATAGGATCTTTGCTCTGAGCTGCTTTATTCAACTGATAAGTGTTCTGAGAATTTTTCACTCAAAGCCTTATTAAATCCTTCATCTTGTTGTGTAGAGATTGAAGAAGTAGGCTTTTCCAATTCTGTGAGACCCCACATTTCTGGACTCTATTTGCTTTCATTTTTGTTTACAAATCGGCCAGTTCCTATTAAGCACCTCTTTTTTATCTAATATCTTGCACACGCAGGCAATAGTAGCCTCCACACATCACTAACGTTCTGCTTTCCAACTTTATCTTAGAGCTATGATCTCAATAAAAACAGTTTTACCAAATATTTTGCTGTTACATAACAAATCTCTACCTCCTCGGTGTTTTACATCTATTTTTCTCACCTCTAAAACTCCCACTAACCCAACAGCACGTATTGCAGTTTTTTGTTACAGCAAAAACTGATACCAATTTCTACATTAATCAGCATACATAATACTAGTGTCTATAAAAAAAAATCTTCCAAATCTCAATGATTTAGCAGAATAAAAGTTTATCCCATTTCCTTTTCCTAAATGTACTGGAATACTGCATTTCTCAGCCTCCCTTTTTGGGGCCCTGTGGCCCAGATTTCAGATATAGGAATGTGAGCAGAATGATGTGTTTCTGCTCTAAGCAGGCTGGACCATATAACCCTGTGCGATCCTGCTCACACTCTTCCCTTTGAGGTCACCATGGAGGCCGCACAATGAAGTCAGAGGTGTCCGAGCAGAAGTGCAGACTGATGGCCTGGGTCATCCCCGAGAGGAGAACCACCAGGGAGAGCCAGATGTGAGAAAGACAGAAACGTTTTTTGATACATCACCCAAGTAATTCATTGCAGAAACTCTCCTGCTAGTACAAGAGGGAAAATGAAGACAGCGAGTGAGGGCATTTTTTTTTTTTTTGAGGATTTTTGATGTAAAACAAGGAGATAAATGGGATGATAGAGGGAGAGTAGAGTAAAAGAAGTGTTTTTTTTGTTCATTTTTTGTGTGATGGAAGAAATGACTGTATGTTTGCATGCTCATGGGAAAGATCTGGTAGACAAGAAAAACTGATGGTGAGGTCAGAGAGCAGAGAAGTGCAAGAGCAACTTCCTTCAGTAGGGAGAGGAGATGGAATGCAGAACACACGTGTTAGGAATGGCATTGGCTAGGAGCACAGACAGTTCATCCCTGCAGCAGGAGAGGAAGCAGTATGTACCGGCACACACGCAGGTTGGTAGGTGGATGAATTGATGGAAGCTTGCAGAAGTTCTCTGAAAATTTCAGTTTTCTCAGCAAGATCACCACTGGAGATTGAGGATTGAAGAGGAAGTGTCAGAGATTTGAGGATAGAGGTGAAGGTGAATGAAATAGTTGTCTAGGAGTGTAGG
This sequence comes from Tapirus indicus, assembly GCA_031878705.1. Taxonomy (NCBI): domain Eukaryota; kingdom Metazoa; phylum Chordata; class Mammalia; order Perissodactyla; family Tapiridae; genus Tapirus; species Tapirus indicus. The sequence continues at coordinate 9,951,717 of CM062923.1, read as the reverse complement.
ACAGTGAATCGCAAGGGAATTATAAAACACCTGATGGATTGCTTTAAGGGTCCACTTGAAATTAATGATCACGAATTTAAAGCAAGTCCAGCATTTTGTCTCCAGCCATGTCCAGCTGGTTATAGGGATGGCCATGAAACTTCAGTTGGGCAAATAGGGCAGTGACACTATAAGAATGAGAGAGAGTGAAAAAACAATGATAGGATTAACTGATTGCAGGACCCCATAAGGTAAAAGGATCCTTGGAGTCAAGGATACTAGGAGATAGGAGCTGAAGAGATGACAAAGGACAGAGAGAAGTTTGCTTAAAATGGGAGATTACGGAGAAGTAGCGGCTATTACTAGTAGTGATGAGATCTCACCTGTGGTGAGATCCTACCTGTGACGGTGGGAGTGAGTAGCTGAGGGGAGTGGCAGAAAAGGAGGAAAAAGAAGAGAGGAGGTTGAAGAATGAGAAGCCCAAGTGTTAAGAAGGTCATCGGATGGATCCTGAAGTCACCTATCATGGCCATGTTGATGTTCCACATATGAACAGTGAGTCAGGAGCCAAAACAACAATGGAGGAATGACCCAAGAGTTGGCAAATGGCTTCAAGGAGGGTCGTGGGTGCACAAACTGATGACCTAGATAGAGAACTGGGGAGAGGGTTAGGATGTCAGGAAGAAAGAAAGGTCTGGAATCTGCAAGGAGAAGCAAGGACATTCTCTCACCACATTCAAGCCTAAGGGAGTCAGAAGGTGGGAAGGAAAATTTCGCCATTGTGGGGAGGCAATGTCCCTTTGGGAAAGCCAAATTTCAGGAAGTAAAAAGTAAAGGGACTCTGGGAGAGGGACACTGGGGGGAACTGTTGACAAGATCACAGGGAAAGGGTTACAGGCGTTGGGCAAAGTTAGGGGAAATCAGGAATAGGCATTACAGACATTCGTGGGAGTTAGGGTTGTGGCTGAGAGCTGCCCTGGTGCTCATGGTGACTGACGGGCACAGAGCAGCCAGGCGTGACAGGAGGGAGTGGATGCCGGGTGACAAAGGGTCAGCAACTTGTCAGGAGCACTCGGAGTTCTGGATCCCGCTCCCCCCTATTCTGCAGGAAACCCCCAGGCGGATGGAGAACAGTCTTACTGGAGTAGGCTCAACTGCCATCTTGTGCCCAGAATGAATGAACATGCCAGTCAATGGTCTAAGCCTTTCATTCTGAAGGGGAGGAAACCTCAGTCCCATGTGGTCAAGTCCCCTGTTGCAGGTCACTCCAGTGAGGTAGGGACTCCTCTAGAGGGAGCGTACAGTGGTGGTTGGAGCACAGTTTCTGGGGACATGCCGCCAGGTGGAATACTGACCCACACTCCCTAGCTCTGTGACCTTAGGCAAGTTCCTTAGCTTCTCAGAGCCTCAGTTTCCTCATTTGATATAATTTTGGATAACAAAAACACCTGCTTCACCCGTCATTGAAGAAAATGGGTTAATGAATTCTTAGGACAATGCCTAGCATTTAGCAAATAATCCTTAGGCATTATCCGTGATTATTAACTATGAACCCTGGTCAACCTCTTCACATCTAGTGTTTAACCTACTGGTCCCCAAGTCTTCCAGCTCTCTGGGCTCAACTTTTCTTTGTATAACCAAATAAAATGGCCTGCCCCACCCCACCCCCCACATGCAGTGGGAAATCCCACACCTTTCCCAGATTTCCAAGGATCTCCGAGGACTTACTTTCTCATGCTCACCCTTGCTCCACACTCCTGCTTCCTGTGAATTGCAGGACTTGCTGAGTGCCTCACTTCTGAGCCTGCTGGCCTCCTCCCTTCACCTCAACCGCTTCAGGGTGCAACCCAGCCTCTCTCCTTTGATTTTTCAGAGCAACCCTAATACAAGACTATCCTGTGATTCAGACGTTTACTGAACATTGAAAGTGAAGTGCAGCAGGCGCAGAATGGCACACAACTTCATTCATACTGGATATCAGCGTGCTAACTTTCTTCTGTCATCCGTGCTGAAGAATTGGATAGGATTTTAGCCTTAAATTGGTGGGGCCTCCTCTCATTACCAAGAGTTTTTTCTCTTCTTTTATTCCACTATTTCCTTTGCACTGACCCACCCCACCCCACCCTCCCACCCCAGCCACACACACGCCTATACACACCTGTCCTCTCCGCCTTTCCTACGGGATAGGAAGATGCCAAACTCCTGCAAATTCCTTTTACTTTATTACGCAAATCAATTTCCACTCTCAACTCCAATCCTAGACTAGACGCTAGTTTTAACTTTGTGGTTTACTCTTCTAAACATGAAGGATTGACTGATCCTTTTAAAATTATTTTGTTTCTTTTTAAGCATACTCCAGATTAAGTTCCTAAACAGGGCTCCCTCCTTTAACATTTGTCAGGTGGTGTATAAAGCACTCGCCAGTGTACAAACCTTTGACATAAGTCAGGAATTCTGTCTGAGAGACAGAACCCTTGGCGGGAGTAGAACATAGTCATGGAAGTGCCAAAAGCCATGCTTCATGCTCACAGGCTCTGTGTTAATCCAGTAGAAGCTGTTGGAAGAAAAGAGACTCAAAAACACACACAGAGCATTTTGAGTGAAGGTCAACAGCGTGCCTTTGGCCAGCACCCATGCCAAGTGTGGGCTGACCCTCCGGTGAAGGGCCCCGGCAAATTCAAGCCACATGGCCCTTCCTGTGACCTGCAAAACATGAACAGGAAATGCACATTTGTAAGAAGAAATAAAGCAACATTGTTGCATGCACCAACGACTTCTGGAAGTCTGTGTTTCACTATCCCTCAGAGAATGGGGGAAATGAGAAATGCTTTTAAAAAAAGGAAAAAAGGGGAAAAATAAGAGCAGCAGCTCTGGAGAGATGAATGTTTGAGGGGCCAGGGACTGGAGACCAGAGGACAGGCTGTCACTTCCAGCAGGATCTTCCCTTCTCCTCTCTGTCTCACAGCCAATCAAGGCTGAATTGAGGGCTCTGCTTTGATTCTAGATGACAGCACAGGAAATATTGACTGATATTGTTCCTTTTTAAGTCTTAAAAGAGAAAACAGCCAATCCTCTTTGTGAAAATTCAGGCAGAGTTTGATTTATTCTTTACCATTAATGATCCCATTTAAAGCAGGAAGTAAATTATGATATCAAAATGTAAATCAAACCTCAGTACACGGATTAAGCCTTAATTTTTCTAAGATCAAGTTATCAGTCCTCTTATTTGAAATATACAGTTGGCTACATCCACCTGTGTCAAACCCAGCCTCTGTCCTTGACATAGGGTCACAAAGTCATGATAAAAGAGTCCCTCAATCATCATAATCCCTGCACACACTGGAAAGGAGGTGTTATAAGGCAACTTTGGCTGCTGGAGTAAGCCATCATCATGTTAAAATGAACCGTATCTTTTCAGTCTAGGTCATAGTTTACAAAGAAAGAAGGAAAGAAGGAAGAGAGGGAGGGAGGGAGGAAGGGAGGAAGGAGAGATGGGGGGAGGGGGGAGGGAAGAGAAAAGAAAAGAAAAATAAAGGAAACTCTTATATGTGACTACCCTTGGTTTTGTTTCCTAGCCATGCCTTCAAAGGCAAGACATTTTTTCTTAATGTTCTAAAAATGGATGCTATGTATCAGCTAAAAATACGATAATTAACAAGTACACTTCGAATCACGTAATAGCAGATGTCATTTTCCTGTAAGATAGGAATGTTAATCATGAGCTCTAAGTTAATCAGAAACCAGTCGCGCCTAAAAGGAGCTGACGGGGCACCTCTGACTTAGCAAGTAGATCCCAGTCTTCTTTGGCAAACAGTCCTTTCAAGCGCCGGAGAGTACCTGCAGCCCTGGGTCCCTGCTGGGCGGACAAAGAGACTTCTAAATTCTGGCTTTCTGAGATGGACTTCATACACAGCCTTCCAGCTTTTAGGAAGCCACCTGCCATCTTCCTGGCTCAGGTTGGATGCTGACAAAGGACGGAGAACACCGCTGTGGTCCGTTATCTCTGTTAATAGCTTCCGATTACAGAGGAAACTAGGATGTAGTACCCTGCTTATCACAGTGGTGTCCAACAGCAATCTGTTTCATGCTGTCTTGATTAATTATTACTTTATGGATGAAAATCAGGAAACACCAAGAAGGGAAGTTTGTGGCAAATCATTCATTTTACTTCACTTCGTTTTTCCTCCCTGAATTCCTATTCCATGCCGGGCACTGTGCTGAGTGCTGCCAACATACAGATGCGTAGACACATCAGCAATCGAGTAGAACAGTCTGTGATGGAAGTCACGCTAGAGTTGTGGTGGCACAGAGGCAGGGGGAGGGAAAGAAATGCTGTACACGGCAGAGGCTTTCTGAGTTGACCTTGCAAGACGAGAATCTGTTGCCCAGGTGAGAGCTGAGCAGGCAAGAACAAAGGCATAAAGCAGCATGAGGAAAGCCGTGAGAATTCCCTATCACTGCCGTGTCCCAGGGTATTATTTTCCCTTTTTGCAACACCCTCTGAAGCAGAATGGTCTGTTGCACATCACACTGTAACAAAAAATATTGGTCCTCTGTCCTTTTTCCCTCCGAGAACGGCCTGTCCTCTGTGTAGTCACTCATTCAACAGTCACCCGTGTGATTCAGGTTCTGAAGACAGAGAGATAACTACACCTTCCAGCTGCTCATAGTCTAGTTAGCAAAGTAATAACATAGGTACCTAACCATGGACAGAACTTCCGAGGAAGAGGCCAACAGTGCAGGGGGTGGGCAGGAAAGACAGAGTGTGCACCTGGGCATCATGGTCCCCCTGGGCCTCAGACTAGACTTGAATTTGCCAACAGCTCAGTGAAGCAGAACATGGATAATGGCTCTGCCCACTTCAGCATGCTGGATGCCGCCTCACCTGGGCTCCAGCTGAAGGGAATCAGGTGCACTTCCTCCTTTATATTATTTCTCAATTGTGAGTCTTCCCCTCGCTACTCGAAGTGTGATTCAGGAAACAACAGCCTCAGATCCTCTGGCAGCATTTTAGGAATGCAGACTCTTAGGCCTCAGCCTGAACCTCCAGAATCAGAACCTGCATTTAGAAAATACTCAGTGATTCAAACCAACAGTAGTTTGAAGAGCACTGATTCTCAAATTTGGCTGCACATTTTAATCACCCGGAACATTTTAAAAAATAAAGATCCCTGGGTCTCACCTCGGAGACTGATTCATTTGGTAAAGGATGCAGCTGGAGCATCATAATTTTTCAAAGCTCTCCAGATAATTCTAATATGTAGCTAAATTTGAGAACTCCTGAGCTATCCCTTTAGCCTGAAAGCCACCAGCACAGATGACAGGTGCCTGCGATTATTCCAGAACAGGTGAGGTTAGAGGAAGGACAGAGGACAGTGGGAGCAGAGGAAGTGAGGAAGAAGCAGTCATCCAATCACGGTAAGAGATGGCCTCTATTAGCCTCTAATTGGACAGCCATTACTGTAATGCCCTCACTTTACAATAAGTGGAGGCCCAGAATGGGTTGGTGGTTTGCCATAGTCACAAAACAAGAGAGAATCAAAATATAAAGAGGTTCAGGTGGGGGTATTAGAGAATGCAACCAGCAAGAACTTCAGACTTCCTAAACTATTGACCTTGTACTCTTCTCATCCCCAGCCCTGCTCTTTGGTGCTGAGCAAAATCCACTGGTGCCTCCACTCTATTTCCTGCATCATGTCACATGCCACTTCCTTTGTGCAAGTCACAGAGGCCCTCAAGGTTCCTGTGATTCACCTGCATATTAGGCTCTGAGCTTCCTGATGGTCAATCCAAAATGGAAGATACAGTCAGTCTTGTTACCAAAAAGGAATTATTGCCCCAGCTCCTCAAAGGAAGCCAAGCTTTTCCTGGCCCTTTTCTTTACAAAAGAGTTTCTTGCTGCAGGCTCCATATAGAAGGAACTGAATGACCTAATGCATAGTACTTCAAAGACATCTCTTCCGTAATAGTTTTCATAAAGCCATTATGTATAATATCCCTGGATGTAAGCCAAGGAAATAGCATTAAAATGCATGAAAATTCTGCTGGGGACTAAGAACATATGGTCCAAGCACACAGCTTGATGTAGGAATAAAAATTAGCACACTAGAGGAGGGATAAATAGCATGCCCTTCAAACAAGTCCTCATAAATATCACTTCCATTATCCAGGCTTTTGATAAGACGGTAGAGGATTGAGGTTTAATTCACTGGCCTGACATGTCATTGCTCTATGTCATGGACTGAAGGAAAAGACCAAACAAGCAAATAAATAGTAGAGTTATCATCCATTTATGAAAACTCATAACTCTATCCATGACTTTTGGGAGAGTAGAAAGTCATCCATTTTTGTGCAAAGTTGGGCCAAGTGTACATCCAAAGGACAATCCAGGAGTTTTCTCAAGAAAGAATTTGTCTCCATTAGGGCACACAAATGTATGAATGACTGGTCGAGTCTATTCATCATGTGTGGTGCATAGAACATTTCTATGCCTTTCCTTGGCCCCCTTTCTAAATGTCACAGAAGCCCTGGGCAACACCCATGTCAGAGGACGTGGGTATCCAGGAAATTCTTGCAGAGAAGATGGAACTTGAAATAAGTCTTGAAAGATGAGGAGAATGTCAATAAGTCAAAATGGATGAGGATGATTTGGACTGAAGGAAACAACCAAAGAACAGCTTTAGCTTTAGAGATGGGCATTGCTGGACTCCTCGAGGGAGAGTGGGAGCTGGCCTGGCAGCCTGCCTGGCTAATGGGAGTGGTTTGTATGGGGGAGTCGTGGAATGTGCAGGTCGATTCTCTTCACTCCAATATCTGCTCCTCCCACATCCAAAAGCTCAGCTTATGAAAGGATCATCAGCGGTGGCTCAGACTAAACACCTGGGCATCGTCTCGACATCCTTCTCTTCACCGTTTGCAGCCCATTGGCACCATGTCAATTCTACCTATGGAATATCTTTGGACTCTATCCCTTCCAATCACTTATACTTTTCTTAGCTCAGACTTTGTCGTCTCTCACCTAGTTCATTGCAAAAGCCACCTAACTCGTCTCCTGTCTGCAGCTCTCTGCTCCAGACTGCCCTCCGCACTGTGGCCAGAGTGGTCTTCCTAAATATCTCAGTCCACATCTTTTGTCTTGAGAAACATAAACCCACTCCAGTGGTTAAAGTAAAGAGGAATCTTTTTAAAAATACAGTGGGACACAAGAACAGAAGGGCCACAGGCCTTTTGGGAACAGAAACAGGGAAGAGCCAGGACTCAATGCCACTCTCTGATTTTGGAATCTATATAATCACTCTCATTATTGCTTTTTCCCCCTTCTCTCTCTCCTTTCTCTTGACTAACTTTCTCTGTTTGTGATATCCCCATATGGCTCCCACTTCACGACGGTGAGGTGTTAGAGATCCAACACTCACCATAACTGACTAGAGTCTTGATATCTCTTAGTTGAAATCATTGAGAGAGAGAATCTGATTAGTGGATGATCAGCCAATCAACTGGCTTGGCTTGGTCCAAGTGATGGTTCCTAATTCTGAGGGCAAGGTTGGGTCCAGAAACCAGAGTCAACAAAATCTGGTCTTCAGTAAGTTGTACAAGCAAGTCACTCATGCCACAAATATTTATGGAGCCCCTGCTATGAGGCAAGCGTTGTACTGGGAATTGGGAATAAACTGTTAAAAAAAAACCACTAAAGCACAATGTGGTAAGTGTGGTCGAGGGACAGAAATGGACACTGAAAAATAGACTGGTGGGGTAAGGGAGTGGAATAAGGAAGGCCTTTCCGGGCAGATGACACATGTGCTGAAGTCTGAGAGGTCAAAGGAGTCATCAGTGAAAGAGTGTGAGAAAAACATCACAGTAGAAAGAAGGGCACATGTGACTGCCCTAAAGTGGGAAGAATGTGTCAAATTCAAGGATGAGAGGAGGAGGATGTGCACTGGATGACGGGAGGAGGCTGAAGTGGATGCAATGAGCCTGGAGCAGTTAGCAAGGTCCAGACCAGGCAAGACCCCGTTTTGAAAATTACTTACGGAGAAGCCACGAACATATTTTAACCAGGATGATGTGGCAGTGTGATGGGATTTGCATTTCTAAAGATATCTCTGACTGCTGTACGAGAAGAGGAAGTTAGGTGGCAGGAGTAGAAGTAGGAAAATCCACTGGGAGATGGTTACAGGAGTTCAGGAAAGAGATGATGGTGGTTCTAACCAGAAAGGGGCAGCGGTGACTGAGAGAAGTAGACAGATATGGAGTAGCCTTAGGAGGAGTGATGGATGGACTTGGGGTGATTTGGATGAAAGTAGGTGAGGAAGCAAGAATCAAAATGATCCCCAGCTTTCCACCTGAGCAAATGGGTGATAACGCCCAAAGAGGAAGACTGTAGGTGGGAAAGGTAAGCCAACGTGGCCATCCAGTAAAACACAGGGTGATGGATCATCCCCTGCAGACACACTGTGGTTGCCTGCTCATTGAATCATGACAATGTCCAAAGTCTTTAGCATGACATTTAAGTTCCTTCACCATCTAGTCCCAGCCTGACCTCATAGTATTTCTCACTCCCGCCTCACCCCTACTGTCTACACTCCAGGGATATGTTAGACCCTGTGACCTTCCCATGCCCTTGCACAAGCCTATCCTTTTCCTGAACTGCCCTTTCCCTGTCTGAGCATCTGGCAAACCCTACTCACCCTTCAATGCCTGGATCAAATGTCATCTCCACTGTGATGTCTTCCGGGCACCCCTGACAGTAGTGCTCCCCCATCTGTTCCCACAGCACTTCATACCCAACTCCCTTATAATACAATCTTCCCTGTACTGTGATTGCTTGATAATCTGTGAGCCCCTCAAGGCTGCAACTATATAGGATTCATTGCATGCCTTGCACAGTGTCTGATAGCTTTTGGTATCAAAAAAATATTGTTGAAGTGAATCGAGTATGAAAAGAGCATAGAAATATTGAGTGTAGTCTCTTCCTGATCTTTTTTCCCCTAAACTCTGGGCCTTTGCTAAACCAGAACTCTCCCCTTTCTCATCTCCTGCTTCACATCCATCTGATTTAGGGTCAACATCTCCTCCTTAACTGACTGACCAGCAAGACCAGTTCTTTCTCTCTCATCTCTGCAGCATGGCCGGCAGTTGAGAATGCATTTAGATGCTTCCAAAGTAGCTGCAACTCCACTGACCCCATGGATAACAGCCTGTGCTTAGCTCTTCCGGGGAGAAGTCTAGATGTAATGTGTGCTGTGTATTTCTAAAACTCAGCGCCCATTATAACTGATGCTGATGAGTCGTGTGACCTCGGTTCCCCTATGTGAAAATAGAGGTCATGCTTGGTGATCCCTCTGGGTTTTCCAACTCTACCTTCTATGAGACTTTGATGACTAATGGAATTGAAGATGAGGTGACATATCTGTATGCTCACTAGAGTGAAAATTGGTCATCGGTCATCACCTCAAGAGATTAGTCATATCATGAGCAGGATTTATGCATATTTTAAAACCTCTTAAGACTACATGCAGAAGGGAAAAAATAATCATAGATAATATTTATTGACTTCGTATAGATGCCAGGGGCTCTCCTAAGCATTTAAAAGAGAAACTTGGAGGAAACTACCCAAAAATGCGATGTATTTGTTTGCCATATGATCTGGAAAGCATGGCAGGAGAGCTTATGTGTGAATCTTGTGGAGATGCCCCATTGCAAAGGGAGGCCTGGGGAGCCAGATTCCTGCATTGCACGTATATTTGTGCAACTCTGCTGATCTTAGTGCACAAATGACTCAGACTCAAATAGCATCAGGAGTTGGTGACTTTTTTTTTAATTAGAGGAAGACGATTCCAAAATAGAATCATAACTGAAGATGGAAGAGGTAATTACCATTTTTGAAATCATCTGTGAATTCAGGGAAGAAGCACCATTTTTAAACTTTTTGAAAATCCCCTTTTTGGAAAAATAACAAGCAGACCCAAATGGAGGGATTGATCCAGGCCCTGAAAGACCAGATGAAGAAACCAGGTCCATAACTGGGAAAAGATGTTTCTGAAGTGACATCAGCAAGACCCAGTGAGCAATTAGATGTGGCTGGTGAGGAAAGGGAAGAGTTTAGAATGACTCCCATGTTTTTGCCTCATTTGCTGAGATAAGGAATGAGAAGAATGAAAGGAGAAGATAGTGAGTTTCATTTTGGCATTTGAGGAAAATGTAAGTGAGGATGTCCAGTTGGCAGTTGACATTGTGAGCAAACACTTGGCTAGACTTTTGAATGCAGGAGATGTGAGTATGTGGGTGGAAACTAAAGCCCTGAGAATGGATAGAAGTGAACTGGGTTCATTAACTCTTACATTACTGGCAGTGACCCCATGCTATGGACACAGTGCTCACCATACTCCGTGGACAAGGGATGGTCAGGAGCTTCACTGATGGAGGATACTTCACATAATGGAAGAAATGAGAACTGGTAAAAATTCCACCATTCCTCTTTCTAATATCATTGAGGTGTCCTTGAAGAACCATGTCTCCTCTCAGAAGCTCAGTTTCTCCATCTGTGAGAGGACACAAAGAGCCCGTCTAGCCAGAACATTCCAGGACCGAGTGGCTCATAATATATGTGATTGGAATGTGGAAAAATACATGAGAAAAAAATTAATTCAATATCTCAATTCCTGGTTCTAACTAGAGCTATGTTGTTTGCATTCATTCATTTGATGTACATTTATTAAGCACCTATTCTGCAATGGGCACAGACCAGATGCGATTGAGAATACTGAATCAAGGGAGTGTGCAGTCGTCATGGGGGACATAGACTCGATATCAACTAAGTGCTCTAACAGAGGCATACACCTGTTCCTGGAAACACTGAGAGAGGGGCTGATTGCTGGTCTGAGGTTGTTGAGAAGGCTTCCAGGAGCAGGGGATTTTTGACATAGACCTCAAAGGATGAATAAGTGTTCACCGTGCAAACTGAGCAGACAGACGTCTTAGGTAGGGAGCAGAGTGTTGATGTGAGAAAACTCAGATCACGTCTGGGGTGCATTGAATAGTCCTATGTAATTGATTCACAAGATCTAGGGAGTGACTTGTAGGAGGTGGGGCTGAAAGTGCAGGTGATAACCAGCTGTGGAGGCCACACCAGGAACTTGGGTTTTATCCAGTTGGAAGGAAGCAGTGTCAAGACCCTGGTAGGACATTATCCATTTCCTAATTCTATCCAAGGAGTGAGAGGATACTATTTTCTTCTTATAAACAGCGTCTCATCCAGGGCACCCCTTTGCCTTGCATCTGGCTCATTCTTAGCTTGTCATGGGGCATAGTTCTCAGCGCTGAACGCACGTTATAAATACCTGGGGAGCTCAAAAGAAAAAATGCTGACTAGGTCCCACCCCAGACCAATTATATCCGAGTATTTTCTGTAGTGCTCAGGCACCAGTGTTTTTTTAAAAAGCTTTCCAGGTTATTATAAGATGTAGCCTGGGGTGAAAAGTAATGCTTTCGATTCAAACCTCCTTACGTCATCTGTAGAAATGGCCACCAGCTGGTCCCCATTCTTCTATGAGATTTTCTCTATAAGATTCATTAAGGTCAAAGCACTATTCAAGAAGTGTATTTGAAAAACATTAGAATAAACCTAAAGTACTTGACTTTAATAGATGCCTCCTCCTCAGCGGCCCTAGATTCACAATGCCCTTAGCTTTTGTTCAAACAAAATGAATCTAAGCAGCAATCCACAGAGCTGAACCCCTCCGGCCCTCTTTCTGAATAGATGCCGCTGATTGCTCGTATGCCCTGAACCCACCCAGAAAACTCACATGAACTACCCCAGTGAGGGAGGCCAGCTGGGACCTTGGCCTCTGCCTATCAGTTAGTACTCTGCACATGAAGTGTTTTAGAGACTAGAATATTTCTGATACTTTTACTTGTGATATTTATTAAAACTGCAACTGGATGAACACGTGTCTTGTGAAAAGCTTCAATCTGTATGGGAGCTTTGCCTTTCCTGCCCCACACGTAACCTGAAGCATCTTTGAGAGATACTCATCCAATACAATCAATAACTCATTGCTATTCATATAGGATATGCACATCCACGGAACATGTTGCTTACACATCTATTAAGTGTGACTTTGGGGACTTGGGTAGGGCTTCAGCAATGACTCAGAGGAAGAGCATATGACTATAAGCATTGCAGCGGTACACCTCTGTGGTGGGAGCAGCAGGAAAGAGTCACAACACCTGGGTTCCAGCCTCAGCCCATGTTGACACATCATGGACCTTGCACAGGCCCCTTTCCTGGAACTCAGTTTCCCCCTATTGGTATAAGGGGGATTGGATTAGTTATTGTCAAAAATCTTTTCCAATTCTAAATCAGCTTTTCACCAATGAGCATCTTTTGAAGAAGAAAGAAAAGTCCTTTACTTGATTAACATCACAGCTGTTACTTACTAGCTGTGTGATGCTTGAGTCACAACCTCTTTCTTTTCTGTAAAAAGGGGACATAACCATTTACTGAGCAGAGCTCACATGGAAAGCAGAGCATCTGAAACTTCTAGGGGCTCCACAAAGCTAAAGGTGAAGACAGCCACTGTCGACCGAGTGCTGCTGTGTGATATGTCCCAATGCGTTATATGCACGATTCAGTTAATCAACAGCTTAAGTTTCTCTGGAATCTGTCGGGGTCAGAAATGAATTGACACATTGTTTTCCAAACCTCACAAAACAGCAACTTTGCAGATGAGGAGAGGAGGTTGGGGAGGATCCGTAGATTCCCAGCAACACCCAAAGACATTGGATGGGCCAAGGACTTGAACAAGAGACTCCCTGATTCCAAAACTGTCTTCTGCACAGGCCTTTCCACAGCTGGTGCCACCTCCCTTCGTCAGTTTCAGAAATTCACTTCATCCTCGTCAGCCTCCCCCCATGCCTCCATCTGCTCTTCTCACGGAGTTGCCATAAAGGGTAAATTAGCTGAGAACTGGGAAATCACCTTTTAAATTGTAGAGCACACACACAAAAGTGAACAGTTATTGATATTGTAATGACTTCTCACATGTTGAAAAATAACTTAAATTATCATGAAGAATCCTCATTTAACCTTCAATACATAAGAATCCCTTCTAAACCCAGAGTTTCAATCAGCTTCCTTTCAGACGTGTTTGGCAGAGTGGAAGAGGGCACAGTGCATGCCGTCTCATGGAGGCCTCACCACCACCTATGCACGAGGTGCTCTTATACCCACCTAACCCATCACAAAACAGAGGCGTTGCCCCAAATTGCACAGCTACTAAGGGACCTAAACCAAATTCTGTTTGAAGCTTGTCATTATGTGATGGGGTCTCTAAAGCCCCTTGGAAGCATCCTCTACATCCATTCAAAAGAAGATTTTGTACAGTACTATCTTCTCTTAACATTCTTCCTAGAACAAAAGTCTTAATATATCCAGATGTGTGGCCAATGCGTCAATTAGGATGTGACCTCAGCACTTATTTCCAGCCAAAAAACACAAAACTGTTGTCCTGCACACTCCAGGGTAGGGTCCTCCTGAAATCCAGCCTCCACTGCCCCTGTCCCTGGGTCTTGGACCCTGGAAACCCTTTTTCTCAGGAGCTCATGAGCAACACGGCCATTAGAGGGATGGCAGGGGCACTCAGGGTTCTCAGCACCATGACTGGAGTCAATGGCAGTGGTTATCTTCCCCATTAAAGACCAAGCTCTACTAAACAGCCCAAGTCCATTAAGAAGAAATCTAGGTCATCTCTGATTCTAACAGACAGTGTGATTCTCAGGGGCAAAAGAACAAAAGCAACCACTATGGAGAAATGCATCCCCAGTCCTTCCCTACCTGTGACTAATGGCAGGGTGACGTCTTCTCTGCACTTACCTAAGCTTCAGTAAGAAAACATTTCTGACCGACTTTGCTAGTCACTATTCTAGGCACTACTGGGGAGCAAAGAAGCATGAACTTGCTCCCTGGCCCAGAGGAGCTTATGGAATGAATGAAGATTGGATACAAGGCAGAACTTCCTTTGGGGGGAAGCATGAAGGGTGGGTGGGAGCAGGAGGAATGGGGAGGAGAGCAGTAAGAGCTGTCCGTAAGAAACCTTCTGATTGGTAACAAGGGCCCAGGCTTTATCCCAAAGGCATATTAGGGAGCTACTGAAGGTTTTATGTGGAGACCTCAAGTGGGCATGCCTGTGTTGTATGCACATTATATTCTCATACACATATGAATGGTATTTATGAGAATTTTGGCTTCTAGCTGGTGTATGCTTTATGAGGTCCTTAAAGGATCCCATGTATCTGTGGGTGCATCTGAACCACAAGTGAAGGTTCTCATGGGGTTAAGTTGTCCAGCAAATCCCTCAGCAGGGCTGTAGGTCCCTGCCCATCTGTCATTTAAGAATCACCCAACACCATCTTCTGAACTTTAAGGAGTCTCTTTCTTACCTAAACCAAGGCTTGGTCTAAGCATGGCTGGACTTGAAGGTGCACCTTCTCTAGTGTAGCAGCTGGTCAAGAGCCACAGGACTCTAAGGTCAGGACCACTAGTTCCTTTCATGTGCTGCTGCTTGGTTCCTCCCAAAGTGTCCTCCACAAGTTCCAGTTACACCATTATCTAACATTGGCCATGGGCTTGCCATCTTGGGGGAAGGGCACCTGTATGGAGGCAGAAAAATAACTGCCCTTGACCAGCTCAACCACTGAAAAGTTGTTCTTAATGTCAAGCTGAAATCCATCTGCTGGTAATGTGCATCCACTGGTCTTAGTTTCATCCTTTAGAGTCATACAGAACATGCCAGCTTCCTTTTCAATGGGGCATATGTATTTATCTGATTCTCCCTGGAACTGGAGGTCCTTAAGGATGGGGACATGCCTGATTCATGTGGAATCCCCAGAATCCAGCACAATGCCTGATACATAAGTGCTCAATAAGTGTTGGCTAAACTGATGGATGTACACGTGATAAATGAGATTAATAAATGTATGCCTGGTAAATTATGCTACATGAATGTAAAAACAATACTTGTGGTAGTATTCACGTCTTATAACTTCTCATGGTCCTCTCCTCTCATGACTGTTAATTGTAGGTCAAAAATTCTCAAAAATAAAAATTTTGGGTCTTTAAGCTAAGACCTTTCCTTAGTAGCCCCAATTCGGACTGAAATATTCCATTTGAGTGGGAGAACACACGATACTCTCAGAGCCCATTTTCCTTTTTAACATGGGTCAGGTTCTCCAATCAGCACTTTCTCACCTGGGGAGAAAACTGGACTCAGGAAATGGGAGAGAGGGCAAGTCCACTTGGCTGAGGTAGATGGAGATGAGAGATGTCCAAAGAGGGTGACCTTCCTTCATGAGCTCCTTTGTCACGCCTTTCCTGTGCTCCCCAGAAAGCAGAATTCTCCCTGCTCTGTGCCAACACAGCATCTCTCAGCTACTTCCTTCCACAGTTGCACCGCTCACACCGCGTGGTAACGATCTGCCACGACTGGGCCCCATCCGCAGAGGAGTGAGCTCTTTAGGCACAGGCCGCTCTGTGTGTCTGATTTATCTCTGTGTCCTTAGCCCCACACAGGGCCTGGCATACTAAAGAGCAAACTGAATGCTCCCAGTGCGTGCACTTGGAATTAATTCATGCCCTGCCGAACGCAAACCACCACAGATGTGTGTCTGTCCAGAAGTGGGATTGCGTTGTCAGGTGCCTCTGAGGGAAGGTTCCTATTTCCCTGTAATATTTCTACAAATAAAGAACATTTTCATTCCTCCTCCCTCTGTGTCTCCCTCACCCTGTCCCTTTTCCTCTCTGTCTCTCTCTCTGTTTGTGCAAACCACCTATGAGGATTTCTATACTTTACCAGAAATTCTCCTCCAGCTCTGCCTTTACACTCTGCCGTTTTGAACCTGCACACCCACTACTCAATGCAGAGGGCCTGGAAGACATTGGCTCAACCCTTTGCACATATTAAGCAAAGCCATGAAAATCACATCATATCACTTTGCTGCTCTGCCCCTTACACTTGGAATAACATCCAAATTCCTGATCGGGGCCTGCAAGACCCAGCACAATCTGTCCCTGCATCCTCTCCAGCTTCGTCTCCTGCCACCCTACCCCTCTGCTAACTAAGCTCCAGGCACACTTGGCCCTCTGTTAGTTTCTAGAACATGCCAAGCTCCATCCCGCAGCAAAGGCTTTATGCTTGCTGGTCCTTCAACTGGGACTCGCTCTCCCTGGTGCTTCTAATGGCTGACTCTTCTCATATGTCAAATGGGAGTTTAAATGTCATATTTCCATAGAGGGCTTTTTCTAAAGTGAGTCTGCCCTGTTGTTCTCTCTCATAGCATCATGCTTATTTCTCTTGCAGTGCTAATTTCATGAGCAATTACTTAGTTTAGTCACTTGTTTGTTATTTGCTGTCCCTTAATGGTGTGAAATACGTCTACCTGGTATTTTGTTGTGTCTCCAACATGACAGAAGAGAAGGGACTGCCTTTGGAATAATCCAGCTGACTGATAATGAGGGATTATTTGAAGAACATGGTCTTTATATTTTGGCTACAAATACAAGAGAATCCTAAGGGCAGTGGATTAAAAACAATAATTTGGAAGGTGTCCCTCGGGTTGTGCAATTTCTCTGTCATCTCTTCAGCAAGTCACCAGACAAAACCAGAGGTGAATAAGACAGACTTCCTAATACAAAGGAATTTACGGGCCAGAGCTAACCTAAGAAAATCTGTGGTGCTGCCGGGAAAAAAAGGAAAAGGTGAAGTGAACACAATCCTAGGCTGGTGCCAAGGAGATCTGAGCTCCAGTCCTGCCTCAGAATAATTCAGTAGCCCACTCGGGGTCTGCCAGCTGGGGACTGGGGACTGGGGACTGGCAAGGCAAATGGAACCCGGACCTCAGATTGCCAACCCTGGGCTCTTTACAATAGGAATAAATCAGCCTCTCAGTGAGCCAGTCCGTCCCCCACCTTGAGGCCCGCTTGCACATCTGAAGTAACTCTGGCTGTTAATCACTGGTACCGCGCAAACCTCAAGGCTTAGGAAATGAACTGCCTGCAGCTCTTGGAGCAGAACCCTTAGGCAACTTCACATTTTCTTTCTCATGAGCTCTTGTTACTAAATCAAACCATTTGGAAGCTTGTATAGCAAATGGGTTGGTATTCGGCGTGCCCAGACGCTCGAGTGTGGAATCTTCCACCATCCTCTCCGCCTCCCTCTCTGTCTCCCTCACCCTGTCCCTTTTCCTCTCTATCTCTCTCTCTGTGCAAACCACCTATGATGATTTCTACACTTTACCAGAAATAGAATGTTGGAAGTTATTTTATTCATTACAACTAACGGCCTGGTTTTTGTGTTATTATGAATCCGATGTACATTAAAAACCTGTCGCATAGGCCTCCTTTTTTTCTCATATAAAATAGTTTCTAAGTTCCCCTCCAGCTCTGCCATGGTGTACTTCTCCCTAGTTTAAATCTGGATCTGCGGAGGTCATTCTGTCTGCCATGAGCTGCATCGTTTTAAACATCCTGTTCTGAGCAGAGATCAACGTTCTGAATAACCGTACTCAATTCTTTCACTATAGTTTTCAGTTTGTACCTACACCTTGGGAAGCGAGGACACAGGTCATGGTATGGTTTCTAGCCTCAAGATACAGGAATAATGAGGTCTTCAGAGACCTGCAGCAATTCTTTTCATTTCAGATCCCAACACAAGCATCCTTCCCTCACCCCAAATCAGAGGGATGCGTATGTCCATAGGTGCGTTCGCATTATTAAGAGGTCGCTCTGATTATAGATCTTACAGGACTCGTATTTCATCCTGGAGAATGGAAGGCTTTTGTAATTTCTAATGTCCAGGCAGAGAAAAGGATATTTAAGGACTCTGAAATAACATGGCAGGAAACTGAGATTCACTTACTGCGTATCAAGTGACCGAAAAATCCCCTCTTTCACTATCTCTTTTCCCCTTGGGTCTGTGGTTCACAAACTGCAGAGCATAAATTGTGGAGCACACCATGCTGGAATATCAATCAACCCACATCGACCCGAGGCCGGAACTCAGCTTGCAGCAGGGGTTTTTCTTTTTTAGACATTGGTTGGCAGCCAGGTTGATGAAAGGAGAAACCAAAGAGAATAACAGCTTTGCAGCAGCAAAAAAAGGAATTAGAATTCAGGAACTGTTACCCTTGTGCCTCTCTGTAACTTCATTAGAATGAAGTCAAGGTGAGGGGGCGTGCGGCAAATAATGAAAGTGCCAACACCATGCCGGAGGCCACAAGACCCCAGGTCTGGGTAGTCCCCAAGCATTATGGGTTGAATTGTGCCCCTCCCAAAACTTACATGTTGAAGTCCTAAACCCCAGCACCTCAGAATGTGACCTTATTTGGAGATGGGGTCTTTACTGAGGGAACCAAGTTAAAGTGAGGTCATTTGGGTGAGTCCTAATCCAATATGACTGGTGATCTTATGAAAAGGGGAAATTTAGGGGCTGACCCCATGGCCCAGTGTTTACATTCAGTGCGCTCTGCTTCGGTGGCCCAGGTTTGGTTCCCAGGCACAGACCTACACCACTTGTCAGCAACCATGCTGTGGTAGAGACCCACATACAGAATAGAGGAGGATTGGCAACAGATCTTCCTCAAGCAAAAAGAGGAAGATTGGTGACAGAAGTTAGCTCAGGGTCAAACTTCTTCAGAGAAAAAAGGGGGGTGGGGGGAATTTACACACAGACACTCATAGAGAGAAGTTGATGTGAAGAAACATAGGGAGAAGACAGACATCTGCAAGTCAGAGAGAGACCTGGAACTGACCCTTCCCTCACAGCCCTCAGAAGGAATCAACCCAGCTGACACTTTGTCTCAGACTTCCAGCCCCCAAAACTGTGAGACAATACATTCATGCCGTTTCAACCACTCAGTTTGTGGCACTTTGTTGTGGAATCCCTAGCAAACAAATATGCCAAGCTTCCAGACATGACAGAAAAGGAATGAGATAGCTGCCATCTTCTTTTGCAGGTACCCTCTACTTTTAACTCCCAAATGGATCCTTTACTGAATTCCCCCAACTCTGTGTCATTTTTCAAATAATTTTGCCTACCTGAAAAAGTGCATGTATAAAATCATAACTAATTTGTATTATCATTCTATGATAATCAAAGACAAAAGTAACTGCCCTCAGAATATCTGGTCAACATGAAGAGCAAGTGTGACCACCTTGAAATAACACGATCCCACCTGAAGGAAGAAAACCACGAGACTGATTTAGTTTAGACAGATTCTTCATGGATAAGTGAGCAATTCCATCAGAATTTCAGAAATGTGGGAAATACTCCATGAATCTCCTTCTCCTACCCCCCATACAACCTTCAGGGATACCAAGGTGGAATTAAGAACGTAGCCCTGTGTTTCTCAAGGGCTATAATAGGCATGTGCAGAATTAAAAGCCCAAAAGGTTATTTTCATAAGCTCCTGTCACCACTCCCACATCCCAGCTCAAGAACACCAATTTCTTCCCTTTTTTTTTTTTTTTTTGATACACGAGAAAACTAAGACTCTTCCATTCAGTCAATATTTCAACAAGCATTTATAAAGCTCATACTGTGTGCTCAGGATGTGCCAGACAGCAGATGCTTTAATAAATAGATCCACTCATTTTCCTGTGTATCTCCCCATCTTGTGAAAAACCCAGACAACCCAGGCCGTGATCGTGCTGGGTTGTGTGTGCACTGCACGCCAGGGAAGGGCTTCTAATCAGACTCAGGGAGTCAGCAAGCGCTTCTGAGAAATGTGCTCTAAGCGGAGGAGTTAGCTAGGCCGGGGGGAGGCAAAGACGACAGCATGTGCAAAGGCACAATGTGAAGGGGAGCTGTGCGTGCATGCGTGTATGTACATGCGCACGCATGCCCACGGTGGTACAAGCATGGCGGGAGTGAGGGAGGGAGGAGACTTGGGGCAGGGGCAAGAGTGATAGACCATAAACAACTTGAGTTGCTGCCAAACCAGGTGTGATATAGAGAGTAGCATGAACTGGACCTGCAGGCAGAGTCCAGATTACGGAGGGCTTTTTAGGGCCAGCGAGATTAAGTGATTTACCCAAGGCCACTTGGCTAGTTAGCAGAGACAAGACTTATGTCTTCTTTCTCCCAATTCAGTGCTATCTCCACTAAGTAACAATAATGGCTAACATATATTAGTAATTACAATAAGACAGTATGTGCTTTAAATCACTTAATCTTTACAACAATCCACTAAAATAGTTGGTATTACTAACCCCACTTTTCCAGTGAAAACACTGAGGCATAGGGAGTTTAATTATTGCTCAAAGTCACACAGCCAGCAAGTGATTATCAGTTTTCTTAACCATTATTTCACGATCCCTCTGTATTGTCTTCTATGGCAATAGTACGTAAAGAAAAAGATCAACTTACATGATATAGCCAAGATAGGGGGAAACTACGTGTGTATGCAGTTGTGTGAGATATAAGATTATATTTTTGAAGAGATGAGTCTCATTTTATCCATTTAATTCTCAATATGGTGAGAATTTACACTCAGTTCAGGGATGTTTAATATTTGGCTTCAGTGAACAAGCAAAACAGAACCCAAGCTGAATTCTCTCCTGCCCGAGCTTTCCACAGCCCACAGTAGGGCATCCTGAGGTGCATTTTGGTTGGGTGTGATTTATATGCTGGTGCATTTATTTTTCAGGACCTCAAATACACTAGCGTGAGATCATATGTAAAAGGATGCTTTTAAGAAGGAAGTGATTTGAGAATAGGAAGACTAACCTGCAACATCTTTCTGGATTGATAAGCATCATTTGTCAGCAAAGTCAGAGTTGGGCAGGAGGATTACACGTGAAATGCACTGTGAGTTCTGATTCCCTGCTGTTCTCTATTAGTGATGTGGTGGAATGCATAAATATACCCCGTTGGAATAATGACTTCCAAAGAATTAATAAAAATAAAATACACTCTTCACTGTTCTTAACACAATGCTGAAGGTGTCTGTGTTCCATGCTTGTCGCTCTGTGAGGCAGAGAGAACACAGGAGGGAATTCTCCTTTCTTGGTGCAGAACCAGGACGAGGAAAGTAAAATCTGAGAGGATGAGTAAGATGTTGGGTCAGCCTAGATGAGACAGAGTGGAACAGAACAAACTATAAGAGCAGTGACCAAGGACTGGGGAGTTCAAAGTGCAAAGAAGTGACAGAAGCAGAGATTATTTCTAGAAGACTGACCTGGCATTGATACTTACGGTGTTATTGCAGTTCTGAGCTTGGAGCCACAGCAAAGACTTAAGAGGCCGAGTGTATGCAGATTATGAGTTGGCCGGGACAGGTGCTGGCCTTTTTTTTTTTTTTTTTGAGGTATGGTCGACGTAATATTATATTAGTTTCAAGTGTACAATATAATGATTCAATATCTGTATATACTGCAAAATGATCACCACAATAAGTCTAGTTAACATCTGTCACCATATTTAGTTACAGAAAATTATTTCTTCTTTTGAAGAGAGCTTTCAAGATCCAAGGCAGAGGTGGCGTAGCGGTTACGTTCTCACACTCTGCTTCGGTGGCCGTTTGGATCCCGGGCGCAGACAGATGCACTGCTTGCCAAGCCATGCTGTGACAGTGTCCCATGTAAAGTAGAGGAAGATGGGCACTGATGTTAGCCAGTATTCCTCAGCAAAAAAGAGGAGGATTGGCAATGGATGTTAGCCCAGGGCCAGTCTTCCTCAGCAAAAAAAAAAAAAAAAAAAGATGAGGATTAGCAAGTTCAGGGCTAGTCTTCCTCACACACATAAAAAAAGATCCAGGAGAGGTGCTGAGTCCTAATAAGGGGAGAGCTGGTCTGTCTGGAGTCACAGAAGGTCTCAGCATGTCTTCACGGTTGAAGCCCAGCTGAAGTCAAGCCTTCCTCGTTCAGATCTATGCAGCCACTTAACATCTGAGCTCGGACAATTACATCACCTCTGTAGGCTTCAGCTTCCTCATCTGTAAATTTGTGATAAATAATAGTCCCGATTTGGTAGAGATTTGTGAGCAGCAAGTGACATAATTTCTGTAAAACACTTAGCATGGCCCCGTCCCAGAGTTAATACTCTTCAGATATTAACTATGATGATGATGATTTGAAGAGCTGACATTTGAGCTGAGCTATGAAAGATGGAGAGTATTTTGCTAGGTGGAAAAGGGTGGGAGAGGACATTCCAAGGAGCAAGATTAACATCAAAATTGATTTTCCAGGCCAAGAAGAAAAATACTTCTTTTGTGAAGAGTTCCTTTTTTAGCTTGACTGTTGGAAAAAGCCAGCCAAGAATTTCACATGGGAAATGAGATCTGCAACTCCACCTTTCATTCTGAAATTCAGGAGATATAAGTTTGCATTTTATTATTCTCGGTTGGTTGGTCTTTTCTTTTCCTTAACCTCCTTTCCACTCTCCCACCAAGTGCTTTGCTAAAGCATTTTGCTCTCAAGCCAAGAAATGAATAAATTATTTTGGAGCATAAAGGGTTGATATAGGGATGCTGGTAAATCAAAACAGAAGCCATTCACGTTGATCAGGCCTTTAGTCATTTTGTTTGTCAGACATGTATTGGGTTTCTACGCTGTGCCAAGCATTATGCTCACTGCAGAGGATACAAAGGTACTTATGTCATCATCCCTGTCCTTGAGGGGCTCTGACTAGTGAGGGAGAAGGGCAGGTCACCAGACCATTTCAGTTTCAAAAGATAGAGGGACAAAGCAAGGTGCTTAGCAGTAACAAGCCTAGCCTGGAGGGCCTAGGGAAAAGTCACATGATATTTAAAATCAATGTTAACGTCCTTTAAATCCCCCTCTTGAAAGAATGTTGGGGTTACAACTGACTCTGGAAGATGAAGGTTGTTCTCCAGGTATCACCTGGTGCGTATTATGAAGGATATATATAACTCAGCCCTACGTAGAAAGAGCTTCTTTCCAACTGATAACCACATTTGTTAGAACATTTTCCTCCCAACCTGGGTTTCACACTTTCCATTTCCTCCTTCTGAGAGAAAAAGTTTAATCAGGGCTGAATTAAATTAGAAACGTTAATGCTGAGATAATTACCACTGCTTTCGGAAGAGTTATCTTTAATAACACATTTCATTCATCAGCCCTAAACACCGTTTTGATCCCACCATCTCCTGAAGCGGTGGAAGCAGTCCGGAGTTGGATTTCCATACCGAATCGTAGCTTTCAGGCATTCATCACACACCAAGGGCTTGTATCCGGCATAGATGGTGGTGTCCAGTCACTGCTCATTTGAGTGTTAAAATTCAATGTACAGTCGCACAGCTGCTCAGGGATTCTTTGAATTGAATGAAGATGACTCATAGAGCTGGGGGTTAGGAAGGACTGTTGGTTAGGCTCAGGCTGTTGACAGTTGGGGAAATCAGGGGAAGAAAGTTTAATCAGGCCTCTTGGGTTGCCTCCACGGTAGCCAGTCATCTGAGACAATGTTTTCTATTCCAGGCCTACTGACTCTTTTCCAAGTTGAAAAGTAGTGCACACAAGCACAGGAGACAGAATCAGACAGAGTTGCCCCCCACGCCACCAGCTGTAACACTTTCTAGATGTAGGTTGCCTCAATTCACTAAAACCACCGTTTTTTCATCTGTAAAATGGGTTAATTAAATCTACCCTATAGGGTTGTCGATGATAATTTAAAGAAATACTTCCCTGACTGTCAAAAACACTAGAAAAGAAAATGAGGAGTATCTAGTAAACATTGCTATTATTTACTTACTTATTCCCACAATAGATTGAGAGCAGGATCCACTCTTCACACTTTCAGATGCCCCGTGTTCTAACGCAGCAGGGGCCTGGTGAATATTTGATGAAAAGTTGCATTGTAGGGGTATCTATGCAGGAGGCCTGGGTGTATAAATCTCTATTACATCATTTTTATTTTTACTGCTACCACCATAGAATTTGCTTTCTATACTAGCTAAGAAAATTGACATCTGAGAGAGGTGGAGAATGTAACTTAAAGTTTACAGACCTAGAGGCAGGAGTTCCAGATTTGCAAGTCATTTCACCTCCTTGGGCCTTGGTTTTCCCTTTTTACAGTGGGAAGTCTGGACTTGTGGCTATATTGAAGACCTTCCAGCGCTACCCTCTCTCAGGAAGGAAGGAAGCCAACAGCTAGTGAATGCCTACTACGTGCCAAATCCTGCAAGGAGCATCTATACATGTCGTCTTATTTAGTACATTTCAAAAGCACTGTGTTTTGGAAATTATAGTAATTTTTACAAGTAAAAGAACAATGACTAAGAGTGTACTTTAGTCAGAGATTGTTTCCATTGCAAGAGATAGAAATCTACTCACACTAACACAAGCAAAATTTCCAGTTTATTTTCAGGGCCACAGAGAGGTCATACAGAATCCAGTGGGGAAGCAAGGTTATTCACCAACTGTGGCAGCTGAAGTCCAGGGCTTTTCCCTCCTAATCACTTTCACAGGACACACTGACTGTGTGCTCCAAACCCCTGCCCATAGTAGGAGGGTTAAATGTTGCTTCTGTGTTTATTGATCTTGTCTGTCTCTCCAGGGAACTTTTGATGATTTCATTTTGATTTTGTAGATTGAAATTTAGCAGGTACTTGAGAACCAAATTTTGGTCGTTGAATATCATGACCCAATAGAGTTCTTATCACTCCACTTTTGGAAAGTGGTGAAGAAAGTGTAACAAAGAGTCCAACACACTTGGTCAAGGGTCCTAGGCTAGAAAACTAATAGTGCAAATACAATAAAAATTTTTAAAGGGCTCTGGGTAAGTAGTCTTGGTTGACAGTTTTTTCCTTTGATCACTTTGGGTACATCATCCCACTCACTCCTGGCCCACAAAGAAGGTTTCTGCTGAGAAATCTACTCATAGTCTTATCAGGATTCCCTTCTATGTGATGAGTCTTTTTTTCTCTTGCTGCTTTCAAAAATCTCTCTTTGTCTTTGATTTTTGAGAGCTTGATTATAATGCGTCCCAGTAAAGATCTTTGTTTGGGGATCTTTGAATTTCTTGTACCTGGATAGTCATTCCTCTCCCCAGATTTGGGAAGTTCTTAGCCATTATTTCTTTAAATAAGTTTTCTGTCCCTTTCTCTCTCTTCTTCTTCTCCTGGTACTCCTGTAATGCAGATATTGTTTCACTTTATAATGTCCCATAACACAGATACGTTTTCTTCACTCCTTTTTATCCTAATTTCTTTTTTCTCCTCTGACTGGATAATATCAAGAGATCTGACTTCAAGTTTGCAGATTCTTTCTTCTGCCTGATTGAGGCTGATGTTGAAGCTCTCTATTGTATTTTTCATTTCATTCATTGTATTCTTCAGCTCCGGAATTTCTGTTTGATGCTTTGTTATGATTTATATCTCTCTGTTGAACTTCTTGTTTTGTTCATGTATTGTTTCCCTGAGTTCACTGAGTTGTCTGTGTTCTCTTGAATCTTATTGAGCTTCCTTAAAACAATTATTTTGAATTTTTTTCAGATAACATGCAGATCTCCATTTCTTTGGGGTCAGTCACTGGTGTCATGTTTCCCTGCTCTTTCATGTTTCTGATGGCTTTGCATTGATGTCTGCCCATTTGAGGGTATAGTCAACTTTTCCATCATTTTCAGACTGGCTTCAGTGGGAAAAGACTTTCACCTGAAGGTGGCTGCCAGGACACCAACTGGAAGGGACGCAGCATCTTTGGTTCCTGGGAGGGCACAGAGATGTAGTCTCCAAGCAGCTCCATCAGCGGAGGTCAAAGTCAGTGCAGCTAGATTCAAGATATGTGGAATGAGGTAGATGAGTAATTACAATTCTGTAAAATAAATAGTAGAGTAATATAGGCAGTGATGTGGAAACATAAAGGAGAGAGTTTATAATTATGCATCGGAGGCTTTTCAGACCAGATAGCTTTTGAGAACATTTTTGAAACCTGAATAGGTAATTCTACGTCAATAAAAATATAATCATCTATATCAGTCCTTACTTGTACCAAAAGCAGAAAGCTTTTTATATGTGCTAGAAAATAGTTTTGATTTGTAGTTTATATATACACACATTCATTCCTCAAACGTGTTCTAACGGCTCATTATTTGCCAAGTACAAGACCATAAGACACGGTCCATGCCTCCAAGAACTTCACATTCTAGGAAGAGAGACAGAGAAGTAAGTCAACTGAACAGAATAGTATGGTATGTGCT
Organism: Tapirus indicus; assembly: GCA_031878705.1. Taxonomy (NCBI): domain Eukaryota; kingdom Metazoa; phylum Chordata; class Mammalia; order Perissodactyla; family Tapiridae; genus Tapirus; species Tapirus indicus. The sequence goes on along the minus strand of CM062923.1, from coordinate 9,925,531 downwards.
AAGAAAGATGTGTGTACAAAGTGTATGTAACAGAGGAGGAAATTGGCTCAGACTAGGGAAGTCAAGATAACATGACCTTCTAAACACATTGTAATTGGACAATATGCCACATCAATATTTTACTGAATTACAATACACTGTAGGATAGATAATAGGAGTTGCATTCATCCAGACATGGGTTCCAGTCCCAGCTCTTCTGCTTACTAGCTGTATGATTTTAACAAAGATATTTAACCTGTCTTAGCCCCAATTTCCTCACCTGTAAACTAAGAAAAAATAAACCTACTTCTAAAACTAATTGAGATATGTGAATGTGAAGATATATGAGATATGTGAATGAGGATGTGAAGTACAATTCATTAGAAAATATTCAATAGATTTTAGCTATTATTTTTATTGTTCTCATTAATAACAATGTCTTCACCAACTAATTTCATTCAAAAATGAAAAGAAATATTGACTCACTGGCAACCATCCAATGTGCTATCTTCTGTTGTCATGATAACCACATGAAGCGTCGATGTTGGGCCCCTTGAAATCCTGAGGAACATCTTAATTTCATTCTCATGCTACTGAGATATAATAAAAGTAAATCTGACAGTGGTTTTAGCACAGAGACACAGTTGACACCCAAAGGAATCCTTGTTTACCAGAGTGAATCCTCCCTGTCAAAGCACCTGACACATTACCTATCCACAGAAAGTCCTCAATAAATTCTTGCCAAATGGATGAATGAATAAATAAATGAATAAGGGAGTTCAAGAATGAACAAGCATATGAATAATTCTTTTCCTTTGGGGCAAGTTTCCCAAACTGAGCAAACCATTCAGTGTGAAATCTTCACCACTCTTCAGAGTCAGGTCCACCAGCACATCCCAAGTAAGGGGTTTCCATGTATATCATCTTCATTCAGTTTCTCAACAACCCTTTAGATTAGGATGGCATTTGCCCCATTTTACGAGTTTGGAAATGGAAGTCCAGAAAGGTAAAGTGTCTCATCCAAGAATTACACTGCTTGGCAGAGTTTGAATCCAGCTAAGTGCATTCTCTGTTTAGAGATGCAGTAGGAAATTTCTTAGGATTTCTTAGGAAACCTGTGAACTCAAAGCCTTTCCACCACAACATACCCCTCTTTTTCTTTCACTTTACTCATTTAAGGCTCAACTGTCTAGTCACCTATTCTAGAAACCTAGGTATCTACTGAGACTCCATATTTTCCCCCACTGCCTTTTATTTGTAATGAATTGCCAATATCCACCAATTCCTTCTCCTAAAAATCTCACATGTTTCTTCCATCCTGCATTCTTCTCTTTTTGTTCAGCCCGCTGTCTTCTTTCTCCTCATCTAATTTAATTGCCGTATAACTGGTGTAATGCTCTCTAACCCCTGTCATCTTAAATCCATCCTCCGCACGGCAGTCACAATGGTCTGCATGGGATACATGGATGATCACCTCACTCTCCTGCTTTCCATTTTTCAATCACTCCTCTTTTCTCATAAGAAAAATATGCATGTCATATGAAGCTCATCATGCTCAGATTCCTCCCAATTTGTCCAGCTTCATCCCCTACTATTGCCTTGCCCCCTCCATCACACAGGGCTTACTATATGTCAATACTGTGTGTCAAGAACCATTCTAAGTGCTTTACATCTAATAACTCCTTCAATCTCAGAACAAAACTATGAGATAGTTGCTGTATTAGACTGTGAATTCTGTAGGGAAGAAACCCTGTGACCCTGTCTTATTTCAACTACTTATTCCCAATGCCTAGCATAGGACCTGATCCATAGTAGGTACTCAGTAAATGGGTGGATGGATGGATGAATATAATATGACATAAATGTGTATAACTCTGATACTAAAACTAATCTAAAATTAGATGCTACAGCAACTGGGCCCAGCTAGTCAGAATTCTGTACTTTTCCTCATCCAGTTTGAAATCTTTAAATCAATCATAGTTTCAACATACTAGAAATATAGATGTATAAAAACTCCAGATGTTAAAAATGATAAACTGATGGTGAATGGATGTAAAATATTGCTTGTTCTCTCCTTTCCCGAAATCTTGTGTAGTCTTGCCAAGCAACTCAATGAGAAGACCACAGTTAGTCATGAAGTCTATGTGCCTAGCCATTTGCATTCAACCAAGACCAGGGAAAGCAGACTTATCATAAAGAATGGCTGTTTCTAGAATCTTTCAGTAATTGAGCTGATTTGCATTTTCCCTTCAACATGAACTGATTTTAAGTGGGAGAAAAATCAACTTCTGTTTTGTACTCTAATGAGAGGATAAAAGTTATACAACCATGAATTCCACTGATTAGAGTCGCCTGCTCATTTTCTGCTGCCTGCTAGCCATTTGGTAGCATTTTAATTTAACTTTCCACTTGCATGTTCTCCATTAATATTTATGAAATGATTACTAGCTGTGGCTCAGTCTTTAAAAACTGGATTTGAAGCATTCTGCAAAATACATTTGCTAGTAGTTGTGAACAAATAATGCTATAACAAGCTGTTAGGAGGCTTTCATTTCTTAATGTACCCCTTTTTTTTTCCTGAAGCAAAGATAATTAAAAAGCAGTGTGGGCCTAATCAGCAGGTAGTAATTTTAATAATTACACTAAACATTGTGTATTATAGGAATCCTTAGATCAAGTCCAATTCCTGACTTTGAGTAGAATCTGTGGAGTCTTAAATGCCAATTAAATGAAGGCAAAGCTTTATTCCCAAGACCTACATTAACACCATAATAATAACTAGGATGCATAATGATCTTTACAGTTGAAAAGTTCTTTTTCACATGTTTTTTTATTTTATCCCCACAATTATTCTATGAGATGAGTGTTATTATTCCTATTTTACAAATTAGAGTTTCTAGGCTAAGAAAGTTTAAGTAATGTCATTCATGTAATAATTATTGTCTGAGCAGCAACCCTGTGCCAGACTTGCACCCAGTTTTTTCATCTAGAGGGTACACATTACAGTCCATCCATCCAAGAGCTCACTATCTCTTCAGAAGCAAAGCACTCAAGTAAACCGATCATTGCAGTGTAGTGAGGGAAAAGGTTGACAACAGGGGAGGTCTGTACATGGTAAAGTTAAAACCAAAGCTGAAGCAGGGACCAAGAAGAGGGGTCCTGGAAAGTTTAAAAAGTTTTGAAGCTGAATCCTAAGAACAAATAAACAAATACAGCTCAGAGGCATAAAGCCCCCTAATTTTCAGGGAACTACTAATGGCCTGATATGTGAGAGCAGAGAGTGAGACGGGAAGGGCTACTTGGAGAAGGAGGCATGAACCAGGTCACAAAGGGCCTTCTGCTGGGTTCAAGTTTCATTTTTTTAACTGACGAGGAATCATTAAAAAAATTTAAGCAGGGCAGTGAAATGACAAAATATGTGGCTGGATAGGTTGTTCAGCAACAAGGACTGATTAAATCAGAGAGTAAAAGACAGGAGGCAAGGGGACCAGGTAGAAGTTCAAGGAAGGAGTGACAAGGGCTTGAATTCGGCCAGGAGGCAGGGAGAGTGGGGATGAAGGTCACAGTGTCAGAAAGTGGCAGAGTCCATTATTGGACCAAATCCTGTGTCTCCAAATACCGTGTTCTGCACACCACACCACTCTGTCTTTATAAGACAGGCTTTAAAAACCAGCTCTTATAGACACGAAGAAACCAATTAAGATAGTGTCAAAGAATGATGAGACCCCCCACATACACACTGGATAGCAAAGCTGAGTGGACTGCTTCCTATAATAAGTCAGAGTTACACTGGTCAGGCTCAGTCTCAATGGTCTCCTATGTGCAAGTCTGGTTTGTGGGAAAGTCGGAGAAGATGAGGTCTTTGGCCTTCTCATCTCCTTCCTCCCTGTCTAATGATAACATTTGCATTGCTAACAGCTTAAAATGTAATCCCACTCCAAGGTGGACTGTCGTGAAGAGCCCTTGACTACTCTGGTCCAAGACAGTTCATCTCTGATGGTGGAAATTCCAGAGCTTTAAGAGATATGGGGGAGATTTGGGGCCGCAGTGGGGAGCCTTGGTCATGTACTGTTCTTCCTGTCTGCATTAATCTGCACCTCTGTGATGAACCGTGAAGGCCTCCACAAGAGTACCCTTTACTCCCATTAGCAAAATTCTTCCTGTTGCTTGCTTGGGCCACTCAAGATTCATAGCTTTATATTATGTCCCCTGGAAGCTTGCAGGTGAAATATAATTCTCTTTGAGAGCAAATTCATGGAGTCATTATCCAGTATTATTAGAGAGTAATGATTAAACTGCTTTGTAAGGGGCTAGTTGGCTAAAAGGAAATAGAACACTGGACTTGTAGACTTCACTGGTGCTAAAGGGGTGAGGACTTATGGAAAGAGTTTATCAGTCATGTTTTCAGGCGTTGTTGAGGTGGCACTGTTTGAGACAATATGGGCTATGTCATTTGTACACACACGTCTACAAGCATGAACATGTGTGCACACACGCATATCTCTTCAAGTAGGAAGGATTTGGATGAATCACCACCCATCTGCTGATGACTTTCTATCACCAGACAGCTGTCCTATGGTGACCACATTTTTCAAACCAAAATCAAAACTCGTGTTCTTAAAAACTTTCCCTTTTATTAGTTTTCTTAAGAAAAATAAATGTTTTCCTAAGTAAAATAAATAAAGTACAAAAAAACTTGTTTCTTAAGTAAAATAAATGGGCACCAAATCTCCCCCATATCTCTTAAAGCTCCGGAATTTCCACCATCCGAGATTAACTCTCTTGGACCTCAGTAGTCAAGGGCCCCTCATGACAGTCCACCTTGGAGCGGGATTACATTTTAAGCTGCTATTAGTGGAAATGTGATCATTACACAGGGAGGAAGGAGATGAGAAGGCCAATAAAGTTCAAGTGATTATCATATTTAGTTCACCTGATGCCCAGCTGAACAGTGACTTTTGCCACTCCAACCTCCCTCCCCTCACCTTTCACAGAACTTGCCTCCCATCTAACTGAAATGACTATGGCTCTTTGGTGCAAACAGCTATTCTCTCCTTCTCCTCAAAATATTTGTTTCTACTCTATTCCGTCTCCTTTTAACACGGTGACATGGTATAATGGATCAGGAGTCTGGTGGATCTGAGACTGAATTCCAGCCCCGACAGTGACAAACTCTGACCCAGAGCAAGTTCTTCCGTATTTTTGAGCCTTGGGTTTCTCGTCCGTGAAGTGTGGATAACAGTACCCCCAGAAGCTCCAGAGATGTAGGAAGTGCTCAAGAAATATTTGCTCTCCTTCCTCCCTTTGCCTTCATTTTCACAACATTGAAAGTCAAGTAGCATTTTTTCCGACTCCGGTGTCATTCCTTTGTGCTGCTGTTTCATCACTGACATTTACTGAACACACTTCAAGATCCAGTTCCAACATGACCACAGTCTTGTAAGAGATGTCACGTAAATTTCTCTTCTTAACATAAGCAAATATAACATCAGTATTCCATATACTATTTCAGATTAAAGTACGGTATTTCAACAGGAGGCAAGAGTTTTTTTTTTTTTTTTTTTGGTTGTGTTTTCATTTTTGTTTTTTTTAATCTCAGTGTTTCTCCATTTCTGCAGTTTCTCTGAAATCAATAAAGCAAAACCCATTATTTTCAACGCTCATTTTGGCACTTATAAAAGAGAAATGAGTACATTAATGTTGGAATTTAAAATGTTCACAGTAAGGAAGGAAGTACTGATCATTTTTCATTTATGCATCTTGAAACAGTGGGCCTGAAGTGGTAATATACTTATGAGCTGCTCTGAGAATGAATGCAATTATTAACTGAGCACCATGAAAGAGAATTGATTAACTGAAGAGCTCTTCTCTATGCTTCAGATGCCGCACACCACCTTGTAAACACTTAAAAAATACTTTTGCCATAAAGGCAGCTCAATTCAGTTCAACTAACATCGAGACTAAACTAGCACAAGATACTTTGGGTGTCGCTTATTAGAAATATCATGTGTTCCTCTCCTTCCTCCCCTCCTTGTTTCCCAAGCTAATGCTTTCTTATTCTCCATGAGTTGATTCAGATGTCTAGTTGCCATCTCCTCCAAAATTCTTTCTCTGATCTTGGCAGCTGAGTTAAATACTGCTGTTCTCTCATCCAGGAGGCTGTGTGCCGGCCATCGTCACAGCCCTGCTGTGTTGCATTGTCGTTCTCTATTTCCTCATTTGTCATCCCCAGTAACTGTGAGTTCCTCAATGATAGGGACCAGTCAGTCTATGCCTAAATCCACAGCACCTAGCCCAGTGTCTGGCCCACATAGGTATTCACTAAATGGTTGTTTAACAAACCAATAACTGGATGAGTCAATGAATGAATCAAAGAATGAGTGGAAGAGTCCATTTAATCAACCATTTTAGTGAAAGATACACAGAAGGCACATATTGAGCTAGTGCCAGTGAAAGCTAACTAACTAGGACAAGAGGCTGAACTACAGAGAGTTTAGAAATCCTTTTGAGATTATTTTCAGTAGTATCTGCAAGTCTCTGTGTCTCCATGAGCAGCTGCTATAATGTGCTTGTGGTACTTAAAAAAATCATATTTTAAGGTAAGATTGAAATACTGTTCAATCATTTTAGTAATAATAATGTATTATAGTATTCCTGTACATTTGTCCAAAGCTTTTCACTTAAAAATAATTTTCGAATGTGTCATCTCATGTAATTTTCCCCATTTTACAGAAAAGGAACAGAGCTCTGAGAAGCTATGGAACTTTCCCTGGGAACTAACCCTGTGGCCTCCCAGACTCTTTACAACACTGGGTCTACACGGGTCTCATACCCCATTGGAGGCTGACGGTGCTGTAAGTGGTAAGACACACATGATCTTCTAACTAACGGGTAAATTTGTCAAAGATAAATTGACCAAAATGGTCAATATCCTCAAAGTCTTCTTGAAATAATGGCAATTTTTGTACACAATGGGCCAATATTCAAACTTTTTATGAGTCTTTTAAATATTTGAATCCATTCCTCAGAACGTATTTTGCTTGTTAAATAATTATATCTTTATATTGTTATAGAATTGATTCTTATTTCTCACACTTACTTTTTTATTTCTAATTTATCTTTAGGCAATTGTCCTAACTTCCACTTTTCTAACAATTGTATGACATTTCTCATTTTCATCTAAAAGAAAAACTTCCGAAAGTAGATGTTGAGAATCACAACGTCAAATGTTGACAGTTTCTAGCTCTCTACATTGATTTTTTAAAATCAGTTTTAAAGTAATTTGTCCATTCTCTAAGCCCTTTTACTAAAACATATTTTAATTTTAAAGTTATCAGGTAGTTGTTCCTATTTTACTTACTTTGTTTTCACCATATTAAACAGTAAATTTATTTTATTTCAACTACTTTTACCTGAAGTGAGCACAAACATTGCTACCTCATGACATTGTATTGCCAGCATTTGACAGGACTTCTGAAGTCAGAATTCAAGTTCTCGTGAAAGCAGTGTGTGACGAGGATTGAAGGACAGAGCCTAACCACAGGCTTAGAAAAATAAACCGAAAGGAATGTCACCAATGAAAACTTGTGTAAAGATTCGTAAATGATTGAAAAGAATGTGCAAAATAGAATGAATGCTTGAAGATAGGTAGAAATTTACAAAATTACTCCATGGTGCACCAAATTACCAATACACAAAAGTATTTGTTTTTGCTCAATTTGCTCTTTCAAAGTCATAGTGTTGGTTTATTGGTGGGACATCTGGATCCACATCCTGATGAATGAGCCTCATGATATTGTAATAGAAAAAAATTGGTGATAGATTATTGAGACCCCGATAGGTTTCATTTATTTGTTCATTTGTGACAAAGGATATTTCCTCCCTGAAGGACATGTCAATAATCCTGGTCAAGAAATGTTGGGGAGAAGATACTATTATTATCTCCATTTTACAGATGAGGAACACGGTCTGCTGATTAACATGTATACAACTAGTGATAATATAAATCAGAATTAATAAGTACCAAAGAGAGATAAATAGTGTAGCTGGAAAAGAAGAGGAACAATTTATTCTGGCAGGAAGGACAAACCCAAGAAGATGTAATAGAAAAGGTATATTTCAGCTGAGGCTCAAAAAATGAGAAAAACAATTCAGCAGATATAAATAGTTAACCGTAAAGTCACATTGCAATAATAGCACCAATATCAGGTCAACTGCAGTGTCAGATAATCAATAAAGATTTGTCTACTTGACCCGAGCAAGCTTTCCTTGTGTACTTGGTAGGCTCCAGTGGGGACAAGCAATAAAACGATTTCTCATTCAGCCCGTAATTTTTGTCTACCTTGTACTTACACATTATGTTTCAGATGTGGAGATGCTGTGCATGTGAGCACACAAAGAACAGAAGACAACATCTCCTTGCACTCCAGCATGAATCCATTGCTGGCATTACCCTTGGAGAGAGCATCAAGGAATTGGGTCCAGGAAGCTCAACTGAACTGGGGAGGTGGTTTCCCAGAACAGAAGGAAACCAAATCATAGCTGATAAAGGAAAGAAGTCCTAGCCAGAGTCAGTGCCAAACATCAGGCCTGAAAGATAAGACAAGACTCAATATGAGAAAATGAATCATAAGGACAAGTCTCAGGGACATCAAGATGTGGAGAAAAAGTTATAGATAGAAAAACTACGACCAAGACAGATGTCGATTCTCAAGTGTGTGGGGCGTTTCTGAGCATTGGCTCTTATCTTTCTAGCGATCTGACCGAGATGCAGACCAAGGGGAGAGCACAGCTTGTTCACGGCTGTGGAGCAAGGCGTGGCTCCTAAGCTGAGAGACTTTCAGAATTGGAGCCTAGTCTGAACACAGAACAAGTTGAACTAAGTGGTTTAGTTTGGAATCTAGGTCACCAAATTCAAATAAGATAAATCCAAAAAGAGTTGAGATCAGATAGATAGAAAGTAAAGACATCAAGGAGACAAACAAGGAAAATAGAGCTCAGGTCCAGAGTGTTAATCAAATTGGCCATGGATTGTACCGCATCGGGGTAACCAGACTCTGTAATTTGGAAGAGGGGTGGGGGGCGTCCCATTCCAAATGTTCCCTGGGAAACGGACACTGAGCTTGTAAAGAAGCTGTGCGCCATGCCCAGTGGCTTAACAATTTGGTTAAGGGTTAACAATTTGGTTGCCAGTATCACATGCAGTTAATCTACGCTATGTACATAACTGTTTATAATTTTCCACGCGTATTCTTTACTGGCATCTCATTTGTTTTGAAACCAACTTGTGGAGAGGAGAGAGTTAGTATGATTAGTTCCATATCCCAGATATGACTCTGCCAGGCTCCTTGAGATGTTCCGAGTAACTATCTTTAGATTGTTTTCTTTTCTTTGCAAACGTAAAGACCTCCCATCGCTAAGAAAAGCAAATATGTTGTGTGTTCACTCCCCTATCTGCATTGCCATAGAATCTTCAAAGTAAAATTATTGATTCATTTTCTGCTTCTTACCCTCCAGAAGAATGGTTTTGCCAATGTCATCTGAATGGGCAGCGGGATGTTGGAATTCTCTTTCAGAATGCTAGCATTCTTTTTCTACTTACGTCCCCAATATTATTTTCCACTTTTTGAAAGTGCCTGGCTTTGTGAACTCACAGCAGCAAACCATGAATGATAGATGAGAAGAAAAATTCTATCCTTTCCAACTATTAAACTGTGAGAGTCCAGACAATGCGTCCATTCTCCCAGACAAGCCCAACTCTTCACAGGAATAGCAATAACATAAAGAACAACAAAAACGCTGGTTTGGAAAATAAAATTATTTCAACAGTGGTGGAGGAAGGAAATAAGGAGGAAAAGGGAGAATTAAAAAGAGAGGTAAACAATTTATATGGCAAAGGGGATATTTTTTTTTCCTTTCCATATTTTCAACCCTTTTGTCTATAGGGGAATCAGAATAAAAATTATTTACACACACACACACACATACCTGCCCTCTTTAAATAGATCTTCTTTACCTGCTGTGTGATTTTTTTAAAAAACTGGTCCATTTTATTTTCCATTGTGGTCATTTCAACTCAAACCAATGTCATGATGGGATAATGACTATTTCCTGGTCAAAGAAAACAACACACAACCCAACCATCCTGACCTATCCCTGTGGTGCTGGCCTCGTGAGACAGCTGCTGGCTCTGGCAGTACTGAGCCTGCCGTGTGGCTTTGTCCTGGGCTCTGATTACTAGATGGATGGGGGGATGGATGGGGGTCAGGGCGCTCTAGGGAAGCTGGACCACTGGGCACCACAACCAGCTCCCTCCCCTCCACTCAGAGAGGTCAGAGTTTTGTTACAGTTCCTATTTGTCCATTTACCAGTTTTATGATTGTCAGCATATTACTTAAACCCCATGAGCCTAATTTTTTTTCACTGATAAATTGAGGGAATTAATACCAGCTTAAGGTCTCGATTTGAGGATTAGCTATAACATATGCAAAGCGTATAGTATCTGAAACATAATTGACATTAAACAAATATTAGGTATTATTAAATTAGTTTTTTAATATTGGAAATTAGAAATTCAATCTTCCTTGATTAGGGAAATTAGTTATTATTTTAGTTATTCCTTTAAGTGCCTTTTCTTGGTTATTACACAATTTTTTTTCTTTAAAAGCTCCATCATCTCTGCCTGGACAACTGAAAGAGCCTTTCGCAGCTCTGTTTTCACTCTTGCTGCTATTCCTCACCCTGCCCACCTATTCCCTCTGCAAGATCCAGACCATCTGTTAACACCTGTGAATAGCAGATCAGGGCCCCCTCCCGCTTAGACCCCACCAGTGGCCTCCTAGCTCAGGTGGAGAGAACTCCAGAGTCCTGAGCATGGCCCCGAGTTCCCCTGGCCTGCCCTGCCTGCCTCCAAACACACATCCCTTCACTGTCCCTTTGCTCAGTGTGCTCCAGACGCACTGGTCTTCCCTCTTCAAACGAGCCAAGCTATGTTCTACTCCAGGACCTTTGCACATGCTGCTCTCTGTGCTTTTCCCTTCAGACTACATATGTCTTGATCCCTCCCTTCAGTCAGGTCTCCCCTCAAATGTCATCTCTCAGACACCCCTTTTCTGGCCTCTTTATCTAAAAAAGCCACCCACATTCTCTCCACCCCATCGTCTCCCTCTTTGCTCTTAGCCTGCTTTATTTTTATTTGTAACACCCACCATTATCCCAAATTATGCCACATATCTGTGTATTTAATTATTCATGGTCTGTTTCCCCCACAAGGCTGTCCTCTTCAGAAGGGCGGGATCTTGATGCGTGTTCATCACATTATTTTCAGCACTTAGAACAAAATGGGTGCTCAATACAAGTCTGTCACCTGCCTGCACAAATAAATGCCCCCGAGACTGGTTGCCGATGAATGAGATGAGATGTGCAAAGTGACAGCAGTGCGCCTGGCCCCAAGTAGATGCTTAATGAATGAACTAGAAGGAGAAGATTCTTGTATGGATTCAAGCATACCATGATCCTTCACCCAGGATTTCTATGGACACCCTAATTGTCTTACAATCTTAATATGTCCCCTTACTGTTGTGCAAACACAGCAAAGGAGAATGTGAAGTCCTTTTCTCAGAAAATAATGAGATTAACAATACCATATTGTATATTTGAAAGTTGCTAAGAGAGTTGATCTTAAAAGTTCTCATCACAAGAAAAAAATTTTGTAATTATGTCTGCTGATGGATGCTAACTAGACTTGTTGTGGTGATCACTTTGCAATATATACAAATATCAAATCATTATGTTGTACACCTGAAACTAGTGTAAGGTTATGTGTCAATTATACCTCAATTTTAAAAGTTAAATTAAATTTTTAAAAAAGAAAAGAATGAGGAAGGAAAGTGTTCATCCCAGGACAAAGCATGGACTGCAAGGGCCAGGCTGAGGATGAACTAGAGGACAGCATGGAAGGACACCTGAGACCAGGTCTAGAAAGCAGTTGGGGCAGAGGCTAAGAAATGGCCACCGTTTCACAGCAGGCTGGCCAGGGAAGACAGAGGTCTTCACTGGAAAGAGTTAGGTAGCAATTCCTTGGGAGATGACCATCAAGGCTTTGGTGATATTAGAGGTCCAGCCCCATGTACGAAATTCCTCAAGGAGATGGGAAATTGCTTTACTGCTCTCCACGTGCACTTTTTTCTTCTTAAAGACCCCCATCTCCCGACATCCTTACATCAGTCACCTGGCCAATTGCAACAGCTTCTAAACACTCCCGGCCATCAGTCCACTCCCTGCCCATCACAAACCCCTGCTCCCCAGTCCATCCTCCAAAATTGATGCCTCTCTCCTATCACTCTTCCAAGGAGACAAAATTCAAACTCTTGAGTGTGCCTTATATAGGCTAGTTCCTGACTTTCTCTCCTGCCTCATAGTCCACTATTTCCCACCGCAAATCATATCCTGCAGCCTGGCAAATTACTCGTTATTTCCTGAGCACACCACGCTTTTTCTTCTGTCTTCGATTCTACTCCTATCTTTTTGCACGTGATGTGCGCCCCTCCTAGTGCTTCCCCAGTGACCTCCCTGTGCCACACATGGGAGTCAGAGGCACCCACGTTTTCATCCCCACCTCCCTCTCATAGAAAATGGTGGTAGCTCCAGTTTTGTCTAACGTGATTGTCAATCTCCCTTTTCTATTAATCACGTCAACCAATGCATGTCCTTTTCAGAGCAGAGCTGGGCACAGGACCCAGTTAGCCTATGAAAATACTCTTCAACCATAGAGAATTCTTCCAGGATGGGGACAAGTTCCAAGCAAGGCTAATCAGTTCTTTCCCGGGATTTGACACATGAGGATGGGAAAGATGAGCATCTTTTGTTTGGCTGTTATATTAAGATAACAGGATGTGGGTCCAAGGGCCAGGATGGTCACCTGGCCTCCCTGAGGTCAGACTTTGTTTACAGAGTGAAGCCAGACAAAGACACGTAGAGCTGAGAGGTAGGGAGACACAAGGCCCTGAGGACATCTGGCACAGAAATCAACTCTGAGTGTCGATTCAATAGACACAATGAGCATCAAAGCGTTTACTGAATAATGGGCAGAAGGATGGGTAGATGCATGGATAAAAAGAATAACAATGGATGGACAGACAGAGCGATGACAGACCGATGAGGAGGCATACACCTGCCATAATTAGGACCAGATGAAGAACATGGAGCTGGACATGACGTAGAGTTCCTCTTCTTTTCTGTGTATTACACACTCTTCTGAACAGTTCAGCATCTTCCTGTTTGCTTTGCAAAACCATGTTGAACACCACACTGCGTGTGGCCAGGAGTCTCTGTGGTTTTCCTCCCGCTGCCATTGCTGAATCAGATGAAAGATTTTGCGAAACATCTCATCTGTGCATGTTTCCAATGGCTTTTTATGATTCATCATTGATCATCTCAAGCTCACTCTGCGTGGCTCTAACTGACATTATATTTAGATTTATCACCACGGCTGACTTTATTTTTTACACTTTTAATTGTGTTATCTTCTGAAGGGGAAAATATTAGAGCTTGAGTAGAATTATATTAAGTTTAAAAATCTGCAGCAAAATATTTCAAAGATTGATGACACTCAATATTGTCATGGGGGTGTAGAGAAGGGAACCCACATATTCTGCTGATGGAAGTTGTATATTATCAAAACTTTACTGGAGGACAATTTGGCAATATGTGTCAAAATCTGAAATGCCCTAGCAATTCCACATAGGGGAATTTTTGCCTAAGGAAGTAACTGAATAATTGTTCAAATATATATAAAGTATGTCCATTGCATTGTTATTTTTAATAGTGAAACACTGAAAACATCCAAACTGTCTGTCAATATGGGATTAGTTAAATAACTTATAGCACATCTAGGTTATAGAATATTATATATACATTAAAAAGATAAGATATAGACATAGACACACACATATGGATACAGAGATGTAGACATAAAGAAATATATAAATGTATGGGTATATCGACAGACATATAGTGATGAGAAGATTTTCCTGATATATTGTTAAATTTAAAAATTGAGTCACAGGCTAGTGTGTGTAAAACACCACTTCTTTTGAAAATAGTATAATATTCACATATATATATATTTATACACACCAAAAAAATCTAAAAGCATATTTGCAAAGCTCTTACCAATAGTTCTTTCAGAGGAGTAGATTATAGAGTTTTTATTTTATTTCTTATACCTTTCTGAATTGTTTGACTTTTAATGGTTATTAGGTACACTTTAATAATAAGGTAAATAGTAAAAGGATTGCTGTTTGGGGAAAAACAGCTTCCATGTGTTACTCCTTATTCTTTGGGGTGTATATTGATTATAGTTCTGTCTATATTTTATAAAATGGACCTGTGCAAATATGAGCTTATTCTGTGTACACACTAGTAACACATCCAGCTGTTTAGGCGCATGAGCGTGACCTCACTTATTAGGGTTTGGTCTGATGCTTTGTTTAGGACAGATACAAGTATAGACTGTTAGAATACATAAATTTATTTCTTAATACATTCAACTCGTGGTATTGTAGAGATGAAACCAACTGGATTCTAAAATCCAATATGAGAATATATGTCAAGATTAAACCCTGGAATCAGAGAAGCTTGTGTGTCTGGGAATGGAAAAGAGAAATCAGGGGCAGGCTGATCATTTTTAGCATAAATGATGAAAATAAAAACTTCAAAGAAAAGCCAGCATCAGTCCGAGGCTGGAGGAAGTCAAGGGAGGGCGGCCGGGGAGTACAAGAAGTTTCCAAGTAACGCTACACCCAGTTTAGACTATTGCAATTCTTGTTTCGGTTTTAGTTTCTTGGTTTTTAAAATCTGTTAAAACTTTTCTTGTCCTTCCATTCTAATCTAAGGCAATCGGCCTTATTTTGAGAGGAGCATGGTTTAATAGAGCACAATTTCTCGAGTCACAGGACTGAGCTACATACTGACATCGTGATTCTGACTATGCTACCGAATTCCTGAGACTCAGTTCCTCCCTTGCAAAACAATGGGCTGTGATGCCGAAACAGAATTCCATGTAAGGCATGTGTGTAAAAGGGTTTTGTAAACTGTGAAGCACTTGCAGAGGTGTGAGCTCTTTTTATTTTTGTCGTCGTTTCCCTCTAAATCTCCAGAGGCCACTCTATCCCCTAGTTCTCAAGAGATTTAAAAAAAAAAAAGTCTCATTGTTTGAGTCCAAGTGGAAACGATAAAGAATTTAGAGAGAGACCTGGGTTTAAGTCTCACCTGCACACCTTACTCGAAAAATGTCTACAGGCGAGCCAACATGGATATGTAGACACGTACCCTCTTCTGAAAAGCGGGATTTCTATTCCCTGCTTCACAGCGTAGTTGTGTGGCTCAAATCGGACGATGGTTGTGAAAACGCTTTATCAACTATTACATGTCAAAAGGATGTCAGCTGTCATAATAACACTGGTATTGACAATTGTTAAAGAAAACTAGAGCTGGACAGTAGTTACAGTGGTAAAAACAGATTTTATTCAAGAACTATTACAATAGAAGAAAAGAGACCCCAGTATGGAACTGGGCTCAATTACAAATACAAGAAGGAAAAGTGGGGATTTATAGTCAGGGTACAGCTGTGGGGGATGGTGGATAGAAAATGAATGAAAGGAAACATCAAAGGTAGGGAGATTCTTCCTGGACTGACCATAGAACTCTCACTGGAGGTAAGACAGGGATCAGATATTTTCTGGGTGGACAGTGGGGGATGAGGAATTTGATCAGACTTCGAGGGTGATCAGATAGCAAGGGTGGGGGATTCTGGCTAAACTGATTCAGCAGGATTCTCGCTACAGCTGGGTTCTGGAGGATAAGGCCCAAGGACAGGGCATTGTCAAAAAAGGGCTCAGAGATGCCTGTCTTGAGTTTGGTCAAGGAGAGAATCTTTGTCACAACATGTGCTAGTTACTGATTATCTTAATATGTTAACGATATCAGTTAATGCTTTCTATATGTGTTATAGAGTGATAATGCAACTTAGGATCCTATTATAACAACCTACCAACCTTCAGATTCAAGGTTCTCAGGAAATATATTTTGATACCTGAAGCATATAGATCATATTTTAACCTTTACCAGGTGCCTTTGAGGATCCAGATTTTTCTAGGAAATGCAGTGCTACCAAAGATCTTGTGTGTAAGAAGGTTAAATGCTCACCGGGTTGGAGTTTTTTGGCGGGCTCAGAGAAGGCGTCACTCTCACTGCTAGAATCCTCTGACGCATTCTGACAGAATCTGAAGTCCTCTGACAGAAAACCAGTGCAAGGCCTCCCAACTTGAGCCGAAAGATAGATCCTCGGACAAGGCAGAGCCAGGATGCTCCTCCCAGTGTATCCAAGGCCAAAATCTGTGTTGGCTCTTCATGCCTTATTTCTCCTTTTTGGACAAAGAGTCTAACAAAATAAAACGATGTCTATGAAAGCACTTCACTGTATAAAGAGCTTATACTGATGTTGTCTTTCTGCAAAGATTTTGTTTTCATCATTTATGCTGAAAACCATACTGGGAGCAGACGGACCCCTCCCTCGGCAGTCTGTGGAGCATGCTCCTCACGCAGTTCACTCCTCATGCTACCCTGGGAGGAATGTTTGCACGGGGCTTTAGCAGCAGCAAAGCCAGCACTGCGACCCCTGTCATCACGATGTGAACTTGGCACTATCCTTTTGTCCAAAACACCTGCCTGCAAGATTGTGGCCGGAAGCAACTAGGAAAAAGCAAGACTCTAGCTTAGCCTGTCACTCAGTTTGCTCGAATTAAAGCCATTTGCATTTCTAAAATGTATTAGTTCTATTCAAAGCCTGCCATAGAAATGGAAATGCTGTTGGGGGAACAGCCTGTTCCTAATCAGTGATCCTCGGGAATGAGACAGGCACTGACTTGGAATCCCAACCTCAATTCTCTGCAGGAGAACCCAGATGCCAGTTTCCAAAGGTGAGCTGGTGTAAATGCCACTTGCCTTCTCGGTGTGACTAATTACCAGGGTTGTGGCACCCAGAGCTGTCAGAGCTGATTAAGGAGCCAGAGGAGAGGACTTCCTCTAGAGGATATGAAACAAAAGTTACAAAACAATAACTGCAGACCAAAAAGCCATTCTTCAGTCTTCATGGAACTCACTGGGGATGGGGAAGGCAGAAGCAAAGCCACTGTTCAGAAGTTCACAGGTTTCTAAAATCCCATTTCCATGAAGAAAAGGAATAACGGACAGTGAAACCCAGAAAACAGTCAGTAGGGGAAAAGATAAAAGTATTTAAAGAAACAAACCACTAAGAATTGCTACTGGAAATTCATATCTCCCAAGCCAGCAGTGACCCGTGAGAGCATCATCTATCTCTTTGCACTTGTCTATGGTCAGTGCCACCCCGGTGTTACCCCAAGACGTTAGTCATCACCCTAGGGCCAGACAAGTGTCCCCTCTGATTTGTTGATGCTTGAGGGAGTCCCCAAACTTTAATTGTGTTTCTCAGGGCCAGATTGCTCTAGGCTCACAATATTAAATTACAGACATAGATGCATGATTTAATACCATAATTTCTTCCATTCCCAAAAAAGTTAACAGACCTATAATGAGTATTCATTTGCATGTTGCTGAGCATCATCTAGACTGTGCACCCACCAAGTCACCAGGGGAGTGAGTGAGCCCAGCTGACTCCCTGGCAGCCACATGTCCCTGCGGCTTTGAGATTCGCCATCCATCACGATGTCCACAACAAATATCGTGAAAGATAAAACGCTTCTGTGTGAAAAACAGCTCTCACAGAAAAATATGGCATTAATAAAATTTAGGACATTTCTTACATAAAGATAGGCCCAGAAAATAGGTGCTTACAGACTGAAATGTGATTTAGGATAAGCTCAACAATCTAGTCTACCACATTCTTGTTCCTGGATTTAGAGACTTGAGAAAGTTCTGAGGATTGACCCACTGTAACTGTTGCAGACCCGCTGTATCTGTCCCACCTGTTGTTTTGGGAATTCCAAGCCCTCTTTAAAGTTTCCTCTAAGTGTTTCAGGGAGCCTACAGGAGACACCGCATGTGTTTGTTCAAGAACTAATTATTGTGCACCTACTGTGTGTCATACACTGTATCAGGAACCAGAGTGCAGTGTGAATAAAACAGAATTGGTCTTTGCTCCCACAGAGGGCTCATGTGGCATCACAATTTCTTTCCCTCTTGTTCCAAATCCCAGTAGGGACAAGTGCCTGATTCCCTGGAAATCTCAAACATCACTGACGGTCATGAAAAACGCCATCATTGTTATATTAGTTTCCTATTGCCACTGTAACAAGTTAGCACGAAAAGCAACACAAATTTATTATCTTATAGTTCTAGAGGTCAGAAATCTGAAATGGGTCTTATGCAGCTGAAACCAAGGTGTCAGCAGAACTTCATCTCTTCTGGAAGCTCCAGGGGAGAATCCATTCCTGTGTTTTCCGTCTCCTAGAGGCTGTCCACATTCCTTGGCTCCTGGTCGCATCACTCAGACCTCTGCTTCCATCATCACATCTCTGACTCTGGGCCTCTTGTCTCTGTCTGATATGGACCCTTGTGATTACAGTGAGCTCACCAGATAATCCAGGACAAACTCCCCATCTCAAGATCATTAACTTAATCACATCTGCAAAGTTCCTTTGCCATGTAAGGTAAAATAGTCACAGATTTGGGGGATTAGGGCATGGATATCTCTGGGGAGCCATTATTCTGTCTACCACAGTTGCTAGCTCAGCTCAGGCTACTGACAAATGCTACTGACATACTGCTATGACCTCTAGCATATGGGATAAGAGTATCACTTTATGTCACTGGTAAAAATATGCTTTCACAACCAGTTAATTTCTTCTTCCTGAAAATGCTTATTAACTACCTATTATGTGCCAGCATTATTCTAAGCTGGGCTTAGTGATCAACAAACGAGGTAGTGTTCCTGCCCTCAAATAGACGATAGTTCTCATTTGAGGGGGAACTAGCTCTAATCAAGGAAAAAAATAACCAATATAATTTAAATATTGGTAAATTCTGTGAAGGAATAAAGCAGTGATATTATGAAGTGTGGCTGGGAGGTGCTGCCTTTGGGAGACCTCTCTGCGGAGGTGGTGTTGAAGGTGAGACCTGGGTGATGTGAGGAAGCAGACATGAAGAGAGCCAGGGCGGGAGTGCTCCAGACAGAGGGCACACTGACACAGAGGCTCCAGGGTAGGAGTGAACTTGACACATTGGGAAAGACCAGTGTGGCCAGAGGGTGAGGAGTTCAGGGGAGAGTGGAGCAAGATGGAGGTTGGCAATGCAGGTTGAAGCAGATCACGTAAAGCCATGGTACAGAATTTTGGTTTTGTCCTGGGAGCAGTGGAGTGCCAAAAGAGGGACTTCAAGAGAAAAGTGGCCCCTTCTGAACTGTTAAACTAACCCTCTAGCTACTATGTGGAGAATGGACTCTCTGGAGGCAAAAGTGGAAGCAGAGATGGATTTCAAGATGAGTTCACTAGTCCAGGCAAGAGAGAATGGCCATTTGATTATGTCTAATGGAAGCTATGGGTAGATTCAGGATATATTTTTGAGATATAATTAATAGATCCTTCTGGAAGATGAGGATGTGGAAAACAGACTCAAGGATGACACTTGGCTTTTTTCTCAAGGAGGTAGGTGGATGTGGTGCCATTTACCTGAGGGAGAAGGGAAAGACAGGAACACAATTAGATTACAGATTGGGTCAGAGGGCAGTGGGAGTCGAGTCCCATTTTGAATGAGTCAGGTTGGAGGCCTATTAGACTTCACAGAGGAGATTCCAATAGGCAGCTAGATCTGAGTCTGGAGCTGAGAGGAGCGGCCAGGGAGAGAAGTACTAGTGGGAGTCATCAGGGGTGCTGAGGCATCTGCATCGTCTTCAGCAGGGGGTACTCTGCAGGCACCACCCGATGCTGCAAAGACACATTGCGTCAGAAAGAGGAGGAGCCCCGCGCAAGAGGAGGCATGCATGGCCTAGATGGCAACCCCTCTCGGCAACCGTCAGCTGCAGCTGAGACCCATTCTCATGTCACCACTGTGCTCCCTCAGAGTGACATTAACCCCTGCACCTTAAATAAACAAAAAGCCAGATCGTGCAGAGTGAGCAAGTATCACTGCTCCTTCCGTCAGGCCAATAGAATCACCTGCCAAAGGTTGTCACTCTAAAGAGTGGCTTTATTCCACTAAACAATAGAACAAGATCCGCTTGCTCTGAAGGCCCAGTCCTCCACGAGGGAACTTGCTCTCCTACCAAGATTTAGGGGCATGTGCTCTAAGCAGAGACCAAAAACACATCCACCACTTCTCCCACAATTTTCTAGTACAAAAGAATTTTTTTTTTGCAGAAACATGGCTCAGATGATACCTAACTAGCAGCTTCTAATGCACTCTCTCTCACTTCCCCCACCCCCAGCCCCCAAATGCCTGCAAAGATGAAGAAAAAGGTGAAAATTCAGAACTCACTGGGGAATCAGCCTGCCGGGCAGCTGAATCCCACAACCTAGCTGGAATTTCCTCCTAGTTAGAACTGCTTTTAGGAAGGAAAAAAGCCAAAGTTCAGTAAATGCTAAACCCCCATTTCTCTAAATGAAAATGTAATGGTCTAAAAGGTATGAAGCCATTTCACAAATCCCTAATATCATCCTTTGGTCCAAAGACCCCAGGCTTATACTAACCATGTGCAGCCATCCCTCATCTTAACCTATCAGGTGGGGATCCCTTCCTTCAATCAAAGCTATCACCTTCTTTCACTTCCCAGACCGAGTCTAGAAAATGAAAAAATAACTAGACGTGGAAGTTATGAAGAATAGCACAGGTATATTTGTCTTACAGGTTAGTTCCATCAAAGATTACCCAGATGTTAGATGGGAGTCTCTTGCTTTTTGAATATCTGATTAAAACTGATTCAATCTCCCTTTCAACGGCCTGGGAATGCCAGAGCATTTCCTACCATCTCCATGCATTCCAGGAATGCTCGCATTCTCTAGATCATCCTTTTTCTCCTGGCTCAACATGTGTTGTCTTAGCAGTGCATCAACCCAGATCCAAAATGCCTCCCTTTCCTTGATTCAACAACAAAAATAACTCATACAACGTACTTGTGAGCAGAGCAGAATTTTCTAGAGATTTCCTTGGTTGGAGGCATAGAGAATACAGAATTTATAAAACAGAATCGAGCAGAATCAATCAGGTAAGACTAAATTAACAACCGCCAAGTCTTAGTGGCTCTAATAATAAAGTTTTACTGTCTATTCACTCTTCATGATCATCGTGGTTGACTTTAGCTCTGAGCCCATTTTCTTCTTTGTGGACGGAGGCTGACAGAGCATTTGCTATCTGGAACACGGCCAGTCATCACGGAAGAGGGAATCACTCACTGACTCTTAAAGCTTTTGCTTGGAAAATGACGCACATCCACTTCACTCACGATTTATTGACCAAAGCAACTCACACGGCTAAGCCCGAGTTCTGAGTGTGGGGTTGTATCATCCTCCCAGAGGAAGTGACACCAAACATAGATGAACAGTAACACAATTTCCCACATCAGCATTTTTGAATGCAACTGTGGATGTCATCCTCTTAAAGTGCATTGGCAACGCCCCAAAGGGCTCAGTAGGCCTCACTCCCTTCTTCTCCTCTTCCCCACTCTCCAGAGCCAAACAGTTCCTCCCTTCGTCTCATGCAAACCTCCTTAAATTCTAGCTCTTGTCAGCACACAACCTCTCTACACCAACCACCTGTCAATGTATTTCTTTCAAACTAAGGAATGCTGGTGTCAGCTGTTAAAATAACAATATTTTCTCTGCTGATTTATACAGGAAACCTCCATAAGTAAGAATGGAGAAAAGAAGAACTCTGCATCCTGAAAATGGCAATTTTACATCATAATTTGTAACAGTTTCAAATACCAGGAAAACCACAAGTAGGCTTAAGAGAAGTTGCCATCTTGGTAGAGCAGAGCTGAGAGCTTTCTAGAAGCTGGGAATTGAGTTGAGACCAGCTCATGCCCACCTGTTTTCCAGCTGTGGCTTTAGCTCAGAAAGGATTTCCATAGTGATGCTAGTCAACAGAGACCAAGGCCATGGCAATCGGGGCAAAGACTTATTCAAGACATATCTTCATTTTGTTTTTTGAGGTTGATTAAAGAAAAAAGCATCATTTCAGGAGCTTATTGGCATGCATAACTTCTTTTGTGGAGTGTCTGTTCAAAAGATTTGTCCAATAAGAAAAAGTCAAACAATTCTACTTTTGAAAAGGACAAGAGATTTGAACAGGCACTTTGCAAACTTGGATGCTCAAGTTTCTAACCAGCAAGTGGAAAGACACCAACACTCATCTAAGAAAATAAACTAAAATTAACAAAAAATACTGTAGTACTAAGTTTTGGTGAGGATGTAGTACAATCCAAATGTTGGGAATATAAATTAGCACCAAACATTGGGTAACCATTTGGTTGTATCTACTAAACCCAAACATAGACCTACCCTACAAATCACCAATCTCATCTATAGTTTTATCCCCAAGAGAAAGGAGTACATTTGTCCTTCAAAACTTATGGACAAGGTTATTATTATTATTTTCTTTCTGGCTGAGGAAGATTCACCCTGAGCTAACATCTGCCACTAATCTTCCTCTTTTTGTATGTGAGCCGCCGCCACAACATGGCCACTGACAGATGAATGGTGTAGGTCCATGCCCGGGAACTGAATCCCAGGTAACCAAAGCAGAGCACACCAACTTAACCACTAGCCCCCAAGTCTGGCCCAGGACAAGATTATTTATACCAGGTTTATTCACAATTGCCGAAAGCTGGAAGCAACTCAAACAATTATCAGCAGAAGAATGGAAACGTAAATTATGGTATAGTCAAATAATGGATGACTATATAGCAATAAAAAAAAAATCCACCACTGATGTATACATAACACAGATGAGTCTAAAAAACATTATTTTGAACAAAAGAAGCCAGACACAAAAAAGTGCATGTTGCATTTACAAGTTTAAGAGTAGGAAAACCTAATTGGTGGTGATTGTCAAAATGTGGTTATGTCAGGGGCGGAGTACTGATGATGAAGGGGCAGGAAAGAACCTTCATGGGGCCTAGAAATACTCTCCATTTTAATCCGTATTGTGGTTACACAGATGTATGTAAAATTTTATCAAGCTTTACTTAAGATAATTGCTCTCTACGTAGTTTACAGCACATGGGTTATACACCAATTTAAAAAATTAAGTTCAGGCTTCTTCTTTCACCAAAGAATGGAAACCTTGCCAACTCCTATGAGAAAATAAATTTTCCCATTTCAAAAATAATCTTGAAGTTGGAAGGTTTAAAAAAACTGTGCATCTTGAAAGATTGGTAAGAATTAGTTAGGTGACAAAGGAAACCAAGTTTCAAAGACAGAGAAGCAAGAGAGAATAAGAACTATTAAGAGAATTAAGAACAGTATGGATTCTGCATCAAAAACACATGAAAAAATCTGGATGACTAGCATCTTTAGAAACGTGCTCTTAGGTTTCCAGAAAATGGGAATCATTAAGAAAATGAGAAGTTGTCTAACAGACCTAGTTCAATGAGTCATTTACATGAATTAGTATTTTACTCTGGAAAACAAAGAAACTGATGTTCTACTATTCCTGAAGATGGGATCCAGCAGTTTCGACAGTCAGCCAGTGAGTCTGGCTTGAATTTTAGCATCTATATCCTCGTCCCAGATGCACAGGCAGAGGATTGATGAAAACACACATCAGATTGTTTTCTCTGTTACCACCAGCGGCATTTGTAGTTTGTAAGAATGAAGTCTTGGGTTCCCTTATTATCATTCTTCTTGCCCTCTTCAATGGTCCCTGGGCAGAATGCCTGTGGGATATAGACCAGTGATTAAAAAGGTCCTACTCATTACAGTGAATGTCAGTCTTTCAACTCAGACCAAGAAACCCTGAACTCTGCAGGGACAGACAGAGCACAAACATTCCACAGCTGATAGTAAGCTATTGTTTCAATTGATTACGGCAGCACCTTGGCCTCCTAAGCAGTGACTGACAGAGGCAGCCTTGGGAATGCTTATCTTGTGGGAACAGACTAGATGCTATCAGGGCCCCCTGTATAACATCTCTGTGTAACATCTCTCTCTTTTGGTGGCCAGAGAAAGTAGGTCAGAGGGGGAGGGTCTGGGTGAGCCACAGAGTCTGAGCTGGAGGCTCACATGCACGGTCACATCATCTCTGTGACACTGCCATTTTCCCCTCTGGCTTCCCCATTTCCCATCACTGGCTATAACGTGGGGCCCACCTTGTGGTTTCAGCTTAAGTTAGGAAGGAAAGATTCATCACTTCAACTGCCTGCTTGAGTTTAAGATATTGTGGGTCTTTATCTCCCAACTGCAAAAACCTGATAAGAAAGCAGAGGTGATGTGAGAATTTGTAACTGATTATAGAAATTTTTAAACTAAACAAATGAAGAGGAGAGAGACAAAGAAAGGAGAGAGAATGATGGCCGATTATAGCTATGGTGTATATCTCTTTATTCTTCCATGTCTTTGGATTTTGCCATGAAAAAAGAGAAAAATTCCATTATGCCTTTTGGGTTTAACTTTGGAAGACATGGGAATCAGGACTGACCCTAATAGTTCCTGAACATGGGACTTTGGGACAGTATCTTAAACTCCATGGATCTAGGATAGTTCATCTGTATAAGATCCTCAACAAGAGGCCCCCTAGGTCCCTCTCATCTCTGAATTCTGTGATCCTATGAATTCTAGAAATCTATGAGCTCATTTTTGTTTTTCAGAATAAAATAAACAGGGATGAAGTCCAGTAACTGAAGCAGAGCAGCACTTGCCCCCACAGTCTGCTGTGGCACTGTCATCCACAGCTGGTGGCTTGCCTCTGCTCTCACTTCCTGGTTGCGTGAATTGGTCTCTCCCCTTAAGATCCTTACCTTTGCGTCCTTATCTGTGAATTGTGGACAATTACACCTGCCTCTCAGTGTTGTGATATTTCCTATAAAGCTGGGTAAGGTGCCTGACTTAGGATAGTAGCTATTATGACTATCCAACGTGTACTGGAGCACAGACTCTGAGGCCGTAATTCTTAGGTTCAAATTTGACCTCTGCCAGTTTCTGTCTGTGTAAACCTGGGCAAGTTGGCTAACCTCTCTACCTCAGTTTCCTCTTCTGTAAAATGGAGGTAATAATACCACCTACCTCACTGGGTAGTTGTGAGGATTAAATGAATTAATATATATAATGTCCTTAAGTAGTATTTGGCATATAGTAAATATTTTGTAAACTAAATGAAAAAAATATATATATATATACATACATATAAATGCGCTGGCATAAAATGTGTTCAATAAATGTTGGGCATGATTGTGATGATGATGAACACAGAAACCTTTTTTTTTTTTAGGGTTACAGATGAAGCTTTAGAAGCCAGTTGCTATGTGTGGCACTGTTGGCGGAGGGGATGGAGAAATGGGGACTTGTTGCAGAGAAAGCTATGAGACAGATGCAGCAGAACTGATAGCTGAGTGAGCTCCTGCTTGGGGTTGGAGGTAAACCAGAAGGCCAAATCAAATAATGACTCTAGATTTCTCTCTGGGCAACATGGTAGATGGTGGTGCCATTAACTGAGAGGAAACTCTAGAGAAGGATCAGATTTGAGATGAAATAAAATAAGGTCAAGCTTAGATAGTGTTGAGTTTGAGATGCTTGCAAGACAGTCAAAGGCAAAAGAAACCCCTATACAAACAAGACCTGAATAAAGAATAGAATCCTGGCCCAGATGAATTCCAACAACCACATGAGCTGCCCCATCTTACCTGTAAAAACTTATACTCAGTTTTCAAAAATACTGAAGAAAATCAGCGTTAGCACTTGTCCCCGTCACCTGCCCGGGAGGCACTTGGGAGGTCTGCAGGTCCAACTTGCTTGTTAGATCAACAACCTTCGACATTGTTTAGCCATTCATCACTTACAAAGCATTTCCATGTCTCTGATCTTCTTGAACTTGTGACAAGATCACCCCCGATTTTACTGACAGGAATTGGAGCTGGAACTAGATCCAGGTCCCCCTCTCTGTCTAGAACTCTCTTTACCATCGCTGAATCAGTGCCAGCTGGTATTGCCACTATCTTACACACCAGATTTAACCCAGATTATCTAATTTAATCATCAGATCAACCCAGGAGAAGATGCTATCAACTCCATTTTCAAATGATGTAAAGGAATTTGCACAAGGTCACATAGACATTAAGTGACAAATTTGGGGTAACTGAGGCCAAATCTTTGTTATATTTCTGTGCTTTTTGAAGGACTTTATTATAATAATGTTTAGATGATAATGCAAGTTTCTTCAAGACAGACTAGTCTTCCTGATTCAAATCCTGCTCCATCTCTTACTTGTTGTGGGACTTCTCTGTACCTCAACATCCTTACCTGTAAAATTGGGATTCAGAGGTCTGAAGAAAAACAGCATAAGCAGATTAAAAAGAAAGGAAGGAAGGAAATCAAGACAAGAAAATCCAGGCAAGGCTTGAAGCATCATTGTCCATTAAATGATGTCATGCAACATTGCACATTTACAAGGTTGGGTCAGGGTCACAGATTCAACTCTGCATTCCTAGCAGTCAGTGCAAAGAGGGGCATATGACCCAAGAATCTAAAAGACGAGAGAAACACTCGGGAGAGGCGCAACTGGCCTTCATGGTGGCTCAGAGAGAACTTGCTCCAGTGGCTCATCATGGCTCATAAGTCAGTGAACCCTGGGCAGCATGCTCACAAGTGTCCCAGTATAGAACCCAGCCTGGCCAACAGGAATCAGTCTCTTTAGGAGTCACCAGCCCACGAGATTCCACAAGAAAGCAGCCATGGTGGGTCAACAGCTTTGGCCTGAGAAAGATTTTGATCTTACCAGAGCTCTGGGCCCCTTTGCTCCACAAGAAAGCCCTTTTGTCACTTCTGCGTTTGTTTGGTTTAGGAGTTTATTTGTAAAAAAATCACAATCCCAACGACTGGATCAGCATCCGACACCAGTTGTGTAGGGTTCAGGTCCCCTGGCTTCTCTGGGCCATCAATGCGTTCCTTCACTTTTCTTGAGAGTCCTGTGGAACAAGAAAGAGCAGAGGCTTTGCAGTCAGGCAGACGCCATCAGTCTGGGTCTCCTCCTGTCTCAGGACCCCAGAAGGGCAAGCAGTTGTCCACACCCTCATTGTGATGTCCCAGAGACATTAACCCCCTCCCTATTCCAACTGTTGGAATTTCTAAAAGTGCTAGATCCTTCAGAGTAGTCTCAGACGGATAAGATGTGCACTTATTTCTCTGGAAATCATAGTCCTCTTAGCCCTCAACTTGAGTTGGTTCTTCCTGAGACAGGCAGCGCTCTTCCCTTCCCCAGCTGCCCTCCCTCCTAGTTATCTCCTCAGCTCTACCATTACTAACAGGAAGAGCCCCATCCCCAGCCTTCCCCAAATAACCCACACACTCCTTTCCACGGCACCTCCTTTATCTGTAACAGTAGTTTATACAACTCCATCTAATCCCTGAAAGGATTCAAATAGCTGAAGCTGAAGAGAGTAATTTTTTAAGTCATAAAACTATTAAAATAAGCCTTCCGTACCTCTGTAGACACAATCTCTCCCATCTCTGAACTCCTTAAGCATCTTAATTCCTTTAAGTTACTCATCACATTTTGCCTGGTTTTGTAGTTATCCAGATTCGTAGCTTAACTTTCCCTCCTAGACTATGACCTTCTTGAGGCTAAACCTATATAAAATCCATGCAAGTTCTCCTTAAATATCTAACAAATGAATAAATAAATACGTATAAGACATCTTTGGGGGATAGGGCAGTGAGAGGGGCATTATTCTAAAGGAGTTCCTCATACAATGGATGAGACAGATCCATGAGCATGATTATAATTCACTTTTGTAAACACGGGGCTCGATTGAGTTAAGTACCTATGGAAGCGTGGAGAAGGGATGCCCAAAATAACTTAGGCAAGTGAATTATTTATAGCAGGCATAATAGAAAGGACATGAACAAGCAATGAAAGGAGGCTAATGGGAGGCACTGACAATTAACACAACACTTGATACCGAACATCCCAGCAGCCAAGTTGAAAAGGGAAATAGAGTATCTTATATAGCTCTGGGTGTCAAATCAAACACCCCGGTTTACAGGGAACCCAAACTTTCATTCCTGTTTGGTCTGACTTCTGACAACACTTTGCCTAAGGGACACTGAGCTACATAATGGACAGCATAACAGAAATAATAGTTTTAAATGGTAGAAATGACAAACTCGCGGGCATATTGTTGATCCCTTTGGAGAAAGTAAATCTCCATGAGAAACTGAAGAAGTAAAAAGCTGGTGAGGATGTGGAGAGACTGAATCATTGATATTGGTGGTGGGAATATAAGGTGGTGCGGCCAGGCTGGAGAATCATTTGCAGTTTCCTGTAAAACTCAACATGCATCTACCACATGACCCATCAATTGCATCCCAGAGAATGAATGCTTGTGTTCACGCAAAAGCCTGTCCACAAATGTTTGTAGCAACTTAATTTGTAATAGCCTAAAACTGGAAAAAACTCAGATGTCCTTCAACTGGTGAATGATTGAATTGTGGCAACTCATACCATGGAATACTATCCAGAAATAAGATGGAACAAACTATTGGTACATGCAACAACCTGGATGAATTTCCAGAGAATTACACTGATTGAAAAAACCCAATCCCTAAAGGTTCCATACGGCATGATTCCATTTATACAACATTCTTGAAATAACAAAATTATAGAAATGGACAAACTGATTACTCGTTTCCAGAAGTTACGGACGGATTGGGGCAGGAGGGAAGTGGGGGAGGCTGTAAAAGGGCCACGATAAGGAATCCTGTGGGGGTGGGAATGCCCTGCATCTCGATGATAACAAGGTCAATATCCTGGCCGTGACTTGTAGTACGGTTTTGTGAGATGTTACCACCAGGGAAAACTGAGTGAAGGAATCACGGGCTCTCCAGATCTCTCCATATTATTTCTTACAACCGCATGTAAATCTACAATTGGCTCAAAATAAAAGTTTAACTTTTGAAACAGAGAATCATTAAAATGATGCAGCCATTTTGAAAAACAGTTTGCGCTTTCTTATAAACTTAAGCACAGACTTACTGTAGACCTATCCACCTCACACCTAGGTATTTGTCCAAGAGAAACGAAAACATAGATCCACACAAATACCTGTGTGCAAATATACTCAGCAACTTTACTCAGTCCCCAAAAACCCAATGTCCATCAACTGGTGAATGGATAAACCAACTGCGGTACATCCACACAATAGAATAATGCTAAGCAATGTAAAGAAGCTACTGCCACGAGCAGCAGCCCGGATGACTCTCAAATGCATTATGCGTGTGAAAGAAGCCAGACTCAGGCTACTCCCCACCGCATAATTTCATTTACACGACATCCTGGAAAAAAGAAAAACTATAGGATAGAAAACAGATCAGTGGTTGCCAGGGGCTGCAGGTGGGGGGAAGTTATTGACTACAACGGGGGCACGAGAGAACATTTCAGGCTGATGGAAATGTTCCCTATCCTGACTGTGGTGGAGGTTACAAGACTGTCTGCATTTTTTTCGGAACTCATAGAACTGTACACCTAAAAAGGCAGAAATTTACTGTATATAAATGATGCCTCAAGAGACTTGACTATAAAATAAAAAGGTGAATCATTAAACTTTCTGTTGTTGTGAAGCCGGAGTTCAGAGAAGTTCGAGGAGCACGTGACACACATGGCCCTTTGCTCATGAAGCGTAGACCAAGCCAGACACCGTGAAAGGCGCGTAACGTGCTGTCTGTGTGATATTCACAACTACCCTGTGTCGTCCACATGATTACTGAGGCAGAGATTGTAAGAGACTTATGCAAGGCCTCACCAATGATAATATGTGACAGAACTAGAGTCTCAACCCAGATTTCCCTGGGCTGGAAAATTATACTCCTTCTATGACATGACTCTGTATGATGTTGCTGGTGAGGGACTGGAATATATGAATTTCAAACTGCCAATTGCAGAGTAATTGTTGAGTTGGTGATGTTGTGTGTGCATTTAATTGAGAAGCTGAAGAACGCAACTCAGACGCAGAATTCTGATATGGCCCTTCCCTTCTGCTCAGAGACAAATGGGCTACAGGCCTATAAGCTGGGCCTGGGTCTGCCTAGAAAGGAGCTTCAGATCAGTCCTACTGAGCAAGGAGGACAACTTGCAATTTCCAATCCATACTGGCCTGGGGTCCCAGCCAGCCTGCTGCGTTGATGCAGCACTCGGGCAGCCTGGATTCCACCCTGAAATAACATGATCACAGACTAAGGTCTGCTGCACACAAGAGATGCTGATGGGAGGGGAGCAGAAAGAGGCCCACCATGGTCATCTCCTCTTAGTTTGTGGTCAGGGCACAGAGGCCCCAGGAGGAAACACTGAGGATGATTTGGAGGGACAAAGGATGTGACTGGTTACAAAGGATACAACTGGGAAGGAGATGAGCAATAAGACAGGCTCAAAATAGCCTGACAGCACTCATTTTGGCTTCCTGCAGGAATGTCATTTCCAGCATCCGTTCATTCAACACATGTTTATAAAGGGCCTGGAATGCCCAGTTGTGAAATCGGGCAGTTCCCAGGTCATTCTTGGGGTAAGACAATCATTTCTACATGGAGAGAAGCCTCTGCTTTAGAGGAAATTGGAAAAGGTACCCCCGCCCAGCTTTCCCTGTCTAAAGTGGAAACACCTAGGTCCTTCCTCACCCTGCAACGTCCACTCAATTCCTTGTTGGAGCTGTTCCCAACCATCTCTTGAATTCCATCTCTTCCTCTCCACCTGCACTGTCTCTAAGTTTTCCTCATCACTCAGCTGGATTTTAAAATAGATCTTGACCCATCTCCCTGATCCCACCACCCCCTCAAATCTATTCCCCGGCAGTATCTAACACACTCCTTTGGCCAATTTCACACCCTGCTCTCCCTCCCTGTTGCCAGCAGGGTGAAGTCCAAACACCTTGTAAGGTGTACGAGGACTGTGGCTGTCCAGTCCCCACTGACCCCTGAGTTGTCACCTCCCTGCGCCCCCACTGCACCCATCCTCCGGCCGTTCTGAACTCTTTACTGGTCCCCGAGCACGCTGGCCTCCATCCGTCAGCACTTCCGCTCCCTCTTCCTGCAGTGGCACCACCATGATTCTCTGCGTTAACTCCTCCAAGTCCTCAAAAAAATGCCATCCCTGCTGGGAAAGCTCGCCTGTCGCACACTTCCTTCCCCACCTCCCCCGACCCAGACAGACTCCGTGGCTCCCTCCTTTGTGTCTCTTCCATGAGACTGTGACCTTCTCAGGGGCCAAGACTGATTCTTCTTGACTTCACAACCTTTACTTCTAACCCAGTGTCTGGAATATAATAGAATCTTAGTATATATGTTCAAATGAATGAGGGAAGAAAAGGCAGGAGGGAGAGAGAGAGAAAGCAGGGAGAAAGAGAGGAGGCTCACTCACAGCTCCTGGGGTGGGGGCCAGCACAGGTAAAGAAGTTGAAGTCGGTTGCTTGAAAACTTAGGTCCAGGAAGCCATGGGGGAATGAAGCTATCTCAGATAATTATAGATTCTCAAAGGTACACTGAATATTGGGGAGTGACCCACACACAAGTCAGAACTAATAATATTTTCAAGAGTAATCATTCATTCATTCAATAAATGTTTACCGAGGGCTTCCTTTGCACCAGGCAAAACTACATACATTATCCCATTATTCATCCCCAAAACTGAATTCGTAGGTGTAAGTATATTGAGTCTATTGATAAGGAAACTGAGGTTCAGAGAGGTTAAGTACGTTACCCAACATCACATCGCTAGTAAGCACAGAGGCAGGCTTTGAATTCAGGCCTCTCTGACTCAAAGCCAGTGCTTATTCTACTGCGTCACTCCACTCGTCCCTCCCGGGTCATTGCTTTACTTCCCTTTCCCTCCATTTTCTGCTGCTCCAAAAGTTAATCTCAGAGCACAGTGCATCTAAATACAGAGCAGAGCAGAGTCCCCATATCGCTGAAAAGCAAAAGGCACAGCATCTTAATTGAAACAAGATAATCCAAACATCTGCTTCACTTAAAGTTTATAAATTCCATTTCATTGACATATTTTCACAAATGACTGTCACGTCAAAGTTATTTTATTTTTACAAAGTTAGGAAAATACAAAGAAAAAAAGTTTTAGGACAAAATAACTTACGACTTGTTTCAGTCCTCTCTTAGTGTTGTCAGGAAAGTTTAGAGGTTTCCACGATGAAACTTGTAGGTCATTTAACACCGTTCTTCTGGAGACCCTGGCCCTTGGGCCCAGACACTCGGTTACCCTTGACGGAGGACAGCGCTGACCCTGAAACCTTGTTTCTCTCTTTCAAAACACCCAGCGAAGGTCTTCCTGGAATTAATAAAGCAAAGGCAGGCCAGGTGGGGGTCCCAGACAGCATTCCTAAGACTTCTAAGGGGGAAAGACATTTCACCCTGGAAATGTAAATAGAGTACTTATCACTTGATTCTTTTTAAACAGAACTTGGCTCTGAAAGTTGATCTATTGAAAGGAAAGCTTGCCTTTGCCAAAACATCAGAATCATATGCAACTGCAAACACATTTAACAAATGACTGTTATTTCCTATTTATACAAACTTTTCTATTTCCAGGTTCCAAAAACTTTGAAAACCTTCAGGAAATAGGCTGTGTCCATCTATTTCAAAAGGGCTGTCAATAGGAATAAAGATGTGGTTATTCTTAAATGACACATTTTCATGAAGTCCCTTAGAAAAACAACTTGTATTAATACCTTCAAATTGAAAAAACTCAAGGAGAAATTCTTGGTAATTTGGGAGGTATAGAGAAAAAGAATGGCACTATGTTTCCAAACTCCAAATGTTTAGAGAAAGCCTAAGCATTGTGCAATTCACATCGCACTTGAACCGGGAGTTGTGAATCCTCTACCCGAGTCCAAGCTGTGCCACCCTGAGCAGGTCCTGTCACTTCTCTGGGCCACAGCTCCCCAGCTGTCACAGGAGGAGAGTGATTTCTTCTAGCATGATTCTGTGAATTCTCTGCAACAAATCTAAAGAATCCAAATATATCCTATAACCTTGGAGGTGTATTTAATCTTAGAAATAAACAATGTCCCTTCCATTCCAAAATGCACACTTTCTTTAGAAAAATAAACCTTTCCTAAGAAGGTATGGAAGACATTCTCTTTTAGAGATCTTCCAAAGTTATGGCAGTAAGTGTTTCCACCTGTACCCAGCATGGACTTGGCCACTTAATCAAGACGTGATTATCTGACTCAAAGTTTAGCCAGAGTATGTGTTGTAAAGAAATGAAGAACTGTTCCAGTCCCCAGAGAATCCTCTGTCCCAAGTCTATTGGGAGTGAAGGTGCAGAAGGTCATAGCTTTCAAGGACAAATATATCGTGCCCACAATTAGAAAGGATTACCAGCACAAACACTCACCCCTCTGTTCCCCTGCTCAGCAAGTCCTGCCGCTTCTATCTCCAAAACATCTCAAGCCTGTTGTCTGAGGATCCCTAGGTTTTGTGCTGGTTCAGAATCCCATTTCCTCTCTTTTGAATGTCCTTACTTCCAGTTTCCCCCTTTCTCAATCATCCTCCATGGAGCCAGAGTGATATTTCTAAATCAGAAATCTAATTATATCACTTCTCAGTTTAAAAATCTTCCAAGACCACCCCATAAGATTAAAGTCGAAACTTTCTAACACGACTTCCAGAGACCTACATAATATAGTCTCTCTGCTTTGTACTCTAGTCTATGATCACCGGATTTAGCAAATAAAAACACAAGATGCCCAGTTAAATTTGAATCTTGGATAAGCAACAAATAATGTTTGTAGTATAAGCACGTCTCATGCAATATTTGGGACATGCTCATGCTAAACAGTATTCATTGTCTATCTGAAATTCACATCTAACTGGGCTGCCTATGTTTTATCTGGCAACACTACTCCAGCTACACTACTCTAATCATTATTTCCCAAACCATGCATTTGCCTGCCCTTGTGCAATTTTTCACCGTTTTCACAACCTAAAATGCTACTTTCTCCTTCTCAACCAGAAAACTCCTACTCATCCCTTAAAACCCAGCACATCTTCTGTGACACTTCCCTGTCAGCCAAACACATAATTAATTACTCCTCCCTCTGCCCTCTTTTATTTGTCTCCTTCTATACTCACCACAGTGTGTTGTCATTACTATATGACTCATTTTCTTCCACCAGACTGGGAGATCCTTAAAGTGCGGGGAGTTTTGCCCACCTTTTTGCCCACCTTTGAACCTCCAGGCCCAGCTCAAGGCCAGCACAATGTAGATGCTCAATAAAATAAATGCTCAGTAAAAAGTACCAGATGAATGAAGAGTAAACAGCTATGTAAATCATGGGTAGGACTTTTAACACATTCTCCCACTTCCCATCACAGTGTCATTCTGAAAAGAAAAAATACAATAATTTTGAATGATTTAAATCCTCTTTATCAAGAAACAATAGCGAAGGAGGCCCTGGAAAAGTTCACTAAACTACAAAGTAAACGTCTCCTCCCCAGAAGTGCTTACACCCCTCATGCTCAGTCCAGCAATGGCTGTGTCACATTGCAAGTCCCCATTGGCAGGTAGAATCACAAAATTCCCTGGTTCTCTGCAGATATGGATCATGTCAGCCCTTTTCCTGGATGTGAATGTGGGATTGCATCTGTCCTGAGTGATCTATTTTGATTGCCCAGAACCTCCCTCATCTGCCAGCCTCCGCTCTCCCCACAGCACTTCACCAGCCTCCCCACGGTGGCGATTACTCCTACTTCATTTGGCATTGGGCTGTTCCAAGTGGCAGGTCCATCTCTAATATCATGTGGTCAGCACCCAGTGAGGAGACTCACTGGATTCATTCACAGCCATCCCCTTGAACAGTTTGCCTGGAGCCGTTTGCACTCTACTTGCTTCCCTCTGCCTGACCTCCTTGTCTCCTGACCCAGACCGTCCCCCATGGTGAGCCATGCTCACCTCTCAGGCTGTTCTACTTCACTAACACTCCTGCCTTAGGCCCTTCCAGCAGTTTACTATCTTATCCACCCCTTCGACTCCTCTGGTTTGTTCACAGTATATTTTTGTTAAATGAATAAATGAGTGCACGAATCTCTCTCACTCAAGAACCATTTATTGAGAATCTAGTGTGAACCCGGTCTCGGGTGTATAGTAATGACTATAACACAGGTCTTGACTGTAAGAAACTTGAAATCTAAGATGTCAACACTATACACTCAACCTCTCCTGGACGTATAGTCAACTTCAAAGAAAACTTGTTAACCCACACAAAACATTCAATGGGTAAAATAAAGAAAGGGAATTTTTTAAGAAAGAGCATCTTGACTTCTAATGCATTTCCTTAAAATGTAAGTATTATTTCTGGGTCTGAGATTACTCAGACCCACTGCCACTCCCTCATCTCGGTGAGTGTCTCTGTGGCCTCTTGCAGGTAAGCAAGAGCCAGAGGCAATGAAAGTCAGATGGTCCAGTGAGGAGTAGGGAATCCTCAAAGTGGAGGGTTTTTCCACTCTGTTAACAAGGCTAGACATGTTGCCATCTAAAATAGGTCAAAAGAAAGAATGAAAATCCTGGTACTCAGACCTTGGAGTGCTGGACTGGGAAATTCACATGTGCTTTCACTCGTTTCTAGATTATAGTGACTAAATGAGCCAGGACCAGACTTTATCTACTTTGTAGATTTATGTCTTTAATTTTTCAGAGATTACTAAGCAAAGGCATTGCTCCATGTGTAAAGAAAATATCTGCAAGATGTGTTTCACTCTAATGAGTTTCTGAAGCTAAGCACGACTGTGAGGGCAATGGAAAGAGCTTGAATTGTTGAACACCTTCTATGCAGCAAGTACCATACTATCCCTCCATTCATTTTGTCTCACTTGAATCTTATTACTGCCCTGAACATCAGCATTATTATCCTCTGTGTTCAGAGGAAGCTGCAGCTCAGAGAACTTGCACCTTACCTAAAATCACACAGCTAATATGGGTCTTAGTGTAACTTGAAACTGAATTGTCTCTCCAAAGCCTGTGTCCTTCCCACTCTACCACAGCAACTTGCCTACAGCCCTAAGGATCCACCTCACAATGGATGAAAATTACCATCAGTCACTCAATCCACAAACATTTTTGGAACATGCAGTGAGCACACAGCAAGAGCTGTATGCTGAGGGCCACCCAAGAAAATATAATCAGGTCCTGCACAAGTATTCCAGAATCCTGGGCTTAAGCACCAACCCTCCAGCAACAAGCCATGTGGCCTTGGGCAATCCCCTTGCTGGCTGAGTCTCACTTTACTGGTATATAAAACAGCGATGACAATGGCCTTCCCACAATCTCATAGAGTCGGTGTGAACATTGGGTGAGCCGACTTATGAGGAAACGCTCTTGTAAAGTGTTAAATGCTGTGGAAATTTGAAGTGCAAACTTGTTTTCTCAACGAGTCTTCAGGTAAACAGAGAGTCAAATAATTGCAGGAGGTTTTCTAGAGCCGGAAGTGGAGTGGGTACACGCAGGCGTAAGGAACTCTGCGGTATCGGGGTCCCCGTCCTCTCAGCGAGGCTGCGTGGCACACAAAGGAAGCTGAGTCACCCCTGCTCAGCAAGGCCCCGAGGCGCTTGATTGAGTCTTCCTGTGAGAAAGCAGAAACCCAGACCCTGCTGTCCCCACGGCCCCGCCCGAGAGCTGGCCCCTGTGGTTGGCCAAGGTTGGTCGCAGGGCCGTGTGGTTCCCTTCTGCGGCTTGGCTGACGAAAACAGCCAGTGTGGTGTACGCCCTCCCAGCCCACAGCCTCTTAGGGTCTACGGTGAGGAGTCAGAGAGAGCAATACGAACCGGAGACACCGAGGTGACTCCTCTCTGGACATTGCCCACTGACAGACTCTCTTGGCCAGAAAATGTGTCTGCCAAGCTCACTGATCTGCTTTATCTTTAGTCGAACGACACTGGAAAGTTTTAGAACACCATTTACGATGAGAATCTCATAGGAGGCAATGGAGAGCTAACTCTAGGGGGCTTCTGGAAGGTCAACCTGCCAGTTACTTTGAAAAGTGATGAATCCTCCACAACCTTGAAGGCCAGAGCACTCTGCAGAGAACATGAGTACCCTGAGCCCACACAGGCAGCACGCGGCTCAAAGCGCAGAGAGCCACACAGAGTAGAACAGAGGAACGAGTATTCCATGAGCCGGAACACTGTCCCAAACACCCCTGTCTTCTGGCAAGAGAACAGAAAGATTCAAGGGAGGGGGTGGTCATTGAAGAGGATGGTTTATTCAGAAACCAATATCAATAGGGATCAAAACCCTCCTAGAGCTGCCCCATAGCCCTTTAGCCAAAGGGCTAAAGGAGCAGGAGCAAGGAGATGGGACATAAAGACTGCGGAGTCAGATACACCAGGGTTCAACCCCCTATTTCACCACCTACTAGCTGTGTGGCCTTGTACAAATCAATATAAACTCTCTGGGCTTCTGTTCTTTCTCCTCTTCCAAGGAGATGATACCCGCCTACCCCACTGCAACATCCACAGTGGGACTGTCATGAGGACCAGAGGTGACATGTCTAACGGAGATGTATCAATGAGGTTCTCAACCACAGGAAGCCATATTGCTATATCTACTGCTCCAAGGAGCAAGGTGAACTTAGACTTGATTTGAATGGATCCAGATGGCTAAAGAGGCAGTCTAGTCCCAATGCTGAAAGTGAGCGAGTGGCTGCCTCGGGGTTTCAGGTGTAGAGTGGAGCCTAGGAGGCAGGAACAGACTCGAGGCCTTTGGGCAGATGTCAGGGTCCTATTTAACAAGCTGGAGCTCAGAAATTATAAAGCAATGTACTGGTAGGATTAGAGGCTGAATAGCAGCAGCAGAGCCTCAGAAGGTGGGGCTGACCCTCTGGTTAAAGACTGTCTTCCCATATCCTTTCCTGCTCAGGAGACAACCCCAAGAAGCCCTCAGCCTCATGCATGTCCATTGCAGTCCCCTGCAATGTTAACCATCTTGTTAATCCCATAAACCCACTAGCTCCCTAGCCTGGTGTTATGAGTTGAATTGTGTCCCCCTGAAATAAGATCTATTAAAGTCCTAACCCCCAGTACCTCAGAATATAACCTTATTTGGAAATAGGGTCTTTGCAGATGTAACCAAGTTAGGATGAGGTCATTAAGGGTGGGCCCTAATCCAAATGACTTGTGTCCTTATAATAAGGAGAAATTTGGGCACAGAGACATGCACAGAAGGAAGATGCCGTGAAGACACAGGGGACACACCATGTGAAGGAAGAAGATTGGAGTGACGTGCCTACAAGCCAAAGAACACTGAAGGTTGCCGGCAGACCGTCAGAAGCCAGGAAGAGGTGCGGAAGGACTCTATGCAGAATCTCAGAGGGAGCACAGATGGCCCTGCCAACACCTTGATTTTGAACTTCTAGCCACCAGAAACGAGGGACAATAAAATTGTGCTGTTCTAAACCACCCAGTTTATGGTACTTTGTTCCAGCAGCCCTAGGAAATTAATTTACCTGGGAATTTGATTTATTTCAGTTCAACGAATATTCACTGAGCTCAGTGTGGTGGGTAACAGACCATTCCAACCCCCTCTGAGAAGTGTGATGATGGTATATTTTCAGAAGAGAATACAACTAACTGTGGGGGGAAATATCCTGTAATTAGTTCCTTTTTACTGATTCAGAATGGCATTCCACCATTGCTGAGGTTTGGCTGAATTGTCTATATTTGAAGCTCCTGAGAGTAACACTTGAAGCTGTATCTCACCCTCTGCCCTCCCAACTCTCGTTTAGACAACTCTCCTTTCTGCTCCCCAACCCCTGTTCCTTTCCTCTACCATAGACACATCCCAGTGCACTGCGATTGTCACTTTCACATCACTTACATGCCATGGGCTCTTTACTGCACGGATTGGCTTTTCCCATCACTGGATCCCTGCAGCCCAGCCAGGACCTGGCACTGAGTAGTGTTCAGTGAACGCTTGTCAAGGACATTACCAAAGAGTAACGATCCTAAAACTGGTCCAGATCACTGTTTCTCACCGGAATCCATAAATCCTTGGAATTTTGAGGCCATGAATTCAGATTTGAGAAGCATGCAGCTAGATAGTAATGGGGACACACTCACGGTAGGATTACATGATGTTAGATATTTACCTAGTTTATTTCAATAAGCGCCGTTCGATTGTCTATTTTGCATCTGCTATTGTGCTGGAAGAGGGAATATGGATGGAAAGACATGTCACTGCCCTCAGTGATGCGTGTTTCTATACGTTATGAATTCACAGAATGTCTGTCAAAAAACAAAATGCCTCAGAGATAAAGCTAATTCCGTCTCCTTTCACGTTACAGGAAGGGAAATTGAAGCCAAGAAAAGCGAGCTAAGGGAGCAGAGCACTGTGCTGCAGAGCTCCGGGTCGGGAGCCAGACCGACAAGCAACTCTTCCTAGTGAGACTTTGGGATGTTACTTGCTCCCCCTGAGCTCCATTCACCTCACCTGCAAAAGGAAAATAACCACCCACAAATAGGGTTTATGTCGACTGAATGGGATGGTGCACGAAAGCTCTGAGCTCAGAACCTGGTATATTGTGAGAGTCTAGTAAATCTTAGCTCCTATTACTATTCTCAAGGCCACACAACGACTTAGTGGTAGAGCTGGGACAATGACCAAAGTTTCTTGACTCAACATTCTGAAACATTCATTTTATTTTCCACACAAAGCTTTATAATAATAACGATAACAATAACAATAATCCCATTATACTTTTGGAATATGCAGGGCTATTTTTACGTATATTGTAACTTTTAATTATCAAAAAAAAATCCCATAATGGAGCTATTACATTCCTTTTCCAGATAAGAAAACTGAGGAAAGGAAATGGTTGACTAAAAGCACACAGCCAGGGAAGGATGGAGCCAGGACTGGGTCCTTGGTCTCCCACAGTCTCCCTGGAAGACACCCCACTTTTCTCTGGGACCTATGCCACCCCCTATTGATGTGGGTATAGAGCCCCCACGTTGCCTGTATGACCGGACTTTTTTTCATAGTTCCAGGCTAAATTCATAACTTGCCTCCAACAAAAGTTTTATCTGCTTAAATGTCCCTTTTCCAATGATCCTTGAAATTTATTTTCCCATTTTAAATGAACAGACGGAAATTTGAGCTATATTAGAACTCCGCAGGTCACCACTTGGTTCAATTCCGTCTATTTTCCTAAAAATGACATTTGCATGGTTTCTGCCTGCCGGATCAGCCACACACCTTTTCTGGACAGTCAGCAAATCCAACGGGCATGCAGATCACCTGAGGTCTTTGTTAAAATGCAGACTCTGATTCAGTAGGTCTGGGGTCAGGCCTGAAGTTCTGGGGACCACACTTTGAGCAGCTTAGGCCATAGAACTCCCCTTCCTGACTGCCCCTGGAAGCAGCCATTTCCTCCTTCTTTGGGGTCCACACAACCCCGGGTGCAGCTCCATTGCAAGTAGTGGTGTTCTGGCCTGATCACTTCCGGGCTCAGCTCGAAGCTCCCGGAGGACAGAAATCCACCTCACCCTCCAGTGCTTGTGTCCTCTCTCTAGACTGCAGGCTCCTCAGGGGCAGGGCCTGTGCCTGACTTGTCCCCACTGTAGCACAGCACCCAGGACAGTACCTGGCACACAGCAAGTGATCAATGCCATCTGCTAACTATATAGACAAATGACTCCTCGCATTGCCCCCACAGTGCAGGGGCCTCGCCAAAAGGTTTGCTCAGTAAAATTCCTTGTATCTAGCATGTTGTTAAGACAAATGTCTACATTACAACTACTTGTTTTGGCATCTGTATTCACTTATCCATCAGCATTTAGTGAGTGACTACTCTGTACCAGGCACTAGGGACAGCATAATAAATCAGAGACATAACACTCTGCCTTCTTGTAACCTACATCCTAATAATAACAGCACTTCACTGAGCATTTACCATGTGCCTGGCGTTATACTAAGTGCTCTACGTGCATTAACAAATTCAGTCCTCACAACACTCTCGGGAGGCGGGTACTGCTATTATCCCCGTTTTACAGCTGAAGCAAGTTTTCCAGGGCCACACGGCTAGTCAGTGATGGCGCCAGAATTCAGTCCAAGTGGTCTGGATCTGGGTCACTATTCGCCTTGACTGGAAGGGACAAATGACAGCTAAGTAAATAAATGGAGAAGAGAGTCCAAGATGGGGATAAGTAGGAAACCAGAAGGTCAATGTAGCAAATAATAGGGGGAGTGGAAACTTCGCAAGTGAGGCTGATCAAGGGGAAGAGAGTGAACATGCACCCCCTCCCTTTCCCCCACCCTGAGCTTCCACTGACGCCATCCTACCCATTGGATGGTTCACAGCAGTGACATTGTAGGAAAAAAATGAAAGAATGTTGAGGTCAAAAAGAGGTTGCTTGAATATCCTCCTCGCTTAAGGAAGACAATAAAATCAATCATTTATTCACTCTACAAGTATTTATGGAGTGCCCACTCTGTGTCAGGCAGCATTCTACACACTGTGGCTATAAGTGTGAACAAAATAGTCAAAATCATGGCCTCGTAGAGCTAATCATCTGGTAAGGAGAGACAGACATTAAACTAACTGACTAATCAGATTAATAAGTAGACACGTGAAGCCGTGAACAAATAAATAGAGGTGAAGCTCTCTACAGAAAAAATAATGCATGGAAGGGGAATAGGGAATGTTGGAGTCGGGGGGTGGGGGCCGTGTGTAATCAATGCTTGCATCAGTTTCCTTCAATTTCTCAACATGTTTCTGTGTTATGGGATACTTTCCCAACCACTATACTATTTACTCAATCAAACATATTCAACACGTTTATTTAGCACCTACTGTGTGTCAGACACTGCCACCCTCCCTTGACTGTCTCCTTCCATAAGAGTTGCTTCTCCCCTCCCCTCAAGTGTGTGATCAAGATGGAGAACTCCTTCCCTTGCTGAG
Source organism: Tapirus indicus (assembly GCA_031878705.1). Taxonomy (NCBI): domain Eukaryota; kingdom Metazoa; phylum Chordata; class Mammalia; order Perissodactyla; family Tapiridae; genus Tapirus; species Tapirus indicus. The sequence continues at coordinate 9,883,416 of CM062923.1, read as the reverse complement.
AAAAGGGGAAGACATCTTATTTCCATTAAGCATTGATTGAGGAACTATTTGATGAGTTCCTAATAACCCTAAATAGCACGTGTACTGCCTCTATTGTTTATCAAACACTTCCACAACCGTGATCTCCCATGGCTGTCCACCAGTCCCATAATGAAGCCAGAGTAGGAACCATTTCATTCATTTTATTTATATTGTGCCCCTTTCGAATAGGGTTTGAGGACATTTATAAACGATAATGACCCGTAGGATTATTATAACCATTTCATAAATGAGGAAATATAGTCTAAGAAAGTCTATGGGACTTACCTGACACCATGCAATAAACGGTATAGGTGGACTCAAAACCCAGATCTTCCACCCCAAACCCACACTCTTCCCTCTACCACATATGACTTGCCATATGTAGTCCTTTGCCAGGTCCCCTAGGTGCCCGGATGTACAATGGTGAAGCAGAGGTGACTTTGCTCTCACTGCACTTGAACTTCAGTAAAGACTAGAAGCCAAGACTGCAGCAGCTATAGCAGGAGACAAGGACAGACGTGATGCTTTGAGGGGCACATGGAAGTGCAGAAGAGCAGGAGCTCGTATACATCTTTGGCTGGGAAAAGTCACACAAGAAAAGCTTGGTGGACAAGGTGGAAGGACATGGACTATTTAGAGGGACAAGCGGAAAAAGAGCATTCCAGGTTGTAGCAATAGTAATTGGCCCAACTGTTAGAAAACACTGGGCATATACCAAAAACATCACCATGACATCCCCCATCCCATATTCCCATAAATTACTTGGCTCTCCCAAACTACTGTAAGCCAGAAATATCCCAGGGAATGCTCTTCTGGTTCTTTCTCCGCCCAGACTAGAACAGGCTTCCAGGTAGAGAAAGGAGAATGGGAAGAAATGAGCATTCATTGTGCATCTACTATATGCCAGAAACTGTTGGGTGCTCTACAAATATTGTATGAATAATCCTCACAATAGCCCTGCCAGGTAGATATTATACCCCATTTTATAGATGAAGACATTGAAACTCAGAAACTAGTTGACTTGCCCAAAGTCAAACACCTAAAAAGCAGAGAAACTCTGATTTGAACCCAGGACGTTTGGAAGCCAAAGCCAGGTCTCCTGTGACTCCACACTGTGAACCGTATTACTCAGCCAAAGACCAAGAAGTGTCTGTTCTGTGAATGAGTGTGAGGTTGTGAGCAAATAATTCAGCTCTTGCTGGAGAATCAGCAAGTCAAGAAGATCTAAAGTAGATCTAAGAACCCAAGTCACCGGGAGAGGAAAACAGGGAGTTGCTGCCCCTTGGGTGTAAAGTTTCTGCTATGCAAGACGAGTAAGTTCCAGAGACCTGCTGTAGATAACATGCCTGTAGATAACAATGCTGTATTGTGCACTTAAAAATGTGTTAAGAGGGGGCCGCCCGGTGGCGCAGCGGTTTAGTCCGCGCTTGGCAGCCTGGATCCCAGGCGCCCGCCTATGCACTCCTCGTCAGCCACGCCGTGGCGGCGTCCCATATGAAGTAGAGGAAGATGGGCACGGATGTTAGCCCAGGGCCAGTCTTCCTCAGCAAAAAAGAGGAGGATTGGCGACGGATGTTAGCTCAGGGCTGGTCTTCTACACACACACAAAAAAAAATGTGTTAAGAGGGTAGATCTCATATTAAGTGCTCTTACTGCAATGAAACAAACAAATAAACTAAATCACAAAGGAAATGTTACCAATAAAGAAATATATACAATTGAGTGTATCCAAGCATGATTCTTCCATCACAATTCTCCCTACAAGATTGTTCCATGTGGTATAAATGTTTCTTTGATCACCACACTTTCCCAAATGCCCTGAGGAAGCCTTCTAAGATATTGTGGGTCCTGTTTAGGTTTGTGTCTGTCAGATCACACAAAAGCAATTCCAATAGTTCATTCAGTCATAAACATGAGTGTGGACATCACTAAATATTTACACAAGCACATTGATTGCTTACATTTATAAGCCTATGAGGAAACACTAGGCTGTTCCTTAGCACGATGTTGGAAAAGAAAATAAGATTTTTTGCAAATACGGTAATCAGCCCATATTCACTACTCATTAGGCTGACTCTCAGAATAATGTTCAGTTCATTTGGAAAAAAGATTCACATCTGCACACAACACATCTGTGGTGGAGAAGATTGCGTGTGCGTAGAGGGAGGTGTGCTTTGGGCTACAAATCCAGAACGGCTTTCAGTATTTTGGGGCTTGGGAAATACCCCACAGAAGCAACAAACAACAGCAAGCACCAACTGTAGCAGCAGTAAAATTCATTTCCAGCAGATCAGCTCTGACTCACAAACCGTAGGGAGAGAGTGAACAGTACTGTCTCTGGAGGTGTTTTCATATTACAGGACTGTTGAGTAGCAATTGTGGCAAAAGATATTAAAGTTAATTTCTCATCTTTTATCCCCATTTTATTTGGTTTGGATTCTGATAGTGGGATGCATTCAAAACTACAAAATGCCCAGCAGGTCATTAGTATGACTGTGAACTCGATGCTGATATACACAGCATTTAATTTCTATTTCAAAGTATGAAACTGACATAAACAGTTATTTGTTTGTTTACTGATGTCAACCTGAAGGTTCTAGAATTCACAAGGCATCCCTGTGAGTGAGAAGACAGGGAAAATAGAGAAATGAAATTTGGAATTCAGGGTGAGTTAGAATCAGCTGCAACAACTATTTTTTCACAGACTCCTCCACCTTGTTTTTTTCCTAGCACTGCAGAAAAAGGACTGGCAACTTTTATGTAACCCTCTTCCCATCTCATCCCATCCCCTAAACCAGCTTAACAAAACAAAAGAAATAATCTAATGACAATCTTAATGTCAAACGCAAAATTTATCCAGAAACATGAATGGAATGATTATAGTTTTCCTCCACAGTCGGTGTTTGTTAGTTGCTGAAGTAAATGGGGGGGGGGGGGGGGCGGGGGGCGCGCGCCCGTGTGCATGCGTGTGCACACAGGCGTGTGTGTGTGGTAAAAGATGAATTTAAGTTAGGAAGTTGACTGGTTTTGCAACTGAGCGACCAGGGTCATTGCTGCCAAACTGACACGGCAAATAAAAGGTTCAGCTCTGAAAATGAAGATCACTAGAAACGACTTCCTGGGACCGCCTCCTAAAGTAGGCTAAGGCCATGACAAAAGAAAACTAACCTTAGAGTATCTGCTAGTGCCAGTAACGTGCTAAAACCCGCCTGTCCAACTGGGGTCCCTAGATTCCGACTCCGAGAGGGAGAGTTGCATGCACCCCTGGAGCCTGCTCTTGGGAGATGAGCCTGTGAGGAGGCGAGGGCGGCAGGTTTGCGCAGAAGGAGAAACAGAGCAGCAACGCCGTCGCCACGGAGCCCTCAGAGGATCCTGCAGCGGCTCTGGAGCTGGGATGGCCCTTCATGGCTGCCCCCCTGGAGGCAAGGAGTCTGCGCCTTTGTGTCCCCGCATCCGTCAGCCACCCACGACAAGCGCCGCCCTTTGGAGGGGTGAAGCCTCGATGAAGGCCGTTCCGCCCCACAGCCAAGGGCAGTTCCTGGTGAGCTGTGAGCCAGCAGCAACAGCTCACACTCTCAGCAGCTGGGGGCTTGACATGTCGGCCTGGGAGAGGGGATCCAAGCCGAACAGCATAGCATTCCCTATTATCCACTCCTTGCGGTACTCAGATCCACCTTCTTCTTCTAGTAAGCTTGCCCCAGCAGGGAACAGCTTCTCAAGATTCGGATTTGTCTTCTTCCCTGGAGAAACTTAAAAGAGGAGTTAGTGGCATGAATTGCAATCCCCACTGTTGCAGTTGACCTCCTGGCCATCACTGAGACTCATCCTCCCTCTCCAGTGTGTGTGTGTGTGTGTGTGTGTGTGTGTGTGCGCGCAGGAGCATGTGTGTGTATAGATATAGATCAAGGTAGAGAGAGAGACAGAGAGAGACAGACAGACAGAGATTTTAAGGAATTGGCTCATGTAATTGTGGAGGCTGACAAATCCAAAATCTGCAAGGGAGGCCAGCAGGCTGGAGACCCAGAGAAGAGTTGATGTTGCAGCTTTTCTTCTCAGGGGAGGTCAGTCTTTTCTCTGTTAAGGCCTTCAACTGATTGGATGAGGCCCACCCACATTATGGAGGATAATTTGCTTTATTCAAAGTTCACTGATTTAAATGTTCATCTCATCTAAAAAATACCTTCATAGCAACATCTAGACTAGTATGTGACCTAATATCCAGGCACTGTGGCCTAGCCAAGTTGACAAAATTAACCATCACATCCAGTATCTATTCTAGTTTCCCCTCACCCTCACCTAGTGCCTCTGTTGGTCCAGATAGCTTACCTGAGGGTGATCCATACCCTCATCCCTGAAAGATCTGAGCCCTTGGTTACCTGGTTACATGGTTTTTTCAGGTGTGGGTGCTAGTCTTGCCAATTTACCATTAAAACTGGTCATGGTACACCAAGAGATGATCCAAGGGATTGTGGACACCAAATATATTCTTCCTTAACCTCATTGTGCAGCAACAGCCTGGTCAGTATCATAACTCCTTGCCTCCTATATTCTTGGCACAAAGTGACCAGGGGCAACCACAGTGAAAGTTCAATGGGATTCTTCATATTCTCTAGAGGAAGTATTTCCTTTTTGAGAATCAAGACTCCTAGGCTTACAGACCCAGAGATCTGGGAATCAAGAGCACAAATTCCAGAAAGTGGGTCACCAAGGATGACAGTGAGTTTAGTTACTCCTAATTCTACACTTTGGTGCCCAGATCAATGTATTCTATATATTGAAGACACCATCTCATATAATCCTTCCAGAATTAGGGTGCATACCTCATCCTGGAGGGTAGTGCCCCATCCTCATGGAGTATCATCTTTAAGCTGATACTCCAGCTGCATCTTTAAGAGGCTATTCCACCACTCAATCAGGGTGGTGGTGTCTAGGTAGTGTGGGATGTAATAAGACTAATGGATCCTATGATTATACACCACACCTCCTGTGTGTAAAGTGGGTCCTTTGTCCTAAGTCAATGTTATGCAAAATCCCATGTCACTGAACCAAACTGTCCATAACTCCTCAGTTAGTGGTGCCAACTAAAGCCCTGTGGGCAAGAAAGGCAATCCCATATCCAGAGTATCTATCAATTCCAGTCAAGATGAATCGCTACCCTTTCCAGATGGAAGGGATCCAGTGCTGTCAGCTTGCCAATTGGCTGGTTGGTCTCAAGGGTGGTGCTATATAAGAGCTTAGCATTGGTCTCTGGCAGGTTGGACATTAAGTAATGATAGCCACTAGATGAATCTTGGGGAGTGGGAACTAATCCTATTGGGCACATGCATAGTGTCTATCCCTACCATCACATAATTCCATTCATGAGCCCATTGTGCCAGTGCTGGAGTATCTGTTGACAGAGGCTGGCTTTTATCGCCTGGAAGAGTAATTCTGTCTACATGATTGTTAGTGCCTCTTTCATGGTGGATACTCCTTGGTGAGTCTTAATATACCATACAAAAATTGTCACACTTTGTACCCACTCACATAGGTCCATTCTCGGGCCCCCTTGTTCCTACTCTTCTAATCTTGCTCCTCCAGGACCCCTGACCAATCAATCAGGCCATTCACCACTGTTCAAGATCTATGATCCTCTTACTTTGGGCCATTTCTCTTTCAACACAAAGTAGATGACCAGGTGCCTTACCTAGAGCTCTGCCTACTGGGAGGATTTCCACTCACCCTTGTCTTCAGGGTCACCCTTGAGTGAGACTGTAGGACAACAACCAATTATTTTTGCCTTCCACCAACACACCGAGTTGACCTGTCTGTAAATCAAGCTTTACCATTTTCTTCTATTTCAGCTGGTCAGAAGGGACCACATACACAGCCGTAGGTATAAGATGAGTGAGAGATTTTGGTGCAATGGTGATGGGTGACATGGGGTCTGGGCCATCTATTTGTGAAACTTACTTGTTCCCTTTAGATGCACTACTTCCATCTTACCGTGGATTGCCACTAAGATGCCCAACCTTGTAACTTGGTAGATATGACAGAACACAGCTCACAGTGGTGGCTCTGGCATCATAACATTTGATGGCCCACGTTCAGACACTTGTCTCTACCAGGACCCAGTAACACGCCACCAGGAGTGCTTCTGAAATGGGGTATAGTTGTCCTTTTTTTATATATCAGATGGCATGGCTTTGCTGCAGAATCCTGAGGGTTTATATTATGATTTTTCAAATCAACAATTGCCCAAACTGCACATGGAAAATTTCCCATCAAAGACACTTCTAGTATCAGAAGATCTGCTGGGTTGAACGGCTCAAGTGGCAGGGCTATTTGCACTAGTTCCTGGACCTAGACCTAGCAGAGCCCCTTCCTGCTCTGAGTCCCACTAAGTCCTGTCAGCCTTCTATGTCACCTGGTAAGTGGGTAGTCCTAAGACTGAAATATCCTGCCTCCAGAATCTGAAGTGGCCAACCAGATGTTATGCTTCCTTCTTCCTTCTATGAGATACAAAAAGTCGTCCTTTACTTTAGAGCGGATGTCCTGGCATATTCCAGACCACCGAATCCTTAGAAACTTCACTGATGTGGCAGACCCCTGGGTGTTTGTAGGATTTATTTTCCATCCTCTAATCATGTGTCTTACCAAGGTCTCCATTGAATTCGCCACTTCTTGCTCATCCAGCCCAGTTAATATGACATCATCAATATAGACATATATGAATGAATGTGATATTCTGTAGAATGTCCAGATGATCAAAATTCCTTCAGATTACATTATGAAAGAGGGTAAGAGGTTAATATAACCCTTACCCAAATAATAAATAGGTACTGTTGTCCATCATAGACAAATGCAAACTGCTTCTGATCTTCCTTTCTGATAGAGATGAAAAAAACACATTTATAAACTCAGTGGTCACATACCAGATGCCAGAGGCTGTATTAATGCTACAGCAAAGACATTAACTGTTTAAGATTTTTTTTCCCCTAGAAACAATCTCTGCAGCAGGGAGTAGCAGAACGTTGGAGAGTGCTCTCGAGAGACAGGGACTTAAGAGAAAGAGGAAGGAAGAAATGGATAGAGGGATAACCTAACCAGTGTGGATCTCTGGAGCAGAGACGGGCCCGCCAGAATTATAACGATTTCAGGCAAAGATGACATGCGTTTGTACTCCCACATCACCCAGTCATTGGCCGTGTGCTATCCTGGTAAGGGTCATAACCTTGTAGCCAAAGGCAGTTTCTGAGGAGGGACACGAATGCAAGCTGCCAGCTGATGTTCCCAGCAGCTGAGAGATGCATGAATCTTAAATCCTTAAAGAGGAAAATTCTACCATATTCACTACCCTATCTGTGCTCTGATGACTCCAGATTTCTGTCTCCACACAGGGCCTTTCCCCTGTACTCCATGCTTGGATATCTACTCATCTACCCAACATCTCAACCCCTCGTGGATACATAATGCGCATCTCAAACCCAGCCTTCAACACTGAACTGATCTCCACAGCCCTGTCAACCTGCTCCTGCCCAGTCTTCCCCATCTCGGTAAGTGCAACTCCATCCTGCCAACAGCTTAGGCCAAAAATATTAGAAAGGCGATAGACTCCTCTATTTTCCTCATAGTCACAGTAAATACATCAGCAAATCCTGCAGTTTTAGCTTCAAAGTCTATCCAAAATCATACTTTCTCACTAATTTCACTATTTTCCTGTAAACAATGCCTCCTATCTGGCACCACCAATTCTACCCTTGTCCCTCCACCCGGCCCCCATACCCACCAACCAGGCTCTTCTCCACTCAGTGGACAGAATAATCGTATCAAAACATAAATCACATCATGTAAATCCTTTGCTCAACACTCTTAAATGGCTTAAAGCAGTCAGAGTAAAAAGTTCTTAAAACGCCTACAAAACCCTACATGATCTACTCTCCAGACTTCCTATCTCTCTATCCTCTGGTATTTTCTTCCCAGTCACTCCACTGAAGCCACTCTGGCCCCTTTGCCTTTCCTTAAACAAGACAGCCCATTCCAGCCTCATGGACTGTGCACAGGCTCTTCCCTATGGTTGGACCCCGCTTAACCCAGGTGTACACAAGCTTTCTCCCTCACTCCCACCAGGTGTCTGCTCCAGTATTACCTTAACTGTTCAATGTTCTCAACCCAGGTAAAATAAGACAACCTTCCAACCCCAATATCTCCCTTACCTTATTTTATTTTTTTCCGCTACACTTATTATTATCTGATGTTATGCTTTAGCTTGTTTATTTCCTGTCTTCCCCCACAGAATGTAAGATCATTGAGGATGAGTATGCTTTTCTTGTTTACTGCTGGATTTCCAGCACCTAGAACAGTTCCTGGTACATAGCAGGTGCTCGGGAAATATTTTTTTGAATGAATGTTTCCTGATTGCTTTTCATACTTTATCTCTTTTAATCTTTGTATTTAACCTTACAACAGCCATGTGAATTATTGGAAGGTGTTATCTCATTTAATCCTCAGGAGAAATTATTGGGATAAGGCACCATTTTTCCCCAGATTTTACAGAAGAAATTGAGGTTTGGAGAACTTGTGTAACTTGGCTGTAACACACAGCTAGCAAGTGTCTGCCATGAAAAGAGAACTCAGTGTGGCCTATTCTGAAGCCCTCATCCACTCTGTAGTCCTGTGGCTCCCAGGAGGGAAAGGACCGTGTGAGAGCCCCTGGGCAAGTTGACCAGATGTCCGAAGAAGCAGCTGTCTTTGGATTAGAAGGAAACAGGGTGCATTCTAGGTGACAAGAGGAGACAACTTAGCTTCCAACAGAGGAAGGTGACCTGATCCAAAATAGAACAAGATCCCAGGCAGAGGGAGTAACGAATATTCTATTACCGTCATGACTATAGATGGGGCCCAGGCTGCTGGGGAGGCGAGCTGCAGGAGAGAGCATGGAGCCAGAGGCAGCAGAAACAATGGGACCTGCCCTGCCACTTCCAGCTGTGTGACCTTAAGCAACTCACTTAACCTTGTTTATCTTAGTTTCCACATGTGTAAAATGAGGATCTGATACTTGCTTTGCATGACTATTATGAGAATTCTAGATAATGAATATTAATTACCTGGTACACAGAAACCCTTCAAAAAATAGAGCATTTAGTGCCGTTATGCCCACATAGTAGATTTTTCTGGCTTCTTATACTTGAGCAAAGCTAGCTCAAATGTGGCCTTTGCTGACACCAGCAGGCCGGGGTGGCCCTCGTGGGAGACACAGGCCACACCAGTGCTCCTGTACATGTTGACTTCACTGGCTACAGCCCTGTGACCATAAAGCCAAGGTATCAGGGCCTCCTAGAACAGCAGCCAGGTGACTTCGCTCTAGTCTGTGACCACAGACTGCAGAATCAGCTGCAAAGCATAAATGGAGGTTAGACGAGAGTGTGAGGATAACTCAAGGAAACCCAGCCCCCTGCCAGGAAACTCCTCAAAGTGGTTGCCTAGTCAGTGGAAAGTCAGTAGTGTCACCCTTGCTCGTGACAAACGCGCAGGCATTACATTAGCAGGCACACCCCCAGAACCCACACTGCCCCTAAACATCCTGTATTGAGTGCTGGGGTCTCAGGGATAAGTCACATACCATTCTCACCCTCAGTGAGCACATAGTCTAGAGGAGAAGAAAGATGGGCAAACAAATCAATGAGTTAGAGCGTTCCAGAAACTCCGCCTAAGTCTGCATGGGGTGCAGAGAACGTGTAAAGGAGAAGGGATCGGTGCTCCCCAGGCACTAGGCCAGACTTCACAAGGAAGGTGAACAAGGGTGGGGGAGCAGCCTGAGCACAGGCACCGGGGACATGAAGTGTGTGGAGCTGGGGGAGAGGCGCAGGTGCCTGTGCTCACAGGGCCGCCTGACTTCTCCCCTCTACAGTCCACAGACGCCTCAGATTCAGTGTGCCGGCAACTACCGGCTTCTCAGCCTGTCTCCTCTGGCTCCATTAGTAGTGACACCACGCCCCGCAGTCACCCGAGCCAGGAGCTGGGGGTCACTCTGACCGCCTGTTCAGTCCTCACATCACCAGGACCTGCTGGTTCTTTCAACTATGTATTTCTCAAATTGCTCTGCCTTTAATTCCTACTTCCTACCCCCATGGTGGCTGGAAATCTCAGAACCTCAAGGAAAGCAGAAAGGAAGGTCAATTTCCCCAAAGAAAAGATGTAGTTGTTACCGTGAGAAGACAGAAGGGATGCCAGAAATCCAAAAATCAGCAGATGTCCACGGCACTAATAATAGTTAAAGTACCAAGTTTTAAAATGTTACTTTTTTCATACATTAGAGCATATTAAAGGTTATCCCTAACAAAATGTCACTTTCACTTGCATACTAATATGTGCTCTAAAGTAGGGGAGGAAGGAACAGAATTAAGCAAACATCCTGAGCCCTGCAGCCAGGAAAGGCATTGGCGATGCTCACTGAGCCCGAGGGCCTGGGCACTGTGCAGGACACCCGGGATGAAATGAGGAGCGAGACAACTGCACAGCACCTGCTCGGGGCCACCACAGAAGCCAGAGCGAAAACGACCAAACCCGGAGGGAGCCCCCAAGCACCAAGACCTCAAATCATCCAGAAATGAGATCTTCCAGCTCTATTCCAAAAAACTGCTGTTCAACATTGCTTTCATCTTTGCCGACTTCCAGTTCAGGAAAAGACCTTTTGCTCAGCTAAACTGCTATCTGAGGCTGTCAGTCCATTGCTGTCCCACGTCCGTAATCAGGACCCATTTCAAACCGTGACTACGGCTGCTGGGATTTTCACGTTCTGCTTGCGGACTGTGGGAATTTTTTTTTCCATGATCTTGATGAAAAAAAATTAAATAAATAGATTGGTGGCATTGCCACTGCTGTTGTTTTGAAATGTTTCGGTTTTATTTTGAGACTAGTATTTCATGAGTATCTGTTTCTACATTTGGAGGCTCATGCAATATGCATGGTTTCTGTATGAGATGTGATATGCATTTGTGGAGACGCGATTGTCTGCCAGACTTTGTTGAGAAAATACATTTCGGTTACACCTGACCGGAAAACCATCTGCCTCTGCCTCGTGGACACATGGCCAACGCCGGGCCCGGCGTGGGAAGCCCCGGCGACTGCTCAAAGATCGCTCAGCTAGAGGACGTCCCAGGAATGGCAGATTTATGGCAGTAGATGAACACTTATCATTTGAAATAAATATTTATTTTTAATGATTTTTGTTCCTGGAAAAGTGATATGCAAATAAAGGTTTTGAGAGATAGCCAATGTATCCAATCCCTGACTGGGAGGCCATCCTCTCTAAGTTATATGAGGTGTAAGTATAGGAGCAGAAGGATGAGTGCTCAGCCTAAAACAGACTAAAAACGTGGTGAAAATTATTATTAATGGCGTTGTTCCTCCCTCGATACTCTTGTTGCCCGGTACAGTGCCTGGCACTCACTGAGCACTCATGAAGGGGCAATGACATCATCACTATTATTAACACTGTATTCGAACCCTTACTACTTGGCTCAGGACCTGGGACACAGTAGGTGCTTAATAAATGTCTGTCAATTGCATGAATGAAAACCAGCTGGAGGAGGCATTTGGCTGCTAACTTGTTGGCAGATTATGACACTCATAATCTTTTCCTTGGCGCAGGTATGAAGCATGCAGATGATGGGCCCCGAGAACCTCTCCCTGGAGCCTGTGGGCCCCCCAACCCTGAAGGATCCCAGAGCTCTGGCTAAATCGTAGCTGTAGACGCTGCACGTCAAGCCAGCATCGGAGTAACGTTTCCCAACAAGTAACGTTTCCCCTCAAGTAACGTTTCCCCTCAAACCTTGAATTCACTCTCTGCCAAGGACTGAGCAAGCCTGGCAGGAGGCTGGAGGCTGCTTCTCAATTTCTATGAGATGCTGATTGAAGATCTCAGTTGAAAACACACTTTGTACATGCAGAGCACACCCATACGAGCTTTAATGACCGTCCAAAGGAAAAGGAACTTGTTTTGTTTGGTTGCACTGAGCCCACTCCCACACCCTCTGCAGGCCAGGTCTGCAGCCAAGGCAAGCTGGGAGCGGCGGAAACCCTCTGGGGTGCTCATCTTTTCATGCATGCAAATGAGAAGAGAAAATAGATCCCTCTTGTCTCCTTTTTGTCCTGCTTCTTTTTTCTCCCCATTCCCTCTCCATCTCTCTCTCTTTTGAAGTCTTCAGTGAATGTGACCTCCTAGATGATAAAGCCCCAAAACGACCATGATAGTAAAAACAGCAACTGCTATTTCAGAAGTATCCAAGAGGACTAGGTGATTTCTTCACATTGACCCCAATCCACACAGTGATACTACCAGGTAGACTTGATTATCCCCAGTTTAGATGGAGACATTGAGTCTAGAGAGGTTGGTAAATAGTAGATCTTGAGGTTGAAACCAAATTTATCTGGCTCCAGAGACAAACCTTTCCTAAACTTCATAACTTCCAGTGGGGAGATGAAAGCCCAAACATCCCATGTTTTACCATAAAGGACCAGACAGATGTCTGAGTCTACAACACGTGGAGAAGTTCTTAAGGAGTGGCAGGGTTTGGTGTTCCCTCCCTTTTCATCTTTCCAACCAAGAATCCGTTCCTGATTCTGCCAGATACACATTTTGACCATCCTCCCTTATAGGTTCTCGGCTTTCCCACATCCTGTCTCCTGGAATTCCCTCTCCCATCTCTGGAATAAGGCAAATAACTCAAGCAAAAAAGCAAAGAACATTGGTTCAAACCTCTGCTCCAGCACTTAGGAGCTGCATAGCCTTGGGAAAATTACATTACTTCTGCAATCCTCCGTTCCTTTTCTGTCAACCAAGAACTAAGGGATTCTCCTACCTTGCAGAGTTTCCGTGTGGGTTGCATGACCTCCCACCCTATGAGCTCCAGGATCTGAGGACATTGCCCTGTAAGGTTAGCCCTGACCAAGTTCCTAACAGAGCCTGAAGAAGACAGCCTGCTTTCAGTGACTAAGACATGGAACCTGGGCATTCATCCCTTCGCTCACACCACAGATGACGCCTTTCCCCCAAATACTTGCCTGTGTGCTCTGTTCTCTTGAGTAGACTTTACCCCACGGCCTGGCTAGTGTACAGAGCCCTGACAGGAGGGAGCTTCTCCAAGGCACCAAGTCCTTGGAGCCCCAACTTTTCACGTGCCTGTGTTGTAACATCAATTCTGTCTGCTAGGATCCTGCCCTCATACCCCAGGCCACCGAAGACTGAGGGCAGCCTGTGTCAAGCCCAGCTCTGCTGCATCCCTCAGACACTGCAATTTGGCCTGTTGACTCTGCACTTTAGGGACAGACACTAAAGCCTGCTGTTCCATTCTCCTAACACCACTCCTAGTCCTTGGGGCAGAAAATGCAAGAGTGGGAACTTTGAGATCAGAGATGCCTGAGCTTGCATCCAGGCTCTGTGCTCCTCCTCTCTAGCCATGTGATCTTGGGTAAATTATTCATTATCACCAGGCTTATGGCTTTAATGATTGACTTTTGTACACAAGGAAAACAGCCGGCACACAGTAGGTACTCAAATAGGATTTGTTTCTCATCATGTTCCCTCATCTTTCTCATAAGATCATATAAGATCAAGGTCCAGGATTCTTTGCACCTGAGTTCATCCAAATTAAGACATGTTCGATAAGAAACCTTATTTGAAAGAGCCTGGCATATAATAGGAGGTCAATAAACATCAGGTGTTGCTACTATTATCACATTATCATCATCGTTGTCATCATCCTCATCATCGACTATGTGTAGAGTCTCTTATATGCGCTAAAACCTGTACCAGGCACTTAAAAAACACTATTTCTAATCACTGTAACCTTACAAGGTAGACATTGTTGTCCCTTTTTCTGCAAACAAGGAAACTGTGGCTCAAGAAGCAAAGTGGTTGACTCAAAGACACACAGCTAGAAAGTGGCCAAATCAGGATTGTCTAATCGGATTTAACTAATTTTAATCCTCCTCTAAGACTCAGATAAAAGAGAAACAGAAAAAATGAGCAGACAGTGTGACCCCTGATCTCCCAGGAGAGTGCCTGGAGAAACGGAGTTACATCAAACTAGAGCCAGAGCTGCGAGGCTATAAGGAAATGAGAACGGAACTGCAAAGGAGAGGAGGTGAGTGCTCTCCAGAGACACCAGGGGAGATTCAGGGTCAGAGTCGGCTGAGCTGGGCCTGAAGGACCGAGAACAAAGGCGAACTTTCAGGAGCTTGGGCAGGAGGGGACAGGGATGGGGTGGGAATGCTGAGGAGCAACAGTGGGTGTTCACTGAGCGTCTGTTGTGTTCCTTCCCAGGGCTGGACTGCACACATGCATTCATCCCACTTTACCGAGCAGGAAGTGTAGTCGTACAAACGAGGAGTGAGAGCAAAGATGGCAATGGGGAGGGCATATTCAGGAAACGGTTCTACTTCAGTGCACCACCTGGAAGTCTGTCTTTACCAAGGACTCGTGAAGGAGAAAGGACCAGGTCATCCTCACCCCAAGTGCATAACACAGTTTCAGGATTTCATTTGGGTCTCATTTGCCTGCTCAACTGGCAGGTGGCCTTCGTATATAGAACAAAGGTGCTCAGTCTTTACTGCTGCAATGTGGTAGATTTATGTGAATTCGTTCATTCCCTCAACCAACTCACCTTCATGGAGCCCCCGTTGGGCAGCTCCTCTCATAGACGCCAGGACACAAAGATCAATCACTCCAGAGACCCTGCCTTCAAAACTGTTCTCACGTGCTCCTGAATTCATGTTATACACCAAGCTATTGCCAAATAAGCATAACGAAGAGTACAGCAGATCTTAATTGTAACATGAAGTAAATTCAGCTAAACTATGCTTCATTGTCTATTTCCTTGCTTGTCCAATCTGTAACCCACTGACCAGCTATAAATACTTATAATTATTTTCTTTCATCATGCTCAAACCACTAATTAAAGTAATTACTGCAAAGTATAGTTAACATGAATCAAGCTAGCATGAAGCAAATCATACCCTTTTCCCCCATTTTGGCTTTCCTCTAAGTCCTTCATCTTCTCTAGGTTTCCCAAGCCAGATCCATCCAATTTGCTAAAACGTTTGAATTATCTGATTAGCCCACAGCTTCCTATCTTCTCTGACACTAGGCAGGGTAAATGTGGAAAGTAAGCGAATATTTCCATAGATTCATATCTGGCTGTCAGATGTCTCTAGCTACGCTTCAACCACACATGCTCCCTCTAGGTCCACTTTACGGCCAGTATTCAGTGTCTGTTACCCTGTCATGAGACTCCCATTAGTAGGAAGATTTATCTTTTAAAGACGTTGCCCCTGGCACACAAAGAGGAATGGCTCTAGTGTAGCGAAAAGAGCTTGGTCAGAAGACAAGGCCCCTGGCACTCGCTCACTGTGGAGCTCAGGCAAGTCACTTCCAAGTGCTGACCCTGGGCCTCCACAGCAGCACAGGTGAATACCAGCGCCCGTCCCAGAGCACGAGCGGAATGTGGACGCCAGAGTGCGCACTCTCCCGTTGGAATTGATTGTGTTTACTCTGGAAAGCTCGGATTGTATTACGAATAGGGCAAGAAGTGGTGGAGTCCATCATGAAGGAAATTTATCCTGTGGTGGATGCTCTGATGTCAAGCTCATTGGTGTTTTGATGGTGCTCTTGTGCTGTTTTTGATGAGTTTATTCTTTCAGGAAGTCAACCTGCCTTCCCAATCATCTCCTATCACTCCCTCAAACAGGGCATGAGAGCAGGGTTGCAGCATCCCGCCCCCCTCCACCACTTCATTGCCCTCATTGTGGCACTTACCTTTCTCCACATATCACACTCATTTGGGAACCAGCTGCTCCCGCCCCTCTACCAGCTCCCTCAGAGCGGGGGCTGTCTGCTTCCTCTCCACCCCAGCCAGCACAGTAACAGTTACAGGGCAGCTGCCAACTCGGAAGAAAATTTACTGTGACGCTAATAAAGCTTGTTTTAGGGCCTCTCACTTGCACGGACCCCTTCAAAGCCTCAAACCTCATTTTGAATTACTAACTTTGTATTCTGTTGTGGACTGATGTGTCCCCCCCAAAATCTACATGTTGAAGCCCTAACCCCCAGTACCTCAGGATGTGACTGTATTTGGAGATAAGGTTTTTAAAAAGGTAATTAAGTTAAAATAAGGTCATCAGGGTGGGCCTTAATCCAGTATGACTGGGGTCCTTATAAGAAGAGGAACTTAGGACACAGACACGCACACAGAGAAGACCTTGTGAAGACACAGAGAGAAGATAGCTGTCTACAAGCCAAGGTGAGAGGCCTCAGAAGAAACCAACCCTGTTAACACCTTGATCTCAGATTTCTAGCCTCAGAACTGTGAGGAAATAAACCTCTATTGTTTAAGGCACCCAGTCTGTGGTACTTTGTTTTGGCAGCCCTAGCAAACTAATGCATATCCTTTTTAAATGATGACCCAGATTGTAGAAGCACCAAGCCTCACGAAGTCTGACCTGCCCTGGCCACGTGGTAAATGCATGACTGGCTAACACTCTCATGACTAGTCAGTGCATCACCAGCATGGGCTTGGGGCACGGGGACAGCCAGAGAGAAGAATCATGCTACCAGAGTCAGAACAGGAGCTTCACGAAGGGAAGGGAGAAGAGTTCCCGAAACAAAGGGCCAAGACTCCGTTTGACTCAGATTTCCATCATGGTCGACTTTGTTCTTGAGGCCTGGACCACATACTTCCCTCTGTCAGCTTCGGGTCAGTTCAGTCAATGCACACGAGACACCACGTGGGACGGTACCCAACACCTGTCGTTGCTCAGTCAGTGTGAGCTCTCTTTCCCTGGGCCTCCAAAAACGAAGGACAGGGAGAGCCAGAAATGAGCTCACATCAAAGTGACAACTGCAGAGAATCAAAGCAATTTCTGGAAGACGATCTAAAATGCCCAGCTTACAGGGCAAGGGATTACCAAGAAAATTCTGATTTAGGGAAATTACAGGCCTTTTAGCTTCTCAAGTTATCTTATAATCACTGAAATGAGAGCGAAGCAGATGGCGGTATCTACCCAAGAACTTTAAAAGGAAAAGCAGCGGGTAGAGGTTAAAAATATGTATTGTTTATTTCTCAGAAGGGAAAGTATATTTTAAAATATAATGACAGTTAACACTGGATGGCCCAGTGTGCAAAGTCACTTTATCTTGTATAATGTGCGCAACAACCTGACGAAATAATGATCTTATTATCAAGTAGATGAGGAAACTGAGACCCAAGTTTACACAGATAGTAACATCGTTAAACCTTGATCCTTTGAATCCAAAGTCCTTTGCTTGTCATCATAGCAACACAATTGTGCCTGTAGCCCCTCCTATGTGTGGTTGTAAAATATTTTGTGCTTACGATTTTTAACAAGAAAAACATAAAATGTTTAATCAAAAGCATTTCTAGGGGTCTACATTTCCTAGTATTCAGGCTAAGACTGACTCCTTTTGCCAACACTCCGAGCTGGATTCCTCCCAGATGGAGACTGTGTCTTGCTCTCCTCTGTGCCCCACACCCATATGGGACCTGGCTCTCCAAAGGTGCCCTAAACATTTGCTGAGTCCTGAGATCCTGGCCCGAGGCTTCCCAGATCCAGGCCTACACCCCCACTGTCCTGCTCCCGGGAGTCCATCGCCTTCCCAGAGCTGGAGTCTGGCTTGGTCCCCAACCCAGGGCCTGGAGCCCTGCTACCTCTGATCCAACCATGCAGATGACACCTCACCCGTGCAGCATTCAACCCCCCTGATCTGGGCCCTCCTCTTTTGCTAGTGCTGGTAGCTCTGTCATGACTAAGCCAACCACCCACCTTTGGTACTCCCGAAGAGGTCCTGCCACTAACAGTGAGAATAAAAATAGTGGACATTTGCTGATCCTTTACTACGAGACGGGTCCTACAGAGAGTGCTTCCTATCAGTAATCTCAGTTAATCCGCACTCTATCCCTGGTGTTGTAAATGCTAGGTATTATGGCCCCTGGGTTAAGCACTATAATCCTCATTTCATTAATAAAGAAACTGAGGCACAGCGAAGTTAAAGAATGTGGTTTAGGGACAGGCAGCCAGGAGGTGAAACTAATCCCTTATATACCCTGCTGTTTGCAGAAACTGAGGTAAAGACTTGTAATGACTTCATCACATCTCATGCTTTGTTCTGAGCAGACCCAGGGCTCAGGCCCCAGGCTCTCTGGTCCCAGGAGCGATTCTCTGCGCTGCACACACTGCTGTCTCCCTACTCGAGGGTCTTGGGCAAGGTGATGGCTCCCAGAGTGTGACAAGGATAAAGTGAGTCTGGGGCTCTGCTCAGACCACTCAGCAGGGAACAGTCCAGCAAGCCAGCCATGGGGGCTTGTCCGACGAGCAGTCACATGGCTCAGGAAGGAGGGAGGGAGAGCGCAGAGGGCTGGGTACCCCAGACACGAGCAGGGACCAGGCACAGTGTGCCTCTGATGAGTTTCTTAAGTGCAAACATGTTGCCCTTGGTTTAATGGCCCAATTAGATACAGAATGATCACCCTTGAGCCTCATTCTAAAGGACCCACAGAGGTTCCAAAATCTCCTTTGCCCCAAATACCTGGGGTAGCCTTAGGACACAACAGACTTCACCCCTAAGTGTTGAGATATCATCTAAACCTATTTAATTGGCCATAGACCTGAATGGGAAATTTGGCTTAAAAAATTATATATGTATACGTGTATATATACACATAGCTTTCCCCACATCCTTGCCCACGGAGAACCTGGAAATGCCATTATAAGGGTCCATAGAAGAGGAAATGCCCAAGTAAATCAGTCCAGCTTGGCTCTGAAGGAAGACCTGCCCTACACTTGCAAACATGGACAAAATAATGATGAATCATACCTTTCTTCCCAGATGTGAACCCTGAAACCCTGACAAGGTCTGTTTGGGTTTTTTATTGATGGAGTAACATGGCCACACCCCAGGGGCTTGGCTCACTCATTCATGGAGCCAAGTCTTGGTCAATGTTTTATGTTTGCAAATCGTTGAGCTTGATGAGCTGTGACGATGTTTGCCCATCCTGTGTGCTTGGGGTTTGGGCACTGCTCATACACCAGTGGCATTTCAGCACATGACACGCCATTAAACATAGATAGCATCTGCCCTGAAGGGTTCAAGACCTTTGTTATGGTTGTTATCATGGCGGGTTGTGGTTTTCTCTTGTTTTATAAAGCCCACAAAATTATTGTTATGCTTTTCTAACAATACCCATCATCACGGGTTGAAGGCATGCCATTCCTTTCTTTCCTGGACGATATAAGGTCAAAAATCAAAATGTTCATGAAAGTACAACACAAATTGCAAATCACTCTATAAATGTGACACACACCATTTTCTCAAATTTGAACCCAGTAAGAGTATATACACTAGGCCAGGTGACACATGTCTGAGAGAAAGTTACAGCCATGTGGATAAATTGGATATGTCAGAGGAAATTCTCTAACCAGTGAGTCTACCTATAAGACTGTAAGAACCTAAATTATTGACCCCCTTCTATGCACCAGATACTACTAGACACTGAGAACACAGTACTAGGTACTGTGTAGCTCTACTACTATAGTGTAGTTCTACTCTATGGAAAAACTCCATAGAGTCTAAACTTTAAGTGAATAATTAGAATGTAAAAGCTGTCCTCGATAAGTGGCTCATGTGCTCTGAGAAATGGGAAGTGCTTCACAAAGGAGAAGACACTTGAGCAGGATGGTGGAAGGTCAGAAGAAATTTGCTCATAAACCAAGCAAGTCTGTACAAAATACAAAGAGAGAAAATAGTCAAGGCCTTTCAGAGGAGGGTGTTTGAAAAGACACGGACTTTCTTGCATAGTGCTGGTTGGTGGGGAATGCCTTACAATGGGCAACTCAGCTCTCCTGGCAATCCCAACCACCTCACACTTGGTAGGTAGAAAGGAGAAGGGATACTGTGAGGAGAGGTGATAGGAAACAGCAAGGGGTAAAGGTTGAGTGTGAAAAGGGGTTGATAAAGAAAGACATGGTCAGGAAAGGTTTTCGCCCATTCAGTAGTGAAGGAAAGAGTTGATGCAAACTTCCACTTGGTTATTTCCCACTTTAGCTTAAATCCCTGACAAATGACAAATCACTCGGCTTCTCAGAGTCTCTGTTTTCTCAAATGACAAAGGAGAAGCAAATTCTCAAGAACTATGGAAATGTTTCCATTATCATTATGGGTGGTAGGTCTCCAGTAGGCTGATGATTGACTATGTAGTGGAGAGGGCTTTAGTTAGTATTCCCAATGTGACATAATCTACAGGAAAGTACAAGTTTCACTGTTGCAGAGTAACTTTATCATTCAATTTTGCATCCTAATTGGTGGCTTTCAAAACGTCTTCTCTTAGTTCTCATTTTCTCCGGCTGCAAAGTATACT
Source organism: Tapirus indicus (assembly GCA_031878705.1). Lineage (NCBI taxonomy): Eukaryota > Metazoa > Chordata > Mammalia > Perissodactyla > Tapiridae > Tapirus > Tapirus indicus. Next base: position 9,862,984 of record CM062923.1, on the reverse strand, counting down.
TTGGCATGAGAATGGGCAGCTCAGGCACATTAACTGGCCTTGTTCCCTCTGGTGGATGAAGTGTCTTATCCTTAAACCAGAACCATCTGTGTAAAATGACCAGGAGGCACAAAAAGTGCCAGAATCACAAAATTCCAGCTTTGGTTTTGACTTTCTGGCAACAAAAGAACAAAAATGCAGCTTTACTTCTCCAAATATTTCCTTCACCACGGTCTACTCTGGTCAAATTCAGTTCTCGATTAGGAAGCACTGATGTTTTTGTGGCCCACTCTGGAGATCTCGCTGGAATGAACGTTAAGGTCATGGTATTGGCTGGGAGTGAAATGATTTTTCCAAAAAGAACAAAATTCATAAATCCTGGCTCATTCCTACACAGGTGTATAGAAGAAACAGAGAAATTTTTTGTGTGGTTAGGTTTTGCCAAGACTCAAATATGAAAGACTTATAAGACCCAAATATGAATTTTTCTCCACGGAAGGTGTCTGTTAAGACACTCGAAGTGAGTCCAGTGAAAGTCAAGCCATGAGCTATGAAAATATCTTGCCCAATATCTGCCAAGAATGGCCAGCAAGGTTCCTCACACGGCGTCTGCCCCTGTTATTATCATCGGGGGCTGCCGTGTGCATCACCTGATAAACTGCCGTTTGGACTGACTAGATGGTGTGGGACCAAGATATTTACAGAGACGAGGGAGGGATGTTGGAAAATGCGCTCTCCTCCACACCACAGGAAGGCTTAAAGACTCAACCCAAACCAGACCTCGTTCAAGTGTCAGAAGATGAAAATAATGTGGTTTGGGTGCACAAACGTTTTTAGCTATAAATACCCTTTAGATTGTTCTGATGCATTGAGCCGAAACCTAAATGCTGAGAGGTTTCACCCAACCGAGTGGTTCCTTAAATAAACACAATGCAAAGACAAAAGTTAACAAGATGAAATTGAAAGAACGGAGACTGACGCTAAACAGATGACCCAACTGAGGAGAGAAAACACGCCCAGGCCTTTAGTCGCAAGTGTCACCTGACAGCCTTCAGTGGACTGGGCACTAGTCAGGCTCATTCATATCCATCAGCATATTAAACCTTCTGCCAGAAGTCCCGTGAGAAAGATATTAGTGCCCTGCACTGTAACGGTGAGGAAACCAAAACCCCCTGACAGATTAAGGAACCAACTCAGGACTGGAGGTCAAGTCTGATTCCAAGGACCACCATCTTCCATGGGACCCACTGCCCCCATTACACACGTCTGTTCCTCCTTCGGTGTGTGACCTCGTCAAGGCAATGGTGCCGTCATATTCACCTAGGACTCCTCAGTACCAGGGGGCGTTCGGCACCGTTGAAGCTGTGTGAAGTTTCCTAGGGCAATCATAACAAAGTACCACAAACTGGATGGCCTAAAACAACAGACATTTATTTTCTCACAGTTCTGGAAGCTAAAAGTCCAAAATCCAGGTGTCTTCAGGGTTGATTACTACCAAGCGTTCTGAGGTAGAATCTATTCCATCCCTCTCTCCTAGTTTCTGATGATTTACCAGAAATCCTTGGCTTTCCTTAGTTTGTAGATGAAATCTCCGCCTCCATCTTCACATGGCGTTCTCTCTGTCTGTCTGTGTCTCTTCCCCTTTTCTTATAAAGACATTAGTCGTATTAGATTAGGGCCCACCCTAACCCAGTATAACCTCATCTGAACTTGATTACATCCATAAAGACCCAATTTCCAAATGAGGTCTTATCCACAGGTATGGGGGTTAGGACTTCAACGTATCTTTGGGGGGATGATTCAACCAGTAACAGAGATAATAAACTCCAATTTCTTGAATTAACTAATGGACCCTCTAGGACTTCTGATGTAATCTCGTTGTCCGGGAACCCCGGTAGCTCCTCCTGGACACATGAGATCTCTGGGTGCTGCTGCTCTGCCTTCTTCCCACAGCCTGAAGAAACCAGTCAGATTTGCCAACACTTCCACCATGCGGGGGACCTTCCGTGTCTGATGAGCGAGAAAAACTATTCTATTAGGTATCGCACTCCACTCTCTTCTCCTCCAAAAAACCCAGGGCAGGTTTTACAATTGCATAACGAAGATCGGAAGCTCTGGATGTCATTTAAACAGAACAGTAACAACACGAATCTAAAAGCCACTCCCTGACCCATGAGGCAGAACACCAGGAAGACTGCTTATCATCACAAAAAAATAGCAGGAGAGAAAACCAAACCTCATCAAAATGTAAATGCACCCGTTACTTGTATATTACCAACGATATCACAAGGAAATTCCAGGTTAGGCTTCTCCTACTCTGACTGTAAAATCTTTTGTTCTGCTTTGGTTTTTTGAATAACTGATTTCAGGAATTTGATCCTATTTACAAACACATATACATTTTATGTCCTACCTCCAAGATGGCTGTAAATGAGGATGTTACTAACCAAGAAGACATATTGGCAAATGCATATAAAAAGTGACTAATAAAGCCCCAATTAAGGAACCTGTAGAAAATAACCAGGAAAATGTAAGCCCATTCAGGCAACAAGCATTTGCATATACCGATAAATATAACTTCCACCAGGTGCATAAAGCACATGAGTAATTATAGATTAGAAAAAAGTTAAGTGATAACGTTTTTTTGGCGCTGCCACCACCTCCTCTGACTCCGTGGCGGTGCCCGGAAGAGTTACCGCGACTGCAGTTGCCAGGGGTTGTGGCGCCATTATCGCCCCCACCGCTCCTCATTGCAGCCAACTCTCCATTTTCTTTCATCTCCCTGGAAAGTCATGGTTCATTTAAGCCTGTGGTGATCAGAACATACTCCAAAGAACCCTGGAGTTCTAATGCTAAAATCAAAGAATGCTTGTCTTTCCCCAATTTGCAGGGAGAAGAATAAGTGAATAGAAATGTCTCAATGTTAAATTTTCTTCTGCAAGTTTCCTTCTAAGTACTTAGAACTCACCACCTTTGGCAGAGGTGACAGAGCAAATGAGCAAGCCCATCACCCTACTGTTCCCACAGCTCCATGGACCGTGCCACTAGCCCACTGCACGCCAATGGGGGTAACGCCAGTTTGCATTTCCATCTCTATCCCCCCACCACACTCTGATGCTTCTGACAGCGGGGGCCATGCAGCTCCAGAGCCACGTGTGCTTAGCCCAGGCCTGGGCCCCTGTGAGCTTGCAATAAATGTTTGCTGCAGGAGTGAGCAGATGAAAATGCAAATCAAGACCACAGTGAGATATCACCTCACACCCATTAGGGTGGCTACTATCAAAAAAAACACAAAATAACAAGTGTTGGCAGGGATGTGGAGAAATTAGAACCCTTGTGCATTGCTGGTGAGAATACAAAATGGTGCAGCCACTGTGGCAAATAGTATGGCAGTTCCTCAAAAAATTCAATACAGAATCACATATGATCCAGAAGTTACCCAAAAGAATTGAAAGCAGAAACTCAAATAGACCCTCGTACATCCACGTCCATAGCAGCATTATGCACAACAGACAAAAGGTGGAAGCAACACAAGGGTCCGTCAATGAATGAATGCATAAACAAAATGTAGTAGATGCATACAATGGAATACTTTCAGTCTTGAAAAGGAAGGGAATTCTGATACACTGTACAAGATGGATGAACCTTGAGGACATTATGCTAAGTGAAATAAGGCAGGCACAAAAGGACAAATATTGTATGATTCCACTTATATGAGGCACCTAGAGTAATCAGATTCTTAGAGTTAGAAAGTAGCATAGGGATTACCAGGGGCAGGGAGGAAGAGGAAATGGGGGATTATTGTTTAATGGGTACAGTGTTTCGGTTTGGGAAGATGAAAAGTTCCAGAGACGGATAATAGTAATGGTGTCACAACAATGTGAATGTACTTAAGGCCACTGAATTGTACACTTAAAAAGGTAAGTTTCACATTATGAACATTTTACCACAATTTAAAAAGGATTGAGCTGATGAATGTGGACATTTAACAACGTCCTCTAGTACGCGTCTGGCTTCTAGCAGCCCCATCACCCACCAAGCTTTAGAAACTTGAGAGCAGAGTCACTAGGGTACAACTTGTGGGGATTTTAAGAATGTTAAAAAAAAAAAAGACTATGACTTTTTTAAAATGCAGAGATGGGGAAAAAACATTGGCTCATAATTCCACCACTCAAATAATCACAATTGACCATATTTTTTAAAGTAAAAATAATAACATGCACTTACTTAGAATAATTAGCAGTGTACAATGTTGTATGATGAAAAGTACAAGCATCCTTTCCTTCCCAGTCCCTCTCTCAAAGGTAATCACTATTAACAGTTGCTAAATGTATCCTTTAAAAAACAACAACAAATGGTGTGCTTAGACTAGTGTTATGATGGCGCATATGCATGTGCATATATTTTTAAATTTTCACTTAGCATGTTTATATTTACATTTTATTTTATATTTACAGTTTTAACATTTACACATTTTGGTTCATACACTGTACACTTTTCAGTATTTCACTTTTTTCCCTTGAAAATATTCTTAGGGATTTTTCCACGTTAGGACATACAGAGCTAGCTACTTGATGACTGTTCAGAATTCCTGATGAAACCTTTAAGCTGCTTTTAAGCTTGGTTTTTTTGTGTGTTTTGCTTTGTTTTTTGATTCTAGCAAGGATATTTATACAATGGAATTGGTAGATCAAAATATGAGCGATTTGTATTTTAATTAACACTGGCGAATTGCAAGGCATAATGGTAGCAACAGCCTAAATTCTCACAATATGTGAGAATACCTGCTCCCCACACATCACCCACCATCAGCAGCACTTTGCAGGAACCAGTGGTTTAATGTTTGCCTTTCTGATTAGCAGCATGGTAACTGTTTACTTGAATTTCCTTAACTAAGAGACATATTGAGCATCTTTTAACATGTTTCATGCCCATTTTTATTTTCCTTTAAATTATTTATTCATTTTATTGAATTTTCTATTACTTTGTCTTATTGATTTATATGAGCTCTTTAAAGATGAAAGAAATTAGCCTTTCCTTTGTCACATGTGTTGCAGATATGTTCCCCAGATTTATTTGTTTTACTTTGTTTTAGCTCTTCTGTGCCAAACATAAATTCAAAATTTTTATTTAGTCATATGTGTCTGTCTTTTCTTTTACAGCTTCTGGGTTTTCTATCCTACTCAGAAAGGCTTTCCCTCCTCCATGTCTAAAAACAAACTCATTCAAACTTTTAGATAGACTATCTTTGCTCTGTTTATGCAATAAAGAGTAGTGTTGCCTTAAATGGAATAAAATATGAGAATACTGAATGGGAATGTTAAGGCCAACTATTAAAATGGAGGTGAATAACATTATGTCAATTGACTTTCAATAAACATGCCAAAACAATTCAACAGGAAAAGAATAGTATTTTCAACAAATGGTGCTGGGACAACTGGATATCCACACGTAAAAAGTGGAGTTGGACCCCTACCTCACACGATATAAAAAATCAACTCACAATGGATCACAGGCCTGAATATAATAGTTAAAACTATAGAACTCCTAGGAGAAAACATAAGAGTAAACCTTTGTGCCCTTGGGGTAGGCAATGGTTTTTTAGATGACTCCAGAAGCACAAGTGACAAAAGAAAAAATAATAAATAAATTGGAATTCATAAAAATTAAGAACTCTTGTGTTTCAAAGAACACCATCATAAAAGTGAACATACAGCCCATGGAATGAGAAAAATTATTTGCAAATCACATGTTGATAAGAGACTTGTATCCAGAAGATATTACTTCACACTCACTAGAATGGCTAAAATAAAAGACGGACAAAAATACCAGTCCACAAAAACATTGAAAAGGAAAATGAATAGTAGCAAGTTTTGGCAAGGATGTGGAGAAATTAGAACTTTCATTCATTGTTGGTGGAATTATTAAATGATACAGCTACTTTGAAAAATAGTTTGGCGGTTCCTCAAAATATTAGGCATAGAGTTAGGATATGACCCAGCAATTCCACTCCTAGATATCTACCCGAGACAGATGAAAACATATGTCCACACAGAAACATGTACATGAATGTTCATAGAAGCATTATTCATAATAACCAAAAGATGGAAACAACCCAAAGGTCCACCAACATACAAACATATGATGAACATACATACAAACAAAATGTGGTATATTCATACAATGGAATATTCCTCAGCAGTAAAAAAAGAATAAAGTACCAATTCATGTTACAACATAGATGAACCTTGAAAACATCATGCTTCATAAAAGAAGCCAATCACAAAAGACCACACATATGATTCCGTTTATTTGAAATGTCCAGAAGAGGCAAATTCATGGAGACAGAAAGCAAATTAGTGGTTGCTTAGGGCTGGGAGGGGCGTGGGGTAATGAAGAGAGGCTACTAATGAGTATGGCTTTTCTTTGGGGATGATAAGATTGCTCTAAAATTAGATAGCGGTCATGGTTGCACAACTTTATGCATATACAAAAACCCACTGAATTGTACACTTTACAAGGGGGAGTTTTATGGTATATAAATTGTATCTCAATGAAGCTGTTTTTTAAACTTTATTTTAGCAGTAGGCTATAGTTTGCCAATTTCTGTGCTAGCCTTGTAACATTTTGTACTTTTGAAATATTTGATAATAAAAATGGAAAAGAATGAAGAGGAATAAGTGCTATGAAAGGAAAGTGAGTGAGAAGGGGATGGGAGGCGAAGGTCAGAAATGAATACAGAGAGAAAACTCAGAGAAAGATTTAGGGAGGAAAGCATCTGTTCTTCCCTTTGCATATACACATCTATAGATACAATGCTCCAACATGCAGGACAAACACTGGGTTTGAGAGCAGGAATCCGAGGAAGTTTGTCACCAGGAAATGGGGAGTGGACCAGTGAATAAAGCGCTATATGGGTCTAATCCCGCTCCCACTGTTCCCTAATGGTGAGCCCAGAGCCAAGTCACTTGGCCGTTCTGGGCACTTGTTTCCTTCTCTCTAAAAGGGCGACACTATCTATCTTCACAAGCATAAAGCTCAAACACTTGAAAAATGTTAATACATTATAAAATGTGAATATTATTAGTATACAACTGACTTTTCTCTGTTGATGTGGCATGAATGAAGGTTTCTTATTAGAATTTTTACTTCTTGATATGAATGTAAATATACCCAGAGCAGAATAAGAAATTAATATCCACTTTCCAAATACAATTTGATATAATTCAATCTAGTGGACAGAAGTTCCCATCCAATCTTTGTAACCCTCAGCTGGGTATAAACGTGATCTGGGCCATGTTTTCTCATCCGACAAGAATGACGTGGTCGAATCAGGTATGTCTTTGGTGCCCTCCAACTTTGCAATTCCAAGAAGTCCAAATGCCACTTAGAAGTCAGAGCGAGAACCTACTCATAAAAATTGGCATAATGACTAAAGAAAATATGAAGTCCTTATTTTTCTGAAAGTGAATGGCCAATTCCAATAGGAAGAAAGTAACCTTTTACAGAAAATAAATGCACCTATTGCGCTGTGATCCTGGGAATCATTTGACTAACTCTTTTATCTTTGCTCCTCATGTTTACCATGTCCAAACATTACTTTGGGGAATATCACAAATGGGTACCAGAAAAGTGAACAGGATAGCAAATCAAATGAGAAAACTTTCCTCAACACTGACCCAACCTCTGAGGCTAGAAGATTTGGAGGGTGTCCTTCACCTATCCCCCTTGTTTTTCTCAGACTTTCCTTCCTTTGGCCCTTCTACCAGCCTCTGATCTCAGATTGTCCCCTAAATGCCACTTCTTCTCAGATTTGTCAGCTCAGTCACCAACACTCAGTTCCTGATGATGGCTTGACCCTGGTTCTCTTGGTGTCCTTCCTCTTGTCTGTCCTCAGCCGGGACCACACCTTCACATCCAAACAACTTAATTAGCACCAACAATGCAAAGACACCAAGTGCCCTGCTGCACGTCGACTATGGTGTTCGTTTGTGTTACCTCCTGTGCTCCCTTCTTTCTGGACACAGAGAAACTTAAGTGTGTGCAACTGTTAGGTAAGAAAGTTTCATGATCACGTAAGCTGGGACATCAGCTGCATAAATCCAGGCTCTACCATGGCCCGTCTCTGTGAAGATGGTGGCAAAAGAGACACCTGTCCAAGAAAGCACTGAAGGGAAACAACATTGACTAAACATTGGGGTTGGAGACCTATCGGTGGAGCACGCAAAATTCAGCTGAAAGATATTCTGGACTTTAGATCTCCTCAAAGTCTTCTTTGAGGGACGGGGACAGGAGTTAGGGGAAGAAAAGTTGGGAAAACTTGCACGTGACTCTCTTCCTCCCTCTTGGGCTCACCCACTTGGAAATCCCTCTTGGAACATCAAGGAGAGGAGATGGATTTCTTCTATAAGAAGGAAAGAATGATAAGGGGTCTACGGGTCCTTCCGCTTCTGGGAGCTGTCAGCCACTAGATGTCCTATTTCTCCTTTTTTGTCACTAGCAAAGCAAAGGCATCTCCACGCACCAGAGCCCTGGACTGGGCAGCCACTGACTCGGGCCCACATGCTGGTCTTGTCGGCGCCTGAGAACAGGCCACCGTGGAAACTCTGCTTGTAACCAACCCTAACCAACTGGAAACAAATGAGGGGGCGGCGTCTCTGATTCCAAGGGGACCTCCAACCAGGGGTCAGCAACCTAGTTAACCCTGCCACCAGGCCCTTCAAGAAGCCACCTTGTACTTATATGCCTTCTGGCTACCCACGTCCACTGCAATACCTCAGGTGCAAGCTCTGAACTGTGGCTTGTTCTCCAAGAACAGCCATCACCACTTCTTTCTCTTCTCTCCCTCTCATTAGCTTCACTTGCTGTGAAAATCCAGTGCTGCTTGGGTCTCTGGGGAAATCTGTTTCTTCAGAAAGGCTTGGCTCTCAGTCAGTCCTGCACTAACTGATCCAGGCTTTTCACATTCTCCAACCTTCCCTCTAGCAACCTGGTGGATGACCTACTGTGAAAATTGTCACTGGAATAGAGAGAAAGAATGACTTTCTCCCTGTCCTGCCAGCATGTAGCTATGAAATGCCCTGGAATCCCAGCAGCCATCGCTATGGTGGTCCACTCTTCCTAGAGTGCCCAGAGAGTGCATCACAGAATCAGAGGGCCCGGCGGCCCTGCTACATAGAACATTGCTAAAGCCAGATCCTCCAGATGCTTCTATAACCTCTGCTGCTCCTCCATCTGTGCAGTTTGTCATCCCAGCAGCCCTGCATTGCACTCATAACAGTGGCTTGAGTTTTTCTCACCCATCCTTAGCAGTATTCCTCCCATATTTCCCAAGCAGCAGTGAGCTCAGAGCTCCAGCCCCAGTGGCCCCATCCTCAGCTGGTAAAGCAGGGCCAAGCCTTGACCTAGCCCAAGTTCACTGGCCACCAATCTCCTCCCCTTCCAGAGAGCATTCAGCTTTGTTAAGAGATTGGACATCCATCAGGCTTGTGGTTTTGCCAGGAGATTTCTTAGATTTTCTCAGGCAAGTGCATTAGTGTAATGCTGTATAAACCCGGTTCCTCATCTGAAATGTTCAGTCCTGAGCAGAGAATTACCTGATTATCATGATCCCCTTCAAAAAAAACACTTTGTTTCCCATCTCAGCATCCTTTCCAGTTTCCCTTCTCTGTGGGATGGTATTTCAAGGGCCATCATGGCTCACTATTGGGTCAGTTCCCACTCCCTTGCACCCTAAGGCCAACAGAAATGTTGAAGGTACATTCTGGATTTGGTTCTATGGCAATAATTTAACAGCAGTATCACTTAATATGAGTCAAAAATCCAAAATAATCGCTCCCTAAACAGAGCTGGAATCCACATTGCAGTTGGTGCCAACAAGGTGTCGCATGGTGATTCAGCAGCTGTCTCCGAATAGCACACACTGTGCCCCAGCACTGTGATTCAGGCTTCCAGGGACTGCCTCATCCACACCTCACAGCAACCCTATTAGGTGGATGCTATTACTATCTCTATTTTATAGATGATGAAACCGAGGCATTAAGAGGTTCGTACTTGCCCAAGGTCACACCACTATGAAGCTGTAGAAGCAGAACTAGAACTCAGGCCATCCGGCTGCAAAACCTGTGCTCTAAACCACTCGACTACACTGCCCTGAATTCGAAAGACATACCTGATGCCAAAGAGGAAGAGAAGAAGCTTTGAAAAGCACTTTCAATGTTGAATGGATTTTCCTCAGAGCTGCTGAAGGGAAAGTTACATTACGAGACACGCGGAAAAAATTCTTAAAAACCTTGTTCTCCCCAAATCTCACGCACCTTGGCAGCTGCTCCCCTCAAAATCTTACTTCTCTGATCCATTTCCAAATTTTCTCTAAAATCTATAGACCACCTGGTTGTCCAATCCCTTTCCATTTATGGAAAAGATTAGCCTGTTTGGTTTCTTTCAATTCTCTTCTTCACTCGTTATCCTGGTCAGCAAAACAAAGCCACAAAGGTCAATGAGTTCAGCGGGAAAAAATGCTTTTTCATACTTTTACATCCTGGTCACATTTATGTTAATTGTGTTGTGAAGTCAGAACCTCAAACACAACCCCACTGGAATTTTGCTACTCTTTCCAACACACACGATGTGCCCTTTATCTTGCCTATCACACCTCCAGCCAGAAGGTGATGGCGTCTGCTGACCGCTCTTCCCAGCTTCCTCAGCACTCCCTCCCGCACCGCCAGACCCTCCTCCATACACAAGACTGCTCCTTTGTCTCTCCCAAGGCTACAAGGTGTAAAATATCTTATTTAAGTTCCACCATCAAGTCTGCATCTCTACTTCTTTGTCTACTATTATTTCTTCTTCCTTTTTAGATCATTATTAATAGATCACACCCAGATTATCTATAGAACTGACAGAATCAATAGAGCCCTTGACTTAGACTGGCTGGTTGGCCTCTTCTGATGGCACTATGATTCTGCATTTAAAACCAAGACTATAAAGTTGGCCCTGAGTGGACCTGTTATCTATCCAATGACTTGCTACCCCCTGACCCCAGGCTGCACTGCCTCCTCAGTCAACCCCTCTCAAATATGGGCCCATAAGTGCTAGGGCTGGGCTGGGGAGTACCCTCAGACCAGTGGGGATAATTCAGCTGAAAATCAGGGCCATCCATCTCCTCCTGATGCATCAAGTCCATCACATCCCAGTGGAGAGACGTGGATCTCAGCACTGGAATCCTTTCTAGAAGTGCAACCATTGACATTCTTCCTCTGTGCACTCACAGCCACAGAAAAGGGCACAGAAAGTTGACGAGAAGATGAGAGTGATGAACTGAGAAATGATAACTCCGGTGATGTATCACCTCCCTAGCAGACGAATCTCAACCTAAAGAGGTGCACCGTTCCTTAGGAGGATGAGCGGGAATCTGCAGAGGCACGTACATGATTTGAAGAATTGTATTCAATATTTAATATAAAGGTGTATGTAGCAAAACTAACATTGCGTATATCTAAACTACAAAAGACACCAAGTAAAGCTAATAAAATCTTGTTGGGAGAGGGAAGGTGGAATTAAAGGGTGAGAAATGCTAACCTGCAATGCCAGGCACTGGGGGGGAGCATCGTGCACGGGATCTCACGTTTCCCCCACCAGAAACACTCAAGGGAAGTGGCTACTTACTTAAACCCAGTGACTTCATTCCCTACTCTGGAAAAAATAGAATAATAATAGCACAGTCCTCATAGAGTTGGAAGAATTAAATGAGCTAATGTATACTGGGCACTTCCAGCAGTGCCTCCCACTTGGTGGTATCAACGTAAGGACTTACCGTTATCTTCAGCTCCGATCCTTCCCCACCTTTTACAGAAGAAAAAGACGAAGGCCACGCCGGCTCTGAGCAGCAGAGCTGAGGTCTGAACCTCAGCTTTCTGAATCCAAATTCTAATCAACGCCACAGCCAGACTTTCTGTCACCTTTCCAAAAAACATTCTAAATTGGCGATTTGATCTCAGTGAGCAATGACGCCACAGTAAGAAAGGCATTGTTTTAAGGAGGAAAAAAATCTCTCAGCATGGAGTCGGAGAACTTGTGCTCAAAAGCTGGGTAACAGAGGTGGAGAAAGACATGTGGAGTGTCTGGTGGGAGGTCTAAAGTTCAGACAAAACTTCAAGGCTGGAATGTCTATAACGAGGAGTTATTAGTTTCGGGACAGACAGTTCCTGAGCCCCAGGGACGAATGAGATGGACCAGAAGAACGGGTTGAGTTTAGAGAGAGGAAGGCTGGGGGCATAGGAAAGAACACAGGACAGGGCACCCGACCTGCTGGTGGAAAATAAAGATTTGGAAAATGCCAAATGCACCCTGATAGTGTGGGTTCCAAGGCGCTGATGCAGAGCAGAGAAGGAGTGCTCTTATGCTCCCGTGTAATTGCATCTCGCACCTTCTGCACGAAACAGATTTGCTCTGAGATAAGCTCTCTAGGACTTTCCACTTCTTTGCTGGCTGAGATCCAACTTGGATTTGGCATTTCCCAGGGTGTTAACAACCGTGTCTGTATTTTGGTTCTGTACTTATTAGGAGTTCTCTGAAAATAGCCTCTAGCAACTTCTGCTCTGCCTTTCTGAATGTGATGCTGAAAATTCCTGCAGCTGAATATCATTTTCAACTCCTCGTTTCTCCTGAGAAGCGTTGGGGTGGGAATTCACAATGGTCCCTTCAAAGCCCAGAGAGCAGCACCCCCCTTGTCCTACAGAAGTCACATCCACCGTGGAGCAGTGCTGGGTGGTGTCTGGCTGCGGCAGATGGAATGCTTCTACGTCTTAAAGGTTTAACACCGGTCCTTGCTCACTCTCAGGTGAAAAGTCAGGCCAGGTAGTCAGCCACAAAAACAAGAGAAGTTATTAACATTTAACATAAATTCGAATCCTCCTAAAAATTATGTAGGAAATGGAGTACCTTGAGGAGAACCAAACTAAAATGGGAAGAAAATCATACACGAAAAATGGATATCCAGTATGTGATGACTAAATGAAATGTTAAAAGGGAAAGGTTGTAAATTCACTTTTCCTTTGATCAAACAAAAGTTTTTGATGTGTGCTAGGATCCAGACACTATTTGGGCATCTTGACACATACTTTCTTTAGTATTCACAACACTGAGAGAAACTTTTAGCACCCTCTACAGATAAAGGAACTGTTGTTCAGAGAAATTGCATAGCTCTCTCCATGTCACACAGCCAGAAATTAACATAGTCAGGATTCAATCTCCAGTCTTCCTGACTCTAATGCCCATTCTTTGCTGGGAGAACTTGCATCAAACTACACAGAGATGCAGGGCCCCACATACCAATCATATCTTCTACAATGAGGCACGTGCGCACCCCTGCAAGAGACTGAAACAACACGCCAGGGTCAGGGCGCAGACGCCCCGAGGCCAAAACGCAAAGATCTGTGAGTGGCATATTTGATTCTGGGAACGGAGAGACCTGGCTGGTTGCATATCAGAAATACCGTGAGGAGAAAGCAGAGGGAAAGGAGTGTTTGAGAAATGAGGAGGAGCCTGCTGACTGAAACGGAGTACCTGTGGTCATGAAATGGGAAGTTAGGCTAGAAATAAGTTGGGACTAGAACACAGAGAGCTGTGAAGGTCATGCAAAGAGCTTGGATGTCATTGTGTAGGAAACAGGGACAGAGGGCCATTGTACATTGAAGGTGAGGGGTGTGACTTGTTTTAGGTCTTGTCTTGGGGCAGTGAGAAGGCTGGACAGTTAGGGTAGAAGGGCACGAAGTCCTATTTGGAGGCCTGGTTGGAATGCCCTTGGTGACCCTGTGTGTGGCCTGTGGCAGTCTCAGGAGGAATGGAAGAAGGGACAGACGTGGGAAATATTATAAGGAGGGAGTAGATGTGACTAGATGTGATGACTAATAAGGACAATTGGGAAGATGTGAAGGTTAGTTTTACGTGTCAACTGACTGGGCCACAGGGTGCTCAGATATATGGTCAAACATTGTTCTAGGTGTTTCTGTGAGGGTGTTTTTGGATGAGATTAACATTTTAGTCAGTAGACCAAGTAAAGCAGATGGCTCTCCTTAATGTGGGTGGGCCTCATCCAATCAGTTGAAGTCTGAATAGAACGAAAAGGCTAACCATTCCGAGTAAGAGAGAATTCTTTCTGCCAGACCACCTTTGAACTAGGATTTTGGCCTTTTCCTGCCTTTAGACTCAAACTGAAACGCTGGCTTTTTCTGGGGCTCAAGCCTGCCAGCTGACTCACCCCATAGATCTTGGAACTTGTCGATCTCCATAAATGCATGAGCCAATTTTCTATAATAAATCTCTTTAGGTATAAACATCCTATTGGTTCTGTTTCTCTGCCATCAGGATTTTAGCCTAGGTGAATGGGAAATGGTGACTCTCAGAGATCAGAGCAGAAGCAGGTTCAGGGGAAGATGGTCAATTCAAGTCAGACATGAAGTTTGAGGTGGGTAAGAACCAGGACACAGTTGGATGTATGGGTCAAAGCCCAGGAGAGAGATCTGGAACAAATCCAGAGATTTGGGAGGCCTGAGGAGGTGTGTGATAGTTGAGGGCATGGGCTAGAATCGCCCAGGAAGAGGGTCTAGGACGGAGCACTCTGCTCAGGACACAGTATCTGGCCTGAAGCCAATGATACAATGCCATGGGAAATAGTGGCCCTGAATGCATCCCTTCCAGGTACACAGACCTTTCTCCATTTTTCTCTCTGGGAACTGGGATAAAAATTCTTAAGTCACCTTCCAGGGAGGGAATCTATGACATGGCCCTATTGTTGCTTCTCTTGTGTGGAGCCCTGACCAATGTCCAGGATCTGCCCAGCCCTTCGAGGTGTCATTTCTCCTTTTTTTGCTTGATTTTGAGCTCTCTTACTACGTCACCATCTAAGCTCACTGTCCCTGTCTTTCCGGAAAACAGTTCATCAGTCTGTCCCTAACAAATCTATTTCCTGCTAAAGTGGAAAACTTATCTGTTGGGTTCCATTCCACTCACCGGGAATCCATCAGGTAGGGCCCAGTGGAATTTTGGGAAATTTGAACCAAAGGAGATCTCTTTGCCCATTTAGATAGAGGGAAGAGTGACGTGATCCCAGGATCTTGAAAACACTTCACAATAGAGATACGTTTCAAAATTAGTGCAGAGATACGCAAGGACACCTGATTTTAGCCACCCATCTGTCCGTCCATTCATTCAGCAGACGTATATAGAGTGCTCACTTTGTGCCAAGTGCCTGCTGGGTGGCACCCACAACAGTTATAGAGCAAGAATCACATCGATAAAATGGGGTTAATAATGCCTGCCTCGGTGTTATCATGCAGACTGAAATAACACATGTAAAGGGCTTAGCACAGTGCCTGCCCCCCCCATGTGGGTGCCCCTTAAATTCCCATATCTCCCCCATGTCCCAAATCAATTAGCAAATTTGGCTTTTTGGCTGATTTTCTTTGGACACAGCAGATTCCTCCCACTTTGAGTCTGTCCTCCTTCTACTGTCCTTGTATAAAGTAGACCTCCCCCATTCAATTGCATTTATAACTGGAAAAGCCTGTGCTCAGTGGAGCTAAGAATTAGATAAATGCAGCCAAAAATAAACAGGAGCAATTACAAGTGCACCCGGTCAAGGCCACTGTCGGGGAGGAGGTCCCGAGCACCCCAAAACGCTGTGACCAGCAGGAAGATGCTGACTCCTGCACTATGTGTGAGCGTGTGGGTCAGTGCACCCATGTGCACAGTCCAAGCGTTCAACATCCTTTCCACTTGAGAGCAAACGTGGGTACAGGTAACATTCTGCATCCTGCCTGCAAATCGACGATCTTCCAGCTGCGCTACATTTTAGCCTCCAATGAATTAAGGCTATTGGAGACCAGTGGACAGTCTCTTCTCCTTGATAAATGACTAGGAAAGTGAATAATATTCAGGCTCACCCACCTCGAAGGCAGCTGTTCTTAGGATTAATTGGAAGGTTGGCCTGCTTAAGCCTCCCATATTTCTTTGGTGAGGAGAAAAATCACAAAATCATATGACCTTCATATTTGGTTCATGACTAGAAACAAATCTTGCATGGCCGCTGTTTCCAAGAATGCTTGTGGGGAAATGAAGCAGTGGCCATGTTTACAGGGCACTAAATTGTGTGGTTAACAAATGTGGTTGGACAGTCAGAGCAGAAAATATTGACGCCAATGTGGATTTGTAGCCGGAATTCGGCACGTGGTCCATGCTGCCCGCCCAGGACGTAGCCTCTGAGGCAGTGACAGGGGAGACAGACCCGGAGGGAAAAGGAGCCTGAGAAAAATGTCTGCAAAGTGAGAAGGGAAGTAAAGAGACTCAGGAATTCTGAGCCACTGAGTCCATTCCCCTTTTCAGAGACGGGGGAACAGAGGCACAGGAGGGCAGTAACTTTCCCAAGATTGTACGTTGTTTGGAGTGATGATTCTCCTACATTTGTGGTCAATTACAAACTGATTCAGAGCCACTCTACCCCTCTCTGTTGCTCTTTCTAGCTCCCTCTCCCAAACACCAGGAACATGCATGCAAACACACGCAGTGAAAACGTCACGAACGTGTTTGAGAAAAGATACACAGAATTGAATTGAACCAACAATGGCACCCAACTGGCCATCACTGGGCCTTGCATGACCTTGCATCTTTTGTGTTTATTTATTTGTTTAATAACGTGAATAACTTCCACGACCCTACCACCTAACCCAAGAACTAGAACATTTCCCGGAAGTAAGATTGGTCTTGTGTTCCTCCCATAGGTCATCTTCCTCTCTCCCCTCCCCCACCAGACGTAATCAACATCCTGAATTTTCTGTTCATTGTTATATTACATTTACGTGTATGCATAACAACGTGTCATTTAGTTTTCTTAATTACTAACTCCACAGAATCATCATACTCTATGTATCAGACTTATTTCTTCCATTCACAATCATGTTATCATTTATCCAGACTGTCTGTCATTAAAGTTCATTCATTTTCACTGTTATGCAATATTCTCTTGTGTGACCATGCCACAGCTTATTTATCCATTCTTCTGTCAACGGACTCACGGGTTATGTGAATTTTTTATTAAAAAGAGAATTGCTGTGAATATTCTCATGCATATCTCCTGGTCCACATGTATGAGACTTTCTCTCGGGTAAATACCCAGGAGAGAGCTGCTGGGTGCCACTGTATGTGAATGATCAAATTTAAAAGAATCACAAATTGCTTTTCAAAATTACTATAGCAGTTTACATTTCCACAATAAAGTAGCAGAAATACCACTGACCCATATTCCTTCCAAAACATGGAAACATCAAACTTCTTCAATTTTGCCAGTCAGATGGATACAAAATGGTATCATACTGTAGTCTCGATTTCCATTTTCACATGTTTATTCATCATATGTGTCTCCTCTTCCATGAAATGTCTGTGTGTGTTTTTGCCCATACTTATTGAGTAGATTTTTCATATTGATTTGAGGAGTTCTTAATACTAAGCTTTTGTCAGTTGTTGATGTTACATTTACCATCTCCTAGTTCGTAGCTTGTCTTTTCATTTCCTTTATGGTGTCTTTTGAGGATCAGAACTTCTTAGTTTTAATGTAGTGTAATTTATCAGTCTTTAATTTTACGTTGGTCTATTGGATTTTATCCAGCCCTGGTGATCTAGTGGTTAAGATTCAGTGCTCTCAACACGGTGGCCCAGGTTCATTTCCCAGTTAGGGAACCACACCACCTGTCTGTTGGTTGTCATACTGTAGCAGCTGCATGTGGCTGTGATGCTGAAAGCTACGCCACTGGTATGTCAAATACCAGTAGGGTCACCCATGGTGGACAGGTTTCAGTGGAGCTTCCAGACTAAGGTAGAGTAGGAAGAAGGACCTGGCCACCCACTTCCAAAAAGTTAGCCATGAAAACCCTATGAATAGTAGCAGACCATTGTCTGATAGAGCTCTGGAAGGTGAGAGGATGGCACAGAAAGACCGAGCAGGATTCCACTCTGCTCTACACAGGGGCACTAGGAGTCAGAATCCACTCGACGGCGCTAACAACAATATTGGATTTTACTTCTCAAACTGCTGCCAATCCTGTATCACAGTTTACAGTTTATACTTCTCATCATATTTGTACCCCATAAATCTGGTGAACAAGGTTTAACATTATCCTCATTTTACAGATGAGGAATCTAAATCTTGAAGGTAAGTGATTTGCCTGAGGTCACAAAGCGGAGAAGCAGCTGTGTGAGGACCAGGGCTCAGGTCTTCCGATCATCAGTACCCTCTGGCTCCATCGCCCCACACTGCCTCTCCCTGCTGTGCCAGGAATTCATCCATTCATCCTCACAACAAATGCTTATTTTAGGGTCTTATGTGCATTATGCGTAGTGCTAAGCCCTGGAGATAGAGAGATAAACAGGATGTCTACCCTTGGAAAGCTTGTATCAGAAGGACTGTGCCTAGAGAAGTCTTTGCATGAGACATCTGAGCTTGGACTTAAGGGAGAAGCAGTGTTTTCAAAGCGTGGGGAGCTTTGGAATGGGTGGGAGCATTCTAGGCAAAGGAAACAGCATGAGCAAAGGTTCGGAGGCACAAAAGAGCGTGGTGAGGCAGTGGACAGCAGGCTGTCCCACATGGGACAGGCAGGGGGAAGTAGTGGGAAAAGAGCCTGGACCACAGGCAAAGGTCAGACCGTGAAGGACTTTGTGTGCTACCAGAACTGCCATTATCCTGTAGGGAATTCACCTTTGAATTTGAAGCTCTGAGATCTGGCCTACAAAGCCACTGTATCCTCTAATATTCCTCCCAAGGTTTCCTCCTTGAAGATTCCTATCTGGCAGGAAGGGCATTCCTCTCATTGGTCCTCTGGGGACAAGGGTTTTCTCCTCAGTGTAGCATTCTGAGACTTGGGAAGCAAAGCTTCATTCTGGATTATCAAGAAATTCGTAGAATTCCATCCTTTCTACCCTGCCACCCTCATCATCATCAACCATCCAACGAACACTTGCTGGGAGTGTGGCCCTCAGATGGCAGCCTGGCTTGGGTTTGATTTTCACTATTGCCACTAACCATGTGACTGTGGCAAGTTTCCTCATCGTTCTGAAACCATTTTTGCTAATGGTCACGAGGATTTAATGAGATATTGAACATGTCTAAAGCCAGGGAAACCTCCAAGAGGTGTCAGTTGACCCCTCACCGTGATATAAGTCCTAGGTCATGCCCTTGAGAAGCAGGCAATCTAGACAGAGAAAGAAATCCCCTATTAAAACCAGAGACACTGAGTGTGGACTCTAAAAGAGAATGCCGGCCTTAGGAGAGATGACCGAGCCAGCAGCTCTGATGCTGAACTCCCATCTGCCCCAAGGGTCTTTGGCCCTTAGATTCCGACTGCCCCATGCTGGCTCACCTGGCCCTATGACAAGGGGAAAAAAGTCAGAACACAGTTTTCATCTTTCAGAATCCCCTTCACAAGAGAGCTGTCCATTCTTACTACGATAACAGCAAGAATCACAATAACAATAGATCTGATGTGGAGGAAGCAGGTCAGACTACTGGCAGGTTTCAGAGGCCTTTGACTGGACGTGGAGACCCCGAACAGTCAAAATGACCTAAAACTGCACTTTCTCCAACAATCATTTGAATCTGCTTAGAAGAATCATTTCCCTGAAGTTAACGAGCAATGGAGAAGAATCATAATGGGGAACAGAACCCACACATGCCCATTTATAAGTGTGTGACTCTGAAATTTGGAGAGAGTAAACTAGAAATTAGGACGGTGGTGCCTAGACTGGGAAAGTGCCCAGCTGAGCAGAAATAGGAGAGAACTGTGCAAAATGCACTTATTCTCTTGCACATACAGAATAGTTTCAAAAATTCATCATCTACTAAGCCACAAAGGAAGACTCAACAAATTCCAAAAGGATCGGTTTTGGACACTGAGTGGAAGAGTCCCCATAGAGCTGTGTTGCATTTGCTCCTGGTGTGCACCCCCGAAAACTTCAACAGATAGGACGCAGTTTCGTGTTCTTTTTTCAGCTTGGGATTTCCACAGCATGCAGGTGCCAAACATTCAGATGCCACATTTGAGCATTTCACAGGATTTCTCCCAGAAAACTCCTCTATCCTCCAACTTAGAGCCCCCGGCAGAGAGAATTTTCTTAGCATCTCCATGGGGTGGGATGTATGTTGTGCGAGACCCCCTCATTCTGCTCTAATTTAGCAGTGCTGATGGGAAACTATATAATTTTCTATATTCACCTTCTTTCTCTATAATATTCTGGGGATTGGGAGGGGGGCATGGATCAAAGCAATACCAAGACGTGCCAGGAATCTTCTGTTTCCTTCGTTAGACCTGCCCTTCACAGCATAGAACATCACATTTCATTCCTTTCCATGTTTGATGACTTTGCTGCTGCTGAATCTTTCTTGGCTTTTACAACTTTTGGTCCTTCAGCTGGTCATTGAGAGAGGGGGATTTTGCAATCCGTCTTTATCTCACCACCATCGCCTGAAAGTCTGTGTATCAGCAAGAAATTATTAAGAAGCTTTCTATCCCCCAGCCTGTGGCAACCTTGCTGGAAATCAAGGATAATTAGACAAGATCCATCCTCAGGAGCTTATTTTGATCTAGTTATTAAGTTATAAAGATGTGGTCAGAAGCTACAGTATTAGGGTTTAATAAATAGAAATGAAGAATGGTGTCCTAGGAAAAATCATAAATTGCACCCATCCAGACAGTTTCATAATAACCATCTACACAGCCCCTCGTGGATTTCAAAATGCGTTCACGTTCATGATCTTGTCTGAGCCTCACCCAGCCCAATGACCTATGCAGAGTAAGAAAAACCAAGTGACTTGCCTGAGGTCAGAGCCAAGGATGTGGAGGAACAGCAGGTCGGGGGAGGGACGGGGAGGAAACGGGATTATCACATATAAAAATTCTCCAAGAGTTAAACCACAGAAACCAACACAGGAGAAAGCTGATTCACACAAACTTCAACTGGATGAATAATTATTAATTCATCAAATAAAATTTAACAAAATGGATTTCTAATTTTTGGTTAAAGAATAAGTTCTGTTGCATTCAATATACTTTTCCAACGCCTACAAATCGAATTATATACAATATTTTCAGGAGTAAAGCTGTTTCATGAATTCTGGCTACAGCTATATGTTTCAAAGCAAGAGAAGGTCTGGGATGTTTCAGTGGCAAAACAGGTCATAGAAGTCCCAGAAGATTCTCACACTAGCTCAAATATAACCATTCTCTTTCTGGTACTGGACCCAAGTCTAGACTCCATTGTTCATTAGAGAAACTATTTAGAGATCCAGAGAGGCCATCAGAAAAATCAGACGTATGATTTTTGAGATTCGTGATTTATGATCAGAGATGAAGCACAGAAGAGGAGACAGAGCAGGACTTTGGGGATCGGATTCCAGTTTGTCGTCTCTGAAGTAGGACTGACACATTCAGAATTGTAAGGAATATTTAGAACACAGGCTGCTTGGGACACAGTAGATGCTCAATTTTAAAAAGTACTTATTATTGAGACAAAGGAGCGGATTCGTTCGCTAGGGCGGTCACAAGAAAGAATCACAGGTTCAGTGGCTTGAACAGCAGAAATGTATTGTCTCACGGCTCTGAGGCCAGAAGTCCCAGACCAAGGTAGCAGCAGGGTTGGCTTCTGAGGCCTCTCTCCTTGGCTTCACGATGATGAAATACAACATGAACTTTCTCCGAGTGAGTGAGTCAACATGAATGAGGAAGCAAAAAGTGGTATAATGTCTTCCTATTATGGGCTGAACTGTGTCCCCCCAAAATTCACCTGTTGAAGCCCTAGCCCCAGTGTGACTATATTTGGGGACAGGGCCTTTAAAGAGGTAATTGAGGTTAAATGAGGTCATAAGGATGTGGTCCTAATCCAATAGGATGAGTGTCCTTATAGGAAGAGAGAGAGAGAGATGCTGGGGATGCACACAAGTGAAAAATGGCCATGTGACAACACAGGAAGAAGACAGCCATCTGCAAGCCAAGGAGAGAGGCCTCAGGAGAAGCCAGCCCTGCCGACACCTTTGTCTTGGACGTCTAGCCTCCAGAACTGTGAGGAAATAAATTTCTGTTGTTTATGTCACCCAGGCTGTGGTGTTTTTTATGGCAGCCTGAGCTGACTAACGCACTTCATTTCTGAGGTGATTTTCCGAAAATGAAACCTAGATTTTCACCTGTTTGGAGATTTTAAGTTGGGTTCTTGAAGACACATCAAAAAGTTAAAAACAAAAAAGTAAAAGTAGTCCTGCATGTCTGCGTGTGGGTGTGTGGGGGGCATGTGCCTAAAGCCAAAGGGTTACTTTTGTTCACAAATATCAGTTGAGAGCACCAGCTGTGTGCCGGGCACCATGCTCACCGTGTGTCACCTAGTTTAAACTTGTCCTTTTCCTCATAACGCTACTAGTGTTAGCAACTGACGTCCCCATTTTCACAGATGAGACAAAAGAGAGACTCAGAGACTTTTGGTGACTGGCCCAAGGTCAGGGAAGGATCTCCAAGCAGGCCTATCAGACTCCAAAGCCGTCACACGCTCCCAGCACCACGCTCTTGCCTTCATGACATAAGAAGAAGAATCACAAACCCTTAGCACCTACAATGTCCTGAGTCTGTTCCCAGAGATTTACATATTTAGTTTAAATTTACATATTTAACTAATATTTAAAACTCATTTAATCTGCACACAACCCTTTGAGATGGCTGCTGTTCTTATCCCATTCTACAGATGAAAATATAGTAGATACAGAGGAGCTGAGTGACTCCACCTAGGTCCCACTTTACTATATGAATGAATAGCATGTGGCAGAGCTGATATCTAAACCCAGCTTGGTGACAACTTGGTCATGAGCTCTGTGTGCGTTGGCTCCAATGAAGGTGAATGAATCCATTGGTTCCCCAAACCCTCTCCCGTCCTTGGATCTTATTGCTCTAACTTCAACTGATCAACCAAACAGGCAAGACTAAATATCAGGATGTTTTTATCCACGTAGAGATTTTTCTCTTTGACAAGAAGGAAGCTAAACCCCAATTCATCTCCTTTTAACACAAAATTTGACCTTAATTAGCTAAAAATTTTCTTATTTTGCATTTTTTCACAGAGACCATCTTTGTAGTTGAGAAACTCACCAATGGCTAAGAATATTCAGGCACAGAAAGCCCCGCTGCGATTTGCGGCTCTTGTGAATCACCTCTCATGGCTGTGTCCACTTCCCTCTTCCCTGAGTGGTCACAGGACCCAACAGGAGAGGCTGGCCGCCTGGATCCAGACTTCTATGATGTCATCTTGATGGAATGTGGACTCGGGGTTTGTAAGGACTTTCTGTCTAAGCCTCATTTTATTTAAGTTTATATCATTCTTAAATCTCGTCCACAGTTGCCTGGAATCCAGGCTTCGGTGGGATTATTGAAGGGAGGCAGCAAACTTATCCTCCTAAAATCTGAACTCAGTGAATGGTTAAGCCAAAGCCATCCTGCCCCAAGGCTCAAAGCGCATCTTTCAGCTCATTACATTTTAAAGATGGCCAGCAGTCAGCAGTCGTCAGATTTATGAAACCTAAGTTACATACAGTGAAAGCATGTGCTCGTTATGTAACAAATGTTGATGTGAATTGGTTAAAATAGGGCAGGTAAATCAGATGTGGAAAACCAGAACACAAAGGCTCCCAACAGCTTTAAACACATGTTGCTTACATTCATAACACGGGGATAATTTGGGGTTTTTTTCTGACCTCTCCAGTAACAGCCGATGTAACTGAGTGTCCACAAAATGCCAGGCACTTCTGCACCTCAGCAGGAGGAGCCAGGGCCTCGAAGTGAGGTCGGACTACTTGGTATATGACACTCGGCAAGTTCCCACCATGGTTTACGCATCCATCAAACAGAGTCACACCTGCCTTACAAAGTCAACGTGAGAATTCAATGAAAAACCTTGCCAAGTGTCTGACGTGATGTGGGTGCTCAGCAAAGGATGGCTTCCTAGCCTGTGGCCCTCATCTGATTTTATTTCCTCCTCCTGGCAAGCCAGGGAGTTTGATGTTATTATGATGCCATGGACAGGTGAAGAGTCTAGAACCTGCTGCCCAACCTGACAACGCTCCTGAGAGGTGGGGGGACTGCAATGCATATACGTCCTTAGAGGTTATCCCATTTGCGGTTCACGCAGGTCTTTCGACTTCTCTGCTTTTCTTGCTGGCTGCCTGCCATTTGGCACTTTCCCTACTAATTAGCACCTCGACCACAGTACAGCAGGGGAAATCCAAATGGGTGAGCCTCTTGAGTAGCTGAATTGTGTGTGTTAAGAGCTTTAGGGGAAAGATTTTTAAAAAAAGTTTGGTAAAGGAAGAAGTGTCACGTCTAAGCAGTGACATGAGTATTTTAAAGTATATTTAGAGTTCAATTCTCTCATATCCTGGCCTTCCACTAATAAGTAATTGAGAATGGATCATTATTTTTAAGTTTTCTGATCCTCAGGGAAATTAAAGTTCATTTGGATGCCGAGGCACTGAGAAGTTTCTCCAAATCATATCGGAATTCCTATTCATCTTAGCCCTTCCCACCAAACTGTACTACTTTATAGTTTTGATGTCCTTCATCAGCAAGAAGTTTTACGTGCAGTAGTGTTCACTTGTTGTCTAGTTAGAAGGACCGGTGTCCTGCACCTAGCAAAGTCGAGGCTGCTGGTGACGAGATTAGATCAGTCACTGGGAATTCTAGGTCAAACTGCCTACGTCCCTGTTCAGGCAATTCATGTTATCCCAGACCAAGAGTCCACCAGTGGGGGAGGCAGCGTCTAATTTTGAAACCGGTCTGCAGTGGAGACGAGAGAGATCACTTGGGAGAACCACTTTTCAAAATCCAATAAAACGTCCACCTTCACTCCCAACTCAATGCAATCTACACTCACGTTTTGTTTCACTTAAGTCCTTATATTTTAAGGACTTAATATGTAATTATTGAGTAACACAGCTAACTAAGTTAACGAGGGCTACCAAACTTGTAAAACTCAATCCTGCAAAAATATGCAGAAGCAGCACCATCCTAGTGGCATTCTAGAAAACAGTTTGGCAAAACGTAGTAAAGGTCTCTAAAACATTCACAACCTTTGATTTAATAATTGCACTTCTTAAAGTCCATTCTTATGAAGCAACTTATAAACGCAAACAAATATGTTTCTAGCTGTATTTACATGGATAGACAAAATTAGAAATAGTGAATGTTCCCAAAATGGGCATGGTTAAATTCATTTATTCAATAAATATTTATTGTGCAGCTGCTCCATTCCAGGCATTTCTCCCCCAGAAATAGGAGAGAGGGGAGAGAGCATGGGCATGGGGTCCCAGGGTAGGCGCAAGTAGTGGAGAGAGCTTGGAAAGTTGTCTTCTGGTTGCTGAAATAATTTGTGATAGAGCTCACCAGTAAAATACTCCATAGCCATTAAAAACCATGTTCATAAAAAAAAATCAGTGAGAGGAAAAAAGGCTTAGAATATAACGTCACGTGAAAAAACATCATACATACACATGTGCGTGTTTGTGTGTGTGTGTCTGAAGATCTGAAGTGTTTGGGGATGAAGTGTACTGGTGTCTGCAACTTGCAGGGAAATGCATAAGAAAATAAGAGATTGATGAATAGATAGAGGGATGGACAGATGGAGAGATATGTGCTAAAGAAAATACAGCAAAATGGTAATTATAGAATCTAGATAGTGACTATATGGGTGTTCTCTGTATAATTCTTCCAACTTTCTGTATGTTTGATAATTTTCATAATATAAAATGAAGGAAAAACATGTTTTATGTGCATGTCCACACAAACATGTTTATATACCAAAATGTTTGTAGTAGTCACCTTTCAGTGAGGACAATATAGATGATTTTTTAATCATGTTTTATACATTTAGTATGTCACCCACACCGCGCGGCCCTGGTGAGAATTTGGTCTCCCTCAAGTGGTTCCTGCTTGCTTCCGGATGCTGCCCTGACTGGACTCGGGGACAAGTTCCTCCGTTTCTTCTCTGGCACCCCCATCAGATGGCCTCCACTTAAGTTGACTCTGTGATAGCCCCACGTTCCTGGGTGCAGCTGGCCTTTTCTACCTGGAACTGCTTCTGCCACCTCCCTCTACCTTGAGGGGAAGGACATCTCTCAGCTGCACACTACCTAAGGCACAGGCTCATCCTCTGTTCTCCGCAGAGCCTCTACAATACCTGTGCTCACATCTCACCTCCAGCACCTACCAGCTGTCGGACCCTGGGCTGGTTGCTTACCCTCTCTGTGCCTTAGTTTCCTGAACGGCAAAATTGGGAAAATATTAGTACCTAACTCATAATGTTGTTGTGAGGACAAAGTGAGTTGACATCTAGTAGTCAGAATAGCACCTGGAATGTAATAAGCACCATATAAGAGTTTTATTATTACTGTCACTCTCGTTACCACTGCTAGTGTTACTGCCATATCCACTACCTCCACCAAACCCAGACTGCAACGTGCAATAAGATACAGAGCACTCTGGGAAAAAGGAGGGGAAATGGTGTGGACAGAATCATTTACAACCCCAGGTCCAGACCCACCTGAGCATCCCTTCCCAGGCCAGATCCCAGGGGTCTGGCTTCCAGTCTGACCCTACAGGACAATGGCAGGTCACCCACCACTAAACCACACCACACTTCTCTGTGCCCCAGAGACTGTGTCAGACTGACCACTGACCCCGGTGTGTTTGTTCTGGAAGAATTAACTTATAAAACATGCTTAAGGTCCATCTCCTGAGCCCTCCTTTCCTGCTCTGAGATTTACACCTTCCTGGGATAACTGAGGACTAGAATATTCTCTCAATGGCAAACCCCTTCCCTGCCCACCAGGGTACGGTCTGGTCACAAAGCCCTCAAAAGACGATCATAAAGGAGTCTGACATAGATGTTTTCCTCAAAGTCTCTGCTATCCAGTCTTATCATGGTCATCATGTTAAACATATCTTCCAAATTTGATGCAATTAGTAGATGCCACTTTCTTATTGAAAAGTAGCTGGTGGTTACGAACATTCTTAGTTCTATTGCTATTAAGATGCTGCAGGTTCCTCTGTAGTGCCACGGAAATCAAACAGACTTATATTCCAAAGTCTGTAAGTGGTCATTGGTTATCCCGACGGGGTTTGTATAACTATTTGCAATGCTGCACTAGAACATTCCAACTCCTAGGAAATAGTTATCAGAAGTTGGAGATGTTTCCTCTGAGATGTAAAAACAGCAGCAATTTGCCCTTCTTATCAATTCCATCTTTTCTGGGCCTATGAGAGTCAATACTTTGAACTGGGGCAAAAATAAGAGACTACTTTTGTACTCAAAGTTTACATGCTCAAAATCATAACCTTTGCCAAAAAAAATTTCAAAAAATAGAAAAGAACTGGTTGGTTTGTAGCACAGGAATGTCATTCAAACCCTTTAATTCAAAATAACTTATGCTTTTCCAAGTTCTACTTATTTTTCCAAATAAACAAAGATATCTTTTTCTACATTGTTTCCACCCAACTTTTGAAACACGCCTGCTAAATTTCTCAAATAACATATTTTATGTGTTTCCGGGTGTTGGGTAATGCCAGGAAACCAGTCCAGGGAGTAAAAAGAGTTCATAGAGCTGGCCAGCAAGAGAGAATAAATAACGACATAATAAATAACTACCTTCCAGCAAATGTAAAACTCTCCATAATTCTTCAGGTACCAGGTTAATAGCCATCGAAACTGTCTTACTCAGTTATTTCTGGAGCACAGCTTACACGTGTGAGCAAGGAACGGCATTTATCTTCGTGAATATACAAACGAATGCATTATTTGCCTCAATCAGTGACTTACTTGTCAGTAGAGAAGACGTTTCAGAATAAAGCAAAAAGCGTGGTATGAGAAAGCTAGAAGGGTTCCTGAGGATTGTTTCATCAAAGCCCAGAGAGGTGACGATCTCGCTCTAGTTCACACAGCAAGTTGGTGCCAGAGGCTGGAGCATGGCCTATATAGGATCCTATGTCTGTATATAGAGCTTCACACACATCAGATTTACATCTATCAGAAAAGCAAACGCAAACGAGGTGACCTCGTGACTCCCTCTCAAGCAGGCCACTGAACTCTTTCTTGGATCTTATTAGGGCAGCCCCTAAGAAACCTTTCTCAACACATAGACCTTATATTCCATTTTGACTTTAGGCTTTATTTTTAACATAAAAAGGTTAAGAGCCGGGGACCAAATGTCCATTCTGTGAAACCTCTTCTTTAGGGAAAACAACAACTCTTTAGGACCAAAGGAGACCTCAGAGCTTGGCTCTCCGTCGTCTTTCCTAGCAGACATTCCCTCTGGTCAGATGGGCATCACGGGCGGCAGCCACCGACACTGCCACTTGAGCATAATCTGCCATTTTACAAGGCAAACCGTTCCACTAGAAATCTTCCTCCCTCAAAATCCCAATTTTTACCCTCTGGAATTGCACAGGCTGAAAACGTCCCCTAATCCAGCTCTTTAAATATTGGAAACACAGCCAACCTCTTCCTAAGACCTGCCCAAGTACCCTAGTTAAGTATTCCCAATTCCTTCAGCCACTCTTCATGCAAGAGACTCAGGAGACTGAGGCAGGATCTGTGCAAGATCCACTCTGGTGCAGTTGCATAATGGTATCCTAAACATACGAGAAGCTTGATAAATATTGGTCAAACGAATTGATGAATAATTAAACGCTTTTGAAAACCTTCTCACTGATCTGTTTATTCAACAAACATGTACAGAGCACTAATGATATTCTTCTATAGGCAATAGGGATGCAAAGCTGGGTGAGAAGCAGTCTGTGCCCCAAGGAATCCACGGCTTGCATAGACACCGCCTGTGAATGACTGTTAAGGATTAATGGACAGCATGTGCTGCGACCTGATGAACAAAATTCATAACTGTCCTTGAGGGTCTTGAGGGAGAAGCAGCTCTTCCCCAAGCAGCAGATAGGAAAGTGCATTCCAAAGTGAGCGGCATGGACAAAGCCCCAATGATCCGTCTGGGTGATGACCCATTTCCTTTTCATCTGTCGCCCCCAATTGAACACAACACTCTAGTTAGAGCCTTCACCATGGAAATCACATGAGAAAGAGCACTTCTCTTAGAAAGTTATAATTCCTCTAATAATGCATTTTACTTTTGAATTTACTTTTCCGGTAGCCAGGTCACGTGGTTGGTTTATAGAGAGCACATATTCATCTCAAAGCACTGAGACATTTATTTAAATAACTACTCTTTGCTAAGCCCCACATCTGCCAAGCTGCACAATGGACTAATTTTTGTTTTGCTTAAATATAGAAGCTTGCATTTCCCATTATGACATTTCATTTCATGTCCCGCCAACTTGTGCTCCAGCCACCACCACTGATCCACTGTGTCAGGGCCTTCCTTCGTGAAGAATGCAAGGTACTGTGATTCTGTACTGTATGATCAGGTAATTTGGGAGGAAATAAAACTGGAAATTTTGGTGAAACTAATATTCCAAAAGCAGCTGTCATTTCTGACCTTTCCACGTTACGTTGGAATCTAGTTAGCATAAACATTATTTCGGTTGTAGAGAAGAAGCCACCTAGGTGCAATGGCTGCATCTCCACTTCCCTGGAGTAGTCTCCATTTCTAATATTTTGTCTGCTCCATTGTCTGTATAAATCACCAAATGTCCTAGAAATTACAGTAGCTTATTGTCTATATGTACTACATCTCCCAGACTGTATCATAAATGCCCTCTGGCAGATAATGTTTCCCCAGTTATCTCTGAAAAGATTATTAGAGAAGATTTGAATGATGTTCCATGAAAAGTCTTTTAGAGAGCCAGAGACACTGAGAGCTAGAAGTGAACCAGAAATCCTGGCGAGCTGCATTCAAGCCCTAAACTCTCCAAGAGTTCTCAAGATCAAATGGGCCAAGCTGTCTGACTGGTTTCCTTCTCCACTGCAAAATATGCCTAAACCTTCTGATTCCATTTATAAATGGGTTTTTTTCCCCAGGAGATAGTGGGAAGAGGAGATGGAAAACAATATTTACCATCTCTTTTCTATATCACAGTATTTTATACACATAAACCCATTTAATTCTTATAATTTTAAGGTGAATATGATCATTCTATTTTACAGACAAAGAATACTGAAGCTTAAAGAATTTCAGTAACTTCCCTCAAAGCCATAAAGAGCTCAGGTCTGCTGGGCTTTGAAGCCCATGTTCTTTCCATATACCATATACTTGATAACTATGGAAAATCTAAATTTGGAAAAAACCCTGGAGGATAGCTATCCCAAAGGGTTTATTTTTCAGACGAGTAAAAGGAGGCCCAGAAAGTGCTAGAGACATTGGCAACATGACAACACACTGGGGTTAATTAGGGGGCAGAACCACAACCGGAACCCAGGTCCCCTGAAACCCAACCCCAGGCCCTTTCTCCTGCGTCACACCAGCTCATCCTCAGAGAGCTACTCAGCGGGAAGCATTGCTTCATGAAGGTTCGCCTAGACTACATGGCCAAGAGAAGAAAAGGTGCTGCGACTTTGTGGAATAATATTTTAAGAGGGCAGCAAAAATGATGTGAGAGTAAAGATTAATGAACAATCCAACGTCCGATATAAGAAATGAAGAGAGACATTGATAAGGTGACAGATTAAAGGTGTTGGGATTAAACTATGCACAAAACTAGCAAAGGCTGACTAGGTGGGCAAGATTGGAGGGGTCTTTCATGCAGCCTCTTCTCTGAATTTTATCAAAATACTCCCTGAACCAGGCAAACTAGTACAGCCACCACCTGATAAGGTGGTTGAATGGACGGTTTGGGATGGAAAAAAGAGATCATCCTGAAGGGTTCCATCTCACGTGCAATATTGTGAACCAGAGGTTAATTTCTATTTTTTTTAAATGATGAATCTCTTCTATGTGGCAGTTGGGCAATAAAAAAATAGGCCCTATATAAAACCACCTAATGGGAAAATACATGTAACAGAAGAATTATCAAAAAAAAATTGTTCAAGAAACAATGTATAAGTGACAAAAGCAAGTTCCTTACAAATGATGGAAATACTTGAACACGGAAAAGTTCCAAGAAGTATTTTCCTTCTCTAAGCTGAACAAAGTGGGAGGACCTAGAGGTGATGTTCTATAGAAGAGTATGATTTTTATTTAAATGGATTTTCAAATTTTAGTATGCTGACGGAAATGCTACTGATAACTGATTAGCAAATAAGAATGTAGAAAATGAGAGTAGTCCTTGGAATCTGACTCCTTTTGCGCTAGGGTATTTGCCTTTAATGTGGTCATTGGTAGTTAAGGTCACTGGACTGGGTTTGTTCCAGATGAGCCAAGAAGCATTTATAATTCTCTTCTTTCCAAAAGTAAACCACAGTCAAAACCAGGTCACAGATGCTGTTTGAAAATAATGACTAACATCTGCATAGCCCAGTTACGATTTAAAGAGTAAATTCACATCCATTATCTCGTTTGATGCACATGAAAATTTGTGAGGCAGATATTATTATTCCCCCATCAGAGTCTGAATGACTTGGCTAAGGATGCACAATGGGTAAATGACAGAATCAGAGGTCCTTCTATTCCCATGCACTCTGCCCATCAAATACACCAGCAACCAGAACTACAACCACCCGCAAAATACCTGCAAGTTCAAAATCCCATGGAACCTAATTAACCAGGATCTACAATAGTCTAGTTTTATTTGGTTTCTTTTTTTTTTTTTTTTTTTTTTTTGAAAGGGAGAGGTTTTGGGGAGCACTCTACTTTTTAGATGGAAAAAATGAACAGACAAATAACATTCTAGACATTTTGGGAACTCCTCTACTTGGTGTATAGCTATTCTGATCTTCTACACTTTTCTGGATACTTTTTTGTTATTCTCATAGGGATCTAAAATCCAGATACTCAATCATCAAAAAACAAAAATCCCTTTTTTTCAACATAGTGTTCCATTAGTTTGTGAGTTTGGCTGCAACATTTTTTAAAGATTTACAATTAAACAAGTGAAACAGGAAAGATTTTCTGGTTAACCAGAAAAGCAAATTAATGAGAAATGTTCATGAACTACAGTATCATCACTGTGCAAAGATGACCTCTGAGTCTATTGACAAATACTGGCAGTGTTCTCTTTCAGCCTTTCACCATTGTTTCTCTTCTTCAGGGCTGATAACTACTGTCAGAAAATGAGATGGCAATTAGGAATTTTCAGTTACTTTTTTCGTATGTATTTGTGTTTAAATGTTGAAATCTGGGCATGTAAAACTCAGAATTGGACAAAAGATCTCTCTGTTAGGTAGGATTCTTTAGAATGTTCATAGGGAGAAATAGGAAAGGACCAGAATTTCTCCAAAGGGGAGGTTCTTTGGTCCTACAATTCCTTTTGGTTGAAGACAGCTAGTTTGGCTCCAGATAGCGTCTGAAAGCAAACCTTCAAGTACGGAGTCCTAAAGTCTACAATAGAGATGAAATGTAATAAGAGGAAACTTTGTTGGAATCCAAAGCAGACTTTTCCTTCTAAGAGTTTCTGCACTTAAAATCACAGTATAACTTTTTTTTTTTACAAAGAAAGAATGATATTCTGTCTAAAATGAAACAGATTTGATATATGATCCTCAGAAGCAAATATTCCCCAGGCTATTAAAGCAATAGACTTGAGAGGAAGTGATTTTACAGGAAAAAAATCAGAGATGAAGGAATATATAATTGAAGTTGGGTCTATACAGTATCAACTTTGAAATAAAATCAGTCAAATAACCAAAACATATTCTCAATGCCAACAAAACGGCATGGCCAACTCCCTCCCACCCCCACTAAATTATTTAACTGATGTTGGTGACCATATTATTTTCCTTGGGCTGCCATAATGAAATACCACAGACTGAGTGGCTTAAACAACAGAAATTCATTTTCTCACAGTTCTGGAGGTTAAGTCCAAGATCAAATGTTGGCAGGTTTGGTTTCTTCTGAGGCCTCTCCCCTTGACTTGCAGATGGTCATCTTCTCACTGTGCCCTCACATGGTCACCCTGGGTCTATGTGTCTATGTCCTAATCTCCTCTTCTTATGAGGGCACTAGTCCTATTGGATTAGGCCTACCATATACCTCATTTTACCTTAATTACCTCTTTAAAAGCCCTCTTTCCAAACGTAGTCACGTTCTGAGACTGGGGGTTGGGATTTCAACATGTAAATTTGGGAGGGGCACAATCAGCCCATAATATTCCACCCTCTGGTCCCACAAAATTCATGTCTTTCTCACACGCAAAATACATTCACCCCGTCTCAACAGACCCAAAAGTCGTAGCCCATTCCAGCATCAACTTTAAGCTCAAAATCTCATCTAAACCTCCTCTAAACCAGTTATGGGTGAGACTCGAGGTCTGATGCACCTTGAGGTAAAATTATTCTCCAGCCAGGAGCCTATGAAACCAGACAAGTTATCTGCTTCAGAAATACAATGGTAGGGCAGGCATAGGGTAGACATTTCCATTCCAAAAGGGAGAAACCAGAAAGAAGAAAGGGGTGACGAGTACCAAGCAAGACTGAAACTTAACAAAGCAAATTCCATTAGATTTTAAGGCTTGAGAATAACTCTCTTGGGCTCCATTCTCTATCCTCTGGACCCACCAGGGAGAGCCCTGCCCCCAAAGAGCTGGGCAGCAGTTTCACCCTATGAAACCAAAGAGGAAGCAGCCCCATCCCTAGGTCTGTGCCCTCTAAGCTTGTGGTGGCAGTGGCAGTCCTGCCAACCTCTGAACTGCCTTCAGGGTCATTCTTCCCTTTTCTTCAAGGGTAACACACGTTCACAGCCAGATAGCTCTATTGGCCCATCCTGCAGAATCTCAACTACAACAGCCTTTCTTCATTTTGTCCTGTCTCCATCCCCTGCAGTCCAAGCTGGCAGCATTTCTGCTGAGGTGGTTAATTGGACCCACGAGTCACACCTGCAATCTCTTTATAGCCAAATGATTATCCAGTCATACCCTTGATGTTCTCTCCAGAACATGCATTCTCAGTTTTTGCAGTATGGATAGGCTGAGAATTTCCAAATCTTCAAGTTCTGCTTCCTTTTTGCTTAATAATTTCTTCCTCAATTTATCTCTCCTCTCTCACATTTTACTATAAGCAGTAAGGAGAAACCAGGCAGTGCCTTCAACACTTTGCTTAGAAATGTCCTCAGCTAAATATCGAAGTTAATCATTTGCATGTTCTACCCTCCATAAAAGGCAGGAACATCATTTGTTAGGTATTTGTTATAGCAGCACCCCACTTCACAGTACCAAAATCTACATTAGTCAGGGTTTTCCAGAGAAACAGAACCAACGAGATGTGGATATATACATACAGAGAGAGAGGTTTATTTTAAGGAATTGGCTCACATGATTGTAGAGGCTTGGCAAGTCCAAAATCTGCAGGGTAGGCTGGCGGGCTGGAGACTCACAAAGGAGCTGCAGCTCAAGTCCAGAAGGTTGTCTGCTGGCAGGGTTCCCTCTTCTGCCAAGAGGGTCAGTCTTTTTCTAGTAAAGCCTTCAAATGATTGCATGAGGCCCGCCACGTTATGAAGAGTAACCTGCTTTACTCAGTCTGCTGATTTAAATACTAATCTCATCTAGAAAATATCTTCAGGGGAATATCTAGAATCATGTTTGACCGGTTATCTGAATACCGTGCCCTAGTCAAGTTAACAGGTAAGATTAAGCCTCACAGTGATGTATGGAGAGTTATCATCTGTTAATCCTGATGCTGAACTCATTCTAAGGGCCAGAGGTGAACCCAAGCATGTGAACTAGGAAGAAGCATGACATCCTGATAAGAGTTCTGAATTTGGAGTCAATAGAGACATATTCTCTGCCAATTGACTGGTTATATGATCTATCTGGTGTCAGGTTTTTAATCCATGAAACGGGATTAAAATTAACAACCACCACATAGTGCATCAAGTGTGATGATCAAATATGAAACACTTTGAAATACTAGTTATGAATGTATGATATTGATATACGATATCAATATATCATATTCAATATATCATATATCAATATATCATACATCAATATCATATATCATCGATTTATGATAATATTAATGATCAGGAAATCGTTGTCTCACTCTTCAAATGGACAAAGTCTGGAATGCACAGAAAACTCAGGTGTCTCTCTTGGCCAATACCAAGGTGCCATGTATGGATGACTTTCTTGCTCTTACGACACACTGAAGCCAAAGCTTAAGTTATTACTGTGGGGATCGAAGTCTGACAACAGTAAAGGCTTTCTTAAAGCTACTGTATGAGCAGAAGGTAATGTCAAATTCTCCTTAGCTGGTGACGTTGCCTCCATTCTTCTGATGACATCGTGACCAACTCCACTGACAGCCAGTAGGTTTGAGAAAGGTGGTCTCTAGCAGTAAGGTTTTACAAAATGTGGCTAAAATCACATACATGGAAACAGAGACCATCATTATTAGCAAAAAGTCTTTTTTAATGTGAAGGAAAATCTTTTCCCTGCTCCACGATTTGGGATGAATGGGGAGTAGAAATAATCATTTAACTTTGTCTTCTGAAGTCAATAGTATAGAGGTCTGGGTAGGTGTTTTTGCACAGTTTTAACCCTCTTGGAAAGAAATGAATGGAACTAACTAACCGGTTGCCTTCTGCTGGCTCTTTGCCCATCTGTTGTCTCACTGAGTCTTCCCCCAAATCCTGCAGCATGGGTGCCAGCTCTACAAGGGAACAGCTGTGGGGGTTGCCAACAACTTGGAAATTAGGGAATAAAATTAATAACAGAGAATTATTAATAATATCACAGACTCCAGACCAGAGCTAGGATGTTGAAAGCTAACTGAAAAAAAAAAAAAAAACAGATTGGCTTGTAAGGCAAGTTATCAATAACCAGAGACATTAATACAGTTAAAGTTAAGCAAGGGATCTTGGTCATTCGTAGAAGCAGGGCCAGGGAGAGTCACAGAGTAGCATCAACACCAGCAATGCACAGGGGAGAAAGAATCCGGGTCTAAGGATTCAGCATGTCCAGTCTCTGTGGCAAATACAGCTCTGTTATGAAAATGGATGGAAGAAGCCACTAGAGCCCAAGGCCATGGGACATTTAAACTGCATAACTATCTTATCAGACTCTGAATGCATTTTCACCAAGGAAACTTCCAATTATGATTTATTTTCCCGTGTACTTGCCCCAAGAAGAGAAGGTGCCGTTTGGACCATTGTAAGTATTTTGGTCAATGTAACAGCTATGTCTCCCATTCTAATTTAATACATTGGCTGTGTGGTTTTTACCTCAGCCTCGTGAGTTTGGTTGATGTGAGTCTGCCTCAACAGATGGAGCATAATCTTAGTGAATTGATCCGGTGACAAGCCTGGAGGTCATACCTTACACCATGGAAAATTCACTTCAACATGTTAGTACACTGACAGTGGGTTTTTCTTAGTCTTTCCAAACACAATCCTATTTGAAAGTTCAACACTATCACCTACTTGACTTCCTGGAGCCTGAGTTTCCTTTTCTGCAATATGGGGATGTGCTTGCCAGAAATTAAATACGATAATATAAATAAAGTAGATAGAAAGGCCAAGAACATAGGAACTTAATAGTAGGAGCTCATTTAATGCTAATCCCCTTTTCTTCTGGCCCCGTGAAGGCATTTTCCTGGAAGCTGAAATTAGAGAACATGCTATACCAGGACTCTCATTCCTCTAAGTCAGAAGTTCTCCATTTCCTAAGGAATGCTTATTCATTCGACTGGACTTCCAACTGTCAGAACCGCTCCCTTCTCTGGAGTTCCCCAAGACAGAAACACAGGAACTATTAGGGAACAGTGAATGACCAGGAGCAATGTCAGTTCAAACGGCTTGCGAGTGTCAGAAATAGCGTGGGTCCTGGGGCTAAGGAAGCCGACCCAAAAGCTGGGTTATAATGTGGACGCCAAAGGAATTGCCAGTGAACTTGCTGGGTCTGGCAGAAATCCACTGGCTCCAGGAAGAGGACGTCACACTGTGGCCATGCGGAAGGTGTATCGTCTGGGGACCGCAGTAAGGATGGCTCAGCTCTCAGGGTCACAGAAGGCATTCCTGTTCTCTTGGTCATGGACACGATAATAAAGTGGGTAATTGCTGCTCTGGACAAATTTGGAGGTGAGGACAGGCACATAGTGAAAAGCAAGGAAAATTTCCAAGGCCATTTCCTCCCAGAGTATATTCTTTGACGTCCAAGTTGGCCAGCTTGGTGAACTAGCAATTTGTGAAGCATGCTGCCTGCGACACGAATGAACTCCTCCTTCGCTCCTTGAATGTTTCAAGATGTATCTTTACAGCAACAAACGAAAATGAAGATTAATGGGTGGAGGAAGACGCAGAGCCAGATCTCAACCCAACAGGAATCAGGCAATGGAGCACGAAGCAGCCAGGAAGTTTGGGTGGGAGGGTTGCCGAGATGGCCGTCAGAGCAGCAGTGGAAAGAATCCGGCTCCCCTGGCTGGGACTGCTTCCTTCTCACCTCCTGGAGAAAAAGATGCATTTCCTAGAATAGAGTCAAAATCTCCTCCAGTCCAAGGTCACAGACCCCTCCGCCCAACTTTGCTTCCATTTACACATGAGGAAATAAAGACACTGACGCGGTCTAACTAAAGATAAAATGGATGTGGTCCAAGTGCAAGTTTGGGCCAAGAAAATTCTTTCAAAATCTGGTCTCAGAGTTTCGAGTTCCTCCAGTGATTTTATCCATGTTCTCAATGGAAAGAGGCCTGGAGGTAGGAGGGGTGGAGAGTCAGAGATGGAGTGATGAGAGGACGAGACTATACTCAGGAGAGCAAGCTCTGGAGTTGCATATCACTGGCTTCAGATCCTAGTTGCACCGCTAATGACTGTGTGATGTTAGGCAAGTCGCTTAACATCTCTGAGCCTCAATCTTCTGTTCTGCAAAAGTGAGCCTGACATTATCTTTCCCACAGGATTGTTGTGCAGAGTAAATGAGATAATCTATGCAAAAGTGCATAACAGCCTTGATACGTAGTAGATGCAAGCCAAGTGTTAGCTTCCTTCCTTTTCAAGTTACCTCTTCAGAATTTCTGAATGCATTCACACTGAAAAGTACTGCTGAGAAGGGTGTCTTCAATTATACTTTATAGAGAATATGAAACATATGGGGAGAAGATATTGATCCCAAGCTGCCAAAATTATTTTTGTGGAAGGAATTCAGAATCACTCCAGATCCATCCGTACTCTTTGCTGCAGGTGTGCTTACAGAGTCTTCGACACTATTAAGTTGAATATATTCATTATGACATAAATAGAACTCGGAGAGTTCCTTCATTCAGGTTGGAGCTGTGAGTGGCACCACCTTCTGTAGAATCGCTTCATTGGGTATGTATCAACACATTTGAAAATGTCAGCCTGAGAAGAGGAAGTTTTCTCTCTGGGATTTGAACACCTGGTGTGAGAAAATCTAACAGAAAGGTGATGGCAGAGAAAGAAGAGAGTGATTTTTATTCTTTCTGTATAATACATTCAAGCACCGCTGAGCAAAGCAATAGATCTTCCTTTTAATACTTTTATTTGATAGATATTAAATGGCCTTTCCCAATAATCCATGGAGCATATTTGCATTGAAATGGTAAGTTTCTTAGCTATGCACAGGTAAAGGGCATTATAAAGTTCATATCATGCACCTCCATCTGCGTAGAGGTGGGTGGACAGTGAGGACTGGGAAATGGGGATCAGTGTACTGTGGGGGCCGAGGGGGCAGAGGGAGGAATTTAGGGTTTATTGATTGTCTACTGTCTGCCTGGCACAGTGTTTGGCACTTAGAGACATTGGATCGCTTGACCTTGACAATTTTCTGAGGTCAGAATAACCATGTCATTTTAGAGACGAGGAAATTGAGTCCAGTGAAATTTAACTAGTAAATGGCAAAGGTCAGATTTGAGCCCAAATTGTCTAACTCCAAAGCCTACGCTTTTCCATTGTCCCACACTGGTGCCCGCCCAAGGACCTCAGAGGGGCTGTAATCCACCCTCTCCCCCGCTTCGCAGTTGAAGAATCCCCAGCCCAGGGAAGTGAGGTGCATTGCTTTAGGTCAAAGAGTGAACTCGTCTGGAAGGTTGAAGGAGAACCCAGCTCTAAATGCCAGTACAGTTCATTTTCCTCCCTGTCTCCCTGAGTAGAAAGGCCCCTGGACATGGGCATTGCAAACCTGCTCCTCTCCAGCCATCTCCAGCTCAGTAAACAGAGCCCCATTTACCCAGGTGCTTCAGATAACTGGAGTCCTCCTCTCCCCCTCTCTCTGTCTGGCCTACGTCTGATACTTCAGCACATCCTATCACCTCTACCTTCAGAAAGCCGCCCACATGCCCCACCCCCGCTGCCACCTCCCTGCTCCAAGCCTAGGGCACCAGCTCTTGCCTGATCCCTGTGGCCGCTTCACTGCTCTTCTGCTTCGACTCTTCACTCCCCACGTGCTGTTCTCTGCGCTGCAGCCTCAAGAGCACTTCCCTTCACTCCCTCACTCCTTCATTCATTCAGCAAACATCCGTGAGCACTTGTGAGCCAGGCACTGTTTTAAGTGGGAATTCGATAGTGATAAAATTGAGCTTGAGTCCTGACCACATGAAGCTTCCATTTTAACGGGGGAAATGGGCAAGTACCAAGATAAATATCTAAAACGTGTAGTAAGTTACACTGTGATAAGTTCCAGGAAGAAAAACAAAGCAGGGAAGGGGGCTGAGCTTTTGTCTAGGGTGGACAACGACGCTACTCTGAGAGGGTGACTCCGCCGTGAAGACCTGAAGGAAGTGAGTGGAGAGCCGTGTGCACATCTGGGAGGAAGGTGCTCCAGGCCGAGGGAACACAGGAGCACAGTCCTGAGATAGGAGCAGGATGCAGGACGAGCATGTTCCAGGAATAGCCAGGAGGCCAGAGGGCTAGGACAGAGAGACCGGGGGAGAGGCGCCATCAGAGGGAGCCCTCGATGCCAGAGTCACTGAGCCCCACACACTTACCAAACACTCTGGTGTGCACTTTGCGTTTGTTTATTTCTGATTCTCACAAATCAACAACCCTCAAAACATCCTCACTTTTTAAAAGTGGTAACTGAGATTTGGAAAAGTTCAGTGACACACCCAAGGTCACCCAGAGCCAAACTTGTCTAATTTCATTATGTTCCAGCTCCTCCACTGATCTGGGTTTGGGCTGTGCTATTAAGTCAAGGCACCGCTTAAGTAAAATCTTCTTAGCCATAACGTCAATCATGGGTTGAATTATGACCTCAGTTCTGAATTATAAAGAGCGGCTCAGAGCAAGCCACAAGCTCAGACCAAAAGCTCACCCAGGACCACAGCCAAGGTGGGGTTCTATGCCTGGATTAGGCTGAGAGATCTGGGGCTCAATTTCTAGGGGCCTCGGTTTCCCCAATATGAAATAAGATTGAACTTCACCAACTGGTGTCTGAGTTAGAGAAGCCCTTGGAGGCTATGTAATCCAACGTCTGCATTTATAGCAGGTGAGACAGTCCCAAAGAGGAGGCATGACGGGCACAAGGTCGCCTAGCTGATCAAAGCCAGAGCTGGGACTCCCAATCCAGTGCTCTCTCCCAGGAGTGCATGCCTCCCTCCATGGAGCACGTATATTACTCTGCCTTGGCTTCAAGGCACTAAAGTGAGGGGAAGAGAATGAACGCTCAGGCAAGTGCTCCAGTCGGCTCCTTGAAGGAACCTTCTCAACCCTGGCGTGATGCTTGGTCCCTCCTCACATCAGGCAGTGGGCTGAAATGGTGACTCCCAAAATGATATGTTCACATCCTAATTCCTGGACCAGTGCATCATACTTTATGTGGCAAAAGAGTGAATATTACTTTCTATGACAGAAAAGGTAATTAAGATCTTGAGAGGAAGAGTTTATCCTGGATTATCATGGTGGGTCCTAAATGCACTCACATGTCTCCTTCTAAGAGAAGCAGAAGGAGTCTTGAGATAGAAGAGGAGGGGGCCATGTGACAATGGAGGCTGAGATCAGAGTGATGGGGCCATAAGCCAAGGAACACCTGCTGCACCAGAAGCTGAAAGACGTAAAGAATGGATTCTCCCCTAGAACTTCTAGATGGATCACGGCCCTGTCTACACCTTGATTTCAGTTTCGGCTCAGTGAAACTGATCTCAGACTTCTAGACTCCCGAACTGTGACAGAACACATTTCTGTTGCTTTAAGCCACCAAGTTTGTGGTAATTTGTTATAACAGCCCAAGAAAATCACTAACCCCCTAACTGCTAACTTCTTGCTGTCTTCACGGCCTCTTGCCCCACTCTCTACACGCTTGGCTGATGGCCTCAGGCCCCCATCCACCCGCACGCATCCTCCGTCCCTCCTTTCAGCTTTACCCTCAGCCTCAGACCTCTCTCCAGCTTACACTTTCTTCCCTCTTCCTTTGCCTTCATTCTTTCCAGCTCTTCCAGTCCCCAGAACCTCCCTTCCCATAGGCTACTCCCAAGGCACCGCTTCCCATCTGCCGGAGACAATGACGGGCTAGAAGCCTGTTCCAGCAGCGCCACAAATCTTCATTAGGACCATAATGATCATTAATGTGCTGGAACCGCAATCGCTGTCCGCACGCCTTGCTGGTGGCAGCGTGATGGATGACGGCCCGGCTGCCCTCCTCAGCTGCCATCGCCTTGCGGTGAGTTTCTTGAATGAAAGGATGTGGGAGGGAATTGCTGGGGGGAAGAACCAGGGACCGGCCAGGGTGGGGTCTTTTTTAGAGTCAACAGAGCTGTTCCTAGGAACTGGGAGGACACACCCCCCCCCCCTTAGCAAAGCCCCCTCTGTCCATGCAAACTAGTCCAGGAAGGACCCGGCAGTCTTGCCAGGAAAATATAGGACATCCAGTTAAAACTGAATCTCAGATAAACAACAAATATGTATGTCCCATGCAATATCTGGCACATATTTATACTAAAATATATTCATTTTATATCTGGAATTCAAATTTAACTGGGTGTCCTGTATTCTTATTTGCTAAATCTGACCTGGGTCTCAAGCTGGTGCCCTTTGCTTGCCAAATCACAGCCTCCCTGTAAAGGGGCCACCTGTCCAGGCTGCTGGGAGCTGCCCTTGGCCAGAAGCCAAGGAGTCTGCGACGTCTTGAGTCCTTTCCAGAATTCTAGGGACGGCAGGCAGGACTATGGACTGACACCCAGACAGAAAAGGAACTGATCTGCTGAAGTTGCGGTGGTGGAAATCAAGAGACAGGAGAAGATGTCTCAGAAAAGCCGCGTGACTTTGCCGCGATTCATTCAATTCAGCAGCGCGGGCGCGCAAGGCGCTGCCAGTGCCAGCTGAGACAAGCACGGCCTGAGTCCCGAGGGAGGCGCAGAGGAGGCACGTTTTCCACGCTAATTGCCCTGGACTCACCCTCAGTCACTGACGCGTCTTCTCTGCACCTCCTCCCAACTCTAGAAATCAGCTGCTGGCTCCTGACTGTCCCTCACCTGCAGCGTCCCCCACACTAACCAGCACTTCTGCAACTTCGCGGCTCTTTGCTACACGCCCTCATTATCTCCACCTTGGACCATCGCCCTCCAGAAACCTGCTCTATTTCAGGTCATGTGCCACCCCACTGCCACCTTTCTGGCTCTGAGATATCACAGACAAGATGGAGCAACTCTTCTTACTGCCAATGACTGTCTCCCCTTTGCCTGACTAATAAAGACCAAACCCACTGGCACGGCATTTAGAAATCTCTAGGGTCTGCGTGTCCCTGCATTGTTTCCCACCAGCCCATGCTAAGCACCCAGTGCTGTGGTCACATGCAATGAGATGCTGTTCCTGGAAAGTGACCTGTTTGGGTTCCTTCCTCCTGCTCCTCTTTGGAATCTGGGACTCAGCAACTGAGAAGGGAAAAGCTTTGGCTAAACCTTCATTACCCAACTTAGCTCAGCATGGCTTTGGGGGTCTCTATGACCCACCCAGGGATGTTTCTCCACCCTGTCCCCAACAACTAAGATACTATGGCTTTGGTCCTGCCTAGGGAAGCCAGTGTCAAGAAGGGTAGAGCCTCCGGGACACCTGGCCTGGATTCATCTCAGCCAGCCACAGGTGATTTCAACGGTGGCCCAAGATCACATGGTTAGCCAGAGATGGGCCTGGGTGTCAAAGCTGGGCAGTCCAACTCCAGAGCTGCTGCCTTCCACAGCTCCACTGTACAGAGCCCTTGGTGGTCCACACCAGTCCCCACAGGACATCTGTGGACTGTGAGGATCAGGGAGAGGAATCCACATTCTGCTTCTGAAGGCTGCGGTTACACATCTCCCTGTGTCTGCAATTACACTGCAACTCTGCAGGACCCATTCTCAGTGTTCCCTCAACATCTTTCTCTTCCTGCCAACATCAGGATGAGCTAAATGCTGTAAGTCACAAACCCCGCATCTCTGTGGCTTAACACAGCAAGGGTTTATTTGTTGCCCGATTCAGTCTGGGGAGCTTTGCTCCAAGTGGTCATTCAGGGACCTGGGCTTCTTTCATCTTGTGGCTCCAACCTGCCCTAGGTCCTTGGAATTCTCTCCATTCAGAGTGAGATGAGGATATTATGTGCAAGGTTTTATGAGCCAGGACCACGACTAGAGCATACAGATAGTGTGATATGCTGCCCAGATCCCCCACCAAGACTAAAGGACATGTTACCCCTGCTGCCAGGAGAACTGCTGGCAGATTATCTTTAGCTGGCAGCCCCCTTGGAAATTTCCCTGAGCTGAAAGAGTTATCACTCAAGGTCTTGTCTCCTTCCTAGGGCAACACAGGGGTGTAAAGTCCCAGCCCCCACCTAGGACAACTCTGAAGAGTCACGCCAGCTTCAGAGTTCTGCCTGGGTCAGCTGAGGTCAACTGAGCCTGCAGCACTGACTTCACAGCTGA
The DNA here is from genome assembly GCA_031878705.1 of Tapirus indicus. Lineage (NCBI taxonomy): Eukaryota > Metazoa > Chordata > Mammalia > Perissodactyla > Tapiridae > Tapirus > Tapirus indicus. The sequence goes on along the minus strand of CM062923.1, from coordinate 9,819,037 downwards.
ACTTCTCCCTCTGCCAGTCCTGCTTCTGTCCCTTCCCTTCAACTGGTCATAATCTCTAGAGGATTCACAGATGAACTAGTTCAGAGTCTGCCTCTCAGGACCCCAAACTGCATACACACGTGACTTCTGCTCACACTGCATCAGCCGGTGACAACAGACCCTGGAGAGGGTTGCCTTGCAGTGTGCACAGGTAGCCAGGAGAGCACGGCACTGATAAGCACTGGCGGTGTCACAGCGATGAACTCTCCTCTTTGACACTGTTGATGCAAATAACCCATAACCAATCTATAAGTCAAAATTGGGGTGAGTTTATTATGAGCCAGATCTGAAAAGTCCTTTCACAAAGTAATGGAGCACCGCAAAGAAGTGGGGGTACACAGATTGGTTCTATACCATCAAAGAGCGTGTATCACATATGATTAGAATGTGTCCCTTTTACAATAGGTGTGGCCTTGCTTTGCCGGCGCAGCAATTCAATGAACACAGCAGGTGGGCGGTCTCAAGGTGGGTGAGTGCAGCAGGTCAGCAATCAATCCTTAGTTTAGCGAGACATGCCTACCCTTAAGGAAACGCTGATGTGGGGGAAATTACATCTTTATATTTAAGGGCGTTGTTCTTGTATTTGGGACACAGTAAATACTTAAGGCAGATATACAATGGATGCTCAACAGCCACATCAGGCCCTTTTGGGAAAAAAACAAGTTCAGGACGAATTGGTTCTACACCAAATGGCTTCCTCGTATACTCCAATATCGTATTACTTGTCATTTATTTATCAACACAATGCCTCAGCCCAGTGTGGAGCAGTGGGTGGCCCTGGGAGTGTTTGAAAGGAGACGTGGAGGGACGTGTGAACCTGAGAGCACGATTTCAAAGCGCGGGACTTGGACTCAGGATGTGGAGTTTGAAGCTCAGTCCTTCTACTTTCTAGGATCAATAAAATGTGATTTTCCTCCTTCTCCTGTAAACTCCATTCCCAAATCTATAAAATGCAGCCCAAAATACTGGAATATAAAGAGCAGTTGTGAAGATTAACAAGAGAAGCTATGCAAAATCAACTACCCCAGGACCTCCTATGAAAAAATTCCTCTCTCGATACTTACTGCGTCCAAGTCTGTCTTCTGGCGTCTGCCTGATCCATCTAAAAACATTGCCCTCTTTGACTACACACTTGTGGGTTGGGACACTCAGACATGACCTCCTATCAGGAGCTGACCAAATAGAAATGAATTAGCAAGCTGGAGAATTCAATATCATCCTTGTTTTACTTTCTCTCTAACAAAACTTTGCAAGTGTTTTCCTTTAGTATTAAACCACTTAGTCTCGACTCGGTATTCAACAGGCTCAACCGCCCTGGAGTTCTGTGGTTTGCATGAGTTGGACCAGGATCTGATGCCAAGATCTGGCATTGACTCGAGGGGGGCCTTTGAAGGCAGGAATGAGACTTGGCCGGCTTCAGGTGAAGGTTCTTCCAGGCTTCAGGCGTCCCACTAACGAAGGCACAGCTCTTGTGGGCAGAGGCTCGCGGGGCAGAACAGATTGGCAAGAGTTTGAGACTACTTCCTTCTGGCCTCATGATTTGAAACCAAACCAGCATAAACCAACAATATAACCAGAGCACTGAGAGCCTCTCAGAACTAAAGGCAATCTTTACAATACCAGGAAGGCATGCTGGGATATCAAAAAGGTCAACATAAGCTCTACTTAACACACGGCCCAGGTCCCTGAGTCCAATCCTGGGACAAAGGACAGGAGTCTGTGGGGAATAATACGATGTGGACACAGCGGTGAAGAGCGTGGGTTCTGTAGCAAGACCATTCACGTTCCAGTTTGCTCCTTCTTACTGTGTGTGTGTGCAAGTTGGTTGCCCCTCTGTAACCGAGCATTCCCATCTCCAAAACTAGGATCAAAATAGTACCTATGTCATCACGTTAATGTGAAGATTAGATGCAAGGAATCCAGGAAGCTCTTAAAAAGTGCCTGGCATTCGGCAACTACGCAATGAAGTTGGTTGTGGTTGTTGCTGTTGCTAGTGCTAGTAATGGTGTCGGTATAAGTATTATCATCACAAAAGGTGCCTTCATGTGCTTCCTGATGTGCGCATTGGAGACTTAACTGTCCCAGGTCTGTGCTAGACCCTGGAGGTGGAGACGTTGTTCCTACTCCAGAGCTCACCACAGTCTGCCCAGGAAACAGTGAAAGTGAAGAAGGTTCTGTTTTGATCCAAGTAGCTCGAGGTGATGGGACAGCACAGATGTGAGTCCCCAACCTAACCTGTGGGTACACTGCTGCCACACTTTTTTAGCCTACAAAGAACTGTGATTGCTGATGGAGGAAACACACAGGCCCTGCGGTCCCTGTGTGACCGGAGAGGGAATGGGAGGTGGAGTTTGCGTGGACTGTGTGGCGGGGGCTCAGTGATTACTGGAACTATTGATTACTGGCGTCCCCTCTGCTGCCAGCACACTCCCACCCACCCTCTGAAGGTAGAACAAGAGGACTAGATTCTAAAAACTAGAAGTCACCTTCAAGAGAGGAAGTGTGGTGCCCTAGATGGGTGTTAGAGAAACATCATTTTGTTTTCTAAACCAAGATCTCCCATGTTCAAGCTGTACAACATTGGAAAGGCCCCTGACCTCTCTGAAACTTATTATCTTATATGTAAAATGAGAGTAATAATACCTACATCTTAATGTGTTGTGACAATTACCTTAAACAGTGTTTGGTTATTTATTTGTTTGTTTTTTTACCACAGCTGATTCCACACCACGAAGGGTGTTATGCATCCAGCAACAGACGTGGTGGAGCAAGAAAACTAAATAAATAATAAAGAAGGGAAACCATGCACAAGAAGGAGAAAGGAAAGGCAAGGGAGAGATCAGTCCACATAACTGCCTCCCTATGACCCTGGACGAGGGGTCAGCTACAATTTTTGCTCTGAGCTTTCCAGGGGCCAAGGCAGAGAGAGAAACCTGGTCAGTTGCAAGATTAATGGTGTCCATAAGATGAAAACAGAAGTCTTGTTCACAACGAAGCATTTTTGAAAGCTCTTAGCTTCTACTAAAAGTGTTCACAGCTACTATGGACTATTACCACTGCATGCCTCTTACCGTCACCATCATCAACTAATACAGTGTTTACCAAAATAAATGTGAACTCGATTTCATGTTCACGGTCAGAAATTTTTTTAATAAAGTCGAATAAGATAAACAGAACTTAATAAAATAGAAGTATATTTTTGAAACATTTGTTTCTATTTTTCATTTATACAGAAAAAGAGAGAAAAAACAAAGTTGTTGCTATGGACTGAATTGTGTCCCCCCCGCCCTGAATTCATATGTTGAAGCCCTATCCCCAGTGTGACTGTATTTGAAGATAAAGGCTTTAGAAGGCAACCAAGCCAAGAAGAGAACTCTCACCAGCGACCAACCCTCTTGGCACCTTGATCTTGGACTTCCCAGTCTCCAGAAGTGTAAGATAATAAATTTCTGTTGTTTAAGCCACCCAGTTGTATTTTGTTAATGCAGCCCGAGCTGACTAAGGCAGTTGTGATACAAAGGACACTACTTGTGCTTCATGTTCAAAAAAGCTTGGAAAGTGCTGACTACATCAACCCACCGCCTGACCACACTTGACTCTCCTGTCCAGCAGTCATCTAAGTGGACGTCCACCTTTGAGCCAACATCAGAGCAGCCAAGCTCACTCCTTTCCTGGGCAGCCCAGTCTATCATTTAGTCTCTCAAGACATAAAAAAATTCTTCCTTTGAGCCAAAATCTGTCTCCCTGGAACTTCTGCTCACTGAAACAATGCCGTACATTCTGAAGCAAGTTTATTTTCCATTCATTGATGTTTATGTTTTATTTGAATTCTCCGAAGGCCCTTCTCTAAGCAGAGCGCTGGCCTAGCCCCTGGTGGCGTGAGGGGAGAACAGAGGTGCCATGGTGAAGACGCAAGCACGCACCAACTGCATGTTCCAGAAAGAGCCACGGAGATGACCCAAGGGCCTCCCTGGGTGTGGGCGGAGAGAACAAAGCAGAGCTGTGTTTCAGATGGAGGACCGTGACTGGACGTGCAAGGGGGGCAAACACTAGGAAGGTCTGCTTGAAGGGGCTCAGAGCTCAGGAATAATCGGGGCCACTTCCTGACTGATGGCAGAGAGTAGCCCTGTATCTGGAGAAAAGTGAGCGGCATTCCAGAAAGACGTCCTTCTCAAAGAATTGGAAGAGGAAAACTTAGACAAGGCAAACAACGAACAACCGAAAATTTGGTTACTTATGACTGAGTCCACTTAGTTAAATTAACATAAATCAGATGACTGTCGATGGTCCGTAAGACCCCAGCAATATAGGGAAGAAAACCAGAACTCACTGAGCAGCCTTGACCGGGAAGCCACGTGAACCGATCAACTGTGACCAGGGGCAGGGTCATGTCCCAATATGCCAGCCCCTGTGGGAGCCACATAACTGGAAGGGGAATGCTGCACAGACAAACAGCAGGTGTCCACACAGGAAGGTCAGAGGAGAAGTTAAAATCAAGATGGAAGGAGGAGTCAGGGCCTGATGGCAGGTATTCAAGCATTTGACAGACTGGACTAGGGAAGAGATGGGGCAAAATGGAGTGATTCAAAAACCCCAGGCTTTGAACTTGGACCTGAGTTTGAAATCTGCCATCTAGTTGCTGTGTGACCTTGGGTAAATTATTAACCTCTCTGACGCTCAATTTTCTTAAATGTTAAAAAGGAAAAAATAGTACCTAACTTTAACATTTCTGACCCTCCATTTTCTTACCTATAAATAGAAAAAACAAAACAAAACAATACAGTACCTAACTTGGAGGATGCCGAGAAATAAAAGAGAAAACATGTAAAGTGCCTGGCACAAAGCTGGTCTCATCTAAATAGTAGCTACTACTCTTGCTCCTTTAGGTGACACCTAAGGACATAGCTAGGACCAATGACTGGAAGTTACAAGGAGAAGTCTTTCAGTATAAGGAGCATTGAGTCCATTGGAATGGCTCAGAACTGGGAAAGGCTGCCTTCTACAGAGCAAGCTCCCACTTGGAAAGAGGCAGTGTGGTGTAGGGGAAAGAACATCAGAGTTAATTCCGAGGGTCTTGCTCCCACTCATTAGCAGTATCATCCAAAGCAAGTCTCTCAGTCCCTCTAATGCTCGGTCTCCTCACCTATAAAATCGAGGTAATCGTCCCACTTCTGTCTCTCACGTGGTTGCTTGACAGTCAAACGACCCAGTGACTGAGGGAGTTTTCTGTTAAGTGTGAAGGGTCACACCAAGGGGAGGAGTGATTAGGTGCTTAAGCAAAAGCTGAATAAAAAATGAGCACCTGTCAGGAACATGACAGAAGAAAGGCCAGCTCTGTCAGAAGCTCGAGCTGCGTGCTCCCCACAGGTCTTCTGTCCCTGTAACACTGTGAAATGTTCAGTCGGAGCTCACAAAGACTAGGTCAATCCATCACCAAATTCCTTCCGCCAACAAGATTTCTGACCCTCAGCTTCTTTGCTTTCTACACTATTTAAAGTTTTTCCTTTGTGAGCGAGCCCTCATAAAGCCCCATTTTTACCAACTCAAACCCACTTTTCAAAAATTGGTCTGCCCAGAATTTTGCCTTTGTCCCCAACCTCAATGACAAGTTTCTCAAAATGACTGCTACTGGCCTTTTCATGATATACTACTAAACAATTTCATGATCTAGCTTAAATTCAACATACCATAAAGAGACAGGTGGGCTGCTGCAGAGCCAGTCTTCCTAGATTTGAAACCTCAGCTCTACCATTCATTCATTGTGTCATCTCGGGTAAATTTATTCTCTGTCTCAGTTTCTACATCTGTTCAATAGGTATAAAAATACCAACTTTGAAAGTTTGTAAGGATTATAGTTGTGAAGTTATTAAAGTTGTGAAGATTATAGACAATGTATGCAACACATATATTATGGTGCTTCACTCATAGTAGCATTCAAAAAATTTTACTTAACTTTTATTAAATTATACCATAGATATATGAAAAGTGTACAACTTCTAAATGTACCACTCAATGAATATTCCAAAGTGAATGCATCTATGTAACCAGCACCCAAATCAAAAAATGGAATATTACCAGCACCCAGAAGTCTTTCTCACGCCCGCCTCTAGATGCTATCCCCCCCCACCCTGCAGGACAGCCAACATCTCGACTTCTCTCACCATAGTTTAGTCTTGCCTGTTTTTGAACTCTTCATAAGTGGAATCATACAGTATGTTCTCTTTTGAGTCCAACTTCTTCTACTCAGCATTTAATTTGTGAGATGTTACTATATGCAGGTGTAGCTTATTCTCAGCACATTTTGGTTATTATTTTTCAGTTCAGTTTGTGAGTTGTCGCCTTGAAACAAAATGGCTATCAGAGAAAACTTCCAAACGGCTCACCTTCTATGATTGCACCAAATGATGGCTGCACTTCAAAAAACCACTGCTTTGATATTTTGAATCACAGGATGATTCACTAAGTTGCCCTAGAGCATAATACATAAAATGTGCACATCCTTTATAAGAAATGAAATAAACCAAGCAGTCGCAGCTAACAGCTTAAATAAAAGCAGGCATATATCAAAACCTTAGTGGACTCCAAGAGGAAAGATTTAACTAGAATAAGAAGAGTATACATTGCCTATGCAAATAGGTAAATAAAGAGCAGAAATTTTCTCTAACATCACCAATGGAGTTGTTAGAAATAGGCAGGTGTGAAGCTCGGTGAAAAAAACACAGACATTGACAGAACTGGGATGGAGCCCTTGGTACACCGCCCATTGACAGTGTGGTCTTGAAAAATTACTTCTCTTTGTCTCAATTTCTTCATCTGCAAAATTAAAAATGGTAGTACCTACCTCCTAGGCTTGGTTTGAAGATAAAATTCGATTAAATTATGTAAGATATAAAGTAGGTGCTTATACTATTAAGAAATGAAGAAAATGCCACCCCATATCCCCTGCTCTGAACAAACTTGATTTTACATTTCTAAGTAAATGGTACTACGAGCTTTTTGAGGGCAGAATATGAACCTTATTTATCTCCAGATCCCAAGTGCTTAGCATTTGGTACTAGAAATGTATGTTGACTTGAATGTTACTTATCACGAGGTAGATGTGTTTATATATTGGCTTATGTGTTTGGAAGGAAGACAGTGACACTAATATTTGTTCATGCTCCCATATGTCAGCCAGTCACCTGTGCCAGTCATTCTGCAGATGGTAATGGACCTGGATTGTTCTATCATTTAGTCTTTATAATAATTCTATGAAACAGAGTTTTACAGACCAGGAACCAAAACTCAGAAAGGTTAAGGTCATATACCCAGTTAGTTTAGGATCAAGACTGGGATCAGGTCTGTATATTTCCAAATGCTAGGCTCCTTCCACTCACCATGGTTTCTTCCTGTTCCTCAACATCTTCTCTGTCCATGCATTAATTCAATTATTTATTCATTCATTTATTTAATCAATCTATCAGCAAATATTTATGGGGCACCCCCACCCCACCCCCACCCATGGCAGACTCTCTCCTGGGTATTTGCAGTCCAGTGAAGAAAAACAAGTGAATCTCTACCCTCATGAAGCTTACACCCTAGCTGGGAGGGGATAGTAAATAAATAAATAGGATTCAGATGGTCTGTCTAGGAACTCCATAAATAGAGAAATAGAATTCGGGGGCAGGGCGCCTGTCAGATAAGACCTTCCTGCAGAGGTGACATTTGAGGTGAGACCTGAAGACTGTCCTCTTAAGTGGTTCCTGCTGACATATCCTCCTGCCCCTGGACAATACCCTCTTCCGGTTGTTCCTGGAACTGATCCATGAAATATTCTAAGCCCCCCCAGGCCTTCCATGGGAGGAGTTGTGAAAGCTGGATTTACAAATCAGTCGGAACAGATCCCAGACTGCCTCCCTGCCAAAGTGCTGTCAGCGCTTCCAGATGGTTCTCACAGATTACTGCTTTCCTATCTGTCTGGGCTGGCCCTCCCGCTCAAGGGGGCAAACAGTCTGCGGAAGGGGGCTGATTGAGAAGAACTTTCCAGGGTTCTTTTATGCAGCCACTGGCCCCTGTGGTTTTTACCCCTGCGGGAGCACTTGGCTAATGTTCTTTTATCTTCTTACACCTCTCTGTCCCGATAGGGAAAAGAGCTGCCAGGGACGGAGGGTCTACTGTGCTCCAAGTACTGCAGTTTACATACTTATCCGAAGATGCCTAGTTATGAGACCCTGCACGTTACCTTCTTATGTTTGGTGACACCATCTTCCACATGGTCACTAAGGTGACAGTTGATCTTTCCTCTACTGAGTATCTATTTGTGATGACTGGGAGGTGAGTGCATCGCAAATACATTCAGAGACAACACTCTGACTACTAAACATGCAATATTAGGCCATAGTAAGAGAAATATTGGGTCCAAAGGAGGAGATGAAAGTAGCTGGTGAAGGAGGAACAGCATGAGGTTTGAAGTCACAGACCTGGATTCTAAACCTGCTTTACCACAGCAATGTGATTTTTAAGCCTCTATTTCCCCATCTGAAAAATGAGATTAATGATACCTTGACAGGTTTAAAATAGTAAAGGAGGGGCTGGCCCCGTGGTGCAGCAGTTACGTTTGCGCTTGGCAGCCTGGGGTTCGCAGGTTCGGATCCTGGGTGCCTGCCGACGCACTGCTTGTCAGCCATGCCGTGGCGGCGTCCCATATAAAGTGGAGGAGGATGGGCACGGATGTTAGCCCAGGGCCAGTCTTCCTCAGCAAAAAGAGGAGGATTAGCAACGGATGTCAGCTCAGGGCTGGTCTTCCTCACGAAAAAATAAATAAATAAAATAAAATGGTAAAGGAAAGTGGTTGATCCTAGCCAAAGCACACAGAATCACAAATGTGTCCTAGGGAGAGAATGGCAGATATAAGGTGATATCTACCCTAGAAATTTATTATAATCTAAGGGCTGGCCATCAGTTTTGTGATAATAATGACATGATTTTTCAGCCTACCATAAGTCCACCCATCCCTCAGGATAGAATTGCACTGACCAAGCTCACTAGACTGATGAAAAACTCTTTAAATGAATATTTGAAATATTTACATATTAAATGAAAGATAATATCAGCTTTTAAAATGATGAGGACGAGAATTGTGATACAAACCTCAAGGTCCTATCAGCGTGACAGACATTCTCCCCCACTGGGATGCACAGGGGAAGCCAAATTACAATCAGGAGGACAACTGATGAACGTGGAATCGGGACAAAGAGAACAAGATGAAACACTTTTTCAAGGTATCAGGGACAACATGGCCATTGGGATAGAAATATTCACAACCCCTTTCCCTAGACAATGCCTCTGTGGGCCCTGGTGACATTTGCCTCCACAACTCTTCTGCTTCCTGGGGTCCTTTCTGATTGCCTCATTCTTTTTCTTAGAAATGCTAACATGTTCAACCAACTTTCTTCAAATCTTTTATGCCCAAGTAACTTTTTTCTGTTGAAGGTTACTTTGCATTGCCCTATTCTGATCTCCTGACTTTGATTTTATAATTTAGCTTTCGGGAGGAAATCTCAACTATCCATAAGCTTCTGGGAATGGTAAATGACATAGATTTTGTACGGCACCTGGAACATAGTATGTGTTGAAGAAACTATTTTGGTGGTGGTGGTGATGATGATGATGATGATGATGATGATGATGATGATTTTGTGCATTGGTCAGAATACACTTGTGCTCCAAATCAGGGAATATTTCAAAAGGGACAGCAGCAAATGTAAAGGATGGGAGATAGGTAAGTCACAAATCATGGTCATTTCTTGATTCCTTCTTCAAACGGCATATCCTGTCCCCTGTGACCAAAGCCAGCCAAAGGGTATCCTTTGTAAGTCCTCTTAAGGCTGTTGGGTTATTGTGCTCTGCTGTTTTGGACATGCTCAGAGGATAAGGGGAGGCCACATCCCTATGGATAGAGGACAGAGTATCTACTGAAGGAAGAGAAAATTCCTACCATCTTGAGATAAGGTGGATCATGGAGCAGGAAAGAGAGACTTAGAAAGTGGGAGGATGGAACTTTTTCCTGTCCTTGAGACCCGTCCTTGGGTCTAAATTGTGAGGAGTTAGATGCACCCAGGGTGCTCCTGGGTGGAAGCCAAACAATGGTCTCCGCCACATTTAATTTTCCAGGGCCAGACAGATGGATAGAAACAGCCTGGAAAAACCTATGTGGATGGGCCAGGCCCACATGCTGGGAGAGGAGGCATCTCTGGTACCCATTTATGAGCTACTCTGTAATTCCCTGATGTTACTGCAGGCCTCACCTGTGGTCTAAGGAAACAGGAAGGCTTGTGACCACCCCCAGGCGGCAGGAGTGTCTTAGTCTACTCAGCCAGCTCTAACCAAGTACCATAGACTGGGCAGCTTGTATAGAACCCAAATTTATTTCCCACGGTTCTGGAGGGTAGAAGTCCAAGATCAGGGTGCCAGCACGGCCAGGTGTGGTGAGAGCCCTCTTCAGGGCCACAGCCTGTTGACTTCTCATTGTATTCTGAGGGAAAGCAGAGAGCAGCAAGCTCTGCTTGGACTCTCATAAAGGCATTAATCCTATTCATGAGGGCTCTGTCCTCGAAATCTCATCTAATCCTAATCACTTCCCAAAGGCCCCACCTTCTAACACCATCACACTGGGGAGTAAGGTTTCAATAAGGAGTTTTGGGGGAAGGCAAACATTCAGTCCATAATGAAGAGAAAAGAATAAGTAGTAGCCCTGAGGAGCAGTGAGGCCTCAGCAGCCATAATTGGTGAGGGGCTCCCAGAGGAAGGAACATCTTCCCTCCAGTGGGGTAAACTCTAAAGGTCCACTTCGACCTCCAGCCCTGAGCTCCCTTTACCCCTGACACATGCAAATGCAGATTCACCCTTCACTGCCAACCCCAAAGGTTTGATATTGGGAAGCACTTGGCCATTTCTCTTCTCCCATTGTCTCGCATATAACAACACTCAGTGCTTTTATCAGATTGACTTGTGGCTGTGGTTTTCTCTTTCTATGGGGATTGTGGAGGCTATAGACACAGGTGTTTCAGCCTAAAAGCAGACAGAACCTACAGCCTAGAGACGAATCCTGGTATAATCCCGTTACACTGGAAAAGGCAAGGTGCCTGTTTAGTAAAGAAGGAGTGAAATTACTTTGTTAAAATGTCCAAAGTGCCCATGATGTGTAAGAAGGATCCAATGTGTTCTATGGGACCCAAGGAGGAGAATTAGAACTGATGGATAGAAGTTATAGCAAGATGGATTTTTATTCTCATTTAAAGATAAAAAATGTGCAGGTCTTTATTCTTGATAATGAAGAACAAAAGATGACTCCTGTTTTCCTTCCCACCTCACCTTTAATTCCTCCAAAATCTCTCTGAAGGGCATAAATATAAGGCTCATGGGGAGATAAACTGGCAACTGTGTAAAGAGCAGCAAATTGCACCAGCATTGCTAAGGGTGGCTCCCATGTGTTGTGCTGTTACCATGGGCAGGTACCTGCCAAGAGCTTTACAGACCTTTTCTCACTTAATCTTCACAAGGACCTTAAGAGGTCGGTAGCATTGTTCTCCCCATTTAAAGATGAGGAAATAGGCTTAGAAAGGTCAAGGAACTTGGCAAGTCAACTTATTGACTAACTAGAGGAGCCAAGAATTGAACTCAGGACCGACTATCTGACACCAAAGTCTTTGGTCTTAACCAGTAAATTACACTATATACATGTTTTCTGGGATTGTTTTCAGTTTATGGAGCCACTTTATGAAATGTTGCATGAAAAGGACTTGCTAGTGAGGATCTCCAGGCTATACAGGAGGGTGCTGTCCTGGGATCCAGCCAACAGGAGTGCTGAGTAATCTCCACCCAAGGGCAATGTGGGTCAGCCTCCATAGAGGTCACTCCACCAGCCTCCATGTATTTTTTTTTTTGAGGAAGATTGGCCCTGAGCTAACATCTGTTGCCAATCTTCCTCCTTTTTTCCTTTTTTCTCCCCAAAGCCCCAGTAGATAGTTGTACATCATAGTAGTACATCCTTCTAGTTGCTCTATGTGGGACACAACTTCAGCATGGCTTGATGAGCGGTGTGTAAGTCTGCAGCCAGGATCCGAACAGGCGAACCCCAGGCCGCTGAAGCAGGGCGTGCGAACTTTGCTGCGCCACCAGGCCGGCCCCAAATGTATGTTTCTTACCAAGTGTTTATTTTGTTGCTTTGCACACTCTTTAGCCCATAAGAATCTTGAAGAATTGGATTTTCTTCCGAGAAGAAACAGGGAGATCGAGAAAGAGGAATGATGCAGAGAGGCCCTTGCCAGGACCCTGGAAGCTGCTACAGCTGGATGAAGAGGTGACGAGCAGGAAAGTCTGAAGGTACAGTCTGAGTCCAGATGGCCAGCTGGATGATTCACATGAGAGTAACTATTTTGAGAGAGGCAGAAGTTCTAAAAGATTTTTGTCACATCCATCTAGATAGAGGCAGTTACTCTTTAGGGACTAGATGTCACACATTGTATGCCAAAGTCATACTCAGTACAGAGAATTTTGTATCACCTGCTCACAGAATTTTAGTGTCTTCCAGTAGCTTTCAATATGAAGTTGAAATGTCTTAATTTAGCACATATGATCCACATGTTTGGCCCTTGTAGTAGCATCTCTCTCCCCTTCTACATATAAATACTTGGCCCCAGCCATACTGAGTTACATATAGTTCTGGAAACAAACCTACTATTTCATGTCTTTCTATTTCTGCCTTTAACATCCTCCTTCCCTTTCCCTCACTCAACTCTTACTTGTTCTTCAAGACTCAGGTCAGTTGTATATGGGCCTCCCTGGACCCACTTCTCTTCTTTGCCTGTGTGGCGTGGTGTCCTTCTGCACTCTACACACCCGCAAATATTCTGTACTCATCTGCACCAGAGCATGTAACACAATGAGTTCTGTCAATTGTCTCCCATCACCACTCCCACCACTGCTTCCAGCACCATCAGACTGAGTGGAGGGAAATGACCATATCTTTATTGACTTTGTAGCCCCAGGAGTTTGATATTACAAATTATTTAAAAACTAAATGATTTTAATTTTTAGTTCAGTTTCCAATAACTTCCCGTTCCAGTGCTGAGTCAGGTGGAGTAGAAACAGAGCAGCCTGTCTCTCACTGAATACAACTATAAAGCATGGACAGAACTCATGGAGTATCTATGTGAAGACTGACAAGCAAAGAGTAACAGGCAGAACGGGGAAGATCAGAATTCAGAGTACCCCTGAACTGGTAGGTAGTTCACTCTCTTTGCCTTCTAGTAGCTCGTGGCCTGAAAACGTGTCAGAAACCCAGAACTGGGGAATAGGACACAGACAGAGAGAGTTCTGAGAGAAGTCCTCTAGTTCTGGCTTGAAAACAGGAAAGGAAGCTCTTAACACTCAAAGAGAGATACGGAATTCTTGAGTTTTTTCTCTCCTTCTTTTTCCTTTCTCTCCTGCCCCAGCCCCCAAGCAATCCCGTGGCTGTGGAGGTAGTGGCAGTAACAGTATCCACAGGAGGCAAGGAAACTTCCTCTCCATTCAGTAAAGATATGGTTCCAAAAAGGCGAGGCCAACCCCCATTGCTTTTTTATCTCTGGGTTCTCCCACCACTTGACCCTGAATGTGGGCACAGTTGCAGAGGTGTGCAGCAGAGCAGTATAACTAAAATACAAGCTTTCCACCCAGAGGACCAAAAACAGGAGACCCAGGGAAGCAGAAAAGAGCAGGGAGAGAGAGGAACTTGGGAAAGCAAACACCTCATGCTGTTACTGAGCTCTGCACCTCACCCCTGAGCTACACATGTGTGGATCTTCTCCTAAACGGAATACGAAAAAGTTCAAGAACTGAACTAACAGAAGGACCATCACCCAGACGCCAGAGAGACCACTGGGTGGCACATCCATGGGACAGATCCAAATTCACCGCACAGTATTTGAAAACTGAACTGACATTGTAAACCACGGTCCACAGAAAGTGGTTTTGAACTTGAAGACTAAATCTAACCAAGTTGACAGCCTGCTAAAACAGAAATATAAACATTCACCACAAGATTTAAACAAGATCCAGCATCTAATAGCATAATATTCAAAATGTCTAGGATACAGGGCAAAATTATTCTGCATATGAAGAACCAGGAAAATCTCAACTCACATGAGAAGACAATCAACAAAGGACAATGCCAACATAATACAGCTGTTGGAATAATCTATAAAGATATTAAAGCAGCTATTACAAAAATTCACCAGCAAGCAATTATGAATACTCTTAAAACAAGTTGAAAAATAGAAAGCCTCAGCAAAGATATGGAAGATAGAATAAAGAACTGAAAAGTATAGGAAAATGCAATAAAAGAAAGAAAGCTCCCTGGATCTGCTGAATAACAAAATGGAGATGACATAGGAAAAAGTTAATAAACTAGATTGATAAAATGTATCCAATCTGAACAATAGAGAAAGAAAAAAAGATTGATTAAAAAATGACCAAAGCCTCAGAGATCTGTGGGAAAACAAGAAAAGGTCTAATATTTGTGTTATCAGAGTCCCAGAAGGAAAGAGTCCGTTGCTGAACAATATTTAAAGCAATAATGGCTGAAACATTCTTAAATCTGACGTGCACCTATGTGTTCTAGAAGCTTATTGAATCCCAAAGAGGATAAACTCAAAGAAAGCCACACCCAGAAACATCATAATCAAATTGCTAAAGAGAAAAAAAAAGATCTAAAAAGCAGTCAGAGAAAACCAATGTGTTACCTACAGGGAATAATGATACAATGACTTTGAATCTCTCATCAGAAACGTGAAAGCCAGAAGCAAGTGGACAACATTTTTAAAGTGCTGAAAGAAAAGAATTGTCAATTGAAATTCTACATCCAGCAAAAATATCTTTCAGAAGTAAAGATGAAATAAAGACATTCTCAGATGATAGAAAACAAAGAGCACTCAGAGAAAGCAGACTTGTTCTAAATGAATTGTTCAACATGTTTTTCAGACAGAAGAGAAATGAGAGCAAAAGGGAACCTGAAACATCAGGAATGAAGGAAGAGCAACAGAAAGAGTAATATCTGGGTAAGTGTAAGAGATGATTCTTTTCCTCTTGAGTTATTTAAAATATGTTTGGCAGTTGAAAGCAAAAATTGTAACATTGTCTGGTAGGTTTTTAAAGTATAATTGATATATTGTTCAAGACTACTATAACATAAAGGGGGAAGGGTTGCATATAATGATTAAATTTCTACATTCTACTTGAAGTGGTAAAATATTGATTAAGAGTATACTATGAAAAATTAAGTGTGTATATTCTAATTCCTAGAGCAGGGGTTGGAAAACTATAGTTCACTGGCCAAACCAGCCCACCACCTATTTTTGGTAAGTAAAGTTTTATTGACACACAGCTATGACCATTCATTTACATACTGCCTATGGCTACTTTGACACTATAACGGCATAGTTGAGTAGTTTGCAAAAGAGACCACGTGGAGTGCAAAACCTAAAATAGTTACCGTCTGGTCCTTTACAGAAAAAGTTGGCCAACCTCTGCCCTAGAACAAATACTTTAAAAAATTATGCAAAAACATATACTAAAGGACACTATAGATAAATTAAAACAGAATGCTAAAAATTGTACAAATAATCCAAAAGAAGGCAGGAAAGGGGAAAATGAGAAACAAAAAATGAAACAAATAAAACAAATAATAAAAGGGAAGGGATAAATCCTAATATATTAATTGCATTACAATGTAAATGGTCTAAATATATCAATTAAAAGACAGATATTGTCCAAATAAGTTGAAAAGAAATGACTTAAGTGTCTAAGAGAAACTTGCTTCAAATATAATGATACACTAAGTTGAAAGAAAAGGATAGGAAAAGATATCCTTGAAAGTACTAGTGAAAAGGTTGAATTGGCTATATTAATATCAAACAAAGTAGACTTCAGAGAAGAAAATTAACACTGATAGAGAGGAGTATTTCATAATAATACGAGGGTCATTTCACCAACAAGACATAACAATGCCAAATGTATATGAATCTAACAACAGAACTTCAAAATACATGAAGCAAAAACTAACAAAACTAAATAGAGAAATACAGAAATCAGTAATTACATTTGGAGACTTCAACACTCTTCATTCAGTGATAGACAGAAGAAGTAAAGAGAAAATCAGTGAGAATATACAAGAATTGAACAACGCTGTCAACACACTGGATCTGACCATCCTTTACAGAACACACCACCAAACAATAGCGGAATATACATTCTTTTCAAGTGCGCATAGAATAGTCACCATGATAGACCCTATAGAGTGTCATCAAACAGACTTCAATAAATGTAAAAGTGCTGAAATCATACAAAATATGTTCTCTGACCATGATGAAATTAAACTAGAAACCTATAACAAAAAGACAGAAAAATCTCCAAACACTTGAAAACTAAAAACACATTTATAAATATGGATTAAAGTGGAAGTCTCAGAGAAATTAAAAAATATTGAAGAAAAGAGAAAATATGACATATCATAATGTGTGGGATGCAGCAGTCAAAACAGTGCTTAGAAGGAAATTTATAGCATTAATTGTTTATATTTAAAAAGAAGAAAGTTCTTAAATCAATAACAAGCTTCTGCTGTAAGAAACTAAAAAAAGAACAAAATAAACCTGAATGAAGCAGAAGGAAGTAAATAATAAAAAACATAGCAGAAATCAGTTAAAGTAAAAGCAGAAAATAATGGAGAAAAATCAATAAACCTGGTTGTTTGAAAATGTCAATAAAAATGATAAACCTCCAGCAAGTCTCACAAAGAAAAAAAGGGAAAAGACACAAATTACCAACATCAGGAGTAAAACAGGAAGTTTCAATACAGACCCTTCCAATCTTAAAAGGATAATAAGATAACACTATGAACAGCAATATGAAAAATTCAACAACTTCTGTGAAAGGGACCAATTACCTGAAGAGTACAAACTACCCAAAACTTACCCAAGCTGAAATAGATAAACTAAATAGTCACATAACTATTAAATTAACCAAATTTTTGATTTCAGACCTTCCATGAAAGAAAAGTCCAGGCCCAGAAGATGTCTCTTGTGAATTTCAGAAAACATTTAAAGAATTCTACACAGTCTTTTGCAGAAAACAGAAGAAGAGAAAATACTTCACAACTAATTTTTTTTTTTTTGATGAGGAAGATTCGCCCTGAGCTAACATCTATGCCCATTTTCCTCTATTTTGGATGTGGGTCGCTGCCACAGCATGGCTTGATGAGTAGTGTAGGTCCACGCCCGGGATCCGAACCCACGAACTCAGGCCACCGAAGCGGAGCATGCTAGACTTAACCACTATGCCATGGGGCCAGCCCCCACAACTCATTTTTTGAGGCCAACATTACCCTGATACCAAAACTAGACAAACACAGTATTAAAAAGAAAATTAATGACCAACAATCCTCTTGAACATAGACACAAAAATCATCAACAAAATATTAGCAAATCGAATCTAAGAATATATAAAAAGAAAAACACAACATGACCAAGTGGAGTTTATCTCATGAATGCAAAACTTGTTCCGTATTCAAAAACAAATCCATGTAAACAACCATAGTAACAGTCTAAAGGAGAAAAATTACATGATTATGTCAGCTGATGTGGAAAAAGTATTTGATAAAACTCAACATCCATGCATGATAGAAACTCAGCACAGAAGGAAACTTCCTCAACCTGAGAAAGGAAATTTACAAGAAACCTACAGTTATCATACTTAATGGTGAAAATTGAATACTTTCTCCCCAAAATCAGGAACAAGGCAAAGATATCCACTCTCACCACCCTTAGTCAACATCATAGTAAAAGTGCTAAATAATGCAATGTGGCAGGAAAAAGAAATGTAAGGAATAGATATTGGAAAGAAAGAAAAACAACTATGCCTATTTTCAGATGAAATAATTTTCTAAGTAGAAAATCCCAACTAATCAATAAAAAAAAAACCTCTAGACCTAATAAGTGAGTTTAACAAGTCCACGGGATACAAAGACAATACACAAAAATCAATCAGATTTCTATACACTACCAAGAAACAATTGGAAACAAACAAACAAAAAAGTTTCTACTAGCTCCCCTCAAAAATGAAGCATTTAGGTATAACCTAACAAGTCATCTACAGCAGGAGACAGCAAACTTTCTGTAAACAGCCAGAGAGATTTTAGGCTTTGAGGGCTATTACTATGTCTATTGTATATTCCTTTCTTTTTGTTGTTTTGTTTTGTTTTGCTTTTGTTTTTGTTTTACAACCCTTTGAAAATGTAAAACCCCTTCTTGGCTCACTAGTCTTGCAAAATAGGCCGCAGATCAGTTTTGGCTTATGGGACATAGTTTGCAGATCCCTGATCTATAGGATCTGTATGGTGAAATCTACAAATCCTCATGAAAAACATCAAAAACCTAAATAAATGGGGAGACATAGTGTGTGTGTAGATTAAAAGACTTAATGCAGTAAAGATGACAAATTGATCTATAGATTTAATGTAATACCAATCAAAATCCCAGCAGAACTTTTTTGTTTTGTTTTGTTTGGGTTTTTTAAGGAAGATTGGCCCTGAGCTAACATCTGTTGCCATCTTCCTCTTTTTCTTTTTTCTCCCCAAAGCCCTAGTACATAGTTGTAGATCCTAGTAGTAGGTCCTTCTAGTTCTTCTATATGGGACGCTGCCTCCACATAGCTTGATGAGCTGTGAGTATGTCCGTGCCCAGGATCCAAACTGGAGAACCCCAGACTGCCAAAGTAGAACGCGAGAACTGAACCGCTACGCCACCGGGCCAGCCCCCCCAGCAGAACTTTTTTGTAGATATAGACAAGCTGATTCTAAAGTTTATATGGAAAGGCTAAGGAACTGAAAAAGCTAAAACTATTTTGGAAAAAAAAAGAATAGAGTCGGACAAATTACACTATTCAATATTAATACATTACTAAGCTACAATATCAAGAGAGTACGGTATTGGTGAAGGGATAGACACACAGATCAATGGACAGAATAGAGAGACCAGAAATAGACCCATAAATATGGCCATTGGATTTTAGACAACAGTGCAAAAACAATTCAATGGAGAAAGAGTAGTCTTTTCAACAGATGGTGCTGGAACAATTGTATAATCCATATGCAAAAACTTTTTTAAATGAACTTTGACCTAAACCTCACATGTGCTACAAAACTTAGCTAAAATACATTAACTTAAATATAAAAACCAAAAATTATAAAGCTTTGAAAAGAAATATAGTAGAAAATGTTTGTGACCTGGGACTAGACAAAGACACACACCAAAAACACAATTTGTAGAAAAAATTGTTAAGTTGGACTTCATCAAAATGAAACCTTTGCTCTAATGAGTTTTCTCCAGCATCATTTCATTAAAATAAAGAGATGTTTATAGAGATTTAAACGAGTCGATGCCAATATGTTTCTGGGCGTTGATATATATACTCCTTTGCATTATTCCTGATACAGAGAGCCAGATTTTTCTCTGGGGTTGAATAACGGCTGTAACTACAGACCTTCTCTAGAACCGTGATCAGATGCCACCCTTCCTCCTGCGTAGTCTGTACCAAACCAGTCACTTTCTCAAAAAAGGCAAAAATTAGAAAGCCATGTAGAGGAGGAACATTTACTTAGGAAAACAATAAACTGGCAATTACATTTTTACAATGAAGTTTTAAAGTATTATTTAAAGCATTATTTCCTCCTGGAAATCTTCCTGTCTGAGACTCCTCATGTTGTATGTCAATTTAAAATTCCTCTGCGGCGTTTTTCCATCAGGGCATTTCCTTTGAAGAGACTTTTTGAAACATTGGCCAGTGGGCTCTCTCTCATTCAGGATGGATGTTCCATATAATGAATATCCTTGGTATCTTTCCTATTAAAGGAAAGCAGACTTTTTTAACTTTTACAGTAAATTGGGGACAAGATGTATGCATTTGTGTATCATCTTCAAAGTGGCAAGAGAAGACTTGAAAAGGTGATACACACCTCATAGGTGATTTTCCCTTCCCTCATTTCTGAGATCAGCTTATTTTTACTATGTCAAGCACATTAAATTTCAAAGCTTTGATAGACTTCTTAAATATTCAATTTATACAATACACAGCTTCTCAACTATTGGCAATCTGGATCCAGTCACTGCCGCAGCTGCCTCTGCTTTGAGCTCTGCTGGACCTACCTGGCCTCCTTTCAGCTATTCTTTCTTCCAACTTGATTAGAATGAAGAGATAAGGGGGGAGAAGAAAAGTTCTGGTAGAGAGGCAAGTGAGAGGTGGAAAAATGGGAGGCCAAATGATGGTTAGAAAAAGGGAAGAATCTTTAGCCTATGTGTATTTTAATTGAACAGTTCTGGAAGTTTTGTCCCTATAAAGTAGGGATTCTGCTCTAGAGCAGTTTTGTGGCAATGGTCATGGGGAGATACACAAGGATGAATGGTGTTGCCTTGTAATGAACTTTTCACGAGTTCTCTCTGGTTGCCAGGTATGTGTGAAACAGTCTTTCCTTGGGTCAGAGATTTTATTACCATCCAAATGGCCAGGATTTCACTGTAATAACCGATAGAAAACATTTGTGCAGTATTCAAAGGGTTGACTAAATAACCAGCTCATAAGAGCAAGCCACATTTATGAGGAGAAATCAGGGCAGTCAGTCCAGTCCAAATAGCCCAGACCAGAGCACTAAAGCTGTAGGGTAAAGATGCCAGTCCTGGGGAGGCCAACTCAGGACCACCAGCCTCAAAAGCTGAAATGCCCAAAAGGTAGAGTTTAGCCCAAGATGTGCTGTGCTCGTGCATTCACCAGGACCTTCAGCAGTAAGTGGAGACAGAAGCTTCCTGGATCCTGGGAGAGGCAAAGAATTTGATTTGGCAAACTTAGGGTGTTGTGGTTAATCTTATTTGTCTTTGTCTAGAGCCAGTAACTCAGTTCAAGGGTGGAATTTGTTGGATTTTAAGGTGAGATCAAAAGATCCAGATGAAATTTGCCATACAGTAGTCCCTCCTTATCCATGGGCAATGTGTTCCAAGACCCCCAGTGGATGCCTGAAACCATGACAGTACCAAACTCTACATATACTACATTTTTTCCTTTACATACCTATGATAAGGTTTAATTTATAAATTAGGCACAGTAAGAGATTAGCAATAACTAATAATAAAATAGAACAATTATAATGATATACTGTAATAAAAGTAATGTGAACATGGGCTCTCTCTCTCTCAAAATATCTTATTGTCCTGTACTCATCCTTCTGGTGATGATATGAGTTGACACAATGCCTACGTGATGAGATGAAGTGAGGTGAATGAAGGAGACAGTGTAACGTAGCAACTTTTCTGTTTAATATTTTTCGGCCATGACTGACTGTGGTAACTGAAACTATGTAAAGCAAAACCATGGATAAGAGGGGACTTCTGTACTACCAGCAAAGGGAGGCATGAGGAAACAAGAGAGAAAGAGAAAGAGTAAAATGTGGCAGGGAGAAAAACAAGTGGAAAGGAATGAGCTACTGATTATTTAACACATTTGTCTGTGTCCTAAGGACTTTAGTTATGACATCTCATGGTCTTGGTCAAGACAAGACCAAATGAATCTTGCTCTCCTGTGACTTCTCTTAGAAGAGTGGACCCTTCAAACTAGAGGGACCTTAGCAACCGAGTGGTTTTTAACCGTATTTTTCAGCAGCAGCGGAAATCTTTGTTCAAGTGAAATCATCAAGAAACTCATTATGTACAAAAACAATAAAAGTACAACTCATCAGGGAGGACATGAATTTCCTAAACAAGAGAGAAAGTTGATGACAGACCCAGGAAAGAGATCGGGTCTCTCTCTTGGTCCATGTTCTTGCCATCACATCACATCATCTCTTTATGCCAACGTAATAAACATTCCTGAATTCAGGCTCATATCTCCACAAAGATCGTAAGCCTTGAAGGCAAATTTCATACTTCTTTTTACCCCACTGCAAATAGACGAGGCTGACACACATACCAAGACTCAATAAATACCTGGAGACAAACTCGGGATTTTTCAGTAAAGCGTATAGGTGCAGAGCAGTTTTGTTGTTTGGGGGGGTGGGGTGTTGGTGAGGAAGATTGGCCCTGAGCTAACATCTGTTCCAATCTTCCTCTATTTTGTATGTGGGTCGCTGCCACAGCATGGATTGATGAGTGGTGTAGGTCTGCACCCAGGATCCGAACCCACGAACCTGGACTGCCAAAGCGGAGTGTGCCAAACTTAACCACTACCCCACCGGGCTGGGCCCTGCAGAGCAGTTTTAAAGCCTGTAAAGAAGTTGTGCTGGAGAGAGGGAATTTGATGCCTCTATATGGGTGAAATTTCCTCTTCTGAAGTAGGTGGATATGTTCTTTCTCTATGGGAGCAGCACATCCTGAATAACCCCTGGGTGTGTGTCATGCAGGTAAGAACTGCCTGTAGGTATAGGGCACAGGCTGGGAGGCCCTACAGTCACGTCAAATAGGCTTATTCCAAGTGGTGCACCCATGGAGGTACCACCCCAGAGTAGATAGACAAGCTTCAAGATAAAGGAAAATAACTTAGGTGGGTGTGAAGCCAGGCAAACACAAAACTGAAGGATGAGCAAGGATTAGCAAGCCAAGAGGTCCAAATAGGTCATGATGCTAATTCCACAAAGACTGAGGAATTAGACCATTAAAAACTGATGTGTTCTAATATTGTTGTAATAGTTAATCATATAAGCATGTCTTGGAAGAGAGTGATCAATTGGCCTCTTTACTCCTCTTCCTCTCCCTTTACTGCTCTATCACACGATTAGACTACATGTAGGCTCCTGAGCTGCAGGCCTCAGTTCAGTTCAGTAAACACTTACTGTATATCAGGCACTTTGCTAGGAGATAGGATACCAATTTCCCTGACTTCGGGAAATGAATAGATGCTTTTTTCCTTCAGGAATAGGAATAGCACATTCCTGCCTTCAAGAAGCAAATAGTCTCTTCAAAAACTGCTCAGGCAATTTCAGTGCAGGGGGCAGTGCTTAATGCAGTGTCTGGTGCCTAACAGATGCTCAGTGCATATTGGTTGAAGGAATGAATGAATGATAGAGGTATAGGTAGGGTGATGTGGGAGTATAGAGGAGCAGAAATGAGCACAGTCTAAAGCAGAAGACGATTGTCAGAAAAACCACTTGGTAAAAATTTAATAAATGCAAAAGGAGTTAACATTTTAGAGCACTTGGCATTTTACAAAATACTTTTGCATGAAACATCTCATTTAAACTCACACCACCAAATTGAAGGTATAATTCTCCCTCAATTTCCAAATAAGCCAAGAGAGAAACAAGAAGCTGGCCGAGGTCACCCAACTGGTGAGAGTCAGAGCTGGGACTCCAACCCATTTCTTTCAACTCTAAAGTTTGTGTGCTTTCCGGAAGACCATGCCGCCACCAAGAGTTGCTAAGACTCAGCTCTGAGAACCTCACATTGAAGCTGTATTTCTGCAGTTTTCCAGTCAGCCCCTAAACAGTCATTTCATCCTCTAAAATGGGAAGGGGGGATCTTCCTTTCACAATTTGGGGAGCCATCACCTTGGGTATGATGGTTTCTTCTTCTTTCCCTGGCCCCATCACATTGAAAGAGAAATAATGGAAAGGAAAACAATATTATGAGTAAAATGATAACTTTAATAAAACAGTAGACCATGCTCCTTAACAAGATTGCTCATTAAATGAATGCAAAATGATCATCAGTCATCAACAAAGGAATGTGTTTTTAGCAAAACAGTATCATCGTACATGCACACAGTTTTCAGGCATAGTTTCATCCACTTGCCTGTGTGAGATGTTAAACTATTTTCTGCAGTTCTCTGTGAGCACTGACTTCCTGCATCTCCTCGCATGTAAATGAGAAATAACTCGGGCTGTTAATGAGAACTCTGAACACAAAGGCAGCACCAAAGCGTGGCGCTGCATTTATGAAATGGCTATTTACACTTGTTTAATTATCTGGTTAATTATGGGGTCATAAAATCAGAATGGGCTGGGGAGTTACAGGGATGGCAGAGAAAATGCAATTGATAATCTTCCACTCTTTATCAAATCAAGATTTGCCTGTGCATAATTGCTCCTATACGTTTGCTCCCTGCTGCATGTCTTGTCAAATCTAAATGAATCTGCCCAACATTCTAAAAGCCTCCCAGACTTCATTCCTCCTTCGGGGATAGTAGAAAGAGCGGTGGGCTAGAAGTGTGCAGCTAGAATCTGACTTCACCTTGGAAAAGTCCCCAACCTTGCCTTGCTCTCTTTCTTCTCCTGTCCCTTGTTAGTCCTCCCCAGGCACCCCAGCCACAGTCTTCCAGCCAGAGGCAGAGCAGTCATCCTAACACACCTCCCTCTCCTGCACCAGAATATTCCGCTGATCTCTCCATCCAGCCCACTGCCCTTCCTTAACATAGCCAATCCATCCCCTCTTCTCCAGCTCAGTACCATAGCCCAGGTCAGGGCTTACCTCTCACCTAATCATCTTCCTTGTTTCCAGCTTCCATCCCCCAACCCTGAGCCTTCCTCT
Source organism: Tapirus indicus (assembly GCA_031878705.1). Lineage (NCBI taxonomy): Eukaryota > Metazoa > Chordata > Mammalia > Perissodactyla > Tapiridae > Tapirus > Tapirus indicus. Next base: position 9,794,420 of record CM062923.1, on the reverse strand, counting down.
GCACCACCAGAGTAATCCCCTAAATCACAAATCAGATCAAGTCACTCACACCAGAAACACCTCACTGTTTCCCATCACCCTCAGGTGACTGTGTAGATGAGAATTCAAGGTCTTTCACCCCACAGTGTTGACACATGCAGCGTTCACGGTATTTCTTTAATCTGAAAATACACCATAAATAATAAAATGACAAACATAATGTTAACAATGATTTAATATTTTTGAAATTGGGCTATCATATTTAATATGCACAGACAATAGAGTAGAAAAATTTATTTTTCCCTGAAAAAATGTCATTATTAAATTGATAGTGTATTTTAGAACCAAGGAAATGAGGTATGAAGGAAAAAGATAGGGAGATTTTTTGCTCTATCTATTGGGGCATACAGAGGATATCTTGAAAACTGAAATGGCCCCACAATGGCTTTATATTTTCTTTAAAGAGCACAAATTTGAAGACAGCCCTGAGTTCTGTACAATTCTGATACTTTCTGGATCTTTGAGCTTGGGAAAGTTGTTTAACTTTCTGAACTTCATCTTCTTCCTTTGTGAACTGGATATAGTATCTACCTCAGAGTGCTAGTCAGAGGATGAAACTATATAAGGTGAGTTACGCACTTAGCACATTCGCAAAGGGAAGATCTAATAAATATAGCTGATTATAATGGGGATTAATAGTACCATTGTCATTTTTCCCTCCCACCATAAAAGCATTGCCTAGATATCATATCGCTCTTTTCCTCAGTTGATATTATTTGTGTCAATTGTTGAAAAAATTATAGTTGAATGAAACATCAACAGAACTCTGGCTGTTTACAACATAAAAATACATTTTTAAATCTTCCAATTTTAGAAGAAAATCTATGCCCTAGCCCATCATCCCCATTTCAAGTAATTACAGAAATTCCAAATTTACTTTTGCAAGAAAAATGTTTAGACAGTCCATTAGAGATGACTATGATGAGATTAGATTTGTATTTAATATTGTTTGGAATCAGAATGAAGGATATAATTATGTTGCACATTAAATTTAATAAAAGTCAGGATGGACCCTCATCCTTAAGTCTTGTATTGCCAATCTTGTTGGACAAGAAGCAGTTGAAACTCTTCCCAAGCTTGCCCTATTCCACTTTGATTAATTCAGCAAGCAAGACAGCCCTGGCTATTTAAATTATCAGTCAATGGTTGAATGGGATGTTATTAGCACAATATGTGCAAGAAATCATGGAGATAGTGCTGGTAGTCTTCACAGCCAATCATGGCAATGATTGGCCAATCAAGATTTTGTCATTTTTAAATAATCAGCCCATTCTCCCCCCACACAACCAGGGCCAAATGTGAACAGAGGCAGAAAAAGGAGTGCATGTCCAGTTGATTGGATATTGCATAAATGTGACCGTCGCAATGGACGTCTGAGTGGTGCCTGATGCTACATATCCTTAGGACAACAGGCAGGAGGGCAGAATGAGGAAACTTAATTACAGCAAGTTCAAGCCGCTCATGGAGCTGCCCAGGGAGGGAGACCTAATGGGTGTCAACACAATTATGGATCTTCACACACGTTTGAAAATAACAGACTGTGACACAGACACAATGGCCATGTTGTCATCTCATCTTCACAGTGATTTGACATCCTGGATATTAGTGTGGAATTGAATTAGGTAAAGAGATTGCATGGTAATTTCCCAGCCTGGCTTTCCAATTTCTCTGTCAGCCAAGGGAGTGCAAGCCCCAAAGTCATTCTGGCAGCCCAGTGAGCCCACACCCCACCCCAGCCCAGGCTCCTGACTCAAAACTGACAAAACCAGGATGGTTTCACATTAGCTCCTCGGCTGTCAACACTAAAGATGCTTGGAAGAAATGCAGAAGCTAGAAATTATGGAGTGCTTATCCCAAACACACTCAGAGCTGGGCCCCCAGGACTCCTTTGGTCTGCCCTCTCTCCCAATCTTGTCCTCTTAATCCCTTAACAACACACTCTACTAGCTGTGTGATCTTGGGAAACTCCCTCCCACATTCTGAATCTCAATCTTTCCATCTCTAATGGGGGGTTAGGAGAAGCAGCTAGGCTAGATTAGAATCACCAGGAAAATTCTTTAAAAATGTAGATTTATTTCCCCTACCTAATTGGCATCCTCGGGGGATGAAACCCAGGAATGTGCATTTTTAACAAATTCTCCAGCTCCCGAAGCAACCATCTCTGTACCAGGCACCAGATTAGAAACCTAGAAAAGACTAGATGATCTATAAAGGGTCATTCTAGTTCTGCAGCTTGTCAAGCTGTTCTTCTGATCATAGTAATACGCATGGATCACATACCCATTGCCAGCCGACACTAGGTATTTACACATCTGCTATCTCATTTAATCCTCGCAGTAGCCCCTCTGAGGATGGGGTTATATATCATCTTCTACCTGTCCCTCAGGTCTCCGTCAAACATCACTTTGTTCAGGAGGCCCACTGACCCTAGACTGGGCTCCATGCCCCTGCTTTCATGACTCCTTCCACTCCCCAAATCATCCTACCATCACATTGTTGACTCATCCATCTTCCCCATGAAGCTGGGGGCCTTGCCTGTCTTGCTCACTGCTGTATGTCCAGGGCTGGCTCATGGCAGATGATTAATAAATACTGGCTGAACAAACATATTACAGGTGGGGAAATGGATGCTCAGAAAGGTTAAGTAACTAACTCAAGGTCATAAGAATTTGAAGCCAGAGCTGTCAAACTCTTGAGCTGGTGATTTTTCTATTGTTTTCAATATTCTTTTCCCAATGGCTGGTCTGTCTCTTTGCAAGATAACTTGACAGTCATCTTTGCTCAGAGTTCCAACCCTAGACTTCTTTATAAGTCAGGAAACAACCATCCTAAGAAGACTAGCCCCCTCAGACCTTGGGTAGAAGTTGACCAACATGATCAACGATCATGTCCTCAGGGAGGGCCCTCCCACTGGGGGAGACTGGCTTTCTAATCCAGCCTTATTCGTGTTCCTTCCCCCACCATTTACCAAGAAACCTCTACTGGGCCTGGCAGGTGATGTGCAGGTGTCTTGCGTGTTCTCCTTAACAGTCACAACCCTCCTGTGAGATAAAGATGATATTCTCCACTGTACAGATGAGGAAATTGAGACTTCGAGGCATTAAATACCTAACCAGAGTCCCACAGCTCATGAGTAGTAGAGCAAAACCTGGGTCCTCCTCTCCCGGTAAAGAAATAAGCAGCAAATGGTCAAGAGTTTCACTTCCAATTTTATTTAGGCAAAAATCACCTAGAGGTAAATTGGATTTTAATAGCATGCTAGAAAATTCTGTTGTTTATTTATTGGCCTAATTTTTAGCTTGTGATTAGGAATTCTGTGTCGTTCTTGGCCCCTCTAAATTTAAGCTTCTCCATCAATATTAGCTTTGCTATTGATTTGCTCTACTTACAAGGCAGTTTTCATAGCTTTTTCACCTTGTGGCTTTTGCCTGGGTCATTATTTCAAGTTCATCAGAAAATTCTATCAATAGTGTGATTTCAGCTGCAGGTATACACTGTGTACATGGGCCAACCCAAGCAACAACAGAAAGGGCGCATTGGTTCTGATGGTGCTGTGGGGTTTCATTTCCCCTTTTATGTGTGTGAGGAAGACTAGCCCTGAGCTAACACCTGTGCCCATCTTCCTCTATTTTATTTGTGGGATGCCGCCACAGCATGGTTTGATGAGTGGTGCGTAGGTCCGTGTCCAGGATCTGAACCCATGAACCCTGGGCCCCCGAAGCGGAGCGTGAACTTAACCACCATGCCACTGGGCCAGCCCTCATTTCCCCTTTTCATGTTGTTTGTGTAAAATGCTTTTCCTTTCAGTGATTGAGATACTGATGAAAAATAATCTAGCCTATTAGAAATTAGAAGCCCTACGTAAATCATATTTGCATCCGTTTCTATCCAGGTGTTAAAAATAGCCTAAAACAGTCAGTTTTAGCAAAAGGCTACTGTGTGGCAAAAATTATGCCAGATGTTGGTGCAGAGCAGAGGGGAAAGGAAAATAGCAGATAATTAAGTGCATGGGCATGAGATTCAGATGGGCTGAGTTCAAACCTCACCTAAGCTCTAGCCCTGGGAAGGTGCATTACTTGGAGAAAGTTACGTAACCTGTCTGTTAAGGATGATACTAGCACCAATCTCAAATAAGTTAGGGCAAGGACTGAATAAAGTCATACATAGGAAGGACTCTAGCAAGCGTCTTGCACAGAGTAAGCACTCAATAATCAGAGGCCTTTATTTTTTTCTTTATTGGGAACCCAATGCTCTGTTCCATTCTGATTCTTCCTCCTGACCTTTTCTCCAGCCTTCTTGCCTTCAGTCACTTTTCTTCTGTACTCTGCCCCCGCCCACTGCCTGTATACCCTCCCATGGGACTACACTCTTCTTCCCCTCCTCCCTCCTTTATTTCCTTCTGTGGCACTCAGTCAACAGTCATGCGATGCATCTTTCATGGAGTAAGACTCACTCTTTTGGCAATAAAGATCTAACCTCATGAAATGTATGAAGACGTCCCCAAGAAACAACTTCCTCATTTTTCACACTTCAAAGTGACCCCAGCCACCAGATCGAAAGGAGAGAAGGCCTGACAGCCTTTCATCAAAGGCTCCCTCCATCTCACAGATTGGCAGCCTCCTGGCAACACTCACTTTCAATTTGTTGCCATCGTTGCTGTTCACAATGTGGGAACTCACGTCGTTCATCCCTCAGATGAAGAGACTCTGAAATTTGGTCTGAAATCTTTCTTACCCTTAACTTTTGATTTATGTTGTTTCTGTTGAAACTGCAAGGATTATAGTGGAGCCATTTATAAGATGAGGCACTGAAGCTTGCAAAAAAGCCCCTGACCACCAAGGAGTCAACCTGGGACCAAAAGCTACACACCCATGCAGGAAGCCTCCGTCTATGGAAACCACATCCCTACCACAGCAACAGTCCCTGGGAGTTGCTGGATAAGACGTGGAAGCTCTAGGAAGCAGGAGGAGGTCTATCTGATTATGCACTTTTCTTGAAATCAATCACCAGATATTTAATTTAATTTTTAATAAGTAATACACATTTTTGCAGACCGTGTGGAAAAGTCAGAACATACAAAATAAAAAATAATCCATAATCTCACCACAAATAACATCAGTGAACATTTTATTAGATATAACAGGACACTCACAACAATAGTATTTATAATATCAAAATGTGGGTATTTACAAATATATTGTGTATATATATATAATATATAGTATAATGTTATAATTATACTATTATAATTATTGTTATTGTAAATATAGTTATAATTATACTGTTATATATGGTGTACATAATTATAATTATATAATATAATAATTGTATATATAATATAACGTATAATAGTCAAATATACACATTTATATAATTACTTTTATTATATTATATTAATTTGTATTGCAAAACTATATATTTATATTTGTATGTTGTATATTTTATATTTATATATTACATACATGATCATGTTTATTAATTAAGTTTATATGATGTATAAGTATATAAGATATATAAAATACATCAATAAGTATATATATCCTCTAAACTTAGATATATAGCTTTAGATATAAATAGCCCCGCTTTGATAGCATAAATAACGCTGGCATGAATGTCCTGTTGCAGAATCATTGTATTGCTGAAGATTCGCTTCTTTGCTGTTGGGTAGGGATTAACAATCCATTACTCTCAAAGTACAAGAAGTACTGCATCATTTTTTCACAATCAAATGAAACCTCCTTTAAGCCCTTCATTTGCCAAGGGGGGAAAGAAAGCCCTTTGCAGTCATTTAATGTGGCCCCTCTCCCTCTCCCTTGCCCTCTCGTGGGTTGTGCCAGAACCAGAAAAACAAAGGCAAGCCCTGTATCTTGGTCTGGATTGCTCACCAGTGCTGTTGCTCTATGTAAGTCTTGGTGGACCCATCCAGGTCCCTAAAACTCCCCTGGCATAGCCTGCCCTGAGCTGCTTCTACCCCTCGGGCTAGAGCTGGAGCTTCTCCAGCCCAGCACTCACTGCCCAAATTCCCCAGGCTTCTGCCTGGCATTCTGGGCCCTGCCAATGAAGGGCTCCCAGCTGTTTAAGATCCATCTTATTTCTATTCTTTCAACACAGGCTTGTTCTTCATTTAACTTCTATTGTGTTTGCACTGTCACACGTAGGATGCTAGGTCAACTGCTATAAATATTTTTAAGAATTTTTAAAAATCCTTTCAAATGGCTTATCACAAAAATATTACATGTACAAAAAATATATGAAATACACAGATGAAATATACAGAATTATAAAACAAATCCCATTGTACCCATGACTCAAGTTAAGAAATAGATTCTTACAGTTCCTTTCAGGTTCCCTGTGGGCATCTCCCTTTCCCACATCCCAAAGGGAAATATGATTTTGAATCTTGAGTTTATTAGTGCCTTGATTTCACATAAAGTATAACTAAATAATATCTATCTCTAAACAATTGTAAAGTTTTGCATTCTCGAGGATACAAATAGTATCACACTCTTTATATTCTTTAGAAACTTGCTTTTTATCATTCAACTTACTGTTTTTTTTAAGCTTCACTGTTGTTGATGCATGAAGCTATGGTTAATTCATTTTGCCAAAGTATAGCATTCCATCAGAGGAATAACCACAATTTATTTACACATTCTCCTCTTGATGAACATTTACGTTGTTTCCAGCTTTCTGATATTACAAACGATGCCACTAAGAACATATTTCTGCAATTCTCCTGGTGCACACAAACAAGAATATATCTAGTGTGCACTCCTGGAGAAGGAATTGCTGAGTCAGACATATGTACATCTCTACCTGAAAAGATAATGCCAATTTTTTTTTAACACATTCACACACATTTCACACTCCCCCAACCTTGCTGTACAGTACTTTTTTTTTTTTTGGTAAGGAAAATTGGCCCTGAACTAACATTTGTGCCGATCTTCCTCTATTTCCGCTTGAGGAAGATTCGTCCTGAGCTAACGTCTATGCCAATCTTCCTCTATTTTATATGTGGGTCACTGCCACAGCATGGCTTGATGAGTGATGTGTAGGTCCACACCTGGGATCTGAATCCCCAAACCCCAGGCTGCTGAAGCAGAGCACATGAACTTCACCACCACACCACTGGGCCAGCCCCCCAGTTCTGTTTTCTCTACTCCTCTTGAATACATAAGTTTTGCCAATCTGGGAGGGGCGAAATGGTATCCCCTTGTCATTTTAATTTGCATTTCCCTGATTTCTAATGAGATAGAGCATCTTTGCTTATGTTTATGAGCCATTTCATTTTTCCTTTCCCTGAAATACTTGTTCTATCACTTGCCCAATTTTTTTCTGTTTGGTTTGTCTTTTTCTTTTTGATCTGTTTTAGGTCCTTAAATATTAAACCATTGTTGGTCATATGTGTTGAAAATACAGATTTATGGTTTGTCTTTACACCCTCCTTATGGTGTTCTTTGACAAATTATTTCCATTTTTTACCTTTTTGTTCAAGTATAATTTACATACAAAAATTTCACATATTTTACATGTATAGTTTGAAGAGTTTTGACAAATATTTACATAAGTAAGTGTATAGTTTACATTAGGGTTCACTCCTGGTGTTGTACATTCTATGGGTTTGGACAAACATATAATGACATGTATCTACCGTTATGATATCATACAGAGTAGTTTCACTGCCCTAAAAGTCCTTGGTGCTTCAACTATTTATCCCTCCCCACTCCCAACCCCTGAAAACCATGATCGTTTTACTTCATAGTTTTGCCTTTTCCAGAAAGTCATTCAGTTGGAATCATACAGTATGTAGCCTATTCAGATTGGCTTCTTTCACCTAGTAATATGCATTTAAACTTCCTCCATGTCTTTTCATGGCTTCATAGTTCATTTCTTTTTAGCACTGAATGATATTCCATTGTCTGGATGGACCACAGTTTATTTATCCATTCACCTACTAAGGGACATCTTGGTTGCTTCCAAGTTTAGGCAATTATGAATAAAGCTGGTAAAACATCCATGTGCAGGATTTTGTGTGGACTTAAGTTTTCAGCTCCTCTGAGTAAATACCAGGGAGCACAATTGCTGGATTGTATGGTAAAAGTATGTTTAGTTTTGAAAGAAACCACCAAACTGTCTTCCAGAGAGGCTGTTCCACTTTGCATTCCCACAAGCGGTGAATGAGCGTTCCTGTCGCTCCACGTCCTCACCAGCATTTGGTGTTGTCAGTGTTCTGGGTTTGGGTCATTCTAATAGATATGTCATGGTATTTCATGGTTGTTTCAATTTGCATTTCCCTGGTGACATATGACATGCAGCATCATTTCATATACTTACTTGCCATCTGTATATCATCTTTGGTGAGGTGTCTGTTAAGGTCTTTGGCCCATTTTTTAATTAGGCTGTTTGTTTTGTCATTGAGTTTCAAGAGTTCTTTGTATATTTTGGATAACAGTCCTTTAACAGATATATCTTTTGCAAATGTTTTCTCTCAGTCTATGGCTTGTTTTTATATCCTCTGGACGGTGTCTTTCATAGAGCAGAAATTTTTAATTTTAATGAAGTCCAGCTTGTCAATTATTTATTTCATGGATTGTGCCTTTGGTGTTGTATCTAAAAAAATCATTGCCAAAACCAAAGTCATGTAAATTTTCTCCTATGTTGTCTTCTAGGAGTTTTAGTTTTGCATTTTACAAATGCAAAAGTCTGTGATCCATTTTGAGTTAATTTTTGTGAAGGGTATAAGGCCTCTGTCTAGATTCACTTTTTTGCATGTGGATGTCCAGTTGTTCCAGCACCGTTTATTGAAAAGACTATCTTTGCTCCATTACATTGCCTTTGCTCCTTTGCTAAAGATCAGTGACTATATGTATTTTTGTCTGTTTCTGGTGTCTCTATCTGTCACATTGATCTATTTGTCTATTCTTTCACCAATACCACACATTCTTGATTACTGTAGCTTTATAAAAAGTCCTGATGCCAGTTAGTGTCAGTCCTTCAACTTTGTTCTTCTCCTTCACTGTTTTGCTGGCTATTCTGGATCTTTTGCCTCTCTGTATAAACTTTAGACTCAGTTTGTCCATATCCACAAAATAACTTGCTGAGATTTTGATTGGAATTGCATTGAATCGATAGATCAAGCTAGGAAGAACTGACATCTTGACAATATTCAGTCTTCTTATCCATGAAGATGGAGTATCTCTCCATTTATTTAGTTTTTCTTTGATTTCTGTCATCAGAGTTTTACAGTTTTCCTCATATAGGTTTTATATATATTTTGTTAGATTTATACCTATTTCATTTTTGAGAGTGCTAATATAAATAATATTGTGTTTTTAATTTCAAATTCTACTTTTTCACTGATGGTATGTAGGAAAGTGATTGGCTTTTGTATGTTGACCTTGTATTCTGCAAGCTTGCTATAAATGCTTATTAGTTCCAGGAGTTTTTAAGTTGATTCTTTCAGATTTTCTACATAGATGATTCCTTCTCAATCAGTATACCTTCTATTTTGTTTTCTCTCCTTATTGCATTAGTTAGGACTTCTGGTATGATGCTAAAAAGCAGTAGTGAGAGAAGATATCCTTGCCTGTTCCTAATGTTAGTGGGAAAGCTTCTAGTTTCTCACCATTAAGTATAACGTTAGTTGTAGGGGTTTTTGGTAGATATTCTTTACCAGATTGAGAAAGTTTCCACTATTCTTAGTTTACTGAGAGTTTTTATCATGAATGGGTGTTGGATTTTGTCAAATGCTTTTTCTGCATCTATTGATATGATTATGTGATTTTTTCTTCTTTAGCCTGTTGATTACATTAATTGATTTTTGAATATTAAATCAGCCTTGCATATCTGGGATAAATCCTGCTTGGTTGTGGTATATAATTTTTTTATTTTTTTGGTGAGGAAGATTGGCCCTGAGCTAACATCCATGTCAATCTTCCTCTATTTTATATGTGGGATGCCGCCTCAGCAAGGCTTGATGAGTGATGTATAGGTCCATGCCTGGGATCCGAACCCATGAACCCTGGGCTGCCAAAGCAGAGTGCATGAACTTAACCAATATGCCACCAGGCCAGCCCTTATAATTATTTTTGTACATTGTTGGATTCGATTCACTAATATTTTGCTGAGGATATTTGCATGAGAGATATTGATGTATAGTTTTCATTTCTTATAATGTCTTTGTCTGGCTTTGGTATTTGTGGGAAGGTTTTTAACTATGAGATAGATAGATATGACTATTCAGATATTTTATTTCTTCTTAAGTTCATTACTAAGTTGTGTTTTCCAAGAAATCTGTACATTTCCTCTAAGTTATTAAATTTATTGACATAAAATTATTTATACTATTCCTTTATTACAGTCATGAGCCACATAACAATGTTTCAGTCAATAACAGACTATATAAACAATGGTGGTCCCATAAGATTAGTACCATATAACCTAGGTGTGTAGTAGGCTATACAAATTAGGTTTGTGTAAGTATACTCTATGATGTTCATACAACAATGAAATCCCTTAATGAAGCATTTCTCACAACATATCCCCATCGCTAAACAAGGCATGACTGTATTCTTTTTAATGTCTTTAGGATCTGTAGCAATTTCTTCTTTTTCAGTCATGATATTGATAGTGTGTTTCCTTTTTTGTTGTTTTTTTTTTTCTAGTCTTACTAAGGATTTATCAATTGTATTCATCTTTTCAAATAACTAAATTTTGTTTTTGTTAATTTTCTCTAGTGTTTCCCTGGTATCTATTTCATTGATTTCTTCTCTGGTTTTCACTATTTCTTTCCTCTAACTTACTTTTGTTTTACTTTGGACATTTAGCTTCTTAAGATACAGGTTTGTATCTGTATCATTAATCTTAAACTTTTCTAATATAGGCATAGCTGTGAATTCTCCTCTAAAACTCCTTTAGCTGCCTCCCACAGGTTTTAGTATGCTGCTTTCATTACTGTCCAATTCCAAGTATTTTCTAATTTTGCTTATGATTTCTTCTCTTTGATCTATGGTTTATTTAGAAGTGTGTTGTTTAATTTTCAAATAAGCAAGTGAAAAAACCAGTGAGCCCAGAGGCAAACCCAGGCATACACAGACACTTGATTTATGGCAAAAGTGTCAATGTAGATCAGTGATGAATGGACCGTCATTTTAAAATGGTGCTAAGACTATTGGATATTTATGTGGGAAAAAAATGAAACTGGATTCCTACCCAACACACTACTATATTAAATCAATTCCAGGTAAATTAAAGACTGAAATGTAAAAGGCCATATCATGAAACTATTAGACAACAATATAATAGACCAGTACTACTCAAAGTGTGGTTCGTGGACTAGTATCAGATCACAAACTTTTTCTTAACCTGATCTATGACTTACTTGGTACAAAAATTGAGAGTATGTGCTTAGAAAATTTTATAGCAATTTGACAAAATAATTTTGTTTTTGTTGAATCTAATAATAAAAAACTGGGGCTTCTATTTTTTGTGTCTTTTTTTAATTTCATCTTTCTAGTAATTCACTTTTATTATATATCACAAAAGTATTAACCCATGATGGACTGGGGGAAAAAAGTTGATCCTTCAACACAGTGTGAGAAATATGTAATAAAATATCATTAGTAAGTACCTCAGCGTTGGGAAGGGTTTTTTAAACTGGACACAAAAAGTATAAACCATAGAGGAAAAATTTGAAATTATTGACAATATTAAAATTAGGGAATTTTATTTATCAAAATATACCACATATGAAATCATACATTTTAGATTGTTTCAAAATATTCTAACATAAAAATATAGTAGTCAAGGAATATGAATATCAATAATAGCAGAAAATTGATAGTTTGGGAAGATGGTTGAGAAGTAAAGAAAATTCATTGAACTAGCCTTTCTATTTTGGGGGTATGTTTGAAAACTTTTAAAATTAATGCTTAAATTTTTAGATTAAATTAAAAGATACCATAAGGAGAGAAAAAAGACAGCCCACAAATTCGGAGACAATAGTTGTAGTACATATAACCAACAAACAATTAGTATTTAGAGTACTTAAAGAACACTCAGAAATAAATTTTTTAAAGCATATAAGCCAATAGGAAAAATGGACAAAAGACATTAAAACAAATTTCAATGGGCAAAAGACATTTCAACAGAGGAAGAAACATTACTAGTCAATAAACATATTAAAGATTCTCAACCTCTAGTAATTAGGGAAATATAAATTTAAATCACAGTAAGATACCATTTCACACCTACAAGATTGGCAAATGTGAAAGTCAGATGAGAAGGTGGGAAATGGAAACTCTTATTCTCCACTGATGGAAGTAGAAATTGGTGCTCCCACTTCAGAAGACTTGGGTATTACCTAAAACAGTTAAACATAGATGTAAACTACAACTCAATAATTCCATTCCTTGTTATATACTCCAGAGAAACTCTTGCCCATTTGTTTCTGTAAGTATTTATAGAAGCATTATTCATTATATGAAGAAACTGGAAATAACTCAAATACTATACTAGAATAATATCAATCACTACTAGAACATTAGAATGGATAAATTAATAGAATGCAATGGGGTATTACAGAGCATGGAAAATGAATGAACCATAACTACATTCACCAACATGAATTAATCTATATCCACGTCATTAATCTAAATAATAGTGTTGCATGAAAGAAGTGGGCCACAGACTAATGCAATCAGAATGATTTGAATCATTTAAAGTTTTAAAACAGACAGACACAGCAAAATAACTATTTCTTATCTAGGGTTATTTACAAAGGTGAGCTAATATTAAAAAAAGAAAAGAAACAGAATGGTTAACGCAAGATTTAGGATTTTGATTTCCTTGGTGGGTGGCAGAGCTGAAAGTGAACCAAAGAAATATCACACGTGGAAAGGCAGACAGAAAATTTCTAGGGTACTGGTCATGTCCTATCTCTTAATGTGGGTAGTCGGTACCTGGTCTCCAATTTATTATTATTAATTAATCTTCGCATACACTTTTTGTACTCTTTAGTATATATTATATAATTCACAAAAAAATTAAATGCCCTTCCAAAAGAAATTTTAAACTCCCTGAAAATTCTGATGCACAGTTAGGGTGAAGTTAGAACCTACTGGTGATCCATTTAGCAAATACTTTCTGAACACCAGCTCTGTACCATGTATTGTGTTGTGTGCTAGAGATACGGAGATGAACAAGATAGACTGCCGGTCCTCAAAGAGCTCCCAGCCATCAGAAGACACAGATATCTACATAAGTCTATCCTCAGAAGAGAGAAGAAGCTAGAAGGTTGGTGAAGATGAGCCATGGAAAATGGTTTAGAAAAAAAGCTTAGCGTCGCATTGCCATAACCTTTGACCAACAAGCAACAAGGAGACTCTGAGAGTTTTACAAAAGGGGTGTCAGGACCAGAGCCTTTTCTCAGGATGTCTAATCTGGCCAAAGTATGCTGGGTGTCTTGCAGCAAGTGGAGACTAGAGGCAGGAAGCAGATGTCAGTGGACACTAGAGTAAGTGCTCACAGAATAATTATCAAAGGCCTGAACCAGGATAGTGAAATCGGGATGGAGAAACAGAGTGTATTGCTGTGCGTACGGCAGTGGATGAGGGAGGAGTGTGTTGAGAGGTCGGGATGTTGGTGGCTGTTGGTCAAAGGAGATGGAAAAGACGAAGATGACTCTAAGAAAAGTTCAGCCTGAATGATGGGAGGATGGGAGGAGAACGGAGGTGGGGAAACACAAGAGAAAGAACAATTGCAGGGGGAGAAGAAGAAAGGGAAGACAGCCTAAAGAGTTCTTAGTCAGGGCCACACAGAGGCTAAGGTCAGAGTGGGCAGCCCTGGGAGATGTCCCGTAGGAAGCTGGGAAAGGTGTGTGACTTTCCTGACTACTTTCACCCCTCCGATGATTTTTCTCTCTTTGGTCGGATGATTCTCTGCAGTTTTATGATCTTCCATTTGCCGACCAGCCTTCTAGACTCCAAGAAATTCCAACCAACATCAGACCAGTTCACATCTGCCACTCTCCCACAGTTAAACAGGGTCTGCAGCGAGATGTACGCTTTTAATCAAGGCTCGCCTGTGGACCATGGGCTGCATCCACATGGTATAAAAGCCCTGATTCAGAAGAATCAAGCCCAAAACTTGGAACCTGACAGACTTGGATTTGAGCCTCCATTTCTTTCTAGCTCTGTGACTTTGGGCAGTCCACTTAATCTCTCTGAGCCTCAATTTCTCTCATCAATATAGAGTCAATAATAATACCTGCCCTAGTTGTCTCACACAGTCATTGAGTCGATAGCATGCCGGTGTGAGCTATTACGATGGTCATAATGAGACCATTTGGTGAGAGCAGGAAATGCAAGGGATCAGAAGAGCCAATCACTGCAATGAAGAAATACAGACCGAAAACCAACTGTGTGAATGATTTCCTATTTCATCTGCTGTTCTGGCCTTTTCAGTAATTCCAGTGACTGAGCTTCTAAAACCCATCTCAGCTTCTTGATGGAAGAGACACTGTGAGAGCTCCACAGAACACCATCAGATAAAACTGCTACCAGCTAAAGGGAAAATACCAACCAGATCACACACTCCTCCTTCAAAGCGATTCCAGAAACACAGCATTTCCTCAATGGAAGCCCTCCTTTATCCAAAAAGGCAAGCAGGGGAGGGGGAAAGGGAAGGAAAGGGAGAGGAAGGATGCTATTTGTAATGAGTGTCTTCTCTGTGCCTGGAACTGTGCTAAAGGTTTTATACACATTTCCTCATTTGACTGCTCTGCAGGATAGGTATAATTTCCTCATTTAATAGATGAGAAAATTGAGCCTCTTTAGATGCTAAGAAAGCTGCCTAAGAGCCCACGGTTAGATAGAGTCAATGCTGAGATTCAAACCCTGGTCTCAGTCAAAGCCAGTGTGTCCTTACTCCCACTGTCTCCCAAGTTGAACCCGAACAAGCCGTGCCTGACGAATTCCACCCCCTGCACTAATCATTTACAATTCCATCCTCAATTCTTCCATTTGTAGGGGGAAAGGCTCGTATGTAATTAACTTAAGGATGAGTTCTCCATAAATTATACTTCAATCTAGATCTATATTTGAATAATTAAGTTTAAAACAGAAAGACTAATGAAACTAATGGTTACCAAATTACTAGATTTTGAAAATCATTGATTTTCTCATTTGCTTGCTAAAATTAATTGATCTCATTTACATACACAGATTGCATTTGCTTTAGCTTTGAGAATATTTGTCTTCTAAGTTTTTCCACCAAAGTTTCAAAATCCATTTGCAGAAATGCAATTCTATTTCAATTATACTCATTTACGTGGAAACCAAAGCCTTATTGCTCATCTCATTAATACTGCTATGATTGTTCCTTTTATTTGAATACAATGCTCTTATAATTTAAAGAATACATTTTTAACCCAGCCAAGCAGCTTTAAAAATACATATGGAAATGATCAGTGCAATACAATTTTTTCTGGTAAATAAGAGAAATAAAAGTAAATTCTTCTGTTACAAAACACAAAAAGCACTTTACAAAATACATTTTGAACAATTTCTATGATACAATGCCCTAAGATATTATGACCATGTGATGCTAAATATTTTTATCTCACATGATGAGATGGAATTTCCTGGAATAATTAACGGACGGGATAAACCCAAGATGGTTTTAAGAAATACAGAAACGTAAGGATCCAAGGACTTGAAAAGGAGCTAAAAATCTTCTAATTCACTGATTTTCAAAGTGAAGGTCACCACCTACAAATTTGATGGGTTACAAATTAGCACTTTTTAATAATAAAATATAAATTTAATAGAAAACATATAGGAAGAGCAATTTTGTGAAACTTACTTCAGTTTTATATTTTTACATGTGGGTATGTAAACACAAATATGTGTGTGAGCATATCTGTGTGTGCGTGTGCATGTGTGTGAGTCTGTGTGGGGTGGGTGTGTGTGTAAGTGCGACCTGGGTCGTGGTCATGACATAAAATGTATTTCTTACTATGATCAAGGTCAGAAGTTTGAAAACCACTCATCTAATTGATCCCTTTCATCGAGAAGCGTTGTGAAGGACTGATATTTCAAAGATAATAAAAAATAGACTTTGGCATCAGACAGACTAGGTTCAAATCTAGACAAATAATTTCATCTCCCTAAATCTCAGTCTCCTCACTTATAAAACAGAGATAATAAGAGTAATAACATCTCACAGGTGTGTTGTGAAGATTAAAAGAGATAATGTATGTAAAGTGTTCAGCACAGTGCCGGCATATAATATGCAAAAACGTTGGCTATCACTACTTTCCAGAACTGCTGCAAAGCTTCTTTGTCTCTGATTACATTTATCAGCTTCAGTTCTCTCCATCTCTCATGCTGTCCACACCCGTATTGATCCCCTGCTCAGCTCCAGGGCCTGTGCTAGAAGGAGAGATGAAGGAATAAAAAGGATAATGTGTCCATGTACCCCCATCTTATGCTACTTTCAAATAAAAATGCCAGTACAACCAGGAAGATCCTTAGTCACCTTAGATTCTTCATGACTCCTGGATCCTTTTCTTCTCACATTTGTTTCTTTCAATCCCGTTTACCAGAGCATGGAATGAGAAAAAGGACACTCTAAAAAAGAAAAAAGAAAGCAGACACTAAGTCCATACTGATGAATCCTGGGATAATGAGATTTAGGGTGGCTAACGTGTGGAAAATTTATAGGGGATATGCCATAGATTAGATAGAAAATATTATATATTTGAAGGAACTTACAAGGCACTTTAAGGGTTTTGAACTTTATAGTATAACAATAAAAACAGGCAACAATTTCTGAGTTCTTCTGCACGATGCTGAGGGCCTTACAGACGTTATCTCAACTGACCCTCACAACGCCCATGAGGTCGGTTCTCTGGTTATCCTCAGTTTTCATATGGGAAAGCCGAAGATTCAAGAGGCTGAGAAACTTTCATTAAATGGCGAAGCTGAGATTCACAACCCAGCCATCTAACTCAAGGGCCAATACTCTTCAGATTCTAGTGTCTTCCGTGGGTCAGAGGGGGCCAGCAGTGGGTTTTTAAACAGGAGATGGACATGAAGAGGCCCGCATTTTCTCTGCTTTTTCTGTAAACTGAAGAGAGGAGGCCAAAGCCAGGAGAGATGGAGTCAGGGAGACCACTGGGAGGCTGCTAATTAATGCAATAGTTCAGGCAGAAGGTGACAAAGGAATGAAAAGTGTTGTATTGGGGATGGAGAAGACAGGTTAAGATTTCAGACAGACATGAGAGATTGGATCGATACAAATTGGTGATTGTTTAAATGTGAAGCCTGACGTGACAAGCAGGGGCCTAGGACAACTCTGGTTTCCAGCCTGGGTTTCCCTGTGGGTGGAAGCGACATAGCCAGAAATCCTAAATGCAGCAGAAGCAGGTCCCGGGTGTGGGGGGGGAGATGGTGAGTTCAGTCTGGGGCAAGTTCACTGAAGTTCCGTGGAACTGCCAAGAAAGACAAAGCAAATTTGCATACAAAGAGGCAACATAGCTCCAGAGCAGAGCTCTGGAGCCAGACTGCCTGGCTATGAATCTTAATTCTGACGCTTAAAAATTATGTGACTGAGGGCAAGTCGGTTAATATATGTAAAACAATGCCTGACACGTGGAAAGAACTCAGGAAGTGTTAGCTATTAGTATGCTTATATAACCAAATGAAATAAAGACAGGGAGAGACAGAAAGTTTCTCCCGGATCACCGCACCCTCCCACACACCTCCCTGGACCGAATCTTAGAAACTGCTTTGAGAGGGCTTAGGACTCATGGAGGTGTCCAAAGGAGTTAGAGAAGACCCCTTGTGAAATGGGTCCCTTCTCCTTTGTTCCTGAGGTCAGCCCTGTCCCCAGTCAGACTGCAGTAGCAGAATGGCCTCTAATGTCCTCCTTTGTTCTACGTTGATTCTGCTGGGTCAGGTCATCGGTCCGTACGGGGATTTGGAACTGATCCTTTAAGGAACCTTTTAGATGGACTCACTCGGTCCTGCCCTCGTCAGCGGGAAAACAGCGCACGCCTGAACTCCAACCAGATTTGCTGAATATGTGTTCTCCTGGGAAAGGGACAGAGGTAGAGAATTCACATTTATTAGGAACTTACCTGCAGAGGGCACTTTACACACATTGTCTCATCTGCTCCTCACAGTGGACCTGTAAGGTCGGGGGTAGGTAAGGAAACTGAGGCTCCGGGAGACTAAATAACCCCTCCAAGTCTCACAGCTGCTAAGTGGCTAAGTGGGATTCTAACCAGGTCTCCTGACTCCAAAGCTGTCTCTTTCCATCACTCCTTCTGGCACGTCATCACACAGACCCAGAGCACTGATTAACCTATCCTAAAATGCTATGTCTCATTTCCAGTACTTTCCACGGAAAGATGATGCTTATTAAAGGGTGAGAGACCGAATGGATTCGTTTCCTCGCGCTTAAACCACCGAACTGTGGAGATCACACACCGACTGCAACTACGCTCACTGAGGTCCTTCCACTAGCGCCCCCTAATATGTGCCAGACCCTGTAGTAAAATAACTGAAAAATGTTACAAACTTAAATAAAAATACGATATTGAACAGCATGCACAGAAATAACCACCAAGATACAACTATTCATCTGGTTAAAAATTTTTTTAATTAAATATTGGCTAAATATAATCTGGTTTGTCTTAGCAAGGATTCCTCCTACATTTATCCTAGCATCAGAGGGTTTCTGCCTCTCGTTGTGTTCTATAAGTTTTTCCAGGCCTGAACACAGTAGTGGCAAGAAGAGTGGTTTGGTGTCCTTCCCATCAAACACCACCACTCCCCCACTCCCTCCTCATTTCAATCAAGACAGTACACAGCATTCGCCCCGCCCCCCCGCCTCGTGAATCTCTCCCATTCTTTATCAGTTTTTAATAGGCATTACATTTCTTCATTTCCTGAGCTATGTGCCCCTAGCTTGAGATTTAAGAGCTTTGTGTGTATGATGTGTGTTTCTTTCTTGCTCTGTCTGGTTTGGGGTGGACATTTAGTTCTACCAGCTTCTTAAAGAGACTAATTGTTTTCTTCTGGCTGAATATTTCCGGATTCCCACTCTCGGCAATGGAAGATCAACCTGCTTCAGAACAATCCTCCTTCCAAGACAACTAGAAAAGCTAGACAAATTAATTTTTTGAAAAATCTATTTGAAGGTATTGGAAGACTACTAAGGGATAAAGGATTTTGGAGGCTAAAAGCCTGAAAAGAAGGGAAGCCAAGAGAGGTGATTCCAACAATTGGCACCTTTTTTTTTTTATTGATCAGAAAGCTAAAGATGAGAAGCTGCACAGAAATTTACACAGTCTGAAGGAGAAAGGACCCTGACAAGGACCCTGACAATCCCTGGGCTTCCTGTTGGAACCCCAGAAAGGCAACACCCCAGGGACAAGGATGAAAAAAAAAAACAACTACATGCTAGTTACAGAAAACAACTTAAAAATAAGGATACAGAAAGGTCGAAAGTAGAAAGAAAGAAAAAAATATATTTTATGCAAACACTAACGAAAAGAAAGATGGATTCACTATACTACAGTAAAACAAAGTAACTCTGGCTTCAAAGAAAAAAGCATCCCCAGAATTAAAGAGAGCAATTTTACCTAATGATGAAAAGAGTGACTCCACCAGGAAATTTAAAAATTTGAAGTTTGCGATGACCTGTATCGGTTAGGGTTTGTACAGAAGTGAGAGACCACACCAGAAAATGGAATAGAGAAAATTTAATATACAGAATTGTCAACTAAATAAAAAGTGGTTAACTACTAAACAGAGTGGAACTGCAGGAAGCTGAGAGATGAGCAGAGAAGAAAGAGCTTAGACCCTGGGAGGAAGGCCCTGCCCGGCTGAAAAGGAGCCCGTGAAGGCGCCACAGGAACACCCCACCACCACTGCGGTGACAAATGACCTGGACCCGCTCCCATTTCTAAGATTTACTAAGATGTAAGGTCTCCATCAGGGCCCTGCCGAAAACAAAAACAAAAAATTGTTGGTGATAATTTTCTGGAAATTATTCAAGAATCCATCATAGAAGATAGACCATTTTTCCCTTTTAATTGTGTCACATTTCCCTCGTAACCTCCCTGAGAAGATCCTTACAAAACAGAAGCAGTTTGAGAACCATTTCCTCCACCAATTCTCTTCCCTTTCCTTTTTGTTACTCTTGGCCAGCAAGTAACCCGGCCTCCCTCATCCAACATGGGACCACAGGGATTGTCCCCACAGTTCTCAGAAAGGTGGTCCAAATGAAAACGCTGTGCGAGGAGCGGGTGGCCAAATGAAATATGTGCATAATTTGGTAGGAGAGAACATCCAGCTAACAGTACCCTCAGCACTGTCAGCGGCTCAGAGCAACTGGAGAGGAGGCGGACGTGCTGAGCTCACACACCAGCTCCTCTGACGTCAGCCGGGGCTCTGCGTGCAGACAGGCAGGCTGCATTTGGCCTCAAGGCCTGAATAACAATGTTATTTCCCCTTTGGGGTTCAATTCAGTGCTTAGCATCTTCTGTGCAGTTCTTCTCAGCGTCCATGCAACCTTCGGAAATCTCCCACCGGTGTGGGGCCCCCAGGGTTGTATGAACAGCTTAAAAGATGGACAAGGCCTGCAAAACTCTCAGAGGGCTTTCGCCACCCCTGACAGGGGTCTTGAGCTCCTAGTTGGAGGGTGGCTTCCTCGACACCCACTCAGCACCCACGCAGCTGTGACCCTCCACTCCAAAAGGAGGAACAGATAAATGAGCTAAATGGGTACTTTTATTCCTCTACCAAGGCCTCTTTCCCACTGTGGCTGACAAAAGAAGCAGAGAAGCAGCTTCTTAGATCTGTTCTCCCCAGTAGGTGCTGCCTCAGCATCTACTCTGAGTGCTGTCCTGCCTTCAGCACCACCCCCACCATCCAGAGAGGATGCCAGAACTGCCGCCATGAGAAACCCTTAACTTTGGCCTTGGAAAGTGTTGGTTTCCAGATTCTCTGTTAAAACCCAATACCCTAACACTTTGAGACAGCATTTCCCAAAGTGTGTTCCTAAGAATGCTCTTCAAAATGTTCTTAAGAAATAGTCCCGTGGTTTAAAAAGAAAGAAAAGGGAGAAGTGGCATATCACATGTCTTTCCTGAGGGGCCGTGGTGCAAATTACCATGTAAAAGGCTCTAAAGATCCCACAGTAAATGAAATCATTTC
The DNA here is from genome assembly GCA_031878705.1 of Tapirus indicus. Taxonomy (NCBI): domain Eukaryota; kingdom Metazoa; phylum Chordata; class Mammalia; order Perissodactyla; family Tapiridae; genus Tapirus; species Tapirus indicus. The sequence goes on along the minus strand of CM062923.1, from coordinate 9,773,157 downwards.
ATTATGTTTAACCATATTTCCCAAAAAGATCTGATCATGAAGCCCTGTTTTGTTTTTCTTCTATGACCATCCCCCAAACGGATAGAGCTTTCTTTGCAAACCCCCGACTTTAGCCATCAATTTACAATAATTTGTGGAGCAGAGTCCAGATTGCTGGACTTGAAGTCGGGAAAATGTGATCTTCCATCACCAGCTCTGTGATCTTGGACAAGCCTGGAAACACTCTGATCTTCCACTTTGCAGAAGGGGAAATAATAATACTTAGCTCGGAGGTTTTTGTTGTGAGGCGTATGTGACATACTAGCCATGAATATGGTTAGGATTATTCAAGCAGTATTAACATCAGCACAGTTATTAATCTGACCCTTTCTAACTATGATTTTTATGCCTGTCATTTGGGCCTCAGCAGCATCACAGTGTCCTAGAGGAGCTTGAAGGCAGGTAAGTAAAGTGAGTGGGTTTGAAGAGGGTGGTACAGAGCCAGGCAGTAGTTCTCTGCCAGCCTGAGGACCCACCAGGAGGCAGCCACACCACACTGTGGCTCCCAGCCAGTGTCCCGTCTCCAGAACGGCGCTTTCAGCTTCCATCTGATGGGGAACAGGGAGCTGAAACAGATGTGTGTTTGAGCTCAGCAGGGCCCATGGACCTTGACACACACGTGTGGAAGGAAAACATGATCAGGACAAGGTCTCCAGTGCAGATCGGATTCCACCTCCGACTGCGAAGGGGGCCCTGGGTGAGCAGACCTCGTCTCTGACAGCCAACCAGCCAGTTCTCACTCAGCATTGAGCTCAAGGTCAATAGAGATCTGCGGATGATGGAGTCAGAAAGCCACACACAGTGAGGCAGGGAGAACCACTCAGTGACAGTTCAAAGAAGAGTCTGGGAGCTTCAGTGATGGCTGACAGCCAATGGCCCCACAACCCCTAGTTTGCCCATCACCTTGACCGCCTCGTCTATTTACGTGTTCCTACTGCTGACTGGATGGGGAGCCCTGTCACAAGGGGCAAGTCTTATTCACATCTCCATCCCCAGCACCCATCAATGTGGCTAACAAATCACATATGTGAAAGAACGAATGAATAAATAAAGGAAACGCTATGAGATGGATGAGGTAATTGACCTAGCATTTCTTCATGTCTCTCTCTCTTCCTCTCCCTCTTTGAGAAGGGATTTGCACTTTTGTGGAGCAGAGGATGGCCACGCCCTGAGAGTTCCCTGCACAGGGAAAGAGTCTTTCTCTTCTCTTCCCTGATAAGCCACAACCACAACCTGTAGACTGGACAAGCAGATCTGCCCACTCTCTAGGGAGCTCAACTTTCAAATGCAAACCAACCAAATCAGAGCCCACATCCCCATCACCTCCTTTATCAGACTCACACTCCAGGCCACTGTCCACCTGCCCCAACCACCCCAGCCCCTATGCCCCAGAGCCCACTGAAACTATTCAAATTAACCAACCCTAAAACTATTTACCCCACCTGTCCATTCCTCCTCGATGGAAACCACGATAAAGGCTCTTACCCACAATTTCCCCCTCTCCTTCTGCCTCCTGACCTGACGTGTGAATATTGTTCAATCATGCAAACGTTACACTTCAGCAGCTTTGAGGTCTCCGAAGTCAGTCGGGTCCTCATGGTGGCTCAGCGATCCCGCTATGTATACCCCATCAGACCCTGTATCTTTGCCCTTGGTGATTGTTACAAACCTTCTCTGTCCTCTTCCAGCTCCTACCACACCTCTGCTACCCTGTCTCAGCAAATAACCTTTTCAAAGATTTCACTGAAAAAATTGAGATTATCAGAAATGAACTCCCTCAAATTCCTGCCACGATATTATGTTGTCACCCACTCTTCTGAACATCCTCTTCTCTGCTATTTTAATGCCCAAGTCTGCTCCAAATTGGATTTTTTAAAACACTCATTCAACAATATTCAGTACTCATTGAAACGCACTATACTAGCAGCCTAGCACTCAATTATTACCCATAGATTTCTTACCAAAAGTAGACAGACAGACAAGCCAACCAGTGCTGCCCTCTGGTTGGGCTGGGGCCCCAAGTCCGGAGGGGATGGGTGCAGGGTACCGGGGTCACAGGAAGGCAAGATGATTTCCCAGTGGGTATGAGACAGAAAATCTGGCAGAGGAGGGAAAGCGAGAGCCATGCCTTGGCCCCACAGTTTGGTGTAGCTGTCTCCTGCTCCCTCCTCACTTGCATAGTCATGCTCCTAAACATATAGTCCACTCTGAATACTTCCACTTCTCCAACCACCTCTCCATTCACTTCCAAACAATCTGGCTTCTGAGCCAACCTTTCCAGTGAAGCTACTTCCTTGGAGGTCACTAATCACATGGAACTTTCTACACCAATGGCCATTTTTCATTATGCATATCTTACTTGATCTCCCTGAAGCATTTCATGCTGCACCACTCCCTTCTTTGGGGAACTCCCTGCTCTTTTGGCGTCTGAGGTGTCTCTCTCTTCTGAGTCTCCCCCTGTCTCTCTTACTTGTCTGTCCTTCTCCGTCTCCATTATGGACTCCTCTTTTCAAAAGAATTATAACTGTTGACATTCCCCAAGGCCTCCCTTTGGCACTCCTCCCTTCTCCCTGCACCATTTCTGAATAGTCACTGCATCTGTTTGATTCCCACATGCCCTCAGCTCAGGGATCATTTGTAACTTTCTCCCTGACCAAATAAAACCTCCCTGTCACACCCTCTCATGACACCATGCACCTCTCCTTCAAAGCACTCACTTCTGATCTAATTTTGCATTTATTTATGTGACTGCTTGCTTAATATCGCTCCTTCAAATAGACTGAAATTCTACCTAGCACTCTGTTCAATAATAGCATGTTGTTTAAATAATTTATGGTACACATGATGAAATAATACACAACCAGTGAAAAATCATCCCCCCAAAAATAATGACTTGGAAAAATATTACCTTGCATTGTTAAATATTTTAAAAGCATGATCCCATTTTGCAAATAAATGTACACATATGTACAAAAAAAACACTAGAAAAACAGACAACAACCTGTTAATAGTGTATACAGTGGGATAGTGTAATTAGAAGAGATTTTTATTTTCTTAGCAATAGTTACAAATGGGGGTTAATTAATGAGAAGATCTGCATGCTTAATGCTTCCCTGGGCCCATCTCTTTTTTTGTTAAACTGAGTACTTACTATGTACTAAACTGACCTTCAAATTTGGTACTGTATTAATACAAACATATCCAGACTAAAGTGTTAGAGATTTAACCAGATTTTCTTTGCTTACCAGAAGAGAGAGAAGCATCAGGAAGTTATAAAGGCCCAGAGCCATGGTCAAGGGCTTCCTGGTCCACCTTTGCTTCCTTTGAAGTTCTGTGTTCCTTCCACAAACATTGCACACCCTGGCTAGGCAAAGGAGGTACAGGAGGAAATTGGATGCATTCTTTTAGCATACGGAGTGTGCAATCTAGAGAGGGAGTCGGATGTGTAAACAAAAAAGCCAATAGGTGTTACAGATGCTATGAGAGAAGTTTGTGGGGGCCCAAAGGGGGAGTTGTCATTTCTACTGGAGGAGCAGATGCACAGTGAGGTGTTTTTTAAAAAAGAAAAAAATCAGGGGATGATAGAACAATGACTCACGTGTGTGGGACTCTGCAGATTTCCAAGGAGTGTTCACCCTCTTTATTCCATCTGCTTATATCCGTCAATGTGACCAAGGCTGGTAGTATTATTCCCATTTTGTTTCGCAGATGAGGAAATAATAGCGCAACCTTATATAGCATTCACTAAGCCTTTCACAAGTATAAATCTCATCTAATCCCCATAACAACCCAAGGAGGCAGGAACCACTATTATCCTCATTTTACAGATAAGGATAGACACAGAGGGAGGTTAAGTAATTTGCCCAGCTAATAGTGGTGAGCTGGATTTAAAATACGAGCAGTGCAACGCCAGGAGCCACGCCCTGGAGAAGTCCCCTGGGCTGCCTCTCAGGAGAGCTCCGCTCAAGGCCCGGAGGCTGGGAAGAGGCAAATCAGCCTTGCTGACCAGAGTGCTTGTGGCGCAGCTTTGGCCCTGTGCGCAGTGATGGCGAGCTGGGGAGGGGGCTGTCTGGGTTCCACCCGCGCCCGCAGAGGACACAGGCAGCCGTGCGGATTCCTGCGCGGTGCCCGGGCTCCAGGAGCTGCCCCATGCTCGGCTTCCTACGCTCTCAGTTACTCGGTGCCTCCCAGTCGGGCCCAGAGGCCTCGGCATTTCCCCTTCTCCGCTTTGCAGCAGGCCCCATATGCTGCGTGTATTTCGTCCGCGAGGGAAAAGCAGAACTGTGTCCTCCCGGAATGATCTATGCCCTCCAGTTCCAAATCATGTCATGCACGTGATTAGAATTTGCTTAACAAGACATAGAGGGAAATTGTGCGACCTAGCATTGTGGGGGAGGAGAGGCGGTTTCAATTAGGTTATGGGTTATTTTGGCAGAAATCCCACCCAAGAGGCCAGTACCATGGCCCTTAACAGAAAGGGCACGTCAGCCCTCATCAGCAGGGACGCCTCACCCCTCCCCGAAGAGCCGGAAGCTTTGACATGTACATTTCAAGAAGGCAGTGGCTTTAGCTGCAAAGGTTTCTGCTCCTTTTCAAAAACAGAGAGGAGTGGGCCAAACCATGCAGAGAGTTAGAAGAGGAGCCCGAAGCTAACAGATTTTACTCCTGGGACGCTCGGTTCCTCAGGCTTGGCAATTAAGTAGTTTAATTAAAAGTGAGGACTTCTGAAATTTCATGGAACTTCACCCAATACAATGGTTTGCCACTTTCAGAGCGTTTCTGTGGTAGACACCCCCACCCTCACCTGTGCCCCCCAATAAAAATGAGCTTGATTCAGGCTCCATTCTGGAAAGAATGCAGCTAGACTGCTCCAAACACTCTGAGCACCAACATCTCAACAAGGTACTCATCTTCATTGAAATGGCTTCTGATCTGCTCCTTCAGTTCTGGAAGGTTCTATTATTGACTTGGGACGTTAATGCATTAAGAATCTCCCTTAAGCACTACTTTTGAAAATTTACTGTACATCATGCATGGTGCTAGACACTTTACATATATTATTTAATTTAGTCATCACAAGAAGCCCTTTCTTCAGCTGTAGAAACTGAGATTTAAAAACTTGAAGCAAGTTTTGCTTGGATGGGGCAGGCTGTTTTAAAGATATGGTAGCTGGTAGGGAAAGATACTTTTGAAGATCAGAGGAAAAAGGGGTCAATGAGTACCGAAGTAATCAAGGAAGACTTCCTGAAGGAGGTGGGATGGGTCCCAGTTTATGTACTTCAATGTTACAAGACCTCCAACCTCCTCCAAGCATTCAAGAGGGCACCCGGGCTGTTCCACCTTCTTGTACTTTCCCCTTACCACACTTCTATTTTGCAAACTAGCACAGTAACAAGATAATAGTTTTCACCTCCTAACATACGTTGCCTTTTTTGTTGACTTTATTGATCTTCTCAGTGTCATCTAGGGTTTGGTGAAAGTGCAGGCAGAATTAAAACTGGTACATCTCTTTTAGGCATAGACGAGGCATTGTTTAGATTAATTACCACTTATTGAATGTTTTCTATAAGTCAATCAGTGCCCTGGGCACTAAGGAAACAGAGCAAAATACAAGTTATTGACTTTAGGGGAAGAGAAGAGGAGAAAGAAAACTGAAACTCGGAGCGCCAGGCTTTCTGCTTCGGGAAAACACAAGGCAGGGCTCATCAGGAGGTGAAGAATTTCCTGTCGCTTTACCCAGGAAGTCTCTTTCTGGAACCTGATACTTACTACATAAATATGCTCATTGAAGCACAACTTTTAATACTTGAAAGCAACATATATGCCCAATAATTTGAACCATTAAATAATTTATGGCACATCTATTCAGTAAAGAATTTCGCTTCTGTTAAAAAATGGTGCTTATACTTTTTTTTAATACCAGGAGGAAATGCTTGTGTTATTACGTTAAATGAAAAATTAGTTACACTATGCTTAAAACATAGAAAAAAAAAAGACTGGAAGACAATAATCAGGTGAGTACTGGTAAATGTTTAACAAGCGAAAAAATAATAACAAAGCCCTGGTTTGTAGCGTGCGCCGATTACTGTGATGTAAATACTCCCACCAATTACCGTGATGTAAATACTCCCACCTCGACCCATTTCAAACTGCCAATGTGATGTCGCTATGCCTTTGAACGTGAAATGGGGAATAAATGCGCACAGTTGGCCTTCCCAAGCTGGTACCAGCCAGCCCAGCACCACTGGCAATAACCTCAAGATGTTGATAGTAGTTTGGATGATGTAATCATGGGCTATGTTATTTTTTATTTATACTTCCCTAATTTTCTGTAATGCGATGAGGGAGAAGAACATCATGTTGGTAAAGCTCATTTCCCCAGGGGAAAAGCCTCTTAGCAAGTGTGGCCATTAGCTGAGGACCCCACCTGAGCAACACTGTTACACTTTCTCTTTGCACACCAGACTAAATAAATTCTTGTTATTTGGTTTCACATTTTGTTCAGCGAATAACGTCGGGAGCCAGAGTGAGCCAGAGAACACAGTCCTTTCTCTGTCCTGATACAACCCCTCAGCAACCTGGGAATGATGCCAGCAAGGAGTACCCTGATATCTGAGCAGGAAGAAAGAGGTCATCACGAAGCTATGCTACAGAGAATGGAATGAGACAGCAAATGGGAATTGCTTAATAGCACTTAATAGTAGATATTCGTTCTTATTTGCCTCCTTTTGCTTACTCCACTGCCTTAGGAAGAAAAGGAAAGGGCCAAAGAAATGTCAACCAACAGAAAAGGGATTCACGATAAATGAGAAGCTCCTGGGCTCACAAAGAGCCCCAGAGGCTGCAGAAGAGCAGGAACTCGTGTTTCCCATCGCCATGGCACGAAACCACACGTTTGCGTCTTTGTAAAAACCTCAAACAGATTTACCCTAAATACACAGCTATCATATAGCGAGAAAAATAAAAGGCCTTTGAGAAAGTCAGATTTATTTTGCATCCGGACCTGCAGCTCAGACAACAGGACACGACTTCAGAGAACAGAAAGCACAGGGCTTCTGCCTGCAATCATAAGAGCTGCTTCCAGCCATCACCTTCTCGCCAGTAGGTAAAGGAGTTGAATTGGAAGAGGTGGCAAATTGCTAAGTGCAATTCCATGGAGCACACACACAAATGTATTCCTTGATTGAATTCACAGAAACTACACTCCACTTTCAGAAAACACAAGTGCTAATCTTTCCGAGCACTAAATACAAATAAATACCAGGGCCAAGAGCTTCAGATCCTCGAAATGGCCAGCCGACCTCGCTCTCTCTCTCACCTAGGAGGGTTCTACCCGTTAGCACTTCTGGCACCAAAGAAGAGAAGACTGCTTGCTCTGGAGAAGAACGAAGCGCAGACACCCTCTGGCTCTCTGCAGATGCCAGATACCACCTGCATCGTGCCCCCCCGGAGACACGACAACCAGCCTTCAGTGGTTCTTTTCTCCTACTCTGACTGGCCTTGGGGCAGCAGATTGATTTCATTCCTGGATTTCATTTTAAACCCTTTCCTGTATATTTAGCCACTTTAGTTCTATCCAGGGATTGGAAGGCACTGGACATAAAAAATGATTAAAGGCAAACCAGTTGTAATGGTTAATTTTATGTGCCAGTTTGGCTAGATTATGGTGTCCAGTTGTTTGGTCAAATACCAGTCTAGATGCTGCAGTAGAGGTATGTTTTAGATGTGATTAACACTTAAATCAGCAAACTTTGAGCAAAGCAGATCACTCTCCATAATGTGGGTGGGCCTCATCCAATCAGTTGAAGATAGTAAGAGCAAAGACAGGTTTCTCAGAGAAGAAGGAATTCTGCCTCCAAATTGCAACAGAGAAATTCTGCCTGGTTTCCAGCCTTCAGACTCAAGACTGCAACACCAACTTTTACCCGAATCTCCAACCTGCCACTTGCCTACAGATTTGGGACTTGCCAGCCCCCACAATCAGATGAACCAATTCCTTAAAAAAATCTCTCTAGATAAATAGATATAGATAGATAGATAGACAGATAGATAGAGGTGATAGATAGATGATAGAGAGGTATCTATATATCTGTATCGTATCTATAGATGTAGAGAGCCTATTGGTTCTGTTTCTCTGGAGAAGCCTGACTGATAAACCAGCAATCACCCCTCTGTCCTCGAAGTGCGACCAGTCCAGTGGGGGCAGAGGATTTGCCAGCAGACACAGGAGGTTCTCAGAGCGCAGGTCTGAGCTCTGTATCAGAGGAAAATAGATACAGCCCCTACAAGGTGGGCTGCCTCTGTCTCTCCCATGAGCTCCATTTCCATGATTACCTCATGTCATTACCTCATGTAAAGGCCCCAGTAGGTCTGAGACCTGGTCCATGGGGCTAAAATGTCCCCAGACTCCCACCCCCTCAACTCCCAAAGCAATCGGGAAATGGTGGCTGGCACCTTTATTTTCACAAGCGAGGATGGGAACGAGAGGCACGGGAACCATCCTGGTAGAAGAGAAGATGGGGAGCACCAGACCGTTCAGAGAGAAGATCTGACTTTGCAGGCTGCGTCCTGGAATCTGTGCTGGATCTGAGTGAGGAGAAGGAAGTGGATTGAAGAGAAAATCCAGTGAGAGGGTGTGCCCCAGAGCAGTGGTTCTCAAACTTGACGTATGTGAAAGCATCGCTTCTGGAGCTTGCTAAAAAATGCACATTTCAAGACTCCAGCGGGAATATTTGCTTCAGAAAGTGTAGGATGGAGCCCAGAAGAAACTTTCAACAACACACCCCAGGTGATTCTGACACCGATGTCGTGTGGCCCTCAAATGGAGGCCATTTTGTTGGCAAGGCCAATAGTTAGTTAATACACCTGTGAGAAGGGAGCGATCCCCTCTACGCTTCAGTCCAGTCGGCGGGCGGAGAGCAGACATGCCGGAGGCAGAGGAGGGTCATGGGCAGGCAGAGGCCAAGCCCACCTCTGGTCACCCCGGCTTCCCGTCTCTTTCTGACCCAGCCGGCTGGAAGGAGAAGTCTGCTGGGACAGGGACAGAAGACAGTATCTTTGTTGCTTCTCGGGGGAGTATTGGCTTAGCTCGAAACTAATTCCAGCAGGGGCCATTAGTCAAAGGTTAATTTGAGATGGAATCAGTCCTGAGCTGACATTCATTTTCCCTTCTCAATTAGCGGAATTGTGATAAAGAAAATGTCATTAGTCAACATGAGGAGTTGGAAAAGAGGGACTCCAATTCTCATTCTACCTGATATTTAAGCATACGTATTGCAAAATTACTCTGTGAATGCTGTAACCTTCTCAGTGGCAACACTTGACCGGCTCCCTCCTTCTGTTCATATTCAGTGTCTCACCCCTTCTTTCATTTTCATGTTAATGAGCCATCTCCAAATCACCTCATTCCTTTTCCTGACCCCCATCCCTGCTGACTTGCTTACAGCTTACCGAGACTTCTTCTCTGCAAGAAGCATTACCCAACCGTCCTAATTACTCCTTCCTTTCTCCTCGGTGACCTGACCGAGGCAGCAACACCACCCCATATTTCTCCATCAGTCATTTTAACTGCTCCGCGGTTGCTCATAAATGTCCTCTGTTCTGTTCATCATTGAAGTACCCGGGGCTTCCTGAACAGCACATAAACCCAACCACACTTGGGAATGAAGAGCATTTAAGCATTCCACTTTATAACCTTTATCTATAATAAGAATGCTGAAAATTACAAAGGGCAGAGCTGGAGGTTAGAAAGAAAGGGAGAGAGTTGGTGGATTACGAAACTGTTTTACACAGTTTAGCTTTGGGAAAGACAGTGAGAGTGCGCGTCTGCCTGTTTGGAGGAGGGGGGAAGAGAGATGCATGAGGGGGCAAGGAGCCAGGTCAGACGGTCCTGCAAAGCTCTGCCCTTAGCAAGGAGTCATCACAGGCAGTGCTAAAGCTGAAGAGCACTGTGTCTGGGAGAGGGGATTGGGGTTCGGTCGAGAGGGAATTAGTGTCTCAGGGTTTCCTCTCATAGCTAAGCCAAATTCAGTGAATTAATAAGTTATACAACATTCTTCCTCTCCTCATCAGCCAAGTTATTCTGGGTCTCCGTAGCCACGAGGCATCTGAGAGGCAGTCATTACAAAGCCGATGGGGAAATGTGTGTGATAAAGCAGCTACTGGACCCAAATATGTAAGAGACATGTAGACACTGTGTGTGGTAGGTTGTTGTCTTCATTCCCACAATGAATCCCACCTCCCGGCATGCAAACTCTGGTGTAGTCCCCTCCCACGTTGGCTCTGGCCTTGGTCACGTGACTTCCTCTGGCCAATAGGATATCAGCAAACGTAACACAAGCAGGGACTTGATAGGCTCGTTAGGGCTTACTGTCTTGGAGCACTGCCATGACTCAAAAAATCTGGACTGCCCTCCTAGAGAGGCCACATGGAGAACAACAAAGGCACCTTGGCTGACAGCCCTAGTTAACAGCCAGAAATGGGAGTGAGGTCACCTTGAGCTGTGCCATGCCAGTGGAGCAGCCAAATGACATGAGTGGCCCCAGACCAAACTAGCTAGCCCAGGCCACATTGCAGCATATAAGAAAATAAATTATTGTGATTCAAAGCTACTGAGTTTGAAAGGATTTGTTATGCACCGATAGAAAACTGTTATATTATGCTTCTAATTGAAAGAGTCTGCAACAATTCAGAGAAAATAAAGCACTTGATAAAATCCAACAGTTATGCATGATTAAAACTCATTATGAACCAGTGAACAAAGAATCTTCCCAACCTTATAGAATATCTGGTAAATACTCACAGCAAACCTAAATATCTTGGTGAAATATGAGAGGCATTCCCTTTAAAGTAGGAGCAAGTGGCTGCCATCATTGCTTCCACTCACCATTGTGTTAGAGGTCCTGGACGATCCAATAGGCAAGAAAAAGAAACAAAAGGTATAAGAATTGAAAATTAAGAGATAACAAAAAAACTACCTATTTATAAACAATGAGATTTTTATGGGGGAGGCTGAAAAATAGTCACCCCAAGAGGTCCACGTCCTAATCCCCAGAACCTATGAATGTTACCTTTTATGGAAAAAGGGACTTTGCCAACGTGACTTGCTAAAGGATCTTGAGGTGGGGGACACGATCCTGAATCATCTACATGGACCCAATGTAATCACAGGGCTCCTTGGAAGAGGGAGGCATGTACAAAAGTAGCAAATCCATAAAAGAGCTCAGAAAAATCCAGCAAGCGATGTACAAGACACTTATTAAGAAAATTATAAAAATATTTTGAAGGTCATAAAAGAAGACCTTTATAAATGGATAAATATATCATGCTTATTACAAAGATCATCATCATAAAGAAGGCATTTTTTCTCAAATTAATGTATACATTCAATGCATGAATTCCAAAAAGGTTTTTGTTTGTTTTTTATGGAAAAAACACTCAGCAGGCCTGGATTGTTCAAACCCTGCCCATGCCTAGGGAAGGCCTATCTTCAGGACTGGTTAGCCAGCTTCTGGGAAATACCCTCTGAGACCTTGGGATATTCTGCCTGATGAGAGTATTTTTGTATGTTTGAGGCCCTGGGCCATACTGAACTACTTTGGCCTGATAAGTTTATCCTCAGAACGTTATTTATGGTGAATGCCTGTTTTTGCTCAGAGTGGGAGGTTGATGGTCACAGAAGGGTCTGGAATCTGAGTAGCTGAGGTCAGTCATGCAGGTTGTTGTGTGTCTACCCTACTAACCCTGCACAACGAGATTCAGGTGCACTTCCCTGGTTGCGACACTTCACATGCATTGTCACACATAGTTGCTGGGAGAACTGTGTGTCCCCATGCAAGTCCACTGGGAGGGGCACCTGGAAACTCCCGCCTCATTTCTTCTAGACTTTGCCCCACACCCCTTTTCCCTCTGCTGATTGGATCTGTAGCCTTTTGCTGTGATCAATCGTAACTGTGAGTATAACGTTCTGAGTCCTACACGTCCCCCTAGCAAACCATCAAGCCTGCGGGTGGTCTTGGAGACCCCCAACATAAAGAGCAAAGCACCAGGGGTAGCTGAGCCCATTGTGAAGAAAATCAGCAAGGTGGGGGAGAAGGTTACTGCCCTCACCAGATTAAGGCTTGTTATAAAACTCTAACAATCAGTGACGTGGCACTGGAACAGATGGACAGATGGAATGGAATAGAAATCATAGACACAGGTCTGTGTCTGGGAGCTCAACAGGTGGAATGCAAATGGGGGGGCTGCTCACTGCTTACTAATTGGTGCTGATGCTAAAATAAGAGTAGTCCCTGGTTCACACTGTATTTGAAAAATAGAGAGTCTACATCCTAATTGGGGTGGGGAAGATGATAAACAATGAACATGATAAATAAGCAAATGTAGAGTATAATAAAAGGTGATCACGTGCTACAAGGAATAAAGAAAAAGAGCAGAGCAGGATTAGAGGGGTCAGAAATGACTGATACGGGCAGGCTGCAATTTTAAATAGGGAGTCAGGATAGCCCTCCCCGAGAAAGTAATTGTTTTCATCTGTTCAGGCTGCTATAACAAAATACCACAGACTGGGTCGCTTATAAACAACAGAAATTTATTTCTCATCATTGTGGAGGCTGGAAGTCCGAGATCACGGCTCCAACATGGTTGTGTTCTCATGAGGGCCTTCCTCCTGGTTCCTAACTGGCTCTTCTCACTGAGTCCTCCCACGGCAAAAGGGGCTAGGTATCTCTCTGGAGCCTTTTTTGTAAGGGCACTAATCCCATTCATGAGGGCTCCACCCTCATGACCTAAGAACCTCTCAAAGGCCCCATCTCCTAATACTGTCATCTTTAGGGGTTAGGATTCCAACACGTGAATTTTGGGGAGACAAAAACATTCAGATCATAGCAGTAATATTTAAGGAAGTAAAGGCATTAGCCACGTGGATATGTAGAGAGAAGCATTCCAGACAGAGGGAACAGCCATAATTCACATAGGAGAAAACTGAGGCATGGAGAGGTTAAGCAACCAGCACAATTTTATGTAATTAAACAGCTGAGTACAGATTTAGCCCTAGGTTTCTCAAACTCTAAAATCCATAAAACTTTGGTTGCACCACTTAAATAACCTGTCTTTAAAATTAATGGCAAGGATTTCTTACCTAAAAGTCAAAATATTTAGACATCTAATAGTAATCCTCCAATCTGACTCTCACCAATTTTTTCATCCTTGTTTTTTGCCAGCTCATTCCTAATGCCCTTGCTCCCGTGCCTCAGCCCCACCAAACTCCTCAGTCTCCTCCCACACACCATATACACTCAAGCCCCAACATTTCCTTCATGTTGATCCTTCGTTTTTCAATGCTCTACCCTTGCTGATGAACTTCTAATCATTCCCCAAGGTGTTTTCAAGTGACATTTTCTTTAAGAAACTTTTCCCAGCTTCCCAAGGAAAAGGAATCACTCCCTCCTCAATGTTTCCATAGAAGTTCTGTCACATTGAAGCCATATTGCGTGGCCTGTGTTTGTTTGTCTGACTCTTCCTCCAGAGTGTAAACTCTAGAGGATCCAGTAAGTAACTGGTTCATCTTTCTCCCCAGCACACACCACAGGATAGAGGGCCTCAGTAAATAAACGTATGTCAAATGGAAAATGAATGAAATATTAATGATGATGAAAACCAAACCATCATGAAGTAAATAAATTGTAATGTTCAAGAGGAACTGTGGGAAAAGAGAATAATTCCTAAGATTTACATTTGAGATAAAAGGATGTGCCATCCAATGAGTAAGCTTAGGATTTATTAAATATTACACAAATAAAGGAAGACATCAAGAAGACCAGGCTAATAATTACAGTCAACCTACATGCAGAGCTTGCTAATTTGTTATATTCGTTGGAAGAGTATCTCCACATAAATATGTTTTTTAAGAACAATGCTTCATGGAACTGGTGAACTATAAACATGCTTTGAAAATGAAACTCTGAAAATTGGGTGGTTTAATTGAGTACAGATATATATGACTTCCATTCATGATGGAATTCATTCTTCTGCCTCTAGGAATATTTCTTTACTTAATAATTTCAAGGACTCTTCCTTCAAATCTAAGCATTCTAAACCCACATTAATTCATGCACACTAATTACATCTTTCTTTTAAAAAAAAGATTAAAGGAGAGTTTCCCCTTTGCAGTATTTATAGATAAAATACTTGTTAATCAAATGAACAGGGGTAATGCTAATACAGGAAGAAGTTGAAACCTTTAAGTAATCTCCCATTCTCTTGCTCAGCACTAGTATACTCCACTTGCACTATGCAGTGTGCTAGCCATTAGCAACAGGTGGCAAACAATCACTTGAAATGTGGCTAGTACAACTAAGGAACTGAATTTTCAATTGTATTGAGTTTCAGTTAATTAAAAATCAAATTTAAATAGCCACATTTAAATGTAACTAGTCACTACCATATTGCACAGCACAAATACAGAATATTTCCATTACCTCAGAAGTCCTACCAGATAGCATTGTTTGTACTATAGTGTGGATGGCCAAAATACAATAAATATTAATGAAGTTAACAAACAATGAGCAGTTCATCAAAATATAAACTTTGACACTGAGGCATATAAAGGAGAAGGGTGGTCCCTTCCTTCAAGGAGACAGATGTATAAATAGTAAAATAGAGGATCGTCCCTAAGGCAGATATCCACAAAAATTACATGAAGGAACAATCAACTGTATCTAGTAGATCAAGGAAAGCTTCAACAGAAAGTGTGATATTTGAACCAATTCATATAGGAAAGAAAAGTTTGAACAAGGGATGGGGCAGGAACAGAGGACCATCAAGCACAGGAAGAGCCGTCAAGAAAAGCATCCTGAAAGATCCTGATGTCGGGTGGACAGCACAGCTTTGTGAGGCTGGAATGTGCCAACGGCATGGAGAAGGGGCAAATGACAGCTCAGAAGAGAAGTACAAAGTCCTTGTGACCATGTGAGGGGATTCAGAACTGTCCCTGGGGACAATGGAGAATTGTATTCTGTTTCAAGTAGAAAGGGACATGGCCAGATCTGTGTTCTGAAAAGGTCACTCTGGCTGTGGAGAGGAAAATAGACAGGATGGAGATAGATTAGAGACGGGGAGACCAAGGGGGAGGGTGTGGACATCAAGCAGAAGAGAGATGACCAGGCTGAGCCAGGGCGGAGGAGGCAAGGCTGGAAAGGAAGCAAAGGGTGTGAGAGCTGTTTATTCAAAATGGATGAATATTTATTTCAAAAAGACTCTTTTTTGAAAATATAGCAAGTGTGAGACATGTGCTCATTCTGACATCCCAAGAGCATATGTTACAAGAGAAGGTGTTGTTGCAGTTTTCGTGATGGGCACTCGGGAAAGCTCACAAATCCGCTCCAAAATGCTGAGCACGCAGGCAACCTGAGGAAGTTTGTCACTACTGCCGAAATCAGTCACCCAGCCCGGCAATGGCGATGTGCATTCCTCAGGGTGAGAGCAGGTACCAGCCACAGCAGGGGAACAAGATGGGCAGCAAAGGCGGATGGACAGGAAGAGGAACGGACCGGGCCCTCTGAGGTGTTGCACAAAGCCCGGGAAAGAATCCAGGATTTGGAGACACACAGAACACGTTTGAGGGTCCAGCTCATCGACATACCAGAACTGGGCTTTAAGCAAGTCACAGAACTCTCCCACCCCTCATTTCCTCACCTGTAAAATGGGAGCAATAGCACTTCCCTCGTAAGTTTTCATGAGGATGACTAGTGCTTGTTAAGTGCCTTAAATACGTTAATTCCCTTTGCCTTCCCCCAAAACACACTCTCTCTAGGTGGCCAGGCCCCCAAACTCTAGTAGCAAGAGTTCATATCTAGTGTATAGCCTAAAGTCTTTTCTACCCCTCTGTCACATTTTTCTTTGCTTCCCCCAATCCTTGATAAAATCTAAGTACCCTGTAGACTTGGGAGGGGCTGCTGTGGAGACTGCAGAGCCTGGGCAAAGAAGACAAGAGGGACCTGAGCTGTACCACCTCCCCCGCTGTGGGTGCACCCGGGAGGATGCAGCCCCACTGAGGGTCTGAGCCCAGGAGGTCTCAGGGAAGGAGCAGTGTGTGTGGCTGAGCTAGAGTAGGTGGCGCCATACAGCCCAGGCTGAGAAACAGAACCGGTGTCCCAGTCCATCCTCTCCTTCTCAAGGTAGGGCCGAGGGGCAGGGAAGGAAAGCTGAGGCTGACATTGATCCACCCCATAATGCAGAGGAAACAGGCAGAAAGACTGAGATCATCCTTTCCCAGAGTGCAGGGGCTATATAAGAAAATAAACAATAAATTGCATGAATGTTCTGGATCCACTGGTTTATATTATTGCTTTCTCATCTTCAGGAGGTAGCCCCTACTAGGGTCTCTCTCTTATAACCGCCCAGATAGCCACTATGGGAGAATACTATCTTTAACAGCTCATTGCCAAGAGTGAATTTTTAGATTTCTTCATTCCTCCAAGTCCTGGGGCCCATATCTACACTTCTGGCTTCCTGTCCAAAGACCCACTTCTTCCTCAAGAAATTGACACTCTTTAGATCCTATCTACTCCCTTCCCACAGTGGAATAGCCTTTTCCTAACAGTTCTCATTGGAACAGCTTTGTCAGGATATGCTGTCACAACCCCAAGTTCACTCAACAAATACATGGCCAGAGTAACTGAGAGGAGTCTGCTCATTCCTGGCGACTTTGAAGAGTGCAACTGAGCTAAAGAACGTGCTGGAAACTTCTCACACTTATAAACAATCTAAACTGAACTTTTTCAAACTGAGTTCACATCTTACATAAACCAAATAGGGTCCTGTGGGATTTTTATTAAGAATAAAAATGTCTATCACTTTTTTTAAAGCAATTTCTATGTGGTCCTGTTCATATAGCTAATCCTTACAATGACCCTATACAGTAGGTTGTTATGGAAATTGTACTCCTCCAAACTCATGTGTTGAAGCCCAAACCTCCAGTACATCAGAATGTGGCTGTACGTGGAGACAAGGCCTTTAAAGAGGTGACTAAGCTAAAATGAGGCCTTTAAGGTGGGTTCTATCCAGTATGACTGGTGTCCTTATAAGAAGAGGAGGTAAGAACCCACAAAAACACTGGGGATGTGTATGCGCAGAGGGATGACCATGTGGAGAAGCAGCGAGAGGGCAGCCATGAACAAGCCAAGCAGAGAGGCCTCAGAGGAAGCCAGCCCTTCCAGCCTCCAGAACTGTGAGGAAATAAGTTCCCATTGTGTAAGGCACCCAGTCTGTGTATTTTGTTATGGCAGTCCTAGAAAATTAATACATGGGTATACCATAAAATCACACCTTTTCAGATGAGAAACTGACTTGAGTTTACACAGCTAATACTTGAGTTTGAACACGTACTTACTGTGGAAACTCACGCTTTAACATCACCCTACATAATTTCCCCTTCTGCAAAACAAATTAGGTTTTAGGCATATTGTGTGAAATTACTATTTTTAAAGTAAGTTTGCAGGAAGATGCTATCTCTGACGTGAGTTCCAGTTTCATGTCCCATCTCCAAATGGCTCCCTAATCCCCACTCTAAATCAGCACTTGTTCCCAAGCACAATAGACACCAGCTATGCCGTGAACTTCACTGCAGCTCTAGACACAGTTCACTAAATTTGCTTTCCTATGACCAAGACAAAGAAATATAAAAAAGAAAGAAGACTTAGAAGCCTTATATCTACCATTCTCAATCTACTACATCAACATTATGACTTTTTCCAATTTATCCAGACAGAATGTAGGGATTGTGTGTGGGAATGGACATGATGGAAAGAACATAAAGTTGGATCAGGCCGAATTATTGATAAGGAGCCACTAAGCAGAGATTCTGGGTTCAAAATTATAGCTGGGGCATGAGAAAGGGCTCTAACAGTTTGGTTGGTCGGCTGAAACATGGACCAAAGGTGGCCTATACTAAATGAACTTGAAATGCCAGAACTACCTTGGTGTACAATAGAAGAAGATATCCAAGGCTTAGGAAGATTGGAATGTTAGAGTGAATTTACCACGTAAGACCTACTCCTCCAACCAGAAAGGGTCCAGAGGACACAACTTCACCACAACTATGAGAAATAAAGATGTTTGGGGAGCCCCAACATCTCTAAAGACTTTTGTGGTTGCTCTTCTCTGTAGGTCAGATATTACCGTGGGAACTGTGGCCACTGAACTGGGATCTTGAGATGCAATAGGAACAGCAGGATCCCAAGGTGGCAGGGCCAAGTAGCAGCACTTAATCACCAAAGACAAGGTCGACATGGCTACCTCAATGGACATCAGAGTCAAAGAAGTAACCGGAATAGTCTGACTCACAGAGAACTATGGTGCTAGCTAATGGATCAATATGTCCTTAAGAAGAGAAAAAGATTGACAGTCTACTAAATTTTTACGTGATCTGCATACATGGGAGAATTCTAGGCTGAAAAAACAGAAGTCTGACTTGAATCATCAGAAACAGAGTCCTGGCCCCTCAATCAGTCCCCAGACTTAAGCCAGTTTACACAACCACACCCCTTGAATGAAGGCCAGTTCCTTTGAGGATGGACCCTGCTACATTGCCAAAAATTGGTACTATTAATCTTTTTCCCAGCCTTCCCCAAAGGGACCTCCGGCCTTTTACCAGGGTGACTGTGCACTGGAGGAAGGAAATAATCAGACCTTTCAGGGATTACTGGACATTGACTCTACACTGAGACAAGTTCCAACAGACCCAACAGGTCACTGGGGTCCACCAGCCAGAGGAGGGCCTAATGGAGGTCAGGTGATCAGTGGAGTTTTAACTCATGTCCATCTCCCCAAACCCACCCCGTGCTTATTTCCTAAGTTCCAGAATGCAGAATCCCCACGTCAATTTTAAATATTTCCTCCAACCTGGCTATAAATTATTGCAAATTTTGTTTATTACCATAAGCTCATCTGAATCTTTCTTTCTGTCTTTTCTTTTTTAAATTATAGAGAATCTGTGATTTCAAAAAGTTTTAAAACCCTAAGCTAGATAAAACCAGGTTATACAGGGTAGTTTAAAGTGGTCACGAAAGCAAAGACTTATTGGTGCAATTTTGTAAGCTCTTTTAGAGAAGGTCCCTGCTCCAAACCAGCAGTGAAGAGGGAAGCCCATCATTCTCCAGGTCTAAGAGGTACGTTAACCTCGTCAGGCAATTATGCCTCTTCCAGACACTCCCAGGGGCATTAGGAGTCAGCAACATTTCAGACAGAAATTATCTTCCATTTCCTTCCATTACAGAGTGCTGCCAGGCCCCTCCTCTTCTCTGCACTCTACTTCATTTGAGAGGAGCAAGATCATCCACCTATGACTCTGTCTTTTTGCTCAAGTCTATCTAGACTGCCCCAGTGACCACAGCCAGCCAGGGGTCATCCACGTACCCGAGTGGCGATGCTGTTGCCATCAATCATGGCCCAATCTCCAACGTCTCCTGTGAGCTTGAGGCGGGGAATGGTCTCCCCTGAGAACATCCTATTACAGCATTATGACTTCATTCTCTCTCTTCTCCATTCCTTCGTTGTCCGTTGTTCCTCAGTGATTACGGCCTGCTTGGCAACAAAGACCTGAACCCCACTCTTTGGACCCCACACATATGGTTCCTCACAGCCCAGACCAAGCCTATATATGGATGGATGAGGGAACAGAAGTTCCCAGAGCTAGAGAGCTGCCAAGTGAAATAGGCTGCACCCCAGCGCTCCTCCTCCAAGGGGAAGCCTTAGGGAATGGGCAGCAGTTCACGGATGGGATGATGGAATCCACGTCGTCCCTCTGGGTCTCATCCTCAGGACAAGGGTGAGGAGGGAGGGCGAGGAAAGGAGATCTCAATTCCAGGAGCTGTGTGGAGTCTGCTTTCTCCCTCTCCAGCCCCGGGCTCCTCTCTCGGGCCTGGGCTGGTCTCACAGCCTCAGTTTCTTCTCAGCTCCAGGCCTCAGGAGGCCTCAATCTGATTCTTCTTCCTCTCTGGAACTGGCACTGTCCGCAATGTCCCCTGAGGGGCCTCTCCTCCTAGGGCCAGCCCTGGCACCCCACCCAGCCCTGCTGCACGGGGGTCAGGTTCTTCCCAGTTACTCTGCTCCCTGTTGCCTCTGAAGATGAGCCCACAGCCCTTTGCATTTAAAGTGTCATAGAGTTGGTGCCAACAAGGAGACAGGAGGAGAGAGTCACAGACATGAGATTATGGGAGCCTGTGGTTTTCACAGCTACAGGCCGGGTGTCAAGGCCCCGACTCCCTTCTGATATGGAAGATCATGGAGCGTACCCCTAAACTCTGCTTCTTTGTTCTTCTTCCTTGGAGGGGTGTGTCAGCCAGGGAGGACCCCAAGGTAACACATAGCAAGAACGAGTGATGGAGGTTCCAGCAGCACAGAGAGCACGACACGCAGGCAGGTCCAGGGAGTTCTGGTGGCAGAAGGCAGGGGCCAGGTTGAGATGCTGGTGTGCCAGACAACTTACCTAGGTAGAGACTGGAGCTCGTGGGGAAAATTCAGAGACTCAGCTATTGGATGTGAAGTACAAGGAAGGCCTTAGTCACAGAGAATAAAGGAAAAGTTCTGTTTGCAGACATTCTTTCACTCACGTATTTATTCAGCAAATATTTCTTGAGAGCATTCTCTATGCCAGGGTCGGTCTGAGGACCCAGAGAGGAACTGGATTTGGTCCCTGCTTTCCAAGGGCTTTCATGCCCATGGAGGAGACACCTGATTGGAAAACAAAAGTGTAAAGTAAAAATCGAAAGGCCCCCCAAACTTATCCTATCTCTCACTGTTAAAATGTTGGCACATATTCATTCAGAAATTTTTCTGTGACCATACCAAACAACAGAACAGAAAGCCCTAGAAGCACACTTGGCATGCTGCACAGCCGCACATCTGGATTAAGCGGCACAGCGGCATTTCCAGGTGACTAGTGCCAGGAGGGAGGGAGCATGTGAGCCCTGAGCCCTGAGGATGCAGCAGAGGGAAGACTCCACGCTACAAGGAGAGAGATGCTCCAAGCAGGCAGGCAGGAATGCTGACGCAGGGCCGCGTCACTCCAGCCAACCCGTGGGGTTCCCGCTGTGCTCCCCCAGGCCTGGAAGGTCCTTGCACGAGGTGGCAAAGGGCCACCCTGGAGCTGGAGGATGGGACAGGGGCTTGGAGCCCCGCAAGACCTGACTCACCCTCTGTGTTCTGAGTCCCGGGGCAGCCCTGGAAGGAAGGTGGTGAGGGAAGACACAGTCATCATTAGGGAGCAGTGGAAAATGGACGCAAACGAGGAGGGAGGGGTTCCAGGTCCCATGATGAGATAGTGGCAGAGGTGGACAGGAGCACTGCGCCAGGCTCTTTCCCCCGGGGATGGACAAGAGTTTACACCCAGGCGAGTCCCAGCACATGCCTCCCACATGCTCCGCTGGAGGCCTCCTAGTGAGGGAGACGGGAGGACCGCCTGAGAGAAAGCAGCCTCCTCCGCAGGCCTCATGGGGTCCATGTCGGTGTGAGAGGCTCAGGGCGTCCTGCCCAGGCAGACAGAACGAAAACCAGCTGGGACCAGTGAGAGGCGGCAGCCTGGGGAGCCAGGTTGGCCTCCGGGATTGATTCTGGTTGACTCAGCACCTCCCAGATGGGTGGTCATGAGTATTAACCTCCCCACCCTCTGTTTCCTCTTCAATAAAATGGAGATAATAAGACCTTTCTCCTGGGTTTTGTGGGAATGAAGTAAGGGCATAAATATAAAATGCTTAGCCCAGGGCTTGTCACCTAATCATAATAATAATAATGGTAACATTCATGAGTGTTGGGTCCTGGTCACTGCTTTAAGCACTGTATGTGTCACCTTATTCAATCCTCACACAGCTCTATGAGATGATATTATTATTGTCCCCATGTTATATATTTGGAAACTAAAGAACAGAGAGGTTAAGTATAACCTCGTTGTTGCCCAAGGTCACAAAACTGGAAGGGAGGTAAAGCTGGAGTTTGACCCCTGGCCAGCCGGGTCCAACATCTGAGGCCACAACCACTGGTGTACGCAGCTCACAAAGTGGCAGAAGTGGTGGTGATCTTGTCGTTTTGCCAACCTTATAAGCTTATTGTGAGGATTAAAAATAAAACACGGAAAGTTCCTAGAACAGTGCCTGGCCCAGTTTATAGATATTCACATAAACAGTACGTAATGATTAGAATTACTATCACTATTATTACCATTATAATTAAGGCCAATGGAAGGTATGTATATAACCCCCTTATAAAGGTCCTGTATCAGTCATCTATTGCCACAATAATGCTACACAACAAATACCCACAAAACTTCAGTGGCATGCAGCCACAAATGTTGACTGAGAGCTCAGTCTGTGGGATTCTGGCTGCGCGCACTCACATCGCCTGGCCTCATTCACACTTCCTCGGTTGGCTAGCTGTCAGCGGATCGCGGCTGACCTCAGTTCAAATACCTGAGGCAACTCCACTCTGCTCTGTCTTCCATCCCTCAGCAGACTAGCCCAGGCATGTTCTCCGTGATGACGGAGGGCAAGAGTAGCAAGCCCAGCAGAGCAAGGACTTTTGAAGCCTCTGTTTATATCCCATTTGCTAACTTCCCAGGGGTCAAAGCAAGTCACACGGCCAAGCCAAAAGCCAGGTGGGAGTGTCCTCCACAGTTACAGGGAAAAGATTGTGGGGAGGGAAGGGTAAAAAAATCTATCACAATTATAAAACCCATAGCTTGCCTCTGAGCTGCCACCAGGGTAATTACCAGAACACTATAACCTCCTCCCCAAGGTGAACCTCCCTCTGTCACTTTTATGACATGGTTCCTGAACTCTCTGAATTTGGTCAGCACCATTAATCCCTCTGAAGTCAGCTTGTTCAATCACTACGCACCAGACACCATGGTGGGCACTGAGAACATACCTGCGAACCAGACAAACAAGGTCCCTGCTCTACTGGAGCTAGTGCAGGAGGTATGCAATAAAAATGCATAATATAATTTCAGATCATGGAAAATTCTATGAAGAAAAGTAACCAGAATTACTTGATAGAGAGAGCCTGAGAGTGGTCTTACAAGGACAATGACCTTTGAGATTCATGTCTACATGCTCAGCCCTAAGCCCAATGACTAACATGGAATAGGCGTCAATAAATGTTAAAAGGAGGATGGATGGAGGGATGGGTGGATGGATGGATGAATGGATGGGTGGATGGATGGGTATGTGGGTAGGTAGATGGGTGAGTGGATGAGTGGATGGGTGGGTGGACGGAAGGATAGATGGATAGACAGACACCAGGACCTACCTGGCACTTCCTGCCATTTCCTCTTCACTACCTTTATTCTCTGTGGCCACTGGGGCCAGGAAAGATCCCAGAGAGAAGACCCAGTTCCCTCTCCACATCTGGAAAGCCAGCCCTGAGACCCCAATTAAGTCTCTTCTCCACAGACACAGTGGTTGGGGCATCTCAGCTGTCTGTGGTTAGCAAAGGGATTGCCTTCCTTTTGAACTCCCTGCTCAGTGTCAGAAAAGAGTCCACAGAACTAATGCCCACTGTCCTTTTGGAGAAATCTAGACCCACCTCTCGCCCTTTTGTGTATGTTTTGGTGTTGAGGTGTGAAAGGGATGTGAAGAAGCCTGGGAAGATGCCAGCTCTGATCCTACCCCTACCAGATCTCCCTGAGCCAGATCAACAGGTTCATTGTCCCAATATTTTGGCCTCTCACCAAAATGTATTGAATTACTACATAATTGGTGTATATTTACTCTTCACAATAACTCACTGAGGTTGGTTTTTTGCCCCACTTTACTGAAAAGATAAGTGATTTTTCTTAAAGTTACCATTATAGAATGCCAGAGCTGTCACTCAGAGCCAGTTTTTCTGAAGTAACATGGTAGAATGGAAATAAAACAGCTCTTCCTAGTCCAACAGACGTGGATGTAAATCCACATGCAACCACTTCTTAGTCCTGTGACTGAGGCATGCTGAAGCAGAGTTGAGTGTAACTGTGACAATTCAAATCCTACAAACCAGCAGACTCATTGATGTCTGAAGCATCGCAAACACGTTCTGGCAGAGAGCATCTATTGAAAGCTCATATGTTGGCGGCTTAACGTCTTCCTCTTTTAAAATAGTTACAGAGGTGGCTGACAAAATCCATTAAAACCTGAACACATAAATAAAAATTACCAATCTTCCCAATTGTGTACGCCTACAAGCAACAAATCATCTTAAATCACACCTTCTCCCTCACAGGACCTGGTGGCCCATCAAAAAAAGCCTCCAGTCGCGCACACTGCTCAAGATGAGGGGCAGGTGTTTCGTGGGGATCCTCTTCACCCAGGTCTCTCGCAGGTTGTAGGTGGTGAAATTCAAGGCAGATATGAAGTCAGAGGGAGCCGGCGGGAGCAAAGTCTTTGAGCCCTTCTCTGGGGCGATTCATACTATGGAAAGTTGTTTTTAATTTGTTCCATATGAATCGTGAAAAACATGAAATATTCAGGGGGTTTATCATAATTCTCGATGAGATAAATACTGTGCTCACGCAATAAAAAAAATGGAAAATATGTATTTAGTCCAAAAACTTCATTTAAAGAAGGTTAACATAAGGAAATGATTTCCTAAAGAGCCTTTCAGTCTGAGGCAAAAGACGGACTCAGCTGTCTTAAGGATACAGGTCAGATTTATCACTCTGGTTATGTCCCTTGACTAGGACAGGCTCAAGCCATGAACTCTCCAAGCAGCAAGATTAAATTCTGCAGAACCCAAGCATGTGTTCGACTATGCTGTGCTCCTTAAGCCTTGCTCAGTCCAGATCCTGCACTCCCACCTACCCTGCTTCAAAATTACTAGCTGTGCAAGCCTGGGCAAGTCACTGAGTGTCTCTGAACTTTAGTGTTCCTATTTCCTACCATAATAACTAACACAAATGGTAGGTGGGAAGATCGAATGAAATAATAAAGCTCTTTTGGTAATCCACCTAGCTTATGGACAGCTAATATTGCTTTTGTAGACAGAAAAGCAGACACAGAATATTTCCAGGACCTCTCATGAGCTCCACAATGTGCTAAACACTAAGAAGAGAAATGCAAGAAAAGCAGAAGATGTGGCCCCCGACTCCAAGGAGCTTGTAAGCAAGTCTTCAGACATAAAGAGGAAACAAAGAGGGACTCACGTAAGATAACAAATAAGCAAATCAGTATTTTTATGGGACAAGTTCCAAAAGGCTAGAAGATTTTGGTGAGAGTCAGGCACGTGCGTGCAGCTGGAGGAAAACAAAGTGGGAGGGAAGGCGGGTGCCCCATGAGGCTGCGGAGACTCACGTCTCAGATATCAGTTTGGCAAAGACGACGGGATCTAATTTAAGATCTGGTCATCCACCCCCCACCCCCTTCAGACCCCACTCGCTGCACCCCTAGTCACCACACACTCCCCATATGTGGGCACAGCCCAGCCAGGCTAAGAAATCAGAAGGAAGACTTGGAGAAAGCCGGGTCTCCAGGCTGGCCATGGTAGAGTCACCTTTCTGAACTCAGGTTCCGCTTCTGCAAAACAGCCCACCAGTGGCCCCTCGCCGCACCCCTCACCTCTGGAGTGAGGAGGAGCTTTCAGAGAGCTCATGCAGACAGCGTAGAAACGAGACTAAGGACCACCTCCAGAGAGACCAGCTGGCCAGACAGTGGAGAGACAGACAAAGTGGGGTGGAAAGGAGATGGGGAGGAAAAATGCACTGAGGGCCTGCTATGTGCCAGCACTGAGGTAGGTGCTTTGTCACACATTATCCCACTTAATTCTCTCAACTGGAGTTGAAATTAATATGCCTGTTTTACAAATAAGGAAACTGAACCTCAGAGTTGAGAGACTAACCCAAGATCCCACACCTGATATGTGGAGGGAAGATCTGAACCCAAGTTCATCAGACACCTAAGCCCGCACTCTTTATGGTTCATGGAGGAGGTAGAACGAGAGCCCAGGCTGGGCCAGAAACAGCAGGGAGGGCCCCGGTGAGCAGCTTCCTTTTCTCTGCCTTCTCTTGGCTGGCAGACGGGGAGGCTTGGGTTGGAGACACTCCCTTGGGAAAGGTCTTGGGGGCTCAGAGAGGAGGAGCCAGAGGAGAGCAACCTAAGGGTGACTCACAGCTCCCCTAAGACAGAGAGAGGAGCAACCCAGGGGCCCAGCCTCGGGGCCTGAGTGGGGAAGGACCGGAACTGGAGATACACTCTGTCCAGGAATGAAGAGGGTATGTCTGGCCCTGCCCTGTGGCCAGGACAGACAAGGCAGAGGGGCTGGTCTCAGGGGCCACCAAGGGGAAGCAGGGCTAGAAGCCTGGGCCTAAAAGTTAGGAAGGGCATCACATACGCTGGTGCATAGCCTGATCAGAAGTGGGAAGAGAACTGAAGTCCCAAGCCAAAAAATGCGGGAACCAGCACGCACAGACATTCTGCTTCTCAAACTTAGGCACGCAGAGAGTAGACATGGGGACAGCAAACCACAGGAGAAACATGCCCCATCTCCTTGCAGGATCAAAGCTAAGTAGTTTCAAACAACGTTTTTACATTAGCACAAACCCGGAGAAATGAAATAGAATTCAACAGTCTACATGAATTTTTAGAATAAAACATGAAACTTCAAAGAAACTTCACAATTGAGGCAACCACTGGAGCTGCCCCCTAAAAATCGCCCGGCCTTTAGGCTTTGCAACGAGAATTCTGCAGAACGAAATCAGAGACAAAGAGGTAACAATACGAAGGGAGGGCAGGCAGGCAGGTCCTCAAAGGGGAGCCGGGGCTGAAGCCTGGAGTGATTCCCAAGGGACGAATAAGGGGGCCAGGAAGCTAGACGGGTGAGCCCTGGACCGGCCGCTGAGGGCCCATTTACACCAATTTGGAAAGGTGTCACCCAGGCAAGACACATCTCCTGCGCATCCGGGGTTTTAACGCCAAAAGAAATTGTCAAGTTGAGGGTGCGTGTAAACTGCAAAGGGCTCCGGGACAGAAGGAACGCTCATCTCTATTTTACGCAGTGGTAACCTGCGTGAACCTGCCCGTCTCCTGATTGGTCCTCTTCTCCCTGACCACGCCTCCCTCCTCTGTAGCTCCACCCAGCTTCCAAGTTGATGCCCCACCCCCAAAAAGCAGCCCTCCGTCTCCCTCATCCCCCAGTCAGATGTGAGCTTTAGGATATTTGCTCTCTTTGGCCCACAACCCAGGCGCGTGGTTCTGGCTGAATCAGGTCTGCTGCTCAGGCCACTCTGGGAGAGATGAGCCCACAGGGTAACCGGCCCGACGGGAAAGGAGCCCAGAAACACACACAAGGCTACCTGTTATGGGTTGAATTGTGTCTCAAAAATTCATAAATTGAAGTCCTAATCCCCAGATCCTCCAAATGTGATTTACTTGACAGCAGCGTCAATAATTAGTTAAAATAAGGTCACACTGGAGTAGGGTGAGCCCTCATCCAACGTGACTGGCGTCCTTATAGAAAAGGGGAAATGTGGAGACAGACACGCACACAGGTAGAATGCCGTGTGAAGGTGAAAACAGACGGAGATGATGCGTCTATAAGCCAGAACCGCCAAAACTGCCATCGAAGCTAGGAGAAGCTAGGAGAGAGCATGGAACAGATTCTCGCTCCCACAAGGAACCAGGTCTGCCGACAACTTGATCGTGGAGTTCTGGCCTCCAGGTCTGTGAGACAATGAATTTCTGTTGTTTAAGCCACTCAGTCTGTGGCACTTTGGTAAAGTGGCCCTAGCAGATGACCACAGGACCCAACCTCTGACCCCAGGGCCACAGAGGGCCTGTGAGAGTAGTGTGGCCTGAGCCGGTGTAAAGAATGAAAGAGAGGATTCCAGGTAGAGAAGGAGGAGCATGAAAGTTGTTCTGAGCAGAGGAAGGAGGATAAGCAGCAGCATGGAGATTTTCCCCATCAACTCCCCCTTGCCTCCATACGTGTCTGACCGCTGGAGAGGCAGTGGGAGCTGGCAGCCTGGAGTGGTGTGTGGCAAGAACCACAGATGGAAAGGGCCTCAGGGGTATAGCCCAAATCTCTGACTTTACAGATAGGGAAATCGAGGGCAAGGGAGGGGAAAGAGGCTGCCCACGGTCACGCAGGGTCAGAGCCCAGCCAGAACCAGAACCTGGGGCTCCGGACACCCACTAGGTCCGTAGACACCACACCGATGTCTGCTTACAACATAACTAATGGGACATGGGCTATGATTAAAAGCAGGTCTCTCTTTAGAACAAGGATCATTTTTTTAAAAAGCCTCATTCATCCATGGTTGATATCATACAGAATGTTTTGTCTTCCAGTGTAATCAGTATAACATAAACTTGGCCTACATGGAGATTCCACAGGAGAAGCTGCAGCCCCAGTGTGGCCTGGGGACATTGTCGCCTGAGAACAGGAGCGTCTCCTATCAAGGGTTCTCACCACAAAGCGGTTCTTACCTTCCTAAGGACATTCTGTCCCGAACTACAGAGGAAACAGCATCCCGTGCTTCCTCCCCGCAGGCCTGATGCCTTTAGCACGTTCGTGTTCCTGCTCAGATGAAGGCCAGCAGTGACTCACTCTTCCCGCAGTGAGAAACTCTAACCAGATTTGAGGAGAAATTTCGCTGTAAAAGTCATTGGGGTGGCTGGATGGGGGAGGCTCAGATCCCGCCGTGGGTTCACTGGGCTCTCTGTTCTGGGGGCGATGAGCCCCATGCCGGGTGGGGTGGGCCAGCCCCTGCTCCTAACACCAGTAGGAAGAATTCAGAATTCACCATGGCGTTCTAACCCCGGTTTCTCCTCTCACGGGCTGTGTGACATAGGACAAGCCCCAACCTCTCAGGGCCTCGGTTATATCACAAAATGCAGCCTACCTACCTCGCTTGGGTGAAGGCAGAGTGCTAGTCAGATGAACTTGACATTTATCCCCACTCTAAAATGCGGTGCTAACTTACAAATGCAAATATTAGAATTAAAGATCAAAACAGGCTTGAGTTTAGGAACCACTGACATAAGCTCCGTGATTCCTCTCCTCTCCCCCCTCCTCCTCTGTGACTTTCCCCTTCCTCTCTTCCTTTGCTGCAAAGTTAACCTCCAGGAAAAGGGGGAGACAGAACCAGTGTGCATGTCTCTCCTGCTCTGTCCCCAGCCCCTGGCCCTGAACTAACCCTTTATGCTATGTCCATCACCTCATTTAATTCTCAGAACCCTGGGAGGGGCTATGGTTGTGCCCATTTTACACAGTTGAAAACTGAGGCTCATAGAGGTGAGGCAACTTGAGGCCTGGGTCCTGATCCCCAAATACGCTCATCCTCCTCCCTAATGTGACACTGCCTCATAGTACAAGCTGCACCTTGGGTTCCCAAATCTATCCCCATCTGCCTCCCCAGGGTCAGATTCCAACCCCCATTCCCTCTCTCCTTCACTGTTTCAATCTTACCCATCTCCCTAACACCTGTCATCCAGCCTCCCCCACCTCCGCAAGTCCCCCTGTCCTCTTGAAGGTTGGACTCAATGGCCTTTCTTCCGGCCAATGCATTCACACCACAACAAATTCCCCCGACTGGGGACCCCTAAGGCATTGTTTCCCGGTGGGTTTTTTTGTTTCCCTGCCCTTCTGATCACTCCCCCTCTGCCTTTTCTACTCTGTAGAATAACGGGGGGAAACACATGGACTTAGAGGTTCTAGGATCATCCTTGATCAGCTACTTCCAAATCTCACTGATTTTTTTTCTCCTGAAGCTTTCTGTGATTCTGTCTATTCCCTGCCTGCGCCTTCCATATTTCCCCCAAAACTACTGCCCTGTTCGAAATAACACCACCGTGCCAGCTATCCACCAGACCTGGGGAAAGGCACGATTATTTTGTGGATTCATCACAACGTGCTTACAAGGGAAAATAAAAATCAGGTCATCTCGCTTTCTGAAGAACGCTGATCTGACTGCAAAATTCAGGCGCCACAGAATCACACTGTTTATTCAGACAGATGCCAAGGAAAAAGCTTAACCCTTCCTGATTCAGGATAAATTTCCCTTGGCTGGAAAGTGGTCTCTTCTGAAAGGTCTGGAATATTTACAATGTTTTATAGGGGAAAGGTTAATATCTTTGAGTAGGAGAGAAGGTATGAGGGAAGTTCTAAATATTAAATGTGGTGTTACACGGTCGTGTAACATCTCGAATAGAGAAGTTTCTCTGGTCCAAAGAACTCTGTTCAGGTTCTTATTCTGGCCACTCCAGGCTTAGAAACTACCCCTCTTTCTTCTCGAGTCTTCCTAAACAAAGTGAAATTAAAAAAAAACAACTTATCCAGGAATACTGTTTGAACTGAGAATTTGTCATAGCCGGAGTGCAAACAGTTAATCACAAAGAAGAGAGAGAGAGATGCAGGAGGATGGTACTAATCTTATATTGCCAATTAGAGGACAACCTGAAGCACCATATACAGAAAAATAAAGTCCAAATTAACAAAGGAGAAAATAAATTCTCATGAAAACTCACAGCCATGAATATTACATTTAACAATACAGTTTTCACACAGTAAGAGGTATGAGAGTGTTGTCCAAAATTTGAAGAGCTGAAATCATTTCTTTGGCTTCTGTTTCACCATTTCTAAGATGAGGGTAATAATTACATCACAGGGTTGTTGAAAGAATGAAATGATGTAATGTATATAGAGAGTCTGCCTTCGTACTTGGCACCTAGTAAGCATTTCATCATTTTTTAGTGCTTTTCAAAGTCGAGTTCAATGGTCTTTTAGAATTCTCATTCTTATTGCCCATCTGATCAGAGGAGCAGAGCTATTTATTGAGTGCCCATTATGCATTCATGACTCTACAGGGTGCTGTATAAAGTGGGGTGTGTGGGTGCAACCCATGTGATGTATGACATGAAATGGTTAAAGAGCGGTACCCTCCTAACCTCCGACCGTTGCCACCAGGACTTATCTTTAATACTGTGATACAGAAAACGTCACGGCGTCTACATTTCTACTCCATAGAAGAATCTGTTTTCAGCTCCGACGCCAGTAAAAAAAAGTGAGCCTTGCTACCAAAAGGCATTCACAACACCCCTCCTTTCTCCACAGAGCAGTGGAATTCAACACTGAAAGAGAAGAGGTGGGGAGCTCAGAGCAGAAAGGGAAGCCACGCCTGCATTCACAAGAGGAGCAGGCGACCAGAGTTTCTGGAGAGTATGGAAGGAAGCCACCCTCCTCAGATACGGTAAAAACGACTGCACTTACAGAAAACGGAGCAAGTGCACACATACGCAAGACAGATGTGGGTTCCTACCCAGGAAGTTGTCCACAACGCCCGGTAGCAGGGGTGGCATTCACAGACGTTGGGCAGAGGGGTCATTCCTCCCACACCAGGTCATACCGGTTACTAGTAATTCCTTGTAAGGAAGTTCTCAGTCCTGGGTGCCCTGTGCGATCATCTGTGAAACAGCCTTGGTTGCACCCCGGCCCTACCTAATTAGGATCTTTGGAGGTGGCGCCTTGGCATTTCACCAACAGTAAACTCCAGTATCCTGCCCTCTGACCTCCAATTTCTCCATATCTTTCCCACCTTCATTCTCCTCACATCTGTCTCTGACTTTGAAGAGACCTCCAGGTGCCTCTATGGGAAGCGGTGTCCATTTTCCCACACCCTCCTGGTCTTCCTTTCTAGTCCAGTCTGAAGTCTGTTCTAGTCTGGGGTCTTCAGAGAAACAAAACCGATGGGAGATTAGACAGATAGATAGATTCATTGTAAGGAATTGGCTCATGCAATTATGGAGGCTGAGACCCAAGATCTGCAGTCAGCAGGCTGGAGACCCAGGAGAGCCAGTGGTGTGTTCTAGTCTGAGGGCTGGAGAAGACCAACGTCCAGCCCAAGCACTCAGGCAGGTGAAGTTTCCTCCTACTCGGCCTTTTCGTTCTAGTCAGGTCTTCAGTTGATTGACTAAGGCTCACTCACATCTGCATTACTTAGTCTCCCACCGCAAATGCTAATCTCGTCCAGAAACACGGACACGTCCAGAAGAGTGTTTAACCAAATGTCTGGGCACTGCATGGCCCTGTCCAGCTGACACATGAAATGAACCATCACAGACTCCATGGTTGATCACCAGGACCACAGTGATGACTTCTGCCATCCCTGCCTGGTAAGATACAACATCTTCTGCGTTTCAACACCCAAGTGGCTCAGCGCTCTTGGGGAAAAGTGCACATCCTGTGGGACTGAAGCAACTACAGGTTCATCTCCCCACTGCCAGCTGGGTCCTCAGCACCTCCCTTCAACTCCTTCACTTACCCTTACCTCCATCCCAAATCCCTTCCACAATTATTCCACCCATTTCCTACCCCCCTCAAGCCCCCTAGTAAACCCCTCTCATGGCCCTGCTACCTCATGTCTCCCTAACTGTAAATCCAAACATACCCACTCCCATCATTACTTTATTTTTCCCAGTTTCCCAATCTTTTCTCCACCTGCTTTTGATGTCCACTATTATCACTTCCTCTCCTCTATCTCCAACCTCTCTCTCCCTTTCTCTCACTCCTTCTCTCTCTCTCTTTCTTCCATTCTCTCTCTCCTACCTCCTTTCCCCCATACTTCAAACATGCTCAATTCTCCCCCATCCTATCATTGACAGAATAATGCCCCCATCCCAAGATGTCTGTGTCTTCATTCCCAGAGCCTGTCAATGTTACCTTATGCAGCAAAAGGGACTTTCAGATTGATTAAATTAAAGTCTTTGAGGTGGAGAGATTTTGCTGGATTCCAGTTGGGCCCAAAGTCATCACAGGGGTCCTAATAAAAAGGAGGCAGGAGGGTCAGAGTGAGAGAAGATGTGACTACAGAAGCAGAGGTCAGAGTGATGCAAAGAGGGAACCATGAGCTAAAAAATGCAGATGGCCTCTAGAAGCTAGAAAAGGCAAGGAAACAGATTCTTCCCTGAGAGCTTCTAGAAGGAATGCAGCCCTAGTGATGCCTTGACTTTAAGACTTCTCATCTCCATGACTGTAAGAGAATAAATTTGTGTTGTTTTAAGCCGCTAAGTTTGTGGTCATTCATTACAGCAGCCACAGGAAACTAGTACACATCTTAAAGATAATCTCCCTTGATTCAAATCCCTCTAGCCCACCACCCAAAACTCTCCTTACTTTCTTATCCAAAATTCTAGAAT
The DNA here is from genome assembly GCA_031878705.1 of Tapirus indicus. Taxonomy (NCBI): domain Eukaryota; kingdom Metazoa; phylum Chordata; class Mammalia; order Perissodactyla; family Tapiridae; genus Tapirus; species Tapirus indicus. The sequence goes on along the minus strand of CM062923.1, from coordinate 9,739,966 downwards.
TAATTGTCTGATCTCCTTACTTATACTTCCTCACCTTCCATTTACTCTTCAATCTACTGCTTCCTATCCCATCTCTATTGACATGGATTTTATAACTTCTTAGTTATAATGATTTATTGCCAAATACAATGGAACCCGTCCAATTATCTTATCGAGAATGTTGGATGAGTTAATTGAATGGTGGGGGTTGACTGCCACCTATGTACTCACGTCCTGAAATCACAGCTCCAGGCCAGACCTCTCCCCATAGCTTCTGACCATCATATCCACTGCCTGCTGCCCATTTCCACGTGGGCTCCCAAAAGGAACCTCAAACTCAGGTTGCTCAAAGCACAACTCATTTCTGCTACCATCCTCCTCCTCCCCCAGAAAAGCCTTCTCTCAGTCTGAATTACAACCATAGGACAAGTCACCAATGTCAGAGACCAGGATTCCTCTCGATTTCTTCTCCCTCCTTCAGTCACCGTATCTCCTCAGTCTTCCCAGTCTTACACCTGAATTCTCTCTTCAATCCATCCATTTCTCCTTCATTCCCCATGGTTGCTATTTTATTTGAGGTTATCGTTGTTTCTTGCCTGGAATTACCTCTTAATTTATCTACCTGCTTCCACGTGTATTGATCTGCTATCCCCACTGCAATCAGAGAAATTAATCTAAAATGCAAATCTGACTATTTACTTACAACCTTTCAGTGGCTTTCTGGATGAGACAAAGTAAGCCGCGTGGCTTACAAGCCCTTTACTAATCTCATGCCTGCCTACCTCTCCAGCCCCATTTAACTTCAGACCCTGTCTCAAGCTTCATGCACCATCAACACCGCATAGACCAAGCTGTTCCTTACTTCCGTGTCTTTTGCTCGTGTTGATTTGTATCTTTCCAATCCTCTTCTTACAGTTACTTATCCTTCAAGACTCAATTCAAGCATCACCTCCTAAAAAAATAATTTTAGTTCTAGACTCTCCCAGACTGAGCTGGGTTCCCCTCTCCAGGCTCCCAGAATGAGCTTGCCAGCACTTGGCACAGTGCCGAATACCTTGTTCTGTCAGTGTTTGTTGGGTGAATAAATGAATACATAAACAGTCCATTATAGTTAATAGGTGCACTAATAGAGGTGAGAAAAAGATGCTATAGGAACACAATGGAGGGCACCTCACTCTCCTGGAGAGTCAAGGAAGGCTCTGTGAGAAGGGAGCAGCCAATCCGAGCTTGGGAAGTGACCTAGAGGAAGGAGAAGAATTGTGTGCTAGGCAGATAAGCCGAATCAACTTCATGGGCATGTCACCTAAGTAGTTGCTCAGGGACCCTGCTTACTTTAATCCTCTGCTGCCATTGTCTTGAAATTCTTCATTTTTGAGCATCGAGACCTGTGTTTTCATTTTGCACTGGGCCCACGACTTAGGTACCCAACCCCGCAGATAGGGCTCACTTGTCCAAAGGCAGAGGGACCTGGGGGAGTTTGAAAGAGCTCGTCGGGACACCTGAAAGTAGTTCCAGTCTGGCTGAGCTCCTCCTAGCTGGACACTTGGCCACAGTGAGAATGAATGTTTTCTTCCCTCATGCATCTTGATCTATTTATAAATGTTTAGAGTTTAGGAGGGAAACACCAAATCCACATTTCCAAGCCTTTTTCTGCTCAGTACTTAAATGTGTCTATCAGGGGGCAAATCAAATCCGTATGTTTCAGATTCGTTTACACTTTGTTCATCAGAATGGCCTCCTCCTCCCTCCCCATGAGGGCCAGCTCACATCTAAGCTCTCTTGAAGCTTTTGGGTTTAAAGAGAAGAGTTTTGAAAAATCTGAATCTGACTCAAGAAAACTGGATTTAAACCTCAAAAGGTCCAATTACACTTGGCAACTCTAAATCCCCCATTTCCAGGGCACTCAGCTTGGTTCAGGCACAGCCCCCAAGGAGGGACATTTCCTCCCGAGGAGACTCGATTGTGCAGTAAGAACTGGAAACTCAGAGGAAATCATATCAATAGCTGCTTGAGAAGAAATAAGCTCTTGCTCACACTGCTGCATTTAGAATCACAAATCTTTCGGAGTGAAAGGGATAATTGAGATCATCTACAATAATAACTACCATCTGTGCAGCGCTTTACACTTGATAAATCACTTCTACACTCATTTTCTTATCTAATCCCTACTTTGTAACAGAGGTACTGTTATCATCACCCTCAATTCTGTAGCTAGGAAAATGAGGCTCAGAAAGGTTATGCAGGTTTCCCAAGCTCACACAGCAAACAGCAGCCATGCCCGGACTCAGACTCGTGCCCCTGACACCCTTTCCTCTGCCGGGGCTCGTCCCCAACCCCATTCCCCACTTCTCAGGGTGAAATGAGGCTAGCAACATCCAGGCCCTCGCAGGTCTTGCCAGTGTCCCTCATGTGCAGGGAGGGGATGACAGAGCCAGAACGCTCACCTCCTGTCTGGCATTCTTTCTACTTCTCTCAGTGTCCCTTTTCTCCCTTTATTGGAAAAAGTCAGGAAGGAAAGAAGCTTATCTCTCCTCATCCTGTTCAAAGAAATGGCTTCATTGTTTCTGACATGGCAACACCCACCACTTTGAAATAGCCAGGAACAGAGCAGTTCACTTTAACATGTGGTATCTTTCCAATTCCTACAACAACCTGGTAAAGGAGACATTCCGTAACCCATCCTCCTCAAAGAGGAGACTGAGGGTCAGAGAGGATACGGAACAGCCTCCTGTGACATCACTGGTGAAGAGCTCACAGGACCAAGACTTAAACCCAAGTTTTTTGGCCCCAAGTCTAAAGATCTTTCCACTAAGCCACAATGATGGCATTTGGCTCCGATCCCTTGAGGACAAACAGTGGCAGAAAACAGAGCTGATAGAAGGAAAAAGGCAGGGAGGAAATGTATCCCTAACGGCCTGCAAATGAGACAGATCACTATACGACTTGCCTGTTTGGCCAGGATCATTAAAAACTGGAGGAAAATCTTATGCACAGAAGCAAGGCAGACCGGGAGGAGGGACAGGGGCTTCTTTAGAGCAAACACTCTGAGGGGCGCATATGTATATGCATACAGAAGACATACAGTTTTACCTCTTTCAAGTATATGCAAACTAAGCTGTAAATTAGTACTAATCAGTACCCGTGAGGTGAATTAACTACAAAGTTATAATTCACAAGAGGCCTACATTCCTTGATAATGTACCACCAAAGCCTATAAATATGAGAATTAATTACTTGGCCCAGATGTTGAAGGAATGCTTAATTTCTTGAGCTCTTGGTTTGAAGCATCCACTGATTTTATACAGCATTGAAACGAAGCTAATATTATTGTGTGTTTACTAAATTATTATCTTAACAAACAGTCGCCATTTATTAATGAGCTAATTTTCAGTGCCTAGCTGAGCTGCATGTTTTATAGACAGCATTGTATTTAACCCTCACAACAACCACATAAGATGAACATAATTATCATTTTGTATGTGCTAGAAAAAAAGGCTCTGTGATCTAAGCAGCCAGGCTCAAATTAAGTGAAGAACTGAATATACAAACTTGGCTCTGCCCAGTTCTGCCCATGGCAATTGCCCTTATTTCAGATGAACTTCTTGACAATTCTCTTTTACTAAACTTCAGATGACTGAGAATTTATTCCATTTGTAAACCATTTGCTTTTGCCTGTTTTCCATTCAAAGCTTAGGGATACACTTGACTTTCAAATCTGCAGGTACACAAGTCCATTTGTTTCCTGGCTCCATGTTCATTTATAACTTGTTTCGCAGTTCATTTTAACTAAAACCAAAATCCAATGCTTCTGCCTGGCAGGTAGTACAAATATAGAGCCAAATTTCAGTCATCCTTGTGACGGCTGGGAGAACAGAATGAACATAAATAAGTCTTATCCACATAGTCCCTAAACCTCACCGTACACAGCTGCAGAAAAAAGGAAGCAGTGGAGAAAGTGGAATTTAAAAAGTCTGGATTCCACGTGGTTTTGAGTTTTTAAGATGTTTTAAATTTTTAGTAGCATGTTTTTATTTTCCATAATACACATATTTTTCTTTTGTAATAGGAAAATGCATGTTAATTATTAAAATTATAAATGATAATTTGGCTGGATATAGAATTTTGGAATCATAATCCTTCTCTCAAACTTTATAAATGTTGCTCCATTGACTGCCTGTATTCAATGTTGTAGAGAAAAGTCTGAGACCTCCCTCCTTGATTTTTTTCCAGTGTTGGGTTTTTTTTTTTTCCCATCTGAAGTTTTCTAGGATTCTTTTGTTATCCACAGAATTCAATATTTTCACCAGGATATGTCAAGATGCTTGTCAGATTTAAGTAATCTTTCTGATAGGGTTCACATGATAGGTTCACAACTTACATCAGCTTCAGAAAAATTTTATTCTGTAGTATTTTGCATATTATTTTTGATTTGTTCTTTAGGCCCAAGAGTTATTCTGTCTCTAGTCCATGTTTACACCCTCTTGTCTCTCATTGTTTATCCCTTTGCCATTTTTTTCTCCATCCAGTTTCCCTCATATTTTTGATGCTCTACCATTTAGTTCTCTACAGCCCTGAATTTCTACTCTTCTCTGATCTGTTTCCTTACATTATTTTCTGGAGTCTGCTTTATCCCAATAACACTAATGCAATTTCAGTCAAAATACAATGGAATATCTTGGGAGACTTAACATCCTAAGGTTTATCTGTAGGAATAAATCTATAAACTAAATGGGACATTGTGGGGGAGGAAGTGGGGAACAGTAGAAATAAAAGGAGAAGAGTCATGCAATAAAAGACATTAAAATGAATTTAAAAACTAAAATAATAGAAACAGAAAGAGTGGCAGCCTATTGCCAATATAGGCATGCAAATCAATAGGACAGTACAGTTTCATTATTCTTCAGAAGATATTTCATCCAGGAGGGGAAAAGATTCCACATGGCAATGAAACCCATAGCTAACACTTTAGGAATAAAATACCACGCTAGAAGCCTGACTTACATTGTATAATCTAAGTTCGAGAAGAATTGAAGATTTCATTTTTTTAAATATGTAAATATATTTAGATAAAATTGATGAACATTTACATAATCTTCATATATAAGAAAACTTTGAGGTATTTTGCCAAAGATAAAAAAACGTAAAGCAAAATCTGACAAATATAACCCTGTGAAAATCAATTAGAAAAATAAACACTGAAGGCAATGGGAAAAAATACAAATGGGAAATTCACCAAAAGGAAAACAAAGATGAAAGAAATGAAATACAAATGGCCAAAAACTTAAGAAAAACAATTTACCTCATTATAATCAAAGTGTTATAAATTGAAAGAAACTCTTAACATGTTCTCGACTCTTATCTCTTGTTTCATAGTCTCTATTTTTATGCACTTGTGAGATGTAAAAGAGAGATTTGATTGGAGAGCCTGGCAAGACCTGAAGTTGGCAGAACTTGCTGGAGACTGGTTAGAGAGAAGACAAACATGACATAGAAGAATGTAACTGTGTCCCACAATAAAAAACAATGCAACAGGTAGGACTAGGTTCAGAAGATAGAAAATTCGCCATGGACTGATATGGTCAAAAATGACATTCAGGAGAACTGGGCCTTTGAACTTGACCTTGAGAAAAGGTAAAACCAGTACAGCGGACTTGAGTCTACTCCAAACTTGGCAACCTACCTCAGTTGACCAAGATGACTGTGAATTCACAGAAGACAATTGGGCAGTAGGAAATTAATTCAGTCTAGATTGCAAGAAAAAGTGCTTGTGCATCATGCTTTATAGTTCAAAAAAGTCCTTTGATACATTATCTTCACATAATCTTCCCACAATCCTTAGTGTTAGGCAATGGAGAGGTCATGACCCTCATTTTAAGAAGAGGAAACTGAGGCTTAGGGAGATGGGATAATGTGCCTGCAGTTGCACTACCAGATATTACTGGAAGAGGTGCTTTAGTCGCATCTCACAGGGGAGCCCTGCCTTCTTCACCATCCACATTGCCACGTGGAATAAAAATAACCAGCTCCATCCTTCTCCATTAGAGCTGCACTGGGTTCAAAGAGTGGATTCTCATCCATATTTCAAGTGGTTTGCTAAGGAACAACCGGTGTTGGATGCAAAATGTTAGCAGATAAGAATTTTCTTACAGAATCCAGATGTTCTTACAACCCAAGAAAACCCTTTTGCTGTATCTGGACCCTTTCTGGAAAGAGCAAGGAAACACTGCAATGAAAGTATAAAAGTTGCTGCCACAAGGGCATCATAGCTGTAACCACATAAATCAAAATACACAACTGGGGGCCATGCCGCTGACCACGGCAGAACTTGTTGTATTAATTCTCCTCACATTGGGCCTCAGTTGCTCCAGGTACAAAACTAAAGGTGAGATACTCTCTAAATTCCCTTTCACCTCTGACCCTTATAAGTACTAGTTTGAGTAGGAACTAGGCACACACTCAGAGAAGAATAAATAAGGCGAGGGGACTGGAGACTATGCGATGATGGAGAGTGGTCGCAGGGAGTGGGGTGAGAAGACACGGGGGGGCTGTCTTAGGAAAGACTGACTCAGGTCATCCCACGTGGCCACTAAAAGGGAAATCAAGACTGATGGGTAAAAGCCCAGGGAGTCAGGACTTACTAAAACCTAGAGCCAACCAAAGATAAAACAAGCAGCTTCCAGGGAAGGGAAAGAGAAGGGAGAGAAGGAAAAAGTTATTGCGCTCCCGTCTCGACCTTTGATATGCATGACCTCTAACCCCTACAACAATCTTGATACCTGGGCATTATCAACCTCTTTTCCAGATTAGAAAACTGTTTCTCAGAAAGAAATCATTTGATCAACAACAGGGTAGTAAGTAATTGAATGTCCCATCCCCAACATCAGGAGAATGTTGAAACACAGGGTGAAATACCAATTTAAATGTATTTAGGCATCACATGTAGAAGGTTGGAAAAAAGTGGTCTTTATTAATCCCTTCCAGCCAGGAAATCCCATGATTCTGTTGTGTTTGGGTGCTACTTCCCAATCATGATGAAGAATTACATATCTCAAAATAGTGAATGGAAAGAAAAAGCCCCATTGATACTCAGCTACACAACCACCACCATGATGGCCACCACCATCACCACCACCACCACCATGATGACCACCACCACCATCACCACCACCATGATGGCCACCAGCGTCACCACCACCACCATGATGACCACCACTACCACCACCATGATGACCACCACTGCCACCATGATAACTACCACCACCATGATGACCACCACTGCCACCATGATAACTACCACCACCATGATGACCACCACTGCCACCACCATGATGACCACCACCATCACCACCACCACCATGATGACCACCACTGCCACCATGATGACCACCACCACCACCACAATGACCATCACCACCACCAGCACCACAGTGACCACCACCATCACCACCACCATTATCATCACCATCAGCAGCATCACTACCAGTAGCAGCATCTATTATATGCTGAGTACTAGCATAAGCTATAATTAGAGATATTGATTGCCATTACATACAACGACTATCAAGGTAATTGTCTTTGTCATCATTTCACAGATGAGAAAACTGAGCCTCAAAAAGGCAAATTATTTACAAAAGGTCATCAGCAAGTAAGTGGCAGAACTCTAGCTCAAGCCCAGTTCTATCTGATTCCAAAGCTGGTGCTGTCTTCAGAATACTCCCACTCTTTCTCTAATTCTTCTTGCATGCTGCCATGCCAGTATTGCACATAGCATAGAATACACCACATTAGGAAGTAGAGAAGCAGATGTTGGAGCTTGAAAAAAAAATGTGCTTTCCTGCATGTAGCTATCACAAGTACTACTTCAGTGGCTACTGCACTCCCTGAGAAACATAATGAACTTGATGGCATGATAAGAATCAGCATGGCCTCTCAGCTCAGTGTAGCTCTCAGAAGGTGGCTCCAGGACACTGGCCATGCCATCTGAAAGCCCCTCCCACAGAACCTCAGGAGGGCGAGATGCTACCTTGCAGAGTACAGCTCACTTAAAAGATTCATCCCTCCCAGCGCCATGTTCCCCACTCTGGGGATGCTGACTCGGCTTGCCTTCCTTGCAAGGTATGAAGGCCATCAGTAACTTCCCCCAGACTCAGCACTTTTTCCAACTCTCTGGCTCTTTCAGCTGAGGCTGCAATGTTAAACATGTAGTTTTGTAAATTAATTCTTTGAAGATTCGCTCTTGTCAGCTAACTTTTCTCACTGCAATAAGCTAAGGAAGTCACTTACTAGCAACTGAATTTTCCACTTTCATGTACCCCTGAGTCTTTTTAATTTAAAACACTGTTCCAAAACCTCTATTCAGCAAAATTTACCAGTTATATACAGGAATCTCAAAAATGTTCACTTAAAATTAATGGCGAAAGTGATAATTCCATCTTGGCCTTGGATTAAAAAAAGTGTCTGGGTACATCATCTGTAGAAGGTAGAAAGGAGGCAGAAGATGAACAAGGCTTCAGCTAGCATTCAACTTAAGAACAACCCCAGTTTTTCAGTTTCATTCCCTCTTCAGTCCCAATTCAGCAGTCATTTATGCCGTGAACAGACTGTGCCAAACTCAAGATAAGTGTTGCTACAGGTGAGAACTTAGAAGAATGAGCCACAGTCTCTACCCTCCAAAAGTTCACAGTTGAATAGGGTAAAGACACACGATCCACCACGGGGCAGAGCAGACAGTCCTCAGAGGTGCAGGGGTCCTGGGAGCAGCTCTGGGCTGGGAGACCTGAGTCCTGGGTTTTGGTTCTGACTCCATCCCTAATTCGCTCCATAAACTTGGACAAGTCACTTCCCTTCTCTAAGTCTCAATTTATGCATCTAGTAAAACATAAAATGTAGAACCAGATGATCACTAAGATTCCTTCTACCTCTAGCTAAGAGTTAAGAATAGCAAAATGTTCCAGCAGAAATGAGGAGAGTGGTTCTCATTGGATTGATCTGGGAAAGTTCTGGGAAGGCAGCAATCATGAGCTGGTCTTTGAGGAATGCCTAAGATGTGGATGGATCTGGAGATGAAGGGTTGGGAGATACACTTGTCAAAGGAAACAGATGGCCACCCCTGCTCTGCTGAAGAGGAGAGAAGGGGAAAGTAGAAAGATAGGGGAAGGGAGAGGGGCAGAAGTAACGCCACCTAACACAAACAGTCACAATATCTGCATGGCCCTTTACAGTTTACAGAGCAGTTCCACCTTCACTGGCTCATTCAACTCTCAGAACAAAACTGGGAGGCAGGAATCGGCATTTTAGCCCACCTTACAGACTCAAAGTTGACCACACATCTAGTAATCGAGTCCTGATTGGCAGCAAGCCTCACATCATGCAACCAGGATCACAAGCTCAGTGTGCTGCCACCATGTGACGCTGTGTCCAAAGGAGCTCCATACATGTGACGTGTGCCCTCAGCTAGGTTAATGGCTAATGCGGTCTCCAGAGGCAATGGAGAATCCTGTTGTGTTCTGTTCTGACCACCTCAGGACCACTGCTTTCAGTTCTGGGTCCCATGCTTCATAAGGGAAATTGCCCAATTGAAACATTTCAGAAGATGGTGAGAATTCTTAAAGCCAAATAATATTGGGCACCATTGAGGAATCTTGGGTCATTCACATGGAAAAGGGGGGATATAGCAGGTACATAGTGTTGTTTCAGAATTATCTGAAGGGCTGTTTCATCAGCCACAGTCCCAAGGAGAAACAGGTGGCTTTATCAAATTAGGTTAATTCAGAAGGATTTGTAGACAAAGGGACTATTTGCAATGATATAGGTGTAGAGGAACCCAAAGGATCTGGATAGAAGCAGGGGAGCTGTCCCACCCAGACATGAGGATATAGAGAGGAAGTGGCTACTGAAACCTGAATAGTCATGTAGAGAGAAGCTCTCCTTGAAGGAAACAATGACAACCATTTGGACAGTAAGGACAAAGCCAATCAGAGGCAACCCCACAGGTAGGAGCCTAGGGAATATAGACATCGGAACTCATTCTCCTCTCTCCTTTCAACCTCCTGCCAGGACACCCCGATGGCCAAATCCAACCAGAAGTCAGAGCACACAGGACCCCATGGATGAAGTCCTGTTGACTTCCATGCAGGTCAGCTTCCTAGGGCAGACAGTAGAGTAAAGAAGGGTGAAGTCAGGGACTGGAGGGGCAAATGGAAGATACCAGACATGGCCGTCCTGTGGAAGAATCAGACACGGATGTGAGCCCATAGGGGGATGGGGACGGGGGGAGAAAGAATTAGGACCAAAGGCCATTACAAGGAAATGAGTTTTAGCTAAATAAAAAAAAAAAGAAAGCAAAAAATTAATAGTCAAAGAGAGCTGAACTAGGAAGGAATGAGTGTCCCTAAAGGATACTAAGCTTGAAGCCCAGTACTTGAGGGGTACTGTAGATATTCAATAGGAATGTGATTGCCTTTTGACCTTGTTCCCAACACAGACATAGACGAATCTTGTCAATCTGCTGTTTTCTTGATTAACTTGAGGGGTAACTATGGTCTCGAGGATTGTGAGTTTGTTTTGCAGAAAAAAGAGAATGCCTTCGAGGAGGTTGCAATCACTGGAGGGCTGGCCCCCAGCAGCCTTTGCTGATTGCCCAGGACTTATCAGGAGTGACCCACTTGTTTCTCCAAAGCTCCTCCTGCCAAGCCCCTTAGCTCTATAAAATCCCCCTGTTTTCTGCTCTTGTTAAGGCAGATTCGAGTGAACCCATGCTCCCACCTTCTCGTTTTGGCCAATTTGAATAAATCTTTCTCCATCTCCGAGCACCAACATCTCAGTGTTTGGCTCACAGCGCACTGGGCACACGAACTTGAGATTAAGAGGTTCAGTATCAAGCTCCCACCATGGAATTTCAAGTCAAGGTTAGAAGACGTGAGAGTCATGAATGCTCTAGAGGAAATCTAATTTTAGGTTGGATTAAATGACTTATAAAGTTTCTTCTAATTCTGATATTCCAACATTTTGTAAAAAGGAGATGAAAAGTAAAACAATAGAAGAGGTTTTTTTTTTAACTAAACAATCTAGGATTTCCTCCAATCTTCCTCCTCAGTCTCTTCCTAAAGTACCTGCATTCACTGTACCTGGAAGATAATACAAGATGCTTATTGATTAAAAAGGGCACTGGAGTTGGAAGTTCTGATTAGGCAGAATTTTGGAATCACTTGAGCTTTTTTAACAAACCTTCTGCCATGTTTATTGTGACAATAGGATGACCTTGACAAGGAAAGGGAGTGTTATTTTCTAGTCCAAGCAACTTCAGAAGTTCCCTTCATCATCTCAAGAAGTGTCAACATTTGCTCACAAAATTTTGATCCATAATTTCCGCACAATCTCTCTAACATGGGGTAGCAAATTACAAATAAGGGAGTATCTGACAGGTAATTTGCAAACTTTATTAACCTTTAAGTTTTTTCTCTCTTGTTTTTTTTTTTTTTTTTGGTGAGGAAGACCAGCCCTGAGCTAACATCCGTTGCTAATCCTCCTCTTTTTGCTGAGGAAGACCGGCCCTGGGCTAACATCCGTGCCCATCTCCCTCTACTTTATATGGGACGCCGCCACGGCATGGCTGACAGGCAGTGCGTCGGCGGGCGCCCGGGATCCGAACCAGCGAACCCCGGGCTGCCAAGCGCGGACTAAACTGCTGCGCCACCGGGCCGGCCCCTTCTCTCTTGTTTACCAAATAATAATAATAATTTCCCCCCTCTTATTTACCCAGAGTTACACTGTGATCACTCTCAAGGTTAGTTAAAATCTAGATTTGCTGATGCTTCCATTCCCTGAATTTCCAAACAAATGCTTTAGAGAAGTTTAGCAATTGCATATTTACCCATAAAGTATTTTATATACTAGAGGCATCTCATGTGGGCTTTGTATTAAGTGAATAATAGCGATGTTGTTTTGAGTGAATAATAGTTCAGTTAACACCATTGTTACTAAGTAATTTACACTTACTTGGGAAACTAAGAAGGTCATTTAGAAATATGTGCATTGAAATCTGCCATATCTTAGTTACACAATATGCTTTTCATTATTTCACAATGTCTTGAAGAATGGAACTAATAAAGCTGATATTTCATGGTGTAGGGTGCAGACTAGCAGTTTGATGTAACGTTTCAGCTCACAATTCTTTTTATACAAGGAAAAGATTAATCTGTTCAACTGGGGGAAAGGACCACCCAAGGTTTAACTGCACAGGTAAGGTTCAAAAACTGACTCACAACAATTTTCTCCTGGAATTAATGTAACCAATTGGCCTATCTCCAAAACAAACATGACAGAGCCATAGGTTGACGGATTCAATTCTTCTTCTAGGAAAACCAAGAATTAATTCAGTTATGCTCAGTAAGCCAAAACATTGCAGCCATTAGGGAATCTTTTAGGAGCAATGGTTTTGATTTCTTTGTTCCTACATAGTCAGTAGTAAGTGGAAAACTAGATCCTGTGGTCAGTCTGTCTTACAGCACATTAGCAAGAGCTGTTCATGCACACGCACGCCCTGTGAGAGAGGCAAAATGAACCCGGTGTGCCTGGAAGAATCATCAAAATCCCATCAATTCTCAATGCTAGCATTTCACCCAATCACCAAGAAATCCTCATCACCCACATAATCTCTTCTACTCTCATTCCAGTGTGAGCCTTTCGAGTTCTAAACTATTACGGAAAACACCTATCTCTCCTCTGCCTTCATTCAGCAAAACCCACCTTCATTCACACTTTTGTTCAGACATCATTTACAGATTCTCACTTACAGGCACTTTGCCGGTACCACGCAGGAGGTTTTCACAGACCAGACCTCATCTCTTCCACATACCAAATCTGCCATGCATGTATGTCATTCCTGGTTTCAGCATTATCTTTTGTATTTTCACTCCTTTCCAGCGATGCTAGTCTAAGTACTTGCTGATGCAGATGAGGAAAGCCAAACTCAGAGTGGGCAATGGGCTTGCCCATATTGCCTGGCGTCTTAGTCTATTTAGGCTGCCATAACAAAATACCATAGACTGGGCGGCTTATAAACAACAGACATTTATTTCTCACTGTTCTGGAGGCTGGAAGTTCAAGACCAAGATGCTGGCAGATTCAATGTCTGGTGAGAGCCCGCTTCCTGGTGAATAGATGACCATCTTTTTGCTCTGTCCTCACATGAAAGGGAGGAGGGAGCTCTCTGGGGTCTTCTTTATAAGGGCACTCATCCCTTTCATGAGGACTCCACCCTCGTGACCTAATCATCTCCCAAAGACCCACCTACAAATATCTCTACATTAGGGATTAGGTTTCAACAGATGAATTTGGAGAGGACACAGTTGGTCTATCACAGCTGGTTAGTAAGTCATAGACTCAGAGTAGGATTCCAGGTCTGTCTGACCACAAATTCCGTGATCTTTCTACTGTACCAAACTATTTCAGATACTGTAGCCTCCCCAATACTGTAGCATCATCCATTTTCTTGTGTGCTCTAACAGCAATATTATAGGAACTATATCCTGGACACTGTCCAGCACAGTCGCACATATAAATGGCTAGTCCTCACTGAGCTCTTACCATGTGCTGGACACTGTTCTAAGTGCTTTACAGGTTGTTTACACATCATTCAATTCTCACAATAATCATGAGGAAAGTTACTAGTATTATCCTCATTCATCAGATGAGAAAACTGAGGCACAGAGGGGTTAAGTAACTTCCCCAAGGTCGCACAGCTAGGAAGTAGCAAAGTTGAGATTCAAACCCAGGTAGCCTGGCTTCAGAGTCTGTGCTTTTAACCTCTAAACTACCCTGCTTCACCCTTCATCAACATAAGGGGTCTTTATTTATTGACATAAGCATTTATTAAATGCCTCCTGTGTACCAGCATTGAACAGGTCCTGGGCACCCAAGAGTTAATGAGACATGTGGTCCTTATAGTGCTAGAATTTATAGCCTAGTGGGCAAGACAGATATTAAACAACTAAGAGTTATTAAGGAAAACATAGAGTGAGAAAAAATGATGATGCAGAGGTGCGGACAAGACCCTTTTTAGACTGAGTGGTCAGCAAATGCTTCCTGGATCTAACATGATGCGATTCAGCACTTCAGAGAAACACAACTGATAGACGGGAAGGAAACAGATTCTCCCTCCACACTTCATGCCCTCAGCCTGAGTCTGCATCTCAACTTGGACCCTTAGTAGCTTTGTAGCTTTGAACAAGTTACTTAACTTCTTTGAGATAACCGACTTCTCATCTATAAAAGGGAAGTAATAAAAATGATAACTGCATGGGCTGCTGTGATCATTAGAAAAAACACAGAGAAAGCTCCTGGCGGAGTCCTTGCTCCACAGCAAATACTGAACAAAGGCTTATCCGTGCCATTCTCTCTCCTCGTTAGCCTCCTCAGCAAAACCAGTGCTAGGGCCCTGGTGTCAATGGGGGCAGGTGTCGATGGGAATGTTACAGCTCAGTCCCCCTCACACCCAAACCTTCTTGGCCAGGCACATAACCTGCTCAGTAAGTCTCTGAAATAAGAGAAATCCAAGTGTCAGCTGTGAATCCAGCACCATAAAGGCTGTGCAGGCCAAACGAAGCTATCTACTTTCAGTGTCTGCCCTCGGGTGGTACAGCCATCAGAATAAGCTTGGTTCTGCTGCAATAACAAGGAAAAACACCTCAAATGCCCAGAGATATAAAACGATAAAGGTTTCCTTCTTGCTTATGCTACATGTTCCCATGGCCGACTGGAAGACTCCGCAGTTTGTCATCCTCGTTCAGGGACCCAGGCTGAGAGAAGCCCCGTTCCCTCCTTCCACAATGGCTGAGACGGGGCAAACAAAATGGCTAACTGGATGCTGGCACTTGAGACTTCTGCTCAGACACAAAACATGTCACTTCTGCCCACATTTTATTGTCCACGACAAGTCATCTGGCCACATCTAATTTCAAGGGGTCAGGGAAGTACAACCCTGCCGAGTGCCTGGAAGAACAAGAAATAGCCTGTGAACAGCTCCAACGACCCCCACAGGAGTTTATAAAGATTCTGTGCATGTGCCCAGAGAGGACTGATCCCACATGTCTCTCCTCCCAGAAGGTTCCCTTCCAGGAAGTCCGGGAGGAAACTGCTCCCTTCCGAGCACTGTCAGTGTGGCTGCCCAGCAGGCTCTCCTCCCTTCTGCAGAAGCACCTCAGCATTCTCCAGAGCTCCTCAAATATTTCCACTGAAACAGCCCTACTAGCAAGGAAGGCAGAACTCATGCTTCTGAGCATCTGAGCACCAAAGAGACCTCCCGCTGGTGTGGAATTTCTTGGAAACCTTGTGTTTTATCCTAGAAGTTCATGTGACTTTTGCTTCCTAGTCCATTGCATATCACTGTGTGTTTTAATATCAAAATCAATGCTTATAGGCAGTATGCAGTTCTTATCCCATGATTTTGCATCGCCAGCAACCCATCACCTTGTGATGGAAAAGCTGGAAAAGCTTTTTTACTTTTTTTTACAGGAAAAGCTCAGTAACAGATCCCAGACATTCCCAAAACTTATCCTTGAAATTTTCACAAATTGCGAAATCTCTATACCATCACTTTCTTACTTAGATCACTTCTTTTTCTGAATAAAAATACATCTACCATTTACCGAGAACCTTGAGTGCCCACCACTCGGCCTGCATTAGCTCATTCCATATTCTTAAGTTCTCTGGGGAAGGAACAGCAGGACTGTGGTGTGTATTCGTGATGGGAAGTAGAGGTTCAGGAAGGTGAATGGCTTGTCAGAGCCACATAATAAGTGCCCGAGAAGGACTGTGAACCCCGTTCTGAATGTCTCTGAATCCCCCCGTCTTTTTCCACTATAATCATTTTCCCTCCTAGCTTCAGCTGAGAAATTAACCTCAGATCTCCATCAGCGTGAAAGAGGATCTGCAATACAATTGCATTTTCTTGCATCTTTAGCACATGATCTTGGCTTGATCTCTTTCAGGGGCAACTTCATCAAGAACCAACACTTTATTACTTCACAAGTAGCACTATGAAGCTCCTTTGAAGTACAGGGGCTAGACAGTGATGGCCCTGCTCATCAACCCGCTAAGCAGCTCATTGTCACACATCAGTCTCACAGCTACTGGCATTCAAATTCACACCGTGGGGAAGACACAAACTACTTTGTAGCATGGACCTTTGGAGTGTCTGGTGATCAGTCCAACCGGGATTGTAACAGACACAAAGAAGAGCACACACCCACCCCTGGTCAGGATGATGGGAGGCTGGGGCCAACAGCAAGAAGATAAGCAGCAGGTGTAAGTGGGGTGCAGTTTTCCTGATGGGCTCACAGCAGCACCACAAGGCTCCAAAGGGCCTTTGCTGATCAACCTCGTGTCAGTTAACAGGGACCCTGGAGGCAGTTCAGCCAGACTCCGCTGGAGGGGAAAACATCCCACAGGCAATCAGCTCCACCCGTCAGTTCTGGTTCCACAGACAGACAGCCTTTCTGAACACTGTTCTGCTAAGTGGCGAAGCCACTACATCTTACGTTTTTTTAAGAGATGGATCAAAAATGACATTGTAAACCTAAAAGCAAAGGCTGTTATAAAAAAGAAAGAAAAATAGATTCAACAGTGAAAAGTTTTAAATCCCTATATGTCACAAAACACCTCCTCAAACAAAATTAAAAGGCAAATGACAAGCTAAAGGGAAAAAAATCTGTAACTTAGATGATAATCTGTCCATAACATTAATGCAGGGTAATTCATACAAATTGATGTAAAATGCATATCATTTTTAAGAAAAAAGACATTCACAGAAGAACTCTAAATGGTCAATAAGCATTTCTAAAATGTTTATCCATTCTAGTAAGAATACAAATTAAGATAAGTTACCATTTTTTGCCTAATTGATCTTTTTCCTCTTTTTAAGATGATACTTAGTGCTCTTGAAAGTGCCACAATGCAGGCCCTTCCCCACAGGGCCGTGGCAGAGTGAATTCCAGGAAAGCAATTTAGCAGTATGTATTGAAAGCCCTACAAATGCTATCTTCTTTGATCCAGTAGTTCACTTCTGGGACTCTGTCCTAGGAAAATCATCAGAATTGTGGATAAAGATTTTTATTCCAGAATTTTCAATATAATGTTATTTATAATAACCAAAGACAAAAAAAGAAAAAAATGGAAGCAACCTAAACAGCAAAAAATAAATAAATAAAAGGCAGAGTAAGGTTAAATAAAATGTGATGGGGAAATATCATAGAATATTAAAAGATACCATATTTTCGGGCCAGCCCGGTGGCATAGTGGTTAAGTTCGCACGCTCCACCTCGGTGGCTCAAGGTTCACAGGTTCGGATCCCAGGCACAGACTTACACACCGCTCATCAAGCCATGTTGTGGCGGTGTCCCACATACAAAATAGAGGAAGATGGGCACAGATGTTAGCTCAGGCCCAGTCTTCCTCAGCAAAAAAAAAAAAAAAAAAGATACCATGTTTTCATGAGTTATCTGATGACATGGGGAAATGTTCATAATATGTCAATTTAAAAGGGAGACTCTGATGTCTTCCTTTTAAAGGAAAATATTACACAAACATGTATGCACACAGTCATAGACTAACACATGCACATAAGACAGGAGGAAACATACTAAAATGTTGACAATGATTAGCTCTGAGTGGTACATTACAGATGATTTATTTCCTTCTTTAGATTTTCCTATATTTCCCCAATTTTCCAAACTAATATAATATATAAATGTATCATACACTTACACATTATTATAATTTTAAAAAGTTTTCTGAAAACAGAATGTGATAGTTTGAGAACTTTGCACAAATGATTTCTTCTCTGCATCCGTGCCCTTGGGCAGTGACTTACAATACTGATTCCCAGCTTAGCCACATAACTTGCCCATGGGATGTTAGCCATTGTGATGCAATGTCAAAGAGGCTTGAAAAGCATTTAAACACTGGAGCTTGTCCTAACTTGCTGCTCTCCCAGCCTGAGTTAGTCTCTTGGACGATGAGAGACACCTGGTCCACTTACCACCATTGCCCCGGCCACAAGAAGCTAGCCGCCGGACACAGAGCTTTCTAGCCAGCCAGCAGCTGACCACAGATGCAGGAGGGAGCCCAGCCACCATTGGCAGAAAAACCACCCCACTGAGCCCAGTCCAAATTGCCAATCCACAGAATCATCAAATAAATAAATCATTGTTGTTTTAATCCACTAAGATTTGGGGTGGTTTGTTATGCAACAAAAACTAAATGACACAGGAAAAAATATACTCTGGTAGTAAAGTGGAAAAATCCTGGGTTTCTCCATTGGGTACGTTATCTGACCTCTCTGTGACTCCCTTTTCTTGTCTAGAACATGAGAATAATACCACCTGCTTCACTGGGTATTGGTGAGAATGAAATGAGTATGTACATGAAAGCAACTGATACATAGTAACGCTAAATAAATATGAGATTTATCTGAATTATTATTAATTTTTAGGAATTGTTAAGAAGAAAGAAGTATTAATAACATGAAGAATAGATGAATCAGGATCTATCCATCTCCACAGCTTAGGAGTGGGCTAAAAATATTATTTTAGTAGTCAAAGGATTTCATTACTATGAGCAATGGATAAAGCTTTGGGCTGGAATTTGGGAGCATGAGTTTTACATCCTAACTCTTCCATTGACTTGGAATATGACAAAGGATGCTTTTTATATCACAATTAATTCCTAATGGTAGTCCCTCAGGTCTGAGCCAATTGCAAAAGGGCAAGGGAAGAAGTCTATGCAAGGTTATTTCAGATCTAAAGCTTGAAGTCCAGTCTCCTTACCTGACCTTTACAAATTGCTGTCAATTTCTCCCGCCACTCACAGTCTACCCCACCCCATATGCTTAGCACTCCAGCCAAATAAAACAGCTTGATATTCTCGAGACAGAGTATATGACTGCTGTACCTTGCTATGCTGTTTCTCTGCTTGGAATGTCTTTTCCCACAATCAAACTCCTACTCATCCTTCAAGACCCACCCCAGGAAGACTCCTCTGAGCCCCCGGACAAAAGCGTCTCCTTCCCTTGTGTTCCCAAGAGCTATTTGTCTTAGGTAAGGTTCTCAAGAAGCAGAGACCAAGACAGAGATCCTTGTGCAAGTGATTTATTAAGGGAGGGCTCTCAGGAGGACCCTTAAGGAGGAGAGGGAAGCAGGATAGCGCAGTGGAAAAGGCTAAGCAAAGATGTGGGTTCAGCTGAAGTCTGTGTGGAATGTAAGTGAAACCACAGAGTTGTCCCACCTTGAGGCAAGGGGTCTGTCTGTCTTCTGTATCCCCGTATCAGTCAACCGTTGGCCGGAAGCCATCCTCAGAGGGAGGACATAACCTTCCAAGCATTTCCAGGGCAGCATCCATTATGCAATGCACTTCTCAGGAGAACGGAGCAGCCATAGCCAAGAGTGAACTATCAGGTAAAAGGGATCCAGAAGTGCAGCAACAATGTCTACCGCAGTCCACCCCACGCACCCTCCAATGCCCTTGCCCTGCACATTGAGTTCACTCCATTTAGGCACAGCCTCTGACTGGTCACAATTCCTGAGGACACTTACAAGAGGGGCCGCTGCATTGGTCCCAAGGTCAACTCTGAAACTCATCGTCTCTCTCCTCTACCACTCACACTGAGTTTCCCTCCACGTTAGCTAGCACCTCTGCTCATCAACGTGGATCTTCCTGAGGGTGAGGGAAACCCAGACCTTCACCTAAGTGGGTCTGAGCCCCTGGTTACTATGCCCTTATTAGGCCATGGCTGTGGAACTTGCCCATTTACAGTTAAAATTGAGTGTGGGAGTGCCAAGAGATGCCCAAGGGATCTCCTCAATGCCAAACTTATTTCTCCTTCCCTCATCATGAAGCAGCAGCCCCACTTCCTCGCAATGATCAAAGCCGTTTACCTCTACCAATATAGGAACTCCTTTCTTTGCTTGATGATTATTGGCACAAAGAGCCCAAAATGACCAGCAGCAGCTGTAGCTTTAAGTTTAGTGATCTCTTGCTGTATTCTCTGGTGGCATCATCTCCACTGTGGGACCCAAGACCTCTAGACCCTCAGAGCCTAAAGTTGCAGAGATGACAGGAAGCACTAGTTTCCCAAGTGTGTCACTAGGGATGATGGTGAGCAGAGCCACACCTGCTTCCATCTCCCAGGTCCTGGATCCATGTGTTCTGTCTACTCTACAGCATGTCTCACTCCAGGGACTGTACTTGTGACTGTCTTCTCATGCCCCCTTGACCAAGGCTCCTTGAGGGCAAGGTCTATTTTTATTGATCTCTGGACATATAATAGATCACACTGCCCAGCATACTGTAAGGTGAGCAGTAAGAGTAGAGAAGATAAGTGCTTTTTATACCACATCCATCATGCCTCTGGATGGTCACATTCTTCCAACAAAATATCAAGACTGTGGTCCTAATACCTAATAAGGGGGTCAGAAGGTTAAACTGGGACCTTCCCAGGACACCTGCAAAACAAATGGTTACCCAATTGGGGATAGTTCCTTCAAAAGCTGGAAAAGTCAAAAATACCATGAGCAGTACATCTGTGGGCAGGAAGAGGGAGGGAGATCCCAAAGGCCGGGGTTTCCAAGGGTCCCGACCCTGATGAAAACCAGACTTTGAAGATGAGACTCATTTCCCTGCCAGGCGAGCTCCCCGTATGGGGGCATCAGGGCTGAGAGACAGTCACCTGGGTTCACAGCAATGTCAGGTCTCTGTCCCCAGGACCACAATCTGTTCAGGCTCCAGGAGTGGAGGACAGTACGGACAGAGGGAGTGACCATGGAAAGTGCTGGACAATGACCAGCTCCACGGCCACAGCCAACCCTGAATATCCTGCCTTGGCCAGAAGGGGCCTGGAAAGGAAGCAGACACAGAACAATTGGGAAAGGTCTAAAAACCACAGGAGTCTGATGAATAAAGCCAAGAGGCTGCCCAGTGATGCAATTCATGGGAGACAAAAAAAGAAAGAAAAGAAAACCCTCCAGTCCCACCCAGGAGCATTCATCATTCAGTGTGACCTTCCAGGAATCTGCTGACAGACACTAAGTGTTTTGTGTGACTTTCTGCCTGGGACCTGGAATGACTGAGCCTTGAAGAGATGAGGAGGAAGGCAAGGAAGGGAGCTGGAGTGTGGGGGAGGCTAGGGGGATGGGGGGGGCGGTGCTTGTTCCTGGCTCTGCGTTGTTGGCACCATCTGCTGGTGGCCTGGGGAACCACACCCATCTCCCTGACCAAACAAAGTTAAAACAATGTTTCTGAGAGAAGGTGTGTGGGGGAGGAGAGGAACAAAAAACATATTTCCACCTGTGATAAGCCAGACGCTTCCACATACCTTTCATCTCCTTTGAAGGTTACACCCCTGTTAGGTGAGAATTGCTGTGCTGGTTTTACAGATGGGAAACCGAGGTTCAGGGAGATGATTAATTTCACCGAGGGCAAGCATTGACGAATTCACTGTCATTGAAGAATCGTCTTTCTTTCTGAACTCGTAGGGGCTGGAATAGTTCCTGGAGCATAAATGCTTGCTGAGTGAATGATTGAATAAGTCTTGAGTAACTGGTCTCTTAGCACTTTGTATGAACCCAGCAGAATAGGACAAAGTAAATGTGAATGTGGGAATGGCGTCTGTTTCTAGATGGATCTCAGGAAGTGCCTGGGTCATCTCCCACCTCCCTTATCATCCTCCAAGATTACAAACTACTGCAAAGCCTGGGATTGGTTTTGTTCCTTTTTAACCTCCTCCTAGCACTCAGGGGCCTGGAGGGGCCACATAAGAAACAAGGGGGAGATTAAGCTGCACAGGCAGGTGCTAGATTTCAAAGGGACCCCAACTGGTCCAAGGTGACAGGTGGCAGGCTACCACTGAGGGTCTGAAACACCATTTGCTATTGTGTCAGCTTTACTCCAGTCACCCTCTCATTTCCTGTCCCAGACTAGGGCCTTTCTTCCTCTCAAAGGTCTGGTGATATTCAGTCTCATTAGGTCTCTTCATGCTGGACCCCACCTACCCCTCCATCCGTCCCCTCCTAACCACCCCCCCACACACACATGCCCTTCCCTCAAACACGGAAACGTACCTATGTATCCATACTCCTACACACAGGCAAAAATTGCACCAGTCACAGACTCTAGCACAGTAAACCTCAACATCCCCAAACACACTGGGATCTGTCACATCTTGGAATCTTTGCAATACTTGTATTTCTCTGTTCTCTCTGGTTGGGATGACTCTCCTCCTCTGGCAAACTCCTATTCAACCTTCAAGGCCCGTCTCCAATATCATCCCCTTGAGAAACCTCCCCCCCAACCCCATTCACTATTGAGTTGCTCCCTTCTCTGAATACACAGAGACTTTGTTCATATTTTACTACAACACATAAAGCACTGTCTTCATCTGTGCATGCTCTAGATATAAGTAGATACTCGGTAAGTGTTCATTGAATGGATAAATGAATGAATGAACACAAGCTTCTTATAAACCCTCTAAGACAGAGAAAGGAGTCAAAGCAAACTTGAGAGGGAATCTGTCATCAGCCACTAGAATCCCCACTAGAATCCCAGATTCAGGCACAGGCACCTCTCAACCCTTTGGTCTCATCTGGAGCCTCTCAACAGGTGTGACTGCCTTTCTGGAGGAGGAAGGGAAGTGGGAGGTCCTTAAGTTCTGGAGAAAAAATGCACAACTAGTCAAAGGGAAAAATGACCCTTTTAGGACAGCAGCGTGTCAGAAGCACAGAGACCCAGAAGCCTTGGCATCCAGCACAGCTCCCATGCAAATTTGGTCCAGCACAGGGCACTCCTTTCTCACGTTCAGGCTTTGATCTCTCTTGATATTTACCTAGGAGATGTGACTTCCAAATGTCCCAGACTAGAGGAGCAGCAACATAACTGTTTACTAAATGAATGGTTTAAAAATGAGAGGATAAAAAGACCAAAACCAATGGTAAATCCACTCATCTGAGATTTTCATCCCTGTCCCAAGACCCTAAGTCCTAGACTGTGACAGTCCCTCTAGGAAGGAGGAAGGACACCCACATTTAATGCACATATACTGTGCACCAGCCGTGGACCTGCACAACAGGGCTTCAGGGTAGATGTCATCATTCCTTTCTGATAGATGAAGACAGAGGCCCAGAGAAGCAAAGGAACTTGCCCAGGGTTCCCCAGCTCATCGGGGGACAGCAGGTCTCACTCCCAGGGGGCTGACTGCAGGGCGCCTGCCCACGCCACTGCGCCAGGCAGCCTCCAGGGCCCCGGGGGCTGTGCCTGTCCTCTAAATGACCCCTGTTCAATTCCTTGTCCCACGCAGGAATGACATCAATGCTACAAAGGGTTTGAGGGAAATCTCCATCTACTTGGAGGGAAACCACAGAGAGGGAGGCAGCACCTGAACCCACTGTTATTCATTCGACAAGCACATATACCACAAACCCAGGGACCAGGCACGGGCTGGCCGAGGGATGCAAGGCCTGGTGACGTTGGACCCTGGCTGTCCCATCCTGGCACACCACAGGAGAACCAACGCTGCCCACACCTGGACATAGGGCAGCTCCTCGGGCCGTGGGAATATAACACTAATTCAGGGGTGCAAATAGGCAAGCCATCACTTTTTACTGAAGCTCGGCAAAGGCAGAGAAGCAAGATCATATTCTGCAGGATGTGAAACTAAGGTTCAGGTGAGCAAACCTTGATCAGTTTTCTCGAACAGTCTTGTTATGGAGCGTGCCAGAAACACTCACCGTATAAGCCAAAAACTGCCTTATTTTTTGGAACACAGGGGCAAGGAAAAACGCTGAGCTACGATTCTTACCTCAAGAACAATGGCACGTCAAGACGGTAGGACCTTCCCTCTGGGAGAGCAAACTTCCCCGCAGTGGCCGAGACATCTGCACCATTATTTCTCACTTATTTATTCATTAGCACAAGTCAGAGCGGGATTCCCATGTCCCAGGCACTGTCCGAGCCCCAGAGATGCAGCAGGGACAAAATGGACCAAATCACCCATCTGCATGCAGTTTATACACCAATGGAGGAAGATAGACAGACAGACAAAACAGGAAAGTGAATCATAGGCAGCATAAGAAGATGAGCACTACAGAAAAGAGACAATGAAGCAGGCAAGGGGAATGAGAAGTGCAGGTGGCACCGTGCGAGCTCGGAGAATACCAGGGCGGATAAGGTCCTCCAGTCCCCTGAGGAGCTCCTGAGAAAGGACAGATGAAGGAAGACTTCCCAGAGAAGCTAACCCTTGAGCCAATGTTGGCCAGCAGACCAGGTGGGCCCGATCATTTCAGCCAACAGTCAAAGGCCCAGGTGAATGCGAGCAGACAACTGTCCTTGGGGGTGTTGACTGGCCTAATGTCTTAGCTCGGGCTGCCGTGACAAAATACCATGGAGAAGGGCATTAAAGAACAGAAATTTCTTTTCTCACAGTTCTGGGGCTACAAGTTCAACATGAAGGTGTCAGCAGGTTTGGTTCCTTTGAGGCCTCTCTGCTTGGTTTATCAATGGCCACTTTCTCGCTGTGTCCTTCCGTGGTCTTTGCGCACACATCCCTGGTGTCTCTACGTGTGCAAATGTCCTCTTCTTATAAGGACACCAGTCCGATCGGATTAGGGCCCACTCTAAAGGCCTCATTTTAACTTAACCACCACTTTAAAGGCCCATCTCCAAATGTAGTCACATTCTGAGGCACTGGGCCGTTAGAGCTTCAACACACGAATTTCAAGGGGATAGAATCCAGCCCAAAACCCCAGCCCATCAAGGAACGATTCCCACCCTGGGTCAGGGCTTTCTTTGCAGGGAGGGGTGTTCCAGTCAAGCATGTGGACTGGCCTGCGAGCGAGATTCCACTGCATCTCACCTTCGTCCTACAGTGGCTGCAGCTCACCTGCCCCCACGTGGGCGCAGGGCCGCCTGTGCCGCTGGCTCCACCCGGTGCCGCAGACGGGGGCGCAGCAAGCGCCCCAGCCGTCGTCTCTCATCTCAACACAACAGTACACCTCCCAAGTCCCCAGGCTCAACTTCCCACATCTCCTCACACCTCCCGTCGTCTTCAGCAAGAGGGAGAACCTCAGATTAAGGGCAGTAAGCCCATAGGCTTTAGCTGTATTATTCTTTCAATTTTTCTATCACTTGAAAATTTTCAAAATAAAAGGTAGAACTAAAGGAGAATGGAAAAAATGCTAAGAAATTTGTTGTGGGTTTCAGATGGGATCCTCTTTGATATTTATGAGAGACTCCAGTAAAAATTCCAGTTTTTTAGGGGCCAACAGGGTGGTTAAGTTTGCGAGCTCCGCTTTGGAGGCCTGGGGTTCGCTGGTTCGGATCCTGGCCGCTGACCCATGCACCGCTCATCAAGCCCTGCTGAGGCGGCATCCCATATAGAGCAACTAGAAGGATATACAACTATGACTTACAACTATCTACTGGGCCTTTGGGGAGAAAAAAACAGAAAAAAATTTAAGTTGTTTAAAAAAAGCTTCCCTTGATCCCATCCCCCTCCAATTACTCTTCTCCACAGCAGAGCTCCTCAAAATGGTCATCCACATTCACTTCCACTTCCTCACTGCCATGCCTCGGAAACCATTCTTGTTGGGATTCTGAAGACTTCCATGGTGCCAAGTCCAATGGACCCACATAGCCAACCACCACTGGGAATCTTAAATTTAACATGTCCAAAGTGGACTTCGGTGGCTCCTCCCTTGGTCTTCTCTAAGTCAGTTTTTCTGCCACCACCATCTTGCTAGTTTAACCCCGAACACAGGAAACATCCTTGATTTCTCCCTTTCCTTTAAGCCTCACATCTAAACAATCAAAAATCCCCAGGTTCTAGCTCCAAAATATTTCCTAAATCCACCTGTTGCTCACTCTCTCCACTGTCCCTCCCTTGGAGCAAGCCACCTTGCTCGCTCTCCTGGACTTTGGCCACCGCTGTCCAGCTGATCCCCGAGCCCACCATTGCCTCTCTGCTATTTATTCCTCCCACAACACCTCACCTTCTTTAAAATACCTCAGGGACTTCCCCATGCTCTTAAAACAAAGTCCACCTCCTCACCGTGGCTTCAGAGGGCCCTGAGTGATCTGCCACCTGCCTTTTTCTCTTGCCCCCTCTCACTCCCCTCCACTGCTCTCACACTGGCCTCTTTCACTACTCTGCACACACCCAGTCCTTTCCAGCCCCAGGTCTCTGTACTTGCTCTTCCCTCTGCCTTTCCCCAGCGCCTCTCATGGATGAATTGCTCTCACCCTCAATGCTCAACTTGAACACATACCTTACCCGATCACCTATCTATAGCCTTACCCACCTCCCGCCACCCGGCCCCTGCATAGTTCTGGCTCCCCTCCAGAGAGCTTCTTTCAGAGAGTTCTCTTGCTTACACTGTTACTGTCCAACTACAAGGCAATGCCGAGGTGGCAGGGACTTTGTCTCCTACCACTGGGGCAGTGCCAATGGATGAAGGGGCCACAGCAGAGCAGAGGCGTCACCAGGAGGCGTGAATGGAAGCATCGCGACCTAAGCGCTCACACAGCATCATCCTGCACCAACGCCACCTGGCCAGCCCTCGGAATATTCCAGCCTCAAATGGCTCAGGCCATTCAGAGCAGGTGTCTGAGAAGGACTTCAGCTCTGGCTGCAGCTCCCTGAGATGCTCCAGAAGCACTCCTCCAACCATCTCCCTGGAAAGCATTCCCTCTCACATTTAGAGAAGATCCACTGAACCAAAGACCGTTGACTTTGCAGATGTCCCTGCATCCTGCCCCAAAAAAACAGGACAAAGATTTTCTTCTTGTTTGGTTTTGCTTTCCTCCCCAAAACCCCCCAGTAGCTCCTTACTACCTGCAGGCACTCCACGCCCTCCTCTGTACCCATTGCCCATCCGGCCTTGTCTCCCACCACCAGCTCACAGGCCTGCACCCCAGGCACCCAGACCCCCACCCCTGCTCGCCCCACCTAGGCTTCACTTACACTTGTCCCCCAACCTGGATTGCTGGCTTTATTTTCCCATCTCTCCAGAATGAAGCACTTCTTCCAAGCTCGTGCTACAGCGTTATATGGATATTTCCCCTTGAGCCTCTTCCATCACGCCTCTGGGATCGATAGATACCAGTTTACCCCACTAGATGGTTGTAAGACCCTGACACCAACGCTAACATGTTAATAGCATGTGATTGGCTACATATCACCACCTGTAGAGGTCACGGCCCAGGGCAGGACAGCTGAGAGGAATGTCACAGTAAGGATCATACACAATGGGATGGAACAGTATGCGGAAGCAGGAAGAGAGCTGGATTTGGAGTCAGGCGGATCAGAGTTCAAAACCCACTTCTGATGCCTCTTAACAAGGAAGGCTCAGGCAAGCCACGTCCCATCATCCCTAAGCAAGATCGTGACCCTAGGTCATAGCTGCATGTGCCACTAAATGAGATCATGAGTAAAATACTTGGCACCCAGTCAGGGTTCAGTCACTGTTCATCCCTCTTCCCTCCCCTCCCTTCCCTGGCCTCTGCTGTGAGCTGGCCCGCCTGAGTCTCTGTTGCTCCCTTCTTGCTGAAATAGCTGTTCTCCTGGCCCTTCCGCTACAGACGGGTTGAAAAGCCACACCCGTGTTCCGGTTGAGAAGACTCTTTGTGGCCTCTCTGCCTCAGTCTCCTGCTCTTGGTTCTGATGTGACGCTCTCAGGCTTCTGAGGGGACGCATTTTGGAATCACATCGCCGCAGCCTTCCATCCTGAGGAAACAGACTTCCACTGTCCCAGCTCCGGCCTTGCTCACCTAACTGGACGCTGGTAACCACATGAGACTTCACGGCTCAGACATCGGGTTCAAATCCCGGCTCTCTGCTCACTGGTTGTGTGATCACAGACACATCTGCAAAATGTGTCTTCAGCAGGTGGCATTTATCCCCTCACTAGCCGTGAACTAAATGCTCACGGCTCATGCGTGAACGGGCATTGTAACCTGCAGGCCGCGTGCTGGTTGTTGTTATTCTGAAGTCAGGAAGGGGTTTTCTTCACTGTTCTTCTTGTATCTGTGAAAATTAGGGTCCTTGGCCAAAATTACAGTCCTTGTCCTGTTGTATTATACGTTATTAGAGTTTATCTGTGTTTCTGTGTCTCTGCGCTTGACTGTGGGTTTCTTCCAGGTGGAGATCAAGTCTTATCTCTGTCCTCCCCCATGGAAGCACAGCCCTTGGCACAGAGAAGATGCTCAGAATAAGTCTGTCATTGGAGTCAACCACTCACTGAATGAATGACTTCAGTTTAACCAAATCTCTCCCCCATCTGGGCTCATTTCTTCATCTGCAAGATGGAGACTGTATTACTGCATAAGCCAAACGTAGTGAAGGTTGTCTTCATCACCCTCTTCACACTTTTCTTCTGGAATTCTCTCTGCTTAGATGCCTGCTCAAGGGCCAGTGGTTCTCAAACTTCACAAGGCGCCCCTGTCCAAAGGAAGTTCTCTATGACGAACTCGAGGCTCCTCGTGTGGACTTGTACTAATGTCATGCCTCACCAAATGTCTCATCACGTCAAGTTCATGCTCACCTGTCCAGGATACCCACGCTCTTGGAGAAAACTGATCACTTGGGATTGGGGGCAAGGAGGGTAGGGTCCTAAAGATGACTGATGGTGAAAACTCAGACACTGCGGCCAGTCAGAAAGCAGGGTCCCTCCAGGAGAGCCTCACATCCACACCCCAAAGGAGCATGGCTGAGGACAGGCTGGGAGGTTTTCTGTCCATCTAAACACCTATTGGGGCACAATTCAAGCCCAGCCACTTACTAGCCCTGTCACCGAGGGTAAGTTAATTTACCCCCTTGAGCTTCAGTTTTGTCATCTGTAAAATGGTGAAAATAATACCTATTTGAAGCATCACCATGAAGATTAGAATAATTAAATAGATAACTTAGATAAAATAGAATAAGTAGATATAATAACTAAATAAATAGAATAATTAGAAATGGAAAGCCACTATATAATGAGTATATTATTTGGCTGCACAGTAAGTACCCAATAAATGAAACAATTTAATATCTTGACTCTAGACTTACTTTTGGTGTAACTTTGGTCAGGATATTTATTTTCTGGGCCCTAGAGTTTTCATCTGGAAATTAGAAAGAGTCCCTACCTAGCAATCCTGCGGAGAGTGTAATGCAACGTCTAGATGTGAAACCATCGAGCACGCCACCCAGCAAAATGTAATTTCTTTCCACCACTCTTCTGTTAGACAGGAGCTTGGGAGAACAGGGGTCTGATATGATATGCCCCTCCCTACAGCACCAGGGAGCCAAGGAGCTGCCCAAAATCGATTCTGGGGTTCCATTGAGCCCTGAAGCAATTTTAAGAAAATGACCCAACATGTGACGTTCACCACACCTACTATGTGCCAGGCCCTGAGAAAACTGTTTCCTGGCTCAGTCTCAGGCCAGCTCCGGAAAGCAGAACTTTCCATGAGTGCACGACAAACCTGTCAACAGGAGCTGGGGATGGCTCCCACGGAAACAGATGGCCCCTTCTCAGGCTGCAGGCACACTTCCAGGAGCGCGGGGCACACAGCTGCAGCTGGAGTCCGGCCGGGCCAGCGCACACTTGCCCAATTGTGTCAGGAACCAGTGGGAGAAACAGTATTCCCTCTGAGATGCACAAAGCTGCTGTCAGCCTCCCTCTCCAGGTGCTGCCCACAGGGAACCTTGTCAGGGGCCTTTCAGGGACAACCAAGAACTGTTCTTAATGCATTCGCTGCGGGGCCTCAGGACCTTCCCACGGTCTTCTTTCAGATTTCGCTTCAAGCAATTAGCAAATGGAATTCAAGCAACGTGAAAATAGGCGATGCCTTGGAAAGAACTTATCTAGCCACCTATTTGAGTTCCATTTTCATTGTGAGAGGCAGCTCCCTCACCCATCATCACCCAGGTGTCTTTGGTAATAGGTGCAATCTGTCCTCTTCATAGATAAGAGCAGAGAACATAGACTATTAGAGCCAAAAGAAAACTTAAAATTCACCTAAACCACTCGTTCTCAAACTTCAGGTTATATTACAATACCCTCCATCCCCCGCCCCCAGAGGGCTCAGTAAAATATAGATTCCTGTGCTCCAGCCCCTGAATGTCTGAGTCAGTAGGTCCAGCACGGGGCCCGAGAATTTGCGTCTCTAATAAGTTCCAGGTGATGCTGATGCTGATGCTGCTGGCCCAGAGACTGTACTTGGAGAACCAGTGATCCAGGCCAAACTATTAACATAATGGTGGAGAAACGGAAGGCCAGGGAGGGGAAGGGACTTTTCTGAGGTGACAGCAGGAGTGAGGAGCAGGTCTCTTGTCACACAGGGCAGTTCTTAGCCCACCAACCCAGAGCCCTTCGACCTTCTTTTCCTGGTGGTGCTCACGTCTCTACACGCCACCACCAGGAAATAATACAAGTCAGGTGGCCAAGCTGGGAGTCAGGGCAGAGATCGCCTGGAACCTATCTAATGTGTTTTCAAAAAATGGTCCCCAAATTTCTCAGTGGAGAAAACAGCATGCAATGGCCTGAACAGAGCCAGGGGTGTTGGGGAAGGCCTTGTGGCTCAGTGTGGCTGGAATGGGCACAGGGGGCAGGGAAAGACATCATAGGAGAGACCCACCCCAGCCCCACCTCCTCAGTCCACCTAGCCAGGTCCCCAGCCTTATGAGAGATTCACTGTGATGTACTTCTTCCTCTGTTCCGTCTGCCCCTGCATTTACCAGAACAGTGAGTCCCAGGGAAGTGTGCCCTATGGCAAGTAAGAGCCAGCAGAGAAATCCTCACACTCACAGAGTTGGTGCAGAGACACAGCCTGGCTTTGGCGCCCGCCTTGGGTTCGAGTCCCGGGTCCGTTATGCACACACGCCTTTATCCCCCACACATCGAGGGTGGTTTTGAGCATCAGGTTATAACAAGCACAAAGCACCTCTCACAGTGCCCAACATAGAACAGATGCTCAATAAGCCGTAATCACGGTAACAGTCATCACCCCCCACCCAAGGACGGGTGTCTCCCTGATAGTTCTACTCCTGGGCCACATGCTGCCTCAGCAGATTTTCATTACGTGCTGAAGACTGTGCCGCGTGCCCTCGCTAATCAGGTGCAAATGTCGAGAAACGCCTTCTGAGGGTGTCCTGTGGCTCTGACAGGAGCAGGCCCATTCGGGTAGGAGAAAGGGTGCAGTTAACACCTTAACTCTTTCTGTGGGTGGTTCAGTGTGTGGGGGATCAGAATTTGCCACCTCAAAATGTGTCTCTTTGGCTTGATTATTTTTAAGGACAAAAGACTCAGAAAGAAACTTTGACCTTTCCTCTAACTGCCTAAAAGAATTTAAGACAAAAGGCCTGTCCCAGAAAGTAGCTATCCCCATAGATAACTCTGGTGTGGTAGACTGGGAGGGACCTTGCTGAGCCCATTTTTATCAAAGTGCTCTCTCTCTGATCACATCGTCTATAGACGGCCCAGCAAACATTTATTTACTGAACAATTGCTTTTCCTCTCCATGTGAATGGCCTTCCACCCCTTTGAAGTCCTAAACCAATACCCTCAACATCCTCTTTTGTCCTTAGCTGAAGATGGTATTTAGGGTGGTGGCTTCCGCTATTTTGTTGAGTCACTCAGTTTTCCTGGGTCTCTCCCATGTATACATGTTTTAAATTTTGTTTGATTTTCTCCTGTTATTCTGTCTCATGTCAATTTAATTCTTAGACCAGCCAGAAGAACCTAGAAGGGTAGAGGAATTGTCTTCCTCCCCTACAAGTGTTTGCAGGAGCCTTTTCAGTCAAGTCAGTTTTAATCCTAGATCATGTGTCTGCTGCATTCAGAACCAGCAGTCACTGAGGCAAACAGGCCATCTCAGTCAGTCTGTCCTCACAGCCGGGCCCAGGAGAGGTGTGGGGACCCCACTGAGTGTAAGAGTCTCAGATGTTTCCATGAGACTAGAGGAACAGTCTCTCTGCAAACACAGAGTTGGTTAATAAATAGGATGCAGCCTTTGCCTTGAGAGAAGGTTCAGGAACAGGTGAGAGGAGGAGCACTAAACTTGGTCAACAAGACAGGCTTTTTCCTGAAGGAGCCAAAAATCATTTCTCTCTTCCCAGAAGAGCTGAGTAAAAGCGTAAGATGGAAGAGATGGCTGGAGAGATGAGCACAGTGAACTCCTCAAATATCTCTGGTGGGTTAGCCTGGGGAAGAGATGCCCCTGAGCTGTAAATGTGCCCAGATAACCGGCGGGAGAGAACACAGTAAAATCACATTTTTCCATAACTTCAATTTAGCAACAAAGATATGTGAATTTTGTTTTATGATTTTTATCTTTCCCTAACTTGCATTTTAAATAAAAACTATTGTTTGTTCAATCTATGCACATTATATTCGTTAAATAATTATAGCCAATACTTAGATGGCACTTGGTAGGTGCCAGGAACTGCTCTGAATATTCACAAACATTAATTCATTTAATCCACACAACAAGCTACAGGTACCCTCCCCATTTTAAAGATGAAGGAGCTGAGGCACGAAGAGGTTAAGTAACTTGCTCAAAGACACAGTTAATTAAGCAGCCTGGCTCCAGAGCCATTGCTTTCAACCACTGCTTACACTCCCCCAGGGCCACGCGCCCAGGAGTCCAGTTACCACTGCACATGTTACACGAAATGAAAATTACTGATTTACCTGTTGGTCAGGCTCTTCAATCCTCACCCCCCCCACCACCACCACTAGTCTACAAACTCCTGAAAGCCTGTGATTTGCTCCTTGTGTGGTCATGAGCTATGCATTAGCTTGGCACACTCCCAGTATAGGAGGCCTGCAGCAAATGGGAATGGACAAGTGCATGAATGAAGAGATTTTTAGGGAACAAATCCACGTATCAGTTTGAAAAAATATATATAGTGCAGGAAGATCTAATGTTGACTGAATACATACTCTGTGTCAGAAAATTTATATATATTATTTTTAATCTGCAGACAACCCAATGAAGCAATATCAGCCCTATTTTACAGATGCAGGAACTGAGAGTCAGAGAGGTTAAATGACATGCCCCAAGCTATTATGCTAGGATTCCCAAGTGTCAGGAAAAAATCGTGAAAGTCTTTGAAATGAGGAAAAACAGATTACTAGGTGGTCTTTCTAGAGCATCCTTCCAAGACATCTGCACCTTCTGCATGTCTTTGTGCTATTTTGCTACTCTGCAAACTGTAGACAACTGATAGTAATGCAAATAATTCCTGTCCATGGAGATGCAAATCAATTTTGGTCCTTGGAGATGCAATTGATTATTGCCCCGTGGACAATGAATTGTTTACATCTCTTTGCAAATTCATTTCCGACTCCTGACTGCCTGTGTTTGTGTTCTTTGAATTCTCCATTGAATCTGTTTTTACATTTTCCTGGTTTCCTCATTAATTAATGAGTTAAAATCCTTGGCACATATTCATTATATATTTCCATGCGATTCATGATTTTACCTTTATTTTAATTTTAGCACCAATTAGGATTCAAATCCAGGTTTGTTGGTTCTTTCCAGTTAATTATACACACACACACACACACACACCACTGCTGATCGCAAGTTCGTGATCATTAAGCTCTCTGTCAAAGGCAAACTAAGGTTGGCTAAAACATAAAAGCAACACAAATTTAAATAGGTGTTTTAAAAACTGTATTTTTTCAATATTGTCTATTAAGGACTGAAGCAGTAATGTTCGGCTTGAGTACTATGGCAGATCATCCTCAGTGACAGCCCTGAATTCCTACTATTGCAGGTGCCCCAGTCCTTTTGTTTCTGTGCTTGCCTGCCTCCGTCTCCCCCAGATCCTCAGGGCACGAGCCATGCATTTTCAGCTCCTAAACTACACTGTGGCCGGAGCAAGCTGGCACATCGTCAGGGTGAAATAATTCAAGTTGGATTGAATCGAATTGAACTGAACTGAACCTGAGCTTAGTCTCCTCCATCTATTCAGGATTCCTTAGGTCTTCAGGAGATAATATACCACCGAGAAATCTGGGGAAATCCCAGGTTTCTTACTATAAGGTAACCAGAAGCTTTTCAAGACAAGAAGAATGGCTGCTGCAATCAGCAGACACTAGGCTAATACTCCCAGTGCCCCCTCCATACATGCACACACACACACACACCCCCCACACATACACTGAATGAGATAGTCTGGCTTAATGAAACAAATTCTAGAGTCAGAGAACTCTCAAGTCCTAGCCACACCATTCAATACTTCTCCAAGTTTCAGCTTTAACACCTGTGATGATTAATTTTATGCATCAACTTGGCTAGACTATGGTGCCAGATGTTTAGTCAAGCACCAGTCCAGACGTTGCTGTGAAGGTATTTTGTATACGTGATTAAAGATTTAAGTCAGTAGACTTTGAGTAAAGCTAATGACTCTATATAATGTTAGTGGTCCTTATAGGGGAGGAAAAAATATTCCTCCACCCTCTTGGTTCTTCTGGCTGGGTTAAGAGTTAAATTGACATGAGACAGGGCCAGCCCAGTGGCGCAGCAGTTTAGGTCACACTTTGGCAGCCTGGGGTTCGCATCCCAGGTGCCTGCTGATGCACTGCTTGTCAGCCATGCCATGGCGGAGTCCCATATAAAGTAGAGGAAGATGGGCACGGATGTTAGCCCAGGGCCAGTCTTCCTCAGCAAAAAGAGGAGGGTTGGCAACAGATGTTAGCTCAGGGCTGGTCTTCCTCACACACACACACAAAAAAATTGACATGAGACAGAATAACAGGAGAAAATCAAACAAAGTTTATTAACATGTATACATGGGAGAGACCCAGGAAAACTGAGTAACTCGCCAAAATGGCTGAAGCCACCACCTTAAATACCATCTTCAGCTAAGGACAAAAGAGGATGTTGGGGGTAGTGGTTTGGGACTTCAAAAGGGAGGAAGGCAATTCACATAAAGATGGAAAGCAAATGTTTGGTAAACAAATGTTTGTCATGTCTGCAGAGACAATGGGACATGGGGAGGGCTTTGGTCAAATGGGCCTTGCTAGGTTCCTCCCTGTCCACCACACCTGGTTCATATTACACTATGGGTATCCATGGTGATAGCTCCTTCCTGGATCAGGCCTTCTGTCTTAAATTCTTTTAGGCAGTTAGGGTGAAGGTCAAAGTTTCTCCCTGAGTCTTTTTTTCTTAAAAATAATCAAGCCAAGGAGACACATTTTGGGGTGGCAAATTCTGCCCCCCTACATCCTCATCCAATCAGTTGAACACCTTGAGAGAAAATGACTGAGCTCCCCTGAGGAAGAAGGATTCCGCCTCCAGACCGCCTTTGGACCTGAGTTGCAACATTAACTCTTCCTTAGGTCTCTAGCCTGCCAGCCTGTCCTGTGAATTTCAGACTTGCAGCCCTACAATTGCATGAACCAATTCCTTTATCTCTCTTTCTCTTTCTCCCTCTCTCTCTCTCTTCAGATAAAAGAGTATTAAATGACAATCCAGAATTGGGCTTTCTGGGATGTTGTGGAACAATAAGAAATTTACTTTTGTAGACCCAGCAAGAGCCTCTCTTACCCAGCTAGTGTCCTGCAAATAAACAAAGGGCCAATGGAAACTATAATGCATCACAACGTATGTATCTTCTGCGCTCTGCTCTGCATGGCCACCTCGCTTCCAACAGATGTCTGCATCTTTAGCTAAATAAATAGAAAACTTAATCCAACCATAGAGTAAATGTTTGCCTGGGATGAGGGGGTGTCAAATACATAATCCAGCGGAAATGTTGCAGAACTTGAAAAAATTAAAGGTGATTTACTAAAATTTGATATCTTTTGAGGACTACTTTACCAACCCCAGAAAGGTCCGTTAGTGAGTAGACTGTTGGAAAGCATTTGAATGTTTCACAGCAGCCATAGATCCCTGGGCTAGTCCATCTGATCAAACGCAAACCAAAACCAATACAGTGGCTGCTGTCACCAGACCCGGGGATGCACTTCAGCAGACTTGATTCAGTTGTGCTAGTGTGTGTCTTCCTGAGGGGGACATGACTCCCCAAGCTGTGAAACCACTCCTTCAACTCCTACTACTACTGTGTGTGTATCCCAAAAGACTCTGAAATGGGAAAACACAGGATATTAACTAAATTAACTCCAAGGTCACAATTTCCCCTATTCTGAAATTTTACCCCCATTCTACTTCACATTGTAAATATGTTCAGCCAGATTGTTTAATATAGCCCTGGAAAGATTATACAGTGAGCCCACATATACATTGAAGAATACTCCCAAATATGGACACTATAAATTATTTCCCATTTTTAAATTTCCACATAGGAATTAAAGGCCAAAGAAACTGAAGTCTAAAATAATTCTCCTTTCAAATTTCTCATTCTGTTCTGTGTTAGAGAAAGCAGTTCCTGATAGTAGATTTCAGATGAATTTGTTCTAAAGCTGCTGCTTCCCAAGCTCCTTCCAATGGAAGGGATGTAATTCTTTTAGCACCTACAAAGGGGCAGAAATCCAACATCAAGTCTCTCGCATGTCCCATTTTCCCAAAGATCCATTAAGAACCATGAGATTATCTCAGGACCACTCCCACACCCACAAACACTAGAAAACCCAAGCAAATTCCAAGCCCTTGGAAAATTATGGTGGCAGGACCAGTTCATCCTACAGTTCAGAGCTCAGCCAAACACCATACCAGAGACTTGGGGAATTTCTGGGAGAAGGAAAGTATATGAAAAAGTTAAATATGCTTGGTCTCAGCCTCACCAGAGTACCAGTGAGTCTGGCCAGTTTGATGTGTTTTCTTCTATAAACACAAATTCAGCAGGAAGACTTCACCTTTGAGGAGGTTCGTGGCACGAGTTGCGAATCAACTGCTCTTCAGAAAGTGACATTGGAGACACTGCCGTTTTCCTGGAAACTTGAGAAATCTGACGTTTCTGTATCTTATTAGAGGCTCCCTTCTGCCTCTTAAAATCCCTTTGTTTCTGTTTCCCCAGATGTTTCTGGCACCCCAATGCTGAACCACATACCGGATCTGTCTCCACTCCCTCCTGTCAGCAACGCTTACCACATTTATTTTTAGCTTTTTGTTTCCTGATAATTCCATTTTGGTTTTTTTCTCTGCATTACTCAAGAAGATGGAATATCCCTCCCCTGGCTCACAAAGGTCTTTATCTTTTTATAGATAAAACCCACCATCACACTGCTATGGTTGAACCCACAGTCTGGGTCTTTCAAATCTACAACAATCAGAGTTTATGGAGCAAGCACTTTGGGGCCAAGCTGACCCCACTGGCAGGTGGAGATGCAGAGACAGATTCAGTTGGTCTGGGGTGGAGGTTGGGCATCAGTGATTTTTTAAATCCCTGCCCCCCATGAATTCTAATATACAACCAATCTTGAGAATCTCTGATAGTGATTCTAGAAGCTTCTCTGTCCTAATACTTATCACCAGCGTCAGCCACAGCTGTGATTCTGATGGAGGCACGCAGCTGCTGCCTCCCCTCAGGGCAAGTGAACCTCGAGGCCCACAGAGAGGGTCTTTAAAAGCTCGGCCTCCCCACCAAGAATCTCCTTCTCTTCATGTAAAACTCACAAGGTGTATTCTCGAGGATTCCCAGCCAAAATGCACTAAAATGTACCGACTCCTCCTCTATTCCACAATGGTAATATGGATAAACATAAAGCTAATAGGCATGTAGAAACCAAATATCAGTTTTATTCATCTAGGCGAGTTGTCAACAATCCCCTCTCCTGAAAGAATAGAAGAGCTGGGATGGAGATCACAGTTGGACCCGAGGCCACATGAGGCTCCCCGCCTCCCTCTCTACAGGTATGAAGACACCAGGTGCCCACTCAGCCAGGCTTGGGCTGAGAAGTTGAGAGGGACAGAAGGTGGGGGCCCACACATGCCTTCAGAGCTGTGCTCCAGGGGGCTCTGAGAGGGTCCGAGACTTGCCCAACCCAGCAGCGAGGCCCATCCTGGCTCAGGGGAGTCCTCACACGCAGGGCAGGGCTCCCTCATCCTGCAGCGTAGGCCTCCATGAGAAGGCACCTTGGAGAGAGGAGTCGTCCTGGAGCCACTCTCCAGAGTGGAGCTGCTCTGGCAGGACCTGTGTCTGAATCTCTCCTGTCCACCTTGTTGGGGACAGTAAAGTATGTCCAAACTGGACACATTACATGCTGTTCACTGCCACCTGGCGAGGGTCCCTCGGGGCTCAACCACATGACATATCTCAAGCTGACTCTTCATCTGTCTGGTCCACGCCCTGGGCTGGTTCTGTTTGCCTGGGCTCCTAGATTCTGTGGTGGCTCCTCAGACACAAGTGTTGGGCACTTGGAAGTTATTCTGGGCTCCCCTTGGTTCCTGCTCCTTCTCCCCATGTTACTGCCTCGATTTGGGACCTCGGCATCTCCCACCTGAGCAGCCCTAATAGTCTTCAGCAGGTCTCCTCAGCCCGGCCCACCGCTCTGGTCCATGCACACCACTACTGGAGTGACCTCCCCACCGCACCACCCAGTCAGGCCGTTCCCTCCTTCACTGGAGGGGCCACCAATTGCTTTGGAGGTGAGACCAGAACACCCGGCCTGGCCACACCGTGATGCAGCCACCTCCCAACCATGTCTCTACCGCACCTCAACCCCCCCCCCAACCACACGGAGCTCATCGCCGCTTCCCACTCACCGTGCTGCGTGACACCTCCGTGCCTCTCCTGTTCCCCAGGGGAAAAGGTTCAGTCATCACTCTAGACTCAGTCCAGGCACCACCCACTCCCAGAGGAGGCCTTCCTCTACCCTGATAACACCCACCGCACCCCCACCCTGGGATAAACCCACCCTCTCTCCATGGAGCCCTCCCAGGACACTGACAGTCCTGTCGCTGCACCTGCCATGCTTCAGCACAGTTTCTTTAAACATCTGTCTCCTACTAGCCATGAGCACTTCAGATCCCCTAACACCTGGTTTTGCATTGGACATACACTAGGTTTTTTACTCCTTCAAATGCTTCCTTTATTGTCAAGTACTGGCTCTAAGGTAAAAGACACCACTCAGACAAAACGGTGACTGTTTCATAAACACTCACTCCAGGCATAAAGCAGCTTATAAACAAATGGACTGGTGCTCTCAGCATTGGCCACTAGATGGATTGGCCTTGGGAAGTTTGTCTAGTGAAGAAGACTTGTCCCTCAGAAATATTAAAGAGTTGGGAAGAGGAGAGGGAGATCTCCATCCA
Source organism: Tapirus indicus (assembly GCA_031878705.1). Classification (NCBI taxonomy): domain Eukaryota; kingdom Metazoa; phylum Chordata; class Mammalia; order Perissodactyla; family Tapiridae; genus Tapirus; species Tapirus indicus. Next base: position 9,700,741 of record CM062923.1, on the reverse strand, counting down.
TTCTCCTTGCTGGTTCCTCTCTCTCTCTTCTCCTCCCCCTCCTGTCCCTCGCCTCCTTTTGTTGAACTTCTGTTCCCTTTTTACTTTATTTTGTTGGCATCCTTTTATCATTTTCATCCTACTGTGTTTTTTAAACCAAAATAATATATTCACACAGTTCTAAAAGTCAAACAGTATTTCTAGAAGACACAGAACAAAATCTAGCCCCACCCACCCACCCACCCCACCACACATACCCCTCCTGCTCCTACGGACAACCCTTTTCAACTCTTTCAGCTGTTTATCCGGTATTTACTTTTATATTTCTAAATAATATGAATGTACTATAATTTCTTGATTAACCAAATTTAGATACTACTTACTGACTTATTATGATAGATGAAGATTTTACCTTCCTCATACCCTCTTTTCACATCCCCAAATCTCCTAGGATAATGACATGACACTTCTTATTTCTATAACCTTTGACTTTTCCTAGGGCTGAGAGTTGTTCCTTTTTTTATTGCTCATCATTTCTTCAATGTTTGCTAACTCCTCCCTCTCCCCAAAAAGTGCTAGGGGAGAAGACAGCTTATCAGTAGCATTTTCCACATTGTCAACTATGTCTCTCTTTTTTCTCTCCTGCCTTTACAAATAGAAAAAGAAAACACAAAGCTCAGGATGGAACCCCACTTCTCCTAAAGCACACCGACCCTCACCGTCACAGGTGGCCTCGGTGGCCACCTCGCTCCTTGAGGCTGCTCTGCCACCATGCTCCTCTCTGATCGGAATCTCTTCCCTCATCTGTTCCCTCACCTGAGTATCAGTTAGATGATGCTGGTCACAAAGAAGCCTCTGAATCTCAGAGGCCATCACCATGGAAACTCATTTCTCACTCCACAAAGCCCACTGTAGTATTTGGGAGCCCGCCTGTCACATAGTAATGAAGGGACCCAGTTCCTTCCACCTTGTGGCTCTGTCCCAGAGCCCTTTGCTTCCAGTTAATGGATAGCGATGGGGAGTGTGAAAAAAACACACCTGTTCTTTAACTGCTTTGGCCCAGAGGTGATCCAGCTCTCTGCTGCTCATTCCCACTGCCAGGATGTTGCGACACAGCCCGATGTGGGGCTGGGGGCTAGGAGCTGGGAAACTTAGTTCCTGGGAGGCAGCTGCTTTTCAGCAACAACGCAATATGAAGGAAAGGACTCTTTGGAGGACAGCTAGCCTCCTCTGCCACACGTCTTAAGGCTTAGGGTCTCCAAACTCCCTGTCCCTCCCCCATTTTCACAGGAAGCCCCAAACCAATTAACATTTCCACCAGGATATTAGACATCAGGATTCCGGCAACTGAACGTGAGTGTCATTCCCCTGTATCGTTATGCTGTTGTAATACAGCAGTGGCAGAGAGCAGAAGGCTGAAGAGGAACTCGATTCCCCTGGTCCTGTGCCCCAAATGCTCCTTCATCAGCTCACACTCGAGTGTGTCCGATCAGTAGGTCTCACGGGACCCGGCAAACCCTCCAGGTCAGCCAGGAGGTGACATGTGCCCCATTCTCCCACCCAAGCATAACTGGGTCTTTGCATATATTTCTGAATCGAAAGGTCAAGCTCTGCCTGGAGAGAAGAACAGGGTCTGGTTTGCATTTGTTCCTGGTCAAAACAAGAAGTACTTACTACATTTTTCAAAACGTGTTAGCTTTTTATAAAGCAAATAAATGCAGTGGTGCACACAGTGATTCAACCCTGAGTAGTACACGGAAGCTGCTTCAAGTATTTCTCATGGCCCGCTCCCTGCTCTGTGTCCTCTCGTGGTCATCAGCTCAGCCAGGCCAGATGTTGGTGCCTCTCTCGTGTGCAGACTTCTGGAGGCTGGCTCAGACAATGGGCACACAGTGTGGTGACTGCTCTGATCTCTGCCCACTCCCCCTCCATCGTCCGGTGGCCACCCACACGGCTGCCACTCTTGGTGGGTACAGTGGGACAGAGCCTGACGACACTCGAAATTATGCTGGATTTGGAGACCTGAGTTCCAGCTCTGCTTTTCACTAGTCAGAGGACCTTCGACAAATCACAATATCTCTGAACTTCAACTTTCTCCTCAATAAAATGGAGCGAATGACTGGAAAAAAGTGATCTGAAACAGCAATGACATTTCCTACAGTTTCCAAAGCACAGACACGCCCATTATTTTATCCCATTATTTGCTTCATGGCAACCACATGGAACCAGCAGGGAGGAGGATGATCCCCCACTTCACGGATGAAGAAACTGATGCCCAGAGAGGACAGTGGTGACCACAAGGAGAAATTGCAAAACAGAATAGGAGACAGCCAGATTGTTTCACATCAACCCCTCTGAGAATATACGAGGTGCCAGACGCTGCGACAGTTGCTTTGGAAAAGAAATATAAGAGCACGCCCTTATGTGGGGCTCAGGAGTGGACTGGGACGACACGGAACACAGAGATGCCGTTCCTGGCCTGGCTCACAGTGTCGCTCAGCAAGTTCAGAAGAATCGCATGATTGACATGCAGCAGCAGAGCTTCGTGCGGGCCAGGCTGAAAGAGACCACAGGGAAGGTGAGGCTCAAGCTGGGCCTTGAGAGATGCTTGAGACTTGCAGAGGAGAAAAGAGGGCAGTGAGCTAAAGCAGGTGAGAGGACTCCAAAAACTGGAGGAAGAGTCCAAAGAAGTGTTATTGTAAATGTCATCTACGGGCTCACCAGTTGGAGGCCTCGCTTCAGTGAACACGTGAACAAGCATATCAACTATTCATAAGTAAACTGCATGTTTTATGCACGTGCGTGGGCGAGATACTCCCACTGACACATAGGACATGCTCACGTTGGCCCTTTTTATAGCTCATGTCTTCATACACTGTACACTGATGCCCCTAACCGATGCCGTGTGTCTGAATTTCAGTTCTTATACATTAGTTGAGGATTTTGCACTGTTGTAAAATGATGCTGATTGCCAGATGCTGCTGCTGCTGCTGCTGGAAGAAGAGCCAGGCCTCCTCTGAGGCCCAAGTCAAAGCCACTGTCCTCTCCTCCTCCTCCCCACGGCTGTCAAGGGCATGTCAGGAACCCCCGGGTCTGGAGCTTTCTCATTCGCCTGGTGTTGCAGGAGTGGGGCGGTGGGAGCTCAGGTAAGACAGATGCCGCCCAAGGTCCCACTCATCTCAAGGTGTCAAGGGAAGCTCCTTCCCCCATCTTTTCTCCAGACGCTGAGTGAACCGGAACAGACCTTGAGGGCTTAGAGGCTGCTCAGCTACCCTGACTCAGTTCCCACAACAGGAGGTGCCTGTGGGAATCAGAGGGACCAGGCCAGTTTCCCCAGTCCCCAGAGAAAGCCATCTCCCATCCCAGGGCCTCCCCAAACCCATGCAAATGTTCTCACCTGACCAACCACCAACGTGCTCCCAAAGCAAGCAAAACCCTAATTAGAAGTTTTGAAAGCGCTTTGGCTCTTGAGAAGTAGTACAATTGCCCGCCCGCCTCCCTTAAGGCATGCAGACCTCTCCTTAGACTAGCAGACTGGCCACAGGGCTGGGGAGTGAGGGCGAGTGTGCAGGTTTGGGCGCAGCTGTCCACAGATCTCTCCCCAGCTGCTCCTCTCTCCTCCCCACGGGAGGAGCAGCTCCGCGGTGGGACGGCTGAGCCTCTGCCCACGTGGGCAGGTGCAGGCCAGCTGTGCTCAGAAGCAGAAAGCAGTCTCTCTCTCTCCCTTTCCCAGGTGCTCAGGTACCAGAGGCTGCTTTCACACCAGTTAAGACTACTTGATGAGCCCCCCACCTCCATGCAGCCAGAGAGGGGAGGAATTCTCCAGCTTTGGGGTGAAAAGAGATATCTAAAAGCTCCAATTTGGGGCCTGGCCTGGTGGCGTAGTGCTTAAATTCACACGCTCCGCTTTGGCAGCCCGGGGTTCATGGGTTCAGACCCCGGGCGTGGACCTACACACCGCTCCTCAAGCCATCCTCTGGCGGTATCCCACCTACAAAATGGAGGAAGATGGGCACAGATGTGAGCTCAGGGACCATCTTCCTCACACAAAAAAGCTCCAATTTGGCTTCAGGACACTTCAGTTAAGTTCTGTCACTGGGGAATAAAGCTGACCACGAGTGCCCATTTGGCTCAGTTTATGCTCCATCAGTCAAAATCCCGGAGGAGAGACAGGTGATAGGCATCCTGAAGCCAATCCCCCGAAGTTCTGACACCTTAAGAACACTAACTGACATCCCAGAATGTCCAAACGAAGGTCTTACGGCACCTCAAAGAGAAAATGAGGACAAGGGAGTCTGGGTAACATAGTCTCCGGGTAAACTCGGAAGTCCCTATTTCCAAGTCAGTGCCACATTCACGCCATCACACGATTTATTGAGGGGACCCCATCATTGGAGTAAAAATCTGCAACAGATTACTAGGTCAATGTAAATGGAAGTGTGTAAAAAGAATATTTTCATTACTGTATTCTGTAGAAGTCAGTGTCAATGACGATTTAAATGGTGGCCCATCATACTCAAAAGTGGACAGAATCAAGTTGACAAATGAAACGTAAAACACGAATATGAACCTCTATTATAAACCCAGACCCAGCATCACCCCACTAGCTTCACTACGTCAACATTTTCCACCAGGTAACATTCACGTTAATTTGCATTTTGTTAGTGCTGTAGTTTTATCTGCACTTAATTTTAAATGCATTTTGGATTTATTATTGTATAAGAGCTATTGTTTTATGTTTGTACATATTTAAATAATTGTATAAAAATAATTTAGTTCAACACTGTAACATTTTGAAGATAACTATATTATTCGAATTGGAGAAAAAATGCTGCATAGTGTCCATTTAACACATGCTGTCTAATTCTAAGAAATTCATCTCTTCAGGTACCATAAACTGAGTTCCAGGGAAAGTCCAGATGCAAACTATTTTACCGGAGAGGACATTCTCTCTATCATCATCCTCCTTTGTGAACCGCATGAAAACAAGAACACAAACTTTCGTCCACAACTAAGTCTCTCTCAATAAATCAGAGGTTAACCGCCTCACTCAGTCAACAAGAGCTGTTTATTTTTAGGACATCCCTGAAATATGAATCAAGGAGACAAAGAACAAAAGCAAAACTATCAAACCACTCTGAAAGGAAAAATATGAAGTTCCCCAATGAATTACTTGAAAATATAAACCATTTCTTCTTAACTTGGCTCTGTCATCCATCTCGGAAAAGGATGTTTTTACAATCAGAGCAGAAATATGACTGGCGCTCCTACATTTACATTTCTTTGTTGCAAAATGAATCTAACTTGTTCAGATTCCAGCAGCAGAGAAAGCAGCAGAAGTAGTGGTTACTTTCCAAAGTGAAACTTAAAACCACAATCTCCGGTGCACAAAAGGCAGAATGAGTCACGGGAAGAGGCCACTTGCTTGCAAAACTCATTAAAAGCAGTGCAGGGCTGAATGGACTTCCTGCCCCAGTGAAAAGATCGCTGGCACCACGACAGCACCTCCAGGCTCCAATGATTTGGGGGAGGAAGGGAGCCTTCAGAAATCTGGGCACAGCCCAGGTCTGCTGCTCACAGCCACTCGGCTGCCCATCCTGGTCGCAGGCAGCATCCCCTGCCAACCAGGACCAGCTCACACTGAGATGCCCAGAAAGGCGGCTCAGGCTAGCAGCTATGTCTCAAAGAGTCTCAACGACACCGTGTGACTCAATCGAGCCCCCGTACTGGGTTTCCAGGAGCCTCTCTCCTTCAGCAGATCCTTTCTGTCGCTCTGGCCACACCAGATTAAAGTTAGAAGTCAACTGCCACAACACAGAAGCAGCTCCTGGGGAACAGGATCTAGGCCTTGGGCACATCGTCTGAACTTGAGCATGCATCAGAATCCCGGGGAGACTTACTGACACAGGTTGTGGGCCCCACGCCCACAGTTTGATTCAGCAGGCCTAGCGCAGGGCCCAAGAACCTGCATTTCTAACAAGCTCCCTGACACTGCAGCTGCAGGCCCCGAGACTACACTTTGAGAACCACAACTTTAAATGACTCTGAGGCCTGAGCAACAGCCACAAACTGCTCCCTGCAGTCTTCCCAGGTAGTGAGGTTTGACAGTGGGGTGTGCCAATTGCAGGCGCTTTGGTACCCAAACAGTCCCGTAAGGAACTCCTCCCTCTCCCACAAGCCCACAACACACCTGGCTGGTCTCCAGGACGAGCACTGCGGGAGGGGCCTTTGTCAAGCTGGGACAATGTTCTTAAAGGTTGTGCCTCCAAACCAAAACTAACTGTGCCCCCAGGCGGCCATTTGGGGCCCGCAGACTTGCAGGGCTGGCTTCTGTCTGGTCACATTCTGGTTTCCTTCAGGCACCCAGCCTTCTTCAACAGCACTGTCACTTACCCACCGTCAACTGCAGCAGGAGTTGGAAAAGGGATTGGAGGCAGGAAGGAGACCCTAGTGGCATTTTAACCGCCTTCTCTTCACTTAGAGCAGAGACGGGCTGCCCTCCCAACACCCCAGGCCCGTGGAAGCAGGGCAGCGCTGCTCCCACTCAGCCCCCCGTGTCTGAAGACAGAACGCAGATGTGCAAAGGGAGGCAGATGCGTAAGTGGCGGGCGATGTGACAATGCTCTCCTGGAACAGCTGGTTAAGACGACACTCCTGCTAGAATGAGGAAATTCGGATTCCAGGAGAAGTTGGTTGTTTAATTTCTTAAAATGAGGCCTGCTTAACTTTCCTCCATGACTTTCCTCCTGTCCCAGGGCTGCACCAGGGCCAGGAGCATTCTTTTGCAAGAAAGGGCACTTTGAGGCCCAAAGCCGATGGTCACTGACCCATCGTCACCTTGGCCTCCCATGAAAGGGCTGGCAAGGCCGGTGGGGTGTATCAATTCTGAAGACCAAGATAGAAAGTATTTTAAATATTCAGGTGATTACAGCCGAGACACTGGGGAAATTCAAGCGACCAAACTACCTTCTGAGAGCTGCCCGCACAACCGAATGGAAACAGCATAGCCTAGTGGTACCACCGAGAGACAAGCGGCAAAGGGCAAAGGCAGCTGGGGATCACGGGGCCCAGGACTACAGTTTATACTAATTTTTACTTCACAGATAAAAGAGCCTACAATCTGACATCAGAGTTGGAATAAATCTGTGATGTTCAGCTAAATGAGAGGGTTTGTTTTGTTTTCAAGAACACACAGGCATTAACTCCACTGGCACCCAGACACGAACTGCTTGGATCTGGGCCTTAGGAGTTCAGCCTGGAACCCTGTGCAGCCATCTTTTACACACTTAGGGACCAATATTCTTACATTTATTCCAAAAACACTTAGGCTGATGCAGGTAAATCAATAGGATGTCTCAGGCATGTCGACAATGCACAAAATCAATAGGAATTACGGCGGTTTTCAAGTTATCTGGGTGAACTGGTCAAGGGTTTTGATTGATTTGTTCAAAATGAAAAACGAATCGGCTACACCACAGAGAAGTAGAGCAAAAGCTGAGGACGGTGGATAGAAAGTAAGGGAAACTGTATTGTTTATACTTTTATTTTCTGTATATTATAGTGTTCTGACATCTTAAAAATCTCTCTGGCTGGGGAGAGATCGGCTAGCCACTTCAAGGGCCCAGCTGGAGCACGCCCCGGATATGCAAACCAACCAAGCAGTCCAGAGCCAGACCTCCTCTATCTGCCCGTGCGCCCCAGGAAGCAACACTCTTCTCCCCTCATCCTCCCAGGGCCGGGCACCAGGCCACCAGGGGCCACCCCTACAGCCTTAGAGACCACTGGAATTATCCAAACTAGCCAGTCCTAACTGTTCACTCTGCCCTGCCTTGCTTTTCCCACAAAACCCAATGAAGGCCTTGGCCTAGGCTCTCCCCTCCCTCCTGCCACTTCTGCCTCCTGACCACCTGGTGCTTCCCATGTGGCCCCGTGTGGCAGGCATGCCTCCCATTTTGAGGACCTGTGAGTATAAAGTTGTCTTCCTGAGCCTCTCCTGTGTCTCCTCTTGCGGCTGCACCTGACTGACCATCTCACAACAGAACCTGCTTGTGTTAAACACCAATTGTGGGCCAGGCCCTGGAGGCGCTCATGTACAACGTTTAACTGAACCCCCCCTGCTCCTGAGTCATTCCCATCAGGGCGGCATGAGCCCCGGGTGCAGCCCTCTCCTCTCCATCTTCACCCCCCTTCCCTCGCAAGTGCACAGAGGGCCGGCATTGTACCAAGACATCAGAAAAGACTGGCTCTTCTATTCCAAATATTGAACAGTTCATAGCCTTAAGGGTTTTGGTTTTTTTTTTGAAAATAAAATAATATGCTTGATATCAGAAAATCAGCAACTCAGTAACTTACAAAAAAAACTATTTACAATTCACACACCTGATTTTCAGAGAAGTCTTTCATCGGTCTCGTTTATTACAATATTTTCTAGCTTTGGATCCAGCACAACACAATGAAGTATTACAGTGATTTTTATCATTGCACCAGCATGTACAAATACAGATCAAGTGTTGTAAATAAAATATATTTAAAGTGGTGATCCAAACCTAAAATTTAAAAGGGAATTCTCTTTGAAGATGTAGTCATTTCTCCAATGTACTAGGTATATATAGTTTTCTATATACCAAGTATTTATATTTTTCTTCATCACATGATCTGATGACTTGTCACTATGGAGTGATTCACTTCCATAGGGCAACTTTGAAATGTGTGGGCCAAATGCAGCATTCTAGCACGTGACTGTGGGGTTAGCAGGTTATAGCTGTGGGAACACAGATAAACCAACTCCCATATTTGTGAGCACCACCCATGTACAAATCTTGTTTTCCAAAGCCACAAGGCAGGTGTGAACACTACAGCCTCCCCAGGGGTCACACTCAACTTGACAGAGATCTGAGGGTGCAACTTTCTGGAAGGCGTGCTCTGTTTCAGAGTGCAGTGGTGCAGAAGCTTAAGGTACATCAAAATTAGGAGTCCAAAGTTGCATGCTCTCACACCTCTACACAGAAAGTGGACTACAGCTGTCGTCCCGATGAGAGGCAAACGGCACGAGGGATACGCTACCCCCTCTTGCAGTCACGTTCCTCCCAGCACAAGGGAGACGCTATGTCAGCCTCTGCAGGCCCATGAGCTTACAGTGAGTTCACAACAGTTAGACTCACCCAAAAATACCCCCGTGACAGAAAGAATTAATGTCGCCTCCAAAGGTCACTAATGAACAAGCCCAGAGCAGTTAAGGCGGGACTATATGTCATTCTTTTGAATGCCTCCAAAAGGGAACTGCATGTGTGTGCTCGTGTTTCTCTGCACATCTGCCATCAACTCCTCACGTACGCCTGCCTGTCTCTGCGTGGCCACAGGAACCATTCAGGAAAGGAATTCACTGCTAACAGCCCACCGACTACAACGAAGGCAATATCACTGGGTTTTCTTTCACAGAAAGAGTAAAATTTCATTCAACTGTTCTTTTGCCTCCTATGACTCTAACAATGTGATTTAAGTAGGAAAGTACTTCAATCCTTGGACTAAAACACTCTTTAAAAAAATAATACTTCAAAAACTAAAGCAAAATCTTTTACCAAAATAATTCTTTCACTTTTCAAATTGTTCTCTCCATGAGCCAATTTAATAAACAAGTAAAAGAATCATCTTCTACTGACTTAAAGAACATCACTTAATTACTTATCCACTTGCCTTTGAGTGGAAAATGCTAAGGAAAATAAAGAGTATTACTCATCAATTCCAAAAGGAGGTCAGTGTTTTGAGATATACAGAATAAGGCTCTTTGAATAATCTAACATGTGTAACTTTTTAATGGATTAGTGACAATTATAATAGAAAGAATATGGCTAAAATGCTTATAACAGTAATCCAATCAGAGTAAAGCAATAAATATTAACATCTACAAAGAATATAATTTAACTGCTTGAAACTGTTTTCTTAAAACCAACCAGCTTCTTTCAAGAGCTCCCACTAGAAATCAACACCATTGTCATTCGGCATTAGCTCTGTTCAAGCCCACGTGTTCGGCACCACCGTGCTGGATAAAAGCCTGCCGGCAGAGTGCCGAACTGACCGGCAATACCGCCTCACGAGATTTACTACTATCTGAACTTAAGGCATTGCAGAGCAACAGAGAGTAGACGAAGCACATTCTAAATAAAATGTCAGCGACAGATGCATTAAGGCATAAATATTCCAGCCTGGAGCCACGAAATTGGGGGGAAATATGCCAGTCACATAGGTTATCTTTAACCAAAGGAATTCAAGAAGAACTTATCACCTAAAAATTAGACCGGTCGGCGAATACCGCAAGGGGACACAGGCCAAGGCCCAGTCAGTGAGGTCTTAGTCCCTTCAGAGACCTCGGATTCAGGTCACGTGGCCCTGCACAGCATCCCCGCCGGGAGCAGAAGAGGCGGCACAAACCGCCGTGCCCCTGCTCTGCTGGAAGTCGTGCACACCCAGCGTTCCTTGACGGGGACTGTCATCGGCGAGGAGCCCGGCAGCCTCCTCTGCCGGGGCTCCACAGGCCCACACCGCACGCTGACTGGTAACGAGCTGCAAGAGCGCCCGGGAGGGCAGCACTGCAACCGGCTTTAAGCCACAGCGAGCAGGGCCTTCCACACCAAGATGCACCGGCGCCTCGCCTACCAGTGACTTAGGAACGTCAGCCCCCGGGCAGGGGCAGAGAAATGCTTCTCAATTCTCCCTGCTCTTAAGCAAACGACCGTACGTCAGGCTCCCGAGCTCCAGCTCCACAGTTCCCAAAATCTACCCTTTAATGGGGGTGCCCGGTCTTCGCATGATGTCAGGAGGCTGCCCGGGACATTTTAAGTTGAAGCAGAATGAACATCCTGGTTTTCAAAAGGTGGCAGTGGCTCTCTCCAAAAGGTGAAATTACTGAACGTATCCGAGCAGGGGAAGTCCGAAGAGTGGCTTCTTTTCAGCAACGGGAAAACGTGGTCAACCACTTCACAGAGTCTCACATACCTGGAAGGGAAACGGACAACGTCACTCACTGCCTCTGAGGGCCACCCAGCCGAGTGGAACACGTGCCACGCCCCTGCGCTGTACTTGGAAATCAGGGGAAATCTACGACCCTGAGGACCGGCCACCTACCTAACACAATGGAGGTTGTTCTAGAATAATTCCTCACTAACTAATAGGAAATCAAAGAGTACGCCAAGGAGGAGTTGGAGAAGGCCCCACGGGCAAGGTGGGTGGGACCTGACTTGGCACCAAGGACCGATGAAGCAGGGCAGAGCAGAAGCAAAAGAGGACAGGAAGGAATCAGTGTCATGGATGGACGGATGGACAGCCGCCCACCGCAGAGCTCACGCATGGGCACCGGGGGAAAGAACCACAAAGCTCATCTCTGGAGCACCAAACAGAGACCGCTTTGCTGTGCAATGAAAAGACGCCGGGCCCCGGGTTACAGAGACACGGATTTGACCTTCGGCTCTGCCATTTACTAGCTGTGTGATCTCAGGCAAACGGCGTCATCTCTCTAAGCCACAATTTCCTCAACTGTAAAGGGGAGAAAATGAAAACTGTGTCACAGTGCTCATGTAAGAATTAAATACTGTATGCAACAACAAAATAATGTGTGCTGAATGCTCAATAAATTCAGTCAACAGGAAATTATTAACATCAGGAAACAATTAGCCCCGGCTGATTATTAGCCTTAGGAAGAAAAGCCCTAGTTGGCTTGAGGGTCAAGAGACCTGACATCTACTCCCACCTTATTGCTGTGGACCCTCGGGCGAGTGTCTTGTCCTCTCTGGGGCTCAGGCCCTTCTTCTTTATAGAGTGTGAAGCTGGACTAGACTCAGTGTTTCTCAGTGCTCCCCACAATATCCTCTCATTCTATTTTCTGTGTATTCCCAAGAAGACGCTGCCTATCAGTTTCTGTGGCCTACACTACCAACAGGAAGTTGCTGTATTGAATATGAATTTTCAGACCTCCAGTTGCCTCCAACCAGAAATTCTAACAAGCCCAGGCTTCTCCACACATCCCCAGAGTCCTCCCTGACAGTCACTGGGTCCCCCTCCAGTTCCAATCTGCTAAAACCAAAAGGGGCTTTCAAAATCCTAACTCCAGGAATTAGCATGTCCTGAAGCATAAGACAACTTACTAACCCAGGAGGAGTGTGTGTATTTAATAAAGGAACTCCAAAGGGCTTATGGGAAACATCAGGCTTGCACAAAATGGGAAAAATCTCTCTTAATAAACAAGCATTATGTCTTTCCTGGGGATTAAGACAAATTTTTAAAATAGCTCCTGGCTTTAAAACCTATTTGTTTGAGTTTTGTGGTTGTGGAGGTGGCCCCTCCCCGCAGGGGGCAGGTCATCGCTCATGGCCAGGGTGTAGGGGCACAGATCCAAACCACTCCACGTGCTCCGAGGGGCGGGCCAAGCTCCATCTGTGCGCCTCTCTGGGACCAACCCTCCACACACAGGGCTCCTTCAGAGCAGGCAGACCTCACAACTGACCGTCACAAAGGCAAAGAAAGAACGCACTGAAATTCCCCACCCGGCTGGCCCCGATCCCTCTGAGGACATTTCAGATGACTTCTCAGAGACAGTGGCCCAGGTTCCAAGGGGCAGGCACCGACATGGCTCTGAGATGGTTGTGCCAAGTTCAGTGCCAGAGAAAAATGTGCGCTTTCCTGGGGAAGGAGAGTCGCTCTCTCTCAGGAACCACCACGCCTCCCAGCTTAGGTGTCAAGTTTTCTCCCACACAGAGATCCACTCTAGGCCAGGGCACGGGCACAGCGTGCATCTTAACCCAAGTCTCAGCAAATGGGATAACCTCAGAGGCCTCGGGGCAAACCCTCATAGGTACCGAAATCCCTCTTTCCCTGCCCCTTAGGACAAGACCTGCCACTCGGCTGCTGCTGGACAGAAACCTTTGCCATTTCCGGGCAGTGTCCTTTGGTTGAGAGTTCTTTTGACCCTAAATGGAAATCCAGCAGATCTTCTCCAGACTGAGGAAACCCTCTCACGTGGGAATGTGCTGTGCTGGGGAACAAGGGCCACATAGAACTGGGGAGCGGGGAATAGCAAGGAAAGGGTTAGGAAAGGAATCAGTCCCCACTACTGTTCTGGAACTGTCCTAGTCAAGCTGGATTAGGCTCCAACTGGTATAAGGAGCATCTTGAAAGTGAAAATCTCCTCTAGGGGGAACCAAGATCTCGAATTTATCTAAAACCACAAGAGGCGCCTGGCGAAGACCAATCCCTAGGAAGCCACTAGACCCAAACTCCTCCCGTCCAACTCCTCCACATGAGGAGTGCTCCAGCAGGCCGCCTGGGGCCACTCAGGCCACAGCCTCCTTTCCAGGTCTGCAGAGACCAGGCCAGAAGAGGTGCAGCCTCTGAGATGCACAAGGCCGGATGACACCTGTAGGCCTGGGCTGATGTCACCTGGTGGGCAATGCTCCCAACACATGGGATGAGGAAACGCTCTGCGTTCTAAGTTAGGAACCCAAAGTGAGACACATCAAAGTCAAGAGAGATTCTACAGCCCACCAGGATGCCTCATTACAAACCGTAACCCAATTCAGCCCCCGCCTCAGGGAGACTGGGCTTCGACCAAAATATGATTATACAATTATACAGCAATGCTTCTGGTGAGAATGCCACCACAGGTCAGCATGTGAAGAGATATATAGTTTCTCATCTTTAAATACAGCTTCACATGATATTCCAATTTGGTTTCATTTCTAATCCACATTCTAGGCTTTCAAGCCCAACTTGGAAAATCCAAACCACTAATTTTCAAATTCATTCAATTCCACTCTGTAGCAGAATCTAACCACTAGTTTAAATTTTCAACCCAGAGGGGATCTGATTTAATCAAAATTGTCTGAAAATTAAGTTTTGGACAAAATACAAAGAGTTAAAATACATTTTTTCCTTGTAAGAATTAGAGATTAAAATATAGGCAACAAAAGACTAAAAGGTATACTATAAACTATAAAACACCATTCCAAGATTGAGACAGTAACAGCAATGTAACAAAACAGTAACCACACAAAATGCACACAATACTCACGAGGAGATGTTGGTCTTTGCGTGCTCCTGGACGAGTTCTCCTTTGGGATTGACGGTAAATATTCTGTTCAAAGACACTCCTACTTGCTTGTATGAATACACATCCTATATATGGTAGTGTTAATTAGAAAAAAAGAGTTCATTGTAAACACAAATGCATGATATTTTGGATTTGATGCAATATTATAAAATATTCATTAACCAGAACTATACTTCCAAGTAGTGTAGAGGAAAAGTATTTCTGGAGGTGAAACTATTAACTCAGTTTTCCCCTGTGGGCCTCAGTTCCCTCTGTTCAGGAGCTGAGCTGGAGAGTCAACAACCCACCACATCCCCTGCAATCCCAACACTCCTTACAGTTACTCTCTGACCCACTTTCTGGGGCATGAGTTTCAAAAGTAGGGGAATTTTCTTACTGGGAAGTTAGTACCCAACTATACTCTCCAGAATGCTGAACTTTCCAGCAACTTTGGGTAGTATACACACAACCTCAAAGCATTTCTTTTACCATATGAAACAATACTCCTAAAAGTTGAGATGCTGAATTCACCATCGTGCCAAGAATTGGCCTTGTGGTTTCCCTTCTGGTAGAAAGGGTTGAATCCTATTCAATGTTCTTGTTTTACTAATTTAGCAGGTAATCTGGAATTTGAAGTGATTAGTCCCACATTTCAAGCTTCAAAATGAAACCCACTAGCCAATCTTCAAAGAAAACAAGAGACCATGAAATAATTTATGGTCTTGCCTTTAAATGTAGGCAAGTGGTTCTTTATCAGCTATTTCTTGTAGGATGAGAATCTGGCTTCACATACAGCCTTTCAAATGATTGCTGTCAGAAAAGACAGTAATTTCAAGAGCTCTTATATACCCCACCTACTACTTACAGCCGGTCGGTTTCCAAAAGCAGCATAAAAGGGTTCTGTATTTGGAAAAAACAGGTTTTTGATGTCTGTCAAACACTGGACTTTAAACTTCTCTGGCTTCTTTTCAATCACTTCTCTGTTAAAACAAATAAATAAGTAATGGATCAGCATGAGAGGATAAGCTTCATTAGCATCAAACTATTTTTAACTGTCAAAGATGCCGTGACACGAAGAACACTTTCCTGGCTTCAAAAGTTCAATACGTGCAGGTCAGTTAAGCTGCCCCAGGAGAGCACTAGACAGAAAGTGAATCTGTACTTTCAAGTCTTCCCGCAAAGAAAACACTAAGGACAAGAGATTTCACCCAAGAGCTCCACCAGTCATCCACAGAGCAAAGAATTCCAGAGCAAAGAAAGAGAGAGAACATCTCCAAACCCGTTTTATGAGACGCATAACCTCAAAAACTATGAACAAAGTGAGGACCAATCTCATCCATGAACGTCAGTGCAAAAATTCTAAATAATTTATGAGCTTTATTGAAATATATTAGGGAAGACCTAAATAAATGACGAAATATACCATATAATTGAACTGGAAGATTCGATATTATATAAGGAGATACTAATTCTACCTAAATTGATCTATAGATTCACTGTAATTTCAATCAAACTCTCAACAGCTTTTTGTTTGTATGTTTTTATGGAACTTGATTCTAATAGCTGTGCAGGAGAGTAAAGGCCAGAACCAGCCACTTATGGCCACAATGACAACTCAACACAGGGAAAGGGCAGTCTTTTCAATAAATGGTGCTGGGACAACTGAACATCCATATAGGGAAAAAAAAAATGAAAATGGCCCCCTACTTCATCTAGACACAAAAATCAATTCCTGGTGGATTACAGGCAGCACCTTTAGATAAAATAGAGGACACTGTCTTCATGCTCACACGTCAGGGAAGGCTTCTTAACACAAAGACAGCACAAGCTACAGAGGAAGTGATATGTTCAACTCCACGAAACGAAGAACTTCTGTTCATCAAAAGCCATAAACTGGGAAAAGGTATTTGCAGCACTCATAACAAAGGCGACATCTATAGAATCTATGACACACTCTCACAAATCAAAAAGAAAATGGGGGAAAGACTTGAACAGGCAACTCACAGAAGATGAAGCCCAAATGGCCAATAAGCATATGAAAAGAGACATTTCACACCCACCAGAATAGCAAAAATGTAAACGGCTGACAATGTGTTGGCAAGAAAGTAGAGCAAACGGTACACTTACACACTGCGGTTGGTGCATAAATTGGTTCAGCTACTTTGGAAAACAGTTTGGAATGACCTAATAAAGCTGAATATGTGCATACTCTACTCTATGGCCCAGCCACTCCACTCTGAAGAGCAACCTTGGAGCAACTACGGCACATATGCCCCCAGAGGACACACAGAAGCACTGCTTCCATTAGCAAAACACTGGAAAGAACTCAAGTACCCATCAACAGTAAAAAATAGATAAATAAACCATGGTCGAGTCCTACAACAGCATACGATACAGGAGTATAAATGAGTGAGGTACAGCTACACTCAACAATCTTGGGAAGATAATGTTGAATGAAAAAAGCAAGCTCCAGAAGAACATGTAATTCGCTTAAAGTTCACAAATGTGCACAAACATATTGGTTAGGATTGCAAGTATACGGGATAAAAAATTTAGAAAATTCTATTTAGAAAAGCAGATGGGCCGGCCCGGTGGCGCAGCGGTTTAGTTCACGCTTGGCAGCCCAGGGTTCGCGGGTTCAGATCCTGGGCGGCCGCGGACACACTGCTTGTCAGCCATGCTGTGGCGGCATCCCATACAAAGTAGAGGAGGACGGGCAAGGATGTTAGCCCAGGGCCAGTCTTCCTCAGCAAAAAGAGGAGGATTGGCAATGGATGTTAGCCCAGGGCTGGTCTTCCTCACAAACAAAAAAAAAAAAAAAAATGAGAGAGAAAAAGAAAAGCAGAGAATGATTAACACAAAATTCAGGGATAGTGGGTACGGGTACTATTACTACTGAGGGGGAGGGATGAGAGCAAGTGGGACTTCAGATGGAATGCATGTCCTTTTGCTTTAACTGGGTGGTGGGTACGCTGGTGTTCACTGTGTGACTATCATTTATACCTTGCATGTATTTAAGAAATAGTCTTCTGTACCTACTCAAAATGTAATGATGATGATGATGATGATGATGATGATGATGATGATGATGATGGAGGAGCACCAACTGAATGCCAAAAGACCCAAGGGCTGGTCCTGGCTCTGCACTGACTTCTGTGGATTCCAGAGCCCTCCTTAACACTAAAAGGGTCTTCCTTCCTACATCTCAGGACTCATAGACACGAGTGACTGTATTATTGTAAGTCTCAAACTTCAATCCACTGGGGAAAACCATCTAAATTCAACTTCCTGCTTCAATCTCTCTCACACAGATAGACACACACTCTCTCTCTCACACACACACACACACACATGCACACACACATTGTGCATGTGGGGGGGGGGTAGGCGGGGAGAGGATGTCTGCACGCATGTATATGGGGTAAGTAAGAAAACACCTTGTCGGCCCCATGCCGCCCAGTGCCTCAAAGGTGCCAGGCTCCTTGTTCGGCAGTAAGGACACCCAGGCAGTCAGGGGTAAGGATTGCTGAGAATCGCCATGGTGAGCAGTACAGACGCTCCTCGGCACAGCCTTTCTCTTTGGTGACCTGAACTTGCGGATAGCCACTGGTCACTCAACTCATCTTAGAGGTAACTTCACTCTACCAAACAACTAAGTGTCATTTATCTAAGTCTCACAGTGGCTCAGAAAACCCCAAAAGGAAAATGCAGTTACCTGTGGAATAAGTTCTTTCCCAGAGAGAGAGGCCAGCCTCTGTTGCCGCCTAACTCCAGAAGTTCAGATCTGCCCAGTAACCCAGTGTCATGGGAAATGAGCAAAGGCTAATATGTCCAACCCTGTCTATCAGCTCAGCAAGTCAGTGAGACCCACCCCATGGGTCCCCCTAACAAGCCATACTTATCAGAAATGTACATTGTACTCAGACAATGTTTATAAAAATGATCTGAATCGCTGTCATCACAACAAAAGAGGACAGGTAACTAAAAAGAATCACACGACTCAAACTACTTTAATAGGGGAAGCTCCTGAACCAAAAGATTAGGTGTGTAAAATAGATTCTCTCAACTTCTTTTTTCAGACATATTTCCTAGAATCATAGCCTTCTAGAGCTGAAAGGGACCCTTGAGATCGTCTAATCCAATCTTTCCTTCAGCGATTGAGGAAACAGGCTCAGGAAGGGAGGCACCTACTCGTCACACCATCAATCAGTCACCAAGTAGCATCAGAGCTGGGGCTCCGGGTCCCCCTTCAGTGCCCTCTCTGCCATCCCATGCTGACTCCTTATTTTTGCCGACCGTGCTCCATGCATCCCACTCACTACATTTATTTTCCTTCATTCCAATTTAAACCTAGGCAGTAGAATCAGAAGTGTACCTGACCAAAGTGTCTTCCTAAGGAAGATCATTCATGCTTCAATTCCAGAAAACCTGCAGGACAGCCAACACACAGCATGGCTCTGGCCAGAATGCACTGCTGGAAGGACCATGCTGTTGGCCACGGCCATCAAGAGCACCTCCATCTTGCAAGAAGAGGTACAAATTGTGAGGTCCAGTTGTTTGGGGTTTTTTAAATAATTCCTCACAAAGAAAAAGTAATATGTCTTGGACAATGATATTTAGATAAGGGAAAAATGAAAAGGATCACCTTAAATTTATTTTTAGGATGTCAGAATAATGTCAACTTTTTACTTTGCCCAGCAAAGCCTTAGAACTTAACCTATGCTAATGAGTAGTCTGTTACAAACTGTCAACGTATCTCAGGGACACCATTTCATTAAAATATCTGGATTTCTATCAAGATCTACACTGTCACAACAGCTCTCAGGACTTGAAATACACTATGACATCCACTGGCACTATGACATACACTGACATGGCATTTGGGCCCATCTAGATTGATCTGTGTTTGCATGGTAAGCAGCAAGCAACTAATCTGGTCCTCAAATTGAGGCAGAATCGTGCCAAAGCCCCTCACTGGATCTTAAAGACACAACTATATGATACTTACAACCAGCCTTTGCAGGACCAATGTCCTGTCATGACCACAATAAATTATGCTCTGAGAGCAGCCTGGGGAACCACCCTGGGCCTCAAGCTACAGGGAAGTCTAATGTTTTCCTCCCCCACCCCAGGAGGCCAGATGTGGTTTGGCTTGGCTGCCTTGAACGTGGGTGCAAAGGTGAAAGGAGGAGGGTAACCAGAAATTGGCTAGTGGTCTGTCAGAGGACCGTTCAGACAAACAGTGTGACTAGAACCCTCAGAGAAGACGAGTATCATGGGAGTCCAGGCGAGGTGGGTGTTGGCGGCTGGTGGAGGGGCCACTTAACCCAGCCTAGATCCCCGATTAGACAAAATGCAAGCTGATTCTCAGAGTCATTCAGACTCAGCCCAGCAACACAGGAAAGGAGGAGCAAGAGGGGCAGCTCCCCACAAAAGGTGAACAGCATGTGCAAAGGCTCAAAGCAGAGAATACCACTCTGGAAAATGGAGACAGTCTAACACGTCTGAGTTCTAGAACCTGGAGAGAAATGAGACCGGAGGGGAGGGCAAGAGCAGGTCTTGAAGAGTCAAGTGATGCTGAGCTGATGAATCTGGACTTTATCCCAAAAGCCATGATGAGCCAAAGAAGGGTGTTGACAGCGGGTGACAGCGCTAGACACTCATTTTAGGATGAGTTTTCTGGTGCCCAGTTTGGTTGGGAAGAGCAGTTAAGAGGCTATTCTTGACTTCCAGTGAGGAAAAGAGAGGGCCTGAAGCGGCCTGGGATCTGGGGCGGGAGGTGGCCAAGCCCAGTGGCGTACCTGTGCAAGGCGGAAAAGAGACTGCTCGGGCTCAGCAGCAGGGGCCCCTGAGGCAGCACGGTGCCCCTCTCGTTGACCCAGTGCAAATAGCCCCTCGTCATGTCCGCCATCCCGATGGCACGCGCAGAACAGTAGAGAAACTTATATCCGTTTCTGGAAAAGAGACAAAACGTTCACATTTAGTGGCATCACACAGCGGAACTGTTTCGCAGGCACAAACCCTGATCTCAGTTTCACGAGGAAGAGCAGTGCTGCAAACTCCCTCCCAGGCAAAAGGCCACGTTCTGCACAATCTCGTCGACTGAGAAATGGGCCTGAACGCATTTGACTGTCATCACTCAGCACGGTCACATCTCTCACTTCGTTTAATCCTCACGGAAACACTGTTGTGTAGGTATTTTCCTCCCACTTTCCTGCTAGAGAAACTGAGGCTCAATGAGTCAAACTGGCCAATCTGCCTGTACCTGTACCGTTCAGACTCCTGGTCCCTGCTCCTGGCTAAGGGCCACCCAGCCACTTGGGCACAGGGCCCCACTGCCACCTACCAATTCACAGACCTTGTGCCAACACTGAGCCCATCCCCCCTCACACACGCACAATCAAATTCTCCCTCTCCACTGGGTAATTCCCATCAGCACACAGATATACTCTAACCTCTCTCATCTCACCCTAAAAAAAACCAAGCCAACAACCACCACAAAAAAAAAACCCTCCTTAGGTTTTTCCTCTCCAG
The DNA here is from genome assembly GCA_031878705.1 of Tapirus indicus. Lineage (NCBI taxonomy): Eukaryota > Metazoa > Chordata > Mammalia > Perissodactyla > Tapiridae > Tapirus > Tapirus indicus. The sequence continues at coordinate 9,680,151 of CM062923.1, read as the reverse complement.
GTCAAATCCCATTTCTCTGTCCCCTTTGGAGCAAAATCCTTTCAAAGAGCTGTGTATCTGCATTGACTCCACTTCCACTCTGCTGTCTCTCGTCGACCCACTCCAAGCACTCTTGTTCCCCTGCCTCACTGCCCTGTCACGGTTGCCTATGATGCCACCTTGCCAAATCCAGGCATCACTTCTCAATTTTCATCTGAACAGACTTCCTGGGAGCACCTGACACAGGTGACCATTCCTTCCTCTAGAACACCTTCTTCCCTCAGCTTCCAGGACCCCCCAGTCTCCTCCTTCACTCCCCCTCACCAGTGATTTCTTTCTAGACAAGTCACCTCAGCTCCATCTCCACCCAGTCTCTAAATGGACAAGCACGCTGGGACCCGAGGGCCTCATTCTTCTCAACACCTTCACTCTCTAGCGGATCTCACCCATTTCCATGGCTTTAAATGCCACATCTAAACTGGGGCAGTATAAAATACTTGTGATATTGTGATATAATAAACACACATTTGGTCTTCATCCCTAGTTCCGGCACAGAGCTTCTAAAACCCTGGGAATTTCCTGAGTGACAGGGATAAGAGGAGCATCTTGTGTTATTCATAACAGGCCCCTTTCATCCATACCTGAGTTTATGCTAATGAGGTGACTCTTGGAGGATGGAGGCTGGTTGCCAGAGGAACCAACCATGCAATTAGAGGATTGGAACCTTCAGCCCCACCCCCCAAATTCTGGGGAAAGGAGAAGGGCTGGAGATGAGTTCAATCACCAATGGCCAATGATTTAATCAATCATGTCTAAGCAATGGAACTGCCATAAAAACCCCAGACAGTGGGGTTCGGCGAGCTTCCAGGTTGGTGAATGCATCCACATGCTGGGAGGGTGGTGCACCCCAACTCCATGGGGGCGGAACCTCACCCTACGTATCTCTTCATCCGGCTGTTCGTTGTATCCTTTATAACAAATCGGCAAATGTGTTTTCTTAAGTTCTGGGAGCCAATGTAGCAAATTATCAACCCTGTAGGAACCCCCAATTTGTAGCCCAGTTGGGCAGAGGTGTGGGTAAGCTGGGGACCTACAACTTACAACTGGCATCTGAAATAGGGGCAGCCTTGTGGGAATGACCCTTAACCTGGGGTCTACGCTAACTACAGGTAGTTAGTGTCAGAATTAAATTAAACTCTTGGACACCCAGTTGGTGTGTGTAGAGAATCTGGGACTTGCCTGATGTGAAAACCCCACATATCTGGTGTCAGAAGTGCTGGGAGTGAAAAACACCTCATAGGAACATTCTTGTGTTGAACACAACTTTATTGCTTCAGTGAGACTACTTTCCCCCTTTTTTAACCATTGAAAACTTAGTGTCTGAAATTAGACATGCTGTAAACATAAAATATATGCCGAGTTTCAAAGACTTACTATGAAAACGAAATATAAGATACATCCCATTAATAATTTTTATATTGATTACATGTTTAAATGGTAATATTTTTAATATATTGGATTAAATAAAATACACTAAAAACTTTTTAAACACCATCTATACATTGATGTCTCCCAAATTTGTATCTCCAGTCCAGACCCCTCTCTGAAGCTCCAGGCCCCACATTACCCAATAGATGCACAGCAGCATCTCACACACGTAACCAAACACACGTAGGTGCCCCTCCCGAGCCTTCCCACCTCAGCAAGTGGCACCCCCATCAACCCAGGGGTGAAGCCAAAATCTCAGGGGTCACCCCGGGTTTCTACTTTTCCTTACAACCACCTCCACCCCCACCCATCAGCAGGTCCTCTCGGCTCCACCCCCAACACACATCCCAAACCTCCAGGGCAGGGACTCTCACCTCTATGCCTGCCCCCGATCAAGTCCCCACACAAAAGAAAACAGAATTTAGTCAACTCATACTCAAAACTCTCCAAAGCCTTGCCATTTCTGTCAGATACAATCCAAATTTTCTGCCACAACCCACAAGGCCAGTGAGACCTGGCCCCTGCCTCTCTCTCCAACCCACCTGCCCAGGCTAGCCACACAGGTGTTCTTACTGTTCCTCCCACTCCCGCATGGATTCCTGCACTGGGCACCAGGTGCTCATGCTGTTCCTGCTGCCTGAACACTGTTCCCCACTGTTCGCCCTCGAGCCTGCTCACTCCCTCACCTCATCTAGGTTTCTGCTCAGACATCACCTCCTCAGAGGGCCCTTTCCTTGTCCTATTTAATCAAACACCCCCTCCCTTCCCCGCTCCCAGGCACTGAACCCTCGCTCTATTTATTTTTCCTCACAGCACTTATGACTAATATAATATTGTGGTCCCTCGTTTGACTGTATCTCTCATTAATCCGTACACTCCCCAAGGGTGGGGACGCGTCTCCTTCCTTGCTGTAACCCCAGTGCCAAAAACAGCGCTTGGCAAGTAGGAGACACTTAGTAAATATTTGCTGAATGAGCGAATACAAACTACCCGCTTCCTATCCGACTCATTGTTCCAACATGAATATTTTATGCTGGCCAGAGGACTTGTCTCCAGACTTGCTTAATATGTTCTTTAAAACCAAAAAACAGGAAAGTTTTAAGACAAAGGGAATCTAGAAATATCAGCTTATTTGGAATACAGGGATGCATCTGAAAATCAAGCAACCTTTTATTTTTTATTTATTTTTTGTGTGTGTGAGGAAGACCAGCCCTGAGCTAACATCCGTCGCCGATCCTCCTCTTTTTGCTGAGGAAGACTGGCCCTGGGCTAACATCCGTGCCCATCTTCCTCTACTTTATATGGGACGCCGCCTCGGCATGGCTGACAAGCAGTGCGTCGGCGGGCGCCCGGGATCCGAACCCGCGAACCCCAGGCTGCCAAGCGTGGACTAAACCGCTGCGCCACCGGGCAGCCCCAAAGCAACCTTTTAAATTAAACATCTTTGTATCTTAGCTGTCTAATTATGCAATCTTTTCTTTTTAAAAAAATCCCTATTTCTGTAGATAGCTCTTCACCATCAAAGCCCTAAAAGCTGCCACCTGCAGGGTCTGAGATGCTAATTTTATTCAAAACTTGATTTTTAAATCTATTTTATGGTTTGATCATGCCACTGCATTGTTCTGACCACGCAAGCATTCTGCTTCAACAGCCATCACTAAACTTAGCTGAAAATTCAGCCCGAGGACACCCTGATGGGAGAAACGCTTGTTGGTGGCAGCAGGGATCACCTTTCCAGAGACTTCGCCCCCAAGAATGCTGTCTGAAACACCAAGGGCTCCCATCAATTGCCCAGGTGGCACCAAGTCACCAAAGCTTGCTCTCAATGGTGCTCCTCGTGGGTAAGACCCCCTCCTCCTCGCTCAGAAGGGCAGCCAGCAGCAGGACACACTCCTTCCACCAATGCACACCCACCGGGCACTCCTGCGCCAGGCAACAGGCTGGGCTGGGCGTGCACATGGGGCCCAGCACAGCATGTCCTGCAGGAACAGGGAGTGCTTCAGGGAAAGCGACAATGACGGACACAGGACACGTATCCGTGGACACGAGATGGACATGAGGGACCCCAGGGGTGGAAGGGGTGAACCCTGCCTGAGGAAACACCGGTGAATAGAGGTGCAATCCACACGCTGGATCACACTTATCCCTCAACATCTCAGCAGCTGGAACAGGGCTCTGGGGAAACACCAGAGCCAAAGAGGAAGAGCATCCCACGTCCAGGCTGGGGACAGTCTTTGCCTTCTGTCCCAAGCTCTACATCCCTCTTAAAATGCTTGGCCCAGAGAGACATTAAAATACCTTGGAAAGATTACCTTTGGGAGTATTTTCCAAGATAAACTTCTAGATCAGAGTTTCTCAACTACCAACATCTTGGACGACTGGACAAGTAATTGTTGGTGGGGGGGGTCCCTACAATGCTGCACTGTAGGATATTTAGCAACATCCCTGGCATGCCAAATCATGACAATCAAAAATGTCTCCAGACATTGCCACATGTCCCATGGGGGGCAAATTCACCCTCAGTTGAAAGCCACTGTGTAGGGAGAAGGGTTCTCTGTAGCCCCATCTGCAGTCCTAGAGGAAGGCTATTCACCCGCTGTCTTAAGAAAGGAAAGCTCTGTGCCAAAGTCAGGCTTGTTCCTAGCCCAGCCTCCAAGGCCCTCTGGTGCAGCCGGCTTTCTGTTTCACTTAACCCCACCCAGCCCTCTGTGTGGGAGCCTCCCTTTCCTGAGCCCACCGTGCACTCACTCATCTTTCAGCCCCTCCTCTCCCACTTCCACTGGGGATGCACTTTCCTTTCTGTCGAAACTCTGCTCATCGGTAAGGCTCGGCTCAAGTGCCACCTTCTCACTGAACCCTTCTCTGATTCCTCCCCCCTCCAATCAGAATAAATTTCTCCTTCATTTATGTCTATGAAATCTGCGTGTCTTATTACACCTCCCCATCGCTGCCTCGTGACGGGGAGCGCTGTTGTGTGCTTCTGCATGAACACAGGTTCCCCGAATGCAGAGGCCCTCAGTGCCCTGTGCAAGCACCTCAGTGCACAGCAGATTTGCAGTCAGAGTCGGCAAAATCCGCGAGACTCACCAAGGCGTGGCTTGGAAAAGCCCGCTTAGATGTTCACACACTCACTTGTGACTTCAACCACACAGCCAGTAGCAGAGCATGTCTGGGCTAGCAATGACCTAAGAGATCACCTAGTCTAATTTCCTCATCTTCAAGATAAGGAAACCAAAGCTCAGAATGGGGAATGAGGTTTGAGGGTCTGTGGCAAGCTCATGGCTGTCGCCCCTAGAATCCAGGTCCCCTGACCCCCTTCTGTTCAACACATGATCCTCTCCCTTACCAGCAGACAGTAATGACAGCAATAACCCAAGACGACCGGAGGTCAAAGACAGAAGTAACTGCTGTGGGCAGAAGAACAAGGACCCTAATGAGTCTGCTAATGGTTATTTCCCATCTTCAGTATCCTGGCTTCAGATGATACAGTCCTCGGACCACCCATGAACTAATCTATCTATGGAAATGCAGTAAGCATTCATTCTCGATAAGCTATGGAGACATTGATTTCTGGTTACATGAATATAAAAATTTAAATCAAGTATAAATCAGAGCAATTATTGTCCAAACTTAGCCCCCAAAAGACCCATTGGCTCAATGATCTAGACATTTTAGGAAATAGTCCTTCTTTACTTTCCTTCTACTTCTTGAATATATTTGAATATCAGGGAGTTTCATACATCTTACATTTATATTTACTATAGTTCTTTTTAATCAATAACCAAGTAAGCTTTTTTAAATCAATAACCCAGCAAGCTTTATACCCTCTCTATGAACAAGGCAACAATCAGCAAGACAGGTCATTTCTCACTGGGTGACCGTATTCAAACAGGTAATTACATTCAGCAAAAAATAAATAAAATTGTCCTCATTTTCTGTTGTTTCCAGGCAAGGGGCTATCTGCAAGACTGCTTTTTCATTAGACAAATACTGCAGTGCATACAATTTCAGTGGGACCCAAATTCAAGGAGAGCAGCGTCAGGAAACAGTGATCAGTCCAAAAATCCTAAATTAAATGGCACCTTCTTCCTGGCACTCTAGCACACTAAGCATTTCTCTAACATGTCTCTGGGAAATCACAAGTAAGAAATCAAAGAATGACGTGGACCCATTAGAAGACTGAGTCACGACCCTGACCGGTTCTCAGCTCCCACACTTCCAGCTGCGGCCGCCTAAGCCCTTGGAGAGCCGGCGTGTGAGACGTGGCCAGGATGGGTACGCACGCTAACCAACAGTCAGCTACGGAAACTGCACACCGTGCCCGGCCTGGGCTGGGACCCTGTGAGGGGACCCAAGCCACCAGTCAGGCCAAGCCCTTGGGTGTCAATAAAGCACTCAGTAAGCCCAGAGGACGCAGAGACAAGAGCCGCCTGGGGTCACCGATTCTGGCCTGGAAAGGCTTTGTGAGGACTGTAGCACATGAGCCGGGTATTACAGGCTGAAAAAACGTTGAGAGGCAAAGGCCTGCATTGCGGAGGCCGTCCTGTGAGCAAAGGCGGGAGGATGAAGCAGGAGTGGGAACCACAGTCAGGCTGGATTAGAGCAAGAAGTTCTGGGGAGAAGCAGCAGAACATAAGGGCCGAGCAGAAGGCTGGGACCTGAAACTGCTGGGTTTCCAAAGCCACACCAAGGAGCTTGCTCTTCACATTAGAGGCGCTTAGTACGGAGCCCCTGAAGGCCACGGCCAAGCTGTGTTTGAGCCGGCTGCTCTGGAAGCCCTGAACATCACCGAAAATCACACTGGCCCAACTGTCTGGTGCCACCGAGGACACCCAACAAACTCAGTGAACAAATATATGTCAAGCCCCTTCCTCTCAACCAAAATGAAAATACAAGAAGTATTCCGTATTGTTCTCAGATCCTCACCAACAGACTCCACTCATCCTAAACCAATCAGCCAAAGAATGGTTAGGTGTTCTTTGGGAAGCTACACAACTTGACTTTTCAAGAAGGTATCTTTTCTGGGAAAATCCAAGAGAGACATAAATCAAGACCAAAGAAAAAACAAAAACCGCAACTCTGCCTTTGTTGTTTTTTTTAATGTTACAGTAAGGACAGGAACAGATTTATGTTCCAAAAGCCAAAATGAATCAGGCTGCAAACTACTCAGTATCCTGACCCATGAGGGTTTCTTTCAACTAAAAATAGACGCAATTTTCAGTGTCATGCAAGTCAAGGCAGTTCATCAGCAGATTAATCCTTCTGATGAAAGGTCAGCCCATGGTGAGGTCGTGGGGAAAGGGGTCTGCACACACACCATCTATGGGAGCCCAGACTGCGAGAACCTTCTAGAGGGCAACTCAGGAATATTGATCAAATCTTTAAATGTGCTCATCCTTTCACCTAGCAATTCTGCTTCTGGGAATCTACTTTACAGTAGCCCTTCCCTAAGTGTGTGTGCCTTCTTCACTTATTTATATGCTCATTATATATAATAAACACTCTATGTAGATGCTTACTGCATCACTGTTGGAAATAGTGAAAAACTGGAAACTACCTCTCATGTGCATCAGTGGAGGACTAGTTAAAGGACAGTCTATCCACATCACTGAATTTGTGCAGCAGTTAAAAGAATGAGGCAAACCTTATAAGTAATGAAACAGAGGATATATTATGAAATAATGTGAGCAAGTGTGTGTGTCAGGGGCAGGGCGAGTGTATAAATGAATTTTAAGTACAGCAAGACAGAATCAAACTGTTCACAGCAGTTTCACTTGTAGGGAGTGGATCACCTTGGTGCAGAGCAGGGAGGAAGAAGATACAACCTGTGTACTTTCACATTTCTCTAATTTTTCTTATTCTTCTTTAAAGAAGCATTTACTACTTTTGTAATTTTTCAAAGATGAAATCTAGAAAAGTAAGGTCTAACCAATGAGCTGGGCATCTAAGACACCAAGAGCCTTAATCCCACCAGGATATAAGGTTCTCCTCCCAGAACCATAAGGCAAAGGAGGCCAGAGGCTGCGTCCACTCATTAATACCCCAAGCACCATCAGAGGACCAGATGCACAACAGGCACTCAGTAAATGGCGGATAAATGAATGAATGAGGAGCAGGAAAGCATACATCCTTCATCTGTGCCCGCAGAGGACCGGAAACAGCTTTGAGTGCCCATCCCCACCCCCATCACCACCGACGTGGGCCAGAGGTGAGCACAGGAGGTTGGGAATCACAGGCCTGGGTCCTCTGTCCTGATGTTCACCAACTGTGAAGCGTCCTCACCATCCTTCCCCATGGAAAGATGGGGCTGTCCTGAGTCAGCCTAAGGCACCTTCAAGCTCTAACTGGCTGGAGAACAGAAAGTCTGGAGCGAGAGGTTTCACTTATGTGGGAGACTCCAGTCCAGAGAAAGATGGAGAGAAGGTGAGCGAGCACAAGCCAGGACGGGGGAGGGAGAAACCCCGCCTGCCTCTGCAGCCTGGAGATGGACTGGAGAGAAGCAGTGGATTTGGAGCTGGGCAGACCAGGGCTTTAGTGAGTTCTGCCCATTAGCAGCTGTGGGAATGCAGATGAATCACTTTAACTCTCTGAGTTTATTTCATCTAAAAACAGAAATGCTATCACCAATTCTTCAGAATTACTGTAAGATTTAAGCGAAGTGACCCATGTGCCCGACACGAGATACAGGCTAAGACCTATTCTCCAGTCCTGACATCCCAGGTGTGGGCGCCACGGCAGGTGCTGTCCTATGACCCGCTGTCCTGTGTTTTGGTCACTCAGCAGAGCACTCCCAGACCAGGTGAACAAGACGTGCATGGCTGGTTGGCTCGTGGGGCCTGCACTGCAACTAAAACATTCTGCTTGGAATCTACACCTTTTAAGCCTAAAGTAAGTGGCCTGGCAGACACCAGACCACCACTTCTTCCCGATTACCTCTGACATGCCTCAGCATGAACTGAACCTCAAGCCTCCCCCAGTGCTGCCATCTTCCTCTTTCTCCAACAATTCTCGATTCACCCATCTCTTCCTTTCCTGTCCTTTGGTATTGCATTCAAATCTGAAGTTGGCAGGATTCACCGTGCACTCAGGATCCTGCACCGCCACCCCCGCTGACCCTCCCGGGTGAGGTGCCTCCCTCTCTATAAGGCCCCCGGCAGTAAGGATTCCACATGCAGACTTTCGAGTATATACCAGCCGTGTGTGAGGGGCAGGGAAGAGGTGCTCCATACTTACTGGCTCACTTTATGGTACAGCTTAGCAATGCCCTGGTGGGTCCAATCCTTCCCAAGGGTGGGCAAAATGTGGCCAAGAGTATCTGATCTAAACAAAGATAACAACGAGAAAATAAAATTAAAAGGGCATCACAAAAGGAAAAAAAGTCCATTCTGATTCATTGCCTCATAAATGCCTCATAAAAAATGCAAATGAGACTCAAGACATACTTTCTGGATAAAAAGCCCAAAGCTAACCTCATCAAACGAGACCGTGCTCGCAGAGGATAGGTTAACACACAAAAGGCCACCTCCCAATGTGTGTCAAGTCCCTGACTTGCTACATCCAGGTGAACAGGCCATTCAGAAAGATGCTCTTCAGAAGCAGCCACATGAGCAACAAAGTCAGGGAGCCGACACCCCCAGGGAGAGCACCACCAAGCCCAAACTGCAGCTGCTGAATCGAAGAGCAAAGACTCCACAAGCAGCACCGACTGCACAGAAAATTGAGCTGCACGAGCCCCACAACACCACAGACGAGGAGAACTGAAACGCTGCCCCAGGCCCAGGGTCACATGAGGAAGGTAAGAACTCTCCCACGGCCCCGAGTCCACTGGACCTACCTAGTGATTGTTCCGTCGATATCAGAAATGATGACTTTGTCGTCCCAGTTCCACAAATAAATGGTGCCTTCGCAGCGGCACGTGCCTTGATACTGCGTGGTGACGCTGAAAACCACGTCATTGGGGCCATTCTTCAACTTTAAGCTTTTCTGAAAAACATGAACTATGTGTCTGCTTGAGGGGAAGGCCCACACTGAGGGATATTCGGTTTCTGTTCCATGAGAAGCAGGATTAGGATTTTTTTAATACATCACTGCCCTAGCCAGCCCTGGTGCTCTAGTGGTTAAGATCCGGTGCTCTCACTGCCAAGGCCCGGGTTCATTTCCTGGTCAGGGACCCACACCACCCAGTCACACTGTGGCCGCTGCATGTTGCTGCGATGCTGAAAGCTATGCCACCAGTATTTCAAACACCAGCAGGGTCACCCATGGTGGACAGGTTTCAGTGAAGCTTCCAGACTAAGACAGACTAGAAAGAAGGACCTGGCCACCCACTCCTGAGAAAATTGGCCATGAAAACCCTGTGAACAGCAGTGGAGGGTTGTCTGATAGAGTGCCAGAAAGTGAGAGGATGGTGCAAAAAGACCAGGCAGGGTTCCACCCTGCTGTCACTAGGAGTCGGAAGGAGTCCACTTGACAGTGCTAACAACAGAGGCCACTGCACAACTCTTTCCTTCCCTGTCTTGCTCTCGGTGAGGACGGTTCTTTCCAGGATTTGGGCACCTGAACCCCAGCTCTCCTCTCAGACCCACTGATAACGCAGCTCACACACTTCCTGCACAGGCATTCTACCTCCAAAGACAATGCCCACTTGACCCAGAACTTCTGGATGAGAATTATCAGAGAGGTTAAATGATAGGCTACCAGGCTCAGCAAAATAAATCACAATTTCAAAAGTGACGTCAGCATCATGGCGGAGTAAGATTCCCTCTTTGAATCTCTGCCCCCTACGACACAACGAAAACAACATTCGCATTCCAACAGAGCTCAATCAAACACTACAAAGGACTTCTAAGAAACTCCTGCTGCCATACATCGGACGGTGGAGGCGCGGGAAGCCAAAAAGGACGCGAGGAGAGGTAAGAAGTTGTACTCCCCCTCCCCAATCGATCGGCAAAGACAGCGCGGCTCGCAGACAGAGGGGGGAGGGGCGGCCCACAGCAGGGAAAACTATCGCCATCCAGGTGCTCTCACAGACTGTCGAGAGATCCCCACTGGGAAGCAACGACAGACTGTTTAGGGGGTGTGGCAAACACCCTAAGAGAGCCAGAAAGGAAACCCCCGGGTCGAGCAGGAGAAATAGAGAACCCCTCCACCCACACACCCTGCATTTCAGCATAATCCCTCTGGGGGCTGCAGCGGGCTCAGAGCATACCGCTCGTGATCTCCATCCAGTGGCAGCAGGGGGAAACTGCAGGACCAACTCTATCATGAGGGGAAAAAATAAGGCCGTCCCCGTCAGATCCTTGTGACAATTTGTTATGGCTACAGACCAAAAGGAAAATGACAAACACCCAGAAACCAACCCTGAAGGCACATAATTTGATAACCTGAATGACAGAGAATTCAAAATAGCTATCATAAACAAACTCAATGAAATACAAGAGAACACACAGAAACAAATCAACGAATTCAGGGATTTCGTCACAAAAGAGATTGAAACCATAAAGAAAAACCAATCAGAATTATTGGAGATGAAAAACAAAATCAACGAGATAGTGGAAAAAATGGAGTCTTTAAAGAGCAGAACTGACAAAATGGAGGAACGAATTAGCACTATTGAGGATAGCAACGCAGAAATGCTCCAGATAGAGGAGGAGAGAGAGCTAAGACTAAAAAGAAATGAAGAAATTCTTCAAGAAATATCAGACTCAATGAGGAAAAGCAACATAAGGATAATAGGTATTCCAGAAGGAGAAGAGAGAAAAAGGAGCAGAGAGTTTGTTCAAAGAAATAACAGCTGAGAACTTCCCCAACCAAGGGAACGAGAGGGAAATAACAGTGAATGAAATCAAGAGATCACCTAAATATATAAACAGGAATAAAAAATCATCTCGCCACATAGTAGCAAACTTGAAAAATACCCATGACAAGGAAATAATATTAAGGGCAGCTAAACAAAAAAACAAAATAACATACAAAGGAAACCCCATCAGGCTCTCACCTGATTTCTGGACAGAAACTCTACAGGCTAGGAGAGACTGGAATGATATATTCAAAATCATGAAAGACAAAAACCTTCAGCCGAGAATACTTTATCCAGCAAAAATATCCTTCAAATACGATGGAGAAATAATAACTCTCCCTGATAAACAAAAGCTAAGAGAGTTCGTCACCACAAGACCCCCACTACAAGAAATGCTCAGGAAGGCCCTTAGGCCTGAAAAAAAAACAAATGAGAAAGGGTATACAAAGATTTCAGCAAGGAGAAAAGCAAGAAGACTAAACCAGAACAAACTACAGTTGGACAACATCAAAAATTAATTCAAGCTCATCACTGGAAACACACATTCATGACACAAGATGGAATAAAGAGATAACAAATAAGGAGGGGAAGAAGTAAGGGATTGAATCGACCCAGCCTCAGCAAAAAGGAGGCATCTGAAAATGTACTTTCTTATCCAGGAGATCGCTTATATAAACCTCACGGTAACCACTAAACAAATAACCAGAAGAGAACCACACATGACAAATAAAGAGAAAACCAAGAGAATGAGCATGCAGAAATACCAAATTGAATTTGCAGTCCAAAAGACAAGGGACAAGAAATGAAGGAAATACAAAAGAACCAGAAAATGAACAATAAAATAGCAACATTAAACCCTCATATATCAATAATCACTCTAAATGTAAATGGATTGAATTCTCCAATCAAAAGACACAGAGTGGCGGGATGGATTAAAAACCAAGATCCAACAATCTGCTGCCTCCAGGAAACACATCTCAGCTCTAAAGACAAACACAGACTCAAAATAAAAGGATGGAAAAAAATACTCCAAGCTAATGGCAAACAAAAGAAAGCAGGAGTAGCCATACTTATATCAGACAAAGTAGACTTCAAGATAAAAGAGGTAATGAGAGACAAAGAAGGGCAATATATAATGATAAAAGGGACACTTCACCAAGAAGACATAACACTTATAAATATCTATGCACCCAACACAAGAGCACCAAAGTACATAAAACAACTGCTAAAAAACCTAAAAGAAGATATTAACAATAACACAATAATAGTAGGGGATCTTAACACACCTCTTACATCACTGGATAGATCATCCAGACAAAAAGTCAATAAGGAAATAAGGGACTTAAACAAAAAACTAGGCGCAATGGACTTAATAGATATATACAGAGCACTCCACCCAAAAAAAGCAGGGTACACATTCTTCACAACTGCACATGGAACATTCTCAAGGATAGACCATATATTAGGAAACAAGGCAAACCTCTATAAATTTAAGAAGATTGAAATCATTACAAGCATCTTTTCTGATCATAACGCTGTGAAACTAGAAATCAACTGCAAGGAAAAAACTAGGAAAGGGACAAAGATGTAGAGACCAAACAACATGCTACTGAACAACCAATGGGTTGTTGATGAAATTAAAGGAGAAATCAAAAGCTATCTGGAGACAAATGAAAAGGAAAATACACCATACCAACTCATATGGGATGCAGCAAAAGCGGTCCTGAGAGGGAAATTCATAGCAATACAAGCTCACCTTAACAAACAAGAAAAATCCCAAATAAATAACCTTAAATTGCACCTAACAGAATTAGAAAAAGAAGAACAGACAAAGCCCCGAGTCAGCAGAAGGAAGGAAATAATAAAAATCAGAGCAGAAATAAATGAAATTGAAACCAAAAAAACAGTAGAAAGGATCAATGAAACAAAGAGCTGGTTCTTTGAGAAGATAAATAAAATTGACAAACCCTTAGCCAGACTCACTAAGAAAAAAAGGGAGAAGACTCAAATAAATAAAATTAGAAATGAAAGAGGAGAAATTACAACAGACACCACAGAAATATAAGGGATTATTAGGGAATACTATGAAAAACTTTACATTAACAAATTGGACAACCTAAAGGAAATGGACAAATTCTTGGAAGCGTACAACCTCCCAAAACTGAATCAAGAAGAAATAGAGAATCTAAACAGACCAATCACAAGTAAAGAGATTGAAACAGTAATCAAAAACCTCCCAAAAAATAAAAGCCCAGGACCAGATGGCTTCCCTGGAGAATTTTATCAAACGTTCAAAGAAGATTTAGACCTATCCTTCTCAAACTATTCCAAAAAATAGAGGAAGATGGAATACTTCCCAACACATTCTATGAGGCCGACATCATCCTGATACCAAAGCCAGACAAGGACAATACAAAGAAGGAAAACTACAGGCCAATATCACTGATGAACATAGACGCAAAAATCCTCAACAAAATACTGGCAAACCGAATACAGCAATACATCAAAAAGATCATACACCACGATCAAGTGGGATTTATACCAGGGACACAGGGATGGTTCAACATCCACAAATCAATCAACGTGATACACCACATTAACAAAATGAAGAATAAAAACCAAATGATCATCTCAATCGATGCAGAGAAGGCATTCGACAAGATCCAGCATCCATTTATGATAAAAACTCTCAACAAAATGGGTATAGAAGGAAAGTACCTCAACATAATAAGGGCCATATATGACAAACCTACAGCAAACATCCTACTCAACGGGGAAACACTGAAAGCCATTCCTTTGAGGACAGGAACAAGACAAGGGTGCCCACTCTCACCACTCTTATTCAACATAGTACTGGAAGTTCTGGCCAGAGCAATTAGGCAAGAAAAAGGAATAAAAGGACTCCAAATAGGCAATGAAGAAGTAAAACTCTCACTATTTGCAGACGACATGATCTTATACATAGAAAACCCAAAAAATTCCATCGGAAAACTACTAGAAATAATCAACAACTACAGTAAAGTGGCAGGGTATAAAATCAACTTACAAAAATCAATTGCATTTCTATACACTAACAACGAACCAACAGAAAGAGAACTCAAAGAGACAATCCCATTTACAATTGCAACAAAAAGAATAAAATATCTGGGAATAAATTTAACCAAGGAGGTAAAAGACCTATACAATGAAAACTATAAGACACTATTGAAAGAAATCAAGGAAGACATAAAGAAACGGAAAAATATTCCATGCACATGGATTGGAAGAATAAATATAGTTAAAATGTCCATTCTACCTAAAGCAATCTACAGATTCAATGCAATCCCAATCAGAATCCCAGTGTCATTCTTCACGGTAATAGAACAAAAACTACTGAAATTCGTATGGGGCAACAAAAGAGCCCGAATAGCTAAAGCAATCCTGAAAAAAAAGAACAAAGCTGGAGGCATCACAATCCCTGATTTCAAAATATACTATAAACCTACAGTAATCAAAACAGCATGGTACTGGTACAAGAATAGACACACAGATCAATGGAACAGAATTGAAAGCCCAGAAATAAAACCACACACCTATGGACAGCTAATCTTCGACAAAGGAGCAAAGAACATACAATGGAGAGAGGGAAGTCTCTTCAATAAATGGTGCTGGGAAAATTGGACAGCCACATGCAAAAGAATGAAAGTAGACCATCTCCTATCGCCATATACAAAAATCAATTCAAAATGCATCAAGGACCTGAAAGTGAGATCTGAAACTATAAAACTCCTGGAAGAAAATATAGGCAGTACACTGATAGACATTGGACTTAAAGGGATCCTTTCAGATTCCATGTCTACTCGGACAAGGGAAACAAAAGAAAAAATAAACAAGTGGGACCTCATCAGACTAAAGAGCTTCTACAAGGCAAATGAAACCAGGATCAAAATGAATAAACAACCCACCAGCTGGGAGAAAATATTTGCAAATCGTTTGTCTGACAAGGGATTAATCTCAGTAATATATAAAGATCTCATACAACTGAGCAACAAAAAAACAAACAACCCGATCAAAAAATGGGCAGAGGATATGAACAGACATTTTTCCAAGGAAGAGATACAGATGGCCAATAGACACATGAAAAGATGTTCAACATCACTAATCATCAGGGAAATGCAAATCAAAAGTACACTAAGATATCACCTTACACCAGTTAGAATGGCTATAATCACAAAGACAAATAACAACAAATGCTGGAGAGGTTGTGGAGAAATGGGGACCCTCATTCACTGCTAGGGGGAATGCAAACTGGTGCAGCCTCTATGGAAAACAGTATGGAGAGTCCTCAAAAAATTAAAAATAGAAATACCGTATGATCCAGCAATCCTACTCTTGGGCATCTACCCAATGGACATGAAATCAACCATCACAGGAGGCGTATGCATCCCTATGTTCATTGCAGCATTATTCACGATAGCCAAGAAGTGGAAGCAACCCAAGTGTCCCTCGACTGATGATTGGTTAAAGAAGATGTGGTATATACATACAATGGAATACTACTCAGCCATAAGAAAAGACACAATTGTCCCATTTGCAACAACATGGATGGACCTAGAGGGTATTATGTTAAGTGAAATAAGCCAGAGAGAGAAGGACAGACACTGCATGAACTCACTCATATATGGAATATAAGTGAACACACGGACAGAGAGAACTGATTGGTGGTTACCAAGGGGAAGGGGGGTGGAGGGTGGGCACAAGGGGTGAAGGGTTACATCCACAGGGTGATGGACAAACAAAAATGTACAACTAAAACCCCACAGTGTTATAAACTATTAAGACATCAATTAAAAAAAATGGTAAAAAAAATAATAAATCACAATTTCAGAACAGGTCACACTCCTCCATGACTAAACATGAAAGGCCATGGTTGGGGAGATAAACTCAAG
This sequence comes from Tapirus indicus, assembly GCA_031878705.1. NCBI lineage: Eukaryota > Metazoa > Chordata > Mammalia > Perissodactyla > Tapiridae > Tapirus > Tapirus indicus. The sequence continues at coordinate 9,663,957 of CM062923.1, read as the reverse complement.
CCAAGTGTGGAGAGAGGTTTCCCTAAATAACCGTGTTTTTAGTGATGATCATACTGACCCAGATTGGAAGAAAGCAGTCTCAGTTATCAGGCACATCTCATATCTAGAAGCACAGAGTCTAGACCCAGGAAAATCACGCCAGATTCAGAAAGCAAAATCACCTTCTGGCGGTTTGAATCTCTTTGCTGGGACCCTCTGGAGCATGGCAGCTGCTGCACAGACCCGCAGGCCGCCTGACTGCAGGTCTCCCCAGCATCACTGGTCAGAGCTGCGTGCCACACAGCCGCACAGGGACTGCCAGGCTGCAGGGTGGCACTTGTGGCGTTAAGTAGGAGTCTGGGCCTGTCTATTATCTTTTCCCATTAAACACCATCACAGCCAGTTCTGGCCCCCCATCACTCTTAGGAGAAAAGGAAAAGAGCAGGGATACTTGCTCACTGACTGCCCCTGGGCAACAGGGCCCAGGGAAGGAAGGGCCTGATTATAACAGGTCGTATACACGCACACAAAAAGGACATTGGGACCATGACTGCCCCCTGCTACCTGAAATTCTCTAGATCTCATCACACTGGCTTGATTTCCCCCAATTTAAGAGATGCATTTCTCTAAAAGTGGAAACACTCCTGCAAGATTTTGGTCTATCAGTCATTTACACCTCAGGATAAATTAGCTCCATCAGGAGGCCTCCCTCTAGCACTTGAAAACAGGAGCCTCCAGGGCTTCGTCAGGGAAGCCAAAGGGGAAGTGATATTGAGGAGCCAGCCTCCACAGGTGCTGATGTCAGGGTGAAAACACGGGGTACCAAAAGCGGGAGCTTGAGGTAGCCAGAGGGCAGCAGGCACTCTGGGATAGAAAAGGTGCCAGGAGTAAAAGTGGGAGCCAGAGGGCGAGAGGGGCAGGCAGACCATCACACCTGTGGAGTCGGGGTGGCCGTGCCTGGGCCGGTGCCCACAAACACAGCCAGGGAAGAACAAGACCCTCACCAGCTGCTCTGAAGTGAGCCGGAGGGTCTTCTTGTAGCCGACACTGGACAACAGAGGGAGGTGGCTGGCGCTTGATGGTTTGGCAGCTGCGTGCTCTTCATCACTGGAAGATGATTCATGCTTTATTCTGGAACACACAGTGATGTAATCACCAATTAGGAAATGCATCTGGGTAGCCATTAAAAATGCATTAGGCCAGAATCAATGACAGAGTCAATCGGGTCTCTCCCGAGCGCTGCCTCCTGGGTGGTCATCTACCAGACGCCATTACATTCATCAATGAACTCTAAACTCCCATTCATACAGCTCGTGCATTACTCACCCGGGGCTGCCTCTCCTCATTCACTTTCCCATTTACTAGCTATCATCACTCTATTTTAAACCAAGGGCTCCTCTTCCTGATCAGTAGGGTTAACTCCCTCCTTGCCTAGGGGGACGCTCACAAACGTCCTCTTCCTTTCCCCGTCTGAGGCTGCGCGCCAAGCACAAGGAGTCCAGATGTCTACGTGTGCAACTGATCAGTTCCCTGTATTCCCTATACCCAGCACTCCAAATCCACAATTCCAAATAATTAGGGCATTCTAGGACTTCCAAACAGGTGCCAGTGAAGACAAGGAAGTCTCACTGACCCTCCTCCAGAACCCCTAAGCCGGGTGGCCCATGAGCAAGGGCCGCACCTTATCCACCTGCACAGAATCCACAGGCCAACACTCCCAGCTCTTCTAGGCTCTCTCATTTGGTGGGGAGCTGGGAGGTGCAGGTGGGAAGCAGGCTCATTTTCGTTAAATAGTTCATATAAAGCATACCAGTAATTAGTTGTTCCCTAGATTAAAATCCTGCTACAGCATAATCCCTAACACCGTGGTATTAGCTCTGCTTCCTAGGACCGTTATCTTTAAAAATGTCTTAATGCTACACAAAGTGTTTAATAAACATTTTTCAGGCTAAATGGCAACGGCTGGGTGGCCCCAAGCAGGCAGGTCCCAGCTCCTCAGGTGCTCGCCTTCCTGCGAAGCTTTCTGCTCAGCACAACCCTTTATGCAAAGGCGCACCTTACCTTTTTATCTCAATGAGCTCTTACCTCTCAGTGCTAATGTCCCCTGTCCTCCTGCCTCCTGTTTTCTCCTTTGCCTCCCTTCTCTTCTACCGGAAATAAGCAGATATCTCCTATGCAACCTGCTGCTTCCTTAGCCCACACGTACTCATTCCAGAAGCAGGTCCTACAATCCACTACTGCCCCAAACTAGAGGAGACATGAGACGACACCACTATCCAGTACCCCGCTTCTGTGTTAGGTCTACCACCTCTTACGTGGAGACCCGGCTCCTTCCACGTCGAGCATGAGCTGCCCCTCCCTACACACCTGCTCCCAGGCCCCATGGGGGGCAGCCTCTGGGCTGCGGGCCGGTGGACTGGAGCTCATTCAACCAGTACTTATTCACACTGTGCCAGGCCGTGGACATGACAGCAAACAACCCGGCCCCTGCTCCCTGGGGCTTTTTGTCCAAACAATCACAACACAGCAGAAGCACTATGATAGGAAAGCAGAGGCCGCCCTGGGAGAAGCTAGACTGGGGGCCCAGGAGCTGCACAGAACAATCTGGGCTGGAGTCGCAGACTTGGCCATCACTGGCATACAGCCCTGATGAACAAGCCGTGGGAACAGGTGACTGTTGTCCACAGAGGACAAAGCACGGAGGCTAGAATCCTGCTGGGTCCACGGCAGGGCTAAGCTACATGTGGACGAATCAACACCTGTGACACTGTGGGCTGGTTCCAGGTGGAGTGGAGATGGCACCACAGTTAGAACCTGCAAACCCAGGTGTGAACCCCATAGGAATTTCCAGCTGTTACCCCTCACAAATCATCTCCTTTCTTCTAGGCTTGATTCCCTATCTTACAGTGCAGAAGAACAAACTGCATCACCCACCAAAAAATTCAGGATGCAGGCCGATAACAGAACGATCTAGACTGGGAGACACACATCCCAGTAAAGGCCTCGCAACTACAGAATTCCTCTCTGGGCCTCAGTGGCTCGTCTGTACAATGACGTGTTCCAACAAAAGTCCCCTCCACCTCTGACCCCTGCGGATCCTACGAACCATGCTGGTCCTTCTGAACCAACAACCTAGAGGTTTTCAGACAGATGGGGCAGACACAGTCCTGGAGCCAATCCGGCCTGACAAGCGCCCGGGGGGGACGGGAACTGGAAGGAGGCGAAGCTACAGGCCCCTCATGGAATCAGGAAATGTTTACGCTCCATCTAAACAGTTTGGGTAAAATGAGATCCAAATGTGAACTGAAGCTCTTAGGGACAACAGATTGATGTGTGCCTCCGCTGGTAGGATGTGGAAGCAAGGCGGAATAGCTGTCATTTCCATCTGCTGCTTTAAAAAACAACACCCTAAATCTGTGCAGCTTGCCATGTTTGAGGGAACACAGAAAGGAAAACAGATACAAAAACTAAACTGGGAGCTGTACAGTTGGCTGTTGGTGGTTCCGGCTCAGGGGGAGTCCACGGCCATTTGTGGACTCTGCCCACCCTGTGTGGAGCGATGCAGCCCGTGCCCCCACTCCTGCAACAGCTCACTGAACATTGCTCCTTTACAGCATCTGCAAGAAGCAACAAAAGGGCTCATCTCGCTTGAAAGTCTGTGTTCAAGTGAGTAGCTGTGAACAACATCTAAGTTAGCACCTGTCACAGTGTACATTCTTCAAATGGTATTTTAATGATGTGTATGGTGACAAGCTGTTTGCTCAATTATGAGACTGCAGGGACTGTTCTGTCAATCAAGTCTGTCAATTAGGCAGGCACTCCAACACCTTTTTTTCTGTCATCTGCATGAATCTAATTAGGAGACCTAAAGTCTAAGATGCCAGTAACAATTAAAAGATTTTCATTTCTTAAGAAGAACTTTCTATTAAATCTTTTCAAAATCTCAATTCTTTTTCACAAGAGTCGACTCTTCATTTTTCAGGCTTAATAAAGAAGTGTATCATGACTAACCCAGAATGGTGAACAAACTATTTCTGTTTAAGTGGGAAAGCATTTTTGTCAACAGTTGAATAGGATCCTATCAGATAGTCAGAAAATCCAAAACGCTTCAAATAAACCACGCCAGCTCATGTTCCAACTTCAGAAGAGCTGCACACGTGTCCTGCTGCCCCCACCCCCCGTCACCCTGAGGCCACCCAGTGTCCTCCCTGGGGCCTCCAGGCCACTGAACAACGGTGGACCCGTGCCCTCTGCACACCAGACCCTGCACAGCTACTGTCATGTTCTATCCCTATTAAACCTCTTTAAGCCTCAGGCCCATCTTCCACCAAGTCTAAAACTGGCATATCGCAGGCTGAATTTGGCAAAAATCCTAAGTTGGGCCATATCACAGAGTATATTTTAAAATATTTGAAACCACACAGTTAGAGTTGCACATGTGTCCTCCAGGTCACCACAGAGCCACCGTCCTGACAGTTCCCACACAGTCACCACAGGCACCTCCCCTGCTGGCCCTGGACCTCCCTGCTCCTGAAGCTGTGGCGAGGATGACACGAGCCGACGTCTGCGAGGTTGGTGTCATTCTTTTCCCCATTTTGCAGATAAGGGGCTGATGAATTCCCCAAAGATCACACAGAAAATTGACAACGTCCCTGCTCTTACGTCCTGGCCCCGCTGCCACTCATGTCTGGAAATCACTGCTAGGACAGAGAGGGTTCTCAAAGAGAATTCGAGGGGAGCAGGACGTTTCCAGTGCAGCTAACCCGCTGGTTCAAACTGCTGAGGACAGACAGGCTGGCCTCTTTGCTTGTGTCTCCTCTCATGACATCGACCACCTCCTGGGCAGCCTCCCTCAGCTGCTCTGGGGCGTGAACATCACGCCTGCTCTTTTGCTCGGATATGGAAGGCAGTCTGTCCGATGCCAGGATTCCAAACCAGCTCTGCCTGACTCCCAAGTCTGCTGTTTACAGGGCCCTGCTTCCTACTAATAGGCGTCAACAACCACTTCCTGGAAGTCCACTGGCTTCCCATCCTGGCTGCTTATTTGTCACTGCACCTGCCCTCTCCCTTCCAAGCTCACTCAGAGTCAAACTGAAAACTCCAGGTTGGGAAAGTATCCAAATAATCGTGCCTGAAAGCCCTTCCCCAGGGAACAAGGCAGAGATAGAGGGTGAGGAATGGAAAAGTCAACCCTGTTCCCTGTCCAGTGCAGATCCGCAGGGGTCAGGTGGGAAGGGGCAGTGCCAGGGCACCACCAAGGAAAACAGAAAGGGTGTCCTCCCATAACATCCCAGCCCGAGCTGGCTGGGCCATTTAGAGTCTTAAAAATAAGAGTTTCAGAAACAGAACCATCAGGTCCTGCACACTCTTCTCCACAGGGAACAATAAAGAAGTCAAATTTTTTCCAGCTTGCAACCTACATGCATTTCTATTTCCAGCAATGAATTCTAGAAATAAAACAGTTCACAACAGAGAGCTATGGCCAGGAGTCTGAGGACTTGAAATCTAAGCCTGCCTCTCCTACGAATCAGCAATGTTTTGGGAAAACCTCATCGGTTCAGTAACAGTTCGACAATGTGGATGAAATGCCTGCTCGGTCAGGCACTGGCTTGGCTTCCAAGATACCAAAATGATTAAGATATGCACCTTGCCTTCAATTAATTTGTTAGCGTATTTTCTGTCTGCTAAATAAGAAATGCAACCCTGGGTTTCTTTAGCACAGGAATACTGTAAAGGCAAGGCCATACGTAAAAGGTGTTATATTAGGTCATTCGGGGTCAATATATAGTATCAACATCAGAATTGGTGGGTGAGGGGGCCGCCCGGTGGTGCAGCGGTTTAGTCCGCGCTTGGCAGCCCGGGGTTCGCAGGTTCGAATCCCGGACGCCCGCTGATGCACTGCTCGTCAGCCATGCTGTGGCGGCGTCCCATATAAAGTAGAGGAAGATGGGCACGGATGTTAGCCCAGGGCCAGTCTTCCTCAGCAAAAAGAGGAGGATTGGCGACGATGTTAGCTCAGGGCTGGTCTTCCTCGCAAAAAAAAAAAGAATTGGTGGGTGATGGCACTGCCCTCAGAGTAGTGACCCTCAAATTCCATACAAATAGATTAACCTGAAGACAAAACACTACTAATATTGATCAGTATTATCAAAATATATCTCCTATGCCAAGTTAATATGCATCAATATCAATACTTAGAAAAGTATCAACATAAGTTCCGGTAAGTATTTAGACCACAGAGAAAGGCAAGTTCCTTCAGAAGGGAAACTTATTTTCACGTCACAGTTAAATTCATCATCATTATTATTATTACTCATCATCATTATTATTACTACTACTATTATCTTCTGTGTATCAAATACCATCATACACCAAGACCAGAAGTGCCCTGGTTACATTATCTCATTTAAGCCTCACAATTACTTTGCAAAGTAGATATCTTAGGGAGCAACTGCCTCCACGTGACTGACAGGAAACCAAATGAAGTCAACTGCTCCAGGTCATGAAGTAAATGGCTGGAACCCAGGTCCGTCTGGGTCCAGAGACCGTGCAGTTGGGCAAACCCTATGAGCATCCGACAGGCATGCGCCATGACCCTGGACACAGAAAAGAGCTGCAGCACCCCAAGTTGACTCGCACTGTACCTGGTGGCCATGCTAAGCTGTGATGGCTGCTCCCCAGTGCTGTGGCTCTTCCCAGCCAAGCACTGCTCTGGCTTACTCTCCTGGAGAAGAAGAAAAGCAAGAGTCACAGGAGCACCCAAGAGAAGCACCCGTGTGACCACTAGTGTCCTAAGATGAAGCCCAGGGCGGGGCTCAAATGCCCTCCCCAAAGCTCACCCGCCTAGGGAGGGCAGGTCCTGGTTACGCCTCCGCTCAGAAGTATACAATTAGACTGAGAAATATTTTTCACAGACATGAGTCTGTTTTCCATAAGTGTTTGCGGCACCACACCAAACTCCACCATCAGTGCAGCTGATGCAAATGCTTTATCAAGGGCTGCTTGGATACCCGAGGGCTTTCAAAATATTTTCTTTTAATTGCTGATAAAAATGCTTGAAAATATTTTCACACCATATTTTGCTTGGGAAAAACGTGGATGCATTCTCTCTTTTTCAATACTGCATACTCTTAATGGAAAATGCTCCTCTGTGGTACTGGAAAGGGCTCTGGAATTCTAAGAGATCTGGGCTCAGTCCTGCTTCTCTCACTTACGAAACTCAGGCGAGCCATGGAACCTTTCAGGAGCTCGTTTCCTCACCTGCAAAATGGGGTGATAATGTCCACCTCTGAAGGCTGCTCGGAGATGCCACACACAGACAGAGGCCGGCACGTAGCAGGCAAGGGAGGAGGAAGAGAGCCACCAGCCCCAGACTTCAGGGGAAGTCGTCAGAGGCCAGATGGAGGTGTCAAAGGTACACCATTAAATCTCATGATTTGTGGTCATTTGGTCAGGAAATGAGTGATATAAACAATAAACAGGGTGACCATCTTAATATATGATGAGTCCAAACTATTTTCAAATATTCTTTAGCTTTTTATAAACACACAAATAACTGATAGGATAACATGCCCAGTAATTTTTAATTTATTTATTGAGGCAGGTGACATAGCTACCACTAGTAACAATTTTTTAGTAGTCTAGTTCAAAAATCTTATATCTACCTGAAATGAACATATTTCAGGTTTTTTAAGAAATATTTAATTTCATAGCTGTTCCTTATTTCATGCTGGCATTCCCCTCAAATCAAACTGGTGAGAATGTGGATACTTGGCAATAAACAGGTCTTTGAAATAGCCTTCTGCCTAAATTCTAGAACATTCTGCTCTCTAGTAAGGAAACTAGAAAGGCTCTTGAGGCCTTAAGTCTCCTGAAGGAAAGCATATCTTTGCTCTACCTTGTTCATACCCCTTGGAGATAACGGACAATCAGTAAAACTCAGGTTTGCTAACAGAAAATGTCAAAGAACAACTTAATTTTGATACAACTCTTCCAACAGACTTTTTCCCTTTGAACTAATGGAATAAACAAATTGAGCTCATTGGGTTTCCTTTCACTATTACAATAACCACTTCGCTGTTGTCCTTGGGGTTTCTTCAATCTTGCATTCCAAAAGTAATCAGCTTTCCCTCAACAAGTATTTGCCGAACCCCTGCTCTGGGTCTGATATGAGCACCAGAGATACCACAGGGATCAGAGCCAGACATGGTCTCTGCTTTCATGGAGTTTAGGGTCTGGAGAGGAAAGAGATGTTAACCAAATAGTCACAGTAGTAAGTTTACAAATTAATAATTACAAACTCTGACAAAATTTATGAGGGAAAAGGTGTATGAGAGCAGAGAACAGTCTAGACTAATCTGCTGAGAAAGGACCATTTGAGATGCTAGTTAATTAAGTGAAGAGGGGTGAGAGGGGTCCTAAGAACACTAGGCAGAGAAAATATCACACACAAAGGTCCTGGAGTAGCATGAACTCTCAGCCAGTGAGGCTAAAACACAGAGGGCAGGGGGAGAATGACAGAAGATGAGGCTACAGAAGGAGGCAGGGGCTAGGATATGCAAGTCCTGTAGACCATCTTGAGGATATTGGTCTTAGTTGTAAGAGCCCTGGGAACCCACTAAAAGGTTTTAAGCAGGGAGTAGCATAAATTGGACCAGTATCCTAAATAGACCAGTGAAGCTACAGTACAGACCATGAGGAAGAGAGGCAAGAATGGACACAAATTGACCATCTGGAAGCAATCCTGGGAGAGACAGTGGTAGCCTAGATTTGTGGGAGTAGAGCTGGAAAGAAATGGAAAGCCAGAGAAATACTTAGGATGGTAAATTGATGGGACTCGGCAATGGACTGAATGTGAGGAGTGAGGAAAAAGGAAGTGCCTAGCCTAAAGATGGACAGCGGCTCCATTCTCTGACTATGGTCCAAGAAAGGAAGAATTCACAAGAAAACCATCAGCTCAGTTTTAGAAATGAACAGTTTGAAGCACTTGACATATCCATGTGGAGATGTCTACTAGTTGGCTATTTGATAAAGGGATGAGGAATACAAAACACTGTCTGGTTTGGAAATAAAAATGGAGCCATTGCACGGGCACAGGTGAGGTCGTCTAGAGAAAAGCAGGGGATGAAAGCAGAAGAGAGGCCCTACGACAACGCTTGAGGACCCCCTTACAGGGGCCTGAGCCACAGGAGGAACAGCCCGAGGAGGAGGAAAGCCAGGTGGACACAGCAGCATGGAAGCCAAGCAAAGAAAGTGCTTCAAGAAATAGGCTGAGAGGCTAATAAAGGTCTGAAAAGAACTATAGGCATTTACAGAAATGGAAACCAAAGCCAAGTATACTTAGACATGCCATTTAAGTGGAATGAGTAATGAGAATTAGTCTACCGCTGTTAAGTCTACCTCATTAAAACTGTCCTCCCAAGCAACAGGAAGATACTTAACTTAAAAAAAAAAAAATTAAACTATCAGGTTGAATCCTTTCTTTTTACAAGATGAAGAAATGTTCCAAAGGGGAGTGACTTGACCCCGGTCTCCAAGCTAAGAGGTAACAGAGCCAGGAGGTGAACCCAACTGTCTACTCACTCTTCCAGACCCTTCTCTACCTGCCCCACCTTCTGTGATGCCTTTCCCTACTGTCTGGCAAGCTGGCTCCTGAAAACTCAGTATTATGGCTTATGCTTATTCCTCCAACACAAAAGCATGAAAACAAACTCCACTACACAAAACCAAAATTTGCTGAGCCAAGTAAAAACATTCTTTTGTTTTCCATGCTTACCTCCTTGATTGTGGTATTTCTTCCCCTCCATGAAAACCACCATCTTCCTCCCTTTCTGGGCATCTTATCCCTCATGATAGATTCCACAGTGGCCTGTTTTAAATGGATGGTAACATAAATAATGGAACCAAAAAAAGATCAACTTAGCACATTCAAACCAAAAGAAACACACATGCAAATTAAAGAAAGATTAAAAAAAAAATCAGAGAAAACACAACGTACTATTTGTGGATTAAAAATTTTCGAGAAGCAAAACCTAACGGCGTCCAAAATTACATTAAGGTAACTTAAGCATGAAGACTTAAGAAGATGTTAAAGGAATAAACAAACAACAAATAAAATACAACACAACAACAACAAAAAAAAGAAAGCATTGAAAATCATTAGTGATTAGTAAGACCAGAAGTTGTCAAATTAAAGTGGCTTACTGGTTAAGATACTGTTACTCTCAATGTGATGATTATAAAATAAAAAATGAAATGATTTAATATGGGGAATAGGGTAGCACAGTCTTAAACAAAAGGTAGAATGTGCAGGATCTTTTTAGTACATTTCCAAATTTTGACAAAATGAACATTAATAGATGCATTTGATTTAAAATCTCCAGTATTGAAAGGAAAACTCGTACTCTTACCCTAAATAAATGAGTTCGATGGGGGAACATTACATGTTAATTAATGATTTTCTAAGTATTTCCAAAGAAGAAAGTATCTATCTTGAGGCTAAGTCCAGCGCCAGGGTAAACACAATCTGACTTCCCTTCCTCGATTTACAGAACTATCAGGGAGCTGATACCTCAGCTAGCACGAAAGAAAGATCGAAGTCTTCCAACCTAACAGCTTGCAGGTAAGTGGAAAGAGAAATAATTCACACATTCAGCCTGAAGTGTGCTTCTTTTATCATTTGAAAATCCCTACCCGACACAAATGAAAACCTGAATACTGAAAAACAAACTACACGTACCCTGTTCAGGAATAGGACAATTCATAAAGATGGTGATTACCCTATTCCTCCTAAATTCATTTACATGTAACAAAACCCCAATTTAAAAAACATCAACAGGATTATTTTCAGACCTAGACAAAGTGATTCTAAATTTCATTTATAAAATAAAAGTAGTCAAGAACATTCTCAGACAGAAGGGTAACAAGGCACATGCCTTACAAGATGTTAAAACATACTTAAAAGCTACAATAATGAAAAGATAGTGTTGGTACATAAATAAACACATTAATGGAACAGAAGATAAAGTCCGGAAATAAATCTAAATTCATAGACAAATGTAACATATGATAAAGTTGTAATTGCCTATCAGCGGGGGAAAGAGTTATCTAATTAGTGGTACTGGGATAATTAAGTAGCTATGCCAGACCCTGTTAGTTGCCTCCCTGGAGGCATCATCTCCTCTCTTTCTTGCCAACAGATCCAAAACTGTTCAAGAATCAGGTTGCAATATGTTCTGAGAAGGCAGGCTCAATTCCAGAAGACGAACCTCAGTGGGTCTACACCATTCATAGTCATTCCACTGTTTTCCCAACAATGGGTTTGGAGGCGATCATGTGACCAAGTTGTGGCCAATGAACTGTGAGAAATCTGCCTCTCTCCTTCCTGTTTTGGATGTGGTTGTATGAGGAAATGATGTGTAGAGAAGTCATCCTGTGATCATAAAGGGAAAGCCAAGAAAATCACAGAGTCGCTAACCCAAGTTCATCAAGCCTGATATGACCAACCTTGAAGATTCTTATCATGTAGGAAAATAAACCCCGATTATTTAAGCTACTATTAGTCATTCTGTTTCCTGCAACCAAAGTATCCTAACTGATTCAACAACCAGCTAGGAAATAATTTGGTTCCTGACACCTCACTCATTACTCTCAAAATAAAATCTAGATGGAGCAAAGACTTAAGAAAGTACTAGAAGAAAAGACAGGGCGTATTTTCACAAGTTTTGGAAATAGGGAAGCAGGGCCATTCTAAGTGTGATACAAAACTCAAAAGCTACAAAAGATAAGAGTAACAAATTCTACATATGAAAATAATTTCTATATTAGATAAATACCATAAACAGAGTCAAAAATTACTGACAACCTATAAAAAGATTTAGCACATCTATCACGAAGACTAATTTCTTTAAGTTTAGGAGCCGTGTGTATTTCTTTTTCTGTGAACTATATCCTTTAACTATATTTCTATTGCACTGGTCTTTTTTCTTAGGATTTGTAAGAGCTGAGACACATAACATAACAATTTGTCCTGAGCCGTGGATACAACGAGGAACCTGATAGGGACAAAACAAAAACCACTCTGTAGAACATGCCCTCAGCCCAGTACACAAAGAATACTCACAGATGAAGTTTCACCAGAGATGAGGTCAAAACCAAATCCCGAAACACACACACACATATACCAGGAAGGAGCGAGCATAGACTCAACCAAGCCAGATCAGAGCTTCAAGAGCCTCAGATATCAGAACTCTCTGATAGAGTAGCAGGCAAAGCAGTACAAAGCACTTGCTACATGTACGAAGGATACAATAAGGGTAAGACACGGTCTCTGCAGCAAGAAGAAGGTATAATCTAGTAGGAAGACACAACACTGAAAAACTGAACAATTCCAGGCCAAATGAATCACTGGGGGGAAGATGAGAGCAGCAGCTGCAGGGGTGCTTCTGCCCTCCTAACCCTGCCCTTCCTTGCAGCCACTCACCTGATCTCCCGTGCAGCTAGGAGCTGCCCAGGCCCTGCACTTGCTCCTCCCTGGCCAATCAGGCCCGGGGCTTGCTTCCTGGCTGAGCAACACCTGACACCTGGCGTCTGGTGTGCTCCCTCCCTGTACCCAACCCGCTGCCTGCTCCAGCCGTTCTCTCTTCTCCCCTCCTCATCCCTGGGCTCTGACATCTGCATCCACCTGCTCTGCCCCCACCTGTGTCCCTAGCACAGCCGGCATTGGGAAAAGAACCCTGGAGGGGCCGGCCTGGTAGCACAGTGGTTAAGTTCGCGTGCTCCACTTCTGCGGCCTGGGGTTCGCAGGTTCGGATCTTGGGCTCGGACCTGCACACCACTCATCAAGCCGTGCTGTGGCAGGTGTCCCACATATAAAGGAGAGGAAGCTGGGCATGGATGTTAGCCCAGGACCAATTTCTCAGCAAAAAGAGGAGGACTGGCAACAGATGTGAGCTCAGGGCTAATGTTCCTTACCAAAAAAAAGAAAAAAAATGGAACCCTCGAGGAGGCAGGGCTTGGTCTATCACTGCCACAACTGCGAGGTTTTGCCTTGATAGGCAGGAGGGGGAAGGATGGTCAAGGTGCAAGAGGCACAAGAGAGACAGATTCGAGACTCCTGACATTTATACCCACGAACTTCGAAAGAGCACAATGTAAGTAACTTTGTGGTTTTTAAAACAAGAGTTAAATTCCAACCAACCAGATTAATCTATCCATCATTTTCAGTGCCCCCTTTTCTTTCTCATATTAACGCTCACCTTTGGCAGAGGTTTCTGGAAGGCCTGCATCGCCAGGAGCAGAGGTGCTGCTGTTGTCCAGTTATAATATCTAACACGAAACAATGAAAAGATGTCAAAAGACCAAGGCTCACACTGAAAACTCTTTCTAATGTCATAAGAAGCAGTCATGGACTCTGGAACTCCAGCTGAGTCCTTAAAGAGCCCAATACTGTGGTAACACCCAGCCCCCTCCCCACACACCCCACCCTTGCAGCGGCCCCTCCTCCATCTAACCCCGCAGGGGCCACACTGAGAGGCCAAGGAGCCATCGTGGCAGCAGCACAGTCACTGAGACATGGTGGGAGACCCCAGCGGCCAGCTGGAGAGCAGCCCACTGTGCATCAAGCCACCATCGTGCTTGTGGCATTTTTCACCACCTTCAAGGAAACGGCAACTAGGTACCTAGTTAATCCGCAAACATCCACGACTTCCTCTCGGTGGGGGACGTCTGCCAACAGTCTACAGAAACACCTGCAACCCCTGACCTCAGACAACGGAGCTTTCAAGGGTGGCTACGTGGTCTATTCTGTGCACTCATGTGCTCTACAGGCCCCAGTCCCACAGGCCACTGCTGTGACTTTACACACTCTGTTATAAAATCTAGTTCAGATGAAGAGTGAGATCCACAGGATCGAAAGTTACATCAACCTACCAACTACATAGCAACACAGCATTCTGCCAATAGTGAAGTGACAATAATAAATCTTAACAGAGGCTTCGTTTTACATATTTCCACGGCCGATTGTCTAGGTCTCTGAGCTTGAAAACTGAAGCTGAGACGGTATCATGCGACTGCTAAAACGACTTCAGGAGGAACTTACTTATTCCCGATCTTCACCACGAGGTTGGGGTCGTCGATGAGGGCAGGGTTGTCCACAAACTGCTGATATGACACGGCTTGTTCCAAAAAGGCATCTGTGAAAGAAATTGTAGGGAATGGGGGGAAATATAAGGAAAATCTGGTTCAAAAAAATAGGTCTATTTTTCACTCACTCTTCCACAAGTGTCTTCTGAGAGTTTATGCATGCCAACCGCGAGGATGACTCCATGAATGTATTTGTAAAGGAGGCTTCCGTGCGTTTTGGGGGCAGCGTCTGTGCAGAAATGAAGGAAGGCTGGGGCAGGCCAAGGACGTGGGTTACGTGGGAGCAGGTGTGTGGAAAGTACAGTATGTTCACACACCTGCAGAAGCAGATGGACGGTGAGCAGGGACCGAAAACCAGGCTACCTTGGCTTCAGTTAGGTTCTTTGGTGTGGCCCTGGGCAAGCCTCAGTTCCCTCACCTGTGACGTGGGGGTAATAGCCACGCCCACCTCCTCGGTGGCTGTGAGGATGGATAAGGTCGTGAATGGAAAGCGCAGTGTCCTGCCTCGGGCGGGTGAGAGGCGTGGAAGAAGGACACCAGGGGCACAAGGTCGAGGAATCCATCAGTTGGTAATGACTGACTGCACAGACTGGGGTCTCAGGCCACCTCACCATGCAACTGTCACGAGACACTGGGAGGAAATCATTGCTACAGACATGGTGGAGGCTATGAACTAACTCACTGCCTCAGCCAAGTCCAGGAGCGCCCTCCAGAGCCAGCTGGGAAGCCTCCCTGGACTTGCTCAAACTCAGACGTCCCTCCCTCCTCCAAGCCCCCACAGCATCTTTGCACACTGCCAACACATTGTGTTCTCATGACACGGACACTCCCACCAGGCTGCAGGCTCCCGGAGGACACGTCTGCAGGACAGGCCCGGGGCAAGGAGACACACACCGTGCCCAGCAAACACGCCTGACAAGTGACCCCGATGGCCTTGTTGTTGCCTGAAGCCATGTGTGACCAACAGAACCCTGAGGTCAGCCAACTGCAAGCCAGCAACATTTGGGTCATGAGCAACAATGAATCACTGGTACTATCATTACCTGGCCAAGTGAAAAGTGACTTTTGACATGAAGTAATAATAGAAGCACAAGCTTCTGGACGTTCTGACCAGCTGCCACAAGAGGGTGCTCTTGGCTTGAAGACCAGCTCCAACAACCCAGCACGGTACCTTTGGTTATCTCCCTGTTGTCGCTGAGGCCCCCGCAGAGGGAGATGGCGATGGATGGCAGGTCCCTCGGGCCATCCGAGGTGCTCTCCACGCCGCTGTCAATGCCAGAACTGCCCACGGACTGTGGGGACTGGTTGGCTGACCGGGCTCCATTGTCGTTGGCGTGTTTTGTGAGCCCGGAAGGATCTCCACTGGAAGGAGGAAGAGTGGAAGACTTTCTGAGGACTCTCCTTGTCTTAGGTCTTACACAGTCATCAAATGACTAGCAACCTGCTCCCTCTCAGACAGCTCACGATGTCATCTCAGGACAGACCACTCATCAGAGTGCCATGACAAAGACGGACAAGTGAAGTGACTTACTTTCGGAGCGAAAACAACTATTTTCAGCCTATTACACCTCCTTGTATCCCCTCCCCACCCATGTGAAATGAACTGAAGAGAAAGCGTGCTGTCCTAAGAGGCCACAGCTCCCCGTTATTACCCTCCAATAAGCCAGCCCACCTGCAAATCACAAAACTGAAGATGGGGCCCCAAGGGTCACCGGGACTCTCTCCTGGGGACAGGGATCTCTTTGCCACTGATTTGGGTTGTGGGCCACTGACCACTGCAACACAACCTCAGTGTCATCGGGGAGAGGGCCTTGTGCCCACCTTCCTGTTCAGAAGGTGGAAAGCCAGCCACACAGAGATATATCCACACACCTACATCTACAGAGAAAGCCCATTGTTTTTACTGGCTGCTTTTCAGAGTCAAATGTGAGCCTCCTGCAGCCTTTTCTTACTCACTTTCTAATCAAATATAAGGAAACAAGACTCACAGATTAATATTCAGATTACAGAAAACAACACAAAGAATAAAAAGAAATTTTACTTTTTGGGGAAATACAGTGCAGCCACTTCAGGATCCATGTCTGTGAGGTCATCCAAGTAGACGCCGTCAGCACCAAGGTGTCGGCTTCGTTTGTCTGTAAGAGCAAACAGGTCCAGTCAGAACAGTTCTTCCAGAAACAACCGCATGGACTTCTGAGTGTCTCTAACAGGAGCATTTAAGCACAGTATGCAAATTTGCTCAGAATTGCCCAAACCAGCCCAAGCAGCAGAGGAGTGAGCAGTCCGCAGCACAGCGATCCTGCAGAGGCTGACGGCCCAGGTCTGCGTGCGGCTCCAGCACTTGCCAACCGTGTGGCCTTGATCAGGTTACATAACTGAGCTGAGCCTCGGCTCCCCATCTGTGAAGTGCCTGAAGGGTACCAGGCACTCAGTATCCTGACGTGATTACCACTGTTATTATTATTATTAAATGATAAAGCTTTCATTGAGCACTTCCCCATCAACACTCCGAAGCATCTAACAGTGCACATCAGTCACCGTGCACCATGATGGCAGACTTCCTATTTCCCTCTGCCAAATGATGTCATTGGTTCACAGAAATCTAGAACACTGCACAACGCTGCGTGGCTAACAGATTAGGCCTGACATCAGCACTCCTGACAGGCAACAGGCATGCATTCGACTAGCGTTTAAGGAGCATCATCTACATACCAACCACTATTCTAAGCACCAAGGAAACAAAGGTAAATCAGACCGAAAAGAGTCCTGATCTTACAGAACACACATGTTCTAGAAAGGGAGCCAGGCAACAGACCAACAACGATCGTGTGAAATAGTGACAAACGGTGTGCGGAAATTAAAACAGGGAAATGCACTGGAGAGAAACTAGGGGCAAGGGGAGAAGGGGGCAGACTGGCTTAATCACAACTTCTAGAGTCCCAGGGTGTGCTGAAAAGACTCAGTCCCTCTGGATCCCAGCACCCCCGATCTGTAAAGAGAGTGGGCTCCCACGCGGTCCCCAAGGCCTCCTTTAGGTCTGATTTTCTATGACTAAATTCTGGGAACTCAAATATTCAGCAAAAAGGCACAGACTGAACACGACAGAGGACACAGTTCTGTTTCCACCTGGATGCAACCTGAACCTCGGAAGGAGGAACTGTAATCTGCAGAGCACCCACTCTGCACGGGAGCTGGGCAGCGCCAGCCTTCGCACCTTTTTTCCGAGAAGGAGAATCTGTTTTGCTGGCTGTCGGGGCTGCACTGGCAGAGAGGGGTTTGGGCTCCTCAGTCGTAGGTAAAGGTGGGGCTGCTGCTCCTAAGGCCTCGACATCCTCTTCATTCATGAACTGCATCTCTGTCTGAGGCTTGTTCTGCTCCAAAAGCGGCTGCACAGGAGGCCCCCTGGTCAGTGTTGGCGACTGGTCACTAAACGCATCTGAAGATTCGCTATGAATGGCCTGAAAGTGCATTTTATCACAGATTTCTCTGCTGCTCAATGGGCTGGACTCTTTCATCTTGTGTGGAGATGACTAGATCAAAGGGGCAGGGAGAGAGAGAGAAGGTCAGAGCACAGTCAGATGGAAAAACTGAGTTAACCAAAGAACAACAATTAGTCAATTAGTGATCTGCAGCCCTGTCCACACACTTCGCAGGGAGACTTTTAAGCCTCAGGAGCCACCTGGTGATTTCCGTGCCTGCCAAAAGGTCTGGAAACCAAGAATATTAATTCCAAACAAATGAATCTTCGTATAAAACATCAACTGCCAAAGAGAAGTGAGACCAGTAACGGCGGCTAACAAGTAGAAGTAACACAAATGTCCACCCGCCCAATGGGAAGCACATGCACACAATGGGGTGTTTGCAGTAACGAGAAAAAGTTAACTACAACCACACACGACATGACGAATGCTACAAAACTCATCTCTGCTATTCAAGTGAGGATAGTGTTTATCCTCGTGGGGGCCAGTGTGAGCAGTAACCAGAAAGGAGGGGGCTTCCAAGTTGCTGCTTAAGTCCTGCTTCTTGGTCCGGGTGCAAGTCGCAAGGACACGTTCACAGTGTGAAAATTTATTCATCTGCGCACTTAGGATCTGGGTGTTTCTCTGTATGTGTGTTCTCCTTCAATGACGTTTACCCCCAAAATGTGAGCGAATAAGTAAAGATTTGCTGGTTGGTTCACAGAAGTTTCCAGTTACAGAAAACTTATCCAAACAAAAACCAAAATGCAAATTATGGGTTAGAAAGGGGGGAAGAGGGTATTCACTTCTGTATCTGATCTCACGGCTTCTAGCACAGACGAAAACAATGCTACAGTGGATCTGCGGTTGGAACTGTTCTGCCAGAAGAAGTGATGGGTTTGCACTTTGATGCCGTTTCTCCAGCAACAAATGACATGAATTTGTAAAGATGGCTGGCTGGGTCAGCACTACAGCTGATGGCAGAGAAATCAGCATTTTCTGTGAAAGCTAAATGTAACCTGGAACGGGAAGGAATCCACAACTTTAGCCTCAACAGACCTGCTCTCCAAAGAGCTGCCCATCTTGATGCTTAGTAGGAATGCTTTCAGTCTTCACTCACTCATTCATTCATTCATTCACTCATATTACAAACATTTACTGGGGACACAAGAAGCCACAGCATCTTCTAAGGACATTACAATATTTTAAAAAAAAAAACAGCTTGCAATATAATTCAAGAATTCTTGTAATACATTGGAATATGAAATAAAATTTCTTGAAAGAAAAGATTGTGTCCATCTCGTGTCTTCAGAAACCATCTTCAGTGTACGGCAGAACTGAGGAAAAAGAACTTACCTTTGCAGCTTGTGGCAATTCTCCCCAAAGCCAGAGCATTTCTAGGTTACTCTTCTGCATCGTCCTATCTGTGGGCTTACTGACCAATTCTGAATCACTTTTAGGTGTCGAAGGTCGGGAACCTGAAGGACTTAAGAAAACACAAATCCATGATTAAAGTGGGAAGAGAAACGTATTTTTTTTATGTTTTTGGCCCAGAATTCTATGGTTCAAAGAGCCCAGAAAATGCACTCAGGCCACCATTCCCCTGTGAAGGTGACTTCATGACATATCCCATCTGTGGCCACCAGGGGTCCAGAAATCACACATCCAGGTGGAAAGAGCTTCTAATTTAGGTAACCTGTCCCAACCTGCCACCAAATTCCAAGCAAGTAAAGATGAGAAGTAGTATTTAACAAGGAAAATTGAAAGAAAGAGAGATGAAAAGAGAAAGAAAAGAGTTTGTTCTTACCTCAAAACCACTCATTCTTCCCCAGCCACCTCACCCTGAGCTCACCTCTCATGCATTCCCAATTTCCGAATCCAGTCTCAACTCTCAGACAGCCGCACAAGGGTCCCGGCCATCTCTGACATGCACTCATCATATTATGTATTTAAAATATTTATAAATATGCTCTGGCTTTGAAAACAGGGAAACTGCATCATGTGCCAACTTTACCACAAATGCCGGATGCCACAAATAAACTCGCTAATGTGGCAGCAACCTCCAGGCTGAGATTTTGTAAAATACTGTATCTTCCGGGACTACTTCACAGGTGCACCCATCGGCTAAGGCTCTCTGCAGCAACACATCACCATGCTTATTCTCAGGCCAGCTTTTAAGGGGCTGTAACTTGTGTTCTCATCTCCACATTTTCTGTGTTTACTCTTTAGATCTAAACAAAGTCTTCTTTCCCTCCAGCCAGAGTAACTGTATCAACTTAGCTACAAAATCCTCACAGTATTGGAAACAAAATACAGATGAGACAAAATACCCATTTAATTATTTCTTGTCTTAATCTGCATCTTTCCTCAAGAGCAAGAAGACAGTTTTAAATAAAGTGGGAAATAGAGCTACCACAGTTTTCCTTTTGCATCTTCCTTTACAGACCTCAGTGTCTGAAGTCACGTCTCATCAATGTGCTTGGTCTCATTTACTATTTGAGTTAGATTTCAACTCCAGCTGAAGACAACCTTCCCGTCAGGACAAGGAGAGCTTGCGGATGATACTTAACTTGCATCAAACAAATAGGGACTCTTAATGGCTAAAGTGATCCTGGCTGGGTCTCTTTAGTCAAGCCCTTTGGACCAAACAGACCAAACGCTCTCTCTCCCTCGTGCCACTCTGAGGTGTATATAGGCTGGGTCCCTCTCCCTTGGTGCCCACTGCCCACCAAACCACCTCAATGGCACGTTGCCACAGTGCAGCCCTCAGGCTCTATTTCTCCAGTCTGTGGAAAGGAGGAGCCTGAGAGAGCATACTGTGAGAGCGCATACAATGGAATACCTAACACACATGCACACACACACTCTTTTCCGCCCTTCAGGAAGTACAGTCATGCACCGCATAATGACATTTCAGTCAATGACGGACCTCATATATGACAGTGGTCTCATAAGGTTAGTACCAGATAGCCTAGGTGCGCAGGAGGCCACACCATCCAGGTCGGTGTAAGTGCACTCTAGGATGTTCGCACAATGACCCACTTCTCAGAACGTATCTCCATCGTTAAGCGACACGTAACTGTAGTCCCACGAGAAGGAACACTGGGCACTCCACACATCTGAGTGGCAGAGTGTCCATCACCTTGCAACCTCTCTTGCTCCCTCCAGTTCTGTAATTACACTTTTCTCCAAAGGGTCAGTGCATTTCCGGCACTGAAGTGTCCACAGTATGTTCAATATCAGTGAAAGGTGCAAAGGGAGTATTGTGGCCTCTGGCGTACCTGCAACCACGACCTGAACCCAGTCCGCCCCAGAGTCATCATGGAAGAAATCCATTGAAACTGGCTTCCTACCCTGCACCCTAATCTCAAATCATTTGTTTAAAAAGCTCCTGCTGTTATATTTTATCACACAAAATATATCTTACATTTTGTTATAAATTCTTTGGAACAATAAACTATCTTACCCACTGCACTAAATTAAGTAAAGCCCTTTAGATTAAGCTTGCTCTGAGTAGGGGGTCAGCAAACTTTTTCTGTAAAAAGCCAGAGAGCAATACTTCAGGCTTAGTGGGTTATGCAATCTTGGTCACAACAACTCAGTTCTGCCTTTGCAGCGCAAAAGCGGCCACAGAGAGTATGCAAACAAACTGCCTATGCTCCCATAAAACTTGGCAAGAACAGATGGGGGGCCAGATTTGCCCAGGGGCTGTGGTTTGCCAAGCCCTGCTCCAGAGAATGCACATGCTGGGCACAGCTCTCTTGACAGCACCTCCTGACACCAGCACCCCTAACATCCTGATCCTTTCATAAAAGCCACGAGCTATAAGGTTTCCACAGAGGCATTCAGGTTTGCAAACTCACGCTCATAAAGAACCAAGCCCCGTGTGAAAGGCATAGCCGGAAGTCCCACCTCTCACATTCGGTATGTCACGACCATAAACACTGGCCACTCCGGCCACACCAGCCTTTCTCAAAAGGATTCTGTACACAGACACACGAGCACATTCCACAGCTTCTCGTTGAGGGAATTCAAACCAACAGGACACGAATGAAGAAAAGAACTCTGGACGCTGAGTGTGACTGATGAGAAAGATGATTCCCAAATTTCCCACGATTAGATATTAGACTTTTACGATCGAGGGCTGTTCAAAAAAGTAAGCTTACGAGGTCACTGACCATTTTCATAAATAATGCACAGATCAGCCATATAAGAGTTTTCAGTATTTTTGCCAGTCCCAATTAGGCAATTAGTTATAACCGCTCACAACTTAGTTTACTTCATTTAAAAATGGCCTTTCCTCTGCAATATAACCTCTGAACAAAGTACTTCCAGAGATTCAGTTCTTTCATCGAAAGAAAACCAGTTTTCCATGTAGAAATTAACCATGGCTTCATTTGCTCGAGTTCATAAAGTACACCACACACGTCCACAGAGCAGGCAGGCCCAAGTGTGGAAACACTGAGGGAATGGAGGCAGAGGCCTGAGACCACCCATCAAACAAAAGATAAACCTACGCTCCTAAGCCTTAACATGCACCCTATGCTATTCTCCAAGATTCTGTTCTGAAATGCATGGAAACATCTGATTCCATTATTCAGAAAGTCTCATGAGCTATTTAAAGAGTTACAATAGCTTCCTTATACTAAAGTGGCATCCTAAAAAATATCTCGTAAACTTATTTGTTGAACAACCCTAGACACAAAGCAAAAGATCACATCCCCCAATTTTATTCCATCATTCTGTTCTTCAAAGCACTCCACAGAATTAGGAAGAATTATATGCTTAACCCTAATTTCCAGAGAGTCAAATTTAGTACTTTAAAAAAAATCTAATAATCTACAAATGCTTAAAATGAAAGAAAAATAATAATCTATATGTATTATCTTTATAAGTAATTTGGTTAGTAAAACAGATTTGTAAGAGATCAAAATTTTCACTTCATAGTATCAAATACATATTTTCTGCGTAAGTAATTTGGTTAATGGTAAAACAGATTTGTAAGAGTTAGATCAAAGTTTTCGTTATTGAAGACAGCCAAGTGGGGAAAGAACCCTCTACCTGTCTGAAGCACGGAAATGGGAAGACTGTGGAGGGCAAGAACTAGAAAGACCTCCCTCGGCCGCAACTGCCAGATGGAGGGGAGTCCTTTTGCAGTCTATCAGGCTACTGGATACCACATGATAGACATTAAAAGAAAGAAAAAAAATCATAGGTCAATTAAATTAAATTAAATTTCATATAAATTATTTGACTACTCTCAACAATAACATTTCTAAGAAAATGAACATACTTAGGTACCTGACAACAGCAGAGGACTACATGTGTAAATCACTAAGAAATCAACATGAATTTTCTGACCCACAAAAACAGGAAACTGTCAAAAGACCCAATTCACTTTCTATTTCATCCATATACCCATAAAAGATTGTCTTTATGGTCAGAATTTTTTCTGGCCAGAATTTAGTGCTTAATCAAACTACATACTCCAAAGATTTGATAATTTGTGCTATCAATTGTTCCTTTAAAGAAAATATATAATTCCAAGTATGGAAATGTATCTATTTATCCTAATTTGTAATTGCATTTGACAGTGGTCAGATCCATATAATCTGACACGGTCATTATTCTGGATTCACAAAGCAAAACATGAAAGACAGAGAAACCTATTCAGAGTTGTGTTTAAAACATTTATTTTAAATTCTTAAACTTAATGTAGAGTGTTTGAACAGATTTTTCACCTTTTAGTGGTTTCTAACTATTTCACATAATTTTTTTCCTAAAGTACTGTGTTTTTCCCTCCTGCGGGTTTATCTCCACAGACCTAGAGAGAGAATGTATGAGGTTCTACAACAGTCTTATATCTGCACTGTCCAATATGACATCTACCAGCTGCATGTGGCTAATTCAATTTGACTAATTCAAATTGAGACGTTCTGTACCCGAGAAATACACAAGGATTTTAAAGACAGTAAGGAAACAAGAATGCGAAACATCTCATTAATAATTTTTTTTAAACTGATTACTTGAAATGATATTTTGGATATACTGGATCAAATGACATACGTCATTAAAATTAATTTCATCACTTTCTTTTTTTACTTTTTAAAGATGGCTACTAGAAAATTTAAAATTACATATGTAACTAGCATAATGTTTCTATTGGACAGTGTTGGTGTGTAAACAGACAGACATTGATGAGGGGGCTTCACAGGCCCCCAGCCCCACCCTGGGTGACTAACAGTCACTGTCATATTCCTGGCTGGAAACCAGGCACATGACATATCTGTTCTTCTCCGACCTCAACTTCGGCACACACCCCAGACAGTGCTATCTCGTTAATGAGATTACGCTGGTCAAAGTGGAACCAGGAGGAGGTTTGGATCACACTGGCTTTAGGTAGGAAGCCTATGAAACCTCTTTTTCATTATCACCACGCCCCCGAGCAATTTTCTGTGTGTGTGAGGAGGACCAGCCCTGAGCTAACATCCATTGCTAATCCTCCTCTTTTTGCTGAAGAAGACTGGCCCTGGGCTAACCTCCATGCCCATCTTCCTCTACTTTATATGGGACGCCGCCACGGTGTGGCTGACGAGCAGTGCATCGGCGGGCGCCCGGGATCCGAACCTGCGAACCCCGGGCTGCCAAGCGCGGACTAAACCGCTGAGCCACCGGGCGGCCCCGCCCCGAGCAATTTGAGACATTTTTTTCCCAATAGTCTTCCCTCTATCATGAAATTTTAATGCCATGGATATGCTCTCCATCTCTTTATGTGCTCTTGCCCTTTAGAGGCCACAAACCATTATAACATTTAAGGGTTTTTTGCCACCCAAGAAGCAATTTTTGTCCCAATGGGGGTGATATCGTCCCTGTTGAAAACACACAATTTAGATCTGTCCCCTCCCCAGTTCTTTTGCAAACTGCTGGGAAGGGCTCACAGAGTCTCACAGGTCTCACTGACGTAGTCTCTGGAGTCTTCAGGAGGCAGTCTGCACGCTGAGCAGCTCTGGCTCTCCAAGTTTACACGGGGACTCCAGGGCAACGTGAGAGTTCATTTCAGGGAAATAAACATTCTTGAATTCAGCAGAATGGATTCAGTGTGGGGAGAAGGTGTTATTCTAACGGCCCCAAATAACCTCAGTGGCTCCAAAGCAACCTCTCTGGGTCTGAATTTTGCTTTAGGGCTAAGTGTCAAGAAAGGCTCAGTCACCTGTTCTCTCCTGTTGACAATCAGCATTACACAACTTAACAAGTGGTTTTCCTATCAACGTCACCTCGGGGAGCTGAGAGGCATATCTGCGGTTCGATTATAATATTAGATAGAAGCTTATGATCTGCACGTGTTCTGTTTTTAATCCTGTACCTCTTACTTTAAACTGCATTTTGTCTGGTCCTAATTATTTTCACTTTTTATCCGTATTTCAGTATTTTGTTAAACACGCTTCCTATAACTGACTTCAAATCCTCTGGACCAGGACAGGTAGACACACACATACACACACCAGCACCATACCTGGCATCGGGTGACCACTCTCTGTCAGAATTAGGGTACGATGATGACTGAGGATAAGTCATGACTGGGGAGAGGTTTTCCTTAGGAATATCTTCTTGGAATGGAGGTACATCATTAGAAAGAGTTCTGGAGAAAAACAAGATGAAAGTCAAAGAATTATTAGTGATAGATACATAATAAAGGCAAATTTCTAATTTTTCTTGATTATCTGCAAGTGTTTTGTAGATGGATGTGATCCCTGCTTAAACCACCCAGTCTTATTCCAGGCAGTGAAGAGGAAAAAAGTGAGATGCAGACACATAGAAATGTGCTTTGTGTGTTCATGCTTGGCTGAATTATAAATATAAAATTATTCTAGTCAAGTATTTGGACTTACACACCTGCACGATGCTGACACTGCTTGTCATTTACATCGCAGCACCTTATATAGTCACTGCCTTTCACATTTCATCTCACAAAAGCCTGAGAGGTAAATTGGGCCCAAAACTGGACGCAGGGGGCTAAAAAACTCTTGCCATGCAGTGGCGGAGCTACCAAATAATGGAATGACCACACACAGATAATGTTTTGTCTAGCAGAATAAATAAATCATATAAACCAAATGTATCTCATTTGCAAAATGATTGCAAATCTACCTCGTTTCAGGTATAACACACTCATTACAAAATATGATTCACTATTTCACTCATGCAGAGGCTATCTGTCTGTATTTTCGATGTTACCTGTAATACCTATCACTAAGTTTGGAAATTAAAAGCCATGCAGGAAGGCAACTGTAATAAGCCCAAGGGCCCAGTTTCTGAGCCTGCAGCAAATTAGAGGCCATGGTTAGGCAAAGTGACATTGCCAATTTGCCTTTATTTTTAGCCAGGGGAAAAAAATTTATTCTGAATAAGAAGCAGGAAGATATTTTCGATGTTCCTTATCCTTTCTTAACAAGATACAAAAACAATTATCAAAAACGACACTGAATTACATAAAAATCTGTAACATCAAGTATTCTTTACAAATGAGTTTTGTCTTTTTTTTTTTTTTTTTTTTGTGGGGAAGACCAGCCCTGAGCTAACATCTGTTGCCAATCCTCCCCTTTTTGTTGAGGAAGACTGGCCCTGGGCTAACATCCGTGCCCATCTTCCTCCACTTTATATGGGACACCGCCACGGCATGGCAGACAGGCGGTGCGTCGGCGGGCGCCTGGGATCTGAACTCGCGAACCCCGGGCTGCCAAGCGCGGACTAAACCGCTGCACCACCGGGCGGCCCCCAGTTTTGTCTTTTAAAACTGGCATTTTTCACCAAAACAGTAATACACAGAAACAGAATTTCAACACACTGTTAAAAGCAAAGAAAACTAGAACAGATGTCCATTAAACTGTGGGCCTAATCACAACTGAAAAGGAACTGTCTATCACAGACCAGCCCTTAGCTAGAAATTAGCCCAACTGCCATGTACACAGTTGGTGCTCAAATAAGAATAAACAGGTTCTGAAACAACAGTGTCACGCATGAAGTATTAGTTTGCTCGGTTCCTCTGTCTTGGTTCTGTTCTGGAATGCTGAAGTTATCAGCCAAGAAGGTCTAGCGTGTTACCAATAGTCTCTCAGTCATAAGCTACACCAAATCTTCATGCAACTTTAAGATTGGGTCCTCATGACTCCAAAATTCAGTCTAAAATGCATTAAAGAAGAATCAGAAATTCTGGGGGGAAAAAGCGTTCATAAGAACCATCGTAAAAAATTAATTCACCCAATTCTAGCACAGGCCCTGCCTTTCATCCACATTTACCTGCTGTCCAATGGTTCGGTCTCCTCGTCGGAGCTCATCTCTATGGGAAACATGTCTTCATCTTCAGATGTGTTTGTGTTGTCGTCTCTTTTCAGGGTGTCCAGCTGGGACTTTCTCCTCCTTTTTCGTCTCTTCTTCACTAAAGAGCCACTTGAAGGGGTCTCACTGGGAGGTAAGACTTGGGCTGACGTGCTGGGGTCCAGGCTTCTTATCCTATCTACAGAGCTCCTTTTCAGCTGGCACTCCATGCGAGAGGCTCCTTCTGACAGGATGGGGGAGGTGGCCAGGTGCATGGGGATCACTTCCTAAAGGACAGAAAATATTTTCAAGAGAGTCTTCTTAATTTGGGTTTAAGGAGCAGGATGGTGCCAAAGGCCAGTGTTAATTTAGGAGCTCAAGCACTCCTCAGGGAAGACCACGCCAGGCAGTACGATGAAATGTCACAGCCACGGTGATCTGCAGCTGTGGCTGCCAAATTTGGTGGAGGATCACAAAGTCAACAATTCATTAAATGCCATTTTGTACTGAACCCTGTTTTCATAATTACAACAAAGTGAGGTAATTATCAGTGCGTGTGTGTGTATGAGAAAGTGTGAGTGAATGTGTATGTGTGTGTATTTTTAATATGCACTGCATTAAGTCAGTATTAATTTTTTTAAAAAGCAGCTGACAGTTCCCATTCCCCTGCCTGCACAAGAGCACATCCAGGTATGTGGCTGTCAAGTAACTAGATATTGACCCTCTTCTTAAAAACAAAAGGAAAAAACACACAGCCTGTCAATTTAATAGTTGTTTGATAACGATTTTTTTTAAAAGCCAGTCTTTAAAAAACTGTAGCATCATTAATGAACGGCTTGTTTATTATGAGAAGCCTGGTGACAAGAATATATATAAAAGAGAGGGATAAATAGAAACCTGCTGCTGATGGTTGACAGTGGTTTAGAGAGCATCAAATGCGCTACATGGATAAAATCTACATCTGACGAGTGTGGCCTTAGGCTGGAAGGAGTATGAGAAGCCATCTCACCCAGTTGCTCAGCTGAACCAAATGAAGGAGAGACGTGGAGAGTGCTGACACTGGGTCAAAAGCAGAGAAGGCTGCAGACTGAAAAGAGACAGGCAGACCTCTGCTGGCGGAGGGGAGACGGCATCCTGCAGCAATCTGGTGAGGAGGACAGAGGCTCCCAACCTCCAGCAGCCTCCCAGGGACAGGAAGGGGAACGTGTATGGGACAGAACACAGGCTGGCCTCCGACGCCCCATCCCACCCACAGGCACCCTCTAAGGCCAGCTGAGCAGGCCCACCATAGTCTGTAGCCTCCACCACATCCTCAACCAAAATGCTTCCTCAACTTTTATAGCACAAAATCGGCCTAAAGCCAAGGGGCAAATAAATTAAAAATGCAAGTATCCATTTGAGTTGGAAAGAGTTTCTGTCAGAGCACCATCAGAAACCAACCAATAATGCTCAGAGCCTTCCCTTTGAACAGGGAGATAAAGAGCAGATGGGCAGGGCTCCCGACGGCCAGGGGATAATGACAGAGGATGGAAGGCACAGGATGACGACGCTGGTCCTCCTCTTCTATCACACCTTTGCGTCAACCAAAAGGAAGCAGAATCTGAGATGGTTTTGTCCTGAAACTGAAACTATAGGCATCCGTTCTAGAGCCTGGAGCTATTTAGAGCTGATCCTTTTTAATCGGGCTATCTTCCCATAAAGGAGTTAGTTCAAGTGCATTTTATTGAGGACTCACTACATTGGATCCCTTCAGACTGGCTTTCTCAGTGAATGAAAGAGTTTAAAAAAAGCAGTCTGGGGTCTGGCCCCGTGGCATAGTGGTTAAGTTCGCACTCCACTTCAGTGGCCCAGGGTTCGCAGGTTCCAATCCCAGGTGCAGACCTACACACCACTCATCAAGCCATGCTGCAGCAGGCAACCCACATATAAAGTGGAGGAAGATGGGCATGGATGTCAGCTCAGGGCCAGTCTTCCTCAGCAGAAAGAGGAGGATTGGTAATGGATGTTAGCTCAGAACCAGTCTTCCTCCCAAAAAAAAAAAGCAGTTTGTCTAAAAGAAAACGTAGGGGTATATCTTCATGACCTTGGATTTGGCAAAAGATTCTTAGCCATGACACCAAAAGCATGAGCTACAAAAGAAAAAATAGATAAATTGGATTTCATCAAAATTAAAAACTTCTGTGCTTCAAAGGACACCATCAAGAAACTGAAAAGATGACCCACACAAAGAAAGACAATATTTACAAATCATATATCTGATAAGGGCCTTATGTCTAGAATACATAATCAACTTTTACAACTCAATAATAAAAAGACAAACAACCCAATTTAAAAATGAGCAAAGGATCTGAATAGACATTTCTCCAAAGATAACATACAAATGGCCAATAAGCACATGAAAAGATGCTCATCATCATTAGTCATTAGGGAAATGTAAATCAATACCATAATGAGATATCACTTCACAGCCAGTAGGATGGCTAGAATCACCAAGTCAGATAACAAGTATTGATGAAGATGGGGACAAATTGGAACGCTTGTGGCACTGCTGGTGGGAACATAAAATGGTGCAGGAGCTTTGGACAACAGCCTGGCAGTCCTCAGACTTCAAGCACAGAGTTAGCATAGGACCCAGCAATTCTGCTCCTACGTATATACTCAGGAAAAATGAAAATATATGTCCATACAAAAACTTGTACATGAATGTTCATAGCAGCATTATTCACAACAGCTAAAAGGCGGAAACAACCCAAATGTCCATCAACACATGAAAGGATAAACAAAATATGGTATATGGATATAATGGAACACTACTCAGCTATACAGAGGAATGAAGTACTGACACACGCTACAACACAGATGGATCTTGAAAACATTACACTAAGTCAAAGAAGCCAGGCACAAAGGACCACATACTATATGATTCCATTGATATGAAAGTTCAGAATAGGGAAATCTATAAACACAGAAAGCACATTAGTGGTTGCTTAGGGCTGGAGGGGTGGGTAAGGAGAGATGATAGCTAAAGGGTATAGAGTTTTTTTGAGCTGTTGAAAATGTTCTGAAATTGACTGTAGTGATGGTTGCACATATCTGTGAAAATTGAATTATACACTGGAAATGGATGAATTATATGGTATGAGAATTATCTCCATAAGCCTGTTAAAAATTCTAAAATAATAAAAAATAAAAGTGATTTGGTCACTCACTAAACAAAAATTAGAACATCCAGCCATTTGAGGGTTTCACACAATAATTTGTATGCTTTGGGCAATGGTCCAGGCCAGGGTGATTCGGTTCTCTGTCCCCCTGGAAACTGAGAAACTGAAGCAGGCCAGGACTGCTGAGTCTGGTGTAGACGCAGCACACACCCACCCCTTCCGGCTCAAATCCCTAGCAGAGGTAAACAGCCGCTTTTCTCCGCTGCCATCGTCCACAGAGCCAGGCGCCAGCATCATGTCTCCACGCACACTCCCGCTGTGTCTCCCAGACAAGCACTGCTCAAAGCTCAAAACTAAGACGTCACTTTGACCACCCAGCCTTCCTTACCTGATCGTTATCAGCCTCTTGAACAAAAAATGCTTCTCCATTATCTCCCAACTTCATGTGCAGATCCACAGATTCCCCATTAATTTCTATGTCAACCTGAAGGAAAAACATATGTTTAAGAAAACAACGAGCTGCCTTCGTAACTGGACACCTTACGGGGGAGGGCCGTGTCTCTATGTGCTTAATCTACATATTTAATCACATACATCCCAAAAATATCTCACAATTCCAAATCTCAATCGGTCGATCTGGTCCTACATGCTCTTCTCCATCAAGAAATGAAGTCTATTCCACCTGCCCCCACCACGTTGAACCCGGGCAGGCTTGTGATTGCCCCAAAGGGTAGAGCACAACAGAAGTGACACTATGTGACTTCCGAGGCTAGGTCAGAGGAAGAGCACAGAGTCCTCCTGGCTCCCTCTCTCTGGAGACACTAGCCCTTGTAGCCAGCCACCATGGTTTGAGGCCACATGAGATCAAGTGCAAGCGCTCTAGCCAACAGCCTCAGCTGAGAGTCCAGCCAAGAACCACCAGTCATGGGAAGGAGCGCATCTTCAGATGATTCCAGAGGATGGAGGCTTCCAGCTGAGGCCCCAGATGGCAGAGAGCAGAGACAAACCAGCCCTGCTGCACTTGGTCTGAATTCCTGACCCACAGAACCCATAAGCTTAATAAAGAGTTGGTTTATGCCAGTAAATTCGGGAGTCATTTATACAGCCAGAGTAACCAGAACAATCTGAATTAGTAATTGTCAATTCCGTGAAAAGCACTTTCTAATGGAGAGCTAAAAATCTGGGTCTGCGAGAAGCTCTGGACATGTGAAGCCACAGAAATACAAAAATTTTCTCTAAGAAGAGAACCTGTCCCCCAGGTCACCAGTTCCCACACTCTTACCACTTTCTCTCGGGAGCGCAGGACCCCCATCTTCCCAAAGCGAACGTGGAACGGGGAGCACTGAAGGCTCCCGTTGGGTTGGCGGACAACGATGATATCGATACATCCAGACAGGGTGGCAGGATTCAATCCCTTGTAGAGTTCCTTCACAGTGACAAACACCTGGCCCGCCAACTGCCCAA
This sequence comes from Tapirus indicus, assembly GCA_031878705.1. NCBI lineage: Eukaryota > Metazoa > Chordata > Mammalia > Perissodactyla > Tapiridae > Tapirus > Tapirus indicus. The sequence continues at coordinate 9,632,438 of CM062923.1, read as the reverse complement.
CGTAATTCATGGTTTGAGCCTAGAAAACAGACACAAACAAAACACACAGAGACACACAATCAATCAATTCAGGGGAGGTCATCTACCTAGGACCAGTCACAATGAACTCCTCGTCATTTCAAAAACCTCTATTACACGTTCGACCTTCACACTGTGCCCAGATCATTTTGTTCCACTGGCACAGGCTCCACCACACCCACCCCCACCAGCCATGTCACCCACCCAAACAGCAAGTCCATCTGTCTCCACCGTCGCAAGGTCCAGCAGAGATCCCTCGCGCCCAGGAAGCCCAACCCCAGTCAGAACCGGACTCTTTCGCTCTGAGGCGCACGGTACCTGTTTATACCATCCTTAGGGCTCTCGCCCCTGTGCCTTACTCTGTCATTATGTGCAGGTTTCACAGACTCAATCTTAAGACCCGTGAGAAAAGAGACTGTATTTTATACCTCCTAGTATCCCCCACCGTGCCAAACAGAGTAGGTACTTGATATTATTAGTTGAAAAAAGAATGACTAGTTTTACTTGAGAAGCAAAAAAAAAAAAAAATGACTTTTGTTTTGAACAATTTCCATCCTGGTCCTTGCCTGCCTGTCTGATTTTCCCCCACCACTCCAGGGGATATTTGCGCCCTGCTGGGTCTCTCTGTCCAGCTAATCAATGGAAGTCCACTCAGCAAACATCCAGGGCATCTGCTCTACAAAAGGCCCAGTGCTGGGGACACAGAGACACAAAAGACACAGTCCCTATCCGCTGAAGGGACTCACAGGCTCGTGAAGGAGATAGAAGTAAAACACAAGTAACGAGGATATATGCCAGCGTTGTTGTGTCTGTTTGGTTTGAAGTAAGTGCTGAGGGAGTTTCGACTAAGGAAGGAGGCAGATGCATCACAGAGGAGCTGGTACTTGGCAGGTCTTGGAGGAGTGCTGAATACTTTCAGGACAAAGAAGGTGGACAAGGGCCCTGCAGGAGGAGAGGCAGGTGCAAAAGCAGAGAGAGGGGCTGTGCCTGCAAGAGAGAGCGTGCAGGGGAAGGACGGAGAGGTGAACCACGCCAGGAGATCCAGATGGTTCTACGCAGCAATGTGAAACCACTGCAGATTCGGGAAAAACAAAATGACAATTCGATCATGATTTAGAAAAAGCATTGTGGTAAAAATGTCGAGAAGAGAAATTGGAGGCAAGAAGACTAATCAGTGGCTGTTGATGATGCTGCAGACAAGAAATGATGCCAGCCTGAAAGGAAGCAGTGAAGAAGCAATGGAGGCAAAAGGAGAATCCAGGAACATTGTCTGTGCTCTGGCTCCAACTACCACCTCAGCGCTGGTCCACACCTGACTGCCCACCTCGGCATGTCGGATCCGAGAGCCCCGCCCTCCGGATCCATGGTCTTGCCCTGTCACCTGCCCTGATGTGACTCGGCCACCTCAGACAGGCCCACAGCACGCAGGTCTCACCCCTGCAGCCTTCCTCTGGCCACTCCTCCCCCTCGCTCTGCTTCACTGGACCATACCATCCACCTTCTCGCCTCCCTCAGGGATGTGGCCCCGCTCAGTGGTCCTTCCCCTCTCTGGGTCCTTTCTTCTCCAGCTCTAGCTGCTCCGGGGCCGAGTCCAGACCCTCTTCTCCTCTTTCTTCTCCGTACACTTAACACTTTGGTGGACTCATGAGGCCACGTGGTTTCAAACACTTCTGAGTATGAAGGGTTTGCACAATGTGACTTCCAATCAATGGATCCCAAGATCTTGCCCTTTCTCCCAGCCCACATGCCCGGATTCTCCAAGGCGACTCCCTGCCCAGGGCACATGGGACCACAGTGACCCCACCCACTTCAAGTCCCTTACAATTACGTGCCCCAGCAACCACCACAGCGCATGTCCACCCCAGTCCCGAGGACCCCCGTTTACACAGTCTGGTTCTGTGACCCTTCTTACTCTGATGTGTCACTATTTTGCCATGTGGTTCTCCTGTCACTCTGTGAAGCCAGATTCTCCTTGAGGCCAAGGATCACGCTTTGTCTTTTCAAGTTAAAAAAACAAAGAATACCTTTTGTAAGCCTCATCTCAACCCCTATGACATAAGCAGAAGTGACATTAGCATCCCCATTTATAAGTGGGGAAACTGAGGCTCAAAAGTGGTGGGTCACATGCCCCACATGCACTGGGCAAACAAGAACTGTTGATTTAATTCAAACTTAAACCAGGTCAGAGACCTAAAAGCAATGAACAAAACCTTCAAGGAAAAGAGCACGAGGAAGCCCTCACTGGCTCGTTATACAACTGTAAAGGACGCCCTCTGGATGGTCACTTGACTTCCTCCCTCAGATGAGGACACCAGCAGGCCTCCAGTGAATGCGTGAGAGACGCACAGGGACCTGCCTCCCTGAGGTGAGTCAGCGCCCAAGCTGCCCAGCTCCCACCGCTAACACAGTCACGTGTACATAAACATATCAAATCACGAATTTTCTAAGTTTCTTTATTGGTATAAGTTTAACTCACTTCATGCAAAGGGGGGGTGCAGTTCCTGAAAAGATGAACGATATGAAAAAGAATTCTTTGCAACCCTGATACTTCTTATAGGGAGTCATTTTATAAAAGAAATCATTACCTCGATGTTCAACCTGGATTGTAACATACTGTGCCCACCGAGAGGTAAACACCTAACTCCACAGCTGTGTGCAGGCAGGAAGAACAGCATTTTCGTACTATTTCTTTCATCACATGACCTCGTGTCCATGGGATTCTCACAACAACGCTGCAGGTACACGGCCTTTCAGATGAGAAAACTGAAGGACAAGCAAAGTTCAAGGAAGCAAAGGCCCAGATCACAGCCGTGCCGGCACACCTGGATCCGGGATCTGGATTCTGAAGCCACCCCCATTTTGCCTTCTGTCCAGCCCCCTCTCCAGACCCCAATTCTCCTACCTTCATCACTCTTCTACGAGAGCTATGCCCGTTACGCCGTGATGCGTGACCACCTCCCCAGCAGTGACCTCCCGCCCCCCACCCGCCGCAGTGCCACTGCTGAAGCTAACACAGCTTCTGAGAAGAGGACCCGCCGGCCATAAAAGAGAGAAGGCTCCTCAGTGGATGGTATCACCACATCTCTGCAACCTGCTTCCCATCTGTGAAATGAGGACATCGGCCTAGATGACCTGCGAGGTCTGACTCCAGCTCCAAGCCTTCGAAGACAAAGTCTGCGCTCCCTAACTCTTAGCAACTGAAAGGGCATCTTTAATCATTTAAACTAAGTGTTGCTCTGTTCTCTTGTCCTCAAGAACAAAGCATCCCTCCCCCTTTTCAGTGAGCAAATTCAAGGTTATCATGCAGAATCCAAGAATTTCAAAACTGGCAGGATCCTGAGTTGTTCCGACATCCTCATTTTAAAGAAATAAGCCCAGAAGTGGGAAGCGACTTAGGCAGACCCCCCCATGGCAGAGATGGAGCTCAGACTCAGATTTCCCGATTTCCAGCCCTGTGATCTTCCATCAGTGTGTGCCACGGGATTGGCCTGGTGTATTTTTCCTACCACAAATAATCAGAAGTTGCTTTGATATCTTTAGCTATCCCCTCTGTTGAATAACTTATTTGCAAATCTGAAAGTACCTCCATTCAGAAGCAGGAAGTCTGTTCCATGATTCTTAACAAATGACAGGGTCACAGCCCCACCTGGCAATACGCTCCTAGGAATTGTCCTCAACATCTACCCGCTTGGACTGCCTTAGCTGAGAAATGAGAATTCTTTAAAAGGAAGAATATTACCATCTCACACCTATTTGGATGGCTGCTATCTAAAAAATAGAAAAAAACAATCGTTGGCGAGGATGTGAAGAAACTGGAACCCTTGTGCACTGTTGGTAAGAATGTAAAATGATGCAGCCACTATAGAAAACAGTATGGTGGTTCCTCAAAAAATTAAAAATAGAATTACCATATGATCCAGCAATTCCACTTCTGGAATATATCCAAAAGAATTGAAAGCAAGGTCTCAAAGAGATATTTGCACACTCATGTTCACAGCAGCATTATTCACAGTGGCCAAAAGGTGGAAACAACCCGTGTCCATCAATGGATGAATAAACAAAATGTGGTATATACACACAATGGAATATTATTCAGCCTTAAAAAGGAAGGAAATTCTGGCACATGCTACAACATGGATGAATCTTGAGGACATTATTCTAAGTGAAATAAGCCAATCACAAAAGGACAAATACTATAACAAACTCATAGAGATAGAAAGTAGAACGGTGATCACCAGAGGCTGGAGGGAGGGGGGAGGGGGCGTTAGTGTTTAATGGGTACAGAGCTTCATTCTGCAAGATGAGAAAAGTTCTGGAGATGGATGGTGGTGATGGTTGCACAACAATGTGAACACACTTGTATTAAGTTTACTGAACTGTATACTTAAAAATGGTCAAGACAGTAAATTTTATGTTATGTGTATTTTACCACAACTAAATACAATTTTTAAAGGGGGTGAGGGAGAATACTGTATTAATCAGAACTCATTTCAGGAAGATGAATGTTATCTGCTTAAAAAATTTCTTTAGGGGCCGGCCCAGTGGCGTAGTGGTTAAGGTCGCGTGATCCACTTTGGCGGCCCGGGGTTCACAGGTTCGGAATCCAGGCACAGACCTACACACCGTTCATCAAGCCATGCTGTGGCGGCAACTCACATACAAAATAGAGCAAGAGGGGGACAGATGTTAGCTCAGGGCCAATCTTCCTCAGCAAAAAGAGAAGGATTGGCAATGGATATTAGCTCAGGGCCAGGCTTCCTCACCAAAAGGAAAAAAAAAATTCCTTGAAAGACAGTGTGGGCCCAGGAGGCCCAAGACAGCACCCTTTACAAGGAGAGACATCTGCTCAGGTGAGCTTGGGGCAACCCCAGCTTTTCTTTACCTGCCCCTCCCTCCAGGATCTCGTCTAAATAAATGCTGGCCAGATATTTAAAGAACCCAAGAATAAACCAGCTGGGCCCAAGTTCCCAAGTTTCACTTCCTTCAGTTCTGTTTGAAATAAAAGGCTCAAGAAAGAAGCTAATTTGATTCAACGGAGATAAGAAGCCAGATGAAGCAGTCCGAGAGAGAGAGTCCCCTTCCTACACATGACTGTTAATCTCATTCCTGCCATTGTTTTCGATTTCCTGGTGTTCACTAAGACACATGATCAGGCAGCAAGAGGAATATTTGTTTTGAAGAAGAAAGTATCTCAATTACCTCAAGAGTAACCAAAGATAAGTAAAACCTGTAGAGAACAAAACCTTAACTTTCCAGTTCAACAGCTTTGAGACACGCGCTCATCATTAACCCCATACTAAATTACTTTTAGTCTATTGATTTTTATCTCAAAATCTGGCAAGAAATAGCTGCTTCACCTGACAGGGCTTCATTTACCACCTGAAACAGGATTCCACAACCCCGGTTCAAAAGGTTTTCAAGGAGAGCTGAGCCAAACCTCACAAAAACCCTTTGGCCAAACTGGGATTCTCTAAGCTGTGCTGTGGATTTTCAGGGCAACTCTGAGGTCAAGAAACATGTAAATACATTGTTTTAAAGGTGATACCTTCTAGCTTGACCTTCTGGAATAATGCTAATTTTCTGAGGTTATTACACCCCATTGGAATACCACCTTTACAGATATTCTTCCCTAAGTTAGAAACTACTTCAGTACTTACATTAGACACAAATAGATAATACACTGCAGAAAATAAAAACCCAAAATATTTCCACCTGGCATTCTATTTACAACATTAATCATAAACAGTGTGTTCAACTTGAATAGCACCAATTATTAAAACTAAATATGGGGATTTGAATTATTTTAGGCCAAGGCCCTTAATCGTCAATTCCAGAATCAGTTGTTCTGCTCATTTATAATGCAAGTAGATAAAAGTGATTTTAATCCCCTTTCTAGTTCTCTCAACTAGAATGTTATCAAAGGCACATCATCTAGGAAATAACAGTTTCTCCACTTTAATATTGCGGGTTTGCTCCTTGGAAACGAAATGGTGACATGGTAGACAGCATCTAGACCTGTGCCACTCTTCTCCTCTCCCCTGAGAAGACTGGTGGATCGGGACTCAAGGGTGAGAAACCTCACCCCAGCAACGGTCAAGATGCCTGCAACACTGTTGCAGTGAATACAACTCTCAGAATCACCATCTTTTTCAGTCTTTCTCACCTCTACTTTTCTTTCTACCGTCTTCTCTTTAAGAACTAAGTGTCCTGCAAGAGTTCCACAACCACTCCTTAATCTGAGTCCCCCGTCGCCTCCTCCACGCCCTCACCTGACCGTCCAGGACGCCTCGTTCACAACCACGCCCACAACAACTCACACTGCCTGCTGCATCTCCTCCTCAGCCCTCAGGCTCAGTTGATGGCATCACCTCTCATCCAGGGCGGTCACTTCACAAATGGTGGCTGTCATTTGTCAAGTGGCTGGACAGACACCCTTCCACCAAGCTGGTCTGCTCTCCATGAGGACAGAGAGAGGCCTGCAGTCATACACGGCCACGTTTTCTATAACTACTTCCCACGCTTTCTTTGACTACAAATCTTCAACACTTACCAGGAGTGTAATCTTATAAATCTGTCTGTTAAGCTAAGTGCGTCTGGAATGATTTAACTGAATTACATCTATACGGTGATTATTTCCCCAAAAGTGAAAATGCTTTATTGGTTTAGAATACTTTTCCGCTGGTACAATGGAAACAGAGGATGTACAATCAAACCTGTCTCCGTCCTTCTCTTATCACATTAAAAACAAACATATGCCCCAGAGTGAAGGACGAGGGTTCAGGTGAAGTTTATTTACTTCTGGTGACCGCTGTGACAAACCAGCATGGGAGTGGTGGCAGCAGGAAGATGCGGATTTGGGTTGTGGAGAGGTCTCCACTTATCCAGGACACAGATGGCCTCAGGGCTGCCACAGCCACACGGACGTGTGCAATACTCTAATGTTTTAATAAGGGATGAGTTGGCAGGTCAAACCATAAAGAGAAACGAGGAAACGAACTAGAAGCAAATGAAGGAGAACTACTGAAAACAAATTACCTAACTATACTCGAGTTTCAGCAGAGAGTACCCTTTGATTCATCTTTGAAAGGACACCCAGAACAAAACAGAATTTTGAACTCTCTGAGAAAAAAAATCCACTGTCTATATGATGTTAAATTTTTGTCCATTGGCACAGCCCCCCAAGACGCACCCTTGTTTCCGTGAGGCCCGTGGGGGGCTGCAGGTGCAGCTGAAAGGAGCATGCTTCTTCCCCGGCCGAACAGCTAAGAACGCCAAGGATAATCACTGGAGGCAAGAAAGGATAAAATGATGGTTACGGGAAAGACTTACATGGGCTTGGAAAACCACGAAGGGTGTCTACCAACTTTGGAGAGAAAGTAATACCCTGAAGCCATCAGACCCAATGCCCGCCATGTCTATGCTCCAAACCCTTAACATGTTGCTAACTGAATCCAGAGAAAAGGCCCCGCAAACCTCCACACGACATTTGTACAGCAGTTCACAATGTATAAAACTCTTTCACACAAGTGAGTTCATCTGATGCACCTAAGCAGCCCCGGGCAGGACTCAGGACCAACATTATTACCCCATTTCAGACAAGGAACTAGGGGCGCCAGGTTTGCACGATGTTCACAGGAGCATGCGCAGTAAGCAGCAGGGTGAGAACAGGGGCCCAGGTTGAACCCCTAGTCTCCTCAGTTCTCCTTTGCATAGTGTGGCCTCTCCCATCTCAGCAGATAAATGGACGAGGCCCAGTTAAAGAACAACCAGTCGTGTGGCTTTAGCAAAGCAGATGGCAGTCATCTAGTTCTAAATGTCAAATAATATTCAGCATGTTTACAGAATATCCAGTGCCATATGGATCATCATAGATTGTAATTAAAGTTACAGAATGACAGAGGCTGTTCCAGAGCCACGGTAGAAAGCATAATCTATGAGACCAAGCATCTAAGGAGAACTGACTCACTAGAGGGAGTGATTCCACCATCAACGGAAGCATTCAAAGAGTCTAAGCCACCAGTTGCCAAAGAGGTTGTAGAGGGAATTCAAGAGCTTGATGGGGCTCTAAGTATATGATTCAATAACGTGGTCATAGCAACATGATGAAATCAAGTCTTCATCCCAAGCAAGAACCGAGGGCTGTTCTGTTTTCGTTTGGGGGAGTTGGGGGGGGAGGGGCTGTGACAGGGTGTGTGAGATTTTTGTTGTTGTAGTTCCATCACAAAAACTTCCAGACATGCAGGCACCAAAGTCCACCCACCACCTCCAAAGTAGCTTGGCAAATTTGGGAGGGAAAAAAGTGCTCAAATTTAAAAATTAAAAGAAATTAAGAAAACAGGAATTGTTCTCTCCCGGAATATAAAGACAAGGCCCCAAACAAAATTCACTGCAAACCCAGTTTAAATAACAGCCTCATAAGGCTTCTTCTTGCCAACGGACAGGCCATGAAATGTAAAGGATATAAGTCTGAAAAACAGAAACTGCACAAAATTTGGGGTCAGAAGGCCTGGACGGATCACCCTCCTCCAACATCTACAAGCTGTACGCATGGGGGAGCAGGGTATCCATGCCCTCTGGCGAAGCCTAACCGCTGTCCTTGTGAACGTACACACGATGACGACTTTGAAAAGGTCGCTGCGCTTGGGAAGCGCAGGGCAGAGGTTACTCACTGTGTCCTCACCTGCCTGAGGAAGTGACCAGAGAAGTCAGGCTCAGTGGCTGGCTCTGACGTGATATTTCCACACGTGTTCACACCTTCATCAGCCATCCCTCCGCGGGGCCTCTCAGAAGATACGTTCAAAACCTTCCCCCACAGCCCTCAAGGACTAAAAGGTCAAACACCCTCCTTTATTCGGTCTGTGATCTGAAGATTTCTCTGGCACTTTCCTCCTCAGGATGATTCATCATTTCCTGGGGTGAGCTGCCACTAACCCACTGCCTGGGCACCCAGAGGGCAGACACAATCTGTTGTCACCTCTGCCCTCACAGCAGGTGCTGAAGGGACACCTGTGGAGTCTGGGTGTAGGCACATCCAGGGAGCTTCTAGACTGGCAAACCAACCTGACACCAGGCCTGTGTCCCTGTTAACAGCAGCAAGATGACACCGCGGACACAGAACAAGCTACTGCTCTCATGGGCCAAGAGACGGATCCATCCGACTGTCAAGTCCCAGCCCGTCAGCTACTTTGGTTAAATGAGCACATCTGAGAGATTTGTAAATACCCATGTTTACTGGCAACACTAGGCAAAGACAATAACAGTAGCGAACCAGCGCGACATAAACCTTTAAATCTACTGTCCATTTTCACATCCTGTTAAGGTGGATGCACTGTCCAGATGGTGATGATAATCATTTAAATTGTTTGCTTGTTTATCATAATGATGCAAGGGATATAACTTTCCCATTTTGCAGAGAAGGAAACAACTGTAGAGTTTATGTAACTTGCTCAGGGTCCCAGTGCAGGGAAGGGGCGGAAGCAGCACTCGAATCCAGGTAAGTCTGTACCCAACACTGTGATAGTCCTGCAGACATCCTGAATGACCTGATGGTTCAACCCACATGTGAGGCAGCCCACACTGACTTTAAGTTATATATACTTACATATGCAGGAAGGTATAACGCACAGTATATGAGAATATATTCACTTCTCCAATGGTGAGGCCAAAATTATCTACTGTGGTACATTTTAGCTCTTTTTCCTTTTTCTAGGCCAGTACCCAGTTTGGAAATTGGTCGGCTTGCTCCGGAGGTAGGCCTGTGCTTGCCAGTCAGTCCAGGAGCAGCAGCCCAGCCCCACCCTCTGCCATCTGCCGGTGGCACACCAACTGAAGCAGAAGGTGCTCAGGTCAGTCACAAGGCCTCAGCCAAACCCTGCCGCCAGCTCTACAAGTCAGAGGAAAGCCCTATGGAGCTTGCAGATCTGAAAGGGGTCTCATCACCTTTGAGTTAACAAAGAAAAATGGCAAAGAGATTTTACTAGGGAAGCCTAAACACTCATGGATAAATCGCCCCCTCCTTTTTATCCTGCCTTGAACGTCTGAAAGTTGTCTCTGAGCACAAGTGAGCCACTAGTCAACAGCCACCCCTCCCTTCATGCAGCGGCGCCCACCCTGCACCTGGATCTGGGTTTGGCACCAGGGAAGATTCACTCCAGTCCTGGAGAAGCTGGAAATCTTATACCTTAACTGGCTCAGTTACTGAACAACTGAACATCATCGTTCATTTAGAACCTTTCCAAAAACTGAAGAATTTGCCTAGGGAGAGTGAGCACCCAGTCACCAGGAGTATTTAAGCCACTTGGCTTTTAGTTAGGACAGTTTTTCCTCAAGAGAATGACAAAAATCTGCCTCCATGGGGTCTCCCCACAGGTCCTTGAAGCCCGGGGACGTCTCTTTCTTCATTCTCCTGGTGGTCCTTGGGCCACCTGGGACAGCTTCCACTCTAGGAAGGTGCTGTCAGCTCCCGGCTGGGCCCCATGGGGATGTGGGGGGCCTGCACTCACCACCCCTGGCTGCTCTCCCCTGAGTCTGTGTCTCCATGTCTGGGGTCCAGGCCTGAGGTCTGACCAGCTCTGAGTAAAAACACACACAGTGTGCTGCTACTGGGGCTGGCCAAGATCACATTCACCTGGGAGGCTATGAGAGAAAACCCAGTTTTCGCCTACATACTAAAAAGAAGGTAATTTCTAAGAAATCCCAAAAATGGTATAATGACTAATAAGACTTGCATGAAAATGAAATTGGTTTATAAATAGTGTATCTTCCTCTTGTGATTTATATGAACGGCAAAGAGGAAGTCTTTTTTCAGAGCAATGTGGATTGATACTTATCAGTTGGTAAGGGTGATGAATTACAAACAAATGACAAAAAAGGAAGTATGACTTAGATGCAGCATGATGCAGGGGAAAGAACACCCGACTGAAAATCAAGATACGTGGGTTCCATCCCTACCCCCACGACGTGGGCAGCACACCGCAGCAGAGCCACAACCCCCCTGCCAGTTCTGGATTGAGCAAAGTTCTGAGTCCATCAACACCCTTGGGGATTCGGGGACTTTCTGGGCATGCGAGCATTCTTCAAGAGACGCTCCGGGCCAAAGTAAGAAAATTAACTAGAAAAGCTTGAGACGCTTTTAAAAAGCCTGCAAGTCATACTAATACTTCCTGACAAAAGTGATGAAGCAGCAAAACCGCTGGCCCTAGGGTCCCCCCACCAAAGCCCTTTCTGAATTCAGCAGGTCGGATAAATCCAGAGGTCCCGCTCATCAGCGCTCAGCTTCGGGACCAGAGGAAGGGGAGAGCCAGCTCCAGGCGACCCTCCAAAGGAGGGCACAGTGGGAAGTGTGGGGAGTGAGTGTGTCCAGGAGGGAGGGCGCTGTCACCCTGCAGAAGTGAGTCAGGAAAGTGGGCGCCTAGAACTCCAGACATGCAGGGAGCAGAGTGGGCATGGGAAGCTTTCTCCTCCTTCCAGGCCCCCACACGGTGGAAGCGCCCCACACTGAAGCTAATCTGTACAACTCCCGGCACGGCTGATGCACAAAAGCATCAGTTACCCCAACCCCACACGGTTCCAGAAGGGCAGCGGTGCTAACACTTGTCAAGATGAGGTGACGGAGGCCTCATGACTTCACGCCTAGTTGTTCCATCAGGAAAATCAGCATTTCATCCAAAACTGTCAGAATTCTTTTCTGGGCTTCAGAAATTGCCAAGAAACACTGCTTTCTTGGAACTTCCGCCAAAATCCAAAGCCCCAGCCATAGCTTTCGTAACTGCAGTTTTTGCTAACACCGTCCACCTCTAGAATATTAAGGGCAGTTTAAGATGGCCTCATACAACCCAATAGAAAAATGGGCAAAATTTATAGACAGAGAATTCAGAGAGAAAGAAACCCATTTGGTCAATGACCTACGGGAAGAGTCAATCCCATTCGTACTTTAAGATACGCAAATCAAAGGAGGCTTCCAGATGGTCCAAAACCAGAGCATTTAGTAACAACCCCAGGGTCGGCGGGAGTGGGGGAAACACACCCTCATCACTCCCTGCTGCTGGGTGACAACGGGGTGAGCACTGTGGCCACATCGGTCATTCTTTGCACGTTCTAGCAAACCCCAGCAATTCTACTGCTCTAAGATGCACGTGGAAAACAGTAATTGCGGCGTTGATTCTAACAGGGAAACTAGAAACAACCCAATGTCTACAGGACTCTGGTTAAAGAAATGATGGAGCACCCACACCATCTGATGGCATATCATGAAGCTGTTTAAAAAAATGGGGAGGAGAGGCACCTCCACAAACACTAACACAAGAAGGTATGCAGTGAGGGGAAAAAGTACAAAAATATTTATAATATGAGCCCACCTTTTAAGAATGACATTTACACACATTCTGATATGGACAAAAAAATTCAGCCTGATTTACATTCCACCTGGGAACAGGAGGAGACTTCACTTCTCATCACAAGTACTTCCGTGGGGTTGGTTTCTGGCTTTTGTTTTCCACATGTGCATGTAAATCTTCACCATTAATTTTCAATGACCTCAGAGAACCAAAGGAGGGATGGAAAACTCCCTCCACTGCCTGCCACTGAAACTGCTGAGTCAGGAGGGGGTGACGGGGGCTCCTGCTCCGGTCGGAAGGTCAGAGGGGTGACTGCCCTGCTCCTCCTGCATTGGGATTTTGCAACCCTCGGATCTTATAATCCCATGTGATGAGTGTTCCCAGGTCTCTGCCAAGGAGCACAAAAGGCCTGGACAGTGGGGGATGGAGACACCCAAACCATGGCATGGCCAATGTGCTGGGCAAAACAGGCCAGGTCTAGAGCTCCAGCCTCTGGCTCGTAACTATTTAGCTCACTAACTAGCTCAGGGCGTTGCATCCTCCCCTTGCATACCTGTAAGAGCCCTCTGTCCAAGTCTGTGTCTGGTCCAAAAGAATGCCCTGCTCTTGCGACTTCAACTTCTGTCTGACCCCCGCCCACTACACCCCAGCAATTCATGGAGGGCGTAAGATCACCGGGATGTTCGAGAGTGCTGCCTACAGCTCGGGTAGGAATGCCGGCTCTGGAGACAGATGGTTGGTGTTCAGATCCCAGCTCCACCACCGACTAACCTGTGACCCTGAGCAGGTTATTAATCTCTCAGCACCTCACTTGCATATCTATAAAATGGGAAGATATTGGCAGGGCCCACCTCATAGGATTGTTGGGAGGTGGTATATGCAAAGTACTTTTCAAAGTGCACATGCCAAATGAAAGCCAGGGGCTGATCATGTGGTCACAAATGGCTCCAGACAAAGGCTGGACTTTGAATTAAGGCTCTTGCCTGACAGTGCTTTCCATATATCAACCATTTAAATTGCACCTTCCCAAAAAGAAGGGGCAAAGAATACTATTGGTTAAAGTTAACACAGAAATATTAGAAGGGTACGCTTATACTCCAATAGGGGTAACACATTTCTATTTTCCAAAAATTGGGCCCAAAGGCAACCCCAAGATTGGGCAGCGTTCTGCGATTATGCAGAGTTCGCTGGCAGGAAATTCTTTTGCCAAAGCAGTTGTCAGGGAGCGGGCCTGCGCCTTGTTGGGCAGTGGGGCCCGGTTACCCCATAACTCTCGCCATTTCTCTCTTGTCATTTGTAAACCAGGGTGTACGCCTAGTGAGACCCCTGAACGCAGAGGACAATATCACCAGAAAGAGAGCATACGTGTCCAAGGAGATAGAGGGACTTCCCGGGAACAAGGCACATGATGTAACGTGCTCACCTGTGCCGCAAGCAGCCAGCAAACAGGCGTGTCTCGGGCATGTCTTGGTCACAGGGTAGGTTTTGTGAGCAACACAAAATACATCACACTCAGGAGCAAAGGGGCAGTCAGTGCAGAGCCATGACTCCATTCTAACAGCCTGTAGCTTTTTTCTGGAAAGCCCCAGCAAAAAATTCTACGTGACTGCAAGAATCACAAAACTTGGTCAGTAGGTTGAGAGATGTGGCCACAATCACCAGCGTGGAAAAGCTCCCTGATCCTCTCCAGCCCGAGCCCTGTCCATCTGCTCCCACTGGACCTCTCAGCAGGACAGTGGACACGGCACAAACACCCTGAGCCATCCCCCAGCAAGTAGGAACTGCGGCGAGCCGGGAGGAAGCCAGCACCTCCACGACTTGTGAGTCGACATCCATGGTGGTGTGGCCGCCACACACCCACCCAGAGCCCCTCCCCACACACCCACCCAGAGCCCCTCCCCACACACCCAGGCACTCTCTCTCACACACGCTTGTCTTCCCCCCACCAGAGCTCACTCACACACACACATATCACAGCTAAAACAAGTTTCACAAAACAATCCCTAACCTAAGATTAGTACGTCCCAGTCTGATATTTTCTTTTCTATTCTATCTCACTTTTTAAAAAATGCCTGGGGGCCCACTAACCTGATTTTAAGACCAGTGGGTCCCATGCTGCACCATGAAAAACACCAGCCTCTACCTGGAACCAGAGCGTTCTGGAGGCAGAAACTCTTTTCCTCGAAATCCTCCAGCCTGCACACACCCCAGCCCCACCCCCGCTCACTTCTTGTTTGTTGAATAAAAGGTGGGGAGAAGAGGGGGGAAGACGTGGGAAGAGGAAGAAGAAGGGGGGCACAGGGAAGTGGAGAGGACGCAGGAAGGAGCCCCACCACAGTCAAGAGGATCTTGCCTCCCACGGAGATCCAAGTTGAGACCTCCTAGAGGCGGAAGTGCCTTCGGGGCCCCGGAACACCCTAATCCAGGGGCCTGGGCCCTGTGTCCCCTGAGCTGACCTGCTGCCAAGCACAAAAGCAGGTGATGGGCCCCTCACTCTCTCTCTCTAGACGCTCTGCTCACAGCTTAGGAAGCTAAAGCTTCTGAAACAGCCATGGAACAGGCACATGGAGTCCTCTACAAATTAAGAAGCTGCCAGATCACTGACAGGCTTGTTTGGGCTTTTCCAGAGTATTTTCACAAACCTCATTCTGATTTTAAGGGAGTGGGCTTATCCTGTAATAAACTGGGCCAGGGTTCAATGAAATGAGAAAAGTGTCACTTTGCCCTTCCCAGGGAACTCGCCCCAAAGCTGACGGTGCGCTATTTACGCATCACGACCTCCAGTATTCCTCCTCAGAACCTCAAGTTCTCACGCCCAGCTTACACTGAGGAAGTTCAAGCACAAAGAGGTCAAACGGCTAGCCTCAGTGTCCTGACTGGATCACCACCTTCTAGGTGTTTCTCAAAATGCCCCAAAAGCTGCCCCCACCCCAGTGCAACCCCACCCCCACCAATCTGGAACAAGCTGCCTGCGGCCCTCACCCAGACCCATCGGCACGCTTGCCCAAATCATTTCCTCCCACTTAGATACCTTTTAGACCTTGAACCCAAAAGAGAGAGGATCCAGGAGAGGCCCACTCCCCGTGGGAGACGGGTGGCAGGAAGAAGTGGGGGGTCCCACAGTGATGATTTACAGCCCAGATGCCAGTGTAGGCAGGACTGTCCAAACCCTACAAAGACACCTCCTCACTGGCACCGTGTTCCTCCCATAAAACAGTGACCGCCACAGAGTCCCTGACCCCATCTTCCGTCCCCGGGGCTCCTGTGCATCTCAGTTAACTTCTACATCGTGAAGAGGTGTGATTATCTCTTCACTTCATAGACGAAGAAGCTGAGGCTCAGAGAAGCTAAGTCTCTGGCCCAGGTCACACAGCGGTGAGTGGCCAGCGTAACAACAACGCAAAGTTCCCTGCACGAGCCTCAGCACCCTACAGGCGGTGGAGGCCCCTTTCGAAATACCTTTCCATCTCCGCCTTCCCCTCCCTCTGTCCAGGGATCTCGGTGCAGCTGACTTGCCAAAGGACAGGACCCAAAGGCTTCCTTCTGGCCGGGCCGGCCACCCCCGCCCCATCCACAGCAGACTTCTCGGCCCTTCCAGAGGGCTCCCCAGGACCAGGAGACCCCTCAGTCCCTCCCCTGAACCCCCAAGTTCTCTCCTATGCAACAAGACTCAGCAGGTTTGCCCCTCGCAGCCCATTCCTTTCCTGAGTGATGCGAGTTTTGATAGCTGAGCCCTGGGATGGTGAAGCACCCGTGCAGGGTCCCACAGCAGCTAAGGCACAACTAAGACTAGAACCCAGGCCTCTCCAGACCCACGAAGTTCGGGTCCAGGCTCTGTCCAGGCCCGGCTCCACACCACCTCATGGGCCTACACACAGACAGGAATAGAAGCTCCAAAAGACACACCCATACACAAAAACGCTGGATAAAACAAATGTTGGCAAACATGGAGCATTATCAAAATACAAACCCATAAAACAAACTCTTATATTTCTTGGGTGGAAAGGGTAATGTGTGTTTATTTCTCCATTACTATACATTCCTCAATTGTTTAATTCATAAGACCCAAATTATGGAACAGAAGATAAACAGTAAATTTCACAACTGAGACCCATACCCCCCGATAAAAACACTGTTACAAGATCATCTTTCCCAAAACATTCCTGTTATCCTGGGGAAACTATTGGGTTCTAGAAACTCTCCAAATTAACACTGCCTGTTGTTTTAGTTCAAGTTTCCTGTTTGTGGTCAAAAATAGGGTTGACGTCTTTCTCCAGCACTACCCCACACACAAATTACCAGCCAGTTACCTACACTCTGGCTCTATGGTACTTAGGTTATTCCCAAAACACTACTTCTCATCCCACATTTTCCTGGCCTTCCCGAAAATAAAATTATTCGCAGGAGCATCTGACGGAAGGCCTAGCACCCACGGGGCTGCAGGAATGGTGCACAGAGGCTGGCCTAGGAGGGACCTGACTAATCTGAGAACCGGGATTCCAACCCGGCTCAGCCTGCCGCTCAGCAGCTGTGTGACCTTGGGGACAGGGACGTAGGTCAACCTCCCTGAGCCTCATCCTAACCTCCCCCCGCCTCCCTGGGCAGATTTTCACACAAGTACCCGGCGCAGAGCAGGGACTGCTCGCTGCACAGGTAAAACCCACCCGCCCTCCCTGGACGTAGCTGGTCCCGCCGTCCCAGGGTCCCCGGCCGCCCCCCGGGTCTGCCAGGCCCCAAGCTCGGCCCCGCGGGCGCTGCGAGAGGGCAGGCCCGAGGGATGCTCGCAAGGCCGCCGGGGCCCCGGGCCTGCCTCTCCGCCTCCCTCCCGGAACCACTTCCCCCGAGAGGGCCGGAAAGGGCCGCGGGGACCGAGCTCGGTCCTCGGGCGTCGGGTCGCCCCCGGCCCCGGCTTCGCCGCGCGCCCCCAGCCCCGCCCGGCCCCGCCGAGGCTGCGGCCCCTACCTCGGCGGTGCCCGGGGCTCGGACGGCTCCCCGCCCGGGAGGCGGCTCCGCACCTCGGGCGCCGCGCGTGGCCGCCTTTGTATGCAAACACCCGGCCGCCGCGCGCCCGCTGTCAGCGCGGCTCCGCCCGGGGGCGGGGCGGGGCGGGGCGCGGCGGGGGCCCTCGCGAGGGACGGGCCACCAGGCCCCTTTCAGGGCCGCCCCGGCGCCAGGCGGCAGAGCCTCCCTCCGGGGAAGGCCCGGGTCCGCCAGCCCCTCCCTCGTCGCCTACCTTAGCTTTCCTGTGGGCGTGGGGCCTTTGCCTGTGTCTCTGATTCTCCTCCCCAAAGTCATATATCTAATTCAACAGGCTACGTGGACATTCACCGAGGCCTTGGAGCGCAGTGGGCGTGCAAACGCAGCCTCGGGGCAGCCTGGTAAACCACTCGGAAGCCCCCAGGGCCCGGCCGCTGTCCTCTCGGCCTTACTCTTCCCGAGCTGTGGGACTTGGGTACATCCCTTAACCTTTCTGATCCCCGGCCTTCATTTCTTAAACCATAACGTGGCAGCTGTGTTGGCCGTATTGCGATTTACGCTTAGTTTCTCAAGATTGGTCCACCTTTATCATTTATCCTTGACCAGCACTCCTGCTTCATTCATTCAATAAGCAAATACTCGTCAGGCTCCGCTCTAGACACCGGGGAATGTAGCTCTGAACCAGAGACAGGTCCTTGCCCCCGTGGAGGTCCGTTCTCCAGCAGGGAGACAAGGCAAGGGACTAACTATGAACAAAATAATCTCTAATGGTGAAATGATTTAGAGCAGATGACCAGAGGTGGCCACATTTGAACTGAAATGCTAAATGACAAGAAACATTCCAGGCCTACCAAAACAGGGGGAGGAGGCAGAGCTTCCTAGAGAGCAGAAACAGCCAGTGTAAAGGTCCTGCGGCAGCCCTCTGTGGGTGGCTAGAGCCGTGGGGTAGCTGGAGGGGTAGCAGGGATCAAACCTGTGGGGTCTTGTAGGCCGAGGCAAGGAGTTTAGACATTCCAAGAAGTGTTTTAAACCTGGGAATTATACGATCCAATTTACATTTTTAACAATCACTTCTCTGCTGTATGGAAAATGGTCTGTAGGGGGCAGGAGTGGAAGCGAGCAGACAGGCTGCTGAGACAGGAAACCAGGGGAGATGATGGTGGCTCAGACTGATGGTGGGCGGGGGGTGGTCGTGAGAAGTGGAAAGACTTCAGATATATTTTGGAGGTAAAACCCTCGGATTGGCTGATGTAAGGGTGGGGTGGGGCACGAGGAGAGAAAGGGCGCGATGTCCATTTGGAGCTTGAACAACTGAGGGACGGCTATGCTCTTTACTGAGACGCAGAAAGAAGAGGGGAGATGCAGGATTTCTCGAAGGAAATCAGGATTGCAGTTTGACCACTCCGAGTGGGAGCTGCTGTTCAGCCACCCCAGAGGAGGTCGGGAAGGCATCTAGGGCTCACTGGAGAAGTCGGCTGGCTCTAGGCACAAGTGTGGGGTCATCTGCCTGGGGAGCTGTGCCCGGGTGGTGCACCTTCTGTCCAGCCAGCCATGTGTGATGCCCTCTAGCTGGTCTTGGGGTAACTCCCATCTAGGCAGCCCCTGTCCCCAGGAAAGCAGGCGCCCCCCTCGCATGCTGGCATTTCAGAGGAGGGGGCTACACAATGAGATTATCATTTACAGGTGAGATTCCTCCCCAGGGGTGTCTCAGAGACCAGAGTTAGGAGTGCATCACTGCTGCTGCAAATTTCAGGGCCTCAGAAGGAAGGCTCTTGTGCTCCCCCCCCCCCCCCACCACAGGGAGTGCCTGGCCTTGGGGTGGAGAAGCAAGTCTGCCCTACGTGGAAAGCCTTTCTGGAAGCAAAGTCCAACTTCAGGCCGCTTAAGTGAAGCCTTTGTCTAAAATAAATCTTGAATTATTAGACTAGAGGTCTAAAAACATAAGAAAATCAAGTCCAAAGCATTCATTCTACAAATGATGAACTTGGAGGCAGAGTGGGGTTGAGGTTCGCCCCAAGTCAGCACCGATTAGCAAGGTCTGGATGGACCCTGAGCAAGTGAGGTCTGCTGGCTGCCCAGCTTAGCCTGCCACCTCAGGAAGGCTGTCCCCATTACTGCCACAACATCTAATCAGGGCCAAAAAGGGGATTTTTTTCAAACAAGTAACGAGAAAATACTCACTAGATCACATTTCACTATAAGCTGAATTGGATTCACCAAAGCCCTGTCACTTCTGATCCTGCCCTGTCTGGAGTCCCCCTGGGAGGGCCCTTGCTGAGTTGTCAGCAACCAGGCTGGTGACCCAGCTGTGACTCAGCCAGGAGAGCTGAGGTGATCCCCTTGGCCAATCCCAGGACCTGCCATTTTCAGCCCAACTCGGAAGAGAAGAAGGAACCATCAACCATCGGGATGAGTAATCTTGCTCCAGCTGGCTGGAGGAGGAAGGAGGCAGTGAGTGATGCCAGGGCAAAGCAACGCAAGCATCCTCAATTCTAAAGACCCAGTTTCACAATCTGGAAAATGGGGAGCAAATGCTCAACACACAGATCCACTTTGAGGATGGAAAAGGTCATCATGTAAAATACATGGCACAGCTGCTGACTTGAAAGATTTTTAAATTCTAGAACCCCATACATGAAGGAGTGGCCATTCCCAGAAGGATTTGTTCAAGGCTTAGCCCAGCTGTGATACGGAGAGAGAGCCCAGCTCACGCAGCTCTGGGACTCAGCGGCTGCTGGCCTCCCTCCTGGGAGGGACACCCAGAGCACACTGGCATTGCTGAGGATGCGTAAGTCTCAACAATTACAACTCTTCAATTGTCGGAACTTTTCTGTGCATGTAAAAGTGACGAGAGGGATATAAGCCACTCTATTCTAGCTGGAAACCTCCCCCTTCTCACCCAGTGACATTAACTCTATTATCCTGGGAATTCTGAAGTTTTCCGGATTAACTACCTACACAACTGAAAGGGCTCTGCAAGGGGGAGGGGAGATAGGAGGTGGGAACACCCCTCTTCACAGGAACCCCATGAAACATTGTAGGTAGATGTGCAATTGACTGGTCTCCTGATAGCTCTGGGAAGTGGCATCAGTGGTTAGCTCTGTAAATGCCCTGGGCAAAAAGGATACCAGAGAAATCACAATGAATTATTCCCCCAGAGGGCTGCACGTTACCTCTGGCACCAATGACTTTG
The DNA here is from genome assembly GCA_031878705.1 of Tapirus indicus. Lineage (NCBI taxonomy): Eukaryota > Metazoa > Chordata > Mammalia > Perissodactyla > Tapiridae > Tapirus > Tapirus indicus. Next base: position 9,611,915 of record CM062923.1, on the reverse strand, counting down.
GGGCCCAGGTAGGGAGGGGATCTCCTTGGGATCCAAGGCCAGTCCTTGGCTGGGGGCCCCAGATGAGGTGACTTCGGAATGGGCACTCCCTTGCTCGGGGCCTGGAATCAGGTGGGAGCCAGGGATCACCAGGTGCTGCCTCACCCACTCAGAGGGCAGGGGACAGAGCAGCCTGGTAATGAATAAATGACAAGCAATAGGATATATTGGAGTTTATGAGGAAGCCATTGGTTTAAAACTAATTCAGCCTGACATTGTTTTCCCAAAAGGCCTGACATGGCCTGTTGAGCATGCATAGTACATCTGCTTTAAACATTTACAATGTCCCAAAGACAAGAATGATGCCTTTAAAGATAGGGATGTAGTTTCCCCCCATATCAGCATTTCTTTAAGGATAAGCATCTCTTCCTGGTAACTAAAGATCAATTACTGACCTGCTATGTTCACCTTGTAACCACTGACCTGCTGACAACTGACCTGCTGTGTCAGCAAAGCAATCTCGTGACTATGTAGAAGGGACATTCCCCAAGAGAGTATACAACCACTCCATACACGCCCTTCTTTGGAGAGCTTCCTTCCTTTGTGAAGGTACTCTCCCAGGCTATATGGTCCTTAGGGTTGGCTCATAATAAACTTATCCCAATTCTGATTTATAGATTGATTACGAATTATTTGCATCAACACTGGAAATCCACCAGAGGTGGTGTGGTTCCCCTGGGTGCCTGTGGGTGGCTGACCAAAGCAAGTCTCACGGGGAAAGAGGCAGATATGAGAGGCCCCGGGTTCTGCAGGGAGAGGAGGAGGAGGGAGGGTAAACTAGGGGAGCAAATATCTGGAACCAAAGCACAGAGGGTGCATCCCCAAATTAGGGTGAGGATCACAGATTAGGGCGAGGCATCCAAGGGGGCAAAAGAAGTCACAGGGAGATAAAGGGGAGAGCTGACAGTTGGCCACAGCTGGATCTTGGAGGCCACACCATGCCAATTCACCCTAACAGATACATTAATTAGACAGGATCACATACCCTTCCTCGGCCATGCAGTGAGCAGAGTCAAAGATTCATAGGACCCACATGCACGTAATGCAACAGGGAAGCAAGGAAACTCCCCAGGCTCAAGGCACAGAGAGATGAGTCTCGCCTGCGGGGCCTGCGCTGTTAACAGTGCCTGGTGGGACCACACTGTCCCACTGGGAGAGCAGCCACCACCCATCCCCCACTGACCCGAGCCTTCATTCAACATTCGTTTCTTGAGTGTCCACCCTGTGCCAGGCCCTGTGCGGAGCAGACCAAACATGGCATCTGTCCTCAGTGAGTTTACAGTCAGAGACAGTAATCGCAGCCAATTGCACAAATACACGTAGAAACTGTCACCCTGCTCAGTGCCACTAGGAACTGAAGGGTTGAACACTGCTGCAGAATTTGATCTACTGGACTCCCCGAGGAATAGGATTCAGCTGAACTCGGTGGCCTGGGCAGGCACAGATCTGGGCTAATCTAGACCAGGTGTGGAGGGGCAGAACGCTGGAGAGGGAACAGCCATGCAGAGCAGTCTGTGTGCACAGGGGCTGAAGGAAGGCCCTGGCTGGCCTCTGATGGGGTGAGGAGGGAGCACAACCCCATGCCTGCCCGGCACTGGCTCCAGCCTGTGTCCCCTGTGATCAAGAGGGGTGGGACACTCTTTCTCCTCTGGCCAAATGGAGAAGATTCCTAATGAGCCAGGCTAGGACAAGAGAGAGATTTTTGCTGGGACTATTACCTGGTTCCCTCTTCCTGCCCACTTCCAGGCCTGCAGGACCCAGGTCTCTGAACCAGCCTACGCACCTTGGAATTTATGTCCCTTGGTGGATACTTCCCATCAGGATGTCTGCATTTAGCTTTAGAGGATTCATCCTTCTCCCCAGCTCTTCTCCAGCCTCATAGTGAACAGCTGTCTCCTCTTCACAGTCCCAGGACTGATAGTCCCACTATTTGGTATGGCATGAGCATTTGCCAATCAGAAGAGACACCAGGCACAGCAGAGCAGGGTCTGCTGGGTTATGGAGCAGGTTGGGAGGGAAGGGGAAGATGACAGATGAGGTGGCAGGAGTGAGGCCACTTAGGGAACTTGGGACAGTGACTACTGACTAGTGTTTCTAAATTTCTGATATGTTAATCATTGGCAAGGCCATATTAGTGTACACTAGATAAGTTTACCCAAGAAGAAAACATATTTAGAATTCAACTTAGAAATGTGTCCGCTTGGACTGAATGTTTATGTCTCCCCAAAATTTATTTGTTGAAGCCCTAATTCCCAACGTGATGGCATTTGGAGATGAGGAGGTGATTAGACTTAGATGCGGTCATGAAAGTCCAGCCTCTGACCTCAGTGAGGGAAGTTGGCTCTAGAATAAAATCGGGTTCCTGTAAACAGGACACTATGCAACCTGTTAAGTGCTATGAGCTCTGGGACAGCCCCAGAGTAACCATTCACCTACTAGACTTTTCAGCTGATAGATCAAGTGGTGTAACCCTTTGTCAGCTCTGAACAAACCATTAGGAAAGCAGAAAAGAATTGGATTTGCCAATAAATTGTAACATCTGTTAACATGCAGAATTTAAATGCTGCTCGCTCATAGCCATCCACATAGTTGCCTGGAGCCTAAATATAACCTCTTTCATTGCTGACCTAGAACCTGGGATTGGTTGAGGAAGGTAACTCTACACAGTGAGGACTTCGAGTCACCAATGTCATCATCTCTTGTCCTCAGAATAAATGAAATCATTCCCACCCACCCCTAAAATCTAACGCAGTGTTTCCCATGAAAACTTGTCCCACGTTAGAATCTCCCGGGAAACTGTTAAAACTCCCACACCCAGACTACAGTCCACATCAATTAACCACAGTCCTGGGGGTCGGACCCGGGCATCAAAAACTCCCCATGAGACTCCAATGTAGAACCACATTTAAGAACTGGTGTTCTGAGTCCACTTCCCTCCATCCCGTACCCCGGCTGGCTGCCAGTCTCTCTCTCAAAGCCCACGTTCTCGTCTCCCAGCCCCTCATGCCAAGGGTCAACATAATTTATATTTCTTCTAAATGTCTGTATAATGGAGTGCACACAAGCCAGCTCAAGTAAAGTGAGTGGGTGAATATGTGTGTGTTTGTGCGTCTGTGTGTGAATGGAGCTTGATATATTGAAAGGAGCCAGGGATTCCAGAAATGGGCCTGGTACTATGGTAACTTTCTGTTCACTCACTCTCCTTCCACTTGGTTAGTGCTGTCCCCCCGCCCCGCCCCAGCCCGCTTCCTCTGCTGCCTCCCGGTTTTTCCTCCCTCATCAGTCTGGCCACACACAGCTCATCATGTACCTCTCCCCTTCACATGACCTTCCACTTCAGTTCCTCTAACTCCAAAATTTCAAAAGAGAAATCGTATTGACCCAGGTCATCTTCTCAACCCACAAGACGCAAGTCTTAGACAAGTCACTGACATCCGAGGAATGGCTATCTTCGGGTCACTTGTCCATTCCTGGTCCAGTGTTTCCCAATTCTGCTCACATCCCCTTTTCCTTCACCTAGTGTACCCCAGACACAGTGCTAAACATTGTAGCAGATAGAGCCATGAGCCACACATGGCACCTTCCTTCAAGGCCTCCTAAGTCTGTCAAATATCAACAGACTTGATACAAGTAATTGCTGTGAGAGAAGAAAGAGCAAGGTCCAATGGAAGAGCATGGAAGACAGGATCAACCTGATGGGAGGTGCCATGGGGGAGTGGTTCCAAGTTGGGCTTTGATCCCAGCTTCACTTCTTGCTAGTTACATGATCTAGGGGAAGGAGCATTTGACCTCTCTGACCCTCAGCTTCTTTTTGTACTAAACAGGGGTGAAAATCTGTTTCACAGGGTTGTTTGGAGGAATAAATGATCTGAAGCACTTAGTGCAATGTCTGGCACAATAAACATGGTCCACTCCGGTGAGTCCTATAATAATAACAATGATAATTACTATTATTATCATTATTATTATCTACTATGAACACTTAGGAGCCTGATAACGAATGTGGTATCAGGTTTGGGCCTTCGGGATGGGGAAGACTCTTGACAGATGAAGCGTGTGCAGAAGGAGGTGTTTCGGGCTAAAGGAACAGCACATGGAAAGGCATGATCAAGGGGAATGACGAACTGCTGTGCGGCTCAGATGTGAGGTCACTCCCTGGTTTGAATGCAAAAGTAAATTTGTATCCTTCTTCTCTCTCCCACAGTGAAGAATTAGCACAGGAAGGAACTAACCACTTAGGAGAATTAAAGTCAATTTCCTGAATTAAAGCACATGTTCCTTTGTACTTAGGAAAGCTAAATTAAATTTTCCTTTAACCCAAAGCAGAACTTTAATCTCACACGTAAGCAGAACGACATGCACCTACAAGGAGCATCAAAGATGCTAGAGCGGCAGCATCCCTCTCCTTTGGCGTCCAGGGGAACACTTTCTCAGTAACCTCTGGCTTCTCTCTCCACCCCTCGTCCCTTTGGTCTACAAAAGGAACTATATCACTGTAGCTCCACCTCTCCTTTCTGGTGGGACGGTCAACACAAATCACGAAAAATTAATCTTCCCTGGTGCAATAAGGGAAAGAGATGGCCTTCCCTCCCTATTCTTAGAGCATCCACTATACCACAGTTATCATTATAAATTCTTTCTCTGCCTCTTTGAGATGTAAGTAAATATTTTTAAAAGCTAAATAAGCTTTTGGGCACCGTACAACTCAGAAATGTTTCATCGACCAGGAAGTCATCTCTTTGCAATGTAAACATCAAGGAAGATGGCACCCTCAGCTCCCAGTTTCTGTGGGAGGGTAGGCGCCTAACTTCGCAGGTGCCATGCCTCGCTCCAAGGTGCAAAACTAGCTCCTGTCATAAATATGCTACCAGAAGTTCCTTTCTTTTTTTTAGATAAAGGCAATAAGCCAACATAAATGGCCACCCCATTACCAGGTGAACCAGGGTGAACTGTGTGTGACAAATAGCACTGTCAAGTCCTCTTTCTTGAGGACCAGTTGTCATTTAACTTGAGAACATGTATGTAATGGGTTGTATCAGCCCGGGTGTATAAAGGGGTGAGATTTCTTTCCGTCTTTGCAATCTCTCAGCAGATTGCCTGTGATGCGCATCACATTCTGGTTTAATGCTTATTCAACAATCCAACTTTTTTCTTTCTCTTCTCCCTTTGCAGAGAGCTTTTCTGGTTGGGAGGGGATCTTGTTTTTTATGACATTTCCCCAACACCAGCCCCGCTGTCCTCAGGACATAGGCCTTTCCTGCCCCCGGGGTCAGTGAGCCAAGACAGGAAAGCTTGCAGTGTGGGGTGGTTAAGGTTAACTCAAGAGAGAAGCTCCACAAGCCTGATCCTGGTCACAGGTCAAGCTATTATTACTATCTCCCATCCCTCATCCTGCACTTTCTCTCTCAAAGGGTGCTAGTTAGGGGTCCAAAGGATCCGTGGATAGAAAGCACAAATCCATGAACTTAATGTGGAAAAAAATATATCTTAAATTCACTAACTTCTAACTCAAATTTAGTAGGATTTCCCTCAATTATGAATGTGGGCAATAAAATACAATATTGTTGACAGTACCTGTGACCAATACCAATGCCAACAAAAAAAATCACAGATATTTTCATTCCACATTGAAGTTGTTGCAGATATTTGCAAAATATCATATACACCCATTACTCCTTCAAAATTATGGTTGTTATTAGATCTGCTGCTCAAGGACAGGAAAACTGAGGAAGTTAGACCTCTGACAACCAGGGACAGAGAGCCTGCCTCCACTGAGGCTTAGTCGAAACAACAGAGAATTCCTACCTCCATGCCACACTGTCAAGCTAATGACAACAGGGTAACAAGAATAGCAAGGGAGGAAAAATCACGTGCCAGAGGCCCTTCTCTGAGTTACAGTGCAAAGGGAAGGTCTGACGCTGAGAGTCAAACTGATGTTTCTCTGACAAACCCACCCCCACCCTAAAACACAAGGTGTTCCCACAGGAATTTGAAGAGTTTGGTGCACAGGGGGTAACCACAGCAACAACAAACCTCAAACCCAGCTTCTGGCTAGGTTAAATCAAACCCCTGCACTAAAGGCCTACCAGGAGGAAAAGCAGGTCCATTTCTAGAGAGAAAAACAATTTGTCAGGGCCGGCCCAGTGGTGTAGCAGTTAAGACTGCACGCTCCACTTCGGCGGCCCAGGGTTCACAGGTTCGGATCCCGGGCACCGACCGGCGCACTGCTTGTCAAGCCATGCTGTGGTGGTGTCCCATATAAAGTAGAGGGAGATGGGCATGGATGTTAGCCCAGGGCCAGTCTTCCTCAGCAAAAAGAGAGGGGGATTGGCAACAGATGTTAGCTCAGGGCTGATCTTCCTTACAAAAAAAAAATTTGTCTAAGTTTCTACAGTTCTACCATGATGTCCATCTTTCAAGAAAAATTATGAGGCAAATGAAAAGGCAAGGAAAAAAACACTTTCAAAAGACAGCGATAATAAGAACGAGACTCAAACATGACACGGATGTTGGAACTATCTGACAAGCATTTTTTAAAAACTGTGACTAGTAGGTAAAGTCTCTAATGCATAAGGTATACAATATGCAAAATCAGATGAGCAATTTCATTAAAGAGATGGAAACTATAGGAATCAAATGAAAATGCTAGAAATGAAAAATACTGTATCAAAGATGAATATTTTCAGTGGGCTCATCAGTAGACTCATCAGTGAGGAAAGAATCAGAGAAGCTGAAGTAAGGTAATCAGGAATTACCCCAACTGAAACACCAAGAGAAAAAAGAGGAAGAAAAAAAAGAAAAAGAACAGGACATCTAAGAGCTGTAGGTCAAAATGAAATGGTCTAACACACATGTAATGGAATCCCAGAAGGAAAAGAAAGTGAGAGAGCAGAGCAGAAGAAATATTTAAAGATATAATGGCCTAGAATTTTCCAAAATTAGTGACAGACACCAAACCACAGATCTAAGAATCTCAAAGAACACCAAGAAACCAAGCAATATAAATATTCACACATACACATGCATGCACACAAGTATATCATATTTGAACCTCTGAAAATAAAAGCAAAGAGAAAGTCTCAAAGGCAGCCAGAGAAAACGCAAATTATACAGAGGAACAAGGTAAGAATTACAGCAGACTTCTCATCAGAAACCATATAAGAGAGCCAGAGAGTGAATATTGTGGACTTTAACAGTCACACAGTCTTTGTTGCAACCAAGCTCTGCCATTATAGCACAAAAGCAGCTGTGGACAATATGTAAACAAATGGACATGACTTTGTTCAATAAAAATTTATTTATAAAAACAGGTGGTGGGGGCTGGCCCAGTGGTGCAGTGGTTAAGTTTGCAGGTTTAGATCCCGGGAGCGGACCGACGCACCACTTGTCAAGCCACGCTGTGGCGGCGTCCCATATAAAGTAGAGGAAGATGGGCACGGATGTTAGCCCATGGGCAGTCTTCCTCAGCAAAAAGAGGAGAATTGATAGCAGGTGTTAGCTCAGGGCTAATCTTCCTCTCACACATGAAAAAAGCAGGTGGTGGACCAGACACAGCCCATGTGCCGTAGTTTATCAGGCTTTGGTCTAAAGCAAAAATAGTTGCAATGCTTTGTGTGTTAATAGCATATGTGGAAGTAAAAGCAAAAAGGATAGGAGGGAAGACTTAGAAATACGCCATTGTAAGGTCCTTATCCTACACATAAAGTGCTATCTTATTATTTTAAGGAAATTCTAATTAAAGATGTAAATTGTAAGCATTTGGGAAATCACTAAAAATTTTAAGAGCTATAAGGAACAACTCAATAAGGAGATAAAATAGAATCATAAAAATGTTTAATTAACATAAATGAAGGCAGAAAAGAGAAAAAAAAGAACAAATGACACAATAAAAAATAGCCAGTAAGATGGTGGATTTAAATCCAGCCACATCAAAACTCACATTAAATATACCGGCTAAAAGATAAGATTGTCAGATTGGATAAAAGAGCTAGACTCAGCTATATACTGTCTACAAGAAAACCACCTTAAATATAAGGACATGGAAATGCGGTGGTGGGTACATGACTATATGCTTTGGTCAAAACTCATAGAACTGTATAATACAATATGACTGTGTGTAAATTTTAAAAATCAAACTGAATGTAGCAGTAAAGATGAAATGCAGATGCTGACACGTGACTCTGTATTACAAATGAATCACATAACCACACTGAAGAGAATGGAGAAGAAAGGAACTGACCCAACTTTGGCAAAAAGTGTTTCAACTGGATACTATAAGGCTAAAGACTTAAAGAACTGAATACAAACACTATACGCCAGTTGATAAATTTGTTTCTCACAGGTGAATGGGTAACAATTTTGAAACTGCTTTATTTGGGTACTAGGGTTGAAAATAGAAGTAAATAAATTGTAGCTAATAGGAGCAAGGTTTCTTGCCATTGGAGAAAGAAGCTACAAATAAGTAAAGGGAGAGAAGGCTAGAATGTACCTTGTGGTCTGAACTGGAGCCAGATATGAACTGTTATTTGACAGATGGATGGATAGATAGATAGCGAGAGATAGAGAGACAGATAGATAAATGTAGATGAGTGTCTATGCCTGGGTTACTATACATACATATATTTTTATCTCTTTCCACTGAGAGGGACTAGAAGCAGTGACACCCCAGTAGCAATGAGCACACAAGCACCCAGGTCTTAGTTTCTAAATACCATTTTCCAGTAAAAACAACAACAACTAGGTTTCACTGAAGAAGTGGTTGATTCCGGGGCCAGAGCAGAGAAAAACCAGGTCAACCTGGAGGATCTTATAGTACCAGAAAGTAAGGAAATGCCAAAAAGAAAGAAAGGAAGGGAGGGAGGGAGGAATGAAAGAATGAACAAATGAATGAACGAACAGAGAGAGAGAGAAAGGAAGGAAGAAAGAAAGAAAAGAAGATGGGCAAACATGTTGAAAGAGCACAGGAGCCAACTGGAGAGACCTTCCAATGGCCAAAGTTGGAACTTGACCCACAAAATATTATCGGATTACAACTCAAATAATTTAAAAAATCAATGAATCCATACTGATAGAAAAAAATAACTAAGTAAAGAAATGAACTGTGAAGATACAACTCTTCCTTAAAGAAGAATTCTAGTTAATAAATGTAGAAAGAATGACAGAAATAGAAAATCACCGTTCGAATGCCACAGTGATAATTGCTGTGGGCGGGACACACCGATGGCAGCTAAGGTTAGGAGCAAAGGTAAGAGCAGAAAGAGAGTACATCCATGGTTTCCAAATATTTAGTAACTACAAAGGGAAATTACTTTACAGTGGAAAATCCTGGCAGATACCACCTTAACCAGGTGATCAAGGTTAACATCTCCAGTGATGCACAGCGACACCACGTGCCCCCTGATAGGATGCACTAGGAAGGCACATCAGCTCTGTAGCCTTCTTCCCAATGATATAACAACTTCAATCTAACCATGAAAAAACATCAGACAAACTCAAATTGAGGGACTTTCTAACAAAGTAACTCTTCCGAAGTGTCAAGATCGTGAAAGACAAGGAGAGACCAAAGAACTGCCACAGACTGGAGAAGACCAGGAAGACAGGACAACTCAATGCTTTCAATGATCCTGGATTAGATCCTGGAACAGAAAAAGTAATTAGTAGAAAAACTGGTGACATCTGAATAAATTCTGCAGCTTAGTTAAAAAAAAAATAGATAACTGGCTCAATATTGCCACAGATGCTTAATATCAAATGATTAGTGAAGACCCAAAGGTCCAAAAAGTTTGGGAGAAGGAGCTGTGAGAGTTCCGGGTGGGAAACGAGGCCACAGGCTTTACTTCAAGCAGATGGGATGTGATCCAGACCTTGAAGGATCGTTGTTTGACAACCAGTAGAAATGAGTAGAGAAGAGATTTGGGCAGGGGAGGGGTAAAGGTGGATCAACAAGTTTATCAAAGGTTTGGCAGTGGGAAAGCCAAAGGCTCTTCAGGATTCACTGTGCAGGTTGTCAAAGAGAAATTTCCTTATGGGTTTGTTGAGTGGTTAATACGGGAAATCAGGCTGAGACCAACACATCATGGCCTCAAATGGCAGCCTAAGGAGTTGGTACTTGATCCTGAAAGCCCTGGAGAACCATTGAAAGCTTATAAGTAGGGAGTGAGATATTGTGAAAGCTCCATTTTATGAAATGAATCTGGCCATGGTGTGCAGGCCACATAGGATGGTGGGAAGTCTGGGCAGCAGAAGACAACTGAGGTAGATGGCTTCTATGATGGTCTAGATATCCAGTTATAGAGAGGGTCAAGTGAAGATCAGTGACTGATTGCCATGGAGAATTAATGAAGGGACAACACATTTCCAAATTTATCGGTTTTTAAGTCGATGAAGATGGATCACTCCAGCAATAACACCACCCAACACCACGCAGGCTCTAGGTGGGATGTAGCCAGCACCCCTGCAAGCGTTATGTCCTGACCCCGCACTGTGAAATGAGAGCACTTGTAACGTCCCCCACATTTACATCCTGCTTGGGTGTAAGAAAATTGATTCTTCCTTTGTTTCAACATCCTCCATTAAAGAAGGGCAAGAGATCCAGGGAGAGAAAGTGATTCAGGGACTGCTCCCATGATTCCCTGCCTGGGGCCCAAGGTGGGTGTCTGTCTACACAGGCTGGCTGCTTTGAGAAGGTTCTGACAACTACCCTTTCCCAACTCCAAAATAAAAAAAGCAAAGAAAAACCCACTATCTTAAAATCCCAATGAAATTGCACTTCCTATAAATATTGGTTTGCTGATTGCTACTGCATGACTAATTGCTGTCCGTATTACAAATACCTCAGCTCCGAGGAATACAGGAAGGGAAAGGTGGAGACGCCAAAGGGAAACTTCCCCTGCCTCACAAAGGCGCTGTGGGCTCCTTGGATCCTGTTCCTGCCCCTACTGCCTCTCATCCTTCTAATGGGAATTCAACTCTGGAGATTCCTATTAGGTGCCAACTTGGAGAACTCCCTGAAAATACAGTCAATATCACACACCCGTACACACATCTAAATGCATTTTCTTTGCATTTCCCATGTTAATAAGATAAAATATTGGGAAAAATCATTTGTTTAAATTGGAATTTTATAAATATGGACCATGGTTTATCATTCTCAAAGAACTCCATGAGAAGCCAATCAATTACACCGAATAAAGGAAGAGAACTGCCTAAAAGCCCAGAGCAAATCAATTAACAGAAGGTAGAATTGAAACCCCAAGAGCCTTGTTATAGGGCTTTGGTGTCCCTACATTTCAGTCATCAATTCCACTCTTCAGTGAGTTCTGTGCCTGAGAAGCCAGCACAAGGGGAAGCTTGAAACCCCAGGATGCTCCACACACCCCGCCTGCCGTTTACCTTAGCTGCCGGGAGAAAGCCTTGTTTCTCCCATTTGGAGGGCATGCTGGCAGCACCCCAATGAATTTTCATTAACTTCAGATGGTGGTCCCTGCTCGTGGGAACCTTGGCCTCCTGGTTGATTTTCCTCTTTATCCTAGCTTTCTAGTTCTCAGCAGGCTAGGCCACCACTTCTTGGCTGTTGTTAGGATAAGCATGGCTGGCTCCCCTCCCGTCTTGCCTTTCTCTCTTCCCTCCAGGTCTTGCCCCTCAGCCCACGTCCTCCCCTCCCATTTTCTCCCCTTCTCCATTGTCCTTTCATCAGTGCTGCCTGCAGAGGCTCCAGGGAAAGCTCATTGTTGGGTGGCAGGATTGTGATGACCCCACTGGGGTTATGATGTCAGCATTTGGTGGTGCTCAGAGGAGGAGAGAGAGATGAGAAGAGATGAGTGAGGGCTAAGTGAGGCTGCTGCGTGGAGCTGGTTGAGACCAGCACTGGATCCAGAAGAGGCCTGGTCAACACCGGAGCCGAAAGAAAGCTTGGAGCACAGCACGACCAAATCTTTCATGAAATCGGGTTTTGCTTTGCTGATTCCTGAATTCACAACAAGCTAGCAAGAAGGACCTCTAATTCACAAAGCTGCACTCCGACAAATTGAGAAAACCCTGAGGGAGGAAAATTCCTGATGTGTTTTTTACAAAGCACGTGTGATCTACTAAGTGTACTATTAAGAGATTCCTCTAATAGATGTTGTTGCAGAGAAAGCATCAAGAAATTAAACTTCCAAGAAATTTAAGCTATATAGGAACTCTTTGAAATGCCTAAGTCATAGACAAAAACCAAATACTAGGCTCTTCTATAGTTTCTCTAGATCTTGTCAACTCTTCCTTACCAAAATTTGGGGGCTAAAAAAAATATTCACTTGCTTCTTAAATCCTGATTCTCATCTTCAAAAGTGTACACCAGTGTACAATATTCCACTGAGACCAGAGGGGGTGTTGCTGAGGCCACTGTTCAATAGGCCACAAGATTCCAGCTTCTGTGGCACCCCTGCCAGTGGAATAAGATCCTGTAGCTTTGCGTTTTTGCGACCCTGTGGTATCGGGCTCCACAGATACATGTCTGTCAGCCTGAAACAAAGCATGTAATTTTTCCTGGTCTTCTCTGCAGGTCAGACCACACAAAACTGCACTCAGTGCCGTCCATCATACTTGAGAGCCATAAGGACGGCGGCACACCTGTTTGGAAGCGAATGACCCAGCAGGAAAGGGGAGGCCAAAGCATGCTCTGAGTGTAATAACCGAAGCTGTTCAATCGGCAAAAGAAAACCCAGTGTGGGGAGTGGGAGAGGGAGAAACGGTGGGCTAATATCGAGGGCTGACACGCAAGGATGAGATTACATTTGTCTGTAGATTCTAAAGGATCTGAAGGATGAAGCTGGGTGGATTTGTGGTCAGTATAAAAAGGACCTAAGGAGACAGGTCAGGCCTGTGTACAGACGGTCTGGGCTGTGTCTGGAGCCTGGGAGCTCCCAGCTGGACCTCCAGTTGGAAAGGTGCTGTGGAAGGTTCTGGACATGAGACAGCAAATTGAATTAGATCCATTAATGGTCCTCCCAGCCCTAACTCAGTGGATTAGCTCCCTCCTTCTTTCTCTCTGTCTTCTGGAGGGAACTGCTATACCTTTTGCAAAACCAATTTGAGAATTCTGGATTCAGCTTCGCTGTGCGCCGCCGGAGCAAGCCACAGAGGAGTGATGGTCATGTAGAGATGGGCAGGGCAGGCTCGGATGGTGCCGTCCGATTCTGCTGTCCCTGGATTGAGTTAGCTGCTCTCCCCCACCCCCCGCTCAGAGGACAGCCTCACTCTAGGGAAGCTCCACAGTGGGTGTTTGTGACCAGAGAAGGAGACTGAGGCTTCTGTCCCGAGAGGAGAGAGGGACAAGAGAACTCGGTCTAAAGGGATTCTGAGAGGAAGCTGGTTCCAAAAGATATTTCTGAGTTTCAGATCTGCACCTGGGCCAGACCTCAGGCTCTCTCTGTGAGGTAACCCAATTTCCCAGGGCAAAAGTGGCTGTCCCAGATCACCACACTAAATTTGACCTAGACCTCAGCCAAACTCTGTGTTTTTTCCTCCCAGAACAGTGGGGATATAGGCCCACAGGTCTTTCTGGAATTCAGGGTGTCCTGGATAGGGAGTGGAGACCTGAGTTCTGGTCTGTGCTCTGTCACTTACAAGACCTTGCACATGTCACCTCAAGACCTGCATCTCCACATTGGAAAGGGAGGAAGTGGGGATGGAGGATCATCAGCTCTGACCTTTCACTACATGTCTGTGGTGTGACTTCATGGGTGCAGACCATCTTGCATCATTACCCCTGCCCACTGCCCCCCGCAAAACATGCACACAGAATGGTAACTGCCAATCCTGGGCCCATGACACCCCTGGGCATCTCTAGTCATTTCAAAGGATGTTGTGATAGTTTCAGAAGAAAGAATTAACGGGAATTCACTTTAATTTAAAAATAGATAACATCCCACCAAATACTTTCTCGTCTCCCCTCCCCCTCCCCTGGGGATGTCTAAGTGAAAGTTTGGGCATCTCTAACCTAAGTAGAGGATTTTCTGTGCAGAGTACTGCATACTCAAGACAAAGAATCAGCTGGGAGTTTCTTGAATTTCAAATGAGAGGGAGGGATGGAGGCAAAGAGCGAGGGATGGGCAGACAAGGATTTATCCCTGTCCCAACACTACTCAGTTTGAATTCTCTTCTATCACATCCTGCTTTATAATGTTGAATCCACCACAGTCCAATCTAGCTCAGTCAATGCTCAACTCAGCCACGGTGTCCTCAGGAGACCCAGGGATATAGATGAATCCGCCAGAGAGCCTCAGAATGAGGGAGCATCTCTCTGACAGACCTACACACCCAACCCTCTAGCATCAAACATCTGACTACATGTCAGGTGCCACCGCTGCCATGGTTTCACTATTTCTCCATGCAGTCTAAGCTCAAGCCACACTGGATCATTTACATTTCTTTATTCTTGCCCTGTTCCCTTCTACCACAGGGCCTTTGTACATACTGTTCCCTCTACGTGGAATCCTCTCCCCTCTTCAACTGGTTAACTGCTACTCACTCTTTAATCTTAGTTCAAGCATCACTAACCTCCTCAACTATGTCAACTCTCCCTGTTAGACACTCTCACTGTATATATTTTATTCAAAGTTTTTATAATAATTAAAACGTTCCATTTGTGTGTGCAATTATTATAAAGTCTCTCCCCAGCAGACAGACTCTAGAGGAGGGAAAAGACATTCTCTGTTTAAGTGTCTAGCACAGTGCCTGGCACTTAGTAGGTACTCAATAAATATTTTTGAGTGAATGCTTAAATACCATATCATGGGTCAAAAGCCTGGTTGCAAAATTATATTTACCATAATGAAAATGAACTATAATACAAATACACTCATCCTAATAAAAAGAAACTAACTACGCATGTACTGGTGTTAAAAATGTCAGTGCCCATATCATGAATGAAGCAGGTGGGAAGTCCTAAAGAAGGCACTCATTTATGCAACCAGCCATTTCTGAGTGCTTACTGTGAGCAAGGTGCAGTGGGGGGTAATGATTATGGGATGCCTCTGTCCTCAAAGAGCTCAAGATCTAGTAGAGAGCCAGTGTCTCCAGCAAGAGGAAACGAGGACAAGCATTTCAGAACAATTTGCCCGCTGCGGTGGGAGAAGGGATTGGTAAAAGGGAGGATTGGGAATACATGCTAAAAAGAGACATTAATACAATGTTTCTACTCACAAATGAGAAAGGGGCCTTGGGATAACTCTATACAACCTAAGAATTCAGTGAACAGAAAATGACCATTTTCTGTAAGATTCGAATCAAATACCTTATTGTTGTATCTGATTGTGCCAGTGCCTGTCACTAATCTGTGCTAGACAAGCATTGCAGAGTGGGGCTATAATAATTCATGCTAAAAAAAGCAATTGGCCAGAAGAGACGCCACAGGGTGTTTCTAGACAGGAACACAGGGCATGTCATTGGACACCTGCAGAATAGCTCCGTGAACAACACTGGGCGAGGAAGGAAATCCTAGGGCAGAATGGCAGGCCGAGCAGAACAGACAATATGCATTTATTTTCCCTTTCCTTCCAGATATCAAGTTAAACTTCAAGGAAACTTCAGAACTTAAAAACTCACAACAGTGAAGTGAACAGGAGGGGTGTCTGCAGTAGAAAAGATATTTAATCAAATTCGGAAGGTGATAGCAAAGGGAAGGATTGACTAAAGAAATACCACGGAGCGAGCTACACCCCAGAGTACCTGCAAAGGGGGCTGCCGCCGAGGGAGGGCTACCTGCCCAGAAGAACCTCAGACAGGTGCTGGAGCCAGAGCTGCGCGGCTCCCCTGGATCACAGCCAGCTCCCCGACTGTTTACTCCAGAATGAATGCCGGCAGCTGGGGCTTCCAGGCAGCCCTCCTATTCCACCCTGCTCAATAAAAACAGACAACAGGAATCACCAGACTTTTGAGGAAACCCTGCAGCATGAAAGAGAAAGAATGACAAGCAGACAGAGGGAAACTTGACTCCAGAAGAAATAAAGATAATGAAAGGAACAGAAGAGAAATTAATAGGAAGAAATCCCCAAATCAGAATCTCAGACAGGTTTGGGAAGATCATTCATTCAAAAACAAACACAGGGTAATGCTGTGAAAGAGAAATAATTAGGGAACAAGAAAGAATTTTTAGCAGTAAAATTTGATTGACAAAAATAGAAGATGAAATTAATGAAATCTACCCAATCATAAGCCAAAAAGTTGGGCAATAGGAGATAGAAGAACTAGGAGAACTCCATGGGTCTCTAGTCACCACTCTATTTGCCTTCCATTTTCCTTTGATTTGTTGAAATATCTTGTCTGCTGATGTCTACTAGATTATAAATATATTACCTCCAGGGGACCAAGTTCTGAGCAGAATGAAGGACAAATGACCCACTGCTAGGCACATCACTGTGAAGTTGCAGGACACAAAGGATTAATAGAAGACCCTAAAAGCTTCCAGATAGAAAAAAATAATAATAATAGGTCACCCAGGAAAGAATCAAAGTCATACTGGCGTGTAGGCAACATTGGTTATTAGAAGAGAATGGAACTATGTCGTCGAAATTCTGTGAAACATTAATATCAACCTCAAATTCTAATTCCAAGCAAACTATCAAATGCGAAGCCAAATTGAAAGAGATTCAGACACGCAGGGATTCACAAACATATCTTCTCTCTCCCTTTTCTGAGAGGTGACGTGAAATAAGCTTTTGCTTATTTTTAAAGAGTAAACTAAGAAAGAAGAGAACTAGAATCTGGGTAACAGTGGCTCCCATCCGGAGGAAGATTCTGGCTCCAAGGGTCAATTTGACATTTTGTAAAACCGTGCCTACTAAAAAGTAAACATGTTTTTAACAGTGAAAAAAAAAAAAAAGGAGGCTAGGGAGGGCCTCCAGGATGACAGCTCTGCTAGAGGACTGAGAGCAAGAGGGAGGGGGTCCCCCGGAGAGCGGTTGAGAAGTCATAGGGAAAAGGGCATCTGCACAGATTGCTGGGGTTTGGAAAGACTAGAGGACACAACAAAGGCACTAAATGTGGGGAATAAATGAAAAGAATTGGAAACTGTTGAATGAGGGAAATTTCTCATAAAGGCAGCATATTATAGTGCTTAGGAACAAAGTCTCTGGAGCCAGAAGGTGTGGGTTCGAATCCTAATCCTGTTATTTACCAGCTTTGTGACCTTGAGCAAATAGCTCAAACTCTCTGTGCTCAGTTTCTCATCTCTCAGATGGAGAGAATAGCACCAACTTATAGGGCTGTTGCGAGGAATTAAATGGTTAATTTTGTAACACTCTTAGAAAAGAACCTGTCACATGGTAAGTACCATTTAAGGTTTGCTAAATGAATAAGAAAACCAAAGAACCTCACGAAAATCACGGTCATCCAAACAGAAGAAATAGATCCCAACTAAAACAAGTTAGTGGGATTAAAAATAACGAATGTGATAGTTTCCAAGTGATGGACTAGAGTAAAAGCTTAAAGACATTGTGTGGAGGGTGGGGGGAGAGAGACAGGCAGGGAATGGGAAGGATATATTTCTCCTCCTAACAAGGAAAAAGAAAGGCGAATACAACTTCCAGGAAAAACCCACCTCCCTCCAAGAAAAACTCCATATATGAGAAAGGCAGAGTCTGAATACAGAACAAACTAAAGCAGGGTGAGATTATACATAAATGGCAGACTGTAAGAAAGGAGAATTCATTTGCATATGATGCTCTGTGAGAATCAGCTAGATTCTCCTTCACCAGAGTGTTAGTCCATAGGATAATGTGCAAAGGAGATACGTAAATAGACTGTGGGTAGGAACAGAGAACTGTGGCTTTAGCTGTGAGCCAGTATCTCCTAGTTGATTTCATAGAAACCAGGCACATGGAGGACTTTGATAAAATTTTTCAAAAATAAATTTAAATCTAGACAAAGTCACTTCCTCTCCCCCACAAAATGTGCTCTCTCCAAGAAGACTACGTTTTAAAGCCAGTCCTTTTTCAAACCTAAAGACAACAAGAAATAAAAGAAATAAGCAAATTATGGTTTCAACTAACTGGGCTGGGAAAATCTAGAATTCTGAGAATTGTTGCTTTTATTAGAAATGTTGCAATCAAAGCACAGGTTGGCCAAGAGGGAGGCATCTTCAAGGTCGTGCTGCTCATTACGAACACAGCAGGAAAGAGGTGCTAGGCTTAATGTAACAAATTGTCCCACAATGTTCCCTGGCCTGAGCAAGACAGGTTAAGCAGTTCTGGTGAATATTTTGTTGCTCAACTGTCCCTCCAGAATTCAAGGCCTTTTGCTTTGAATGAGTCTTCGTTGGTGGGGGGGGTGGGGGATGGAGGCGGGAGGTGTGTTGGTGAGTGTGTATTTCTTTAGATTTCTGTATTGCATGGCCAGATTCTTCAAACTTAGAGCTGGGCCTCCTACAGAAGCCTTTCCTCAAACATTCCTCAGGTTCATGAAGAATTAATCACTGGCTTCTCCATACTAATGAGCCCACATGTAACTCCAGGATGGCACATTTCACAAAGTGTTGTCACTGTGTCTTTGTGCATACTCTATCTCCTCTACTCATTGGTGAACACTTGAAGGAAAAGACCATCCATGACACACTCAACATTGTATCTTCTGTGCCCAGTAACTAGGAGAGTTACAAGAGTTTGCAAAGTAACTAGGAGAGAAACAGACCTTGAGTCTTACTTTCTGCACTGTTGTACTTCCCCTTCATTTTTGGTTTTCTCATCACTAAGCATTTTTGGCATTTATGAATCTACCTTCTAAGGATAACAACATAAAAATTACCAAATGCTGTGATAGAAGAGATTTTGATTGGAAATCCCGCCATATGTCCTCGCCTACCTCCCCAGGCCAGACACCCTTCCTAGGTGATCTTGCCCCCCTTGGAGGCTTCAGTGGTACTGTTTTACTGTTGACCCACAGTTCAGTATTTCCAGTTCGGACCTTGCCCCCCAGCCCCCCACCATACATCCAATTAACTATGGGACACTCCACTTGGATGGTGCACAACCACTTCAAACTGGACCAGACCAATAATGAACTCCTAACTGGTCTCCCTGCCTCCAGGCCCACCCCATGACTACCCTCTAACGGGGCTGCAGATCTGATGTGGCATCACCTGCTTAAGGCCCTTCAATGCCACCCCCCGCTATTACCTGTAGGATAAAGTCCAAGTTCCTTAGAAAAGCAGATGTGGCGCCCTGGTCATTGGCACCCTGCTTCCTCCTCCCCCTCCATTTTCACCTCCCACTGCTCCCTGCTTCCATCGCATACTCCGGTTCCCCAAATACGCCGTGCTGTTTCTTATCTCCATGCCCAGCTAACTTATGCTTCTTTCAAGACTCTGCATAAGACTCACTTTCTCATGGGAGCACTTTTCTGAACTGCTTCTAAACCATCTACCCCACCCAAGGAGTTATAAACCTCACTTCTCTTCTACACGATGCCTGTGGTAAACAGCAAGAGCTTTACCTCTACGATTGAATGAACTCCCCATGTACACACGAGGGAGTGTATACAGCTCAGGGAAGTTAGGGAACTTGCTCAGTGTCACACATAGTCTACATGGCAGAGCTGTGACCAGGACATTGGACTCTGAATACCATTCCCCGCTTAGATGGTAAGGATTTTCTGTAATTTCGCCCCAGAAGCAGAAACTTCCTACTTTGCATCCCCTGTCCATTCCTCCCTGTCTTGTTACTTGATGAGCTCTGGGAAGGGTCCAGTACAGGGCTGACAGTAGAGGCCCAGTTGATTGCTTTTCCCTGCCTGCCTCTCTTGTAACCACACCACTGGGCCAGAGGCTGGGCCTGAAACCTGGGGGCCATGGGCTCCAGCCTCCAGGCCTACAGAATGGGGGGTTGGCCATGGGAAGCAGCCTCAGGGCTCCCTCCTACCCACAGGAGGAGGGGCTCACTCACCAGGACGTCCTGCCCCTCTCTCCTCCGCAGAGGATGGCTCCCGTCACTACAGGCTCAACTGCCACTAACTGCCCACTGGCCAGGATTCCTGGCCTCTGATTGGACCCCATCCCTGCCAATCCCCTTGGAAATAGAACTTCTGCTCCTCACAGATTCCCAAGGACCAGGCCTTCCTCAGCAGCCTCCTTCAATTCATTTAACTGGAGCCTCTGGACTCATCTCAAGGAAGACTCTGTCACTCTGGCTGGCACTGCACAGGCCCCCTGAGTCCTCTGAAAATCCTTTTGGTCCACAGTCAGAGTCCCTCTCCAGACTGTGAGCTCTTTGAGAGCAAGACAAAGCATTCGTTTTCTTCTATATCCCCAAGGCTTAGGACAGGCCACAGAAGGCAAATAAGTGTCCAGGCTTCATCACTTCTTCCCTGGACCATTCCAAAAGCCTTTTCTTGAGCCTTCCCACCTCCAAACTTATTGCCTCAAGTCTGTTCCCCAGGGGAAAGGATCTCAGATTTAAGATCTCTGGGGTCAGCAAGTTGAATGATGTTGCTGCAGCCTAAAGTTTAGCTCCAGGGAAGGTGAGGGCAAGGTGAGGGCACTAGGAAAAACGAACTGGAGATGCAGGTTGGGACTACCACCCAGGGGGCTTCAGCAAAAATCCCTCCCAAACAATGGAGGCTCAGAGAGCCAGATCTAGGAAGAGAGTCTAGAAGCTTGAATGGGCATGAGGGGTGGGGGACAGGCTGGCCCTCAGGCTGCTGAACACGGGGTCCAGGGAGATCCAGAAAGACAGCACCCTCGGGCAGAGCAGAGAGCGAGGCTCTCAGTTCAGTCCCGGAGACAACCTGAAGGGCCTGGCTAAGGCGTGGGGACCAGGCACCAGCAATGAGACTGAGGCAGGGGGAAAAGGGAACCAAGGGCGCAGGAGGAAGAGGCAGAATCTGCAAGAGCCCCTGAGGAGCTTGAGCACCGCTGCCCCTCAAGGGCATTTATCAGACACATGTGACCGCACCCGTGGTCAGGATGGTCCGAGGGCAACCAGTGGCATGACTGCTGATGTGAACCTTTTCCTGTGGCACTGGGGAGCCACTGAATGCTTTTTAATCAGGGAGGTGACGACATCATGTCTATGCCTCGGGGAGGATGGATGGCAGGGAGGACAGACTAGAAACCAGCCAAAATGTCCTTAGCTCCATCAGGGCTTATCAAACCTTCAGACAGTGCTACGGGCCAGCCCTAAGAGCAGCAGCGGGTGAACCACAGAGTCCCGGTTTGGAGACTGTGTACCACGGCAGTAAACCAGTGTATCAACAATCATCTTCTCTCATCTCGAAAGGTAAAAACACAATTCAGACAGTCACAGCAACTCCACTCACGTTAATGTTTGAAGGCCAGACATTTCGAATCCATCCAGGGTCTTTCATCATCGGAATCTGAAAAACAAAAACATTAGAAATTAATTAATGGAAATGTTCTGGAATTACGTAGTGGTAATAATTGCACAACCTTGTGAATATACTAAAAACCTGAATACTGAACTGTACACTTTAACACGGTGGATTTTATAGTGTGTGAACTATACCTCAATACAAAAAGACAAAAAGAAATTAACCAAGAAGGATGTGATGCGTTTTCTGTGAGCACGTTCAAAGTAGAGTGTGAGGCCTCGGTTACACTGGGCACATTATGAGGTCATAAATCTCCCTCTCCCGCTCCTTCACTCCTTCTCCATCATCTTGTCCTTCCCAAAGCACGTGTAACCTATCAGTAACTTCAGGAGACAGGGCAATGTGGAAAAATGACAGGATTTGAGTCAGAAGACCTGCCTTCAAGTGCGGCCTCTACTGTTTCCAGCTGTGTGACTGCACAGGGCTTGTTTTCTTATCTGTAAAATGGGTGTAACAATAACCCTGGAGCTGACAGGTGCATTGTGAGCATTAACTGAGTCCATTCAGGTGAAAGGGCAAAGGGTCGTACAGGTCTGAGCTATTGGGACTGCGGGCGGGGCATTATCCGAGCAGGTAGGACCTGCACCATCCACTTCTCCTACAGGTGCCCCAGGTAGCGGTCCCAAAGGGCTGCACCACACTGGTGTGGCCCAGCCTGTCTAAAGAATGTGTTGAGTTTTCACAGTTCTTAAATTCTGCTTAAGTGATACTCAAAAACATATACGTTCTGAGTTCAACTAAAGCAGCCCAGAATCAGCAGCCCTTGAAGCCCCTTATGCCTATTTCCCTTGTGCGGTCACCCCCTTGCCCTGTCGCCCTACCTGCTACCCATCTAACACATTTAGCTTTTCCAGCCCACATTGTTGATTGGCTGATAGTTAATGGTGTTGCTTTACATCATTATTTATTGCGTTTCTCTCTGGGACCATGTACTTTGCTAGGTAGCGGGAACACAGAGATGAGTAAAATGTAAATCTTGTCCATGAGTCACTCATAATCTAGTGGGGGCGGGCAGGAAGACGTGTAGAAGAGTTTGTCATGGCCAGGGCTACCACCAAGACATGCCCAGGGTCCCGTGGGAGCACAGGAGGGAGCCAACAATCCGCCTGCAGGGAACAGGGAAGTTTCCATGCCATCCACAGAAGGTGACGTCTGAGCTGCTTCTGAGGGTAAGTAGGGCTCTTGGAGAAGAGAGGAGGGAGGAAGGTGTTCCAAGCAGAGAAGAGAGTATATTCAAAGAAACACAGGCAGCATGCACATGTCTGGGGAACAGAGAGGTGTGCCCCGTGACTGGAGAATAGTTGCCGCAGGTGCAAATGGGCATGAAGGGGCCCTGGGATGGGTCCACGATCAGGAGACATGGGTAGAAGGAAGTCATTTTCACTTTTTTTTAAAATACCCTCCTCAAACAACATCTGTTGCAGGAGTCCCTCTGCCAACGGACAGAAGGGGAAGTGCTATGGCCATATCAGGGAAGAGGCCTGGAGTCCCCAGCCTTGGTTACAGAACCCCGAGGCCTCAGAGAACACAGTACGAGAACAATCACCGTTCGCGTGGGGAGGAGCAGGATGATCAGGTGGGGTTTGTTCAAGGATCACTCTGACATCTGCATTGGAGGCAGAGAAGCAAATTTAAAGGCAATTCCAGCAAAGGATGGCCAGGGTGTGAACAAAGGTGCTAACCGTAGGGATGAAGGGGCAGGGGTGGCTGTGAGTGCCTCCAGGTGCTGGAATTCCCTGGGTTGGTGAGGGACTTGGATTGCTCAGGTGGGTGAAGAGGGAGGTTTTGAGAATCACTGAAGTTTCTGGCCTGGGTGACTAGGTAGATGATCGTATCATTAACTCAATGAGGAAAACTGGAAGGATGAATTTAGGGAGGACTCTTCCACTATCTTGGAACCACATCTGGAATAAAAAGGATAGATTTTCCTATAAGACAGAGTCTGGAAAAGGAGGCAGATGTGAGTTAAGACATTCTACCCAAGTCTGGATCCTCGTTGGGAAAGCGGAGCCAGGCAAGTAGTTTCTTCATCTATAATTTGCTTAATGTGGCAATTAATTCAGTCCTGGTTTCAACTGAAAAATGCATTTGAAACACTTCCTGGAATCCAGCTCCAGTGGAATATTATAACATGCTGCAAAAAATCACGCAACTTGAATACAGATGTTCTGCACCATCCAACTCGAATTCCTCATGGGGCACAAACACAGTCAAACGCCTGCCAGCACTGGCGGGGTACAATAGTGGCACTGATTTCACACTCACGAGGTGGGCTAGAAGGCTGGCAGCAGTTTAAATTCACAATGCTTGGATTTGGTCCAGTTTAAAAATGAAGTTTCAAATCAAATACCACTTTTTACGGCCATGGGAGAAATGACTCTGACTGCCCAAGAGTTTGTTTTGATTTCAGAGATTAAATATAAACACAAGAACATCAAACATGGTGAACATGTGTGCTTCGACAATAATTTCTCTGAAAGCCAAGAAGCAAATAATCTCATTCTGCTCCAGCCTTGGGACTCTGGACACCAAGCTATTAGTAGTCAGGGTGGAAGCTAAAAATGAACTTGGGTTTGAACCCCAGTTCTCCCACTAAGAGCTGTGTGGCCTTTAACAAGGAATTTAACCTTCCTAAGCCTCAATCTTCTTATCTGTAAAGAGAGGAGAACAATCTAATTGTCTCACAGAGTTGATGTAAGAAGGAAAAGGGATAACGGTGTGTAAAATAATAACGCACTGCACAAATGTTACTTCCTACTCGTGGTTGATGATCACACAGTGGAAGACTCCACGTCGGGAACAGGTGAGCCTCTTCTGAACAACTGGCTTGCTTTCACCTGATTTAACCTCGAATTGCATAATCGCTCAGGTCCTTCTATAGGCACTGGAGGCCAAAACCACATTTCTGTTCTGCTCCTTGTAAATGAGCAAGACTATGAAATGCACGTTTGCATTAGCCTCATTCTTGGCTCTATTTTCTGTCTCTACTTCTTTTTTCCTTTTATTCCTCACTTAATTTAAACGTATGTAACTGCTATGGACTGAATGTTTGTGTCCCCCCAAAATTCACATGTTGAAGCCCTAATCCCTAATGTGATGGTATTTGGAGGTGGGGACTTTGGGAGGTAATAAGGTCATAAGGGTGGAGCCCTCATGAAGGGGATTCGTGCCCTTATAAGAAGAGATGTGAGAGAGATGAGCCATCTCTGTGCCACCCAATGATATAGCAAGAAGGCAGCCATCTACAAGTCGGGAAGAGGGCTCCCACCAGAACCCGCCCATGCTGGCACCCAGATCTTGGACTTTCAGCCTCCAAAACGATGAGAAATAAATTTCTGCTGTTTAAGCCACCCAGTAAATGGTATTTTTGTTACAGCAGCCCAAGCTGACTACAACAGAAATCCTGTCATGTTTTGAACCATCTTTTGCCCGTGGATATACACAGTAAAGGATACATAGATGATTGATAAATAGACAGACAGATAGATAAAGAAAAAATGGAAAAATGCTTGGAGAATGAACATAGTAAATGTAGATAGATGAGTAGAGAGGAGACAGACAGACATTTTCCTACTGTTTTTTCCTTTTGTGTCATGTTGTTTTGCTTACTTGACTACACTGATCATTACAGGGTAGAGAGCACTTGAAATAGAACCACAAAGACTAGTCCTGGTAGGGCCTCTGCCACTTAGAAGGGGAATAAGACCAAACAATTGACTCACCCTCTCTGAGCTTCTTCAATTTCCTCTTCAAAAGAGCCTACACGAAGCTACCTACCTCAGGCTGCTGGGGAGTTACAGGAGAGACGCACTCGAAAGTGACCAGCACCTGGCAGATGCTCAGTGAGGCTGGACCGAATCTCATTTTCAGCCTCATGAAGACCACGGCCCAGTCACAGTCTCCTGTGTTCCTCACGGGGCCTTGCCCACTCCTTCACCTCCGCCCATGAGGGTCACATACACGGGGCCTAAGTCCAAATTCAAATTCAGGTCTCTGTGACTCCAAAGCTCTTGCTGCAGTTTTACTGAGGGAGAAACTTCTGGACAGCAGAATTCCCACAAACACGCAAGGAAAAAGAGGGAGACTTCAGAGAGAAAGGCTTCCACATTATCAGGTCTAAAGTCTGCAGCGACGGTCCAGGCTGTTCCCAGTTTACAAACGGGGCACTCTAAAGTTCACTTGTGAACTTATTTTCTAACAGAGAGGAGCATTTTCACATTGAAACAGTGCTATCAAGTGAGTTCACTGCCCCAGAGGAGGAAAGGCAGAGGAAGCCATAGCACAGCTGAACAAACGATGCACCATGGGACTAATGGCACTGTGGTCCCTATACGGCCTTGTGGTCCCTTTATATTTTTATGGGAAAACTGATCCAAACTCCAAATGAAGCTTCCAGGACCACATGGGAACTGTCCAGGATGCGATGGAAGGAGCATTGGTCTGGGGATCAGGCAATTCAGGCTTTAGTTCTGACTCTGTTAATCACGGGCTTGGGGGGAGGGCGGGGGCACGGCGGGGGTGATTGGCCAGGGTACCTCCCTTCTCTGGGTCTCAGTGTGTCCATCTATCAAAGGATGGAATTATGCTAGGTGATTCCTAAGGGCTTTTTATCTCCCAAATCCTGTAAGTCTAAATGCACACGCCCTCCTACATCACGATTCCAATGACAAGATCCCCTTCCTCCATAGCCCAGCACCCTCTGTCAATATGACTTGAAACAAGGGAAGAGGATAAGGGAGGGTTTGCTTTGGCTGGGGAGGAGATGGGGTGAAGAGAATGACACTATAGACGGGGCTGGAATTAGACTAAATCAGGCTTTAAGCTGGGTCTCCCTAGGGGTTCTCTAGAAGAGTATAGAGAATCTGTAGTCAAGGAATTGGATCTAAGCCCTGGTCATAATACTTAATAATGCTTGGTCTTGGGTAGGTCACTTCATGTCTCAGAAATTCCTTTTCTTCAATTACAAAATGAGGTGAATAATACTTCCTCCATCTTCAAAGCTAGCAAGGGCAGGTTGAGCACTTCTGATGTCCCATCTCTCTGACCGACTCTCTGAGCTCTTGGGATTACATTGGGCCCACCTGGATAATCCAAGATAATCACCCTATTTTAAGGTCAGTGATGAGTAACCTTAATTCCATCTGCAACCTTATTTCTTTTTTGCCATGTAATTAACATATTCATAGGTTCCAAGGATTAGGACATGGACATCTTTGAGGGGCACTATTCTGCCTGGCACAGCCTCCTAACAGGATCACCCATATCTCCTTTCGCCATCTTGTGGTTCGTTTCTCATGCTGCAGGCAAAGTCATCTTTTTGAAACACGATCTGGTCATGTCACCCACACGATTAAAACCATTCGAGTAAATATATAAAGTGTATACAAGTTTTTAAACCCTTTCTTAACTTGGTGAACAAAGTTCCCACCCACCTGTCCAGTCTCATCTCCCACTTGCTCCCTTTCATCTCTCTGACCCAGTCACACTGGCCTTTCACCCACTCCTATTCAACCAACTCCATCCATCCACAGGGCCTTTGCATGTGCTATTGCCTCTGCCTGAGACACATTTCAGCTGGTTAGCTACTACTCATTTCCCAGACCCCAGCCAAGTCCCCTCCTCAGAGAAGCTGTCCCCAGCCTCCTTGACACGATCACATCACCGCTGTACCGTTTCACATCACCTTATTGCTCCTTCATAGCACTTAGCACAGTTTGCAGTTACGTTTGTTTGCACACCTCTTCAGTTAACGACAGCTTCCTCCATAAGGGACAGTGCCTATTCTCATCATGGTGTCCCCAGCAGTGTCCAGCACAGGGGAGACAGTCAATAGCATTTGTTGAATGGAAGAACAAACGTATGATTTTCTCAATATACAGATGAGGACACTGGAGTGGAGAAGGTCGAGGGACTTGGCCAAGGTCCACAGTTAGCAAGCGGGGTGGGTGAGCTGGAGTTTGGCTGGGGTTTGACTGACCTCTAAGCCACAACATCACTCCAACCCCTTTGGTGTGCTTAATAGGGAAGGCTGAAGGCTTACGTGGGATATGTAGGCTTTGTGTGTGTGCGCGCGCACGTGTGCGGATTAGATTACAGGTGGCCTCAAATTCTTTACTACTCCTCCCACTGACAGGTAGAGTCTGACTGCCCTCCCTTAAGTGTGGGCTAGCCCAGATGACTTGCTCACTTAGTGTCTTGCAGGACAAGCTCTTCAGCTCCCGGCAACCCCCTCCACCTCTTGCAAAGCTCTTTCTGGGAGATGCCAGCTGCCACGTAAGAAGTTCGACTACCCCGAAGTGCCATGTCTGAGAGGCCCTGTGTAGGCACACCTGTCCACAGTCCCAGCTGAGCCCAGCCTTCCAGCCATCCCCATCAAGTCACCAGACATGTGAGAAAAGCCATCGTGGTCCTTCCAGACCAGTCCATCCACCAGTCAGGTTCCACTGAGTCATCTCAGTAACGCATGAGGAGCCGAAGAATCACCCGGCCAAATTCTGACCCACGGAATCATGAGATATAATAAAATAGTTGTGTTAAGCCAGTAAATTTTGAAGCAGTTTGTCCAGGAGGAATAAATAGCCAGAGCAGAGCATGTGTGTTGGGGGGGGTGGGGTCTGGATTGTATTTCTTTGTGTGTTTATATATAACATTGCATCTGTTTCCTGGTGGAGAGAGAGCGTGTCTATTTTGCAAGCGTGTCTATGTATTTGCTTGTATCTATAGCTTGTGCTTCTGTGTGTTTGGTATGTGTTTTTTTCTTTTGTGCGTGTGTGTATGTGTATTTATGGCAAAATGATGCAGCCGACTCTCCCATGTGAAATCTAATCCCAGTGCCTACATGCCTCCTTGCCTATTTATGAAAAGAACCCACACAGACCATAAATGTAGGCACATGTGTATGTGTCTACGCAAGGATAAGGTTTGATTGGAAAACAAGGACATAGCCTCTGGTCAGAGGATTCTAGTGGGGAATTCATCCAATACAGGCAATCATTGAGCACCCACAGTTTGCCAGGCATTGGGCCGGGAGCCAGGTACCTAGAGAGGAGCAGGGCCTAGTACAATACCCTGGGCAATCCCAGGAGCACAGCGAAGACTCCAGGGTGGATCAGGCCAAGATTAGACCCCAGGGTTCTTGGGGCAATTTCCCTGGACTCCGTGGGCACCCCGAAGCCCTGGCCTCCAAACCTTTAAGATTGGTCATTCCAAGCCCGTGAGTGGGCAGCTCAGAGCCAAGCCATCCCCCCACACCAGTCCTCCCCAAGCAGGGCAGCAGTTCCCGAGGATTCCTCATGGGACAGTAATAAGTGTTATGCAAAAGCAGCTCCATGGTGGGTCAGATAAATTTGGAAACAGATAAAGTAGAGATAAACATTTTTTCCTGCATAGCTTCTCAGTCCCCTTACTACGTCATTGTATGCTGTTAATCTCTGAGACAGAATATAGAATATACTATTTCCCAAAACCACATAATCTTGAAATCCCTTTTTCACTGAGCAAATGGTGGTATTTGTGTGTCAGGTAACTCATTTGGGGGAAATTCTGCTGCAGAAATAACAGGTGTGTACCCAACCCTAGGAATCAGTCATCCACACTTCCCATCTCCGCCTGTGCCCCCAGGGAAGACAAGGTAGTAGTTTCAAGAAATTTGAGTCTGAATGGGGAAGAAGCCATGTGAGGGCTGGGAGGGAAGGGGGGCAGAAAAATGAATGGCAAAACAGGAGTGGATGTTTGCGCCACAGTGATGAGAGACAGAGACTGAGCTGGGGCCCACGTAAGGGAGGTTGACCCAGCCCGCTCTGCTGACATCCGGCATGCTCCCCATGCAGTTCTTACTGCAGAGAGACCCGGGCTCACACGAAGACGCCCTTCTGCACTAGGCCATGCCACGTTAGCCACGGTTTGTCCTTCTCAAGCATCCACATTCCTTAGTGTATTAACCACGTCTTTTTATTTTCTGTATTTTGATGCTTTAACATTTAGGGCCTTGCTGACCCTGGAGAGACTGGCCTCCCAGGGCTAGCCAAGGAGAGAAACAGTGTCATTTCTGTGCCACCGAACATGGTTCTTGTGTTAAAAAAGAAAAAGCAGCAACCTTTATTTATTTATTTATTTTCTTAAGAATAAAAGCCTCTTATTAGTGATCCAGTTGAAATCCAGCTTTCCAAAATTGGTTTCTTCTTCAGATGCCAGGGCTCGATGCCATTTATGAACATGCTTTCTATGTGCAAACCAATCAACCACAGCCCATAACTCAGCCATCATCTTGATTAGGCTCTCACACTCCAGGCCACTATCCACCTGCCCTAATCACCCCAGGGCCAGGTCTCAGACAACTAGGGACAGCCCCGATGCCCCAGAGCCTAATGAAACTATTCAAACTAGCCAATCCTAAGCCCGCTTACCCTGATGTCCATTCCTTCCCCACGGAAACCACAATAAAGGCTCTAGCCCACATTTTCCCCTACCTCCCTCTGCCTCCTGACAGATCCTGGTGCTTCCCCATGTGGCCCTGCATGGAGGGCCATGCCTCCTATTTCTAGGGATCCACAAGAATTCTTCTTCCTTCATGACAGTCATTTCTGTGTCTGTGTGTCCTGCCATACCTGAATAAAACAAATCTTGGGTACCCTTAAAGCACTTGGCATCCTGGAGCCACAAGACCAGAAGGTGACACTTAGCAGAGACAACTATGATAACACCAAGACACTGATAAACCCGGGGGGGGGGGGTGTGCAAAATAGTTAAGGAACAGTTTTAGTGCAGCCACTGGCCAAACCCAAGAGGCACCCAACCAACCAGAAAGGACACAGCCCTGGATACAACAACAAGTAACACAAGTAGCTTTTTATAGGGTGACTAAAATATAGACTCTAGAATCTGACAGGCTTGAGCTCAAATCCTAAACCCATCACAAATTATCTGTGTGACCTTGATCTAGTCATTTAACTTTGCTGTGTTTCAAATTTTTCACCTGTAAAATGAAGATAATAATATATTGTTATTATGAGGATTAAATGAGAATGAATTTAAAGCACTTAGCACAGAAACTGGTGCATATTATGCATTCAATAAATGTCTTATTATTACTACTACTAGTACTATCACTACACATAATTAAACAGCACAGAATGGTGCAGTTACTCATTCATGTCATATGTGTGTGCACCTGGGCCAGGTGCTGCAACAGACCTGAGTGTTGTTCAGAGCAGAGAGACCAGTGAGGACTTGATGAGTCAAGTCTGGTCACACATTGACTGAGCATCTCCTACATGCCACGCCTTGTGTAAGTATTGAGTTCATCTCTGGGGTAATTACAAAGATGACTAAGACATGATCACCTGAATTGTTCATAGTCTGGCAGGAAAAACAGGTGCGGAAATGATTCTCTATAATCCAACCTGATGTGCGCTATCATGGAGGCACGAACAAAGTGTCAGGGCAGCCAGAGGGAGGAAGATCTCCCAGGGAAAGATAAGGGAGGGTCAGGAAAGACATCCCAGAAGAGCTGAGTACCAAAGATCAAGTAGGAGTTCACCAGGCCGACAAGGGAGGCTATGGCAAGCAGAAGCAAATTTGCATCCTTCAAGGAGACACGAATAATCTTGGCATTGTTTTAAGTCAGCCAGGAGACAAGAATACAGGTGAGTGTGGAGAGCAGAGCCAAGGAAGAGAGAGAGGACTGTGCAATTCAGGAAGAGGCGTTGAGGACTGGGACAGAAAGAATCAGGGTGCCACTGAGGCATTTTGTCCAGGAAAACGACAATGTGTTGCAAGCCATGGGTACAGTCACTCGGGGGAAGCCCAGGTGTGCGGAGTGGCTCTGGGAAGGGGGAGGTCTGTGGCTAACAATAGCCACCATTGAGTGAGCACCAACCGTGCTGAATGCTGTACTAGGCATCTATATGTGTGTCTTCTTTAAGCCTCACTATCTCCCCGTGAGGGAGTTTAATCAGCATCAGCTTAGAAATGAAGACTCTGGGGCTCAGAGCAGCATTATATGACCTGCCCAAGGTCACACGCTGTGGAGGTGGCCAAGATGTGCCTGAACCCAGGTCTGTCCAACCCCAAAGCATTTGCTCTTCCCTCTCTGCCACATGTCTTCAGAAGGGCAGGGAGGAGGTGCTGAGGCTATTGCAACAGTCCCTGAGGAGGGAATGAAGGGCTGGCAGCCAGCCAGGACAGAGAGAGCATACAATGGGACAGAGGTCAGGAAGAGAGAGGCTGTGAAGGCCACACAAGCTGGGTTTCTGGGCAGACTTGATATGCAGCCCACCTGCATGGGAGATGCCTCTGTGGGAAGTGTGCCACCTGACCAGGGTTGGTCAAGCTTCAAGGTGCCCTGGGATGCGGAACTGTGTTACTGCACTTGGGCAGATTTGTGGGGCTACTTCTGGGGGACAGTGACTTCTTCAACTGCAGGTGACTATGAACTATGGACACAGTGCCTCCAGCACCCGAGTCACACCTGACAAGTGTGACCTTAGAGGCTGCATTTAGAGGGACTTGAACTCGTGCACCAAGGCAGACCGATGGCCACATACGCAGCTTCCTCAGTGTGGAATAATAACGCACACCTGCTGTGTGCCAGGCACTTTCCATAGTCAATTCCCATCATCATTCTCTAAGCATTGTGGGTATTATCATCCTGGTTTTTATTGGAGAAGCTAAGTTTCGGAAAGCTTGAGTAATTTTCCCAAGGCCACTCAGCTCTTTCCACCCTAAACCACACTGCTCTCCTTTGTCCAGCTGGCCATGTCCCACTCATCTTCCATCTCCTAGTGGCGTCTAGCCCAGCACCTGTAGGTGCAATCAATCATTTCCATATCGGCATTTCCATAGCATCTTGTTCATATCTTAATGCCAGCACTTGTCACATTGCCTTGCCTACCTGCCCCTACTAGACTAGGATTTCCTCATGAGCAGCTCCAGCCTTATTCTTCTTGTTCTTTAGAGCCCTGCACACTGTGGCCACTTGGTGACCACTTGTTGAATGATGACCGTGTGAATGAAAGAATGATGTAACTGCAGGTGTGGTCAGCTGGTATATGGACTGTATTTAAAGTGTTTATATTTTCTCAATGTATTAGAGAGTGTCACTTGAGGAACTTCGCGTTTTACAGGAGTCCAAGCTTGAGGAGTAGGAGAGGCACTCATGACCCAATGCGAGCATCAGGGAGGGGTGCAGACGGTTGGTCTCCGTTTCCTCACTACCCTGTCGTCTTTCTCCTGAACCCCTTCCAGGACTCCAGACCCCTTCAGTCACGGAGGTGGTCGAGCCGGAGGTGTGGTGCAACCCCAGCAGGACTACCCAAAAGGTCTGGAAACCACATGGCCCATTAAGTCAAACCTCATTAATTTGCACTGAGTAGAACTTGGTAGAATAACACAGTCTATTCTTTCCAACTACATGTAATGACTTGGCCTCAACAAGAAAGTGCTCCCTAGAAACGTGGATGTGTTTGAAAAAAGAGATACGAATAACACAATATTTTGCATGTAAACGAGAGTTCTAAAGCACCTGAGGACCATTAATGGATGAGAGTGATTTAAAGCAGGCATGACACATGCTGGAAGCTATGAACTTGGGCAATGGGCCTGAGTAATGGCCTCACGTACATAGTTGACGCTGCAAAAGTGGCAGCTCATTACAGCATTTGTACTTTTAAGTTTCATGACAAACCTTCTGTTCACCTTGTCCAGAATATCACAGATTCCAAATGTGAAGTGTCCTAATAAACAAGGTTCGGTTTATTCTGTTTTAAAAAAAAAGAGCCAGCAGTGCCCTGCCGAAGAACACTGCATATTTCATAACCGCGGGAGAAAGGAATTCCGCTGATGTTCCCAAGTTTGCATGTACAGCAGTGGGCAATTTAAAAGCCCAGCTTTTAAAAACCACGCCCTGATCCATCAGCTCAAAAGTGGGTGACTTGCTCTGTAGAAACAACAGCCAAGAACATGAAGAAATTGCTGCCTGTGAAGACATTAGATCCGCGTGATATTGGTCTTGCATTTCTGAGAAGAGGTGGGTGGTGTGGGAGCCAGTTGCAGCAGCATTGATTCCAGGGAGGACTTTTCAATAAGGAACTTGGAGGAAGCCCCTTGACCTTGGGTACATCCAGTCCCTTCCACGAAAGCATCTGGCCTCCCGAGACACTGCAGGGAAGCTGGGCCCCGGCCAGGCTGGAGGGCAGGCAGCACAGGAATCAGGACGCAGCAGGACAAGTTGTGCCCCACTCCTCCAGGCTCACCTCCATGCACCACGGGCTGAGCTGGCAGAGATGACAGACATTCACATCCCTGTGGAATGGGCACCTGTGAGGAGGGGCACCGGAGGGAAGGACTGTCCATTGCTTGGGAGAAAAGGACAATGCAGTCAGTGACACTCTCTGACCACCACTGCCGGCCCACACCCGGCCAAGACTGAAAGCAAAGCTGAGCACTTCCAGGTCAGGAAATCACCCAAAGCTATGGGGGGCGTGGCAAGTTGGGCCTGCCCTCTCTTCCTCCTGAGGGTTGCTGCGTGACCTGGGGGTGGGGCTTGCTCCTGGCCTGGTGGGATGATGATGATGGGGAGATGGGGAGGGACACAGTGGCGGCTTGATGCCCAGGCTCTGCCGGTGCACAGGCAGGTGGCCCACAGGCTAATCAGGTGTGAGTCAGGTTTTCAGCCACCAAGGCAGCCAGCCAGGCCCTTCTCCACTCACCCCACCCGTGGATGGTGGCCTTTCCCTGTCCCCAGGCTAGGCGTTGTCACTACCAACGGCAGGCACGGAAGGAGCCAGCAGGTGGCCAAGGTTCAGTGAACACTGAGCTTCCTGGTGCTGGGGAGGCAGGCTGAATTCCTAAGTCGTGATACCCAGACTCAGACAGACTCAGGGCTCCCCAACCACGACAGGGAGAAGCAGGAGCCAAGGCCCGCCTCCTCGTTTAGCCTGCGGTGGCCGGAGGGTGCTCCTTCCTGCCCCTCTGCATCTGTCCACAGGCCACCAGGAGCTGCTGCTGCTCCAGCCTGAAGGGCAGACAGAGCTCAGGGCTGCTGCAAACACAGGAGCTGGGTGAGGCTTCTGGAATGTGGAGTTCTTTCCAGAAGCAGCCAGGAGGCCTGCCGTGGGGAACACGTGGGCCCTTGGGTGGGGCAGGAGCACAGAGAGGGCCTCACAGGGGAGACGTCTGAGCTCAGCTGTGAAGGTGAATTGGGATTCTCAAGGCTGAGAGAGGTAAGATAGCCATGTTGCAGGGACAGGTGCACGAGGGTGTCAGCGCTCAGAGCAGCGGCTCCCGGACCTGGGGCCTGATGCAGGGGCAGGAAGCATCCCCGGGCCACTCTGAGCTAATGGTGCTGTGAATGAAGCTGGAAGTCAGGCTTTGGTTCTGCTTCTCCCTGCTTTGGCCTGAAAGCCTGCCGTCTGCCTGAGTCTGTGTGTCACGACTTAGGAATTCAGCCTCTCTCCCCAGCACGAGTGACAGGGCGAAGCTCAGTGTTTGCTGATCACAGACGGCCTCTCTTAATGTGTCACCAATTTTCCCATCCATTTGCCAGATCAATCCAATCAACAATGAAACATGCTCTCATTTTGTCTTATTTGTTGCGCATTACAAGACGTCCTCTTGACCCGATTCCCCTGCCAGCTACTGCCCATTTCTCTTTCTCTTTCCAGCAAACTCCTCTAAAGAGTCGTCTATGCTTGTTTTCTCCAATACTATTCTTCTGGTTCTCTCTTAAATCCACATCAGTCAGGCTTTGGGTGACTCCCTAGTCTGGAAGTACCTGGCTTTGCTTACAGTCCTGGCCAGCCTGCGGGCGGGCCACTGGTGGTCAGAGAGTGTCACTGTGTTCAGCACTGACTTAAAAAAATGAACAGACACTCAAGTTAGCCACACCTATTATGCATTCATTCCATGCTAGGTATTTGGGCCAGAAAGCAGATGGGGAGTGCAAAGAACCGTGGTCCTGTCCCCCAACAGCTTGATAACATACGGGGAGATGACACTGCAGCCTCCAGAACAATATACAAGGATGGAACATATGAGGAAGCCAGTCCAGGATCCACGGGTGGATGAATGATACAGACACTCAATGGTTGGAAGCTGAGAGGGCACAGAGATGGCTGTGGTCAGAGGGGTTGGAGGACCCTCACGAGGACAGGGAGCTGAGCTCAGCTCTGAAGAGCCGAGGGAAGGAAGACTTCACGGAAGGTGGAAGCTGTCTCAGCGTGCTCCCTCTGAATCCTCACACGATGCTCCTGTGATAACGGAGTGTCCGAACCTAGAAATGTCTGTTAACCTCACTGTAATTTCCTCATCCGTTCGCCGAGTGGCTTGTACTATACAACCTACAAAGTCTTTTCTGTTTTAGGGACTCCATAATTCTGTGTGCCAAAACAACATTCATTCAATACTGGCATTGGGCATGGAAAAATTTAAAAAATATACAGCCTTTGCCGCAAAGAATTCACAATCTAATATCAATGCGAGTTGGACGTTAGTTCCCTTAACCTGGAGAAGAAGATACAGCAAAGATTATTGTCCTCCTCATGCAAGGTGAGGAAACCGAGGCTCAGAGAGGCTCCAAGGATCAACACGATCCCAGCCTTGGGGAGCTCCCATTCCAGGGATGTGTTCCCACGTGAACTAGAAGCACTATTCTCACACTTTGACACCCATGAGTCAGCCAGGGGAGTTCTTGTTATGAATGCAGGTTCTGATTCAGTAGGTCTGGGGTGGGGGCTGACTCTGCATTTCTAATTAGCTCCCAGGTGATGTTGCTGCTGCTGGTCTGAGCACCACACTTTGAGCAGCACAGGGCTCTAGATTCAGACCGGCTCAGACTGCTGACCAGATCATTCAGCAGAGTGCCTGGATCATATTTAGGCCATTCTAGAATCTCTAGATCAGTGCTTCCCAATCCTGGAGGCACATCAGAGTCACATGGCCACTTGTGAAACATGCCCAAAGCTCATTGCCAGAAATTTGATTCCATAGGGATGGGATCTAGGATTCCAAAGTCCTTTTCTTTCAAACAAGTTGTTCAGGTGATTCTGGCGCACAGCCCTTTCAGAAGATAACAGCCTTCCTGAGAACTTAGGTCTTGCTGCCTTTTCTATTTCTCTGACTCTCTACCTCCACCTCCCGTATCCATCTTGTCTGTCACAATGACCTCGAAGCTTGCTTCCATTCACAACTGGACCCAAGTCCCAAGAAAGCCCCTGGGGTGTGATTTGAAGTGTATAAGGAAGGCTGGTGCCTGACCCAAAATAAGATTTCTCCCCCAGTTTAGCTGGTCTTGATGCCTTCAATTTCTTAGGCTGCAAT
The DNA here is from genome assembly GCA_031878705.1 of Tapirus indicus. NCBI lineage: Eukaryota > Metazoa > Chordata > Mammalia > Perissodactyla > Tapiridae > Tapirus > Tapirus indicus. The sequence goes on along the minus strand of CM062923.1, from coordinate 9,575,201 downwards.
ATAATCCCAAGATCTCAGGGGCAGGGCCAGAATCCTATTTATTTCTGCATCACGGGGCTTACCTTGGGGTACAGAGTATAGACCCAAGAAATGGTAGTGGATTTAAATGAAAACTTTGAGTTAACCACTGCCCTTTCTTCTGACTATTTTTATTAAAGGAAAACATCGGGGGAAGAGCAGCTTATATGAGTTGCATCCTGTGGTTTTCCTCTGGGACACAAAGTGGGCAACACCTGAGGAGAATTCACTAATATTATGCCATGCTCGAACCTGCTGAATCAAAGTCTCCTGTGGCAAAACCCAAGAACTCGTCAAAACTCCCAGGTGATTCTGGTACCTGGGGTGCCCTGCATCCCGTGGTTTAACCCTCACAGCAGCCCATTTTACAGATGAGACCATTCAGTGCAGAGTGCCCCACCGAAGCCACACAGCCAGTAAATAAATGCTAGAGCCAAGGCAGGGAGAAGGAACCAAACGTTCTAGTGACATTTTCACAGGAAGTACAAATATTCCACATCTGGGGAGAGTAAGAGCCAATGACATTGTGCTTTGACTGTGCCAGTGTTTCCTTAGGCCACACGGTAAGGCAATGTCCCCATTTAGGGCGTGTTCACCATGTGGACGTCACCCTGCATGCCCCCAAGTGAATCATTCTCACTGTTGGAAAGCCAGGGACACTGACAATCTGTAAGAAAGCAGCAGCCACCAGAATTCACAGGGAACAGCTCCAGCAAAGGGAACACTTTCCTTTTTCATAGAATAGTTAGATTGGCAGATCAGGGGAATCTCTCTCTCTCTCTCTCTCTCACACATACACACACATACACACACACAAGGGTATGTGACAGTTTCAACATGGCATTTGATAAAATCTTTCATCATGCCGGAAAGGATAGGTTGGATAACTTGGGTTGGGTAATACTGTAATAAGCAAAGCTAGTTAAACTGACATTCCTGAGGAATGTGGACATCAGCTTGAACGGAGGCCTCAAATGTCCTGCCCCTGGCTCTATTCTTGCTTTTTCCTTCTTAAGCATTTTATCAGTATTGCACTGGGATAGAATGCATGTTTGAGGCTTTCAGTCAAGACAGTGTAATGAATTTGTACTTTGAATCACCTGCTCTGATCCAAACCCATAGTATATAAAAGGATAAAACAAAATATCGTAACAAGGCTCAAAAACAAGGTAAATGTTTTCATGAACAAAAGACATATTAGAAATGTGAAGCCACATGTCTCCGAGGCTCTGCTCCAGAAGCAGAGGGTGTGGTCCACACCTGCACAGGGACATGCGATGGGCCACAGGAACCAGGTTCCACACTGAAGCCTGTTCTGAGAAGGGGTTCCCACTGCTGGAGAAAAAAACTGAAAAGTTTCTGCAGCCCTACTGCTTAGGGCTAAGGCTACAGAGGGCAGTGGGAGGACAATGACACAACCTTTCAAACAGGAATCAAACCAAGAGGCTGTCTCGCTCAGTCTGTGTCTAAAATGTCCCCAGTGTCACTACAAGTGAGGAGTTCTGTGGTTCTGTTATAAGGCCTGGCTCTGGATTGTGCCCCAGGGGCCAGGGAGGCATACAGACTGGAATGTGTCTCTCAATCATTCAGGCTTAATGTTGGAGAGCAAAGGACTGGGGTGAGGGTTATTAGAGAAGGGGAAAAAACAACAGATAAAAATATTCATTCAAAATGATCTTAAAAGCAAAACTTCCTACACTTATATTAAGAAATATGATGCTAAGAAAGACAGCAAGATAATAATAATAATAAACATTTGGAATATGATTCACACCAAAGTCATTTCATTGAACAGCTTGACAGTGACTCTACATAAGTAACATTAGGATGCTTAAAGATATAGGTTAAGGAATAACTTCCACTAAAAAGAGAAATTATGAAATAGAAAGATATAAAAATTAAACAATACCCAGTAGCTAGGGGAAAGAACCAATTAGAAGTCTTGGAAATGAAAAATATAGTCACTGAAATTAGAATAAAAATACCAGTATAGTGGATAATATCTAACAGGAACCGTATAAGAGAATTAGTGAAGTGAAGCATAGTAAGGAAGAATTCAACCAGTGCAGCAAGTCAAAGAGATAAAGAAAAGAGGATCTAGGAGACACAGAGGGCACAGTGAGGGTCTAAAATGTGTGTCTACTAAGTGTTCCAGAAAAGAGAATTAAAGAAATCTCAGAGGAGAAGCTTTTGAAGAGATGTCTGAAAATCTTCTAAAATTATTGAAAGACACGAGCGATGAGTGAAAGTTGGCTCTGAGCATTAAGGGCAAATAAAAACAAATCTACACACATTGTAGTGAAACAGTAGAATATACAAGGCAAATGATAAAATTTAAAAGTCTAACAGAAGGCTAATATTTTTTAAATACGGAGGGAGAACAACCAATCAACCTAGAATTTTATACCCACCTAAACTACCATTCAAGAAAAAGAAAGTGCAAAAGAAAGACCATCAAATACCCCAAAACAAAAGGACTTTTTCTCCCATAGGCCCTCCCTAAAAGAACTATCAAAGCATGTACACCAGCAAAAGGAAAAGTGAACCCTGAGGGCAGGTGGGGGATACAGAAAACAGCAGGAAGTACACATATGGATACAAGTAGTTGGAAATTTTAATTATTAAAATTTTTACTGAAAAATGATAACTAAAGTTTTTAGATTTTCTTTTAAACAAAAACTAAAACTCTAGACAAAAGTAACACGATGGGGGTGCATTCAGTGGTTGTTAAAGTGAGCTAAAGTCTAGGCAATGTTTGGCAGAAGCATAGAAATAACAAATAATTTTAAGTTGCATTAGACAATAAGTTAAATGGGCATGTTTAAAAATTAAGGAGAACCACTGAAAGAATAGAAATTCAATCTGTAGTCATGCAATCTGCTGAGGAAAAACAGAAAATGGGATGGGAAAAATGTATTTTTTCATTATCAATTCAATAGAAATCAGGAAAGAAAAGCAAGTAAGGGAGATTTTCAGATGTAACAAAATCATTATGTTGGATAACAGAATTAAAGAACCAGAGGACTTTGACAGTCTAAAACTGGTGAAATTACATTTAAGACAGATGTACTAAGATCCAAAAAGTCGATTGTATAATTCCTTAGATAGGGAAGACTTAGCCATCAGTTAACTAACTCAGAACGCTTTGACCTTAGAAAACAGTGAGAGAAATGTAAGATCCAGAACAAGGAAGACCAGAGGCCATTGTGCACTGCACAGGTCACATAAAACTTTAAGAGGGACACTGACAAACTAGAGTCTTCCCAAAGAGTGCAAGTGGATAGAACCAGAAAAGTCTCATGACAAAGAGCTGGTGGAAGGAACTCAGCATATTTAGCCCAGAGAAGGAAAGACATAGGGTTATGAACACTGTCTGCATATTCTGGAAGGACGTAGTCACCTAAAAAAAATTTTATATGTGTATATACAAACACACATATATATAATATATACACACATATGTTAATATATATATTATATTAAAATATAAGAATTGTATATATTTATTATACAAATATATATATTAATTGATATATTAGACTGATTCTGGGTAGCATCAAAGGGTCCAGCTAGGATCATGCATTGACATTTAAAGATACATTTTGTTTCCTAACAAGGTCACTTATAAGGTCAGTTAAAGCTGCTCAACCTCCTGCTTCCACTTCCTGAGCCTCTTCTATCACCCAGATCCTGTTAGGTGCTCGGAAGCCAAAGACACACATGGCACAGTTTCTGTCCTCAAGAAGTTCACACTCTAGGAAGGAAAACAAATGGTGCAGAACTAATGCTAACACAGTGAGGTGAGCACTTAGACTGATGGATACAAACCACAGTAGGCACCAGAGGAGAGGTGAGGTTGTTTGGTCTCCAAGGAGAGAAGAGCTGGTCCACAAAGAAAGTGCCCAGCGCAGTGGGCCTTGAAGGACGAGTAAGAACTGGCTGAACCAAGAGGTCGGGAGGGAACACTGTTTACAAGGGGCAAAGACGTGAGGGGGCCTTTTGGGGAAAACGTGAGAGCCCAGTGTGATTAGCATTGTGTTTTCAGCCCTGAGCATGGATCGCCAGTGGAGCTTCTAAGAAAACAGAAATGCCTGGGGCCCAACCACACAGATTCAGGCTCTGCATTATTTGGAAACTCCGTAGGTGATTCTGATGTCCAGGACTGAGAGCAACTACGAGACTCCCACGAGGCCAGCTTTGATTTCGAGGCTAGATTAGACAACCAGCCAGCAAGGCCCCTCCCGGTCTAACACCTGAGGATCCCATATATCACTAAGTCTTCTTCCATCCAAGAAGTTTCCAAGGGAGGGACCCATGGAAGACAGTGTCCTCCTGCTACTCCCCCCTCCAACCCCACCGTCACCCTAAGAAGAGGCATCGAGGAGTAAGATCAGTTGGAAAATGACCATCATTCCAGAGAGATGGGCCCTGCTGGAGAATCACATCTCTAACCCTAAGCATCAGGGCCAAGCAGAGCCCTGCGGGCTGGGAGAGCTGGCCCCCATGACAGTTCGAGTTCATGCCTGCAAATGCTTTCCAGAAAAAAACAAGAAGACAGCATTTCCAGTGGAGAGAGCAGGTCTGTGGAAGCAGGAGGCCCCACTGAAACTATGGTTCACTGCTAGTCCTGTGACCTCAGGCCTGATAAGGAATCTGTCTGGGCTCCCTTGCATGTAAACTGAGGCTAACAATCCACTCCCATGGTTCTTAGGACAACCGATAAGACAGAAGGGAAAAATGCCTCGCAGAGTGCCCGGCATGTAGAAAGCACTCAGTGAACAACAATATCAAACCTGGACACTTATCATTTTGAAAGCGCTTTAAATTATCCATAAATGGGGAAAAATTCATAGGTTTGCAAAAATACTATTCTCCAAGGCAGCTGCTCAACGTTCAGCATGTGACACTTACTGTTGCTTCTCTGTCCATCTGGTGACCCTTCACCCGCTGGGCATTTCTAATCGAATGAAACCCAGAAACCTGATCCCATCTTGCTTCACCATTAACTGCGAGATGTCTGTCAAACGGCTATTAATAAACTCAGTCTCTGCCTAGGTCAAATCAGGGAAGACAACAACCAGCCAAGTCCTCTGTTCCTTTATTTTGAACAACTTGGAAGTCAAATCACCTTGTCTTTGGACAAAGAGAATTCACTCAGGAATTTCAACAATACTCTCTTATTGTGGACTGAAAATGTTTTATGTATTAATTCGGTTTTCTTTTGCCCCCAACTTGCATGGGGCAGAGGGGACTTGATTCCTGCCAATGTATGCCCTGTCCTGGGTCCTGGTGTGACAGCGCCCCCTAGAGGAGACTTCTGGGCCAGGGCACCAGGGCCCAATTGACAGCAGTTAGATGCTCCCTAGGAAGGGCTGACTTTTATGGGGTAGGTGGGGAACAGACAGGGCCTGAAGGCTGTAACAGGGCGCAGAAACAGGGCCCTCCCGGCATACAGAAAGGCTCGGTCCACCAGTCTGAGGTCTGGAGACTGTTATTGCATGTTGCTCCAAAAAGAATTCCAGCCTATGATTCCAGAGTGGTTGAGCTAGACATCCCACAGGAGGTTACCTTCTCCAGGGACCCCTGGGGGGACTGTGGAGAGAGGGAGGGTGGGGTTGGCGAGAAGAGGGTTGATGTGAGAAAGGAAAGGAGCTTCAGAAAGGAGGGCACCACCCTCGCCATTGCTGCAGCTTTGCAAGTTGCCCCATTTTTACTTCATTTATAGGGAGGGCTCTGCAGATGTTTTCACTGACAGCAACAGCTCCATGTTGGGGAGTGCAGAGGCTAAAACCTGTGGTCAGTCCACACTCTGGGCAGAGGGCACAAAAAGAACCCCTCTGGAAGAACAGGTTCCAAAAGGGTGCCCCTGCCTCCCAATGCCCCAGCCAGCCTCAGTCCCAGAGCCCAGCAGGCTTGGCGAGTGGAGTGCAGGTTGGACTTCAACCCCTAGGAGCCGCTGAGCCAGCTCCCCGTGCAGACCACAGACTACAGAACCCACCGCAGCAGCCCAGTCAGGCCCTCGTTTTACAAAAGCACCTCATCAGGCTTGTCTCGGATGCTACCTCCCCCGTGAATAATTGTGAGCTTAGCTACCTTAGAGTGGGCACCACACTTCCAGTTGCACACGCAGAGCCTCATGTAATCCGCAGACAGCCCTATGGGGGAGGTGTCATTGCTCCAAAGTTACGGAAGTCCTGCTCAAAGTCACACCGTGAGCCTAGAACCCAGACCTCCAGACTCCAAATTCTCTGTGTCCTTCTCCTACTGAGCACGACCCCCCACTGAGAGTCTCTTTCTCTTCCCCCTGGTAACAATGAACTCCTCAAAAGTTCAGAGGCAAGCCCCTCCTGTCACGCCTTTCTTTCCTTGCTATAGGAGATGTCACATCCTCTGCCCTTTCTTTCCCTACTGTAGGAGATGTCACTCCTTCTGCCCCTCCTTCAGTCCCTGCTACAGACCACCAACCAGGAAGGTCATCAGTCACGTTCCCGTAATGTCCAATAATGCCCAGCTTTCTTGTCAGTCCTGTTTAAATAAAAAGACATTAGGTAATTTTATTCCAAACTTTGGTTATTATTTACTTATGTTCTTTATCAAATCTGAAAAGGATCTCAGGCAGCTTAGAAAGAAAAAAAAATCAAGTAATAGGACTGTTTAAAAACAGACCAAAAGCCATGAAATGGAGCAGGATTTAGGATGATGGGAGGGAGTGCAGAGAATTATTCCTGAAATCTAGACTTAGGATAATCCTGCATCTGAGCACTAAGCACAGCTCTGCCCCCTGGCAGCCAGGGCGAATGGGGAAGATGAGTCACAGGGCTCTCCATACCTGATAGAAGAACCATATCAGTTCGTCACCACAGACACACATTCCAACCACGCACCCTGAGAGGAATGGATTTATGGGGCCTCACACCCCACAGGGGAGACGATAACAGAAGGACAGCATCTAACCCCATTGGAGCCTCGGGCACAGGCATCCTCTAGGTCACTCACATGGGATGGTTGTGCTCTTTCTGGTGGACATATGCTCTGCTCATGGTGCCCAGGCTACGGCCATCCACCCCAGTCCTGTGCCTTTAAATCAGACCAGCTCACCCACAAAACACACCACACAGCACCTGTCCAGTGGCCAATATACCCCAGCCTCAGGCATTCCAGAATAACTCATCCAGGCCAGACCCTGGGCACCACCTTTTCATACCAGCCTTCCTCTTTCCCAGAGCCTGTCCATCCTAACAGTCTAGTCTTCGCCTCTCAATTCGCCCTTGGGCCTAACTACAGAGCCATCTCTAGATTGTTCCCAGGACCATCCACATGGAGTTCCTCCCTCTCCAAGTGCAGCCCACTCGCATTGAGCGGTGCTGGGGGTGAGCACATGGTAAGTGCTAGGGCTGGGGTCAGGGGATCCCCAGCACGTGAATGAAGACCAGACGAGGCCAAAGCCCACATCGAATGGTAAAGACCTGGGTGTGCTCCCCTCGCAGTCTCACTCATTCATCTGTCCCTTCAACAAATACCAAGCACTTGTTGTGTGCCAGGGACCAGTCTTGGAATAATTACATAAAAGTTAGTGTGTGCCAAGTTCTAAAAGGAAGATGGTGGTTGAGAATGGAGGCCTCACTCCCAGCGGGGGTTTCAAGGCAAAGGGCAGGCCTTGAAGGATCAGTCCACCACTGAGGGGGCAAGCCCTCCCCCAAGTTCTTATTCATTGAGTGTAAACCATGAAAGAAGAAATGAGGTTGGATAAGCAGATGGGGAGAAAGCTGAAGGGATGAGAGAAGGGAAACAGGGGGAAACATCTGGAAAGAGAAACTAGAGCAAGTGTATTCCAAATCCAGATGCAAAGAGGAGTTCAAAGTGGTGTTTGAATTTATGTACATTTCCTGCATGGAAGGTCAGGAAACTAGAATTTTCGTCTTAGCTCTATAGACATGCCTAGAAAACATGCCTAGTGCCCTCTGGGGGGCTCAGTCTCCCCATCTGCAAAACGAGGCGTTGCACCAGATCTGGCGTTCTTAAACTGTATTTCAGAGACTGAAGTTACATTTCTAGCCTAGACCTCTCCCCTGGATTCCATCCTTAAATACCCAACTGCCTTCTCAACACGCATCTCAAGGGCCTTTTGTTGAAACAGAGCCACTGCTCCACCCACTCCCAGACAATTCCATCGTCCCAGCTGATCAGGCTGCATTCCAACTCCTCTCTTCTCACTCCTCACATCTAATTTGTCATCACATCCTGTCAGTTCTACCTTCAGAACATCTCCAGAAACTTCTCACCCCCTCCACTGCAACCACCCTGGTCCAAACCACCATCACCTCCCACTGGGATTATTGCAACAGCCTCACCTGGTCCCACTGCTTCTGCCCTGCCAGCCTGGGGCCCAGAAGACTGGTCCCCATAATACTCACACTCCAGGGCAGTGCCTGCTTCAAATGCCCCATGACTTCCCATCTCACCCAGAGTCAAGGCCAAGGCCCTTATGATGCTCGGCCCTCCCTTGCTCTCTGACCTGATCACCCCCTGTTCTCTCGGCTCCAGCCACACTGGCCTCTTTGCTATTTCTCAAACCTGCCAAAAGGCTTCAACCTCAGGGCCTGGACACCAACTGAGCCCTCTACCCTCTCCCTCACCTCATTCAAGTCTTTGCTCAAATGTCACCTTCTCAGCGAGACCTGCCCTCACCTTCCCATTGAAAGCTGCGTCACCTCCCAGCTTGTACTCCCTGTCACCCTCCCCTGCTCTATCTCCATCGCCTCCTCTCCACCTGGCCCATGTTTTACTTAATCATTTGCTTCTTCTAGTCTCCCCCACTGGAATGTGAGCTCCAGGGGGCAGGCATGTTCATCTGTTTTATTCGCTGCTCCATCTCCAGTGCCTAGAAGGATGCCTGCCACATAGTAGAAGCCTAGTGAATATTTATTACTAGAATGAATAAATGAGTGAAGATAATTGTTGATTATTTTTGTTTGGGGAGCATGGGTAGTGACGGATATAGGGTTGTCAGCTTTTTATCATTAAGTATCAGGAAGGAAGGGAGGGAGGGAGGGAGAAAGGAAGGTACCATCTACCATTATAATCATCTCATGAAAGAAAGGTACTTTAACCTCCCGAAAATAGGAAGCACATTCTCTCAGGATAAATAATCATCTTCCCCAGGAAAGCTGAGTGGGCAGACTCACATCAACATAGACACCACACAGCACCGTCCTGTACTCTTCTCTCACCGTGCGTCAGTGAAGACTCTGGCATCAACACCCGCCCATCCCCAACCGTCACCCCTCGCAGCCCTCCAGCTCCGCGTCACGATGGTTCTTCCTTGGAAAAAAACAAAGACAAGAGGGCCACGTCCCCCTGGCCTGCCCTGGCTCCAGCAGACACGCCTGCTTAGGTCAGAACCATTCTTGGCCCTGGAAAAAGGCAAGGGGTTCCAGCTCCAGAAGCCGGATCCAGGGCCACCACTTGGACAGCGAGAGCCCACGTGACACCAGTGTGTGGTTCCCAAACTTAACAGTTTACAATGAATTTTTAGTGATTTGTAATTTTCCCACAGCTCCTACTACATTCTCCACACAGCTGCTAAGAGAAAATAATAAAAAGACTCTTTATAAACCTCGCCCCACTTATCCTCCCAGTAAGCCAGCAAAGCAGGTTTACTAGCCCCAATCACAAAGGTGACGAACCCAAGGCTGAGAGAGGCTGAGAGCAGCTTCCCCAGGGTGGAGGGGGGAGGCAGTGGCACAGGCCAGGGCACTCCTGTAGGGGCAGCCCTGCCCCCATCTTCTCTCCTCTGCAGAGCCCGGGAGGCGAGAGTCAAGGCCAAGGAGCTGTGCGCCGGCGGCTCCCCAAATCAAAGCCGGCCCAACCTCTTTGCTTCTTTCTTCCTTTGCAGCCCCTTGTTCCCATCCCTCTGGCTCAGCTCCAAGACCCCCTGCCACTTCCCAAGCTGCCTCCCTCCAACGGCTCCCGGCTCTCAACGCGGAGCCCTCAGGGTCCGGACCTCCCCGATGAAGCACACCTAGCCCAGCCCGTTCTCTCCTGCTTTCTGCCACGTCATCTGGCATTTGAACTGGGCCTCGAAGAATGGGTAGGACTGTGGTCAGCTGAGAAAGAGAAGGAACTGCTGGCCTCTGTGCAGGCCTCTGGTCATCATTGACAAAGGAGTCCAGGTGGCAAGCCTACACTCTGGGCAGTTGGGGTCCAAAATCCAGCCCCCAAGTCTAGAGGGGCTGGAGATGGCAGGACGGGTCTGGGGTCCTAATGGTTACCTCCCTGGAGACCCAGCTAAGATACTTGGCTCAGCGCCTCTGAAGAAAGGCACGGAGCTGGGCAGCACATGGTCATGGTAGGAGAGAATAGAGTCGAAAGAAGGAAGGTGAGGCCAGCCGTCGAGAGGCCTTGAGTGCCGAGCTAAAACATCTGCAGGGAAGGTACCCTCAGAACTCTCCTCCATATTGGGAGACAGGGGTCTGGATTTGTGCATTTCCTACCTCCAGTTCACTAAGACCAAGGATCCCAGTGTAAATGATTTGATTTCTCTTCACGATGACGTTAAATAGCTAGCAGTAACAACAGACTATCTTTTTTCAGGGTTAGTGCTGTTGTTAATAATAGTGCTATTATTAATATTTACCAAGTACCTGTGAGTATTGTATTATTAAGTATTGTAAGCCCATTTTACAGATGAGCAAACTAGAGCTCCAGGAAAATAAAACTTATAAGTGGCAAGACTGGGGCTTGAGCCCAGGCCCCACAGCTCCTGTCTCCCCACCCCACCCCACCCCCCCGGCTTCACGCTGGATCCCACCTACTGGGCCCGTGACTGCTTGCTTTCACAGGCCAGGTGCCTGACCAAGAGAAGTGTCGTCACGCACTCCCCAGCTAAGAGTAATAAAATCCCGCAGGGCCTGTGGAACAAAACCTGCAGGCTTAGCTTGAGGGGAAGGCCCTGCCTTCTCACAGCCCAGCCTCTCTCAGGCTGAGCCCTCGGTCAGAGGGCTCCACATCCGGGTGCTCTGTTTATTGAAATCCTACTCTTCTCCAAGGCCTGGCTCCAATGCTAGCTTCTCAGAAACGCCTTCCCTGGCCCTGCCAGTTGGAATTCCTCCTGATCTGTGCCCCTGTGAACTTGGCAGCTGGCCGGGTGCAGGCCTACCGACTCACATTCTGCCTTGGCCTCCTGTGGCACGGACCAGGTCTCACCTAGTTCTCTGTGCCCCACAGGGCTCTGCACACACTCAGGGCCCCCAGTCTCTGGGGATGGTGGTGGCCAATGCTTCAGGTAGATGGTGCCAAGTTAACAGGTGCCTCTGAGGGCTTACAGCGCTGCCTGCTGCCCTTTCCCAGCCCCAGGAATGAAAGCACCCCACGATATCTGAGCCACTTCTACCCTTCCCAGAAGCAGCCAGGCCAGCCCCGGGCTCCTGGCCATGGCAGCTGCAGCTCCCGCCTCTCTGTCCTGCTTGGCCAGCTCTCCCGCAGCCTCCTCCTAGGCTTTTCTGCATTGCCATCCGTCCACCTGGGCATCTGCCTCAATCCCCTCCTTTCTGTTCCAGTTCTGCTTTGCTGAAGCCCTCCTCTGGGCAGCCTTCCTCTGTCCTCCAAGCGCTAGTCCAGGACTCAGCCCCAGCAGCGGAAGGAGGCCAGCTCTCCTATAGGAGTTGCCTGTTAGACTCCCAGGATCCCCACTTTGCAGCCATCCTTCAGCACAGCAGGTTGGGTTCTTCCAGACATGGGCACCAGCCTGAGCCAAGCCCAAGTTCTCGAGCCCCTTCAGACCCTGCGCCTGAGGGGTGGACACCCTGCAGGAGCCAGCACTGCCACTCCAGAGTCCAGTAACCACCCCCCTTCTGCCATGGAGGCCTGCTTCCCCCAGGGAAGAAAGTCATAGGCGCCACACAGCGGGTTATCCAGGCCACAGTGGGACAGCACAGGGGCCATGGAGGATCCAGCACCCAAGGCGTTGTGGGCGTTGGAAGAGTTATGGAATAAGAAGGGACAAGAAGGGGATTCGAGATCCTTTCTGTGGCTTAATTATAATGAGCCTTCAGGGAGATGAAGCACAATCTCTGTTTACAAAGTTCCCAGTCCCCTGAGTGGCGGGACGGTTGGCATTTTATTGTCTTATTTACACTTTGCTGTATATTCTATATCTTCTATACCAAACATACTGTCATCATCAGGAAAGATAAGTAATAACCAAAAAGTACAAGCAGAAAACAGGTACTGTCAGAGCTTCCCCGGGTCACGTACCATAGGCGCCCAGGATGATGGAACAAGGGTTGTGCTGGTACCAGAATACCCGGCCTCCCACCAGCCCCCCAGCTGCTTCACACGTCATAGCCTCAGCCTCCTCAGCTGTCAAATGGGAACGACAGTGTCTCCCTGGGTTCTACAAGAGAACCCACCATAATAAGACCCGCGTCTCAGGACTGTGGAGACTATGGTCACTGCAGTGGACATGGGGGCCTCATGGGAGTGCAGTGTGGCCCACATGGGAGGAGTAGGTGGGCTTCTCAGTCAGCACAGGCTGCTCGGTTTAAGAGAGAAATTCCAGGAATGGAAACAAGACACAGCCATCTGAATCCCCAACTAAACATAAAACTGGTCTATTTCATCAGCACGTGGGTGGTGTTGACCTCTCTACAGCACTCCTGGGGTGGGGGGGCATTCTGTCCTCAGCCGATAGGGGGAGGGTCATTGGTCAGCCTGAGGTAGCCTTACTGCAAGCATCCGTCCACTCGGGAAATCCTTGCCCAAAGGGCCAAGCAGCAAATGGTGGCAGAGGGGGGAGCAGAATCCCAGGCTCCTTTCCTCCCCGGTGCCCCTGCTGCATTTCAGCCTGAGCACCAACAGCAAGCCCCCAGCAGGGCCTCCTGCCCTGAAGGGAAAGGAGCTGCCCTGAGGATGAATGTGACCCAAGCGACAGGCGACAGGTGCTGGGGGAACCAGCAGCCAGAGGCTCTGTCTGCCTCGCGCATGCCACACCCCTCCCTCTAATTCCTTAGGATGCAGAAAGTCAGACTCTGCTTCTGGGGCACGGGGAGCCCTCTGGTGCCAACCCAGCTTTCTGCAGCAGAGGATCGGAGGTGGAGCATGGCCGGGTGTCCCTGACGCCATCTGGGGTGGGGTTAACGCACTATCCTCACTGCAGCCAAACCCCCAGTCTTTGAAGAAACAGCAAGCCCGGAATTCTAGCCCCGGCCCTGCTCTCCGTACCCACTTCCACTTAGGGCTATCTGAACACTCTCTACTGTTGCTTTGGGTGACAATAACTACTTTTGAACAAAAGCCCAGACATCTAGGATGAGATATAAAAAAAGGCAGGAGGGTACAGTTGCTGCCTTTGGAGTCGAGTGGAGCCCACAGCACACACATCATGCTGTCTGAGACACACTGGTTAAGTGACAGCACTGACCGAGTCACTTCAACACTCGGAGCCTCTCCTCCGGCCGACACACAAACAGGGAAGCCAACGCGAGGTCCCAGCATGGCGCACTGGAGCGGGAAGCCCTCAAAAACCCTGTGTCCCTGTCGTGAGGATCAAAGCAATCTCTATTTTCCGTCCAAGGCAGAGATAAAAGCCTTTAATTCTTGAATAAATTCTAAAACCTCTTCTATAAATGCAGCCTCCGTAACAGGAGCCCCTGAGGAGTAGCTGGTCCCATCGCTTATTTGGAGAAATGTGAATGCACAAAAGCTAAATGCAACCCTCTGGGCGCAAATGACCCCGCAGGTCCCATCAGCACGCCTCCCCTGGGGGTGGTCCTTACCCATGACCAAGGTGAGTCCGGGCGGCTCTTGCCCTGTGGGGGCTCCCAGGTGGAGCTGCAGGTGCGGTCCTGCTCCTCCATGGCGGGGCCGAGGGATGCTGGCCTCCTCCCCTCCCAGCGCCAGGACAGCAATGTCCGGCAGCGGCTAATTTCACCGGCTTAGGAGCTGGGAGGCTGGGCCATGACACTGAGCCACCGGCAGGCGGTTTCCCTTTACACCCCAGGAGCCCGGCCAAGTCACAAGGCTCAGGAAAAGAGCCGAGTGTTAAATTGCAAATCCTCTCTCACCTGGGGACTGGGTAACAAACACCACAGAGACACTTTCCGTCTCCTGAAGGATGCAGAGACTCCAGCAGGTGCCAGTGTCCACAAACCTGGTGAAAGGGGGGTTGGGGGAGGGGGCATGACCCCTGCTGGCCGACAGAATCTGTATTCATTCTCTCTCCATCACCTCTCTAAGGTACTATGTGTAAGACTCAGAGACTGACTAATGTCCCCAAGGCCACACAGCTCTAAAGGACAGAACCAGGATTCAAACCCACGAGTTCCGTCTCCAGAAGGGAATTGTTGAGAGGAGAGAGACCACCTCCTCTTCTGGGTGCAGGGAACCTTGCAACAGGCTGTGCAGACAGTAATTCCCTCACTTCCCACTCCACCACTGGTTCCCACAAAGCTACAGGGAATCCTTTCTCTCTGTTCCTCAGGGCCTCGTTCCTCTGAGTTGCCTCGGCCCCCCTCGGGGAGTCGGGAAAGCTGGGTTCAGTGGGGCTCCGTTCCCCAGTGGGCCACCATCACCTCCGTCACGCTCGGCAGCATCAGCCATCATGACAGCTCACCGATTTTGAATACTTCCCACACACGAGGAAGCTAAGCATTTAAGCTGTATTCTGATGTATAATTGGCACAGTAACTCTACACGGTTACTAATAGAAAAGGGGAGCTTAGAGAACTGGCCATAGGTCACAAAGCAGGACGTGGGAAAGCAGCGCCAGGTCGACTGCAAAAATGGTGCTCGCAATCTGATTCTGATCCTGCCAGGGTCTTGGATTCGTGGTGATGGGGCTGGGCTCAGATGAGCCCAGGTTCTACAGGGACCTGCAGCAGGGTGGGAGGGAGGGCACATAACTAGGGCAGTTTCCCAGCGAGGCCGGGGGCGGAGTGTATGCTTCAAGAGCAGGTGCAGGGGCTTCAATCTAGTAGTTTGCAACTGGCGCCCCTAAGACGGATTGCCTCCTGACGTTGTTCAGCTCCACTCCGTGGGCTCCATGAAGACCCTCTCTGGTTCTCCCATTCCTCCTCAGCCAGGCCTTTGCTGGTCTCACTGTCTTCACTCCTCTTCCTCCTTCCCTCCAGAGGGGGCCCTGACCAAGAATCACGTGGAGATGCAGTGGGGAGAAGTGGAAGAATACAGGAAGGCACCTGGGGTGTCTGATCTCATGCAATGGGTATAATTACCCTCGCTGTACAGGTTCGGGGGGCAGCGGTTCTCCAGGTGCTGCACCTGGTAAAGGGCAGAGAGAAACTCGATCCCAGGCCTCCATGTTCCCAGGTCATCGCGATCCTGGCCACTCTGGTGCCCCAGCCTTCCTCACCCTGGAAAAGCACAGAGAGTGCCAGGGAGGGAGCAATGTGCACAGCCTCCAAGCTGGGTGGCCCCCCCTCCCCAGAATGCCCTGAAATGTGCTTAAGTGTAAGGAAGAAATTAACAATCCTTTAAGACACTTCCACTGAGCTGGGTCACCATCATTCTTACTATTTTTAATTCATCCTGTGAAGATATTTTAAGAACCTCCTGACCAACGAGTGATAAGATGGTGAGTAATTATACCTGGTCATGTTCAGGATTTAGCCAGAAATCTGATAGAAGCACAGTACTGCACAGGCAGGAGCAGCTCCAAACGTCATATGAATGGGAGGGGGACGTGGTCCTCGGGGCTCCGAGCCCAGGCGGGTGTCACACCCCTGCTGGCAGCAGGTGCTGGAGACAGGGCGATCAGGCTGACACATGTCCTGCTACTATGTTGGGCCCTGAGAGCCAGCACTGGTTTGGCTGGAGGGCCTAGAAGCGGGGACATGAACACTGACGGGGCTCCCAAAAGCTCTGCATGACTGTAAAATCTCACAATCTGAGTCACACGGACCTGGTCTCTGTCTCTCACTCTGCTCCTTAGAAGCTGTCCTGACGCAGGACAATTCACTCAGCAGCTAAGAACCTTCGTTTCCTTATCTGGGAAACACTGGGATAAAAATAGAGCCTCTCCCTCATAGGGTTGTTGTGGGGATACTTGAGGCCGTGCACGGAGAGTCCTTGACGCCATGTCTGGCATGTATTAGACCCTCAAAAAGTGGCAGCAACTATTAATCCTCAAAATAACTTTGAGGTGGGCATTAATAGCTCCATTTTACAGACAAAGAAACTGAGCCTCTATTCTATTTTGGACTTCTGTCACCTGCAGACTCTCCAACTTTTCCTCCAATAGAGCTCCTGAGGACTCTGTCACTGTCCCAAGGGATGGTGGCCAGGACCAAGCTGAATTTACCCCAAAACACTTCCCCTGTATGCCCCGTGGTTGCAGAATCCACAGGACACCCCTCTGCCCCAGACTGCCAGACCCACAGTCTGGGTGGGAGAACTGGATTCTCCCATTTCCCATTTTCCCCTAGCTCACGCTGACCTCTGCCTGGAGTGCCTTCCTCCTCCTCTCGTCCTTTTCAAATTCATCCACGTTCTAGCACCAAGTCAACTCTCCTTCCTCCATGGAGCTTCCCCTGATCTCTCCATGGCTTTGCATCCTTTGACCTGGGAGGGACAGGATGAGGTCAGGATGGACATTTCTGAGCTCCTCCGTGTGCCCAGTGCTTTTCTCACACGTATCATCTCTCATTCTCAAGGGGAGGTATGATTTCCCAGAAGAGGAAGCAGGCTCAGGGAGGCTTCCCTGTCCAGGAAGAGGTGGCGCTCAGAGAGCATTCTCACCGCCCACTCCCCGTGCCAAGGGACAGCCGGTCACCGTGAGCTTACAGGGTCCCGGCCTTGGTCATCTCTGGCTCCAATAGGACATCACACAGTGGGGAGGACACAGCATGGGAAAAAGTCACATCAGGTTGTTTTTTATTTTAATTAATAAAGTTAATTTTTTTAGATCAGTTTAGGTTCACAGCAAAATTGATCTGAAAGTACAGAGAGTTCTCTTATACTCTGTCCCCCTCGTGCACAACCACCCCCACTACCAACATCTGGCGCTAGATTAATACATTTGTTACAACTGGTGAGCCTACATTGACACATCATCACCCACAAATCCACCATTTACGTTAGGACTCACTACTGGTGTTGCACATTCTGTTGGTTTGAGAACGTATAACGACATGTATCCATCATTGTAGTACCATACAGAGTAGTTTCACTGCCCTAAAAATCTTCCGTGCTCCACCTAGTCATCTCTCCCTCCTTCCACGTCTTTTTATGGCTTGATAGCTCATTTCTTTTAGTGCTGAATGATATTCCATTGTCTGGATGGACCACAGTCGGTTTGTCCATTCACCTACCGAAGGACATCTTGGTGGCTTCCAAGTTTCGGCAATTATGAATAAAGCTGCTACAAACGTCTGCATTTCTGTGTGGACATAAGTTTTCACCTTCTTTGGGTAAATACCAAGGACTGTGATTGCTGGAACATATGGTGAGAGTTCATGTTTAGTTTTGTGAGAAACCACCAAACTGTCTTCCAAAGTGGCTGAACCATTTTGCATTCCCACCAGCAGTGAATGGGAGTTCCTGTTGCTCCACACCCTTGCCAACATTTGGTGGTGTCAGTGTTCTGGCTTTTGGCCATTCTGATAGGTGTGTAGTGGCATCTCCTGGTTGTTTTAATTTGCATTTCTCTGAGGGCGTATGAGGTGGAACATCTTTTCATAGGACTATTTTCCATCTGCATGGAAAATAGTTGAGGTATCTGTTCAAGCCTTTGGTCTATTTTTTAATCGAGTTGTTGGTTTTCTTATTGTTGAGATTTAAGAGTTCTGTGTATATTTTGGATAGCAGTCCTTCATCATGCACACCCACTAGATTCTTCAAGGTCCCAGGAGAAAACCGTGGGACGCTCAGGCTGGGTCCTTGAGGAGGCCTAATAAAGGGACCATTTACAAGGATATGGGCAGGGTTAAGGAAGACCGGCAGGGGGCTGTGAGGCAAATGGGCCAGCAAGAGGAGGCACTAAGGCTGCCCCAGGGTTGAGGGGAGATGGGAGGAGAGGGAGCAGCGACCTGAGCTGTGTGTGGGAGGAGAACACCGGCCCCCAAATGTGTCCACATCCTAATCTTCAGGTCCTGTGAATACGTTACGTTAGGCAGGCTTCATTATGTCTTCTGCCATACTACACGGCCAAGGGGAACTGAGGTTGCCTGCCAGCTGCCCTTAAAATAGGGAGACGATCCTGGATTCTCTCCTAACAATAACCTGAATCGTTACCCCAGACCCTCTTCTCCCACCACTTCAGAGCTTGGAGCACGCCTGCCATCACTCCCTTTCACCACAGCCTCTGACCTTGCGGTGTTGATGCAGATGAGCCTGATATAATCACAGTCTTTAAACAAGGAAGAGGGAGGTAGAAGAGAAGCAGAGGGACGGCAGTGTGAGAGGGATTCAGCCTGACTTTTTGAAGATGGGGGAGGGGACCACGAGTCAAGGAATGCTGGTGGCCTCTGGAAACTGGAAAGGCAAGAGAAGAGATTCTCCACTAGAACTTCCAGAAGGAATGCACCCCACCAACACCTTGATTTTAGCCCAGTGAGGCCTGTGTTAGACTTCTGACCTACGGAACTGTAATATAACTAATTGGCATTGTTTTAAACCACTAAGTTTGTGGTAATTTGTTACAGCAGCCACAGAGGACTAATACAGAGAGAGTAGCTGGAGGAGAGGATCACCCTGCAGGACCTTTGGTTGAAGGTGTGAAGGTGTGGGCCAGTCCCTGGTGATACAGCAGGGAGGAAGTCAGAGGAATAAGTATTTTGAACTCTCTCTCCTCCCACTTTCTCATCTTCCATCATTGGCTGAACCCAAGTGGAGGCCAAAGAGCTCACAGCAGAGTGGGGAAGAGTGAAGAGTGGATCTAGAAAGGCAAAATGAAAGGAAGGTCCCCCTCTGTGTGTGTGTGTGTGTGTGTGTGTGTGTGTGTGTGTGTCTCTGTCTCCCTCTCTCTCTCTTACACACACATACATACACACAATGACTCTCTGTTGTTCCCATGAAGGTAAACTCTGTTCCTCTGAGTCAGAAAATCCTACCATGACTCAATCCTGGAATGAGGGGAACAGGGAATTAACTGTGTTTTTTTTCAAGGTTCAAGTAGCAAATAATCTCTCCAGGTCACTTGCTGGCCTCAGGATCAAAAGCTGCAAAGGGATTAGAAGCTGTCTTAGTCAGCTCCGCCGGCCATAACAAAATACCATAGACCGGGAGGCTTAAACAACAGAAATTCGTTTTCTCACAGTTCTGGAGGCTGGCAGTCCAAGATTAAGGTGCCGGCCAATTCAGCTCCTGGTGAAGCTCTCTGCCTGGTTTGCAGATGGCCTCCTGGCTGTGTCCTCACGGGGCAGAGAGAGCGGGAGTGGGGGAGGCTCTCTGGTGTCTCCTCTTATAAGGACACTAATCCTAACTATCAGGGACCCACTCTTAGGACCTCATTCAACGTTAATTACTTCCTTACTCCAAATACAGTCACACTGAAAGTTAGGGCTTCATCACATATGAATTTTGGGGGACACAAATCAGTCCATAGCAGAAGCCCTTTAGACGGAATCTTGCATGCGACAGACAAGAAGTTCAGGAACCCGGGCACACAAAGCAAGCAGAGAGTCCTGGCCTCAGAGACGCCCTGGCCTGGCCAGGAAGCCTTGTCAACACTCTACACTACTGCCGAGACAGCCCAAAACAGAGCAGCCCTCCATCTCTGGCATCTCTGGACTCAGAACTGCTGCCCTTCTGTGACTGCCCACACCTGGCGGAGCCCTCCAGCTCTGAGTGGCTCTGAGTTATTCGCTGCACAGTTGGGATGGAGTAATTTTGCCTGGTCTGTGGTAAAACAGGAGAGTTAAGGTTTGGATGCTACCATAGACGGTGGAGGATGTCAAGGATTGGTGTCTTCCAATACAGGCCAAAACCAGCTCTAACACGAGCGATGTCTTGTCCTTATTCAGAGGCGAAATTAGGTTCTCTTGGGTACTGAAGAAGCAAGCTCTAGGCCCAAGCATCCATACATGGATACACTCTCCGGGAAGAGTTTCAGGTTGGGGCAACCATGAATGAGATTTACAACCAGCGGGGAGTCAGTCAGTCTCCTCTGGTCTCCTGGGTGAAGACAGAAATGCCGAGCCCTCTGCACACATCTGTAGGGGGAACCCGCCGGGTGAGTCAGCGGTGCTGGATCTTCCTCACTTCCACATTAACCGCATTCCCCGTGACAGAGGATGCTTACCTTGAGCTGTCCTAAAAAGACAACTATACCTCTTTCATATCTTTGACACTCCTTCCTGGAAACAGACCCACCCTACATGGCATCACAAATGGAAAACCAGAGGCTTCCCCCTTTTCCTCTGAGCTTCCCTACCGTGTAGGAGCTAAAGGTTTAACTCCCTGAAGTGACAGCCTGGGGACTTCAATTCGTATGATTCCTCTCTGCTCAGCACTCTAATCTAAACAGGTTGGAGGATCATCACCCTTCCTTGTCAGATGAGTAACTAAGGCTAAGAGAGACTGATGGCTCGCCCGAGACACACAGCTAGAGCCAAGGCCTGCCCTCTCCCCCTGTCTCCATGCCACGTCCTGTCCACTATCCCAGCCTAGCCCTCAGGAAACTAAGGACTTGGAGAATTCTTCCAAAGGGAAGCAGGAACTTGCCTTTTCCCAGGTCCTATGGGCCTTGTTGAGCTACATGAAACCTAGTAAAAAGTTTAAAATGTGTTAATACTGGTTATTTGCTTAAAAGAGAATTTGTCTAAAACTCATATGTATGGAATCCTTGAATTCTGTCCCCACCAAATCCATATGTTGAAGCCCTAGCCCCGATGGGACTGTGTGGCTATATATGCAGATGGCAGACTAAACTGTGACTCGGCCATAACAACTTTGCTGAAGACAGAAAGTCAGGAGACCTGGTTCTGCCCCAGTAAACGCCAGGGGAGATAGGACTCTGCAAGGGCTTTTTAGCTCTGAAGTTCTGGCATTTACAAGGTTTACAAAAGAGTCCAGTGAAAGGTTTCAAAATATACTAAACACATTTTTTTTCCACTTTCTCCCCCTGCTCCACAAGAATGACGTCCTCAAAGGACTGGGAAGCATGATACCACACAGATGCGTCTGTCAGTGACTGGGGAGTTCCTTGAGGATGTTAGTGCGGCACTGAAACAGCCCTTTAGTGAGAAGAATAGCAGCTGAAAAATGTTGAAATGCTGGCAAATTCTTGACCAGTTATCTCTGGGACCGCACGCACAGACAGCAGCTCAGTGCACAGGTCCAGAACTTTTCCACAGACTCACTCATCTATTCTTCACAGAGACTCTGCAATGTAGATAATATTTTTAAAATGCAGAAATGAGTTGAGAGAGGTTAAAAAACTTGCCCAAGGTCATACAGCTAGTACATGGTGGCATCCGGCCCAAATCATGTCTATCGGGTCCCAAAGGAACCTACTATACACCCAGCCCCTGCTTCCCTGGACCGAACTGAACCAAGAAATGTGAACGCAGCTGACAGGCTCACGCTGGCACTTCTGCGTTTGCTCAGGGGCACCCTTCGGGGGCGTGGCCTCCCGGTTCTGGAGGTTCCCAGAGAGGAGGAGGCGCTCGCCACTTGGGCAGCTCGCCCGGTCTCCGGGCAGTGAGAGTGAGGGAGTGCAGCCGCGGGAGCGGAATGGAAACCAGCAGCCCACGGCCCCCGGGGCCCAGCCCAGGCCCGGGGCTGAGCCTGGACGCCCGGCTGGGCGTGGACACGCACCTCTGGGCCAAGGTGCTGTTCACCGCGCTCTACGCGCTCATCTTCGCGCTGGGCACGGCCGGCAATGCGCTGTCCGTGCACGTGGTGCTGAAGGCGCGGGCCGGGCCTCCCGGGCGCCTGCGCTACCACGTGCTCAGCCTGGCGCTCTCCGCCCTGCTGCTGCTGCTGGTCAGCGTGCCCATGGAGCTCTACAACTTCGTGTGGTTCCACTACCCCTGGGTCTTCGGCGACCTGGGCTGCCGCGCTTACTACTTCGTGCGCGAGCTGGGCACCTACGCCACGGTGCTCAGCGTGGCCAGCCTGAGCGCCGAGCGCTGCCTGGCCGTGTGCCAGCCCCTGCGAGCCCGCCGCCTGCTGACGCCGCGCAGGACCCGCCGCCTGCTGTCGCTCGTCTGGGCCGCCTCGCTCGGCCTCGCCCTGCCCATGGCAATCATCATGGGGCAGAAGCACGAGCTGGAGACGGCGGGCGGGGAGCCGGAGCCCGCCTCGCGCGTGTGCACCGTGCTGGTGAGCCGCTCCACACTCCAGGTCTTCATCCAGGTACGGGAGAGGGGCGACCGGACGGGCAGGGTTTTCACTTCTAATACTGGAGACTACCCAGAAAGTTGGGTCTCATTGCCCCATTTTACAGGGGACTTGGGGAGAGACTTGGTTAAGGTGAAGCATTAAGAAAAGTCCAGATCTGAATTCAAAGTTAGCTCTGACAGTCTGCCCTCTTCCCGCTCTTGGAGGAGTGGTGACCAAACGTCACTGGTGTAGGCATTACCTGCTCATTTCATGACCCACCCCAGGCTTCCGCTTTTTTATTAGCATTAGAACTAGTCATCCTTAGCCCAATGACAAACTAGAGAGAACAACCAGTGTGATGGGATTTTGTGCCAATATAATAGAGAAGCCTGAACATTCAACATTAATGAAGGATTTCAGAAGAAATACATATACCAAATGCAGCCTTAACAAGAATATGGAAAAACGTGAAGTTAAACCAGATAAGAAAACATTCCACTTGCTTCAGAAGTTGCTTCCCGTGGTTCCTATAAAGAGAATTTCTCAGAACCGGCTAGGCAGGAGCCCTAATTTTTAAAAATCCACTTTCTATATCAGACATTTTTGCAGGCTGTCAAATTCCTTACCCTAATCTGTACCGGGATAAAGGAGAGCCCCCCCCCAAAATAAATAAAAAAAATAAAAACCCCAAACCCACCAGCAGCAGAGCAGTAACGAGACTAACAGATCTAGTCACTAGGGACTCCAGACGGCAGTCGGAAGCAGGGGCCCCACTGACAATAGTGGGAGCTGCTCCTCCAACCACTACATCAGGTGGACTAATCATGACCTCAGACCTCAGTGGTCCAGTCCACATGCTGCCTGCCCCACTGCTGGCCCAAGCACGTCACAGCCACAGAGCAGCATGGGACACTCATCTGCCTCCCAGCGGCCTCCACGCAGGTTCTGAGCTGTAGCAGAATTATCTAGCGGGAGAGTTAGTGCACAGCTGCCTCAGGCCTGACTCTGCAGCTCCCTGCTGCGCCCTGTGTGGCCATGGCAGTGAACCGGCCACCACGTGCTCAGAATGCTTAGTAGTCAAGTTCCACGACTCCTCACACACTACGGTAGTGGCTTCCAGGCTGCACCTATTGGGGAGTTAGGTTTGGGGAGAAAAAGTGCCAAGCAAGGTATGTGCTGTGAATGTGCCACTTGCATAGTTTACTTTACGTGATGAACACTGACCAGTGCAAGGAAAGCTGTGAAATGTGCCAGGGGCAGGCCTTGACATTATATGTAGTGAATGCCTCCAGTGTAACAGCATTATTCAACAAATAGTACATCAAAAAATGTTTAACTTGAGACATACAGTCTATGTTAACACAACAAAATAACCAGACTCAATTTAGGATTATTTTGGTCCACCTATTTTTTAATGTTGTAAAAGTGAGTTGATTCATTGTCCATATTAATCAGTGTTCTTTGACCAAGAAAATTGCTCATAGTTTTTGAAAGTAACAAAGCTGTATAGTTTTCCCAGAAAGATTTTAAAACTCCAAAGGTTAATAACTAACTTATGAATATATTTTTACCTTCGACTGGTATTAAAGTTACAATTTGGTAGTAAGTATGTTGTCATTGATAAAAATATGTTTGGTTCTGCAACAAAATGATTATCATGTACAGTGTTTTATTTTTCTCTCGGTATTGCTGATTTGTGAGCATGCATTAAGATGTAAAAAGCATGAATGATGACTCCTTAAAAAGGTGCAGCACCCAATTCAGATATTTTGCACTGATTTTAAAGTGCTATTAAAATGTTGTTCCGTTTTTAAAAGTGTTTGCAAAAGGAAGGAACTGAGGAGGAAAAACCCTATAACAGATATTTTGAACTTTAAAAATTAAACATTTAAAAAACAAGGTATATAAACTTGTTTTTCATAAGTCACAAAATGTTAAATAATAATACAAAACTTGTAATGTAAAACAGCCATCCCCTCCCCACTCCTCTACACTCTGATTTATATTCTCTAGTCTAGAGGCAACTACCATCCATTCTCAACTCTTGCTACTCTGCCTGCATATTTCTAAAGAACACACCTGCTTTATTTCTCAATCTTCGATTTTATCCACTGTCTTCTAACTGTAGACAATGAGCATTTTGCTCTCTTACACTCACGCCCCACATGGGTCCACACACACTTCCTCTCATTGTCCTTCCAGTATAATTATGTCACGGTATTAGTTAGATTTATGTTCAGTGTTTATATTACTGTGGCTTTGTCAACGTTCTGCACAGATGAGCCACGTTGTATATTTTTATTGTATTTCCTTTCCAATATTACCTTTGTTTTCCTTGCAGTTAATAATGAATAGTCTTTTTTTCCATTTGCTTAGTTTCCTCTGTATCTATTTCTAATTCATTTTCTCCTTCTCCACCAGAAGTATAAATACCATTTCCTTATGTTCAGACCCGTCAGATAATCTACCAGTGTCCTCTTCTATTTTTCAATCATCCCTGGAGCCCTGTCTTCTGCTCTGGCCTAACTGGATGCACAGCTGGCATCTTGAGAACTCCATCAGTCACTCTGTTCCTCTGTTGGAGGCCCTATTTTTGGATCCCAGGCCTCCCTCTTTATTGGTTTATAATTTTATATTGATGGGACATATGCTCTTGTAACCTCCTGTGACCTGAGAAAAGGTCTGTAGAAGGTAAAAAACAGATTTGCATGTCTGAAAATGTTTCATTTTATCCTCACATCTGTCATACTACGGCTGGGCATAAAATTCTAGGATGGAAACCGTTTCCCTCACAAACTGCAAAGCACCACTCCATTACTTCCCAGCTTCCACTGTTGCTTTGAAGGAGTCTAATGCCATTCTGGTCCCCATGCTTCATAAGTGCCCTGTTTCATCTCTTTGGAAGCTTTGAATATCTCTTTATCCCCACGGCACTAAGAGCCATAAGAACCTGCCTTGATGTGAGTTTATTTTCATCCATCATTCAGGGCCCCCAGGCAGCCTTTCAATCTAGAAGGTCATACTCCTGAATTTTGAGAAAATCTTCTTTGAATGTGTTTTCTTTCTTTTTTTTTTTTTTTAACAATTTCCTCCCCTCTGTTTTGTCTGTTCTTTTTCTTTTTAGAACCACTATTATTTAGATGATGAGTGTCCTAAATTAATCCTCAATTTTTAAATTATTTCTCTTCTATTTTCATTGCTGTCTCCCTACTTTCTGAGAATTTTCTCACCTTTACCTTGTAACCCTGCTGTCGCCCCTCCTGCTGCTGCAGATCCCTGGGCCCTTGGACACAGCCTGATGAGCAGAGTGTCACGTCCGTAACCTTGGATTACCTTACAGGTGAACGTGTTGGTGTCCTTCGTGCTCCCCTTGGCGTTAACTGCTTTCCTGAACGGGGTCACCGTGAGCCACCTGGTGGCCCTCTGCTCCCAGGTGCCATCCACTTCTACCCCAGGCAGCCCCAGCCCCAGCCACGTGGAGCTAGTGAGTCAGGAGAGGAAGGCACTCTCCCTGGGCGGCCAGGCCAGCCTGGTGAGACACAAGGACGCCCGCCGGATCCGTGGCCTTCAGCACAGCATCCAGGTTCTCAGTTAAGTGCTCACTAACACAACTCTGAGAGGAAGGGTCTGGGCTCCAGGGATGCCTCCACCAATCCCTGGCCACGTGACCTTGAGCAAGTTACTGCTTCTCTCTAGGCCTCATTTTTCTCTATGCCCTGGGGAACTTGTAAAACCACCAACAGGCTTCCATAATGTTCAGTGGTATCACTAAAGGAAAGAATGGGAATTCTGTACACAAAACCCTACCTGCTCCAGAGAGTGGTACCCACCGACAAACAGATACCCAGCTACTTTTCAGGGAGTCTGGCCATATGGATGAATACTGGGAGTAGTTATAGCTAAGGACCTGCAGACAGGGAATTGCAGACTCAGACCAGCTGAGTCCGCAAATCCAGTTCCCCACCAAATCTTCACTTTCCCGCATACAACATTGATAGGTTTGTTTTTGTAAGTATCTGGGCAAACTTGGCCTTGTAAGGGAAACTCTCAAAGGTGCAGGAAAACAGAGGTGTCCCCCAGCACCGCTGTAATCCAGGCACCCGCTAAGGTCTGGGAAGAGCGAGTCAGAGTCAGCGTCTCTGCTCTCATCAACGCCACGGTCTTGTACGTAGGACAGAAATGTAAGAGCTAAGTGTGATGTGATAAGTAACAAATGCAGCCCGTGAAGGTGCCTGGACTTCCTTCCACAGACAACGGGCGGTCACTGGAAGTGTCCCTGCCCAGGAAGGACAGGGAGATTTTCTCCTGAGGTACACTGTGGTTGGCCGTCTTTGGAGGATGGGCTGCACAGCGCTTCTCAAACTTCCATGTATGTAAGAGTGACGGGGAGAGTTGTGAGACCACCGGGCCCAACCCAGAGGTTCTGATTCATTCGGCAGGTCTGGGGTGGGCCCGAGATTCTGCAATTCTAACCAGCTCCCGGTTGATGTTGATGCTGCTGGTCCAGGGGCCACACTGGACTAGAGAATGGGTTTGCCAGTCAGAGCAGGAGTAGGAGGAGGGGAGGGAGGGGCTAGAAGTTTAGGGACAAAGGGGTCAATTAGGAGACTGCTGTCACAGTCCAGTGGAGGCGAGATATGGGGGCAGAGGGGATGAGGAGGGAGGAACCGAGAGGAGAGATGCTAAGAAGGAGCTTTTTAATAAATTGGATCTAGGGGCCGCCCGGTGGCGACGTGGTTTAGTTCGTGCTTGGCAGCCCGGGGTTCGCAGGTTTGGATCCTGGGCCCCCGTGGACGCACTGCTTGTCAGCCACGCCGTGGTGGCGTCCCATATAAAGTGGAGAAAGACGGGCACGGATGTTAGCCCAGGGCCAGTCTTCCTCAGCAAAAAAGGGGAGGATTGGCAACAGATGTTAGCTCAGGGCTGGTCTTCCCCACAAAAAAATAAATAAATAAATAAATTGGATCTAGGAGGTAATGGGAAAATAAGACTCTCTGGTTTATGACCTGAGTGCTAGATGGATGGTGGCACTATCAATCAATCAGAAAAAGGGCTAGGCTTTTTTTAATTTATAAAGGCTTTATAAGGCAGAAGGACATTTAAGTTCTGTTGTCTATGCAGTTAGACAACCAGGTGGGAATATCTAGCCCTGAGTTGGGAGTATAGTTTAGTGGTCCAGAGGAGATTATAGACCTTATAGAAGGTTCTAGAAGCATGTCATTTTCCAGTCAGGGTTAAAGTGGACATTCACCCAGAGGACAGGGTAACACTGGGTTTGGAGACAGACCCAGACAGGAATGTATCAGGTAACCTCAAAGTTCCCTCCAACTCCTGGACTCCAGGAACAAGTTCCAGGGAAATGCTGTTGTCACCTCGGGCATCGTCCTCCCCCGCGATGGCATAACTGAGAACCTGTTTGCTCTCTGTCTGTCACTGTCTGTCTCTCCCCAATTGTTCTGCAGGAGCCATCGTGGCTGTGTATGTCATCTGCTGGCTGCCATACCACATCCGCAGGCTCATGTACTGCTACGTTGCTGATGACAAGTGGACCGAGTAAGTGTGGTGGAAGAGCCCTAGCACACAGGGAGGGGGCCGCTGGGCTGGGTCTGGGGTCTCCTTTGCTCTCCAGAGGGACCCCCAGTTGCTGGGTCCTCTGGAATTCTGGCCTCCATTCTAGCTGGTCCTGCCCAGTCTGTTATCTCAAAATCTGCCAGCTGAGAGTGGGGAGCAGAGCATTATCTAGAAACCTCTCTGAACTGGGAAGGCCAAGTGAGTGGTAGTCGGGGCTATGGGCATCCTGACTCCAGGATGGAGAGCAGCCTATAGGCAGGGGGTGGGGGGTAAGGGGCGACAGCCATGTTATTACAAGGAGAGAGGGAGCAAGACTGAGAGCTGTGAATCCATGAGCTAACAAAGGCCCCTTAGACAGACACCAGACCATGCACGTCCTTTTTATGACATGGTTGGAGAAGAGAAGAGAATCCACTGTCTTCCTTTTGGAAGTCACGATGCCCCTCGTCGTAAGTGGAAGTCAAACATCTGAGAGAAGAGAGATCCTGTGTAGGCTCCAAGGAAATAGCTGTGACAACAGATGCCTCACTCTGGGGAGCTACTGGTGCCCCTTACACTCACCTGTGCATACATGTGCACATGCACAGCCCTTCCCACTGCAGAGACTCTCTGCAACAAGGGGCAGGGCTTCTCAGAAAGACTTTTTCCTCTTAGTGAAGCCACATCTCCTTGACCACACCCAGTGGCACGAGGCTCCCAGTGTCTCAGTGGGCTGGACGATGGCCCCTGTCAATCAGCACGTGTGCCTTTCACTGTGCAGGTGCTTGGGAATTCCCTCTGGGAAGAGGGACTCACAGAGGCTGGGTGGAGAGCATCAGCCAAGGGTAGCTGGCATTGCTGGAACATTTATTGAATTCGCATTGTGCCTCCTGATGCAGAAAACAGGCCTTCCCCACCTAGCCCTCTGGAGGAGAGAGGCGTTCTCCAGCAGAAAGGGGAGGACACTGTGAGGAGGTGACAGCTCCTCTAACCATGCCTTTTGTGTTCTCTTCCAGCATGCTCTACGATTTCTATCACTACTTCTACCTGGTGACCAACACGCTTTTCTACGTCAGCTCAGCGGTGACCCCTGTCCTGTACAATGTCGTGTCCTCCTCCTTCAGAAAACTCTTCCTGGAAGCCCTCAGCTCCCTGTGTCGAGAGCACCACCCCATAGAGCCGTTACCTGCGGAAGCCCCAGAGCCCCACCCTAACGGATACAGCTTTCTGCTCTGGGGATCCCCCAGAAACCCCAACCCGAATGAAATAGAAGAATGAACTGAGCAAACAGTGACCGACTGCTCAGTCAGCTAGCATTCAGACAGGCAATTTCATCACCAATGATTCAAGCTGTGCAGTCAGGTGGACTCACACGGACCCGCAGCTCTGCCGCTCACCAGCCGTGTACCTGCAGACAGGTCACCTTTGCCTCTTAGCCTCAGTCTCCTCATCTGTATAATGGGGATGAATAGTACCCATCTCTCAGTGTTGTTTGAAGATTAAAGTGCTTAGCACAGGGCCTGGTGCATAATAAATAGTACATTTTTGCTGGCATTCTTCTTGTTGTGACTGTTGTCACCATTATTACTATTGCTGTTTTTCTGCTGTCCTGGAAGTCCACCACATTCTTCTGTAGTTTTATACCCAGAGGCTGTGGCCTCAGATGTCCCAAGAATTTCCACAAATGATAAATGACAGTGCTCCAGAAACTGACTGCATTGTTACATCACATGAGCTATAGTAAAATTCCTCACCCTCTCCCAGTAGGGGAGCAGCCATTCACAAGCCTTCTGTAGGCTCTGGAAAGCCCAGGGCCACTAGCTTCCCTTTCCTGGCCTCTGGCCTGTGTGACTGCCTGACATGAGGTGGCCAGCACAGCCCGTGGGATGACAGATGTGTGGCTGACCTGGAAATGGCCGTGTGCTATGTGTGGCAGAGACGCAGGGCCCACGGACCTGCTCTGGTGAGCACAGGGTTAGCAGAGAGAGGAATTTCCATTCTTTTTGTCAGGGCAGGCGCTCTCGGTTTCACTGCAGGCCTCAGTTCTCTCTATTGTCTGCACAGGGCCGAGTCCCACTTAGTATTGCCAGCCTTGCTCCTAAAGGTTTGGGAGGCCTGAGCCAAGAAAGAAATGGTGACTATTCCTGTGACCGCCCAGAAGCAGTTGAAGCCACAGGTCTGTGAGGGGTGGGAAGAGAAAAGTGGGCAGCAGAACAGAAGGACCACGAAAAGGCTCTTTCTGATTAACTGGATTGATGCTTCCCTGCACTCTGTCTACTTCCCGATCCATGGTCCCCCGCCCTCCCCACCCCACTCCCATACCTAGCACCTGCACACACATGCCACATGCACACACATCAGTGCACACACATGTGCACACAGTCACATCACGTGCTCACATCACGTGTAAACACATCGCATACACACCACACACACATCATGTGTACACACATCACACACACACCACACGTAGCACACACACACATACCGGACAGGTCCCGTTTGAGATGAGAAGCTAGAATGGGCAAAGGAAGACGAGAAATGAAGCCAGGAGGGGGAAGGCCCAGCCCAGGCACATAGCCCAGGTTCTCCAGGTTAGAGCCACACTGGGGTTAGGGCTTCAACATATGAATTTGGGGAAAGGGGGGACGCAAACATTAAGCCCATAACACCTGTTAAAGTTGTTACAGGATATGGGGTATATGTACCATGTTACTTTTCCAAAAATGAAAAACCTCTGAGTTGCAAAATACATCTGACCTCAAGGATTTCAGATAAGGAATTGTGGATCTATAGCACCTAATAATTTTATAATGATTAAATGAGACAAAGAATGGAAAGTCCCTATCACAGTGCCTGGCATACAGTAAATGCTCAATAAATACTAGCATCACTATTGTTATCATCATCCTAGACCTCAAACCAGGTCAAACCTGGTAAGGCACACCCTACAGCAGACCCTATGAATGAAGCCCACCCTCTCAGCTACATGCTGCCAAAGCACAGCAAAGAACAGTAGAACCAAAATTTAAAGAAACACAAATTGAGAAACAATTTAAGAAAACATGAGTGATAAAGAGTTACTTTACATATTATCCAAAGATCTCATGCAAATCATTAAGCAAAGCACCAAGACCTCAAAGGCCAAGAAACACACAAGAGGAAACATGTTTGGCCTCAACTATTCCCAAAGAAATGATAATTAAAACAATAGCAATGCAACATTTTATGGCTAATACGTTAATTTAAAAATGTTGATGGGCACTTAGGTTGTTTCTAAGTCTTGGCTATTGTGAATTATGCTGCAATGAACACAAAGGTGCATGTGAAGATGTGGTATATATACACAATGGAATAGTACTCAGCCATAAAAAAGATGAAATCATGGGGCTGCCCAGGTGGTATTGTGGTTAAGTTTGCACACTCCACTTCAGCTGCCTGGGGCTCACAGGTTTGGATCCCGGGCATGGACCGACACACCACTTGTCAAGCCATGCTGTGGTGGTGTCCCATAGAAAGTAGAGGAAGATGGGCACGGATGTTAGCCCAGGGCCAGCCTTCCTCAGCAAAAAGAGGAGGATTGGCAATGGATGTTAGCTCAGCTCTGGTCTTCCTCACACACACACACACAAAAGATGAAATCTTGCCATTTGTGACAACCTGGATGGACCTTGAGGGTATTATGCTAAATGAAATAAGTCAAACAGAGAAAGACAAATACTGTATGATTTCACTCATATGTGGAAGATAAACACACACACACATAGATATATAGAACAGACTGGTAGTGGGGGAGAGGAGGGAGAAAGGGGTAAAGGGACACAGGTACGGTCATGGATGAAAACTAGACTTTTCGTGGGGAACACTATATAGTCTATACAGAAGTTGAAATATAATGATGTGCACCTGAAATTTATACAATGTTATAAATCAGTGTTACCACAAGAAAAAAATTTTTTTTTGAGGAAGATTGGCCCTCAACTAACATGTGTTCCCAGTCTGCCTCTTTTTCTCCCCAAAGCCCCAGTACATAGTTGTATATCCTAGTTGTAGGTCCTTCTAGTTCTACGTGGGACACCGCCTCAGTATGGCTTGATGAGCGGTGGATAGGTCCGCGCCCAGGATCCGAACCGGTGAACCCTGGGCTGCCAAAGTGGAATGCACGAACTTAACCACTATGCCACCAGGCCAGCCCCAAAATAAATAATTTTTTTAAATGCCAATGACAAGAACAAATACTGCCTCCAGAAATCAGGTGTGATCAATGTGCTCATACATTAGAGAGAGAGAAAACTGGATAACTCTCTTGGAAAGGAAACTGGCAATAAATTTTGAAAGCTATAGAAATGTTCAAAAATCTAGACCCTGTATTTCAACTTCTGGAGTTCTATTTTAAGGCTAAGGAAGACAAACCTCTCTGGGAGCACACGGGTTTACTGCCACACTCTTCACGGGCATTTATGAGTAGGCACTGGACCAAGGATGGAAATCACTAGAATGTCCGTCACGGCCCCAACTGGAAGCACTAGTATAACCATCGCCATGTTACATGTGGGGAAACAGAAGCAAAGAGAAGCTCAGAAAGGTCCTTCCCCACCACTGGGTAACCTGGGCCGTGGGAGCCGGGTGCTCACGGCTGCATCCTGGTGCTTCCTCAGAGTTTGATGAAAAAAGAGGATAAGAAACTAGAGGCTCAACGTTAAGGAACTGAGTGAACCATGACAATCCACTCACACAAATCCTACTTGTCAGGCCGCCATAAATAATATGACTTATAATAATAAGCATAAACATATTATGGTTATACTATTAACTGAAAAAAAACCAGAATACAAAATTATATTATGATACTATGAACAAATCATTCAGATACAGAGAAAAAGTCGAATGAAGCACTTTGGTGAGTTTGCTAAGGAGGCGTGAGTGACCTAAGAACAGGGGTGGTTTCTGTCATCCTCATCCCAGGATCTGAGCATAGTGGTGCCCGGCATGTGGCAGACACTCAGAGATGTCTGGTGAAAGGACTGTGAAACCTGTTTTTTTTCTATTTTGTTGACATAATATTGTCACCTATAATATTTAGATATTATAATATCTAAATAACAAATTTCAAAAGAAATTAAGTTCCCTTTGCTGTCGTCGCAGGTGGCAGCACTGGGACTGGCTGAAGAGCCTGCAGTCTGGGGTCAGACAGGCCTGGGGATGGATCCTGCCCATCACTTATTCGCCGTGTGACAAGCAGGTTCCTTCAGCTGCTTGGACCTCTTGTCCACATTTGTGAAACAGACATTATAACAACTATCCTCTGGGTTTTAAGAATTAAATGACATCATAAATATGAAAACCTGCTTGAAAAGCATAGTACCAAGCACCCCAAAGAGCGCAGTAAGCAGTGGCTGTCATTAACACAAAGGGAAGCTCTTAGCTCCTGAATGCAGATTATCATTATAACTCTGTATTTTAAAAAATTAAGCCATATCTATTTGTGTGGTTGGCTGGTCTACTTGTTTGCTTGCTTGGCCAAGATGAAGATACCCTTGTATCTTGTGTTCCTTTCATCAGTCTTAGTCTTACAGCCATGACTTCCTCAGTGCCAGAATCCCAGGAAGCTTCCACCAAACTTTGAAAGATGAAGAAAGCACTGACCACCTGAATCAGCTTCCTAGGGCTGCCGTAAAAAACCACCACAAAATGGTCGTCTTAAAAAAACAGAAATTTATTCTCTCCTGGTTCTGGAAGCTACAAGTCTGAAATCAAAGCATCAGCAGGGCCATGATCTTCAAAGGCTCTAGGGAAGAAGCCTTCCTGGTCTCTTCCAGCCTCTGGTGGTTCCCAGCAATTCTTGGCATTCTTTGGCCTGTAGATGCGTCACTCCAGTCTCTGTCTCCATGGTCACATGACCTCCCTCTGTCTCTCTTTCTCCTCTTCTTAGAAGGACACCAGTCATACTGGACTAGGGGCTCACTTTACTCCAACATGATCTCATCTCAACTAATTACATCAGCAACACCCCTACTTCCAAATAAGGTCACATTCGAAGTACTGGGGGTTAGGACTTCAACATATGAGTTTGGGAGGGACACAATTCAACCCATACCACCACCCACACCCACCCGTCTTAGTAGAGAGGATTGCCACCCTGGGAAAGACCCTTTTATAGAGCAAGAACCAGAGCTGGAGTGGCCAGAGATCCTAAGAGAGAAAAACCAGCGCTCACCAGAGTTTTAGAAAGAAAAGCAAAGGGAAACTGGGACAGTATATTCAGCGAATGACAAATGCAGCCAGAGAATTCGTGTTTTTACTCTAGATGTGAAGGGCTTTAAAACACTGCACTGGCCTTTCCAACCATTTTGTTAATTAAAATGCTAATTCCTCCTGAGCTGGGAAGTCTGCCTAAGCAAGTAGACTGAGAAAGAAATGAAAGCCATGGACACTGAACGTGCCCTTGGTCCATGGTCTTCCCTTAAAGAGCTGTCTGCAGAGTCTGAAGCCGGACCTGGGAGGCTTCGTGCAAACTTCTTTATTAAAAGTGGTTTCTAAACTTTAATGCTGAGAGATAGTACATAATGTAGTATATCTGGTATCTGCTTACAGCCAGCACCACCTCCAACAGGCAACCCAACACCTCTCCCAATGAGAAAATCTTGGATCAGTACTTTATTTTGCACAGAACCTTAGGAGCCAACAGGGTCTTCTAATACACGGCATTTGGTGAAAGTAAATTACTCCAGACAGGAGGCAGTTGCGATGTTAGTGGAACTATCCCACTAACCCACAGGCATGAATCTAAATTTGTTGTCACTCGGTAGCTGTGTGATCTTAGACAAGTCATTTAACCTCTCTGATCCCTCGTTTCTTCTTCTGTAAGATGGTCCCAATGATATCTGCTTCAGAGTTATTGTGTTGGTGAGATGAAATAATGGACAGTTAGTCATCCAGTAAAATGCCTGGCACATAGTAGGTACTCAAACATGTTTGCTATTTACCATGCTCATTTCGCAGCTAACACAGTCTCCAGGGAACTGCGTGACTTGGCAAAGGAATCAGCTGGGAACTCAAGTCTCCAGATTTCAAATTCCACACCCCCTCCCTGCCCTCTCCCACATCCAGGTAAATGTTGCTCTGGCAGCATGATTTCTCCTCCTTGATTGTAAAAGTTCTTAAATTGCTGAAATATTCAGGAAAAAAAGAACCACAGTTTTTGTGTGTGTGTTTATTATTCTTATCTGGTTTTGGGGTGACTGATGTCTGGCCTTGCAGAAGTACAGGTTTCCATATTTTCCAATGCTCTGGAACAGTTTTTAGTTTATTGTGGTAAAATACACATAAAATTTACCATAGGTGACATGTAGCACATTCACAATGTTATGGAACCATCACTACTATCTGGTTCCAGAACATTTTCTAAGAATTTTTATTACACAAGAATTCCCTATTCTTTGAAGGTTAATTACTCTAGATCAAACATGTTACGGTGTGAGTCGACTCTCATTTCTTTCTTCTTCTTTTTTTTTTTTTGGCTGAAGAAGACTGGCCCTGGGCTAACATCCGTGCCCATCTTCCTCCACTTTATATGTGGGACACTGCCACAGCATGGCTTGATAAGCAGTGCATAGGTCCACGCCTGGGATCTGAACCTGTGAACCCCGGGCCACCAAAGCAGAGCACACAAACTTAACCACTACACCACTGGGCCGGCGCCAGTCAACTCTCACTTCTCTTGGTCTTTCTCTATTTCTGAGAGAGATGTGCTAGTCTCCCTTTATAATCAGGCAATTTACTCATTCTTCTCATATTTCTAACTGCTCTTGCTGTATATATTTCATAGCAGTGTCGGCATATCTACACTTCTGTGACCATTATCACCCCTTTGGGTATAACTTTGAACTTGAACTTAAAATATCTCCCTGCCTATTTTTCAAATATTATGTCCTATTCTGATTAGCTTTCTTAATCCAATCTGACAGCCTCAATCTGTTATCAGGTGAATTTAATTCACTTACGTTGACTTGAATTACCAATGCGTTGGGATGTGTTCCTGCCATCTACTTGCCTTATTCACCAAGCTTTCTTGTCTCTCCCCTCCCAGCCTGCTCTCATATCAGATACACTGATTTTGTCAGTGCTGCTTTCCCCTTTAATGTTTTAGATGTTGTACACCCTGTTTTTTCCTTCTAGCAGATACTCTCAATGTTTTTTAACGTTTAAATGTTCCTTTTCCGCTAACATGTTCACCACTCCTGCCTCACTAAATCAGGAACTTTAGCTCAATTTAGTCCTCATCCTCTCTGTTCCTCCATCACTGACCGCTCCCACCCAGCTCCCATGTGGGGACCACCTTAGAAGAGATTCGTCCCTTCACTCAATGAGCACCTACCGCTTGCCCGCATATTCAGGGCTCTGGGAACACAGCAGAGCAAGTGTCTTACAAAATCCCTACTTTCATGGGAAGAGACCAAAAACTAAAAACAAAAAGATTTTAAAAACCTGACCAGATAAAATATGTTCTGTTAGTAGGTACTCAGTCTGGGATGGCCTCATTGAGGAAATGGCCTTTGAGTATCAGGGGGCCGGCAGAAGTGAGGGAGAGATCCAAGCGGATGTGAGGGGGAGAGCATTCTGGGCAGAGGAAACCACAGGCCTGAGCTGGGTGCCTGCCTGGCAGCGGCCACGGAGGTCCAGGAGGGCCGGGGGCAGACTCGCAGCACGCGAGGGGAGAAGGAAGGGGTTAGCACAGACCACGAACCCTCCTTTGCTGCCTTCCTAGAAACTTCCTCAGCTGCACCTTCCAGCTCTCTATCTGACTCTTGAGCTGGTCTGTCTGGCTATTTCATCTGCCTACTGAGGTTTTAATTTCCAGATCTGTAATTGATCCTTCTGTACTGGATATAGTATAATCTCATTTTCTTCTGATTTTAATTATGCTTGTTTTATAGGATTCTGTTTCCCTTATCGACTCTTTATTGAGGTTATTACCTTCCACTACATAACGTTTCCTACATTTTTTTTTTTTTACGAGTTTTAGTTGTGTGTTTATTTCTGTACTAGGGAGCTCTTTGTGCTTGCTTATTCTGTTTACCATAAACCGTCCAAGTGATTGTGGGGGACAGGATGATCCGTGGAGAGGGGAGTGCCAGTAGCTTGTCTTCACAATGGTCTGGCCCTCATGCCTTCCTCCTGCGTGGGTTCCACACTCTGCTTGAGCCTTAGCCACTGCCAGCTGCTGAGCCCCAGTGGGTGGAGAATGGGGAGGGTGGCAGGAAGGGCTGGGAGGAAGCAAACAGCCCAACTGCTCCAACTACCCCCGTGCTAATCATCCTGACAAATGCCCAGGCCCCTGCCAGCTGCTTTAGCCACAAGCTCAGAGTGCCCCTAAAACCATCGTCTTGCATGGTAGGCTTCTCTGCACGCTGTGAACCCTTGTTTCCTCCATTTCCAATTCCATCTGCCTTTTCTCTTTCAGGGATTCCTCCACATGTTAATATACCCCTACTCTTATGGATTTATTCTTATTTCCTTTCCAAAACTGTCTTTTCTGTCATGCCACAAGATTTTAAGTAGGCAGCCCCCAGAGATCACTGGCCACACTACTTCCTCTCAAACAATGCGATTAATTCCCACCAAAGAAACAATAAACGCATTATAAGTTTTATTTATAAGGCTGGAACAAACAAGAATATTGGGTTTTTTTCAAGTTTAAATTAACTAATAAAATGGAAAGAACAGCACAGAAGCCACTATTTACAGAAGACAGAAATAACTAAAGAAAATAAGTTTTTATTCCAAAATAGGAATAATGACATATACAAAGCAATCATTTTATAAACATTGATCTAATCTTTTATACTCATGGACTTTTTCTCTTATGGAAGAAAACATTGACATTAACTCTTTGGCATCATCTTTTAAAATAATTTCTTCTTGGATTGTTATCCATTAGAGTGCTTATAAATGGATGGATTAGAATGCCTTCTGGTGATCAATTTTTGAGTATCATTAAACTTCTCCTTGGGTTATGGGCCACTCCAAAAGCAGTGTGGTATTGGGGGAAGACAGACTCTGGAGTCCAGAATCCAGGAGTTTAACTTATGCTTCTGCTGTTTCCAGCTGTGTGAGTTTGGGGAGGTATACTCTCAGCATCCCAACCTTCTTATCTTTCAAATGGGAGAGTCGTTCTACCCACACAGGCTGTTGAAGTACTAAGCAAGATCTAACTGTGAGAGCACCCGGCCCAATGCCTGGCCTGTATGTAGGTGGCACTCTAAAACGGTGGTTTAAAAAACATTCTGGCAGGCAAGGGCAAGTGTGGGCATCATGGAACATCCCTGCTGTCTTCTCTTGTCTGTCCCCCTCCCTCTCCGGTCAGGGACCAATCATTCATAAGAGAAAACAAGCTATTTAAGGAACTGAAAACTGAGCTTCAATAAGTTATAGTCAGAAGTCTAGTTCTTATTAACTATTTTATATATCACTTTGGTTGTTTTCATTGTTTGTTTCAAGAAAACAATTTGGTGCTCTTTCCTTTGTAAGGCAAATTCTGTTTCTCTAAGGTCAACCTCTGAAACCCTAATTTCCTTCCTGAAACCCTTTTAGTTTTAAAGAAAGTTTCTTTCCACTTTTGCCCTTTCTAAGAGGGAGGGTATTATCCTACACTATTTTAAGAGAATCATATTTGCTCTGGAGTAAAACAATTTGTTTTACTTTATTAAAGTTGATGCCTTTGGGCTATCTTCTCAAAGAGCAAACTTGTAAACAATTCATAATTCTTATTAAATGACCCACTCAGTTTTTTCTTGTCTCCAGCCTTCACGGTAAAATGTTCTTTTTGGAATATTGCTTTGTAGTAGGTTATAGGGAAACGTACACAGCTGACATCATATCCATCACCTGACATACTGGTACCTCTACAAGATAATCCAAGAGTGATCCTTTAGAACTAAGAGAAAAGTCGAGTTTGTCCATGGAAGCACATGGATGACAAGACAGTAGGCAAAACTTTGTTCTTCATAAAATGGACTTCAACACAGCCCAGGGCAACATGGCCTGGCCCAGAACCCAGGAGGATTGGGTTTGTGGTTCCTGCTCACCACCCACTCATCCTCTTCACTCTCAATAAATCCCACCCATGTCTGGGCCTTGGCTCCCTGGCACGTACCATAAGGCGGCTGCACAACAGTCAGGCTCTGGGGCCCATTCCAGTTCAAACACCCTGTAGTTCTAGGAATTCCTTTAGCCTCAACAGGACGAGGTTCTGAATGCTCCACTCTTCCAAAAAACCTGCTGGTGTCTCCCTCAGATGTGTCGTCCAGTCAGGAAAAAGAGCGGTCGGTCTTCCTTCGCGTTGGCGGTTTGGAACTCGTCGCACAGTCGGAACTGCCACTCATCTTCCAGCTCGAGGCGGACGACCGTCTGGCGGAGTGAGTTCCGGTCCTGACAGATCACGCACAAGGTGGCACCTGCGTGGACAACGGCAGAGGCGTGTGAAGAAAACAGGTGAGTTGATCCAAACGAAAGCTACTGCCTTGATTCTACTTGCAAATAATGAAACACGATGCTGCTCGGAAGGGAAGACCAGATGTCCAAGTGACCTCATTTCCTTTGGAATGCCTCATAATCTTAGCAAGATAGAGAGGGCGAATATTATTTGGC
Organism: Tapirus indicus; assembly: GCA_031878705.1. Lineage (NCBI taxonomy): Eukaryota > Metazoa > Chordata > Mammalia > Perissodactyla > Tapiridae > Tapirus > Tapirus indicus. Next base: position 9,535,706 of record CM062923.1, on the reverse strand, counting down.
AAGTCTGGCAGGTGAGAGAACATGGAGGCAGGAGAAATGTTGTCCAGAGGAGGAGAACTGGAGGGAGACAGACTGGTTGGATCACAAACCAAGCGTTCAGAGCTCCAGCCTTGGTGTGAACCGCCCTGCCCAACCCCACACCTCACAGCCTACGCCCACCCATGCAGGCCCGATGCAGCTCCCACCTCTCCCCATCTGCCGGGTCACATGAATTCTCCCTCCTCTCAACTCCCAGCGTCCGTCAATACATCATTTGTGGTTGTTCATTCATTCATTCCATTGGTCTATCTACCAATCTACCTTCCTACCTATACATGTCCTCCCTCCCATTCCACGGAATGTTTCCCGAGGGCAGAGACTTGTGGAAACCTCCTACTACTTCCCAAGGCCTTATAGAGTGTTGGTGCTCACTAAACACCCGCTAGGGAGGACGGCCAGAGTGGAGACCAACCAGAGAAAAGTGAAGGCAGGTTAGGGGTCCCCACTGGACTGGAAACAATTTTTTTAAGTCATATACAATGAACGTTTGTCACTCTGCACCAGTCTAACATGAAAACAGCTCCAGAAGGAGAAAGATTAGAATAAAAGGAAAGGAGCACGCAGCACCCCAGGACAAGGAGAAGAAACGCCTGGGGCATCTGCATGCTGGTGTTAAGAATTTGGACTGAAAAGGATCACGAAAGTTGGCAATATCTGTGATTCACTTAAAAGGAAGGGGATGTGTCTCGTCTCCACCCTACTCTCACAGCTGTAGGGGAGAGCGAGCCGCCCTGGGATCCCCTGCCAGACTTCTTGTACTTTCCTGACATTCAGGGCAGTCACGTTCCCTCCCAGCCTCAGTTTACCCATTGGCAAATAAGCACAAGGACCAGAAGTCACCTCCTCAGAGGGGCCAGGTGACGACAGGCATTCAAGTCAAGTCAAGGTCCAAGGTAAGAGTCTGGGACGTTACCTTTCAGAAAATGAAACTTCTTCAAAAAGCTAGCTCCCACAAAAGAGTCACAGAGGTACAGCAGGAGTCCACTGAACAGGAAGTTCGAGCAGCTGATGTTTAAAGAGTGGGGCCTCGAGCTCACATAACACACGGAAATCTGAAAAAGAAGGAATCCAAGGGAAAACATTGTTTTCCATGCAGTACTCAACAACATTATGCTAGGGCTTTGCATCTGACAAATACTTACTGCTCGGTCAAGCTCAAGGTTTTGGGAGCCAAAAATAATATTTAATGTTATTTCCAAATCTGTATTTAAAAATCATTTCCAAGAGATTGATCCCAATTTGTCTATTCATTAATTCACTTGAGAATCAGAAATGTTTTGGCATCAGAATTGGGTTTGATTCCTAACTTATTACATTGGGGCAAACCACGCAAACTCTCTCAGTCTTTATTTTATCAGCTGTAAAGTGGGTCAATACCCGAGATGAAGCAGACGAGTAGGTACAATTCCAGGTCCTGGATTCTAGCGCATCTGTGAGGAATTCCTCGGATTTATGGATTTGGAAAGTTACCTGAGACCCCAGGTTAAGGTAGCAGTCGACGGAGAGCACGGGGTGGCCACGGTTCTTCAGGGACAGCGGGAAGAAGCGGTGGCTGTGGTGCTGGAGGAACTTCTCGAGCAGCAGCTGCGCAGGGGCTGCGAGGAACGTGTGCTTGCTGTCGGGGGCGCAGATGTACTGGGCCGGCACGATGGCCACGGGGTTGTCAGACACCTGCATGGGGAAGGACGGGCATCAGCCACTCTGGCCACCCTGAGCAGGGAAGTCCTTCCCAAGGCTTCCTGGCCGCATGGGAACCCAGGGTGAGCACCCTGTCGCAGGGCAGTGCTGTGAGTGGAGAACACGTAAATGAGTTGATGTGAGCTGAGATGATGTTAAGAAAATTAGGTTTTACCGAAGTGGGACATGTGAAAACTGATCACTGTGATCAGTGAGAATTGTAGACATTCATCATTCCACGCAGAAAATCGGCTGTCTGGCCTAGAAAAAAAACAAGAGAGCCAATGGCCCTTGGGAACTCTTCCCCAAATCCAGGGATACAAACCTCTGGGAACAGTCAGCCCCCCTGACCCTATCTACCTCCTGCCACCCCACTGCCCTTCCTCTCGACTGCCCGGCCATCTGAGCCCACAGTCTCTTACTCCATGGCCAACATAGTTTCCACGCTGCAGCCAGAGAGACTGTTGACATAAATAAAACGAATCAAATCCTCTGCTGGAGAGCCTTCAATGGTTTCTCATTATTCCTAGAAAAAAGTCTAGAACATTCCCATGGCCAATAAGGCCCTGGCTACTTCTCCAGCTCATCTCTGCCCCTCCCCTGCACCCTCTATTCTTCTTACGCCGACTCCTTGCTCCTACCCCTCAAAACCTTTGCCTAGATTCTTCTTTGTGCCTGGATAGGAGGCTCTTTCTCACCCTCCAGGTCTCTGCTTTAACATCACCTCTCCTCAGGGACACTAGAACAGAATCCCCCCCGCCCCAGGTTAGGTCCCCCTGTGACACACACGTCACCCTTGTGGTGCTTATCACAGTGGGACTTCACTACTTGTTTGCTGAACATCTGTCTCAGCTGCTAGGCTACAGACCCCTGGTTGAAGGGACTGGGTGCTCAGTAAATATGAAACGAATAAATAAATGAGAACAATTAAGTTATTTCATTCAGATGAAAAGACTATAAAACATTACTAGCTTTCTTATATATAATCAATACACAATTAAACCTAATGGAAAAATAAGATTATGCTTAAAATAGGAATAAGATAAAATATCTAAAAATTTAAAAATGACACTGAAGGAAATAAAAGAAAAATTAGTTTTAAAAGCACATCAGGCTCTTTGGCAGAAAGACTTAATACGGTAAAGACTGCAATTCTTCCCAAATTAAACTACAAATCTAACACAATTTCAAAAAGAAATCTCAGTGGGGGTGGGGGGACATAACTAAATGATTCCCCAGTTCTTCTGAAAGGACAGACCTCTTATTTAAGTGTCTTGCTACTTCGCAAGAGAAATGAGGATGGACTTCCACTCCCAGAGAAGGCCTCACTCCCCGCTGATGGGAAAGGGCAGGTGGGGGTGGAGCTGGGTCTGAACTCAGACCTGGCCCAGCTCAGGGAGGGTAACCACATAGGGAGCTAATGGACGCCAGGAGGGACAGAGGCTGGAAGAGGCAGCTGGCATTAGAACTGGCTGATGTCATCAGCACAAGATTCAGGAGACACAGGAGATGGAAAGCAGAGACAGGGCTCTGGCCCATGGATCAGAGAGACCTTCAGGCAGGGATAGGCCAGCCCCACATGGCTCCTGGAAGACAGAACTCTGAGGGCTTGGTGTGACTTTATACCGAAACCCCCCAGGCCTGCCCAGCCAGCACCCACACAATCAGATCATGTCTCTCCCCACCAAAGGCTGGCTTGTGGACAGACAGCACAGCTATCAGGCAAGCCCATCGGTGCCATTCAGTTATCAGGCCAGGCGCTGTCTCGGCGGCAGCACACCTGCCCCCAGGAGCTGCGTCCAGCAGAGAAGCCAGACCAGTGAGCACAGAGTACCGTGATGGAGACATGCACAGAGTCACCAGGGAGAGCACAGGTGGACAGGAGCGCACAGGAGGGTTGGCGGTGGATGTGCGCTGAGCAGACTGGACTGGAAACCTTCACTAACACCTCCCAGCGGTCAAGCCCACCCCACCGGCTCGAAGGCGACCACGTGGCCTCCCCGCCAGCTCCCACTCTCAGTTTTCACACCACGGCAGCGCGGGCGGCAGACCCAGCAGGCACTCGCCTGCCCAGTACACGGCCGCACTCACCTTGGACGTGATGTGGAAGGACCTGTGCCCGCCCACCGCGATCTGCTTCTTCATCACGCTGAAGCGGTTGAACCGGCACAGCAGGAGGCCGGCGCTGTGCACCCGCAGGTTGAAGTCCACGTCAGCGCATGTGAACCTGCTCAGGAGCAGAGGGGGGGGCAGATGGGACGGGAGGCAGCTCACAGCCCACCAGACACCAGGAGCGTGCGCCCCCGCGCGGGGGCTAGGACGGCCGAGGAGGCTGGTTCCTGCCTTAACAACCTTTCTCCAGGGAGGCATAGAAGGCAGAACGAACAAGAACAGGACAACCGTGATGTGTCTGCACGAGGAGAGGCAGGGGACACCCGAGGCTCAAACTACAGAAGGACTGCCATTTGTTGACCACACGCTACCTGCCAGGCGCTGTGTGAAAGACTTTATAAATACCATTTTGTCTCTTTGTTAAAAAGAAAATTGCAAACCTCCCAGGGTAAAAATATTAGCCACTTTTTACAGCTGAAGAAAACAAGGCTCAGAGATGGCAAGTCACCTGCCTAAATTGCAAAGCTGAAAAGTAACAGATCCCAGATTCCCGGCAGGTCAGTCTGGCTCCAAAATCAACACTCCTGCGTGGGCCATCTTGGGTTGTGTGTCCACTGCCTGGCGCATAAAGATGCTCGATAAACATTAACGATTGGGTTATTCTCGAGACATGAGCACTTCTGTGGCTAGATCCATCAAGAGTGACATATGGAAATTACTTTGTAGTTTTTGTAAGTGCTAAAGCTCCTAAAGAGCGATGCGTTCAGAGAGGGGGCCAAAAAAGGGAGAGAAATGCATAAACACGTGGTACACGTAGTAAGTCACTAAAGAAAGTATCATGTGACTTGATGAAGGAAGTTGAATGATTTTATGCAAATCTCCCCTTCAAAAACGTATACAACAAAAATACAAAAAAATGTGAGGGCTGAAGGCAGGGGCCAGGCCAGTGCTACAGGCAGGAAGCCTCTGGTTTCCCTGGGTTTGCAGGGCAAAGGAGGAACGATGGCTCTCCAGGCCTAAGGCTGCCCCTCGCGGACTGCTCTGGGACCGTGGGCTGTGCCGAGGGCCGCAGTGGGGATGGGCTCACCGGTTCTGGTTGTACTGCACGTTCTGGGTCAGGTCCACATTCAGGACGATGAAGTCATGCACGTGGCAGCGGGAGAAGGGCTCACGTGCCCCCCTGCTCCTGGTCTTGCTGGACCACTTGCGCAGGCCGACCAGGGCGTAGTGGGTGATGTTAGGGGACGCCTCAATGTGCTGCATGATGTGCTTCAAAGAGACGTTTCTTTCTGACCAGGAAAATTCCCTGCTCAAAGGAGGGAGATTGGCATCCTAGGTTGACATGCAAACAACAGCAAGGCCCTCTGGACTGGCCTGGCCAGGACGCTGGCTTTCCAACTGGACCTTCCATGCTGGGCGGGGCCGGTGCAGATGGAACCCATCACAACCCAGACACGTGCAAAGCACTTCAAATTTATCATCACTTATCCTTGTAGCAGCCCTATGACATGGGCATTATCACCCTATTTTACAGATGAGGAAAAAGTGGTTCTGAATAACTGGCCAGTGTCACTCAGTGGAGCCTGGATTTGAACAGTGCTGTGTCTCCAAAACCCACGTTCCTTCCCTGGTGCCAAACCACCTTGCATTTCCGGTTTACAGATCTGAACGTAAAACAGTGGGGAAAGAGTGACCCTTTCTACTGTGCGTTCTAAGTGAGAGAGTGGGGAAGGAGGGAGCATGTAAACACCTCCAACCCCCACTGATGGTGTGCGAGGTCTGTGAAGATGGCGAGGGACACCTGGTGATCAGGGAGGGAGCTCGAAGGGAGGGACCCCAGCCCCGGCCCATGAGGCTTCTGTCCGTGAGGGCTCAGGCAAGTTGCTCGACTTTTCTGGACCTCAGCTTTCTTTTCCCCAACTGAGGGGCTTAACCTAAACTCTCTGAGGCCCCGGCTGCTCTGACATTCCAGGACTTGAACTTCTGCTTCAGAATGAAATTCAGAAAGGCAGAATGAAAAGCTCAGTTCTATCCCATCTCAGCTGTCAGCCAAGCTCTTGCCCTTGGAAAAGCGACAGCAAGAAGACTCGAAGCAAAGCAGACCCCTGTTCTCACGAGCAGCTCTGTTAAACAGAAAACACTTTTCTTCTGAAAGAACAGTGACTGGGGCTGGCCTGGTGGTGTAGTGGTTAAGTTTATATGCTCTGTTTCAGTGGCCCAGGGTTCACTGGTTCAGATCCCGGGCACAGACCGACACACTGCTCATCAAGCCATGCCGTGGGGGCGTCCCATATAAAGTAGAGGAAGATGGGCACGATGTTAGCCCAGGGCCAGTCTTCCGCAGCAAAAAGAAGAGGATTGACAGCGGATGTTAGCTCAGGGTTAATCTTCCTCACACAAAAAATCAGTGATTGATGGTAACTGTTACATCAGGACATCTCTAATATAAAAGAGGTGAACTAACCTAATGTTGTCTCTCCAAAGAACAAGCCAAAAATAATCAGAAGTCATCAGGCAGCCCTAAGTTGAAATGCTCATTCCCTTACATCACACAGCAAACACAAACACAGCCAGGAGTCTGGAGTTAGGCTGGGGGGGGGTAGGGACAGGAAGGCACCAGGAGAGGCTTCTCCGCGCCCGTGAGGTTCCGTTCCTTCATATAGGATGTTTCAGTTTGTGAAAATTTCTGCGTATGTATTATACTTTCCTCTTTGTATACATTTTATACTGAATATATATTGTGTGATTTTTCTGTGCCTATTTTACCTCGATAAAATTTTTAAAAAACTGAAAGGCTTGGGGCGTGAGTCTGCACGTGCTGGGCTGTGTCCTCACGTGGCGCCTCACAGGCAGGCCCCCCGCAGTCCCCAGGGCCCGCACACGTGTCCTACCCGTCGGGGCAGGCGCCTCACCTGCTCCTCTCGCTGCCGCCGTCCACGTCCACCGCGTTCCACATCACGCAGGAGTCGTCCGAAATCACGATGAAAGGCCAGATGTCCTGTGGTTTGATGCCAAGCTCCTCCTGCCGGTTGCGCTCGAGCTCCAGGTTGTGGTAGGACAGCTCCTTGATCAGGAAATGCGCTGCGCCTGCAATGGGCAAAACCCCAACTCGGGTCTGTCCTACGCCGACACCCACACAGGACAAACCCCAGTCAGGATCAGAAATGCCCATCAGGGCCCCAGCCCAAGACCAGCCAGCTCCCCATGTCCTCACCTGCATCCCTCATCCAATCACTACTGGCTGTTGACTTAGGAGAGGAAAACACTCCTCCAATTTGCACACACATTTGTCTGCTTATTCTTGCTTTGCTAACCATTGAGAACATGAATTAAATCAATAACAAACATCGAAGAAAAAAGAATATTCAGACAAATCAAAATAGCTTTAAAAGTCAAAAAGCTTGATGAAAAATGTTTGACGCTTTCCTCTCTAGAACATTCTCTCAAGTCTCCGTTCAGAGACTTGACTGAGTAGGGCGTGTTGAACACTGCCTACCGACTCCGGCGCTGTTGAAGATGCTCGGGAGCACCAGCATGATGTGGTTGGGCCAGTACTTCTTATAAATAGCCATTTCATACTCCTTGACCACCAGCACATGCAAGTGGCTGGCACCGTCCATCGCGTGGTACAGGTTAAAGAGTCCGTGTTCGTGACGGCCGGTTGTTGGAGTGAATGTCGGACTTTTTATATATTCGTGACTCTGGAAAGTATAGGCACAACGAGGGGAAGTGTTGGTAAACGTGGCCGCAATTACCTTCCTCCCTTTGGAATGTGACTTTGCAGCATCTTCCATCAAAAGATGGAGACTATTTCCACACTCCCTGAGTCTGGCTTAGCCATGTCAAAAGTGCCAGCGTGCCAGCTCTGAGCCGGGCCTCAAGAGGACAGATTCCTCCCTCTCTTGGAGCCCTCCCAGGAGCAAGCCTAGGCTAGCTTGTTGAAGGTGGAGAGACCACATGGAGCAGAGACGGGCAGCCCACTGAGGTCACCCTCGCCCAGCCAGCCCCCAGCTGACCTGGTAGCTAACTGCAGACACGTGACTGAGCACAACCAAGCCCAGGATAACCACTGAATCAAGCCCAAACAGATAGCTCACAGAATCAGCTCAATAAATGCTTATTTGGGAATAGTTTGTTATGCAACCAAAACTAACTGGTATATATCAATTACCGAACTCATCACCCTCTCATATTAGCATCTAATATTGTGCTCTGAGTATACATTATTCCTGTATGACTTACATCCCCCAATCACTTAGCCATATAGCCTAGCTATTTATACACTCAGGCTGTGAATCCTTTATATAAATAACTATGTTTTCTTCTACTCTTTTCTCAACAATAAGTTCCTCTGGCCAAGCTAGGTCTTCTGCCCCCTCTGAATTCCTCAAAAGACCTGCCACAAAGCTGCATCTGCAGCTCATGCTAAATACCAGTTCCGACTGGAACTGGCTGGAAAAGGGAGTGGAGCAACGGGTAAATCCTCCATCACTGCAACAGCTGGAGCCCAGCCCACGGGCAGGAGACACCTCACAGAAAGGCCCCATTGCTGCTTTACAGATGTCTTCACTGCTTGACAACAGACTGCTGGGTCTAAAAGGCTAGGCTCAACTCTACGACGTGTGGCCCTCCAGAGAAGGAAAAGTAGCTTCTACACAAGGTTCACGGGGACTGGGGCTGGTTAAGGGGCAGCAAGGAGACTGAGATGGTCAGGCTGGAACTGTCAAACCAAGAGCCCCACAAGGAGCGTCTCTGTAAGAACGGTGGTCACAGAGATGATAGATTATTAAGAAGAATCTCTTCAAAAGAGAGGAAATTCATCCTTTAGAGATACACTGAAATCTTTACTGGTGGAATGATACAGTGTCTGGGATTTGCTTCCAAATAATATGGGAATGCAGAGGAGAGAAGGACAGACAAGACTGGCTGTGAGTTAGTAATCGTTGAAGTTGGGTAACAGGCCCGGAGGGAGTCACGATGCTATTCTACCACCTCAGCCTGTTTAAATGACCCGTAACAGAGAGCATGAAAGACGAGACAGTAGAAGGGATGAACATCTACTTGGCCCCAGTTATCTTCCAGGCACTGCGCCGGTGCCTTATGTCAGTTGTTCCAAATAATTCTCACAACGAGCTCTTGAAGAGCTATTATTGCCCAGGTTTACAGATGAGGAAACTGAGGCTCAGAGATACTGAGTGACAAGTCCCAATAACATGAGTAAACGGTAGAGCAAGGCTCAGACGTGACCGAGCGGCCCACGTGCTCCCCAGCCTCCTCCAGTTTCAGTCTCCCTGTCGGCCTCTCCGCCCCGCCCCACGTGCCCTCGGCTCATCAGGAACAACACTCTCTGGGTCTGCAGCTCAGCGGTCACAGGCAGCCACGCTGATTTGACCCACCAGGACGCAGTGCCAGTACCTTGTCCGTGACGAGGGGCAGCCGCATGCTCTCCAGCTGGCCTCCAGGTTGGCTGAAGACGAAGTGGTGCTCCTTGGACTTGGGGATGATGAAGTGGAGCTGGATTTCCTCTCCTAGCATGGAGTAAGAGAAGGCAAAGGCGTGCAGGGTGGACTCATAGAGCTGAGGTGTGAGGGGGAAAGGACACAGCTTGTCACCAGAGTCCGGCGTTACTTCCCAGAAGAACCCAGGCCCATTGTGGCCATGACTACATAGAGGTCATTGCCACCTCTGCCCCACAGCACAAGAAACCCCAGGTTGACACCAGTACCAAGTGTGGACACCCAGGTCTTGCTACTGAGGCCATACCCACTCAGCCAGAATCTGCTCCTGTCTTTAATTCTGATCACACTTCACCCAGTCACTCCATTCAGGCACCAACCCCTTCTGGACTCTGGATTTGACCCAGAAACACGCTGAGTTACTAACTAAAATAGTCACACTATCGATCTTTCTTTTTTCTTTTTTGTTGAGGAAGATTCGCCCTGAGCTAGCATCTGTGCCAATCTTTCTCTATTGTGTATGGGGGTCGCTGCCACAGCATGGCCATCAACAAGTGGTGTAGGTCTGCACCTCAGAACTGAAACCGGGCCACCAAAGCAGAGCGTGCAGAACTTAACCACTAGGTCATGGGGCTAGCCCCTAGATCTCATTTTTTTTCTTGCCTGAGGAAGATTCACCCCAAGCTAACATCTGTGGCCAATCTTCCTCTATTTTATATGTATGTCCCTGCCACAGCATGGCTGATGAGTGGTATAGGTCTGCACCCGGGATCTGAACCCATGAACCTGGGCCGCTGAAGCGGAGCGTGCCAAACTTAACCACTACAGCACCTGGCCGGCCCTAGATCTCATTTTTAATTCTAATAAATGTATTTTTCTATCATACACATTATGTGTAATAGTGTATTAAAACAGTAACATTAATTGTATACACTTGCATGCTTCTATCACACGTACTCTGTCCAGGCCCCTTCTATCCCCTTTGCGTTGTACTTAACAATCCTATGAAGCAGGTGCTGTCATCATCCGCATTCTATGGACATGAAAACTGACATTCAGAGGTCATGAGCTCACTCCCACCCCCAAGTCAAGCCTCGTCTCTAGTCACTTCGTCTAAAGAGCCCTGGACTCGTTTCCCTCACCCCCCGTCCGCACCTGCACTGCTCTTGGTGTGACCTCCGCCTGTCTGTGACCTCCCCCTGTCTGTGCCCATGCTGCTCTCTGGTGTGACCTGCCCCCTCCTGCATCCGTGCTGCTCTCTGGTGTGACCTCCCCACATCTATGCCTGTGCTGCTCCCTAGTATGACCTCCCCCCATCTGCCAGTGCTGCTCTCCGGTGTGACCTCCTCCCATCTATGCCTGTGCTGCTCCCTGGTGTGACCTGACCCCATCTGTGCCTGTGCTGCTCCCCAGTGTGACCTCCCCCCGTCTGCACCCGTGCTGCTCCCTGGTATGACCTCCCAGCCGACTCTGCCCAGCCATTCTTATGCCTCCTTCAGGCCTCAGCTCAGCATCCAGAGAGGCCTTCCCTAACCCCTCACCCTTCCAGCTGACAGCCCCTCCTGCAGACTCACAGCTAGTCTGGCTGAGCACACCTGGGAATCGCCAAGGCCTGGAAAGGGCGGGCAGAGGCCAGGACATACCAGCTTTAAACTCCTACTCTGTCTCTACTGGAACCACAAAGCCCTTTGGGAGCAGAGATGAGGGAGATACAGATTTCTACCTGGGGAGGGAGCAAAGAGGGCAGTTTATATGAAACTGAGGGAGTTTCATATAAAAGGTCTGGGAACCTTGAGAGATGATGAAAAAGAGCAGAATGAGCAGAGGTACGAGGCCTGGGAATGCCAGCAGGAGCTAGCGCATGCCCCTCAGTGCTCCTCATGTGGCTTCATTTCAAGTCTCCTTCAGTTGTGGCCCCCAGACCTGAGCACCCCCAAACACAGACCGGGTGTGATGGTCCAGAATGTAGGATCGCTCTCCTCCCTCTTCCATGCTCTGTTCTTCTCTTAATTCACTGCTGACACTTATTGAAGTGACTAGTGACTAAAATCCTTGAGTCTCTTCAGTTCTTTAAATTTCAAAATCAAAACACTTTCACTTATATTCTCCTCTGCCTTGAAAGAGCAACTTCATCTCCAAGGGAAAAACTTGTTAGAAGAGTTTGTCTGGAGCAAATGGGATCACTGATTATTTTTAATCCTTTAAAAAATCACTCACATGTATTTTCTAATTTTGTCTACAGTAAAATTGCATACTGAAAAAAAAAAATTAGTGCTAAAAGAAGACAGGTACTACTTCAGCAGCAGCTACACTCAAGGCCAGACAGACTTGGGAAAATTAAAGCCACTGTCTGCTGCTCCCTCTGCAAAAGGGATGGACAAAGCAAGCCAGTGCTCCTGCCGCCTCAGGCCTTTCTGGAAGCAGCCAAGGACATGAGCCATCCTGCATGCCTCCGCGGAGCAGATGTCTGACTGGCTCCCACCAGTTCCAGGTGCTCCTTCCTCCCCTCTCCCTTGCTTGGGTCTGAAATGAAAAGAAACACTCACTATAAAATCCTACCCTCTATCTGTTTCTAAATAATCAGCTTCACAGGCCCTCTGTAAACCTCCACATGGCTATTAAGAGACTATTCAAAATGTGGCTTCGCCTACATCAGGTTCCTCCTTAGAGTTCTCGCTGAAAAAGTCCACCTTCCTCCCCAGGGCATAGAGGCTTTTTGTGGTCTGGTCTCTGCCCCACCTTTCCAGCTTCCTTGCCTGGGACTACCTACCCCTTGCACTTTATGCTCCAGCAATACCCAACTAAAATCACTTCTAATTCCCCCAGAGACCCCATGTCTCCCCTCTATTGCACATGCTGTTCCCTCTCCTTCTATCTGCCTTGGCCCCCTGGCAAATTCCTGTTGATTCTTCAAAATCTTTTCCTCTGCTTCCTACCCATGATAGATCTTAATTTATAAAATGGGGATAATGCTGCTGCCTTGTGAGGTTTTAGTGAGAATTACATAAGAAACTAGACAGGACAGTTTCCTAACCAGTGTACCTTGTGACTTCAACACAGACCCCTTCAGGTGACCAGCTAGAGCCTGGGACAACCAGAAGCCTGGATCAGTAGCTTATCCATTTACCCAGCATCCAGGGCAAATGTTGCCTTCTATCACATAATAAGGTTCAGAAGTACTGAGATTTAAGAAGTGCCTAGCACACTGCCTGGCACATAGTGGGGTGCTCAGTAAGTGCAGTCTTCAGCACTCGGACACAGCTTATTCATCTTTGTGTCTGTGTCTGGTATGTAATAAGCTCTCAGTATGTGTTTGTGCACTGAGCTACCTTTTGAAATTGCTAGGATGAAAAGTAAGATATCTACAGTTAACTTCACCACTAATAAATGTGTAACACCAGGAGAATCACTGTTCTGTAGTGTCAGCAATAATTTCACAGATTATTGAAGGGAACTGAGGATGCAAGTAGACCAGGAAACAAGAGCTTCCAGAACTTTCCATCTCCTACTCCAAATGAAAACATAAAGAGAACATGAAACAGTGGCGTCAGCCATGGTGAATCATGTGGCAGGGTGCTGCCTGAAGTGCCCCTTGAGACGTGGGCCTCAGCGTCCTACCTGGTAGCGGGGGTGGAAGCCCATGTACTGGTGGCACTGCTCACAGTGGTGGTACGTGTTATATGCTGCATACTTGGACAGCCTCATCCGCGCCGTCTGACGTCGCACGTACAGGTCCTCCAGCTTCCGGGACATCCCCCTGTCTGCACAAAATCCCTAGCATTGAAGAGCAGCAGGAGGCAGAACAAATATTCTCTCCCCCATCTACTCAAACTGAAACGAATGGAAATGCTATCATAGGTGGTTGACTAGGACGGCCTCTCACCTGTCTGGGCCCTGAGGGGACTCAGCTGGTCAGAGACAGTCTCAGTGGGATAAACTAATAGACTGTTCAAATGACTTAGCAGGATTAAGATCTGAATGCTTGGCTTGCACTGGAGACTGGACTATGTGAAGACCCTGTAGTGAAGGTGATCTATTCTGGGAGCAATGAAGAGAAAATTATTGGTTTGAGATGGATTCTGGTCTTTTCCTCTCACATTGCATTCACCAAACTTTTCCAGTCAGTGTTTATAAATTGCACCAGCCACTAACATTCGATGTCTGCTGATGGTGACCCTGAAACCCTGCAGGGTCATAATACTGTGAAAGTCAGTGGTCCCTGAAGAAGGAGGGAGAAAGCAAGAGCCTGAGGACAGGGAGGGAAATATGTGTATTTTGTTACAATTCAAATTCATAAATAAACATACATGTGTTTTATCCTCTATTAAACAGAACCTTCAGAATATTCTGACCATGACAAACCACCAAGAGTGTCCCCATCATCATCAGCACCTCCTGAGCAGCAAGTCTTCCTCCATGGGTTCCGTGAAGAGCCCTTCCTCATCCACTGAGGTGCTGACCTCAGTTCTCTACCAGGCACTGCTGGTTAACTCACCATGAGCAGATAATTAAGCTCGTCACTAACAAAATTCAGCTCATCCCTTTAAGAAGCTATTCCCACGTACTCTGAAAGAAGGTGAAGCAAGAGATTTAAAATCTGACCTTCACTCTTTATGCTCTGATGGTGTGAACAAATCAGACTAGCATCCTCATACTTGGGGTCGTGAATAATGTAGTCAAAAGGCAACTTCTTGAACAGCTCCAGGTCCGGCCAGGGGTCACTGAGCTGGACGTAATGCCAGTCTGATTCTTCTCTGAGGTCTACAAGATTGGTAGAAACAAAGATATGTGGCACAATAGGAAGTGAGAATGATTTATTTGAAATGTGCACAGGGATGATGCTTGGAGTGGAACTGTTACCGAGTCTGTGGGATTCTGGGGGAACTCCATTGTACCTCAAGGCTCCTGGCACATACCCCACTTTCAGGATTGTTCTAAGAGGCAAGAAGGATCTCTTTGCAGAGAAACAGCCTTATGTTTCCTACAGGTTGGGTTTGTTCCTCTGACTTTTATACTACAACTCTTCCCAACATTCCCTGAGCTCTGTGCTTCTCCCCAACACCATCCCCTAAATGTCCCACACTGGTTCCCAGCACCAGTGGAACCTAACATAGTTCTCTTTCTCGCTCTTGTATCTAAATGCTACCCAGCCGACATGGCCCAGCTCCCGTCACTGCACCTCTGGAAAGCCTCTTCTGAGTGCTCAGGCCCAAACCACATTTTCACATTTGCCACATATCGTCTTACGTTATAACTGGTATACTCTATGGTGCTCACTATATGCTTGTTGGCTAAAAGGTAAAAAAATATCTAGCTGTTCCAATTCAAAGTAAGTAACATGTTGATTTTATATATGTATGATATTGATATATATCAATGTATCTATATCTACCTATCCTACTATATTGTATACACAGGCAGAGTACATGTTCATAAGAAGAAGCAAGAAGGAAAGAAGAAGAGAAACCCAAGGCAGTAAGAGAGTATTTGAGAAAATGGGCTTTGAAATTTAACAAACTGGGTTCAAATCCTGTCTTTATCATTGGTACAGATCTTCCTTGACTTACAGTGGGGTTATGTCCTGATAAACCCATCATAAGTCAAAAGTCATAAGACACAAATGCATTTAACACATCTAACCTACCAAACATCATAGTTTAGCCCAGCCGACCTTAAACGTGTTAGGACACTTGCATTAGCCTACAGTTGGGCAAAATTATCTAACACAAAGCCTATTTTATAATAAAGTATTGACTATCTCATGTAATACCGCACTGAAAGCATAAAACAGAATGGTTGTCTCGGTGCAGAATGGTTGTCTCGGTGCAGAATGGTTGTAAGTGATTGGTGTTCACCCTTGTGAATCACAGCCAATGCCCAGCATCACAAGAGAGGATCGTACGGCATAGCACTAGCCCAGGAAAGGATCACAATTCAAAATCTGAAGTATGGTTTCTACTGAATGCACATCGCTTTCGCACATTGTAAAGTCGAAAACTCATAGGTGGAACCATCGTAAGCCAGGAACCATCTATATATCCAAGAAAGTGAGGAGAGACAGAAACTCGACAGTCCTGTTGATTTTCATCCCAACTACACTCCAAACTGCAGGGAACCATGGGAAACTCAGAGCTGGGATGAAGAACCTCTTTCCTTTCTCCTTCAAAGGAAAGACCAAGGGCTAGATGGGCTTCCTTGCCCCAAATCTTCTCCAAGTTGAAACTCAAACACAATCAAGACCATCTAAAGAAGTACCATGTATGCAAATGGAAACATTTCTCTCTTTTTTAAGGCTGAATAATATTCCATGGTATGTATACATCACATTTTCTTTATCCATTCATCTGCTGATGGACATTTATCCATCAATGGACAATGTTTGGTTGTTTGCGTATCATGGCTATCCTTAATAATGTTGCAGTGAATATGGTAACTATGTGAGGAGATAGAGATATTATTTAACTCGATTGTGGTGGTGATTTCACAATGGATACATATTGTATGTTTTAAGTATATACAATGAAAAATAAATAAAGGTGACATCAGCAACATGGCAGAGTGAGCTGCTCCCTTTGTGTCTCCCCCTTTTGAACTACAACTAAATAGCCATTCGTTGACCAACAGAAGAAGCCTACACAGCACAACAGGATGCCTGAGAGACACATGCAGCTACACATCTGAGGGTGGATGGACTGACCCTCTGGGAAGTGGAGGAGATAGGTGAGCACACCCTACCCCACCCGCTACAGCCCTGTGCACACACAGGATCGCTTTCCAGCCTGGCGCGAGCGCCCCACAAGTGGGAACAGAACAGGCCCCGGGGCGACTGTAGGAAGAGACAGCAGCAGCCCTTAGCTTATTGGTGATTGCTCTCCCAGCAAGGTGGGGTGGGGGAGCCCACTGTGCCCCTGCATCCCCAAGGAGTAGCCCTAGCTGGGTCCACACAAGAAGCCCCACACACTAAGCACAGCAGCCTGCTGGTCTGCAAGTAGAGTCTGCAGTGCACGCCAGCACTCGTAGTACAGCTGAGCCTTGAAAGGAGTGCACCCTGGGGCATCTGCAGGCAGAGGCAGCAGCTGCCCTTAACGTGTTTGTGATTGCTTTCCGGGCAAGGGAGGGAGCACACCGTGCCCCTACAACCCCAAGGAGTAGCCCTAGCTCAATCCCATGCAAGGAAGCCCTGCCCACCAAGCACAGTTCACACAAGTGCCTGAATGCTCTCCAGGCCAGTGCAAGTGCCCACAGTACCCACACAACTTCCAGCAGACAGGGTGGGACAAGAAACTCTGCTCCTGTTCCCCCTAGTGGTAGCAGGTGGAATCTGCGACCTAATCCTACCACAAATGCCCCAACAAAAGATTAGTTCATTAAACACCATGAGAAACCACAGCAACAGTTCAGACCAGAAGGAAAATGACAATTCTCCAGAAACCAACCCTGAAGGCACAGAAATTTACACTCTAAATGACAGAGAATTCAAAATGGCTGTCATAAAGAAACTCAACAAGATACAAGAGAACACAGAAAAACAGGTTAGTGAGCTCAGGAATAAAATGAACCTCTTCACCCAAGACATTGAAACTACCAAAAAAAAAAAAATCAAGCAGAAATTCTGGATATGAAAAACATAATCAATGAAATTAAAAATAATACAGAATCCTTAAAGAACAGAGCTGATGTTATAGAGGGACGAATTAGTGATTTAGAGGATAAAAACATAGAAATGCTACAGATGGAGGAGGAGACAGCAATAAGATTTAAAAAAATGAAGGAATTCGAGAAATATCCAACTCAATTAGGAAAAGCAACATAAGGATTATAGGTCTTCCAGAGGGAGAAGTGAGAAAGAAAGGAGCAGAGAGCTTGTTCAAAGAAATAATAGCTGAGAACTTCCCAAACCTGGAGAAGGAACCAGATTTACAGATGCATGAAGCCAATAGAATGCCTAATTACATCAATGCTAAAAGATCTTCCCCCATGGCATATAATAGTAAAACTGGCAAAAGTCAATGATAAAGAAAACACATTAAGGGCAGTTGGACAAAAGAGAATAACATACAAAGGAATCCCTATCAGGCTTTCAGTGGATTTCTCAGCAGAAACTCTACAAGCTAGGAGAGAATGGAACAATATATTCAAAATATTGAAAGACAAAAATTTTCAACCAAGAATACTCTATCCAACAAAACTTTGCTTCAGATATGATGGAGAAATAAAAGCTTTCCCAGATAAACAAAAGCTGAGTGAGTTCATTGCCACTAGACCTCCCCTACAAGAAATGATTAAAGACGCGCTCACACCACAAACAAAAAGGCAAAGGCCTACAAAGCATTGACAAGGTGATAATTAGAGAAAATCAGAAAACTGCAGCTCTCTCTCAGAACAGGGAAACAAACACTCAGTTATAACCTAAAGACAAATGGAAGGAAAGCATCAAAAGTAACTATAAACACTTCAACTTAGTCACAAACTCACAGAATAATTTGTAACAACAATAACTCAGAAGAGGAAGAGGTAAGGAATGGAACCTGCTAAGGTTAATGGAGATAAGAGGCTATGAGAAAATGGACTATTTCATCTATGAGATTTTTTTATACAAACCTCATGGTAACCACTAAACAAAAAATCAGAGCAGAGCCAAAATTCACAAAGAGATAGAAAACCTCCTCAGAAAACCACCAAAATGAAATGGCACTCAAAAATACAAAAGCAGAGAAACAATGGAAACATAGATCAACCAGAAAACAAGAGATAAAATGGCAGTATTAAGCCCTCATATATCAATAATCACTCTAAATGTAAATGGATTGAATTCTCCAATCAAAAGACACAGAGTAGCTGGATGGATTAAAAAACAAGAACCAACAATATGCTGCCTCCAGGAAACACATCTCAGCTCTAAAGACAAACATAAGCTCAGAATGAAGGGATGGAAGACGACACTCCAAGCCAATGGCAAACAAAAGAAAGCAGGTGTTGCCATACTTATATCAGACAAAACAGACTTCAAGTTAAAAAAGACAATGAGAGACAAAGAGGGGCAGTATATAATGATAAAAGGGACATTCCACCAAGAGGACATAACACTTATTAATATATATGCACCTAACACAGGGGCACCAAAATACATAAAGCAACTATTAACAGACCTAAAGAGAGAAATTAACAGCAACACAATAATAGTAAGGGACCTCAACTCCCCACTTACATCAATGGACAGATCATCCAGACAAAAAGTCAACAAGGAAATAGATTTAAATGAAACACTTGATCAGATGGACTTAATAGATATATATAGAGCATTCCAATCAAAAACAGCAGAATACACATTCTTCTCAAGTGCACATGGATCATTCTCAAAGGTAGACCGTATGTTGGGAAACAAGGCAAACCTAAATAAATTTAAGAAGATTGAAATCATCCCAAGCATCTTTTCTGAGCACAGTGCTATGAAACTAGAAATCAACTATGAGAAAAAATCTGGGAAAATCAGAAATATATGGAGACTAAACAAAATGCTACTGAATAACCATTGGATCAATGAAGAAATCAAAGGAAAATTTTAAAAATACCTGGAGACAAATGAAAATGAAAATACAACATACCAGCTCCTATGGGATACAGCAAAAGAGGTCATAAGAGGGAAATTCATAGCAATACAGGCCCACCTCAACAAACAAGAAAAATCTCAAATAAGTAAACTGAAACTGCGCCTAACAGAACTAGAAAAAGAAGAACAAACAAAGACCAAAGTCAGCAGGAGGAGGGAAATAATAAAAGTCAGAGTGGAAATAAATGAAATAGAGACTGAAAAAACAGTAATGAAACTAAGAGCTGGTTCTTTGAGAAAATAAACAAAATTGACAAACCTTTAGCCCAACTCACCAAGAAAAAAAGAGGGAAGGCTCAAATAAATAAAATTAGAAATGAAAGAGGGGAAATTATAACAGATTCTGCAGAAAAAGATTCTAAGAGAATACTATGAAAAAATATATGCCAACAAATTGGATAACCTAGAAGAAATGGATAAATTCTTAGACTCATACAACCTCCCAAAACTGAATCAAGAAGAAATAGAGAATCTGAATAGACCAATCACAAGTAAAGAGATTGAAAGAGCAATCAAAAACCTCCCAAAAAACAAGTGTCCGGGATCAGATGGCTTCTCTGAAAAATTTAACCAAACATTCAAAGAAGATTTAACACCTATCCTTCTTAAACTATTCCAAAAAATTGAAGAAGATGGAATGCTTCCTAACTCATTATATGAGGCCAACATTACCCTGATACTAAAGCCAGACAAGGACAACACAAAGAAGGAAGATTACAGGCCAATATCACTGATGAACACAGATGCAAAAATCCTCGACAAAATATTGGCAAACCAAATACAGCAATTCATTAAAAGGATCATACACCATGATCAAGTGGGATTTATTCCAGGGGCACAGGGATGGTTCAACATCCGCAAATCAATCAACGTGATACACCACATTAACAAAATGAAGAATAAGAACCACACGATCATCTCAATAGATGCAGAGACATCTCAATAGATGCAGAGAAGGCATTTGACAAGATCCAACATCCATTTATGATAAAAACTCTGCACCCCAAAATGGGCACAGAAGGAAAGTACCTCAACATAATAAAGGCCATACACAACAAACCCATAGCCAACATCATTCTTAATGTGAAAAACTGAAAGCCATTCCTCTGAGAACAGGAACAAGACAAGCATGCCCACTCTCACCACTCCTGTTCAACATAGTACTGGAGGTTTCAGCCAGAGCAATTAGGCAAGAAACACAAATAAAAGGAATCCAAATTGGAAAGGAAGAAGTGAAACTCTCGCTGTTTGTAGATGACATGATCCTGTATATAGAAAACCCTAAAGAATTCATCGGAAAACTATTAGAAATAATCAATAACTATAGCAAAGTTGCAGGGTACAAAATCGACTTACAAAAATCAGTTGCATTCCTATACACTAACAATGAACTAGCAGAAAGAGAATTCAAGAATACAATCCCATTTACCATCGCAATAAAAAGAATAAAGTATTTAGGAATAAACTTAACCAAAGAGGTAAAAGACCTATACACTGAAAACTATAAGACATTATTGAAAGAAATTGAAGAAGACATAAAGAAATGGAAAAACATTCCACGCTCATGGGTCAGAAGAATCAACATAGTTAAAATGTCCATACTACCTAAAGCAATCTACAGATTCAATGCAATCCCAATTAGAATCCCAATGACATTCTTCACGGAAATTGAACAAAGAATCCTAAAATTTATATGGAACAAAAAAAGACCCCAAATAGCCAAAGATATCTGGGAAAAAAGAACAAACCTGGAGGCATCAGAATCCCTGACTTCAAAATACTACAAAGCTATAGTAATCAAAACAGCATGGTACTGGCAAAAAAACAGACACACAGATCAATGGAACACAATTGAAAGCGCAGAGATAAAACCACACATCTGTGGACAGTTAATCTTTGAGAAAGGAGCCAAGAACATACAATGGAGAAAGAAAAGTCTCTTCAATAAATGGTGTTGGGAAAACTGGACAGTCACATGCAAAAGAATGAAAGTAGACTATTATCTTGCACCATATACAAAAATTAACTCAAAATGGATTAAAGACTTGAATGTAAGACCTGAAACTATAAAACTTCTCTAGAAGAAAATATAGGAAGTACACTATTTGACATTGATCTTAGCAGCATCTTTTCAAATAACATGTCTGACCGGGCAAGGGAAACAAAAGAAAAAGTTAACAAATGGGACTACATCAGACTAAAAAGCTTCTGCAAAGCAAAGGAAACCATGAGCAAAGTGAAAAGACAACCCGCCAACTGGGAGAAAATATTTGCAAATCACCCATCCGACAACGGGTTGATCCCCAAAATATATAAAGAACCCATTCAACTCAACAACAAAAAAACAACCCAATAAAAAAATGGGCAGAGGATATGAATAGATATTTTTCCAAAGAAGATATACAGATGTTCAACAGACACATGAAAAAACGTTCAGCATCACTAATTATTAGGGAAATGCAGATCAAAACTACAATGAGATATCACCTTACACATGTTAGAATGGCAGTAATTAAGAAGACCAAAAATATCAAATGTTGGAGAGGATGTGGAGAAAAGGAAACCCTCATGCACTGCTGATGAGAATGCAAACTGGTACAGCCACTACAGAAAACAGTATGGAGATTTCTCAAAAAAATTAAAAACAGAAATACCATACGATTCAGCTATCCCACTACTGGGCATTTATCCAAAGAACTTGAAATCAATGCTCCAAAGAGATCTTTGCACCCCTATGTTCATGGCAGCATTACTCACAATAGCCGAGACATGGAAGCAACCCAAGTCCCCGTCAACTGATGATTGGATAAAGAAGATGTGGTATATATATACAATGGAATACTACTCAGCCATAAAAAGGACAAAATCATCCCATTTGCAACATGGATGGATCTTGAGGGTAAGATGTTAACTGAAATAAGCCAGACAGAGAAAGACAAATACTGCATGATTTCACTCATATGTGGAATATAACAAATACATGGATAAAGAGAACAGATTAGTGGTTACCAGAGGGGAAGGGGGTGGGGGGTAGGTGAAAGGGGTAAAGGGACACATATGTGCAGTGACGGACAATAATTAGACTACTTGGGATGACCATGATGAAGTCTACTCAGAAAATGATCACCAATAATGTACACCTGAATTTTCAAATTTTATAAACCATTATTATCTCAATAAAGTTACTGGGAAAATAAATTAATTAATTAACAAAAAGAAGCACTGCTTAGATGCCAGTACAGCTTACTGGTACCCTTTCTCTACAACACACATAGGACGCCTTACACAAATTTTCATTCCCAAAGCAACAGACCAAGTTTATGAGCCACTGTAGGGGCCCATGAAGAAGAAATGGAGGAAGTGTTTTACAATTAGCATGAAACAGGTGCTCTAAGAGTCTTACCTCAATCAGGTAAATTCTGTTCCATGAACAAGGGGAAAAGGCTGTTTCCCACATATCATATACTTCCGATTTGCCCTGAGATATTGATCTATGCACTCAGTCGCCTGAGTGGGGAACCTCTCTTGATGGATAACTGGGTTTTCTAGAGGCAGTGATCAAATCTAGTTTAGTTTCAGCTCTGCCACCTCCCAGCAGGACTCCTGAACATGCTACTTCTCAGGAAAATGGAGCATTATCTCATGGTGTTGTGTAGAAAACCGAATGTGGTAATTCATGTCAAGCACCGAGCACAGGTCTGACACATGGAAGTATTCAGTAAACAGCGGTTATTTTTAGGACAGTAATTTTATCTCCTCAAAGGCCTCCAGGCACTATTCTGACATTGAGTAAAATGACTACAAGGGAAAGATAAGAGCACCCTACACTGCCCTTGGGATGAGTCTGATCATCGATCTGAGAATTCTATCTGGAAAGCAGAAGACACAAAGTCTCCTGAGAAACTGATTAACGAGGATTCTAAGCCCAAGTGTCACCAACAGATAACTCACCGATATTGATCTCTTCTTCATCGTAAACATCCACTTCTGTCAGCCGAATGAGCATTCTGGACAAAATACTGAGGAACTGCAGGTAGGCGCCTGTCTTCCCGATCTGCAAGGACAGCAAAATCAGAGCCAGCAGTCAGAGCGCCCTGTCTGCGTGCAGGCGCTGGCTGGAGCACCGACGCGCCTCAGGGTGTCGACCCCTCCTAAAGATCTCACCTAACTAAAACGAGAGCCCGGGGGATGCAAAGACAGTTGAGGGGAAATGTGGCCTAAAGAAGCATGGCAGGCGGACAGATGGACTCCCACAAGCAGCAGACCCGCCTGCTTATAAATCACAGCAAACGCCTCTCCAGTTTTAACTGGTCACATTTTTTAACCTGTTAGAAATAGGACTTTATCACAAGCTGAAGGAAGTTTGCTTCAAAAAAATGACTGCTAATATAAAACATAATGTCTTAAGAGAGTCTTGCATAATCGCAAATGGCTGTTCTTGTATTAATCAATATAGCTATAGTAAGATAAAATTCATTGCGTAAGACACAAAAAGTCACCATCTCATTTCTCTCCTCTTAAGCCCAGGAAAATAAATAAATGATTTTCTCTTCTTCCTTCTCGTATCATAGAGTCCCCTGCTCCTTATCCTGCACCAGGCTAGCATACTATTGGTCGTAGTTCATTCAGGTCACAATTGGTTAAATGGGCCCCTGGGGGCCAACCTAGAACCCTCCCCTCTCAGCTGTTACTCTAGGAATGTGCTTTCCAAGTTCTCAGCTCAATGCCCGGTTGGCAGTAAGTACTCAACAAATGCTGATGAACAGAAATAACTAACTTTAAAAAAGAAAATATGAAACACAACCGGGGAAACGTCAGGGAAAATATTTGCAATACATATAATAGACAAGGGATTAAAATCTATAATCTCTAAAGAGTTCCTTTTACAAAGCAACAGGAAGAAGTCAAATGGCCTAAAGGAAAAACAAGAGAAACAAACCAGAAAACCACTGTAAAAGAAGTGCCAATGACTATAGTCAAGCTTACTAATAAAACTATATAATATACTATTTTTTTCCCTATCAAATAGGCAAACATCTTCGAGACTGATAACATCCAGTGATGTGAGGGTAAGGAGAAACTGGGATTCTCTTTTTTAAATTATAAAAAGTAATATATGCTCATTTAAAAGCCCAAGAAATACAGCTTGACAAGGAAGCAGAATGTCCACAAATCCCACTCCCTCCCCAGTAACGATTTAGTGGCAATTCTATCAGGGATTTTTTTTTTAGGTATTTTCACACACACAGACACATACACATACTGATCTTTTTTTCCTAATTAATATTACACTATGTACATATTATTCTGCAACTTAACTTTTTAAAATTTAAATATCTTAGAGAAATTTTAGTGTTAGTACATAGAGATCTATCTCAAAATTTCTACAGCTGACTTGTGTGATACAGTTGTACCCAAATTTATTCAACCAACCTCAATCAATGGAATTTGTTTCCAGTTTGTTCTCTACTATTGTAAACAATACTAAAATAAGCACTCTTATTCATATTTTTGTGGGTTTGTATTTCTTGGGATAGATTCCTCGAAAGGAAATGAACATGCTGAGTCAGAAGGTAGCACATCTTGAATTGTGACAGCGATGGAATTGATGACATGGTGACAACAGTAACTAATATTTATCACATGCTTTCTATGGATCAGGCTACATTTTAAGTGCCCTACTATTAATCTCTCCTTTAATGCTCCCATTTCTATAACATTGGTACTATCTTCCTCACTCTCAGACGACGACGCTAAGGCACGGAGAAGGCTGGAATGCACCCAGGGCATCTGGTGACGTTTGAGTCAGAATTCAACCCCAGGGAAGTCCACGCCACGGCCCAGCTTCCACCTCTGCACTGTTCTGGCAAAGCCCCTTCCAAGACCCAACACCAACCTACGGTCCCCCTCACAAGCTCACAACACTTGACATTTGCGCCCTGCAGATGTCTGCCATTTCAACAGGTGAAATAGTCTTTCATTGTCAGGGGAACGCGATGAACCGGGGGAGAGCTGGGATGGGGAAACAACCTCCTGCCTCCCTGTTACATTTCATCAACTCTTTCAGTGCAAGCCAGGGGGTGTTTCTCACTGTTAGAGTGTGAGCAAACTATACAGACTGGCCATGAGGACCAAATGAAATAATGTGGGAAATGCAGAATCGTAGTCTGAAGGAGTGGGAAGCACCCACAGAGAAGCCCTCCACCCTCACATCACACAAAGGAAGAAACTAAATTCGGAGGACAGAAGTCACCCAGCCACGGGCAGCAGGCAGTTCTCGACCTCCATCCACCCGCCCACTGTAGGGCCATCAGCGATTCCACCATGGGAATGGCAAGATGTGAATAAGGGGGGGGCCGCCTGGTGGCGCAGCGGTTTAGTCCGCGCTTGGCAGCCCGGGGTTCGCAGGTTCGGATCCTGGGCGCCGGCAGACACACTGCCTGTCAGCCATGCTGTGGCGGCGTCCCACATAAAGTAGAGGAAGATGGGCACAGATGTTAGCCCAGGGCCAGTCTTCCTCAGCAAAAAGGGGAGGAGTGGCAACAGATGTTAGCTCAGGGCTGGTCTTCCCCACAAAAAAAAAAAGATGTGAATAAGGGGATGCTGTCGGCCCCAAATCTGCCCTCTAGGCATGAACATAAGAACTCCACAGAGTCCAGGCCCCAGAAGGGCAGCACCCACCTGAGGGGGCCCGCTGAGCAGCAGCCTGCGTGGGTGGAAGCTGTCCACACGGCCCTCAGCACGGTTGCCATAGTCCATGTGGCTGGGCCGGGGCACCGTCCACTGCCGGTAGTACAGGGACTGCTCTGTGGATGTCATCGTCTTGCTAAGCAGGGGGCGAAAGGAGCTGGCCCACATGACCGAGTGGGAGGGCAGGAGCGAGGCGGCCTTGGGCAGGCCACTGCTGTCGGTGGACGTGACCATGTCATACACCAGCTT
The DNA here is from genome assembly GCA_031878705.1 of Tapirus indicus. Classification (NCBI taxonomy): domain Eukaryota; kingdom Metazoa; phylum Chordata; class Mammalia; order Perissodactyla; family Tapiridae; genus Tapirus; species Tapirus indicus. The sequence goes on along the minus strand of CM062923.1, from coordinate 9,509,873 downwards.
GGGCAGGAAGACGACGGGCGGCTGCTGGCAGGCCTTGGTCATAGAGCACTGTGGGGCCTGTAGGACGAGCGTGCTGGTGGTGGGCACTGTGGACGAGGAGGACGAGCCTGAGGAGGACAGCTGGGAGGACAATGAGGTGACTGACACTTGCATGCTCCTCTGGCTGGTCTTGAGGCTGGAGTCAGGCTGGGGGGCCAGCCCGGGGCTGTGCCTGCTGATGGCCGACGGTGGCCCCTGACTTGCTCGGAGCCTCTGTCTCTCACCAGGGGCCCTGCCCTCCTCTGAAGGGCCACAGGGCTGGGGCGATCTGGCCCATTCCCCCTGCGAGGGCCCCCCGGGCTGAGCCAAGGACTCGCTGCAGAGTGCTGAGCCTGGGGAGAGATGAACCTGTCAGTCATGCCCAGGAACAACCTGTCGCAAAACCTGCCGGCTGCTCCTGTTTCTGCAGCACAAACTACTTTTCCTTGAAAATTACTGGGAATTTTTGTTAGCAAACTCTACCTTGGGTTAAATATACACTCTTTTGTCCTATGGCAAAGCCAAGAGTTGCTGCAGGGAGAGAGCCAATGCCACCCATATGGTATGACTTCATCCCACACTCATCCCAGTGCCCTGTGCAGCACCTCAAAGGCCTCTGCTTTGCAACCCCTGCCCTACTCTGTTCCAGCTACAAACCCCTCACCTTCAGTGCTCAACCTACACTCCTGCTTCTGTGCAGCTTGTTCCAGGGAACGCCTTCCGCCTCCATCACCTCATGGAGCCCAAATCTCACCTGTGCACCAGCGCAGCAGGGAATTCTGGTTTAAACCGGCAGCGAAACTCACAGGACACAACAGGCTTTAATCTCATTCTACAATTACTTCGTTTTTGGAAGAATTCAAGATGGGAAATGCAGCAGGCACAGCAGCTACCCAAACAGAGTTTCCTTCGCCCCGTCCCCCATGTGGACCACGTTGAGAGCCAAGGTGAATGTGGGTCACCTAGACATACAGGAACAGCACGCTGGTCTCTGTCTCTTAAATCATTCCAATCACGGACATCCAGGGCCTGCGTGTCGGCTCACAGCAACCCTACAGACCTCAGGCTCCACAGAAAGCAGCACAGACAGTACACTGCATCTCTATCTTAGCTCTGTCATTTCCCAGGAGACAGTACTGAGAGAAGACAGACTGAAGGAGGCCGTTCCCCAGGCAGGCCTGGTACCCCTTTTCCACCCTCCTTGGAGAGGCTTCCTGCCACCCTCGGGCTCTTGGTTCAGCCTGCAGTCTGTCACCACATGGCTCCGGCAACCACTCCTCTGGATCCTCCAGCAAGAGCTGTCCTCGTCTCTGTAGGCTGCGTCTAGCGCCTGGTTATAGAGAGCTTGTGGAGGGAGGAAATGCAGCGCTGGCCTGTCCCCCTCTGCTGCAGGCCTGACTCCTGCTGAGATGCCTCTCCCTCGGACAAGGCACCTGCAGCGACTGGCTCAGGGTCAATGGAGGAGCTGAATACCAGGGATAGGGAGGCTGTGAGGGACCCAGGCACCTGGCTTGGGGGGGAAGAGGGACAGATGGGCACGAGGACATGAAAGAGGCATGAGGTCCCAAAAGCAGACTGAGGGAGCCCTGCTGTCTTTATCCACTTCCCTAGGTCGTGAGGGCGGCCTGGCAGGACCCCGAGGGCAGAGACCACACTGGTGTTTCTCTCCATTCACCCCCAGGCCTCAGTTGGTTTGTCCCAGGTGAATCCAGGAGGATTGTCACTCTGTAAAGACAGGACCCAGCCCTGCCCGGGTCCCCATCCTGACTCATGTGGCTGTGGCCAAGTCTCACCTCCCTGGGCCTCTTTGTCCTCATCCCTGAAATGTGGGGCTGCACCCAAGGCCATGAGAAGCAGATCATCAGAGACCCCTAAGATCTCAGGACCCTCTGAGAAATGCTCACTAAGAAAGTTACCTCACCTGACTAGAGAATTCCAGAAGGAGGAGAGAGACTGGCTAACAGCCTGGACATTCTACTCTACCTGAAGACACTGCCTAGACCAACATGTCCCCAGAAGCTTCTAGAAAGCTCTCAAGCCAGGATCAAAGAACAAAGCACCACACCTCTCTCTTCTGAATGGCATGGATTCATTCACCCATTCGTCAGCCCCTCCCTGGTGATCCAGGCTCCCTACGTGGTTTGGGGCAGACTATCTAAGGATACCAAGGATACCAGAGGCTGTAGCACTTGGCTTTTCCGACTGACCCCAGCCTATGAATCAGATCTGTCTTCTGTCATAGAGCTCCAGGCCCATGTTAAGGAGGCCTCATTCTGACTCCCTCTGTGCAGGGAGGGAGACCCCACCCATCTGGCTCACTGCTATCCATGGGTTGCATGAGGTGAGGGAAGAAGAGATGAGGCCAAAGATGCCCCCAGGTCAAATCCCCTGCTGTGCTCTGACCTCTGTGCCACTCTCTCCCCACCAGACCACACAACCCAGCAGCCACACCCTGAGCACAGCCAGGCCCCCACCTGCACCCTGAGCTGTAACCCACGGGACCACCCATTGTGCCCCAGCACCACAAGCACTTTCACGTGAGCCTCCTCCGCCTGTTAACTGTCCTCGCTGGAACACTCTCTCCTCCAAGGCCCAGTCAAAGGTCAGCTGCTCTCTCACACCTGCAGTGACCACACTCTACCCCTAAATCTGCCCCCCACCTGAGACAAAATTAATGACTTCTTCCCACACACGACCATAGCACTTCACGTGTGTGAATATGTGTGCAGAAAAAACAGAGCAGCCCCTACTGCAACATAACATGGCCTCTGAGGAACCATGAATTCCTGGAGAGCAGGTCCGTATCTTATTCGTCTTTCAATGCACTGATTGATATAAATAGGCTCTCAATAAATGCTCACAGGCAGGGAGGCGATATTGTTTCGTGCCTGCGGGTCCCGTCGGCTCTCAGAGACCAAGGCATCCGCGAGGGCCGAGACTTTGGGTGTTTTATCCACTTTCCCCACTCCTTCCACCAAAGTGCGGTCTGGGTCCAGGGGTCAGTGAACACTTGCTGCCTTTGGGGCTTCTCCCCAGTGGGGTCTTCTGTGTCTACTTCTCTCCGCCCTCAGACTCGACAAGAACAGCTCACCCCAGCTCCTCTCCTCCCGAGGGAGCAGGGATTCCCCAAACCAACGGACGCCCCGAGAGCCGAGGGGACGGCCCCCTGACACTGCCCTGCACAGGCCACGGCAGAGGGCAGAGTCCTCCGTCTTCTCCCGGGACAGGAGCCACTGAAACTTGAGGTCCTGCCCAAATTCCTCACGTTCCCAGACCCCAACCAAGAAAAACGTTTACTCTCTAGAAAGTCCAGTTCTTCAAAAATTCCCTTCTCTTTCCAGTTCTAGGTGAAAATTAAGGATCTCTTTTCAGTCTACAAAATCTTAAAAAGATTTCAAAAAGGTCCGACTGTGGGAGACTTACTGGAGGCTTTAGAGGAGAGAGATGAAGACGCCGAATCGTGGGAGCAGGATCTTTCCCTCTTCACAGGGTTCCTCTTCTCCAAGGTGGAGCCTGTTTCAAAATACACACACTGAAAATGCCTCGCAATCAGCGTCCTGGACATTCGTCCAGCATTTCACAAAGTACTTTCACAGCTATCCTCTCTCCTCATCCATCCATCCACGCAGCTACCATCTTCCAGGTGCCCACTGCTGATGGCACACTGAGGGGACAGGAGGAGGAAGATGCAGGGCAGGCCAGCAAGGAGCTCACGGTTCAGTGGGGGCTCCCGCCCAAGAGTCGTGGCTACAAGATGGTGTAAGGAGTGCAAAAAGAGAGGGGCCTGGGGGCCCGGAGGCCAGGCTCCAGTCCAGCATGGAGAGACAGGAGCAGGAAAACTTCTTGGAAGAGGCGACCCCGACTTGAGTCCTAAAGGGACACATGGGTTTCCAGGTGAAGCACAGAAGAAAGAACTCAAAGAGCGGGGAGCACCTGTGCAGGCCAGAGGCGACAAGAGCAGAGCACAGCCAGGGAACCGCTACAAGGTAAGTGTGGCCAAGAGCACAGGGTACAGGCCAGGGGCCGGAGAGTTGAGAGGAGGGAATGGTGAACCTAACAAGGTGAGTCGTGAAACGCCAGGAGTGTGGATTCATCTCACGGGCAACAGGGTGGTTGAAGCAATTTAATATCAGGGTCACGTTCACGTCTGTGAAAGACTACTAAGCACCAGGGAAGTCTGTCGGGTGGGTCTTTCAGTCCCCATTTTACAGATGAGCAAACTGCGGCTGGGAGAGGGGACACAACCTGTGCAAAGTCACAGATAGCGGGTGGAGGAAGAGGAGTCCCCGTCTTCTGACCCTACAATCCATCTCTCCCTCCACTACACCACACCCACAAACACTTTGCATTTTTGTATTAACAGCTTTTTAGTTTTTCTCCCTGCACTGTTGACTACAGCCAAATGCCTTGCATTGCTCTGATTTATGTGTCCGATTAAAAATATGGTGTCGAATTTCCATGTCTGCAAATGAAATTGGCCTGTTTTCATAAATCTCAATAATGGACACATATTGTTAAGTTGATTTACATGGAGGAAATCAGCGAGTGCATCTTATACCAGCTGGTAATTCCACCCCTAATTCAAACGAAACACGAACCCCAAGAAATCTCAATTTTTCTTCCTATTCTTTAAGAATTCTAGAACTAGCAAGAACCTATCGGGATCTCTATTTCTTCACACCACCAAAAAAAAGGGAAAAAAGCAAAATCTGAATTTAACAAGGGATTTCCCATTTCCTCCAAAGACATATCGAGACAGCTCTCACCAGGAGCTGCTGACCAGCGTACAGGCCCCAGGGCCACACTGAATGGGAGACAGCTGTGTAGACACAGGCAGGAACACCTGGGCACAGGGCCGTCCACCCTCACCTTCCGTCACCAGCTCCTCATCCTCATTGTCTGTGCTGCTCAGCTTTTCTGCGTCGCTCTCCAAGGCCTCGTTCCGAGCCCCCTTCTCCAAGGGAACCTCGTGGCTCACAAAGTAAGCAGCCAGGCCCAGCTCCTGCTCCAACGCTGTCCTCACCAAGCAGGAGGAGTTTATCAGACGCAGGTCGCAGTACCTCAGAGACCTAGGAGGAAACACAAGAAGGTACCTGTCGAGTATAAAGGAGGCACCACTCCTGGCGCTGAGGGAAACGGTGTTCGGGAAACACGCTGCCTCCTTAGGACCCCAGGACTTGTGCAAATGGACTGTGAGCCCTTAGCAACTAAGTCAGTTTAACTGCAAGTCTCTTGGGGCCCCTGCTATATATCTGGCCCTGGGCTGCATGGAAAGAGCACTGACTTTCAGGTCAGATGAAAATGAGGCTTGAACCCCAGCTTGGCCACTTCCTAGTGACAGAACCTCCCACAAGCTATGCAACTTCTGAGAGGCTCAGAATGTTTTCGTCTGAAAGATGGGAATGAATATTAATAACACTTACATGCACTGTGAGGATTACATGTAATAAGTGGACATTTAATTACTCCAGTCAACATTTAAAATGTGCCCGGGACTGTGCTAGATGCTAGGGATAGGATGCCGATGAAGTCATCCTCACAGTGGAAACAAGAGTCTGTCTGGGAAGACAGACCCCAACAAGTAATGAACTCTGCGGGGGAGTGAGCATAGGGGACAGGCCCGTGCAGGGCTCAGGGTGTGTGGTGGGAGCAGCAAAGGGCTTGCAAAGAGGCAGACGTGGGATCCATCGGGCTCTGCAACTTACTGCTCATGTGACCTCAGACGAACGAGGTTTCATTTGCCCATCTATAAAACAGGAGAGTAATACCACTGTTGCAAGCAGCAAATGCTATCTTAAAAGTCTAGCATACATGAAAACAGCAACAAACATATAGAGACAGAGATTGGATGGGTGGTTACCAGAGGGGAGTGGGGAGAGAGGAGGGCAACAGGGGGTGATTAGGCACATGTGTGTGGTAATGGATTGTAATTAGTCTTTGGATGGTGAACATGATGTAATCTATGCAGAAATAGAAGTATAATGATGTACACCCGAAACTTATATAATGTTATAAACCAATGTCACCGCAATAAAAATAAATAAAACAAAATAAAGTCTAGTACAGTGCTAATACAAAGAAGGTACTCAGTAAATGCTTGCTCAGATTTAAAATAGATTAAGACGTTGTCTTAGCCCTTAAGGAGTTGAGGAACGGAAGAATTAATCCATGGGAAATGGCAACAACCAAGGTGAGAGAACGCAGCATGCAGTGGTCCCACGTGAGTGTGGTGCGGCCCCGTAGAAAGAAGCCAGGCTTTGCAGTCAGGCAGCCCTGGAGCCCAGCGTCCACCACAGTAACTTAATCTCCACGAGCCTCAGTTTCTTCATGAGTCATATGGGACTACTGAACTAATACCTTTCCCCCAGGGTTAGGGCAAAAGTAAAATGAGAGAAAGCACATAAAAAGAATCTAGTCGAGTGGCCAGCACATAACAGGAAGTCAATAACGTCAGCTCTTACTCTTCTGTTACACGACGAAAGACGTGCAAAGGCCCACAGCACGGCTGCCTGCTCTTCTCCATCAGTATTAACTAATCTTGAAAAGCCAACCGGTCACCACCAGTTCAAGCAACTGCCTTATTGGAGGCCCAGTGACCTTCTGTCCTGAGTGTCTGCCTGTTTGTGTGGAGGCCTGGAGACCCCGGGAGATGCCGAGTAGGCTTGCAGCTGACTTCTGCAAGGCTGTGATGGCTGCAGGGGGACACAGCCTTTGAGACAGTCAGTTCTGTGTGCTGGAAGAACTGGCTTGTCCCGAGCGGCATCGGCCATCACCCCCCTTCCCAGAACACCTCCTAAGCCAGGAGGGACCAGCCATGGCAGCAACCTAGATACCAGCAAGAAATGCAGCTCTGACCTCCCCGCACCCCACCCTGAGACGATCTGAACCTTCCTACATGGAACTGCATCCCTAACACACACAATGATGCCCAATGAGAAGAAACTAAGGGAGGCATTAGACCCTAACTCCAGCTGCAGAGTCTCCACCCATGGGGCCTGGCAACAGTCCCCAGCCCTCCCTCATGAGCCCAAATGGTGCCTGAGAATTAGGAAAAGTGGCCTAGGCTTCAGACACATTTCACTGCCTTCTGCTGGAAAACTGTCATCATAAACATACAAAAATCTATGATCATGAATATGAGTGCACCACCTAGAACTGGGCAGTGGAAGCCAGGCCTGGCAACCCCCCAGCTGTGAGCTCAGGCAGCTGCTCCTCCAAGACCCCCGGGGCACAGCCCCCTCCACTCACCTTGGTAAGGATTCCCCATGCGGGTCCATCCCACTGAAGATTAGGATGCAAGGCAGGCCCTCCAGCTCCAAGTAAGTCTGAGGTCTCCACTCCGCATCCTCAATTTTCTGCCACATCTGCAGATAATTAAAAAGAAATAAAGCCGTAAGACTCCTTACTTCCCAACTAGCCCCGCTCTAGGGGAACCTTGATGTCCGCCTACTGATCAAAAGCCCTTGCATTGCATCCTTTGATAAACAGGAAAGTTCTTTATACAGCAAAAAAGCAGCACTGTATTCCCAGCCACGGAGAACACTGCCTGGCACACATTAGCTGTTCGACACGTGTGCTGACTGACTGATTCTTTGGGAGGAAGTATACATCCTCAGTTGTTAATATTTTTTACTATGATCTCTCAGTCATGGTGCTGGTGTCTTTCATTCATAGCTTCTACTCAATTATTCTTTCAAAATTCTTGTTCTAACCCTTTTGCATTTTCCATCATCTGTAGGTTTAGTGAGAAGCTACTATAGGCCAGGCACTGGGCTAGATTTGGCGGGGTGTGGAGATCTATGGGAGCGGCCCTGCCCTCCACCGCTGGGGGAGGAACCCCAGGGGCAGGGGCCCCAGGTGTGGGGGAGAGGCAGCTTCCCTACAGAGGAAAAGTCCCGGAGCTGAGTTCCACAGGCTGATGGGGGGCATTAGCGAAACAAAGGAGGGGGAGAAAGGCACTCCCTGGAAGAAGGAAAAGGTTGCCACAGCCCAGAATTTTGCAATTGCAAGACAGAGTGTTTTGGGGGAGTTGCGAGCGGGCGGTGTTTACGGAATCTGGTACCGCTGGACTGCAAGGTGCAGGGACGGACATGGCAAGAGAGGCGCCGAAGGGCGGCCAGGTGCGGCCAGGCCACAACGGATGGCAGCGTTAAGGAGTTTGTCGCCACTGCGTCCCCCATCCCCTTGGTGGCCATGCCCCACGGCTCTCCCAGGCGTCTGTCACCGCTCCTGCCCCTGACCACGGCGCCCACCTTGAGCTGCTTCACGAAGTGCTTCCCAACGGAGAGGCCGGAGCTGGGGTTGCCCAGGATAATCTCAAAGTGCTCCTCCAGGGCCAGGCGTGCCCGCACGTGGGCCAGCCGCTCGTAGGCCACGGCCGCCAGCGGCGAGCAGGGCACCCGCAGCAGCACCATGAGCCCGTGGCCGCAGGGGCACTGCTTCGGGGAGTTAATGAGGTTCTGGGTGATCTCCAGCGTCTCCACGGACGTGTGGTTCTTCATCTGTGAGAGGCCGCTCACGGCCATCATCGCGGCCGCGTAGTGCTGCACGAGAACAAACGTCCTGATCACCGCGCTGTGCAGGCGGGGGAACCTGCAACAAACAGAGACGGGCCGTGACCCCGGGCCGCCAGGGGATGCCCCCCGCGCTCCCCGGCACACAAGTGACCCAGGACAGCCCCGCCCCGGGCGCAGGCAACTCCCGGGCTACGAAGGAGCATGTTTCCTTTTCAAGTGGGTTGTTGGGAACCTGAAATAGACGCCTTCCTTAGAAGTCAAATCCTATCTGCTATGGTCATTTCCAGCGAGGAAACAGACGCAGAGGTTTGTTGCTGCCGCTGTTTCTCTGTCTCCCAGCACCCGGCACACAGCAGCTGTTCATAATACTTGTTCAGTGAATGACAGATGGATGAATAAAATAATGCCTGTTTAGCCTATCATCCACTTCATTTATAGTTCCTTGACGTAGCTGATTTACCCCAGGTTCCCACTAGAAATAAGAGAACCACCAGCAATCAGTATGTAAATACAGCTACCACACACCCCAGATCTGGGGGGGCCATCCTAGAGGCCCCCCACTGCATTCATTTCAGTTACAGTGAATTAACAGAAATGTAACTAAATGTGATTGAATTTGACAGATGAATTACAAATCAGAACACATCCAGTCAAACTAAGAACCCCAATTTTTGCTTCAGAAACCGTGGTTACCATATGTGTCCCTGCACAAAGATGGTGACCCCTCCCATGACCGTATGCACTCCTAGAGCGGCTCTGACCCATGGGTCAGAAACAGACCACAGAGCACCCCCGGGAAAACCCAAGTCACTGTAGGTCACTGTGTTTCTTGGCGGGAGGAGACAAATTGACGTCCAGTTTATCCGAGATGCTCTTGTGAGTTTATTGAGCTGGAATGAGTCCCCTGCCTCAGTGGCTTTTTGGAGCAAAGATAAAGCAGTTTCTTGGCCAAGCCAGCCCATGGGTTCTATCAGAGCAGCCAGCTTGCCTTCTAACAGCATCTCTGGTATCTGCTCCTGCCCATCATTCTCCTTTTCTTCATTTTCTCCTCAGCACTTCAACTACTTTGTGGGTTCCATAAACTGGAGGGTTGGTTTGGCAAACTTGGTATTACCAATGCTGTCAGGAAGGCATACCTGGTCCACAGATTCTGGCCCAAAGGGGACTCAGTGGCCCAAGGACTACTTTGCCCTGACCCTGGTGGACTGGCCAAATAGTGCCCAGGAAGAAAGAAAGAGAGCAGTGTGGAAGACACATTGTCTCCCCTGCCCTACATACTGCCCCAGCTGTGGTGGCCCCTTGTCACCTTGAGCAAGGTAAGAAGGGCAGGATGTGACCTAGGGAGAAGCACACTCTTCTCCTCATCTTTGACGTGGTGGGAGGTACCTGCACTCAGCTCTGCCTGAAGGACAAGCACAGACTTCTGCTCCTGGACAAGACGGAGTAGCAGGGACCACATTTATCCTCCCATCTGAAACAAGTGAAAGCCAGACGAACACATGGAACATGTGTCTCAAGACATTGAGCATTTGGCAACGAAAGACAGTGGTCCTTAGAAATGAGAGACAAATTAGGTGAGTCTTCAGCTTCTGCCTGGAAAGAGTTTCTGGGATGTGCTCATCCCAGGCAAAGCCCCAGTTGTCTCCCTGAGTTGAGGAAAGGCATTGCAGTCCAGCTAGAGTTCACAGGTGAAGAACCAAAGCGGAGAGAGCTGCACAGATAGAGAACTCGGGAGAGCTACAGGGGGTCCCCCAAGTCTTCAGCTGAGGGATGACCAGTGCATATATGTGAGGAAACTACCCAAGGACATGAAAAGAACCATCCAAGAGGATTAGAGGAAACAATGCCTCAAGCTCACATAGGGCTTGGAATAGCTCCTGTTCCCACCACCATGTGGAAGATGTCCGAGTTCAGGGAACACTGCAGAGTCCTTACTCAGAGGGCTCTGCCTCAGCAGTGGGCAAAGGAAGCCATCGACTAAAACTGCCCTGGTCCTGCCTAACAAAAGTTAAAAGCAAAACCAGAAAGGATTAAACTGCTTCCAAGGAACTTAACTGTATCCCAGAACAAAGCTTAAAAAGACTTATCCAGCACCCAACAAGGTAAAATTCACAATGTCTGGCATCCTCTCAAAAATTACCAGATATGTAAAGAATCAGGAAAATACAATCCATAAAAAGGAGGGGGGAAAAATCAATCAATAGAAATTGACCCAGAAATGACACAGATGGTAGAATTAGTAGACAAAAACATTAAAACAATTATTGTAAGTACATTTCATATGTTTAAGAAGCTAGAGGAAAAATTGAGCATGTTAAGTAGAGATATAAAAAAGACCCAAACCAAATTCTAGAGATGAAAACTACAATGTGTGAGACAGAAAATAAACTGGACCCTGAATTCTCACGGAAGCTACCATCTTGGTACTTGGCCTCGCCTCCCAGCTACAACGGATGGGTTCAAGGATGGGTACCTGACCCAGGATGGGCCATCAGTCTTTTCTTGGGTATTTTCCAAATTATGAAAAAGAATTAATCCTCCTCTAGAAGCCAGAGCTTGTGAAGTTCAATAGCAACCAGGGGTGATGTTTTCAGCACATGGAAGAAGGCTGTGTGCAGTGAGATACAATAAATTCAACACAGAGAGAGACACCCAAGACAAAACAACACAGTCTTGGCAGTGTTGAATACCCAACTCAAGTTGCTCCTGAAACCAGCTGCATCTGTAACGTTTTGTGGTTTACTCATTCAACCCCTCCTTTTATTTCATGAGTTAACACATTTCTCTCCTTTTCCTAAGGTAGTTCCAGTTTGGTTTCTGTCACTTGCAATGAAGAGTCCTGATTAATAAACAAACACAAGTAAGTATTTATCATCAATTCATTAATGTGTATGTATATTCATGCATGTGCTGCTTGAAACTGCCTTTCCTCTTCTCTTAGGAACCTTGTCCTATAAAACTGCCTTGCTTTTGTAAAAAATGAAAATAAATAAACTGGATGGGACTGACAGCAGATTAGACACTGCAGGAACAAAAGACTGGTAAACCTGAAAACACAGCAATGGAAATGATCTGAAATGAAACAGGGAAACAAAAGCAATGACTAGAGCATCACAGCACTATGGACCAACTTCACCCGCCTAATGGATGTGTAACTGGACTATTCTGAAAGGGGGAGGCGAACGTAGAAAAAAATCTTTGAAGAAACAATGACTGATATTTTTTCCTATTTGATGAAAACTCAATTAACTCAAGTGGAGGAAACATGAAGAAAACTACCCCAAGGCATATCTTAAATTGCTGAAAATTAGTGATAAATTTAAAAAATTTTAAAGCAGCTGTTGGGGGGAGAGGTGGAAGGAGAGCATATTACATAGAAACAAAGATGAGGATTGACTGCAGATTTCTTGTTTGAAACAATGCAAGTCAGAAGACAATAGAGCAACATCTTTAATTTACTGAAGGAAAAAAAGTCAACCTAAATTTTACACACCCAGGGAAAATATCTTTCAAAACTGAAGCAAAACAGACTTTTTTCAGATACACAAAAGCTGAAAGAATTCATCAGCAGCAGATCTTCACCATAAGAAATGTTAAAAGAAGTTCTTCAGACAGAAGGAAAATGATACAAGTTGGAAATCTGGATCCACACAAAGGAATGAAGCATGTTGGAAATAGTAGCTATGTGGGTAAATATAAAACGTGTTTTTAAAAAATTATCATTATTTAAATATTTTTAAAAGATGATTGACTATCAAAAGCAAGATTAATTTATTGTGGAGTTCATAACATATATAAGTAAAATGTGTGACAACAAAAGCACAAAGCCTGGGAGAGGAGGAATGGAAATAGACTATTGTAAGAATCTTATATTATATATGAAGTGGTATAATATCACTTGAAAGTAGACTGTCATAAGTTAAAGATATACAGTATAAACTCTAAAGCAACCACCAAAATAACAATAAGCAGAAAGAGAGAGAATGAAATCATTAAAAAGCTCTATTAATCCAAAAGAAAGCAGAAAAAGGAAACAGAATAGATGGGACAAATAGAAAACAACTTAGAAGATGGCACTTTTAAACCCAACCATATCTATAACCATATTAAATGTAGATGGTCTAAACAACTCAATTAAAAGGCAGACATTGTCAGACTGGATAAAAAAGCAAGATCCAACTATAAGCTGCCTACAAGAAACCAACTTTAAATATAAAGACACAAGTAGGTTAAAAGTAAAAGGAGGGAAAATTATAAACTGTGCTAACACTAATTAAAAGAAAGCTGGAGTAGCTATATTAATATCAGACAAAGTAGATTTTAGAAGAATAATATTCTTTAGGTCATTTCATAATGATAAAGGGGTCAATTCATCAAGAGATACTTCATCAAAGATGATATATGAATGGTAGACAGACAGATGAAAAGATGCTCCACATCATTAGTCACTGGAGAAATGCAAATTAAAACTATGAGATACCACTTCATACCTATTTTAGAATGGCTAAAGTTAAAAAGACTGACCTACTAAGTGCTGGTGAGGATGTGCAGCAATTGAAACTCTCTTACACTGCTGGTAGGAATGTAAAATGATACAACTACCATAGACAACAATTTGGTGGTTTGTTAAAAAGTTAAACATATACCCATCACATAACCCGGCTGTTCCATTACTGGGTACTTACCCATGAGAAATGAAAGCACAGTCTACACAAAGCCTTGTATGTGTAGACTTATAAGTACATGTAAAGCATTATGAATAAAGTACATGTAAAGCTCCTATTTTCATAGCAGCTTCATTTGTAATAGCCAAAACTGAAAAATAACCTAAATTCCCATTAACCAGTAAATAAACAAACTGGTATAGCCATTCAATAGTATTCTATCCTAGAATACTAAGCAGCACTAAAAAGGAGTGAACTAATGATACAGGCAATGACATGGATGAATCTCAGTATAATTATGCTGAGTGAAAGAAGCCAGATAAAAAAGAATACATATTCTATAACTTCATTTATATAAAACTCGAGACCATGCAAACTAATCAATAGCAAGTGAGGGATAGGAAGGAATAATTACAAAGGGGCAGGAGGAAACTTTTGTTCATTATCTTAATTGTGGTGGAGTTTTGCCAGTGTTTACATACGTCAAAACTCATCAAAAGGAACATTTTAAATATGTGCAGCTTACTGTATGTCAGTTGTTCCTCATTAAAGCTGTTGTTTAAAAAAAAAAAAGACAAGCACGTGGGAGGCAGGAACTAGTGCCCAGCTGTAAACAGCACCCACGGGTCAGGCATAGAAATGTGCCCGCCTCTAAGCCTTGGTGGTTGGCCCCGCAGGAAAGAAGCTCCACAGAAAACATACTGGAATAAAAATGGAAGTTGTTAAATGTCTAAAAATCTTTGATTTTTAAGTCCCAGTAGGTTTGTGTCAGATCTGTGGTCCCGAGCAGATTCCCGGCCATATGCCGGGGTCTGCCTGTGACATGCGGTGAACCAACAGTCTAGCTCTGCACGTGGCGGCAAGAGGCAGTGACTTCTGTGTTCTCACCTTTATCTCCTACTGTTCAAGTTACCTATTTCAAGAGCATTTCCAAAACAGGTGATTCCTGGGAAAGGCAGTATGGTATGGTGGATCAAACCTAGCTATAGTCTCGGTTGCCACAAAGAGGCTGTGTGATCTTGGGCAAATCACTTCCCCTCTCTGGGCCTCATTTCCCACAATTATAAATGAGGTGGTTGGCTAAGTGGTTTCTAGTAGTTTTTATAATTCCCCATACCTCAATATTCCAGAATTTGATATTCTCTTCTTACTCAGTGAAATGTAAACTTTAATCTCTGTGCAATACTTTCAGTTTAGCAGAGGAGGAGAGGAGGAGGATGGGGTGATGGTGACTGTGAGGATGAGATGGTGACAGTGATGGCAGCAGCTAAGAGGAGCATGTAATGTGTGTCAGGCACTGTTCTTCGTGCTTTACATGCATTGATCCATTTAATCCTCATGGCAGCCCTCGGAGGCAGGGGTCATTATCCCCACGAGAGTTGAGAAACTCTCCTAAAGCCTTACAGCTGAGGAGTGACAGACTCAGGACTCAAGCCCAGGGATATGATTTCGGAGCATTCTCAGCATGCAACCACTCCTGACTCTGCACATGCTCATTATTTCGTGAAACTCTCGTAAGAAGCCACTAGGAAAGTGGGTGTTCCACAGGTGAGGGTGCAGAAGTTCACATGGGTTCAATGATTTGCCTAAGGTTAACACTAATACAGAGTAGAGCCAGGATGTATGGTCCCGTGGTCAGTCCGCCCTTCTACTAGCAATGAGACCTTGCTCCATATGGCTTAGTGGTTATGCTGTGTTGGAATCAAATGATCAGGATTTGATCTGGCTTCACTATAAATCCCCCCGTGACCTTGGGCAAGTTACCTAATTCCAATCTCATTTCTTCATCTGTCAAATGGGGATAACAGTATTTCCTATCCCACTGCCCTTGGGAGGATTATATTAGGCAATAAACGTAGAGGACTGAACCCAGTGTCTACAGCTCACTAAGCACTCGACATATTAGCTGCACGCAGAGAAGTGGGGGAGCAGGGCAGAGAGCAGAGGCCAGTTTTCGTAGCCTCAGTGTAAAATCTGGGAAGGCTTCTTTGCTCAGCAACCTTATGAGAGCTCAGCTGCCAATCTGTGCACTGGAGAAGTGGCCCGATTAATCTCCATCAGCATCACAGAGCTGGAAGGTATCAAAGGGACTTAGTTTCTCAAACGGCGTTCTGGGGACCACCGATCCCATGAGATACTGGAGATGACGCCCACTCTAGCCGTCTCCTGGAGAGTTACAGCATGCATGGCACATTGAAGGCTCTGAGAAAGCTCGTGGAAAAGAAATCCTTTTGTTAAATGTAAGGTTTCTCAAACACATTTGACCATGGAACCCCTTTTGGCATAACAGCTACTAGTATGTGGCCAAAGCAGTATACTTTGGAACACAGCTCGGGAAGCACGTGTCTAATTTAATCCTTTTGTCAGCAAGTAAGAAGAATGAGGTGCCATGAGGGGAGGTGGCAGAGCCCAGCTTGACACTGACAATTAGTGGCAGAGCCACTCATTTTGTTTTGCGTTAGACAGTCTGTAAAACTTGGCCTGGCTTTACAACATATAAGCTGTGTGAATGTCAGCATTTAACTCCCTGAACCTCAGTTTCTTCATCTGCAAAATGGCAGCATTAATATCTACCTCACAGGTCTGCTGTGACAGGGGGTACAAAGGCAAGTGGTGGAGTCACAATGACTCTGGGTTCACACCCAGTTCTGTCACTTGCTGGACGTGTGGCCTGAGGAAGTCACGGGGTCTCTCTTATTTACAAAATGGGGATGGTAATAGCAACTGGCTCCAAGAGGTGGTGAGGACTAGATAAGATCATGAAAGTAGGGCTCTTGGAACAGTGAGTGGCACAAAATTAGCCCTCGATAGATGATACCCAGAGGATATAAAAAGTGAAGCTGACTGTGATTGTCACTAACGCTTCCTTTAAACCTTTTGGTATCGTACCTCGTATTTTCTTGCCCTCCCTTGATTCTCAAACACACAATGCCACATCCCAGCATATTTCTGCCCATTCTTATCTCTACAATTTTCTGGAGCAACATTATGACAGAGATATCACTGACCCAAAATGCAGGACGAGCAATAAACAGAGTCCCTTTAACGGAGCGACTGAGTCACCCAGGAAGTGAGGGAGGTAGATCCCTCCCTGGAATCCCTGGCCGCATGCGCCTCAACTCGCACTTGACTACTGAGCATTTTTAGTAACTTCGAAGAGAGACATGTACCTTTTTCCCAATGCGGTGACCATGGCCTCAAAGGAGCTGTCGTATCTGAGCAAGGGGAGGCTGTGTCCTGAAAGGGTGGACTCGATGAACTCTGACAGCCCAAAGTACTTCTTATTCTCAGGGTATAAGTCCACTTCCTGAAACAGAGAAGAGCCTCGGTCACTCAAACATTGCATTCCTGGGGACTGAGAGGCTCACGTACTGGGCGTGCAGACAACCCGGACAGGCATCTTGATCTAAACTGTGCTGACTCTGCAGACCCTTGGATGACATTTCATCAATTTCTTTCCTCTGCAGACCCAGAGCACAGAGCATTCCATACTTCAAGGATGGCGCATCCCCATCAATCAAGACTTCCCAGTGACCCTGGTATCTTCACCAAGAAGAAAATCAGCCTTATCTTTTTTTAACATAAAACTTCCTTTGTTAAAACTGCTTCTTTCCAACAATTTTAAACTGGTTTTAGGGATAGGCAAATCAATCATCTTGCATTCAGTTGTTATTAAAATCAACAGAAAAAATACATTTACTTAATCAATTTTACTCACATCGACATAAAATTCCTCCCAAACTAACATCATAGCTTCTTAAACTTTAGAGCATAGCAAAGTTGAGGAGGTTGTTAAAAATACAAAGGCATGAATTTTACCCTCAAACAGCACAGTGGTTAAGTGTGAGGGCCAGGGAGCGGCTGGCCTGGGTCACATCCCAGCTCCATCACTGTCTAGTTGCATGCCTCAGGCAAGTGGTTCAACAACCACCACCACCACCCGCCTCATTTTCCCCATTTGTAAAGCAAAAATCATCCTAGCACCTGCATCTTACCTGCGTTCATACGGTAAAGCACTGAGAACAGTGCCTACCTGGCTCACAGTCAGTGCTACATAAGTGATTGCTGTTGCTACCACTGATTCAGAATCTACTGGCCTGGAGCCAAGCATCAGTATCTTTAAAAGTTCCTCACATGACTCTGAGACTCTCCAAAGAAGTCCAGAATTTGATGTTTACTTATTACTTGTATAATTAGCTAGAATCCAACTACCTAGAATTCTCAAATTACCAGAATTCTTGTGGTCTCCTATTTTGATGACAAAATGGCAGATGACAAACTGAAATAAAACTCACCAGGTTTTGTGGATGTGTGTTCAGTTTAAGGAAGGAAATTTTGAACCTTATAGGAAAAACAGGAACATTTCTAAGGCTTCTAGACAAAACATCACATGTTCTGAGATCGGAAAGCCAACTGATGTTATTTCAGGAAGGTTTCTAAAGACCAAGAAGGGTTTAATCTAACCCTGAGTTGAATCAAAGATCCGAGGAACTAGAACCCACTTGACTCCCAACTATGCTAGTCAGTCAAGACTTTTACTAAACGGAATTTCTCCCAACTCAAGGGTCATTGCTACCCCAGGCCCAGCAGCCCAGTGGCACTCACGTTACTGTAGGAGGCAGGCCAATGGATCTCGTTGTAAGGGCTGATGAGGGTGTGTTGTGTCTGCAGCGCATAAGGGAAGGAAGTCACATGGAGTGTCACGATGTTGGGGGCCTCCTTTACCTCCCTGCAATTGAGCAATCTGTCCACCAATCCCACAGATGGGTCACTTTGGGAATAGAGATTATGAACAGCGCTACTGAGAGAGGGAAAGAGGGAGAAGAAACAGTAAGTGGAATGACAAATACATGGTCAAGCAGTTGAATAAATTTATAACTAGCCCCCCAACTCTGCCAAATAATTGAAGCTTATGGCTCTGCCCATGACAACGAAAATTAAAAAATGATCGCACTTCAGGCCCCTGTCAGACTCTTCCGATACTCATTACTTATTAAAAACTTGGCTGGGAGAACAGCATTTGTAGAGGATTGCTTGCAAGATAACACAATCCACCTACTCCTCTAGATAGTGATTCTCACCCAGGAGTGTCCAAGGAGTCGCCTTTTCTCCTTTGGCCCAATCTGATTGTGTATCTGTCTCCTTAAATTCTTTCTTGTAAAGTTCTACTGACCTTGAAATGATCCAGAGAGTATACAGAATGGTAAATTCTATACTAAATTTAAAAACATAGGATTGGGAGTGGAAAGCATTTTGGACAAGGGGCCTAAGAGAAGTACAGCTCAGCCTTTCTCTGTGGGACAAAGGCCTCCAGAGTTCTCTTTTATAAATCTACAGGGACAGAAAAAAAACAGTGCTTCACCTTTTGGGTGGCAGGTAGCCACTCTGCGAAACCTACTCCCAAAATGAATATCCACAATATAGCTTTTTATATAATTCTGGATGTTCAAATTCCCCCAAGCCCATACATGGACCTCAGATTGCAAACCCTTTATCTAGGTGATCTGTTAGGCTCTGACCAGCCCTAAGCTTCTGAATCTGTGCTAAATCAAAGCCTTCCTCTGAGATCTGACCCATGACCTTCCTCCCTTCCTCATCCACGTCCGTGGCAGTGTCTAAACACATGACCCCAAGCCAGTCTCATGGAGATGACCAGTCCTGGTGAAACAACCAGGAATCCTGCCAGACCACAAGCTCAACACCATCCAGAACTCATCTAGATTTACATTCATTTGAGTTGAGTAAGTAAAATCACCCCTGAAGAAGGGCAGCACCAACTGTGACCCATGGTACCGGAGCCGATGGGGCCTCTATCAGGAAGGTGCCTGAGCCAAGCTACTCCCGTCAAGACCCCTCCCCAGCACCAGGTGGTGCCTTACTGCTGAGTTGGGTACAGAAATATCACATCAGGCTGCAATCCAGGGGTCTCATTCTAGGCTGGCTCTGCCACTAGTACCCTCCCACCCCCACCCCAGCCCTGTGACATTGAGCAAGAGGCTTCCCTTCTCTAGTTTCCGTAATGATAACTTTCAGAGGTTGCAGATGATCCCTGAGGTAATGTCCAGCTCTAAGGTTCTGAAATACATCCACAGCATCTGCTTACAGATGCCAAGGCCCCAACATCACTCGTCTTTTTAAGACTTCGACCCACAGTCCCAAGAATCATCCAGATATATTAATTCAAAGAAGGAAAATGTCAACGCTGCCATATGCCAAAGTCACTCTAACCTCACAAGATCCCAGTGGGCATGGTCGTGGATTAGGACGAAGAGTGTGTGCGGATTCTGAAAGGAGTTTTGCAGAAAGGACTTAAATTTTGTCTGTGCCTCCGCATCTAGCTTCAAAACATACTGTTCAACCCTCTGCTTGGTCATGTGCTCCTTTTCCAAACCAAGCTCCAGTAAAACCCCTGCAACACAGTAAAAACACACCGGTAACTCCAAACGTTGTCATGCACTTTTCATTCACCCAACAGACACCTGATGAGCATCTCCTCTATGGCAGGCACTGTGCCAGGCCTAGAGGCCACAAGGATGCATGAGACATGGGTGAGTCAGGAAGGCAGGCTCCAATGTAAATGAGTTTTGTGTACCTGTCTGTGCAGGAGCTGGGCCCAGAGGCAGGCCTGCTCCACAGCTTGGTGGAACAGCCCACCCAGAGGTGTGCACAGCAGCCCACCCAGAGGGCACAGCAAAGCTGGCTTCATGAAGCAGCTGATCCCAGGCATGGTGTGACTGAAGGGAACAGAAAGGTCCCACCCCCCCCCCCCCATAAGACCATCCTCCAGCCTGAACGCCACCAGGCCTTAGGTTATACGACTCTAAGACATTGACTCTCCGTGTATTTCATATACAATCCCCTTGAAAGCACAGGGAAAATACATTAAGTTGAAGCAGAATATCAACACATAGATCATTGACCTGAGAGGGACAGAGTGAAAATTTAAGTCATGGTTCTACCCTTAACGGATTATAAAATCTTGGGTAAGTTGCTGTCTCTGAGCATCAGCTTCATGATGTATAAAACGGGAGTAATAACATTTGCCCTATCTACTTCAGAAGGAAAGACTGGTGTTCAAATCCAGATCTGAATTTAAAGCGGATCAAAGCTTCTCCACGCAGACATCACACCTTGCCCCCAAAAGCTTGCCCCGTACCTGAATGCCAGACGTGGAACAGGGTCTGCTGGTAGGTCACTTCTGAGGGTGGAATACAAATCAGAAAGTCCACCTTCTCAAAGGATCCTAAGTCCAGATTTTGGGTACTGGAATCCGCAATTGAACACACATGGGAGAGGAGCTTCTGGGCCACGGCCAGCTGGAAGGGCCGGATACGGTGGGGCTCCAGATGGTAACCTGGAACCAGAGCCCTGGAGAGGTGAGGTGCGCCCGAGAACAGATGGCTACTGCCCTGGACCTCTGCTAGGGAGTCAAACAGTGGGCCCGTGTCTAGTGTACAAAGCGACGAGGGAAATGGGGAACACACCAACATTTTTTGAGTGCCTGCTCTGGACTACGTACCATTTCACACCTTTCCTAATTTAATAATAAAAGGATGAACAGCACTCGGGGAGCACAGAGGCAGTGACCTACTCTACCTGGAGGGGACAAGGACAGCATCCCAGCGAAACTGATGATGAGACTGGATTTTGGAAGAGGCTGCAAGTTCTCTTTAAGAGAAGGAGACTGTCACAGCTTTTCAGGAACTTAGTATAAATAAAATATTTCAACAATATTTTATAATATTGATACGCTGGAAAGCAACACAGAGAAATGTACCATCTCAGGAAAAGTATACAGATGTACATTTCAGGGTAAAGTGATCTCTATCATTAAGGACTAAAATTAAAATTAGATCTTAGGTCTACTTTGAAGCTAAGGCGATGCCCTGACTTCGGATGTGCCTCTAACATTGCTTCCTCGTAGCCTCTGGAGGCCCCTGGACACTGCCTCATCAGCCCAGACCCTGGCCACCAGCTCCCTCTCATCACTCACTTGTGCACGCTGGTACCCCGCCGACATCCAGGGATGCTGATTTGGTGACAGAGGAGGCAGTAAGTGAGGAAGAAATATGACCTTGATTTTCCTGATGAAATTTGTCCAGCAAAATGTCAATGTCGCCCTCTGCCCAAAACAGAGAGAATAAGAGAAATGGGTTTTCCATCTCAGTGAAATTCAGCAAACATCTATGGGACACCTACTATGGATCAGGCACTGTCCTGGCCCTGGGGTAACGGAGATAAAGAAGACATGGCCCATCCTGTCAAGGAGTCCACAGCCTAGTAAGGAAGGCAGAGATGCTCAAGAAAATTACACTATGACGCAGCAGGTGTAAGGACATAAGGAAGGTTGAGATGCTAAAGAGCAGAAGGAAGGGGTCGAAGCCCATGCTGGAGAAAGAAGGGCCCCCGAAGGTTAGTGGGAGGAAATAGGGTAAGTCTTGAGGGGTGAACAGCCAGGCAGAGAAGGACGCTCATGGAGTAGATGCACAGAACGAGGCACAGAGAACACACTGCTCCAGCAAGAAGCTTCAGTTCAGAGGGGGAGGTGGGGAGCAGGGGTGGACAAGGCTGGAGAGGTGGAGGAGAACAGGCACAAGGCCCTCATGTACCCCTAAAGGACGGAAACCCAACGCTCCCACCCAGGAGAACCCACAGCCAGCACAGGAAGACAGCCAGCCAAAGACCACGCCAGAAAGAGCTGTAAATGCTAATGCACAGAATGGAGGGGCCATCCTGCACATCTAAACCAAGGCCAGCCTCAGCAGGTCACAGCAGGGATGGGCCCCGAGATGACTTCCCATTTTGCATCTTTATTTCTGTCTTATTCATTTATGAGTTTGCACCTGTTTCACTACAAGCCTACCTGGACAGAGGGTGCTAAAAAAGGCCCCCAAGGAGTCCACTTTTCCCGTAACCAGCTCATAATTGACTTCTTTCTGGTACTCGGCTGGGGTGAGAAGGCTCTCAGAAAGAATCCGGGCTTGGTATTTTCCTGGAAAACAAACAGCAACTTGCACTGGGCTTAGAATTAGCACACGAGCTCCTGAATGACAGAGTCTGTGCCTGCATCTCTTTCTCTCTCCATCCCCCATGCCCGGCACCTTGCCTGGCTAAGAGCAGCTGTTCATGTTGGTTAAATGGAGAAATGGCATATACCATCCTGGCCCAGTTTAATAGTTAGGATAATAAGAGGGAAAACCCAGAGTATCGGCTTTGGAACCTGACTCTCTCCCCACTTACTAGCTGTGTAACCTAGGACAAGTTACCTAACCCTTCCAGACCCAGTCTCCTTATCTGGAATACGTGGCTAACAGCAGTATCGGCCTCACAGGACTGTTCTGAGGATAAAACAAGGCAATGTTTATAAAATGTTCATAATGTTTATAAAATGTTATAAAATTCAGCCCAATGCCTGACACACAGCAAGGGCTCCAGGTTTATTACTGAAAATACTGCTCAAATCAACGTCAAGAATTTATAAAACACACAGAATGAGTTTAGGGTCAAAGAATGCTAAAAGATAACTGGGATATGTCATAGTAACGATATGCATTTTTTACGTAAACAAAAAACAATATGAAAATTTCAGGTTTAAAGTATATAATACTTGCAGTGTCACATTTTTTAAACAGGCCAAAAAATATGAGTGTACTGATTAACCAAAAATTCTCTGAAATTTACAAGTTGACCCATGAAGACCCACGAGTACTATGCAAAAGTGTTAAGAAAGATGTTTTAAAATCTTGACTAATAGCCCTACCTGAGAAATCTCTGTTTCTATCCCTGACTCTTTAATCAAGAAAATGCTAGACTTAAGAATTTTCTTGTGTTCTTTTAACTAACAAGATGAAGTTGGAAATTAGGCATTCACATTGCTGTGGTAGAATGAATTCATGACGTCACTGTGCAGAATAACAAATTAATACGCACAAAGGACCGACCTGGCACATAAAAGTTGCTCAGTACATCTGATCTCCTTCAAGGAGCTGTCCTCTACTTCCTGTCATCCACCTGCAACCACAGGCATGCCCTGGTCTTTGTCACTATTGGTAACTATGCCCCTTTTATAACCTCTACTTCCAGAATCCCACTCTCCAACCATCTCTGACACCCAACTCGAAGAATACCCCCACTCTTCTCAAATCCCTGGGGCCTTCTGGACATTTCCCGGCCTTCTTTCTCTTCCTGTCCTCATGCCCCGCCTCCCTGACTGGGACTCCATGTCCATCAGTGGTCACTCCTTAGCATCCATCCTCAACAGCCTTGGCTCACACTCACTGGCCAAACCCTCCTCCTGCTCCACACCTGTACTCAAGCTTCCAGACATGGTTGGAGAAGACTCCCACCACACCGACTTGTCTCCCACACATTCAGAACCACTGTATGCCTGTTCAGGGCCAACACTTGCCCCTGCACACTGCGGCCCATCCCCTCTCTCCTGCTCACACACATGTCCTCTGACCATTGCCTCCTCTCTCCTGCATCGTCTGCGTCCCCCTCTCTATTGCATCTTTCCCGGTATCAAACATACTCTTCCATTTCCCACCTTAAAACAACAACAAAAACCTGATCCTATTCCCTCTCCAATTATTATCTCATTTCTCCATTCCTTCTAAGGCTTTTCAAAAGAGTTTATGTTCGTTACTTCACTCATTCTCTCTTGAGCCCAACCCAATGACGCTTTCAAACCCACCATCCCACCAAGACTGCTCTGTCAGTCCCACAGATGACCACCTGTTGACAGATCAAGGAGCCAATTCTCAGGCCTCAACTTACTGGCCCAAACAGGAGCATCTGATCCATTCATCACCTCTTCCTTCTTGAAACATATCCTCCCCTCGGCCTCTTAAACACTTCTCCCTCAATCTGTCCTTCTCAAGTCTCCCTTATTGTTTCCTCCTCCTCCTGTGGGCCTAGTCCTCAGAAAGAACTCTTCTTTCATTCCACACTCACTGGATGGGTCATAGCACCATCTTTTGACGTTCAAACCCCATAAATGCTGACTACTCCCTTCATCTTTAGATCCAACCTCTGCCCCGAACTTCAGATGTTTATATCCAATTGCCTCCCCATCGTGGCCACCAAGATACCTGAAACCTAGGCCAAGCTGGTCAGAGAGAACTCTTGATTCCATCACAATCTCCACTGCCACCTCTTCCCTCCACATACAAACAATTTAAAAAACAAAACAAACACTTCTGTAGTTCTTCCTATCTCAATAGATGGTGACTGTGTTATTCCAGCTACACAGGCCAAAATCCTCAGGGTGGTCCTTGAGCCCGCGCTTCCTCCCAGACTCCACACAGGACCCATCAGCAAACCCGGAATCAGGCCACTTCTCTCCGGCCACAGCCAGATGCAGGCAGCAGTCTCCTCCCAGTCCAGCTCCTCTCCCCCGTGGGTTCTCCACACACACATGGGATCCTTCTAAAACAAGTCAGATCACATACTTCTCTGGTCAAAACCTTCTGACACGGTTTCCCAACTCACAGAGAGAAAAATTCAAAGTTCTGACAGGGCCTTCAGGGCTCCACATAATCCCACAGTCCTGTCCTCTGCCCTGGCCATCCCGCTGTCCCTTCACCACGCCGAGCACAGCAACGCTGCCACATGGTCTTGGGGAGCCCTGCAGCCGCCCCAAGGTCGGGATCATTTACTCCCTGGCATCTCTCTAACATCACCTCTTTAGAGAGGTTCTCCTGATCCCCCTTGGAAGCCAGCCGCCTAACTGCAACGCTCCATCCCTCTGCCCTTCCGTCTGCCTCCTCCACCAGAATGCACCCTGCAGGGAAGCAGGGGCTTCACTCCCGCAACCCCAGCCCCTGGAACAGTGGCTGCACATAGTAGGGCTTCAATAAGAGCTTTTAGAGTTAATTGGCTCATTAACCCACACAACACAACAAAGTCATTGGTTTTTTAATCTCCATTAGACAGGTGAAGAAACTAAGGCCCAGAGTTGTTAAGAGCCCAGCCCCATCGCCAGGGGCATGGTGGAGCCAGGATTCCCAGCGGGTCTGCGCAGCCTCCAGAGAGGCCTGTCTCTCTAGGGGAGAAATGGGAGCTGCTCACCTTCCTTCACAGGAGGAACGGAATCCTAACTACGCACTATCCAGGGCATGAGTACTAACTGCCCTTACTAACCAACTGTTGCACCAAACCCGGGCCACGAGGGGCAAAAAGGGCGGAAGAGCAAAGGAGGGCGACTGGGCAGTCAGTATAGCGGTTGTGCCACCACCCAGGCGGCGCGCCCCGGTCTCACCAGTGACGGCGATGCAGGAGTCGATGGCGGCGCTTCGGCAGGCGCAGATGATCACCACGTAGTTGGTCTTGGCGAGCTTGCCCTCGATGAGCAGTCGGAACATCTCAGAGAGGCCCTCGGCCAGGGAGTAGGTGCACTCGATGATGTGCACGCTGTCGTTGCAGGAGCTGGCGGCCAAGCCGGCCAGCCAGGGCAGCTGCGCCGAGGTGACGGGCGCCACGGCGCTGGGCGCGGGCGGGCAGGGCTGCGGCGGCGCCTGCTGGTACTGCCGGATCTCCGTCAGGTGCGACTCGCGCCACGAGCGCAGGAAGATCTGCTCCAGGTCCTCCATCAGGGGCACCTGGTCCGCGGCTGGCACCGACAAGGGGAGGAAGAGGCTTCAGCACCTGCCCTACGCCACACGTGGCGCTTATACAAATACAGTGGGGCAATTCTGGGGAAATGCGTGCAGCTGATTTAACGATAACACAGTCTAAATTATTATTGCTAAATCGTGTTACACACAGCTGCGAAATACAGGGAGGATATAAAAGCGGCTATAATCTCACCATCCTAACAGAACCACAACTATTTTCGTTATTTCTGTCTTTTTTTTTTTTTCTCACCTGCAGGTTTTAAATAGCTGTAAGGATGTGGGCAAACAACTTCAGGCCCTGCCTCCTTTCCTCATCATCACACCATAATCACGGCTCCACACTGTTTACGGTCTTCATAAATAGCATTGTTAATGGGCACAGGATGTCCAGCCCGTGGAGGCACCACATTTACTCAGCAGTGCCTCCGCTGTTGATCCTTGTATTGCTTCCAAATTATAAATACTTCTGCAGTACACATCTTTATATATGGAACATAACTTCCTTAGCCTAAATTCTCAAAAGTTGGCTTACAGAGCCAACTAATACATATTACCAGACTGTTTCCAGACGGTCTAAATGTGTCAATTTATCACGACATCAATGGCACATGATAATACAGGTTTTACTGCATCCCTAGCTCCGCTGGATACCATCATCTGGGTTGTTATCAGTAATTTAATTGAGAAAAACTTTACTTATTTGATTTGCAAATTTGCATCTCTTTGATAACTAGTAAGATTGAATACTTCCAACATTTGTTTCCTACGGGTATTTTCTGGTTTATGTGTCCAGATTTATATTTGGATGAGC
Source organism: Tapirus indicus (assembly GCA_031878705.1). NCBI lineage: Eukaryota > Metazoa > Chordata > Mammalia > Perissodactyla > Tapiridae > Tapirus > Tapirus indicus. The sequence continues at coordinate 9,483,250 of CM062923.1, read as the reverse complement.
TGGAGGCAAGAACACCACACTTGAGTTTAGAAGATGTGTTCCCATCGGCTCCACCCAGCTCCAGCTGCAGGGCCTTGATCTATCTTACGATGAAGTTTCCTGATCTGAAAAAATGGGGATCATACCATCCCACTGGGCTGTGCCAAAATGTGATTAGATTAGCTGTTCTATCTCCCATCTTTAAAATCTTTCCCCTGAGCCCACATCCCCTTCCATAACCACCACCACCCAGCAAAGGTCTTTGGGAGAGTTGTCTACACTCGCCATTCTTGTTTCCTCATCTCCATTCTCTCTAACCCACACTCCTTGTACACCACTCATCAAAGTTGCCAATCGCTCCCATATGCCCAAACCCAATGGTCAATAGTCAGTTTTCACTCAACTCTCAGCCACACTGACTCAGTTGACTAGTCCCTCTCCCTGAAACAGAGAGGGCTTCTGTATCAACATCTACCCATTCCTTCAACACATACCAGCCAAGTGTCATCTTCATGCTGCAGGTGCTGTTGGACACACAGAAGTGAACTAGATCAACACTCCTGATCTCAGGGAGCGTACATCCTAACTGGGGGAGACGGACTGAAAGCAAACCAATACACAGAGAAGGTAATTTCTGGAAGTGGGAGTGCTCTGAGGGAAAAGATAAAAGGGAATAGGATCGAGAACCACAGGGGCCTGGGGAGGGGGAATGCTGTCTTAGATACGATGATGATGAGGCCTCTCTGAGGAGGTGACATGTGAACTGAAACTCAGATGACATGAGGGAGTATGTCATTTAAGGATCAGCAAGCACAAGATGCCCAGGTGGGACCAAGATTGGTGTGCTCGGGAGGGACAGTGGGGCTGGAGCAGAGTGAGCAGAAGGGAGTGGGAGGCAGGGCCGGTCGCTTGGGCCCTGGAATGAGTGTGGACTGAGAGTCTAATGGGAAACCACTGGAGAGCTCTGAGCAGAGAAGGGATACGATTGGACTCACAGTGGAGAATAGCGGCAAGAGAGGTGCACGGGGCAAGGGAGGCAGCAATGGAGAGGGTGGGCAAGGTTGGCTCAGGATGAAGTAGGGCTTCACCGATAGATTGGAAGTGGATCATGAGGAAGAGGGAGAACGAGACACATCACCATTTCCCCGGATTCCCCAGGATTTCTCTCTACCGCACTGGCTGCTCCATCTCAGTCTCCTCCTCCAGGTCTCTGAATATTGGAGTGTCCCAGGGCTCAAACCTTGGTACCTTCCTCCATAATCACTCCCAGAGGATCTCAGCCATTGCCACAGCTTTAATATAGATCACGACTGAGCCAGTGCTTCCCAAATTTACACCAAAGCTGCAGCCTCTCCCTGGGGCTCAAGACCAGTCCATCCAAATCCTTGACTCAGCCCCCTTGGATGTTTCATGGGCATCTCAAACTTGAAATTGCCAAGACAGAACTTATGCTCATCCTTCAGCTCCACCACTCACTTGGTTGCTCAGGCCAAAACCCCAGGCCCCATCTGTCCCTCACCTCCTTCAAACAGCCTACCATCCTTACCTTCAGAATATATCTGGCATCTCTCTCTGGTGACCCTTAGCGGCCAAAGCCACCACCCACCTTCACTGGGACAATTGCAACACCCCTACACCATCTGGCCCCACACGACAACCAATGTGATCTTCTCAAAACGAAAGTCAGATCACATCTGCCTAAAAATATTCCAGTGGTGCTATGGACTGAACTGTGTCCCCCCAAATTCATATGTTGAAGCCCTAACCCCCGATGTGACTGTGTTTGGAAATAGGGCCTTTAAAGAGGCAATTAAGGTTAAGAGAGGTCGTAAGGGTGGGGCGCTAATCCAATAGGACTGGTGGCCTTGTAAGAAGAAGAAGAGATACCACAGCTCTCTCTCTCTCTCTCTCTCCCCATGTGTGTGCACCCAGGAAAGACCATGGGAAGACACAGTGAGAAGGCTGCCATCTGTGAGCCAGGAAGAGAGGCCTCACCAGAAACCAAACCTTATCAGAACCGTGATCTTGGACTTCCAGCCTCCAGAACTGTGAGAAAATAAATTTCTGCTGTTTAAGCCCCCCCAGTCCGAGGTATTTTGTTAGGGCAGCTCGAGCTGACTAATACAAGTTGTTTCTCAATGTGGCTAGAAGACAAGCTCCTGACCATAGTCTGAGGCCCTGCCCCCTCTCTGATGGTACCTCTCACCTGCAGCCCTGGCTCCCCACTGACCTGGGACTCCACATTCCCTCCCGCCCACGGCCCCCACCTGTCCTCTGCCCCCTGACTCCCTCAGATCTTCACGAGGCTGGCTCCTCTCATCACTCACGTCTCTCCTCAGACGTCAACTCCTCACAGAGGCCTTTACTGACAACCCTAAATCAACCCCACATGTATGCACACAAACACCTACAACCCCACCTTCGCCCTCTTATTTTCCACTGGTTTATTGTTTCTCTCTGAATGGAACATAATCTCCTCGAGGGCAGAGTCTGTTTCACTCCTGCTATACCTCTGCACCGAGAATAACAGGGAAATTGTTTGGAATTCTCTCCATAGATATGACCTACTTGAAGCCCTTTCCAGCCCCCCAGGGTAGTGACCACTGCAGAACCTCGGAGCACCTTCTCTGTATTTCATTTCCACCAGCCAGAGGCAGTCTTCAAGGGCTCTACGTGTCAGTCAGTGATCCAGCCTGTGCATTTCCCACCTCTAGCGATTATTCTACCAGTGGTTCCCCCAAACGGGAGGCAGACTCACCCAGTTGGACGAGATAGTAGACGGTCAGCAGGAGCTGCATCTCCTCTGAGATGGGCTGTATGGTGGAGGCCCCGTATTGCTCATACGCTCGTGAGATGGACTGGGAGTTCTGGTAGCACGTGTACAGAAGAGGGCTCACGACCACGTCGTTCAGGTTCCCACAGAGGTAAGGGAAGTTCCCGTGGCCTGTGGAAGAAGACACAGCATCTACGTGGCAACTGGTCTTGGGCACCACGGGGGCCCCCACACGTGTGGATCTCTGCAGGTGAGCTGCCCTTCCAGGGAAATCTTGGACTTCCAGCCCTCGTGGATCCAGTGCACCTGCTCTGACAACTGAGAGAGGATGTGGCATTTCTTGTTCATTTAGTCCAATCCCTCCTTTTACAGGGGAGCAAGCTAAGGCCCCGAGAGAAGTGCCCAAAGCTGAACAGCCATCACCCGGGCTGCTCCTTCAGCACGGACTCTAGAACACCTTGTGTGGGCGACACCTTCTGGATCTTTGCTGGGACTGTCTGCCAGTCGACGCCTCCCCGACTCCTCCATGTTGGTTTCTGCCTCACATCCTCCCAGGACTCTCTGGGGAGCTGAGTTAGGAAAATAAATCACTGTACAGACCAGAGACTCCAAACACTGATAGAACTTGACAAACACTTTAGCAAACATTACAAGATTAATTCTGATGACCACTCTCGAGGCCGAAGAGCCCAGGCCAGGTTCAGATCTCTTCTCCACCATTCATTAACTACGTGACTCTAAGCAAGAAGCTTAGCTGCTCTAAGCCTCAGTGTCCACATTTGTAAAATGGGGTGAAGGTAACAAATCCTCACGGGGTTGCTGAGATGATGAAACATGGTCAATGTGTGTGTGGTATCCTGTACTCAGAAGGTCTCCATTTATTCACCAAACACACACTTACTGCATGCCTGCTGTATACCACGTGCAGGCCTCATGCTCCGCTCTGAGGGAAAATCTGGTGACTGAGACACAGTTCACGTCCTCAAGGAAATTGCTTCTCAAACTTGAGGGTGCACGAGGGGCCCCTGAAAGGCTTCCTGAATCAGACTGCCGGGCCCACCACAGAACCTCCGATTCAGGAATGGGGCCTGATTCCAATTCTGGGATGGCCTGGGAATTCACACTTTTAATAAGCTTCCAGGCGATGGCTGGTTCTGCTGGACCAGGCACCACAGTTTGGGTAGCACTGCTTACAAACGTTAGAGTTTATAAGAGGCAACATGAAGAATGAAAGGAAGGAAGTGATATTTGCCATAAAAGAGGCACAGAGAAGCTGCAATAAGGGCCCAGATGAAAGGGAAACTAAAGTGGCTTCAAGGAGAAGGCACTGGGTCAGGTCTCAAAGCACAGGTGGGGTTTGGGCCTATGGTAGTGGGGGAAGGTGCATGGCTTACATGGAGGGGCCATGGCGGGAGCGTAGTGAACTTGAGGAACCAAGGGAATGGTCCCTATGTGAGATCATTAGCTGTTTGCCGCAGGTCTGCGGGCCCCTGCCCGACTTCTCTGAGGCTCCCGGCTCAGAGCTCGCGCAGCTGCGGCCCTGCCCCTGCTGCCTGGCTGCACGTTCTTGTCAGTGTTCTCAGCCGACCGCAGGCACATAAGGCCATGCTGAGAATACAGGCCACGTGACTGAATGCTGACCTTCATTTCACTTGGTCAACAGGGTCCAATGAGATTATTGGCCCTGCCTCACGCCCAGTTCAAAACCCAAATTTGCACCCTTCTTCCTGAATACCCTGTCCATTTTGGGGTTTTTAGGAAAAAGAAAAGAGTGCCCTCTCTTATTTCTTAATTAACAGTGAGATACCGCTCCACTTTCCTACCACCTTCTCTCCTCTGTTGCTACAAGTATGACACCAAATACATATTAATTTATTTAAGAAAGACCTGAATGTGCACATGTGTGCATGTTACTATACACCAGTGAGCACCATCATCAAACAAGTCCTCCTGAATCCTCACAATTCAAGATTTCCTGCTTCATTAGAAAGGGATTTCTTTAGTTGAGCCAAAAATCTATGTCCATGTAGCATACATTAGCCTACTGTCACAAAACGGATCAAATCTAATTTTGTTTTATGCTTCTACATGGTGACCATAGCGATCTTTGCCCAACCAAAGTCAGAGTTCATAGTCAAAAAATACTAGGGGCATAGGTGACAATAGGACAACCCCCCAGACCAGGGCTCCTGGTCTGACAAATCAGCAAGGGGCTGATGACCCATCTCTAATCTGTGGTGCTGAGCACTGGGCCTGTTAAACTCTCTATGCCGGGATGTAACCCCATCCCAAGTACACCAGAACCCCAGCATCTGGGTGGGGCCCAGGCATCCTGATGACCCCCAAGCTCCCTGATGATTCTAGGACACAACCAGGGTTGAGCAAGGGTGGTGAGTGAATGAATGACAGAACAATGAACAAGTGAATGGACGTCATGGAACAGAAGTGTCTCTCTTGGGCTTGCTGTGGAAAACTGTGATGAGCTCCATAATTCTTGGCATCTGATCAAGGGCTACACCAGAGAATGGTCTGCTTAGTTCTTCCACTGCCCTAGAAAGGGTTTTAGAGTTTTCTCAGGAGGACAGCCTTGGAGTCAGACTGGGATGATGTCGCAGTGCTGCCTGCTTCTCGTGCATTCCTTTAGGCTCCCCTCCCTCCACCACTTGTTGCACTGCTGTACTTGCCTTTAAATATCACTGGCTTGGCCTTGCATATCTTCAGCAAGTTGTCAGGAACGGACACTGGTTCTCCAGAGGCCACAACGGGAAAGGTGACTGAAGCTGGTCCCACCAAGCCAACCTGGGGCATGCAGGACACGCCTGCGCTCTCTAGGAACACGCCAAAGCATTAGGAAGACACATGAGAGCAGGCGTCCATCTCCAGCAGATCTGACATCAGGCCGGCCAACAAACCTGCTACAACCTGACCCTTCCCCCCGCCAACGGGAGCACCCAAGTCTTGGAATCACAGATTGCTGAGATCAAAAGCATCTTCAAGGGCATTCAGTCCAACCTTCCCCACCAGATGACCCGTCTCCTCCTCTTCAATATCCCTGCCATGTGACAGGCAAGCCCCTCTCTCAATTCTTCTAAGATCAGGGACCTCACTACTGTACAGAGGTCCTGGGCTTTGTTAAGCAACTCTAATATAAGAGAAAGAGATCTTTTTGTTATCCCAACGTTGGCTCCCTGGAGCTTCCTTACCAGTACACACAAACACACATGCACACACACACACACACACACACACACACACACGTGTGCATGCACGCCACCATCACTAGGACCCGAGCGGTGGATTTCTGGCCACACTGTTGGCACTTACCATACTTAGCTCTGTTCCCACCACCCTGGGGGTAGCCACCATCTGCAGCTGATGGAGATTCTGGAGACCACCCTTTGTGGCGTTTTTTGGGGGGCCCGGAGTTTGATAAGATACCTAGACAACATTCAGAGCACAAATTAGGCTGTCACTAGGGATGAGCTTCAATAAAACATCCCTCTGACTTGGAGAACACTTGTTTGTTATATATATATGTATATATATATAAAAATCACAGTTTCACAATGGGTTTTAACATTTGGTGAAGTGTCTGGGCATAAGGAAATATCCTGTCAATCTTCGTAAATGTTTCATTCCAAAGTTGTGTGTGTCTGACCTCTATCTCTCTGAGCCTTCGCTCCTTCATCTTTAAAATAGGATAATAAAACCTACTCTGAAAGGTGGTTGAATCAGGACTAAAGAGAATACATGTAAAGCACAGAGTTTGGGTCCAATAAATGGTTGCCACCAAGACCCACATCATCACCATCATCACCATCATCATCTGCGGATTCCAATATATGAATACGTTTCTGTAGACGTTTCACCACAGTTTCACCACTTGGGGGCAGTACTGATCCACCTGTGCTCCTTCCCCACCCCAGCCTGGAAAGCTCATTTTAGACTAAAACCATCAAGAGAACAGAAGGTGGTTAACTACTGCTGATGATGAGTCACCCCGCCCACTCTAGATAACAGCATGTGCATGACTCATGCTATGTTTGTGGATTATTCAAAATACCAAGAATCGGTTACCACATTTTTTTGACCAATCTGACACAAAACTCCCCCTACATTTAGAGCTGCATGTTCAACCGTGACGGCACATTAAACTCGTCTGGGAAAATTTTATAACTCTCTATGCCGGGATGTAACCCCATCCCAAGTACACCAGAACCCCAGCATCTGGGTGGGGCCCAGGCATCATGATGACCCCCAAGCTCCCTGATGATTCTAGGACACAACCAGGGTTGAGAACCACCAGTTTAGAGCAATGTTTCTCTAAGTTTGGCCTGAGAAGGAGCTGGACAGAACCAGCAGGGGCTTGTGAAAACTGTCCACTCCTGCGCCCCACCTCGACCTACACGATCAGATCTCTGGAGACGAGAGTAACCAATAAGATCATTCACAAGCAACCCGGGTTATGCTCATGTGCGCAACAGTCTGAGAATTATTGCTTTGGAGTCTCTTAAAAGGAATCCAAAATTATTTTCACCTCTTTAGACTGATTGAAACTTAAAATGAATAAAGAGTTAAAAACAAAATACTATGTTTACAAAGAGCTTTCAAACAGGTGGGCTCTTTGGACCCCCTTGCAAGCTCTGAGACAGCTCCTGTTCTCCTAGACCACATCCGTCCTCAAGAGCCAGTGGAAGAGCTCCCACAAGGATGAAGATGCCAGCTCCTCTAAAACCTGTGTTCAACTACCAAAAGGGAGGCTGGGCCTCGGTACTAAGGATGGAAGATCTACAGATACTTTCTCCCTTTGGGAAGCTAACCCTAACTGTCTCTAGTGGACTCTAAGCTCATGAACCTCCCCAAATGATGTCACTGGGAGCTGCCCCTGTGGTACCAATGTGGACCAACTATTTCTTGCAGTGTCTCCTGGTAGGGGGCAGCGGGGGCCGCTATTAGGCATTTTGAGTGAGACAGTTCTTCATTATGTAGCCCACTCATTGCAGGACACTTAGCGCTCTGACCCCCATCTGGGACAACCAAAACAGGATCCAGCACATTTTCTAACACCTCCCCCTCCAATCCCCAAGCAGGGGCAGCTCTTCTCCATTGAGAACCACTGAGGGTCGTCCTCAGCCCTCATTAAACACTCCTTGGAGTTTCAGATCAGTTTCTTAAAATTGATTTCAGCTCTCCCCAGAGCAGGAGGGAAGGCACGGGACCTCAGACTCAGCTGTGCTCTGAACACAGCTCCTCCATTCAGCCAGCGTCCAGTGGGCCCCTCTGTACTGGGCCTCCGTGGCAGCTGAGTGCCAGGGCTCAGAGAATCCCATGACAACCAACCTGCTCTCGGGAACTTCACCGCCCGACAGACACAAATGGCTCTGAGACACAGAAGCTCTGAGGCCTGGGGGTCGCAGGGAGGAGGTGCAAAGGCAGGTTCAGCAGGTGGGTGGGGACAGCTCTTCAAGAGCACGGACGAACGGTCAGGGTGGAGACAGGAGTGGGAGGGCACTCAGCTGTCCAACGCAGCCGGAGCAAGGAGTTCTTGAACAGCAACAGTGGGGAATGAGTGAGGTTCAACAGGTTCCTTGGGGCCAGATTCCAGAGGACTTCAGTGCCATGCTGGGGAACTGGGGACTCTATCTCCCACACCCTGCAAGGGAAGCGTGTTCATCCACCACAGAAGGAGGCTCCCCAGCCTGGCCTCCTAGAGCCAACCTCACGGGGCCCAGGCCGAGGGAGGCCCTCCTCCCCTCCTGCTTGGGGTGAAGGCTGGGTGTGCACAGACCTCAGAACAGGGGAGGGGGCACCGACAGCACAGGCCTCCCATCACCATCCCCAGAGGCCCAGCTCCTCAGCCACATGGCCACCCCAAAACTCAACACCTAACCGAGAGGAAACAGTCACAGGAAGAAAAGTGGGCACCGGCCTGGGGTTCCTCACGCTGGGGAGTGACAAAGGCTTGACCTCAGACTCCAGCATGGATGCACCAGTCAGGACTGGGAAGTCCCAGATTCAGTTCAAAAAATGTGTTGTTCCTTCAACTAAGAGGGAGACAGTTCACAAGATTTCCAGCAGGGAAGTCCTCTGCCAGCCGTGTAATGGAAGCAGGGAAGCCTGGACTCCAGGCCTGGGCGGCCTCCCCGGGCTTCACTTTCCTCCTCTGCAAAACAGTGTTGGACCAGGCAGTTGCTAGGGCTCTGCTGGTCTGATACTTTAAAATGGATCGTAAAATTCCATTTAGCTGTGTGCGTGAAGGAGGGAGGAGAGAGAGAAGACGGGCTTACTGAATGGCTCTGGGTGAGCATGGAGAGGAGGGCACTGAACTCAGAGTCAGAGGCTGGGTCCCCAGGCTGCCCTGCCCCTCCGACTCTTCCTCAACCCACAGCCTCTACTCCAGCAGGAGGTCCGCTTAACCCCTTCACACATCTCTTTCTCGTTTGGATCCTCACCTCCTCAACTCTCTTCCTCCCGCATCACCTCTAATTAATGTTTCCCGAACTATAAGTTGCAGCTCAGTTGTCTCCTCCTCCAGGAAGCCCTCCCTGAAAAGACCAGCTCAGTGATGAGGCTGATGTGGGTGGCAATAATGGTGGTCCTTAGTGAGCTGCCAGGTGTGCCCTGAATTTCTGTACAGCACCTCATCTGATCCTCTCAACAGCCCTCAGAGCAGAATTCTTATCTCCAGACGAGGGACTTGTCCAAGATCCCTTGACTAATAAGAGGCAGAGCTGGGTTTTGGATTCGTAGTTATCTGATTCTGGAGCCCACATTCCTCCCATAACACCATGTTGCCCCCTATTTCTCCAGAATTCTACAGCCCTCCTGATGCATGGTCCACAATGAGACAGGTCACCTGCCTCACGATGGGCTCCCACGGCTTCTCAGCAGACACAATGTGGCCGAAGCCACAGCCCCCGCCCAGCACCAGGGCCTGGGCACCTGCTGACCCGGCCTGACTCTCATTGCAGGCCACTGTGACTCCAGGAGGCTCAGCGGCTCCTGCATGGCAGCTCCCATGTCCCCCCCAACACCTCAGCCCAGAGAAAAGCAAGACCCCAAGACAGGCAGGCCACCTAACGCCGAGGGCCGCGGCACAGCCGACAGGTTCTTCATCAGCTGCGGCTGCTTCGGGGAATCTCTGCCGTTGAAAACAGCTGGACCCATGGTGGCGGTTAGTGTGGGGTGATCGGAGGCTGGTCCTGAAAACAGGAGAAAGAAGGGAGAGAGAGCAGGGTCAGTTCACAGGATGCTCTGGGAGCCCAAGAAGCAGGAAATGACTTATCATCCATTTGTACAAACTGGCTTTTCACTACAAGTCCCATCAGGAGGGGAGAACCCCTGACAGAGTGATTCTGCCCCGCTGAGAAAACACACACACGCACACATACGCACACACACGCACACACACGCTCCTGCGAGCACCCCCCGGCGAAAGAAGGACCAGAGGGACAAGAGCAGCAGCGGGGCTCCCTGAATTCCAGAAGTGCCCTGAAACCGTTATATCTTCCCTTTCACCCTCAAACACGCCCAAGAAAGCTGTCAGGTGTGCAATCTCCCAGCTCCAGGCTGCTCACAGGGCCTGGGGCTCCTGGGGTCTGAGGATACTTCTGGGGGCAATTGTGGGTTCTGGTCTTCTGAGGCTCACTGCACTGCTTAAGTCACCCACATCAGTCAGAATGGTCTGGAAGGCCCGCCAGAGTTGACAGCAGCACAAAACGTTTCCTATGGGTGAGGCGGCATGGGGAGGTGAAGAGCGTGGTTCTGAAGCCAGACGGCTTACGTCTGAGTCCCAGCTCTGCCGCTGACTGGCTGTGTAACCTCACTTAACTTACTTAACCTTCCAATGCTTCAACTTTCTCACCCATCAAATGGGGTAATGAGGGAGCCACTGTGAGAGTGAGATGAGTTAACAGAGGTCAAGTGCAGAGAACACTGCCTAGCAGGTGGTATGCACCAAGTATTTGCTCTTACCAAATCTTAATTGGTACAATCACCCTGCAAATTAGACAGAAAAGATTTTCTCCAGCTTCACAGATGAAGAAACAAAGATTCAAAGAGTTGAAATGAGTTGCCCCAAATCGCTCAGCTGGAAAGTGGCAGCACGGGAACTTACACCCAGGTACGCTGATGGCAAAAACAGTAGTCTCTCCAGTCGCCGTGGTGGCACAGTCCCAGGGGGCTCGGGCACAGTGAAGACAACAGCAGATACCAGGGGGAAGGGGAGGCTCGGTGCCTCCGGAGGAGAGCAAGTTCCCAGCCCAGGCACAACCTCGTTATCGATGTGATGAGCCAGGCAGGGGCAAGGGCCCGGGCTCCCCTCTCAGGGCCCCTCTACAGACCCTCTGGGCAGGACGAATGGAAACAACCAACCCTCCAGAGTCCTTGAGAAAGCTGCTCTCTCCTGAGATGACAGCATCAGGCTTATCAAGTCTGTTCAGAACAGCAACACACCAAACACAGGAATCAGAAACACCTGCTGTCCAATCTTGACACCCCCTCCCCGCCCCACCCATGGGGTCCTAGGCAAGCAACTATGAGCCCCAACTTCCCAGTCAGAGCAGTGGGGAAAGTAAAGCCTGCTCACGGGCCGGTTGTCAGGACCCCATGAGACACACACACAGAGTTGGGGCACACTGAGCACACCACAAATGGCACTCTGGTCTCATCTGGCCCTTCCAGGAATTCAGTTCCAGCACTGACAGTGCCGGTTACAGAGCAAGCTCTAGCCTATGAACTGGGGGGTGCAGAGGGATCCTAATACACCATCCCACCAACAAGGGGACCACGTTACATAGCAAACAGGAACGCAGAACCTCTTTCCAAATTAAAAACATAGCATTCTGTGTTGGAAACTATTACAAACTCAAGACGAAATATAAGGCATTGCAGAAAAAGAGAACATGCAGAGCACACCCCTGAGTTATCTTGAAGAACCTTGGTGGCAGAATCAAGCAGTCATGCTGGTGGCACACCAGGCCTGTGGACTGAGCACCTTGGAGCTTCTCCGTCGCCTCACCTGCCTGCTGGGCTCCCATCAGGACGCTCAGGTTCGTTCCAGGAATGGGCTCGGTGGAGAAGGTAGCCAGAGGCCCGGAGCTCTCCGGTGGCGGGAAGAGAGAACTGGAACAAGTACTGGCGGGGGTCTGCCGGCTTCTGAACTCTAAGGGGGCAAGATGCGTGCGTGAAAACCAATTCACTACTCCCCAACAGTTATGAGATGAGCTCCTGGACTGGAATTTCTCCTACAGGAGGGCCAGACACGTAGATAGCTGTAATGATGCCAACACCGTCCTAGTCTTTGCTTCAGTGTGGCTGGGTGAGGAGGGCGTGCGACTATCCCCCAGGGCTCCATGCCAAGGGCAGGGGGATCCGTGTGAGGGACAGTCCGATTGTCAGGAGTGGGAGCAATAGTGAGCATTGGGAAAAAGAGAAAAACAGATTATACAAATGAGTCATCCAATCACTGGCCTTGAAGTCCATGGAAAGAACAGCATTTCTCAAAGGTAAAGGAATGGCCGATGCCTTCCTCCATGCTATAAGTCACTCTGTTGGAACGATTACCTCCCAGCGGCGTATCTAACCTGTGAGGTGCTCGGTCACAGGAAGTGATCAAAGACCCTTAACTGGTGCCACAAGGGGAGGAACCACTGCCTCCTCAGCACCTAGAAGATGACTGGCACATAGTAGGAGCTCAAGAAATATTTACTGAGTGACGTCAGAAAAGGAGAGAGGAAGGAAAAGAGCGATGGGAGAGGGCAAGGTGAGGAATGCCAGAGCCAGCCCCTCCTGAAGTCCCTTCCTTCTACTCAGATGCTAGCTGGGAGATGCCAGGTGACCAGAAGTGAACCAACACAGACAAGTGAAGGACAAGAGGCTGGCTCTCCTGGTCACCTCACCAAGAACCCTTCTAGGACATGTCCCTTCACAACTGGTCGAGTGGGGTGTATCCCAGTGAAGACCTGAGGCTGGGCCTCTGACCTCCAACCCCCGTCCTGCCTCCCACTGTAGCTGACTGCAGCCATGCACGACACAGGGGAGACAGAAGGAAGGAGGGGAGCCCAGTCACTCCTTCAAGAACAGGTACTGTGAAGCTGGTACAGGGTTCGGGGCAGGAAGGAGGGCATTCATCAAGCCAAGCTTTCTCTAAATCACGGTTTCTCAACCTCAGCACCACTGACCTCTTGGACTGGATCACTCTTTGTGGGGGGCCGTCCTGTGCACTGCAGGATGTTGACAGCATCCCTGGCCCCCACCCACTAGATGCCAGTAGCACTCTCCCGTCATGACGAATAAAAATGTCTCCAGACATTGCCAAATATCCCCTGGGGGACAGAATAGCCCCCGGTTGAGAATCTCTGCCCCAAATACTTGCCACAAGAAGACACAGCATGGTGTGGCCCTCTGTCAACTTTTAAATGTCCCACACAATTGGGCCAACACTATAAACTAAACACCCATTGTGCCAAATAGCATTTTAATTTCACACGGCTGACCTTTTCCTGCAATGATGCCCACTGTGGAGAAGTCTCTCCCCAAAGTCATGCTGACGGGCACTTTTGCTCACTTGGAGGACACCCCCTCGCACACCCCTTCACACACCCCACCCCCTCACACATACCCCACCCCCCTCACACACCCCACCCCCACACACATACCCCATCCCCTCACACACCCTACCTTCCTCACATCCCCCACCCCTTCACACACCCCACCCCCCTCACACACCCCACCCCCACACACATACCCCATCCCCTCACACACCCCACCCTCCTCACATCCCCCACCCCCATACCCCTTCTTCCTCATGTCCCCTACCTCCTTCACAAACACACCCCCCTCACCACCCCACACCCCTCACACACACGTACCCTTCATACACCCCACCCCCCTAACACACTCCACCCCCACACACATACCCCACCCCCTCACACACATACCCCTTTCACACACCCCACTCCTTCACACACCCCACCCCCTTGACACACACACCCTTCACACACCCCACCTGCTTCAGACTGAACTGCTCACCTGAGCCTTTCCAACAAATGAGAGGTCCTTTGGTTAGAGCCCCTTGTGCATTGCGGACCAGGTAATACTTCAAGTGTTTCTGTTTCTTGGGCTGAGTGGTCAACTTAAGATTTATGTGATTGGAGAATTCTGTGAAGTAACAGAAGCCTTTCTTTCCACAGCCAACACAATTCCCAGAGAAACCTGGAGGAGGAAACAAACCATGAAAGTCTCCACCTTACCTCCAAAGTCCTCTTCAAATAATACACAGTCCATCAAAACTCTGACCATTCATGTCCCGTACCACCAACCAGAGAATCCCATAGGGCAAAGGTCCCCATAATCTTATGCTGGCCCAGGGGTCAAGAGAGCCTTGACTCCAAAAGAAGACGAACCAAGAAGACTTGGTCATAGGCATGGGCCCAGGCAAGCTTGGAAGATTGAACTTGCTTGGGGCATATTTTAAAGCCTATACATAGAGCAAACTTTACAGGACAAGAACCGTCCCGTTCAACAGTCTACACTGATCAAATACCTGCAATAATTTGGTATGCCCTACTTCTTGTGGTGCTGGCTAGTTACAGAATCTCAAAGCAATTAGATCACTGAGACTGGATACACTGGGAGACCTCTTGAGAGTCCAAAATTCCATCCTGGAGTCAAGTCAGTCAATCCCACAAGTTGCTGAAAAGAAATTGAGAGAGCCCCACAGTGCACAGCCGGGACAGGGGAGTGAATTCTGTGGGCTTAGCAGCCAGTGGAGAGGAGACGCTTCGCCAGAAAGGGGCAATCTCGGTGTCCACGTCCTGCTGCCCGAGGCCAGAACGGGCCTCTCTGGTTGTTGACAGAGGTTCCCATCAGCTGTGAGGCTCTGGGAAGGCTCTCTATGCAGTGGCAATGACATAAACACCTCCTATGAACTATTAAAATCCAGAGAATATGCTTGAAAAGACCTTTATGAACTGTAACGCCTATTCAAACTGTACTCAGAACTGTCGGCTAAGACAAGAGAAATGCGATGATTTGGCTGTTCCATCTGATGACCGTTCTTGTTTAAACTCACTGTCTCCAGAAGGTCTTCCTTAAGACCTTGGTCTGCCCACTGGTATGTCTGGTTTCTACAGTACAAGGTCCTTTGGTAAGGGAGACCCTGAAGCTGAGACTAATTTATTTTATCATAATCTCTGGCTGACAAGTTTACAAAGGTCCTTTTGATGGCCCTGAGAGCCACACAGTTCTGTGCGTAAGCTCTGCTTTTAAACAGAGGGTTTCTGAGGCCTCTGGCTGGTGTTCAAAATAACATCAGTTAGTGAAGGTTCAAAACATCTCCACAGAGAAATGAGACATCTACATTGAAGAAACCTACTGGATTCTCTGATTTATTTTAAGCAAATACTCCTTCAAAGGCCTCAGAAATAAGGACAAATCTCATGGTCTAGCCAGAGGGCAGGTACAGGTTAGTTTAACCTTCCAGGACCCTATTCCCTCTGCAAACAGATAAGGTACCAGAGAAATGTCAAACACTGTGCCCTATATGTACTTGTTTGTAAAGGGACAGGAAGGGAACTAACAAGCACAGAGAACCAGTGATGCTCTTGCCATTCATTGTCATCCAGACAGGTCCCTCAGTTTAACTGACACAACCAGTCAGTCAGGACAGCAAAACCCTCCTTTAGGAAACCTGAGAAACAGAGAGGCTAAGTAATAGTCCAGAGTACATACGGGAAGTGATGCATTCGATTCTAGCATGAGAATGACATCTAGACTCACAAGCATGGCATTCAAGGTGGCCCCCAATCCCCCCCAACCCTCATCTCCAGCTTTATCTCCTGCTCCTCATTCTGCTACACCAAATTCCCCACTGGACTCCCCCTGCCCACTCCCACCACCTTCCTGCCCCCAGACTCATACTCTTCCTCGCTTATGCCCCATGTGCAAGCTTCCTGTCACTCGATGGGCCCAGCTCGAATACACACACCTCCAGAGCCTTCCTTGACCCAAAGGGCCGGGTCTTGCTGTTCTCCAAACCCCTACAGGTCTTTACATTGCTCAGAGGGTCCTTGTAACTTCTTCCTTAGTGTTAAAGTTATTGAAATTCATGTATTTTTTTCCCATAACTATCCCCATGCTTCCAAAGGACCGGGATCACGGTGTGACTGTGTGTAGGTGTGAGTTGCGGCTGTGTATGTAAGTGGATGTGCACAGACTAGTGCCTGGCACATGGTAAATAGCAAATTCAGGAGGGAAGAAGGGGAGGGAACCCGGTGACTGTGAAAGTGAGACTCTGCTTAGAGTCGGAAGCAATCACCTACGGTTTGTATGTATTCCAACCCGGGAACGTGGCGATAAACACACCTCAACTGCCATCTAAGAACAAGACCCCGAGAAACCTTCTGAGTTCCCCGGAAGGGATTCTGATCCCGGGTGTTGAAAAGATGAGTGAACAAGAAACAGAACTGCAGGACCAAGGACGCAAAGAGCACTTTGTCAAGGCCAGCGCTGCCACTGAGAAACAGCCAAATAGATCACAGGCCTTTGTCCCACGAGAAATGTGGGCTGTGGGGCCATGGCTCCATTCCAGGAGCAGGGATGGGAACTGCAGACCGTAAGGAGCTCTTCCTGGGGTCCGGAAACAAACGTGGAAACCCTGGCTCTTCCTGATAAAGTGTCGAGGGAGCCAGCAAGCAGACTGCTCTCCTGCTTTGCAAAAACTTTCTGGCCGGGAGAACCAGTTGCTCTTCTGAGAGGTGATCTGGGGCCACAGGGGACCGACCAAGAAAACCACAGGCCGTTTACCAACCAGCCCCAGGACACAGGGGAGATGGTTTAAACCACCCCAGCTGAATGTATAAGGTAATTCTAATTTTTCAAGAAATTGTCTGAAAGGCACTAAAATTTTTCATGAGGAAGAAGAAAACAAGCCAATTCTCTTCGGAAATCTACCATAGGACTTGGGAGTCTGCAACAGTCTCTTTAGAAACAGACCTAGAAAGCGTGGGATACAGCCTGAATCCTCAAATTCCTACCAGGCACAAATATCCAGAGTTGAGAGAAATCGCTCTTCCAGTGTACTAGCCACGGGGAATAGTCCACAAAAAGGACTCTCACAGCCACACACGGCTGCACTCTGCGATTTTCCTGTAGGTCCAGCCGAGCCGCGTTTAGCAACAGTCAGTAGTATTTGCTCAACAAGCGCATCTTGAATGAGTGCCCGTACATGCGGCCACCGAGCCAGGCTCTCTCCTCTCTTGGAACGAAAGCTCCTGTCACTCTCTCCATCCCCCTGGACCGCGGTGGAGCACGCACACACTTGGGAATCAGAAGGACTTGAGTTCAAATCCTGCCACGCCAGTTACGTGACTTTGAGCAGGTTAATTAACATCTCTGAGCTTTGCTTGCCTCATCTGTAAACAAGATGATAATTGTGAGCATTTACTGCACCCTGACCACGTTCCAGGCACGGTGCCAAGCACTTTCCATTATAACCTTCTTCATGTAAGCCCTACAAAACAATTCGTAGTAGGATCCACAGTTTACAGATGAGGGAAACAAGGCACAGGGAAGTGAAGTAACTGGCCCTTGGGTACAGGGTAGGAAGTATCAGAGTTGGGATTGAACCTCCCTGCTATGCCATCTCCTCACAAAAACCCATCTTGAAGGAGCACTAGGAGGGTAAAGGACCCACTATGTGTCTAGCGCAGAGTAGGTGGTCAGTAAGTGTCATTTCTGCTTCCTCTTCCTCGGACAGGCATGCTGTATTAGGAAGGAGGGTGCAGGGGGTCAGGAGACTCAAGGCTGACCCTGCAGAGCCCCTCTCAGTGCCGTGAGATTGGGGGAAGTGGCTCAATCTCTCCAGGTTTCAGTTTCCCAACCATAAAAGGGAAGGCAGGGACTAAATAGATTCTATGCTTCCTTCTGGAACTAAAGTTATATGAGTCTTCTTTGAAGCATCCACAGTGCTTCCTTCCAATGTAGCAGGTGTTCTCTAAGCACATAGCTTATGGCAGGTTGGAGGAGGCCCAGGTTTATTGCTGGGGTCCCTCCTTTTGCAGAAAGGGGGTCCCCCCCAACCCTCAGGATGGCTGTGGGTGCTCACCAGTGCCTGATCTTTCCTTCTTGAACCACAAGTCCAAGGAGGCCTCACTGACACCACCACTCCAGACTTGAATGGTCACAAACCAGTCCTCCAGGCCCGCCTACCCCCACCTCATGCCGTCCTGGGGTGTGGGTGCCTCCCTCCCACTACACACAGCTGATGCTCAGGGAGGCTGAGTCCAGGCCGCTGCTCCAGGGCAAGCAGTCACTTGGTCCAAGCTGTCAACATAACATGCAAAATGCAAATCTGACAAATATTTTTGAGCACAAATATGTTTTGAGCTCTCATTCAAAGAACACTTGCTAGGAATTAACCCAGGGGCTCTGAGGAAGACACAGATAAAAGCATACGGCCGCTGACTGTTAGGAGGAAAGGACAGACCCCAATAATTAACTCCATATTGAGGCAGTGATGAGTATTAGCCAGAAGTACCGGCAGAGGTAAAAGCAGTTCCTCAAATCCAGGCAGCATCTTAGAGTCTGTAAAGAGCCTCACATAGAGGCGCTTGCTTAACTCTCGGAATAGCAGTGGGCAGGGCATAAGTCACTCCCCGTCACAGATGACAGCCTGAAGCCCCGAGAGAGGAAGCGCCTCTCTGCGAGGCTGGAACTTGCTTTTCTGGGACATCGTGCACAGGAAGAACAGGGAGAGGGACAGGAGATGGTCAGGACGGCAATTCCAAGGAGACCACCTGGCGAGGCGGGACTTAAATTGGACCTTGAAGAAGTCAGACCTCAAGAGGCACCTCTGTGCTCCTTGCAAGGAAGGAGCCTGCACAGGCGGCTCGCGTGACACTGGTGAAGCTCCACAGACACTGCCCCGGTCCCTGGAAATGAGTGGTGACTCAGGATAAAAACAAGATCACTGAAGCACATTAAGTGAAAAAAACAGAGTCTAGCACTACATCTCCGCTGTGAACACAAGCTGTAACAACCATTTTCAAGCCCCGCATTGAGTGAATGGAAAAGAAAATGGGCAAAATTAAATAGGATGTTCATTGTGGGGTGGTGGGGTGTGGACAATTTTTTCCTTTTTCGGATTTCTGTTAGTCCCATCAAAATCCTATTTGTGGAGGTAAATGTAGCCTAACAACAAATGAGGAAAAAATATGCCCGTAGCCCTCCGCCTTGATATTTTGGCCAAATTGCAACTTAAGTGTGGAAATGATCTATCTGTGTGTCTGAAGGGGCTTCCGAGGACTCCGGGGCTCTTCTGTCTGCAGCATTTCCACGTGCGCCTGGGAAGAGGGGCCGGGACGAGCAAGCGCACTGGGCAGTGAGTGAGAGCACACGGCACAGAGGCCCTCACCGGGGAGGCAGGGAGAGCACAGGAGCCATACCAGGATTCTGGAAGAGACGGGACTGGGCCAGGGGAGATGGGCATGGGGAGACGGGATGAACTCTAGGGTGGCTGACAGCACAACGTTAGGAGGTTTGAAACATACAACCATCAGGATGCCCTAATATCTGGCTCCTGAGTGCTTCCTCCGCCTCAGTTTCTCCCTTTCAATAAATATCAGTTATTCACACGAGCTCCAAAAGATCTTTCTAAAACACAAACTAAAACATGGTAATCACCTTATTTGAACACTTCCAATGTTTCTTCAAAATACAAGCTGTAAGGGAAAAACGAGGAAGGAAAGGCATATAAATTAAAAGAGACTTAAGAGACACATCAGCCAAATGCTTTGGGAGAATCTCATGTGGATCTTGATTCAAAAGATCAACCGTAGGGGCCACCCGGTGGCGCAGCGGTTTAGTCCGCGCTTGGCAGCCGGGGGTTCGCGAGTTCGGATCCTGGGCGCCCGCGGACGCACTGCCTGTCAGCCACGCTGTGGCGGCGTCCCATATAAAGTGGAGGAAGATGGGCACGGATGTTAGCCCAGGGCCAGTCTTCCTCAGCAAAAGGGGGAGGATTGGCAACAGATGTTAGCTCAGGGCTGGTCTTCCCCACAAAAAAAAAAAAAAAAAAAAAAGATCAACCGTACAAAAAATAAGACAGAATGTGAACACACTGGATATTTGACAATATTAAGGAATTGTTAAATATTTTACATATGATAATGGTATTGGATTTCCAAGAAAAAGCTCTTATCTTTTAGAGATACACACTGAAATATTTACAGATGAAATGACATGATGTCTGGAATTTGGTTCAAAATAACTGGGGAGATAGAGAAGAGGGAAGAGTCATAAATGAAACAAGGTTGGCCACGTGTTTGTAACTGTTAAAGGACGGATAAATTATACTATTCTACTCTACTCTCTGCTTCCATAGTTTGGAAATGGCTTCCTGGGTCCCGGAGCCTTTTCCAAGCAGGACCCAGCTGATCCCTCCCCACAGCCTCCGCTCCAGCCTGGGCCCTGAGTCCAGCTCCAGACACAGGGAGTTCTCACCATGCCTCCAGCATGCCAAGCTCCTTCATGCACATGGTTCCATCTGGGTTCAAATTCAGGACCTGCCACTTGCTAGCTGGGTGACCCTAAGCAAGTCAGTAACCTCTCTGTGGCTTTGTTTCATCATACATAAATGCTAGACAGTGTACCCACCCCATCAGTAATCTTAATTAGAACAATTTCTGGCATATGATACGTGCTCGATTAAGTAGCTGCTGTTAGGGTGCAGCTGCTGCTGTCGTGGCTTTTCTTCCCCAACTGGCAAAATTCCACTCATTTTTCGGGGCCCAACTCAACACCACATCCTCCGAGACACCATTCCCATCACCAGGAGGTGGCGCCCCCTTCGGTATTCTCACGGTACTTTAAACCCTGGGCTATAGCATGCGGCATGGAGATGGATCATAAGCTTTATTTCTGTGGTCGTTTGGTGCGGATCTCTGAGCTGCGTCTGTTTGCCTGTGTTCTCCCACTAGACGCTGAGCTCCCAGGAAAAGACCAGGTTCCACTCGGCTTTGGGGCACCAGGCTGAGCTTAAGGTCCACCTTCAGTTGGGGTTCCACGTTCAATAAATGCTTAACTACGTGCCTGCTGAATGAACACGGGACTCGTTTACTCCCATCTAAGAAATGAACATTCTAGCTGTTTTCTTCTCTTACGTCTTAGCTATCAGCCAGTTTAGATGAATTACCATCATAAAACTGAAACACACACATAAAGTTTAATCTTTCAGCTTTCTCAGTCTGATTGATTCCAAGTCACTAAGCAAGCCTCCCTTCATTATAAATTATGGGCAGGGGGTGGGGGGACCTAAAGCTGCTGCTTCCCCCGAGATAGTCCACAGCTTCCATTTAATAGGTCACTAAAAAGCGCCGAGCCCTGGCTCCCAGAGGACTGCAGGGCCACCTTGTCCTGTGCAGCCATCAGGGTTAATTGCAGGAAACCTAAACAGCGTTAAGTGTGCAAGCTGAGAGCATAAAGTTATTTTGAAAGAAGAAAGCATCGGTTATTACCAACCGGCCCTGTTACCCACCTCGGAGGGCTTTTTGGCGAGCAATTAACAAAGACACCACTTCCTCTGCACTCACCGCCTGAGGAGTTGAAGCCCTTACGGGGCTGGTGGTGAATGGACTGGAAGATTCCTGTCTCCACATTTCAAGACACAGAACCTCCTTGATTTACTACCCTCGCAATTCCTTTACAGTCACAAAGTGGTGGAATTCAGGCAAACCCTGGCCACCACCAGATCAAACGCTAACCACGTCACTAGGCCATCTTCCAACACATTCCGTCCTGAGCAGCCTTGATAAGCAAATTAAATTTGAGATGGAAGGACTCCAGCAGCTTCTTTGGTAGAGTGAATTTTCTGGGATTATCTTGTTTTCAATAAGCCCATGGACCTGCCTAAAAACAGGCTTGGCTAGAACTTTCTCTGTCCCTGGTCACTGTCCCAGAGCCGAGTTCATCCCTCTAGTCAGTATTCATCTGCCTTGTTTCAGAGTTTACACAGGCTGTGTCGCCCCTCGTGGCAGGAACCTTTTCTTTTTCTTCTCTGGGTCAATCCTTGCTCCCTCCCTTTCTCCACCCTTAGGGTCCTGTGGACAATGCCTCAGACAGAAAATGTGCTCAAATATCCACTTAAGTGCATTTACCTACCCAGCTTGGGAGGTTATATCAAGCATAAAACTGGAGGTTTAAATGTTTATGCACATGGAAAGTACACAAGAAACTGTGGGGGGGTTTTAACCTAGAAGTTTTTCCCATAAACCCTCACATTCAAACTTGCTTCTACAATGAAGACTGTTCCTGACGCTACGTCTGCAATAGACAGATGGTTACCAACCCTCCTGCCTGCCCAGTTCTCCTCCAAAGGAGACACCAGGCCAGGTGAAGGGGCCAGACTGCTGCAGGGCCAGGGACAGGGGTGGAAATCACCTCCCCACTTTGTGGATGAGGAATGCTGAGGCCCAGGGACCCCACACAGTGACCTATGGTCAGACACAGGACTGGAACCCAGCTCTCTGGGCTCCACAGATCTCACTCCGCTAATGGCGGAATGTGCTGAGCAAAGGGCCTGGCACACAGTAAGAGCTCAATAAATGTCTGAACGAATGGGAGCTGGGCTTGGTAATGCCTGGCCTCAGCTCTGTCCTGAAGTCAGGGCCTTAACGGGCCAGCAGTTGTTCAAACAATCAAAGCCGAGGCTTCCCCCACACTGACCTTGAGCAGGATACAGGACCACGTGATATGGGAGTTAGGGTAGAATTTAGAGCCAGGAGGACCTGAGTTTGAATCCTGGCTCTGCTCCTTCACTCGTGTACCCTTAGGCAAGTTCATTAACAGGTCCAAGCCCACCTATAAAACCAGGATAATAATGACCACCTCTTGAGAAGTGAGAGGTAAACCAAGGGAGAGAATGGATGGAGGGTACCCGGCAGATATCAGGGTATAAATGTTCTGGAGGTAGGAACACACACTCAGCCTTATTCTCCTTCTGCCTCATGTCTGATGGCTTCTGGGAGGGTCTAGGACAGGGTTTGTATCCCATTCCTGACACATATAGGCACTGAGGAAAGGCTTGATGAATACATGTACAAAAAATTAATACTAAATGATGAGCTTTCTGCAGGAAGGTAGTCACATTTTAAAATAAATCTCCTTTGCATTTCATTCCACAAAGAAATAGTCTACTGAGAGACATAGATGGGGCAGTGTGACATGCTGATGAAGAGGCCCCAAAGGTGGCCTGTTCCCCACCATCAAAGGCCTCCTTTGTCCCCATCCCACATACAGCTGGATCCGTAGAGAAGGGCAAAGGAGGAACTTACCAAGAAGAGCATTGTGCCCATTATCATCCGGCAAGAACCTTTTGTCCACGGCACACACCAGGAGATGGTCCGGCAGGCTGGGGGACTTGGCCCCGACAAGCAGAAAGCCTGCAGGGACATCAATGGGCTCACTGGAAATGGAGACAAGACGCAGGTCCTTCCCCGCCTGGCAGAACCCTAGGAAGAATAGACAGGACTCACACATGCTGCCTGCGTCACGCATGCTGGCTTCCACAGAATGTGGGCAAGTGGACGAGAACATTCTGGATCTTGTCAGGGCCAACCCTTACCTCTGGATGTGGTTGACTTTAAACTTAATTCTGAGAGAAAAAATTATAAACTTAGTTATTCATGACACTCACCACATGTTTTTAGGACTATCAGTGTCACCATATAATACACATTCATGTACAGATGAAGCTTAATAGGAAAAAGTTGTAGACAAATGGTGGTAAAATAAAATGTATGCAAGATAAATCCATAAGAAATTGCAAGTGACTTGACATTTTTTACACCCTACATTTTACGTGTATGAGAATTGAGTGGATGTCAGGAATAAGGAGTGGGAACCTGGTACCTCGCTAGCTGTCTCTGGGGAGGGGCCTGGGTGACCAGGACTCAGAGACTCTTCAGCAGAGGGACACTTTCCCCTATGCCCTTTTGAAACTTTTGTATTTGAGAGCTTTAAAATATATTTCCTTTTCAGAAAATAAGTGCCCAAAAATATCTGGAAGAAAGGAAGAAGAGGGAAACAGCTGAGATTTACTTGGATGGACCCCTTCCAGGGTCTGTTTCGATGAGGGCACATTCAGCTCGGTCCCCTGCGCTGCCTCCATCTTTAGTTACCGAGTGAAAGAGTTACCGTGAACCCTGATGAGCCCAGGCCCTCCCCACAGAACTCCACAGTACTTGAAAACAGACCCTCCTCCCGAGTCGACCTGCTTTACCATCCACAGAGCACGGTGTCCAGTTCTCCCACCTGCCCCTGGGGGGAGGGGAAGCCCGTGGGGCAGAGAGGCTGAAAGGCCGAGGCCAGTGCCCACCGTGTGCAGGCATCAGGCCAGGACACGTGCTGCAATGCTCTCAGGTGACCACCGATGGGGAAGTATTTCTGCCCCAAATGTGAAGATATGGAAATCGAGGCTCAGAGAGGTTAAGTCATTTGCTCAAGGCTGCTGAGAGGAGGGCCGGGACAGAGCCAGGTCTGAGTCTCAGGCCTGGGGTGGTTCCCCTTCATCATCGTGGGGAAGTTAAGCAAATTCCCAGAGGCTGGGGTCAAGCACCCAGCTGGCTTCTACCTCCATGACCTGGGCCCCTCCTTCTGAAGAGCTGGAGGAAAATAGGCTGTGGGGAAACTGTTCACTGCGTTTATTTGGAAATTCTTTGAGAATCACTGTAATGGCTACTGGAGAGTTTACCGTTCTCTCATTTAATTAGCTGGCCTTTAACACATGGACACTGGAGGTCCTACCTCATAAAGAGCCACTGATCTGGTTTCCCCCTCCCAGTGAGAGCTGACTCCCTGCCCCGCCAGCCGTCCTGCACAGGGTTAGGTCCAGGCCCTCACGCAGGGCCCATGGGGCCTCCACTGCTGTCTGATCACTTCTTCAAGCCCTGCCCAAGCATACTTCAGGCCCCGACCTAAATAACCTGCTAGCAGTTCCCCAGACGGCTATATTCTCACCCCTCTAAGCCTTGGTAAATGCTCTTCCTCTGTTGGGAATGTCCCGGCTTCCCCAACCCTCTCACAGTCTCCTGGCTAACTCCTGCTAATCCTCTAAAACCCAGATGAATGACCACCTCCTCCAGGAAGCCTTCCCCAAGCTCTCTACCTACAGTAGGAACCTCCCCTGTGCTCCCAGGCACTCCTGCTTGCCCACCCCACCTTACTAGCACTTTCTACATTGTGTGCAAAGTGTCTGCTTACTTTATATAGCTCCATTAAACTGGGAACTCTTGTACCTTTTATCTCCAAATTTCCAGAGCAGGGGCTCAATAATTCTTTTAATTAACTGACTAAGTAACTAACTAGTGACACCTCTTGGCTGACACAGTGACAGGACACATGAACCTACTACCTCTCAGAGAGGCTGTCCGGCTAGCGAGTGGCAGAGCACGAGTTTACCCCAAGTCTCTCTGGGCGCAGAGCACAAGCTTGCATCTCTAGACGAAGCTGCCACCCCACCCAGCATCTCCAACCTCGGGTCCTCAAGAGCAAATGGGAATAACGTTACTGATTTCACAGGGTTCCTGAGACAATGGATATCTGCCTTTTCAACAGAAAAGTACTGAGAGATGTGAAAGATTATTCCCACTAATCAGTTCTGAGTTAAACACGCAGTACAAGCAGATCTGAGCTGAGAAAATGTATTCTAGTTTTCAAACAACCAATGTAGAAAAATGAACTCTTGGACCCAAATCCATTTGTAAAGTTGAGGCTGTCCAAAGGGCAATGAGCCCGACAGAGCCCCTGGGCACGATGCAGCCAATGTTCCTGGTACGGGAGGGCACACCTGCCACTACCTGCTGGGGGCCACGGGCACAACTCATACCCTCAGGGGCCCAGGATGGGCGTGGGGACCCCTGCAGCACAGAGCCGCAGACTCTGGGCAGCGGGGGCACCGCCCAGCGGGCAGTCTCACCATCTGTGGTGCAGCATCCTTCGGGCGGGGGGTGCATCTGGTAGGGATTGGGGGGACAATTCTGTTCCAGGCCCCCCTCTCCCTCTTCTTCCTCTTCCTCATTGTCCACTCGGCTCCCACCTAGAAGTGGGAAAGAGAGGTGACGAGTAAGGCAGAAGGAAATACTCGGCAAGTCTCAGCTTTTTAATCACTAATCGGTCCTCACAAACACACCGTAAGTCTGGCATTGTCACCCTCCTTTACCAGAGGGAAAGGCTGAGGCTTACTCAGGTTGATGACTTTCCCAAGGTCACAGACTCAGGCTCCAAGACTGGCCTCAGGACTTCAGATTCAGGTCCACTTCTCTTCCCATCCACACAGCCGCACACGTCTGCACGAGGGTGCGATACGTGTATAATTGGTTGATAAGGACCAAGCATGAAGCTTGTACACAGTAGACACTCCAAAGATATTTGTGTGGGAGGGACCGTGGTGTAATATATAGACCATGTTACAGATAAGGAAACAGAGGCTCAGAGAGACCCCAGGATTGGCCCACAGCTCTTCAACCAACCGCTAAGTAGCAGACCCAGCATGTTCCTAGTTGTGTCTGATACCCAAGCTGATGTTCTCACCATCAACTGCACTGCTCAGTCTAGAATACAAAATACAGTGTGAACTGCCTTTACATGATGTAAGAGACCTGTTAAACTATACATTATTATCTATGTGCATGTATACATTACTAGAAATACAAACACACCCAAATTTGTCTCATATACAAACACACACAAACCATTCCAGAATGTTCTAGAACAGGGCCAGGCCTGTTATGACTTTAAGAAACGTTTTTTAGTGAAATAGTATTTTAGGAGTAACGGCAAACGTGGAACTGGCCAGGAGAGCCAGGAATTGGCCACAGAAATCCCACAGCTCCATGCTCATGAGCTCTGTCACAGCAGCAAAATGAGCTTCTTGTCATGAACCACAGACTCTCAGCGCCTGGAGAGCGGGGCCTCTGCCCTTACTCATCTCGGTAATCCAGGCACCCAGCAAAGTGCCTTGTACAGAGGTGGTGCTCAAGATACACATCTGCCCAACAGAACTGAGCATGCACAGCTCCACCTTATTTACCCAGCACTGCCAAAGAAAAGGGGGATTTCCTATAAATGAATTTTCAAGGTTGTTGAAATATAGTCCTTCTAACTTCTTTTAATGGACATTTTTGGTAAAAATATTTCTCAACTTGTCTATCTTTAAATGTCTTTTAACAAAGAGCATACAGATTTCTTCCTGGCATGGGGTCAGCATGAGCATCCTTAAACACACGAGGCCAGGAGACAACCGTTTCTTCTTCTTTTGTTTCTGTCTCTGATAGTGCTGGCTTCTCTGTTGCCATTTCTCCTGCTCTCCTCTGTCTCAGCTCTCACACCCTCCCTCCCTCCATCCAGGGGGTTGAGTGGTTTTAGGTTAGTGATGAAATCACGTGCAGTGGAAAGAGACAGAACTGGGAATTGGGGAACTCAGGTTGTAGGACGTGCGTCTGCCACTGTTGGCGTGGCCGCTGGAAAGTTACTTAACCCCTCTGTGCATCAGATCCTGCATCTTTAAAATGAGGTGGTTATATAAGGTCACTTTGAGCTGTGACAGTCTGTGTGGGGAAGTATGGCCCTCAGAGTTGCACAGAATATTCCAGATATAATTTAATCAGTATGGGGTACTGGGAACATATCCTCACAGTGGCCACCATTTTAAAGGGGCTTGTAAGGCAGGACACTAAATATTTCAAACCAGCCAGGGCCCATGACCTTGGGAAGGTCACAGCAAGAAGTGAAGCAAGAATGCCTGGTGTCTCCATCCTCTGGGCCTAGAGGACGCAGAGGTGGTGGGAAGACTGTAAAAAGATCACCCAGGAAGAACACAGGGTGGAGGGGGGGAGACAAAACTCCAGAGCCGCCTTCGGAGGCTTCTTTCCTGCCATCAGTGCAAGCCTGGAGTGGCGGCAGCAGAAGGTATAGAGTCACACCCAGCTCCAGGCGCCAGCAATGCAGCTCAGGTTCCCATGGGGGCTCAAACTGTCCTTTGGCTACCTACGGAGTGGGTGGCATAGAAGGCTCTGCTGCAGAATCAAGACTAGTCTCTGAGCCCGTCCTCCAGAGGCTCAGAGGGGATGGCCAAGACACCGACACTGGAGAGAAAGTCGGAGCTCCAAGAGCACACGCAGGAATGTCTGCACGTGACTCTGCTAAGCCGAAAAGAACAGGAATTTAGACCCTCAGAAAGAATGAAAGAGGACAGTCTTAAGCCTCAGAAAGTAAAAAAAAAGAGCTCCAAATCCAGTCGTTAAGAAAGCAGGATTAAAGGTCAAAGGTCTACATCAGACATTCCAGGGCCTTTGATGGGACCGGCCAGCTGCAAGTGTGAGGGGACTTCCTAACCAGGAGCAGACCAAACCAGACAGTTTACCAAGGTCTCCGGGCAGGAGCAGAGCTCTAAAACAGCGTTAGACACACCAGCTGTATAGGGAGCTCAGGACCCGATACCTAAACCCGGGAATCCAGAGAGCCTAGTGCAACAATTCACTCCATGAATACGAGGCCACTCATTTGACTGGTTATACTACATTTTGTTTTCTTTCCATGAGAAGAAACTGTAGGACTTTCTGAGTGGGTGGCATCACAGGAATTTACCTGCATCTTGTTTAATTAATAAATATTTATCCCAAAATGCTGGGGTGGTATTTGTTTTGTTTGATTGGTCTTTCTTTAAAAAAAATAAACACCACATAAAAGGTTTTTCCCCTAGGAGGAGGTGGTAAGACCCCTAATCCGGAGAACAAAGGAATAAGGCCCTGCTGAATCACCCTCAGATACAGAGAATGTTAACAGACCGAGGGTGTTTAGTGTCCCAGCTCCCTGGTCATAAAAATCATCTTTCATGTTATTGTCTGAGGAAGGACAGCAATGAGATAAGAGACCCTGACAGAGAGACAGACAGACAAAACAAGACATGGCCTGTACACATCGTCTGCACCAAGTTTTATGACACAGAAACTAGGGGCTTGAGCTGAGTGCTTGGTTTATGGTGACATTAAGCAAACTGAAGAGAGTCGCTCCCCTCTCATGAACCCCTCATCCTTCCTCCCCGCACTCAAAAAACAAAATCTCAGAGGATTTCCCTATTCCGTTTGGACAAATGGAAAATCATGGAGAGCGCCTGCTCTGGTTTTCATACCAACATGAGGGCTGAACACAGCGGCCAACAGCGGGCAGGGAACCTTCAGCACTCGACACGGGAGGCGTGAAGCTGTCCCTGGAAAGCTCCACATGCCCATGCACTATCAGCAGGTGAGGGCATCCTGAGACATCAGAATGTTCGGGACGCAGCCTCCCAATTAGCGGCTGGGAAAGATAGTCTATGGAAATCTTAGAAAGAAAAGCTGACTGAGAACCTCCAAGGGCTTTCTCCTCTCTCTCCCCAGATGAGTATCTTCCAAAACTCCAAGCAAACCAATCCTCCATCTTCCCAAATCATGGGATTCAATTACTTTAGCTGATGCAGGTGAAAGCACTTTGTAGATTTCAAGGTGCCATTCAAATGTACTAAATTATTTATCCTTATGACTATCGTTAACTTATGGTGACCAACCAAGCCTTTCAGTGCTGTGAGAAGTTAAGGATGACCATCTAATACATATTTCACAAAAGTCTGTGACATATTCTCCAGTTATTTCTCATCTCCCCACAATGTCACAGTAATGCTTCCTATGCCAGAAAATGCGGGTCCTTTCTACGTGAATACCAGAAGATTCTTGGTTTTCCTAATTTGTGGTTTTGACCACAATCTAGTTTCTCTCAGACCTAGATCCAGTTCTTTGAGGTCCTTAGCTGTTGTGATTTTCAAGGTGAATTCCGTAAGGGCATTTTAAAGAGCGACAGAGGAAGGCCTCCCTGCTGAATGAGGAGCTCTCAGATATCACACCACCACCCCATGCCTCATTTTTCCTCCTGTGCAACCTTCCCCAGCCCACCATCCCCACACCCACGTGACACACACACACACACACACACATTCACAATGACACACTTATACATCATGACACCCAACGCAGGACCTGGCATACCGCGTGCTTTCTTAATTAGTTAATTTTTGTTTTAAATCACAGCCTCTTTCGCTTCAATAGCCAAGTGAAGTCTGCAGGTAACTTCAAGTGAAAGCCATAAACTGACAAAGAGAACTTCTGTAACAGCAACCATCTCATACTACGGACTGCCGTGGGGTTACTTTTAGCGTGAAAATACACAGCTATGAAAGAGACAGACTAAAGATCGAAAAACTCCAACCATTTTATTCTCTGGATAATTAAGTAAACCCTAAAGTTGTCCCCATGCCTGAAGATAATTTATTTATTTATTCTTGGCACACATGAAATTCATAAGGGTTTGTTCTTGGTTTTTAAAAGTTTCTAGAGGGCTCTTGTATCTGCTATCACAAGGAGAAACTACCTAGACTGCTTTGCAAAGATATGGCCACGAATCCTGGGACAAAGAAAAAAATGTTTATCCAAGGGAAAATGTCAAACCTTTTAATAAGTGTAAATAACAACCAATTCAGAATAGTCTAACTCGACCCTCTTCCTTTTTCCTATTAATCCAATGAATAATTTTATTCCTTGCAACTTTACGGCTGAAACTTATTTTAATTTTAGCCAAATAAGAACGTATGTGCAACTTTCTTTTCCTAACAATTCTTTCCTGCCAGACTCAACATTTTCTAGCAGAACAGAAGAGGAAAGGGTTTCAAGTTCTGTTGCTAACATCAACTGCACCAATACAAGAAATGCACAAACGCATCTCCTACCTTCTAGAGCAGAAAGCTGCTGCTCAGCTTCCAGGTACAACTGGGAGAAGACGGGCCTAGGCACCAGGCTGCTGGACCGCAGGGAGGCCTCGATGGAGTTGTGCAAGACCTCTTCGAACCGCGTCGTCTTCAGCTGTCCAGCGTAAGAGTTCCCCATCTTCAAAAGAGACGATGGAGTCTTCTGTTTAAAATGGCGTTTCAGTTTCAGTGAAAAAGACTGACCTGAGCACGAGGCCCAAAGGTAGAATGTAAAACTGCTGCAAGGAGGGAAGGGTCCTGTGTCCCCTGCTCGCAAGGAGGAGGAGAAGCTGCTCTCAGCTGCAGCTCCCGCCGGGCAATTACAGGAAGTTATATAAGTAACAGCTTTCTCTAATTCAGCACTCAGAGAGCAGAGTCTGACGCCTCTCAGAATATTTTACTAGAAATTGGCTCTTAGTCATCCCCAGGTTTCACAGACCCCAGCTTTTCCCTGAGATGTGACCCTGCCCCTGAGAGATCCCAGAAAAATGACACTTTATTCTCCTTGCTTTGAAAGAATAGTCCCGCGCCACCTTATGTATGTGACGGCAGCTGACGACGCAGTGACCCATGACAACCAGTCCCCAGGTTTCAGGATTGCAGGCCTTGGCCCCCCTCACCTTCTCAGGAGGTAGGCTAGCAGATTTCCCATCTCTGCCTTCTCTGCTAAAAGGCCAATTATTAACATTCCTCCTTTAAAGTGTCTGTTAGTTTAGGTTTCCATTATACAAGTAACACAGAATCACATCTGGAAATCTGGGAATTACAAAAGAGGGTGGAAAAACAAGAAGAAAATCACCAATATTTCCATCCCCCAAGATAACCACTGTGATTTTTTTTTTTTTTTTTTGGTAGAAGCTTGATGAAGATGCCATTCACATACCATACCATACCATTACCCACTTAACAGAGTTCAGTGGTTTTTAGTATAGTCACAGTGTGTCCAACCATCACACAATTGATTTTAGAATATTTTCATCACCCCCAAAAGAAACCTCATACCCTTTAGCTGTCACCCCCCCCCCCAACCCTTCAATCCTACAGTCCTAGGCAACTGCTAATTTACTTTTTTGTCTCTGTAGATTTGCCTACTCTGGAGATTTCATATTAGTGGAATCACACAGTATGTGGTCTTTTGCGACTTGCTTCTTTCCCTTAGCCCATGTTTTCAAGGTTCCTCTGTGTTGTAGGCTGTGTCAGTACTTCAACCCACTGTGATATTTTGATATATTCTTTCCAGACTTAATTCTCTTTAGAACTTGGGTTAGGAGGGAGAGGGGAGATGGTATCCACATAGTTATAATCATTCTATAATATAATTTTTGATTCTGCTTTTTTCACTTGACATAAGCATTTCACCCAATCCTCTTACAAATGCTTTTAAAACAATTTTAATGGCTGCATCATATTCCATTGAGTGAAGGGGCAAGTGTTTGCTCAGACATTTCTCTTGGATCATACATGTGCTTAAATCTCTATACTTAGAGATGCTCTCCTTCCCAAGAACCGGCATTTAAATTTATATTCCTTCCTAATGTTTCTGTTTATTTTCTATTTCATTAAATTTAGCTTTTTGTTTCTACTTCCCTCCTTCTATTTCCTTTTGGTTTAGTTTGTTGTACTTTTACCAAATTTCTTAAGATGATTATTTTCTTGTTATTTTTATTTTCCATCTTACTTCTTTAACAATGAAGACATTTACAGCTATACATTTTCCTCTGGGTACCTCTTTGCTATGGCACGTAGGTTTGCTGTAAAGTGTTCTCCTTTCCATCTCTTTTTTAGACAGTTTATGATCTCCCCTCTGATCCCCTCTTAGATCTGGTAATTATTCAGGAGTGTGTATTTAATTTCTAAATAGTCAAGATTTGGGCGGGAAGGGGAGTTAGCCTTATACTATTTATCTCTAATTTGTATTGGATTATAATCACGACTGTGGCCTTTAGAAACTGTACTTTTTAAATTTGTTAAGGGTTTCTTTCTGACTGGTACGTGGTGGGTTTTCACAAATACCACTATCGACATGAGAAAAGAGATGTATAAACTCTCTTCAAAAGATGAAAGAAGATAATTCAATTCTTCTATATCCTGTACACTTCTTGTCTGCTATTACTGTTAATTTTGAAAGTAGCATTTGACTTAAAAAATAGACAAGATGCCAGCACCAACATGACCACAGGACAGTGGGCTCCTGCTCCATTACAGGGACGCACACCCAGCCACACTAGTGAGAGACTAGCTTTCCATGCCAGCACGATCTCGCACACTACTTTGACTTAAGACATATGTAAGAAATTCCCCTTGTCCTTGTTCTGTCGGTAGCAGGGCAATTTCAAGATGGGACGTTGGTGCCCCAAGGAGCTCAGGTTTCCCTCCTAAAGGTAAAATGCACCAAGTAGTCACGTTGACTTCCTGCCTCTATTGTAAGGAAGGTCCAACCTTTCCTCTTCCCACTAGAAGTAAATGGACACCATTAAACACTTCCTGCTTGTGGCAATAATTCCTGACCACAGGGCCCCTTGGCCAGCCTCTGCTTACAGCCCAGGGAAATGAGCTGTTGGGAGGATTGCTTCAGGAATTAGCCGCAACAAAAAGAAAGTGCTCCTGAAAGAGAGAGGTCAGCTGCTGGAGCCGGAATAGCCTGCGTCAGAGGGGCTCCAGGCCCTCTCATCTGTCTTTCTTCTTGACCTGCTGCATACTTCAATACATGAAGGAGGGGTTACCGGCCACATCTGGGGACACTTGCATTATTTTCCATTCAGGGTGGTCCGTTTAAAGCTGCCGCCAATTAATAACATCACGAATGCCTCCTATTTCTATAGATCTTTGTCCGAAGAGCTTCATGCACACAGAAAGAAGCTTTAAGTCCGGCCCATTTTACATGGAGCCCCTGCAGAATCATGCTTGGTGACTGAAAGAAAGTGATCAGGGCATCCAGACCCTACCCTCCCAAGGTCCTGCTCAGCTCACCTGACAGTTGATTGGCACCCTGAGCCCAGAGGACTCCACTGATTAAGGCAGATCAATGCCTATCGCGGATGGAGCAATAAAGAGGAAGAAAGAACCAACATTCATTGTCTAGCTGCTGTGTGCAGGGCACTGGGCATGCTCCCTTGCTTAACTTGGCTAGGCAAGGGATATTATGAAGCCCATTTTAAATCTGACAAATCCAAGTCTCGGAGATGATAAGTAACATGAAGGAACACTTACTGAAAGAAAAGAAATAGAATTAGGGGTGGGGGGAAAGGAAGGGGAGGGAGAGGGGCAAGGACAGCGGGAGAGAAGAAATACAAGAGGAACAAAGGCATGGAAAGTTTTCACACTCAAAAAATGGGCATTTTATTTTATAACCCTAAGCAAACATCAAAGCTTTAATGTTTATAAGCAAATAGTGAGAAAGAAAATGTACCCCACCGTCTATCTAACAATGCATTTGAAGTCATTAGAAGTAAATACTGGTAAATAAGGACAGGGAGGGAGCACTGAGAACCATATGGAAATACTGTGGCCCTTTTTGTCAGTCCCGTTGGACCACAATCGAATGGCATTGGAGCTTCCCACTGACACAGCCATGCTCTTACAGACAAGACCACCCGCCAGCTGAGGAGGGTGTGGGATCAGAGGGCACAGCAGGCTGAGGCGGAGGCCTAGCTGGAGCCCTCTGCCATGTTAGAATCCCACACTTTTCAGATGGGGAACTAAAGAACCAGAGAGACAGCCTGGCTCAGGGTCAAACAAGAAAGCCCAGATCCTCCCAAATGCCTCGTGGAATGAAGGCAACCCCTGTGAAAGGCCTCCTGGGCTAGTCTCTCCCTGCGTGGCTCTGACCGTCACTCCCTGGGTGCTGTCTCTTTGCTAGACTCCTGCAGCAAGAGACTGCTAGACTCCAAGTCTGCCAACTGCAGGAATTTCTCCCACACCCTGACACGTCATATTCCACTGCCTGCATTCCAAGGCCTGGCCCAGTTCCTCCCAATGCTGGTGCATGATGCTCTTCAATCACAGAATCCAAAGCAGTGCCCGTCACGGCAGAGGCAATGGTCAAACCACAGCCTCCACCTTAATGCACAAGAGCCTGACTAGAGAGAGCAGGTGTGACTCACTGGGCCTTGGTATTCTCATCTGTAAAATGGGCACTTTGAAGGACTGACTCGTCATTACGGAGAGCAAAAGAGACGGTGTGAAAGTGCCTAGCACAGCACCTGGTAGTCAGTGCATGATATTAATTTCTAGCTAAATCTGAACATTCACATGAAAAAATAAGAATTCCAGATCATAAATGACAAGTGACAAATAGTGCTTTGGTCCATAAGTGCTACGACATAAGGGAAGCTGGGGGGAATCAGTGAGAACTTGGGCAGTCAAAGGGGTTGGTATTCAAAGTGGGCCAAATAAGAAGAGTAGGATATTTTTGGCAAAAAATTGAGAATAGCATTTGAGAAAGGGACAGGAGAACACAAAGGCATGAAAGCTCCACAAATACAGACATGCTCTAGAAAAAGGAAATAAGCTCATCTGACGGGTAGTAGATGGTTTACAAGATGGCACGATGACAGAATAAGAACAAAACTGAGGATAAAAATTAGACATTGTTCCAGTAGGCAACAGACAGTCCCTGAAGCTTCAGAACAAGGGGTTTATGACGATAAAGGTGATGTCTTAGGCAAGTCAATCGGACAGGGATGTTTGGGATAAACCTGCAGGGAAGACCTGGAGGCAGGAGGCCTGGCGGACGCTGTTTCAACTGGACCCTTGGATATCTGCTTGTTTTTAAGAATGAAGGCCAAAAAGTTGCTTGAAAACTCTGCATATGGGGGTACAGTTGGATGGCTGGTGGGCCTCCCAGGAGGTAATCAGATGTGGGTCTGTTTCACCAAGTCAACCACAAATATAGCTCTATGTCCGTTCATATCCCAGAACCAGGACTTAGCTTCCACTGGTCCATCTGACCCCAGAAGCACCTATGA
This sequence comes from Tapirus indicus, assembly GCA_031878705.1. Taxonomy (NCBI): domain Eukaryota; kingdom Metazoa; phylum Chordata; class Mammalia; order Perissodactyla; family Tapiridae; genus Tapirus; species Tapirus indicus. The sequence continues at coordinate 9,447,702 of CM062923.1, read as the reverse complement.
CCTGGACCAGTTGAAGCAGACTGACCCCAGGAGAGTCTGGGGTCACAAAGGTGGGCTATCTCAGTATGCTCCTGAGGACTAAGGCATGCAGCCCAAGCCATTCTCTTCCCACGGCACCCATAAGTCAAGCTGTGTCATTTAGGGGACTCGGTTAGAAAGAGAAGTGATCTTCAGGTTGAGATGCAGTTCATTAGAATAAGTGCAGGGCAGAAACTTCGAGGAAGATCAAGGATTATTACAAGTGGGGACAAAGGAAGGCGGGGAGGCTTCCAGTGAAAGGGGACAGATGGAATACACACATTAGTCCCTCCAAAACTGCACCAAGATGACAGTGAGGAATACAAGGTATAAACACACAAAGACAGAGAGAGAGTAACAGTGACAAGATACGCCAACAAAACTTAGAAGATGCAAAGCGGAAGGAGAAATGTTTACAGACTGACAGAGCAAGAATTAAAGCCCCGTCCTGCAATAGGCATCCTGACAAGCAAACCAGTTCAAGCTCACAGCAGAAGCCAGAAACGGCTTAGGGACTGGAGGCAACACCATGAAAAGGGGGGTTGAACACTGCAGATGGGGGAGCTTCCTCCTCCCTCCCCCTCCCCCCACCCCCAGCAGCCCCCTTCTCATCTCTGCTGAAGCCTGGAGGTTTACTCAGGAAAAAATAAACCACAGAGAATCTGGACTCTGGACACCGCTGACAACAGGTGTGAGACACAGGACTGAAAACAGGAATCAGCTCAAAGTTTAAACGTGGTGGATGAAGTGCCCCCGCTTCATGCTCCTTTTCCCTGTGTGGTTCTCCCTAAATGCTGACACTTGGGCCTAAGGATGGGCAGATATTGACAAGTGGGGATACCCCCAATGTCACAGATCCACATCTAATCACCTCCTGTGAAGCCCACCGTCAACGGCTGCATCTGAACATACAGCAACTTTCTGTACCTGAGTCTGAACAACAGGCAGACATCCAGAGATTATCAGCCTCACAAAGGCTTCTGAGAAACTCCTTTAACATGAAAGGTTGAGACCAAAAAAAACCAAACAGATAAAAGAGAGCAAACAAAAGCGGCAAAGGAAAATATCCACCACAATCAATATGCTCAGAGGAATATGTATCCACAAAACAAGAACAGAATGCTATAAAAGGTGAACAGGGATGTGGGGGGCAGGAGGCACATGGGGACTCTGTATCGTCCTCTCAATTTTGCTGTGAACCTAAAACCGCTCTAATAAAATAGTCTTTAAAAAAGAAAATGTGAACATTCAGAAAACAAGAATGAACTCTGATAAACTGTTTAAATGATAACAGAAATTTAAACTTTAGTAGAGGGCTGGAAGACAGAGTTCAAGATAAAGACACAAAAGATAGGAAAGGTGAGAAAATTAGAGGATCAATCCATGAGGTCCAATAGGAGTTCCAGGAAAAGAGAAGAAAGGAAAAGGAGGGAATGATATTCCCAAAGAAATCATCTAGAAAATTTTCTAGAACCAAAGGACATACATTTCTGGATTTAAAGGACACATTGAGTGTCCAGCACAATAAGTGAAAAAGGATACACATCAAGTCACATCAGCTCAAGATTTTAGAATATTAGGAATAAAGGAAAGATCCCAAGAACTCCAGAAAGAAAAACACAGGGCACATTCCAAAGATTAAAATAATCAGAATACTTTGGATTTCTCATCAGTGACACTGGCAAACAATGAAATGTCCTCAAAATTCTGAGGGAAAATTATTTCTTATCTAGAATTCTAATATATGTATTAGAATACATACATTAGAATAAAATAAGAACTTTTTAGACTATGTTCATATTTACCTTTGTTAAAAACTGAAGGTTACTTTTAAAAAATAAATGAAATGCAGGCATAAAAACGAACAACAGACATCATACAGAATCTCAGTAGAATGGCCATAGAAGATCACGGTAGACCACAGACTAACAGCAAAGGAAGACCACCCGCCAAGCATTTCCACGAGCATTATCTAATTTAATCCTAGCAACAATCCTATCTGGCAATTATTTCTATCCCTACTTTTATCCCTATTTTATAGATGAAGAAACTGAGGCTCAGAGAGGTTGGGAGACCTGTCTAATGACACACAGCTAGTGCCTGTTCTGGAACTGAAAGCCCATCTCCAAAGAATCTCTACCATGAAAAGTAGTGTTAAGAAGTTTAACTGCAGAATACAAAATCTCAGACATCCTCAGTTGCTGGTTATAATTCTATATGACCATTACCTCCAAGTGCCTTTTCTGGCAGTGACAAGACATTTCCCAATTTTACAGAAAGCTCTGGCATTCCTCCAGACTTCTAAAGGACCTCTCTAGGAAGTCGGCCTCATGAGACTAAGCACGCAGAGACATCTGAAACCAGACTTCCTCCTGGGCTGAGTGTTCTCATCCTTGGGAGCCCACAAAATCCTGCAATTATTCATGGAGAAGGTTCTAGCTAGACACACAGAACCACACGACAGACCTTATAAAGTCCCTATTATAGTACTTGTATGTTACAGTACAATATCCAAAGGGAGAGTGAAAAAGAAAACATCAAATCTGTTTATATCTATTTTTTCGAATCATTTTATTTTTCAGTATATGTTTTATAATGTAAATAACACATAGTATATACTTCGGTCCATGTATGCAATTTATAAATCAATAAACTATATATAGAGAGAGAGAAGAATATGAATTCAAATGGAATAAGAAAACCAACATTTGTTCAAATGTGACAGAAGTATTATCTTCATTCTGCAGACAGAGACTGAGTCTGGGATCTGAAAGCATTTATTGTCTTTATTATTTCCTTGAGCAGTGTAAACCCCAAGACCAATTTAAGAAAAAATCAAAATCATAGCTCCCATTTATTAAGGCCACTTTGTGCAGATGCTTCTCAGGTCCACATTTGTCATTTTATTCTTCTCCATCACAGCCCTAAAATACACATAACATGGTTCTCATTTGACACATTAGGAAACTGAGGTGGGGTGAGATTAGTGACTTGTCCAAGGTCACACATTTGGGACAGTTTTAGACTGTCCGATAATGTGAATCTTTGCTTTCAATGAAGCTGGTAACTTCAGAAAAGAGAGCGTTTTTTAAAGTTGTTGGGTTGTTTGTTTGTTTTTTTTTTAACGGTGTTCCCTTGTCCAGCCATGCTAAAGCTTTTGGTTAGAAAAGGATTGCCTTGGGTTCTTTCTTAATGGTGCTTTACCAAAAGGGGGGCTGCCATACAAGAAAAAAAAGCCTCAGTAAGTGAAAAGCCCCATTTAAAAAGACACATTTCTAGCCAAAGAAAACCATGGGCATTCTAAGAATCTGTCTGAAGACGGGTCTGCAGGAGGGAGAAGAGCGGGCAGGCTCCCTGGGCTTCCAGAGGCAGGAGAACAAACACAGAGGCAGCGGCCGGGCCTGGACAGCGGCCGCCTCTCCGTCGGAGATGAAAGCAGGAGACGCCGGACTCCAGCCCATTCAAAGAAAAGTATTCTAGCTCTGGCCTCTCCTTGAAGTGACCTTTTCCCTTTTCCTTCTTTCTTTTTTTAAGAATAGAATATCAAAGGGTTTGGCCAAGAGGCAGCAAACCCATTTATCCTAAAAGGCTCACAGACACTTGCCGGGGAAGCTGAGTCATGTGTGCAGCTCAACTCTGGCCCACAGTTCTCTCCACCTGTTCCTTTACGAGCACCCTCACTTTGCCTTTTTTCAGTCAGTCCCAGGCACATCTGCCTGAGCCCAGGGCCCCGACCTGTCAACAACAGCTACTGAGCTCCCGGAACGGGCTGGAACTACTTCCTCAGGGAACGCACCTCCGTGTACCCTGGGTGCTGCACACTCATCATTTTGCTCGTAAAAATAAAGCCATCAGCTCCCCTGCTGCTCACTGGGCAGATCTAGCCCTTCCTCTCCCCACACAGATCTCAGCTAATTCCTGGTCACCAACCCCCCGTTTCCTCGAAACGTGCAGGGGCACACACTCTTGGCCGGTCCCTCTGTGTATAAGACTGAGGCCCACAATGTGCTGAGAGCAAGCTCTTTAGTCCCGGAATCCAGTTAGATCAAAACCAACAGGACTCTCAGAGAGGGCCTTGCAGGTCCCTTCAAGTTATAAGATAATAAACCTCTCAGTAAAGTTGGACTTCACCAACTTCAAATAATTTTTCAAAACTGGGCCTTGCAAAGCATTCATAATCTGCCTGCTATGGTAGTAAAAAGCATGTACTATGGAATAGACCACCAGGGGCTTAATTCATGGCTATGTTTCTTTCAATCTGTGTGGCCTTAAGCAAGTTACCTAACCTCTCTGGATCTCAATTTCCTCATTTGTAAAATGAGGATAAGAAGCACCTTCCAGAGTTGTAGTGAGGGCTAAATGAACTAACATATGCAGGGCGGTTGGCATATAGATGTTAATAAATTCCAGTTTCCTCTCTACAATTGGAATTAATTGCTCATAATTCCAATTTCTAGATGCTAACCAGAGATCCTGACTTAACTGGAACCATTGTACTACAGCAGGAATCAACTGGCTTCCTTTAGGAGTATCCCAACTGAAACGTGCTATCCAAGCAGACATCACTTCCAGGTCTCTTATCCCCCTTCCTCTCAAGACTTGAAGCTCCTTGACAGCAGGAGCTATTCTGGTCACCTCTTTATTTCCCATGGTGCCTGGGACACTGCAGGTCCCTGGAAAATAACTCCTAAAAGGAGAGGGAAAGACCACCTCTTTGGGGTTATAGCGAGAACTGTACAGAACTGGGGTGTGGTCCCGTCTGAAAGCACTGAGACGCAGAGCTTAAAGCCCCAGGTGTCCCCAGTAAACACATCCGAGGTTTTAATTTAGGCCCCCGGGATGCCATCGCTGTCACAGTTCCAGAAAGCTTATTAGCTGGTGCCCCCCTGCCCCAGGTATTACCTGCACTCACCTTATTGTTTTCCCTTCCAAGCAGGGTCAGGGGGAGCCCTTCCTACGAGCACCGAAGCACAAGATGTCCCTTTTGCTCTTTCCTCGTGAACACACTGCTGCTCCATGGGCCCCTGTGACCGTGTTCTTCCTTCAGTTTACACTGAAGCCCAAATTTATCGCTCCCTCTTCTGCCCGCCCCCTAGTACTTTGCTCACACCGCCATGGGCTCCAGGTTTCCCCCCAAAGCTCCTCTGGGCTTTGAACTGCTGGATGCAGCAACCAAGCTCACTCATCTCTCTATTCCCCACGGAGCCCAGAACAGTTTCTTTTGGAAAGGGGATCTGGCAAGAGAATGGCAGTGGACTCTGCTAATTCTCCCAGGCTCGACTTCCACCCAGGCCACCCCAGGCTCGAGAAAGAGACACAGCTGGAGGCCTGCAGGTCTCAGGACCAAGTTGAGACAGCTGGGTCTGCCCTAAGCCACAAATTGACAACTTCTGGCTTGTTCTATGCCTCTGGGAAAAACAGAGAACTTTCCTCTTCCAGAGTCATGGTTTTGCTTTAAACAAAGTTAAATGCTTAAATAATCTAATTTGGATACATGGAGGAAATATTTCATTCCCACTTGGAGCTAAGGGGAAAAGTGACATAGACAGAGCCCTGAGCTAAGAAACTCACAGGCAGGTAGGAAGTGCAGGGAAACCACGCGGTGCAAGATACAGTGTGATCCTTCCTTAGCAGGGGTATGGGCAAGGAGGTAGTGTCAAAGGAAATGGAGAAAGGAGTGGAAGGTTCTGTCTCAGGCCAACCTTAGAGGGCCTCCTGGAAGAGCTGAATCTGGAAGGATGAGTACAGATCTGCCAGGTGAAATGAAGAAGGGGCATTCCAGGCAAAAGGTGGACGGTGATCCCAGGCTTGACCTAGGGGTGACAGCCATTGTGTGACTGGGGAACACAGGTCCTTCCAGAGGCTGGAGCATAAGGCGTAGGTGTGGGAGTTGGGTAGGAGGGTGGCAAGGGGCCGATTCAGACTAAGCCCTGCTAACATGTTTAGAATTAGCCCTGTGGAGCCAGGAAAGGACTTCAAACAGGCCTGGTTAGGCTGTATTTGAGAGAGATGACCTAGACTTCTAAGGAAGGCCTACAGAAGAATATTGCAATATACTGTGACTCGAAGAAGGCCCAAAGAAAGACTGGCTCTCTGTGGAGGATGAAGGAGAGGAGGGAGCCTGGATGACTTCGGGCTTTAGAAAGAGGAGAAAGTCAGTGGTGTTGTCCTCGAAATGCAGAAAACGGGCAGCTGGGCGTCCGAGGAATCTGTGTGTGGCATTCAGAACCCCCAGCCATCCCCCCACTTGCCACTGGTTCCCTCCCAAATATCCGCAGAGCCTGCTCTGTGCAAAGCCTCACTTGGCCTGGTGCCCCATGCCTCTGTCCTCTCACCCTCGCCTGGAGAAGTGACCGTGGCAGAGAAGAAAGAGGCTGCACTCTGGCCTCGAAGGTTGGAGTTCAAGTCCACGAAAGAGAAACTCGCCATGGCTGCCTGCAGGCCTCTCTTTCCCTTTCCCCCTCTGCCTCCATTCCGAATCGCATCCAAAACACACCTGTAGCCCTCAGACCCTTCAGCCCGAGGCTCTCTCTCCTTTTGGGAGACAGCCTCCCCCTAGAATCCCTGCTGACCCTTCACGGCCTCACAGGAAGGTAACGGACACTGCCCCGGCCGGCCACAGGGACACAGCCCCACCCAAACGCTTACCCCAAACTCCAGCTCAGATCTGAGCTTCCTCCTCCAACCTCCCCACTGCAAAATTTAAGAATCCTTCAGGCGAACACACAAGTATGGTGACCTATTTCTGGTGAGTCCACAGTTTCAAAAAACAAAACAAACAAAAGCGAAGCCCTCTCAAGACTGTGTGTGCAACCTCCCTCTGTACTTTCCAGCAGCGCCATGGGGCCCTCCGTGTGAAGAACGGGCACGGTGGCGCTCCAGTAGTGAAGGAATAGTCAGCCCTGAATACATGATGTGGCCATAAACACATTCAGACAGCAGAAGGGTCTCCTATAAACTCTTTGACAGTCCTCCTGGCAGGAAGCAGCATTCTAATGTAGATTTCTCCGATCTTCCCTGGAGGAGCTCATAAACTCCACAGGTGTTGTTTAAGGAAGAAAAGCCGCGCTGAGGGCTTGACTTCTGTCTAATCCGCTTCTCTCCAACCAACACTGTCCTGCCCACAGCCACCGCACAACCTCACCACCGCCCAGACATCTGTTCACAGAATGTCGACAGGGCTTCCTCTGATAAGTCCTTAAGCTCTCTTGATGCTACAAAGCAAGCAGTCCTGTCCCCTCCAGCTGTAGTGAGGACTGAATGGGAGGGAAGCACCTTCAGAATAAAGCCAGGGGAGAAGAAACTACTGAAAAACTGCTCCCTAGAACCAACCACACAGGATCCAAAAAGTGCTGACATCTCCTTAGCATATCATTTATAACTATACTCCCTGCTGCTTTTGTGGCCACCTTGTGCACAACTAATTATTTGCAACCCCTTCAGATACCATTTCAAATGATAAAAATAACGGAGCTAATTCATTAAGCAGATTCTCTCGGCTTATTGCTCCCCTGCACCTTACTAAAAGCGGATGCCCTGGCATTATTATCCTGCTTAACACAGGCCAATGCCATCTTTATAATAAGCGAAAAGCCAGCGAAACCTCTCCCACCCCAAAAGCTCCACTCTCAGAGTCAAATGCACCGTACCTTACAAAAAGCTGGTCATTTCAGGCAGCCCATAAACCATCCAGCCAAGAGCAGGCTGAACCCAGCGAGCCAGAATGCTTGCAGAGGCTCCCGCCTCCGCGGGCTGTGGCTTTGATCGCGTGGGGAGCCCTGAATGCTACTGAGAACCGTGCCGAGTGCTGGGTCAGCCTGACACCCTGGCTCCCCGGCCCCTGCCCAGGGAAGCAGAGGCAGCCAAGCCAGCCAGGGGAAAGGTTTCAAAGCCAGTGTCTGCTCCCCAGGGCTACAACAACAACCAGGGAAAAAATCAGCAGCAGGCCTTCCAAGTCGAGCTCCATCTGCCCCGGGCTCCTGCTGGGTCAGATGGCAAATGCCACAGTCCTCCGTCTTCTTAGCACTGAAGTGTTTTGCTGGGTCAGAGTGCTCTCCACGGAGGTACATACCAATCTGTCAGTTGAACCACCAGCAGTTAAACCGAGTCTTTTTAAACAACATGAAAGTTTTGTACTTGGAGTGGAACCACGTATTCTTGCAGAGAGAACGAAAGGTCAGGGAAGAGCACCAGCTCTGCCACAGGAAACGGGCAGCTGGGGTTGCCGCTGGAGGACCACAGGTGTGGCGCTGGCCCAAGGGAGCACGTGCCCCTTACAATAACCTCCTCCGAGAATACCAAGGCGCAATCCCCAACAAGGAAAACTCCCTGCGAGCCACAGATGCACGTTCTTAGACGTCTTTTATTTACATCATTTCTGCCACTGTGGAAATCAAGGAGACACCAGCTCTGCCCCAGAGCTTCCTACACATTCCTGTTGCAATCGACTCTTAAGAATCCAGGAATCCTACTCAAATGCTAGCCGAAAAAAGAAAGAAAAGAAATAATGGGAGTGCATTTCATTTGTGCTAAATACCTTTAACTTTGATTTTTATCTTCTTGCCAGGGTCTTTCATTTGCCCGCAAAGATGACCTGGATAGGACCCAGGGGTTTCCATGTCATCTACCTTTTGTGACAAGGGCCAAGAGCTGGATTTTTCCTGTGGGTGCCCCAGTCGACAAAGAGAGTTCTCAGCTGTTTCTAGCACCAGGTGCTACAGGGTGGAAGGAAGAGCCCCACGTCACAGCCCTATTCCTTCCTCGGCTGAGCGATGTCTCCCTAGAAAGGACCACTGGAGACCCCACCAGTCCCCACACCTTCGCAGCAAGGGCAGGGCAGAGCCCCCTGGTGGTTCTGCTTGAGCAAGGCTCTGGGAGTCGAAGCAAACCCCTGGCGCCATGGCTTTGGTAGTGGGGAAGTAAATCAGGTCTGAGGAGGACCCGTGGGGACTGCAGAGGAGGTGACTGCACACGGAGCGCCTACCGCCTTCTGCCACTCAAGCACTGTCTGTAATGGCAGGAAACTGGACACTATAGAAACACCAAACAGGAAAGGAAAGCTTAATGCAGTCCCAGTATCCACATGCACGAAGGCTATGTGCATGAAGTTTTTAAATGATGTGAATACACTTAGGACAAAAATTCAGCAAGAAAAATATTTTAAATTGTTATAGAAATATATAGAGAAAAATACATACCTATAATGTAATATAATATATATGATATTTTATTATATATAGATAGAGAGAAAGCAGCAGAGTTTCTAAGAGGAGGGGCTCTGGGCCCAGGCTTGGGTTTGAATTCTGACTTATTGGATGTTAGACGTTGAGCAGCTTACTTAACCTTAACATGCCTCAGTTTCCCTAATCTGAAAAAAAGGATAAAAGTACCTGTTTCTTGGAGTTGTTGTGTGGATTCCATGAATTAATATGCGTAGGGTTCTGAGAACAGTGACTGATACATATATAATATTTACTATATAGGCCATAATAATAGTAGCAATTATCATTACTAAGCTTTCAACCTGTAAATAAATAAACCAAATTCATAAAAGAGATTGGAACAAAATGTCTACGGCGGTTATCTCTAAGTGAAAGAATTCAAGATTTTTTTTTATCCTTCTTTAATCTTTTCTATAATTTGCTAACTTTTTAAATTGACATAAGTTGTCATCATCACAAGGAGAAAATTAGCAAAGAAGAATCTGCCTTCATTACGTCTGAATTATAATACCTTTGAACTGACAACGCTTCCCGTTGCTGTCAAAATAGGCTTCTGATGTGAAAATAACATGGAGGCGCCTAAAGAGGAAAGGGCTCACAGCAATGTTAGATCTGCGTGGGTGTTTCTGGTGCAAGTCTTCCTTGTGAATGTAGATCTGCAAATCTGTGCTCAATGCCAACACACCTCCTTGCCAGAAATCTCTTTCTTCTGTTCCATATCAAATGCTATTCTCCCTCCCCCCTTCCCCACACCCGGCCAAATCCCGTCCACGTTAAACACGACAGGCAGGGACACAGTCACCACACCAGCAGCCAACACTAGCACTGGAGACTGTGATGTGTTGGCTTCATTTTTCTTTCTGACTGCAAAGGCTAGAAGTGATGACCTTCAAAAACGAGAAAAGTCCTTACCTGCCCAACAAAGTGTTCTGGAGACCATGGTAACCACCACTAACAAATAAAAGGCCTTGGCTTTGACAAAATGTCTCCCTGAGAGTTTTCATATCACTTTAGTATAGACTCTGGGGGGTTGATACTGCCACGGCTGCTGAATGTCGACTGCCCAAAGTGTCCACTCACTCTACGTCTCATCACACCTCCAGTTCTTTGTGCGTTCTGTGTTCCATCTGCCTGAAAGGCCCTTACCCCTCATTTCTGAACTCCTCTTCATCCTTCAAAACCCAGTTCAAGCATCTCTTCTATTGTGTGGTGGCCCTGACCTCCCTGAACAGACCTAAGCACTTCTATCTTTGTCCAGATTTAACAAATTTCCAGAAGCCAGACTAGAGTGAGAACTTATGACCGACGCAGGTGCAGGGCGCTGCACTATGATGCACACCTAGAGGAAGCCAATTGGCCCTAGAGAAACCGAGAGACTTGGGGGGACTCTGACATGTGTTGGGGGAATGAGAAGCAGCACTGAAAACAGGAGACTTCTTTGAAATACTGTATGCAGAGCTCTTGGCCCCTCCAGCCCCCACCCTATGGCCACAGGTGGAATACCAGGACTCAAGCATTCACCCCTGGGCAAAACACATGGAATCGATTAAATTGAATCAACCGAGGAGAACTAGGGCCGCTAATACAGATACAGCCTGGCATCTAGAGGCCTCTAGAATACCAGCCGATTCTGTCTTGGCACCCAAAAAGCGATACCTGTCAGTCCACAACCTCCACCTGTGGACACAAAGCTCCCAGTAGACTTTCTCCCTCATTCTTAAACACACGTGAAAGTCCAAGGGTCACCAGGCACGGAAGAAGGACTGAAGCATGAAAAGAACATCCAGGAGAAGAACAGACACTAAAGCAACCAGAGAAAAGCCAGGGACACATAAAGAATGTTTTTAAAAAACAACTCTAATGATTAGCCTCAGAGAGACTGGAGGGCCACACTTTGTCACCCAGCCCATTCACTGAGAGACTCAAAAATCACAGAGGAGGAGCCCCTAGAGGTGGCCCAGTCCATCCTTCTGGTTTTAGAGCTGAGGGACTGTCTTAGTCTATTCGGGCTGCTATAACAGAAATACCGTAGACTGGCAGCTTAAACAACAAATAGTTATGTCTCACAGTTCTGGAGGCTGAGAAGTCCAAGATCAAGACACTGTCAGAATCAGTGTCTGCTGAGGACCCACTTCCTGGTTCACAGCCTGTGTCTTCTCACTGTGTCGGCACGTGGTGGAAGGAGCAAGGGAGCTCTCTGGGGTCTCTTTCATAAGGGCACTAATGCCATTCCTGAGGGCTCCACCCTCATGACTTAATCACCTCCCAAAGGCCCCACCTCCTAATACCATCACGTTGGGGGTTAGGTTTCAACATATGAATTTGTTGGGGGGGGGGGACACAAACATTCACTCTATTACAGGGACCCACAGATAAATTAGATCGCTGAGTGGAGAGGCTGTGGGTATGAAAGCCACATACATTTCAATATGTAAGAGTTTTAGATATTCTGTATGTTGTTCCCATATATAATCAGTCTGCTATAACACTTGGTTTTAAGCTACAAATTTGTACCGACACATTGAGATATTACAGGACAATTTGAATACTTTGTGAACTTTGTGTGTGCTTAAGAGTGATTTCCTCTGCAAGAAACACTAAGGCGAATGCAGAAAAATGGTGCCCAGGTAAACTGAGCAGCTTAGGCACCCACAAAACACACACACACACTTGCCACCTACCTCCCATCACCACATGTGTTTCGAGCCATGCCCATCCATAGCTGGTGTTAGAACTTTCCATAAGATTCCACATCTCCCTCCTTCCTCCACTTCACAATAACTCACAAGTGATAACCTTCCGAAGCCCACTTCCACATGCAAAACTTCTTTTCATTTATCTTGTACTTCAAGATAAAGTTCCATATTAATTGCAGTATTTACGTATTTCTTTACCATTTAGCATGCGTAAAACTGTGCTTCCGTTTTCTATTAGGTTTTTATCTTTTTTTACAATGTGTCATTGAGGAAGATTTTGAGTGCTGTGCCCCAACTCCATTTTTCCCCTGAACCCTACAGTTTTTATTGTGCAATTCTGCATGATGCAGTCTTTTTTAGAAACACACATGTCGTGTTATAGCAGAACTGACCGTATGACTGTATTTCTGCATGCAAACTACATTTTCAGGAGTTCCTATGATCCTTGAAAAACAAAAACAAAAACAAAACAAAAAAGGGCATGGCATGCTGATTCGGGTTTGGAAAATTTGGTCACCACCACTGAACTGCACACCAGTCACTCCCAGAGCATTATTTCTGGCTGCCCCAAAACTTTCATCTCCCTCTGGGCCTTCACCCTGCACTGACTGTGCTGGAATCTCTTCCCAGGATAGGGTCTGTTGTTAGGTTTTGTTAGTATAAAAGAAATCTGTATATCTTCATTTTTTTCCCCCTCCATCAAATACAAAATAAAATTCAAGCATAAATAATGAAATCTCCATTCTTGGCTTTTGTTTATGGGAAAGCAGCCGAGTTTCAGGGAAGCTGGGGAGCTGGTGCTGCCTTCCCATCCCGGCCTCTCACGCGCCTGTTTGCTGTGTGACCTTGGGCAGGCTCCAGAACGCCAAGCTGTTGGTTTCCTCCACCATAAACAGAGATAACAAGGCTTACTTCAAAGGGGTTTTGTGAGGATTAAATAAGATAATGTAGTATTTAGCACAGTGGCTGGCACTTACTAAGTGTTTTTCCATTTATCTTTTTCTGAGGACCAGTCAGGCTGATCCCTTTGCTGGTCACAGACATATTCCGCCATCCGTCTTGTGTTATTTGGCTACATTGAAATCCCTTCCCCTCCCCCATTGCTACTAGAATTTGGAGCTTAAAAATTGCCAAAACGAGTAACTGGGAGATACAAAGCCTCTTCACTTTTGGGACCAACTCTTTGGGGCCATATGGCCAGGTTCTCTCCTTTTGCCTTCCCTTCATTAGCTGGTGTTGCCATTCATTCATTCACTCGACATTTGCTGGATGCCTGGTACACAGGGGGTACATGAGTGACAACTTCTGAGCCCCGGTTTTCTCAGCAAAATGAGGACAATAATACCTGTATCATAAGGCTGTTATGATACAGGACCATAAAGCACCTCTTACACTGCCTGGCACATGATAGGTGCTCAAAAAAGGGTAGCGTCTCTCCGTACCATCACGATGAAAATGAATAAGCCACAGCCCTACCACAATAGAACTTAAACCCCGATAACACGAAGAGCCCTTTCGGCTGCCCTAGTGCAGACGAGCAGACAGATACCACGCTGGGAAGACCTGCAAACCTCTCTCCTACAGACCCAAACACGCCGGAGCAAATGTTTCACTGGCGATGAAACAATGAGTCTGATTATGAAGGCGTCTGACTGAAAGGCAGCAAGCTGGCTTAGGAATGATTCATCATTGTCTGCTGCAGTAATTAGAAGTATTTTGGTTGGTTCTGGGTCAGAATGACCCAGTTACTGCACTTTTTTTCACTGCTAAAGTTTGTGGTGAACCTTAAAACAAAAACAAAAGGCTTAGGAAAAGATAACTACTTTGTGGCTTTTGCTCAGAGCAAGGACGTTATCAGCTCTGCCCTTCAGAAGCAAACCCCAATCATGGAAGCCAAATAAAAGCTCCGTCTTTTATTTTACTAGACACAAGTGTAATTTTCACAGACACCCCCTCCAGACTGGAGCCCCTAGAAACCCATCTTGTTCACCTGTTTCCCCAGCACTTAGTACAAAATAAGTACCAGGAGAGTGTTTTTTGATGAAGTGCTCCCACAGACAGGTTAATTTTCAAGCAGTGAGAAAAAACCCAAAATATCTAACCTTTGCTAAACTCTCCAGAAATAAACGGACATTTCCCACTTTATTCTTGCTAATGTTGACTCATTAGCAAGATAGTTTCTACATATCTGACATACTTCAAATGACCAAAAAAGCATGAAATCCATGGGGCCGGCCCAGTGGCGTAAGTGGTTAAGTTTGCACGCTCTGCTTCAGCAGCCCAGGGGGTCCGCAGGTTTGGATCCTGGGCGCGGACCTACACACCGCTCATCAAGCCATGCTGTGGCGGCATCCCACATACAAAAATAGAGGAAGATGAGCACAGATGTTAGCTCAGCAACAATCTTCCTCAAGCAAAAAAGAAAAAAAGCATGAAATCCTAATAGAAAGCAGAAAAAGTGTACATAGGATAGAAAGTTATATCACTCACATCCTTAGCACCGAATATAATTGTAAATTTTTTTAAATGCATAGAAAAAAGACTGGAAGGAAATATACTAACATGTTAACAGAGGATGTTTGGGGAAATGGAATTATGGACAAATTTTTTCTTCTTCCTAATTTTCTGTATTTTCCACATTTTTTACAAATAGTCATGTACAATTTGTATAAACAACTTTTGGCGGGGCATCATAATCATGACACTCCATCGAGCTTGAGTCCATTTCGAGGCAGCGGGATATGGAACAGACAAAAGGAACTGAGTGCTGGAGTCACACTGACCTGACTCTGCCACTCCCCAGTGGGCAGTCACTTCACATCTGTAGAATTAGCGTCCGGGCTAGATCATCTCTTCGGCAGCCTACAGCTCTAGCTCAACAGCCATTCACATATTTCAGGCAACAACACTCCCAGGGTAAACTGGGAGCCCTACTTGGGGCTCACTGGGGAGCAAATGTCCCCAGGGCTGTCCTCCAGTTCAGGGCCTGAGTCACTATCTGGAAGCTAAGAGGCAGCCAGGGACAACTGCCTGCCCCCTTAACACCAGGCCACCACCTACGTGCTCCTTCCCCTGGAAATGGACTGACTTTGGGGGCCAACAGAGTTACGGGCTGGGATGGGTGGACTTGTCACAGCTTCTCTGACCCACGAGAGACCTGGGATGGCCTCCCCTCCACAAACGCCAAATTCCCCATCTTTCCAGGAGACTTTCCCACATTGGTCCAACCCTCACTCTAACTCCTTTCTCTTTTTGAATTGTGCTTATTAAATTTGAGCAGGTACAAAAGAACATTTGGAAGATATTTATGTCATAAAGACTCATGGTACAACGAAGAGCCATGTGCCCACGTCTGGTTTAAGAATAAGAACCTTACATCATCCCTGACGTCCCCCTGTGTGCTCCTCACCTGTCCCCACCCCCAGGTAACTGGTATCCTGAATTTTATGTTTATCCTTCTCCTGCTTTTCTTTATAATTTTAACAAATTTCTTAATTTAGATTTAACTTAATTTTAACCTAAAGTTTAACACAGGGGCTGCCCGGTGGCACAGCGGTTTGGTTCGCGCTTGTCAGCCCAGGGTTCGCGAGTTCGGATCCCGGGCGCCCGCCGACGCACTGCCTGTCAGCCACGCTGTGGCGGCGTCCCATATAAAGTGGAGGAAGACGGGCACGGATGTTAGCCCAGGGCCAGTCTTCCTCAGCAAAAAAGGGGAGGATTGGCGACGGATGTTAGCTCAGGGCTGGTCTTCCCCACAAAAAAAAAAAAAAAAAAATTTAACATAGATTTCACTTAACTTTTTTTTCCTGCTTGGAAAACATCAACTTTAGTGTGCACACAAATCACCTGGGGGTCCTGTTAAAATGCAGATTCTGTTTCAGTAGGTCTAGGCCAGAGCCTGAAATTCAGCATTTCTGACAAACTAATTCAACTTAATTTTAATTGAAGTTTCACTCTAAGCAACGTATTGTCCACTTTTACATTTTTAAACTCTGTGTGAATGGACTCACACTGTACGATTTCTCGAGACTTGGCTTTTTGCTCAGTACAATGCTCCTGGGACTCACCCGTGAGGTTGCCCACGTCTGTAAGTCACTTCCACCACTGGATAGCACTTGTGTCGATGAACACACCACAACAGATTTTTCCTCTCTGTAGTTGATGGCTATTTGAGTTACCGCTAGTTTTTGTTTGTGCGCTATTACAAACAACACTAGTATAAACATTATCAGACATGTCGCCTGTTACATACCCAGCTCTCGTGGCTGCCACACAACTCCAGGGGGCGCCATACACATTGTAGGCTACCTAAATAGCACCCCCTAGAGCGAAAAGGTTGTACCAATTTAGGTAAAGAAGTGCCTGGTTGTTCACACCCTCACCCACCCTTGACATAGTCAGGCTTGTAAATTTTTGCTAATCTAGTAGGTGTGAATGGTATCTCACTGTGGTTTTAATTTGCATTTCTCTCTTCACTAGTGAAATCGAGCATCTTTTCGTACGTTTATTAGCTATTTGTTTCTCTCCTGTCCCTTGCTAAATTCCTGAACTATCCTTTCAGTTTACCTTACCAAACCAAAAAGAAGCTTCTGGGGATATTAATATCTCACTTTTACCTGATTAATACCTGTCCTAAATATATTCTGGTTTCTCTTTTTATTGTTTTATAGAGTTTTTCTCCTGATGGAGGTGAGGGGAACTCCTCCATCTTTATAGGTTTAACACAGATTTAGCAATTTCATTACTTTCAACATTTTTAGAATTTCTTCCCATTATTTTCAGGTGAGGAAGAGCCTCTGAATCATGGCAAATGGGAATTTTTGAAGTCATTGTGAGAAATAAACACATAAACTAGAAGAAAATAAAAATAATTAGTGTTTTGATTTTTTTTTTCTGAAGAAGAGTCACCCTGAGCTAACATCTGTTGTCAATCTTCCCCTTTTTGTGTGTGAGCCACTGCCACAGCATGGCCACTGACAGATAAGTGGTATAGGTCCGTGCCTGGAAACTGAACCTGGGCCACTGAGGCAGAGCATACCTAACTTAGCCACTAGGCCACTGGCTGGCCCTTGATTATTTTTTTGAAGGTAATAACTATACTGCAATACAATTCTACCCTTGTATTGAGCCAAGTTACATTTGAATAATTTTGAGAACTGCCCACACCAGTTGAAAAAAATTGCCAAGGACTAATTAACTCTTCATCAAATTTAACTATTGAATGACTTCCAATCTAAAAAAGTCATATCTGGTCATTCTTTTAGAACAAATATCTATACCTAGCAAAGAAAAAAAGTGAAATTTGACAAAGGTACATCATTTCATAAGCGTATTGGTATTAAGGATTTCTCCCAGTAAATACAGACTTGGTACCACCTAATGCTTACAGACAGAGCACAGCTTGGCAAAGGGCTTTATAAGATATTCTATAACCGTAGGTTTTACAGCTGAAAGAAGACTCAAAAGTATCACCCGGTCCAACCCTCTACCGTATAATAAGAAACTGTTGAGTCATTTTAAAGACAAGGAATAGAACATTTAATCCAAGTAAATAATTCTGCTACTTTCCACTAGAGTATTTGCACTTTATAAATTCTTGCCTTTTATGGAGAGATTTGAAATATTTCTGTGACTAATCAACTTTGACGTAAGAGTGAAGGTAGAGTAGACATAAAGCGATAGAAAGATCTCCATCCTTGAAACGTCGTCATTCTCCTGTTCTACCAGAACAGTGAGCCCTGGACTGTTGTGATCTGTTCCTCAGACACAGCAGCAAACAGGTGAATTCAGGGCCTTTTCCCAGTGTGGACAGCCGGGAACAGGAGTGTCCAGCCTTATCCCTGGTGCAGTTTCCCTAAGCAAGTTTCATATTTGACGGACTTCGATTTTACAACCTGAGAAGATGGTTCTGAGATCTTGTGGGTTTGCTCTATTCAACAGCCATTTGAGTGTTAATGCAGAAAGGAGATGAGCCTTCAAAAAAGTTAAAGGAAAGGGAAATTAAGGGATTTCGGGATATCAATAAGTCCTAAAACATTTTGGGAATCTGTACCAGCAGAACAATCAACGTGGCAGACTTTGTTAAACTATTTGTAGAATTAGGATTAGGTGACCACCCTCCCAGACCAACCTGCCTTTTCCCTTCACAACATTCATCACACCAACAGTTCACGTTTCAATGTCTGTCCTCCTACAAGACCACGACCTCCACGAGGGCAAAGACCACATCTGTTTTGTTGACTACAGACTCAGAGCCCACCCCAAGCCTGTCTCCATTAGTACTTCCTGATTGAATGAGTGAGTGCAGGCCTGCTATTTAGAGAGGCTGATCAGCAGAAAAGATAGTCCAGGAGCCAGGCTGTTCATCCAACATACTACGTGCCCCAGTTTACTCTTGGATCCAGTCTCACCACAAGATGTTTTCAACCCCATTAGCTTGGTCCCTCATGGAGTCATCTTCCCAGAGATGCACTGTATTATTACAACCTCGGCTTTTGTCCCACACCATCATGGAAAATAGCCATATGGAGCTGGCTTTGGCATTTGCTAACAAATTAAGTCCACTGTGTCACAATATCATCTACATGAGGTCCCACAATAGAAATTACTTTGAGAATTTAATGCCAGGGGGGAAAAGTCCTTTCCCCTGAAGAATGCCATGCTTCTCCCTTTCTGATAATAAGCCTGCTAGCACTTATTACTTCCCCATCTTGTGCTGACCACCAGATAAGTAGTGACAAATGCAAACAAAAAATAGGCAATTACTAATCTCAGGGAAAACAGAAAGCTATGCAGGAAAAAGGAAAACTATAGTTTTATACAAAATGAATAATAGCACATAACTGGCTTAGCTGTCAAAGTGTTTACGTGGCCATAATGATGTGTACATTGAAGTGAGCTATCAAAAACTATAAATAACTATATTGGGAGGATGGAGGGCAGGATGTATCCGTGCTTCTGTATGGGGAAAATGGGGCATGAGTGGAAGAGAGAAAAATCCTTAACTTCCATATTGGAAGTTAATAAATATTACCTAAAATTCAAACATTAAGAAGTAGCAAAATATGTTCCTTGGAAATGTCAAGATAATTTCCAAAAGAATCAGTTAAAAGGATTGAAAATTGTTGTCTCCTGAGCACAAGAAAATGCAGGAAGGAGTGGGCAGCTACAGAGAATAAGACTGCGCTAGTATTTGACCTATAGTATCCGATTTAATCTTCACTAAAATTCTTCTCTCACTAGTGAGAAAACTAAGGCTCATAGACATTAAGTAACCAGGATCTCATAGGTGGCACTAAAGCTAAGATTGTAATGCAGGTTTACTGATATCTAAAACTCACGATCTTTCCACATTATGCTCCCTCTCTTATTCTCCTATATTAAGGGAACTTGTGACGTAAAGGAAAAAAGCTTAGAGCTATGTGGTCTCATAAAATGCCATATGACATAAAGAAAGAAAAGAAAGTAGCAAAGATAAAGAAGAGTAAAGATGAAGAAGGACAACATTTAAGACCATTCATAAAACTAGAGTTACATTAGTAACTAATACATATGAACTCAAGCCCACTATGGATCTTTTTTTGCCAGAACAAAGTAAGTCGGCATTTATAAAAGTGAGCCTTTGATAAAACCCTGCCAAGTGTCTGATCCCTCCAAGCAGCACTGAGACAAGCCTTCAGAAGCACCACCCACCACACAGGAGCAGTCACTGGTCCCAGGACAAGCTAAACTCAGAAGGGCATTTAACCCCATGCAGTATGAAGCTTTACAAACAAGATCGGTCAGGAGGACCTCCGAGCAGAGTGAAAGAAAGGATGCTGAGAACCGAGGCAGAAGGGAGGATAGCCAGGAAGATGGAGTCAGGAGTGGGAAGAATCCAGGGAAGTGGTTCAGAACTGAGTCTATGAAACGTGACTGAGTGCCGGGCCTCCAACTCACGTCACACCCTATGGGGCTGGTCTGTCCCTGGATGGGCAGTCCTGGCCTGAGGCGAGGTGGCTGTACCCCCCAGCAGGTGCTTCCTCCTCACCACTAGAGGCAAAATTTCTGTATGAACACAGCCTTCTGTGTCTTGGCCAAATGCCTAATGAAAGAGGCCCAAGTAATCTATAGAGTATGTCATTCTGGAAGGAAATAGGCACAAGAAAGAGGATGTGCCCAACACACCTTAAAGAAATGCCACATTAAACATGTTCAAATTGGTAGTCATGTCGGTGTGAGCGCAAGGAAGCACCTCACATATTTATAATCATATTTGGTTGCATGTTACAGAGACCCAACCACAGTGGCTCCACCCAACAGGGGCTCATTCTTCCATGTAACAAGAAGCCTGCAGGGAGGCAGTCCAGAGCCAGGGTGGCAGCTTGAGAATGACATCCAAGACCAGAGCTCCTTCTGCTTTGGAAGGTGGCACCTGTGGCCCACATTCCAGACTGGAGGAAGGGAAAAAGGCAAAGGATAAAAGGAGCATGGCCTCCTTACCAGGAAAGCCATTGTTTCCCCAGAAGTCCCACCCAATGGATTTCTGCTTATAGAACACTGGCCAGAACGGGATCTCGTGGCCACCTATGCTCCTAAGGAGCCTGGGAAGTTGAGATTTTACCTGGGCACTTTGCTATCCTGAAGAAAATCAGGGGTCTATTAATCAGGAATAAGAAGGGGAGGGACAGAGCTGTTTGCCACGGGCTGCACAGAGTCCAGAGTCCGTTCAGCCAGTGATGGGAAGATGAGTGATATGTTTTGGAAAGCACAGTATGAAAAGTAATGACAAGACCAAAACAGACCAAGGCCAAATCTGTCCCAGACAACGAGGTCACGCTGACCTTCTGGGGAGAAGAGGATGTTCAGACACGACATGGTACTGCAAGGCAAATGCAAAACTATTCAAAGTGCTACAATCCTGCAGAGGTGGCTATTTTAAGTGTTTATTATCCACCAGTAAGGATGGCACATGAACTGCCCCTAGAGGATACTTCTGCTGGGCATTTTACATGTCGCTTCATTTCATCCTCATGCAGCCTGTGAGATCAACAGGAGAGGAAACGAGAGGTCCAGAGAGACGGGGTGTTTTGCTCAAGGACACGCAATTCGTAAGAGGCAGAGATGAACACAAATCTAGGATCTCCCAGGCCTGTGACCTCTCCACCTTTCCTCTTGTCCAGCTTAATCTTCTGGATACTGGACCCTGAGGAGAGAGGCAAGACTCAGCCTCTATTCTGCTCAACCCAGACTTCTGGCTAGTGAGCCAGACCAGAGCTTCAGATCACACCCACCTCCCACAGAGATCTCTCACTGTCCACACTCTGACCTTGGCTTTGTCCACGAGAGTCAGAACCTTCCCTTCTGCCTGTCCTGCCGCCCAGCCTCCTGGCTGTGATCTCCAGTGGATGCTGCTCAAGCTGCTGAGCTGTGCAACCAGCCTCTAGTCCTGGCCTGACCTGGTCTGGCCTCGAGCAGCCCACCCCCTACAGATCCTGCAACAAGCTCTTTCCTTTTGTGGGTCTTCACCAAGCCTTATCAATAACATCCAAATCTGCTTCTGTAACTAACACCTTCTACTGAGAGGGAGGAGAAGAAAAGAGTGAGTTTCCTATTTGGGCATTTATTTATTAAGGGTACAAATTTCCACTGGGAAATGTAAACACCATGTTATCGGTCTGTGCGGGGGGGGTGTTTCCTCAGAAGCACTAAATGGTTATCCCTTTTCTACGAGCAAAGAGTTCTTTGGCGGAGCCCATATGAAGCCCAAGAAAAGACGCGCCCAAGTATGTACTCAGAGAGCCTCCATTCTGTGCCAGGCACATTGACACAATCTAGGTGGGAAAGACAGTGGCAATTGACAGAGACCCCAAACCGTGAGCTGCACAGGCTGCTGAGCACGGTCAGCCAGGGGCAAAGAAGCAGTTCAGGCCTCCTGTGACTGGTCTGAGAGCTCGTGCTCCCTGTGGGTCTTCTGGAATAGGAAACAGGGAGGAGACAGACCGGAGAGACTGAGAACACCAGTGCTATTTCCAGGTCCTCCTGTCTTTCTGGTTTGAGCTTGAATCACAACTTTGGGACTTTTGCCTAGGACACCAGACATCTATCCAAAGGGACGTCCCTTACAGCCAAGGATGGTAAGACCACTGCAGATCTGTGAGTCAAGGACAGGATGCCTATTCACTGTGTCCAAGGGAAGACTCACATTCCAGAAGCCTACATTTGTGTGGAGGTTCCAATCAACACATTGTGGCATCGCAAGACCAAACAGCAATTTGTTTTCAAAATAAAGCAGCCTAGAAAACGTCTACACACAGCACGAAGCAGCAAATGAGAAACAGTATGTGTTATTTGCATTTTATAAGATTTTCAAGTAAATTCACAAGTAAACTTATTTACATGTTAACATTAGTTTTGAACATGAACGAATTCCAAGATAACAATTAAAGTAGAGGCTTTTGTCGCTAATTTGTTTTTTAAGCCCTCGATGTTTGAAAGAGAAACCTGCCTGGGGTTTAGGGACATGAGATGAGCAGAAGTGAAATATCTGAGTTTATGGCAAGGGAGCTTCTCAAATCAAGGTAAATTTGCAAAGACAGATGTCTGCACAGGACACGAATTGTTTTATCCTTTAGAATCTTAAGGACTCAGATAGTCCAAATTTGTCTTCACCTTTAATATCGATCGCTGCTAAGAAGAGTGCAGCATGAATTCATCCCTCATTGGGTAAGTCTCCACCACGTGCCCAGGACTCAGCTTGGCTGCTGAGAAGACAATGGAGATGATACAGCTGAAAGCTTAAGAATACGGTACAGGCACTAGAGTCAAACAGCCTGCATTTGCAATCAAGATTCCTCCACCTGCCAACTGTGTGACCTTGAAAAAGTTAATCTCTCTGTATCTCAGTTTCCTCATCTGTAAAATGAAGACACTAATAGTACCTATCTATGGCAGGCAAAATAATGGCCACCCAAAGATATCCATGCCCCAATCCCTGGAATCTGTGAATGCTACCTTCCATGGCAAAAGGGACTTTGCAGATATGATTAAGGTTACAGACTTTGAGATTGGGAGATTATCCTGGATTATCCTGAGGGTCCAAACTAATCACATGAGTCCTTAAAGGAGAAGAACCTCTGTCTGCAATCAGAGAGTGAGATGAGATAAGAAGAAAAGCAGGAGGAGGAGAGGAAGGAAGAGAAAAAAGACTTAAAGCATACGAGGGACTTGACTGGTTGTTGCTGGCTTTGAAGGTGGAGGAAGGGAGTCATGAGCCAGGAAATACGGGCAGCCTCTAGAAACTTGGAATAGCCCTCAGCTGACAGCCAACAACTGAATTAGGCCAACAACCCAAATGAGCAAGGAAGCAGATTCCTCCTTGAGCAGCTAGAAAGGAACACGCCCTGCTGACATGTTGATTTTAGCCCACTGAGACCAAACCGAATTTCTGACCTCCAGAACTGCAAGATAATAAATCTGTGTTGTTAAAACAACACTAAACTCTTGGTAATTTGTGATTACAGCAATAGGAAATTAATACTCTATCTCAAAGAGTTGTTGTGAAAATGACATGAGTTTAATCTACAAAAAGCTTAGAATAGGACTTGGCATATAATAAGTACTGAATCATTTAATTTTTTAAATGGAGAGCAAGATAAATACAGTTTATGTTTTCACAGAACTTCAGTCTTACAGGGGAGGGGGCTAAAGGATTAAACATTTAAATATAATAAATGTGAGAGGACTATGAGAGGGGACACACAGGCTAGCAGAGGATAGTTGGTGGGGTTTCCTAACTTCACACAGACCCAATAAAGACCTTCAAAGATGGCCATTGCCATGTTCAAAACGCCCTCCTCCGATAAGTCAACCAATGGTAATATCTAAGTAGCCCTTATTACCAACAACATAGTTAACTATATCTATCTACACTATTCCAAGTTTTATTAAGCCACTAGTCTGATTAAAAGAGAAAACAAATAATGGATGCCTTTCCATCAAAACTTTCTGGAAAGAGCTCTTTCAGTGAGAAAGATAAGACTTATTAGAGCATTTTTCATTTAAAAAATCACGTTTATATTTTATGCATACTTTTTTCCCCCATTTCACTCTATTCACTTATTAGATCTGAATGAGTTGCCCAAGTCCTATTCAAATTGCCACCAAAATGTCATCAGTGTCTAAGTTGAGTTGTTTTTGCAGGTTTTAGCCGTAGCTAAATAAAGGACACCTGCGACGGCCTCTGGAGCCAGGACTGGAAATAATGATCTGCGTTAATTAACACCCCCAGCCCCTCCCTAACGGCAGCAGTGCATCCCGAGAGCACAGACAAAACCTTGTCTTGTATGACGCCCTGTCCCTGGATTTCTGAAACTCTCAACTCAGTACCTGCGACACAAATGAGAAGCCCCAGAGAGAAAGAACAGCAACTTTTTCCCACTGAAAAGAAAAGAAAACATAGTCACATTTTTGGGACAATCCAAATTTACCTTTAAATAAGCATGACTTTCACCTATACTAAATTTTTTTAAGTGTTCATTTTCAACTTTCAATGATTGTGAAGCGATAAATTCCCACCCAAACAAATCCTCGGGCTCCTCATGACCTTGACATTAGACACCTATCTGGAAAGAGGCCCCATCTTCTCAGCAGGTTGTCCCCCCTCTGATTGCAGAAGATAAAAGAGCTATTGCCAGTAACTAAATATGCATGCACTATTTTGTTAGAGTCACAAATTCCTTTTTTTCTTTGCTCTTCAAGAGCACTAAATCACCTTCTCTAGTAAAATGCCCACAGGTGAGGAAAATAAACCCAACCACTCCTAGGAAAACTTTCTGGGTCTTGTGAAGTTACCAGCACCTTTTAATTACTTCTAAATGTTTCACTACCAGTTGTTACATGTAACAGAAACAAGAATTACATTAGCACATTAAAACAAGAGGACCATAAACCTGCGCTAGAGTCTGACTAATATATAAAACAAGATGAGCAGGCGGGAAGATCCCCGTGAACAACGACTAACGGGACAGGAGGCCAACTTACACTGGGTGAATCAACACCATGCTCTTGACTTCAGTTTCCAATAACTGAGTGGGCCAGGTTGCTATCATTCTCACTTTTTTTTTTTTTTACAGATAAAGAAACTGAGGCTGGTCACACAGGACCACACAGGAAATGACAGAAGAACCAAAGGATGAGTTGCCTCCATACTTTGGCATACCTGCTCCACCACCAGTTTATGGAAACAACTCACAAAATGGGAACATCAAGAAACATTAATTTAAAATAGCATATTTTCTAAATGCCTGAAAGTTTCCAATAAAATGCTACAACAGATATTTTATAAGAGTTTCGGGGAACCATGACCCTCTGGGGATTTCCAAAACGAGACGTAAATGGGAAAGTATCTGCAAACATAATAAAAACGTGTTGGAAAAGTCACCCTCTGAACAAAGTCGGTCATGACCTATGCCAGAAAAAATTATTAATACAGAGATTTTTTTTAATAGGATAATTTCTTGGAGGAAGAACAGACTTTTAAAAGTGGACTAGCAAATATGCTGTAAAAGAACATGTTGCCTAGTGATGCAAGTGACAGAAGCCTGAGGCTCCCAGGAGGGCAGAGTGACCCCTGCTGGGGGTGACAGAGGGACCAGAGAGCACATTTATTGAGCAACTGCAGGACAGTAACTTCAGTATGTTATCTCTGCTCTGCCTCACCACCTGAGGAAAGTGCCACAGTGGGGATTATCTTACAGGTGAGGAACCAAGGCTCAGAAATTTACCAGGGCCCTCCAGGTGGTGGCTTGACACCAGAACCCAGGTGTGTCTGAGCCGCGAGCAAGCCCAGCGCACAGGGAAAGCTGCCATGAGGCCGCGCCAGTGAATGGGCTGAAAGATGAGCATCTGTTCACCAAACTGGGCAAAGTGACCCGGGGCACTGGGAGGAGAGCGGGAAGCTGTGGCCACAGGAGCCAAGGAGGCTTGGAAGAGAACACACCAGGCGGGGGAAGGCTGCTCCCAGAGCCACCTGCTGTCCCCTCTGAGGGTGTAGGGCAGGCGGGGGCTCACCATGTCAGTCCACAACCCACAACAAGTTAAGAGCTCCACCAATCTCCTTACTGTCCATTCAGACATTCTCCCAACGATGCTGACATCACTCCTAAAAAATCTGCTCCCAGAAAAATGGGCATTTGATCATATCCTCTCAGTGTGAGAGACAGTCAATTCAGAACTGTGGAGCTAACACAAAAGCCAAGATGAAGCCAAGCATCTCCTATCAGTGACTGGGTCATCCAGTTACCACATATTCAATCCTCTTTGGGCCGCCCAGATGTGAAAAGCTGAGGAAGTCATTTGGGGAGGCAGGGAGAAGTCCCATGGATCTGAGGTAATATATGTAATTAAAGTGCCCAAGTTTGTCCCAGGAACAAGTTTCTCAGCAGGGTGAAGTGAACCACAGATTAAATATGAGGTGGTTTACCACCTCTATGCTTTTGCCCCTGCTGTCCCCCCAGCCCTCAAAAACGCCCTTCCATTTCACCACCTGTCAAAGTCTTAAGCACCTTTCAAGTCAAGAAAGTAACCTTTATGGGTTGAATTATGCACCCCCAAAATTCATATGTTGCAGTCCTAACTCCCAGTACCGCAGAACGTGGCCTTACTTGGTAACAGGGCCATTGCAGATGTAATTAGCTAAGATGAGGTCATGCTGGAGTAGGGTGGAGCCCTAATCTAACACGACTGGTGTCCTTATAAAACGGGAAAATTTGGACACAGACACGCACACAGGGAGAACACCATGTGAAGACTGAAGTTATGCTGTCACGAGCCAAGGAACTACAAGAAGCTGGGAGAGGTGCCTGGAACAGATCCTTCCTAGTGCCTCAGAGGGAGCACGGCCCCTTCCTCTTGGCCTTCCAGCCTCCAGAACGGTGAGAGAATACGTCTCTGTGGTTTAAGCTGCTCAGCTGGTGGTATCCCTGTTATGGCAGCCCAAGGAAACTAGCACAACGACTGTCTTAGCCCATTCAGGCTCCGGTAACAAAATACCATAGACTGGGTGGCTTCTAAACAGCAAATTTATGTCTCAGCTCTAGAGGCTGGAAGTCCAAGATCAGGGTGCCATCGTGGTTGGGTCCTGGCGAGAGCCCTCTTCCAGGTTGTGGAGGGCCATATTCTCACTGTCTGGCAGAAGGGAGGAGGGAGCTCTCTGGGGCCTCCTTTATAAGGGCACTAATGCCATTCCTGATGGCCCCACCCTCATGACCTGAGCAGCCCCTGAAGGCCCACCTCCCAATATCACCACATTGGGGGGCAGGTTTCCACATATGAATTAGGGGGGGACACAAACATTCAGTCTATAGCAGTGACTTAAACCTCATCTTTGCCAAGAGGACTTTTCAGATTCTACTGACCAAGCTCCCCCCAGAAAAGGGGGTTCCCTGCCCTACCCTTTGTTATAGGAGCCCCCTTTCAAACAAGAGACTCTGCGTCCCCTGCAGAGTGGGGAGGAGGAACTTGCATGGAATGACTTAAATGGAGTATTGGGACCAAATCCCTCTGTTGTAAGTTTGAATCCACGAGATACAGAGGTGAGCAGAACAGGAAGAAGCAGGCACATGGTTTGCTGCCACATCATGGGGATGGCAGAGCACAAGACAAAGTCCCCCAAGCTCCTGCACCAAGGACCCAGAGCAGCTGTCAATCCAGACATGCTCTTCGTCTCGGCCTGGGTGTGGCCCAGCCCATGGCAGCTGCTGTCCTGAAGAATGTGGTCCTTCTCACGCCCCTCACAGAAAAATCCTTCACCCTGCTGGCTTCAGGGGGTCTCCGTTCCTGGACATCCAACGAGGCAAAATGAAAACACCTGGGCTCTCACCGCTCTCACAGGTACCTCCAGTGAGC
The DNA here is from genome assembly GCA_031878705.1 of Tapirus indicus. Lineage (NCBI taxonomy): Eukaryota > Metazoa > Chordata > Mammalia > Perissodactyla > Tapiridae > Tapirus > Tapirus indicus. Next base: position 9,419,882 of record CM062923.1, on the reverse strand, counting down.
ACCTACAGCTGTCTTGCCAGCCAACCAGCAAGCCCTGAAGAATCAAGACTGTGTGTAATTCGTCAGTCCATTTCCATGGAGGCTGACAAAGAGCTTGGAACAGCAAACACGGTTGAAAATTCATCTCAGCGCAGTCATGCAGAGGGGGCACCCACCAAGCTGTCATCGATGGCTTTGTAAAAGTGTGGTAGCCTCCAGAGACTGGGGTAGCCCAGGCTTCAGTGTTACAGGGACACACAAACACCTATCAAGACACTCCCCGGGTCACGCTCTGCAGTAGGGTCAGCTCTGTCCGGGGAGGGAAAGGTACCAGCCACTGCACTGGGGTAGTCACCACATGCTCGCAACATAGCAAGGACACAAGATTGACACATTTGGGGGACAAGACCAGACAGGAAATAGTTTAATGCTAAAATGGGAGGAATAGACTAGGTACTATTGGAATTGATAGAAAAGGGACAGCAACAGGAGTTAGCGAAGTCTGGAAGGCTGAGCTCCGGCATCTTGACGCTTCCCCTGAGTGGCCCCTAACTTCCGATCAGTAAGCATGTCCTTGGAAGTCTTCTTTCATAATCTTTCTGGCTCAAACGCTTCACATCTAAGAACTTGTTCCTAATGGCTAACCGCAATCCACCTTCCAATCAAGCCCATCTCTCTTTTTAAATTTGGACCCTAACAGATACGTGATCCATTCATTCAATAAATTTGCTTGGAGCCTTCCACGTGCCAAGGTCTGTATTAGGCATAATATCTGCACTTGGAGAACTGCAACCCCAGTGGAAGACACAGTACAAGGAACACAATGGTGAACAACACTAAGGAAAGGCACCGACCCAGCCGGGAGGGAGGAGGTCACACAGGCAGCCTCATAGAGCTGGTGCCTGCGTTAGGGAGGAGGGAGCCAGATGACACAGTGCAGGAGCAGCACATTCTGGCAGAGTGAGAGCATGGAACAGACTGGTGCTGCAGCGGGGAAGGGTAGGGTGGGCCAGGGGAGCAGGGAGGAGGATGGGCAAGCCTGGCCATGGCGGGGGGTGGGGGCGCTCCAGGACATGAACCCTTGCCCTATATCCAGGGAACCCTGGACCACTGCACACACCAGAGAACCTTCCAGACACATCAGCTGAGAAGGAAGCTGGAAAAATAAGCAGGGCCAGATAGTGAGAGCCCGTGTTGAGGAGCTTGGACTTGACCCAACAGGTGATGTTAGGAAAAGCCCTGAGCTCTGTTCCTGGAGTTCCCAGGTGGAAGGGCTTCCAAAAGCAATGCTCCCAGCCTCGTGGCCCTCGCCACACTACACAGGCGATAGCAGCCCCTGCTCTTCTCCGCGCCCCTCCCTCCCCCCCACAGGCAGAAGTAATCCAGGAAAAGCCTATTAGCACTGGTGACTTTGTGCCTTTTCCCTCCTTGTGTGAGGCAGCTTCCTAGGTAACGTCAATGTGAAACATTCCTTTAATAGACCCCCCAAGGTCTAGCCTGGGGGCGGGGGGGCAGGGAAAATTAGCCACGTCATTTGGCCCTCACACCTTCACCACACATCCTTAGCAGACATGAAGGTGAGATTCTGGTCTCCATCTGACTCCTCCATCTCCTGCAGCTGGAACTGGCGGAAGGAGAAGAGTGCCTGAGCCCCAAAACCCCAACGGGAAAGCACAGCAGGGCAAAGCCCGTGAGTGATGCGACTAGACTTGTGTTTTGAAAGGCACACAAGGATGCAGTGGTGGGAACGTGACCCACCTTGGAGACCTGCCAGGAGGCCGTTACAACAGTCCAGGGAGGAGAGACCGAGGACCTGCACCAAAGCAGTCACAGGGAGAGAAAGAGAAGAGATCCCCCCAGCTCCCCAAAACACACACAGGACCTCTGCAGCACTTGGCAGTCACCCAGTTGTGGAGGCAAGGAAAGATGCCCAAGTTTAAGTGGACCGAGTCAAAGCATTCAGAAGCTGGAACAGGTTGAAGATGACGAGTTCATTCTGGATGTGATGTGTGTGGGGAGACCACCAGCAGGCAATGAGACATCCAAGTCTGAGACACTAGGTGTGAGAGCACTTTTTCCTGTCACTCACATGAAATCCACTATGTCCTGAAAGATAGGCCATCTCCACACTTCTACTTTAAATGCCCAGATTATGGATTTGCCAAGGCAGTTTGAAAATAATAAAACACTGAGCTTTAATGAGGTTTCTTTGGGATTGTGTTCCAAAGCGTGCCCAATGGGCTGTCTTCGTGCTAAATCAGCCTCCCTAAGTATCTCCACATGGGCCTCTCCATCACAAAGGCTAGAGAAGGTGAATGAATTAACTCTGCCCCTCAGGAGACTGAAGTGTTTCACAAAACGCCAGCAGGCTGAATCAAGACTAATGTCAGAGGATTTAGCCTCTGCTCTCAGATAAATGTGCTGTCACCTCCTGTTCCCAGAGGAGGGGCTGATGAATGATCACTCTGCCCAGAGAACATCTGCTCCATCCTTTTAGGCAGCATTCCTCTCGGGGAGACACAGGAGGGGACAGTGATGTGGCCACCTTGAAGCTGCCAGGTCAGTGCCTGCTGCCCTCCCCTCCTCACACGGGCTCCTATGGAGAGTCTTCCGTCTCAAAGGGCTTCCAGCAGAGGAAGGAGCCAGATGGTACCAGCAAAAATTTCAGAGAGGCCAAGACACAAGGGAAATGGGACAGAGTAAGAGGATGCCTCATTCACATCTACATCATTTAAGATAAAGAAACAACCTGATGTCTTCTTGGAGAGTTCCAGGCTTGGAGATAATAATGTCTTCATTCAGTCATTTTTTTCTACTTACCACATTGTCCACTCATTACCTCTAGCCTCTGAGCTCTTTGAGAGCATGGTCTGTATCTGACTCAATCTCTGCTACCTCAGCACTGGCCATAATTCCAGGCATATTGTTCTGTTCAGAGAACACCTAATGAAGGATTGAGTGAATGAGCAGACGGGCAGATGGATGGGTGGGTGAATGGATGGATGGATAAGTGGATTAAAGACTGGAGGGATAGATGGTTGGGCAGAGAGATGGATGGATTCAACAAACAGCTCTCAAGTACCTACCGTGTGCTAGGCACGGGGGATATAGAGATGGATGGCACCTGCTCTCAGCCTCAGAGGAACTCACACTCTAGTGGGGCAAAATGCCATATTACTAAATCAATACATGATAAGAGCTATAACAAAGGGAAGAGAGCAATGGTCCTAACAGAGAGAGAGGTTGTACAATTGAGTCATGAAAGATGCACAGGAGTCTCTTGGTCACTGCATTCAGCACATGATTTCCCAAACCTTCAGTGGCATTCCTTTGGCCCAGGTAAAATCTCCAGAGTTAATTCCATTTCTCTCCCTCTAATGAGCCTTCTGCAATCAATACCGCCCCCTTCCTTGACAAGCATTGCTATGGGCCAATCCCCTCCCCCAGAAAGCAGTTAAATAGCACATGCATCTGAAGACACAACACTAACATTTCACAACAGAAATACGGAGGTGGTATGGCAGTGGATGTCAGCAGAGGGGTGTAGTGGAACAGGAGTAGGAATTGGGGTCAAAGTCTCCAGCTGGTGAAATCCAAGTTCAACAATGCAGTGGCTAACGGGGAAAAAACATTTTCTCTAAGCCTCAGTTTTCCCATACGTAAAATAGGTAAGGTGGTAATACCCACACAACAGGATTGTTTAAAGGATTAAATGAGAACTGTACGTAAACAAGCCTAGCACAGTATCTGACACACATACATTTGGCCTCGATGTTGATCACTTATGGTCTACTCTCTGGGATTTGGAGACACCATTCATTTTCCATTGTCTTTGGTTGTATAGATCCAACTCTACCATCTGGCCCAGGCTCCCAATCAAAAATATTCCTCCACCCATCCCCACCCATTCCACACGGATCCAGCCTATTCTGTTGGAGTGGGAAGGAGATTCATCTTCCCCTCTCTAGTATGTGAGCTCCTACGGACAGATGACAGGACCTGTCCAGCCCCACAGCCCCAGTACAGTACCCGGCAGAGGCTATTATTCAGAAAACATCAGCTGAATGAAACCACCTATTATGCTGCTGCCACCAGTCCCACTGCAGCCCACGTGAGTGCAGCCAGGATGCCAAGTCAACATGTCACTCTCAGTACCAAGAAAGGCCAGACCTGGGAAAGCACTTCATAAACAGTGGGTACTAAAGAAGTGTGAATTATTATAAGGAAGCCACTGTTCTTATTGTTTTAAACCAAAACTGAGAACCCTCAATTAACTAGAATGATCAGGAAATGGGATGTTCCTGTTAATTTAAGTTTCTAGTGAGTCAGAATAAACCCCCAACCCAGGGCTACAGAAGTTCAGTAAAGGGAGAAAATTCTATCAGCTAAGGAGATCAGGGAAGGCTTCCTGAAGGAAGTGGGCCTTGAAGGATAACTAAGAGTTTCCCTGGGAGCCCGGCACTGTGCCAGAGACTCAGAGAGTCCAACATGTGGCAAGGATCTTGAATGTTGCTCCTGGACAAATTAGTTACAATGGTCCCAAGGGAGCTGCTTAAAACTCCTTCCCAGAGAAGTTCACCCTTCGATTCTCAGATTGAAATCCCTCAAGGATGACATGGAGGCCCTCCCCACTTTTTCCTCTTCCTAAGGTGGCTCACAACACTCTGCTTTGCAACCACGGTGACAAATAACCTTCTGGCCACGTTAGGAGGCCTTTAGGCCAGGCGCCCTTCCCCCAGGTGTTCCGTTGACCTCTGGCTCCTGTAGAGCTCATTTCTTAGAACCATCATTTAATTTAGTAGAACTCAAAGGAAGAAATTATAAATTTTATGGGGCTGAAGTAGAAAATTCTAAAAAATTGAAGAAGCAACTCTTTTCCTATGAATAAAAATGAATTCACTCAACAAATATTTATTGAGCGCTTACTGTGTACTATGCTCTGGGTATTTATTAATGCACCGAACAGGTGTGACCCCTGCCAGGATTTTTCTCAGCACCATCAGGGCAAGGGGAGATTTGTGTGCTTCCTAAGGCCCTAGAACTAAGTTCATCTGGAGTTTCTAGGTCTGAGGAGTGTGGAGGAGCACCCTGCTCGGGTGGAAGGTGCCGTGAGCTGGGATGTCTGCTCCATCAGCTGTCACAGGAGCAAGGTCCTCCGCCCTGAGCCTCTTTCCCCACGTGACAGAGGCGCGCAGACCTCATATCTCACAAGGCCGTCCGAAGACTCATCACAAAGTTGTGCCTGGCACATGGTGGGTGCTCAGTGACCCGACACGATCTGAGGGTCCTCTCAAGAAGAAAATGAAAGAAATGCCTCTTCCCAACTCAAGAGTCACTTTACGTAGCTCAGCTAGTTTTATCTTTTACTTAAGTGAATATAATTTAAGATTTATAGACAAAATAATCAGGTCAAAATGACCCTCCTTCAGTCGCTGGAGCAGCTTCAGCAAAGGAACCCAGGAACTGTGGAAGAAGGTTATGGATTCTTGCATCACCCCGTCTGCCTGGGAATGGAGAATTTGATAAAGTCAGAGTTTCTCTGTTCTTGAGCTGGAATGACAGGTTTAGAAACAATAGGCTTAATTGGATCTGATTGTTTTCCTGTTTGTTATTCATAAACAGGACTGTAAGTGGGCAGGGCATGGCTCCAGAAAACTCTGCAGATTAATCAAATCTGTTCTCTTTCTTTTCCCAAGGAAGGACATTTTTTTCACCTGTCCTGGGGGTCTGTTAGGGATCCACAGCTTATCTCCCTGCCAGAGACGGGAGGGCGTGTTTAACTGGGTCTCAGTGTGGGAAGAGTAAAACACGAAAATTTAATTCTGATCCATAGAAATTAAGTACTTGGGCCCTTCCCAAAACTTTCTTAAATGAAAATAAAAGAATTTAAAGGCAGCTTTGCTGGAGGTGGCAGCGGCACAGAATTGTGAATGTACTAAATGCCACTAAATTTTTCACTTTAAAATGGTTAATTTTACATTATATAAACTTCACTTCAATTTAAAAAAAAAGCCTTTGCGTTTCTGGCACTGTTTCCAAACATACCTCCATTGCCTTGTGCCATGGAAATTCCACCAGGTGCAGGCTAGAAATCAGCCGGTAACAGAGCAAGTGAGACTGAACCAAGATTTTTTTTTTCTAGGAACACAAACGGCAAAGTAATGGGCAGGGACAATTCTCAGTGACACAACAGCAGCCACCTCTGCCAAGGTCCTCACTATGGGCCAGGCGCTGGGCGACGCACCTGGGCTATATTATCTCATTTAATCCCCACCACAACCCTAAGAGACGGGACTATTTGTTACTACCCCAGCTTACAGCTGAGAATACTTATTAAGAAACTCGGTGCATCTACGAAGAGTGTGTTTAGGGCCAGACGTGGGCCCACTGTTTGATTAGGAATGGTCCCTGTTGCCAAGAACCTTGGAGTCTCGGGGTGGAAGGGAGCAGATGAGCCTATAGATAAGGAGGAGGAAGCACACGGTGGCGCGTATGAAGGGCTGGACGAAGGCGGCACCGAGAAGCAAATGCCGCTCACCTCCGTGTAAACCTTCCGCCGCCCCTCCCCGCATCCAGGTCCCCTGCAGATTTCATGTCTGATTCCCCGTCAGGGAGGCATCCAGGTTCTCCAAGAACTAGGTCCTCTCGCCTTCTCCACTGCACCCCTAATTTGCCCTGGTTCTAGCCGACCTTGCCCGAGTTCACACTCCTATCCCACCTCCATGCCTTTGCCCGAGCTTTTCCCTCCACCTGGAATGCCACCCCTGCCCTGTCCTCAATCCCTCATTGATTTTCAGGGATGTGGTGCCAACGTGCCTGGGGTTGGATTCCTAGCTCTGCCTCTACTGCTATGTCATCTTGGGGAAAAATTCTGAGCCTTAGCTCAGGTGGGGATGACAGTGTAACACCAAAAAAGCTATGACCCCTGGAAAAATGTCTGATGGACAGTGCAGAGAGTGACCTTCTGCTGCCCCTTCATCAAAGCCTGGCTCCCCAAAGCCATTCACCAGGGAAACGGTTTGTTCTCCAAGAGACTGCTGACAGGAGGGGAGCCCCACCCTGTGCCCAGGCCTTGCCAGCTAGGCCTGCAGGAGAGACATGAAGGGCTCCCGCTGGCCAGAGGCAGGCAATTTGAGCACCAAGAAGAATAATTACTTCACTGGATTAAGCACACTAAATATGTTAAAAATCCATATGTTCATAATACTAAAAAAAAAACAACCCACTCATTGGTTGGCTTTGGAGGATGCTAGGGAACCAACTCATAATTCTGAAAACTGGTGGATAAACTAGAGAAGGAGTCTTTCCTGTATGAACTGTATTTTAGGGGACCCAAATAGTTGATGACGAAAAGTCCTTTATTAAAGAATTCCAGCAAATAAATCAAGAAGGAATTATAAATTAGGATATCATCATTTTGCAACCTCTAATGAAATCAGGGATCTTGTCAGTGACTGTCAGTTATGGCTAAATCCAACACCAAAAGGCTGATGGGGATTTGTGTGTGTGTGTGCATGAGGAAGACTGGCCCTGAGCTAACATCCTCTACTTTATATGGGACGCCGCCACAGCATGGCTTGACAAGCTGTGCGTCGGTCTGCGCCTGGGATCCGAACCTGTGAACCCCAAGGTGCCAGAAGCAGAGCGCATGAACTAAACCATGATGCCACCAGGCCGGCCCCTGATGGGGAATTTGTAAATGGATAGATCAATCCCTGAACTCACTGGCTGATCCAAACGTCACAAAGGGGAAGACCCAGGCGCAGTGCGCCTCCCGGTGTGATGTGATGTAAGGTACACATCATCACTCGGACGTGTCCGGCCAAATATTGAACCTGAATCTGATCAAGCCTCTCCATCAAACTACCAAAGTGCTGAATATACTGGGACAGGGGTACCTATTCAACGACAGCCCAGGGAGGCAATCAGCAAAATCCAGAAAGTAGGGAACTGCAAGAGACCAATGACCTGGTGTTTTCAACAAATAAATGGAAAGACAAAAAAAGGAAAAACTGTTATAGATCAAAAAAGCCCCAAGAGACTTATCCATAAAATGCAATACACGGATCTTGTTTGGATCTCGATTGCAACAAACCAACCAACTGCAAAAACATGTTAATGAAACATCAAGGGAAACTGAGCACTAACTGGATGTCCAGGGTAATAAGAATTACTGTTAATTTTTTATTTAGGTGTGATAATGATTTCTCAAAAAGAGACTATCTTTAGAGAGACACACAAAAGTATTTTTGGATGAAACGATATATCTGGGATTTGCTTTAAAATAATCTAGCAGAGACAAGAAAACTGTTTGTTGGGGGTGGGGGGCTGTAGATAAAACAAAATTGTCCACCTGTTGCTAATTTTTTAAGATGGGGAATGCATACATGGGGGCTCATTATAATATCCCCTTTTCTTTTGCATATTTTTAAAATTTTCCATAATAAAAGATGTTAAAGGAGAAAAAGCAGATTTGGCTCCAGAACCTCTGGACTTGGGGGGAAATAGTAATTTCTGGCAAACCAAAGGTAAAGGGAAAAAGTTTGGATTCATCTTTTGGGCAGAGAGTCTCTGTGTTCCAGAAGACAACTCAAAGGACATTTTGGTAGGCAGTGGTAAGTGGAGATTCTATCCCAGCAAACAATGATATGAAGTGGTGTGGATCTAGAAAAGAATCGCCTTCAACGTGGTTGAAGCCAAATCTCTATAGTTTATGTTGGCTTTAAAAGGGTGTTTTGTTTTATTTTGTTTTGTTTTGTTTCATTCTAAATATGGGTTTAGACTATACTGTCCTGGAAAATGACTGTTTGTTCCTGGAAGGATTGTGTGTGTTCTTGTTCAGGCAGCTACCCACATAAAAGTAGGAGTGGCAATCCAAAGATGTCAGGACGGATGTGCAACAAACCTTCCCCATGCTCAGTGAAGGGCAGCAGGAGAACATGCTCAAAAAGCCCGTTCTGTTGAAGAGCCTGTAGGGTGTTACTGTTGGCTGGAAAATGAAGACGCTGGGAAATGTTCCAATGCCATGCTCCTGTGTCCCGGATGTATGGGGTGGGGAGGGGTGGCTGTACGGCAAAGCCAACCCTGGTTGTAAGGAGTGGGGTTTTTTTCCCGAAAGGAAATAGAAATTCCAATTGCGAAGAATCTCTGGAGGAGGAAGATCTAGGGATGGAAAGTGGACTAGGAGAGCAGGCCTGGGACAGGCGATTGGGGCCACAGTGGGGAGAGCCTGGAGAAGCCTGCTTGTTCTCTCTCTTCCCCACTCTCTTTCTCATTCTCTCTCATCCCCCGCCCCCCACGGCCCTCCCTCTGTCTCTTCTCTCCCTCTCTCTCTTGCTAGAGGAGATGAGAGCAAACCTCCACCACTGGAGAAATGAGTTAGAAGCTGTCTAGGAACCTCTGAAAACAATCATTCATATCTATATGGTTCTGTTTTCCAGGCTATAATTCTTTCCTGGAATCATTTCTTCAACACATTATTGTAAAGCAATCCAGCCCAGGTTTAGATAGGTTAGTGGAAAGAATCAGGGAAGGGCCAGAATCCCCCCTGAGAATGATCCATGAAAGGAGAAAAGAGCCTTTTTCCCACCCACTCCGAGGCCAGCGTGGCGACACCGGCAACAGCTCACGAGTTCTGTGGTCTCAGGACCCCAGCCCAGAGCGGAGGCAGGAGCAGGACAGGTGGGTGGGGACCACTGCTGATGCAGGCATCACCGACCCTCAAAGGGGAGGAGAGACTCTGAGAAGCAGAAGAGTGCCTGCACAGGTGGGAGCGCCACACCCGGGCATCCTGTGTCAGTGATAACAGTACCCATTTCACAGAACTGAACATTCTGGGAAAGTTCTGTGAAATAGTAAAACACAGGACGCATGTTCACTATTATTGTTTCTTTATATCAAATATGAAGCACCTGATCTAGTGCCTAGAACAGAGCAGGCCGTCACCAGAGGGTCAGTTTTGTTGCTATGATGATGATGATGATTTTGTTGTTGTTACAACAACTATGGACCCATGATGAGGAAATGTCAACAATTGTTACATTACCTGCTCAGCAAAACTGCAGTGCCATATGGAAAAAAGATTGTAGCTTTTCTCGGTTAAGTGAGTTATTAATTATTGTGTAATTTTGTAGCAAAATCAGCATACTCTGATTCATGCAAAACATATAAAGTGACATGAGTACTTTACAATTTAAGGTGATGGCTACCATGGGTGAATCTCTGATCCTGAAAGTTCTGAAAATCACAGTGTTATGTCCCGGACATTCTGCCACAGCACACTGTGTCTGGAACACTGGAATGGGGGGACTCCACACCTGTGGAATGGATGGAGGTCAGGAGACCTGGATTCAAACCTGCTGCACATACTCGATGTTCCTGAGCAGGTTACTTAACCTCCCCAGGCTTCCATTGCCTCATCCGTAAAATAGGGCTGATAAAGTCCTTGTTGCACTTTTTTTGTCAGGAGTAGAAACAAGGAGTATGAAGCACTTAGCACTATGCCTGGCGCATTTCGAGAACCAAATGCCTAGCAGCTGGAAGCGGCGGCGGCAGCAGCTACGGGGCTGGTCTCCTCCTCATTCGACCCGCTCTGTCTCAATGTGCTCACCTGAGAACAGACATCTGTCTGCCTTCCCAAACCATGCTTCTCAAACCTGCCCTGAGATGACGTCTTCATAACCGCCTCATATGTATGGGAAAATGAGGACCCCGAAGCTCCACCATTGTCAACCCTATCTATAAAGTTAAACTGGAGACACTCAGGGAATATGTGATTTTAGAAAAAACATCTTGACTTTCAAATTCAGCTCCCTCCATCAGGGATGTCCTTTCCTCCTCACATGTCCCAATACTACATCCCTTTAAAGTATTAACTCAGAGGCCCTTCCTCCATGACACTCTCGGTGACATTGCCCCCCAGAAGGCCTCTTTCTCACCCTGCATTTCCATCATATCTTTACGGCATTTTACCCCCTTCTACTACCAACCAAGCTGCAAGCCCCAGGCCTTGTTCTTTTTTTCCTCCCCAGCACATATCACAACGTTTAAGCATAATGAACTTTCGACAAATGAACGAAGGAGAGAGAGGGAAGACTGTATGATTGTTTCCATCTACTTCGGGGAAAGCCACCTCTAATTTCTAACTAATTGCAAAGGTATCTGGTCTAATGGAAAAATAATAAATACACCAACTAAACCCCTAGTGTTCTCCTTTGGCCACAGTAGGTTTCTCATCACCTAATTAACAAAAACACCACCGACCTGGGGAGGATGTGCAGGAAGGCCTGCCAAGGAGATCAGTCATGGGAAGAGAAGCTTTGATTCACGGGCCTGAGGGGCTCTCATTATCGCCCTTACTGATGACAAGGTGTGGCTGGTTCCCCTCCGGCCATTAACATGTGCTCACCGCCCAGAGAAAACTTCTACACACAGCACAGTGGTTCCGCCCTGGCTCAGCTGCATGTTAACTACCTGCTTACACATCCGTCTGCCTTCCCAAACCATGCTTCTGAAGGATAGGAGATCCCACCACCTACACTCAAATAATGACCGAGGGAAGAATGCACTAGATGATTCACCATGGCTAGAAACCGTACCACCAGGCACAGAGAATGATACCGCTGAGCAAGAACCCAGTCACCTGGTCTCAACCCCTCATTTTCCAGGTGAGGAAATTCCCAAAGAAGCCCAAGGAAGTCGGTGACTAAATCCTGCCTAACTCTTGATTCCCATCCCTGCCCGCTTAAGGAATCAAATATATAAAAATATCCACAGCAAACATGTGCATATTATATTTTCAGAAAAGAATTTCTTACACGTGTATGGTGTACACTGCACATGTTTGTGGCTATCAGAGAAAATTTTTATTTATTTTTAAACACACCACAACCACCCCAGACTTGTGGAGAAAATAGGGCCCTTATATGTGGACACACACACCTCTCCTACTTGACCCTTTCAGGATTAAATGAATTTAATCTACCAATGAGCCACATGTGAGGACACAGACATACGTCTTCTATTTATGCACGCACTTGACAGTCCTGAGATGTCTGTGCCCAAAGATCAAGCCCCCGTAACTCACCTGGGAACAAGAGTCAGGATGTGAATGGTGTAGAGCCCTGTTCCACTTGCCTCTGCCAATGGAAGGGAATCCCAGGTGTAGATGTCCCCCTCCCTCCCCACCCCACCCCCCGCATCCTCCCCCAACACATACATACACAACCAAGGGAGGGAAGGAAGAAGACAGGGAGGAAGGAGCTCTCTGTCCTGACCAGCTCGGGGCTGGTGAACTAGATGGAGAGTCAGAAAATCCGAATTTAGTGTCAGGATCTATAAATGTCAGACCCTCTGATTAGGTTCCTTGACACATCAAAGAAGCTGGAGTCAGGAAAGCAAAGGACAAAGCAGACGCTGGAGTCTCCCCAGGTGTGTGTAACGTATCAAGTGCCTGCCAGGTGCTTGGGTCACAAAAGTGTGCAGAGTTGGGGAGGGCAGGGTAAACCCTTCCTACTCCGCCATCGAGGATTTAGGGCTTGCCGGTGTCAATGTTGTTACACTTAATACTGTCTTTCCCCCAAATTTTGTAGTGTGGACAATAAGCTTCACACAGAAGAGAAGACAGAGGTCAGCCGACATGTGCAAACATGGGGGAGGTTTCTTAGAAGATGGAGGACTCTGCTGGACTTGCAAATGGGGAGGGCACGGACAAGCAAGAGGAGGGAGGTCACCCCATTAACAGTCCTCAGCACGTCAAATTCTTGCAAAGCTGCAAGTCTTGCATTAGAGGAAAGTCACGATGGATATCCAAATCATGGCTTTGCCTGAAAAAGCTCACAACTGACTCCCAATCCACGTGGCTAAATCTTGGCTGGCAGTACCCAGGAAGGCCACCTGATTGTCAGCTTAGAAAACTAGAGGTTAGGCACCCCCAGCCCCCTCAGCTCCATCTGCTTTTGCATTCAAAGGCCTGGAAGAAAGCTTCCAGATTGCATCAAGTTTTCAGAGACAGATTGAAAAGGGCACAGAATCGGGGATCAGCTCCACTGACCTGACCACTGCACCCCACTCCCACCCCACCCTCCTAAACCCCTGCAACAGCTTCCCATTGCTCTGCGGCTACCTTCTTTCATCTTTAACAAACCCTAAAAGGTCAGCCTGGGCAGGCCCCCACCAGCCCACTTGGCTGCACACCTCCGCCCTCCAGATAGCCACGCTCCACCTGTGACATGGGCTGAGCCCTCCGATGTTCTTACACTGCTTCCTGGGTCAGGGCAAACCCCCCTCCCCCACAGCCTCACAGTTCCCTCCAACTCATCTTCAGGTCAAGTTCCAGTCTAGGTCAGGTTTCTTTGCTCTCTGCTCTGCTGGAATTTTCTTCCCATCCAAGTACATCCCTCCTCGTCCATCCAGGGATTGTCTGATAAAGTCTAACTCCCCCACTTAACTAACACCCATGTGCACAGGGACCACGTGTGCTGGCTCACCAGTCTGCCTGGTGCCCGACTCACTACAGATGTTAAGAAATATTTGTTGTAGCAATAAGCAAACTCAACCGACGGCTTTGATGCCAACCTATCACTTCTTTGTTGTAGAACCATAAGTAAATGTCTCTGCACCCCTGCATCACTCAGAAAGGTTTCCCAACACTAAACATTATCATTTGCCCTAATTTAATAATTATTACAACATACCTTACTATTGCTCTCCTTCTAATGTCTGCTTACAAGTAAGTTCGAACAATGTCATCATTTGTTATAATTTATTGATCTGTTATTATTGGATTTCCTCAAGGACAAAATCAATATTCTGGTGCTAGGTCTATTATTGATCACATTCTTGACATGTGTGTACCTTTCTCTAAACTCATTTATATAATACAGAGATTTGGAAATGTTTTTGGTTAATCACTACAAAAATAATATTGTATCAAAATTAATTGGAAGAAAATATTATCATTCTATTAAAGTATATCAAGATTGAAAGAGAATATTGGGATAAGTGGTGGCGGCTGCTAAACTGACTGCCGTTTTCTGACTTGCTGGTGATTCTCTCATTGTTTCCACCACATCAGGAATTACTGGGGATAGAAAGCAGCTCCTGCCACTGGTTTTCAGGAGCTCTTTCCCCAAAGTGACCCAAAATACCACTATCTTTTTTTTAATCTTTTTTCCCCCACAAAAGTTGGCCACTAGAATTTTTGAGGAAATCAATAAAAGAATATATGACATCTTCCAGAAACCTTAAAACCACAAGGGTGTCTGGGTTGGAGGGGTCATCTCTGACCTAAGGCACGTGTGAAACCTCTATCCAAGCTGGGGGACTGAGACGAGGAAACGGCATCTCCTAGGCCCACACAGCTAGAACATTGGTCTCTTAACCTTCTGAAAGTCTTTTCTTTTTACCAGTCAGCAGTGCTGTAGCCCCTTCTCTTCCAGCACTGGCAATGAAGCTTGCCCCCTGGGCGCTGGACAGCCCAGTGACACCAACACAGCCTTGAGGCTGGACAGACTTAGTCTGAATCCCAACTGCACCCCTTCCGAGCTGCAGGACCTTGTCATTGAGGCTTCCACAGCCTCTATTCCTCAATCGTGAATGGAGACAATAAAACCTACCTCATGGGCTTGTTATAATAATTAAAGTATGTATTCATTCGATCTCCTATGTGCCTCACTGTATGAAGTGCTACAGATAAAATAATACATAACGTAGATGGAGATACAGATGAAGGACCGCAATGTTTGTGGTCAGTAAATATTTTCATTGTATTTGTAATTATTGCCTTTATTGAGATAAACTATTAACGGAGCGAACAGATGAACTGAGGAAGGCCCCAAATTTACTGGTTCTGTACATTTAAAAGGAAATCCGGCTCTAATAAGTAAAAAATCAGTTCAGCCCAAACGTATAAAAAGGGAACCCTAAGCATATGATTCCTGAAAATAAAACGAAGCAAACCTGGCAGGACATAGGCACTTCACACGTGTTGGTGGTTGGACACATCTCAAAATTATCTTCCTAAAAAGTATAATACAAAATAGAATCTAAAAGCACCTTCCTTCTTTAATTCACTGGGTCATAGTAACTCAGAGAGAAACAGGAAACATCTAAAATACTTCACTTCCCATCATGGAAAGAAGATGCCCTCCTCTAAGTCACATCCCTTTGCCTCTCAGCTTCCCACCACCACTGCGGCAATTTACTCAAAAGAACTTCGAACATAAATGAATAAATGTAAAGTCAACAAGGAACAACAGTGATTTAAACAGTGTCCCTTCATGAAAAAATTGAACATGTTCACTGGCCAGTTCCAGGAGGCTGCACTCTGCTCAGGTCCCATGGGTGGTGGATGACAGAGCCCTGGTTCCTGCCTTCAAGGAGCTGGGCAAGCAGTAGGGGAAGGCACAAGTACACACGCTATGACAGTGCAGTGTAGTCAAAGCTTGTCACTGAGTGATCTAAGACTCTGAGATGGGACCTCAGACCTCTGCCCTGCATCACAGCCAAGTCATGTCAGAGCTGAAAATGGGGAGTGAAATGGTATCTCATGAGCTGTTCAATTTTCTTACATCTCAGGTTAACACTGAAATCAAACTGTAGTTTGCCAGTGCTCTCTCTGGTTTCTCTCTTCTTTGTTTCTTAGCCAAAAGTTGGCCTAGGAAAATGCACCAGGGACCTATCTTCTGTCCCCCTTACACAGACTTTCTCCCACAGAGGTGCCCGGTGCGATCAGAAGGCTTACCAGTATCCATTCCCTGCTGTAAGGATGTCAAGTTTCCACTATTACCTCATCAAAACAGTCTCAGTGGTTCCCTTTTCTAAGCAGCTGGAACCGTTTAACTAATAAAGTAACAATCTGTTATTTGAATGATACTTTTGAAAAGTTCCTATAAGCAAAGCAGGTAATTTTATATACAACGTTTTACTTGCTACAATAAGAATTATTTACTGACCAGAAAAGGCAACAATACCTTTTTAATTTTATTAAAGCAACAATTCTAAAATGTAAAGAAATTATGTAAACAGGATATATGACAGAATACTCTGCAGATATCAAAATTTGTGTAGTAGAAGATTTACATAATGACATGGTTAAAGGGCCCTAGCACACCTTCAGGGAAGTTGTATGGACAGTATGACAGCATTTTTTGGTAAAATTTATATTATATATGTACATTAAAAAGACAAGAAGAATTTCCCTGAATAGTAACAAGTTATTTCTAGGTGGAGGAATTATAGTTGTATATTTCTGTGTTTTACAAGTTTTCTACAATAAATACACATAATGTTTGAAATCTGAAGAAAATGCTTTCTAATCTTTTCATCAGATAAGTAAATAAATAAATGTTCCTCAGAACAAAACAGAGAGACTGACATAAATGGCTAATGCAATTACTATTGATCAGCTCTTGTCTGGAATTAATAGCATGAGAGAATCTCGGGGCTCTGCTCTCCAGGGTTCCCTGTGGGGAGACCCCTTCCACAGTCGTGCAAAGGACAGGGCAGATCACAGTGTTTAGATGTCTTTGATGTCCTCGGCCGTCATCCCGGAGAGCCGAGCAGTGGAAACAAAAGATGATTCTCGTGGTACAGGCCACAGTCGGCCTTCCTGCTCCCACCTTTTGGTGCTGCTGCCCTTCCCGGCGCTGACCTCTGCGCTCACACAGAGGCCTCATTCACAGCACGGTCAGCAGGGTTAAAACCTCTCTCCAGATTCAGTCAATGAGTGAACAATTTCCTTTTTTTTAAATTTTTTCCAAATGAGCTTTGGGTCTTGCCCAGCTGGAATAAGAGTGGAGTTTTTGAAAGAAATGGGGAAAAAAGTCAATCTTCCTTCCAAAATTAATCATTTAGTGTTTACAGGGATTATCTCAGGGTATGGGGACTACAGACAAATTTTAATTGTGCTTTCTATTTTTTCTCCTATAAACACATTTGTGTAATATCAAAGTTGAAAATAACAAGAATAATTTAAAAAATGTAAACCCACACTTCCAAAATTGCACTTGAGTTCTGTGTGTTCTATACACAGATTTTTAAACAGCCAGCTGCTGGAAGTCACATTCGGGGGGGCGGGGGAGACCTCAAAGGAGCTGACAGCTGAAATCAGAGCTCAGGCAGGGCTGCAGCTGACGGAGGAGACAAGTGGGAGCCTAGCCTGATCATGCCCATGCCAACCACAAGGTCAACTCCACCCCGCAGGTCAGGGTGCCCCAGATCGACCCAGGACACCCAGTGTCACCACCCCTCCCTGGAGAGGAAGGCTGCCAGCTGCACAGCAGCAGCAAAACTCCACAGGAACTCAGCCTCCCACCACCTGTCCAGAATCCCCTGGCTCACACCCCACCCAACTGCCATCAAGTCCCGACCTACATTGTCCCTAAGCTGAACTGCCTTTATGGATCTCTTGAAGCCTGGAATTATCTATATGAGCACCTCAAATTTACTGTGTAAACTTTAGGCACTTTTGTGGCCCAATATTGACTTGATAATAAAAAGCACCAATTCTTAAAATCTTAAAAGAAATCAATGCAAAAGCAATGCAGTGGAGGACAGCCTTTTCAACAAATGGTGTTGGAATACTAGGATAGCCATAGGCAGAGAAATGAACCTTGACCTAAACACATACCTTATACAAACTCAAAATGGATCACAGACATACATAAAAGATAAAACTTTTTTTTATTTTTATTTTTTGCTGAGGAAGATTGGCCCTGGGCTAACAACTGTGCCCACTTTCCTCTACTTTATATGTGGGACACCTGCCACAGCATGGCTTGATAAGCGGAGTGTAGGTCCACTCCTGGGAGCTGAACCTGTGAACCCCAGGCTGCCGAAGCAGAGCACGCAAACTCAACCACTACACCACTGGGCCGGCCCCAAAAGATAAAACTTTTACAAAAAAATACAGTTGAAAATCTCCTGATCTAGGGCTAGGCAAAGAATTTTTAGATTTGACACCAAAAGTACAATCCTTAAAATGATAAGTAGATACACTGGACTTCATCAAAATTTAAAAGTTTTGCTCTGCAAAAAACCCTGTTAAGAAGATGAAAAGATAAGCTACAAAATGGAAGAAAATATTTGCAAACCACATATCCAACAACAAAGGACTAGTAGCAAAAATATTTTTTTAACTATTAAAAAAAATCCAGAGCCCCCGCCCCCCGGTGGCGCAGCAGTTTAGTTCGTGCTTTGGCAGCCCGGGGTTCGCGGGTTCGGGTCACGGGCACCCGCCGACGCACTGCTTGTCAAGCCATGCTGTGGTGGCGTCCCATATAAAGTAGAGAAAGATGGCACGGATGTTAGCCCAGGGCCAGTCTTCCTCAGCAAAAAAAGAGGATTGGTGATGGATGTTAGCTCAGGGCTGGTCTTACACACACACACACACACACACACACACACACACACACACACACACACACACACACACACAAAATCCAATTACAAAATGCGCAAAAGACATGAAGAGACATTTTACCAAAAAGCATAAACAGGTGGCAAATAAGCCATGAAAAAGTGTTTAGCATCATTAGCCAATAGAAAAACACAAATTAAAACCACAGTAAGATATCATTACACACCCGTGAGAATGGCTAAAATAAAAAATAGTGACAACACCAAATGCTTTTAAGGATTTGGAGAAACTGGATCCTCATACATTAATGGTGGGAATGTAAAATGCTAGAGCCACTCTGGAAAACTGTTTTGCAGTTTTTTATAAAATTAAACATCCAGCTACTATAAGACCCAGCAATCACACTCTTGGGTATTTATCCTACAGAAATTAAAACTTACATTTACACCAAAACCTGTACACAAATGTTAATACTAGCTTTGTTCATTATAGCCCCAAACTAGAAACAACTCAGATATCCTTTGACAGATTAATGGTTAAATTGCAGTACATCCATAGCTTGGAATACTACTCAACAAGAAAAAGGAATGAACTATTGATACTCAAAACAACTTGGATGATGGTGTCAGCCCAGTGGCATAGTGGTTAAGTTCACACACTCCACTTCAG
The DNA here is from genome assembly GCA_031878705.1 of Tapirus indicus. Taxonomy (NCBI): domain Eukaryota; kingdom Metazoa; phylum Chordata; class Mammalia; order Perissodactyla; family Tapiridae; genus Tapirus; species Tapirus indicus. The sequence goes on along the minus strand of CM062923.1, from coordinate 9,400,876 downwards.
TGGCCCCGGTTTCATGGACAGGGATCCTGGGCACAGACCTACACACCACTCATCAAGCCATGGTGTGGCGGCGTCCCACATACAAAATAGAGGAAGACTTGCACAGACATTAGCTCAGGGACAATCTTCCTCAAGCAAAAAAAAGAGGAAGATTGACAACAGATGTTAGCTCAGGGCTAATCTTCCTCACCCCCCCCCCCAAAAAAAAACTTGGATGACTCTCCAGGGAATTATGTTTAAAAAAAAAAAGAAGCCAATTTCAAGAGATCACATACTGTATAATTCTATTTGTCTAATACTCTTGAATTGACAAAATTATAGAACTAGAGAACAAATCAGTTATTGCAAGGGGTCAGGGACTGGGGAGGCCAGGAGTGGGAGGGAAGTAGATGCGGCTCTGAAAGAGCAACATGAGGGATCCTTGTGATGACGGCACAATCCTGTACCTTGACTGTATCAGCGTTGTGTGATATTGTATATAGTTTTGCAAGATGTTACTAATGGGAGAAACTGAGCGGAGGGTACACGAGAGCGCTATATTCTTTCTTACAACTGCACATGAATCTACAATTATCTCAAAATTAAAATCTTAATTAAAAATAAATACTATAGATCAGCATTTCTTTAAAGATACTTATGTTGCTAGCAACATGCCTTGTGCTCTATGCTCCCCGCACAGCAGAGAAGGCTCCTGCCCCGACTCCTTGCTTTGTTCATCAGACATTCAAGCGCGCGAGAGGGCTGAGGAAGATACATTGCTGCTCCTTGCCATTGTCTCGGCATGAGAAATCTCTTGGGGAATTTGCAAGCCTCATACAATATTAATGGGGATTAGAAGGGAGCTTCCAAGGGCCAAGCCTCAGCCTGCTGCTTTTCACCCATGTAAATGACCTCAGATATATATAAACTGAGGGAGTTAAAATCCAACAAGCCATTTTTGTTCCCTTCCACGGTGATCAAATCATTGAAAGAAGACCCCACCGGCTACCCCAGCCCCAATCTGAGAGGCATTTGCATCCCTGTGAGTTGAGAGCAGCGTGCAGTGGCTGGTGCCTGGTCTCAACAGAGCAAGAGCAGGAGAAGTTGAGAGTTTCTGGGAGGAAACTGGGTTCTGAGAAGAATCAGAGTAGCAATTCGCTGTGGAAGGAGTGAGAGGAAAGGGAAGAAGCACCCAGGATGAGGATGGACAGGGCTCTGCAGCCTGACTCAGCAGTCAGACCCAGGGAGGCCTGAAATCCAGCCGTGCCGCTTTCCAGGGCTGTAACTTCCTTAGCCTCTCGGAGTCAGGCGTCCCTCACCTGTAAAATGGGGCCATCGCTCCATCCATCACGGGGCTGCTGTGGTAGTTAGCTGAGAGGGTGCGCAGGGCACCTAGCACAGGGTCGTGGAGGTGCTCAGGGAGGCCAGTGCCCTTCCTTTCCCCACTCGTCCAAGTTCCACAACACCCCAAATCCTGCTTACTCAAGGAAAAGCACCCAATCCTAACTGAGACCCAAGAGGCTAATGCATCCAAGGCTAAGAGCTCAGACTCTGGGCCCAGATTGCTTTTGTGTCCAAATTCTGTTTCTGCTACTTCCTAGGTATGTGGCCTTGGACAAGCTACTTAACCTCTCTGTGCCTCAGTTTCCCCCCTGTAAAACATACCTACCTCCATGAGGCTGTTGTGTGGGTTGAGTGAGTTATATCGTGAAGTGCTTGGAAAAGTGCATGAGCCCATGTTTTTTAATGTGTCCTTTTGGGTAATATCTTGGTTAGAAGAAATGAGAATATTTCCTTGGGAACATTTTCTTTCTAAGTTTGTGAAAAACAATTATGCGGTATGATAAAAGTACTTTGGATTAAACCATATGAAATTGTCAATATTATACCATTTTGATCTACAAAAATAGCAATTTCATACGGTTCTGCCTAGCAGGGAAATCTCTGGGCCTCAGTTTACACATCTGTAGAATGTGTATTCTAGTCCCCACATTCTGAGGCTGTGGCGAGGCTTAGGGATGACACAAAAAGGCACAAAGTAGGGGCTTAGTATATGACAGCAGCCAGTTGTCAAAACCACCAGTCTGCTTCCCAGCTACAGTGCTCAAAGAACACAGCTTATGAGCAACATCTCTAAAGAAAAAGAGGTAGAGACAAGCAGATGATTTTACAGGCCCAACGCCCCATGCGGACCAGTTGATGTCACCCAGGGGAACCCTCTTCCCAAGAGGTCAATGACCCAGTGCAATCACCACAGAAACTGAGCAAGAGGTGTGGATGACAGTGTAAACCTAACACCCCTTCTGGAAAGCACCTCCTAGGCCAGGTCCAAAGACAGGTTGGGGGTGACAATGCAATAATAATAACAATCATAAGTTTGGGGCTCTTTCTATGTGGGAGGCAAAGTTCTAAGCACCTGATATGTAACACATTGAATTCTTGCTACCACCCTATGAGGTATTTATTATTACTGTCCCCATTTTACAGATGAAGAAACAGACCTAGAGAAGATGAGGCAGCTTACCTAAATATAGTCAGGCCTGCATGACTGCAGACAACCAGCTCTTAACTACACTCCCATTAGCTTAACCACTCAGATCACCCCCATTTAAAGAGATGTAGGGTTATCATCTAAAGACAAGTCTGACTAAGGAAGCCAGAAGTCAGCAGCTGTGTTAGGAATGGACTCCAGATTTCTAGATCAAAGATCCCTTCCATTGACCTCTTGCCAGGACTGTTCTTGAGCAGCTTCTAGAGCAGTGCTTCTCAACTGTTAGCATGTGTAAGACTCACTTGGCGGGCTTTTGAAGACACAGGTTGATCAGGGATTCTGATTCCTAAGGTCTGAGAGGGACCCAAGAATTTACATTTCTAACAAATTCCTAGATAATGTTGACACAGCTGGTCCGTGGACCAAACTAGAGGATCCAGAAGATATCTTACAACCCCAAAGTCTCATGAGTCTGTGTGATGAGAAGTCAGGGAAAATGGTTTTAGAGTTGGGAGTAGCCCCAGACCAGACGGTCCCCATGAACCCATCTTCTCAGCCCAGCTCTGTGCAGCCCCCACTCCCACTTTGCATTCTGACAAAAATGGGTTCCCTACCATTTGCTGCCCATGTAACCCTGAGCGAGTCCACTGGCTTTTCTGCAGCTCTGTTTCCTCATCTTTACAACGGGTTCAATACTCAACCAAGTGAGGATTAAGCGAGGTAGCGTATGTAAAGTCCTCAAGCGCAGGATAAAGTCAATAACTGTTCACTTCTTCTCTCACCTTTTCTCAGTCAGATTCATTTCCCCTAAGGCCCCAAACATACCAGCCAAATTTTTCCAAACTTTTACCATGTCTATAGCCAATAGTAAGGATAGCAGCAATACTTTATATCTCTATAGTCTATAAACCGCCCCTTGAGGACAGGTCCACGGCTTACACTGTGTGTGTCCCTCACCACATCTAATGCAACACCTGGCACAGAGTAAGCATGTAATGTGGATTTATTGATCAAGCAAACTGGCTGAATTTGCTCTCAAACTAACATTTTGAGAAGAAAATTTAACCTTCAGAGATGTGAGCTTACAGTAGTTCTGGCTTTCTGCTCAACCAAGAGTGTCTCTCTGCTCACTTCTCAGGGATGCTGTCAACTGCCATGAATAAACAGGAGAAAGGCTGTGATTAGATGATGACGGTAAAGTCAGCTAGCATCCCAGATACAGTCAGGCAAAGAATCTCTCTTGGAGCTACAGAAATCAGAATGCCTAATTCTCTAGGCAAAATTGACAAACCTAGCTTAGTAAAAGAGAGGGCCAAAGGATTTTTAGGATAATCTCCCATAACAGCCTGTGAGAAAACGTAGGTTCTCAGAAAGAAACGGGAGAGATGATAGAAAGGAAAAAGGCAGAACGTTTATCCTGAGATATGGGTGGTACTCTGACCAGGTCAGGGGCCAAGAGAAGGGGAGACTGAATGGCAAACAAATGAGAAGTCCATGCAGAAATTAACCTGAAACAGATGAAAGTTTGGGAAGTTAATAGAATGGACACAGACTTATTTTGATGCTGAGAGTTGGCTTCACAGCTGTAGAGCTTTGTGGTCAGACAGATGTGCGTTCAAATCCTGTTACAGCATCTTACTGCTATAAGACTTTGAACAAGTTACTGAACCTCTCTGGGCTTTGGTTTCCCTACACACAAAATGGGAATAATAACTCCTACACTTCATAGGCGAATTGTGAGGACTGAATGAGATACTATATGTACAACCCAACGCAGAACCTGGCCCAGAGCACCCAAGTAATTATTGGTTTCCATCAATTCTGTCCTACTTTTAATGGCTAAAAGGAATACTGGGTTTTATTCAGTCTGACAGCCTGGAATTCTACCATGACTATAATTTACTTTCAGAGATCTAACTAAGTAACTGCAAAGTTATATTTCTGTCACAATTGAACCAATTTATACTATTAAAATGAACACTTTGTGAAACTCTTACAACTTAATACTACAACCAACCTCATTGGAGCCCATTATGAAGATAACTTTGCAGGACGCTGTTACTGTTATTTAAATGCTTTCAAGTAATTAAATGGTATTTGATTTTTTAATCTTACTAGAGGTGCCAGAATTAGCTGCACGATCAGTGCCCAGGTTTTCCCTTTGGGCTTCCATTTTATTCCTAACCCATGACTTGCAGGATCACCCTTGGGTGGCAAAACTGAGAAAGCAATGCAGTAGGAGGGCCACCTGCATAGTCACCTTCAGAGTGAATGCTGGATGGAGAGAGACTCACAGAAGCCCGCATGGACCATCCCTCACCACCTAGGACATATAGTCTGAGGGTCTGGTCCCAGTTTTGCAGTTGACCACATTTGTGATAGCTTCTCAATCTAAAACACAGGGATGATGGATTCTAAAGAGCAAGGAGCCCTCATAAATCCAAGGCCCAGATGGGCTCTTGCAATATATGACTCCTAAATTGAGCCTCATTCAGGTCTAACAGAAGACAGGAATGTCTGGTGTGAAGCAGAGGCATGGGCAATGAAGAGAATCTTTTGTTAAGCCAGAAGCACAGACTGTGAACCGTAATCATTTTTTAAAGGGTTGTCTGTGTGAATGCCTTCCACATCAAAATAAATCAGTCCATTTAAGAAATGTAGGAATAATGGTGATAGATCTTATTAGGGTGGCAGGGAATTCATCTATTCGCCCAAATCCAGAAGTGCTTGCTTTCCTAACAATTTTTATGTGCTGTTTCCAGTCCAAAACTGTCCACCGACAATCAGCAAACACCTACAGGTAAGAACCTTGTCGTGCACTACTACAGGCTGGCACAGGGGTGTGTACACACTTGGTCTCCACACCAGGCACAAAAAGATCACCGACAACATAGGTGTCACCTGTGTGTGCTCCAGCCTTACCCACTATGGTAAGAAGAGTCCTGCTCTTCCTCAAAGCCCCCCGACCAGTGCTGGGGGCCCTGGTGTGCTCTTGCAAACCAACCCTCTAACTGCAGTTCCACAACTGAGTGTCCTCATCTCAGGGGGCAATCTTTGGTGTGTGTTACGGACTGAAGGCTTGTGTCCCCCCAAAATTCATATGTTGAACCCCTAACCTCCAGCATGGCTGTATTTGGAGATAGCCTATAAGGAGGTAATTAAGGTTAAGTGAAGTCATAGGGTAGGGCCCTGATCCAATAGGGTGAGTGTCCGTATTAGGAGAGACAACAGAGGGCTCGCTCTCTTTCTCTCCCCAAATGGCACACAGAGGAATGGCCAAGTGAGGACATAGCAAGAAGGCAGCCATCTGGCAAGCCAGAAGGAGAGCTCTCACCAGAAACAAAATTGGTCAGAACCTTGATCTTGGACTTCTAGCCTCCAGAACCGTAACAATTAAATTTCTGTTTTTTAAGCCACCCAGTCTACGTATTTCATTAGGGCAGCCCAAGCCAATATAGGGGATGCAAGAAGGCAATACAGGATCTTCATTGTTAGGTATCCCTTACTTTAAAAATCATAAATACATTAACCCTTGTTAATGAATTGACCCTGGTGTCCCCTGTGGCTGCACATGTCACACACGGCAGGAGAGGTATCATGAGGAAACAATGGGCATCCTACACCTCAGGGGGTCCCACAGCTCAGAATACCCTCACCTGTCCACCTGCTGTCCACGGATTGCAATATATCACAGCTTATATGTGGCCAGATTGTGATCGTGGATAACAGAATCTTTACCATACTTGCCATGGAGACAAGGAAGGATAATGACAATCATTGACAGCACAGAGGTTCACTGGCAGTCTTACCACTAGAACGTAAGCTCTGTGAGAGCAGGAATCATCTGTTTGGTTCACTGCTGTACCTCCAGCATTTAGACTAGTATTGGCACATAGCACATAGTCAATAAATATTTGTGTATTAAATAATGATGAGATTTTGTTGCTAAAACATGTGTTACCTTTACAGACCATCACATCTGCAGATTTTTAAATTTTGGAAACAACTTTCTAAGCCTGTTTTAAATTTTTACAAATGAAGATTTCAATGGGTTTTAAATTCATTTAAATTCATAGAAACGCAAAACTTACTCATTAATTCATATCAGGGAACAGATATTTACATGATTTGCATAAAATACTTTTACATTGTAGATGTCCAAGGAGTGGTGGCTATAATAGTAATTATTATTCAGCTAACTCTGGCATCTAAAAGCAGTGGAATGAGGGGGCCAGCCTGGCGGCGTAGTGGTTAAGTTCACGCACTCTGCTTCGGCAGCCTGGGGTTCACAGGTTCAGATCCTGGTGCGGATCTACGCACCACTCATCAAGCCATGCTGTGGTGGCATCCCACATATAAAGTAGAGGAAGATGGGCATAGATGTTAGCTCAGGGCTAATCTTCCTCACAAAAAAAATAAAATAAAATAAAAGCAGTGGAATGAAAAGTAGTTGTGAATCAATGAAATACTCTTATATGCATGAGCTCTTAGTTTTATTCTTCTCTTGTATTGCCCCCCACACTTCTCCCCAGAGTCTAAGGTATTGCTAAGTGCATAATAGATACTTTTATTAAACAAATATGAAACTAATTGACCTTTTGGCTCAAATTCTCCTACATCTAGAGTCAAGACCTCAAAGTAGAATGCTTAATTGTTCTCTGTTTCTACCAGTATTAGGTTTGGCTCTCTGTTGAGAGTTCTGTAAGTTCCCTAAAGAACAAAAGCTCATTCGTTCCTCACATATTTACTGAGCACCTACTATGGATCAGCATTGTGCTGGGTCCTGGGACACACGGGGAGCAAAGGAGACTTGATCCTTCACAGCACGTACCAAGAGACATCAAACAAGTAAATACGTAATTACAAAATGTGGTGTGTCACAGGAAGTGGTTCTCAACTTTTTTTAAAGGAAAATTGCCTACAAATACCCCAGTTCTGAAGAATTTTATCTAATAATTTCTTTCCCAAATCTTTTTGAGTCAAGAACATGTAACTATAATCAGGGTTCCTGATTCACGAAAGATGCCAGAGTTACTCCACAGTTAATATCATTCTTCACAAAGGGAAGAAGTCTGACATTGGATTGACCTTCAGAGCTGGATGACAGGTAAATGCACAATTTTGAGCAGGCTTTTGTTTCTGGATTTTTAAAGAGCTTATAGACCTCTCGGCTTCCTTCACAGATTAGTGCTTCTCGAGCTCGGCTGCTCATCAGAATCACCTGGAGGGCTTGTTAAACTGCAGATTGCTGGCCACCACCCCCAGAGTTTTTGAGTAGGTCTAGGTAGGGGCCTGAGAATCTGCATTTTGTACAAGTTCTCTGATGACGCTGAAGCTGCTGGTCCAGGGACTACAATTTGAGAACTACCCACTAGACTAAAAGGCAGACCTTAGCCTGAGCAAACTTAATGTTGGAAGGAAGCTTACAGATTACGGAGGCCAAGCTCCTCAGGTGACAGATGAAAACCTGTGCCAGAGAGGAGAACCAACCCTGTCAAGGTCAAAACAGAACAAGTTAGGCAGGTTCCCTCTCAGGGCACTAGGCTTTTCGTTACACAGCCTCCCGGCAAACCCACCTCCTTTTGCTGAGCCCCCCAAAGACATGCCCTTCTCATTGGATTCTGAGGTAAACTCACTGTAGAAAAGACACAGGGGTATGATATGCTATAATGTCTTGGATTTGCTTCAAAGTAATCCGGTAGGGTTGCAGTGTGGGAAGGGAGAAGATAGAAGAAACAAAACTGACAAAATGTTGACAATTGTTGAAGCTGGATGATGATCACAAAGAAATTCATTATTCTATCTTTCCACTTTTGTAGATGTTTGAAGTTTTCCATAATCAAGAAGGTAATGGCGGGGGGATGAGGGGCCCGGCAAGTGGCACAGCGGCTTAGGTCACACTCTGGCAGCCCGGGGTTCGCAGATTTGGATCCCGGGCGCCCGCTGACGCACTGCTTGTCAAGCCATGCTGTGGCGGCGTCCCATCTAAAGTAGAGGAAGATGGCACGGATGTTAGCCCAGGGCCAGTCTTCCTCAGCAAAAAAGAGGAGGATTGGCAGTAGATGTTAGCTCAGGGCTGGTGTTCCTCACACAAAAAAAACGGTAATGGGAATCAGTTGGATCAAGATTTGTCATTGCACATCTCTGAAAGGACTTGTATTTCTCATACAGCCCCCGAAATATACTCCCCCCAAAAGAATATTTTGAACATCCGTGACGTGCCAAGCCTTGGCTGGGCATTAGAAGGATTCAGACAAAATTAAGACACAAATTCCAGTCCTCAAGAAGCCCATAATTTGGGGTGGGGGGGTGTAAATAAAATACAAATTATTGTGTTACAGTGACTAATAAATGGCCTATGAGACAATTAAGAGTGAGCTAAGAGATTAAGACTGAAGCAAGACTGCATCCTTTTCCACTTTATATCCTGAAGTTAAACATTTTATTTTGCCATTTCTAAGAGCAGTCCAGTTTTAGAAATGTGTATTATCATCGATCAGTGATGTTTTATCAAAATGGAAAGAACATCAAAAGTACAAATAATAGGAAAAACCCAAGAATCTGCTAGAGAAATAATTTACAATTTAGTCACACAGAATACAAAATTATTATTTAAAATGGCAACATCAAAGAAATAATGATGGGTAATATTTATAAGATAACTTTTATATGGAAAAAGATAAAAATGACATAAATAATATATACATATTATATAATTTTGACCAAAGTTTAGAAGCATATAAAATTTAGTTTTAATACCAGAAAAAATTAGACCAAAGTGTTAACAATAATTATCTGGATCATAGATTTCTGATTTTCTTTTTCTTTTTTTTAACTCTTCTATATGTTCTTAAATTTTATGTCACAAATATATATTACTTCTACAATAGCCTTCCCCATCCTGTTTTTTTGAGTGCAATTAGCTTTAAAGTACTACACTTTATCTGTATATCCAGAAACTGAACCAAAAAGCCAAGAGTGCCCATTAAGCAGTGTATGAGCTGAGAACACTACTGCCTGGAATCTTTAGGAAGGAATTAGCGGTCCATGGGCCCTCCAGAATGGCCAGACCAGGGTTCTATGTGTGGCCCTAAGCCAGCCCTAATGTTCAGTCGACCCCACAAAAACCCTAGAGGCTTTCTTTCCAGGTCTGGAACAGAACCACTGAAGCATGCTGGACAGGGGAATGTGAGATTATTAAAAGCAAGCTCCACTTAATGCATGAAGTGTCCATACCACAGCCTTTGTTTAAATGTCCTGGTTCCTCTCGATTCTGATGGCTATGCCGGAGCATAGGGCAAGGCACAGGGGGCCCGCCCTCTCTCTTTAAGTTACAGTCTATCTTATTCTGATTTTTTAACCTTTTTTTAGCTCTACTTCGAGGTAGCCTCCACACACGCTGGAATCTCTAAATAATTCAAATGTTGAATCCACAAACTGGACACAGTTTTCTTAAGAAGGGGGTTTCTAATGTCAAGTAAAATGGTAGTACTTAAATGAATAGCTACAATGCCAAAGGAGTTCAGTAAATTGCTTACTAAATGAAAGAGTGATCAATTTCATACTAAGCATAGAAACCTTTGGACAAGCTCTATGAGATTATAAACTCTCCTATTAAAAATGATAAGACAAAAATACATGGGGCCAGCCGGGTGGTGTAGTGGTTAACTTCGCGAGCTCGGCTTTGGCAGCCTGAGGCTCATGGATTCAGATCCCGGGCACGGACTTACACACTGCTCATCAAACCATGTTGTGGTGGAGTCACATATACAAAACAGAGGGAAGACTGGCCTAGATGTTAGCTCAGGGACAATCTTCCTCAAGCAAAAATAGGAAGATTGGCAACAGATGTTAGCTCAGGGACACTCTTCCTCACCAGAAAAAAAAAAAATGACAAGACAAAAATACAGATATTTAAAGTGTAGCTTCAAATTATCTACCCAGTAAAAGATTACAGGTATTGGTTCAAAAGGCTATTTTCACTAGTTAAAAACATTTAAAACCACAAATAAACCATTTACACCATCTGCAACAACAAGAAAGGCCAGGATGGAATTTCAGTTTCAACCTGAGCTGACTTCTTACTCCTTAAAGAAAACTCATTCCAGAGTGAACAGCAGATCACCTCACCTACTGCGCTGGGTAAATGGAAAATGTCACAGACCTCACTGCAAACTTAAAATGAACCAGATTTCAGCATGAAAAGACTTGTAGAAACATCTCCTTGCCTGTGTTTCATTTAATTGTTTTAAATTTTAAGTTTGGTTTTTGTTTCCTAGAAACAAACTTTTCTGAGCAAGCCCAAAGACAGCGCCCTGGAAGCAATGGATTGGTTATCAAGAATTCTTCAGATCTGCCCAGAGATTTAAGACATTCTAAGAAGACAGATAGAGGCGGGATTCTAATTGGCCTTTAAAACTTCCAATAACATTTTCCTACAGTGCTGCAAACCAGGGGACATTAACACAACATTTATATAAGATGAAGCTCAGAACCACCCCTCCACCCTCCCAACCCCCCCCCCCCATGTCTAACACCCAGTGTTAATCCCAGAAATTGAAATGCTTTCACTGGGGATAAAAGTTTTTATTCAAGTTAAATTTACCCGTTTATTGTTTTAAGGAGATACTAGGAAAACCTTTCAAGCCCTGAAATAACTCTTACCTCTATAATAAAAGTTTATTAAAGAAAACTTTCAGTATATAAATTAAGTAGTTTCTCTTTTCTGCTGGTCCTCACCACCAGGGATCAAAAGAGGGTTGACAGCAAAATGGCCCAGTATCCTTCTCCATGAATGGCGGGTCGTCCTGGCCTCCACCCGGAGCCTGGCGCCCTGGAGGCCACACACACGCGTGCGGGCACACACACACACACAGGAACCTTCCTGCATTCAGGCAAGCAGCCTTTGTTCCCAACACCCAAAACTGGGATCCAGTTACTAAGCCCCCACCTCGCTTCAACCAGCTCTTTCAAGCGTAGGAGCCCCTTAAAGTCGGTCCCAGGCCAGTTCTGGAAAGAAGCCCCATTTTCTCCCTTGTCCCAAGTGCTGTGGAGTTGTGTCTGCCTCCGGCTCCAGTTTTTCTAAACACATAGACACACACACGCACACACTCCCTCAAACTAGTCACTATTGTCGTCATTGTCATTTTTAATAGCTCTCACCTATGGAGCGCTCACCATGTGCCAAGCGCTGCGCCAGGCGCTCAGCACGCGCTCGCTCGCTTTTTCTCCTCTCCCTCTCTCCCTCTCTCTCTCCCTCTCTCTCTCTCTCTCACACACACACACACACACACATGCACGCACACGGACGAAGCAGCTGCACCCAGGTCCCCGCACGTCCTGGGGGCTGAACCCGGAAACTTCCACACCTCCTTCGCGGCTCCAGCCGGGAGAGCGCCCCTGTCCGCCCGCGCGCCGCCACCTCCCGGCTCCCCTTCCCCGCGGATCCCACCCCGGCCCCGCTCCGGAGCCCGGCCGCCCGCTCAGCCGAGCCCCGCCCGGCGCAGCCCCGCGCCCTCCGCCCCCACCCGGTTGCCCGTCCGCGGGGCCGCTCTTACCTCGGCCCTTTGTCCTCGCCGACGCTGCCCAGCTCTGGTGCGGCCGCCGCCGTCGGAGGGCCAGCCCAGCGTCCGGCCGCGGTCACACCCCCAGCCCCCGGGCCCGGGTCGGGCGGGGGGCGCGCGGCAAAGCCCGGATCTGCGGAGCGAGGACTCGACCCCTGACACCGGCCGCCCCCCGGAGTCCACTTCTCCGGGTCTTCGGGCCGACCGCGGAGGAGGGCCGGGCGGTGGGCTCGGCCGCCCCAGGACCCCGGCCAGGGAAGGGTCGGGGGAGGGCAGCGTGGGTCCCGGACCCGGCGGCGTCGGGCGAGGGGCGGGGATGACGCCAGCAGCGGTCGAGCCCTGCGCCCTCCCGCCGGGGTTCGCGCCCCAGTTGTCCCCTCGCCCGCGTCGTCCCGGCCGAGGACGCGGTGCCCCAACTCCTGCCCGGTACCCGCGCCCCAGGGGTCTGCACACCCCAGCCCCTCGCCTGCCCGGCGCGCTCCTGATGAAATTTCCGAAGGTGGAAAGGACTCCCCTCCTGAGGGCCAGCACCCGGCGAGGTGCCGCCTGAGCGCAGGAAAGGTCGCTTTCTTCTCGGTTCCCCGCGAGGGATTCCTCTCGGCAGCGGTCCCCTTCCCGCCCCCGGGCACACACCCCGACATCCCGCCGGGCCACAACTGGAGCCCCTCCAGCCACAGGGGCCCTAGCGGGGGAGGGAGGCTGGACAGACGGTGGAGAACCCTCGGAGAACAGAGGTCATTCTGCCTCTTGGGACCCAGGCGCGTAGAGGAGACATGGCAGGTCTGTGAGGCAGCAAGAGCGGAGCCCAGGCCTTCCAACGACTCCCCTCCAAGGGCCCCGTGCCCCTGCGGACGGCCGCGTACGCCCGGTGCCCGAGGCGCTGTCCTGGGCGCCCCGCAGGACCTGGCTGCCTGCGCCCTTCTCCCGCCCCGCAACCGACTGGCTTGGACAGCGCGGGCTTGGGGCACCCAGGTCCCCAACAGCAGAGGTCGGCGAGCGGCCGACGAGGGGGCCTGCCTGAGGCCAGCAAAAGAGGAGGAAGATTCTGGAACGTGGAACAACTGCGGTTGATGGGAACACCCGATCAATTCCCTGGCCCCAGTCAGAAGAACGGGTGAAGGAAGGAAGGAAGGAACAAACGAGCGAGCCTCAATAAGTCTTTGCAGACCTCGCTGGCGGCTGCTGCAGAGGTAGCCCCGAGCCGGAAACACAGGGTAGGAGGCCTAAAACTCAAGATTTCTTTTTTTTAAGCAAAAGACAGGCCCCCGTCATTTCAGGAATCTGCGAGGCACAGAACCAGAATCAGGCGACCAGCCCTGTACCCTTGCTGCCACTCACCCCCGGGACCCCCCATGAGGCCTTGGGCCCAACAGTCAGTGTCCTTGAGGACCGAGAGAGTCAAGTTCACTGAGCTGGGCCTTAACTGAGGAAATGAGGATACAGCCCCAGCCAGTGGACCACAACAGGTCCTCAGTAAAAGTGTTACCTGAGTGACTCTGCAGATCTGAACTCTGATGGGCAGCACCATCATTCTCCCTTTCTTATCAGGAAATATTTCAGACAGACGCAAAACTAGGGAGAGTATCATCATAAGCCCTGTGTGCCCCAGGACCAGCCAATCCTAACATCTTGCCCTTCTGGCTTCAAATGTTCCCGTAAGAAATAAATATCACAATGCAGTTAAAGCCCCTGGACAGCCCTCCCTGATCCCAGCGCTCCCCTCCCCACCCCACCCCCCACTCTTCTAAAACATCCCACCCATGTTTTTATGCTATTACTACATATGCATGTGTTCATGAACATGGTATAGCATTTTTACCAGTTTTACAACTTTCTGTCTGTTATCATACTCTGTGTTTCATTCTGTGACCTAGTCAGTTTATTTTATGTTGTTTTGCTCAATTCTATGCTTGTAAGAGCCATCTAATCATACACATAGCTCTACTTTATTCGTTTTAACTGCTATATAGTATTCCAACTGTGTGAATATGGCACAATTTATACAGACATTCTTCTGTTGATGGACATCTAAGTTGGTCCAGTTTTTCATGATTATAAACATGACTGCCGTGAACATTCTTAAAACTGCCTTTGTGTTTCCAGGGTATAGCCCATTTTTCCACCACTCCTGTAAAGACATGTACAGAACAACTATGTTGAATTAACATTAACCAACAGGTTTGCTCTATGGTTTATGTTAGTTACTGCAATTGTTCAACCAATAATCCCTGTAAGAAATCCCCTTACTTCTTTTCTCCTTACATTTTGACAGCTTGTATTTTATCAAGCAAATAAAATCCTATAGAACAGGGGTCAGCAAACTTTTTCTTAAAGGCCCAGAAGTAAATATTTTAGGCTTTGCCGGCCAAGAGGCAAAATCGACGCTATTCTCTTATATACGTACTTATATAGCCATTTAAAATATAACCTTTTAAAAATGTAAAAACCATCTTACCTCATGGACCATTAAAAAAACAGGCAGCTGAGCAGATCTGACCCATGAGCCATAGTTAGCCTTCCCCCTGGTATAAGAAAGTCCTTCCAAAATTTAATTTCTTTCCTTGAAACCCAACATTAAAAAGAAGTCACTTTTAATAAAGACAAAATTACAATTTGGCTCAACAGAAGGATCGAAGTGAATATTATGTTACTGCTAGGGGAAAATTCTTAGGTAGACGTCCTATACCTTAGCTAGTTAATACAATGACTTTGGGGAAACCATTTAACCCTATTTTTGAAAATCTATAATAAAGTTTAGAAATGCATAGACTCCTACCAGTTAAGAATTAATTAGACTGGAAATGAGATTCAACAAAAAAGTTGTGTATTGTTTTTCTCTTAATGAATCATGTCTCTGCTCCCCGTTCATTGATTTAAATACCAGCACACAAACACAAATGATTAGGTTTGCTTTTCCCGAACTGGACCTGACCCACTTGTTTTATACGTCTTTATTGAACATGAACCAAACTTGAAAAAGTAATTTCAAGATATTTTCTTAAGTGAGGGGAATCAACCTGGTTTAAAATGTGGTTGGCAAGAATGGGACCAAACTAAAAATCTTTGGTGGCCAAACTGAAACTGACAAAGGAGCTGTCCATCTCCAAGCCGGTTCAGTGAGAGGAGCTTTCTCCAAGAGGCCGTGGAGTCAGGAAGGCAATTAGACATGGCTGCTGGGCACCTTTGTTTCTTCGCCAGCATTATCCTCAAGAATCACACACATACGCTTCTCCTCACACACCCACATATTCCTCTCTCCCTCACACACGCACGTCTCTGCACACACATTTCCCCTTAAGTGTCTATGCATGTGCTTCACACGTTGATTCCTTAAACAGGTATCTGCTTCCTTAAATGCACACAGCAGACATGCTTCTAACGTATGTACGGCTCTTTTCCACACACATACACACGTGTGAGTGTATGTATGTGAAATGTGAGTGTATGTATGTGCATCTTTCTCACATACTTACATGAGAGACATGAGCCATGTGTTTCTTTCCACAGACACCAAATGTTTTTTTTCCTCTCTCTCTCTGTCAACACACACACACACACACACACACACACACACACACACACACACACACACATGCCTTGTCACACATACATTTCTCCCCTTGGTGCATACCTTCTCCTTATACTCATGCAGACCTAACTCTTCTCATACCTTTTTTCTTTCTGACATACACACATTTTCACACCACTGCACCCAGATACAAACTCATTCTCTCGCATATTTTCATACATATGTATATTTGCTTATCTCATCACACATGTACAAATACATCTATGTTCTCCTTCCTTTCCTGCCTTGGCACACACAGCTTCCTCTTGCAGTCACATTCATCACAACCACCCAGTTAAAATGCTGCAGGGTGGAATGGGATGAAGCCTCTAGAAGCCCCCATTTGTGTACGTCAAGCAGTTTAGAATCACTTGTTATCAGCCTGCCACTTGTTTCTATGTAAAGGGGCTTCTAAATGTCTTAAAGGTAGTTAAAGTTTATTCCCTTACAATAAATATCTCTAAACCATAACCTGGTTTGTGTTGTTAACTATCACTTTCTGTGGAGAAAATGTTTCTCTAGCGTAGTAAATGCTTAATTTCAGCTTGCTTAAATTATTCCAAAATGTGAATGGGTGAGTGTGTTAGGTTCTTGGAGCTGCCACAACAAAGTACTGCAAACTGTGTGGCTTAAACAACAGAAATGTATCATCTCACAGTTCTGGAGGCTGGAAGCCCAAAATCGACGTCAGCAGGGTTGGTTCCTTCCAAGGCCTGTGAGGGAGAATCTGTTCCAGGCCTCTCTCCTTCGACCTGGTTCTTTACATCATCTTCCCTCTATGCATGTGTGTCCAAATTTCCTTTCTTTTAAGACCACCAGGCACACTGGATTAGGGCCCACTTTAATGATCTCAGTTTGATGACATCTGTAAAGACCCCATCTTCCAATCGGGTCACATTCTGAGGTACTGGGGGTTAGGACTTCAACATATGAATTTGGAAGGGGGTGGGGATGGGGAACACAATTCAACCTGTAACAGTAGGATTTGGCTTCTTTCTGCACGTGGTTTAGACCAGAGATGCTAAACTTTAGCTTGATCAATAGTACATCTGAGGCCTCGATATGGCAGTTTCTCATCTGAAAGCTTAAACTCAAATCCGACTGCACCCCACTCTACTCCACCTCCATTACCAGGGACATTGACCACCCGAAATTCAGAGGTCCTATTCAACAGACTCCCCATGGTGAAACTGCTCCACCTGGTGGAGAGTCAAGGCACTATACTTCAGCAAATGATGGACCAGCTTGTAACCGCACTGCTAGCGTCATCTTGGTTGGTATCAAATATTTGACAGATAAATAACAAGAGAAAGAGTCAGAAGGGCAAAATAAATTTGGTCCAATCGATATACTTCATGACGGTGGTGCATGGGAAGTGAATATTTCAATAGAACACATTTAACAATCAATAAGACATTAGCAAACAAACTAAATTGTGCTTGTATAGAACTCAAGTGAATAGAATGTAATAATCCACCTTTGACGGAACTTTCATTATAAATCTAGTTGCAATGTAGGCACACACTAGCAGTTTAACACTGGACCTTCACAACCAGAAAAGATGAAATTATATAAAAATTTGGGTGAGAATGTGCTCTGTTCCAATAATGTGTTCAGAAATAAATCACTCTGCCGGTTGTGCAGCAACATTTAAGGACCATCTTCCTAATCTCTAATGGTATTTACAGAGCAAAATTACATAGGACTGAAGAAAATGCCAAGGATGTAAACAATGTCACTGTAGATGCCCGTGCCCCTCACTCTTAACCTCACCATTCTCTTCTCCAAAGAACAGCTCTGGGATTTTATTCCTCCAGGAATGTAATAGTGTGAGGTACAATATGAACATGTATAACATACCTGGATTATTATAATGTGTCCCAAAGTTCATATGTATATCTCACTGACCTGTCAGCCTGTAGCCAGAATGACTGGAAAGCCTCTGAAAGCATCAGCAAAGACAAATTACTGTTCTGGCAGTTCGGAGCCTCTTGATGTGTGGCTTCTTTCTATCCAAAAGAATAAGGATGCTTTTGTTGAAAAAATGCATTAACACAGAGTGAACAATGATGTTTCTTAAAGGCCAAGAGAAACTTTATTTGCTTTATCATATTTTTCACACCCTTAGCTCTTGCTAGAGAGAAGATAAATGGATTTAACTTCTTTGAATGATGATTTGACAATATCTATCAAAGTCACCAAGGCACCTCTGGCCCAGTGATTCCCTCCTAGCCACTTATCTTTTAGATATACTCACACCTGTGTGAAAGAAGTCCACACAAGATTGTTCTACATTTGGTGGTGTTTGTGGTAGCAAAATGTTGGGAATAACCTAAGTGTCCAGTCTTGGGGGACAGCATGGGTGATTCATGGCACATACACACAATACTGTGTAGAAATGAAAAAGAGTGAGGAAAACTTTCACTGCACTGTTAGGGAATAACCTGCAAGATATTTTGCTAGGTTAAAAAAATCAAGAAATAGTATGATTATTAGTGTGCAAACAGGGGCAGGGGAAGTAACATAGATGAATACTTGTGCATAAAACATCTCTGCCAGAATCATAAGAACCAACGCAATGGCAGCCTCCAAAGAGCGGGCTTTGCTTCCGAGAGAAAGGAGTGGGAGGGAGGCTTTTCATTGGTGACTCTTTTGTACCTTTTGGATTTTGAGCCATATAAATGTACCTCTTCAGAAAATAAATTAAAATTTTTCTTGTTTGTTTAATTTTCCTTGACCAAAATTTCTCAAAGGTCTAAAGATATTTTTAAATTATTGGTATCATAAGTCTGAAACCAATGTGATCATTCTCTAACATTTAGCAACTTTCTCTTCTTTTAAGGAAAAGTATTATAATTTACCTTTTTTGTTATGTAAATGATATGTAAATACCTAACAAAAGATTTCAAGTTTGCTGATTGTATTTCTTCTAACACGATTAATTCAAATGGATTTTTAGAATACACACTCCTACATACAGAAAATGCAAAAGAAAAATTCAAATAATTCATCTTAATTATTACCGTTGAAACTTTGCTTTGATAAAATCTTTAAGAAATTAAATTTGAACCCTGCAGATTTGTGCAAGATGAATTATCAAAAGTATGACAACCTGAGTGCAAGTTTTCCTGAAATGTATTCCTTATGAATTAAATTTCCAGGAATTCCCAATGCTGACTATATAGCACTCTTCCTCCAAAACAAAACTAATTTAAACCTACAATATTTAGGAAATACTAAGAAAATTAGTATCATTCAGCATAAAATTCAAGCAGGAAGAAAAATAGAAGTTGCTAAACTTACCAATAATTTGATAATGCTGAGTCAAAACAAAATCCATTAAAAGGCATGCTTAGAAGATTTAAGACAAAATATTATCTTCAGATTTTGTGTTGCCATGTTTTGCTTTAGACTTTACACCTCAGAGTCAGCATAGTAAAGATTTTATTACTTTAAATGCTGTTTGGTTGTTTCTAATGTATTGTACCTATTGACAGTGAAATGTTATTAGGGGCATCAGTCCAGGTTGTGGGACTCATGAGACAACATTTGGGGAGGATCCTGGGGTGTAGCCTCATCTAGGGGTTCAGGGAAGCCTTTCTGAGGGAATAATGTCTAAAATGAGGATGACAGTCTCGCTAGAGGAAGCATCAAAGTGATAATGTTCTAGGCAAAGACAACAACATGTGAGAAGTCTCAGCAGCGAGGGGAAGCTTTTGAGGAAATGAATGAAAATTAATATGACTGGACCAGAGACGGCGATGCAACGAATGGCCCATGATAAGGTGGTGGGGGCTTTTGGGTGCTCAGGTCAGGGCTCCTGCCCTCCGGAAGTGTGATGGGGGAGACAGCCAGGCAGGCAGATGACCAGTGTACAGGGGAAATGCTAGCATCAAACATAACACAAACAAAGAGCACTGATTTTAAGCAAAGGAGTAATGAGATCAGATCTGTGCTTTAGAAAGATTTCTCTGGCAACGTGAGGTCAACAGCTGCCAAAAAAAAAAGATGCAGTCGTTTAATTTGACGGTGATAGTGTAGAGTCCCTTGTAGGTGGAGAGGCGAGAGACAGGGAATTGAATTAAGAAGCAGTTAGAAGAGTCCAGGAACAATGGCCAGGAGGGCAGTGTGGGGCAGTGGGAATCTGGAGGAGGGAAGGGCTGGAAACCCTTTCTGGAGATAGAGCTGACAAGCCTCGTTGCCCACCGCCCTTCCCTTTGTGGCTTTCTCAATGGAGTTCACTGGGGCGTGCAGCCACAGCTCATCTCTCCCACAACTCTTTTTTGACAGGCTTTCATGGGGATTTGCCCTTGTGGGTGTATTTGACGGCGGGCTTACTTTTTTGTTTCCTTTCTGAAGCAGAAGGCGAATACTGTTGCTAAGTGGAGAGACTGAATCCATGCGCCCGGACCAATGAAAACCTTCGGGGCTAGCATCTTCTCGAGAGCTCTCTGAAAAGCTCATCAAGTTCTGAACAAAACCTCAGAACAAAGAGTGAACTGCACCCCTCTTTGTTCCATTTGATGTCATTTTAGAGCCATTTTTAGTCACTGGAGTAGGGAGCTTTGAGACCTGATGAGAAATAAATCGTGTGAAATCGTGAAGTTCATGTTACCATTGAAGATGGTTCGTGCGCCAGCGACTTGGCGTCCATTGTCTCTACTATAACAGATTTGCAGGTATGTTTACCCTTCGTTTACAAATATGTAAACTGAGGGTCCTAAAGGTTGGGATACCTGCCAGTGAGGGCTAACAAGGGTTGATGTAGGACTCACCCCAGGGCAGGTCTGTCTGCTGCTTCTTGCATGCCCCCTCTCCTCTTTCAGCATCCTTCCATCTCTTTGACAATCCTCTCCTGCCAAGTGTTTGTCCAGGAACCTCATCTCCTCTTCCTAAACATGTACTGATCTTGGGGACCGGCTGGTGGTGTAGGGGTTAAGTTCACATGCTCTGCTAGGTGGCCCAGGATTCGCCATTTGGATCCCGGGCAGCGACCTACTCACCGCTCATCAAGCCATGCTGAGGTGGCGTCCCACATAGAAGAGCTACAACTCTACAACTATGATACACAACTATGTACTGGGGCTTTAGGGAGGAAAAAGAAAAAAAAAGAGGAAGATTGGCAACAGATGTTAGCACAGGGCCAATCTTCCTCAAAAAAAGAAAAAAAAGTACTGATGTTGAAAGGAAGAGACCAGTGTTTGAGGGACAGCTCTGCTAGAGACCATCTTTTTGATCTTAGGCAAGTCACTTAACTTTTCTGTTCTTAGTTCTCTCCCCTGTAAAATGAGAGGATTTTACTAAATCATCCCCAAGATCTGTTCCCACTCTTAAGGTTCTATGACCCAGACTACTACATACAGAAAACTAACAGGAACAGTCCTTGAGGCCACCATTTCTCCTCTGCCATCCTTTACCACACCTCTCCTTCCTCCAGCTCTCATAGGAGGATATGTACGATGGAGACACTGTGACATAGATAGCCACGGACCACAGACGTAGTCTCCAGTGTGACCTCGCAATCTTATTATGTTTTCCAAGTCAGTCTTCTCTATTGTTCCCCATCCATCCATCCCTCCTTCTGTAAATACTTACCGAGTGCCTGCTGGGTCTCCCAAATCTCCAGTTCTACCACCTGGTCTTACTCTGAGCAGATGACCTCAGCTTCACAGAGCATGAACTCCCTCCACTTCCTGCCAAAACACCTTACAAGCTGTCCTGCCTCTGTCCTTACACTGTCCTGCTGTCACTGCAGAGGTGGAGTCCTCTTGTCTCCAAGTTCCTCCTCCGTCTGGGCTCTGTATCTCATCCTGCGAGCATTCTCAGGGTTTCCCCTTTTTCTACCACGTCTTCAACCTTTCCCTTTCTACTAGCTTCTTCTCGTCAACATTTAAAAACTTACATCTCTTCTAAAAAAAAAAAAAAAGGAAGGAAGATAGGAAGAAAGAAAGGGGGAGAGAAAGAGAAAACCTTCCTTCTTTTAACCTCTAAGGTACTCAGAGTCCAGATTCACCGTCTGTCTCCCTGGCTACTCCCTCTTAATTCCCTTTGTTGTCGTTGTTTAGTTTAAAAACAGAAACAAATCATACTCATTGCAAACAATTATGACGGCCTCTGCCAGTCCCTTCTGTGGGCTGTCCTCCGGTTCCACCCCCTGGCCTTGCCCCACTTCACTCTTCCTCACGCTGAGTGAACAATCTTGTCTGTTCCTGGACTTCAAGTACCCAAACTGCCGTCTTCTGTGCAAGCCTTCCCTTACACCCAACCAACCCCCAAGCTCTATTCCTTCTGCCTCTGTCTCGTATTTCTGGAATCTGTCCTTTTCGCTCCATTTTCACTACACTGGCAGTCAGGCCATCATCAGCTGCCCTTTCAGCGACTGTGACGCCTCCTCACCACTTTCCTGGCCTCCAATTTGACTGCTCCTCCTGTTGTTTAAGATCTAAGAATGGCCACGCTGGAGGGAGAGGCATATGTAGAAAGCTGGAACATCTAGCAAATATTAGGTGACCGTGGTGCCATTGGATCATTCTGAGTCCTCAATCCCGAAAGACTGCATTAGAAAAAGTTAACTTGGCTTCAGTTCAGCTGGAGTATCGGGCCCTTGGAGGGAGGTGGGGATCAGTTTCCTCATCTGGAAAAGAAGGGGTTGGATTAGACCAGTGCCTTGTGGAGTACACCCAGATCCTCGGACTTTCTGATTCTGTAGGTCTGGGGTAGGGCCGGAAAATTTGCATTCCTAACAAGCTCCCAGGTGATGGCAATGCTGAGGTCCACAGACCACACTTGGAATAGCCCTGGACCAGATGATACCCACAATTTTAGTTTCTTCACCTGCACTATTCAATATGGTAGCCACTGTGTGGCTATTCCATGGTTACATGGCTATTTAAATTAATATTAAAATTAAATTAAAATTCAGTTCCTCAGACACACTAGCCACATTTCAAGTGTTCAACAGCCACATGTGGCTAGTGACTACCATATTGGACAGCACAGCACATTCCCATTATTGTAGAAAGTTCTACTGGACATGGTCATTTCCTCTCAGACTTCTGGGGAGGGAATTTTACCTCAGGAGGAAGGTAAGATATCCTTTGACTGGTAAGGCCTTTCAGCATTCCTCAAGTACATCTGTGCACTCGGCCTGTATTTCAATCCTAGTTTTAAAGTCCCAAGACCCATACCTCCTTCTGCCCTCGCGCCATTTTGCCCCAGGAAGCACACACAAAAACAGGACTGGAAATGGGAAATACTAGAATTTCTGTGCTGGGAACTGTGTCTGCACCACTGTAGGGCATAGAGGACAAAGCAAAGGATTTGGTAGCTGAAGTTCTGCATTTGAGTCCCCATGTGGCCTTGAGCCTCTCTGACCCTCTGTATCATCTGTAAAGTATTCTAGAAATATCTACCTCACAGGGAGATATGTGAAAAAGCACCTGTGATTTATCCCAAATTCAGTTATTTTTTTCTTTCTCCTCTGTGCTCCCATAGCATCTTACACACATTCTAACTTAAGTACTTATGCGTCCGGTCATGCATCTTCACCGGGCTGGGGGCTGCTGGAGCCCAAGGTAAGGCCCCTGTTGGATTTAGTTTTCCCCTCACCACCTACTCTACTGTCAGGCACATGCTCCCAAATTGTGCAAATGATTACATTTCAGGGAAAGCCAAGCCACAGGTATAAGAGTCTGGAAGGCTGTGTCATTGCCCTGACTCTCCACAGCTGGCACACGCTGGGTTTTCAGCCTGGAGTGCCCTGTTGCCTGCATCCTGACCTGCAGCCCACCTTGGTCACCCCACCCCATCTCTGGCTGTGGAGACTCTAGTCACCCTTCAAGAATCTTCTCAAGGATAGGCAAGCCAAATCAATCAGCTGTGGAGTCAAATCCTGCCTCTCCCACTGCCTACCTAGGACCTCAGGTAAATTTTGTAATCTTGCTAATCTTCATATTCCTGATCTGTAAATTGGGCAGAAAAACACCTGTCTTTCAGTTTTGATGTAAGATTTACGTGAGCAAATGTATGCAGAACATTTAGCAGAATGCCAAACGTACAGCAAATGCTGGATCATGTCTTATTTATTAAAAACAGCCATTTCCGGTCTCCAGAGCTTGTCTTCTCAGGGACTCCAGTTGGTAAAGAGGTCTTTTAACCACTTTGGGAAATTCTCCATTCTGCAACAAAATCCAGTCTTCTAGAGACTTCCTCTAGGTTATACTTTATGTCAAGCCATTCATTTACAAACACTTACTGAGCTCCCACTATTTTGCAGGCACTGTGCTAGATGCTGGAGATACAAACATTAGAGAAAGGCTCTGACCTTGAGAAGTTTATACACAGTCCAATGGGTAGCCAACTTCCTCTGGAAGCCTTCCCTGGCCCACCTTAGGCTGGGTAGAAGTCCTTGGTCTAACTACCCGGCCCAGTTGCTGCCCTCCACCTTGTACTTACCACATTGTATTGTCTTTTTATTCCAAACATGGGCTGGTGTCTGTTCTAGTAATATATATTCATCAATACTTTTAATCCTTACAACAACCTTATGAGGTAAGTACTGTCATTATTCCCATCTCACAGATGAGGAAACTGAGGCACAGAGTGATTAAGTAACTTATTTAAGGTCTTGTAACTTATAAGTAGAGGGAGGCAGGATTTGAAAGCACACCGTGTGGCTCCAGCTTAAAATGTTCTATTTATCCGGCTCCTCCCCTGGAATTTGAGATGGAGTCTGTGCCAAATTCAAATGCATATGTCCTGTGCCCACCACAATATCTGACAAGGCAGGTAATGGAGGGAGGGAAGGAGGGAGGGAGGGAGGAAGGAAGGAAGGAAGGAAAAGAAAGAAGCATATAGGCATTTACTAAGCATGAACACTGGGCAAGTGCGTGAGAGGTGCGGAGGGAGTTCAAGAATAAATGAACATCCCCGCGCACTCAGGACTTTCAGTTATTAGTGTCGTCAGTGTCGAGAATTCCGAGGCGACAATGGCGTTTTCCTGCTGCCTCTCTTCTCTCGCCCAGTTCCCTTCCGCTGGAATGCCCGCTCCACCTCTTCCTTCTCCGTCGCCATCCTCTCCGTGGATTCCGCCGTCCGGGCTTTCCCGGGCTCCGGCGGCCGGGAGAGCCCCCCATGCGTGGGAGCGTCCCGGCAGCAGCAGGCATGCGCGTTGGGGGCGGCGAACTGCGCATGCGGGAAGATGGCGGGCAGGGCGTCCTGAGAGCACAGGGTCACCCTGCTCCTCTCCCGCCTGCGTCGTAGCTCCCGGGGTCGTGGGGCAGTGGCGGGTTCGTCCGCGGGCCGGCCTGGCCAGGCGGCGCCTCTGAGCAGGCCTCGGGCCCCGTTCGCGCTCGGCCCCCGGGACCCGGCGAGCGGGGGGCGGCGCCCGACCCGAGCGGGAGAAGGCGGGAGAGCGCGCAGGGTGCGAGGGCCGGGGCGGCGGGCCGGGCAGCATGAGTCAGCAGCGGCCGGCGCGGAAACTGCCCAGCCTGCTGGTGGACCCGGCGGAGGAGACGGTGCGCCGCCGCTGCCGAGACCCCATCAACGTGGAGGGCCTGCTGGTAAGCCCCGGGGACGGCCCGGTCCTGAGCGCCCGCGGCCCTGGCGCGGCGCCGGCGCGGGGCGGGTCTCCGCCCAGCCGCCTCTTCTCCCCGCAGGGCAGCGCGCTCACGTCGTCCGGGTCGTGAGCTCCCCGGGCTGGGCCCTGGCTGCTCCTCGGTCTCCCCGGCTCCCGCGCTGCCCATCCTGTACTGTGAGCCCAACCGGCCCTTCGCTTAACTCTCGCCTCCCCCTTCCAACACCTGTTCGCAAATGTACTGTCAGTCTCCTTGGCTTTTGCCTCGGGGCTGCAGACCACTACTGGAGAAAATAGCCCAACTCTGCGTTAGAAAAGCATGTTTTCCTACTTCCCCTGGCGTTTTCAGTCCATCTCTGCAAGCTATCGTTTGTTCTTCTCTGCAGCCTCCTCTCCCATTCTTCTACTTGACTGCAGCCATTTAAAGCCTTGTCCACACCTCCCATTTCCCGCCCCACAGCTCCCTGGTCAGTAAATTGTTTTCAGTCCTGTCCGTCAGAGAAAATGGAAGGGAGAGTGGGCTCCCTTCCTGCAAAGGGTTAATTTCCCCTATTCTTACTCTAGACAGATGCAATATATTCTCCTTGGTTCTTAGAGCTCTTGATGAAGCCATTATTTTCCATTTCTCCCCATATTTTCAACTTCTTTGCTGTTTTTTTCCCCCAGAGCTAGTAACTAAACATTTACCGAAGTCAGTATACCCAGTCCTCTTGGGAACTCAGTGCTCAAAAATAGTTTGAGCGTTGTCTAATTTAACTCCTCAGCTGCAGTCCTAAGAAATGATGATTCTTGTTGGACAGCTGCCAGGATAGACTTGGAGTTGTTAAACGTCTTGTCCATGGTTAGAGAGTCGCAGAAAAGCCTGGATTTAATCTCACAATGTGTGGCTCCAAATGATAAATTCTTGACTACTTAAACTGCATCCTGGATCCATCCCTATCTTAAAAAATCTCTCCTTTAATTCCACATGCCCTTCTGTCTGCTGTATCTCTATCTCCACCCCTTCACAGCCAAACTTTGAGAAAATTGTTTGCGCTCTGTGTCCACTTGCTCACCTGTCGTTATCACCTTGACTCTGTGCTGGGGGACCTCTGCCCTCAGCACAGCTCTAACAGCCTTCTAACCAAAGTCACCAGAACCTTGTCAATTTTAGCGGGTGTTTCACTCCTTATCTCTCTAGTTTAGGCATGATTGACCACTCCCCCTTGTTGGAAATTCTTGCCAATGAATGGCTTTGACACCACATACTGTTGATGCTCCATGGACTGGTCTGGCCTCTCCTGGGCTCCTTTGCAAACTTCTCTTTCCGTTCCTTACGTATTGGTATTATTCTGGGTTCTCCTCTAATCTCCTCTACACATTCTTCATGTGGGATGTCATTCAGCGCTCTCATGACTTCGGTTACCCTCTACATATGTTGGTGCCGTCTATATTGGTGTTCTTAAATTGGAGAATTTGATAAAAGCTCTGAATTCTCACTATGGAAAACACAATTTTGCATTTAATGTCAGGAGATACACACATCTCTTGAAGTCTTAGATATCCTTGTCCACTGTGGTAGTTTCAGTTACCATGTCATAATAATTCCCAAATCTATAAATCCGGCTCTGAGCTTTCCAACTGTCTACTGGACATCTCTACTTAGATTTCAAACTCATATATCCAAAGTTGAGTTCATTTTCATCTTGCCTAAGCAAGCAACTTCACTATCACCTTTCTTAATAAAGGGTACCACACCCACCATGTTGCCCAAGCTAGTATCCTCAGCATCATCCTTGTCTTTTCTTTTTTTCAAACTGACCCCCTCCCTTTTCCCAATCTATTTAAAATTAATCAACAATACTTGCCACTTCTAAACATCATCTGTCTTTTGGATTCTTGCAACGTCTTCCTAACCAGTTTTCCTGCTTCTGGTCTTGCCCCCAACTTTTCTATATATTCTCCACATAGTAACTAACCATAATGGTCTTTGTAAAGCATATTTCTGATCATGTCATTTGGCTTTAAAAATCTGTCATGGTTCCCAGTGCTCTCAGGATAGAGTAGAAACTTCTTAATATAATCCAGCTCCTGGGTTTATCTTCCCTGAACTGCTTATGGTTGCTCAATTTTCCATATTCTTTTGTACCCCTAAATGTTCATACTCCCCCTACCAAAAGAGCCTTTTGTTGCCCAACACACTTTTTCCTGTTATCTCCTGTGGTTTTTCAGGTCTAGATTTAGAGGTCCCTTGTCTGGAGCCTTCTGACCTCTCAAGACTGGGTTAGGCACTCCTTTTGTGCTCCCAGAGCACCTTGTGCTTACTTACCCCTCTGCAGTGTGTGGCTCTTAGGTCCCTGAGTGCAGCAACTCTGTTCATTTCGTTGTTTCAT
Organism: Tapirus indicus; assembly: GCA_031878705.1. Taxonomy (NCBI): domain Eukaryota; kingdom Metazoa; phylum Chordata; class Mammalia; order Perissodactyla; family Tapiridae; genus Tapirus; species Tapirus indicus. Next base: position 9,373,329 of record CM062923.1, on the reverse strand, counting down.
CCCAGTGCATTTGGGTGCCTCTCAGAAGGATTCGGTAAGTGGTTATTGAGTGAATGGGGTAGGTACTCTGTAAATGTTTGAATGTATGAGTTTATTTTCCTTCCCGTAAACTGGTGATTTGAACACCTAGCTCAATGTTGTTTAATTGGCTAATGACTGGAAGTTTTTAATAAACTGTATTGCTCTGCAGAGATTAGCTCTGTATCTGGCTGAGTGATGTTCTCTGGGTAAATGGCTTGAAAACTGTCTGGAATTTGGAGAAGGGAGAAAATAGTATTGGTTGGAGGTGGAAGTTAGTCTGCATATTGAAAAATAAAGAAAATTTGAGGGAGTGAGGAGAAGGCTTGCACCATGGAGAAAGGTGTATTTGCAAAGAGCTCTTAAAGGGATATTACTCCCCCAAACAGGCAATCGGTACAAAGAAGCTTCTGTATAGAGAAACTTTTAACCAATTTAGAGGCATTGCTCAAGATTTTAGGCCCCAGAACTCCTTTTATTCTTTTCTTTCTCCTTTGAGATCTCAAATTTAACAGTATTAGTCTTCAGATGTGGGAGTCGGGGCAGCAGAACAACAACTTGGAATGTGCTGACTTGGGGAGCTGCTGGTTCCCGGAGAGCCTTGTGCACTGAGATCATCCTAGTGATTTTCATGTGGAGGGCTCTGCCTTCTCCATTTGTTTCCCAGCCAAGATACAAACGGGCTAGGTAATCAGCCTGAACAAATGAGAGATAGAAACAGTTTGAGGATTGGAAGGGAAAGTTTCTTAGGTAGTCCAGTCCTGAGGTTTGACTACTGCTAGGCTCTCCCTTGGCATCCCCTCGGGGAAATTACGTGAGAGTAACCTCTCAGTGAGACTGCCTTGAAAGAATAGAAACGTTGACAGTGCCCCCACAGTGGTAGGTTGCCAAAACTAGAAGCAGCAGCATCTGTGCTGGCACCTGGGCAGGTTAGTTCCATAGAAATTTGAGGGAGCATTTTTCTGAGGACTGCCATCCTAAAGATGCTGAAAAGGTCAAAAATAAGTATCCTGCTTAGGAACCACTTTGAAAAGGCACCTTTTGGTCTAGTCTGAGACAGTTTGAGCCTCAAAATAATAGATTTCATACTCATAGAATAAAATAAGAATCCAGGCTCCTCAGGTAGTAAGTCTTTAAGTACAGCTCCTCAAGTACAGTTCCTCCAAATCTTTAGACCTGTGGAAGTAAAAAGACAAGTTATCTGACCCCCACACACCCAACTTACAGCATACGCTAGTCGTGTAGACATAGGATAACTGCTGTAGACATTACTGTTCATAAAGGAAGATGGGAGTCACTGAGGAGTAACTGGTCCAGTTCTGAAATCCAGCCTGGTAAATGTTGGGAGTTTCTTTATTAGGTCTCAAGGCCTGGGAATAACTCTCCATGCTCTCCGCTCACCCTCTGGGCTCTTGGTTCTACCGTCTGAGTCTCTCTCTCTTTCATGAAACGTAATACCTAATTGTAGCTGAGTGATTTTTTTCAGCCTGCGTCCTGTGAGTAGAATTTTGGGTGTCCAGTGGCCTCTTTTCAGGTTGAACTGTCTCTTTCCCTTTTAGTCCAAGCTGGCAGTGTTTTTGCTGTTATAATTCTCTCAAAAACTGTGTGGACGTCCTGTGAATCTTATTGTGGTTCACTCAGTAGAAAAGAGTCCTGCCCACAGATTTCTTCAAAATAAACTCTTCTCTACCTTAGGCTCCTGCTGGGACGGCTGAGGCACAGTGGCTGGAAGCTTCCTAGAGGCCCTGTCATTAGATTGAGAGAATCTGTGAGGTTCATTCTTAATCTCTTTCTAGGGCCTTTTGTGTGACTGAGTAGTACTCTGAGGCACCTTAACCAAAAGTCGTATGGTCACATGCTCACCTTCACCTTTAGATGGTGTTCTGGCAGTGCCTTTGATGTGGTCTTTCTTAGAAGTCATTTCTTAATTTTTGTCTTCTAGAGAGGCTGAGAATTTTTAAAGTCATCAAGTCCTTTCCTCAATTTCTCTTACATTTTACTATGAGCTGCAAGAAGAAACGAGGTGCCACCATCAACACTTTGAGTGGGAATCTCCTTCGTTAGATCACCCAGGTCATTAACACCTTCTACTCTCCACATAACTGCAGTTGACAGTGTTGCCGAGCACTCTGTCTTGGCATGACAAGCATCCCTCTTCTTCCAGTTTCTAACACATTCCTCCCTTCGTTTTGAACCCTCACCAGCAGTGTCCTCAAAGTCCAGATTTCTGCTGACAGTCTTTTTCAAGACTTCTTGGTCTTGAACAGACTTTTTGGTAATTATACTGCGGTTGTATAAGAGAATGTCCTTGAGATACACACTGAATTTTTTAGGGGTCTGCAGTTTACTTCAAATGATTCCAGAAAAAAAAATGCATTTGTGTGTGTAGAGAAAAAAAAACGATAAAGCAAATGTAGTAAAATATTAACAGTTGGGGGATTTGGGTGAAGGGTATGTGGCAATTCTTAGTACTACTTCTGCACCTGTTCTGAAGGCTGAGGTTATTTAAAAAGAAAAAGAAAATGGGTATCCCTGAAAGGAGCTCATATGATCAGTCTCCTGTTGCAAGGGGCCTGAGTTGTTCCTCAGCCTGAGTGGGAGCCCCCTCTGCCCCATCTCCCGTCTCCATTTCCTCCTCTACAGAGGGGTCTGTACACGGATGTAGAGCCTTGTCAGTGTCCCTCCAGGGACAAGGATCTGAGGGGCCTAAATGACTCAGGGTCTTTTTTTTTAATAGCTCAGTAGCTTTTGTGTGAGGAAACATTTATTCTGATTTTGAAGCCACTTCCAAAGGAGAAGTCCTGTCTAGTGCCATCTATTCCCAGAAAAGCTCCTAGCCTATGTTGAGTACAGTTTACCCAAGTTAGAGTTGCTGGAAAGGTCTGCTGGGTTTGGCAGGCTGAATCTATCCAGATGATAAGTGTTTTGTTAGAAAGCAGATAATGAGGCTTTCTCTTCTTTCAGTGATTCTTATTAATGGTGTCCCCAAGAGGGAGTCTTCACCCTGTGTCCCTGTGTCTGTAAATACTTGTTGTTTCATAGTTCTAAGTTACTTACCATTTGAAGTCATCTATGACAAGGTACCATTTCAGTCTCCATTCATTCGTTTAACAAATATTAACCAAGTGCCTGAATGTGCCAGGCACTGTTCTGGTTCAAAAAGGAAAAGAAGAATAATAGTCTCTTGTACTTCCATAGGATTTTACAGTTTACAAAATTTCTCATTTAATCTTCACAATAGCTTGGAAAACGGGCAATAAAGTTCTGTCACTACACTGTGTTACGTAATAGTCAGGATCTCCCAGCATCTAAGAAGTCACATGATTGGTAGTCCTGAACCCAGTCTTAAGCCAGAGCTATTCTGAATATAAAGGAGATGAATGTGTCATTGCTCTGGGCACTTTGGAAATCTCCAGAATTGTCAAACCTATAGGATTTGTGCATGTTGAGATGTCTGTCCCTGACTGGCCGTGATGCTGTTGTGATTCCTCCAAGGTAAAGAGAGACTGTTTTCACATACCAAGGAAAAAACAATGAATAGATGCTGTTGGAGTCTTTTCCCACAGATCTCAATATAGTCAGTATGTAGTGCAACTGCATTTATGGCAAGAATGTGAGGAAAAGAAAGTCATACTCTCTCGTGTTATTATGCTTCATTGATGTATTATCCCTGTGCCAACAACCTGTGAATGCAACAGTCTAAATGAGGGGGCATGGAGCAGAAAAGGTGCCCTTCTAGAGTAGGTGGAGAGCAGACAGTGAGGCAGCCTATGTGGAGACCGTTAAGTGCTGTACTGTATGTGGGATGGGGCCCTGCTCTGAATTAAGAGCCAAAGCCTTTTTGCAGCAAGGCACCCATGAGCTCTGCTGTGTTAACCCTTTCTGCATGCGCTTTCAGGACTGCACTAACGAGAGTAAAATCTATTCTCATGTAATAGTAATTAAAGCAGTATGCTACAGATGCATAAGTAACAGATCATGGACAGAATAGAAACTCGTAAGCAGACCTTAATATATATAACAATTTAGGATATTTGTTTATGTATGTTTCAAATTGGTGTGATGAGAGTGGATTTTACTCATTTAAGGATCTTGCTACAGTAGTTAGACTCTGTCTCATACTGTATTAGCAGGAGGGTTGAAGGTAAAAATAGTGATGACAGTTGTCATATTCATCTGATGGTTGACTTTAATAGGACTGCCCTTCAGTGCTTTGCTGTCGGATGCCGTGTTTGCAAGTCACCGTCGTCAGCGCTTTTGAAGGAGGCTAGCCAGGCGTCATCCCTGCCCCCAAGATGGGCATTCCCACCTCTGGTTTTGCACACCCCAGCAGGTCTTCATTTTCCTTTAAATTCTAACAACTAAATTAATTGTACAGTGGAATTTTATTTCAGTGGAATTATTCCACATCAGGTTGACTTGCTAATAGATACTATCATCTTGTCATAGATGGTACGGAAATCATTGTGCCAAGGATTTGTAACGCTGGATAAACAAAGAGCTTCTTAGCTCTCCCCTTGCCTTCAGGCTTCCCCATGCCCCAGTCTTTTTGCTGTGTTGCTACCATACTTGTATTCCTAAACCAGGCACTTGAGTATGTCATATTCTTGTTCAGAAATCTGGTGATTCTGCACTGGTTATAACATAAAGTCCAAACCCTTTAACGTGACTTTCATGTCCTCCACATTGAGCATGGTGCTAGCCTGCCCTTCCAGCTTCAGTGTCCAGTCAGTTTCACTCTGCGCAGACAGATGGGTTCTCAAAAGGTGCCATGCAATTTATATTTTCTTACCTTTGTTCATTTCATTTGCTGCACCAGGAATCCAATCTTTTCCTTCTCTCCCTCCCAAAACTCCTACAGATTCTGGCAAAACCTGGCTTGTTCCTCAAGGCTCAGCTGGGGATCCCCTTCCCTGTGAATTCCTCTGTGATTTCCCTCTCTGGGTGCATCTGTAGTGCTCCTGTTGAGTATACGCTGCGGCCAGTTTTGTACTTTGTTCTAAGCACGAGGCTAATATAGGTTTCTGTTTACATGGCTTTATCTAAAGGTTTGGGGAATTGCATGGCTGCCTGTGAAAGTTTGAGAGCAAATGTTTTGGAGCTACTAACACTTAAATAGCAGGAGGTGAGCATTTGTTAGTTTAGACATATCTTATACCTCTTCTGAGCTTTCCAGAGTTAGGGATGGTGCCTAATTGTCTTTGTATTCCTTTTTATCCTCGGTACCTGATGCAGTCAATAAATTAATGTTTGTTCAGTCATAAATTCTCATACTCATATTTCCTCCCTCCTTCACCATGCCTTTCTCCCCCCACCCCTTTCTCTCTTTATCTACTTCTTCTGTACTTCTGGAAGCCTGTGCAGTTTTAGAAATTTAAATCTATGGACATTGTCAGATGTGATTACAGTTAGAGAAGATACAGTTTGGAAGAAGGACTGCTTTTGTCACACCCAAATTATTACCCCAGGGTGAATAAAAAAACTATATTATCCAGTAAATTCTATTCATTTGCATTGTTTGTTTTTAAATTACTAAGTTAAATTTTCTGTATCTTCTTTTTTCCAGCCATCAAAAATAAGGATTAATTTAGAAGATAACGTACAATATGTGTCCATGAGAAGTAAGTTGATTCCTGAATAGGTTTTAGGTTTTGTAGTTGAACTTCATATGATTTAAATGAGTTATTTTAGATGTGCATGAGTTGATGAAAAACTTAAATAAAATGTTTTATTTGTACACTGACATGTAAAGCTTGGAATTTCAGCGAAAACTCCTGAGGTTGTGGGCTGAATAATGTACACAACTGCTGGTTTATTCTCTGCTGCTTTTGAGACGTCATTTTTAAAATAGAATGCTCTCTGTTTAAGAATATTCCCACAGGGTTCTGTGAGAGCAGTGCTTATTGCTCTCAGCGGGTTTGAAGGCCATTTGGCGACAAGCTGCGGGCAGCCCTGCGCTTCTGGCTTCCTTTCACTCCCTTTGCTGTTTCCTCCCACCCCTGCTGTGGGTCAGTGTTCAGTCAGTCCAGGGAGATAGAATCCAAGAGCTCTAGTTCCCTCTCCTGTAACGTGTTACAATAGATTGCCCCACCCCTCCTTTCCCCTTAATTTGGTCCTAGTCTCAGTGGATGGATAGTGCATAGATGCCCATGTATAGATCTTGCTGTCAGTCCTTAATTTCTCCTCAGCCCCGGCTAGTGTCTCACCCATAGCTGGTCCGCAAGTTTGGTCAGTTTTACCTTGGAAGTGTTTCCTTCACCCGTCCCATCCCATCGATTTACAGTAGTGTCTAACGTTTATTGAGCTTGTACAGTGCCTGGCCCCATGCTGAGCTCTTGGCTTGGATTATCACAACAACTGTTCCAAATATAGGTATGGATGATTATTCATATTTCACATGCAAATAAACTGAGGCCCAGAGAGGTGAAGTAACTTGCGCAGTGAGGATTCCGCCTCACGCCTCTCTCACTTGAGCCCAGTCTTAACCACTCTGTTAGACTGCTGCGTCTCGGGTAGGTTCCCACTCTCCCAAACTGAAGTAGGGGGACAGCTTCCTATGTAGGTTGTTTGCTTCCAGGTTCTTCCACCCCCTACCCCTTTCCTTCTGCCAGTGGGATTTTTCTAATATGGAAATGGGATTACGATATCACTCAACCTAAAATTCTTCAGTGATGCTCTATTACATATGGAGAAAACCCTGATTCCTCGTTTATTTGGTTTTACTTATTTGTGTTAAATTTAAAAGCCATCTTATAACCTTAAAAGAAGGCAGTGGAGATGGACAGGCAGACAAGGCCTTGGAAGGTCATGTCTTGCTTCACTTTGCAGACTCATCTTCCAGCGCCCTGCAGCCCTCACCCATTGCTAAAGCTATGCCAGCTGTAGATTCCCTAAATGCACCGCCTTCTCAAACGCTGCTTTGTCCTGTGACATGTTTTCTGTACCTCAGTGAAGCCTGTGGCCCTCCGTTAGAGTGGGAGAACACCTTCCTGTTCATCTTTCTATATTCTGTTCCCATTCGGAGGCCTTCCCAATTTCCCACTCCAGTTACGGTTTTATTTCATCTTCTCGAGTAGCTTTGAATACTTTCCTTAGTGCTTATCTTGGGTATTGTAATAGAGCTCACTAGACCCTGAAACAGCTTGAGTTTGAAGACCTTTTCAATCACATTTATATCCCTTCAGCAACTGTCATGTTATAGGTGTTCAGTTAATATCTGTTCTTTATAAAATGACTAACATGGTAGGAATATACTTATCCTGAGCTTATAAGACTATGTCTTTTTAGTAATTTAGTATAATTAAGTGTATGCTTTTTAAAGTTAGAATTTCTCATTTGTAATCTTCCAGGGTTTGTTGTAGAATTGTGGCTTCCTTCTACTTCCAATTAAAAATTTTTTTTTTCCCTGTTTAATCTTAAGTATGGGAGTAGTCTCCACAGAGAAGACCTTTATGATATAAAATACGTACTTTTGTTTTTGGAGCAACTACCAATGGTTTTTAAGCTCAATATGACATTGTAGAGGTTCTGGATAAGGGCATTTCTGATAGAAGATAGGGTGAATATTTCTTTTGAAGCATACTAACTGTGGCATGCTGTGGAAGTAAAGAAAAAGAGAAATTGTATGCTCCATACCTGAAGGACAACTAACTTATTTGTAAAATTATTTCCTCTGCACACCAAACCATAAGAACTTTTTAAAAATATCAAATTGGGAAAGATGAAAAAGAATGATAATATTCAGTTTGGCAAGGTGTGAGATGAAGCCCTCATACGCTGAGTAAATGAATAGAGTCCACCACCGGAGAGCAGGTTTAGCAGTACATAACAACGTTCCTTAGAAATACCCTTTTACTCGGCAATTCCACATCTTGGAACTTACAGGAAACATTTAAAGATGCATACAAAAATTTAGCTACAAGGAGATTCATTGAAGTATGCAAAACCATAAAGTTGGAGACAATCTGGATTTCCAGTATTGGGATAAGTTAACAAATATTCCATGCAGTTAAATAAATTATGCAGCCATTAAGAATAATGTCAAAGTACATTTTTTTCCAGTTTTATTGAGAAATAATTGACATACATCACTGTGTAAGTTTAAGGTGTACAGCATGGTTTGGTTTACATATATTGTGAAATGATTACCACAATAGGTTTGGTTAACCTCCATCGTCTCATATAGATACAATAAAAAAAAAAAGAAAAAAAATTTCTCCTTATGATGAGAACTCTTAGGATCTCCTCTCTTAACAACTTTCCCCTGTCTCATACAGCAGTGTCGGCTGTAGTCATTGTGTTGTACATTACGTCCTAAGTAGAAGTATATTTATTGACAAGTCAGGATGGTGTTCATAGTATTGAGTTAAAAACATGTTAAAAATAGTATGTTCCTATTTTTGTTTTTAGAAACTATGTGTATATATTGACACACGTGTGTGTATGTGTGTGGAGGGGTTAGTGTGTATGAAAAACCAAAATCATCAGTGTAGGTGAGTGGATAAGGGAATTAAAGAGATTTTTTTTACTCCTTCATTTGCTTATTGTTACATTAATATAGGGTAGTGAATATTTTTAAAAATAGATATGCCACTTTTCCTTAAGGTATATGTCATAATTGTCCTAATAGAAGACTAATTTGAGCTCTTTCAAAAACTTCATCTGACAGGGTTATACCATGACATGTATAGAAACATTTAAAAAAAAGCCAAGTCCTTGCCTTTGCTTTATAAAGAATTTCTTAACTTGAAGATGAAATGAGAAATTTAATTTTAAAAATCATTTCTAAGCCTGTTCCTGAGAGTGGTGTGGATACAAATGCAAACTCACCACATTATGTCTGATGAGATGCAGTAGACTTCTAAAAATTCACATTTCAGTGGAAATTGGTCGCATATTTCATGTCCTCCTTTTAGTCTAAAGCCTTTGTTTACCTAGGATAGGCTAATGAATTTTTATCCAGTTTGAGAAGTCTGTTTCATAAAAATGAGCTATGATTTGGTCAGTGTGTAGAATTTCTGTCATTGTCTATGCTTACTGATCAGGAGGAAATAAATGATTTTTTTTAATGAGTTGAGAAAGAAATGCTATTTAAAATTTTTCAAATGTGTTTGTTTTTTTCCCAGAAGCTCTAAAAGTGAAGAGACCTCGTTTTGATGTATCACTGGTTTATTTAACTCGAAAATTTATGGATCTTGTCAGATCTGCTCCTGGGGGTATTCTTGACTTAAACAAGGTTGCAACAAAACTGGGAGTACGGAAACGAAGAGTGTATGACATCACCAACGTCTTAGACGGCATCGACCTGGTCGAGAAGAAGTCCAAGAACCATATTAGATGGATGTGAGTTGGTTTCCAACTTCTCATGGCTTTCCTTCCTTCTCTTTAAGTGACAATACCATACTTAAAACAAACTGGATATTAGCAGTGTTTTGACAATATAAAACAAAGTAATATGTGACTTCTTGTTAGAAAAGGATTCTGTAAAATTTTCTTAACATTATCCCACGAGGTACATAGATGTTTTTTCCTACTTAGGATTATATAAGAGCCATAGACATAGAATATCATTCCAATGTTATGGAAAAGTTAAATGGAATAATGATTAGTTTTAAGATTTTCACTTTTCAGGATCATAAGGGGACATCCGATTGTATAGATTTTTTTTTAAAGTATTTCCTCAGTTCCAATTGATTATTGATAGGGGGAAAATCAGTTAAGGGTGTAGACAGTGGTTCTTGCGTGGTACTGTGGGAAGCACTTAGAGGCCTCAAGCCCAGAGGTTGTAATTCACTTGTTCTTGGGCAAAGCAGGAATCCACCTGCTTAACAAGGACCCCACAGTGATTGTGATGCATCCGCTGTGATCACACTTTGAAACTGCCCAGAATGAGAAAAAAATCAGTAGACTTACTGTCTGAAAGGCAGTTGCTAAAGACTTAACACATTATTAGGAAGCATCCCATGGAAGGAGGTTATGATGTAGATACAGGTGTGTGTGTGTGCGCGCGCGCGCACACAAGAAGAAAGCTGTTATACTTAGACTAGGCATGTATTTTGGATCAGTAAGAAACAGTTCCAGCATATGAGAATATAGAGACTTTTCCGGCAGTGGAAGACTCTACCAACAAAGATCATAAAATGACTCTAAGTAATTAACTTAGTTATTAGAGAAAAGGGGTGCAGAGGGAAGGTTATTTTTTCAATAGTATGGAAATGCAGATTGAATTCTGATTTGAACATGTTTACTAAAAAACTTTAAGCAACACTTTAGGGATTAATATCAGATTGCATTCTGAATCACTAATCGGAATCAGATTTGAAAACTAGCAAGCAAAAGATAAAGTGATGACAGCCTTTTCCCTCTTTATTTTCCATAAAGATTAAGGGGAAAAAAATGAATATCAGTTGTTGCTCAGGTCATATCACATTGTGGTAGATAGTAATAACTAAAAAGAAATGTATCTTTTAAGAACAATTAATATAATCATTATTTTCAGATAGAACCGGATAGAATATGCACAGTAGAGAAAAAAACACACTTAAGGAATTTAGCAGAGGAACTACTGTTTAGCAAATTTTCTCTGTTTTTCATATGTAGAAACTAAGGGACTGAAAAATTGTAACTTGTCAAAAGTTATGCTGTTAAATTGTAGAGCTGGGCTTAAACTGCGCGTTACTGACTCTTAGTCCGACTCAGTGAACTTCATTAAGCTTTCCCGCCTACTATTAATTTCTATAGAGTTATGATATATTTTTTAAAGTCCCTGTTTAAGGGACTAGAAGTGGGGACAAAAACCAGTTAATATACAGGAAGAATAATGGGTATCTAGAATAATGGGAGGGTGGGAGTGAAGTTGAAGTATCTAGTTGTGTTTTTTTTTTTTGTGGGGAAGACCAGCCCTGAGCTAACATCCGTCCAATCCTCCCCTTTTTGCTGAGGAAGACTGGCCCTGGGCTAACATCCGTCCCCATCTTCCTCCACTTTATATGGGACGCTGCCACGGCAGGGCTGACAGGCAGTGCGTCGGCGGGCGCCCAGGATCCGAACCCGCGAACCCCAGGCTACCAAGCGCGGACTAAACCGCTGCGTCACTGGGCGGCCCTGAAGTATCTAGTTTTTGTCTGTCATCATGGGAAACACCTGATGTAAACATTTGGAGGAAGTCCAGTAACCTAACTTGTGTGATTCTTTAATCTCCTAGATGCTTTTGATGGTAATCTTTTTCTTTAATACTTTTCTTTTAAAGAGGATCTGATCTTAGCAATTTTGGAGCAGTGCCCCAACAGAAGAAGCTACAGGAGGAACTTTCCGACTTATCAGCGATGGAGGATGCTCTGGATGAGTTAATTAAGGATTGTGCTCAGCAATTGTTTGAATTAACAGATGACAAAGAAAATGAAAGATATCCTTTATCTCTGTAGCTTTTTAAAAAATTTCTCCATCCATAGCAGGTTACTTTAAATAGTAGAATCAGCTTGGTGATTTAGTTAATATATTTAAGATACAAAATTAGACCTTTAGAAGTTAAAGTAAGTAAAGACTTAGTAGTATAGCCTCAAACATACACACGAATAACATGTCATTGCCTTTAGCTGCTTGGTGTGACATTTGCTCAGATTAAATGCTGCCTCATGACCTACGTTGACATCATGACCAAGGTTAACATTTGCATTTACAATTAAAATAGTGGAGCCTTCTGGTTTGTTTTGTAGTCTGAATACTATAAAGATGGTAAAATGTTTGTTGGCTTTTGTGAAATTCATGTTTTCGCTAATTTGTTAACTAAATCTTATTTCTGAAACAATGAATTGCTATTGTAATGGTACTGGAACTGCCATTCTAGTCCACAAAGCCTAACATAGCTGAATGTCAGTACTGCTCTTAAGCTGTGTCTCTGGGACCAGACGGGGGACATGTCTTTGGCCCTTCTCCTGATCTTCTCCTGGGTCTTTTGGAGAGACCCATTCCCCGGGCTGCACCTGTTTGAGGTGTCCCTGGTTCAGCGCTGTTCCATGCTTCAAATTTGCTTAAACTCTACATCCGTCAAAACTCCTGTCTCCACAGTACAGTTATTAGATGGAAAATAAATGCTGACATTACGACACCCAATCCAGAGGTCTGTGGAGTAAAAAAAGAATGCTGGGGAAACCCAATAAATCACATAATTGGTAAAGTTTCAGGTAACAATAAAACAAGATGAAAGAAACTCAGGTAGTGAGTTGGAAAATAATTTTGGTTGAGGGAAATTCCATGAGTATGTGATAGTCCTGAAAAAGTTATTCTCTAAGTTGTTTCTAGTTTTTATAGATTTTTTTCCACCTTGCATTTAAGGGGGTTCTCACCAAAACTCTGAATATTTTTTCCCAAAGGTTCTCATAGTAAGATCTAGCAGTGAATAGAGAATGGGGGCAGGGGAGGGGGGATTTGAATACTTCCGTGTGTTGTGTTTGTGTTACAGATTCAGACTTTATTAATACTTTTCTCCAGAAATTGTCATCATAATCCTAGTACAATTTAAAGCAACTCTTCAAGTTGAGTTATAAATATGACACTATAAAACCTTAAGAATTGTTCATGAAATACTAAGAATTATATAAGAAATTTTTTTTACAGACTGCTTTCCTTAATTGTGAGTTTATATCCCATAAAAACTTAAAGATATTCAAACCTGACACTTGCATTCGTGTATCATAAGGGATGAGTTATCTCCCAATAAGTAGCACTCTGCTTAGAGATCCTTGACTGATTTTCACACTAGCGTATGTGACATATCAAGATATTCATAGCATTCAAGCCTTCCATGAACAGATTGTTATTGCAGTTAAAGCTCCAGCAGAAACCAGATTGGATGTTCCAGCTCCCAGAGAAGTAGGTAGCCCCGCATTTTTAAGAAGATTTAAAGAAGAAGGTGGGCCAACTGCTTAGGCTGTACTTTGTTGTGGTTACAGCAGCTTTATGACCATTCCTTGCATGTTAGCTGCATACCTGATACTGCTCGGGTACTTGATGCATTTTGACTTGTTTTGAGTAACACAACAAATGAAGTAGTCATGATTATTATCCTCTTAAAGATGAGGAACCTGAAGCACAGAAAGATTAATTAACTTTCTCACAATCACACAGTAAGTGACAGAACCAGAATTCAAACCCAGATAGCTTGGCTTCAGAGTTTGTTCTAAACCATTGTACTATAATGCCTCTTAGAGGAATAACCAAGAATTGGCCTCAGTCTTGAAGTTCCAAAAGGCAGACCTGGTATCAGCCAAGGGTCTAGGCTAACTAACCAAACTCATAAAAGACTAATGAATAAGCTACAACACTAAGTTACACATTTAAAATGAAAAGTAAAATTGGTGTGTAAGTGAAAATATTATCAGCTGCCATCTACTTAGCGCACTCCCTTGTAGGAAAGTTTGTGTTGAAAGATAATTATCATCAGAAGGCTGCTTGGTAAGGAGGGAATCAGATCCAAGGAATGTGGCTATTCTTGGGACAGAGCATCAATTCTGACAGCCTGATAGACTCATCGGTGCCCATAGGGATGTCCTCATCATTGCTGGAGGGATTTGCCTCCCTTGTAATGAAGAGTATTCTCACCACTCACCTTCCCTTTTACCCCCAGCAGACCACCGTCCCAGTGAGAGCCCATGTTGTCACTTCACAGCGTATTATCAGTCGATTAAGGAACAGCTTCCTTTTACTCTAGTCACACTCAAATTGTGACTTCTTGGTGATGTTTCCTAGTTGTTTTATTTGGATTTAGATCTATCCAGGTCTCCTAAGTAACATTTATATTTAATATGAGTCATTTCACAGATGTTGAAACTCTTTTTTTAAAAATAGCCACTAATCTTTCAGACTTCCTTACTTTGGGGCATGACAGTCCATTCTGCAGTGACTGATAGGTTTTTGGTTTTTTTCCCTATGCTGTGAGCTGCTCAGACGATAAATGTTAAATCTTGCTGAGCCTTTTGATCATGCTCATGACAACTCAAGAGTCCCATCTAAAAGCTGATGCACATGGGCCCTCTGGGCAGCCGTTCCCAGCAGTAGGGAAAGTAAGTGGAGCGATGGACAAGAGCTCACTGTGTTCAGCAGAGTCAGACTCCACAGAGATCCGGGGATGTAGTGCTGGGTGGATGGACTGGCCTTCAGGTCAGATCCGGCCTGCTGGTTTTTTGTCAGTAATTTTATTGAGACACAGCCACATGCCCGTGAGTGAGTGGGTGGGTGGGTGGGTGGGTGGGTGAGTGAGTGAGTGAGTGAGTGAGTGAGTTCTGGAGTGTTCACGTTATGGCTCTGAAACCATTATTCTGTGGTCTGGTTGCTGTTTTAACTTTGTGAATTGGCCAGTGTTTGATGTGGCTAAGCCAAGTATGTGATTTTCTCAAATGTATGATAGAAAGGAAAGTACCTGAATTTAAATTTTCAGAAATGTGCATTGAAACTTCTGTAGTCTAGTAAGTAGAAAAAAAAATTAATGAAATCTCTCGTTCCTCTTGATGTTTTATGTGTGTTTTGCTAGGACTCCATCACGGTACACATACGGAGCACCAAAGGACCTATTGATGTTTACTTATGTGAAGTGGAACAGGACCACTCAAGTAAGAAAACATCTGAAAGTGGAGGGACCTCTTCCTCCAAAAGCAAACATCCAGAACGTCCTAATAAAGGTAAACATACCAATTTTGTGGTTAGAAAAATTTAAGATTCTAAGGATTTTAAATATATAGTTTTATAAATGCACATTATGGCCTTACAGATAATGTTTACTCTTCCTAGCTGCAAAAACATGAGTTAAAAAATTACAAGGTAATTCTTAACTATAGTTTAAACTATTCCTAACAATGGTATAGTTAAATTCCATGTAGTTTTGATACCAGTGAAAACTTAGAGTTGTCATTGGTCCCATGGTGGTGCCACCTGCCTTCTCTGACTGGTGCTTTCAGGTACATATTTGAGTTCCAGTTTGTTCTCATGAGACTAAAAGCATTAGCCTTATGCCATTGACATAAGAATATGGTTCTTGACCAGGGGTCTTCAGTTTTTTTTTAAGCACTTGAGTTTTATGTTCTGTTACCTGTCTGTCTTTCAAACCTTAGGAGAATTTCTCTCATGTCTGTTGTTTTTCAGAAGAAAATCCTCCACCGCAAAGTGAAGAATTGCTTGAAGTGAGCAACTGAGAGCGTTGGAGACATCGTGTGCTGAGTTTTCTCTGGATTGTCCTCTGGGTGAATCATGCATCAGATCTGATTCTCAGCAGTGATCATTGTGCAGTTCCCCTTCTCCATTAGTAGCAGCGTTTCGGCCAGCTGGATCTTTGAGTAGTTCACCACTTAGATTACTGGGTAATTATGGTTTCTGCATTCAAAAACAACTCTTTTTATAATTATTCACTGCTTTTGTCAGTGAAATAGACATCTTGCCTACTGAAATAAATTCATCACAAAGAGTATCACTGAAACAGGCGGTCAGGCCTGAAATGGACAGTTCCTCATGGACTCTGCCCTTTCCTCAAGGATCATGTGTTGTCATCACAAAAGAAATTGCCTTACACGGGTTCACGTCTGCAGTTAGCTGTTGTACGTTGGATGGGTGTATACACGCATCTAAATGTGATTTCTTTGTATATATCTGTATAATGTTTAGATTACTTATGAAATATGTCTAAGTGAAACTTTTCACCCTTGTACAGCCAAAATAATGTATATATGGAAAGTAACAGACAAATTCTCTAATTTCTGTGGTATCTATAACTTATTAGAATCCTCTGAAGGAGGGTTAGAGGAGAGTTTTTTTCTAAACTTCTACATGTAGAAGTATCATAAATGTGCTATACATTTAAAGTTCACGGATTTAATTCTAGTCCTTCAATATGGTTCCCAGTGCTACAATTGGATTTCAAGCTCCCTACAGAGTCATTGTGTCTGAGCAGACTGGTGGCATGCCCCAAGGCTTTAGGGGCAGGTATAGAAATGCCATCAGGGAATGGCTTAATACATTGCAAGACATGAATTCAATCATGGTGAAAATTGGAAATTATTTTAACCTTTTTGCAAGCAGATTTTGTAATATGTTTCTGTATGCAGCCTTGCTCTTTAATCAAAGGGGTTTACTTCTGATGGGTTAACTTGTACCCTGCCCTCTCTCCAGCCCTAGTCCCAGATTTCCAAGTACCCAGCTGTTTCTACCTCATTGGGTAAGTCATTTACCACTCTGTGCCTCCATTTACTCAGTGCTTTACCATTAGACTGTGAGCTCCTTGAGGGACTTTGTCTTAATCATTGTTATACGCACCACCTGCCTGGCACATAGAAAGTGCTCGATAAATGTTTGAACAAATCAGTGACTGAGTGAGTGAATTGTGAAAGTAGACCAATAATACTTGGCTTGTCTGCCATAAAGGGTTCTTGTGAGCATCATTCAAATTTATATTTTAAACCTCTTGCTTTCAAAGAAAGACTTGAAGCAACTTGAAATTAAGACCATGTATAAAAAGATTTAACATAGGAATCAAAAATCAAAATATTGAAAAACAGGGCCTGCCCGGTGGCGCAGCGGTTTAGTCCACGCTTGGCAGCCCAGGGTTCGCGGGTTCGGATCCCGGGCGCCCGCCGACGCACTGCCTGTCAGCCACGCTGTGGCGGCGTCCCATATAAAGTAGAGGAAGATGGGCACGGATGTCAGCCCAGGGCCGGTCTTCCCCAGCAAAAAGAGGAGGATTGGACGAATGTTAGCTCAGGGCTGGTCTTCCTCACAAAAAAAAAAAAATATTGAAAAACAACACTGTGTTTAGGATTCACATACCTCTGAGCTCCAGCGGCTTTTGCCAGTCCTGTCCCTCTGCTGAGCACCAGACCCTCCCTCCTGCAGTCCCCGCTGGCTGCTGTCTGTGGGCCTGGGGCTGTTCGTAGTGCTCCTCGTGCTGGACGCGCTTCACGAACGTGGGAGTTTAGGCGGGAGTTGTGTGTATGTCGCTCAGGTGCTCAGTGGAGAGAGCGGAGCTCTGCATAACAGACTTGGCAGATGTCCCTTTATATGTGATGGCTAAAACCCCGAGAGTGGATGAGGTCATCTAATGAGAGGATGTAGCAGGAGAAGAGGAGCACCCTGTGGACGTCTGTATTAAAGGGGAGATACAGAAGAAAAAGCCTTTCCTGAGAAGGAGTAATGAGGGAAAAAAATAACTAAAGAAGGTCGTGTCCCAGAACCAACCACGGAAGCACGGCCAGAGGTGAGAGCGTCGGTGTGAGAGCAGTTCCTCACTCGTGGAATGTGATCGGTGTTCACTCTGCGACTGCTCTGAGGGTGAGATGAGGTCATGTCAGCGAAGTCCATTGTGAACTGTAGATGTGTTGTACAAATGAAGGTCTCTTGTCACTCTGTCTTCTGGGTTTGGTCTCTTTTTACCGCTGCTAAAGCAAGCTGGGGACTGGCTTCCAGGCTTCTCCCGCTCCATCCTGAACATCACTGCACATTGTTCCGTGTGTGCACTGCTACCTACTTTCACCTCACTTAACCCTGTTCAGGAACCTTGAGTGTTTCCATATTTCCTTCAGGTTGAAGTCCAGACTCTTACTGGGTGAGGCCCTCAGCCAGCCCCAGCCCAGCCTTCCTGTCTTGTGACTTGCCTTGCAAGCCCTCAACCCAAACCAAATTGGTCTAGTTGCTGTGCCTGAAACACACACTTTCCCATCTCAATGCCTTTGCTCTCATCCTGCCTGGAATTATCTTCCTCTTCTCTGTTTTCAAAACTGCATCCCCGTTCTGGACCTGGCCTAAACCCCTCCTTCCACTTGACTGCCGTCGTGCCTGGTCATGTGGAGTGTTTGATAGCCCTCGTTTATCCTCTTACATTGCTGTTACGTTTTCCCAACTGACATTACATGCTCTCAGCATGCAGGGACCATATCTAACGTGTTTATATTTCCCATATTTATGCAGTGTTCAATAGGTTTTTGTTGGTTGATAAGAAAAGTGACCTGACTACATTCAACCCAATTCCAAGAATTTAAAAGCAAAAGCCTTGACTTTTCAAAAACATAAATCAACAAACTGAATTCACACTGGAAAAAAATCATGAGTACTCTGTACAATTTTGCATTTTGTTAAAAGTTACAGCACATCTGCCTAATTGCCCCTCACCTCAGCAAAAGATGGATGCTTTGTGCTGTGAGCGCACTGTCGTCCAGAGGAAGGCGCTACACTTGAGGCGGTTAGGACCCCCTTTGACCCGTTTTGGTGCCAGCAGCGCGTTTGGCTGGTGCCAGGCTGGATGCCCGATTTTACACGAGTGAAGGATGGTGTCTGGAGGCTTGAGGGGCTGAGGACAGAACCCGCGTTGCTCTTGTG
Organism: Tapirus indicus; assembly: GCA_031878705.1. Classification (NCBI taxonomy): domain Eukaryota; kingdom Metazoa; phylum Chordata; class Mammalia; order Perissodactyla; family Tapiridae; genus Tapirus; species Tapirus indicus. Next base: position 9,354,957 of record CM062923.1, on the reverse strand, counting down.
TACGTGAGGGGTGGAGAAGTTGAGTCTCAGAGTCTCAGGAATCTGCCGCTTGGTTATCTACCAAAATTAAGAATGAAGATCAGAATAGAAGCACCTAGGTCATTAAAAGCAGTTCATCCTGCTGAAGTGTTTCCCACGTGGCTCCCATTCTACCACGGTTGGCTTACCCCACTCCCACGAGCCGCCCGGCCACACCAGGTGCCAGTGCTGGGGATTTGGGCAGTGTCTTCAGCTGGCTTTGTCACTTGCTCTGACAGCTCTGACTACCTAGGACAGACCTGGAGGCCTGTTTGCCTTAGGTTCATTGTCAGGTGCAGTCAGGTGAGGAGGGGGCTGTTTGGGGCTTTTAGCCTTCAGGGGACAGGAGGTGGCTCAGAGGAGGAAGAGGAGGTCTGCTGACAGGAGGAGGAGAAAAGAGTGAAAATTAAGACAGAATGAAGCCTTCGCGGGAGAACTCTGCTAGCGTTAGCTTGGAACTTTGATCACAGCAACGCTCTCGGCCTCTACTACCTGCTTAATCACCTCTTCAGAGGAAAAGGGGTGGTTTCTCTGATAATGAGCTTGGGAAAAGGAACTGAGCGTTAAAGGCTCTGTCCCTTCTGGGTTTCCTCTCTTTGGGACCCATTTTCCTGCCTGTGGAAGCAGGCATTTTGATTTGCCCAAGCTGGAGCCCTGCATTGTTCAGTTACAGCAGTGGTTCTCAACCTGGGGGACATCTGACAATGTCTGGAGGCATTTTTGTTTGTCATGACTGGACAGTGCTCCTGGCATCTAGTGAGTGGGGGCCAGGGATGCTGTAAACATCCTGCAGTGCATGGGGCAGCCCCACCCAACAGAATTATCTGGTCCAAATATCATTAGTGTTGAGGTTGAGGAACCCAAGTTATGCCAGTAACAGGCAGATTGTCCAATTCAGAGGTGAAGTGTTAACAAGTCCCTTTGTCCACCAATCTAAAGCCATGTCTCCAGTCAGCTTTATTAATAATAGTAGAGAGATTTTGACCTCTGTCAAACTTCTATGTCTATCAGTTAATTCTGAACATGGAAGGGAAAGAGAGATGTTACTGGGAAAAGAACCAATAACAGACTTTACATTGGGGCACCATATTAGTGAGGATGAAATTCAGCTGCAAGTAGCAGAAAAACCCCAAAATAACAGTGACTTTAAAAAGATAAGTTTACTTCTCACATTTAGGAAGTCCACAGATGGTCTAGAGTTGGTAAGGCTCTCCATTGAGTCAGGAACCAAGGCTCCTTCCAGGTATTTCTTCTTTCATGATTGGCTTCCATTCCCAAGGTTACTTCAAAATCCAGGAGAGCTGCTAGAGTGAGCCCCAGCCTTTACGTCTACATACTAGCCAGGAGACAGAATGAAGACAAGAAGGATTCACTTCCTCTCATTAGGGACACTTCCTACAAGATGTGCGCCTCACTTTATATCCTTTGGCCACAACTTAGCCACTTAGGTTTAGAATTGTGATCTTGATTGGAGGAGAGGGAGGGACTGCCATGTGCCCAGCTAACAACCAGGAGTTCTATTGCTGTTGAAGAAGAGAAGAATAGATATAGGGTGTAGTAGACATTACTAGTGTCTACCAAGATCTGGTTCTCCTCCCCTCTGGGCACAGGAAGACTGGACCTCCTACTGAGACCGTGTGACTAGTTCTAGCCAGCTGGCTATGAGAGGAAGTGACATGGTGAAAAGACCACGCACAATTCTCCAGTAGCTTTCCCCTGCCACAGTAACCAAGAAAACCACACAGATTCCAGATGATGCAGCTACAAGATACTGGAGCTTCTGTCAGCCTGGATCCCCGAGAGACTGTGGAATAGAGCTCTGCCAATCAGCGTGCAACATGAAATGTGTCAAATCACTGAGATGTATTAGGAGTTAATTTGTTACTGCAACATAACCAAGCCTGTCCTAACTGTATGTGTGGGGACAACTAGCAATCTCTGCCACAAGTCAGTGAGTGAAAGAATAATGCTGTCAACGCAGCCTCACACCAAACCAGTGTCATACGTACCTTTGGCACACTCCCAACTGTTGTCAGTTGCTCATGATCAATAAAATTGACTTTTTGTGAATCCACTTGTTGTCTACTAGTGTAATGGGAGTCTAACACAAATTTGTGTAATGATTGCCATCTAAGGAATTAACAGTTATTTAGATTTCTTCGCTTGCTTTCAATTAAGCAGGTGCTGCTAGAGAATAGCAGTGACATTAAAAATAAACCTTCAGATCCCATTCTTGTTGATAAAGTGAATTCATACTAATTTTTACATATTAAAATCTAAATGAAATAACTTGGGAAGAAGGAAGCTACAGCTGTTAACTTAAGAAATCAACATAATATCCTGGCTATGGCAGTTTTTCTGTTTTTGCCATAATCTAGTCTGCAGAGATCTTGATTGTCTTGACGCCCCTCAGAACATCACATCGGTCCATGACATTGGACCTGTTGAGCAGGAAGTAGCAAATACCTTAATGTTTTAGTAAGAAATATGTGTGCCAAAGGTGGTAGACAAACTCATTCTTGATATCAAGTACTGTATCAGTCAGGGTCCCGTAAGAAAACCATGGTAGGTATTACAACAGAGATGAGTTAATACAAGAAGGCTGAAGTAGCAAAAAGGGGACATTGAGGTAGCAGATATTAATAATTCAGGAAACAGCTACCACCCCTAGAATAAAGTAGAGTTACCAAAATCTAGGAGCTCAGAGGAGAGGTCCCCACATCTCTGAGGGAGATGCACACTAGGGCTTGGACTTTTAGGGAAGGAGACACCCACCAAATGGTTGGTGCTCAAACCTCTCATTGGGGTGTGACACACTGTTGTGGAGGTTGTAGCCGCTAGTGCTGGTACTTCTGAGGGGACACACCATGGCTGGTGTTGGGGCCACCAAAAGAGTCTGAAAACGAGCCATCGCTGTCCTCTGTTGCTGTAGGAACATGGACAGGAGCTAGGAAAGGGGAGAAAGTTTCTTCTTTCCCCTCTTGCCTTCCATTCTCTTACCTTTGCCTCTTTATCAGAACCCCACCAGCAGGGGGAACACAGGCAATGCAGAGCCCAGCGCCAGCATAACGGAACAGAGAGCAGAAGGATGAGCTCGGATCTGAGAGAGGAGAAACACCCAGCACAGCCTTCCTTCCCCCAGTGGCTCCATGGTGTAGCAGTCCCTGCTCTGCCCCTGGCTGGCTGTGACATTAGATAAATTACCCTGTTTTCTCATCTGTAGGTCAATCGTAAAATTCCTTTGTAATTCCCATGGTCTATGATCCTTAGTTGAAACCTGAGTCCAAGATGACGCTAAATCTAAGTTGATGACTGGGATATGAGTTTTTTCTCAGAGATTTGCATTCTGATGGTATGTCTGTAGCATGGTTTAACTGCATAAATGAAAACCAGCCTCATCGAGAGCTCTCAGCTCCCTCGTCTCACTTGTGGCCACTCTCCTTTACTGTGATTAGGATAAGAATTTGCTGCAGTGATTTCTAGCTCCTTCACCCCCAAGGTTACCTTACATACTCTTTGTGCTTTTTGTCAGTGTACATGCTGAGGGGAAAGCGCTTACCTTGTTCTCTTCTATTTATAACCTCACTTAAACTATGGTGAGAGGAGGTAAAACCTTACCGTTTTTTTAAAACCTGAGAGTGGTATTCACAAAGGTGGCAACTTCAACTGTTTACACTGCCCCGAAATTTGGGGCCAAGAATCAAACCCACTGGCCTTTAAGCTGAACGTGTTCCAACACAGAACCACTGTGCTCACAAATGGAGGGGATATGCGTCAGGGCTGGGAAGCGCTCCCAGCATTCCTGCAGCATTTCAGTCATGAAGCATAGGTGCCGTGTAGGCGGAAAGAAGAGAAAACCAACCACCTGCCATTGGATTGGTAACTGAGTTACTTGGCACATTTCTTCTAGAATTTATTCTAGGTGTCTTCAAAGGCAGATGTAATGGAAAAATAAAGAACATGAGTAAAATTGATGGGGAAATTTATTTTCAGATTTAACCGAAGTTGTATGGGGCTTGTTTCCTTTAAGTGCCCATTGTTGCCCATAATCCATTTATTTACAAAGAGAGAAATTCCATTTGAATTCAGAAGTTTGTTTTACTAATCTTTTTGTTCTGGTTTATTCTCCCAGGGGTTAATAAGCCTCTTTTCAATCACTTTCTTTACACTAAAAAGTGTACGGATCTTCTGAAACTTGCTCGATCTTGGCATTCTTGATTTAAGTGAGGTCACGTCAACATTGGGAGCAGGGAAATGAAGAGCATGTGACATCACAAGTGTGTTGTGTGGTCTTCACCTCGCACAAAACAAATCTAAGAATCGCACTCAATGGTGTGAGTTGCCTTCAAACTTCTCATCATCTTTAAGCTTTAGTCATATAGGAATCACTGCTTTTTAAAAAGCTGACTATGACAATAATTGGAAATAATGAGACATGTTAAGTAACAAATTTAGGTTCAATAAAGATTGACTGCAGGCAGGTGTCTATAAAGTAGTGAACCTTTCAGAGTGCTTTCTGTAGACCAAGCTGTGTTATATGCATTTAAAAGACAAAAATAAATAAAAATAAAAGGTGTATTCCTGCCTCCAACCACAGCACTAGAGGAGACCAGCAAACACGTACAACCGCCACACAGTAGGATCCAGGGCCCAGCAGAGGCAGGTCTGAGGATTGAATGAGTGAGAATGGAGTGACTAATGCATTTCAACTTGAAGGATTTGAAGGATAGCTAGAAATCCCCAGGCAGAGAAAGGGAAGAACATTCCAGATGAGGAAGCAATGTGTGCAGAAGCCGAGAGAAGTCAAAGTGCCCCGGGAGGGACTCAGTACGCAGAAGCAGTGGCTTTCAAAGTTTTGACTATGACCTAGAGTGAGGAAGAGGTTAAATGCTGTCCAGTGCGGACACACATATTTCTCAAAACAATACCTCCCTCACTACCTTGCAAGACGCTCTTCTGATGATTCGATTTCATTTTCTTTTTTCCCAGTGTAAAGACCTAATCAGTCACAAGCTGTAGTTTGAAAAACATGGTGATAGAGCTTCCAGGACTCTGCATTCCTGTAAGATAAAGAGTTGTTGTTATTTATCAGTCAGTGGTGTGGTCAGATTTGTATTGTAGAAAGATGGTTGCAGACTAATCTGGTGAAAAAGTCTTGAACTTGGGAAGAATGGGATCTGTTCATTCATTCCTTCATTTATTCAACAAATAAATGGATGTTGTACACTCTGTAAGTGCTAAATATGCAAAGATAAATTAATAAGGTCAAAAAGGCGGACACATAGGGCTTGAATCCTGGATCCTTCACTTCTGAGCAAAAGCCTGTAAGTCCTTTCCTTAACCTCTCTGAGCACAGGTTTATCACACATTCAAGTGTTTAGTGTGAGGGGGAAACGAGGTACCTGGGCTTAAAATAAACTGTCAGTAACCATCAGTTTTCTCCCTCCTAGTGTGGAGGGGCCTGAAGAGAGAAGTAACCGGGGACAAGGAAACAAGATGATTTTTATTTTCCGGTTCAGCCATTTTAGAAAATGTACGGATTATATTGAAGTCATTACTAGGATGTTTTGCTTTTAAAAACTTTGATTACGTTTCAAAGAGTTGTTGGGTGTTGCTTAGGAACACATAGGTGGCTTGTTTTAGTTTGGGTTCATGGTTTGACTCCAGTATCTGTAGGAACTGGATTGGTAAAATAAAAAAGGAAATATATCTATGATGTGTCCAAAAAAGTAATCAAAGTCATAGGGTTGTTATATGAGAATTAAATGAGTTAATATTTTTAAGTACTTATTTTTAAAGTATTTTTAATGTACAGGGCCTGGCACATAATAAATACTATATAAGTATTGGATAAGTTAGAAAATCTAATACAAGTGAGGCTGTTTCTTGTTCTGTTGAATTCTGTTTCAGTTGAGGCTGTAATTGAATGGATGTTTATACTTTGAATCTTTGTCAGTCCATCGAGGGTCTCCTATATGGTAGGGGTACATTGCCTCTTTTAAAGGCCTTGACTGATCTGTGTGCTGGCACAGGTGACCGTCAAGCTATCTATTGCCTTCAGGCCTTCTGTGAACAGACTGTTGTTGCCATGAAAGCTCCAGCTGAAGCCCAGTGAGTTCCAGCTCCCAAAGAAGTAGATAATGATTCACACGTTTTTAAGTTCCCTTAAGAAAGTGAGAAATTTCAACAGATCTGCTGTTAATTTCCTAAAGTAGCCAGTGCTGTGGTCTTCAGGACTAAGTGTCAGAAGACCCTAACGAGCTGTCCTTACCTGCATCAGTTCAGTTAAGCCCATTTTATAAGTAACGTTATGCCCAAGGGGTGTATAGGTTGGAGCCAGTTTTGTGGTTAATTAGTACACTCGCTGTGACTGTTCTGTCCCCAAGGGCATGTCTTCATTCTGTGTGCTGAGCCTCCCGTGGCTTCGCTTGTAGTCCTGCCAGGGAGTGGCGGCAGCTACACTGTGATGAGGCTCCTAAACGTGCCCAGGGCTTTCTCAGTCCCAGTTAGAGCGTGTACACACCGGCGCTCCAGCCTCAGGAGCAGGGAAAGCAGTCGAAGGGAGCCCACTGGTTCAGCTGTCTTGATCCGCAAGACCTGGGAGGACTTGGCAGACCCAGTCGGATGTGAAGGCAGATGACTGCCTTTAGAAATCTCCAGGGAAAACTTGCCCTTTGTGGGGAAGGAGAACCACTCCAAGCAGACCTAGACCTATCGGCAAGAAGGTGGGCCTGACTGACATGTTCTTATGTCTAAATGGGGAGCTCATACGTGGAATGACAAATGGGGACTTGAGACTGTCCTTCTTCATCTCACTGTGAGTCACTCTGTTGAAAGATGGGGCAGTGGCCTTGTGGGTGTGGTTCAGGTCTACCAGCCTGAGCCCAAAGCAACAGGGGCAAGAGGGGGGCGATGCTCATTTCCAACTGCCAACTTCTACTTGGGGATTATAGCATTGTCCTCTTGATAATGACACAAAGTGGGCCTTCCTAAAAGACTGTTCCCATGCCTGGAATGGAGAATAAGACAGAAAATGTGGGAAGGAGTGGTCAAATTTCATGAAGAAAGTAGACTTGCCATTAAGAACAGATGGCGCAACTGTTGGCTCCGTGTAATTCTCAAAAGGAAAATGTCCCTTTCTCAATAATGTGCAGAGAAATCATACATCAAGTTTTTAAAATATTTGCAAAGAAATGAATGTCTGACACCAAAACACGTAAATACTCATCCTGGTTATCATGTTCAGGCCGTCTTAGGCTAATAATAACTTACAAATTACATGGGAGTTAAAGCAACGTGAATTATACTGAGTTGATCCCTTTCTTTTGTATCAGAAAAGGAATGCATTCTTGGTTGGCCTAATGTGTCTGTAAATCACACGAAGATGAAGACAAGTTAAGCGTCATTTTGGTGCTTTGGTCTCAGCAGGCCTCTTGTTTCTCACAAAGTTGTGAATTTCAGTAATAGAGACTAAATTTCCAATTCATACAGGACCACAAACTTTGTGTGTAGTAGGAGCAAACTTTTATTTTGGCTTTAAACCTTACTCTACCAACCGTCACAATCCAATACAGTAGCCACTAGCCATATGTGGCAATTTAAATCTAAATTGTAATTAATTTAAAATTAAATAAAATGTAAAATTTAATTCCTGAGTCACACTAGCCACATTTCAAGTTCTCAGTACCCACATGTGGCTCGTAGCTCCCACATTGGACAGCACAGATAAAGAACATTTCTGTCACACAGGAAGTTCTACTAAACAATGCTGCTATAAACTTTTATTATCGCGCCCTCCCAAAAAAGGTTAAGACATTGCAACTAAGTTTTACTAATTATGTTTCGTTATTTAAAGTACTTAATCAAGAAATGTTTCATTGTCAAAGATTAATTACAATGATTCTAATCGGAAGTTAAGCTATTAAAGTAGTAAGTTTATTCATCCAGCAGCAGAGTTATGAATAAAGCATTTTAGCAATTAACTTTATAATATTGACAGATGTGGAATGCACGTCAGTGGAATATAAACTCAACCACTAACTTGCTGTTTCACTGAAGCATGATCGATGAGCAGCGTTGAGTCCGAGTTTTGAGTCTTCACGGACAGATAAGTCTGTCATACGCATGGGTCATGACCATTTTGCTAAACTGATGTTGTTTTTTAAAATCTTTACTCCTTATTCCTCAAAAAAAGGGGAAAAACAAATTATATGATCACTATGTATTATGAGATGGAAAGAGTACAGATTAAAAGTGAAAAACAGAACTTTGCCAGTTCCTGTGAGTAAAACAAATATGGTTAATAATTTCACTTATCCAGAATGATGTCTTTTATCTTTTCCCAGGATTGTGTCACAGCCCATGTAAAGAATCTGTACTTTGAAATGATTTCCCGTTTTGTAGAACATTTTTACCTTGACTATTTCTTTTTTTTTTTTTTTTTTTTGGTGAGGAAGACCAGCCCTGAGCTAACATCTGTTGCCAATCCTCCTCTTTTTGCTGAGGAAGACTGGCCCTGGGCTAACATCGTGCCCATCTTCCTCTACTTTATATGGGACGCCATCACAGCGTGGCTGACAGGCAGTGCGTCGATCTGCACCCGGGATCCGAACCCGCGAACCCCGGGCTGCCAAGCGCGGACTAAACCGCTGCGCCACCCAGCTGGCCCCGACCTTGGCTATTTCTTAAACAACCTCTGGTTGACTAAGTGGTCATATTAGGATAAACAAAAATGTGTTAGTGGTGGAAAAAAATCAGACAAAAGAAATATTAAAATGTTGCTTAGTTAAAAGCCTTTTAAAATTTGTTTCCATGTAACACATGGTTAGTTATTCAATCATTTAATCTGGCGAGTGGGAGACAAGATCATGACACTGACTTGCTATTTATAACAAGGCACTATATCGCCGAGTACTCGTCAGCTCTCCGAAGAAGCCGAACGTTATGTCCAGTACTTAGCAAAATTCTTTCGGATCCTCTGATGACAACTGCAGCAGAAAATGTCATCGCAAGCCAACTTGGTCATCTGTAGGCAGACTCTCATTTGATACTTAACTTTGAAAATACATTTACAAGACTTTCAAAGATTCGTTCTTCTCAGTGGCACTGCTGGATTTACTTTGGTGCAAAAGGAAAATTGGGTTGTGGGTAAACGTTAAATCATGTCTGGGCAGCCAACTGTAGCAATTTCAAGCTACACCTAGATCTGTTGTGCTTTTATGAATTGTACTACATTTTATTACTGTTATAATTATTATCTACTCATAGTAATGACTACTGTTATTGAGGCCTTACCATATGCCAGTCACTGGAGTAAGAGATATATAGCTTCATCTCCACATTACCTTGTCAGGTAGGCACCATTATCCTCATTTCTAAAATGAGAAGGCTGAGCCTTGAGAGGGTGAGTGACATCCCTGCCCAGGGTGACATGGCTAGTCAACACGAGAGCCGGGATCTGGACCCAAGACGCTGTGATTCACGTCCCAGACTCCCTTTAGGAACAAAGGTGACCCCCGTGCCAGGCTATGTGATTTGAGAGTCTAGAATTCTTTCAACTCATGCTGTAGCCATGAGAAAATGTAAATTTTTGGACAATTCTTCAGAAGTTGGGGCAAATATTAACTACCAAATTGTGACAGTCATACTACCCTAGTTGCATTTCTTCTACCACTGATCAAGTCTTTCTTCCCTTGGCCAGGAAGGTTGGTTTCTGAGTTTGGTTTTGTAATTCACTAACAAGGCTATTTTAGCTGGGCAGCGAACCCCTGGAACTGTACTTAGAAATTTGTATGATATGTCTCACAAAATGTATATTTACATATTTATACATATATGTGTATATTATATGTATATGCTCTGGTGTAACTGTTTAGATCTTGATTTCAGAAATCTGGAATATTTATTTTTACATTTAATTAGGGAATTTGATTTGAGATATTTTGAGCAGATATTTTTATGTGTCACAGCAAATTTAGAAAGTTATTAATGCTTTGAAATATGGCATTTTTTACTTATTTACACTGTATGTATCAAAATGTATCAAAATATTATTTCTAACATTTTATGAAAATATGCAATACAGTATTTTTTTTTTTTAAAAGAGCTAAGGAAATTGGGGCAAAGGGCAAGCAAGGGTAGAAAAAATAAAATGAAACCAGGGGAGAGGTTGGTACACAGAATGCATGCTGTGTGTGTCATCTATGGCATCTCATTTTAAAAATAAGACAGCACAGCCCACTTTCCTAAAAATGTGGCTTGTTGATCAGAACTCTCTGTCTCTTTTTTTCCAGCAGTGAAACTTCTTGTCCTCTTTTATACTTTGTTCTTTCTACCCTGCCTTAGAAAATATTCCACTTGATTTTTGTCCATTTTCTTCCTAACAGGCAACCTTCCATGGCCGTCTGACACAATGAAAAATCACTTGAGCTTTTTTAAACAAGTGATCACGAGGAGCATTTGAGGATTCATTTGTCAAGGTGGTTGGAACTTCTTACGTGGGCAAGCTCATGTTTCCAATTTGGGACTCAGCAAGCAATCAGCCGCGTAGAGTTCTTATGTCTGCTTGACGTCAGCACCGAGAGCCGAGGTATCTTTGGTAGCTCACTGTGCAGGGTGACGCCAACTGGATGAGTCGTCCCGGTGGAAAACAGCTCACTTGGCATATATTTATGAAGCTATGATTTCTTCTAGAAATTGCTATTCCCGCTACACACAGTGGACAGATCTGAAAGGGAGAATTTAATTTTTCCACCGAGTCTCCTTTCCCATGAAGATTATGGAATATACCCTACATAAGACCACGACTGCAAAGTGAAAACGTTGATAGCGTTCTTTACATCAACATTTTAAATATGATGAGTTGACTCTGACAAAGTGAAATGTAAATACCTCTATATAGAACTGCAAAATGTTTTAGATAAAATGTGAAATGTGCATTATTTTCACTTTGTGTCATTATAAATATGAAAAGAAATAATCAAATACACTAGGCAGAATTGTGGGGGCATAAATTTCTAAAATCAATGTTTGCTGAACTTTTTTTTTGACTTTCAATGACTTTTGTAAAAAAGTAGACTTTATTTTTTAGAGCAGTTTTAGGTTTACAGAAAATTTACCAGAAAATACAAAGTTCTCACATCCCCCCTTCTCCTGCTGCACATAGGTTCTCCTGTTATCAGCTTCTTGCAGTAGGTGGTATATCTGCTACAATTAATGAACCAATATTGATACATCATTATTAACTTAAGTCCAAAGTTTACATTAGGATTCACTCTTTGTGTTGTACAGTTCTGTGGGTTTTGACAAATGTGTGATTCTTGTATCCATCATTACAGTATCACACAGAATAGTTTCATCACCCTAAAACCCCCCTGTGCTCTACCTATTCATCCCCCCTCCTCTATCCTCTCTCCTCCCCTGCCCCCAGCAACCACTGATCTTTTTCTTGTCTCTATAGTTTTGCCTTTTCCAAAATGACATATAGTTGAAATCATACAGTATGTAGCCTTTTCAGACTGGCCTCTATAACGTAGCAATATAAGCATTATATTGCATTAAGCATTAAGCTTACATTGCATTTAAGGTTCTTCCATATCTTTTCATGGCTTGATAGCTTATTTTTTTATTGCTGAGTAATATTCCATTGTATGGTTATACTACAGTCTGTGTATCCATTCACCTATCGAAGGGCATTTCAGTTGGTTCCAAGTTTTGGTAATTATGAATAAAACTGCTATAAACATTCATGTACAGGTTTTTGTGTGGGCATGTTTTTGACTCCTTTGGGTAAATACCAGGGAGCATGATTGCTGGATCTCACGGTAACCTATATTTAGCTTTGTAAGAAACTGCCAAACTCTCTTCCAAAGTGGCTGGACCATTCTGCATTCCCAACAGCAATGAATGAGAGTTCCTGTTGCTCCACAGCCTCTCTAGAGTTTGGTGGTGTCAGTGTGTATCACAGTGTCCCAGTCTGTGACTTGTCTTTTCAGTCTCTCAATGGTGTCTTTGCAGAGCAGAAGTTTTAAATTTCAATGAAGTCCAATTTATCAATTTTCTCATTCATGAGTTATGCTTTTGGTGTTGTATCTAAAAAGTCATCATCAAAAAAAAATAATGTACAGCTAAAACCCCACAATGTTATAAACTATTAAGACATCAATAAAAATGAAAATGAAAATAAAAAGTCATCACATACCCAAGGTCATCTAGATTTTCTCCAATGTTATTTTCTAGAAGGTTTGTAGTTTTGCATTTTACATTCAAGTCTGTGATCAGTTTTGAGTTAATTTTTGTGAAAGATGTAAGGTTTGTGTCTATATTCATTTTTTTGCATGTCGAAGTCCAGCTGTTCTAGTACTATTTGTTGAAAAGTTTGCCAAACATTTTATGATGTCAGGAAGGAAAAAAATTGATCCTAGTACTGGAATGTCACAGTACTGGTGGCCAACCCTAGGACAGGTAACAATCTAATGGGGACCCACCTTAATCTGGAGGCCCACATACCTTTTCCCTCTCCCACATCTCCAATCTTGTATTTGCAGTAGCTACCCCTGAAATAGTATACTGGTTAAATATTATGTAACAATTCTCCTCCTGCCCCCCAATTCAGTGGTATAAACTATTACTAATTTATCCTCAAGCTCACAGACAGATTGGTTGGACGGTCTTGTTTGGGGGACCAGGCTGGAGGGATGGTGGTAGCTACTGGGGGCAAGTAGGAACATGTGATATCTCTTAAGCCTAGGCTGGCAACTGGTACACTGCCCCTTCTGCCCATGTCCTATTGGCCAAAGCAAGTCACATGGTGTCTGGCCTCACACCCAGTTGTGTGAACAGGGTGGAACAGGTTGCAGAGAGACTGAAGAAAAGACCCAGAGACGGTGTACGGGACATAAATGTTTATCGGGTCTTACTTACACAGAATGTCCAGGGATGGTCAGCTAGACAGAGTTGTGCACCTGCACCCACTACCGTGAACAGGGAGGGGGTTGCTCATATAGGCAGGGGAACAAAAGGCTACGTGCTTGCCAAGAGGGACTGTCCTTGTGTGGCCAGCATTCCAAGGGTCAGGAGCTCACGGAGAAGGGCTCTGTGTTCCCTCAGAAGGTAACGTTCTTTTGGAGAAACAGTTACAATACCAGATGGCTGTCATTCTGTCCAGAAGAGGGCCCGAAGGACACATGGTGAAGATAGGGCATGTAGGCTAGTCCCCTACCCACGGCCAAGCTCAACGTCAGTGGGGCAGGAGAACATATTTCTCCCATAGAGATTGAGGGAAAGGGAGTGAATATCTGTTGGACAATTGAATGAGGGACCACACAGTAATTTGAAAAGGCAGAGCTTAATATAAAGAATTATTAACTGTAACAGGAGATTGGAGCAACCAAGGATAGGCTAAAAAGAAGTAAAGAAAACTCTAAAGACTACAGGAGTAGTGGGTATAAAGAGCAGTCATTACACCTAGGACTGAGATAGATAGTCCAAGGGAGAGATCCACCCCGCAAGGCCTGAGGTCCAGATTGTATTGCAGAGGCAGGGCCAGCTGTGGCTCACTGGGCAGCACAGAAGTCACTGTGGTGTTGTATCTGTGGAACTTGCTGGAAACCTGCACTCTGGAACTTGCAAGAAATCATCCTCTTGGCTACAGGGGAAAGCTGTTCATGGGGAGGTGTCTCACTAGAGGCTCTCTGCTACAAAAGTGCCCAAGAGAGGTTGTCACGGAATGCTGCTGGCCACCGTGCACTATAGGAGCTGGACCTTGGAGAAGCTGCAGCTGCTGCAGGAGTTGGACACTGGAGAAGCTACAGGCCGCAGGAGCCTGCCCAGCAAGCGCTCTGGAACCAGAAGGCAAAACATTTTTCCTCCTACAATGTCTCTCTAGCGCCCTCTACTGACAGAGCTAAAATATTGTGCGAGCCGGCAAAGGAAAACATATTTAAAGGGCCCAGATGTGTTTTCACAGAGCAGGCAAAAGGGGTGATTTTCAAGCTGAAAGGCCATAAATCAATAATCAGCACAACGATAATCTAACCTACCACAGATAGTAAGACTCAAAAGAGGGCAGCCTGGTAAACCAAAAGCTAATTATCTATTAAAAGCATCCAAGCTCACTCTGTGGACCAAACCCCTTGTTCTGCTAGACCAATGAGTCTCCAAGTGCCCTCCTCAGATCTGCTACACCAGCACCACCCAAGGGGCTTGTTACCATGCAGATTCCTCTGCTCCAACTGGAACAGGCAAACTGAATTAGGATGGGGAAGGGAGACAGGAATCTGTATTTTAAACTTCTACCCCAGCTAGCTTTGTGTACACTAAAGTTCAAGACAGAGGACAGAGACCTTTTGGATACACTGTTGTATCCTTGGCTCCTAGCCCAGGATCTGCCTCTTACTAGGTGTTGCTTTAGACATGACGGTCCCTGGGTTTGCCGGTTGGAAGATCTGATTCAAACCAACCAGCTGTAATTGGCCATAAGCCATATCCCCAACCATACTTTAATGGTGTTTGGTTGATGAGCATGTCCCTTCATTATTGTTGGTGAAACCCAAGGTGACATATCCTCACTAGAATGGCAGACAATGTTTTCCAAAGATGGCTGCAACAGTATCTTCCATCCTACATGTTCTCCTGCAATGTGACCTTGCCACCCCTCCATCAAGAGGAAAAGTCAGTGTCCCCTGCCCTTGAATCTAGGCCGGCTTGTGACTTGCTGATGACCAACAGAGTGTGCAAAAGTGATGATGCGTGACTTCTGAGGTTAATTTAAAAAGGCCGTGGAGCTTCTTCCTTGTTCTGTGGGACACTCCCTTTTGGAGCCCTGAGTCTCCGTGTAAGAAGTCTCCACGCTGTGAGAAAGCTCAAGCTGCATGGAAAGGCCACATGTGGATTCTCCACCCAACAGCCAGATCAACCACCGGCCATGTGAGTGAAGAAGTCTGCAGGGTTTCCAGCCCCAGCTGCAGAGTCACCCCCAGCCATTAAATCTTCCCAGACTTCACGAGGCTACAGAGTCACCATCCCACTGCCTGACCACAGACTCTGTGAAAGTAATTAAATGGCTATTTTAATCTCATTTAGGGGACAATTTGTTGTGCAGAAATAGTAACCGCAACAAATTGTGAAGCTCTTCTGGGTCAGAATCACCTGGCCCTCTCATTCTACAGCTCAAATACACTGAAATGCATGAACTTATACTTAAATCTTCCCTCTAATAGTAATATGGCCGTGATCTTCCTTTCCTTCTGCCCAGTATCACTGTAGAAGAGAAAGCTCAATACTTCTCAACTTGTGACACTGCCTAATGGTTCTATTTGAAGTGCTTCAAAAAATTATTTCAGAAGCATGTCACAGGTCTCATTGCTTTAGCAATGTAAGAAAGGCTTAATAAAGCAACATGAAAAACCACACCAAGGTCATGTAAATTACATTCCAATCTAAAAAGGAAAATATGAAATAATCAGTTGTGCCACAGCTGTATCCAAGAATTTGGCCAAGTAATCTTTGTCAAGCCTCCCAGTTAGGAAAGTCAAATGGAATAATGGCAAGAGGAAAGAATTAGGGATCTATAAAGTCTGAGTTCAAAGCCAAGTTCATCCATATATTGTCTGTGTGGTCTTGAACATGTTACTTAACCTCTCTGAGCGTCAGCTCCTTCTCTTAAACAGGATCAGATAATAGCCTTCCTCACCCACAGGGCTGTTTTGCTGATCAGATGAGGTGGTAAGAGATGTGAAAGCACTTTGTAAAGCTGTAAGACGAAACACAAACAGTTGTTGTCTCTTTAAGGACTGCTTCAGAAAAATGAGAGAAAAACAAATAAGCTGAAAATTTATGTAGGCAGCTTAGGACAGGATGGAGAAAAGTAAAGCAACAAACAAAACGAAAAGTCCTCTGGACGTTTTCTTCCTTGAATTGTGATGCTCCTAGCAGACACAGGTCTCCATATTTGTCGGTCATGGTGACAAAGGGACGGGGCCCTGGCAGCAGCGCACTTCTCTGCCCCTCCCTGCAGACCCCGTTTCCACGAGTGTTAGGCTGCTTTGCTTTGAGCAAGTTCGTCTTCGGCTGCTGCGGTGTTTCCTTCCCCAGCGCCCCCATTCTCGAAACAGGCAGCAGCCGTGGTTGCTTTGCAAAGACTCCTCCGCAGTTCCGATTCCTAAGATAAGCTCCCAGTCTCCTACGGGTCTTAACCTCCTTTTGGTTTTCCGTCCTGACTGCAGCAGGCCCAGCCCTCTCCTGCTGCTCCGTGAATTTAGGTGCTAATGTTCCACGTTATACTTGCTAGCTGGAAGGACCCTTAGAGACCAGCCAACCCCAACATTCTACAAATGAGAAAACCAAGACCTGGGAGAGGAGCAGGCTCCCGGCTCGGTGTCCCAACGTCTTACGGCGCGGGACACCCGCGTAATTGTTCCCGCGTTATTCCTGCGTCAGGCGTGTGTTCTAGACTCACATATCAGCTGCCTGCTTGACATCTCCGGACGGATGACGAAGCTTCTTCAGCTCAACTTGTCCAAGCAGAACTCCTGATTCCGCCACCCCGCGAACTCCTTCCTCCCCAGTCTACCCAGTCTCAGTTCATTGCCCAGTTGCCAGGCCCCAAACCCAGGACTCGTACTTGATTTCTTTCTTTCTCACTTCCCGCGTCCAATTCCCCAGCAAGTCCTACGGCTCTACCCTCAAAACAAATCCAGAGCTTGTGTACTTCTTGCCACTTTGATGAGCAAACCACCGTCCCCTCTCACTTGGGCTTCTACAATAGACACCGACTGCGTTCTCTGGCTCCACACTTCATCTCCTTGAGTCTTTTCTCCACACAGTAGCCAGAGGAAAGTTTTAAAACCATAAATCAGATCGCATCACTCCATTACTCAAAGGGCTCCAGTGGCTGCTCATCTCATAATAAAATCTAAACTCCTTGCCATATTCTATAAGATCCTGCATAATGGATCCTGCCTACTTCTTGGATCTCATCTTCTATTACTGTCTCTTTAACTCTCTCTATTCTAGTCACACTGGTTTCCTGCTGTTCCTGGAACATACCAAGCTCATTTCTGCCCCAGGGCATTTGCGCTTGCTGTTCGGCTCCTGAAATGCTTTTTACCCACATCTTGGCGTGAACTGTTATTTCACTTTATCCAGCTTTCTGATTGAACCGACCTTGTCACTCCAATCCTTTGTCCTGTGTTATTTTTTTTATAGCACTACCTCCACATGAAATTATATTATACATTTGTTTATGTACTTGTGTATAGTGTGTCTTCCCCACAGGTACTTAAGCTCCATGAGGATAGGACCTTAGTCTGTGTTGGTCCTTGCTTTATCCAGGTGCCTAGAACAAAGTCTACCACATATCACAATGCCTATTGCAATATTTATTGAATGAATGAATGAATCAGCAAACTAGCATATAAAATTTGGGACAATCTGAAACTTTTTGGGAAACAACTTGTGGACTTAACACACCACGGGCATACATGTCATTTCTTAGCACATGGTTCTCACGGAGGCAATTTTATCTGTAATGAATCAATCAAAGGGCCAAGGGCACAAAGGAGAGAGATAATAGAATATTGAAAAATGCTTTTTGTGTAAGGAATGCACTAACTGGACCCTGGAGTTCTGGTGGCTCTGTGTTCTCCTGTGGCACATTATGTACTTAGAGGCTCAGACCTTGGTGCTTTCCCAGAACGTGCAGCTCTCCACACAAAGGTGGGTCAATTCTAAGCAGTTGAAGTGCTCCATCTGTGAGACACAACCGAGTCTCTCCAGAATCCATTTTCACAGTGGACCTCCAGGAATTCCCTGGCAAGAAAGACTCAGACCTGCAGGGGGAGCTGACGGCACATATCGATTCTGGAAAGCCTTGGAAAACTGGGGTCCAGAAATTTAACTATCCCTTCAAGTGGAATGGATTAAAAAGGTCACTGAATTTTATAAACATCCCAGATGTTTATAAACATCCCAGCCAGAGTCTGAGAAATTGAAAATTCTTTAGACTCAAAATGTCAAGTGGTCAAATTGGGTTCATACGGCCCATGTAACACAGGATTTCATATGAACTCTGGGACCACTTCCTCTTCATGCGTTTGGATGTCCCTTACCACCTTGTCCACAGACATGGCAAGGTTGTGGCTCCAAACAATGGTTGAGAATGCCCAAGAAACTCGCTACTGAAATTCTACCTGGAAAAACACAAAAAAGCAGTTCTCAACATCATGCAGAAACCCTTATGGGTTTATTGAGAGAATTCCAGAACTTTGCTTTGTGCAGTAGGAGAGCAAAACAATGTGACTTTCCCGTTCAGTGATCTAAAAGTGCTAAACAAAATGGAAATCATTCTATCAATAATGTATTTACAACCCTATCACTAGGTCAGAATTAATTTTCAAATCTTGCTTCTAATTTCAAAATGGCAGCCCCATTTTCATTAAGCTAGTCCTTTTTGTGGATTATAAACTCCAATCCTTCAGGGCAACCCTTGAAAATGGAAATAAATCATATTCCCCATCCCACCCCTATCCTAACAAAGACCACTGTAATCAGAAGAAAGCAGGCAGGGCGGTTTGTCTTGGTCTGGGAAACGGTATTCCCTCTCCCCTACCTAAACGGGCAGGAGGAGATTTTTGCTCAGGACTGATGGGACTGTACAACCCTCCAAAGGCAAGTCTTTGAGTCTTCACCGTGTGGCTTCATCATTTCCTTTTTAATTTTGTGAATTCCCAGACTTCCTGCTCAAGGTCTTAAAACCAAAAACACAGTCCATAGAAAAATGCCTTTTTAAAGATTGTTCATCCCTTGTTCCCACTACACAACTACACACACGTCACCGTGTCTGATATGTCCTCGGAGCCCAGCAAGCTGTGGCTGCGAACTAAGGATGTATGTAGATTGTAACGACTCTGTGCCCCCTCCTGCCCAAAACACAGAGAACCCAAGCTCCTTCCCTTGACTCCCCTCTTCAAGTTCCATGATTACCTAATGTTGTCTTTCATAATTAACAACTCTAAGAGGATACATCCTACAAGGAACATCAAAAATTAAAACACACACCTTGGAGTATCTGCAGGTCCAGGTAGTTGCTTGTGGTCTGATGGTCATCGCCTGCCCATGTGTGGGTTTAGTCGTTCAGAGGACGTATTCACTTATCCTGTCATCCCCGCAGCTGAGTTCTTTGCACTGGTGCCATCACACATTGCTGAATCTTAACTTAAACGTGGATCTCCAACTCTCATCTAAAATGTCTTCATAATGTTATACTAGAGCGCAACATTGAGACAAAGAGTCATTTATATGCCAAGGACTGCCCCTCACACACCAATACAATAAAATGCAATTGAAATCACCAAATCTCTCAGAATGTATCTTAGATTTTTTGAGTTAAGCAAGGTTAGTGTAGTCAGTTCTTGACTAAAAAGTAACTTTTCCTTGGGTTCCAGAACAACCAACTATCAACAGCTTTTGACTGATTTACAAGAAAATTGGTTTAATTCCAGTAATAGGTGATTCAGTTAAGGGGTAAAAAAATGAAACTAGGAGTTGAACTAAATAGGAAATGCAGATGTATAATCCCAATGTGCTGGTCAGTTCTGAAGGTGCTCGCGACACCAAGGTTACAAGTTCAAGTTATGAACGTCACATGTTACCCGGGCACCGTGTATCCCTGCCAATGGCAGAAGGGAATTCGTAAGACTATTCGGAGTTGGGATGTGCTTAAATAAAAATTTTAACTGTACACTAAAAAAGAAAGCGACATGTAATCAATGGTGTGGATAAATGTATGCCATTCTCTGTTAATTTTTCTTAAATTGTGGACATTAGCATATAGTGGTTCTTTTATCCCCACAAAGCTGTTATTAAATCAACAGTACATTTACAACCTCCGACATGTTAGAAGAGACAGTCCCAGGCCCTGCGCAGGTGCTTTCACTGGTCCACTAGTCCCACCCCTCCCTGAGGCTCCTCTGCTTCCCCTGACAGGTGGGCAGGGACACTCAGGTGCTGATGCTGAAGAGCTCCGCCAACCCATACCCCACTCCCCACTGCGCCCAGGGGGGCTTTCTGGCCTCTTCCTGCTGTCCCCACTGCCCGGTCCAAACCCCCCATGCCCATAGCAACCCAATGAGCTCCAACCTTAACTGTTTAAGTAGGGGGCCACCTCTTAAGAATTCATTTGGAGAAAGGGATCCACAGCTGAATTTTCAAAAGACCACTGGACTAATTTATCTCTAATGTCATTTGGTTTGGATGTTTTCTGATTCACTAACTACATGCTGCTTTTCATTGGGATTGAAATAGTCATTCTTTTCTTTACTTCATATTAAGGGACTGAATCAGAGAGAGGGTAAAAGGCTCAACTAGGAATAGAATGAAGCTAGCTCTTGTCCAGTGGTTCTCAACTGAGGTTCAGAAGAAAAAGATTTGAGTTCCATCCCAGGCCAGTTACATCAGGATCTCTGGGGCAAAGCCCAGACATAGGTATTTTTTTTAAAAGCTCTCCAGATGATGCCAATATGAATCCAGACTGAAAACCACTGATTTAGTGGAAGTTTCTAGGCTCTGCTCTGTCACTCACTTGGGCAAGCCACTTAGTTCTTTGGGCCCAATTTCCATATCTGCAAAATAAAGGTTACGGGCTGTGGAATCATTCAGTCCTTTCGGATCTGACAGTCATGCTAATGTTGTTGTTTACGTGCATATTTCAGTATAATGCTGATTAGAATTGCACTTTGGACAGAAACCACCAAAGTGGACCACAACCAGAAAAAGTGGCCTCTTACTGCCAAGTGTATCAACCTTTCCCCGACCTCATTCTCCTCCCTGTTCTGCAGCTTTGATGCTGTGGTCCCATCTGTGTGCTCCCTCCTCCCTAAAGACACCTGTGGCGTTGCATTCACTAGAAGGCACATAAAGTTTTATGTAAGGGATCAAAGGAACCTGACCGGAGGTGAGGAATGGAGACAGAAAGGGGCAGGGGAGTTATCCTGGAGAAGAATCTCTTTGGGGTAACGAGGTGGGAGGCAAGCGAGGGGGTCGATTCGCATCTCCCAGATTTTCAGCAGTGTTCCTGGATGGATCGTCAGCAGGTGAAACAGGCGTGGAAGGAGGAGAGGCTGTGAAGGTGATGCAGTTGGTATTGTGGATCCGCTGAGTTCCAGGCACCAAAGTTTACACAACTGCATCTTGGAGGGTACGGCCTTGAGGACCTGAGATTCCTCCAGACGCTGCACTCACGCTATCCCCTCGCCTTCAGTTCTCAAAACACTGAATCCAGACTCTGCTTTGGCATTTATTTTCCACCTTGTATTTTGTCACCAATGGATGCTAAATGAATGAATGGAATGAGAAAGAGTGAGGAAGGCAACTTGTGACAAGCACCTCCAGCAGGAAGAGGTCTGGCAGCAAGGAAGTAACCAGACCACCACTCCCCTCCAAAAAGAAAACATAAAAAACACGAAACAGAGAGAAAACTCAATGGACTCAGTGCCTTTCCAACGAAAACTGGGGGTAGTTAGCATGGGGCAATCATAACGGCCGACTTGTTTGTGCACTGTTAATAATGACATGAACACACTCAGTGTGTCAGGAATGCTACTAAAAGCTCTACGTATATTATGTACGTGTAGGATCTCATTCAATCCTCACCACAACCCCAGGAAGTAAGAATTATTATCTCCATTTTGTGTATGAGGAAACTGAGGCTGAGAGGACAGGTCACTTCTACAAGATCGCACAGCTGGTAGGTGGCACAGCTGGAATGCAAAGCGGGGTCAGCCTGACTCGAAAGCTCAGGCTGTCCACTGTGCTGTTTTGCTTCTGGCAGCATCACTGTGTACAATCCAGTATGATGAATGATGTTCCTTCTAGTGACCCTGAGTCACCATTCCATTTCCTAGTCTCAGAAGGTACGAAGATATGTACTGCCATTTGGAAAGGGTCCTCCTCAAATAGTCAAAGTTCAAATATTTTAGTTCTCAATTGGTTAATCTTCAATTTCCTGGAAAATTCTTTTATGGAGCTCTTATCCCCCATCAGTGAAACCAATGAGGAATTACAGTAGTTTTCTTGAAAGCAAAACAGCAGAAATGCACACAGAAGGCTGGGCACAAGTGCACCGTGATTTTGCACAAGAGAAGGATAATATATTCTGGTCTGTTTCCAAAACCCTAAGAAATCGTGTCCCAGTTGGTTTAGCCTTCTGGGCCATGAAACCACATTGGCCTGTTGGATTCAGAGAATAATCTAGAATAACTCAATCCAAATCCCTCTCCTGGGTCCCTATCAAAAGTTGAGTCACTAACTTTTTTATACTTATAAATTGGATGATGTCGCCCTGAAAGACTTGCTTTTTCACTTTCCCCCACCACTGTCAGGCCACTGCTCAGTCTGAAAACAAAATGTCCTGACAGCATCAGATTAATCTCCTGTTGGCTTACTCCTCCCCAATGCTATGCCATCAAATGTACTTGAAAATAAAAATCATAAATTCAGAGATAGATCTTAGGGTTTCAAATATACTGCGCAGTGAATTTCTTGTTTTCTCCCTTTAACTTGGCCATCGAGCGTCAAAACAATTAATTAGACTTTCAAGCTTTCTTTTTCTTTTCTTTTCTTTTTGTCCTTCTGAGACAAGAAAGAGGTAAGAGAGAGGAGGTAAAAAAAATGCAAGTTTGGAGTTAGAGATAGTGTCCTTATATCCCGGCACTGTCCCTTTCCCTCTGAGCAAGTCACTTTCCTTTTTTGAGCCAAATCTATGCGGTGGGTTAAGGCCTGCCCACCAGATCCCTCCTTCGTTCTTGTTATTATTGTCCTCACTTGTACTTGTCAAGTACAGCCTTGTCCTGTCAGAAGCCAAGGGGAGTGCTTGTACTTGAGAGGAAACTTCTAGCACAGTATTTCTTACTTGGTGAGTTCTCAATAAATTATTCTAATTATTAAGAGGGCACAGCTGGGTGGGCTCTTAGGAGGACCGAGAGTCCAGCAATGGCCACCAAAGGCCCCACCCAGCACAGCCATCAGGAGGGGACTCACGGTTTAACTGGCATAAATCATGGAGCGTACGTTGGCTTTGGGTTTTGGTCAGTGTAGTGGGTTGAAGAGTGTCACTCCAAATTTCATGTAACTTGGACCCTCAGAATGTGACCTTATTTGGATACAGGGTCTTTGCAGATGTAATTAGTTAAGTATCTCGAGATGAAATTATCCTGGATTTAGGGTGGGCCCTAAATTCAATGATTTGTGTCCTTAGCAGAGGAGAGGACACAGAGAGACAGAGAGAAGGCCATGTGAAGACTGAGACTGGAGTTATGCCACCACAATCAAGGAATGCCTGTGACCACCAGAAGTCAGAAGAGGCAAGGACGGTTCCTCCTGTAGAGCCTTCTAGAGAGTATGACCTGTCAACACCTTGATTTTGGACTTCCAGCTTCAAGCTGTGAGAGAATTAAATTTTTGTTGTTTTAAGCCCCCCCTTTGTGGTAATTTGCTACGACAGCCCTAGGACACTAATACAGTCAGTCTCTGCTTTTTCATGGGAACATTCTGGCTTTGTCTTACACTTGCTATAAAGTTTGACCCATGATCCTCTGAACAGCAAATGCTAATGCTTTACATGAACTCCTGGTACATGGGCAGGGATTTGAGGAAGCAGGGGACAACCTCCCACCACACCCACACAACATTGCCTAGAAAATTAAGATCAAATTCCTTAGTGTGTCCTTCACTACTCTCCAGGAGCTGACCCAGTCCAGTCTCTCTGGGGTCATCTAACTTGGAATAGGGCTCATCCCACATCCAGCCACACACAACCATTCAGGCACCAGAGGACATCCTTGTCCTCTCCCATCTCACTGATCCAAATCCGACTCATCCTCAGGTTTTAGGTTATGAGCCACCTCCTCCAGGAAGTACACCTTAATTCATTCTGGTGAATTAAATAAGGATATTTCTGGTTGGAAGTCCAAAAAAACCCAACTCAAACTGACATTATCAACAAGAAGAATTTATTGTCTCATGTGACTGAAAAATCAAGAATAAAGATGGTGTTAGGTAAGGAATATTCTGATGATTCAGAGACTAGTTTATTTTTGTCTCTTCATTCACCTCTGCAGTCAACCCCATCTGAAGGCTGACTCACCCCGTGGGTACAAAACAGCCTTCAGCAGCTCCTGGGGCTTCTTCCTTCACATCCTACAAAAAGAGGAGAGTCTTTGTTGCAGCGTTCCCAGGCAACGGCTTCGTCTTCACTCTGATTGGTCCAGCTTAGAGTGCATGCTCACTCCTGAGCCAATCACCATGCCCAGGGAGATGGAGTACACCGATTGGCCAAGCCAAGTCGTGTGTTCAACATCTGAAGCTGGGAGGCAGAATCTACTTCCCTGGAACCACCTCCCCAGGTGGAGCAGGAGGAATGGATGGTGGGAGATGGTTCAATGTCCCTTACATTCACTCCCTCTTCTGTGTGTCTAACACATTTGTCAGCGGTTCTATTAAGACACTGATCATCCTTTTCCTGCATTTTATTCCAGTATCTGTACCTCCCCAGAAAACTCCTTGGGACCAGGGACTGTGCCTTCCTCATATTTTGGTCTCAAGTGAGCGGTTCATATGGTTGGTGCTCAATAAAGATTTGCTGAAGTGAATTACATTTTAAAACAGGAAATAAAGAAGTTGTTTTCATACTTTCAGATTCCCAAAGGATCCTATTACGTTGTTTCTGCTCGTTGATTAATCCCTTCTCCAGTAAGTAGCTCTAAGCGCCGGCTCTCACGTGCTGTAACCTGATACATTTAGGACATTTTAGTCATGTAAAAACTAAGTCAAATGTCCACTGCATTTTTTGTGTGTGAATGTGTGGAGAGTTATAAATAGACATGGAAAAACACTAGGACTATGTGAACTTGGTTGGCAGGGGCCCTGGATTTGGACCCCCAAATATAGTCTGCTGACAATTTGCCACAGACATTTTTTTTTCCGCACAGTTCATCATTTCAAACACTCTCAGCAACCATCCTGAATATTTGTTGAACAGTACATTTTTTCCACTTTGTCTTTTGGCGAAATGTGTGGCTTTTTCTTTAAAAAGAGATGAGAATCTCAGGCACAGATAAATATATACCCTGGCACTTGGCTATAATACAATTCTCTATAGGCAGTTGTCTCGTGTCTGTGGGATTGGTTTAAATCTAGAAGCCTCCGGAAGGCCTCAGTCTCACATTCCTGCTCCCATAGCTTGAGCCAATAGCAGGAACCCTGAGGAGAAGGCGCAGGAAGTGGACCACAGACACTCTTTTGTGTTAAATAGAGGCGGACAGAAAAGGGACACTCAGCGAGGAGACCCTTGACAGACGAGCTCTGGGACGCCTTCACTTTTGAACTGTCTGGTGACTGCCACAGCAGGTAGCCACACGTGCTGCAGCCCCCCACCTTTTCCCAGTGATGTCACACTGTTGTGCCACCTACATTTCTATCCAAACCCCACCCAGCTGCCCAAGCCCAGCCTCACTGCCAGATTTGACACATCTGATTACAGTTGATCCAGGCACTTCCCACCGTAGACTTGGTCCATGTCCAAAAGCTCAACTGGATCGCAGAGTTGGAGATCAGAACAGACTCTCCCTTGGGTACCATGTAATTAGTGAAGGTTTAGAATCCCAGGCTAGACCATAGATGCTCAGGTAACCCAGATGTGCCAGTGATACCCTGGGTGAGACTTTGGAGTCAGCTTCTGAAAGGAAATAGACCTGACTGGCATCTTCCTTTAGCTCTTCACCTCAGCCCTGCCCGCTTCTTCCTGTCTCGGATGCAAATGCGGTGGGTGCCTGGAGGTGAGCCGCCATCAGATCACTGCGAGAGCAAAAGCCACCCCTTCTGAGTAGCTGCACCAGTCCAGGGCTGCCTGCCTCTAGACCTCTTTACAAGTAGAAAAAAAAGGAAGAAAAGAAGCCTGTGTGAATAATCCACTCTAGGCAGGTTTCTGCTTAATGCAGCAGAACTTCGTACTCAGTCTGAAACTGATCCACGCTAGTTCTTTCTGTAGCTGCAGGGTTATTGACATCTGGTCTTAAACAACTTGGGCAGGGATCTCTTGATCACACGGAGGCCACTGATTAGCCTTGCTAATCCCGGTGTCCCCACCCTTGTCAGGCCTGGTGGAGGGGATGGGCTCGGAAGAAGAGAAAATGGAAACACTTGATGGATTAGGAGGCTGGAAGGAGGGGCTGGAGAAGCCCTCAAGGACTGCTCCTGTTTTGAAATGGGCACAGAAAACTAAAACCGTCCCCAGTAGGGCTGCCGTCCTCTCTCTCAGCTCTGGGGTGATCCCAGCCCACCTGGCCATGCAGGCTCCACTAGCAATGTTCTTTCTGCCGGGAGTCTGAAGCAGCCTGAGTCCACACCAGCTCTCACTGGGTCAGGCCCCATCCACCCTCTGCTCTCATGGGAGGGACCTTGGTGCTTATGCGGCTTCAGCCAGGACCACGGGCTCTGCTCTCAACAAACACAGCCCAGAGGCCACAAGGGCAGGTGGGGTCTGCTCCAGAGAAGGAGCTCCTAGGGGCTGCAGCACAGCCTTGGGTCCACTGTGGTCTTTTGTCAAAATGTGGCAGCAGCTCTGAGAATTGTGTGCTATAGCAGGTCACAAAGTTTCATCTTTCAGCAGCACAGGATTTTGCAACAAAGGACAATGGCTTTGCCGACGACCAAAGACTGAGTCACTGCTAGGGTGCTGGAGAGAAGAGACAGCGGTCAGAGGAGATCTATGCGCAGGAACAACCTTATTGCTGCTATTACTTTTAGTAGTTCTAATAACAGAGTAACTATCATCCTTTTCTCCCTGAGTATTTTCACCTATATTGACTCATTTAATACTCACAATATCCCTCCGAAGTAGGAGAGGCTGAGGTGTTATGTTCTCATTTAACAGATGAAGAAACGGAGGCTCAGAGAGGAATCCTGACTCCCTAGGATCAGATGGGAAATCAGGCACGATTCGCAAACTGAAAGTAATACTAATAACGCTGTATCATCCAGGTTTCCAGCAGGAAACAGATGGCACCCTTCAAAGAGGTGATTCATGGGAGTATAATGAAGGGACTATTTACAAAGGTGTGCACAGTTAAGGGAAACCAAGATGGGCTAGTGAAGCATCCCGGGGCCAGCAAGAGCAAGGAAGCCCCTACCACCCATAGGCCTGGAGGGGCAAAGAGACGGAGGGAACAGTTACTGGAACTCCCATGGCAGCTGTGCCTGCAGGAGAGGGCCGCCAGGCAGGAGCCATTGCCCAACGCAAGGAATGAACACCCCATCGCTCCTTCCTCTCACCCCCTCCCATTTCCTGTTGGTGCCTCCCACTGGCCAAACTCAACTGGAAGCCAGAGGGCAATATGCAGTCCGCGAGGTCAGCTTCTCACAGCTGAGAGCCAGCAGAGAAGAGTGCGGACCAGATCTGTGGGGAATGGAAAACCCAGCTATGATCTGCTGTGACTTATTGCCCAGCAGACACCACACAAGGGGACTTCTTGGATGGTCGCATGCAATCCTTGCTATAATCTTGTGTGGTGGATGTGAAACCACAGATTGACAACTGACATGGGTAAAAAATTGAAACTTTGTTCTTCTATATGGAGCCTTTCCTCTGATATGTGGCAGACACTTTATCTCAGTCAGTGTATGTTTTCTTCAGCCAATTCTGGATCCCGACACAATCTCACTCCTAACACACTTTTCCTGGGGGCTTCCTGTGCATCCATGTGACTCCCAGAGTGCCCCGTTAGCAGTTGCATCTATCCACACTTCCACACTGACATGGCTCAAGGCATTTTTGTTCCCATCTGGTCTCTTGTCATTGGATCGATTCATGAGTGCCTGTCTCATTTGTAAGATTTCTCTAGGTTCTAGTCTCTTTCAACCCTCTAGGGAGTTCAGGAAACATTTGGCTGTTGCCCATAATGTGGTTGTTGTTGTTGTTGTTGGTGGTGGTGGTGATGGGGATGGTGATGGTGGTGATGGTGATGGTGGTGGTGATGGGGATGGTAATGGTGGTGATGGTGGTGATGGTGATGGTGGTGAGGGTGGTGAGGGTGATGGTGGTGATGGTGATGGTGGTGGTGGCGGTGGTGGTGGTGGTGATGGTGATGGTGATGATGATGGTGATGGTGGTGATGGTGATGGTGGTGGTGGTGATGGTGATGGTGGTGATGGTGGTGAGGGTGATGGTGATGGTGGTGGTGGTGGTGAGGGTGATGGTGGTGATGCTGACGGTGGTGGTGGGGATGGGGATGGTGATGGTGGTGGTGGTGAGGGTGATGGTGGTGAGGATGATGGTGGTGATGGTGGTGGTGGTGATGGTGGTGATGGTGATGGTGGTGATGGTGGTGAGGGTGATGGTGGTGATGGTGGTGATGGTGATGGTGGTGAGGGTGATGGTTGTGATGGTGATGGTGGTGATGGTGATGGTGGTGATGGTGATGGTGGTGAGGGTGATGGTGGTGATGGTGATGGTGGTGATGGGGATGGTGATGGTGGTGATGGTGATTGGTGGTGATGGTGATGGTGATGGTGGTGGTGGTGGTGATGGTGATGGTGATGATGCTGGTGATGGTGGTGATGGTGGTGGTGGTGATGGTGGTGATGGTGATGGTGGTGAGGGTGATGGTGATGATGATGGTGATGGTGGTGATGGTGATGGTGGTGGTGGGGATGGGGATGGTGATGGTGATGATGGTGGTGGTGGTGATGGTGGTGAGGGTGGTGGTGGTGATAGTGGTGGAGGTGGTGGTGAGGGTGATGGTGGTGGTGGTGATGGTGATGGTGGTGATGGTGGTATCACTAGGGGCTGTCTTGGTCCTGCCAGCATGGAGTCTTCTCCATTCTACCTCTCTCTTGGACCTGTGGGGAAAGTGTCTGAGACTTGCCATCTCAGGGCTCCACCCTGGAAGCAAGGCTAAAGTCCTCTTTGGCACCAAGTCCCCAAATGGAACTGGAGTTTCTGTTATACCCATTGCCCCAAGGACTTGGCCCAGGATCCTTTTCTTGGGGTCACATGGCAACATCTATCTAACCCTCTTTTTTCTCCTTCTTCTCTCCTCCTTTCTGTCCCACCCTCCACCCCCCTCTGCCACTGACTCCAGCCTGTAGAATCTTTAAACAATAAATAGTTTGAAGTGTTGAAAAAATGGCTCTGAGTAATCAAGTATATTTCTGTTTCCAAGTCCACCATTCATAAATTTTATCCCCTAAATCTTTCAAGGATTAGAATTTTGAAGCTCAAAATCCTAAATTTTTACAACCCAAAGACTTTTCTCCTAAAAA
This sequence comes from Tapirus indicus, assembly GCA_031878705.1. Classification (NCBI taxonomy): domain Eukaryota; kingdom Metazoa; phylum Chordata; class Mammalia; order Perissodactyla; family Tapiridae; genus Tapirus; species Tapirus indicus. The sequence continues at coordinate 9,325,626 of CM062923.1, read as the reverse complement.
AAATATTTTTTTAATCTCTACCATAGTGATAATTAAAGCTCAAAAAACCAAGAACTGCCCTCTTGGTTGTCTGCCTACACTTGTGGCAAACCTTCCCTAGGGTAGCAAGTTTCAGCTGCCATCTTAAAGAGAAGAACCTCAAGTTACAGGAACTTCCCAGAATGAAAATGATAATAGTTAATGCAGGGATGGATTTATCATGAGGCTAATGAAGTTTAAATTTCAGGACCCCCTCACTTATAAGGGCCCTTTCCAAGACCTTGAGAGGGACTTAAACAATGGATTCATGGATTTATATGTTTTTATAAAATATGCAAAATCAAAGCTATTTTAACCACAATTAGTTAAGACCACTGTCTCCTTCTACTTGGACTTCATTTTCACCACACTTTTACTTGCATTGGGTGGTGCTGTAGTGGTGTGGATGTTTGGGGGCTTTAGCCAAAGAGAAGGTAAGCTGAGTCTACACACTAACATCCTCAGACCAAGGCAAGAGCAGTGTACCTCCTACACTTTAGACGGTCCCACTCTTGTCCTCCTCTGGCTTCCTTCTCTAAGGGCAAGGAGTCTACAGGGGCAGAGACATGTGCACCCAAAGCTTCACCTTCTACTAGACCACACTCCAGGTGTGACAACCATGGAAGTTGCCTCTCAAATCTCCCTTCAAGAAGAGCATCCCAGTCAGCTGCGAGGAGTGCAGTTAGCTGAGATCCTCCAGCCATTGAGCCTTTAGGATCTGCCACAGTGTTTGAGCCAAGGCCACACTCCTCCCAGGCAGCCTTCAGCTAACGAAGAATAATAGCAGGGGTCCTAGTGGCTGGCCACTTCTGCCCAATGGGAGACTCTTGTAATGGGCAATCTTTGCACCGTAGCTCCCTATTAGGTGGGACAAGATTTTGTCAGATCGGCATTTCAGTCTGCGTCTCTATCCACCTACTCTGCTCCTTCCCTGTTTCCTTTCACAGCTTTCAGATTTGCATTCTGGTATGAAGCCTTTCCCTGCCCATTCTTGCTTCCTCCTCTTACAATATGAACAAACATCGCCCTCCAATAAGCCTCTAGCACTCCTAACTCTGACTCAGCCTCTGCTTACCAGAGGACATGAACAGACATGTGGCACCCCAATGGCTATGATTTCCACTGATGTTGACTTGGGGTGAATGCTCTGATGGTGGGAAAACCCAAGCACTGCAATGATTCAGGTAGAGGGGTGCAGAACAATGTCTATAAAGACAATGGAATTGACTGCTTGCCTTAGGTTGCACTGACCTTCTAGAGAGAGATAATGAACAACTGGGGGGCAGTTAACAGACAAAAGAAGAAATTGAAATACAAAGGCCAAAAGGACACTTTGGTAGCTTCAAAAAGACCCTTGTCTCCTGCAACGAGAGAGGAGGACACACTGAAGATGAAACTCTAAATGGTTAGAGTTGCCAAGCTTCAAAGATGATCAAATGCTCCACCAAAGTGGGTTTGTTACACCAAAGTCAAGTCCCTACCTGGAGACCCAGGGACCCTGACACATGGGATGGGGTCCTCTGGGTGGATGCCCCTGATTATTTTGCTTCCTGAGGCTCCTCTGAACCTTCTGAATCACTTCTCCTATCAAGAACTGGGACTCTCCCCACACTGCAGAGGTCTTTCTCCCACAGGGACCCTCCCCGGGATGTGTCCCCACTTCCTTTCCTGGCTGTCAGGCCAATGGCTAGGATTAAGTTGTAGCATAACCCATCTAGGGGCATCCTGGACCTGATAAGATGGGAAAGAGCACCCCCTCCCTCCAAGGGGGCTGTAAGAATTGGCTGACACATACCAGCAGGAGCTGGGGAGAACAGATGGGACTGGACGTTGAGGGTGCTTGACCAAAGGGGCTGGGACATAAGACTGGATAAGGGACAAATTATTGACCGAGGGATGCTCTCTTGGGATTCAGGATTTAACACCTTGGCAAGAACCTGGGGGATGATGTAACTCACTGCCAGGATAAAGCCTAGGAGAAAGCATGGCCCAAGCTGAGCAAAGTTGAAATGGCTGAACTGCCATAGCAGACGGTAGAGAGAGGAATTAAAAGGTTTAGGGAAGTGGGCACACTGGAGTGGCTATATTATGTGAGGCCAGAAGACCTGCCAGAGGATTATGTTCTGTGGGAAGCTCAGAGGACACATCATCCACCAAGGCCATCTGGCATGTGAGAGTGAGAATAGGGTTGCCAGATTGAGCAAATAAAAATATAGGACATTCAGTTAAATGTGAATTTCAGATAAACAAGAAATACTTTCTTAGTATAACTATGTCCCAAGTATTGTATGGGATAATGTGGCAAACCCAAGACTATAATTTTCCCTGGTAGTGACTTGAGAGAAGGCTCCTGTCATGGGAAAACTCAAGTAGTGCAATGATTCAGGCTTTTGAAAAGTAGTAAGGGATGTGGGCAGTGGGGGTATAGGACAATGTATGTAATGTATACAAGGAATAATTTTTAGGTATAAGTATGTCCCATGCAATATTTGAGACATGCTTATACTTAAAAATGATTCACTATTTGTCTGAAATTCAAATTTAACTGAGCATACTATTTTTATAGGGCATCTCTAAGTGAGAGGGCAGTATCACTAAGAGGCTCAGTAATTATCTCTCTCTGCAGGCCAGGGCTGATAGAAGGAGATGCTGTCCCAGAGCCTGGAGTGGCAGCCAAGGGGGTTGACTTGCAGAGAGTGGTGGAGATGGTTAATAGAAGACAGCAACTCTAGAGATGGACAGTCAGTAAGTGTACTGCTATATATGTATATATAGCAGTTGTCATTTCAATAAAAAGTCATGATTCTTTGTCCAGTTTCTGGACTGGAGTCAGTTTTCAGAACAGAAAACCATTAACTGAAGAGGTTGCTGGGTACTCAGGAGAAAGAATCCTGCAACACAAGAGTTTATAATGTAATAATTTCAGATAAACAACAAGACCTATAGCCACTTACTAGAGTGACTTTTCACCGGGGAAAGAGGAATACTTAAATATTTTGAGGACTCTGAAAATCTGAATTGACGTTGATATCCAGAGACCCAAAGCATCATGCCAGCCCATCTGTTAGAGCAGGGGCATGCAAGGAGCCAGGTCATAAATGGGGCACTAGCTAGACTCCACCTTGCAGTGGGTCCACTGGGTCCATGGATCAATGCTGCAGTCATTCTCCCAGTCCCTGAATGTATAATTAGCAGTGTAGAAACTCCCTCATTGGGCCTTTGACCTGTGGGATAAAAGCTATCATGTTGAGGAAAATCAAGTGGAAATCTCTGATACTGCTCCCACCCCAAACCTCAGCCAGGAGAGCAAAACGTAAACAATATCGCATCTCAAGGGGGATGGTGGAGGTTAACACTGCCCTTAAGGAGTTCAGGGGTGCCTGGCTGATGGTCCCTACCACATCTCCATTTCGTTGGGCAGTCTGGCCCCTGCAGAAAACAGGAGGAACATAGAGAAGGACGGAGCACACTAGGGGCCACTTCTGCCCGATGCAGGACTCCTCAGATGGGTAATCTTTGCTCTGGAACTCCCTATTGGGTTGACCAAAACTTTACAAGCTCTACATCCCAGTGTGAGGCTCTCCACACCCCATTCTGTTCCACCTCTTTTTCCTTTTACAGGTTTCAGATTGACATTGTGGTCTGAAGGCCTTCCCTGGCCAATCCCATTTCTCCCTTTATCTTTCACAAACATTACTCCCCAGTAAACCTCTGGCATCCCTAAGTCTGTTTCAGCACCTGCTCATCAGAAGACCTGAATCGATACATTGAGCAAACGAGACCTGAATTCCCTGCCAAAGACGTCAGTCCTGCTACCAGGGCTTGCGTGGGCCTCTGCGCATATGTCCTCCCAAAGGCTGACCCGCATGCTGTTGTGCAAACCCCAAGACCTGACAGGTGGCCAAAAGTGATTGCCTTCAAAAAGGCATCTGGGGTGTCCACATACATGTGCAAGTCTTCGTGGTACAAAAACGATGCTTTCTCCTGGAGGAGGAGGCGAAGGCAGTGAGCCAGGGTGAAGCACCAGCTTTCCCCCCACGACATGTTCCAAAACGAAACTCTGAGGATGCTGAGAATTCTAAATATGAACCTGGCCCTGCAGACTGTCAGCGTAGGAGGATGGAACATAATTTATTTAACAAAGTTGGCTTGATTGATAACTTTCAAGTATTTATTTTAAACATACAGAACATGGACCTCTATTCATAGGCTTGTCCTGGGCTACATACATGTTAGGAGTGGGCCTAGAGATACATTTTGTTTGAGTTAGCGGGATATATTGACATGTTTCAAAATCACTCCTGTTAAGTTATTGCCAACCATTCTGGTGGAGAAATGGCTTCTAGGCATTTTCCTAGGGCCTGCTGTGCGGACTCACCAGGCATCACAGCAGAAAGCTGCAGGACTAAAAGGTGTGTTGTGAAATGAATGCATTCTGGCTCCAAAAGTGCGGAGCTGTGGAGGAGAACCAACTCAGAATAAGTCCACAGAAAATTCTTCCAATCATGAATATACAACATGCAAGCAGAGAATTTGTTTCTCATTGATATCTACTCAAAACTATCAATAATAAAAAAAAAGAACTTTAAGCATGTTAGGGAACAGACTAAATCAACTTTATAATCTCTCCATAGAAAATGCTATTACAAAATCATTGTCATATGAAGAGGCTATCAAAGTGTAGACAGCCAAAAAAATGTGGGAAAAAAGTATTATAGACGCATATAAGTTAATTAATAAAACACGTTATCTTTCTGGATTTTGTGATGTTTGCAGTATTTGTTCAGATGTGTTTTTTTATTGCAATTTGTTGTGACTTTTTTCTAAGTAAATGTTCCCTCTCACATTTAATTTTGTATTTGTCAATTTGCATTCTTCTTCTCAAAAAGACCCCTCCAAACCGAATAAGCTTCAGGCCCTACAAAACCTGGATCCACTCCTGAATGAATATTATTGACATGAGTCCATGTGTTATTTCATCACATCTGTGAGGTGGACAAGATTGCCCCTGTTTTACAGAAAAGAAAAATGAAAGCCCAGACATGAACTTGCTTACTCATTCTGACTCCGAAGACTCTTCCCTCTAGATTCCAAGACATTCAGGCTTCTTGGCTCTCAGTGCGTTGGTTGGTCCTTCTACTACTTCTACCACGCAAGTCCTAGGAAGGAGAGGCAGAGGCCTCTGCTTGGAGAACTCTGCACCGTTCAGCTCCGTGGCAATCACAGGCCAGGAAGACGGGATGCGGGTGAGGCGGCAGCACAGGAACCAGCCCAAACAACCAGCTTTTGCAGGAGGACAAAACAGTGGCAGTTAGAGGCTCTGGGTCGCAGACCAGGACCCTAGGACCTTGGTTGACTGCTGGTATGGCTTAACTCTCATGTCTCAAACAGAAACGAGGGGCGGGGGCGGTGGAGAAGGATTGCCCATCTGTGCTTCCTCATTTCCTGAAACTGTCCAGCCCTGCACAGAGAGGGTTTTGCTGTGTGGAGCCAGAGCCTAACTCAGGTTCAGGACAGCCACCAAAGGCACCTGGTTTGTCACTCACCTTTGGCCATGGGCCCCTGGACACTCCTTTGGTTAATCAGACTGTTAAGAATCACAAAAGTATTGCCTCTTAAAGCAGAAAGAATCTGAATGTCACTGAACCCGGTGATTCTCAGGTCCACCCTGGTGGAACAGAGAATCAATGAGGACAACATGTGACTTTTCCCCAAAGCTAAATGTATTCAATTTAAACACTGTCATTTTGGCTTAGAGTGGGTCCTTTTTTTTTTTTTACTTTTATTGTTGTTAAAATATCTTTTATGAAGTGATGGTGGTGGGGGTGTTATTTGCCAGCATCTGTTCAGTGTTGCCACATGCTGGACATTGTGCTAAAAGTTTTGCACCGTTTGTCTCACTTAATCACCGCAAGAACCTTAGGAGATAGATGCTTTATTAATCCAATTTTACTTCCAAAGAAACGAGGACGTAGAGATCAAGTTGGCACACGCCCCTTGGCAGCATGCTGTGGAGTCAGGACCCGCGATCAGGCAGGCTGGACTCATCGCACACACTTGGCCATCACACCATCCTGCCTCTGGAGATTAAAAGCAGCTCTTAAATTTTTATATCCTTATCTCATAAAATAAAAGTCTGGCAACCTAGGTTGGAGCCTCATGTTTTCTTAAAGAACTTGTACTGGTCTAGAAATCTGGAAGCCTGACAGCCACTGAGACAGCCCTCCAATCCATTGGACCAGTGCCTGGGAAGAGGTAAGTGAGTTAGCCAATGTCACCCAGCAGGTTGGAAGCAAAATCCAACAAAGAGAAGACGCAGCGTGGTAGATTTTCAGCATCTGTGAGAGGTGAAAATTTGGGAATTTCCTTTGATCTGGACAATGGCTGACTAAAGGAAAGGCAGCCTCTGGAAATAAATTCAGAAAACAATTCTTCTATCCTATGTTTCCCCAGGGACATCTTGGCTTTGACATTGTGTTTCTGCGCAGCTCCAGGAATGCCTCCACATTCCTCAACAGAGTGGGAATTTCCAGGCCCAGGTTCCTCCTGGATGCTGCCTCTCAGGCAACAAAAGAATGTCTGGAGTCACGATCTTCCCTCTCCCTTTGCGGGTACCTCCTCCCACTCAAGGAGCTGCTTTCCAGTTGGTTGTCTCCATGGTGAAGGTGAGAGAAAGAGAGGGGCTAGGTGGTTTCCATGGCAACAGCAAGGCGAGCTTGTTTCCTTGGTGATGATGAGGCAGTTGGGCTCAGAGTATCTGTCCTCTACCCCAGCTCCCACCCTGCATAGGTCTCACCCTGGGCTTCCTGGATTGGGGCCTTGCATGGCAATAATGACAATCTTACAAGTGATAGATTTTATCTAGGCCAGTGCTCTGCTTGGGCACTGGGTCCAGGCGGACTTGGTTTGGGGCATGTTATTTCATCCTTCGAGCTCTCAGTTGCCTCATCTGTAAAATGAGGCTAGCAATAGGATCAACCTCTTCGGGTTGTGAGGAAAGCAATTGGAAATGCCAGCAAATTTTAACCATTATTATTACATGGTAACTAATATTACCACACACTAGTCACCACTTTATTACAATGCAGAGAGAGAGGCAAGTCAGATTTAATAAGACCATTTTAAAGACAAGGAAGCTGGAGCTCAGGGATGGTGAGTGACTGCCTGAGCCCCAGCATTGTTAAGAACCTGTATTAGAGCAAGAAGCCAGATATTGGGCTCAAAGTCCAGTGCTATTTCCACTACCCCCAGCCTGTCCTGCACAGTCGACACCGACTGCTCGCTGGGCCTACCTCAATCAGAGACCCTGAAAGTAAAGCATCTGGGCCCTGCTCCTTTCCCACGTCACTCATGGTTTGCACTATAAGCCTGGACGAAGGCATCACAAGCATCTGGATGATTATCAAAGCAATAAGCACAAGACGGAAATAGTGAATTAATTTAGTGAAGTCTTCCCATCGCATAAATTACTGGGCATCAGTCTAGACTAAAGTCTGGGCTGTGACGACTGACAGAATGCTTCACTGTTTCATTGAATGGTTTTGGCACCACATAGCCTCTAAAGGCATTCCTGAATCATACAATTTATGAATTATTAAGATTTACTTGTGTGATCTATGAGTTATTTAGAAGGTGATACATCATTCTGGGAAGACCACTGGCTTTAGAACTAACCAGACTTGTAATCAAATCCTAAATTCCACTACATGCTAGCAATGTGATTTTGGATGAGTTAATTAATCTCCTTGAGCATCAGTTTTCTGATCTGTAAAGTGGGCATGTAACAATATATCCTGACAAATTTGTTGTGAAGTTTAGAGATAATATATATAAAACACCTGGTGCATAAAAGTCGTTCAACAACTGATAGCCTTTCTTATTAAACACAGTTGGTTTCATCACATTTCACAGTCTATTGTATTTCCACCTCTTTCGGTAGTCCTCTGTTGGGCTGTATGCTCCGTGAAGGTAAGACTGTGCCTTACAGGGTTCTGCATGAAGGGGAGCTCCAGAAAGATTTGCAGATGTCACCATAGACTTGGTTGCCTCATGTGCAATGCAGGGGAGCAGCAAGGCTTAATAACTGAACCATTACTATCCAGGTCAGACAGCAAAATGAACCGCCTAGCTAAAATCTCTCACAGCATGCTCTCCACGGCTGGCTGGGAGTGCCCACTTTTTGGGCTGTCGATCACATCCACATCCTGGCAGCAGGTTTGGACTACACAATCCTCTCCAGTATCCATGCCTAATTGCCTCAGAAGTTAAACCAAAACCCAGCAATAAAATTGTATGTCTTAGGAATTTAGGATTGGGTCCAAGAAAGAGTTAGTTAGTATCTTGATGTGGTTAAAATGCTTATATATAAAGCCTGGAATGAACAATTGGCCATTTGCCACCATGAGGCACTTGATCTGGGGAAAGAGACACATGCATACCCACGCACACACATGCAGAAGCATACATGCATATGCACATCACACACATGCACACACGTGCACATGCGTGCACACTCACTGATGCACAGATGCAGAATTCAGAGACAGAGGTCCGAGATCATGCATCTGATCCCTTTCTGGGCCCTGGCAGCATTTCTAACCTTAGATTTGGTGAAACACCTTAAAATAAATTCCCCCTTCTGACTTCTGTTGTTGTTAAACTAGGTCAAGTTTATTTCTGTTACTTGCAACCAAAGAATCCTAAGTGATGTGCTGGTTTCCAGCAGGGAGGCACAACGCGGGGGGCAGGGCAATGCTGTGATACCCTGAGGAATTCTGTCAACCAAGGTTCTACTCCTCAGATTTAATTTAAATAATCATAAAGTAACTCCCACCTGCTGAGCAAAAGGGTCATTAACTTTTTTCATTTCAGAGCCTTCTCAACATAAAGGCTGCAAAGGCAGTCAGACACCAGTTTTCAGGAGCCTCGGCAACTGCATTTATTTAGTTCTTCTCTCTCACAGATGCCTGATAAGCTCGTTCCCCTCTGAGGGCAGAAGAGACTTGGAAAGCAAAAGATGAAGTGCAGCCACGTCCTGCTGCTGTGGTTAAGTTTTCTGACTAACTTAGTTCCTGTGGAAGTAGTGAGCAATGCTTCCCTCTGTGCTGGAAGCAGTCCAGTGACAGCCACCACAGTCAGTGAGAAAGTCCCCGAGTCTTGGGGTTGCCCCACAAACCCAGCATCCCCACCAGCCCCCAGGATTCCGAATTCAGAAACGCCTGAGAGAGTGCCCAGGATGGCTGTGCACCCGGAAGCCAGAGCCGTGCCAAAGGCTGTGTAGTTGTGTGTAGTTTGGAGAAAAGGAGCTTCTGGGTTCAGGCCCCTCTACCAGTCACTGAAGGGCTGTCCTGAGGGAGAAGGGGGAGGCGTGTGCTGGAACAGAGTGGGTCCCCCAGGAAGCAGACGCTGAGAGGAGTCTGCAGACAGGATGTTTGTTAAGGAGTGTCACTGGAACCATCCCTCAGGGAAGGAGAGGAAAGAAGCAGGACTGGGCAGATGGGGAAAGTGAGGCCCAGAGATAGGCTCTCCGACACCACAGGGAACACAGGAGCCAGGATGACCTTCATAGTTGTCTCCCTTTGGACCCAGCTGACCAAGCCGTATATCTTCCCCACTGGACACACCACACCGGAAAGCCCACCACCCCTTGGCCCAACCAGCTGTCTGCAGCTGAGGCAAACCCTGAAGAGGCTGACACCTGTGGGTATCTGAAGGCAGCACTCGGAGCAGTGAGGGAGACAAGTCCTCCAGTGAAGGGGGTCTGGGTGGCACGTCACGGTGTCCACCAAAGAGATCCCCTTGCAGAAAGCAGAATAGAAACCAACAGAGGAAGCTACAGGAAGCCAGATCCCAGCGCTGTATACTGTGCTGGGGGCTCAGCTGCTCGTCCTCTGAACCAATATTTATGAAGCACCTACGTATGCCAGCCCTTTGCCCAATGCTGGATGAACGCAGTCCCTGTTCTCACAGAGTATGTGGTCTAGCAGTTCAAACACAGAAGTGGTATCTTACTAAGTACCATGTGAGAGGCAACAGCCTACAGAGGCGTAGGAGCTCATGGTTTAACTGAACTAAGAAATAAAATTTTAACAAGTAGACCTGTCACCAAAATTGGCTAGGCAACATTGAAAAAAGAGAAAAGAATGCTGGTCTAGGAATCAGAAAACCTGGATTTAAACCAGACCCTGAAGGCTGTGTGAGCTTGGTAAAGTCTCTAAGCCTCTCTGAGCTAAATCTAAAAATGGCAATTATAACACCTACATACAGGGCTGATGCGAGATTAAAAAGCTGACACATATGGCTGGCATCGCCCATGACAAATAGCAAGGATGCAGAGAAGGTTAGTTGGCTGGCTTTCATTCTCTGACAACCACTCAGCCACTGGGGATATTGTAAAAGTTATTGCTCCAACCAGAAGGGCCATTAACTCTGTTTTTTATGGCCTAATGAAGCCAGATGCCAGGCAAGGAACCAGAGAACCAATCTTTAGTCCAGAAACCTTTGGAACACACCACTTGCTTGATGTCTGATGATTTCCATTACCCTTGGTCTAGGCATAGGGAAGATTTAAATACATTATTTGGAGCTCTGGCTCAAATCTGACGAAGATCTGTTGGGACTCAGCCATCCTGAGTGACACTGGCCAGAGAGCATCCAACATCCTTGTGAAATCAGGTAAGCAGCTACAACAAGCAATCCCAACACACACACACACACACACACACACACACACACACACACACACAGTCTCACAATAGACAGATTTTCACAGATAACCATCTGCAAAACCTGCAGAGGCTCAGATTTAAGAAAAAACAATACTCATCTTGAGGATGAGACAGAACCATTCGTGGCTCAGATAATTAGGGGAATTGAAATCATCCTTGCCACCCAAGTTTGCAGAGAGTGGGAGACAGCAGAATATTTTTATTCCTGGTGACCTAAAAAGCTGTGTCATAAACAGAATAGTTGGAAGATCCCAAGCCCTAATAGCCTTATTTTTCCCCAGTATTTTTTATTGTGGTAAAATACACATAACATAAAATTTACCATCTTATCCTTTTTTAGGCGTACAGTTCGACGGTACTAAATACATTCATAATGTTGTGCTGCCATCACCACCATCCATCTCCAGGACTCTTTTCATCTTGTAAACTAAAACTCTATACCCATTAAACACTAGCTCTCTGTTCTCCCCTTCCCCGCAGCCCCTGGCAACCACCATTTAACAGCCTTATTTTACAGCTTGAGGAAACTAGAGTCAGAGAGAGTCAGCAACTTGTCAAAGACACACAGGCATTCTGCGGCTGGTAAGGGCTCAGCCCAGGTCCTCGGAGTCCTTGTCCATTGTGTTGCTCTGTCCCTTCTCTTATCATGGGGTCAGAAGTGCAGGGTGCGGTTGGCAGGACTGCCGAGCGATGCCAGTCCTGGCTGCACCCACCTGTCCTAACTCACTTGAGTATGTTATTTCTGGCTTTGCAAGCAGTGAAGGCAGATGGGGATGGAGGACCAAAAGTGAAAAGCAGACTGGGTTCTGAAAAGCAGGAAAGACTTCCTTACTTCCCCAGGGCTGCCATGACAAAGTACCACCAGCTGAGAAGCTTGAGCAGCAGAAATGTATCGTCTCGCGGTTCTGGAGGTCGGAAGTCTGAAGTCACGGTGTTAGCAGGGCTGGTTCCTCCTCCGAGCGTCTACCCCACGCCTCTCTCCTTGGCTTATCGATGGCCATCTGCATCTTCACGTGGCTTTCTCCCTGTGTGTGGGTCTGTGACCAAATTTTCCCCTTTTATGAGGATATCAGGCATGTTGGATTAGGGGCCCACTCTACCCCAGTGTGACCTTATCTTAATTCATTATATCCTCAACAACTCTATTTCCAAATAATGTCACATTCTGAGGTACCGGGTGTTAGGACTTCAGCATATGAATTAGGGGAGACACACAATTCAACCCATGGCAGAGGCCCTCTCCTTCATCAGTTGGTCCAGAGAGACAAATAGACCCACAAGCCAGTGAACTCAGACATAGACTCATGGATATTTGGCAACTTGACACATGACATTGTGGATCAACAAGAAAAGGATGGTCTAGTCAATAAATAACCCAAATAACTCAGCAATTCCACTCCTAGTCATGCATGCTCAACTCTAATTAGTAAATGTGACACAGAGTTTTGTATGAGAATATTCATTGCAGCATCATTTATAAAACCAAAAAATCTATCCACAGGAGAATGAGTATGTAGGTGGTTGTTATGGGATGAATTGGGTCCCCCAAAGTTCATATGTTGAAATCCTAATCCCCAGTACCTCAGAATGGGACAGTATTTGGAGACAGTGTTTAAAGAGGTAATTAAGCTCAAATGAGGTCATTGGGGTGGGCCCTAGTCCAATATGACTGGTGTCCTTATAGAAAGAGGAGATTAGAACATAGACAAGCACAGAAGGAAGACCGCTGATCTGACTGATGTCCTTATAAGAAGGGGAAATTTGAACAAAGAGACACCAGGGATGCACGTGCACAGAGAAAAGAGGATCCAGGGAGAAGACAGCCATCTACAAACCAAGGAAACAGGCCTCAGAAGAAATCAACCCTGCAGACATCTTGATCTCAGACTTCCAGCCTCCAGAACTGTAGGAGAGTAAGTTTCTGTTGTTTAAGCTGCCCGGTCTGTGCTCCTTTGTCATGGCAGCCCTAGGAGACTAGTACAGTGGTATAAGTATGAAAACATGAATGGGAATAATAAACACCAAATTCAAGACAGTGGTTACTTCCATGAGGAAGGAAGTGGGATGTGACCAGGGAGGAGTCCTCAGAGACTTGGACTATATTTGTAATACTTTATTTTTTAAGCTCTGTGGTAGGTACCTGGATGTTTGTTACATTATTTTCTCTGTTTTTCATTTAAACCCACACGAAGAGGTGAGTGTGACCAGGTCTGAGGAATCCCTCATTTCAAGGGAGCCTAGCACAGAGGGGCTCTAAGGATAACCCACCGTGTAACCCTGGGCTAGTCGCTTCTCTTTGGTCTCGGTTTCTATAACTGTAAAATTAGAAGAATGAACTAATTCAATGTTTTCCAAAGTATGTTCCACAAGACACTAATTCAGTGAGATTTTTGTGCGTGTGTGAGGAAGATTAGCCCTGAGGTAACATCCATACTCATCTCCCTCTACTTTATATGGGACGCCACCACAGCATGGCTTGACAAGCAGTGCATCGGTCTGTGCCCAGGATCCAAACCTGAGAACCCCAGGCCACCAAAGCGGAGCGCACGAACTTAACCTCTACGCCACTGGGCCAGTCCCTAATTCTGTGAGATTTTTAATATATATTCCACAACAAAAGTAGGTTACCTGGTCAAATAACTTTAGGAAGCACTGGATTACCAGAGACATAATCCAATTGTTTTACTGTAGAAGTTTCAAAGGCTTTTAACGATGAACAGCCAACAGGGAGCTCTGGCAGGCCTACCAAAGAGTACTCTTTTCAAAGAAGAGGGATCAACTTCTTTTTCTGTTCACTCAGATAAGAGCTGATGTCCCCAATGGTTCTGAAGGAACATCAATAATTTTCTGCATGGGATACTCTGTGTAACTAAACATATTTTAAAAGTTTAAGTAATAGAAAGCCAAATCCAGTAGCTGCCTTGTATGCAATAGACCTTACTGAGACTTCCTGTGGCACGGGGCCTCTTAAGGTGCAAAAAGAAAGACTTTACTGAAAATATTTTTGTTATAATGATTAGAAAAATCTATTATTTTATTTTTGAAACACTAAGCTAAAAAATAAATTAAATAAAACCTGAATTAGCTGAGAGTTAAAATAAACTGTACATTTTTAAAGGTTTTCTTTTTAACTTTTTACTGTGAAGTATAATATACACCCAGAAAAGGGCACAAAATAAATGCATAGCTTAGTCAATATCCATCGCCCATGTCAAGAAATAGAACACTCCAGATCCTTACATGCCCCTCATGCCTCTTCCCAGTCCCTACTTCCTCCCCCCTCCCCAAAGGTAAACACTTATCCTGATTCTGTCTTTCATTACCTCTTCGTTGTGCCTATTTTTAGAAACCTTTTTATAAATAGAATCTACAGTATGTATTCTTCTGTGTCTGATTTCTTTTGCTGCACATTATGCTTGTGAGAATTCATATGTTGTTGCATTAGCTGTAGCTCTTTCATTTTCCTTGCTGCATAGTATTCTACTGTGTGAGTATACCATCATTATCTTTATTTATTCTTCTGTTGATGGAATTTGGGGTTGCTTCCAGTTTGGAGGTGCTTATGAATAATGCAGCTGTGGATATTCTGGGTATGTTTCTTGGTGAGCATACATTTCTTTTTTTTTTTTTTTTACCATTTTTTTATTGATGTCTTAATAGTTTATAACACTGTGGGGTTTTAGTTGTACATTTTTGTTTGTCCGTCACCTTGTGGATGTAACCCTTCACCCCTTGTGCCCGCCACCCACCCCCCTTCCCCTTGGTAACCACCAATCAGTTCTCTCTGTCCGTGTGTTCACTTATATTCCATATATGAGTGAGTTCATGCAGTGTCTGTCCTTATCTCTCTGGCTTATTTCACTTAACATAATACCCTCTAGGTCCATCCATGTTTTGCAAATGGGACAATTGTGTCTTTTCTTATTGCTGAGTAGTATTGCATTGTATGTATATACCACATCTTCTTTAACCAATCATCAGTTGAGGGACAATTGGGTTGCTTCCACTTCTTGGCTATCGTGAATAATGCTGCAATGAACATAGGGGTGCATACGCCTCTTGTGATGGTTGATTTCATGTCCATTGGGTAGATGCCCAAGAGTGGGATTGCTGGATCATACGGTATTTCTATTTTTAATTTTTTGAGGACTCTCTATACTGTTTTCCATAGAGGCTGCACCAGTTTGCATTCCCACCAGCAGTGAATGAGTGTCCCCGTTTCTCCACAACCTCTCCAGCATTTGTTGTTGTTTGTCTTTGTGATTATAGCCATTCTAACTGGTGTAAGGTGATATCTTAGTGTACTTTTGATTTGCATTTCCCTGATGATTAGTGATGTTGAACATCTTTTCATGTGTCTATTGGCCATCTGTATCTCTTCCTTGGAAAAATGTCTGTTCATATCCTCTGCCCATTTTTTGATAGGGTTGTTTGTTTTTTTGTTGCTCAGTTGTATGAGATCTTTATATATTACTGAGATTAATCCCTTGTCGGACAAACGATTTGCAAATATTTTCTCCCAGTGGGTGGGTTGTTTATTCATTTTGATCCTGGTTTCATTTGCCTTGTAGAAGCTCTTTAGTCTGATGAGGTCCCACTTGTTTATTTTTTCTTTTGTTTCCCTTGTCTGAGTAGACATGGAATCTGAAAGGATCCCTTTATGTCCCATCTCAATTAGTGTACTGCCTGTATTTTCTTCCAGGAGTTTTATAGTTTCAAGTCTCACTTTCAGGTCCTTGATGCATTTTGAATTGATTTTTGTATATGGCGATAGGAGATGGTCTACTTTCATTCTTTTGCATGTGGCTGTCCAATTTTCCCAGCACCATTTATTGAAGAGACTTCCCTCTCTCCATTGTATGTTCTTTGCTCCTTTGTTGAAGATTAGCTGTCCATAGGTGTGTGGTTTTATTTCTGGGCTTTCGATTCTGTTCCATTGTTCTGTATGTCTATTCTTGTACCAGTACCATGCTGTTTTGATTACTATAGCTCTATAGTACATTTTGAAATCAGGGATTGTGATGCCTCCGGCTTTGTTCTTTTTTTTCAGAATTGCTTTAGCTATTCGGGCTCTTTTGTTGCCTCATACGAATTTCAGTAGTTTTTGTTCTATTACCATGAAGAATGACCTTGGGATTCTGATTGGGATTGCATTGAATCTGTAGATTGCTTTAGGTAGAATGGACATTTTAACTATATTTATTAACTATATTTATTCTTCCAATCCATGTGCATGGGATATTTTTCCATTTCTTTATGTCCTCCTCGATTTCTTTCAATAGTGTCTTATAGTTTTCTTTGTATAGGTCTTTTACCTCCTTGGTTAAATTTATTCCCAGATATTTTATTCTCTTTGTTGCAATTGTAAATGGGATTGTCTTTTTGAGTTCTCTTTCTGTTGGTTCATTGTTAATGTATAGAAATGCAATTGATTTTTGTAAGTTGATTTTATACCCTGCCACTTTACTGTAGTTGTTGATTGTTTCTAGTAGTTTTTCGATGGAACTTTTTGGGTTTTCTATGTATAAGATCATGTCGTCTGCAAATAGTGAGAGTTTCACTTCTTCATTGCCTATTTGGAGTCCTTTTATTCCTTTTTCTTGCCTAATTGCTCTGGCCAGAACTTCCAGTACTATGTTGAATAAGAGCAGTGAGAGTGGGCACCCTTGTCTTGTTCCTGTCCTCAAAGGAATGGCTTTCAGTTTTTCCCCGTTGAGTAGGATGTTTGCTGTAGGTTTGTCATATATGGCCCTTATTATGTTGAGGTACTTTCCTTCTATACCCATTTTGTTGAGAGTTTTTATCATAAATGGATGCTGGATCTTGTCGAATGCCTTCTCTGCATCGATTGAGATGATCATGTGGTTTTTATTCTTCATTTTGTTAATGTGGTGTATCACATTGATTGATTTGTGGATGTTGAACCCTCCCTGTGTCCCTGGTATAAATTCCACTTGATCATGGTGTATGATCTTTTTGACGTATTGCTGTATTCGGTTTGCCAATATTTTGTTGAAGATTTTTGCGTCTATGTTCATCAGTGATATTGGCCTGTAGTTTTCCTTCTTTGTATTGTCCTTGTCTGGCTTTGGTATCAGCATGATGTCGGCCTCATAGAATGTGTTGGGAAGTATTCCATCTTCCTCTATTTTTTGGAATAGTTTGAGAAGGATAGGTGCTAAATCTTCTTTGAACGTTTGATAAAATTCTCCAGGGAAGCCATCTGGTCCTGGGCTTTTATTTTTGGGGAGGTTTTTGATTACTGTTTCAATCTCTTGTGATTGGTCTGTTCAGATTCTCTATTTCTTCTTGCTTCAGTTTTGGGAGGTTGTACGCGTCCAAGAATTTGTCCATTTCCTCTAGGTTGTCCAATTTGTTGGCGTAAAGTTTTTCATAGTATTCCCTAATAATCCCTTGTATTTCTGTGGTGTCTGTTGTAATTTCTCCTCTTTCATTTCTAATTTTATTTATTTGAGTCTTCTCCCTTTTTTTCTTAGTGAGTCTGGCTAAGGGTTTGTCAATTTTATTTATCTTCTCAAAGAACCAGCTCTTTGTTTCATTGATCCTTTCTACTGTTTTTTTGGTTTCAATTTCATTTATTTCTGCTCTGATTTTTATTATTTCCCTCCTTCTGCTGATTCGGGGCTTTGTCTGTTCTTCTTTTTCTAATTCTATTAGGTGCAATTTAAGGTTATTTATTTGGGATTTTTCTTGTTTGTTAAGGTGAGCTTGTATTGCTATGAATTTCCCTCTCAGGACCGCTTTTGCTGCATCCCATATGAGTTGGTATGGTGTATTTTCCTTTTCATTTGTCTCCAGATAGCTTTTGATTTCTCCTTTAATTTCATCAACGACCCATTGGTTGTTCAGTAGCATGTTGTTTAGTCTCCACATCTTTGTCCCTTTCCTAGTTTTTTCCTTGCAGTTGATTTCTAGTTTCATAGCATTATGATCAGAAAAGATGCTTGTAATGATTTCAATCTTCTTAAATTTATAGAGGTTTCCCTTGTTTCCTAATATATGGTCTATCCTTGAGAATGTTCCATACATTTCTGATGGATATGTGCTTAGGAGTAAAATTGCTGGTTGTAGATTATGCCCATCTTCAATTGTAGTTGGTAAAGCCAACCTATTTTCCAGAACGATTATTTCTGTTCCTACTCCCACCAATAGCAGACGAAAATTCCTATTGCTCTGCATCTTGTCAACACTTGGTACAATCAGATTTTAAATTTTTAGTCATTCTGGAGGGTGTGATTTTTAATTTGCCTATCCCAAATAACTAATGAGGTTAATTATGTTTTCATATGCTTAATGACCAATTGCATATCCTACTATGAAGGGTCTGTTCTCATTTCTTGCCCATATTTCTAATGGTTTGTCATCTGTTTCTTATTGATCTGAGGGAGTTCTTTATATATTTTGGACACTTGAGTGTATTAGTTTCCTATTGCTGCTGAAACAAATTACCACAAGCTAACTTAGTGGCTTAAAACAATGCAAATTTATTCTCACTGTCTGGAGGTGAGAAATCCAAAATCAGTCTCATTGGGCTAAAATCAAGGATTGGGCAGGATTGCTTCCTTCTAAAGGCTCTGAGAGGAGAATCTGTTTCGTTGCCTTTTCCGGTTTCTAGAAGTCGCCTGCATTCCTTGGCTTGTGGCTTCCTTCATCACATCATTCCACCCTCTTGCTTCTGTCATCGCATGTCCCACTTCCATCTCTGGCTCTGACATTCCCGCCTCCCTCTGATAAGGACCCTTGTGATTGCACCTAGGGCCACCTGAGTAATCAGTGTAGTCTTGTCATCTCAAAATCCTAAACTTAATCACATCTGCAAAGCACTTTCTTCCATGTAAGGTAACATATTCACAGGTTCTGGGGATTAGGGCGTGGACATCTCTGGGGGTCTTTATTCTGTCTACCACATCTGGCAAACAAACGAAAAACAAGATTTAAAAAATCAAGATGCCATTTTTCTCCTTTCAAATAGGTTTTTTGAAAATAATAATGGTACTCAGTGCTGGTGAGAACTAAGGATTGTTAGGCTCTTATACTACTAAACACTAAATTAATACAATCTCCTTGGAGAGCAATCTGGCAATATGTATTAAAGATCTTAAAGAGGCTTATTCCTTTTGACCCAATGATTCCGCTTCTAGGGCTACAGAATAGTCATACACTGGTAATGTATGCAGCCATGAAAAATCATACACTTGGAAGACATTTAGTGGTTGACAGTTATCATGAAATATACCATGATATGTGAAGTGCCATTGACAAGTGTGTTTCTCAGAACACATACATAATGTGTTCTGTTCTAATGTGTTCATAATGTCTCAGTTCTACATTATGTCTGCTGGAAGATGTTCCAGAGTTAAATATTGCACCCAGATCCTTGTTTTGGAAATGTATAATATTAGAACCTTAAAGGCTCCAACAAGCCCTCCAAGAAGAAAGAAATAACTGTTTAACTCAGCATTTTTCCAAATTTATTTGACTGTAATTTTCTCTTTTCATGGAATACTTATTACAATCCTGCAAAACTAGTATTCTACATAATGTACTTAAAGAAAATCTTGTTAAGTGAAAAGGCTTGAGAGAAAAAAATACACAAAGAATGACCCTGGGGTCACATTCAGATATGTCACATGTAGATAAATAACTAGAGGGACACATAGCAAGATCTAATCGAGACCTTTCTGAATTGCTGTTACTGGCATTTTTTTCATGCTTTTCTGCATTTTAAAAGTTTCTACAATGAACACTAGTACTATTTTTATAATCATAAAAAAACACACATACATATATAAGTACACTCATATGTATATGTATGTGTGTGTGTGTATTTTCTTAAAGTAAAATGTCAGCCATCCATAGGCCATAAACAGAGACACTGGGTCCTTGCACTAAAACCTGGCCGAGGACTCTACTGTGGTTCTGAGTGTAGGTGAAAGGATGTTTCCATTAGGTTCTTCCTGTACTTGTTCTAAGAGCGCAGGGACATCAAAGGCAGAAATGCCTTCCCTGGGTTACATTGTTCCCAGTGACCTCTGCCTTTTTGGAAACGCCCTACAAGCATCATCTGCTAGAACAGCATCTGTGGGTCTTGTGCAACACTGTGGTGGAAGCCACGCTTCATTCCGTAACCCAGTGTCTCTTTTCCGGGGACACTCAGAGGAAGTTTTGGCAGGAGCTTCATTCCAGGAAAATGCTGGGCTCTTGCACATCAATTTGTATGCATTCTTTTGTCAGAAAATATGTAACCCAATATGTTCCTCCCTTCGTTTTAGCTACTAGTAAATTTAGGCCCAAACTTGGGACCCTTTTAGAGTATGTAGCTTTTAGGACTGCTGGGCTCCAAAGTGTCAGAGTCAGAAGACCCCTGAGAGAATATGTGGTCCCATGCATACATATGGGGGCATCAAGGCCCCTAGTATGTCACTGGGCTTCCCTCAGGTGACCTGTCACTCTGCTTAGTTGATTCCCTGATATAGTTGATTCCTAATTGTGTCCCTTTTCATCGTTGATATTGGAAAGCTCCTTTGAATCCAGCTGGAAGTACAGGATTAGCACATATCAGAGCTGAAGAAAACAGGAGCACAGAGGTGGTCTTCCAGCTGCCCAAGATGTGGCTGAGCCTTAGGGAGAAGGTAAGCACTTCCAGGAACTAACTCAGTGATTGGGGTTCAACGGGCTTTTTGGACAAGTTTGGAGAGATGAGCCTGGAGTTAGTGAGGGACTTGGGCGTGGGAGGGAAGGATATGGCCTTGCCTCTTAATCCTTTGAAAGCCAGATGGTTTGACAGAGAAGCAAGGTATATGTCAACAAGTTTGGTTCCTAAGGTTTAAATTTTGTGTCACCCCTGACAACTTGTAAGCCATTATCTGGTCTTCTAATCCTTGTTTCCCAAATGCTAGTCCAGGAGCTAGGGTCAGGGTGTAAAAATATTTCTTTGGTCTGGAGCACAATAAGAATAAGGAAGATGTAATGAGTTTTTTAAGAAAGTAAACTCATTTACTTTTCTAGTTTTAAAAATACTTTATTTTATGAAATGATGGCACCAGAAATTGTTTTATCGCTCTTTCAAGGCAAAATAAAATGTTGTCAACCCCATGTCAGACCCCCCAGTTTCTTTTTTAAAATGGTTTTGGTGGTGTGTGAACTGCACAAGTCTGAAGGCCCTTGTTCTAACGGCCCTTGCCCAGCTATCTGCCAGCATGTGCCTGGAGAGGGGAGCCAGGCCCCCTGAGGCCCCTCATGTTAGAAGCATTAGGCGCACCGCGGTCAGGAGCTCTACCCGAGGCCCTTCGTGAGCTGCTCTTTCCCACTTGACCTCACACTCTTCCCACTAAACACTCTCTCCTACTCTTACTACATAGGATTGCTGGCCATCCCTTAAACACTGATGGCTCTGGGACCGCCCCCCCCCATGCCTTTGAGATGGACTTCCTGCCCAGAATACTGCTCTTCCCTCCGTCTCTGAGGCCCAGCTTAGTGAGGGCCCTCAGCACAGTGAAATGAGCTATAAACGTTTGCGACCTGGTTGTGAGCAAGGTGACCCCACAGCCTCTGGGGAGTTTGACAGCTAGGCTTTCCTCACATGAAGCCTTTCCAAAGCTTCTGCTGGATGTCAGGCCTCTCTCCCTCCAGCACATGGAATTTTGTACCCATATTGTACACAAATGTGTTAGGGTCACACATGTCTTGTAAAGATCTGTGTGCTTGAGGGCAGGGACCATGTCTCACTTGTGTTTATAGTCCCTGTGGCCTAGTGCAGCCTCTTGGGCACAATATATACCCATTTCATGTTTATGGAACAAAGTAAGGAGTGAGTGAGTGAATGACTCAGTGAGCCCAGCTCCGGAAGTAGGCACAGGGCAGGACGGGGGATGGGTGACCTACTTCTGCCAACTTTCTGCCCAGTGCTCAGCCACAAGAGACAGTGGAAGGATGCACCCGTGGGTGAAAGGGAGCAGGCTGTAAGAGCAGGCAAGAACCACATCTTTCTCTGCCTGGGCAAGGAGGCCAATAATAATTAATTATCATTTTTTAAAGGTCTGATCTGAGCCAAGCGCCTTTCCTATATTATCTCATTTATTCCTCATCTCAGCCAAATAAAGTTAGAAACCTCTGGCTCAGAGAGGTAAAATAACTTGCCCCAGGTTGAATGGTTGATAAGTGACTTAATGGGTGCTATAGACTGAAAGTTTGTGCCCCCCCCCCCCAATTCATATGTTGAAAATGTAACTCCCAGTGTGATGGTGTTTAGAGGTGGGGCCTTAGGGAGGTGATTGGGCCACGAGGGTGGAGCCCCCATGAATGGGATTAGTGCTCTGATAAGAGACCTTGGAGAGCTCTCTCACACCCTTCTGCCATGTGAGGACACAGAGAGAAGACAGCCTTCTAAGAACCAAGAAGCAGGCTCTGTCGAGACACCAAATCTGCCAGTGCCTTGACCTTGGACTTCTTAGCCTCTGGAACTATAAGATATTAATGTTTGTTGTTTAAGCCACCAGTCTATGATATTTTTGTGATAGCAGCCCAAACGAACTAAGACACAGAGGCTCAATCTGACTTTAAAACCTATTCTCATTCCACTTTTAAGGAGAAGGAGCCAGCCTGGAGCCACACAGGACCTGGGCCCAGTACCCACAGGCCCACCCCAGACTCTCCCTCATCAGAGGAAGGAACATTTATCACAGCAGACAATGTCACCACGTGCTGCCACAACAAACACGGTATTTCAGACACCACAAGCATTGAAAAAGCAGAGGGAGGAAGAGAAGCTGAGTTTATTTTTGTGAATAGGAGAGTGACAGCCACAGAAATATTACAGAGAGTTCAGAGAGTCCTAGAAAGGGAAATAATTGTGCTTTATCATTCAACCCAAACTCCAGTCGAGTGCTAATCTTTGATGGATTCTGCCTGCTTAATAGACAAGCTAGTAATAAGAATGATGGGGGTGGGGAACATGTCAACATATGGCATATCAGACGCCCCACCCCGAGATGCCGCCCAAGCATGCATGAGCCCTTTCTGGGTAGCTTCAAACACTGAGCATGGTTAAAGGGGTCATCCATGTTTGCAACCCACCAGCAAAGGAGGAGAACGTACAGTTCTCCGGGGAACTTGATGACCAGGCTCCTGTTAATCAGAAAGTGAGTTTGGCTTTCAACCAGCCAAAGCTTCATACCTTACCAAATTTTCTCATTTCCTTAAATGTTCTTTTTCTAATAATTCTTAGGCAATATAATAATGATTATAATACTAGGCTCAGGCAACAATCGTGCTTTCAATAAATATTACCGAGCATCTGTCAGGGGAGCTTGAGGATAGAAGTCAACCTGGGGGTCAGAGGAGTCCTTGGTCGAGGTGAGGCCTGAACTGGGATCTGAAAGGCCAGGAATTCCCCAGGATGACATGCCAGCTGTCTTCTAGGGTCTCAGTGACTAGACCATCACTTGTCTAAAGTGTTTTCTTTTTTAATATTCTTTTAAAACAAATGTCTTACAGTATCCAGCCAGCAACGGTTGGCACTGCAAAGAAATGCAAGATTTATGTCCTTCTCCCCAGACGGTCTGGCTGTCTGAGGAGCTGTATGGAGGTTGGGGGCAGGACAGGCAGGGAGGGGGCCAAGAGGCAGGGAGACATTTAGGAGGGCTGCTGTGAGGGGCTGCTTTTCACCCCCATTCCCTGCTTTGAACTCTCACCTACTCCTTTGCAAGTCACTTCCCACCCACTGCACCATCTGAGCCTTGTGAAGCTCTGTCAGGAGACACCAGGAGACCCAGGACAAAGACAAAAGCTTCCTGCAGAGAAATCACAGGTCTTTGAGAGAAAATTGGACTTAATTTTACCGAAGTTTATTGTTTCTCTTTCTCAACTCTGTACCATTTTTAAAAACCAGTTTTATTGAGATATAATCCACATACCATAAAATGTGCCCTTTTAAAGTGTACAGTTCAGGGGTTTTGAGCATAGTCAGAGTTGTATAGCCATCATCACTGTCTAATTCCAGAAGAGTTTCATGACCTTAACAAGAAATCCCATATGTATTAGCAGTCACGACCTATCCCCCCCTTCCTGGACCATCTTTTTGAAAGAAACAGCTGATTCCAGCACAGGTCAGAATTAGGAGAGCCCTTTGTTTTTTAAAAATTTAATTGGAGCCCAGAGAGGGTGTGGGCTGCGGCCCTATAGGGAGCTAGTGGCAGATGGGGAGAGCATCCTTTTGAGTTCTGGGCTCTGCGCTGCAGAGATTTGTGGGGGAGTGAATCTGAGCAGAGCTTCCTGAAGGTACTAGGGAATCTGTTGAAATGAGATTCTGATTCAGTAGGTCTTGGGTGTGGGGGGATTCTCCATTCCCACCACCTCCCAGGGGGTGCTGATGCTGCACCTCCTTTGAGTAACAAGGAGTTCGAGCACTTAGCAGGGCTGAAGGTCTGTTTGCTGAAGCCGTCAGAAAGGAAGAGGAGGGCAGTGGGAAGGCATCTGGACTTAAAGTCACTCAGATTTGCTTCTGACAGGCCTGAATCTCGCACCCCACCCTCACCCCCTCTGTTTGTGACTTAGACAAGGTTCTTTTGATCACAGGGACAAAGTCTCACCCAAACCAGTATAAGCAAGAATGGTGATGTTATTGGAAGCGTACGGGGGGTTCTACTTCAGAGTTTGAAGCCAGATCTCAGATGGCAATGTTGACTTGACGAAGCCCAATGGATTCCTAGTCTACGGCCTGAAACCCCTGTGTGCAGCCAGCGTGAGGAGAGGGAGGCTGGGGAATGGGAGAGCCCAGGCTTGTGGCCTTAACCAGGATGGGGGAACTCACCACCCAGAGTTGCTCTTAGGAGTCCAGAGGGAAGCACCACGCTAGCTCAGCCCTGCCTTTGTTACAGACGCCATAGCTATTTTGCAGCTTTGCTGCCCTTCTTTGACACTGGTTTTGGCAGGGACATCCTAGATGAACTCAACGGCTCTCCTTATCTCCGAATATTGAGAAGAAGGTCTGAAACAGGGCGCCCTTTCCCTTCCCGAAGCTCCCTGGGACATTCTGCAAATTGACCCTGCCCTTGCCAGAGTTCTGCAGACCACCTGGAGGAGCTGGCTTTGCCAAGTCAAAGCTTGCCCTTGGTGCACTGTATCAGTGAGGTCACTCAGTGCATAGTCTTTGTCTATCCAGATAGCAGCTGGTACATTTTTCCATTAAATTTTTTTTTTTAATTTGAATAGGTCATTGTGTTACATAAATTTAAGTTCTAATAGGACATTCTGTTACAAAAAGATAGAGGAATATTTCAGGGAACCTCGAGAGTGACTGGAACAGAGAAGCTGTTGGGACTGTCTCTCTGGGGTGCTGGGGGTCATCTCGAGACAGTTTCATTGTTTGGTCTGTAGATGAGCTTCCGTTGCTCCTGTTTGCATACAGCAAGCACGGCTACCCCAGGCCTGTCATTACCCAGCCTTCTCATCCAAGGGCCAGCAGAGGCTGAGAAACATTTCTGAATCAAGAGTCAAAACTGCGAGAGAGAGGGTCTGCCTGGCCCTGCTTGGGTCGTTGGTCTATCTTGAGTCCAGGTAAGGAGTTTGTGTGAGACAAGCTCACGGAGCACGAGCATGGCTGTGGGTGGGGTTAGCTCTCAAAGCAAAGGGAGAATGGTGGGGAGGCAGACACCCCAAAAGTTGTCCAGAACAGTCTGTTGTCTTATACAGAACGGATGTGTTGGAGTTGTTGCTGTTTTGAAATACGGGTAGTAACACCTAGCTCTCTGATGTTTGTGAGGAGAAAGTGAATTGTTGCATACATAGCGCTCTGTCAGCTCTAAGGGGCTGTCAAGGCTGGTGACCATTCTCATTGGGGAAGTCGCCTTTGCCAGCTTGGCGCTGACCTTGCAAAGCCAGCCAGTGAGCTCGTTAGTGCCCTGAGCGTCGGGGAGGAGAAGCGGGGAATTCTGTGGCTTAGCAGTGGGGGAGGGGCGCCCCCGCCTGAGAGACAGCGCCCAGTCCAAGTCAAGTGCGAGGTGGTGCCAATTCCGCATCCACTCCCCTGGAGAGGCGCCAGGCCATTCACAGGTTGTCTCTGAAACACTAACAGTCTTAAATACTCAGCCATGAGATGTGCTCTGCAGAAGCCCAGACCAGCATCAATAGGCCTCTTTATTTCCCTGCCTTCACGCTAAGGAGAAAGAAAGGCAGAACTGGGGAAGAAGGACATTCCAGAAATGCCACAGAGAGACCTCAGAAGAGCACTGCACTGTGTCTGCTAAAGGAAGCACTTCATGAGAGAGAAATGAGCTGCAGGAAGAGGCCGTGGGGCTCACTGGCCAGCCCAGATGAGGGAAGTGACTTGTCCAAGCTGAGAGAGAGCCCAAGAGTAAGGGCAGGGGGACAGGCCCTCTGATCCCAGGCCAGTTTGCCTCCCCCTACATCACATTTTCTCTCATTTAAGATGGTGGAATTTTGCCTTAGTATGTAATTCTGAGTGCACTCTAAAGATATTGGATTGCCCAAAGATCTGGGGGGAGGGGGGGGCGTGGCTGGTATCAGTTTTAAACAGAATAATTTTCAAACAAATAGGGTCTCCATCCAAGTATATCATGAATCTTGCTTCTAACTGTAGACTTATGTACTCAATGGGAAAAAATAGAACCTTTTCGGTTCTACAGCTACCGAGGTGTGCACTGGGGACACCAAGTTCTAAAGAAGTCCCTCCTTCTCGGACCTTACCCTCCAGGGGCAGTTGTCAACTCCTCCCAACTGATTGGCATCTTCATGGGAACTCTTTTGATTTGAGAAGGTAAAGGTAAACCTCTGCAGATAATTTTTTCCCCCAATATGGACAAACTAAAAATACACACACACACAGCCCTGCCACTTACTAGGTCTTAAAGAGTTGTATTTTTTCAACTTGTATCTCACTTAATAATCGTCTTGGTGATTTGTGCCTGCTGACATAATTTGGGTATGAGGTTTGGATTGGGAATAGCTGTTCCCAGGGCCACTGCTTTAATTTTTTTCAATCACGGAAAACAGGGACGGAAGTTTGGGTCTATTGTCATGAGGTCGAAGAAGGGGACTGCAGCTTGTGTGGGCCTGTGTTGCCTATTTCAGGAACGGGACTTCTGAATCACTGACTAAATTAGACACAGGTGTTCTTAGGAGCCCAGTGATGTCTCTGAGTGCCCAGTCCTCCCGGCTCTACTGTTGGAGGGTCCTGGAGAGGAAGAGAACTCAAGAGGGTCGGGACTGAGAGAAAAAGCCCACAGGCCCTCTTCCGACTAGACTCCCAAAGGGTATCTTGGCTTGAGGAATAGGTTGTGGTTATTCTTTGGCAAGATCTGGCTTCAAATCCTGGTCCCAGAAGCTTCTACTCTTGGATATATAAGGCAGCTCACTTATCTCAACTGCATAGCCTATAAAATGCTACTAATTCACAAATTGCAAGGTCAATACACAAATGAAATATGGTGACTAAGTGCCCCACACATTATAGGTGCCTAACAGTGGTACATACTATTGTTGGTATTCATTCCCGAATTGCCCTTTGTGTCAGTTCTGTCTTTCACCCCCAGACCCTCAAGCTAGGCTCTTAGAGGGCAAGGACTGATAAATTCATCTTTGAAATCCTCTTAGGACAGGAGGGTGTGTGGGCGACCGTCAGCAAATCCTCATGGGTTAACCCACCAGCACCTGGGACTCCTGCTGCCGCCCAATCCCATCTGGACACACACATCTGTGCACTGTCCTTCCAGGCTCCCCCCACACATCACAGTGAGGACCAGCACAGTGAGAGACAGACAGGAAGCAGCATAAACCTAGAAAAGCACAATATACCTCATTTTAAGTGTCAAATGCATCAAGGAAAGGACAGCCCTGGGGACAGTAGAATTTCCAGGGAGGGGTCAGAAGTCAGAACTGCAGAGGCTCTGATTCTGATTGGGCAGACTCTGAGGCAAGGCCAGGGGAGGATGCGGAGGTCTGGGTGTAAGTGTGTCTGAGGGTGTGGAAGGTAAGATCACTCTCATTCATTCATTAAGTACCATGAGGACCTACTATGTGCCAAGCACTGAGCTAGGTGCTGCAGATGCACTGGAGAACAAGACTTAGTCCAATGGCGTTTAGACAAAGAAGAAGTAATCACAAAAGTCTCGGGGACCCTAGGAGTCAGTGCAAAACACTCTGAGAGTGCATAGGAGGTTAGGGAAAGGTGCTGGGAAGCATAGCCCAGCTGGGATCTGAAGGTGGAGTTGGAGTTGGCCTGGCCAGAGGAGGGAGAACATTCCAAACAAACAGACCAGCACTTGAAAGGCCCCCAAGCCCCTTGGCTTCAATGTGGGAGTGGACGCTTACAGAAGCCAGTGGTTATAGGGGCTGGCGATGGGGCTGACCAGCCAGATCCAGCAGTGGGTACCCTGGGGGAGTCTCCTGACTGAAAGGCTGGGCATTTTAGGGAGTGTCCTTCCTGGGGGTTTCAGACACTCAGCACCCGGTCAGGCATGGAAGAGATGAGTGAGAAATGCCCCAAGGAGAAGAACAGGGAAATCTGAAGGGACAGCTTCACCCATGATAGGTTCAGTGACAGCCCAGATTCTGCCTCTTGTTCTGGAACTTTGAGCTAATGAAGGAGGAAGTTGAGTCTTTCGTTCCACTGTCCCCTTGGCAGACCGAGGCCCACATCACCAGAAGCGGTGGATCAGATTATATTTCAAAGGTTAACTACATTACCCCAGGGCTGGCACTCTGTTCATACCAACGCTCGGATTCAGTGTCAGTCTCTAGCAGTGGCTGGAAATACCCTGATTCCTCTGTGACATCTCTGTGCCACCCCAAGCCCTAAAATGTCAAAGACGCCAGTGCCTCCGCAGGGCTAGTACAGTGCAGAGGACATTGAGGACATCGGCAGAGGACAATGTGCAGTAGGTGTTTTCACTTGAAAGTGAAAAAGGAGCAGAGGACAAGCAATCACCCCTCCACCCATGTCTTCCTTGGGGGCCTACTCTCCGTCAGACAACACAGTGT
Source organism: Tapirus indicus (assembly GCA_031878705.1). NCBI lineage: Eukaryota > Metazoa > Chordata > Mammalia > Perissodactyla > Tapiridae > Tapirus > Tapirus indicus. Next base: position 9,296,863 of record CM062923.1, on the reverse strand, counting down.
GCCATGGTGGAGGGAGAACTGGCATGGTGTCAGGAGACACAGGTCTGGGTCACTGATTGATTATCTGCGTGACCTCAGCATGTCACTTTCCCTCCCAGAGTCTCAGTTTCATCTGTGAAACAGCATCGTTTGGTATCTGCCTGTCTGGCTCACAAAGTTTCATGTGATGGTCACTTGATATACAACGGGTATGTATGTACCTTGTACCTGCAGCACAGGAAAGAGATGAAAGGATTTCCAAATGTCTACTGTCACTGGTTCAGGATGATGGCTATTGTCATTAGTATGTCCAGGTGGGAATGAGCTGACAGTTTTCTTCCCGGAGAGAAGCAGAGTGTGCCCTCTCTGCTGACCAAGGGAGCTGACTCCAGGCATCAACGAGCATCACAGGGAAGTCAGCGTTGTGGGTCCGTGAGGGGCTCTGCTCTCGGCTCTTCTCTGCTCGTGCAGGTAGCCAGAGAGGCCGCAACCTCAGGTGGGGTTCCCCAGGGTCAAAGTCAGAGAGAAACTTGGAACCCTGGCATACTAAGTTTGGGCGGGACTTGTGGATCAGATTCAGCAAATATTTGCTCAGTGCCTCCAGTATGCACCGGGCACCGAGCCAGGTGACTTATAGACAGTAAATAACCTCCATGGCAACCTGGGCCGAGGCAGCTTTGTTATCTCCATTTCATGAGTTCAGATGGGCTACCTGGCCAGTCCAAAAGCACATGCCTATCCCCACCCTTTGCCTATTTGGATCCTCCCATTGCTTAAGTCTCATCTGAAATGCCACTTCCTCAGAGAGGCCTTCCATGTTCCTTCTTTTACTTTACACCTGGATCTTTTACTTTACAGAATGACTTTGCAACCACATACTTCTTTGAGTGTCATTTAACATCTACCTCTCCAACTAGACTGTAAACACAAGAGCCAGAACTATCTATTTTGTTCACCACCACTGTCCTAGTGCTTCGGAGGCTTTCGAGAAACACTTGTCGAACAAACTTTGAGAATAAATACAGGTATTAAAAACTTAAACATACACTGATTCCTTCATTCTCTCGTTTGTCATTGTTCACCACTCTTATTTCTAGATATGAGAAGAGAAATGATGTTTTGGGTGGGACTTTTCAAGAAGGCCACAAAAGTTCCCATAATCTTTCTCATCTCGAAACCATTGAGCATCTGGCCATGAAGTGAGGCGAAGGCCCTCGGCAAATCCTTAGATCCACAGTCATCTCTTCCCATCTCGTACTTTACATGGGCCTCAAAGCCTTACTGGTTCTCAAAGAATTCAGCATGACTGTGGAGTTAGCCAGTTAAACTTGCTCCTTACCTATTTAATACATGCAGATCATGGCTGCCCCGGCAGAGAAGTATCTTTTGTCTACACAAACGTCCAACCTGAATAGATTCAGCCATAGCTCAGATTATGCTGTCATTAACGTCCATTAATGTTAATTGCACCATTTCCCAGCTGCAAATGCCCTCTTCTCACCTCTCTTCCAACCCTCATCCTGGGAATTACCAGGGATAACCAGCCAAAGTACTAATGCTGGCACATAGTAGGTGCTTTGTAACTACTGCCTCTCTTGCTTTCCCCACCTGTCTACGGTGGGTCCTGGTCCATGTCCTCTCCACCCCAGCCCCCAGGTACATCCCCTCCTTTGGACTCCAACACCACTTACTCCTTCCCCCTGCAATTGGCCGGTAACCCAGCAACCTTGAACTGAGACATTTCTCCTCTGAGCATGTGAGTCTCCAAATCCAGACTGTGAGCTCCTTACAGACGAGGACTCAGCGTAATGCTTCTTCGCCTCACCATTCTTGTTCCCCAACAACATGGATTTCAGGCCTGGCCTTGCATGCAGTAGATGCTCCATAAATAAGCACCAGGTTTTAGAGCCTTTTAAAGACCAGGGCATAATGGATTTAGAACAGGTTAGGAAAGAAAGTTGGCATTTAGGTGTGAATCAGCTCTTCCTCCTTCCTCCTTTGGGAAGAAGGCATTTCCGGCAGGGAAATGGTCAATTAACATTTATGCACTGAGCTATGGCTGAATCTGTTCAATTTGGATGTTTGTATAGACAAAAGATACTTCTCTGCCAGGGCAGCCATGATCTGCATGTATTAAATAGGTAAGGAGCAAGTTTAATTGGCTTATCACAGCCCATGACAAATTCTGGTTCTGAACTGGGTTCCGTGACCCCATCACAGTAACACCCAATCCCTTTTCCAAGGAGACAGCCTGAACCCGGGAGGATGCATAGACTTTTAGGACTGGAGCTGGATCGCAGTGGGAAAATCTACAGCATGTAAACAAAAGCTGAATTAGGGGGTGATGAGGGTCAAACGAGGAGAGCAGAATTCTGTCCAAGGAATTATCATGGAGCCAAAAATGTGTTTGAAAGCCAGAAAGTCAGAAGTCAGACTCTCACTGAAATGCAGACCAGACAGAGAAGGAGAGGGCAGGAGGAGCAGAGACAGCTGAGAAAGAGACTGGGGAGCCTGAAGCTCCTTTTTACTGGTGTGGATCTGGGGTCTGCGGGGCTCAGCAATCCAGAGGACACCTACACAGGTCCCCCCAGCTTCCCTTGGCTCACTGGTGTCCACACAAAAGGGAACAAAGCAGTAGACTAACAGAGGTTCAAGTTCCCGTATCATTAAAACTGCGTGCCTTTTCCCTCGCAGAAGCTCTCTTGCATTCTAGGCTCAGGCTGTGTCCAGCGCCCAGCCCCTGGCCCTCGGCCAACTTGCAAGATTCCATTTCAGTCTGGAGTTTGAAATCCGTCATGTGTTGACGTTTTGGTCAAACGGCTTAGGAGCACTCATGCCCAGAATCCACCACGTCTGCATTTTGCACAACTGTCCTCTCTTCACAAGCCACAGCCTCAGTTTTTGTTGAGAGCTGCTGAATATAACGAGAACCTTCCAACTAGAAATTGCCTGATTTCTCTCCACGAGTTTCTGCCCTGGGAGGGCAGGGGGGAGGCTGCAGACTCAGGAACTTAATTCATTAATCTCATTCAAAGGCTGCAAATTGGTTCCTTATTCACAACAGGGAAACACCTTAACGAGTCCTCTTTTTTGTTTTTCGAATCAGATATACAAATAAGCTGATAACAATTTTAAAAAATACAAAACAAGAATCTCCAATTATGGGAGCAAAGCCATTGGCTTCTCAAGTTCCTGCCTCACTGAGGAAATGGATTTGAAATGTCAAGGAGGAAATGAGGAGGTCAACTTTCATGTCTATTTTAGTTTTCCAGTGAAGTCCCATTTCCTTTTGACTTTGTACAAAAAAAGAAAGGACAGTTGTTAGTTTGGTTGTTACAGATAACCCATGTCTTTAAAGTAAATGTAGTTTATCTAAATGGGAATCTACTAAATGACTAAACTTTTTCAAAATAGAACTCCTCGCCAATAATGAGAATAATAGCAGATATCATTTTATTCAGGAATTACTATGTAACAGGCCCTTACTAAGCACTTGGGATACATTAGAAATGCTGTTGACTGCCTGTGTCTATTTCACCCAGAAATCCCATTCCTGAAAATCTATTGCAAAGAAATAAAATGGTCTATACAACAAAGGGGTGTGTGTGTGTTGCAGCATTGTTCATAGAGGCAAAAACCAGAAACAAAGTGAATATTGATAAACATGGAATATTATGCAGCCATTAAAATCAGAGATTTACCAGATGACTAGGACAGATTTTCAGAAAGAATGGTTGAGTGAGAAAAGCAGGATGCGTAAAATTGTGTATAACATGACCTCTTTTTACAAATGACCAAAAAACCTTTTACATGATTACGTATATTCACCTAAGTGTATATCTATACGCTTTTATTAGTGTATTATCACGGAGAAAATATGGAAGGTACATTTTAGGTTGTCAGCACAGTATGTGGGATGTGCTGTCAGCTTGGGTTTGGCAAGGAGCTGTGATGTGTGTAGAACAGACTGGAGGGGGAGGGTGGAGTTAAAACAAAGGAAAAGGGAAAAAGGACTCCACTGTAAGAAAATTCACCAGAAGATATAATCATGTTTATGTATTATTTATGTAAAATTATCTATGTCAGTTATAAGAAATGAAAATATTAGAAAAATAAAAATAGTATTGAATTTTTCTCAACAATCTTGTGAAATATTATTTTTTCCATTTTATAGATGGGGAAAATGATGATCTGATTTGCCAAAGGCTATCTGATAGGCCAAGGCTACCTGATTCCAAACCCTAAATTCTTTTCCTGAAAATATCATGCATAGTCATTGTGAAAAAAATTCAAATATCATACTAAAGTAAAATGAAGATTGTAAAAATGACTGAGACCCAGAGATACTATTGTTAAAATTTGGGAAAACAGCCCTCCAGACATTTCTCTACGCGTATATACCCATTTAACATACCTTGCAAAATATGCTGATGTCAGTCTCTGTTGAGGTTATGGGGGAAGCACCACATCCCTGCAGGAAATGGATGTTTCCACTGACACTCATTCTGAAAAGTGGATAATCCTGGGCAGGAAATAAGGCTGGTCTTAGGGCTGAGGGAGGAGGGGACAGGCCCAGCACCTGCCTTGGGAGGCTCAAAGTGGTTCCTGTGGTGGAGTGGGCTGCCCTGACCTGTAGGCAGCCAGCCCACCAAAGTGTGGATGGTGAAGGAGTGGTGTTTACAGTTACCTCTGTCCTCCAAAAGATCTGTTCCCCCTGGACAGCAGTGAAAGACGTTAGGAATGACCCTTTGAACAGGAGGTGGGCTGGGCCCCACCCTGAGGTCAGAGAGGAATGCTGTTTCTGGGCAGAATACGCAGCTGACCTCAGAGCTGCTCCTGACACAGCCACACCAGTCCTCGGTCACGCTTTTGATAAATGGCCGTCTGCTTATGAGCATAGAAGAGGTTGATCCACAAGGGCTGCCACACCACGGCCTGTGTGCTACGGGAGGCGTCTTCTGAAAGTGACACAGCTGGAGAGTCCTCCCTTCTCTCTCGAGGAGACACCGAGGTGAACCCGTAGGCCTGCACAGGCCACCATGGAGAGAGTGAGTAGGGTCGTGAAGATGCACACGTGGCTGCAGGAGGGACCCGGGTGTTTCCTCTCGCAGCCTGGGTGGTCATTGTTCTGGGAAGACACTGAGGCCCTGCTTTAGTGACGGCAGTGAGGTCGCCCTGGAGGCAGCCAGCAGAAGCTGGTCATCCACTGAGGGGGGCAGCCTCAAAGGACACAGCCAAGTTCATCTTTTTGGGGAGGTGGCAGGAAGGATATGTCAGTGGGGACCGATTCACAGATGGGTTTTAGAAATATTCGGGTCACTTATATGTGGAATCTAAAAAAGCTGAACTCAGAGAAACAGAGAGTAGGATGGTACTAACCGGGGGCTGGGGGTGGGGAAATTGGGGAGATAGTGGTTAAAAGGTACAAACTTGCAGTTAGAAGATGAATAAGTTGTGGGGATGCAATGCGTAGCATTGTGATTATAGTTAACAGTACTGTATTATATACTTGAAAGTTGCTAAAAGACTCAATCTTAAATATTCTCACACAAAAAGAAACAATAATTACCTGATGTGATGGAGGTGGTAGCTAACTCACATTGCTCAAATCAACATGTTGTACACCTTAAACTTACACAGTGTTATATGTCAATTTTATCTCAGTTAAAAAAAAGAAGAAATATTTGGGGAAGAGAATCTCAAAGATAGAATCTTTCTTCTAACCTGGGTGGGTGGGTTTCCTGAGCATTATGATTTGAATATTAAAGAAGGGTGACTTTATTTTGTATACCAAGTTGGTGAAGTGGGAAATGTTAATTACATGGATATAGATATACATATCCAAAATACAAATCTTATCATGACATTTCCCTGCTTAAAATCCACCAGTGGCTTCCCTTGGAATGAAGCCCAAACTCTTTACACTAGACCACATGCCCTGAGCGCTCCAGCCACATCCCTGCTGTGTACTCTACAGTGTGTCAGCCTCACTGACATCTTCCAGTTCCTTCCTCAGGTCTCCAGGCCTTCCCACATGCTTCTGCTTCTGCTTGGAACACTTCCCCTTCCAGTCACTTAGATAGTTTCTCTTCACACTTAGACATTCAGCTTAAAATGTCACCTCCCCTGGAAAGTCTTCCTTTGTCCGTCCCTCCTTCTGGATTAGATTAAGTCCTCCTGCACAGTGCTCCTGTAATCATAGCATTTATTACACTTTATTGACATGTTTTGCTCAGATAGGGACTCTGTCCTACTTGTTATTGCATCTCCAGTGTTTCGTATGTAGTTAGCACTTCTTCATATCTGTTGAATGTCTGAATGGTGATGGTAAATAATTTTACACAAAGGGATCATGTTCTGTAATCTTCCTGTTCGTATTCAACAATGTTGTAAGTCTGTCCTGAGCATGACATCCAAGCACTTTACAATCTAACCCCCATCCACTCTAGCCTACCTGCTTTCCATTCCCTGAACATGCCGTCCTTTTCATTATGGGCCTGACACACGACAGGTACACAGTAAATGCTTATGAAACTGCCCGAGTGAAATGCTCCAGGGGCTTTCCACACTCTTTCCCTACTTTATGACATGCCTTTCTCCCCGCCTGCCTGGCTGACTCCCAGCTGTCTTCTAAGGAACCCACTGAAATGTATCTCTGTACGAAGCCGTCTCTGTCTCTCCCACACAAAGTAAGTCAGGCCTCGGCCTGTGATCCTCTGCACCTTGTTCCTATCTCCTCACGGCTCCTCCTGTATACGACAATGATGTGTTTATAAAGCTGGCTGTCCAACTCAACTTGGATCATTCATGGTACTGGCTCTGTCTTCCATTTGTTGTCTCCAGCATCTAGTACAGACTCTGCCACATGATTGATGTTCAGCGAGTATTTGTTGAAAGAATGAGTGAATGAGTGAACGAATGAATGAAGAAAGCTTACAGTTTCGTTCTTAGAGAATACCGGGTAAGGCTGCAAGATCAGTTGGAACCCATCCCAATTCACTGCTCCAGACCTGCAGACCCTGTCAGTTGCGATCAGAGTCAAACAAATCATCCCAGCCTGCCAGAACTAGGTAGAAACCTTTTTTGTACATGATGAAATTGAGGCTCTAAATGTGAAGGTCACACAGCAAATTACATAATAGTGAAGTTGGCAAAGATATTAAGATTCATATGCATGCATTTCAAGGGTCACTGGTCATCAGGATCTGATGTCACCTCTATTTCTGGTGACATGTAATATACTTTTTACTTCTTAACAAAATAATGCTGATTAAAAGTCCTGTAAAAAAAAAAACCAAAAACCTCCAAGTGAGGTATTTGTGGTTAAGTAACTTGCCAAGATCATTCAGCTCTTAAACGATGGATCCAGGGCTAGCATTCAGGTTTTCTGGCTCTACATCCACTGCACTTTCCAGGATACAATATCTACCACTAACATCACAATAAATGGTAGTTAAATATTGGTTCTTGGCTCACTCATAGGAAATGCTAGCATTTTTAATCAATATCATCACTTCCTACTTCTAAGAATTTTCTGAAGGAGACATAGACCAGTCTTGTCAAATTTACACAAGAGAGCTGATAAGATCTAAGGTAGACTATAAGGAGGAACAAGAAGGCTGTGTGTGTGTGTGTGTGTGTGTGTGTGTGTGTGTATCTCAAGTGTGTCAATGACTGCGTGTGGAAACTTGAGGTTTCAGGGTGCTCTAAAGGGTAAGCGTGAACAAAATAAGCAAATCTCCAATGCACAGTGTCTGCAGAGGGTGTGACCTTAATAAATATTTGCCAGTGAATTAATGTGCCTTATGTTTAAAAATTCTCATATAGTTTTTCTGGATATAGCCAGTAATTCCCTAGAATGACTTTTCAAAATTTAAATGTGTTTTTCAAATAACTATATTATTTGTTCATGTTTTCATTCAATAAAGAATGAGTGCCTACCAGGTGTCAGGGGCATAGTTGTCCCACGATATGGCAGTGAATTAAGCAGACAAACAGACAGACCCTTACCATCGTGGAGTTTACATTCCTTCGGGGTGGGAGAGAAGGGTAATAATCTAACACCAAGTTATGTATTATAATTAGTTGATGATTGGTATGAAGAAAAATATGGTAAGAAAAGGGCTAAGGGACGCCAAGGGTGAGCGAGGCTGCAATTTAAATCAAGGTGTTTAGGAAGGTGACATTTGAGCAAGGACCTGAGAACAAGAGAAATGAACTGTGAGGGTATCTTGGGGGAAATCTTTCAAACAAATACTTATTAAAAAGAAAATTTTCCCAAATAGCTTACATACACTTGCTGCCTTTTAAGAGAGGATACAGCAGTTAGTTTAACGTTTTCTTGATAACTTGGGCGTCTCTGTGACTATCAGGGCTGGACTACAGTGTATAATGTCCATAGAGGTTAAGACCGTTGAAGTCCAGAGGACTATTTGCCCCTCCACCCAATGGCCCTGAATCTGTTTGTCTTTTGCACTGATCCTTTGTCATTCAGTCAGCTATTGCATCCTGCTGACTCAGGCAGTGTCTCTGCATCACCACCCCCAAATTTTCATCTGCTGTTTCTAGTGTCATTGGTTTGTTAGGATTGGGTCCAGAAGAAAAAGACTTGAGCAAAAGCCTAAAATTTAGTGCTGGGGCTTCATGACTTCTGCTCTGCCTATTCGGGTGGGACCCGTCAGGCCGATTTCTTTGCTCTCAATTCCCTTTCTGGCTGTCTGAATTCTAAATAATTGACTCTCCAATTTGGGAAATATTGCTAATTAATGCCTCATTTTCTTTCATTTTAGGGCTCAGAACTGTTTTCTTTCTGATTTCAAGAGATTATCTTAATATGAGGAAAGTTAATGCATGAATTCCATCTCTGTGGCCGAGACAGACTCAGGTGGAGCAGTGCACAGGGAGAGGGTTCCCGGGATATGATCCAAGAGGCTCCCAGACCAGAGGAGGGACCCAGAATCACAGAGACAGGGACTTTTTTTAACCAGTATGCCTCTTGCACACAATACGGACACAGAGAGGTGCCAATAAATGATAGCTATTATACACAACTATCAAGAAATCACTTTAACGGAAATTTATGAACATTGCTGTGAGAACACTGAGTAACGAGCAACAAATTCTTAGTGTGGAATTTGGGGAGGGTCTGCAGAAGAGGCGGCATTTGAATAAAGCTTTGAAAGATGTATTCACAGGCTTTTCATAGATAAATAAAGGGGGAAGGTTTTCCAGACTGAGGGAACAGCGAGAACAAAGGCCCAGAGGGGGAAAATGCCTAGTTTATTGACAAAAAGTGAGAGGATAATTAGCATAATTTAACTTTTCATGTGCTTTTGAACTGAAACCTAGGACCCTTCAGGTAATATTCTTGCTTAAGACCCTGCTATTTTCTCTTTTCTTTCTCCAAGCTTATATTTTTGCAACATTCACACACAACAATCATCAACTATTAACAATAATTCAATGGCACTGGACTTTAGAATGTACGGAGGAGTAGTGGGAAGTGGGGCTGAGAGTTATCAAGGGACCAGACTGCGGGGAGCCTTATCCAAACACCAGAAAGTTGGATTTTAACCCACAGAACGGTGTTTCCCAAAGCATACTGCTTGGAGTTGCAGTTCTGAGGGACATTGCTCGGAGTTGCTAAAGAAAAGTCCTTTGGTCAAATATATTTTGGAAATATACTGGGTTCGATAAGCCTGAGTGGGTCTCTTTCCTCTGGGACTTCTTGGAGCACAGGGACTCTGCAAGGGGGAGTGACACAGAGAAGGCTGCATTCTCCAAACTCAAGTGACACAGCCTGGGTTTCTGAGGAGCATCTCACAGGACAGGTACCTCTTGGGGACACGCTGCTGTAGCTCAACAAGGGGGTGTCAACAACGTTTTTGAGCTGGAGAATAACACCAACAACAAAGGAGCATTTTGGAATGGCTGCCATGTGAGCCCTGTGTGGTGTGGACAAGTGGTCAGGGGGCCCCCCTGGCGAGCATCCACCGGAAGTGATGAGTCCTGTCCCCAGCAGTGGCAGCGAGGCTGGCACATGTCTAGATGACTCCTTCACAGAAACCCATCTTGACTGCAGGCTGGCACTGACTCCTTTTCATCTCAGGCCAAAGCCACATGGAGAGCGAGCGCTGAGCAGCTGCCGCCGTTCTCCAGCCCCTGCGCTTGGAGAGGCCACACAGGGGACAGAGGTCAGGCAAGCAGAAACTGAAGTGGTACAAGTTCTCTTGTGCCCTCCCAGGAATGCTATTCTCAAGAGAGGGAAACGAGAGCAGAGGAGTGGGAGTTGTAGGCCCTGCCCGGCGAAGAAGAACCTTCTAGACCCCACCATCAGGTCTAACTCCTTTATTTGACATATGGGGAAATGGAGGCCAGGGAAGGGAAGGAACTAAACTCACACAGCTGGCCATGTTTGTCAAAAAACTCCAAGTATCTGACAGTAGTTTTGCATTATTATTCTTATTCTTAATTTTTATAATTTTTTTCAAGTGCTTTTGACTTAATGCCTAGATCCTTCAGGGTAGTATTCTTGTTCAAGGCCCATTACAACCTTTTTTTCTGGATTTATATTTTTTCAATAATTAAAAAGTCACTTTCTTTTGATTATCTTGCCTTTCACTTTCCTGCAAATCAACAGATTTGAAAATGCAAGTAGAAGAATGACAGGAACAATTCCTTTGCCAAGATTTGAACAGTGCCAAAAATATCCCTTACCAAATGGTTTCCTCACCCAATAAATTTTCCATCATCCTTAATATGACAAGTGACCTTCAAAGAAAGGAATCACAAAAGGGAGAAGGCAGCTGCCATCAGGAGATGAAGACAGGGACCCTGATGGCAATTCAGAGGGTTGAGCGGAGGAAACTAGAATCCTAGTTCTCCACTGGCTTCCGGGGCCTTAAGGAAGTTAAATTCCTTCCCTTTTACAGACTTTGTTCCTCAGCCTGCTGTTCAAGGCCCCTTAAATCCCCACGGGCAACTTCTGTTCCAACCAGATGTTTATTCTTGGTCACCAAAATTTACTGACCTCTCCCCAGCCTTAATCCCCTCCAGTTTCTGCTCACTGGAATGTCCTTCTGCCGTCTAGTCCTTACTATATTGTTTATGTCCCTGCCTCTGCCCTGACCTCCCCAACTTAGATTGCTGTATGTTTCTCTGGAATGCTTAGAACTTGATAGGATGTCCAAGCTGGATGGCCCCTTAGAGTTTATTAACCCCGACTCTTGTTTTTTAGGAGAGGAAATAGAGACACAGAATGGGAAAATAATTGGCCTGCAATCACACGATTAACAAATGGAAAAATTGGGGCTCAGTTTTCCTGATTCTTGACCCATGCCCATTTTATGATATCAAGATAGTTAATACTATCTATTATATTCACTTGCCACTTAACAAGAACTATAATAACCAATATTTTCATACTCATACATTAACATCTTGTCATTAATCCTCATAGGTATTCATCCACCTACCCACCCATCCACTCATCTATTCATCCATCCAATCATCCATCCATCCATCTATCAATGCATTCGTTTATTCAAGCAGCCAACATTTATTGAGGGCCTATGTTTAAGCATGGTGTTAGATACTATGTATTGTTATTATTTCCATTTCATAGTGGAAAAGCCTGACACTCTGAGAAGTTCCATGACTTGCTCTAATTTACTGAATGAGTTGGGTCCCAACAGAAAACACAACTGATTCAGGTGGTTTCCATGAAGGAAAACTTTCCAGAGATGTAGACAGGATTAAAGGAAGACAAGGCATATTAAGGCACCCAGACATCAGCAATAGGGAGAAGCTAAGGCCACAAGAGCAAGGGGAGGACACAATGTTCCTGGCGCCCAGTGAGAACAGAATGAAGTGAGTGGGAAGCTGCAGATGTTGGGTGCATAGCCACTGCTAGAGGATGAGCCAGGGCAGAGGGGAAGAAATCCTGTCGTCTCTCTCAATCTCTTTTCTGGGGACTCCCTTTGGCTGAGCCCAGCCAGAAGACAGGTGGCAAGGGAGCCCAGGGGAGGCGGTCCATAGAGGTCAGCCCTCGGGACACAGAGCAGGGTGGACAATGAATTTGGAACAAGCAGAAGTACCCAGCTGGAAAGTGGGTTAGCTGGGATGTCAACTTTGCCTTTACACTCCAAATTCTGTGCTTTCTTCTGTACCGTGGGGCTTGCTTGCATTTATGGCTTTATGTTCACTCATTCAGTCAACCCTTCGTTCAGGCATTAAATAAGCTGAGCATGTACTCCTTGCCAGGTCTTGTGTATATGTCTCATTTTCCTCCCCAAATCGTGAGGTCAATGACCTTGCCTCCCTTATCTCCAAGTTCCCCAGTCATAGTCTGCGATGCGTGGCAGGCATTCAGCTCATTTTTTTCCTGATGAATAAAGAGTTCCACTAAGGATCACTATGAATTGCCCTAAAGGATGCAACCACAAAGTAAGCCCTTAGAGCTGGCTCTCATTCTTTGAGGCATTGGGAGGGGGTGTTCCTGCACTCATCCGTAAGTCAATTTCATGTTGTCTTGGAATGAGAGTGTGGATTATTTTTGAGGGCTGATGCCTCTGATGCTCTGGGAGTTCGCATCACTTCCAACAACAGAACGCTATGGTGCTGGTGTCCAGCTTCCAGAGCATCTCCACTCACTGAGCTCCTTCTAGCTCTCAGCTCTCAACTCTGGCTGCAAAGTCTCAGCACCACTTCTTTGAGGGTTGCGGTGGAGCAGATGAAAGCAGAGCTTGGCCTTGTCCTTCAGACTTGTGGCTCACACCTTCTCTGCATTGGGCTGATGGTGTGATGTATGTCAAAGTTTCATCGGCTTTCCCTTACAGGTCCTGCTGGGCCACTGCGAACAATGATTGTGTGTAAACAGCCCAGCCCCATTTAAACGCTGTCAGTGAGAATGTCAACAAGAAATGGAAAGATGTGAAGACCATGGTCATGGCATTCAGCTCCTGGTGTTTGCCACAATATACTTCTTTTCTTTTTTTTTTTTCTGGAAAAGTGAAAAAGAATCATAAAGGACTATCTTACCACTTGCTTCTGGTTTTTTTTTAACTCATCTATTTTTATCTACCTTAAAATAAATTTACAGCATTTAGATGCAATACTTGATCTTTGTTACTTCATTAGTGAAGCCTACCGAAACCTCTAGATCGTCCGTGACATTTCCCTTTCTGGCCTCTTCCATGCCCAGGATGCAAGCTGGGGACATAGCGGGATGTAAGAGAAAAGACTTCGGATGTGTCCCAGGAGTGGTTTTTATGTATCCCCCTCACACACACATTGTTGTTTTCACGCTGGAGTCAACCCTGTGGCGTAGCTTTTACAGATGAGGAAGTGGAGTCAGCAAGGTTAAGTGACTTGCTCCAGGTCACATAACCCATAAATGGTGGTGCTGAAGCCTGAACCCAGGTCTCGTGTGTGCAACTTCTGTTTCCCCCATTGAGGTCTGCTCCTTCAGATAAAGGAGAAAACGGGCCCTCTCCCCAGCGGTGATCAGAAGGAGGATCTATCTGACCAGGTGCTTTTACGTTCACCTGCTTTCAGGAATCACAACGAAAAGTACTTAGAAGTATGGCCACAAAGAACCCTGCAAATATTAAGTGTTGTGGACAGCGAGAATAACTCTCGAAACCTGATTAGGCTAAATTGCAGTGCTCTGGAAGAACAAGTGTTTCCTCTCCACAATTGTGGACCCGTAACTTTCCTGGTCTGGTGTCATTCTTAACAAACCACAGGGCAGGTGGCTTAACTATGCGCCTTCTGTTATGAAATGCCCTTATTTGTGAAAAAAAAAAAAAAAAAAGAAAAGGCTCCTTGACCTTGGTCTGGGCCCCCACTTCTCCTCGGCCCCCAGTTTTTCCCAGCTCTTATTTGTTCTTTTAGATTTTATCAGAATTATGACTTTCTCATGAACTATCTTTGATCCCCATCTGGAGTGGTTTTCCTTTGTGGCACTTATCACATTTGTAATTACTTATTTATTTGTATGATTATTTGTGTCATATCTGTCCCCTCCATTAGATTGTAAGCCTAATAAGGGCCCACAGGAATTATTTCTCTGCTGTTTACTACCATGTTACCAGCACATAAATATCTTTGTTGAATGAATAAATGAAAGAAACAATGCCTGGAACCCTGTCAGCTTCTGACAGGTGAGAAGGAACCAGCCTTTTTGAACCTCCTGTTCAGAATGCCAAATGCTGTATGAGCCTTCTCTTATTTGTTCCTCACAAAAACCTTAGGAGAGACACTGAAGCTCAGAGAGGTGAGTTAATTTGCCTGAGGCCACATAGCTAGAGAGGGACAGAGCAAGGCCTGGAATGAGGTCTCTGTGAGTCTACAGCAAGTGCCCTCATCTCCATCACTCACTGCCCATCCAAAGACGTGGGCCTTGACCAGTGTGTGTGCCTGGCCCACAGCTCTGACTCCCAGTAGGCCCACCTCCTCTGTGTTCGCTTCATGAAGGCCCTGACTTCATTTAGAGGTCAAGCAGCAAATGGAATATTACAAGGGCAGCCTTAGCAATCAAAGGGCCACTCTAAGGGCCAGGAAGTTTAAAGTGGTTCCTCATTTCACAATAAGGCAGGCTTTTATGGAAACTAAGTGTTATCCTTGTATCCTAATGGCCAACCACTCTAACCACAGTTTTCTTCTTTGTAAGTTTTTAATTACTTGTGATCATAAACCACCTAATTACAAATGGTGGCCTGTGGATTATGAAAATGTCTCCCAAGTTGGCCTCCTTCCACTTTGCTTCATCATACTGCTGCTGAGTTCCATGTCCCACTCCCATTAAGCCCATAATTGCTGACGGGTCCTATAGTGCTTGCCACACAGGGCGACAGGATCAGAGGATGGTGCCCTCTGCCATATCTTCAATTACAGCAAGTCCTGGAGGACAGCAGTGGCTTACGTGACATCACACAGCATGTTAGTACCAACTCTAGACCTTCCCTGATCTGGCTTCAACTTACCTCCTCCACTCTCTTTCTAGCCACTCATGCACCTACTCTCTAGTCATTACTTATTTTTTCTTTTATTTACCTCATACTTTCCCACACCTGTCCTTGTTTTGCTTAGAGGATTGTTCTCTCTTTTTATCTCCTAACTCTACTGAATCCTAATGACCCAGGTCACATGCCACCTCCTTTTCCTGAAACCCTTGCTAGACTAGAAGATATCTCTTGGGGCCAGCCTGAAGGCCTGGTGGTTGGGTTTGGTGTACTCTGCTTTGGCGGCCTGGGTTTGGTTCCCGGGCACAGACCTACACCACTCATCAGTGGCCACATTGTGGCAGCGACCCATGTGCAAAATAGAGGAAGACTGGCATAGGTGTTAGCTCAGTGTGAATCTTTCTCAAGCAAAAAAAAAAAAGAAGATGTCTCTTGCTCCAGGATCCTTTGAGTTCTCTTAGCATATTATCTGTGAATTTCTTTGGGCACTTACCTTTCTTGAATTACAACTACTTGTGTTTTTTCATGTATATATTCATTCAATCATTCAGTCATAAAACAAACACCAAGTACCTATTCAATCACCAATTCTTTTTTTTGTGTGTGTGAGGAAGACTAGCCCTGAGCTAACATCCATTGCCAATCCTCCTCTTTTTGGCTGAGGAAGACTGGCCCTGGGCTAACATCTGTGCCCACCTTCCTCTACTTTATATGGGACGCCGCCACAGTATGGCTTGACAATTGGCGCGTCCGTCTGCGCCTGGGATCCGAACCTGCGAACCCCAGGCCTCCGAAGCATTGCGTGTGAACTTAACCGCTACGCCACTGGGCTGACCCCTCAATCACCAATTCTTGATTGCAAACTCTATGTAGCAAGAGTTCATACTCAGTTCCTTTTTGTATCTGCCAGAGAACCAGCACAATGCTCAAGTTGAATTTGGAAGGAAAAGAGGACATAGGAAACTGGACTAGAAGGAGCGGGCCTTCCAGGGTGGGTGGGATGAGAGGACTGGGAGGGAGAAGACAAGGGAGGTGGAATGGCACCAACAGAGCTCAGAGGTGGGGATGGCGTGGTCTCTTTTGTGAACAATGCATCCTATGTGGTTTCTAGTTTGCTGGACCAAAGTGTTTGGAAAGTGAAATAGTAGGAAAGTACCTTTCATATGGTGGACGGTAAATGACAGGAAATCACTAATTTACTCAGGACACATTTTTTTGATGTTAAAAACACTGAAGGAAAAATAAAGATATTGCTCTTCTCGTGTAAGTGAGGCAAGCACATTGCAAAATATTTTGTTAAAAGCTACAGGGGATCCAGAACTCAGGAAGAGTCAAGCCCCTCATTCAAGGGACAGAAGGCCTTAGCCGAGGATGGTTAGAAGCTTGGTGGGTGGAGAGGGGAAGGAAGGATGGCATTCCACCTGGGTGGAAACTGGCTTAGCCGAAGAGTGAAGAAGAGTCAAGTATGTTCAGTTTGAGAAAAATTAAAGAGGAACAGCGAAAGAAAAGTCTGGAAAGGGAGGCTGTGACACCTTGTAGAAAGCCCTGGTTTCCAGGCTGAGAATTTCATGCATAATCAGAGGATCCAATGAAGGTTTTTCAGCAAGGAAATCACATAAAGCATCCTGGGGCCATTTCTATCTCACTAATGGGGAAAACGAGATTGACAGATATGACATCAAGGTCTCCTGCTAAACTGGCAGGACCAGAATCAAAGCTGAGCTTTCCAGGATCTCAGACATTTCTTGGAACCGCTCTTCTTAAACATGTCGGTATATATTTTTGGAGTGACTTACCACTAACTTCCAAGTACACTTTTGAGCTGTAACCAGCTCTTTCTCCTCTGAGAATTTTTCATAGTATACTGGTGAACAATTTGTCTTGGATCCATACAGTATCTTTCATCTGGAGATCTTAAGGAGCCTTAATGACAACCAAGCTTCATTATTTCTGTTTTGCGTATGAGGAAACTGACTCACAGAGGGATACAGCAATTTTCTCATTCACACTGGGAGTTATTACCAGAACCATGAATGAAACTTAGGGTGAAACTCTATTTTATAAACCATTAAACCTGGTATCCTTTACAGTAGTGGAGTTTACAAAAATAATGACACCTTTGAATTGAGAGTTCATTCTTTTATTCTGTTATTAAATCTTGGCTTATGCGGGGCAGAAGCATCTCGCTACAACGCCAGCTTGAGTTGTTCTGCAACGTGAAGCAAGATGGGAAAAGTTGTTATGTGTTTTGGTGAAGCCCAGACCATTCAGAGTCCATTGTTTTCATCCATCCATCCATTCATTCATTCATTTATACATTCCATTATCATATATCTGAGTCTCTATTACATCATCTGGAAAATGAGCATAGTAATATTACCATTAGCAAAAGGCTGTTTTGAGAAGTAAGATAATTTCTATAAAGCACATTACCTAGCACACAGTAAGCCCTTATACATAATAATAATTATCATTAAACAAGTAATTGCAAGTGCCACATGGAAAGACAGAAAATGGTCCTTTTACAGTTCTATTTGTGGGTGGAGAGGGTAAGGTTGCATCTGAAGGGTGGATTAATTCCTGGGGAAGAGGCAGATCCCTCAGATCAAAAACTGAAACAGAGCAGAGGGGCCTCAGGTAGGTAGACCAAAGAGGGAGCCCTGTTCCCTCAGTTTGGACTAAGAAGTGTCAGGAGAGCTAGGAAGGCATTGCTGGGTAGTGGATGTTAAATCGACCAACCACTTAGAAATGGGCTGGGAATGAGGAGACAGAGAAAAGAAACAGACAAAATTCATAGGAAATGGGGTGGATCTTCTACGTCCTGCAGATCAAGCCAGTTACAGGAGAATCAAAGCCTTGTACGCTGATAGGCCAGCCTATTTAAATGCCCTGTATTCTCCGGGTTTATTGTCCATTACTCTTCCTTAGTATTGAATAGAGTTTTTGTCCACGTTCCCACCTGTCCCACCTGTGCTCAGTGTTAAAAAGGAAGCAGCCAACCTGGGACAGGGTCACCGAGCAGCAGGAAGCCCTCCAAGAAGAGCAAGCACAGGGAGAGTCTCTTTTTGCGGCTCATTTGAGATGAGATGAGTTTGCTATTATTAGGAAACTGCCATTTCCGTAGAGCCTATTGCAATTCCAGTCCTCCATATGCCTTAAAAACTGGGTTTAAAATCTTTCCCAATCCAGACACAAAATCCAGAAGCTGTAAAGGGAAATATTGGTAGATCTGACTTCACAAAAGGGAAAAACTTTGTGAGACAAAAGATACCCAAAACAAAACCGAATGCCAAGCAACAGACTGGAAGAAAATAATGGTGAACTATAATACATTTTAACACTATGTTATTACAAGGAAGAATATCCATAACACATAAAGAGCTCCTATAAATCGGTAAGAAAGAGGCAAATTCAATGGATGGAAGACATAAACAGATAATTTCAGAAGAAAGAGAAACAAGAAATACTTGTCTTCAGTAGTAATTAAGCAAATATAAATTAAAACAAGATGGCATTTTGTTTGCCCATCAAATTGGCAAAAACTGAAAAGATTTATAATATTTAATATTGGCAAAGCGAAAGGGAAACTGGCAGTTTCTTCTACTGACAATAAGAATGTAAACTGGGGTAGCCTTTTTAAAGGAGAGTTTGGCAATATGTGTGACTATTTAAAGTATGCCTACCCTTTAATACAACAACTTCACTTGTAGGAGTCTATGCTATTTAAATGTCTTCCCATGAAGGCAAAAATATAAGAATGTCAACTGCAACAATGTTTGTGACAATGATAAAATACTAATAATATCTAACATTTATTGATGGTCAGCACTCTTCTAAGCACTTTATAACAAATATTATAAGGATTTTAGCCCAGGCAATTTATCTCTGTTCTTAACCACTATGCTCTCTAATAGAGAGTAAATAAAAGTATGGCACATCCATACTACGGAATGCAATACAGCAGTTAAAAAGAATGAGGTAGATCTCCGTGTACCGACATGGAGACATTCTAAGACATATTATTACTCAAGGGAAAACATCAAGTTGAAAAACACTATGAAATGGTATAATGCCATACCTGTGGGGAAAAGATACATATGTGTATAAAATGATACAGATGTACGAGAATGGATAAAGGCCTTGAAAGATAAGAGAATGTGTGTGTAGGAAGATTTAGGAGAGTAATTTTTCAACGTATGTTCTATAAATTTCTGGTTTGTTTGAACTTTTACAATAATGCATTACCTTGGTAAAACAATAACTGTACTGACACCCCCCCTCCCCCCCAAAAAAGGTTTAATTCATATCAAGAGCTTAGTCTTCTCTTCTTCCACATAGACAGTGGTGTAGGTCTTGGATAAAAATTTTCTACATTATGGCTTTTTCTAGCTTATGTAAAAGACCATATGTAAACGGTGCCCACTATCTGTATTTTGTTGATCATTATTTTTTTCTTTTTAAATAAGGTTTCCATGTATGGTATCTGGGACCATCGCTTCCTGTTAGTTCACTAAGCTCCATAAAAATATACAGCCAGTCATTGAAAAATTAATTTGGAACCTGAGAACCACATGGTGTTCCTTTTGCTTTGCATATTATATTGTCATCAGGAAAAAGGATCCATAACCATGGATTATCTCATTATAAAGCTCCAATGCATAAGCAGGAGGAGTGTCTAGCTCACTCTGTCCTCTTGGTGTGGTCTGTAGAGGTATGAATGAGTCACTCATTATACAGACTTAAAGGACTTACCTTTTGACCAGAAGTCGGTGTTATTATCTGAAAGGAAAAAGCTGTATTAGATCATCCAGGGCCTCTTCCTGCCTGAGTCCAAGCGAGGGTGGCTTTAACTCAAAAGGAAAGATGAGGCTCCTGGAACACCTACTGATTAACCTAAGTTGCCTATATGTGGGCTTATCTCTAACATGCCAGTGAGAAAGGTTCTTAAGATTCTTACTACTTAATGGATATCAGATCGTAGCTTTTTTGGAGTAGCCCATCTGTCTTAGTACAGTTTTTCAATTTTTAAAATTTTAATATTCTTAAGCATCTTTAGAGGAAAAAAACCCCACTTAAAAACAACTGTATTCTCCCCCTTACAGCTGTTCATTTTACACAGCTTTAAACAGTGTGTACAAACTATTTTGTATTTGTTGTTTCATTTAACCTTATTTCCAATACATCTTTTCATGTACTTGCCAAAATTTCATGTGCTTGACAGGAATCCTGCGTACCTGCCAGGATTCTTTCTGTTAATGTGACAGAGCTTGTTTGGATTATTCCTCAATTGTTGGACAATTGGGTCCATTCCCAGGTTTCGGTTATTACGAACATTCTGAATAGCCCTGCTATAAACATCTTTATGCGAGTTCTCCCCCTCTTCCCCCTTTGGATCATTTCCTTAGAAATGTACTTCCTTAAATGGGTTTACTGGGTCAAGGGGGCTCAATGAACAGTTTTATAGCTCTTGGCACATATTTTTCAGATTGCGCCCTGGGTGGATCTGACCAATGGCACAGGCCGCGAGAGGGCAGGAATGTGGAGGAGCGGCCCCTATAACCGCCCCCCAAAAGGCAAGGACCTCACGAAAGCCTGCGGCTGGAAGGCATTTTTCTATCGCCTTCTTGTTCCCTTCCTGACTAGTGTTTAAGCCCCGGCTGGGAGACGACTGTTAGGGACGCGCAGAAAGGGACTCCAGGACTTCTGCCCCGGGGGCGGAGGCAACTCTTCCAGGCCCTCCTGCCCCAGGACTAGGATTCCAACCGCCCGTCCTCTTCCAGAGTTCCGACTCCCACTGCACACCCTCCCAGCCTCTCCACTAAAGCCTCCGTGGCCCGGGCAGGCCCCTTGCAAGCGCAGGGCTCTGCAGGCGAGGGCGACTGGCGGTCGCTATTATTTTGGCGCGGGTGATGCAAGGCCCGCATAGCTGCGCGCTGAGTCAGCGGGGGCCGGGCGGGGGGGTGGCGCGGACTGACCCTCCCCCCTACGCCCCTGCCCGCGGGCGCCGGCGGTGGGGGTGGGCGCGCCGGCTCCGGGTCCGGGGGTCGTCCGGCCGGGTCGGGGGGCGCGGGGCCGCGGGCCCACCCGAGTCCCCGGCGTGCCCTCCCCTCCCCCTGCTGGAGCTCGGCGGGTCAAGTGAGGCGGTGACCGCGCGCCCGGCCATTAACCCTCTGAGAACTCAAAAAGGGGGAGGAGGAAGCGGGTAGGAAGGAGGCTCAAAAAGGAGAAAGGCGAAGCGGAGCCTACAGGCTTTAGGAAACGAAAAAAAGGAGGAAAAGGGGCAAGAGGAGGCGGAGGCCGCCGGGCGGGGGCGACGGCGCGCGCGCGCGCAAGGCGGGGCGGGGCGAGGCGAGCGGGGGCGCGCGCCGGCGGCCGCGGGCCGAGGGGCTTGTGGGTAGCGGCTGCGCGCGGCCGGAGACGGGCGCCGCGCGGGAGTGTGTGAGGGGAGCGGGCTGGTGGGACTGAGGCGGCCGGCGGCGATCATGGGAGCCGGCTTGTGGCGGCCGTAGCTGTCCGAGCCTGGGCCTCAGCCTCCCGGAGCCCAGAGGGCAGGGCAGTCCGGGCCGGGCGGTGGCGGCGCCACTTCCCCGCTCCCGCCCTCGGAGTCCTGAGGGAGCTCCCGGCCGACGAGCGGACCCGGCGGCGCGAATCTGACTGAGGGGCGGGGACGCCGCCTGCTCCTCGCCGCTCCCGGCCGGGCCGGGCCGGCCGCTCCGACGGCCCCAGGCCCCGGACCCGCGCCCAGACCCGAAGCCGGAGCTCGAGGCGGGCGGTGGGCCCGGGCCGCGCCCCGCCCGGAGCCGTCGGTCCGGGGGCGGCGCTAGGCCCCGAGGCGGCCGGGCCGGAGCGCGGGGAGCGGGAGTGCGGCCCGGCGGCGGCATGAGCCGGCCCGCGCCGACGGGGAAAATGCCCGGCGCCCCCGAGGCCGTGCCGGGGGACGGGGCGGGCGCGAGCCGCCAGAGGAAGCTCGAGGCGCTGATCCGAGACCCGCGCTCGCCCATCAACGTGGAGAGCTTGCTGGTAGGTGGCCGGGGCCGGGAGCCCTCCCCGCGAATGGCTCCTAGCCCACCCCTCGTGCGCACCCATCGGTGGGGGAGGTTTCACCCCACCTCGCCCAGCTCCCGGCAGCTGGGGCCCGGGTCGGAGACCAGACACTTCTGCGACAAGTTCCAGGAGTAGAGACCCACCTTTGATTCTTCCCTGACACCCCCTGTGGCTGGTGTCATCCCCGGCCGCCCCCTTCGTGGAGCACTGGGGGCAAACACCCCTCTCCTTCCCGCCTACCCTATGGGTTTGGGGAGTAGGGTGGAGGATGTGCCATCCTTCGTACACCGGACTAGCCAATTTGGAAGAGTGTCATGCTGAGTGGGGACGTGGGTCCAAGCGAGGGAGAAACCTGATGCTGTCCCTATTGGGGTACCCACCTGGGGTACATGACAAAGAGCTGCCCTCAGTCTCTCCATTTAGTCTGAAATCTTTAAACACATAGCCAAAGTTTTCCTGTTTCCACTTGTCTTTGGACATTCACAGTTGCAATTTACTGTATTTTAATTTATGTAAATTTAACTTCCCGAGATTATTGCGCCCGAGCCACAGAATCAATCTGAATTGTAGAGTGGAATCAATGTCTCCTTTTTATTGTATCGCTTTCCTAAGACGGCCTTTGAAATCCAAATTAATAGCCACGTAGTCCGCTAGTTGGCTCTTGATTAAGAAAGGAACATGTTTTACAAATTAGGAATACGCTGTAGAATGCTTGCTGATTTCTCGTTTTTGTTAGGATAGACGATTGTATTGCACAGACGATTTGATTAGTGTGCAGTAGAGATGCATTTATGGGAAAGGGGGGTGTGGATTTTTACCCGGGGGAGAAGAAAGCGAAAAAGATGCTCTGGCTATTGAATTAACTCTGGAGGACTAGAATTGGGGTGGGTGATCCTTGGATCCTTTAGATCTTCTCCACCAGAGCTCATGTTCAGTTCTGCTCCCTGCTGGGAGAGACCTACTGACTATATGGAGAAAAACTGTCTCCCCTCCCTTTCCAGTGACTGACTTTTCTTCAGGAGCCGTTGCTTATCCTTTGAGGTTTCTGGAATCATTTGCAGAGTGACTCAGTGCTGTTTGGCCAAAGTGCAGGAACTGACTGAAAAGTGTGTCTTTCCCTATGGTGCACAGAATGTAGCGATGTACTGTATTCTGTCAGACATGTTTGACGTTTTCTTTTACTGATTTTCACATTGATGTGGTGTTTGTTATGTTTTCGTGGGAGCATGACACCCTGGGCAGTCTTTAGAAGTCTTCGAGTGGTGGTAGGATTGGTTGCATGAAAGGCATAGCTTTTCCTCAGCCAAAGTAGAGACTCTGGGCTTCACTCCCAGCATTTTCATTTTGGTATTTTGCTAGCAAAACTTTGACCTAAGGCCAGAAAGTTCAGTTAAAAATAGTACAGCAAATCTCAAGGATTTATCAGGTTCATATTCAATCCCAGATAGAAATTTTTTATACTTCACTTTCATCTCTGGGTCTTCACTGATGTTAATCATAATTATTAGGGTTATTCTGAGCTTGAACCTAGGCTGTTTATATATGTAATATGATCATACATTGTGTTTTATTAAAGTATTTTCTAAATTATTAAAATTAAGGCTGTTTTTACAAATGAAATTACACATGCTCAGTAAACAATTTGGTTCATTCATTTATTGAGTGCCTAATAGAGGCAAGACACTTACACTTTTATTAAGGTGGCATATTATGGGTGTGAGAGTTGACATAGATGCTGCTGACTGGACAGACTTTGTTATTGCTGTTTTCAGTTGATTAAATTATGGTTCTGAGTTGCAGTAAATCTTACTAGGCCAAAAATTGTCCCTTACTCTTCTTTGGAGCGAGGTTGCTGGTGCTTCTATTGCAAACTGATGAGCTGAAATTTTTTTTAAACCATGTTATAATAAGTTAGTTTTAAATTATGTATATTTTGTATGAAATAGAACAGATTAATTTTTTTATTGTGGTAACATAAACATGACAAAATTTACCATTTTAACCATTTTTAACTGTATACTTCAGTGGCATTAATTACAGTTCACATTGTTGTGCAACCATCACCACTGCCCATCTCCACAACTTCTTCATCTTTCCAGATGGAAACTCCATGAATTAATCATTAGAATGTTATAAAAATGTATTTCCCAAAATGCTGATGAAATAATGGCTGGGGTCACTTTAAAGATTTGAAACCTTACCATTTAGCCTGCATGTCACGTTTTACTGCATATGGCGTTTCTTTTGGTTTTACTATGGAAAATAAATATTTTTTCTTTAACAGAGAAAACTTAAAGTAATATAGTCCAATAAAAACACAGCCACGAATCTTCAGTTAGTTCATTCGGGAGCTCAGAAAATACCGTTTAAAATGTATACTGCCTAAGATGACTAAAGTAAGAAGATGAAGTATACCAGAAGGTACTGTATAATTATTCTTCAGTAGGTTAGGCCTAGAAGATAAACGCTGTAGGAAAAAAATGTCATATGAGATAACTTGTAAATTGCTTAGCTCAGTGCTTGGTGCATAGTAGTGTTCATTAAATTGAGCTTACTTCTGTGTGCATTTAGCATATTTTTAGTTAATTGCTTTAAATTTCCTTTGAAAAGGAAAGTGGTTTTATTGG
Source organism: Tapirus indicus (assembly GCA_031878705.1). Lineage (NCBI taxonomy): Eukaryota > Metazoa > Chordata > Mammalia > Perissodactyla > Tapiridae > Tapirus > Tapirus indicus. Next base: position 9,272,250 of record CM062923.1, on the reverse strand, counting down.
CAACTATTTCTTGCTATAAAATTTTGAGGAAGTAGCATTATCATTTGAATTTGCCATCAGAGAAGTGCTAGCAATCATCAAGAATAGATAGAGCTGGATTCCAAGACAGTTTCATTGTCGAGACTAAATTGTCTTTTTTTTTCTCCAGAGACTCGTTGCTTTATGTGGGTCCTTAAATTAATCTGAAGAGAATATATCAGATTTGTGGTTGCAGATTGTGAGCTGTGTGATGTTATTTAAAAACAGAGTTTTGAGAGAGGTGCTTCTGTAATACTTTTTTTGGCGTGGAGTGTCTTCAGTGGTATGCTTTTGCAGTGTTTGAAACTTCTGGATAAATAATGTTTTGTTGTCAAGACTCAGCTTCTGGGCTGGCCTGGTGGCATAGTGGTAAAGTTTGCGTGCTCTGCTTCAGTGGCCTGGGGTTCGTGGGCTTGGATCCTGGGCACAGACCTACGCACCACTCATCAAGCCATGCTGTGGTGGCATCCCATATATAAAACAGAGGAAGATTGGCACAGATGTTAGCTCCTCAGGGCCAGTTGTCCTCAAGCAAAAAAAGTGGAGGATTGGCAACAGTTGTTAGCTCAGAGCCAATCTTCCTCACCACTAAAAAAAAAAAAAAGACTCAGCTACTCATACTGCTTTCCCAAATATTATAACAACAAGAATTGTGCTTTAGTGTTATGCTGGAGAGATGTCTTTCTAAAGGTCTGTGCTTTTGGGTTTTAATTTGTTTTACTTTTTAAATGAGTAAATGGTTAATAATAACCTATAGGATTGAGGCTTGGGTAAACTGTTACTTAAGACTAGTGTTTTTGGGGAAAGGTGATTAAAATTTGTTTATAATTTTCAGTGACTTAGAATACAAAATGCTTTATTTGATAGATTTCATTATACCTGTAAACTATATGAAAATTTTTCTTATCACAGTGCTTAGACTTTCAGCTTGGTGTTGGTTATTTGCCTAATTAAAATAAAATTATATTTGTATTTTTTTCCCTACTATGTAATAAGTGCAAATATTATAAAGATATAAAAGTAGAATAAAAAATTGAAAAAATGTTTTATACATGTTTTTCTTTTGTGAAATAAAAGTTGGGCATTTATAGCACAAATGGGATTACTTTAAAACTTACATTTTGATGGTCAGAAAATCTTTAAAGAAAATGAGTTAGCTAGAGAGGTTAAAAAAAAGTAATGTATGGAACTTACTATTTAGGTGAAGTTGAACCTCTTTGAAAGTATGGGTCCGTAGTCCCTCACCCCCTATTCTGATGTATAATGAGCTCTGAAAACCAAGTTTTTGGTAAAACTTATTTGATGATAACATCTGACCTGATCTGATAGAATATTTATAGTAGACTCATCTCTCTTGGTGTAAATAGTAATAGCTTCCTCTGAGAAATATTAATGTGTTTCATTTCAGAGTGCTACCCCAGACTCCCAGGAGGGTTTTCAGGAATGTATTGTAAAAGTATATGTACTTTATGTACCATTCTAAAATCCCCCAAATTCTGAATTTGGAAACATCTTGCCCCAAGATAAGGCCATGTAGACTTATATGTATACACCCTTAGATAGTTGTAAAGAAATAGTGGATAATTATCTTGAGGCCCTCTTTTCCCATTTTGAATTCCAAAATATTCTAAACATTAAGAGAGTATAACATGTAAATATGAATTATGAAGCATAAAAAACAAACATTCATGTAATTGCCGCTCATGTTCATGAACAGAATGCTAGCCTGTTGAAGTACCTCTGCTGCTGCTGCTGCTTGATCAGTCTTCCTGCATCCTCTCCCATCTGCTGCCCTGAAATGTTTTTATTATTCCCTTGCTTTATTTCATAGATTACCACATTTGTATGTGTGCCTAAACAGTATTGTTTAGTTGTACTTGTTTTTTTTTTAACTTTATAAAAGGTTGACATTTGTATATATTCTTTTGTGACTTGCTTTTTTTCACTCAAAATTATGTTTCTAAAAACAACAATATATTGCTCCAATCTACTTGATGGATTTTTAGGTTGTTTTTCATTTTTTTGCTATTATGGAAAGTATTGCTGTGAACATTCCTGGAGCCCATGTGAAGTTGCTATAGGTAAGGGTGTATATCTAGGAGTGAAATTGTTGGGTTTTAAGAAATGCTATGTGCAACTTAATAAGGTCATGGTTAGAGTTTAAATTTTCTCCCAACATTTTATTATGGAAAATTTCAAACTATAGTAAAGGTGAAAGAATTGACAACATCCATATACTTACCATCTAATTAATAATTTGCTATATTTGCTTTATTACACCTATCCATCTATCAGTACATTTTTTGTTTTTGATTCATTTAAAGTAAGTTCAGATATTGGTGCACCTCTTTAAAGACTTCAGCATGCCTGTCATTAAGTAGAGTTCAATATTTATTTTTTTAAAGATTAAATTTACCTACAATGAAATGTATAAATATTAAGTATATCATTGATGAATTTTGACAGATGCACACACCCGTGTAATGCAAATCCTTATCAAAATATAGAACATTATTACCAACCCAGAAATCTCCCTCATATGCCTTTTCAGCTAATTCCACACCCCATTCCCTTAGAGACAATCACTCTTCCTGAGGGTTTTTTTTTATATTAAAGATTATCTCTGCCCCTTCTAGAACTTCATATAAATAGAATTCTATATAGTATGTACTCTTTTGTATCTGGCTTCTTTAGCTCAGCGTAGTTTTTGAGATGCATCCATATTGTTGTGTGTATCAGCAGTTTGTTCCTTTTTTATTGCTGAGTAGCATTCCATTATATGTATAAACCAGCGTCTGTTAGCCATCAACTGTTGATGGATACCTGGGCTGTTTTCAGTTTTTAGCTATTATGTATTATATACTTTGGCCCTTAATAAAGCTTGCTATGAACAATCTTGTATTAAGTCTTTGTGAAGACATGTTTTCATTTCTCTTGGGTAAGTACCTAATAGTGGAATTGCTAGGTCATAGGGTAGATGTATGTTTAGTTTGTAAGAAACTACCAGATCTTTTCCCAGAGTGGTCATATCATTTTCCATTCCTCCAGCAACGTGTGAGGGTTCCAGTTCCTCCCCAACATTGAGTCTTAAATTTTAGCCATTCTGTGGGTGGGTAGTGGTATCTCATTGTGATTTTAATTTGCATTTCCCTAATGACTAATGATGTACTTTTTTAATGCATTTACTGGCCATTTGTATTTCTTTCTTTGTGAAGCATCTATTCAGATTTTTTGCCCATTTTAAAAAATTGGGTTATGCCTTTATTTTTATTATTGGGTTGTACAAGTTCTTTATATATCCTAGATACCAGTTCTTTGTCAGATACTTCTTTTGCAGTTTTCTCCCAATCTGTGGCTTGTCTTTTTTTAGTCAGATTTTTTTTATGGTTACCGCTTTTACTGCCTAAGACTGTTGTCTATCCCCATGTTGCAAAGATATTCTCCTTTGCTTTCTTCTATAAGGTTTATGGTTTAACTTTTATATTTAGGTCTAGGATACATATTTAGCCAATTTTAGTGTATGGTGTGATTTAGGGGTCAAGGTTCATTTTTTTCCCCTGTATTTCCCATACCCAGTTTTCCAGACTATCCAGCACCAATTCTTTTCCAGCTTTATTGAAATATAATTGACATTTTATAAATTTGAGTTGTACAATTGATACATGTATATATTGCCAAATGTGTACCACCATAAGGTTAGTAAACATATCCTTCACCTCACATAATTACCATGTTGTTATAATGGTGAGAATATTTAAGATTTACTCTCTTGGCAACTTTCAAGTATATAATAGAGTATTGTTAACTATAGTCACCAGCACCCATTTTTAAAAAATGTTTTTCTTTCTCATTGGATTGCCTTGTCGCCTTTGTTGAAAATCAGTTTACTGTTAGGTGGACTTTTAATTTGCATTTCTACCACATTAGTGAGTACATCAAATCCTTAATCGTGGTTCTGTTGTTTAACCCATGCTCTATTCAAAATTCCTTTTTTTCTTGGTTTTATTTTTTTATCTGAAAGAAATGGGCAGACAACCATTGTTGAGACAGGGAAACATAGATTTTATTTTTTGCAGTGAAGAAAGATTTGTCACTTTTTAAATTATAAAAATAATATATTCTTACTATAGAAAATTTAGGTAATAAAGGTATAAATGCCAGTGATGCTTATATATATTCTACCCAGAGATAACCACTGTTTAAATTAACATTTTGGTATAAATGTCTCTGAAAAAATTAAAATATAAAAAACTAAAATAACACTGTACATGTGCTTTGTCATTTTTTATACACTTAATGAATATTAGAAGCTTTTATGTAGTCAAAGTTATCAGCCTTCCCATTGTAGAGTGATTTCTGGCTTAGATGTCATGGACATTCTCCATTACCAAGATTATGATATCATATACCTGAATTTTCTTTTAGTACTCTAATGGTTTTATTTTTAATGTTATTTTTATTCCATTTGCAGTTCTGATGGAAAGTATGAAGTAGGGGTACAAAGGTTTTATCAGAAGGTTTGTCTAAGTATTAGAATTCTCAAAGTATTAATCAAGAGCTTCTGTTTATCTCTCTGTATTGTCATATAACTTTCTATTTGGAGAATGGTGGTTAGGGGAAGAGAGAGGTTAATGATTATAGATTTGGTCTCCATTTGGGCCTCTTGAGTTTCTTCATTGAAATACTACTCTACAATTATACTTAAAATCCTATTCTATGCTGACATTCAAGACAGTATGTTTGAGCTATTAGTGATAAGGGTTACTGGTGAAGAGAATGTAGATGACTCAAAGCAACTTATAGCTTTTGGGGAAAAAAACCATGAAATAACATTTTCCATTGGTAGGTTAGCTTATTATATGGAGCTTAATATTTTTAAATTGATGTGAAATCATGGTGGCATTTGGGACTCTACGAAAACTGTCTCTTCTCACTTTATCCTTGATTGGAGCCATTCTCCTTTCCTCTCATCTGTACTTTTTTAAAAAGTATGATTAAATTATAGAGATATATTTGTAAATTCTGCAATTGACTGTCCCAGTTGACCCTCACTTATGTTTTTGGAAAGCATTTCGGTCACAATAGTTAGCATTTCTGTGTGTGTGTGACAAAAAGGAAATATCAAGATTCATTTTTGTTTCATTATTGATGATCTTTTGGGGAATGTTTCTAAGTCTAAGAATGATTTTATGGTTTGTTTCATTTTGGTAAAGTTTGGGTTGTTTGTTCAGATATCTAAGGTGCTTTATATATTTTTTGTGTTATAGTTAATTGATCACTTAGTGTTCAATGTCTAATTTCCTTTATTCTTTAAAAGAGTTTCAGATGTTTTTAGTTATGAAACAACTGATAGACATTTTCTTTATTTTTGAGAGATTATAGACTTGGAACTGATTTCTAACACTTCATTATTGGGGTTGTTTTTTATTCCGTGGAAATGAATATCATCCTCCTCCAGCAATACTTTATTTAGATGGAAGCAGAGCAGAGCAGCGTTGGCATTTAATTACCTGAATGATTGTGATGTGGAATGCTTAATATACTAAGTGTTGTCTTCTTATATTCTTCTTGGTTTTTGAGTTTGTTTAAGGACAGGATACAAGCTCTTTTAGGACATGGGTCTTTTTGTCTTATTGTTGTGTCCTGTAAATGTTTGTTGAACTAACCAATAATTCTTTTTTTGTGATAAGCAGTGATAACCTGTAGAAATATATCCCTGCTTGAAGAGATATTAAAGTATTCCCCAAATAAACTTTTTGATATATGTTTATATATATCATATATATACCATATATGATATATATAAAGTGTTCCTGTTACTTTATTCTTATCTATCTGTAGGAAGGAAGATAAGTAAACATCTGTATATGCAGAGAGGATGGGTTTGGGTGGTAGAATTAATTGGAGGTCAAGCAGGAAAAGTGAATTGTGATTTGGATATTTTCTGGGTTGTGCTGAAGCAGTTTGTCTTGGAAAGGATTTACGCTAATTTTATTCAGTGTTTTAGGTGAAGTAAATACACCTTGTATAAGCTGAGCGGCCTTTGTCATTTATCATGTGTCATCTGCTCCCCCTACACCCTAACTTTTCTTCTGGTTAAACATAGCCAGTTCTTTCTTGTATATCTAGGTGATGACTGTGTTGAAACAGTGCTTCATGAGTAAGAACAGATGAAATGCTGGTGGTGTGTTCACAGAGTGAAATTCTTTAAAATGGCATATTGGCTGTTATTAATAGTAAGGCAGTATTTGTTAACAAATTTAAAAACAAAGCCAAAGGACATGAGAGATTTTGATCAGAAGTCAAGCGTGTTAATTATTACAAGTCACCATGAATGACTGTTGTGAAAAATTTTCAGATACTATCTAGTATTCTGATTAGTAGAATTTTATTTAGCTTTAAATGTTTTTTATTTGTAATACTCTATTTCTTATTTTTCTAATTAACCCAGATGCTTAGTTTTTCTTGTTCCCTTTGCATCATATTTAAAGCAGTTAGAGAAAGAAGGGAACTTAAGAGTTACAGTAGTTTTTCTTCTACGTCTACTGGTGCTATTCAGTTAGCAGACAAAAGAGAGCAGTACACAATATCTTGCTTGTAGCAAGTTCTTGATAATTGTTGGTTGAATGACTAAATATAGCCTGCAGATGTAGTGCAATTGACAAGGCATGTTTCAATCTCTTATTTTCTCTTAGAATTAGCTCTGAAATAAAAGTCTGGCAATTGAGAGTGGTCAGCAGGTGTTGAACATAGGTACCATTGTTTACTAGTTTTGCTAGTTCTTTTTATTGAGGTATAATTTACATACCATAAAATTCACCCATTGTAAGTATACAGTGTACTGATTTTCAGTAAATTTAAAGAGTTGTGCAACCATCTTCACAATCTGTTTTCATTAACCCCCCAAAATTCCCTTGAGCATGTTTGCAGTTGTGCGTTGCTCCCAGCCCAGCTAACTACTGATCTGTTTTCTGTCTCTGTAAATTTGTCTTTTCTGGAAATTCCATACAAGTAGATTCATACAATATGCAGTCATTTTTTTCTGGCTTCTTTCACCTAGCATAATATGTTTGAGGTTCATCTATGTTGTAGCATGTATCAATATTTTGTCCTTTTTAATTGCCAAATAATATTTCATTGTATAGATACACACACATTTGGTTTGTGAATTCACCATATATGTGGACATATGTTTTTATTTCTCTTGGTTAGATTTCAAGGAGTGGGATTGCTGGGTCTTATGGTAAGTTTATGCATAACTTTTAAGAAACTGACAAACTGTTTTCCAAAGTGGCTGCACCATTTTACATTCCCACCAGTAATGTATGAGGGTTCCAAGTTTATTCATATTGTCAGAGAATGCTTGGTATTGTCTGTCTTTGTGATTATAGCCATTGTTGTGCATTTTATTAATGACAAATGATGTGCTGAGCACTGTTTCATGTGCTTGTTAATTTTGCTTTTTCTTTTGATTTTTACTAATGTACCATGAGTGTGGTCTAGTAAAAGGAGTTTCATTTTGTATTCCACAGGCCAATTGCAATGTTTAAAAATAGAATACAGATAAATACAGATCAGAGCCTTTTGTAGATGGAATTATCTCACTGTCTAGTGCCTCCATCGGAAAGGTCTAATTAATACTAAGCTTTTTTTTAAAAACCCTGTTATGGTACCTTTTGCTTCCAAGTAATGAATGAGCCTTGCTGAGCTGTGTAGGCCCTGATAATGGCAGTGGAGTCTACTAGTTGGGTTATTTCTAAGCTACAGATCAAGTTGAAGTACTTCTGACTTAAACGTATGGCCTTTGAGCCTTTCTCCATTCTGCTCGGTGCTCATCTTTCCTTTTTTGATTATTTTGAACATGTTGAGTAAGCTTATAAACTTATTTCTCTCATCTTGACCCAACATTTATCTTTATACTTTTTTGTTCTTCATAAAGATTAGGAAACAATTCTTAGTACTAATTCAGTATCTCAGTTCCTATGAGGGTGGGTAACTGTTGGTGTTTTAAACACTAGATGTTACACTTGGCTTTGGCTTATACTTTGAGTGCTCATCTGCATTTAGCATGTAGATAAAATGTTCTTTTTGTTCACAGGTGGCATTGGATATTGACTCGTGGGATTATATTATGCACAAAATTTTGGAATTTAACCAGGATAACAGTGTTCTTTTCAGATGTAAAAGTAGCTGCTTTATTTGTGCATTCTATATCAGGATGTGACCCTACTGTCCTCTTTTTTTTGGGAGGAAGATTAGCCCTGAGTTAACATCCGTGCCCATCTTCCTCTACTTTATATGGGACACTGCCACAGCACAGCTTGACAAGTGGTACATTGGCCCTTGCCCAGGATCCGAACCTGCGAACCCTGGGCTGCTGGAGTGGAGGGTGCAAACAACCACTGTGCCACCAGGCCGGCCCCTACAGTTTTGTTTTTCAGTATGATTCCTTTAGAAATCATACTAAAAGTATGCTTATTGAAGTTTTTCCTTTAGCCTTAGTTTAGATAATTGTATTTTTTTTGTTTTTATTAAAGATGACCACATGTAGGACTTTTCTGAGCAGTGAAGGAAAAATTGAGGAAGTACTTCTTTTAATATTTAAGATGCTTTACTATATTAAAGACAAATTTTAAAAATTTTTGGTTGTAGTGGTATTTTTCTAAAAGGAAAGTGCACTAGCATTGTTGTCATGAACTTTGAGGCCTGCAAGAGATAGTGAAATGTGTTTTTGTATGTTGAAATGGCTGCAAAAATATTTAAAGTATTAAATGTCTAAACATTAGTATGATTTTGAAAAATGTTTCACCTTTTTGTGGTAACTTATTATTATAGAGTTACAGTTTATGGCACTTTGGACTTTTATACATTTTGATATATATGGCCATATTTTACTGTGTTACATAGTGAATAAAGTTAAAGTTGAAGTTGAAGGTTAAAAACGGTGTCTTATGGTTGACCAGTTTACCTTTGTTGAAAGAATCAAGATTTAAAATTTTTTCTTTGTGAATCATTAGATTTCATTAAGTGCTGCTAACAGGTCGTCCAGTCAGCATCTATGGGAATTAGTAAAGATTAGAGGAAAATATATCAAAATTATGATTTTCTTTCAGGGAAATGAGATATCAAGTCAGAAATTGGGGAAAGAGATATTGCAAAATATAAAGTTAATATTAACAACAATATTGCAACTATTCTAAATTTAGAAAAATTTGTTTGGAGTTAGAATATTTTGAGTTGCTTTTAAATATCTAATACATGAACTTTGAATTCTTATATTGGTTTCTCAATGATTATATTTTTCAAAATGTAATCACTGAAATTATGTGCAAATGAAATAATGATGAACTTTTCTCTGGACTATAGATGCATGGTATGATCCTGTATTAGTTGCATTCAACGTGAAGCAACTTTTTTTGTCTTACATTCTTTCAAAAAAAGATAATCTTAAAGACACTTTAAATAAATGCACTGAAAAAAATTTCTCTTACTGGATTAAAATAAAAAGGAAATATATATATATTCCATATATATATATATGGAAATTTAAAAATTTAATTTAATACCAATATAGTTTATGTCCTGGCTCTTATAGGTCATTTTAAGTTAGGATTTTTTAAATCTTTATCTGCTAAAGCCAATAGCTAAGGCAGTAGTTTCCAAACCTTGCTATACGTAGGACTCAACTGGAGAGTTTTAGAAGTATTGATGCCTGGCTTCTACCTCCAGACATTCTAATATAATTGGTATGTGGTGCACCGTGGCGTCAGGAGTTTTAAAAGTTCCACAGTGATTCTTAAGTGCAGGAGAGTATGGGAACTGCTGAACTGAGGGGTGCAATACTGCAAGTCATAGATTGGCAGAGGGGCCATGGGTCCAAAATGTATTTGAGAAAAGGAGAATACTTATTTTTTTCTTCCTTTATTTTTGTGGCTCACTGAGGCTTGGATGAAGCCAGAAAGTCAGAATTACCTGATGGAAGCTAGAATCACATCTAGGGTACTTGGTGGAAATGGTGTCAGATCTTCCGATTTAGGTGGTCTATGGTGGGGCCAGGAATTTGCATTTAAACAAGTCTCTCAGGTGATTCTGATGTAGGCAATCTACAGGTCAAAGTTTGAGAAACACTGTAGGTGTTGTTTCTTGTACTGAATGAAAAAAACCAAAAATGAAGAGTTGAGATCTCTTGGGCACACAGAATTGTATATATGGAAAAGGCTGGCATATGGAGAGATGCCGCATTTTCTGAAATATCAAGGGTCGTCACATTTATATCTTTTAGAGCTCCTTAGGAATCAGACCAAGGCTTTTTTTCGTATTTTAGAAGGAAATTTAATTTGCTGAGCTTTTCTGAAGGGAGAATCAGACAAGATACACCAAATAGAAATGAAAAAAATTTTATTCTGGTAAAACGTACATAATATAAAGTTTCAATATACAAATGGTATCATTACATCTTACCCTTCTTTGAGAAGTAGAGTCTCCAGAGACTTATTGGCCTAGAAATATATAATTTTGATGTTTCACATTTAATAAATGATGATGGGAAAACTAGTGACAGTCTGTTTAGTCACTGACGGTTGATTTAATTCAGGAAGAAAAATTTCACTAGAAATGTATGATCCTTCAGAGCATAGCACCTGAAACAGGATGGTGTGTGTTTGTGATTGTGCCTGTGTTTAAAAAATAATAAAATCATTCAAAAATTATTTTGTGGTCTCTTTAAAAGCAGGCAAAAAATAAAATGCTGTAAAATATTCATACCCTTATATTAAACTATTTTGAAATTTTTTTTTCAAAGCAGCCTTCAAGTGATTGGTTATATTAAGGAATAGTCATTTTCTTAACATGTTAATTGTTTAGATTCTTAAAAAGGGACGTTCTTTGCAATTATTTCTCTCCATTTCATTTAAAATTAGAGAAAACCAGACAATTCAGAAGGCAGTGGATAAGGTGTCCATATTTTCCACTCTCTAAAGTAAAGTATATCAGATTTCCTGCTCTTTGGCTGTTTTAATTTTGGTGGTTAAGGGGTTTGTACATATTTCAAAAATTTGAAAATTAAAGTTTGCATTTATTGATTCTTGTAATAGTTATGGCTCTTAGAGGAATAGCATTTGTGATTTTTATCTTTAAGTATTTGAAATCTTTAGCCACTCAATTTTTGTAGATTTTATCTTGTGAGCAATAAGACTGCACACACTTGTGGTCAAGGCACAATTAATTAATATTTATAAGACTCTTGGTGACACATTGTAAGAGTATCTTTAAAGCCCTAAAGATTTGTGACAGGGGCCAGCCCGGTGGCGCAGCGGTTTAGTTCGCGCTTGGCAGCCCGGGGATCGCGGGTTCAGATCCCGGGCGCCCGCCGACACACTGCCTGTCAGCCACGCCGTGGCGGCGTCCCATATAAAGTAGAAGAAGATGGGCACAGATGTTAGCCCAGGGCCAGTCTTCCTCAGCAAAAAGAGGAGGATTAGCAACGGATGTTAGCTCAGGGCTGGTCTTCCTCACAAAAAAAAAAATTAAAGATTTGTGACAGTTTATCTTTTAAAATGTTTCCATCCTTTCCAAATTATTGCAGAATAGAAAGATAACTACAAATGTGAAACAAATCTGAAACTGGGTGGCCCTATTTCACTGACTTAATACACTTCTGTGGTTATCTTTAGAAGTTTGTTACATGTGGTTTATTAACATTTCATTGGAAGCGTTTTTCTGATTTAGAAATGTTTTACAATTTGATTATTAGAATCCCTATCCTATAATACCTCAGTGTTGTACAAGATACTCCAGCATTTCTAAATATTTGACAAAATGTGATTTAATTTGAAACTTCATGGTTAGTTATGCCATGTCCATACTAAAAAAATTCTAAGGTATTATTTCTGGCTGTAGCTTAAATGGAGCATTTAATTCGTGATTGCAGCATTTAAAATTAGACTATGAATATGTTTTGTTAATATTGTTAGATTCAGGCCAAAGAAGAATTTAGTCACAAAAACAAGATGTTGCTTTATAAAAGAAAGAGAAAACTTACCAAAAGGATTTTGCTGGTGGTTCTGAAAAACAGTTTCTGCTGCAGGCGTGTATTTTTGTAAAAAGGGGGAAGCTATAAATTACACAATTTGAAGGCATTACTGAAAACAGATTTGTTTTCCATATTTAAGACATTTCCATAATAGGAGAACAACGGATGATACAAATAAAACTAAATTTAGAACTAATAAAAGGAAACTCTAGTACAAAATTAGCTTATGAAATTTCCTTCAGAGGGAAGTCATAAAGTCAAACACTGAATACATTTTTAAGAAGTTAATTAGTAATTTTTGCGGGAGGGAGTTGAGGAGATGGGATTGTTACAAAGTTTTAGCATAGGGAAGTTTTGTCTTTCAAGATGATAAGGAGAATATAAGTTCCTGATGTGGTGTTTTACTCTGCTTTTTTTCTTTTATAAAGAGAATTGTTCAGTTTGGTTCAAGTTACAACAAATCTGTGAAATAAAAAGTTTGAACAATGGCTTGCTTATTTCAAATCATTTTCTATAAGTAAAATTCCATTAAAATAAGTCCATAAAAATGGATCCTGTTTAACACATATTATTAGTATATGAAAATACAAATGAATTTTTTCCTTAAGGTTTTTTTTTTTGTCTATGGTAGTAAAGATGGAAAATGAAGGGAAATGATTATTTATTTTCAAGTGAGTTTTTAAAAGAGAAACAAAGTAGTGTAATGGAAAGAGCACTGGATTTGGAGTCAGAACAGCTAAGACTGGTATTAATTAATTAGATGTTTTATTAATTATCGTCTTGACTGTGAATGATAATTTATAAGACTATATCTGTCTACCTCAAGGAGATGTGAAGATTAAATCCAGTGAGAAACTAACTGTATGTGCTAGTGTTCTGTAAACTGTACAGAACTTGAGCTTTTTTATAGACAGTTGAAGAACTGTCTGTAAAACAGCCTATGTTGATATGTCTGTAAGTATCTTCAAAAAGGTATGTGCATAATGTGCATACAGAATCAGTCTCCTGATGTTAGCCTGTTTTTTCCAAAAAGGTAGCACATTATGTGGCACATATTAGGCTCTCTAAAGTATTAAATCAATGAATGAAAATCAGTTGGCATTTAAATTTTTTAATTTGCTGAGAATAATTAGTTGCATTGGGTGAATATTTGCTTGTATTATTTTTGGGGTTGTTTTATTGCACTCCACATGTCAATTTTTCCCAGCTAAGTTTTATTCTTTTTGAGTAGGTATGATATTGATCTATCAAAACAGAGTCTGGTGTTCTTATGTAATGTAAAAGTTCAAAAATCCTGATATATAAATATGAGGAAAAGTCATGACAGAATTTTTCAACCGTTTCATTAGTATTCACTTGGAAAAATCTTGATCGTGCTTTATATAACCTTTAAAGGAGCATTTGGGTTGCCCCAACAGTTCTTATCTATGACTTGAATTTAGCAACTTTTGGCCTACTTTTAGTAACAAAGGTAAGTTTAGGAACAACTGTAAAGAATAGTTTGGAAGATGCAAACTGCATATGCTCTGTTACCTCTGATAAAGATTCTGATCCTTAGGCATACCAGGGTAATTATAATTTTATCATTAGAAAAATACATACAAGTAGCACACTAGTATATGATGTGATCATTCTTTATTGATGGCCACTGTAATCAGTAACTGTTTAATTTTCTTGGATCATGTAATTTCAAAGCTGATTTTAGGGTATAGGATCTGGTAACAGAGCTGGGTCTTATTTCATAAGTCTATTGTCAACCATTTAACAACTTCATGGAATTAGAATTTGTATTTCTATAGGCTAGGAAAAACTGGATTAGTATACAGACATAATTAAGATGAATATGGGGAGAAACTTTTTGGTAGCCATGGTTATCGTGATACATTATACACTTTTCCTGTTGTGGTATTTATGTATTAGGAAATGAATTTTATCTATTTCTTTTTTTTTTTTTTTTTTGTATTTCAGTGGCTTTTCTTAGAGGAGAGAGACTTCAGTGTAGACTGTTTTCTATCTTGTGTTTGGTCTCTGCTTAGATGCCTCCATTAGAAGTAAAGGGGAGGGGTTTGGGAAGGGCTTTTATGATCTGGAGAGGAGAGCAAGGCAAAGTTTTGGTGGGGATAATGGCTCACAGATGCGGGCTTTGGGGGATAGCTTGTTATCGGCAGAGTTGTGAAAAGGGAAGAGTGAGCAGTACCAGGGAGAGAGACAATCCTTCTTTCACAGATAACTGAATATACCATGTTCTTTTATACTCTTTGCCTTTGTCCCTACCTGAAGTGCTCCCTCTCCTTCTCTGCTTTGTCAACTTAAAAAAAAAAAAAAAAAACCTTCATTTTTTTTAAATTATGAAAGTAATACATGCCTATTTAAAAAATTAAAAATTACAGAAGTGAATATAAAATATTAGTCCTCTTCTTAGCCATTTTTCCTTGATCTCGGTCTTCTGAGACAACCACTTTATAACATATTAGTGTATCACTTTCCCTTTTTCTGTGCATATAACAACATAATGGTGTATCATTTTACTTTTTTTCCTTGCATATAAAACCCACGAATACTTGTGTTTTTTTTAAAGCCAAAATGCAGCTATACCATATCTATTGTTCTGTATTTGCTTTTTTCGTTTATTTTGGAGATTGTCCAGTTAGAACTTATAATTCACCTACTTCTTTAAAAGGGCTGTGGAGATTTCCATTATCTAGATTTGCCATAATTTATTTTACTGTTCCAATATTGATAGACATTTAGGTTGTTATAAATGTTGCTGCAGTAAACATCATTGTAAATATTTTGTGCATATATGTGAATGTTTTTGTAGATTTCAAGAAATGGAATTGTTAAAGTATGTGTACATTTAAAATTCCAAAATCATCTCAATTGTTTTTTTAAAAAAGCTGTAGCGAATTGAACTCTCCCAGTAGTGATGAGAATACACATACTCCCATATCTTTGCTAGGCTGAATATCATCAGCCTTTTACATTATTTGCCAATCTCATAGATGAAGAAAAGCCAGTATCTCCCTTTGTTTTTATATGTATTTCAATATTTGATTACTAATGAGATTGAGCACCTGTTGTTAGTCGTTTCTGGGTTTTAATTTTCCTTCAAGATCCACCTTAAATTTGTTTTCTCTGTAGGATCTTCTCTAATTCCTATTTACCCTTCCCCCAGCCCCAGGCAATGACTTTCTTCCTCTTCTTTGCTCATATAGTACTTTGTATATATCTCTGTTGTAAGCAATTATAATCATATTGTATTATGATTATTTATTTACTGTATACCAGACCAGGAGCTCCTCTAGGATTGTGACCATGTGGTATTCTTGTTTTTTTCTTTTGTATCTCAATTTATTGGCAATAAGGGGACTAAAATCTGCTAGTTTTTTGGATAACGTGGCATAAATGCTTTAAAGATGATTTCTTTTTTTTCCCTTTCAGTTTTATTGAGATATAATTGACATACAGCATTGTATAAGTTTAAGATGTCTAGCATATTGACTTGACTTACGTATATTGCAAAATTATTACCACATAAGTTTAGTGAACATCCATCACCTCACATAGTTACGTAGTATTCATCTTTATGTCTCTTCCTAGTATCTAGCAGAGAGCCTATAGCGCATAGTATGGGTTTAGGAAGCTTTATCAAATGGTTAGTCTGATTCCCAACTGGGAGTCTATTTATAAGGTTTGCTGCCTCCTCCTTTCTTAGGGGAGGAGAGAATTGGCTTTTGACTTAATGGTAATGATTCTACTTCACGTCCTTCATTTTACAAATGAGCAATCAAGTCTAAAGGAGGAATGTCTTATTTGGTTAATGAGATATTTTTATTTCTTTATCACACCGTGCTAGGTGTTGTGAAACAGCAGAGCTTCAAACTGGGAGTTACTTATGGTCAAGGACAAATGTTGATTTCTACAATCTGAGATAGATGGTGAGGTTTTCTCAGTTCTTACCAAGCCTGACCAATGGGGCTTTTGGCCGATGGTCTTATTAGCATGTAGCCTTAAGCCAACACAATTCATCCAAACTTCCTTTGGCTCCTTCCAAAGAGAAATTGTTACCACACAAAATTGGAGTTCTCCTACCCAATGCTCATAAAGAGCCAATTATTATGGCATCTGCTTTTGGGAAAAGAAAACAGCTTTATTGCTAGATCTATCTGCAAGGAGGCAGGGGGCATATACCCTCAGATCTGTTTCCCTGATCCAGGGGTTGGGGCAAGATTTATGGGATGAAGGGCAGGGTTGTGTGAAGTGTGGAGATAGATGATTGAAGGTAAGGAGAAGTGAGGTAATTGATGATCTGCACAAGTGTAGTCAAGCTTCATGGCTCTTCATAGGATGAGTGTTCACAAAATGATGGTATTGGCATGATCTGAGGGTGGAGTTTTCAGCCCTTTGACGCCAAAAGGGTCACTTTATTGGGCATTTGCGCAGGCCCAGTTGATGGGTTGGTGGTCTTAACTGGCCTGAACAGGACAAGGGGTCTCGGTTCCTGAAAAACCACTCTTAATTACTCTGTTGATAAGATGGAGTCAGTTGAACTGGTTCTAGAGGGCCTGTGATTAGAGTATACGTCTTCTCACACGCTAGAGACAGACTTTTCTAATAGCGGTTATTCCAGCCACTGGCTGACTCCTGAGAGGCCTGATGTCTTTTCTTACAGAGAACTCTTAAAACCTGTCCTCTTAGCCACCTTCTCCTTTCACCACCAGATCTTGTTTCATTGTTGCATTTTCCTACCCAAGACATAAGCCCTTACACACATCTCTTCTCATTCTTGTTCCCCTGCCTGTTCTTCCATTCCTTTTCAAACATTTCTCACCCTGTTCTGAGGTTAACAAAATCACTTGCATCTTCATATTCTTTACTGAATGTTACTTTTATCTTTGTTTTAATACCACCTATGTTTCTCCTGAGGGGGAGCCCTCTCTAGTGGAAATTGTACCTTCTTTTACTCTCTACATATCTCAGTGTAGGAAAGGGTAGGAGGAGGTTTCCTTCTTACTTTGCACTGCAGTGCCTTTATAACCTTCATGTTAAAATTCCTGTTGTTGAGTCTCATGTAGGTGGGGTATACATCTTCTCTCACTCATTGAAGACATAGGCTTCTGGCTCACAATCTTCCTTTCCATGTAAGGTTGTGCCACTATTCAAGGTGAATTCAGTGTTTATGTGAACAGAATACCCAGGACCCTGGTTCTGCAGTTTCGTCATCTCTAGCAGTCTTTATCTTCACTTAATTCATTTACTTACTACCATGAAGCTCCTCTGGACCTTACCCTTACCTGAAATCAGCTTTACCTTTAAGATCATTAATTTAAACATCCTGCTGCTGACACTATTCTCTTATCCTTTTACTAACCCTATTTATTGATGCTTTTAAGATCTGCAGTTCCTTGACACCTCTCTCCACTAAATGCTTCCTTTATAAGCAGGCAAGAATCCATTGTCCATCACTTCATACCTCTTGCCAGAATTCTCGGTTTCCTTGCCCTGTTGAATTTCTATCATATGTATCTGCAAAACCTAGATTTTGGATCAGCTTGTCTCTCTGGCCTACACAAAACGTGCCTGCTGAGCAGTGATGGAGAAAAATCACACGGTTTACCCAGATTAGTGATCCTGTGAATTCATGGTCTCCAGTCCCTGCAAGAGCTGTCAGAGCTGCAGAGCAATTTTTTCATTCTCTTTAGGAGTTATTTTAAACATTCTTTTCTTTCTTTAAAGTTAAGAAACAAAGTGTTCTCCACAGATGGTCTTTCTGCTTCATGAGAAAATAGGAGCCATCAAAAGGAGATTCCTTAAATTTCCTGTTACGTGACTCACCAGTTTATCTCCTCTGTACCGTTTGTTCTTCCTTTTCCTTCTGTTTCAGTGGATATGTCTGTCATTCTGTCTCAGGCTGATTCTCCAACAGTGCTTTGGATCTCATTCTCTCCTTCCTGCTGGTTAATTCTGTTTGTCTTTGGTCTTTCTCTTAATTCTGATTCTTTCTCATTTTGCTAAACTTGTTCAAATATCTCACCTAAAACAAACAAAACAAATAACTAATTACCCCTAGAAAGTACCCCTCAGTTCTTTCTAGCTTCTGCCCCCTCCCCTTACCAGCAAAACAAAGCCCCAAACTTCTTTTCTACTGTCTCACTTTCTCTTCACTCCTCATTACACTATAATCTGTCCTCTCCCATCACTCACTAACACTGCTTCCTTCAAGATCTCCACTTGGATATATCATGGACGCTTCAAGATCAACATAGCTACAACTATATTCTTTTTCCTCCTTTGCTCTCAAATCTCCTTAATTTCCTGTGATGTTAGACTCTGATTGTTTGCACTATCCATCTAGCTTGGATCAAGCCAGAAGTTTGGGTGTCTGTCAACTTTGACCTCACATTTCAGTCAGTTACCAGATCTGGTCACTGTTACCTCCTAAAAATGATTCACTTCTCTCCCATCCTTCCACTACTTTCCTACTTCAAGTGACCATGATATTTTTTTCTAGATTGTTACAGTGTTCTTTTCTCTGGTGTGCCTTCTTCCAGCTGTTCTAGCTTCCTATCTATCCATTTTATACTCTCTAGCCAAACTGCTTATTGTAAGGTGCAAATCTAATCATGTTATTCCCAAACTTAAGATACTTAAATGACTGATTTCCCATTCATTCAGGGAAAAGTTTGAAATGCTAATTATTTCTTACAAGATTGTTAATGATCTGACTTCTCCAACCCTATCTCTTGTCCCTTACTCCTCCCCTTCCTCCCAAATTCTACGCATATTAAATAACTTCATTTGAAGCTGCTTCCTTCCCATCTCCAAGATTTTTTTTTTACATGCAGATCCCTTTGCTTAGAATAAAAATACTAACTCCCCAAATATTACTGATGTGCAGTATGTAGAAATACTTTCGCCTTATTGTACTTACTTTAGTTTGAATTCAGATTCTGGATGGAGAAGACAAATATGTATTTACAGTGATGTTTTCAGAAACTGATCTAGTTATGTATTTAATTATAATGGACAGTTGGTTTACGGAACTCAGAAGAGGATTTCCTTAGAGAAGTGTTCCAAATAGAGGTTACTAATGTGAACTCATACTCCTTGTGAGCATTTCTGTTGTGAGAAGTGTGTATAAAATATGGCTAACGGAAAATAGTAATATAAATGCTGGACATAAAACTTCCTTTAAACAATAGAAAATAGATATTTTTAAATGAGTTGTTAATGATAAGTACTTGAAACTTAGTGTATTGAGTAGAGGTTTTTTATGATGTATCATTAAAGTAATTGTTAGTGGCAATAATATAATATTAGCAAGACGTGTAGTTCTTACCATGTGTAGTTCTTACTAGCTAGATTGAGTTAGATTTCTGTTTCATTTTTCCAGTAGCATCAGAATGACATGTTCTTTAAAAATATTCTGTCTTTAGAAGTACTTATAGATTCAATTATAATTTCAAACATTTTTTAAAAATTATGACCCCTTGTAGGTAGAACAGAGTTAGTTGCTTACTTTTTGCAAACATAATGAAAAATCTGTTACTTGTCTGTATTGAAGTCATATTAAAGTCAAAAAGTCTGAGTAGCATGTATCTATTAGTATAATCTCACCAGTTCTTTCAGTAAAGGTTTTACTCATTCTCTAGCTAAAAGATTTAGTGTTTTTTAGACTTAGTATCTTACTAAGCATTTCTTATGTTGTCTCTTTTTTTCATTTTTTTAAACATGGCTCACCACTCTTTTTTTTTTTTGGAAGGAAGATTGGCCACGAGCTAACATCTGTTGCCAATCTTCGTCTTTTTCTTTTTTCTCCCCAAAGCCCCAGACATAGTTGTATATCCTAGTTGTGGGTCCTTCTAGTTCTTCTATGTGAGATGCTGCCTTAGCATGGCTTGATGAGTGATGAGTAGGTCCGCGTCCAGGATCCAAACCTGTGAACCCTGGGCCACCAAAGCAGGACACATGAACTTAACTGCTACGCCACTGGGCCGGCCCCTGTGGTCTCGTTTGAAATAACATTCTTTGAAATATGTAGGGCAGATGTTATACCTCATATTTTCCTGAATGAGGAGGAAAGTGAGGTTTGGAGACGTTAAGTAATTTGCTCACAGAAATGCAGATAATAAATGGCAGAACTGGAAAAGAATCTGTGTCTTTAGAGTTCTGAGATAGTGTTCTTTTCTCATCATCATACTTATTTTCTAAAGTAAAACTTCAAGCTCTGTATAAGAAATTGGTAACTATTATTTTTGGACAACCTGGATGGATATATTACAGCAGTAATTAATATTAAATGTTTTAACATTAAAAGGATTTCAAATTTCAGAATATTTGTTAAATCAGTGTGCAAATTTCAGAATATTTGTTAAATCAGTGATTATTCAACTTATTCACCCTAAAATCCTCTTAAGTTCAGGTTGCTCTTCTCCAAAAGAGAGTAGCGTTTTGTTTTGTGTCTACAAGTGGAGAGATTTAACTCTGTATGATGTACACTTACTCACTGGAGGTCTACAGTATGATGGGCAATTCAAGAACTGTAAATTATCTAATGATCACTTTTTATTTATTAATCTTTTAAAGGTTTGTGTGGAACATTTGAATATGGATATTTGTGGAATTCTGCAAATTAATAAATTTTAAGATAATGAAGCTGCTATCTGAATCCTGGACTTTTATCTGTCTAGTTTTCCATTCTTCTTTCACTGACCTTTAGTTTTCCCTTCTTCTTGGCACTGACCTTTTTTCACTATTGGTGATGAGCATTATTGTCTCCCAAATTATTGCAAAGGATTACTATAAGGAGAACTGTTACTCTTCCCCTTAGGCTGGTTTGCTGTCAGACTGCAGGGTAGCTAAGTGGTGCATTTAAACCGAGATATCCTCAAATGTTCTCTTACAGGTCTGGCTGGGATACAAATGAAAATGGTGATGGTGTCTTTTAAAATAAAGGAGGCGATGGAAACTTCTGTCTTTTATTTATGTTTGGATAGCAAAATTAGGGAGAGGCTGAGGTGATGATGATTAAGAAATTACAATATCTTTGAAACCCACTACTGTTAATGTAGATATTGTTCACTGACCATTTGACCGAGCTAGGGAGGAAATGGAGTGCATAACTCTGGAAAGGGGAAAGGAGCTCTTCACAACTGTGGTATCCCATAATGATAAAATTGCCTTTTTTTTTTTAACTTCCTGCCACATATAAGGTAATATTTGAGACAGTCCAGATACTTTAAGAAGTTATAGTTTATTGGGGAAGATAAAGCTTATTGTCAAATGAAAAGTTAAATGATGAATTGAAGAGCAATAAATACAATAATATAAAATAGTGCCTTACTTGCTATTTGAGCAGCAGATAGTGAACACCATGAATTAAGAAAAGGGAGCAGTCACTGGACTTTGGAAATAGTAGAAAAGCGTTATGATGGAAGAGGGACTTGATTTGCATGTTGAAAGATGATGACTGTAGTAACGACAACAGTGATGATAATGGCAGCAAACACATCTGTCTCTGGCAGTTTTATATGTATTAACTCATTTGGTCCTCCCCACAGCCCTGTGAAATAGATACTGTTATTTTCTTGATCTTACTGATGAGCATGCTGAAGGAGGGAGGGGTTAAATAACTTGTCCAAGGTCACACTTCTTGTAAGTGATGGAGCTGGGATTCTGCAGCATGGCTCCAGATTCTTTGGTTAGGCTACACTGCATCTCACACAGTTGGATTGTAGTAGACTGTGAGGAATAGGGAGGATAGTCTTCCTTTGCCTTAATTGGTACTGTGGCCTTTGGAATGGCCATATTTCGTTATATCTCTGAATGAAAAATAAGCTCTTATCCAGGCCCTACAGGCTTTGGTTGTGTAAAGTTTTGATTAAAGTCTTTTTTTCTTCCAAGATAAAGTGTGTTTTCAGTGAGGAAGATTTAAAAACCCATGTAGCAGAATTTTTTTAAATAAAAAAGATGACACTTTGTGTGTGTGTGTGTGAGGAAGGCTGGCCCTGAGCTAACATCTGTTGCCAATCCTCCTCTCTTTTGCTAAGGAAGACTGGCCCTGGGCTAACATCCGTGCCCATCTTCCTCTACTTTATATGGGATGCCGCCACAGCATGGCTTGACAGGCGGTGCGTCTGTCCGCACCCGGATCTGAACCTGTGAACTGCGGGCCACTGAATTGGAGCGTGCAAACTTAACTGCTATGCCACTGGGCTGGCCCCATGTTTTAAGCTTTTTGAGTGAAAAAATTTTTTTGACCTATGTCCTTTTCATTATATTGTGTTAGGACATTTGAGTAAAACTGTCTATTGAGAACAAATATGCAACTTACTATTTTGCATTTAAAAACAGTTGGTACTATGTAATCATTTAGAAAATTAAATGAAAAATTTGAAGAAAGGATGGTTGAAAAGTGTTAAAAAATAGTGACATTGGATTAAAACAAATCAAAAGACCTACTCATACCCTTGTATATATATGTGTGTATAAAATTTTATAGGACCAGCAAAAAGAGTGCTCTTTATAAAGACAATTAAAAAAATACTGGTGATATGTGTTATAGAGATATTACTGCAGAACAACCAACATATAGTGAAATACTTAATATTGTTTGGAATATAAACATGGAACTGTTCCATTGTATATGGAATCTTAAATTTAAAAGTATCATGCTGTATCATCAAAACAGGTAAACTTAACCCTCCCCAGTATATTTATTATGAACATTTCTTTTGATAATACTTCCTTCATAAAAGTAATAACCATTTAACAAAGGCAGTAGAGCATAGTGTTTAAGGACTTGGGCTTTGGAGTCACGTTTGGGTTTATTTCTTGTCTTTACTCTGTCACTTTATGAGTTACTTAACTTTTGAACCTATCAGTTTCCTCTCAGTAAAATGGAGGATAATGGTAATACTTTATAAAGTTGTTAAGTTTAAATGAAGTAGTCTAAAGCACATAGTGAGAGACGTGTTGTAAGCTTTCAAAAAATGCCAGGTTTGTTTGTTCGCTAATTTATTATTGTGGTAAAAAATGCATAACAGAATTTACTGTCTTAACCATTTCTAAATGTACAGTTCAGTAGTGTTAAGCACATTCACATTGTTTTGTAGCCAGAATCCAGAACTTGTTTCATCTTGAAAAACTCCATACCCATTAAAAAACAACTCCCCATTTGTCCTTCCCCTAAGACCTGGCAACCACCCTTCTACTTTCTGTCTTTGTGAATTTGACTGCTCTAGGTACCTTATATAAGTAGAATCGTACAGTATTTGTCTTTTTGTGACTGGCTTATTTCACTTAGCATTGTAGCATATGTTAGAATTTCTTTTTCAAGGCTGAATAATATTCCATTGAATGTATATACCATGTTTTGTTTATCCATTCATTGGTGGATGGTCACTTGGATTGCTTTCACCTTTTGGCTATTGTGAATAATGCTGCTATGAACAGGGGTGTACAAATGCCTCTTGGAGACCCTGCTTTTAATTCTTTTCAGTATATAACCAGAAGTAGAATTGCTGGATCAGATGATAATTTATTTTTAATTTTTTGAGGAACCACCATACTGTTTTTCATAGTGGCTGCACCATTTTACATTCTCACTAACAGTGCACAAGGGTTCCAGTTTCTCCACATTCTTGCCAACACTTGTCATTTTATGACTTTTTGATAGTAGCCATCCTAATGAGTGTGAGGTTCTTCTCTAATTTTTCTTTATTTTCTTCTGCTTGTAGGCTTAAATTGCTCTTCTTTCACTAGTTTTCCTAAGGAAGCTTAAGTTATTGAATTTAGATCTTTTCTTTTCCTAAATTTACATTTATTGGTATGTTTCTCTTTAAACACTGCTTTTGCTGCCACCCACAAATTTTGGTAAGTTGTATTTTCATTTTTATTTAGTGACATCTTAATTTTTGAAAGGCACTTTTGCTGTATATAGTATTCTAGGTTGATAGTTTTTCTTTTTTTGTGTGTGTGTGTGAGGAAGATTAGCCCTTAGCTACCATCTGCTGCCAGGACCCCTCTTTTTGCTGAGGAAGACCAGCCCTGAGCTAACATCCTTGCCCATCTTCCTCTACTTTATATGGGACGCCTGCCACAGCATGGCTTGATGAGCGGTGCGTAGGTCCATGCCTGGGATCCGAACCTGTGAACCCTGGGCTGCCGCAGGGGAGCACACAAACTTAACCACTGTGCCACTGGGCCGTTCCCTCTAGGTTGATAGTTTTTGTTTATCTTTTAGTACTTCAAAAATGTTGCTCCACTGTCTTCTGACTTGCATTATTCCTCTATTCATAATACGTGTATGTGTTATCTTTCCTCTGAAAAGAGTTTCCTTTTCTGACTGGTTTTAATCAATTTGATTATGATATGCCTTGCTGTAGTTTTCTTTTCTTTTCTTTTCTTTTTTGGTGAGGAAGATTGTCCCTGAGCAAATATCTGTGCCAGTCTTCTGTTTTGTGTATGGGATGTTGCCATAGCATGGCTTGATGAGCAGTGTGTAGATCGGTGCCCGGGATCCAAACCCGCCAACCCTGGGCTGCCGAAGCAGAGCGCATGAACTTAACCACTAGGCCACAGGGCTGGCCCCCATAGTTTTCCTTATGTTTTTGGCTTTGGTTGAGCTTCTTGATCTGTACAGTTTTTAGTTTTCATCAGATGTAGAGAATTTCAAGCCCTTATTTCTTCACATATCTTTTTCTCTTCTTTCCTTTTTCCCTCTCTGGTACTGCAGTTACATGTACTGTAGTAGGTTGCTTCATATTGGCTCACAACTTAGTGATAGTCTATTCATTTTTTTTTAAGCCTTTTTTCCTTTCTGTTTCATTTTGGATAATTTCTATTGCTATGTCTTCAAGTTCCCTTGTCTTTTCTTCTGCAGTTTCTAGCCTCCTGTTAGTCCTACCCAATGCATTTTTCATCTCACACGTGGTATTTTTTTCTCTCTAGATTTTTGATTTATGTCCTTTTTATGTATTACATGTCTCCACTTAACATTTTCAGTGTTGCCTGAATCTCTTTTTTTATTTATTGTGGTAGAATATATATACATGAAGTTTACTATTCTAACTACTCTTGAGTGTACGATTCATTGGCACTAAGTACATTCACAGTATTGTGCAACCATCACCACAATCGGTTTCCAAAACTTTTTCATCACCTTAAACAGAAACTCTGTAAACCATTAGGCAATAATAACTCCCCATCCCCCTTTACAACCAGCCCTTGGTAACCTCTGCTATACTTTCAGTCTCTATGAATTTGCCCATTCTAGATACCTCATAGGAGTGGAATCATGCAATATTTGTTTTTTTGTATATGGTTTATTTCACTTATAATGTTTTTAAGGTTCATCCATGTTGTAGCATCTTTCAGTACTTCGTTCCTTTTTATATCCTTTAGCTTTTTGAACATAATGAATATAGTTATCATAACTGTTTTAATGCTCTTGTTTATTATATATATATCATCTGTGTCATTTCCTAATCAATTTCAATTGATTCTTTTCTACTTATTATGTGTTGAATTTTTCTGTTCCTTGGCTTACATGGTAATTTTTCATTGATTGTCAGATATTACTAATTTTACCTTTTTGGATCCTAGATATTTCTGTATTACTATAAATGGTCTTGAACTTTGTTCTAGGATGTGGTTGCGTTTCTTGAAAACAGTTTGATCCTTTTGTGTCTTTGTTCTGCAGGTAAAGAACAGTGGTGAATCTGGGGCTAATTTTTCCTTGCTACTGAGGCAAAACTCTTGAGTAATCTACTTCAAGCCCCATGAATTATAAGGTTTTACACCCTGGCTAGTATGGCAGGAACTATTTTTGACCCTCTGTCACATCCAGGGCTTGTTGTCCTAATCCTTTCTGATCGTTTTTTCCCTCATTTTGGGAAATCGCATATATAAATGCGATGATCAGTACTCTACTGAAGACGCTAGGGGGACCTTCTGCACATCTCCTGTGATCTCTCTTTGTATATCTCTTTCCTCTCTGATACTCTGTCTTGTAGCCTCCTTGGCCTCCCTGGCTTCCAGTTCTCATCTCCTCCATCCAGGGTGACTGCTAAACTCAGCCTCCCGGCCTGGTCACCCAGAAACGGTCTCTAGGTGGTAAGCTGTGACTGTCTTAGGGCTCACTTTGTTTCTTCATCTCAGGGATCACTGCCCCTCATTGTCCTTCATTTTTATCTAATGTCTTGAAAATTGTTTCACTTGTTTTCTTCTGGTTGTTCAGTTGTTTAGGTGGGGGGGGGGGGCAGGTGGGTAAATCCAGTCTCTATTATTCCGTCTTGGCTGAAAGTGGAGGCTGCAGTTATTTTAACTTAATTCCCTAAACATTAAATAAAAACCTGTTATCAGACTAGAGTAAAACGTGTATGAAATAATTTTATGATATGCCATAATTTATGTAAAGTGTTTATCACAGTGCTGGCACGTGGCAGAACTGTTTGCTATTGTTATCCTTATTATCTCATCAAAGGACCTAATGTTGGTGTCTTTCTTAAATTTAAATGTTAAATTATTTAAGAGTAGATCTAATCTAGCTAATTACAACTAAAGCTATGAGATAGTGCCTTTGAAGGAACTTGTCGTGGTAAAGAATATTGGAAAAAGTAGATACATTATGGTAGAGACTTCCTACTTACCCAAATATCTATTATATTCTACTTCTGTACTAGGAGAACCTCTGGAATTTTGTTGGTTTGAACTGAATGGAATAAGGATATATAAATATATATATATGTACATATATATTTATATATATAGTTCAAAAAATATTTTTTAGCAGTTTTTGTTGCTATATGTGATTGGCCACATGAATAAGTTGTGGCTTATGGAACATGAACATAAGGGGTTTGTGAGTAGCGTCAATGAAGAGTCCTTATAGGGAGTTTATTTATCCTTTTCTTGTCGTTTCTTTTTAATGGCTGGTGTTGGTATTTGCTATCCCGCATCATGTGGTGGAAGCAGTGTATTCAGGTTGATGGTCACAAAGCTGAGGAGCCCGGGTCCCTGATCATTGCAGCTGTACTATATTGTCCCTTAACTGTTTTGAGGCAGACATAAAGGCACTGAGGGGCGTTTTCTGTCACTTGCAGCTGAAACTAATTCAAACTGATAAGACTTAAAAATTACCATCATTTCTTTCATATTGCCTGGGAAATTAGGTGTTTAGAAATGTCTGTTTTTTATAGCTTTTTAAAATTAATAGTTTCTCTTTATTTTATGTATGTGCCTTGTGTTTTACCAATATCATTTTATAAAGTTCCTTCATGTCTGTTTCACAACAATCCTGCAATGTTGTATTATTATCTCTGTTTACTGATGCTATTGAGGTTTAGAGAAGGGACGTAACTTGGTGGTAGTGGTAGTTTATAATCCATTTTAAGTTGGTCTGACTCCAAATCACACACTTTTTTCACTAAGCCATGCCTTTGCTAACACCTTTGTTTTAAATCTTTGTTTCTGAGACACCTTCTGGTTGGTAAGTTAATCTCTTTACTTAGGGGGTGCCCTATACAAGTGACCAAATTAATTGTTTCAGGCTACTTATTTCTTCTGTTTATTAATGAAGAATAAGAAGTTAAACTTTCCTGAATCTGCAAAGTTGAAGACCACTAAAAACCCTAGACTAGTCATAATTCACTTGAGGGTTTATACCATAGATGATGTCTGAAGTCTTCAACCTAGCTTTTTATTTATGCTAGTGTCCTTTATCAGTTAAAGGTTTAGTTTTAGGTGTGGTTAGCTTTAAATTATTGTACTTAGGATCTGAGGAAAACAGCATGACTCTTCTAGTTTATTCTAAGTCTCAATTCACTGAGAAATTTTGATGCATTTTTGGTTTTCATTCTCTTATTATTTTGTTTTAGCCTACTCTTATTGTTCTCTAATGATGTAATAGCAGTCACAGGACAAACACATCATATCCTAGGAGCATAAGAGTGCCAAGAAATATGTGATCACATAAAACATTTACTTCATAAAGAAATTTAATTTTTGTAATTTGTTATGGCAAAATATTTTTAAAGCCTAGGTGTTCCAGAACCTGTTTTACCTGTTACCTTTTAAGTGAGATGAAGGCTGATTGCATACCTGAAAGAGAAATTCACTAGTGGAAGAGACAGATGGCAGAACTATTGAGAATAAGTCTTTGTTTGTGTAACCTTTAGTTTGTTGAGTCTTTTCATTTTTGGAGTACAGGAAATTAAATACTATGGAAGAATTTGCCATTCCCAATTGGTCACATGTTCACTATGTTGTAGAATTTCTTAATGCTACTTTTATTATTTTATAAATCTGGCATGATTTTTCTCTTTAGTAATTGACAAAATATAGATATAAATTTAGTAAGGAAAATCATTTAAAATCGGTAATATTATATATACACACACAATATACACATGTATAAATTCTGATTTTTCTTGGGATCTAAGACCTAGACATTGCCTCCCCTTCCACCAACCTGTGATACTTGATATATGTAGTATTCTGTTTTTCCTCTTTTGCTTTTATAGTACTTACCTACTTTTCCAACTTCTCAAGTTTTAATGCTACCAGTTGAGGGTAGTTGTATTGAGTAATTCTTTTTTTTTTTTTTTTTTGGTGAGGAAGACTATCCCTGAGATAGCATGAGTTGCCAATCCTCCTCTTTTTGCTGAGGAAGATTGGCCCTGGGCTAACATTCATGCCCATCTTCCTCTACTTTTTATGTGGGACGCCTGCCACAGCATGGCCTGATGAGTGGTACATAGGTCCTTGCCCAGGATCTGAACCTGCAAACCCCGGGCCACTGAAGCAGAGCACGCGAAGTTAACCGCTATGCCACTGGGCTGGCCCCAGAGTAATTCTTTTTAAGAGTGCTGTCTTTGAATATATCCAAATATGCCTCTGCCCAGTATAGTAGTCGTTAGCTACATGTGGCTAAGTTAATTAAATTAATTAAAATAAAGAGAATAAGTTCTGTTCCTCAGTTGCACTAACCTTATTTCAAGTGCTCAGTAGTCACTTGTGACTACGGGCTACCATATTGGACAGCACAGATACAGATACAGAACACCAGTACCTGAAGAAGTTACCTAGTATGATTCTTTTTTTTTTTTTTTTCATTTTTATTGATGTCTTAATAGTTTATAACATTGTGGGGTTTTAGTTGTACATTATTATTTGTCCATCACCATTTGGATGCATCCCTTCACCCCTTGTGCCCACCCCCCACCCCCCACGCCCCTGGTAACCACCAACCAGTTCTCTCTGTCTGTGTGTTCATTTATATTCCATATATGAGTGAAATCATGCGGTGTTTGTCCTTCTCTCTCTGGCTAATTTCACTTAACATAATACTCTCTAGGTCCATCCATGTTGTTGCAAATGGGACAATTGTGTCTTTTATGGCTGAGTAGTATTCCATTGTATATATATATGCCACATCTTCTTTATCCAATCATCAGTCAAGGGACACTTGGGTTGCTTCCACTTCTTGGCTATAGTGAATAATGCTGCAGTGAACATAGGGGTGCATAAGCCTCTTGTGATGGTTGATTTCATCTCCGTTGGGTAGATGCCCAAGAGTGGGATTGCTGGATCATAAGGTGTTTCTATTTTTAATTTTTTGAGGAATCTCCATACTGTTTTCCATAGAGGCCATACCTGTTTGCATTCCCACCAGCAGTGAATTAAGGTTCTCATTTCTCCACAACCTCTCCAACAGTTGTTGTTTTTTGTCTTGGTGATTATAGCCATTCTAATGGGTGTAAAGTGATACCTTAGTATAGTTTTGATTTGCATTTCCCTGATGATTAGTGATGTTGAACATCTTTTCATGTGCCTGTTGGCCGTCTGTATATCTTCCTTGGAAAAATGTCTGTTCACATCCTCTGCCCATTTTTTGATCAGGTTGTTTGTTTTGTTGTTGCTCAGTTGTGTGAGTTCTTTATATATTACGGAGATTAATCCCTTGTCAGATAAACGATTTGTGAATGTTTTCTCCCAGCTGGTGGGTTGTCTCTTCATTTCGATCCTGGTTTCATTTGCCTTGTACAAGCTCTGTAGTCTGATGAAGTCCCCCTGGTTTATTTTTTCTTTTGTTTCCCTTGTCCGAGTAGACATGGAATCTGAGAGGATCCCTTTATGACCGATGCCAGTTAGTGTACTACCTATGTTTTCTTCCAGGAGTTTTACAGTTTCGGGTCTCACTTTCAGGTCCTTAATCCATTTTGAGTTGATTTTTCTGTATGGTGATAGAAGATGGTCTGCTTTCATTCTTTTGCATGTGGCTGTCCAGTTTTCCCAGCACTATTGATTGAAGAGACTTCCCTTTCTCCATTGTATTGTTCTTAGCTCCTTTGTCGAAGAGTAGATGTCCATAAGTGTGTGGTTTTATTTCTGGGCTTTCAATTCTGTTCCATTGATCTGTGTGTCTATTTTTGTACCAGTACCATGCTGTTTTGATTACTATAGCTCTATAGTATATTTTGAAATCAGGGATTGTGATGCCTCCAGCTTTGTTCTTTTTTTTACAGGATTGCTTTAGCTATTCATGGTCTTTTGTTGGCCCATACGAATTTCAGTATTTTTTGTTCTATTACCGTGAAGAATGACATTGGGATTCTGATTGGGATTGCATTGAATCTATAGATTGCTTTAGGTAGTATGGACATTTTAACTATGTTTATTCTTCCAATCCATGTGCATGGAAAATTTTCCATTTCTTTATGTCATCATCGATTTCTTTCAATAGTGTCTTATAGTTTTCATTGTATAGGTCTTTCACCTCCTTGGTTAAGTTTATTCCCAGATACTTCATTCTTTTTGTTGCAATTGTAAATGGGATTGTCTTTTTGAGTTCTCTTTCTGTTAGTTCATCATTAGCATATAGAAATGCAACTGATTTTTGTAAGTTGATTTTATACCCTGCTACTTTACTGTAGTTGTTGATTATTTCTAGTAGTTTTCCAGTGGATTTTTTGGGGTTTTCTGTGTATAAGGTGATGTCATCTGCAAATAGAGTTTCACTTCTTTGTTGCCTATTTGGAGTCCTTTTATTCCTATTTCTTGCCTAATTGCTCTGGCCAAAACCTCCAGTACTATGTTGAATAAGAGTGGCAAGAGTGGGCACCCTTTTCTTCTTCCTGTCCTCACAGAAATGACTTTCAGTTTTTCCCCATTGAGTAGGATGTTAGATGTAGGTTTGTCATATATGGCCCTTATTATGTTGAGGTACTTTCCTTCTATACCCATGTTGTTGAGAGTTTTTATCATAAATGGATGCTGGATCTTGTCGAATGCCTTCTCTGCATCGATTGAGATGATCATGTGGTTTTTATTCTTCATTTTGTTAATGTGGTGTATCATGTTGATTGATTTGAGGATGTTGAACCCTCCCTGTGTCCCTGGTATAAATCCCACTTGATCATGGTGTATGATCTTTTTGATGTATTGCTGTATTTGGTTTGCCAATATTTTGTTGAGGATTTTTGGTCTATGTTCATCAGCGATATTGACCTGTAATTTTCCTTCTTTGTATTGTTCTTGTCTGGCTTTGATATTGGGGTGATGTTGGCCTCGTAGAATGTGTTAGGAAGTATTCCATATTCCTCTATCTTTTGGAAGAGTTTGAGAAGAAGAGGTGTTAAATCTTCATTGAATGTTTGGTAAAATTCTCCAGGGAAGCCATCTGGTCCTGGACTTGTATTTTTTGGGAGGTTTTTGATTACTATTTCAATGTCTTTACTTGTGATTGGTCTATTCAGATTCTCTATTTCTTCTTGATTCAGTCTTGGGAGGTTGTATGCATCCAATAATTTGTCCATTTCCTCTAGGTTGTCCAATTTGTTGGCATATAGATTTTCATAGTATTTCCTAATAATCCCTGGTATTTCTGTGGTGTCTGTTGTAATTTCTCCACTTTCATTTCCAATTTTATTTATTTGAGTCTTCTCCCTTTTTTTCTTAGTGAGTCTGGCTAAGGGTTTGTCGATTTTGTTTATCTTCTCAAAGAACCAGCTCTTTGTTTCATTGATCCTTTCTACTGTTTTTTTGGTTTCAGTTTCATTTATTTCTGCTCTGATTTTTATTATTTCCCTCCTGCTGATTCAGGGGTTTGTTCTTCTTTTTCTAATTCTATTAGGTGCAATTTAAGGTTATTTATTTGGGATTTTTCTTGTCTGTTAAGGTGGGCTTGTATTCCTATGACTTTCCCTCTCAGGACCACTTTTGCTGCCTCCCATGTGAGTTGGTATGGTGTATTTTCCTTTTCATTTGTCTCCAGATAGCTTTTGATTTCTCCTTTAATTTCATCAACGATCCATTGGTTGTTCAGTAGCATGTTGTTTAGTCTCCACATCTTTGTCCCTTTCCCAGTTTTTTTCTTGCAGTTGATTTCTAGTTTCATAGCATTATGATCAGAAAAGATGCTTGTAATGATTTCAATCTTAAATTTATAGAGGTTTGTCTTGTTTCCTAATATATGGTCTATCCTTGAGAATGTTCCATGTGCAGTTGAGAAGAATGTGTACCCTGCTTTTTTTGGGTGGAGTGCTCTGTATATATCTATTAAGTCCATTGCGTCTAGTTTTTCGTTTAAGTCCATTATTTCCTTATTGACTTTTTGTCTGGATGATCTATCCAGTGATGTAAGGGGGGTGTTAAGATCGCCTACTATTATTGTGTTGTTGTTAATATCTGTTTTTAGGTTTTTTAGTAGTTTTATGTACTTTGGTGCTCCTGTGTTGGGTGGATAGATATTTATAAGTGATATGTCTTCTTGGTGAAGTGTCCCTTTTATCATTGTATATTGCCCCTCTTTGTCTCTCATTACCTTTTTTATCTTGAAGTCTACTTTGTCTGATATAAGTATGGCAACTCCTGCTTTCTTTTGTTTGCCATTAGCTTGGAGTATTGTCTTCCATCCTTTTACTTTGAGTCTGTGTTTGTCTTTAGAGCTGAGATGTGTTTCCTGGAGGCAGCAAATTGTTGGATCTTGGTTTTGAATCCATCCCGCCACTCTGTGTCTTTTGATTGGAGAATTCAATCCGTTTACATTTAGAATGATTATTGATATATGAGGGTTTAATGTTGCTATTTTATTGTTCATTTTCTGCTTTTGCATTTCCTTCGTTTCTTGTCCCATGTGTTTCGGACTGCCAATTCAGTTTGGTAGTTCTGCATGATGATTCTCTTAGTTTTCTCTTTATTTGTCATATGTGGTTCTCTTTTGGTTATTTGTTTAGTGGTTATCGTGAGGTTTATATAAAAGATCTCCTGGATAAGATAGTCCATTTTCTGATACCTCTTGTTTCCTTAGACTAAGTTGATTTGATCCCTTTCCTCTTCCCCTTCTAATTTGTTGTTCACTACTTATTCCATCTTGTGTTGTGAGTGTGTGTTTACAGTGATGAGTTTAAATTCATTTTTGATATTTTCCCACTGTAGTTTTTCTGTTTAGTCTCCTTGTTTTTCTCCTTGCTCCAAACTTAGTATCCCCTTTCTCTTTTGTTTTTTTTTTTTCAGGCCTAAGTGCCTTCTTGAGCATTTCTTGTAGTGGGGTTCTTGTGGTGATGATCTCCCTTAGCTTTTGTTTATCAGGAAGAGTTATTATTTCTCCATCATATTTGAAGGATATTTTCGCTGGATAAAGTATTCTTTGGTGAAGGTTTTTGTCTTTCAGGATTTTGAATACATCATTCCAGTCTCTCTTAGCCTGTAGCGTTTCTGTCGAGAACTCAGCTGACAGCCTGATGGAGTTTCCTTTGTATGTTATTTTGTTTTTTTGTTTAGCTGCACTTAATATTTTTCTTTGTCATTAACTTTTGCTAGCTTTGCTACTATACGCAGTGGAGTTGGTCTTTTGCTGTTTATATATTTAGGTGATCTATTGACTTCATTCACTGTTATTTCCATCTCTTTCCCCAGGTTTGGGAAGTTCTCAGCTATTATTTCTTTGAACAAATATTCTGTTCCTTTTTCCCTTCCTTCTCTTTCTGGAATACCTTTTATCCTTATGTTACTTTTCCTAATTAAGTCTGATATTTCTTGAAAAATTTCTTCATTTCTTTTTAGTCTTAGTTCTGTCTCCTCCTCTATGTGGAGCGTTTCTGCATGGCTGTCCTCAATAATGCAAATTCTTTCCTCCATATTGTCAGTTCTGCTCTTTAAAGACTCCAGGTTTTCCTTTATCTAGTCCATTGTGTTTTTCATCTTCAATATTTCTGATTGGTTTTTCTTTATGGTTTCAATCTCTTGTGAAGAAATTCCTGAATTCGTTAATTTGTTTCTCTGTGTTCTGTTATAATTCGTTGAGTTTTTTTATGATAGCTATTTTGAATTCTCTGTCGTTCAGGCTGTAGATTTCTGTGCCTTCAGGGTTGGTTTCTGGGTGTTTGTCATTTTCCTGTTGATCTAGAGACTTATGATACTTTTGAATAGAGCCGGCTGATTTACCTTTCCTATTCTTCATCTTGATAAAATTTCCGGTCCTGCAATTTCCACCTGCTGCCACTGGGTGGAAGTCACGAGCTGTGTGTTCTGAACCTGCTGCAGTCCCTGGAGGGATTGTGCTGAAGTGCAGGGTGTGTTGGGGGAGGGGTTCTCTCTTTCGCCTGCCTTGCCCCAGGGCTTCCTTTCTGGCACTCTTGGGGCATTCAACACACCCTGAAACAGTCTGTTGTTGCTTCCCTATAGGGATCTCTCAACAGTCATTGAGAGCACGTGGAGGGCGATAGCTTTCCCTGCTGAGGGCCCCCTCTCCCTCCTCCCAGTCTGTGAGCCACGTGGTCTGTCTTTGCCAATTGAATGGGGAGGGGGAGTAAATCTCCTTACCTCTCCTCAAGTCTTTTGGGGCTTCCTGTGCCTCCACTGTCAGATGTACTGTGGCAAGGGCCTCTTAGAAGTCCTTTGTAGTCTTTGATTGATCTCTTTTGGTATGCAAATGATGTTTTTGTTGTGTCTTAGGGGGCAGAGATTCAAAGAGGGAATCTCATTCCGCCTTGATGCTGATGTCACTCCTCTAGTATGATTCTTATTATTTTAGATATACGTCATTTAATAATGTAATTACTGGTTTTAATTTCTAGCAGAGATTGTTTAGAAAAGTGTGGTCTTTCATTTCTATGAAGCCTTCCTTACCAGTCTACAGTTTGATGAAAATTTTCTCACTAAAGTTTCATTATACCGTGTTGCCCAGTTAGCAGACAAATAAGACTTTGCTCTTTGTTAAATGGCTTGCCAGAAAAAATTATGGATATCCTTTTAGACATTTATTACCTTTCTGATTATAGGTTTAATCTGTGGTTATTATAGAATATTGGAAAATGTAAAGAGTAAAAAATAAAAACTTATATTAAAACCACCCAGAGATAGGGGCCGGCCTGGTGGTGTAGTGGTTGGGTTCACGTGCTCTGCTTTGGAGGCCTGGGGTTTGCAGGTGTGGATCTGGGCGCGGACCCACGCACCACTTGTCAAGCCATGCTGTGGTGGCGTCCCATATAAAGTAGAGGAAGATGGGCACGGATGTTAGCCCAGGGCCAGTCTTCCTCAGCAAAAAGAGGAGGATTGGCAATGCATGTTAGCTCAGGGTTAATCTTCCTCACCCCTCAAAAAAAAAACCACCCATAGATAATCACTGTTTTTGTTTTTTGTTTTTGCTATGTTTCTAATTTAATTTTAATTTTTTTAAACCACTGGGAATGTCCCTCATATTCAATTTTGTCCTTAATATGTTAGGATAAGGGTTTTCTGATGATGCTGTTAATTTTTTTCTTAAAATATTAAACAAATGCACCAAATATTGAATTAATTTGCGTAACCATTCCCCTGTTTTTGGACATTGTGTTCTGTGTAATGGTGCTTTTACACCATAGTTTTACACCAGTAGTGCTTTTCCTTTTGTAACACTGATTACAAGGGTATTTCTGTTGCTTGAATATAATCCTTTTAACAAAATTTTCACCTTTTTATGGTAATTATTTGCATTACGTGTATGTCTTCTACTAGAGTAGAAGCCACTTGAGTTTAAGGATCATGCCTTGATTACCTTCAATCTTTTTGCAATGAGACAGGATATAAAGTTACTTAAGTTATATTTATATTCCCAATTTATAGCACTGTGCCTGGTATATAGTTACTCATCAATGTTTGACACAATGAATTTGGATAATTGTATTATCCATTTTCATAGGTTTTGCCTGTGGGTGAGAATATGCAAGAAATTTTAATAAAAGAATAATTGTTTTTTGGACATATTGCTTGCCTTTAAGGACTTTAGAGTCATTTGTAATACACATTTTTTTCCCCTTTTTCTTGCAGCTCTTTTCACAGGAGAAAGTTTTTGGATATGCCATGTAAGGAGATGAGTAATTATTCAAAGACATCCATATTTAAGCATCATATTTGCCTGGCTTTATCACATGCCACAATATGTTTTAGCTATTTGAAGAACATCTGTAGTGGCAAACACAAAACAGTGAATCATGGGTGCTGGGATACGGGCCAAATTTAAATGGCTTTGTAAGTTTTATAACTTATTTCAACAATCTTCTAGTACAAGAAACCATGAAAAGCAAAATTTAATGATATGTATAGTTAATATTTTATTTTCTAAACTCACCTAATTTGATGGCATGTAAAATGTGGAAGGTATGAGACTTTATTTTATTCATGAAATATAGCATGCTATGTGTTAAAATATATATTGGTGCCAACAAATGTAGTCCTAAACCATTCATGTGATATTTCAAATGTACTTAACAGTACTGTGCTTCAGTGAATAATCTTAACTAAAAAGCCAGTGTATGCAGTCTGAATCAGTTCCTTTATAGAGCATTTAGACAAAGCACATATGTCAGTCAAAATTGGTATAAAGAGAGCAGCAAATCAAAAAACATTTATGGTGATGTTTTTAATTACTACATTGGACTATGAGGAGAACATTATTGTTATTCTGAAGTGCAAATTATTGACTGAATAGTTTTTCTTGTCCATTTTTTATATCATAGTATGTTTTATTCATTCAACAATATATCCTTTCCACTTTTCTATGTTAATACATTTAAATCGACTTCATTTTTAATAGCTCTACAGTATTCCATTGGATGTATTATAAATTATTTATCCATTACCCATACTATAGGTCTTTTGAGTCATTTTAATTACTTACATCTAGATATCAAAGGATATTCTTACAAATACACATTTATATATTTATGCAGGTTCTAGGAAAAGGCTAGAATTCATTTTCTGTTATTTCCCACATTTCAATTAGAGTTATATATTTTTACAATAAGAACAAAATATAAGTTTATGATTATAATGAAAAACTTCCTTGAAAAAGTCGGTTAAGTATTTGAGGGAAAAAAATGAGGTTATTTTCTCACTTCATAACATGCACCAAAATAAACTCCAAATAGTCAAATGAGACAAAGGCAAAATGAAAAACCATAAACAAAATGAAGCTGTACAAGTGCCCATCTGTTCTAAACATAATGGACATGAAAGCAATCATAAAGAAAAAAATCATAGTTCTTATTTGCTGAAAGTGAACAAAACTAAAAGAGAATGAAAGTTAAAAGATAACAAACTGAGAAAAACCATATGCCCAAATACAGCTAAGGCACTAATATTCTTAATATAAAGAGCTTATGTAAATTCACCATACAACCTCAAATATCAATAGAAATCTGTTTTAAAGGATTTAGACAGTTCACTAAAGGGCATAGTTGTGTCTAATCTGTCTATTGAATTCTTAATTTCACTTATTTTGTTTTTTTAACTTTTAGAATTTTATTTGATAAAATTTCAGGTTTCCTGCTGAATTCTTATCTTGAACTATTAATAGTGGTGATTTTTGAAGTTTGTATTAAGTTTCTGATTTTTTAGAAAATTTCTCTTGGCTTTATGATATTTTAGTTTTATCTTCTGATATGACTGCTAATGTTTAATTGACTATTAGACATTGTACGTGAAAAACTGCTTAGATAATTAGCTAATGTTATCTTTATTCAAAGAGGATTTATTTTCTTCTGTCAGTCAATTAGGATTGAGGCAAATCACCTTAATCTCTTCAGTGATTGAACTGACTTGAGGAAGATTTTCAATCTTTTGAGGGTTGGTCTATTTCTGTTTTTTTCTTATTTATTCCTAGGGTGTAGCCCTTTAGTGCACTTAGTTAAAAGCCTGGGCTTTGCTTTGTGAGTCCCAAACTCCTAATTTCTGTATTCCCAACCCCATGAGGGTACAGAAAGCTCTCTACAGCTTCTCAACTTCTGAGCTTCAGCTTTGTAGTCAACTTTAGGCTCACCTCCTTGTGCCCCCTATCCCACGTCATGTTAGTCTCAGTGGTAGGATTGGCTTGCAGCAAGTTGGTCTATCGTTGGTGGAGGTAGAACTCTCCCTGTTATATTGTCCACAAATTGTTTGTTTCTTTCTTTTTTGTGTGTGCGAGGAAGATTGGCTCTGAGCTAACATCCATTGCCAATCCTCCTCTTTTTGCTGAGGAAGATTAGCCCTGAGCTAACATCTGTGCCTATCTTCGCTATTTTGTGTGTGGGATGCTGCCCCAGTATGGCTTGATGAGCGGTGCTTAGGTCCGCGCCTGGGATCTGAACCTGTGAACCCCAGGCCGCCCAAGTGGAGTGTGCGAACTTAACCACTCTGCCACTGGGTTGGCCCCACTTGTTTCTTTTTAAGAGTCCCAGTTCAGTGTACCAGATATAGGAATTTTAGAGGTTTGATACATTACAATTTTTCTCATGCTGAATTCGGAGCCAGTTGAAAATTGGAGGAATAAGTTAGATAGAGATCTTATGTCATCTGTTATTATTGGTAAAATCTAGTCTACATGCTCAGATATGGGACAAAAATGGGCTCATTGTCCTGAATAGATTTGCATTCTTCCAACAGATAGGTCTTTTTCACAGAGGTCGAGTCTTCCTTGCTGTGTTTATCACAAGAATGATAGTAGATGAGAATTAGTGTGTATCATTTATATGGATCAAGATTCCAGAAAACTAAGTAATTTAGTGTAACTTAAAATAATTGTAAATAGCAGTTGTGATCACTAAGTGTCTGTTATATAGAACTTATATTTTTATAAACTTTGGCCATAGAGTGTGGATTTATGATAAGTTGTAATGTTGAGCATGCTAGGATATAAAACATTGTTTTGTATCTCAAGAATAATTACACAATGGAATATTTTGTGATGATTATGCTTGCAATATGATGACCTTTATATAATCTGGTTATATGCCTTTTAATTTTGGAATTTATCTAGAGTCAGTGACTCGTGTGCCGTCAGAATTCTCTCAGTATTGTGTATACCACAATAATGTTGGCAGTATCTTTTTATTTTATTTTTTTGTGAGGAAGACCAGCCCTGAGCTAACATCCGCTGCCAATCCTCCTCTTTTTGCTGAGGAAGACTGGCCCTGGGCTAACATCCCTGCCCATCTTCCTCTACTTTATATGGGATGCCACCATGGCATGGCTGACAAGCAGTGCATTGGTGGGCCCCTGGGATCCAAACCTGCCAACCCGGGCTGCCAAAGTGCGAACTAAACCACTGCGCCGCTGGGCTGGCCCCCATTGGCGGTTTCTTTTATGAAGTCTGAACCATATGACTAAGCACAGTAAGTACAGGAATCTCCCACTTACAACTGCTTGACTTTTCATCCCCAACTCCAACTTTATCCTTTTTTTTTTTTTTCAATTGTAAGACTTTACAGTAATGGCCAAACTCATATTTAGAATTTTCCTGAGGGTTGCATTCAGTGGTAACACCAGGTAACGCAAATACAGTCAAGCCACTTCCCTTAAAAAAATTCACCAAACTTTTGGGTCAGATTACCATAAGGTGGACTAAATTAGAAGGAGAAATAAAACATGCCAATACTTTTTACAGGGAGATTTGCTGGGAAAAGAATGTATCTAGGCCATCTTAGTTTGACTTTTATTTTGCATAATTAGTTCAGCTGATTCATAAAATCCCTCAAAGAAAAGACTTTGACATAACTTTTATATTAAATGATTGGTTTCATACTTAGAAATGTTAAACTATGTTTTTGTGTTTTACATTCTCTTTTAGTTTTGTGATTTTTTTGCTGGGGGGGCGGTTGGTGGGGAGGGAGACTTAAATAGGTTTCCAGGTATAGAACTCCAATTTATAATACTGTTTCTGTTGGAAATTAGAATTTGATTTATAAATTTGGATTTCATTCACTATCAAAGAACTAGTTAGGTTGTAAGATGGATGGGGGTCATGTGTGTAGCTCAATTAATGATTATCAAACCATGTTTATTAATATATATATCTGTATATAAACACATATATATACATGCACGTACATACAGTGTTTTGTGTGTATGTTTCATTTTCAGAAGTATTGGGTTAGATTCAGTTATATTTGTTGTTTAGGAATTTCTTTAAGATAATGTTGTCTGTCATTTTGGTGATAATTGTGCAAGAA
This sequence comes from Tapirus indicus, assembly GCA_031878705.1. NCBI lineage: Eukaryota > Metazoa > Chordata > Mammalia > Perissodactyla > Tapiridae > Tapirus > Tapirus indicus. The sequence continues at coordinate 9,231,735 of CM062923.1, read as the reverse complement.
AGCAAAGTCATTTGTATTATTTGGTGGCATAGGAAAAAAAGCATTTATAAAACAAGATGCTACTAATTTGACCACTTTACGTATAGAAACCCTAAGATTTTGCAGATTTTTGGATTATACTTTTTTCTTAAATACAAACTATTAAATATGTTTTTATAATACTGTAAACTAATTGACATCATTGTGGTTAGCTTAATTTAGTCTTGGTAGTTTTTCAAGGAAATGTGGTAATAAAATATCAGAGACCTCAGTTGTTTATGTCCCCTGGTTCACACCATTGACTTCACTTGAATGTGAGTTTACTCTCATTCTTTTTTCCTGGAGAAAACTTGCTTTCTCTGTGTATCTGTACTTTTCAGTCAAGTCTGATACAGTTAATCCTTGTCTGTCAGCATTTAATAGTTTATACTGTACTTTCCACATGCTGTTGGTAGATATTTTCTTGTTGTATTAGCTGGCTACACAGTATTATAGCTTTGCTTCCTGAGGGAAATAAGTTTGCTTACTGAGCTCCTTAGAGCAGGGACATTAGCTCATTCATTTATGTTGTGGGCATACTTGTTGAAATGGTATCGCAGAGCTATCAAATTAACAGTGAAGTTTTCTTTTACCTGTTTCAGTATTCCCTTGGTATGATTGAGAAAGTGAACTTAATTTGTAATTGTATCTTAAGTCCTTTGTGTTCAAAAGACTTTGTATACATTCAGTCATTTAATAAATATTTATTTAGCAACTACTACCTGTCAAGCCCCGGTTTAGGCCCTGGATTAGGCCCTGGGAATGTAGCAGTGAACAAAACAGATAAAACTTCCCTGGCATTAGTTTACATTTTAATGGGGAGCCAGATAATAATAAACAATTAAGTTAATTGTATGTAAAATAGTGATTTATGGTAAGGAGAAAAAAAGTCAGACAAAGAGGAAGATACGAATATATACAGGATGTTGACAATTTAGACAGTAAGGTCTTCCTGAAAAGGTGACTTTTAAGTAAAGACCTAGTGAAAGTAGGAGAGCTAGCCATGCAGATACATGGATGTGAACCTTGTAGACAGAAGGAAATAGCAAATCCAAAGACCCTGAGTCAGGAGCATGCCCTGGTGTGATTTTTTTTTTTTAACTTTTATTTGGAAACAATTTCAAACTTACAGAAAAGTTTTAAAAACTTCTGTATACACTTTGCTTAGAAATCTCATTCCAGTTTTGTTAATTGTCCAATTAATATTCTTTAGACTGAAAGGATCTAATCCAGGATCATGTATTGCATCCAGCTCTCATATCTCTTTAATCTCCTTCGATTTGGAGCCATTCCTCAGTCTTTCTTTTCTTTTCTTTTTTTTTTTTTTTGTGGGGAAGACCAGCCCTGAGCTAACATCTGTTGCCAATCCTCCCCTTTTTGCTGAGGAAGACTGGCCCTGGGCTAACATCTGTGCCCATCTTCCTCCACTTTATATGGGACGCCACCACGGCATGGCTAACAGGCAGTGCGTCTGCGGGCTCCCGGGATCCGAACTCGCGAACCCTGGGCTGCCAAGCGCGGACTAAACCGCTGCGCCACTGGGCGGCCCCCCTCAGTCTTTCTTGATTTTCATGCTGTTCACAATTTTGAAGATTACAAGCCACTTATTTTGTAGAATATCCTCGATTTGGGTTTGTCTAATGTTTCCTGATGATTAGACCCAAGATACGCATTTTTGGCTGTAACTTCACAGAAGTGACGTTGTGTTCTTCTTGATAAATCCTATTTGGTGGCATACAATTTATCCCATTAGGTAGTGTTGACTTTGATCACTTCAGTAAAGCTGTCTGCCAAGGTTACAGTTACTCCCCCTCCCTTTATAATTAATAAGTATTTTGTGGGGAGATACTTTGAGACTATATAAAATCGTGTTCCTGTTCCCACTTTCACCTGTCAGTTTTAGCATCCGTTGATGTTTCCCACCATTAATTTTTACCATGATGATTGCCAAATGGTGATATTCTGATTCAAGTATTCTTTCTACATTTATTAGTTGGCATTTTACTGTAAGAAAGAGAATTACGGGCATACCTTGGAGATATTGTGGGGTCATCCAGACCACTACAGTAAAGTGAATATTGCAATAAGGCAAGTCACACGAATTTTTTGCTTTCCCAGTGCATATAAAAATTGTGCTTATACCATACTGTAGTCTGTTAAGTGTGCAATAGCATTATGTTTAAAAAAAGAATGTACATACCTTAATTAATATAAAATATAAATATATAATGAAATATAATGAAAAAGTTTGAGATATGCGAGAATTACCAAAATGTGATATACAGACATGAAGTGAACAAGTGCTTTTGGAAAAATGGCACTAATAGACTTGCTCGATGCAGGGTTTCCATAAACTTTGAATTTGTTAAAAAAAACGCAGTGTCTGTGAAGTGCAATAGAGTGAAATATGCCTGTAATTAATTAACCAATTCATATCAATTTATATCAGGAATTCCTGTTTTATTCAATAGGTTATACTCCATTACTATCATTATGTATGTTAATACTCAAATTGTCCCAGATTTGCCATTGGGAGCCCTTTTAAGCTGGCTTGTATGACCTTTTGACATGTTCCCATCAATATTTGTGTACTTCTTTACTTGTTTTTTTAAACTTTTATCATGAAATAATTATAAATTCACAGGAAGTTGCAAAAATCATACAGAATGGTCTTGTGTACCCAGTTGCCCCCAGTGTTTATATCTTATGTAACTATAGTACATTATCAAAATCAGGATATTGGCATTGATACAATGTATGTATATAGTTCTATGCCATTCTGTCACCTGTGCACCTCCTTACTTTTGGCACAAGATGCTGCAGGCTCATCTTATAATTTTCATGCTCTAGTCCTGGAATCAGCCATTTCTCCAAGGAGCCCTAGTTCCTTTTAGTGGACAGTAGTGGTATTTTTGTGTGTGTGTGTGTGTGTGTGTATGTGTGAGGAAGACCAGCCCTGAGCTAACATCCGTTGCCAATCTTCCTCTTTTTTTCTGAGAAAGACTGGCCCTGGGCTAACATCGTGCCCATCTTCCTCCACTTTATATGGGACGCCGTCACAGCATGGCTGACACGCAGTGCGTCGGCAGGCGCCCAGGATCTGAACTGGCGAACCCTGGGCTGCCAAGCGCGGACTAAACCGCTGCGCCACCGCGCGGCCCCAGTAGTGGTATTTTAAAACCACGATCTTGGTGCTAAGTGGGCTCATTGCTTTTGGGGTGTCTCTGCACTCAGACCCTTTTAGTGGACCGATCAAGGAAGCATGAGTGTGTGTGTGTGTGTGTGTGTGTGTGTGTGTGTGTGTGTGTACACCCACACAGACATCTACATCTGTATTTCTATATCTATTTTTATATATTGAAAACCATGAATTTGTACTGATACCTCCAATTCCAGCCCAACACCATGTATTCATTCTAGGTCTCTTTTTCTCCCCATGTTTGTACCTCTTCTCCCAATAGTAAAAGCTGGTTTCTGTTATCCTATAGTTACTGATTTGCTCAGTTCCTCCATATGTAGCCAGCCCCCACCCCACAGGACTGTGGTGCCTCTCAGATGTCCCTTCTTGTGAAAGCCCTGGCTGCTATGGGGCTACCTTCCTACCCCATTCCCATCTACTCCTTGTGTAGGGCCCCTGTTGTGATTTTAAAACTTTTAGAAGGCTAGTGTGGCTGGAGCAGAATGAGTAAGAAGGAAAGTAATAGAGGATGAGGTTTAAGGGTTAACCAATTAAGTAGGTGAGGGCTGATCATAAAGAGCTTCATAGGTAATAGCTGGGAATTTGTGCTTTACTCTCAATGAAATGGAAGCCATTGGAGATTTTGAACCGAGGAGTGGCGGGATCATCTCTTTGTTTAATTGAAAATAATCTGAAGGGGAAAGGGAGGGCAAAGCTGGAAGCAGGGAGACCTGTTAGTAGGCTTTTGCAGTAATTCAGGTAAAATGGTGGTGTCTTGAACTAGGGTGGTTGTAGTGAGGGTAGTGAAAACTGGTGGAATTATGAATTCATTTTGAAGGCAATGCGGGCAGGATTTGTAGGTGTTTGGATTTAGGCTCTTAAGAGAAAGAGCAGTCAAGCTTGACACCAAAGTTGTTGGCCTGAGTATTTGGAAGGATGGAATTGCCATTAACTGAGATGTGGAAGACTGAAGGAGGAAGTGGTTGCAGTGGAAGGGGATAGGGCACAGTTTTGGAGATTGTCATTTCAGATAGTTATTAGATACCCAGATAAGCTGGATGTCATATAGGGAAGTGGAGATATGGATCTAGAATTCAAGATTTTAGGTATCTGGGATAGAGATAATGAATTTGGAAGCCATCAGCGCTTGAAGACATGAGACAAGTTGAGATCTCCTGTGGAGTGAGTGGATTTAAAAGCAAAGAGGCCCAAGGACTAAGAAGAAAACCAGCAAAGGAGACTGAGAAAGGGCAGTCTAGAGAGATATATGGAAAAACCATGAGAATGCGTTTTTATCAAAGTCAAATGAAGAAAGATTTTCAATAAGTAGATAGTAAAGGATTGTTCAAAGATGTTTATAGGTCAAGTAAAATGTGGACTGAGAAATGATAATTGGATTAGCAATGTGGAGGTCATTGATAAGCTTGAGAAGGACAGTTTAGGTAGTGTGGTGGTGATGGTGATGGTTGGTAGGGGGGAACTGGTTGGAGTGAGTTCTAAAGAGAATAGGAAGAGAAAAGCTAAAGACTAGATATCTTTTTCAAGGAATTTCTCTATAAAGGGAAGGAGAGAAAGGAGATGATAACTGTATGGGGAGTGGAATCAAGGGATTTTATTTTCTTGAGAATACAAGAGAGAACAATGTTTCTATGCCAATGACAGTAATCAAGTAGAGAGAATAAGAGATAAAGAGATGATAGGATGGCTGTGGGCGGGGGATGGGGGCAGAGGAGAATTGCTATAGTGTTGTCTTTTAGTAGGCAAGAGGGGAGGGGAGATTTAGTGCATAGGTGGAGGAATTGGCTGTAGCTAGGACTATAATATAATATAATATAGTAGGAAAGAAAGCAGAATATTGTGGGTACCAATGTAGGAATATGGACAGATTTGGTGATGAGAGCTTGTGCAAGTTCTCAATGAGGTAAGAAACCAGGACCTTAGCTGAGAATGAGGTTGGGAGAGACTTTTGAGGTTTGAGGAGAGAAGAGAAAGTGTGAAGTCATCCAGGAGAGTGGGAGAGAAAATGGACCCTGGAAATAGTCTAGGATTGTCAGTCAGCTAAGGGCCACTTGAGCATGGTTGTGTATTTTTCTTAAGTCAGATTTAGCTCTGGAAGTGCAACTACTGAGTAGAGAGAGAGTTGGACTTAATCAATGATATGGTTTTTCCAGGAGAGAATGATTAGGTAAGAGGAGCAAGAGGGTAAGTACAGGGCAGTGGTTATGATGATTGACTGGAATTTAAGTTATACAAAGAGTATACAGAGTAAACATAGGAGTGGGGAGGATGAAGGACAGTGGAAAATGATAGGATCTGGATAGAAGTCCCTGTTGAGTCAAAAGATTGTTGGAGTTGAGGTATTAGTGAGAGTGAGCTGGAAAGATAGGAGTAGGTGGTCAATGAGTAGGATGTTTAAAATTGAGATTATGGAGGTGTTGCAGTTACTGGTGATGATAAGGTTCAGGAGACCACAGGAGTGAGTGTCCAGGATATTAGGAGGATATCTAGGCGTATAATGACATCACCAAGAATTATAGCAGGATTAGTGTTAGAGAGTGTGACAGTGAGCAAGGAACTAAAATCTTTAGAGACTGAGGGTTAGTGACCCAGGAGGGTCACAGATGACTTAAGAAGAAGAGTTGGTGGGTGGGTAGCTGATGATGTGTTTCAAAGCTCAGGGTTTGCAGGAAGGAAGGAGGAAGAGTGGTCTAAGAGTGGCCTCTAGGAGCAAAGAGAATACTTAACCCGCCTTCAGGCTCCACCGTTTGAGAGGGTTGTAATGTGGGGTAGGTAGTGTCATCAAGGGAAAGCAAGGTTTCACCTCGAGCAAGAAGGTGAAAGCAACGGTCATAAAAGAGGTTCAAGATAATAATAGAGTTGCATATCTATTTAAATAATACTAACATAAATACCTACTTTCTTGCTTTAGTTAATGTAATTTATTTAATCTTAGATGATTGTATCACAGTCCTCTCGTTGATATCTGATTTTAATATTTGAGGGCAGACTCTTTGTAAGGTATTATGACAGAAACTTTAGAGGAATCAAACTGAATTTGAAGAATTCTGCACTTCAGGAATTTACAGCTAATAGATATGATAAGCTATGTATAGAAATTGTAAGTGCAGAGTGACATCTTCCTTGAAGAACATGTAATATGTAGAACTTCCGAAGATGGGAAGTGTTTATTCTGGAGTGTCAAGGAAGGTTTCCTGGAAATAAAGTTGCATTTAAGCTGGTCTTGAAGCAGAGATAAAATATGGCAAGTAGAGATGATCTTGAAGAACGTTTTCTTATGCTTAGCACTCTGTCATGGTACATGGTTGCCCCTCAACAAATGTTGAATGTTCTATGGTGAAAGACTGATTTGATCAAAGTTATGAGGGTAGAAAAATCAGTGTGAAATGTGAAAGTTTAGTTGGGCTAGGCCATGCTATCCTATAGATGTACAGTGTTAGCCACTTATATAATTTAAATTTTTCTATTATCCATATTTTAAAAAGTAGAAAGGTGAAATTAATTTTAATAATATATTTAACCCATATAACCAAAATATCATTTCAACATGTCATCAATATTAAAAAATTATTAATGAGATATTTTACATTCTTATTTTGATACTAAGTCTTTGAAATCCAGTGTGTATTTTATATATACAGCGTTTCTTGATTCAGGCTAGCCACATTTCGGGTGCTCAATAGCCACATGTAGTTAGTGGCTTCTATATTGAACAATACAAATCTAGAGCAAATGTGAATGAAGGCTAATAGAATAGTGAAAAATAAGATTGGAGAAGGTTGGTGGGGCCAGATGGCAAAGTATTTGGAATGCTAATTTAGAATTTTAGACTTTATTCTCTAAGTCTAAGCATTTGAAAGCTGTTGAATAATTTTAAGGAGGGCTTGAAACGTAGATTTAAATTTCAGAAAGATTGAGTCCATAGTAGAAGAATGAAGATGGACTGGAGCAGAGGGTGATTAGAGGCAGGGAAACTAGTTAGTAGGTAAGAAATGAGAATCTGAGCAAAGGTATTAGGGAATGGAGTGGAGAAGGGAGCCAACTCTTGAGACCTTAAAGGAAGTATCAGCTGTGCAGAGGGAATGACTTGATGTAAAGGACAAAGGAAGAGATTTCTGAACCTGACTTATGTAGGATGATAACTGCTTATTAGATATAGAGTAGGTAAGACTTGAATGAGAAAATGACTAATTCAGTTTTGGATTTGTTGATATCAAGATGCTGGCTAAATGTTTATTTACACAACAGTTTTGGGGGTGTATGTTCTGTGCTTGGAACATGAAAAATAAAACTTTTTACCTTTGGAAGTTGATAAAAAATTCCTTACATTTAAGGAATATGCAATCTCCAAACTTTTAATCTTATATCCCATCAGTAAAAGATTTTTGAGAATATCTTCAAATAGATGTCTTTCTTTATAATTTTTGTACATGTACCACTATATTAAAATATTATGTACATTAGAAAATACACTTAAAGATAGGAGTTTTAAAAATATAAGCTAAATCCAAAAACATGCTATATATTTTTTTTTTTGAGGAAGATTGGCCCTGAACTAACATCTGTTCCCAATCTTCCTCTTTTTCTTTTTTCTCCCCAAAGCGCCAGTACGTAGTTGTATATCCTAGTTGTAGGTCCTTCTAGTTCTGCTGTGTAGGATGCTGCCGCAGCCCAGGTTGATGAGCGGTGAGTAGGTCTGTGCCCAGGATCCAAACTGGGGAACTCCAGGCCGCCAAAGTGGAACACATGAACTTAACTGTTACCCACCAGGCTAGCCCTGCCATGCTATTTTTTGAGTTATTCATTTTATAATGGTCCAAAAATTTTCTCACTAAATTAAATACATGCTTAATTATTTTTCAAAATTTTGGCTTAGCACTGTGTTACAGTGACTTAAAGATCAGTTTTGAAGTTCAGTTTATTTTGCTACTGGGTTTTAAGGACTATCAGAGGTTTTTTTTTTTTTTGAGATTTCACAAAGATGGGTGGATACAAGTGGAAGAAGCATAATTCCCAGTGGCTGCAGTTACTGAATCACAATACTCATTTTCCAATTCTGCTCACCAGTTACACAACTTTTTTTTCTGGTTGTTGAAATTTAGTTAGTAAATTTCTGTTTTCTCTCATGAGGCCCGTTACTGAAAATGAATCAGAAAGAGTTGGGGGTTTTTTGGTGAGGAAGAGTGTCTCAGAGCTCACATCTGTTGCCAGTCTTCTTTTTGCTGAGGAAGATCGGCCCTGAGCTAACATCTCTGCCCATCTTCCTCTATTTTGTATGTGGGATGCTGCCACAGCATGGCTTGATGAGTGGTGCGTAGGTCTGCACCTGGGATCCGAACCTGTGCACCCCAGGCTGCCGAAGTGGAGCATGTGAACTTAACCACTATGCCACTGGGCTGGCCCCAAGAGTTGCGTTTTTATATTTTAACAAATGGGTTAAAAACCCACTGAATGTCTTTATTTTTAACTAGGTCAGAAAGTTATGTTTTCAAGTTTTAAAAACATCGAAGTGCAAGTTAAAAAACAATTTTCATAGGCAAAGCATGTTACTATCTGTAAAATTCATATATAGATGAAAACATTTCCAGACACATCCCTTTTCAAAATACTCTCTCCATAGCAAGAATTTCTTCTAAAAAGAATTTTTTTCTCACTTATTGTTAAAATATCACCTTTACTTAGACAAAATCTACTGGCTTTTTTTTCCCAAAAGTATATGCCAGCATACTTTTAATAGGTACTTGTTTTTTAGGCAAGGTCAACAAATTTGGAGCACTTGTCTTTTTATAGAAAATAGTAATTCATCTGTAAGTTCAATAACTTTCAAAGGTTCATTGTGACAAGATAGCCAGAGAACTTTATATGAAACTGAAATTTTTTATGGTCATTCTTGATCTCACTACAAAGAATTGAAAAAAATTCTGTTATACTTTAACAATCTTATTTCTGTAAATTTTAGTGTTGATGACATATTGTAGCACTTTGTGGTCTTAACTGTTTAATTTCTTAGTTGTAAAAGCTTGTTCTGTGAATGAGGCAGTGAATGAATTTCATGTGTAGTACTATATGTGTAGTTCTAGAGGCAGTTTTGTATTTCAGTTAAAGTACCAGCTCTATCAGTGGTTACTATTATGAAGGTTTTCCTTAATTACATTCAGGTGTTGCTTAATGACAGGCTTTGTTCTGAGAAATGTGTCGTTAGGTGATTTCGTCGTTGTGCGAACATCATAGAGTGTAGTTACACAAACCTAGGTGGTATAACCTGCTACACACCTAGGCTATATGGTACTAATCTTATGGGACCACTGTTGTATATGCAGTCTATCGTTGACTGAAATGTCATTATGTGGCACATGACTATACTGTTTTCATTAAAGAAGTAATTTACTATTGAGAATACATTATATTTTCTTCAGTTATTTCTTCGTTGTAGCAGTGTCCAGCCATATTTAAACTCATCAGGTTAGAAAAAGTATGTACTTTCTTCCAATTGTATAGTAAACCTCTCTTACTATATAATTTATTTTGTTACTCATTTCTTTAACTTTTCAATTATTTTTTTCTGCGTGCCTTCCAAAGATACTTGCTGTCAAGAAAATGCACTTTGGTTTTTCATCATATTTTTCGTATATTTCACAAAACCATAGTAAGAAGAACCAGTGTTGCCCAGTGTTATCTGAATTTTGGTGGGTTTTTTTGCTGTTAAGGAAACTAACAAAACAAAAAGACTGAAAACACAAAAGAGGCTTCCAAACATTTATCATTAAGTTTAATGAAAATTGGTAAAATGCTGGATAGAATTCAGGCATTAAACATTATGCAAATAATTATAGAGATTTGTTTTCACGTTCCTGTTGTTTAGATTTTAAATGTCTTACTAATTGTCGGGGCTTTGGCTTTGTTCAATTACTAACGTGAAATACAAATTCCTGAAAACCTTTGTGTTCTGCAGAAACCTTGTACCATAACTAACAGGGCTTAATGAGAAAAAATAGTGTAGGTTCAGACTCTGTGAAACCTATGCAACTTTTAACCAGAACACTAACAAAAACGACGATTCAAGTAAAAACATCAACACAGTTAAATCTCTACTGGTATTTGTACCCAACGTCGCAGACATTTGAATGTCTGCAGCCTTAGACCTTGAGGCTTGAGCTTTTTTCTTTGAGATTTAGGCCCATGAAGGCTTTACTTCCATAGCCTTCTTTATTGTTTTTTTTTTTTTTTTAAATAAAGGAGAAATGTCTTCTCAACTTTTTCAACTGCATTGGTAACCTCACTAGATAGCTTAATGTCATGAACAGTGTAGAGGTTTTTGAAGGTACATTTTGTATTTTAGGAAGGCATTTCTGCATGATTGTTGGCTTTTTTCTTAATGTCTTCCTGTATTGCTAAGCTTTTCTCTTTGAGAAAGCTTGCCCATTACCAGTTAAAAACATTAACAAGCTGGAAAAAAATCATATATTTTCATTAATCATTCCCTTCCCAGTCGTATAAAATCTGTTATAGAAATTCAGGATATAGCAGAACATATTGTACATCATTAATGATTATGGATGCAATTCCATATTTCAAATAGGCTTTGGGTAAATTTTAATTTTGGAGAGGTGATGTAATTAGCTCGCCATTGTTTTTAGCCTCATAATTTGGGCTATAAGAGCTTATATAAGGAGTAGGTGAAGGGTTTGCCATTTCTTTTTGTTTGTACTACTTGCATTTTGGAGTTATCTCAAATCTGTGATTATATACATTACATTCATTTAAAAATAGCTTTATGAGGTATAATTGGCATACAATAAATTGTACATATTTAAGTTGTACAATTTGGTAAGCTTTGACATATGTCTACACCCCAAAATGGAAAGTTTTTAATCTGCTTGGTAATCTTTCTACTAAGGAATTAAAAAAAATTTAGTAGGTAATATCCAAGAATACCCATGGTAAGGTACATGTAAACTATAATATATCAGAGTTTATTGAAAGCTAACAAGAGTGCGATGTTGATGAAAACTCCTATATTAAATTTAAAATTTTTTAAGGTTGAATATGCAAAATTGTAGTATTTTCTTCCTGCAGCTCAGTGGATCATCTTATACACTCCCATTGAGTACATATACCCAGTTTGGGAGATTTCTGAGGTCTGTTGGCTATCTGGTGGATACTTGGAAATATGGTACTGGTTCCCAGTGTAGAAGTAGATAAGAGTTACCAACCACAGAAGATGATTTCTCGGAATCAAGTCCAGATATGTATTTGTTTCGTTACGTTTTTCCTTTGAGTATAGGAGAAATTATGGCTATTTGTCAGTTCCAATTAGGGATGATTTAGGTTCAGTGTTTTTAAGTAATTTTCTCTTTCTTTTAAACCAGAGTTACTAATGTGTATCTAAATTGATTGACAAATTCTTATTCCTACTTGAGGTGCTGTTATTGCTAGAAATCGAGCAATATGGGGAGGAGTTTTGTATGAAATGATAGTTAGTAATCAGCCTTTAGAAACTAGATTTGCCTATACTGTTAGTTTTCAAACTGTTTGAGGAATGAGACCTTTTCTCTGCCAAATAAAAATTTATGGACTACCAAAATGTAAAACAGATGAAAAAATAGTGGATTGATTCCTTTACCAAAACTTGCTCATCTTCTTTTATTTATAGGGGAGTACACAGAGTGGACAAGAGAGAGATGGGACAGATATTTAATTTAAAAGGTTTTAAATTTTTTTCTAATTTTGAAAAGTGCTCCTAAAAAAAATTCCTTCAGATGTGTAGAAGAAATATTGCTTCCTAGGTAAGGATGAGGTACACCTTGCTTCTGTAGTTCCTTTTGAGAAGGATATTTTACTTTTTCATTAAAAGTAGGTGGGTCACTAAATCTGCATAGTTACATATGTAGATCGAAGGAGAAAAAACAAACCACCACCACCACCAGTTTTCTTTTTGCTGAAGTATTCTTTCCCTGTTCCTAGTGGCAGTTGTATGGGTGGCAGAAAGACCTGCTTCTGGTTAGAACTTCTGCTTCTCTTATGGAATGGACTTTTCCATTTCCTACATTCTTTTGCTAGTGGAATTTTTATGAGAATTAAATGAGAAGGTGACTTGCTTTGGCACAAAGTAGGTGCTCAGTAAATGTTGATTTCCTAATGTGATTTGTGGGTATTTATTTTTGCCCACTGATTTTTATGTGAACTGGGTTTTTAAAGTACTCGGTTGTGCCTTAAGAAGCTCATTATTTAGATTTGACTAATAGTTGACTGGAAAACCAAGGATATTATGTCTGTGGGTATAATCACTGGGAATATTTCCAGTGATTGTTTTTGTGTGGGATATAAAATGAAAGATTTAAATCTCTGCAGTTTTAAAAAATACTAATAACAATAGTGATATATCAAATTCTAATAACAGAGAAGGATAGTTTTGTTTGAGATTCCTTTAATTCTATCTCAGATTCACCCAGCAGTGCAGTTGTCCACTTCTCATTTACAATTGCTGAATTGATTTTAAATAAGAAACATATTTTTCTTTACCTGAAAGTTGAGATACAGAGTATAAGGTGGTATGACTCCACATTGTCCCTTCTCTCCTAGCACTTCAAACACAAATAAGGATTTAAAAGTGTTTGGAGAATAAGTCTCTATAATAGAAAACCGTTGTTGAAATTTAGCAAACTTGAGGAGGAGTTTCCTTTTTTGTGTGTGAGGAAGACTAGCCCTGAACTAACATCCGTTGCCAATCCTCCTCTTTTTTGTTGAGGAAGACTGGCCCTGGGCTAACATCTGTGCCCATCTTCCTCTGTTTTATATGGGACGCCACCACAGCATGGCTTGAGTAGCGGTGCGTCTGCCTGCGCCCGGGATCCGAACCTGTGAACCCCGGGCCGCCGAATCAAAGCACGTGAACTTAACCGCTATGCCACCAGGCCGGCCCTGAGGATGAGTTTCTTACTCATCTCATGCTTCCTCTCTGATTAAGAAGATAGTATATTAGATAATGTTTAGTGAAAATGCCTGAGCACAGTGATGGCATACAGGTTTTAAAATGTTTTACTGTTTATTTGCCCCTGTGATGTTTTTATCTTGTCCATTAGTTAATTATCCAATACATCCAAAACATTTTTTATTGATGTATAATACACATACGCACACAGACACACAGAAAAGTATGTATAATGTATGTATATAGTTTGATAAATGTTTCAATCTAAACATTCGTGATGTAATCAGCTCCCAGGTCAAGAAACAGAGCTTTACCTCTACTCCAGAACCCCTCTTCCTCCTGACCTTCTAGTCATTACTCTCACACCCCTCACTCATGTTTTTCATGAAGTTTATATTACCTTCCTGAACAGGTTTTTAACAAAATTTTAAGGAAATCACATTTGCTTTTAATTACTTAGTTTATATTTGAACATCATTAATTAGTAAGAAATGGGCTATATCAAATATGTTTCTGTGAGGAACTTTAATTAAAATTTCATTCTTAAGCAAGTTCAGTGTCCTCCACATTTCAAACCCAATTAAATGTGATAATAACCACAAAAATGTAAAATACTTAGTAGTAAACTTATCAAGAAATACATAGAATATGTATGAATAACACTTTATTGAAGGAAATAGAGAGGGGACCTACCTTGTTCTTGGCTGAGAAGTCAGTTCTTCCCAAACTAATCTGTTAATCCCTGTAAAGATCCCAATTCAAGTTTTGGGCAGAAACAACATTTAATTGAATTCCAGAGAACTCTGAGGGGGGAAAAAAAGAACATATAATTTGTAGGAGGCAGAGAACAGAGAAGAGTATTGGAATTTAAGATAGGATATATTGCAGTAGAGATATGGAAGCTAGAGATAATAAATGAGTAATTTTTTTCAAAAAAATCTAAATTTATTAAAGTATGTTCTGTAATACCTTAGATCTTGTTCACTTAGGTTTTACTATATTTTATTATGAGTTACAAAATGGTAACAAAAAAATGTTAGAATTTAGGAGAAGAAAAAAACAGAACCGTATAATTCCGTTATGCTATCAAAATTACTGTATTTACTTTGCTGCGTTTCCATTCAAAAATTTTCATATACATACTTCCCTTAAGTAAAATTATCATTCAATTTTATATTCTGTACTTTTCTTTTAACATATTAATATTTTATATTATTTTCTATGGTCTTTAGAGCCATCATTTTTAATGATTGCTTAATATAACTCTAACAAGCTTCAATAAAATTTACTTAGTTTTTGTTTTTGGGTTGCTTTGAATTTCTTGCTATTATAGATAGTCCAAACACTTATGTGTTGTATGTAATCTCTCCCAGATTTTAATTGGCTGAAATAAAATTTCAAGCTGTATGCAGTTGAAGTAAGATTGAAAACTACTTGGGAGCGAAAGAGTTTTTTAAATTGATACAATATAAGTACATTCATAACAAAAGGAGGTAGAGCCACTAGTACTTTTCAGACTTACCTTTGTAAGTCTTCATTAACAGCACTTGATTGTCAGACTAGCCCTGTGATTTATATGTTGTATTACACATTTGTTGAAAATGAAATTTAGAGACGTAAAAACAGTTTTTTGATGGAACACATTAAATTAGTGATGAAACTGTTTTGGTTCCATCTGTTAGTATCAAAGATGTGCTGGTAGGTTTAGATGTTAAAGTCAAATTTAAAACACTTTTAAACTCTATGTCTCTTGAATTACATAATCCTTAAGTGCAAAGTATGTATTTAGTATTTATTTTTTGAAAATGATGGAAATAATAATAACTAATATTTATTGAGTGATTAATCTTTAGGGTCTGTTTGGAGATGAAGCTGAAATTTAACTTGTGGAAAAATGATTTTCTATATTTAGGTTCTTGGTGGGTGGAAATCATATGGGCAAACTTCTGGTTATAAAATGAAAGAGAAGGTTCTGTTGGTTTCATTAACTAAACAATTGATAGGAAACAGAGATTTGGAGGACTGTTCTTTGTCATTGAGTGGAAATGTGACCAAGTTTTTACTTACTAGTAAACAAAGCACTAGTAAACAAAGCTTTGTTTATCTGTTTTACCTTCAAAATTACAAAAATACTGGAATAGCTATATTGTTAAAGTGGCTTGACTATCTTTCTCTCTCTGTATATACATATATCCACAAAGATATAAACAAATGTTGCTTTGTGTTGGTCATTATCATCTCCAACATCCTTAGTTACTAGATAGACTTGGCAGTAAAAGCTGTTCCTTTTTTTCACCGTCTTCTGTTCCAAAATGTCCATGAAGTGCAGGTTATTCTGCTTTTAGGTGCCTTTGTTTTCTCTTTAGGTAGTCCAGTATTCCCTGGAGTGACTCTCTGATGGAGCACAGTATCAACAGACCTGCCACCAATGTAGAGTATTGCTGTTCAACCACGTGGCTTAAGAAAAAGATACTGCTGAACTATATTATTATTGTAATATCAAAATATTAAGGCCATATAATTTTAATAATTTTCTTTTCCTGTGTACCATAAGCATAGACTAGGAAAACTAATAAAACCAACATTTTCCTTGTATATATTTGTTATATCCTGACTGAGCAGTTTTTTTTTTTTGCCCCAAAGTTTATGTATGATATTTAATTTTGTGAGTTACAAATATGGAAAACATTTTTTTAAAGTCTGATTTGTCTACAATCAGTATTAGAATAGCAACTCTAATTTTATCTAGTTTTTCAGTTGAGTACCAGTGTTAAATTAAGAATAGAATTCAAACAGATGATGTATTAATTTTTCTAATTTTATAGTGAGGAGATATTTAAGTTGCTGATTTTCTGTTTTATTCTATAGGGAGTAGTGAAATATATATTCCTTGAGAAGGAAGACTGTTTTTAGAGGAAAAGATGCAATTGTTGGTTTTTAAACCAAAGTCCACTAATACAAATATAATTTGATCTTAATTTTATTCATGTTTTTCTGAACAATATACTACATTCTGAATAGTACTTTGATTCATATCTTCCTATTGACTTAATATTTTTAGAAGAAAAAATTTTGAACTCAGTTAAAATAGTAAAAATACTAATAATTACTTGAAGCAGCATTGGGCCTAATCCCAACCTTGCTACTTCCTAGCTGTGCAATTCTGGTAAATTATTTAAATTCTCCAAGCTTAATTTCTTCAATTAAAAAATGATGATAATGCCTGCTTCTGCAGTCTGTTTGGAAAATTAAATGAGGTGATGTATAAAGTATTTGGCATAGTGTCTGGTGTCCAAGCACTCTGTAAATAGTAGCTGCTTTTTTACTGTTGTTGTAGCAGCACTATCACCACTAGTACTATTAGTAACTTCACACTTAATTCTTTAACTAATTCTCCTTCTAAAACTGATCATCAGTAATGTGATTCTTTGCACATTCTTTTGAATTAAAATATGTTATAGTTAATGACTGTCTAATTGTGGAGCTTTCAGTCTCTTCTTAGGACCAGGACTGGGGCTAGGGTGAGGCCAGTGAGGAGGCACTTGCCTTGGGCACAAAACTTAAGGCAGTGCCAAAAAATTACCATAATCAGGATAAATAATATTTTATCACAGTACTTAAAAAACACAAAAATCCATGATGAACAAAATATAAAAATCAAAATTTTAAATAAAGGCAGGATCTGGAAGAGTGCTGTGTTGAGCCCTATTGATGTATGAGGCAAAAAGGGAAAATTAGTAATACTAATCCTGTCTTGCCCATGCTGAGCCACATTGGAGCCTGAAGCAAAAGGAAAAGTCAAAGTACCACTCCTGTTTCCCTCGAGGAAAGTGCCTCACCCTATCCACACTTTAACTATTTAAATAGTCAATTTTGTAGGAGAGAACAGTTCACCAGAATGATTTTATAGGCTATTATCTTGTTTTACAAATAAGGGTGCTAGAAATCAGGAGCTTTAGACTTTAGAACAGACTTTAGCAAGACTTAAGATCAGTGGGAGCTGTGTTCTTTTTTCAGGGAGGTTCTCCTTCCCCCACAATTCAGAGTTCAGGTTTTAAGCGTGTTTTTAATGTAATTATCCCTTTAAGTGGTCTAAATATGAATATTACTGTTAGACACTTCATTAATGTATCACGTATATTGTTTTGAGACAGTAGGGAGCTTTAAGAGCTGATTTTACTATAGCTGTAGGTAGCTAAGGATTTGTATAAGCAAATAGGAAACTGTTCTTAGGCTTCATTAAATTAGCTACTCAAGCTTATAGTGAAGTTAATCTATATGATGCAGAAATGTGTGAGACACTTGCATCCAAACTTTTATTTCTTATTTTCCTAGGCAACTTTTTCTTCAAATGAAGGTTCTTTTTTGTTAGGTGACGGGATAGATTTGATTTGTTATTTAATCTGGCTGACAGATCTTAGACTAATGTACTTACAAAGCTATATTGTAAAATAAGCATTAAGGATTATCTTCAGCTGGTACTGATAAATGATAGCAGATCGGTTAATGACTTACATTTTTCCAGGCGAAATAGAAAATGTACTATAAAAATAATACGGAGTATACTTAAGATTCAGAAGTTTTTCTGTGTGCATATAGAATGGCTTAAAAATTTATGTTTTATTTGCCAATGATGGATTTGTTTGGTCCCACTATTTTTAGTTTTGTATTTGTATTTAGAGTTGTAATAACAGAAGGAGGAAATGTATTACAAATTCATTTAAATAACATTTCCTGGTCACTTATCTGTCTGTTCAGCAGATACACAGAAACGTGTTTCCTATTCTTTTGTTGTCTTAACTTTAAAACCTGAATGTTGTTCAGTAGTCTTCTTTTTAGAGGAATAACCTTATTAACTTTAAGTTCAGTAATGTTTAAGGTATAAATGTATCATAAAATTCTAATTCTATCACTTATAAACTGTGTTGGCTTAGGCAAGTTTTTTCGGCTTTCTAAACTTCAGTTTCTCTGCCTCCTGATGTGGGTATAATAGTAGCTAGCGTTTATACATTGTGAGGTTTAAGATGTTGACTGCATATAAAATGCTTTGCACAGCACGTGGCACAATGTAGTCAAGAAAAGTTCCTATTATTAATAATAAATACTGTATTGACCTGTATAATTTAGTTATGGTTTTTGGTAGATGGACTATAAAGTATGAGATATTACATAATTTATGGTCAAGTTGAATGCTAGGTGTTATTTAGGGTCTATGAATGTGAACTCAGTAACATTTTAAAGGAGATTTTTGTTTTGTTTTTTAAATAAAAAGTGTAGCAATTATAGTAAAATAGAAACTAAGAAGGTATTGAACAATGATTTGGAAATAACAAATTTATAACCTAAATAGGCCTTATAAAAGTCACTGATGACCTCCAAGTTGCTAAATTCTTAGTTGTGTTTTATTTGACTTACCAGTCATACCGACTTTGTGGATCGCTCTCTCCCTCTTGCTGCACTCTTCATCTGGCTTCCAGGGTAACAGCATAGCAAGCAGTCTTGATTTTCCTCCTTCTTGACTGGTTCCTTCTTAGACCCCTCTTCTCAATCTCCGTATCCCAGGACTCAGTCCTTGGTCCTTTTTTATTTGTCTACATTCTCTCCTTTAGTGGTCTTATGCAGTTTTATGGCTTTAAATATTACCCACATGCTGGTAAATTATAACTTTATAAAATTTTCAGCTAAAGGGTAATTTGTACTGTATTTAACAATTGAAATTCCTAGAAGGTTGTCCCCATCACTTTGCTTATCACTAGACATTCCAGGTTGATGAAGTATTTCCAACCTCCTTCCCTTTTTTGGGGGATGCATTTTATTTGGATATTTAAAATCAATTAGATATTTAGAAGCAGTGTATAGTGAAAGTGAAATTGAGTCCAATGCTTCATTCCTTCTTGACAACTAAAGTATAAAAGGTTCTGTGTTCAGGAAAAGTTAAGAAAATAGGTCATTATATATATATATTTTTTTCAGCATAATAATTGTAATGGGAGAAATAACAATGTTGTCTTGTACCTGTTTATTCAGAAAGATAGTAGGATAAAAGCTTTTCTCTCTGCCTTCCTCAGATGCTAACTTTTCACATATAGACAACCCAAGTTAGTTCCAGTATTGGAGCTGATGCACATTCTCAGCTAGGAGTGTTAGAGATGTGGGAGATCTAGTAACTGGGTAAGTTCTGGGGGCTTAGCTCAAATTTGATTGAACGCTATGTCTGACCTACCTAGTTATACAGTTTCATATAAAACTTGGGCAGTTAAGATTTTTTTCAGTGTCTTTTTTTAGAAGCTGGGATTTTCACTTCAGCTACTGTTTTCCCAGTAATCAGTCTGGTTTTGGTCTCTCACCACATTTAGGCCCTTTTAATTCTCAGTTATTGGTTTTATTGCTTTCTGCCCTGAAATCCAGTAGGTCTTTGTGACTTCTCATTGCTTAATATTTTTCTTTCAGGTCCTTGAATATCTTGTAGTGGTGGTGTTTTATCTTGTTTCAGTGGGGCTATAACTTTTTCTTGTTTTTTTTGGTGAGGAAGATTGGCCCTGAGCTAACATCTGCCGCCAATCCTCCCCTTTTTGCCCAGGGAAGATTGTCCCTGAGCTAACATCTGTGCCCATCTTCCTCTATTTTGTATATGGGTTGCCTCCACAGCATGGCTTGACGAACGGTGTGTAGGTCTGCACCCAGGATCTGAACCTGTGAATCCCGGGCCATGGACACAGGGCGTGTGAACTTAACCACTGCCACTGGGCCGGCCCCAAAGAGCTATACCTTTTAAATGTTCTCCTGGAAGTGGGGAAAGGGACAAATAGTGTTAATTTTCTTTGTTGCTTTGAGTTTTGGTTGTAGGCTTTTCCTTAATGTCAGTTTTATTCTTTTTAAAATTTCTTTATCTCAGTTTTAGTATCACTTTCTAAGAAAAGAATCACAGCTGAAATCACAGAGACTGAAGAAAAATCTTATTGCCTAAAGTTTATATGAAACTGCTTAACAAGGAAAGTCGTAGACATAGGCTTTCAGTCAAGTCCTGAGCTAACCCAGCTACTGGATCTCAGTATGTATGCATTTCATATACTGAAAATACTGATATCTTAAAAATATTCAGAATTTGTTTCTTAAAAAGTGATACTAAATAGAAAAAATGTCAAATGTAAAAATTTATAAAACCTCAATTATAAATGTAAGTTTATAAATATATATTACTCCTACATTTTCTTCTAATACAAATTATTAGCAGATTAAAGTATCATGTATCATTCAGTAATAAATAATAAAAATAAAACAATGCACAAATGAAATAGTATTTGATCTTTAAAAAATGGTTTAAAAAAACAAAATGGTATTATTGTTGAGTTGAGCAACTGCTCAAATATTCCAACTGCTAAAAAAGCTCTCTGATTCTACACTAGTGGGGGATATTATGGAGAAATATTTATAAACTATTTCCAGATATTTTTCTTGATTATTTAATCTTTATATAATACCATCTTTTTGTGATAACTTTTGGGAGGCTGTGGAGTAAGCAAGGAAGCTGTCCTTTTACTGTGTCAAGCTGTAATTTTGTTTTGAAGAAAAATTTCTTTTGTCTTAATTATGTGTAGATGGAGATTTTAACACAATTACTTTTATCATTTTAGTATGAAGTATTCATATTCTATTTGTTTGGAAAGTCTCTGAACTAGAGGAAGATATTTTTTCTTGTAATAGAAGCTTTTGCCTTGTCAATTTAAATTTTTTCTTCTTCCGGAGCTTAATGGAAGTTTAGAAGAAGGCTTTCCAAATGAATGCATCTTTCTTTGATTTGAAATTTTAATACAGAGTATAAATCTGGATATATCTAAAAATATAAGTGATTCAGATTTTACATTTTCAACTTATTAAAATATCAAAATTATACCAATAAAGATTTATCAATATTTTGGTACTTAAAAAAAGTCTAGTATGCTAAAATGCAGGAATCCTTGAAAAGCAGTTCAGCTTTCCTAGCGAGGGAAATTGTGGGTGTGTGGGGAGGGTTTCAAAGTGTGAATTTAATGATCTCAACTTGAAGTTGGATATTTATTATTTTTTTGAGTGTATTTTTTTTTCTTTCAGTTCAGGAGAATCAAGATTGTTTTATGTGTTTGCATTAATGCTATCAGTGGGATATAAATAATTTTAATTGTGATTAAAATGTTTATAGTTTACTCTTAATATCTCTGCCCCTTTCTGTTATTAAAGAATATTTTCATAAAGGGTTGACGTATTTTCTAAAGAATGAAAATTAAAAATGTGAAGTATAACTTAATGGTAAACACAGTGTGTGCAGTTCTCCTAGAATTAGTAAATTAAAAACTGAAGTTACCTTTCTAAGTTTTGCCTGTAATTTCCTGCCCTGCCCCGCATCCCCCAAGAGGTCTCTTTATTGCTGCTTTGTTTTCTGCAATCCTCCAGCTTCCTTCTTTATCCTTCCAAGCTCCATTGGTGTTAGTCTAGTCGTTGAGACTAGGGCAGTGAGTTAAGTGTATTGGACCTCTAAGCTTTAGTTAGTATGCTGCTATGTCATTTCCTAGTAGTATGACCATGGGCAAGTCAAAGTCACTTAATCTCTCTAAACTTTTGTTAGTTTACTTTTAAAATGAGAGTATTTCCTCCTGCCCTCCTCAGTGTTACTGGGGGATGAGGCAATATATGTCATGGTGTTTTGGAAATAGTCTCCTCTGCAAACGTATCCACTGAATAGTTTGAGACTTAGTTTGTTTCTTACTAGTTTTTTTCACTCCCACCAAATTATACATTGACTATTTTGATTATAATTTTAATGCATGCTTATTGTAGAAAGTCTGGAAAATACAGGAAACTTAAAGAAAATAGAAATCTGATCAATGCGTCATCCTGTTTTTATGTTTTTAGGGGAAATTTGGTTTTGAGGCTCAGTTCCCTGAGGGTAAGGATAGTTAGTGTTTTATTTATTAGTTGGATTTTCTATTCTTTGCATGCACTAGGTACACAATTAATGATTGTTGAATGAATGGAAACTTTCTCAGTCTGGGGGTATTTCTTTTTTTTGATGAGGAAGAGTGACCCTGAGCTAACATCTGTGCCAATCTTCCTCTATTTTGTATGTGGGATGCTGCCACAGCATGGCTTGATGAGTGGTGTGCAGGTCCATGCCTGGGATCTGAACCTGTGAACCCTGGGCCAGTGAAGCAGAGCGCATGAACTTAACCACACCACCACCAGGCCAGCCCCGTGGAATGTATTTCTTAAGGTCAAAAGCTTGGTGAAATTTTACTCGGCATTTAAAGGGAGAAAAGAAGACATCTAACTAGCAAAAGTAATAGTGGATGCATATTTTTAAATGACATTTTTCTATTGCCTAAAAGAACAGAGGAAAACAGGATCAGTCCTAATATTCTTTGGCAGAAGTTGGAAAACCAGTTAAGCAGTTGGATATGGAGCCACTGGGCAGTTTCATATCAAAGAGGATTGACATTTATTCAACAATAACAACATACGACGAAATTTGACAATTTTTTTTGAATGCTTGGAAATTGTAACAACTTTCTTTTTCCTCTTTTTATTTTTTGTTAAATAGGATGGCTTAAATTCCTTGGTCCTTGATTTGGATTTTCCTGCTTTGAGGAAAAATAAGAATATAGATAATTTCTTAAATAGATGTAAGTATGTATAAACTTCCTATTTGACGATATAACTATATTTTTGATAAGAGATGTATGTTTAATATTATTGCAGTCTATAAACTTATTAAACATAAGTATTTTTTAGTTAGCCATTTGATTTATTTAAATACTAATATTTTTTATTTTCAAAGCAAAACTGCAGAACCAATTGCAGTAGGTAGAGTAGGTAAAGTTCAAAATTTTGTATAAATTATTCAGACTATTTAGCTATTTCAAGACAGGTTATTTATGACAGTTCCTAGAGAAGTTTCAAATTAATATTAACAGCTTTAAGACTTAGCTTTACAGAAGTGTTTACCCAGAAGACTTAATGAGCTTTATGTTTGTGTAAATGTAGACATTTCAATCTAGTTAATGAAAGATAATGTGATAACAATTATTGCCATATATGTGGTAACTTTCAATATTTGCCAGTGTTGTTGCAATGGAGGTATAAATGAAGTTGAATTCTAAGAGTAAGAAATTCTCAAAATAATTAATATATACTTTATATCAACACAGTAAGCTCTTTAATTTGGAATTGTCAGAGACTGGGCTATTTTCCTAATTAAACAATCTTGTCTGTAGTTACCATATCTACAATATGTGATTACTATTTTTCAAAGTAGGCTACCAAAATTCATTACTAAGATTAGCCTTGCAAGTAATTTCATAACAGATTGCTGCTGTGATTCAGAATGCATTCCAGGATTGCTTGGGTCATCACTGTTTCAGTTGTCATCTAACTTGCCTAGCAGCAGAGTAGCTTAACTGCTACCTTTTGGAAGTCAGTGGTGTTTGTTTATGTGTGTTAGTAAACCATAGAGTTTTAGTTCTTTGATGTCAAGTTAATGTATATCTTAGATTTTTAAACAGCAACCTGTAAAAACTGACAGATTTAGCTGAAAACTAAGCCCAGTTTCTTGAAATAAAAATTTGTTTGCAAATATGATGATCATTTTTAGATATTGTTTATAAATATGATGATTGATACTACAAATATGATCATCTTTTTATTATAGATGAGAAAATTGTGAAAAAAATCAGAGGTCTACAGATGAAGGCAGAAGACTACGATGTTGTAAAAGTTATTGGAAGAGGTGCTTTTGGTGAAGTTCAGTTGGTAAGCATTTGTTTTGTTCTTTTTATTATTTTTTTTGATGACATGGTTTTGTGAAACATTATCAGTAGCCCTTGAGTAGATCTATTTTCTGTGGTCAACCATGCTAGTATTAGCTTTATGAGCTTGGTCAAGTCATTCCATCTCTGAGAGCCTCGGTGTCTTCATCTGTAAAAGGAGGCAATTGTGCTATAAACACTAGGTTTCTTCCAGCTCTGAAAGAGTGAGATTTAGAATAAGGCCAACTTGGCTTCACACGTGATCTGCCTGGTGGTTAGTATTCCACCAGAACTACTGTATTTTTATTTCGTATGTTCAAAATAATAGCATCTCTGCTTAATTAACTGAGATTTATTTAGATACATGAGAAGCCCAACAATGACATTTTAATAACTGAAAGTAAATATGAAATTTATCTTTTCAGGCCAAAGTGGTACCAACTGGAAATGTTATAAATGTTTGCAATAAATATTTCATTTATATTATTAAATGAGAAACTATAATAATATTCCTATTTTCATCACCTGAGTATGAAACTCCTTTGTTTTTGTCCTTACAGTTAAATTATGGAGTCAAATTCTGTTTTTCAGTCAACAGTGTTTTACTCTTCTTGACAGAGCAGCAAGAAAAGCAGTGATCACTATGGGCTGGCATAGGTTTCTCTAGGAACAGGTCATGACAGAATAACCTTTGTCTTTTTCTTCTCTTTCATTCCTTCTTTCTTTGATATGTTTACTCAATTTGTAGATCAGGGTAGTGCAATAGCTGTAATATATATCTATAAGATATTTGAAAAAGTCTGACATATTTGATGGTGATCTGGAGAAATATCAACAAATAAGCATGTGGGTAGGCAGCTTTATAACTAATTTAATGGCTGTATTCTAAGGAGGCTGATAAAGGCATGAATGGTACCTTCAACAGAGATCCTCAGGGACAGGTTTTAGGAGTCTCTCCTCTTCTTTTAAATACTTTATTAGTGACTTGTGTGAAAGCAATGGGGGCTTGTTGAATAATTTTGCAAATGAGTTAAAACTGAAGTATGAGGATGACTTTACATTATGAGCCAAAATCCAGAAATCATCAATTGGGAAGGTCATTGGCTAGATGGAAGAAATGTAATTTAACTGGAATAGCGATCTGTACTTGGATATGAAGAACTCAAGGAATAGTAGTATGCTTAATTGCTTAATAGTAATTATGAACTAAAGAACAATTTAAAAAAGAAGAAGACTTTTTCTTGAATGTAAACCAGGCAAGAGTCATTGGTGATGTGGCTGCCCAAAATAGTCAGGAAAGTTTGGACTGCTTTAATGTAGTTTCTAAGATAATAGAGATAGACTTTGTCTATTTTGAGATGATTGGGCCGTGCTTGTAATATTATATTCAGTCTAGATGACCTGTTACCCTGTTTTAAAAGGCACGTTGATAGAGAGTACTCAAGGGATGGAATGCTCAGAGACTTGAAACGATACCATCTGAGGTATGGTTGAAGGAATTGAGAAGTTAATTTGGAGTAGATTTGAGGAATGGGCTGCCTTGGAAAATAATGAGGTTTTGTTTTTGTTTTTTTGTTTTTAGTCAGTGAAAGTGGTGAAGCTTCAGCTAGTAGAATGCTCTGGTGGGGAGGGTGGGAGATGAGATTACATGACAGCTGAGTTACGGAAGTTCCTATAAGATGGGGAAAATATAAAGTACTTGAAACCTAGCTCTCCCATGGTCTAACTCAAAGATCATGGTGACTACAGGCAGGTTTCTCAATGTCTCTGAGTTCCAACCTTTAGAATATAGGCAATAAATAATATCTATGTCATGGGGGTCAGTGTAGGGGATTAAGTGAATTAACAAGATAAATAAATCTGGTTAAAATGCTCCCTAAGTGTTAACCATTTTTATTATTGCCTATTTGATATATAGATTCATACTGCATCTATTTGAAACAGAGACACTGTTTCTTCATACTTATGATTCAGTGTAATTATGGAAGAGAGATTAGAATTTGAAGTTGTATTTTTGGAAGAAAACATGACAGACCTTGACTTGTCATGTTTTTGTATCAGGGTAGTCATTGTCCTGTGTTAGGTTAATTTGATCATTGAAATTTATTATGTTAAAACAAAGGAAAATGTATAGAAACAGAAGGCTTTTATTTTTGTTGTTCATTTTCCATCTCAAATTTCATTTTGGCCATAAAACACACAGAAACAAAGTGTTTTTTTGCTGAGGAAGATTTGCCCTGAGCTAATATCTGTGCCAGTCTTCCTCTATTTTGGATGTGGGTTGCCACCACAGCATGGCTAATGAGTGATGTAGGTCCGTGCACAGGATCCAAACCCATGAACCTGAGCCGCTGAAGCGGAGCACACCAAACTTTAACCACTATGCTACGGGGCTGGCCCCCAAAGTCATATGTTTTTAAAAATGAAAAATATTTTGGGGCCAGCCCGGTGGCGCAGCAGTTAAGTTCATGCGCTCTGTTTTGGCAGCCTGGGGTTCACAGGTTCAGATCCTGGGCGCGGACTGATGCACCCCTTGTAAAGCCATGTTGTGGTGGCCTCCCATGTAAAGCAGAGGAAGATGGACATGGATGTTAGCCCAGGGCCAATCTTCCTCAGCGAAAAAAAAGAGAGGAGGATTGGCAGTGGATGTCAGCTCAGGGCTAGTCTCACCCTGCTCCCAAAAAAAAGAATAATATTTTAACATTCCATTAATTTCATGGCCTGACCCAAGAGCTTGTAACGTATTTGTTTTGGCTTTAGTTCTTGGTTTTGGTACCTTAGGCAGCAACTCTTTGAAGAAGGGTGAGATTGAAAAGAAAAAGCCCAAGTGCTTCTTCTGTAGCCTTCTTTTTTTGTTTATAAGGTAATATTTTTCTCCTATACCAGTGTCTTTCAAATTTCAGCTCCTCTTTTATTTATTTCTAAAGTTTTTTATTTTTTGGAGAGGAAGATTAGCCTTGAGCTAACATCTGTTGCTCATCCTCCTCTTTTTGCTGAGGAAGATTAGCCCTGAGCTAACGTCTGTGCCCATCTTCCTCTGTTTAAGTAGGACACCTGCCACAGCATGGCTTGATAAGTGGTGCATAGGTCTGTGCCCAGGATCTGAACCGCAAACCCTGGGCCGCCACTGAAGTGGAGCACGCGAACTTAACCTCTACGCCACTGGGCCGGCCCCCATAGCCTTTTAAAGTTGATTCATTTGTGGTAGATATATTTGTTTGGCAGATATATAGGGAATGTTCTACATTTGACACATCTTTATGATTATGTTTTTCTATTCATCTGAAGAAGGTTTTATAATAGCAGATGGCAATTTGTCTTTCCTTGTGAAATGCTTTTTCTGGTCAAGTTAAAAATACATGTCCACGGAGGGCCCATCAGTCAATTTCTGCAAAGAAAATTATCACTGTAAAAATAACTGTGTGTCATGGCAGCTATACCATAGTATTTAAGAACTAGAGTCAGATTACTTACAGTTGAATTCTGACTCTCTCCCTGACTGGCTGTGACTGCAGACAATTATTTCTTTGTCTAAAGATACGATAATATAGTCTCTTTGTGCAAGTGTAACTTCGTGGAGGAGATGAAGAATATTACTTTAAACAAGTAAAGTATTTTCAGATTACGATAAATGCTATGAAGGAAAAGATCTGGATGCTATGAGATGGAATTATGGAGGGATGTACCTAATTCAGTTTGGGTAGAGTTAGGAAAGGCCTTGCTGTGAGAAGGTGACATTGAGTTAAGATGTAAAGGAGTTAGCCCCATTAAAAAGTGGGGTTGGTGTGCGCGTCAAAACACAGAGGGAATAGCATATGAAAATGTAATGAGTTAGGAAAGTGCCAAGTCATTTGATTTATTTGGGTGTAGATTTCCTCATCTGAAAAAGGCATTTCTTACAGATTGAAAAGTTGTTTAATTCTCGGAGGGCAAAATTTGTTTAGCTTGTTGTCTTTTTTCCTGTCTATAGAGGAGACATAACATTTATGAAAGGTCTGTGACGTGGATGACTTTATCTAATATCACTGCTGTTTTGGGGATTCTACTCTTTTTTGGATCTTTTATCACATCTAATTTTTATGGAAAATAATATGATTCCGTATAGTATATTGATTAAGAGCGTGGCTTCTGGAGCAAGACTTCTCAGTTTAATATCAGCCTTATGACCTCTGACAACTACCTAACCTCTTTGACTCAGTGTCCTCATTTGTAAAATAAAGATGATAATAGTTCATTATTTATAGGGTCTTATGAATGTTAAATGAGCTAATGGAAAACATCTATAATATCACCTGACATAATGAATATGTAATAAATTGTAGGCTAGAATTGGAGCCTCCTGGAAAAGCAGTTAAGCTTTTTTTAAAGACTAAAGAACTAATTTCACTAACTGGCTTAAAGAAACATGTTTTTATAGTTAAAGTAATAATGTTCAACTTTTAATAGACATTTTTGCCTAAAGTACACTGGTATTGTGGAGTAGAGTCAAAGTCAACTACTTTTGTTTCCATTCTGCAGTATAGAGATTTCCTGTCATCAAAGACTTAATTTCCTTATCTTGGAGTGGCACTAATAATAGAATTTATTTTATAAGATTTTTTGTGAGGACTAAATTAGGTTATACATATAAAGTGCTTAGCATGGACCTGGCACATTGTAGGTATTAAGTAAATATTAGCTGTTGTCAGTTTCTATCAATTTAAATGAGATTTAATTTTAAATTATCAGAAGTATTGTTCTAACTTTCAGATGTATTTGTGTTTGTTAGTTCACTAGAGCCACCATAACAAAATACTACAGACTGTGTGGCTTAAACCACAGAAATTTATTTTCTCACAGTTCTGGAGGCTAGAAGTTCAAGATAAAGATGTCAGCGGGTTTGGTTTCTCCTGAGGCCTCTCTCCTTAGCTTGCAGATGGCTGCCTTCTCACTGTGTCCTCGCATGGTCTTTCCTCTGTGTGCATATCCCTGGTGTGTGTGTGTCCTAATTGCCTCTTCTTAGAAGGACACCAGTCAGATTAGATTAGGACCCACCCCAACAGCCTCAATTTTAATTTAATCACCTCTTTAAAGGCTCTGTCTCCAAATACAGTCACATTCTGAGGTATTAGAGCATAGGGCTTCAAAATATGAGTGTGAGTGTGTGTGTGTGTGTGAGTGTGTGTGTGTGTGTGTGTGTATTGGGGGGGATGACACAGTTCATCCCGTGACAGTATGTGTGTATGTTGGGTGGGATGAACTTTTCAGTGAAATCACCTTTTGACCATGGTATACATGCTTGCTTCTTTTTTTATGTTTATTAACTTATCTTGGACATAATCTTTTCTTTTGAAAAAGAAAGTTACAAATTCTAGCCTTGCAAATGGCTTCCTAAGGTAAATATATAGTCTTTATAATAGAATATACATTGTTCTTCAAATATTCCTTTGGTTAATTGATTAGCAAATGTTATTGAGTGTCAGGTACCGTTATAAGCACTGGCAATACATTATATAGGTAAACTACTCAGACGAGGCACCTGCATTCCTAGAGCTTTTTTTGTTGGCCACTATTATTGTTTGAAAAAAAAATTGTTGTGTAGCTTCTAAACATAGAGTTATAAATTAACCTCTCGCTCATTTCTTATATTTCATTTTTCAATAAGTCTTGCTCGTAATATTTCTCCAGTCTCTTCCCCCTTTTTTTGGTATTCACTGCCATCACCTTTATCAAAGATAGGCTTTCATTGCCAGTCAGGTATGAGCCTCTACCTGACTGTAGTGTTCTGGTTTGTTTTCCACTTCTGTTAACAATGTTTCACTGTTGTACTATTGATTTTGGATTGGGAAATTCTGATGGAGAAAATACCAAGACCATGCTTATTCAATCTTTTCCAAATTCATGCTGTCTAAGCTCAGCTGGATCCACCTTACTATTGGCAGACTGTTTTCCTTATCCTTTATATCCTTATATTTTCGTGTACCACTTCTACCCCCATTCCCAGTAACAAATGTTTTGTTTTATTCATTTTTTAAATTTCCCCATCTCTCTATATTGAGATATATAAAGAAAGAATGGGAACTATAGATCCCTGATCTGCCTAATACAAACTGCTGCCAAATTGATCCTTCCAAAATATGTTATTGTATCTCTCCTTTGCATTTCATGACTCCCTTGCCTACTAAATGAAACATGAAGTCTTCATCCTGCCCTTCTAGGCCCTCTTGTAAGATGTCACCAATTTCATCTTTTTAACCCTTATTTTCCACTATGCTATTCATTTCTGGGCAGGTTGCTCTTTTCAGAGCATGCCCTTTGTTTACCTTTCTGTTTCTTTTTTTTCTTTGGTGAGGACGATTAGCCCTCAGGTAACATCCGTTGCCAATCCTCCTCTTTTTGCTGAGGAAGATTGGCCCTGGGCTAACATCCGTGCCCATCTTCCCCTACTTTATATGTGGGACGCCTGCCACAGCATGGGTTGATAAGCGGTGCATAGATCGCGCCTGGGATCCGAACCTGTGAACCCTGGGCCGCCAAAGCAGAATGCAGGATAATCACTATGCCACTGGGCTTCTGCCAACCTTTCTGTTTGTTTAATCATGTTGTTTCACTCTCTGTCTTTCAGTGCACATTTTATTTTATTTTATTTTTGATGAGGAAGATTCACCCTCAGCCAACATCCACCACCAATCTTCCTTTTTTTGCTTGAGGAAGATTAGCCCTGAGCTAACATCTGTGCCAGTCTTCCTCTATTTTATATGTGGGTCACTGCCACAGCATGGCTGACAAGTGGAGTAGATCTGTGCCCAGGATCTGAACCCGCGAACCCAGGGCGCCAAAGCAGACAGAGCATGCCAAACTTTAACCACTATGCCATGGGGCTGGCCCCTCTCGGTGCTCATTTTAAAAGAAAACTTTCCTGATTCATTTTAGTCTCCTTCCTACCTTTTATCAGAATGTGATCTCTCATTTGCATCTTTTACTTATAATTATTTTATTTAATTTACTGTGTTATGCCTTTTGCATGGTTTTTATGTATACTTCTTTAAATCTTCCTTTTATATTGTACATTTTTTGAGGGCAGGAACTGTGTATTTTTTTTTTTTGTGAGAAAGACCAGCCCTGAGCTAACATCTGTTGCCATCCTCCTCTCTTTTTGCTGAGGAAGTTTGGCCCTGGGCTAACATCTGTGCCCACCTTCCTCCACTTTATATGGGATGCCGCCAAGCATGGCTGACAAGCAGTGTGTCGCCGGGTGCCTGGGATCCAAACCCGCGAACCCCGGGCTGCCAAAGTGCAGACTAAACCACTGCGCCACCGGGCGGCCCCTGGGAACTGTGTCTTTTGAGTACTTTTGGGATTCCCATCAGGGGTTTGTAATTGCTTATCTGAAAATAGTTTGCCCGTATCTGGGAAGATTATCTTCTTTAGTCAAGTACACAGTTTAGGAGGAACATCTGTAAAGTAGCAGGTACTGTGTAGCTGTTTGTCATTTCAACCCTGGACATTGTAAGTGATGTGTGTGTATGCAGCCAAATCAGACCTGTGATTGGATTTTTTTTGTCTTTTTATATCCTGTACAGCACAGAACCTGAAACTTAGAAAGTTTTCATTGAAGTGAATTGACTGTGATCCTTCCTGATCCCTGGGCTCAGATGCTTCCTGGGGATCCAGTGTGCTGAAGGGATACAGGCTTTCAGTGATAGGGCTCAAGGCAGATGTGAGATAAGGATTTTGTTTGTTTTTTTTTTTCCTCCCACTGGCTTGCTTTTAATTTAATTGGTTTTCAACTAAGCTTTTAAAGTGGAATCAGCCAGAAGAAAGAATATAGGGGAAATTATTTTCTAACACTTTTATTGTTTAAACTCAAATTTTTTATTCCTTTTTTGGAATAAAACAGTCTCTTCACTGGCTACAAGGTTATTTCTGAGTTGCAAAAATTATCTCCCTCTCTCCATGTTTTTGTAATTCCTATATTTCCTATTCAGTCTTGGCTGCCACAACCAGACCAGAAAGAAAGCGCAAGGACACTCTTTTCTTTCATCTTTTGTGGAAACTTTAACAGCACACAATAACTGCTCCAGGTCTGTCAAATAGACACATTGGATCTTCTTATAAAAATAATCTGTTGTAATTTTTGATATTAAAAATAGATTTGAAAACCTCAAATGGGGCATTTTGGTTAGAATGATTTTCAAAAGTTTTTGTCCATAAATGTTCCAGGAGATCTAGTCCATTTTAGTATTTTTCCAGGCATGTCCGTAGCTACACTTAGGAATGTTTCACCTCCTTAAAAAAAAGTTTTTTTAAAGAAGTACATATTAGCTGTAGAAAATAGAAATAAACAAATATAAGAAAATAAAAATCACCCAGAATTCCATCGGCTGAGATAAAATCACTGTTTAACTCTTTGTGACCCTTACTGGGTTTTTTTTTCTGTATATAGTCAGCTTAGCTGGTGTTTTTGCACTCATCCACTTGTAAAATTAGAAATGAGGAATATAACAATCTTTTTTCTAACAGAAACATTGGAATAGGAGCAATGTTTTTGTCCTTCAGGCACTCATAGACTAGTGACATAGGGGAAACACATACAAAGTTTCATAATTGAATGAACTAAGTTCCACTTGTCTGTGGTGGAGTTAGCTAACATTTTCATTGAGTATATTCTGTGTGCTAAGTATTCATATTCATTATCTCATTTTATCTTTGCAGCAATTCTGTGAGATTCTTATACAGATGAAGTCACTGAAATTTAGAGAGGTTAAGTAAATTGGCCACATAGTTAGAAAATAGTTAGGACTTTTAGCCAGGCATATCGACGTCCAAATCCATGCTTTTAAGCAGTACTCTGTATAGTGTGGTAATGAATAGCTACTATACCTGACTATTTATACATCTATATTGAATGGAGAAGAAGGAGCTAGAGAACAAAGAGGAATGTACAGAGATGCTAAGGAAGATTATAATAGAATCATTCAGAAAGAGACATCCTCAGAAGGAAGATCAATGGAAACCAGTTTTCCTAAAGTAACAGCACTTTATTGTAGTACTCTGTAATACTAGCACTTATGAATTTTAAAGGTATGAGGTAGACATTGGCATGAATACAACTATTGCCTCTTAATGTTTGTTCTGTAGTTCAAATTGAAGACTACAAGCTGATGGTTCCTGACTCTTGTGTTATCAGCCAGTTAAGTGTCTTATCACAATAGTTTAAATGAAATTCAGACCTCATTAACTAGAGCATCTAGCCAAAATAATCTTTATGTATTAAAAATTTTACAGATCTCATATAGATATAGATTTTATTGATTATGTTGAATTGGACAGTTCAACATTGTGCCGGCCACTAGGCCACCCCACGAAGAAAATTTGCATTCTGTTCCTAGAGGAGCTTATGAAGCAGACATGTGCACAACTAATTATGATAATAGATTATTGTCTGTGGAAGCACAGAGAGGGAAACACTTGTGCATAAAGAGTCACCAAAAGTAAAGTCCGTAAGCATTTTTCTCATGTTCAAAAAATCATCTTATGCCTATGTTGTGTAACTTTTTGTTTATTTGAATGAATGGCCTTTTCCTTCTAGGTTTGTTTTGTTTGTTTGTTTAGTTAATTCATATATAAAAGATTAAACATATAAATAAATATTTAACTATTTTCTACCAGCTGAAAAATATCTGTTAGTTTCAGTTCATAGCTGTGCTTTATAGCAGAATTCTTAAAACTGTTGTTATGGTCTGAGTCAGGCATAAATACTATTACAGTCTAAATTAATTGACTCTTAATGTTATAGGGATTGCTTTTTCTAATGAAGTTAGGAAACGTTCAAAATCTGATTTGTTCTTAGAGTAAGTGAAGGTTTGAAGAGTGGCATCAATATAGAAGAGGGAGTACCTTAGCAACCTCTTTTTAACAACAATTAACTTTTTTTTTTTTTACAACATTTAACAGCATTGCTAAAAGGAGCATTTGCTGTGAGATAATTAGCTAATTTAACATAAATCAATTAAAAATCTGGTCTATCTGCTGTGGAAGGGATTTCTAGTTTTAAGGCTTGAATCCCTCACCCCCTAATCCGCTGCCCCCCACCCATGTTTTCATATTGCTTTCCCATGCATTTATTTTCAGCATTCTATAAATGTCATAACACTATATACATCAAAGTAATTGTTATTCCAATTTAGTAATTTAATATAGAAGATGCATATAATCTGTGACCCTCATTATAATTTATTTGGCTATTGCATATAGGATTCCTTTCATGTAAAGTTACAGTATATCAAAATACTTCAAATTTCAAAATACTTTAAATGAGAAGTGATGTAACCTATTGATATAATAACCTTTGTAATTGTAATTTGATTAGGCAGTTTTCATTCTGGGCTATATTTGCTTTATATTCATACTGATGTTTTTTACTTGTTATATCAAGGACTGAGAGAGGAAATTAAAATTTCCAACTGAAGTTATGAATTTGTCCGTTTCTTTAGTTTTGTCTGTTTTTGCCTCATGAATTTTCAAGCTCATTTATTAGATGCATACATATTTAGAATTTTTGTGCCTTCCTGATAAATTATACTCTTTTTATCTAAATTACCCTCTTTTTCTTTTTGCCTTGAAGTCTACTTTGTCTGTTATTAATATTGCTCTGTCAACTTTCTTATCCTTGCTGTTTGCAGCGTATATCTTTTTCCATCCTTTTATTTTCAATCTATTTGGTCTTATATTTAAAATATATGAGGTTAGGTTTTGCTTTTTAATGAATTTCTACCTATGAATTAGAGTGGTTAGTCCATTTATATTTACACATATTTTAGATTGTTTAAAATTGTTTTGCAGGCCCCTGAGTGTTCATTTTCATTTATTCATTTTTCTCTTTAGATTTATTTTTGTTCAAGTTCACTGACTCTTCTTCTGTCTTCATTCTCTATTAAGCCCTTCCAATGAATTTTCTAGTTTAGTTATTTTTCAGTTATAGAATTTCCAATTGGTTCTTTTTTTATAGTTTCCATTTCTCTCTTGGTATTTCCTTTTGTTTACTCATTGAGACTATCCTTTTCTTTTTTTTAACATCTTTTTCTTTAGTTCTTTGAATATATTTATGAGATATTTTAAAGCATTTGTTAGCTAAATCCAACATCTTTTGGGATTGTTTTCTATTGACTGCTTTTTTTCTTGATGATGAGTCACATTTTTCTTTTTGCCTATTGAGTAATTTTTAAATTCTATACAGGTCCTTGTGGTTATGTGATAGAGACTCTGGATTTTGTTATTTTTCTTTGGCGAGTGTTGATTTTCATTCTAATAAGCTGCCCAGTTCCTTACTGATCCCCCTTTACTTGTTCAGGCTTAGTTTTATACTTTGTAAGTGTAGATGTGTGAAAAGATAAAGTTGTTTCCCAAGTCCTTTTAACTGGCAGTACTAAACCTCCAAACTTTGCTCCCTTTTTGATCTTTTAGGGCTTGGTATTAGTAGGCTTTGTTAGTAGTACTAGAGTAGGTCTTGCTTTAGAGCATAGTTCTTTCTCCTGAGGTATCTCACCTGCATGCCCAGGGAATTAGCAGGGTTTCTCCACTCTTGTTTGGCTGGAAATTGAATGTCCTTCCAATGCTGTTTAACCTCTAGTGTCTCTGTTCTGTTATCAACCCCACAGCAGTTGCTCTCTGGTAAATCTTGGGTACTTTCTCTTTGAATTGTCCAGCCCTTAGCCAAGGACTCACATGGGACTTCTAGAGACCTCCTTCTACATAGCTGCTTACTTTCCTGTTTCCTGTCCAGCATAATCCAGCTTTCTTATCTGTCTTGAACTCTGATCTCTGCCTCCTCAACTCAGCAGGACTGTTGTGCTTAGCTAAGATGATCACTTGTTGTATGCTGGTCGGAATATTGCCTTCAAGCAGAGTGTCTGGGCAATTATGGGACTGACTTGGTGAGTTTCTCTTTTCTCAGGGAATTAGTTTTGTGCTGCCTACTTTACAAAGCCTGAAAACAGTTGCTCCATATATTTTGCTATTTTGATGATTGTTTACAGTGGGAGGGCTGTTTGGTACCATTTACTCTCTATCATAGCCAAAAGTGCATGATTTTGAGTGATACATGTTTGTATTTGTTGTTTCATGCTAAGACTTGTCTGTCTTTTCTATTAGTGATTTGTTCAAGTCCATTCAACAAATAAAATTTCTTACCTGGGTTTTGTTAGAGGGGAAAAAATTCTACTAAAGAGGTACAGCATTGTATGACTTTCAAAAATTTTATGTTTCTGATCTGTAAAATATGGTAGTTCTTCCATATCTTCTCAAGAGAATGTGAGCATTTCTTTGGTTTACCTTATTTTTATCAATATAAGTATTGATTCTAAATGTGGACAGTACTTGATGAAAAATAAATAGAAATATTATCTATTGAATTTCTCTTAAAACTGGAAATTCATAGTTTGGACAGTTATCAAATAAAAAATTTTTTTTGAAGACCTTAATTCATTAATTATTTAGCGAGTGTCTATTTTAATTGCCAATACTGGCATTGTACTTGGTACTGAGGGTATAATGGAGAAATAAAATAGGCATGGATAATCCATACCTTTGTTGAGCTTACATTCTAAAATGGGAGACAGACAATAAATACAAGGAAACAGCATCAAAAAATTACAAGTTATAATATCTACTAGGAAGAAAACAAATGGAATTCTAAGGTAGAGAACAAAGAGTTCCTACTTTGGATAGGGTGATCACTCCTTTGAGGAGTTTATATTTCAGCTGAGTTGAGAAGGAGCAGTCTTTATGGGGAAGAAGTGAAGTCAGGAACTGTGATGCATTTTCTAGTACCTTCCTGGTACCTGTAAAGATTCTGAGGAAAGGTATATTAGAGGAATGAAAGAAGGTAAGTGTGCCTGTAGTATGAACAAGGGGAAGAAAATGATAGTATTTAAATTGGGAAGGTGGGCGTGGGCTAGATCATTTAGGTCTCTGTAGACTATCATCAGGGGCTTGATTGCCTCTTATACTCTTTCCTCCAACCCTCAGTAGGGTGACCAGATAATTTGTTGTACAAAAACTGGCATACTTCTTATTGAAAAGGAGCACTAACTGAATGGAAGACTGGGTCGACAGATGTAATCTGGCCTTGTCCTGGGGAAAGCATCCTAATTGTGGGTATACATATATAGAAACAGCACAGATAAGTGGTTAATAACATGGGTTCTGGATGCAGACTATGTTTAAATCTTGATTCTACTCACTATCTGTATAAACCTCAGGCAAGTTACTTAATTTCACTGTGCCTCAAATTTCTCATTTGTAACATGGGGAAATAATGCCTCATTAGGATTGTTATGAAGATTAAATAAGATAATACATGCATCAAAACACACTGTGTGTGGTACATAGTAAGCACTCACTCAGTAAATTCATTCCATCAGCAAATATTTATTGAAAGGGTATTATGTGCCAAGCATTATACTAGGCACTGGGGACTAAGCAGTGAACAAAAACAAAAATCCTTGCCTTCATTGGGCTTATATTCTAGTGCTGAGAGGAAAAAGAAAAAGCATTGCACTGCATTGCTCTTAGTGCATTGGAGCACAAGGAAGAGAGAATGGAATAGGGAGTGTGTGGGCAGCAGAGGGGGATGTTGAGTTGAAAGTTTAAGTAGCTTGATCAGAGTGGGTCTCTCTGAGACGGTCACATCTGAGCAGGGATTTGGAGGAAGTGAGGGATTGGGTCCTGCTGTAAGAGGTGATTCTGGGCAGAGGGAACAACACATGCAGAGATGAGATGGGATACTATTATGGGTTTTTAAGCAGAAGAGTGACAGGAAATGGTTTATGTTTTAGAAGGATCACCAGTCTGGGTGCTTGAGAGTGACAACAGGGAAACTAGTTGAGGCTATTGCAGGTAATTGAAATAAAAGATGTTAGACCAGGGTGGTATCAGTGGAGGTAGTTAAAAGTGGTTGGATTCTGAAACTATTTGAAGGTAGGACTGACATGGTTTGCTGATGAATTTGGTGAGCTGTATGAGAGAAAAAGAAGAGCCAAAGGTTCTTAGCCAGAGTAACTGGAAGGTTGAAGATGCCGTTCACTGAAATGGGGAAGACTGTAGGAGGATTAAATTCAGGGGTGAAGATTTGGAGTTCAGTTCTGGAGATTCTGTTAGATATCCCAGTATAAATGTTAGCAGTTATTATTTATTATTGATTATCCAGTAAATGTTAACTTTGATATTCATTAAATATTTATTGGCTCTGTAGAGAGTTTATGTTATATTCTAGGATTAAAATGATGCTCAAATAGACACTGTCCTTGCCTGTATGGAATTTACAGTCTAATGAGGAAGATAAAAATTGATCGGA
Source organism: Tapirus indicus (assembly GCA_031878705.1). NCBI lineage: Eukaryota > Metazoa > Chordata > Mammalia > Perissodactyla > Tapiridae > Tapirus > Tapirus indicus. The sequence continues at coordinate 9,193,477 of CM062923.1, read as the reverse complement.
TAACTATATTGTTGGTAGCTTTTCTCTTAAAAAAATAACCTTTTAAATAGGATACCTAGAAAGAATTAAGAATGACAATAAAATCACAAATATCCCTTGATATCTAAATTTATTAGGTTCCTATGATGAGATAGTGAGGGATACGTGTACGTATCTTATAAGTTTCTCATTTAACAATATCTTACTCTTAAAATTGATTAGTTTAATTAACATGAGGGAATGAAGCTTTATGAATTCAACTTTATTGAGATGAAATGAGGTAATTGTATATTGAACCTAGTATTTAAAGATATTGTATATTTCATGAAATATTTAAGCTGCTGGGAATTTTCTCTTCTGTTTCTTTCATTAAAATTGTTATGCTTTTACTTCTTATTAGTTAGCTAAGGATCATTTTATTTTGTAACTAAAATCTTTAATAATAGCATTATAGTGTGATCTGTAGTTCACTTTTCTCTCATAAAATTAAAATATTATTAATTTCTGTGTTTAAAAAAATCAGGTTCGTCACAAGGCATCACAGAAGGTTTATGCTATGAAGCTCCTTAGTAAGTTTGAAATGATAAAGAGATCAGATTCTGCTTTTTTCTGGGAAGAAAGAGATATTATGGCCTTTGCCAACAGTCCCTGGGTGGTTCAGGTAAGCATACTAACTTTTATTACTTTATTTCCCTTTTTTATAAGTGCTTATTATTCGTAAGAATTGATTTTGCATGCTAAAAGTCCTGTATCTCTTTCACATAGTGACAGTGCAATTATTTTTAATAAGATCTGATTCAGTATGCTTGTTTAATGTTCCTAAATAGTAGGTCATATAGACATGACATGTAATACTTAAATTGGTGTACGGAAGCAAGTATTACTTGCAGCTTTTTCTTTTTTAATTCCTTTATGAAGAATTAGATTGGTTGCCAGTATGCCGTAATTCCCTGCCTACTCTTTCTCATGATTTACATAATAGGAACAATAATCAGCCTATCCCAAAAAAAAGAAGAACTTCCTACAATAAAAATTTTGAAAATTTGCCTGCAGACCTTTATATGTTACCTGTTATATATGACAATAATGGGGTTCCTGATTCGGTCTCTTTTTTGACTGTGAAGTAAGGAATTTATGGTTCTATTTTGCCTCCTTTTCAATTATCTCCCTCACTAGCTTTGCTTCTCTAAAGATTTTTTTATGCTAATATCTAATTCTGCAAACATTTTTGAACAAGTGTCATGAGTAAGATTAGGTATATACCAGTGCATGTTCAGAATACTTAAATGATCTGGGAATTTGATACCTTGCTTGTGGAAGGCAATTTAGAGGTAAAAAATTTGCCACAGAGATGATTATGTAATTTAAAAGCTCATTGCTATTGCTTTTTTTAATGATGTTGAGCCTCAACCCTCCTCCTCCTCACTTTATTTTTTATTGTAGTAAGTGAATAGAAATTCTGATATGTGCAGCTAAAACTAAAATTTTTGTTGCAAATTGCATGTCACGTTAATTTACTTGATGAAGGAATGATGGTAATAAATTAAGTATTTATTCCAATTTTACCTTTAAATTGCTTTCATAGTAACAGATTCATTGCTATTTCTAGTTTTTCACTTCATAAATTTGTGTCTTTAATCTTTAATTCTGCTAAGTGGACCTTTTTAAAGTGTTCATTGAGATAGAGAGTTAATAGATCTATGGAAGAGCAAATCAGCAGTGAAAATGGTACAATTGAAAAAGTAACAGATTATTGTCTTGGCTTTCATGTGTTTATCTCTGTGGTAAAGGACATTCCATGTATCATCATATTTATGTGCATGAAAGGTATAACTTTTTGGGAAAGTTGTCAAAATGGCGGACATTTCTATTTGTTCATTTATTTTATTATTTGCTCATTTTCAATATATTTATAGAGTTGTGCAGTCATCACTACTACCTAATTTTAGAACATTTTTATCACCTCAAAAAGAAACCCTGAACCAGTTAGCAGTTATTCCCCAGTCCTCCCTGACCCCAACCCCTGGCAACCACTAATCTGCTTTCTGTGTCTATGGATTTGCCTATTCTGGACATTTCATGTAAATGGGATCATACAATATCTGGTCTTTTGTGACATCTTTCACTTAGCACAGTGTTTTCAACATTCATTCATGTTATAGCATGTATCAGCACTTTATTCCTTATTATGGCTGAATAATATTCTGTTGTATGGATATATCACATTTTATTCACTCACCAGTTAATAGACACTTGGATTGTTTCTATTTTTTGGCTATCATGAATAACGCCACCATGAATTTTCTTTCATCTGGATTTTGGCGCATATGTTCACGTTTCTGTTAGGGATCTACCTTGCAGTGAAATTAATGAGTCGTAGGATATGCCTATAATTAGTTTCAGTAGATTATTTCAAACCGTTTTCCAAATCTCAGTTTTTATTTTTTAATGACTGTTCAATATTTAATTGTATGAAGGCCCCCATAATTCGTTACTATACTCTTGGTGGAAATAACTCTTTTCACTTTTCTTATAATAATTATGGTACAATATAAATCTTTGACCCATCTGTATTTCTTAGAGGTATAGTCTTAGTGCGATTTGAATTCAGTAGATGAATATTGCCACATTTAAAAAACTTATTCCTTTGCTGATGGAGAGGACTTTTTCTTTTTTAAGCCATCTATATATCTAGTTTGCTGTGTTTTTTGCCTGTTTTTCTAGTGTCTTTACTTGTATGGTGAACATTTCCTTGCTTTCCTTTATAGTTTCACACACCCAAATAGGTGTATCCCTAAACACTTGAGTTCACTTTTAGCTTTTTTAAAATTTAAGTTTAGATATCTCTTTTAAGTCTCTCAATCTAGAGTTTTCCTCTTTTTCTTTTTTTCTTGTCCCATCAGTTCATTTGTTGAAGAAACCTAGATTTTCCTGATTTCATCCTTGTGTAGTTTAACTTGTTTTTCTCTCATTTGTGTTTTTGTAAGCTGGTAATTAGATATAGAGGCTTAATCAGAATCAAGTGTGATTTGAGGGGGGTTGGCAGGACAACTTCATGGGTAGTGTTTTGTTCTATTAGGAGGCTAATCTTTGGTTATCTCTCTGTTATTTTATCAGTATTTGTGTTCAGTGTCTAGATCCATTAATTTATTGAGGATTGCAAAATGGCGCTATTTCAATTCAATCATTTTGTCTTGATTATAGTGACTGGAATACTTATATAAAGAAAAATTTTCCCCCATTTACTAATTGGTTTATCCAGTAGTGCAGTTCACTGAGGAAGGACAGGATAAATATTTTATTCTTTCCTTGTATTTACCAGTTTTCAAAATAAGGGATTAATTTCCTTTTGTCCTCTAAAGGTGACCATTTTTGAAGGACTATCAGTTTAAACTCGTGGACTTAAGAAACCTATTTGATGTGTTTCAGTCCTTTCAACATCTTATTGATGCTCAAATTGTGACACCTTTGGCAAGTAGGATCATGTTTAGGTGGCTTCTGAGTCCTTTTGACATAGCCTTGTAGTCTTTGATAGCTTGCTTGCTGTCTGATATAACAGGGTGTTCCAGACATATCTTTTACATTTTTTGTCCTTGACATGGATTTAACCATGCTTGTAGGTCCCCATCTTTTGTACATGTGTGAATATTTCTTTAAAATAGATATTAGCATTGGAATTGCTAGGTCATATGGTATGCACATTTGACATTTTGATTGATAGTGCCAAATTGCCTTGTAAAAAAACAATTTTTACAAGTTTATATTACTCTAATTGTTTAATAGATGTTTTATTTCACTATATTTTTAGCAAATACTGAATATTGTGTAATTATCTTAAATTTTTATTAGTTACATCCTCGAGAAATAAGATGTTATTGTGTCAAGTTGCATTTCCTTGATTACTTAGAGGTTCAGCATGTTTCATATGTTTATTAGTAATTTGTATTCCTTCTCCATTGCTCATCCCATTTTTCTAATGAGTTGTTTTTCCTTTTTTGAGTTGATTTGTTAGAATGCTAATAGATCCTGGATATTAATCCTTTGTTGTATATGTTGGAAATACCTTCTTTTGAACTATTACTTGCCTGTTCATTGAATTTTTAAATTTGGATATAGTCAAATCTATAAATTCTATATTTTAATTCTTGCTGGGGAACCCCTTCCCCACCCCCAAGATTATAAAAATATTCTCTTATACTTTCTTTAACTTTTCTATGTTTTCATTTGGGGGGGGTGGGAATCTATTTGTAAGTCACCAGAAATTTTTTTTTACGATAAGTAGGATTTGTTTTTCCCAAATGTGTGGCCAGTTTTCCCAATGCCATTTGTAGAAAAGCCCATTTTTTTCCCTGTCAAGTAAGTGAAATGTCCTGTATATCATAGACTAAATTACCAATACACATGAATTAATCTTTAACTTGCATTGGTAGATTTTTTTGGTTGTTTTGATTATTTTGGAATATTGGGTCTTCCCATAACAACGTAGTATATCTCTCTGTACAGAGCCTGATCTTCAGGAAAGCCGTATTACTTTTCCCCCCAAATAGGTTCAGAAGAAACTTATGCATAATAGAATTGTTTTTTAAATATGTAGATATTGTAACATGCATAAAGATAGCATTGGCTCAGTCTTTCGGTATAGTGATGAATAGTAGGTTTTTCATCCTTATCTTTTTTATTATTATTAATTTCAGTGGATAGACCTCTAATGTTTAACTATTAAATCTGATGTTTGCTGAATCTTTCTGGTTAAGACAGTAAAGGATTTGGCCTGTCCATCTATTCTTAGCTTACCAAATATTTTTTATCAGGAATAATGTTAAAGTATTTGAAATGCTTCCTTCAGCATTTTTTAAGATGGTTTTCTTGTTTAATCTGTTATTATAGTACGCTAAAAAAAATAAATTTAAAGATAGTGTAAAATCTAAAGTAAATGCTATTTGCTATAATATGATATTCTCATTAGATTACCGAATTTGATTTGCTAATATTTTAAGTAATTTTCCATCTGTTCGCATAAGTGACATTTGACCTTTAACTTAATTTAATTCAATTTTTTTAACATGGGCTCTTCTGGTTGGTTTTCATATCATGGCGAGACTACTCTAAAAGACATAGTTGGGAAGCATACCACTTTTTTCTGAGCTTTAGTACAGTTTATATAAAATAGAAACTATTCATCCATGAGGCTTGGTTGAACTTGCTTGCAAATCTTTCAAGAAAAATTTTCAACATATTTAATGATATATTTTTTAGTTTTTAAAATTTATTATGATAAATTTCAAACACATCCCAAAGTAGAAAGAAAGTATGTTGGATCCTCACTTACTGTTCACTCAGTTTGGAGTAGTTACCAACCATGGCCAATCTTATTGCAATCATATCAGAAATGGGCAAACTTTTTTGTAAAGAGCCAGATAGTAAGTAAATATTTTAGGCTTTGTGGCCCACAAGGCGAAATCAAAGGTATTATGTAGGTACATATATAATGAGAAAACAAATTTTTACAAATTTTTTATTGATGAATTTCAAAATATAAGAATAAGTACAATTTTTAAAAATACAGGTCTATTCAGGAGAATAATGAAATTATTTTCTTGGGGCAATACCATTTTGCTTAATTGGAGTTACAATTAGCATTTCCTATCAAAATGATTGTAGATGTTCTGTTAATGCTGATGTGTAATAAGATTTTACATATTCATCTTATTAGAAAATGTCTTTTTCACATAGTTAGGTACTGCCAAATACTATTACCCACCAGCATATGATTTATTTTTTATTAGTAGACTTTATTTTTAGAAACAGTTTTAAGAAAAATTGAGCAGATAATAGAGAGCTCCCATGTACTCTCTGTACCATTTCCCCTACAATTAACATCTTAAGTTAACTTGTTACAAGGAAGGAATGAATTTTGATACATTATTGTTAACTAAAGTCTATAATTTATTCAGATTTTCTTAGTTTTTACTTAATGTTCTTTTTCTGTTCCAGGATCTCATCTAGGATAGTATGTTACGTTTGGCTGTTATATCTTCTTAGGCTCCTTTTGGCTGTGACAGTTTCTCAGACTTTCCTTTTTTTTTTTTTTTTTTTTTGGTGAGGAAGACCAGCCCTGAGCTAACGTCCATTGCCAATCCTCCTCTTTTTGCTGAGGAAGACTGGCCCTGGGCCAACATCCATGCCCATCTTCCTCCACTTTACGTGGGAGGCTGACACGACATGGCTGGCGAGCAGCACCTCAGCGGGCACTGGGGATCCAAACCCGTGAACCCCGGGCCGCCAAGCGTGAAATAAACCACTGCGCCACCAGGTGGTCCCCCCCCCAAGACTTTCCTTGTTTTTGATAACATTAACAGCTTTGAGGATTCAGTTATATTGTAGAATGTGTATGCTCTTCTATTGGAATTTGTCTGATGTTTTTCTTATTATTTAGACTAGGGTTATGGGTTTTTGAGAGGAAGACTACAGAGGTAAAGGGCCTGTTTTCATCACATCATATCAAGGGTACATCCTAATAGATTATTTATGACTATTGATGTTGACCTCGAGCCTGTGATTTTGCTTGAGCATATTTATCTCTTGGAAGGCTTTTATAGAATTATGTTAAATTCTTCTCTTGATATTTACCTTTTAGCAGTGTCATTACATTGCAGGTTATCACTTCCAATTGAAGGTTAGGTAGAAGCTCCTCAATTGCAAAGTTTAAATGGATTTTGAAATATGGATGTGTCCTTTGCACTTACATATAAGTCCAAAAAATGCTGCTGAAACTGTGGGACTGTAGTTAGAGCTCAGAAAATATATCCACTGCAAATTTGTGTAGGAACGGAGATCTCACTTCTTGTTTTGATTTTCATAGCATGGGAGGTATATAAAGTAGCTTGATGTTGTCATCAAAATGATTGTACCACAGCATAAGTTTTGCATGTAAGCATTGTTTTGCCTTGTCTTTTAGATTATATTAATTAAGAACATTAATCAAGTGTGCAGCTAAAGCTAGTTTCCAAAACCATTCAGTGTTTGATAATAGTGGTTGAGGGTAGTTCTTCTTGATCAGACAAATTTCAGTCTTGGCTCTGAGCTCAAATAATTGCAGGAAAACTTTACCACTGCTAAACTATTGACCTACTGTGTGGTAGAGTGAGTCAGGATATTCAGCTTCTGCTTCTGACAAAAATTCACAGTACTGATGCTGATGGTTAAGTCCACAAGAACACATGACACCATCAACACTACTCGTTTATTAACACATGAGGGATTCAAATATATTTTCCATGGTGTACCTATTGATAGTATTACAAAGAGTAACCATAGACTTTAAGCATGATGATATTTTCACCAGCTTTGTAATTTGTCCAACTAAGCCTTTTTCTGCTCCATCTTTATTTTTACCACTATCTGTTGTAATACATCTTACCAGATTCTACTTCAAGTTATACTGAGTTAGTGTTTTCTCAGCTTCTTTGCCTGTAGTTGATCCATGCAAACTGTTAGAAGCTAATTTTTTCTCACTTCAGCCTTGGCACTGACCCCTCCAATAAACAGTAACTACTACATAGTATCAGTAACATCTGTTGACTCATCAAGAGCCAAGAAAAACCACTTGAAATCATTTGCCTTGTTTTTAAATTGACTATTGATATTCCTCCCAGCGTCCTCAACTCTGAGCAACTGTTGTTGCTGAAAGATTAATAGTCTTAAACAAATTGATTTTCTCTAGACACGTTTCTTTGGCTCATACAATCAAACATAATTTAATTAATTCACCATTGGTAAATGGCTTTTCTTGCTTGCCTAACAAATAAGCCGTCTGGAAACTTTCTTTGGTTTCAGTCTTACAGATGTTTAGCAAATGTTAATTTTATTTTATTATTATTATTATTATTATTTTTTTTTGTGGGGAAGACCAGCCCTGAGCTAACATCTGTTGCAAATCCTCCCCTTTTTGCTGAGGAAGACTGGCCCTGGGCTAACATCTGTGCCCATCTTCCTCCACGTTATATGGGACGCCGCCACGGCATGGCTGACGGGCAGTGCGTCGGCGGGCGCCCGGGATCCGAACTCGCGAACCCCGGGCTGCCAAGCGCGGACTAAACCGCTGCGCCACCGGGTGGCCCCTGTTAATTTTAGTCTTTTAATTTTGAAGCACTAAAACATTACAAGAACTCTTGAAATACTTTTTGTTCTCCTATGCAATTTTCTCACCCTTCCTTCCTTCTGAGAGATGGCTACTATTCTAAAATTAATATGTGCCCTTCTACTACTCAATCCCTCCCTCCATTCTTCCCACTTAGATCTTCTACCAACCTTTTAATTTCTCATGTGATTGTTGACTGATTCAGGTTTTTATTTACTTCTTGAGTCAGTTTATACTCTCTGTGATTATATCTGTTTTCTCTTTCACTTTTCTATTGAATAAAATATATGTAAATTTTTTGGTCTTAACATGATTTTTGTTTTATTTACAAAATATAACTTTTTTGGTTTTCTTTTAAATTATTTTCTGCTTTTTTTTATTCACCAGCTCCTATTTTCTTTGGGTTTATATTGTTCTCTACTAGTTTCTTTATCTGCCTAACTTCTATTGTCAGGCCTTATTTTCCAGTACAGATATCTCTGTTTGAATATTGAATGGTGTAAGGATAAGGAGAGATACCTATAAACACATTTGAAGTTATAAATTTCCCTTTGAGTTCTGCTTTAATTTTATCATACTTATTTAAAAAATGGTTTTATTTGTGACATACACAGAATAGTACATAAAACAAACAGCAGAATGATTTATCATAAAGCAAATATCCATGTATTCGCTACCCAGGACAAAAAATAAACATTGCCAGTACTCCAGAAGTCGCCTTGTGCTCTTCCCCAGTCACTACCTCTATACGTTCCCCCCAAAATAACCACTCTTCTGACTTTTTTAGTAATCATTTCCATGCTTTTCTTTCTAGTTTGCCACCTAAACAAGCACTCAGAAGCTATAGTTTTCTTGTTTATTGAACTTTGTATAAATGAAATCATTGTATATTTCTTCTTTTGTATCTAGCTTTTTTGTTCAACATTATGTTGGTGTGAGTTATCCAGGTTGCTATGGTTGATTAATTTCATTGCTGTATTTTATTCCATTGTGTGTGTGTGATGTGTATACACACCACAATTTGTTGGTATATTTTCAAAATTTTGTTTCTTTCAAGTAATGTTGTTATAAATATTCTTGTACTTATTTTTGTTGGGTATGTTCCTAGAAGTGGCATTTCTGGGTACTTATAATCAATCTTAGTAGGTGGTGACAGCCAGTTTCCCAGTGTGGTAATAGAGGTTTAGTTTGTAAGTGCCTTTTGTCTCACACCCTTCCCAATACTTTGTTTTGTTGGTTTGAAAATTTTTGATCATTTTTGTACATGGGAAGTGGTGTCTCACATGGTTTAAATTTACCTTTCTCTGAGGAGATTTAAATCCTTTTCATATTTGTATGTCCTCATCTGTGAAATGCCTGTTTAAGTCTCTTGCTCATTTTCCCATTAGGTTGTCTGTCAATTTAAAAAAATTGATTTATAGGAATTTTTAAAATTTATTTTGGATATGAGCCCTTACTGGCCTATGTGTTCCTCTTCCAAACTGACTTTCCCCTTTGTTGTTTTCGCTTTTGAAACAATTTCAAACTTACCAGAAAGTTGGAGGTAAAGTACAAAGAACTGTCTTTCTGCACCATTTGAGAATAAGTTGTTGACCTGATGCCCCATCACCCTCTCAATATTAAGTATTTCCTACAAGCATTCTCCTTGATAGCTACAACATTCTTCAAAATGAAGAAGTTAACATTGATATATTACTGATTAATCCTCAGATCCCATTTAAGCTTCACCAGTTATCCCTGTCTTTTATAGCAGAAAGATCCAATTCCAAATCATATTGCATTTGTCATATGTATTTTCTTTCAATTTTGGACATTTTCTCAGTCTTTCCTTGACTTTCATGACCTTGACACTTTTGAAGATTACAGGCTAGTTATTTTGTAAAATATTCCCCTGTTGAGATTGTCAGATGTTACCTCATGATTAGATTCAATTTATACATCTTTGTTAGTAATATATAGAAGTGATGCTGTATTCTCACTGAATTCCATCAGGTGGTGCTCAGTTACATTGGGTCCTGTTGTAGATCATGTTCACATTGATCACTTGTTTAAGGTGCGAAGTTCTTCTACCCTGTTGTGATTCTGGGGGGAGGTACTTTGAAACTGTAAATAATCCAGTCCTCATCAAATTTTCTAGTTATTTTTTTGTCTGTGAACTCATGGTTTTCTATTTTATTCAAAGGGTATAATCTATTATTATCATTATTTATATGGATGCTCGAATTGCTCTGTTTTCCCTAGTGGGAGCTAGTTCAAGTTGGCTACTACATTCTTTTGACTTGTGATTTCTCTTTGAGCATTATCTTTTACTTACCCTGCCCTCTTCATGGAATCAGACATTTCTCCACGAGGCCCTCTTCCCTTTTAGTTGAAAACAGTATTTAGAAGCCAAGATCTTGGTGTTAAGTGTGTTAATGGCTGTTGGGATGTCCCTTCTCAGTGGATTGAGCCTGTACACACACACACACTTATAGCTGTATTTTTTCTAAGTCTATGTCACACTGATAATTCTCAGTCTAATTCCATAGGGTTCATTCTAGTTTTCTTCCTGTCTGTGTTTGTGACTTTTCCCTCCAACTGTGGGAAACCAGGCTTCCATTATCTTTAATACATTTAAATATTTGATCAATCCACCTGGGTGTAACCTATATAATCAATCTCTGTCTTTGCTGTTCCTATATCCTGTCTCTATGAACCCACCTCTTTTCTCTCCTTGGGCTCTGATTCTCCATTCCTGAGTGTCTCTCCCCTCCTCATCCTCTTGGGCTCTGATATCCCATGCCCTACCTGGATGGCTTCATCACCCTTCTTGGGACTTAATATGCCGTGGCAGCCATCCTCATGCATGAACATTCCTCTTTACCCTTTTGAGCTTTGATACTCTGTGTGGTTTGCCTTTGACTCCCTTAATAGCATGTTTTGATGAATAGAAATTCGTAATTCTGATGTAGTGCAATTTAATCAAACTTTTATGATTAACGCCTTTTGTGTTCATTTAAGGAATTTTTCCTACCTTGATGTCCCACCTTGATCTTGATGAAGATACTCTGTTATGCTTTCTTTCTGACTTTTTATTTTTTTGTGTATGCTGAACCTAGAATTGATTTTTTTAAATAGGGTGTTGCTTAAGGATTGTTTTATTTGTTTCCATGTGGATATCTAGTTGTTGAAACAACACATTACTGAAAAAAACTTTCCTTTCCCCACTGGTATATGTTGCCTTCTATTTTGTTGTAATACAGTTGTTCATATGTGCATGGGACTTTTTGGGTTTTTTTATTCCATTTAGTTATTTTGTCTATTCTTGCCACCAGTACCACAGCTATGTTTAACTTGCTTGATATTGATTGGGCTTCTTAGATCTATAAGGTTACAAATTTCATCAAATTTGGGAAAATTTTGGCCATTATTTCTTCAAATATTTTTTCTGTCTCAGCTCCCGCCCCTTACCCCCCTCTCCCCACTGCTCTCAGCCCCTTTCTCAAACTCCAGTTACACATGTATAATCTGCTTGATGTTGTCCCACGGGTAACTGATATTCTGTTGGATTTTTTTTTTCATCTTTTCTTTTTTTCTGGTATGCCTCATTTTGTATGGTTTTTATGTTATATCTCTTAAGTTCACTGATTTTTTTTCTTCTACAGTGTCCAGTCTAACTTTAATCCCATCCCATCTGGTTTCTTTCACTCAACAAAATTGTTTCGAGATTTATCCATGATGCAATATATCAGTAGCTCATTTCTTTTTATTGCTGAATAGTATTTTATTGTATGGGTATATGTCAGTTCATTTATCTCTTCATCTGCTTATGGACATTTGGGTTGTTTCCAGTTTTTGTCTTTTATGAATAAAGCTATATTAAGTTATTTGCAAATTGACTTGTACAATTCAGTGATTTTTAGGCAATTTACAGAGTTGTGCACCCATCACTACAATCTGATTTTAGAACATTTCCACCATCCCCAAATGATCACTTGTACTCATTTACAGTCATTTCCCATTCCCCTCCCAGCTCCAGGCAACCACTAATGTGCTTTCTGTCTCTATAGGTTTGCCTTTTCTGGACATTTCAGATAAGTGGAATCATACAATGTGTTGTCTTTGGGATCTGATCTTTTTTCCCTTAGCATACACTTTTTGAAATTCATGCACATTGTAGCATGTATTGTATTTCATTTCTTTTTAGTGCTGAATAATATTCTATTGTATGGTGTGGTATAATAAAAAGAATATATTTGGTCTTTGTCCCCAGTTTCTAGCATAAAGCTTCAAAAGCTCTTGGATTTCCTAAGTGATAGGAGTGTCTTTGTTACACTAATGAGGCAGCTCTTGGTGGCTTTTTGATAGCTTTGGGATGGGGGCTGATCACCATAAGGAACCAGCACACGATTAGAGGAGTGGGACTTTCAGGGCCCAACCTCCAGGGAGGGAAAGGGGACTGGAGATTGAGTTTAATCACATGGCTGATGATTTAATTAATCATGCCTATGTAATGAGACCCTAATAAAAACTCTGGACATTGAGACTCAGTGGAGCTTCCTGGTTGGTGAACATATTGATGTGCTGGGAGGATGATGTATGCTGATTCGATAAGGAGAAGCCACAGAAGCTCTACGCTCCTTCCCAGACCTGGCCCTATGTGTATCCTTTATGATAAAACTGTGATCATAAGTGCTTTCCTGAGTTCTATGAGTCATCCTAGTGAATTATCAAACCTGAGGGGGTCATGAGAACTCCTGAATTTGTAGTCAGTCAGAAAAGCATGTGGCTTGGGGACTCTCTAAGTGTCAGTTCTGTTCCATTGATCTATATGCCTATCCTTATACTATACCAATACTGTCTTGATAACAATAGTTTTGTAGTGAGTTTTGAAATTGGGAAATATAAGTCGTCCTACTTTGTTCTGTTTCAAGATTGTTTTGGCTCTTCTGGGTCCTTTGCATTTCCATATAAATTTTAGGATGAGTTTGTTGATTTCTGGAAAAAACCTGCTAGGATTTAGGTAGAGTTTGCATTGAATCTATTGATCAATTTGGGAGAATTGCCATCTTTATAATATAATGTCTTTCAATCCAAGAATATGCAGTGCCTCTGCATTTATTTACATCTTAATTCTTTTAGAGTTAAACAGCATTATACATACACACACTTTTTCTCAGTTTGGTAACCAGCTTTATAATGCTTTTCCATCCCTTCCTTCCCTGCGTCCCATCACCTTCCATTTTAAAATTATTCTGATTTTGACTTGACTTTCTCAAGTAAGTATTTAAGTTTATGTCAGTAATTATATTTAATAAGTTTTTATAGATTCTTTATTTGCCCCTTTTCCTTATGTTTCACATAATCCTCTTACTTGGATGTATTCTTCGTTTTGTCAGACTATACCCTTGATCAATTTTTTTGGAAGTTGTTAGTTATAAAATTTCTAAGAATTTGCATGATGTGATGCATATTTATTTTGTGATGCATATTCATTTGTTTTCTAGTCAGCCATATTCTAGGATCAAAATTATTTTCCCTCAGAAATTTGAAGATATAGCTGTGTTGTCTTTTGTAGTCATTGTGTTGGCTGAGAATTTTGTTGCCAATATGATTTATTTTATGTTTTTGTACATAAGGTATCTTTTCTCTTTGAAATTTAGGATTTTTCTGTTGAGTTTCTGCAAGGTTAGCATTGTCTCAGTTTCTCTCTCTTTCATTCAGAGGTCCTTTCAATCTTAGATTTTTAACATTACTCATTTCTAGAAAATTTTATTTACTTTTTCTTTCTTTTTCTTGTGGTCTGTGTTCTCTCCTCCAGGTTTTTAGATGGATGTTGGAGCTTTGCTAACTTTGCTCTATTTTTCACCTCTGAATCCTTCAGTGTGTTCAGAGGAAGTTTCCTTTGCTCAATTTTCTAGCTCTGTAATTTGTTCTTCTCTTGTCATCAGTCATATATTTAATTCCAAAGCTTCAGATTTTTTTTCATATCAGCCTGTTGTTTAATTGATGTGACGTGTTACTCTTTTGAGGGTATTGATTTTTACATATCTAAAGCTGTTCTTAGTTTGCCCTATTAGGCATTTCCTTGACTATTTATTAATTTTCTGTTTCTTGAATTGCTTTGCCTCTATTTCATGATGTTGGTTTTTCTCCAATGTTGATTCTTAGTTTTGTTCTATCTTTCCCCTATTTGTTTCTGGAAACTTTTTCTCTTTGCATTGCTTGCTTCCAAGAGGGGTGGGGCATGTTGTTGGGTGGAATGTACAGATACCTTTCCTTCTGAATTTGTGGTTTCTCTGTCTCTCTTGGGTGTCAGTAGCAACCTAGCTTAGTGTCTTATTTCTCTGGTCCCAATGCCACTGCAGGTAATACTGCCACTTGCTGCTTATTATGAGCAAGATGATGTGGAAGGGGAAAGAGGAGAAGGCCTTGTTCCAAATGTGGCTACCAGTTACTCTTTCCAGTGGTATGGGGCTTATTCCCTCTTCTTGCATTCATTGAATCTGGTATCTTTTAGGTTTTTCTAAACTGCTCCTACCTCCTCAGCTCTCTTTGTGAGTTACGTGCAATAATTTGTTTTCAGCAAGCTGTTTTTTTAAATTATGAATTCTTCTGTCGTTCTTTCACGTTTTATGTTCCTCATTCTGTTTCTCTTTTTAAATATTTCTACTTAAATAGAATCCTGTATTCTTTAAGAGGGAAAATGATTCATTTGTGCATATTTTGTTAGTAAGCATGAAGAAAATATCCATGTAAAAGTTTTGTCTGTTTTTCCATTGAAGATGTCCACATCTAAAATCAGAGATTTCATAAAGTTCAACTTTGTTTTGGTTATAAAATAATTTGGCTTTTTCAATAGTAATAATGGTTTTTGTTTTTTTTTCTGTTTATGGTTTTGGTTTTCTTTGTTTTTAAAAATTTTTTTCTTCCTGTTTTGTTTTCCAGCTCTTTTGTGCCTTTCAAGATGATAAATATCTGTACATGGTAATGGAGTACATGCCTGGTGGAGACCTTGTAAACCTTATGAGTAACTATGATGTACCTGAAAAATGGGCCAAATTTTATACTGCTGAAGTTGTTCTTGCTCTGGATGCCATACACTCCATGGGTTTAATTCACAGAGATGTGAAGCCTGACAACATGCTCTTGGATAAACATGGACATCTAAAATTAGCAGATTTTGGCACATGTATGAAGATGGATGAAGTAAGTAATAAGCAAGTAAAAAAATAGCTAGTTTTTTTGAGAAACAAAAATAAACACTTCAAATCTGAACTTCATAGTTTTAAACAAAGATAAATTTAGTTTTGCTAACTGTGTAATGATTCAAACAAGGTAATAAAATATCCAAATCAAAACATTTCCTTTACTAATCATTCATCTAGCTATAGAGTACTTTATTAGTAGCTATGGTGAATCCAAGAGAAATAACTCAGATAACTTAAATAATTACCTCCCTCATAGAATGTTGGTAAGTATTTGCTACCAATAAAAACTGGTTCATATGTGTAATGATCTAGGTGAAGAAGTAGGGCACAAAATATAAATTAAGGTACATGGGTATTTCCATCACCATTATTATTTCTATATTTTTCCTTTGAAAAAAGAGGTAAGGTAAGAAATTTATGTTACCATTTCCTACCAACCCTGTCTGCATGAACCACATAGAATAAATTTGGGGACATCATCTGTTGTGGTGCTTTATCTGTTGAACAGTTCGTATCATGATTAATAGATTCAGTAGTGTTAACCTCATAGCTAATTATGATGTTGATTTGTTGCAAAATGTATATCTCTTATCTTTATCTCTGTAAGTATACTGTAATTCTGGCAGTAATTTGGGGAGGGTTCATGTTTTATTTTCTTTGTATTCCCCTGTTGGATATAGGGGGTGACTTGCATATATCAGACTTTCTAATTGTTAATGTATGTTGATAGCAAACTGGATATCATCTTTTGTATAGTTTTTATAGCCTCCCAGTGTGCTTATATAGCTAATCTTGTTTCTTGTTAGTTATCTTGTGAAGACGTTTATTTTGAATTAAGCTGATTTTCTTTTCTCTTTACTTCTTAACTTATTCATGCCACCTGTGTGCCATTCTTTTATTAATTGCCCTGCCTTCATCAGCAATCCGTATTCTTCCAAACTCAGCTCAGATTTTACCTCATCTAGAAAGTTCTTTCTGATAATCCTAATCTGACTGATCACTTTTCTAATGTCATAGTGTCCTTACTTATTTAGAATTTGTCCTATACTTCTTAGGCCATTTTCATCTATCTAGGTTTGTATACCCGGTCCACCCAGCTAAAACTTAACATCCTTTACTTCTTTGGTCTTCTTCAGAGAGTCTGTTACTATGTCTATGTTCTGCATACCTTAATTAATGTTTAGTAGGTGGAGTATTTGTGCCCAAAGCTCCCTCTTGTGGTGTTTATCATAATATAGTATGAAATGATTAACAGTGAAAATTATCTTTAATAAAAATAAGGTATGAAATAATTTCCTAATAGAATGTTAAGCTAATTTATGTCTGTTATGCAAAATGAATGATGTTTATGTGCTGCACTTCCATGAGTATATTCTGATTTTAATTAAACCAAAAACCTTTTGGAGGTTGCAGAAAAATAAATCATACCACGTTTTTAGGGTGGGTAAAGGTGGTTAAGGAAAGAAAGGTGCAGAGTGTGAGAGTATGAAGAATGGGACAGAATATGGTATTTACAAAATAATTTTACAAGCATGTAAGCAAATAATAAATTCAGCTATTTAAATATCTTAAATTGTCTCTTTACAAGGCAAAATAGAATATAACTTCTATAATTTTGTTTACTGTTTTTTAATTCTGGCACATATACTTGAGTTAATTATACTCCTTGGTTCACAACTTATTGTCATTAGTAGTCTATACAAAGGCCCCATCTTGTTTTTATTTTATTATGTCTTTGTCCTTTCAGTTTCTGTCTTATTCTCTCTTTCCATAATATACAGCCACTATAATGTGTTTACTATAACCTCTTGCAGACTATTAGTTTAGTGTACATATGTATAAATAGTATAATGGTATGGATGTCATTTTGTTTACTTTTTTCACTCAACATTGTTTTATATCTATTCCTGATATATGTAAATTAGCTCATTGTTTCTTAGTATTCCATAGTAGCTATCTACTCATTTTACTTATTCTCCCTTGTGTTGGATTCCTAGGTCACATCCAGCTCCCTGCTGCCTATGTTGAACATCTTCATACATGTCCCATGTATATTCTGACTAGGGTTTCCTCTAAATATAAATCTAGAAAAGGGACTACTGTGTCAGATGATATGTAAATAAAGTATTATCTGTTCTCCAGAATGGCTATAAATGTTAAAACCTCTTGCGATTGGTGCTTGAGAGTTCCTGGCTCCCCGTATCCTCACTCACCCTTCCTGTTATTAATTCCACTGGGATAAAGTTATAGTTGTTTTGTTTTTTTGATGAGGAAGATTTGCCCTGAGCTA
The DNA here is from genome assembly GCA_031878705.1 of Tapirus indicus. Lineage (NCBI taxonomy): Eukaryota > Metazoa > Chordata > Mammalia > Perissodactyla > Tapiridae > Tapirus > Tapirus indicus. The sequence continues at coordinate 9,175,878 of CM062923.1, read as the reverse complement.
ACATCCATTGGCAGTCTTCCTCCTTTTTTTTGTATGTGGGTTGCCTCCACAGCATGGCTGATGAGTGGAGTAGGTCTGCACCTGGGATCTGAACCCGCGAACCTGGGCCGCCGAGGCGGAGCGCACAGAATTGTAACTACTCGGCCACGGGGCCGGCCCCTAAAGTAATATTTTTTAAAAATTGTATTTATCTTATAACTAATGATGTCAAACCTTTTTGTCATATACTTGTCAGTCATTTCTCTTTTGTGAATTACCTGTGTTGTGTATCTTTTGACCCTTTTAAAATTGGCTTCTTGTTGATGTGCAGGGATTCCTTGTATAATCTAGATAGTGATTCCACAGATATTGCTGATATCATCTTCAGTCTGCTGCCCATCTCTGTTTAAACAGATATTCTTAATTTTGATGTAGTCAATGTTTTTTTTCAAATACTGAACTTTAAAATGTTGTTTGTTTTACCCCATGCCTTCATTCCTTAAGTAATATCTCATTATTATGAGAACAATTATATAATGTTGAAGAAAAAAGGAGTTTTTAATTAACTATAGTACATAGAATTTAAAATTTTGTTATGTTAGTTAATGTTAGTGGTATTATTGCAAGTTTCAGGTTCCTCACTTTGTTTGCCTCTGTTTGATTGTTAATGGTCTCAAAGCCATTAGAAATGTTCATAGTTTCATTCTCATTCATCTATACATCTATGGAAGGGATCACAAACTAGAGCACAGGGCCAAATCTGGCCTGTGGCTTGGTTTTGTACAGCTCCTGTGCTAAAAATTGTTTTTCCATTTTTAAAAGATTGTTTAAAAAAAAAGAAGATATGCGATAGAGATCCCATGTGGCCCACAAAGCCTAAAATATTTACTCTGTGGCCCTTTACAGAAAACGTTTGCCAACCCTTTATCGATAATATAGACAGAGATGCCTGAAATTATCTTCTGACTCTTCTGGCTTCATATAAAACATTATGCCATGGATAAAAGCAAAAATAAAATACAACTGTAAAATTATAACCTCCAAGGACTAAAATAATTTGTTACTATCACAATTAACAGTAGTGTTATATCATTGAGTTCCATCATTGATAAATTGTGGATCGCACAATTTTTTGGATGCTATTACTCTTTTTCTCTCTGAAAAAAATATCTGGATGTGAGTGAAAGTTACAGTGTAGTGTATTTACATCTAGGTATATCTCAGTGACAGCCAAGAAGTACTGCTATTTGAAATTACTTGCATTAATTTGATAAGTTGTTACCTCTTTGCCTGTCATTATGCATTTCACAGCAACCTTTACCACCTTTTAAGACACATTTTATGTTATTATTTTAAATTACCTGAAAATAGTATAAAATTTTATCTGTTAATATTCTAGTGTATACCATTTGATTAAATTGAAGCTATAATTTTTAAAAACCTAATTGGTAAATTGTTAATGTTTTTAACATTTCTACAGGTGACATCAATTTTTAAAATATAGGCGTTTCTATTCATGTTTCTGAAAAACCTTATTTTCTGCAAAATTATACATTTAAAAGAAGAGTTTTATGGGAGCAATAAAGACAGACCATTGAAAAGCTATGTAGCTTTATAACCAGAGCCCTAATGAAAATAATAATTGGTGCCCAGGGAGATAATTGGAATAACAAGCAGCTTTATGTGCCTGTGGGCACTGCACAATGCAAATGGAAATGGGGTTCTAAACTAGATGGGCTGTTTTTTAGATAGAACACAAGAAAGAAGCAGGACCTTCCACTAGCCAAGAATCTTACAAGGCAAAGGATATGCCTCTTTGAGAAAGGAGCCCCTGGTGCAAGTGCTCATTTTTAATTATTAAAATGGACTGAATAGGCTCCTGCCTATGTAGCAGTCAAGCTGAGGCTTTTAATGCTTCTGATAATTAAGAATTCCATTTATAATTTTTCTTTTCCATTTTCACAGTAAGCATTTTGAATAGTTTCTTAGACCAACTCCAAGATTTGTGATTGACCAATTTTGTGTTTTCAGTAAATCTTTTTATTTATGATATTTTTTCAGTTATAAAATACCAGATATATTTAGCAAATACACATTTAATCTGATCCATTTAAAATAAAGCACTTTTTTGTGTGTGTGTAAGGAAGACTGACTCTGAGCTACCATCCATTGCCAATCCTCTTTTTGCTGAGGAAGATTAGCCCTGAGCTAACATCTGTGCCCATCTTCCTCTGTTTTGTATGTGGGACGCCACCACAGCATGGCTTGATGAACAGTGTATATGTCTGCGCCTGGGATCTGAACCTGTGAACCCTGGGCCACCAAAGCAGAGTGTGTGAACCTAATCACTAGGCCACTGGGCCAGCCCCTCAAATAAAGTACTTTTGAGGAAGCTTTTGAAAATGTATACCTGTTTATGTTGCTCTCCAGCTTAAAACCCTTCAGTAGATTTCTGTCACCTACTGAATAAAGTTCAAACTCCTTAGGTTGTTGTTTGAAGCCTCTTATGAAAATATGATCTCTGCCTGCTTTTTCACCCTTATCCTCTATCATTCAACTTTTTGTATCTTATGGTTCCGAGGTCTTAAATTACATGTAGTCCTTTTTATATAATGCTATTTCATGATTCCTGACCTTCATATATGCTGTTGAATATAGTCTACTTGGCAAATTCCTACTCATACTTTGAAACTCAGTGCAAAGTTTGCTTATCTTACGAAGGCTATTTTGATTGGCTTCTGTGTCCTTTTGACATGCCCCCTTTGGGGAGCATTTTCTTATGTTTTGGCACTATAAGTTGTTGACAACACTTGTCTTTTATTTTCTCTGCCCCAGCCCTGGAATCAACCCCTTCTCCACGAAGCTCTGATTCCTTTTACTCAAGAATGATATTTAGAAATCAACATTTGGGTGCTAGATGTGCTTATTGCTCCTAGAGTGTCATTATTTCTAGGCCCTGTCAGCAGACACGTGTATACTGTATACACTATCTGTACTAACCCACTTGCACACACCTGTTCATATTTAATTCTGTACCTACCTGTCTGTATATATGATATAATAAAAATCATGAGCTCGTACTGATACTTGTGATTCTATTCCTATACCACAGGGTTCATTCTAGTCTTCCTCCTTTCTTTTTGGATAGTGAGAAACCTGGCTCTCATTATCTGCAATATATTTACTTGTTCAACCCAAGTATACACATAAAATTATTTTGGAATTGCCAATCCTTACTCCTGTGAAAAACAGATTTGCTAACTAGACTGTATTATTTTTGTGCAATTCTTTTTGTGTTTACCCTTATAGTATCCATTTAAGATACTGTTTTCCAGAGTTACTTAGGTCAGTTCTTTTCTTCCCTATCTCCTTGGTGTGGTTATGTTATTAATTTATAAAGCAAGTTCATTTCTTACTGTTTGTATTCCATTTAGAGTTCCCCCCACATCCAGGTTGGTCTTAGTTGTTTTTTGGATGTGTGAAGCATTCCTCTGGTTTTAAGAGCAGAACTATACAAATTGCATGCTCAGACGGATCACTCCCTCCTTATCCCTACTACCCCGTTTCCATATTCCCTTATAGATTCTATATTCATATAATTTGAGAACTTCCCCATGAGACAGTTTTTAAATATCTTTTCCAAATGTTTATTTAAGAAAATTTTAACCCCCAATATGCTGGCCAAAAGTTGTGGTTAGAATATTAATTTTCCAAAAGCGGAGTGCTCTTCACATAGTTTACCTACTAAAAATTCTTTGGTCCTACCAAACTGTTTATTCTGCAAATGGTTATTCAGACTGATCTCCATCTTACCTTTCCCAGCTTCATCATTTTAAACTTTATATTTAGCTGATTTGGACTTCACTGCATTTCTTGAACTTACTTTATATTAAGTCATTCTTGTTCCTTTCTTTTTGCTTTTTTTCTCTCTAAGCTACCATACCACCCTGTCTCCGTTAAGGCCCAACTTGTCCATCCTTTACAGCCTAACTTTATGCCAATTCTTTTTTCTTTCTTACCCTTTCCTCTCCTTCCTCTGAACCTTTGAACACCAAATAATTTTCCTTTTAGTGACATTTTTTGTGTGTGTGTCCAGTTAGTCTCACAACATTCTCTTAAGTCTCACAACATTCATTTTTTTAAAGTCTAATTTCTATGGTTACCTGTGAAATGAAGAGATTTTGTTTACCCTAATGTCTCTATTAATTTTTCCTCCAACAGAAGTCTAAAGTATAGGATAGTTCATGATAAAAATTAATAGTATACCCTGCCTTTTGAAGTCAGGCACTGTCTTCTTCATCTTTTATCCTACGTAGTAATCCATACAAAGTATTACCTTCATAATTTGATCAATTGTTTCCAAAAATTTTATTTTACTAGTTTATATTCAAACTGAAATGACTTCTGTTGTCTATTTACTATATACCTGGGAAAACAAAATTGAATTATTTCTGCTAATTTGAGGAATGAAAAGAGTGCTTTGGAAATTAATTTCCCATGTTTAACATATATTTTGTTGCACTTAAATGAAAACATTTACATAAATTGTGTTTACAAAATACATTGAACTTTCTTTTCCCAAGGTGGTCATAATACTTAGTATTTTGGTAGTTTGTATAGCTTCCTTATGAGGAATGTGGATGATACACTCTTTACTGAGCAGGTAAAGGAAATAAAAGGCATTTAAATTAGTCTATAAAATCTTTGCAAGTTTGGGCAGAGCTGGACGTGAACGAGTATTATTTACCACCATACTACTATAGTGATTTAATTTTGCAGCATACACAGACGTACATATACACATATATATGCTACAAAATACATGCTTACATATATCTACAATGGTTCTCATCCTTGTCACAGAGACATCAGATAGGGATTATCTTATTCCCCACCAAAACTAAACACAGATAAGGGTGTTTTTATCATTTTGCCAAATATCTTGGAGCCACAGCTCCATATTTCTAAATATGCGTCTTGGAGGTGTAGCTTTCAAACTATTAAGATCTTTTAATTTAAACATTTGATCTGTTTCCCCCACTTTTTCTTGATATAATGAAAACCATTTATCTAACTTCTAACGTGGGCCCTTTGCAATCTTAATTACTGCACTTTTCCTTTTGAAATATCAAAGCTTCCTTTGTCTAATGATTTTTTTCTTTTCTCCAGATCAGGACCCCCTAAGACCACATTTTGTACTTCTCTAGTAACTACTTCACAGTATAAGAAAAAGAAACAAAAGATGTTGATTTGCATGGAGTTCCCATAGAGTTTACCATCTTTTTCTTCTTTCATTGATGAAGCTGCCGATATTTTAGAGTTGGATGGTTATACCTGATCTGTCATAATCCAGACATTTTATGCATTTCATAATGCATTTATCCCCTGTCTTCCCAAAGCCATGCCAGCAATGAAGTTATATTGGTAGTAGTTTGTAGTCACTATATATAATAATAAATGAATTAGTTGTGTTTATATGTGTATGTTTTTATACCCATTTTTCACACATCTATTTTTCTTTATCTCTGCTATTTACCTAGACAGGCATGGTGCATTGTGATACAGCAGTTGGAACACCTGATTATATATCACCTGAGGTTCTGAAATCACAAGGGGGTGATGGTTACTATGGGCGAGAATGTGATTGGTGGTCTGTGGGTGTTTTCCTTTTTGAGATGCTGGTGGGTAAGTAAATATTTTAACTTGTTCTTTTTTCAAAACTCGTCTTATAATGCTTTAGTTCCAAGTCAGGAATTTGAGAATATAAAGAAATTAATTGTGTCCTAGGGAAGAAGTGGAATTTCTGAAGACTTTGAATTAGTAGTGTCTGATATGACAGATGGTTAATCGGAAAATTAAAACCAAGCCTCATATTGGCATAGTGATTGAGTAGGATATGAAAGGAATTGAAAGTGTACTGCTAGGAAATATTCCTCCAATAGACCTTTTTGTACTAAGAAAATATTAGAACAAGAAGCAAGTTTACAGCTTGCAGTGGCCCTTCATTATAAGGTTTTCTTGATCAATAGTATTTGTTGTAAATATTTTAAATATAAGACTGTTCATATTTGTTCCAATAATGGAGAACTAAAAGTACTCTTTAGGTATGTTTATGTTATGAAATTGATTTTTGTAAACAACTAAATATTACTTGTATATATATTTGGTTTGTAATTCCAGTAAAATAAATTATAGTTATTGACTATTTGACTATCCAGATAAATATATTTTATAATAATATTTCAGTCTCAGAAAACTCAGGCAAATTTAATAATTTCTTTTACTTTGACCAAATCAAAATTTGAAAGGCTCAAGTATTTCAAAACTTTTCGTTACATCATAGATTTCATTCTTAAGATTTCCCATTCCTAAGTACTAGGATCACAAAAATATCTTCTGGCTAAGGAAGCCAATGACTGAATCACCTGGCTTGGGGATGAGGGGAGATGTAGCTAAATCCACTTTCTGAGGCAAGTGTGATAAGGCTAATAACTTATGTGAAATGACCTTAGAGTTGAAAAACTATTTTTAGAAATTGGAGAATTTCTGTTCTAGAAAACTCACCCTAAAAGAAATTGGTAGTGGAAAATCTGTACAATAATTGAGTATGGTTATTGCTAAATAAAATCAGAACAGTTTGGTAAATCCCAAATTTAATAATTAGTCATAGAACTTTTTTGTGGTATAAATTGCCTTCTCTTGATGATCATTCTATATATATAGCATTAATCTTGCTATGCTTAGCTTCATGTGGTAGTATGACCTACTTTGTTTTGGGTGTCTTTGTAGTGGGTCTCTTTGTAAGCACCATATGTTCCCAGGTAGCTGTCCATTCTCCCCACCTCTGGCCCAGTTGGGTGATGCATTAGGTCTGTCTTGTAATCTTTTGTGTAGAATATATTCTGTCATTTGCCTAGACTCTCCTAGGGATTTAGAAAATAATGTACTTTGGAGGAAGTCACATGGCTCATTTGAAGAGATCACTTAAATTCCTGGTGCTGTTTTCAATTCTGAGAGCTAAATTTAATGACTTTGAATGGCACTTATTTGCAGTTTCTCAGCCTGCTCTGGTGCTTGCTCAGATTGGTTGGCACTGTACTTCATTTTAAGGATTCTACTGCAGTTAAAAGTGGCACTAGAAAAATCTTAAATTCAAAGCTCCCCTCTGCCCCCCTTTGGAAACAAACAAAAACCATCTGATCGCCCTTTTTGAAGTTTTGGATTGACTGATTTGGGAAAGTCTGGTTTGTACTAAGGTGACTTGTAGTTGAGGCATACTGGCAGGGCCCTTAACCTTTATGGTTTTAGATGAGTACTGGCCAAAATGGTGCCTTTAACTTTTTCTGTCTTTACAGTTGGTTCGTGCCTCTTGATCACAGTCATTAGTCAGCAGGAATACTGCATTGGGAGACCGTTTCTGCCATTTCAAGTCTAGCTATGTGTCATCTTAGGCAAATCACATGTCATCTGTTTGGGCCCAGCTTCCTGATACATAAAATAATAGGGCTGGTCTAACTCTTAGAGCTGCACTGTCAGTCTGTCATGATGAAAATGGTTTATATCTGCACTGTCCAGTATGGTAGTCACTGGCCACACTGAACACTTGAAATGTGGCTAGTGTGAGTAGGGAACTGAATTTTTCATTTATTTAATTTTAATTAATTTAATTTTAATTGCCACATATGGCTAGTGGCTACTGCATTGTATAACACAGCTCTAGGCAGTAATCTCAAAAGGCTGATCCAGCTCAAGCATTAGAGGACTCTGACTGATCTGACTTCACTTAGTAATCTTTTCCTTTAATTGTCCAGTAAATTGTCTCCTTTCCTATTATTTAAAAAAACAACAGCAGCAGCAAATTCAAGAGTTAGCATTGATTTTATTTTGCTCTTAAGGGTTGATGGTTCATTGGTATGGTTAAAATTGAAATACGTTCTTGGTGTGTGCCTTTTTGTTTTGACTGAGACTCCTGGCCGATAGACCATTCGTTCCTCCATGCATGTGACAAATTTGAACTTAAAACATATTTAAATATTAGATGAAAAGTGTTTAATTTGCATTCTCTATACATTCGGTGTTTTCTTTCTTGGAATTTTAGGGGATACTCCGTTTTATGCAGATTCACTTGTAGGAACATATAGCAAAATTATGGATCATAAAAACTCACTATGTTTCCCTGAAGATGCAGAAATTTCTAAACATGCGAAGAATCTCATCTGTGCCTTCTTAACAGACAGGTAATATACATTGAATTTCTTTGTAGAGAGCCCTTTAACTCTTAAATTTGTAGAAATGAAAGCATACCTAACTCTTCTTTACATATGAAATCAATCTCTTTATCCAAATTGCATTTAATTCTGGGTTAGCCTTTTCCTACTGCTAAGCCTGTTAGGTTACCCTCGTCATTCGTGTGTGCAGCCCAGTTGTAATCTAACTCTAATCTTAACTCTCATGTCTAAAAAGGAAAAAAACAGAACTTGGTGTAAAATAATGCATTTGAGAGAAATAAAACTTTTTGTATTATTCACATTTTATCCTCTAAGGTGATTAATTGTACAACTTTTGCGAGAAGAGTATTTTGTGCAGATAAATACTCAGGTTGTAATTTTAAAAACTATTTGTGTTTGACTTGGGGGTGCCTCCTTTCCAACCCTTTTTTATTTGCATTTGAATATGAACAAGTCTGTCCTAGAAATTCTATATTTCTTAAAATAGGTGAACAATGTTGTGAAAACCTGCCTCAAAAAGAGATGCTAGAAAGCTATTGGGAGTTTCTTCTTTGCCCTCTCTATTCAATTCTTTTCTGGTTTCCCATTTTATATTAAGTGATAAGAGTCATCCTATGAAAGTACCAACACATACAAGAGGGCCCTCGCACTCCAGTCAAACTTTACTCACTAGTTTTATGATCTTAGGGAAGTTCTTTTACTTTTTTTGGAAATTCTTTTACTCATCCATAAAACGATGGGATCAGATTAGATGATAAATAAGGGCATTTCTAGCTCTAAAATACTATGCTTCCTCAGCAAACCTTACTGTTTGTTAACCATTTGCTATAACGAACAGTACTGCAGTGACTATCCTCATACATTCATCTTTGCATACTTTTTGTAGGATCCAATCTTAAAGGTGGAATTCTGGGATACACATTTTAAAATTGAGTGGTGTTGCAAAATTGACCCCCAGAGATGTCACATCAGGGTATATTTTCATACAATAATTGTTTCCCTCATTCTCATCAAACTGAATATTAAGAATTCTTTTCTTTTTCCATCTGAAGCAAGAAAAGTTATTTTTATTTTTCCTCATTAGGGAGGTTAATCATTTTTATATGTTTATCAATCATTTGTAGAATAAAACTTCTAAGATTTGTAAATTATATGATTAACAAACAGTCCATGCTGATAAACTCAAATCCTGTATAATGTTTGATTTAGGACTAGATGGGGTTGATGGGAAGGACCATAGTTTGTGCTGAAAGGTAAAATATAAAATGAACAGAGTGCCATTCATGAAAGATTTGCCTTAGCAATTTATTAGGGGGGAGGTTGCAGTCTAAGGAATAATTGTAGGTGAACAAAAGATATTTTGAAAAGAATTTAATGCCATCATTGTGGATAGGAGCACTTGCTTCTAAAGTTTACAGGTTTTCCTGTTTATATTAAACATAGCTTCAGGGGCATTTAAAAAAAAAGATGCTTTTAATTTCCATGTAATCTTCATTGAAGCCTCAAAGTGTCAAAGAATGAAATTATTAATAACACTTTTCTTATATTCAGAATGATAATTTTAATATAAATGTAGAGATATAATTTATTAGAGTGAATATGGATAGCTTCAAACACAGTACATGAATCCTTTTTAAGAGGGGGAGAGACTTTTAAAATAACGTTTTTATTAGGGAAGTTTTGAATAACTCTTCTGTGCCAAAAGTTAGACCTCCATCCATTTTACGTCTTGAAGGTCATTCAGTTTTGGTGCACGCAAATTTGGTGAATTTTGCATTTGAAGGTCTCATGTGTCCTTTCATTTGACATAAACTACAGATGGAAATATATTTCATTTTCTGCGGCATTTATTATACCTTAGTTTTTAAAATCTGTTTAGAGACATCATACACTATAAATTGAGACTGCTTATTTTTGAGAAACATTTAAGCTGAAGTTTTTAATAAAGATATCTTAAACTCATTTGTGATCCCTATTTTGATCCTTGTCAAGATAAGAGTTAATATTTTTGTTTTTTCATAATCTTACTTTTTATAATACAGTCTTTAACTGCATTGTTTAGGGAGGTACGACTTGGGAGAAATGGGGTAGAAGAAATCAAACAACATCATTTCTTTAAGAATGATCAATGGAATTGGGATAACATAAGAGAGAGTAAGTTAATAAATTTAAATATTTCCATTCCATCACATTCTAAATCTCATAAATTGATTCCTTTTTTGAATTAACAGGCATGTTTCATATACTTAATGCTAACTGATTTTTAAATTGAGAGGTTTCATTTCAAATTTGTTCTGTGGTAATATTTATAACTAATATTACCTCAATATCTTAGCAAACTAATATGTATTTATTAGCAGTATTTCCCAATACTTTTCTAATAAACATTATAGATTTCTTAACTTGTCAAGTTAAGTTTTATGGATGTCAGTAATTTTCAGAATGGGGGAAATATAATCCTTTAATTTGAATGTGTTTGAATTAATAAATCAGTAATTAATTATTTATTGTAGACCATACTCTGGTGAATATTAGGGTAAGCATAGTAATTCATTTTAACTTTATGTTTGTTTGACATTAATTCATTTTAAAAATAAGAAATATTTCCACTTAAAAGAATGTAGAAAACTGAAACTAAAGAACGTATGTGCAAGTTATTGCTGCTTGTAATTCTAATACCTAGAATAATATCATATTGCTTTCCTTGTTTAATTGATTTATCTATATTTAAAACTGATCTAATATAATAAAATACTTTTAAAATTTTAATTCTTTGAAATGATAAAATGGAAAATGTATTACTAAAATTTTCTATAGTAAATCATGACATAATATTGTTATTAATTATATATTATTAATGCATAATGTGTTAATATTAATATATTACTAATAGTATGTAGTTAATAATATAAAACAAAGTGGGGTGGTTTATATATGTTTTGATTATGAATGAAATAATTCATTTCTTTCCTTTTAATAGCGGCAGCTCCTGTAGTACCTGAACTCAGCAGTGACATAGACAGCAGCAATTTTGATGACATTGAAGATGATAAAGGAGATGTAGAAACCTTCCCAATTCCTAAAGCATTTGTGGGAAATCAGCTGCCTTTTATAGGATTTACCTACTATAGAGAAAATTTGTATGTGATTTATTATATTTTTATTGTTTTCATAGTCTAGCTATAGAGAGTTGTCTTACTTTGAGACTCTGGATTATAGAAGATAAAGTGTTAATTTGTTTTAAACTTTGAGTTTTTTCAAAAAGACTATCAAAAGTTAATTTTCATTTGATATCATTATTTTATTTCTGAGTGTTATATGATATTCATTTACAAATGAAGGCAAGGCAATGTTCTATATTCTTTTGGGGATATAAAGTAAGACCAATACCTGCTTTTGAAGGAGCTTGTCAACTAATGAGGGATATAAGAGAATTATATAATCACAATAAAGGGTAGAATGTAGTATTTTCTTTAAGAAAAGTGCCCCCCAAATCTGAGATGGTTCAGAAAAAAAAATAAGTCACATCTCTTTGGGATGAAGGTAAGGTGAAGTCAGTTAAGATCTCAGGGAAGAGTTGGCATTTTAGCCAAGTCTAAAGATAAGAAAGGTTTTGAGTGGCCAAGATGTGGGGAGGTTAGGTGAGAGTTGTGGGGAGGTGAATAGTGGAAGCAAAAGTTTGGAATGTAAGCATACATGGGGAGCAGAGTAGTATAGGCCAGTAGGGCTCGAACATAGGGTATGTATTAACTGTATTATGACCTTTGGAGGACTTGCTGAGACTGTGATTTTTCTCGCCTGTGATCCCTCCATCTAGCACAGAGCCTGGCAAAGGTCATTCAATAAATATTTGTCGACTGATGTGAGTATTGGGTATAAGATTAGAAAATAGATTGGAGTTGGAGTTTAGGGGAAGAATAGTCCACAGAATAACAGCAGATGATTGTTGTGTGCTGTGCTAGGGACTTTTGACTTTGTTAGGCAGTGAGGAGCCACTGTAAACTGTTAAATAGTTGAGTGAAGTGTTAAAGACATTTGAGAAACATATATTTGAGAAACTTTTGGTACTTCCATGTATGTAATGATTGAGGTGACCAACCATGATGGTTTGTCCAGGACTGAGCGGTTTCCTAGGATTTGGTATGAGACTTTCATGCTAAAACTGGGAAAATCCCAGACAAACCAGGATGGGTTGGTCACCTTGCTAACAGTAGTATTCTAAAAACTATTGTAATGCTGACTAAAATGAGGATATTAGTGCCAGGAGAAACCCATGCATGTTTACAGGCAGTGAGGAAGGACCCAGTTGAGAGAGAAATTGACAGTTAAATAGAAGTGATGCTTTATGTCTTAAAACTTGGAAATCAAGAGATGTTATCTTTGAGAAGGAGGAGAGATGTCTCTTTCTAGAAGATTTCTAGAAAAGATGAATAAAATAATTATAGGAACTCAAAATGAGATGAAGAGGGGGAAAGTATAGTTCCATTTAGTGACTCCAATTTCAACAATGTTAAGGACTAGAGCATCTGATAAGAGTGAGAGGCAAGAAAAATTTAGCATTTTAAATGATTGAAAATGGTATAAATGTCTAGAGGGAAAAGTATTCCTTGATTTAAAATATGTTGAAGTAAAAAGAGAACTCTTTGTGGTTGGAATTTAATTCTGAGACTAACTTGGTATTAGAAAATGAATTATAGTGACGTGCAAAGGAATTTATTTCCTGCCTTTCCTTCTAGGTTATTAAGTGACTCTCCATCTGGTAGAGAAAATGATTCAGTACAATCAAGGAAAAATGAAGTATGTATAAATTTTTACTGCCCTCTTTTAGTCACATGTTCAAATATTTTAGTAATATCCATGTATTTTAAAAAGTTCATTTGATGCTACTTTTTGAATCATTAGATGGCATTCCTTATTGCAATACAGTTTAGTATAACATTGAAATGATTCATTTATTTGACAAATATTATTGTATAAGATACAATGGCTAATAAAAAGATAAATTATATATGGCTTTAGGCTTAGTTTTAGTAGCAAAAGTGGTAAAATAGGTTTATAAATAGCTATAATATATAATACCAGCTAGAAAATTGTATAATCTTAGTACTTTAAAAGAGTACAGATAATAAGCTATAAGGGTACAGAAATATTGGAGAGATTCAAATTTTGAATATTTAGGAATGAATTCATATAAAGGATAATTTTATCAAACTGTTAACAGTGTTTTATAACCTCTGTAATTTGTAACTGCATACAAAGCTAAATCATACAGACACATACACATACGCATCAGTGAGGACGGTAAACATTTTTCTCTTCAAAATGTATAAAAACTAAAAAAGTTGGTTGGATAATTTTGGTATGATTTGTGTTTTAGGAATTTTACAAAGCATAGCAAGAATTTTAATATTTTCTGTTTTGTTTTAAATAGGAGAGTCAAGAGGTATGTTGATGTCAAATATGTTGACAAACTGAGAAAAACTCATCACTCTAGCAGTGTTTTGGTATAGCCGTATTTCACCTAGCATTTGGAGTACTGCATCTGCCCACGAGAGACAAGTTCCCAACCTTTTTTTCTACCAAGTATCCCTTTTATTATTGCTCCTATGAATCTGCTGTTTAAAATATATATTATGCAATTTTCTTGTTTTTATTTAGGATATATAACTGATAGCAAGAACTTCTGATGTGATAATTAGCATGTGATATGCACGTGATAACTATTAGGTTGATAGGTTAATAGGTGATCAAATTATACTAATGAAATAGCAGTTAAAGGCATTTAAAATTGACTAGTTCATTGGCCTATATATTCTTATTAGGGAAAAATATACTTTTGCTTAAGATATATGAAATATTTAAGAAACCATGGAGAACCTAATCACTGGAAAGAACATTGGCCTTGGAATATAATAGACTTGGGTTGATTTTTGGCACTGCCACTTATTAGCTATTCTATCTTGGCCCAGTTATTCACCTGTTTTGGATTTCAGTTTCTTTATTGAGTAGATATGACTACCATCTTCTTAGGGTTTTTGTTAGGATTAATGAGACAACATTTGTAAAGTACCTACCACTGTATCTAAGGCACAAAAGGAACTCAAAAAGTTAAATCCTTTATAAAGGTAATAATGCTCTAAAAATTGATTATTTAATACTTTCTGTAGTTTTAGTTTGTTTAAAGACTGCCATATCTGGCCTGGCCTGGAAGAAGATTTAAAGAATGGCAAGGAGATTACTTATAATTAATTAGCTATCATTTATCCAAAAGAGTTATTGATTACAGCTCTTCACAGTACTGTGCTCGGTGCTGGTGTGGGAAGATATTAGGAAGAGTTTATATTTTTGTTTTTAAGAACAGTAATATGTTTTTGAGCATGTTCAGTCAAATATTTGTTTCAGATACAGACGTTTTTATCTTTATAAGTACAAATGGTGATAATGTTTTCAAACAAATAATCTGCTGAAGAACTGTGGAGGATATCAGAGGATATTTTTTATTCATAACGAATGAGAAACTTGGTGTCATAGAAGAATTCTGCCAAGATTAGAGCTTCTCATTCATATGTTTATGTAGTGTGTTCATACATACATGTGTCCTGTGATAGAGAGAAAGCAAGAGATGGAGGATTTTTTTCCTTCTGGCAATAAAAGTCACATTAAGAAGGTACAAATACTGTACCATTATAGAGATTATATTAAGGTGAAAGAAAAGAAATGCTTATCATTGTTTTCTTTAAGCCTCTTATCTTACATGTGACCAAACTTTATAATTACAGTTTCTTGTTTTCTGACAGATTCAGAAAAAACTATACACATTAGAAGAACACCTTAGCACTGAGATACAAGCCAAAGAGGAACTAGAGCAGAAGTGCAAGTATGTTTTGTAGATAATTAAATATTATCTTTTAAAATTTAAGTTTAAACATTTCACCAAAAAAGAAGAGCTACAAAGTAATTATATGATTATTTGTAACTTTATGGTAAATGTTTTTATTGTAAATTAGGAGAGAGTTATTTTGTTTACTGTTTCTTTTGAAATTCTTTAGATCTGTTAATACTCGCCTAGAGAAGGTAGCAAAGGAGCTGGAAGAAGAGGTAAAGTTGCTCTACGCCTCTATTAACATTTTTGTTCATAAAAAGTTTTGGTACCTGACTTATCTACAGAGTTCTGTTATTACCATATTAATACATATCTTGATATATAGTAAAATCTACCTGGTAGCATTGATGGACAAGACTAAAATTATAGGATAACCATGATAATAAGGTTCATTTTATGTTTTTGCAAACTTGAGTTAATTTAGTATGGGTAGATATTTCAAGTAAAAAAATTGCATTTGTATTAATGTCATAGTTTAAAAACAGAAAGTGACCATTGTTTCTTTTTTTTTTAAATTGCTATTCATAACATTTTAGACCCATGGTTTGTATTAAGTAAAAGATGGTTCAGTGGTGATGGAAAGTTATAGAAAGTTTGACTTTGAATAGTAAATAAAAACACTTATGGTCTTGATTATTTAAGAGTAGTGTGCCATTTTAAAATATGGAAAACATTATTGTAGTTTTAGCAAAACAGCAGATACAGCTTTTTTTGGATAGGCCTTTTTTATCTGCTTGAAATAACTGAAATATTTTTTGTTTTCATTTGATTTTTATACATACTTTTCTTTGATAATAACTTGAAGCATTATTTCAGATTACCTTAAGGAAAAATGTGGAATCAGCGTTGAGACAATTAGAAAGAGAAAAAGCACTTCTTCAGCACAAAAATGCAGAATATCAGCGGAAAGCTGATCATGAAGCAGACAAGAAACGAAATTTGGAAAATGATGGTTTGTGGTGTAGAATATTAAATACTTAACAAGAAACAATTAAGTGTGTGTATGTGTGTGTTGTGTTGAAGCTTGCCACTGAAATACTTTTTATCATAGTTAACAGTTTAAAAGATCAACTTGAAGATTTGAAAAAAAGAAATCAGAACTCTCAGATATCCACTGAGAAAGTGAATCAACTCCAGAGACAAGTAGGTTGATCCCAATTTGTAACAAGGATGTTATTGAATTTTATTTATGTCTGCCTATTAACGCTAGTTTAACTGGCAATGTTTCAAAAGGCTTTTGCCTCTAATTTTAAAGAGAAATCATTAGGAAAATGTTTTTAGGTCTTTGTTTATTTTAAATAGTTTGTAATGGGGTAATAAATTGAAGTATTTTCATTATATACACCTATGTTTGTTTGCTTGTTTGTTGTTTGTTGATTTTGAATGGAATAACAGCTGGATGAAACCAATGCTTTGCTGCGAACAGAATCTGATACTGCAGCCCGGTTAAGAAAAACCCAGGCAGAAAGTTCAAAACAGATTCAGCAGCTGGAATCCAACAATAGAGACCTACAAGATAAAAACTGCCTGCTAGAGACTGCCAAGTTAAAACTTGAAAAGGAATTTATCAATCTTCAGTCGGTTCTAGAATCTGAAAGGAGGGACCGAACCCATGGATCAGAGATAATTAATGATTTACAAGGTATTAAAGCAGAGATTGCACTTGAATTCATCTGATGATTTGTATTTTGCAAATAACTTTAGATGATGGATAATGTGCTAAAGTAGCACATTTCTGGATATACTTCTCTGTTATGTAAAGTTAGGGTGTTAGAAATACATTGATACAAAATTTTATGAACAAAGATTTACTTTCAAATAGTATGAAGTATTTTAAGTGTCAAACCACCTCCCAAGGTGGTAGATTGGGTTCCAGTTGAATTAACTGTAAAGTACTATCCAATAATTATGAAACTTCTGCTTGTAAATAGCTCCAAAGTATGAGGTGACTTCCAAATTTTTAATGTTAATTTAATATGTTTATACATATATAATATAGAATATGTTTATACTTTATGGGTTTATTATTTTTAAAATGTTGCAATTTTAGGTAGAATATTTGGCCTAGAAGAAGATTTAAAGAATGGCAAAATCTTATTAGCCAAAGTAGAGATGGAGAAGAGACAACTACAGGAGAGATTTACTGATTTGGAAAAGGTAAAACATGTTAAGCTTTATATTTGTGTAAGAAAATGACTATAGAGTTTCAGATTGGGAAACTTATTCTAAACTAAGGGAATTCAGTAACTGAAATATTTCCACATACTCATGGATTCTTATGTTTAGATTTGGTTGTGTAGAATAGGGATATATATTTTAAGGCTTACCATAACACTACACAAGCAGCCCTTACTATGTTGGATGCTTATGAAGGGAGGAACTCTCCTGGAGGGTGTATAATGGGGCTGCTTCTTTTAGGGATCCAAGGAAAACTCAAATTTTGACTTATAACATGTCGTAAAAATGACATAAAGTTATCATGACTTTTGGCATTTAGAAGTTTTTCTTTAAAAATGCTATAAGCCAGGGATAATTTCTAGGCTCTATGCAGTTAATGTTTTATTTTCATTCACTTATTTATTCATTAGTTTTAGTATTTAGTGTGTCATCTGTGGTAGAAATACCAGGATACAGTCCTTGTCTTTAGCAATCTCACTGTCTAATGGGTAATTTCTAAAGTATAATAAAGAATGCAGATAATTCTAATGTATTGTGGTAAATAGAATGATAGAGGTGTGGACAGGCTGCATGGGTGCACAGGATGAATCTCTAATCTGACAGGGCAGGATTGATTGACAGGGTAAAGGCGCATTCTGAGTTTGGGAGAACAGCATGAGCAAAGGCACGGAGGAGGGAAGATAAAAAAGGTATATTCGATTTATTTAAATACAAACTGTTCAATATTTCTGGAATATAGAGTAGGAGTTAACAAATTTTAATCTTTTAAGGGAAATATAGTAAATATTTTAGGCTTTCTGGGCCATATGTTCTCTGTTGCAGCTACTCAGCTCTGCTGTGATATAAAGGAATGGGTGTGATAGTGTTCCAATGAAATTTTCCAAAAATAGCCATCAGGCCAAAATTGGCCTGAAGACGACAATATGGTCCTCATGTAAGAGTGTGAGGAATTCAGTGGCCAGAGTGAGGCTACAGAGCTAGGCATGAGCTATATGATGCAAGATTTTGAATACTCCATTAAGAAACTTAGTTTCTCTGAGTAATGGACTAGCCACTGAAGGGCTTTAAATTGGATGATCTTGTTAGAGGTATATTTAAGATGGGTGACTATGTACCATGTGGAGATTAGATTTGAGGAGGAAAAGACAAGAGATAGGGAGACTACTCAGAGCCTTTTTCAGTAATTCAGGTAATGGAGACTTTAGTGCAGTGGTTAAAAGGACGGAAAATAGGGATGAATTTGAGAAATGTTGTTGATTGATTAGATGCAGCATGTGACTAGTACTCAAGGGTGAGTTCTAGGTTCCTAGTTTGTGAAAGGATATGTAGTGGTGCCATTAATTTAATGAAGAATAAAGGAAAAATAGCTCTTTTAGAGGAGACAGTGATAAATCCATTTTAGTCCTAACTTTGAGGTGCTTGTGAGACAGCCAAATTAGGATGTCTACAAGGCTGTCAGCTATGGTAGTAGGAGCTAGAAATATTTGAGAGTCATTGGTATAGAAGTAGCTGAAACCATGCAAATGGAAGAGCCCATCTGGGAAGAGATCGTTTAGAGCAGTGGGTTTTCAGGGCAGAGTAAATTACTCTGTTGGTGGATTGTGTAGTTTGAAAAAATCATTTTCTGTGTTAAAGATTTTATTTGTAAAACAAAAGAAATATGTTTATTTATGATACAAATATAGAAAACAAAGAATTAGAAACTCTTTTGAGGATATGTAGAAAATGGACTGACTTCCATTAAAGATTCTCAACTTAGAACAAGTCTCCTGTGTGGAAAATGAGTGAATGGTAGAGGATCCCGAAATTGTTTTTTTTTAGATATAGCAAAGGGAAACATTAGATGTTTTAAAAGTTTGAGAGATACTGACATAGAAGAGAAGAAGCATTGTGGCTAAAGAACACTACCTCCAGAGAATACTGATGTGTAAGGGGCAGCTGGAGGAAAACTTCACAAGCAGCAGAAGAGGTGAAAGCAGGATGGGTAGAGCAAAGTGAGTTCAGTGTCAGGTATGTCAAGGAAATAGTTTCAAGGACAACAGTGAGTTCAGATGAGATAAAGACTGAAAAGTGTTGAATTTGACATTGAGAACATCATTGGTCACTTTGTTGAACTCAAACAGTCTCACTACAGTAGGGTGGAGGTGTGGGAGATGGTACAGTGGGAAGGGAACGGGTGGAGTGCATAGATGACTTTTACAAGACGTTTGAATAAAGAGGGGAGGGAAAGTGTTGAACATTCTTACTAATCGTGTAAAACACAACTTTGTAAAGTTTTTGAAATTGTGAGCCAGTCTTTGTTGATAACTGCCATTTTAAATCTTTAATAGGAAAAGAGCAACATGGAAATAGATATGACATACCAACTAAAAGTTATACAGCAGAGCTTAGAACAAGAAGAAGCTGAACATAAGGCTACAAAAGCTCGGCTGGCAGATAAAAATAAGATTTATGAATCCATTGAAGAAGCTAAATCAGAAGCCATGAAAGGTATGCATTTTTATAAGATGATTTTCCAGCAGCATTTTACTAAGAGTTAATTCTGTATTCAACTCTTTGATTTTGAAAAATATTTGTTTATATTTTACTGCCAAATATTGGGAACTGGAGGAAAAATACTATTAGGGAAGCTTTACACACATATATATATATATATTTTTTTTTTTTCCCCTTTATGGCAACAGTCATTTCTGAGATAGTAAGGCCCAAACATGAAATTATTCACCCATATTTTTAGATCAGAGAGAAATTAACATTTTAGTGGTATCAGTAGTGACAGGCATACAGAGGGTGAAGTTTTAGATATATCTACTCAGATTTGGGGGATATGCTTTTCTCGTAATATTTAGTTTGCCATTTCACCAGCTTATGTTACAGAATTCTTGCCAGTTTATGCCAGATGAAGATTTAAAAATAATGGCTGACCTAACTAGAATATAAGTTCACTGAATATTTTGAACTCTGGTATGACGAAGATACTAGCTAGAATTGGTCAAAGCCAGACGATACTGATGAATGTGTAGGGTAAGATAACAAAGTTAATTTTTCCACAAACTAGCCTGTATCTTGGAATTGTCTTAGGATAATTTCTTATTTTCCAAACTAGCTGTTTATAATTATGAAGGATTTGAAATTCCAAAGGAAATCAATAAAATATTCTTGTGAAAGATTCATAAAACTTTTAAACAGAAATTTTATTTTATATTGAAGCATAAAATTTATGAATAACTTAGCAGAAAAATAGCCTTTTAATTATTGAATGTAATTAAAATTGGTGATTTTTTGGTTAAAATCAGTTTAGTTTAAGGTATTAACTCAGTATAATAAAAGGTGAAATGAGTGCTTTATTTAGAAAAATCTAGTTAGAAGAGAGGAAGTTAGTGGGCCATGTTTCCCTGTGGGTGGTCCAGAAGATAGAGTTGAATTTCTTTTGAGGTATAATCTAGGTGTGATAAAATGAAAACATTTTTCACATTTGTGATACACATGTATAATCACCACCCAAAATAAGATACAGAATCTGTGTTTTCATCACCTCAGTAAGTTCACTGGCACCTCTTTCTATTTTCTCTGCCCACATTAGGGTGATTGTTTTTTAAAATGAATACATTATTCTCTGAACTGATGAAAATAAACCAATTCAGCATAATAATAACTACCATTTTTTCAAATTCCTTTTTATAGCACTGACATAAGATGCATGATGACTTTCGTATTTTACACTAGCTGAGTACACAAAACTTAAGTATTATAGATGTACTCAAATCCAAGTCTAAAGCCTTTGGTCTTTCTGCTGCATGTCATTGCCTCCTTTGCTTAAGAATATGGTTTACCGGGGCCAGCCCAATGGCATAGTGGTTAAGTTCGTGTGCTCTGCTTCGGCATGCTCTGCTCAGGTTCAGATCCTGGGCACAGGCCTATGCAGTGCTCATCAAGCCATGCTGTGGTGGCATCCCCCACACAAAATGGAGGAAGATTAGTACAGATGTTAGCTCAGCGACAGTCTTCCTCAAGCAAAAAGAGGAAGATTGGCAACAGATGTTAGCTCAGGGCCACTCTTCCTCACACATACACAAAAAAAGTAAGCATCTTTTAGAACTGAAAGTAAAGGCAGAATTATTTTACTTCCATTAGATGGAAGTAAATAATGTGGTGGATTTTTATACCCTGCAAATGAAACACCTAATTTTCAAGCATGAAATTGTTGACATTTGAAATACATAAAGAGGAGTGATGAAAATATTAAACTGGGAATTAAAATATTTTAAGGCAGCATCATTTACTGTAGTTTTTGTTAGCACTGTGTCATGTATTTGATATGCTTCTTTTGTTTGTAAATTCATGATTATGTCCATTTTTGTGGCAATAGAAATGGAGAAAAAGCTCTTGGAGGAAAGGACTTTAAAACAGAAAGTGGAGAACCTGTTGCTGGAAGCTGAGAAAAGATGCTCTATATTAGACTGTGACTTTAAACAGTCACAGCAGAAAATAAATGAACTCCTTAAACAGAAAGATGTGCTAAATGAGGATGTAAGTATTAAGTTTACTGATAAATAATAAACTATTTAATGAATTAATAGTAAGCTAGATTTATTTGTAAAGGTTCAATGATGGTTTCATAGTTTTAAGTTTTTTCTTGTAAAATAATATTCCTCAACTTTTTAATTTTACTGAATTTGGATGATATACTAAGTGAGTCATAATTTTAAAGTTTTTAGTTATTTTTACCTTAAAGACCATATTTTATTTTAGAAGTGTAACATTATCAAAAATACAAAAATTATTTTACTGTGAAATGAATTAACTGCCTAAGGGCAAAAATCTGTTTTACATCATCATATTTGCTACCAGCTTCGTTGATAAGAAAAATCAAAATAATTTATGTATATACCAAGCACACAATTTATTTTTTAGGTTAGAAACTTGACATTAAAAATAGAGCAAGAAACTCAGAAGCGCTGCCTCACACAAAATGACTTGAAGATGCAAACACAGCAAGTTAACACACTAAAGATGTCAGAAAAGCAGTTAAAACAAGAGAATAATCATCTCATGGAAATGAAAATGAGCTTGGAAAAACAGAATGCCGAACTTCGAAAGTAAGTCAGTTGTTTGAGACAAAGTTTTACTTGCGAGCACAACTATCCACATGTAAATTATCTTAATTTTGATTTATCTGGGAATTTTCTTTTGACCATTTTATTTTCTTGACCACATTTTCTCTCTGTCTGTACAAGTAATCTGTTGAGTGCCACCATTGTCCTTCAAGAAGATATTTGTTTCCCTCCAAATTTTTTGCTATTGCCACCTTATTATGATATAATCATGGAGAGTATGTTGGTGTTGGAGCAGAAGAAAATGTCTGGGATTTCACTCCATAGATTTCTCCTTAGGACTGTCCCTCAAGCTTATTGTCCATGTGCTTTTTGTTTGTTTCTTTCGTCTCTGGAACCTGGAAATGTTTGACTATTAAGTAAACACCATATACGTTTTTGAATCATTTTTTAAGATATACTCTAGTGCTCTATTTAATTTACTTAGAAAATATTAAAGGTATTGTTAAAATACTTGTAAAGTATACTTTAAATATATTGTTAAAGTTTGTCCCATGCAGTCATTAGTATTAAAACTAATTACTTCTTCCCAATCATGACCAAAGGTTGTATTGGATCCCAGTTATTTGATGAGAGGCAGGCAGTGCAGTAGAGTGGAAAGAACATAGGCCTTGAAGCCAGACAGATTGAGGTGTGAATCCCAGTTCTGCTACTTAGGAGTTAACCAACATTGGGCAAAATATTTAACCTCTCTGAGCTTTTTATCATACCTACCAAAGGAGGCAGGAATAGCTTTCTTGTTAGGGAACTCGTGAAGGATGACAGTGGTTTATTTATAGTATCTAGCACACAACAAATGGTAGGGACTACAATTATTACTGTTACTACTATTACGACTACTACTAAGATTATTACTCTACTCTTATCATCATTGCTGATTGCCTGATTTTTACATACCTGTGACAGGTCAGTAAGATTGACACTACCCAGGAAGGGTATTCAAATATTGATACTATCTAGGAAAGGATGGTCATGAAGATTTTGTTCTTTTTGCTGATCTGTTGCCTGGGTAAGCCTAGACTCTTAAACTTCATGAGATTTCAACTTTTAAAAATTGGAACTAGAGGCAGCCCTGATGGCCTAGTGGTTAAAATTCAGTGGGCTCTGCTTCGGCGGCCTGGGTTCGGTTCCCGGGTGTGGAACCACACCACTCATCTGTCAGTAGCCATGCTGTGGTGGTGGCTCACACAGAAAAACTAGAAGAACCTACAACTATACACAAGTGTGTACTGGGACTTTGGGGGGAAGTAAAAAAAACAGAAAGGAAGATTGGTAACAGATGTTAGCTCAGAGTGAATCTTTCCCAGCCAAAAAAAAAATGGAACTAGAAACTTGAACAATATTCAGACATCTTCATCTTATCTTTGTTTTTTGTTTCTTTTCCTGTATATTAGCTTTGTTCTTCTCTCTCATTTTAGGCTAGCTTTTTCCATTTAACAGAAAACTTGGTCCTTCAAGAAGGAGAAACTCTAGAGATATGTCTTATAGCTTTATTTATTTGGAGAGACCCCTGATTTAACTTTTCTGGATCCCAAGCTCAGAAAGTACCCAAAGTCCTGGAATGGAACTCATTGACCCAGCTTTGGTCAAGCCTAAGCTGGGGATCCTAGGTTCTAGGGAACACAGTTTTAAAACCACTTGACTAAATAGATATTCTCCATAGTCTCTGTTCTAACAACAGTGTTTATATGAATGCAAGAGCTACTTAAATATCTAGATTGTGTTTCCTGTCCTGTTCTAATTATACTTTGTTTATACCTAACTTATGGTACTTAGTATATATGCTTCTTATTTTCTTTGTAAGCGCACATGGCTCTGTTGTTTCTTAGTCCCTCAGTTTCTAACCCCTCCTCCTCAAAGATACCCACATTTGCTGTCTTAACCACCTAGTACATTATAAGTGCATTGAATGGCAAAAATCACTTGTTATGTTTTGCTCTTTCCAACCATGATTGATGTCTTGCACATAGTACATCCTCAATAAATGTTGTATGAACGAATACATACCTATTATATATAAGCCACCTGATAGTCACTGTGAATCAGTAATCATATACCTGTAATAAGCTTACTATCATTTTATCAGATGTTATTCCTTAGGGAGAGGTAAGACTGGCACATAAATGGAATACAAGGTAAAAAAAAAAATAGATGCAATGGGAATTTACATAAGAAGTGCTGTGTAGCCTTGCATTTGAAAATGACCAACATATGTATCTTTTCTTCCTTCCAAGATTCCAGTAAAATTCTTGTAAAGGAATTTTTAAAATGTATAAACCTCACATCAAGAATTACGATGGCTTGGAGGACAAGAAGTTCCTTTAGTTAATGAGATAGTGGCAAATGGATGAAAACCCTCTGACTAATGAAGTAAAGCAAAGGAAGCGACAGCAGGAGTATATGTGAAGTGGGATAGAGGTGAAGGAAAAAAGTTTCATTATTCAAAACAAATACCTTAAAGGGCTGGAGTAAGATGTGATGCTATAAATGGAACAATCTAATCATACTCTACCACCACCGCTTGCAGAAGTGTCTGTAGTCAGGCATTACCACCACTAGCGTTCCTACAGAGCATTTCCTCTAAAGAAATTGGGGACACTTTCTGTGGATAATTAGAACAGCTGGTACGGGGTCAGCAGCTCAGAGAAAAGCCTTTTTCATTCTGGCATTTAGGGGTTCCCTTGCTTAATGCTGGCTTTTTAAGCCTCTCATCTTAACTGAAGTTTGTCAGTTAGAAAACCCCTCCCACATACATAGAGATTAAAATTTCTGTTGCCTCTTTTGTAAATGAATAGCCAAGTATCAGTAGGCATTTGAGGAAAGCCTGCAATATGAAAGAGAAGGACTGATAAAGAAAAAGGAAAAGTGCCCCCAGATGAAACATATATCAATGAATGAAGAGAACTTAATAAAAAGAAAGCACACACAAAACAACCCTGCTGGTAATAATTAGTATTGATTAAAGAATCTAAGAGATACTACTTCCATTAAATAAGAACCAGATGTAATGCAAATGGGGCAGCCAGAATAGGAAAGAGCTCTTGAAGATTAAAAATTACTGCCAATATAGATTTAATAGAAGGATTTAAGAAAAATTACAGAAATTAAACAAAATGTAGAACAAGAGGGAATGACATGGAAGATGTGAGAGAAATAGGTAAGACACAGAGAGACTGTTCTAGGAGTTCTAGCGTCTGACAAATAAGAATTCCAGAGAAACCAAGGAGAGGAAATTATTAAAGAAATAATAGAAAAGAATTTCCTGTAGCTGAAAGAGAAGTCTTCAGAATGAAAAGACCCAGCAAAAATAGATGAAAAAAGACCCACATTTAGACATGTTCTCATGAAATTTAAGAAACAAAAGAGAAAGGATGGGAATGTTACAGTTCTCGTCTCAAACTGGAGAGGTTGTGGTTTGTGGTTGATGCAATAGGAAATGGAGGTTTGATTATGTCACTTAGGCCCGTGATACAACTCTGTTGGAGGTTTGGGAGAGGTTAGGGATGATAAGAACTAAATTCTCAAGTTAGCAGAGAATTGGTAAATAATAATTAAAATTTATGTCAAGAAAGAAGCTAAGATGTGGAGGTAACTACCAAAAGAACAAAACACAGAAATGAAACAAAGTGATTTCCTGATTTCCTCTAGGGGAGCAGGATTAGATGGTGAAGAGGTGTGGATAAGGAGACTGCTACCTTTCACTATAATTTCTTCTGTGCTGTTCTGTACTATTTAATTATAACCATGTGCATATTATGTAGTTACTTCCTGATACTTTTCTTAAGTACCTAATACATGTCAGGTTTTTCAAGTTACATATAAATGAATGATAGCAGGTCTTCAAGAAGATTATGATATTAAAATTATACTGGGATTTACTGCAAGTAGGCTTAGCTGGTGATGGTGAGACAATTTTAAAAGTTGGCATTTCATATGTTATTAATTAACATCTTTCACACTTTTGACTCTGAGAAATAAGAATCATCATTTCTTAGTAATACACTCATCAATAATAAAATACAGAAATAACACAGATAAGTGACATTGAGTGATAACTTCCTTTTTATCCAGCGATTTAAGGGCCAGTGAGTCAACAGTGTCCAAATTATGTTAAATGAGAATAAGGGTAAAAGTCCTAAGGAATATACAAATTGAAGGTGGTGTGATTAAATCAGTTGCTCTCTCTCAGTCTTTCTTGCTGTATACATTTTTTAAATATCCAAGTGTTATTCAAATACTTTCTCACTGTAAAATACTCAGAACTATATTAAAAAATAAAGAGAAAACAATATAAGTTCCCCTTTACGAATGTCGACATATTTCATCTCTCCAGAGGTAACATATCTAATAGTTTGTTGTTTATCCTTCCAGACCTTTTTCTATGTCTGTACCTGTACATCTGTACAATATATATAGGGTTGAGTTTTTTTGTAGATTTTTGTTTGTTTAAATCTTGTATGTGTGTTTTTCTCAAACTTGCTTTTTTCTTCCCTTAGCTTTGACTTGGAATAACTATAATTTTTATGTTTTTTAATAATCCTAGAATTTAACTTATTTCAACCCAACCTCTTAAATGGGTTGTTAGGTTCACTTTTTATTTTATTTTTTATTTAATTTTATTTCTTAATTGAAGATTGATATACATGCAGAAAAAGTACACAAATGAAAAGTGTAGAGCTCAATGAATTTTTACAAAGTGTACAAATCTGTGCAGTTACCATCTATATTTAGATATAAAAACCTGTACTCCTTACCTCCCCTCAAGCCCCCTCCCAGTCATTTCTTCACTCATCCTAAGATAAACAATTTTCAGGTGCTCTTTTAATTCTACTTCTTTGTTGGCATTAATGGCTGATCACAGTGCATGTATGAGAATATGTAATTTAGTGTCATTGGTTTAATATAGTACTATTTGGTCTCAGGACCTCTTCATACTCTTAAAAATTATAGAGGGCCCCAAAGAGTTTTTGTTTATGTGAGTTATATCTAATCATATTTTTTGTGTTAGAAATTAAAACCGAGAAATTTTTAAAACACAAGAACATACAAGCACACATTTCGTTAGCTATTGGAGTGATGACATCATTATATGTCGTATAGCGTCAAGAAAAGTCCATATACACTAGTGAGAGAATGAGATTTTTTTAAAAAATGCAATGATGCTTAGTATTATGAAAATAATTTGACCTCATGGATTCTCTGGGAGAGTCTCAGGAACTCCCAGGAGTTCCCCAGACCACATTTCAAGAGTTGCTGCTTTACTATGTGTGCAACTTACTTAAACCTTTGATGCAATGTCCCCACAGAGAACGTCAAGATGCAGATGGGCAAATGAAAGAGCTCCAAGATCAGCTTGAAGCAGAGCAGTATTTCTCAGTAAGTTCTAGGCACATTAATTTGAAAATTGTTGTATTCGTAGAATTAAAAAAAAATTTTGCTGCAGAACTAGGAGAATGATTCTAGTCTTTAGAATGATTCTTATAGCAAACACCAGACAGAGTTTTGGATGGGATGTTTCATACTATACAACTCATATAAAAACAACAATGGGGCAAGAGACTGTAGATAGTTTAACAGAAACCCATTATCATTGGTAGAAAAATAGTTTTAAGCATATACCCATATCCTATGAAGTTAATTTAAAAGCATTGGTTTTGGAGGAAGAGTTATATTTTCATAATGAAAGAAAACTGTTATTTTAATATTTGTCCTCTTTTTGATCAGTTTTAAAATATGAAGTTGTAACTGTCACTGTTTCATTGACTTAAGCTAACAAAATTTTCTTGTCTAAATTAGTAATACTTTTTTTTGACTCTTTATCCCACTAGTCTTCATTTAATGAAAAATCTCGCTATGATATCCAGTTCAGAATCACGCTTCTAAATGATTAGCTGAACTTTTATTACTTAGTTGGTTGATTACCAGAAAATAGAAAAGCTCATTAAAGTATGAATTTGCTCAGGGGCTCAACATTACTCAGGGTTATGAGCATATTTGTATGTTTTCAACTTGACTTTTTGTCTGTATAGATTTTGAATGTAGAAATAATATTCCTGATGATGATGATGATGATATAGGTTTCTGTTATATTTTGCTGTATAGACCCTCTATAAAACACAGGTTAGGGAACTTAAAGAAGAATGTGAAGAAAAGACCAAACTTTGTAAAGAATTACAGCAGAAGAAACAGGAATTACAGGATGAAAGGTAAAGGCAAGACTTTGCCTCTTTTTTTTCATAGCCATGTACCCTGCTCCTAAAACAATGCCTGCTGTACTCCAAATAAAAATTTGTTGATGGCGTGAATTAGATAAAAACTGACTTCATTGTGAAAATTGAACATTAAAATGATGTATCTCTAAAATGTAGGGACTCCTTGGCTGCTCAGCTGGAGATCACCTTGACCAAAGCAGATTCTGAGCAGCTGGCTCGTTCAATTGCTGAAGAACAATATTCTGATTTGGAAAAAGAGAAAATCATGAAAGAGCTGGAGATCAAAGAGATGATGGCTAGACACAAACAGGAACTCACTGAAAAAGATGCTACAATTGCATCTGTAAGTAAAATTCTTCGTTCTTTTTTGAGTATAATTAAATTACTATAGGGCCGGCTCGGTGGCGCAGCGGTTTCGTCCGCGCTTGGCAGCCTGGGGTTCGCGGGTTTGGATCCCGGGCGCCCGCGGACGCACTGCCTGTCAGCCATGCCGTGGCGGCGTCCCATATAAAGTAGAGGAAGATAGGCACGATGTTAGCCCAGGGCCAGTCTTCCTCAGCAAAAAGAGGAGGATTAGCAACAGATGTTAGCTCAGGGCTGGTCTTCCTCACCAAAAAAAAAAAAAAAAAAAAAAAAAAATTACTATAATATAGATTTTTCTTTGAAGCACTGTGAAAGTAACATAGATGTAAATGAAAAATTGTATATGCTGGCTACAAGATTTGTGATTCAGTTAACCATTAGCTTCTTAGTGTTGTCTGGCAGAGACTTAAAAAAGCTACTTCCAGTGGCTTCACCTATTGGTAAATTCAGAGTTAAAGGACTAAAGTGAAAGGGAAATACCAAAAGTAGAAAATAGTTTAAACCAATTTTTTGTTAAACAAAGTTTAATTCAAAAGAATCTTAAAACTACCATGAAGATAGTCATATGCAAGTTGAAAAAAAATTGCCATAAAAATTTCAAAGAGAAGTGAGATATCAGGTAGTTGAGTTTGCCTTTATCATTTTCCAGATCTATTAAAATGCTACACTGGTTAATAAGTGTGTTATCAGAACAGGGAACGGGGATATTTAATCCTGTTCAGTGGAAATGAGTAGGGAGACCAAAAATAGATTCATGCACATTCTGGAACTTTGTATATGATGGAAGTGGCAGTAAACAAATGAGTGGAAAAGGATGCAGATTTAATAAATGGTTTTGGAGTAACTATATTTTTATGTGGAAAGGAATAAAATTAGATCCTTATCTTTTACCACATACACAAGTAAATTCTGGCTACTTTAAGGACCTAAATATGAGAAAATAAAAATTTTAAACTTTTAGAACGGTATCCAAAACTTACTTATAACAGAAGACAACAAATAAATGACAGGGGGAAGATATTTGTAATATATTTATTAAACAAGGGATCAGTATCAAGAATATATGTGGAACTCCTACAGTTCAATAAGAAAAAGTTAAACAATCCAGAAGAAAAATTGGCCCAAAGAGAAAATCAAAAAGTATAAGCAGATGCTTAACCTCACTAGTCTTTAGGAAAAGGCTAGGTAAAATACCTTTGAAATACCATTTCATACCCATCACATTGGCAAAAATTCGATATCTGACTAATTGCAAGTGTTTGAAGGATGTCTGGAAAATGACTCTTCTTTACTCCTATGGGGACTATAAATTTGTATGTCATAGTATAGTAAACAGTAATTTCCAGTAAATTTTAAATATTCATATAATCCGAAGAAAGTCTACATTAAGATAAATATGCTAAAGAAATTCAGGCATAATACTCATAGCAGCATAAATGTTTGTAATAGCATAAGTCCACGTGTCTTATCAATAGATGATTGGATTAATGAAATGTGGTAGAAGATGGAGCTACTATTTCAGTTAAAATGAGTTAATTAGGTCTTCATATGTCAACAATTTAATTCTTAATATAATGTCAAGTGAAAGCAATTACAGAAAGATAAATACTATATGATGCTATTTATGGACAATTAAACATCACATAAAACCACATTATTGTTTCATGTGTTTGTAATAAAAGTATATAGTCATGGGTGGGAAATGTGAACACATAATTCACAATAAAATTTCCTTCAGGAAGGAAGAACAGGAATAGGATTTGGAGAGAATATAAAAGGATTTCAACTTGAGTAAAAATCTTGTTTTCTGTCTTAAAGTTTGTATTTCTGAAGGAACTACTGCAGTTTTAAAATTTGTTTATTCTGCATGATGGAATGCAGAGCTTTGTTATAGTATTTGCCTTTTTTAGCTTATTAAATGTTTTTGTCATTAAAAAATACTGCTAAGGATTTTTGAAAAAAGGGCAATCTTTTTGGCTTCCTGGGTTGCTTATGAAGTCTATTATGGTTAGCAAAGTTTTCATCAAGGGTGAAGTTTGGTAAGATGGAAACACAAAGGCAGGATGTATAGAGATAGTTGTACTTAGAAAAACAAGCTTTAGTAGCATTCTAGGATATTTTCATTTTGAATTATTACTTTGTAACTTAAATTTTGTACATTGAGAGATAATTTTTTCCCGTTTTCCTTTCTTAGCTTGAAGAAACTAATAGAACACTAACTAGTGATGTTGCCAATCTTGCAAATGAGAAAGAAGAATTAAATAACAAATTGAAAGATGCCCAAGAGCGTAAGTATTAACGAAGAATAAGGTTTATTTTAAATATACCTAATGTTTGTCAGCTGCTGTAGTTATAAATAAAATGTGTACATCTTCCCATGTTTCAGAACTATCAAGGTTGAAAGATGAAGAGATAAGTGCAGCAGCTATTAAAGCACAATTTGAGAAGCAGCTGTTAACAGAGAGAACACTCAAAACTCAAGTATGTATAATACACTCTAAATATGATTTTGAATTTTTTTTAGGTTTTCCTCTTTTACATTTTACTTCTAGCATTACAGATTGGCAGGAGCAGTCTTTGAATGTATTAGTAGTTGTGAACAGTCACAATTAATCTGATTTTTGCCAGGTTGGGAGTAGCTAGATTTGATTATCATTGTCCAGTTCAATGTTTATTAAAGTATTTCTTAATTTTTCCAAATGGAATCGTGTTCCCTTCTGATTTTTTATTGTAATCTGTTGTTTCCTTTTAAGAAACTGCAGAGAATGAATTTGCTGACAGCCTGAAAAAGGCTCAGTTAGTCTGAAAAGGCACCTGTGATTATTGATCATCCTTCTGCCAACTCTCATGGCTGCATATGCAACATGAATACTTGTGGGTCCCAGATGCTCTGCTCTGTGATTGGACACGTATTTTATTAATGTGATGCCAATGAAAAATTCTCTTCCTCCAGGATAAAAGATCTCCCAAGTAAAAGTTTCTCTTGGAACTGAAAACTCAAAGTGGTAGAAAGTGACATCAGATCAAACCTATAAACATTTTAAATTACAGTTCTCTGAAAACATGAGAGTGAAAAACTAATAAGAGTATAGATTGGAGAAGGATAGTGACTAATGAAGGAAGTGTATTACTTAATCTAGGAAGTGTTTCTTTGTGATCCTGTGTATAGTGAAGGAGATTATTAGTGGTTCTATAACTTGCAATTGGTGAATTACCAAGAAACCGTCAGCAAAATTTATTTATGTACTTATTTTTATGTTTTTAAGGCTGTGAATAAGTTGGCTGAGATCATGAATCGAAAAGAACCTGTCAAGCGCGGTAGTGACACAGATGTGCGGAGAAAAGAGAAGGAGAATAGAAAGCTTCACATGGAGCTTAAATCTGAACGTGAAAAATTGACCCAGCAGATGATCAAGTATCAGAAAGAGCTGAATGAGATGCAAGCTGTAAGAATACTTTTTGGACTCTAGATTGAAGACTTCTTTTTAAGAAGTAGAATTATTTTCGTGTCTGTCTATGTTTATTGGTTCTAGAACATTTTATTACTTAGTAATTATTATTGAACTGCAAAATAAAGTTATGAGATATATGGCATCCAATTAATTTAATCTAATTTAATTTCTTGTAGCAAATAGCTGAAGAGAGCCAGATTCGAATTGAACTGCAGATGACACTGGACAGTAAAGACAGTGACATTGAGCAGCTGCGGTCACAGCTCCAGGCCTTGCATATTGGTCTGGATAGTTCCAGTATAGGCAGTGGACCAGGGGATGCTGAGGCAGATGATGGGTTTCCAGGTACAGATTTGTTTTCAGCCCTTAAGTTTATTTTTATTAAAAGCCTTTTATCTTACATATAAATCAGTCGATTGTTCTAAGCCCTGTGACTGACTTTGCTCTTGAGGAAAAATGTTCGTCATTTCTTTAAGGGAAAACCTACTCCTTTGGAGTGGGGATTCAGTGACTTTAAACTTATTTATTGATTTTTACAAAATTTTTCATTAAAAAATGCAAAAGAAAATTCCACATATTTAGTTATTTAAATTAGCTGTTTATATATTATAGGTAACTCTCTTTTAAGCTTTCATTTTATTTTCTCTTAACTTCTTTCTGCATTCTTACTTCCTTTTATGTTGGGTGTTTAGTTCATATCACTCAATCACACACTATGGAATCCATGTCATTCACCTACCAACGTTCCTCTACTTCTCTCAATATTGCCACTAAGCCTTCCAGTTCTCATATGCTCCTTGACTCTGATTCTGACTCAGAAGAAGAATCTTTGCCCTACTTACCTATTTCATCGGAACCTCATGGTACAGGTGATATCCTGAAAATCTTTCACCTTTGGGGTTTTTCTCACTACCTTTAATTTCAGTCCTTTTGAAAAACTTTTTGTAACATTAACTAATATTCACTAACTCTAACACGTTGCTCTAGTGTCAGTTAAAGAAACTGCTGCATGAACAGAGAATTTGTTTTTAAGGTATTGTAACACGGCATTGCTATTATACAATTGATAGATTTATTTTGTCAACTTAAAGAAATGGAGCAGTACTTTACATCATTTAAGAGCATATTGTTTCACTGCCTGTTTCATCCATTTTCAACCAAGAAGAAATTCTTTCTGAAGTTTCATATATTCAGTATAGTGACGGTATAGAAAAAAAAAAAACACGTGGACTGTTTCAGAGGATGTGTTTAGGTTTTCATTGAGTGCTTACCTAGTCAACCTTGTGCTAGGCCTTAAAAGAGAGCACAAGACAATTTGACCTGAACCTTGCCCTGAAAGGATTTATAGTTTAAATAAAGAAACCAGATGGAAAATACCTAAAATTGTTATGTTTAAGACAAAGTTAGTATAAGTACCAAAAATATTTAATGTAAATGGCACAAGCAATTAGTGTATGAACAGTTGAATGTAAGGTAAAATTTAGCCTCTTGTTAACTGAATTCAAAGTAAAATAGCTATAGTTATTCACATATCCCAGGTATATGTCAGTATGTAATATAAATCGTAAGTGACTGTATTGAAGTTGTTTTAGATCTTAGCAATAAAATTACTTCAGTCTTACCCATATTGTTAGAGGTCATCTAATTTAGTCACTTAAATTGGTATAGGTCGATGGCCAGACACTTGAGTGTATGGGCTGTTTTTAATGGCAGCATTTCTGTTCATAAGTCTGGAAGGTTGTTGATGTGAGAGAGAATATAGATGCTGGAGCCAGAAATGTGTCCCTTTGTGACCTTTCTGTGGGGTTGTGAGGATTGAAGAAAATTTATGTAAAGCATCTAGCACAGTTCAGACATGTAGTAGGTGTTAAATAAGTGATAGCTACTTTTATTATTAGAATAACCTCCAAAGATGCTTATTATTTCACTTAATTACTTCATTAAAAGATACTGATCAAATACCATTAGAACAAAGTCTAAGGATTCAACAGTTTTCTTTGTTGAACTAGAATTTTATTTATATCAATACTTTGAAATTTAGAAATCTTTTGGTTATATTGCTACTCATTAACCAAATTTGATCTGTAATTTACACAATTTCATTTCTTTTTATTATGGTCATTGTAAAAGTCCATTTTCTCTGAACACATAGTTACTCACTTAAAATGTTTTCTCTTTGAAGATGTGCACTGTATCTATAGTTAGGCCTTCTTCCAAAGGAAAAATAAAGGATTCTAATACAGGTGTACTGGTGAGAATAGAGAGCTGCTTCTCTTTTTTTACAGTTTTTCTGCTGAACTTTGCAAATGCATGAATTTAATCAACCGGCATTTGACTTTATAAACTATAGAATATATATTTCCAGTGTGATGTAACATGGATTTTGTTTTGCAATGCATAACTTGCTTATACTGATCCTGCATTATTATTAGATCCAAGATAATGTATAATGATAAATTCTGAAGGGCATATTTAATTTGTTTTATGATCTTTGTATTAAAATTTTATTAAATTCCTCATTTTCTTAAGAGAGTTATATTTATCCTCATATCTCGTGCTTATTTTATAGAATCAAGACTAGAAGGATGGCTTTCATTGCCTGTGCGAAACAACACTAAGAAATTTGGATGGGTTAAAAAGGTATTTGGTACTTTCAAATATGGTTCTTTTGTTTTGCTTTTGGTTTAGCTACAGCCATTTAACTTCTGTAGTTGTATGATATATATGATTAGAACTTTTAGATACATAAAACTTGTTGCAGTTTCTGATTTGGAATGATACAATTTTATGTATCCTTGTAAAAAAAAAAAAACTTTTTCATCATTAACATGTTAATAATAAAACAGGTTTTCGTGTTAGGAAAATAGAAGCCTGTTAACCTTGGGGCTTTTGCTGTTTCAGTGGGAAAACAACTCTGGTATGATGGAAAGACCCATTTATTTCTTTTCCTCTGTTACTGATTTATTGTTATTATGTTCATTTTTCATAAGTGTCTTAGTCCATTCAGACTGCTATAACAAAATAACCACAGACTGGGTAGCTTATAAACAATAGAAATTTATTTCTCACAGTTCTGGAGGCTGGAAGTCTGAGATTAGGGTGCCAGCGTGGCTGGGTTCTGGTGAAGGCCCTCTTCTGGTTTGCAGACTTCTTTTTGTGTCCTCACATGTAGAAGGGGCTAGGGGGGTCTCTCTGGAACCCCTTTTATAAGGGCACTAATCCCATTCATGAGGGATCTGCTCTCATGACCCAAACACCTTCCAAAGGCCCCACCTCCTAATATCATCCCATTAGGTGTTAGGATTTAACACATGAATTTGGGGAGAACAGACATTCAAACCATAGCAATAAGGTGTTACCTATGCTATTGGAAGTGTCTAACTTGAAGCTATATGAGTCCAAAAAATATTTGAATTCATTTCCTCCTCAATTTGCTTATTTAAAATATATACAAACAAAATTTATTGTTATTTTAAGGAAGACTTTTCTAAGAATATATTAACAACTTTTTACTTATTTAACTTAGGTATTTTATATGATTTTTATTGCTAATATAAAATTTATTTTCAAAGAAAATAAATAAGGTATATATTGACTTTAGTCATTGTTTAATTCCTTCTCTCTCTCTTTTTAACAGTATGTGATTGTAAGCAGTAAGAAGATTCTTTTCTATGATAGTGAACAAGATAAAGAACAATCTAATCCTTACATGGTTTTAGATATAGAGTAAGTTTTTATTAGAATATTTAGAAACTTCATCTTTTAAAGTATGAGAGTAACATGACCTTTTTTGTTAAGTTAGTGCAATTTATTAGTCATATAGTATATGTGTATACTCGTATAGCTCCTACTGTACTATTGTTACATTTTCTCATATTTGCTTCATATAGATGAAAGTCTGGCATATAGAGTTAGCCTAAACATCTTTATTTCTTGGGTTTTTAATATGTTGTTTTCTGAAACTAATAGAAAATTTCTGACTATCTGGAAATTTCTCAGAATCTTGAGGAGTGGTTGAATTAATGGAGCAAGATGGTCTCTGACCTTCTAATATGGGTCAAAGTAGTCAGTTTTAACTTATGCAATAAGTATAGGATAATTAATGTAATTTGATTTTTTGGTAATATTTTATTCCTTTATAAAAACCTTTTACAGCAAGTTATTTCACGTCCGACCAGTTACACAGACCGATGTATATAGAGCAGATGCTAAAGAAATTCCAAGGATATTCCAGGTAAACGTAGTTTTATTTTGTTTTTGCTTGGTTGGTTGGTTTTGTTTTGTTTTTTTGCCTGTGGACGTTCTCAGTATGAAATTACATATTGAATTCTTTATTCTTGGGCCTTTTTCTAGATTATCTTTCAGTTTTCGTCCCATTTAAAGGTGATTTGTTCTTTTTGACTTTGATGCTTGTTCTGTTTGGATACGTCTTCATTTCTCCATTTTACTTGTTCAAGACTGTAGTGTGTTTATATCATGTTTCTGGCCTTTGCTATCCTTTTGTGCAAGGTTGGTTATGACATTTTTTAAACATGAACTTTCTCCTTCTGTTTTTGGTTTTATGCTCAGCGCTCTACAAAGTTAAAAAAGTTGCTTGTGAAGTTAAGTTTTGTACCCAGTAGCCCTTTTACTTCCAATTTAAAGTAAAGCCAAATTCTTCCCTTTACTTACTTCCATTTTAAAATTAGTCAAACCAACAATTAGTTATTAAGTTCCTTCTATGTAAAAACTGTTATGCTTGGTATACTATGAGGAAGTTGGCTGCTTATCTTCTGGGTGCCTGTGTTTATTTGGAGTATATTATACATCCTTTCCTCTTTTCCTTTCTTCCACAACTCTCCAAATACAAATCTTTTCAATTTAAGCTGTGTTTGCTATTATCACCCAGTTATCTGATTTTTGAGAATCATAAATCAACAATTTTTATAATTGCTACATCTCTTCAGGTGATTGTTTTGAACACTCCCTCCCAGAAAAACTGTCTAAAACCCATCAAGTACAGATTTACCTTTTGCTGGCCTGTTCTGATAACTTTGCTAAAACATAGTAAGATATCATGGAGAAAATAAGGAGGTACCGTTTGAAAGGATTGATTCTTTTGAAATGTGAATCAAAGTGACAGTCTAATGACTTTTCTCATATAAGTTCTTGATTAGACAGACCTACTACTAACATTTGAACATCAAAAGCATTTTTTCTCTTATTGAATAATTTAGGCTAATTTTATTTTATTTACACTATAAGAATCATTACTACATAAAAAGTAACTTAGGTTTGGAAATCATTCATTGTTCTTTTTGGTATTTATAGATTCTGTATGCTAATGAAGGAGAAAGTAAGAAGGAACAAGAATTTCCCGTGGAGCCAGTGGGAGAAAAATCAAATTATATTTGCCACAAGGGACATGAATTTATTCCTACTCTCTATCATTTCCCAACCAACTGTGAGGCTTGTATGAAGCCATTGTGGCATATGTTTAAACCTCCTCCTGCTTTAGAGTGCCGTCGCTGCCATATTAAATGTCATAAAGATCACATGGACAAAAAGGAGGAGATTATAGCACCTTGCAAAGGTAAATAGTAAATTACTTGCTCTATCAAATATTATTTATGTTCAGATCATTTTAAACACATTAATTTTTTTCAAATATTTTTTATAGTGTATTATGATATTTCAACGGCAAAGAATCTATTGTTATTAGCAAATTCTACAGAAGAGCAGCAAAAGTGGGTTAGTCGGTTGGTGAAAAAGATACCTAAAAAGCCTCCAGCTCCAGACCCTTTTGCACGGTCATCTCCTAGAACTTCAATGAAGATACAACAAAACCAGTCTATTAGGCGGCCAAGTCGACAGCTTGCCCCAAACAAACCAAGGTAATAAATAAAATGTAGTAAAAATTAAAGTGTTTTTATACTATTTATATTCAAACTACAAATTTTCCTAATTACAGTTTTCCTTTGCTTGGTATTTTAATGAACCACGGAATACCAAATGTTTGAAATTATTTTAGCGTGCACGTCTCCTTTGTTGATTTTGATGAGAGTAATATAAATTTACTTAGTAAACCACACACACATATATTAAATTCAACCAAAAATATATAAAGGGCTCATTTTTGTCATGTTGATGTATATAATCATAGTATTGTAGGATTTTATAAGCACATTGACTAATTTAGTGATTTAGTAGACAGGATGCAGACACAGACTTTTAAGTGTCAGGTGTACACATTGTGTTTAATATCATAAACCTCTTAAACCTCTTTTATGTTAGGTGACTTGGGAGGCAGGACTGAAATCTTCTTAAGTCTTAATTCAAATCTATAAGTTTAAAATAATAACTTGTCTCTGATTTAAAGAGCAATATAGATCAGCTTTAAAAATGTAAATATTAACTAATGGGTAAAGTGGGCATTCCTTGTAATTGAGGTAGAGTTGGGAATATGGAGTAAGTTTAGAGATAATCATTAATGCACAAGAACATCATTTTGATGGAGCCATTTTCATGTAGCTACATTATAGTAATTTAATTCTTGATTCAGAATAACCATTTCTTTTTTTGTGTGTGTGAGGAAGACCAGCCCTGAGCTAACATCTGTTGCCAATCCTCCTCTTTTTTGCTGAGGAAGACTGGCGCTGGGCTAATATCGTGCCCATCTTCCTCTACTTTATATGAGACGCCACCACGGCGTGGCTGATGAGCAGTGCTTCGGCGGGCGCCTGGGATCTGAACCCGCGAACCCCAGGCTGCCAGAGCGCGAGCTAAACCGCTGCGCCACCAGGCCGGCTCCCAGAATAACCATTTCTTGGCTTACTAGCTACTACAGCATATATAAATATTGCTCTTCATTGAAATGAACATGATTTGGTTAGCTAAAGGATAAAGTGTATATTTAGATCAGGCATCTAATTTCAGGTGTCCTTTTTGTTCCCTAACACAGGACCTTCAGTATATGAATAATGATATGCATTGGTTGTATTATCAGAAATCATTTCATTCTAACCACAAACATCTTTTATGAAACTTTTCTTGAAACTAGTGTCTCAAGGAAATAATTTAGAATGACAAAGGTAGAATTGGTGTTTCAGCAGTGAAAATGTTGAATTTTTGTGTGAGGTATGATAAAACTAAATATTATAAAACTAGTGATTATATGATAGTAATTAAAGCTGAAGAAACTCAAAGAATTCAGAGACACTGAAGGTCATTCCATGTGCCATGTGCAAAACATCTAAAAATTAAATTTCTATTATTAATATTGTAGAACTATTAATGCATAAATGCTTTGCTATTTTAATACCTTACAATATATAGTGCTTTACAGCTTCCAATGTGCTTCCATATGTATTCTGTTCTCTCATTTAACTTCCTATATATTCTCTCATTTGGTCTTTAAAATACTCCTGTGGAGTAGAATAGGTATTATTAGCTTTCTTTTTGATTGAGACTCTAGAAGGGCAAATAATTTGTTTAGATTCAGGACTATAAGAACTTCAGTCATTTTGATATATTTTATTCTTTTGTGCTGTTTGACAAGTTAACGATATCACTACACCTGTATGATAACACATAGAATTAGTTTATGAAGCACTTTTCAGACCAAGTGAGGCATGTTTTCAATTACATAACAGTTTTCATGTTCACTGACTTATAAATACTTTCTTTGTCCCCCCTCCCTTATGCCAATTCAGGATTATGGTCTATTTGACAGCACATTTACTTTTTATTTTTGTTACTTTTTGTTTTGTTTTAGTTCTGGCCCTGCCCTTCGAATCATTCTTCATTGATTTTTTTAATACATTTTGCATAGCAACAGTAAGTAATAGGGATTTCTTTCTCTCACAGCTGTGCATGTAGATATAAAACTAATATTAAAACTGACTGTAAAATGTGTAGGGTATTTTTGTGAAAATTTTTTATCTAATATATGAAATTTTAAACATAAAGATGGGCACATTTGTAGTATAATTTTGTATTTTATTATGCCTCTGCAACATTATTTCCATTGTTTTTAACATCTTTGCCTCTGTACTGACTTTACTAACTCATAAAATTGTATCTATGTCTGTCTTACATGAATCACCCTACAGTTTGCATTCTACTTTGGGTGTCATATTTTAAGAGTAGCATATACAAATTGGAGGGTATACAGAAGAGAAGAACTGAGGTAGTAGTGGATCATTTGAAAGTGTTAAACATGTAGCAAGTGAAGGAACTAAGGATATTTAGACTTCTGAAGAAATGATTTGAAAGGATGGGAGAGCATAAATAGCAATAAAGATTCAAAGGACTTTTCCTTGGAATATATATTAGAACAAGAATCAAGTAAAGAGAGGCACATTTTTAACTCAGCAAGGGAAAACTGTCGGGCAATCAGAGATTTCTAAAATTGGAAGAATCGGCTTGTTCTAGAATACTGAGTCCCCTATCACCACAGTTTATGTGATTGAGGTGACTACCTGGCAAAACTGAGAGCAGAGCTCCTCAATCTGTCATGTGTATACAAGCTGACATTGAGTAGCATGGCTCTAGAGAGGAGTCAAACATTGGACTAGATAGCCTTTAATATTCTACTAATTTATAACATATTCCTATAGACAAATGGGTAGAACTGTTACAAGATCATCCAAAAAAACCTAGGAACAGAATTTCTGGTGTATATCAGCAGTAATTTCATATCTAGCTCTTCATTTGTGTTTATTTAATATTAGTCTTAGCACTAGTCAGACTAGCATTAGTTGAACCAATTCACATGATGTCTTTCTTAAAACACGTTTGGCTTTCTTAGACATCATCTATATATATATATATATATATATATATATATATATATATATATATATTTATGTACACACTGAAACATAATGCCCATAAATATTCACCTAATTTTTTTTTAACTTTTCCTCTGTCTTTGTGAATAACTGCACCATTACATTTTTTTCCTTTGGACATTCCTGGTTCTGATTCTCCTCTTAACTCTCTTTGCAGCACTTCCCTTTTTCCATATTGAAGTGTTTTAAAGTAATAGTTAAGTAAGTGTTAGCTACTATTATTATATAAAATAACATTTTTGAGGGCATATTATGTAACAAGCACTCTTCTGAGAGCTTTAACTATACGAACTTATTTATTCTCATAACCACCCTGTGACTTAGCTATTAACGTCTCCATTTAACTTATCAGGAGACTAAGGCACAGAAACGTTGTGTGCCCAAGGTCACAAGCTGCATAGCCATGAGTTCTGATCCAGATAGCCTAGTTCAGATTCTGCAGTCTCAACTGTAATACTCCACTGCCTCACAGTAATATGAGTAGAAATGAATTAATTGACAGTTTATAAAACATAATGTGTAGAAATGCTATTCTAGAGGAATGTCTTCTTGGTAATTTTGAATTAAAATACTATGCTGACTTTTGATGAAGACAGTTTGGAGAGATCCTAATTTGTTCCATTGCAGCATACAAAATACCAGTTTCTGCTGAGGGCATTTCTCTTTAATTATTTTTCTTTTAAAGATCTTTTTTTTTAAATGCCATATTTCGGCCACACAGAAAAATGTAAAGCAAAAATGCAACAAATGCTCATTTATCCAGTTTTAAGAAATAAAGCATTGACAACATAGTTAAAACTTAAAGGTGTGGTGAGCTATTATGTCATCCTTATCTTTGTTCTTTTCCATTTCTAAATATTAGAAAATTAGCAGACTAGTTATGTGGGAAAAAATAATAAAGTTACATACAACTTGAAGTATCAAAAATAAATCCATAAATGAAGTAGAAGAAAATAGATAAATATGTATCTCATCTTGAATTGAAGAAGAACTTCCTAAGAATAAGAACAAAAAAGAAAATGAAGTCAGAGATTGACTAACCAAAAATTAAAGCCTTGTAATTTTTAAAAACACCATATATTTGCAATATATATATATATGGAAAGATGGATTATTATCTTTGTAAATGGAGTTCTTATGTAAATCATTAAGAGAAAGAAGATTTCCTCTTCCCAGTATAAAAATTAGTGAGGAGTATGCAGGCATTACCATAAATATGAAAAAGTGATCACCCTGATTAGTAAGCAAAGAAATTAAAATTAAATTAAAACTAATGTGAAACCATTTTCATCTGTCAAACTGGTAAGGATTAAGAAACTTTGATTGGTGAGATGTAAAGAAATGGGCACTCTCATGTGCTGCTGCTAGAATTCAAAATTAAATGCACCCTTTCTGAAGCAGTCTTTGGCAATAAGTTTCACAGGCCTGAAGTGTATACCCATTGATCAATTCAGTGGAGGAGATAAAACAGGTAATTACAGTACAATTTTAAAATGTTGTTTATAATAGAGGCATGAGCAAGTATTATGGAAGAACAAAAGAAAGCATGAAGAATTCTGCTTAAAAGCGTCAAGAAACGTCTCAAAAGTAATCAGTAATTTCCAGGCAAAAAAATAAGGGAAAAGACCATTCTTGGCAAAATGTTTTGTGCGGAGGTACTTAGTTGTCAGAATTGCTTATGTGTTTGTAATCTTCTATTGGGTTAGAGTGGGAAGAGGTAATGGCAGGGAGTGGCAAAAGATGATGCTGGAGAAAAAGCTTTTAGCCAGATTGAAAAGGACCACGTACACTATGCTATAGGAATTTTGGTTTTGTTCTACAAATAGAAGTCTTCAACAGGAGATTGGTATGTTTAGATTTACTGAGATCTTGAAGTAAAGTACCGACAGTGAAAATGAAGAGAGGAAACCAAGTTAAAGGAAGATTTCTTAAGTTGAAATGATAAGAATTAGATGACTGACTGGAAAGGGATGAGGGAAAGGTTTTAAGGGAAGTCTCCTAATGCATTGCATAGGGATTAGACTTAAAATTTGAAGATTGGGACACAGGCCCACACTTCACACACCCTTCAAAGGTTTTGGAAGGATATGAAATGCAGATTTTTCGTAAAGTGTGCTAAAATTGGGGCTTTGATATTCAGGAAGGCCTCCTGATCTCAATCGCCCATGTGGTAGAATTGAAACCATAGCTAAAAGTTACTTTATATGTAAGCTTAGAAAAATGAGTGTATACTAGGCTGTGAAACGTGTTGAGTGAATATACATTTATGTCTAAGTTTGTGTGTTTTCTCAAATATTGTTCTGTATTCAACACATTTTGAAATAGAGTAATTTGAGTTGGTTTGTTTACTTTTAAATTAGGGTAATCATCCATCAGCCTGCTCTGTCAGTGATTCTCAGAGTCAACCAGCTGCATCAGAATTTATCTTGGGTTTTTTATTTAAAAATGCAAATACTTGCCCCTCCGCTCTCCACTTCAGTCCAGTGATATCAGAATCTCTTGGGATATAGCCTGGGAATATGCATTTAAGTAGCGTTGGGTAAATCATTTACACTAAAGCTGAAGAACCACTGAGAATGATCACAGATGAGACTTTGGGGACCGATGAGTTCCTTGGCACAAGTTTATTCGTGAACGTCATAGTTATAAACAATGAAAAAGTTACTCCTATTTTTTAAAGTAAAGATGATTGCAGTATTAGGTTATTGGATTCGATTAGAAAGAAAAGACCACGTATACCCCTGCTCAAAGTCCAATTTATTTAGCCAAAATAAGTTGCTATTACTGCTTATGTGCTTGTGGTTTTTCCCTTGTCCATAGTTTTCCATGGAGAACATAACTGTTGGCGACCCATTGAGCAAATAGGATCCTGCTGGAATTGAGAAAGCTGCATTCTTAATATTACACCCCTTTTATACTAGGGCTTATGGTACTATTCTGGAAAAATCTGGTCACTTTTATGAAGAGAATGTTGACAAATTCTGAGCTTTCATAGTTCTCACATCAAACTGGGCATCAGGATGGTTACATCTTCATCTGGGCTTGGTGGGGAGAAGATTATCTTATCCTCATGTTATCTCTGTCTTCAGTTCTTTGGTATTCTGGAAAGCATACCTGGCTGCCATGATTA
The DNA here is from genome assembly GCA_031878705.1 of Tapirus indicus. Classification (NCBI taxonomy): domain Eukaryota; kingdom Metazoa; phylum Chordata; class Mammalia; order Perissodactyla; family Tapiridae; genus Tapirus; species Tapirus indicus. The sequence continues at coordinate 9,131,508 of CM062923.1, read as the reverse complement.
TATGCATTTATACATAAAGAGAAAGATTTCCCTGTGTGCTTCCATCTTAATTTTAATCATGTTATAGATGAAGGGAAAGTTAAAATGCTTACAGCACATTCAAAGTGTGATTTCTAGATCATAGTATATTGAACTGCTGTTTCTAAAGAGTGTTAGAGTATAAATTTGCAAACCTCCTATTGCAGATTGCTTGATTTGGCATTTAAAGACTGGGATTGGTCATTTGATGATATTGATGGTGATGATGATGGAGATGTTTTTGATTTCTGAAGAAATAAATGGGGTAATCAAAAAATGACAAATGAGTTATTTTAGTACTTCCAAGTAGCGCATGTGGTTTGCACTTGGGTTTGCATTATTTTTGACTAGTTTTGAAATTGTATTAAGTTGTTTTTAATAGTATATATTTGAAAAGTAGTTTTCAGAAAAGGTTCTAACTGAAATTTCCATGTTAAGTATAAAAGTGAAATGCTATGTTCAGATTCTTTATTGGCTATATATTTTCAAAACAGTTGGAATTATAATTTATCTTAGGAATGAGACATGTAGAAATAACAAAAGGAGCTAATTCTAGTACTTTCTGTTCATTCCAAAGAAGTCATATTCAGAGAAGTAAAATTTACAATGTTTTCAAGTTCCTACAACTGTATTAGTTTGTGAACATAGCATGGGATTCCTTTCTCTTTCTGTCTCTCCCTCGTTCCCTCCTCTTTCCTTCTTTCTAACTTGTAAGAATTGAAACCATAAAAACTTTATAAGTCTAATAAGTGCTGTGAAATAGCTCTTTCTGATTTGGCTTTCTTTGTGATGCTGTGAAATGTTTGCTTTTTGGAAATTTAATGTTACTCTTGCTGAAGAATGCTAATGATGTGCAAGTTCCTGTGCTTTTAGACAATGTGAAGTAGTTCAGTTAGTAGTGGCTAAAGGACATTTAAATGAAAATTGAACCTCATGAGTTAAACCTTTTACATGGAATGGATTTAAAAGAAATGTCTTTCTTAACCTAACTAATAAGCATGTTGCAAAACATATACTTATATCATGTAATTTGGGGATATGTTTATAACCAGGATTTACAGAGTATTTGTATGTATATTTACTACAACAACATGTTTGTTCCCATTTCATAGATGTAGCTAAGGGTCAAACAGTCAAGTCGAACCTGGTCCATTAGTCCACTGTCTTTCAGCTTCATGAGGTAGCTAGCAGTTAAACCCCAAGTCAGACTTATATTCACATGAGTTATTCAGTGACATATTGTCTAACCCTAATAGCCAGTTAAGCATATTAAAACTTGTGTGTCATGTTTGTAGCCAATATGGGGAAATATGAGAAAGATTATAATTGCATGTACTTAAAAATAAGAAAAGTAATACAGTAAATATGTTTTGTGCATGATTTAGGTGTTAAAAGTGTAGTAGTTGGAAGACTATATAGTTTAATGATGTTGTAAATGGAATGCCTTTTCAAAGAATTTAACCACCTCTTAAATTTATTTCACTGTATCCACTTACTTTATTTTTCCTTTCTTTCCAGCTAACTGCCTTCTATGAATGCAGTCATTATTCAAAGTGATCATCTTCTTCCAGTTAAAACAAGACTGAAATATGATGGCTCAAAATTTATTAAAAAGCTATATTTTCCTGAGAGACTCATACACACACATACATATATATATATGTCCTCTTTACTCCTGCAATATAAATCTTGGAGAGATTTTCTGGGCTCCTTTGGAACAGCAAGTTGAACCAACAATGATTGGTTAATAGAGTAAGAATATCACATGCAGCTCTTCCAAACTCGTTCTGTAAAGCTCTCTTGGCAGTCACTCACACTACATTGCACACAAGGATTGAGAAGAGTTAAAGTTTAAAGAAATCATCTTTTCAGCTTCAACAGAGAGATTTCACCAGCACATTTACCAGAAGAATCTGGGAATGGATTCCACTACAGTGATATAGACTGCATCTTTAAGAAGTGACCATTATACTGTGTGTGTGTGTGTGTGTACACACACACACACACACACACATATACATAGTACTGTAATACTGCAAGAGGGTTTTTTTAAACTTCCCACTTTATTTTTTTACACACATTAATCAGATATCATTACTTACTGCAGTTGCAACTATGCACTTGTATAAAGCCATAATGTTGGAGTTTATAATCATTCATTTGTGTACCTGATGGAAGCTGCATGTTCGTGTTTAAGCAGTTACTGTAACAAGAAGTTTGAAGTTAATTATATCAGTTTCCTAATGCTTCATGATAGGCGACTTTACCCATTTTGAATGCCTTAATTTAATTTTTTTCAAAGTCTCAACGCTTTTCTGTATTTTAAAAAAACAAGTGTTTACCAGCTCTTAGAATGCAAATTTGCTTTGCAGAAGAAAATTAGTGCACTATTTTTACACATAATAGTTATCAATGTCAGCCTATTTTGATTGTGTAACAATTTTTTTTAAGTATTGGTGATAGAAACAATAATGAATAGTATTGGAACTAATATATCTTACGTATATTATTCATCCAACCCTTTTTACAGACCTCAGTATTAGTGTGTGACTACGAAACGTTTGCTTTGCTTTGAATTTGCTGGCTACCCTAGATGTGTTTTTATTTCTGGTAAAGACATTTGTGACTAGTTTTACATTTTCACACTCAAGATTCAAAAATTATCTCAAATATAAAGAAAATTAAGACATACTGTAGATCTATTTTAAATATTTAAATGTGATCCCTTAAACACACAACTGTGTATGGCAATATTTCAGTATTGGGTTCAGAAAACTGGTGACTGGGAAGAAGTGGCCTCAAAGGCACTTAACTTGATTTTTATTTTTTAAATGCTGTTAAAGTTACAGTTTATGCAGGACCATTCCTGCTATATTTCTCATCATCCCAGAAAAATGTATGTTTTATACTGCTTCAGTATCCATCAATGATAAGCATCAAGTAAGAAAAAAATTATGTAGTCTTTTATCAGTCTTTCTTTATATACATACACAGGGTTTGGTGTGATATTGAAATACATCATTAATATTTTGATGAAGGAAGTAGACCTTTTTCATTGATTCCCTCTGGGGTCTGTAGAGATATTTAAAGAGTTAGGTCCCCCAATAGTTAGAGATACTATTGTGGAAATTGAAGAGTGGCCATGGCCTACTGATGTACTGAAAGTGAATCTTGTTGTTCTCACGTTATCCAGTCTGCACTCTTTCATGCTGTCTGTGCTAAAACTAGATATGCATGCCATTTCCCTTGCAGGTATGTTCTGCAGTTCTGGTTTTGGGGCACAGCTTTTTTTTTTAAGATTAAAAAATGAAAATATATAAAATTTATATAGAATAAATATTTCCATTCATTAGACTTGTTAAAAGGAGACTGAATTAATATTTTATATAAAGATTTTCTTACACTATGGGAGGTTCTATCATATTATCTGAATTGGAGAGTATATATATATATTTTTAATAAACTTTATTAAGGTGAAATAATTTGAAGTTTACACATGAGTAATTGAAATATTTGAGTAAAATGGCAAAAGTTTAAATTTTGAATGCTGTATATATTAGAGAATATGGAGAATCATGGTGTGATGCAACTATACGAGGAAAATTAATGTGAAGTTTTTTGGGGAAAAATGATATTCTAAGGGGTGAAAAAATCTCTCCCATGGAGATTCTTCACATTATGTGGTTTGACATAAGGGTTTATAAGGTGGTTTGTCCAACTAATGGATACGCTTAATAAAAAATTCTGACCTTGGGTAAGAATTTGCTTTTTACCCTGTTGCCGGTTTCATGTACATACATGAGTGCATGCACCTATCCAAATGTTCTCTTCTCAACCCTCATTAAATATGGAGTTGACTTGGCTTAACAACCTGATTTTGTGCCAGCTTGTCTTTTTCTTGAGGCTCCAAACCTTCCAAGATAAATATAAAAGCAGAAGTTGCTTGTTTCCTCACACCTGATTTCTCCCAGAGCCATAAATACCTCCTGTTGAGAACTAAGAAGTAGTACTGGGATTTTCTTAGTTGGATTTTTTTACTTTTGTGGGGATAGTGAGACAGAAGTAGAAGGAAAACTGGTGCCGGTATTACTGTTAAAACAATGTATAGTGAATTTTTGAAAAGTATTAATTTAAAAACATGCTATCTAGAAGCAAGATTTAAAAAGAAATCTATCTGAAAGTTTAAAATGCTCTAGCTGACTAAAGGATAAGTATACCAATGAATCTAAAGTAAAGGTTAGCGTTTTTAAAACTAACCTATGCTAGAGTTACATGAACCTGGCTCTGAAGGATCTCCTTCTATCAGCTCATATGTAGATCCTCAAGAAGAAATACTCTAGCTTGCCAAACCACAATTTAAGAAGTTATGCTGCTGTTGTTAATCTAGGATTCTGGTGGTAAAATAGAGAAACTTAGACACTATATTACCTTATTGAAACATGCTTTAAATAACATGTTTAAAATCCTATGAGAGCAAGTCACTTCTGAGTTTCTCAGTCTGTGTTGACACTGCTACTGATTCACCTCTCCTCCCCTGGAATAAGGCTTCATTTTCCCTATGTTGTTGATCTGTAAAGCACTTTGAAGATAGGCACTGTGTGACAGTGCTGACTATTATGCTTGGGGGGCCTCTCCTTGATTCCCTTCCCCATAATAATGAATTTTGTTTGGTATTGTAATAAGTTATGAACTGCATGGTTTAGATAATCATAAATATTTGATCAGCTGTCCCCTGTGAACAAAAATCATACCCCTATGATTTTTCTTTTTTAAATTTTGTTGCATCTTTGTAGTAATGTAATTGTATTTTATGCCTGCTTTTTATATTAAAAAAACTAAATAAAAGAAATTGACATAAGTATTTTTATACTTTTCCTGTGAAATAGTCCTGGAATCCTGCAACCTTTTAAAATTTACCCCAAAAATTTGCCTTCCCTAAAAGATGGGTGTAGCAAACAAGTCATAACTAAGATTATAGGCTTGTGAATCTTCAGCCCTATCATTGAGTTCATGGAGAAATACAAAACAGAATTTCAACCAGGAGTCTGTCTCTGATTTGATTTAGGTATTTTAAGGGGCAAGCAAACCTAATAATTTCATTTGCGTGTCAAGGATAAGGAAAAGAGGCAGGGTGCTTGTTTTGTCAGGAATAGTGTGCTGACAGGTAGTTTTCTAGAAAGCATTTCTTTGGTAATCATTGGGTTCTTTTCTAGGATACACTTATTGGCTATCTGATCTGGACAGGTTATTCACTCTGAGCCTCAGTGTTTTCATCTTTAAAATGGAGATTGTTTACTTATAGGATTGTTGTGGGATTAAATATGATAATGTGTTAGGATGTCTGGAATAGCTCAAGTGTTTCTTCCCTTCCCTCCCAAAGGGGAAAAATGGAGAACTCTTCACCTAAGTATATTCTTAAAGGATTTGTTTAAAGCAGTGAAAAAGTACTAATTAATTAAAGAAGTATATTTAGATAAAATATTTTTTGGACTTAAAAATCACATAATTTGTATTTATACAATGGTCAGATTACAGTCATGTGTAATATAATGACGTTTAGGTCAGTGATGGACCTCATATAAGAACGTGGTCCCATGAGATTGGTACCGCATAGCCTAGGTGTGTACTAGGCCATACCATCTAGGTTTGTGCAAATACACTCTATGATGTTCACACAACAAAATCGCCTAACGATGCATTTCTCAGAACATACCCCCATCGTTATGCCATGCATGACTGTATAACTGTATATGAGAAGAGATTCACTTGGATTTTTTTTTAAATGACAACTACAACTTTAAAAACTTCAGAATGAATGATATCTTACTTACTTTTAGATATCACATTTCTCTTCCTGCTGGTCTCAAGCAGTAGTTCTAAAAGGATTAACCACAGCTTATATTTTAAAAACTGCACTTACATAACTTAAAACTAGTCACATTAAAACAATTGACAGTTTTAAGACTCAGCAGAATTAAAAATATGAAAGTTTATTTTACATAGGAAACTAAAACATTTTCTAATAAACATCATTGACTTCCTGCATATAACAATAATGGCATTCAATTATAAGGGGAAAGAGTTTTTAAATGTTAAAGTTTATAAACTTTTACAGGAAAATAACAGTGTACAATAATCTTAACATCATGTTTAGAATATGATACTATAATGAGAATAAAATCCATAAGAACTTGGGAGAACCCAGCAATACCCTTTACTGCATATGTTTTCAACACACAAAACCTGGTCAAAGTCAGCTGTATTTTGTACCAAATTCCAATAATTGTATAGGTGTGGCCCTTTTAAAAATGGCAGCACTGTGCTTGAATCAGAAGGTTCATTGGATTGCCTCATTTTAAGTAGAGATTGCAGCTAATAGCACCTTTTGTTATGAATTACTTGAAGGCACAGTATGAAGCTAAAGGACTACTTTGGTATGTGAACTCAAGCCAATTACATTTTTGCTTGCCTTGATATCCTTGCTATATATAGCCTAAGGAGGTATCATACTGTATTACACAATAAGGCCATCCTGTTATATCTGTTACAATTAAAAATTAGTCCCAGAAAGTCCACCCTAGTAATTTATTACAATTCTATTTCTGACCAAGTAAAATCCCACTCCATTCATGTTCATTTGTGCTGTGGAGAGGATTTATTTCTTAAAAGATTCTGAAAGCTGAAAAATAGATGTGGTTAGCTCTTGAGAGAGAACTTAATCATGACTTTAAGAGTGAGAGTCAAAGTGGTCTTCTCACAGTGGGCTTCTTGGATGGTGACTATCAGTCACCAGCCTTCTCGAAACTACAGCTGTCTGACCCTACCTTAAACTGACACAGTGGGGGAAGGCGGGGAAGCGACATTTCTGAACAAGTGTTGAAGTGGTTCTTTCAAGTCTAAAACACCTTTGGCTTCAAAGTTTCTGAAACAAAACACCTTGATTCAGCAATGAGCTTTTTTCCCTTTGCTTCAGTTATTCGAAATCTACTTTGTATGTAGGAATAACGGATCCATCATTCAGCCTTTACAACGGTCTTCTGGTAGCGAAGTACTGTAGCTGTTACCCATATATTTAAAGCCAGCATGATCACAAAACGTGTAAGAACTGAAATAAATCCAAAAAAATATATATGTGTTAAAAAATATTGTTTTCATGTTACTAAACAAAATTACCTCCTGCTCTAAGTAGAAGCCTAAATAAAGATTCACCTCCAGAAATGAAACTTAGAACTATGGATCATGAGAACTTTTGAACAACTTTGATTCCAAATATTTCTGGGAAAATGATCTTGCTATAATGACTACCTTTGGCTGCTTGGCCTGACTTCATGAATAGTAATTTTTAAATGCTGAATTTGGAGGAATCTGGCTCTGGCTGATAAGAAATACTAAACTTTTTAAAACCTCCTTACTCATTTTTTAAAGTCTTGGGGTGGTAGTGTCTCAGAACATTCCAGGTTAAGGAAAGGTGGTATAGTGCCTTCTCTTAATTTTGAGAAACTGGCCCAAATGTCAAAGCGTATTTTATAGAGGTAACCATGGAATTGCTCTTTGTTAACAAAAAGAAAAAAGTAACTTTAACAGTGGCTTGATGAATAGTCTCCTGATAAATAAGGTTTATGAGATTTAATGTATCTTTGTGGTTGTAAAACACATGTAAGAATATTAGCTCAATGGTTTTTAAAGGGTTGTCCCAAGATATACTGATCACTTTCAGGAACAGCTGTCACCTCAGATACAAAACAAATCACAATTAGAACATTCTTTATCTTTTAGGCTTAATTTTTAAAATGTAGGTCTGTTTTGTTGTTTAATTATGGTTCAACTATTCTTTCCATGAAGAGAATTCAAGTCCTGTGGAGAAGACTCAAGCCTGTTCCTCTCCCTTTCCCCACCTGACTCAAGATTATGTTTGACCAGAACACTTTTAATCCTTCTCTTAGCTGATAGAAAGTATTTAAGTCAAAGAGACAACCTCTAGGAAGGGACTACCAAATGCATCCCACTGTTCCTTTGCAATATTTCTCAAATAATACTTAGCTTATTTAAAGGGTCTATGCACCAGGGATGTACTTCTAGTCTTCATAGAACAGGTGACACCATCTGTTTTAATCATTTTCCATAAATTTATATGCTCGATTTGAGAGTTGAAAACTCAGCCTAAGGAATGACTAAATTCTCTCTAGGTCAGCTCAAATATATTCTCCTCCATCACAGTAACTCTTAAAGAAACAGAACAAGGACCTGGAGTCAAATGATTGTGTCACTCTGCTCCTTTAAAAAGCCTTCCTAGGGGCCAGCCCGGTGGCATAGTGGTTAAGTTCGTGCGCTCCTCTTCGGCAGCCTGGGGTTTGCAGGTTCAGATCTCAGGCGTGGACCTACGCACCCCTTATCAAGCCATGCTGTGGCAGGCGTCCCACATATAAAATAGAGGGCGATGGGCACAATTTAGTTCAGAGCCAATCTTCCTCAGGAAAAGGAGGAGGACTGGCAACGGATGTTAGCTCAGAGCTAATCTTCCTCACCAAAAAAAAAGCCTTCCTGCTGCTTATGGGCAATTCTCTGAGGCTCTGGACCATTTGGCCGCTGCCACCTCCTCCCCCCCTCTCATTAGACTCACTCCCCATGCTCCCCCTCCACAGATCCTCCCCATGTGGCTAAGCCACGCATCCTCTTTGCTCATGACCTTCACACATGCTGCTCCTTGCAACAGTCTCTTCCCCTCCTTCTCCAGATCTCACTCATCTTCAAATTAATCTTCCCAGCTCCCTCAGGTTCCCCTGTTGGGTGCTCATTCTGACTCTTTCAAATCACATTTCACAATATTTTTCAATAGTTAATTGGTGATTGCTTCACTGTCCATTTCCACTGCTGGAGTGGAAGCTCCAGAAGATAGGAAACTACTATCTTGTGCAGATTCTATCCCAGCTACAACAAGAAGTAGATGCTTAATACTATAAATGGTGACTGAGAGACCAGGAATAGATTGTTGCTGGCCTCTAAATTTATAATCCAGTGGAGCCAAATTGATCTGTTAAACCCTAAGACAATTTACAAACAAAGGAGGCACAAATGGTACAAAACTCAAAAAGGAAGTGGGCAGAAAAATATTTTGCTTACTTGTAAGATCATTGGTCGTCATTAGAGTTGTTATTATTCTTGCTGGAAAAGAAAATTTTCAGCAATAAATAACTTGCTTCTCAGACATTTTGTATGTAGCTAATGTCTTTCCATTTTAAATACAGGAATATATGCTAACTGTTCTTGAAAGATTTTGATAGTACAGAATACTAAATAGGACTATATTTCATAAAACATCTAAAATCCAGCCATGCATCCTAGCCCAGTGGTTTTACAGCTGCTCATAAGAGCAGCAGTTCGGAGAAGGTAATTTAGCGCTGCCCAGGGAAGCTGGGGGGAGGCTGAGTGCCCCTTCCCCTCTGTGTGCTAACCCACAACTCCCAACCCGAAAAGCAACTTCGGAAAATCTTATTTACATATTGAGCTTCTGGTAAAGTTTCACTTAAAGAAAGCCTCCCACTAACTAAAAACAATGTTTTTACATCACTGAACTCTACCCCCTTATTTTATAGACAAAGGAAACAGGCCCAGAAAAGGGTATGATTTTCTTAAGGGTCTGACTAGAAGTGTTCAGTTTAATGCATTTTTCTGGTAGAGCACGTCACTTAGTAAACACTTAGGAATTTGGAGTAGTGGTTCCAACTGACCCATGCGAGACATGAATTGGGAGTTAGAGAACACCACTGCCTGCCCTTCCTGACCCGACCCAACCACACGGAGCCCTCCTGCTGCCGAAGATGTCTGCGTTAGGCATATACTGACAAGTAGCTTTGGGTCCTACCTTCTAATAACTAAACTAAGCTCTGAAAGGCAGAGACCAAATCTTATCAAATGTTTTGTTGCCAATTTTGATAACTCGAGGATTTACACACAGACACTATGTGAATAGTTGTTGATTAAATCAGCAATTTAAATGGAAGAGCTGGGTCTTAAGGAGATGGAGGGAAGATTCCATTCTGTTAGGAAGATGGCCAACTAAGAGGATTCTCAGGCAAACTCTAATTCTTACTTTAAAGAAAGAATTCTAATAAATGCTACCTGGAAGGATGTAGCTCCCGATGAACTGGACCATAGTGACCAAAGGATATTAGGGTAAGTGGTAACATGCACATTCTATTCATTTCTAAGTCGATGCTGGAGTTGTTAGCCTCATCTATCAAAAAGGGAAGCTGGGTTTAAAACCAGTTCATTTTTTCCCATAAAATTATAGTCCTCGGTTCATTTCTCATCTAGTCAAGAACTATTTAAGTACTTGTTAAGCACAGAGTGCCATGCAAAATAGAGATGGAATACATGGTCTCTGCAGTTACAAATTCCCAAGATTTCCTAAAAGAAAATTCAATAAGCAGCATTTTAAAGATGAAAATACTGAAGACTAAATTAGGGAGCTAATAAGTAATATATCTAATTAGCAATTTCAGAAATCATATGTATATATGATTATGACACTCCAACCTTTTGAAGCTAAAAATAAAACTCAAGAAGTCTTAATTTTAAATAACTTTGGACATAAAGACCTCTACCAGCAACCCTGGATGGAGAAATTGGTCCTTTAAGATACAGAAGAAACATGAAGAAATATAATTCAAATATCTAAGACTAGTAAATCTAATGTGATAGCTCTGAAGTTTTAAAATATTTCTACCTAAATATAGCATATATGTATTTTAGGTAGTTCTGCCAGAATCCAGATCAACATGTTGAGATCAAATAATATGGCCCCTGAAAAACTCCACTGCTGCAAATTATATTCATTCTCAAAAGCCCATGTATAATTTTCATTTCTTTAATCTGTTACATCGTAAAGATTCAAATTTTTAAAACAAGTTAGTGGATTCAACATAATCAACTTCTTGATACTTTTCAAAGAACAAGAGAAAACTGTTACTATTAGGCCAGATTTTTGGAGAAAGTTGTGCTTTCACTTTTTTTTTAGCAACTGGAATATGGATATTGCAGCAAATGGAGACTAGTCTGCATTAAATCAGCCTTGTAAATATGGACATACCGCAAGGTCCCATCCAAATAGCTATCTGCAAAGGTTTAAAGCTCAAGGAACTATGACCCTCGGACGCCAAGTGAGCGCACTTCTCCGGGCAGACCCCTAATGCCGACAAAGGACACCCCACCATTGGAGCCTCGTTCTTACTCGCACAGGTGTACGAAGCAAGGCTGCAGGTCAGAGCACTCACAACTCCCGCGTCCCTGGTCTTCCACAGGTCCTGGAGCTGAGCAAACTTACTGGCCGCACTGATGAAAGTACATAAATTCTGTTTGCAGATAAAACATGAGAAAGTTAGGAGTCCCTTAGTTGAAAAAACAAAAGAGCACCAAATACTGAAAGCACTTTCGAAGCCAAATTTCAGGTCAATTCATAACCAATTGGTACAAGTCAAAACCCAAGTTTAGTGAAAAAGAATGCAACAGTGAGACATTTCCACTGGTCCAGTGAGTAACTAACAGGCTGCAGCTAGTTTGAAGTTGGGAGTGAGAAAGAATCACGGCACGACCACCAAGACTGATCTGTCCCCAGCTGCCAATAAAAAGGGGAGAGAGAGAGAGAGAGACTGTGTGGTAGAGCCTGGGGAAAAGCATGCTGCTTGGAACTGACAGACTCACAAAGCAGCACGATGAGGGGCATCAGCTCTGAGTTTCCAGCTATTCTAATGAGTCCCCGTGGTGGTGCACTCAGGTCCTCTGCTCCCTGCGAGGTAAGAGACCTCCACAAGTTAGCCTGCTGCACCGCACAGCACCCTCCACCCTGAGCGGCACCCAGCCCAGCTGCTGACCAGGCTCTCCATCAGGGGAAACACCCACTTCAGCTGCCAGGTTGAGGAGAGGTGGAAGCCAGGAGACCAGTGAGCAGGCTACGGCCATATCCAGGTTTGTCCCAGGGAGGTGGACACAGAAGGGGTGAAAAGTGATCCGATTCGGGATCTATTCTGAAGGGAAAGCTGACAGGATTTGCTGAGGAATTGCTGTGAGATGTGAACAACAGAAGTCAAGGGTGATTCCAAGCTCCAGTTTCTGGCCTTCACCAGTGGAAGAATGGAGTAGCTGCAGTGAATTGAGACAGATAAAGCAGCGGGAGCAGGTTTGCTGGAAGAGAGGGACAGGGCGGGAGACCAGAAGCTCAGTGTTGGCCACATGAAGCTGGAGATGTTTGTTAGTCACGCAGGGACAGCCTGGAGTCAGCAGCTGGATATATGCAGTGTGCTGGAGGCTGGGCCTCTCTTGTTGAAGAAGTCAGGGAGGTGAGGAGGGACCCGCAGAGACACTGGGAAGGATCAGGTGGAAGGGACAGCAGGGGCCAGGCATCCTGGAGCCAAGTGAACAAAATGATCCAAGGAGGGATCTTGATCATGGCATCGAATGCTCCAGAGATGCTGAGACGAGGACGGAGAACGGAGCTGGCCTTAGCCAGATGAATGTGGCTGGTGTCCTTGACAGGAGCAGCTCGTTGACCTCCTGTCTCCCCAGAAGGAAAGCTCCACAAGGGGAGCGCTTGTTCTGTTTTCTGCTCAGTCCCCAGTACCTGGAACTGTGCTGGCACATGGCTGTCACTCAATAAATCCTTAACAACAATGCAGTTTGGAAAATATAATGACAAAGGGGAACACGGGATGACATGAGAAGGGTGAAGGGGTGACTTGGATAAGGAAGAATCATGAGGAGGTAATGGCAGGGAGGGCTCCCAGGCAGAGGTGAGCAAGGGCCATGGTCAGGCCTGTGGTCAGATCCAAAGACAGGTCACACTGGAGCTGGGCACAGGTGGCTTGGAGGACTGACCCCAAGCGGAGACACCTGTGAGGAAAAAGGCTCTTGTGCAATCCTGGTGTCCTAGGAGGAGGGAGGAATGGAGAGGAAGATGGCATCTGAGACCCAGCCAGGACACAGGGTCAGCATGGGCTGGTGAGGAGTCGGGTCGGGGCCAAGGGAGCAGAGGGTTGGGGGGGTCAGGAAGTCCGCACACGCGGATTTCAGCAGGGCCCTGTTCACGCCTGTCAGGGGCAAGGACCACGTTCGAGCACACTAGTGCTAAACAGATGATCTACCAGAGCCTGCTGGATACTCCCCCCGATTCATCTTCCAGGACACAATGCCATATTTAGAACCACAAAGTAGTTCTCGGGGCACAACCAAGGCCTGGACAATCTTATACACACACAACCGTAGATTATTAGGTGTTTCGTGACTCAGAGTCTAACATGGAACAGCACTGGAAAGGAGAACAGGTGCTTAGACCGTTAGGGAGATCATTTTTAGGTGCTTTACTCCTATCTTTTTGTGAATAAACTAAGAGTATGTGAATTATCAATTTATCTAACCTTCTAACAAATTGTGGAAACAATTTGTCCGTCTGAATTGGTAGTTGCTTTTGAAAGCACCAGAACTGTAAACCTTCCATGACTTGGGTTTTTCATGAATTCAAACAGCTCTCCTCTCCTCCAGGATCATAGGGCTTCTGCCCTGTATGAGCTCTGAAGCCTGAGCTCTTTCTCCTCCCCGTGGCTCCATGACCCTCAAGCCAGCGCCTTGTCCCGCAGCCCCAGTGCCTGCCACAGAGTGGGCGCCCGGGAAGCACTTGTGGACAGCAACAGCACAGAGGCTGGCATGCAGCTCGTGTTTGATGAGGGAAAAAGGAAACTCTCTTTTATGAACTATTAGAGCCGCAGTGTGTGGTTAGAGCAGAGCATTCACTGAGAAGGGCGCAGAAGAAACAATACACTGCAGCCTTTGACCTTTGGGCCCCATTCCTGACGAGCCTATACCACCGTATTCTCGGAGTGGTGTTCTTGGGGGTGAAGGCTCACCGCTGCTTAGGACAGCCCGGTCACCCCCCAAACAACCAGACCGCACCAACTTGACCAGTAGTAGCAGCTACTGAGATCCTGGCGATGGCCTGTTTGTAGGGTGGTCAGATTTAGCACATAAAAATACAGGACACCCAGTTAAATTGGAATTTCAGATCAACAACAAAAAGTTTTTAGTCTAAGTATGTCCTGTGCAATATTTGGGGCATACTTATACGAAAAAATTATTTGTCATTGATATGGCAACCCTAGAGATTTGCTCTCCATACGTCACCAGGTTGAAATGTAACACAGAGAGTCAAGTCCATGTTCCAGGAAAGGGTCGCAGACAAGATGCTGGGGGGAGAAGGAGGAGAAACTCATGAGTTTGGGTGTGGCAGGCAGTGACTTGTGACCACCAGTTAGTCCTCCTTTTCCCTCTGTGTGGAAACGTTTGCTTCTGTCACCATGAAGAGATCTGTGGTCAAAGGCTTCCTCACCTGCTCTCAGAATCCTATTGTCACAGCAGGGGAATTTTTGGCCCTTAACCAAGGAAGGGAAAAAGGACAAGGCTTACCCCTTTCCACAGAGGGAAAAAAATGTTTGGGGGTCAAAGTTAGAAAAATACTGAGTATGTGGCCAATATGTAATTATTAACCTGATAAGAAGCTCTTTAATGTATGCTCAGTTCTTTATTCTTCTACTAACCACCTCCCCCATCCAGATCTCTATGTCCCCAAAAAAAGGTTGTAAAAAAAAATTCTGTCACATATGTAAATGAGAATAATGTCTTTTAATATTTGGAGAGCACTGCACTTTCATCTCATCATCCTCTGATACAGCTGAAAAACTAGCAGGTTAAACACTTGATCTATAAAATTCTTTGCAGAGCAGGTGGCATGGAGAGGAGAGGGGGACAGATTCCTGCTATTTCACACACTTTCTTTACAAAGAGCGATACTTACTATGGCCAGATCTATGATCCACTTCTGCAGGGTGAGGACGAACCACGATGTCACAAATCTTATCAAAGGCTGAGGAAGACAGCAGTGGCTCGGCTGGCAGCTCCACCACCTCCCAGCCCCGTGCCCATGCAAACAAATCAAGACCACAGAGGTGACAAGTGTGGACGTGGGCACGGCTCTGCCAGAACCTCTCAGATTTGGAAAAGACAAAAATGGTTCAAGTGAACACCTGCTAGGAGTCCAAAAGCACAGAAGCCGACTATGGAAGAAAATTACAAAGAAGCTTGTGTGTGGGGACTATTCCTAAGATTGGGAACATGCCAAAGGGTTTCATTCCTGACCATGCAGACATCTCCACTGTTATGGCAACAGTGAAGCACTTAAAAGAGAGGTCCTACATTATGACGTGGGCGTGTTCTGCAAAACGTGTTGTCACGTGAAGCTCTTCACTGATTTCCTCCTTTCCCACTAACTCATTGTAAAAATGATACAGTGGGGTGAGCAACGCAGGAGAAGGAGGAATATTTGATATTCATCCAGCTCAGGGATGTTGCAGGAATAGAGACCCAGCAAGAGGAGCTGAAGCTAATGCAGGAGAGGTAGTAGCCAGTGAGGGGACAGCCAGGACCTCTGCTGCAACCTTGGGCAAGTCACTTTCATTCTCTCCTCCTTGGTTTGCTTATCTGCCAAATGGACTTAACATTCCTTGGCTTATCTACCTCCTCAATGTCTAATAGCACATTGTAGGGACCCAACAGGTTGCTGTGATTATAATTAATAACATTATTTAAATGAAGGGACTGAAATAGACAATGCCCTGTGGTAAAAATCAGTAGAACTGAATACTAGCAACCTGGTCAACACCAGAAAGGCAGCTCGAACCTGAAAGTGGATGAAATTTTGTTTTTAAAACACTCTCTAATTCAATTTTAAAACTAATTTTTGTGGTATTTTTTGCCCAATTTTGTACCATTGCACCTCATTCCATTCATTCTAAATATACATTTTATAAAACTTGACCAGTAGTAGCAGCTACTGAGATCCTACAGATGACTTTTTATAGGGCTGCCAGAACTTAGCAAATAAAAACACAGGGCACTCAGTTAAATTTGAATTTCAGATCAACAACAAATAATTTGTTAGTATAAGTATATCCCATGCAATATTTGGGACATACTTAGGCTAAAAAAAATTCATTGTTAATATGACAACCCAACTTGTCTGCTCTCCATATGTCACAAGTGACGGGAGGAGGTTGTAAATGTCTTGCAGATCCTACAGAGTTGCCATCAGCACCCAAACAGTTACGTGAACAATTCATCCGGGTGTCAGCACTCAAATTTTCTAACCTACAGCCTCACCATTTGCACAAAGTTGTTACATTTTACTTAAAAAGTAAATCACACAATGCTTTTCCTCTTCCAAGTACTGTTTTCAAAACCTTTAACCAGCTGGGCCTACCCTTGCAGTGGTGGGGGGCAGTAGAGCGGTGCAATTCCTCTTTTTGCAGAGGGAAACTGAGTCAGGGGGCTTACAACTTGGTCAAACAGCAGAGGGTCAGGACTCAGTCTGCACCCAGCTCCCTCTGCAGACAGGCTTCTAGTAAAACAGCCACGATGACTGCCACTTCCCCAGCTTGGCCTGTGCTCCTGGTACTTTAGTTCTCAAAGCAACCTTAGAAGGCAGACATTATCGTTCCATTCCACAGACGGGGCAACTGCAGCTTAGGGAGCTCGTGGCACATGCCCGAGGCCACCCAGGTGGTGAAGGGCACCAGGTGCTTCCCACCACTCCGTGCCCACAGGGCCTCCACCCCGAAGATGGGGCCTCCACCCTGAAGATGGGGCCTCCACCCTAAAGATGGGGCCTCCACCCTGAAGATGTATAAACAAACAGCTCAGATCTTTTCACAGATGTGGCAGGCTTAACTGCCGTTCACAAGGCTTTCCTGGCCTTTAAGGAGAGTGAAGTTCAAGAGAATAACAGTGTTTACAGAGTTGAAATGAAAGCCTGGCCCTCGTTCGTGAAAGATGCGTGTGAGTGGGGGCACGTCTGAGCAGTGACCAGGCCCCACTGAGACCCTCCTAATGTCTTGACCAGGGGCATGATTCTCAGTGGCAGAAGCCATCATGAGCCCACACCCACCCGCTAACGGGCAGGATGCCAGTACGGGAGCCAGCTGACCAGGGGTGTTAGCAGCACCGTGTTAAATGCCAGATATTCTCTTTATTATGACTTCAAATACTTTGGAGACATTTTCTGGGAAGGAAGAAGGGTTTCCCTTCCCCTAAAGAATAAAGTTGGACAGGGGGCCGCCCGGTGGCGCAGCGGTTTAGTCCGCGCTTGGCAGCCCGGGGTTCGTAGGTTCGGATCCCAGTCGCCCGCCGATGCACCGTCTGTCAGCCACACTGTGGCGGCGTCCCATATAAAAAATAGAGGAAAGACGGGCACAGATGTTAGCCCAGGGCCAGTCTTCCTCAGCAAAAAAGAGGAGGATTGGCAACGGATGTTAGCTCAAGGCTGGTCTTCCTCACAAAAAAAAAAAGAATAAAGTTGGACAATGTCGCTCTTAGCAGGGTGCTTCTGTAACTCAGCATGCTCAGCAGTGGGGTACTAGGTCACATCCCACTTGGCCTGTTGGCGCACCACGGGGCGCCCAGGTCTTGCAGGGGAGGCACCAGGCAGGGACTGTCCTAGGACATCTCTGGGCTGTGGAGATACATTCACTCACACGGAGTCTTGCACTTGGGATTCCTTTTTCGTTTAACCAAAAGAACATATATGAGGTAAAGGACCCTGCTTTATAATGCATATTATTAGCAAATACCACCCCCAGTCTCATCTCTGATTCTCAGATGCTGAAAGGATACAGGGCCACGTATGGAGCCGCCCGTCTCACGTCCCCGTTGAAGTGGAAGACGCAGAGCAGCAGGAGGAGATCTGAAAGGGAAAGGCTCCCAGTGAGAGGGGGGAGGGGCCCAGAGCCACCAGTGGGCAGGGTGGGGGCGGGTACCTTGTGCAATGAGAATGGGGTACTCCAGGTAGGTCAGCAGCGGGTACTCGTAGTAACACTGGTACCGCAGAAACACCAGGAACCTGGGGGAAGGGAGAGCACACCTGAGCTCAGGCCCACCAGACACAGCTCCTGGGCCTGCACCCAGGAGCACAGGTTCATTTGCAAAACCCGAGAAATGGTGGTTGGAGCCTGCAAATGTCAAGGAGGGCAATTTAGAACAAAAAGGATAGAATGTTAATTTAATAATCTCCATGATTCTTGGAGCATCCAGTACTGTGGGTGCTGGGCATGATATACATGGTCTCTGTCAAGTCCCTTACAAACTATTTTTACAGGGGGAAATCACTGACCAGGATCAGAAGAGACCAAGGCTTCTGGACCCAGGTCTGCCTGTCCCCAAAGCTGGGCTCTTGCATGGCCCAGGTGGCCACCTCAAAAGGTCACACACCAGAAGCCGTGGAGGCCAAGAAAGACATTCGAGGGGGCCCAAGAGCCATCCCTGGATGGGAGTTGGAGGCAGGTCTTCTAAGAGGCGGGGCGTGTCTGGGCACAGCAGTGAGCTGGGGGGACTGTGTTTTGAAGAAGGACACTACATGGATGATCCATATGGCCTTGCAGAGTGCTGCCCAGTCAAGGAGAGGGCAGTGGGGGAAATGCATGAAAAACAATCCTCGGTTCCTTTAAGAAAATTCTAGCTCTGGAGAGGCTGAGGTTGGGGGGCAAGGTGGTCAAGACCCCAGAATCCCACCTGTCTCAGGAGAAAAGGCCTGAGCTTCCTGCCTTCCCAGCTCATATGCTCGCCAGTTGGCTCCCTCAGAACCTAAGTGCTCCACTGTCCCCTCAGAGAGTGTGTCTCTGTCCCGTCTCCCAGGCTGTGAGACTCCCTCACACCTGTGTGTTCGGCCACAGGGACTGGAAGGAAGGACGTGGACTTTAACCCACAGTAGGCAACCTCCCCCCACACACTTCCCCCAGGGTAAGCCAGAACCTCCACTTTCATCCAGACTTAGTGGCTCCCATTTCCTCAGCAAGGAAGGGGTGTCACAAAGCAGACAGTGGGCTGGGGAGCTGTGCCCCATCCTGTTTCTCAGCTGCACAGTTTCTGTACAGTTCTTGGCTGAGCCAGGGTGGAGGGGAGAGGGTCACAGGACGGGAGGTGGAGCCCAGTGTCACCCTGAGCACGTGGCACTCCCCAGGCCTGACCAGCAGCTCTTCCCAGCATCCCACAGCCCAGCAGGCTCTCTGGGGGCTCTGTGGTCGATGGTCTCCCGGCTCCAAGGGACAAGCAGATGCTCTGGCTCACCCCTGTGCCCTGCGCGGTGGTCTCCCCCCACTGCCAGGCCTCCAGAGCAGCACCCTTCTGGTCACCTGTGAGGAAGAACCCAGGGGGCTGGGGCAGGGATGGCGGCATCCCCTCCCCCTCTGCAGAGCAGGGCGGCCCGGCACAGCCTGGGCACAGCAGGCTGCAGAGTAGGCTGTGCTGAAGGAATGAATGGTAGAGATTCAGGGAGAAAGGCTCGGGGTCTTCACCCCACACACACATTGAATTGAGGGGATACCTCCATAATACAGCCAGAGACCTTCGGGACAGGCGGGGACCCTGGAACGTTGGAGCTGGGAGCACTGTCAGGGGTCATCCACACTGACCTCCACACTTTACAGACCACTGGGGAAACTGAGGCCCCTTGCCTGCCCCCGTGGCTATATGAAAGGAAAGAGTAAGAATGACTTTTTTTAATTGCGAAAACTGAAACAGACACAACGCTGAGGAAACAGTATAATTAACCCACGTCCGTGGCCCCAGCTCTCACATAGAACACTGCTCCACGCACGCTCGTCCGTCCTCCTTTGCTGACGTGTGCACGTCATTCTCACCCTGCACACTTCAGGACACACTTCTAAAAGACGGGCATTTTCTTGCCACTTCACACCAACCCAAATTAAAAATCATTCCCCGGTATCTTTAAGATACAGTTCATGCTCCAATTGACCCAATTGTCTCAAAAATGGGTTTTTAGAGTTTGTTCGCTTAGATCAAGATCCAGAGAAGATCTATGTCCTTCACGTGGCTGTTCTGGCTCTTACTTCCCAGGAGATGAAGGGGCTCTGATAGCAATGGCCTTGGGTTCTTTCTGCTGGAATTCTGGCTGCTACCCTGCCTGGCCTCCATCTGGTGGGGGGCTTGTTAGGCAGACAGGCATGGCCCACTAGGAACAGTCAGGCCTGCACTGTCCCCAGCTCCAGGGCCTTCTCCGTACACAACCGGCCCCAGCTGGCCCTCACCAGGGAAGGCCAGGACAGAGAGAGGGGGACAAGGGTAGGGTGCTCGCCAACCTTTCCCCCACCCACAGTATGTAGATGAGACTAGAAAGCAGCAAAACCCAGTGAGTGTGGGAGCCGGGGAGAGGCAGGCCTCAGAATGGACAGAGCCAGGATCCTGGCAAGCGCCCAGCCCTGCTGCTGCCTGGGCGCTGGGAAGTTCCTTCACCTCCCTGGCCTCGAGTTCCATTGTTGGGGATAAAAGCCATATCTGCCTCCCTAGGCCGCTGTGAGGATTGAGTAAAATAATGCTAAAAACGCACAATGTCAACACATGGACGCTGCTCCTGAAATAATACCGCTGATAAACTGCGGCCAGACGTGGAGATAAAACGTACAGGAATCCAGTGGAGGGAGCCCCTGATCACTTCCAGCTGGGATCCGTGGAGAGGGTGACCCTGGGCCGGCCTAGACACAGCCGAGCCCATTTTACAGCAGTCTGTGTGCCTGGCCCTGGCCCTCCCACGGAGGCGGAGCACTGGGGGGCCAGCCCACCACGCTGCCTCTACCCGCACTGCGATCACCGCAGGACGCTTGGACAGGTCACCTCCCTCCCCAACTTCAGGCTCTCTTGCCCAGGGAGCCGCATTCCACTGCCAGTGGGCTGGTTTTTGCAAAAATAAGCAGTTCGACAAAGTGATAGCTGACAGCAGATTTAAGGCGGAGCCCTCACCTCCAGCGCCTGCCTGCAGGGGAGTCGCAGGGTGTGGGCAGGCTCCCGACTCTGCAGGCATCTATCTGTCAGCCTTCTCTTCACCCTGCAGGGTCAGCCTCATCTTCCCCCGCTCAGGGCCCTACCTATGGACCAAGGCCCCTCTCCCTGGCCTTCCACGCCCTCCCGGACATGTCCTCTGCGGATCATACCCTGCCCAACCCGAACAATCACTGTGGCCACTTGTAGTCGGTGTTCCTCAAACCGGGGCCCCCTCCCTACTGTTCAATCCGCGCCATCCAGCCTAGGGGCCCCAGTGTTGCAGGGTCATTCATAAACCCGTGAGGGGTCACACACCCTCCGGTCGGCCGAGCCTTTCCAGAAGCCTCTCCTTAGACGGGCGCGCCTGGGGCAGGACCCCGCAGGGCCGGGGGCGGGCTCCGGGGCGGCGCGGCTCTCACCCCTCCCAGCCGCGAGGCCCCCTCTTTCGACCTCCCTCTCCCACGGCCTCTTTCCAGCTCGAGATCCCGGGGTCAGCCAACCGGGCTGCCCTCCAGGGAGCGCCTCTGCTCGAGGACCGGTGCTCCGAGCCGCCGGGGGATCACGGCGGGGCCTGGGCTGGCGAGGAGCAAAGCGGGGAGGACCCGGCCCAGCCAAGGGCCCGGGGCTCGATTGGTGGGTTTCCCGGGCCGGGTTTTCCGGCTAATTCGAGTTTTCTCAACCAAGAGTTTTACCGCCCTGCGTTTCGCGTTTCGGTCTTTAAATCCTGAGTCAGGGCACCCACCCAGGATTTCTGACGGATAAACCGCTCGCGGACAGTCTCGGCTCCTCTCCGCCCGACTCAAGCCCCCTCCTCCGCTCCCTCCAAAGGGCATTCCATTCTCCGAATCCCACCCCCGCCCAGAGGAAAGAAAAAAGTGGAACTTTTAAAAGCCAGAAGATCCTTAGAATAGTCCAACCCCTCATTTTAAAGGTGAGGAACCCGAGGCCCAAGAACGGCGGTGATGTGGGGGGGTGGGTTTAGGGATGTATGTGGGAGAGCCTCCAAGTGCAAACGGCCTTGCTCAAACCAGATGGTCGGTTTCGTCACCAACAGGCGGAGTGATGACTTCGCGAGGTGTCGCCTTCCTCATCTGTAAAATGGGCGGGCGCAGTCAATTGTGACTACACACGGCTCGGAGAGCAGCAGCCAGGCGAAGTGCCTCTCCCGGCCGCCAGGCGCCTCGGTTCTGCTTCCCCCGCCCCTCCTTGGCTAGACCCGAGGCTCTCCCGGCCCCCAGGGCTTACCCCGCCAGCTCCAGCAGCAAGCTCGGGAGGCTGATGCCCCGCGCGCTGCGCGCCGCCAGCACCGCGAAGATCTGCGGCAGCTTGAGCACCGCGCACGCGCACAGCGTGCTCCAGTTGCAGAACCCCAGCAGCATCGTCCGCTCGGCGCCGGCGGGCTCGGGCTCGGGCTCGGGGGCTCGGCGGATCCGCCCGCAGCGCCGAGGGGAGCCGTCAGCATTCAGCCGCCGGCTCGCCCAGTCCTTCCGCCTTCTCTGGCCGCGCCCTGCTCTCCCGGCCCCCGTCCATGCCCCGACCGGTCCTGTCAGGGCCGCGACTCACCCCCACCCCCGGCCGCCCCGCCCCCGGCCTGCCCCGGCCGCCCCGCCCCCGGCCTGCCCCGGCCGCCCCGCCCCCGGCCTGCCCCGGCCGCCCCGCCCCCGGCCTGTCCCGGCCGCCCCGCCCCCGGCTTGCTCCGCCGGGCCCGCCCTGTCGGGGCCCGCAGCCCCGCCCCATCTCCGCCCCCGGTCCCGCCCAGGGTCGGTCCCGCCCAGGGTCCGCCCCGCCCGGGCCCGCCCCTCCTCCGCCTCGCCCCGACTCCTTCTCGGGTCCACCCAGTCCCCGGGCGGCCGGGCAGCCTAGCCCTTCTCGGGCTATACACGCTGCTGACTCACTTTTCCGTGTTAGACCGTCTCGCGCAGTTCTGAGCCCGCGGGAGACCCCCAGACAGTCCCGCCTTCGCAGGGGTTGGGTGGGCAGAGACTGAACCCCAGCAGGGCGAGCGGGCACCCCTCGCGGGAAGTGGACCATTCTGTTGGGATGTTTCACTCCCTAAAAGTGTTTTTCTCACTCGGCATTTCAGAGATTAAAACCTAACCACCTGTCTTCATTTATGTGCGTCCTCCTTGATTTACACACGGGGAAACCCCCCTTGCCGCGGTCACTGCGGGGACCGCCCCCCCCCCACCCAGCTGAGCGTGGGAACGCTGCTCCCCAACCCCGGGAAGCTTCCTTTCTAGGGACTTGGGCCTTAGCCCTATAAGGCCCCCCAGGAGCCTTGCACTTCAGCGTGAACATTTTTCTTAAGGAGGTAAGATAGCTGTCGATTGATAAAAGAAGGTGGCACAAAATGAGGGGGTGAGGTGCATTTTCCAGGCTCTCAAAATCGCATAGATATTGAGTACAGGTTATGAAGCAGAAAAAAGTCACAAAAATGCAATTCCAGAACCCACGATGGCTGCTTTTGCTTTGTGAACCTCAGCCTGCGCTCTCCTCCCTTCCTCGCCCCTCCAGCCCTCACGCGCCATCATCCCCTTTCTCCGGAAAAAAACAGAAGGTATTGAGTCCTCCCTGCAAGGCTAAAGGAGAACAGGATGTTTGGAAAGAAATCTTTAAGAGGAAAACAGAGCGTGTGTGTATGTGTGTGTGTTTAGTCCTTCTCTTCTAGAGATCTTGAATATTTTCAGATGAAGTAACATGATGTCTGGAATTTGCTTCCAATCATTGGGGGTTTGGGTGGGAGGGTGGGGATGCAGATGAAACAAGATGAGCCGTGAGTTGATAATTTCTGAAGTAGGTTGTGGGTATATGGGGGATTATTATACTACACTCTACTTTTGTATGGGTTTGACATGTTCCATATTAAAAAGTTTAAAACAAAAGGGAGGATGGGCGTGGAGTGCTGTTGCCCTCATTTTAAGGTGAGGACTCAGAGCTCCAGAGAAGTGAGGCCTCCTGTCACAGCCAGCACCAGCTGGAGGCCATCTCTGTGCCCGGGCACGGTGCCCTTTCTGCTCTGTGCAGGCACACATCCCCCAAATGTGGTGCGAGCAGAGACCCTGCGTCAGCTTAGTGGCCCCAGCTTTGCCACTTATTTGCTGTGTGACTTCAGGCAATTTGTTAGATCTCCCGGTGCTTCTGTACACTCCTCTAGAAGGTGGGCGTATCAGAGCTGCCTGGCACTCATTGGAACGTTGGCTGTCATGATTGGCACCACCAGCCATTTGTCGTCGTAATTTCCCTACTGAGCCTGGCCCTGACTGTTGCCCAGCGCTATGAGGCTTCCCCTGGAATCAGCCATTTGCCTAAGGAGCCACATGTCCTTTTAATGGCTAGAGAATGGTGTTGAGAAACAAAGATCTGGGAGTAGATGTGACAGAGCTAGGATGTGTGTGTGATATACATATGTATGCACGTATTGTATTAATCTGCTTGGGCTGCCTTAACAAAATACCACAGACTGAGGGGCTTAAACAACAGAAATTTATTTTCTCACAGTTCTGGGGATGGAAGTCCAAGGTGCAGCAAGGTTGGGTTCTGGTGAGGCCTCTCTCCTTAGCTTGTGCATGGCCTCTTCTCCCCATCTCCGCCCATGGCCTTATCTCTGTGCACACACATCCTGGGGTCTCTCTCTCTTCTTATAAGGACACCAGTCCTATTGGATTAGGGCTCCACCCTTATGACCTCATTTAATCTTAATTACTTCTTTAAAGACCCTGTCTCCAAATACGGTCACATGGAGGGTTAGGGCTTCAACACGTGAATTTTGAGAGGACACAATTCAGCCCATAATATATATGTTCATACCTACTCTGTATATACCCACAGACATTATATATAATATATATTACACACACCCATGCTGAACCAGAATCTTCCTTTTAACAGACCCCCCAGATTTGCATGCACACTGAGTTGAGCAGCACTGGCTGGAATACCTAATGAGGGATGACTGCACTCCCTGTGGCCTCTTTTGTAAATGCTGATTCTCTTGGCCAAACTTCTGCTACACGCGTAGTAGACTGCAGTGGGGTTTGAGATGCCACTCCCTGACATCAATTTAAAGTGCAGCTAATCTTCAAAGACAGCTGAGTGGCTAAGTGCAGGAGCATCTTCTTTACAGTTGGCTGAACTGAAGATCCTGTTGCGTCATCTTATGAAAATCGAGTGGCCTCAAGAGCAGGCCACCCCACTTTCACCACAGCCCTTGGGAACGAAAGAGTCAACATCACTCTTCTTTGGGTCACAGAATTGCATGCCTTGGAGCTCACTCACTGTGGTAAATTCAAAATGAGTCCTTGGAGAGCGTCCCAGACAGGGTCCCAGGAGACCACAGAATGTTCTAGAACTTTGAGGGGTCCAGAAGATCTCTGCCAAGAAGAATGTGTCCGTGAGGGTTCGATTACAGACCACAGAATCGTCCTCTTTAGTTAGCTTAAATGTTATTAGGGGGCGTTAAGCAGTGTGCTGAATCACTGGAAGGATGAAGGAGCAGATGTTAGGAAGAGTCTCTAGGGAGCGACTTCCAGAATCTCACTGAAGAACTACTGCCACCTCCACCAAGGCTGCAGTGAGCAGGAAGGCTGCCCCCGCTGTCCAGCACTTTTGAAGCTGGAGACTGACCCACACAGCACCTGGGCCAAGCTGTCCCAGAAGGACCTGCTGCTGCGTCTCTCTGCTTCCAGAAGGGTCCTGGGGTTTCGCCTTCAGCCTTCCGAGTCTCCGGGGGCTGCCTCTGCTTGGCAGGAGCTCGGTCACGTGAGAAGCCCACCGCCAGGGCGTCTGCCACACGCAGCCTCATTGTTGGCTGACTGCCACAGCCAGCGGCTTCACATCGCCGTGCCCTCAGCACGCAGCACAGCGACCGCCAGGCAGTGCCAACAGGACCTGGGGTGCTTTGGACAGAAGACACGATTTCTGCTTGTTATTCCTTCCTAGATGCTAAGGTGTGGTGGGAATTATGGAGGGGGACTCTAAACTGTTGTTGCTCTGAGGTGTTTGGGTGTCACAGCTGGAGGTCGAGGGCTGAGGCCACCGCCAGCCAGGTCAATGGGGGTTTTGTCTGACGTCTGTGCCAGCTCAGCCCTGGTTTCCCATCTCGCTCCCCTCAGAGCTCCAGGGCCTCTGTCACTCTGACCAGACTGCAGGGGTCCCAGTGCTCAGGAGCCAACGGGAGGGAGATGGGGAGCTGGAGAGGGCCGGGGACATGGGGCGTGGGGAAGAGAGGGTGTCGGAGCCACTGGGCTGAGGGCTGGCACCAAGACAAGGCTGCAGGACGTCTGGCAGAGTGCCAAGGGGCAGTCAGCCACCATGACGGCTGTGTCTGTGATAACCTCAGGGCAAAGAGCACTCCTGGCCCTTCCCAGCCTCTCTCCCTGACTCTTCCGAAATGCTTGCTGCTCTGAACACAAGGAGTCTGCTGTACTTGGCCATGGACCCGCAGTTCATGAGTTCTGGACTCTCCTGTGAGCGGCTGAGGATGGGGAGAGGGAAGAGAGCACGCGTGTGCCAGGCATCGGGCAGGAGGAGAAGATGCTCGGGAAGAGAAGGAGGCAGCATGACAGACGGCCGGAGCACGGAGGAGGAGCACTTCTCTCCATGGATTTTGGATTGAGACTCAGGCATGTCGAGGTGTAATTTCAGGTTTTTTTGCAAAGGGAATCTAGACAGTTGACTAAGTGTCCCCCATGGTTTCAGTAAACTCAGCCGATGTTCAGACACCATGATTTTGGTGCAGGAGGTTCCTGCTTTTGCTAATGCGATGGGAATCACGTTGGCCTCTGCCCTGGGTAGATTACTAACCAGTGAACAGCTACTGCTCATAGGAAAATAAAATAGGGAAGTAAAGAGCTTTCTTACAAGCATCAAAGGCTTACCAACAGCAGCAGTGGCAATTACAGAAACATCTAGAATCTACTGAGTGCCTGCTCTGTGTCAGATGTTCCACTTTCATTATGTCATTCCACTTATTGGTTGAAGCAGGGAGACTGGTCCCATTTCGAGGTGGTCCTGCTTGGAAGTTCCTGGTCCTGCCATGTGGCGGTGGCTCCCTCTCTTCCCTCCCCATCTTGCGGTCTGTTTATCTTGGAGGTGGCCAGGATCTGGGCCTGGACCCAGCCATAGGAGAGAGCTGGGGCAGCCTGGGGCCCAGCCCCGCCCGCGGGACCTCTGTGGGGTAGAGCCCTTCTCTGGTGTGGAACAAACACTGCCTACTCTGGGGGTCAGCCAGCTGAGGCGGGGGTGTAGGAAGAGGATTTCTGCCTGGCTGTACGCCTGTCCCTGCACTGGCTGCTTTGCATGAAGCCCGGGATGTGGCTGATGTGGGACTCGGGTGTCATGCAAACCTCCACTGTCCTCCCAGCATGGCCCTGACAGGCTGCGTGATCTTGGGCAAGCCCTTCACTTCCCTAGGCCTCAGTTTCTTCATTTTAAAATGGGGATAATCATATCCACCTCATAAGGTTATTGAAGGGTACACAGTAGGTGCTCAATAAATGGTAGCTCCCTACCAAGTGCAAGCTAGCAAAACGTTTTTGGGATTTGTGGGCGCTGGCTTTGCTCCCGAAGCTGTGGGAAGTGGGTTGTCCCGGATGGAGTCAGGTATGGGTCCTGCAGCAAAGTGTGTGGGTCTCAGCCCCCACATCCCACTGGGACATCTCAATAGTATGTTGGCTCTTCTGACTGCATGGCTGACCTCCGGGGCTCCTTCGTATCCTCAGGAGGGAGGGGCGTGTCCAGACCAGGGGTTTCTTCAGTGCACACCCACTGGGATATCTCTCCAGCCCATAACGAGTGTCCCCATCTGGAGGAACTCTGCCTGCCTCCTCCCCATCTGCATGGTTACACGGAACACGGCCCATCACATAAGCCTGACCCCCCTCCTCGACCCACAGCGGAGTGGAGCAGGGAGCCCCCTGACAGCAGCCAGCCGCCCAGTGCCTTCCGGGGAACTTGGAACAGAGCACGGACTGAGCCCATCTCCACCCTGGCTCTTCCCAGGGGGCCAGCAACTCAGGAGCCATTGGTCAGTCAGGGCCGTTCCCCTCGTCCCCAGTTTTTGAAAATTCCCAAACGTATAGAGAGGTTGCAAGAATAGTTCCGTGAGCACCCATATGCTCCTCACTTGAGTCTATGGATTGTTAACATGTTTATCCCCGTTTGCTGTATCTGTCTCTATCTGCACACCACACTCATCTTTTATTGTTTTAACCATTTGCAAGTTAGTGATAGACATCATGACACTTTACTCCCGAATTCTCCAGCATTTATCTCTTCAGAACAAAGACATTCGTCCACATAGCCTATAATGATCACACGGTGCAAATTTAACACTGACACAGTGCTATTATCTAATATTTAGTCCTTATCTGATATTTAACTTGTTATCTAGTGTTTGGTCTGCAAGGTGTCCTTTAGAGCTGTTTCTGCTTTGATGTGGGAGCTCTGTGTGGCTTTTTATCTGGATGGCATCCTCAGTGTCCTCTGTCTTTCATGACGTTGATGTTTTGAAGCCTCGAGGCCAGCTCTGCAGCAGAACGCCCCTCGGTTCGAGTTTGTCTGGTGTGTCTTCAGGATCACACTCAGGTTGTGTGGAGGTGGGCAGGGGTGCTCCCTGGTGAGTGCTCCTCCTCTGGGGCACAGCAGGAGGGACGTGGTGTCAGCTGTCCTATTATTGGTGAGGTTAAGTTTAATAATAATTTGGTTAAGGTGGAATCTCCCAGATGTCTCCATTTTCTGCTCCCTGAGAATCTTTCACTCAATGGGTTTAGTGTCTTTTATTGCTTCTTGGCCTAAAACAGCTAGTTATAAAATGGCAGTTATAAAAAGGCGATTTTCTGTTTTTACCATTTATTCTGTATTCTTCAGTGGAGAAGAGCTTTTCCTCTTCTACTTAAAAATTTTTAAAACGTTATTGGTATGAACTCATGGATTCTTCATTATGATTATTATTCTTTGATGGAACTGTGGGCACTGGCCTTGCCCCCGATGCTGTGGAGGGCGGGTTGTCACAGGTGCAGTCAGGTATGAGCATCATTCTGATGCTCAAATTGACCCAAATTTGGCCAGTAGGAGCCCCTTAATGTCCCTTTGACACTTCCCCATCCTGTTTTGAGCACCTCCTCACTTTCTGACACAGGAAGAAGCTCCGGGCTCACCTCGTGTGTTCCCTGGACAGAGGTCATTTTTTATCATGTGGAAGCAGAGACGCTGCTTCTGCCACAGGGAGGAGAATGAGGCAGAGGTGCTCAGAGAAGCAGTGAGAAAAAGGAAGAAAGAGACCCCTTGAGGCTCTGCTACGGCTTGTCAGCCCTGCTTCCCGCCCCTCACGGGCCTGCTGCTTCCCAGCCCGTGGGCTCCGAGACGCCCATCTCTGTTTGTAACGCCACTTTTGCCTTTGCTGGTGCTGACCGTGCAGGCTTGGTGCCCACTTCTCCTCCTGGCCTGTCCAGCCTCCTTGGTTCTGGCCCACACGAGGCGCAAGGCTGCCGTGGGGCTCTCGCGCAGATGCCCCTCAGTCCTGAGTTCTTTGACTCCTCATGGGTGACGTGGCCACCACTGGGGAAGGTTAGAAGCAAGCGTCCTCTTGAAAGGAAGGCAGGCGTGGCAGGGAGTGGAGGCTACAGCTGGCTGGTTGCGAGGAGGGGTCTACCATGATGCTGCTGCTCTCAGAGGAGCGTGGCAGACAGGTGGGCTGCAGAGTGCAGAAAGAGGCTGGGCCCAAGGGCTCTCCGCCCAGGGCTAGTCCGCTGGCTGCTGCCCTGCCCTGGCGCCCTTTCTGGCTCAGTCTGCCCGTCCAGCAGGAACGCCCTCCCCTCCCATCTCCCTGCCTTTTTCTTGAGGACCAGCTCCATGGCCCCTTTCTGCAGGAGGACTTCCTCCCTAACCCCCCTAGCTGGGGGGTCTGTCCTCTCAGCTCCCACAGATGGACATGGGCCTGCACCTCGTGTCTAAGCTCCGGGAGGCCGAGAGCTCCTGAGGCCGCAGCCCCAGCGTAGGGTCAGGCACGAGCTGGAGCAGGGGCAGGGGCAGGCGCCTGGCTCTAGGAGGGCTTGTCCAGGTCTGGACAGGACCGGGTCTGGACCCTCTCAGTTCAAGGGCTTCATCTGCACGCAGCGGGAGGCTCAGAGCCCTACTTCAGATGCCGTTTTAAGCATTTTACAGAAAACTATCGCCCATAGCTACTTGTGGAATATCAGATCCTCTGCGTTATAGCTGGGATCATTACTCAGCCAATATTTGCCCTCTGACCCTCCAACTGTGGGTGAAGTTTCTTGCCCTAGTGAGGCTGGGGTTGGCCAGTTGACTTGTTTGGTCAATAAAAGGTTAGCAGATGCGGTGCCTGCAGAAGCCTTGCGTGGTTCGGTTTGGTTCTTGGGCTCTGGCGCTGGGC
The DNA here is from genome assembly GCA_031878705.1 of Tapirus indicus. NCBI lineage: Eukaryota > Metazoa > Chordata > Mammalia > Perissodactyla > Tapiridae > Tapirus > Tapirus indicus. The sequence goes on along the minus strand of CM062923.1, from coordinate 9,101,231 downwards.
CATGAGAAGAACATGCCCCGGGAAGCTGTCCATCCAAGAGAACGAGAGACACGTGGACAGACTCAGACCCAACCTGAAGCTTGGAGCCAAGTGCAGCCGGGCGGCCCCTGGCTCCATGCGGACCCGTGAAGAAGAAATGGGGTCGCGTCACCCTGTGTGGATGGAGCCGACTAACGCACTCTGTCAGAGAGCCCCCAGACCCGCATGACGCTGTGCTCGTGGGGTGCTCAGAGAAGAGGAGGCAGAGCTGGTGGTGTCCCTAGAATCTGCCTCCCTCCCCCACTTTGCAGCCATGGGGACTGAGGCCTGGAGAGGAGAATGCGGCATGGCGAGTCTGCGTGAGATGGGATCCCGGCTCTCTGCTGGCTGTGGCTCCCTGACCAGACTGAATGAAGTCTTTGGCTTAGTTTCCAAGTCTCTCAAATGTGCTTACAAAAGAGAGTTTGCATAAAATGCCAGCACAGAGTCTCTGCTCAATATACCGCATCGTCTGTATGTGGCTGTGCCCCCAGGAAGTGGTGGAAGCGGCGCCAGTCCCCGGGCCTCCCACCCTCCTCCAGGGGCTGGCAGAGAAGCTCTCCATGATCCCCTCCAGTCTGCACGGGCTCGACCACCTGCATTAGTAGGTAACCTCCCCTTCTCTCACCTCCTGGGAGTTCCCAGGATACCTCTTGCTTCCACCCTCTCCCTCAAGTGGAAATAACTTTATTATTTTTCTGGGTGTAAAAATAATACAGAGCATGCTCATGGCAAAAACACAGACTGAGTCTTTAAGGAGCCACCAGCAGCTTTGTACCAACTCCGTGCAAGGGTGGGTCCTTGACCCTCCTGTGACACTGTGGTGATGTGACCTTGACCCTGACCGTGCTGACTATCTTTTGCCCAGACACGAGATCTCAGATTGGACAGGGAGCCCAGCTTCCGTCTCACGCCCTGAGAAAGAAGCCTGCAGCCTCCAGACCCAAGGGCACAGGGCTGTGTCCTGTGGTGCCCGACCTTGCCTCTTCCCAGCTGGGTCAGAATCAGACCTGGTTTATTCCATCACACACCGTGGGGGGCAAGGGTCGGCAGTGAAGTGAGGCGGGCTCTGTGTTGTGGGGAAACAGCGTGTCCTGTGTAACTCCTGATAACACTGGTGACCTATTCTCGGGGTTGGGGGGCGGATCCTGAAGACTGGGAAAATCAGTTCCCCCTGTCCCAATCAGGGCCCAGAGACATTCTTTAAGCAGAAAAACCCTATAATCTGTTAAATATTTGGGACTCAATTTTCTGAGGATTAAGGGATCCAATATGACATAGTGCCATATTGTCTCTGGAAGTAAGCAGCTTTACCACTTACCAGCTGTGTGACTTGGGCAAGTGACTTAACCTCTCTGTGCCTCAGTTTCCTCATCTGTAGGGCACAGTAATACCTGTCTGTAAGGTTGCTGACAGGATTAAATGAATTAATACATGTAAATGGCAGTGACATTTCAGGTTAGCTGTAAAGCTGAATAAAACCCAGCAAGTGTCAGAAAAAGCGGCTCTTCCAACCTCCTGCTCCACTTTCCTCTCTCTCCAGGAGGCGTGGCTGGGGTCCTGCAAAGGACACAGGGCAGGAAGTCCCAAGCCCTGGGCCCAGCTGCACTTTCACTTGCCTTGAGAACCTCGGGACTTGAAACCCTCCGCGTCTCAGCTTTTGCCGGTGTACGTGAGTGTAACACCCCCGCCTGCCGAGTCCTTGGGTCGGCGTGAGGAGCAAATGCAGGATACGTCTCAAGTGCTTCCCCTAGAAATGTGGCTGACTGCTGGGTTTTGGTTGTTTTCATGTATTTGTTTTGCTTGTTCCCCTTATACGACAAGCATTTATATCTTGCTCCCGCCCCACGCCCTCACTTGGGGTCCAGTTTGGTCCTCCCACCTTGCGCTCCACCCTGCCGCATCCTCCAAGTCCTCTCCCCTCTTCAGCTGGTGGAGAGAAGACGACGGCAGGTGTGCGGGCGAGGCCCGACAGTGGCGCGCGCTAGTTTTGCTCCCATTCCATCGGCCACAGCCGAGTCACACGGCCACGCCTGAAGCTCCAGGGAAAATCCAGCCCAGCTGTGGGCCGTGAAGAGCAGAGCTTTGTCGTTAGTGCCGGCGAGTCCATTCGCACTCCTAGCGACCCTGTGCGCAGCAGAGCAGAACCCTGCCCGGTCCTTTTGCGCCATCCTCTCGCCTTCCGGCGCTCTGTCAGACAACGCTCTGCTGCTGTTCACAGGGTTTTCATGCTCAATTTTTCGGAAGTGGGTGGCCAAGTCCTTCTTCCTAGTCTGTCTAGTCTGGAAGCTTCACTGAAACCTGTCCACCACGGGTGACCCTGCTGGTATTGGAAATCCCAGTGGCGTAGCTTTCAGCGTCACAGCAACGCACAGCCACCACAGTGTGACAACCAACAGACGGGTCTGTGGTTCCGTGACAGGAAAGTGAACCCAGGCCGCAGAGGTGACATTGCTAAATGTTAACCACTAGACCACCAAGAGCAGAACTAACCCTTTTTTTTTTAACCAACAAAAAGGAAAGAAGCCTTTTCCTCAATTTTTGCTTAAACATGAGAGGTCCAGACCGTCTGTCATCAAGTTTATGTGGCTGCCATCAGGACCCCTGAGAGGGGGAGGGAGACCTAGCAAGCGTCCCCGTCCTGTCAGGCGTTGGGCCAGCACTGCCCGTGAGAGCATCCCAGGCGCCCTGCTCCCCTTTCCTGCTCCAGCCAGAGCCCAGGCCCAGGCCCCTCCCTGTCCCCCCCACAGCACAGAGGACGTGGAATGGACCCAGACCACAGGTTCCCAGGGGCGGCCTGCACCGCTTCAGCTCTGGTCCCTGCAGGCGGCTCCTCTGTCCTCAGCTCCAGCCAAACCGTTACTGCCGTGACCATCACACAGGTAACAAAAGAGATGCGAGGCTGACCCAAGAGTCTCTCAGCAGCCCTGTCTGAGGACCACATCTTCCCCGGGGGACTGCACCAGGCGGTGCTCGCCATCCCGAGAGAGGGGCGTCCTTTGCAAACACACCCTCATACCATGTTCCAGCCACTGCTGTAATTACACATATTAATTCTTTTAATCCTCCCAACAACCTTATAAAATCGGTACTATTATCATTATGTGGTAGGCAGAAAAATGGCCCGCCAAGGATGTCTGTGCCCTAAATCCTGGGACCTGTGAATATGCTACCTCACACGCAAAAGGGATTTGGGGGCTGTGAGTAAATTAAGGGCAGTGAGATGGAGAGATTATCCTGGGTGACCAGGGTGGGCCCAAGGTAATCTCAGGGTCCCTAAAAGATGGGGGAAGGAGGCAGACAGAGAGATTTGGAAATGCTATGATGCTTCCTTTGAAAATGAAGGGGGCCACAGGCCACGGGAAGTGGGCAGCCTCTAGAAGCTGGATGTAGTGAGGAATCAGATTCCTCGAGCCTCCGGGAAGGAACGCAGGCCTGCTGACACCTTGATTTTAGTCCAGTGAGACCCACTTTGGGTTTCTGACCTCCAGAACTGTAGGATAATATGTACGTGTGGTTTCAAGCCACCCAGTATGCGGTCATTACAGCAGCAATGGGAAACACCCATCTGACAGATGGGGAAATGGAGGCACAGAGGGTTCGAACAACCCGCCCCAGGTCACACAGCTGCTGAGAGTCAGGAGTGCGATTGGAACCCGGGCGGTCAGCGCTCCTGACCATAGCGCAGGGCTCCCTCTCATGGGGCCCTGAGAGGGAACCCCCCATTGCTGGTTATATGGACTCGAGTTCCTAGAGTCCTCGTGATCTCACGTGTACAAGGAGCCACTGGCCCTCGTGAAGGTTGTGTGGGCTCAGAGCTACCAAACCCCGAGGACATGTGCGGGATGGGGACTGGGGCAAGGTGCTGGGTCCCCTCCCACACCCACCTGGGGCCGCCACCGGGCCTTCCTCCTCCTAGACGGGCTGCAGCTCGTCTTCCAGCTTCTTCTTCCGGACTCCTTCCACAAAGAAGAAGTCCATGCCGATGAGGGTCTTCCCCAGGGCCGTGTCCACCCTGCTGCCCACGACCTGGTTCGTGGAATTGGGAACCGTGTCAGAAAAGGGGGGCACGTACTCCGGCAACTTCATGGGCTCCTTCTTATTGCCCTGAGGAGAGGGGACAGTCCTGTCACATGTCACATGCTGCATGGAAACCGGAGAGGCCTGTGCCCTGGCCGGGGCCCTTAGCCTGGAAGAGAACCAAGCAGGGAGCAGACGCTCCGCAGGAAGCATTCTCCTGGTGCTCCCATTCCAGATCCCGGTTTGGGCCTGGGACCCCCGGAAGAGTGCCGATTCATCCTCCTCATCCCCGGGCTCCCTGCCTGAGACTCTTCCTGCACCCCTTGACTTGGATGCTTGACCTCCAGTGACCGAGGGAAGAGACTGAGTCTTAGCCCTCTCTCTGTCCCTGTGACCTGAGATGCTGCCTCGCATACAGTGGGCGTGCCACAGGTTTTGTTTTTTGGTGAATTTTTACTTGAAGTCTAACATACACACAGAAAAGTACATAAATCATAACTGTGCAGCTCAGCAAACTTCCACAAAGTGAACAAGCCTGTGTAGCCCCACCCAGATCAGGAAACAGAATATGAGGAGACCCCAGACGCCTCCTTGTAACCCCTCAGTCACCTCTCTGCCCCCAAGGCGACCTGGTCTTGACCTCTAACACCATGGGTGAGTTTTGCCCCATTTTGAACTTTATCTTAGTGGGATCACGTCTCCTCTGTCTGGTTTCCTTCTCTCAAGAACATGTTTGCGAGACTCATGCCTGTTTTTGCATGTGGTCTGCAGTTCACTCGTGCCGCGTGCTGTACCATGTTCCACTGCGCGACCTGTCGCCCACAAGTGATTTATCCAGTCTGCCATGAGGGCACTTGGCTTGTTTCTGGTCTGGGGTCTTATGAGAAGTGCTGCTCTGAACATTCGTGTACCTGCTTTCTGGTGACTTCTGTAACTGTGGATGAATGAGTGAGGAAATGGAGGGATTCAGAATCATCTGATGAGTGGGGGAAAATCCCCAGCCCTCCCCGCCCCTGTTTCTGGTTAGCCTTGCACTTGAATAGAAGCGGCAGGACCGGTTAGTAATGAGGTCCCAGCTTTCACCTGGGAAAGTCTGGGCCGAGGCAGCCCCACCGTGTGGGCGTGATGCAGGTGGCAGTGGTCAGGTTGCTAATACACAGCCCTCGGCAGGGCGAGACTCTGAGGACACAAGCTCAGACCAGGAGCTCCATGTAGGATTCAGGTTCCGTGGCCTGAAATTTCTATTGCAGGGCAGACGGCAACCCAGCCAGGCCAGCACGCAGATGTTAAACCTTCCCTAGACCTTGCGAGATCCATGTCAGTGTGGCCACCCCCTGGTTGACTTGCTACGCTGCTCATTTTCCAGGTTGGTTCCCTGACCGTTCTTCTTACAGCCAGATTCATCCCCCATTTGCTCATCCATCCAACACAAACTGAGTATTAAGTATTTTACTGGGTTCTGGGGAGGTGGGTGCAGGAATGAAGTCACCTTTGTCCTTTCTCTTAAGGAACCCACAGCCTGGTGAAATTGACCATCGTGATATTACATCTATTCCAAAGGAATGGATATGCCGGTGAGTAAAGAACAGAGTAAGCTGGTCAAACCTGCTCAGGAAGGGAGGAGTTCTCAGAAGGAGGCACTTGAATGGGGTCTTGAAGGGTGAATAAGAGTCCAACAGGCTGACAAGATGGGAAGGGCATTTCAGGCAGGGGAACAGCATGCACCAAGGCATGGATAAAAGAGAGGGTGGGTTGGTCAGTGTGGGCGAGCAAGGAGGGTGGGGAGGGAGGCAGGGTTAGCTCACAGAAGTATTGTAAGCCACCGTGAAAAATGCAGATTCATTGAAGGATTTTAAGCAAGGGAGAGACATGGTCAGTCTTGCTGTTTAGGAAAATGACTCTGGTAGGATGGATTGGAGGGGGTGATATTAGAGGCAGGAATTAGTTCACCAAGTATGTTCACCCAAACTTTCTCCATATGGGGCACAGCACACATCACTGCACGTTGCTGACATCCTCATACCCGGGAAGAATTTCAGCGGCAGGTGCCTATCATTTCCAGTTGGTTTATCTTAATAAAGTCAAGAAACACTGGGAAAAATTAATTTCTAAATGCTCCACATAAGTATTTCCTTTCCTCCTAGACTCCAAGTTTCTTGAAACAAGACTGTATTTTATTTGCCTCTGTACATCCCAGCACCTAGCACACAGTAGATCCTCAGTAAATGTTGGATTAATGGATAAACGTTCTGAGTGCATTTCCAATAGGAACGTGGTTTGTCTTACCATGGGATCATAGTCTTTCAGGAAACTCCAATTCTGAGTCCTGGAAAGGAAAACACGTTGGCAGTGTGAGATCTTTCTGTGACATTTTTACAAAAGTCTTTCACTGTGTCAAGTGAATAAGTCGATGTCACTGATACATTTATTACCTCATGGAGGAACTAAAATAATTAAGAGAAACAAATGCCAAATGTCAACCAAGTATTTATGGCGTGTCCTATAAAAGGAACAGACATTTCAACAGTCAATGACTCCCCCAGAGTGGAAACGATGATGCTAGAGGAATAGCAAAGGATGCAATCTCACGGCCTCTGCATTGTGGAGGCTGCTGGGGGAGTCCTCAAGTATTTGTGAAGAAAAACCAGTTTCCATTTCCCCAAGGCTTTGGAAACTTCCAGTGCGTGTGGCAGTGCAGGGAGGGGGGTGGGGTGAGGGAAAAGAGAGAGTGGCAATGAGAAGACCAACCGGTATTACCTGTGCTGGTCATTTTATTTTATTTTAATCTATGTTTTGAAAATCAAACAATTCTATAAGACATAATAAAAACAGGCTTCTCTGCCCTGACCCTCACATTCCCTGAGCCTAGAGTCCCTTTCCAGTCTTTTAGCTATTTCTTCACACCTTTCCCCTCTATATTCTGAAATAATAAACCCATACTGCCATTTCTTGAGTGTTTGAAAATGTAAATTTATCAATTGATTTTCTATTACAAGAGATTAAGTTAGCATTCCTGCCCATTTCTCCTCCCCTCATTTCTTCCAAAATGATTGTATTATAGATTTGGGTTAAACTGATATTTATTGTTTATATCTTATGATTATTATAAATATTGTTCACTGATGAACTACATAGTATAATATGATCCCAGTTCCTTTCTTGTACATCTTAGAATTTTTTTTTCTAGTGTTAATAATTACATTTTCTCCCAATTCTCTTAGGTTTCTATGTACTGATCATTAATTCCAAATTCTCCAACAAAATTGTAAGGCCCGGGACCAGCCCGGTGCACAGTGGTTAAGCTCTCACGCTCTGCTTTGGTGGCCTGGGGTTCGTGGGTTCAGAGCCCAGGTGTGGACCTACACACCATCCATCAAGCCATGCTGTGGTGGCATCCCACATACAAAATAGAGGAAGATGCGCACAGATGTTAGCTCAGGGACAATCTTCCTCGCCAAAAAAAAAAATTGTAAGGCCCTTCTCCCTATTATTTTCCACACAATCACACACGTCAGGTAATCAACGACTTCTTTTAAGTTTTCCTCTAGAGGCTGCCCTCTGGGAGTCCAGGGCCTTTGCCCCACGAGACGTGCTGCTCTCCAGGACCACGGCTCAGCTCCCTTCCTCACCACCACCCTGGGATTTCCCTCTCTCTGGAGTCTGTGCCTTCCTTTCTTGTTTGCTCTCCTGTTTTGTGGAGGACATCCTCCAGTATCTGTGGACTCATGTATTTCTTTGGTTCTGGAAAGTTCTCTGACATGTTCACTTCAAATATTTCATCTCCCTCATCCTCTCCTTGGAGAGCTATGTTTGAGGGCGTGTTAGACCTTCTCGATCTGTTCTCTCGGGTTCTAATCCTTCTTTTGTGTTTTCTATCTCCTTGTTTTTCCGAGTATTTTCTTCTAAGTTTATGAATTCTCACTTCAGTTGTGTTTTGTATTTCAACTTTATATATTTTTATTTCTAGAAGTTCTTTTTGGTTCTTTTTCAAGCTGCCAAACTGTTCCACACGCAGACTTTGGTCAGAACCTCCTGTCTTCAGCCCACCCTTCTGAGATGCTGGGTGTCCCCACACCTGGGCCTTCCTGGGAGCTCTGTTGCCCTCTTCTGCCATCCCCTCTGCAGTTCTCACTCTTCACTTTCCCCACTCTGCCGGTCCATCTCTCTCCGTCTTCCAAAACACCTGGGCCCCTCCCACCCACTGCCTCCTTTGCTGTCATGCAGGAGCCACGTTTGAATAGCTTTGAAGAAGGCAGGGCCTGGATCTCAAGCCATGCTAAGTCTTAGCGAGAGCCGGTGAGGTATGAGAGAGCCCAGAGCACTGGGCTCTCATCCTTGCTCTGCTGCCTGCTTTCTGTGTGGCCCTGAGCAAGGTCACTGCACTCTTGGGCTCTCAGTTTCTCTGTCTACAAAACAGGAGGAGGTCCGTTTTTCAAGCATCAGAGATGTCACTGGTCTGAACTGAGATGTGCCGTAAGCGTAAACTACGAACTGGGTTTCAAAGACTTGGTACAAAGAAGAATGTCAAATATCTCTTTAATAGTTCTTTTATGTTGACTACATATCAAAATGATAATATTTTGGATATATAGGAGTAAACAAAATCTGTTATTAAAATGGATTTTACCACTTTTTGTTACCTTTTTTTGGCTACCGGAAAATGGACAATGGCATATGTGGCTCGTGCTGTACTCCTGTTGGACGGTGCTGCTCTAGATTTCCCTAAGCCCTTTCCTCCTGGTTTCTGTGACTCCTCGTTCTCCGGGCTTTCGTCTCTGGCTGCTGCTTTTTGGGCTCCTGGCTGCTTTTCTGCCCGTCTAGTCAATGTTGCAAGTTCTGGCCGACCTCCTCATCTCTTCTGATGTCTCATGGTCTTCTGGGGAAAGCTCATTCCTGTCTCCAGTGTCAATGTTCACCTTTTTCTTTCATAAATCGAGATATAATTCTCATAGCATAAGATTCACCCATTTAAAGTGTACAGTTCAGTAGTTTTCAGTATATTCACAGAGTTGAGCAACCATCACCACCATCTGATTCCAGAACATTTTCTTCACCCCAAAAAGGAACCCTGTGTCCATTAGCAGTCACTCCCTGTCCCCCCGCATCCCACACACTTGCCCTCAAGTCCTGGGAGAGCTCCCTCTTGTCTGCCCTCCGTCTCTGTGGGTTTTCAGTGCCCAACTCTTGACTCAGAGTCAACTGCCTCCTGGGCGACTCCATCTGGATGTGGTTTGGGCCTTTTGAAGTCCACCGGAACTCAACGCCTTCATCCCGTATCTGCTCCTCCCATCAATTATCCAAGCTGGAGATCTCTGTCACCCTTAACCCTCCTCTCACATCTACTCAGTGTCATGCGTTCTTACTGCTCTCATAAATACCTGATTCTGTTCAGTTTTCCCTGCACCAGATCGCCCTGTCTTTGTAAATGTTCCCTACATGCCCCCCCACCCCCTGCCGCCACGCACACACTCTCACTCCAATCTATCAGCAACTCATTATTCTACCACCAAAACGTTCCTTGAGTTCTTCCACCTTCCGCAGACTGTCCCCTCACTGACGGCCTCAGCCACAGGGACATTCTTTGTTTTGCTTTGTTTCTGAAACACATCAAACTCTTTCCTGGCCCCTTCTCATCTTTCAGGTCTCAGCTTGAATGTCACCTCCTTAAGGAGGCCTTGTGAGCGCCCTGTCAAAACGTGGCGCCCACTCTCCCCATTCATCTCCTTCATGACACCAGTCACACTTGGTGCGCATTGTTCTCTACTTCGTACTCATTGTCCTCTGCTTGCTTTCTGGCTGCTCTGTCCCGAGAAGGAAGGCTCCTTGGAACCAGGACCAGCTTGTCTTGTCCCTCATTGCAGCCTGACAGAGCGGCTCTCCTGGGAATTTTTGGATTGAATGAATGGATGAAGGGAAGTCCCTTCCCTGGGTCAGACGGCCAGTGGGCCAGCGTCTCTCCCCAGACTGTTGCACAACTTCCTGGCCCTCTACAGTCTCTCCTGCCATCTGGCTGGAGGGATTATTCCAACGGGGCTGATGACATCCCAGAACGAATGCGCTGGGGCTGCACTCCCTCCCACTCTCTAGGCCCAGGTCAGGTCATGGCTGGGCTCTCTCCCACCTCCCTCCATCCCCCTGCACATGCTCTCTGCCTCTTGGCTGGAGCACTTTCCCATCAATGCCCTTTGCCTGGCTTACTCCCTTTCACCCCCAGACCTCCCTTTCTCCTCCTAGACCCTAAGTCAGGCTGGGGGCAGGGCAGGACACTCACCAGCGCCGCTGGCTCCGCTTCTCGGCCTCCAGGAGCTCCCTCCACAGTTGGTCCTGCTGTACACGGTCACCTCCCAGAGATGCCTGCTTGGCCTCAGGGGCCTGGGGGGTCTGGCGGCCACCAGCAAGGCCCCTACCTGCCACAGGGCCACTCCGGGCAGTGGGGGAGACCAAGGCTGGTGGCCTGATGGAGGGCAGTCGGTACCCAGCTGGTGTTGTTCTCTGGAGCCCAGGGGTGGGGCGGCTCCCCATGGATGAGTGTGTGTGTGTGTGAGACAGAGAGAGAGAGAGAGCCTCCTGCCTGAGCCCAGACCTCTCCCAGGACACCCCTCCCTCCTAACCCTGTGCAGGCTTCTCCTCACTCCCCTCTGGACCCAGAGCTCGGAGTGGCCGATGGGGACTGAGCCCTCCAGGCTGGGGCGAGCATTGGAGCCCAGCTGTGTTTTGTGTTTTGAGTTTCTGTCTGTGTTGACAGTTGCCCTAGGAACAGGGCAGTCCCCAATGTGCCCAGGAAGGGGCGGGCCTGTGTGTGTGTGTGTCTGTGTGTGTCTGTGTGTGTCTGGCACATCTGAGCCGCATGGTGGGGCGGACACAGTTCCTGGGTCTGTGCCATGCCCAGCTCAGCTGCCCCTCAATTGTGCCCCCTGCCTCGCTGGCTGAAGACCTCCATACAGCATGGGGGAGAGGGAGGGGGAGAGGGACAGTAAGGAAAGACCTGGGCTCCCAGTCAGGACATGGGGGTCTGGATGCAGCCTCCTGATCATGGATCATTGCCACATGCCCCTGGGCAGCCCCTGCCCCTTTTGGGGCATGTGAAGGGGCAATAATACTCCTGCTCTGCCCTCTGTGGATGCCACATGAGGTGGTGAGTGTGAGGATGCTTTGTGAACCGTAGAGCAGAGACTGGAGCGATGCTTCTGCTTCTCAGTTGGAATGATAGAAGAGGTTACGAGCATACGCCAGACGAGGGAAAATTAGCGACACTGCATGAGTAATATCTGTTCTAGCTGCGTAAACCTGGAGGGTTTACAAAGCACTATCCTTTATCTTGCTGGACCCTCCCAACCATCCAAGGCAGGGATCTCCCGAGGGTGGAGATCCATGTTCTGAACCTTCAGCTCTGTTCTGCTCAAAGCCATGCAGTGTGAGTTCACTCTGTGGCCTCAGGCCTCTCCTAGTCTGGCTCAGCTGACCCCTCATACACCGCCTCACGGCTTCTGCCCCAGGCACTCCATGCTCCTGGGTCTCTCCCCTTCTTCTTAGCTCCTGTGTGTGTTGGCAGACTCATGGTTCCTTCCATGAAACTTTTCTGTGGGCTCATCCAGCTGGACATGACGATCCCTTCTCTGCATAGCTGGGAAATAGACACACAGACAACTAAATGCAGACAAAGCCATGCTATACAGAGGTGTGCACAAGGCGCCCAGGGCGTGGGGACAAATCCAGCCAGCACATCAAGCTTGCACCGTGCACCAGACCTGGACGTCTCTTCTGGATTCTGCTTTCATGAAAGAGGGGCCAAGCAGTTGGGTCTTCACAGGTGGAAAGGATTTCCCAGGTGGAGAAACTGGCGCAAGTGCAAAAACTTGGAAGCAAGAGAGAGCCCAGTATGAGGGTGAGTTGGGGGAAGAGGCAAGGCCCGAGGCTGCAGGGTTGGCCAGGCCACAGGACTGTTTAGAGCTGTGCCTGGGAGTTTGTGCACAAGGGGGAGACACTGCTGTCTCTAAGCCCACAGGTGGTGGCATGGTAACAATCATTGGAAGGAGACAAGAAGCAGGTAAAGTGACCATTGCCATGCTCCAGGTAGTGGAGGTGATGAAGCCTCCACTGGGCTTGGGCAGAGGACCCAAGATGATAGACGGGTGGATAGATATGTGACAAAGCAAAAATAATGAAATGTTATTAATTGTAGAATACAAGTGATGGGTATATGAAGGTGCACTGTACCATTCTTTCAACTTTTTTATGTGTTTGAAAATTTTCAAAATAAAATGTTGGAGGGAAAAAAGATTTCACCTGCCAGTCCAGCTTGAACACATTTTCTTTCCCCAGGTTGCTGTCCCGGAAAAGCATCCAGATTCACTCTGGGTGGGTCTCACTGCACCTGGGAGGAGCCCCCCATGCCGCCCTCCCAGCTCTCAGACCGGCCTCGCCTGGGAATCAGGACACTGGGGTCCAGTCCGTGTGTCCTTGAGCAAGTCATTGCCCCTTCCACACCCCATATTCTGTGATCTAACTGGATATAAGACTTTCCAGCAGAGGACAAAAATGTCTGGATTTGGGGTTTACTGGAGTTGTATTTCAATGAATTTTTCTCAACCCCGAGAAGGCCTTTAAAGTAGGCGCTGGTAGAACCTTCCAACCTGGGCTCAGGTGTGCAGTGACAGGCACAGCCTCACAAGGCCAGGTGGGAGCAGCACCTGGGCGAGAACGCAGAATGGAGTGAGGCTCCGCCCTCAAGGCAGATGTGAGGGGGCTGGCTGGAGTAGCCCCGCCCACTTCCTTAGACTCCGCCCCCTCCAGAGTTGGCGGGCAAAGGGAACGTCCCTGGCTGCAGCTCACCATATGAGGGGCAGGGCAGAGGAGCCAGAGAGCTTTGGAGGGGCTGAGCAGGTTGGGAGGGAGCAGAAACCAGGGTCAGCAGAGGAGGGGGTGGGGATGGGGGAAAAATTTGTCTGAATATTTAGGTGTCCCTCTTCTTCCCTAAACCTACCCTTATGGGATAAAAATTTTGGCTTACCACCACCCCCTCTTCCACCCTTACACACACCTTGAAGGCTTTATAAAAGAAAGGGTTCACGGCCACAGTAGATGATTGGAGATAAGGAGATAGATGATTGCAGGTAAGGAGAAGTGGGGTAATTGATGATCTGCACAAGCGTAGTCAAGCTTCACGGCTCTTCAAAGGACACATGTTCACAAAATGATGGTGTTAGGATGATCTGAGGGTGGAGTTTTCAGCCATTTGATGTCAAAAGGGTCACCTATCTGGCATTTGTGCAGGCCCAGTTGATGGGTTGGTGGTCTCAACTGGCCTGAACTGGACAAGGGGTCTCAGTTCTGAAAAACCACTCTTAATTACTCTGTTGATAAGATGGGGTCAGTTGAACTGGTCCCGGAGGGCCGGTGGTTACATGATTGCATCTCTTTTTGCCTGATTGTATTATAGAGTGTATTGTGGGGATAGACATTGTGTCTAATGGGGGAATGTTTCCCCTGCCTGATTGTAAGACAGCATATAAATCTGTCCTTCACATGATGTTAATTAAACATACTAAAAGGAAGTCAAGAGAGTTGCCTGAGCCCACACAGTATGAGATAAAAACTAGAGGCTAATATCATGTGCTAATAAAAAAGATAATAAAAGCAACCCCCCTTCCCTAAGGTAAATTGGTCTGGGGTTAAATTGTACACTTAGAAAGAGGGCCTTTATTAAATGCTTTGTGCAGACTTTTAAAGCTGTGGTACATTATCCTAAAGTTTTAAAACAATCAGTGTGGAGTCTTTGTGTATATATGTTTGTTATATATGTGTGACATTTTACCTCTGGATGGTATAATTTCTAAAAAAAAAAAAAAAGAGTTCTATTTAATTGGCTTAAAGTAAGTGCTTATATAAATTATTTCTAAATGTGATAGAAATGAACCCAAATGTCTTTCAAGTTAATGTAATATAAAATAACCTTTAAAAAATCTTTAAAAACTTGTTTAAGTTTGTTGGTTTGATTAAAATAGACATGTCCTCAGAGTTATCAACACTGGGTATAATGCAGACAAGCAACCTGGGTTTACCAGTCAAATAAGCTCATGTTATCTCTGTTACAAAATTTGTCAGCAAAAATAATAAATTGATAGCTGGTTTTGTCTAATGTCTAATGAAGTTTTCATGGTTATTCTAAACACAGTTATTGGGAGCAAATGATTTAGATGTAAGTGAGACAAGAGTTTATAGATAAACTTTTAGCAATTATTATATTTTATGGTAAGTGTATTTAAAATAACTTCCAAAATCTCTTTGGTAACTTGAAACTTTGAAGTTTTGCTATGTTAAATTAAATGATGGAAAATTCATTGAATATCTAGATCATTTATAAATAAGATAAAATATTAGACATTAATTACTAAATATAGATTTGTCTACTTTTGGCTTCTTATTACAGAGAAACTAAAAGATATTTGGATCTATTAGTAAACATGTCATATGTTTTGTTAAAAGATTCTACTATGAAGTAACATGTTTCTAGAAGTTATAAAAAGTATTTATAAATTTGCCAAGCCACAGAATGCTAATGTAAAAGACAATTCATAACTGCTTACTTCTTAGTTTTCACTAAAAATTAAGGTCTGTAAGGGTTAAGAATTCCAAGTAATAAATGCGATTAAAGCTACTAAAAATCAATAAAGAAAGCATCTTTGTATTCAAGGAAAGTAAGATGTATGTTTTCAGTACAGAAGGTAAGAAAAAAGATATTTTTGTTTGTTAAAAAAGCTGTAGAAGTTTTATGGAAGAAAAACTGAGAAAAGACTTGTGCATGGTCATCATGGCTAAGATTAAAATAAATTTAATTAAGTAAGTGCGTTTTAGTATCAAAAGTAAGCTGGTGCAAAGTTAAAATTTGGTTTTCTCTCTCTTAAAAGGATAATTTTCTTAAACTTTTGGTCAGCTCTTGATAAAGAGATTATAAAAGATTTTTCTTTACCTTTGTGTAAACCTACATAAAAGAAATTCTGTGTTTTATCAAAATAATTCCCTATTTTCAAAAAGGCTGAGGTCTCTCTATTAAAAATTTTTAAAACTGTTTAACTCTCTTTGTTTGCCTTTAACATCTTCTCTTGTCACTTTGGTTAAATGGGTAACTAAGCCTTGTTTCACAGTGACCTATATCCTATTTGAAGTCTTTTGACATTTACAGGCAGTTATTGTTTTACTCTGCTTTTGCAAATATGTTTCATCTTCAGAGATTCATGGAAAGGACTCTGGCACTTTCTCTAGAATGCAGGTTTCAGATAAACTTTCAGATCATAAAACTGAACTGGGTAAGAAATTGCAGAACTCTAATGGAAAAGCTGATGACTTCATGAAACTGCTAACAGAAGATCAAGAGGAAAAGGTGATTACATGGGACTAAACAAACTGATGAGGATGATTATAATTTTTATGACTTTTTGTTTGAAATATTGCTAATTTTTTAATATTTTATTTTTTCAGATTTAAGGAAACCCCTTTTTCTTTTTTCTTAAACTAACTACGACTTATAGCAATTTGGTAAATTATACTTTTGTAAGCAGAAATGAAGCATTTATCTTTTTTCTCCCTACCTGACCCCTCCAGAATTTGGAAACTTTTAGCGAGGAAGTACTCTTATCTTCATGGCAATATAGTTCTTTGCATAAGTTCAATAAGAATCTGTTCTCAGGCCGGCCTGGTGGCACAGCGGTTTAGTTCACGCTTGGCAGCCCGGGGTTCAGGGGTTCGGATCCCGGCCGCCTGCCGATGCACTGCTTGTCAGCTATGCTGTGGTGGCATCCCATTTAAAGTAGAGGAAGATGGGCACGGATGTTAGCCCAGGGCCAGTCTTCCTCAGCAAAAAGAGGAGGATTGGCAATGGATGTTAGCTCAGGGCTGGTCTTCCTCACAAGGAAAAAAAAAAAAAAAAGAATCTCTTCTCCTTATAACAGAAAACACTGGCTGTATTACCAAAGCTTTGACTGGAATGCCATATTTGAGAGAAACATAGGTAGACTTGGATATGACCAAAACAGCTTTAAGGGACAAAGATTGACTTTATGAAACAAATAAAGCCACCTGGAAGCATTGGCCTGATACCTTGCTTACAGGATTCCCAGCAAACTTACCAGGTGAGTAAAAGTCACTTCCTGGCAGATGCAAAGAACCTCAGGATATTGTGGGGACCTTGAGAAGAGGAGAATTCACCCAAATCTATAGGTATTGCAGGTGGAGTCTGGTGACAAGTTCTCGGCTTTGCTTTCCTGAGAGAGACTTTTACAGTTCAATCTGAGATTCCTTACAAAAAGTTCCAGCAAAGCAGCTTTAAAAGAGCCTATATGATCAATTGCTCTCCTTGCTATACTTTGGTAAATAATTGAGCCAAGTTTATTAACACTAGACTTATTTTGCAAACCAATTAGTCTTAATTTGGCTATGTTTGGTAAAAATGAGGGTGATTTTAGGGGCTGGCCCTGTGGCCTAGTGGTTAAGTTTGTTGCACTCTGCTTCAGCAGCCTGAGTTTGTGGGTTCGGATTCTGGGTGCAGACCTATACCACTTGTCAGCAGCCATGCTGTGGTGGCAGTTCACATACAAAATAGAGGAAGATTGGCACAGATGTTAGCTTGGGGTGAATCTTGCTCAGCAAAAGAAAGAGGGTGATTTTAGAGAGAAATTTTATTATATTTATTCAGTAGAAAGTATAATACACAATTGTGGATATTAGATTCTAGGTCTGTTAATTGTCCTTGAGGTTTTGTTTTCTGCCTGTAAACTGGAGTGGATCCTGAATTCTTCTAGTCTCCTGAAATATCTGGCTACAAATCTCCAAACTAATATTTTCAATTTTTTCCATCATTTTCGTTTGGAATCATTGAGCACTGAAACCACACTTGTTCCTGAATCCCTGCAAGCTGACGCCGGACAACTTGATATAAACTTAAGAGAGATCACCACGATAGCATGCCTGTTGCTATGTAAGCCAGTCAAATGATACCTGAGCACCCAACAACATTTCAAACTGCAAAAGATGCTTCAACGCTGACATCTAGAAATCTTCTGGAGTGGCTGTCTCCTGTGCTCAGAAACTGGTTTATAATTTGCTCCAACAATTAACTTTGTTTTTCTCTTTGTTTCCATAGAAATGTTTCTTATTAAATACCTGATTGCTTACTCACACTACATAGGCCTAACTTTGGAAGCCCACCTGCATGAAATGAAATGAATCTAACTGGACTGATCTATTTTCAGGACTAAGAGACATGTTCAGTGAAATGGAACAATCAACCACTCAGCTTCTGGACTGTGAAACTCCTTAAAGTTTCACAGACTGTGGGGGATCAGAATTTTCCACCCCAAAATGTGTCTCATTGGCTTGATTACTATTAGGAACAAAAGACTCTGAAAGAAACTTTGACCTTCCCACTAATTCCCTAAAGGAATTTACGATAGAAGGCCTGTTCCAGGAAGGAGCTAATACCATAAGATAACTATAGTGTAATAGAAACCAGGTATGGTAGACAGGAGGGCACCGGAGGCCCATTTTTATCAAAGTTCTTTTGGGTCCCGTTGTCTATAGATGGCCGAGCAAACATTCGTTTATCAAACATTTGCTTTTCCTCTCCATGTGAATTGCCTTCCTCCTCTTTGAAGTTCCAAATCGCTACCCTCAACATCCTCCTTTGTCTTTAGCTGAAGATGGTATTTAAGGTGGGGGCTTCGGCCATTTTGGCAAGTTACTCAGTTTTCCTGAGTTTCTCCCATGGATACATGTTATTAAACTTTGTTTGATTTTCTCCTGCTAATCTGTCTCATGTCAATCTAATTCTTAGACCAGCCAGAAGAACCTAGAAGGTAGAGGAATTGTCTTCCTCCCCTACAACACCTTTCTAGCTGCTCCTACAAGTCCCTAGAAAGTTCCCTAGTTTATTAGAACAGCAACATTAAAGGTAGTTTATCTATGGATAGACCCACCTCCTTGCTTGCCATCCAGCCTAGCCCAACCATGTTCACTACTGAACAGTCACTTTCTGTCTTACTGTTTGTTATATAGTGGCTGTCCATGTACCCACCCCTTTTTACTCAGCTTTAAAATTTTTTTTAACATATCAGAAATATGTTTTTATGTTTCCCTTCAAAATCTTTATATTTCTCATTCTAATTGGTTTCTTAGAGTTGATGTACCATAATTTACTTAATCATTTGTCCTTTTCTTGGGCATTTGGTTTGTTTTCAGGTTTAGCATTAGCTGTGATGAATATCTTCGTGCCTCTGTTTCCTTCTGTTGCACTGTTTCAACGGGACACATTCTCAGAATAGGACTATAGTCATCCCTCGTATCCATGGGGGATTGGTCCCAGGACCCCCGTGGACACCAGAATCCAAGGATACTCAAGTCCTTTATATAAAAGGACTGTAGTATTTGCTTATAACCTATGCACGTCCTCCCGTACACTTTAAATCATCTCTAGATTACTTATAATACCTAATAGAATGTAAATGCTATGTAAATAGTTGTTACACTGTATTGTTTATGGAATAATGACAAGGAAAAAAGTCTGTATGTATTCAGTGCAGACTCAAACATCGTAGGCCTTTCCACCTGTGGCTGGTTGAATCCGCAGATACAGAACCCGTGGATACAGAGAGCCAACTGGACTGAGTCGAAGGAAAAGGATGTTTTAAGGACTTTGAATGTATAGAGTGGTGTTGCTCTCCAGAGTGCTTATGTATACGTTACCAGCTCGGCATGTGGGGGTCAGCTTTGCCAGTCTTGCCAGAACTGGGAGCTGTGTGGTGTATCAGGATCTGCAAGACCACCCCTAGGTCGACGATCGGCTAGGAGGACTTGCAGGACTCAGCATACGGTGCAACTCACGGCTGTGATTTATGTGCAAATGGAAACAAAGGGGAAAAGCCCATAAAGTGACGTCCAGAGGAAGCCAGGCTCCAGCTTCCAGAGTCCTCTCCCAGGAGAGTCACAGGGGACACACTCAGTTCCCCAGCAATGAGTGTGACAACACGTGTGAACTGTTGCCGACGGGGGAGGCTCCTTAGAGACCCGGCGCCCAGGGATTTTATGGGGGCTGGTCACGTAGGCACTGTTTGCAGAGCACGTACCAGAATTCCAGGCTCCTGGAAGGAAAGCAAGTGCTGGGCCTGAATCATATTGATGCACACAGCCAGTTTCAGCACCGTGAGCCGTCTTACTGGGGAATGGAGAGAACCCTCCCGAAATCCGGGTTCCCAGACACAAGCCCAGGGCCAACCTTGCCGGCAGGCCTCTCTGAGGATAGCCATCTCAGGCCTGCTATATTTACTCTTTTCTGCACTGGTGGTAAAAAACATTTTTTTTCTGAGGGCAAATCATCTAAGTATAAAATGATACATAGGTTTTGCTATAATTTGTATTTGATTAATTTCAGTGATTGCTTTCTGAATGGAATTGCTTTATGTTCTTGGCTCTCAAATCGGGTGATTGTGTCCCTGAGGAACCCAAGGGCATTTGGTCTTCTAGGATTGGCCTTAAAACTGATGAGATTTGCAGAGGCCGGAAGGCTCCCTGTCCTGAGGGCACCACCCTAGCCATGAATGGAAATTCCATCAGTAACAGTGGGTCTGTCTATTTGCAAGGGTTAAGGGTCAACTGAGGAAGGTGATCTAGAAGCCCTCTCTAGGCTGCGAAGGGATGGACAATGTGCAGGATTAAGTATTACCAAAGCCTTTTGGAGGGGAGTGCCCCAATCCTGGCTAATTCGCTCCAGGATCAACGCCCATTGCTTCCTGGGAGCAAGAGCCTGAGGGCCAGGACAGGGTTGGGATCCACGTGGACCTTGCAGGGTGGGAGCAGGTAGTGTATCCAGCTCTGAGGAAGGAGGTGTGTGTTGAACACTCTTTCAGTTTCAAGTGCTGTGTAGCAAGCCACCCCAAAACTTAATGACGTAAAACAAGGACAACCTACGTTTTGCTCACGAGTACGCATGTAGAGGAGGGTCTGGTGGGGCAGCTGGTCCTCTGCTCCACTCAGCATCAGCTGGGGCGGCCTGAGGCCTGGGGCTGGGATCCTCTGAAGACTCATTCACTCACACAGCTGGAGGTTGGTGCTGGCTGTCCGCTGTGACTTTAGCTGGGCCTGTCGGCCAGCTGCGGCCTCACTGTGTGGCTTGGGCTTCCCCTCATCGTGGTGGCTGGGTTTCAAGGGCGAGTGTCTCAAGTAAGAGGGAGCCAGGCTGCAGCCATATCACTTTTCTACACTAACCACAGAAGTCACACCGAGTCACTTCCATCACATTCTGTTTATTGGGACACGTCACTGACATGAGCTCATGGTCAAGGGGGGGAGAATTAAACTCCACCTTTGATGAGAGAAGTGTCAAATGATTTGTAGACATGCTTCAAATTCACCACAAGCATATATTAGCTTGGCCATTTTTAGGCGTTTATTCTGCAGAAAAGCTCATACAAATGTGCAAAGTTATTTGAGGATATTTTCTGCAGCATTATTTGTATTGGTAAAAAAAAAAAAAAAGGAAACAATCTAAATGCGCTCAATAGGAGACTGGTTAAATTACTTGTGGTTTCCTTACATTACCTGTTACTTGTTAAGCAAAACAAATAAATGATACAAAATAGCAATAACAGAACAAGCTGTAGAGCAGTGTATGTGGTGTCACTCTGGTTTGTTAATATGTCGTGAATTGAAGGCACAGACAGACGTCTGAATGGATGCACATCAACCCGTTTCTAGTGGATCTCTTTGGGGAGTAGAGTTATGGGGGGACATTCACTTTTTACTTTATATTTTTGTGGTATTTGACTATTTTACAAATAACGTATGTTATTTAATAATTTAAAAATATACTCTTCCTGTAAATTTTTCTAAATTTTAATATAGCAATTTGAACAGGTTAAACATTTTTTATAAAGTTTGTATTTTGCTCACTTTATCATCCAGTTTTCCTGATTCCTCATATTATACATTAGCTACAGTGTCTTTTTAAAAATCTTGTTATGAGTTAAAACTGAACTGCTTTAAGTAATTCAGGTAACTGCTGAGAAAGGGCCCTCAGGGGTAGTGGAGAGAGCACTGAATTGGGAGTCCAGAGAACTGGGTTCTAGCTCAGGCTCTGACACTAACCTGCTGCACCCATTGGTAAGGATTGTTCAATAGTGGAAAGAGTTAATTTGTTAAGGTCTCTCTTGGATTATGTGTTAGTTTGCTAGGGCTGCTGTAACAAAGCACCACAAACTCGGTGTCTTAACAGAAATGTATCATCTCACATGTCTGGAGGCTAGAAATTCAAGATCAAGGTGTTGGCGGGGTTGGTTCCTTTTGAGGCTGTGAGGGAGAATCTGTTCTCTGTTTCTCCTAGCTTCTGGTGGTTGCTGGCAATCTTTGGTGTCCCTTGGCTTGTAAAAGCATCGCCCTGATCTCTGCCTTCATGTCCACATGACACTCTCCCTGCGTACATGTCTGTGTCTAAATTTCCACGTTATGAGGACACATTCCTACCAGAAGGGGGCCTGCCTACTCCAGTGTGACCTCGGCTTGACTAATCACATCTGCAATGACCTTATTTCCAAATAAGGTCACATTCTGGGGTACTGGGGGTTAGGACTTCGGTGTGAATTTGGGAGGGACACAATTCAACCCATGACAAATTATATGAATTCAAACTCCTTCTGGGATATATTATGGATAACACTATCTTGCACGCAGGCATTTATGTATGGTATCTTCCATCACCACCCCACCTGATTAGGTGGAGAGTACTGGCTCCATTTCATGGATGAGAAAACAAAAGCTTCAAGAGGCTGAGGGACTTGTTCCAGGACGGAGGCCGTGAGTGAAGGGCCTGGCAATGGGATCCACTCCTGCCTCTTGTCTGAAGCCTGTGCTTTCTGCCAGCTGCAGAGCTGAACTTGGCTGACACTTAACTGCTCCCGGTTTATTCCCCAGGTGCCTCCTTGATAATTTTCAGCAATTAGACAGTCCACATTTCCAGTACCAATCCAGCCTCAGGGAGATAATTTAAATATTCCCTGATAGATAATTACATGAAAAATAGCAGTCGTATTGCCTTTGGGTTTGAGAGTTTGCTCGCTCGTGTTTCTCGTTGGAGTATGACGGCCTTGCGAGTGGCTGCATAACATCTGGATTTGGGTGCAGAACCTGGGCGCTCAGGGAAACCGCGGCCCCCGCTGATCACACGGGCTGGAGACGCGGTGTCAGGACCTGAACCCCTGCCGACTGCCATTCCTGGTCTCTCGTTGTTATTTGTAGAGGAAAAGCATTCCAGAGAAACAGTTTTACCTTGGCTACCCCAAATATAAACTCAGGGGTTTATATTCTGAAGACTGGATTCCTGCGAGTTGGGGCATTTTAAGCATTGGAAAAAATATTCTGGGGGCTTCATCTTTATTTTCTTTATTCTGTAACTTCCCACTAATGGGCAGCTGCACGCATTTGGGGAGAGCAGTCCAATTGGGGACGATTGCAACACACGCCTGGGGCAGCAGGGGGCAGCATGTAGCTTCGCATCCTCGTCGGGTCTGGATCACCAGTTACCTCTCCTTCCGTCACCCCGGGGCGCCGGAAAGAAGCCAGGCAGGCGTCTTGGAGGGGTGAGGCCCTGTGATTCATCATGTCCCTTTCTGATCTAAGACGGCAAATGAGTGTAACTTCCGGAGAAGGTGGTTCCATGAAGGAACCCAGCAGCGGCCTGGAGGGAACAGGTGCTCGACAGAGAGCCCTCAGTTAGCAGTGGATCTGGGCAGGGGGATGCTCTCAACATTTCACAACAGGCAGGACCCGGGCACCGGCCAGTCAGAAGGGACGGCAGCCTCCCTGTGCAGGTGTGCGGAGGTGGGGGGGGGACAGCCATTCTCCAGTTGGTGTGGAGGGGTATGGATATTTTAACAACCAACCAGTGCTTGCTGGCGGAATATGAGCCCGGGTGAGGTCTGCGGGCCCCTGAAGTGGGTGGTGTCAAGATCCCGTCCAGCCCAGGCACTGTGTTTTCAGGGGTTCACGAGACTGATAGTGATGGGAACGTGGCTTTTCCCAACAAGTCTAGGGGACATCCACACTATAAGGAGGATCAGCGCCTCCCCTGTGGCCTTCTGAGCCCCCATGACTTACCCACCCCGCTGACCCATGCAGGTCGTGCCCCCAGGAGCCTGGCCTGTCCGACCTCACCCCTGCTCCAGGCTTGGCTGTTTGTGACAGTGCTGGTCTCCCAGGCCGTCTCTGACTGGGGCCTGCTGGCCACATGGCTTGAGGAGCTGAGGGCAGTTGGGCAGAACCAGCCTCTGTGGCCAGCACAGGGTGCCGGGGTGGGTGACCGAGGGTGGAGCTGGGAGTGGGGTAAGTCGGGAGAGGAAGCTGGTCTCTGGGGCTGCAGCCACGGGGGGAGGTTCAGGTGTTCTCATCCTTCAAGGCCAAAGGCAGGTGCCACCCGTCTGTCCAGCCCCAGAGGTGACCCCTCCTTCCTCTGGTTCAGGAGCTCTCCGTTTGCATTTCTAAGCAGGCCCTCCTCTGTGGGGATGTAACCCTGGCTGTCTGTCTCCTGTCCATCTGTCTCCCCATGGGGAGCCCCAGGCCTGACCCAGGGCCTGCCTGCCATGTGGGTTCTGGGGCTGGGCAGAAGGGAGAAGCAGTGGGAGACCCCAAGAACCAGGAGACCTTGGTTGGGAGCCCACTCTTGGTGCTGCCCTGTCCTGCTGGGACAAGAGGTGACCCCTGGCCTTGCCCGCTTGGCCCTTAGGTGAGGCTGGAGTGGGCGAGAGGAGGCAGTCATAAAGGTGATCTGACTGGCAGGTGTTTCTGCTCTGATGGTGCGGGAACCCCTGACAGATCTGGTTGAGGTGGGGACACCTGCCTATCGCTCTGCACACCTTGCGACCCTTGGAGGGCGGGAGCTACCCCGGGCTGGGGTGGGGGCAGGCCGGGGCTGAGGGCACACCCTCTGTCAGAGATAAGTCTGCCAGCTAGACCGTCAGCCTCTCTCACCCACTAAGGCCGAAGTCTGCCCCCGAAGAAGGGGGGACTCCCTGAGGTCTCATAAAGAAGTAGTGGGTCACTTAGCAAGGGAGCGAGGGCTTCTCGCACAGTGGAGGAGGGGCGGGGGGGGAGGACGGGGCAGGAGGAGTGCATGATTTGTGTCAGGCAGACCTCCATCCTAGCCCCAGCCTCACCCCCGTGCAACCTTGGGCGAGCCCCTTCACCTGTCTTCCTCCCTTGAGGATGGACATCATCACCCGCCCTGCCCCTGCTGGTGACAGGGCAGGAGGTGGATGCGAGAGGCCCTGCAAACTTTGAAGTGCTGTGCACATCCACACTGAGATTGTTCAGCTCAATGAGGCTGCGGTTCCTTCCAGGGAGAATCAGGTCTAAAATGGGAAAGTGACCCAGGAGGGAGAGACACAGAGGATTAAATACCAGCAAAGTAAAATGACCACTAGCTGCTTGTCTCCTAAGAGCAACCAGGACAGGGAGGCTGTGGCATCTGAGAATTGGAGGGGAAGGAGACTTCTGGTGAGAGGGGATGGGGCCTGACCTTCATCAAGGACTCCCAAGTGTGTGGGACCACAGCAGGCACCTCATTTGTTTGTTAAGCTGTTTAACCCTCACGTCAGCTCATGAGGGAGGTAATACTGCCATTATACAGGTAGGGAAAGAGAAGCTCAGAGAGGGTGAGTGACCTCCCCAGGGTCACACAGCAGAGTTGGCATTTGAACTCAGGACTCTGACTTGGGGGTCCTGGGAAATCCCTCCACACCCACAGAGAAAAACACAGACAGAGAGGGTGGGGCCAAAAATGGACTCTGCCCAGGTCCCAGGTGTCCTCCAGCCAGCCAGCCAGCCCTGCCTTGATTTCTTCTAGGGCTCTTGGCCTTTAAAGAATGGCAGAGCTCAGGAGTAGGTTTTTTCTGAAGTCCTTCTGGGAGGAAATGACATCGGTGTCACAGAGGGAGCTCCAGCAGAAACAGGTGCAGAAGAGTCTTGTGTGAGAGTGAGCTGAGGTCACTCTGAGGTCCCTTCAGCTCTGAGGTTTTGTGATTCTGAGTCCCTTCCCTTTTACAGGCCTCAGTTTCTCCTTATGAAATGGTCAGTGGAGCAGTGGTTCCCAAACCTGACTGGGAACTCGATGAGATGCCGATTCCCGGGCTGGACTCCAGAGGCTGTCCAGCATCTACCTCCCAGGTGACCCAGCCCTTGGTGACACATCACCTGAGGACCCCTTCGCCCCTCCTGCTCCAACCTTCTGTGAAGGCCACCTGCCTCCTTTCTTTTTTGTTGTGAGGAGGATTGGCTCTGAGCTAACATCTGTTGCCAATCTTCCACCTTTTTTGCTTTTTTTCTCCCCAAAGCCCCAGTAGATAGTTGTATGTCATAGTTCTGCATCCTTCTAGTTGCTCTATGTGGGACTCTGCCTCAGCATGGCCTGTTGAGCAGTGAGTAGGTCTGCGCCCAGGATCCAAACTGGCGAACCCTGGGCCACCAAAGCAGGGTGTGTGAACTTGGGAGCGCCCAAGACATTTGGTCAAGGATTATCCTGGGTGTGTCTGTGAGGTTAACATTTGAACTGGTAGACTGAGTAAGGCAGATTTTCTTCCCCAGAATGCGTGAACCTCATCCAGTTAACTGAAGACCTGAATAGAAGAGAAAGGCTGAGTAAGAGGAAACTTCCTGCTTGACTGCTGTACTGGGACATTGGTCTTCTCCTGCCTTTGGACTTGAGCTGAAAAATTGGCTCTTCTTGGGTCTGAGCCTGCCGGCTTTTGGACTAGAACTCACACCATCAGCCTTCCTGGGTCTCCAGCTTGCCAACCACAGATCTTGGGACTTCTCAGCCTCCATAATCATGTGAGCCAATTTCTTATAACAAATTTCTTTGTCTCTCTCTCTCTCTATATACACATCCTGTAGGTTCTGTTTCTCTGGAGAACTGTGACTAATACATGTGGGTCTTATTGTCTCCATTTTACAGATGAGGAGAGTGAAGCCCAGAGAGGTTAGATGGGGAGTGGGGACTCAGTCCGATCAACACAGACTTGACTGCCTAGTTCTTGGCCTCTGTGCTCGGGCATCTGCCAGGTTCTGGGTCGGCGCACCACCTCTGCAGCCTCGTGGTGAAATGCCTGAGGCCTGAAACTTGGAAGCACGAGGAGCAGAGGCTCAAGGACCAAAGAGAGCTGTCACCTCCAAGGAGTAGGGTTGGGGGCTGGAGGAGAGGAGAGGACTCCAGGGTATCCGCATTCTCGGTTTTCAGAGAAGGAGGGAAATAGCTGGAGGATAGGCGTCTGGGTTCTCAGGTCTCGTGAGCGGTGAGGCTGGGACAGGGGCCTCCTGGACCCATGCGTTAACACTGCGCTGGGAGACTTCATGCTCTCGTCTCATTTGTCTTCACCCCAATTTATGGATGAAGAAACAGAGGCTCAGAGGGCGTAACTGACTTGCCTGTGATCTCAAGGTTGGGAAGTTTTGCAGTTTGGAGTCAATCCCACGTGATGTTCTCGGGCCTGTTCTTCCTACACCCTTCACTACTTTCCAAGTGGGAATCTTCTCTTCTTTTCTAGACATGAGATGCAGGGACGGCTCGTTAAAGGAAAATATCTGACAGGGTCTGGAGGAGGAAGTCATCTTTGAGGCCAATGGTGGGGGATACAAGAGTTAGCTTTAGGGCTGCAAAACCAAATTGGGTGGAAGAATATTTTGTTTGCTGAGGGAGCTTTCACAATTTCCTGCTTATTATTTGGCCAATAGTAGCCTTGTTTTGATTACTGCAAAGGCCAACAGCTGCCTGAGACACGTTGGTTCTACGAACTGGTGGGGAATCTGTAGACCGGTCAGGGAGGTCCCCAGGAGATTCCACCAGCCCAGCCCGGATCTGGGAGAGCCCCTTGAAACATCGCAGTTGCACAGAGGCAGGAAGATGTCTGCTCTGGGGTCATCAGCTCTAAAGGCGTGTTCTCTCATTAGAGCGAGTGGTGCCTGCTGGGAATGAGAATGTGTTTGCATTTGCATCTTGTAAATGCTCCAGGAGCGACTGTACCAGAAAGGGCTGCCTCTTGCATTTTGCATTCGGGCTGAAATTCACTTAGTGCCTGTATATGCGGAAAGGTGGTAAAATGTGGTGATTAAGAGCAAGCACTTAGGGATCG
The DNA here is from genome assembly GCA_031878705.1 of Tapirus indicus. Taxonomy (NCBI): domain Eukaryota; kingdom Metazoa; phylum Chordata; class Mammalia; order Perissodactyla; family Tapiridae; genus Tapirus; species Tapirus indicus. The sequence goes on along the minus strand of CM062923.1, from coordinate 9,074,031 downwards.
GACCGGATGGGGAGTGCAGGGTCTTGCCCTCACCAGCGCTCAAACTGCTGACAGCGGCTTTGCTCGCTGTGAGAACACAAGCTCCTTCGTGGGGCAGACGTGGTCTAGATCCCCGTTCCACTGCTTTATCCCTTTCCCTCGCTCTCAGTCCCACTCCCTGGGTAAGAATGTGGTAATAGTAGCAGTCACCCTGTAGGGTTATGTTGGACATGAAATGTCACGAATTATGTGTAAAGGTCTTAGCAAACCTCCTGGCAGCTAGTAAGAATAATGCTGGCTAGTACTATTATGATTATGTTGAAGCCCACCTGATAGAGTAACCCCAGGACCCTTCCTGCAGTCCCTGAGCCGGGTTTACTTGGCTTGCTGCAGCAGGGACAGTGCTCGCACTGAGGAACTGAAGGCCATGTTGGGAGGGGGGTCGTGCGGGCTTGTGCCGGGTGATTCTAGGAGAGGGTGTTAGTCATTTTTGCAGCTGCATCATGGCCTTGCCTGGGGTTCTTTGTTTCTGCGTTCTGTTAGCATAATTCGTGTCCTGTTGGAAACCTTGTTTATCTCAGTTTGCCTGCCAGCGGGCTAATTTCCCCTTTCTCAATGATTATACAGATTGTCGCTATCAAAGCCTGGGGTCTCATTTAAGCCAACACATGATCCCTGTTCCCAGCAGAGACTGGAATGAGACTTCCCCACAGCCCAATGACTGCACCTGTGCTCCAGCTCCACCACGCTGGCCCCGTCTTACATCTTTGGGCTCTTTGACCCTGGAGCTCCCTCATCTGCACTTGGCTCTTACTTGTCATTCTGTCTCAGCTCAGAAACCATCCCCTTCCTGACCTCCTAATAACGAGCCCTCCCTCCAGCTCTCTGGCGGTCTGTGTCTCATCACTCTATTTTCTTTGTAGCATTCATCGCTCCCGAATTATTTTGTTTCTTGTCTGTTTCCATCGCTAGAGGCAAAATGCCACGGAAGTATCTCCGGCTAGAATGGTGCCTGCCTGTGGTAGGTGCCCAGTAAACAGCTGTGGAAGGAAGAAAGGAGGAAGGAATATTCCCACACGTGATCCTTCCCTGTTCAATCCATAGGATTCCAAGGGTTTGGAAGGGGAGCTTGAGGTCATGTTCCAGGATCCCTGAAGCCAGTGGTCCCTTCTGCAGCATCCTCACTTTGCCTCTGTTGGACCATTTCCACTGCAGAGAGCTCCTTACCTTATGACGTGCCCAGTGCTCTTGCATTAGAAATCTCTTTCTTAGAGAGGGACCGAGCTTCACTCACGGACCTCTGTTCTGCCCCCGACAACTGCGGAGAGCAAGACTCCTGATGGCCTTCTGAGTAATGGAGGATGTCTCTCAGAGTCAACTCTTCTCCAAGGCAATGAGTTACCTTTTCTCCAAGACAACCCGCAGTCTCTTTAGACATTCCTCCCATGATGTAGTTTCTAGATGTCTCAACTACATCTCTTTATATCAGGGACCCTGAAAAATTTCAGAGGTGTCCCTCAGGAGTACTGTGAAACCCCTGATGTTATTTGTAACATTTTTCTGCAGGTGTGCAGTTTTGGGGTGGAGAGAGCATCTGTAGGTTTCATCAGCTTCTCAAAGGATCCTCCATCTCAGAGTGGTCCAGAAGCTTCCAGAAGCCCTGCTGCATCTAGACTTCCAGGCCAGGCCTTCTCTCTATGGTGCACAGTGGTGTTCTGCTTAATAATGACCACCCAGCCTTGGTAGCACTTTCTGTTTTAATGACTCACTTTCACATTCGGCATTTCCCTGAGTCCTCACAATGCTGTTTTTTCAGTGTATTTAATTCTTCTGTGAATGAGAAAACAGGGCCCTGACAGGGTAGGTTTTTACCTATTTGGCAGCTGTGCTGTTGGATGTATCAGGTTCAAGACTGTTACCCCTTCCTTCCAACATTAGGTGGCGAGTTTGCTGTCTTATGAAGCAGTCTTTTTTTTCCTATTAATATAGCTACACTTGTTTCCTTTTGGTAAATATTTGCCTGCTATTTCTTTCCCCATCCGTTTATTTTAAATGTGAGGACTTATGTTTTAGGTGCGTCTCTTGTAAACAGCATAAGGCTGTCCTAAATAAAAAAATCGAATCTGACAACTTCTATCTTTTAACTACTAAGTTTAGTTCATTTATATTTATTATAATTATTGATATTTTGAATTTTTTCTATGATCTAATTTTGTACTTTGTTTATCCTGCTTTTTACAATTACCATTTCAAAAATAAAATTACCATTTCCTCTATTCTTTTGGAATAAACTCCATTTCTCTTCCTTAGCTCTTTGAAAATTGCCTATTTTTTCAGTGATTGTCCTTAAAATTCTAACGTATGTACTTAACTCTGCAATTTTTCTATCCTTCTCCCAAACATTTTGTATACCACAAAAATTTTAGAATTTTTTCACTATAATCACTCATCCAATTGTACATGTTATTTTTTCCCAATATTGTAGTTCCACCTTGTTTTTATTTCCCCCAGATGTCTTTACTCATCTCAGTCCTTCTTTCCGGGTTCAATTTTCTCCTTTTTGAAGTACTTCCTTTAGAATTTCCTTTAGTGAAGATCTATTGGTAAATCCATTGGTTTCTGTTTGTCTGTAAATATCTTTATTTGTCCATCATTCTCCAGTGATGGTTTCACTAGGTATACACTCCTACTTCAACAGCAGTTTTTTCTTAGCACTTTGGAAATAAAATTCCATTATATTCTGGATTCTGATGGCTGTGAGAAGTTGGCTGTCCATCCAGTGCTCTGCACTCTGAAGGGATCTGCCCTTTCTCTCTTGGTGCTTTTCAGATCTTGTCTTTGTCTTTGGTCTTTTGCAGTTTCACTGTGGTGTCACCAGTTGCCATCTGTCATCGTTCAGCTCTAGATGCTGCTGCTGCTTCTTTTGTTTTTATAAAGAATTGTGGGAAGATGTGGACAGTTTTCTTGCTAAAATAGAGATGTTTTAGCTCCATGCCTTCCCCAGGGCTGTCAACCTCGAGACCTTATCAAAGTGAAACAAGATCAGTCCCCTGTGACCGTACACCGGTTCCCAGCAATGAGCTCTTTTCTTTCCCTAGTCATTTAAAAAGTACTCCATACTGGAATTTTGCTCAAAATTGGTCAGTCTTCTATTTGCTTTTAGAATTTACCTTTTCCGCATTCTTGAAAACTGGCTGGCAGTTTCCTGTCTTCGGTCTCCTGACATCTTTCTTCCTCTCCTGATTTCTTATGCGTTCATGCATTTGATCTGAAATGAGGCCTTGAAGTCTTTCGCTTTCCTGGGCTGCGAATTGTCCAGTTCTGAAAAATGTAAAATTAGTTAACATGACCAGAAACGTTTTTACCATCTCTCTCATACGTGGGGATCGCAGTTCCTGTAGTGTGAGAAGCCTGGTAGTGGAATGTATGGATCGGAGTTGAAGTTAGATTAGTAGACCAGCCAAGTCACCCAGTGAAAGTTAAGGACTGTGCTAACTTAGAAAACAAGCCCCCATGTGGAATGAACAGTATTCAAGTGGAACCTCCAGACCAGGAAAGGAAAGAGGAGGGGATGAAGTGTTATTTAACTCCTTCCTTTCCCGGCCACATGCCAGACACTCCCACAAACCCCACAGCCACCAGAAGCATCAGAAACTGTAGTGTGGCCTGAGTAGGACTGGGGCGAGCTGCCTCCAACTCATTTTGTAACCTGTGGAATTTAATTATTTATTCATTTTACACTCACATAGGCACTCATCAATCTTTTAGAAATACTTTATTTCTATTGCTTGCTATATGCAAAGTACCTGCCCATTCTGGTTTAGTTTTCTCATCTGTACAGTGAGGTAAAGGGGTGAACTAAATGGTATCTCAGGGACCTTCTAACCCTGAGTTGTTATAATTCCAGCTACAGCCACATGGAAAATCTAAGGCTGAACAGAAGGGGGCCCAGGTCAGTGAGAGGTCTGACTTCCGTCCTCACTTGAGGGCTCTCAGTGGAGATGGCGCAGGTGCTGTTGCTGATTTTCCCACCGATATCTCAGTGTTGGGCTCGTGTCCACTTTTTCTTTTAAACTGGGCAGGTGCTTTATGACGGCAGGGTTGGAGGACAGGAGGCAGCCACAGACTGATAGCTGCGGCTTGGCTGTTGCTGTGTCCATCAGTAACGTTGTCCCGGTCCTTCCCTAAACGCTCCTTCTGGACTTATTCCTTAGCCTTCCAAGGAACCCAGAAAATTGTTGCAAATGTACAGCAAGAATCTGGCAAAGCAGAGATTGAAATTCTGTAACACAAAAATATTTCTTTTAAGATTTTAGTTGGGAATGCAGACAGCTGTTAGGGGCCCTGAGGCTGAATTCCAAAAGTAAGGCGGAGTGACTGACAATCTGCAGCACATTTTTGACGAGGAATTTCCCTTTACTATTCACAGATGAGGGCTGCTTTAGCTCAGGGCGTGTGGTGGTGACTAGGAAACACTGCAGGGCATCAGAGGGTCCCCACGAAGCAGCATGGTCCTCCCGGGAACTCACCTCCGCGGCTGTTTCCAGCGGTACCTTCCGTGGGAGGGACACAGAGGGCGGCTTGCGGGCCATCTTCAGAGTCTGGGCCGGGTTTGGGGGCTCATCCTCCTGTCTCTTCATCACTGTCAGCATCCTGTTTCTTCACCACCCACCCCCTCCAGCACCCAGTGAGCCTCCCTGCCGCCAACCCTAGCAGTGGTGCTTAGCCCCCTCCACCACCACCCCAGCACCCACGACATCCCGCTCCTCGGCCGCCACCTCCCGCCCCTCGCGATTCAGCGCCTGCCCTCCCTTTTCTCCTCCTTGCTGCTTCTCCCCGGAGATCCCTTGCTCCAGCCGCACTCAACCACTTGTCACTCCCAAGACGTGTCAGGAGCGCCTGTAGTGTCTTCCCAGAATGAGCATCATCCGTTGGGACTCAGCCCATCACCGTCAATGGGGAGTCCCCCCATCTGGATTCGATCCTCTCTTCCCTGCACCCCCACCCCCCAAGCCTGCCTCTGTCACACCGCCACTCTGTACTGCAGGCATTTCTTGTCTGTCTCCCTTCCCACCTGAATTTGAGCTGCTTGAGGGCAGGGAGCTGTGATCCCGAGTTCTTGGATGTGCTTGGCATGTGGCATGAGCCTGGCATATAGCAGAGACCCAACAAATCTCCCTTGGATCAGGAAATGAATGAATAACTGAAAGTGGCTAAAAGTTGCCCAGCCGAGGTTTATACACCAGGAGATCACCAGACCAGGATGGACTGTGACAACAGGGGGAAGTTCCCATGTCTGTTCATAAACCAAATCTGGAGGTGGCTACCATAGGGGCAGTTTCTGGAACATTCTGGGCAAGGGCATCATCTTTGCAACAAGCTTGTGCTTTCACTGCATGGCTGGGGTGGGGGGACCCTTATTTGGCTGCTGTGTGTGGTGAGTTGGGGTCCACCTCCCCACACAGGGTAGGTCCCTGTGGCAGGTTGGGTCCCCCAAGAAGCTCACGCTGGGACAGAGAACAGAATTCATGGAGTTTAGTGGGGGCAGTGCTAACTGGGATCAATGTCTGTGGGAGGACAGAGGCAGCCCCGCTGGGTGGAGGGAGAAGTTGGGCAGTGATGCCGTGACAGTGGACGTCTCAGCCAATCCAGAGGAAGCTCTGCAGCTAGAACAGCCCGTCAGAGTTGTCCCAGGTTGGAGCAAGTGATCCAGGCCTTTCCACCCCCATGTTGGCCATCACTGGATGCAGGCTGCCCCTGAGGAGGGGGCATGTTATGGGTTCAGTTGTGTCCCTGCAAAAAGATATGTTGGAGTCCTAACCCCCTGTACCTGTAAATGTGAAAGTCTGCTGCAAAAACTAGCATTTAGAGCTCATCTCTGCACAACTGGCAGTTCCTTTCAAGAGCAGTGGACTTTCTATTTGTTTGGAAAGACGAATTCTGGGGGTTATACAACTGTGTATCGCCTGAGCAAAAATACTCTATTCAAACCCGTTAGAGTGCATCTATTTTATTCCCAGTTTCTTTAAATGCCATAGACTAAGTCAAGGAATCAGAGGTCGTTTATGCTGGAAGGGACCTTAGAAGTGTTCACTGAATTGAAGAGCAGATCATCGTAGGACACTGTATGGGCATCGGGACCTGCTGGTCAAGGGAGGGCTGACACAGGCCTGGTGTGTGAGGAGCCCTTACTCCAGCCAGGGCTCCCCCTCTCCCATTAGCTGGATGAGCCTGGGGACAGGCTGAGAGCCTGCCCCTGCTCCAGGCTTACCCCTCCTCTCCTGAGGCTCGGCCTCCCCTTGTCCCTGACCCCTCCCCTCAGGGAGCTGTGGCATGTGCTGTGACCCCTTCAGGACAGAGGCACTCGTCTGCCCCCCCACCTCAAACCCCTGCCAGAAATGTCGTCTGCTGGTGCCTGGCAGCTGAGTATCTTCCCAGGAATCACAGGATGGGAGCTGCCTGGCCCAAGCTCATGCTGTCCCAGGGGCCGCCTGCGTCACTGATTGCTGTGGCCATGCCTGCCTCCACTCGGGACGACCTGCAGGCCAGCCCAGCCCCGGCCTCCCTGTGGTTCTGGCTGAGGCCTTACTGCTCAGTTCCACCCCCGCCTGCCCAGTCCTGCGTTCCTCACCCCTGGCAGGGCCGATCGCCTGCGCATCCCTGATCATCTGCCTGGTTCCAGTCTCCACCTCAGAGCATGTCCCTAACCTGCCCCAGCCACGTGGGCGTTGGCGTCCATCTTGCACATTTGGGGGAAGTAGCCAGTGGATTCTGCTCCCAGACCACAGAAGGCAGGCATAGTGGGCCGGCCCCCACCCGACATAAACGGCCCACTGCCCTCCCCCCACACTTGCTCAGCACCGGCCTGGGAGGAGAAGGAAAGTGCTCAGCTCCCCACTGGGCGCCCGGCCCCGTGAACAGGACTGGGTGTCCTGTGACTTGCTGTGGCCTCCTCCTGGACCGTGCCCCTAAGCTTTCCTCTCCGCAAAGGGCCTTAGAGAGAATGTTCTCTGGCCTTCCTTTCTTCCTTCTGCAGACTCCTCCAAGGGCTCAGAACCTCAAGATGACTCAACTGTCTAGTTTTAATCTGAGGGGTAGTGTAATTAGCCTATGAGCTAATGACATCAATTCTCAATCCCATTTGAGCTTCCGTATGTACCCAGGTCATAGACTTACATGGAACTCGCGGACGGACAAAGGGAACACAGTCTCTTCTTGTCTTCTGGGTGATAGTCTCTTGATGGGCACCTGGTCACGGTTGCAGGATCCCCTTCCCCTCCTCCCCCATCCTCTCTGAGTGTAGACGGTGCACAAGTGTGGGGGCGGGGGAGCCCCTGGTCTGCCCTTGGGTGGACTCTGGCTGGGAAAGGCTGAGGTGGTGGGTCTGGTCCTGCCCCTGGGCAGCCCAGTAGGGTTTGTGGCAGATGTCCGTGGCTGCTGTAATTTGTGGTCTGGGGAGCTCAGCTGTCCCATACATGGCAGCTGGGCAGGCCGGGGGGGTGCTAGGTCAGCTCCTTCTGGGGAGCATCACTGACCTCCAGGCCGCTCCCGCCCAGGTGGGGCTGGGGGCCCAGGACAGGTGGTCTTCTCCAGGAATCCCCAGTGGGAGTCAGGCGAGGTCCCTGCCTCTGCTTTTGACTTCCCCCCAGGCTGCTCCAAGGAGCCGCCTGGCTCAGAGACTCGGCCCAGGGAGGGGAGGGGTCACAAGGGCCCTGCCTGGTTACCCGCCTCTGTCCCTTCCCCTCACCATCCACCTCACTGGAAGGTTCATACTTTGCTTCTTCTTCCTGGCAGCTGAGATTTTCTCTACCGCACATCTTTCTTTTTCCTGAAGTGGGGTCTTCCCTGACCCCCGCCTCGAGGCTGAGACAGCTGCTAGGGAACTGTCTTCCATCCCTTTCTCTCCTTAAGTCCTCTCCAGTGTGGTGATGGCAGGATACGTCTCCTCTCCGCCTGAGTACTGAGCCTGCATCCCCTAGACAGGAAGGTCCCCGAGGTCAGGGCCCTGACTGTCTTGTTTGTCCCTGTACCGCCGACATCAGGGTCCTGTCTGCAGTCGGTGTGCAGCGAGGAGGCAGGAATGTGTGCATGAATAAGCAGCCGTCCTCAGGTGTAAGGGTCGCCTGGGTAACCCAGAGTCTCCGTGCCCTGATGCTTTCAGACCACCATCAGATGAAAACACAAACATTCCCCTAGAGAACTCCAGATACCCCAATAAGGCACCTCTGGACCCCGCGGGAGCTATAAGAAACACTGTTTGAGAAATACTGTTCTAGACTTTTCTGTGAAGCCCCAAATGACATTAATTTCACCCAATGCTGTTATTTGGATGATTGTGATAAACCAGATGATGGGGTTGTAAAACTTGGCACTCTCAAATGGAGATCCAATCCGGGAATCAATCCAGAAAGCTCCTTATGCAGTGCATTGATGTTCGGGGCCAAGAAGAGGCGGTCTTGGGGGAGTTCAGCGTGTGTCTGAAGTTAATGCAGAAAAGAAGAGGTGTGAGGGTGGATGGCTGATCTCTGGTCATTCTACCCTGGTCCTCATACCCACTTGTGTTCCTCGAACAGTGTGGCTGGGTGGTCAGTCCCACGGCCACAAGGGAGCTCTGCCCCTCAGTGCTGTGGCCTGGGGAATGCTGGCCAGCGGTGGTCTTCCCGCAGGGCAGCGTCAGAGAGTAAAAACAGAGCTGCGTGAACATTCTCTCGCAGACAGAAGTCCTAAGGAAGACCCACAGGCTAAGGACTTCCCGCAGAAGTGTAATGTTTCATCCCTTGGGAAGGAGAAGTGCACAATTCCCCCCCTACTGCTCCCCCTGCTGCTTTGCTGAGATATAATTGACATAACACTATGTAAGTTCAAAGTGTACAATGTGATGATTTGATGCACGTATATATTATGAAATGTTTACCACAATAAGGTTAGTTAACACCCTTCGCCTCACGTAATTACCATGTTGTTGTTTGGTGGAACATAAAGCTCTCCTCTCATGGCAACTTTCAGTATACGATCCGTTGTTAGCTGTAATCACCACGCTGTACGCTACAATCTACTCATTCATCTTCTAACTGAAAGTTTGTACCCTTTGACCAACGTCTCCCCATTTCCCCCACCCCCCAGCACCTAGCAACAACCATTCTACTCTCTGTTTCTATGTATTTGACTGTTTTTTGTTTTTTTTAAGATTCCACATATAAGTGATGCCATACAGTATTCGTCTTTTTCTGACTTATTTCACTTCAGCTTCGTCCATGTTGTTGTAAATGGCGGGATTTTCTTCTTCTTTTCTACGATGGAATAATATTCCATTGTGTGTATACACCACATCTTTTTTATCCATTCGTCCTTCAGTGGACACTTGGGTTGTTTCCATGTCTTGGCTGTTATGAATAATGCTGCAAGTCCATGCTTTTGAGCAGTGCTGGGCCTTTCTAGAGCCAGAAGAATTTCTCCTGAGTTTCAGAGGACAGCCTTTCTGGAGGCTTCTGTGGAGAGCAGGTGTGCCCCTGAGCAGGTGGGGGAAGGGATGTAGGGGACAAAATAAGGTTGCTGCCACGTGGCACTGGGCCGATGAAAGCCACCATTCCTGGCTGAGCACTGGCCAGGAGATGATGGACATCTGTGAGGAAGAAACAAGGACAGTTTGTAAGAGGGGGACAATGGACCCTCAGTGTGACCTGCAGCAGCAGAATGAACCCGGCCAGGCTGATTATTGTCCTCCAATGGCTTTGAGTGGACTCAGCAACCGATTGGTTAGATAAAGAATAGGGAAGGCCCCAGATAAATCCAGAGAACCATCATCTGTTGAGCATCTACTGACACCATATGCTTTCCATACATCACCTCATTTAGTTCTCCCAACAGCCACGTGAAGTAAATGTTATTACATCCCATTTGATGGGTAGGCAAACTGAGGCTCGGAGAGAGTTAGTGACTTGCCTGAGATCATGCAGCTGGACCTTAGACAAGGGTACAGGAGTGGAATCCTGTGCCTCCTAACTGGGATACCATCACAGTGGGGCAGTGTAAGTAAGAGAGATGCTGCACAAAATGAAAATCCAAAGCGAGGCAGAATGCTTTTCATTAATCCATTTATTCACACACTTCCTTCATTTTACAAACATTTACTGAGCACCTTTATCTGCTAGACTAGGGGGCCAGATACAGGCTCGCAATGAAGGTGTCATGAGCCCGTCGGCTGGAGTTTGAATGGCTTCTCTGGGGTCATCAGCCAGTTAGGGCAGGGTGAGGACCAGCACTGGGGCTCCCGACTCTGGCCCTTCTGTGCGTGCATGGACGAACCTGCTTTCTCTTCCCACAGGATCTAGACTGGCAGGTCCGTTCCCTGGTCCCGGCCACACACATTAGATGTAAGATGACGGCATAATTATAGAAATGGCTAACACCCCCAGCTTCTTCCACCGCCCTGCCCTAATCCGATGCAGCCCCGGAACACATTGTGATGATTTGTCACCCATTTTCCGAGGTAGAATGCACTAACTCTTAATGATAAGCCAAGGCTAGAGATGAGTAAATAAATATGCATGCCAGTCTGAATGCTATAATTAGAGCTACCATTTGGCTCAAGAAAAGCAGAGATGTTTTAATTCCGGGCCTCTGCTTGAATGTTGACTTGCTGCGAGGGAACAATCCATGGGTGTTAACACATTAAGTTCTGAGCAAGCAGTAGCATAGTAAGAAGACGATTTTTTTTAAAGTGGGGCTGGAAGTATTCTGTATACCACTCGATATTTTGGTTCTATGTTTATTTCCTGGAGCCAAATTAACACGATGGTTAGTGTTTTTCAGACATTTCTGACAGCTACTTTGAATGATGCTTTTGCATAAAATTTCTACTTTATTTGTACAACAGGTTGGCATCATTCCTTGGCAACAAAGGGTTGGGTGGTGATGGGATGGACATATACAACCTATTCGTTTGTTGGATATTTTTTCTCCAATACCCACTCTGTGCCAGAACTGCTCTGTTCTAGGCAGTAAATGACACAGATCTCTTGCTTTCTTGGAGCTAATGTTTTAGAGGGTGGAGATTAACAAGATAAACAATAAACAGGAATATACCTAAGTATGTAATACACGTCAAATATCAGATGGTGGTAAGTGTCACGAAGGAATATAAGTCAGGACGGGGGATAGAGAGTGATGAAGGAGTGTGCTGTCTTGGGTAAGGTGACTGGGGAAGATTCTGATGAAGTGACATTGTAGCAGAGACCTAAGTGAAGTCAGGGAGCAATGGGGATATGTTGAGAAAGAGTGTTCAAGCAGAGGGAACAGCATGTGCAAAGGCCCTGAGGCAGGAGTCTCCCTGGAGTGTCCAAATGAGATCAGAGAGGAAGCCAGGACCAGATTGGATAGACTAGAGGGCCACAGGACGGACGTGGACTTTGCTCTGAGGAAGATGGGAGCTGTTGCAGGGTTTTGAGCAGAAGAATGACATGAGTCAACTTGAGTTTTAAAAGAGTCATTCTGGTTTTCTGTGGAGAATAGATGTAGCCGGGCAAGTGTGTGAGGAGACAGCCCACCAGTGCAGGCTGCTGCTCCTCTTGCAACAAGTGCTCCTCGTCAGGGCAATGTGGCATGGTAGCTAATGAGCAGGCCCGGAGCCAGGCTGCTGAATCCCAGTGATGGCTGTGTGGTCCCGGACACGTAGCTGAGCCTCTGTGTGCCCCATTTTACTTGTCTATAAAATGGGGACAATAACATTACCTTCTTCAGTGGTTCTCAAAGTGTGGCCCACGGGCCAGCCACATCAACATCTTGGAATTTATTGGAAATGCAAATTTCCAAGACCTGCTGTTTCAGAAACTCTGGGGTGGGGTTGCCAGATCAATTACAGGACATCCAGGTAAATTTGAATTTCAGACAGATGGTGAATACTATCCATGCAGTACTTGGGGCATACTTACACTAAAACATTCTTCGTTGTTTATCTGAATTTCAAATGTATCTGGGTGTCCTGTATTTCCATTTGCTAAGTCTGGGATGGAGCTCAGCAATCTGAGTTTTAAGAGGTCCTCCAGGTTGTTCTGACGGACCTTGACATCTGATGACACCGACGTTCCTCCCCAGTGGTTCTGGAGGTTTACAAGCTGAGCACAGTGCCTGACCGGGGTCGGCGCTCGGCAGCTGTCACTATGACCACCGAGCACTGACTGATGGCCAGCACTTGCAGCCACGAGATGGAGCGACTTGGCTGCGGGTACACGGGTGTAGTCTGTTCTCCGTGAGGGCTGTTCCGCGTGCTCGGGTGCGAAGCCTTGGCGGTGTCCAAAGTGCCTCACCCAGCTGCCTGAAGTCACTCCGCTCCCTCCCCCTGTCGGGTTGATGATGGGGCTAGGAAGGGAGTGTGCACCCTCCCCCTTGGCTCCGGGATTTGGAATCACGTGAGTTCTCCTAATTTAGCAATGACGATTTCTCTAATTCAGTAACCAAGAAGGTACACAATCCGAAAGCCAGCTTGCTATGACATTGCTGGAGAGAATAGGTTTCTGTTTCTGGATTGTTCTGGTCAGCATTGCCCCGCTTTGGACTGAGGAGGCAGTGTGTGGGGACCTGAAAGAATTACCCTTGTAAATGTTAACTCAGTGGGTCAGAAAATACGGCTGAAGTTTATTCACGAAGACAGTGAGGAAGACGCACTCCTTGGTCTCATCAGACATAAGAGACACGTGTGTCCTAATGATGTTCTGGAAGAAGGCTGCAGTCAGTGTCTCCAGCTGCAATGTGCAATTGATAAATTCCAATTAGGTGGGTTTTAGAAGAAATATCTCCATTATGTGGGATGATCACCTGTTAGCTTAATTGAATTTTCTTTTCTCCTGGCTCCTCAATTGCTAAGTGCACATTCGACCCAGTAAGTGCTACTGCTTGGTCCTGGACTTGCAACCATCTGGAAACCCGGTAATGACAGCAGCCTGCTCAGAGGGTTTGCATGGGGATTAGGGGAGATAATGTGTGTGAAAGCCCCTAGCTCAGAGCCTGGCACTTAATAAGTACTCAATAAATGTTAGGTCTTCACAAATCATTAATCCTGACAGCCCTGTGGAAAGCAATTCATTTGAGGACTGCTTTTCTCTGCAGTGGACAGAACCTATGCTGGGTTTTCGTCTGCCAAGGCCATGTGTTCCCCAGAAGTACCGCTTATTCTATGCATTAGACTAAATGGGAATTGAAGGCCGTTTTTACCAAGGAAGCTAAAGGTTTAGGCCACGGCTTCTCACACTGCAATGTCCGTACTAATCACCCAGGGATCCTGTTAGATTTCAGATTCTGGCCCAGCAGGTCTCAGGTGGGGCTTAACATTTGAATTTCTCAGCTGCAGGTGATGCCAGCGCTTTTGGTCCGGAGCCACACTTCAAGACGGGGAGACGTCCAGCTACCAGCTTAGCCAGAGCATGACTGGCGCTTGTCTCACTGCCTGGTGGTTATTCGGGTATAGGGGTGAGCTCTTGGAGGGCAGGGCCTGGCTGAAAGGTCATATGCCCTCAGGTTGATGGATATTGGGTGAATGAATGAACAAGCCTGCTGTCTGGTGCTCAGTATGCAATTAACAGTTGTTCCTTCTTCAGATGACTAAACCAGGGAGAACTGGGTATTCCATAAACCCTGTAATAAAAATTTAGTTTTATCCAATAGAAGAATCACTGAGTGACTTTTTGACTTAAAATACAATCTATTTCACTATGGGATTCCCTTTAAGTAGTCAGTCCCTCTAAATACCCTCCAAGCAGGATTTAATTGATTGAATGTTCAGATTTTAGGACTCTGCTTGTGAATGCAGTTCCACAGGCTCAGGACCATCCCCGGGCTTCCTCCCAGGTGTGGGCTCCTCAGCTCTGCTGGCGTGGGTGCTGGCTGACGTCAGGATACCGTGTTCTGTCTCCCCATCCCCTGGCTCCACGGGCACCTTATCTGTCGCCTGCTGAGTCTGCCTCTGGTGCCCGTTGTCTGCTTGGGTCCCTCCCATGTTTTCATTCTTTCTCCCAGAGTCACAGACTGGAGGGAATATGTCCTTGTTTGCCTGCAGTCTGAAGCACATCACATCCCCGTTCTTCTCTGCCTGAGCTCCGCTCCACCAGGAGAGCTCTCCCCGGCCTGGGCGAGCAGCGTGGAGCTGAGGGGGCAGCAATGGCTGCTGCTTTTTTCAAATTGAGCTATAATATACCTGCCATAAGATTCACCTGTTTCGAGTGTACATTTCAGTGGTTTTGAGTATAGTATTCCCATCACTACCATCTAATTTCAGAAGATTTTATCACCCCAAAAAGAGACTCTGTACTTGTTAGCAGTCATTCTCCATTCTTCCGTCTCCTCACAGCCCCCAGCAACCATTAACCTTTCTGTCTCTATGTATTTGCCTAGTTTGAACATTTCACATAAATGGAATCACACAATATGTGGCTTTTTTCCCCTGGCTTCTTTCTCTTAGCATAATGTTTTCAAGGCTCTTCCATGTTGTAGCATGTGTCAGTACTTCATTCCTTTTTATGGATGAAAATTTCCCATTATATGGGTATACACCCGTGTTCATAGCAGCATTATTCACAATAGTTAAACCATGGAAGCAATCCAAGTGTCCATCAGTAGATGAATGGATAAACAAAATGTGGCATATACATACAATGAGATATGATTCAGCCTTAAAAAGGAAGGAAATTCTGCAATATGCTACAGCGTGGATGAACCTTGAGGACATTATGCTAAGTGAAATGTCAGTCACAAAAAGACAAATAATGTATGATTCCACTGACATGAGGTGCTTAGAGCAGTCAAAATCATAGAGACAGAAAGTAGAACGGTGGTTGCCAGGGGCTGGCAGGGGCAGAATGGGGAGTTATTGTTTAATGGGGACAGAGTTTCAGCTGTAAAAGATGAAAAGAGTCTGGAGCCACCCGGTGGCGCAGCGGTTTAGTCGCACTTGGCAGCCCGGGGTTCACGAGTTCGGATCCCGGGCGCCCACCGACGCACCGCTTGTCAGCCATGCGGTGGCAGCGTCCCATATAAAGTAGAGGAAGATGGGCGCGGATGTTAGCCCAGGGCCAGTCTTCCTCAGCAAAAAGAGGAGGATTGGCAACGGATGTTAGCTCAGGGCTGGTCTTCCTCACAACAAACAAACACACACACACAAAAAATGATGAAAAGAGTCTGGAGATGAATGTGGTGATGGTTGCACAACATTATGAACACATTTCATACTGCTGAACTGTACAATTAAAAATGGTTAAGATGGTAAATTTTATGTTGTGTGCATTTTACCACAATAAAAAAAATTGAAAAAAAAATTGAGAGTAAGTTGGCAGAGTTCCCACCAGTCAAGCAAGGAAAAGACACGGTAATGTTGAACTTGTTGGGATTTGCAGTATTCTTTATTTCATTTTATTTCAGCCAAACTGTAGACAATGGATGTTTTAGGGAGGAGGACAGAGAGGCATGGCGAAATCTCGCTTTCTGGGTGATTTCTGTTATGAAAATAAAAATGTGTCTGCAGAGCTCATCTGTTACAAGACCAATTTTGCAATCTTTTTCTAAGGGAGAGAGGTTCACACTAGTAATATGGGAGGAAATGTGCTTTAACATCCATTATTATTAAGCCTTTGAAATTCTATCTTGCTCCCCTCGAAAGCCAGCATTCTCTTTGCTCCACGTGCCCAGTGCTTTTGTACAGGGAGTCGGTGCTGTTTCAAATGGAGCAGCTGTCTCCTTCCTACAGATCCAGCTCCAAAGGAAGCGGTGGTACATTGGATTCATTTCTCTGGTAATTGTTGAAGCAACCCTCCGGGAATGTTGAATTTATTATGGGGCTGCCTTACACTTCTACAGGTCTGAAAAACCATTACTGAAAAACTACAAGCTTGTAATTTTCTTAATTACCCATCTGAGAGGCTCTTCCGGGCTTGGACAGTTTTAAACAAAATACTGCTAGTGTAATGGTGAGAGATGGGCCAGATGTATCACTAAGGTAAGATGTAATGGTCCAGAGAAGATCGTCAGAGTAATAAAGGACAAGTGAAGTGAATGTGGCAGAACCCTCAGTCTAATAGCTAACATCCACCAGCCCACTTTGGGGGCCTATTTATACTGAGATATGTTTTTAAGATGTGGAATCCATAAATTTCTATAGAGCAATGGAAAAAGAAAGAAAGAAACAGAGAGGGACCTTTGGAGTTTGTCAACAGCAAAATGCCTCTCCCTTCATTGTACATTTCAAGAGCTGCACAGAAATAGACAATCCAGTTTGATATTTGCACCTTCTTTCTTAAAAATCGAGCACTCTCTCCTGCACAAAGTTCTGGATTTTAAGCAGGCTAATTGAAATTGATGTTCACTTTTTGCAGCTTCGTTAGTAAGTTTTGAAAAGGGTCTCGAGGAAATGAATGGAAATTGCAGTTGATAAATTTAGGCAACATTCTTTGCCTAGGCATGGCATGAGAGATCTCGGATACCTTGTGGGAATTTTTAGGGATTAAAAGAAGATCTGACTTAGACATGAGAGTGAGCACTTAGCAAAAATGATTCAAAAGCCCAGTGGTATTGACGGTGCTGTAGGCTGAATGTTTGTGTCCCCCCAAATTCATATGTTGAAATCCTAAGCCCCAGCGTGATGGTATAAGAGGTGGGGCCTTTGGGAGGTGATTAGGTCATGAGGGTGGCGCCTTCATGAATGGGATTAGTGTCCTTATAAAAGAGACGGCAGAGAGATGCCTTCCGCCATGTGAGGTTACAGAGAAACATGGCCGTCTATGAACCCAGCCCTCAGAACCGTGAGGAATAAATTTCTGCTGTTTGTAAGCTACCCAGGCTATGGTATTTGGGTTACAGTGGCCCAGATGGGCTAAGACAATCAGTGCAAAAGGGTCGACACTGCAGAAAGAAACCCAAGGCAAACACAGAAAGCAAGTTCTGAGCTAAGGTTAGTTTGTAATGCAGTGTGTGTGCAGATAGAGAAAATTGCTGCTTGTCACAGCTACTGCCAATTAAGTGCATTTTTAAGTCAGATGAAAGGGTAATCAACCAAAACCCACTTGTACTTTTCCCATCTACAAATTCTAGTGTCTTGGGAATCTCCGGGACCTACTAGTGAATTATGTGTAAGTAATGTAATGCTGTCATTTTATTTTGGGTGGTAACATTTACTTCTGTAAAACTTAGGTCTGTCTTTTGAAAGATGGACAGAGTCAGAGGAAGTCCAG
This sequence comes from Tapirus indicus, assembly GCA_031878705.1. Taxonomy (NCBI): domain Eukaryota; kingdom Metazoa; phylum Chordata; class Mammalia; order Perissodactyla; family Tapiridae; genus Tapirus; species Tapirus indicus. The sequence continues at coordinate 9,056,839 of CM062923.1, read as the reverse complement.
GGAGGACTGTGGAAATAGTGAAGTGATGGCAGTAGGCAGTGGTATTGAAGGACCCTGGCTTCACGTCCCCACACACCTATGTCTAAAAGCTACTCAGCAGCTGGATGACTTGGACAATTATTTTACAAACTTTCTGAGTCTGTTTTCTTATTAAAATAAAGATAAATTTAAAATATATGCTTCTTATTGTTGCTGTAAGGGTTAACCGAGATGAGGAATGTGAATTAATTGGCACCATGCCTGGAACTCAGTAGATGGTCAATAAATAGCCATCCCCATCTTGCTTAGCAGAATCCAGGTAACTGTAGTGCTTTAACAACAGCTGCAAAAATTGGCTGGAGACTGACATATAAAGGCTATATATCTAGTATTTATTTACGGATATAAAATAGTGATGATGATGATCTCTTGAATTTGTCAAACATGCTTTGAACAATTTGTTGGGAAAATTAACCTAAATCTGAGGTGTGTTTGAGACAACCTGATTCTGAGGTGTTGAAATGTATAAAGCAGCACACGCTTGCAGAAATGCTGAGAAAGTGTGGATCTCCCTGAGGTTTTATTTCCCTCCCCACCCCCACCAAAATAATGGACTTGCCTGTGCTATTTCTTTGTACCTGAGTTCGCTTCACTGGAAACCACTGACCTTGAGGTTCGGGTCGTGGGTTTGGTCTTCTCTGTGAGACAAACACCCACATCCTCCAATGGTGTCTAGGACACTTTCTCAGTCACAGAGCTTGGGTGTCCCCGAGCTGCTGCCCTGTCATTCCAGATTTGTGTATTGCCAGGGCTGATCTTGTCTGTTCTCCCCATCCCTGGGTGTCCCTGCAGCTACATCTGTCAGCAGCAGCACTATTTTGGTGACCAAATGCTTTTAGTTCAGCATCCCAGAACTTTTTCAGTTAAGGTTCCAGAATTGGCAGTCTTATTGGAAACTGCAAGTGTGCATGCCAGAGTAAGTGGAGAAGGGGAGATGGGCACAGCCTGGCAAAGGGAGGCGTGAGGAGAGAATTCCCAGATGATCAGAAGCTGGACCTTGACTGCTCACTTAGAAAAACCCTGATTCTTGTCTGACCCTCGTCTCCTGGCAGGGGGCCTGAGGAAGGTGGGGGTCAGCTAAGCCTCTGACTGCTTGGTGGAGCAGGGACGCTGAAGGAAGTGGCAGCTAACAGAGATGTGGGTTTTGGGAATGAGGAGGGTGCAAAGCTCCGAGACCAGGTGCTGGGGAGAGGAGATGATGGAGGCCTCTGGGCCAGGAGGTTGGGGTGTGTAGCAGACACCCCTGTGTGCCCACCTTCAAACCTCTCTCCCCTTTTTCCTTAACACCTGAAGGCTTATTTTAGGGGGTGAGGTGGAGTGGGGCAGCATTGGCCCAGCTGAAAAAGTGTACTTCCCAGACTCATTGGTAGAAGGGGCAGCTGTGTAACTGAGTTATGGTGGAGTGTGTGTGGTACGTGGGTGGAAGTGTTTGGTACTAGCTTCAGGTGAAAAGGGGGTTGACTCTGCTGACAGACATGGTCTGTTATCCCCGCATCCCCCTTTTCTTACCTACAGTACAGACAAGGAGCTCAAGTTGTAGCAGCCATCTTTCCGGACTCCCTCGAGGAGAGCTGAAGGATGATAAGCCCAAAGGAGAGAAGGGAGCTAAGGCATCGATAACCTTGGGGCGCTCACTGTTCCAGCCCAGGCTGCCCACCACTGGATTTTTTTGTAAGAGGAAAAGGAAACAGTGTTTTGCTTGAGCCACTGTTATTTGGGTTTTTCTGTTATTTGGAGAGAGCCAGTGATCTGAGAGCTCCATCTACTTATTGGGCAGTCAAATCCCAGGAGAGTTAAGTGGGAAGGATGGAGGGTTGTCTGCTCTGACACCAGAGTTGGAGATGTTATCGTATCCTGCAAAGTATGGGGGGGACCCCTGTAAGGATGCTTACTAAACAGTTGTACTGTCTATTCGTCTTTCCAACTGATACATGATTTTATGAAGACGATGCCCCCTTTTGCCATGTGGCCACATGCCTCACTGAGCCAGTTACTCTGCTGTCATCCCCTTACAGCAATGGGTTAAGAATGGGCCCAGGATGCACGTCATCCCAGTGAGGTGTGACACAGGGTGTCTCACACAGGCCTCCGTGGGAATCTTACTCATCCAAAGAAATGTATAGAAAACTGTGCTTTTCTTGCCCTGTTCCCTACTGGACATTATTACGTCTCCTTGAGGTACCAGAACTGCACCAGCCATCCTGTCACTATGAAGGGGGCCAAGCCAACATGGTGGGCAGTGCAGAGCAGAGCAGGAAGGTGGGGAGAACTCGGTTAGCCAATCCTGGAGCCGTGCTACTTTGTACTCATCCTTATGTTGGGTAATAAAAGCTATGAATTACATATATTTTTGAAGTGGCTTAAAATTAGTTTTTCAGACTTAGCCTCTTGGCAGACATTCTTAATGGTGATTAGAGGCCCCTTCACAGAGCCCCCAAGTTCAGGGAGCAATGGCAGAGAGGACTGAATCCTCTTGCAAAGGCTCCCAGATTGTACTGATTTCCTCTTGGCCTCTGACTCCGTTGTCCAGACCCACTGTTTCTCTCCTCCACTGCCAGATAAACTGTCGATCTTCCCCAGTCGGGTTTTTAATTCAACCAAGACTTAGGGAGCACCTGCTATGTGACAGCCAAGTCCCAGGCATTGATGACCACGGTGACTGAGAGAAGCATGGGTCCTGTCCTCATGAAACTTATGTTTTGTTGTAAAAAAACATTAAGCAAGCAATTGCAACTCAGTATGATTCAGTGTTTTAAGAACGGACAGAAGTTTCCTTTGGAGCACAGACAAGGTGTGTTGGGGGTTGAGGGGAGCTTTGGGGAGTGGAGAAGCGACTGGGTGATGATTCAGAGGAGATGGGGCAGGAAGCAGCTGGAGGAACAGGAGAGCGGGTGGGGACAGGCCTGGCCTGGGGAGTCACAGTGGGGTTGGAGAGAAAGGGAGGGATGGGGGTGTTTAGGAAGTAGAATTGATAAGATTTTTTATAGCCTTTTTCTGGGAAATCCCACAATTTACCTTTAGTAAAGATGCAGGCTATCATATATGTGTTGGTGTGTAAAGGATTCCATGGGCCTGGAGGAAAATATGGACATATACATGCTAAATTCTTCACTTGGGGTTTGTGGGTATATTGGTCTGGATTCTCAAATTTGTATTAGTCTGGGTTTTCCAGAGAAACAGACCAACAGGATACAGTTATGGGGAAAGAGGCAAGCGGGGAGCCAAAAGCCAAAAGCCAAAACAAAAAAAGACCAATAAAACTACAGTATGACTGAGAGGATTGACAAGTTCCCACCTAAGCATTTTTGTAAAAATTTACATGTGTATATGTAAAAGAGAAAGTTAAGGAAAAGAAAAATGTGTTTAAAAGGACATTGGAACCATTCGTCTCATCTTGTGATTATGTCATTGCTTGGACGAATGGGCGATGGCCTGATAAAGACTAGAGATGGCCCACTGGGTGTCTAACATGAGCATCTGATCCTCCACTGGTAGAGTTCCAGGGTGCTATGTTGGTCTTCCTGCATCTGCTCACTTACACCTGGGATTTCTTTGACAAGTTTCATTCCTGAGATGGATTGCATATTTGTGCTCCCCCATTCCATTAGAGTGGAGGTGTAACGTGCAAATTACTCTTTGGACAAGTAGCACTGGGACTTAAATTTACTCTAAAGTGCAAAAGACTCCTACCAGATCTGTGTACTGATTTTGGGTGGAAGAGTGGAAGGAGCACCGAGTCTGAAAGGATTAGAAACAGTCTGTCACTCAGTGTGTTGAGGGGTCAAGAGGAGAGGTTGTAGAGAAGCTCTGCTGGCTTTGCTGACTCTACTGAGGGAGGCAGCTGGAGAGTAAGGAAAAAAGGCACAGATCTGGGTTTAAGTCTCAACTGTGTCACCTACTGGCTGAGTCACCTTGGGCAGGTGACTTAACATCCTTGGGGGTAAAGGCATCTACCTCACGTGGCTGTTTCAGAGTTAAACTCGATAACAGACGTGTGCCAGGCCAGAGGAGGTGTTGGGTGGGTGTTATACAGGTGTTTCCCTGTCTTCCTGTCCAGGACGCACAGCTGACTGCAGGTTCTGCCTCCCCTTTATAGACCTGCCCGTGGTTTCTGCCTCAGTCACCCCAACCGACTTTGAGAGGGTGAGCGGAACTGAGTATCGGAGTGTGTGAGTGTGTGCGTGTGTGAGTGTGAGTGTGTGTGAGGGAGAGAGAGGGTGCTTGTTGCTTCCTTTCCATGGCTGCCACAGTGCCCAGTGCGTGGTTCGTGCACCACAAGTGCTAACTGTAGTCATAACGGTGATGATGCTAGAAGGGCCCCCGAGTGGGAAGTGAATCTTGGATCATCTCTTTTCCTGACCACCTGTCTGGGGAGGTGCTCAGTGGGCTTTCCTCCACAGGGACGTCCAGTCCCATCCTCTGCAGAGCTTCAGGACCCCGTGTGATCAGCCCACCTTCTTCCGGCGACCTGACTCCCAGCAGGATCTCTGCTCTGGTCCTCGGGTCTCCTCTCCATCCCAGGGCCAGGCCACGGGTTCTCCTTGCCTCGTTCATTGTTCCCCTGGGTCTGGAATGACCTTCCATCTCCCACCACCCCCCTCCCAATCCTGCCATCCTCCCCAGCTCGGCTTCCTCAGCCACACCAGCATCATCGTGCTCCCCTCGTCCCGAATCCCCCAGGCTCTCTCCTCACTCATACCTCTATCCACCTTCCACTCATCGCAGGAGATGCTCTGGGCATCACAAAGTCCTGCACCAGGGGAGGATCACCGGGGGACAGGGAGGCAGGGAAACAATTCTGTTTTCTGGGTTGCCTGCCAGGGACCTGAGAAAGGGGGTTCTGTGTCTTCATAATAAAGAACGACAGTGTGGTGTCAGAATCACCCAGGATTGTGTGCCTGTGGTTGGAGATGGCGGTGGCGGCCAATGCGACAGGAACATGAGGAAGAAGTGAGGAGCGAGGTTGGCAGGTGGCCTGCTGCCGTCCTTCCCTTTGCATCGGCTCAGCTCGCTTCCGCCGAGCTGAGCTGTGCTTGCACACATTGGTTTGTTTGCTGATTTCAATATTTATTGCCTAATGAAATAACAAATTGCATGGCATGCAGCTGTCTTGTCAATGAGGAAGCAAAGTAATTAAGTATTAAAATTATATTGCCTCAATCCCCCAAGCTGTGCTCGCTCCCTGTAAATTGAATGACTATAAAAGATCCCAGGGAGGCTTGGTGAATGGCCCATCACATCCTGCATGAAGGGAACTCCACGGTCAACAGGACCTTCTGGACTTCTGACGTCAGAGATGACAAATGGAGCATGCTTTCCTCCTTAGTAATGACCATTTGTCACCCGCTGGTGGCCGAGGAACAGGCTGGGGCTGCTCATTTGACTAATGTGTGGAGATGACTCCGTCTGGGTGAGCTGTAGGCTCCTGAGTGGCGCTGGGGACACCTGGAGGCCAGGTTTGGTAAACAGCAAAGCCCCACAGCTTCTCCAGGTCTCCTCCAAACCCTGCTGGCCCAGGTTTCTGTGCCCCACTGTGTCATAAGCCCAGACTTGACCACTCCAGCACCCCCACCCCAGCAAAAGGCCCTCCCTCCCCACTCCCTCATTTCTGGTGCCAAAACCAAATGCTGGTTCCATTCAGTTGGTCTTTGTTCTTTTTTTTAATTGTGCCAAAATATACACACCATGATATTTATCAGTTTAAGCATTTGTAAGTGTACAATTCAGTGTCATTAAATATATTCCCAGTGTTGCACAACCCCACTCATTATCTCTATCTAAACCTTTTTTATCATCCCAACATAAACCCCGGGCCCATTAAACAGTAACTCTCCCTTCCCCGCCTCTCAGCCCCTGGCAACCTCTATTCCACTTCCTGTCTCTATGTCTCTTCCTGTCTCCTGCCTACCCTAAGTCCCTCATACAAGTGGAATCACGCAGCATTTGTCTTTCTGTGTCTGACTTATTTCAATTACCATGTTTTCAAGGTCCATCCATGTTGTAGCATGTATCAAAATTTCATTCCTTTTGACATCTGTATAATATTCCATTGTGTTCTGTATATACCACTAGGCTGGTTTTGGAAAGGGCCCAGGCGCCCTGCTTGGCTGTACTGGTCACCACTCAGACCTGGTCACTGCTTGGACCTGGGTGCAGCCCTCAATGTTGGTCCTAAGGCCAGGCCTCTCCTCTGCCTTTACCCTGAGGACGTGGTAGACTTCTTGTCCTTGCCTCCTCTTTGACTCTGGGTTCATGAGCCACAGGGTGCTCTGAGGGAATTTCAGGGAAAATAGGGAAGAAACCAAGAGCAAGTTATTTCCTGGATTTTGTGAAACACTGATAAGATGCTAACAAACACCAAGTAGAAAATCTGTTTTCTCTTAGACAGCTAGTCCCACAGAGCAACCTGTGTCTGTTGCACGAGGAGAGCGGAAGTGACTGCTCAGTGAATCTCCAGGTCTGGCTGGTGCCCCTGCAAGCTGAGGACTGCTGACCTCGCTGGTTAGTTAGCATCGGGTTAGTTAGATTTGGCGTCGCTCCACTGGGCCGCTATAGCACCCCTCTCGGCTCACTGGAGACGGGGGAGCCTCACCTTGAGTGAAAATGTGGTTTGAGTCATGGCGTCCACGTTGCTGTTATCTGATCATGAGGTCCCTGAGCGGTCGGCCTCAGAAGGACCCACGACCCCTTCTCTTTACAGGTGGGGAAACTGAGGCCCGGGGAGCAGGGGGAGGTGCCGAGGCCCCTCAGCCGGTGGCTCTTTATCACAGCCGTGACCCGGTCGTGGTCCTCCCGACTCCTCCGTTGTGCCCTCCCTGTGGGACGGCAGGTGTAACTTCCAAACTGACTAGTGGGTCAGGGAGGCACGCGGTCGGGGGGCACAGTCAGCCCCAGATGTGCAGCCAGACGGTTGCTCGTGTCCGCTTGACACTTAGCAAGTACTCACCAGGACTTGGGTCAGAAAGACCTTTTTTACTCCTAAAATATTTAACATTCCGAAGATGGTGGTGGCTGACATTATGTTCTTAAAGAATCACTCGTGCTTTATTGCTTTTAAAGGAAAAAAATAAAGTTCAATAAAACATTGTGCGAGTCATTACTAGATGCTGAGCACGTCACAGTAAATATGACAACAATGGACTCTCCTTGTGGACAGAAGAGTCAGGGGCAGCAAAGACTGTGTCAGCGAGGATGAGGTTCATTGCCAGTGACAGCAGCCTGACCACAGAGGCTCAGACACACATGGGTTTATTATCTCACATGAAAGTCCAGGCACAGGTGCTAGAGACTGAATGTTCGTGTGCCCCCAAAATTCATATGGCATGGGGACCAGACTTTTGTGCCCCATATGGAACAGTCACTGGTGAATGGCCATTTGGGGGAGGAGAGGGGGAAGAGGCAACCTGCAGGCATTTCTGGGCAAAGTGACTCCCATGGGCCAAGTGCAGGTCTCAGGACAGGTGTGACACTGTGCACCAGGGCAGCCCAGCTCAGGTGTGGGGTGTGGTTCATCGTCCTGGTGAAGGGGGCTGGCAGGGCCGACCCTGTGGCTGTGTTTGCCTTTGGCCCGCGTCCCCACGCAGCCAGCTCCGCGCACTCCGGCCTCTGCGTTCGTTTCCCTCTTGCTCTTCACATCCCCACCTGCTCCGACGTTCCCTTCAGTCCTGCTCCCTGTCTCTGTCTTCCGCCTTCGGCCCGAGCCTTGCCTGCCGCGTTGCGCTCCTCTGGAGCTCCTCGCTGGCCTCCTCCAATGTCACCTCTCGTCCACCCTCAGGCCCCTTCCCCTTCCGGCTGCGCTACCCCGTCCTGCCCCGTCCAGCTCAGCCCACCCGGAGATGGAGCCCACAGAGACGTTATCCCAAGTCCTTCTCCTAGCAGCCGCGCCAGGGCCTCCATCCAGGCTCGTTACGGGTGAGGCGTCTGAGGCCCCCAGGGGGTGAGTGACCCGGCAGGGCCACGGGCCAGCTTGAGGCGGAGCGGGGGCCACGGCGCCTCCGCTCCCAGACACAACATCCAGACTTCTTTCCACTGCTCTATGTTGCCGCCTTCCAAACCGCCCTTCCGGGGCGCGACCACCCATCGTTTGTGCCCTTTTACATTGGACACTGGGTCAGAGCGAGACCAGTGGACAGGAGAGCGGCCGGGCTGCTCGTCGGAAGAGAGCGTGCGAGCCGCAGGCGACGGCGACACCACGCCCGCCCCTTGGAACAAGAGCAGCGACGGCGCACGTTTCCTGCGGCAGGAAGAGCAGAGCGGGTGACGCGATTACACCTGTGGGCCTCTGACTGCGCTCTTTTTTGCACTGGTTTCTTTGTTTTTCCCCTTCGAGAAGGAGTGTCTGGGGGTGGGGGCGTTGAGCGCCGCGGAATGGGCGCAGCGGGAGCCACGGCGCCAGACTCGGGTCCACGGGTCGATCGCCTGGGTCCCTCCTCGGGTCCGGCGGGAGTCTTGTTTCTGCAGTTGAAAAAAATGGCCTGATTTTTCCTTGAATACAAGGACAGCTATTTATTGATATAGAAGCTTTCCTGGATTTAACATTCTCAAGTGGTTCTTCCTTAAGGACATAAAAAGTCTGAAAATATTTCCTCACGGCGCCCATCTTCCAACTGAGTTTTTCTGGGTCTCCTCGGCTCTTTCTCAGTTGTCTTCAATGTAAACTAATGTTTATTATGTTTATGGTGATAGGCGAGAACTCCCTGGGAGCCCTTCAGTATGGGGTGTTTCAACAGAGGCTGGTGCACGTGCGCGAGGAGATATCCTACCTCTCACAGAAGAATGTAGATTCGTTTCTATTGACCTGGATGGTTGACCTACAAGACTTTCTGAAGTGGAAAAACTAGCTGTAAACAAGATTATATGGTATTAACCAGTTTTTTAAACACAACACACAGACTCAAACCTACACGTGTGTGAGTTAGTATGAAGGTGGAGGAAGAAGTGAAAGCAGAGGGTCCAATGAGGTCTTCCTCCATTAGCAGGGGACAGGGGCAGGTGTGGGGAAGGAGGAGTTGGGGGAAGAGTATTCCTTTTCTATATACATTATTTAATTTGTTACAGTATTAAAATATCAGTTTTAAGTTAGTAAATCAAATGAATTGCTTTAAAACGTTAAGGGCAAGAGTCCTTCTAACTCTGCAATTTCAGTGGTCACCACATCTTCAACTGATAATCACAGTGGAGCACGAAGCCCTATAGAGCGGAGGCTGCTGGCTGCTCTTGCACGTTCTCTGTCCCAGCCTGCAATCAGTTATTTCTGCAAGGAATGTGGGTTCCTTTCCATGGAGAATAAAATTTAAAAGCCAAAGTACAGGTGCTGGGTGTGCTCCTTGCTTCTGGGGTGTTGCTGATCCCAGGTTCTTTCAGTGAGTGGGACTAGAGAATGTATGTCTGTCTATCTACCTACCTACCTATCTATCTATCTATCTTTTAGCTATCATCTATCTTTCTAGTTATCATTTATCTCTCTATCATCGATATATGTATCTTTTTATTATCTGTCTATCCATCCATCTAGCATCTATTTATCTGTCTATTATCTATCTATTTTTCCATCCATCTTTCTATTATCTATCCTTCCATCCATCATCTATCTTTCTTTCTGTCATCTCTATCTATCTATCTAATCTATCTCTATTTATCTATGTAATCTATCTACTTGTTATCTATCTATCTATCTACCTATCTATCCATCGTCTATCTATCTGTCTATCTATCTCTCTGTCTCCAAGCCCCAAGTTCACATGGATACTTTTAATTCCAATTCAACTCCATTGGGCTCCCTCTAGGGTTTCCTGTTTCCAAATGTGTAATGTACTTTGACAATGGGAAACCTGCCTCCCATTATCCTTATATGTTTACTTATTAGATTGATGTCCCTATATGTAACCAATCTCCCCTCACTGGCACTTCCTCCTGCCCTAAGCAGATACTCTCCTCCCCAACCCTGTGCTGGGCCAGGTGTCCTCACCTGGAAGATCTCCTGACCCTACAGGACACTCCATCCAGGCTGTGCCCCACATAGATATTCTTCTCACCTTGCTCAGGCTTCAACGCATTGAGCTGCAGTGCCTCCTGCCCCTCCCGCCTTGTGGACGCCTTCCTGACCTCACTTGGGCTCTGAGACCACATGCCACCCCCATCACATGGACACCCTCTTATTCTGCTGTATGAGGCCACTCCCTCACCAGGATGCTTTCCTCACCCCTATTGGGCTCTGACACCCATCCCAGACTGCCTCCCAAAACTTCAAGGACACCCTTTTCTCCCTGATTGAACTCTGACATTCTGTTTGGGGCCAGCAGCACCCCCCCAACCCCGGCATGGACACCTATCAGCTTTGGACTGAATTGGTCAGGAAAAGGAGAGGAAAAGGAAGAAGGGCTGTAGGCAATTCTTTACCTCACATATTCTCAGCTATTTCCTATTTCCATCCTATCCCAGACTAGCACCACATGACATCCGAAAGTTTGCGGTGGCTCCTGCCGCAGTCCTTGCTCTTCCCAAACCTGTCCTCCCTTCGCTGCTCAGCACTGCTGTCGACCTTGCAAATAACCCAGAGAATCTACATGGCAGTCACTTCTGAAAGGCAGAAAACAGAATTAAGATAAATAACCGCTGACAAAGGGAGACGACATTGTCATTATTTACTGATGGATGGATACACACAAAATCCTCAAGAGAATTAGCTGAACTAGTCTTAGTGACACTTAGTAAACTACTAGTCTTAGTGAGGGAATTCATTAGGATGTCCACATACAGAAGAAGTACACACATCAGTAGCTTTCTTATAAACCAGCAGAAACTATTCAAGGATAAAACAGAAAAAGATTTCTTTTGCAATTGCCGTAGCCCTTGGGGTTCCAGGAAGGCTGGTTGCCCAGAATATGGTTGTGGGAGGCCCAGTCCTGTGTGGGATCAGGGTGGGGACCCCTTTGTAGGACCGGAGCACCAACACATAACTCTTAATTCATGACTTATTCTCTTTTTCCCTGTGGGAAGCAAATGGGACTGCTGTCTGCTGTCGTTAAGTAAGTGACAGGAAGATTTGTGTGCCCCTTTCTAGAAGATAAATTATACATTTTCAAGAACTAGAACATGTACTACTTATAAAATTCTTCCGGGAAATCGCTCTGCCCAGAATTTATCTGGGTGTTTTTAGTGTTCTTAATAAAGAAAGATAGGGAATCACCTGTTGAACCTGCTTCAAATGAGGACATTCTGCTTAGGAAGCCACACCCAGATGGTGCCCGCAGAGACTCTGTGGGTGTGGGCAGACCCCTCACCCAGTCTGTCCCAGGAAGGGACTCCCGAATGGCCCAGACATTTGAAAAAAAATCTCACCAGCCCAGGGGTTTAAAATTATGTAGGTACCATCTGAATATTGTTTGGCATCACCTTGGGTAGAGAAAAAAGAATATAAGGTAGCCATTCTCTGAGATGAATGGCTGTGTAGAGAAAATCTCAAGATGATTAATAGGTATTAGCTATGTTGAATTGTGCTTGACTCAGTTCCGCTTGCTGATTAAGGAGAAGCAAAGCAGACCTGACTCTGGGGAGAGGGCCATCCCTGATTTGGGGAAGATTCTATAGGACGTGTTGGCTGTATTGGATTAGTGTCTCCTTGGGGTTGGAGGAGAGAGACCTGGATGGCCCAGGCGACCATCAGATGATGGCTTGGGTGACCAGGTGGACATGGTGTTCTCAGACAGGAACCGAGGAGGAGCCAGTGTTGAGGGGAGATGGTGAGTTTGGGTCATGGGCGGTTGGGGCACCTAAAGGATATTCAGGTGAAGACCTACTCCATCTGCCAAGTATGTCAGTTCCAATTACACACCCAGGGCCTGGGGAGCGTCCATGGACCCAGTGGAACGACTGTGAACTAGATTTGCATCAGGATTTCGCTTATTACTGGGCCCTCACAGGCCCCCACTCCAACCCTCAGTGGGTTGTGCTGGGTCTTTTGGGATCAATGTCAACTCAGGCCTTGTGTCCAGTAGTCCTCAAAGTGTCTGGCTAGTCCCCTTTCCCAGTGTACAGTTACCTGACTAAATGGCCACAGATCCCTCTGGGGAAGGGCTGGGAGGATCATCATGGTAAATACCTGCCATGATGTTGTAGGGTCCTTCCCTCAGGGAGCTGGCCACTTCTTTAGTCAATAGGTTTTGGATCTGAAAATTGGTTCAGGTCTGGGAACAGAGCAAGGGACCATGATTTTTTTTTTTATTAGGGTCGTTACCCTCAGCCTCTGGCTCCCCCACCCTTGCTTTTTTGGATATAAATGTTCAGCAGCATCCTTGTCGCATGACTGTCCATCTAGCCCCTGTGGGTACCACTCTCTGTTAACCATCTCCACAGCCCCATGCACGGAAAGCTCCTTGCAGACACTACGTGTTGATTCAGGGACTGGCCACCTCAGGGAAGTTTTAGGGTCCTTTGGTCAGAGGCAGGCCTGGATAGTCCCTCCAGGGTGAAAGACAAATTGTTGCACCTTTTCTCTCTTATCACAAAGAAGGAAGCAAGGCGCCTGGTGGGCCGTCCTTCTGGCCTTACTGAGTGTTATGGTAATTGTGGCCTCCTGGCTCCTGGTGGTTAAGTGCTACCACTTGGCCCCTCTTGCTCTGGGGCACCATTATCCCCATGGACATCAATGGGCTCAGCTCTGTGACTGCCTGTCCTACTGTCAGTCCTGGCCTGTGGAGGAGAGCCATCGTCAAACTTCTTAGGGATGCCGGCGTCCTACTTGCCAGTATATTTCAGATAGCCTTGGTGAATGTGGTGTCATTTGGGCCTGCTCATGAAATGTAATCTTCTGGCCTTACATAAAATGCCCATTCCAGCATGCCCGCTTCCCTCAGCCATCCTCTCCAACTCCCAGGGAAAGTCTTGCACATCCACTTCACTGAGGGTTGGCCATTGTCTTTTCCCAGTTTCTCTGAGCCACCCTACCAGCCAGCTTGCCCCATTCCCTGGGGTCCTTGCTAGAGTGCTAAATCCTGTGTCTCAAGACCCTGCCCCAGTCAGCGAATTCTTGCTTATCAGTCTCCACGTCCCTGCCCTTCGAATCTATCCAAGGGGTAACTCCCCCACCTCCCACTGGCTCCTGCTGACAATGCCAGTTAATTCTCGCAATTCCAAAGTGTATAGTCTCCTCCTTTATCAGGCCCAGGACAATTATGTTAACATTTAACTCTAGCTATCTGCTGGCCGGCAGCCAGGAGAGGAGGTGGGGGCAACTCCTGAGGGGTCGCTGATGCCTTGTGGTGGAGCGGCCGCTATAGCATCTTCCCTTAGAGCAGCAGTGCTTGCTCTTATTAGGGAAGGGTGGGGCACCTCTGCAAGCCCAGAGGGCCCAGGAGGGCTGCAGAGGCATCCTGACGAGAGCCATCCCTGTCTCAGGGTCCCAGGATCTCTACACTACAGCCCCGACCTTGGAAGTACAGACCTGGCTTGGTGGACCTTCTAGATGTCCCTGGAGCTCTGCAACTGTTCAGATTAAAGATGGAAGGAGTTTATCAGGGGAAATACCTGTGAGAGAAAATGAGGGTGGAGGGAGGAGAGGCCGGGTGAGCTGCAGGGCAGCCATGCAAGTCTGCTGTGGACGGAAGTTCAGAAAAGAGGCAAGAGGGGCTGGTGAAGTGCTTTAGACAGCTATGTGGTTTTAAGGAGAGTTGGGCAAGGCCATCAGGGAGTCCTTGAGCCACGTCAGCTGTCAGAGGAGACCCATCTCCCAGGAATGGGCCTGCCTCAGGGTCCCTGAGATGCTCCGTCATGGCTGGGAGCGGCCGGTGGAAACCACGGCTTCGGTGCAAACCTAGCAATGGATTTGAGAGCGCACCAGCGGAGGCCCACGGGGTCAGTCGTGCTCCCCGCAGGCGGATCTGAAAGGTGCGTTCTGATGGAGCCCCACTGACAGTGAGTTTTACTGTCTGCTCACACATCGGATGAACTTCTTTACAGCCCTGTCTTGCTAGAACCAGAACAATTTTGACTCTGCTTTCTCTCCTCCATTTCAGTCACATGCCTGCAGCCAGAATTCACTCTTCCTTCTGTTAATGCCACAGTTGATGCAAGTTGAAGGCTCCTAGCCAGCCCCCTGGTTAATGCTCATCGTCTGTCTTCTGGAACAGGCAGCCTGGATGTGCCTTGTCCTGCTTCTGTCCCAAAGGGGCGGTTGGGCTGGTGTCCTTTGAAAGCTTTCTGAAAATCACGTTCCTCCCCAGCAGTACCCTTTCGGCACTGTCAGAGGGAACGTCCTCCCTCTCTTGGGTTCTTTGGTGTCACAGCAGGGGCTGGAGCTGCAGGTGAAAGACATGATGTTGCATTATTTATCCATGTTTCTCAGCACCTAAGCTATTGACACACACCAAATATGGATGAATCTCAAATATATTATGCTAAGTGAGAGAAGCCAGTTTCAAAGGGAGTGTACTGTATGATTCTGTTTATATGACATTCTGGAAAAGGCAAAACTACAGGGAGCAACATCAGATGAGTCGTTGTGGGGGCTGGGAATGACCGGAGGGCTTGACTGCAGAGCAGCAGGAGGGAGTTCTTTTGGGTCATGGAAATGGTCTGTACGTGGGTCGTGGTAGTAGTTAAATGACTCTATGATTTCAAAACCCATAGAACTATACACTAAAAAATATGAATTTTACAGTATTTAAATTTAAAATATGAAAAAATAGATCACATATACATAAAAGACTTTATACCTAAAACACAGACAAGTCACATTGTCAAGTGCACAATGAACATTTACAAAAAAAGATGTTTTAGACTAAAAAGAATATTTCACCAAAATTTAAAAAGTAAAAAGAGTACAAACCATGTTCTTTGATCACAATGCAATAAAAACAGATATAATTAAAATAGCTAGCTCTCCAAATTTTCCACCTTTTAAAAAATCTTTTTGGACCAAAGAGAAAATCAAAACTGAAATTGCAGACTGTCCAGAATGTAAAGATACTAATAATGAAAACACTTGTATCAGACATATGAGATGCAGCTAAAGCAATTCCAAGTTTGATACATATATTAATAAATAAGAGTGAATGAATTAAGAGGAATTAAACTTTTAACACAAGAGAATAACAAAATAAAAACAAAGTAAACTTAAAGAAAACAGAAGGAAGAAGTTAGTACAGATAAAAGCAGAAATAAAATGAACCAGAAAACACATAAGAATAGTAACTAAATCCAAAAGCTGAGTTTTTGGTTAAAAAATAGGAAAGATAAACCACTAGCTAATCTGATCTGTAAAAAGAAGGAGAGCACAAATATACAAAATTAGAAATGATCATGGAAAAATCAAATAAAATGAAATAAATTCTACTTAAAATTATTAGATGGAATCATATGAAATCGCTGATAGCAATTTATATTCAACCTACTACTTTGCTCAACTTTCTGCAAATAAATGAGAACCTGGATGAAATTAGCAGTACTCTATGAAAATACAAATGACTGAAAATGACCCCAGTGGAACCAGAAAATCTCAAATAGATTGATTAACATGGAACGAAAAGAAAAACTTGTCAAAGAGCTACTCCCAAAACAAATAATACAAAGTCCAGATGGTTTCACAGAACAATGCTACCAACACTTTAAAGAACAGAAAATGCAAACACCTTTTAAACTGTTCCAACATATAAGAAAATAAACATTTACATCAAGAGTGGTTGCTATGACTCTTAATGGAAGAATCTTTGAACTCTTCATCTATAGTTGCATGCTCCCCTCCCACTCTTTGCTGTTGTTGAAGAAACCAGGTCGTTTGCCCTGTCCAATTTCCCGTGGTACAAATTTTGCTGATTACATCTCCATGGTGTCATTTCACCTGTTCCTCTGTCCCCTGTACTTCTTGTAAATTGGTGGTTAGATCTAAAGACTTAATCTGACTTAGATTTAATCTGGGGAGGAAGCCTACTTCAAGGGTGAGTTATGTATTTCCATCAGGAGACTCAGTATCTGGTTGTCTCTTTTTGTGAGTTAGTAGCCTTCAGTGATTACTGCTGGATCTATTAATTCATTAGAAGTTACTAAATGGTAATATTCTAATTCTACCATTTCCTATTTCTTTTTTTTTTTTTTTGCTTTTTTTTCCTCCCCAAAGCCCTAGTAGATAGTTGTATGTCATAGTTGTGCATCCTTCTAGTTGCTTCATGTGGGATGCCTCCTCAGCATGGCTTGATGCGTGGTGCGTAGGTCCGTGCCCAGGATCCGAACCAGCAAACCCCAGGCTGCTGAAGCAGAGTGCATGAACTTAACTGCTACGCCACTGGACCAGCCCCTCTACCATTTCTTCTTCAGCCAGCATCCTTCAATAAAAAGAAAATTCCCCTCATTGACTATTTGGCTATCCCAAGGTACACTTCCTATAGGGAAGGTGGGATTAATTCTTGTTCTTTCTCTTAATTTGCCAATTTTCCAAATAGAACTGGTTTCTTAGTATCCTCCAAAGGTGACCAATGAGTTTTTTGTTTTGTTTTTTGCATCCTTAAGAGCTTACCAATTTAAATATATTTGACATGTTTCAGTCCTTTGAAATGATTAATCTTATTGATTCTCAAATTATCCAATTTTTGGCTGTGCAATTCTCTTCAAGCGTACTCCTAAATTCATTTGCCATAACTCTAGTCATCTTTGACAACCTCCTTGCCTCTGCTATGACAAGATCTTCCAGGCTTTCCCTTCACGTTGCCTGCCCCAGACCTGAGTCAGTTATCCCTCCAAGGAGGCCCGGCTCCTTCTAGGGAGACATGGCATTAATGACCATAATTGGGTGCTAGGAGGGCTTATTACTTCTGGGTTAGTCATTGTTTTCAAGTTTGTTTAGTGGCCAGCACTAGCAAATTACAGGCCTACACAGTTTTTCTTAAGCTTGTTGATTTTACCCTATACTTCCTTCTCCCACTCCAAAAATCTCAATTTCACTGACTTCAGCATAATTGCTTATTTTTTTTATCCCACAAAACACGCACAATAGTTTCCAAATAATGCTACTAAAATTATGACCAACAATATGAACAGCAAAATATAGTCTAAGCCTATAGACTATTGTCTATTGTTGTTGGTGGTTCTTTTGTTCTGAGATTATGTCCCGTCAGGTTGGTAAAATCAAATTACTGTGCTTTAAAGTCACTTGGAATAGTGCCTCTCTACAGGGATAGCCCACACCCCAGAGACATAGTAAGATTCATTTGTTTCATTTTGCTTTTGATTTTAAGGGATTGCTTTTTAGAGTTTAATGTTTTAAAATGTATAAAATACTTATCTTAAATCTATAAAACAGGTGGATTCAGGGAAGTCTAACTTCTAAACCTATCTTCTCTACACTATTTCTTCTCTCCTATAAATAACAATTTTTACCATTTTATTGTTTATCCTTTCATTTAAAAAAATAAACACTCACAGACACACCTATCACCCCTTTCTTAGGTAAGTAGTAGCATACCATGCACATTTTCTCCACCTTGCATGTTAGTAACTTGACAATACATCCTGGAGATCACCCTAAAGTAGTGATGAATAAATGAAAAGCAATAAGAAAAGTTAATATATTGAAGTATATGAGGAAGCCATTTGGTTTAAAACTAATATGGCCTGACCTTGTTTCTCAGAATGGCCTGACGTGGCCTGTCCAGCATGCATTATACACCTGCTTTAAACATTGACAGTGTCCCAAAGCAAAGAATGATGGCTTTAAAGACAGGGATGTATGCCTCCCCCCATATCAGCATTTCTTTTTTTTTTTTTTTTTCTTGTGAGGAAGACCAGCCCTGAGCTAACATCCATTGCTAATCCTCCTCTTTTTGCTGAGGAAGACTGGCTCTGGGCTAACATCTGTGCCCATCCTCCTCCACTTTATATGGGACGCCGCCACGGCATGGCTGACAAGCAGTGCGTCGGCGGGCACCCGGGATCCGAACCTGCGAACCCCGGGCTGCCAAGCGCGGACTAAACCGCTGCGCCACCGGGCGGCCCTCAGCATTTCTTTAAAGATAAGCATTTCTCCCCAGAAACTAAGGGTCAAACTGACCTGCTGTGCTCATCTTGTGACCACTGGCCTGCTGCACTAGCAGGACATCTTGTTACAGCACAAAGGGCACAATCTGCTTGCCACAAGACAAAAGCCAATCGTCAAGAGGCAAGATGGTGGATAAGAAAGGGCATTTATTACAGCTTGTTAGCAAGAGGGAAGATGGCCAACTCATGTCCAAAAGAACCATCTTAAGGGGGCACAGAATCTTACAGCAGTTATATAGGGTGGTGGGTTACAGGGGAGGAGGTGAGGAATGTTGACCCTCGGGTGTTACAGACTGGGAGTCGCCACACCAGATCTTTCAGTTGTCATTGATGATGGCTGTCAGCATAGACTCTCTGTTCGGGGGCATCACATTCCTAAGGAACTCAAAAGAACAAAGTTATCATCTTATCGCAGCTGGGAGGTACATGCACAAGCAGGGGTCGTAAAGTCTGCAGAGCAGTTAGATCTCCTGGAGGGTGCAAATCCAGCTGGGTTAGTCAGTCAGAGGTCATTCAAAGTTACAGTAGGTTTCTTTTCTACAGTGTGGTTTCCCTTATGTCAACCTTGTGTTGAGCCAGTATCATTGTGACTGTAGTGAAAAGAGATATTCCTATTTGATGTATGTTCCTTGTTTCAGAAGGGTACGTAACCATGCTGTATGCCTCATTTCTCGAGTGCTTCCTTCCCTGGTGGAGGTTGCTTCTCCCGGGCTATAGAGTTCTGAGACTGGCTCCTGTAATAAATTCACCCCAATTTCGATTTACAGATTGATTACTGATTATTTGCATTGACAGTTGTGTATAGAGATATTCCTATTCCATTTTATAGCTGTGCAGTACTTGTGATATTTCGACATAACAACAAATATATATTTGGTCTTCATCCCCTTTTCTGACACAGAGCTCCTAAAACCCTTGGAATTTCCTGTGATGAGAAAGATAAAGATGTCTTTTGTTATGTTAATGAGGCGACTTTTGGAAAGTACCTAAGGGTGGGGGCTGGTTGCCAGGGGAACCAACCATGTGATTAGAGGGTTGGAACTTTCATCCCTACCCCCTAACATCCAGGGGAGAGGAGGGGGCTTGAGGTGCTGTCAGTCGATAGGCTGATGACTTGATCAGTCTTGCCTATGTAACGAAGCCTCCGTAAACATCCAGAAGGAGAGGCTCTGGGAGCTTCCAGGTTGGGGAACACGTGGCAATTTGGGGAGACTGGTGCCCCTGAATGGCCTGTAAGCTCTGCACCCTTTCCCCATACCTTACTCTGTGCATCTCTTCCATCTGGTTGTTCCCGAGTTATATCTTTCCCTAATAAATCAGTGATCCAATAAGTAAAATGTTTCTGTGAGTTCTGTGAGCCGCTCTAGCAAATTAATGAACCTGAGAAGGAGGTCGTTGGAATCTCCACTCTATAGCCGGTTGGTCAGAAGCACAGATGTTGACCCGAACTTGTGACTGGCATCTGAAGTGGGGCAGTGAGGAGCGGTCTTGCAGCCCTGAGCTGGTAACCTGGGACCTGACGCCATCTCCAGGTAGGTAGTGTCAGAATTGAGTTGAATTGTGGGACACACAGCTGGCGTCAGAATTGCTTGGTGGAGTGGAACCCCCTCCCCTAACACACACACATTGGAATTGGGTGCAGAATTCTCAGTACCCCATTTTGTATTTGCTGTAATTGAACAGCCGGCTCCATATTTATCAATGTTTGGGTCGTTTTCAGTCTTTGCTCTGACAAACAGTGGAGCAACCAATAGCCTTCTGTGCTGTCTTTTTAGAATAGTTTTCTAGAAGTGGGATTGAGGGATCAAAGGGAAAAAGCATATGTAATTTTGCCACGTATCACCAAATTCATATACTACGGGTTGAACCATTTTACTTCCCCGCCACCAAATGTATGGAAAAGCGTTTCCCCTACATCCTCACCGACAGAGGACGCTGTCAGACTTTTGGAGTTTTGCCGATGCAATAGGTGAGAAATGGGATCTCAGGATTTCTCTTGTTAAGAACAAGTCGAGCAACTTTTTACATATTTACCTGTGATATAAAGATGAAATGTTTTTTAAAAATTGGTAATTTGCTTTTTTTGTTGTTTCTGGATTGTTGATGTGCAAAAGGTTTTAAAATTTTTTATGTAATCAATTTTTCCTTTCTTTTCTTTATTGCTTCTGGATGTTGAGTCATTGTCAAAGTTTTTCCCAGTCCCAGATTATGGAGGAGTTTACCTATGTTTTCTTCTAATATTTGAAGGTTTTTCATTTTGCATTTATATCTCTTAACCGTTTGATATCTATCCTTGAGAAAGGACCCACTTTTGTCTTTTTTTCTTGTTTATCCAGTTATATTAATTCTACTTCTTAAAAAGTCCATCTTTTCCCCATTGACTTGGGATGCTGCCTTTCTTTCATACCACATCTGGATCTATAATTTAATTTTTCTACTTTGGTCCATTGGTCTGTTTGTTCACTCACTAATATCACATTGCTCTAATTACAGAGATTGTAACTGGTACTTTAATTCTTCTTTACTGCTCTTCTGTAGAGTTTTCCTGGCTGTTGCTTGTTTCTTCTTCCAAATGAACTTTATAATCAACTCGTTCGGCTTCAGGAAGAAAAAGAATGCTGACGATATTTTTATCGGGATTGAATTTACATCTCTAACTTAATTTATGGACAACTCACATCTTTATGATGTTGGGTTTCCCTATCAAAGAACATAGGATGTCTTTCTATTTGTTCACATTTTCTTTTCTCCTCTTGGGGGTGTTTCCTAGTTTTTCTCTCATCTGGGTTTGGGATGTTTGGAAGACAGAGACGTGCCGCCCGGATCTCTCTTCCCTTGGGAGCAGGCTGTTAGCGGACAGCCTCCAGCAGGTGGTCTGCCAGGGTCCATCTCAGCTCTTCTGCCAATTACATTATTCTCAGGGCAGCTCCAGCCGATGACTGAGCAAGGCCAGGGTAAGAGCCCGGCCGTTTCTGCCCAGCACAGAACAACCCTAACTGCTGCCTCTGCTCCGGGTCTCCCTGCCGGGCTGGAGAGACTTTTTCTGGACGCTGGGGTCTAAGGGCTCGCCCTGTCCCCTCCTGCCTCCTCCTTCCGTCCAACCTTTTGCCCTCTTCATTCCATCTCAGCATTTGCTTCCCAGAAAACCCAGACTGCAACGGACCTTCACTGCTAAGTTTACACTTATGAATTTATATATATTTTTTCTTTTTTTGCTCTGTGAATGGAGTACGCTTTAAATTGGCTTTTGTTTTTACATATGAAAGCTATTGATTTTTCTATGTTCATTTTGTAACCTGCTACTTTACTAAATTCTGATTGTTTGTAGTAGTTTTTTCATTGACGTTTTTGGGTTTTCCAGATATGTAGTTATATCATTTACAGATAGTGAGAATTTTACCTCTTCCTTTCTAATTCTTATCCCGCTCCTTGCTTCCCTTGCTTAACTGCATTGGCTAATACCCCCGCACAGTGCTAAATAGTAATGGTGATAAAAGGCATCCTTGTCTTGTTCTTGACTTTAGTGAAAATCTTCTAGTGTTTTCCATTTAAGACAGTGTTAGATTTTATATATATATATATTTTTCACATATGTATATATAAAATCATATTAAGGAAATATTCCTTAATTCCTATTTTCTTATTTATTTAACATGAACGAGTTTTGGATTTTGTTAAATGCCTTTTCTATGATATGCTACTTAGCACTATTAATATTATGGATTACATATATAATGAATTTCCTAATATTGAATCAATTTTGCATTTCTGAAACAAACTGCATTTAATCATGGTGCATTATCTTGTAATGAGTTGTTGGATTCTGTTTGCTAATATTCCGCTTTTTGCATTGATGTTCATAAGTGACATGGGTCTGTGTTTTTCTTTTGGAGTAAATGTATCAGGTATGTGGCTCAATATTATGCTGATTTCATATAATTTGGAAAAATTCCTTCTTTTTCCATATTCTGGAATAATATAAGCAACATTGGGATTATCTGAGAGTAG
Organism: Tapirus indicus; assembly: GCA_031878705.1. Lineage (NCBI taxonomy): Eukaryota > Metazoa > Chordata > Mammalia > Perissodactyla > Tapiridae > Tapirus > Tapirus indicus. The sequence goes on along the minus strand of CM062923.1, from coordinate 9,034,768 downwards.
AAGCTTTGGTAGAATTCACCTGTGAAACCCTCTGGGCCTGGTTTGTTCTGAGGGACGGGGTGGTGGTGTGAAGCTTTTTAACCACTTTCCTTATATTTTCAGAATTATCTCCACTGGTGTCAATTTTGGCAAACTAATTTTTGTAGATTATAATCCATTTTTTCCATGTCTTCAAATTTATTTGCATATTGTTTTGCAAAGTAGTCTCGATTTTTTGTGTGTGTGTGTGTGAGGAAGACCAGCCCTGAGCTAATATCCGTTGCCAATCCTCCTCTTTTTGCCGAGGAAGACTGGCCCTGGGCTAACATCCGTGCCCATCTTCCTCTACTTTATATGGGACACCGCCACAGCATGGCTGACAAGTGGTACGTAGGTCTGCACCGGGGATCCGAACCTGTGAACCCTGGGCCGCTGCAGTGGAGCGTGCAAACTTAACCACTATGCCACCAGGCTGGCCCCAAGAATCATATTTTTAATGATTACTTCTACTGTTTTCTTTTTTCTAACTCTTTAAATTCTATCTTTAAGTTTTTTTGTTTTCTTTTAGTTTACTCTGTTTTCTAGCTTTTTGAATTTGTATTTAATTCGTTACCTTTATTTTCTCTATTTTTATTGTTATAAGAATTTAATGTTCTACATTTTCCTCTGATAACTGCTTTTGCCATATCCCAATTGATTCTATGTCATGTTTTCATTCCATTATTTTCAAGAAATTGTGTAAGTTCATTTTGTAGTTCCCATTATTCCTAAGAATTGTTTAATAGTGTTAAAAAACAAAATTCAATCGAGAATATTTTAAAGATTTTATTGGCTTTACTCAATGAGTCACGAATTGGGCAGCATCGAATCTAGCAGATAGAAAGGAGCTCTGAGGAGTTGCACAAAATGACTTTTGCAGGCAGAAGGGAGCGGGAACAAGGAAGATATACCGGGCAAAAAAGTGATTGGTTATTGCAAGGTCAGTTTCCTTTAGGGGATGGCAGAGACCAATCAGGCAGATGAACTGACTAGTGTTGACCAGGCAGCTCCCAATGGACTGGCTTAAGATTCTATTTCTGGGAGAGCCTAAACTAAGGAAGTAATCTCTGATCACATGGGGCTTGGCATAAGTGACTCCATTTTGGGCCTGCTGTCTTGTGTTTAACAATAGTATGTATTTTATTCCAGGCAGAAGGATTTTTTTGTTTATTTTATTACTACTAGTGTTACTACTTTTATGGTGTTATGATCAGAGGATGTTGTTTGTACAGCTTCCATTCTTAGAAATTTACTAAGATTTCCTTTGTGGTCTAAGATATGGTCAATTTTTATGAATATTCTACCTATCACACTATTATTTAACATTGTTAAATAGTGATGCCAATTAGATGAGAAAGAGAAATGAGGCAAACAAATTAGAAAGGAGGAGGTAAAATTATTATAATTGTCAGATGTTATAATTCTTTAGCTGAAAAACTCAAAAGAACTAATAAAAAAATCTATGTAAATATTAGGTAATTCAGAAATGTGGCTGTATAAAAAAATTAGTCTATATAAATCAATACCCTTCACACACACACTATATATACATAATTAGAAGCATAGGGTAGGACTAGTTATAAAGTTTATAAACATTTATGTATAAAAAGTACATATATCTACCCAGATATGTTTATCCATGCAAAGATTCTCTCTGGAGGGACACCCAAGACAGACATGACACTGGTTGCTTTTATGGGGAGAGAACTGGGAGACCCAAAAATAACTTTAGGTTGAGAGCTGAAATTTAATAATGGTGACTCTTCCCTTGGCTCCACCGAAATATTAGGGTGACCGGGGAATCAGGGAATCTAAGAAGAAAAGAGGTACAATCAAAAAAATTCATTTTAGGGGGCTGGCCCTGTGGCCTAGTGATTAAGTTTGGCATGCTCTGTTTCGGTGGCCTGGGTTCGGTTCCCAGCTGGGGACCTATACCACTTGGTGGTGGCCGTGCTGTGGTGGCGACGCACATACAAAATAGAGGAAGATTGGCACAGATGTTAGCTCAGGGCAAATCTTCCTCAGGAAAAAAAAGGTCATTTTAAAGACGAATAGAAAGAGAGGTACTGTGTGCTCGGAGCGCAGAACAAGGGGCCCTCCGGGGGGAGGAGAGACCGCAGGCTTCCGAATAGGAGGGGAAGTGGAGACAAGGAGGAAGTCGGGCGAGTCCTGAGTTCTTTCTGTCTGAAAGAGGCAGTTTGGGAGGTGAATTACAGCAATCCCTAAAAGCGGATTTCATTTCTCAAGTTGTCTTTGAACAGACGGTGTTTGTGTACTAGCTTTCCTGAAGGTACTGTGGGAAGCCAGCTGATGCATTTATGACTGTGGAATTAATGGCAAAAAACATCTTTTGGGGACCATTCTGAAGGCAGAGCCTTTGTTTGGGGGCTTTTTTTTTAAGAGAGAAAAATTCATGTGCTTGCTCTTGAAGCTCTACAAGCTTTTTCATGCTCTTGCATTAAACAGTGTTGTTAATGGAATGAGAGCTTTTTCCCTCCAGTGATGGTCTATTATTGCTTCAGAAACCGACATCTTTAGAAATACCACGGTTTCTCTTTGCCAGCTCTGATTCCATCATTGATGGAGCCACCTGAATTTCTAAGTGCTATTGCCAGACATTTTCTTCAGTGTGGAAAATGCACAGCTGCTGGAATTATCCTGACAAACTGACGTCTTTGAAGAGAAAGCTAAGCCATAAGTCTTTTTGCTAACTCTTTGAGGGCTGAAGTAATCCCTCAAGCCTGCCCTTTGCCCACGCCCCCGTGGAAGTCTGCTGGGCTTCGAGCCAGTCTTTAATTAAGCCCTAGATCCACCAATATCTTCCTCTGTGAACTTGAGTGAATCACCCAGCCCTCTCGGTCTGTTGGAGAGGAGAATAAGCATTCATATCTCACAGGATTGCTGGGAAGATTAAAAACAAAATCCCACATACAATCAAATAACAGTGCTTGGCCTGCGGGAAGGGTCTGCTGAACTGAAACCTGCGCCCATGTCCCATTTAGGGCAACAGCCCCCACACCAAGTCCCTTGGAAGCATCTGGGAAACCAAAAAAAATCCCCAAACCACACTAAATCCTGGTCAACACAGACCCCGTGCCTGCCCCAGAGAGACTTGTGGTTCTGTGCAGTCGGTCCATGCATCAGCTTTTGGGACCCACTGGTCCAGAGTGTCTGAAGTTACAAAAATGTGTCCCCCAGACAGGTCTCTAACTGAGAACAGCCCACGATGCCAGCGTTCGGCAGAGCTGATGCCACCATGCCACCACAGCGCTGCAAGAGAATCTTCCTTAGAATTTCCCATCGCAGAATCAATTTCCTCAAAATTGAATATACTCCCCCAAACTGAAACACAAATATCACCAGGAGGTAAATTTTGAACAGAAACAATTTATGTTAAACACCAACCTGTTTGGAACTCACACTTTGTTGTTGTGGTACTTTGTCAACAGTGTAAAAAGCTCCCTAGGGGGTTTGGCGTCCCCTGGGGAAAGCTATCCGGCTACTTGGAAGGTCCCCATGAAGTGATGGTTACCTCGCCAGTCCCCCGCAGTCTGGAGGGCGACCCACAGTGACAACCCTCCCGGAAGTCGGTCATAGCAAGCATCGCGCAAGGGGCCCAGACCCGGACCCCCCCCGAACGTTTGCAGGGCAGCAGGAGCGCAAGTGGAGGTCACAGTCCCTCCGTCTACTTAGAATTGTTGAATAAGACGGACCTCATTCTCCTTCCTTGACGTGTGTGCCTGGAAGGCAAGGCTTGCTTCTAGAATTCTTGGGCAACTCCAGGTGCCATGTTGAAAGGTGGTGGCACGGTAACTGCCGGCCCCATGACCCCCCACTCCAAGGTCTGCCACCTCCCTTCCCTCCCCTGCAGCTGAGACCTCCCCGCCTGTGAGGGAGAAGGCTCGGCCACCCATAATCTCACGGGTGGCCGCTGCTAGGCTCCTCGTCTGGCCTAGGGGCGTGCATACCAACGTGTGCCCCCTCTGGGAGGGTGGGCCTGAGGCAGACCTGGGGTCTTGTGGGCGGGAATTCCGGAAGCCTGGGCTCCGGGAGCATGGTCTGCAGTGGAGAGGGGCGTGGGCTCCAGGTGGACACATCTCCTTGGCCTCAGCCCACAGGGAAGGTAAGAGGGGTGTCTCTACAGCGTGCAGCCCAGGTGGCATCCACAGGCAAAGCTGACCTTCCCAGAGTAGGAGGTGCCATGAGGGGTCATCCAGGGTGTGGAGGAGTCGCCAAGGGTCCCCTCACACAGTCCATGGCAGTGTGGATGGGAATTAGGGATGTGTTCCTGGTGGCTAAGAAGCAGGATTTGAAAGAGGACTTCAAAGATGGGTCGGAATTATCCAGGCAGAGAAGGGGGTGGTGATGGGGAGGTTGTTTTAGAGGGAAAATCTTATGCAAAGCAACGGAGCTGTGAGAAAATATGCGATGTCTAGAGAAACCACATCCGATTCTCGTGGACCAGGCGTGTGGGTGGGTGGGGGCTTAGGGAAGGGTGAGTGAGGGAGCTGTGAGGTGGGAGCATGGCCCTTCAGGGGACCAGGAACCAGTGAAGGGTGTTTATCAGAAGAGGCAACACTTTATAAATCGGAGGAGAGGTCAGAGCATCCTAGGGTAATGTATATTTTCACACACACAAAAAAGGCTCTCGTAAAGTGGGCAGTTGTCACTGTGTTTGCAAGTTCTGTGAAACAGCATCTTATGCTGTAGCACGGATCCTAAAACCATCTGATGCTTCCAAGTTAGAGATATTACATTAATTTTTATTTGTTAGTGTGTTTTTTTAAGCTACAGAATAACAAAGAAACTCAGTTCCTGCAAGAATTTTGTTTTTAAGAGCTGCATTTATTAGACGTTCTTACAGCACTGGGAGCTTTCATAGGCTTTGCAAGCCACAATATTGTTCCAAATAAATAAATCCACATACTGCCCCAGGATATTAAGAACAAATAGCACAGAAATCTTTCTTGTTCTCATTTTCATTTATATTATCTGACAGGCTTTTAGGAGTGCTTATTGGTGGTATGAATCTGAACAGTGGAGGCCCCTGGAGGGGAGGAAAATGTGAGTTGTGAATATGACTTTCCTACCAAACAAAATGAAATGGAATTTAAATCCATTGTAATAAACGCCGCAGGGCACACCTATTGTCTTGGTGTAGCAGAATCCTTTTGTAATGACCGTGCTGTTGGCATTCAAACGCCTCGCTTATGGTGACTGAAAATGAAATGGTACAGGGGGAAAAGAGGTGCTTGGAACCCAGTGGGAGAAAGCAGGCAGCTGGCTGCTCATTCAGGATCTATTGTGCCCTCATCTTGGCTGATTTTGTCCAGATGTCCACTCTGCCCCATGGGATTCAGGGAAAGTGAAATCCAGTCCCTGTGGTCTCCTTCTTTTCCGTATCTGGTTTGGGTACGGGTATGACAAACAACTCTGGCCAATGAGAACCTCTTCTAGCCCTTGTTGGTGTGGATGTGATGCCTAGACAACTGCAGCCATCTTGCAACCATGAGGAGGGCTAAACTAAAGACAGGTCAACCTGCTGAGTGTGTCAAAGGGCGAAGGTGGAAAGAACGGGATCTTTGAAGATGTTTTTGAGTCACTGAGTTAACCGATCCAGGACCCAGCTTACCTTGGAAAGTTTTATTAAGTAAGATAATACATTTCTTTTCCTGCTGCTGACAGCATCCTTGCCAACAGACAGGGAAATGACCTTTTTCTAATCTCTCCACATCTCTCTTCTTCCTGGATCTTCATGAATGTAGTAATGACATAAAATGAGCTTCAAAGTTCAGGCGGAGTCTTCTGGAGACTGGTGGAGGTCTTTGACTTACAGAAGATTAAGGGAAATCTGTAATTAATAGCAACACAAAAAAGCAAGAGAGATCAGCTCAGAGGTCTTATCCTCTAACCTGACACGCTGTCTATATTCGTACACACACTTTCACATCAGGACTGAGTGTGGGGATATAGCAAGAGCACTGTCCTGTGCGTCCAAAGACTAAATTCTAGATTCTGCTTTCCACTAACTCACTGAGTGAGCTTGTGAAGGGCCTTCTGCCTTCTCTGGGCCTCAGTCTTTTCATCTGTAGGAAGACAGGTCTGAATAACACTATCTCTGCAGTCCCTCCCACCTCTCACAGCCAGTGATTCTAGAATCCTTTACCCCATTTGTGTTGCCCAGGAGTGTAACAGCATTGCCTGCTCCCCTCTCCAGCAGAGGACAGAAGATTTCTCCCCTTCGTGTGTTTCTGTGCTGATGGAGGTGCGTGGCCCAGAATATTTGGACCTGGATTAGGTCCTAAGGAACTTCTTCCCTTGGGATTTTAATCTGTGTCTTTTGGGGGGCTTGGGGTAATGCTGAGCTGAGAAACTCAGCAGGGCTGAGAAGTGTGGTAAGTCCATGTTGTTCTGTCGAAGATGTTACCACATAAATAATGGCAGGCGTGTATACAGTGGTGCTCAAACCATCATGTATTATTCCCACAGCTGTTGTTTATCTGTGCAAATATTATGCCCACTGTCTTTGCACAGCAATTTTCCACTTGCTGTGCATTTTGAAGAACGCTTTGTTTCACAAGGAGGCAAACCCTTGAGGGCAGGCCCGAGGCACATGGATCTCTATTAGTATCCGGCACCAATACCTTAAGAGTTAAATATGTGTTGGTGGAACTGATCAAAATGAGATGAACTGAAAGGGTTCACAATCAATTCTTGGTTCTGGGAATGAGAAAAGAGTTTGGCGGCCCCTGAGGAATTCCTCCCCTCATCTTCCACTACCATCAGCCCTTGCTCTCTGCCAACCAGCCACACTGAGCTTTCTTCCTTAGCTTAAAGTGGCCATTCTCCTTCCTGCCTCAGGACATTTGCACAAGCCTTTGCCTCTTCCTGGACTACTCTTCTTCCTGTCCCGCACACCCCAGCCTAGTTAACATCCACTCATCTTTTGGGACTCAGGTCTAATGTCCATCCATTCAATATTTATTGTCTTGGTCAGTTTGGGATGCTATAACAAAGTACCATACACTGGGTGGCTTAAACAATAAACATTTATTGCACACAGTTCTGGAGGCTGGGAAGTTCAAGATCAAGGTGGTGGTAGATTCAGCGTCTGGTGAGAACCTGCTTCCTAGTTCATAAATGGCAGTCTTCTCAGTGTGTCCTCACATGATGGGAAGAGAGTGTGAGAGGACCCTCTCTGGGGTCCCTCGTGTAAGGACACTAATCGCATTCATGAGGATGGAGCCCTCCCAATGGCCCTGCCTCCTAAGACCATCACACTGGGGTTAGGATTTCAGCATATGGATTTGGGGGACACAGACATTCAGTCCACTGCGCTTGTTGAGCAGCGACTATGTACAAGGCCCGGGATGGGGGGCCATGAGCCCTTCCTCAGCACCCTCACTCAGGAACAGAGCCAGTCCCTGTCTTTCCCTGCACTGACTTCATCACAGTTTGTGACAACATGTTTGTGTGGTGATTTGATTAATTCGTCCGTCAGGCTGGACTGCAGCATCCCCGTCCTGTGTTCCGCGCTGGGCTGTTGGCACACAGCCTGGCACATAATAGGGATGCAATGGACCCTTTTTTTTTTTATGTTTACTTTATTTTTGTGGAAAAGACCAGCCCTGAGCTGACATCCGTTGCCAATCCTCCTCTTTTTGCTGAGGAAGACTGGCCCTGGGCTGACATCCGTGCCCATCTTCCTCTACTTTATATGGGACGCTGCCACGGCGTGACTGACAAGCAGTGCGTCGGCGGGCTCCTGGGATCCGAACCCGCCAACCCTGGGCTGCCAAGTGCGAACTAAACCGCTGCGCCAACGGGCAGCCCCTGGACCCTTTGTTTTGAATGAAGGAATAAATTGCTGGAGAGATTTGGTTGTAATCTAGTTAACCCTCAGGACATGAATGGGTTGCCTTATGCAGAAGCTTTTTCAACAGGGACTTTGAGGGGAAAGGGAGCCTGCCCTGTGCTACAGATGAATGTCTGCAGACTTGAATGTTGTTTCCTGGTGCCAAGCAGAGATCTTGGTCTAAAATATCTGGGATTTGTATATTTTAAATTCAAATTTCTTCCATCTTTACTTGGTATTTTGACCTTAAAAACAAAAAGCACCTGCCTAAATGTCAGGCTTTTGTTTGTTGACAAGATGGTGGGTGTTCAAGCTTTGGGAACGAGCCTATATATTCTCTGCTTGGGGAGGAGCATGCCAGTTGGCTTTGTTCTCAGTGGGTAGATTGTTCTGGAATCTGAGGAGGAGACAGACAGGTATTCCACAGGATTAGTCACAGGAGAAATGTCTCCATCACACGGTTTCTTCTTGCAATTGTTCACAGGACTCTTCTCTGTTTGAAAAGGATGAGTGAAACAAGACATTCATTTTATTTGATTAAAAGAAAGCAGTTAGAGCTTCCTGGGTACAACAGTCACCGTCAAACTGTAAAGCTAGATTTGGGACGGAAAAGTTAGATGTATTTTGATTAATTGTCATGCTCGACTGGCTTCCTGGCCGAAAGTTTACCTGGTGACTCCATATCTTCTTTCCTTGCTCAACCAGGACCATGTGGCTGCCCATTTCTTTGTGTGGCTTTTCTTCCTTTCAAAAGACTAGATCATTTCGTCCTTGTGACAATCCCGGGAAGGATGAAGACCTAGCCTATAGATGAGGAAACGGAGGTAGAAGGACATTACGGGACTAGTCTAAAGTCTTACAACAACTAAGAGGTACAGCTGGTCCTAGAATCCAGCCTTCAGCCTCTCTCTGCGGCCTCCTAATGCCCTTTTTATCTGAAACCAGGGTGAGCTGGATGAGAGAGGGTGGTAGGAGGGACAGGGGCTGGACCAGACCTAGTCATGTAGCTCGGTCTACAAACAGATGCTGCTCAGTACAGATCGCAGGGGGCGAGGGCCTGGGACAACAGCTATTGGGAGGGCTCTTTTGGACGGTCGGACCCTGCCCTTGTAGGAAAAGAAAAACAACATCTATGTCTGAACACACTTCAGAAAAGGAGGCAGGGTTAATATGGGGGACGAACGTATTTGAAACTCATCCAGCAAGACTCAAAGCTTTGCCTAAATGTGCGTTTGATTGTGAAAGCATTTCCACGAATTCCATTTTAACAAATATCTTCCTCTTTCAAAGCTTTGCATCCTGTCTTGGTGGGTTTTTAGGTATATAATTCATATTCATCCATTCATTCGGCAAACTGATTTTCTACTCTATTCACGATGCCTTAGCAAACCCTATAGAACTGAACTTGTAGTTAATCTCTGTAGACCCACATGTTAAAAATATTGCATTGCTGGAATGAAGTCAGCTTGTTTATTTCTTAAATATTTTCTTAATCTGGTTTTGGATTCTGCCAGCTAATGTTTTATTTAGAATTTTTGCATCAGTATTCATGAATAATATTGGTCTGTAGTATTCTTATATTTGCACTATCTTTATCAGGCTAAGGTGTCAATGTTATACTTGCTTCATAAAAGGAATTAAGAAGTTTTTCTTCATTTCCAGTGCTCTGGAAAAAATCTATATATATGTTCACTCTCATAAAAATTTGAAGACAGAGAATGCCCAAACTTCAAAATAACTGTGAGTTAAAAGAGGAAAGACCCACCAAACTCAACAACCCCATTTCTCCTGCTCCTGCCCTACCTTCACCCCGCCACAGGGTCTGCAGAGAGCAAAGGCAGACCCAGAAAAATGGAATGAAGAGACAAGAGGAGCACTTGCCAGCGGGCCTGAGGTTGATCTAAAACCATCAGAAAGACGAAACCCACCGCAGTCTGAAAATACTCAAACATATTTGGGTGGATCAGGACATGGATGACAAGAAAGGGACTTAAAATGATGTGCAATCTGAAGGAGCAGTTCTTCAAAATGCCCAGTGTCCAGGGGAAAAAGACAAATAGGAAGGAAGAGTGACTTCAAACTTGGGTGAGGAAGGGAGGAAGCAAAAGAGAAAGTTTAGGGTCCTGGGAGACAGAAGAGAACCCAAACTTGGACACTCCCCTCACCACCACAGTAAACAGACAAAGAATCCACACAACTGTCTGGACTTTCCTATACCAACAGAATAGAGCACACTAAGCCAGGAATCCAGTAAAACACACCAATGCCCCAAAAATGAATACAAAAAGAGAGCAACAGATCCATACAGAGTTAGCAATGCGCCAAACCGGAAGACAATCCTTAATCCACAGCCACTGAGAAAAATTGTAAGGCAACACTTCAAACAGAATTAAATATACTCATATATGCATTTGAGGATATAAAAATCATTTTGAATCAGAAGTTCAAAAACTAAGAATGTAAGAAAAAAAAGCAGGAAGAAATGAAGAAAGAGGTCATTGAGTTCAGGGGAAAAAATGGAAGAAAAAAGACAAAAATATCTCAGAAATGAAGAATAAATTACAAGATTCTCAAGAAAGAGTGTACTCAAATGAAAATGTAATAAGGGGTATTGAAGAAAGGCAGAAAAACAAACAAAAGAAAAAAAAATGAGATAGAGAGAAGTAAAAAGGATCAGAGAGCAAGTAGTAGAAATGAAAGATGGGCAAAGAAGGAATCACATTTGTGTGGTTGGAGTCTCTGATGAAAGAAATAAAATGATGACACAGAGCTAATATTTAAAATTATAGTCCAAGAACATATTCCAGGAAAAAATACTTTGAATCTATGGATTGAAAGGGCTCCCCGGGTACCTGGAAACATAAACCCAGAACAATTGACTCTAAGGCATATCTAGTAAAAGCATCAGATTTCAAAGATAAAGAAAATATCCTCAAGGCCTCCAGGCAGAAAGAAGAAATAACTGGTAAATTACTTGCCTTTGGGCAAAGAGATTAAACTGGTTCCAGACTTTTCAAAAACAGCTTACAGAGCAGAGCAACAATGAAGCAGCATTTTAAAAAATGCAATAAAAATGTAAATCAAGAATTTAGAAGCTGCTCTTCAACATCAAGGCTATAGGAACAAGTTTTCAACATACAAGAACTTAGGGAATGCTGCACCCATCAGCCCTTCAGCAGAATCTACTAGAGAATGAGCTCCCTTAACTGAGAGAGGACTGGGAAAACTTCAGCCAAATGACCGAAGTGAGCATTTTCATACACGCAGATGAAGAGCTATGACTGAAACCGAGATGAGGACCATTCCAATTTGGAATTGGAACGACTCTAAGCCAAGCCAATGGGTTACCCTCCTCTCACTTAACAAGAAGCTCCACGTTCTCACCGTAAAGCAGTGGGAGATTGGCAACAAGTTTGGTGGTGAGTTTGAGAGTCATGTGGGACCCGTGGAGTGGGGAGAGCAATAGTGGCAGGGAAGGAGGGACTGGGGAACAGTGGGGCTGCCATGGCCCCTGATGCTGAACTTGGGCCTCAGTCGCCTCCCACTGAATGTACCCAAGAATGTGCGATCTTAACAGGCGTCCCAGGTAGTTTGATAAAGTGGTTGCCTATGTCCCACTTGGTAAAACTACCTGACTCCTTCTCCCCAGACGCCTTCTCTACTGTTCCACCCTGGAAAGGTCAGCTTTTGGTTTGCAGGCTTCCTTTTAAATATTAATAATAAAATTAATAGTGAATGACATATATTTCCTACACTTTTTATAAATTATCTTATTTAATATACTCTGTTTTGCTTAATTGTCTCAGTAATTTCATTCTTACAACAACCCTGTGAGGGTCTCTTATTCCCATTCACAGATGAGGAAACGGAAACTTGAAAAGGTGAAATAGTTTGCACAAGGTTAAGGCAGTGGTGGCTCCGGAATCTGGATCAGGGCTGCCTTTCTCCAAGCCTCTGCTCTTAACTCTCACACTCTACTGTCTCCCACAGTGATTGTCTTGGGAGAGCAGAATAATGCACATCTCAGTATGAATTAGTGCGTTAATTTAGCAATTCACATCTCTTTAGCACTTTACAATTTGCAAAGCACTTTGATGTATACTGTGCTGCTTGGTGCTCGTAACGGCTCTCCTAAGGAGGTTTTATCATCTCCAGTTTACAGAAGAGGAAATCGGAGTGCAGACATTTGTTCAATGACATCAAGCTAGTGAGTGGTGGGATGGTGACTTGAACGCAGGTTTTCCTGGTGTCAAGCTCGTGGTGTTTCCACCAGCACAAGCAGAGTCTCCTTGACACCTAGCTGAGAGGAGGGCATTGAAGGGACAAGGGTATGGGGACACACACAATTTTTTTAAAGTAAATAGAAAAAAAAACTTTAAAAAGAAAACCAAAACTGAATGTAGTTTTACTCCAAAACGTAAAGGAAAATTAAAAAGCACCATAGTTCAAGATTAAGTTTGGATCAGGACTATAATCCCAATCTGAATAGGTCCGGAATAGTTCTCGAAGACACAGACGAACTGTATTTGTGCTGTATTGTCTGAGCTTTGCTTCTGCTCTTTTTTGTGTGTGTGTGAGGAAGACTGGCCCTGGACTAACATCCATGCCCATCTTCCTCTACTTTATATGGGACGCCGCCACAGCACGGCTGACAAGCAGTGCATCGGTCCACGCCTGGGATCCGAACCTGTGAACTCCGGGCCGCCGAAGCAAAGGGTGGGAACTTAACCGCTACACCACTGGGCCGGCCCTGCTTCTGTTCTTCTTTTAACATGGAACATTCTTTCTTCTCATCTTACCTGTCAAAATGCACCTTATTCTTCAAGACCAAGCTCAAACATCATTCTTACCAGATAGCCTGTCTTAATCTTTCATCAAGAAGGAAATTCTCCTTCTACATTTCTGAGCACTTTTTAAAAGCTAAAGTGCATTTACTTTTGTTATTATTTCTTTACTTTTTAGTTGAAGCTCACAGCATGTATAAAACCTTAAAGTACAATTTATAAAAGTTGCTAGGTCAATTGAAACGACAACAACAAATTCTGCACATTACATCACAGCATAATCAATGTCCTCTTAGATAAATACTAAATTTGATAAGTTTCAACATGCACATATTTTATAAATACTGTATTTTTAAAATTAGTTTCTATGTCGAGATAATTGTAGATTTGCAAGTTATTCTAAGGAATAACACAGAGAGATTCTGTGTTCCCTTCACCCATTTTCCTCCAGTGGTCACATCTTGTAGAACCATAGTTGCTGATATCACAATCAGGATCTGGGGATCAGATATGTCACTTTCACTTGTGCTCACTTGTGTGTAGGTTTACTTAGTTCTGTGCAGCCTTATCTCATGTGTAGGCTCACACCTCCACCAATAGTCAGGATTCAGTACAGTTCCATCACCACAAGCATCCTTCCTATTGCTCTTTTATAACGACACTTACCTCTTTCCTGCCACACCTCCCTGCACCCCCATCCCTGATCCCTGGCAACCACTAATCTGTTTTCCATTCTATAATTTTGTCATTTCAAGAATGTTATACGATGGAGTCTTACAGTATGTAACCTTTTGAGATTGGCTTTTTCATCTGAGCACTTTCCAGGTCTGCAGTCATTATATTTGAGAACTGCTGCTACCACTTGGTCAAGTTACTTAAACATCCCACGCCTCAGTTTCCTCACACAAAATGGGCGTAATAATGTTGACCTCATAAGACTGTCGTCTGAAGCTTGGAGTAGTGTCTGCATTTGCAGACGCCGACATTCGCGAGGCAAATTGGTCCTGCCGTCGTCACTGATCACGTGACTCATTTGCTGCCTTGGAATGTGAGCCTCTTGCAGCCTTCTGCTACAGCCCCTCCTAGAAGACCCTAGCCATTGCTGTCTTCATGGTCATTTTTGGGGGACACAGAGGCTGGTTTGGACTGGAAAAGACCCTTTGAACTGGGAAGTTGATTGCCATTTAGAAGAAGGCACTAGAAGAAGTTAGTGCCTGTATGGGGCTGGCAATGTCATGCTAGGAACCTGGGAACATGCTATGAGAAAGAGGGATCCTGGGAACACCTGTCAGAGAGAGGAATCCTAGGAACAGCCATCAGAGAGGGATGCTGGGAACACACCCTCAGAGAGAGGGATCCTGGGAACACGCCTTCAGAGTGAGGGATGCTGGGAACACCCCTTAGAGAGAGGGATGCTAGGAGCACTCATCAGAGAGAGGGATGCTGGGAACACCATCAGAGAGAGGGATGCTGGGAACACCATCAGAGAGAGGGATGCTGGGAACAGTCATCAGAGAGAGGGATGCTGGGAACACCATCAGAGGGAGAGATGCTGGGAACAGTCATCAGAGAGAGGGATGCTGGGAACAGTCATCAGAGAGAGGGATGCTGGGAACACCTCTCAGAAAGAGCTGCTCCCCCGAAGAGTACCAGGACCTGTTACTACCTGTCCAGGGAGTCTTTATTCAGAAGTTTCAGTGTGAAAAGGGAAGACCCTGAGATGTTATGGCATTAAATGCTACAGACAGCAAATGTTATTAATTATCTGAGAAATTTAAGTGTGATGGATTTTTAACCTTATACTCATTTAATTAAAGTTCATATTGTCTTTGGCTAGCTAGGTGAAAATGCTCTGCTATTCCATCTAAATCTCTAACGCACACTGTAAAACCTGAAACTCACACATTAAAACCCGACATTACTGCTCCAGGCAACTAAGCAAATATCACAAAATCCATTTGCACAAGAATATGCTCCACCATGTCTACACAGCTCTCCGCCGGTTTGCTCATTATGTGGAAAAAAGTACCTTTTGGCCCTGTTAATGCTTTCCCCCAAAGAACACCTCTAACCAAGCAGAAGCAATCTGATCCCCCAGCTGGAATGATGTAAGTGGAATTAAATATTTTTAAATGATGTCTTGATAGTTATGGAAATTCCAAGGCCTCTGCTGTGACTCAACAGTTTGGTAACTGGTAATTCACTTTCATGCTAATTTAGCTGGATCCTGTTTGATGGCTTTCATGTTAAGCTCTAAGACCTGTTGACTGAGTGCACTAGACAGAAGCAGTGGAGGGCAGGGGCTGGGCCTCGTCCTACTGTGCTTCCCACAGCACCTGCAGGCCCAGCACCTTACACAAGGAGGATGCTCAGGAAGAATGCATCTCCTGAGGAAAGACTTTAAGAGCGAGTGTGATTTTTCCAAAGGGGAAATTAATGATTCTTCAGCCCCACAAGCCTTCACTGACAGCTGTCACAGGCAGCCGATTTTGTGGAAGGAGCATAAGTTTTAAAGTGAGACATAGCTGGTTTCAAATAATTTCTCTGCCATTTACTAGCTGAGTGACTGGGAAAATCACTTAACCTCCCTGGGTGTGTTTCTCATCTACAAAATGCAAATAATGTATCTATCTTAGGGTGTTGCGTGCACTTAAAGAGTTAATATATTTAAATACATGCGGCAGTGTGACAATGGCACATGGTATTCAAGAAACTCTGGCTTCATTTTCCTTTCTCCTTTTTAAGCAATTGTGATGCTGTTTTTGGGTGCTTTGTTACATTCCTTCCCTCTCCCCAAACACAGTCAAGACACTCCTTTAATGAAGTTTGACTTTGTGCCAAGCTCTGTGTCACGTGTACACAAAGAGACGAGCAAGCACAGCCTCCACCTCAAAGGTCGAATGGCGATGGAGGCAGGGGTGTCACGGGGTGGGACTCTCCAGGCAGGGTGGCCGAGCTCCAGACTTCTCGTAGAGCCCTTGGCACTCTGATGGCACATGGGGGGCAATTACGAAGCATCAGGGGACCCCCTCCCCACCCAACGTGCACATTTCTACCCAACATGCACATTTCTACCCTTACCCTCTGGTACTCTTTTTTTTTTTTTTGTGGGGAAGACCAGCCCTGAGCTAACATCCGTTGCTAATCCTCCCCTTTTTGCTGAGGAAGACTGGCCCTGGGCTAACATCCATGCCCACCTTCCTCTACTTTATATGGGACGCCGCCACAGCATGGCTGACAAGCAGTGCATCGGCAGGCGCCCGGGATCCGAACCTGCGAACCCCGGGCTGCCAAGCGCGAACTAAACTGCTGCACCACCGGGCCGGCCCCTCTGGTACTCTTATTCTAGAAACAAATCCTCTCATTAGCCCCAGATCTCAATCCTGGGGCAGGAAACAGACTCAGGAGCAAGTATCTGTGTCACCTTTCTTCTTTCTAAATGTCCTCCTTTTCACAATAGGAACTTAGACTAAAAATTTGTGGCATGAAATGAAGTGTGGCAGATAACAGTATACAAGAAATAAAACTTTGCTTATTATTCTGTTATTCATAATTTATATTGAGAGTAACCATTCACTTGAGGTGGCAGAAACTTAATTTTGGTCAATTTGGAGTCTCCTCCTTCTCTCTGGGTAGCGTCCAAGTACCAGGGGGTTTATGTCAGTACCCTTAGTACTCGGCACCATGTGTCCACATGGACGCCTGCTGAGCTGTCCGTTGGCCCACTGGATCTTCATCACTGCTCCACGAAGCTGCTGCTGTGTCCTCCCTCCCGCGTGGAAGGACCCTCCAGGTCTGTGTTGCTCTGCTCATTCCACACTTGCTTGGGCCCTACTTCCCTGGGAATCACCCCACCCGGCAGGGCCACACCACTCTTTGGGGTCATCTATGACTCTGTCATCCTTGACTCCAGGGACAGTTGTCCCTCTCTGGGTCTTTCTGCCTCCTAGACACTCATGCTGGAAGCCAGCCCCAGGCCTCCTTTGCTCGGGAGTCCCACATATCTGTCTGAGGTTTTGCTCAGACCCTGGCCTCTTTGATTGTATTTGGCTGTCCTTTGAATGTGTCCTAACTTGGGACAAAACCAAGCTCTGCCCCTCTCTGCAAGCCAGGCCTGAGAATGCCATTGGGGGCAAAATGTAGAAAACACAGGCATTCTCTTCAGACTCCCTTCTTTTCACAACTGGCCTCCGCTGCACTGGCTGCCTTCCGCATGTGAGAGAACGGGCTTTCTGGCCAGTCATCATGCTCCAGGTGGGTTTTCTCCGTAGAAAGGTGTCAGCACTGTATCTCTGGTGTGTGGGTTTGGGGCAGGAAGAAGGCGAGACCCCAACTCTCCCTCTCTTCTAAAGCAGTACACACACTGGTTTCACATTTTTACTTCTCCAGCCACTTGTTTCTCCACATTTTCTATTTCTGAGAAGTTTTTTAAATGCCTGGGATGATTCTTTTTTTAAGATGGAAATATAAATCGTCTTGACATGATGTGGAATTTTAACCACAGAAAAGAGCACAGCGTCTTCCCAGAACATATTTTGAGAAGGTGCTTCTGCCTTTTCCATCACTGTTTTCCTGGGAGCTCCCCCCACCTCTCCTCCCTCTCCCCCCACTTTTCAGCCAAGGCTCTCCTCCTCTGAGAAGCCTTCTCTAGTTGTGCAGCTAGCAGGGGGGTGTCATATGTCTGAATCTGTGCAGCACCCCTTGTCAACATCACTGAGTCTGCTCAGGCCGCCATAACAAACACCACAGACAGTGG
The DNA here is from genome assembly GCA_031878705.1 of Tapirus indicus. Taxonomy (NCBI): domain Eukaryota; kingdom Metazoa; phylum Chordata; class Mammalia; order Perissodactyla; family Tapiridae; genus Tapirus; species Tapirus indicus. The sequence continues at coordinate 9,017,355 of CM062923.1, read as the reverse complement.
CTTACACAACAGACATTTATTCCTCACAGCTCTGGGTGCTGCAAGTCCAAGGTGCCCGTCAATTCAGTTTCTGGCGAGGACTCTCCACCTGGCTTGCAGATGGCCCCTTCTCATCGTGTCTTCACATGGCCTTTCGTTGGGACATGCACGCGGGGGGAGAGAGAGAGAGAAATCTCTCTCTTCCTCTTCTTATAAGACACCAATCCTATTGGATAAGGACCCCACCCTTATGACTTCATTTAACCTTAATTACCTCCTAAAAGCCCTATCACCAAATAAAGTCACACTGGGGGTTAGGGCTTCAGTGTATGAATTTGGGAGGGACACAATTCAGTCCAGAGCAATTGCTCTCAAGTCTCCTCTGCTGTGGGGAGCAGCTCCTCAGCAGTACGTGTGCCTTTCCTGCTAGCTCAGCAGCGCTGGGGGCCCAGCAGGCAAACGTTTGCCTTCACTGTCTTGACCTCAGTCCCATCCTGGCCTCCCTGGGTCAGCCCTCAGTGCTGACCCACGCTCTCTGGTTTGCTCAATCCTCTGGCCGTGGCGCCTCCTCTGGGCTCAGGTAAGAACTCCCCCCGCTGGCGGTAGGCAATAAAGCCCATTCTTCTTCCAAACAGCTAGACTCCATTCCCCCTCCTCCTCCATTCCCCCTTCCCCGCATGTGGAGTGTAGGGTATGGAGGGCATTTCTCACATTTTAGCATCACGATTAGTAATGTGAGCTCGAGCCCAGCGGGCTTTCTTCCATGGCCCCACTCTGCTGTGAACAGCTGGCTTACCACACACAGCACCTGCCCGTCCGAGCTGAGTCTCCTCTCTAAAAGGAAGATGATAACCCCACCTCACAAGGTTTGGGGAGGACTGAGTATGATCATATATGGCAAGTACTCCGGACTAGAGGGAATGAATCTGGGGACATCTGGTCTGGAGCTGCTCCGAGGGAGAGCCGCTCTGCTGGCTCCAAGGGTGCGTTTTGTGTCTGGCACCTCTTTGTGGGCTCTCCTAAGATGGCTGTTTCCTGCAGGACTTTCATTTCAGGCTTCAGTGAGCAGGGAGCTCATACCATCGTCTCTTGACCCTTCTGCTCCCTCATTGTTTACACAGTATCTGCAAACATTCTGGTAATCTCTCCAAGTTTATCCATCTGGAGAGGTATGGAATCGCTGCTGGTCTGCCTGCAGGGGCGCTGTTAATGTCACGTCTCATTTCACAGCTCCTGGGTTGTTGTGCGTTTCTGTGCACAGAAGACAAGTCTCGGATGACCAGGCCTGGCCAGCTGCTAGCCCTGCCTGGTGCTTTTACTAGAGGCCAAGAGAGAAGGTCAGGTTTTCTGGCTCCATTGTCATTGGAAGCAGGAACAGTACTGGGGTTTCCATCCTGGGGACTTTCCTTGGAGAAGTATGTTCCTTTGTGCAGGGCTGAGAATTTAGAGACACCTGGTTTTTTTTCAGTAAACTTATCTTGAAATAATTTGGGGATTTACAGAAAAGTTGCAAAGACGTAGTACAGAATTTCTGCATACACCTGCCCAGTTTTGCTCATTAATATCTTACATCACCAGGGTCCATTTGTCAAAACTAGGAAATTGACATCAGTACATGACTGTTAACTAAACCCCAGCCTAGATTTGGATGGTACCAGTTTTCAATTAATGTCCTCTTCCTGTTCCAGGATCCAGTTCAGGACACGTCCCTGTGGTTAGTTGTCACAGCTTCCCGGTCTTCTCTGGTCTGTGACAATTTCTCAGTCTTTCCTTCTCCCCACCCCGCCCCTGCTTTCTTTTCTTCTTTTTTTTTTTTTTGAGGAAGATCGGCCCTGTGCTAACATCTATTGCCAATCTTCCTCTTTTTCTTTTTTCTCCCCAAAGCCCCAGTACATAGTTGTGTATCATAGTTGTAGAGTTGTAGCTCTTCTATGTGGGACACCGCCTCAGCATGGCTTGATGAGCAGTGAGCAGGTCTGCACCCGGGATCCAAACTGGCGAACCCCAGGCGGCCAAACCGGAACGTGTGAAATTAACTGGTATGCCACTGGGCTGGCCCCTCCTTTTTTATTTTGGTAAAATAGGTGCAGCATAAAATTTATCATTTTAACTATTTTTAAGTGTATCATTCAGTGGCATTAAACACATTTACAATGTTGCGCAACCATCACCACCATCCATTTCCAGAACTTTCTCATCATCCTGAACAGAAACTTTGTACCCATTAAACAATAACTCTCCATTTCCTCTCCCCCAGCCCCTGGTAACCTCATTTCTACTTTCTGTCTGTCTGAATCTGACTACCCTAGGACTTCATACAGATTCTCTTTTTGTCTCTGGCTTATTTCACTAAGCCTAATGTTTTCAAGGTTCATCCATGTTGTAGCATTTTTTATAGTTGAATAATATCCCACTGTATGTGGATAGCACATTTTGCTTATCCATACATCTGTTAACGGGCACCTGGGTTATTTCCATCTTTGGGCCATTGTGAATAACACTGCTGTGAGCACTGGCATACAAGAATCTGTTAAAGTCCCTGCTTTCAATTCTTTTGGGCATATACCTAGGAGTAGAATTGCTGGATCATATGGTAATTCTATGTTTAACTTTTTGAGGAACCACTATACAGTTTTCCACACTTTTCTTCTTTTCCATGACCTTGATCATCCTGAAGAATTGGCTAGGTGTTCTGTAGAATGTCCCCCAATCTGGGTTTGTCTAATGTTTTTCTCACGATTACACTGTGTTTTTATGTTTTTGGAGAGAACACGACAGAGGTGAAGTGCCCTTCTCATCACATCACATCCGAGGGTTCATGAGATGCACGTGACATCACTGGTGATATTAACCTTCGTCACGTGGTTAAGGAGATGTCTGCCAGGTTTCTCCACTGTGAAGTTACTACCTCCCCCTCCCCTAGTCTGTTCTTTGGAGGTGAGTCACTGAGTCTAGGTCCCTCAAGGGGAGAGGGGTAAGCTTCACCTCCTAGATAGGCAGTTTGTGCGTATAGCACTTGGAATTCCTCTGTGTGGGAGATTTGTCTCTTCTCCCATTTATTTACTTATTCAAGTGTTTATTTATATCAGTATGACCCATACCTATTTGTTTTATTCTTTGGGTTATAATCCAGGACAACATTATTTATTTTGTTGCTCAAATCGCTCCAGCCTTTGGCTCTTTCAGGTTGCCCCCTGTGGCCCTTGGACATGCCCCATCGTTTTGTTTTCTGAGCTCTGCTTTACCTTTGATACTACAGGATACGTCAGGCTTATCCTGTATTTTCCCTGCTCCGTCCTTAGAATCAGCCATTTCTCCAAGGAGCCCTGGTTTCTTTTTTGGAGAGTCATATTTAGAAACCAGGCTCTTGGCTCTGGGTGTGAGATGCCTGGGTTTTGAAGGAGGTTTAGTTAACATTCGTTGACTGCCCTCATCCTCAGCAGACATAGCCTATGGCGCCAGCAGCAGAGGTCAGCAGTGATGAGGACAGAAAAAAACCATTATTACCTAAAGCAACAGGTGGTTGGTGCAAGGCTTGTCTCATTTTGGGGGCACAGATATATATCTAAAAGCCCCATTCTCAAAGTTGCCCACTGTGGGGCAGGGCGCAGGATGAGGGCATAGAAGCCAGAGCCTGTATTATAAAGCCCTATAGCCAGTTACACTGAGTTCTTTTGGCACATCTAGGTAGACTGCAAACATGCCCACAGTTATGCCAGTCTGAGATGTAGGCAGCAGGAGGGTCGAACTTCCTGGAAGCTGTCAGGATGGCTGGTATCCCAGGTTGGGGTTGAGTACAGTGTTGAGTACAGAAAGGTAGACAGGCTGGAAGGAGAGACAACCAAACTCAAATCCCAAACAATGACTTTTCAGTGAGTGTCCTTGTAGGACAACGGGCCAGAGAACGGGAAACCGGGATCATCTCCAAAGATCCAGGCTGTTGGTTGTCATGTCTAAGTGGAACTGGGCAAGTGGGATGTAGGTCAGACCGCCAGGTGTGTCAGCTCAGTGGGAAGGGTGCAAAGGCTGGTGCCTGGAGGCCAGAGGGGTGCAAGTGAAGAGCCAGTGCTCAGCAGAGCCTGGGACCGAGCGCTTGGGCTCTCTGCCTTCTTTTGTGTTTTCTGCGCAGTGTGGGCTGAGGCAGGTGGTGCTGCAGGAGATGGTGAATCCAAGCCTGAGGGTGGAGCCCTGAAGGAAGCTGAGGTTCTAGATCTCTAAGGTAGCTCCAACTTCCTCTCCGAGGAGCTACCTCCTCTTTGACAATAGAATCGAGAGCCTATGCTATCCCCAATGCCTCATAATATAAAACTATAGAGGTGTCCATATACATCAATGGCAGGAGGGGTAGGTTTTGTTATAGGACTTTGTAAATTTGGATGGTGTAATTTGGTTTGCCATATATCTAAATCTACACAATAATGAGAACTGTATAGAGGTTCATTATGCATAAGTTTGGTTGGCTTACACCCTAGAAATTTTCTAGTGCAATTTTTAGTTTCTCATTCCATCCAAGTTCCCTAGAGTCATTGCCTTTATTTTATAAGTCTGGTAGGAAAGCATTTGATATTTGAAAGACTTCTTATTGGCCTGAAAAATAGCTTCCAATATTGGAAAGGGATGGAATCTTCCTAGCATTGTTCATGCTTGCGCTATAGCATAGCTTCCAGAAGGGTTTGTCAATTATTTCTCAGCAGTGCTGGCTGGAGCTTGTGAAGACTGCACTGTGAGACTGAGATAAGAAAACAATCAATTTTCCATAATTGAAAATATTCCCTACTTGATTTTGAAATAAGGAAGAAAAAGGAAGGCTTTTGTCCAATATATTTAAAAATACATACTTAAAATCTGACTATAATGTTAATATTAGTTCATTTGTTTAGTCATTCAACAAATATTTATTTTCAGAAATCCATCCATGCATTTTGCATAGCAGCTGTTCTGTGCCATGCCATGTGCTTGGTGCTGGGAAAAAAGAACTTGGTTTCTACCTTCACAGGCTGGTAGCCCCATGAGGCAAGTGCTAAACAGAGATATGAGGAGAGAGGAAAGAAGAATAGAGCATGAAACCAGGAAGAACCATAATTCTACCTCTGATGAACTCCCTGGATGACTTACTAGACATTCATAATATGGTTGGGTTCTGGTTCAAAATGGTGAACTCATCATATACATTTACGTCTTCTGCCTCCAAAATCTCCACTGAAATGATACTAAAGAAGTACTATAAAATTAATAAGAGGGGCTGGCCCGGTGGCATAGCGGTTAAGTTTGTGCACTCTGCTTCAGTGGCCTGGGGTTCACCGGTTTGGATCCTGGGTGCAGACCTACACACTGCTCATCAAGCCATGCTGAGGCAGCGGCCCACATAGAGCAACTAGAAGGATGCACAACTATGAGATACAACTATCTACTGGGGCTTAGGGAAGAAAAAAATTAATAACAAAAAGGAGAGTGGGGTGGGGGATGACTATCAGAAGGCAAGGGATTTTCATGGATTTCAAGAAAATGGATAGCAGACAGGATTGTACTGGTGGGTAAAGTAGAGTGGAGAAGTCTGCTGTCAGAATGAGCCTGGGAAAGGGCTGCAGGGGAAATGGCAGCTGTTCTTTCCCTCCGAGCCTGGGGGTGGGGTTGGGGGGGAGATGTGGAGTACATGCAGACTGTGTGCCAGTTATGGTGTTGTCCCCATATTAAAAGAAGAGAAACACTTACTAAGAAGCTGAACAGTCTACCAGGGAAGGACTGGATCTTGTAGCGTGAGTTCTGACACACCAGAGTAAAGGCATCCTAACTTTGGTATGAGGGTGGGGCATGGCCAAACTTGCCTGCTTCTCACCTTTGAATCTTAAAATAAAGTCTGACACACATATGCTTTGACCTAGAGCTCATTTGTCCAGTGCCCACACACCCAGGTGTCAATGCAAATAATCCGTAGCAATCTATAAATCAAAATTGGGGTGAGTTTATTATGAGCCAAATTTAAGGACCATATAGCCTGGGGCCTTCCGTCCCCAAGGAAGGAAGGGCACCAAAGAAGTGGTGTATACAGAGTGGTTATATACCATCAAAGAGCATATATCACATGTGAATGCAATGTTCTTTTTACAATAGTCACAAGATTGCCCTGTCAGCACAGTCATTGATGGGCACAGCAGATAGCAGGTCTGCTGTCTCGAGTTGGGTGGTCACAGGATGAGCACAGCAATCAAATCCTAGCCTAGGGAGAAATGCTTATCCTTAAGGAAAGGCCAATGTGGGGGAAGTTGCATCCTTATCTTAAGGGCGTTTGTTCTTGTCTCTGGGACATGGTAAATGCTCAAAGCAGATATACAATGCATGTTCAAAGGCCGGTCAGGCCCTTTTAGGAAAACAAGGTCAGGCCAAATTAGTTTTACACCAAATGGCTTCCTCATATACTCCAATATATCTTATTTCTTGCCATTTTATTTATCACAGGGAAAACAGAGCTACATGGAAGAGGAAGCACTTCATAACAGTGATTCACATTATTCAAGCAAGTCCTTCTTTTATAAATATAAATAGACAACTAAATATCACCACACATTTAGAAAAACAAACAGCATAAGAGAAGGGCACCAATAGGAACAAATCCTAGAGGAACAGAAGATAACATTGAGAAAATATAATTGGCATCTCAGAGTGATTTAATAAAATACCATTTCCATAAAATAAGACCAAGAGACTATGAAAAGGGAGAACAGAAAAGAGATGGCTGAACTTCTGGGGAATACAGACCAAGGCCACTCTTTCCATTTTCTTCTGGGAGAAAACTTCAGAAGAAGGTGTGGATTATATCAGAATTTACCAACAGATTATATTCTAGGATAGTCCAACTTTGGCAACACAAGGGTTGAAATCTGAAAATAGAGATTTCAGATTTTTTTTAATTGAAATATGCTTGGCATACCATAACCTTTAGCCATTGAAGTATACAATTCAATAGTTTTTAGTATATTTGTAAAGATGTGCAACCAACACCACATGTAAACATTTTCACTACAGTAAAAGAAACCCTGTACCCATTGACTGTCACTCCCCATTCACCTGTCCCCCAGCCCCTGGTAACCACTAATCTACTTTCTGTCTCTATATATTTGTCTGTTCTGGACATTTCATATAAATGGAATCATACAACACGTGACCTTTTGTGTCTGGCTTTTTTCACTTAGCATGATGTTTTTAAAATTCATTCACGTTGTAACATGTATCAGAACTTCATTTCCTTTAATGGCTGAATAATATACCATTTTATGGGCATAACACACTTTGTTTATCCATTCATCAGTTGATGGAATTTGGTTTCCACTTTTTGGCTATTATTAATAAAGCTGCTATGAACACTTGTGTATAAATCTTTGTGTGGGCACGTACTTTCAGTTTTCTTGAGTATATACCTAGGAATGGAATTACTGAGTCATGTGGTAAATCTGTGTTTACATTTTTGAGGAACCATCAAACTGTTACCAAAGTGGCTACAGGGTGCCCACCCAGCAGTGTAGTGGTTAAATTCACATGCTCTGCTTTGGTGGCCCAGGGTTTGCAGGTTTGGATCCCAGGCATGGACCTACACGCTGCTCATCAAGCCATCCTGTGGAGGCATCCCACATACAAAACAGAGGAAGACTGGCACAGATATTAGCTCAGGGCCAATCTTCCTCACCAAAAAAAAGTGGCTACACCATTTCATATTCCCACCAGCAATGTTTGAGGATTTCAGTTTCTCTACGTCTTTGCCAACACTTCTGATTATAGTTTCCTATAATCTCATTATGGTTTCCATTTACATCTCTATAATGACAAATTCTGTTGACCTTCTTTTCATGCCTTCAGCACTCAGCCAGGCAATTGATGACTCTGTCTTAGTCTTCACTTCCTGCTTACAGTGATCCTCAAGATCAATCAGAGGTGAGAACTTTGGGCCTTCTCAGGTCTTTCAAGAGCATGTACACAGTGCTGCACATATATAAAGCCTTCTAGATTCCTAGGAATATGTCAGAGCTTCTCAAAGCCCCCTGTGGACAACTCATATCCAGCTTTTCCTTTTAAGTTTTTTGGTCAGTTTCTTGTTTGTCCCAGCTGGTATCACTATTCCAGGCAGCTGTGATGTTAACCAATTGCTGCTGATTGTTTTCATCAAACACCCCCAGGGAAAAGACTGTTCACACTGAGTGAGTTCTGAGTCAAGTCATGGAAAGACAAGCCTTGTTTGGGTCTCCAGGCAATGGCCAAACAGATCAAATAACGAAAATTCTATGGAATGAGGCTTTGGGAGCTCCAAACCTAGTCTTCTCTTTCCAATGGCTGCGAGGCTGCTGGTTTTCACTGTGGTTATGAAGCTTCTGATTTTCAAGGCTACTGCGAGAGGGGATGGCAATGGGGAAGATAAACACCACAAAATTCACTGTTCTTACCAAGATTCAGCCACATTTCTTTAGTAAAAACTCCTCACATTGTTGCAAGGCTTTGGTTAGTTTCTAGAGTTCTAAAAAAATTGACTTTGACGTTTTTACCAGTGTTCTCATTGCTTTTATGGAGTGGATTTTTGGAGGTTCTTTCTCTGTCATTCCCGCTGATGTCACTCTGAGATTTCAGATTCTTGGCCATAGCAGGCCATGTTGTCAAGGGATAGAAGTATTTATTGTTGTTAAGCCAAGAGAGCAAAGAAGTCAACATTTATTATTTAAATAATTAGTTAATTTGACAAAACTTAAAAGCCTGAGATATTTTCCTCTAAGCAACATTTGAGAGGGAACTGAGGTGTCTGAATTTCCTCTCAGACTCACACATTTTGAGCAACAGCCTTTATTTCTTTATCAGAGAAGTGGTGCTGTCAGGGTCCTCCAATTTTTGTCCATTTACAAGACTACTGTCCTTTGATATATTTGTCTTCTAGGCTGAAATGCAACCCAATCAACCAGCACAGCCTGAAGTTTAAGCAAAAGATTTTGATTACAAGATATATCTTAATTTTTAGCAAACTTAATTTCTCCTGCCCCCAAAGAAATTCTATTAATGTAAATCAGCACATTAACAGGGTAAAAGAATACAGTGATCTCAATAGATCACTGTAGATGATCAATAGATCAATAGATGCATTAAAAGCATTTGATAAAATCTGACATCCACTTATGATTTTTTTAAAAAGAAAAGAAAACTCAGCACATAAGAATTAGAAGAAAACTTCTTTAACCTAATAAAGGATAGCTACAAAAAACCTACAGATACCATCTTACTTAATGATTAAGCATTAAAGTAATTCCTGGCAAAACCCAGAAAAAAAATACCAGTGTTACCCACCCCCACAATATAATTTAATGTAGTAAAAGAAGTTCTAGCCAGAGGAGTAAAAATAGAAAATGGAAGTTTTAAGGATTAGAAAAGAAGAAACCAAACTGTCATTTTTTTTTTTTTGCAGATGATATGACTCTTATGTAGAAAACCCAAGAGATTAGACAATTAGAATTAATAAGGGAGTTCAGCAAGATACAAATTTTTTTTTTTTTGATGAGGAATATTGTCCCTGAGCTACAGCCATGCCAATCTTCCTCTATTTTGTATGTGGGACGCTGCCACAGCATGGCTTGATGAGCAGTGTGCAGGTCCTTGCCCAGAATCTAAACCCATGAACCCTGGGCCGCCAAAGCAGAGCACGTGAACTTAACCACTATGCCACCAGGCTGGCCCCTAGATTATTTTTTAAATTAAAAATTGTATTTCCATACACCACACATCAAACAGTTATAAAATGTCATTTAAAACAAAATACCATTTATGATAGTTACAAAACAAAACAAACAAAAATAAACCCAGCTACCTAGAAATAAATCTAACAAAGAGATGCACGATTTTTCTGGAGAAAGTGGTAAAATTTACTGAGCAACATTAAGGAAAACCTAGAGATACGTCATGTTCGTGGATAGAAAGACTCAATATCATATAGATGTTAATTCTCTCAAAACTGATCCATAGATTTAATGTAATTCTAATTTTAACACTCCAATAAGATTGTTCATTAAACTCAACAAGATTATCCTAAAATGCATGTGGACGAATAATAGACTAAGAACAGTCAAGAACTCTTTGAAGGTAAATCAGATTGGGTGGAGGGGCGTGCCCTCTGGATCTCCTAGCGTATCACACAGCAATGGTCACTAAGGCAGTTTTGTGTTGACTCAAAGATGGACAAGCAGAGCATGGGGAACAGAGGCCCCCAAAAGTCTCACACGTGTGTGAGAACATGGTAGTGACAGAGTTGGCCCTGCAGGTCAGCAGAGAAAGGATGGACTATCTAATGAATGCAGTTGGGGTAATTGGTTATCCATATGGCAAATGATGAAATCAGACATTAATTCATCCCTTATACAAAACTCAGTCTTGAATGGATTAAAGACCTAACTGCAAAAATCAAAACTTGGCAAGAAGGTATAGGTGACGATCTTTATGGTCCCAGGGTATGAAGGGATTGCATAAACAAATCCTAAAGGAGAAGACTGGTCCATGTGGTGGGATTAAAGGAATATTGTTCATCCAAACACTGTAAAGAAATTAAAAAGATAAGCCACAAACTGGCAGAAGGTATTTTCAACACATAACTGACTGAAGATCTAGAATATGTAAATACTTCTAATAAGAAAAAAATAAACTATTCAATACCAACAAAGTACAAAAGACAAGCATTTCCCAGAAGTGGAGACACAAACAGCCAATCAAGATGTGAAAAGAAGAATGACTTCAAGAACAAAGTAGTGTCTGTTCAATGAGCTCTCCGATGAAAAACCAGGAAGATCCTAGTGATATGGTAAAGAAACAGAAATATTTTTCTTCCAACAATAAAAAAGAATTAGAAACCCAAGAAATACAAAAATCTGCGCAAGAAAGTAGTGGCAGATTTTGCAAATGGGCCCATCCAGCGCCATTCCAACCCCTGGTAGTACATTTGAGGGTGAACTTGGACCAGCTGCACCAGCATCAACTGAGAAATTTTAGAAATGCTCATTTTCAGGTCCTGTCCCAGATCTACTGAATCAGACACTCAGGGGGCAGGCCCCCCAGGGGATTCTGCTGCTCCTTTAAGTTGGGGGATCCTAGTTGTGTGTTAGAGGTGGGAGAGCCAGAGGGCACCTTCCCAGGCTCCCCTGCAGCCCGGGCTCATCCTGTGGCCTAGCCCCTGCCCAGCAGATGCAGCCCCTGGTGATCTGGGGGGTATCTGAGGGAGGTTGGCTTCTGCTGCTTCTGCACCAGCAGGTCAGAGAGGCCTTGGTTTGTCTGCAGCTGGGACAGGCAGATGGCCCAATGTCTGGCCCCCAGTCTGTGGGTGGTAGGAGGTTGGCATGGCCATCTGTGATGCTGGCATAGATCATGCGTGAGACAGTGAGAACTCGTGGCCTCTGATCCCTAGATGGAAGGGAGACCCCGAGGTGAGGCGGTAGCTTCCTGGTTCTCATCTCCCTGATCATCCCCCTGCTTCCTGGGGTGGCTTCCTTGGTGGGCTGGCTTTGTTTTTCTGAGAGTTGTTTCTAGAAGCTCAGCCCAGAGCCTGGGCCTCCAACCCTCCCAACAATTTTGTGAGCTTCTAATTCCACATATTAAATTCCTCTCTGCTTACACTAACTAGAGTGGTTTCTGTTATCTGTTGAGTGAATCCTGACAAGGAAAAAAGATCATGGCTCAAATATGTGTGACCCAAAATGAGGCATCACACTAAACAATCGATCTGGTACAAGAAAGGAGAATCTGCTTGATCTGTGTGCATGGACTGTCCTTCTTGATTGTGGGCGAGTTATACACAAGAGCCCTCACGTACAGACATGAATCCTTACACGCTTCATGTTACAAATTCCACTCTGTGTATATGACAGCCAACATTCTTTTACTAATTAGATGAATTAAAAGAGAAAATAAAACAGGGATTTTATGACCCACTTTGCATTGACAGCTCAGGAACCTCCGGCCAGAATGTGACGTGAGGTGAAGCAACAGAAAGTGATGTGCAGGAGCAAGTTACCTGAGAATACAAAATTGTACCTGGCAACACAGAATCCCCAACCCCAAGATGTGGGCTTTGAGCCTGTTGATTTCAGGTAACAACCTGGAACAAACCTATTGCAGTTGGCTGCTGTGGCATATTAATCATTTTAAATGTTAGATTCAAGCCATGTCATAGGCTTCCTTGGTTCTTTTCAGAAGACAGTGATGGTGGACACAGACACGAGGTGATGATGAAGCTGAAGTGGGGGATGAGAGAGGACCCAAGGACGCAGGCCTCCCAGAGGTATGGCCACCTTGTGTGCCGGAAGTTTCTGATACCATGGAATTATGTTCTCTTCTCTATGGATCAAATCACACTATTTTACAGAAAATAATATTTGTATAATTATAATATTATAAACTCTATTGAATTTAGTTTTTAGAATTAACCTATAGGCAATTAGGTTGTTAATTCACAAGTTAATTATAGATACCGAACAAAATATTAATATTATAAGGCCTGATAAATTACAAGTAATGGTGGAGCTGACAAAACGGGGAGCCTGGGGAGATTGGGGAAGAGGGGTGCAGGGTCATGTGGGAGAGTAGTTCCTTCATCTGACATAACAGGAAATTAAGGAATAATATATATATACTTGTTGGAACAAGAGATGGAGGTTTCTGCATATTTTTAGAGTTAAATAGATTAGATTAACCAAACAAAAACTATTGTAATAACAAAGAAAATTCTGGAAGATAAGACAGGTAGGAGATAGTGTGAGTTAAATGTTTCATCTATAGAGCAGAGAGTCAAATGCAAACAGAGGTATTCACATATCATTGGGGGTCCAAGACTAGGTGATGGAGAGAGATGGGGACATTTAATTTTTTTAATATCATTCTTGATTATTTAATTTTTTTAACCATATGTGAATATTTTTTCTCTGGCTCTCTCTGTCTCTCTCCCTTTCTCTTTCTCTCACATATCCAACCACTCTGTGGATGTTAAAAAAAATACAAAGCAGCTGGTCTCTTTCAAAATCTGGCCTCTTGAAATGGGAAGATGTGTGAATGGAGCCACAGAGGAAGAGCACAGCGACACACCAGGTGTTAAAGCAGAAGACCCTTCAGGTGGTTGTGCGGTCCCCGAGGAGGCGCCGGGATGTCTCTCACTGACAACGTGTGTTAGAAAGCTGGGTCAGGAGCATTTTCTACCTCTGCTGTTCTGCGTGCATGTCTCACCTCATCTGAGGGCAGCACCCCTCACAGCTCACTAGTGTGTGAGCACGTTTCACCCACCCTCTATAGTCTGCTCTGGAACCTTCTTCTCTGAGGCTAGCTCATCTGTCAGAGGAGATGCAGAATCATCAGTTGCCCATTTGCAAAGCTTCGGAAAGAGGTTCTCTCTGGTCCATTCTGGTTGTTTGCTTTGTTCCTTTTAATAGCAGCGGATCACATCTGCACCGCCTGCTGTATTTACAAAGTGCCTTTCTAGCGCTTATGCCACGTGGCCGGAGAAGTCATCCCTGGGAGGGCTGAGGGTGAGGCCAGGGTTCTGGGGGGAGGCAGCGGTGGGGAGAAGGGCCTGCTCCAGAGAGCCTGGGAGTCTTCACAGGGACTTGACGCTGGAGGTGAGGGAGTGACAAGGTCTGATTTCTACTTGAGAGAGATCCGCATCCCAGTGGAGCCGAGACTGGTAGGACCACTGGAGGCAGGAAGACCAGCCCGCCAATGGTCCCAATGACACAGGAGGTGATGAGGCCTGCAGAGGGAGAGCTGCGGTGGGGCCGAGAAGGAATCAAGATTGCCTTGGATCTGTAAGAACCAACTTTGCCTCCTCCAGGGCCCCCCAGGGCTGCTTGTGAATGATGTGTTTACGACTTTGGTTCTGGGGTCAGGTGCAAACGTGGGCCCGCGTCTGGCCATGCGCACCCATCGTCCCCGAGAATGGTGATGGAGATGTAGCGTGGACAGCAGGAGATGTAGCGTGGACAGCAAGACACGCCAGGTGTGAGACCAGGCCCGAAGCTGGAGTCCACCCCACCCCTTGGGTCCTCACTCTGACTTCTTGGATTAGTTCCTGCTCCACCGGTTGGAGATTTTCAGAAGTTAAACTCAAAGTTGCTGGTGGTTTTGAGTCACCTTTTCTTTTTCTTTTTTTCAATAGTGACTCTTGAGTGAAAATTAGGCTGTTGTGTGGGTGGCTGTTAAGGGTGCCTCATTTCCACATCGGAGAGCTACCCACACAGCAGATTTTAGTAGCACTTCAAGTGAGACCTGATTTTGCCTCTCAGCTGCTATATAAGAATAAAAAGCCCTTAAGCTGATCATAAAGATACCAATTCAAATGTATAGATACTGTTTCCATGAGGGAAAAAATATCTTCGTTGACTCTCTGAGACCTCCCGACCCCTGTGGGGACGCAGGTCACATCCACCTTCTAGCACCCTGTGGCAGAGAACGGCCCAGGGCAGGAGGCGCGGCCGTGGAAAGAGCACTGGACAGAGTCAGGAGACCCGGGTTGAGCCCCGACTCTGCTGCTGAATTGCTGTGTGGTTCAAGCAAGTCCCTTCTTTTGGTGTCCCAGCCTCTGTCCATGCGGGGCCATTCACGCCTGCCTGTCCACCTGACCACTGTGTACGCTCACCCTTGAGGTGGTCTGGGGGCAGGCAGGGCAACCTGCTGCTCCTGCATTTGCCCCACCCCGATTTTCTTGGGGCTCCTTCGGAAGAATTCCATGCCTTCACCTCCTTTCATTCAGCCTGTTGTGACAGCCTCTTCACTAATCCTGTTTCTCTTTGCTCCACCTTCCGGGTGACCGCCGAGAGATCTCTCCAGCACGCACGTCTGAGCACGCGACTCCCTTGTTAGGACAGAAGTCTTCAGCATCAACCTGGAACTTTTCAGTTTGGCGTTCGGGGGCTCTCCTTGCTCTTCTGGCCTGTCCGCAAGTTTCTTCTCACCTCTCCAGGTTGAAGCCTCAGCCTCCTCCAGACGGCGGAAGTGCTCAGTCCCTGAAGCCCCCCCGTTGTGAGTACTTCCCGTCACACTGGATAACTCCGACCAGCCCCCTCTGCTGGGGCGGGGCGGGGGGCGGCGTCTAATGCTAACCCATCACATCACGGTATCCCTCGTAGGCGCTCAGGACTGTTTGCTGAGTGGATAAGTGAATGGATGATTCAAGATGCCCCTTTTGTTGGGACTATTCTTCTCCTACTGAACCTTTGTAGATTCCGCTGGGGCCACATCCTCTGGGGAAGAATTCCTGAGAACTCCTTCAGGGAGACTTGAGTTCCCTCTAGGTCTCTAGATATATTTCTCCCCCCCCCCCAGTTTTATTGAGATATAATTGACATACATCCCTGTATAAGTGTCAGGTGTGTACGGCATAATGGTTTGACTTGCGTATATTGTGAAATGATTGCTGCAATAAGTTTAGTTAACATCCATCATCTAGTATAGATACAATAAAAAGAGAAAGCAAAAAAAGAATTTTTTTTCCTTGTGATGAGAACTCTTAGGATTTACTCTCTCGACAACTTTCATACACACCATACAGCAGTGTCAACGGTACTCGGCACGCTGCGTATTACGTCCCTAGTACTTATTTGTCTTGTAACTGGAAGTTTGTACCTTTTGACCATCTTCATCCAATTCCCACCACCCCCCGCCTCTGGTAACCACAAGTCTCATCTCTTTTTCTATGAGTTTTTTTTTTCAGATTTCACACATAAGTGAGATCATACAATATTTGTCTTTCTCTATCTGACTTATTTCACTTAGCATAATGCCCTCAAGGTCCATCCATGTTGTCACAAATGGCAGGATTTCCTTATTTTTTATGACTGAATAATATTCCATTGTGTGTATACACCACATCTTCTCCATCCATTCACCCGTTGTTGGACACTTACATGGTTTTCGTATCTTGGCTGTTGTGAATAATGCTGCTATGAACATCGGGTACAGACATCTTTTTGAGTTAGTGTTTTCATTTCCCAGGTAGATTGCTGTCTCAACACTAGCACAGGTTTACTTTACAAAGTTGCTTATACAATCCTGGTGTTTCTCCCGCCCACTCCAATTTCTCTTGCATAGGATGAGCCCCTGTAACTTGGTGGGGGGCAATCGTGATGCTGAATCTTTTTATCTCTAGAACCTGAGGTCTAATTGGAGCCTGGGAAAGAGTCCTCTGCTGCTGCCTCTCGTAGAAGTGACCCCACACCACAGTCCACAGAGGGCTGGGGCGGTGGATGAATGCCCTGCCAGTCTGCTATCTGCTGAAGTTGGCAAGGGATGACAGCCGGACAGGATGTGCCCCTTCCTGAGGTCACCTGCCCTCCTCCCCCATCAGCCTGTACCAGACCAGTCCCTCTGGATTGCAAGGTGAGGGCAAAGGGCAGAGGGTATTACAGGGTTGGAGCATGAGCATCGATGTGCTGGCACCATAGCTGTTCCCCTTCACTGCCCCTGGATGTAGCTCGCTCCACTTCTGAACCTGTCTCTCACCTCCAGCTCTTCTGCCCACCTGGGAGTCCAGGTGTGACAGGTGAGGGGTGGTGGGCTCAGGCCCATGGTAGGGGGAGATGTGAGCTCCAGTTGTGGTTCCATTTCCTCACCAAAGAAAGTGGGAGCTGATTGCTTAGTAAATCACTGAAATCACGCCTTACCCAGGGTGAGCATCCATGTTTCTCGGAGGCATCGTGCTCTAACTTCATATTGAGGAAAGGCCGTGTCCCCTTTTGGCTCTGGGGTTGTGCCTTTTTGGAACAGCAGACCCCAATGTTATTGTGCCAAGGAGATTTGGCCCTTTCCTGACCTACCTGGCCTGGCTGCCTTCCCAGAGAAATAGCATTAGTTGCCCATGGTTTTTGTCTTTGATACCTGGGTGACATGGTCCCATCGCTGATACAGCTGCTCTGATGAAATTCCATTGGCTTCCTTTTCTCCCTCTAAGGGTGGGGGGGGCAGTTTGCTGGTTTATCCCATCATATATTCGTTTCCTCTATCCGGCTTGAGGGCAGGGGCATCACTTATTGGTCACTATATCCCCAGAGCCCAAAGCAGGACTTGGTCCTCAGTGTACATTCAGTAGGTGTTTATAGAGTGAATGAAATGAATGCTGGGAAACAGGGGTTAAGCATCAGTGAGGAAAAAGAAAACGAGATGGGTCTGTGGCGATGGGATTCCCTGCCAGCCCAGCAGGCCTGGGAAGGAAGGAGACGGAAAGAGAGCCAGTGTGGCTGGGGAGGGAAGGGAGGGCAGGTGCATGGACAGTCCTTCGCAGCTTCTTCAGGGTAGACTTGTAGCCTTTTCTGGCCAGCTTCTCCTCTCTCTCTGCTGTTTCCCAAGGTCAGTGGTAGGCTGCAGGAAGAGGAGCATCCGCTGACTGAGCTGAGGGGAGGATGGCCTGGGCAGACCTCCGTCAGGACTTTGTGCTCCCTGAGATTTCCCACAGGGCAGCAAGTCAGCCGCCTTCCCTGGGAGGTGAGAGCTGTTTTCCTTGCCCAAACCAAGGGAAGGGGGCTCTACGAGAATCACTTGTAAATACGGGGCTGCCTGCAAGCAGGGGAGACTGTGATCCGCCCCTGGGTGGGGTCTGCTTAGTTCACGGCTGCTGATCTGATCCAGTGCTTCAAGCAGGAGGCAGGGAAGCAGGGGGAAGGGAGGGGGAGAGTGCTCCAGCCTGCATCCCCACCACTGGGCAGGGACACTTGAGCCTCCATGGCCTGAGCAGACTCAGAGGAAGATGGCTGGGCCTGAGCTGTCCAGCTGGTGCCCTGCCCGAGACAGCTTCCTGCAGGGTCAGGGGTGCCCAGCAAGAGGCTGCTGGTGGACCTTCCTGGAGGTAGAGGAGGAGGTTGGAGACTGAGCTGGAACCACAGGAACAGACTAGTGGGGAGTAGTGGGGCTGAAAGATCTTCACGGGAACCCAGGCCAAGAACGGCTTGGACACCAGGGCACAGAGGGGATTGCTGGGCCTTCAGGTGGGGCCAGAGAAACCGTAGAGAAGCTGCAGCCCTCCCATAAGGAAACCCATCTGTCCCCACCCCCTTCGATCCCAGAGAGGTGAGCTGTGGAAAGCAGGTGGAGGGGTCACTGGTGGAGGAAGCCTGTGGGACCAGCTGCGCACCTCTTCTGCCAGAGATCCTAGGGCCACACTTGGGGTGGGGCCAGGAGCAGACGAGAGACCAAGTTTAAAATGGACAGGATTCGGTCTTTTTAGTTGACTTTGCTTTTTTTTTCCTTGTCCTTTTCATTTTTCATTTTTATTGATATCTTAACAGTTTATAACATTGTGGGGTTTTAGTTATACATTATTATTTGTCCGTCACCATATGGATGCAACCCTTCACCGCTGTGCCCACTCCCCACCCTTCCCCTGGTAACCACCAACCAGTTCTCTCTGTCCGTGTGTTAGTTTATATTCCACATATGCGTGAGATCGTATAGTGTTTGTCTTTCTCTCTGGCTAATTTCACTTAACATAATACCCTCTAGGTCCATCCATGTTGTTGCAAATGGGACAATTCTGTCTTTTTTATGGCTGAGTAGTATTCCACTGTGTATATATATACACCACATCTTTTTATCCAATCATCAGTCGAGGGACACTGGGTTGCTTCCACTTCTTGGCTACAGTGAATAATGCTGCAATGAACATAGGGGTGCATAAGCCTCTTGGGATGGTTGATTTCATGTCTGTTGGGTAGACGCCCAAGAGTGGGATTGCTGGATCATAAGGTATTTCTATTTTTAATTCTTTGAGGAATCTCCATACTGTTTTCCATAGAGGTTGCACCAGTTTGCATTCCCACCAGCAGTGTATGAGGGTTCCCGTTTCTCCACAACCTCTCCAACATATGTTGTTTCTTGTCTTGGTGACTATACCCATTCTAACGGGTGCAAGGTGATATCTTAGCATAGTTTTGAGTTGCATTTCCCTGATGATTAGTGATGTTGAACATCTTTTCACGTGTCTGTTGGCCATCTGTATATCTTCCTTGGAAAAATGTCTGTTCACATCCTCTGCCCATTTTTTGATCAGGTTGTTTGTTTTTTTGTTGTTCAGTTGTGTGAGTTCTTTATATATTATGGAGATTAATCCCTTGTCGGATAAACGATTTGCGAATATTTTCTCCCAGCTGGTGGGTTGTCTATTCACTTCGATCCTGGTTTCATTTGCCTTGTAGAAGCTCTGTAGTCTGATAAAGTCCCACTTGTTTATTTTTTCTTTTGTTTCCCTTGTCCGAGTAGACATGGAATCTGAAAGGATCCCTTTATGACCGATGTCAATTAGTGTACTGCCTATATTTTCTTCCAGGAGTTTTATAGTTTCAGGTCTCACTTTCAGGTTCTTAATCCATTTTGAGTTGATTTTTGTGTATGGCAATAAAAGATGGTCTACTTTCATTCTTTTGCATGTGGCTGTCCAATTTTCCCAGCACTATTTATTGAAGAGACTTCCCTCTCTCCATTGTATGTTCTTCACTCCTTTGTTGAAGATTAGCTGTCCATAGGTGTGTGGTTTTATTTCTGGGCTTTCAATTCTGTTCCATTGATCTGTGTGTCTATTTTTGTACCCGTACCATGCAGTTTTGATTACTATAGCTCTATAGTATATTTTGAAATCAGGGATTGTGATGCCTCCAACTTTGTTCTTTTTTTTCGGGATTGCTTTAGCTATTCAGGGTCTTTTGTTGCTTTAGTAGACTTTTCTAATCACTGAGAAGGGCAGAAAGGTTATGAGATTTGGTCAAGCTGTTATTAGGGTAGCTGCCACCTAGCAGAAAAAGCAGGATTTGACCAAACACAGTTTGTGGGGAATTATAGAAAAAAGTAAAACCATTCCATGTCGATTCCTTTCTCGATACATGGGTTGCACACTGCTCATCAGAATGCAGAGACGCCACATCCCCCTGCGGCAGGCGCTCTCTCATGCTCTCCTCTGACCTCCCAGGGGTCTCATGAGCTGGAGATTATTGGCCCTGTTCTTACAGGGGTGAGCCCTGAGGTCCAGAGAGGTCAGAACCTTGACCAGAGCTGCACAGCAGGTGAGGAGCCAAGCAAAGAAATAAACGATGTGCTGTCAGACTCCAAAGCCCATCCCATGGGGACCGATGCTTACTGAGCATCTATTATGCACCTTTGGCTTTTCCTGGGGTCTCTCTCTTCCAGCTGGGAGGCTGCTCTCACATTGTTTTACCAGGAGAGATGCTGGGTCTCAGGTAAGTAATCACACCAAGAGCGTGGTGCTGGCAAGTATGAGGCTGCAGTTTGCGCCCCAGTTAGTCTAAGAACAAATCGGGTGGGCTCTTTCCCAGTGGTCCCAGCTGCTCCATCCAGAGTCCTGCAGGATTCCTTAGCAGGGCGCAGCTTGGAAGTCTTGGTCTCATCCCGACACAATGTGATTGCTTTGCCCTTTGGGCTTGGCTAAAATGCAGTCCTCCGACCGAGCTTTTCTCTGATTTTGGAAATTGCTCTCAACTCTAGCCCTTGTTGTTTGGTCTGAAACCACAGGGTGCCTTGAGTGTAGACAGAGAGCCTGGGCCCAATCAGACAGCCTCCGGCCCTCCAGTGCCTGCAAGGGAGCTGTTTCTGCAGGACCTTCCTGCCTGCTGCCTTCTGAGGATGGATTGGGGGCAGCATGGTTAAAAAGAAGAAAACTTCCTGAGAATGCCACTGAAAGCCTGTTAAAAATAAACGCTGAGGCTCTTTGCTTTTGTAAGCGCCCTCACTGAAATCTGGTCCCCGTCGCTTTGGGGCGTGGCGCCCCGGAGATACTGCCTGGTCCCCGATGGGGGAGTGGGTGTTTTCTCTGGACAGGATGGAGTGCAGTCATGGATATGCTTGTATGGGCTTTAATTACAAGGCTTCCGGCACAAAATTTTGCTTTTAAAAATAGGAAGCATGCCAGCAAATATATAATAGTTGCTTCAAAGTACTAAATTCCCAGAATTAGTCTTCAGTTGTACCTTGGTGGCGGTCTGGAGATTCTTGGAGCCCTCTGGGTCCTCTGAGGATCTACCCTTCAATTCCTGACTTCACCCTTTCCCTGCTTTTAATTTTGAACAAAGCATCTGTGGAGCGGTCGGAATTGTCCCACGTATGAAGTCAGAAGGCCTGGGTCTGTGTTCCAGCTCCACCGTTCACTGACTGTGTGACCTTGGGCAAGTCTATTGACTTTTCGGAGGCCTGTTCTCTCCCTCCGAAAAGAATAAGGAGGGCAGCCTTGCCGAGTTGTGGCCAGGCACAAAGGCTCAACCAGCAGATCTGAAGCCCTTGGAGCCCTTTAAATGCTTGTTCATTCACACAGACTGATTTCCTTTGAATTTTCTTTTGAAGCTCTCTGTCCTTGTGCTATTCTGAGTCTTTGTTATCTGTTGGGTACGTTTTTGGGTGTTGATTATTTTTTCTGTCTCTCAGATGGAGAAGCCCCTTACGTCCGTCCCCTCTACCTTCTGTCTCTGTGTGAGTTTCCCTTTCATCTGCTGTTCCTGTTGTTGATTGGTTTCCCACTCATTTTCCTGAGCAACAGTTATTCCTCCCAGCTGCCTTGGTAACTGACATGGCTCCCGTTACTTCTCTGTAACTAGCATTTATCATAAGCCTCCATCTAATATCTGAGATGTTTTCTCATTTTGGTACAACCATGTTTTTCTTCCTCCTACTTCCTTCATCCAGAATATATTGAAATGTTCCAAAGAAGGAACTGAAATTGCCTACATAGGAAAAGGTAGACTGGAGGTTGCTTTCTTGCCGAAGGTCTTATAATTTCTATTTCCTCTCTTCCCTGTTGGTATTTAGTTTAGAGTGGGTGGTGATGGCAAGGAGGGGCGTGGGTGTAAGAACTCAAATTATTTAACTTGTCATCGCAAAATGCAGAGGCCCGTGGGGAAAATCCTCTTTCACAACATCAGGGAAATACAGGCTTTGAAATCGGAGACCTCATTTTGAATCCTTACTGGGAGCTTTGGCTTTTTTTCTTTTCTAAAGATCATTAAATTTCCCTCCAGGTTTAAAGACATATGTTTAGACATTTAATGCACCCAGAGGTGTGAGATGTGAGATGTGAGGCAGAGCACCATCTTTGTTTTTTTCTAAATGGATAGCCCATTGTGATGATACTGTTTGTTGATGAGTCTGTCTTTTTCCAACTGATTTGAAATATCATCTCTATCATATGCTAAATGATAATATACAGGTCTGTTTCTTGATTTGCTATTCTGTTCCACGGATTGTTCTATCCCATGTCGGTGTCACGTGTTTTTTTTTTTTTTTTTTTTTTTGTGGGGAAGACCAGCCCTGAGCTAACATCTGTTGCCAATCTTCCCCTTTTTGCTGAGGAAGACTGGCCCTGGGCTAACATCCATGCCCATCTTCCTCCACTTTATGTGGGACGCCGCCACGGCACGGCTGACAGGCAGTGCGTCAGTGGGCGCCCGGGATCCGAACTTGCGAACCCTGGGCTGCCAAGCGCGGACTAAACCGCTGCGCCACCAGGCGGCCCCCCACGTGTTTTAATTACTGTTGGAAAGCTTGAGTTTCTGAGCCAGAATATCCATGGATACTCGTAATTCACTTTTGTACGAGAATAACGGGGAGTTGCGGAATTAGTTGTTCCTACAAGCCATCTGGTATTCCCCAACACTTGTAAAAATAATGTACAACAACAATTTAGACTTCTCTTTGATTATTTTAGAAATCATTTTGAACATCCTGGTTAATAAGACATTCACTAAATCTTTGAGCTGAAGAGAAGTAGAATTCCACATGATTCATTTATGAGATGTTTGTTCCATGGAGACCAGTTTATTTTCAGGTCTGGGAAAACAAACCAAATTTGGGCAAATTTTCTCTGGTTTTCAGTCCTGGCACTGGGGAATAGTTTATGACACCCCACGTTGTACCGCACCGAGTTGAGGGTGGGGTGCGGCGTGCTTTCAGTCCTGGCCTGGGAGCTCCTTCTGGATTCATAACTAGTGCCTTGCAGCCACGGTCAAAGTCAAGTTGTCACGAGTTTCCTGGGGTTTGCAGTGGGCCAGTCTCAGGCCATCAGCTGTCACCTGCACAGTCAGTAACTTTCACTGACGTCTAGGAGCTATCTACCATCCAAGATTATTCTAGAGTGTATCTATTAGGTTTCATGAATTTTTTTTTAAGTTTCCAGGTTTGAAGAGTAAGTAGAGTTTTTGGTGCTATTTAAGGAGAGGGGGAGCATTTATTGGTCCTCAATACTGAGATGCTTTACTTTTGCTATTTAATTTGATTCTTAGGACCCACAGAAGTAGCTGGGCCATCCTGCGAGGAAACCGAGGCTGAGAGAGTTTCCAAAACTTCCCCCGTCGACACAATCCACATGTAATGGAGCAGGGATCCAAACCCCACCACCTGCTCTCTGTCCCACACGCTTCCTCTGGTCGCCGGTTACCAGTTCAGGTTCTACTTGGTTCCATCCAAGCAGACTAGGATCATTTCATGACGTATCTGTAGGACCAACCAAGGCCAAAGTCAAGGCCCATTATTGTTTCTGACATTTTTCTACATTTGCTTTAAGGCAGTGAAATTGCCGTGGAGTTTTTGGCACAATCGTGTACCTGATGTTCCCGATTTGACGGTTCCCGTCTGTGCCACACCCCTACCTCCCACCCCACCTGGCCAGGTAAACCAGCGAGAGAACTGGGAAGGCCTTTCTGTGACTTGCTCTGGCCAGGGCAACAACACCCAGAGTGGCAGCCTCATGCACGCTGGAGTCGGGACATCCCCGCTGTTCAGAGGCTCAGACTGGTGACCCTCACAAAACAGGCCAGAGAGCCACAGCGGCACTGAATCCGAGAAGAGATGCTGGGTGTGAGGACCGGGGAGGGGCGGGCTTTCCCCTGCTGGGCAGTTGCAGCAGGAGGAGAGGAGAAGGGAGGGAGGTAGACCTCAGAAATCAGGGCTCCTGTGCCAGCCAGCAGGGACGCCAGACATCTAAGCCAGTGTTGGTGACATTCAATAAACCCAGCGGGCTCCAGCTGGATGTCTAATATCTGCCAAGGGACAGTGGAGACTTTAGACCTGCTCACCTGTCTGCGGATTATTTGAGGACACATCACACCCGAAGAGAGATTTGAAAAGGACTTGTTCCCCTGACAATTATTTAATTAGGGCTCAACTATAAATATGCAATCAAATGGTGGCTGAGAGCTTAATGACATAATTTCATTCCTGTTTCATTACAAACAAGGGTCTAAATTCTGACAGTGGCCCTCACTGGCAACTGGTAAGAATTGCTGATTAGAAACCACCAGTTTGACAGAAAGCAGGTTGGTGGATGTCCTGGGAGAGGGGGAGGAGGGGAGGAATGGCAGAGGGGCCTGGAAATACTGGGGTGATGGGTGTTGGTTATCTTGACTGTGGCTGTGGCCCATGCGCATGCACGTCTGACACTTCAGGGTGCGGGCCTTCTGTACGTCGATTACCATGTCCTGAGACCGAGGCCTCTTCACTCCCGCTTCACAGTAAGTTATCTTCAAATATTCTGTGACCCCAAAATAAACCTCAGAGTTCTAGGGTCTCACGTGAACATTATAGTGTTAGAGACTGACATGAACGCAGAAGTCAGGGAGAGGCAGGCGGAGCTAACGCTCACTGAGCAGCGACCACCGTTTTGCAAACACCATCTGATTTGACAGTCGCAGCATCCTGGGAACCCAGGGGTGGTGGTGTTCCCATTTTACAGGTGACACGGTGGCTCTGAGAAGCTGCAGAGTTTCAGTGGTGTCTGGTGGAACCAGCCTATCTGTGTGGCAGCAATTCCCTCTGTAGTTTCCAGCGTCCCCTGCTGTGGACCACAAACTCCGGGGCCACCTGCGTTTTCAGGAGATACGAAAGGACCCATTGGCCCCTCATTCTTAGCACCCTATTAAATTCTCTGTTTCTTCTCTCTCCTGTGAGGGCTTTGGTGCATGCTGATCATAGGGTGAGCATCATTCTGCATTCTGCCGTTTTCATTTCACATTGTTCGTAAATATCTTCCCGTGTTGCTCATACGTCTCACTTTGAAAATCTCCATGAATCCCCTTGAGTTGATGCCTCAGAAAAATGTACTTAATCCTATTGTTAGACAGTGAGATTGTTCCCAGTATTTTGCTGCTATAAATTTGTGGCGACCGCTTATCATGCAGGAGACGGTAGCAGGTAGCAGATGAGACTATAGCCCTCCAGTCAGACTGCCATGAAATAGCTGTGTGATTTTAGGTAAGTTGCTTCACCTCTCTGTGCCTCCATTTCTTCATTTATAAAGTAGAGATAATTACGGCACCTTACTTGGAGGCTCTGGGTCCCTAGAACAGGGAGGCCTGGCTCTGCTAACTCAGAGCAGTCCTGGGTCCATTGCTTTCCCATTTCAGGCAGCAACAGTTTTGGCGACTCAAAATATTCCTCTGAGATGGCAAAGTGTATTCATTTTCTACGGCTGCTCTGACAAATTACCACAAACTTGGTGGCTTAGAACAACACAAACTTACTCTTTCCAGTTCTGTAGGTTAGGAGTCAAACAGTCTCAGTGGTTGAAATGAAGGCATGTCCCTTCCTGGAGAGCCCACAAGCTGAGCGCTTGCCTTTCGCAGCTCTGGAGGCTGCCTGCTTGTCTCACGGTCCCTTCCTCCAGCTTCAGAGTCAACGATGCTGGACAGTCCTTGTCATGTTGCCCCTCCCTGTTCTCTCTCCTCATTCCCTCTTCCATCTTTAAGGACGTTGGACTCACCTGGATAATCCAGGACACTCTCCCTATGTTAAAGTCAGTTGATTCGAAACCTTAAGTCCATCTGCAACCTTAATTCCCCTTTGCCACATAACCTAGCATATTCACAGGTTCTGGAGGTTAGGACGTAGCTATCTTTGGGGGACATCATTCTGCCTGCCACACACAATGGGGCTGGAAGCATGGAAACTGCGTGTCCCAGGCTCCCTCGATAACCGGGTTTCAACCAGGGCTGGCCAGTGGGAGGCCCCGGCACCAGATTAGAAGGTAGAGGCCCTTCTGCTCCTGGCAGCTGCTCTGGGGCAGCAGCGGCCCCGGGTCCAGCAGCGGCCCCGGGTCTAGCAGCATCAGCTGAGCTTGCACTGTGGCTCCAGCCCAGGGTGCTGACAGCTTCCTTATCTCTGCATAGCACCCCCTGCCCGCTCTGCACCTCCAGCCTGGAAGTGACAGCGGCTTCCTGATCTCTAGGTCACACCCCCCTCCCTTTGTCCCCTCCCACACCTTTGTCACAAGCTCCTTGTATGCAAGGCTGGGAACCACACAGCCATACCTCCTCACGTGGCTGCTGCAAAGGTGAAATGGGGGGGCATATAAGTACCGAGTGCAACACCTGACATTTAATAAATGCTTAACACTTTATTGTTACAAATGATTTTAGTTTTAGGTTTGTTGGCTTTTGCTATACTAAGCATTTAAATTTTCAACAAGATAGTCAAATGCTCTTTTCCATTGAAATTTTTTCTATTGATTCCGTTTTGAAGAAGCTAGACTCTCTCCGAAGTGGAGATAAATATTCAAATCTATTTTTAGCAAGTTCCCCTCTAGTTTCACACATTTAAAATTATTTATTTCCTTGAAGCATCTGGAGTCTATTTTGGGGGCACGATGTTAGATGTAGGTCTAAATTAGCTTCCGCTTCCCTGTGCAATTAGCGGAACTTCATTCAATAGCCTTTTATCTCCTCAGCACTGGGTGTTGCTTATTTTAGTGTGTATCAGGTTCTCATACATCACAGGGTCTTTCGGGGGCTCTGATCTGCTGATCCACACAGCCATACAAGGACATTCTGCAGGTCTTAGTGTCATTCTGCAGCCTCAGATGTGAGTGACAACTTGTTTGGGTAACTAATTCTCAGAGCACATCGTTTTCTGCTGAGCTGGGGCCTACAGACATATTTCTTTTGTCTTTGGGAAGTTAGGTTATTGGAGAAATCAGAGGGAGCTATGATTCACACCCTTTCATCGTGACCTGCCTCTTCTGCTGGGGTGATTGCCGAATTCTGTCTTTTCCTTTGTGGTTTAAAATTTTTATGAGACGCCGTTTTGGGGACTGTCTCTGATTGTAAATTTCATCTCCGTGAACCTCCTCTGTTCCCAGTTTCGGTTCTTGTTTTCCAGTATCATTCCCCCACTGGAATCTTGATTTTATTTTCTAATTTGATTCTTATGTTTTCTAATAGGGACTTTAATTGCTCTATTGTGATTTTTACTGCATGGCTTTCTTTAAAATAACACTCATCCTGGTTTATTCTTATTTACCTACGGTGATGTCCTCTTTTATTTCTTTGAGAAGAGTTGCTGGCAGCTCTCTAAATTCTTACCATGGCGTCTGATGGAAATGTCGGGGCGTGTATCTTTTATGTCCCAATGTTTTGTTCCCAGGTGGGGTCAGTGTTTTACTAGCAGTCCTCATGCCTTTCTGCCCTGCCGTCCTTCGCACGTGGGCTTGGTTCCCACGCTCGCTGCCTCATTCATGCTTGTACCTCAGGCCGCACGTCCTCGTCCCAGACAGGAAGAAGGGGGAAGGGCAGGGGAGCCAGGAGCTTTCCCCTTCCATGAGGGAAGGGACACACTGTTCAGTGCTGTTTAGTTTCCCAGGGCTGCCACAGCAAAGTGCCACAATCTCGGTGACTTAAAACCACAGATATGTCTTCTCACTAGTTCCAGAGGATAGAAGTCTGAAATCAAGGTGTCAGCAGGGCCAGGCTCCCTCTGAAGACTCCCCGGGGAGGATCCTTCCTGCCTCTCCCAGCTTCTGGTGCTGCCGGCGTCCCTGGCGCTCCCCAGTTTGTAGACGCATCACTGATCTCTGCCTCTGTCGTCACATGATGTCCTCCTTGTGTGTCTCGATCTCTTCGTCTCTTTTCTTCTTATAAGCACGGAAGTCATAGTGGATTAGGGCCACCCAACTCCGGAGTGACCTCATCTTAACTAAATACATCTCGAAGTCCCTGTTTCTAAATAAGGTCATACTCACAGGTACCTGGGGTCGGGACTACAGCAGATATTTGGGGGGGGACATGATTCAACCCACTATAAACACCATGTCACATGGCCACCCTTAGCTGCAAGGAACCTTGGGAGACTGGAAATCAAATCTGTTTAGCCAGACACACTGACGTGTCCCCCTCTTTTGGGTTCCATTAGTAAGTAAAACAAGGGGAAGGTGTATCTAGCCAGTAACTAGCGCCACAGTGGTCTAAGCAAAAGCCACAGCCCCTCCCAGGGAGCCTCCTGTTTACCCAGAAATCAGACTTCTCTGGCCCTCTGCAACCTTCTGATTATGGACATGAACCCAGAAGATTTCTGTGCAGCCAAAACCTCTTGCTGAGGTCCACTATTCCATAAGATAACCTCTCTGATGCTCGCTCAAGACTACCTTATTTTTCATATTTTTTTTTAACAGGCTTGGTTTCTTGATTTCTGATGTTGCAACCTACATTAGCAGCCAACAAATCCCAGAAATTAGTGACAATTGGCAACAGCAAGAACAGCCTATCGTTTCTTGTTGATGGCAAGAGGAATGAAAATGGAGAGTATGTGCTTTAAGTCATTTTTCTAAGCAGTCCAGGAAATGCAAGGCAGTCTGGGCCACTGAGCGCAGGGCGCACCGGAGCACTCAGGAGAACCCCGGGGGGGCGCCCTTACACTATGACTGTCTTCCATTCATTACTGGCTGAGGGTGCAGGGCACTAGGGGCTCACGAGGGTGGCTCTACGGGGTAATAAGGAAGTGGCATGTACCTCTTTGATGTGTTCTGTGCAAATTTCCATCAAATGTTTCACTCCTTAAAGGGTAAACCAGTAATTTGGAAAGCTAAATCATGCAAAACAGCTCATTTTCTAAGTTGCTTAGAGGTGGAACTAGGTTCAAACACAAGCTCCACTGTATGCTGGGTGTGTGGCAAGTTGCTTAACCTTAAACCTCTCTGAACCCCCTCTGCGCATTGATGGAGTGGAGGCATAAATGCCCTCTCTTACAAGATTCAGGCATCAGGTCCCCACAGCCTGCCTGACATCTCTGCTCGGCTTCTCCACCAGCTCCCATGCCGTCTCTCTCCCAGTCCTCTCTGCCTTTGGGATATCAGGATCCACCCAGAGCACAAGGCAAAGCTGGGCTTAATCCTTCATTTCTCCTTCCCTCTCCTCACCAACCCAACCCATCACCCAGTCCTGTCAAGAAGCTGTTCTACCTCTAAAAGATGACTTTTTCCATCTCTTCTACCATGAGCTTGCCCTTAATTAGTTAAGGGTCAACTTAAGTATGATAATTAATTAATAAGAGTACCTTGATCTCTCCTCAGGTCATTAGTCTCCCTGATCTGTTCTCCAGACAGCTGTGAAAATGACTTTTTAAAATGTTCATCAGACCAAGCCTCTCCTTTGTTTAATCCTGTGAGATCTAGCCCCTTCCTTCCCTCAACCTTGCCTCTTCCCACTCTCCCCTCCCCAACTATATTTCCATCACATTGGTCTTCCCTCTGTTCTCAGATGTACCAAGTTCATCCTAGCTTAGGACCTGCCCTTACCCTCTGAGATGAGCTCAGTAGGGAAGGGTTGACACTGAGGACAGGACAGCTCTGATTTCATGAGTCAGCAAGACTGGTTGTGGTGCTCCCTGCTCACATTCAGTCATGAAATTAATGAGCAAATTAAGTGGGAACTGATTAATCCAAAAATAAATGATAAATTCAGCTTCTTTCTTTTGGCTTAAAGCCTTTGACATCCCACAACTTTTCCTGATGAGAATGAAATGAAAAGAGACATTTGCAATTGTAATTTTTATGTCCCTTTTATATAAAATTACAAAAGAAATATCAACAAGATCAAAGGAAATAGGAAAATTACAAAGAAGGGGAACAGTGCTCTTTTGCTATTTTGTTTACAGACTATTTGGAAAGACATGAATAATACATAAGAAAGCATACTGATTAGTTCAGGAAAACAGAGAGTTGGTACTTAATTATTGTGAATGAAGAATGTAAGTGGGCTGGGAGTCCAGAGGGAACGGAGCTTAATCTGTGCAAGGAAGAAATCTGCTGTGAACGAGGAAACCACGAAACCAAGCTGGTCAGAACTGTGTAGGAAGTAGGAGTTAATTCTGCGGGTCTGTTCTCTGGGGTGAGGTTTATGGGCATTGTGACAGATGTTCCAGTTCCCCAAAGTCTTCTTTCCTTACTGTTGGTTTTGTGATGCTATTCCAGACAGTTGAGATTGCTGGAATCTCATCTAGGTTCCTAGAATCCCAGAATTTTGGCACAGCTTTCTTTCACCTCTCTTGTATGTTGCACTTCATCCTCAGACCTCTTTTTCTTTTCCTTTCTACAGAGGGAAAGAAATGACCCCTCTCACTAAAAATGAAACAGAGAAGTCCAAGATTAATAGAAAGAGAAGTGTGGTAGACAGCGCAGAATGCAGTCAAGAGAGGAGAGATCCTTGTGGACAGAGGACCAGCTGGACTTTGAGGCTGTCTCCAGAGAGGGTCTCTAAGTTTCATGTCATATGCACAGCCTCATGGCAGTGGCCTTGTTGGTCCTTGTCTTCTGGGCGGGCATATCAGATCCTGTAGGACAGTGCCAGAATAATTGTAGATCAAGACCCCATCAGAGGAGAGGACTCTCCCCTCCCTATCACTATAGTCATCCACCTACCCATCCACCATCCATCCATCCATCCACCCACCCACCCACCCATCCATCCATCCACCCACCCATCCATCCATCCATCCATCCATCCATCCTCCCACCCATCCATCCATCCATCCATCCATCCATCTGTCCATCATCTACCTCCTTTCAGAAAAGAGGAGAAATTTTGCAAATATACAAATAATACTTCAAGACAGATATGTAAAGTTGATAACAAGAAAGATACAGAAAATGTAAAATAAGTATAGGAAAGTAAGCTGAAACCAAGAGTGAGATTGTCACATAAAATACCTGCCTCTACATCCTCAGCACCTGCTAGGGATAAGCCACATCCTGGCTCTGAGCTTTCTAGCAGCCAATGGGAACAGGGAACACGACGACATGATTGTTCCCTTGACTCTCAGCGTCTGTAGGGTAAAAATAAACCCGTTGCCAAGGAAAAGCATGGCTCTGACTTATTTGGAGACCAGTGAGAATTTTCCTGGGGTTTTTGTAAAAGAAGAGAGTTGAGGTTTAGCCAGGAAGAGGCTCCCGGGCTAGTGACGGATGCTAAACCCCTGTTAAGGGGAGATTGTGGTGCTAAATTAATTAAACAAGGAGGCCATTAGACTGAAGTCAGTAGGGAAGGGATGATGCTGAGGATGGGGACGGCCCTGATTTGATGAGTCATCAGGACTGGCTCTGGTGCTCTCGAGGATAAGGTGGAGGTATGGGAGGTGCTGACATTGCCCAGCACCCCAGGGTCATCCTCTCAGCATGCTGGCCTGTGGTCTTCAGCAGCAGGACCACGGCAAGAAGCTTTCATGCCTTAGTAGCCTACGTCAGCAAACCAAAACCTAAGCTTGTATCACCTCAAGGTTACGAAATAGAAACCTAAGGACAACCAGTCACACCCAGCCAGCGAGGCTTTCCCGAGTAACGCACCCTCTTAAGCTACAGCCGTTCAAGTCATTCCCCCGCTCTGCTTCCACTTCCTCTCTACAAAAGTCTCTCCTGAGCTCCTGTCGGTGGAGGGCTCCTAGGCACTTCTGGTTCATTGCTGCCAGATTGGAATCAACTTTTCTCAGATAAACTCTAACAATTTTTAATATTCCTCAGTTTATCTTTTAACAGTGGTTTACTGGAAACTGTTTTACTCTTAAAGGCAGTGCCCTACATGGGCGGGGGGAATGGAGCTGCTAAGATGGGCATCACCTAGGGGCTTGGGCCCACCTGTGCGGTATGGGGAGAGGTGGGGTAGAGAGCACAGCTGTTTGTAGAAGAATATACAATATGAAATGTTCAAACAACACATCAAAGTATAAGAAAGAAAGGAAATGCAAGCCTGAAATCCCATCACCGAGAGGAATGTCACCTGTCCTGAATTTTTGGCGCACTGTTGACCTTACAGCCTCGTCACTGCACTGGGCAGAGTGTCTGCTGTGAGAATTCCCTGGTGGGCAAATCCACTTGGCTGTGGCTTGAGACGTTGCTGTGTTCATTGTGGAGGATTTTCTTCTGAAACCTTCTCTCTGGGAGGGACGGTTGAAAGTTTCCTGAAGGTCCTGGGCATGGATCCCAATGATGGGGCACCTTCCCCTGAGGGCCCGATGTTGGCGGGGGGCACTTGTCCCCCATGGGCGTCCTCTGGAGATGAAGGGGCCTCCACTGGGATTGTCTTCCAGGAAGAGCAGCCTCGGTGTCTCTCTTGTGGGAGTTTCTCAGTTGGCCGTTCTGGAAAATGGCATAAGGCCCGCACCTGGAGGAGCCTATTGCACACTGGAAGGCTGCTCTTGGGCTTCCCGCTGCAAAGCCTTGGCTGCCCACCTGGGCGTTCTGGGGCCTTGCACATGGATTCCTTTCTGGGCACGTTGATGGTCACCACTCCCTGGGCTGCAAGATGCAGGACCCGTCCCTGGACTACTGACTCCCAGACATCTGTGTGTCCATCCATCCCCTCCCCTGCAGGAAGCTCCTCAGTGCATCCTCCCTGCAGAGCTCTGTTTTCCATCTCCCCAGTTAGCTCATCCCACAGTTCTCTCAAAGTGCATCCTGTTGAGAGACTTTGGGGAAGGATGCAGACTTTTCCCTCCTTCCAGGGAACAAACATGGTGGCATCTGCAAAATGACATTGCTCTCTGGACAGAGGTCATTTGCATAGAAAGAGGGGAGATGGGTGGAAGAGACCAACCAGAAGCCACCCCAGCAGCGCTGGGGCCCAGGCTCCTGACACATGCTCTCTCTTCCTCCTCCACCTCTTCAGAGAAACAGAAAGTTGCTCATCATTAACTGACTTTTGAAGTTTAAAAGTATGTGCTGTACAAATCAAAGTTCATTATTAAAGTTCAAACTTCACTATTGTAATGTAGGGGACCTTTTAAAAAAAACTAAATTATAATATGAAAAAAGTAGGGCAGCCAGCACTGTCTGGTTCAGTGATTCTTGTTAACCACACAGATCTTTGAAGTGAAAATTTTTCTGGCTACAGATCAAATTATTTGTAAGAGGTAAACCTTTCTCCAAAAATATGACCATAAAAAGTAACAAGCAAGGTCTTCCACTTCAAGGTGGAGTTGTAGACACAAGTAATCCATAGCCAATTTATAAATCAAAATGGGGGTGAGTATCTTATGAGCCAAATTTGAAGACTATATAGCCCGGGGCCTTCCTTCTCCAAGGAAGGAAAGGCACCAAAGAAGTGGGGTGTACAGAGTGGTTATATACCATCAAAGAGCATGTATCACACATGATTACAATGTCCTTTTTACAATAGTCACAAGATTGCCCCATCGGCACAGCCATTGATGGGCACAGCAGGTAGCAGGTCTGCTGTCTCGAGTTGGGTGGTCACAGGATGAGCACAGCAAACAA
The DNA here is from genome assembly GCA_031878705.1 of Tapirus indicus. Lineage (NCBI taxonomy): Eukaryota > Metazoa > Chordata > Mammalia > Perissodactyla > Tapiridae > Tapirus > Tapirus indicus. The sequence continues at coordinate 8,983,865 of CM062923.1, read as the reverse complement.
ATCCTGGCCTCGGGAGAAATGCTTATCCTCAAGGAAATGCCAATGTGGGAGTTGCATCCTTATCTTAAGGGCATTTGTTCTTGTCTCTGGGACATGGTAAATGCTCAAAGCAGATGTACAATGCATGTTCAAAGGCCAGTCAGGCCCTTTTGGAAAAACAAGGTCAGGCCAAATTAGTTTTACACCAAATGGCTTCCTCATATACTCCAGTATCTCCTATTGCTTGTCATTTATTTATCAGAGTAGACACACTTTCTCTTATTGTTCCTACACAGTACTGAACTGCTGGACATTAGACACAAAACAAACACAAGAAGAACCTGAAAGATGGAGAGAAGAGGTAGAGGAGCTGGGACCTAGGGACTCAGGACACAGTAGTGAGTTCTCTGGGTTTTCCTGTTGCCTCGTGTGTCCTAGCCTTGGAGCAGAAGAGGCCGGAAACACCAGTGGGCACAGACAGGAAAAGTCCCAGTGAGAGCTTGCCTTCTCGAGCCAAAGGACAAGGAAAGGGGCAGCCTAGCAGGACAGAAAACCTGAGACAATAATCGTTCTACTCCAGCCAGACTCCACAGAAGACACTGAGACCCACTCCTACCCATGCAGCAAAGGCCAACTGAGGTGCCAGACTCCCGCCTCGTGGCTGTAACAGGCGCCTTCCCTTCTTTTTGGGGAGAAGGACACAGTGGCAGTGGTGGGGTGGGAGTGAGGGGCAGCAGTGTTAGAAGGGGAAGTGAAGGGGCAGCAGAGGGCATGCCACTGCCTGGGGCAGGGAAGGAGTGAGTGGAGCCCACCGGGAGGACCTTGGGCTGCTCTTCCCTCTGCCCGCCCAGGTCCTGATAACACGGGGCAGGGCAGGAGAGTCAGTTCCTGGGCTTCACCCACCCATCCTCCTCGGGTCCCTCACAGGTTACTTAACCACTGAGCTGAATGGCAGGGCCATGGCTCTCTCAGTAGGAGTCTGTCGTTGGGATGCAGCTGCAGTCCTGGGGAAACAACCCTGTGTATGGACCTCCGATGTCCTCCAGGCCTCCATCCATATGGGGTTTCCCTTTATTTAACATTCAGATAAAATTGCCTGAGCCCTCATCCAAGGCCAGCGCCCTCTCCAATGTCCAAGGAGTCTTGGGGTCATCCCTCATGTCACATTCCTGCTCCCACTAAATCCCAGTGTTCACCTGCCCTCTTGCCCTCTGGGGTCACTGGCCTCTCTCTGCCCTTCACGACCCCAGAGATGAATGTCACTCTTGCCCCTTCACTCCGCCGGAGCACTAGGATTGCACAGTGGCTGTTCACAACAGATATCACTCAAGATTTGGGGGAAGAGAGGTACTTAAAGCTTCACATGGAATGTCAGATATCTCTGATTCTTCAAATTGATGAGTCATCCCCTTATAAGGGGAATTTCTCACTGGTTTGAGTCCCTTAATAGATCTTGGCTTCCGCCTACATTTCTAGGCCTCTCTTTCCCCCATGTTTCTCATTCAGATCCCAAGTCTCTTCACCGGTCATGATGAAGCTGTCAGTGGACAATTGTTTTGCAGAACAATTTAGCGCTCTGTCTGCCTCACTCCTCACCCTTCTGGTCTGGTCTGGGATGTTCCGCCTCTCACAACCCAAAAGCCCTTCAGACATTTTCCCCAACAGAAGAATGGGCCACCTCTGAGAGGAATGCTGTCCTTTTTCTAGAACACAGAGGTGTGGCAGTCACAGCTTTCTTTTAATTTTTATTAGCATTTTTCTTCCTCTTATATTCATAAAATAGAGTTTGCTGCCAAGTTAACTAGTAAAGTATAGCAAAAAGAACCCCTCAGAACTTTCTAGAAAGAACTTGGCTCATGGATCTTAGGAACCAAAAGAGAAGGAAGGAACCCAGGCATTGAGAGGTGGAGAGAGACAGAGCAAGAGAGGCTGGGACAACTGGAGGCCTGCTTCCTCCAGAGGCTGGGAGGCATCTGGGCCGGACAGAGGGAGGAAGAAGATAAATCAGCTGCCACTCCTGGGGCTGGACCTTCAGCAGGAAAGCTCTGCAAAGACAGAGGAAGTCTCCCCATCTTGAGGGAGAGAGGGCAAGGCCTGAGCTGGAAAAAGCTCTACTTTGCTTCTGGGCAAGATGTTCTGGAAACAGAGATCCCTAAGATTGAGCGCTTAGTTTGGGTCAGGCCCACCTCCAGGCCAGCTCCATCCCTATGATTGTGGCCCAGAGAGTTCTCGTGTCCTGACACCTTGCCACCACGGCATCTGCTGTGCCCAAGGGACCAGTTTGAGAATTCGAAAGTGGAGGAGAGATTCAGCAAGAGAGCGTCTCCCAGAGGGGAGGTCAGCAGGGGACCTGGGCCCTCTCAGTTCCCCAATTCTGCTGTCAGTGACCCCGCTGCAGCACAGCCCCCTTGCGCACTGCCGCAGGAGAGAGGCTGTGTGTGCTGGTACAACGTGTGAGCCTGGAGAAAATTCTGAAGGATGTCCATCAACAAGGAGGCTTTCTGGGTTGTGTTTTATTTTTCTTGTTTGCTTTCAAATAACTGAACAAATCAGCAGATGCAGATTTGTAGCATTTAGCAAAATACCAAGCAGCATTTGGGTGCCCAACAGATTCCTTGTTTTCACAGGCGGTCTGGAGGGATGCGGCTCCTCAAACCATGGGAAGAATTGGACCTTCCTCTTTCTCTCCACCAAGGGCGTCTGGTTCACCCCTCCTCCAGACCCCTGCCACCGAACCATCTTGGTCTCATCCTAGAGCCACCCTAGTTTCTTCACGGGGATGATTTCTATAGGGACAAATGGTCTGCAAACATCAAGTGTGCACTGCCAATATTCTTATAGTTACATATTGAAATATATATATATCTTCCAGTACTACTTTGGCAATACATTATAGACAAAATGTAAATTACAATGAATGAGATAAAAGTAAAGTGTAAATGTACTGGGTTGGATAATGTCCTCCCAAAATTCGTGTCTCTCTTGGAACCTCAGAGTGTAATCTTATTTGGAAACAGGGTCTTCGCAGATGTAATTAGTTAAGTCATACTGGAGTAGGGTGGGACCTTCATCCAATAGGACTGGAGTCCTCATAAGAAGAGGAGGAGACACACACACACACACACACACACACACACACACACACACTCTCAGGGAGAGTGCCATGTGACCACGGAGGCAGAGACTGGAGTGAAGTGTCTACAAGCTACGGGTCGCCAAGGCTTGCCAGCAGCACCAGAAGCTCGGAGGGGTGAGGAAGGACCCCCAGAGCCTTCAGAAACAGCACGGCCCTGCTGACGCCTGGATTTCAGACTTCTGACCCACCGAGACATCTCTTCCTTCCCAGCTTGTCCCCATTGGTCCCAAGTGTGGTCAGTGCTGACACTGCTCACAAAGTCTCCCAAGCCAGAAATCTAGAAGCCCCTCTGAGGCCTCTTTGCCCCCCATGCCCAGCTGCAGCGAATCCAGTTGATGGTGCTTCTCGTCCACACCTGTCCCCGAGCCTCTGGCCGCACTGACAGTCACTCTCACTTGTCTGGATGACAGTAGCAGCCTTCTCTCCAGCCTCCAGTCACGTCTTCCTTCAGTCCATTCCCCTGTGGCTGTAGGGATTAGTGGGAAAGCCCTGTCACTCACTTGCCAGAATACACAGGATGAAGTTAACCTCCTTGGTTCAGCATTCAGTCTCCCTGTCGAGAGACTGTGGCAGACACTGTGAATTGGCCACACAAAAGCTCTTCCCAACTCCCTGGGGTGTTTTTGCATTCTTCTTCTATGAAGACTGGGAAGCTTAGTACTTGATTTTTCTAGACACCTTCTTATCAGAGGCTGTATGACCCTGTTGTGGCCAATAAGATATAAGTGGAAATCTACTGGGGAGAACTTTCACTCCAAATAAAAAAAGACACAGCCTTGAAATAAGAAGAGATTTTTGCCTTCTTCCTAAGTGGAAAACAAATGTGATGTCTGGAAGTGCAGTAGCCCTCTTGTGACCAAGAGGGCAAAGGCTCCATTCTAAGGATGGTGGAGGAGGAATACAGAGAAGAGACTAGATCCCTTGTGGCTTTGTGGAGCAGCCACACTGGCCCTGGATAGCCTACCCTCGAGTTACACAAGGAAGGGACGCCCTTAATTGTTAGCCACTCTTAGTCATGCTTTCTCTTGCTTCTACACAACTGCTTTCCCAACTGGTACTGGAATATTGTAGTTACTCAGTAAATGTGATTTCCTTTCCCCTTCTCCATCTTGCTTGCTGCGTGACTTATTCATCCTGTCTGCTTCTTTAGGAATTTTCTAGAATTCTAGGGGGAAATTTCGTTATGCTGGCACACAGCTGCACGGTAGACAGTAAGTTCTTTGCAGGTGAGACAATTCCTCTTTGAAACTCCTTGCATCTGACTCCTGACAAGGGCTCAGTGAATGTCAGGGATGCAAAATCCAAGTAGTTTTCTTCCCTCTTTTGGCAGAAGTCATGGAAAGCACAGCCTTGGGCAGACATCTGTCTCTCATGAGCCCTCCACCCCCACCCCAGAGGAGTGGGGCCATCTCCTCACCTGCTCAGGGTGCCCTTGTCCTTCAGCCCTGTGCCTCCCAGCTGCCTCCACTGGGGACGCAGCGCGCAAGCTCCTCCCTCGCCCAGTTTCCTGGCCCAATGCCCCACTGCCTCTTAGCCTTCCTCCTGATGCCCACATCTAATTAGTGCTTAAGACCTGTTGAGTCCACCTAGATGGCTCTGGGCTCTGCCTGGTTCCTGCAGTCCCACTGCCTTTTTTCCCCTCCCTCTGCACCCAGCTTTCCCTCACCCATCAGCAGCCCTGCAGCCTTTAAGGCAGGCAGCCCACAGGTCAGTCATGTTCTGGAGACAGACTTTGATCTATGAAGCTGCCTTCCCAGTGCTTTACATATTGTAAAATATTATTTGCTAACATTTAAAAACCAGGATCTTTCACATAAATATTCCAATCTCCGGGTTCTCTTGAAAAATCAGAGGCTCTGTCATTGACAGGCCCGCCTTTCTTCCAGTGGAGCAGCTGGGGCTGAGAAGGAGCTGACCCTTTAGAAGGAGCAACATTCTTCAGTTCCCACTGGCCCAGCACCCCTGGTCTCTCAGACACGGGCCTGCTCTGACGTGGAGCTCACCCCACAGGTTCCTGTAGGCACTTGAGTTTGCAAACCCTGCTTTATAACCTTCAAATACAAGCAGCTGATAAAGCAACCCAACTTGAAAGGGTTTTCAGACGAAATTGTCTTAATTTTCTCCAGTCTCTGCTCTGACCCAGACTACACCGTGGCAGAGTTCATAACTTCCCAGGAACTTTCATTCTTTAAAGATCAGTCCAGTCCAGTGTTTTCACATTGCATGTTGTGACCCAGTAGAGGCTCATGAAATCTATTTAGTAGATCATAGTCAGTACTTTTTAAAAAATAAAATAGAATAGGATAGAAAAATATCAGACTGCATTGCATGTAGAAAGGGTAAGTATTGTTTTGTGAAACTTTTAGTTTGATTATTTATATGCCTATGCACGTGTGTACTGGTTTGCAATGTAAATATATTTCTTACTGTGAGCCCTAGTCTCCTGGTCTATTTTTCTTTAAAACGCCCCCCAGTTCCAAAGAGGTGGAGAAGGGAATGGCTAGGGACTGGGGAGTCGGCCTGGGGGCAGGTTTGCCCTGCTGGTCAGCTCTCTTTACCCCAGCACTTTCTTGCAAACCTTGCTTTATAACCTTCTTGGTCTTGTCCAAGGGGCTTCTGTGGTCTTGTCCAAGGATGGCTCTTCCCCCCATTCTCAAGGGCTACTTCTTGTGGGGTTGCAATGAATAAAAATTCTTATTTTAAAAATTGAGGTCTTCTACTATCTGGAATGGATTCTCACCAACCTTCTCCATTAAAGCAATCTTATCCCACGTGCTCCATCACTTTATTTTGGATGTTAGCGGTTATTCCTTGAAAGAAGTCTTGTGTTCTAGCAAGTATGGGCAGCGCTGGACTTAAAATAAATGGGTTTCCTGTGTGTGAGATGTCTCAGATGGTCTAAGAATTCTTGAAGTAGTGTTCTCTAGAAAATGCTTTGGGAAATGCACGATTAGAGTTTAAACTCTAAGGCTCTTAAAATCTGAAAGAAGTTTGGACTTGAATCTTGAAAGGAGCCTGCAGATACCTCAGTTTCACTCCTTCCCACCCCGCCACCCCCTCCCCCCCAGTGAATAATCCTCCTTATCGCCTTCATTCTGCAGACACACAGGGTCATTTGACATTGTGGCTGCCCTCGATGAGCTCACAGTCCACAGGTGCTATTAACAAGATGAGGACATCAATGGCTGTCACGCAAGTCAGAGAGGGCCCTGTCCCAGAGGACAGGAGAGGTCAAGTGACGTGGGCTCCTCACCGAGAGGGAAGCCTCCTGCCAGCAGTGGGGACGGGCTCTGGATGTGGAGGCGGCCTCGGATGAGCCTTGAAGGCTGTGTGAGACACACAATTGCACAGAGGGGGCGTGGCATGGGCACTCAGACAAGAAGGAGCAGTCTGGGGGAGGCTTGGAGCAAGGAGACCTGGCAAATACAAAGGCACAGTGCCTGGGCCACAGTCACCGCTCAGAGTGAGCTGTGGAATGAATGCTTCCAGTGCAGAATGTGAGTGGAAAATAAGGACGTGCAGATGGGGCCAGCTGTGGGAGGGCCTCAAATAAGGGCCTCGGGGCTTTATTATGCTGTTGGGCAAGGGGAGCTATGGAGGGTGCGGGGGCCAGTGATGAGGGACTTGGTCTTTGACCAAACTGATGCAGGCAGCAGGTCACTGTCCCATGGCCAGACAGTGTGGAAATCCCTCTGCAGTGGACCCTGGGCGGCCGCCTCACATCTTGGCTCCCTGCACAAATACAGCAACAGGACAATGGTGCGAATGAGCCCCTGTCTGGCTCTTGAAGGTTTCCAGGGCTCCCCAGCAGTGGTGCCTGGACACAAGCACCCCCCACCAGTGGCTCTCTTTCCGGCGTTGGCCTGCCAAGATGAGCAGAACCTGCGAATGCTCTTCCCTTAGGAATGGAGGTGACCCGGGAATAGTCACCGGGAGCCTGGTGGCTCGTCCTGTCTTGGTGACTGTGTGGCTGCTGCTTCCGTCTCCTGTCAGCTGTCATAACAGCGAGGCCTTGGAGAAGTGGATTCATGCTAACAGGCTGAGCAGACACTATACCCAGGACCGACTTGCTCTGCCCTTCAAAGTGGGCTTCTCTGTTCAAGGACTAAAAGCACACAGCGTTTTGGCCCAAGAGCACAGCTCACAAAGGCAGCTGATCGGGAAACTCCCCCAGCCTGAGCACCAGGTCCTCCTCAGGAGACCCTCGGGGGAGCAGGTGGCTCCAGCTGGAGCCTCTCCCAGGAGAGAGGCCACTCTCGTTTCCCGGATTCCTGGACTCGCAGAGCCGGAAGGGCCCCCGTGATCGTTCAGTCTGGCTCCTTGAGCGAGGAAACATGTAAGGCAGCTGGTGTGGAACGTCGGCTCAGAGCCAGGTGGGAAGCCGGATGGAGGAGCCTGGGGAGGTGAGAACAGCGCTGGGCGGAGGGGAGGGGAGCCGGCATCCGGAACGCCCGCCCCCGGCTGGGCCTCCAGCTGTAAAGTGCAGGGGCAGGAGCCCGGAGCTCACGCCAGGTTATATGGGTCTGTTTTCAAGAGGAATCTGCGTGAGGGGCCCACACTGTGGAAAGACCGTGGGATTTGAAATCAGGCTGATCTCTGAGTCGGTTATACGTACCCCTAAGCCATAAGTTCCTTAAAGTGGAGCCTGCTGAAAACCCCAGTGTTGTTTGGGGTTATTATTTCAGTCAGAAGGCATTATACCCCCCAAAATAAAAGCAATATTCTGGAATTTATACTTCATTGGTGAAATGATTATTTGGCTGAAAAATCTCATGAGGCCAATAAGAACTGTGAGATCACCGTGCACGTCTCACCACCGAGCTGTCCCCTCGCCCCACCATCCCTGAGAAACGAAAATAAGACTCTAAATTTGTTTTTCATATTATTTTATCCATAAATGGGTCCTGGCTTAGAAAAACACATCATTGCAATGAGGAGGCAATGAAGCTGAACAAGCAGAGCAGGGAAACAAACCTGCAAAGGGGAAACTGAGGCTGCCTGAGCTGAGAGGCAGGAGGAAGGCTCTACAAACATCCCTGCTGGAAGAAGGACCTTGTGCCCTGTGGCTACCAACCCGCCTGCCCAGGCCCGAGTCTCCCAAGGGCCAGGGGCTCACGTGCCCGCCACCAGGCCCATGTGTCCAGACTCACAGGAGGCTGGTTAGAAAACCCAGACCACCGGACACATGCAGGATCGGTGAATGGCGCTGCGGTCCTGGCCCCCGGACGCCCGGGCGCAGTGTCCATGTGAAAGCCTGACTCTTCTTCCTCCCAGGTCTGTCTGAGACACCGCGGTGGAGCCCGGCACACAGGGGTGCAGGGAGTGTCGTGGTGGGGACTGCCCCACGGCCGTGTCTCTGCTCGAGGACCACGTCGTTCGTCCTCTCTGAACTGCAGAGGTAACTATGGGCGGCTGCAACTAGATGGACTGGGAAGAACCCAAGTCTTGGTGTCGTGTCTGGATTCAAGTCGGCTTCTCCATTTGCCAGTTGGACCAACCCAGACATTCAAGGATTCTCTTTGGGCCTCGGGTTTTTCACTCGTGAACTGGGGTTAACATGAGTGAGAACTGGAACACACATGGAAATGCCTGGAGCGGGGCCCCTCATAGGCACTCCATGGAGGAAGCCTCGTTCACGCTCTGCATCCCTGCAGCCGGCAGCCACGGCACCGGGAAAAGTGGTGCCGGAACTCTCTTTGGCGCCTACTGGGATGCTTGGTGGATGCTGTTGGTATAACGGATCTGTTCGTCCTTGTGGGTTCCTTCCCTGAGTCTCATATGTGCAGAAATTCAAAGCCAGTAGACGTGACAGATCCTGAAACCCCCATCAGGCACCAGTAATAGAAGCGTCCTTCCACCCCTCTTGACAAGTGACTTTTTTCTGAATGCCTCCAACTGTTAGAACGGGTGCCAGGAGCCACCAGTCAGGGGAGCGGCCAGAGTGGGAAGCCCTGGGACCTAGACATGGACGGCCTTCTCAGGTGGGACAGAAGCCGGCAGGTGGAGTCAAGGCCAGGAGCTGGGAGTCGATCAGTGGGTTGGTCAGAAGGTTGAAGCGCAAGTGGGGGCTCTCAGTCGTGGCTGCACGTTGGAATCACCCGGAAGCCTTTAGAAACACTTGCAGCCTGGTTCCCCCCCCCCCCCACCGCACCGCCCCCGGCTTATGACAATTGGTCTGAGGTGTGGCCTGGGTAGCAGAGTTTTAATGTCCCCCAGGTGATTCTAATGTGTAGCCAAGGCGAGACCAGTGATGCAGAGAGCAGGGCACCTGGAGATGAGAAGAATGTGGGGAAGTTGGCAGCATCTGCCAGGCACCTCAATGAGAGAACACTCAGATGTGCAAAGGACAAAATAAGACCAGCTTCTGGGCTGGGATACAAAACCCCGGCCAGAGAAGACTGGCAGGAGCCCCATTTCCTGGGATTTGGTCCAATGTCAAGGGGACACTTGTCCTTCATCCCCTGGGCTCCCCACACACCCTGTGCCACCCCGTCGGAGCCCCGACCTCCCTGCACTGTAGTTATCTGATTATCTGTCTCTCTCCCAGGCTGCAGGGAGATTCTGGAAGGCAGAGGCTCTGTTATTTATTTATGATTGAATCTAATCACCCCCAGTAATAAGCACCATGCCTGGTCCATGCCTGGCCCCTGAAGGGTGTGTAGTGAACAGAGCAGACACCATCATGGGTGACTTGTTTGGTGCTAACATGACGCTTCTAGATCCCCCAGACAGAGGCTGGGTTGCTCCCAGCGCCTGGGCTGAAACTGAGCCTGTGATCTCACTGTGAGAAGAGAAGGAGCCTGAGGCCTCATTGGACGTGATACTCTCTCTGATTGTTTGCCTAAATGAAGACTTTCTTTAATAAAATGTAGAATTTCTAGTTGTCACGAACCATTTAAGTTTAAGGAAGACAGTAAGCAGCTATTACATTTTACTGAGCAGTTTCTTAGTCTGGTTTATTTTTTATCTTTTGGCTTGTGCTCATGAGCCATTAATTGCCGTGCGGAGAGCTAGGGTGACGTTAGCAACCTTCCCTTTGGGAGGGGAGGTGGTGGGAAGAAAAGGAACTGTGAGCTGCTTTTCTGGGTACGAGTTTAGTCTGTCAGCTCTGACCTTTCCATTCCAGCTCAGTGCCTATTCAACAAAACCTTGACATTTAAAAAGGCAGCACATCCAGCCCACGTCTTTATCTCATAGGCCGACCAATTTTCAGATCCTTCTTTCTTCAGAGCTACGGCCGCTAAAAAAGTAGTTTGGCATTTCTGCTACTTCTGTGCCCCAGCTTTCTGAAAAATACTGGGGAGACAGGAGGTTGAAAGATAAAAGTGTCTGTTATCTGATGTCCCTTCCCTAAATGTGCTCGCACTTGCCGGTGGGCGTCTGTGTGTCTGCACACAGCTTTATTTTGCTTTGAAAGGGATGGGACCGCAGGTGTCAGGAAGCGAGATGAGACAGGTGGGAACCCACTTCAGTACACCTATTTTTAGTTGAGATTCTATTTAAGTGGAAGTGATAACTTCAAGGTAACTGGCAAGAGAAAATGAGTCTGTTTGCAGAGTAATTGTTTTGCCCAAAAAAAGGAATGAACATCCCTAAAGTATTCCGAAGGCTGAGTGAAGGGAAAAATCAAAACAGGTTACTTGGAGAAGAGTCTTCGTGGGAGGGCCCTTTAAAGAAATCAGTGGAGCCAAAAAAAGAGTACAGGGATGAATAATGAAATTTCTGACTGACTCAGGACCAGCCATGGGACTGCTGCGTTATCTTCTTCTCTCTTATGGTGGCTCCTGGGATTTTAAGTACGCCAGCAGGGAAAGGTCACTAGTTATGGAATCTGGTCAGTGCTGGAACTTACCACCACCCAGATACATACCACCCTGGAAATCCTGAAACCCAGTGACCACAGTTTCTAACCTTCCAGATCCCTCTCTCCCTCACTCCTATCACACCTACACTCTGACCCCTTAGAGACATCATCTTTTTCTTCTACACATTCACCCCTCATCTTCACTTCCTTCCTTCACTGGCATGGGCACCATGGCATATTGCTTGACTAAATTCTTGCCAAGACTCTCAATTCCCTTGCCCCCTGGGTCATTCCAACCATCTTCCTCCTACTAGAAGCCTCCCTCATTGTACAGGTTGGTGTCCACTGGGCAGAGCTCCGTTTAGCTCTCTCCTCTTTCCTCCTAGATAAACGACGACAAGAAAGCACGGGTCTGGTCTTCCCATCTCATGTGCCTCTCTCAGCCTGGTGCAATGCCTGGCACAGAGCAGGTGCTCAGCAAATGTGTGTTGAAGAAGCATTTCCCTTTTCATAGTAAGCGGGCATTGGGGCAGAATTTAAGAGTTCTTTTGTCTCTGCAAAGGTTTGCTTTGTGATAAGACATAATTCTCCAGTCTGTCTTTTTCTCAGTTTGCTTGAGTACAAGGAAGAAAACAGTGACATGGGGAGGATTAATGGCTTAATGCTGACATGGGATGAGCAAAGACAGAACCACTGACCACTCAAAGTCAATAGTCAATTGTGAGCATGGATTGAATACCTACTATAGGCAGGATGCGCTCATGAGTTCTGAAGGGGATTAACCCCACCCCACCCTGCCTCCAGGGCTTGTCATGTGGTTGGAGGGAAGAGCACGAGGGAGAGGAGAGAGAGCGAGACAAGCCTGCAGCCGACCCAGAGGGGTTGGCACTGCTGGGTGGAGGAAGCCTGTGCTCCCCTCCTGGCTCTCCACCAATTCTCTGGGTGACTCCAGCAAGTCTCTTCCCTTCCTTGGATTTTCGGATTTTCTCAATAAAATACAGAGTTGCACTGGATCATCGTGCAGCCACAAATGAAGTCCTGTCAAGCTGGGGTGTAGTCAGAACTTTTCCCTGGGAATCAGGATGTGCTTGAACCACATGGCTTTTCTCCCAGAAAGGAAACTTTCCAGGGTCTGAGGAGACAGCATGTAAATTAACTTCAGCACGTGCCCTACACCGGCCCTGAGCTGAGTGAGGATCGGGAGGGCAGATTTTTGAGATTGGAAATCTGGAGATCCGAGGCTGAGCAAAGCAAGATGGATCTTATTTTTCTATTTGGAATTTTCTTTCTGGCAGAAACAGATGTTCTCTCCATCCCTCATTTGTAAAAGGGGCCCAATAATAACAACAATAGTGATAATAAGTGTGTCCTAGAGTTGTTGCAAGGACTAGGTGAGATAACGGATGAAAAGCATGGGGAACGTGCAGCCGGGCAGCGAGCTCTCAGTGAAGACTGTTCTTCTCATCACCCTTCCTGCCATTTAGCTCTCCCTCTCCACAAGCTCTGGGAAGCCTCCTAGGGTTTTCCAGCTCCTAACTTTTCTCCTGGGCAAAGCCACTTCCATTATTTTTGCTTTCAATTTAATTTAACTTTTTATTTCCTGTTCTTGCTACTCTATCTCTTCCTTTGAAAGAATTTCTCGCAAGTCAATGCAGCCTTAGCAGCCACATTATATTTCAGGAAAATTACAAAGAAGAAATATTATTTGAAAATTATGGAAAATTGGCAGGTGATGGGGCTCAGCTCTGATTCACATTCAAAATAGATTTCCTATCTGGCTGGAACAGGCTTGGGGATGGGGAGAGTGGGTGGTAGGGTTTGAAAGGCAGAGAAATGCCTAGAAGTGCGTCTTGCTTTCCCTCTTCTCATCTACCTGTTAGGACCGTTGATAACCCCTTTCTTTCTTTTTAGGGAAAACATAATCCTAAAATAGCTTGCCTCCTTTTTAGGAAAGTTCTAAAGCCATTGGAATAACAGATTCTGTTTCGAAATCATCTGCATTTTAATCCCATGAAAAGAGCAAAATTGAAACCCCAAATTTTCAAAAGATAAATGTTAATGGTTCATTACAAAACCATTGACTGTTTTTGGCACACAAGCTATCAGTCTGAGAACAGGACATTTGGGAACATAATCATAAAGTAACCTGAAGCTTGTCAGCGAATCACGGTAAAGGGATACCTCAGCCCACATTTAGTATTTTAAAGAATTTCCTTCAACTTTGAATGAAGATCAGATTTGCCTAAATGGATAAATTAGGTCCAGAAAAGAGGAGGCCCGCCAGTGAGCAGGGTCGTCTTCGTGTTTTCTGTCTTCCTAGATTGGATGCTGGGCTCTCGGCCTCCGTGGGTGGAGAGGACAGCGGCGCCGGAGTTTCCCTTCCCCCTGGGCGTGTATTGTTTCGCCATCAATCTTAGATTTTGAGGCCAACCTTTCAAAGCTTGCTTCTTTCCTCCCAGGCACCACATCAACAATTCTCGTACTTGTCACTTGGGAACGATGGAGAGAAGATGGGCCTTCTTGCCCCCAACCACTGTCCTAAAGGTCATTTAGCCCCGAGCGACCTTCCTCTGACATATGCATTTTCTGCCCCATACTCTTTGCAATAAAATGACAAGTCATAATAAGAACAATTTTTTAGAGTTTCTGATATATCATTAAATAAATTCCTATTGTTCCTTTCTCTAGTTTTGTTTGCTTTATACTACAAAGGTAATAAAATTTTTAAGGATCTTTTAGAAAATGGAAATTTAAAAATGAAGAAAATAGAAACTGCTCTAAATCCCTCTACTTAGTGATAAGCAGTGTTAATATTTGGTGGCTGCTCTGTGTGTGTGTACATGTGCATACGTACAGCCATTAGGTCATCTACTCATTCAATAAATATTTATTAGCACTCTTTTATCATATGCTTAGCATCAGATGACACATACTGTTTTGGAACACAGTGTGTTCACTTAATACCCTTCCACAGCAGAAAAACAACCTCTTTTATAATAATTTTTAATGGCCCCATAGCATCCCATTGGTGTGGGCATACCTATTGGTATTAAAGCAGTGCGTTTCTTGAACTAATAAATGAATACATACAAGTTTATTACCTCAATATGACCTAACATCGAAAGGCCCTTTCTCACTCTAATCAATGTGTTATTATTATTTGTCTTAAAAGTATTATAATCTTAACAACAGTAAGATCAACAATGAACATTTATTTCAGACTCACTGTGTGTCAGACCCTGTGCTTCATGCTTTACAGGAAATATTTTATTTAATTCACACAACAATCCTATGAGGCATCTACTGTGATTAATATTACCTATCAGTTTCTATCATGTCTCATTCTCTAAATTCTCAGTCCCTCTCTGCACCGGGAAACTGGACTTCTCTGCGTCTCTGACCTCCACCTCAGGCTCTTCAAATTCTGGCTCTCTGAAGCCAGAGAGAGATTACAAAATACCAATTATTTTAAAAAGCAATCAATGTGCATGGAACACAATTTCAAGCAGTACATAATGGTATACATTTCAGAGGTTACAAAAATTTGCTTGTTTTTTTTTTTGTTTTGTCTTAATACTATGTTCCAGCCTCTCCTTTTGCTTTATTACTGTGAGGCAGTATTTGTTGCCTCCCACCCATGAAGGCTGGGAACTTTCACTATCCTCTGCCTCTTTCCCCCAACTTCTCTTTGCAATTTTAAAGTAATATTTATAGTTTTTCTGTGGTCACCTAAGAACCGAAGGTTATCTACACAAGTTTAAATACTACATACAAACTTTTATTCATTGATCTGTCAATTACAGGAAGTGTCTCTTCTTCCCGCACCATGTGAGATGGATAACTAATGTCTCTGCACTTCTTTCCACTCCTGCTCACTGCACCCACACCCCAGCTTTTAGCTAACCATCACTTCTATGTTGTCATTGTTTAAACACTGATATTCCGTTTTGTACTTCTAATTTTCAGTCTTCCTTGATTTTCTTACATGTTGAATATTGGATGCAAATAAACCATGTTTATAATACAATGATTGTGTAAATAATATTCAAAGCAGAACTAGTTAATAAAAGGAAATAAAACCTATGTGGCTAATTCTGTGATGCTGGAAAGGAAATAGTCTAAATGAATTCTCTTTTCTTACATTCTCTACATTGCTCAAAATTGTGCTCTTGCAAGATGGCTTACAATGACCCTCACTTTCTGGTATTCACGTCCTTATGTGGTCCCCTCCCTCACTGGATCATGGGTGACTCATGTGACTGAGAAAATACTGTGAAAGTGACTGTGTGTTCCTTCTGAGGCTAAGTCATTGCAGTTTCCTCTTTGACTTCTCTTGGATAGCTTGTTCTAGGGGAAGCCAGCTGCCACATTTGAGGACACTCAAGCAGCCCTGTGGAGAAGCCCACAAGGAAAGGAACTGAGACCTTCCGCCAGTAGCCAGCCTCAACTTGCCAGTCATATGAGAGAGCCACCTTGGAAGTAGCTCCTTCAGCCCCAGACAAGCCTTCAGTTGACTGCAGCCCAGGCTGACACCGAAATGCAATCTCCTGAGAGGCCTGAACCAGGACCACCTAGCCAAGACACTTCCAATTTCCTGACCCACAGCAACTATAGGGGAAAATAAATGTTTATGGTTATTTTAAGCTTCTAATTTATTCTGTTAATATAGACTTTAACTAATACAGACTTTAGAACTTGGTCAAGAGTGTGGCCATCACACACACAAAAACCTAAAAATGCAATGAGATGAGACTCGGGGGGGGCCTGGAGAGGGGAGTGCATCTTGTGTGTGGGAGGAATCTGAATCCCTGGGGCCAGAGGACAGAGTGTCGAAGCCAGCCTCCAAGATGACCCCCAACGATCTTCATTTCCTAGTGTCCATGCCCTTGTGTAGTCTTCTCCCATGTGAATCACGCTAGCCTGTGTGACCAGCAGAACACTGCAGAAGTGACTTTCAAGGTTCCTCTTGGATCATTCTCTCTGGAGGAAGCCAGTCACAGTATCACAAAGATGCTCAAGCAGCCCCACAGAGAGGCCCATGTGAAGAGGAAGTGAGACCTTCCACCAATAGCGCCATCAACTTTCCAGCCACATGAGTGAGCCACCTCAGGAGCGGATCCCCCAGCTTGAAGCAAACCTTCAGATGACCGCCCGCGAGCCAACATCTTGCCTGCAACCTCACGAGAGACTGCCAACCAGAATCAGCACGAAACTGCCCCAAATTCCTGACCTGCAGAAACTGTGAATGAACATCAGTGTTTATTCTTGTTTTAAGCCACTAATTTTTATGTCATTTGTTATGCAGCAATAGATAATGAATACACCTTTATATCTGGGTCATGACTTTTTGTCACTGACTTACTGTTTTTGTTGGAGTTTATAATAGTCTTCATTCGATGTGAACAGAAGAAACCTGCCTTCTTCACTACAACATTTGGCTTCTTAATCAAATTCTTTTTGGAATGATCAGTTCTGGACTTCTCAGTCCTGCTGCCTAGCGATTAACATTCAATCATTTATCCAATAAATATTTATTAATTCTAAATGCAGGCCTTGGGAATACGACAGTGAGTGTGATGG
Source organism: Tapirus indicus (assembly GCA_031878705.1). Lineage (NCBI taxonomy): Eukaryota > Metazoa > Chordata > Mammalia > Perissodactyla > Tapiridae > Tapirus > Tapirus indicus. Next base: position 8,967,366 of record CM062923.1, on the reverse strand, counting down.
CCGACACACAGAAAGTGCTCAATTAATAATTGTTTAATGGCCAGGCGGCAAGAGGCAGTCTCCCTGAGGAAGTGAGGATTAAGCTAAGTGGGGATGAATGACGGAAAGAACAGGGGGAAGATTCCAAACAAAAGAAAAAGCTGTGAAAGGCCCTGGAGTGGAGACGAGGCGGTAGAGACAGAGGGCTGAGGCAGTTCTAGGGGGGAAGGTTGGGTGCAGCAGGGAGGAGAAAGATACAGTGATGGTTGGAGGATGATGTGTGCTTAATGGAGAGATAACTGAATGTGTTTCACAGATAATGGTCAATTTTATGTGTCAACTTGGCTAGGTTATAGTCCGCAGTTATTCAATCCAACACTAATCTAGACATGTTTTTTTAGATATGATTAAATTTTATAGATTTGATTAAAGTCCATAATCAGTTGACTCTAAGTAAGGGAGATTATCCCAGATAATCTGGGTGAGCATGATTCAATCAGTTGGAAGGCCCTGAGCGCAGAATTGAGGTTCCCCAGATGAAGAAGAAATTCTGCCTGGGGAAAGCAGCTTGTCCCCACGAGTTCTAGATGCCCTCTCTGATGGCCTGCCCTCTGGACTTCAGACTTGCTTTGTCAGCCCCACAATCACAGTGCCAGCCCCCACAACCATGAAAGCCAATTCCTTGCAATAAGTCTCTGAATGTATATCTCCTGCCGGCTCTGTTTCTCTGGTAGAACCTGACTGGTACAAATGGAAAGGACCCACTGAGAGGGGGTTTGAGCATACAGTGGGAGAAGGGATAATAGATAGCGGGATGGGGAGAAGAGATGGGCCTAAAGCCCAGAGGGGAGATTGGCTTTAGATACGACGAGGGACATTTTCTCTTTGTCACAGGAAGGAGGGAGGAGGATGAGTGGGGGATAGGTTTATAAATTTGGTGGTGGGACAGTGACAAAGTTCCCAGCAGACAGCTTTTATTATCTCTTGGGAAGGAGGAGTCAGTCCTTTGCTGAGCAGAGGCAAGAGGCAGGGTCAGATGTATGGAGAGTGGAAAGAGTTCAAAAATGTTGCTGAGGGGAGCAGGGAGGAGCTGAGTAAAGAAGCGTGCAGGATTCCCCAGCCACGTTGAGGTGAGTGGTCCAGAGCTTGTGTTGAAACATTAGCTCAAACATTGGCTCAAGTGTTCCAGTACAGACCCCAGGGAAATAGGCAGGGGGGATCATCTTTAACCAGCTGGCATCGGCATCAGATAGATTGTAATGTACTCACAGGGCTCGAGAATTATAAAAATATCTCAGATACCAGTGCCAGATTTGACCATTTTGACTTTTGAACTGAAAACCTGCCTGCATCCCAGCTCCTGCTGACACACCTTTATCTCAGCATCTGTCTACACAGACATCGCACACCTGGTCCTAAATATACGTGAGTAGAACAGCAAGCAGCTGCATGTCACTTTCATCTTTTCAGAGCACATGCTCAGGTAATTTTTTCAGAAAGGAGCGCTGGGTGACTGATTCCCTGTGTGTGGAATTCCAGGATTGAAGTCATTTTCTGCCTGAACTTTGAAGGCACTGCTTCGTTGTCTTCTAGTGTTCAATATTGCCGATGAGACGTCTTAAGCCAAACAACTAGGTATAAAAATAATGATAATATCAAAAACAATAAATAAGATTTTAAAATAATCATTTTTCTCTCTGTAAGATTTCAGGGTCCTCTCTTTATATTCGGTAACATAAAATTTCATAAGAGTAGATCCAGGTTTGAGGCTTTTATTCATCGTTGTTTGTTATGCTCTCTGTGTGAGGAAATTTTCCTCTGCTTCCTTTGTTCTGTCGGAACTCTTCCATGTCTCTTAGTTCTTACATTTTCTTCATCTCCTTGTCTTCTTTGCTCTCTGTTCTGGAAGATTTTTCTTGACTTTATCTTACTGCCTTTCTTTTGTTGCTGTTTTTTAATTTTGGCAATAATTTGTTTTTTTATTTCAACAAACTCCTTATGTTTTCTGATTTCTCTCTTTTTGTAGCAGAGTGTTTTACTTTTATTGATGCAATACTTTCTCTTTTACTGAGGATATTAATTATAATTGTTTTTAAAATTTTCTCTCATTCCTTATGTTATTTCTGTTTTCTCTAGGGCATTTTGTTCATCTTGGTCCTTCTCCTTTGGGCTATTTTCTGCAGGTGTCTGATGAGTTTTGTTTTAATTCATATTTTTCATAAAGGTTCAAGTAGATAAATAACAGAGAATAGCCGTGGTGGGTTTCTCTGCCATTATCAGCTTCTCTCTGAATGAGAAGGCTCACTCACGTATATGAGAAGGTGGTTCCAACTGGCAGGCTTCTTCCATCCCCAAGAAATACCACATCAATGAAGCCACTGCTTTTCTGAGAGCGTCTGCCTCGCGTCAGCCTTGGAGGAGGTATACGTTGCATGTGCTCATACTGTGGGGGCCCTAAATCTTCTCACTTTCCCTCATTTCTCCCACCCCTGCTCCTTTGCCTTCGTCGACCCTTGGTGGTTCTCCACTCTCACACTGGCTGTGAGCTGGGCTCCCTTCACTCTGCCACATCCATCAATTTGAGCAGAGGCCCTTCTCTCTCCAGAAATACCATGATTTGGAGAAGCTGCTGTACCCCCATCATTTCTTAGCTGTTTAACGATTTACTCCCTTCTAAACCTCCTTCTGTGACTGCAAAGGGCTTCTGGAAGGCAAAGGTTTCTCACACGTGAAAAGATTTTTGCAAATGCACAGTCAACCGTCTTAAACCAAAAGCCCCAGAAGTCATGAGCATGTGTGCATCCCCGGTGTGATTATCTTGTCCTAAAAAGGAAGAGAATGTTTTTCTCCCCGACAGCTTCTCTCCCAGCTCCTAAAGCTGGTGGTCTTGAGTAATTATGTATGTTCCAGTCTCTGCCTCTGTCTTTCTCTCATAGCCCACCCCCAATCTGTGAACAGATCCTGCCAGCTGCACCTCCTCATGTCCATCCAGACTCCAGCCACCCTGGGCTGAGCCACTGCCCTCTCTCCTGATGGTCTCCGCCTTCCGCCTCTGTCCCTGCACTCGGTTCTCCACACTGCAGCTGGACAGAGCCTGTCACAGCGTGTTAGGTCATGTTCCCCCTGCTCAAAACCTACACTGGCTGCCACCTCACTCAGGGTAAACACCGAAGTCCTCACAGGGCCTCTGCGGCCCAGCATGACCAGCCCACCACCCCATCGCTGTGCCCTGGCTCCCATCACATGTCCTGGCCTCCCTACTGCCCTCAAAAATGCCAGGCATCCTCCCGCTCGGGCCCTTTGCACTTGCTGTTCCCTTTGCCTGGAACGCTGTTCCCGAGCACCTCTCAGGCCCCCTGGCACTCTCCTCAACCCCTCAGGTCTTTACTCCACTGTTACCTTTGCTGTGAGACCTTCCCTCACTTCCCTGTTTTAAATTGCAACCCTCCCCCCAGGCCTTCCTTTACTTTTCCACGTACCATCGGAACACCCTGTACTTCAACTCACTTTGTTACTTGTCTGCTGCCTCCCGCTAGAATGAAAGCCCCGTGAACACGGGCATCTTCGCTGTACTTTATTCCCAGCACCTGGAACAGCACCCAGCACAGCACAGGGCTCATTAATATGCGCTGAGTGACTGAATACATGAATAATTATGTATCTTTATTGATCTCTGCCTCACTCAAACTCACTTCCAAATCTACTTCTTTAAAAAAAAAAACCGGGGGGCGGGGGCGGCTGGCCCGGTTGCGTAGTGGTTAAGTTCGCGCGCTCCGCTTCTGCTGTCCAAGGTTCACAGGTCCGGATCCCATGCACAGACAGATGCACTGCTTGTCAGGCCATGCCGTGGCGGCGTCCCATATAAAGTAGAGGAAGATGGGCACGGATGTTAGCCCAGGGCCAGTCTTCCTCAGCAAAAAAGAAAAGGATTGGCAACGGATGTTAGCTCAGGACTAGTTTTCCTCACAAAAAAAAGAAACAAAAAAAAAAAAATGGGGGAGGGGGTTGTGGTCACCAGGCTCCCTTCCATCAAGCACAGCATTTCTCAGAAACGTCTTCATTATTGTCCTTAGCCTTTTTAGACTGTTTAGACTTTTCTTTCTTGTACCCCCCATGAAAAGTTAATGCTATAGATAAACTGCACATATTTTTATGCTCTGTATGTCTGTCTGTGCTTTATACATAAAAGTAAAAATTTTTCACTTGAATACCAATTTTTGCCCTCTTGGGAGTAATAGCACTTGAGTTGAGAATCCATGATCTAGCAAAACAGAATATTTCAAAATAATTTTAGCAGAATATAACTAGGTTTTTAAAAACAGCTATGATGTTGTGGCAGAAAGGGACCGTAGTCATTTGAGGACAAGCCTGAATCTGCCATTAAGCGTACAGTCGTCCCTGTGCCATTAGCCCCCTCCTAACAGCTGAAGCCAAGCGGAGAGCCAGCAACGCAGCTCCTGCTGGATTCCCGGGAAGTTTGTCCCATGGCGGCGTCCCGGGAGCACGGAGCGGAGAGCAGGGCCGGCGTCGGTTCCTGGGCCTCGTGGAGCGCCTGCTGAGCCAGGAGGCCGGCCGAGCCCCGGGCAGGAGCTGGTTCACGGGCGGGGCGGTGAGCACCTCCGAGCACAGCGAGCGCCCACCCGAGAGGAGGGCGACCCAGGAGCGCGCTGACCCTCCGCCTGAAATGCCCTGTCGCCTCTTCCCTGAGGTCCCCTTGATGCCCCAGCCAGAGGCGACCCCTCCCAGTCCTGAGCTCCGATGTCACCCGCCTGACCTCAGGGTCCAGCACGTTCATTGCCTCGTGGCCCACTGGGCCCCTTTGGGCCCTCGTGTCTGCTCTCTGGAGGGCACGTGGTGTCGTCCCTGCCCCCTCCGTTCTGAGCACAGCGGGCGGTCAGCTCCCGTCTGGGTGGGAACCGGGGGCCCGTGCCAGTGCGCAGCGGTTCGTTAGTTACGCCTCCCATCTGCCTCCTGGAGAAGGTGCTAATCAGCTGTGTGGGGATGCAGGGAAAGAACACCGGGAGTGAATCAGGTTTAGATCACTGGAATATTATTAAGGAACCACCGGACGGCTAATTGTCCGGGGAATGGCAGTTGTATCAAATTATGTGCTCATTTTAAGGAACTGGTAGTGGCTGATTGCTGAGGTCCCCTGCAGAGGCGAGGGACTCTCACTGTCTTTCAAATGCCTTTCCGAGTCCTCGTCCAAGCTGCTCCTCTCGATCACCAGGCTTGTCCCTGCAGCCTCAGGGACCCGATCCCACGCTCTGCCCCGGAAAGTTCACTCTAGAATCTGAGGGAGAGGGAGACGGAGAGGGGCCTGGGTTTCCTTTCCATCGCCAAGCTCTCCCTGTGGATTTGAAGCCTTTTAAATTTTGTCTTGGCCTTTTGGACCTAAAACGTCAGAATGGGGCCTCTCTCTCTATTTCCCATGAAGAAAAGCGTAGTCCCAGCCTCTCGTGACAACAGGAATTCCGTCGCGGGTCAAGGCCGGCTTGTGTGGGACTGAGGCTCACACACAGCTGCAAAGCCACTTGTGGGCCAGGGGAGCCCGCCTGGGGCAGAGCTCTGCGCTCGGGGCTCCCGTGTTGCTGATGTTGGGAAATAATAGACAGGACTGCTCTGGCTGCGGGGAGCCTGGCCCTTTCCTCTTGCTTTCAAGTGGGCCCTCACCTTCTGCGGTTTCTCACACTCCAGCCAAAGTCACAGAGAAACTGCGGTGGGGCCAGCCCCTGGGGCCCTATGCAGTTCCACCAAACACGCTCTGGTTCAGCCCCACCCCCAGATTGGGGGGCCTGGGAGGAGAGCAGAAATGGAGACCCACATACAATGTGTCTAAATATTTAAAGGTTATATACCAAGCTAACAAATGTTAGATAAAATACATCCCATTCCACGACCTTAACCACCATACCTTTATAACCCCAAAAGGAAAAAAATATGTGTAAAGATACACCTTATATGCCTGAAATTTGGTAAAACATGAAAGACATCGGAATTTAATATTATGTCTGTCTGTCTATCAACGGGACGAAGTCATCGACAGGGCCCCCCCCCGGGGGTCCCCATACGTGCTTGACTCTCTGCCTGGGGTGCTCTGACCCTTGGCCTCAGCAGGGCTCGCTCCCCCTCGTCTTGGAGGTCTCACCCTGACCACCGCCCCCCCAGCCCCGTCACCGTTGGTCCAGGTGCCTCACTTCTTTTCTTAGAACTGTCACTGTTGGAAATAACATTATGTGTCTGTGACCTGTTTGCTGTCTGTCTTCTCCACTGGGAGGAAAGCTCAAGAGACGGGGACATTGTGCGTGATGTCTGTGGCTGAAGACCCAGCAGCAAATGCAGAGCCTAGCTTGTACCTGTAAGCATGCATTGAGCACGTGAATGAATGAATAACATACAGTCAGTGGTGTGAAGACTTTAGAAATTGCTAGGTGAACCGAAAACTGGTCCAAAAGAAAACATTAGAAACTTAGGGGCAAATGTAGACTGCTTAAAAAGAGGTTTTGTTCTTGCACTCAAAATAAGAAGCGTGGGAAATAGAGGGAAAATTCAGAGAAGACATTTAGATACAGACTTCAGTGTACACTCCCCCAGTGGACAACATGGGGACAAGATGGCAGTGGCATCCAAATGACAGCTATCTCACCGTCTCTGGGAAAGACCCAAATATCCTCAGATGGGCTCCCTGTAGCTGTGGCCAGGGCATATGCCCCTGCCTCTGGACCTGATGTGCGTCAAGATGGGCCACTCAGCACTCTGCGCCTCTGGCCACAGTCAATTAGTCCCAGGGCATGTGACCTGCCAAGAAAAATTGTGAAACTCTGTAATGAGCAAAAAATGATTGGATGTCCTTTCAGCGGGCTGCTAGCCATTGCCTAGGAGACACTCCTGGAGTTATCTGATTCTGCAGGAATCTGTGTCTTTCATCGTCTTTTATATTATGCAACTTTTTAAAGATTAAAGTTAACAGTGGAGAGCTGATGGTGATGCAAATGATTTCTGTTCATAGAAATGCAAATAATTTTGTCCTGTCAAATTGTAATTGATTACCACCCCCAGTGGAAGAAGTCAGTCTTGCATCTATTAGCAAATTCATGTCTGCATTCCTGATGGCATGCATATATATGTGTGTGTGTGTCTGTGTGTGTGTCTGTTCTTTGGTTTCTCCTTTAAACTTGGTTTTCTCATCTTACTGGATCTGTTAATTAAGAATTTAAAGAGAATCTTTGACCTGTGTTCATTTTATATTTCTATGAGTCACACTTTTACTCTTAAAAATAATATCAATTCTTTAACAGACCCAAGCAGAAGCAATTGGAATTTGGGGATGTTGGTTGCCACGTTGCTCTGTAGGCAAAAGTCAATCTGTAATTAGGAGAAGATAAAATTGACATTTCAGGAGAATCAGAGATGAGAGAAAATCCTGGAGCTCTTGGTGTCTGCGAGGTCTGGCTGCAGCCTGCCCTTCCATGATTGCCTGAGTCTCCCCATCTACTTGATTTTCATCAAAGCTACTTCAAGCTGTTTTTCCTTCAACTGCAACCAAACGAGGGCTTGCCAATACAGCTCTCACATTATAGAGAGGTTGATTTAAGAAGCCGGGTAGAGTTTTAAAAATCCAGCTTGAGCTGCTTGAAAGTAACGAAACAGACACTAGTGGAAGCAAACCCAGGTCCCCCTGTGTAGGGAAAGAGCAAGGAGAAGGGGTGCTGGCACTGAAGGGGTGAAACTCACTCAGGGGAATTCATAACCTGGTGACCTTGAGGAGGGAGCTCAGAGCCAAGGATGAGATGGTCGCTGACGTCCTGAGGGCAAAGGCTTTAGAAGTGTACCGCCCCCACACAGGTCCATGCAGAGGCCACTGAAGGCCATCCTCTAGCTGTACCTGAGGGCACACCCAGGACACATCCCTCCCCGGGGGTAAAATATCCAGCCTGTGGAATTCTGGAATAACTACTCTGCCCTAGACAGATGAGTGGGTGCCATTTGGGCTTCATTGACAACTTATCATTTGTACCCAAAGTTTAAATATAAAATCAAAGATAAGCAAAAGCTACCATGAGAAAACCAAAAGGAACAGTGCCAGGAATTCTACAAACCCTGGTTATTCTTAGAGCCATAGTGAGCCTTTAAGAGGGCATTTTATCCCCTTATAGAAGTACCAAGTAATTAATGAGGTGAGGAAATAGTAGCCAAGTTTCCCGAGTTAGTTTTTCAAACACTTCTTATTGTGCTTGGACGCGGTGCTATGTAACGCTGCCATGGCCTAGCGTCTTGGAGAGCGAGTGGGCTCTGGGTCCGAGAAGCTGGGGTTTGAACCCTCGTTCTGCCCTTGTTTAGCTAAGTGACCTTTGCTGAGGCCCTTAGTCCCCCTGACCCTCGGTTTCTTCATCCAGAAAATTGGATGCCATGCAGTTATGATGATTACGTGCAACAAAGCATGCCCGTGCCCATCAAGACTGGAGGACTCGCTGTGCAGGGGAGGAAGAAAACTGGGGCTTCTGCAAGAAAATGTGGGTCTCTAAATATTCAGCCTTTTCTGATATCCCCACTCCCTTCAGACTTCCGATCCTGGGCCGGGAGCAGGCATGCAATTCTTCAGGCATTTCCTTTTTGATGTTTTAACTCAATTTAAATTGACTTCCAATCTAGAACAGGACCAGCTGGAAATCTATTCCAAGGGCTGGTCCCACGCGGCTGTGAAACAGGAAACAGCCCATGGGAGGTGATTTCAGAGGCTCCTTGAGAGGCTGCCCTGCCCCCACCCTCCGAAACACTCCCGCTTCCAGAAGTTCCACCTTCGTGCTTCATGCTTGTTCTCAGGCTCATCCATGCCCACCCCCAGTCAGGAGAGGGGCACACCTGACACTGTAGCAGTCGATCACAGCTCAGGATCCATTCATCTCAGAAGCAGCGGGAGCTCTAGAGCCAGACATCCAGGGAGCGGAATGCGGGCTCCATCACTCCGGCTCCGCACAGAGGGCAGTCTCAGCTGTAAAAGGGGGGAGGCGCTGTCACCAGGGTTCGTGAGACAGTGCACGTCAACTGTCATTTCAGTGTTGCTATTATTAGTGCTTAGGTGCTCTTTTCCTGACTGAGCCAGAGTGACGGGGCAGAAGATGCCTGATCCGAGTGTCTGAGAGGGCCGGGCACCGTGGACAGGGAGAAGGGCCTGGAACATGGCAGCTGGGGTTCTGGGGAGGGTTGGCCCTGCCAAGGCTGCTCGTCAAGGCACGCCGTGGGCCCTTGTGTCTCATGTCTCCCCCGTCAGGGATCCCAGGCGGTGTTTGCCACCCGCCGCCGAGCCCTCCTTCAGGGCAGCTGCACCACAGTACCTGTAAGGCAGGTGCCCGCCTTCCCCTGCCAGGGCCCGTGCCAGTGAGCCAAAGGCACTTCCTTCACAGACCTGCCTGTTCCAGCCACCCCAGCACTTCAGGGTCTCGAGGCTCCTGCAGCCCCGGGCACCAGCACCCGGGAGTTGAGCTGTGTGGGTTTGAGTGACTCAAAAAGCAGGCTGAGCAGCAGAACCAGCATCAGCTCAAAGGAAGATTCAACCTGAAAACAATTTGTACCCCGCCCTGCCCCCCCAGAGAGACTCAAGACTTGTCATAAATGAGAGGAATCGCATTTCCTTGCTCTTATACCTGGGAAGTGACGTCTTTCAAAAGCAGTCTCCACAGGAGAGTGTCCATTACCCATGTGTCCTGGAACAGCTTTCTCCCGTCTGGGTGCCCTTCCCTGCTGTGTCCACAGGGAGAAACACTGTGCACCCCACAGGATGGAGTGTAGAGGCTCAGGTGCCTTCCCTGAGCCCGAGGGCTGCTGAATTCTGCTTCCGCGGCCTCCTGCAAAGGCCCATGTGTGCCCTCGCCTGTCTGTCCCCCACCAGGCCGGGAGCTCCTGGCAGGCGGGCTCGGGGCAGCACACGTAAAGCACTGAGAAAGGCCGGCACGGAGCAAGTGCCCATTAACTGTGTCTCTTTACTTTTTCCTTCCTTCTTCCTTCCCTCCCTCCCTCTTTCTCTCTCTCTCTCCTTTTCCTTTCCCTTCTCCACCAAAGCAGATATATATTAGTCACACAAATGGTTGCTGAGTGAGTAAATGTGGAACAGCTAAGAAGAGCCAGAGAAGCTTGCACCCCCGAGTAGAAGTGGGGGAGCGTCAGCTCCCCACTCATCCTGGTTCCATCCCAGCTCTTTCACCCATGAGCAGCATGACCTGGAGCAAGTGTTCACTGTCTCTGAGCCTCAGTCTCTCTGTGGAATTGAGTATATTAATATCCATCTGTGTTCTCAGGAGGATTAAAGAAGATACTGTGGGAAAAGGCACAGTTACATGTGTGAGTCATCCAATACGCATCCTCATCCTTCTGCTCACACCTTCTCGGACACTCCTGCCCTCTGCCCATGAGGATTACCATGTCGTGGATGCCCCTGCTGTCAAGGCCATGAGTCCCAGCGTGGGAGGAGGTCACGGCCTCATTCTGCCAGTGACTCTCTTCCCCCCGCCATAAGCAGCACGGCGGGTGACAGTGATGGGTGATGTGGGCAGGTCATCTCAGCATCCAAAGAGCTTCCAGAGTGGAGATGGCCATTGGTGACCGTGGCAGGATACAGCTCTCCTGGCCTCGAGGCCTTCTCTGTAAACAGGATGATCAGACCAAATGGAGCCAGGCATGTGAGTCAGGCTCCTATAAGCTGAGCAGGAATTTGAAGAAATGCCTACTGAGGCGTCCTCATGCCTGGGTTGGGACGCCCTGGCGGGGAGCCCCCACCCCACCCCAGGGCTGACAGGAGGATGGAAAATTGGGGTGAACTCACCTCTTGTAGGCTCCCCCCTCTTCCTTTTATCACACAACTGTCCTAAGAAGAAGCCCGTCACACCCCTATTTTCTATCCTCATGGTCATAGGTATGAGTTGACCACTGACGGACAGAAGATCTCAGCCCGAGGCTGAGGTCAGAACCTGTCTGGAGAGAAGACCTGACCTGTGGCCAAAATCTATCTTTCTACCGCTTTTTGCCTGAATTAAACTTAGCTCTCTCCATACCCACCCAACTGCCTCCTCCCCCTGCATGGGCAGAGGGGGCTGCTAAGGTCCTCATCCCCACTGACCAATCAGAGGCTTTGCCAGGTGGTGGGTACCACCCTGGGAGACACGTGGGGAGTGTCACGCCCTGCTGTGTCCACAGGACTTTCCTCCTCAAAAGTCTGAGCAGGAAGATCAGAGTCAAACTAAAATAATAATCCTGGGAGCTGTCATTTAGGAAGAGCTGCCCCAAGTGGCGTGCTGGGTGGGGGAGGGGTGGAGCACAGCTGGGGGTGGGGGCTCGAGAGTGTGGCCGGGATGAGTAAGCTCTTGTCACCTGTGGTTAACTCCAGGTCCAGTTAAAGGTGCTATGAAGGATGCTGTGTAATTTTTAAGCATCTTTTCATTGCCACGTCTAGACATACAGCAACCCAGACAAGACTCCTTCAGAACTGTGTGACTCAGGTAATTGGCCTTCCTCCCTCTTTCTCTCCTTCTCTCCAAGCCACTCCTATTCTGTGGTCCCCCCATCCTACGATGATCTTTAGAAACCTCAAATCAGCCCCATGTTCCCTGCTCAGACATCTCTGAGGCACCCAGCACCATGCGATGGCATCTGAACTTCATCATTCTAGGATCTTCTCCATTGGTTGGTGTTAGCCCACGGCACACATCCTCCCGGCCCCTGGCCCCTTGAGGCCGGTGTCTTTGCATGTATCACAGGTCTCTGGACTCAGCTTAGACGTCCATATCGTCCAGAAGGCCCTTCCGCCCCCACAGAGTCAAGACCCTGCTCCACCACTTTCAAGTCATGTGACTTTCATCAGATGGCGTCACATCTCTGTGCCCCACTTTCCTCATCTGTAAGATGACAGCTAATACTAGCACCCACCTCATGGGATTAAATGATTTAAAAAGTGTTAAGTGCTTAGAACAGTTCTGGGCACTAGTGTTAGCTGCTGTTGTTATTTGTCTCTCAACAACTCTTAGTTATTGTTCTTCTTCAAGGGCAAGCCCAAATCCCTCCTCCTCCGAAACGTCTCTACAGAGCCCTCACCCACTCCTGTCATGGTTCGTCTCTCCCTCTCACCATCCCACAGTCTGGGAGCCTCTATTTTAGCCCTCTCACCATCTGGCTGGCCCACGGTTATTTTTGTAAGAATCTGACTCCCTCAGACTGAGCTTCTGGAAGGCTGGACCAAGGCTCACTCACCCCCAGCGCCTGGTGCAGAGGGGGCAGCCCCCCGCAGGCTGGCCCGGAGGGTGGAAACGAGCAGGGTTGGATCCTGCAGACATCTGGGCTCAGAAGAGTGAGGGTGTGAGCACAAAACATGTGAAGAAGCTGGCAGGTGACCCTGGGGCCCAATGGAATCGCTATATGGGACCACTTAGCATAGCACCTGACCCCCAGAAGGCATGGCCAGTGTTTCCTTCTTCCTTTCCTCTCTCTGCATAAACCAACAGTGAGCTTTGCAGCTTTTTTCTCATTGCCTTTTTTTTAAGGTCATCCAAATTCAGTGTCAAGGCCAAAGTATCTCAAGACACTGTGTTGGACTCCCTGGTGTGTCCTCTTGTGTTCTGGCACAAGTGCCCTGTCTCAGGAGAGATGACGAGGGTCTGGAGTCGTCTGAGGGCCATGGTGGGAACCCATTCCCCAACGGGGGTGGCTGAATGGGTGTCCGAGGCCCAGGCTGCAGGGAGCCAGAGCAGGGGAAGCAGCAGCCTTTCCTCAACTTTGAAGGCCCTTTTCCTGGGATGTCTGGAGGGGCGGAAGGCCCAATGGGAAGATGTCTAGGGCAGGTTTGGGCTCTTAGTCTGAGATCCCCTAGAAGCAAACCCTGAGACAAGGCTCAGTCTGAGTAAACCTTGAGGGAACCCATCCCGGGACATGAAGGGCAGGGGGAAGTGGGAAGGGAGGGAAGGTAGCAGTAATGGGGTGTCACCAAATACGTCACCACAAGGGGCAACTGAAGTTCATCCTGCAGGGACCCTGGCGCCCATGTAGGACACACACCTCAGGGCTGTCCCACCCAGGGGGCAGAGGGGGTGTTTATACCACTCCAATCAGTCATTAGCAGGGGGTGCTGGGGGCATCCTGCGCTTCCGGACCTCAGCGCAGAGAGGCGATGACCCCTAGATGGGACCTGGCAGTGGGAGTCAGCCAGAGTGCAGTGCCCTGGTAAGACCTGTGGCCAGAGGCAGGGCCAGAGACGGGGTCTGAGACGGGGCTGGGGACCACTAGCACCTGCCGCAGGTTCCCAAGTGAACAGCAGTGTTGAGCCCCTTAGAATCGCTGTGAGGGAGTGACTCCCAGGGACTAGACCTGTTCCGGTGACAGCAGGACAGTCTCTGCTCCGGGGAGGCTCTGAGTCTCCCCAGCCCTGAGATTCCGCAGTTCTGACTCAGTAGTAAGGGCAGCCCCACCTTCATTCCTCATCCTTGGTCCCCGTCTGTCATCTTCCTCATCTTCCATTTCCTCTCCTGATTGCCCTCTTTTTTCCTCTTCTTTCATTTTTAGACACTCTGTTTCTGTTGTTCGGTCCTCTCTTCTAATAATTATAATATGAATATGAATATAACAGTGATCAGGCCTACAGTCCCATGAGGCTGATGCTAAAATTGCCCCCTGTTTAGAGTTGATACTCAGGCAAGGAGGGTAAGTGACCTGCCCAAAGTCACACAGAGCTGTCCTTAACTCTTGTGTGCTCATCTCCGAACCACAGATCCAGAGTGGCCAAGACACAGGGGCCTGGGGTTGCCCCTTCATCCGGGCACCATGTCCAGCCCAGGAGGCAGAAGGAAGCAGAGGCCCAGCCTGACCGGATCCAGGACTGAGCAGGCACACAGCTTTTCCCCACCATCTCCATTGGGATTTTGGTGCTTCATCCTCATCTGAACTGCAATAGAAATTTCTTCACTTTACTTCTTCTTTTCAAAAATCTATCACAGCTGGAAGATATACTCATTTTTATACCAGCAAAAAGAATGAGTTAATAAACAATTTGGTGCATTCCATTAAATGGAAGAAGCCGCTGGACCCCAGCAGAGGGAGAGGATTGGTGGTCTGTGTCTCAGCACCTGCGGGATCTTGGGTGGTTGTGCCAAAAAGCCTTCCCTGTAATACTTTGTCAGGAGAAATCACACATTCTCCATGGTTGCCAGAAACATAATGTTCTCTGGACCACAATCTGGATGTTTTATTCCTTTTTGGAGATGCTGGAAATCTTCAAAGTACAAAATTCATTGTGTTATAGGAAGAGAGGGAGTTGCTTCTTGGTGTCTAGTGACTTTGCTCCAGATGGGAAGTGGCCGTGAACAGCCCCTCACTGATGAGTTTCTTGATGAATCCATGGCTGAGTGAGGCAAATGGCTTTCTTTCCTCCCAAATGGGGAGGAAGTCTCAGAATTATGCTAATCGTTCAAGGTTTAGTGGATAAATTTTAAAATAGTCCCAAATATCAAGTGAGCCAGGACGGTGCTGCCCAAGGAGAAGTATCTGGATGGGGCGATGATTACCTAAATGAAAAAGGGAGAAACTAGCATCTTTGCAGGGGGTTAGAACAAAAGGAGATGGAAATGGTAAAAAGCTTAATATCTGTGTGATTTTTTTTTTTTTTGGATAAAAGAAAAGAAGACTCGCTCACGCCGGCTGAGGTAAGGTGCAGACTGTTGTGAGAATGTGGGTAGAGGGATGAGGCAGATGGAATCTCAAGGAGATCCAAAATCAGGGGTCCAGCTCGACAACAAAAGACAAACAGCCCAATTAACAAATGAGCAAAGGATCAGGGGCCGCCTGGTGGCGCAGCAGTTTAGTCCGCGCTTGGCAGCCCGGGGTTCGCGAGTTCGGATCCCGGGCGCCCGCCGACGCACTGCCTGTCAGCCATGCCGTGGCGGCGTCCCATATAAAGTGGAGGAAGATGGGCACGGATGTTAGCCCAGGGCCAGTCTTCCTCAGCAAAAAAAAAAGGGGGAGGATTGCTGACGGATGTTAGCTCAGGGCTGGTCTTCCCCACAAAAAAAACAAACAAACAAACAAAAAAAACCAAAAAACAAATGAGCAAAGGATCTGATAGTTACTTCTCCAGAGGAGATCCACAAATGGCCAATAAGCACATGAAAAGATGCTCAACGTCACTAGTCATCAGGAGAATGCAAATCAAAGCCATGAAGGAATATCACTTCACACCCACCAGGGTGGCTACAATCACAACAAGGGACAATAAGGGTTGACAAGGATGTGGAGAAATCGGAACCCTCACACTCTACAGGTGGGAACGTAAAATGGTGCAGCCGCTGTGGAAAACACTTCAGCAGTTCCCTAAACAGTTGAGCATAGTTAACCATACAACCCAGCAATTCCACCCCTAGGTATACACTCAAGAGACAGGAAAGCACATGTCTACATCCAAACTTGTACACAAATGTTCACAGCAGTGTTATTCAGAGTAGCCAAAAAGTAGAAACAACCCAAATGTACATCAACAGATGTGTGGGTTAACAAAGTGCGGTGTATCCACAAAATGGAACATTATTCAGCCATAAAAATGAATGAATTTCTGATACAAGAGACCATGTGAATGAACCTTGAAGACATAAGTGAAAGAAGCCAGACACAAAAAGCCATATATTATATGATCCCATTTCTATGAAATGTCCAGAATAGGCAAATCCATGGAGACAGAAAATAGACTAGTGTTTATCAGAGGCTGGGGGAGGGAGGAAATGGGGAGAGACTGCTTAATGGAGTGGGGTTTCTTTCTGAGCTGATGAAAATGTTCTGGAATTAGATAGTGACCATGGTGGCATAACATTGTGATTGTACTAAAAGCTACTGAATTGTATACTTTAAAATGGTTGAAATGGTGAATTTTGTCTTATAAGAATTTTGCCTCAATAATAACTTAAAAACAGGGCTGTATTCATAATTCCCAATTTGCAGGGCCCAGTGCAAAATAAAAAATGAGGACCCTTGTTCACAAATTATTACGAATCTTAAGATGGCAACAGCAGAGCTTTAAACCAAGTGTGGGCCCTGTGTGACTGCTCAGGTTGCGGCTTCAAGGGTAGGAGCGGGCACCAGCCCTAGGAGCACTTGGGGCCTCTGAAGCAGGAACCAGGACGCCCCAGCTCCCCAGTGACATGGCTCCATGGTGGCACAGCTCTGCCCTTCTTGGATCCCCATGCTCCTGCTCTTATGGCTTCTGCCATCACATGGGGCTCTGCCCCGTGGCTTGTGTCTCCTTCTTCCTTTCACCATCACTTCCCACTGCTAACTGTGGATTCTCTTTATGCTCCCACATTCACATTCCTGAGAGAGGCATCTGATGGGCCAGCTCATCGAGTGGTTAGAGGAAGTGTGTGCTGTAGTTTTCCCAGCAGCCTTGTTGTAGGTTGCTGGAACCTATGGGACTCTTCCTCAGCTGTGGCAGGGATGGGGATCACATGCTCCAAAACCTGAGGCTCCTTCAGCAGAGGTTGGGCTGGGACCATATCCCATGGATGAGACAGGGACTACATTTGAAATGTCTGCTATACCCAAGGCATCACTGCCATGTTGAGCTTTATCCCCCTAAGAAAAGGTGCCCCCGTCTCTTGGATTCCAGGCAACTCTGTGCTGTGGTTCAGATTCTGGAAATCCAATGGTATCCCCAGTGGATGGCGGGAGCGTCACCCTCAGAACGACCTCTCTGGACCTGGTGGTCAGTGACCAGCTCCCCAACCCATCCATTTCCGGATGCAGAGTCCCCTCTCACACCCAGCCTTCCTTCAGTACCGCCACGGGGCTGAGGCTGTGTCTCACAGAGGGGGTCCACTAGGACCGGGTGGGCAATGGGGCTGGGGAAGGGAAGCCAAGCCACCCCCTCCCTGAGGAGGCAGCAGGATGTAGTGAACGGAGCCAAGCCCTCACTGTGGCTTCTCTGCTAGGACCACCGCTCTTCTTCTGGGTCGCCGTTACCTCTTTTCCACCATTGCAGCCCTCCGCCAGCTCCCACCTGACTCACCAAGCCCTGCCCACGGCCACAGACACTTTCACTCCGTGATTGCCCATCTGAACCTTGACCCCAGCCAATAGAGCCACAACTGGTGGGAGAATGCGGAGAACCTAAGATTTTACATCCAGATGGGACTTTGAAGACCGTCTCGCCCTTCACTTTAAAATATGTTCCCTGCTTCACTCATTTTTTGCAGAGTGGAGATTTTGTTACTAGATGCTCTGCTTTAGTACCTTCTGTAGGAGGCATTTTCATCCATAAACTGTGTTCACTTTGCATCCGTCACCTTCGTGAACCTACATTTCAGAAATAACCTTAGGACGTATAATCAGCAGTAGTGAAAGTGGAGCATTCTTTTCTTTACATAAAAATTTCTTAAAATAAAATTTTTGTCTTGTTGCAAAGTAATAAATATTCATTTGCAGAGGAAATAGAATATGCTGAGAAGCAAGCAGTGGAAAATAAAAATTATTCCTTGAGATTACTGCTGTCAACATGTACAGTATTTCTTTCTATGCGTATATGTACTCAATAAAACCATTCAGAGCTTATAATGAATACAGTACTAATTTGTAACCTGCTTTTTTTTAGCTAGCAATGTACAATACCTTAGTTTTATATCATTATTCTTTTATATATTATTCATATATATACATATATGTTACACACATATAGTCTCCTATACATTATCTATTATATTATTTTAATGATCACATAATAGTCAAGATGTTATTAAATCAATTCTCTATTTTGTGTACTTTTTTGCTTTGGTGAACAATGCTGCTATGAATGTCCTTGTAGTCAAGTCTCTGCATATATTCATGATTATTTCCTTGGAATAAATTCTTGAAGATAGACTTACTAGGTCAAAGAGTATGCAAAAATTAAGGTTTTGAAATGTATTGCCAAAATGCTCCCATAAAAATCACAATATCCATTTATATATCTAAGAGTAGTCTATGAAAATGCCAATTCATCTGCCTCCTTGCTCACTGATTATTGCCAACTGAAGGGCAAAATAATACTTCATTTAGCATTAATTTGATTAATACACAATTGAACATTTATTCACATATTGACCAACTATATTTCTTTTTTGTGACATCTTTCAATGCCCTTTTATCATTTTTTACTAGAGTATTTCTCTTATCTATTGATTTTTAACAGCTATTTACATATTATGCTTGTTGAAGCTCTTACTAGCCATATATGTTATAAATATATTTTCCAAGGTTGTCGATTGCCTTTGGTTGTATTTGTGGCTGGTTTGGGAAGTAGAGCTGTTCTCTTTTTATGATCAAATCTCTCAGTTTCATCGTTGATGATTTCTACCTTTGGCATCATGTTTAAAAAGTCTTTTTTCGGGGCCGCCCGGTGACACAGCGGTTTAGTCCGCGCTTGGCAGCCTGGGGTTCGCGAGTTCGGATCCCAGGCACCCGCCACGCACTGCCTGTCAGCCATGCCGTGGTGGAGTCCCATATAAAGTAGAGGAAGATGGGCACGGATGTTAGCCCAGGGCCAGTCTTCCTCAGCAAAAAGGGGAGGATTGGCAACAGATGTTAGCTCAGGGCTGGTCTTCCCCACAAAAAAATAAATAAATAAAAAGTCTTTTTTCACCTTGAGGATGTATAGATATCAAGTAATGTTTTCTCCTAGTACTTTTATAAATTTGTTTGCACTTAATGTTTACTCCAACCAGAATTTATTTAGTTCTATGGTATGGGTTTATTTTACTCCACCACTCATTTGAAAAGAAACCAGCATATTTGGGGTTATATGCCCGTCTGCCTGAGCTGTCAGGTATCTTCTGCTTTGACTGCATATCTGGTTTTTGGTTATTGTTTGATAATAACTTTGTTTATGCAGCTGCTCCCCGTCCTCAACACTCCCGTGGCCCTGGCCCAGCCCTCAAGAGCCACGGCACACATAGAACGATCAAGAGCACACGTCTCCATTATCCCAGATGGGGTGTGGAAGGGCAGGAGAGGCGCAGTTGATTGACTGCTAACTGTGGGCTAGCCCTGTGCTTGGGGTAATTTTTTGGGTCCATCCTCAAACAACCCTGAGAAGTGTTATTATTCCGCTTTATGAAGAGGAACTGTTAGGCTTGGCAGGGTCCTATCACTCTCCAGAGCCACTTCAGGTAAACGGCAGAAGGGAAATTCCAATCCAGTTCTCCTCACTCTGAGGCCCCAGAAACCCACAACTTCACAGCCCACCTGGTGCCCTTGGGGGAAGGGGGCAGGCAAATTCTCCATTTCCCGTGTAGACCCCCAGAAGACCCCCTCCGGCCAAAGGGAAGAGGCCATCTGGTCCCAGAAACTGCCAGGGGCTGAGTGCCCCACAAGACGAAGAGGGGCCCCTTGGAAGAGGAAAATGTCATGTTAAGGACACGATTTGTTTCTCAGACCTGATTTTCCTTTGCAGGAAAGGAAGATGTCTATAAATTCTGTATCATTGCAAGGTGACAGAGAGAAGTGGGATTCCAGCGGGGGGGGTGGTGAGAAAGGATTGGGGAGCCCATCTGTTTGGTGAGTTTCTATTCATTCCCCTGGAGTCAGAAAGTTTCTGCATCCACTTCACAATCTTCTTGGCAAACTGAACCAAGGACGCAAGCCCAGTGTGAAATGTCCGCAGCGTCCCCGTGGACCCAGTGATTAGCCACTGATCCCGCAGTAATGGGGGCCGAAGGGCAAGTGTGCTTTTTGCATATCCCCGAGGTGGACCCTGAGGTCACCTTGGATTGGGGTGGGTGAGCACAGGGGCTCCCAATAGGTGAGATGCAGAAGGATTCTAAACAGCCCTGAAGGATCCTGTAAGAACCGTCTCTACAACACCAATGCACATTTTCATGTTCTTAAAGCCCACCATGATCAATGATGACAGAGAATCCCTACAAACAAAGAAATGTCCTTCTTGATAAAAGGGGGCTTGTGGATTTCAACTTGGTGGAATCCAGTACTTTTCCTTTCAGTCACTCAGTCGGTCAACAAACACCTACTAAATGTCTACACGTACCAGGCCGTGACAGAGACAAATAATACATGGCTCCTGCCCTCAAGGAGCTCACAGGCTGGTCTCTCGTGTACACAGATGTGCTGCCAAAGGCTGGGGGACAGGTAAGCTGGGGGTGGGGAGGACTAGGGGTGAATGGCAGAGGGCCCCTGAGCGGTCAGGGAAGACTTTCTCAAGAGGTGGCATACAATAGCCCCCCAATAGGTGTGCATCGAGCCCGACTGGAGAAATGCCTTGAAGGAGAAAGAAGGGCAGGCACAGCAGGCAGAGAGAGCCTGTGTGCTGGAACAGGATCTGGAGGCCATGGGCGAGGAGGGGAGCGCTGGGGAGGGTGCTGGAGCCTGAGTCCAAGAGAGGGAGTGTGAGAGACGAGGTCGGGTCCCCTGGGAGGGCCTAAGACACAGCTGAGACCTACTGGACTGGAGCAAAGACAGAACGAAGGTGCCCGAGTGGAGAAAGGACCTGGGGAGGCGTCTGGGTGGGTGTTAGGACGCCCCACAGGAAGAAGTAGATCGGGTGTGTTTCTGAGGGAAAGGAGGTGGCAGAGGGACGTTGAGAGGTCCCAGCTGGTAATCCTAGTGACTTCTAGCCTGGCTGCCCACTCCTCCTGCCTTTTCCTTAACATCCCACTAAAATAGCTTGAGCCTCCATCCCAGGGCAGTGAGTTTTCCTGCAGGGACTTCTGTGGACTCCCAGGAGGGCCCTGCCGGTCTCAGCGTGACTCGCCTGAATTCCCAGCCACCCTGCTCATCACCTTTCCTGTAACCCCATTCTCCTCCCTCCCCACTTCCCCCAGGTGGGGGCAGACCCTCTTCCCCATCCCCCAAAGCTCTGCTAGTACAAGGGTGGTGACCGAGCTTTTAAAACTCTTTTCCTATACATTTAGAAAGATGGGGGGGGGTGGGGATAATCACCTCCCGGACCCCCCACATTCAGGTCATTTACTCAATCATTGTAAATGATTTACTTAGTCATATGATTAAACACCCATATGAGCTTGCCACTGGGAATAATAACAGACACAGATGTGCCCACGGGAGGTTCCTGGCCTAAATGAAATGAGATGGAGAAGCAAACCTGCACGTGCTTCCGCGGAGGAAAATACAGACGCAACTGGGACTGCAGAGGGAGTAACTGCTTAGAGCTGGTGCGGGAGTCATTCGCCAAGAGCTAATCACTCAGAAGGTGTGCAGCCAAGGTGTTAAATAACGAAGTGGAATTTCCCCGGTGACAAAGAGGAGAGAGTGACAGTCCAGGCGGGAGAAGCGGCACGTGTGCAGACCTTGGTGCACACGAGAGTGCGGCGAGCTAGGAGCAGAGAGCGTCCCGTGGGCCCAAGGTCGGGGCCTGGGGGGTGGCCAGCTGGGGAGGGGACAGGGCTAGGTCCTGGGGAGCCTTGTTTGCCATCCTGCTGATGGCAATGGCTGCACAGCTGAGAGGACAGGTAGGGATTCGCTCTGGGGAAACTGAGGCCCAGAAGGTAACACTTTCATGGTCAGTAGCTGGTTGGGGCTGGGCGGGGCTGTGGGAGCTAAGAGAAGGCTCCCACGGGGCGGGTGGTGGAGATCCGGGGTACCTTTTCTCCCCAGGTGAGTTTGCCCAGAGGAGCTGGAGGCGGAGGCCGGGGCTGCGGACAGGACTAGAGCTCTCTTGCCAAGGACTCTCCGGTGGGGCTTGAACGCAGATGGGCGCGGAGCAGTTTTGCCACTGGAGTTGGGAGCTGGATATCCGGCTCCTTTCGGCGGGAGGATGAAGGCATCATTCCGCAGGAATCCTTTGGAAATCACAGGTGCCAGAAGACAGGGAGTAAAACCGCAGCCTTCTCTACCCCGGAGGCTCCCAAGCACGCCCGTGGGAGGGCAGCAAGCAGGGCTCCGACTGGCACAGTGGGACAGCGGGGACGGGAGGCAGGGTGGGGACCAGGGCGAGGCCATCGCCCAGCTTTCCTGCCATCTGAGTGCAGCCTCAGGTCCCAGCAGCCCAGACCTTCTCTCGGCCACCGTGGCTCTGGTGACCTCAAAGAGGTCCTGGGCGCAGGGTTCTGGTGGATGCTGAGCCTGCTGCTGCAGCTCAGGAAATGCCATTTTGGTCATGTCGCTCCTGCTGTCCAAAAACCTTCAGTGACTCCCTGATTCCACCTCAAATAAGAGTCGTTAGGTACTCAAGGTCCTCTGTCTTAGTCCGGGTACCCCCAGAAGAAGACCCTGAAGCCTGGACTAAAATACAAGTAGCTTGTTTGGAAGGTGAAGGGGACACTGGTAAGAAGGGGCAGGGAGACAGGGAAGGGTGTGACTGGACCCTTGTCTGTCAACGAATCTTGTGCAGCCACACCTCCAAGTCCCTGCCACTGAGTGCGGTACCCCTCCTCTTGACGAAATCCACCCCCCACCCCAGGGAACCCACTATAATCCCTCCCATCTTTGAACTTCCACATTCCTTTTTGTAGCAATTTTTGTCTTGTTAATTACAAGACAGACATTGAGGGGCGGTGGAGAGTCTGGGCTTCCAGGTCAAGCGGTTCAGGCTATAAATCCTGGCTCCACCCCTTTTTGCTATGTCATCTCATGCAAATTACTCACCCACTGAGAGTCTCAGTCTCCTCCTCTGAGAAATGGGAACAACATTCCCGATTTGCATGATTGATGGAGGGTGACAGGTGGGGCATGTGAAGTCCAAGCATCTTGCGGGTCTGGGTACATGCACGCGCACATCCACATCCACACGTGTCTTGTCTCCCTCCATAGGAGAATCCTGTGGGGCCAAGACCGTTTGCTTTGCCTCCTTAGACTTCCTTCTCCCGACCCCTAGTGCTGGATAGCATAGCGCCTGGCACCCGGCAGGAATTCCATGAATATTTGGCAAATGCTCCCACATGTTGTCCCCGGCTTCTCCCTGTCCCCTGGGCTCCAACCCCTGGTTTCAGGGTTTGGGGTAGTGCAGCCTGGATGTGCCACCAATATCCCAGTCCAAGGTGACTAAGGTGGAACTTGGGTCCTCCTGCCTAGAGCTTCTTCTCCTGACCTCGCTTTCTCTGCTGCCCCTGCTACACCCACGCTGTCCCCCCCCCCCCCCCCCCGCTTCTGGAGGCTGGGCTGCTACAGAGTCCTGACCAGTGCTGAATGGCCATCCGTGGTGGGTATCAGAAGGACTGCTGGCTTAGTTTCTAGAACCTTCCTTGTGGGGCAGACCCCAGACAGCATGGGCTCTCTGAAAGCAGCCAAGCCCCAGATTTCCTGGACAATCTGAGATTATCAGGTAAATGGTGGCAGTGAATGTTGTAGCAGCTTCTGAACCTGTCTCCTCACTGGTAAACAGGAATTGATAAAAAGAACCTATGTCTTAGGGTTGTTACAAGAATTACATGAGATAATGCATGTAAAGCCTTCAGCAGAGCCCCTGGCACAGAGTAAGCCCTCGGTAAATGTTAGCTCTGGTCACTGATGGTCTTATCATCTTCATCATCATCATCACCAGTGTGATTTCACGCCCATTCCCTCAGCTCTGCCCACTTCACAGGATTTTTTTGAGAATAAAATCTAAAAATGAGTGTTGGAACATTCTGAAAAGACACACAGAGCTGTATAAGAACTAGATAAAAGGCATAGATCTGAGCTAGTATCCTGCTGCGTGACCTTGGAAAAGTTACTTCTCCCCTCTGGACCTCCAACTCAGAGATGGATTCCCATTTCCAAGGACAAGGGGAACCTCAAACTGTAATACGCTGTGGTTTGAGGGTTTGTTTCATCATGGGTCTTAGCCCTCTGGGCTGAGCAAGAGACAACTGGTGCTTCCTGCCGCACACTCAGCCACTTCCTCACCCCATGAGGAAAAGCCTGTGGCACAGCCCTGTGCCCTCAGCCATGGGCTCCCTGGGAATGTGCCGGAACTCTGCTGGGATAATTTCCTGCCTGAGCAAGTCACCACTGCAGCCCTGTAGGAAGCAGAGCGGGTATTACCGCCCTCCCTCCCTCCAGGCCTGGCACCCGCAGGCCAGCTGTGAGCGGCTGCTGGAAGCCCAGCCGGCAGATGCTTAATAACAAGAAGCATTACGGGCTTACAAGAAGGAGATGGCTTTCTGTGGCTTGGTGGGTTTTAGCATTTAAAGAGCTTTCAGACAATAAAAAGCGATGCCATTTTTGCCTTTTCATTAGCAACGTTTTGCAGTGCTGAGAGTGGTGGTGCACGGAAGACGGCACTCCCTCCCAGGTCCAGGAGGGGGAAAGGGCTCAGCTAGGGGCCACGCCTTCCGTCCTCCCCCGACCCCCAGGCCTGCCTGTGGCGCATCATCCAAGCATCTGCGGAGGTCAGTCCCTCCGCCCGGGAGGGGACAGCAGGAGCACTGCTGCAGTACTGATGACAGAGGGACACGGCCCACCCGATGTTGTAGACTGGGGCTTCTAGACCACGGACTATTGTCAGACCGTCTCCAAAAGTGACGTTTTTGAAGAACTTTTTATGACCCAAGAAAATACAGAATTCAAAGTAATGTCTATAACGTGTTCTCAGTTGTGAATGTATTTTTACACATGTGGACATATATATTGTGTATGTATTATGTGTTTATGTAAAATACATAAGAATATCATATAGAAACCGTTAAGATTAAAAGCCATATGTGAACAGCAGTTGTCTAGCTGGTTCTGCTGTCTTCCTTATGCTTTTCTGTATTTTTATTAAATGCAAATTACTGTTATATTCAGAAAAATATGTTTTTTACAAATCTTTTCTGGGTGGTTCGCCAGGTGGCACACAGGGCAGTATGGGGCAGAGGGGAGAGGGCCAGGCTGGGAGCAGGATCCCTGGGTCCTCCTCTTGTCAAGGCTCCAGGAAAGGAGGGGGTTGATGAGCGGGTCCCCAAGCCCTCCCAGCAACATGGTTTGTCCCTTCTATATCACGCGTTGAGGAGCATCTATGGCGTTGAGCAACAGGCAGTGACCATCTGGATTTATACCCACCCCAGCACACATATGATCCCATGTATATGCACCAGACGAACATTTTCTGATTGTCCATGAAAATACAGTCTGGTCTGCAGCTTTGCTGGGCGAACCTTTCGCTGCCATCAATGCCACTGTAGAGAGAAAAGGCCGCAGCCCGGCTGGCTGCTGGCCCGGCACTGACGCCCACTTGCTCCAGTCACTTTCCCAGCCTGGTCTCCCACTCGTGGTGAGGAGGCGCTCAGTGAAGGAGAGACCTGGAGCAGAAAGAGTGCCTACCCCCTCCAGGAGCTGCAGGTCACCTCGGATGGCTGCGGCAGGGGTGAGGGGAGCGGCAGGACCCGGGAGTTCTTCCCAGCATAGAAGCTGGCTGCAATTCCTGGAGGTATACACCCACCTCGTGTGCCCCCACTTTATGGAGGGGTACCCCCACACTGAAGGGGTACCTCCCCCCCTTCTCTCACCACCCGGTTCCCACTCGTGTGTGTGTTGCTTGCCCCTCTGAACCAGATTCCACACCTGGAGGATGGGGACTGGAGATTGTCCTCACTTCCCTTCCAAACAACGCAAAAGCTGGGCTTGTGGAGGGATGGTGTCAGGCCCAGTGCTGCCAATGGACACTCACTGTTGGGTTGCAAGCCCCAGGCAGCTGCGTGCACTCAGCAAGAGCACTGTCATGGCAGCTGGAAGGAGCCCAGGCGCTGGAGTCAGGAGTTCTGGGTTCGAGTCCTGCCTCTTTCACTCGCTGTGGGTGTGTGGTCTTGGCTAAGGTCTCTGAGCCTCATTTCCCCTCAAATTCCCACCCTACAGAGGGCCTGGGGGAGTCAGTGAGATGGGGGGAGAGCGTCTGGCCCACGGCAAGGGGGGAGGGGTGGGGAGGGTATTAAGTGTTGATTCTCTCTGCCTTTTCCCTTCTAACATTTGAGGTCTGAACCAGGCATTTTTGACCCTGGAATCCCTAAACTGGTGTAACGGTGAGAAGGACCTCCAGAAAGAGGGGTTTTTCTCTTTTCCACTTCCTCGTGTGTGACAGTGGGATCCTATGGTTTTCCTCAGGGAGAATCTGGGTTATTGAGACAGAAACGCAGAGAGAGAGGAGGGCAACATCCAGCTTTGACACTCAGAGCAGGGGTGTGAGTCTGCTGTAAGACAGTGCCCCGGAAAACCAGGATCTGTCCGGAAAGGGAGACTTTCTGAATCCTAAACTCTTACTAGCACGTCAAGAGCTAGACCCGGCCAACGAACGGGGGAGAGGAGTGACAACTCTGGACTTTTCTGTGCTGGGGTCCTGGGAACGGACACATACCCCTCTGGCCTGGAGCATCGTGGGGTGGAGGGAGGAGGAGGGAAAGGGGCAAGGCACACGCTGACTCTCACACTCGTCTAGACTCACACACTCAGACACACACACTCACAGGCACACCTCATACTCTCAGACTCACAGGCTCAGACACACTCAGACATGAGATGAGATACCATTTATCAGCAAGTTAGTTTCTTTCTCCTGCCACCCAGGAGGGTGGGGCTCCTGGGGAGGAAGATTGGACCCCAGCCGGCCGGTTGAGTGCAGTATAATCTGGGCGCATTTCCGCAGCCCCTGCTCTCGCCTGACTGCTGTGGTTTTTCTCAGTTCAGTCCAGGCGGCAGTGCCCACCCTTCCCACCTCACTCACCCAGCAACTGCATCACAAGACCCTGCCCGGAGCCGTCAGGACAAAGAAACATAAGACAGAACCCACCCCTCCCCCAGGAGCGCACAGTCTAGTATGGAAAACAAGACTCCAATTGTGGTGGGGTTTTTAAATAGCACCTATGTCTGCTGTGTGAGAGGGGTGAAAGGAGTGATATAGAAGAAAGGATTGTCCCGTGAGGGAGACATTTTTGTGGAACAGGATAGTGAGGAAGGGCTTCCTCGAAGAGGATACATCTCTGAGAATTAGATGAAGGATTTAGATGGTGGAAAGAAGAGAGGGAGGGCATCTCACGTATCCATCTATCCACTTATCCATCCACCCATCTACCCATCCACCCACCCACTCATCCACCCATCCATTTATCCATCCATTTACTCCCCACCTCCCCATCCACCCACCCACCTAGCCATTTATCCATCCATTCACCCACTCTCCCATCCACCCATACAGCCATCCACCCACCCAACCATCCATCCATCCATCTTCCCAGCCAGCCAGCTAGGCACCGAGCGACCCCCTCTGCCTATGATACATCTGTTCCAGTGATGCTCATGTATATGGGAAAGAGCATGGCTGGGGCCAGGCAGGAGCTGTTGAAGCCTGGCATTGCCACTCACTATTGTGTGGCTTTGGGCATGTTTTACCTGAGCCCCCCTTTATTCACTTACAAAATGTGCACAGTTATACCTTCCTGGAGGAGATGTAGCAAGGACTAAGAGAGACCTTGCCCAGCAGACCCTTCTGCCCTAGGCCCTCCGTGCCCAGAACCATTCCACTAGGGATGGGTTATGAGCCGTACGCATGCCCAAGGCTCTCCCTTCGTATGACAACCCATCAGAAGCCTCCCCAAGGGCTTGCATTCCCTCATTACCTGGGGCTCTTCCTCCTCTCAGAAGAGCAGCTGAACTCCTGCCCCCACTTTTTCACCTCCATTCACTCCTCAACTGTGGCCTGGTGTCCACCCCCTGCTCTGACCAACGTCCCCCACCAACCCCACCATGGGCACCTCAACAAGTTCTCAGTCTTTGTGTATCTGGTATCCCTTCTGCACCTGACCCCTTCATGACCTTGTGCTCTCCTGGTCCTGCTCACACAGCTCTGACTGCTCCTCCTGAGCTAACTTGGCTGGAGCCTCTCTCCACCCAGCCTCTAAGTGCAGGCATCCTCAGGAATCCCCTCTGCTCAGTCTTCCCAGTCTCCTTTGGAAATCCATCCAGCTCTGGGGCTCCAGTTACGGTTCTTGGTCACTGCTTGATGGAATGGGTTATAGGAGGTGGGAGACAGAGATCCCAGATTATCCAAAATCACGTGGAAACGAGACCCCAAACAACTCTTCTTTGTCTACCACGCTGCTGAATGCCACATGTAAGGTCAGCGAAGGTCTGTGACTTGTCTATCCCTTCACAGGCCTCTGACAGACCTTCTTAATCACTGCCACAGCCTCCGTACTGGCCTGCTGCCTTCCTCCATTTCTGCTGCCTTCCAGGCCATTGTCACCCTATCTTGGAAGCTTTCCTTTAAACCAGTAACCTGATCTTGTCACATCCCTGCTTTAGACTCCCAGTCACTCCCCGTGGCCTTCAGGAAGGAGTTCATCCTGGCGCGAGATCCCTGGTCCTTCGAGACACGGCCCCCACTGATGCAGCCCAGCCCTCAGGCATGTCCTCATATGTGCGCCCTCAGACTCCCCGTGCTCAGGCCGGCCTTCTGCTTGCTGGGCCCTGGCAGTTCATCTCAAACATCCCCATGTCAGTGAAGCACCCCAATAAACCCTCCCCCACGAGCCAGTTGGCGAGGGTGTGAGTTTGCACCGCCAGACGTGCAGTGAAGTGATGAAGGCGAAACTATGATCGCTAACGGATGAGGAAAATGAGTCTCCGAGAGGTTGATGTACTTGGTGAGAAGCAAAGCCCTGGGCCTCAGGCTCCAGGATTTAAAATGGTCCAGAGAAATTGCCAGGGGGTTGGTGTTTATTTTTGCAGGAAATAGCTAGAAAGGCTGGCTGCAG
Organism: Tapirus indicus; assembly: GCA_031878705.1. Classification (NCBI taxonomy): domain Eukaryota; kingdom Metazoa; phylum Chordata; class Mammalia; order Perissodactyla; family Tapiridae; genus Tapirus; species Tapirus indicus. The sequence continues at coordinate 8,938,714 of CM062923.1, read as the reverse complement.
TAATTACCATTTCTTCTGCTCTCTGAGGGGTTGCTATCTTTGGCAAACTAATTACTAATAAGGTTTGCTCAACAGCCAATGTAATCACCAGAGAAAACTATCTTTAAGGGCTTATCCTGCCCAATTTGAGGCTTGATGTCACAAGTCACAGTGTTCTGAGAAACCTGTTCTGTGATGCGGAGGGTCAGGGCAGGGCGCCTCCTGGGCCGATGAAGCCTCTTTGCACCTGCAAGGGGGCCTCCTGTGGCCCATTCCTCCCCAGGGAGCCTGCGTGGGCAGAGAGGGGTGAGGGGGGGCATGAGAGTGGCCAGAGGTGCCCCCATCACCTCCAACAGGGCAGTTTCCCTCCCTCTGGGGCCATTTTTGAGTTTTCTTTCATGAACCCTTCACCCAGTAGCAAAAAGGACATCCTGCCAGGAATCTGAATTTCCTGATATGTAAGATGAACACAATAATCCACACTTTTCAGGGTGTGTGAGAACAAACAAGGCAGTGGATACAAAGTAGCTAGCTCTGGGGCTGGCCCGGTGGTGTAGTGGTTAAGTTAGTGTGCTCTGCTTTGGCAGCCCAGGGTTCATGGGTTCAGATCCCGGGCACCGATCTACACACTGCTTGTCAACCATGCTGTGGCAGGTGTCCCACATATAAAGTAGAGGAAGATGGGCACGGTGTGAGCCCAGGGCCAGTCTTCCTCAGCAAAAAGAGGAGAATTGGCGACGGATGTTAGCTCAGGGCTAATCTTCCTCACACACACACACATGCACAAAGTAGCTAGCACTGTGCTGGGCACATAGTAGGTGCCCAATAAGGGTTTTTTCCTGCTATGAACTGAATGTTTGCATACCCCCCAATTCACACTGAAGCCCTAACCCCCAGTGTGATGGTATTTGGAGACGGGGCCTCTGGGAGGTGATTAGGGTTAGCTGAGGTTGTGAGGGTGGGGCTGTCCTGATGGGCTCAGTGCCCTTATAGAAAGAGACGGGGGAGCTCTCTCTGTCCCTCCACTTGCACGCACTGAGAAAAGACCCTGTGAGGGAGGACACTGCGAGAAGGCGGCAGTCTGCAGGTCACAAAGAGAGCCCTCCTCAGACCACTGGCACCTAATCTCAGGCTTCCAGCCTCTGGAGCTGTGAGAAAATAGATTTCTGTTGTTTAAGCCACTAAGCCTGTGATATTTTGTCGTGGAAGCCCAAGCTGACTGACACACCTCCCTCCACCCCCTCCTGTGGAGACAGCAGCACGGCTGTGGCCCCCTTCTCTCCTCTGCTTGTAGGTGGAGAGAATCATATGCTCCCCTGTGTGTAAACTGCATGTCCCTGGAGAGGGATCTGGAAGGATATTTACCAAAATGTGAGTGATGACTAATTGTCTCCGTGTGATTGGATTTACACTTTTCATTTGTACCTTTATGAATTATTTTAATTTTGTATAATAAGTCTATATCATGTTTACAATGAAAAAGCTCAGAAAGTTCTTTCTGAGTGAGCTGTCCAGAGCCCTCTCCCAGCACCCCGGCTTCCATGTGTCAAGGCCCCCATCACAGCCTGCCCTGCCCTGGGGAGAGATGCAGGGACAGCTGGCGCTCCCCCTGACCACTCAGGAGGCAGAGAGAAAGACACACGCACATGTCCCGAAGGCGATGGTTTCCGGCTGCATGCAGGCAACCAGCTTTTATCATTGTTATTAAAACATATTCTGCTCTCCTTGGCTCGTGGGAGCATTTAGAACTGAACTCAAGGCTGATGGGTTGTTCCTTCTGTGTCGCTGGTCACAGGCAGTCCGGACAGTCATCACATGCCTTTCTTGTCAAATGCTCAGAAGCCAATGGAGATGATTTACTTCTTGTAATAGGTACTTATTTCCTCCCCCAAATCAGTTCCCGTTGATCTGTTTCTAACAGTTGCTGTAGATATTCTTTTTTACTTGCTATTGCAAATGATAAATATGGATTTAAGAATTTTTTTAAAGTCTTGGAAATATTTCTGTGTCCCCAAAGCTCCCCTGATGTAAGAAAGGCCGACTGTCTTCTTGTCCAGTTTTGCCTCCGGTGGGGGCTCAGAGGAAAGAGCTGCAGATGGGCCTGACGCCGGGGCCACCTACACTCTGCTTCTATGGTCAGCGGACCTGGGAGGACCCCCTCACCCTCCAGACCTCAGTATCCCCAAATGCAAGAGAAGCAGTGAGCAGAATGAGCTCTCTGCCCTCCACCTTGCTGGAGCCTGAGCGTCTGGGGCCATGAGGAAGGCCGCCCTAGAGACCTGGTGACCACCATGGATCCTAACCCCGGAGGGTGGCAGGAGTGGTGGTTCTTATGTGGCTCCAGAGTCAGACCTGTAGAGTTTAGACCTGCTTACCCTCAACAAGCTGTAGGACAATTCTCAGTGCACCGCGTCCCATCCGCAAAGCAAGGGTGGTTAAAATAATACCATCTCGGGGGGGTTGTTGTCAGGACTGCGGGGTGAATGCATGTCACTTACAACCGCCTGGCGCTCCTAAGTGTTAGCTGTTAGTGTCACGGGAAGGTGCCTGGGGCAGGGGCAGGGCCGCAAGAGGCCACCTCTTTGCCTGACTTTTCTGCTCGTCTCATTTCTTGCTTCACATCCTGTGTCATTTTCTCTAATGTTTTTGCAGCAAAGCTTTAAAATCAATGTCAGTACTCCTCCTTTCAAAACGCTGAGAAGGCAGCACCTCCAGAGCGGGATGTGCTGAGGAGGAGCCCTCTCTGGCTGCTTCCCTTCTGTGACCCTCGGGACCCTAGTGAGACCTGAGCCACCTCACTCCCTGCATCCTGGGGAGCTGGTTCCCCCAGCGTCTCTCCCTGCCTACCCAGCCTGGAGCCCTGCTCTTTCTCACGGCTGGGTTTGGCTCCCTGGACTCATGGAGTACCCTTAGCTTCCTCCCCCAACTCAGTCCCCTTCAGCTTCTCTCTCCACCGGGGCCCCGGCGTGCCTGAGGCTGGGTGCTGGCCACCAGAAGGAAAAGCCAATGTCGATGTCCTTGTGTCCCCTCCCTCCTAAGAGGGATCCTCTTGTCCCATTCGTGACTCATCAGTCAGATGGTGAGCAGAGTCCGCAGACATTTCTGGAAGGCCTGCAATTTAGTCCAGGAGGGAGAGAGGGCGGGAAGGGGCCGGAGGAAGGAGCGAAGTGGACATCTACGGAGTGGCCACCACCTCTAGCTCAGACAGGAGGCCCTGCTACCTTTAATTCACACCAACCCTGGGAGGGGGGTGTCACTCCCAAGCTCAGGGGATCAAGTAATCCCTCCAAGGCAGCAGAATGAATAAGTAAGAATAATAAGTAAGAGTGGGAACCAAGTTCTGCCACTCTGAAGGCCTTGTTCTTTCCACCAGACCATGTTTCGTCCAATAGCCCAGAAACAGCTGGTTCAAAGGCCCAAGTAGTCAGCCCCACGCCACGGCTCTGTTTAGTAGCAGGAAGATCTGTGGACACACAGGTGAGATAACCAGCAATCCCTGGGACAGTCTTTATTTCAAATGATCTGTCTCACTGTCCTCATAATCTGTGCAGATGTCCTGGAAATCCCAGTTTTTGTGCACCCATGACTTCCAGTCCCTCCTGCACCCAAAAGTCACAGCGGTTTAGGGGTCACCAGCCCAGGGCCCCCAACTTTGGCTTAGGGCTCTAAGCATTTTGAGAGTCAGCCATCTTGACATCCTCATTTGGAATGGAGTGTCACCGCACATGTGCCATGTTTCTCTCCCGCCTTCCTAAGGTCAGGGTTCATGTCTTATCCATCTCAAAACCCCAGCCCAGGGCAGGCTTAGCCAAGGTGTGCTCAAATCTCATGGAGGCCCATGGTCCATGGGTGATCCAGCTGAGAGTGGGTGATTAAGGCTGGATCTCAAGAAGCAATTCTATATGTGTGTTCAAGGGAGCTACAGAATCAAGAAATTCAACACTCTTCCATGCTACAAGGGGAAAGAGGCTGAAGCTAGACTTGTTTTATAAGGCAGGTGTCTCCCCGTACAACTTGGGGTTGCTGGTGTTGGGAAGATGGGAGAATAGCATTGAGGAACGTGAGTGCATACAGCCTTCCTCCCACGTGCTAACCCTGCACCCTGATGGCTCACCTCCCTACACTTGAAGGTAAATTTCCTGAGAGTCATCTAGTAGCGCCACCTGGTGTCCTCCCATCATGTTACACACATGTTACACATGTGTGTCAGATAAAACAACTTAGGAGGTTGGGGTCACCCCAGACTAGACTCCTCAAACTAGGGATAACCCTAAATTTTGCGGCCCAAAAGAAAGAGTTGGCAAGCAGACCTGGTGTAGGTTCTCAAGAAGGGTCCTTCCCACCCCCTCAGTGGCAGTGGGGCCATACCTTTCCAATGACCAGCAGACCCCGGCAGGGGTCAGAGGAGGCTGAGCCTGGAGGGTCAGGAGAAGGGTCTGGACTTTTCCCTGTGGGTGAGGGGGAGACAAGTACTCTTGCTGTTCTGACAGCACCTTAGCAGTTCAGCTCCTTCCCAGATGGCACCAGCCCAGATGCTGAGTGCTGAGCATCTGTCAGTTGTTTGTTCTCCTGGAGCCTTTGGAAAGAAGAGCTTTGGTGTCCAAGTGCAAAAGCACCTCCCCTGCAGACTCGCCTCTGCCGGGCTCTGGTATCACAGTCTGAACGCAGATCCCAAGGCCGTCGAGCTAAGAGTGCAGAGCAGAAGCCCAGAGGGGCCTCTGCGATCTGGGAAGTCACAGGGTGGGCGGAGGACCTCTGCTGTGAGAGGGTAGAGACAGGCACGACCTCCCCGATGTCCCTCTCCTGACTTCAGGTCATCTGTAGAAAGGATAGTGAACGAAGCACCAGGCCCTGGGTTAAAAGAAAAAGAAAACCCCGGGGGATGAGAAGGGCTCCTCTCTTTCTGCCAATTCGTCTCTGTCGGGTCTGAGGGTGGAAATGAATCCGGTCTGTTGATCTCCATCGACCCAAACAGGTGTGGGGGAGTCGAGGAGGCCCGCAGAGAATCGCAGGCTTTGGTGACCGTGGCTATATTAAGACCAATTACACTGTGCAATGAACATTTGACTCATGCTCAGAACCCTAACTGCTTGGATTTGCATATGCATGAGAAGCTGCCCAGAAATGACTAAAATACATACACACATATATAGAGTCAAAAAGCCAGACAGCTCTGGGGTGAAGAATAACAAAAGGCAATTTGCCACTCTGGTGAAAGGATGTGGGCAGCATGCAGGGCCCTGCGCTGGGTTAACTGACGAAGGCTCGTTCACAATCAGTGCGCACATCCAGAGCCCGCCGGGCATCCCCCACTCTCACCACCAGCTGCGGGGAGGGAGGTGTTTCCCCCATTTACAGATGGGGAAGTTGAGGCTCTTGGAGTTGGGGTCATACGGCTGGTCAGTGCCCGGGGAGGAATTTGAACTGCGCTCTCTGCACCCAAAGCCCTGCCTTTTCCATGCAGACACTGAAAAGATTCCACTCTCGCTCACTGGAGTCCTCCAGGGTCAGGCTCCACAAAAACAGTCTTGACTTCTGCTTCCTGAACTTCTGCACAAGAGAACAGAGTCGGACGGACCATGAGCCGAGACTGAACAGGAGCAATCAGAAAAGAAAGAGGCCTTGGAAATCCAGAGTCATAATTCCAAAAACTTCAGACAATTAGAAGAATGATAAAATGGGCATAGCTGAACACCAAATCAATAATCTAGACAATAAAGCCAAGGAAACCTTCAAACGTAGGGCAGAAGGGCAAGAGGAAACAAAACAACTCCCCTACACACACAAAAGAAAGTTCCTATTAATATACATGTGCAATTGATCCTCAATCTCTAATAAAAGTCCTCAGAGGAAAAAAAAAAAACAGAAGAAATGCAGGAGAGAAAATAAAGCAAAAATAAAAGTAGATTTCTCTGGGCTAAAAAAAGACATGAGACTTTAAATTGAAAGTCACTACCAAGTGTTGAACAGGAAAAGTTTAAATATATGCACACTTTCTAGGTGAAATTCCACATCCTGAAAGAATTTCAGAATTCCAAAGATTTAGAGAAATCCTAAAAGTCTCCAGAATGAAAAATCGAATGACCTGCAAAAAGAACAGAAAGAAGACCGACTTCAGACAAATTAGCCTGGAAAACATTGCCCGGTCCGACTGTAAGTTCTGTATGAGGGCAAAATAAAGACGTGTTCAAACACGCACAAACTCAGAAAGTTTATCATCCATAGATCTATCCTGAAAGATACACCTAAGGGTATACTTCCAGCAAAACAAAAAGAGATCCAAGAAAGAGGATGACATAGTAGCCAGGAAACTAAAAACTACACCCAGCCCCAGGGGTACAGTGTGACAAAAGATCACAGGATGACGACTGTGCCACAGACCTCGAGACCAAATGGTGCAAATGCAATCGGGAAATTAGAAGGCCCAGGGAAGAATGTCTCCAAGAGGGAAGGCACATTCATCTCAGCAAACACTGTAGTGAAGAAGTAGATAATCCCGGAAGGAACGAGAAGGCACAGCAAAACATGAAATTTTAAAAATGATGTGCTGCCGCCTTCACCAATTGGCATCAGATTCCATCTCCTTCTCCACACCTGCAATGAAGAATTGTTACATAATCATAATATTAAAAATGCTAGTTATTGGTTTAAATTCGTTTAGAATCAGCTGACTGTCAAAGCACAGAAATAATTATAGTCACGGAACACAGTGCACTTATTTTAAAGTTTGAAGATGCAGAAACTAGAGTCACGGGGACCAGAGAGTGGGCAGCAAGGGGAGGGGGGAAGGCAGGGGGACCACGAGCGCCGACTCTCACTTTTACGTCATGTGAAGTCAAGAGACGCTGACCAGAGCTGATGTGCTGAGAAAGAGAAGTTTGAGTACATTATGTATGTAAAGCAGTAATGTCACCAGGGGAAAGATGCCCAGACCCCACCCCAGACTAGAGATCCAGGTGAAGGGGAGAAAGAGCATTCTCTACCCACTCTGGGTCCTTTCTGGCTGAGCTGCATATTAAACTGACATGAGGCCGAATAGCAAGAGAAAAATCAAACAAAGCTTTATAACATGTATACATGGGAGAGACGGGGAAACTGAGTATCTCTCTCCAGAATGGCAGATGTTCTCCTCTTATATAGACAAACAAGGAATTTTGGGAGGTTGGGGGTGTCAGTAATGAGGGATTACAAGAAAAGCACAGTAAACAAGAGTATGCATTAATTAAGTTTTCTCCTTCCGCACTGATAAGATTTTTAGAGATAAAGTCATCCCCCCTTCCCAGGACAGAGAAGGAGATACCTTTACAAATGGAGATTTCCCTTACAAATATAAATGTCTGGCAAACAGAACTTTGATAAGAATGGGCCCAGCAAAGACCCTCCCACTCTATCAAAACCCAGAGTTATCCACAGTGACGGCCTGTCCCCAGACGTCCAAATCCCTTCAGATAGTTAGTGGGGGCGGGGAAGGTCAAAGCCTCCTTCGGTGCTTGATGTGGCTAATTCTGGTCCCCACACGGGCCACACAGTAAAACAGACAGAATATAGGGCTTCATTAAAGTAGCCAAGAAACAAAACTGCCCTTCTTTGCAGACATGATGTTTTAAACTTATAAATCAAAGGAAAGCAAGTGAAAAATCATTAGAGCCAGTGAGAGTTCAGTCAGGCCGTGGTCCTTGGAGCAGGGACCCAGGACCTGCAGCATCGCTGGAAATTTGTTGGAAACGCAGATCCCCAGGCCTGACCCTGCACCTGCCAAATCAGAAACTCTGGGCGGGGGGGTGCCCAGCAGTTGGTCTTTTAACAACAATCCTGATGATGCTGATTGACACCAGAAGCTTGGAAACCGTTCCTTTAAGGCACTAGAGTACAAGAAACATAACAATCCCATTTAAAACCCGCATGTGAATAAATAGGTGAAAGTGTTTAGCAAAAAAAATTCTACTCACAGTACAACAAATATCATGATAAATATTTGCATTCTCCAGGTGACGTTTGTGAGTGTATGTTTTTAACAGCTTTATTGAGATACAATTCACATACCACACAGTTCCCCCGCTTCAAGTGTACAAGTCAGTGGTTTCTAGTGTATCCACAGATATCTGCAGTCATCACCACAGTCAATTTTAGCACTTCTTCACCCAAAAAGAAACCCTGTAGCCTGTGTCCCTATCCCCTCATCTCACTCCCCGCCCCCCGCCACCAGCCCTAGGCAACTACTAATCTACTCTGCCTCTATGGATTTGCCCTATTCTGGGCATTTCAGATAGTTGGAATCACACAATACGTGGCCTTTTGTGACGGGCTTCTTTCACTTAGCACAATGTTTTCAAGGTTCATCCATGTTGTGGCCCATGTCAGTACTTTATTCCCTTGTGTGGCCAGGGAGTATTCCACCTCATGGATGCTCCACGTTTCATTTATCCATTACGGATTGTTTTTCTGCGGTGATAAATGGAACTGGCACTGGGGACGATGGCTAAGCAGCAAGTTTGAGTCCAGGGCTGGGGCTTCTGGAGCTGTGTTGTCTTGGAATCTCAGCTTCCCTGTCTGTGAAAGGGGACGACTTCCCCTACGGAGGGACCCAGCCCTGCCTCCCATCCTCTCGGGAGCCTTGACCCAGGGTGCCTGAGACGACTGTTGGCTCCAAGGAACGGAATTGACAAGGAAGGAGAACTGCCCCTGGCAGCGTCTACACTGGGTAGAGAAGCCAGCGGAGGGTCCTCAGGGGCCCGTGAGCAAGCCCGTGGTGAAACGACACCCAAACTCCAGAGCCGGCATTTGCTGACGCCGATCCTAAAAGATTCCTGTTATCTGGTCTTCCCAGAGTTTGACTGGACAACAAAATTACCTGAACCCCAGACCTGTTCAAGCCCAAGATCACATGAAGACAAACTCTAACACTGAAAACCTACGTCAAATCGGCCCTGTTCTGGCACGAGGACTCCAGAGATGAGCGCGGGGCCCTGCCCCCCAGGAGTCACCGCCTGCTGAGTCAGACAAGGAGACAGATCATCAAAATAGAGGCAAAAGTGCTGTGAGGGCAGAAGCTTGGGCATGTGGGGGGCAGGAGGAGAGCGTCTGGGCAGCCAGGGGAGCAGGGACACCCGGGAAGCGTCCTGAGGAAGGTGATATCCAAACTGATGCTTGAAGAATGAGGGGAAGGGTCTAAATGGACGTGAGTGGACAGGAGGGCAAGGTCCAGGCAGAGGCCCCAGAGCGAAGACAGAAGAGGAGAGGGCACAGGATGCTTTGGGAAGTGGTTCTCACCGGGGTAATTTTGTCCCCAGGGGACACTTGGCAGTGTCTGGAAACATTGTGGGGTGTCACAATGGGGGGGTGCTACTGACATCTAGTGGGTGGAGGTCAGAGACGCTGTTAAATAGCCTACAATGCACAGGACAGCTCCTCACGACAGAGAATCACCTGATCCAGAGTGTTGAAAGTGCCCAGGTTTCGAAACCCTGACTTCAAGCTTCAAATGGTTGTGACCACATGGAGAACCGGACAGCAGGACTGTGCAGACGATGAAGGCTGGGACCTGCTCAGAAGCTTAGATGTTCTCCCAGAGTAATGGGGAGCCGTGGAGAGTGTTAGGCAGAGGGGTGACCCCTCTGATCCGTGTTTCAGACGGAGCTTTCTGGCCTCAGAATGGAGAAGGGACAGAGGGTCTTCTGAGGCTACCAAACAAGCAAGAAATTAGATTTCCTTTAAGTCCAGGCCCTACGCTACTGGAGCTCTCCAAACCAGAAAGGGCGTGGACTCTTCTCCCTGACATATTCCCATCGAGCAGTCTGTGCGCGCCCTCGGACAGGATGCCCATGCGCAGAGGCAGAGCCTGGAACACACACTGGGGGACTTCCCAAATCCCTCCAGGCTCTGGTCGCACTGGGGGCAACCCCAGCCCCCTCCCCAGGGCTGCATGTGCCCGTGTCAATACACAGCTACTGACAAAGCCCGTTTCGTCTCTCCGCCAGCCTCTTGGGGGTGTCGGGCTTGTAACAACATTTAAGACAGTGCCTCCTGGGACCCCCGTTTGCTGGGCACTAGCTTCCATCCCACAAAGCCCCTGCTTACCCCCTTACTCAGTACCTCTCTCACTCCACAAACACTTGGGCCTGGACTAGGCTGGGCTTCGTGTCTCTCTGAAACCCATCTCCCTTCAATGCTTAGTAGGCTTCCAGTCAGTTCTGTGATGTAGGGAGATGAGACACAGTTCCTGCCCTGGAGGGGCTCATAGCCCGGAGGGGAGATTGGCCGCAATGATGAGATAAGGCAGGTGCTCTGATAAAGGGAGGCCAGGGAATTCAGAGATGGGCAGGATGCACAGACTGTGCTATCAGAGAGGACTTCCTGGAGGAGGTGACCCAGAAGATGTGTCTTAAAAAGTGACCAGCAAGCAATCAGGCAGAAATGGGGCAGTTCTACGGTGTTCCTGGTGGAGGGAGCAGTACAATAACTGCTGAGAGGTGAGTGGGAAGGTTGAGGGTGGGGCAGGTCAGCTGGCAGTACTCAAGGCTGATGGGCACTGTGGTCATCTCTCCTTAGCTGCAAGAGTCCCCACTCCCCCACCCTGCCAGGGACTGCTTCATGGAAGTCAGGCCTATGCCAGCCAGGGCGTGCCTGTCCCCTAACCACAGGGATGACCCAACTCTGGCCAGTGAGAGGCGACTGGGTGTTCGCTAGGGACCAACTCTCTACTGAAATTCGTGCCAGCAGAGGAGAGCCAAGAGTCGCCAATAGGAGATAAGAGAGGGCACACCACCAGCCTGACATCCCCATGGTGAGGCTCCCCTGAGCACGTCCCGTGAAGCCCGGTACATGTGACCAAGCAGGACGGTGACAAGCTGGTGCTTTTCCACATAATACAACTGCCTCGCTTTCCCCAGCACAGGCCAGCAGGAAGGGGAGGCCGTGGAGCTAAGGTTTGGGGTGATGGGCAGAGACAGGGCCTGCAGCCAGGAGAGAGGGTCCCCACAGGAGACGGGCTAGACACAGTCTTTGCATCTGACTGTGGACCAGGGAGTCGCGGTGCATCAAAGGAACCCTAAGCCCAGCTGACAGCAGCCTGGTCTACTCGGTGCAGAAGGCAGGTCGCAGGTCCCCGCTGGGTACCAGCTGCACGTGGCTGCCAGACAGATGCAGGCCTGCGAGGGACACTTGTTGCCACCTTGGAGGACAACGATCAAGGTGGAGTCTCCCAGGGGACAGACCGGGGACAGTGGAGGACAATGGGCTGGGGGTATTTTCCCAAAGAGCAGAAGAGTAGGCTACTTGACTGGTTTTCCAGGCAGCTCTGCCTGCCCAGCAGTGTAAGTGCTACGGGCCGGGGACAGCCGGCTGCCCACTGTCCAAACGAGAGCTTTTGACTGTCGTTCTTCTGCTCTTTCTCTAGGACTGTGCACTTTGAACGTGTTGGTAGTAGATGATTTTTCTGTGGCCACAAGTCACCAAACTGTGGGGCTTGCCATGCAGACCTGCAGGGGACAGAGACATTTCACAAAGGCCTGGGGCTGGGGCTGGACGCAGTGTCTGGATGCATCTTTGGGTGCCTAGAAATTTGAATTTCATGTCTATGAGAGGTGTGCAGTTCATGCTGACACTGAAGACTATACGTGTACATACTCCATCAGGGCCTGGACTGGGTGCTTTGTAGTTCAAGGTCATCCTCAGGGCGGGACAATGGCTGGCACACAGTAGATGCTTAATAAAATGGACTGCGGGTGTATGTGTGAATACTGGGTAGACAAAGGTGAGGTCTGTAGATGTCTCTCCAACCTTCAGTCCACCCTCACCCCATGCAGCAGGACTGGCCACCCCTGAGGACAGGCCCTGAATAGTCCAAGCTGACTGCGATAACCCCATCCCATGTCAGCGAGGATTGCAGAAACCCAGGCCTCAGCAAATGGCCTTCCCCTGACCATGAGAATGGATTCAGAAATGGGCATAGCCCCCAATTTAGGCCAATGAAAAGTAAGGGGTTATCTGCTGGGCACTTTGGGGAAAGTTTTCTTCATTCTGAAGCAAGCTGCAGGAAGACAGTGCCTCTTCTTCCTCTGGATGTTTCTGTAGAGGTGAGGTCCATACCCGCTGCAGCCAACCTGCTACAGCCAGAGGAGTAGGCCCACATGTGGAGGAGGCAGAACTGCAGAGAAAGGGAGCCAGGCTCCTGGATCAAGCCAAGCCTGAAGCTCATATGCCCCATAGCCTAAAGCACATCCCTATTGTTTAAGTCAATGTGGTTCAGGTTTCCTGGTCACTTGCAGCCTGAAGCATCTCAGTAGATACCCCATGTGAGAGTGGAGTGGAGAGAGGGATGGGAGAGGAACAAGCCACACAGCCTCACCCTAGAGGCCTCAAAGGGATGCCAAGGAGTTTGGACCGCGCCCCAAGGGCAGTGGGGGGTTTATGCAAGGTGATGACTTGTTCACTCAGCATTTGTGAAGAATCTTCTTTTGCAAGAAAATGGATGGCAGGCCGAGACTGGAGGCAGGGTACAAGTGAGCAGGCATTTATGGTAAATCAGGCCACTGCAGGGGAGGGGGGGGTCCTCGGGCTGCCCTGCCTGTGGGTTCTCCAGGCATCTGAGGCACCCTCTTCTCTGGGGGATGCTGGGGGGCAGGGGATTCACCCTGTATTCTGGATGCTGCTTCAGGACATCCTCTAGGAAGAGTAAGGGTTCATAGCCAGAACCCCCAGCTCAAGACTGGCTGGAAGCAAAGAGGGGATGAGGGGCCCGGGAGAAGGCGCTGCAAACGTCAGATAAAACCAGACCATCCGCTGCCCGTCACCCAGAGACGATGCCACCTCCCGTGGGCTTCCTGAGCTAAGGGCGTGCCCCCAATGTGGAGTGAGGCTCTCCCTGGAGTGGCAGAAAGAGCGTGGCCTGTGCGTGGGGCTGGGGAGCCCACCTCATCCACCAGGCCCTGCCGGGCTCTGCTAAGAGAAAGTCAGCCGTGAATCTCTCCTTGTTTCATTGTTTCCCATGGCTCTGGAGAGGGCGCTGGCTTACCTCCCAGAAGACCCACAGTGTTAGAGCAAGAGGCCTCGTGGACACAGCCTGGTGGACACGGCCCCATGGTCACGCCCCCTGGACACGGCCCCGTGTCTGCGGGCAGGCCTGAGGGGCCGAGCACTGGGCTGGGACCACGAGTGGGACTCGGAGGTGGGTTGTCCCAGCTGGGCGGACACTCACTGTGGCTCCCTGTGTTCGAGCTTTCTGACCAAACAGCCTCCCAGCTTCCTGGTTGCAGGTTCAACTCGCCGCTGGCTCACTCAGCGTGAACATTAGAGAGCACTGCTCTGAGCCCGGCAGGCACCACGGTGGTGCAGCTGCAGAGGTGGGACGTTGCAATGTGATTTATAGTATGAAATATATATTCGGTCTTCAGTCCCGTTTCTGACAGAGCACCTACAACCCTCAGAATTTCCTAAGTGATGAGACTGATGAGGATTTCTTTTTCACGTTAATGAGGAGACTTTTGGAACTCACCTAAGGGTGGGGGCTGGTTGCCAATGGAGCCAACCCTGTGATTAGAGGGTTGGAACCTTCAACTCCACCCCCACCCCCGACCCCACCCCCAACCTCCAGGGAGGGGAAAGGGGCTGGAGATTGATGACCGATGGCCGATGATTTAATCAATCATGCCTAAGTCATAGGCCCTCCATAAAGACCCAAAAGGACAGAGTGTGGAGAGCTTCCGGGTTGGTGAACACGTGGAGATTTGGGGAGGGTGGCGCCTCTGAGAGGGCATGGGAGCTTCGCGCTCTTTCCCCATACCTTGCCCTGTGCATCTCTTCCATTTGGCTGTTCCTGAGTCGTATCCTTTTAGAGCAAACTTGTGATCTATAGGTAAAATGTTTGTCTGAGTTCTGAGTTTCTATCGACCCAAGAAGGAGGTCATGAGAACCTCTGATCTACAGCCGGTCAGTCAGAAGTACAGGTGACAACCCAGACTTCCTATTGGCATCCTGAGTTGGCGAGGGTGTTGGAACCGATCTATAGCCAGATCTACAGCCCGCTGGTCGGAAGCACAGGTGGTGACCTGGGCTTGCTACTGGCGTCCGAAGTGGGGGATGGGGGGTCAGTCTTGTGGAGTCCAATGCTATCTCCAGGTAGATGGTGTCAAAATTGAGTCAAATTGTAGGACAGCCAGCGGGTGCCACAGAGAATTGTTGGTGTGGGGGAAGCCCCTCCCCTACATTGGAAGTTGGTGATCAGAACCACTTACACACAGTCCCCACTGCCAAGAAACAAGACAGCCCCATTCTGAATTTAGGGAAGAGGAGGCCTAGGTCTGGCCAGGAGTCAGGTGACCGGTGGCACAGTGCCATGCATGCAGTGGGTGATAACACGTTCATCCCGTAATATTTACCATGCACCCAAGGTGTGCCAGGCACAGCCCTAGGTGCCGGGAAATACAGCTGTGACCCTGACACAAACCTGCCCTCCTGGGACTCACAGCACAGGTCACTGTCCCACAACAGGCAGCCCTGCGGAGAGGCAGTGTGAGGCACGGAGGGTGGGGGCCTCAGTCCCCAGGAGAGGCTCCCATTCCGGCCCAGCCACTCTGCCACCCATCTGTGGGAAATCCTGGACAAGTTGTTTAAGCTCTCCCAGCCTCAGTTTTCTGGAAAATGTGCCAGATGCCAGGCACAGCATCGGCTATCCGTCCCTGCCTGCACACTGCTGCCCGTGCTCTGGGCCGCTAGCTAAGAAGAATGTCTGGGCTCCCCATCACCCACGTTCCATGCCTGTCTGGTCCAGGAGCAGAATGTGGCTGATGCTCCTGGGGATGGAAAGAAGATGTGTCTGCGGTCTCTGCCTTTGTGGGCTGTGAACCAGGTTCTGGGAAAGGCGGACTAGAGCGGGCAGGCGCGGCTTCGGGGCACGCCAAGAGCCTCAGCACCCCCCTCCTCTCATTTAGAAGGCAGGGGCTGATTTGTTTCTCTGCGCACACACATGTACACGGTCCTGCACTTTCATTGTGCGCTCCTGGCTCTGTGAGAAGCAGAATGAGGGGGACCTTTCATTCTGGCTGTGAACTTCAAGCCTTTAAATGGCCAAGAGGTTTCAAGGAAGGTTTGAAGTGAACTGTCTGCAAAGGGCTTTCAGATGGTAAGCCCCGGGCTCTGCTGGAATGCCGGCCACGGCACATGTGTGCGTGATGGGAGCTATTACTGGGGCCACCTTTCAGTCTAATCAGTCTAATTTCTGTAACCTCAGCTCTGACTCTTGGCCCAACCTGTAGCCAGGAGTCGGGGGTGGGGAGTGGACAGAGAGGGAAGGTGAGCACAGAGACAGGATGGGGGGTTCCAATGGCTGCCAACACTGTGACTTTAGGCAGCCATGTGACCTCCTGTAGCGGCCGATTCTCACAGTGCTGGGTGAGGATCTCTACAGCACAGTTTCTGCCCCATGAAGCCAGGACGCCCCTCTCTAGACCATGCAGGGGGCAGCCTCACCTCCGAGAAGGGAGGAAGGCATTTCAGTCGGGCCTGGAAGCAGGGGCAGAATGCTGACAGTGGGAAACCAGAAGTAGGGCATTAGGGATGACAGGAGCCCCCCATGCACAGGCACGGGGTGCAGACTCTCCAGGGCTCCGGCTGTGAAGAGCCACCCGGTCTGGGGCCATGGAGGGTGAGGGGCAGGGGCAGTGGGAGCTGGGGCTGGGGAGGTGCGTGGAAGCCATGCTGTGCAGGGCCTTGAGGGCCAAGCGAGCAGTCTGCACGTCACTCTGGGGCTGGGAGACACCAGGGGAGGCAGAGGGGTGGGCTGTGGCTTGCACCTCCCACACTCACTCAGGTGCAGGTGTGGACAGCGGCTGGCACTCCTGGAGGCTCTTGTTTACCTGGAATCTGGATGTGCTTCAGGGCTGTGCTCCAGGGGCCAGTGCTCCAGGGAGCAGCGCTACAAGTCCAGGTCAGACCCACCCTGCCAAACTCAGCAAGGAGCCAGACAAGTCCAATTCAGCAGAGACAAGGCCACTGGCTTCCAGCCTCCATCCCTGACTGCTTAGCTGACATGTGCATCAGCAGAAACTGGCCTGTGTGTTAACATTTGCCCCTTCTCCCGGGTCTGGCCGCCACTGTAGCAAGCACAGGTCCCCTATTTCCAGCCAAGCCCCTGTCGATGGGTGTTATATTTTGCGGGAAGACATGAGGCTGCTGCCAAGCTCCATTCAGGGCTGGTCTTTCCTTCTCAGCCTTTGCCTGGGAAGGGACCCAGAGGCTCAGCTGGAGGCAAGGACCAGCAGTGGTGGCTGCGTGCCTTGTTCCCTGGGGAGGGAGCTGCCCCTGCAGGACAGCAGGCACCGGGCCCAGGCTGGGGTCCCACACTGACCTCCCTTTAGCTGTGTGGCCACAGCGATTTCCTGTGACTCCCAGGATGGCCTTGGTCTCCCCTGAAGCCAGAGCAGTCTGTCCTTTCTGGCCGGTTGTTGAGAGAGAAAAATAAAGTCGTAGTTACAACTGGTTCCAAGTCCGGCTGGCTGACGGTGACAGCCCCCAAAACAACAAAATGATGGAGCATCACATCTCCTAATTCTTGTTTTCATCCTTTTCCCTTTTGGAAACCCACAGCCTCCCTGTAGCTACATCTTAGGCCACTACACGTGGAGGAAAGCTTCTAGGGGAGCCTCCACCGCAGGCTCTGGGTGTGGCTGAAATCCCTTTCAAATCTGCTACCAAATGCGTTCCCATGGGCGCGGGCCTCGAGCTGGCTCCTCACAGCGGAAAGGTGGGAGGCCTCTCTGGAAACACCTGTCCCTCGCCTCCCGGGAGATGTCAGGAGGCTAGGAGACAATTATCCTCCTGGGGGGAGGGAGGAGGCCAGGGCCTGGCTGGGGCTTCGGATGAGCAGGCAGCCCGGGCAAGGGGGAGGCACGGGCCCCCTGCCCCAAAAGCCTTCCCCATGCTGGCCTGTCATCAGCAGAAACTCCCCCGTTAGCGGGACCCCTTTAAATCAGGCAGTGCGCACCCATTACTGGAACCCTGGGCAATTGCTAGGATCTTACCCGCCTCTGGTTTCCTCAGGGAGTGTATGTGAAATAATTACTGGTCTTGCCATTTTCATGAATTTTTTTCCCCATTTCCTGGATATTTCACTTCATTGTTGTATGTGGTACCTCTAGACCCCAGATGGCATGTTTTAAGCTCCAGACACCTCCTACAATTGCCAAGATGGATCCTGAACTTGGCACGGCCCGAGCATCTGGTCCAAAGCTGCTTGTCCAAGAAAATGTTTTCCTTCTCTTTCTTTCCTTAAAAACAGTGCCACCAGAACTAGCCCATCTGCAGTGATACCTTCCAGAGCAGTCAGATGACGCCATCCTGCACCTTAGTTGGAAGCTTGGGGTCAAACACTAGGTGGGGTCCGTGGGGCGCTGAGTTCTGATGGAGGCCAGGACAGGGTCGTGATCTGGCTCCAGCTGAGCGTGGGCTGCAGGCCCTGGGCACAGCTGCCACCTCTGCCACCAAGGAGCAGCGCAGCCAACAGCCTGTTGCTTCTGCTCTCTGGGCCTCAGTTTCCCCATCTGTAAAGCTGAGGATAACTAGCTCACTGCGTGATTTGTTTTCTCACACACACAGTCTTGCGCTCACAATTCTCTATTTTCAAAACGGCGTTCATTGTATGCTCCCGACTTTATGAGAAGTAGAACCAGGGGGACCCCTCGATCTGGCTGTGACCGTCAGGACTCTAGATAACCCCCCTCACTCGGCTGTGCAGGATTTGGAGCCCCAGCTTTCCTGTCAGTACAATCAGGGGAGGGGCCTGGACTAGGTGATGCCTACTTTCCTTTTAACTTGGGTATTCTGCGAGTCCAAGAAACATCTCTCTTTCTCTCAATAGAAATTAACGGTCACAAGAAGCTTGTCAGAATCACCCAAGTCAGAGGAGACGATGTGGGGCGGTGGTCCCCAGGATGGAGAAGATCTGATAAGACAAGAGTTCCAGAAAGGAGGGAAAGCAGCCAGCGTCCACAGCAGGAGCCGGGACTCAGAGAACCTGATGCAGGAGTCGGGGTTCTCGGTAGGAGAGAAAGGAGGGGAGCTGTGACCCCTGAGGATGCTGAGGGGGACACAGGTCTCCCCTTCTCTGAGGCGGGCCCCCCACACCTGTGTCTTTGCTCACGCTGCTCCTGTAGTGTAGCCCAGGGTTGGCGCACTTTCACTGTAAAGGGCCAGTTGGTAACTATCTGAGGTTCTGAGGGCCACGTGATCCCCGTCACAGGGACTCACCTGTGCCCGAGCAGCCTGAGGCAATCAGAAATGGGGGTGGCCCTCTTCCAATAAGACTTTATTTACGCACGCTGAAATTTGAATTTCAGGTACCTTTCATGAGTCACAAATGTTATTCTTCCTTTGAGTTTTTAAAACTACTTTAAAATGTAAAAACCATTCTGAACCTGTGGACTGTACAAACACAGGCAGCGGGCCGCAGGTCGCTGGCTGCCGCTCGGGCCTCTTGCTACTCTAAGTGCGGCCCACGGACCAGCAGCAGCATCATCCTCATCTGGGAGCTTGTTGGAAATGCAGAATTTCAGGGGCCCACCCAGATCTACTGATTCAAAGTCTGCATTAAATAAGATCTCTGGATGACTCGTGCACTTGAAAGTTTAAAAAAGTACTGATGCCTGGGTGTCACCCCAGGATTCCAGTGTAATGCGTGTGGGTGCAGCCTAGGCGCTAGGGTTTTGTAAAGCTCTCAGGTGATTCTAATGCACCCCAGAAAGATTCCCTAGGGAGAGAGGGCTGCCCTTCCGCCTGGCTCCCAAAGCCCCCAGGTCACTCCTCCAAGACAAAGCATGTCATCACAAAACGATCATTTGTCACACTCTGAGCTCCTCTGGGACCAGGACCCTGTCCAATCCTAATTCATGTAGGATCTCAGACAAACCGCTTACTCTCTCGGGACTCAGTCTCCTCCTTACAGTGGATGAGATGAGCTCCGAGATGCTTTTGTAGCTGTGAAGACCCTCTCCTCTGACCCCGGGTGAACAGCAGGGAGAGCACCTCCTGGCCTCTCTCCAGCCTCAGAGCTTCTTCCCCTCTCGGAGCTCAGAGCCCTCAGGCCAGCACAGGTTTGGGACAAAGAGAGGCAATGCCCCCATTCAGCAGGCCCCACTGAGCCCTAGGCACTCTCAGACCACCACCCCACACAACAATCCCCTCCCCGATCCCCTCCTCCCTCCCACTGAGCCCCACAGCCCCACCTCCTCCCTCTGCCTTCCATAGTCACCTGACCCAGTATTTCCCTGGACACACGTGTGAGGGAGGGGTGCACAACACTGGCTCAGGGCCTTACCCACAGGAACGTCCCTGGCTTTCTCCCAAGGCCTCTCCTCCAAGCCCCTAGCACATGGCAGCCTCCCATCCCCTGGAGTCCTCAATACAACGTGTCCACAGCCCTAGGCTTCCAAATCCTGGAAGGGGCCCCGAGAAACCATCCTTCTTTATACTTTTGGGAAAACCAGGGCCCAGAGAAGGGGAAAGACCTGCCCAGTACAGTGCTGTCTGGGGACCACCTCCCATCTAGTCCTCCCCCCACCATGGCTCCTTCTTCTGCACCTGCTGACTCAGCTGGGGAAGGAAGAACTGAGTTCTGGGGTTCACGGAAGGTGGAAAACCAGAGAGAGAAGCCTGCTGGGACCAACTCTGTGACAAGGGGACATCCTTTGACTAAGACAATGTGCCAATGCCCTGCCCCAACTGCATGCCAGCCTGGCCTGGTGGAGGCTGGAGTGGGCAGCTGTGCAACTCACCTCCCTCACAGCACAGAGGAATAGAAATAGCTGCCATTTACTGAGCAGCTACTATGTGCCAGGTACTGTGCTAAGCACCATGATTCTCTGAGAAAATTCTTATATCCCCACTTAATAAACGATCAGAATGAATATCAGAGAGGTTAATCAACAGGCCTAAGGTCTCACAGCTAATAAGGGAGTGGTGGGGGAGGGACAGTAGAGAAAAGTGTTTAAGCTAGAAGCCATCTCAGAGATGTCCTCCACATTCCCTGGCTTTACGCCCAGGTCTGTCTCTGTCCCCCTGGGGCCCTCTGACAGGCTGGCAGTGGGCCACCTGGGGCACGCTCAGTTTTGTCCATTCAGCTGACACCTCAGTGGTACTGGTTCTAGAAGGAAGGATGAGCTGGAGGACAGGCATGTCCACCCCAAGGAAACTCAACACCTCTCCTGGTCTGCGACCCTCCCCTCATGAGCCCAAGCACAGGCCTCCGTCCCAAGGCCACCTGATATCAGAGGGAATGCACGCACTCTGGGATCATCAGCCTGGGACTGAATCCCTGCTCTGCATGACCTTGGGCCTCAGTTTCTTCATCTGTAAATAGGATACCTATCTAGCAGGGTTGCTGGAAGGAATGGAAAGGAGTTGTGAAAAGGGCCTCGCACGGGTGATAAATACACGGTCACTGTGCTGCCTCGTGTTCTCAGCTCTGTGAACTCTTCCCCTTCTGGGAGCGAGCTTTTCCTCAGAAGGAAACAGAAGGAAGGAGTTGCCAGCACACAGCCTCCTGGAATGTGACAAGGCTGCTCCTTGGCACCAAACCCTGTGTGTGAGCCCTTCTTTAATAAGTTCTCAACTAAAAATAGCCCCCCAGGGCTGCACACCCACCTCCTGGCCTGGCACGGGGGCGTGCCTGAGCCATGTCTGGGGGGGACAGCCGGCCTGTGACAGAAGCTACAACACAGGTGGGTGCACAGAGCAGGAGGCTTTATTGAAGGAGACACAGAACCGGACGAGGGCTCCTGCCATCAGCCAGACCACGGCCTCCACCACCCCACGCTGCCCATGTCTCCTGCACACCCCTCCCCCCCGGCTCCTGGACAGCCAGCAACACAAAGGGGTCTTACCCAGCCTCATCAGAGGTGCCCAAGAGGGCCTTCGGAGTTCTGTCCAGGAGAGGGTTGAGGGACAAAGGACAGCCCTTCCCGGGGTCACTGGCAGGCCTGTCACACCCGTCCATCCATCCATCCACCAGCCCAGTCCATCTGTGCCCAGGTGGCCCCATCACTTGCAACTCTGGAGCCGGGTCCTATGGTGCTTCTCCTCGGTCAGGAGGGGGATGAAGGTGTCGCTGTGGGAGATCTTCAGCCGGCTGCTCCAGCATGGCCCCTCCTTCCCAGGGGCCTCTGGTGAGAGGTTGTCCAGGTCACTGCGGGAGCCCCCCGCCTTGCCCTCGCCTGCACTGCTGGAGTTGAGCTCCATCAGCTCCAGCTCATGCTTAGCTGCCGTCTCCAGGACTCGCTGCTTGTTGTAGTACCTGACAAAGTTGTTGATAATGGGGTGGATGGGCAGGGCAATGGCAATGACCCCACACAAGAAGCTGATGGCCGCGTTGAGCTTGCCCAAGGTGGTCTTGGGGTAGATGTCACCATAGCCCACCGTCGTCATGGTGATGATGGCCCACCAGAAGGACTGGGGGATGCTCTTAAACAGCGTCTCAGGGTGGCTCTGCTCCATGGTGTAGCCCAGGGCAGAGAAGACAAAGATGCCCACGGCCAGGTACATGAGCAGCAGTCCCAGCTCCTTGAAGCTGCGCTTGAGGGCGTAGGTGAGGGTCTGCAGGCCCGAGGAGTGGCGCGCCAGCTTGAAGATGCGGGCGATGCGCATGATCCGCAGAGCCTGTACGGCCTGCTGCACGTTGGTCAGCTCCATCATGCGGGCGCCCAGGTGCGTGAGCGTGAGGCTCACGTAGAAGGGGAGGATGGCCAGCACGTCCACGATGTTCATGAAAGACAGGGCGAAGTGCAGCTTGTTGGGCGAAGACAAGAGGCGCAGCAGGTACTCCAGCGTGAACCAGCCGATGCACGCCGTCTCCACGTTCTCCAGCGTCGGGTGCTCCACGCGGTTGCCCTCGGCGTCCAGCACCTGCAGCTCGGGGATGGTGCCCATGCACATGACCACCGATGAGATGAGGATGAGCAGGAAGGACAGCACGGCCACCACCCGCGCCGGGCACGACGACTCCGGCTTCTCCAGGAACTTCCAGACGCATTTCTGGCAACGGCGCCAGCGGCCCTCGGCCGTGTCCACGCCCAGGTCGTCCAGGATGAGCTGCACGCGGCGCGCGATCTCCTCCAGCTCCTCGCGCTTCTCGCTCAGGTGGCTCTTGCAGCAGTCGTCCAGGAACTTGAGGTCCACCTTCCAGAAGTCCATCTCGTTCTTGAAGCAGATGGGGCAGATGCCCTTCTTCATGTGGACCTCCCCGAAATAGTACACCTCAATGACACACTTGAACGCGTCCGGGTCCCTGTCAAAGTAGAACTCGCGCTTTCCGGGGTCGTAGTCGTCGCACAGGGAGAAGATGGTGTCGTAGCCCCCCGCCAAGCAGTTGATGAGCTCCGCCAGCCGCGTCTCGGGGTACCGGCTGAGGAGGTCTCCGTACAGCACCTGCCGCACGCCCCCTACGTTGACGACGATCTCGATGTCGTCGCCGGCCCGGGAGCCCTGGCTGTCCGGCTCCGGGAGGCTGCGCTCCCCGGCCCCGTCCATTCTCCCTGCGTGTGCCCTCGCAGCCTCGGCTCCGCGCTCCGCCGCCGCCGCCGCCGCCGGGGGTCCGGCGCGTCCCACCGGTGCGCGGCCCTCGGGGAAGCCCGGCCGGCGCCCGCCTGCCTGGGAGGACGGTCACAGCGGGCAGCAGCCGGCTGGGGCGCGCCGCGGGGGAGGCATGCACCCGGCGGCGGGGCTCGGGGCGGGCATCCGGGCGCCGGGGCGCGCCGGCGAGGGGCTCTCACGGCCACCGGGCTCTCCCTGGGCACTCACCCCGGCTCCCGGGCGGCGCGATCCGCCGCTTCGGCTCGGCTTCCTGCAGGAGCAGGGTCCCCTCGTGGGCGGCGGGCACGTTCCTCCGCCCCGGGGCGCGCCGGCGGCGGTGGGCCGGTCCCCGAGCCGCGCGGGTCCCCGCGTGCGCCCCTCGCGCCGGCCGTATTCCGGAACCGCCGGACCAGCGCAGCCCGCCGAGGTGTGCGGAGAGCGAACTTGGGCTTGCTTTGCCCAAGCCGTTTCTAAACACAATAGGAATTCCAGCCTGACGTCAAGAGCTTTCAAACTGTACCCTCTTCTGGTGAAATTCTGCAAGGCACGCGCGGCAGCTGCAGGGGAACGGGTTAACCCTTGGGCAGACGGGCACGGCTGCTGCGCCGGCCGCCGCCGCGACCTCCCGCCCCTCCCGGCGCCGCGGTCACCGACGGGCCAGGACCCTGGCTTTACAGCGGCAGGCCGGCTCAGGCTGGAAAGTTTCTGCCTCTCTGCTATGTCGAGAAGATCAACGGTGAGAGAACACGGCTGCCTGTTGCTCGGTCGGAAAACGTGTCCAGGAAAGCCGTTCAGAGGCTGCTCTTGTGTCCACTGTCCCCACTGTGTCTTAGACTTGTGCCCGTCCTGCTTGTCCTTGGAGGTTTCCTACGTCTCCCTAAGCTGCCCTGCTGTGGGCGGCACTGTTTCACCTTCGCCAGAACACTGTACAACGAGGACATCCAGTCCAGCCCCGTGCAGGACAGAAGGGACTTGTTCAAGGTCACCCAGTGAAATGGGAGTAGAGCCCAGCTTGGCCTCCTCTTAATCCAGAGCTTTCCTGCTGTCCCCCCTACTGACCCACGCTGGTTAGTGGGTTGAAATTCTGTCTTGAAGTCCTTGCTGTCCCCTGCTTCCTATTTCTCTGCAGTCCAACATCGCCCCTACTAGCTTCCAGAGCCCCTGAG
This sequence comes from Tapirus indicus, assembly GCA_031878705.1. Taxonomy (NCBI): domain Eukaryota; kingdom Metazoa; phylum Chordata; class Mammalia; order Perissodactyla; family Tapiridae; genus Tapirus; species Tapirus indicus. Next base: position 8,915,015 of record CM062923.1, on the reverse strand, counting down.
TCCCCACGGCTCCTGCCTCCCCATTCCCCCCTCTGTCACCGAGGTCTACCTGTCCTTCCTGCACAAGGTCCCACACCCTCCCATCTCTTCCAGCCTTGTGGCCACAGCTGTCTTTCAATGGCCCACACACCTGAACGATGGCAATAGCTTCCATCAATGGCAGCATTATCAACACTGCAAATTATTGAGTATCTTCTATGGCCTGGAGACTGTTTAAAAATATTCTAGAGAGGGATAACTCGGCAGAGGACAGAGGGCTTTTACGGCAGTGAAACTACTCCATACAATACTGTGGATACATATATCCACGTGTACAGTGGTGGATACATGTCATCATACATTTGTCCAAACCCATAGAATGGACAACACAAGAGTGAACACTAATGTAAACTATGGACTTTAGGTGATAATGATATGTCATGTCAGTTCATCGATTGTAACAAATATCCTCCTCTGGTGGTGGATATCGATTGTGGGGGAGGCTAAGTGTGTGGGGTAGGCAGGGGGTATGTGGGAACTCTCCGTACTTTCTGTTAAATTTTGCTGTGAACCTAAAACTTCTCTAAAAAATAGTCTATTAAAAATATATTCTGTAGGCTAGGTTTTTTTAACTTAAGGTTCTATCCATTTAATGGATCACGAAAGCAGTTTGCTGGGTCACTGACAGTACTTTTTTCTTTAATGAGAGTATAAAACTGAATATATTAGAATACATCACACAAAGTTAGTATTGTTTGGTAAAACTTCTTTTCACAAATTTTATTTTGTTTCCATTTAAAATCAACCTATGACATGTTACTACAGAGTAAGAGATTGAGATTCAGAAGAGTTGAGTAATAATAACAATTATTATAAGTGTACCACGAGCCAAGCACTTTCTGAATGCTTTGCACTTTTTTCCTTTAATCCCCACAGCATCTCTCTGAGGAAACAGGATGTCAGGTAACTGCCAAGATCACTCAGCCAGCAAGTGGCCAAGTTGGAGTCTGAACCCCGGTGGTCTGCTGTAATTCCCTGCATGCTTCACCTCCCATGTCTTGGTGGCACAGCTGGTCATGGCGGAGCTGGGGTTTGACCCCAGGCCTGCTACCTTTAAGGCCTATTCTTCTCTCCAATATAGTGAGCATGCCACCTCCCACACACACCCCACCTCCCACACACCCCACCTCCCACACACACCCCACCTCCCACACACCCCACCTCCCACACACACCCCTCCTCCCACACACACCCCACCTCCACCTTCCAACCCTTATTCATTTTACTTCCCTTCTCAGTTGTCTTCAGTTGCTCCTGGTACCTGCAAGGTTAAGTGCAAATTGCATCTTAGTCTAAGCTTCATGGGCTTAAAAGCACCCATTCATTCAATCATTTATTCAAATATTTATTGAGCTCCAATGAGGCAAACACACACAAACACGCCCCCACCCTGGGTGTGGAGGTGGGGTTCATACTCTAGTGGAGAATATCTTTTTTGTAACTAATCATTTCAGTTTGCAGTCATCAGTGTAGCAGGTGTCCTCAGGGAGCGGCGGTTCCTGAATTTCCCTCCAGGGGGCGCTAGGGTGGCCATTTGGTTGGAAGAGGGAGGGGCTGCATTTGCTGAGAAGTGCAGGGTCCACTTGGCTTAGGTGTGCATTTGGGGTGTGTGATGGTGACTCTTCAGGCAAGTAGAGCACTCCGCCACCGCCAGCCACCCCTCATCCAAGGTGCTGCAGGAAATGCAGGAGTTTGCAGATACCTGGCTGGCCCAGCAGCGCTGGAAACTCAGGCATCCAGAAGAGTGGGTCTGAGGCCACTCAGGTGAGTGCAGGTTCCTGGGAGGATGGGAAGGGGAGGGCATTCTGGGCTCCGAGTGTGTCAGTAGCCCAAGATCTGAGGCCTTTGAGGGTGTGAGCAGGAGTCTAGGAGGCGGGGCGTGGGGCAGGCAGGTTTGGAGGGGTGAGTGAGTGCCAGCCTTCTGCTCCTCTCTCTCTGTGATGCCGGGGCCGCTCCTCACAGAGCAGGATTGGCCACTTGGGTCTGAGGCCCAAGGTCTGAGGCCCTCACCTGGCTGGCCTGCTTCACTGGGAGAGGGCAGCCAGTGCAGAGGAAGGCATGGGGTTGGAGGCCGGTGAGGATGGAAACAGACCACATAGAGCCTAGCAGGCCCTGGGAGGAGTCTGGACTGTAAGTCAATTTTTCAGACCTCAGGCAACCGCTCAATAGTTGGTTGGTTAGATGTTCAGTCAACTTACCAAGTATTAACCAGCATTTTTATTGAGATAACATAGAATAGAAAACGTCAGACATGGTGAAAATAAGGATGGCTTACATCTCATCATAGTAGCGAGAGGCTGACTCCGGCTTCAGCATGTCAATTCAGCAAACCCTAGAACCCCACAGGGGAGAAAGCTGATCCTGGGCAGAAGTGAGAGGGGAAAGGGTAGCAGATGCAAAAGACAGCAGAGAAAATGTCCCCAGACAGCCCACAGCAGAGCAGGTGCCCACTGACAACAGGGGCCTGAGAGAGAGAGAGCTGTACATCACAGGTGGAGGTGAGGGAGGTGTTTGAAGTTGGAGGGCTGGTTACAAGACGGGGCAGGGAGGAAGACGCCTGCTGGAGGCACCAAACAGCCAGAAGCCAGAAGGCAGAGGAGGGAAGACACGAGGCAGGCATGGGAATCCTGCTCTGTGAGGAGCGGCCCCGGCATCACAGAGAGAGAGGAGCAGAAGGCTGGCACTCACTCACCCCTCCAAACCTGCCTGCCCCACGCCCCGCCTCCTAGACTCCTGCTCACACCCTCAAAGGCCTCAGATCTTGGGCTACTGACACACTCGGAGCCCAGAATGCCCTCCCCTTCCCATCCTCCCAGGAACCTGCACTCACCTGGCCCGAGCAGCACATGTGGGTCAGCTGTGCTGTTTCTTCTCACCAGTGCTCTCCCCAGATCTGTACTACCTCCTCTGCTATGGACTGAATTGTGTCCCCCCCAAATTCTTACACTGAAGCCTTAACCCCCAATGTGACTGTATTTGGAGCTGCGGGCTTTCAGGAGATAATCAGGGTTAAATGAAGTGAGGCCCTAATCTAATGGGACTAGTGTCCTTATAGGAAGAGACACCAGAGATCTCTCTCTCTGCACACACTCACGGAGGAGAGGCCACATGCGGGTGCAGCAGGAAGGTGGCCCTCTGCCAGCTGGGAAGAGAGCCCCCACCAGGCACCCTAATAGGACCTTGATCCTGGACGTCCAGCTGCCAGAAGTATTTTGCTACTGTAGCCGAAGCAGACTAAGACATCCTACTTGTTTCCTCGAACCTGCTAAATCCCTCTAGATCCCCCTCTGCTCCCAGGCTCTGGCACAGGACTTTCGTCATCTGACCCCCAGACCCTGTCTGGAATTTGTGAAGGCTTAGACTGGGATACCACAGGTTAAACAGAATCCATTTGCTGCCTTCTCACTGAAGGCCACGGATGCATAGAAACTTGAGCCCAGGAGCCTAGATCCACTGAGAACTTCCTGAAGGATTAAACCAGGGGGAAAAGTCTGGACTTTTCGGCTAAAAATGGAAAGTTTCTTGCTGTGGTATATTCGGTCCCGCATATGACTTCTATTATAATTGTACATTTTGTGATGTCATGGGGGGGGATGGGGGAGCACAAGCCTTCTATTTGACACAAGAAGCAGCAGCAATTTTGACTCATGTGGGTTTTTCATTTAAATAGGGAAAGGAAAAAAAATCAGTCTATTCAGGCATTGTGGGGAGTGATTGTTTGAGCTGTATTTTTCTTTATTAAATATGCATTTTTTATTTGTTGAACAATAACATTTTGGGCTGCAGAATGCTTAATTTCCATGGTGCTAATTAAAACCAGCACCTGTGTGTCTAAATGATTTGTCTAGACGGCGAATGATGAAAGCTGTAATCTATTTCCTTTTTATGGAATAATCAGTTCTGTTCAGTTAAAATTTCTTTGTGTTTTGCTGAATTTAATAATACCTTTCATTAAGATTCAGTTCTGTACTCCGTCAAAAATTTACATTTCATTATTTGCTGTGCACCTCTCGGGGCAGTGACCTGCCCCCGGGGCCCCAAAGAAGTGACTTACCACTTACCGGAAGCCTCAGCCCACCTACTCCTGTCTGAATAAATTGTCCCTGGAAGTCACGTGCAGCAGGCCAGCTGGGTGGGAGGAGTATTGGGTGGAGGGGTGGTTAAGGGGAGAATGATAGAATGATGCAAAACTGAATCATCAGGAAACTTTCATTTTTTTGCCCCGGCTCCTTTTTTCTTTTCTACACTTCAGTTTTTTCAACTGCAAAATGGAACTAGTGACCTTTCCTCCCTGAGGACAAGATCTTATAAGGAACAAATAAAATAATGGGTGCAAACAGGCTTTATGAACTTGTTTTAGAAAATGCTGAAAATGTGAAGCCAAAGAAGGAGGGAAGGAAGAAGGAAGGGAGGAAGGAGAAAGGAAGGGACTTGGACTTCCTGGGCGCTAGTCTCGCTATGGGCACATCCCTTTGCGTCTGCAGCGTCCGCACATCCCCGCCTCCCTGGCTCTGCTCAGCTGTGACTCACCCATCCCAGCTGTGACTCACCCATGACAGGGTCACCCCTCATCCAGACGTGTAGAAAGATGTCAGGGGCGCTGGGCAAGTGCAGCTGTCCTGAAGGCTGCGGGGGAGGACCCACTCTGGGCCTGAGATTAAGGTGCTTTAACTTTTTTAGGGAAAGAAGAACACAGTTAGAAAACAGACCAAGGGTGAGCTCTTGAGCTTCAGGCCCACCAGTTTGGGGTAGAGCTGCCGCCAGAGAGGGGCTGGGATGCTGTCTGCTTTGAGCTTGCTTTTAAAGCACACTGGGAGTATAAAAGGAAGAGAAGACTCTTTGAAAAACAAGTCCTTTGGCTTTTTCCTTTTCTTTAATTGCAAAATTAATATATATTCATTGTAAAAATTTGAAAAATGTGAAAGCCCCATATTTGCATCCCCAACTTCCTATTCCCCAAAGCTCAGTGCTGACAGTGTATAAGTTCTCTTATACTGTGTAATGAATAGCACAAACTCAGCAGCTAAAACAACAAGCATCCGTCATCTCACAGTGTCCATGGGTCCTCAGCCAGGTCCTCCACTCAAGGTCTCACAGGCTGCAGCAAAGTGTTGGCTGGGGCTGGGTCTCACGCGACTATGAGGACCCTCTTCTCTGCTCATGTGGCAGAATTCATTTCATTGCGACTATAGAAGTCATGGGGGCTTAATCTTGTTTGAGGACAGTGGCAGAACCTCTCTGATCTCAGCAAAGGCCTAAGTTCTCTTTTAAGAGTCTTACCTGATTAGGCCAGGCCCATCTCCCTTTTGATTAACTCAAACACATACTATTACATTACTATTTACATCAGCCCCCCCCAAATGAAATACTTAGGTATAAATCTGACAAAATTTATACAAGATCTATATGAGGAAAATTACCAAACTCTGAAGAAGGAAATACTAAATAAATGGGGAGGTACTCCACGTTCGTGGATCGAAGGCTCATCTTATCAAGATGTTGGTTCTTCCCAATTTGATCTATAAATTCAATGCAATCCCAATCAAAATCTCAGCAAGTTATTTTGTGAATATTGACAAAGTGATTCTAAAGTGTGTATGCAGAGGCAGAAGACTAAGAATAGCCAACTCAATATTGAAGGAGAAGAACAAAGTCGGAAGACTGACACTACCCAACGTCAAGACTTACTAGACAGCTACTGTAATCAAGACAGCGGGGTCGTAGTGAAAAAATAGACAAGTGGCTCAATGGAACAGAGTAGAGAGCCCAGCAACAGAGCACATAAGTACAGTCAACTGATCTTCAAATACAAAAAAACAAAGGCAATCCAATAAAGCAAATATAATCTTTTCAACAACTGGTGCTGGAACAACTAGACATCCACACACACAAAAATGAATCTAGACACAGACTTTACACCCTTCAGAAAAATTAACTCAAAATGGATCATAGTCCTAAATGTAAAATGCAAAACAATAAAACTTGTAGAAGATAAGAGAAATCCTAGGTGACCTTGGGTATGGCAATGACTTTTTAGATACAACACCAAAGGCGTGATCCATGAAAGAAAGAATTGATAAGCCAGACTTTATTAAAATTAAAGACTTCTGCTCTGTGAAAGACAATGTCAAGAGAATGAGAAGACAAGCCACAGACTGAGAGAAAATACTTTAAAAGACACATCTGATAAATGACTGTCACCTAAAAGAACTGTTAAAACTCAACAACAAGAAAATGAACAACCAGATTAAAAAATGGGCAAAAAACCTGAACAGATCCCTCATTAAAAAAGATATACAATGGCAAATAAGTATATGAAAAGATGTTCAACATCCTATGGCGTTAGGGAATTCCAAATTAAAACCACAGTGAGATACCACGACACCCTATTAGAATGGCCAAAGTAGAAAACACTGACAACACCAAATGTTGATGAGGATGTGGAGTGGCAGGAGCTCTCACTCGCTGCTGGTGGGAATGTAAAAGGGTATCACTTTGGAGGACCATTTGTCAGTTTCTTACAAGATAAAACATGCTCTTACCATACGATCTAGTAATCGTGATCCTTGATATTTACCCCAAGGAGTTGAAGACTTGTGTCCTCATGAAAACCTGCACACAGATGTTTAGAGCAGATTTATTCATAATTGCCAAAACTCAGAAGCAACCCAAATGTCCTTCAGTAGGTGAATGGGTAATAAACTAGTACATCCAGACAATGGAATACTCTTCAGTATTAAAAAGAAATGAGCTATCAAGCCATGAAAAGACGTGGAGGAAACTTAAATGCATATTCCTAAGTGGAAGAAGCCAATCTCAAGAGGCTCCATCCTGTATGATTCCAGCTATATGACATTCTGGAAAAGGCAAAACTACAGAGACAGTGAAAAGATCAGAGGTTGCCAGGGGGTTAGTGGGGAAGGAGAGATAAATCAGCAGAACAGAGAAGTTTTTAGGACAGTGAAACTACTCTGTATGATACCATAATGGTGGATACATGTCATTATACAGTTGTCCAAACCCATAGAATGTGCAACACCAAGAGTGAAGCCTAATGTAAACCATGGACTTTGGGTGATTATGATGTGTCCATATAGGTTCATCGATTGTAACAAAAGGACTACTCCGGTGAGGGATGTTGACAGTGGGGGAGGCTGTGCATGTGCAGTGGTAGGGGGTACAGGAGAACTCTATACTTTCTACTCAATTTTGCTGCAAACTGCTCTAAAAATTGTTTATTAATTTTTTAAAGTAAATAGTTAATGATTTTAAAACATATCTGTCCAAGTCAAGTGTTTTTCATTGAAGATTAGCTGCCATGTAGGAAATCCAGTCCCCAGTGCAGCACAGGGGAAAGGGAACCTGGGGCACAGAGACAGCCAGCACCCCCTTACACCCCGTGGAGTCCAGCCAAGGGCAATGGACGTTGGCTCAGCCCCTGACATTAACACACCTTCAGAGCTCCTCAGAGTCCCACCCTGGGAAACATTTGACAAATGCTTGTCTCTTGGTGTCCCCAGCCCCATATCTGCTCCAGGTCAGAGAATGGGAAGGGAGGGGGGCATTATGGGGTCAAATAAGGAGAGAAAGGGCATGGTCTGGGAAGTGGAAAGTGGTGTGGGTTGAGCATGAACTGGGAGCAGAGTGGGAGGTGGGGCGGAGAGAGGAAGGGAAGGTGGATGCAAGTAAAGAGAGAAAATTCATAATGTCTTCTCATGTTTTGAAGAAACTGTCATGTCAGGCAGGACTTGATAATTACTGTCATTTGTGGGATGTTTCAGTGCAAGAGAACCAAATAATTATGATGTCATGAGCTCAGTGCCTTCCTCCAAATCAGCATCCAGTTATCGAATGTACATAGTATAAGGGTCCTGGGGAGCTTCCTGTGCCTTAGTCACACCATGGGCTGCACAACTGAGCCCTTTGGGGAGTAGAAGTTTCTTCTGCATATGGTTATGACAATCAAATGGACTTTCTGGGTGAACAGATGGACCCTGGGAGGTGCCAGGTTTCTAGAGGGCTTGTAGCCCCAGAACCTCAGCACTGGAAGGGAACTCAGATCATTTAGGTCAACCTTCTATCCGCTGTATCCCTACAAGCAGGCACTCGGTCTTGGATGCCTTTAGTGATGGGGAGCTCATGACATGCAGGGAACAGGGAGTGGTACAACATGAAAACTCACAGGAAGAAAAGAGACCTTCTTCAACTTCCTGATAGTGAAGTCATTCCACGCCCTGAGACCATGAAGGCAGCATCTCTCTAGGCATACTGCGTCCCTAGTCAGGAACTAAGCTGAGTCCCACCTCTGCCATGTACTAGCTGTGTGACCTTGGACAAGTCACTTTGCCTCCTTGAGCCTCAGTTGCCCCTTCTACAAAGTAGAAATAATACCCACCAGACCACATCGGATGGTGACTTTGAGAGATAAACGAAGCACATCATGAACTACCATGTGAAGAGTTGCTGTCACTGCACCTATTTTTTTATAATATTGGGATTGAAGTGGGACCTCAGCAATCAGATACAAACTTGTTTGCTTCCCAGCACCAATATATAAGTGAGCTCTAATGTCCCTGTCTATAAAAACGTGCCAACAGTCAGACAAGAAAAGAAGCAGGAAGAGGATGCTGACAGCCATAGTTTGTTCTGGAGTCCTCGTAATGTACTAACACAGCGTCGCTCACTAAGTCCACCTCTCCAACTTTCATTCCATCTGCCCCCAGGGGGTCGTCTCTGTGGAGTCTGAATAGGGTGACCCCACCCCCAGCTTCAAAGAGAGGTCCCAATCAGTCTGAGCCACTAACATCACCCCCTGGACATGTATATCTCCCTTGTCCCTATTATTGTTTTAGGGAAAAGTAAGTGGCCTGGCCCCAAACCACTCAGAGTATTTCCCTGGCCGTGGTGATGCAGAGTGGACAGAACCTAAGTTGCTCCAATCAAAGTGCAGCAAAAGATTTTTGTTTGATTGATGAAGTAAGAGAAGCTCCGTCTCCTTCTGGATGTGGACATGGAAGCCTGTTTCTCTGGAAACCAGTGGCATTCATCTTGCAGCCATGAGGAGAGTCAGCCTTCAGATGAAAAGGACGTTGTCAAAGACAGAATGGAGAGACAGACACGAATGTCCTTGTGTCACTGAAATACTAGATCAAACTGATCCTGAAGCCTGAACTATGTCTGGATTTCCTAGTCAAGTGAGCCAACGTGCTTCTTTGTTGCTTAAACAACTTTGGGTTGCAGCTTTCAACATGACTGTTACCAAATTCTGTACAAGGAAACGTAATCATTACAACAAAACTTAAAACCTGCAATCGGTTGAATTGAAGTTGACAAGTAGCCAGGACCCAGGGTTGGTGCGTTGGCATTCTTGGTCTGCAATTGTACAGCAGGTGTTTAACAGTTGTCTGTCGTTCCTTGCGATACAGACCATGTTTCACCAAGGCTGTAGCACTGGGGGCTTAGAAGGGAAACGTCAGGCGTTGAGGTGGGCTGGCCGCTTCTTGCAGCCTTCTGTGGGGTCCTGCAAGGAGGAGAAAGCATAGAGCCAAAGGGGACCCATCTGAAAGTAGAAAGCAAAAGAGAAGAAAATGTAACTTTGCTAAGAGAGACCTCCCCTACTCTCTTAGCAAAATTAGACTGCCATCCTACAGAGCCAGAGGCCCAGGAATCTGGAGTATTTCAGAGCTAGAGAAGCCAAATTTGCCTAAAAATTCTTCCTAAGGTGTTACTGGGAGCAGAAATAGGGGGAGGGAAGCATTGCAGAAGAGATAATTCAATTGAGTCCTCTGCTTCTTTTCCCTGGACCCATTGGCCATGGTTGGGGACAAAGGAAATGTCATAGACATGGCCACTGTGGCATCTTGGAGCCAGGCAGCCATCCTGATCATCCACGGCTGATCTTGGAGTTGGCTTTGCTGGGTGAGATGGGAGGGAACGTGAAGAGGATTGGATGGGAGTGAGTCTGAGGCCTGGGCGGGCCGAAAACAGAAAGAGAAAGCCCACTGGAAGGATCTAGAAAGACAAGAAAGGCTCCAAAGAGTGAAATCCGGTGGCCAAGAAATAATCCCTGACCAATTTGCCTCACAGCCCCAGCCTGGGGCTGCCAGTGGCAAAGAACACAGCTCTCACTGATCAACTTGAAAATTAGCAAGATTGTCCCTGATTTGGGCTCAAGGTATTCAGTGAAGGCCCCCAAGGCTGTGGCAGGAAGGAGAACCCAATGCTGGCATGAGGCCAGGGTCGAGGGGACGCTAACGGGCAGAGGGGGCGTGGCTGCAAGTGGGAAAAGCAAGCACACAGGTGGTGGCTGGAAGGTCAACGTGGACAGCAGAAAGTGTGGCAGGTGAGGGGTCAGGACAAAGACCGCCCAGCAAGAGGACACAGTTGTCCCTTTGATGTGGGCCTGGTGCAGAAAACCAGGGGAGCTGCTACCCCTGCGGGGGCTCTTGTCCCAAGCAGAGCACAGGCCTTGACCCCTGTGGGGGTGCAGCCGGGGAGATGTGAGCGCAAGTCCTCTCCCTCTCCATTAACTGCCGGGTCTGCCCATCTCTCTCCCTGGCCCATACCCATCCAGGACCTTGCTGAAAACCACTTTCAAGCAAAAAGTATAAGAATCTCAACTCCATAAAAGCGTACATGCACGTCTATAAATTAAACCAAATATTGCCAGTCATGCATGTGGGGAATCGGCAGACAGAGCAGGTGAAGAGAGGACCAAAAAACCCCCGATATATATACAAACCTATATATATGGGTTTATGTTTATTCCTATAGATGTGCCTAGGGATAATCTGCACATCCCCACCTTTGAAAAGCCCCCAGGCTCTACCCAGCCCATCAGACTCTCAGCCCACCCTTCCCTGGAAACGCGGTCCAGAAGGAGGAAAATTGCTTTTGGTTAAGGAAGTTAAAAAGGCCTGAGATGCAGGTGGGGCTGTTCTCTGCCACGCTGGAGCTCCCCTCTGGGGAGAGGCCCCTGGTTGCAGATTCCACATGTCCAAAATCAAATTTAACAGTGGTCCCCTCCAGGCCTCTTCCGGGCCCCCATCTCAGCGAAGGGAGCCCCATCTCCCACTCCCCCAGGCCAAGCGCTCCATTCATCCTCCACTCACCAAGGTGATCTTTTAGAATTCAAGTCTTTGCTTGGCATCCTCTGCTCCCAAGCCTTCACTGACTCCCTGCTGCCCCCTGGGTCAAGTTCAAGGCCCTCAGTGCTGCTCTCAAGGGCGTGCTGAGCCTTGGCTCCCAAGCTAGGTGCAGTTCCTGACTTCCCTGTCTTTACCTGCATGTCATTCCTGACCCCCTCTGCCCAATGCCTGGCTGATTCCCCTTCAACCTGAAACCCTGAGCCCCTCTCGAGGGACCTTTGCCCTATCCTGAAGACATATGGTGTCCCTCCCACAATCCCTGTCCCTACAGACCTCTACTACACTTCTTCTCACTCTAGGTGGCAATGGCTAATTATCCATGTTTCTGTCTCTGTCTCCGACAGTGAGCTCTTTGAGGGCAGACATCATCCATTTTGTCTTTGTGTTCTCAGCACCCAGAATAGGACCTGGCGAATGTTTGAGGGGTGAAGGAATGGATGGATGGATGATGAATGGATAGATAATGGATGGATGATGGATGGATGGATGGATGGATGGATGGACGGACAGACGGATGGTTGGATGGATGGATGGATGGACGGATGGATGGATGGATATATGGATAGATGCCAAAGGCTCTTGAGGGATTTTGCAGATAGGGGAGATGGGAAGTACATAGAGAAAAGAGAATTTTCTCCTACATGCATGTGGGAGATGCTCCAGAATGTTCTCCTTTGTGGAGAACAATAAGATTCCCTAAACATTCTCTCATGCGAGAATCACCAGAAGGGTGGCATGGGAAACGGACAGGAGGGAAGTGGCCTGGGCAGACAGAGACCTGGTTCCAGGTGTGGCGCTTTCATTTAGCAGCTGTGTGATCTTGGGCAAGTCACAAAACCTCCCTGAATCTAAGACTTCTTGCTGTTATAGTTAGACTAGGTGAACCAGCATGGCCTTCTTTGCTCTGAAGTGCTGATTGTTATCCTCCACAACAGGATAGGTTATTTTGGGGTTGCTGGGTGAGGAGGAGCCATCTTAGCCCCAGTTCCACTATCACTTGCTGTGTGACTGAGTGAATCACCCATCCTCTCTGAGCTTCCTTTTCCTCATCTCTAAAATGTGGACGTAACAAGCCAACCTCAGAGTGTCCTGGCAGGGATCAGAAGAGATGACTTTGAAAGGGCCATGTGATGTGTTGTCATACAGTTTGCAGGTGACACAGGAAGTGCCCGTGAGAGCAGTGTGGCCATGGTTGGGGCCACCTAAGATGCCCTACATCTATCTGCTCCAACTCTCTCCAGGCCTGAGGTTTGTGCTAGAATTCTGAGCAAAGTCTGGGAGCAGTGCTGTTGGGTACCATTTTGCATTCTGCACCCAAGTCTCCTGGCAGAGGAGCTGAGTGGGAGCTGAAACCCAGCCAACCAAGCCATTCTCCCTGGGGCAGTGCTGCCTCTGCCTGTGGGAGGGGGGGCATTTTCTTCACCCCAAAAGGCCCTCTGCACACCAAGTCATGTGCCTGCAAGGATGGGTCCATCCAGGTGGAGAGTGGGGGAAGAGGTGGTGCCTTCTCCTAACTTGCATAAAGGCTTTCTATGGGCTAGTGGCAGCCAAGTTCCTGGGCACTAAGAAAACTCCCAAAGTTCACATTCATTGCTTCAGCCGGCCACTTACCTCCCAGGTCTGGGAATCGAGGTCCTGCCTCCATATCCTTCTTAGCACCTGCCTATCTGCTCTTGTGCCTCCTTGGCCTGCAACAGCCCTGTCCACTAGGATACCCTCTCATCTCTGGCCAGATCTCCCTGCAGCCAACAGCACAACAGACCAGCATTCTCTCTGGTCAGTATTCTGCCTGGCAGACAGCACTTACCCCCCCTCCCAGAGTCCTGACCTACCTCGTCTGCACTGCTCTCACTCTTTCAACAAGGGCTGGATGAGGCCATCACCCCTTCCATGTCTGGTATGTCCCAGGACAGAGAAGGAGACCTGTGACAGCCATGGTGCCTGTTGGGTTCTCTGGAGGCAGAGGCTAAGGAGGGCTCACTTTGCTGGAGGTCAATCAGGGATGGACGCCTGCAAACCTGCAGAAAAGGGTAGAGGGAGGGGTCAAGCTGCAGAGCACCCAGCAGAATCTGGCCAGCCCTGGGGGGAGCTCTGGGGTGTATTTGCCCAGCAGAATTAGGCAAGATGGCCAGACTCTGAACCCCTCCTTGATCAGTCATTTAAAGTGGATGATCCTGGGAAGGGCATGCCCTTAGCTAAAGCAGCTCTCTGTAGCTGCAGCAGGCCCGGAAGGAGCTGACGGCTGTGGCCACAAGCCATTGCTGGCAGGGGACCAGGGCAGCGCATCTCCAGGTCCTCCATAGAGCTGAGGAATTGCCCGGGTCCCTGCTCTTTTTAAGGAAGATTCATCTCATCTGGCTTTTGAGCCAAATAAAGGGGCTGTTTCTCTTAGGACTTTAAAATTGCAGGTCCGTGCTTTGGTTTAAGGAATGGCGAGCACTTCCGTGGCAGAGACTGTCCCACGTGAAACTGGGTGCAGGCCTCAGGAGGGGCTTCAGTGAGGGGGTGGTTTCATCTGAGCTCTTGCCAGAAGCCAAGCAGGAGGGCGTGGCAGGTCCCCACCCACACCTGGCAGCTCATATTTCTGATAACCCCTGAGATCAATGTCACACTTCCAAAATATCCACGGATTAGTGGCAGGGAGGTGTTAACAACCTGCAGAAGGGTTTCCAAAATAGAGTCAAGACATTTAGAGACTGAACCAGTCCTGATCTGCCCAGCCTCAGCTCTGGGCCATTTGTAAGACTGCAGCCAGGGCCGCCCACCTGCTCCAGCCTCCACCACACCTCCCCTGGGTAGGCAACCTGGACGGGCACTGCGGAGGTGCGGCTGCCCAGCCTGCAGCAGCCTGGCCTACATGTGCAGCCAGCCCCAGACCATACGGTCTAGACTTGTCCTCTACCCTAGTGGCAGCCCGAGCCCACGGGGGCCACAGCCAAATGGACCTGGCTCCTCCTACCACCTGCAGGCTCAGACGGAGCAGAGGGCACGGTTGTGGTTTCCCCGCTGGCTGCCCAGAGGGCTTGATGATATAGCCCAGACTTGTGAAGGAGTTAATAACCATGAGGGTAAACTTCAACCGGGAGAGACAGGAGACTGGAGGGGGCTGGCTGATGAATTTCTTGCCCTTCCTAGAAACCCCCACCCTCATGGATTGTTCTGTGAGGCAGTGGTTCATAGGGCGTCTCCAGAGACATCCAAGTGACTTTGAAATCAGCCCCATCTTTCTTTGGGGCTGTGGCCTGCCTGGTCTTATATGACTTTGTATTCACTTTCCCTCCTTTCTTATCTTTCTTCCTTTCCCCCTCACTCTTGCTTCCCCGGAATTGGAACATCTCCCTCCCTCCCCAAAAAGTCTTGCCTCAGGCTCTGTTTTCTGGAGAATCTGGGCTAAAACAGAGCTATTCCTAGAGAGAGCTAAAGCCCTCACCTCATAAGCGCTCACAGGCAAGGACAACATAGGTGCATAATCTGGGACATCAACCCACAGTCCCCTGTCTTTGATGACATAACCAGAGACAGGCTTCATTTCTCTACATGTCCTCGGGCTGTGCTGCAATTGGTGACTGCACAGTTGTGTGATGCTCAGTGGTATGACAGGTTACAGGACCATGGGTGGCATCACAGACCTCATTATTAACAGTGTGCTATGGGCGGAATTGTGTCCCCCCCAAAATATATGTTGAAGTTCTAGCCCCTGGTGCCTGTGAATGTCACCTCATTTGGAAGGAGAGTCTTTGCAGATGTAATCAATTTGAGATGAACTATGAATTATAGTGGACTGTATTCCAATGTGACTGGTGTCCTTATATGGCTCATGTCACCATTGCCACCCCCACCTCCCAGTGCAGAAGGGTGGAGGATTCCTTTCTGGGAAAATGTGTGGCTTCTAATATCACTTCCTCTCCTTCTTTTGTCCAAGTCATTTAACTGCTCTGAGTCAGTAGGTAAGTCTGTAAACTGGACACATCAGAACAGAAACTACATCACAAGGACATTGTGAGATGCACAGGAGATGATGCATGTGAAAAATCTCAAAACCCAAAAGGTACTGCATCCTGCACAGTGTACCTATTCTTGTTACCATATGGCCACGTCACCCCATCTGCGTGTGACCAACTTTAGCATCTTTCAAAGTGGAAACAAAACCCTGGTGACGTGTACAACTCTGTCCCATAAGGCCACAACCTTCTCAGCGATTCCTTTGCCACTGGGCTCTTCATTGACTGCAGAGCTCCCCAACACAATTGATCATGAACAGAGCCTCGAAGGCAATCTTTCCCGTTTTGCTCTGTACGGAATAACTACGGAGATAAAAGTAACTATTGACAAATAACCCCTTCTACCCACAGAAGATTCTCTTGACTCAAGAGGAGCAAAGTAAAATGTCACCCCCCGGATTTGGCACTCATGCGGGTCCATTATTGAACAAGTTTCCACAGCTCTCCAGGCATCTGTCAGCACGCTCGCTGCAATCAAACATGTAAACTCAGAGGCATTAGTCCAGATAAACACCACCTGCCTCTTCGTTTTATGAGATGGCTTTTTAATCCCTCCAAATCGGAAATGTTCTTCCTAGACACTGAATGCTTCTTGTGGAAGTTTTTGCGTTGAGAGTGGAATCCCCCTCCTGTCCCAGCCCATTGCTTTGACAGGTGTTAATTACACCCTTGATCAGAAAGAAACATCTGCACGCTTCAGCATGAGGGGAGGTGACAATTTGCAGCTCAGCAGGCAGTGGATGGGAAATTGCTGGAGAGTCTTTCTGGCCACGTGGGAGACATTGCCGGGGCTCCCCACTCTTGGCAAACAGACAAGCTCCCCTCCTGTCTCTAGAGCACCTAGGATCACCAAGGAGCAGACTACAGGAGGAAGCCCCCAGACTCACCTGCTTTACCCGCCTCCATGTGCTATTTTTCCTTCTCCCTCCACCAAAAGAGCCAGGTCTGTTGAATTGCTACACTGCACAACCCTCCACTGGCCATTCTGAAAGTCTTTTCTTTGGTTTGTGGCATTCTTGTTTGGTGGCAATACCAGCCCTGACTTGACGTGCTGTCTTTATTTATCCCACTGGATGTGCAGATGCTTAGATTTCTCCCCAGAAATATTTATGTGTTTGATTACAGGTCACTGCCCAGACCTCTAGACTTCCCGGCAATATGGTTCAATATACAGAATATAGGCTGTATTACTTTTCTTTTAATTTTGAAAAAAAATCTGATTCCAAAATACACCTGGCCCTGAGGAATTGTCAACTTGTACTTGGTGACGTTTTAGACCTGCGTTGACTCTCTCCACCCGGACTCAGGCGAACACTTGTGGACAAAC
Organism: Tapirus indicus; assembly: GCA_031878705.1. Lineage (NCBI taxonomy): Eukaryota > Metazoa > Chordata > Mammalia > Perissodactyla > Tapiridae > Tapirus > Tapirus indicus. The sequence continues at coordinate 8,898,501 of CM062923.1, read as the reverse complement.
AAGAGTGCATCGTGAGAGTGCTCCTGATGTCCCTACACGTTAGCCATGTCTACCCCAAGCATTGCTCTTTGAGAGCAAGGATAATGTGGACACAACTCATTGGTGGACACAATCCTCATTTGCTATGTCACTTTCCCACTGGGGACTCAGTTTCCCCATCTATCAACAGAGGGCCTCAGCTTCCTAACCTCTAGTCCTTGTGTGCTCTTTGGCTCTGAATTCCAACTATGAATCCCAGTGCTGTGGACTGAATGTTTGTGCCCTCCACAAAGGGCTTCATATGTTGAAGCCCTAACACCTAACGTGGCTGTATTTTGAGACGGGGCCTCTAGGGAAGTAATTACGGTTAAATGAGGTCTTAAGAGTGGGTCCCTGATCCAACAGGATTAGTGTCCTTATAAGGAGAGACACCCGGGACAAGCTCCATTTACGTGCTCGCTCTCTCGTCACGAGCACAGAGCAAAGGCCATGTGACAACGTGGTGAGAAGGCGGCCATCTGCAAGCCAGGAAGACGGTCCTCACCAGAAACTAAATCAGCCAGAACCTTGATCTTGGACTTTCTAACCTCCAGAACTGTGAGAAAGTAAATTTCTATTGTTTAAGCCGCCCAGTATTTTGTTATGGCGGCCCAAGCAGACTAAGACAGATGATAAATGTTCTAGTTTTACTGATCAGAAATAAGTTCAGACAAGTGACATGGAGCCTCACAGGATGAGTGAGAAATTAATGAGCAGCTGGGGGAAGGGAGCGCTTTTCAGCCAGAAGCACAAGGCCCGGAGGTGTAGAGAGAGCTGGTAGGTTCAGAGCATGGGGTAGAGCCCAGGGGTGAGGACTTGGGGTGTCATCCTAAGGCAATCATACGTTTTCAATAAAACACTGAGGCATATGGTCTGTCGAGAATATGTAACTGAGCCTAATTCTGGGAAATCCGAGTCATGAGGGTGCAGCCCGTGTGCCAAGAACGTCAGTGGGATCCACCTCGTGAGCAATACCTGAGGCTCTTTGCACCTGAATACAGTGTCATATCCCAGCCAAAGGGATGGTGAGAAATGTTGAACCACACCACAGAATGAATTGAGTTTACTAGGCCATTAATGCAGTCTACCAAATCGGGTTCCACTCTTTACAGAGAATCTCTCCTCCATTGTAACTAGGATATGTCACATCCTTTTCCTCTTTCTTTCTTTTCTGTATGAACTCCAAATGTATTTCTTAATCTCAGAAGATCCACAAGGAACATCTCATGGTCCCAAGCCGAAATATGATGGAAAAGAGTTCTCAGTGTCTTCATCTGCTTCTGTCTTCCATTCGCTGGTTTTCTTGTTCCCCGTGGCCCTGACTTTTTCTGCTCTTGAATAAATGTCTGAAGGGACAACTCCCCTCCCATGCAAATGGGCACCTCTGATTCCCTGGGCAGCCACCTCGAGAACCTTGATTTTAGGGGTTAGAAGAAAACATCCTCTGGGCTGGTTCCATAAAAGCTTCCCCCATTACAAAAAGTCCTTTAAGTGACAATTGTTGACTTTGTCTTGTTATCAACCACCCCACCACCCCCCAAGCAGCTGGACTTAAAAACTGTCTCCTGACTGCCTTCCTGGGGTTGTCTTCTTAACTCTTCCAACCCTGGTACTGTTGCACATAGGTGTGCACACACACACGCGCGCACACAGGCACACACACATTAAGGCCGCAAATATTGAACACTATGTGCAAGACAGTGAAGGCCTCGTAGGAAATGATCCCCGCCCTCAAGCCATGGCAGTCCTCTTGGAAAGAGAGTGTGTAAATACGTGAAAAACTGATTTGCAAAGCAAGAGTTAAATAATAGCAGCACCAATGGAAGAGAAAATCCCTCAGAAGCTCTCCCAAAATAGCTTCATCTTTAACAAAGCTGTCACCCCACAGCCCATTGGGTGCTCACAGCAGCTCTGAGAAATGCTCGAGGCAAAGATGGCAGAGGAGAGAAGGAAGGACGGAGACGTTAGCCTGGGATTCTTAGTGAGATGGGAGATTGGCCTCTCAAAGCCATCGGCAGGAACAAATGTTTCGTTTGTAGTCTTGGCAGCCTGTCTGTGCCAAATAAATAGCTTAACAAATAGACCTTGATTTCCACGGTTTTAAAACGGGAGTGGTGTTGATTTACCCAGTGTCTGACTTTTGTAAAAATCACACCATTTGAGCTCTCGAGCACTCTAGTCCCCATCTCCTGGGGTAGATTGACTTTTAAATGAACGTAGCTAAACACTCAAATCTCTGTAAGCAGGACAAAGGCTAGGAAGTGCACCTCCCTCCTTCACAGCTGAGCTGGTTTCTGAAGAGGTTTCTCTGTGACAATTTTCAGACCAGGCTGACCCCTTTCCCACCCCAGCAGGCACGAGAAAGCCAATGGGGGCCAGATCCCAAGAGAGAAGACTCAGGGCCTGAGAAGCTGGGAGCCGGCAGTTTCTGATCTGGGACTGAGGAATACCAGGAAAGCCATTGCTCCACCTCCACCTCATTCTTTTCTCCTTCTCAGTCACCTTTCGCTCATAAAAAGGGGGAGCTGATTGAGTACCTAGAGGGGTGGGCCCAGCCTGGGGCCCGGGGACTCTTGGGGGTAAAGGCTATGGTGGGACTCTCACAGGTAGGAGATGGATCACCTTATTCATCCATCGCCCATCCATCACGGCTCCACCAGACACTTCACAAGCTCCTCCCATGACACCTCCTACTATGCTAGATGCTGTCGAGGAAGAGACACAAATGAATCTGATGAGGGCCCTGCCATCAAGGACCTCACACACACACACATAAGGACATAATGAACGTAACCCCCACAGAGTAGTTTGTTTAAAACTTGCAGCTGGACCACGGGCTCCAAAGCACTATGAAGTCAGAAAGACCCAGACTAAAGTCCAGCTCTGCCCCTCACCAGCTTTGTCTTCCTCAGCCTCAGATTTCTCGCTGGAAAACTTCCAAGTCATGTAAGTGAAAGTGAAAATGATCATGTGTGCAAAATCTCTGAGCACACAATAGGTACTCAGTAAATGTTAGTTCCCGTTCTCCTTCCCATCAGATGATTACTGTGAGCCTAATACCAGCCTACAGAACTGCAAGGGCGGATCGGGATACGACAAATCCTGATGGGATTGGGAAAGACCTGTTACACTTTACCTAAGAATTTCATTCTTCTACTATGTAAAAGAAACTGCTGATCCGCTCCTGCCCAAAGCTTCCATCCCTGTTCTCTCACACGTCTTATCCACGCATCGCCAGCGCCCGGACACACAGTGGACATCAGTAAGTGTTTCCCTAAATAAGGTCCTCCTGGCATTTCTCTCCTGAGTCAATAGCAGCTTCTGCATCTTCTGGCGGCTGTCTTGCCAGGCTCCTTTCTCAGCAATCCCTGTGTGTTATTAGGATGGAGGCTCCGTGCTATAAAGACCCAAACTCATGAAAGAGAAATAAACTGCTCTCAAGGAGACGTTCCAGGGAAGGCAGTGATCTTTTACTGGGCGCTGAGTTTCCTCGAGGCCTCGTGCTAACAGTTATCTGCAGTATCTAATTTAATCCTCCTTACAATCCTGGAAGAGATGATGTCATAGACCGAATGTTTGTGTCCCCTCAAAATGCATACATTGAAGCCCTGACTCCAATGTGGCTGTGTTTGGAGACGGAGCTAACTAAGGTTAAATGAAGAAGTAATTAAGGTTATATGAGGTCGTATGGGTGGGGCTCTGATCCAATAGGTTTAATGACCTTATAAGAGACACTAGAGAGTTCACCTTCTCTGTCCGCCAAGTGAGAACACAGGGAGAAGGTGGCAGTCCACAAGCCAGGAGGAGAGCCCTCAACAGAAACCAAATCAGCGGCACCTTGATCTTGGACTTCTAGCCTCCAGAACCACGAGAAAATACATTTCTATTGTTTAGGCCACCAGTCTATGGTATTCTGTTATGGCAGCCCAAGCAGACTAAGACAGATGGTAATTATTCTAGTTCCACAGGTAATAAAATAAGTGCAGAAAGGTGACATGACCTGCCTGAGGTCACACGGCAAAGCCAGGATTTGTGCATGGGTTTGCCAGACCCCCAGGGCAGTGCTCCTTGCACTGTTCCACAGCTGCCTCTTTTCATGGCCACATGTTGTATGGTGAACATGTGGTTAGAATCTTGGGTTCCAATGTCTAGGGCAGCATTTCCCAAAGAGTGTCCCAGAAAGCCCTAACTCTATGGGATGTGTTATGGATTCATTTGTGTCCTCCAAAGAAGATATGCTGAAGTTCTAACCCTAGTACCTTAGAATGTGACCTTATTTGGAAATAGATCTTTGTGGATTTAACCAAGTTAAGATGAGGTCATTAGGGTGGGCCCTAATCCAATATGACTGGTGTTGTTATAAAAAGAGAACATTTGGACAGAGACAGACACACACGCAGAAGAAAGACAGTGTGAAGGGACACAGGGAAAATGCCCTGTGAAGATGGAGGATTACAGTAATGCATCTACAAGCCAAGAGACACCTGAGGCTACTAGAAGCTGGGAGAGAGGCCTGGAACACATCCTCCCCTAGTGCTGTCAGAGGGAGCATGGCTCTGTCAACACCTCACCAGAGAAGATATACACATGGCAAATAAGCATATGAAAAGATTCTCTATATCATATGTCATTAAGGAATTGCAAATTAAAACCACAATGAGATACCACTACATACCTATCAGAATGGCCAAAATCCAAAACACTGACAACACCAAACGCTGGCAAGGATGCAGAGTAGCAGGAATATTTATTCATTGCTGCTGGAAATGCAAAATGGTATGGTCACTTTGGAAGACAGTTTGGTGGTTTCTTACAAACTAAACATACTCTTACCCTATGATCCAGTAATTGTGCTCCTTGGTATTTATCCAAAGGAGCTGAAAACACATGCCCACCCAAAAATCTGCACACAGATGTTTATAGCAGCTTTATTCATAATTGCCAAAACTTGGAGGTAATCAAGATGTCCTTCAGTAGGTGAATGGATACATAAACTGTGGCATATCCAGACAATGGAATATTATTCAGCGCTAAAAAGAAATGAGCTATCAAGCCATGAAAAGGCATGGAGGAAGCTTAAATGCATATTCCTAAGTGAAAGAAGGCAATTTGAAAAGGCTGCATCCTGTATGATTCCAACTATATGACATTCTGGAAAAAGCAGAACAATGTAGACAATAAAAAGATCAGTGGTTGCCAGGAGTGGGGGGGCAGGGGGTGGGAAGAGATGAATAGTCAGAGCACAGAGAATTTTTAGGGCAGTGAAAATACTTTGTACAATATTATAATGATGGATATATGTTATTATACATTTGTTCAAACCCATAGAATGTACACCACCAAGAGTGAATCCTAAGGTAAACTGTGGACTTTGAATGATTATGGTGTGTCAACGTAGCTTCTTCCTTGGTAAAAGAAAAAATGCCCCATTCTGGTGAGTGATGTTGGTAATGCATGTGTGGCAGCAGGGAGTTTCTGAGAAATCTCTGTACTTTCCTCTCAATTTAGTTGTAAACCTAAAACTTCTCTATGAAAAAATAGTCTCTTAAAAAAATTAAAATAAAGTCTATGAAAATAAATAAATCAGCAAACTAGGAACTGAAGAGATGTCCTCAACCTGATAAACAGAATCTATGAAAATCTACAACAAAAGCCACTAGCTTAGCAAGATCACAGGAAATAAAATCAATATACAAAAGTCAGCTGTATTTCTGTATACTAGCAATGGACTAGTGGAAATAGGAATATCTATATTCACATATAATAGAAATAAATATATATATTTAGAAGAGAATCAAAAGCATGAAATACTTAGGGATAAATCTTTAAAAATATATAGTTCTCTGTATGCTGAAAACTACAAAACACTGATAAGTGAAATCAAAGAAGACCTAAATAAGTGGAGAGATATACCATGTTCATGGATCAGAAGACTCAATATCGCTAATATGTCAATTCTCCCAAAATTAATCTATCTATAAATTCTAAGTGATACTAATCCAAATCCCAAAAGGCTCTTTTGTAGAAATCAACCAAAAATTTGTATGGAAGTGCAAAAAAAATTAAAATAGTCTAAGAATTTTGAAAAAGAAGAATAAACTTGGAGGAATCACATTATTTGATCTCAAAACTTAAGATAAAGCCACAATCATCAAGACAGTGTGGTATTGGTGAAGGAAAAGTCATATAGGTCAACAGAACAAAATACAGAATCCAGAAACAGAACCATACATGTATGGTCCATTGATTTTTGATTAATGTGAAAAGGTAATTTGTGGAGAAAGATTAGTCTTTTCAACAAATAGTGTGGGAACAATTGGATATCCATACCAAAAAAAAATAATAATAAAAGAACCTCAACCCATACCTCACACTATATGCAAAAATTAACTCAAAATGCATCATAGACCTAAATGTAAAACATAAAACTATAAAACTCTGAGAAGAAAATATAAAAGAAAATCTTTTTGACCTGGGAATTAGGCAAAGGTTTTAGATAAGACAGAAAAAGCATCAATCAAAACAAGAAAAATTGAACTTTATCAAAATTAAAAACTGCTCTTTGAAAGACATTTAAGAAAATGAAAAAAACTAACCACAGACTGGGAAAAAATATTTTCAAAACACATATCTGATAAAAGATTTATATCCAAAATATTTCTAAAATCTCCAAATTCAACAAAACAATCCAAATAATCAGGGAAAATAAGCACACAAAAAGAATTTCAACATCATTAGTCATTACAGAAATACGAACTAAAACTACAATGAGATATCACTACACACCTATAAGAACAGATAAAATTAAACATATGTATATATTGACAGTATTGAGTACTCAGAAAGATGCAGAGCAATTGGAACTCTCACATACGCACTGCTGGTGGGTAAAACAGTTTGCAAAACAGTTTGACAGTTTCTCAAAAAGTTAACCATACCCCTAGCATATGATCCAGTCATTCCACACTGAGATATTTACCCAAGAGAAATGAAAGCATATGTCCATAGAAAGAGGTGTACGTGAATGTTCATAGAAGCTGTATTTGTAATGGCTCTAGCTGGAAACAAGCCAAATATTCCTCAACAGATGAATGGATAAACAAACTGGTTACATCCATACCGTGGACTCAGCAATAAAAAGGAATAACTACTGACACATTCAATAACATGGACGAATCTTAAAAGCATTATACTAAGAGAGAGAAGTCAAACACAAAAAGCTACTGATTTCATTTATATGCCATTCAGAAAAAGGTGAAACTATTATGACAGAAATCCAATCAGAGGTTGCCAGGGGTTGGGGGTAGAAGGAGGGACAAAAGGGACCTTTTGGGGATGATGCATATGTTCTGTCTGGATCGTGATGATGTTTACACAACTATACACATTTGGCAAATCTCACAAACCTGTACACCTAAATTTTATATATCAATTATATCCCAATAAGCCTGACTTTAAAATTTTTTATTACCATATTCAGAGAATGTTTCCTCTTTTTTAGCAAAAGTTTATCATTAAAAGAGAGAAAGGAATCGTTATTTATGCTAATTTCTTCTGATTAATACATGACTAAACACCACATTTTTGTATGGGGAGAACTATAAATAAGGACATAAAACGCACTCACGTGGTACATTATGTACATTTGCACCTAACAAGGAACTTTTAGAGTCACTGCTTCTATAATCGTCCCTGGCACAGAACAAAGATGAGGAAAAGTGGTGGTTAGTATTATTAGTCTGCTTCTCACCCATGTGTCCCTCACCACAGCCCGGGGAGGTAGGCAGGGCCTGTGTTATTATTGTCTCCATTTAATAAATGCAAAATCGAAGTTAAAGAGCTTGCCAAAGGTCACACAGCAGGTTGGTGGCAAACCTGAATTTGAATCCATGTCTTTTTTACCACAGAGAAAATTGTAAGTTTTCCTTAATCTTCTCCCCAGAAACAACAAAGTGAAAAACGTGAGGCGGAAGCTATGTACATAATTGTAAGCCCAGTTGAGGAGAAAATCGATGAGCAGGAAGAAAACTTGTTTACAGCCCCAGGGTCTATTTTGGGTGCCCAAATCAGTGCAGTAGATGTGAAAACGCCACCCACATCGCAGTACCCAGAGCCTGTGAGGTGGCGGGGGCCCAGGTGTGACAGGAGCTGGGACGCACCAGATGCTGTGCTTCTGCAGCTTATTTGCTCTGATGGGTCGTGAAGTGGAAGAAGCCCTCTGGAGACAGATGACCGGGACACTAGGGCGGGCCTGAAGAACGTTCTCTTGTGCAGTCCTGGAAAAACTGACTCTTGTGCCCCTGGCCTATGGACCTTCCCCCCAGGGCCTCAGGGGGGAACCAGAATTCCCCTCCTCTGTGGTTACCTCACCCCTTGGTGGGCTCCATCTTATTCATCATGGACAGCATTTCCCAAAGTGAGGTACTCTCACCACCAGTTCTGAGAGGTCATCAGGAGGCATTTTGAAGAGTTCTGAGAGAAAAAAAGTTCTGTGGGAATTCTGGGCTAACCAGTACAGGGTCGAATTGTGTCCCCCCAGAAAGATGTGTTGAAGTCCTAACCCCCAGGGCCTCAGAATGTGACCTTATTTGGAAATAAGCACATTATAGATGCAATTAGTTAAGATGAAGTCGTACTGGAGTAGGACGGGTCCTTAATGCAATATGACTGGTGTCCTTATCAGAAAAGGAGAGAGACACGCGGGGGGAAGACGGCCATGCGACGTCAGCCACGAGGCAGAGATGGAAGGGCTGCAGGACCAGCCAAAGAATTCAAGGCTGGCGGCAGCACCGGAAGCTGGAAGGGGCCAGGAAGAGTTCCCCCCTACAGGTTTCACAGGGAGCACGGCCCTGCTGACACCTTGACTTGGGACTTCTAGCCTCCAGAATTGTGAGACAATAAATTCCTGTTGTTTCGAACCACCCAGTTTGTGGTACTTTGTTATGGCAGCCCTAGGAAACTAATTACTAAAATTAATTCTTTACTTCTCGGAGACTTTAATAAGCTAACCTGCAAGAACTTCCAAGAAGGAAGAAAGAAGCTCCATTTTCTCAACTTATTTTACCATAGAATTTTTTTCCTCAAAAAAATTAGTGTTGGGGCTGCCTGGTGGCGCAGCAGTTTAGTTTGTGCTTGGCGGCCCGGGGTTCACCGGTTCGGATCCCGGGCGCCCGCTGATGCACTGCTCGTCAGCCATGCCGTGGCGGCGTCCCATATAAAGTAGAGGAAGATGGGCACGGATGTTAGCCCAGGGCCAGTCCTCCTCAGCAAAAAGAGGAGGATTGACAACAGATGTTGGCTCAGGGCTGGTCTTCCTCACACACACACACAAAAAATTAGTGTTCCATGAAAGGATCTTTGGGAAGTGGGGATTTTCAGCACTCATCTGTGGTATCTCAGGGGGATGACATAGAATGAGGGGCCGGGCAGGGTCCACACAGCCTGAGTGCCCCTCCAGGGAGGCTGCTCCTTCCAACAGGCCCACCACCAGGCCCCACAGAGAGCTCTGCTCCTGTTCAGTGAAAGAGTGAATGAATGAATGACCCCCCACTGATTGGCAGTGATGTCGTCCTATTGACAGATGACCGACCCTCTGTCTTCGGGGGCTCACCCCCAAAGGAAGGCACCACAGGACATTTGCTTGCCTCTCTGGTCTTATCTCCCACCTCTCCCTCACCACTTGCACACTCAGGGTTTTAATTACACCCAACTAAAATGTCCCATGCTTTCTCTCCTCTGGGCCTTTGCATATACTGCCCCTACTGTCTAGAATGACCCCCACTCTCACCCCCAACCCACACTTTGTCCCCTTGGGATTAACACCCATTCTTTAAGGCAAGTTCAGAGCCCATGGAAGCCCTTTGCAGACCACGGCCTCTCCCCCAGCACCTCACAGAGGGCCCTATTACAGTCCTCACACCTGGCCTCCAGCTAGGGTGGCCCCAGCTCCAGTGGGGCTCAGTGAAGACGGGATGGGCCTCAGTGTCTTCAGGCCCAGTGCCATCTGGTCTCCTCATTCTGTCCTTGGGCAACTGGCTTTGCCTCTTTGAGTTTCTGATTTCTCACCTACAAACAATACCTATTTGCAAGATTTTTGTGAAAAAAAAATAATGCATTAAAAGTGCCAGACGTCTAATAGAATAAATAAAATAATGTTATTAGTACTGTTTTTATTATGGCATTTGTTTACGGGTGTGTCTTACCAGCTGGACTGTGAGCCCCTTGAGGGCAAGGACAATGTGTGTCCTTCCTTTCCAAGTCCCAGCCCCCAGCACAGCTCGGATCACAGAAGCTAGTGTTCGCTAACCAAACCAGAGAGCGATTCCCGGGCTCAGCAGGCTGCTGGGGGTGCTGTCAGCCCTCCTCCTCCTGTCTCACAACCTTCCCCCATGACTCAGGTGCCCCAGCAGCATCACCGCTCCCACAACGCTCTGCCCACCCTCCAGCCGCCCTTTCCGCCTGTCCCCTCCGCCTAGAGCCTGACAGCTGAGGAGCATGGAGGAACTGGCATGCAGGGTCTCCCCCAGCACTCCACTTAACGTGCATACCCACCTCAGCACCCGTTAGCACAGCAGGCAGCATGTCCTGTCTCAGAAAGCCCTTGTCACTTACTGAAGCAAGCGGAATGCCGCTGCAGCAGATCCCGCTGAAAGGAAGTGCCGCACTAACCATGAGGGAAGAGGTTCCCTCTGTTTGCAGGTCGTAACTCTTTCCATTTCCCAAGTTTATTTAAATTGGATGTCCTAAGACACTGATAAAAGCCATATACGAAAACATGCATTCATTAAACATCCATCAAGCACCTTCTAGTCACCAAGCTCTGTGGAAATAATGGGGACAAAATAAAAATTAAAAATTCCTACACTTAAGAAATATATTGTTATGGTACGAGCTAAATGGCTAGAACAAAAACTCTCAAATACAATGGCCCAAACCATAAAGGAGTTTATTTTTCTCTTTTGTAACAGTCCAGAGGTGAATTCTACTCCACAAGGTCATTCAGGAGATCAGATTCCTTCTATCTCTTTTTTTTTCTTACTGTGGTACAACTTGTGTATAATAAAGTACAGAAATCTTAAGAGGATAGCTCAATTAATTTTTATATATGCATACACTACCCAGATAAGGTACAGAACATTTCCAGCACCCAAGGCCCTCCTGCCTTATTGTTTTGCATACCCTAGGGTGTCACCCTTGTGCCATGGGTAAAATTCATTCACATCATCACCTTCACATTCGAGCCCACAGGAAAAGGTGAGGGGAGGAGAGGAGCATGTAATTTCCTAATAAAAATGTGATCTGGAAACTGCACACATCCCTTCTGTCCACACCCCATTGGCTAACTCTTAGTCATATGGTCATATGAGCTGCAAGAGTAGCTGGGAAAATTACCTCTGGTTGGGCAGCCACATGTGCCAAAAAAACTGGTGAGGTTCTGTTACTAAGAGGAAGAAGGGGAGAACGGATCCTAGGGTGTCAAGTCAGCAAATGAATAGCCAGACAGCACACACACCTGGCCCTCTGGAGCCTGTTTATGAGTCTCATGGAGCAGCAGCAGGTGGGTGTCAGAATCTGGGAAAGAGATGGACCCTCGCTCTTACCTGGGAGGCTTCTTAGCTGCACGATTAAAGGGGAGCTGGCTTCTCCTCAAACCCGATCAGAGGCCAGGATCCAACATCAGTGTGATATGCGGGGATTTTGGCTCCAACTCAGCCCTGCCATCTCAGCATACACTGATAAAGGACCATCAGTCCCCACCCCGTGTCGTCATCAGGGGCTGGGGTTCAATCCCCCCATTACAACTTTTATGACATGGCCACCTCAGGAATCTGCCAGAATTGATTGCCTCGAGCTCTTGGCTTTAGCTCGACTCCATGGAGTTTTGCAAGAGACCAACTTACAGGGAACTGGTCTTGGACAAAGTCACCCTTCCCTGTAAAGGGGACAATTAGTAGTGAGGATCACGATAGGCTTACACTCTAGCAGTGACATCAACCAGCCAAAGCAAATTCCGTGTGAGAGAAGCCCTAATAGAAGTCCAGAAGGAGTGCCCTATAGGGAAGGCCATCTGCACAGAGAGAAAACATGTAAACTGAGTCAGAAGGAAAGAAGGAGCTCTGCAGGGCACTGGGAAGGACACGGATGGCTGGGAATAGCATGGCAGGGCACCAAGGGGTGTGACAGTAGCTGCAATAAATCCTTTAACAAACAAACAAACGTTAAATATACAGAAGGAACAAACACCATAAAAAGAAACCTACGGTGATATAGACTTAGTATAGGAAGCATTAAGTTCACCTGGCTCTAACGCTCCTGGAAGTCAAAGCATAAAGGAGACGCATCAGATTATACAATTTTCACTGCCTGATATAAATAAGTTCTCAAGCTTGTTAAGACTGATATCTTCCCAAAGTGCTACCTGGCATATGCTTGGTTTTAAAAATTAAAGGAATTCAAAATTATAAGCAAGATGGTTAGAATAAGTCTACTATAATATCATAGAAAGTCTCAGCAGCCTATGTAATATTAGGGGTAACAATAAAAAACATAATTCTAAACAGAATCCAGCATAGGGCCACATGACAGATAATTAGATCCCTGACCACACCTGAAATCTGCTGACATACGTTACTGAGGGTTTAGGTCCAACTGCCACGTCCTGTGCCCCCAAATACCGTGACTTAAAATAGAAATATGTTTCCCTTTCACGTGACGGTCTGGATGTGGCAGTGGGCAGTGGGCCAAGGCTGGCAGGTGTCTCTGCTTGCTGAGGTCATTTAGGGACCCCGGCTCCTTCTATCTTGTTGCTTTGCCATCCCCTAGGCTGCCATCACTGTCCACACGGTGGGCACCGGCTCCTCAGAACCACCTCGCCATCCCAGCCCAGGAAAAGCGGAAAGAGTGAGCAGGGCACGCAATTTATGTACTGAAAAAAATAATCTGGAAATAGTAAGCACTACTTCCCCTCACGCTGTATTGACCAAAAGGTAATCATATGGATGCAGTTTGCTGCCAGGGAGGCCAGGAAGTGTGGTCTATAGTGGTTGCTCATGTGCCTGACTAAAACTCAGGGCTCCTATTGCCAAAAAGAAGAAGGGCAGTTAGCAGTCTCTGCCTCAGCATCTAAATACCCGTCTCCACAGAGACAAGCCAACAGAGCGTCAAGGAACGAGGAGATCACTGAGGCACTGCGCCCACTGGCTCCAAGGCTATAGACTTCTTTTAAGGAAAAAATCCATTTGTTGCTGATCCTCAGTTATTGGCAAAGACTGTATTAGAACAGTTCAGGAAGGCTTTTGATAAACTCTCCAGGCAACAGGTTCAAGTTTCTGCTCCATTAAGCCCTCTGCCAAGACAAAGGTCTACTTAAGCAGGTAGTCAAGGTGACAAGTGCATGTCCCCTCTTCTATCTTCTGCCAAATCTGGGTGATGTTTAAACCCAATCTGGCTGACCACCCAACTCACCCCATGCGTTTTGCACCCTATGAAACCCTCAGTACCACCAAGAGGGCAGAAACTCGCCCACGTCACCCAGCGAGTCCCCAGGAAAGCTGGGACCAGAATAGAGGAGCAGAAGCAGACCCGGCCCTCAGCCCATAGCACCTGCAATCATTGTGCAGAGAGAGCATAACAACTGAGGCGCCTCAGTTCCTGGGAACTTGGCTGTTATAAATGGAATTATCTTCCCCGCCGTGAGCAGGACCAGGGGTGAAGGAGTGGCTCTGTGACTCATGGACACCCAGGGTGGCTGCCCAGGACACCAAAACAGGAGATGGTCGAGAGGGAGTGCATAGCTGCAAGCTGAGTTGGCATTTGAGGAGGCGCCAGGGATTAGGGCAGGAATTCCAGCACCCTCCCACCCAGGACACCTCTGCCAGAGGGATGAGCCCGCAGGGCCCAAGGGGGGCCCTCTGAGGACAACTTCTGTGCAGGAGCAGGAGCCGCAGAGGCCCCAGTCAGGTGGGCATGGAGCCAGGACCACAGACATGAGCCTTCCTAATAATCTGGTTAATGTCTCCCATCTCTCCGAAGACTCCAAGTTCTTAGAGCAGGGATGTGCCTGTCTTTCCCCCTCTCACATTGCTAGTGCCTGGCACGTAGTGGCTGCTCAATAAATCTTTGTTGACTGACATCCTCCGTCTCAGGCCTCATCTGGAGCCACAGGGCAAGAACATTTATTGAGTATCCACCAAGAACCTAATTAGATATTTCCCCATATGGCATCTTAGTTCATCTTAATAACCTTGAGAGTCAGGTATTATTTCCTTCATTGGGACCAAACAGAGCCCAGTGGCCCATCCCAGACACTATGCTCTAGTCTCAAGAGTACAGACTTCCAGAATGGAGGGGCAGAAGCAGATCCTAAAGATGGTTCAACCTCTTCAACGTGCAAAGAACAAAACGCCAAGCGGCAGCACCTCAAGAGAGGGCTGAAAAGGAAGGGGCTGCCTCTCCTTGAGGATGGCAAGGGGCCCAGTGGAGTTCTGGGTGCTTCACAGTTGTTCCCTTGCCTAATCCTCACACAAACCCCGGGAGCTATGATCCTGTTACCCCCTTTCACAGAACGGAAACGGGTTGAGAGGGGTTAACACTTGCCCAGGTCCCTCAGTACAGGCGGAAGAGCAGGGTTTGAACTCAGGTCAGTCTGCCTGCTGAGCCCCAGCTCCTTCCACTTGTGCGGACGCAGCACTTGAGCTTTGCTGTGGACTGAATTGTGTCCCCCAAAATTCATGTGTTGAAGCCCTAACCCCCACGTGACTGTATTAGAGAGGGGGCCTTTAAGGAGGTGATTAAGGTTAAATGAGGTCATAAGGGTGGGGCTCTGACCCCATAGGACTGGTGCCCTTCTAAGAAGAGGAAGAGATGCCAGACCGTTCTCTCCCCATGTGAGAACACAGCAAGGAGGCAGCCATCCTCGAGCCAGGAAGAGATCACTTGCCAGAACCTGACCATGCTGGCACCCGATATCAGACTTCCCATCTCCAGAGCTGTGAGAAAATTAATTTCTGTTGTTTAAGCCCCCAGTTTATGGCATTTTGTTACGGCCACCCAAGCAGACTAACACAAGATTTTCAAACTCCAAATAGCTCAGCATTGACTGGAACAAGCCCTTAAGGCCTCCCTTCCCCGTGGTCAATATTTTAGGGAAAATAATAAGTTTAATATCTCCCAAGGACATTGTAGAGTTTATAGAGGAACTGGGAATTGCCACAGGGCCCGGGCCTGCTGGTTTAACTTCCTCGTTAAGAATTTATGGGGCACAAGTACTCCCCAGGAGCTTCCAGAATCCCCTAAAGCCATTCTTCCCAGTCTGAAGATCTCGCCTCATGAATGCCTGGCCCTCATCACCCCTCCCTAGAGGGCGGCTGCCTGCTCTCTCCAGAAGGCATCTGTTCTGCGAAGAATCCCTCCTATCTTCCCGGTTAACACAGAACATTCTTGCCCTGTGATCTGCGCCAGAGCACTGAGGAAGGCGTTGTCATCTCCCCAGTTTCCCAGATAGAGAAATTGGGGTTCAGGGGGTCCCCTGACTTGCTGAGTGACAGCAATCCTTGAACTCATGCCTGGTCTTCCGACGTGAAGACCACGGTTCCCAGGTCAATGCCACAGCCAGCCCTTTTGCAAAATGTTCTCATTTAAATACAATGTAAGGAAGTACATTTGGATAAATTTTGTTAAATAAGTGAATCAATTCATGGGCCAATAATTAAATGGAAAATGACAACTAACGAATTAGAGCTATCTGAATACCTCGCCAGCCAGAGAGAGAAATAACCCAAAAATAAGGAGGAGGAGGAGTGGGAGAGGGAGGAAGGAGGAGGGAAAAGGGAGAAGCGCATTTTTCCTCTCTCATTCACCAGGCTCCTGCAGACCATGGCCCAGTTCCACTCTGTCTAGCAGTGGTTTGTGGAGGGCCGTGGGCCAGGACCTGGGTGAAGGGCTGAGACTCAGAGACGACTCTGCCAAAGCCGCCTAGAGGCCCACCACACTTTGTCACATCTTCACTAAACTGTGCCGAGCATCAGACCCCGGGAGTGGGAGACACGGGCTTGTCTCCGGGCTAAGCAGGCCGGTTCTTGCACCACAAGCATGAGGCACGATTTCAGGGTCCTCCAACGCTCTGATCATACCCTCCTTAGGACACACCAGACTCGCTGGTAAACTCCACATTAGTGCATTTTCAGGATGCTTCATCATTGACAAAGTGCTTCCACATTCCATGTCTCATTTCTGCCTCACAATACCTTTGAGAAGAAGGTATTGCAACCAGTTCCATTTTACAGAACAGGAAAATAAGGTTCAGAAAGGCTAATTAACTTGCTCAAGGTCAAGTAACTAGTAAGTGACCAAGCCATGGTTTGAACTCAGATTCTCCTGGCTCTGATTCCAGTGCTCTTTCCACCCTTCCAAGTTGCCTCCCGGTCCCCTGCTGACACCTCATTTATACACACATATGTATGTCTAACTTGGCACAGAGTCCACACAAATTGAGCACAACTCAAATTCGCCCTGACCCTGAAATGTGCGAGCGACATGTGCCCTTTGAGGGAAACTATTTGCACCTGTTTCCAAGGGGTATCTGAAACCAGTGAAGTAATGCCTGAGAACGAGCCACACAAATGTGGGTCGATGCCGAGGTCAAGGTCACTCGCTGCCTGTCCACCAGCAGGAAATAGGACTGGGAGGCCAAGTTCACGCCGCAAGGCCTCCTCGGGCTCCCTCCAGACTCTGCCTGGTTGAGAGTCCCCACCCCAATCCCTTCCACATCTTCACCATGTCCTAAAGCCTCCACTTCTCCATCAACAAAAATATAACTTAAAATACATTTGATGATTCACAGCAAAGACTAGAATGGCGCCCCAGCATCTTAGCAGGTGTTGGTTCTGCCAAAGCAGATCCTTTCGGCTTTCAGCAGCATCACACACTTCTTCAAAAGTGAAAAACGATTCTTCCCTTCTCAGTAGATGTTAAACCAGACATGGAGTTTCAGAGCTACATTTTGAAGTGTTTCATAAAGCATTCCACTGGAAATAGAAATGCTTTTGCTTTTTACCAAAACACATGAAGTAGCTCGTTCCTGAGCTCTTTGAGTAATCCTATTTTTTTCATGGATGTGGTACAAAGGGGTAATATATGAGATTTGTATGTAACTCTCTTGCAAATGTTTTTCTCCAATATCTAATTATCCATTCAAACCCCAGTACATTGTCTTCTAAATTTCTAAGTAGTTTAATAATAGAATTGCTTCATAAACTCTGATACATGCTCAGGAATCAAGCAAAAAATTAAAGAGTTAGGAAAACAAGGTACTGCAGACACGGACATTCCTGAGTTCTAACCCTTGTGAACTTGGTGGCTGAGGTTCCTCTATCAAAAATCATTACTGGGAGCCCTTTGGCTGCGGCAGGTCACAGAGGATTGTCCCAATGTCTCCGCTCCTCCCAAACCCCCCTCCCCTTCCTTAGAGAGATGGAGGCCATCCTGTCACTCCCATCCATCCTCTCCTGCTTTCTTCCCACCGAGAGTGAAATGGGGCACCACACTCCCAGCTAATAAAGGACCAGAGCCAGGAAGCAATCCTTGAGTCCTTCCTCCCTCCTGTGCCCACATCCAGTCCAAGACCATGACCTGTTCAGATTTCTGCATGCGTGTCTCATGCATAAAGAGCCAGAGAACTGCGGCGACCCAAGGGTGATGGGGATCACTGTGTCTCTCCATTTTGTTTGCAATGAGAAAACAAGAACCCCGAGAGGAGAAATGACTAGACGAAGGTTACATCAACCAAGAGGGCAAACCAGGACTAGGATCCGTGCGTTCTAGTTCCACGCCCTGCACTCTTCTCTCTTCTAGGCGGTGGACTGCTCCTTTCTTCCCCTCCAGGCAGCACCTCCCTTCACTCCCCGGTGGCTCTCACATGGATGCCCACTGCCTCCTGCCTGGCCTCCCTCCTGCATCACTCCCCCAATCCACCTGTTCCCTTACAGTCTCGACAGTAATGCCTCAGCCTCCCACCTGAACCTCTTCAATGTCTTCCCAGTTGCTGCAGGCCAAATAAAGTTCCCAGCCTTTCACCTGGCATTGGGGGTCCTGGGAATTCACACTCACTCTATCCTTCCCACTGCTTCCAACACAAACTTCCAAATGGGAGGTCCTCAAGCCCTCCCTGCTCTTTGCCTCCTCTAATCTCATTCCCTTCCAACTCAAATGACTGGTCAGCATCTCGCTGCCCTCTGTGGCCCCTTCCCTGCCCAAGCCACCACCCCCTCCTACAGCACAGTGCTGGATCCCTCCCACAGCACCTATGGCCTTCTGCTACTTGGCAGGGCTCTCTGTGGGTGCACATTCACTCTGCTGGGCTGCGGGCTCTGTGGGGATGGGAGCCACATCTTAACTATTGTTGTATAACTTTCCCATTTGGGCCCAAAGCTTAGCACACACCAGACATTTAACAATCCGGCACTTAGTAAAGGCGGAATGAGTTAATGAAGTGACTGTCCTTTATAAGAGCGATAGTTCTCCACATATTAACTAAACTTCCTCCAAGTTGTCACTATGATCATTGTCTATACTGTGAAGGATTTTCAGTTGTTTCCAAAATAAGCCTATCCTCTGAAGATGTTGAGTAGGACAATATTCACACTTCAACTGCAGTAAGACCCAAGCTGAAGACTCTCTGCAGAGAGTCACCAAGGAGTCCCCACAAATGGGGGTCCAGATACCTCCCAGGAGGGACCACTGAGTCAAGAGAATCAGCCCTACTCTCAATGACTTCCCCATCACCTCTTCTACCATGTAAAGATTGGACTGGGGGTGGGGAGGATAAGGGACAAATGCCCAGCACTAGGGAGCTCACAGCCCAATAGAGCTGGAAAGACACATCTGAATAGAGCTCTGTCACAGAGCAGAAGGCCATAGGTGAAGTTGCAGGGGACCCAACAAGATGCTACTGATGGAGAGAGCCTGGCTTCAAGGGCTGGACCCAAAGGCTTCCCACCCTTCCACTCAGCCATCATCAGCAACATACCCCCGTGGCCATCAAATAGGCTCTATCACACGCAAAGCGATGCCAGTCATAGAGGAGCAGCATTTTCTCCTGGTAATTTCTTTTCTTACAGAGAAACACCTTTCCCAGAACTACACCCCCTACAGACTTACCCTACTTCCACTGGCCAAGATTGGGTCCCGTGACCTCATTTTAATAATCACTAGGAAGGGGAACAGAATCATCATCACAACTAATCAACCTTCACCCCCTTGGGCAGGAGGGCCCCCAGGAAGCATACAGCCCCCACACCTGAACAAAATTGGGGTTCTGTTGGTGAGGAGGAAGGCAGGGGGCAGTGGCAGTATCATCTACTAAGGTAGAATCTCAGCCCAACATACCCAAACCTTCATAGCTGATTGTTGATCCAGCGCATCCTCTCCTGTGGTGTAACAAAACCTTAGCAATGAGAGACAGCGTCTGGGCATAGGAAGAGTTCTCATCAGTGGCCCAGAAAATCTGAATTTTCCATTCAGTTCTGATACTTGCGAGTCATCAGGCTTTGGGCGAGTCACTTAAACTCTTCGAGCCTGTTTTCTCATCTGAAAAACATGGTTCATATTCCTTTACCTAGCCACGGTAGAGATCAGAAGAGGAACGGTTGTGCATGCTCTGTATACCCTAATTCCATGTAAAGGGGCCTCCTTGTCTTCTTCTGAAAACAGTGTAAAAGATGATCAGGACTCAGTTTGCTGGCTGGCACCAGTGGTGGCTATTTTGGGAGGAGTGGTTACTAAGAAACACGAGGCTCTGGTAGCCTTGACAACCATAGGTAAGACAGAATGATGGTGCATCGACTTTCTGTATTCCATTCTCATCTTCTCCTCACAAAGCTTGGCATCTGGTGATTTATTTGTCAGATGAGGCATCTCCCAGGGCTGAGCAGGGCCTGGCATTGTCTTGGCTAGACTACTCTTAGACACAATGGTCCAGATAGGCTCTGAGAGGATACAGACGACTCCTTGCTTCTGAGGTCACCCTGGAAAGTGCAGGGTGCCTTCTTGGGGAGCCCACTTTCTGCCCCCATCCTTGTGGTCCTTAGCTCCATCGCAGCCTTACGCCAGCTGTCCAGAGTACAAACGCTGTGCGCAGGAGTCAGGATTACATATAGTAGACCCCGGTTAGCAGTTATAAGCACACAGAGCAGCTATCAGGTGCTGGCAGGGCTGCCCAAGAAGATACAAGAATTGTATCTTCTCCCTTGGAAACCCGAAGTGTTTGAACCATTGTTTTCACTGAGTAGATATAGAAGATATTAGTAGATGTAAATAGATATAGAAGAATATTTATAACTGGCGTAGGGTGTAAAGACTACCAGTGCTACAAGTGCCCACATACCCACAACCCAACTGGAGAACCAGAACATGGCCGGCACCTTCACAGCCAAGTGCACTTCCCCGCCACACCGCCTCACCCATGTCCCCACACCTCTATCGTGACTGGTGTGTTTACATTTCCTTGCTGTGCTTCACAGTTTTATATCTCTGAAAATGTATTTTGTTTTGCATATTTTTTGATCTTTACATAAATGGAATGATAGAGACTCATTCTTCTCCTCTTGCTTTTTTTTTTTTTTTTTTTGCTCCACCATGTATTCCTGGTATTCATCCTGATGAAAATAATAAGAAATTTTCACATACTGAGGAATATGAGGAAGCTATTCTGGTTTAAACTTGATTCGGCCTAAACTTGTTTTTCTGGAGAAGCCCCACTTATGGCCTGTCAAACAGGCATTGTACATCTGCTCCAAACATTAAACATTATCCCACAGCAAAGAATGCACTCTTTGAAGATGGGGATGGATGCCTCCCTTCCTCTGACGTCAGTACCACGACTCTTTTGAAGACAAGTTTTTCTTCCCAGAAGCCAGGGTCAGGTTGACCTGCTGTAAATGTGCTAAACTACAGCAAAATATCTCCTTGTGACTTTGAGAAAAAAATGTAGCCCTGTCGTGCTTGATGTATGTTCTTTGTTCTGAAATGATATAGAATCGTGCTACAAACCTCGCTTCTCCAGAGTGCTTTCTCCTTTTGTGGAGACTGCCCTCCACCCAGCTCAAGGAAGATTCACCTTCTCCCCCCAAGTCTGTGGAATGGTTATTGGTTATTTGTGTTGACAATTCTTCTGGATGAACATATTTCTAGGTCCTTTGTTTTCACTGCTGTATAGCATTCCATTGTGCACATATAAGAACTTGTTTATCCCTTTTCATGCCAATAAGTACTTAGGTTGTTTCCAATTTTATGCCACTAGGAACAATGCTGCTAGGAGCATTCTTCATAAGACTTTTTCTAGAATATATACCTAGGAATGCAACTGGGCTATGTCCTAAGGTATAGGTGTCTTCAACCTTACTAGGTAATGCCAAATTGTTTTCCGAAGATCTGGTACCAATTTACATTCCCAACAGAATGGACAGGTTCATGGATTCTCTTCATGTCTTTTTAATGAATAAAAATTCTCAATTTTAATGTTATCAAATTTATCCATCTTTACCTTGATGATCTGTACTTGTCTCTTGTTTAAGAAATTCCTACTTAACTCCAGGTCATAAAGGTAAATACTATATTATCTTCTTAAAGTTTTATAATTTTGACTTTCATAGCTAGGTCTTTAATCTGCCTGGAATTGATTTTGTAAATGGCATGAGGAAGGGTGCTATTTCATTTTTTTTCTATAGTTATTTTTATCTCAGCACCATTAATGAAAAGTACATTTCCCCCACTAGTCTACACTGCCTTGTTTTGTCATTAATCAAGTTTCTGTTTATGCCTGGTCTGTTTCTGGGCCTACATTTTGTTCCACTGGTTTATTTTTATATCCTTGTCCCAATACCACATCGTCTTAATTACCATAACTTTTTACTAAGTACTGTTATTTTGTGGGGCTAGTTCCCCCATTTGGTTCTTCTTCAGGAGTATTTTGATTACACTTGGCCAATTGCTCTTACATATACGTTTTGGGACCAACTTGTCAAATTCCACACACACACACACACACACACAAACACACACGTAAATTGTTGGGGCTTTGAGTAGGATAGAATTGAATGTGTAGATTGGTTTAGAAATAATTAACATCTATATGATTTTGAATATTTTGTATCAATGAACATGATATATTTTTCCGTTTGTTTCGGTCTTCTTTAATGTTTTTCAGTAAAAATTGTATCATTTTCTCAACCTTGGTATTACATACTTTTAAATTTATGTCTATACACTTAATATCATTTGTGATACTATAAATGATATTTTTAATATTATTCTCTTTAATTGACTATTGTTGGAATATTAATATTAATATTAATATCTACAAACTGTTTCTCTGGGTAACCCATGAGTTGATGAAGACAAGATTATTTTTACATTGGTATTCTAGCTAATACATGAAGGAATTATAGAATTACACTACTGCCATTTCACAATGTCTGATGGATTAATGGATATAGGTCATCAATGGCTACTGACATTCCTGAGAGATAAAGAACCAGTTTTCATGTGCTTCCTGATTAAAGAGCACAGAATACCCTACAAAGCAGAATGGCCTAAAAAAATTCAATCTGAAACTGATCAAGCCTTTCGATCTAATTAACAATTTATAGGAAAAACAGAGAATAAAAGAACATGTTAAACAACACCATGGGTATGCAATAGGTAAAATCCACAACAAACAACCCAGTTTATTCAACAAATAAATTGCAAGGGAAAATGAAAAAACAGAAGTGTCTATGGAGTAGAAGAGATCCAAGAGACATGCCAACCGGTCACAGTGTAGGAGAAATTTGAACTCTGACTACGTACTAAGGATTTATTGTTAGCATCTGTTTTTAGATGTGATAATGGTATTATGATTATGTTTTTAGAATGTCTCTATCTTTTTTTATCAGTGTCATAATAGTTTATAACACTGTGAAATTTTAGTTGTATATTATTGTTTGTCAGTCACCATATAAATGTGTCCCTTCACCCCTTGTGCCTGCCCCACAATCCTCTTCCCCCTGGTAACCACCAAACTGTTCCCTCTGTCCAAGAGTTAGTTTATCTTCCACATATGAGTGAAATCGTGCGGTGTTTGTCTTTCTCTGTCTGGCTTATTTCGCTTAACATGATACCTTCCAGGTCCATCCATGTTGTTGCAAATGGGACGATTTTGTCTTTTTTTTAATGGCTGAACAGTATTCTATTGTATATATATATATACCACATCTTCTTTATCCAATCATCAGTCGAGGCACACTTGGGTTGCTTCCACTTCTTGGCTATAGTGAATAATGCTGCAATGAACAGAGAGGTGCATAAGCCTCTTTGGATTGTTGATTTCAAGATCTTTGGTTAAATAGTAGTGGGATAGGTGGATCACAAGGTATTTCTATTTTTAATTTTTTGAGGAATCTCCACACTGTTTTCCATAGAGACTGTGCTAGTTTGCACTCCCACCAGCAGTGAATTAGGGTTCCGGTTTCTCCACAATCTCTCCAACATTTGTTGTTTTCTTCTCTTGGTGATTATGGCCATTCTAATGGGGGAGAGGTGATATCTTAGTGTAGTTTTGATTTGCAGTTCCCTGATGATTAACATGATCACGACTAACATGATCATGCCTGATGTTGAACATCTTTTCATGTGTCTATTGGCCATCTGTATATCTTCCTTGGAAAAATGTCTATTCACACCCTCTGCCCATTTTTTGATCAGGTTGTTTTTTTGTTGTTGTTCAGTTGTGTGAGTTTTTATATATTATGAAGATTAACCCCTTGTTGGATACATGATTAGCAAATATTTTCTCCCAGCTGGTGGGTTTTCTTTTCATTTTGATCCTGGTTTCATTTGCCTTGAAGAAGCTTTTTGGTCTGATGAAGTCCCACTTGTTTATTTTTCTTTTTGTTTCCCTTGTCCAAGTAGACATGGAATTCGAAAAGATCCCCCTATGACCGATATCAGAGAGTATTCTGCCCATGTTTTCTTCCAGGAGTTTTATAGTTTCAGGTCTCGCTTTCAGGTCTTTGATCCATTTTGAGTTAATGTTTGTGCATGGTGAAAGAAGATGGTCTACTTTCATTCTTTTGCATGTGGCTGTCGAGTTTTCCCAGCACCATTTATTGAAGAAACTTTCCTTTCTCCATTGTATGTTCTTAGATCCTTTGTTGAAGATTAGCTGTCTGTAGATGTGTGGTTTTATGTCTGGGCTTTCAATTCTGTTCCATTGATCTGTGTGTATGTTTTTGTACCAGCACCATGCTGTTTTAATTATTATAGCTTTGTAGTATATTTTGAAGTCAGGGATTGTAATGCCTCCAGCTTTGTGCTTTCTTTTCAAGATTGCTTTAGCTATTCGAGGTCTTTTGTTGCCCCATATGAATTTTAGTATTCTTTGTTCTATTTCTGTGAAGAATGTCACTGGGGTTCTGATTGGGATTGCATTGAATCTGTAGATTGCTTTAGGTAGTATGGACATTTTAGCTATGTTTATTCTTACAGTCCATGTGCATGGAATATCTTTCCATCGCTTTATGTCATCATAGATTTCTTTCAATTATGTCTAATAGTTTTCATTGTATAGGTCTTTCACCTCCTTGGTTAAATTTATTCCTAGATATTTTATTCTTTTTGTTGTGATTGTAAATGGGATTGTCTTCTTGAGTTCTCTTTCTGTTAGTTCGTTATTAGAGTATAGAAATGCAACTGCTTTTTGTAAGTTGATTTTGTACCCTGCAACTTTGCTGTAATTGTTGATTATTTCTAATAGTTTTCCAAAGGATTCTTTAGGGTTTTCTATATATAAAATCATGTTGTCTGCAAACAGCGAGAGTTTCACTTTTTCACTGCCTATTTGGATTCCATTTATCCCTTTTTCTTACCTAATTGTTCTAGCCAAAACCTCCAGTACTACGTTGAATAAGAGTGGGGAGAGTGGGCACCCTTATCTTGTTCCTGTTCTCAGAGGAATGGCTTTCAGTTTTTCTTGGTTGAGTATGATGTTGGCTGTGGGTTTGTCATATATGGCCTTTATTATGTTGAGGTACTTTCCTTCTATACCTATTTTGTTGAGAGTTTTTATCATAAATGGATGTTGGATCTTGTCAAATACTTTCTCTGCATCTATTGAGATTATCACGTGTTTTTTATTCCTCATCCTGTTAATGTGGTGTATCACGTTGATTGATTTGTGGATGTTGAACCATCCCTGTGTCCCTGGTACAAATCCCACTTGATCATGGTGTATGATCTTTTTAACGTATTGCTGTATTCAGTTTGCCAATATTTTGTTGAGGATTTTACATCTATGTTCATCAGTGATATTGGTCTGTAGTTTTCCTTCTTTGTGCTGTCCTTGTCTGGTTTTGGTATCAGGGTGATGTAGGCCTCATAGAATGAGTTAGGAAGCATTCTGTCTTCTTTAATTTGTTGGAATAGTTTGAGAAGGATAGGTATTTAATCTTCTTTGAATGTCTGGTAGAATTCTCCAGAGAAGCCATCTATTCCTGGACTTTTGTTTTATGGGAGGTTTTTGATTACTGTTTCAATCTCTTTACTTGTGATTGATCTATTCAGATTCTCTATTTCTTCTTGATCCAGTTTGGGAGGTTGTAGGAGTCTAAGAATTTATCCATTTCTTCTAGATTGTCCAATTTGTTGGCATATAGTTTTTCATAGGATTCTCTTATAATCCTTTGTATTTCTGCAGTATCTGTTGTAATTTCTCCTCTTTCATTTCTAATTTTATTTATTTGAGACTTCTCTCTTTTTTTTTTAGTGAGTCTGGCTAAGGGTTTGTCAATTTTGTTTATCTTCTCAAAGAACCAGCTGTTTGTTTCATTGATCCTTTCTACTGTTTTTGTTGTTGTTTGTTTCTATTTCATTTATTTCTGCTCTAATTTTTATTATTTCCCTCCTTCTGCTGACTTTGGGCTTTGTTTCTTCTTCTTTTTCTAATTCTGTTAGGTGTAGTTTAATGTTGCTTATTTGGGATTTTTCTTGTTTGTTAA
Organism: Tapirus indicus; assembly: GCA_031878705.1. Lineage (NCBI taxonomy): Eukaryota > Metazoa > Chordata > Mammalia > Perissodactyla > Tapiridae > Tapirus > Tapirus indicus. The sequence goes on along the minus strand of CM062923.1, from coordinate 8,872,456 downwards.
GGTGGGCTGTATTGCTATGAGTTTCCCTCTCAGAACCACTTTTGCTGCATCCTATATGAGTTGGTATGGTGTATTTTCATTTTCGTTTGTCTCCAGATATTTTTTGATTTCTCCTTTAATTTCTTCAATGATCCATTAGTTGTTCAGTAGCATGTTGTTTAGTCTCCACATCTTTGTCACTTTCCCTGTTTTTTTCTTCTAGTTGATTTCTAGTTTCATAGCATTATGGTCAGAGAAGATGCTTGTTATGATTTCAATCTTCTTAAATTTATAGAGGCTTGCCTTGTTTCCCAACATATGGTCTATCCTGGAGAATGTTCCATGCATGCTTGAGAAGAATGTGTAATCTGCTGTGTTTGGATGGAGTGCTCTATATATACCTCTTAAGTCCATCTCATCTAGTTTTTCATTTAAGTCCACTGTTTCCTTATTGCCTTCTGTCTGGATGATCTATCCATTGATGTAAGTGGAGTGTTAAGATCCCCTACTATTATTGTGTTGTTGTTAATATCTCCTTTTAGGTTTGTTAATAGTTGCTTTATGTACTTTGGTGCTCCTGTGTTGGGTGCATAGGTATTTATAAGTTATATGTCTTCTTGGTGGGGTGTCCCTTTTATCATTATATATTGCCTCTCTTTGTCTCTCATTACCTGTTTTATCTTGAAGTCTACTTTGTATGATATAAGTATGGCAACTCCTGCTTTCTTTTGTTTGCCATTAGCTTGGAGTATTGTTTTCCATCCTTTCACTCTGAGCCTGTGTTTGTCTTTAGAGCTGAGATGTGTTTCCTGGAAGCAGCATATTGTTGGATCTTGTTTTTTAATCCATCCCACCACTCTGTACCTTTTGAGTGGAGAATTCAATCCATTTACATTTAGAGTGATTATTGATGTATGAGGGCTTAATATTGCTATTTTATTACTCATTTCCCGGTTCCTTTGCATTTCCTTTGTTTCTTGTCCCATGTGTTTCAGACTACCACTTCAGTTTGGTAGTTCTGTGTGATGGTTTTCTTATTTTTCTCTTTATTTATCGTATGTGTCTCTGTTCTGATTATTTGTATAGTGGTTACCATGAGGTTTGTATAGAAAATCTCATAGATGAGATAGTCTATTTTCTGATGGCCTCTTATTTCCTTAGACTAAGTCAATTCCATCTCTTTCCTCTTCCCCTCTAAGTTATTATTGTCGCAACTTATTCCATCTTATGTTGTGAGTTTGTGTTTAAAGTGATGAGGTTACATTTATCTTTGAGGTTTTCCTTCCCTTAATCTTTGATGTTATAATTAAGTGTTTGCTAACCTATTCTCATAGAGAGTTGCATTTTTTTCTGATTTTTTCTACCTATTTTTCTCCTTGCTCAAAGCTTTGTATCCTCTTTCTCTTTTTTTTTTTTTTTAGGCATGAAGCCCTTCTTGAACATTTCTTGTAGTGGGGGTCTTGTGGCAATGAATTCCCTTAGCTTTTGTTTATCTGGGGTAGTTATTATTTCTCCATCATATCTGAAGGACATATTGCTGGATAGAATATTCTTGGCTGAAAGTTTTTGACTTTCAGAATTTTTAATTTATCCTCCCACTCTCTCCTAGCCTGTAACATTTTTTCTTTATCATTGACTTTTGCCAGCTTTACTACTATATGCCTTGGAGAGGGTCTTTTCATGTTGATATATGTAGGAGATCTATTGATTTCATTCACTTGTATTTCCAGCTCCTTCCCCAGGTTTGGAACATTCTCAGCTATTATTTCTTTGAACAAGCTCTCTGTTCCTTTCTCCCTCTCTTCTCCCTCTGGAATACCTATAATCCTTATGTTGCATTTCCTAACTGAACCAGATATTTCTCAAAGAATTTCTTCATTTCTTTTTCATCTTAGTTCTCTCTCCTCCTCCATCTGGAGCATTTCTGCATTCCTATCCTCAATATTGCTAATTCTTTCTTCCATATTGTCAGCTCTGTTCTTTAAAGATTGCAGATTTTTCTTTATCTGCACCATTGTGTTTTTCATCTCCAACATTTCTGATTGATTTTTCTTTATAGTTTCAATCTCTTTTGTGAATAAATTCCTTATTTCATTGAATCATCTATCTGTATTTTCTTGTAGTTCATTGAGCTTTTTTTATGATAGCTATTTTAAATTCTCTGTCATTTAGCTTATAAATTTCTGTGGCTTCAGGATTGATTTCTGGGTGCTTGCCATTTTCCTTCTGGTCTGGAAATTTAATATATTTTTGCATAGTGCTTGCGAGTGTAGGCTTATTTTTCCTCATTCTGAAGATATGTCGTTGCAGCTTTCACCTGCTGCCACTGGGTGGAGGTCAAGAGCTGTGTATTCTGAGACTGCTGTGATCTGCAGGTGCTCTGGCTGACCAGCTGTGCTGGTGCTCTGGGCAGGGGAAAGGGTCTTTCTTTTGCCTACCTGATCCCAGGGGTTACTTGCTCTTCCCTTGCTATCTGCTCTCCTGGGGTGCTAACTTGGAGAGTAAAGGTTTTCCTGTGGAGGGCCACCCCTCTCCCCCCAGAGAGCCACATGGTCCTGGTCCCAGGGTTGCTGTCATTGGGAAGGAGAAGAGTTCTCCTTACCTCCTTCCACTTCCTCTGGGGGTACCAGCACCTCCACCCTCAGATGTAAGGCTGTATGGGTCTCTCATACATCTTTTGTGTTGTGTGAATGTCCTCTGTTGGTATTTGAATGTCCTTTTTGTTGTATCTTGGGGGGGGTGGGTCTAAGGGGTTAATCTCACTCCGCCATGATGCTGATGTCACTCCTGTAGAATGTCTCTATCTTTTAAGGATACATACAGAAATACTTATGGTTAAAATTGTATGATGTCTGGGATTTGCTTCAAAAATAGTCCAGGATAGAGGAGTGGGTGGGTATGGATGAAATGAGAGTGCCCATGAAGTGATAAATCATTTAAGCTGGTGATATGTATGTGGGGGTTTATTAAACTCTTCTCTCCACTTCCAAACATTCTAGAAATTTTCCATAGTATAAAGTGTTTTTTAAAAGGCTAAAATTAAAAAGTGGCATTCATTTGTTGGATGCAACGTTCTCTATACTAATATACATATTACAACAAACTTATTAAATGTATTGTTCAAATTTTCTGTATCCAAACTGAAATTTTTTGTCTGCTCTCCCTATCAATTAATGAAAGATGTTTATTTATTTAATCTCCCATTTTGATGGTAGATTTGTCAATTTCCTCTTCTAGCTATTTTCTTTTTTTGTGAGAAAGACCAGCCCTGAGCTAACATCCATTGCTAATCCTCCTCCTTTTGCTGAGGAAGACTGGCCCTGGGCTAACATCTGTGCCCATCTTCCTCCACTTTATATGGGATGCCGCCATGGCACGGCTGACAAGCAGTGCATCTGCTGGCTCCCGGGATCGAACCTGCCAACCCCGAGCTGCCAAAGCGCGAACTAAACTGCTGCGCTACCGGGCAGCCCTTTCTATACTTTTAAGAATTCTGTATACTTATGGTTTGCCTGTTCTGTTTGACATTTGTTTTTACTTTTAATTACAGAGGATTCCATACAGGCACAAAAGTAGACAGAATAATATCCACACTGCCATCCACTTATCTATCCATATATTATTTTGAAGCAAATTCCAGCTCTTACGTTTTAGATGTGTCTCTTATAAATAGCATATAGTTAGGTTTGCTTTTCTATCCAGTCTAAATTTATCTTCTAACTGGAGTGTTTAGTCCATTTACATGTACCGTGATTACTGATACATTTGGATTTACTTCTCTGCTATAATTTCTTCTTTATATTTGTCCTGCACTTTATGCATTTTTTATTTTCCTTCTTCCTTGTTTTATGTGAATTAATTAAGGTGGCATTTTATTCTTATCCCATTTATTCCCTTTACTAACTTGGGAATATACACTCTTCTTTTAGTAGTAAACCTGACACTTTTAATGTATGTATTTAATAAAACCTAAAGATAATAATTTTATCTTCCTTCCAAACAATAGAAGAACCTCATAATTTATGTGCTAAAATTTCTGGTATATTTCTTCTGTCTCATTTGTTTAATCTCACAAAGTAGTAATTATTATTGTTGTTGTTATTGTTTAAGTATAATCAAAGTTTGCTTTATCCACGTTTTCCAACTTCGTTGCCCTTCATCTTTTTTACATTTCAGATCTTCCATCTAGGATGATCATTCTGCCTTTAGAATTTCCTTTAGCAAGGATGTACTTGAGATACACTCTCTCAGTTTCGCCTGACTTGAAATGTCTTTGTTTTACCCTTATTCTTGTCAAATAACTTTCCTGCATATAAAACTCTAGGTTGTCAGTTATATTTTCCACCACATTGAAAGTATTAGCATATTGTCTTCGGGCTTCCATTGTTGCTATTAAGAAGTTAGCTACGCTGCCTTTTTACAAATGGTACTGAAAGTAAAAATGAAACCCCTACACCTCCCAAAAATGAAGTCAAAGCAAAGGCTTTGAAGGCCAAGAAGGCAGTGCAGAAGAGATGTCCACAGCCCCAAACAAAAAAGATGAAGGAAGAGAAGGGGAAGCTGTTCCATGCCACCCACATTCTGGCAGCCCAAGATGCTGCAACTCTGAAAGCAATCAAAGTATCCTCAGAAGAATGTACCCAAATAACCAGCTTGACCCATATGCCCTCATCAGATTTCTCCTGACCACACAGTCAGCCATGAAGGTGAAGAACAACAGCGCTGGTGTTCTCCATGGGTGTCAAGGCCAAGGAGCAGCAGATCAAATTAGCTGTGAAGAAGCTCCTGATGCTGATGTGGCTCTTGGCCTGATGGAGAGAAGGCACTGGAACTGGCCTTGACCCAGAGGCTTTGGATATGGCCAACAAAATTGGGAGATTATCTAAACAGAGCACAGCTGGTGAGTTCTATATATAATAAACTTTTCCAACATGTACAAAAGGAAGGAGAAGGAGGAGAAAGAAAAGAAGAAATCTCTTGGTATAAATTGTCATTCTTTTGAAAGTAATCTGACTCTTACTACTTTTAATGTCTTCTTGTCTTTGGTGCTCTGCATATTCGGTGTAATATGATATATCAGATCATATCATCTCTCATTTATTCTTTACAACAACCCCATGAGGCAGACAAGACAGGCTTTTATTCTATCACTTGAAAGATTCAGAAGATAAGGCTCAGAGAAGTCAAGGCTTACAAGACAGTGAGAGACTAGAATGCATTTTCAATCACGAAATTTCCTGCTCTTTGTAATAAAGGATCAATCAAGAAGTGGCTAAGTTAGGTCTGGATTTTGTCAGAACTAGTAGCAGAGACCTGAAATGATGGAGCTCTATGTCAGAAAAATCACTTAGGGAGTCAGGTTGGCCTGGGGGCTATCTACATTTGTGAGAGGGGACTCATGGAAGTTAGAAGGTTAGTTCTCAGCTTCCCAGACCCAGAATCCCCAACCTGCTGATCACCCAATAACACCCAAGCTCTTGAGAGGCTGATTGGGAGGATAAGAAAGGGTTTCGGAGAATTAACTTGCAACTCAAAATAAAACAACCACAGGGATCTGACAGTCTAGAGCAGTGATCTCCCAATTTTTTGAATATGCAGCCCATCAGTAAAATATGTAGAGTATGTATCCTCGATAAATGCACATTTATATTTTATAAATTTTATAAGTAGTGAATATGATTAAACTACCACATTGTATACACTATAATAAGTAGAGCAAAAATAGAATGTTAGAACAGGATGAAAAATAAATATAAATGGAAGTTCTAATATTTGTCCCCACACTCCAATGAATCATCTTGTGCACACTCACTTCGGAGTCTGTGAATTTGGACCCCTGCAAGCCCAGGCTGTGCTACCGGAGAAAGGCCTAAGGATAATGAGGGTGGGTGACGAGTGAACCCAGAGCCTAGGAAGGAGGAGCAGTAGTGTTGGGAGAGTGGCAGCCTGGCCCGCCATCCCTCCCGCGGGACAGGACTGCAGGGAGGAGTCCCGAGGTCAGAGCACTCTCCCTCGAGTGATGCCTCCCTGCTACCTGCAGTTCTAAGCTCTTCTGCCAAGCTTCTCCTTTGACTAAACACACACAGATCACTCCCATATTAACACCCAGGCTACAGTCAGGCTGTGCCCTTCCTGCCCGGTTAAGAACACATTCTCTCTTTTCAGGCACTTCAGCAGCAGCTGAGCTCATCCATATTCAGATTCCAACCTTTCCCCATCACGGTAATTGTTTTATGAACAAATGCCCCTCCTTCTGTTTAGAAGGATCTGTTCAGCTTTGTACATTAAGGGAGAAGCTGGATGAGGAAAGACATCCAAGCCCCTTGGTAAGGCAGAATTTGATACGATAACCGAAAATCCAGAATAACATCCACTTCTTACTGGTTGGAGTGGGGCTGGCGTGGGGTGACGGAAGACACCAGAGACAACAGCAAACATCCTCCTGACAATCCTACGAGATAGATACACATATCTTTATTACATCTGAGGAGACCAAGGACCAGACAGGTCCCAAGCCTTGATCTGCATCACACCTGGTGAGTGACCCGGCCAGGCCTTGAACTCCGGTCTGTCTGGCTTCACTTCCTGAGTGCGTTCTTTCCATCACGTCGTCTTTTCCCAGGTGTCAGGGACAACGGAGTTAAGACAGGAGCTTTGGTGGGAGTGGTATCCGAGTCAGTAATTATAAGCTGAAACAGCCGTGACTTCAATACCATATTTAATTTTTGTAAATACTTGGCTTTTTTATTGCATATGAATAAAAATGCCCATTACACTAACCAGATACCTAGAATTAGAAAATAAGAAATTTTCAAACCACCAAAACATTTACTGGTATATAATTATTCACTGCCTACAGACTTTATATGTTAAAATAGTCACAAAGAGCAGGAATAATTAGGCTGGCATTATTACTTCATTATTAGATCACCATTGTGTTTTAGTCACACGACTAACAAATTTCCCTCCTGATTGAAAATCAAATGCTGATCAAGATTAGTTGGATTTCAGGGTCAATCACGGGGAAATATAAAATGTAAGTGGGGGTTTTGATTAAACAAATCCAGAAAGTGGCAGTGTACCACATCAGAAATTGGAATGCTGTCCCGGACAACCCAGGAGGTAACAGTGTAGGTTTCCTTTGATGACATTGATTTGATGCAGTTGGAAGAAAAGTCATGTCAAGATGGCAAATTGTCATTGCCTGATGCCTCCTCCCCTAAAATCAACCCAGAGAAATTACAGAGCAAGAGAAACAAAGATCAGAGGAACGAACAAGAAAAACAATGAGATCAAAAAGATCCGGAAAATCAAAGACTGGCTTAAGTGGTGCCTGGTGTCAAAAGCTGGCTTCCAAACATTACCCACACAACCTGTTGAGAAGACAAAGCTGAGTTTTTTTGCTTACCACGGTAAAGGGTACCTCACCTCCCAAAGGTTTGGCAAAGTCTCAGAGGGGAGAAGGCACCACCATCAAAATTTACTGAGGATTGGAAGCTGATTTAAGGCGAGTCTTTCAAATGGGCGAAAGCATGATTAGGACAGAGTGAAAGCCATGAGACCAAGGTCAGGGGTTGTGGAAACAGCAGGGGGAGGATTCTGAAGCAAAGAATTCAAAGAATCTTAGGGCACGAACTGGCCCCTGATGTTTCCCATTGAAAAGTTGATGAGTCTTTTGGACATTTCTGTAAGAACAATCAATCAATCACTGGGGCTGGAGACTCCTACAAAAATAAAGTCAAGTTAGTGACAACAGAGGAATAGCACAAAGTCATGTTAACGTAGACAGTAGGTGTGGTCCAGGCCTAGTGTGGGGTAGATATTTCTGTTCTTACTGGTTGGAGTAGGGCTGCCGTGGGGTAATGAAAGACACCAGAGATGGCAATGAGAGGGTAGGTTAGGGTACTTTGCAGTTCTGCTCTGGCTGCCATTCTGCCAGCCTTGGAACAGTCATTGCTGGCCCATCAGGCCAGGCCCCTTCTCTGAGTGTCTGTGAAATAGTCAGGGCACTGCATGATCCCTGCTAGGGCGAGGATTTGAGGAAAACAGGCAAGGACAGACCACCCAACCTCAGGCTTCACCCCCAGCACCCACAGCATGGAGACCTGCGGAGACTGGCTCTTTCAAAGCTCCTGAAGGTCAGAGATATAATCCGTACCAGAGTAGTCCAGGGAGGGAGACTACACACAGGAGTGACTCTCTGAGACCTGGGCTTCACACCCTGGCTTCTGTTGGGGAGCGAGAATTCTTCCTCCTTCTCCACTCCCATGTTCCACAGCTGGGCCTGTGAACTGGACTGATATTACGGGAGGAAACCAACAGCGGCTGGCTTATTGGCTCGTGCATGGCGCATACACATGGCAGTACCCAGAGATGAGAAACTCAAAGCGGGGATTAGAACTGGGGTCCACATACCTAACTTAGGAGGGGAAAGGGCGCTTAGGGGAAAGCAAATGACTTTTTGGAAAGATGAATGGCCCCTTAGGAGAATAGATGGAGATACGACAGTTTGTGACGATGTCTGTCTGGGTGTGGTGCCGACTCGGAGGAGAAGATTAGAGTTGCTCCCAGAAGAGGATTTATGACAATTGAGTTCTTTTGAGACGCTGCTTTTAGGCAGATAAGGGATTTCAGGAACTCAAATACTTTCAGCTCAAAATAATTCTTATGTCAAAGTGGCAAATTTGGAGTGGCATATCCTTTCAGTTCCATCCCTCCCCTCATGTTAAACTCTGGGGTGGTCGCAGACCTGGCCTTTGACATCCCCACGGGGTCCTGAACTCACAGACCAAAGTAACCAGATTCCCAAGGAGGACAACAATTCTAGATTAAAGACAGCCAAAGAAACATTATTTACCGCCTGATACAGAATTATTGGAAAAGAAGGACAAAAAATGTAAAAGAGCATAACAATAAATATACTTAAAGAATTGGAAAAAAATATTTGCAAAAATAATAAAACATTTTTTGAAATGAAGAGAAAGGGCGAAGGATTTGCATAGATATTTCTCCAAAGAGGATACACAAATGGCCCACAAGCACATGGAAAGATGCTCAATAGCATTAGTCATTGGAGATATGCAAATCAAAACCTCAATGAGATATCACTTCACACCTATTAGGATGTCTATAATAAGTGTTGACGAGGTTATGGAGAAACTGGAACTTTTGTGCATTGCTGGTGGAAATGTAAAATGGTGCAGCTGCTCTGGAAAACAGTATGGTAGTTCCTCAAAAAATTAATCATAGAATTACCATTTGATCCTGCATCTCCACTTTTGAGTATATACCCAAAACAATTGAAAGTCAGGACTCGAACAGATATTTATACACCCGTGTTCACAGCAGCATGATTCACAATAGCCAAAAGGTGGAAGCAACCCAAGTGTCCATCAACAGATGACTGGATAAACAAAATGTGGTATATACAGTGGAATATTATTCAGACTTTAAAAGGAAGGAAATTCCAGCATATGCTTCAACGTGGCTGCCAGAAGAGAAGGGGAAGTGGAATGTTTCAGTTTGGGATGATGAAAAAGTTCTGGGGATGAATGGTGGTGATGGCTGCACAATAATGTGAATGTCCTTAATGCCACTGAATTTGACACTTAAAAATGGTTATAATGGTACATTTTATGTTATGTATATTTTACCACGATTTTTTTAAAATGCCCCCATCCTCCTACCCGCATTGAGAACAAGACCCTACTGTGCCTGTAATCCAGCACCCATAGGAAGATGCCTGTGTCCCCTGAGGGTCTGTCCAGGCCTGGGACCATGGGGGATGGGTTGGTTGACTGGGAAGGGGCACAAGGAATTTAGGGAAGTGACGAAAATGCTAAATATCTGATTGTGGTGATGGTTACATGAGTGTCTAAATTTGTCCAAATTTGTGGAAAAGTACATTTAGGTGCATAATTTGTATGTAAATTATACCTCAATAAACTCAATTTTTTTTTAAGGGAATGTCTGAAACAAAACTGGCCAAGTGTTGTTAATTGTTGACGTTGGTGATGGGTACAGGGAAAATCATTCTATTCTGTCTACTTTCATTTGTATTTGAAAATTACCATAATAAAAAGTTTAAAAAAATCAAAATATGCATCATCCAACTTCCTTTCCTCCACCACCCACAAAGACACGCCCCTGTGGGACTGAGGAGTAAGGGCAGTGACCCCTGGCATTTGCACATCCTTTTCAAAATATGATTCACAAGCTTTAACTCATTATTCTCATGAGAATCTAGGGCACCCATAAATTATCATCCCATTCTCACGTGGGAATGCTAAGGGACCAGGGGGAAGTGACCTCCTCAAGATCACACAGGCTGGGCAGTGAGGCTGGGACCCGAGCCCAAAGCTCCTGAGTGGAGGCAGGTGTTGCTCCCACAGCACCCGCCGTGAGGTCCCAGGGCCACGTGCACAGCCCCTGTGCAGCAGGACTTCTGCCTCGCCCAGCACCTTTCCAGGCTCTCCTGAGGACATTGAAACAGAGCTTCCAGCAGGCCAATTCTAACCCAGATTAGCAACTGGGGTTTGGAGTTAACTGCCTGTTAGTTACCATGGTTAAGTCTTACTCGGTTACAGTGGGAGGCAAACATCCCCGGCCGGGTCAGAAATGCTCCCCAGCTGTTTGCGGAACATGTCAATTGTCTCCAGTTCCTGAGAAGGACTTGACACAGAAATAGTTCACCAATGTGCAAAAAGAACACCCTTTCCTGGCATCCTGAGCCACAAGCCACGTGTCTGGAGGTGTCAGTGCTTAAGGAAGAAACCAAGGGCACACCAGCCCTCCCTCCAGTGCCTATCTCATAAAGTGGTTATGAGGATCAAAGGAATTAACTCCTGTAATGTGCTGCAAACAGTCGCTGCCTCACAGTAAACCCCCAATATTTTAATTAATATTACTATCCCAAAAATCTCCACAGACCTTATTTTAAACGTTATTTAATTTCTTGTTTAAAATAGAATTTAATTGCAAATCTCTTGTCTTGGTTCTCCAGAATCTTACTCATCCAGAACACAGATGAGAGCCACCCTAAGCGAAAGGCCTCAGAGCACCCCCCCCCGAAGCTTTCAAGAAGATGCCGTTAAACTGTGGTCTCTACATTTCACTGAAAATCAGAAGACCTTAGTTCACATCCCGCTGTGGGCAGCGTGACCTCGGTCAGGCAAGTTAGCAAACCTCTTGAAGCCTCAGCGTGCACAGGTGGAAGGATGAGCTGCACCCCAGCAGCACAGCTTTGCGTTTTTGGCGTGCAGTGTGTCAGTGGGAGGGCAGTGGTGGTTGCCACAGCTCAGAGACTTGAGCTTGCTCAGTTTAGCACGCTCGCACACACTCGTGGATGCAGAGTCTCGGGCATCAGGAGGTGTCTGTGGGTAATCAGATGGAACCAGCTGGTCTCATGCCCAGAGAGCAGCTCCTGTGGGCCCTCCACATCAAGGCCTAAAGACCTTCCTGCACCAATAGGAGACGCTGCTGGGTGGGCCCAGGTGCCACCAGGGAAGATTCTCACATCACTAGAGGCATCTGGCAGGCTCTCGCGCACCAGGGAATGCAACAAGGCCCCTCACCGCAGGGCTTCACTGGACCCACTCACCGCCCCTCTGTTCTTGGGTGACTTCCCAAGACCAGCATCCAGTCTTTGAGGGTCCGTCTCCGAGCCCTCTGGCTACCCCCTCTAACCACCAGACCTCTCTCTCAACCTTTTTATTCCTCACACTAGTCTATACCACCCCATCCCCTGCAAAAAAAAAAAATCTTGCTTTTTCACAGTAGAGCTTAGTGGCCCATTAGGCCCAGAGCAGCTGAAGCATTGGTTCCTCTTTCTTCAAGAACAGGGAGAGCTTAATTTCTTGACTATGTTATAAGGCAGGGGATAATTACATCCCATCTTTCCAGTACAGCAAAGAAAAGATTTTTTTTAAGTTTCATATTAAAACAGGCTGAACATCTATATTCTGCCATTATATCAATTCATCACCTTTTCTGAGCGCCTACTGCCTGCCTGTTCCAGGCGCTGGGGCTCTAATAGGTGAGCTATGGCCTGTGCCTTGAGTCTGGGAAACGAGCCTGGTGCTAAGGACAGCGCCCTCTGGTGAGAGAACTAGTGAACAGTTAGGGTTGCAGCGAGCAAGCAGTGTGGAAAGACGTCCCCCCGGCAGCCTGGGGTCAGAACACTACCATATCCCAGGGCAGTCATTTTGGTATCGGGCTTTGGGCTGGGCAGAGGTGGACTGGAGAAAGAGTGGAGTGTTCTACAAGCAATCTGGCAGAAGAGAGGACATCAGGGAGGTCTGGAACCATCTCATGCTTCAGAGCCACTTCTGGGGAGCCCTTTTGGCCAGGCTGAGGGGGCTGACTAGGAGGACTTGGAAAGAAGCAGGGTCCAAAGGGCTGCAGCAGTCCTAGGAAGCAGGGTTCCTGTCCACTGAGGGGGTCAGTCAGTGCTTCCTTGAGGCTTTGGGTGCCAGCCATGGCGCCCAAGTTTGGGCCAGACCCAGAGTGGGCTGACCAGGAACGTGTGAAGGCAACACACCCTCCTGGCCAGCAGCAAGCTGCCGCCTGCGTCCCATTATAGTGTGAGTGGAGGCACTGACCGGGGTCCAGAGCAGCTGATGGAGGATGGGTGGAACACTCCTGTCTACAGTGGGCAGCTCAGAGCATCCTTCATCTCTGTATCCTCAGGGCACAGGTAGGGACCCTCTAAGAGTCTGCTGATTGGACCCAGTTTCTGGCAGTCTGTCTTTAATGCATGGTCACCTCATAAGAGGCACCCCCTTCTCTTTCAGTTCCCACCTGTCAGAGGTCTGGCCTGAGTCCCCAGCTGCCAAGTCTGGATAGAAATAAGGTGTTTCTTTGTGTGTTTGCTTGCTTGCTTGTGTTTCTTCCTTGCCTCATTCCAAAAAGTTTCTGAAATAACATTCCACAATACAAATGAGATGAAAAGTGGATACATTTAAAAATCAGGGCATTGGAAGACAGTTTGGCTTTTTCTTACAAATTAAACATACTCTTACCACACGACCCACCAATCACGCTCCTTGGTATTTATCCAGATGAGTTGAAAACATGCCCACACAAAAACCTGCACATAGATATTTGTAGCAGCTTTATTCATAATCGCCAAAATTTGGAAGCAAGAGATGTCCTTCAGTAGGTGAATGGATAGACTGTGGTCCATCCAGACAATGGAATATCATTCAGTGCTAAAAGAAATGGGCTATCAAGACATGAAAAGACATGGAGGAACCTTGAATGCATATTCCTAAGTGAAAGAAGCCAGTCTGAAAAGGCTACATACTGCCTGATTCCAACTACAAGACATGCTGGAAAAGGCAAAACTGTGGAGACAGCGAAAAGATCAGTGGTTCCGCGGGGTTAGTGGGGAGGGAGGGATGAATCGGCAGAGTACTGAGGATTTTTAGGGCAGTGAAACTACTCTGTATGATACCATAATGGTGGATACAGGTCATTATACACTTGTCAAAACCCACAGAATGTACAATACCAAGAATGACCTATAAACTATGGACTTTGAGTGATTATCACATGTCAATGTAAGTTCATCAGTTGTAACAAATGTACCCTCTGGTGGGGGACATTGATAATGAGTGAGATTGTACATGTGTGGGGACAGGGGATATATAGGAATTGTCTGTGCCATCCTCTCAACTTTGCTGTGAGCCTAAAACTGCTCTAAAAAATAAAATCTATTTTTTAAAAAATCAGGGCAAAGAAAAATACAGGTAAAGTAGAAAGACAATGCCTCGGGGAAAGTTAATGTGTGTATACTCAGTTACAAAATCAGGACAGAGATTCCTAAGAGCAAAATAGAGAAGCCCAATCATGTCTACTACCACATCCCCAGTAAAATAAACCAGCAAGTTCTATACGCATCCTCATGTGTACATCTCAGAAATACAGAAGGGTGAGCAGAAAAGCAAGTTCAAAACATTGTCAACCATATAATATGTAAAATTTCTAAACACACTCCATGATACCGCATATTGCTTATGGAAGCATACAATCTAAACTAGGAAATCGTGGCATGGATGCATCCTGAATTCATGACAATGGTTTCCTCTAAGGAGAGATGAAGGGGAACAGAAGGGGCTTCACTTTTATCTGTAGTGTTTTATTCAGTAAAACGAGCAAAAGAAAAGGTCTGAAGTAAACATGAAAACATGGTAATATCTGTTCATTGGGGTGTCAGGAGCATGGGAGTTATATTATCCTTTGTAGTTTTCTGTGTTTTTAAGTGTTCAAAATAACAATTTCTAACCTCACAAATTACCACAATAAAAATATTACCATCTAAAACGGTAAAATCAAACCAGCCAGTCAGAAGGGGGTTTTCCTGGGGAAACTGAGTCCCCAGTGGATGTAATAAAAGGACCTCCACGACCACCGCGCCTTCAGGAAGCACAATGATGAGCTCCTGCCACGTCCCGCAGGGCAAACCAAAGCCCAAATGATAAGAACAAGGAACCAGTGAGAAAAGACCCAACGCTTGACCCCACCCAAGGCCACTCTGTATTATTTTATTTGACACTCAGAGAACCCGAGGGGGAGCCCTGTCATCCCCCTTGCAGCCCGCACAAGCGACAGGATCTGTGAGAACAGCATCTGCTCCTCCCGCAGGGCTGAGCCACCCATCTCCTTCCGTGCTGTCATCCACACCCAGGCTCAGAGGCTGCACTCTGTACCCACGAGGGACCACAGGGCTGCCAGCGACAGGACGATGACATACAATTCACACTGGTTTGCCCAGGAAACTCCCTCTCTCCTGCCTAAAGAAAGACCTTGTCCCCTTCAAGTTCTTTACTCCACAGCAATTGCTAGAGCCACCCTGTGTCAGGCACAATGCCAGCGACACTACCTCTCTAGACTTTGGGTCCCAGCATTGCCAAACACTGTACTTGTCATCCTCCATGAGATGCCGTGCTAGCCCACGCCTGCATGTTTTGCAGAGGCTGCTTCAGCGGTCAGAAACATCTTTCCACAACTTCCACCAGGCTGACTCTTTCTCGTCCTACAAGACCCAGCTGGGTCATCACCTCCTCCAGGAAGACTCTGCTGATTGCCCAGTACTGGGTTAGGTGCCTCTCATCCTGGTTTCTTCCTTCTAGTTTGTTGCATTTCCTAAAAGGAACCTGTTTACTAGGTTATCTCCTCCACTCAGCATGGGACCTCAGTGGAAGAGACCAGATCTTCCTCATCTTTGCACCTGCTGAGCCCGGCACACAGTAGCCCCTCAGTACTTACCCACAGAAGGGAACTCCACGAAGAGATGCTCGAGACCAGCCTCTGCCTCAGAGACCAGCTCACCATCTGTCTACTGGGAGATGGTGTGAATAGAACAAACATCATACATGGGGTGGCTCAATGCTCTTCCTGAGCCATGCAAGGGAGCGCCCAACAGGGGAACGGCAGCCCTGGAGGTCTACCACCCACCCCCCATTTTCTGTGCATCATTAAAAGCTGCTGAAAGTGAGCTGTGGGTGGAATCAGCTACCACTGATGTGGGAAGGATCCACAGGGGGAGGCAAAGGAAGGCACATTATATGCCTCCAGAGAGCATATAATCCCACAGTGAATTCCTAAGAACATTTAGTGACGTTTGATTTTAAGATGGCAAAGTACAACTCACAGCTCCCTTTCCCCGCTGGGACCCCGCTCTCATCCTCTTCCCTCTCAGGTGAACTTTGAATTCAAGGAGGTGACCCTGGCAAAGCACTTAAGTTCTATTAGCATAATGAACGCCTGTCATCGACTACCTGGAAATTTAGAGGAAAGGGGGGTGATTTTTAACAATCTCCTGAGTATTTCTGAGTAGGAAATTGGCTGACAAACCCATGCAGACATTCTAGAACACCGCGTTTTTGTATAATTTGGTCTCGCATCTAGAACTTATCCCTATTGAGAACATGCTGTTGCTAGGATACGACCAATGAGTAAACACCCCGACTTTCTATTATTGTTTCATAAAATCCCAGTCTCTGCTGCTTCATTAAAACTGCTCTGGTAAGGGCACCCGTGACCTCCTAATCGTTCTAATGGACACACTCTAGTCCGTCCCTTCCCGGACCTGTCACCCACGGGCTCAGGAGTTTATCTCTGTGGCTTCTAGAATGTCCCTCGTGCCTCTCTACTCCTTCCCGTGTGCCTCTCCTCTCAGCCTGCCCCTTAAATGTGGCTGATCCCCAGGCTCCACCACCAGGGCCAGGACAGGGTGAGGCCCAGAGGGACCCAGGCAGCAACACTGAAGGAGGCTCTGATGCTCCAGACCTGCATGTGCAGGGCCAGTGCTCAGAGGAAGGCCTCCTGCAATTTCACATCCCAGGCCCCTGGCTCACCTCTTCCCTCTGGTGCCATCTCCCCAGGCCCACTGGCCCAGGCTGCCTGTCAGCTCACAGGCCTCGCCTTCACAGCTACTGGGGCTTCACCGGGAGCTTCTCCCTGGCCTCAGGCCCACACGTCCAACTTCCTTCTGGATTCTCCACCCAGATGCCCCCAGCTCCTCCACAGCAACACCCCTCATCTTCCCAGGAGACTGATCCTCTATCTCAGTTAATAAGATCACTTTCACCCCTCAGTTACCCAAGGTAGAGAAGTAGAAGTTATCCTCCCAAGCGCGTCTCTATCAGCTGGACAGGCTGACTTTACCTCCCAACATATTTCTCCAAGTCATCACTTCCTCGTCGCCCTCCTCCCCCACGACTGCTTAGATTAGAGCCTCGTATCTCTCTCCTGGGCTGTAGCCATCATCGCCTAGTCCCTCTCCCTGCCTCCAGTGGGATGACCCACCTCGCCCGACCATCCAGGACTTGACGCATTCCTGCTGCAGTTAACATCCTCACGCACAGGAATTTCTGCGTAGAATGAATTCTCCTTCGATGGAGGACAATTTTTATCAAAATTATAAATGTATATGCCCTTTGACTCAGCAGTCCCACCTCGGGGAATTCATTCTATGCATACATTCCCACGTATGGGGATATTAATCGCAGCATTGTTTGTAATAGCAAGACATTGGAAACAACCCCGATGTTCACCCATAGGGAAAATATTGAAAACAACGTGCTGGATCCATGGAACATTTTACAGCCAACAAAAACACCAAGGCAGCTCTCTATGTACTAATACAGAATGACTTAGAAGGCGTATAAATAAAAAGCAAGAGGTGGACAGTGTGTATAATATGCTACCGCTGTGCTAAAAGGGGGATATATACATATATGCTCTCATATGCAGACTTTCTCTGGAATGAAACCCTAAAATGGGAGACAGTGATTGCTTTTGGGAAAGGGACTTGAGGGATAAGAGTGAGGAAAGACTTACCTGTCACTGCGTACTTTTGCACCATCTGAATTTTTTATACTGAGCATGTTTTACCTTTTCAAATAAAAATGCATGCAACCCATCTTTCACACTGCAGCCAGTCACCTTTCTAAAGTACAAATCTACTCCCATCACACCTCTACTTCAAACTCTTCAGGAGCTCTCTAGGACACAGTGTCTGGGACAGCCACAGTTTGTGCTTGTTATAGAGCAATTAACACCTGTTAATTATTTTTAGCAACTTTTCACTCTCAAAAGTGTCCTAGGGTGGATGATAAATTATATTCTCACTCCATCGGTGACCCTAAAGATACAGTCCACCCTCCTTAACTCAGATCACAAGCCTTCCTCATCTAGCCCATCTCCCCAGTTCCATCCTACGTGGCCCCAGCCTGGCTCTTTAAACTCCAGAAACACTGAACTACTTAGTGCTCCCCTGCATGCAAGCTGTTTTTAGCCCCCAGGGCTTTGCTCCTGCTGTACCCTCTGCTGGGAATGGCTAGCATACCCACCCAGACCCAGGCCCAGCCAGCCACTGATCCTTCACCCAACCACGGCCCCCGCTCCGCACCACTGCACTGCTCTGAAACCCTGCCCAGAGCCTGAAGCCTCCAGCACCCAGGGAACCTTTTATGTACCTGATTTCTCTCCTACTTTTGAGGGCCAGGACTGCGTCCTGTTTGAAATGGAAGAGAAAAGTAAGGCACTAACTTCGAGCCCCACTCCAGAGTCAGGACACTTGGCTTTGAATCCGGGGTCTGCCACTAATTAACTGTGCAACCTTGGACCAGTTTCTTAGACTCTCTGAGCTTTCCTTTCTTTTATGTGTTTTCCACTCAACCTTCTATTTTGGGGGAATCTATGAATGCAAATGCATGTAGGATGAGCTGGGGTTTTCTACTTGGTATAGTAAACATGTTAACTGATCAGGTTTCTCTATTTGCTCTTAGGAACCTCTGCCCTGACTTTGCACACACTGACTTCCCCCCGGGTGTCCTCTTCCTACTTTACCTGTATCTGCCTTCACCCCAATCTTTAAATTTATCCCCTTCTGGGACACCATCTCAAGCCCTTTGGGGGATGAGCAGGGAGGATACATAAGCAAGAAAGCACACTAACAGACACCAGGCCAGACCCCACGGGGTGAAGAACCAAAAGAGAAAGGGGGCCTGTCAGGAGGTGAACGAGCATCAACAACAGACTGCCAGAAACCACTAGAATGAGTCTCCCAGAGTGCTGCTGTGTGGCTATTCAACATCCTTAAGCCTCAGTTTTCTCATCTGTAATATGGGGACAATAACAATGCCTACTTCACAGAGTTGTTGTAAAGACAAAATAATTCATGAAAGACCTTACTATAGTGCCTGGCACACAGTAGGTCCAATAAATGTTGGTGACACGTGAACTGATGAACACAGGATCTGGAAGGACTCTCAGAGCTCCCCTAGCAGTCCCCTCTCACCCAGTGCTCGGAGAGGAGAAGGACCTTCCCCGGAGGTTGCACAACTGGAAACCTTCAATACCTGGCCACAATGCTCCCAGCTCTCCATACAGTTCCGATTCCCTCTAGGAAGTTCATCTCCCCTCCTGCCTGCCTGGAGGACAGGACAGCTGACCCGAGCTGGCACGTGGCCAGGTCCTGTCCATATGGGACAAGCTTGTCTCCACACCTGCCAGGCACTTCCCTAGCCTGCTATCAAGAAGCCAGAGGAGGAGGCGTTCCACAGGAGGGGGTGCTCAGGGATGTCTCTGGCTCACTTCCCTTCAAAAGAGGAAACCTTCCATTTTAAGAGGCAGGAAGATTTGAAGTGGTAATTGAGAGTCAATTGCAGACCGGACGGTATCCTCCTCGAGATGAGGTCTACCCTGTGTAGCCCCATGTGGTTGTGTGCACAGAGTGAGGAGCTTTCTCAGAGCTGAAAAAAAGGCAGAGTTCTAACATCGGAGCTGGGAGGGGTGTTTGCGGTCCAAAGGCCTATGCTCAGGCCATGCAGACCCTCTGCCTAGGGAGTACAGAAGGCAGTGTCCTCATGGCCAGGACCCACGTGGTCAGCAGAGGGCCAAGTGTCAAAAAAGGCCAAAGTGAGGGCCAGCCTGAGCTCCTGGAGCAGAATCCAGCAGGGACACCAGTTCTCCATGAGGGAAACAGCAGGACGCAATGGAAAGGACGCAGGGGGCAGATGGACACCACTTATCAACGGCGTGACTTCAAGCATATTTTTTAACATCTGTGAGCCTCTATTTACTCACCTGTGTAGCAAGGATGGGAATAACCACGTGGGTTAAGAAGACAGATGACAATAAGGAGACATGGATTACACGGGTAAGTGGGATATGGTTTCATCCCCATCACAATCCTTTTTAAGTGCAGTCTTGCAGCATCACAGAACTTTGGACTGTTCAGGAGACACAAACTCTTGCCCCTCACACAACTCCCCACCTTTCTTGCTACTACCTGTGCCACTTGTCAGTTTATTGTGTCCCAGCTCCAAATTCACCTGTTTTACCCTGCTTTGGGATACTGCACGGGGGACCTTGTGAATATTTCCCTTTGCCAGCTGGTGCACTACTAGGCTTTGTCCATAGAGGATGATGGAGGGACGCTGCAAGGCCACCCAGGAAAGGGTTCTTCTTCCTGCTTCCAGTGTGTGGTTACTCCTCCCAGGGCTCAGCCGCCAACAGGACTGGGGGGCAGGGGTTGTGGTGGCACTCATTCTCACGCAAACCTCCCCACCACCCAGCGAGCCGCTTTCATGAACTAGCTCCAGCCTGCTCACACTCTCTAACAAGTTTTTCGGCCACCCAACAGGCTGGTTCTCTAGACTACTCTGGCCCCCATTCTGGCAAGTTCCCTCACCACCAGCAGGTCTGTGTTCCCGCAGAGGCCACGCCCCCCTCTCCCAAAGGTCTGAGTCTCTTCCTGTGGGGACTCCAAGTCCTGAGTCCCTTCCTCGTTTACTCCCCACAGCCCAGAGGTAGCAGTTGCTCCCTGCACCTGCTGTTCCTCTGTGCCTTGGAGGTCTCTTTTGCCCTTTAGCAGTTAACCTCCTGTGTCAGTGTCCCAGGGCTGCCATAACAAACTGGTGCCTTAAACAACAGAAATTCATCCTCTCACAGTTCTGGAGGCTGGAAGTCCAAAATCAAGGTGTTGACAGGTTCCCTTGGGGAGGCTGTGAGGGAGCAGCCACCCTGGCCTGTCTCTCAGTTTCTGGCGCTGTCCACACAATCCTTAGCATTCCTTGTCGTACAGCTGCATCACTCCAGTCTGCCTCTGTCACGCACGGCCTTCTCCCTGTGCATCTGCGTTCAAATTTCTCTCTTCCTATAAGGACACCCATCAAATTGGATTACAGCCCACCCTAATGACCTCATCTTAACTTGTTACAGCCTCAAAGACCCTATTTCCAAATAAGGTCACATTCACAGGTACCAGAGGTTAGGGCTTCAACATGTCTTTTTGGGGGACACAATTCAACCTATAATACCACCTTTTGCTAGCTGATCATTCTTTTTATTACATTTCCCCCGTGTAAATTACTGGGGTGGTTCTGTCTCCTGACTGCCGCCTGAGTGATCCACCGTCCTTATTTAAGTTGCCGTAACTCTCATCTCTACCTTTCCGGCACCCCAGCCCGCTCACTGCCTCCATGCTCACTGTCTGCAGCCCTGTCCACACTGCAGCAGATAAGACTATGTCACTGTGCTGCTTAAAACCCTCCAGAGACTTCCCAACCAGGATGAAATCCATATTCTGCCTCAGGGCCTGCTGCCCTCACTCATCCTGTACCCACAACGCTCTTTGCTCACTCACCAGGCTCCAAGCCCACTGGCCTGGTTTTGTGCCTTGAACCCACCAACGTCATTTCCACTCCAGGGCCTTTGCTGGTGCTGCTCCTTCGGCTGGGCCTGCTGCAATCCCCCAAGACGTTTGCCTGCTGCCTCCTCACCATTGGGGCTCAGCATCTACTCCGAGGAGAGGCTCTCCCTGACCAACTAGAGCCATCCTCCTGGTCACCCTCAGCCACGAGGCCTCATTTGATAGTCTTTCTGCATGTATTCATATCTAAGATCATCATATTTGTTTGTTCTGTTCTGCTGGCTGCTCCACCCTCAGCAAAATGTAACCCCTGAGATCAGGACTCTGGCTTTGTACTGTCCTACTGTTCCCAGCACTGAGAACAGTGCCTGGCACACAGTAGGTGCTCAATAAATATTTGGTGACTGACTATTGACATTTTAGAGTTTATTACAATGAGAGTCTGAAGAATACTGCTATTACTCACCCAGTATTTTCAAAAATCAGATTTTTTAAAGTAAAAACAACCTGAAAGAAACCCTGCATTGTGTGGGTTTTCTTCTTAAAATTCAGCACCTTTGTTCGTTCTCATTGGTGTTCTGGAAAATTCCGTATGGTCAGACCTGCTGCTGACCGAAGTCACATCCTGCTGAATCCTTTAGTGACCCTGTGTGACTTACGGTGTGGAAAACACTGGTTCTGCCAAGCTGAACTTCCATACATGCCTCTGCAGAAGCAGAGCCAGAAACCAGAAGGTTCTCTGAGTATAGGTCCTGGTTTCTGAGGAGCAGCACACTCAAGTGTAGACAGGATGGACCTGTGGGTTGTGGTTAGGACTTCGTCTCTGATTTGTCATCTCCTGTGCCCTTGGGCCAGACCTTTAACTTTGGTCAGTCATAGATCTCCTCCTGGAAATGAGTCCATATTCTCCACCCGGGCTGGGTAATGAGACTCTGGTTTGAGAGAAATGGGTCCTGCTGAGAGATCACATACAATCTTACAGTATTGTAGGTTGGGATAAACTCACTGCCAATTAAGCTGTTTCCTAATGCAAACCAATATAACCATTAAGAGAACAATCTTGATGAAATTAGCGTTTGCTTAAACTCCTGGGAACTGTTCACAAGATAAAAACCTATAAATGATTACAGTAAATTGCGTGGAGCCTGCTCCCCAGGGGCTCCACACAGATCAGCCCCCTGTGTGAAGCCTGAGAGGTTTCCCAAAGGAGTTTTCTTGCCTGGACCCTCTGGGAGAATCTACATAACGCAGCTCATGTGTCAGATTGCAGCAAAGATGGATCTCAAGAGAGATGTCATTCCTGCCTTCTCCACTTGGGAACCAAGAGATGCACCTCAGAGCAGTGGGAGAGTAGCCAACTGTGAGCAAAAGGCCCCCGTGTGGACCTCAGTGCCCACCTTCACATGGACTTTCTGAGGCACCATTTTTCCTCTGTGAAACGGGGGTTGTAACCCCCACCCTCTAGGAGCACAAGGATTAGTGACACTATATGTTAAGTGCCTGACACTGACTGGGCTACAATAAATGGCATTATTGGTTCATTGTCTTTAGGGCATGCCAAGTGGAGGGATCTAGGCCACAGACCCAGTGCATCTCCCAGCTGTCCAATCAGACCCCCCTGGGCCTACTCTCCATTTGCAGGCCCCATAATCCCATTCCTAGAACCAGCATCTGCTCCTAGAATGTAAGGTCTGCAGGGCAATCTGTGTTGTTCTCAGCTGCCTCCCCAACACCTAGAACATGCCGGCACATCCTGGGGCCTCCATAAACATTTGTTGAATGGACACATGAGTCAACGGGCAGCAGCTCCCAACAGTAACCACCCTCTTAGCTAACATGCCACAGCCCCTCACCTTGAGAATGTTCTAGGGGCACTCAGACTCAGCTCTGGACCAGCCATTCCAGAGATCCATGCCAGTCTATCCAGATGGTTCCCTGACCACCTCCCTGCACTTGGCCTCAGATGGGGAGCAAGGGAATACACAGAGTGCACGGATGACCTCTCCAGAGAAACCTCTGCACCAGCCTCTCTACCTCTCCAAAGCCGTAGACCCCCCGTATTCTCCCTGGAGGTGATGATGCTGGTGCTGGCAGGGCAGGTCTGGCCACCCGCAGAGAGGGTCTCCCTGACCCCTCGCACTTAGTTCAGTGCCCTTTGGGGCCTCAGCTGAAACTCAGACAGAAAAAAACTAACTTTAAACATCCTGTTGCACAGATACAGAAATATCATAAAATAAAATGCAAAATGCATATGATTTCCAAGACAAAATGCAAGACTTCAAAGATATTCCTTGTTCACTCTGTTCCAGCTCAGGCCCCCTGCCCACCACTCGCGAGTGCCTGTGATGTCATGAAGAAGCAGCAGGGGCAGCACGAGTTCACACACCAGGCCGCCCACGTTCAAACCCCAGGTCTGCCACTCAGTGGCTGGGAGTCCTGGGACAAGTTATGCAAACACCCTGGGCCTGGGCTTCCTCGCCTGTAAAACGGGGATGAGAGTACCTGCCCCACCAGGTCATCGTGAGGATTAAATGTGTCTGTGTTTACAAGGACTTACAGCAGGACCTGGTTCATGCTGGCGGCGCTGTGCAAGTGTCCATTAAGTCACTGTCACCATCGGACTTTCCGTCCCATCCTCACTCTGGCTTCATCTTATTTTTTTCCTCCTCTCATTTTTATTTCTCTCTGACTTCCTCGCTTTTTTAAAATCTTGTCATATAGAATTACCTTTGCAAGCTGCCTCAAATACTTTCGGGAACTAAGCAGGGTATGAATAAGTAATATATTTTGTGCTCTCCTTTCCCTATCATTTTCATTGGCTAGTGAGTAAGTCTTTGTGAGAATGTCAGTCCTGGGAAGGGCTTGTGTCCACCCTAGGGAGCAGTGTCCCTGGGGGCCAGCAGGCTGGTGGCAGCTCTAATGGAAGTGGGAGAGGGGGATGGGAGAGGGGGACAGTAAGAACAGAGGCAAGAGACAGAGCCAGGCACTTAATCCTGCTGCCTCTAGAAGATTCTCCTCTCGGCACCAAACTCGGGCAGACTCGCTGTTCTGTTGTTTAAGAGAGGTAGGATTTCCTTACTACAAGTGGGACATGTCGTTATTAACCTTAAAGATGGGAAAACTGAGCCTCAGAGAGATTTTATCCTTTGTGGAGGAACAGGGCCCAGTGAGCTAGTCCCAGGAGGGTCCCCTCGGCCCTGCCTGCCACACCAAGTGCTTCTGTGCAAGACTCACGTCCCCTCCTTGTCACGTGAAGTAAGCCATTTCTTTCTTTTTTTTTCAATCCTCGTAGAACACAAGTGGGAATAAAAAAACCCACAGTATTAAGAAAATGTTCTGGAATTAGATAGTGACGACTGTCATACCACCTTGTGAATATACTAAAAACCACTGAATTGGACACTTTAAAAGGGTGGGTTTTATGGCATATGAATTTTATCTCAATTTTTTTTAAAAAGCCTAAAAGAGGTTCATTTAAAACTGCAGAGCCTGAAAGCCCCTATTTCCCTCCAGACAAGGACGCTGCAGGCCTGATGTCGCGACAGTGTCCTCAGCTGCAGCTGTAGGACAAGAGTGGCTTAAAGGAGTGGGACCGTCTGTAATTGAACTACAGGGGCCTTAGCTCATGTTTGCTCCCTGGGAGAGGCCCTTGGAAAAAGAGGGCTAGCTCTTCCCTCCCCCTCCGTTAATGATAAAAGTAATTTTAATTGATCAAAGAGTTTAATCGTTTAATGGGTTCTCAGTGCAGGGGAAGAGCCTAGTATTTGATTACCAAAAAGATGCAACTTTACCTCCCTGAAGGCAGCAGGTCCAGGTGTGTGTCAGCTGAGCTGGGTAAACGTGTCCTTCTTTCAGGCCCTAATTCGAAAGTTCCTTCTACAGTAAGGGAAGATGATTTCTCCATCCCCAGATGCCAGCGAGGTTCGGTTTCAAGAATCTGTCAACCTGAGGACTCCCTCCTAGTCTAGGCTAGCTTCTCATCCAGGTGCCTCAGCCCTAGATTTAAAGTCTTCAAAGTGACAGGCATTTCTCTTCTTCCCCTGAGTCTTGAGGGCGAGGTTCGACCAACAGTGACAAGAGTCTCCACATCCCGGATGTGGACACATCCCAGGGGACTTCTGGTGTCCACACAGCTCCCGAACGCTCTCCCTGTGTGATAGCTCCTGGGGCTGCCGCAACAAGGTACCACTCACCAAGCGTCTTAAACAACAGAGACTGATCGTCCCACAGTTCTGGAGGCTGGAAGTCTGAGATCAAGGTGTTGGCAGGGTTGGTTCCTTCTGAGGGTCCCATTTTATAAGGACAAAGTCATTTTGGATTAGGGGCCACCCTATTCTAGTATGACCTCATCTTCACTAATTACATCTGCAATGACCCTATTTTCAAATAAGGTCACATTCTGAGGTGCAGGGGTTAGGACTTCAACATAAGAATTGGGGAACGGGGTGGGGGGGCACAATTCAACCCACAACACTCTGCTTGTGGGTTTCTGTTCTCAACTCCCAAATGCACAGGCTGGATAGCAGGGCTGACTCCTGGAGGTCCCCTCTGCCATCACTTGTGGGTACCTCAAGACCATCTCACCTCTTCATGGCAAACAGGACCCAAGAGGGACAACCTGTTCCCTTCAGGAGGCAAAGTCTCAGGATAATTATAAGACGGAGAACCCCCTCTCCAAATGCCAGATTTTAGGATGCTGCTTCTTGATTTTGCCCTACCTCAGTGTGAGAACTAGACAAGGGGAGGCAACAAGCAAGATTTTCCTTCAGTTACTGTTGTCCTTGTCCATATTAACACACGGCCCTTGTCATTTGACGCAGAACTTGAAGAAGTTCTGTCACGGAGAACCAGCCAAAATGGGAGGAAACAGGCCAAGGATCAAGCAACACGTTTCCCTCAGTCGCACCTGGGTTGGTAGGATGCCTCAGGCAGGAGCAGGCGTGCCGGTTCCCCATCCTGCAGCGTGACCGTCTGAGGGCTGAGGCTGCGGCCCCACCTGACAGCCGAGAGAAGGTGAAGCTCAGAGTGGAACCCAGGCCCGCGCTCCGCACCAGTTTCCTCACGGGTCCGAGACGTGTGCTTTCCCTTGACTAACGCATTGTCTTGCTTTCATAGAAATCTATTTCAAAGCACTAGGAGCCCTGCTTCCTGTTCCCGCCTCTCCGCCTCCGAGGCCCCGAGCGCGGGCGCCAGCGCCGGCCTGCAGCGACACCTGGTGGCCGTCGCGGCCTCGCCGGTCCTCCCGTCAGGCGGCCGCCGCTGGGCTTCTGGAGCGGAGAGCGCTGACTGAAAGACGGCAGCGTTGAATCGCGTTGAGCGATCGCGGGTCAGTATGGTCAGGAGCACAGGCCGCGGAGTCCCACTGCTTGGGTGTGTCGCCCGCCCCAGTCACCTTCCAGCCCTGTGACCCTGGGACGTCCCAGAACCTCTCCACCATCCCATGTCTAAAATAACAGGGCTTCTCAGCGCACAGGCTGCTTGTGAGGCTTCCCGAGAGAACCCAGGCCAAGGGCAAAGTGGAAGCTGAGCTGGAATAAGCACTGTGAACAGGGAAGTGCTGGTAATTTCTCGGCTGTTGCTCAGATGCTCCTACTCATGAACACACCTGTAAAACTCATTCCTTCCACAAACATTCTCTGAGTGTCCATGTGTACCAGGGGCTAAATGCCCAAAGGGAAAGGAAGAGACCTACCTCTTTGTATTTATAACAAAGGACCTGACTCCCCCAGGCCAAGGGAGCCCCCTCATTCATCCAATCCACAACTGTTTACTGAGCTACTGAGCAAGCACGTCAGTCCAGGCCTGGTACTCAGGGCCCAAGAGGCCCCACCCCTCAGAGTCCCAGGCTGGAGGGCAGAGGGGCAAGTGGATGTGTGGGGTGGCACCTGCCAGAGGTCTGTACTGGCCCCAGGGAGGGAGGGAAGCCTCTCAGAGGAGGAGGGACACAAATCTAGAAGGTTCCAGAATGTTCCCTTTCTCTCCAAACCACACTGCTTCAGGCGGCATCCGTGGCCCACATAGAACAAGTTTCCCTTTGATCCAGTTCGAGATTTTTACCTTTTTAATCTCTGCTCAGAAGTGGAGCCTGAATAGAGACTGGGTTGCTGCCTCCTTTTGAAATCGTGCAGCTGCCCTCGCCAGAGAAAAGATAAAAATCTGTTGGGGGTTTTTCTTCAGATCTGCATTGTGCTCACTGTATAAGCTGTTGGGATTTTGCAACAGTATTTAGAAAATTCGTAATGCCAGGTTTAAATCTTCCTCAGAAGCTGGGGAGGGGGTGGCAGAGGGAGAGGAATTTATTTTAGAATTCCATTTCCCAGTGGCATCATCAAAAGATAAGTGTATACAGAGAAGTTCTGGCGAGGACTGAGAAAAAGGAAAGATTCTCCACAGTGAGAGCCCACAGCTGCTGATAAACAGGCTCAGCTGCCACTCCAGGATCCTGGTGCCCCGAGTTCCCCTTCGAGACACGTTGTAGCTTCCAGGCCTGGGGACATCATTCAACCTTTCCAGCCTCTAGTTCCACATCCACTTATTTCATAAATATCATTGGAGAGCTGGTCATGTGCCAGGTGCTTTGCCCAGGAATGCACCTGGGCCTGAGTCCCTGCCCTGGCCTGGCCTGCCCTCCAGGAGCTGCAATCGGTCATCAGCGTGAGAGGGTGTATTACTATTCAACAGGCTTAAAAGACCTGTACCAAGTACACTGGTGATCCGGGACTTCTGAGGAGGGGCTCAGAAATGTTCTGAGCAGACGGCCGGCCCTGTTTACCTGGCCGAAGTCAGGGAATGAGCCCTGCTCTGAGGGCTTGTGAAGTCCCAGGGCCACTCCCCTTGTCTGTGATGTTTATGACCACCTGTAGGACTGACTGAAAACCTCCAGTGGGAGTGGGGCACAGGAGAGCTCGGAGAAATAACAGCAGAGAAGAAGCCCTGAGAACCTGCCTCCCACCATCCTGATCCAGGAATTGCAGAGAGAGAGAAAGTAGTGGCCGCTGTGGTGAGGAGGGGGGAGAAAGGGGGAGTCAGAGAAGAGGAGACCCTGAATGATGCAGGAGCTGGCCTGGGCCAGATCAGGTTTGGGGGCCAAACTGACACCTGCCCGTCTGCAAAGCTGGCCTGAACCCCGAGAGCTGGACTGCGTGGGCTGCAGCCTCAGCTGTCCCTGCCACGTGGCCAGGGCTCTGCAATTGATCTTTGCCCCAAGTCAGGGAGGGGGTACTTTCTGATTGCTCTGACCCAAGGGAATGGAGACCCCTGGCTTCTTTCCACACCCTAATATCTTCTGGGTACTCTCTCCCATCACACTCACTGCCCTCCTCCACCTCCCTCAATGCCCTTTAAGAAAAGTGACCCCAGAAGGCTGGTGTTCTGGGGGCCTCCAGGACTCTGGCTTCTGTGGGCCTGGGGCTCAGCGGCTGGAGTGCTGAGCTGCTGGACCAGCCCTGGACTTGGCCTTGCTTCCTCTGTCCCCAGCAGGTCCCTGGCTTGCCCACTTGGTCCTCACCGCCTCCTCTTCCTGCTCCCGTTGAAAGGCACAGCCTGACTCTCCAAGGCCATTGTCCCTCCTCTTGGGAAATGCCCTCCTCCGCCCTAGACCTGGCCTCCTGGGCCCTGGACCCGGGAAGATGCTGCCCCAAACGAGGGCGCTGCAGCAAGACTCAGCCAGGCCACGGGCTGGAGGTCTGGGCCGCCCCGTGAACAGAGGAGGCTGGTCTGCAAGCTCCACCACAGCACCGACATCTTAGCGTAAACATGTTCTGAAGTACAGCACAGAAACAGAACAGCGCACAAATCCTGAGTGTACAGCCCAAACTCCACCAACACATCACCAGATAACAGACCAGGAGCAGATGCGCCCCCTCGGGGTCCCTTCCGGTCACTGCTCCACCAAGGGCACCCGCTTGAAGCCGTGGATTAGCTCTGCCTGGCTTTGCGCTTTATTCAGGCAAAGGTGTACCTGGGTGGAGTTGCTGGGCCCTACGCAGGCTGTGCGTGTTCGACTATAGTGCCATCCATGGCAGGAATGTCGTCTATTTCATTCACTGCCATATCCCCAGAACCTAGACTGGTGCCTGGAATGCAGTGGGTGCTCGGTGCACACCCGCTGAGCAAATGAGTTCTACCAGGGTTGGGCCGGGGGAGCGGATCACAGGAATTATTTTCTTTTGTATCTTCCAAAATGTTTACAGCATCGTTACACTCATTTACAGTTTGAAAGAAAATATTACCTCCTTTTTCCTCCTTATGCTATAAAACAAACAAACAAACAAAGGATAAAGCTTTGGTCTTTGTTGCTGTTTCTCCTGAATCAAACATTACAGCTCTGGATCCTCACGACGGGCGCGACATTGACCCAGCCCTCCCTTGCTTTGGGAGGGCAGCGTTGGATGGCACCGGAGCATTGGGCTGGGTGAGGCCCAGGGGAGAACTGAGGTGCCACTGCACACCAGCCCCTACAGGAGGTGCCTGCACAGCCCTCCTGGCCCATCGGAAAGCCCCCCAACGGCCTCCTGGAACTGCTGCCCATGCTCTGCCTCGAATTTGCCCTCTCGAAGGCATAACCTAGGATTGGGGTCTTCGACCCCGGCCTCAGCTCCACCCACTCTCTCTCTGGCCTGTTGAGGGTGTGGCACAGGGTGTGCCCCTGTGCAGGGTCAATTCAGGAGGCTAAGCCTTTTATTGTCTGGGTACAGTCTCTGATGCAAGAGTGGGTGCCAGTGCCCTCAATTCCTGTAAGCCACAAAGAACACAGCTCCCCTGGGATGCCCGCTCCAGGCCTCTCCCTGCACTCCCCGAGCACCTCAGTGCTGATGTCACCACACTGGGATGATCTCAGAGGCCTGAGACCTCTGAGGACCTCAGGGACCTGGCTTGCTCCCTTCTCTACCCTCAGCGCCCAGCAGGGAGCCTGGCACATGGAAGGGAGTGATGTTTGGGGGTGGGGAAGGGAGATGACATTCACTCCCCATGGCTGGCTGCCCAGAGAAGGACAGGAGAGGGCCAGGATGGTGGCAGGGGGGAGGGGGAGGACCATACCAGAAGTGGTCCCCAGCTCAGAAACTCCTTCTTGTCAGACCCAGAGAGAATCACAGACGAACGGAGATACTGGTGTCAATTAACTCATGTTCAGGGAGGATCAACCCCGTCCAGTGACCAGACTACCTCTGTCTGCCATGCAGGTGTCTTAGTCTGTTCAGGCTGCTATGACAAAAAATACCATAGACTGGGTGACTTATAAACAACAAACATTTATTTCTCATAGTTCTGGAACCTGGGAAGTCCAAGATCAAGGTCCCAGCAGATTCGGTTTCTGATGAAGATCTACCTCCTAGACTGCCTTCTTCTCACTGTAACCTCACATGGTGGAAGGGGCAAGCTAGCTGTCAAGGGTCTCTTTTATAAAGGCACTGATCCCACCCATGAGTGCTCCACCCTCATGTCCCTAATCATCTCTTAAAGGCTCCACTTCCAAATACCATCACATTGGGCGTTAGGTTTCAACATATGAATTTTACGGGGACACAGGGCAGGGTACCCCTTCCTGGCACTGTGGCAGCTGGGGACCTCATGATATGATCAGAAGGTTGCTTGTTGTACCTGAATCAGCACCTGGTGACCCCCCCATCCAGGCTATAGAGAAGCCTGGCGAGGATCCATCCCTGCCCTGTGTATAGTGCTGTCAGAGGAAATACCATATCTGAAGCTAGAAGTTGAGGGACTGTAGCCACAATGCCAGAAGAGGCTTCCAGTCGAGAAGGAATTGGGCACCTTCTCCCAGACATTGTGACCAGTGCAGTGTATTCTTAGCAAGCTGAGTAACTTTGCAGAGGTGGGATAGCCCTTGGAGATCAAGTCAAGAGGGTGCCATTTACAAAGGCTACAATATAAACGGGACCCCCTGGAGCTGGGCAAAGCTGCAGCCTTAGTCACAAGGGTCAAGAGATGGCTAAGTGGGTGGGGGCAAGTGGTCACAGAGCCAACCAGTGCAAAGCCTGTCTGTCCGGTTTCAAATCTAATACTCGTCATACTCATTTTATTGCAGTAAATTCACATATGGCTCCAACTGTTAAGGGTGAAACTAACCCAAGCTGGCTGTAAGTAAAAGGAATCCTAGAAGGAAAGAAATTGGTGCAAGGGATTGTTTCAGCAGAGGCTTGGAGCAGAGTGGAGTTCCTTCCACTTCCCCAAGGTTCCTCCGAGTTAAGCAGGGTGGGAAGGACCACCTCATAGCTCAGGGACAGTGAGAGGCTAGTGCCCATGTAGGAAGGAGTCATACTGACTAGAAGAAGGGAGCTGAGAGGTTAAGTGGGGAAGGAATGAGATATTCTCC
Organism: Tapirus indicus; assembly: GCA_031878705.1. NCBI lineage: Eukaryota > Metazoa > Chordata > Mammalia > Perissodactyla > Tapiridae > Tapirus > Tapirus indicus. Next base: position 8,840,984 of record CM062923.1, on the reverse strand, counting down.
TTAAGAGCTGCTCTGAGTGGTTCTATCCCAGAGGAAACCACAGCAGCGTACTCATTTGCCTCTTGAACAGCAGCCAACCGAGGTAATGCTGGATAGTGGACCTGGGTTCTAGCGTGTTCTGAGAAGACAGACTCCACGTGTGTCCGGGAGCACAGCCACACCCTCTCTGGAGTCTTGGCTGCTGGAGCAGGAGGTGACCAGAGGGACAGCACAAGTAGTGCAGCTAAGCCATAGCCTCTAAGGTGAGGCTACATTCTGCATATTTACTTGGACTAATTTCTCCCTTTAATTGAATTTAGATGTTTTTTACAAAATTGCTTTGCCTCCATGGGCTGGATTTGGGATTTAGGATTTTGTGTTTTAGAGTGAGCTCCTGGATACTCCTTCCAGAAAACAATCTAGAATAATCTGCAGTCTCTTGGAAGATGCTCCCAGGGCCCTGCAGAGGAGGAAATGGATTGCAACCGTCCAGTGCAGGGACTTAGCGCCACCTGGCGGTTTTCTGGTTACACTCCGGCACGGTAACCACGCCCCCCAGGAAGGGTTGATAAGAGGACGTCGGCCTTGGGCTAGAACTTGGCTGCAGCAGTCATGCAAATTCACCAGGTTCCACCAGCTCAAACAAAATTACCCAGCCCCAAACAAATGGAGAGGTGATAGGCATAGAGCTCCGTGCCGTTCATTCATTTATACGTCTATTCATTGGAACATTCATTCATTCACTTCTCTGGGCCCCTGCTGGGAGCTGGGAATGTAGAGATGACCAAGTCATGGCCTTGTCTTCTGGTTGCTCATGGAGCACTGGAGGGGGCAGAAACAGACAAGCCATTCCACACACTGTGGTAAGAAGTCAGGGGCTCGGGGTGCAGGCAGAGTGCGGAGGAGGAGCTGCCACTTGACTTCCCTGGAGGCAGGCGTGGGGAAGCTCCTAGAAAGGGTGAGCATGGCCTTAGACTTAGAGGGTGAATGGGAGTCAGCCAAGGGCAGGACGGGGGACAGGCATTCTAGGCAAAGACAGCCAGAGAGCGAAGGCTTCCTGCAACACTTGAAGTGCTCCAGGGTGGCTGGAGCATGGAGGGTGGCAGGCGGCCTCGGCTGAGGCATTTGGACTTCACAGTGCAGCCACCAGAGCCGCTAAAGTCTGATTTGGGCCACTGTAGAGGCCAGAAGGACCACTTGGCCTGATTCTCAAAGGAATCCACAGTTGGACTTGAGGTTATCTCCAAATGAGATTCAACACTGAGTCACAAGGACCTACTGGCAGGGTAGAAAGAATGTGATATTCATGAAAGTACTTTGGACTTGTGTCTTATTATCAGGTCACACCACTTAGAATGCACTACATTAACTTAAAAATCCTACCATTGTCTTGTGACTAGCACAACTGGATAGCATTATATTTTTTTAATTGAAGTATTAATTCTGTTTAAAGTAAACATATAAAATCCATTATAACCTTGTAACCCTGCTTTGACATGTCTTTGATTTTTAGTATGTCAAAAAATAAAATAAGGAAGGGGCCTGGGCCTCTCCCAACCTCTGAAAAGTTCTGGGGAAGAATGGACTTGAAGAGAAAGAAAAGGAGGTGAAGCAAGGAGGCCGCTGTAATAGTTCAGGCCTGAGATGCTGAAACCTGAGCTAGGTTTGTGTGGATGGAGAGGAGAAATGTTACTTAGTTTTCAAATTTGGCAGGATTTGGTTGATTGATTCTGTGAAAGGAAAAAAGTAGTTTATAATCCCCTGTCCTGCTAATGAGGGCAGATCCTGGTAACCACAGGATCTTTTGTTTGGAGAGCACAAAGTCAACAAGCTTGGTGTTGTGGCTTTTGGCAAAGTGACAGGCAGTACCGGGCAGTGGAGGTGTGACAGGGAGAGCTTCCAGGAGCAGGATGGAGCCAATTGCTCAACCAGGAAAGGGAGAGGGGATGTGAGAGGCAGATGTTCCAGAGCCTGTCCTGGGGGCTGCCCGGGGAGGGTCTCCATCAGACAGGGCTCTGGGTACCCGTGGACCAAAAGACATCTGGGAGACAGAAGATGCAGTCAGACGAGAAGCTGCAAGGAATGTGGAGACCTGCTGAGGTCAGCACAGTAACGGAAACTGCCTGCAGACCCAGCCCAGAAGAGAGGAGCAGAGGGGTCCAGGATGAACCCCCAGCTTCCGCCTCGAATGACCTGGTCACTGAAGCCAGAATTCCTGAGGAGGAGCCAGCTTGGCAGGGAGATGATACAATCAGATGTCCTCAAACAGCACGCACCTGTGGGTCTGTGGAGTCATCCTGTTCATAGGCAGGAGCACTGAGTCCCATGTCACTGATCAGGGTACCTGGGCTTGGCAGTGCCCCCTGAGAATCTCCCAAGGGAGCCACATATGCTGGGGACCATGACCCCGGCCCCACTGGCCAGACTAAGAGGTCATTTTACCTTTGTGCTCCCCTCCAAAAGAGAGGTTTCCTAGGAGCATGCTTGTGCCCCCGATTCTCACAGAAGTGTTTTATTCACAGCCCTGTGTCCTCATGGGAATCAGACATGAGTCCAGAGGGGGCTGGTGGCAGGCGGTGTTAGGTGGGAACAGAGAGCAATGCTGGGCCAAGCTCAATGTCACCCTTCTCGGCAATAACCAGGAACAGACGTGGCATTTTGCCGTCGCCTCTCCTCCTGTGTCCTGGCACAAGCAAGGAGGAGGGGAGACAGATGCTCAGTGATATCGCCAGGCTGAGGTGGGGAGGCTCCTGCAAGGACTGGGAGCTCAAGCAGGTGGCTGTGGCCTAGTGACTCTGGACTTCTTCTTTTTTCGCTGATGAAGATTTCCCCTGAGCTAACAGCTGTGCCAGTCTTCCTCTTTTTGTATGTGAGCCACAGCCACAGCATGGCTGCTGACAGATGAGTGCTGTAGGTCCACGTCTGGGAGCCAAACCCAGGCCGCCGAAGCGGAGCACACTGAACTTAACCACTAGGCCACCAGGGCTGGCCCCAACTCTGGACTTCTTCAAGGGGATCCCTGACAAATGCAGTTTTCCTGTTCCATCTCGCCTCACCCTCCATGATTCCTCTGGGCCTAGTGAATTTCTGATACATTTTTATAGGTGGAGCGCAGAAGATATTCAGGGCAGTGAAACTACTCTGTATGATACTGTAACGATGGATACATCTCATTATACATTTGTCCAAACCCAGAGAATGCACAACACAAGAGTGAACCCTAATGCCAGCAATGGACTGGTTGACAGCGATGTGTCAATGTAGGTCTAATCGTAACAAATGTTCTGCAAATGTTCAGGAAGTTGATAGCAGAGGAGGCTGTGGGTGTAGGGGAGCAGGAGGTACATGGGAACTCTCTGAACTTTACACTCAACTTTGCCATGAACCTAAAACTGATCTAAAAAATAAAGTCTGTTAATTTTTTTAATTGCAGTAAAAAAAACTTAAAAATAGGGTAAAAATCAAAAAGACTGAATTTTCATAAACATTATGTTTTACTCTAGATCTAAAGAATTGCAAGAAAATATAAAATTGTTTCCTGTAATTATTGAGAAAGTCTACATTTTCATAAAAATTCCACTCAATAACTAAAATTTATTCAGTACATGCAAGACACTGTTCTAGACCAAGAGTTCATCATTTCACAAAAACGCCTGGCTCCTTCCCTCACGGAGCGCACATTCTAGAGGAGGAGACAGACAATACACAAAGAAATACGTAAATAATTGAGTGAATTACAAATTATGATAAGTTCTATGGAGAAAATAAACACAGCATTTGATCAAGTGCCCAAGTGGGGGCACACCCAGACCAGCCTCAGATTGGTTGATCTGAGAAGAGCCTGAGGACATGACACATAAGCTGAGACTGTAGTGAGAAGAAGGAGCAGTTAGTGCAAAGGCCCTGAGGCAGGGAACCAGCCTGCAGTGTTTGAGGAAGGGAAGAAGACCAGTGTGCCCGGAGAGGAATGAGTGAGGGAGGGAGGGGTGAGACGACATCAGAGGTGGGACCTTGTAGCTCTAGTGACAAGGGTGAATTTTTCTTCCGTTTAATGGAGAGCCACTGCAGAGTTGTTCAGTTTTTTTTTAACATCTTAACATCTTTAATGTTTTTTAAAATATCTTATCAAGATATAATTCACATACCATATAATTCACCCAAAGTGTACAATTCTATGGTTTTTAATATTTTCACAGAGATGTACAACCATCACCAGTCAATTTTAGAACATTTCATCACTTCAGAAAGAAACCTCATACTCTTTAGGTATTCTTCCATCTTCCCGACCCCCCAGCCCTAAGTACCTACTAACCTGCTTTCTGTCTCTACAGATTTCCTTATTCTGGACTTTCATATGAATGTTATCATATGATATGTGGTCTATCGTGACTGACTTCTTTGACTCAGCATAACGTTTTCAAGGTTGATCCATGTTGTAGCAGGTTCCCTGAGCAAGGCAGCTCTTTTCAGCCAAGGGAGAAACACAGCTGTGAGGCCACAGCCCCAACCCTCCCAGCAACCGGAGGGATGACAATTTCGTCCCAAAGGAGGTTGTGAGTGGCACACCACAGCATCCACTCCAACGAGAAACCAACAATGTCTGCTCTAAGAGGCTACCGCAACAGTCCAGATCAGCACTAGAACCAGGGTAGTGGTGGTTGCGTGAAAATGAGGAAAATGTCAATATATTTTTAGTATGTTTTGGTGCTTCAGTCATCGGAACTTGCTGGTGAATGTTGGGAGCTGGTGATGGAAAGAAGGTTCAACAAGACTGGTGACTTGAGCAACCAGGTGGATGGTGGTGCCATTTACACAGATGGGAAAGTGTCTGATGGGAGGGTAGGCTCTGAATAAAGATTTGTTTCCTCCTTCTTAACCTCCTCCCACTTTATTCTGAAGATCATAGAAAGCCGTGACAGGGTTTTAAGGAAGGGAACAACATGAACTTTAGAAACAACGTCCTGGAAGACAGTGAATTAGAGCTGGTGAGAGACTAGAGGCGCGACAAAGAATTAGGAAGCCGCTGCTACAGTCCAAGTGATAGATATTGAAGACAATGACAGTGGGGGTAGAGAAGAGGGACAACGACTTTGTGGTTGGTGAGTTTGGCTGACACTGTGGTGAGTTAGACTAACCCCTTGGGTTTTGCCCCTTGGATTCTTTAGCATCAGACCTGTAACCTCTAAAACACACAAAAAAATTGAGCAAGGTGATTTCTACAGACCACGTCTACTTCTGGAGAAATGAGTCACAGCATATTATCCATCATAGTCTAGTCCCAGACCAGATTAGTACGAGCCAACCCAAGACCCTGGAATATTCTTAGATCAGCCCCAAACAAGTCACAGGATGCAGGGCATAAAACCTTTCCATAGCCTGCACTAAAGACCCAGCTAGAGACGAGCCATCGAGGGAGATCAGGAAGGTGAGGCCCTGTCTCTGTGCTCAGGAAGCCTCACTCACTGCTAGTCTCCCGAGATGTGCTGGCACAGCAATCTCTCACGACAAAGGCTCAAACTCCGGAGTGGCCACCATATATTTTGGTTTTAGCTTTGCCTAGAAGCCTTGCAAATTGTTTAGGAATGTAAAGCCAGGCCAGAACATTAACCAAACGTCACTGGGTCAATACCTGAGCCACCTACTTGCCTTGTTAGGTGGCAGAGAGGGTGGAGATAGCATTGTTCTGTGAAATGCCTCCTTAGGAAAGGTTCCCAGATAAGGAGGATAGGCCCGGTTATCTCTGTTTGCTGAACTACATTAAACATCAATTATTATCGCCCTTGGCTAGGATCTCTAAAGCCACAAGAACACGTACAACCCTGCAGGGGGAAGAGCACCGATTTCTCCCACATGCTTCCGTTTTCTGGATGTTTGGTTAACATCGATTCAGATGTTGCTGAATGGGAGGCAACACCCACTGCACAGCCAGCGGCCCAGGGACCTGACCTTCCCTGATCCCTCCTTCTCTTCCCTCTACCCCTTTGGCTTCCCCGTCATCGTTCATTTATTCAACACTCATTGATTAACTACTTGCCATGTAGGGGGCACTCTGACTGGCCCTGTGAGGAGTGAAAATTGATTGACTAAATCTTGCCCCCACCTGCTTACAGGGCAACGGTAGAGACAGAGCCGGCAAGATAAGGTAAGCTACGGGACAGCTGGCAAGGCCATGACTAATTTCAGCTGAGAGGAAACAGAGGGGAAAAGGAGGCAGATTTCAGCAGGGCTGTAAAGGATGGGCAGTGTCCCAACAGCAGAAAAGTGAGAAAGGGCATTCCAATCTGTGAATCCCTTAATAAAATAATTTCTGAAGGCTCTTGTAAAACATGGCCATAACACTTCTTGACACTCTTCTCACTGAGAGGTGGGTCCACATCCCTTCCCTTGAACCTGGCTCTGTGACTGCTCAACTAATGTCAGTTTCCAGGCCCAGGCCTTAACCTGGCAGTTTCCTCTTCCTGCCTCTTAGGACACTCGCTCTTGGACCCAGCTCCCAGACCAGAGAGGAAACCCAACTAGCCCATGCGAAGAGACCACAGGGAGCCACGTGTAGGTGTTCCGACCAACAGCCCCTCCGAGGTGCCAGCCAACAGCCAGCGTCAACGTCCAGATGTGTGAGTGAGCGAGCCTGCAGGTGCCTCCAGCCCTCAGCCTCCAAGCCACCCTCCACCCCGCTGCTGCCATGGGAGGAACTTCTCTGGCCTTCAGGTTCTCCTCCTGTAACATGAGAATGGTGATAGCTAACTTGCAGGGTCTGTGTGAGGATTAAATGAAACAAAATATGTGATATATCCAGTCAGGTAAAGACCACCAGGAACAAACCTGCAGATCAACCAACTTAGGCTTTGTGGCCTCCTGTAACAGGGAGGGGGGCACTTCAGAGAAACTGTGGAAAACTCACACCACTGGAAGAAACAGGACTACTGTGGGATTTTGAAAAAGGATAGAGTTTAGGTAAAATTTAAATGAAGTAGTGTTTAAATAGGCCTAAAGGAAAACCGACTGTGTACAAAGGGATTAACATCAGACCTGGGCTGCAAAGTGGACTCAGGGTCCTATTTCCTTGGAAACTCACAAAATGAAGATAAATGTGTGATGTTGTGTCCAGACAGCCCTGGGCTGGAAATCAAGGCTGCTTCTCAGTGTCAGAGTGACTCAGGCCTGCCAGGAGAGAGAGGGATATGCCATTCTTCTGAATTGCTCTCAAACAGCAAAGTTTGTTCCTTTACAGAACAGGGTTTTTCAGCACTATACACTTTTATTGATTAAAAAAAAAGCAGTTTTCACAGGTTCACGTATGTAAATGCCTGGTGCCCTGCCTGCATACAGGGAACACTCAGTAATGGTCCCCACCCCACCTCACTCATCTCTTCTCACTTTCAGCCTGAGCTGCTGCTCTAAGGCTGTCTGTCAAGGAAAAGTCCCATAGGTGTCTGTGACCACCTCAGATAATGCACCGATAAGCAAAGGAAACTCCCAGAGTGAACACCTCCATCTGATTCACAAGAGCCTGTATGTGGAAGTCACTCCAGCGCCCACTGTGGATGAATAGATAAACCATTCCAAACAATGTGGTCTGTCCATACAATGGAATATTATTCATTCTTGAAAAGGAAGGAAATTTTGACACATGCCACAACATGGATGAACCTTGAGGACATTATGCTAAGTGAAATAAGCCAGACACAAAAGGACAAGTACTGTGTGATTCCACTTATATGAGGGACGTAGAGTGGTCAAATTCATAGAGACGGAAAGTAGAAGGGTGGTTGCCAGGGGTTAGGGGAAAGGAGAAATGGGGAATTTTTGTTTAACGAGTAGAGTTTCAGTTTGGGAGTATGAAAAAGTTCTGGAGAGGGAGGGTGGTGATGGCACAACAATGTGAACGTACTTAATGCCATTGAACTGTATACTTAGAAATGGTCAAAATGTTAAATTTTATGTTGTGTATATTTTACTACAGCCAGCCCTGGTGGTCTAGTGGTTAAGATCTGGTGCTCTCACCACCATGGCCTGGGTCCATTTCCCGGTCAGGGAACTCACAGACCAATCTGTCAGTGTCATACCATGGCGGCTGCGTGTTGCTCTGATGCTGAAAGCTATGCCACCGGGATTTCAAACACCAGCAGGGTCACCCATGGAGGACAGGTTTCAGTGAAGCTTCCAGACTAAGACAGACTAGGAAGAAGGACCTGGCCACCCACTTCCGAAAAATTGGCCATGAAAACCCTGTGAATAGCGGCAGAGCATTGTCTGATAGAGCACCAGAAGGTGAGAGGATGGCGCAAAAAGACCAGGCAGGGTTCCACTCTGCTGTGCACAGGGTCACTAGGAGTCAGAAATGACTCAATGGCACTAACAACAAAAAATATTTTACTGCAATTGAAAAAAAAGCCTTCACTCACCTATCGTTACTGAGAACAAGACCCTACTCCACCTGTAATCCGAGCCGCTGAATGAATGAAAAAATCTAGAGAGGAACACTCCTAGGAAAATGCACGTGCCCCCTGAAGGGGTCTGCCCCAGTCCTCTCCATTTGTACATTAGCCCAAAATCTCCACCATGAGAATATTAGCCGTGTATTAGTCAAAGTAAAGCTAAACTGTTGTGACAAATTATTTCAAAATATAATGGTTTAAAGCTATAGTCTTCTTTCTCTCTAAAGTGACAGCTGGGGCAGCACTGATCTTCATGGTCATTCTAGACTCAGGTTTCTTCCATCATTGTTCCACGTCCCCAAGGGCACTGCGATGGTCTGCACAGTGGAAGTTGGGGTGCCCCACGTCTAAGCACCAGCTGAAAGAAGAGGGAAGGAAGTCTCAGGATGAGTAGTTGCGACATCACCTGCTCTCTCATTCCACTGGCAAGGACTTGGACTGCTGCCAGGGCAACTGGGAAGTGTGGTGTGAATGGGCAGCCATGCACCTGGCCACAATTCTATTATGATGGAGGAAGAAGAGTACAGATTTTGGTGGTCAGCTAGCTGTCTGTGCTACTGGCCCTAAAACAAGAGTCACTCTCAACACTGGTGCTTGGGGAGAGTTCTTTGCTCCAACCCAGAAACATGGCCAGGATGAAGAGAACTCAGAATTGGTGCCAGAGATGCTTGGAGCTGGATGGAGGAAGTTTGCAGCCATAACTCTACCCACTAAGTCATGACAGTGTCACCATCAGTTGTTACATGTGAGCAAGTGACTTGTTGCTAATAATAAAGTATGTATGTCTATAAACCATTTACTGTTTTATATAAATTAGAGAATAATCAAGGTTGGCCTTTTAATAGCATCACTGTCACTCATGAAAAACCACATGGGCTTCCAGAGTGGGAGGGAAAGGTAGAGTGAGGCTTAGCATCCTGGAGTTGCCATGGCATGTGTTTGCATATGTGAATTGTATCCATTTTGTACATTAGCAAAGAGCTTCCAGCATGAAGGACTGGAAAGTCAAAGAAGTCTTGGAGGAGGCAGCAAGTTTTAGGGGAAAGAGCATGAATCTGGGAATCAAGAAACTTGGGTTCTAGGGGCCGCCGGGTGGCGCAGCGGTTTAGTTCGCGCTTGGCAGCCAGGTGTTTGCGAGTTCAGATCCCGGGCACCCGCCGACGCACTGCCTGTCAGCCATGCCATGGTGGCGTCCCATATAAAGTGGAGCAAGATGGGCACGATGTTAGCCCAGGGCCAGTCTTCCTCAGCAAAAAGGGGAGGATTGGCGACGGATGTTAGCTCAGGGCTGGTCTTCCCCACAAAAAAAAAAAAGAAAAAGAAAGAAAAGAAACATAAAAAAAAAAAAAAGAAACTTGGGTTCTAGTCTTTGATATGCCATTAACTAATCAAATGAGCACATTTCCTGAAAGCCTATAGTGCACCGAGCACACGCCCAGGTTGGGTCCATGGGTAGATCACATGACATCTCTCCCTTGCTTACCACTTCCATCCCCTCCCCCCATAAAACAGAAAGGTTGAATTCAATAACCTCTGAGGCCTCCCTTAACTCAAAAACCTGACTCTTCGGGGGCCGCCTGGTGGCGCAGCGGTTTAGTCCGCGCTTGGCAGCTGGGGGTTCACGGGTTCGGATCCCGGGTGCCCGCAGACACACTGCCTGTCAGCCATGCCGTGGCGGTGTCCCATATAAAGTGGAGGAAGATGGGCAGGATATTAGCCCAGGGCCAGTCTTCCTCAGCAAAAAGGGGAGGATTAGCAATGGATGTTAGCTCAGGGCTAGTCTTCCCCACAAAAAAAAAAAAAAAAAAAAAAACCTGACTCTCTGAAGTAAAACCTCACCATCTGTGATCTTGGGGAGTGAAATGAATGGGATAAGAGGAAGGATTCACAGAGAAAAAAAGCCCTTCACTTATGCAGCCTTGCTGCCGAGAATACATAACTTGAATCTAATCACAAGAAAACAACAGATGAGTCCAAATAAGGAATGTTGTATCACAAAAAAGTAGGGCAGAGGAACTATGTTCTTCCAAAATGTCAATGCCATAAAAGGCAAAGAAAGGCCGTGGAAATGTTCCAGAATAAAAGAGGTTAAAGAGACATCACAACTTAATTCAACACCCGACTCTAGGCTGGATCCTAGAAAACAGGGGGGAAATGCTTTGGGAAAAAAAGGACAGTAATGGGTCAACTAACAAAATAAGGTATTACATCAATGTTAAATTGACTGAAGTCGATGTCTGTACTGTGGTTATGTAAGAGAATAACCACACATACACACATATGCACAACACACAACACATGCACACAAAAAGAGCAAATTATAAAGCAAATGGGATAAAAGGTTAATAACAGGTGACTTTGGGAAAAGGGTATATGGGTGCTGTTTGTACTATTTTTATTCTTGCAACTTGTCTGTGAGTTTGAAATTATTTCCACATATAAAGTTATTTTAAAATTTCTATCTCAGTCCATAAATGTCTACCCCAACTGTGCCAGTGTCAGAAATTCCCACACTTGGGAATATATTCCTTTGAGGACTTTAGAAATGAATTGTTGCTAGCACTTTCATATACTGCTGATAGAACTGAAAATTGATTCAACATATCTAGCAGACAATTGGCAATATAAATCAAGAGTCTTTAAAATGATCATGGATAGGTGAATAGTTGTGAGATAAAATATTAAGTGTAGAACTTGGGTGGTGAGTATATGAATGTTCACTGAAAAATTATTTTGATGTTTCTATATGTTTGAATTTTTTAATTGAGGTATAATTGACATATAACATTAAATTAATTTCAGGTGTACAACATAATGATTCAATAAATGTGTATATTGTGAAATGATCACCACAATAAGTCTAGTTAACACCCATCACCGCACATGGTTACAGATTTTTTTTTTCTTGTGATGAGAACTTTTGAGATTTACTCTCTTAGCAACTTTCAAATATACAATACAGTATTATAAACTAGAGTCACCATGCTGTACATTACATCCCAGGACTTATTTATTTTATATCTGGAAGTTTGTACCTTTTGACCCCCTTTACCCATTTCACCACACTCCAATCCCCACCTCTGGCAACCACCCATCTGTTCTCTGTATCTATGAGTCTGTTTGTTGTTGTTTTTACATTCCACATGTAAGTGAGATCATACGGTATTTGTCTTTCTCTATCTGACGGGGTTCCCTTAGCGTAATGTCTTCAAGGTCCATTCATATCGTTTCAAATGGCAGGATCTCCTTCTTTTTTATGACTCATGTATATATATATATATATACACCACATTTTATTTATCCATTTATGCATTGATGGACACCTAGGTTGTTTCCATGTCTCAGCTGTTATAATGTTGCAACGAACATGGGGATACATATATATATATCTTTTCAAATTAGTATTTATGTTTTCTTTGGATATATACCAAGAAGTGAAATTGCTGGATCATGTGGTAGTTCTATTTTTAATTTTTTGAGGAAGCTCCATACGGTTTTCAATAGTGGCTGCACCAATTTACATTCCCACCAACAGTGTACGAGTGTTCCTTTTTCTCCACATCCTCGCCAACTCTTGTTAATCTTGTCTTTTTGATAACAGACATTCTAACAGGTGTGATGAACATTTTAATCATAAAACTTTGGGAGGTAGAAGAGCTCATGACTCACTAAAAATGAAGCCTGAGGAAACAGTCAAGAGATGCAATTTTAAAAAAATCTCTGTTCCAGGAAGTTTGTGGCGCAGACCAATGGCCTGTCCTCCTTGTTGGGATGCTGCCCTCTCTCTCTCAGTCACAGGGTTGGTCTCTGTAGCCATGCTTCTACAGCCTGGCTCCATCCTTGGGCATCGCTGACAGGACTGGGCATATAACCTACACCTATCAGATTCTGTCTCCAGGAAGTTGAAAGTTGGTTTATAAATTTCTCAGCTGGGCCCTTAAATGAGAAAAATGTCAAAACTTAAGGGTTGTGCTGGGCTTTTATGGATTGAATTGTGCCCCCCAAAAAGATATGTTGAAGTTCAACCCCCCAGTACCTCAGAATGTAATCTTATTTGGAAATGGGGTCATTGCAGATATACTAAATTAAGATAAGGTCATACTGGAGTACACTGGGCCCTTAATCCAATATGACTGGTGTCCTTTTTTTTTTCTTTTTGCTTGAGGAAAATTAGCCCTGAGCTAACATCTGTGAGAATCTTCCTCTACTTTATATGTGGGTCACCACCACAGCATGGCTGACAAGTGGTGTAGGTCCACACCTGGAATCCGAACCCACGAACCCAGGCCATCAAAGCGGAGTGCTCCGAACTTAACCACTAGGTGACAGAGCTGGCCCCGCTGGTGTTCTTTTAAGAAGAGGAGAAGAGGCACAGACACACAGGGAGAACGCCATATGATGATGGAGGCAGTGATTGGAGTGGTACATCTACAAGCCAAGGAACGCCAAGGATTGCCAGAAAACCACCAGAAACTGGAAGAGGCAGGAAGGAGTCCCCTACAGTCTCAGAGGGAGCATGACCCTGCTGACACCTTGATTTCAGACTTCTAGCCTCCAGAACTATGAGACAATTAATTTCTGATGTTTTAAATTTGTGGTACTTTGCTATGGCAGCCCCAGGTGACTAACCCAGTGACCACCTTCCACCATGTGGACTAAATAAAAGAAGGAATGAAGCAGATGCACTAAGACATCAGGGATGAGCGATGGTGAGCTAGTGTCTCAGTAGCTGATGGCTTTCACTTTCTGCTTCCAGTCTCTTCCTGAAGACAGGCTACATCCCTCTCCTCAGGCTCTGTGAGACAGCTCCGGTCCTTAATCTACAATCCCTTAATCTATTTAAGCCAGCTGGAGTCAGATGGTGCTAATAATCAAGTACTGATAACGAGTACCACGGTCAGTGCAGCCTTACTTATAACAGCAAAATAAATAAAGATGGCTGACTACAGAGGACCGGTTAAATAAATGGTGGTATACTCATAAGAAAGACTATTAAGCAGGCCTGTGCTATTGAAGCATATGTACTCCTGCACTTTACAAATTTTTCTTTCATTTTCTCTCTTAAATATGCTGCTGTCACTGATTGAATTACAGTAAAGTCCTTCTCCTCTGGGTCTAGAAAGTCACTCTTTTCCTCCCTGGTTGTAGGAATTTAATTCCTCTCACCTGCAAAGGGAGCCCTCATTTCCCTTCTCTCCAAGTTGGCGGGCACTGCCTTACTTTGCACCCAGGGAGCACCTGCGGCTGTCACAGCTCCCACAATGTCCCGACGATGGAGTTTGCCATCATCCAGCCTCTCCAGGCCCAATGTGTCAGGACAGCAGTCCTGCTCAGATGGGCCCTTCTAAGAAAAGTGGCCTTCCACTACCTGAGGGTCTCCGTCTCCGTTTGCCTGATCCTCCTGGACAAACAGAGGCAAGATCATGACCCCTTGCTAAGTGTTCCAGAGCACTGGCTCTCTTCTGGGCTGTGGAATGAACACACAGCTCCCCACAGAGGTGCACACCTTCATGGAGCATGCTGTACATGTGCAGACTCCCCAAAATGCACCAGGATAAGGGTCTCTCACTTCTTTTTTCACAAAAACAAAAAGGAAATTAGCGACCTAATTATTCCAGGTACTATCCCAGGCATGATCACGGGCCTCAGGGGAGCACTTGGCCAGCGGGGATGCCAGAGAAGAAAATGGCACATTATACTGTTCTGACCCAGAGAAGCCCCTGGCACATTGGGTCCCCAGAAGAATAACTTCTTTCTGTGTTTGTTTGATTATGGTGGTAAAATACACATAAAACAAAATTAACCACTTAAACCATTTTTTAGTGTACAGTTCAGTGTCATTAAGTACATTCACATTGTTGTGCAACCATCACCACCATCCATTTCCACAACTTTTTCATCACCCCAAACAGAAGCTCTGTACACATGAAACAACTCCCCATTACTCCCTCCCCCAGCCTCTGGAAACCTCTAGTCTACTTTTTGTCTTTATGGATTTGACTAATCTAGGTACTTCATATAAGAGAAATCATATAATATTTGTTCATTTGTGTCTGGTTTATTTAATATATATAACATATTGTATGTATGTTAGCATATTTGCTTTTAAGATTCATACATATTGTAGCATGTATCAGATGACATGATCCTATATATAGAAAACTCTAAAGAATTCACCAAAGAACTATTAGAAATAATCAACAGCAAAGTTGAAGGGTACAAAATCAACTTACAAAAATCAGTTGCATTTCCACACACTAATAATGAACTAGCAAAAAGAGAACTCAAGAATACAATCCCATTTACAATCGCAATAAAAACAATAAAATATCTAGGAATAAATTTAACCAAGGAGGTGAAAGACCTATACACTGAAAACTATATGACATTATTGAAAATGACATAAAGAAATGGAAAGATATTCCATGCTCATGGATTGGAAGAATAAACATAGTTAAAATGTCCATATTGGACCCAGCCCCATGGTGTAGTGGTTAAGTTCAGTGCGCTCAGCTTCAGGGGCCCAGATTCACAGCTTCGGATCCTGGGAATGGACCTACACCACTCATCAGCCATGCTGTGGTGGTGACCCACACACAAAATAGAGGAAGATTGTCACAGATGTTAGCTCAGGGCTCATCTTCCTCAGCAAAAAAAAATTAGACTATTAGTGGTGAGCATGATGTAGTCTATACAGAAACCGATAAATAATAACGTACACCTGAAATTATACACTGTATATACCTAAGAGCAGAATTGCTGGATCATATGGTTATTCTGTGTTTAACTTTTTGAGGAACTGTTGTACTGTTTTCTGTAGCAGCTACACCACTTTACTTTCCCACAAGGAATTTTACATTCCACAAGCAATGCACAAAGATTCCAATTTCTCCACATCCTTGCCAACACTTATTTTCCTTTTTTTGGTAATAGCCATCCCAATGAGTGTGAAGTGAAGAATAATTTCTGCGTGAGTTTGGAAGAATGCATAGAACTAGTGAAGCACCAACGAGGAAAGAAGGATACCTCCAGCACAGACAGCAATACAGACAACATCAGGGAGGCGTGAGAGTTCTGGGAACTGCGAGTAGAGCGGAGGAGTGGGGAGGCCAAGGACGAAGCTGGGGCGCCAGAGAGAAACTAGGTGTGGAGGGCCATGGAGGCCGTGCCCAGGCAATTAGACTTTTCTGAGAGCAGTGTGGAGCCCCAGGAGAGGCTGCCCAAGCTTGGGGGATATCCCCTACTCCTCTTATCACCTGTGTGTCCTGAAGCGAGTTACTCAGTCTCCTTGGTTGAAAACAGGGACACAACTGTACCTTCATCACAGGATCACTGCCAGGCCGTAACGAGAATATCCATGTGAGACACTTCTCCCAGCATCTGACCCAGGGCGTGTGTTCCCCGAATGTTAGCCTTTATTATCAAGGGATGTGAACGATCATCGTAACAAAATAATAACAGTGCGTACATAGGAGGACTTACTGAGCGTGATAAGGTGCCAGCCACCATCCAGGCAGCGTGGAGGACACAAAGATGAACACGCCGGGCCTCCCCGTCCGTGTGCTCAGGATCCACTGCAGGAGATCCCGGAGCAAGGGCTTCTTAGAGGACTTTGGAGTCGGAGAAGCTGGATTAGAATCTGTAGTGGATTATATCAATTTTCTGCCAAATGTTCCACTTTCCCTCTGCATGATGGTCTTCTCTATGGGAAAAGATACATCACCATCACCAACTGAATTATGGCCCCTCAAAATTCATATTTTGAAGCCCTGATCCACAATGTGACTGTATTTGGAGATAGAGCCTTTAAGGAGGTAATTTAGGTTAAATAAGGTCCTAATCCAACAGGACTGGTGTCCTTACAAGAAGAAGGAGAGACATCAGGGAAGTGCACACAGAGAAAGTAAGGCGGTGGCCATCTACAGGCTAAGGAGGGAAGCTTCAGGAGAAACCAACTCTGCTGGCACCTTGATCTTGGACTTCCAGCCTCCAGAACTGTGAGAAATAAATTTCTGTTGTTCAAGCCTCCCAGTCTGTGGTATTTTCTTACGGTAGCCCAAGCAGACTGATACAATCCCCACTGGTCGAACTCATGTGTCCTGCTTGGTCCAATAAATGTGAGCAGAAGTGAGTGAGGTGTGCTACTTCCAACTAGAAGATTTAAGAGCCCATGTGTGATTGTGCCAGGGCTTCCTTTCCCGTCTGCCGTGAGAACAGCAGTGTCCCTGATAGAGGCTGCTCCATCATCTGGGTCCCAGAGTGGAGCCGATGCAGAGCAGACCCGTAGACAACCCATGACAGATATTTAACATGGGAGAAATAAACGTTTATTGTTGTAAGCCACTGAGAGGAGGGTTGTTACACAGCATAACCTAGCCCATCCTATTATAGACCCTAAGATCCATGGCTTTGTAAACTTGGCTGAGTTTTTTTTACCTCCATGAACCTCCTCTTACGTATAAAGGAGGCATAATAATACCTGCCTTGTAGGGTCATTCATTCCTTCACTCCACACAGATCACTGAGTGCCTGCTGGTTGTCAGCCGGGCCAGGCCCTGTGGTACAGCAGAAGCAGTCAAGACACAGAGCCTGCCCTCATGGACTTCACATACAAGACAAAAGGAAATGAACAAATAAATAATTACGAGTTGTGATAATTACTATGGTGGGCAGGATGATGGGGCCCTGAAGATGTCCACGTCCCAACCTCCAGAACTGGTGAATATGCTACATTACGTGGCAAAGGGGAATTCAGTTTGCAGATGGAATTAAGGGTTGCTGATCAGCTGACTTTAAAACAGGGAGATTATCCTGGATTATCTGGATGGGCCCTGTAATCTCAAGGGTCCTTGAAAGCGGAAGAGGAGGCAGGAGAGAGAGAACAGAGAGATGTGACCTGAGAAGGACTCAGCCTGACATTGCTGGCTTTGGAGCCGGAGGAAGGGGCCACGAGACGAGGAACGCAGGCAACTCGAGAAGCTGGAAAAGCCAAGGAAACAGATTCTCCCCTAGAGCTTCCGAGCCTTTGAGGGCAGAACAGGAAGAGGAGCCTGCTGTACTTCAGAAGATATGATTGTTGTCCCTTCTGTCTTTTCCGGGAACAATGGCCCGGAGCTGGCGTTTGATAGGCCCCGTTACCATCCAAGCCTAATGGGACTTTCTGAACTTGTCTCACATCTCGGTCACCCAACTCTGGAACACTCCATTGTTATTTGCTGAGCACCAAAAGAGCCATTCCGAATATGGTCCCAAAGTTCTAGAATTCAAGTAATTTAGCCATGCAAAATGTTTTAATCTTTTGTCCTTAAATCTCATAGTATTGTTAAAAGAAAAGTGACCAGCCGTGGTTGCTGGCTCTGCAGCTCAGTGTAGCTGTTGAGAGCGGTCCCAGCTGACCCGCTCCGGAGGGCTGCTCAAGATTCACCGCACCACGCACTTCTCTACTCTGTGACTTCGCTCAGGAGCCCAGCCTTACCTGGAACATTCCCCTTCTGCCTCCCTGCCACTGCAGGAACCCTCTTCAACATCAGATTCCCTCAAGCAGAGTGAGTTGCTTGCTTATTCCCTGATCTCACAGAACTTTCTGTATATTCCTTCACTGTAGCTTTTTATTGCCCTGCCTCCCCCATTGGACTGTGAGCTCCTACAGGCAGGGAACATCTCTTAATCATCTCAGTATCCCCGGGACCTAGCACCGTGCCCCAAATAAGTGGATATTCAGTAACTACTTGTCAAATGAACAAGCAAAGGATGGAACGAGTGAACGAGTGAGTGAGCAGTAAGACCTTCCTTTGTTGACATCTGTAGCCAAAGCCTTCTTTCTACTTTAGCTTTTAGACTCAAAGCCTTTACTTCAGAAGAGCCAGAGCATTCTAGCTTATAGCAAAGTATACTGATAAACCTACCTTTTGATGGCTGAAACTGTGTTTTCTTTATTTCTTTTGTTCTCCCCACAGCATCCAAGACACCCAAGGCCTTCAACACACAGCTGTTAAGGGAAGCACCAGCATGCCTGACTCCATAGACGAGCCAATTCTTTTTGTCATAATTTAACATAATTCTTTTGTCCTGAGTAGCACTTATTAAGTGACCCCAGGCCTACTAATTTGTGGTTGTGAGGTATTTGCTGGAACCGAGATTTAAACCGTAACACGAGCAGGTCATCATACACTCAGTGACACCTTGAAAATAGCCTGTAGCAGAGACAGGAAGGTGTGCGTCTGGTCTTTTAAATATCGCACCGTGGCAACCTGCTGATGTGATGTGGAAACTACCCAAGTGTCCATCAAGAGGAGAGTGTCCATCAAGTACAACCAGTAATTACATACATGGACGAACCTCACCAACGTAACTCTGAGTGAAAGAAGGCAGATACAAAACAGTACATACTGACTGACTCTATTTTCACAAAGTGTCAAAACAGGCAAGACTAATCAAGGGTGATACTTCGCGGTATTAGTTATCTTTTGAAGGGGGTGCAAGAGGTTCCTCTGGGGTGCCGGTTACATGGTATGTTCACTTCATGAAAATGTCAAGGAGCTGTTACCCTTAAAGATTTGTGCTGTTTTTTAGCATGTACGTTTGTATTAGTCTGCTTGGGCCGCCATGACAAAGTACCACAGCCTGGGTGACGTAAACAACAGAAATTTATTTCCTCACAGTTCTGGAGGCTAGAAGTTCAAGATCAAGGTGCTGGCAGAGTTGGTTCTCCTGAGGCCTAACTCCTTGGATTGCAGATGACTGCCTTCTCACTGTGTCCCCACATGGCTTTTCCTCTGTGTGTGCAAACTCCTCGTGTCTCTCCCTCTTCTTATAAGGATACCAGTCCTATTGGATTAGGGCTCCACCCCCTATAACCTCATTTAATCGTAATCGTCTCCTTAAAGGCCTTCTCTCTAATATAGTCACATTGGGGGCTAAGGCTTCAACATTATGGATTGGGGGTAGACACAATTCAATCCATAACAGTTATATTTCAGTAAAAAGTTTACTTAAAGCAAAACAAAAGGCAAAAACACAAAACAAAAAAGCTCGTGGACTCCACACCTTCCACAGGCAAGAGGCAGGCTCCCTACCTCCCACTTCACATGTAGGTAGGAGACTGATCACGGTGGGGGGCCTCCTAGAAGGTGGAGTGGGGCCACAGAGAACCTCCCAGAGAGCAGAATCAGAACCTAATCAAGGAACTGCCTTTCCCAGTGTGGGAGCCTTACAGTATCCACCCATCAGGATTTCAGAATTTCCCTGAACCAGGGACTGCTGTGTATCTCCTCCTTTTCTCCTTTCTGAAAGGGAGCGTTTATTACGATTCTCTTGTCCTGTCCCAGTGTCGTACATTGGGAATCTGGGGGTGGGGAGGATAGCTTGTAGTTTTAGTCCATGAGCTCTACCCTGAGGATTCACACCCTGACCTGAGGGGTCAACACATCACCCAGACATCCAGGACTTTGAGGTGTGTCAATGAGGGACATTGGGTCCAGGTCCCTTGGGGAGGGACTAAGTGTGTTCCACGTGTGGAAGAAGAGTAACATGGAAATTTGGAGACCAGAGGGTGGACTACACAGACACCGTCTTGATCCTAACCAATCCAATTTCTCTTCTTGGACACAGAAGACTATTTCCCAGCCTCCCTTGCAGTGAGGTTGGGGCCACATGGCTGGCTTCTGGCCAATGGAATGTGAGTGGAAGAACACTACCAGGCCTGGCCAAAACTGCCTGTGCAATCCTCCTTGTTCTCTCTCTTTTTGACCTGCAGTCAGTCAAATGTAGAAAAATCCATCGAGGAAGCCAAGGAGATTCTAGAACTGTGCTGTCCAATAGAGTAGCTGCTAGCTACATGTGGCTACTGACCACTTGAAATGCGGCCAGTCTAACTTGAGATGTGCTAAAAGTGTAATATATACACTGGGTTTCAAGGACTTAATATAAAAAAAAAGAATGTAAAAAAGCTCATTAATCATTTTTGTATGATTACATGTTGAAATAACATTTGGGATATTTTGGATTAAGTTACATTATTAAAATTAATCTCTCTCTTTTTACTTTTTTAATATGGCTATAGACATTTTTAAATTTCACATGTGGTTGAGGCCCACATTATATTCCTGTTGGACAGCCTTGTTCTAGGACAGTGTTTCTCACCCTTTTTGTTCGTTATCACTCCCCTAAGGAGCCTTTTTAGACATTTCTTTTCCTAATTTCCTCTCTTCCATGAAATTTGAAAAACAAAGATATATTGTGTATCTGTTTATGTACTGTGGCCCTTGTAATATCCAAGATGTTTTTCATCCCTCCTCCCCAGGAACCAATATGCCCGGTGTTGAGAGTGCATGTTTTAGAAGACGTGGCATTGTAAGACAAGAGGAGCCAGAGCTCCTGAGTCACCACATGGAAAGCTGCTCCCCAGTGAGAGCAAGACACAAACCATTGTGGTATAAAACAATGAGATTTTAGGGTTGTTATAGAGGCCACCATCGAATACCCTGACACACCAAGTCCTAGATTTTACAACAGCATCAATACACCCAAAGAGATCTTAGAGAACCAAAAATCAGGGATCCACGGGGCCCAGCCTACATATGACCTGAACGTCTCACCATGTCACACAGCCCCCCAGCACCACCGCATCATCTGGTATTTGCTGCCAGCTTCCCCCTAAGGGTGTCAGTTCACCCAGCTGTGCCTTCTTCACCCCCTTTGCTCCCTGTGCCTGGAATGACTTTCCCCTCTGTTTGCCCGGCAAATATTCCAGGCTCAGCTCTTGTGCCACTTTCTCCAGGAAGCCCTACCAGTCACTTCCACTGCTGGACCCCACTGTGCCCAGAAATGCTTTAGCCAGAATCAGAGCTGTTTTATGCATTAGGCACTACAGAGAAATAAACCACTACTAATACAAAAACAAAATGCTCGAGTCCACTCCAAAAATAGGAGGGGAAATCAGAGTGGAAAGATACCACAGTCTTAGCCTGTTATGCTTAAAATTTTACTTTTGCAAATTTTAAAAAACACATGACCACGTGAACGCATTGCTAGTGCCCCTCTCAGGGCGAGGAAGGAAACCGTGTAAGCGAGGAGCCCTGAAGCTTAAGCCCCACGGGGTTCTACAGAGACCAAGGTCCCATCTGTGACAGACATTGCACAGTCATGTGCCCTGGACAAGGCAACTTTTAAAGTAAATCAACAAAATAAATACTTGTTGAATTATGTTATACACAGTATGTGCTGAGCAAGTGTTTTTTGACTGAATACTCGTCAGGGCACAAGAAAAATTAATATGTCATTTAATAAGGTCGTCGATGCATCGAGGGCCCAGGGAAAGTTATCCTCCCTGGGGACAAAGTGGATAAGGGTGCAGAGTGGAGGGAGGCAAAGGATGAGCGAGGGCTGGAAAAGGGCTCATTGCGGGGCGGGGGACAGGATAACGACTCGAGAGAGAAGAAAAACCAAGTGCGGGACTCTGAGTGGGAAAAGTACCGAAAGCGCAGACGGCGTTGGGGGAACTCGAGGTCCACCGCCAAAGGAGAGACTGGTCAGCACCGCCCCCGGCAAGCCCCTCCTTCCGCCGCTCGCCCCGCCTCCGTTAAAAAAAAAAAACCAAACCGGTAACCTCTACCCGGCCGCCTCCCATTGGCTATGCGAATGAGCGAAGCCTGCCGGGACCAATGAGCTGCAGCCACGGCTTGGCGAGCGCCTTCCGGCCCGGCCCCCTGGCGCCGCTGGGCGCCTGCCCGGCGGGCCGAGGGCGGGACTGGGGCAGTGGGGGCGCGGCGCGGCGGACCTGAGCGGCGAAGTGCGCGGCGGCCCGGGCGCTCGGCATGGCTCGCCTGGTGCTGGGTAAGCGCGGGACCTTCGTCCCTGGGGGCGGCCTGGGGGTCCCCGAGCCCCCACGGCGGGCCGCGGCCCGGGGAGCGGGCGGGCGCGTGGCCTTGCCGGGCCTGTGCTGGGGCGGGCGGGCGCGGGCCCGGCCCACGCGGGGGACGCACTGAGGGGACCTCGGGGACGGTGGGGAGCTCGGGGGGGCGCCCCTCGGGCGGAGGTGCGGGCCCGGCGCGCTCGGGGCACGTGGGGAGGCGAGGGCGCCCTCGCGGGGGCTTCCGCTGCCCACTGGGGGAGCGAGCGCGGCGGGGAGGACGGGGCCTGGGGCTGGGCTCGAACCCGGGGCCCGGGGACTCCGGGACAGCCCGAGCCCGGTCCGAGGCGGGGGGTGCCGAGCTCCTGGAGGGGCAGCGTCGGGCGGCCGGGAGGGAGCGAAGGCCGGGGCTGCATCTGAGCCCCCCGGACCAGCCGTGGCTCGATCCCTGGCGGAGGTTGGGGATTGCGGGCGACGTAAAAGGGGGACCCTGTTCTGGACCTGTCCTCAGGCTCGAGTGTGTACGGGAGAGTCAACGGGCGCCTCACGTTGCAGCTTGTCCTTACCTGTTTCATGGAATTCCCTCTTTTAAGAAAAAGTGAAATGTCAAAACCCGGTCCTGAAATAAGGCCTGAGAGTTGCCTTAGAAAGGGAACATGCCTTCCAGAAGCTCGTGTGAGGATGCAAGAGCGCTTCAGATGTGATTGGGTTCAATTTCGTTTTTAAAAGTTCAGAATGGTGAATTATGTAAATTCCTGGTATGGACACTACCGTGAGTGAGGTTGAGCATCCCGTCCTTCTTAGGGCTCCCGCTGGTCCCCGCCAAGGTGCTCCAACAGTCCTTACAAGAACACTCTGGATCCAGACCACAAGGTTGGAGACTTAGCCCTCCTCCCCCGCATTTACTAGCTGTGTGACTGGGAGCAAGTTACTTAACTACTCTGGGCTAGTACTTCATAGGGTTGTTCTCAGGATTGAGTTAGCATATGTCTAAAGAGAGTAAACAAAATGTAAATATTTGTTATATTACTGTAGAGAGAATAGATGAGGGAAACAGATTTTAGTTTGTTTAGTTGCCCGCAAGTGAATTGAGACTAGGCTGCTATCAATTAATTCATTATTTTAATAAGTGTAGTCAGCCTTCTTGGGAGTCCTCTTGGTTTCTAGATGACTGCTTTGGGACCATGTACTCGTGCTGGCAGGTGTGGGACGGACATGTTACTGCTGTGGATTTGTAACATCCTTAACTGCTGTAGGAATAATGGGAAGCCACAGATGGCAAAACCATCTGCTCATGTGGATTCTAGACACTCGGGTGTTCCAGTTTCCCCTTGGTGCTCATTATCAGTGACTGGAATGGCCATGTGAGTTTAGAAACAGATTATTGGTCAGCATTGACCTACTTTATCATGTTAAGTGGGTCGGGGTTTTTTTTGTTTTTTGAGGGTTTTTATTAGGGGGTAGTTACTGGCTACTTTTATACTCTTGGTATTTATACTTCTTCTAATCTGTTTTTCTGAGTGTTTTGTTTGATTTCCTTCTAACCCTACTAGGTCATATTGCCTTTTAAGGAATTTAGGTCTCGAACCTTTATCATCAAGACATTTCCATTGGATAGCCATTTATGAGGAGGAGAGGCTCTTGTGAGAACCAAGCAAATTTTAAAGACAAGTAGTTGAATAAAGTCTAGTACCATTACTAGAAAAAAAAATAGCCCAAGTCCATGTTATACCGAGTGTCAGTAGTCATGACCGTCTTTGTATGGAAAGGAAGCACATTCCTGAGGGTAGAATCATGGTCCGTCCTTTGATGACTCCGGCCTGCTTGAACAGCCTGAAGAGGAGAGTACATTCTTTATTGCTCACCTTGATTGACAAGAGGAGGGAAAGAACCTGATTCTACTGCCACAATCTATATAATGACCCTCCTTGGGATCGTACTACTGCAGTCTCCAGTCCTCTTGTTAAAAATTTGGGTTGTGTGACCATGTTCTCTTTCTAATCATGTGGCCTTAGACAAGTTAAGTTACCTTTTCTGTGTCTCCATTTCTTTGACTAAGAATGGGCACGAGGGGCCGCCCGGTGGCGCAGCGGTTTAGTCCGCGCTAGGCAGCCCGGGGTTCGCGAGTTCGGATCGCGGGCGCCCGCCGACGCACTGCCTGTCAGCCATGCCGTGGCGGTGTCCCATATAAAGTGGAGGAAGATGAGCACGGATGTTAGCCCAGGGCCAGTCTTCCTCGGCAAAAAGGGGAAGATTGGCAACAGATGTTAGCTCAGGGCTGGTCTTCCCCACAAAAAAAAAAAAAAAAAAGAATGGGCATGATGATACATAGCACATAGGGTTCTTAAATGAGTTAATATATCTTAGATGTTTAGAACAATGCCTGGTACATAGTGTCATATAAGTGTTAGTCTTAGTTAAGATGTCAGTTTCTGGAGGGTAGTTGGACAGATATATATATATATATATATATATATATATATATATTAAAATATTATCCAAACCCTCAATCCTCCTTGTAAGATTTTCTCTTAAGGAAATAATCATATTCATTTGAGGGGGGAAAGTATAAGAATTTTCAGTATTGGCCTGTTAATAATGAAAAATTGGAAACAATCAAATTCTGTCATTAGTGGATTGGCAACATGATATAGCTATTAAAAATGGTTACATGGGGGTAATGAGTAATCCATAATAACTTATGTAGAAAAATAACTTTATTTTGAGTGAAAAAAGGTTACAGAAGGGAATATATAGTCAGATTACATTTCTATAAATATAATGTTTTAGACCTCTGTATTGTATGGAGAGATGTCAGTAAGAATATTCATCAAAATATTAATAGTTCATTCTAGTGGGATTATTGGTGGTTTTTCTTCTTTTGTTTTTCCATTTTTGAAAATTTCACAGTGAACTCAATGTATTGAACAAGTATCAATTCATAGCAATTTTACAAAAAAAGATAGACGTCTTTAAAAGTAATATCTCCATAGGGGATTTTCTGGAACCAACCTTACTTTCAAGCTTATTCAGAATTACGACTGTCTCTGCTTAGGTCTTGATTTACTTGCTTTATTAAATATCAAACTCTCCTTAATCTTTCCTGCAGCAATGAAAAGATTATTGAGCAGCACCATCCAGTAGAAATATAATATAAATTTTATATGTAATTTAAAATTTTCTAATAGCCACATTTAAAAAGGCAAAAAGAACCAGAGGAAATTAATTTTAATATATATTTATTTACCCAGTATATCTAAAATATTATTTCAAGAGGTAATCAATATGAAAAATGTTAATGAGATAGTTTACTTTTTTCCCTACCAAGTCTTTGAAATTCATTGTGCTTTTTTACCCCTCTCACACATCTCAGTTTGGGGTAGCCAGGTGTGGCTGGTGGCTACCATATTGGACAGCACAGTTATAAAGGGAGCCCCACTTTGGTTGACCTGACCTCCATCCACACTCACCCTCTCCCACCTCTTGAAATGGAAGAGGTCATCCTGTCACAGGCCACCCACTGCCCCGCTCACGACTCTGGGCAGTTTGTTCCATTTTTCCTTGTACTCTATCTTTAGTCTCTCCTACGCCACATATTTCGTCCCTTCGTGCTGAGATCACTCCTGTCTTTTAAAGAAACATTTCTTCTACCCCACATTTGCTTGCTCTCTCCTGTTAGTTTTCACCAACTTGTTCCCTGCTTCTCTCTCTAATCTTGTGCAGACTGGCTGCTGCTTACTGTCACTACTACGCCACGACTGCCCAGGATGCCATGACCTCTTTTGTCATTATGTCCAATGGACATTTTCAGTCTTTCCTACTTGACCTCCCAGTAGCATTTGTTACTGTTCTCATTCCATTTTTCTGTTGGTGTATGTGACACTGCTGTCCTGATAATTCCCCCATCCACTGTCCACATTGCAGCCAGAATACATACTCGTTCTAGAAAGCAAATCTGATCATACCCGCTGCATGATAACCCTTTCTTTAGTGGCTTCACATCACCCTTAGTAAGTCCACAGTTTTATTTCGTAAGTTCCTACAGTATTAGCCATATCTATAATTCAGATGTAATATTCTTTAACAATGTAATTGTTATTCATGCCCATGGCTTACTGAGCCTTTTTATCTTGAGCAGTAAAAGACAACATGATTTAATGGGAAAAGCTTGGAAATAGAAGTCAGAGCTGCTCTGCCAGTTGTGTATATGACCATAGCTGGACCACTTGATCTCTTTCTGCCTTTGTTTCCTTGTTTACAAAATAGAGATGATTCCTGCTCTCCAGTTAGTAATGCTGTGAAAAATCAAGTGATCTAATGTATTTGAAAGTGATCTGAAAATTGAAAGTGCTGTTAAGTATAAGGTGGAGGATTTAGCCATAGAACAATTAACATTGGTGTACATTCCTTCAGGAAGAAATTTACCATTGGATTATTCAAAAAAGGTTCATTTGAAATCTTCCAAATTCTGTGTACAAAGTAAGCCTATGAAAATGTGACTAAGATGGCATATACACACACTACCTTATAAGACAGGTCAGTCTAACTTGTAATTCGTTGCATCAACAGATTAAAAGAAAGAAATTATATGCTCATCCTCACAGATGCTGAAAAGAAAGTAATAGATAGAAATTTCTTTGCTATCATAAAGTTTATCTGTTTCAATCCAAAAGCCAGCAAATGGGAAAATATTCCTATTAAAGTCAAGAACATTCCGTTATTTATCATTGTTCTGGAGGTATTAGACAATGCAATTACAAAACATAGAGAAATTATATATATATACATTTAAAAGGAGGAGGTGAAATTTTGATATTATTAATTCAAAAAACTTTTGAGTCCTTCAAATATTAGTAAGTCAGTTCAGAACTTGTTTTCCTATATATTTGTTATAAACTGCGTTTAAGTTTCCAGAGTAGTCAACAAAAATACACTTGGTCCACAGTGTGGCTAAACTATGCAATTAATAATACAGTGGACTCTCTATTCTCCCTTTATAACATTGTTCACATGAAAATTCTTTCTAAGCTCATCCAGTAACATTGTGAATGTTAGTGCCATAGATAGTGTTAGTAGAAATGAAAAGATTTGTGAAAATAGTCATTGTCCTTGAGAGAGCCCTAGCCTAGTAGGGGAGACAAATAATTATTTTTCCCTTCAAAAAAGCTTTAATAAAGGTAGTGCGCTAACATTGTGACTGAATAACAAAAGAAATAATACTGTGTGGATTACCCAAGGTCACAGAGCTACATGTAGCCTCCTGGTTTTTCAGTGTCCTTGCCCATAAAATGCAATGATAGTCCTGCCTCATAGGGTGGTTGTAAAAAATGAGGGTGTGAATACATGAAAAGCACTAAGAATAGTATTTAAATCTTTTTCCAATGCAGCTCAGGAGATGAGTGTGTGGACTGTCTGTTCTCTTCTTGCTGGGCACTGCACCAGTGGGAGTAAAATTCCAGGGGCCCCAACAGCAGTTGGGTGGGGCACAGGGGTTAGGAGGGACTTTACCCAGGCCATCCTCCTGCATGAAGGGCCTTGGTCAGTTGAAGACGACTTTGGGGTTGCCCGGGTTTCCTGTCAGAGCGTGAACCATGCCGTTCATGGTGTGCTTTTTGTTGTTTCTCCAGGTCTGATGAGCTGTACCTTCTTCCTAGCGGTGAATGGTCTGTATTCCTCTAGTGATGATGTAATCGAATTAACTCCATCAAATTTCAACCGAGAAGTTATTCAAAGTGATAGTTTGTGGCTTGTAGAATTCTATGCTCCTTGGTAAGTATTATAATATAGTTGATTATTTATGGTACTTTATAAAATTAGGAGAAATACTATATAAAAATGTTATTTTATTCAGCCATCTAGTTTATTGCTTGTTTAAAAGAAGTAAAGGAGAGGGAAATGGGACACTCCACAAAGTGCTGAGTCTATTAAAGGCCGTAGAGATTGAGTCAGTTAACAACAACAACAAAAAAGATGGTTGCAGTAGTTATTTGTTGCAAGAAAATGAAAAAAAAACAACCCTATAATTTTAAGAAGATATATCTTTATGATGAGGTAAGTGGGATGGAGATGGAAGGGAAACTGATTTTCTGCAGAAAGCATATTGGGCAAAGGAAAGGGAAGAACCAGTGATTGACTCCATTCTGTTTCTTGAAGAAGGTAATTAGAAATATGTAATTAGAAAATCTGGTTTACTTTTAAAATTCTTCTGTTGCCTTACATTCATTGCTGAAAAAATCCCTTGTGGAGTGCATATGTAATTATCATTGAAATTAAGGGTGCACAATTATATGTAGTCAAAATACAGTATTGCTGTAATTGTTTATGTTTTTTGTGTGTGTGTGTGTGTGGGGAAGACCAGCCCTGAGCTAACATCTGTTGCCAATCCTCCCCTTTTTGCTGAGGAAGACTGGCCCTGTGCTATCATCTGTGCCCATCTTCCTCCACTTTACATGGGACGCCGCCACGGAATGGCTGACAGGCAGTGCGTCAGCGGGCGCCCGGGATCCGAACTCGCGAACCCTGGGCTGCCAAGCGCGAACTTAACTGCTGCGCCACCGGGCGGCCCCCTGTTTATGTATTTATTATTGCATCATGTAGTGCATTTAGCACAAACAAAACAAAACCCAACAAATAGATCAATGGAAACAGTGCAAGATGTGCACGAGGCTGTCACAGCTGTGAACTAGCAGTCCACAAGTTCCCTGAGAGGAGACTTGGGCACCAGCACCCGTGTACCTGCAGATGGACTGCATGGCGGTCTGAGGTCCGGAGTAGTCCCTTTAGATGTGAGCTATGCCTTGTGAGCTCATGTAGGGGTAGTAAGTGAAATGCTTACAAATTTTTCTTACCTGAGTGGGTGCATTTTAGGGTATGCCTCTTGAAAGGTTTTCATTTATTGCTTTAATTTTTTCTTTGGAAGACCATGAAACTGAGTTCAGTTTAGCAAATTAAGGTAAAACCGTCTACTTTAAAAGTTTATGTTGCCACATTGAATACCGTTTCTCTTAATGCCTTTATTATTTTTTTAAAAAGCTCCTATTTGTTTTTTGTTTATTAAATCCAAATGAGAATTCTGTACAAATAGTAATTGTGCAAACTGCTATATTGTTGAATGCCTTTGTATGCAATTTTTACAAGGTTGATCTTTTTAATCATTTATGGCATGAGTAATTTACCTTGTTTTGGGGAGCTATGATGTAAGAGAATATACCTCATTCCAAAACTAAACCAGACAGCATAGTTGAGAAGGCAGGACCTGGATCCGGTAATTGGTTATTACTGTTACACTGGCAGCGTTTTGCTTCCTAGTGTTCTGGGTAAGAAAATGTCTAATTAGAGCAGGTGCTTTTAAACTCTTTTTGTACTTGAACTTTGGCAGCTTGATGAAGGTTCCTGTTTTCTGCAGGTATAAAATAAAGCATATAGGATCACAAAGGAAACCTAAAATATTTAAATACTGTTATCAAAATATTAAAATAAATCTTGATGTGGTTATGTAGTACTCCTTTACTGAAACAGTCAAGACCAAGATCCAGCGGCAGATCTAACAGCTAGCTAACATAATTCTGAAATAGTGATGAACATAGATGATGTTTAAAGATATCTGCAACAACTATAGTGGTGATGTGAAAACAGTTGTGATTTTTATTCGTGACAAAGTCACAAGTACTAATCAGCTGTGGTATGTTGATGTTTGTAGTTGAAGGAAACCCTCAATTTCCATTACAGGTTAGTTAAAATAGAGGGTTCCCCTCCCCCGTTCAAAGTTCACAGAGCCCCTAAATTTTTATCCACCAATCCTTTGGGGGTCTGTGGACCCCAGGTGAAGAACCCTTGGGTTAGAGGGTCTGCTGCTGTGTTTATGTTTGTGTTGCATTTCGATCTGTCTTTACATTGCTTAACACTGAAATTGAAGGGGGTATATACTCTGACAATCTCTGATTTGAGTCCTTTCATAGAATAAACTGAAATTAAAGGGGCACAAACTCCGGTAAAATTTTGACTCCTAGATTTCTAAGTAGCTCACTTAAACAGGAAAACATACTATATATAAGTATGTAGGAGCAGCATTTCAGGACATTTCCCTGAAAGATCCTGACTTTTAAAATATTAGATTAAGTTTAGGCCCCAGTGAAAGATCATATTACGTACTGATTAAGAGTGTGGGATCTGAAGTCAGAAAGACTGTCGCTGGATGACTGTGATATTGGGTAGCTTTCTTAACGTCTCAGCCTCTGTCTCATCTGTAAAATGAAAATAACAAGGCCTGCCTTCAGGGTTCTTGTGCTGATTGAATGAAATCGTCTATAGGGAGTGCTTATCATGATGCTGCACATGGCGTTTGCTCATTAGGTCCTTAGAGACCTAATTAAAAGACAATTTACTTTGTTTAAAAAAAAAATCACCTGGGGGCCGGCCCAGTGGCACAGCGGTTTAGTTCGCGCTTGGCAGCCCGGGGTTTGCGGGTTGGGATCCCCGGCGCCGGCCGACGCACTGCTTGTCAGCCATGCTGTGGCGGCGTCCCATATAAAGTAGAGGGAGATGGGCACGGATATTAGCCCAGGGCCAGTCTTCCTCAGCAAAAAAGAGGAGGATTGGCAACGGATGTTAGCTCAGGGCTGGTCTTCCTCACACACACACACAAAAATCACCTATGGATAAACTGGCTGTGGTATCTTCATACAATAGATATTATACAACAATGAATGTGAACAGTATAGCTACCTACAACCTCAATGAATGGTATAAATGAGACAGGTTTGTGTGTATATAATTTTTTAAAAGCACTTTTCTGTGTGTGGTATATTCCACAGTAATTTTTTTCAAATACTAGTACCTAAAATGCTAAGGTTGCTTTTCCTTGTGTTCTTATCTCTTTTGTCACCACCTTGTGGTATCAAGTGCATTGCAACTTGTTAGGCTTACTAATTTGGGATTATGTGTGCATTTTTAACTCCACAAGGTGCTGGTGGGAGCCAGAGAGCGTTGAGACTTAGGCAGAGGAGATCTAGGCTCTAACACACATGCCTCATCAATACAATGAAAAGGCTGGACTAGATCAGGGAATGTCAAACCTTAATAGGGGTAAGAATCACTAGTAGAACTCATTAAAATATGGGTTCCTGAACCCCTTCTCTCGAAACTCTTATTTCGTGGGGCCCAAGAATCTGCATTTGCCTAGCCTTACAACTGGGAGCACACATTGAGGCGCACACTTGACCAGATAAACGCTCAAGTTCCTGCTCAGGGATGGAGTTACAGATGGTGGAGTTTGTTTAAACTCTTTAAATATAGTTTAGTTGAGCAGTAATTTAGAAGCCTTTTTTATTATGATATGAAAAACGGTTGTAGTGCAGACATAAAATGATGAGTTCCTTCTGGTCACTGGTCACGTTTATTAGTGCTTATTCTTCCTGTAGACACCTACCCCCAATCCTTGTCACTCAATAGACCACTGGTGAATGTTTTTGGAATTGGGGGTCAAAGACTGACTGTTGCCTTATTTGTGTTTCCATCCTCTGAAAGGTGTGGCCACTGCCAACGGTTAACACCAGAATGGAAGAAAGTAGCCACTGCATTAAAAGTAAGTTTCTAAGATGTCCACATTCACCTGTGTATGTTTAAATAAGTATACAAGCAAGCTTAATGTATAATAGGAAGTTAATTTGCATACTGAAGCTCAGAACCCTTTTTCTAGTGCTAAAATCGTGTAAGGAGCAAAGGGATAATGTACATCTTAATTTTTATGTTGTCTGTTTTAGTTAATTCTGTTTCCCAGGTAGATGACGTAATCACTCTTGGTCATGCTAATTCTGGGAGCTGCAGAGTTCTCTCCATGGGCTGACTTGCATTTCACCCATCATTCCATTTAGGAATGATTTCCGAGGCTAAAGCCCTCTTTAATTCTGTTTGTAAACTTAACCCTGCCCTTTATTATCTTGTTTCTGAGTCTACAGGAATCAGATGGATGGGTTCTTGTGGAATCTGCTTCAATTGAAAGAAAAATAGATATTTCTTTTATATTTCCACAGGATGTTGTAAAAGTTGGTGCAGTTGATGCAGATAAACATCAGTCCCTCGGAGGTCAATATGGTGTTCAGGGTTTTCCTACCATTAAGATTTTTGGATCCAACAAAAACAGACCAGAAGATTATCAGGGTAAGGACTTTTCCTAACTTCTCCGTTCCCCGGGTTGGAATTTTAATTTGAGCAGGTAGGTAAAAAAATAGGAGGGCCTAATTTGATAGGCAGTTTAAACTATTGATATTACTGTGGAGTATTTTGCCCATGGATCTTTATGCCTTGTAAACATATATGGTATTGGAATATTAAAGCTGTTGTATAGTCTTCTATTGATAATAAATAAGTACCAAAAATTCCCCCTATTTTGTAGATGAGTAAATTGTGAGTATTTGCTAAGAGTCAACTGAGGCAACTAAAGAGAGGATTCTGGCTCCAGACTCCCAAGACTCAATGTTATCCTAGTTACCCTGTTCTTTCGTAGAATAGTCCTGGTACTTTATTTAATATATCACAACCAAATCATCATATTTAAGATAATCAGAATTGCTAGGTTGAGCTATATCTAGGGTCCTAATTAAAGTATTGGGCATAATGTATTTAAAGTTTAAGTTATGCTCATTTGATCATATCTTTAAGATTTCATTACCTGGGGCGTGTAAGTGACTGAACCTGGAGTCTGACATCTTAGGTTTTGCTCTGTGTGAGAACAGGTTTGTGGAGTTGGGCGGGAAGAGAGTCAGCATCACAGTGAAGCAGAATGGTACTGTGTTACCTGAACTTAGTGTCTTGCATTGTATCAGCTGAGGGAGAAAACATTCTCAGAAAACGGAAGCGAGGGGATTGCAGAACCTAGAGAGTGAACTCTGAAGACAGCCTTGCCTGGGTGTAACTACTGGCTAAACAGAACACCTAATCTGTCTGGACTTGCTTCTAGAAACTTACTAGAAGTTTCATTGAAATAGTACATGTGAAGCATGTAACTTGGTAAACATTGATGTAGTTGGTACATCTCCCAGCTGGGGGTCAGAATGCTTGGAGATAAAGCCTTAGACACATCATTTCTTCTAGGCTCCCCAGCTCTGAAGTCCCATAAGATGATCGGTTTAATTTTTCTGAGTAAACGTCTGCTTCGGAATAATAATTTGTTTGTTTTGCTGATAAAAATAGAATGTTTGGGGGGCCACCCGGTGGCGCAGCGGTTTAGTTCGCGCTTGGCAGCCTGGGGTTCATGAGTTCGGATCCTGGGCACCCGCGGATGCACTGCCTATTAGCCATGCCGTGGTGGCGTCCCATATTTTAAAGTGGAGGAAGATGGGCACAGATGTTAGCCCAGGGCCAGTCTTCCTCAGCCAAAAGGGGAGGATTGGCAACAGATATTAGCTCAGGGCTGGTCTTCCCCACAAAAAAAAAAAAAAACAAAAATAGAATGTTTAGAACAGGGGTTGGCATTTGGCCTGCTGCCTGTTTTTGTAAATAAAGATTTTCCAAAAATAGTCACTTATGCATTTACGTGTTGTCTATGGCTGCTTTCACACTAGAGCAGGAGAATTGAGTAGCTACAACAGACAGTATGGCCTGCAAAGTCGAAAATAGTTGCTTTCTGGCCCTTGGTCTACAGTGAGAAAACCCTCTGTCTTCTTTCCTGTTGTATTTCTTGGTTTGGTATATTTCCAGGTAAAGATGGGTGGAAGGGGCACTGGCTCAGAAGATGGAGCAGAGGCTGTTTTTAGAGGTCTCGCCCTTCTGTGTGAGAAAGTGATGTGTGGTAGTGTCAACCAGGGATGTAGTACAAGACGATCTGAACGTATTCTGAGTGTTGCTATACTGTATTTCTTTCTAATGTGAGGTCTGAAGTGTTCTCAGAAATATTTCTCTCTTCCTGGGCAGTTTGATTAGAAAATTCTATTTAAAAATAGGAAGATGAGGGGGCTGGCTTGGTGGTGTAGTAGTTCACGTGCTCCACTTTGGCAGCCCAGGGTTCGCAGGTTCGGATCCTGGTCGCAGACCTACACACTGCTTATCAAGCCATGCCGTGGCGGCATCCCACATGCAAAATAGAGGAAGATGGGCATGGATGTTAGCCCAGAGCCAGTCTTCCTCAGCAAAAACAAATAAATAAGAAATATGAAACTTTCTGAAGAGATTTTATTAGAGTTTTGCCCTTGAACTCTGAGGGTAGCCTCATGGCATGTTATCTATATGCTTCTGAGTCAGTTAATAGCCCCTGACTTTTTCTTGAGCATATAGTTTTTGGTAAACTTCCACAGACTATTGTCATTGAATTTTAGTACAGGGTTTGTTACTTCTTGTGTTAGGAATGAGTTCAGCTGCAGGACCTAAAAGTCCCAAATCACAGTGTTTTTAAGCAAGAGAGCAAAAAGAGGCCTGGATTGCTTTCCAGTTACTTCGCTTCAGACACCTCACATCCTACTTTTTCCACAGTGTTTTCTGTCTGTTATCTCATGGAAAAAGTTTCTTTTATTTTCCTTATTTGGTACTTTGTGTTTAGACATTGCGCCTGCTTTCTTAACTAGATAGTTATTCATCTGTGTACATGTTATACATTCACTAAACATTTGTGAATTATTCCCATTAGTAGATGATATTTATAGGTGAACAGGACATTCTTGTTCATGCTAATAACCTAAAACTGAAGAAGAGGAATTGGTTTTCCATGTGTAAAGTCTAGTGTAAAATGCATTCTGGGGAGAAATTGGCTCTATCTTACCTACACGTGTGTTGTTAGGTCTGTTTGAACATCAGATGACGCTGACGAACAAGTAAAGGTGTAGGTCTTTAGACAGCATCAGAGAGGCGCACGGCCGCCACCACCCGTTTGCCTGATCGTCCTTTGTCTTCCTGCAGGTGGCAGAACTGGTGAAGCCATCGTAGATGCTGCTCTCAGTGCCCTGCGCCAGCTCGTCAAGGATCGCCTTGGGGGAAGGAGTGGTGGATATAGTTCTGGGAAACAAGTAAGGCTGCAGGATGTCAATTTTTAATGTGTGTGATGATTTTGAAGCCTGAGTGTAAACTCCTTGTAGAAGATAATTTTTTGTTTAATATTTTAAATTGGTGAACTTGCAGTTAAAAAATAACAAGAGGTTGGGTCAGCTGACCCCAGAGGGAATCAGCCACCCAGGCTGCTCATTTGGCCTCCTCAGAATCACTGTCACCATGGCCAGTCAGTCCCAGGGCATCTTGCCACAACTGCAGGCCAAGAACCAGGCTCCCAGATAGGTGTCCTTGTCCCAGAGCTGAAGTAGATGAGTTTGGACTGCAGAGGGAGAAGGAGCTCTAGGCCAGAGTTGCTGGGGCTCTGGGATCCCTGGCATTCATAGTTTCAAAGTGGGGAGAGACCAGCTCTCCTCCAGGTTGACACTGGGCAGACAGGGATGAAATTTGGATGACCTCTTGGCCTATACCTTTGGCAGTCAGCCCAAAATCCCTGGAAAATTCTACATAAATGGATAAGGAAGAAGAGAAAGAAGTTCCTGTTCTATGGATTGGTATTTTACGTGCACTTGTATGAAATTGTGCAGTTGAACCGTGATTTACTTATGTTCTTGTGAGAAGGCATTAGGTTCTTACTGATAAATATATACAGAATGGCCCTTCACTCTTTTAGGAGGCTAGTAGAACTAGCTTTGTACAGACTTAGAGTTTTCTCAGAGATTTCATCCTCTGGACAATTATTTGCACAGTCGTCCCCCAGCTCCATGGCTTTTAGCGCAGGCACCAGAAAGCAAGATGGTCACACTGATTGCTGCTTAGGCTTACTGCTGAGGAAAATTCTTTAAGAAAAGAGAAGGATTAAATGACATTTTCAGCTTTCTGGAATGGTAGGGACTTGACCTGTGAAAAGGTGGTAACCATCGTGTTGAACCGGGAGGAACGCGCAGCCATGCGTGAGTCTGAGTTAGTGTTAAGGTGCTTCTCCGAGCCATGTTGAGGTTTCTCTTAAAAATAGCAGGTGACAGAATTCAGACACGTGATATTTGTTATACTGAATGTGCTGGTAATTGTTTGAAAGTAAATACTGTTTACCAAGCAAAAATAATATTAAGAAATGTCCCCAATCTGAGTAAAATAGTTTTCACTTGAAAGAAAAACTCAAAACTTTAAGATATAGAAACAATTATTGTACTTAGAATAGGAATAGTGTTCTTTTTAAAAGCCAGGTTGTAGTTTAATGTTTAATGTCACAAATGGCAGGGGAGAAGCGAAAGCTCGAGTAAGAAAGATGTGGTTGAGCTGACGGACGACAGCTTTGATAAGAACGTCCTTGACAGTGAAGACGTTTGGATGGTTGAGTTTTATGCTCCTTGGTGTGGGCACTGCAAAAAGTAAGTGCTTTTTACTGAGTACTTTTTTAAATCCAGTGCTTTTAGTGCATTTATCTAGCTCGCTTTGAAAGAGCTGAACCAGATCATAATCACCAGGATCTCCTCCAGAAAAGCTCTGACTCTGAGTGAATGTTAAACATTGGTGTTAGTGCCGAGAGTTTCCTCTATCCTAGTATCAAAGATGACCAGGGAGCTGGCTTCCGGATTTGGGGGAGTGATGAAGGACTGGGAAGGGAATGTGAAGGGTCGCATCATATCTTTCGTAAAGCTACACACAAAATGTTTTCCAAGTGTGATTTACCTGGATTGGGCAGAAATGCACACAGTTAAAGTATTTGTGCTGAGAGTTAAAATACACTTTTAAAGTGAATATATTTTTCTGTAGCCTGGAGCCAGAATGGGCTGCTGCAGCTACAGAGGTCAAAGAGCAAACGAAAGGAAAAGTGAAACTTGCAGCTGTAGATGCTACCGTTAACCAGGGGCTGGCCAGCCGGTATGGGGTGAGTATATCTCTAAGGCCAGCTTCTTTGTGAAATACACAGCATTCTCAACTGCTGCTTCATCCAGGACTCAGGACTCCAAGCCACCCTGTGAGGGGGGAGGGGAGATATTTAGCCATTTTGTAATGAAGAAATTAAGTCACTTTTTTGTCATAACTATTAAGACATCTGGAACTCAGGACAGTTGTGGTTTTGTTTGTTTTTCCAATATCTCACTACTTCTGTGTGCTTAATGTGAGTCTTCAGTTTGCCCAAGCTTTTACAAGTTGTTCACATGGCATTTGAAGTTGGTCTGTTTGTTCTAGAGCAGATATATTGTATTAGGTATGGATCCAGGGTTTGGATGAGATTTGACTCAGTCCGGCCATCAGGCTGTTAAAACCCCCTGATTACAGACCTCTGTGTGTTATCCCTTAGACAGTGATGCAGGCTGGGGAGTATTTCTGTTACGTTAAATTACCTATAAGGTAGTTTTAGAAACCGTAAAGATTACCTTATTACTTGTTAAATGTTAATTTGAGTTTGTACTCTGATCTTTTTTTTTTTTAATAGATTCGGGGATTTCCTACAATCAAGATATTTCAGAAAGGCGAGTCTCCTGTGGATTATGACGGGGGGCGGACAAGATCTGACATCGTTTCACGGGCCCTCGATTTGTTTTCTGATAATGCCCCACCTCCTGAGCTGCTTGAGGTAACCCCTTCAGTGGTTTGTAGGTGGGAAAGCTCTTCCAGTCTGATAGGGGGGTATTAAAGCAATGACATTCTTTTTGTCTTTTCAAATTAGCTCTTTCCCTTCTTTTTTAAAATGCTTTCTTTAAAGTGTTTTTGTACTTTGAAATGGGCAAAACCTATCTGATAAATTGCTGCTTTTCATACCTTTTAGTACTAAAATAATTGCGCTGTGAGCAAAAGTGTACCTAAGCTTCTTAAAAATAAAGTGGATCCAGCCACTTCCATTTATTGTTCTCAAAATAATAGCTAACATTTATTGAGCACCCAGCCATGTCACAGACATTGTTCTGCTGCTTTTATGTAGACTTTTCTCTTTCAGATCTCTCATGAACACTTAGAGGTGGATACTCTTTTTGTCTCCATTTTGCATATAAGGAAACTGAGGCACAGACAGCCTCAAATTCATATAAATATATGATACATATAAATACGTCTGTCTGTCTGAACAATTACGTGTCAGATCCAGGCTCTGCCCAGGCGTTCTGACTATAGAGACCGTGTGTTTATGCCAGTGCCTCTCCACCACCACACATGATGGCTGAGGAATAAATGACAGGAATCCTTGACAGAGCGTATGGTTGGTGTTTCTGTAAAGCATATAAGGTAGTATTATTTAGGAGAAGTCTTATCTATCTCTTGAATTGCTTTGCTTTTTAATGAAAGTGATGATGCTAAGTTTTTGTATTCAAGCTGACCTTTGGGTTTTGTGTCATGTGGTCTCCAACCGTCCCTTGTCTTCTGGGTCCTACAGATCATCAACGAGGATGTTGCCAAGAAGACATGTGAGGAGCATCAGCTCTGTGTCGTGGCTGTGCTGCCCCATATTCTGGATACTGGTACGATGAACAGAAACTCCCTTTCCATTAGTTGTTCTCTGCTACCTGCTCTGAGGACACTTTCCAAATGGATTAAGGATACAGACTCCTTTATTTTTACCTTTAAAAATTTTTATCTGTTTAAATCAGGAGCTGCAGGCAGAAATTCTTATTTGGAAGTTCTTCTGAAGTTGGCAGACAAATACAAAAAGAAAATGTGGGGGTAAGTTATTGAATTTACTATCTCAGTGTCGTTTGGACGGAAGAGACAGTGCTTGTTGAAAGTGTCCGGCTCCCTGTTTTCTGCAGGATGTCTTCCTGTGTGCGCCTTGGCATGTTTTCTTCTTAAAATGTAAATATTATCATCTAGGAGGAAAAGGAGTAATGCAGGTCTCTCATTTATTAGACACTTATTTGTACCACAGCATATTTTTTCTCATAGGATTCATATTTTAAATGGTGATTGGGGTCTCAGGCTAGCAAGCAAAAACTTAAATTAGTAACATAAATGAATTCTGGTACGACCTTGGAAGGCTAGATAAAGAAAGCGGAAATAGAGGCGTGTTTCTTCACTCTCTTCTGAGTGAGGGTGGGATCTAGGCAAATTTTTAAAACAAAGTGTGTCTCTGTCTCCTTCCTGTTATCTTTTTGCTTCTCATCCTCAATGTCCGTTGCTATCCGAGGTACCTCGTGCCACCTGCCGTCACTCGCACAGTAACCGTGCGCCTCCTCCATTAGTTCAGCAAGTGTTGATGGTGTGCCACGTTCTGAAGCTCTTTATCCTTCACCATTGTAGAAGTTGAGGAAAGAAATTTGGTTGAGCATTTTTATATGTATTGAATAATGATATATCCGTTAACTTTTTAAAAGAATTTATTATACTTTTAAAGAGCATACAGATAACCCGAATGATATTGGTAGGATTTTAGGTAATAAAGACAGTAAATTCATTAGGTTTAGTGAATAATATTTTGGGAACTGGGGGGAAAACTGTCTGATAGGTAGACCAGTCCATCTGGGGGACTTCTGGAGTTAGTGTTTAGGGAACGTGAGGGAGGAACTGTTGTTACTTAAGTGCACGTCTACAATACATTATTCGAAAAACTTATCTATTTTGAAAGGGATCTCTGCCCTAAAAACCAATCTGCTTTTGTAGGTGGCTGTGGACAGAAGCTGGAGCCCAGTCTGAACTTGAGACTGCGTTGGGGATTGGAGGGTTTGGGTATCCCGCCATGGCAGCCATCAATGCACGCAAGATGAAGTTCGCTCTTCTAAAGGGATCTTTTAGTGAGCAAGGCATTAATGAGTTTCTCAGGTGATTCTTGCCTTCGTGAGTTCTCATTTTGTCTGTTTGATTCTGTCGTGTGTTTTTTGTTTTTTTTTTTTTCCAAAACCAGGTTTACATAGACCAGGCAACAAATGGAATTATTTTGCATTTGACATTCTGGAGAGTTAGATGTTTATAAAAATTAGAGCTTTTAAATCATCTCCCTGTGCTTTGTTCTGTTTTCCAGGGAAGTATTCTATGTAGTGAATGATGCTAATACTTCCCTGTTCTCAGGCCAACTCACCATTGTGTGCAGTTGGCCTTGGGCTCTTCCTGATTCTCACAAAGGTCTCCTATGGGCTAGAAGCCACCCTCTCACTCATCCCCACCCTAGCATGCTTTGTACCCCTGACTTCAGGTGGTATGGTTTCCATTTCTGGGCGTCGGCTTTAGAACGTAGTTATTGAAAATGGGTGTACTTACTTCAGTGACTCCAACAGTGTGCAAACAACGTGATAGTTTCTCAAACTCAAAACCCAATTTATAGAGCTTTCTGTCCTGCCCTGCTATTCAACTCATCTTAAAACCAACTTTAATCATCTTTTAGGAAAATACAGGGCAATGGCCCTGTACTTTTTCTCAGATGTGTGGTCATTTGATTAACGCCTCTTCCCCATAATTGTGAGTTCCACGAAGGTGACTCTCTCTTACGCAAAACTTTATCTCTAGTCACTACTGTGGAGCCTGGCTGATAATGAGCTCTTGGTAGACATTTTATGAATGAATGAATTCTTGTCCCTGGAGCAGTTTCAATTAGGAAAGGCATCCCTGCCCTCAAGGAGCTTATTGTTTATCAGAATATGGCACATTGATAGGAAGGCTACTTAAAAATGTACTTTATCCTTTTTCAACAGCTAATTCCAATGTTGAAAACCTTAGGAAATGTATGAGAATAGTAGGTAATAATGAGATCAAGCCTTTGGACTCGCTTATTGGAAATTACAGGTTCTAACCCCAGCTTTAATTTTATTTACATTTATTTTCAACCAGTTTTCCTTTTCTACTTTTTTTAAGTACAGAGGAGGTAAGTGCTTCATGGAAAAGGTAC
The DNA here is from genome assembly GCA_031878705.1 of Tapirus indicus. Classification (NCBI taxonomy): domain Eukaryota; kingdom Metazoa; phylum Chordata; class Mammalia; order Perissodactyla; family Tapiridae; genus Tapirus; species Tapirus indicus. The sequence continues at coordinate 8,799,928 of CM062923.1, read as the reverse complement.
AGGAACAATAGCATGTTGTAAACCTGAGACAATTACTTTTCTGCTTGAGATCATACAGGCCAGTGGTTCTCAAACTTTGTGCCTTGGAGGTGGCAGAAAACCTCAGAAGCCACTTGGTTACCAGTGGAGAAGGGTATGCAGTGATGAACAAGAAGGAAACAAAATATGTGACAGTAACTTGTTTCTAGCTGCACGTGAATCTTGTTTTCTAAGAAGACTGAACGTGCACGGAGCACAGGGCCAGTGAGGAGACTGCTCCAGCGGACCGGGGTCGGGCCTGGCAGAGTGCCGTACCGTCTCCTTAGGCGAGAAGCAGCGACGTGCGTACTTGAGAAACCACAGACCTGCCGCGGTCTATTTGGCTATTGGAAAACCAAAGACAGAAATACCGTCGGTGCCAGTGTGCCGTCTGTCAAGCAGCCCGTAGACGTTTTAGTAACGATGAACCTAACAATTTATAAATGTAGTGGCAGCAATTGAAAACTATGGTCAACCCAAGATAACATTAGTGGTTCCTGCATCTTGCCCTGAAAGTGTCGTATTGTCTTCCTCTTGGAGTAGGCCAGAAAATATAAGTAATTGTGCATTATGCACCCAGAGTGAAGAAAGGACTTGAGTTTACTATCAGTTCATGGCTGTTCAGTTAGAAAGCAACAGCCAGGTTTCTCAGGGACCTCTTAATTGGAAGAGATCTCTGTTAGCATTTAGCCTACAAAGAAAATGGTGCCAGAGAGGAGAAGCATAATTGAGCTGTTAAAAAGACTATTTTTTTTTAAAACAATTCAACTCTGCCCTGAAGGCACAGTTCCCTCAGAATTTTGTTACTATTTAAAGAAGGTTTGGCATCTTTCCATTAGTCTTTCTGTTTGCTCTTGCAGCTATTAAGTAGGAAGCAAGCTTGCTTTTTTTCTTCAAGTACCAACCCCATCCACCAAAAGTAGCAGATATGTCAGCATTTTATTGATGAAGAGGTTGATGATCAGAGATGATAAATAACCTGATTAAGGACGCAAAACTAATAAGAGGTAGAAACGCTGGCTTTCTGTTATTCACATGGGTTTCTATTTCCCACACGAGCCAGAGCTTGGATTGGCCTGTGCCCCTTCCTGGTAAATTGAGTCATAGACTGTGTGAGACAGGTCTGAATCCTATGCAGAATACCTCTTTATTCTGCCCGTACATTGGTATGGCAGTCAGCATCCTGTCCTGTGTTATGTTAACAGTTCAGCAAATGGTGGTAAAGTGGGTTTTAGAGCATATTTATAATCCTGTTCTCTAATGTAACTGCTAAGTGTACACGGTTTCTAATTGTTGGCACTCTTGACATTTCAGGCCGGGTAGTTGGTTTGTCCTGTGTATTATAGGATGTTTGGTAGCCCCCCTGGCCTCTACCCAGCAGCACCCACTACACACACAGTTGTGACAATCAAAAATGTCTCCAGACACTGCCAAATGTCCTCTGGGGACAAAAATTGCCCCCATTTAAGAACCACTGATGTACATTGTAAAAAATGCTAAGTAGCCAAAGGCAGTGGATAAAATTACCCAGTTTTCCCACCATGCAGGTAACTGTTGTCAGACACATACAGGAAACTTGGTATCCTATTTGGCTTTTTCCCTCTTTTACCCGTATTTCCAAGCACCAGGCACTGGAGGGTGTTGGGAGGCTCATTTCAACCTTGCGTTCAGTGACCGCCTGCATATCTTTCCGGTGACGTGGTTAACAAGGCCTGACACGCTGTTTCACATGTAGCTCTTCTCTGCCTCAGGCTTGAGGTGTGAGAGCTGCTACCGGTGTCTGTGGGTCCCGGGGGGCCTCTAGTGTCCGTGGGCTGGTCTGCAGTGCTGCTGCTCGAGATCTGAGGAAGGGGACTGAAGTTTACTTTCAGACACCTTTCCAGGGTCTTCAGTTAGTCTAGAATTTTGTTAATCAAATGTCAGTCTTGGGGGCAGCCTGGTGGCATAGTGGTTGAGTTCGCGTGCTCCACTTTGGTGGCCTGGGGTTCGCATCCCGGGTGTAGACCTACACAGTGCTTGTCAGCCATGCTGTGGCAGCGTCCCATATATAAAACAGGAAGATGGGCACAGATGTTAGCCTGGGGCCAGTCTTCCTCAGCAAAAAGAGGAGGATTGGCAACAGATGTTAGCTCAGGGCTAATCTTCCTCACCAAAAAAAACCTTGGATCAACTTGGATAGTTTTTACATACTTATTTGCATTTTAGTAAAATATGTTTGCTATTTTCTTAAGAAATGGTAGTAACTGGCTTTATCTGATGCCAAGGCCTTAGTCAGAAATTTCTTGCCTGGCTATATTACTGTCCCTGATTGAAAAGATAATACTGTTCATGAGGTGATTTTCAGAAGCAAGAGGTGAGAAATGGCTCTACGTAAACGTAGTAGGCAGTTATTTTAAAAAGTTGTTTCTTCATCTGCATCAGCAGTCCGTTGTCAACCTGTGTCTGCTCTGGTCGTTTTCCCCTAAGGGAGCTCTCCTTCGGGCGCGGATCCACGGCACCTGTAGGAGGTGGGGCCTTCCCTGCCATCAGCACCAGAGAGCCCTGGGACGGCAAGGACGGCGAGGTGAGTCCCCGGGACCAGGCTGCGTGCAGGAGTCTGCACGGGACTCGCATCCATCCTCTTCCTCTCCCCATCCCTATGCACCTTCACTTGTGAATCAAGTCCTTTCCCTCAGACCTGAGCCTTGGCTGATGCCAGAAACACCCTCCCTCAGGGGCCTTTTGGGAGGTTCTTTCTCTCAAGACCCTTCATCCCATCCTCCCTATTAAAAAGTGCTGCATGGCACTTGATGTTCCTGACAGAGACCACCAAAATAAGTTTCCATAATGAGGTTGCTTTCCTGATTACTACCCCTAAAGTGAACATTTAACCTGGAATTCATTTCCTTTGTCTCAGAGAAATGCAAAATTATAGCTTTGAAACTAGCATTTATTCCAGTACACTTCTGCCCAACCCTCCTCCAAAGGACAAGTTAAATAGCTGTCAGTTTTAAAGAGGTAGGTGATATGTTAAAATCGTGTTTCTTTTGTTTAAGTTCTCGGCTCTTCCGCCTGTATAATAATAGGCAAAGTTAAAAGCAGGAGTGGATTACTGGGGAGAAGCAGGCTTTGTAATCTGAGTTCCTCTAGAAATGAATTTGCTCCTGTAAAATGAGACAGTTGAACTCGGGGTCGCCCTGTCTGGTTCTGCGGGAGACCCTGCCAGGCCTAATGGAGGTCTGGTGCGTTGCAGCTCCCGGTGGAGGACGACATTGACCTCAGCGATGTGGAGCTGGACGACTTGGAGAAAGACGAGCTGTGAGGGCTCAGCGCAGACTTCAGTTTTCTTTTCTTGGGAGCGGATTCTTCCAGCAGTGAAGGAACATTCTTTACGATCAGATGGATCTACCAGTGGCCTTTTTAACGAAGAAGTAGCACTTGATTGGTCATTTGAAACACTGCGACAGTGAACTTGTGCATCTCAAGAAAACAATGAAAAATTCTATGAATTGTAGCCAGTGAATTCGGTTGTATTCTGTTACGTAATGTTTTGAAGAAAACTGATGGGCTATTGAAACATTTGTCCCTCCCCTGACTGCTGCTTGGATCTTCTTGGAGGCTGTTTCTTATATAAAAGTTTTTTAATGTGATTCTTTCATTTGAATATTAATGGCTTTTTTCCATTAAAGAATAAAATAATATTTTGGACAATACCAATAAATGGATGAAGTTAGTGTCCACATCGTAAATTCAGAGTCGGATGTTTAGCCAGTAAATTAATATTAGGAAGGGATGACCCTGATGTCTGTCCTCCCTATAAACGTGGGATTCAGGTGACACCATTGGGATGCCTGCCACCACATGGACTTCACACATGTCCTGCAAGGCCAGGTTCCATGTGTAGATGCGAAATGTAAAGCGAGTTCATATAGCAGGATGAAAAACGATGAGTTGTCAATTGAGAACTGTGTTTTGTGCCCAATATTTTGTCTTTGGGCCACCACCAGTGACTAAGAATATACCTGGTTATACAGTCTCAAGGTTTTTTAATGTTATTACTAAGCCCTCACAAAATGTCCACTAAGATTTGAAATAGAGCAGCAGTTACCAATTTATAGGCAGTCCCCATTTATGTAAAACATTCAAAAAACTGAAGTTTTGAATTATGTTAGAATATTCGTGAAGAGAGAAAAAGATTGAGAGCATTTCTTTATTGTAACTTAAAAAAAATAAATACAACTGTAAGTAACTTTTGTGAGCAATTTCTCTAAAAATCTAAATTCTGTAGGACACTTTTAAACTGTTCTGGCTGACAGAAAGAAGCATCTGTAGTGGTTTGCATGAATGTGAAAGGTTACTGGTACCAGCTCATCTCTAGTCCAGGAGACTAAGGTCGATGTGGAAATAGACATAAGGAAAGTAGTCTTGGTTGTTGAGTTGCAATCCAGGGATCTCCACAGATGCCTACAAAAGAAGACAGGAATGTTGTTCTCAGTGCAGAAACTAGTTTCCTGTTTCATTTTTATATTTTTGAGGAAGCTCTCTAGGCACTGGCCCACATAGTAACCGCCCCCCGCCCCGCCTTGTCATATTTTCACATTTGTGAAATACAGATTTTCGTAACAGTCTGGCAAGTACCATTTTTGGAAAGTCTCCCACGTGGAGAGGCTGACCTTACTGTAGAAACATGGCTATTTCTGGATTATATACCTACATCCAGTATACTTGCGGCTGCGACTTGATCCAGATGCCTGAAGACGGAGTTCAGGACCTCTCTCAAACGCTTGGTGGATGACTTCTTGGGCTGGAGGAGCACCGCCTGGAAGTTCACGGGTAGTCCATACCTTCTCAGACAGAATGCATGAATAAGTTACTCCACATGCAAAGAGGGGTGAGATGAACCCCACAAGAAATAGAGTAAGTTCTATTAAGAATGAAAAGTTTCACCTAATGTAGCTTAAGAAAATTCATTTGAGTGAAATGTCTAGGGTCAGATGTAAGACTAATAACTGGATCTTTCTGGATAGAAAAATCACTAGAAGATGCTAACCCACTTCTGATAGTGATAGTTTCTGACTATAGAGCCAAAAGGTCACCCCTCAGACGAATGTGGTCATCCTGTGTTGAGTGCTCCAGTTGAATGGAAGCAATTGGACTGAATGTTAGGATTCCAAAGCATTTGTCTAAAACCCAGCTTAGCTTATTTTTATCCACTAAAAGTAGCAAAAAAATCTGGTTTATCAAGATGGTTAATTCCTTTTGCTGGTGGACAAAAAAGATTTTAAATGGACTTTGTATGCCTTGAGTACATTTGAAACCACTTGCTGGCAGCTATTCCTGTGGTGGTATCCCAAAACAAAATATTTATACTGAGTACCATATTTAAAGATGCATTTCGTGATTGTCAAAAGATTTCTTAAAATATACTATCAGCAAGCAAACGCTCAGATGTTCGATACTCATCACCTGTGTTTCTTCATGCTCCACCTGGTGGGAAAGCAGTCCTTAAGATACCCTTTTACTTGCCTGACATGTAAATGATTCACAGTGGCAAGATCTGTTAACATTACTGTTTTTTTTCTTTTTTCGGTGAGGAAGATTTGCCCTGAGCTAACATCTGTGCCAGGCTTCCTCTATTTTGTATGTGGGTCACCACCACAGCATGGCCACCGACAAGTGGTGTAGGTCTACACCTGGGATCCAAACCCACAAACCAGGCCGCCGAAGTGGAGCGCGTCAAACTCAACCACTACACCACAGGGCTGGCCCCTACTGTTAATTTTTATTTCTCTATTAACGTCCATAAATTATCCCCTGCTCCCAAACTTCCTGTGTTTGGACAAAAGCACATTGGCAGCCACGTCGAGGATGAACTGGAGGCAGGGAACTAAGTAAGAGCCTACGGCAAGAGCCAGCAAGCTGAGGCGGAAACAGATGGAAGAGAGAAAGCAAAGGCAGGCTCCGGTGGGGTGGAGGGAGTTGGGGTAGGATGTGAGCACGGGATGAGAGAGCAGAGGCATCCAAGCTGGCCCTGAGGCTTGGGGCCTTGTGACAGGAAGGATGTGAGGCCAGTGACAAATGAGGAAGCTGGAGGAAGGAGAAGATGAGCCAGGTTCCCAGAAGAAGCCTGGTGGAAGGAAGCCTTAGGAAGCACAGGCAGGAAAGGGGAAGCAGGGAGGAGTCAGCCAGGTGGATGGCTGGGAGGGGATCCTCTGGCAACCTGCAATGCAGGCGGGGGAAGGGGCTGGGGAGACCCCGGCAGAGGAGCACGGAGCCTGCAACCCTGGCGGGGGGGGGGGGGGGGGGCTTTGGAAGAAGGGCGTGGCCAGCGTGTGTGATGCTACTGACATCCCTGACAGTTCAGGACACAGGACATCAGAACATGGCGGAAAAGCGGGCTTAAAAATATATTTCCTGTTTGATTCTATTTTTGTAAAAATCATAAGTATCTGTAAACTAAACAAAAAACCTAAAGGAGTATACATCAGCACATTAGCAGTGTTTTCTCCAGGTGATTTTTATTCGTTCCTTGTGCTTATCTATAGTTTCCAAATTTTCCACAGTAAGCCTATTTTGCTTTTGTTAAAATAATAATAATAGGGCAAAATAAGTGTTGTCCTTGGTTTGGGTTTTAGTTTGTGTGCCTTGGGCTTCGGAGGTCAAGGACTGAGCCAGTGCTGGTATTTCTTCCAGGAGTCGCTGGACCCTGGCGGGCTGTGGAGGGGTGGGACGGAGCCCACTGGGTAGGGCAGGAGGACACCTAACCCCAGTCTGGCAGGAACGGGATAAGGCACACCGGACAGCAGGGAGCTGCGGGGCTGAGAAAAGGTTTACTTGACTCAGGAAATCCTAAGCACGTTGCCAAGAGCCAGGAGGAGCAGAGGGAGAGGGCAGGAGGGCTGGGCGAGGGGCAGGGCAGGAAGGGGGAAGGCAGGAGCCCAGGTGGCCGGAGCTGGCTCCTCCCAGCGTCCCCACCGCAGGACGCCGGGTCGGGCATCTCCACGCACCTGAGCACGGACTCCACGAACACCCGCAGCGCCTTGACGTGGATCCAGGCAATAAAGGCTTCGCTGAAGTTCACCTTGAGCCAGCGCAGCAGGGGGCCCTGCAGAGAGCGGAGAGCGGGTGACCCTCCTGTCTGCTCTGCCCAACACAGGCCGAGAGAGGACATGGGTTTTGACAGAGCGAGCCCTGAGCTGAGAAGAAATGCCCAGGAGCCAGCAGAAGCAGCGAGTCAGTCGGACAAGGCCCTGGCGAGGCCCGGGACCACGTTCTCCAGGGTGCCTGATGCCAGAGAAGCTCAGGGACCAGCCACCCGGCACATGCGTGGGGCCACCACAGACAGGGCCGCCCCTGACCTCAGGCTTTTGGCAGGCAGCTGACAGGCATCCTCTGACACTATGCCGCCAAGGAGCCACCTTCTCAAAGGCTCCGCCCCAGGTCCTGGCATCGCCACCAGCTGCCAACTCCAGGGGGCTCTCACAGCCCCACCTCACGTGGCCACAACCTCTCAGGGCCACAGCAGCTGTCACTAATGCTGGTGCGGCCAGACCTCTGGAGGAACTCAGAGTCTTGGAGCGAAGGCTCTGACCTCCCACCTGACCCTCCAACTGCCCACAAAGGTCAGGGGTGGGTCCAGCCAGGGCAGCCAGGGGAGGAGAGCCGAGCTACCGACCACCACTCCCCAGCAGGGCCTGCTCCGTCACCAGCTCCAGCCACCGCCAGCCAGGGCAGAGGCGCCCTGGCCCACAAGCACCATCCATCGCCGGGGGGCAGGGCGGGGGGGCAGCTCCAAGAGGCCCTGCAGATTAGGAGGAAGGCATGATTCTGGGCTCCTCAAATTTAAAACCTCAAAAGCCATATCAGATAACAGAAAACGCAGAGATTTGTTTTCTCAGAAGACACCTGCACTGGCGAGAACATGCAAGCCAGGGAACCCCAGTGGTCTTGGGGGGTTGCTTACCTCACCCTCGCCCTCACTCTCTCTCTCTCTGTCCGTCTGCCCCGCAGCAGGCCTATCGGGGCTACCTAGCGGGGTTACCTTAACCTTGTGGTCCGGGAAGGTGGATGATCCCTTTTTAAGAGCAACACAGGAAGTTTGCTAAACACAGAAATGATTTATTAATCTTTCAGCAAACATGCATCACAAACATACAGAAATAATTCCCCTCGCCTGAAGAGCACGTGAAAGCACTCAGGAACGCCGGCCCACCCTCGGGACTCGCACGCTGCATGGACTGGAGATGTGGCACATGTGTGCCTGACAGCCCCTGGTGGGTATTAAAGTCTTCGGGTCCCTTCTCTAGGGACAGAGCCAACTGCTGGGAGAGGGGCCAGTTCCCACATCCCCTCCCTCTGCCTGGCTTCGGCCGGGGCCTCCCCCATCAGCAGACAAGGACCCGAGCTCCGGGAACGGCTCTCTCCACGGAGCTGTCCGTCAGCTCAGTCGAGGTATCCTCAGCAAGTGCAGCCTCCTTGGCAATCAGGGTGCACTTGAGCGTGGTACACGCAGAAAACCAGTCAGGTGTGCTGTCAGGACATTCCACCCTTCCTCATCTCTCTCCAAAAACAGGTGGAAAGCACAGGAAAATCCCATCCTGTGCACTCCAAGGGAACTGAAACCCGGGACCTAGCCTGTGCCCTCTGGTTGACAGGTAACAAAAAGGACACACAATGCTGGTCATTCCCACCTTCAAACAGGCTAAAGGGGGAAAGAGATGAGAAGCTCGGTAGGGTGACTCCAGCCGACCCCTGCTCACTGGCACACAGAGAGAGAGAGAGAGAGCCTCTCAAGAGCTAAGTGTCTCCGAGTTAGTGTGTCTCTTCGGAGCTCCGTCTCCCCCCGACAGAGAGGCCCTGGCAGGGCTCCCGGGGCAGCGCGGGGGTGCAGAAGTCTACACCATGTAAAAAGTGCCAACTGGCAACCTGAGATCTGGCACAGGTGTCAGGCTGTTGTGTGTCACCTCGATCCTCAGGGGTCTGTGCCAGAGTGGAGCTGGGTGCCAAAGGCCCTACCTGACCACCTGTCCCCGGGCAGGGCCTCCCCCTGGACACTTGTGAAAGCTGCCAAGATCTAGCTCCCATCCAGAGACACTGTGTCGGGGCCCCGGGTCCGGGGCTAAAGGAAGCTGGAAAAGGCTCTGCTCAGAGAAGGCCGGAGTAATTGGGGTTTTGGGCAGGATGAGGTTAAGGAGGACACCCTTTGGATTGTGGGTGAGCTCCTGTGGGTGAGCACCTTTCCTGCCTGGGGTGTTGGGTCTGGGGCCTCAGGGCCCAGTGCTCCAGCCCAGCCTTTTGTCTCAGGAAGGGGTGACGTACCCCAGAGCCTCAGCCGGAGCCCGACAGACTCTGGATCTGAGAAGTGAGTGTTCACTTGGGGTGCACACTCATGTCCACACACACACTTGTGTGTGCACGTGTTTATGGGGGGGGAAGAGAGTTAAAATCCCCCATAGACACTTTTATACGATCAGTTCCCGTTTCCTCTGCAAAGGCGGATGAGCCAGTCTAGGGGGGCTCTGGGAACCCCATCTGGGGGGCCCCGTGGCTGGTGCTCACTCCTAAGGGAGCGACTTGTCTGGACTCCCTGTGGAAAGGCCTTTGACCCAGAGAGGTCAGGTGGACGTGCAGAATCCCCCAGGCCGCTGTCGGAGAGGGCCCCGGGCAAACACTCCTCACTCTCGCCCAAGCACATACTTACAGCTTCATGTTTACACACCAACTTTGTTCCGAGAGGCCTGAAGTACGTTCTACTCATTCTCTTCCTGTCTACTAGAGGCCAAATTGGAGGTACTCTGAGAACCTCCCTGGTGGGGATGGGGGAAGGGGACCCAAAAACATGCCACCAGACCACCTGGGGCCACCCGACTTAGCCCCGCGCTGCAGCTGGAGGAAGCCGTGTCTGGAATGTGCCCATTTTACAGAGCAGCAGGTGACTTCCTGAGGCTACACTGTCCACATTTCAGACATGAAAGTCTGGTTTTCCCCCTCGAGCTCAGCTGCCCCACACGTGAACAGTTTCTGAGCGGCTATTGTCGGAAGTCTAAGGATAAGCACCCGCTCTTTGCCAAAAGCAGAGGAGAGGTAAACACAGGTGCTGGTGACGGAGGATGTCACCTCACGCCTGGAAATCACACAGACAAGGACTGCAGGGTGACCGCTGGCCACACGGTCCGAGGGGGTGGCACTGCCCGTCTAGGCCCGGGTGCTCCTGCCTGGAGCCTGCCTGCCTTGCTGGACCTTCGGTGGGGGCGGGTAGGCAGGGTCCTCTTCCCAGGGCACACGCTCATTAACCTCTCAGAGCCTCAATTTCTCATCTGCAAAATGGAGCTAACGGTCCCTTCCTGGAAGGGCAGAGCTCAGGACTCGGTGAGACTGCATACGGACGGTGCCCAGCACGCGGCTCGCTGCTCACAACTCCTTGTGCGTGTCTCCTTCCCCCAGACCCTGCTCTGCAGCCCCAGGGGAACACACGTTCCTGGGTGGTGTGCACCCAGCGGAGTGGGGACGACGGGAGCTGAGAGGTGGGGATTCGGCAGGGCCCTTCTGCCCGGGCCTCTGGTGGAGTCAGAGGGCGCACTCGACATCTTGCATGACAGTCTGCACCGCCGGGGAGGGATACTCACATACTGTTGCTTCTTATCAGACAGCAGTCTGGTCATCTCCTCCCTTTCCCTCTTAATTTCTTTTTCATCATAGTAATATTCACGGACAGTGAACCTTAAAACGAGCAAATGAGAGGCTTTCACTAAGAAGCTTCTGGTTGGAGCAGAGACCCCTCCAGTGGAGAAGCCCACCCAGCCCAGCCCTTACTTGTTTTCTTTGGCTTTGATTTTGAAATCGTCGATCACTTTTCGAAACAGGGTCACCGTGAAGAGGCCGCCCTCGTTGTCCTCAGCAATCAACCTGGTGGAGAGAAGCGCTGGTTCACTGGACTCACCACTAAGCCCCACGCCGGAGCTGGGCTGGAAGAGGCCTGTCCTCTCCCTTGGGGGTGGGTCACCACCGAGGTGAGCCTCTCCCCGTCAGCCCGGTGGCCTATGCGCAGAGCTGAGGGCTGGGGAACCAAGGGTGTCCCTTGTTTCCTAACTCTGGCTCTGCGGTCCTGGCTGGCTGTGATTTCCGGCTCCTGCCCTTTCCACTCCCGCTCCCGGCTAAGGCCTCGGTGCCTCCACGGGCTCTAGCGCAGCCCCTGGGGGAGACCGGAGACTGGCTGTGCGGAGACCTGGGGTTTGGTTCCTCTTCACAAGACGCCTGAGAGATCAAGCTACTCCTGGGCCCTGGTCACCTCGTGCACACCCCGGGGTGCCCCTGGTTCTGATGTGGTATGGTTCTAATGTTCCAGTGGTGGAAACCATCCCACAATGTCCATTTCAAGTCCAGTGTCACAGTGTTCTAATTAGACACAGCCTCCCAGCATGCCTCAGTGTGAGACCACTGTGGTCACTGTCCCCAAGGACATGGGGGGTGTTGGGGCCAGAGGTCTAAGCATCCTTGAGTCCTGCCGGCCAGATAACCCGATGACCCAATAATGGGAACCCTCAGGCCCAGGCAGGGTCTCGTGGCATGCTGGCCCAGTCACCTTTCCTGTTTCTCAGAGCTCACACCCATAGGGGCTGACCCCCAGCTCCAGAGACCTTTCCAGAGTCATCTCTGCCGACTCTCAGGTACCCTCTGACAAGGGTGTGGCGGTTCTGGCCTGAGGAGCCAAGAGCCTAGCAAGGCAGCCTCTCCCGGCAGGGGTCCTGGGCACATGGCCACAGAGAGCCTACACTGGAGAGCAGTGAATGCTTCTACCGAGCAGGCCAGCTTCCAAGGCCAGCTCCTCTGTCCACCTGAATGCCCTCCTCCTCCCCTGCAGACGTGACTGCCCCTGGCTCATTCCTCTGGCCTTCCCTGTGACCTCAGGCTGTGACTGTCCTGTTCCCTGGACTCCTCAGTTTAGCTCCTGATTTCTATCTCCTGTGAGTTTGTGATCCTGGGAGAGCAGCCGTGGAGCAGGCGCTGGGCCAGAGGCCTCAGGCTGGGATGGGAGTGGGCAGGGCTGCCCTCCCGCTGAGATCCGAGTGCCAGGAGGCGGGCGAATGGGCGTGGCTGCCCAAGATTCAACATCAAATCTTTTAAAATTACAAACTATATTAGACGTATGAAAAGGCATAGAGAATAACAAATACCTATGTATCTGCCACCCAGCCCAAGACAGAAGCAGCTTTCCTACAGTAGAAACCCCACGTGCCCCTTCCCAGCTGCATGTTACTCTCTGCCCCAAGGTCGCCACTGGGCTGACCCCCAGTGGGTTCTCATCCCCAAACATCCCTGTGATTCTGCTGTGCACCTGGATACGCCCATGTCACAAATGGTTTAGTTTCATCCATTTTTAGACCTTAGATAACTGGCTTCGTGCTGTGTGTACCCTCCTGTGCTTGCTTCTTCTGCACAGAGTAAGATTTCTATATAACATCATAGAGTGAGATTTATCCCTGCTTATACAACTCTAACTCACTGGTTGTCCCCACTGGGTGGCATTCATGGTTTGACTATATTCCTTTCTCTCTTATCCTGTCATTTTTCCAGCCTTCACTGACCGCTCCCGCTCTGACCCCAGCAGGCCACACGCTGAGACTGTTTTTCTCCCCTGCTCGTGCTCTGTGGTCACCACGATCAGACCCTTGTGTGGGGGAGAATTGACACTGAGCTGAGGATGCAGAGCAGAGTGCAGCAAAAGCCCTGTGCCCACTGCCAGAAGGTAGCCAGGGAGGGCTTCCCGGAGGAGGGAGCAGGGAAGCAGAGTCCTAAAAGATAGAGGGAGTCAGGTATGTGGCTGGGTGTGTGGCTGTGAGGGAACTCCAGGCTGGGGATCCTTGCACCCGCAGGGAATGTTTGGTGGTTGGGTATCCCAAAGTGCCCACATATGCCCCCCAGGGGCCCTGGGACCAAGCTGGGGTCTCACTTACTTGGTCGATCGAGGAACCACCATGTCTGAGAGGGATTCGTAGGTTTTTTGCCATTGAGTGTAGTTTGGTCTGCAAGAAGACAGAACTGTTGAGTGATTTTTCCAGAAAAGACTGTAGAGCATCCTGCCACCCCTTTTCCCAAGGGACTGAGAGAACCTCAAACATCCCCTGAGACCCTGCCATGGGCACTGGGAAGCCCCTGCCCAGTACCGTCCGGGGCCCAGCCTCCCAATGAGGCCCCGGGTTCAGCCAGGGATACCTGTTGGTAGCTGTGTAATCCTGGCCCTGTGTGGCCTTGGGCAGGCCAACTGACCTCTCTGGCCTCAGGACAAGGGAATAATATTGCCCCCCAGGCCTGTTGTGAGTGAAATGAGCTCCTGTCTATGGCAGCTGGAACACAGCAGGTGCTCTAGGAATGGCTGCTTCTGTCACCATTCTGACCACCACAAGCACCGTCGCCCTGCCCATTACCACCCACACAGCTCCATTTAGGGCCCCCAGGATCCGGGCCGTGGGGGCTTCCTCCTTCCTCCCCATTGGGCAGGGCCAGTTTCCTTCCGTGATCGCCAACACAGAGAGACCCCAAACCGCCCACCTTCCTGGCCCACTCACTTGGGGACGATGACCAGAAGTGTGATCAGATACTCAGAATCCAACACAAAGTCTTCTTTGCTCACAATATCACTCAGTGTCCGAGTGAAGAGGTTTCCCCTGAATCCATGTGGGACAAAGAGGGTGTGATCAGCAGAAAGGCAGATGGAGGCAGCGTGGGCTTGTGGGCCGCAGGGACCCCCGGCACACCCACAACACACCGGTGCAGGGAAAGGAGGGGCAGAAGGAAACGGCCCGGGCTCAAGATGCTCCCTGGGGAGGGGTGGGGGGCCCCCCCGTGCTGAGTGTGCCCCCCAGGCTCTGTGTCTGGGCAGCCAGAACCGCTGTGGCTGGCAGGGCCTCAGGTGCTATCACCAGTCACCCGAGGGGCTGCTGAATCCAACACCTCAGTCACCTGCGCTGCCCCGGTGCAAGCCACCGGCGTTGGGAGGGGACCGCGGGCAGCTGGCAGCTTAAGTTACTCAACTGTCAACACAGCGGCTGGCTCGAGAAGCTGCCTGGGCCGTCCTGGGCAGACACAGGCCCACAGAGAGCCGCGTCTCACTTTACACATCTCACAGCTCCAGGAGCCAGATGACATCCACCTGAAGTAGCTTTCTACGGGCCCAGTGGAACCTGGTCTGCGTCGAGGTCACAGTATTTTTAGTACATGGATCAAGGCTGTTGGATCAGCAAATGGGCCAAGATACAGCTCCCAGGACTCCCTGCAGCCTTAGCACACAGGGCACGATATTAGCTGATATATTAGCCCATGACGCTTCCCGAGTCAACCACTCTCAAGTGCACGGCCAAGGCCAAAGCTTTAAGTAAAACGCCATCCCACAGGGGCTCTCCAGCCTGCCCAGGGAGCCAGCACCTCTCTCCTCCCCACCGCACGCCATCACCAACAAGTGCCCTAGATCCCTCCCCCAAGGCTCCACGCATGTGCCTTCCTGCCACCGCACTTCCACGTTACCCTCACACTCTCAGACCCCATCCGTCTGGCTTACGCCCGCACCCCCTGCGCAAAGTGGACTTCGCATAAATATTTGTTGAATGAATAATTGTGAGCTCTCCAAGTGCAGAAATTGTATCTTATTCTGCTTTAGGGCTTATAAGGCCTGAGAGTATAGTAGATGCTTAATAAGCACTTACCAAAAGAAGCAAACAACAACAGAAGAGGGAGGTAGACACCAGCCCACCCTCTCTGTTCCCTCCTCCTTCACTCAGTGTACATGCTCAACAGGTCAGTGTTACCGTGGATCAATGAACCGACTTCTCCACCAATTGACTGAGGAGGTTAGACCAGAAGTTGCTCAAGTCCCAAACAATTCTTAAGAAGTCCACAATATGGGGATGCAACGAATGGATGGCCCAGCAAGCGAATGGCCCATGGCCCAATGGTCAACGCCATGATGGATCCATGCCAAGGCCACCATTTAGGGCTCTCTGCCATTGGGGCCCTGCCCTTCTCCCATCCTCACTCCTCCTGGTGGGGCCAAGGAGGAGGCGAAACTCAGGTGATACCCACTTAGTTCTGACGCAAAGTCAGGCAACTGACAATGACGGTTTCTAGTTGAAGTCCATCTTTCCCTCTTTGGATTTAAATTTTCCACTAATGTGCTTGCTTTTTTCACAAGAAGACAGCTGGCCCTGTGACCATCAGAAGAGAGAAGCAGAAGTGGGAGGGTGGCTCAAAGTAGTGAGCCAATCAAAGGGATGGCCACACGAGGGGACAGCTGGTTCTGAGCCACTTCCCTTCTCTGGAGTCCTCAGAGAGCTGCCAACAGAATCAGATCCAGAATCTGGGGAGACTGGGAGGATCTCCCATGCTAGCTCAGCCCTGTCCAGGAGCACCTTCCAGCCTCTTCGGCAGGAGCTCATCTGGCTTCTTCTTACATACGTCCAACAGCAGGGCACTCAGTACCTCACAAGACAGCTATCCTGACACTGGGCTTATGCTTCTCTCCAGATACCTCCCACCGTCTTGGTGACCAGTTGTGTCTGGGTCAGGCAGTCTGCTCCCTCTCCCACATGGTGGTCTTTCAGGTGGGTGGAGAAGGCACTGAGTCCCTGAGGCTGCTCTGCTCTGGCTATAGAGCCCACTGCCCTCTGCTGGCTCTCACAAGGGCGGGGCTCTGACATCCCGGCCTCTTGCGGCCCTGTGTGGGGAGAGTCCTCTGTAAAGCTTTCACAGGGGAAGGAGCTTGGGGTGCAGCCCAGGTGTTCTCGATAACCTGGGAGAGGGCGGGAGAGGGAAGGAAGCACCTTCCAGCCTCGTGTTCCTCTCTGGGCACAGGCAGGGGGGCCATCAACCCCTGCTTGGGCCTCTCCTCCCTCATCTGCTCTGGGTCCTCCTCTCCCAGTCCAGCTCCTGGAGAGGCAGGAGTGCCTCTGTGTCTGTCTGTCTGTCTCACTGTGTCTCTTTCTGACACAGACACAGACCTGGGCTCACCTGGTGACCTGAAAGGCACACACTTAAGCCTAGCCAGGATCCTGCCCAGCCAGGCCTGGAGGCCGCAGCAGCGCGGGAGCAGGGACACTCACATGGACTTCCTCTCCAGATTCTCCAGGTTTGTCTTCAGAGTGTTGTACGAGGCCATTCGGGATTTCAGGTCAGTCTCAATTTGTGCCAGTTGCTATTTGGAAAAGCAAAAGAGTTTAAAGAGTTGAACTTTTCAAAATTGCCACAAATCGCTCCTGGTGCACTTAAGATAAAACAATGAACGCTGCTCATTTGCCGAGGATGGCTTACGTCTCCCCCTCTGCTCTCCCAGACGCTCCGGCATTCGGCCCTGCAGGAAGCCCGTGGGAGACAGGGAAAGGATTAGTAGCTCCACTTTGCAGAGGCTCGAGACATGAATGGCTTTTCTAGAGGCACTCAATGAACTGAGTCTTCTCCTGACTTCAAGCCCGTCTCATACTGTCAGGGCACCCACGGCCCTCCACACCACGCACTCTCAGGCTCCGCCAGAGGTCAGCTCAGGCTGACCCCATCCTGGCTTCTAGAGTTCAGCCCGAACAGCGCCCAAGTCTCCAGGCTCAGCTGTGCCCTGCGGCAGCCTCTTCCTGTTCTGCGTAGGTAGGATGGTTTCTCTCAGTTTGGAGGCAGGTCGCTGATCTGACATTAAGGAGATCCCCTTGTTCTAGAAGTTTCAAGAGCAGGACGCAGACCCCCTCCTGCAGTGGGGGGGTGGGGGGCAGGGAGGTGAGACAAGTCGAGCTCTCCTGCCTCAGGGGCCCCATCCGCCCAGCCAGGGCGATAAGGCCCTCCCCAAGGGCTGGCAGCAGTGAAGGAAAAATGCCCACCAGGGCCCAATTCACCGGAAGCCCTCCAAACACTGCAGCTGCTAGAACGACTGCTGTAAATGCTTGTTCTGGGGTCCCTGAACCCAGCAGTCTAGGGCCCAGGGAGCCCCCCTCATACGTTGGGAGTTAAATAAACTCCACCAGCCCCTGCCCTGCAGAGCTCACACTTTCACAGTGGAGTCCACTCATACAGAACTGGTCCCACAGAGCAGGGCACCCCACACTACGGCACCCACGCACCGTCCAGAGGAACAAGATTCATACACGCTGACACGTGGTGGGTTCAGGCCGACTCCTGAGGCTCCTGAGAGAGACTGTGGACATCTCTCCCCCCGCCCCATGTTCTCTCATCTCAACCCCACGTTCAGTGACACCTCCTTTGTGGCCTGCAATTGGCCATGGTGGGAATATTGACACCACATCAACAGATCAGCACACGGCTGCTGATACGGGACTATTCCGAGATCATTATCTGAGTAAAAGGAGGCAATCTGAAGGACAGGAACAATTCTGAGTTGAAATATATATTTTTTTATATAGATGGAAGGATCCACTTGAAACTTTTAAACACTGGTTACCTTTAGGGAGATTAAAGGGGACAGGAATGGGGGTGGTGTCATGGGAGGCCTTTAACGTTTTCATCTTTACATTTTGATATGTTCGATTTTTTAATAAGCTTTATAACTTTTTTACTATTTTTTAAAAGTTTTTACTTTGAAATGATTATAGATTCACAGGAAATGCAAAAATAGTCACAGAGATCTTGTGTACCACTTTCCCCCGGGGGTAACACCTTGTGTAACAACAGTGCAACATCATAACCAGGAAACTGACATGGATACAATCCACAGATCTTGATTTTTAAAATAAGGTTTATATTTTAAAAAATAAAAAAGGAAAAAAACCAAACAAACCAAAAAGTCCTGCGTCATCCTTATTTTTCTGATTTCACCACGAGCCAGTAAAAACCTACAGAGGAGTATTTGGAAACCAGTAAAACAGTGAGAGGAACTCAGGCTTTGGGACCAGTCCAGCCCAAACTTGAATGGCAGTTCCACTCTGGCTGTGTGACCTGGTGTCAGCTCCTGAACCTCTCTGAGCTTACTGTGAGCTAATACAGTCCACAGAGCAGGTCACTCAGGAAGGCGAGTCCTTTCCTCCACCGACTGAGCTCCTTGGGGGCAGGCAGGGTCTGGGTCATCTCCACCATTCCGGCACAGCAGCCGGCACAGGGCAGTGCTTAGAGCACAAGTTCAACAGAACCAAACACACCCAGCCCTGCTCCTTCTAGGCACAGGGCTGGCTTGCACTTCCCACCACTGAAGGCAGGCGTGCCAGGCAGAAGCCTTGAGGGCTTCGTGTAACTCCCCCGACAGCACCCAGAGATGTTTCAGGTAGTGAAGACGCCAGCGGTCAGCACCCTGGGTGGGTCGGCATGGAGCAGGGCCCTGCCAACCACCAGTGGACATGCATGCAGTAGAGAAATAAAACTTTTGCTCTGGTACACCGGTGAGATCTGGGGGCTTTTTTGAAACTACAACATGACCCAGACGGAGGAGACTGACACAGCCATGGGCTGGGTCCCTGACCAGATGACATGCTGCTACGCGATGTGCAGGGCCGGGAGTGGGCCAAGGCCCACCCCATCTTTGGCGTCCCTTCATTAAGGGAGGCAGTGGGCTCAGTTCCCAGGTGTTCGGAGACCTGCTCGGACACCGCCTGGTGGCACCCCAACTTTTGCCTCCCAGGAATCTCCCAATGGAGCTCCTCTGACTAAGACATCTGCAGTTAACAGATTCAGACCTCCCGTTAGGGGGTCAGGCCTGAGCCAGGGCTGAGGGCATCACACGCGTGGTCCCGGTGCAGGATGGGTGAGGAAACCAACGCCCAGCAGGCCTCAAAGAGCTGGTTCCCTGCAGTGGAGGGAGCCCGGGGCTTCCTGGGAAGTGGTGCCCGCACACAGCACACCAAGACCTGATTCCCATCCCAGGGTAAGGCCTCAACCTTCAGGTCCTGGAGCGTGCCACTTAACCTCTCAGCCAGCGTCCCCATCTGACACCCAAGGAAGGTGACACCGACCTCCCAGGGTGACTGAGAAGTCAAAGAAATAAAAGAGCCCAGGTGGTTCCAGGCACACAGGGAGTGCCACCAAAACCGGTGCCCCCTCCTCCCTGCTTTCCTGTCAAAGCCCCTCTTCGGGTTCCCTGGACTAGAGAGAAGCCAGATTCTGTCACCCACAACTGCTCTGCTTCCCCTCTGCCAAAGCCTCGATGTGCTCTGGGGACCCTGGTCACTGTCTGGCATGCCAATGAGCACTGTCCCAGGGAGACTCAGAGAATCGCCCTGACCGCCTGCCTGACTTGGCCTGGTCTCACTGGCACAGGGCAGGGCGGAGCCAGTCCCACAAACCACCATGTGCTTCCAGGTTGGTGGTGGAGGTGTGCAACGCCCTCCTGGAAGCCACACCTGGCACAGGTGCCCTGGGCAGCCCCTCCTCAAAGGGCCTTCCAGAATCACTGCCCAATTGTTCCCAGAGGGGCTGAGACCTCTGTGATATAAGCGGTGCCCAAAAGCTGCACCCAGATTCTGAGCTTTCTGGCCCCACCCACATTCCCAGAGACAAAGGCCGGGCACCAGCCTGCCATCAAGGCCCAGGGACAGGTCCCCGTGGCCCATCTCCTTCACCTGACCCGCCCAGCCACACCTGGTGGCTCTGCTGTTCTGTGTGGACAACAGGAAGGCTTTGTTTCTGGCCTGGCTGAGACTCTGTCCCAGTCACCCAGGCCAGCAGGAGACGTGACACATGAGGGGCTCAGTGTATCATGGAGGGAGGGGAACAGTCATAAACCGTCAGCCTCAGTCTCAGAATCTTGGTCAGCGTTCACCCCCAGTGAGACAAACAAGAGCCAACATGGCTGCAAGATACCCACAGTGTCCCCAGAGACCTGTGGTGTGGTGCTTGTACTCATGAAGTAAGAGCTGGAGGCCACTGCTTACCAAGATGGAGGAGTCATGGGGGGCAGCTCTTACTGGCCTCACTATTGTCACAGGCGCCTCAGAGCAGGGGCAGGACCCCCTGGTGACACTTCCCATAAACACCACCCAGGAGTTAGGGCTCCTAAGCCAAACTTTCCACTGAAGCAGGTAGTTTTTGTCAGGTAAACAATCACCCTGCGGGGGTGGTGTCAGGTCCTTAAGAGGAGGTCAGGGTGGGGCTGACTTCTCCCTCACTACCTCTGAAAAGAAAAGAGGTGAGGGAGGCTGTGAATAGCACCAGGTCTGGGGTCAGAACCCTGGCAGCTCAGAGAGAGGAGAGTCCTGTGAGACGCCGCCCCCGACCGGGTAACAGGCTAGAAGAGGTGCAGGGAGGCCATACGTTGGCCTGTCTTGTTTCCAGGGCTGTCCTGAAACCCAAAGGTCTCTGACCTTGCCAGGGCATGAAGGCCACACCTCGGAAACCCACAGGGCAGGCAGGGCTGGCAGGAGGCAGACGGGGAGGGGACCCCACCCAGGGTCACTCAGTAGGAAAGTCCCTCTCTGCTTTGCCAGGGTCCAAATGCCCCGTAGCTCCGTCTCAGTCAGATGTCCCCGGTCACAGAAGTTTAAGTGTCCCCAAGAGAGGGCCCTCCCCTTACCTTTGCCACAGTGTCCACCACGCTCACCAGCGGCTGCTTGGCAGGGTATTTGGCCATGTCCCATTCAAAGTGGGTCACAAAGGATGTTAAGTCGACTGGAAGAACATAAACACATTTCAACAGATGAGTGTGACTCTCCACATCTCATGAGACCGAGGCTGCCAAACCCCAAGCCAAGCGTCCCCACGTAAGCCAAGGAAGCAATCAGAGAAACCCGAGGACAGAGGCTCTGGGAAAGCAAACATCCACCGTGGGAGCAGAGCACCGAGCCGACTGGCTGGCCGTCAGCCAGAACCATCGGCAGCACCCTAAATCCCTCAGAAACGCTCCACCTGCTGCAGGGATCCATAACAGGTGACCCCTGTGCCCCAAACTCTCACTCAGAGCTGCTCTGGGGAGATCCTGCTTTCCCAGGAGGTGGAAGGAAAGTCAGGAGATGTACTCCCCTGCTGGGTGATCATTCTGTTTCCAGGTACCCCAAGGCACGCGCACGCCAAAGAGTCTCAAGCTGACCCCCAAAGACCACACAGCGGTGATGGGTGCCACCTGCTCGGAAGACGAGACATCTTCCTGCCCCCTGAGCCCAAGCACCACACAGAGGCGATTTCAACACACGTGCTCTGTTTTAAAGAAGGCATTTTAAACATTGGCCAAATACTGGAGTTTGTGAATGTGGGTTTTACTATCTGGTACAGACGTGTATTTTTCAGTGTACACACTTCAAACAAGTCTAGAGTGAGTAGGAAAAGTCAGTGTTTTCTCAACAAATTTCCTTTTTTCCCTTACTTTCTCCAAAAACAAACCTAAACCTGCTGCCCTCAGGGTGTCTGTGGTTCCCTCTAATCAGCTGCAGGTGGAGGGCTGAGCTCTGGGGCTGGGGTCAGACAAGCGACACTGAATGAACCTGGGCTGATTCAGACCCCTGGGCCTTGTGCATATCAGTAACTAAAACCCTTTGCACCTCAGTCTCCTTACCTGAGAAATGGGAGTGGGGAGGGGGGTCTGCACCCCTCTTGAGTGCCCACTGTCTTCAGATCAGCTCTATGCACATATAAAGAATGCTACCTGGGGGCCAGCTGCTGGCTCCACCCTGGTACATTACCTCTTTTAATAAGTCAGGTCGGCGTACGTTTCAGTGTTATGGTGGCCCCAGAATTCCTTGAACCCCAGCAAGATTGCCCTTCGTGTATTGGATTCTCACCCCAGGCTATGTGGATGCCAGCCCTTCCCAGTATACCCTCATGCAGATGAAAAGGGACTGGTCATTGCTCACTTAACACTCAGTTGCCTTTACTGAACGCTGGCTCTCTACCACACCGGGGATCCAGAGAATGACCACACGGCCCTCGATTTCAAGATGCTCACAGCTGACTGGGGAGACAACCAGGCAAGCATCCCACCGCAGTGAGCTGTGTAACAGGGGTCTGTCAGGGCGCTAGGGAAGGGTGGGATGGCCCCTGACTCCGCGGGAGGGCATGGAGGGCTTCGCTGGGACCCCTTATTCACGCAGAAGCTGAAGGTGACAGGAGTCTGCCACGTGGCCGGTGAAGGAGGGCGTTGGGTGTCAGCCGAGGAGGACTGGTGAACATCATGTGTTGGGGCACAAGGACTCACGGGGTCAAGCTAAAGGCCAGGGAGTGTGGACAGAGACGGAACAGGAAGGCCAGAGAGGGTTGTGAACAGTCGTGTCTGCACTTGTGCCCTAGGATGAAGACCCTAGGCCCACTCACTGAGCCCCTATGTGTGTCAGGAATTGGACATAGATCACTCCAACCCCGACAGCAGTGCCGAAAGAGGTCACCAAGGAGCACAGGACCCCAAGCCTCTCGGGGCTGCGCGGCCAGCCAAGGACACTGAGGAGACTTCTCTGGGGCTGGGGGGGGGGGGTGCGTCGCTCTGAGGGAGAGACGCCGGGTTGGAGTGTGGGAGACAGAAGGAAAAGCCCTGGGAGGAGGGAGGGAGGGCCGACTCAGCAGGACACAGGGACAACTGCCCACGGGGCACCAAGGAGGCTCAGGGGACACCCAGATTTGCAGGCTGGATGACTGGGTGGAGGGACGGGACACTAAGCCCGGCAGCCAAGAGGTGGCAGCGTGGGATGGGGCAGAGGGGAGAGGCAATGAGCTCAGCTGGAGATAAGTTTGAGTTTGATATGTGGGTAGACAAGTCCCCAAGAAGCAGATGGAAACGAATTGGGGCTCAGAGGAGAGAACTGGCCTGCGGGCAGAGTTACCAGCATCTAGCAGGTCTGAAGTGCCTTAAACTAAGGATGCTGCTACTGCTGCTGCTGATGACAACCATTAAAACAGCTGACATATACCGACTGTTTACCTTGGCTGGGACACAGGAATGCTCTCATTGAATTTACTCTTCAACCCTATTCAGTACTATTGTTATCTCCATTTCAGAGACGAGGAAACTGGCACAGAGTAAGTTCTGTAACCTCCATATAAAACAACACAATGAACATGAAGCACATGGAACACCAACTTCCTTCCCTGCCCGGCCACAGAAGCCCGGCCACGCCTCGGGGGAGCAGGGAGCTCAGGCCACGGTCGCCCCCTTCACAAGAACCGCACGGCGATACCTCTGGGTTCCAGGACTTAGAAGAGGTCCTTTGGGGTCCCACAGTGTTGGAATTGACCAGAGTGCCTCTGAGGCACCAAGGGGAGCCCTGATCCAGTAGGACAGGATCTCTCTCTCTCTCTCTCTCCCCATGTGAAGACACAGCAAAGGAAGCGGGTCCTCACCAGGAACCAAACCTACCAGCACCTTGATCTTGGACTCCCAGCCCCCAGAACTGTGAGGGATAAAGGTCTGTTGTTCCAGCCGCCCAGACTGTGGTGTGTTGTTATGGCAGCCTGAGCTCACTCACACAGATTTGGTATTAATATGGATTTTGGTACTGCCACACTCCGATGGGGAAATTAGGAGGGATCCAGGCCTGGGAGGAACTGAATTAATGTCTCGATGATAGCAGGGGGTGTGGTCAGAGGCTGAAACGAAGGTAGCGAAGGACTGTCCTGTGGCCGCAGGAGTCACTGATCCCATTTAATGAGCCCCCACGTGGGCCGGGCACCGGGCAGGCACTACCTCCCCTGCTGGTCACGCGCTGACAGGGAGAAACCTCGTCCACCCCACAGGCCAGGGAACTGCCAGCCCCAGGCAGGAGGTGCCGGGCACACATGTGCTTGGTGACCTCGCCCTCCTTCACCTCCCCACCTGCCACCTCCAGCACCCCGTGGGCACACCACCATCCAAGCCAAGCCACCCTCAACCCCTCACTCTCTCTCTCACTGCTGCTTTTGTCCTTCAGTATCAGGACAGAGAACAGCTCCTTCTGAAAGCCTGCCCGAGAGGCCCTCCCCCTGCTGGCCTGAGCCCACAAGACGCTCGCCTGCGTCGCGCTGATGCTGCGTGATCACCCCTGATCCTCTGGCTCTTTCAGGCTCCTTGAGGGCAGAGCCTGTCACTGCACCCCGCACAGAGCAGGTGCCCCACACACGAATCTTCCTAATCACCCTGCTTATTGTACTAACTCGCACTGTCTGGGTTGCTTGGAAAAGATACTTTCCAGATCAAGCTCTCGTCTCCATGCATTTTCACAAATTCCAAGGCCTTTATGGCATTCAGATCAAAGAAAACAAGTTCCCCCTTTCCACTAGAAGAACTCCTATATTCCTCTAAGACTCAGCCCATCTCTTCATGGTGGCTCCCAAGCACTCGGTCTCCATTTCCATCACAGCATGTATTGCACTGTGGTCTGCTCCCCCCAGGGCCGTGAGCTCCTGGAGAGAGTTCATCACTGAACACCCAGCACCCAGCACAGTGCTTGGTACTCGATAGCCTGTAGGAGCATCCAATGAATGAAGGAGCGAGAGGATGTTAGATAAGAAGACCATGCAGACCTCCCCGCAGAAGCCTTGAGAAACCTCTGGTTTGTGACAGTGGCTACCTCCCACGGCTGGAGCACCAGCTCCAGCTCCAGACACTGACCCTTGCCCTGGGTCACACATCCAAGGACAGCCTTGCCCTGTCCACACACATCGTTTCTGGTGAGAACCTGATCTGGGGATGGTCCTCGGCCTCAGAAAGCGGGAGCCCTCCTCGGGCCTTCCTGCACTTACAATGCTACAGCTTCCCCTCTGCTCAGGAAAGAACAGGCTCCCCTCCCCTGGCTGAAATCAGCAAAGCCTGGTCTCAGAGGGAGCAAGGCAGGGCTTGGATTGATGGCCTGTGAGGTCAGACCGTGACCCAGGCAGGCTCACTCCAAATCAAAACACGTTGTACATCGGCAGCAGCTCTTGAGCAACAATGATCTCATCTGAGAACCAAAACAAGGCCTTCCCGGCAGGCAGCAGGATGAAGGACCTGTGACCACACGGGCTGCAGCCAGATGGGCCTTCAGGTGTTTACAACCCCTGTGCACATTCTAGGGCCCAGGCCAGACAGCGGTGTGTTTGCTCAGCTTCTGCTGCAATTAAACCCATCTATGGCCTTCCATGCTCCCAGCTCAGCTAGGGGCAAAGAACAAACAAAAGAAAAGGTGCCCAGGCTCAGCTCAGAGCCGAGACGGGGATTAAGTCCATTGACAGGTGAGAAAACCAAGACTCAGAGAGAAGACCTGCCAAGGTCACAAGGCACATTACACCACAGGACCGGGTCTGACAGCTCCAAGGCTGGCGCTGCTGGCCCCAAGCAATATCGCCCCAAACTCCTGGGTGTCTGCGTGCCCCGGAGGAGATCGGATTAAAATCCCACCAGCTGGGGCAACCCTCAGTTCCTCCAGTTCATTCTGTCAATCACTAGTTCCGTGGGTGCTCTGCAGAAGAAAACGATTTCTCCATCCAAGTAACATCGGGAAAGCCTGAGCCAAACTCAGTTTGAAGAGGTGTCTTGACTGCAGGACTTTTGAGAGCCTTTCCTATGCTAACGTGCATCATGAAGGCTCACGAGTCGGCCGTGACCACCGCCCTGGCAGCCTGGACCTTTGTTTGCACAGGGCTGCTGCTCTAGTCTTGGAAGTCATGGCAACCCAACTCACAGGAGGTCTAGAGATAATGAAACACATTATACAAACGAATAAAGCTGAATTTCCTAGTCCTGAGAAGAGAGGCAGCCGTCTCAGAGTTGGTGCCATCTGGACTGGGGATGGATATGATGGAATAATAACGTCTAATTTTAAGTAACGTGAATTTTGAGCACAATGTAAGCATTTTGATCACTATTTTAATGTGAGCTCAAATCCTAGTGCCCCGAAGACCAGGTTTTTATGTAGAAAAGCAGCTCTCTACCTTAGTCAGCTCTTTTTCAGTCTAGGGCCCTACGAGTTACCTGCTGGGAAATAAGATCAGTTGATCAATTTAACAAAATAATTTTTTTATGAGCATCAGAAAGAAATCTCAGTGTCACAAACAGATTGCAGTTGGGAAGGCATTTTGGTAACTTCCAATCTAATAAGATTTGCATTCGTCCTAAAAGGATTTGCTGGCTTTAATTCCATCAGTTTGGGCAGGGTGGAGAAAACACAAAAGCGAATAGCTCCTTCTAACACTGAAACCAGGAATGGCCTGTTTGAGCACAGGGACGCCCCCAGGGGGCTCCAGAGAAGAAGGCTCCTTGTATGAGTGAACCCCATCAGGACCACACAAAGCTAAGCCCGGCATTTAGACTGCCAGGGTCCACAAAACAGCCAACCTCCAAGAGCAGGCAGGAGGATGCTGGGGACAGCCATCCAGGCAAGGAGCAGACCGCAAGCCACAAGATGCAGAAGTCCATCTTGAACTCCGGAGTCAAAGCATCCCCATTTCCAGAAGGCATGCAATGCTGCTGCGGGAGGCGGGAAGATGCGACAAAGAGGGGAAAGGAAGGAAATAGTTGTCATCTGTGCCATATGGATATGGTGACCAAGCTACGAGGTTGTTACGTAGAAATCCATCGTAACCTGATCACTGTACCCCTACGGCCACACTGAGATTCCACCTCCCCAGGGACATGCGGGCACCACACAGGACACACACAGCACACGATGCATAACCTACTCTTGAAACATTTCATTTTTTCCTTCAAACCTGCAATGTAATCAGGTGGTGTTATTAAACCGCATTGACATACAAAGCCAAGTTCAGATTTGGGAGCATGAACGTTTCCATTTGTCAGTTTAAACAAGTAAATAAAAAGCCTTTTGTGGTTTCCAGGAGGGCAAAAATACGAATTTATATGTAACAAATGATATCAATGTTAAATATAGAACATATACCCTCATTTTCAGTATATATGCATGCATAGAGTTACAACTTTATCTCTACAGATATTTAAACACTTAATTTCAAAGTTTCCAAAGTCTCAAAGTTTTTGTCTTGCATATTTTAAGTGCACTCAATTGTATGGACACAATTAATGGGCCAAAATGTCCTTAGAATCTAAAGATTTATCCTCTTGGCACAGAGGAGAGAGATACCAATGCGAACAGGCTACACAGAGCAGTTCGGGTCTAACTCTCTGCTTACGGGGCACAACTTAAGACCTCGGTTTGAGGCACTCCTCAGCACAGGAGTTTTCAGCCTCCTTTGGGGAAAGGAATGAATCGGTTGGGGGGCGGGCAGGATGGAATTTTCCATTTGAATAGAGTGGAGGCTGACTGCAAGGTGGGAGGGCCAAACAACCATTAGACCCCAGAGAACTTATTTTCACTGCAGATTTTATTGGGAGCTCAGCTACAAGGTAAGAACTGCCAGGTGCTTTAGAAATGTGACAGCGGGACTATGAACTTGCTGAGGGGCATGTCTTCAAAACAGCGGTACCAGGAGCTAAAAACGGGGTGCACAGCCCCTGTCCATGTGTCAATTCGGAGCCTTGTGGGGCCCGTGTCATTTCAGCCACGGCTGTGTGGCCACAGCTAGGGCTACTGATGGTCTAGAATGAGCTGAGAAAGGACTAGAAGAACTCTGGAGTGACCTACCTCCGTTGGCCAGGAGGTTCTCCTGAACCTTCCCCTTCGCGTCTTCCATGACGTCCACCACGCTCTGGGCCATTCTTCGTATGAGGCTGTGGGAAGAGAACAGAAGGCCAGTGAGCTGGGAGACTGCCCTCAGAACACTCACACCGGGCTGGCGGGAAGAGGAACGGGTGCCACCCTTCGAGGGAATAATTTGGCAATGTGTATGGAGAGACTTAAAATGCTAATAGGCTTTGAACCAGTAATTCCACTTCTGGGAAACTATTTTAAGGAAATAGAACAGACAGAAAAGGCTTTCCGAATAAAAAGATGTTCTTCGCAGCACTGTTGGTGACAACAAAATACTGGAAAGCACTGGAAGGTTCAACAATAGGGGATTGTTTAAGTAAATGATGGTATATCCAGCTGAGGGATTATTAGGCAGTCATTGAAAATAAGGTTTACAAAGAATTTCTAATAGCAGGGAACAAGGCACGTATTGTAATGTTACGTGGAGAAAAACCAAGATACAAACTTGTACAGACAGTATGGCTGCAGCTACGTGAAAATGTTCTTCCTACTCACACATTTTCTATTATAATCCAGTATTGCTTTTATAATTAGGAAATTAAAACTTTTTAAGTCTCCAGAAAACATACTGAAGGCTTCAGAAAGTATGAGACAAGAAAGGCAAGTGCAGGATTTGGAGGCAGGGGACTCAAACTCACATGGCTCTGCCAATTACCCAGTGATGATTTTGGCCAAATTTAATCTCTTTGAGCCTCAGTTCTCTAATCTGTAAAATGCAGATTACACCCATTTTGCAGGATTATTATGAATATAAATATAATATAATTATATCAGGCACCGAGCACCTAGCAGCAAAGGGTGTCTGCTCCCAGGGGCTGATCAATTAGAAATCCAATTGGAAAACATGCCAAATTAGGATCAAAGTCTAAAAGCTCTGATGATCCAGATTTTTCCTCGGGCCCTCTCTCCACATCCTCCTGGTTCCCAGGAGGGAGGCGGTGTCTGCAGGGAGGGTGGACCAGATCACTGAATTCCAAGTGGAGAACATGGTCTTCTACCGTTGCAGCCACTGGTGATGTTGACCACTCAGAGCATAGTAGTCAGGGCCTAGGGCCTGACACAGAAAATGGAGTGGGGAGGGCACTGCCAGGCCGCAGATAAAAGGAAGAGGGGGAGGGGGGTAAGGGGTGGGGGGGGGGAGGGAGGGGAGGAGGGTGTAAGCAACTTGTTTCCTATCAGAGTAATATGTGTTCATAGTCAAAAACTGAAATATACAAGTATAAAGCAATTAACAAAAAAAAAACAGCGACCACACTTTCCCACCCAAGAGGAAACACACACTGTGCATTTCAGCATATCTCCCAAAATTCAACAGTTCCATGGTTGATGTGAGCTGAGGTTTTCTTTTGATAACACCGAAGATTTAGTGAAGTCTACCGAGTGCCAGACATTCTATAATCATGCGTCATTTAATCCTCACGAAAATTTTCAAAGATGGGTATTATTCTATTTTACAGATGGGGACACTGGCCCAGAGAAGCAATTTGCCTCCCAACGATCCAATCTGTTGGTGGACTCCGAGGCTCTCAGCCACCAGGCCACACTGCTGTCCTTACAGTCACTATGGCCCACCCTGGGCTTAAATCTCTACAAATGTGTTGGCATTTCTTAGAATAACAGTTCTGCATCTTACTAATTATAACTCTGGCAAGTTACCTAACTAACCTCATTCTGTTTCCGCAACAAAATGGGGATGATGCCCCTCATCTCGTAGGGTTACTTGTGGAGGCTGGTGCAATGTATGTAAAGTAGCAGGCCCCTGGGAGTTTGTGGCAGATCTCTTCAGACGTGCTCCCAGCAGCCAGGTGGACCACATCGGCTCTGGGCTCTCCTGCTCCGGGTAGATGCGGCAGGAGATGGGGGAGGGAGAGAGTGAATCTGGTTCCCTCCCTGCTCCAGGAACCTCTCTCCTCTCATCCTCTCCAGCCCAGGGGCGTGACAATACCTCTCCATCTCCCTGGGTTCCTGCACCAACCCCCGGTGGTTCTCCTACAGCCCCCACACAACTGTATGTCCCCTTATAAATAGACCCTCCTCAAATTATCCTAATTTGAGTGTGTCTTCTGTTATCTATTAGAACCCTGACTTGATAAATTCATTTGTTCATTCACTCATTCATTTAGCAAATTCCGTACATTTAGCAACTGTGTGCCAGGCACTGTTCACAGCTGCATGAACACAGACGCTATGAACAACACAGTCCCTGCTCTCAGGAAGCTTCTATCCTAACGCCCTCCACGGTTCCTCTTTATCATTGTTATAATAAGGCATGCAAGTTACTGTCTTCTGTTACCATGTCTCTCTAACACTTCGAGTAATTACTTGTTCACGTCAAGGTAGTAGTAACTCCAGCCACCGCCACAATGCCTGATGCACAGCCGCTGCTCAGGAATGGTTCATCGAATGAATAACTGAACTCTGGCACTCCATAGCACCTAAAATAACACACACTTCCTTCCTAATCTACCTAAACTCAGAACGCACTCATCATTTTATTAACGACTCTTTGCTGCTCCCAATTCTAGCCTCTGTGAAGTTTTTAACTATAATAAGTATGGCCACACACTTGCCCCTCGGCGTGTACACCACCACGGAACATCTCAGAACAACATGGTCTGACGAAGCTTAACTGCTGGAAAAAGTACTTACTGCACATAACAGAAACGGCCCTGATTTAGCTGTGATCGTTTACTACAGTCATCAGCAAATTGTGGTATGACCGGATCTGAACATTCTTCTCATTGGAAGGAACTGTGGGGGATCAGAACTGGCCACCCCAAAATGTGTCTCTTTGCCTTGGCTTGATTATTTTTAAGAACAAAAGTCTCTGAAAGAAACTTTGGCCTTCCCCTACTAATTGCCTAAAAGAATTTAAGATAGAAGGCCTGTTCCAGGAAGGAGCTAATACCACGAGATAACCATAGTATAATGTAAAACAGGTGTGATAAGAAAGGCACCAACCAGCCCATCTTATCGAAATTCTGTCTCTCGGCCACATTCTCTATAGGTGGCCTAGTAAACAGTTGTCTAACAAACATTTGCTTTTCCATTTCCATGTGAATTGCCTTCCTTCCCTTTAAAATCCCAAACCACTACCCCCAACATCCTCCTTTGCCTTTAGCTGAGATGCTATTTAACCTGGCACCTTGACCACCCTGGCTGTTACCCAGTTTCCTGGGTCTCTCCCATGTGTACAGGTTACAAAGCTTTGTTTGATTTTCTCCTGTTATTCTGTCCCATGTCAATTTATTTCGTACCCCAGCCAGAAGGACCCAGAGTGGGTAGAGGATATGTCTTCCTCCCCTACACAACCTAAGAGTCTATATGCCGTTTTAAATGTGCTTTTTCACTTAACAATTCATTGTAAACACCTTTTCATGTCAGAATAGAACTTCCTCATTCCTTCCATTGACTGCATAGGATTTGGTTGCATGGCTATGTTCCCTACTATTAAACATTTGGGTTTTTTCCACTTTGACGGATTTCGCAATGATACATATTTGGCCCACTTGTGCAGGCACATATGTAGAATAAGTTGCTAAAGAGAAACTACTGGAATAAAGGGTGTAGACATTTACAATTTTAACAAATAAAGCCAAACTACCCTTCTAATACACAGAGCCAATGCACACTCCCCCCAACAAATGGCCTCGAGTGTCTGCCTCCCTACACCCTCACCAGCATTAGGTGTCACGATCTTTTTAATCTCTGCCAATCTGATAGCTGAAAAGTTATATCTCACTGTTGCTCTGATTTGCATCTCTGTGATCGTCAGTGAGGCTGGACATCTTTTCATAGGTTTATGGACCCTACAAAGGGCTGTTTTCTTCTGAGAATACCGTGTTCATATCCTTTCCTGGTTTTTCCACTGGTTTGTTCATTTAAAAAAAAATGATTTGTAAGGGCTTTTAGGTGTTTCAGGGACTCAATTCTTGAAACAATGTTTTGAGTTAGGGAACATCCTTATTTTAAAGATGAATAAATTAAGACTTAGAGAGCTAAAAGTCACCCTACACAGGACAAGTGTCAGCAGAAATTGATCTCACATCTACACGACTCCAAAAGCCACACTCTTCAGTGCTAGTCCCCACCAAACTCTGGCACTTTGTCTAAAACACTGGAAAAAACTTACACTAACCCACAAGGGAAGATGTATAAATCATATTTTTAATTAAAAAAGCAAATTGCAAACAGTATGTAATCTTGATTGAGGTGTTGGTTACACTGATGTACCTAACAAAATTCATCAACCTGTTCACCCAGGATGTGTACATTTCACTGTGTATGTAAGTTTTATCTCATTAAAAAAATTTACAAGGGGTGAAGGGATGCATCCATATGGTGACAGATAAATAATAACGTACAACTAAAACCCCACAATGTTATAAACTATTAAGACATCAATAAAAATTAAAAAAAAAAAATTTACAGCAGATACTATCTTAATGCAGTGACCAAAGTTAACATCACTCGTAATGGAAAAGATGAACCTGTGTCTCCTGAGAAGATGCACAGAGAAGAATGCCACTCATTCCTGTGTCTTCCTGCCCCAAGTGTGTAATCTGAATCTAATCACAAGGAAACCTCAGATGAGTTCCCATGAGGGAGATTTTACAAAATAACTGCCCTGTACTCTTTACAAACTCAGCGCCATAAAAGTCAAAGAAAGTCTGAATAACTGTTCCAGTTTAAATGAGGCTACAGAGACATGACAATTAGTTGTAAAAAACAGGAAGCCATCTCAATGTCTATCATTACTGGAGAAAAGATTTTCTTTTGTTATAAAGGACACTATTGAGATAATTGGTGATATCCAAGTAAAATCACTAGTTTAAATAACAATACTGTATTCCTGATTTTGATCATTGTACTAAGGTTATATAAGAGGAAGTCCTTGTTTTTAGGAAATATACCTTAAAGTATTTAGAAGTGAAGGGATGTCACATCTGAGACTCACTATCAGGAGACTTGAGAAAAAGCACAAGAGAAGATAAAGTAGATGTGGTAGAAAAGAAACATGGTGGGCCAGCCTGGTGGCGTAGTAGTAGTTAAGTTCACGCGCTCTGCCTCTGCAGCCCAGGGTTCACAGGTTCGGATCCCATGCATGGACCTACACACCGCTCATCAAGCCATGCTGTGGAGGCATCCCACATACAAAATAGAGGAAGATGGGCACAGATGTTAGCTCAGGGCCAATCTTCCTCACCAAAAAGAAAAAAAAAAGGAAACATGGGAATTCTTTTAATAGTCTTGCAACTTTCCCAGAACCTTGAAATTAGCTCACTATAAAACATTAAAAAATATTTAAGCATGCAGTGTATATAATCCCACTTTAAGAAATTATATGTCAGTATATGCCTAAATGAGAATCCTGAGAGAAAAGACACCAAACTCTTTTTTTTTTTTGACTGTTCACTGATTTTATTTTCTATGCTGAGTAGACAGTATCCACAGCTGACTCTTTCCAAACAGTAAAGGAAGTTTCCAAGTAATAAAAATAAAATTCTTTAAATATGTGGGTTGCTGGCATTCATTTCAGATGGATCATTTGCATATCATTAAAAGTCCTAAGCAGAAATGAGATGCTAATGAAATTGGTTGAGTCAAATCAGCGCAACTTTAAAATTCATGAAAACAAAAATAAGATTCCCGCTAATGTATAAATGTAACATCTTTCTCATTGGAAAAGACTCCAAATTCTTAACACTGGTTCCCTTCATGTGTACAACAATGGGGACTTTCCCTCTCCATGTATTTCTGTAATGTCATGTTTGAATTAATTAAGATATATTATTACTTTTGTAAGCAGAAAATAAAAGGAACAAAATAAATAATAAAAATAATAATAATAAAATGAAGAAATCATAATGAATAAAAATAAACAAACATAGCATTATTTACAATAGCTGAAAGGTGGGAGCAATCCAAGTGTCCATCAATATATGAACAGGTAAACAAAATGTGGCATATCTATACAACGGAATAGCATGCATCCTTAAAAAGGAAGGAAATTTTGACACATGCTACAACATGGATGAACATTTATGTCATTATGCTAAGTAAAATAAACTAGTCACAAAGAGACAAATACTGTATGATTCCATTTATATGAGGTACCTAGAGTTAAAGTCATAAAAACAGAAAGTAGAACAGTGGTTTCCAGGAGCTTGGGGGAGGAAGGAATAGGAAGTTAGTATAACATAGGTTAGTAGAGTTTCAGTTTTGCAAGATAAAAGAGGTCTGGAAGTGGATGGTGGTGATGGTTGCACAACAACGTGGATGTACTTAATGCCACTAGGCTGTACTTAAAAATGGTTAAAATGGTAATAAATAGAGAGAATTCTGGGAAGATGGTGAAGTCAGAAGCACTGGGAATCTGTCTCCCCACCTAGACAACAATTGCACTGGCAGAAATCTGTCTGATATAACTATTTTGGAACTCTAAGGCAATTGAAGGCTTGCAACTGCCCGGAGGGGGGGGGGCATTTGGGTCAATTTCTGCTCTTAGCACAGTAACAGCAACCCCCACCCCACCCTACTCCTCAGCCACCTGGCAGGCTGCTGTGTGCTCCTGGAGCAGCTTGCACACAGTCTGTGGGAGCCAGCGGGGACGAAAAGGATCCTGTCCTCCAAATATTGGGGATCTGTGCTCTGAGTGTTGCTTCTGATCACAGAGGTGCAGACAAAGAGGTGGGTGGCCACTGCTGTCGCACCTCCTCCCATTGCTGGAGGCCCCTCTCCCTCCAGCCGAAGTGACTTCCAAGGGATTTAAAGGGTCAGTGCCCTTTTTTTCTCTCTTCATTTTCCTCTTTTTCCCATTTTGGGAGCCAGATATTAAAACCAGGATATTTAAAAACAACTGTGCATATGGGGAAAATTAGAAAGTGACTGCACATGCCCAGGGAAAGGCTCAGAAAAGACCTGAGGAGA
The DNA here is from genome assembly GCA_031878705.1 of Tapirus indicus. Classification (NCBI taxonomy): domain Eukaryota; kingdom Metazoa; phylum Chordata; class Mammalia; order Perissodactyla; family Tapiridae; genus Tapirus; species Tapirus indicus. Next base: position 8,765,486 of record CM062923.1, on the reverse strand, counting down.
CCTAAAGTTTACACCTCAAGCTGATCCTTGGCACAGGGCCAGCCTACAACAATTTAAAAAAATAAACAAAAACAATAACAAAAACCAGCGAGCCCTGGGGAAAGAGGAGGATGTGATTTCCAGAGTTACCACATTATTAGATTCAAATGTCCAGTTTCCAACAAAAAAAATCACAAGGCATACAAAGAAACAGGAAAGTATGGCCCATTCAAAGGAAAAAACAAATCACAAACTGTCCCTGAAAAAGACCTGATGGCAGATCTACTAGACAAAGACTTTAAAACAGCTGTCTTACACTGCATGAACTCACTCATATATGGAATATAAGTGAACACACAGACAGAGAGAACTGATTGGTGGTTACCAAGGGGATGGGGGGGGGCATAAGGGGTGAAGGGTTACATCCACAAGGTGACGGACAAACAAAAATGTACAACTAAAACCCCACAGTGTTATTAACTATTAAGATATCAATTAAAAAAATGGTAAAAAATAAAATAAAATAAAAAAAACAGCTGTCTTAAAGATACTCAAAGAACTAAAAGATGTGGAGAAAATTAAGAAAATGAAGTATGAACAAAATGTAAATATCAATAAAAAGAAACCAAAAAGAAATTCTGGAGCTGAAAAGTACAGTCATGTGCTGCATAACAATACTTCGGTCAATGATGGGCTGCATAAATGATGGTGGCCCCATAAGATTAGTACTATAGCCTAGGTGTGTAGTAGGCTATACCATCTAGGTTTATGTATGTACTGTAGATGAGGAAGAAATTTTCCTCTACCCTTCTAGATTCTTCTGGCTCATCTAAGAATGAAATTGACATGAGACAGATTAACAGGAGAAAAACAAACAAAAGTTTAACAACATGTATACATGGGAGAAACTCAGTAAAACTGAGTAACTCACCAAAATGGTGGAAGCCCTCACCTTAAATACCATCCTCAGCTAAAGACAGAAGAAGAAGTTGGGGATGGGGAGAGTCAGGGACTTCAAAGGGAAGGAAGGCAATTCACAGGTAGGTGAAAAGGAGCAAACGTTTGGAAAACAAGTGTTTGTTTGGCCACACAGAAACAGAAGAACACAGAGCCCAATAAACAGGCTTTTCTAGGTTCCTCCCTGTCTACCACCTAGTTCATGTTATGCTAAGGTGATGCTCACTCCCTGAGTCAGGTATTGTTAACTGAATTCTTTTAGGCAGTTAAGGGGGAGGTAACAAGAAAAACTTTCCGAGTCTTTTGTTTCTTAAAAATAATCAGCCTAAAATAATCCTCATCTAAAAGAGACACATTTTGGGATGGCAAATTTTGTTCCCCTTCATCACATTCTATGATGGTCACACAATACGAAATCACCTAATGAAGCATTTCTCAGAATGTATCCCCATCGCTGATCAACACATGACTGTAAAGTAACTGAAATGAAAAATTCACTAGAAAGATTCAAAGACAGATTTGAGCAGGCAGAAGAAAGACTCAGCAAACTTGAAGATAAGACAATGGAAATTATTGAGTCTGAGGTTCAGAAAGAAAAAAGATTGAAGAAAAGTAAACAGAGTCTAAAGGACCTGTGGGACATCATCAAGGGGACCAGCATATGTATTACGGCAGTCCCAGAAGAAGGAGAGAGAGAGGAAGGGGCAGAGAGAATATTTGAAGAAAAAAGAACAAAGCTGAAGGACTCACATTTCCTGATTTAAAAACTTACTACAAATCTACAGTAATCAAAACAGTGTAGTGTTAGCATAAAGACAGACATACAGACCAATGAAATAGATCCCAAAAATAAACCCTCACATATACAGTCAAATGATTTTTGACAAAGGTGCTTATGTCATTCCATGGGGAAAGAACAGTCTTTTCAACAAATGGTGCTGGGAAAACTGGATATCCACATGTAAAAGAATGAAGTCGGACCCCTACCTCACACCATATATAAAAATTAACTAAAGGGGCCGGCCCCATGGCATAGTGGTTAAGTTCGGCCTGCATTGCTTTGGCAGCCTGGGTTCTTGGGCTCGGATCCCAGGGGTGGACCTACACCACTCATCAGCCATGGAATGGCAGCAACCCACATACAAAATAGAGGAAGACTGGCCCAGAGGTTAGCTCATGGCAAATCTTCCTCAGCAAAAAAAAAAAAAAATTAACTCAAAATAGATCAAAGACCTAAATGTAAGACCTAAAACTATAAAACTCTTAGAATAAAACACAGGGCAAAAGTTTCACGATATTAGATTAGGCAATGATTTCTTCGATATGCGACCAAAAGCACAGGCAACAAAAGAAAAAATAGACAAACTGGACTTGATGAAAATTTTAAAATTTTGTGCATCAAAAACAATAGCAACAGAATAAAAATGCACCTCACACAATAGGAGAAAATATTTGCAAATCGTATCTTTGATAAGAGATTGATTCCAGAGTATATAGAGAACTCCTAAAACTCAACAACATAAAAACAAACAGCTCCATTAAAAAATGGGCAAAGGTCTTGAATAAACATTTCTCCAAAGAAGATAAACAAATGGCCAATAAGCACATGAAAAGATATTCAACATCACTCATCAGCATTAATGGCGCAGAGGCCTGGTAAAATGCTTGGAAGAGCAACAACAAATGGCCCGTAAACATTAGGATAAAAACTCAACCTCACTTGCTGTGAAATATCATTTTTTACTTATCAGATGGGCGTAGTAAAAAGATTTGTAATTTCAGCCCTGGCAAGTCCTCTAGGAAACAGGAATACCAACGACCTGTTGATTAGAGGTGTCGGTTAGTACAGCCTTACTAGAGAGTATTTTCAGAGTATTTATCAAATGTTTCTAACACAGATATCTTTGCCCAGCAATTCCACCTCTAGGAAGTGGTCCTTCTGAAACATACACACGAGGATGGGTGCTGCTGCCTGGCTTGTCACTGCAGAAGACAGAAAGCCATCTCTACGTTATCAACGAGGACCCAGCTGATATAATGGAGCACCAAGAAGTCTCTAAAAAACAATGCAGAGAGCTCCTACAGATTGTCATGAAAGGTTGTACATCGTGGAGTAAAGGGAAAAAAGCAAATAATAAATACAGTCGGCCCTCTGTCTCCAAGGATATGGAGGACCAACTGTATTCATCGTACTACGCGATTTTCTATAAGCCACTTGAGCATTCGTGGATTTTGGTATCCGTGGGGGCTCCTGGAACCAATCCCCTGCAGATACTGAGGGACGAGTGTAGTATATATATTTATGATCACATTTTTGTAAAACATAAAAACACATGCTTGTATTATGCATAGAAAAATCTGTAAGGATTGGCACTACATTGTCGAAATGGTGTCTTCTGGGGAGTGGGATTACAGAGGTGGGATTTGGATTTTAAAATAATCACTAGGTATTAATAATAAAAAAGCAATAATGGTGTTGCAAATAAACAAAGCAGTAAGTAAATAAAGGAAAAAGTCAAGAGCATGCTACCTGGGCTCAGCCCATTAAAAGAATTTCTTTCAAATTAACCACCATTACCTTGACAGTCACCTGGGGATCCCCCAAGGGGAGAAACTGAGTAAGATGGGGGTGGGAGGAGTGGAGGCATTACCGGATGTGAGGTGGGGCAAGCAAGTAAGGAACTGAGAGGGGGAGGCGGCAAGCAAGGGACTGAGATGGGGAGGCGGCCTTCGAGGGACAGCCAGAACCTGGCAGGAGAGGGGTTGGGAAAGAGGGGGTGGCAGGCAGGTGTGTGATGAAAACGCTGTTCTTCCTTTTTCCAAACACGATGGGACATCTCTCAGCACTGCTGATCTCTGGACCCTGGGCTCCATGGGACCCGCAGCTCCCCCTGCCCCCTGGGGTGTAGGATGGCTCAAGAGCTGAAAGCACAGCCTGACAGGTACTCCTGCAATTTCAAGTCATCTGACCATCTGTCATTCCAGGCCTGGGGGGGGGGGGTGTGGGTGGGAGGGGGCAGCCAGGGCAAGTCCCCGGAAGCCTCCTGGCCCCAGCAAGAAGGCTGGACAGGCGTGGAGGAACCACACTGGACGGACATGGAGAAGAGGGCTGATCTCCACTGACCTGTGTCCCCCCATCCCAGGGCCTAAGCACGGAGGAGCCTCTTCCTGAAGGATGTATCCACTGCAAACTGTGCGCAGCAAAGCTGTGTGTGTCTCCTCCTGCCACAGAGCACCTCTGGAGGCCAAGGGCGCCCCACCTCGGCCAGGAGAGCTGCCCCCACCTGCCCCACGCGTGGCTTTGTGGGAAGATGGGCTGGGTCTCCTACACACAGTCCTCTTGTGAAGAGAGGTGGAGGCCCTGGTTCTGAGATTCTGAGAGCAAGTCTAGGTGCCACGAAGGAGAGAGCTTCCCCCTTCGCTGGATTTTCTGGAAAATTCAGGCAAAGCAGGCTGAGGTTGGTCTGGCTTTCAGAAATTACCCCATGCCTGGGAAGAGAGGGCCACCAGGTGACAGAGAGGGGCAGAGGGAGTTTGCATAGGGTTTGGAAGCAAGAGTTAACAATAGCTTTGATCTAGTAAGCTGTCCTCAGTCCTCAGAAAGCACTTTCCATAGATATGAGTCCTCAGGCCAAACAGGTGAGGCCCCCAAGAGCTAAGGAAAATGAGCCTCAGGGAGGCCAAGAAACTTGCCCAAGGTCCCTTCTCTGGTGGCCGCAGCGTCACCCAGTACTGACCCCATATTCTGCCTCTAAAGCCAGCCTCCGTCCACCACGCCAGCTGCTCTCAGCACACCCACGGCCGGATAATCAAAACCCCAGAGTGCTCACTGTCCTCAGTGTCTAGATGGAGGAGCCACAACAGGCCCAGCCTCCCTCGCAGCCACACAGGAGCCCTGAGAAGGGAGGCCCAGAAGCCTCCACACAGCTGGTGACTCACAGAGCCCCTGGGCACCTCACCTGCTCCTTTGTCTCTGCTTCCTCCTCGGCCAAGGGACAATGAAATCACCGTGCCCGGCAGCAAAGTCATCAGGAAAATGTGACTGGAGAGCAATTCAGTGACTTTCTTTTTAGAAAAATAAAGATCCAATGAGGCCTCTGGGAGGTCGCCCCTCTCGGGGACTCTGGGGGGCTCTGGCCATGGGCACACCACACTTGGAATTCTGGCCTTGCTTCTCAGAAACTGGAAGCTGCAATAATGGACTGATATCTTGATCTTTAAAGGGATTCCCCTCTGCATACTGTCTGTAGAGCCACTCAGCAAAATTACCCCCGTCATGCAAAACAGAATTCTCTCTGGCCAAGTCGGCATCACACAGCTTGATTCACCGATGCGGTGGCACAGCCACATGGCAAAGCCAATCTACCCTCAGAGAAAATGTGCCTCCCGGGGAGGAATGGACAATTAAGGCTTCTGGTTCCTTTTTTTCAATTTTTTAATTTTTTTCCTTTGGATGAGGAAGATTAGCTTAGAGCTAACAGCTTGCCTGTCCTCCTCTACTTTATATGTGGGATGCTGCCACAGCATGGCTTGATAAGTGGTGTGTATGTCCACGCCTGGGATCCGAACCTGTGGACCCTGGGCCTCCGAAGCAGAGCGTGAGAACTTAACCGCACTTAAGGCTCCTTGTTCTTAAGTGTTGCGGAAATGCTCTGAGGTCCTGCAGTCTTTTAGGAATATCTGGGAAGTCCCCTAAGCGTCCAGATTGGAAAGGAGCAGCACACATTTGTTTAAGTTCTAGAAAGTTTGCCAAAAAGTCAATCCACCAAGCAGCCCGGCGATTGTGCCCAACTGCAGGGGCCCCACTCACGTGGAGCTGGGCCCCAGTGCACATCATGTGAAGGGCACCCCCAGAGGTGTGCAGCCTGCAGCCCACCCTAGGGGATGAATAGGCAAAGACCAGAACTGGCAAATCACAAAAATGGAACTACAGGTGGCTGATAAGCACCTGAAAATATGCTTACTCTTGCTGGTAAGAAATACACATGAAAACAATCACACATTTTCATTTTGCCAGGTAAATAAACAGTTTTTTAAAGGTGCTGCATTGACAAGAGTATAATGAAACGACACTTTCTTGCAACGTCGCTGGAAAACAATTTAGTAATATGTACAAACAGCTTTAAATATGTCTACATTCTTTGAACCAGTAATTCCACTTTTAGAAATGCACCTAGACAAAGATGTATGCAAAGATGTTAATCAGGGTGATACTTATAATAGAATGAAGTATGTGTTTTATTACCATAAAAAGTAAAATGAAAAAGCCTCCACCCTTTTTAATTTTTAAGTAAATTTTTAAAAATCCTTAATTTTCTAAGAATTAAAAAATCCTTCACATTACTTTCGAGTCACGCCTAGGAAGTGTAACTAGAATACAATCTGCCCACCCAGAATCATCACATGGGGTCACAGATGGAAGGGCCTTTAGAGACCAAGGAGAGGTGGGGACCTGCCCAAAGCCACACAGCTCCTTGGTAGGTGACTGGGGCAAAAACAAGGCCTCAAGATTCCCTGCCTCAATTTTGGAGTAATAAATTGGATTTCATAAGTATTTTTTCATAAAACCCCTCCTCACTTAAATTCCTTGTCTGTTTGCACTAAGAGAGTTTTTTAAAAATAAGAAGAAAGCAATAATTGCTTAGACCACTCAGGCAAACATTTTCTCAATGCTGCAGAGGCGGCTGGGGTTCACACCCCGTCAATCACCTACTGGTACCCCATCAACACACGTTTCATGGCAAATCTTCAGGGAATGTGTTTCTTTTCTGGGTTTATTGTAAAATGTCCTGGCCTTCCATTTGCATGAATGTCCAGAGTAGGCAAATCCATAGAGTGAGCGGCCAATGACCAGGGGTTGGGGATGGGCAGAGGGGGGTGAAGGGCTTGGGAGGTGACTCTTAATGGGTACAGGGTTTCTTTTTTGGGATGATGACAATCTTCTGGAATTAGATGATGGTGATGGTTGCATTATTTTGTAAACATACTGGAGAACAACTGTACATTTCAAAGTGGTGATTATTACGATGTGTGAATTATATCTCAATTAAAAAAATATGTCCCAGCCTTTCTCTTGGCTTCGAGAGTGGAGACCCAGCCTAGAGGAGAATGTCACGGACTGGTGTGGCCCTTTATGCTAGAAGTTATCACCTTCTCCAAAGTTCCTGGCTCTGCTCCCTTCTTTTCCATCACCACCATATTTTATAGCTACCACAAATCTGTCCCAGCCCTGCCCTGGGTCACTGTCCCAGGCAGGCCACACCATCTTTCCCCAGATGTCCTTCAACCAACAGCCTCCTCTCTGCTTTCCCTGCCTTTCTCAGTCCAGCCTCTCCTGTCCATCCTTCCCACAGCAGCCAGAGGGATCTCTAAAAATACACATCTTATCATGCCATTATACTGTCTACACCATGTCGATGGTTTCCCGAGAAGTTCAAATATTTATGTTCAAACTCCTTAGCAGACTTCACAAGGAACACTCCTACCTGTCCGTCCTCCTCCATCTCCAGCCCCCTGGCCAACACCCGTCCAGCCCTTCTGGAGTCACTTGGATGAGACTCACCCTTTATAACAGCCCAAGTGCCCCCCCCACCCCGAGGCAAGTCACCCCAACAAACACAACACAGTGTTGGATCACACCCCACCCAGTATATGTTGCTTCTTGTACTCAACAAAAACATACTGCATGTCCATTATGTATCAGGCAATGTTGTGAGGAGACAGTAGTGGACAAACAGACCACAGGTGCTGCCCTCCTGGGGCTTATTTTAGAAATCCTGCTGTACCCCATCAGTTATCACACTGTCAAAAGTGTTGATTTCCTCATCTAGGTTCGCCACTAAACAAACAGATCTCTGAAAATTTATTAATTGTACCACCAGCAGCTCCTGCAAAAATATAGTAGCTTTTGGAAAATACACAGATGCTGGCTGGACAAATGTCTTAAGATGTGAAGCAGGACATAGGCCCAACCCTCCTCAGAGCCACCACAGTCCCCAGTATTCCTGCTTCACTCATATGTCACCCAGGATCAAGATCATCTCTTTACTCATCTTCCTCACCTCCCAGAATGTGAACTTCTTCGAAGAATGGGCATTTCCTTTTTTAAAAAAAATCTCAGTATTCCCTACGTTTACAAAATAGCAAGTACTCAATGCAGCTGCAGTATCAAGTTTAGTCCATGGCAAGGGGGCCACGCCCTGGGACCCCATGCTATAGAGGGTCCTAATCTGGCCCTCCTCTAAGCCACGTCCATCCCATAGGATCAGGAAACAATCCAAAGGTTTGAGAGTTGAAAGGGATGTGTACACCCACATTCTGGATACCCAGGACCCTAGCTGCCCCAATGGGTAGGTATCTGCCCAAGAGAAATGAACACATATGTCAACACAAAGATTGCACATGAATGTTCGTAAAAGCTTTATTTTTAACAGTCCGAAACTGGAAACCAACTAAATGTCCCCCAACAGGTGAATGAATAAACAAATTGCGGCTTACCCATAAAATGGAATACTACTCAGAAGTAAAAACTATTAATATACATACAACATGGATAAATTTCAAATAATGATGCGGAATGGAAAAACAGAACAAAAAAAGAGTACATACTATATCATTTCATTTATATAAAAGTTCTAAAATATGCAAACAACCTTATAGTGAAAAAAAGCAGATCAGTGTTGAATGAGGTACAGGAAGAAACTGATTACAAAGGGGCACAGAAAAACTTTCGGGGGTAACGGATATGTTCATTCTCTTGACTGTGGTGGTGGTTTTACAGATACATATATGTCAAAAATCATTAATCAAATTGTACGCTTTAAAAATTTGCCATTCAGCAAACAATACAGAGATTCCTCAAAAAATTAAGAATAGAACTACCATACGACCCAGCTATTCCATTGCTGGGTATTTATCCAAAGAACATGAAAACACGAATGCGTAAAGATACACGCACCCCTATGTATATTGCAGCATTACTCACAATAGCCAAGACTTGGAAGCAACCCAGGTGCCCATAAAGGGACAAATGGATAAAGATGTGGTATATACACAATGGAATACTACTCAGCCATAAGAAATGATGCAATCCAGCCATTTGTGACAAGGATGGACCTTCAGGGTATTATGCTAAGCGAAATAAGTCAGAGGGAGAAAGTCAAATATTGTATGATCTCACTCATAAATAGAAGATAAAAACAGTAACAAACAATCACACAGAGACAGAGATTGAATTGGTGGTTACCAGAGGGGAAGCGGGGAGGGAGGAGGGCAAAAGGGATGATTAGGCACATGTGTGTGTGATGGATTATAAGTAGTCTTTGGGTGGTGAACATGATGTAATCTATACAGAAATCGAAATATGATGTACAACTGAAATTTATATAATGTTATAAACCAATGTTACCACAATAAAATAAATAAAAAAGAGAAAAAATAAAATAAAAATCTGCCATTTATTACGTGTCATTTATGTCTAAATAAAACCATTAAAAAAATCCTACACTACACAGAGATAGCATTTCTTACCTCTCAGGTTTGTAAAAACCCCAAAATTTGACAACACAGTTTATTAGAAAGGTTATAGGGAAATGGGGACTCCCCTTCACTGCTGGTGGAAATGCAAAATAGTCAACCCAGAGAAATCTGGCAAGATCCATTAAAATTACAAAGGCATATGACCCCTGGACCCAGCAATTTGGTTCTAAGAATTCATCCTGCAGTTACGCCTGCATGCTTATATGTGCAAAGTAGCAACATAGGTGCAAGATTTCATACTGCGGCACTCTTGGTAACAGCCCCCTTCCCCATAAAAGTAAATAAGCCAAGTGTCCATCTCTGGGGCTGGTTAATAACCTATGGGTCTTCTCCCACACAGAATGCTAAGTAGCTTAAAAAGCGAGAATGCTCTCTATACACCGATGTGAGAAATCTCCCAAGATAGCAAGTAATAGTTAAGTGAAAAAGAAGCAAGATGCAAAACAGCACATGGGATTACTACTTTGTGTTTAAAAAGGGGAGAAATAGGGGGCCGCCTGGTGGCGTAGCTGTTTCGTCCTCGCTTGGCAGCCCGGGGTTCGCCGGTTCGGATCCCGGGCGCCCGCCGACGCACTGCTTGTCAGCCATGCTGTGGCGGCGTCCCATATAAAGTAGAGGAAGATGAGCACGGATGTTAGCCCAGGGCCAGTCTTCCTCAGCCAAAAGAGGAGGATTGGCAATGGATGTTAGCTCAAGGCTAGTCTTCCCCACAAAAAAAAGAAAAAGAAAAAGAAAAAGGGGAGAAATAAAAATACATATTGGGATCTCCTTGTGTTTGCATAAAGAAGCACCAGAGTTTACCCAAGTGACTCATAAAAATGGTTTCCCAAGTGGGGGCTGGGGAGGAGGACAGATGGGGACCTCCTCTGTAAGGGAGACTTCTCACTGTACAGCCTTTTATATCGTTTTTATCTTTGTTGCATGTGAATGTATCACCTGTCCAGAAAAATAAACTTTATTATAAGCTTTTTGATATACACGTAGAATCCCCGGCCTTGGGGTGGACTTCACAGAGGCGTGTCAGGATTAAATGGGATGATGGCTGTGGGAACGGCTTATTGAACAATAGCATAGTTCCTCAAGCCCACCTGCCTCAGAATCACCCTGAGCCCCACTTAAAATGCAGATTCATAGGCCCGACCCCAGACGGACCCAATCAGAATTCCTGGAGGCAGTGCCCTAGGACCTGTGCTTTTTTTAAAGTTCCCCAGGAGAACGTATGGGTGCCAAAAGAGGAGGCCCACTACTGTGACAGGAGGGACATGTGTTCAGCACCCAGTATAAGCCAGCGCTACTCTAGGAGCTGGCCATAGAAATACGTTCCCTGTTTTCTTGGGGCTTCTATTCTATAAGAAACAAAGAAAATATTAAACAGTGCCGTGTGGAACACAGAGAATTAAAACAGGTGACCTAGAGGGAGTAGGCTGGCTAGTCTGGAGAAGGCCTCCGGAGGAAGTGACATCTAAACTGAGACTGGGATGACAAGAAGGAGCCCGCCCTGCAATGGTGGGGTCGTGGGTGGGGTTGAGGGGCCTTCAAGCTCGGAGACCAGGTTGTGCACCACCCAGGACAGGATGGAGCCAGAGCAGTGGGAGGTGAGCAGGCCAGTGAGCCATGAAGGAGGACACCTGGGGCCCCATCAGTTAGGGATCTGGAAGCCAGAGTCAAGAGTACGGATTCTACACAGAGGGCACTGGAAAGGCACGGGAGAGTTTCAAGCAAGAAAGTCACATGATATGGAGCTTTTAGAGATAACTCTGGCTGCTGTGTGGAAAGTGGATGAAAGGGGAGCAGGGAGATGGGTTAGGAGTTTGTTGCAAAAATACAGGAATGAGATGAAGGTGGCTTGGTGAAGGCAGGGCACTCGACATGCTGAGAAGCGGACAGATATGGGTCAGGTTTGGGAGGTGGGGTCAGTCCTTACTGGAGTCTCAAGTGGATGGTCAGGAAGGAGATGCCCAGCCTGTATGCTTGAGCCCCAGGTGCATGGGCCCAGGGAGCCTTTGGCTGAGATGGGAAAGACCACGTAAGAGGAGAATGTAAACATGTACGTCTGTTGAGAGTGATATTAACTTAGGGTATGAGGCCAATGCAAATGAAGGACCAGTTAAAGTTGCCCCTGAAGCTCTTAAAAATAAGGCAAGTCTAAGTGGCTGCCATCTGCTTAAGGTGTGAGGAGCACCACACACAGAGTGCTGAGCGAACGGGACTGGTTGAGGTGTGGAGAGCAGTGGAGCCATGGGTCCCAGAAGTTGGCAAGGTCTAAGATGGAAGTGCCTTATACTAAATTTAACCTCCAAAGAATTATTTTGTAAATTTCACAATGTTGCCGCAGGCTGGCCCTTGCCCCACGCATGCTGCACAGAAGCGGCCAGCCGACATTCCTTCCTTCCCTGCTGGCTGGACTTCTGGTTTGGTGAGAGCTGCTGGGGGCTGGGGAGGGGGAAGCGTTGTGCCCATCAGGTACTGAGTCATCGAAGGCAAAGGAGAGACTGTCCCAGCAGGGCCTGAAGGAAGGGATGAAGGCAGGGCAGCGGGGGAGAAGCCAACTGCCATCTGCCAAGGACCTATGACCGAGGAAGAGAGAGAGGCAGGTTGACCAGGTGAGGGCCTGACACTCCTCAGATACGTGACCCTGCACACGGGACTTGACTCTGTGAACATCACTATTCTCGTCGATAACGTGCGGATACTCACCCAGTTCACAGGGCTGCAGTCAAGAATTCGTGAGGAAATGGAGAAATGGAAAGAGCCTACTACTGTGCCTGGCACACAATGTGTGACAAATAAGGGGCAGTTACCAAAACAGGGAAGTGACAACCATCGGGTGGTGTGGAACTCAAGACAGAAAACAATATAAACAGAGTCATAGAGAACATCAAGTGGCAGCCCTCAGTAGAGTGGTAACTGTTCTAGACCTTTCTGCACCCACTAAGAGCAGCAAAGGGGATGGAGTATAAACACGTGGATGTAGCAGATATGAAACCCATGGATAATGTCACTCCAATAGACACATATCAACTCTATATGACGAAAACAAGAGAACACACCCATCCTAGGCACCCATGGAACACTCAGAAAAAGCAGCAATATATTAGGTCACAAAGAAAAATTCAAATTCCCAAAGGTAGAAATAGCTCTTTCTTCATTCTCTAACAACAAAGCAATAGAATTAGTAATGAAAAACAAAAATAGAAACAACAACAAAAAAACTCAACCTTCCAGAAATTAAAAAAGTCTTAAAAAAGTTGCAGAATATCTAGAAAAATGAAAATGAAAATTCCACTTGTCAAAAGTTACATAATACTCAGAGAAAAATGCATTGCCTTAAGCATTACAGAATGAGACAAAAAAGAAAATAAATGAACTAAGCATGTAACTCAGTATGTTTTACAGAAAGGAGTAAGAAAATAAACCCAAATAAAGCAAGAGGAAGGAGATCAGGATAAATGTAGAAATTTAAAAATTAGAAATCAGAAAAGTGACAAAATTGATTTCAAAATTTGAGAAAAAAGCTGCTTCTCTTAAGCAAAGAGTGAAATAGGTAAACCACTGGGTAGCCTAATCAAAGAAAACAAACACCAAAACAAGAGAAACTAGCAGGAACAATTATAAAACTCACAAAAATATAGGTTGGTGGACTCTACGCAAATAACTTGGGAAAGTTGATGAAAGGGATTATTTGCTAGGAAAATGAAATTTACCAAAATCAATACACCTCTTCCCCCAAAGAGAAAACTAAGAGACCAATAATACTGGATAATTTTGTGAACAGAACTACTCCTAAAAATGCAGCAAGCCCCAATATGTCACAATGACAAGTTTTAAACTTTCCAGAAACATATCATCCCATTGCCATTTACATCAGCTTTTCTCAATCAGGTGCCAGGACCAGCAGCATAAGCGCCACCTGGGAACTTGTAGAAATGCAGATTCACAGGCCCTACCTTGGACCTACTGAAGCAGAAATTCTGGAGGTGGAGCCCAGTAATCTACGTTTTAACAAACCTTCCAGATGATTCTGATGCACACTCCAGTTTGAGAGCCACTGTTTAGCTGTGCCATGCCAAGTGTGGTCTGCAGATCAGCAGCACCAGTATCACTGGGGAGCTTGTAAGAAATGCAGAATCCCAGGTTCAGCCCAGACCCACTGGGTCAGAATCTGCATTTTATCCAGATCTCCAGGGGATTCTTGTGTGTGTTTGAGAAGCACTGTTCAGAGCTCTAGCCCAGCGCTGTCCAACAGAAATACAACTGAGCCACATATGTACTTTAAAAATTCTGGTAGCCACGTTTAAAAAGGTAAAAACAGCAAAATTAATTTTAATAATATATTTTATGTAACCCAATGCCCAAAATATTATTATTTCAACAGGTAACCAACATAAAAAATTTATGTTATGATGATAATAGTATGATATCAGTATTATTGTTATTCATGCATACTGATGCAAAATCTGATAAAATTAGTAAACAGAGTTAACATTCCAAGCAGGGTTTCTCCTTGGAATGCAAGCATGATTCAACAATTACAATATTTATTAATAAACATACCATATTAAGGTCAAAGAGAAGAGACATTAGACCAATTCACTACATGCCACAAAAAGGAATTTGAAAAAAAAACGCAATACTCATTCCAGATAAACTCTTAGTAAAACAGAAACAGATACTTCCTTAGGAAGATAATATATTTCAAAACAAGAGCCAAAATGATTCTTAATGGTGAGACATTAGAATTATTCAAATTAAAGGCAGCAACAAGACTAAGATGTCCACTACCATAACTGATAAATTAATTATTTTTCTGGAACACTAGCCAATGCAATTAAACAAGAGAAAGAAATGAGAGAAAAGGGGAGAAATTGCTATTTGCAGACAATATGATCACATGCTTAGAAAACCTTAAAAAACAAGCTGAAAAAATCATGAGAAACAATAAGGAAATTCAATAAGTTGGCAGGTCATGAAGTTAATACATGAAAATTCCTATTTACAAACAATAAGCATTTAGAGAAAAGATCTCATAATAGCAACAAAATTAAAAATGTAATACTTGGGGAAAAAAATCAATAAGATATCATGCAGGACGTTTATTGAATAAAACATCAAAGCTTTGCTAGAGGAACAAAGAAAAAGAATTAACTTAATTGAAAGATGAACCGTGCTCATGGAAACACTCAAAATGATAAGACTGTTAATCCACCCTAATTTCAGTGTAATCCCAAATGAATCATCGATAGGATCTTTGCACCAACCCCGTGCCAGATTCTGCCCTAAATGCTTGGGATACATCTAAAAAAAAAAAAAAAAAAACTTCTGTTTCTGCTTAGTAGATATCTTAAAATAAGGTCTTCAAGATTTGTAAATATTTGGGCTGAATCGTGAACATATGTGAGTATATGTGTATTTTTTGTTTTGTTTTGTTTCACCAGGGAAGGAACCACACAAAACCCTACTAAAGGTTACCTATGAGCAGAGGGACTGGGGTTCAAGTGGAACTTCCTGTTTTCTTCTTGAACCTCTATACCATTGGATTTTTGTAATGTGTAAATATATTACTTTTTAAAAATGTCAACAATAATTATCCAAGCAATGAATATGACATGAGTAAGACATTTTTAAATGTCTGTATTAAAAAATACTATTAAATGTTGTCACAAGTAATAACAATGATTGATGGTGGAGACTGGGAAGGTGGAAGGGAGGAGGAAAAGCCCTTTTCTGGTTAGTTCATATAAAGCCCAGGACACCTGGTCCTGCTGGGGCTTGTGGGAACCAGTTAGACGGAGGGTAGGCACAGACAGACAGAAGGACAGACCACTAATGGGCAAGTTGGTCAATCTGGATCAAGGGTTTATGCTCTCTCTTCTGCCACCCCCAGCCTATCCAGTTCTTTCTAGCAGCTTCTCTCTGGGCATGTTTCCTCATCTGGAACATGAAGCGGTTAGATTAGATCTCTAAGGGCCTGTCCAGCCCTAATATTCCAGGATTCTTTCTTCCATTCATTCATTCAGCCAGTCATTTCAGGTCAACAATGGTACGGGTGCTGGGGATCTAACTGTGCAAACGACTGGCCCTGTGAAGCTTCCAGTCTAGCCGGGAAGACAGACAGGGATCAAACGACCCCACAAGACAATGCGCAAGTCCGCCGTGGGAAGCACTGTGAACGAGGGGTGCCCTCGGTCACATCAAGAGAGGGTAAGTCAGCAGATATGAAGGCAGGGGCAGGAGGAGAGTCTGAGGGAGCTGAGCAGGATGAGCAGGTGATAATGGGGGTGAGGGGGGTGTGGGGAAGGTTTGAAATAGTCATTACCGAGAGTAGGAAAACAGCAAACACACAGTAGGACGGCGAAGTTGCTCTGAAGAGTAGAAAGCACACAGCACTAACAGGCATTCAGTCTAAGGGATGTCACAGGGATGATCTCAGTCTAGCATCCTTGCAGTAACAGAGAGAAGCAGCGTGGGTAATTCTTTCTAAATTGTATTTTGCTTCTCTTTAGAATGTCCTTAGAAGAACCAGCTGCCTAAGATCCGCATCACCAGGCTGACATTCACACTCAGACACGTAATCTTCGGTCAGCCAACCCTCAGTCAACTTCATGGAGCCACGTGGGTAAAGAAAAGCCACCAGCTATTCATAAGCCAGATAATGTACTCAGGGGCAAGTGACAGTCACCAAAGTACCATAGAAACCCAGGAGGTCTATCTGAACGCCCAAGTGCCTGTGAAATGCAATATTTCAACCAGCACCGCAAAACGCGCGAAGATACCGTGAGAAGCTCACACATTGAAAAAAAAAAGGTGGGGGGAGGCTTTTTTAAAGATAAAATCATTTGGTTTCTCCAACGTTCATGAATTATGGTGTAAATACAGGGTAAATTACAAAGGCAGCATGGGGGAATAAATCAAAAATAAGGGGAAGGCTCTAGTAAGCAAAACCTGCCTTCCAGCTACATGGAAAAACACTCTAGTGCTTTTACTCCAGCGGGTAAATAAATAATAAAAGGATATGGAAACAATACACCTTGAAAACTCTTGTCCCTCCTCTGTTCTCCTGGCCAGAAGCAGTGCCGACAGGTTTATGCTGCCCGGGTTACATACCCAGCCAGCGTCTATTTATCTAATAACACTTGAGCACTTTTCAGAGAATCAGGTAGGGCATTTCAAAGAACTGAAGCCGGTCTCCGTATTTTATTAGTATCCCATTATTTTACCCCAAGTTCCAGTATTAACCCAAAGACGAGGTACCCTGACCCCTGGACTAGACAGATGCTAGAAATAAGAATTGTGGGTGCTCAGACCTCATCACTTTTCTTTTTCCCCTGATAGGAAGGCTCTTGAGAATATAAAACAATGCATAGTGATTTTCATTCTTACCACACCTAGCCCTGTTTTTTAAAAACACTTTAATTCCTCCAGGTCCTATCTGTTTCACAATTACTGCCGTAACTATGCTTGCTCACACATTCTCATGTAATTTCTTAAACAAATGCTTTTCTGCCATCACACGCAACTTGTGTAACAACCAGGTACAGAACAAAACACTAGTGCTTACTGAAAAAAATCAAACCAAAGCGGAAGCAATAATAATCCAGGATCACAGAATTGTAGAGCTAGAGGGGGCTTTGGTGAAGAGGTTAAAGGACTTGCACTCGAGAGGAAAAGTGGTAGCAAAAAATGAAATGCTGACCAGCTACCATTTCTGCAGCAGGTCTGGGAACAATTCACGCTTCTTAAGCCAACACTGCTGCACCCCACCGCACAGAAAACTGAAGGTGACCGCCAGCCGAGGGCAGGGGCTGGTCTCCACGGTCTCTGTCAGACCCACCTCCCCAGGGTGCAGAGCAGCCTAAGAAGGAGTTGATATTTAGGGATCAAGCCACTTTTTCTTGGATGTTAATTTTTCATAGAACATGTCCTGGGATTTGATAATACTTGATGTAACACGATTTTACTGCCCTTCATTCTTCCCGGAAAGCACAGAGATGATCGCTATTATTCCATTTTACAGATGAGAAAGCCCAAGGTTAGTTTTCTTTCTCAAAGGCTATGAGCTACAAACCTACTTGGTGACTAGGACCACCTTCATGTGGTCCCTCCAACACCCCACACATAGCAAGATGTTACTAAGGATTCTTTTTATTCTTAGGCAACAGGTAGGTGAACAGCACCTGGAACAGAAAACCTCATTTCTAGTCCATGGCACCAATGTGCAGATTAGATATCCTCAAAGCATGACCACTAGAACTCCTAATTATAAATTTTCCATAAAAATGCATTAGAAAAGGCATATCACCACTCCGCTGAGAAGGTAAAAAAAGCACGTGGCCACAGGCTCTGAAAATCTGAAATGCTCTACAGAGGCGGCGAGATGAGCAGTCAAACCCTGCTTCTCCGTCCAGGCCGGGCCAGGCAGGTCAGGAGGTGTATGACCTGGCCTTGAAGACTGCTCATCTCCCATCTGTACTTTTTTAAATCAAGTGAAAACACTAGTTAAACAACAGATTTTCATCTTCACCAAAACAAGGGATTATTATTATTTAAAAACTACCTAATAGATAAATCATAGCAAATCCATATGGCATAATACGACCGTGGAATAGTTAACGGTGAGATCAAAAGAACAAGATATGAAGGGAAAAGCAAATTACAAAATATGTACAAAATGATGTCACCTTTATTGACATATGTAGGCATAAATAATATTTATGTGTAGGAAAAACTGGATGTACATACTGCAAATATAACACTGGTTATCTCTGGATGGCATAATTATGGGTGATTTATATTTTCTTTTTCACGCTTTTCTATAATCTATGTACATTTTCCAATGATTACATATCAGATTTGTAACAATTTTTTTTTTAAATGAATGGTTTTAAGACTTTAAAATATCCTCCTACACTTTCGGTGGGAGAGTGAACAGGAACAATTTCTTGGAGTGGTACTGTGGACATACTTGTAAAGTTTTACATGCAAACAATCTTTGATCGTGCATTTTGACTTTTAATGGTCCCACTCCTACACGTGCACAAAGAAGTGCGGAAAAGGAGAGTCCTTCCAGCATTGTTTGTAATAGCAAAAGACTAGAAAACTTAAATGTCCATCAATAGGGAAATTCAAATAAATTAGAACACACCTATTCAAGGTAATGCAGCCAGTAAAAAGAACATGCAGTTATAAACTGACATGAAACTATCTCTGAGATATGTGATTAAGTGAAAAAAACAAGGTGCAGAATATATGCTATCATTTGTATGAAATTATTTTAAGAATATATTCATATTTACTTGTACACGTAAAGGTTGTCACTGGAAGGCTCTCCTAGAAAACTATAACATTGCCTCAAAAGAGAGGTAATGAGGGACAAGAAGGAGAAAAACAGGTGAGAGGAACGTTTAATCTTCACTGGACAGCCTTCCTTTTATGCTCTGAATTTTTTACTATGTGCATATGTTACTACAAAAACAAAATCAAACAAAAAACTTAAAAGCCTTGGGGGAAAACTACACCAATTATTTTTCTAAGTGTTTCAGCACCTTCTGCCATGATCTTCTTCATTTGGAAAGCAGCCCCCTAATAAAACGCTGCCCCCGGGAAACAAAACTATGCACCGAACCTGCATGCTGCTGTAGACCCAACACCCTTATCCGACCTTCCCTGGCTCTCTGCGACCTCTAGGACCAGGTTCAGACAAGTGTGGGCTCAGCCAAAGCAAGAGCACCGTGTCCTTTGACAACAACGTCCAAGTCTCACTTGTATGTAGTAAATAAGAAGTAGTTTACCTTTCAGCAAAGGCATCGAGTTTCCCCAACTCATCAGAGAGGCCAACAAGGGAATCCAAGGTCCCCACCTAGAAAGATGGTAAGGAAGTTAGAGGCTCACACTTTCTGGCAGAGAAGTGTGGGTGCCCTTTCAACAACAGTGCAGGGAATTCTGTAAGTTCCACCTTGAGTTAGTTGTCCTTGGTGGGAAGAGTTCTTAAAGGAAATCAGTGGATTTTGGAGTTTTGTGGGTTTTTTTAACAGGATAAACTGTCAGACTTCTGCCCTAGGAAGGAGTGACCGCTACATTGTGGTCTGCCCTCAGCTCATTTTCCTCTTGGAATGGCCCTATCCCCACAGCGGAGGAAGAGAGACACGGGAAAGCAAGTTAAAGAAGCTATCATTTCCAAAAGGCTTTCTTCCCCAAGACAGTCCAATCCATCCCTTTCTCTGCTGTTCCCCGCTGTTAGTAACGTGATCTTGCTGGGGCAGGGGGGCAGCTTTCCCTCCCACTTCATCATTTATGGAAGTCCTTTTCTTTTCAGATTACTTACAACCATCTATTTCTTAGTGCAGAAATTATTACAGAGTCCAAATCTGTACTTAAAGGTCTATTCACAGAATCAGAAGGAAAAAGTTGATCATATTACCAACCACCAATCAGACATTAAAAAGGAATCAGGAAATTACGAAGCCTGGAAGCGTCTTTTCAAGCAACTTGATTTTAAGCAACTTTACGCAGAGGTTATGTCTTTTTTTGTCTTTCTACCCTCCAGTCTAGCACAGAGCCTCACACACAGAAAACGACGAGTGGATGCCGAAGTCACTAACCTTCACGGCGTCTGTCAGTGGACAAACAGCGGCAAGTTTGAAAAGTCAGCCAGATATGGGTGCAGAACTCAGTGCTGCCACTTACCAGCTCTACCACCCCGGTTTCCTTCCTCAGCCCATCTTGATCTCCAACAGGCGAGTAGTGAAGGTTCAAGATGATGCCTTTAAGGTGCCTGGCCCCCAGCATATTGCTCGATAAACACGAGCAAGTTTAGTGGCATCAGCTACCAGTTATGGTAGCTGACAGTGCAGCTCTTTTGGCAGAGGGGCAAACTGAGGTTTGAAAGAGAATTACAGGCAGTTTGCCAGAAGGGCCGCCTCCGAGCAGATAATGCCATACCTCCAGCACCCACAAAGCATTTACACTGGAGTCATCCAGAAGAATGCCTTAAGATTCTTCCCCTTGGGAACCTACAATCTTAGGGAGCACCGCAGAAAGTCCACTCTTTTTGAAGTAAAAAGATTGTACATATCTTGTTCCCATTACATGTGCGTTTCATTTTAACTTTGTTCTCTACTGCAAGAGCCCCTGGATGCTCCTGCACTATCAAATCTCTTTCTGCCATCTGCCTAGTCATCACTAAATCCCCTTCCTCCCTCTCCATCAGAATCAGAAGGATCCTGGATTTCCTGCCCTGCTCCCAGTTCAAGAGAACAATCAAGGCTGAAGGTCTCCAAGCCCGCACCTGTAAACTACATACGTGCCGAAGACAAAGAAGAAACCAAGAACTCACGTGGACCCACTCTTCCCACTTTTTGAAGCATCAGACACGGCTACCCACACCCTTCTCTCCCTGTTCATTCTGTCCTGTGGCTCTAAGTCCATAGGTACCCCCAATTAACTTGGGGCTATGGCATGAAGTCTCTCCAAACCATCGATGCCCCCTGTCCATCCTCACCCCCCAGCTGGTCGTCTGCTTTTGCCCTATTATTTTCTTCTTGGCTTCCCAGAAGACATCCCCCCACCCCAATCCATCACCTCCTTCCTCCTCCCCAAGAATCTTACCTTGAAGTCAGGAATCACGAATTTGGTGTTATAAGACAAGTTGGACTTAGAGGTTACTGTATTCATCCTCTCCAGAGCCTGTAAATTTTCCTTATCGCCAGGGGCAGAAATTAACCAAAACTCGGACATGCTTCCAGTCTTCTTTTATCCAGTTACTGACCAGAACCACAGCAACATACACAAACA
Source organism: Tapirus indicus (assembly GCA_031878705.1). Lineage (NCBI taxonomy): Eukaryota > Metazoa > Chordata > Mammalia > Perissodactyla > Tapiridae > Tapirus > Tapirus indicus. Next base: position 8,744,222 of record CM062923.1, on the reverse strand, counting down.
GAAACAGGAGGAGAGAAGTGTCAAATAGTTCTACTTCTTCACCACTCCCTTCCCTCAGAATTAATCCTCCCCAGGGTCAGTCACCAGTCCCAGTTCCCATTCTTTGCCTTTTGACCTTCTAGTTCAGAGTCTATATTTCCAAGGACACTCATTTGCACAAAGGGGCTGATCTGCAGTGTTCTTATCTCCTCTTGGAAAGCCCTCAGGTCTTCACAAAGACTCCCAAAGGTCCTCCTCCCCTAGGGTGGTTTTAAGGAGGAGAGGGGGAGGAGGGGAGCGCATGATCCTGTTCCCTTCACTCTCCACTCCAGTGCAAAACCCATACCTGACATCATAAAACAGGGGACAGTAAGCTGGACTTGGGGCCTTCTGGAATGATATTTTTCTCCCTCCCACCTTGAATCTTCTGGAATGCAGGATGGGGTGGAGGCAGGAATGAGACAAGGAGGCAAACCCCAGATCTTAACTGACCAACCTTGAGATTGGTGCTAGCTTTAAAAACAGACTTCAGAAGGACTCCTCTTTTTATAAAATAAGGGGAAAGGTGGGGGGGGGGGGGATGACTAAAGTCGTCTTCCCAAGACTAGGTGTCCACTCTACCGAGGTGGGTGACTTGCTGGGCCTGGCAGGTAGTTTCTGTCCAGCGTCTGCTGAAGTCGATTAGCTCTGCTCATTCAAACGTGTACACACCCACACCTTTCTCCCCTCGCCCTGCTTCTCCCTTCCCATTGCCTCCCGGAGCGTCTCCGGATGGCTGGGGAGAAAACAGGTTAAGAGCCAGAGCCCCATCATGGAAGGCTTTCCTTTTGACCCCCGGCCTCACTCCACTCCTAGATAGTCTTAGTCTCTCCTAACCCCGCGCACATCGAACGCAGCTCCTTTCGGTCTGGACTGCTGATGGCCTGGGGACAAACCGGCCCTGCGCAGAACCTGAGGCGATGCCACCTGCCCGGCCCCGGGAAGGGAGCAGCGGAGGCGCCGGTTCCCTGGTTCCCACGGAGAAAGCGCGGACCCGGACGGCGCCCATAGGCCGAGGCGAAGCGGGGACCAAGGGGGCGCGGGGCGCTGGCGCTGGCCCCGTAGTGACGGCGCGAGCGCCTCTCCCCCCGCCGCCTCGCGTCCCGACCCGCCGCGCGTCCTTACCGGGAGGCGGGCCGCGCGGTCGGGGCTGCGGCGGGCGCGGGCGGGAGCGCACGGCGGGCTCCCGGGAGACAGCGGCTGCTGCGCGGCGCCCGCCCCGCCCCGCGCTTTAATCCCCGCCGGGAGGCGGCCCCCGCCCGCCGGGCATTTGCATAGCCGGCCGCCCGCCTCCCGCGTGGCCGGGCTGGGGGCCCCGCGCCCGCCGCAGGAGGGCAGCGGAAATGGGACGCCGCCCTTCGGGTCTTGGCAAAGAGATCCCCGAGCCCCCGCCCGCGGGGGTTGGGTCCTGGCGGGACTCTGGGGAGCATCTGACGGGGCGTCCAGCCCCACGAGCTAACAGAGCGGACGGGACGTGAAGACGAAAAGAAGCAGGAGCAGGCGAAGCCCTCGGGACCGGGGCACCTGCTCTCCGCGACCGCAGGCTCGCCTCTCCCCACCCCCACAGGGGTGACAGGGGACAAGGTCTCAGGGGAATCACCGAGAGACAGGACGGACAGTGGAAGCGACGCGACAGATTCACGTATGTTTTGGAACACGCAGCTGGGCAGAGGCGCAAATCTTGTAGATGTGGGCATGAGCTTGCCCTCGGTTGCCAAGGAAACTCTCCACTGCCTGAGGCGCCCACCTCACCTTACCCCCTTCCAAAATGCCCTGTATATAGGAGGGATTTAAAACTTACTGTCTAGTGCCACCACGGAAGTTCATGATCTGTGCTGAGTGAAACAAAAGAGAGGGAAACCCCAGAAATAAACGTGTGAATGTTAAAAAACAAAACAAAAAACTCTGAGAATTCATTTTCTCTGGAGTAAAGGAGGAAACCAGTGCATCCTTCTCTGTGGACAATGTTTTCAGTGCTTTCTGGGAAAGATAAAAATCTCAGAATTATTCTTTGGGGGGTGTTGAAGAAGGTATGGTTGCTTCCTTGAGAATGGGCTCCCCTTACTATATAAAGCTAGTCAGAATGTCAACCTATTACTGTGAATGCTTTCAGATCTTTGGCAAGAGACATAATGTAACCCCATATGCTGGGATGAGAGGCCCCAGATGCAGGACAGAAAAGTGCTTTAAGGTCGCAACACGTTCTCACCGGGATCCTATTGTGGATTTGAAATTGGCAGTTTGGAACTCCCAGCACCTGCACTCTGCATCATCCTTATTGGGACACTCATGTGCGTTAGTCAGTCCTTGCAACATCCTCCTGAGGGAGGACACCTGAAACCTAGGGATGAGGAAACCTGGTGTGTACAGGGAGGTTAAGTGGCAATTCCAGGGAAGGAGTGGCCTGGCTGGACATGATGTGGGGTCTCCAACCTTGGACTTCATCCAGTAATGCCATTCTTTCCAGCCGGGGAAAACAGAATCCTGGAGCTGGGCGCAGAGCTCATTTATAAACAAGTGTGAGGATGCTCACGGGAGATGCGTGAGTTGCAAGGTGTCATACAACTGGCTAATAGCAGAGCTGAAACTCAGGCCTCTGACACAAGTCTTGTGTCCTGACCACTGCTCCCAGCAAGCCCTCAGGACTGGGTCATAACTCAGAGGGGACCCATGCTTTCCATTTCAGTCCCCATTTCTCTAGCCTTCAACATTCAGAACCATTGACCTGGCTTCTCAGAGATTGGGCAGCACATTTAGAAATGTCCTTACTTTGCTTATGGCACCATTCTTTCTATAAATGTGGTTTCCTCTAAGTAGCTTGTTTCATGAAATAAAGGACGAGTCAGACACAAAATAACTCCTGGACATCTGATTAAGAAAATAATAAGGACCTACAATGGTTCTTGTCTTACTTAAAATCTTCCTACCCAAAATCTAAAATCTTTCCTGTCTTTCACATCTTAAGCTTCTTGTTAAATACTGGAATTTATAATAGTTGATTACTACTGTAGGGGTAGCTTGACTTTCTTCAAATAACTTTTTTTCTCCTTATAAAGGTAATTCTTTGCTTCTTATAATTTGGAAAACACAGAAAAGTATAAAGAAGAAAGTAAAAAATCACCTGTATTTCCACGATCTGAAAATAACCACTGTTAACATTCAAATTCTCTTTGTTACTTTGTAATGCATATTCATATACACAGATATGGACTTTTGCCATGATTGAGATTACATATTATATATAAAGTTTGGCATCCTCTTTTGATTGCTTTTTAAAAATCAAAAACATTATCAAATCTATCTTATCAGTAAAGGATAATCCAATGTCATCGGCAGTTTACCACAGTTCTGAACTTGAGTCAGATACATAAAGAGATCTTGTCTGACAACTTCTTGAAGAAAAAAAAAGAGAGAGAGGAAGAAATGAAAACAACACACTCTTGCTCAAGGGTTTTTTGATTTGCAATTTTCAAAGGCAACTACATATGTAGTTCTCAGTTTTGAAGTGACGTGTTATTCTTGCAAGTTTCCCTATAAAGTAAGATCAGTCTTTAACACAGAGAAATAGGGACAAATCACCCAAAAGTTGTGGAACCTGATCCCTGGGTATAGTAGAATATAAAACAGCATTTCCACCCTATAAGGAAAGGGGTTCACTTCCAAATATCAGCAAGAAGCAGCATTTAATAACCCATTTTCAATCCCCCCAAACCCTCCCCCACTCCCAAAGTCTCTGAAATTGGCGGCTAAATGATTGTAAGTTCATGTGCCTTGATCACTGCTTTTAAAATACCCCCAGATTATGAAAAGTGCTTCATATACACAATCCTGAAAGAACTTAGGTCGTAAAGAATACTATTTCTTCCTGGGAATAAAGGCTGATGAGGAAATGCCATCAGCCTTGAATCATCTCTGGCTTATTATGAATTTGGCTTTGGCTAGATATTCCAGAAATGTTTCTGCAGTTGGCACTGGTTGTGCATTGAGCCAGCTGAAGTCTGTGCAAGATCGAACAGTCCCGTCAGGTTTGGGAACCAGAAGGACGAGGCTGGCCCGGCTGGTCTGTTGTTCTCTGGCCTCTCCCAGGTGGCGCCCTTTTGGATCTCTTTATTACTTCGTGGAGACAGCCCTCATAGGATGCTCTTTCCAAATTGGCGCAGACACACAATTCCACCTACAATCGGCTCAGGTGGTTTTTTTCTAGGCTTTGCTGAGAAGAACCCAGGGAAGTGTTTCTAGAGGGACAGCTCTCTAGTGGAGAAAAATGTAAGTGGAATTGTCCCTTGAGCGTCAGTATGGTGTTGCAGAAACAGATTAGGCTTTGGAATCAGACAATCGGATAAACTGCTTAACCTTGCTGAGCTGTAGGTTTCCCAACTGAAAAAAGGAGGGCGATTATGCCTACCCTTCAGGCTTGTTCTGGAGATGACAGAGAATAGTGTGTGAGGCACCAAAGACAGTGCCTGGAGCCTATTGTGATCTGTCAACACTCCCTTCACTTCTCACTCCCTCTCCTTCCTCAGAGGGTCTTTAGGCTTCCACACATGAAGTGGGACATTGTAATAATGCCTCAATATCACCCAGCATTCTTCTTCAAGGGCCCAAAGTACTTTGATCTACATTTTCTCATTCCGCCAATATCCTTGTGATTTAAGGACAGCTGTCATGATGGTTTTCACTTTTTTGTTGGGAAAATAAGGCCAGGGAATTCTCAGGATTTATTTGCCCAAGTGCACATAGTTAAGGAGAAGACTTCTCTGTTCATTTTCTCATTTAATAAGTTTTTTTTTTCCAGGATCTGCAACCCACTGTGGGGTATGCAAAAACAAATCAGAGTTTTCAGACTAGTGGTAGAGCAGAGCAAGAATGGTAAGCAGAACTTTGAGCAGTCCCAACTCTCTAAGATATGAACACAAAACACTGAGCAGGATGTGATACATGCATGAAAACGAGGTATAAGCATTCAAGAAATACTGTGATCCTCGTTTCACAGATGAGGGAACAGGCCCAAGGAGATTCAGTGATCTGATCAAGAGCACAGTTAATGGTAGACCTGGGACTCGAACTTCATTCTTCTACCTCTAAGCATATATTGCACAAGATCTAAACTACCCACTGCTACCCTGTCCAAAGAGCTAGTTACTAGCACTCTGTAGTTAAATCCCTGGCTCTTCCGCTCATTAGCTGAGTGAACTTGCACAAGTTACTTGTCTTCATTGAGCTGTGAAATGGAGATAATAATAGCACCTGTCTTGTACGGGTTTTCTGGGGATTAACTAATATGGCACAGCAACCAGGCCATATCAAGTAGTCAGTCAAGGGTGCTAAGAGTCTCAGCTGCCTTAAAAATCACCCTCCTCTGCTTCCTTTCCTACTTTTGTTTCTCATTTCCAAGCTTCTTTCTCCCCTTACAGGGTTCTTTTGGAAGATATTGATTCTGCCCTGTTGTAAACATGTGGCCCATTTGTCACTCATGCATTCAGTTCACTTCAAACATGTCTTTGATGTAGTTAACCTGGTAGGAGTAGAGGGCAGCAAGTGCTTCGGGAAGAGTCTACGGCAAAGAGACCCCGTGGGGGTTTTGAGCTCTGACTTTAGAGTTGGGAGGATCTGACCTCAAGTCCCAGTTCTGTGGTTTATTAGCTGTGCCCTCAAATCAAATTATACCCTCAAGATTTATATATTTCACTGTATGTATGTAAAGTTTACCTGAAAAACAACCTACAATGGGGCCGGCCCAGTGGCGCAGTGGTTTAGTCTGCGCTTGGCAGCCCAGGGTTCGCGGGTTCGGATCCCGGGCGCCTGCCGACGCACCGCTTGTCAGCCATGCCGTGGCGGCGTCCCATATAAAGTAGAGGAAGATGGGCACGGATGTTGGCCCAGGGCCAGTCTTCCTAAGCAAAAAGAGGAGGATTAGCAACAGATGTTAGCTCAGGGCTGGTCTTCCTCACACACACAAAAACAAAAAAACAAAAACAACCTACAAGCAAATAGTTAGTAGTTAGTAGTTAGTAGTTCGCTTTTCGCAGTAGTTTGAGTTAGCAATCCTGAAACTGCTTTTTGGTGTATCCTAGGTTGAGCAAATGAATACTGGAAGCCAGATTTCTCATATGGGGAAGGAAGTCACAAACACGGAAAAAGAGAAAACTAGAATGGACCCTGTGTTGCTGAATTGGAACTGAAGCAATCAGTATGAACTCCTACATTTTAAGATGGATGGATGGATGGACAGATAGACAAGTGGACAGACAGACAGATAGATGGATTAATTTCCTAGCTCTATTCACTGAGAAAGCCTGGAAGCAATGATGTATTAGTAGTACCAAACACATCAATAGTCCAGATCTTGGTTTCTGAATACTATTGTCCACTAAAAGGAACAAGGGCTCCTTGGAGAAGTGAGTGGTTCCAGAGCTGGAATAGGGGGTGGTAAAGGGACAAAATGTCTTCAACTTACTCTCAAACTGTTCAAAATAATAATAACATATGTATTATATATACAGATATACGTATCTCTTTATACATAGTCTCATCGTATATCCATATCTGTACCTATCTATATCTATAGCTATAGCTATGGAAGTTCCTTATGCTATTCTTATAACTTTTCTCTAATTTTGAAATTATATTAAAATAAAACGTTACCAACAAAAGGAAAACCCCCCTTTGCAGGCCTCCAGTCAGGGGAAGTGAAGACGGAGGTCCTGTTCACACCCCCACACCCCCCAAGTCACAGCCTGGCCCCACTCTTAGCCTTGAGGCCACTATGCCTTTATCCCTGTCCACTGAGTCACCCCAGAAAGCCAGACCCCCAGGTTGCTGTCCCCTCTCCATCCCTTCTTCTGTCCATCTTCCTGTCCCTCCTCAACCCCTCAGTCCCTATATCTATGCCCTCTGGAATTCATGTCTCTCATTGGCAAAATCTCTGGTCCCTTACCTTCTTTCAGTTTCCCTCGCCGTCTTGTGCTGACCTCAACCTGCCTCCCTTTGCAGCTGCTACTTTCCTCAGGGCCCTCTCAATCGGTGGCTGTTTCTCACCCCCACGCCTACTGCCCTGGGTCTCGAATGGGAAGTTTCCTCCTTGCTCTGTCAACAAATAAAATGCATAAACTGCAAGAGAAGCAAAAAATGTATTTGGAGTCTCAGAATTGTAATTCGGGGAGCACAGATTCAGGTAGAAATCCAAATACTGTCCCTCTAGGGAGTAAAAGTCAGGGGCTTTTAAAGGCAAAGAAGGGAGGTTGCATCACAAAGAATTTTAATTGAAGTTGGAGGCAGAGAGCTAGTCTTGGCTAAACATTGATCGACTATTGACTCTATCTTCAGAAAGTCCACAATCCTTTGTGATCAGGATGTCTGTTCTCCTGGTGACTTCTCAAATAACTGTTGGTAAAACAATTGTTTTGGCCCTGTCTTGAGCCAGTCCAAGGTTCGAGACAGCAAGGCGGTTTCTCTGGAAAGGCAGCTCCAACTCCACTTTAAAATGGCTCCACTGCAGTCAGTTTTGACAGCTCCTTCTTGCCACTTCCAGGCTCCTCCTCACTCCACCCTAACCCCTCCCCTCGGCTTTGAATTTCTGAGCATAAACCAGGGCTGTCCAGTGGAACTTTCTGCAACGATGGAAACATTTTCTAACTGTGCTGCATGACACGGTAGCCGCTAGCCACGTGTGTCTATTGAGCACTTGACATGTGGCTAGTGACACTAACGAATGGAGTTGTACATTTTATTTATTTTTTATTAATTTAAATTTAAATAGTCACATGGGGCGAGTGGCTACCATATTGGACAGTGCAACTTAGACATACCACCCACCACTCTGCTTTGTAAAAAGTGGTCTAGAGACCCCCCAAGCCACTGCCTCTCATTCCTCAAAGATTTCAGTTCCTCACTCACTGTCACTCTCTCCATCCCTACTCATGTCTTAATGCTTGAAACTCCTCTTTCAGTGACAGTGTCCATCTGCCCTTTATTCCCACGGTCTTAGCCAAGACTATCTTTCCTACTGACTGTGACCTCACACTGGTCTCCATGCCTGTATCCCACTCTGACCACTGAAAGTGTAAATAATATAAAGATTGAACTTTGTTGCCCAAAGAGAAAGAGATCTTCCTCTCTCTTTCCTTTTATTACACCATTTGCTGGAGAAAGTATATTTGTAAACCCTATCTCTGTCCCTTTGATATGTATATAAATCTTTTTAGAAGCTACATAAGCCTCTGGCCAACATTACAACCCAGAGATGTTTTTCCTAAGGGCATAGGAGCCACCTCTGTGAAATGTAAACATCAAAGAAGATACTTCTCTTTTTAGCCCTGCGCTAACATCTGTTGCCAATCTTCCTCTTTTTTCCCCCCAAAGCCCCAGTACATAGTTGTGTATCATAGTTGTAGAGTTGTAGGTCTTCTATATGGGACACCACCTCAGCATGGCTTGAGGAGCGGTGAGTAGGTCCGTACCCAGCATCCAAACCAGTGAGCCCGGGCAGCCGAAGCGGAGCATGCAAACTTAACCACTACACCACCAGGCCCAGAAGATACTTTTCTGTTACTGCTTGTCATAGAAACATGAGAAGTTTTTTTTCTTTGGATAAAAGCAGTTAACTAACACAGGTGGCTACCCCAATTAGCAGGTGAATTATTTTTTCCGCAACACCACCACTCCCATTTGTCCACCTTATTTCCCTAGTGTCCTACCTTTCCACCGCTCTGGGACCAAAATCCACTGATCCTGCTATTGTCTGTCCGTCTGTCACCCCATCATGCCCTCACTTCCCTCATCAAGCTCCGTGGCCCATCATTATGTCTACTCCCTCGCCCACCCTCTCAGCTCTCTTGCTCCTTACTTGCTTTCTTTTACTTGATGGACAAAAAATCCAACCCTAGGAAAATCCAACTCTCCACCTACACCATGCCTGCATCAGACAACATTATGTGGCTGGAGGAAAACCCAAGACTATACTGATTGGTCTTGAAGGAAGCCAAACTATGTCACCTCAAAATCTGCCACTTTGGCATGCTGATTATCTTGAATTAAAAGCATTTAAGAAACAGCAAGTGCAAGAAGGACACTCTGACCCTTCTTTTTCTTCCTGAAAGCAGGGGATAAATCTCCCCTGTGAAAAGTGCTCTCCCTGTATCAGGAGGAACAAAGACATTTTTTCACCAGAGGTGGGGAATCGGGAGCCGAGAAATCTGTACAAATAAACCTTGTTAAACTCACCCTCATCTTCCTAGTTACTTCCTTACCATTTACTGCCCCTAGTTCAAACCTCCTTGTTTTGTCAATTCTTCACAAATTCATTGTTTCTTCGTCTAAAAGGTATAAAAACTCCCTGCTCTGGTCATTTCTTTGAGTCTTTATTCTCTTGCGAAGTTTCCCATGTACATGAAAAAATTTAATAAAATTATGCTGGGGCTGGCCCGGTGGGGTAGTGGTTAAGTGCATGTGCTCTGCTTCAGTGGCCCGGGGTTTGCAGGTTCAGATCCCAGGTGTGGACCTACGCACTGATTATCAAGCCATGCTGTGGCAGGCGTCCCACATATTTAAAAAATAGAGGAAGATGGGCACAGATGTTAGCTCAGGGCCAATCGTCCTCAGCTAAAAGAGGAGGATTGGCAACAGATGTTAGCTCAGGGTTAATCTTCCTCACCAAAAAAAAAAAAAAAAGAACGGGATGAGTGTAGAAAACATTTCAATACCAAATAAATTACAAGCAATTGTTTAAAAAAATTTATGCTTTTCTCCTGTTAATCTGTCTTTTGTCAGTTTAATTCTTAGGCCCAGCCAGAGACCCAAAGAGGGTGGAGGAGAATTTTTCCTCCCCTACAGTTCCTCCTACAATTTATGACCAGAAACTAAGTTGACCCCTTGACACAGTCCACTAATTTACTGTATTTCCCGAATCCATTTTCTCTCCCACTCTCCCAGAAAACTATTTCAAACTCTCTTCTCTCCTGGTAAGTCCAATTCCTCTTCTCCTACCTCTACCTTCAGCAGAGGATTTTGCTAATTCTCCAAGAAAACTGAAACAATCAAAAGAGAACCTCCACAAGCCCCCATCATCATATACAAGAGTTAACTCAAAATGGATCATAGATCTAAATGAAAAAGCTGAAAGTATAAAATTCTGAGAAGAAAAATAGGAGGAAATCTTTGTGTTCTTGGGTTAGGAAAAAGTTTCTTAGATATAACACCAAAATCACAAACTACAAAAGAAAAATAAATTGAACTTCATCAAAATAAAAAACTTTCGTGCTTCAAAAGACATCATCAAGAAAGCGGAAAGACGACCCACAGAATGGAAGAAAATATCTGCAAATCATATATCTGATAATGGACTTGTATCCAGAATTTATGAAGAATTCTTGCAATTCAATAATAAAAAGACAAATAACCCATTTTTAAAATGGGCAAAGGGAAGATATACAGATGACCAATATGCATATGAAAAAGTGCTCAATATCATTAGTCATTAGGGAAATACAAATAAAAGCCACAATGAAATACCACTTTACAGCCACTAAGATGACTATAATGTAAAAAAAAAATAAGGAAAACAAGTGTTGATGAGGGTGTAGACAAATTGGAACCCTGACACATTGCTGGTGGGAATGTAAAATGGTGCAGCCACTTTGGAAAACAATTTGGCAACTCATTAAGTGTCAAACAATTACAGCTGACCCAGGAATTCCACTCCTATGTATATACCAGAAAAATGAAAACATATGTCCCCAGAAAAATTTAGACACAAATGTTAATAACAGCATTATTCCTAGTAGCCCAAAAGTGGAAACAACCCAAATGCCCATCAGCTGATGAATAGATAAATAAAATGTGGCATATCCATACAATGGAATATTATTCAGCAACAGAGAGGAATGGGGTACTGATCCGTGCTTCAACATGGATGAACCTCGAAAACATTATGCTAAGTGAAGGAAGTCAGTCACAAAAGACCTTGTATTGCATGATTCCCTTTATATGAAATATCCAGAATGGGCCAACCCGTTGAGGCAGAAAGCAGGTTAGTAGTTGCCTAGAGTTAGGGGGTGGGGAGGAAATGGGGAGGGAAGAGTTGGAGGAAAATGGAAGATGACCACTAAAGGACATGGAGTTTCTTTTGGGGGGACGAAAATGTAAAACTGATTGTGGTGATGATTGCACAACTCTATGAATATACTAAAAAAAAAAAACCCAGTGAATTGTACAGTTTAATTAGTGAATTGCATGGTACATGACTTATATCTCAATAAAGCTGTTTAAAAAAAGAAATCAACCACAAATACCATCTACTGGAAAAGGTCATCTAAACTCAAACGAGTCCGCTCAAGTGTGACCTGCCCGGAAATCCTTGTTTGGATTCTCACAGCGCCGGGGTCTCCCATCCTCTGTCCCAGCTTTCAGTGCGCGAGGCTGTAGTCCTGGGTTGCCCGTCTGTCTCCATCCCTGGACTGTGAGCTCCCAGAGGCCATGGATGACATTTCACTCTTCTCTGTATCGCCAATGCCCTGCACAGTGCCTGGCGCACGTAGGCTGCCAGTAAATGTTTGTTTAATAAGTGAATCCTCATAATTATCTTGATAAATATTATGATATTTAATAAAACCTCAATAGGATATTGAATTATTTGATAAATATGTATTGTTCATTGCCGTGAATAATATACCCTTGATTCGTAAACAGCCGAGGAACGTTGCTGAAACTAAGATTCCGAGAGCCATGCTGCGCGTGATAACTTCAGAGGCCAAGAATGTCAGATTCTCTGAATGCTCGACCTCTATTTTGATCTCAACACTGCACAGCCAACATTTTTGGGGAGCCAGCTACTCTGTAGGTAGCTGGAGTAGCTGGGCCTTGCCCTGAACCCCCCAGCCCGGCTCCCACCCCTTCCCTGGCCCTCAGCCTGCGGCCACATCTGCTGATGATTCAGGTCATCCTGATCCTGTTTCTGAATCATCTCTGTGACCCTGGTGTGGGCACAGTGTCCCACATGGAGGGAGGCCTCAGGACAGTCTTGGGTACCGGTTAGTCCACCTGGCATGATTGACGAGAGCTGTGCTCAGCCAGCTGGCCAGGGGGAGGAAGTTTGCAGGCAGTGGCAGGAGAGCACAGGTGACAATGGTGGAGGAAGTGGCTGATCCTGTCATCATTGTCCCTTTATTCCACTGACAGCCTTCTGCCAGCTGAGGGGAGATCCACGCCCCTTCGCCCTAGCATCTTGGGAGGACAGTGTAGGTGGGTCACAGTGCAAATGAGGTTCCTGCCCACCATTATCTCAAAGAGATTTTAAAGATTCCTTTAGAACTGCTGGAGGCTCCTGTGAACATTTATGATGATAGGTGTGACCTCCTTCTCTCCTCATGGATTTATTTGGCAGGAGTGACACGCTGATAGATGACATAAAATGGAACAGACTAACACGGCACCATTTTTTTAAGCACACCATTGTTTTTAATGTGTGTGCCTTTGGAAAACGAGCACTATGCTCATAGGGAATTTTGCATAAGAATATTATAAAGGAAAAATTGTTCTCAACACACATAAAAGCCATGGAAGAGCAGCACAAATTTCCCACAAGTCTGTCCTTTATGGAAGCCCACTGAACCTGTTGGCAGAATGAAGCAGGTCATATATACCAACATACAAAGTGGGGCTTTTGAAGTTAGTAAAATTCAGGGGTGAAATTTCTCAGGAGAGGGATTGTGGGTCTGGATTGGGTATGACCCTGAACCATGTGTCCATGAGTTTGGAGAGGCCCTTGGGGACCCTCATTTCTTCCACCAGCCCACCCACCCTGTGCCCTTCCCCGTCATCCCTGCCTTTCCCGACCCTGCCCTCCTTACTCCTGTTCCTTCCAGAGTGGTCTGTGCCCTCCCCTTGATCCCAAAACCTCAGTGCTCCCTGGAGCCATCTTCCAGGGCAAGCAGACTCGCCAAATGTCAATCTTCCTCCACTTGCTGCCAGGACCTCCCCAGAGGACACTCGTGGGGAAACTGCTGCCGCCAGACCAGACGCCTCCATGTCCATGGAGAAGGCCCTGCCCCCTGGGGCTCCTGCCATCCAGCTGACCGACCACACTCTGCCCCTCCTAGGAAGGGACAGAGAAAGCAGAGGTGTGTGTCCGTGATAATAGGTCCTCGGACATAACAAGACCCATCAGGGAAAGACCTGTGTCTGCCTGGTTCCCTGAGGGAGGAAGCTAATCAACAATAAGTATTTCCTGAATGAATGAGTGAACGATGAATGAGTGAAATCTCATCACTGATCACTCCCCCTTCCTCGGTGAAGACTCGGGCACCTGACGTCAGGGCAATATTTCTCTCCAGCCCAAGACGGGGTGGCTTGAGTGTTCCCGTGGACAACATCCATCCCATGCCTCTAAGCTCCTGCATCTCCTCCACTCCAGGGACCTTCCCTTTCTTGTCCTTTCAGCTGCCCACTCTTGTGGCCGCACCCTGCACCTTGTCATCACCTGAAACTGCCCCACCTCTGAAAGCTTAAATACCGATATCCCACTCTCTCACCACAGCCTGCTGTCCTTCCCACTCTCTTGCCTAACACCCACTGCACTTCCCCTCAGCTCTCTCTCTCTCTCTCTCTCTCTCTCTCTCTCACACACACACACACACACACACACATACACACACACACACACGCCTCTGCTTTCTCCAGCTCTGTCACCTGCTCCTGATCCCGCCTCTTTTCCCACCAGGCCTGACTGAACCTTCCTCTCATCGGCACCTTCCATTATCTCAGGCCCCTCTCTGGCACGAATCACTCCCATCTTGTTTCTGCAAAACCCTCACCTGGATCACGTTTATAGTGAGTCTTCCCCGCCTACACCCTGGCAGCTAAGCAGTGCCCGAGAGGGCCCACGAGTGTGACCAGCACCCACAGTGCTGACCGGCACTGCTCTTGGCGCATGGCCTCCTTTCCCCAGAGGTCCCTTTTGGTTGCTCGCAGTTCCTACATTCGACAAATATGCATTGAGCATCTCCCACAGGCCAGGACTGCTTGAGGCCTGGGGACCTAGTCATCAACAAGACAGGCCAGGTCTCTGCCCCCAGGGACCTTACCTGCTAGTGGGGGAGATAGTAAACAGAGAGATAATCATCCAGGTGATTTAGCGTGGCTGTTCTGCTGGAGTTCCTTCCTTGGGCTTTGCAGTCTTCATTCTGGAGATGACCTTGCCTCCTGCTTCAAGAAAAGTGATACACTCATATCCCTTCTAATTCCTCCAGTCTGTGAATGGATCACCCCACAGACCCCTGCCCTGCTGCCGCATTTTTCTTCTTGCCTCAGAGAATGTGACAGTTTCCTCCTCTTTAGGGACAGCTCCCCCTGCCTGCGCTCACCGCTGAACCCTCCCCAACTCCCCCTTCAGTCATCTCCTCACTTTCCCTATCTTCACACTGTCATTCTACTCTTGGGGAAGAGAGAAAATCCCCCCGCCCTCTCCCTTAGGTTCTTACCGCTGGCCAGATCATGAAAAAGGCAGGTTAGCAGGAGAAAATCAAACAACGTTTAATAACGTGTACATGGAAGTAACTCAGAAAAAAACTGAGCAACTCAGCCATTCTGACTAAGCTGCTCACTTAAGTATCTTCAGCTAAAGACAAGGAGGGTGTTGGGGGTAGTGGTTTGGGATTTCAGAGGGGAGGAAGACAATTTACCTGGAGATGGAAGTGCAAATGTTTGCCAGACAACTCTTTCCTGGGCCACCTGTAGAGAACGTGGCCCAAGAGACAGAATTTCGATAAGATGGGCTTGTTGGTGCCTTTCTTCTCACACCTATTTTACATTATACTACAGCTGTCATATGGTGTTGGCTCCTTCCTGGAACAGGCCTTCTATGTTCAATTCTTTAGGCCCCCCGCCCGGTGGCGCAGCGGTTTAGTTCGCGCTTGGCAGCCTGGGGTTCGCGAGTTCGGATCCCGGGCGCCCGCCAACGCACTGCCTGTCAGCCACGCTGTGGCGGCGTCCCATATAAAGTAGAGGAAGATGGGCACGGATGTTAGCCCAGGGCCAGTCTTCCTCAGCAAAAAGGGGAGGATTGGCGACGGATGTTAGCTCAGGGCTGGTCTTCCCCACAAAAAAAAATAAATAAATAAAAATAAAAAATAAATAATTCTTAAAAAAAAAAAAATTCTTTAGGCAGTTTGGGGGAAGCTCGAATGTTCTTCCTGAGTCTTCTGAGCCTTTGTTGTCTTCAGCTGGAAATAACCTGCATACCAGAGTGGCACATCTTAGGGTGGCCTGCCCTGAACTCCATCGGTTCCCTCCTCTGAAACTTCCCTGGAAGTTTCACATATTAAAAGCTGAGCTGGTGACTGTGGAGAGAGAAATCGAGTTAGTGTCCAAGTGGTAAGAAATCTGCAAAGAGAGAAAAGAACATAGATTAGAATGAGGATAAACAGGCAGAAAAGGACAAATTGAAGCACATTTCCCCACATTCCATTAAACCACTTCCCCAATCCTGGAAATCAGTCAGTCCAATAAAATGTGTGAGCTTCATTTATCTGATGGAAAATGTCAATCTTCTCTTTTAATAGATGTAAGTTAGATACTACTTGCCCTGTTTGATTCACATAAAAGGAATATTTTTCGCCAATCATTGCACAAGCTCCTCCTTGCTGGGCAGTTAGCGTATCCAGAGCACGTCGATTTTGGAGCACCACAGACGCTACGCTGTTAATCTCTGACTGGAGTATTTTCAAAGTTTGCATGGTGATGTTGAACTTCTGCTCCATTACCATAGAGAGATTTAAGAGCACCTTTTCCAACTCGTAATCTCCAAAGCTGGGGAATAAGACTCTCAACCCTGAAAAGAACGAGAGTTGTGATAAACAAGCGGATTTTCCACTATTTCTCGACTGGCACATTTATGTGGCACAATCTTATGAACAAAGGAACCCAAGTTTGTAATTTGGCTGGCATTTAAGGTGGAGTATTTAGTGACAGAAGGGACCAGGTATCCAAGTCCACATCGTCCTGACCAATTAGGTGGGAATCCTTTATATATTTTGTTGCCACACAAAAAAGACCAGTGTGGTTTAAAGACAAGGTTAGAACTGAATCTGTAGCTCCCAGGATCTGGAGTATCCCATGACCTTTACCACTGGTACTGTTAGTACCTAAACATCTCCACTTTCCATGCACTCCTGTCCATCTGGGAGAACAGAACAGATGCAGAATAGCTGGTCCAGGAGGCCTGCAGTCTGATTTTGGGAGTTATAAAGCCTGGTCCTGTCACCTGACCAAGTGAGTCCAAATTTTTGATCCACCCATAGATAGTCTGTGGTAGTGGGCAGCTTAACCATGTGGGCAGCTGCAATACCCCAAGTTGTACATGGGTGGCTTGTAAGCCAGCCAGAGCATTTGGTGATTTGGCAAATGTTTGTGCCAAAGGGAGTAGTGTTAGAGTCAATTATAATTCCCTTGAGAGGTTTGAAGATGCCACCTGTGGAATCAAACCACAGAGTTTGATTGCAATATTGTTCTGGTATTTCACCCAGGAAAGATCCAGAGTCGTGTTTACTTTCAATGCAGAGGGAAAACTTTCACCTATTGTCTTTACCTGGGCAAGGGACAGTCCTTGAGCTTCTAGAGAGGTTTTCTGGGGCCCCAGTGACTCACCAGGAGAAGAGGCAAAGTTAAGTTTCCTTGTCGTGGATACCGTACTCTGTCGTTCATGCATCTTCTGTACTTAGTCCACCAGGTGTTCACCTCAGCAGGAACAAAGACTCGTTCAGGTTCTTTTGCACTATCTAGCTGTTGACAGTCAGATTGATTAGTTAGTGTGACCAGGGCTTGGTAAACTGGCATAAGGGGGTGTTTGGTCTGTGTTCAACCTGTTGAAAAAGACAGGGTTAGTAAAAGCAAGACACAGATTAGAAAAGAGCCCATAGCAGAGACTTAGAGAGGGGAAGAGGGACAGGTAGAGACCAGCACTCTCCGGTCAGCTTTCTAATAAATGATTAAAAGGAATACATGTATTCACTAACAGTTGTGTGTGTGTGTATGTATGTATGTGTGTGCGCGCGTAGGGAGTTTTAAAGCAACGGGGAGAAAATAGGCGAAAGCAGGGTTTCTTGATCCATGATCTTGGGAAAAGCTGTCTACTTCGTGATGCCGGGTATTGGCCCTGGGTATTGGCCCTGGAAATCCTTAGTTTGAGGTCACCTGTGGGGACTGTCTCCCAGTTGTCTTGAGAGTGATGATCTGGGTCTATTTCGGCGTGGCTTGCATGGATCCAGGAAGATTTTTCCTTTATTTTGATGGCAGTGTAGGTGGTCAGTAGAACTTCATAGGGTCCTTCCCAGTGAGGTGACAGTGCGTGTTTTCTTCTAAAGGCCTTGATGTACACCTGGTCTCCCGGTCGGAAGGGATGGCAAGGCTTGTCAAAAGGTGGAGGCCACGCCTCTTTTACCTGTTGACCATATGCTTGAAGTATACTAGTTAATTTTTGTATATAGCTAGTCACGGCATCAAATTGTTCACTTAAGTTCCCATAATATTCACTTAGTCCAGGAATTGAAGGTTTAGAGATGCCAGTAGGCATTGGGCGTCCAAAAACGATTTCAAAAGGATTCAATCCATGCCTCCTATTAGGAGTGTTTTGAATCTTTATAAAGGCCAAGGGCAGAGCTTCTGGCCATTTAAGTCCAGTTCCTTGACAGACCTTTCCTAAAATTCTTTTTATATCTAGAGTTTTACATTCCACTTGCCCTGATGACTGAGGGTGATATGGGGTATGAAATTTTAATGAGTTCCTCAGGGTTTTTGAAAACAAGTGGTTTATCTCTGCTGTAAAATGAGTTCCTTGGTCTGATTCAATCCATAAAGGAATGCCAAAATGAGCAATAATTTCAGTTATTCATTTCTGTACCACTGTTGTGGCATCTGCACGTCTAGTCGGGTAGCATTCAGTCCATCCACAACCATGCAGAAGATGACCAAGCAGTGAGAATAGCCTAGAGCTGGGGGCAACTCTATAAAGTCCATTTGGAGTGCCGCGAAGGGCAGTGTGAGCCTGGGAGGACTTCCTGGGGCACACTGATTGCACTTGGAGGTAATTTGTTCAGAAACTTTATGGATGCCAGGGCAAAACCAGTTGTCTTTTAGTTCCTTAACCCTCCCCCGTTTGCACATAGGTCCCATTTGGTGGGAGATAAGTGCAAGTCAAAAATCAAAAGAAAAGGAGCTACAGGAAGTCTGTTTGGCTCAATATATAATCCATCTGATGATTGTTTGGCACCCTTTTGTATCTAATTGGCCTTTTCAGATTGTGGGGCGTTTGCCTGATAGTTAATATCAGTCAGGGATAAAGGCAGGTTTAAAAATTGGGTGGAAAAAGGATAAGGGAGTCCGTTGTGAGCTGCATGTTTAGCAGCTCTGTCAGCCCTGTCATTTCCTAAAGATATGACATCAGTTTCCATTAGTATGGGCTGAACAATGGACAATGGCAATTTTAGAAGGGAGGTGAATAGCTTGTAATAAGGCTGCAATTAAGTGTCCATTAGCAATAGGAGTTCCTGCAGAAGTTAAGACTTCATGGGATTTCCAAATTGTGCCAACAGCATGGCAGACTCCAAAAGCATATTTGGAGTCTGTGTGAATAGTGGCAGTTTTTCCTTTTGCTTACGTGCAAGTTCTTGTAAGAGCTATGAGTTCAGCAGCATGGGCTGACTTTACAGCAGGCAAAGAATGAGCTTCAAGAGTTTCACGTGGGGAAAGTATGGTATAACCAGTTATTATGTTTCCCCAGAAATTTCATTTACAGGAGCCGTCACAAAACAGAAGTAAGTCTGGATTGTCTAAAGGGGTGTCTGAGAGATCCTCTCGTGGCTTTGAGACCATTTCTATAGTTGCAGGGCAATCATGTGGGATGGAGTGGGGCTCTCCATCATCAGGAAGGGGCAGCAAAGTAGCTGGATTTAAAGTGTTAGAATAATGTAAGTCGATGGAAGGTTTAGTTAAAAGCCTGCTCATAGGTGGTCTGTCGCTGTGTAGAGAGGTGTTGTGTCCTATGAACTTACAAAATAGTGGACACAGCATGGGGAACATAGAGACGAATGGGAGAGCCTAATGTTAGAGTGCTGGCCTTGTCAATCAGGGTGGCAAGTGTGGCCACCACATGTAAGCATGGGGGCATACCTGATGCCACAGGGTCTATTTGGCATGAGAAATATGCTATAGGACGTATTTGAGAGGCAAAATATTGTCCTAAAATACCTGCAGCAATTCCATTATTTTCATGACAGTACAGATGAAAAGGCTTGTCAAAATTAGGTAAGCCGAGAGCCAGAGGCATGGACAAAGCTAATTTTAAGGCTTCAAAGGAGTTTAATGCCTCTGAGGTCCAGGAAATAGGCTCTGGAGCGATATCTGGGAGAAGAACATGCAGAGGTTTAGCAAGGGCTGCAAAATTAGGAATCCATTGGTGGCAGTAACCAGCTGCTTTATGTAGCAGTTTCTTCGTTTTGGGGAGAGGGATGGATAAAATTGACTCAAAGCATTTGGGGTTAGCTTTTGAATGCCTTGAGCTATCTCATGCCCTAAGTAGGTAACAGTAGTTTGCACCCATTGAAGTTTAGACCTGGAGGCTTTATGGCTGGCTCAGGAGCACCTTCAGAAGAATGAGAGTCTGTAAGAGCTCCCTGCTTAGTTTGATTACACAATAGAAGGTCATCAACATATTGAACAAGAGTGGAACCTTGAGTAAAGGCTACGGAATCCAAGTCAGCTTTAAGGACTTGGGAAAATATTGAGGGGGACTCACAGTATCCCTGGGGTATGTGAGTCCATGTTAATTGTCTCTCTTTAAATGTAATGCAAAAAGAAATTGTGAGTCAGGGTGCAATGGAATTGAAAAGTAACCTGAGCAGAGGTCAACTACTGTAAACCAGGCTGCATCACCAGGTATTGAGGTCAGGATGACAGCTGGGTTAGGGACCACAGGATGCCAAGGAATTACAGAAGACTTTACGGCTCTGAGGTCTTGTACAAATCCATAGATTTGGTTCCCGTCTAAGTCAGTTTGCCTTCTCTTTTTACTGGCAAGATTGGAGTATTATGGGGCGAGGAAGTAAAAACTAGTATACCCTGTTGCAAAAGGGAGTCTATTATGGATTCAATTCCTTGCTCTGCATCTCTGGAGAGTGGATATTGGGCTATTGATGGAAACGGTTTATTCTTTTTCCAAGTAATGTGCACGGGTTCTGCACTGAGCAACAGTCCTACCTCATTTGCATGTGCAGCCCAGAGACTAATTGGAACATCTTTTAAAGACTCATCCTCTTCAGAAGAATTGAAATCAGGATCCGTTTCCAGCATGGAAAGTAGGAGACTTGGGGTTTGATCAGAGGGCAAGGAGATAAAAACACCTTTTTCATTACAGTTTATAGTGTCGTTAAATTTACACAACAAATCTCTGCCAAAGAGGTTTGCTGGTGAACAGTCAGAGACTAGAAAGTCATGATGAGTGTTAAGGGGGCCTAAAGACGTTGGAGTGGCCTGAGATTTGGCCAGTGAAATAGGCTGCCCTGAGACTCCAACAGCTTGAATAGAATCAAAGGTGACAGGGAGAGAGAAATCCTTCGAACTGATAGTAGAGAAAGTCACACCCGTGTCAGTTAAGAAATCCAGTTCCCGATCCTCTATTTTAAGTTTAATGGTAGGCTCAGGGGTACTACTGAGGACCGGCTGACCCCATCATTTAAGGGAGAAATGCCCCTTAGGCAGAGAAAAACGAGCTTCTTGGGGTGCTGGGGCCAAGCGGGGACATTGTTTAAACTTCCCCTTCTCTTAGGAGCATATTCCCTTTTCCAGTGCCCTGGGTTCTTGCAATTTCTGCAGTTGTCTGGAGGCAAATAGGGAGGCCTCTGAATGGGCTTTAGTCTACTTTCAGAGTTCCGTTTTCGCTTTTCAAAAGATTCAACTTGTTAAGCAAGAAGAGTTGTCTTTAATTCCCTCTTCCTTTCGCTTTCCTCCTGACTGTTTTCAAAGAATTGTGTAGTGGCCTCCACTATTATGCTTAATGGTGGCCCTGACCAACCAACCACACTATTTTGAATTTGTTTTTTTATAGCAGGAAGAAAACTTCCAACTAAAACAGAAATTAGGAGATTCCTATGTTCTGGGGCTTCCGGGTTTAATGCAGTGTGCCTTTGAAAGGTTTGTATAAAATGTTCATCAAAGGCTTTTGGATGTTCCCCTTCATTCTGAGTGCATAATTCAATTTTTGACCAAATAACTTTAAATCTAAAATCACTCTATTAATATCAACCTCTAGCTGCACCACTTCCTGGTCATTTGCAGGAGCTCCCGGGAGAGGGTCTGGTCGTCTATTTCCTCTATGAGGGAGGTTTTCTCCAGGGGGTCACCTGGCCTCTCTGATAGCTACAGTGTAATCATGGGCTGGAATAACACCCCTTAACAGCCAGTCAAGATCTCTGTGGGCGGGGTTATGAATAGCCACTAATCTTTTAATTCCTCTCTAAATTTAGGAGGATCTTCTGACAATGGAGGCAGGAGAGTTTTATAATTTAGTATATCGGCTGCTGTCCAGGGGACATGAATTCTCTGCAGCGGAGGTCCAGGATACATTCTCAATGGACACTGCATAGAAATGCCTGAAGCTGGCAGAGCCTGATTATGGAGCCCTGGAAAGTAGGAATAGTTGTAAGGCACAGCAAAATGAAACTTCCTGCCTTTCCTGGCTGCTTCTACTAAATTTATGTCCTGGTTTTCAGCATTTACACAAGTAACCTGTATGACCCGTGCTTGGAGGTCAGGCCTAAGTGCCCCCTGTGAGTCTTTAAGAGAGAGAGAAGTTAAAATAGGCAGCCAAATGCCCTTTGGGGAAGTTGGAGTTTTAGGATCTAAGGGAACTGGTGGAGGAGCTGGCTAAGGAGCTAAGTCCTGAGGGGGAGGGTTTGAACCAGGGCCCACAGATCCAAAACGTCTTCTGGAGAGGCAGGGACAGGGAATTGGGGATAAAGGGGAACATAAGAGGGAGGAGAAGGGGAATTCTCATTAAATATGCTTTTTAATCTTTGTTCTAACTCTGGCTTCTGTTCTTTCATTTTATTAAGAGATTCCCTAAGGCTAGCCATTATATTTTGGGGGTTTTCTTTTCCATTTGATCTTCTCATAAAGACCAATAAGCCAGCTGCTTGTGACGAGAGCTCTCTAAAATATTTTTCAAATATAGAAGTTTTTCCAATTCAAAAGATCTGTCATCTGGCCATTGACGAGTAGGATATCCATTTGTATATTTATTCCAATAGTGACTCAACCCAATAAGCCTTTTTAAGGAAAGACCTGGAGGTAACTTACCAGGCTCAGAATAAATCTTTACCATGGACAAGAGGCATCCCTGGAGAGGGCGCAGAGGATGTAGGCCCCATGATCCACAGAATTTGCTCCCAAAGACAGAGAAAGTAAAGACCTTTGTTGCACAGGTGGTAAGGATGGTGTAGTGAAAACAGTGTCTCTGGTTTCCCACGGGAGCGTGGGGCGCCTCCAGTCACAGATCCACTAATCTGTGACACCGGACAGGTGCTACTGGAATGGGATTTTCCCAGCTCTAACAAGAAACAAAGTTTAAGGTGACAAAAGCCATTATGGACTGGGCCCTGTGTGACAAACTCCCTGAGAACTTGGCACAGCCGGACAGAGAGAGTGCGGAACCCCAGTCTATTTGGATGGCCACCAAGGTGCACGCCGGTAAATGCACCTTCTGTATGGTGCAGACCGAGGAGTATATTCTCACTGTCAAGAAGCCAAGTTCTCAGGACATAGAGTAAGATGGAAGGAAAAACCTCATCCATTTTTTTTTTTTCTTATATGCACAATGACAGCTTTAGCTCAGCCTTGGGTCTCTTGGAGCCAGAATAATACCTAGGAAGGAGGTGCCGTGGGGTTGGGGATTGTGTGTGCTTTACAGAGTACCTTGTCGTTGCACGGATGTTTTCTTGAAGTTGGTGGGGGACCTGTGTCACCTACCCTGTTCCGTGACCCAACTGACCCAACTGATCCTTTCACAGGAGACTTCTTGAGGTGGCGAGCACCCTAATGGTTCTTAACTGCTCGACCCGCGCCCGCCAGATTTGCGGTCCTTTTGGCTTCCAAGATGCTCTTAGCAACGGCGTTCACTTCACGTGCATATTAACCCACAGCAAAGTTTGTCTAAATAGACGCCCATCTGGTGGGACCACAAACTCACCAGCCTGTGGGGCCGGCCCGGACAACACGCTTATAGGGCCTGTGCCTGCATCCTACCCTGTGGTATTTCCTTCCTATGACATAGGACACAAAAGACAGAGACAAAAGAAAAACAAACAGCGACTGTCTCTGGGAGGAAAAGGATCTTTAAAACGAAGAGTACTCTACCAAATTTACCGGAGTCACTAAAAGCACAAGAAACTAGTTTCCCAAATAGTTTCTCCTGCCGATCTAAATTTAGAAAGAGAAAAGAAACTCACCCCTTGCTTCCACTGGACCAGCAGATAGAGATTCTGGGAGGCTGACGTGGTGAGAAATCTTACCTCTTGCCCACTTTCGTCAGGCGACCTCGGATCTCCTCATCGGCAGCAGTCCCAGCGAGACAGCAGTTCTTCCAGCCGGAGAAGGCAACTTGCCAGCCAGTGGGGATCCCACCGGCTATGCCAAAACCACTGGGGAAGAGGGAGAATCCCCCCGCCCTCTCCCTTAGGTTCTTATGGCTGGCCAGATCATGAAAAAGGCAGGTTAGCAGGAGAAAATCAAAGTTTAATAACATGGGAGAAACTTGGAAAAAAACTGAGCAACTCGGCCATTCTGACTAAGCTGCTCACTTAAGTATCTTCAGCTAAAGACAAGGAGGGTGTTGGGGGTAGTGGTTTGGGATTTCAGAGGGGAGGGAGACAATTTACCTGGAGATGGAAGTGCAAATGTTTGCCAGACAACTCTTTCCTGGGCCACCTGTAGAGAACGTGGCCCGAGAGACAGAATTTCAATAAGATGGGCTTGTTGGTGCCTTTCTTCTCACACCTATTTTACATTATACTACAGCTGTCATATGGTGTTGGCTCCTTTCTGGAACAGGCCTCCTATGTTCAATTCTTTAGGCAGTTTGGGGGAAGCTCGAATGTTCTACCTGAGTCTTCTGAGCCTTTGTTGTCTTCAGCTCAAAATAACCTGCATACCAGAGTGGCACATCTTGGGGCGGCCTGCCCTGAACCCCATCACTACCAATCCTTCCCCTCAGCTTGAGAACAACCTCAATTGCCTTCTGTCTTAAAACCATCCTCCTTGGTTCCCGAATCCCCCTCTAGCTACCATCCAATCTCTCTCCTTCCCTCCCTTCTAAACTTCCCGAAAGGGAGCCCTTCCCCCACGATCTTCCCGTCCTTACTGCCATGCACATGTGCGCTCACCTGACAGTGGAGGACCTACTGTGTGCCTGTGTCTAAGCTCATTGCTGGGATAACAATGGGGGACATGCCAGGCAAGGCCATGGACCTCAGAAAGCTTACATTCTGGTGTGGAAAGGAGGTCATATGCAAATAAACAGGTAAATAAAAATGAAAAACACATTTTAAAAAATTCTGTGAGAAAAGTAAAAAAGGGTAATGAGACTGAGAGCATCTGGGAAAATCCACTTCACATAGGGTTCTCCCTGTAGAAATGATAGTGCCTGAAAGTTCAGAATGACCAGGATAGGTGAGGAGTGGAGGGCAGAGTAGG
The DNA here is from genome assembly GCA_031878705.1 of Tapirus indicus. Taxonomy (NCBI): domain Eukaryota; kingdom Metazoa; phylum Chordata; class Mammalia; order Perissodactyla; family Tapiridae; genus Tapirus; species Tapirus indicus. The sequence continues at coordinate 8,719,472 of CM062923.1, read as the reverse complement.
CAGGGGACCTGGAAGCAGGAAGTGCAATGCCTAGGAAGCTTCGTGGCTTAGTCAGGGAGTGAGTGTGTAGGTGGGGGCCCTTCCCTCCTCTATCCACTGCTCTCTGGCTCTGCCCTCACCACTTCCCTGGGAACAATCTTCTCCTCGTTTTTCAGCCCAGGGAACAGGTGTAGTCATATTTATTAGTGCTCCCTGCTCTGTGTCGTCTCATTTAAACTTCTCTTCTGGAACCACCCCTTCTGAGGACTTCCATGACTCCATACTCTCCTGTGATCATTCTTTCCTGGCTCCTTCCTGCGTGTCCTTTCTCTGACTTCCCTCAATTTTTGTTGTCCCCAAGATGCCATTCTTTGCCCACCGCTCTCTTGCTGTACACCAGGTTCATGACTTTTTTGGGGTCACAGACACTTTGATTCTCTGCAGCTCCCTTTTCCCAGAAGAAAAAAGTGCACGCTATACATACCTATGATTTTTTTTCACATGATATTATCAAGGGGTTTGTGGATCCCCTTAGAGTCTTGAACTGCAGATTAAGAAGCCGCATCTATATACGTTCCCAGAGAGATTTCATCCACTCTCACAGTACTTTCTGTTCTTTATAACTTAAAAAAATTGAAGTATAGTGGGGAAGGAGGGATGAATAAGCAGAGCACAGAGGATTTTTTAGGGTGGTGAAACTATTCGCTATGATACTGTGATGGTGTATACATGTCATTATACGTTTGTCCAAACCCATAGAATATGCAACGCCAAGAATGAACCCTAATGTAAACTATGGAGTTGGGGTGATTATGACATGTCAGTGTAGGTTCATGGATTGTAATAAATGTCCCACTCTAATGGAGGATGTTAATAGTGGAGGAGGCGTGTGGGAGCAGAGGGATATGGGGGGGAATTCTGTACTTTTTGCTCAATTATGCTGTGAACCTAAAACGGCTTTAAAAATTAACATCTATTATTTTTTTAAAAAGAGCTATAACATATATATATACAAGAAAGAGAACAAATTACAGGTATACAGCTCAGTGGATCACAGGTGGCAACGCCCATGGATCCGTCACCCAGGTCAAGAAATAGAGCGTTAATAATGCACCAGAAGCCCCCTTTGCCCTCTCCGAGTCAGTATCCCCTCTCCACTCCCCAAAGGAAACTTCTATTTAACTTGTAATGCCGTTGCTTAGTTTCACCTGTTACAAATAGCATCACACACTATTTACTTTTTGGTGTCTGGCTTCTTGAGTCCCTCATTATGCTGTGAGAGTCTATTTCTTGAGTCAATGGTAGTTCATTTGAACTGGTGTACAGTATTCATTGTCAGGTGTACACAGTGGACATCACATTTTGATGGACTTCGTCTCACGTTTGAGGCTATTATGAATAACACTGCTGAGAAAATTCTTGTACAGATCTTTTGCTGAACGCAGTGGGCACATTGTGGTTGAATACCTATCTAGGAGTGAAATTGCTGGGTCCTAGGGTTTATGTATGTTCAACCTACATAGACAATTTTAAGTGGTTTTCCAAAGCAATTGCACTAATTCACACACCCACCAGCAATGTGTGAAAGTTCCTGTCATATCCACATTCTCATCAATACTTGGTTTTGTTGGAATTTTTAATTTTAGCCATTCAGATATGTCTGTAATGACAGCTCATTGTGGTTTTAATTTGCATTTCCTTGATGACTAATTATATAGAGAACACTTTCATGTGCTTGTTAGTCATTGATATACTAATACATTTACATTGGATTGTTTGCTTTTTAATTGTTGAGTTGTAAGTGTTCTTTATATATCCTGGATACCAGTCTTTTGTCAGATACATGTTTGTGAATATTTTCTCCCAGTCCGTAACTTGCTTATTCACTTTCTTAACTGTTTTTTGATGATAAGAAATTTCTAACTTTGATGAAGTCTAATTTACCAATTTTTCTTTTATGACTATGTTTTTCTGTGACCTAAGAAACCTTTGCCAATCCTCCAAGTCACAAGATATTCTCCTATGTTTCCTTTTAAAAGCTTTATGGTCTTAACTTTGATGTTTAGGTCTATGACCTATTTTGTGTGTGTGTGAGGAAGACCAGCCCTGAGCTAACATCTGTTGCCAATCCTCCTCTTTTTTACTGAGGAAGACTGGCCCTGGGCTAACATCCGTGCCGTCTTCCTCTACGTTATATGGGACACTGGCACAGCATGGCTGACAAGCAGTGTGTCGCCGGCACCCGGGATCCGAACCCGCGAACCCCAGGCTGCCAAAGCGTGACCTAAACTGCTGCGCCACTGGGCAGCCCCCATCTATGACCTATTTTGAATTCATAGTTTTTTGTATGGCATGAAGTTGAACTCAAGGTCCATTTTCCCCATATGGATATCCACTGATCCCAGTACAATTTTTTGAAAAGAATTTCCTTTCCTCATTGGATTGCTTTCATGCCTTTGTTGAAAATCAGACCATTACACAAATTGGGGTCTATTTCTGGGCTTTTTATTCTCTTCCAGGATCTGTTTGTTGATTCTTACTCCAGAAGCGCACTATCTTGATTCCTGCAGCTTTATAGTACGTCTTGAAATCAGATTGTGTAAGTTGTCTAACTTTGTTTTTTTTCCAAAAGTGTTTTGAAAAAGATGCTTGCATTTCTACACATTTTAGAATCAGCTTGTCAATTTACCAAAAAGGAAAAAACACCTGCTGGAATTTTGTTTGGGATTGCATTGAATCTACAGATTAATGTGGTGAGAATGGACATCTTAACAATAAATCTCATCTTGAATTATTTATTTATCGCCCCCAATCTCCCACTCCCCCCCCCAAAGCTGGGAGGGGGCACTGCTCTTGTACTATGTTTTATCATGTCCAACCTTAAACCCGAGAGACACCCTTAACTTTGCCGTCTCCCTCGGCCTTCACCACGGTCTGGCCCTCACAAAGGCCTGCTGGTTCTTCTCCCTAGACGTTTACTGGATCCGTTCTCACCTCTGTCCCCACCGCTTCTGCGCTGATGCAGGCCTTCCTCATCACTCACTGAGATAACTGCAGTCACAGCTTAGCCCGCTGGACTCTGCAAATCTAGCTGCACAAAAGCCTCAGGGAGACTGCTTTTGCAGATCTGACCCTGCCATTCTGGCCCGAGGCCCCTTAGCTCCAGGATGCAGTCCCAACTGCCTTAACTCGAAGTGCACCACCTTCATGATCCGGCCCGTTCCTGCCTTTTCAGCTGCATTTCCTGATATTCCCTGTACCTTCCTCTTTCTGAAAGCTTCCCCAGCCCCCTAAATGAGTTAGGGGTCCCTTCTTGGTGTGCCCATTATGCCCTGTACACAGGTCTGGGGACATAATGCAGGGACTCTGGTTCAAAAATTATTAAGAACTTCAAGATGGTGACAGCAGAGTGTTAAACCAAGTGTGAGGCCCTTCTGGGCATGGGGTCTGGTGTGACTGCACAGGTCCTTTGCACATCCCACACTTGTTATTGTCTCTGTTTCCATGGAGCAAGCAGCCCTTAGAGCTCTGGAGAGCCCAGGCAAGTCATTCACGAAGCGAGTTGCCTTCCTCCAAAATCAATGGCTTTTGTTTTCCACTGTAACCTGATCATTTTAAATGCTCTTGGAAGGTAGAACATTCACCAGTATCATAGCCCCGTTACTCAGTTCTGAAAACTGAGTCAACAAATGACCATGTGTAAGACCCACCGTGATCAGGGCACTGCAAGCTCTGAGGGAACGAATGTGCTATGGTTGCAATGTCAGCCAGCAACTCCGTCACAAAGGTAGAGATTGTGATCAGCTTTCAAGCCCAGAAGTCCCCTTGTAGCCAGTTTGGGTTCTGTGTGCTTAATTAGCTTGTCCTTATTCTCAGTAAACATCTGTTCTTATTCAAAGCATTCTATATATTAAACACTCCAAAATGTCTCCTTCCAAATAGACTGGAAATGCATGCACATTTGTATCTGGTATTATTTATACAAAGTGTAAGTGTGTGATTGAAGGAGGAAATGTGCAGTGGTGGTGTCTCACTGGTTGGGGCTGGGTGTGGAACGTTTACCATGGTCTGGTTTGGGATCCAGGTCCTAGTGAGGATCTTCATGGTGAAGTGTAAGAAGTCTTCTGTCCTGTCTTACTGCCCAGCTGATTCCTCCCCCTCCAGAACTTCTTGGCAGTGTGGACTATGTCCTGGGCAGACTTTTATTCCTAATATGCCCAAGGCCTGGCAACAGGTCCAATAAATGTTTGGCTGATGAATGGAAGAGAAAGGAGGAAAAAAGGAAGGAAGGAGAAGGGAAGGAAACAGAAGGGAAATTTCAGGGTTGGATTCTATTATCTCATGGAAACAAGATAACTAACATTATCCTCTCCACCACCACCTACAGCAGACAAGCAAATGAAAAACAGCTTTACTTAAAGTCCGGCTTAACTTTGTCCACCATGTAGATAATAACTCTGGTTCGTTTAAGACAGTTAAATGCCCATATTAATAATACTGATGAAAACAAGAATACATTTATATCAATGACATTTATGAAATGTTATTTTCTTAACAACATGCATATACCTTTAAGCATTTTTTAATTTAGTTGTTCATTCATTTATTTATCCAACAGACATTGAGTGCCTATTACTCGTCATAGCTAGAGAACAAATTTTCATGATCAAACATTCTGCAGTTTATTTGACCATTGGCCATTTGTGGATTTAAACACAATAAAAATGTAAATCTTTTTAACAGTAGAAGTATTAACTGTGTATCCCTTTCTCTTTCCTGCCTAAGCCACATAAAGTGGACAAAAGGCATAACATACAGTCGTGTAAAAATAAAGAGCAGTACCAATGTGCAAACCGCATAGGCATCCCTGAAAATGTTGATATTATCTAACATACACTCTGGAATCTGTATGCTGATTCAGCCCACAGAAAAAGACTTGCATAGCAATGTCTTACTTTTATGTAACAATGTCATCTACAAAGTATTTTCCAACGTGTAATTTTACTTGAAACCTGCCTTCTAGAAGCTTGCAACCTAAAGCAGACACATTGACAAATGTCTGAACTATGCCTGACACATTGGAGTAACTCAATAAATATTCGTTGAATGAATGGATGTATGAATATGGTTACAGTACATGTGATCAAGAGTAAGGAAGTATTAAAATAACACAAAAATATGAAACTTTTATGGTAAGTCCTAGAGACATTTCAGTTCCATTCAAACACGGTGTTTACCCATCATAGCAGCTGAGCACATGTGTGCTTCACTGACTTGAATTTCTCATATCCTTGCTATATGCCAGGAGTCTATGCATGGAGGGAGGAGTGATTCTTTTTTTCCTTCGGTGGGAAAGATAACTTTGTGCTGGATGATGATGATGACAGCGATGACGACTATACAAATTGTGTGTGGTAGGCAGAATTCTAAGATGACCCAATGATCCTCACCTTTGCATAATTCCCTCCCCTGTGAATATGAGAGGATATTATGTCATGTTACAAGGCAAAAGAGATTTTGCAGATGTAATTAAGGTTACTAATCAGTTGATCTTGAGACAGGGCCTAACCTGCTCACACAAGTCCTTTAGAAGAAGAGTTTTCTCTGCTGGATACAGAAGTCAGAGACCCACTCTGGTTGGCCTGAAAGAATGCAAGCATCCATATTGTGACCTGCCTATGGAGGTCACAGAGGAAGGACACGAGAATGGTCTCTGGGAGATGAGAGTGGTCCCCAGCTGACAGCCAGTGAGGAAAACAAGAGATCTTAGTTCTGCAACTGCAGAAAACTGAATGCTGCTGACAACAACAATGAGCTTGGAAGCTAAATTTTCCCCGGAGCCTCCAGACCACAACTCAGCCTGGTGACACCTTTGTTTCTGCCTTGTGGTACCCTGAGCCAGAGAATCCAGCTGTGCCGTGCCAGAATCCTGACCTACAGGATGGTGGGCCAATATTTATGTTGTGTTAAGCCACTAAGTTTGTGGGAACTTGTTATACAGCAATAGAAAATGAATCTAGTTGTTAATGGTATTTTTATGGTACGGAAAATTCCTTCACAGGTTATGGGCAAGCCTGAGTGATGATTCAGAGAAATGAGGAGATGGGTGGACTTAGGTATCCTGGATTGAGAAGGGCTTGGCTAACCATCAGGCATTTCAGTACTCTAAAATGGGGTCCGATGGGTGAGAGGAACACAAGGTCAGCAAGTCTGAAGGACAGAAACATAATCTTTGGTGGTCACATAGGGGAGCATCTTCTTTCGTTCATTCAGTGGATATTTATATTTGTTCTATTCTCAGTGTTGCATGTAATCACATATAAAGCAGTCAGATGGCTAAGGTCCCTGTTCTCAGGGGGCTTACATCCAGTGAGCATGGAGGAACCAGAGTATAAAAATGTTGACGTGTCAAAAAGCGAAGTCATTTCAGATAATCAAGACAATAAAGCACATGCACATGATAGAGGCTGCTGGGGGGAGGAGGGGCCACTGTGGGTCAGAAAAGACATCTCCGAGGAGGTGACATTTCAGCTGAGATCTAGATGGTGCAAAATAGCCAGTTATGAAAAAGCTGAGGTCAGAGCCTTCCAGGCAGAGAGAACAGCATGTGCAAAGACCCTGAGGCTGGGAAAGCAAGAAAGTAATGTGACTAGAGTCACTGGAGAGAAAACTGCGATAAGTCAGAGAGATAGGCTGAGGACAGGTTGGATAAGATCTTGTAGGCATCAGGAAGGAGTTTAGATTTAATGTGAGTGCACTGGCTTCTGAGCAGGGCGGCGACACCATCTGATGCACTTTTCTTAAAAGATTGCTCTGAGGACCAAGGGGAGAACTGACTGTAGCAGGGAGGAGTGAAAGCTGGGAGATCAACTGGCAGGCTCTTGAGGGAGCCAGGCAGTAGGTGGCAGTGGCTCAGATCAGACGGTGGCAGTGGCAATGTAGAAATCTAGAAAGTTCTTTGTGATTAAGCAGTAAAACTTTCTGGAGGATTTGATTTGGAGGGTGAGCAACCTGGTGGATGATGATCTCCACTGAGATGGAGAAGCCCAGGGATGAGGGGAATCAAGGGTGCTGGTTTTCTAGGTGAAGTTGGGAAACCTACCCACAAGGCTCTTGTCATGCTTCATGGAGGGAAAATGAGGAAGCAGTTTCTAGAAGGAACGGAGCAGTTCCACGCGCTTGGCAGTAGGGATACTGGAAACCTAACTCTCTTCAGTGTGAGTGGTGCTGCCTGGTCAGGTGTGTAGCTCCAGCAAAGTCGGTTGGGGCCTCTTCCCAAGGTCCAAACCAGGCAGTTGTTCCTAACCTTATTCAGGCCCCAACTGCTTTAGGAATCTGATGAGAACTCTGTGTTTGTTCCGTTGGAAAATGCACACGTACAGATATTTTGCATCATTTTGGGGGCACACCCTTGGAGTCCTAGCTTACAGACCCCAGATCAATATACTGAACTAAGAGGGTCTACAGCGGAATCATCCAGGAGAAAGGCATCAGCAGAATTCACATTGACCGACGGCCTAGGATGCATGTGTAGTAGACATTTGTCATCTTTGACTACTCAGCATTTGAACTCTTCTCCAAGGTTTATAGAGTGAGTCTTGGTGCAGAAGCTGAGAACACTGGGTATCTCCTCTCAGCCTGCCCTGGGGCTTGGGTATGTGCCAGTGACCTAGGCTGGCTGGTCAGATGTAGGATGGGGTCTGAAATGGGAGTAAGTCACGTGGAGAAGAATGAATGGGAGCATCCCTCTTGGAGGTGGGGGCTGCATGACAGAAGCAAAGTCCAGTTTTCAGGGGTGGCAAACTATGAAGTCGGATTCAGTGGCAATGGCAGCAGGGTCCCCATGGGGTAGATTTAGATAAGGTCCAGCCTCCGTTATTCCTGCTGGGTTTCTGAGCTGGCTTCCTTGCTTTCACAAGTATTCTGCGACCCTCTCAATAGCCTTTCTATAAATTCCTTTTCCTTTTAAATTGGCCAGTCTGTGAGTGTTGTTTGAAATGAAGAACACTGACAGGTATGGGATGTAACCATAGAGCAGGGAAAAGGGTAAAGAGGACGAGGAAGAGGGAGAGGAGAGGGAAGAGGGGAAGAGGAGAAGAGAGGAGGGAGGAAGGGATCTGCAGTTACACAGGTGGGGTTTGCATCCTGCCTTTCTCATGTAACCTGGGGCAAATTTGTTTGTTTTTCTTTTTAAACTTACGAACCTACAGAAAAGTAGAGAAAACAGTATTTTTGACAACTCACACATGCCTTACATAGACTGAACAATTATTAACACCTTAGGGCAAGTTTCTGTTTTGTGAACCTAAGTCTCATTTTCCTCATTTGTAATATTGGAAAATTAAAACTACCTTCCTCCTAAGGTTTTGGTTGAGATTGAAAGAGGTGACTCGTGTAAAACACTTAACTTAGAATGCCTACTGTGCGTACAATGAACTATGGTGACTTTATTATTATTAATTCTCTCAACACACTTAGGGAGCATCTACACAGGGTGAGACTTTTGAGGCATCAGAGATCTGGTGGTGTATCTTGCAGTTTGGGAATCTATGGCAATACGGATAAATAAATAAAAATTACAATATAAGGCAGTACACTTCAACTTCGAAAAATGTGCAAACATGTAAGTGAAAAAGAAATCTCAGACTCTCAATGTTGGCTTAGCTCTTTAAAAAACTTTTTATTGTATTTAAAAAAAACTTCTAATTTTAGATGTACAGAAAAGTTGTTAATATACTACAGAGAGTTCCCATATGCACTTCACACAGCTCCCCCTGTTCTTACCATCTTATATAACCATGACATATTTATCAAAACTGAGAAATTAACCATGGTCCAATACTATTAACTAAACTACAGATTTTATTCAGATTTTACCAATTTTTCCACTAATGTCCTCTTTCTGTTCCAGGATCCAATCCAAGACAACATGTTGCATTTAGGACTTGGGTCTTTTTAATGTTTTCCTTGAAGATGTACAAATATAAACCTAGCTATTCAGTTTATTATGCTTTTAGCTCTTGGATTCCTATACACCAAAACAAATTTATACATTATTTTCAAGCAAAACTTTAAAACTTCAAACCAATATAATTCAAATTAATTTGATATGATGATTGACATTGTTTTGATGAAAATCAGTTGCCACTTTGCTAAATGAATACATAGCATTGCTATGGCAAGAATTCTTTTGCGTTCTCCATCCCACCTGATCACGTTGATTTAATTCTCCCTATCACTGTCCTCTCTTTGATCAATTGCAAAACCTTCTTTCACACAGCAGGCCATGGCATCATTGGACTTTCACTTGGCTCCAATTTGTCTCTATCATATTACTTCGTACCATCCCCCTCCTTCTAATCACTGAGCCAAGACAATAAAAGTAATGGTGCTTGGCACCAGTGAACTGTACTTAAATGCAAACTTGGTGCTGATACTGAGCAGTAGTACTTTTCAGAAGATGGCCAACCAGATAATCAGAGATGCTTATATCAGTTGTTGAAACATTATCGTCAAAATAAAAAAAAAAAAACCCTAAAGGTTATTTTGAGAATAGAAGTGTAAGCCCCAGTTTAAGAAACACTGCAGTGAGATTATATACAATGTATGATGAGACCTTAGCTATTTAAGGCCTCCTGGAGATGAAGAAGGATGAATGGAGTCACTGAGGCACACCGAGGAAGGGAGTTGAAAGTAATGAGAAGAGCAGGTGCAAAGGCATGAGGGTCTATATTTTTCAAGCTGTAAGTAACTCTGCCTGGAGAGTCTAGTGAGTGAGGGGTGGGGGTGGGAGAAGAGTAGGGGAGAGGGCAGCATCAGGTACAGTGCCTGCAAAAGGTCAGAAGGGGCCAGCCAAGGTGTTCAGGTGTGTTCTTTTGGGCTTTGGGCGAACTAAACAGTTCTGAGTTGGAGTGTGACAAGATCAGATTGCCCGTTAGAGAGATGACTCCCGTGGGAGATAGATTTGAGGCAGGAAGACCAGAATAAAAGGGTTGCAATGGTGGGAGAGGATGAGGGTCTGAACTCCTGTGGCAGTGAGAGAATGAATCTGACATCTGAAAGGTAGAATCAAAAGGATTTGGAGATGGATTGGCTGTGGAGGTGAAGAATTGGGAGGGGAATCTTGAGCTTACTTGAGGATTCCTGGAACAGCAACTAATAACAGAACATTTAAGGTTATTTGGACTCTACAACTTAACTATTTTTTTCTTAAACAGTTTTTAATGTTTTGGTTCCTAGGAGTAAATAATAATAACATACATAGTGTTTATAATGTCAGGTACTGTTCTAAGTACTTCATTTTATTGAATCTAAAAGCCCATTCACTATAAGATGCACCATTACTCATGTACCATTAGAAGGAAAAATACTCTCAGTTAAATATACACAACACACAAGACACATGCTGATTTCAGGGATGTTAAAAATAGATGTCCTGGAATCAATGATTTATGGCATATAGTCATTTGTCTTTACAACAGCCCTCTGAGGTATTATTATCCTCATTTTGTGAGGTACTGTTATTACCCTCATTTTACAAATGAGGAAACAGAGGCAGAGAGATTAGATTAGATTAACTTGCTCGATCCAGACTCTATCCAGGTAGTCAGTGGTAGAGCCGGGATTTGGATCCAGGCAGTCTGGCTCTAGAGTCTGTGCTCTTAGCTCCAAGCATTGGCACCTGAGAAAGCACTACATTCAAGATCATTACAGCCTAGGGACTGATGCTTGAGCTAGAGATACTAGAAACACCCGAGAAACTGCACCCTGCTTTGCAGTTCTGTCCTCAGTAGGAAGCAACCCTAGAGTGCAGTATGTCAAACTCTCAGGCCAGTGACTGTGGGGAGGGAGCTGTCCTGGCAGTGAGGACCAAGAATATCTTGTTTTATCTCACAGAAAACAGTGTTCCCTCGTGTGTGGTTCCTGACTCTAAGTTATGACACTTCTTGTTGGAGAAACAAAATGTATAAATGGACATATTTGAAACAATAATCGTCTGGCACAAAGCTACGCTGTTGTCAGTATTACCAAAGGCCAAAGTGTGCAGAACAAAGAATTAGGACTTTGGTTCAGGATGAGGAATGATCAATTAATTGATTCATTTTTATCAAGAAGTATTTATGGAGAGTGTGCTGTTTGCCAGGCACTGGGTTGGGCCCAGGGAACCCAGAGATGAACTGGGGCCCGGTCCTGTCATCAAGCCTAGATGGAGGGGTGGTCAGACAAGTGCATCACAACCTGCAAAGATAATTGCCATAGATTTACTTCAAAATCATTCCAAATAATCCAAGGATGAGGGAGCAGTGGGGCTATAGTTGAAACATGCTGGGTTGTGTGTGAGTTGGTGAAGCTGGGTGATGCATATGTGAGTTCCATACACTTCTATACTTTTAAATATGTTAAAAATTTCCTATAGCAATAAAAACGAGGGAGAAGGAAAACAGAGTGAAGAATGTGTCCAGAAGGAGCCTGTTCCAAGTTTAATAAAGGGAGAAGCTTTATGGGCTCCTTAAAAATGACATTTTAATTAGACTTGAGAGGTTGTGGTGAGTTAAGGAAACCAAAGGGCCTGAAGGAAACTTCCAAGCATGGGCATCTAGTGTAGCGTTACACCCAAGTTCATTATTATTGTGCTTGTAGGATGTGTTAAATTACTGTATATCTCGATAATAAAAATCTACCAAAAAAGATATAATTGCCATAAAGCTATTTATACAGTGCCATGACAGCACAGAATTAGCAAAATATTCAAAAGGTGAGTTTTGAGGAACTGTTGGGATATGGATACAAGAAGGGGAGGGCATCCCAGAGTCCGGATGAGCATAGGCACAGATTCAAAACCAGAATAATGAAACCAATGCTAAAGAAACAGAAGGCAAATCTAGGAGTCAGTGGGAAATAGGATTGAATAAAGCAAAGTGAAATGGTCTAGGGTCCTTAATATCAGTTAGGCGTAGGATATATCTATATATCTTATCTCTAACACTTACACCGCACTTAAGCGACAGCTACTACTGCAAGTGTTTTAAAGTCAATGGCTTTTACAGTACATTCTTGAAAATAATAAAAGTAATATTTTGGGGGTCTGTAAAGTTATTTAAGATTTCTTGAAAATCATCCTGCATATTTTGGAAAATAAGCTTTTTCAATTTTTATGACTTGCTTAGAAGACTTATTTTTTTAAATCACTATGAAGCCAATGATCTTTCTACCGTGGCTCACTGCCTCCCCAGGGAGGATGGCAGTCCTGCATTTTCCCTCCAAGTCTCAGGCAGAAGGTAGAATCTGGACTGAGGCTTCAAGGACAGTTATAATACAAACAAAATTGCTAAACCCAAGTCCTTACCCCTACCGTTGGGCAAAATGACCAACCTCAGTTACACATAAGGGAAGTTAATACTATGCTCCAAGGTTTGGCCTGTTGGCGTAGTGGTTAAGTTCATGCGCTCCACTTCGGTGACCCAGGGTTTGCAGGTTTGAATCCCAAGTGTTGACCAACCCACCGCTCATCAAGCCATGCTGTGGCAGCGTCCCACATACAAAACAGAGGAAGATGGTCACAGATGTCAGCTCAGGGCCAGTCTTCCTCACCAAAAAAATAAACAAAAAAGCTGCTCCAATTTCAAAATGACCCGTTTGATGGCACAGTTAATCTACACTTTCCCCCGAAGTCTTCATCTAAACAAGAATTCTCAAATCCAGGCAACAGTAAAGGCGGTTCTCTATGTAACTGGACGATTAACAGAGAAAGTTTGTGAACTTTCTGAAAACGACGTGTACGTGAAGGGCTGTCTGTCATTACTGTCACACAACCGTCTCCAGAGACATCAGGTTCAAATGCACTTCTTCCCTGATCTCCACCTCTTCTTTTACTATTTTCTTTTTATTTCCCTTAATGGATGAATGTCAAAGAAATCCAGAATAACATCTTTAATACACCAATTTAAAAGAGCATTTATTTCTAAAGTAATGTTGCAGAAACCCTGGAGGAGAGAGAAGAATACACCGCCACTCTGAATTCTCTCACTGGCCGCCTTCTCTCGCCGGGTTCCCTCGACCGTGCCCACCAGGGTCCGGCCAGCCCAGCCAGCACCGGCCGCCCCACCCGGGACCGCGACCCTTCGGCCTGGGCAGAGACCCTCAGGGCTTCCTGCCACTCGGGAAGTCGAGAGGAGGGAGAGCGATTCCCGGATCTCCCCGTATCGGAGTCGCCGCCAGCAGCCGCCGCCTGGCCGGAGCCTCACACCTCCTCCTCCCGGACGCTTCCCTTCTCTAACGCCGGCACGAGTCCTCTTCCGGGAACGGGCGCTTTGCCGGCGCCCGGAAGTGCGTCATCAGCCGGCGCAGCGCCGCACCCCGAGAACGCGCCGGCGCGGCTCTGAGGTTCTGATGCTCGTGTGCGCCGCGGGGAGAGGGGACCGGACTGGCACAGGGCTCGCCGCTTCTCGGCTCCGCCATGCAGGTCTCTAGCCTCAACGAGGTGAAAATTTACAGTCTCAGCTGCGGCAAGTCTCTTCCCGAGGTGGGTCACTTCGGGGTCCTCCTCCGCGCGGCAGCTGCCCTCCCCCCGGCCCTGTCTCCGGCCCCTGACGCGGGGAGGCCCAGAGGCGAGTGACGGCCCGGCGGGGCTGGTCGGCACCGGGGGACGAGGACACTGCTGTCGCCGCGCCAAAACGGGGCCGAGGGGCGATCAGTGTTGATGAGCTTTGCTTGAACTTTTGTCAGGTTCTCTAGACCAGGGGCCGCGTCCCTTTGGGTTTCTGTGGGTGGTCACAGCCGCTGCCACAGCGAGGAGGAAAATGGGGACAGATTGGTTGACAGACATTTCTCCCCCGTTTTAATGCGCGTTCACCAGCAGTTTGTTGAGTTCCTGCTATGTGTCAAGCTCTAGAAATACAGCAGTGAGCAGGAGAAATGCAGACTTTGCGTCTGCAGAATTTATGGTGTAGAGGGCAGTGTTTTTGAACCTTGTTTAACTTAACTTGATTTCCTGGGGTCTTAGGACATCAGAGTTGGAAGGGGCTTGGAAATTGTGATTCTCTTCCAATCTTCTCATGTTTCAAATATGCAGTAGATCCAGCGAGGGAAAGGGTGACTTATTCAGAGTCACACTGCTAGGCTCTGAAGCTTGGATTTTTTTCTTATAAGTGATGGTCAGGCCTCTGTCCAAGCACTTCCAGCTAGGGGAAACTTCTTACAGAAGCTCATTTCCATCTTGAGACTACTTGTTAGACAGTGGTTTTAAAACATGCTACTTCATAGCATGCTGCTGTTGGTCTTGAGTCCTGCCCTTGGAAATCAGAGTAAATATAGCTCTTGCATGTGTCTGTGCCTGAAAAATTTGGAACCAGTGATTAGATTCTCCCATTCTTCTCAGAATTCAGGTTAAATAACTCCTCATCCTCGAACTATTCTTCACACAACATTATCATTTTGTTCATTCATTCTGCACATTTGTTGAGAAGTGACTGCGTGCAGGCAGCCCTGTTCTAGGTGTTGGGATTTGTGGTGAACATGTCAGATCAGGTTCCCTGTTGGGGAAAAGTATAATAATTAAGTAAATAAGACATCTTCAGATACTGATAAGTGCTGGGAGTGATGAGGGATTAGAAGAGAGCTCTTGGGGATGGATTGTTCTGAAAAAAATGTCTTGAATAAATCCTTTAGGGAAGGTCTCTCTATAAGAGGTGACATTTGAGCAGAAACTTGTATGATGAAGAGGACCCAGTCATGTGAAGATACGGAGGAAGGAAGAATGTTCATTGCTGAGAGAACAGAACGTGTGAATGTCCCACCATGAAAGTGCGCTTGGTGTGTTGGAGAAACAGAAAAGGCACAGCTGTGGCTTTGATGTGCTGAGTGAAGGGAGAGAGTGGAAGCATTATCTGCATAAGGCTGGAGAGGTGGGCCTTATAGGCTAAGATAGGAAGTTAGGGTTTTATTCTTAGTGCTGTTGGAAGCCATTGTTGGATTCTAAAGTAGGCTGCTGAGTGGCAAATTATTGTAGCTGGGGAACGCATGAGTGGGGATGAGTTAGGTAGGCCAACTCAGAGACTTTGGTGGCTTGGACTAGGATGGTAGCAAAGGAAATGCTAGGACACGGAGGGATTCAGGAGATAGGCTAATGGGATTTGCTAATGGCTTGGATAGTGGTGGGGAGAAGTTGAAGTGAGGGAAAGGAAAGAATCAGGAGAGAACTCTTAGGTTTGGAATCTGAACAGCTGGACACATGGTGTTGCTGATAACTGAAATGGAGAAGAGTTGAGCACATTGTCAGTGGGAAGGGGGGAGGTAGCGAGCTTAAAAGGATCAAAAGTTTTCTTTTTGATACTTAAGGTTTGAAGTTAGAATAAATATCAAGTGGAAATGTTGAGTAAACTGTTTTGTGTATACTAGTATTGTCATCTCTCTGAATCTTTTAAAGTAATTCTAGCGTATCAACAATTGCCTATTTTGCTTTACCTACTTAAAATGTAAGATCAAGTAGGGTCTTTTTTTCTTTTCAACAACTTTGAGGCATCTGTCCAGTGAGAGAATTAGGTCATCAGCATGTCCGGAGCTCTTTTCCTAGGTTTCTGATTAAATTATTTGGCGTTGGTAAAGTGTCGTTCTTTATTAGCTGTGATTTTAATGAATACAGAGAGGATGACTGAAATTAGTAATAACTTTTAGTTCTTTGATGAACTTTTTTAGCTTTAGACTTATTTGTTCCTGCCCCATGCTGCCTCTCTCTCTCTTGTGCTCTCCTGTAGTGCTGTCAGTTTGTACAGAAACTCTTGAATGAACTTTCCTTCCTTCCAATCATCACTGTGTTACAGAATTTCTGGCCCTTTCAGGTCCCAGGCTCCCATTTAGAAGGAAATCTCAGTCCCCTCCCTTTTGCCCCAGCTCATTTGCTCATGATGTGAGACTAGTTATTGAATGAACTGCCCTCTTCTTGAGCATAACTTTCTGAGAAGAGGAGATTGAATCCCCTATTAAAGGAGAAGCCCTGGTAGTATATCTTTGTTCTACTTGTAATAGGTTGATGTAAAAGAATATGTTGAGTGCCCAGAAACATACTTTAACATCATCTTTAATTGAAACATTACTACCTAAAATAAAATCAGAGCAATTTAATCACAGAGACGAGTGTAAACCTATAAATCAGTGCACTAAATTCAAAGGCAGGAGGAGAGCTCTGGCCCAGACTCAGGCCCTTCAAAGAATGACACCTCTTCAAATGTGGACACTGCCTCAGGCATCAGACTTAGGGTCTTGGGTGGTGAGTCTATATGACCAGTGGATCCTAAAGATTATAATGTCATGGGTCCATCTCAGGCTGTACATTGGGTTTGTGCTTTCAGAAATGACATCTGTTAATTTTTCTCTTTCGTTTATTTGGGGTTGGATTTCTTAATCTCGTCACTATTGACATTTGGGGTTGGACAGTTCTTTGTTATGGGGACTGTCCTGTGGATGTAGGGTGTTTGGCAGCATCCCTGACCTCTACGCACTAGACGCCAGGAGCACACTTCTCTGTTGTGACAACCAAATATGTCCTGTGGGGGAGGCAGGGCGGAATTGCCCCTGGTTGAGAAGCACTGCTGTAGGGCAATCATAATTGATTAGTGCATCGTTGTTGGCACCTGTTCATGCAGTGGCACTCTGCTGCTTGCTAAATTGAGGTGCATTAATTACAGAACAAAATCTGGTATCAGTGAATATGACTTTTAAAAGTATCATTTCTTTATTATCAAGGGGCAGCTATTTGGTCAATTATTTATCTAGTTTTATTCTTTGTAAATAATGTATTTCTTTAAGAAACTTTCTCTTTTTAATGTTTTGCTTTTTAAAATTTCACTTAAGTAAAGTTGTTCCATGTATTAGTTATAATGCATAATATTTGAGGCTTACTGCTTTCCGTTAGATTGATCAGATGAATTAGTTTTCTCTTGTGTAAAACAAGAGTAGTAGTTCTAAAAATTTGTCTGTTATATGTAAATATATACAAGAAAAAATCCAGAGGATATGTTAACAGTCGGATTAGGATTACAGAATACTTTCACTATGTTATATATTCCTGTAAAGTTAAAATTTTTTAATATGAGCATGTATTATTTTTGTAAACAGAAAAACAATTCAAGTAAATATGTTTAAAACTAAGGTCTCTTCATTTTCTTTAAGTGGCTTTCTGACAGGAAGAAGAGAGCACTGCAGAAGAAAAATGTTGGTGAGTATTATCTTTTCCCACATTAGTACATTCATGATCCATGTTATAATGCTCTCACTCATTTATTATCACATTTAAGTGTAGGTTTACAAAAATGCAGTGGCAAATAAACTTTTTGCCCTTTTCCTTCTTAAGAAACCTTTTCTTCTGGTTGATACATTCCCGGTGGGTGTTGGGGTTTGATTTTACCTCCATGCTAATACGTTAGCCTGTTACTGTTTCATGGATAATAGCAGAGGATGTAAGGCTCCTGGATCAGAGGCAAGGACTCCATTACTCACACAGCACAGCAAATAGCGTGAGCATTAGCAAATATCTGTCAGTTCCCCTTGCCTTTAAATCCCACGGCGGCACTCAGCATGGCCCAGATGGATGCTCTGCACGCAGTGGGTTTGTGTTGCAGCTGAGGAACACTGAACTTGGGAAGTCCACTGCTTTTATAGCAAGCGGTAAGCAAGCCTGTCTTTGTCTAGGGGAGACGTGTTACCTCACCTATCTAGGTTCCCAGCTGCATAAATAACCCTGAGAAATGGCTCAGATTAAGGAGTGGTCGGGGCCTTGCTGTCTTGCCGTACCCAGCAAGATGTGTAGGCATGCAAGAGGCCCAAGAAGGGCTGTCTCTCCTAATGGTTCCATAATTGCTTTGTTTTCCAGTGTATTGAAATCTTTTCCCATTTGTTAAATCCATTTGTCAGTTTTTGAGATACTGAGACAATGAATATTTTCTTGCTGAACAAAGTAATTTTATATACAGGACATATGAACTGAATAATAAAAGATCATCGCAGAAGATTTTGATTCTTTAAGTTATGGCAGCAGGGAAGATAGACATGTAAGATCAGTTTTTAACTTAAATCATTTTGGAAAATTTTCATTAAATTTTCTCCATTACAACTTGTCATATATGAAAGATGATTTATCTTCCCATGTATTTCATTTAAGTTATTGTCTAAACATCAAAGACCTAAGATATTGAAGGGGTTTCTGGGTGAGAGAAATACCCCAAGGCAAGCATCTTGGAAAACTAGGCTTTGTATGCTACTAAAGTTAGAAAATTAAATCAAAGGAAAACAAAAATTGCTGCTGATTCTAATTTCTTTTGATTGTCTCATTCCAGTGCAATGTTCTAGTGTGTAAGAAGACAGATTCAGATTATTTAGAGGAAAAAAATTGTTCATTGACTATTTCTCTCGACCCATCTCAAAACTATCAGGTGCCTTCCAAATTGAGTGGGCTACTCCTACTCGGTTGGTTTGAATCTTATATTTGAGTTTAATAAACAAGGCAGTAATGTGCCATGAAGTCATAAACAGTTCTTGCAATGGGCACATTTTTGTGAGGGCAGTCAGCAAGAATCCACACTTCCTTGTAGGAGGGGACCAGTTTTTGTGAGAGTCCATGTTAGTGTTTTGATCTAGAGACGACTGTAAGTCTTCCTCTAGCCAGGATCCTCTTGGCTGCAGATCATTGGTGCCCACAGAGGCAAAAGTCAGCTTGGTAGCAGTTTCTTATATGAACTTAATATTTTAAAGGTTTAAACTTATTATTTAGGAGGAAAAAATGATAAGATTTTTGTCTTAGCCGTGATTGAGTCACAATAGTGGCTTAATGTTTATTCTGTTCCCCCTTTATTCAGGTCTTAAAACTGGGTGTTTGATGCTTTACTATGGACATTTGTTTTTTCAGTGATGATACTCTTTCCTTTTTATTTATGAATTTTTAAAATTGGTGTCTTAATAGTTTATAACGTGAAATTTTAGTTCTACATTATTGTTTGTCAGTCACTGTATAAATGCATTGCTTTACCTCTTGTGCCCATCCCTTATCACCCTTGTCCCTGGTAACCACCAAACAGTTCTCTCTGTCTGTGTGTTAGTTTATATTCCATGTGAGTGAAATCATGTTGTGTTTGTCTTTCTCTCTCTGACTTATTTCACATAACATAATACCCTCCAGGTCCATCCATGTTGTTGCAAATGGGACAATTTTGTCTTTTTTTTTAATGGCTGAGTAGTATTCCATTGTGTGTGTGTGTGTGTGTGTGTGTGTGTATATATATATATATATATATTTATATATATATATATGTATCACATCTTCTTTATCCAATCATCAGTCGAGGGACACTTGGGTTGCTTCCACTTCTTGGCTATAGTGAATAATGCTGCAGTGAACATAGGGGTGCATGAGCCTCTTTGGATTGTTGATTTCAAGTTCATTGGATAGATACCCAATAGTAGGATAGCTAGATCATAATGTATTTCTATTCTTAATTTTTTGAGGAATCTCCATACTGTTTTCCATAAAGGTTGCACCAGTTTGCATTTCCACCAGCAGTGAATTAGGGTTCCTGTTTCTCCACAACCTCTCCAACATTTGTTGTTTTTTTGTCTTGGTGATTATAGCCATTCTAATGGGTGTGAGGTGATATCTTAGTGTAGTTTTGATTTGCATTTCCCTGATGATTAGTGATGTTGAACATCTTTTCATGTGCCTGTTGGTCATCTGTATATCATCCTTGGAAAAATGTCTGTTCGTATCCTCTGCCCATTTTTTGATCGAATTTGTTTTTTTGTTCAGTTATATGAGTTCTTTATATATTATGGAGATTAACCCCTTATCAGATATATGATTTGGAAATATTTTCTCCCAGCTGGTGGGTTGTCTATTCATTTTGATCTTGGTTTCATTTGCCTTGTAGAAGCTCTTTATTCTGATGAAGTCCCACTTGTTTACTTTTTCTTTTGTTTCCCTTGTCCAAGTAGCCATGAAATTTGAAAAGATCCCTTTATGACTGATGTCAAATAGTGTACTGCCTATATTTTCTTCCAGGAGTTTTATAGTTTCAGGTCTTTGATCCATTTTGAGTTAATTTTTGTGTATGCCAATAGAAGATGGTTTACTTTCATTCTTTTGCATATGACTGTCCAATTTTCCCAGCACCCTTTATTGAAGAGGGTACTCTTTCCTTTTTAAAAAGTAAAAATAAGAAATAAAAAACTTAGCTTAGAAAAATAATGCACACACTAAGAAAAACCCTTGCTGTGTAGTGGGCCAGGCTTTCCCAAGACTTGAAAGCACTGGGTCATGGTTGATCTGTTTGTAGTGACTGCTCTGAATACTTTGTCTTCCTGTGATATAGAATAAGCACATGGTAGTTAAACCGGTTATTTATTTTCTCTCTTTGTAGATGTCCGTAGGAGAATTGAACTTATTCAGGATTTTGAAATGCCTACTGTTTGTACCACTATCAAGGTGTCAAAAGATGGACAGTATATTTTAGCAACAGGTAAGCATCTTTTTGATTATGATTTATATACATTTCATAGCAGGAAATGCTGTGGTGGGAGAAGTCACTTTTTTTAAATTAACCTAACATTTTATTATGAAAAATTTCAAACATACAGAAATATTGAAAAAATTCTACAGTGAACATCCATTTACCCACCACCTAGGTTCTGTAGTAGTTTTCTCTATTTGGTTTATCACATACTTATCTATCTTTCTGTCAGTCCATCAGTCCATCCTGGCTTTTGATGTATTTCCGAGCAAGTTACAGATATCAGTATACTTCATGTCTAAATACCCCAGCATGTATATCATTAACTAGATTTCCATATTTATTTATAGCTTTTTTCCTTAGGTAAGTTTACATACAGTAAAATGTACAAATCCTAAGTATACCATTTGGTGAGTTTTGACAGATGCTTTTGACAAAGGCTACTTGTGTAGCCTAAACCCCTATCAAGATACAGAACTTTTGTGTCACCTAGAAACTTCCTTCATTCCCCTCACAGTCAGTCCCAGCTCACACCCATGCATAGGCAACCACTGCTGTGATTTATTTCTTCACCAAAGACAAGTATAGCCTGTTTGATGCACTATCAAGGAATGACTACCTCATTCCTTTCTTTTTAAAATATCTTTATTGGTTTTAAAACTCAATCTTTTTTTTTTCCTGATTGCAAACATGATAAACTTATAAAAAATGGAAACATTACAGAAATACATAAGATAAAATGTAAAAGGCCCTAAAATTGCACTCACAGAGACAATCACTGTGCTATTCCTCCAACTTTTTTCTGAACAAAATTCTGATCTTATCACTATTGAGTTTCACAAAAATGGGAGCATACTGTATGCACCGTTCTGCAGCACTCACCCTGACTCTCCGTACTCTCTCCTTCACTTCCTAATACGTTTTGGCAGCTTTCCGTGTCAGTAGTTACAGGTCTGCGTCATCCTCTTTATGAGCTATATAATGATTTACCATCACTTATTTAACAATTTCCCCATGATGGGACATTTTATTTGCTTTCAGTTTTTGGCCATTTGTAAACAATGCTGCAACGAACATTCTCCATCTTTTTGGTACACTTGTGGGTGTGTTTCTGTAGAATGAATTTGTATGAGTTGAAATACAGATTCAAGGTGTATAAACATCACATATTTTACAGGTATTGCCACATTGTCCTCCAGAGAACTTGTAACAATTTATGCTAATCCCCAAAGCATGAGTGTACTCTTTTAACGTCCTTGCTGACACTGATATTAACCATCTTTTCATCTTTTGCCATTCTGATGGACAAAAACTGTTTCATTGTTTTAATCTACTGTGTTAGATAATTAGTGAAGTTTATTAGTTATTTGTGTTTCGTTTTCTGTGACTTGCTTGTTTATATCCTTTGCTCATTTCCCCTTGGGATGTTGGGAAGGCTGCTTGTAAATTCTTTTTCTTTGATATTGTTATGATGAATCCTACTTACCTCTGAACAAAAAGTGTACTCAACCTATCTATGGGATGTTGATAATGAAAAGTATGTCCTTTAGGTTTTACATCACAATTATTTTTTTTTTAGGAACATACAAACCTCGAGTTCGATGTTATGACACCTATCAATTGTCCCTGAAGTTTGAAAGGTGTCTAGATTCTGAAGGTAAGTAAGAGGTCAAATTTGAATTCATGAAAATAGCTTTTTATATAGGCATACAGGAGATACTGCAGGTTCAGTTCTTCCACCACAATAGAGTGAATCACATAAATTTTTTGGTTTCCCAGTGCATATAAAAGTTATGTGTACACTATACTGTAGTCTGTTAAGTGTGCAAAGCATTATGTTTAAAAAAACAATGTACATACCTTAATTAAAAAAAACTTTATTGCTAAACAATGCTAACCATCATCTGAGCCTTCAACGAGTCCTAGTCGTTTTGCTCGTGGAAGGTCTCAGCTCGATGTTGATGGCTGCTGACTGATCAGGATAGCGGTTGCTGAAGTTAGGGGTGTCTGTGGCAGTTTCTTAAAACAAGACAACGAGGGGCCAGCCCGGTGGCGTACTGGTTAAGTTCACACGTTTCACTTCAGCGGCCTGGGGTTCGCCGGTTTGGATACTGGGTGCAGACCTGCTCACCGCTCATCAAGCCATGCTGAGGTGGCATCCCACGTAGAAGAACTAGAAGGATATACAGCTATGTACTGGGGCTTTGGGGAGAAAAAAAGAAAAAAAAAAAAAGAGGAAGATTGGCAATAGATGTTAGCTCTGGGCCACTCATCCTCAAAAAAAAAAAAAAGACAACAGTGAAATTTGCTGCATCAACTGACTCTTCCTTTCATGATTTCTCTGTAGCATCTGATGCTGTTGGATAGCATTTTACCCACAGTAGAACTTCTTTCAAAAGTGGAGTCAGTCCTCTCAAACTCTGCTGCTGCTTTATCAACTAAGTTTGTGTAATATTCTAAATATTTTGTTACCATTTCAGTAGTCTCCACAGCATCTTCACCAGGAGTAGATTCCGTCTCAAGAAACCACTTTTGCTCATCTGTAAGAAACAACTCCTCGTCTGTTAAAATTTCATCATGAGATTGCAGCAATTCAGTCATATCTTTAGGTTTCACTTCTAATTTTAGTTCTTTTGCTTTTTCCACCACATCTGCAGTTACCTCCTCCACTGAAGTTTTGAACCCCTCAGAGTCGTCTATGAGGGTTGGAACAACTTCTTCCAAACTCCTATTAATTTTGATGTTTTGACCTCTTCCCACGAATCATGAATGTCCTTAATGGCATCTAGAATGGTGAATTCTTTCCAGAATTCAGTTTACTGAATTCAGGTTTTCAGTTTACTTTGCTCAGAACCATCCAGAGGAATCACTATCTATGAGACGTAAGGTATCTATGGCCTAATGAAATGTATTTCTTAAATAATAAGACTTGAGAGTTGAAATTACTCCTGGAACCATGGGCTGCACAATGGATGTTGTGTTGGCAGGCATAAAAACAACATTAATCTCATTGTACATTTCCATCGGACCTCTTGTGCGACCAGTTGCATTATCAATAAGCAGTAATATTTTGAAAGGAATCTTTTTTCTGAGCAGTGGGTCTTAACACTGGACTTAAAATATTCAGTAAACAGATGTGCTGTCATCCAGGCTTTGTTGTTCCATTTATAGAGCACAGGCAGAGTAGATTTAGCATAATTCTTAAGGGCCCTAGGATTTTCAGAATGATAAAGGAGCATTGGCTTTGACTTAAAGTCACCAGCTTCATTAGGGCCTAACAAGAGAGCCAGCCTGTCCTTTGCAGCTTTGAAGCCAAGCATTGACTTCTCTCTAGCTGTGAAAGTCCTAGATGGCAACTTCTTCCAATATAAGGCTGTTTCATCTATGTTGAAAATCTGTTATTTAGCGTAGCCACCTTTATTAATTATCTTAGCTAGATCTTCTGGATAATTTGCTGCAGCTTCTACATCAGCACTTGCTGCTTTACCTTGCACTTTTATGTTATGGAGACGGCTTCTTTTCCTAAACCTTATAAACCAACCTCTGCTAGCTTCAGACTTTTCTTCTGCAGCTTCCTCCCCTCTCAGCCTTTGTAGAATTGAAGAGAGTTAGGGCCTTGCTCTGGATTAGGCTTTGGCTTAAGGGAATGTTGTGGCTGGTTTGATCTGTCCAGACCACTAAAACTTTCTCCATATCGGCAATAAGTCTGCTTTGTTTTCTTGTCATTCATGTGTTCACTGGAGTAGCACTTTCAATTTGCTTCAAGAACTTTTCCTTTGCATTTACAGCTTGGCTAACTGTTTGGTGCGGGAGGACTTCGGCCTGTCTTAGCTTTCGACATGCCTTCCTTACTGACTTGAATCATTTCTAACTTTTGATTTAAAGTGAGAGACACGCGACTGTTCCTTTCACTTGAACACTTAGAAGCCATTGTAGGGTTGTTAATTGGCTGAATTTCAGTATTGTTGTGTCCCAGGGAATAGGGAGGCCCGAGGAGAGGGAGAGAGACAGGGGAATGGCCGATTGGTGGAGCAGTCAGAACACACATTTATTGGTTAAGTTCACCGTCTTATATAGGCACGATTTTGGTGCCCCAAAACAGTTAGAATAGTAACATCAAAGATCACTTATTGCAGATCACCATAACAAATATAATAATAATGAAAACGTTTGAAATATTGTGAGAATTACCAAAATGTGACACAGACATGAAGTGAGCAAGTGCTTTTGGAAAAATGGTGCTAATAGACATGCTTGATGCAGGGTTCACAAACCTTCCATTTGTAAAAAATGCAATGTCTGTAAAGCACAATAAAGCGGAGTGCAATAAAATAAGGTATGCCTGTATTGGGCTGCTTTTCTGCTTTTTAAAATGGGACTGGTTTGTGTATTAGTTTTCTTTGCTGTGTAACAAATTACCATAAACGTGGCCACTTAAAATGTCCATTTATTAGCTCACAGCTCTGTAGGTGAAATCCACCCCGGCTCTGCTGCATTCTGTGCTCAGGGCCCGACTCAGGCTGTCAGCCACATCCAGAGGCTCTGGGCAAGATTCATTTTTAAACTTTCAGGTTGTTGGCAGAATGCAGTTTGTTGCAGTTGTAGTACTGGGGTCCCCGTTTCCTGCTGGCTGTCAGCCTGGGGCCACTGTCAGCTTCTAGAGGCTTCCTGCATTCTTCTTCGTCACCTTGTCCCCTCTACCTTCAAACCAGCAACAGCTCACCAGATCCTTCTTGTGCTTTGAATCTCTCTGACTTCCACTTCTGCCACCAGCTGGAGAAAACTCTGCTTTTAAAGGGCTCATGAGATGATACAGCTCCCCTTTGCCGTATCATGTGACATGATCAAGGGAGTGATGTCTCATCGCAGTCACAGGTTCACGCACACTCTCTGTACAAGGGGGAGGACTGTACAAGGGGGAAGGTCACTGGCGTCATTCTTGAAATTCTGCCTAGCACAGAGGACAGGTTGAAATGGGAAAGTTGAGGTGTTTTTATCAGGCCTTGTGTTTGAGATTGAGGAAAAGAAGTTAATGGGATATGTAGTCTTATAACTTGTTTCACTCTTTTGTTTTTAAAAACAATGCAGACTCCACATGCCACTAAGGAAAATTGTTTTCACTCTTTATTTTTGTTTAGCAGGTATACTATGAACGAGTAAAAAGTTACTGTTATCTTTTTTTAAAGCAACAATGGGTTTTTCAGTGCCTATTATTTTATTTTGAACATCTCAGAAAAACTGGCAATTTAGAAGTCATTATGTTTGATGAATTTGTGTTTAATTTGCTTCAGTTCTGCAGAAAATCTAGTTGATCTGTACTGAGAAATTATAAAGCTTTTGGTGTTTTGGGGGCAATTTAATATTGCAACTTTGTTCTTGTTTTATGTAGGGGCAAAAAGTAAAAAAAAAGCCAGCATTTGTATATAATTTTTGTGCTGAATTAGATTCTTTGCATCAGGTTTGCATTTTTATTAAAAAGTAGGTTGATAACTTAATTTTTTCCTACTATTTCTTGTTTTTCAGTTGTCACCTTTGAAACTTTGTCTGATGACTATTCAAAGGTATGCTTGATAGCATTGGTTTGTACTAACTATACTTGGGAAATGAATGAGTGGAATTTGTTTTTATGATAAGTATTTTTATAATGTTCCCATTTTTAAATTAAAAATGGCTGTGTAGTAAAATAAAACCTATGATTTTCTATTAATATATTTTTCTAGTTTGTCACATGTATGATACGTAGTATCTTTTAAAACAACAGTGATAAAGATAGCCTTTGGCCAGTCTAATATCAAAATAAGTGTTCTATATCACATATGAAACCTTGTTAATATTTGTAAGAATTGGTAGTAGTCATCATTTTTAGACCACCTTATATTCTAAATGTGTGATTTTCATCATTGCATTTAAACTAGTGTTGTTTGCGGAGTTGCTTTCATTTTCTTATTCATATGTGAAAAGTAAAATAGTAATGTATGTTTAATTTTCTTAACCCTGCAAGTAAATGGTTGTGGCATATTCTGAAACAGTTCAAAACACAGCTGAATATATATATATTTTTTCTTTTCTTTCTTTTTTTGGTGCCATTAGTCCATCTTTCAATTCTTGTGGTCATTTTCAACAGTTAGAAGATTGTCAGTAAAGTGCCTTATTCAATTTAAAATGAAAAATTTTTCGTGATGTCAGACGTCATCTTGAAGGAAAATGGAATTTTCTGAGCTGACACAGCTTTATGTTTTGTCTTCAGTTCTGGAAACTATAGAGTACAGTTTTATCCTGTTGCCTGTGGTAGCCATTTATTATGTGTTTTGGGACATGTAATTTTATAATGTATTTTCTCTAGATATTGATAAGTTTGCTTTTACATACCATCTGCAGATTTTTAAGATACCCTTGTAATACATTAAAGTTAAATTTATGCAAGGAGTTTATCAAACCCTGTGTGATAATTATGAGATTATGAAAATGTGTTCTTAAGTAAACTAAGAAATTACTCACTGAGGTTACTGAGTAGTGCTCTACATTACAAGGTTCAGGCACTAGATAAATGAAGGACATTTGTCTTAAGTCAGTTAGAAGGTAAGGTTTGTAGAAAAACTATTTAGGATGCAGGAAGGCATTAAGAAACCAGTGGAGAGGTTTGATTCTTATCACAGTCTTTAATCATGCTGGAGAGTTGTGTGTATACACATGTGTTTACAGAGAGAAAGAGGAGGATGGGAGAGGTCAGAGTTTTTCTTGCTTTGCCAGTTTTAGTGATGATGATAAAATAAACACTTTACCTAGAAATCTAAGCAAACTAATTTTCTTGTTTCATTTTCAGATTGTCTTCTTACATAATGATAGATACATTGAATTTCATTCACAATCAGGTTTTTACTATAAAACCAGAATACCAAAGTTCGGGAGAGATTTTTCTTACCATTATCCATCCTGTGACTTGTACTTTGTTGGCGCAAGGTATTGGGTCTCATCACTCTTTGTTTTCTCCCTGCCACCTTCCCAAACAACTTCTGTTCTTAAAATTGAGGAGAGGGATTAAAAGAAGAATAAGACGTGATCCTTGCCTTTCAGTTGCTCAAAGGGTGTAGTTCCAAAGTGACTGTCTCCTGTCGAAATGACATCCTTGACTTTTATTAGCGTGGTGCTCTCAGTCTAGAGAGAGACATGGGTAGCTTAGTTGGCTTAGCCCCATTGCATGGCATTTTAAAACTTTGTATTCTTAGGTGCTACCTTTTTTTATGATTATAAAAATAATATAAATCCGTTTTAGAAAATTGGGAAAATATAAAAATATATGAAGAAGAAAAAATCACCCATAATTATGCAACCCAGAGGAAACCCTTATTATGTTTTATTGTATTTCCTTCTAGTCTTTTCTTATATACGCATATGGATATGTTTTGGATCTTGTATTCCTCCTGTTACTTGAAAACACAGTCATGTGTTTCTTAACAATGGGGATACATTCTGAGAAATGCATCGTTAGGTGATTTTGTCGTTATGCGAACATTATAGTGTGTACTTAGATAAACCTGGATGGTTAGCCTATGACCCACTTAGGCTATATGGTACAGATCTTATGGGACCACCTTAATCTGTGGGACTTCACTAATGTATGCAGTTCTTTGTTGACCAAAGTGTCGTTATATGGCACATGATTGTAATGTTCTACTTATGACTTCATAATATTTCCTTGGCACTTGGGTAGTTTAAATCACTTTTATACATGAACAAACTCACAAATAAGGTGATTATTTTGTAGGTTTAGAATACATTTTTGTATCAGTTTTTACAAAGGGAAGTGATGCCTTATAAGCGATAAAATATATTTCTAAAAATTATATTTACTTGAAGAAAAGTTCATTATAATTTAGCACATTTTTAACTTTATTCATTACTTTGCAGCTCTGAAGTTTATAGATTAAACTTAGAACAAGGACGGTATCTGAATCCTCTACAAACTGATGCTGCGTGAGTCTTTTTGTTTTTAGAATACTGCTGTATTTATTTTGGCCAGAAGATGGAGCCAGATGCTCAAGTTGTTATCACATATCCTGCGTTGCATTTAAGCAGAGCTCTGGGCAACTTAGTTACAAAGAGTGCTTTTCAGTTTTTTCTTGAACAAAAAAATTCACTAAAAGACCTCGTGATTCCTTTAAAATTTGAAAAATTTTTAATATACTTGAAAATTTTAAAACTCACTAAAAAATTCACTTTATTATTTTTTGCAGTGTTTTTAAAATTTTCATTCATGATTTTTGTCTTGTGATATTTTCTCTTGTGGACAAGTTTTGAATTAACTTGGAGTACCATTTTAAAAATTTTATTTTTTATGTTTTTGCTAGCAGACATTTAAGGTTTTTTCAAGTTTTCCTTTTATTGTACATTATAGTCTACACTTTTGTTTTATTTAAAGAAATCCTTTAGGAATGAATCTGTCATAATAATATTAGTACTGAGCAATAACAAAAATATTAGTGTGTTTACTATATGCTAGGTATTGTTTAGTATTTTATATATATTAACTCATTTTAGACTTACAACAAATTTTTATGGATGTATATAAGGAGCTTGTTGGATTTTCCTTATTGCTTTGAAAGGGTTTTTAAAGGTTAGAAGAACGCATAGTGATAAAGACCAAGTAAACTCATGGTATTTTTTTTTTTTTTTTTTTTTTTTTGTGGGGAAGACCAGCCCTGAGCTAACATCTGTTGCCAATCCTCCCCTTTTTGCTGAGGAAGACTGGCCCTGGGCTAACATCCGTGCCCATCTTCCTCCACTTTATATGGGACGCCGCCACGGCGTGGCTGACAAGCAGTGCATCGGCAGGCACCCGGGATCCGAACCCGCGAACCCCGGGCTGCCAAGCGCGGACTAAACCGCTGCGCCACCGGGCGGCCCCTCATGGTATTTTTTTTTACGTTGGCTTGAAATGCTCTTATTTTCTTTAAAAAAATTTAGAGTCACTTTATGATGCCTGGTTGAATAATAAAAAGTTATCTGCTGTTCTTTAGCTGCATAATTTCCTATGTATAATAACAGCTGCTATTTCTTGAGTATCTTGTAAACTCTGGACACTGCTAAACATTTTGTAGTTTTTTCACTTGAGCCTCACAACAACCAAATGAGATGGGTGAAATACTCATTTTACAGCAAGAGCTAATGAGGCGCGGCTCAGTGTACCCAACTCAAGGTGGTCAGTCTCAGGGTCAGCGGGTTAGAGCTCATGTTCTTTTTGCCTTGGGAGAAAGTATGTTGAGGAAGTAGAAAGAACCTTTATTTTCATGGCAGTGGAATAGTATTTCAGAAGGAGGTCCGTCCTTGTCTCGTCC
The DNA here is from genome assembly GCA_031878705.1 of Tapirus indicus. Classification (NCBI taxonomy): domain Eukaryota; kingdom Metazoa; phylum Chordata; class Mammalia; order Perissodactyla; family Tapiridae; genus Tapirus; species Tapirus indicus. Next base: position 8,689,666 of record CM062923.1, on the reverse strand, counting down.
CTGGCAGATAGAGTGTCACCCTGGGGATCAGAAACTTCAGTGATGGGTGCCAAGCCCTTAGCCCTCTCCTGCCTCACTGTTTTTCCTGTGCAGATGGGTGAGGGGGAATCTGCGTGTCTTCTTTCCCCATAGAATTGGGTTGACTGCTTACTTAGAAAATTCATTGAGAATGCCTCCCCCTTAAAGCGGATGCTAACACTTTTTCCCTATTGCTTTACTGTTTTAGGGAGAATAATGTTTGTGACATAAATTCAGTGCATGGCTTGTTTGCTGCAGGAACAGTAGAGGTAAGTATATGTTGACTTCATTTTTTGGGGGGTTGAGGAAGATTGTCCCTGTTCTAACATCCGTGCCCATCTTCCTCTATTTTGTATATGGGATGCCGCCACAGCATGGCTTGATGAGTGGTGTGTAGGTCCGCACCCAGGATCCAAACCTGTGAACCCTGGGCCGCCAAAGCAGAGTGCGCAAACCTAACCACTACGCCACCAGGCTGGCCCCTGACTCGATTTTTTTAAGTATTTGTTTTACATCTGATGATGAATGAGTGGAGTTTTGTTTAAAGACAGGGTTGTGTGATTCCTCAGAGCATGGTGCTAACGAAGTGACAAGCCACTGGCTTGCTTTTTTTGGAGCATGATAACTTCCACACAGAGACACAGCTGTGCTGTTGCGCAGACTGTGCCTTGTTGCGTATCCGATTTGGTGTGCATTGACATTGATCATCCAGAGCTAGATGCGAAGTCACTGCTGGGTCGCCAGCTGTTGGGGAGCAGTGTGACAGCCATTCATGTTCTTAGCAGGAGGCAGTATGTCATGGAGTCCCAGGTCTCTGCTGCATATTAGTTTATGACTGCATTACTTTCCCTGAGGCTTAGGTTCCTTTTGGTGACACGGAGATAATAATGCTTACCTTGCTGACTTTATAGAGGTGCTGGTGAGAATCACGTGAAACAACCTATGTGAAAACATTATAAACTGTAAAGGCATATAGGATCATGATTTGTATATCCTGTATAGTAGCATTCAATAAATACACAATATCATCCCTTTAAATCACAGTACCTTTGAATCAGTGTCCTTCATACTTGTCAAGATTTTTTCTGAATTCTGTATTTTTTAATTACAATAATGATAAATTACTCATAGTAAAAAAAAGAAAAAGCAGTTATGTCAGAAACATATTATTAAAAAAGTGTCCTCTTATGCCTTCCAGTCACCAAATCCTATACCCCAGGGGTAACTCTTTAATGAATGGTTTGCAGTTTTATCCTTTTGGGGTTTTTTTCTGTGTATATACAGATATGCATGTGTGTTAGTAATATATTTTTTAAAGTTTTTTTTACAAAAGCGAAATTATACCATGGTTCTTCATTTGGTTCTTTTTTTTAATGTAGTGGTATATAAGAGGTATCTTTATAAATTGGTACTTAAAATTACTTACAATGCTAAACTAATTTTTTAAAACTGATGGGTAGGACTACATTTTTTAGTGCACTACAGTTTATTAAACCCATCCCATATGGGTGAACTTTAGGTCTTTTTATTCAAATTATTTTTGTGTTAGAAGATTAGGATTTGCAATGGGACCCATGAGGTAGATTTAATAGAAATAAGTAAAACTGTGTTGAATGTGTTATAATACTATTAAGCCTAAACCAGGCCAGTGAAACATTCTCTTGGTAATTACTTTTCTTGAGATTACCACGGGAAAGTTTTAAAATAGTTTCCTCAAAAAAATAGTTTTTAAAGAGTCCTCGCACAATCTACGCTAGATATCAAGAAACATGCTCTGTAAGAGAAGTTCTGGTTTAGAGCAGGCTATTCTTTCCCTAGCTGTTCTACCCATTTTTTGTTTTTGAAATGTGACTTTTTGTTTTTATGTCCATAAAGTCTATTAACTCATTTTGAGAAGACATAGAAGACTAGACCATTTGGAATTACCTGCTGCATGATTGATAAGATTTCTCTTGTTTATCTTTATGACAGACACATTGGTAATAATATTAAATGGTTAATGAGATCAAGCCTTCTAAGTAATTCGAAGTCTTGCTTTTTAAGGTCGTTAACATAGTAAACAATTTTTTTAATCTCTGTGTATGTTTTTTTTTTTTTATCATTACAAAATCAAATAATACAGAAGAGTAAAGAGTGAGAAATATAGTTCCCTCTGCCCTGGTCCAAGCCTGTGTCCTTAGGTACACACTTCATAATTTGTTCTGTGTCCTCTCAGAGGTTTCTCTATGTTTGTGCAAACATTTTTTAAAGAGACAATGGGATCATACTGCTTTTTTAAATAAACTGCTTTTTTTTATAGCAGATTGTGGACTTATTTCTAGTACATGTGTATCTACATCAATCTTTGTAACAACTGTATAGCGCTCTGTTCAGTGGGTTACGCCACTTGCTCCATTGTTTGTTCTTCTTTTCATTTTTCTGCTTTATTTTCCCCCAGCTTTTTATTTTTAAAAATGTACACCTTCTGAAAAGTTGAAAACATAGCTCACTAGTCACTTATTTATATACATTTTGCACATTTGCTTTTTTTAAATGAAAATGTGTGTGTCTGTATATAAAGTTTTCTGAACCATTTGAAAATAAGTTGCAGACATTATGACATTTTAGCCCTAAATAATTCCAAAATGTTTTTTTAAAAACAAAGACTTTCTCCTGTAAAATCATAATACTGTTATCGTCTCTAAGAAATTTAACATTGATAAAATAATACTACATACTTAAATATTAACATTGATATTTAAACTTTCCCAGTTATACTAACATGTCTTTCATAGCTTCTCTCCCCTCCACCCCACCGAACAAACCAGGGTCCAGTCAAGGATCATGCATTGCATTTTGGACCTTTTTTTGTTAACCAGTTTTTTTTTCTTTTTTTTAATTATAAGAGACAATTCAGCTCATGGTAAAACATTTAACAGTACTAAAAGGGGTATAAGGTAAAAAATTAAATTCTTATTCCCTATGAGATAATGTTAATAAGGGTTTTTTTGGTATTTGTCTAAAAATTTTCTAGTAGCAGCTATTATTTAAAATTACTGTTTTTTGTTTGTTTAGGGTCGAGTGGAGTGCTGGGACCCAAGAACTCGAAACAGAGTTGGCCTGTTAGACTGTGCATTAAGTAGTGTCACAGCAGATTCAGAGTAAGTAGAAATTAATTTGCAGTTTAAATATTCATCAGCTTCTGATTTAAACAAATGTGTCAATACGGAATTAAAATCAATTGCTAAAGGATGAAATTCTTCAGACTTATATCTGAGGTTGTAGTTTTTGTGATTGTTTATATAAAAATCCTTTCCTGTTAAAAGCTCACTAAGTGGTCAGCCAGATAGAATTCCTTTCTAAAGTACCATATAGAATGCCTTATTTATTTAGTTGCCATGGGATTGTAGTAAAACAATTGGAGTTTATATTTCCAATTCTGTAGGATCTAGTGATAGAACCAGGAGTACACAAGCAAAAAGATGGGCTTTCTCTCTAAGGTGGAGAGCAGCAAGTGTTTTTGATATTTTCTTATTCCTGTTTGCCACTTCCTACGTGTAAAACAGTTAGAAAAGTAACATATACTTGGGGGATGAAAACCTCTAAAAGCTTGAATCAAGTAAGAGATACAGGCCCCCTGTCCTTTCCCCACTCCCTGGAGTGGTTACTGTTGCCCTGTTTGATCCATATTTCAGACATTTTTCTATGCTCATATGAACACACATGCAGACGTACCACTGTGTTGGTCAGATCCTTGACATGGGATTATTTGCTGTACTCAGTTCAGGAAGGCCCTTTCTCTGGGCTCTGGGTATTCATAGGAATGTGACTTTACTAGCAAGTCCTCCTTTCAGTTGGTCAGGCGTTTATCTGTGGTTCCATCATAAGGGAGATGGAGTGTTTGATGGGTGGGCTACAGAGAGACTGCAAACCCTCTAAATTACTGCAGAATTTTGTGTGATTTGCATTTTTCTGGGAGAGAGAATAATTCATATAGCTATTTCTTTTGGGAAAAAAAAAAAAACGGCTTATGTAAAGCATCCTTGACCTAGAAAAAAGTTAAGAATCACTGAATTGGAAAGACATCTCTTTCTAATGTACACATCTTTCCCTGTGTGATAACTAAAGAAGTTAATTGTTTTCCGTCTTTTAATTATGACATTTAAAGAGAGTATAGGAAATTTTTTTCTTGACTATCAGTGCGTTTTATTAAAATAATATTAATGAACAACTTTGTTGGGAAATTCACTCATTCTAGGCTTGTTTTTAGAATTAGACATTTTTATTGTGAAATATAATACACATACAGAAAATCTCAGAAAACATTAATGTATAGATTACTGAATTATTAAGAACCTTTACATTTGTTAAAAGAATAAACCAATGGAAAATGCTTCTCAATTTCATCATATTGGTATGAAAGAAAACGAATCAGAAACCTGCTTATTTTTAGAAAGTAGGAAATCAGTCACAGGTAAACGATATTTACCTGCTCCCTAGGAAGCAGAGAGGTTAGGTTTCTCTTACTCAAACATTAACTTGTCTTTGAATTAGAAGAAAGATACTTGGGTTCTAGTACAAGCTCTGTATTAATTGTTTCATCTTGAAAAAGCCATTTAAGAAAACAGGCCGGCAGGAGTTATTTGCAGTATGTCTTAAGGCTATTTTTAGTTTAAATGTAATGAGTACAGTATACCACTATAGAAAATTTAAGGGCTGTGAAAAAGTATTCTTTACTGTGGTCTTTAGAAACATGGGAGTATTTATTCTGTTTTTTTTTTAATAGACTATTGATTCACAAACATTTCTTAGTGGCCTTGTTTATCCTTGGGAATGGGGCATTTTTCAGCTCTCGTGATGGAGGTTATTTTATTTATTTAAAAAAATAATTTTAGGGGCCGGCCTGGTGGCCTAGCTGCTAAGTTCACGCACTCCACTTCAGCGGCCTGGGGTTCGCAGGTTTGGATCCCGGGTGTGGACCTGATGCACCTGTTGTCAAGCCATGCTGTGGCAGCATCCCATATAAAGTAGAGGAAGACGGGCCTGGATCTTAGCCCAGGGCCAATCTTCCTCAGCAAAAAGAGGAGGATTGGCGATGGATGTTAGCTCGGGGCTAATCTTCCTCACAAAAAAAAAAGTAAAAAAAAAAATTTTATTTTGTAAAAATGATTTATACTTAGCGTAAAAAGATATTAAGCAGTTTCAAAAATACACCAAAGAAAGTGTTATGGTGCCAGGTCCACTTTTGCCCTTCTCCCAGAAAGCCAAACACCGAGACAGCAAGATTACAGCAGAGAGAGAGTTTAATCACAAGGCAGCCAAGTGAGGAAACAGGAGAGAATGACTCTCAAATCTGCTTCCCCAAAATAGGGACTGAGGGATATTTAGTAGGGGACAAGGTGGTCTGAGATGACTGGAGGTAAGGAGAGATGAGGTAATGGATGATCTGCGCAAGCGTAGTCAGGCTTCATGCCTCCTCATAGGATGCGTGTGCACAGAATGGCCGCTCCTGAAAAAAATAGCTCAAACACCCATTACCATGGTGACCTAGGCCCCAGAGGGATGTTGTCTATAGGAACCTGGTGGGAGTCAGACAGCATATTGCCTGAACAGCACAATTAACAATGGGTAAGTTTATCATGCAGATTTAAGTCCTCGCCTTCTGTTCTGACATGTTTCTAGGTAAGGCCATCCCCATCCCTTCTTCCTGTTACAGGGAGGAAGATACCTTTACAAATGGAGATTTCCTTTACAAATGTAAATGTCTGTTTCAAAGGGTAACCAGAACTAAGAATGGCTTAGCAAGGACCCTCCCAGATACCGGGAGATGTCTGTGGTGATGGCCTGTTTTGGGGGCAGGCCTCCCATCCCAAACTCTTTTGGTCAGTTAGTGGGGGTGGGGGTCAAAGTGTCCTTCGGGCAGGACACACTTTGAGGTGGCCAATTCCAATCCCCCCTAGTTACTAGCTGCTTAATCATCAATAGTCAGCTGTTTGCCGGTTTCAAAAATAACATCACGTCTGCATACACACAGGCAGGTTTAATTTAAGTAACCAGACCACTCTTGGTACATGGAGCATGTTTATAGTTTTTCACTCTTATACATCCATTTACATTCTGTGATCATTTTCTGAGGAAAAATACTGAGAGCCTGAATTTCTGGGTTAAATAGCATATTTTTTTTAAGGCTTTGGGTACCCATTGCTAAATTGCCTGATAGAAAAGGTAAAATTGGTTTAAAGGTCTACCTGCATGTACAGAATGCACATTCTCCCACGCTCAGTAGCCCAACGCATCCATCATATCTTAATAGTACTAAAATGTCAGAAAGAGCCTGGGGATGTCGATTAAATACAGCTTGGTAGAAATAATAGCTAACAGATAGTACTTGCTATTTTCCAGGTAGTGTTCTAAGTTCTTTACATATGTTAGCTTACTTAATACAACCACCTTCGATGGTAGGTGCTGATCTTGTATTCATTTTACAGGTTAGGAAATATTGACCAATGGTGCACGTAAGCCTTTAAGAATTATGTTGCAGAAGCATATTTATTTCTAGGTAAAGATGTTCCAAACATACTGTTAAGTGGAAAAGCAAATCATACAGTTGCCTATAGAGTTTTATCATATTTTCATAAGAAAAACAATGAACGTGGATGTATATTACAGGGAAAAAATCTAGATGTGTACCAAAATGTTAAAAGTAGTTTTGCTTGCTGATTCAGTTTCAGGTGATTTTATTTGTTAATTTTTTAAGCTTTGCTTTATTTTTTCCTATACAAACATTATAAGCTGTCACCTCTGTTATTTGACAGAGATGGAGTTCTGGAAGGTGGAGCCACTATAATAACAGAAAGAAATATGTGTAAATATTGGATAGGGGAGGACAGGCTATCATTATTCACAGATGATTGTCTACCTGAGAAACCCGGTAGAATCAACTAGAAAACTGTAAGAACTAACATGAGAGTTAAGTAAATTGGTTACAAAATAAATTGGTTACAAAATCAATGGCTTTGTTATTTATAAGCAATATCTAGTTAGAAAGATACAGTGGAAAACAGTTCTCATTTATAACAACAAAAATTGTAAAATACTGAGGGATAAAATTTAATAAGTACCTATCTGAAGAAAATGACAAAATTTTATTAAGAAATAAAAAAGGTTCAATAAGAAAAATGACGTATCACTGCACTGAAAAATAAGTCTAGAGTTCATTTTTAAAAGTAAATGACTAAAAATGATGTGGATGAGAGGCCTCAAGGTTCCAGACTGATGCTCAGTGCAGTTACCGGCTGAGTCTTTAGGTGGCATAAGAGACCCGAGGATGCTAATAATCAGTAGCCAGGACTGTAGGTCCTGGTCCAGGACATGTAGACAGTAGGTATTGAAATCAGGATTATTGTCCTCTTCTGACTTGTCGTCTGGCACCCTTTCCACTATAGATCATTGCTTTTGGTGCTGATACTCTTGGTTGCTGAGTGAGAAGCATATTCCAGATTCATGGCCATAACCATTCATCATCTGTCTTTGTACTTTTAGTCCCCACTTGAGGATTAATCTTTTATTTTATCTTGACACAGCTAACTTTAAAAATGGAAATGGGTATACCCATGCCCGAATATAAAATTGTTCCTTTTAAGCAAAGAAGGGGATGTTTCTCCAGGATCAAAATGAATAAACAACCCACCAGCTGGGAGAAAATATTTGCAAATCGTTTGTCCGACAAGGGATTAATCTCAGTAATATATAAAGATCTCATACAACTGAGCAACAAAAAAACAAACAACCCGATCAAAAAATGGGCAGAGGATATGAACAGACATTTTTCCAAGGAAGAGATACAGATGGCCAATAGACACATGAAAAGATGTTCAACATCACTATCATCAGGGAAATGCAAATCAAAACTACACTAAGATATCACCTTACACCGGTTAGAATGGCTGTAATCACAAAGACAAATAACAACAAATGCTGGAGAGGTTGTGGAGAAACGGGGACCCTCATTCACTGCTGGTGGGAATGCAAACTGGTGCAGCCTCTATGGAAAACAGTATGGAGAGTCCTCAAAAAATTAAAAATAGAAATACCGTATGATCCAGCAATCCCACTCTTGGGCATCTACCCAATGGACGTGAAATCAACCATCACAAGAGGCGTATGCACCCCTATGTTCATTGCAGCAGCATTCACTATAGCCAAGAAGTGGAAGCAACCCAAGTGTCTCTCAACTGATGATTGGTTAAAGAAGATGTGGTATATACATACAATGGAATACTACTCAGCCATAAGAAAAGACACAATTGTCCCATTTGCAACAACATGGATGGACCTAGAGGGTATTATGTTAAGTGAAATAAGCCAGAGAGAGAAGGACAGACACTGCATGAACTCACTCATATATGGAATATAAGTGAACACACGGACAGAGAGAACTGATTGGTGGTTACCAAGGGGAGGGGGGGCGGGGGGGCACAAGGGGTGAAGGGTTACATCCACAAGGTGACGGACAAACAAAAATGTACAACTAAAACCCCACAGTGTTATAAACTAAGACATCAATAAAAAAAAAAAAATGGAAAGCAAAAAATAAAAAAAAAAAGAAGGGGATGTTTCTGTAAATAATCTTGTCATGGCTTAATTAAAATGAAAGATACTGTCATACCAATCCTTTTCAGTTGGTTTTATATTTTCAGTAACTTTTTTGTTTGTAGCTACTTTGAGAATATGTCTTACAGTTTTTGAAGAAGATCGTCTACAGATTTTTAAATGAAGATTACATTTATATGTAAAGTTCATTTTTTATCTTGATTAAGAAAGTTTGGGTACAATTACCTTTTAAACAGAAGGCCAGAAATATGATTTTCCCCATTAGAATTGAAGTGAAGACTAATAATGAATTTGTTACTTGGAAGGAAGTTTGGCCATATATACATGGAACATGAATATTTTGCCTTTCAGGATAAACAGTTTACCAACAATCTCTGCTTTGAAATTTAATGGTGCCTTGACCATGGCAGTTGGAACATCCACAGGGCAGGTAAGTATGTTTAAGTTGGAAACTTCACACTTCAGTTCGTATTTCAGAGGTGTGTGTGCATTGTGGGAAACATCCACAGATCTTTCCACTGTGGCACAGAGAATGAGGCGTTACTGTTTTGGCCAGAGTGGACGGAGTACTCCACAACGCTGTGTTCTTTCAGTACCTTGAGAAATTCTGCTTCTGGCCTAAATGGTTAGTCTGAGAGGCTCTCAAGCTGGAGCCATGGTGGGTTGTGCCTCAGATGTTCTCCTGACTGGGGTTTGGGACAGCATTTTCCAGAGTGTGTGTGACAGAGTTCTATGGTTAAAAAAAAAGTTTGGAATTCTGTCAGATTGCCACTCTTGGAGATTGACTGTGCATTTAAATATATTTTAAAGGCTCTGAGAATTCCTGTAGACAAAAAATGTGTTTAATAAGTATTTCCGGAATTTATTTGTTCAAGGAACCTTTTTTTCACCCAGCACCATTAACCACATCCCATGCAGTGAGTGGTCAGTGGAACATACCTCAGCAGATGCTGTCTGAAGAGTCCAAATGAAATGGCTGCAGAGGTTTAATTCATCTTTTCTTTTCTTTCCTTCAAGGCAGAGCCCATACTCTTGAGAATTTGCTCTCCCCCAGAACAGGTCTGAGACCCTACTTCCAGGAGAGTTACTGCCTCTATCATCATGGTCTAGAGAGGATCTGACACTGGGACTAAGATCTGGCTTCCCCAGGTCCCTGCCTCTAATGACAGGGCTCAGAAGAGACACCTCCTCCTCCCCAAACAGTCATAGCCTTGCCACCACTGTCTGCCTTGAATCTGCCAGGACTATCTTCCTTGTGCCTTTTTTTCTTGTTTCTGTCAGTCGCTGTGGCAGTGCGTGGTGCATAAGTAGGCACCCGGTGTATGTATTTGTTGAATTCACAAATGACACAAATTCTTAAGGACTTTCCTTTTTGTTCTTAGGATGACTCAGTAGTTCTCAAATCTTAGTGTGCCTAAAAATTACTCTCAGGGTTGAATTTATAAAACCATGTGCTCTAAGGGTAATTTAAGAGATTTTTCTAGAATATTTTTGCTGGCTGACTTTAGAATCTTTGTACCCTGAGTAAGCATATTCATTGTGTTCATACAAAGGTAATGAAACAAATGACAGCATTATTCTAAGTTTTAAATCTTGCTTTTTGAAATAAAATATTTAGTTTGTTTAAACAGAAATAATTTGTTTTTTTCTTTTAGGTTTTGTTATATGATCTTCGATCTGATAAGCCGTTGCTAGTTAAGGATCACCAGTATGGGCTGCCCATTAAGTCAGTTCATTTCCAGGATTCATTAGATTTGATTTTGTCAGCAGACTCTCGAATTATCAAAATGTGGAATAAGAACTCAGTACGTATTTTTTTGTTGAAATTACTAATTTGCATGTTTTCCTGCTGTTCCTTTTCTTTCTGTTGCCTTTTTGAGTTATGTGGGTTCTTGAGGAAGAGACGCCAAGTGTCCATGTGGGAGCTTAGTTGGAAGTCAGTTACTTCAGGATCGATCATATTCACATGTGAATCAGGTGGTCAGGATTGCTTTCTTCCTATAGCAGTTTTCCTGATTTGCTGGAACTGGCATGCATTTTTACATGAACAGATAGGTAGAGAGAAAATCATTATTTAAAAACATTGGTCTGTGAGAAACCCCCTAGATCTTGAAGCTCTCTCACAACCTTAGGAAAGTTTTTCCTAGCTGCTAATTATCTTTCCATATCAGCGTTATTATACATCTCAATTTCATACCTTTTCTCCATCTCAAACAACTGGATATTAGAAATGACACCTTTACACCAATTTATGGTGTTTTTCTTAACAATATTTTCTTAAGGATATTTGATGCTCTCTCCCCTCAACTCCAAGTGTCATTTAAAAAGTGACAGGTTCTATATTGCTGGTTTTAATCTGCCTTCTGCTTTTCATTTTTCATTTTAGAACCTAAGTATTTTGAGAGAATAGTGGGTTAGTGCATCAACTAAATGGGAGAGAATTCATTCAGTATAGCAATTGCTTTTAAGGGCTCTTTACATTTAATTAATTACAAACTTAGCATCTTTAGTCAAAAAGTGTCACTTCTTTTTTTTAAACTCATTTTTGAGATGAAGGGGTGGAAGGTCCAGGGTCTCAGCGTTAGTTGCCAGAGGACAAGCGCCAGTCTTCCCGTGGAGGCTGCCTGTGCTCAGGGCAGAGCTGCTACCAGCAGTCCCATCACAGGTCAGCTGCTTGTCAGAATCCCTGGCTGCTTGGACCGTTGGTTCTTAGTTTTCGTTTTGTTAGGTCTCGAAGTATTGACCTCACTCAGCTTACTTTCTTTTTTCCCCCAGATGTGTTGTGGAGATGCAGAGTTATTCTCTGTTCTGCTTCCCAAGGCCTAGTACCTTCATAGCTTCTGTGACTCTGTTTATGTTAGGGAGAAGAGGACATCTCCCAGCTTTTCTCAATTCTTGGAAGACTTACCCTGATGAGCGCCTAGGAATTGACTGCTGCTTGCATTTATATGTTAGCTTTGGGTTGGGAGGGTTTTGAGGGCTTTCTTAGGGAGATTCATGGTGTCTTAGGCTGTAATTTTCTCTGCTCTTTTTCTGATAATCCGAAGTTTTAAATATACTTTAAAACAATATTTTTAATACTACAAATGCAGACATTTTTGTTTTTAAAATTCATAAGATAACTGGTAAAGTAGAAGTTGTCGTTGGCCTGGCTTCGGTCCTACCTGAAGGTGACGACTGTTACCACTTTGGATGTGTCCTCCCAGACCCTTTGACTGCTGTGTGGTTTTCCATAGTGTGGGTTTCTGTGCAGTGTGGCACCTTTTCTTTTTTGTTTTGTGCTATTATAGTTCCCTTTTTCCCCTTCTTTTTTTCTTCCCTCTTTCCTTCCTGTTTCAATGGGAACTTGAGAAGAAAGGGAGGTAGCTGTGTGAATTTCACTGTTTGTCTTGAATTAGAACTTGGCTGCTGTTTTTCACTGAGCATAAAATAACTGTCTTCCCCAGGTTTTAACTGTTACCACCCCTTTTGCTGTGGGAGCCTCTAATAATGAGTTAATAGGGGCCAGCCCGGTGGCGCAGCGGTGAAGTTTGCGCTTTGGCAGCCTGGGGTTTGCTGGTTCGGATCCTGGGTGCTGGCCGACGCACTGCTTGTCAAGCCGTGCTGTGGCAGGATCCCATATAAAGTAGAGGAAGATGGGCACGGATGTTAGCCCAGGGCCAGTCTTCCTCAGCAAAAAAAGAGGAGGATTGGCAACGGATATTAGCTCAGGGCTGGTCTTCCTCACACACACACGCACAAAAATAATAAAATAAAGAAAATATATGTATAATAATGAGTTAATTAAATGCAAGAGCTGGCAGACATTTTCAACATCAGATCTTGAAACCATCGTCCTGTAGTTGTTAGGATAAGTTTTATTTGGGCCTTGTTGTCATGATCGAGCACGCCCTCGTGACCAACACCTGGGTGACTTGGTTTTGCTTGAGTTGCTTTCCTTGTTTATCTTTCTCATCAACTTTTTCCACTCCCATCTTATCGTCTTTTTTTTTCTTTTACTACCCTTCTCTTAATTTTTTAAAATAGAGAACATTTCCCCCACATTTAAAATAAAAATGTTTTAGCCTTAACTATCACAACTAACACTTTATGCATTTATAGTGTTTCATTTTTTAAGTTATTTTATATCCATTATCTTTTTTGATCCTCCTCAAACCCTGTGATACAAGGATGGCAGATACTGTCCTCGTTTTACTGTGTTGCCATCTCTCCTGTGGTTTCTTTGAGTGCAGGTTTAACTAAGATATACTTTCCAGATGATGAGAATTTTTTTTAAGTTGATGTACCACTTTGTTTTAAACATTAGACATTATCTTTAAAATTTTGTATTTACTTTCTTGGATCTCTCCCCCACACCGGGCTTCAGTTCCTTTACCTCTAAAATGAGGTATTTTGATAAATTGATAAATGAATTCTCTAAGGTTTTTTAAACTGAAATTCTGTGATTTTATAGGTGATTTTATTTCTTTACATAGCAGCATGTGGTTATGTCTCCAGTTTATTTTCTTTACATGACATTGCCAAAAGTTGTCTTCTTTTAACTATTTAATGATTCCTTTTTGCTTACTCTTTTAGGGAAAAATATTTACGTCATTGGAGCCGGAACATGACATTAATGATGTCTGCCTCTATCCCAACTCAGGTATGCAGCATGTAGCAATGGGTCATTCAGTGAGACAAATCTGGGTTATGCTTTATTGCGTTTTGAACTCATTGTATTTCTCAAGTCAGAGTTTGGCTTGGTCAGGACAATTCTTGAATATTGTACTTACTTGAAGAATACAGAGCAGGAAGTGGTGTGAATGATTCAGAAAATGGTATTCTCAGTGACTCAGTCCTCAGCCAGCCTAGCTATTAGTAGAAGCTGGTAATAGTGTAGAGGTAGGTGGCAGGTGAGATGCTATTTTAGTGTGCTCTTTAGCTGTTTTATGTGATTAGTAATAGTGTGTGGAAATTGAGGTTAGGGATTTGAAGGCTGGAGTTGCCTGATAAACCACAAGGCTCATGAAGCCATGGGTTTTGGTATATTCTATGTTGTATGCTATTCAGCAGATTACATGGCAGATTTCAAGATTTAACAATATCTTCGAGGCAAACCTGTGAAGAATTTTGGGGTATGAGAGAAAGCAATGTTGTACTGTAAGAATAGACGTACACCGATAATTTTGATGGAGTAGTACAAGGCACAGCAGGAAAAGTTCTGTTATGTATGTACAAACAGCATTTTGACAACGTGTTAGAGAGGGCAGTTTCAGCCAGAGCAGCTGGAGGAGATCATGGAGAAGATTTTTGTTTGCAGTGAGTTTGGAGTGGTGAGTGAGATTTGGTGGGTGGAGTTGGGAGATGAGGTGAACGGAGCAGGGACAGACAGAATGACAGTAAAAGAACCAACAGTTTTTGAAGGAGAATAGAAGCTAAGACAGGAGCAATTCAGTGGGCATTGCTCAGCAAGTATTGTATCACAGAAGTTGAGGCAGGAAGCAAAGAACTGAGTTATTAAATGCTCCTATGTTGCCAGTCTAAGTGATGGATGCTGTAATAGTAACTTATCATTTAATCTTTTTATAACCCTGTGTAGTTAGTGGCACACACTTTTTTTTTCTTTTCTTTCTTTCTTTCTTACATCGTAGGAATGAGAAAAATTGGGTAATTTGCCCAGGTTGGTCACCCAGCTGGCATGTGGCAGAGCCTCGGTTAGAGCCAGCCTTTCCTGCTTCTGGAGCCCATGCTCTTTCTGGTGACATGCTACTCTTCCGAGAAAGATGAGGGACTCTAGATCTTTGTGCTTAGCTTTTCATCTGTGATAGTGGAGAGGATTTTTATTGTGATAGTGGGGGTGAGTCAAATTCTGATGAGTTCAGGAATTAATTGCAGCTGTGCTTGCTGAGGTCCTAGTTAGCAAGTATTGAGTGGTCTAAAATGGAGTCTGGGCTAAGTACAAAGATGAGTAAAACCAGGTGAAATTGAAGTTGGAACAAGGGTGGTGAGCAGATTTAGCTGGATTGAGGGAGTGGGAGTTTGAAGGGCAGCAGGTAGTGATGAGGGAAAGAAGTTCTCAACCTGTGCCGTCCAGTTTGGTAGCCACCAGCCACATGTGAATTCGCAGTGTGACTAATCTGCATTGAGATGTGCTCCAAGTATATACACACCAGATTTGAAGACATTGTATGAAAAAAGAATGTAAAGTAGATCATTAATTTTTTATATTGATTACATATTGAAATGAAAATATTTTGGACTTAGTTAATAAAATATATTAAAATTAATTTTACATATTTCTTTTTATTTTTTAAATGTGTCTACTTGTAAATCACGTATGTCACTTGCATGGTACTGCTATTGGACAGTGCTGGTCTAGACATGGAGATCTTTAAACAGTTAATTAAGGATGCTCATAAGATACAAGACATTACAAGTCAGCTGCGGGCGTAGTGGTTCTTCACTTCCACAGAGTGCAGCATCGATCTCCTTGGAGTGGAGACGTTCATTTAGTGGTCAGACATACCGTTATCCTGCCGAGGAAGAATAACAATCATTCCCTAATATCATCTTACATCCAGTCCATTTTCACATTTCCCTAACTGTCCCCCAAATGCCTTTTTTAGCCCATTTTTTGGAACTAGGATATAATCAAGGTTGTGTATTAGATTTTGCTGTTGTGTGTCTTTAGTTTCTTTCAATCCAGAATGGTCCCCCCATCTTTTTTTTTTTCCTTCTCCCTGACACTGACTTTCCCAAGATCAGGTCGATAGTCTTGTAGATTGTCCCTTATCCTGGATTTGTGCGATTGTTTTCATGGTGTCTGACTTGTTCCTCTGGCCCCTGTATTTTTTTCCAAAATAGAAGTTAAATCTGGGGCTAGCCCAATAGTGTAGCAGTTAAGTTCGTGTGTTCCGCTTTGGCAGCCCGGAGTTTGCGGGTTCGGATCCTGAGTGCAGACCGACTTACCACTCATCAAGCCATGCTGAGGTGGCGTCCCACATAGAAGAGCTACAACTCTACAACTATGATATACAACTATGTACTGGGGCTTTGGGAAGAAAAAAAGGAAGATTGGCAACAGATGTTATCGCAGGGCCAATCTTCCTCAAAAAAAAAAAAATAGCTTAACGGCTTGATGCACTGTAGGTTAAATATTTTGGACAAGAGGAATGTGCAGGGATGCGGGGTTCTCCGCGACAGACCTCATCCTATTAGTCTTCCATCCCAGCGCCAGTGAGGAGGAATGTGCTTGCTTTAAGAGCACCCCCAGATCTCTGCAGATTAGAGATTACAGAGTACCCTTTTCTGAGAGGTAAACATCTTACTTAGAGTGATGATTTGGACGGAGGAATGACTTTACTGTGAAATAACTTATGAGAGGTTAATCAAACACAAAAACTAGCTAAATAGTTTCTTTCGTGAAATCGCAAGCACAGTAAGACAAGTGCATTAGCTGCTGCTCTGGGGTTTGGATCTGAGCGTGGTTGATTCATGTGCTTTGCTGTCTTTCTCTGGCTTTACCACACCTTTTTCCTTTAATGCTGCTCTTTATGTTTTGTGCTTAATCATTATGAGCTTAATCATATTTTAGAAAAGCTAAAACATTCTTTTTTTTATCCTGTCACTTACTCACTTTAGAGTAATTAAAGAAAGCCGAATCATGATTACTGCTTTGTAGTGTTTTTTCTAATATTAAGACTGCTCAGAATGTTGAGAAATGGTTCCGCCTTCCTGGCTCCTTTTATGCTCCTGCTCTTGTTGCTCATTCAGCCGTCTCTTCGTCAGGCAGCTGCTCTGCAGGCCAGGACGCACGAGAGGCAGCAGCTCTGAGGTGCTGGTGTGCATCAGCTTCACATGATGCTTGTTGAGCTCCCCTCTGTTGATCCCCGCCCAGGCCTATGGAATCAGGATCACTGGTCTCAGAACCATTGGTAGAGAGAAAAGATTTAAGCTCAGGAAGACCTAATTCAGGTTTCATAATTACGCAGATTATCCAACCTCAGTTTTCTCACCTGCCTTACAGGTTACCGGAGGCTGTCTATACTGTTAACTGTGAAGTAGGCTTTTATTCTCTCACTATCCTCTCAACACATAGAAAAAGGCTCTTTGGGTCATCTGTAAATATCCTTAGTGCCCTGTATACAGTCTCGTGCTGCATACCGACATTTCAGTCAATGACGGACCGCATATATGACAGTGGTCCCATAAGATTAGTACCATACAGCCTCGGTGTATAGTAGGCTATACCATCTAGGTTTGTGTAAGTATACTCTATGATGTTCGCACAATGATGAAATCGCCTAACGACACATTCCTCAGAGTGTATCCCTTTGTTAAGCGACACGTGAAGTAAAATCACAAGCACCAACTTATGTCAGGAGTTGAACACATGGGAAGAAATAGCCCAGCCTTTCCCCACTGGCAGAGTTCAGTGCTCACTGCTTGTCTGCTCTGAGCTGTCCAGGGCAATGACCGACATTTTAGTGCAGGGCTTCTCATATGTATCTGGTGAAGGACCAAGGTTTTGTTTTTTTCTTTGTTTTTAAGTTTCCAATCCATTGCAGATTATTTTTGTAAAATATAATAAAAATGAATTATTAGAAAAAGGATCACACGTTTGGATCTCACTGCAACATCAAATTGCTATACAAGTTTCTAAATTATTCCTTTCAGTTTCTACACTTATCTCAGCCGGGTACCAGTTTGCAGACTGGCCCTGGGAGCTAACTGTGAGTAGTGTGAGCATAGAGTATTGTGTCTGATTTCCAGCTGTGAGCTGTAGTGAGTCCTTTACCCTCGCAGCACATGCAGATGAGTACTGACAGGTGCATGCCCCTGGGGAGGGCACTGTTCTACCAGGTTCTCTGTCACTGCACTCTTACACCAAACCATACATTGTATACTGTACTATTTCATACTGGAGGTGTGATCTTTTGATTCTAGGTGCTGATGATCTTTTCCTTCTTTATTTTTTTGGTGAGGAAGACCAGCCCTGAGCTAACATCCGTTGCCAATCCTCCCCTTTTTGCTGAGGAAGATTAGCCCTGGGCTAACATCTGTGCCCGTCTTCCTCTACTTTATATGGGACGCCACCATGGCATGGCTGACAAGCAGTGCATCTGTCCACACCCGGGATCCGAACCTGCGAACCCCGGGCCACCAAAGCAGAGCGTGTGAACTTAACTGCTACACTACCAGGCTGGCCCCCTTTTCCTTCTTTTTTAAAATGCATATTTTTATTGTTGAAGCCATAATAAACACAAGGAAAGGAAATTTAGAGGAAAAACCATCCATAATTCCACAGTCTCTTCACAAGTACCATTACTCTTTTACCATTATAGAAATTCTTGTTGTATTAATCATGTGTTCCTATGTTTTAAATTGCTGTCCTCACACAATACATATGATTGTCTTTTGCTTTTCAAGTTGACATTATATTATATTAAAAACACTTTTCATGTTGCTATACGGTGTTTATATTGGCACTTTTTAGTGGTTTATTACTTGATCACACAGTCTTTTCGTTTTATCTTAGTTTGTATTGGAGTTTGAGAGTCCCACGTTACATGGGCTTTGGAGTCAGTAGATTATTAGGTACTCTACTTAGCTGTTTGGTGACCTTGAGTAAATTATCTCATTTCTGAGGCTGCATTCTCATTTGTGGGTGTGAAGTGCCTGGCATAGTCCTTCCCACTCTCCTCTCTTGCCTGTGATCATCTTCATTTCTGCTGAACTAACTTTCACTGGTTTGAGTTTTCTACTTCTTACTTGTTAGAAACTTCTAATGCTCCTGGGGCTTTGTGAGATTGATTGTTTTTCTCATTCATAATTGGTTTCAGTCCTGACTGTCCCCACTTTAGTTTGGTGGTAGATCAACTTGTATCACTGTCCATATATGGCCAAGTGAAATCTTACTCCATTGTAGAAAGCAATCTGCTGTGTCCAGTCTGAATTCTTTTGTGTGATTGGATTAGAGCCTTTTCTGTGGTTTGTTTGATAGGTGTGGTTTTGTTTCCTTGTGGAATGTTCATTGTTTGAGTGTTCAGGGTTGAGCCAGTGAAGCCAAGCTTAGGGGATGTCTTCAGCAAGAACCTTCTTTTGGGTTGTAGTATGTCTCTTCAATCCCCAAAACTTCTTTAATCGTGTCTAAGGGTCTAGGAGCAGTTTGGACTGTGCTGTTAGTGCTACTGGGGAAGTACATTCGCTAGAGTTTGTTTCTTCCCATCATGACCTCCATGAGCATTTGTTTCCAGGGCCAGAGAAAGTGTCCAGACGGAAGATTTTATAGGGCTGCAAGCTATGAAAAACATCTCTGATTTTTGTTTTGCTTTAATTTAGACACACATTCTTGCTTTTCTTGACTTTACTGTGTGCTTTTGGATGTTTTCATGGTGTGTATGTGTATTTTGGTGAGGGTTGGTTCAGGGTTAGCCCCCACTTTGGAGTTGTGTGCAAGACGTGGTTCTGCTGAGAGAGCATTGAGTTCCTGCTCTCTGATTGTTAGTTGACCTCATCCATGTCAGCATTTCATTTCTGTAGAAGCATTAAATACTGTTCTTATATTAACAAAAGAACAGGAAAAAATACTTTTTCAAACACAGAATCAAATCATTGTCGTTAACATTTGGTGTATTTAATTATGGTTATGTGGTCTGATAATCCAGCCATCTTCCCTCTGTGGATTCTTCTTTTGTATTTTACAAATAATTTTAAAAATGAATATAATTTGGTTGATCTGTAAAAGTATTTAAAAACAAGAACTCTTGAGTTTGAATTTTAGCTCTGAAATACTCTTGCTCCCAATAGGACACTCAGTCCCTTAGAGCTTTGTTTTTTTGATCTGTAAAATAAGGATGATGATATTTCGTATTTCAGAGTGTTATTGCATGTTCACTCAGATAATATATGTGAAAGTGTTTAGTAATTATAAAGGACTCCCCAAATGGTTGCTGATTTCAGTTTTATTTAAATTGCATCATTCTGGAACAGGGGCTGAGGACTGGAGCTGCTTCAAGAGACTTTGGGGGAGAGTAGGTTGCAAATGTGGGAGAAAACAGAGATATCTAAATACTTTGGTACTGGAACAAGGAATCATGGATTCCTAGGTTACTGTTGCTACTCGGCTTATAGGGAAACCTTTACTGAATGCTGGCAAGTTGTCCCTTACTTCAGTTTTGCTTTCTTAAAATGCTGATCCTGAGAAGACTAAATTATTAAGCACTCTGTTGGTTAAGTCTGTTAAAATTCCCTGGTGAGTGGATCATTTTGGTATAGTAAGGGCGGTTAGGGTGTGTGTAGGTCTTTTCTGGTGTAGCTGCACGTGACGTTGCCCTTAAGTAATTTTGCTTTCAATTCAGGTGTGAAGTTTAATGCAAAAATTAGGAACTGCTTTGCTGTGACATTTTGTGGAGAAATACTTTGCCTTGGTTCTTTGATTCCTGATTAAGCCTTTCTTCTTAACTTTCTCTATTATTATAATAAGTAGTGTACCAAAACTACATTTTACCTATGCGTCTGAAGCTTAAAACTTTCCCCCTTAAAAATGATGGCGAACTTTATGTAGACCCAAGCACTTTATGGTGGGAACCGCTCATTTACTTAGCTAGTACAGCCTGAGTATTTTGCAGATGGGGAAGTTGGTCTTTCTGATACTTAAGATGCCCATCTAGGAGGGTCAGGGACTGAAGTCCATGACCTGACTCCTAGGGTACCTGGCCCCCAGGCCCAGGTCTTCTGCTGTACACTGTGTTCTGAGTACCTCAAGCATTTCAAGGTGTAAAACAGAAAAGGATACTTTTCTTTTCCCCATGTGTTTACCTTTTTCATTGTGTTTATTTTTAGGAATGCTTCTCACTGCCAATGAAACCCCTAAGATGGGCATCTATTACATTCCGGTGAGTAGTACAAATAGAAGTTACAATAAAAACAGGACAAGCAAAGATATTTTATGTTTAAACTGATGTACTGAGGGACTTTAGGTCTGCATGTGGCTGTGTAAATTGACATAGTGGGTCCACTTGTAGGTTCAGTTTGCTTCCTGGAGCCAGTAAAATAATGCTTACCCATTCTTTTATGGGAAACTATTTAATATCACATTAAAATGGACATTAGAGGGGCTGGCCTGGTGGCGTAGCAGTTGTGTTCACGCACTCTGCTTCAGCGGCCCGGGGTTCACAGGTTCAGATCCTGGGTGCAGACCGACGCACCACTCATCAAGCCATGCTGAGGCAGCGTCCCACATAGAGCAACTAGAAGGATGCACAACTATGACATACAGTTATCTACTGGGGCTT
Organism: Tapirus indicus; assembly: GCA_031878705.1. Lineage (NCBI taxonomy): Eukaryota > Metazoa > Chordata > Mammalia > Perissodactyla > Tapiridae > Tapirus > Tapirus indicus. Next base: position 8,668,781 of record CM062923.1, on the reverse strand, counting down.
CGGGGAGAAAAAAAAAAGCAAAGGAGGACAATTGGCAACAGAAGTTAGCTCAGGGCCAATCTCCCCCCCCCCCCCCCCCAAAATAGATGTTAGAAATTAGTCTTTATTCTTCAGATTTACATTTGCTTTTTGTTTCCAGGTATTTCAGAACCTTAAATTTAGTGATCGAGGTCTCATTCTAAAATAAAAGTCTAGTACTCTTCCAGTCATCTCATTGTGGTTTGTTTCTCTTAAATATGTTACATATAAAAGAAACTTTCTTACATTGACATGATCAGTGATGACATGCAGTTTACAATCTTGTCCTTTTTTTCCCTTCCTTAATTCTCTTACATATGGCAGATGCTTCCCCCCCTTTACCTTTTAGTTTGTAGTAGGAAAGAAATGTGGGGAAATATGATCTCCTAAACAGAAAAACCCTATACACGAAGTTGGCATTAGATTACCTTATAGTCAGCAAACATCTCTCTTTGCTGAGATTTGGGGAGGAGCGGGGACGGGTATTGAAGGTCAGAACTCTAGGGAGGGTGGATTTTCTATAACCACTGTCAGCCTCCAGTTATGAAAACTCTTCTTATTTATGATGGTTCTTTTGAAATAGCTCAACAGTGTGTGTATTTCCAAAAAAAGTATTCTGGTTGATGTTGACTCTCTGTGGTTTCAGCAAACTGGTATGTTGTTGAAAGCACTTCAAGATGTTTCTTTTGGTTGATAGTGAAACGAAGGCCATTCAAACAGCAGGCTTTTCCATTTTTCTAAGTTGTCATTTGTTCCTTTTTCCCTGGACTCTCACAAATACTGCTTCTGTATTCCTTTTGGCTTATCCATCTTCCCTTGTATTCATTCGTTCAATAAATATATTTATTGATTGCATCAGCTGTGTGTCAGCACATTGCCATATGCTAGCAGTATAACAGTGTATAGGGTACTGCCCCTTTCCTCCAGGAGTTCATTGTTAGGAAATAAAGGAAGTAGGCAGTCTCCATTCGTGTGATGACTGCTGTAACAGAAGTAAGGAAAGGTACTTTACAGCACTTAGGAGGGGAGACACTGATACCAGGGTGGGGCTGGGAACTAGTGGGAAGTGTGGAGGATATGCAGAGAAACCTTCCAGAGGAATTGACTTCTAAAGGAGACCTGAAGGATGGTTATATATGCTGGATGAAGAGGGTGGGGTGGAGTGGGGTGCAGAATGGGAGAAGGATCTTGGAAGTAGAGGGAACTGTGTGTGCAGAGATCAGGGAGAAAGTAATTCACGTGGCTGAGCATTAGAGCGAGAGGCATGGGGGTAAGAGCTGAGGCTGAAGGGCCACTCAGGAGCCGGATTGCACAGGTCTTACGAGCCAGGTGTGAGAATGTAGGACAGGAAGTCTTGGAAAAGTTTTAAGTGGGGGAGTGATGTGATCAGGTTTGCATTTTGGAAGGATTATTTTGGCGGCTACAAGAAGATGGATTAGATAGGATCTAATCCAGAAGCAATAAGAACAGGCTGTAACAATCTACAGGAGAGATGACAGTGTCTTTGTTACCTGTGCCAGGCCTCCCTTTTTAGCGGCTGGAGTGTTTTGGGTTCTGAGATAATTTGAGAGAAGTCTGATCTGGCAGACGGTAATTTCAGAGGTTTGTTATCCTTGAACTGCCAAATGGCATGTCTCAGAGGTGCTAATTGATGAAGACTTGTATAGATCACAAGAAATGCCTTCCCTCAGTCCACCATGACGCAGTCTTCTCCCAGTCTCAGGCCATTTTGGGAACATTGTCAAGAGAGGCAGAATAAATCAGCTTGCTGTCTAAACTTTACTTCTCGTCCTGGGAGAGGTCTCCTTTCATTTTCCACTTAGGAGTGCTTATTATGTTTTGATATTTAGCAGCTTCCTAGAGATGTTGATGTCTTGGATCGTAGAGCCTTTCCCCATGTAAAAAGTACGTAGAATCAACCAATGTGAAGGGGGAAGGCACTCTTAAGATCGAGCATGGAGGGCTGCATCAGGAGGTCGGCTTGTAGATGAGGAAAGGCGGGCTGGAGAGCCCTTGGCGTGGAAGTGAGGAGGGGCAGGTCTGAATACTTTTGCAGTGAGACCGTCTGACACTTGTGCTGAGAAGGTGGCGGTGGGGATAGAATTGGAAGGGTCGTTAAGGTTGAAAAATAGGCTTGCTAATGTATTGGTTGTGGGGAGTAAGGAAGAGGCAAGAACCAAAGATGACAGCTCGGTTTCTGCTTGAGTAAATGTGTGGACAAGGAAGTCATACTTTGAGTTCAGGAAGAGGTAGGGGAGTATTAAAAATAATTTTCCCTTTGGGGTTCATGTTTTATGAAATGATCTTTGAAAGGAACAAACACACAGCTTTTTTGATTGTGCAAACAATGTATGTGTATTTCTGTTTATTCCAAGTGTTTTACAAAGTGTAAGAAAATAAAAAACACCCATTCCCCCCCCCTTGATAATATTATAAGCACTTGTAATATTTGGATGTTTGTCTTTCAGTTATAATGTTATGTGTGTGGAGTTGTATTTTATGTACAAATTTGTATCCTGGTTTCTTCAGTTAACTTTAGAAATATTAATTCCAAGGCATTGAAATTACCTAAAATATTTTAGTATATTTCTCCATCATATTTTATTGCCTGGCTTGTGACACTGTTACAATGTTAGAACCATAAGAGGCCCATTATTCACTTCTTATTCTCTATTTCTCAGGGCAGACTTTTTTGTTCCAAGTAATGGTGACTTTAATTAGCACAAGTGAGAGGGGCAGGATGATAGCCAGGTGATAAGAAACTGCTTTCTTGAGAAATGTTAGCTTATCTTAAAAGACCTTTTTGGTTTCAACTTTGTAACTCAGATTTAGCAGAAAGCTGTGGAAAAAATCTGCAGAGACCGCTCCCAGGTGACTGTGCATGTGGAGACAGTGAAAGCATAAGTTATTCTTGCTCAGCTAGGCATTGTGCTGAAACTTGTATGTAAGTGTTCCTTCCTGACCTCCCTTTCTGCCCTACTGCCTTGCACCGAGTGATGTTTTATAGTGCCACTTGTCTTTACTTGGAACCTGCTCTTTGTAATACTCCTTCAAAGCAAAAAGAGAGCCCAGGGGTCTGAAAGCCTGCCATTTTTCATAAGATTTTATCAAACTTCCAAGCTGATATTTGGCACAAAAGTTTATTTGAGGCCTATAGCACCAGAGAACTGTGTGTTTAATATATGATTCGTGCCAAATTTAGGAGGTTTGCACTGTGATTTGTATTAACATCTTATAAATCAAGTATGAAAACTCTTTTTTCCCCCCTTTGGGCCTATGCTAAAAATGAAGACAGCTTAATGTTCTTTTAGCATGTTAATTTTTGCCTTTCTGTCAGATACCATCTTTCTAGTATACTTGAAATCTTTATGGAGTAAATGCAATTCCTGATTTACACTCTGCCGCTTACATATCCCCGTAGCTAACTAGTCTTTATGGCTGAATGGATTTTCTCCAGCTCTTTCCCCACTTTCTCGGGGCTCTCCTTTTTTCCCTCTCAGAGGCCAGGATCTGTTATTTTGTTTGTTTGTTTGCTTTTTAAATTCTAGGCCCTGATTCAACTGCAGCTCCCGAAACTAATGCCAGAAAGTTTTTCAGATTTGGTTTTCCCCTGAAATGTAATTTAATCTTTGGTTAGTTCTTTTTTGTGTGTGGGGGTGGTTTTAGTTGTACATTATTATTTGTCTGTCACCATATGGATGCATCCCTTCACCCCTTGTGCCCACCCCCCATCCCCCTTCCCCTGGTAACCACCAACCAGTTCTTTCTGTCCGTGTGTTCGTTTATATTCCACATATGAGTGAAATCATGCAGTGTTTGTCCTCTCTCTGGCTAATTTCACTTAACATAATACCCTCTAGGTCCATCCATGTTGCAAATGGGACAATTGTGTCTTTTCTTATGGCTGAGTAGTATTCCATTGTATGTATATACCACATCTTCTTTAACCAATCATCAGTTGAGGGACACTTGGGTTGCTTCCACTTCTTGGCTATAGTGAATAATGCTGCAGTGAACAAAGGGGTGCATAACCCTCTTGGGATGGTTGATTTCATGTCTGTTGGGTAGATTCCCAAGAATGGGATTGCTGGATCATAAGGTATTTCTATTTTTAATTTTTTGAGTAATCTCCATACTGTTTTCCATAGAGGCTGCACCAGTTTGCATTCCTGGTTAGTTCTTTATAATTAACACCTTTGGCAACTGTGTAGACTCCAGAGGGATTCCAAGTCCCCTGTGGCACCCAACCTGAAACCCAGCCAGTGCGGTTAGTGTTTCTGTTGGAAATGTTCCTGAGTTCCAAGGCCCCAGTGTATCAATGAGCTCCTGAAACCTCTCATCACTGGACGGTTGACAACTTGCATGCTTGATAATATATGTGGGTGTGTAAACTTAAGGAAAAACGTCAGAGGAAAATATATTATTATTTGCTTAGGAAGCTATTCGATTTAGAAGAATAAAAATCAGTTAATTAAGGATGAATGGTTTTTTTTTTTTTTTTTTAAACATGTAAATTTAAGCTACTGAAAAAGTTATGTGCAATGTTACTGAACGCACTTTCAATATTGGCAGTTTAGGTATTTTATTTTTAAGGCGTTTTCTTAGGGAAAAAAATACCAATATTGTTTTTATTGAAATGTTTTTGTTATTTACAATAAATCAAAACATATTAATTAAATATTTTAACATTTACTATTTAATTTAAAATTATGTTTTAAATTTGGAAAGTACTTTTGGAGCCAGTACCTACAAATGGAGCAGAGTTAAAGCCATAAAGGATTATATTTAACCTGCACGAGTACTTCTATTTATATTAGGAAATAGCACTTGAACTTATCCAACATAATGCATAAAACCCACAAAACTCTGTCTTTGCAAATAGAGATGATTAAGTGTTAAGAATCATAAACTTCAAAAATACTTGCTTCACTTAATTATAAAACATACATACATATCCTCACAAAGGCATATGAAACTGAAGGAAATGGAAACTTTTAAATTAAATTAAATTTCTTTTGCTGAGGAAGATTCTCCCTGAGCTAACATCTGTTGCCAATCTTCCTCTTTTTGTGTGTGAGCTGCCGCCACAACATGGCCACTGACAGACGAGTGGTGGAGGTTCATGCCTGGGCCGCCAAAGCAGAGCTCACTGAACTGAACCAGTACGCCACCGGGGCTGGCCCAGTAGCCAGATTTTATGAAATGTAATAAAAGATTCAGTCTAATGAATATCTTTAAGTCCCTTCACTTCATGAGTTATCACTCACAAACCTGAAAAGGTCTGTGGTAGAGCCGAGGTCTTCTGACACCAGCGCTGGGTTCATTTGCTCCTGTCTTTGTAGGGGTTTAGCCACTGGGTTAGGTCGAACGTCTGCTGCAGCACCTACGGAGACGATAGGACAGTAAGAGCTGCATAGTTTGGGGGTGGTCAAGGAGATGTTTTTGAAATAAGTTAGTTGTAGCATTTGGAAGTCAGTTTTAGAGAAGTGGCATGAAAAAATTTGTAGTAAATATATGGATATTTACATTTGGGCAGATTTTGTTATTGCTCAGTAAAGAATTAAAAATGGATATCATAGTCTTTTCATCAGTATTTTTTTCCTCTATGGGCTTTTGTGACCAAAACAAATTTAGGTATAAGTAACGTTGACTGCTCTGTCTATGGTGAATTGAATTTGTTAGTCCACTTCTAAACTCAACCACCATGTCAGATTGTCTGTTATGGAGGTATTTCTGGATACTTTTGTGTGTGTGTGAGGAAGATTAGCTCTGAGCTAACATCTGTTGTCAATCCTCCTCTTTTTGCTGAGGAAGATTGGCCCTGGGCTAACATCCGTGCCCATCTTCCTCCACTTTATATGTGGGGTGCCTGCCACAGCATGGCTTGTTAAGTGGTGTGTAGGTCTGTGCCCAGGATCAGAACCTGCAAACCCTGGGCCACCAAAGTGGAGTGCACAAACTTAACCAGGCCAGCCCTCTGGATACTTTTTGATCATCCCTTATGTGGCCTCCCTTAGAGATGGCATCTTTTTTTAAGTTCAGTATTTCAAGTATACCACTCTGCCATATTTTGGCATAATTTTCCAGAACGCTTAACAACATAGCCATATAGTGCTTTCTAACAATTATTCCTTGCCTTCACCTCTAAAGAAGGTAACATTTTTACCACCTATCCAAATTGTAAAATGTTATTTTAGTTTAAAATTGGATTTGACAGTATCTTAAAAATAAGTGTCTAAAATACTTACGTGGATGACTTCTTTGCTCTTTTGCCTATTAATATTTTTGTCTTTTTCTGTATTATAAAAATAAATGTAGGAGACAAGTGCTTTTATTTATTTAGCAAGGATATATTGAGCACTGTGCTGGGAACCTGTAATATGTTGGTGAATAAAACAGCCTTAATACCCTGCCTTTGTGAGTTTACAATCCAGGGGGAGGGGTGATGATAAACACATATATAACTCAGTGCTGGGAAGGAAAGGAGTGGGATTCGGGGACAGGAATACAGTGGGATTAGGGTTGTCAAGGGATCAGGCACCTATTATCAGTCTCATCTATTATGTAGATATATTATGTCTCCTTTTTGTATAGATATTATCTTCCCTGTTTTAATTTTTAAGTTAGGGTTAGAGACTTGTTCTTCTTTCGGTCTTATGATCACAGCACACATCTGGGGGCAAAATGGTGAATGACAAGTTTGTCCCACAATCTCTAGAAACAAAGTGAACAGCAGAGAGGATTTTGGCCAACAGAGAATATACTGCTTTTCCTGGAGAGTCACTTGTATGAACAGTCAAGTGCCCTTTCTCTTTTAGCGTACATCTCTTATATAGATCACATAACTTTATTTCTAAGTAGCATTTGACACAGCTGACCAGCCTCCTTGAAACACTGCCAGGCTTCTAGAACACCACGTTCTCCTGGTTTGCCTCCTGTCATCCAGTTGGCCTTCTCAGTCTTCTTTGGTTGCTCCTTCCCCTGCTGGTGTGTCCCGGGGATTGGGCCTTAGCTCTCTCCCCTTGACCTGTAAATGTTAGTGAGCCCTGGGGCTTAGTCCTTGTCTCTTCCGTTTATATTCTCTCCCTAGGGAGCTCATCTGTCCCTGGGCTTTATAGGACACCTGTGTGCTGATGACCTCCACATTTCTGTCTCCAGCCTTTCCTCCCCTCTGAGCTACAGAGTTATTATCCATTATCCACCAGTCTAGTTGGCTTCTCCACCTGGATGTCTAACAGGCACACAATATTTAATGTGTTCACAGCAGAATTCTTGATCCCAGCACCCCACCCCCACCCCACACCTGCCAGATGTTCCCATTTCAGCAGAGGCACCATTGCCCAGACAGTTATCTAGACCCAGAGCACAGGAGCCACCCATGTTTCCTCTCCCACTTCCACTTCATTCCTCCTCATCCAGTCCATCAGTAAGTCACATCAATTCTATTTCCAGTATTGGTTCAAATCCAGCCATTTCTCAGTATTTCCGCTCCTACCACTCATCTGGATTACCATAATGGCCTCTTAACTGCTTTCTTCTTTTACTTGTGTCTCTCCTGCAGTCTGTTTTCCATACAAAAGCCAGATTCTTTTAAAATATAAAAATAAAAACAAAACAAACATAAATCAGATTATATCAGTCTTCTGCTAAAATCTTCCAAAGGCTTATCATTTTGCTTAGCATGACATCCTAACTCCTATCATAACTTAAAATGTCCTACAAGCAGAAATAGACTAAAACACCCGAGTCTCCATTTTCTCTCACCCATCAGAGAATAGACCTCTATAAACCGTTAATCTGTTTACAGAGATCACCAAATGGTCAGAGCATAAAACCAAATTAACCAAAATCAAAACATGAAATTTACCTGGCCCTTTAAGAACAAGTTTGCAGACCCCTGCTCTAGACTATGTATAGTTTTCCATTGAAGCACAAAATTGTCCTTACGTTCATTTATTTATGCTTGTCTTTCCCCATCATGATATAAAACATGGACTCAGAGACATTTGTCTTTTCACTGTTGCATCCCCAGCACCTAAAGCAGTGCCTAGTACACTGTAGGCATTCAATTAATATGTGTTGAAAAATTAATAAAACAAATACATGTGAGAGTAATCTGGTTACTGTAATTTAGAGAATCTTAAATAATAGTTGTATATTTGGGCAGTGACTGGTTTGCAATGCTTTTTAGCTATTCTTTTTTTTTTTTCTTATTGATGTCTTCATAGTTTATAACACTGTGGGGTTTTAGTTGTACATTATTGTTTGTCCGTCACCATGTGGATGTAACCCTTCACCCCTTGTGCCCACCCCCCACCCCCCTTCCCCTTGGTAACCACCAATCAGTTCTCTCTGTCCGTGTGTTCATTTATATTCCATATATGAGTAAGTTCATGCAGTGTCTGTCCTCTCTCTGACTTATTTCACTTAACATAATACCCTCTAGGTCCATCCATGTTGTTGCAAATGGGACAATTGTGTCTTTTCTTATGGCTGAGTAGTATTCCATTGTATGTATATACCACATCTTTAACCAATCATCAGTCGAGGGACACTTGGGTTGCTTCCACTTCTTGGCTATAGTGAATAATGCTGCAATGAACACAGGGGTGCATACGCCTCTTGTGATGGTTGATTTCATGTCCATTGGGTAGATGCCCAAGAGTGGGATTGCTGGATCATAAGGTATTTCTATTTTTAATTTTTTTAAGGACTCTCCATACTGTTTTCCATAGAGGCTGCACCAGTTTGCATTCCCACCAGCAGTGAATGAGGGTCCCTGTTTCTCCACAACCTCTCCAGCATTTGTTGTTATTTGTCTTTGTGATTATAGCCATTCTAACTGGTGTAAGGTGATATCTTAGTGTAGTTTTGATTTGCATTTCCCTGATGATTAGTGATGTTGAACATCTTTTCATGTGTCTATTGGCCATCTGTATCTCTTCCTTGGAAAAATGTCTGTTCATAGCCTCTGCCCATTTTTTGATCGGGTTGTTTGTTTTTTTGTTGGTCAGTTGTATGAGATCTTTATATATTACTGAGATTAATCCCTTGTCAGACAAACGATTTGTGAATATTTTCTCCTAGCTGGTGGGTTGTCTATTCATTTTGATCCTGGTTTCATTTGCCTTGTAGAAGCTCTTTAGTCTGATGAGGTACCACTTGTTTATTTTTTCTTTTCGTTCCCTTGTCCAAGTAGACATGGAATCTGAAAGGATCCCTTTATGTCCGATCTCAATTAGTGTACTACCTATATTTTCTTCCAGGAGTTTTATAGTTTCAGGTCTCACTTTCAGGTCCTTGATCCATTTTGAATTGATTTTTGTATATGGCGATAGGAGATGGTCTACTTTCATTCTTTTGCATGTTGCTGTCCAATTTTCCCAGCACCATTTATTGAAGAGACTTCCCTGTCTCCATTGTATGTTCTTTGCTCCTTTGTCGAAGATTAGCTGTCCATAGGTGTGTGGTTTTATTTCTGGGCTTTCAATTCTATTCCATTGATCTGTGTGTCTATTCTTGTACCAGTACCATGCTGTTTTGATTACTATAGCTTTATAGTATATTTTGAAATCAGGGATTGTGATGCCTCCAGCTTTGTTCTTTTTTTCAGAATTGCTTTAGCTATTCAGGGTCTTTTGTTGCCCCATACGAATTTCAGTAGTTTTTGTTCTGTTACCATGAAGAATGACATTGGGATTCTGATTGGGATTGCATTGAATTTGTAGATTGCTTTAGGTAGAATGGACATTTTAACTATATTTATTCTTCCAATCCATGTGCATGGAATATTTTTCCATTTCTTTATGTCTTCCTCGATTTCTTTCAATAGTGTCTTATAGTTTTCATTGTATAGGTCTTTTACCTCCTTGGTTAAATTTATTCCCAGATATTTTATTCTTTTTGTTGCAATTATAAATGGGATTGTCTTTTTGAGTTCTCTTTCTGTTAGTTCATCATTAGTGTATAGAAATGCAATTGATTTTTGTAAGTTGATTTTATACCCTGCCACTTTACTGTAGTTGTTGATTATTTCTAGTAGTTTTCCAATGGAATTTTTGGGGTTTTCTATGTATAAGATCATGTCGTCTGCAAATAGTGAGAGTTTCACTTCTTCATTGCCTATTTGGAGTCCTTTTATTCCTTTTTCTTGCCTAATTGCTCTGGCCAGAACTTCCAGTACTATGTTGAATAAGAGCGGTGAGAGTGGGCACCCTTGTCTTGTTCCTGTCCTCAAAGGAATGGCTTTCAGTTTTTCCCCGTTGAGTAGGATGTTTGCTGTAGGTTTGTCATATATGGCCCTTATTATGTTGAGGTACTTTCCTTCTATACCCATTTTGTTGAGAGTTTTTATCATAAATGGATGCTGGATCTTGTCAAATGCCTTCTCTGCATCGATTGAGATGATCATGTGGTTTTTATTCTTCATTTTGTTAATGTGGTGTATTACGTTGATTGATTTGCGGATGTTGAACCATCCCTGTGTCCCTGGTATAAATCCCACTTGATTGGGGTGCATGATCTTTTTGATGTATTGCTGTATTTGGTTTGCCAATATTTTGTTGAGGATTTTTGCGTCTATGTTCATCAGTGATATTGGCCTGTAGTTTTCCTTCTTTATATTGTCCTTGTCTGGCTTTGGTATCAGGATGATGTTGGCCTCATAAAATGTGTTGGGAAGTATTCCATCTTCCTCTATTTTTTGGAATAGTTTGAGAAGGATAGGTGCTAAATCTTCTTTGAATGTTTGGTAAAATTCTCTAGGGAAGCCATGTGGTCCTGGACTTTTATTTTTGGGCAGGTTTTTGATTACTGTTTCAATCTCTTTACTTGTGATTGGTCTGTTCAGATTCCCTATTTCTTCTTGCTTCAGTTTTGGGAGGTTGTACGCGTCCAAGAATTTGTCCATTTCCTTTAGGTTGTCCAATTTGTTGGCGTATAGTTTTTCATAGTATTCCCTAATAATCCCTTGTATTTCTGTGGTATCTGTTGTAATTTCTCCTCTTTCATTTCTAATTTTATTTATTTGAGTCTTCTCCCTTTTTTTCTTAGTGAGTCTGGCTAAGGCTTTGTCAATTTTATTTATCTTCTCAAAGAACCAGCTCTTTGTTTCATTGATCCTTTCTACTGTTTTTTTTGGTTTCAATTTCATTTATTTCTGCTCTGATTTTTATTATTTCCCTCCTCCTGCTGATTCGGGGCTTTGTCTGTTCTTCTTTTTCTAATTCTGTTAGGTGCAATTTAAGGTTATTTATTTGGGATTTTTCTTGTTTGTTAAGGTGTGCTTATATTGCTATGAATTTCCCTCTCAGGACTGCTTTTGCTGCATCCCATATGACTTGGTATGGTGTATTTTCTTTTTCATATGTCTCCAGATAGCTTTTGATTTCTCCTTTAATTTCATCAACGACCCATTGGTTGTTCAGTAGCATGTTGTTTAGTCTCCACATCTTTGTCCCTTTCCTAGTGTTTTCCTTGCAGTTGATTTCTAGTTTCACAGCATTATGATCAGAAAAGATGCTTGTAATGATTTCAATCTTCTTAAATTTATAGAGGTTTGCATTGTTTGCTAATATATGGTCTATCCTTGAGAATGTTCCATGTGCACTTGAGAAGAATGTGTACTCTGCTTTTTTTGGGTGGAGTGCTCTGTATATATCTATTAAGTCCATTGCGTCTAGTTTTTCATTTAAGTCCATTATTTCCTTATTGACTTTTTGTCTGGATGATCTATCCATTGATGTAAGGGGGGTGTTAAGATCCCCTACTATTATTGTGTTATTGTTAATATCTCCTTTTAGGTTTTTTAGCAGTTGTTTTATGTAGTTTGGTGCTCCTGTGTTGCGTGCATAGATATTTATGATTGTTATGTCTTCTTGGTGAAGTGTCCCTTTTATCATTATATATTGCCCTTCTTTGTCTCTCATTACCTCTTTTATCTTGAAGTCTACTTTGTCTGATATAAGTATGGTAACTCCTGCTTTCTTTTGTTTGCCATTAGCTTGGAGTATTGTTTTCCATCCTCATTTTGAGTCTGTGTTTGTCTTTAGAGCATGGATGTGTTTCCTGGAGGCAACAGATTGTTGTATCTTGGTTTTTAATCCATCCTGCCACTCTGTGTCTTTTTATTGGAGAATTCAATCCATTTACATTTAGAGTGAGTATTGATATATGAGGGTTTAATGTTGCTATTTTATTGTTCATTTTCTGGTTCTTTTACATTTCTTTCGTTTCTTGTCACTTGTGTTTTGGACCGCAAATTCAATTTGGTATTTCTGCTTGCTCATTCTCTTAGTTTTCTCTTTATTTGTCATGTGTGGTTCTCTTCTGGTTATTTGTTTAGTGGTTACCATGAGGTTTATATAAGTGATCTCCTGGATAAGAAAGTACATTTTCAGATGCCTCCTTTTCCTGAGGCTGGGTCGATTCAATCCTTTACCTCTTCCCCTCCTTATTAGTTATCTCTATTTATTCCATATTGTGTCGTGTGTGTTTCCAGTGATGAGCTTGAATTAATTTTTGATGTTATCCAACTGTAGTTTGTTCTGGTTTAGTCTCCTTGCTTTTCTCCTTGCTGAAATCTTTGTATCCCCTTTCTCATTTGTTTTTTTTCAGGCCTAAGGGCCTTCTTGCGCATTTCTTGTAGTGGGGGTCTTGTGGTGATGAACTCTCTTAGCTTTTGTTTATCAGGGAGAGTTATTATTTCTCCATCATATTTGAAGGATATTTTTGCTGGATAAAGTATTCTTGGCTGAAGGTTTTTGTCTTTCATGATTTTGAATATATCATTCCAGTCTTTCCTAGCCTGTAGAGTTTCTGTCGAGAAATCAGCTGAGAGCCTGATGGGGTTTCCTTTGTATGTTATTTTGTTTTTTTATTTAGCTGCCCTTAATATTATTTCCTTGTCACAGATATTTTTCAAGTTTGCTACTATGTGGCGAGATGATTTTTTATTCCTGTTTATATATTTAGGTGATCTATTGATTTCATTCACTGTTATTTCTCTCTCGTTGCCTAGGTTGGGGAAGTTCTCAGCTGTTATTTCTTTGAACAAGCTCAGCTCCTTTTTCTCTCTCTTCTCCTTCTGGAATACCTATTATCCTTATGTTGCTTTTCCTCATTGAGTCTGATATTTCTCGAAGAATTTCTTCATTTCTTTTTAGTCTTAGCTCTCTCTCCTCCTCTATCTGGAGCGTTTCTGCGTGGCTGTCTTTGATAATGCTAATTCGTTCCTCCATATTGTCAGTTCTGCTCTCTAAAGACTCCATTTTATCCACTATGTCGTTCATTTTGTTTTTCATCTCCAATAATTCTGATTGGTTTTTCTTTATGGTTTCAATCTCTTTTGTGACGAAATCCCTGAATTCATTGATTTGTTTCTGTGTGTTCTCTTGTATTTCGTTGAGTTTGTTTATGATAGCTATTTTGAATTCTCTGTCATTCAGGTTCTCGAATTCTGTGCCTTCAGGGTTGGTTTCTGGGTGTTTGTCATTTTCCTTTTGGTCTGTAGACATAACAAACCGTTGCATGGATCCGACGGCGACGGCTTTACTTTTTCCTCTCATCTTGAAGTTGGTCCTGCAGTTTCCACTGCTGCCACTGGATGGAGATCGCAAGCGGTATGCTCTGAGCCCGCTGCAGTCCCCAGAGGGATTATGCTGAAACACGGGGTGCGTGGGGAGAGGGGTTCTCTCTTTCTCCTGCTCGACCGGGGGGTTTCCTTTCTGGCTCTCTTAGGGCGTTTGCTACACCCCCAAAACAGTCTGTCATTGCTTCCCAGTGGGGATCTATCGACAGTCTGTGAGAGCACCTGGAGGGCGATAGTTTTCCCCGCACTGGGCTGCCACTCCCCCCTCTGTCTGCAAGCCGCACTGTCTGTGGTTGCCGATTGATTGGGGAGGGGGAGTACAACTTCTTACCTCTCCTCACGTCCTTTGGGGCTCCCCGTGCCTTCACAGTCCGATGTATGGCAGCAGGGGTTTCTTAGAAGTCCTTTGTAGTGTTTGATTGAGCTCTGTTGGAATGCGAATGATGTTTTCGTTGTGTCTTAGGGGGCAGAGATTCAAAGAGGGAATCTCACTCCGCCATGATGCTAACGTCACAGATATCAGTCTCTTGCTTTTTAGCTATTCTTATACCAAATTCAAATTTTGCACTTGTATTTTTCTGCTACTACTATTGAAATAAAAAGTGGAGAACAGGACTCATAAGTGCCAGAATATAATTTTTATGCAGTAAGATAAGGATCAGCTCCTTTGCTCTGATTGTACATTCTGAGCAGCCAGATCAGAGAATCTTGATGTGATGCAATCATTGTGTTGGGGGATGCTGACAGATTTCTGAAAGTGATACCTTGTCCAAAAGATTTAATAGTGCTTATGTTAAGAGGATAAACTCTCTCCTAGAAAAATACAAAAGGAGAATGTGAAAGTAAGAGCATTCAGTTTTTTTGTACCTTTTTGAAATTTGTGCAGAAGTTGGCTTTGCACCCAGGGTAGGATGGTCTTACATATTTTCAAGACTGGAAACAGTGCCCTTGTTTTCTTCCTGTGCATACCTGTGCTTTAAGCTGGAGTTGCTGGAACTGCTATGCATGCTGCTCCCTACGATTTGGGTTTGAATCTGGACAATGGTTGGTCCAATTGATCCATTTTGATTCAAAGCCAGTACTGAAGGTCTTTTATGTTTACTAATTTGATATTCAGAGATTCCCCAGATGTGAGATCTCTTTGGCCCACTAGTGTATGTTGAAATGGGCGTAAATATATTAGTGTCCATGTAGAATCCTCAAAGTGATAGATGACATTTTCATGTAAAATGCTCATTTAAGCAGAGAGCTGTTAGACGTAGGGACAGAAGAATTTTGTTAGAATTTCTAACTATTTTTATAGTGCCAGTACCAACATATTCTCTTGGTTTAGGGAGGTAGTGTCAGATGCAAAGGAAACTATCCCCTGGGGAATTCGCCAGCATACAAAGGACATACAAGACAGAACATAAACCAGACAAGTAGTTGCTGAAACGTTTCCACACTAAAGGATTTTTCAACGTGCTGTAAAGAACAGGGGACTCTTTTGAAGCGCAGAATATTAGAGCAAAAGGGGGAACTTTAAGGTCTTCTAGTCCAGCCCCTTAATTTATAGCTGAGGAATCAAGTTTTTTGTTCAGGGTCAAATGACAAGTTGGTAGCAGAGCTGAATCTAGAAGGCATTTCTTCATTCCAAATGCATAGTGGAAAGAACTTAGATTTTGGAATTAGTCTGACCTGAGTTTAAATACTATATGTGAATAGTTACCTTCTCTTCTGTGCATTTAGGGTGATGCTAGTTATGTATCATTCTTGGGAGAATTGAGAAAGCAGTCAATTATTTTTTGTTATGTGGTTAAGATGAGGAACGCCATTAGAAAAAGGCTGCTTGAATCTGTTGTTTTCATCAAAAGATGTTTATCCTCAATACCTCTCATAGCTTTGCCACACAGTGTGATTCCGGTAATTTAAGATATGGAGTTTTTTGGTAAGACAAGGCCACTAGAAGCAAGTCACCCACTGTATCTGGTTCTGTTCCAACAGGTAAGGAAAATGTGCTCTTTTAGACTTACTGAAGGACGTCGCAGAAGGATTTTCAAGTTTAATTTTGATTATACTCCATTTAGTCTTACCTGCTTGACTTTAGAACCTGATCTTTATATAAGAAGTTAAACCAATGAAACTAACTTCAGAAATATTAAATGCAATGGATAGAGTAGGAGAAGGGAAAAGATTTTTAAAATATAGTTAGCAAGTTCAGGATGGGCGAGATAGGGCTAAGCAACAGCATCTGTAAAAAAACAGATCTGGGAGTTTTATTCAGCTAAGTCAAAGAAATAAATGTTAAGGAGAATGTTGGCAGTGATTCCACATATGAATGGGGGTGGGGCAGGACAATGTGGTATATGAAGGGGCATCTTGGGGTGCTTAATGTGAATGTACATTGAGAAATATTTTATAGGCTGAGGGTCAGAGAAAGCTCAGAAGAGTTCAGGAACTGTGTTATCAGACGCCATCTAGAGAAGGCATGTTTTTAGGATGTAGGAAAAGAATAAGATCATGAAAGAAAGGCACCTTATGTGAGGTAAGGAAAATGATGGGGCATTGGACTGAAGAAGAAAATTTTCATGATTGAGAGTGTGGAAAGAGCTATTAGAATATAGGATGGAGTGAAGGACTGACCTTTCAGAGCTTCTAAAAGGAAGAAAAGGACAAATTTGAATGAAAAACATGATTCATTTTAAATTGAGTTCAACTTTGAGTTCAAAGATGCATATTTTTTAGCTGCTTTGATTCATAATAATGCAACTGGGACTTATGCTTAATTTTGTACTCCAATGAAAGCATTTTAAACATAAAGCAAAGCCTATAAGAAAGATCTGGAAGGATAAGATATCATGTGGGCAGTAAAAGACCTAATTTTATAGAGAAAAAAATGTGAGGCAGAACCTAGCAGCTAGTGGAAGAGTTAGCATCCAAACTCCAGATATTTTCGTTACCTTTTCCTAATTAACAGAAAGGGAGAGGCATGCAAAGCAGATGCATTTCTTTTTAGAGAGTTTCCTTTCTAACCCAAGCTCACAGCAAATCTGTCATAATTGAATTCTATCTTATGCATGAGATTGCTTTATAAGGTGTGGTATTCTTTTTTGTCATTTTTCAGTTATGTATTTATAACTATGAAATGGGAAGTAAGGCACAAAAGTCAGGTGGCTAATAAAGTATTCTGTTCTAATACAAACAAGTTGTTTGCATCTTTACAAAGGGGAAATGTGGGCTTCCTATTTTAATCTAAACACTTTCAGGCAGTAGCATAGTATCTATGGCATTTTTCTCAACAAAGGAAATCCTCTCCATTTCCCATCACAATTTATTGGGTCACAAGAATAGCAGACATACAGAAAGCATTAATGTGTGATACTCAGGAAGTAATTTTCTGAGCATCCTGTCACATTTTCAAAAGTTAATTTTAGTTCTGGCTAGGTCAAAATGCATGTAATTTCCATATGATGTACATATGACATATATTTTGTTAATGTATCAGATGATACTTGTTTTTGTTTAAACAGTTACACATCTGGCATGCCCATTTTCTTTTTTTTTTTTTTTTTTTTTTTGCAATTCTTTTTTTTTTTTTATTGATGTCTTAGTTTATAACACTGTGGGGTTTTAGTTGTACATTTTTGTTTTTCCATCACCTTGTGGATGTAACCCTTCACCCCTTGTGCCCCCCCCACCCCCCTTCCCCTTGGTAACCACCAATCAGTTCTCTCTGTCCGTGTGTTCACTTATATTCCATATATGAGTGAGTTCATGCAGTGTCTGTCCTTCTCTCTCTGGCTTATTTCACTTAACATAATACCCTCTAGGTCCTTCCATGTTGTTGCAAATGGGACAATTGTGTCTTTTCTTATGGCTGAGTAGTATTCCATTGTATGTATATACCACATCTTCTTTAACCAATCATCAGTTGAGGGACACTTGGGTTGCTTCCACTTCTTGGCTATAGTGAATGCTGCTGCAATGAACATAGGGGTGCATACGCCTCTTGTGATGGTTGATTTCACGTCCATTGGGTAGATGCCCAAGAGTGGGATTGCTGGATCATACGGTATTTCTACTTTTAATTTTTTGAGGACTCTCCATCCTGTTTTCCATAGAGGCTGCACCAGTTTGCATTCCCACCAGCAGTGAATGAGGATCCCCGTTTCTCCACAACCTCTCCAGCATTTGTTGTTATTTGTCTTTGTGATTATAGCCATTCTAACCGGTGTAAGGTGATATCTCAGTGTAGTTTTGATTTGCATTTCCCTGATGATTAGTGATGTTGAACATCTTTTCATGTGTCTATTGGCCATCCATTTTCTTGAAAATAAGTGACAGCTTCCTGTTCGGATGCTACTCAGTTTGAATCAGATATTAACCAAAGGACTTGTGTTCCAGCTCTGGCTGTTACCTCCACCTTGGTGCTTATTAGGTTGATCTCTTTACCATTCTTGTTTTGGACAAGATAGAGTTGGAAGTAAATCTAGTATTCCTGTGTCCTACTGGTGTCGTCATGTAGGTGATAGTGATAGAATGTCATGTTCACTTTGGATGGTGAACATGATGTAATCTATGCTGAAATAGAAGTATAATGATGTATACCTGAAATTTAAACAATGTTTCAAACCAATGTTACCACAATAAAAAAAACAAAAAAGAATATAGTGTTCACAACCAGGGACTGGTTTGAGTTTCTGAGTGGCCCTACTGCTTGAATCATGTGGCAGTTTCTTTGATTAATATGCCCATTACCAACTCTGGTTTTTTGTTGTGTTTTGTTTTTTTCCTTAAAAATAAAAGGCAGGTTATACAAATAGGCCAAAAATTTGGGCTACATTCTTTTAAAAGGCCCAGGTTATACAGAAAATAATAATAAAGTTCTAGGACTTGCACTATCTTTACTTTGATTCAGTGTTCTCAAATCCCAAGAAAGGTTGTCTTCTGATGCCCAAGGACTCAGAGGTAGGCACCATGAGGGCAGGGCTTCTGTGTGTTTTGTTCTGTCCCTGGTGCCTGGAATAGTACTTCATAGGCTGCCACTGAATGCATGCCAATTTGAAGGAATGCATATTATTGACATGTCATTTTAAAGATTTTGTTATGGAAAAATTTCATATACACGTAAAAATAGAAATATAATGAACCCCCATCTACCAATGTCTTTGCTTCAGTATTTTCAGCTTTTCTGGGGAGTGGAGGTGGAATTGATTTGTATTACTAGCACTTTATATGAGGGTTTAATGTTGCTATTTTATTGTTCATTTTCTTGTTCTTTTGCATTTCCTTCGTTTCTTGTCACTTGTGTTTCGGGCTGCAAATTCAATTTGGTATTTCTGCATGCTCATTCTCTTTATTTGTCATGTGTGGTTCTCTTCTGGTTATTTGTTTAGTGGTTACCATGAGGTTTATATAAGCGATCTCCTGGATAAGAAAGTACATTTTCAGATGCCTCCTTTTTCCTGAGGCTGGGTCGATTGAATCCCTTACCTCTTCCCCTTCTTATTTGTTATCTCTTTATTCCATCTTGTGTCGTCAATGTGTGTTTCCAGTGATGAGCTTGAATTAATTTTTGATGTTATCCAACTGTAGTTTGTTCTGGTTTAGTCTCCTTGCTTTTCTCCTTGCGAAATCTTTGTATCCCCTTTCTCATTTGTTTTTTTTCAGGCCTAAGGGCCTTCTTGCGCATTTCTTGTAGTGGGGGTCTTGTGGTGACGAACTCTCTTAGCTTTTGTTTATCAGGGAGAGTTATTATTTCTCCATCATATTTGAAGGATATTTTTGCTGGATAAAGTATTCTTGGCTGAAGGTTTTTATCTTTCATGATTTTGAATATATCATTCCAGTCTCTCCTAGCCTGTAGAGTTTCTGTCGAGAAATCAGCTGAGAGCCTGATGGGGTTTCCTTTGTATGTTATTTTGTTTTTTTATTTAGCTGCCCTTAATATTATTTCCTTGTCACAGATATTTTTCAAGTTTGCTACTATGTGGCGAGATGATTTTTTATTCCTGTTTATATATTTAGGTGATCTATTGATTTCATTCACTGTTATTTCTCTCTCGTTGCCTAGGTTGGGGAAGTTCTCAGCTGTTATTTCTTTGAACAAGCTCAGCTCCTTTTTCTCTCTCTTCTCCTTCTGGAATACCTATTATCCTTATGTTGCTTTTCCTCATTGAGTCTGATATTTCTCGAAGAATTTCTTCATTTCTTTTTAGTCTTAGCTCTCTCTCCTCCTCTATCTGGAGCGTTTCTGCGTGGCTGTCTTTGATAATGCTAATTCGTTCCTCCATATTGTCAGTTCTGCTCTCTAAAGACTCCATTTTATCCACTATGTCGTTCATTTTGTTTTTCATCTCCAATAATTCTGATTGGTTTTTCTTTATGGTTTCAATCTCTTTTGTGACGAAATCCCTGAATTCATTGATTTGTTTCTGTGTGTTCTCTTGTATTTCGTTGAGTTTGTTTATGATAGCTATTTTGAATTCTCTGTCATTCAGGTTCTCGAATTCTGTGCCTTCAGGGTTGGTTTCTGGGTGTTTGTCATTTTCCTTTTGGTCTATAGCCATAACAAATTGTCGCATGGATCCAACGGGGACGGCCTTATTTTTTCCCCTCATGATGAAGTTGGTCCTGCAGTTTCCCCCTGCTGCCACTGGATGGAGATCGCGAGCGGTATGCTCTGAGCCCGTTGCAGCCCCCGGAGGGATTATGCTGAAACGCGGGGTGTGTGGGGGGAGGGGTCCTCTCTCCTGCTCGACCCAGGGGTTTCCTTTCTGGCTCTCTTAGGGTGTTTGCTACACCCCCTAAACAGTCCGTCGTCGCTTCCCAGTGGGGATCTCCCAACAGTCTGTGAGAGCACCTGGATGGCGATAGTTTTCCCTGCTTGGACCACCCCTCCCCCCTCTGTCTGCGAGACGCGCTGTCTTTGCCAATCAACTGGGGAGGAGGAGTACAACTTCTTACCTCTCCTGGCGTGCTTTTGGGCTTCCCGCGCCTCCACCGTCTGATGTATGGCAGCAGGGGTTTCTTAGAAGTCCTCTGTAGTGTTTGATTGAGCTCTGTTGGAATGCGAATGATGTTTTCGTTGTGTAGTAGGGGGCAGAGATTCAAAGAGGGAATCTCACTCTGCCATGATGCTGACGTCACTCCTGTATTACTAGCACTTTAAATTGCTCTAGAAGGTAGTTGTTGAAAATTATTAAATGGAAATGAATACTTTGTCTTCACTTTGGCACATACCTTTCATTAGGTTATGTATTTACCTTCTTGAAGAACAGAACATTATTCTTGGTTGGAAACAAATCGTGCATAAATGATAATAGTGAGGCATATTGAAAGAAAAGTTAGATCTGCCTATCTGTGTTTCTTGCATATCTGTAATGACTGTATCATTCATTTATTTACTCATTCATTTAATTAACTTTATTTATTTATTTATTTTGTGAGGAAGATTAGCCCTGAGCTAACATCCATTGCCAATCCTCCCCTTTTTTCTAAGGAAGATTAGCCCTGAGCCAGCGTCTGTGCCCACCTTCCTCTATTTTTTTTGTATGTGGGATGCCGCCACAGCATGGCTTGATTAGTGGTGAGTAGGTCCGCATCCAGGATCCAAATCTGTGAACCGTGGGCTGCCAAAGCAGAGTGCACGAACTTAACCGCTACACCACCAGGCTGGCCCCTGACTTTATTTTTTAGAGCAGTTTTAGGTTCACAGCAAAATTGTATGGCAAGTACACAGAGTTCCCGCATACCCACTTACACAGGATATACACACCCCCTTCCACCAACATCCTGCACCAGAATGCTACATTTGTTACTATTGATGAACTTACATTGACACATCATTATCACCCAAAGTCATCAGGGTTCACTCTTGGTGTTGTGCATTCTGTGGGTTTTGACAAATGTATAATGACATGTATCCACCATTATGTATCATACAGTGTAGTTTCACTGCCCTAAAAATCCTCTTGTGCTCCACCTCTGTATCCCTCCTTTTCTCTCTCCCCAAGCCCCTGGCAACCACTGATCTTTTTATTGTCTAGTAGTTTTGCTTTTCCAGAATGTCATAAAATTATTATCACATAGTATGTAGCCTTTGCACATTGGCTTCTTTCACTTAGTAATGTCTTTAAGATTTCTCCATGTCTTTTTGTGGCTTGTTAGCTCATTTCTTTTTATTGCTGAATACTTTTTCCATTGTATGGATGTACCACAGTTTGTTTATTCATTCACCTATTAAAGGACATCTTGTTGCGTCAAGTTTTGACAGTTATGAATAAAGCTACTCTAAACATTTATGTGTGTGTTTTTGTGTGGGCGTAAGTTTTCAACTCCTTTGTGTAAATAGCAAGGAGCATGATTGCTGGATCCTTGGATAATAGAATGTTTAGTTTCATAAAAAACTACCAAACTATTCCACAGTGGCTGTACCATTTTGCATTCCTACCAGCAATGAATGAGAATTCCTGTTTCTCTATATCCTCATCAGCATTTGGTGTTATCGGTGTTTTGGATTTTAGCCATTCTGATAGGTCTGTAGTGGTATCTCATTGTTTTAATTTGCAAGTATCGTATATTTTTATATTGGTCACTGAAGAAAATACTACCCTCTAATTTTTGCCTTTGTGAGCTTGACTAGATAGTCTATGTTGACTAGTTTTTTGTTTGAGTGTTTTGAGGGGCTGGTTCATTCACTAAACAAATACTTAGTAGGTACCTTTCATGTGCCTGCGCTAAGGCCTGGGATATCAAAGACATTTTAAGATGTGAGCCTTATAGTTTTGTAAAGAAACAGACAGTACAGTTGATAAGGGACTTGTTTATATAAGATCTTAAAAGAGCACATAGAAAAGTCACCTTCCTATAGGTGGCAAAGTCAGAGGGAGTACTGATGTCTGAATTGAATTTTGAAGGACTTGTAGGAATTAAGCAATGAAGAGGTTAGAAAGAAGGGTGGTGGGATCAGGGAGATCATTTTACACACAGGGAATTGAAACAAGACACTAGAGCCTCGTTCTCTTCAGTCTGTTTGGGATGAGCTTAGGTTTTCCAGGGGTAGGGAAGGGCAAAAGATAAATGAAACTGGAGAGGTATCAGGGCCTGAGTCTAAAGCCTTGATTTTAAGTAGAATGGCATGCCTCTGGAGGATTTTATTCAGGCAAGTGAGATCAGTTATGTGTGTCAGATTATTCTGCCTGTAGGGAGGGGGTTGCTTTGGAAGCAGGGGCAAGGACAGATTGTCATTGATGAGGAGAAGTCATGAGGGCTCCATCTAAGGCAGTGCTAGTGGGTGGTGAAGGAAGAGACATATCAGAGACATTGAGGAGGTACATCCTTAGAGCTTGGTGATCATTGAGAGTGGAGGCTAAGAGGGAGGGAGGGGAACTGAATGAATAGTGGTACCATTCACAAAGGTAAGAGCTACAGAAGGTAGAGTAGATGCTAAATTCAGTTTTGGAATTGTTGAGTTGTCTTGAAATTCTCTCTCCCACGTGTATGAGTTAGAACTCTGGAGCTTCAGATAATATTGTGCTAAACTCCTTCCTGGGAGGGAGTTTTGATCTTTTGTTTTTTTGGCTCCTCTCTTTGGAAAGGATCAAAGGTTGTGAGTTAGTTCTTGAATTTTCCAGAAGGGGGAAAGATCATCTTTTTTTAAAGGTATCTTCTCAGTCAGCGTCACAAATATCAATCCAGTCGTTCACTAAGGGCCTCAATCCCAAATTGTGGGCTGGGCCTCTGCTCCTTTATAAAGATTATCTGAAACAATTGATGTTTCAGTTGGATATTCTAGGAGGCTTGTTAATCCTTGCCTGCTATCTGTATCTGTGCCTTTGTCCTTTTGGGGATGTTATTTATTTTGCCTTAGAAAAAATGCTCTAATTTAAAAAAAAGTCACACATTGTAAAAATATATAACCCAGAAAGGAAAAGTCCTTCATAACCAGCCCTCCCACTACCTTTATTAACAAGTGCAAATTCTTTGCGGAGTCAAGTCAGTTCTCCCCATTCCTTCCCCGCGAAACCGTGCACACGCACTAGCATGCCTGTTTTAGCAGAATCATTATACATATTATTCTGAAAGGTTTTTTTGTCACTTAACAATATATCATTCTGATCAACATATATAAATCAAACCCATTTTTAGTAGTTGCACAATATTTCATTATATAGATATGGCATAATTTATTGACCTAGTTTCCTTTTAATGGATATTTACTACCCATTTCTTTCAATTCTCTAAACCAGCACTTTTCAATAAAACTTCCTGTGATGACAGAAACATTCTAGATCTGCTCTGTCCAATGTGGAAGCCACTAGCGATGTGTGGCTATTGAGCACTTGAAATGTGCTTAATGTGCCTAAGGAACGGAATTTTAAATTTTATTGCGTTTTTGTTAATTTAAATTTAAATAGCCACATGTGGCTAGTGGCTACTATGTTATGTTGGACAGCACAGCTCTAAACTATTTCAGAGTCAAGTGAGGTCTTCAAGCTGCTTGCTTGGTCCATGTTACTCTGGCCTTCATAAATTACAGTTTAATGGTGTTTCTTTGATATTTAATGGTCATATAAAGTTTCTTTTGTAAACCCTTTTTAAAGAAATATTGTTCAGTGTTAGAATCCCTTAAAGTAAGGTCTGTGATATGCTTCTTGACTTTAGTTTCAAGAGAGTTTCTCTTTCAGACATATCCATATACTTCCCTTTATCAAGTAAATGATATCTTTCTACCTTACTGTGCATCTCTTTTTGCCGTGGTTGCCAGGGAGTTCAAAGTTAAATTTTTGGCAGCTGTAAGGCAGATGAACTTCTCATCATTCCCCCCACCAAACTACGTAACTTTCCTTTCATTCTGAGTTTAAATTTTTCATTATGTATGGTTTTTCTTGTAGAGCTCTTCTCTTTTTGAAAATGATTATATTTTGCATGAAGTTTTTGGAATCTATCCTAAGACTTCAATAAAAAAAGATTAATACTGTATACACATTACTTCCCTCCCACAGCCCCACCCACACTCATATATCTTAATAGGGCCTTTAATATTGCCATGTGTTTAGGAATCCTATTTCTCATCTCAGTGGGGAATAGACATATTTAAACTCTGAAGTAGACATTCTACCTAGAGATGTAGAAAATTACTGTAGTACTTTGTGGTTGGCCACATTTTATTCATGAGTCCAGATTGGGTTCTTTTACCCCTTTCTTTTCCTCTGCCAGTATAATGCTCTCCTTTGGCTTTCTTTGGAGATTTGTATAAGGGAAATCTTACTTTGCTTGAACTTAACATGTGTTCTTCAGGATTTCCTAGTTCCACGTGTGGCACCCTCTAGATAAACAGTAACTGCTAAATGGTGGCAAAATATTTGTTGACCCTCCTGGAATAGCACTAAATTGTATAACCTTGAGAAAAAGTGTACATATAATTTAAAAACATTTTATTCTTCCTTAGTTTCTGCTAAGTTTCCATCCCTAGATATTTTTAAATGTTAGGATACCCTTAATTTTTACATAGACTTCAGAATTAAGAATTGGAAAGCATAAGAATATGTTGAAAAATTATTAATAAGTTCCTTTGCCTGCAAGGAAGTAGGATAGAACCAGGAAACTACTGATATGGTAACCAGGATAACACACTAAAACCATCTGTGTAACTTTGGCAGGAGTGAAATGACAAAACAAGATCTTGGAGAGCACTCATTACCAGGTGTGTGATCAAAAAGAAAAATACATTCTCATATGATAGAATTGGCCTGGTGCCTTTAGCACCCATGGGGTATGTGTGCGTATGCTTGTGTGCAGACTTAGCCAGCAAGGTTGAGCATTTTTAGCACAGTTAGGAAATTGGGAGAGGAAAAGGCTGGATGTAGAGGACTTTAACATTGCTTGGAGTCATTGTAACTGCAAACTCTGGAGGTGAACTCTAGGAAACTGCGGGGGATTTCAAGTGTAATAAGATGATAAACATCAAGTGATGATCTATAGCAGAGGTTCAAGGCCAGGCTCTTCAGGAAAGAATGTGTGGGAGGCCTTAAAAGAAACGTTTTATTGTTTAACTAACAGTGGACTTGGAAGAAGATTGGGACCATATTAAGATATTCTTTCTTTTTTCTTGAGAATTGAAGGAAGATGGAAGCTGAGTATTTTTTCATGCTGTTTAATGCATTGTTTGTAATTTTCGTGAAAAAGCAGACAGAAGTGTAGAACTTTTTATTCTACCTCAGATTAGAATTACTTAGATTATATATAATGCAGTTTTGAATACTTGAAAGAGAACCTTAAGAGACTTGTTTTATGAAGGAATTTCATGGTTTTGAATGAAATTTTTTGCTCTCTTAAATTGTTCATTTGAGAATAATTCTGTTTCCCCTGTTCCTAAATTTAGCAGGACTATTTGGTTTTCACTAAGCTTGCATGTTCTGAATGTTGCTAAACTCAAAGTCAGTAAATCTCCACTGCTATGTGTTTAGTTTTCAGTAAATTGTTACTTTGGTTTCCCAGAAGCTTTCTTGATATTCCAGCACTTCAAATAAATTTAAAAGTTTAAAAAAGGAAAGCAGTGGTATGATTTTGTGTATCTTTTCGTTTGGTGAAATAATGAAACAGGATAGTGTATCTGTAGGCATGGTCTTCTTGGATAAGTCTGCTAAAAGGTAATTTTATGATATTAGCTCCTTTTGAAAAGAACTGAGGTGTGCTCCTGTCCCCAGTCCTATCCATCTTTCCAATATATTTGTGTGTGTGTGGTGGGGGCGGGGATGTGATAAGTATTTCTTGCATCTTTCTGGCCTCTCCTTTTATATAGCCCAGGGTAGCTTCATCAGGAATTTATGGCCTCATTGGCTTCTGGTGTTATGGTCCCCAGACAAACCCTTACTGGGCCCCATTTCCTGAAAAATCATTTTATACCCCAAATTCAAAACACAACCAAAAAAACCCACAAAAGTGTAAAGATACATGAAATAAAACAAGAAAATAAAATACTGTAAGCACATGACTTGACAAACATTAATCATGCGAGCCAAATGCTTAATATGGAAACAGTTTTTTTTGTTTGTTTTTTTTGTGTGTGTGAGGAAGACCAGCCCTGAGCTAACATCTGTCGCCAGTCCTCCTCTCTTTTGCTGAGGAAGACTTGGCCCTGGGCTAACATCTGTGCCCATCTTCCTCTACCTTATATGGGACGCTGCCACGGCGTGGCTGACGAGCAGTGCATCGGCAGGCACCCGGGATCCGAACCCGCGAACCCCGGGCTGCCAAGCGCAGACTAAACCGCTGCGCCACCGGGCGGCCCCCTGGAAACAGTTTTAAGTGTTCTTTTGGCACATACCACCTGTGCATTCTTGCCAGAAATGTTTAACTGAATCTAATTCTGAGGAACAGGCAGCAGATGAAGATTGTGGGCATCTCTACACATCAACTGGCCTGAGCGCTTTAAAAATGTCAGCGTCCTGAAAGGCAGTCAAGATGGGGAGGGCTCTTCTAGATTAAAGGAAATAAAGGAGACATAATAACCTAATGCAATGTGTGATCCTTAATTAGATTTTATAAAATAACAGATTTATAAGATATAATTCACATGCCATGAAGTTAACCCTTGTAGAGTATATAATTCAGTAGTGTTTACTATATTCAGAGTTGTGCGATGATCAGCACTATCTAATTCCACTGTATTTCATCACACCAAAAGGAAGCCCTCTATCAGTCACTCACCCACCTCCCAGCCCCCCCACAACTACTAATCTACTTACTATTTCTATGGATTTGCTTATTCTAGACATTTCACGTAAGTGGAGTCATACAGTGTGTGGCCTTTTGTGTTTGACTTCTTTATTTACCATGATGTTTTCAAGGTTTATCCATGTTGTAGCATGTATCAGTACTTCATTCCTTTTGATTGCTGAATGACATTCCATTGTATGGATATACCACATCTTGTTAATCCATTCGTCAGTTGATGTACCTTTGGATTGTTTCTACTTTTGGCTATTATAAATAATGTTGCTGTAAACATTCATACAAGTTTTTGTGTGGACATGTGTTTTCAGGGCTCTTGGGTATATTCTTAGGAGTAGAATTTCTGAATCATATGGTAACTCTTATGCTTAGCTTTTTGAGGAACTGCCAAACTGTTTCCAAAGTGGCTGCACCATTTTACATTCCCACTAGCAGTGTATGAGGATGCCAATTTCTCCATATTCTCATCAACTTGTTGCTTTCCATTGTTTTGATTATAGACAGCCTAGTGAGTGTGGCCTGATATCTCATTGTGGTTTTCATTTGCATTTCCCTAATGACTCATGATGTTGAGCAACTTTTCATGTGCTTGTTGGCCATTTTTATATCTTCTTTGGAAAAATGTCTATTCAAACCTTTACCCATTTTTAAATCGTTACTTGTCTCTTTACAGTTGAGGTATAAGAGTTCTTTATATATTCTGGATGGTACTAGACCTTTATCGGATAGATGATTTGCAAATATTTTCTCCCATTCTGTGGGTTTTCTTATAATGTCCTTTGGTGCACAAAAATTTTTAAGTTTGATGAAGTCCAACTTATCTTTTTTTTTTTTGATTATTTGTGCTTTTGATGTCATATCTAAGAAACCATTGCCTTAACTAGGTTTGGGAAGATTGGAATTTTGTAATCCAGATACAAAGAGATTTACACCTATGTTCTCTTCAAAGAGTTTATAGTTTTTGCACTTACGTTTAGGTTGTTGATCCATTTTGTTTCATTTTTGTGTATGGTGTGAGGTAGGAATACAACTTTGTTCTTTTACACATGAGTATGTAATTGTCCCAGCACTATTTGTCATATAGACTATTCTTTCCCCACTGAATTTTTTGGATACTCTTGTTGAAAATCAATTGACAATAAACATAAAGGCTTATTTTTGTGTGTGTGAAGAAGACTAGCCCTGAGCTAACATCTGTTGCCAATCTTCCTCTTTTTTGCTGAGGAAGACTGGCCCTGGGCTAACATCCGTGCCCATCTTCTTCTACTTTATATGGGATGCCGCCACAGCATGGCTTGACAAGCGGTGCATCTGTCTGCACCCGGGGTCCGAACCTGCGAACCCCAGGCCGCCGAAGTGGAGTGCACAAACTTAACTGCTACACCACCGGGCCAGCCCCATCAGGGCTTATTTTTGACTCTCAGTTTTGTTCTATTCATTAACAGTTCTGTCTTTATGCCGGTATTATGCTGTCTTGGTTACTGTAGCTTTGTGGTAAGTTTTGAAATCAGAAAGTGAGTCTTCCAGCTTTGTTCTTTTTCAAGATCATTTTGGCTCTTCTGGATCCCCTGCATTTCCATTTGAATTTTAAAACCAACTGGTCAATTTAGGCAAAAAGGCATTTAGAATTTTGGTAGGGATTGTATTGAACCTGTAGATTGATTTATTAGAGAGTATGCACTCTTAACAAAATTAAGTTTTCCAGTTTATGAACATGGAATGTCTTTTTGTTTATTTAAATCTTTAATTTCTTTCAACAAGATTTTATAGTTTTCAGTATACAGTTTAGTTTCAGTCTTACATTTGAGGTTGAGTTTATTCCAAAGTATTTTATTCTTTTTGATGCTATTTTAAATGGAGTTGCTTTCTTAATTCATTTTTGCCTAGTTTATTGCTAGTGTATAGAAATACAACTGAGTTTTATCTATCGATTGTATCCTGCAGCCTTGTTGAACTTGTTTGTTCGCTCTAATGGTTTTTTCATGGATTCTTTAGTGATTTTTATATGTGATCATGTCATCTGCAAATAGAGATAGTTTTACTTCTTTTTTTCCAATATCTGGATGCTTTTTATTTCATATTCTTGGCTAATTGCCCTGAATAGATCTTCCACTATAATGCTGAATAGAAGTGGAGAGAGAAGACGTCTTTGTCTTGTTCCTAATCTTAGGGAAAAAGTATTCAGTCTTTCACCATTAAGTATGTTAGCTGTGGGGTTTTCATAGATGTTTTTTAGAAGTAAGTTCCTTTCTCTTTTTAGTTTGTTGAGTGTTTTTATCATGAGTTGGGGTTGGATTTTGTCAAATGCGTTTTCTGTGTCTCTTGAGATTGTATAGTTTTTGTTTTTTATTGCATTAATATAGGGTATTATATTGATTGATTTTCATATGTTGAACCAACCTTTCATTCCTGGGAAAATCCCACTTGGTAATCGTGTATAATCCTTTTTATTTGCTACTGGGTTCGGTTTGCTATGATGTACATAAAGAATATTTGTGAATTTTCCAAATTTCCTTCTGTTACTGGTTTCTAATTGCATCTTGTGGTCAGAAAACATACTTTGTTTGATCTCAATCCTTTTAAATTTTTTGAGACTCGTTTGGTAGCCTAACATATCGTCTCTCCTGGAGAATGTTCCATGTACACTTGAGAAGAATGTGTATCCTACTCCTACTGACTGGAGGGTTCTTTAGATGTCTATTCGATCTAGTTAGTTATAGTGTTGTTCAAGTCTTCTGTGTCTTTCCTATGTTCTGTCTGGTTATTCTATTCATTATTGAAGTCTCCAAATATTGTTGAATGGTCTATTTCTCACTTCAGTTTTTGTTTCATGTATTTTGAGACTCTTTTCTTAGGTACGTTTATGTTTGTAATTGTTGTATCTTTTTGATGGATTGACTTTTACTGTTAGCAACTCTTTTTTTTCCCCCTGGTAACAATTTTTATCTTAAGTCTGTTTTGTCTAACCTTAATATAGACACTCCTGCTCTCTTTTGGTTACTGTTTGCATGGTATATGTTTTACCATGCCTTATAATTTTACTTTCAACCTATTTGTCTTCAAATCTAAAATGTGTCTGTTGTGAACATTATCTAGTTGGATCATACTTTTTTAAAAATCCATTCTGTCAGTTTCTGCCTTTTAAAGGAGAGTTTGATCCATGTACATTTAATGTTATTACTGATAAGGTAGATTTATGTCTACCTGTAGACAAATAGCTTTTTTGCTATTTGTTTTCTTTTGTTTTACCTTTTTTTTTATTGATGTCTTAATAGTTTATAACACTGTGGGGTTTTAGTTGTACATTTTTGTTTGTCCGTCACCTTGTGGATGTAACCCTTCAGCCCTTGTGCCTCCCCCACCCCCCTTCCCCTTGGTAACCACCAATCAGTTCTCTCTGTCCGTGTGTTCACTTATATTCCATATATGAGTGAGTTCATGCAGTGTCTGTCCTTCTCTCTCTGGCTTATTTCACTTAACATAATACCCTCTAGGTCCTTCCATGTTGTTGCAAATGGGACAATTGTGTCTTTTCTTATGGCTGAGTAGTATTCCATTGTATGTATATACCACATCTTTAACCAATCATCAGTCGAGGGACACTTGGGTTGCTTCCACTTCTTGGCTATAGTGAATAATGCTGCAATGAACATAGGGGTGCATACGCCTCTTGTGGTGGTTGATTTCATGTGCTATTTGTTTTCTAAATGTCTTATGTCATTTTTGTTCCTCAGTTCATCTATTACTGGCTTTTGTGTTACACAGACATTTTCTAGTGTACCATTTTAATTCCCTTTTTGTTTATTTTACTATATATTTTTGAGTTATTTTCTTAGTGGTTTCCCTGAGGATTACCATTACCATTTTAATTTATAGCAATCTCATTCAGATTAGTACCAATTTAATTTCAATAGTATACAAAAACTTTGCTCCTATATAGCCCCATTTTTTAAATTTCAATAGTATACAAAACTTTGCTCCTATATAGCCCCATTTTTCTCCTCTTTTATGCTGTTATTGCTTCAAATTATATCTTTAAACATTGTGTGCCTGTAACTTAGATTTATAATTATTGTATTATGGAGTTGTCTTTTACATGATGAGAAATCATCTGCTTATATTAGTGAGAATCACTTCCACGTGATGAGTTGCTTTTCTGTCGATGCTTTCAAGATTCTGTCTTTGTCTTTTCACAATTTGGCTATAAGGTGTCTAGGTATGGATCTCTTTGAATTTATCCTACTTGGCATTGAGCTTCTTGGATGTGCAGATTATTGTTTTTTTTTACCAAATTGGAGAAGTTTTTAGCCATTATATCTTCAGATATTCTTTTTGCCCCTTTGTTTCTCTTCTCCTTCTGGGCCTCTTATTATGTGTGTGTTTGTCTGTCTGATGACATCCCACAGGTCTCTGAGGCTCTGTTCAGTTTTCTTTTTTTCTCTTTCTCAGACTGGATAATCTCAATTGACCCATCTTCAAGTTTGCTAATTCTTTCTTCTGCCAATTTATATCTGTGATTGAGCCCCTCTAGTGAATTTTTTATTTCAATTATTGTGTTTTTCAACTCCAGAACTTTTATTTAGTTCTTTTTTATAATTTCTGTCTCTTTATTGATATTCTCTATTTCATGAGACATTTGTTCTCATACTTTCATTTAGTTTTTTAGACATGGTTTCTTTTTTGTTCTTTGTGCATATCTATATAAGCTGGTTTAAAGTCTCTGTCTGGTAAGTCCAATGTTTGAGCGTCCTCAAAACATAGGTTCTATTGACTGCTTTTTCCCCCTGAATATGGGCCATGTTTTTCTTTGTGTCTTGTATTTTTGGTTGAAAAATAGATGTTTTAGATTATGTAATTTGGCAGTTACAGAACTTAGAACCCTGCCTCCCTGAGTTCATTTTTATTATTGCTGTTTGTTTATTTGGCGATTCTCCTGGGACTAAATCTGTAAAATCTGATTTCTTTGATATGTGTGGCCACCATAATCTCTGCTTGGTTCGCTTAATTATCAGCTAATGATTGAATAGAGATTTCCTTAAATGCCTGGAACCAGTAAGTTTCCCAGCCTTTGCAGAGTGGTCCTTGTAAATGCAAGTCAGATCCTGTCACTCCTCTGCTCAGAAGGAAAAGGTAAAGTCCTGCAGTGGCCTACAAGACCCTGTGTGATCTAGCCTCCACTCTCTCCCTTGCTCCCTTTGTTCAAGCCCTACTGGGTTGGTCTTTTTCCTCATCCCCAAACATGATAAGCAATTCTGACCTCAAGGCCTTTGCAGTTGGCATATATACTCATAGTTCATTCCCTCCTCTCCTCCAGGTCTGTATTCAGTTGTCACCTCAACATGGGCTTCCCTGTCCACTCCTCCTCCCCTTCCCCTGTATTCCTCATCATCCTTCACTGCTTTATTTTCCCCTTAGCTCTTATCACTAGCTGTCGTACTCTATCCTGCCTTTCCTTTGTTTGTTTATTGTTCCCCTTTCTGGAATGTTAGCTCCTTAAAGGTAGAGATTCTTGTTTGTTTTGTTCACTGCTGTATCTACAGTGAGGAGAAAAATCCTTGACAAATAGCTGTTTGTTGAATAAATGAATGGTGATCTTTGGCAATCTATGCCTATTTAAGAATGAGGCACTAAAATGCTGATTGGAACTCTTTGTATGTGGTGGTCTTGTCTACTGGTAGTTTTCATGCTGACTCTTCAGCTAATGACTATTGGAGGATTCCCAGATATCAACATCAACATCAACATCCGAAGTCTGTCTTAAGGGATCTTTCATTTTCTACAGGGAAGAACCTCCTAGTTTCTTTCTGGGAATTTTGGGGATTTAGGCTGGTGGGAGTTGAAGCACAGCGACATATGCTTGGCTTCTGGCATTCTGGGAGCTGAAAAAAGGAGCTGAATGTCACACAGTTTGATGTGTAGACTGCCATTTAATTGTGCTAATTTCAGCCCATAACTCAAGTCACCTCTTCCTGATACCTACTCATGTGGAGCAGCTTTTCTTTACTTTCTCCAGAGAATTATCCTCTGATCTTCTAAGGGGTGATGGGAATTTAGGTATTCATCATCTCCCCTCTATTCAGGCCCATCTTCCCATATAACATGGAGCCTTGAAGTGCTGGGTCTCAAGGACTCTAAGGGAAGAATCTCCTCTCCTTTCTCTCTGTTACTTACGTCTGTAAGCACCCAACATTTACCACATTAAATCCCTAAACCACTGTATTTTCTTCTTTTGTTCTTTTTGTCCTTGAGGGTTAATATCTTTTTATATTGATTTACTGTCATTTTAACTAGGCTTGGGAGGGAGAGGAGATAAAAATATATAGTTAATGTGCCATTATTAACTGAAAGCTCTCTGTGGTTCTTAATGTCAGTTTTAATTTTGTATTTAAATGTTTGCTTGGAGTGTCCTATCTGCCTCTAACCCCTGAGTATAGACACTCTATCTTATGCTTATTTGTACTCACAGAGCCTCACATAGATTAACTATTGGGTTGAGTGGCTGATGGTGAAACAATGGCATAAGCAATATTACTTTTTTTTTTCTACTTGGCCTTGTTTGCTTATTTCATTTCAGTGCCTAAACTACTTTTCAAAAACTAAATCAAAGTTGAAATCATGGCAGATAATCTTTCTCCCTTTTAAAATATTGAAATTAAACTGCTTCTTTGCTAATCTGATTTTTAGGAATGAGAAAACAAAGCACTACAAGTAGAGTACCTTTAAATGACTCATAATTACTCACGAAAATGCATGTAAACTTGGGTATGCAATTAGGCAGCTCATTATGTTGCAGATGCAATTACATGCTTAAATGCATGGCCACTCCCTCAGCTCACCCAGCTGTCCTCTTGTCTTAGGCTTGTGGTCAGTTATTATTAAGCTTCAGCTGTCAGAATTTGAAAATACATACATGCTGGTGCTAGTGGTGCCTTTCAACCAATAATGGAGGAAAAGTTTGAAAAGGAAATTTTCCTTTGAGTTTATGTATTGTAGAGTTGGTCTTCTTCGTTGGCAAAATCTCATGCTTCTACTGGAGATGCAGGCTATGCAGTTAGAAAAGTTATTATTAATGATAATAGTGGTCAATGATATTTACAGTGTAGTATACCTCTGTTGTCTCTGATCTGCGATCCTGAAATCCAGAAAGCCCTGAAAATTTTTTTATAATTCTTTCATGGCAAAACCTGACCTGGCCTGCTTCATTAGGACTCAAACCTGACATGTAATGATGAGGCTGTTTCTAGTCTTTATTTATCCCAAATCACCAGTGTGATTATATGTGAATTTTGCTGCAGAGATATTAATGTGTTTGATTATGGACCGCTGACCCAACCCCACTGAAGATTTTATGTCATAATATAGTATACATACTGTATTACCTTTTGAAAATGCAAAAAATTGTGAGTTTCAAACCCTTTTTGATCCTAATAGTTTCTGATAAAGAGTCATGGCTTTATAGTAAGAGTAACAGATTCTGGTTATTTGAGGTTAAAATGCTAATGGGGGGTAAAACCCCCTACCTCTTAGAGTGTGGATTGCTACTGCTATTATTATCTTTGCTATTCTTGTTATTGTTTTTATTATGACTTTAGTTCCAGAACTGATATTTATATCTACTTTTAGAATGTCCTGGAAACAGTTCTCTAACAAAGTAATTAGATAATTTACATGGTTACTAGGTGGTAAGATTATTTTATACTCACTCTCCATTGTTGGTTGTCAGTAAGTGTAGTTCTTATCTCCCCAGTGCTGTCATAATAACATAAATAACGTTTAAATTTAGTTTCTAGGATTATGGTAGTATAAAAAAGCTAAAAGGTAAAATTGACAATTCTTCTAATCAAGCATCTTCTCTGTAGTTAATAATGAGTAAAATATATGTTAATTTTATGTAGCATTAAATTCTAACTATTTAGTATGACAGTTAAGTTTTACTGAATATAAAATCATGACCTCTTAGAGTTTTTCAAGACCTAGCTCAAAGGTCTCCTTCAAAGCTGTCTTGATCTCCTGCCTCAGTAGATAAAGGGCTCCCCAGAATCATTTTAAAATTTCTGTGGCAATAGTCATATTATGTTGTGCTTGATTGTTTTCCAAACTTTGTTTTACTTATATTTGATAGCACTTAGCTCTTGGTAAATGCTCATTAACCTTTTGAATGAATGAATGAAGTTGAGGAAATTAAGAATTGTCTAATCCTTCCACACAAGTATTGCTGTATGTGAAACAACTCTTCCCATTGGGTTTCATTCTACTACCTAATTTTATAAAATATATTGTACCAGGAACAGAATAAATATGGAACTCAGTAAATATGTGATGAATGAAAACTGAATTAAAGTCTCCCTCCTTACATTTAATGGGTCTAGTTTTATTCTCTGAACTTAAGAGAGTATACTTAAGGGCCAGCCCCGATGGCCTTAGTGGTTAAAGTTTGGTGCGCTCTGCTTTAGTGGCCCTGGTTCGGTTCACGAGGGCAGAACCACGGTACTCATCTATCAGGGGCCATGCTGTGGTGGCAGCTCACATGAAAAAAAAAAGGAAGAAGAGGAAGATTGGCAACAGATGTTAGCTCAGGGTGAATCTTCCCCATTGGGGAAAAAAAACCAATATACTTTTCTTTTTCCATGTGATATTATACTCTCACATTATCATTTTCTTTCCAATTACCATTCAAAATATGTCCCACTTCACACTGCATGCTGCAACACGTTCTGAAAATCTTGTAAAAGAATATTTTGAAAAGTCAACTGCATGTACTTGGATGTACAGTCATGCAGTACTTAATGACAGGGATATAGTCTGAGAAATAGGTCGTGAGGCAATTTCGTCCTTGTACAAACAACATAGTGGGTACAGAAGGGGAACAAAATTTGCCACCCCAAAATGTGTCTCCTTAACATGAGGATTATTTTAGGCTGATTATTTTTAAGAAACAAAAGACTCAGAAAGTTTTTCCTGTTACTTCTGCCTTAACTGCCTAAAAGAATTCCGGTAAAAAAACCTGTCTCAGGGAGTGAGCATCACCTTAGCATAACATGAACTGGGTGGTAGACAGGGAGGAACCTAGAAAAGCCTGTTCATTGGGCTCCCCTCTGTGTTCTTCTGTTTCTTTGTGGCCAAACACTCATTTTCCAAATATTTGCTCTTTTTCACCTACCTGTGAATTGCCTGCCTTCCTTTTGACATCCCTGACTCTCCCCACCCCAACATCTTCTTTTGTCTTTAGCTGAGGATGGTATTTAAAGTGACAGCTTTTGCCATTTTGGCGAGTTACTCAGTTTCCTGGGTTTCTCCTATGCATACCTGTTATTAAACTTTTGTTTGTTTTTCTCCTGTTAATCTGTCTCATGTCAATTTAATTCTGAAGCCAGCCAGAAGAACCTAGAAGGGTAGAAGAAAATTTCTTCCTCCCCTACAGCACTTACACAAACCTAGATGGTATAGCCTACTATACACCTAGGCTATAGTACTAATCTTATGGGACCACCGTCGTTTATGCAGCTCATCATTGACCGACATGTTGTTATGCGGCTCGTGACTGTATAACATACTTCTGTGTGTTCTGATGTAACTATATATCAGTTACAGTTTCCCATTCTTCATAAGCCCCTTTTGGTTCAAAGGTATTTATTGTCTGTTAATATACATTTACTGAATGGAGTAATTAAGAATGTTCTTAGTTTTGCTAAAGTTTCTTAAATTGTTAGTTAAAAACTTAAGATAATTTCAAATTTAATTGCTGTTCTGTTATCATTTTCTTTCATATTAATAGTAGGAAAATAATGAAATTATTTTGTCATACTCAGTAACATTATAAGTAATGGAAAAAATCATGGCATTTATACTGAATTAGTACAGTTTAGTTCTTTGTCTCTAATAATATTAATAATACTTTGTTGTTGTTTTAATCACCCTTGCTCTATTAAAACCATCCATCCAGTAATCCTCAATCCTTATTTCTGCCTTAATACAACTTTAGGGTGTGGCATAGTGGTTTTTCAAAAGTAAAGACGGGTATCCTACTCTGTCAACTCCCTAAGGATTTTAATATTCATCCTCTTTCCTCCTCACTGTTAGTCATTTTTGTCCATTACCAGAATATATGAGAATTTTGAGTTTTAAAATTAGGCGTATATAATTAACATCTTAAAGACAGATTGTAATCATAGAGGCAGATGATCTTGGACACGTGGCATGTATTTTCAGGTACTTCAAAATTAGTTCTCCTGCCCAAATGGATTTGAGCAAGCAGATGCTTGGCTGCATTTGAGTTGAGGCCTTCCCTTTATGTTGATGAAGATTCTTTCCTATTTTGGAGGACTGAGTAGTTCTGTTTAGATTGGTTGATATGCTTGTCATTAAAGTTGGTAAGGGACCCACGGTATCCCTTTATAGCAGTTTGATGAACCAGTTTCCAATTCTCTACTTTTACTGACCTCTGACTTTAGGAAATTCTTCTAAATAAAAAGTGGAAGGTCGTTAACAGATGATAGAAGTTTGAAATAGAACAGTCTTCACCAATTTTCTGAAACAAACAAAATTCTTAGGGTATATAAAAATGTAGATTAACAATACTCAGTTTTGACTGAAATGTGGAATATAGCAATATAGTGACAACACAGAAACCTAGAAACTTTGGATGTGGTAGTAATAGTGCACCAGTGGTTCAAAAGGATCTTTTCTTTGAGTTGTAAAGCCTGAAATTTAGCAAGTAAATTAATATATTTTATAGTTGGAGATTTAGCATTTTATAAATGAAAACAGCAAGGAATTTTTACACAGTTAATATCGTGGTCATTAGGTGTTGGGAGAGCTGTGCACGTTGTTAAGCCCTCCTTACTGGTTAAGCCAACTACTGTATTTGCAGCTTAATGGTAGACCTTTGAGGAAAGCCATAATGGAGATAAAACCTGCAGTTTAATACCAGTTAAGTCAGTAATTTCAACTTCATTATGGTTGTTCTGATTTTTTTTGTCCTCTGAAAAGGAACTAGGAAAATGTGATTAATACAATCAACCTGCTAGATTTTAATTTTGTTTTTGATGGAAATATTTCCTCCTATAAAATTTAATGGCCACGAATTTGATTGCAGAGGTTATTTACCATAATCAACCTGTCCCCTGAGAGGCAATTTAAAACAATTCCATTAGAATCCAGATACCTAATGAATATTGTGGAACATTATTTAAAAAGGATGTTGTGAAAGTAAGTTCAAATTTATTCTGATATTTTTGTATTCCTACCCCTCACCCCTCCAAGAAAAGTCAGTAAAGATAGTATAATAATCTTTTCATTATCTTTGAAGCCCATGTTTATGACTGACTTAAAGTTTAAAGGTGAAACTATTTTATTATGAGGTCCTTTGGTAACCAATGCCCTCTTGCATAGGAGGCAAAATAGATCTGACTTGGGCCAAAAAGTCTTCTTATCTCCAGTAATTTTATGGTGAGGTATTTGAGTGTTTTTATCTGAATAAGGAAAATTAGATAATTTAAAAAATATTTTTGCCAAACAGGAACCTGTAAGTCTTAGTACTTTGTGCACATGAAATTCGTGAATCCATTCATACATTATATGTGAATAGATTTTTTAATGAAATATTTATTAAACACATGCCACTTGACAGGCAATGTTCTAGGTAACAGAAATTCAGCATTTAGAACAGATGAGGTTCTTACTCTATTGGACAGTCTATTGGATCTTATATTTTAGGAAAGTGGTAATAGTGTACTTTCTTCCTGTCTAAAAGGAGAGAAGGTGGATGTCTGAGGTCGTACAGCAGTGTATGGTAGGGCTTTGTGTTGGCAGATTTGTGACTGATGAGAAGCAGATACCCCTGTAGTTGCAAGTGTCTAAACTCTCGCTCTCAGAAGGTACCCATGATTTTCCTAGCTTGGTCACGTGTTCATTCCAGCCTGAAGTCCTTTCGCGTATACTTTTTCAATGTCCCAGCCTGCCCTGTTTTCTCCAGCCCTCATCTGTCTTCCCCATGAACTCAATGCAGTCTCAGTTCATTGCTTTACACAACTTGAGTGTGTGTGTGCACACGTGTGCACATGCCTTTCTGCTCCAGCTGTATTTTAAACTCCTTCAGGGAGATCACAGTCAGTGACTTTGGTTTACACAGTGCTTTATGTGGAATAGCATCTAGTATCAATATTTGTTGACTTCAAGCTACTGTCCTAAAATTGCTTAAAATCATAGCAATTTCTTTAAAAACTTTTCTTCATTGAATCTTTAAAAAATGCCTTGTATTTCTTAAGGGTGTCTCTTTTATGGTTAGAGTCAAACCACTTAGTGTATCAAAACCTTTACATTTGTTTTTAAAAATTGTCTGGATTATGCTAATATGAAACTTCTCCACAGGACTCCTTTTATGCTCATTAAGAGTTGTTTTTCATGTTCATGAGCCCCCAGGCTTTGTGTGGATGGGGGGAAATCACCCTTGCTAATCAGGCAAAGTAATATAACTAAATTAGTATGTCTGTCTCTAACATTTACTTTTTTTTTTCTTTTGATTGGCTAGGGTATTAGGTGTCATTTTTCTTTGTTAACAACTCTCTTCCTCCTACCTTCCTTTCTCCAAAAAAGTTAAGCTAGATTTAATAATTTCCATTATGATTTTGGATTTTTCCTATATAATTGATTACTATCAAAATACACGGGTACATAGTCATTGGAAGTTCCATTTTGTCAGAGCCCTGGATGCTCTCTTCTGAAAGCCTCCACTTTAGGAGAGGATTTCAATAGCATAGCTTTCCCACTGAGTGAGCGCCGTTTCCTTTGGGATAAACTTTGACCTCACGGGTGAGGCATCTAGCTGGGACAGATTTGTATCAACAGCAAAAAGTAAAAAGCAGTCACAGTATTTTATGGAAGTAGTTGGATTACAAACTGAAGTATTCATATTTTATTAATTGGTTATAAATTCTCTTCAGTCTTTTGTTCCTCAGCCTTTCATTGGGACTAACTTGTGGGTCCTGGTGACCCATTTTAGGTTAAGTCTGAAGAATTCTGTTATAGAATTTTAATTTTTAATGAGTTAAATGAAGCAGACCATACAAGATTGAATATAATTATCAAGTAATTAGTTGAAAATCCTTGAAAGAAGGTAATTCTCATTTTAGATTTCTATTTGTCATGAGTGGCAAACTTAAAAAATCTCTTATACCAAATATGCTTTTGTAGATTCTAGTACTGTTTTGAATGAAAGAGGTGATAGATGAATGGATGGATGGATGTTATAAGTGCCTGAATGATTTATTTGTGTTTTGATAATTCTAATGTAAGAGTATTCATTAATATCTTTGTATCCCAGACTAAGTGAGATTTTTCCTTACAAGCTGAAGTTCTTCCTACTTTGTTTATTCTCTTCCGTTACATACTTGTTGATTATACATACTGCAGTTGTTTTTCAAGAATTCTAATAGAAACAAGGACTTAAAAATTATATTGAATTTATGTTAAGTGAAATAAGCCAGAGAGAGAAGGACAAACACCGCATGATTTCACTCATATGTGGAATATAAACTAATACACGGACAGAGAGAACTGGTTGGTGGTTACCAGGGGGAAGCGGGGTGGGCACAAGGGGTGAAGGGATGCATCCATATGGTAACATACAAATAATAATGTTCAACAAAAACCCCACAATGTTATAAACTATTAACATATCAATAAAAATTAAAATTAAAAAAATTATATTGAAGAAAATCTAGTTGTAGACTAACTGACTCTGAGTTGGCATGGTGAGAATGTATATTTGCTGACCTTTTCATTCAACACCTGCAGGTTTTGGGTCCTGCTCCCAGGTGGTGTTCCTTCTTAGACAACCTGACAGAAGAATTAGAAGAGAATCCAGAAAGCACAGTTTATGATGATTACAAATTTGTCACCAAGAAAGACCTCGAAAATTTAGGTAAAAAAAATTATGATAAACTGTTTATGAAGTTATTTTATTTTGGAGTTTTGAACATTAGAAGTGGTGGAGTTGCATTTATCTGATTTTCCAATCTTCTCTTTCTGCTGGGTCACATACTAAACATGTTATTCATACTATGTGTTGTCAAGTTTGTGATCTCTCCTTAGAGAAAGATTCAGATAAATTCCACCTACTGAACCCTTTTTTTCTATCTTAAATGAAGAATAATTTTTTATAGCATACTAGCTATGGATAGAAAAAATATCTGTCAAGAAAGCAGTAATTTTTTTTCAAATGCTATTTGAGTGTAATAAGATTTTGAAAATATCTCAGTCTGCAAGTAAATGATTTCTGGCTCCCTTTTAGGTTTGCTTATAAACGACTCCATTCAAAACTTAGAAACCATAGACTGAATCCTCAAATATGTAGAACCTTAATAGTTACTTCAGGCTTAAAAGTCACAAACCTAGAAATGCCTTTTAATAATTGCCAACGCTTACATAAGGCTTACCACGTGCCAGGCAATATTCTGAATGTTTTACGTACAATTCATTTAATCCTCACAACTCTTTGGAGTGGATACTATTATGATTCTGTTTTATAGATAAGGAAACTGAGGCACAGAAAGATTAAAATAACTTGCCAAAGGTTTCAGTGGTAGTAAATGTGAGGGTTGGGATTTAAACCTAGAGTTCTGTCTATGGCTGAGGTGAAGAGCCATACTAACCCCTTGGAAGAACATATTCATCTCAG
The DNA here is from genome assembly GCA_031878705.1 of Tapirus indicus. Lineage (NCBI taxonomy): Eukaryota > Metazoa > Chordata > Mammalia > Perissodactyla > Tapiridae > Tapirus > Tapirus indicus. Next base: position 8,626,782 of record CM062923.1, on the reverse strand, counting down.
TTGCCTAGCACTAGTTTGTAGGATCAAGAGAGTACCTATGCTAATCTTGTTCTATTGTTGGGAAAAGGCTCCATAGCAAATTACTGGGAGTGGAAAAACTTAAGAGAACACATTCTCCTCAAGTCTAGACCACTCAGTTGTCTTTGGAACAAATAGATGTACAACAGAAAATAGAATCATGTAATAAATAGATTGAGAGATTCCTAAACTGTATTTTAAGCTATATTTCTTAGCACAGTTAATCCAGACAATTCATTTTCTACCAGTTACCACCAAAATAATTCTTTAAATTTTAATGTGTTTAAAAAGAAAAGAGTTGTATTCAGCCTTTTTAAAAATGACTCATGAATGAAATAGGGTGAAATAGGATCTTCCTACTGAAGTGCCTTCTTAAATATCTCCCATATAATTTTTACAATATACTTGTGTTGTACTCACCTACATTCTTAAACTGGAGGGAAAAAAGTCATTGCTATTTTGTAGACTTTTTTTTTTTTTTAAACTACTATGTTTAGTTCATTTTGGGTGCTTTTTCAGTCTCTTTACTGTGTTTATTTTAGGTCTAGGTATATTTTGTTACAATGTAATCGTACTGCTCATTTTTAAAACTGTGGAAATATATTCAACAAAATAACAGTTACACTAGAAAACATTTTCACGTACATTATTAATATCTCTTAATATTAAATGAGCCATTGGTTATCATTTTTCAGTAGACTTCACTGTCATATATAAAACCTTTTAATAATTTATCTTAAAAGTAGGATTAAGACCATGTAACTAATTTCCGTTATTTCTTAAGATTATTTTTAGTGCAGCAATAATAACATTGAATACTTGCAACTTCTGACTTTTCCCAGCTACAAACTTTAGCAGGTCCTATAGCATGCTGTTTCCCAAAACACGTTTCATGGACTGTTCCTTCTCTAGAAATGCTGGGTGGATAGCACAGTAGCTAACATCATGGGCATTAGAGTAGGCTGACATGGTTTACATCCCACCTCTACCACTTAATGCCTGCATGACATGGCCAATTTACTTAACCTTATTAAGCCTTGGTTTCCTCATGTATCAAATGGCAATAATAATGGGACCTACCTGTAGGGTTGCTTGGAGAATGAGTCAGGTAATGCCTGAAAAGGACTCAGCACAGTGTCTAAATGTAATAAGTGAATGTTAACTTTTTTTTGAGAGATTTGTAGCAAATAAGTTTGGGAAATGCTAAGTTGAGCAAAGTTACATCAGTTTCTTTACTTATGGACTTCTTCAAGCCTTTAATATCATCATCCATTGTAAATCTCCAGGAGGGGGAGGGAAGTATGAAACATTTCCCAGACTAACTTGACCATAGAACCTTCTTTTCCTCAAAAGATCTCTTGGGACTAGTGTTCTGTGGAGCTAACTGGGAAGTGCTGCTGCTGTCAGATTCTCTGTTTAGAGAATCTCTGTTTAATGTGAAAAGCTTTCTGCTTGGTTTTTATTTATGACCTAACTTAGAATCATTCTGTGACATAAATATAAGTTTTATACACTTAATAGAGGAAACAAAAATTATTGTTGCTATTATTGATATATGTATTTTATAATTTGGTCATTAATCAGATCAGTCATTCTAAAGAAAGAAAGGTTATATAATAAAAACATATCTGCAAATACATAAATGCAAATTGTTTTGCATTGGTACATTTCATTAAGGTTCAGCCTCTCTTTTTTAAGATTCCCCTGTGAAAATCCAAACCCTGTAGTTTTATTAATCTGATAGATTCTAGAAAAGTATTTTTCTGACCAAGTCATATAATTACTTCATGAGATTATCCTGAATTTAATTTTGCCTTTTGATGTTGTTCTGTAATGTAAACTATTTTGTACACCTGCATAATTTTGCCTAGTACTTGATTTCCAGGTCTGGATGGATGTTTATTTCTAAAATGTGGAAATCAGGGTAAAATTTTCCTTAGAAACACAGTCACTTAGTATTATATCAGCTAAAGCTGCTCTTCATGTGGGTATATCACTTGTGGTCTTCTTTTGAAGATAAATATCCTCATAACATTTCTCTGTGTAAATATTTGCAATTAATAAATAATTTCTATACCATAGGCAGAGTGTCCTTATGTGACAACCAGCACCACTGATTCTAAATATAATCTACTAAAACCAGGAAACCCCACGAAAGATATCGTTTGGGGCAGGGTTCCCAAACACTGATTATCAGTGAGCTTTTCATTCAACCATGATGAAGCATGTGTGTATATAATGTATATGTTAATGTCCTTGTGTATGTTTATATATGTTAATATAAATTTGTCGGCTGTTGTTTCTTGGGAAAGAACATGCCCTTTCGTGACAGTATCCTTTGTTTTTGGAAATTATGAGATAACAGTGTTCCTCCCCTATCATCACCACTGTTCCTACTTGGCAGTATAAGAGTTGGCAACTTACTATTGATCTCAGTATTATTTTTTAAATTGAACTTATTTGTGGAATCTGAAAACTGTTAGTATGAGGAACCCTTCTTTACGAATCTGCCATAGTTCATAAAGACTTTTTCATTGTTTTTACACTTAGTATTAAGTTTAAAATAAGTAAGGATATTGCTTAAAGTGGATTAAAATTTTCTCCATAGTTATTGAAGAAGATTAGTAATTCTAATCCACAAATTCTTTCTCAGAAATGAAATCTTATTATAATCCAAGAAAAACTGTTCAGTTTTAATCAGGATTTCATAAGGACCTGCCTTCCTCTGATTGGCTTTCCCCAGGGCTCACACATCTCATTGGATCACCTTTCCTCCGGGCATATATGCATGGATTTTTCATGGATATAAGACTCTATCACAAGGTAAATACAAAACTACACTCATTTTGGGTGATTAATGAGCCATTTCTTCTCTGTTTACTTACATTTTCATAAAACATGCTTATGATTCATAAGAGATCTGTCTATTCTTTGCATAATAGTCATGGTGTATCTGAAACATGCTAACTATAATTCTTTTTTCCCTACTTTGAAAAGGTGAAATTGATGGTAAATCCATTTGCTTATGAAGAATATAGAAAAGATAAGATCCGACAGAAGATAGAAGAAACACGTGCTCAGAGAGTCCAATTAAAGGTGAATATTGTACATACATTACATTTACTAGAGAAAAGCAGTTAATTTTCATTTTGTGTATTATTCCAAGGAAACCTGCTATCCATTTCTTAGTTTTTCCATCCTTGGTTTACACCTTTTACTAATATTTTTGCTATATTTTATTTGTCATGAGGGTGGGTACTCTGCACTGTTATCATTATGGACCGTATGGTAATAGTATTGTGGGAAATAATGCAGATGGCCTAGTATTGTCAGCCCTATTAAGGAAATCTGGTGGAGTTTCAAATGGAGTATTGGGTCTTTGCTAATCCCCGTTGCTCACTGACATTTGGCAGTACCTTAGGCTGGCTGCTTGGATCATGGGAAATGGTCATTAGACTATGTCAGGGTCCAGACAAGAATCAGACCACGCTAGTTACATTAGTAGAGAGAATTTAACATGAAGAATTGTTAACCAGGTATTAGAGAACTGAAAAGGCAAACACTGAGGTATTGATAAGAGAAGCAGTGGCCGCAGGAAGCAGCTACCACTCCAGGGCTGGGCAACAGGGAAGAGACAGGCCCTGAGGAGCTGGATCCAGACTTCTGAGGAGGGCTTCCGGCCAGTGCTGGGACCCAGGACTCTGAGGAGGGCTACTGGCTGGGGCTGGGGGCCTCAAGGTAGAATGAGGCTGCTCCTTGGAGTGTTGGAAAACCACAAACTGGAATCCCCCACTCTACTGGAACCACCTGTTGTTGCCAGGGCAAAGAACTGTTGATGTGTGATACCAACCCAACAGCAAGCAGACAGGAAAGAGCAAGTCCGTGTTGTCCCCCCCACCGCCTTTTAGTCTCTCTAGCAACCCCTCTTGATTAAGGTTAATCACCAAATGATACAATAATTTCTAACTGAATATTAGTTTTAAAAAATTAAATGTATGTGTGTGTCTGTATATATACATATACACATATGGCACACTCTTTCAGTACAAAAGACTAATGACTGTTTTTTCCTTTTTCCAGATTATTTGTTAAGTTTTTAAGAGTGATGAATGTGTGTGCGTGGGCAAGGGGAGACTAGGATATGGAATACTTTTGTCCCATCTTTTTGTGTTACTTGTCCAGTTGTATTTTACTTACTTTGCCGTGGAATGTAAAGCACAAAGTGGAAAAGGACAATAAATAGCTTATAACTTTATCCTAGAGTTGTCAGATTCACATCTAGAATTCCTCTTAGAAATTTACCATTTCAGGAGCAGGAAATAGCGCAGTTCGCATTGTTAGTAGCATTTTAGGAGTTCCTGCAACTCCAACCAGAGGCTACAGTTCTGGGCCTGCTAGCCTCCCCTTAGTTAGGGGCTGAGACCCTCTGTGGCTGACCTCGGCCCAGTGGAAGCTTCTCCCAGCTCGCTTCTCAGTGCTCTGGGAGAGGCAGGTGAGGTTGCTGTTTTTGTACTCCACAGCCCACCTGATGACACCATCTGTGTCCACGTTATTTCCTACTCTGGGATAATGAAATTTTAAAAATAAGAATTAGATATCTTCTATTTGTGAAATTATACTCTTTACAGAACTACTAACCTTTAAAGCTAAAATGTAGGTATTTTAGTACAGCTTTTTTTTTTTCTCTACTAGAAATTGCCAAAAGTTAACAAAGAGCTGGCACTTAAATTAATTGAGGAAGAAGAAGAGAAGCAAAGATCTACATGGAAAAAGAAAGTTAAGGTAAGATTTTAAAAGGCAGAGAAAATATTGGTAAATTGTTTCTACATTTTCTTGATGATAATTTGTATCTTTTTAATTTTTTCTTTAAAAAAGCATTTAGGTTTTTTTTTTTTTTTCTTTTTTCTGCTTGTAAGATAGTATATGCTCACTGTGGGAAGTTTGTAAAATAGGAAAGAATTTCAAGAAGAAAGTCACCCATATAATTCTCCCCAGACAAAGGCATCATTAATATTTTAGTGAATTTCCTTCCTGTTTTATTTCCCTTAAAATTATAAACTATAATAGCAAGATAATATTGTATATATAAAATATCCTGATTCTATAAAATAACACAAGTGGTTTTCCATTTTATTAAAAATTCTTTGTAAATATTTTTGAAAGCTGCATCTTCTATTTTATGGATGTATTTTAATTTACTTAATCCTTTTATTGTTCAATGACTGTTTGTTGTTTTTCTTTGTACTAACTAGGTTTGTTTATAATTCCAAAAGTAACCGATTTTTATTTAGATGTGGCAGTATGGCAGTAAGTTACACTCTTACATGTAACTGCTACCCACCTTCCTTTACTAGTGTGAGGATAGACAGAGAGCAGTCATAAAATAAATAAGGCTAGCACTTCATATTGTCAAGACAGGAGAAGAGTTTTCTAATTTCCCCAGGTATGTGAAGACTTCCTCATTCCTGCCCAGTGCTGTTTTCTCCTCTGTTTAGATCAGGCAGGCAGATAAGCCAGGTTGGTTGGTTCTTCACTGGAATGAGCTGTAAAGATCGCATCTCTCCTGAGAGCCTGCCGACCTGACTGAGTCAGTGGCCTCCCCTTGTAACTTTGGGCCAGCTGTCCTGAGCTCTCAGGACGGTTTTGTTTGCTTGTTGATTCTTTCTCTTCTCTCTCTCTGCTTTTTAACCAGGAGAGTGAATGTGAGATAAGGGAGCTCTGTGTGTGTTTATTTTTGTTCCACTCTCTTCAGTGATGCCAAGGGATTGCAACTAAAGGTTTTTGTTACTGGGCCCCTTGCTCACTAGTTGTGTCATCGTGGGTGACCCTCAGCTTCTCTGGGCCATAGTTTTTTCTTCTATAACGTACAAGGATGGGACCAGAGAGGGGCATTCTTGGTGCTGTGATTTCTAACTGGATTCACACTCACTGTGCCCTGTTATCCTCTGCTTCCTGATCCTTTCTGCAGCCTGTCATCCTGGTCTGTTACTTTCTTTTAATATATTATTTAAATCTTAAGACTTCCTTAAGTAAATAGATACGTGGCTTTTATGTTTCCTTTTTCATTTCATGAATAATAAACCAATGTTGAAACAATGACTTAATATTATATAAATTTGCATGTATGTGCTATGGCTATGCACCTTCCTAATTTCCATCAATGTATTAAATGTATGTGTATATCTGAAAGTGTTTAGAATGTAAGTGCTTCCTGCAATGTTGACTTGCTCCTCAGAGTAGGTTCACCTTGATCTTGTTAACCCAGCCTGAGGATGGGGAGGTAGGTAACTTTTCAGCTTCATAATGTCATTTTACAAGCTAAATGGACATGATTTTTGGATTTGTATGCCCTAAAGCTTCAGTAGGAACAGAGTGGAACTAATTTGGGCTGCAGGTATATGCATTCCTATCTATATTTTATGCTTATGAGTCCTTATTGTTACATTTAATGTTATAGTAGGTAGAACACAAGTTAATATTTAATTTTGATACCTTGTGTAGCATGGTATACACAGTTCAGGAGCCTTTTTGTAAGGCCCTTATGATTATGAAGACGTGGAAAAAGGCTCCTTTCCTTGCTAGCCACCCTTTCTTTCGCAGACTTTTGTTGGGGCTGGGGCACCCAGAGATTGATAACACAGGCAGTCCTCGCTGTGCGTGGTAGTGCAGGATGGTAAAAATGACCATGTGAGCTGAAAGCATGTAAAGTGGTCTTAATAGTAAATGGGAAAAATCATGATTGTTTTGTGCCTTTAAAACTTTTTGTCAAAACATTAATCGGGTCATCCTGTAAAGATTCATCAGGCTATTACTGTTACTACTGCAAGTGCAGAGGGGGAACCTTGGAAATTCTTATCTTCTTTCATCAAAAAGCAGTTTCTCTCCAGCTGTTGGAAGCTAGCAAGTGCCCACTTTGTAGCCATGTCACCTGATAAAATTCTATTAGAAAGTAGTATTTGTAAAATGTGCCCCTAATTTGCCCTTTGGTGGTTTGCTGATCCAAATCAGGTCCTATTATCAAAGCTCAGTTTCTTTCCAGAAATTCTTAAATATAGTCTTCAAAAAATCTGAGGCTGTTATGGACAAAGTTTGTCTGATTTGTTGTTTAACAGTTTTATCTAATTAAAATGAAGACCTTAAAAACCATTCATGAATTAAGGAAAGAATCTTTCATTATGATTGTAAAGGATACTTGAAAAAATTGTTAAATCCATCAGCAATTCATTAGTCTTGCCTTTGAACGCAGCTCTTCAAACCCTCAAGAGCTTTAATAGCTCTGATACCTCCTGATTTGAAAGTCAGTATCATGCAGTTAGGTTCTGCTTTGGCTCCAACTGGAATTTCATGGAGGCAGACAGTGAAACATTCCCAAATATTGCTACCACTGATAACATAATTAAGGTCTAATAGGGTGTTTACTGTTCCGTTGATGTTGAACCTACCATAGGAAGTGACCCACCGCATAATGTCAGGAAGCATTATCTGAACCTTATCCAAACTTAGAAATTTGGTGATGTTAATTCTAATTAAGAATTAATTCATTAATAAATTCCTTAAACAAATCCCTTAAACAAATATGTATTGAGCCCCAAGTGTGTACAAGCAGCTTTGAGAGCCGTGGTACCGGGGACCCATTTGATTTGCAAGGGTTTGAGTTTTGGTTAGAGACATTTTCCTTACAAATGTCATTTCCTGCCTGTTAGCGTTTTCTGCCAATTTTTGCTATCGCCTTAAAGTCTTGTATGAAAGTACTTCTCTTGGATTCAGCTCAGTCAGATATTGTCATGCATGATATCTCTAGGCCAAATGTATTCTGTGGCCTGGAGACCAGGGGAGAGGTGTCTTACAGCCTCGGGGATTATTCTATATCATTAAGAGTGTATACTAAAGTAATCATTCATCTCTCTAGGGAAAAGATATAATCATGCATAGATACTCTACATTGGATTAAGATCAGTTTTAACATCGAAAATAGTATTTTTTAAAGCTTTCTTAGTACTAGTTAAAAATTGCGGTTTGTTTTCATTACATTTGTACACACATGGTTGTAAAAACTAAATATTTCTCCAAGGGTTGTTAGGAACCATTGGCTCTCTCTGTCCTTCTCTCCCTACTCCCTTCCCTCCCCCCAACCGTTTTTACTTCTCTTGAGACAATACTTTTGGCTTTTTAGCTGATTATTTTAGTGTAAAACTTATGTCTCTTTATATTACCCATAGGGCTACTTCTTGACTTTTAAAGTTAGGCGTTGTCTTTTGATAACCTTCCCTTCCAATAAAATTATATTGTAATTTTGGGTAAGTCAACATTCAGCATTTACATTGTTACAACTATGCAAATGCTCTTTATATCAGAGTTGGAGTCACATAATAATCTATTGTTACATTTCCTGCATAACCTTCGTCTTCCCTGGACTTAATAATTGACTTTTTTGTTTGTTTTCTATGTGGTTATCACTAATTAACTCTCAATTCTTTGCCGGTTGTCTGAATCTCATCTCAAGATATTTATATGAAGATCAGTTGTTACATTAATTTTACTTTCCTGGCGAAGTCTCTTCTACATCTTTCTGCCCTGCTTCATTCTGGACTGGTCACCTTCAGATCCTGGTCCACAGCCTTCATCCTGGGGATTCACTCTATCTCACCCCCATGTTGCATACAGAATTATGAGAACCTTCAGTTTTCTGAAGAAAATTGTTTCCAACCCAAACAAGCAGTCAGTCAATGTAAGGGGATAATGAAGAGATTTTCAAACGTGCAAGTTCTCAACGACACCAAAAAATGATACTTACGTGCTTTTTTTCCACTGGAAGTTCCTTAGGATTTGTGCCTAGAAAGAGGCCAAGAAAGTGAGCGAGTTCAGGGACGACTCCCACGGACGGCTCTGCCTCACTGGGACTGCCTTCCACCCAGAAATCCAGCCCGCAGTGCCGGCCACTTTCAACCCAGAAACTTAGGTTCTTCAGTGCTGGGAAGTTTTCTAGAAAAAAATTTTTTAAATAGTTTTTCCCTGCTGTGATCTTTGGTCATTTGTTCATATTTAAGAGTGAAGGATTTAAAAAGCTGAATGGAACTTGGAGGGGGGGACAGGGCCCATCAGTCACTGTGTGGCGACCTGGCCAAACTGTCTATTTGGAGAAGCTCTAGGTATTGATATCTTTTCAGTCTTTCTCTTGGCTAGTCAGATCCTTCTGCGTTCCAGTATCTGAGAACTATAGTCAGGTGAGTTTGGGGCGCGGGAATGAGGAGGCATTTCAGCCCCAACATGTGAACGTTCATTGCATCCCCTTGATACCAAATGCTTCCCTTGCCCTCATGGTGCTGCTGCCCCAGCCTGACAGCTCCCCCCCTGCAGAGAAGAAGCCTCCAGATAAGAGGGCAGGTGGGAGGCCTTCCTTCCTTGCTTCCACAGTCTCATTGCTCCTATTTCCTTTCCTGTCCTCTCATCCTCCAGAGTTTGTGTCTTTTTTAAGTCCCACTTCTATCGTTTTAGTGGGATCTTAGCAGAGATTAAAGGAGAGGCCTGTGTTCAAACCACCATCTTTACTCAGAAGTCTACATCAGCTTCATTTCATAGATATCATAGCATTGAAAGAATTAATTTGTTTTAAATATCAAGCATTCCCCATATATATTACTGTGTTGGGACAAAATATTAATAATAAGCACACTACTCAGATCTACAAATCTGTGTCTTTGAGATAAGACTCTGGTATGAACAGTACTTTAAGATGTTTTCCACATTTGAATGACAAGTGTTTAGTAATGTGTACATGTGTATTTACAGCGCAGATCACTAGCCAGACACTTGTAAACTACTGTAGAACATCACTAACTATATCTTATCCTCTTTTTTTTTTTAAGACAGCTGTGGAGACAAACAATTAGACTAGGAAAAATCTCTGAGGGAAATATTTTTACAGCTGGGTCAGAAGAGTTTTTATTTGATAATTGTTCATCCAAAGCATACTTGTCTTTAGGCAATGCAATTTATTGTTGTAAATTAAGAAAAAAAACTTAAGAATACTAGCAACATCCTCCTTTTTAATGTTTTCTTCTGTTATTTATTAAATATGACTAGTGAATACAGTAAGATGAAAAGGAAAAAATTTCCTTTGGGTTTTTTTTATTTATTTATTTTACTTGGAAATGTATAATAGGTAAATAGCTATTCATTTGAAAATATTTGGATCTTTGGCACTGTCACCTATCCTATATTTACAGAGAACTCCAGAATTTACAGTTGAGCCCTCTCCTCTCACCTGAGACCTGGTGCCTTGTTCCCAGGCACCTCATGGTGTCCATCAGAATGCAGATAACGTTCTTGTACCATAGACTTAACCAGCCTTAAATGGAACATAAGTTCTTTTTGTCTTTGTTAATTTTTCTCATTCACTGGATTTTTTTTTAACCTTATTTACTCTAAATAATGGAGACACAGTCAGTAAAATAAAGTCTGTTCAGTAGAGCTAGAGTCCACCACAAACAGGTTAGCTTTTCCAGCCTATGTTCAGGCTGTTTATTCTGTTTTACAAACCATTTTAATTAGGTTGATTTATCTGGTTTCCAAGCCCATGGCAGATAAGGAACAGTAGGAGAGCCCTGAGTGTGTAAGATTGTCATCAGTTTACATGAACAGATAAGTTTACAATACATTCTAGAAAACTTACTGTTCAAAAATGGTACAAATAAAAAAGGAATTTAGTATCAGTCCTGAGCTGTCCAAATGGGTCTCAATAGCAAAGTTTTACTATGTCAAAATGACAAAATCTTACACTATATCCTTTGAGAACAATTAAATGGTCTAGCGAAAAAAACTTCTGAGGCTGTCCTATAAGGGATGGAAATATCCCTTATGTTTCCAAGTAACTCAATTCAGTCAGTAAACTTAGCCACCAGCTCCCACCACGTTAATTCTTGACTTATCAGTGTATACGTCCTCTCTCAGTTTTGGAATATGAAGTTGAAAGATTCACTAATTTTAATTTAGTATAGTAACTATGCTTAAAAAGCCATGTTTCAAAAACATATATTTCCTTGAAGTCTTTTTGTATTAAAAATGTTAACTGAAGAAAATTCTTGCTAATTTATGAAGCATAAAGTTAGCCAAAAAGGCTTATTCTTAGCTCATTATGTGTAATGGCCAAGCAATACATATCTGTGAAATAGATTAATAGAATTTGTTTTGTGGGTAGGAGATAAAACCCAGGGGCAATTAGAAAGTTCTGGAAACGAGTTCTAAAGAAAGTTCATAATAAGTTCGTAATAAGTTATGTCTTATGCAGCTTGTTAATTTATAATTGAGTGAAATGTTTTTAAGCCATCTTTCTAGTCAGATTTTATTCAGATATTAAATTTAAATTTTTACATTCTTTTTCTTATAGAGCCTTCCTAATATTCTCACCGACGATCGATTTAAAGTTATGTTTGAGAACCCTGACTTCCAAGTAGATGAAGAGAGTGAAGAATTTAGGCTTTTGAATCCACTTGTTTCAAAAATCAGTGAAAAAAGGAAGAAGAAACTAAGACTCTTAGAGGAACAGGAACTTCATGAAAAAGTAATGTACTCTGAATCATTTAGAGTTTGCTCCTGTTTCTTTATATAAAGTTTCTGTGTAAGTTAGAAGGGTCTTTGAGTACACTCAAAATGTGTTTTGTTTGACTTTCAGCTTAGGAGTATATCTTATTTAATTAAAGACATTTTTGTCCAATGCATACGACATCATGTTCTCTGATCAGCTAATGCTATTTATAAGAAAATAATGGGTGACTGTTTGATTGGGGGGAAAGAGCTGCTTCTTACTATTTTTATTGCAGGAAGAGGAGGAAGAACCGGAAGGAAAACCAAGTGATGCCGAAAGTTCTGAGAGCTCAGATGATGAAAAAGCCTGGGTGGAAGAGGTCAGGAAACAGCGCAGACTTCTCCAGCAGGAGGAAAAAGTGAAGCGGCAGGAACGACTCAAGGAGGACCAGCAGACGGTCCTGAAGCCACAGTTTTATGAGATCAAAGCAGGAGAAGAATTCAGAAGCTTCAAAGATTCTGCCACAAAGCAGAAGCTGATGAAGTGAGTAACATGCTCTCAGTGATGACTGGCGTCTTGTCCAGCCCTGCTTTTCCTCACTGGCAGCTTACCCTAAGGATGACATTTTGGTCTTTGGAGTTAATGTGAGGGCAGCACCACAAGGCCTGACGGAAATGTCACTATAAAAATACACTGGTCTTCATGATGAGTATTTTTAACAACTTTTTGAGGTATAGTTTACATACAGTAAAATACAGGGTATAGCCCTATGCGTATTGGTAAATGTACATTAGAATGTTTACACTGCAACAGCCACACTCGTTTTTGTTGTCCTTGATTTTTCTGCATCTAGTTCCCTAACCTACAGATACTTACCTTATTCTGTGCCCTGTGGATCAGTACCTTGAAGCCTTTTGGACAGTGGTTATTTTTAAAAGTTAGAATTTCAGTTTTGTTTACCCCCATCTCAGTTTACCTGATTATTGAAAAGGTCACTTGGAAAATTTGCCAGAAATGTTAAGCCTTTTGCAGGAAAATTGAGAGATCAGAAAGAGTAGTATTCTAGAATAGTCTAATACTTAGAGACAGAAAACAGAAAGTAGAATGGTGGTTGCCAGGTGCAGGGAGAAGGGGGAATGGAGAGATACTACGTAATTAGGACAGAGTTTCAGTTTGGGATGATACTTCTGGAAATGGATAGTGGTAATGGTTGCACAATAGTGTGAATGTACTTAATACCACTGAACTGTCCACTTAAAAATGGTTAAAATGGTAAGTTTTGTTAATATATTTTACCACAATTTAAAAAAATCAACCTTAAAAATGGTATTATTTGAACAGTTTCAGTTGTCAGATATCTAAGTGAGGAACAAGGTAGGTACTAAAGTCTCTGCTTTGAGAATATCTAGGCCAAGTATAGGATTCAAATATAATAGATGGTCACAGTAGATAATATTGAAAGAAGAGCTTGAAGGTCTGGGGAGCCAAGGGGAGGTAGAGGAAGAGGGGAAGAGCGAAGGATAGATGAGTTGTTATGTTAGGCCAGGGGCAATAGCAGTTCTGTACCTTATACTTCTCCAGCTGCCAGCTTTCTATTTAGGAAAATGTGATTTTTCAGATGGAGAAAGGGGAAAAGGTGGGAGGCCATCAATGGACAGGTTGAATTGTTTCTGGAATGGAGATATGCCTGTTCATCTTTATTTCACCAGCTTCTAGCAAATATCTGGGACACCAAAAGTTGAGTGAATCCTTCAATTTAGAATCCACGAGCATCTTGAAATTCTGGCTCTGACTAACTAAAAAGATACTTTGGTGAAAAAAGAATGTAGTTAATAGCTTGATATCTTTTGAAGATATTTTCTTTACCTACCAACCTCACTTTTCTAACAACTTTCTTGAGATATAATTCACATGATGTACAATTGACCTACTTAAAGTACACAATTCATTGGTTTCCAGTATATTCACAATCAATTTTAGGACATTTTCTTTACCCCAAAATGAAACCCCATACTCCATCAGCATTCACTCCCATTTACCACCCCGCCCCCATCCCCAGGTGACCACTAATCTACTTTCTATCTCTGTAGATTTACCTGTTCTGACATTTCATATAGATGGAATCATACAATATGTGGCATTTTGCTGGCTTCTTTTACTTAGCACAATGTTTCTAAGGTTCATCCATGTTGTAGCATGTGTTAGTACTTCATTTGTTTTTATTGTGAAATAACATTCCGGTGTATGGATATACCACATTTTTAGTTATCCATTTATCAGTTGGTAGATATTTGGGTTGTTTTCACTATTTGGCTATCACGAATGATGCTGCTGTGAACATTTCTATACAAGTTTTTGCAGTGACATATATGTTCATTTCTCCTGGCTGTGTCCCTAGGAATGGAACTGCTGGTCATATGGTAATGTTATGTTTAAACTTTTGAGAAACTGCCAAACTGTTTTCCAAAGAGGCTGCTTCATTTTACATTCCCCCCAGCAGTGTGTGCAACCTCACTTCTTACATAGCCGTTATTCTTAGATATTTGGAGTCCTACTCAGAAGCAGGGGAGGATGGCGTGTTTCTAGTATTCTGATTCTGTGGAGTGAATTTCTTTGTTAGATTATCTGCTGTTTTTTTCTTGTTTTATTTACTTTGTCCATAGCTCTTGAATCAGTACCTAGACCTAAGTAGGCGCTTGATAAATCCTTGTTGAAAGCATAAATCTTCTGTGCCTTGGCTACATGTCAGGCAACTCAAGAAGTTAGCCTTTCAAGATCTGCTGAAAAATAACTTATTTACTCCACTACCCATTGACCAGGGGAATCTGGGAGCAGTTGTTTTTAGTGTAACCATGGTAGCAGGAGGCCATGATTTGGGGGTAGGAGGCATGACTAATCTCACAGACATTCTTCTGCCTGTGGGTTGTAGTAGGAAATTAATGTAAAAAACAAAAGGGATAAAAATTTCATATTTAATGAATAAGTAATAGCTGAGTTAATACGCTGCATTTAAACATTCTTACTAAGTTAAACATCACTAAGGTAAACATTTTTTTAAGAAGCAGGGCTCCCTACGTGATAATACTTATGAGCTTAAAAGAAAAATCCTGTTGCTTGAAGTAATAACCCTTTGGTATGAATAGCTTGCAGTTTGCTGGCATTTTGGCATAAACTGCTTATTGAATTCTAGTCTTGACTGGATTATTTTGGCAAATCCTGAACTTGCAATATCTTAATATTATTTAATGAAGCAGTGAACCATTATGCTTCAGAGAACTAAAGTGACTCCTTATGTTTATTCTGTGAGTTACTACAAGGCAATCAGTTAGACACAACATCGAAATTGAGTATATTATGTTTAAACATTCACTGCTACTTGCACAGCTTTAAAACTATTCTACAAAGAGAAAAGTGAATAGTAAATCGTAACTCAGTACTTGAGTTCCCTTCTTTGCTTGGCATAGTAATACAACTTTAGAGAAATACATATGTCTGTCAACACCCATTTATATGCTTTAGTGCACTAGACCTCATTTGGGAGTATATTCACCCACCTCTCAGCCTCTCTGCCCATCCATTCATTCATCAGACACTTGCCGAGTGCCCAGTGTGAGCCAAGTGCCGTTCTAGACCCCAGGGGACAGAATACGCACTGCTCACATGCCTGGAGCATTCACATTCCAGCTGATACTCTCTGAGCTGCCAAGAGGTATGTGAAAGGTGCATAAGAAAAAAGGGGATTTAATTTTTGGAGATTTAAGGAAATCTTTCTAAGAGGTCATATTGAAACTGGTCTTTTTTGTGTGTGTGTGTGAGGAAGATTGGCCCTGTGCTAATATCTGTTGCCAATTTTCCTCCTTTTTTTTCCTTTTTCTCCAAAGCCCCAGTGCACTGTTGTGTATCATAGTTGTAGAGTTGTGGCTCTTCTATATGGGATGCTGCTTCAGCATGGTTTGATGAGCGGTGAGCTTGTCCATGCGCAGGATCTGAACCTGTGAACTGGGGCCGCCGAAGCAGAACCTGGGAACTTAACCGCTATACCACCAGGCCAGCCCAAAACTGGTCTTTTGAAAGACAAAAAGACAAGCACTAAAAGCAGGGTGGGAAAGATGGCGTTCTAGGCAGAGACCCAGTGTGAACAGAGGGACGCTGTGTGAACGCTGCAAGGAGACGCCATAGGGGAGCCACAGTAGACGAGCTGGAAGGGCGTGTTGGGCCCCAGCCCAAGCACTGGAGAGCCAGGGAAAGTTTTTAAGCTAAGAGTGATGTGATCAAATCTATTCCAGACCCTCCTGCCAATAATGTCAATACTTTTATAATAAAAGCAGTATGTGTTTGTTGTAAGAAATAAAAATAAAAACATACAGGCATAAAAGGTCCCTATTTCCCAGAAACCTGTTAACAAAAGACCCCAGTTTTAGAGAGAAAAGGTGGGGAGAAACTGGACACCTGAGATCAGCTAACAAACTATACAGTAGTCCCAGTTGAAAGGGATGAAAGCCTGAACTGCTGGGGGTAGAGAAGAGCAGACAGACTTAGAACCAGATTATTCATAAGACTGTCTAAGAAAAATGAGCATACACCACAGCATTGATTACTAATTTAATATCAAAGGGAGAGTGAGGGGTGATGTTGAAATGTCTAGCAGTGTTGCCACTGAGATGAAGAATATAGAATGAAAAATAGGTTTAAGGCTAAAACTATTGAGCTGAGTCTTCACATTAAGTCTGCAGTGCCAGATGTCTTGGTAATGTTCAGTAGACAAATGGAAATGTAGGAGGGGGTCAGAGATGTTGGTTTAAGAGATACGAACTCTTACTGTGTGCTTGAGACCATGGTATGAAAAAGACTTACCATAAATATGTAGAGTGAGATGAGAGTTAAGAATGGAGACCTTAGGAACAACAAATATTTTTCTTAAGTCTGTGAATAAAAACCATAAACCTCTCTTTAGAAAAATACAAATGCATGCAAAGTATTACATATAATTTTAAAGATGTCACAGATACACTGATAGCCTAGAGCTAAGAATTCTGATTTAGACAATAAGCAAAGGAGAAGATGGGCAGTAAAAATTACTGAGGAGTTATCTGAAAGGAAGGAGGAAAACTGAAAAGAGCCGAGCATGGAGAGAATGTCACAGAGAAGCATGTGGTACAAATGTCAGATGGAATAGGGAGGTCCATGGAACAGAGGTTGAAAAAGGCTGTTAGGAAGATTGTTTTATTGGGTGTGGTTTCTCAGGCAGCCAGACCAATTGTCTGATTGCAATGGATTGATGAATGAATGGAGATAAAAAATATTGTGATCAGGGACCGGCCCGGTGGCCTCGTGGTTAAGTTCGCACGCTCCACTTGGGTGGCCTGGGTTTGCAGGTTTGGATCCTGGGCTCGGACCTACACACGGCTCATCAAACCATGCTGTGGCCATGTCCCACATACAAAATAGAGGAAGATTGGCACAGATGTTAGTTCAGGGCCAATTTTCCCCACCAAAAAAAAAAAAAGTAAACAATTAGTGTAGATGATTCTTTCAAGAAGTTTGGCAGTGAAAGGAAGGAGTCAAAGCCAATAACTTGACAGGAAAAGTTTTTGAGGCTTGAGAGATGTGATTTGTTACTAGGCAGAAAGCAATGAACGTAGGAAAGGGGACAATAAAGAAATAAGAGAATGGACTAAATGGTCAGAGCCGAATTCGTTAAGCAATCAGGAGGAAGTGGGGCCAGCAGCTGTAGCCTCAGAAAGGACAAGGGGTATGTCATCAGAGACACGAGGGAAAGAAGTCGGGATGGATGGAAAGAGTCACGTTTATAGGTAGAAAGATTGGGAATTCTTGCTTGCTGGCCTCAGTCAGGAGTCTGAGCACACGAGCCTCTTCAGTTGTCTGGGGCGGCGTGGTCTGCAAGGGCTACCGTAAATATGAGACGTCTGTG
This sequence comes from Tapirus indicus, assembly GCA_031878705.1. Classification (NCBI taxonomy): domain Eukaryota; kingdom Metazoa; phylum Chordata; class Mammalia; order Perissodactyla; family Tapiridae; genus Tapirus; species Tapirus indicus. The sequence continues at coordinate 8,609,308 of CM062923.1, read as the reverse complement.
GTTGAGCCCGGGAGGAAGAGAGCCCTTAGAATGACAATGTTCTACATTTCAGTGGCTGAGGACATCTCGGGTAATGAACACTACCCACTGGGTGGCCCTTTCAGTTCGGTTTATGAAAGCGTTCTTTGAAGCACCTACCATGTGGTAGGTCCTGGAAATTCAAAGGTTTTTAGGATGTTTCCTGCCTTTGGGGAACCCGTCTTCTTCACCAGGTAGTTTTAGGAGTTCTGGGTGAGCTCTAATCACGTCTCCGACATTATCCACCTTATGAACTAACTATGGCCAATTTTTACTTCTCAGCTAATTTTCCTCACTGATAGTGGATAAGAGCTGAAGGAATGCAATCTTGTTTTCATATAAGCATTTTTAAAATCTTATTCTGAAAGCAATTTAATTCCAAACTTACACTTAAAGAGACTCTTTTGTTACTTAAGTAATATGTACTGAAGTAATGTATAAGCATATTTTCATTGTAATACTTAAGAATGTAGAATAAAAGGTGAATCTTTTACACCCCACACTCCCTCCCTGAGGTACCTACTGTATATGCCTTTTCAGAATTCACTCCTATGTATGTACACACTTAAATATGTGTAGTTTTAGCTTTTCTTTCTTTGACATGAGTGGATCATACTGATCGTATTGCTGATTTACTTACTCTTTTTATTTAACAGTAAGTTTTGAAAATTTTTCTTTGTAACTACATGTCGATCTGCCTTGTGGCTGCATAAATATTTCACGAGATGGATGAATGGGCCATAATAACATCCCCTAATTTTGGAAGTTTAGGTTGTTTCTTGTTTTTCCTCTTACCTTTTTCACAGTTATAATGATGTACACATGTGCAAGAATTTCTTTAGAATATATTATCTAGTAATAGAATTTGCTAGATCAAAAGGAGTGTGTGATGGATACAGCCAAGCTGCCCTGGAGAAAGGCTTTGTGCACTTTGCGCTCTTCCTAGAGCGCCCGTTTCCCCACATTTGTAACAACAGTGGATGTTAGGAATCTTTTAAAGCTTTAACTAAGCTGATAGATGAAGTAAGGTATCAGACTTCACGGTTGCTTGAATTTACATCTTCTAAAATAGGGGCTTTGAGGCAACATATGCAAACTGAAAGCCTTGAAATAGAGTTTTCGATAACTGTTAAAATATATATAAATATTTGTCAAAGTTATTTATTTAAAACAAAGAACTTAAAATTTTAAAATACTTGAAATTCATTTTTCTGTGGATTCCATTTCTCCATTCTCATTCCCTTTGATGTAGATATGGAGGGGTGATTCCTTTATTTTATTTATTTATTTTTTGACTTTTTAAAAAGTTTTATTATCATATGATATACATACCACAACACTCTCCCCATTTCCTTTATTTTAATTAGAGTTAATTTAACTCCTTTAAATGCTATACTTACTAAAACATGTGCCTTTATGTATATTATCTTCCACTCCTCTACCTCCCTTTCCATGCAAAGTGATTAAAAAACTCTCAGTTAAGGAGCATTATTTTATTTATTTATTTATTTATTTTTTTGTGGGGAAGACCAGCCCTGAGCTAACACCCACTGCCGATCCTCCTCTTTTTGCTGAGGAAGACTGGCCCTGGGCTAACATCCGTGCCCATCTTCCTCTACTTTATATGGGACGCTGCCATGGCGTGGCTGACAGGCAGTTCGTCGGCGGGCGCCCGGGATCCGAACCTGCGAACCCTGGGCTGCCAAGCGCGGACTAAACCGCTGCGCCACCGGGCGGCCCCCAAGAAGCATTATTTTTAATTAAAGAAATATTAGTGTGTATTTTAAAGCCTCAAAGAAGTGAACCATTCAGCTTTCCTGGGGCATCTAATAAATATCTAATTTGATTTTTCCCCTTGTAGTTTATGCTGATTTTTCTTTTTTATTTTAACATAGCCCTGCTGGTAATTCAAGGTCTTCCTCTTATAGTCCTCTCCGTCTTGTACCGAGTAATTCCTCTCACTTTCAACCTTCTAAAGCCTGTATCTTTTTCCTTAGCAGTCCCCACAAATTTGTGTGTGTGGGGTTGTTCATCTTGTGGCAGTTAGATTTTTTCCCCTAAAATTCTTAACCTTACTATCAATTACAACATACCCACAAGCCGGCAGATCTGAAGACCAGATAGAAGCAGCAGGACTGGGGGAGGCGGGGAGGGTGAGAGGGGCTGGAAGGGAATGCCAGCCCTCTGCCGTGGGCCACCAGTCCTAGATGAAGCGCTCAGGACATGCTGTGTGGTTTTCTGCATTCTGTTCTTCTGATATAGTAGAGACTTTCCAGGTGTCTCTCTAGTTCTTAAATCGTCTCTGACCAACTTCACACTCAAGTAGCAGGCTTTGGAACTACTGGTTAGCAGCCACATTCCGTAAACTGACTTTCAAAGGGAGGGAAGTGGGACTTGCTTTAATGTAGAAATCTCCACACTCAGTCCGTGTGTCTGATCTTCTGCCATGGCTCGTCCTAAAACTCAGCTTGTCTTTCCAAGTAGCCTAGACAGAACAAGTTTTTACAAGTGCACATCGAAAGTACATTGAGAGAAAACCAGAATTTATATGCCCTATTGTGGAGGAAATAAGGTCATTCTTAAAAGAGTAGTAATTTCCCACAATTTACTTGAAAAGTCTTTTTCTTCCCAAATTAGTGTCTCTGTATACCACCTTGTCTCAGGGGCTCCATAGTTATTCAGAAGTTCTGTTAACTTTAAAACCTCAGTGTTTACAGCTGTGAAAGGAAAGAACAACGATGAAATGGACAGGGTGAGGAATTCGCTTAGGCTAACATAATTCACATGCATGCTAGAGTCAGTCTACACTTCACTTTTCAATTCTTGTCAAAAAAAAAAGGTAAACTAAATCTTAATTCAGTTTGTCAGGTGGAAGGAAGTTTGTTATTTAGAATACTTAATGGACATGTTTCCTGAACAAGACTTTATAAATCAAGTATGGTCTGACACACACCTGGAAACCAGAAATTCTTAAATTGGAATCCTGGTTTTAAACTTGAATCCGTGTGTGGCCTGGGGCAAGTCATTTACCATCTTACCTCCCTTTTTGCCATCTATAGAGGATAAATACTTCTGTCTCATGGATGTTGAAAGGATTAATTAGTTCATCTGTGAAGAACTTTGAAGATGAAAAGTACTTTAAAAGTGCTTCTTAATAATATTATTGCTTAGAAAAGAGTGCCACTTTTATGCTAACTACTTATGTCTCAAATTATATAAAAAAGGTATGTTGAGTACGTTTCTAGTAATCATAAACTAGAGACAAATCTCGCATAGTGTGAACATCAAACATTAGCTTCAAAATTTCAAAGGAGCATCACTTTGTCTTATGGATCATTTAGGAGCTGTGTTCTACTCAGTAATTAGTTACAAAGGTCATATTTCAGGAAAAAGAAGGCCCTTTCACACAATTCAGTCTTTTTTTATTTACTGAAGTTTTTTAGTATAAACTTTTTTTAAAAGAGCACATTCAGTTTTAGTTGGTACAACGAGGGTTAGAGAGGGAAGTGTATTTACTTTTTTTTGAGGAGAGGACAGAATAGAAGAGAACCATATTCTTTCTTTTCTTCTTGCCTCTCCTCTCCCCTCCCAGTGTCATCACAGGGATATAAGGGAGTTGTTTTAGCCATTTCTAGAAGGGGTAGAGCTAATGTTAAAACTATATATCTTTAGGCTTAATTCAGTTTCTTCCCCTTTAAACCAAGTTAACAAAAAGGGTCAAAGGTTCTGATTTTATGATAAAACATAACAACATGCAATGAAGTGTTATATAATTGGTACAAAATTCAAATTTAACATGTTGATTGTAAAGCAGAAGTGGGATGGTGTTAATTATGGAGATGACAGTGAATTGCAAGGCACAGCAAACTGTAGCAAGGTCACAGATTATATAAAGACACCCTAGAAAAGTTTGGAAAATATGATCAAGAATGAAATTTAAATTTGGGGTGTAGTGTGTCAATAATTCAAGTAAGAAATTGAAAGGAAGGACACCTGGAGAAATGGCGGTGAATAGGGCTGGATCAGACAGAATTTACCCTCGGAGCAATTGCTCTTGTTCTCTCTCTGTGAGTTCAGACAGATTCATATTTCAGGTTGTTCACACCGTGGGTGATGAGTGCAGTCCAGTGAGCTAAGACTGAACGGAGGACAAGTCAGACTTCTCACAGCCCTTCTCTGTGGGTTGACCTGGAGACTTAATTTGGATTCACTCCTGTGAAGAAGGTGAATGAGTTGCTGAAATACATACCTAACTTGTGCATGGTTTAAATATAAAATGCTTTAGAAACATAAGTGCCACTGACCATTACAGTAAATTACAGGCATTTTGGGTTCAGAAATATGATTTAGTAAGATAAGTAGCAACCACTTAAAATATTATAAATTAGTGGGTGTTTTTGGCAGCCATTGTTTTTAGTGTATACCTATTGAGTATGAGTAATGACTATTTGCCCCTAATTCTTTCCATTGATTGTGTTAAATGAATGCCATTTTTTATCTTTGCCACGTGTGTTAGATTTTTCTTTATGTGATCAATGCTAATTAAAACTTGTTTCAAATAGTAAATCAAAACATAATGCTAATTAATGTGTCATTCTCTTAAATTTCCTACAGTAAAACCCTTGAAGATCGTTTGAAACTTGAAGCGAAAAATGGGACATTGAGTGTATCAGACACCACGGTTGGCAGCAAACAATTGACATTCACATTAAAGAGGGTAAGTTGTTTTCTAGTGTTATTTTTTAATTCACAAAAGAAAAACTGGCTTCCAGTAGTACCCCGGGGTGTGTCTGACCTCAGAATTGCCTTCCCACGTTTTTCCCTCTTGAGGAAGCTGTGTTCCTGTGCTGGCGTTTTCCCTGCAGCCGGAGCCCCTCCTGGGTTGAGAGCACACTGCCTGACTGAGGCAGAGCCAGGCATGTGTCTGGTGTCCTGAGGGAGGCGCTGGTGAGGAACCAGCAGTAAGGTTTCTGGGTCCCTGGGCCATCTGAGGTGCAGCCTTGTAAAGTGGAAGTCCTGACCATCTGACGCTATAAAAGAATACTTAAATCTTATATGAAGTCTAAAGAAGATCAAGAATTGGTGAGTTCTAATACGTTCATGACAGTAATGTCCAGCTTACCCAGGATACTATAGTTTCAGAAGGCAAATTACTCCATCAGTGGTAGGTCCCATTGTAAACCGATTTATAAGAGTCATTTCTTAGCCAACTTTAATAATGCCTGGTGCACATTGTAGGAGGAATAAGCTGCTTAAATATTTGCTATTAACTGATGAATGAAACTACATGGTTTTATTTTTCAAAATTTTTTTTCTCATTCAATTTGATCTCCCTTAATATATATTGTCACCAAGTGGAAAAGAAGACTCCACCTCTGATTTCCTTTTTTTTACTTAAGATATAATTCACATACCATAAAATTCACCTCTTTAAAGTGCACAATTCAGAGGTTTTATTATATTCACTAAGTCATGTAATCATCACCACCATCTGATTCCAGAACATCCTCATCATCCCAAAAGGAAACCCCATAACCTTTAGCAGTGACCCCATACTCCCATCCCCCCAGCCCTAGGCAACCACTGATCTACTTTCTGTCTCTGGCTTTGCCTATTCTGAACATTTCATATAAATGAAATCATAGAATATGGTTTTTTTGTGTGACTGGCTTCTCTTGTTTTCAAGGTTAATCCATGTTGTAGCTTTCATTCTTTTTATGACTGATTAATATTTCATTGTGTGGATAATGCCACATTTTGTTTATCCATCTATCTTTTTATGGACATTTGGGTTGTTTCCCCTTTTTATGGTTATTATGAGTAATGATGATATGAAAATTCAGGTATATGTTTTTACATGGACATATATTTTCATTTCTCTTGGGATTATACCTAGGAGTGGAGTTGCTGGGTGGGATGATAACTGTTTAACTTTTTGAGGAGCTGCCAGACTATTTTCCAAAGCCACTGCACCATTTTACATTCCCAGCAGCAGCGTATGAAGGTTCCATTTTTTCCACATCCTCACCGACACTTGTCCGTCTTTTTTATCGTAGCCCTCCTAGTGGGTGTGAAATGGTATCTCTTAGTTTTGATTTGCATTTCCCAGATGATGTAGATCATCCTTTCATGTGCTTATTGGCCATTTGTGTATTTTCTTTGGAAAAATATATGTTCAAATCCTCTACCCATTCACCTCTGATTCTTCACCAATTTTCTCCGACAACATCCAGGAGGCTTGCCAAATTATAAGAACTTTTTAATTCTAAGTGTAAGAAGCTTTTCAGTTAAGTGTCTCCATTTAGAGCAAATTTGCACCTTACACTTCTCGTTTAAATAAGCCCAAACTGGCAATGTGTCCAGAGTAACTTCTTGTGCCTATTCCTAATTTCTTGTGAATTGCCTGTGCACCTTCAAACGTTCCCTGATCCCCTCTGAAGTTCCGGGGCCGGGGTGAGCTGGGGCATGCAGCTGAGGGAAGGGCCGTCGGCTGCCTCAGCTCTGCAGAGGGAGTGAGCTTCCACTCTGCAGTGGGGTGCAAGCACACGTCTTTTCTCACTGTTTCTGTTTTTAATTAGAAGGTACTAAGTTGAATCTCAGGTTATAATTTGTGGTGAAATGAAAATAAGATGGCTCTGAAATTATTTTTTTTGCTAAAAACTAAAGAAGCACTGAGAAGTACTTAAAATGACCTCATAGTTGTGTCAAGCAGAGTCTTACAAACTTTTTGGGAGTGTATCAAGTGATGTTTGATTTATGCCTGTTGTATCATTTGACTAACAAAATTTTAACTATTAAACCTCAGTTTTATTTAAGAATATTTAGGGATTTGTATATTATTTTATAGAAATCTCTTTTTATACTGTGTAATATATGCAGGTAAAATTTTGAGTTTTCCCAGTATTTTCACATGTACTTTCTAAAATGTGAATAAAACTTAAGGGGAAAAACTATGCTTTGATATTATTTAAAATTGTATAGTGGCAAAACTGGGAATAGGTCCCAAATCCAGTTTTAGCGTCTCCTGTAGTGCAGCGCCTCGTCACGTCTGCGGCGGGGCTGCTGCTGGTGCGCGTGTGCGGTTTGCATTTGTCCTCCTCCCTGTTCTCTGGAGGGCTCTGGGGCTGTGGTGAAGGATTCGGCAGGAACAAGGAGAAGGAAAGGAGAACCTGCAGAGAGGTCTTGGCCCATAAATCGTAGCGGATCGGTCACCTGCTGGCAGCATCTCCCAGGAGCGGCCTCTTAGAGGGAGGCTGAGGGTCTTTCTGGACAGAGGTTTGCCTGTAGGACAGCCACTGCTGCTTACAAGCTCCTCTCTGTGGGGAAGGTCTGGCAGGGCTTCCCAGTGTATGCTCCAGGAGATGGAGAGGTCCTCCTGGAAGAGTGCTTTGCGGTCAGACACATAAGGGAGATGCCGATGCTGATGTCCATATTGAAAACGCGTGAAAGCACCTCACTCAAAAACTCCAGCACACTCTGTTTATCTTTATTTAGTACCTAATTTTCCAAAACTATTTAGACAAGAAACACTTTTTGTAGAGATACTTTTTAACATGAAGAAACAAAATGTTAAATAACCAGTGTTTGTTACCTTTACAAGGGTCTTGATGATCCTGTTATTTGGTCTGCTAGGAAGTGTGCATTTTCCCTCAGGATTTTTTTTTTTTTTTTTTTGGTGAGGAAGATTGGCCTAGAGCTAATGTCCATTGCCAGTCCTCCTCTTTTTGCTGAGGAAGATTGGCTCTGAGCTAACATCTGTGCCCATCTTCCTCTATTTTGTATGTGGGATGCCACCACAGCATGGCTTGATGAGCAGTGTGTCAGTCCACACCTGGGATTGGAACCTGTGAACCCTGGGCCATTGAAGCAGAATGCCCAAACTGACGCCACCGGGCTGGCCCCTTCCCTCAGGTTTTCAGTACATAAATGTGTATTGAATATCTGCTCTGTATTGCATGCTGGGGATACACAGAATAAAACAGAAGTAGTCTTGCTGTCTCCATTCTCAGTCTATTGAGAGAGATACATATATGGTTATATCATTATAGCGTGGTGAGTGCTCCAAGGGAGGACAGAGGGCTGACCTGGACAGAGGAGTTAGGGAGGGATAAGTGATGGACAGGTTGAGTCTCAAAGACCACTAAGAGCTGGGAAGGGCAGGCAGGGTTCCAGGCACAAGGCACGTATAGGCAAAACTCTGGCCAGGCGTGCTCGGCTGTCTAAAAACGGGAGCCTGTGTGTGTAAAACAAGCAATCAAGGGAAAGAGGCATCGGCTGTAACGGGAATTGCACGTGGAGCTGTCCTGTAGGGCCTTGTCAGTAAGCCATGTTAAATTGTAACCTTAATCCTAAGAACTGTGGAAAGTTGTTGAGCAGTTTTCGTTAGCAGAAGACCGACGTACCATTTTGATTTGTAAAACTCATTGTGACTGTTGCACGAGGAGCAGACTGAAGGGGGATCAGATTGGAGGTGAGGGGGCCCGTGGAAGGTAGCCCCTGCAGTGTCTGGGTCAGGAAGGCCATAACCAGGGCTGCGCGGGAGCAGAGACAGAGCCAAAGGATTGGAATGTCCTCGGGAGGAGTACACAGGGCAGGGCTCATTTTGGAAAAGGCACTTGAGGAAATGGTAATAATCAGAGAAAGAACGTAAGGAATTGTTCAGAATCCCAGTTTAAGAGCTTCCTAGAATAGGGGAAATGCATCAGTTTTTGGTCTTATAGATAGCTTTCCTTTCTCACTGTTCCCTCACCTCCCAACTCCTTAATTTTAAAATATTGAATAATATCAGCTGGAGGTGAATGGAGAGACTTTTCCTTCAAGAGTAAGATACAAAGGAATATTTTTAGGGGCCTAGAAAACATAGCTCACGGTCAGGCAGGCTTCACAGGTGTCTGTAAGGCATTGTTTCTCAGCTTTTAAAACTCAGGCCCCTGATGGTGCTTCTCAGTTTACCTCTGTGCAGTACTGTAACCAGCTAAGAATGGTTTTTTTGAGCTTTACATTCGGGAGTTTGTATTATCAAAGCCATCAAATGTGTTTTTTAAACTGCGCAGTTCTTCATCCTGGACTCTGTGTTGAAACTCTTCTCTTTTAAGAATTTCTGCTAGAAGTGGCAACACTGTTTCGGGTAGGGAGGAGGTCCAGCTCTGACCTGAGCAAGTGTGTTGAGGCCGAGGGGGGCACCTTTAAAGCTCAGCCGGGGAACCTGCATGCTCGTTCATCCGCGACCCTGTGACCTGTGTGCCGAGCCGGCATCAGTGTAAATCTCGGCTTTTGAGCGGAGTTTGATTTTTTTGAAAACAGCCAAAAATTCTTTGGAACCAGTACTGGTGAATGAATGCTTAACCTTGGGTGGGCTATAATACACTTTTAATACACATAAGTATTTTGTTTTTAAGACAGTGTGAATAAATTAATGGTTCTGGCTTAGAAACAAAAGATGGTTCTGTAAGAGAAATCGTGGACATTTTGTCAGTGATAGTGTCTTCTTGCTTGGCTCTTTTGTAGGGGACCATTCCCTTTTAAAGTGGTGTTGTGTGTGGGTTGAAAAGCCAGTCTCATGCTTTGTGGTTCAGATGGGTCTGTCTGGCACTTCTCTGATCCAGGGGTTTAGAATTTCAGGTTTTATGGTGACGGGAAAAGTTAGCTATTGTCCAGCTGTTCCTACTGGGGCAGCATTGGTGGGAGCAGAGTCCAGCCACCAGACCGCCTGCCCTGGGGCCTGTGGGCAGCATTTCTCCCTGCAGCAGGGCTGGGATTGGTGGTCGTGCTGTTAGCACTCTGATGGTTACAAAAAAGAATTTAATTTTAATTTTCTCTTTTAGTCTGAACAACAGAAGAAGCAACAGGAGGCGGAGAAACTGCACCGACAAGAGAGGAAAACCCTCCGTCGTTCAGCCGGTCACCTGAAGTCAAGACACAGGAGAGGACGGCCGTTTCATTGAATCTGAAAATGATCCTCAATGTGATTCAGGAGGAGCACGTCTACCCCAGACTGATCATCACGAGAGTACGTTATACACAGACAGAGGAACGCACATTTTAGAAGTTCCATGTAAACTCTTGATACATCTGCAGAGGTACAGATTTGACAACTTGTCCCTGTACCTATACCTTCTGGGTCAGACTTTGAAACTGCGCCCCTCCACGGGTCAGTGCATCGCCCCCAGGGTGCTTTTTGTAAGTTGTTGCTCCCCATAAACATTATCCTTTTTCCCCTGGTTTTAATCAAGTAAACCAGGTTGTTGCTTTTTAGTATTGTGTAATGTGTACCATGAAATGAGAGGTTACCGTGTGTTAAAAACCAAGATTGGGGGCTAGCCTGGTGGCGCCACAGTTTACTTCACACTTTGGCAGCCCGGGGTTCGCAAGTTCGGATCCTGGGCGCCCACTGACGCTGTCAGCCATGCTGTGGCGGTGTCCCATATAAAGTAGAGGAAGATGGGCACAGATGTTAGCCCAGGGCCAGTCTTCCTCAGCAAAAAGAGGAGGATTGGCAATGGATGTTAGATCAGGGCTGGTATTCCTCAAAAAAAACCAAGATTGATCATGTTCTGGGAACTTTTTTTCTTGGAATGACTGCTGCCATTCACAATTAAACCACCCAGAAATACCATTCCTGCCTTACCTAACATGCAGGTATTGGTTGTGTTTGTGTTTATAAGTATATGTTGGTAAGTTTGTTGCTTGCTTATGTGTTGGTTTGGGAATTTTTAAAAAATATTTTTATACCAAGAGAATATAATTTAATGGTAACAGCAACCTAAAACAAGAAATGGAAGCTACTAGTTATTCTTTTAACTTGGCACAAGAGTAAATACAGATTTTTTTCTATTTCTTTGTTTATAATTGATGTCTTGATAGTTCATAACATTGTGAACTTTTAGTTGTACATTATTGTTTGTCACCATATAAATGCGCCCCTTCATCCCTTGTGCCCACTCCCCATCCCTCTTGCCCCTGGTAACCACCAACCAGTTCTCTCTGTCCGTATGTTAGTTTATATTCCACATATGAGTGAAATCATGTGGTGTTTTTCTCTCTCTCTGGCTTATTTCACTTAACATAATACCCTCTAGGTCCATCCATGTTGTTGCAAATGACAATTTTGTCTTTTTTTATGGCTGAGTAGTATTCTAGTGTGTGTGTGTGTGTGTGTGTGTATATATATATACACACACCACATCTTCTTTATCCAATCATCAGTCAAGGGATGCTTGGGTTGCTTCCACTTATTGGCTGTAGTGAATAATGCTGCAATAAACATAGGGGTGCATAAGCCTCTTGTGATGGTTGATTTCAGGTTCGTTGGATAGATACCCAGTAATGGGATAACTGGATCATAAGGTATTTCTATTTTTAATTTTTTGAGGAATCTCCATACTGTTTTCCATAGAAGCTGCACCAGTTTGCATTCCCACTAGCAGTGAATGAGGCTTCCCGTTTCCCCACAGCCTCTCCAGCATTTGTTGTTTTTTGTCTTGGTGGTATAGCCACTCTAATGGGTGTAAGGTGATATCTTAGTGTAGTTTTGATTTTCATTAAATGCAGATTTTTTCTGTTTCTTAAGTGCAATTAGAGAAAACATTTATAAAAATAAATACTTTCATCTAAACAGCTTCTTTGAGAAAGACCCATTCCTTGAGTTAATTTGAAAATTAGGTTGGTTTCCTTAGTTTTTCAGGCATTAATATGATTTTGGAGGTGTGTATGTACAACTGCAACAATGTCTCTTTGGACTATAGGTGATAGAATCTGACTTGAAATGCCGCAAGCAGAAAGGCAGAGAGCGTTAGTCAACATGCGCAGGCTTATGTAGCTGCTGGTACAGGTGCCTTGGGGCCACCTGGGTCCGGGCTCCAGGTTTAGTCAGGTCTCTCTCCCTCTCCTTTCTTTTCTTCCTCCTTGTCTCAACACTCTTCCTTATCTCTCCCCTTCTCTCTTTTCTTGACATCTTCCCCTCCCCCAATCGTATATTTGCTGCTTGTGCACAGACTAGCTCACTCCCCCAGGCAGAGAACAGTGGGTCATATGTCCACTTCTGTGGTATGAGAGGTGGAGTCTGTTTCCAGAATAAAAGTGTGTTTGCATGCATGCGTGCGCATGGACAGACACTGTCACCAGAGAGACTCTTGTTACCTAGGCAGCCAACCCGACTTGTGTTGTGGCTCCAGAGGGTCCTCCGCCTGTTTCAGTCCCTGGTACCAGCTGCTTTCCTTTTTCAACTTCTTATCCCACTGACTCCTATTCGTGAACCTTCTCTTCCTGAAGGAAGGGGCTTCAGCTTTCCTGTGGCTTTCTCTTCTCTATTTCCCCTTTGCTTCCTTAGAGATGAGAGTTTCAGAAGAAGTTAAAGGACACTGCTGGTTGGAGTTTCTCCACAGGGGTTGAGTGGTTGTATTCCAGACCTGTTTCCTGGGGTTAGATTCTTCTACACCTCTCCCTGCCTTCCCAGGCCTCTCTTCCTTCCTTCTTTGAGGGGACCTCCCTGTGGTGTGGGGCCACTGTGCCATGGTGTTAAATCCTAGCTCTGCAGGCTAGCAGCAGAGAGAGTTCATTTGCTCTGTGAAGCGGGGGCTCTTCTAAAACCGGGCGACAGCGCATCACCAGGCCAGGGAGGGTGGTAGGATCCATTCTGGACCCTGGGATGCTGGCACGGAGCCAGCCTGACCCAGGGTTGAATCCCAGCCCTGTTGCCTACCAGTTCTGTATCCTTTGACTATTTATTTAACCTCTTTGAGTCTCGTTTTCTCTTTTAAAATGAGCCTAATACTTTGTTTTTGTGAGAATTGGGTAATTCTCTTATATTAAGTGAGCATCTAGTGCAGTGTGAGCCTCAGGAGTCCTTGATAAAGCTGCTCTGTCACCAACCACCGTTCCCGCACCTCTGCACACACACCCCCTGAATCCAACATGTTTCTTAATGTTGAGGTTTCTCTAGAACAGAGGTGCCCCTCAGCTTTTGTTCCTGGAGGATTCCTGAAAGGGCAGAGGGAGGGCCTGAGCTGACTCTGTGCAGAACATTCAGGAAAGACTTGCTGAATAGATAGTTGCATGAAGACTCCCTCCAGGCTCTCATTTTTCCCCGATTGATCCCTTAACATGGCCCCGCCTCTTCAGGGTTGAGATTCCTGAAGTACCTGCTACAACCTTCACATTTCTTTGAAGTCTCCTGTTTTAAAAATGTTAGATGAGTTTTCATACCCTGTAATTATTCTGTGTTTGTGGTAGGTTACTTACTGGCCTTAGGACATGGCTGTATTTCTCCTGGGTCTCCGCTAGGAAAGTGCGCACAGGCTGTTCATGAGCCAGGCGCAGCCTAAACGTGGGGCTTGGTTTTTACGTCAGGACCCTCGTAGGGGTCACTCAGTTGCGACTTCTCCCCTAATCCTGCTCCAGATCCCCCTCATTCTCTGATATCCCTGACCTGATACCCCAATTTTTTTTTCTAACTATTAAAAAAAAATTGTTTTCTGCAGTTGGGTTGAGGCAGTGGTACTTTTGGAGAGAGGGAAAGTGATGGGCGGAGGGGACATGAAGGGACATTTAGGATCTGATTGGTTCTGTTCCTTAACCTAGTGGTGAGCTGCTCTCACGACTTGTACAGCTTTCTGTGTGCGCATTATACTTCAATTAAAAAGTCTTACTGAAAAAGACTTGTTTTATCGAAGTCACATGTTCCCATTATAATCAATTATTCCCTTCTAATCCCCCTGAGATAACTCCTATAACAGTATAAGGTGTATTTTTTCAAATATTTTTCTGTTCTATAAACAACTATATACACACTTGTTTTGATAATCAAATGGCATCATACTATTTGTGATGTTCCTCATACTGTAATGTGCTGTTCTTCAGCTTGACTTTTACAACTAATAATATATAGTAGACATTTTTCTAAGTCTGTACCTATATAGAGAGATCTACCTCATGCTTCAGAGTATTTTATTATATGGCTGATTCATAATTTAACTCTTTCCCTCTTAATGGTTTTGCCTAAAAATCTAAAGAAAGAACCTTTTAAAAATCATTTCTATAATAAGTATAACCCAAGTTATTTTTAAGTGAACATCATAACTTTATGAAACACCTATATGCAGTAAAGCAATTTAAATGTCATTTCAATTTTCTTTCTTCTTTTTTTTTGTATATGGGATTGAGAGAGAATTTCAGTTCCACTAGTTACGATATAGTTTTAGCTTCATCCAGGATCCACCATTTATCATAAGAGCAGAAACAAATATTTTGTAACATAATTGGGCTAATCTTAATGACCTTTTAAGTACCTTTTATGGAGTGTTATTTATGCCTGCAACTGAAATTAATAAAGTTCCTAAGATAATTGTATGCGTTTTCCATGTCTCCTGAAAGACCCACATCATTTATTCTCCAGCTGCCGTGAGGAGAATGAGCTGAATGGGGGGTGAGGGGAGCACCGTGGCACCCCACTGAGAAGGTGGTGGGTGGCTTGGCCCTGGGGAGTAGCCATGGTGGGACCTGGTATGTTTTGAAGGTGGGTTGGCAGGATTTGCTGCCAGACTGGCTGTGGAGTATGAGGGAAGGAGAGGAGTCAGGCATAGCTCCAGTGTGTTTGGCCTTAGCAAAGGCAGGGATGGGGTTGTCGCTGGCTGATACGGGAAGACCCCAGTGGAGCAGGCCTTCAGGTGAGGAGGTAATGAGGGATTCCGTCTGACCAGAGTAAGTTTATTTAAAATCTAGTTCAGATCAGGTCCCTTCTCTCAAAATCCTCTAGTGGCTTCCTCTCAGAGTAAAAGCCAAAGTCCTCATAGCCTCCAAGGCACAGCATCATCTGGCCCTTCTGCTCTGCCTTCACTTACTCGGCATCACCACGCCGACTTTGCTGTTTCTAGAACACTCTGGCATTCTCTTAAGCCAGGGCCCTTGCAGATACCAGTTCCTCTGCCTGGAATGCTCTTTCCCTGGCCATGGGCATGTCCCTCTCTCCCCCCTCAGGCCATGACCACCTCGTGTAAAATTGTCACACCCTGCTCCCTGCACTCACCATGCCTTTAGTGCAACTGATACCTGACATTATGTGCTTTTAAAAAACTTTTTATTGTGGAAAATTTCAAACATATACCAAAGTAGGGAACAGTTTAATGAGCTTCTGTGTACCCATCACCCAGCTTCAGTAATTAACAACACAAGCTCATCTTGTTTCATCTTTACTCCTACCCATTGGCCCTGTTATTTTGAAATATTTTGATCCAAACATCATTTATCTATAAATATTCAGAGTGCTTGTTTGTTTATTTTGTCCCCCACCCCCAGCCCACACCAGAATGTAAACTCAGTAAGGCTGGGGATTTTTTTTTGGTCTGTCTTATTCACTCCTCTGTATTCCAGCATCTAGTACAATGCCTGGCACATAGTAGCTACTTAACAAATATTTATTAGGAGAATAATTGAGTCAGGTTAGGTGAGGACTGAAGTTTGAACTTTGGATTGAATACCAGAGGAGCGACTCTCACTTGACAAGAGCTGTTTCAGAGGTGAAAGGCCTAATCGGAGTAGTTCAGGAGAGATTAGGGAAAAAAGAATCAGAAATACTGATTATAGACGACACTTGCTAGGAGTTTTTGGATACAGAGGAACAGGAAATAGGACATGTGAGATCAGGACAGGGTTTTCTTTAAAATGGGAGAAATTCTAGCATGTCTGCATGCCGCTGGGAATAATCCAGGAAAAGGAGAGAATGATGATGTCAGAGAGAGAGAGGACAATTACTAGAGTGATACCCGTAAGTAGGAGCAGTAGTTACCTATTGCTGTGTAACAAATTCCCCCAAAACTTTAATGGCTTATGATAAAAAAACAGTTATCCAACAGTTTCAGGGGTCAGGAATTCAGGAGCAGCCTGGCTGGGTGGTTCTGACGCAGGGTCTCTGCTGAGAGTACGATCAAGATGTTAGCCAAGGCTACAGTCATCTACAGGTGGGACTGGGGCTGGAGGATCCCCCTTCCCCCCCTCAGACACACAGACCTCTCCATGGGGCCGCTTTAGTGTCCTTATGGCATGGCAGCTGACTTCCCCCAGAGCAGAGGACCCAGGCGAGCAAGAGAGACCAAGATGGAAGCCACAATGCTTTTTGTCACCTAGTATCAGAGGTTGCACATCATCACTTACCCTTTCTTTGATTTCTTAAAATCTAGTCCCTAAGTACAGCCCATGCTCAACAGGAGAGGAATTGGGTGCCATCTTTTGAGTGGAGAGAGTATCAAGTAGGATTGCCAGATAAAATACAGGACACCCAGTTAAATCTGAATTTCAGATAATCAAGTAACTTATTAGTATAGATATGTCCCAGATTTTGCAACTTATGTTAAAAAATTCTTGTTTATCTGAAATTCAAGTTTAATGGCTGACCTGCATTTTTATTTATTAGGTTTGGCAACCCTAGGAAGAATTTATCGACATATTTTAGAACCACTACATTAGCCAAAGAGGGAATGGGATGTAGAGCATAGATAGAGGCACCGACTTTATGTAGACGCGTGGGTTGGAGAAGGCGGAGTACACGGCAAGTTCAGATAGCTAGGTGATAGGTACAGTGAGGGAAGCAGGTGGATATTCTCTTCTAATAGTTTCTGTTCTCTCGCTGAAGTAAGAAACAAGGTGGGCTTCCTCCCCCTCTCACCTTGTCCTGGACTTCTGTGCTTACGCACCGAGCTCACTCCTGGGTCAGAGCCTTTGTTCTGGTTGAATCCCTTAATTCCCAGTCACTGCCCATCCTGTTCTTTTTTCTCCCTCCTACCTCTCCACCCCTGGACCATCTTTGGAGACCACCCGTTGCTTCCTCAGAGTAATAAAACACAGGACATCGAGTTGAGGAGCCTGGGTTCTGCTTTTACTTTCCCTATGGTTTTATTGCTTCTTTGGGTTTCCAAAATTCTACCTCAGTGTTTTTCAAATATTTTTTGCTTTTTCCCACAGTAAGAAATCCACTGGACATTGTGACCCAGAACACATGTATATCAAAAGTATTACAAACTGTACCTGGCAGCATAGAAAGCATGCTGGTATTTTTCTGTTCTGTCATGCTCCAGTTTCTTCACCCTCCCCTCCCCCAAAAAATAAGTTCACACCTATTAAATTGATTTCACAACCCACTAACAGTGAATCCATTCCGAGTTGAGAATCACTGCCTTTGCTAACAGATGGATTGTATTCTTGCAATCCAGGAGCATGTTGGCAAAGCCCACTGAAGTTTTCCTCCAAATGTGTAATTGTTGCTATTCTTTGTAATGGTGATAAATTGTAGAGACATTTTGCTGGAGCTTCCGTGAGAATCTTTTTCTGACTGAACACACAAGATGAGTTTTTTACTCTTTTTTCCAAAGCTCTATCTTCAGCATAAATGCAGAATAGATTTTATAGAAGAGCAGTTGTAGTGATTTTATAAGAAAAGTTAAAAGATGTTGTGGTTCTTAGGTAAACTTTCAGTGCATTAAAAATCTGGGTATTTTATTTGATTGATTTTGTTTTTGAAATGGTTTTCAAACCTCACGTTACCTGTGTAGGCATGAAGTTGAAACAAAATCCTGGCATTTATGCTGTCATTATTTTTGGGCAAATACAGATGATGGCAGTTACAGAACTTGATTTTACTCTGTGTAAAAAAACCAGTCTCCATGTTTCATATCCAACAGAAGACTCATCTCTGTTTTTGCATTTGAGAATACTTAATGTATTTTAGTCCAAAAAAAGTCCAAATTAAATGAATACGTTGTCTTGGAATAACTGAATGGTGTAACTCAAAAACTTGGAAGCAAACAACAAAGTATTAGAATAAGTGATGTTCAAAGCATATGTATAAAGAAATACTGTAAGTAGATTCTTGATTCTTTCTTCGACATCCCTCAAAAGTTTATATATCCAAGTTGGCATAAATTTTTTTTCTTCTCCTTGGGAAAATATGGAATTGCCTAATATTTGGGGTTCCCTTATGTTTAGGCATATGTAGTAGCTTGATTTAGGATACTACATATCTTTTTGAACACGCAGGGAGAATTCCAGTCCTAATAATTTTTATTCTTGAAATTCACTTTTTATCCACATGTAAATTTTTCAAAATTAATAGTGCAATAAAAAATCTAACAGTTATTCTTGAGTGAAATAATTTGGGAATTAGGGTGCTATCTCCTACTCAAAACATGTAGCCTTCATCCTGAGCACATACTGTGAATGGAAATTCATTAGAAAATGTTCCGTCCTTGCTCTTAAAGATATGATGGCCTCAGGCCAAGTTTCGGGAGGGACCTGGCTCCCGGGTGTTTGTGTGGCATCCTGCTGCCCAGCAATCCTGCGGGGGGTAGGAACCACCATTGGCTCCCGGGTCTTCCTGTCTAGTGAGAGTCCCATACACAAGGGTTAATTGAGGAGGAAATTGTTCTTCTCTGACGGTGGTAGATTCCAGACTCTGTGACTATTTTGTAAACCCAGATGGAACTTCAAAGTTGTAGGGCCAAATGCTTTCCTGTTGGGTGGGAGGGAGGCCAACTGTGTTTTTCTAGTAGCCTTGGGTTTCTTTCAGATTCAGGACAGAAACATGAGTCCTAGGCTGTCAGGATGTGAAGGGATCTCAAGGCCAGCTGGCCCGAGCACCTGGCTGATTGGGTGTCCCCTGTCATATCCCTTTGAACTCACAGTCCAGTTTCTGCTCACACACCCAGTTCACAGGAGGCCTTCTCTCCCATTGTAGATGCTCAGTGGTGAGTTAAAATTTGGGGAGTTGAAACCTCCGTTCTCCCTCGCCTCTCCCCCCAACTCCTGCTAGTTCTGCCTCCCAGGTCTCTACAGAGCATGCAGAGTGGGTCCTCTCTCTGGCCCCGCTCCCTGTGTCCATTCCCCTGTACAGTCCCTCTTTCCCTACTGGAGCCCACCTTCCCTCCGTCCCCTCAGAATCTGCAGCTGTCAGGAGAGAAGCTCGTCTCCTGACTTTGCCAGACCCAAGACCAGGCTCTTCCTGACCCTGCTTGACTCCTTTGTCACGTCTGACTCTGTCTGGCACTTGGCCCCCATGTCTCGCTGCCAGCTCCTCATCTTCACCCACCACATAGGTGTCGATGTGCTCCGGGATTCCTCTTTAAACCTCTCCCTCCTCCTCCTCACACAGGATCACCTCTCCTTGGTGTTCCAGAGCCACCCACCAGACAGCCCCTGCACCTCTTCTGTGTGGCCCAAGTTCGATGTGCCCCAAACAAAACTCATCGATCCCATTCCCCACCCACCCTAATGCTTGTCCCTTCTCCTCATCATTCATCCAATAACCTGAGTCAAAAATCGTGGTTCGTATCAATATTTATGGATTACTCTGTGCCAGTTACTAAGCAAAGGGCCCTGTTCTCACGGAGCTTACATTTGCATGCAGGGAGACAGACAACATCAGACAAACTCAATGAAGATGGTGAATGCTGTGAGGGCTGGGAAACGGGAGTCAGGAGGGAGAGGCCCTGTTACTGAATTACCTAGGTTGTGTCAGGGTGGGCCTTGTTGAGAAGGTGAGATCTGAGCAAAGGCTTGTAGGAGGGAAGGGAAGTTAGCCAACATAACTGGGAGAAGAGCAGCCTAGGCAGAGCTAGTGGAGAAGCCCCCAGAAGGCCTATAAAACAGTTTCTGATTCAGTGGGTCTGAGGTGGGGCCAGAAACTTTGTGCTTCTAACATCACAGCTGCTGCTGCTGCTGCTGCTGATCTGGGGCCCGCTTTGGGAACCACTGCGCTGGAGCAGAGGGCCTCGGGCAGGGTTTTGCCCAGATGTTCAAGGAAGAGCCTCTTGGCTACTGTGACCAGCGGGGAGTGTCAGACACTCTTGTGACTGAAGCAAGAGCTGCCTGGTGTCAGCCGTGTGCCCCTGCAGCCGCCCTGCCCCTGGAAACAGCTGGCCGAGTGTGCGGACCACCAAGGCCAGTCGGTGCTGGCTCTGCAGCCTGAGAGTCCGTGCCGGGCGGAGCCAGTGGAACAGCCCTTCCCACCCTCCGGACCTCTGACAGCCCCACCTCCTCTCTTCCCTCCGTCGCCTCTGCAGCCTCCTGGCCCAGCAGACCTTTCTGCACACAGACGGTGGCAGAAACTGGAGTCCCCAGACCACGCTGTGGGAAACTCTGAGCCTTTAATGATGCAGGGCTTTCAAAACCCAGGATGGAGTCTGATGAGTAGAAACAACAGAAGCAAAGGGGAGACCTGGGTCTGGCCCAGGCTTGCTCGTGGCTAAGCTGCCGGTCAGTGGCCAAGTCACTTAACCCATCAGTGGCTTGGTGTCTATGTCTATAAAACGGCTTTAATAGTATCTGTCCCCTAAAGACTTCAGAGGGTGTTTGTGAAGCTTAATGAGCGAGGTCCATTAAACTCCTCAGAAGAAAAGTGTAACTAAATATAAAGCACTATTGTAATTAGCGCTCAGCTTCTTTAAACCAGGTCGTATCTTGTTTTAAGAGGGTTACCATGACGACAGGTTTGTTTGAAAAACACATGTAAAAAAGGCGTGGACATAATAAGGTAATAAGTGAATTTTACTTTGCTGGTTTCTACTGTAATTAGTCTTACTAATAGTCTTACATTGACAGCCAGCCATCACTGTGACAGGTGACTTCTGCATCTTGTGCTCCACTGTGGCAAGGACTGCATTATTATTTCTCTCGAGCACATAGTGGGCACTTAATAAGTGATTCTGATTTAATGGACTCACAGTGCCTGACACCCTAGACTCTGGGTGGTGGTTGGCCGCACAGAATGGAGATACAGTCATAGCACTGATGACACTGATTGTGTTAGTCACGGTACTCCAGAGACCAGAACGGACAGGAGATGAGATAGATATGAAGAGATTTACTATAAGAAGTACATGATGACGAAGGCTGACAAGTCCCAGGATCTGCAGTTAGCAAGCTGGGGACCTGGGAGGGCTGATGTGTGGTGTCTCCAAGTCCAAAGACCTGAGAACCGGGAGAGCTAATGGTGTCGTTCGGGTCAGAAAGCCAGCAGGCTCAAGACTCGAGAAGAGCCAGTTTTTCAGTCTGAATCTGAAGGCCAGAAAAGACCAAACATCCCAGCTCAGCATCAGGCAGGAGGAGTTCCCCCTTTTTGTTCTGTTCAGGCCTTCAACTGACTGGATGAGGCCCACCCACATTGGGGGGGGGCCATCTGCTTTACTCAGTCTACCAACTAGAATGTTAATCTCATCCAGAGACACCCTCACAGACACACCCAAGATAATGTTTGACCGGATGTCTGGGGACTCCAAGACCCAGTCAAGTTGACACATTAAATTAGCCGTCACACTGATATTTGCCATGCCCTCACTGTGTGTCAGGCTTGGCACTCAGCACACACGGTGAGTTCTTGGTCCAGTCTTGCTGAATGAATCAACAGATCCGTGAACACATGGGCATGGGAAGCCCGCTAGAATCAGCCAAATGCTCCACAGGTACTAGGCGTTATTTCAGGGCATCAGGTTGGGGCCAGCTGTGAGACTTGGGAGCAGATGTTAATAAAGTACTAAAATTTCAGATTGGAGGATGAAGCTGAAGAGATTCAGAGGGCAGAGAACACACCTCTTCATTAATTAACAGCGAGGAAAATGATGAGGTTCGGGTTTGAGGTAAGCAGAGGGCCAAGATGCGTTCCAGCTCTAAGAATCGGATTCATTGTTGGCTGGGTCTTCTTCCCTCCTTGAACGAGAAATGTGCTATCTGTCCATGAACTTCAAGTGAGAAAGCAAATCCCCTCCAAGGCCCAAAGCCCTCCCTGGGAGTCTGGTCTCTGAGCTTCTGGGACTGCAATCTCAGGACTGCTCCCATCCAGAGCCAACACAAGCCACATTCACTGTCCTACAGCCGCACTCTGAACGACAGGGGCTGCTTGCCCAAGCCACAGGGGCTCAGAGCTTGGCCAGGCTTGGAGCTCAGTGCACATGGCAGAACTTGGAACTGGCTCCGTAATGTGAGCAAAGACTTTACACCCACACTTCAAATAAACTGACTGGAAAAATGCAAACTCTTAGGGACACACCATGAATTGTCAGAAAGGAATGGCTTGGGAAGAATCGGACTTGAAATGGTAAAGAAGAGATTGCTGGACGCGGAAGGAGGAGAGACAGGAGGGGTAAGGCAGCTGGGGGACCCGTGGAGGCTGAGTGCTGAGCTTGAATCCGGCTGTGCTGGGATGCAGCTTTGTGGAGCCCCCACACCGACTTGTGAAGGCGGCTGTGGTAAAGGAATATGTTCCACTGGGGACAGAGAACTGGCTGGTAAGTGGCAGAGCCAGAACTTGAAAGTAGTAAGGCTAGAGGGCCAGCCCTTGCCAAGGTTGCTCAGGGATCTGGCTTTTGAGACTGGGACGGACAGGCTGGGCTGAACTGGGGGGACAAAGGGGAGAGAACTGAGGCCAACGGAAACTTGGGAGGTTTTCCCAGCAGAGGCGTCTTGCAGATGAGAAGGAGCTGAGACAGCAGCAAGAGGCGGGAAGACGTGAGTAGAGGGAGAGACAGACAAACGGAGGAGAGAGTGAAGGGGGAGGCAGGCACGCGGAAGGAGCCCTCCTCCTCAGTTAGGGCTGCTGTCCGCAGGGTCAGGCTGACATGGCAGCTCCCGTTAACCATAGATTGTTCCAGACCTGTGGGCTTCCATTCACCCATTGGGGGGCATTCCTCCTGGGGGAAAAGGGTGGATCTTTGAAGAGTCATTTAAGAAATGTCTGCTGGAAAATAATGATTTTCCCTCAGGGTTTGGCCTAGCAAGCAGGGTCGTTGCCTTTCATGTAGTTGAGTACAGCAGCACGTGGAGAAAACCAGCCTATTCTTTCTTCATGGAGACTGGAGTGGCAGGCACTCCATGCAATTGGATGAAAAAACTCAGGCTTGGGGGCTAAAACCCGCCGGCTCGCCTTTATGCTGGGGAGTCCTCAGGGCCCACGCCTTCCATGGGTTCTACCCACGTCTCCGCTCTCTGCCCTCCTTCAGCTTTTATTGTTACTTTCTAAATTGTAGCTATTCGCTTCACAAGGCCATCGTCTTTACCCTTAACCCTCAAATTAACTACTTCCAGGCCTGGCAGCTCCCAGGAGACGGGCTGTGTCGGCTGATGCAAGCCCCATCTCAACCGATGCAGAGACAGGGTGAAGAAGGTGGGGCAGAATACTCTGCGGCTCTGCCCTGTTCTGACTCCTGGCCGCACCCTCTGGTGACAGAGGTGACATCGGGCAAGGCTCGGGACGGGTCTCACTCTTGTGGGGCTGAGAGTGCCCTTAGAAAAAGGCCATCAGTCTGGCCTGCACCTTCATGAGTTTTATCAAACATGTCGATTGAGAGTTCCATCCTGGTTAGTGGTAACCATAGCAACCTGGTCAACAGGGACCACATCCATGAGGGGCCTCCCACCTGCAGAGCTCCAGGTACCTATTGCTCAGGGGAAACAACCAGGTTTGCCATTTACCATATCTAAAACTTGGAAACATTACTAAAACTTCCTGGACTTCTTTGTCTGTAAAGTGGGTGTAATTATTTCTACCTCACAAGGCTGTGGGGGCATGTAATGAGATAAAGTATGTCAAGAACCCAACAGCGCCTAGAAAATGGTAGGTTCCTGGTAGATGTTCAACATCACCCCCTCTCTGCCCAGTCTTGCCAACACGTTTGGCCCAGCGTGGACCAGCTTAGCCACAGGTGCGGCACTGCTGTAGCATCATCCTGGGGGGCTCTGCCCACAGAACAGTCATCTGACTGTGTGGCAAAGGAGCACAACAGTGGAGATTCTGCTCCAAATAAGGCCCTAGGACTCATAGAGGTCCCCTTCTATGTCAGTGAAGTGGGCTCCACACTTAGGTCACAGGCTCCGCTACCATGGAAACAGACTTCTTAAAATCCTGGGGTCCCCCTCTCCACTGCCTGACCCCATTTGCACCACCACTGTTTCATCAATTGGAGCCAGAATCTCCAATAGATTGTTGCTCCCTCTTCCTGATACAACCTGCCAGATACATTCTGTCTTTGAAGAGTCCTCTCAGAAGATCCTGCAGACAGAGAACAGAGGAGATGCGCTTTCTGGGTGTGCTTCTCCTTCCTGGCTCAAGCTGCCTGGTGGTCTATGAGACCTTCCTTCCCTTTGCTCGGGATATTACCAAGACCACTAGTGGAAAAGTCCTCTTCTATTCATTTCCCTGCAGTCTTCTGGATGAGAATAAACCCCAAGCTTTGAATGAATTTTGAGCATTTCACTGCCTCTATTCACCCCTTTGTCCCTTTGATTTCAGAATTCTCATCTCTTGGGTTTTAAATATTTGACTTATCCCCAAAGCAGAGCTGAGGTTTAAATAACCACACACAATACATGAATTTAACTTATAACTCAGTCGTTTTTATAAAATATTTCCTACTTTTCTAGGGCAGAATGCCCGGTGGCACAATCTCGTTGTGTGTCCATTTCTCCCCAGAGCCTTTGCAGGTTGGTCTGTGGTGTGTGTTTCTGAAGGATCAGCGTGGCCCTGAGAGGGATGTGCTGATGCAGGGGAGCTGGTCATCAGGGCAGGAGCCAAAGGCGGGACACAGCCAGGCGGTGCGGGAGTGACCGGGGCTGGAGGGAGAAGCCCCAAAGCTGGAGGCAATCTGGCCCTGGAGACCCCGACTTCGTTCACCTGACTGCGTTCCCAGCTTCCTTTATGAGGACATGACCGCTAACCCGGACTTGAGGCTTCAGAGTTTATGTCAATTATACTTGAAAACACTTGTTCAGTCAGTTTACTCTTCAAAGTCTACAAGCAAGATGCTTTCTGAGCCTCTGGTATGTGCCTGGCACTGTGCCAGACAGTTGGCGGGGGTCCGGGGATGTATAAGAGACAGAGAAGACCAGGCCCCTCCCTCCGTGGGGACACAGTTTAGCCAAGTCAGTCCTGGCAGAGCAAAGCCAAGGTGGGGTGGTCCTAAAACTCCAGGCACGGGGGCCAGCCCAGGGTATGACTGACTGCCAGGACGTGGCAAAGGGCTTCCTGGGAGCACTGGGAGCCGGGAGGGGCTCCACCTTGAGCCTGGAGGAAAGGCAGCTGGGCAGCTTCTTGAGCCCTAGTGTTACCTGGCCAAATTAAGCCACCTTCTTCCCCTATCACCACGCTGTCTTGCCTTTCTCTGGAGCGCTGCTAATTCCAACAGCAGTTCTTGTCGGAGGCGGGGCCTGGGTGCCCAAAATGCCTTAGGAGGAAACGGGGTGGTTGGCGTACGTGTTGGATTGCATCTATACCAAATGGCTTTGAAGCCCTTGTCTCTTCTGATACCTTGGGTGAGTGAGGACAGGAAGGAGCCAGTAAACCCTGCTCTGGGCCCATCGTGTACCCGCTGGTCATCTTACATGGGCCACTCCATGGCTGTGGGCGCCAGGCTCTTCATATGTCAAGGGGGTAATGCACTCTGTCCACCTCCAGTCCTGAGAGTCCAGCGAGGCAATGTTCTTAAACTGTCAGGCCCCAACTCACAGCTTAATTTTATTTTTTCTACTTAGAAGAGGAATACATGCTGACTATTTAAAAAGACTTAAACATTGCAGAAATGTAACAAAGAAAGTGAAATTCCCCCAGAACCCTGTCTCTCCGGAGACATCTTGTGTTTCATGACTTGATCTTACAGTTTATTGATGTTTTGACATTTGCCAGGGGAAAGGAGGGTGTGAGGGTGTGAGCTGATGCTTCAACCCCACCCCTTCATCATGTACGGGGCACACACGTTCCAGGCCTCTCTGCCTTTAGGGAGCCCCCAGTCTACCGAGGGAGACAGAAATCCACGAGAAACTGTCAAGGCCAAGAGGAGCCTAAGGAGACGTGCGGACTGAAGGTAATCCCATCCTATCCTAGATGGGATCCTGGGACAGAAAAAGGACGCTAGGTAAAAGTCAAGGAAATCCCAGTAAACTATGGACTTAAGTTAATAATAGCGTATCAACATGGGTTCATTAATCGTAACAAATGTACCACACTAATCTAAGATGTTAATAATAATGGAAACTGAGTGTGGGGTATATGGGAACTCCCTGTACTATAGTCTCAATTTTTCTGTAACTCTAAAACTGCTTGCAATTAAGTCTATTAAAAAAAAAAAATACAAGATAAGGCAAAATGGTGAGGGGCGTGTTGGGGAGGCGGCCCCGGGCTTGGTTGGAGCATCCGCCTCTGCCGCCGCTTGGGCTGGAAGCTCCAGGGCTCTTGCTCCAGGCCCTCGGAGTGGCTCCCGGGGCAGCTGGCCCTCCCAGCCACATGAGGGCAAAGGAGACAAGTCGAGTTTTTCCGGAGAGCGCAATCAGAGGCCCTGTCTGGTCATCGGTCCTTGCCCTTCCCTGTGAGGGCGCTGCTCAGATAGGCAACATCTTCAGCCCTGGAGATGCCACAAGAGAAAGGGGACAATCAACAGAGACTCGGAGGGTAGAGGCCAGACCTCACTGCCCGGTTCCAGGCCTCATCTGCCAGCCACACGGGAGGGCTCTGTAGGTGCCGACTGGACACATGAGTGCGTGAATGAGCCAACGTGTTTGTTTCTAGGTCTCAACAGAAGAGCCGCATCAAGGCCTAACGGCAGAGAGGGTACAAGTAAGAGCCCCATCCGTCTCATTCGATGTGGGCGGAGGCCTGGATGCTCTATACGTCTTCTCGATTCACAGGCCATTTTACTCTTCCTTAGTTGCCCGAGGTCACATTCAGAAAACAGCTTCTGAGAGTCCCACCGCTTCCTGTCTGGCGGTTGTCCTCTGCTGCCGTTTTCCTGTTAAAACACTTGAGGAGCATTGGGAGCTGAGGAAATTGACCAGCAGGCCCAGAGAAGCCCTGTTCCTTCTGGTTCCTTCCCTTGGACGTGTGTTTATGAAGGTCTCTGCAAACACAACTGTTTGGAAAAGTCTTGAAATAGGAAACAGAGTCCCAGCTGAATGTCTAGGTTACATGAGAGTCTAAAAAAAAAATGTAAATCATTTCCTCCACAGTTGCCAAGTGTTTGGAGCTCCTGCCCGGATTTGCACATCCTGCAGATGACTCAACTTGAATTTCCCTCCCTGTCCTCCGCTCTTGCATGGCTTGCACACATGAAGCCAGCACCTGAAGGAGCGAGCAGTGCGGTGGGGCCCCGGGCCAGCCTCATGCTCTTCCCCGGCCAAGCTCTGGCTCCAGTGCTAAGCAGGGGCTCCAGTTGCTAACTGGGGCATGTGCTGGACTGAAAATGCTGTTCTTAATACAAGTGAAAATAGTCCGTCCCTTTCATGGGGGAGAATTACTCCGCTATTTTAGCTGTTTTTAAGTGCACAGTTCAGTGGCATTAAGTACATTCACATTGTTGTGCAACCATCACCACCATCCACCTCCAGAACTTTTTTACCTTCCCAAACTGAAACTCTGTCCCTGTTAAGCACTAACTCCAGGTTCCTCCCTCCTCTCAGCCTATGGTAACCTCTATTCTACTTTCTGTCTCTATGAATTTGATGAATCTAGGTACCTCTGATAAGTGGAATCATACGGTATTTGTCCTTTTGTGTCTGGCTTATTTCACTTACTATAATGTTTTCAAGGTTCATCTATGTGGGAGTAGCATGAATCCAAATTTCATTCCTTTCTATGGCTGAATAATGTTCCATTGTACGTGTATACCACATTGTGCTTATCCATTCATCCGTGGATGGACATGTGGGTTGCTTGCACCTTTTTTGCTATTGTGAATAATGCTGCTGTCCACATTGGTGTACAAGTATTTGTTGCAGTCCCTGCTTTCAACTCCTTTGGGTATATACCTTGGAGTGAAATTGCTGAGTCGTGTGGTAATTCTATGTTTAACTTTTTGAGGAACTGCCAAACTATTTTCCACAGTGGCTGTACCATTTTACATTCTTACCAGCAATGCACAAGGCCTCCAGTTTCTCCACATCCTTGCAAATACTTGTTATTTTCTGTTTTTGTTATTTTTTTAATAATAGCCAACTTAGTGGCTGTGAAGCGTTATCACATTGTGCTTTTGACTTGCATTTCCATGAATGTTGCTGTTAAGCATCTTTTCATGTGCTTATTGGCCAGCTGTATGTCTTCTCTGAAAAAAATCCTTTGCCCCCCCCCCTTTTTGTTTTGGTGAGGAAGATTAGCCCTGAGCTAACATCTGTTGCCAATCCTCCTCTTTTTGCTGAGGAAGATTGGCCCTGGCCTCACATCCGTGCCCATCTTCCTCTACCTTACATGTGGGACGTCGCCAGAGCATGGCTTGATGAGTGGTGTGTAGGTCTGTGCCCGGGATCTGAACCTGCGAACCTGGGGCCGCTGAAGTGGAGCATGAGAACTTAACCACTGTGCCACTGGGCCGGCCCCCTTTGCTCATTTTTTAATTAGGTTGTTTGGTTTTTTATTGTTGAGTTGTAAGAGTTCTTTCTATATTCTGGATATTAACCCCTTATTCTATTTGATTTGTATCTGTCCGTTCACACACCTGGGAGCAGAAATTCAAGGTGCACACATACCTGGGTGGACTAGGAGGGACTGTTCTTAGTCATTCTATTGCTCCAGGAAAGGGTGCTGAGTTCACCAGGTGTCTCAGGGGCCACACTGGGAATGTACTGGACAGGGAGGAGATCAGAGACAGAGGTGGGGGGATCTCCATCCAGGATCTCTTACAGCTCTGGCCTCCAATAGCTGATCTCTACAAAGCAATCTCTGGAAGACTCTTCAGACACAGGTGAGTCTACAGGGCATCACCAGGAGCACACCCCTTTTCAGCACAGGGACTAGCCCCCCAGTCCTGCTGAAGATAACCGCCTGTCCAGTGAAGCCAGCACACCCTTCACTCCAGCCAAGGAAACTGCTCATAGGGTTTTTCTGGTTACCCCAGTTATTTCAGGGGACTTGACTGCAAGGAGGAGAGGCTCCCAGTAAGTATGAAGCCCACCTCTCCCAGCATGGCCCCTGACTGACTTCAGGCATAACGGCAGCCCCCAACCCCATGGCTGCCCCCAACCCCATGCCCACAAGCACGGGCTGAGGTTAAGGCTGCTTTTCATACCTTAGGACCAAGGCTACCAAGTCAAGGGGACCCACGGTTCTCACCATTGTGGGGAGGGTCCCCTCAGGCAGGAAGCATTGGCTGGATCTGGGTTTGGGTGGGGGAGGCAGCGGAGGTGAAGAAAGAGCCCTGGATTTGGAGTCAAATGTCAGCTCTGTGACCTGGGGGCAGGTCACCCAACCTCGGGAGCCTGTTTCCTCACCTCCAAAAAGAGGCAAACTTTTTGGGGTGAATGATGATGTGTATGAACGTGATGATGTGTACAATGATGTGCTTTGTAAACCACGTGAACACAGAGCCACCTGGTTGCTGTGGGGTTGAGGTGGGAGAGCTGTCTTTCTCGCTCTGCTTCGGGCTTACAGACCCTCAGACTCTGAGCAGCCATGTTTTCGTGCTTTAATGTGCACTCAATAAATCTAAACTCACTGTAACTGACCAGACCATTTGGGAGGTTGTGAGGATAAATAACAGGCTGGATAACAAGGCCTAAGACTGTTGGAGCACCCAGAATATTCCAGACACTGTGCCAGTGCTGTCCCATATGTGGACTCCCCCAGGGACAGATGGCATCACCCCCGTTTGGCAAAAGTGGAAGCTCAGAGGCTGCTTGTCCAGTTGTCAGAGTTAGGGCCAGAGCTGGGACGGGGATCCAGGCTGCAGGGGTTCCACTCCGGTTCGACTCCACTCCTCACTGCCAGCTGTGGTGGTGACTCCTAACTGTCCCCCCTACTCCTTTAGTAACGGGACACTCCTCATGTTAGTTGGGTGCACAACCTAGCCAAGGTCTGCATCCTGGAGCCCCCGGGAGTGAACATGAGCAGAAGTCACGTGTGCTACGTCCATGTACCTGGATTGAAGGGAAATTGCTTGCCCTGCAACTCCTCTCCTCCCTCTCCTGAGATCTGGAGTGCAAACGTGGTGGTGACCCAACTCTGACCACGCACACG
The DNA here is from genome assembly GCA_031878705.1 of Tapirus indicus. NCBI lineage: Eukaryota > Metazoa > Chordata > Mammalia > Perissodactyla > Tapiridae > Tapirus > Tapirus indicus. Next base: position 8,579,322 of record CM062923.1, on the reverse strand, counting down.
AGGAGAGGGCAGAGCCACAGGATGGAAGCAATCCGGGCCCGTAAATGACTTTCTGCAGCGGGGCCACCCCACCGGCTCAGACTCCTGCAGCTTTGCCCATAGCCTCACTAGCGAGTGTAAACGCTGAGCTGACCCTTGTAGCACTGCCGATAAGGACCTGTCCATGCCGTGTCACGCCAGCTCCGTGCTCCATCGAGACGCGTTAGAGTAAGAGCCGGGGGCGGGGCATCCTGCCTGCAGCAGAATCTCAGGCTGTGCAGTTAAGTCCATTCTCTAGCCAGCTGAGGGGAAAGTTTTACCCCTTCTAGCAACATCTTCTGCAAAGTGGTGAGCCCCTTTGCTTGCCAAGGTAAGTCCTGTTTTGGAATAGAAATGGCCTGGGTGTGGCTTGTCCCCAGGTTCTCGTTCTGAACCTCAGGTGTCACTGGATGGGACTTCAGGTGGACGCTGAGGACAGCAGCCCGCTCAGTGCCCAGAACTGCCCTCCCGTGTTCACCAAGGGCCATGCTGGGGGTTATGTGCTCCTCCGTCTCCCAACAGGGCAAAGTAAGTCCTCATGGCCTGGACTTGGCCTTAGTCAGCAGTCAATCCCCACGGGTCCCCCTGGCCCAGGGCCTGGCAGTAGGAGTCACTTCCTTGACTTGAGGACAGCGTAGAGATCCCTGAGGAATTAGGTGGCTGGGGCATATCCTGCAAAGACTCTGCTTTGACTTCAGGAGGTTGCCCTTTCAAACAGGAGCTTTCCTAGTTGTCCTAGGCCATTTTCTCCTAAGAACTGAGTGCAGAAGCCAAATTCCTATTATTTGGAAGGTCTGATTACTTGTGGCCATGTTTTCAGTAATGCTCAATTGATCTTAATGTGTTTAAAAAACACAAGCCCTTCTTTGCTGCATCACGTAAAAGGCTTGAAAACAAAACATAATAAAAGCCAGATTCTAAAGTCCCTACTCTTTCCATTCCCAAGGGAACATTCCAGAAGACCCTAGTCTGTCTTAATTTCTGTCTTAGTCCACCCCTTATCAAACAGTCACTTGTTCATGTCCTTAGTGTTCTCTTCCAACCACACTTTCTCATCTTTCACAATATGGATAGGCTGAGGATTTTCCAAATCTTTAAGTTCTGGTTCCTTCTTGCTTAACAATTCATATTCAAATCATTTCTCTCTTCTTGCTTCTTACTGTGAGCAGTCAGGAGGAACCAGGCGGCTCCTTGAACACTTTGCGTAGAGATCTCCTCAGCTAAGTATCCAGCTTCATCACTCACAAGTTCTATCTTCCACAAAACACTAAAATATGAACACAATTCAACCAAGTTCCTTGCCACTTTCTAACAGAGGTCTCTTCTCCAGTTTCCAGTGACATGCTCCTCATTTCCATCTGAGACCTCATCAGAATGGCCTTTACCATCCACATTTCTACTAACATTCTGTTCATGATCACTTGTGTATTCTCTAAGGAGACTGAGACTTCACCAACTCTCTTCCTTTCTTTCTGAGTCCTCACCGGAATCACCCTCAACTTCCATATTTCTAGCATGCACCTCAAAACTCTTGCAGCTTCTACCCACTACCCAGTTCCAAAGATGCTTCTACATTTTTAGGTACTTGTTACAGCCACTTCTTGGTCCCCTATTTTGGGGCTGGGCTTCTCAGTCTTTTCTCCATGGCTTGACTGAAGCACGTGAACCCCAAGTCCGCAGGCCTGTTCAGCGATTGCCGAGGCGTGTCGAGGGGCACGGCCACAGCCTCACCTACCTAAGGACGGTCTGTTTCTGCCTTGCTCTGCCCATCACACTTATCCATCAGGCTCCCATCTCATGAACTTCCCAGGGCCCACCCTGCCTGCCCAGGTTGCCTCCTGCCCACCTGGTCAGCCCCTTCCTGCACCTCCTGTGCCCCCCTCTGCCCATCAGCATCCATCACCTTTGGGCACAGGAATTTTGTCTGCAATTCTTGACAGATCTCTGTGGATGGAGTTCATCATTCAGGGAAGCCATGAGTGTGGATATTAAATAATAGTTATGAAAAAGGAGAACAAAACCCACGCCAGTGTTATTACACAAGGTGTGTTGTGTCTGAAGGAGACGGTAGACTTACCCATCTGAGTCACACCCACCTTATTTGTCAGATTCCTCAAACTGTGCAAACATCCAAATCCCTCATCTAATGGGTGTTTGTCACCCACAGTCAGGCTCCAAGGATTCAGGCCTTCCTTGTCACTGCTTGGATCTGAGCTTTTCCAGGAGTGAACACAGACTCCACAGGAGCTGGGAAGCAATGGCTAGTGACCGACACATCAGAGGGAAGATGCAAGCCAAATGTGATGGGCCCAACTCCTGGACTGGAATGTGCTTAGTGCAGCTCGAGGGTACGCTGGGGCCTCTGTGGCTGCCAGGAGCGAATGCCAGCTCCGTCCCTCTGCTCGGCCCTGCTGTGTTAGCAGGACGGGGCTGACCCAACCCTGAGCCACTAGGCGTACGTCCCAGGACCCTGTTCTCCCAAAGCTTCTGCTTGGTTCTGCTAACCGCTCCTTGTCTAATGGCTGGTGAGTCACTTCACATAATGCCCCTCAGATCAACACCGTAGTTTAATACCACCTCAGCTGTGGTGGAGCTTAACTCCTTGGCATAAAAGAACTTTGGGTGAATTCTAACCAAATCTGATATTATCTGTTTGAACAAGCTTCCTGCCTTTATCCCTGGTGGATTGTTCACCACAATAGAAAATCTGGGTTTCGAGAATACTGAATAGGGGCTGGCCTGGTGGCATTGTGGTTGAGTTTGCACGCTCCGCTTCAGCGGCCCAGGGTTCGCAGGTTCAGATCCCGGGCACGGACCTACACTCCGCTTATCAAGCCGTGCTGTGGCAGGTGTCCCACATATAAAGTAGAGGAAGATGGGCACGGATGTTAGCCCAGGGCCCATCTTCCTCAGCAAAAAAAACGAGGATTGGCAACAGATGTTAGCCCAGGGCTAACCTTCCTCACCAAAAAAAAAATACTGAATAAAGTCCTCACAGATGTGCTTCACCTTCCCTCAGACAGTGTCTCAGTAGAGAAAGCTCTGAACACCAGCGGTCCGTGGCCAGACTGGCTGCATCTTCACGACTGTGAGCAGCCGGGTGTGGGGAGCTCCAGGCAGCCGGGAGTGCAGGCCCGAGGTCCTCTCGTGTGTTCCTGCTGAAGGAGCCTCCGGCCCACAGACCCCGCATCCCATGAGCTTGGGTTCTCAGCCTCTCGCCCTAGGGAAGGAGATGTGCACTTCCCCGAGGGGACCCAAACCCCAGCTGGACGTGGGGACTCCTTCAGCACCTCCCCCTGAGCATCCCTCCCCTCACTCACCTGCCTCTCGGTGTCCCTCCAATCTCTCCATCACCTCACCATGGAGTTTGGCAGGTTTGTTTCCCTCGTCCTCTAACTGGAGAACGTCAGACGTCTGGCTGTCTGAAGCTCAGGACTGACGCTGTGGCCCTTGTGCCACGTGGTGGGGGGCCTGTGCAGGGGGAATGGGGAGCTACCACAGGGACGTGAGGAGGGGAGGCAAGAGACCCAAGTTGCAGATAAGGAAACTGAGGTTCAGAGGGTAGATGGCTGGCCCAAGACGGTCCTGAAACTGGGACTTGGAGTCGGCTTTCTGCTCACCCCCCGGCTCATCCCTGACACCCTCACACAGCCGGGAGCGCGAATCCAGAAGGGCTCCAACATCTGCTCTTCTCCCGGAACTGCCCCACCCTCTCCCAGCCCTCGACGTAGAACAGCTGCGGGTTTTCCGCCTCTGTCTGTGCAGATGTCGGTCCCTAATCTGATCATCTTCTTGTCGCCAGAGGAATTTGCTATTTAAAGGCATCCTATGATTAATCTTTTCATAAAGCAAAAAATCATCCCATTTTTCTGTTGACAATATCTGAGTTTTCATAGGTGGGGTTTGCATAAAAGTAGGGTTGCCAGTAAAAAAAGAGAGAGAGAGAAAGGACAGGATGCCTAGTTAAATCTGAATTTCAGATAAACTACAAATAACGTTTTAGTACAAGTATGTCCCAACTCCTGCACAGGACACAGTGAAATTCACATGTGACTGGGGGTTCTGTAGTTCATCTGCTGTTATGGGTTGAACTGTGTGCCCCCAAATCCACATGTTGAAGTCCTAACCCCCAGTACCTACAAGTGTGACCTTATTTGGAAATAGGGTCGTTCAGATGATCAAGTTAAAATGAGGTCATTAGAGTGGGCCCTAATCCAATATGACTGTGTCTTTATAAAGGGGAAATTTGAATACAGACATGTACACAAGGAGAACACCACGTAAAGATGAAGGAGAGATCTTGGTGATGCGTCTACAAGCCAAGGACCGCCAAAGATTGCTAGCAAACCACCGGGAGCCAGAGGAGAGGCTGAAACAGATTCTCCCTCACAGCCTCAGAGGAACCGGCCCCGCCAACACCTTGACCTTGGACTTCTGGCCTCCAGAACTGTGAGATGATAAGTTTCTGTTGTTGAACCCATTCAGTTTGTGGTGCTCTGTTATGGCAGCCCTAGCAAATGAACACAGCTGGCAACCCCAAGTAGATCCACTTGGTTTGGAAAAGTGGGGCCTGGGGGCCCCAAGGGAGGCACTTCTGCTCATCTTGCTCTCCCGTCCTGGGCCCAGGGGCCTCGACGGTGATGCACTGCAGGCTCAGGTGGTGTCTTGTGATCTTTCCCTTGGCCCTCAGGGGTGGTGCAAGGAAAGATCATGCGTGACTGGTTGAGGCTTGCCTTACAAATCAGGTGGGAAAAGAGGATCCCCGGGCAAGTGGGAGCCTGAACCCCCCCAAAGGTGAGGCACGAGCAAGGCTGTGTGCACGTTCAAGGGAAATCAATGCCAGGGAACCTGGCATGGCCTGGCACGCAGACCTCTTTTGGATCTTGTTTGCCGGTGGAGCAGGGTGGCAGCCCCCAGGGACCTGCTGTAAACCCGATGTTTGAGGAAGGACGCGTGCAGTGCCTCGCTTTCACGACCTGGAGAATGAAGCGGCTGCAAAATCAGTGATGCTGCATTATTGCTTCCTGAGCGTGTGGGTTGGGCTTCCTTCCTGTGAGCAGCACCCCAGGGCAGCAGCTCCCTCCCTGGAAAATGGCTGTAGACACGTGTATCCTGGACAGCTGGGGTTGAGAGTATTTCCTCTTAATTGTTTGAAGGAACTCTCAGGGGTAAATATGGAAAAAGCTGGCTGCTGCAGGCAGGCCGCCTGACCCTGGGAGGTGTGGCTGGGCCTTGGGGAATGTGGCCTGCCCTGCCACTGGCCCCGGCGCAGCCTCCAGCTCTGGGATGCCCAGGGAACCCTCTTCTCAGCAGCAATATTGGGGGCGTCGCACTCCCTGTGCCTTTTCATCAGGTAGAACTATTGGGCCTGACAGGACAAGGGCAGCATCATTTCAGGGAGGTTTGGAGGGTCCCCACTGCCTACAGCAAGGTGGGGGCCTGGGAAGCCGTGCAGGGAGCACGCCACCTGCCCGTGCACCTCTGTTCTCAATGCAGCGGCCATAGCTTTCACTCAGGTTTACTCTAAGGCTGGGGACAGAGTTTCATGGCTAAAGGTGTTTAGAAACCAGTGACCCTGGGGATAAAGCCCCAGTCCCTTAGCCTGTCTCCTGCCCTCCTCAGCCGTGGGCACACTCCATGCCCTTGTGCTCCAGCTGACTCTGCACACATCAAAGAATCTGTCTCAGTGGTCCCTGCGTCCCCCTGCCCCCCACCTGAATCCGAGTGGCTGCATTTAATTATCACTGAGTAGAAATCTCCAGCAGGGTTAACTTCAAGCTAAAGAAGGACCATCTAAGTTGAAGACATGAAAACTGCCCTGGGAGGTGCTGACTGCCCGTCGGCACAGAGAGGGGCAAGCACAGGGCACGAGAGCTATGACTTTGCTGTCAGGTGGGAGGTTTGCAACAAGTCCTTGAGGGCCTTTCAATCTGGGGTCCTAAGACTCTTTATAACTACCGGGAGCACACAGGCCCAGTGTCTACACTAGGTGTGGTGTCAAGGGGCCTGTCACAGCCCCACCTCCCCATCATGCCACTGTCCTCCAAAACATCAGTTTCCTTTCAGCTTCCTGTGTGCTGCCTCAAAATGCTTATCATGTCCCAATACCTCTTCTCTCTTTCTTCCAGTAGAAATCCCAAATTTCCAGCACATGCCTCCTGGAATAAAGACTACACTTCTCAGCCTCCCTGGAGGGAGGTGTGACTATGTCACTAAGTTCTGGACAAGAGGATAGGGCAGACGTGATAAGTGCCACTTCTGGGAGTCATTGTTCCTTAAGGAGGGAGCATCCCTTCCAGTCTTCTCCCTTCTCCCCAGTGGCTGGAATTTCAGCACAATGGCCCAGTTCCAGCAGCCATCTTGGGCCATGAGGACAAGGGATGCACCCCAGGGATGAGACACTGAAAGCCGGGAGGAGCCTGGATCCTGGTGGTTTTTCAGAGTTCTTGTACCAGCGCCAGGGGAGATACAGTCTGGACTTCTGCAACATGAGAGGATGCAACTTTGGATCTTGATGCCAAAGCAAATGACTAATACATCCAAATGACAGCAATATCCATGACTTCGAATTTCCTTGAAGGGAAAGACCATGGTTTCCATTTCTTCGTGTTCTTTTCAACATCTAGCACATAGTACGTGTTTTGATTTGCTTTGATCCAACCTTTTGAAATCCTGTTACCCAAGGAGAAACAGAACTTTACAGTGACTTCCTGCTGTGTCCAATAATACTTCCCTTTTTTCCTTCTAAAACTATCTCTTTCAGGTTCCAGACAGGCCCTTTTTGAGGGATGCCGGGCTCACTTTTGACCCAATTTATGCTGACGACAGGTCTGGATTACATCACTTCTTAGATCCCATCTTTCCAGGTGGGACGTTCCCTCCAGTGGCTGCTGAATGAAGCCTTTGACCAAGGTCACATGCGGGTCAGAGCCCAGGAGAGGAAAGGCCTCCAGGAAGGAAGGGCTGAGGTGAGCTGTCTGACACTGGGCAGCCCCTGGCCAGTGGAGCAGGCCTTCCGGTGCAGGGACTGTGCGTGTCATGTGGACAGAGCCATCCCAGCAGAGCTGTGAACACGGCCAGGCTGTAGGCACTGGGGAGTAACTGGAACTGGGGGGCTGTACCAGTAAGAAACCACCCTTGTTGGGGACATGGACAGTGGCAGAAATGAAAGAGGACAGGGCATCAAGAGCCACAAGGCCGCCTTCCTTTGGGTGGCATCTAGACATGGAAAAGCAGTGGTTCTTCTTCTAACAGCAATGATTTCTTCCTGGCCTGGTCTTCTTCTCCAGGGGTTGCTAGGGGGAGGGGGAGGGAGAGAGGAACTTTTATATTTTCCTTTATACACAGCTGGATTGTTTCTAGTATTTCAAAGGCTATTTGCCTACTTCTGTCATTTAAAAGGAAACATTTTAAATAGATTCTTAAAAAAAAAAAACAAACATTAACAATTAAAGATAAAACCCAGGAACGCCTCTCCGCAGCCTTCTCTGAGAATGGGACTTGTTTCCAACTGTGGGGTCAGCCAGACAAGGGGTCACCAGTGGGAAAAGCTTGGGGAATTCCACTCGCTACGAGGAGTTGGCTTTGGGGGGAATGTCAGAGTGGAAGCCAGCAGCCGCAGGTTCGGATGGGACGGGCATCAGACACCACTGTCCTCTGGGCTCGAGGTGGGTCCCAGGTCCCAGCACCCTCATTCTCCTCCCCTAGCCAAGGACCCACACTCATGCTCAGCGTTGTTTCCTTTTCTTCCTGTGAAATAGAACCCAGTGGCAGCAGTGGGGCATGTGGTTTGAAAAGGCTAATGACTGAGCTTTGGGGCTAGGGGGAGGACCCAGGCTTCCGCTGTAGGTGCCTGGGAGTGGACACAAAATGCATGGACCAGAATGTAATTTATGGGCCGGGGGAAGCCTGCCCTCGGCCGTGGGTTGGTAGCTGGGTACCTCACCCACAGCTTCCTTCGCCCTTTAAGAGCTAGACGCCGTGAGAGACACTTCATGGGTGGTGTCCGACTGCTGCTCACACTGACCCCAGGAAGCACCCAGTGTCTGCCCGTTCCGTAGATGAAGAAATCGAGGCTGACCAAGGTCCCACCGCCACTGAGTGGCCCAGCTGGAGTTTGAACTGGTGCCTCTCGGTCTTCAAAGCTGAGCTGTGCCCACTCCAGGCTGAAGCTGTCCCCACCGCCAACTGGGCTGGCAGGCACAGGAAGAGCCGACTGAATTGACCTGCACGTGTGGGGGAACTTAGGACAAATTATATTATGGCCCATGTATTCTGCATCTACCTCTCAGGCACCTGCAGTGTGCCTGGCCTGGTGTGGAGTTGCAGCGGTACCAGGGAAACAATGCCAGGTCTTCCATCAAGAGCCCGCGGGTGTCTGGGAAGCTGGGTGCAAACACAGGGTTATGCCCAGTGTGCTGGGTGCAGATTGTAAGTGCTGTGAGACCCCCGGAGAGAGAAAGCCCCCCTCTGGGGGTAAAGGTGTCCTTTAGGAATGCTTCCTGAAGGCATCAGGTGTCAGCTGAGCTCCAAGGCAGGAGCAGGGCTTGGGAGGGTAAGAACAAAGGAAGAACATTTCAGAAGGGAAAAATGGAATGAGCCAAGGGGTCAGAGGCAGGTGTGTGTAAGGCATATTTGGGAGACAGTAGATCAGCCTGGCTGGAACAGCAAAGGTCGTGGTGGGGTCCAGAGGGAGAGGAGTTTGGAAGGTACAATTCTGACACCTGCTACAGCATGGATGAACCTCGAAGACATTATGCTAAGTGAAATAAATAATAATAAAGGACAAACAAATTAATAAATAAATAAGGACCTCATTGTCTACTCAGACTAAATCATGTTTCTCTCTTAAGTCTGCCAATTATGCAAAGGTTTTTTTTGTTAAAATCTAGTTAATAACTTTCCATCTTCTCTGTTGTCTATTGGTTGTTTTGGCAAACTAACCAGAAGGTTTATATATATTTTTTTTGGTGAGGAAGACTAGCCCTGAGCTAATGTCTATTGCCAATCCTCCTCTTTTTGCTGAGGAAGATTGGTCCTGGGCTAACATCCGTGCCCATCTTCCTCCACTTTATATGGGACGCCACCACAGCATGGCTTGACAATTGGTGCGTTGGTCCATGCCTGGGATCCAAACCTGCGAACCCCGGGCCACCGAAGCGAAGCACACCAACTTAACCACTATGCCGCCAGTCCAGCCCAGATTTTTATATTTTTAATAAATGTGTTCACAACTCGACAAGACTTCATTGGGATGATTTTTAAACAGGTTAGAGAATTATGTTCCCAAGTTTCGTTGTTGTTGGTCCCAAGTTGTTGAGGTGTGCAGTTGTGAAAGATTTTAGTTGACAAGTTGATTATCAGTTGTCCCCTCCCGCGCCCTGCCAAAAATCACACAACATTTTCAAACATATTTTTCAAAATGCTTGATTGATTGTACAAGATAAAGCAATTACTTTCTTAGAATTATCAGAACGTCACTTTTTTCCTGGATGGATAGGTTGTGTGTGCGCGCGCGAGCGCGCGCATGCGCAAGTCTGTTTTAGATATCTGCTAGGCGATAGTCACGTGCATCAGAGAAGGTCACCACATTTGGAACACTGGTTTTTTTTTGTTTATTTTCAAGCTCAATGGGTCTTTTAAGTGTTCTGTCACAAGATCACCTTTGGATCCTGTGCAACAAAAGATTTTCTTCACTCCTATCTCATTGCAAAGCATTGAAAAGATCCTACTGTGTTTAAAGGTCTTGTTTTTACAAAATTAACCACTTTGGTCGCATTGCACTTTGGCGCCGTCCTCTTTGCTTCCTCAACGATGAAGGGAATGAATTCTCTGCTTCACAATCTTTGTAACCTGATCCTGAATTCTTTCTTTTTTTAAAAAATTCCAAGTAAAATGCAGTTCCAGTAGCTTACAGAGTTTTTCAATAACACATTGTTTCAAAGAGGTCATTTGCAGTTGAGAAAATACCTTCTTCTGCAGTCCTTCCTTTAAGGGCGCAATAAAAAAAGTAACTCTTTGTGCACTTGTTTTTGAAACATAATCTTTTCCAGATACAGTAACAATATCTGTTGCTGTTAGTGCCATCCAGTCGATTTCTCCCTGGTCTTTTTGCCCCATCCTCTCACCTTCCTGCGCTGTTTCAGACAGTGCTCTGCTGCTCTTCACAGGGTTTTCACGGCCAGTTTTTTCAGAAGTGGTTGGCCAGGTCCTTCTTCCTAGTCTGTCTTAGTCTGGAAGCTCCGCTGACACCTGTCCACCACGGGTGACCCTGCTGGTATTTGAAATACCAGTGACATAGCTTTCAAACAGCCGCCACAGTATAGGTGGTGTGGTTCCCTGACCGGGAAACAAACCTGGGCCTTGGTGGTTAGAGCCCCAAATGTTAACCACTAGACCACAAACAATATCCATAGTTTTCCAATTGTATAACAAACTTCCCACTGAATAATTTGTTCTAATGATCGTCTGTTCAAATTTTCACTAGTGTTTTCTAGGCATTTCCAACAGTATTTGTTGGCAAAGGAATGTATTTTGGTCTGTTACCATCTCGTATTCCATTTTTTAATCCATTTAAGCGTTTGCCCAGTGGTAATGCTTCTTGAACTTTTTCTATTAAAAAATAAAACTCAAGGGGCCAGCCCGGTGGTGTAGCAGATAAGTTTGCACTTTGGCAGGTGGGGGTTCTTGGGTTTGGATCCCGGGTGTGGGCCAATGCACTGCTTGTCAGCCATGCTGCGGTGGCGTCCCACATAACGTAGAGGAAGATGGGCACAGATGTTAGCCCAGGGCCAGTCTTCCTCAGCAAAAAAAAAAAAAAAAAAAAAAGAGGATTGGCAACAGATGTTAGCTCAGGGCTGGTCCTCCTTACACACAAAATAAATAAATAAAACTCAAAAAACGCTTCTAAACACTTTTCATTAAATTTGCAAGAGTTTGTAAAGAACTGGATTGAGTAGCACTGTAAACATCATGAAGAGCGTTGGGGTCTGTCTTGGGTTCTGGATGCTTAGTTTTTAAATGTGTTGCTAATTGGAGAGATGTCACACCATCCAATAAGTAACATTCACTTAGGGGAGGCCTCTTGTTGGCAACAGTAATGGATATAAATCCACATTTCAGTCTTGATGGTTTTGAAAAAATGGCTGACTTCTTGTCATATCCCATTTGCTCACATTGTTTTTACTGGATGTCGGTCAGCTCTGCACCCTGTTGTGTGGTGTTTTCCACCATCACTTCTGACACCAAATGCACGTCATTTTTCCATACCAATAACAAGTTCTCCAGTTTTCTGACACCAGCTGAGTGACCAACAATTCAATTCAATCCTGGCACTCTCTACCTGGAGTTAGCGTCAGACCCCACAAGTTACGGGCGCAGTCCTATAAGACTGCCCCCACTTTAGACGCTAGCCAGAAGTGGGGCTGCCAGGTGACCCACACTTCTGCCCTACTGCCTACAAATTCAGGAGTCCCCCCCACCTCAGTTTGATAATTCAGTAGACTGACTCAGAATTCGGGAAAGTACCTAACTTCCTGTCCCAGTGTCTTATAATGAGTACAAATGAACAGCATGGGGCCGGGTCTGGAATGGCCTGAAGCATAGGAACCTTGTGCCCACGGAATCGGGATGTGCCAGTCCCAGCATGTGGATGTGTTCACCAAACCCCATAGGTTAGGGGGTTTTATTGAGGTTTCACTACATAGGCATGGTTGATTAGATCATTGGCCATTGGTGGCTGAACTCAGTGTCCAGCCCCCTCCCCTCGCTAGAGGTCAGAGAGTGGGGCTGAAATTTCCAATCCTCTAATCATGACTGGATCTTTCTGGTGACCAACCCCCATCCTGAAACTATGTAACCCCAAATCCCCTGAGTCATCTCATTAGCATATAAAACACTCTTCTTGCCTAGGGGATCCCAAGGGTTTTAGGAGCTGTGTGCTAGACCAAATCTTTATTTTTTTTAATATTGTATCTTTTGTTCACTTGGGCTTCTACATTAGGATGATTTTCAATTTTAGGACTTTTTTTGCTGAATTATTTCAAAGCCACTTCTCCATTTGAAGACAGTTACTTTGGTTAAAATCAGATGATATAATCTATACGTCCATAATGAATCCTCTGGGTACAAGTGATCTGCAAATGTCACACAATGCTAAAACCCCAAAATGGGGGACAAAATGTGGGGGAGAGCTCCCTGTATTTTGCGTGCAAGAGCAACCTTCTGACATATGGGCCAAGGGGAGACCAGTGTCCATCTGAATAATAAATATTTGTAAATCTTACTGTCTTAGAATGACCAAGTCAGTGAAGATTCTTAAGGTTGAGTGATTCATTCATCCATTCATCCCATAAATATGTATTGGGAGCTTACTGGGTTCCAGATGCTGTGGGTGGTGCTTGAATGACGTAGTCCTTATCTTTAGGAAACACACAGTTCAGTCATCATCCAGAAGGGCAGACAGACAGTTCCACCGTCGGGTGTAAGTATCGTGGGGTGATGGCTGGGGCTGGGAGCAGTGCAGGGGCACCTAAATCAATTGTGAGTCATAGGAAGAGTCATGGGTAAACTTCCAGCAGGAGGTGATGCTCAGGCTGTTTTGAAGGTCAAAGAAGAGTTATGACCTATGTTATGACAAGAAGATGCAGGAAACTACAAGAAGCATGGTGAAGCCAGAGGGAAACTTTCTGAGGTTGAGTTGGGTGGAAGACAGGTCAGCAAGAGGCCACGTCACAGGGCTTTGTGTGTGGGGCCAAGGAGTTTCGACTTTACCCAGAGGGTAATGGAGTCAATGAAGGTCTGAAGAAGGGAGTGTCAGGTACTATTTGAGTTTTAGGAAGATCTCTCTGGCAACAGGTTGGAGGATGATGCAAGGAGAAGAGATGGGAGGCAGGGAGCCAGCTAGAGAGGCTCTGTAATTGTGGGGTGGTGCAGAGAGGATGGGGCCCCAAGAAGGGGAGCTCCCTGGGCTCAGCCAAACTCAAGGTTAAGGGCTTGTCCTCCACCTGACTGACCTCACTTTCGACACCAACCACAAGCTCAGGGATTCCCAGAGCTGCCATCACTTTAGGCCAGTTGGCTACAAATTTAGGGGGCCTCATAGACTCCCTCAGGTTGGATAATTCCCTAGGATGACTCACAGAACTCAGGAAAGTTCTGTATTGAATGGTTACAGTTCTGTTACAGCAGAAGATGCAAATTAGAACCGGCCAAAGGAAGAAACACATAGACATGGAGCGTCCATCATCCTCAGGGTCGTGGCATCCTTCCGGCATGAAATGTGACAATACTCAGAGTATTGCCACCCAGAGACGCTCACCTGAGCCCCGATGCTCAGCATTTTTATTGGGATTTCATTACGTAGGTACAACTGCTTGAATCGTTGGCTGTGGGGTTGACCTCAATCTCCAGTCCCTCATCCCACCCCCTAGGTTGGGTCTGACATCATGTGGGTCTGAGTCCTAATCACATGGTTGCTCTTTCTGGTGTGACCATCCCCATCTTGAGTCATCTGTTGGCATAAACTATCAGGGTCCACCATGAGTCACCTCATGAGCATAAATACCAGATGTGGTCTGAGGGGCCCACCATGGATAACAAGACACCCTATCACTTGGGGAACCCCAAGAGTTTAGAGGTTCATCCCCTGAGGTGGACACAGGCCACTGGTGTACAGGACACTGTGGAGTACGGGGCCTGGAGGGGGATGTCCTGGAAAGGGCGGGTCTGAGTGATGGTGGTGGGATGGATGGTTGGAAGGGTGTGTGCTCAGGAGAGGGGGAGGGGCTTGGGAAGCAGAATCAGTTTTTTGGGGTTTTTTTCCCCCTTATGGTGTGTGCTTTGTGGGTCTTAAGAAGCATTTTCTCATCTTTGGGTTGTACGGATTCTCTATTACATTTTCCTTCTATTAGGTTATAATTTTACCTTTCACCTGTAAGTCATTAATTCATCTGGAGTCTACCTTTAAGATGTGCTATAAGGTAGAGGAATCCAGCTTAATTTTGTACATATAATGAGCCCGTTTTCTCAACCCCATTTGCTAAACAAGCCCCCCTTCTCTCTGGTTCTGGGGCCATCTTGATGGACTAGCAAGTACCCCGTCATACATAGAGCCATTCAGGGGCTATCTATTCAGTCCCGCTAGTCTGCTTGTCTGTTCCTGAGCTAGCACCATCCCGTTCTTGTTTCCATGACTTCGTCCTAACAGACGGGCAGAGTCTGTTGCTCTTCACTCTCGTTGGCCGTGGGGCTGGTGCTCCGGGACAGCTTTGTCCAGGAAGGCCTTACAGTGCTGCCAGGGGGAGAGGAGGACGGGGAGGGAGTGCTGAGCCCTGTCTTCAGGATAACCCCCACCTTCTCTGAGGCCCGGATGGGCCTGGTGTGACTGTGGGTTCTCAGGGTGGGGGACTTCCACTGCTGAAACCATCCCGGGCAAATCAGGACAGGCTGGCTGCCCGACATCAGCACCCACTCAATCCTGAGAAATGAAGAAATGATGCCACTCTCCCTCTGAACATCACTTACTCCCAGCTTTGGCTGGCCCACGTCGCCTCTGCGCTCCAAATACCCTGTATGAGCTAGAATACCCTTCACCCGTTCAAGAAACAAGGTTTTTCAGACACAAGATCAAAGCTAAGGTTCCAGGGCAAGGAATTTCCAACGTTCCAGGCTCGATGGTTTTGTATCTGCAAAGGTCATGATAGGAAAGCCCTTTTCTTTTCTTTCTGGACTGTTGGTCATAACAGAGCTAAGCAAACAGCAGCCAGAAGTAGCCAGCAAACTGATTTGTGAGCAAGCCATCGCTGGGGCTTGATGTGGGAGGGGAGGAGGAAGCGGCTCTTTTAATAGCTGAGGAGCCATCAGACAGGAGGCGCCTCTCCATGTGAGTCCCAGGGCAGCAGTGCCAAATATGAAACAGCAGCCCAGACAGCTGGAGGTAGGACTGGAGGGCGTGTTCGGAGGCCTGGCTGTGTGGCTCAGCGCCGCTCAGCTCGCGCCTGCTCTGGGAGCAGGCCAGCTTCCCACATGGGGACAAACGCATGCAAAAGATGACACCTGTAAGGAGAAAAAGCCGGGGCACTCAGTCCTTCTGTTTATGAACCCAAGCACGGGGCAAGTGGCTCTGTGTTCTCGGGAGACCTGGTATGTCACGGCCCCCTCTGGGCGCTTGGGTGGTGGTCTCACAGTGCACTCACCAGATGGCTCACATCCTTCGACGGAGGTTCCAGGTGCGAGGAAGCACATTCCAGGTATCAAATACGGGACGCTGTGTCTGTCTGCCAGGTGTCTCCAGCCCGTGGTGCACTCCCCAGTGGTGGGGAGTGAAGCTCCCTGCACCTTAGATCTGCTCGGATGTTTAGTCAACTCTTCTTGCCTCCAGCTCCCAGCCCCAGCCTCGATTCCACCCTCCGGATTGCACTGGAGAAGCTGGCTCCTTGTTTTCTCTGTTTAGATATTTGAACACACTTCCTTCTCCATGAGTCTTCCACGTTCTCCAATATCAGGCCCTGCCGAGGGTTTCGGGTTTGACAAGGCCCCTCACCACCCTAGACCAGCTGCATAATTTGCAGAAAAGTGTAATAATTTAGGAAAAACTCACTCTTCATCCTGCGTGTTTCTCCTTTGCTCTCACACTACTATCACACTCACCACACTTCTGACACCAGATGAATGGGGCTTTTTCCCACACGAGCGATTCTGCGACGCCAGCTGGGTGTCCTGTGGTTTAACTCAATTCTGACACTATCTACCCAGAGATGGCATCAGATCCCACAGGTTAGGGGCTCAGTCCCACAAGACTGCCCCCCACTTCAGATGCTAATCACAAGTGCAGGTTGTCACCTTGCTTCTGACTGATTAGCTATAGTTTGGAGGTTCCTACGACCCCCTCCCTCAGTTAATTTGCTAGGGTGGCTCACAGAACTCAGGAAAACAGTTTACTTACTGTTTACTCGTTTATTATAAAGGGATATTATAAAGGACACAGAAGAACACCCACATGGAAGAGATGCAAAGGGCAAGGTATGGGGGAAGGGGTGCAGAGCTTCCATGCCCTCTCCAGGAGCGCCACCGTCCCAGTACCTCCATGTATCTGCCACCCACGAAGCTCCCCGAACCCTGTACTTTTGGGATTTTTGTGGAGGCTTCATCACCTAGGCACGATTGGTCATTAGCTGCATTTCCACCCCTCTCCCCTCTCTGGAGAATGGAGGGTGGGGCTGAGAATTCCAAGCTTCTAATCACGGCTTGGTCTTTCTGGTGACCAGTCCCCATCCAGGAACCCATCATGAGTCACCCCTTTAGAACAAAAGACACTCCTATCACCCAGGAAATTCCAAGGGTGTCAGGAGCTCTGTGTCAGGAATTGGAGTCAAAGACCAAATATTAGAACAAAAGATGCTTCCAGTGCTCTTATCACTTAGGAAATCACAAGGGATTTAGGAGCTCTGTGCCAGGAACCAGGGGCAGAGATTACAGATACATTGTCCGTTATCGCACACTAGTGAAAAATAAAAATGTTGGGCCTTTGTTAAGAAATTATTAGGAATTTCAAGATGGCAGCTGCAGAGCATTAAAACAACACAGGGCCCATGAGATGCACAGATTGCAGCCCACGAAGCCAGCTCCATCTTGGTCACTGCCTCGTGGATACCCTCTGGCTTGTCAGAGTCCAGCTTAAAGGACAGTGGTCAGGCTCATTTGGCCAGGTCAGTGTGGGCGTCAGACCTGGTCTGGCTCACTCCCTTGCCCAGTATTGCAGCCTGTGGTCAGAGAGTCGAGCCACTGTCCTCTGACGCCCTGCAGGGCTGGCTGAAAATGCAGATACCAGGGTCCTCCCAGACCTTCTGGATCAGTGGCTCTGGGTGTGGGCTGGGGCCTCTGCCGTCTAAGCCTGCTCCCCAGCCCGAGCTGCTGCATTAGTTAAGGTTGAGAATCGCTGTTGGCCCTGGGCTTTCCTGCAGCTTCTAGGGGAGGAGGCTGGGCTGTTCATGGAGTTGATTGTCAACTAAACCACTCATTCTGTTCCTGAGGGCTGCTGGTCAGCCCCATCACCCCAATCTTGGCTTGAGCAAATTTTTTCTGACCTTCTCCTTGCAGGAGCAGGCCTGAACTTCCATCATGGGTCCCAGGAGAGAAGCAGAGGCGGCCTGCCAGAACGCTGCCCAGTTGCCCTAGATGGAAGTGGGCCTGGGGCCTGTTCGGAGCTCCTGCCACATGCCCAGGACACCAGACGTACCAGCGGGGCTGCCAGGGCCCAGGACAGTTGGGAAGGAGGTGTGGATGTCAGAACATACTCAGGTGGGACTGGAAGGAGGGGACAGAACACAGGGAAGCCTGTTTACAGTCACAGTCATGAAGTTTGGCCGGGTCCCCAGAGGACCCGGACCCTTGGCCTCTGAATATATTGCTGTTTGGCCTTCCTTCCAGGCCCTTCTCTTTTCCCAGCCTCCCGTCCTGGTTTTCCTTCTAAGCCCCCAGGCCAGCTTTTCCCATCACCGGCTTTACACAGAGCAGGAAATTTGTGTCCTGGGGGCTCCTGGGGCTCTCAGGACCTCCTGGCTGGCCAGAGTCCAAGGCTTGGAGACCCTGGAGAGCGCCCCCCAGGGCAGCACTGAGGAGCCTGGAGCAGCTGGGAGGTCAGGGACTGGGATAAGCAGCCCCCACTCCTGCTTCCATGCCGACAGGCCCACTTTTGACTGTCAGCCTGCCATGGATGATTGCTTTGGAAGAGAGATTTCCGTGGCTAAGTACAAGAGTTTGAGGACCCTGGAGGTGGCCCAGCCCCATCACTGTGCCGATGAGGAGCCTGGGGCCCGACCAGGTCCCTGAATGCTTGGTCCCAGCTCTCCCCTCTCCTGTGCCTCTCTGACTCCTTCCAGTTCAGGAGTCTGGCAGTGACCTCTCCACCGGAACAGCACTGCTGGGGTCTCCCCTTCCCAGAGTCCCTGGCAGGGAACTCACCTCGCTCCATCCTACACCTTGGTTTGCCCTTTCCTCCCTGCCACAAACTTCCTCCAGCACTTTCCATCTGCCAGAAAGAGCCCCCTGAAGACAGCCGTAGCTGCGGGAAGGCAAGAAGAATGTTTTGAAAAGCACAGGGGATGCAATTTGATAACACATCCTGTTTTAGAAAACCTTAAGTATATACTAAAGTGGGGAAATGTACCCATAACCTGGTTTCAGTAATTGTCAACTCTCAACCAGTCTTCTTCCGTCTGGATGCCCGGCCTTCCCCATCCTTCTCCTCCCCACACACACCCTGAATTATTTTAGAGCAAATCTTAGTCATCATATTAGTTCATTTGTAGAACTTTTGGGTTTGTATCTCTAAGAGACAAGGATTCTGTTTTAAATTATCATCACAATACCATTATCACACCCCAAACAAATTAACAATAAGAAATGTAATTTTCTGAGGTAAACTACAATAATCTGTATACCTGTGTGGTGTATGGTGCATGGTGACACCACAGATCTGGTTTTAGTGTGAGGAAAAGGGGCCCACCACTCTTGTGCTTTTTTAAAATAGCTTTGTCAAGATATAATTCACATGCCATACCCTTCACCCATTTAAAGTGGTTTTTAGTACCTTTACAAAGTTGTACAACCATCCCCACCATCCAATTCCAGAATGTTCTCATCGCCCAGAAAGAAACCCCATGTCCTTTAGTGGTCACCCCTCACTCCCCCTCCCCCAGCCCTGGGCAAGCACTGGTCTACTCTCTGTCTCTATGGATTTGCCCTATTCTGGACGCTTCATATAAATGGAATCATACAACCTGTGGCCTTTTGTGTTTGGCTTCTTTCACTTGGCATGTTTTCAAGGTTCATTCACATTGTGGCGAATCTGTACTTCATTCCTTTTTATGGCTGAATAATATTCCATTGTATGGATAGACTATGTTTTGTTTACTCATTCATCAGTTGGTGGACATTTGGGTTGTTTCCACTTTTTTGGTTATTACAAATAACGCTGCTGTGAACACTCACATACGGGTCTCTGTGCAGACATGTGTTTTCATTTCTCCGGGGTGTGTACCTAGGAGTGGCACCCTTGTACTTTTCCAGGCCCTGGCCCAGCTCCTCCTGGGAGCAGGTCAGTGTCATTCCACCCATTAGGTTCATTATGCACAATGAAAACTGAACACGTTTCTTTTTAAAAAATGTGGGGAGTGAATGTACTAATAGGGTCTCCATGGAGCTCACTGGGTCATTCACTTGCTCACTCACTTAATGAGCATCCTGGAGAGCTGGCCTGGGGAGCTGGGAGACATGGGCCAGGCCCTGCCCTGAGGAAGCCCTCTCTCCTCCACCAACACATCACGATGATCCAGCGCAGGAGGCCGACAACAGAAGCGTGCTAGGAACATTCTCCTCTTCGGTGGCCCCTTTCCAGAGGCAGTTATGGCCCCTCGAGAGAATCAGCCTCACTCTATCAGGTCCCCAGAGTTGGGTCTGCACAGGGCTCCCCAGCAAGATCACCCATGCTCCTCACCAGACTTGGTTTGGATATTTCCAGACATCCAAAGCTCCTTCTGTAAAGGGCAGAGGTTGCTGGGCCTGTGGATATTCAGGAGAAGTGATTGATGGCGTTACAGGCAGCTCTAAAAACAGACCTAACTCAAAGCAGAGAGGGGCAGCAGCCTTGGAGCCAACGCAGCTCCCGTGGCTGCTTTACTGGGGCCGGTGCCCGTTCGTGTGTGTCACTTCTCCGGGTTTAGTTTTTGGGGAGTGCCGTATACCCACTGTCTTATTTACCCTTGACAACACTCTAACGAAGAGATTATTGTGCCAATTCTACAGACGAGGAGATCGAGGCTCAGGGAGGTTAAGTGACTTTCTAAAGTCACATGACTGAGCTGGAATTCAGGAGTTGAACTGAGGTCTGTCTTGGGCCAAAATCCGGAGTCAGAGGTGAAACAGGTGCCTCGTATTGCCAAAATGCTGGGTTGACCCAAGTTCTCGCCTCTGTCTGCCTTGCTGGGAACTGTTTTTGGAGAAAGGAAGCTGGTCGGCTCCTCATGCTCCCCATCGCTGTTCCTGACTTTGGAAGATCCTTTCACAGCCCGATTTCACTGTACCCCATTATCTAGGGGGTGTCTTTTCCATTCTTCAGGAGCAAAAACTAAGATTTCACATAGTCCGCCTTAGAGAGACCAGGTGAGTTTATGGAGCGATAGGTGGAAATGCCCAGGTCTGCAGGAGGGATGTTACAAGGCTCAGCCTCTGAACAGCTGCAAACCAAACCTTTAAGATCAGGCCTTCAAGAGGGAAATGGCCCGGGGGCTGAGTCAGGAGGTCCAGCAGCTGAGTCCCCCGGCTGCCAGAGGAAGCCTGTGAAAGGCCAGAGCCCTCCGGCCTCGCTGCCCCTCCAGGGCCGAGTCCCTCCAGGCTGTGCTCCGAGGGGCTCTGCAGGGGGGGGGGGGCGAGTCTCGGGATGTCCACAGGAGGACTGAGAGGTCCAGACCCAGCACCTCAACACCAATCGGGTGGCTGGGCCAGGTGGGGGGACTTTTCCTTCCCAGAGGGGAGGAGGTTGGGGGTGGCGGGAGGGGATTCAGGGAGTGACCCAAGCAGAGTGAGGCAGCTCAGAGCAGCTCCAGACGCTGGGCACCCACCAACTAGGCCACGAGTTTTCACCACAAAAATGGCAGTGGCCTGGGTGCCTGCAGGGCACAACTCGGGGTTCTCACGCTGTGGGCCCCAGAAGGAAAGGCCACTGGTGACAAACAGCTTGAACCCAACCACCCCAGCAAGGGCCTGGGCAGACAGCAAGGACTCAGTGACCATCTCGGGGCTTGCCATTCATTCATTGTGTGTGAAGGAGGCCCCAGTGTAGGTCTTGGCACACAGACCAGAGCAGGGATGACAGAAAACCTGCATCCAGAACATTCCCACTGAAATGCAGCAACAGAACTCCGAAAGGAGAGGCGTTCCAGAAATAATCTCCCAAGGCTGACATGTGAGCAAGAGCAGACCAGCAGTCTCACTCCAGGACGCTTTTCTTTTCTTGTTTCTTTCCTCGATTGTTGTTTCTTGTGTAAATATGCCAGTTCTTTTGTCTCCATCAAAGCCCTGAGTACTTATATGTCCTGTCTGCCGTTTCTGAGCTGGTTAGACAGAGCCCATGTCCCCGGGGGAACTCATTCAAAGTGATCTGGCCCTGATTCAGCCCCGGTCCCTACGGAGGTGTCCTCTGCACACACAATTTGTTCTTAAATCGTCATGATTGTGGGTGATTTGGGTGAAACCTCTCTCCTCTGTGGGCATGGCAGCGCCCATCACCGTGGCTGCTCATTGGAATCACCGGAGCTTAAAGGAACAGTAGCAATGCTTAGGCCTTCCCCGAGACCCTGATTAGTGGGTTGAGAATCTGCTCCCCAGGGATTGCAACACAAGGCCCAAGCCATAACCACGTCCAGGGAAACACACTCCATGGTACCTAAACTTGCCACAGGTGCCAGCTGACTGGGGACAGGCGGCACGGGGCCCTTGGTTCTTACCAGTTGTGTGACTTGGCGAAGGCCCAGAGGTCTCTGGGCCTGGGTTTCCGCGTGTAAGTTGGGATAGCATCCCTGCCTTCTGTGTCCCCTAGGACTGAGGAAAACATCAGATGAACGAAAGGATGGGCCGACTTCAGGCCAGCAGCCAAGAAACGCCCGGCCCCCTCGTGGCGACACATCAGGGTTTGCATCTAACTGACTTTGGAGACACGGAGTGCCACATGAAGCCAGTCGGACCCGCCCTCCTGGGGTTTCTGTGCCCACGCACAGAGCACCTGGAGGAGGAGGTGGGAGCGTTCTTCCCATGGCTCCTGCAGCGAGCGAGGACTGGGCCAGTGGGACGTGGCAAGGACCAGGGGAGATTTGCAGTCGTCAGTGGCCTAAAGCCAGGAGGGACCAAAAAGAAAGAGGTTCTCTAGTTGGAGGTTTCGCCTACATGTGGAAAGAAAAGAAGTTGCAGTGTAGTAGTTTGATCGGATGTCCTGAGGCCTTACTGCCTGCGTGAGAATCCAGCCTCCACCCAGGAGAGGCTATCAAGTCTCAGTCTCTCCATCCGTACAATGGACATAGAGCTCCTTTGAGGATTAAATGAGATAATCCACACAAGGTGCTTGGCGTTTGTTAATATCATTATTATTATCATTACTACTCCATGTGCTGGGACTATGATAGGTACTCTCTGGGGGCAATTTCATTTCTGCTTCACAACAATCCTTACTAATAGGCGTTGTTCTCTCCCCTTTTACAGATGAGTCAATTGAAGCTCAGAGAGGTTAAGTAACTTGTCTGAGGTGGCAGAGTCAGTAAGTAGAGACAGAGCGAGAATTTGAACCCAAGTCTGCCCAACTTCAAAGACTGCCGTCTTCAGAGGGCCTGGCCTCGACTCAGACAGGCACTTTTGGAGCCCTTTGAAAATCGGGGGGAAAGAGTGCCCCAGGCAGCTGGGAGGAGGGCAAGTGGCTGCTTGTCTGACTAGAGGTCTCCGGTTCCCCTGAGAGGAGCATGGGGAACACCTAGGGGTGGGAAGGGGAAGGGGGGCGCCCAGAGAAGCAGCCACAGGGGTGAGGGCCTGGGGCCTAGAGGGGATTCACACCCTCTGATGCGTGCCCTGTGGTCCCAGGGCTGGTGACATTTCTCAAGTCCTCACACTCAGCATGGTTATTCTGGAGACAGTCCATGATGGGGGAGATCATGACAAATCACGGGGGAAGGACACGAGGACTGCAGCAGACAGAGGGTGAGGAGGCCTGGGCTCTGGGCGGGTTGGGGTGTCTGAGTGCTCCCTGCAACAGAGAGGCCCGAGCACCCAGGACTCACATGAGCACTGCACGGCCCTCACGCACACCCCCAATCTCCTTTCCAGGCCTTTGTAGGGCTCGGCTCTCTGTCTGGAAGTCCTCTCTCCCCTCCGCTACCATGTGTCCAACGTCAGCTCCCAACGTCTCATTCAAACTCTCCTTCTCCATCATCCCCAACTAGGGCGGGTTCTGCCCTCAGAACTTGCACAGCTGTCTCTCCTGCCTCAGGCGCAGGGCACCGCCTCCTGTGCCGGCCCATCTGCGTCTCAGTGCTCAGACTGGGGAGGCCGAGAGAGGAGCACGAGGGGGCGGCCATGGTCTGGGCATTGGATCTTGGGGCTCAGGCGTTGGGTCACATGGGACAGCCGTGAGCTGGTGCTAGGCCCCGCGCCTACATGATAAATGGGGGCGACTGGCAGAGCCGCGGAGGGGTTTCTCTAGAACCCTAAGTGCCTCTCCCGAGTGCGCTACTCCTGGTGGCATCAAGCCTGGCTCTCCGTTCTCTCTGAAACTCAACCTCGCACCCCTCTCTACAGCGGGCTCTGCTGTCTGCAGTTACCAATACGGTACTTTTTGCAGCAGAAGTAGCTGTAGGCAATAGACCCTCAGGAAGATGGGGACCTGGGATTGGTTATCCTCACTTTCAGGGTCGCAGGCAGTGAGGGCCGGTTGGCACTAGGAGAGGCGAGAATTCTGCGGCCCACAGCGGAGAAGCAGTAACAGGTGACAGCCCGCGCTCACCTGAAACGGGAGCCTGTGAAGCCCGGAGCTGGCTGGCTGCCTGGCTGCTGGGTAAACCATTTTGCAGGGTGTGAGCTGTGGGGCCGGCTGTTCCTAATTAGTGGAGAGTTTGAGGAAGGACAATAACAGGCGTCATCAGAGTGCTTATCTTTGTAGCCTTGGCTGATGTGACCCTAAACGGAGCAGAATGAGCATTCACGGTGGAGTCACAGCCCCTCAGGCCTCCTATGGGAGAGCCAGGCCTTGACGGGACAGCGCAGGAACCTTGGGGATCGTATGGGCGCTCTGGGAATGTTTGCCTTGCGGGGTTTCCCACACGCCCAAAGCCCACAGAGCTCCTTTCCTGCCAAAGGAAAGCAGCCCCTCCCTCCCAGCTGATCCAGCTCAAGACCTGTAACCTCCACCCCCACCCTGCGTGGCCTTGAGACCCCTCATCCAGCAAGATGCGGGGCCATCAGCACAACGTTCTGAAAATAGAAAGCAGAGACCCAAGGGTCCTCCCCTACCAAAAAAACCAATATTGGCCAATTTATTTAATCAAAAACCTGGGGCATATACTTGAGAATGAATTTGAGTATATTAGACTAGGAAGAAAGAAACAGAATCTTAGACTGGGCTGATTTTATTAATACAGCTGCACTCAGCAAAATTCTGCAGTCCATAGGCTAGCCCGTGAGCCGGGTGTGGGGCCGTTGGTCCATCGATGTTGACTGTGACCCGGACTCAATGTTGGCCTAAGATAAGGGAAGTTAAACTTCAGAGATTCCTTGCACTGATGTGGAGCAAGGAATCCAAACACTTGGGGAGACTAAATGGAGGGTGGATTTGTCTTGTGTAGGCCCCCCCAACCCCCTGGGGACACAGAGGGGCCTCCCTTTACCTGTGATGAGACTAGCTGTCAAGGGCAGCAGCAGCATCTCTGAAGAGATGTAGTGAACACCCTCCCCAAGTGGCCCGGCAGCCATAGGATTTGCTGCCACCGAGATGGCTCTCTGATTTTGAAGGGAATGAGAGGATCCCCAGTGGTGGCCCTCAGGTAGTAGCACCTGACTGCCGCCACGTGGGTGCGCTCCTGAGCGAGGCAGCAGGGCCCAAGAAGTGATCAGAGGGGCTGGCCTGCAGGGGTCTTCAGCAGTGGCTAACTGATCACAGGATCCCTGGGACCTCAATAGATGAACAGCCGCTCAAGTCCTCCTCGATCTGTATGGCTGAAGAGGCCATGACATAATGGAGGCCTGGCTTGAGTCATCACAGTGGAGAGTCAGGCACTTCACCCACTCCCCAGACCCTAGAGCCCCTAGAATGACAGGGAGGAAGTTCCCTTAGAGAACACTGCAGGTAAATACTGTAAACCTACCTAAAAGTCTCCCAAGGGGCCTGTGGCCATTAACAGAGGGGCCTATGGAGTGGGCGAAGAGCAGATTTTGGGGGGATTACAGACACTGGTTCTGAGCTCTGATGACTAAGGACTAGTTAGTAGGGTCTAGTGACTGTGGCCCATCAGTCAGAACACTGGCTTATGGGAGTCGAGTGATAAAACAAGTTTTTGACTGATTCCATTGTACATGGGCCTTGTGCACCCCACAGTGAACCTCTGGGATGTCTGATTGGAATCCCCACCTGGCTTCCCAACTCGTGGAATGAGGACTGTCACAGGAGGGACCAGCTCAGTGGATGTCTCTGAAGCTCCCTCTCCTTCAACAAGTATCAAAGCAATCCCACAGCCCTGGCGGAGTCACAGAGACCGTTTCTGCCATCAAAGACTCAAGATGCAGAGGTGGTGACTTTAATTCTATTAACTTGGACTCTGCAGAGACCCAAGGGTCCTGGAGAATGACTGTGGATTCTTGTAAGCTTAATCAAGTGGTTACTCCAACTACAGCTGCTCTTCTTGCTGTGGTCTCTTTGCTGGAGCAAATTTCTCCAGTTGCAGCACCTGTGGGCAGTTATTGATCCGGGAAAGGCCCTTTCTCCATCCTAATACTCAGAGGTCACCAAAGGTGGTGTGTTACCTGGCAGGGCTGCTCTCTGGCTCCTTGCCATAATTTAGTCCACAGGGATTTGAATGTCTCACTGTTCCAGAAGATACCAGGCTGGACCATTATATTGGTGACACCACACCGATGGGACCTGGTGAGCAGGAGGTCTTAGGTATCAACTAGATGCTTTAGGAAGACACTTGTGTACCAGTTGTTGTTACATGCTGTCAACTCAGCTCTGACTCCTGGCGACCCTGTGAATGAGCGATGTCCACAGCGTCCCGTCCTCGGCAGCCCTATTCAGCCAGCTCCTCTAGACTCATGCCCACGGCTTCCTTTATGGAGTCAATCCCTTGTATTTGGTCTTCCTCCTTTCCTGCCACCTTCTACTTTTCCCAGCATTATTGTCTTTTCCAAAGAATCCTGCCTTCTCGTGTTGAGTCCAAAATGTGTACCAGAGAATATGATAGACCCCTCCTGCCAGAGGGAAGTTTCTGGGACTGGTTGGCATATCCCCTCCAAAATGAACTTTGCACCCCACCCTGAGAAAGAGGCACAAAGCATGGTGAGTCCCTGTGGATTTTGGAGGCAACCAGATACTACATTTCTGTGGGCTGCTCTGTCCCACTTAGTGAATAGCCACAACCACAGGCTCTCAGTTTTGTGGACAGAGCAAGAGAAGTCTTTCCAGCTGATTCAGGCCTCCGTGCAAGGAGCTCTGCCATTTGGCCCTGATGGCCCAGCAGAGCCAGGGGTGCTCCAAGCGTCTGTGCCAGTCCAGAGGTGATGGAGGGCCCCAGGCCAGCCCCGAAGAAGGAATCACAGCACAGACACCCCGTGTGTCACAGTAAAGCAATGTTCTCCCCAGCAAGTAAATGTTCTCCATTTGAGAAACAGCTCCTAGGCTGTCAGCCACGGGAGATACCAAGTAACTGTGAACCTGAGTTAGGCCATCTCGAGCTGAGTGCCGTCTGAGCCATCAAGCCACAGGCTGGGTGTGCCCTGTATTAATTAATCATCAGGGAGGTGGTATGTACGCGACTGGGCTTGAGAAGGTCCTGAAGGCACAGGGACATTGACTGAGCAGGTGGCTCACCCTCCCATCACTCCAACTCCTGCCGCATCATGGCCTCTCCCCGGGCCAGCCCCATGTCCTACGGGAGAATCCCGGTGGCCAGTTGTGTTAGTTTCCTAGGGCAGCTGTAACAAAGTACCACAAACTGAGTGACTCAAAATAGCAGAAATTTATTGTCTCACAGCTCTGGAGGCCACAAATCTGAAATCAAGGCGTCAGCAGAGCCGTGCTTCCTCTGAGACCTGTGGGGAGAGTCTTCCCTGCCTCTTCCTGCTTCTGGTGGTGGTTGGTGATCCTTGGCTTGTAGATGCATCACTCCAGTCCCTGCCCCTATCATCGTGTGACGTTCTCCCCCCGTGCGTCTGTTTCTTCTCTTCTCCTAAGGACACCAGTCACATGGTAGTAGGACCCACGCCGCTCCAATACGACCTCATCTTAACTAACTACATTGGTCATGACCTTATTTCCAAGTAAGGTCACATTCTGAGGCGCTGAGGGTTAAGCCTTCAACATACCATTTTGGGGGGATTCAGCCCACGATACCCATAAGGACTAAGAAGAAGTCTGAGCCTGGGTTAAGGGTGGCTCTGCATGGCCAGCTGATGCTGGCGCCCACCGGAGTGGGGTCCTGCAGCATTGCGGACCACGGCGGGACAGCCCTGAAGGCAGTGGGGCAGGGAAATCCTGTCGGGGGAAGGCCGAGCAGCACACCCACCGTCCTCGCCAAGAGAGAGGCTCCACCTGTCTGAGCAGGGCTCACTGGCCGGACATCCAGAAGCAGGGTCAGCTAGCCAATCCCTGGTAATAAATACCTTCCTGCTTAAATGAGCAAGAAGGGATCGTGTTACTGCAACAAGAGCCCCATGATACAAGTGCTCCTTTTGTGTCAGAAAAAACAAATAAATGAATAGGCAGACAAAAAGCTTCCCTGGGGAAGATGATGCAAAAGGGCGGGGACTTCTGTGGGGTCATGGGGGAGGTAAAGGAGAGGGGCCGAGGGGACAACATCTTTGGGCTGGTTGTGCCTTGGCTCCTCCATTTTCACCGGAGCCCTCTGTTTGTAGGGGGAGAGAGAGAGAAAACACAGGATTTGGAACCGGCCTGGCTCTCGAAGCCGGCGGCTGAGCAGGAATCCGGGGCAGTGAGACCCAGGTGAGGTCTTGGTGAACGGAACCTGCTCCCCAACACTTCCTGAAAGCCCCACAACAGGAGACAGGGCGGATCTGGGCTGTGTGAGGCCTGCAGCTTAGCCAATTTGGGGAGCCTTGTTTAAGAAAAAGAACGACAATTATGAGGACAAAATTGCTGGCTTCGTTGGCTTCCTGGAACATGATGGGCTCAGGACTGTTCTGGAAAGTGGGGGAAGCCCCAGGGGAAACACAGCTGGCAGGAGGCCTGTGGGGAAAAGTCAGGTCCAACTAGCAGCCTCTGGGCTGCCGGGGGCCAGTGAGGCCCGAGAGTGGGCGTCTGGGGCAGCCCGACAAGGGACCTAGAGGTGGGGCTGGAGACACCGCAGGAGGGGCCTGAGAAGGTCAGGCAGCACCGCCAGGAGGTGCTGGGCCCCTTCGAGGAACTTACATTTCCCTCGGGGAGGGGAGGAGAGCGCCAGAAAGGGCCGGATCTGGGGCCCCCGGTCTGAGGGAGCCAGCCAGCCGGTGTGATTACAGAGAAAATGATTCTGGCAGGGACACGGTGAGTAAATTAAAGGGAAAGCGGCTCGATGAGGCAGGGAGCCACAGAGGGATGGTTCCTGGCTGCACAGGGTGTGATGAAAAGGTGAACTCAGGTAGAGGCCGCATAATGCAGGCATTATCTACCACGGAGGGGCAGGGCCTGGCCGGCCCCACTGCTCTGGGCTGGAAGGAGAGAAGGGAATTCGACCCTCGGGACGTGTGGGGTCAGGAATCCGCAGCAGGAGAGGAGAGAATCTGCCAGTTAGAGGCATGGTGGAGGGAGGGCTGAGAGACAGAGGGGGAGAGGAGAGTGTGAGGGAGGAGAGGCAGAGTGAGGGGAGAGAGGAGGACGGAAGGACAGAGAGGGAGAGAGAGCACACAGCAGGCTACAGTTTACGGAGAAACCCTGGGCGGACCCCGTCCTAACCAGGCCCTCCCCTACATCACCCACAAACCCGTAAGGACCCGACATTGTCTCCACGTTGTCCTGAAGCTCAAAGAGCCGCAGGAACTGACTCAAGAACGTAAAGCTGCCACGTGGCCTCCCTATCCCAGACCCCACGCCAGGCCCGCGTCTCGCCCGGCCGAAGGCCTGCAGCAGAGGTTAGAGTCTGAGAGCCCAGGAGCGGTTCCTGGGGCCTGGGCACTGGTCACAGGAGGAGGGCTGTGCGTGCCCCCCAGCACGTCTTTCTCCACTGGATGCAATGGTGTCCTCACTCACTAAGCACGTCAGAGGGCAGTCACGCCCAGGAGGTGCTTTTCCTGTTTGGCACAGACTCGGTGGCCCTGCCTCAGCCCCCACTTGAGGTCCTCTGGGATCTGTCTCCCCCACCCCTGCTCCACTCTAACCAGACCACCTGATCCACACCCCTCCAATGAGGCCCCCAGCTTCCCTGCCTCCCTGGGGGGTCCCAGGGGAGAGCCAGAGCCACCCACACAGTGGGAGAGGGTGTGAGGAGGCTCAGAAAGGCCGAGAGAATTGGCCGTGGGGAAGGAAGCATGCTCTCAGCAGTGGGAGAACGGTCAGTAAGAAGCAGACGGGAGAGGGGCGAATCCTGAGTAAACCCAGCCCAGTGGATGTCTCTGAATCTAGTGACAGGCCAGCCTGTGTCCACACTGTCCCAGCAGGAAGCACCCGGGAAGCACAGCCCCACTCTTCCATTGTACAGGTGGGAAGACTGAGGCGCGGAGCTGGACCAGTTCTCAGCCTACCTGACCTCTCCGGGCACCATTCACCCCCCGGGGTTCCAGGCTGCCCAGCAGAGCCACTTGTGTCCTTCCCTGCATGTCTGCCCCCGAGGCCCTGTGCAAAGAGTAAATGAGAAGCCCCCCACCCAAGGGAGAGGGCAGAACAAAGCCCTCGGGAGTAAGTCCTCCAGCCGAGTGGTCTCGGAAAATGGAGAAATCACATCAATGTTTAGCTTTGTCTGAGATTTCAGGGGCTCACAGAGCACAGCCAAAAGTGAGGGCTCTTGTGACGTTCTTCCCGCGCGTGGCCTCCCGTGAACCAGAGCCACGGTGTTCATTTTCCACCTGGCACGAGATGTCGTTGGGTTCCCTGGGGTTTGTCCCAAACCTGAAAGTCAGCCCAGGGCAAAGAAGTATGGTCCCCTCCTCCTGCTCCTCCTGCCCCACGGGCGCACCTGGTGGTCAAGTACACAGCATCACCTGAGCGTTAATGTGCGTTTATCACCCAAATTGCTGTGAATGCTTGTGAAAGTAGTCCTTACTCACGAGAAACTTGGAAAATAGAGAAAAGTGGATGAAGAAGACAAAAATCACTCACACATCTGAGTGGTCTATTTTCTTCTAGGCTTTTTTCAGTGTATAAATGTAACTTTAAAAATAGTCATAACTGGGCCGGCAGGGTGGTGTAGAGGTTAAGTTCGCGCACTTGGCTTCAACGGCCAGGATTCGCTGTTCAGATCCTGGGCACAGACCGCTGCACCACTCATCAAGCCATGCCAAGGCGGCGTCCCACACAGAGCAACTAGAAGGAGGCACAACTATGACATACAACTATCTACTAGGGCTTTGGGGAGAAAAAGGAAGGGAAAAAAAGGAAGAAGCTTAGCAATAGATGTTAGCACAGGGCCAATCTTCCTCAAAAAAAAAAAATAGTCATAACTGGATCACACTGCATGCTGGGTCTCCCACCTCCCCCCACACTGTTTTTTTTTTGAAGGGAACAGAGGGGTTTTGTTTGCAGGGGAGGATTCGCCCTAAGTTAACATCTGTTGCCAAGTTTCCTCCTTTTTTTCCCTTCCTTTTTCTCCCCAAAGCCCCAGTACATAGTTGTGTATAGTTGTAAGTTCTGGTTCTTCTATGTGAGCCACTGCCACAGCCTGGCTACTAAGAGACAAGTGGTGTGGTTCCACGCCTGGGACCTGGACCCAGCTGCCCTAGTGGAATGAGCGGAACTTTAACCGCTAGGCCATCAGGGCTGGCTCTGGGTTGTTTTATTTTTTCAACTGAATATAGTATGCTATGAATTTCCCCACATCAATAAACATTATCCAAAAGCAAAATTGTTAAGTCACTTTGTTTAAGCCTAAATTTTTAGAGAGGTTAAGACACCCACGGTGCCTGGCACATGGCATATCCCCACTGCCAAATAAATATCTAAATAAAAATGCCACTTTGTCCCTGCATTCCACAACATCCACTTCTGAGCTGGCCTCAGGGTCTGACTTGGGCCAAGCGAGTTAGACATGAGAGATTTGGGGGCACCCGTGTACGGTGGGGAAGAGACCTCCAGAAGACAGGCCTGTTTCCAGCGTAGTGAGGGGGCAAGAGCCTGGCACTGCCCTTATATGTGCAGACACTGCCAGGAGTTTTATGCGCATCATCTCATAACCCACACAGCAACCTCTCAAATGGGGCAATGCAGCAGAGATGGCCTATTTTCCCCCAGTGTTCCTCCCCGTTCTTCATTAGCACAAGGACCCCAATTTTATCTGGAAATGTGGCTGCTTGAATAAAGACTACATTCCTCAGAATTCCTGTGGGGCCATGTGACAAATTGTGTCTAAAGGTCTGTAAGCCAAAGTATTGTGTGTGATGTCCAGGAAGTATCCTTTAAAGAGAGGAAGAGAACCCCACTGTGCTCCTTACTCCTTCCTGCTAGCTGGAAATAAGACATGGTGGCTGGAGCTTGGCAGCCATGTTGGGCCATGAGGTGAAAGCTTCCTGCTGAGGGTGGCAGACCAGCAAGAGAAGGGGCCTGGGTTCCTGAAGACTGTGAAATCACCCTGCTAGCCCAGGACTGCTTAGCGGTAGAATTTTACATGCGAGAAATTACTTTTTATCTTGTTAAAAAAAAAAGCCATGGCCAGAGTTTTAGAGTCCTGGCCTCTCTCCATAGATGGCTCCCTACTAGGTGGGAAGGTTGTTAACATTTATTGAATGTCTACCCCTTGCCAGACATATTATATACATTCTTTAATTAAATTTAATGTAATTTAGCTTAATTTCCCCAACAACCCTGCAGTGTTAGTACTATTATCTCCATTCTAAGGATGAAGAAACTAAGGCTCAGAGAGGCTGAGGAACTTGCACAAGTCACACAGGTAGCAAATGACAGCGTCTACCTCCCCGTTCCCATCCGGGTCCCTTTGATTCTGCTTCTGACGAGAAGAGTCCCCCCCTGAGAAAGCTAGGTCACGGAAGGTGGCTTCGTCTTCTTCTTTTCTGCCAGCCTCACATTTGAGATGAAGTTCCAGAAACCCAGCCGTTCCCCAGGTGTTTGATGGAAAACTTAAATCACGTTTTAACATCAGTGAATTATTTTCTTTTTCTACTTAAGAAAAGAAAAGCCCATCGTCAGCTGTAATAAATCCAACTCAATTACCCTTATTACAGTGATTACTGTTCATGCCACTCCAACTGGCTTCTCTCGGCGTTTTCATTAAGGACCCGTACCTTCAAAGGTTTGCAGCTGAGACGCATTTTTACCTGCAGCTGAAATTCGGCTCTAAAGGCAGGTTGGGAACCCAGGTGCCGGCAGCCCGGCCCCAGACGCCCCTCTGTGCCTCGGGCATTGCTAGCGGGTCTGAATGGACACAGTCACTCCGCACAGCTGTCTCCTCACCGATCTGAGTCTCGTGGGACAGACCCCTGGACTTGTTGGATGGCAGTGTGGCCATGGCCTGGCCAAGGCCGGGTTCTAGCTGGTTCTGGTGGCTCAGCTCGCTGCAAAACAGGGGACCCACCCAGGGACTGTGGGGTGTGGTGGGAGGAGGCCAGGACGAGGAATCAGATGACCCGAGTCATAGTCCTTGCTGGCCTGTTGTCTTGGGCAAGGTGCTTGGCCTTTTGAGTGCCTCGGTTTCCCCGTCTTCAAAGTGGATAACAGTTGTCACGAGGCTCGGATGAGATCAAATGTGCAGGGCACGTAACCGGAAGCGTCTCTGTGCACGTGAACCTCTGTGAGGGACTCCCAGAACATGTTTCTCTCCTAAGTGGGAAGCTGGGACAGGCTGGATTTCTGGGCCCATGGAGACACAAGTTCAAGTCAGTTCTGTCAGCATGTGTCAGGCCATCGAGAGCGGCAGCATGCCCCTCAGGTGTACATGCTCACAGGTGCCCCAGGGGCTCCTGCAGGGCAGACGGGTGGGCACGTTCCTTGGAATGCCTTGGGTTCAAATCTCACCCGCTCCACTCGTTCTCCATGAGATCTTGGCAGGTCACTCAGCTTCTCTGAGCCCCGTTTTCACTTGTATAAAATGCAGGTAATAATTGTGTGAGGTGCAGGCCAGCACAGGTCGGCCTCGACACCGCAGACCTATTGTTATTAGCAGTGGGCAAGCTTGCAAGATTCAGAGAAACCGGAGAGTGAAGGGGGACTAGCTGGCTGGTAGCCTTCTTGTGCAACACTTGGGCAGCCCTGGTGATCGCTCGCGAAGGAAGAATAAAAACGGTCTCACACAGGCGGACAGGCCCGTCCAAGGCTTTTGGGGAGCTCACCTGGAGACCCCACCTAGGGATTCTTGACTGTGCCCCTCAGCCCACGTCTTTGCCGGCCCACCTGCTGCATTCCTGTCGCTCATCCCCAGCCAGCATCGGAGGGGCATTATGGCTCTACCTCTTGGAACAAGACAGAGCTGGCCTTGACCCATGGGGTTTGCAGAGAGAGGGAGGGGGTTGGCCCTGGCAGAAGGGCCAAGCAAACGTCTAGGACATTCCATGTGGCCAAGATGCAGGGTGACTGTGGGAGCGGGAAGCTTGAACTCACTCTCTCCTCCCCCTTTGGCCCCCACCCCCCTGCCGTGTGGTCTGTCTCTGTGACTGTGTCCCCCACATTCTGAGACCGACCACAAGTAGACTGTAGGGAAGTGCATGGAGGGTGGGCCCTGGGCTCAGACAGGTTTGAATCTGGCTCTGCTCACTCACTCGCTAGGGCAACTTACCAGGTCCTGCCCCACTGTCTAATAGACATGTGGTCCAGGCAGCTGGGGCGAGGGCTGGACCCCTACAGTTCATCCTTTATCCCTCCCCTTTGTGTTGCTGTGTCTTCCCGCCAGGCCTGCCACGGCCCCCCCTTCTCCTGTCACCTGCATCATCCAGCAGCCTCCTAATCCAGCTCCCTGCCTCCAGCCTCTCCCTTCCTCATCCCCTCTGTGGCCCACTGCCCAAGCTGCCCTTCAAACATCTCTTCATGTTAAAATCCTCAGTGGTACTACTGTATGATTCCAACGATATGACGTTCTGGAGAAAGAAAACCACGGAGACAGTAAAAAGATCAATGGGTGCCAGAGGGTGGGGGAAGGGATGAACAGTTAGAGCACCGAGGGTTTTTAGGGCAGTGAAATACTCTGTAGGATGCTGTCGTGGTGGATCCATGACTTTATACACTTGACCAAACCCATAGAACAGACACCACCAAGAGAGAACCCTAATGTAAACTATGGGCTTTAATTAATCGTGGATCAATATTGGCTCATCAGTTATAACAAATGTAACTAGGGCACGGTATTAACATTAGGAGGAATTGGAGGGAGGTGAGGGCTGTATGGGAACGCTCTGTACCTTCTGCACAATTTTTTTCTGTATATTTAAGACGGCTCAAAAAAAATCAAGTCTATTAATTTTTTTAAAAAAATCCTCCATGGTTCTAAAACTTCTCATTTTCAACTCCTCAATTTGACATTTAAGGCCCCATAAGGATGGACTGCGCCTCTGGCCTGGTCTCCCATCTCCCGACATAAATCCCCCTCCACGGCCCACGGGGCGTTCCCAGACCCTGGGCCCTGCTCTACCTTCACGGGGAGACCAGCCTGCCAGGGTCAGGACAAGTCTACCTTGGCCTCAGGCTCTCTAACAGGCGTGGCCCAGGGGCAGCTTACAGGGGAGAGGCACCCCAGAGCCCCCAGGCTCCGTGTGGTCCCCACACACCCACCTAGTGAGCCCCGCAGGCTAGTCTGAGTAGACTGGCACTTCCTTGAATCCCAGAAGCGGTGATGGACCACAGTCTCGGGGTGTCGCAAGCCACTGCAGTGAGGGGCCTTCACCCCGGCCGAGTCTTCCCGCCTCCTCCAGGCGGGTTACTGGTGAAGCCCCAAGGGCGGGAAGCCTGGGGCAGCGTGAGAGCAGAAATGCCAGTTGCTGGGTCCCTCCTGGGGCCGGCAGTGTCACCAGGGGCTGTCTTCTCTCCCATGTGGATGGCGGCCGTGCCACTCGCTCTAAATGTCTCATCTGTGAGTCACTGGAACCTCACAATGACCCTAGAGATTTCCTTCCCCCATTTTACAGACACGAGGTTTCACCAAATGTATTACCTTATTCGGCAAAAAGGGCTTCGTGGAAGTGACGAAGTTAGGATCTGGAGATGAGATTGTCCTGGATTACATGGTGGGCCCTAAACGTAACCACAAGTGTTCTTATGGAGGGAGGCAGGGGGACATCTGACTGCAGAAGAGAAGGGATGTGACGGAGGAAGCGGGAAGGGAGAGACAAGGCCTCAGCCAGCGTTGGCAGCTGCTAGAGGTGGAATTGGCAAGGAATGACTTCTCTCCCCCGGAGCCTCCAGAAGGAACCAGCCCTGCCGACACCTTCATTTTAGCCCCAGAAGACTCATTTTGGATCTCCGGCCTCCAGAACTATGAGAATAAATCTGGTTGTGGAGAGCCACTAAGTCTGTGGTACTCGTTACAGCAGCAGCGAGTAAGCTAACCCAGAGGTGACGCTGCCTCAACCCAGGACCACGTGGCCAGTCGGGGGGCGGGGCTAGACCCTGTGTCAGTGTGACCCCTGGTTCTGGGGTCTTGCACCTGAACCCCTTGGCCAAGGAGCTACAAAGGGCCAAGAGTTGCGGCACCCTCCTGAACGGGCTGGACTTGGCAGGAGAAGTTACCCGCGCCTGGCAGGATGGGCCCTGCAAGGCGGTCCTTACAACGTCCGCGAGGGATCTGTCCCTTCCAGCTCCCGACCTCGGCTTCTCCTCCCAGGGCTCAGCGCTGCCTGGGCCTCCTTCCCTCCTCGCAGCTGCCCCTCCTCCCTGAGGCCAGGTCAGATGCTCTGTGGAGCCGGCATCCGGGACCCCCACTCCTCCTCCCCCCGCCTCTCCCTCCCCTCTGCCAACTCCCTCTGCTCTCCCCTGCCAGGCCTTGTAGCCCGGAAGCCTCCTCCATGCCAGTGGAGGCCGCCCACTCCCACACCCCTTATTCCTCATTCCCCTGTCCCTCAGCCCCTCCAGAGCACTGACTCCTGACTGCTCTGTGGGATAGAGGCCCCGCTTGCTCACTCATTCATTTGTTCACTGGTTCTTCATTCAACAAACATCGATCGAGCACCCATGGGTGTTGGGCAGCCTCTGGGGGGCATACAGCATGAACAAAGCAGAGAAAGTTCCTGCCTTGGTGAGTTCCATCCCAGCGGGGGCAGACCCACATAAAAGCACTGAGTGGTAAGTGCTGCGGAAGAGGGAAGGGGCAGAGCAGGGTGTGAGTGCTGGGGGCTGCAGGGAGGGGCACGGGCAGGGGTAACAGTAATAAGTAGGGGTCCAGGCTGAGCAGAGGTGTGAGGTGGGGGAATGAGCCAAGTGGACATCTGAGGAGGGTGCCCCAGGCAGAGGGACACGGTCCAAAGGCCCAAGGGCTGAGCCAGTGTGTGTACCCGTGTGTGGGGGTGGGGGGCGGGGGGTTGTGCACATGTGCGGAGGACAGAAGGGGGCCAGTGAGGCCACATCTGCATGAGTGAGTCCCCCCACCATGCTTCCCTCACCCCACCCCCCAATCAACGTGCTCTAGCTCTCCTGCCTCAAAACAAATATAAGACTAAAAAGCAAAAAAATCTGCCTTGGTCCTACTCCACCCACCCCCATCCAATCTCCTGCTTTCCTTTCTCTTCCAAAGCTCTCAAAAGACCCGTCTGCATTCATGGTCCTCACCTTCCGCCTTCCCAGCCCCACTCCCCACAGAACCTGCACTGAAAGGCCCCCTCCTAATACTGGTCAGGGCCAGCAAGAAACAGAACCCCTGGGCACTGCAGAGAATATTGAACGTGGGAGATGGATGACCCACAGAAGCAGCCACCCCCTGAGGGGTGGGAGAACCGAAGGGAAGAGGTGCCGTCAGCAGAATCAGGAAGCTCAGGGGTGCCTGCTGAGTTACAGGCCAGCTGTGTGGGTCCCGGGCTACTGGCCGGCTGCTGCTGGAGTGACACTGACTCAGTAGAAAACAGGCAGGAGGTCCCTTCACCCCTCCTCCCATCTGCCAGCCTCCCATCGGCAGAGCCAGCCACAGGGAGCCTGGGCAAGGGGGTTTGCAGGGTGCCCACTCCAGCATCATCAGAGCCCCATGGGGACATCTGTCCACCAGGCGGCAGGCGTCTCCCTATGGACATCCCAGGCACCTCAAACTCACCACGTCTAGGACTGAGTTCCTGAGCTTCCCTCCTGCTGAGCCGGGGACCAGGGTCTCCTCACATTGCCTCTCACTATGTGACACCCAGGCCATCCCCTGCTTCTCCCAATTTTGCCTCCTAAACTTTGGGGGGATCTTTTCCTCCTCCTTTCTCATCTTCGGCTCCACTTACCTGGGTAATTACCTTCGGATCCTCCAGTCTGGCTTCATGCCTCCACACCACCGCCTGGTTGGCCTGTCCGTGTTGCAAATCCATCAACAGGGACCCCGCTGGAACGCCTCCTTCAGCCCCAGTGCCCCCGCACCACTGAGATGAAGCCCCTGCTTCTCTGTGGGGTGTGCGGCTGCCTGACGGGGCCTCCACGTCCTCAGCCTCACCTCTGGCCCTGGCTGGCCCGCCTCCAACAAGAAGAATGGTCCTGGCCGCCTGCTCCATCTCATTGTTCTTGCACCTGTGCCTTTGCTCAAGCAGTCCCTTGGAGACATGTCCTTCCCCTCCTTCCCTTGCTTGGCCGACACCTACACACCTTCTAAGACTTGGACCGGAGTGCCCCTCCATTGGGGCCTGACCTACCCCCTCCCTTCCGGGAGCTGCCAAGCTGTGCCCTTTGAAGAGGAAGCAGAGGATAGGAGCCTCCGGGGCAGCATTCACGGCTCTGCGCAGAAGGGGCCTGCTCTCCTCAGCCCCCCTGAGCACCCGTGCCAGGCCGGGTATTGTGTGGTGCGGGTTCACAAGCTCACTAGGAGATAAGCACAAAACAACCCAAAAGGCTGGATAAGCCCAGAAATCCTGGGACTCCTAATGAGTCTCCTTGCCTCCATCTCCCCCTTCCAGCCCTTCCTCCCCTGGGCTCCCAGAGGAGTCTTTCCAAAGTCATTCAGACTGTGTGACTTCCCTGCTCAGATGAGCGGAACTTTGCTCTCCAGGTATGCCCAAGGCTGGGCATTCAGGGCTTGTCGTTATCTGGCTCTGGTCCTGTGTCCTGGCCTTCCCTCCTCACTCCCCACCACTGAGGCAGGAGTCCCTACCTCGCTCCCCCATCCACTGTGGAATCCTACTCAGTGCCACCCAGGTCCCGAGGTAGGCAGTGAGGATAAAATGACGACCAAGACATGGCCCTGCCCTAGGGGCTCACAATCCAGGACCACGCGTTTCCCCGTTATAGTGTCTGTTTATTCAGTGGATGAATGAGTGAGTCAATGGGGTAAGTGGATAACTGAATTCACAGAAAGCGCCCTGAGACCACGGGTAGGAAGACGTTAATGTGCTTGGAGGTATTCCCACGTGGCTGGGCCGGGGGAGAGGGCCCAATAATGTGATTTCTCCTAGAGGGAAGGTGCAAATGCAGGACGTTATGGACTGAATGTTGTGTCCCCCCGAAATTCATATGCTGAAGCCCTAACACCCAATGTGATGGTTTTAGGAGCCTTTGGGAGTAATTAGGCTTAAATCAGGTCATGAGGGTGGGCCCTTCATGATGGGGTTAGTGTCCTTATAAGAAGAGGAAGAGAGACCATAGTTCTCTCTGTTGTGTGAGGACAGCAGGAAGGCCGTCATCTATAAGCCAAGAAGTGGGCCCTCACCAGAAACTGAATCTGCTGGTACCTTGATCTTGGACTTCCAGCCTCCAGAACTGTGGGAAATAAATGCCTGTTGCTTAAGCCATCCAGTCTTTGGTGCTTTGTTATAACAGCCCACACCGACTAACACACAAGTGAAATACCAAAATCACACCTGCAGTGAACTCTCCTGCTAACGGATGACCCTACATGAAGCACGTGAAGGTCATATGTTTCATTTCGAGGAGCCTTGTCTCCTTCCAAATTTTCCAAGATTTAGTGCACTTCCAGTAGATTCATCACTATGCTTAGAAGAAGAAAACTAACCTGTCAGAATTCAAAAGCCCAGAACCCATGGAAGGTGGGGAATCTACTAGAAGACCTTCAACTCATTATGCTAGAACCCTAAAGGGCCACACACCCAGGACTAGTGTGACTGGAAGTAAGTCTTCCCTTCTTCCCCCACTTTAGAGACTACAAGAAACAGTCTCTTGGCACTGAGATTAGGGGAAAAGTTCATCTCTGGGAAGTTGTACCCACATGCTAACCCTTCTGTAGACTGGTGGCCCAAATTCACATCACCTGAAGAGTCCAAAAACTTCAAGAAGCAAGTTTACATTAAGGTCATCCTGGAGTGGAGGTGCTCCCAGGCGCATGGCAGAGGCAAGTGCAAATCCTTTCTGGAAGAAGTTGCGTTCATCCCAGGCGTCAAAAAATTCCCACTAAGTAATTTTTCAAGAACAGTAAACAGCACTCAGTAAAATATCAAGAAGCACACAGGGAAATAAAGCAACTAGAGCAAGACTAAGCAGAAAAAAACAGAGATTTAAGCTGACCTGCCAATATTTCATATCATGGAACAATACAAAACAAATGATAAAATGGCTTATTATGTTAAAAGAAATAAAATACGAGCTTAGAACTATCTGCAGGAAACAGAGGACTATAAACAAACTGATCTGGCAGGTTTTCTAAAAGAATCAAATAGTTCTTCTTTATAGAATAAAAAATACAATACCTGAAATTAAAATTCAAAATAGGTCTAATAGATTGACATAGACAAAGAGAGAATCAGTGAACTGGAAGGTAGGTCCAGAGAAATTATCCAAATGACAGCACAGAAAGACAAAAAGATCAAAATCATGAAAAAGAGTTTCAGGGACAGGAAGGATCGAGTAAGAAGGTCTAACTACCTTTAACTGGAATTCCAGAAAGAGAAGGAAGGGAGAAGGGGACTAGGGTATTATCTGAAGAGATAATGTCCTGGAATTTTTCAGAACTGATGAAAAACACCAATCCATAGATTTAAGAAGCCCAGCAAGTGCCAAGGATGAAAAGTGAAAAGGAAATTTAGACTCTAAGTGCCCATCACAGCCCTGTCTCTTACTGGCAGCGTAACCCAGTGGTGTGCCCACGGGGCTGATATTACTTGGCCAATCCTGGGATATGGAGTCCTGTCAGGGGATGAGCAAAGCAAGTGCAAATGCAGTGACCGCCTCTGTGAAGCCCACTCCTTCTTTCCTGGCCTAGGTTCTGCTGAGAGCCATGATCAGAATGACAGCCAAGGTGCCAGTACATTCTGATCCTCCTCCTGTTTATTATTCACCACACAAGAGAGATGGTGGAAATGATGGAAACCCCATTCCTCCAAGGCCAGATTAATTTGTTATTAAGAAATCTAGCACAAACCCACTGTTTCCCCCACCCCACCCTTTAACATAGTCACCAAGTCCACCGTTGTAGTGTCATGCACTTAGGATTTGATAGCAAACACTCTGGGAACCCTTGTCTAGCAAAAAGACTCATGGAGAAAAGTTCAATCTTGTAAATTCTTAGAATGTCAAGCTTAGGTTTGATGCAGTCCAGCAACTCATTTTAAGATGGAGAAACTGAGGCCAAAGAAGGTAAGGAACACAGGGCGAGTCTGTGGCAAGGCTAGCCTGGGCAGGGTCTCCTGACTCCCAGTCTAGGGTGCAATCCACTGTCCAGCTGCTCACTGCTTAGAGAACAGGGAGGCAGGTGACTTCATTCTCAGGGGCGGCATTTCAGCAATTGTTCGTTATAGCGCGTACCAGGGTGTGTGAAAAAGAAGATTCCCCAAAGCTTCCCCGGGGGGTGACATAGAAATACAGATATAGACACCCCAACAGATCAAAACAGCCCCAGTTACATAAAAGCGACAGCAAACGGTGAATCATTGCCGCGTAATGGGAAAATCAGATTGGTCACTAGGAAAAGTAAAAGGATCACTGTGGTGAGTCACCGGGCCCACCCTCCTGTGGAGTCTCCCAAACGCTGCACCTACCAGTTGATTCAGAGCCTGGGCTTTGTCTTCCTTTCTTCCACATCGATGTTTCAATATTTCACAATGGAACTTCACAAGTGATGTAAATTTCCAAAGAAGGCTGGGCCAGAGCCTCACGCTCTGTCTCTGGACTGTTCTACTGGGTGGGCTCCACATCCACACCCAAAGGAGTAATAATAATAACTAATATTATGAGTGCCTACTATATTCCGAAAAGAACCTGGACTCTTAAGATTCATTATACTGAGTAATCCCCCTCTGTATGAGATAGGCATTGTCCCCATTTCTCAGATGAGAGAACTGAGGCTAAGAAGGATTAAGAACGTGCCCAGATTTGGGTGGTGAACACGATATAGTCTACACAGAAATAGAAATATAATGATGTACACCTGAGATTTATATAACGTTATAAACCAATGTTACCTCAATTTAAAAAAAAAGAATGTGCCCAGAGTCTCACAGTTAGTAGGAAATGACAGAGGCAGGATTCATCTCAGGCAAATCCAAAGGCTACCCTCTCTACCAGGCAGTCTTAGGACCACCACTGTGACCTAAGAGAAAGGCAGACCTGTAGGTGGCAGTTGTCACACGGAAGAGGAGAGGGCCCTACTCTCCCAGTGACTGTGCAGTATGTGTGATTTCCACCTTCTGGTAGATTGGAAGAGTTGAGGTGGGGGAAGGAAATCAACCACAGCTCTTGGAAGAGGCCTTCTTGGTCAGTGGAGAGCATCTGTTACTCCTTTGGTAGACTGTATTTTAACTTAACCATCCGTGACCATGTGGAAAGTTCTGGAAGGCAAACTTTCCTCAACACTGACATGGAGC
Source organism: Tapirus indicus (assembly GCA_031878705.1). Classification (NCBI taxonomy): domain Eukaryota; kingdom Metazoa; phylum Chordata; class Mammalia; order Perissodactyla; family Tapiridae; genus Tapirus; species Tapirus indicus. The sequence continues at coordinate 8,537,484 of CM062923.1, read as the reverse complement.
GCTTTGAGGGAGCTCTCCTGGCAATCCCCTGCTCTGGCCTATACCAGCCAGAGTAGTGGAAACTCACCCAGAATAATATTTTTCAAGGCAGCTGTTCACTTGGTGGGCCAGGTGGGGAGGACTACCTCTTCCTCAGGCAGTTCCAGCTGAGCCAATGAAAATGCACTATTTGGACAGCCTGAAGAGTAAGTCTCTTATTTACATACGTTACTGATATGATCCCCTTCCTCAGCCACATCTCTTTTCATTGTTCATATTGGTCAACTGGGCATGCACGTATCCAATTCCTCGAGAGCCTCTAGGACCCAGTCCATAAGGGCCGGACCCTCTGCCTCCACTTGCAGAGAAGTGAGAAACTGACCCGGTTTCTCTGCAGTGGTTTCCCCGCAGCCCTGAAGGGTCATTGCCAAGCACAGGTCTCATGCAGTCCGATGCTTTTCCTGTAGCGAGGATGCCCCTGGGGGGGGGGCCTGGAGGCGGTTCCTCAGGGTACCAAAGGGGAGGAGGGGTCTCTGCCTGCGTCCACTCAGCTGTGACGGCCCTTCAACTCTCTGCCGACACAGACACACAGTTCTAGGAGGGTGAGCCCATCCCTCAGCAGTGTGCCAAGACCAAGAGTGCCTGCGCCAGTGCACCCCATTTCCCAGCCCTTCACAGGGCAGTGGCCAGGTCAACAGTGTGCTCCTGTTGGAGGCTTGTGTAGAGCTGAACCAGCTCTCCCTGCCGGGCCACACCAGGCCAGGTCCCCTCCTTCATGTGGGGCCTTGTCTCTTCTGCCCTCAGAGGTTCTGATGCTGTTGAACTTCACCTGCCTGAGTCCATACACTTACAGAAATCAATTCCAGAGGGACTGGAGATCTAAATGTGAAAGGTGAGACAACAAAGTCTTCAGAAGAAAAATAGGAGAACACCTTCATGGTCTTGAAATTAGCAAAGATCTCTTAAACAAAACACAAAAAGTGTTAACCATAAAGGGAAAAAACTAATAAATTGGACTTTATTAAAATTAAGAACCACCATTCATCAAATGGCACCATTAGGAGAGTGAAAAGGCCAGCCACAGAGTAGAAGTTCTCTGCAATACATATTTCTGACACAGGATGTGTATTCAGAATGTATACACAAAAATTCCCACAAACCAATAATAATCAGATAAGCCAACAGAAAAATAGGCAAAAAACTTGAAAAGGCCTTTTCCAAAAGAATAAATCCAATGGCCAGTAAGCCAGTGAAAATGTCCTCGACTTCATCAGTCATCAGGAACATGCAGGTGAAACCACCATGTGGGTCTACTACACACCGCCAACATGGCTAAAACAAAAAAGACAGTATCTAGTGTTGGTGAGAATGTAGGGCAACTGGAGCTGTCAGAGCCTGCTGAGGGGAGGTGAAATGGGTACACTCATTTTGGGAAACTGTCAGCAGGATCTACTGAGGCTAAACAGAAGCTGTCCACTCCTAGGACATGCCCGACAACAACATACACACACGTTTGCAGGAGCTTGTGACTTACAGGATTCAGAACTGAAAGTCACCCAAATGTCCATCAATAAATTGAGGTAGATTCACATGATGCAATAGGACACAGCGACGGGAATAAACTGCTGATTCTTGTAACAGCGGGTGCGAGACGCACAGACGTGATGCTGAGCAAGAGAAGCAGACCCACAAGACAACAGGCTGCATGCTTTTACACACAGGCTATAAAGTTCAAAAACAGTACACAGGCGGCTGCAGTGTAAGACGTCAGAGGAGAGGTTACCCTTGGGGGAGCTAGTGACTGGGAGGGGGCCCGAGGTGACTTCCGAAATATTCTGTTTCTTGCTGTGGGTGCTAGCTTCACTTTGTGAAAGTTCATCGAGTTGTTTACCTATAATTGTGCACTTAAAAAATTTTTTTTTTGTTGAGGTAACATTGGTTTATAATGTTATATATATAATTGTGCACATTTCTAATGCAGGCTATAGTCAATGAAAGTTTTCCTTAAAAAATATAAAGGGAAGGAGTCCAGGTCTCCATCCCTTTCCCTCCAGGAGGTTTCTGCCACTGTTAACGAATTTGCCCATCCCTCACCCCTGCCGTGACCCTTGAACTCTGTGTTTCAAGGATTATTTCCGGGAACAGCCTTTGTCGAGACTGAGCACACCTGTGACTCTCCTGTGTGCCCGACTGTGGAGGCTGACTCGGGGACTCTGCCCAGAACACATACACTTGCTGTCTTTCTGATTATCCAAGAACTGCAGGCCCATTGCAGAACATTTGGAAAATACAAAAAAGATTAAAGGAGAATATAAAAATCCTCCGTGATCCTGCTGCCCAAAGAGAAAAGAAGTTATCATTTTTGCATATTTTCTTCTAGTCTTTTTTTACATATGTAATTCATGAACACATTTTTTAACAGCTTTATTGAGGTATAATTTAAATACAATAAAAGTGACCTGTTTTAAGTGTACAACTCAATGACTTTTAGTAAATTTACACAGTTGTGCAGCCATCACCACCATCCAGTTTTAGAACATTTCCATCACTCTCAAAGGACCCCCTAAGACCATTTGCTGTCAGGCCCCATTCCCAGATTCAGCCCCAGGCAACCACTGATCTTCTTACGGTCTCTATAAATTTGTCCTTTCCAGACATTTCATATAAACGGAATTACACAACATGACCGTCTTCTGTACCTGGCTTATTGCACTCACCATAATGTTTTTGAGGTTCATCAATGTTATAGCATGTATTAGTAATTTATTCCTTTTCATTGTTGAATATTATTCTAATGTACGGCTATACCACATTTTGTTTATCCATTTATCAGTTGATGAATATTGGGATTTATCCCTTTTTGGCTATTATGAACAGTGCTGCTGTGAGAATTTGTGTACAACTTTTTTTTTTTTTGGTGAGGAAGATTCACCCTGGCTAACAGCCGTTGGCAATATTCCTCTTTTTTTTTTCGCTTGAGGAAGATTAGCCCTGAGCTCACATCTGTGCCAATCATCCTCTATTTTGTATGTGGGATGCCTCCACAGCATGGCTGATGAGTGGAGTAGGTCCACGTCTGGTTCTGAACCCGTGAACAGGGCTGCCGACGTGGAGTGTGTAGAATTTAACCACTCAGCCACGGGGCCAGCCCCTGTGTACAACTTTTTATATGGTCATATTTTTCATTTCTCTTGGGTAGATTCCCACAGGGGAATTCCTGGGTTGTATGGTAAAACTATGTTTAACTTTTTAAGAAACTAACCATTCTTTGTGAGGTAGCTGTACCATTTTTCATTCCCATCAGCCAAGTTGACACTGAGTATTGCAAGTTTTTAAAATTATAGCCATTCTAGTCAGTGTGAAGTGGTATCTTGACTGAGATTTTAATTTGCATTTCCCTAAAGACTAATGATTTGAGTATCTATTAAATGTTTATTAGCCATTTGTATATCTTTTTTGGTGAAATGTCTATCCAAATATTTTGCCTATTTTTAATTGGGTTGTTGGTTTTTTTTATTGAGTTGTAACAGTTCTTTATATATTCTGGATACAAGTCCTTTATTGAATACATAATTAACAAATATTTTCTACCAGTCTATGGCTTGTCTTTTCATTTTCCTAATGGTATCTTTTGAAGCACAAAGCTTTTAATTTTGAAGTTCGATTTATCAACTTTTTTCTTTTACCACTTACATTCTTAGTGTTGTATCTAAGATCTCTTTGCCTAGTCCAGGTCACAAAGATTTTGTCCTATGTGTCTTCCTAAAAATCTTATAGTTTAAGCTCTTATCTTATGTCTAGGATTTGTTTTGAGTTAATTTTTGTGTAAGGTGTGAGTTAAGGGTCTATATCATCTTTTGGCACGTGGATATACAATTATTCCCACACCATTTGTTGAAAAACCATTATTTCCCACCGTTAAATTGCCTTGGCACCTTTGTTGAAAATCAGTTGACTACAAATGTAAGGGTTTATTTCTGGACTCTCGATTCTGTTTCATTGATCTATCTATCTATCTATCTATCTATATAACCTTATGCCAACACTATACTATCTTGACTATTGCAGCTTTACAAGTTTGGGCACCAGAAACCAAGAGTCCTCCAACTTTGTTCTCCTTTTTCAAAATTGTTTTGGCTATTCTGGGTTCTTTGCATTTCCATATAAATTTTAGGATTACCTTGTCAATTTCTGCAAAAACACCTGCTGGAGTTTTGACAGGGATTGCACTGAATCCATAGTTCACTTTGAAGAGAATTGCCATCTTACCAGTCCTGAGTCTTCCAATCTATGAACATGGAACATCTTCCCATTTATTTACGTCTTTAGTTTCTCTCAGGGATGTTTCATAGTTTTTGGTGTACAAGACTTGTACTTCTTTTGTTAAATTTATTCCTAAGTATTTATTCTCTTTGGTGCCATTGTGAGTAGAATTGCTTTCTTAATTTCATTGTTGGATTGATAACTGATTTTTTAATATTGATCCTCAAACTGTGACCTTACTGAACTTGCTCATTTCTTCTAGTAGTGTGTGTGTGTGTATGTGTGTGTGTATTCCTTAGGATTTTTCTATATACAAGATCATGTTGTTTGCTAGTAAAGACAGTTTTTCTTCTCTCTTTCCAATTTGGGTGCCTCTTATTTCTTTTTCTTGCCTGATTGCACTGGCCAGAACCCCAGTAGAATGCTGAATAGAAGTGGTGAGAGGGAACATCCTTGTCTTGTTATCAGTCTTCGAAAGCATTCAGTCTTTTACCATGAATTACTGTGGATTTTTGTTAAACGCATTTTATTAGGCTTATTAAGTTTCCTTCTATTACTAATTTGTTGAGAATTTATCATGAATGTGTGTTAGATTTTGTCAAATGCATTTTTCTGTGTCTACTGATCATGTGGATTTTGATTTTTATTCTATTTATATGATATATTACATTGATTTTCTTGCATTCTTGGGATAAAGCCCAGTTGGTCATGGTGTATAAGTCTTTGTTGGATTTGGTTTACCAGTATTTTTTTGAGAATTTTTTCTATACTCATAAGAGGTATTGGTCTGTAGTTTTATCCTCTTGTGATGTCCTTATCTGGTTTTGCTATCAGGGTAATTCTGACCTCATAGAATGAGTTGGTAAATATTCCCTCTCCTTCTATTTTCTGGAAACATTTGTGAAAGATTGGTGTTATTTCCTCTCCAAATATTTGATGGAATTCACCAGTGAAGCCAGCTGGGGCCTGGACTTTTCTTTGTTGGAAGTTTTAAAATTACTAATTCAGTTTCTTTACATGCTACAAGTCTATTTAGATTATCTCTTTCTTCTTGAATCAGTTTTGGTCACTTGTATTTCTAGAAATTTGTCCTTTTCATCTTAGACATCTATTCATTGGCATAAAGTTTTTCATGGTATTCCCTTATGATCCTTTAATTTTGATAGATCAGCAGTGATGTCTCCTCTTTCATTCCTGATTTTGGTATTTGGTGACTTCTCTCGTTTTTCTTGGTCAGTCTCGCTAAAGGTTGGTCAAAGTTGTTGATCAGATGTTAGTTTCACTGATTTCCTCTTTTATTTCTCCTTTTCCTATTTCATTGATTCCACTTTAATCTTCATTCGATGTGTATATTTTAAAATGTAAATTGAGGGGCCGCCCAGTGGCGCAGCGGTTTAGTCCGCGCTTGGCAGCCCGGGGTTCGCGGGTTCGGATCCCGGGCGCCCGCCGACGCACTGCCTGTCAGCCATGCCGTGGTGGCATCCCATATACAGTAGAGGAAGATGGGCACGGATGTTAGCCCAGGGCCAGTCTTCCTCAGCAAAAAGGGGAGGATTGGAACAGATGTTAGCTCAGGGCTGGTCTTCCCCACAAAAAAAATAAAAATAAAATAAAATGTAAATTGATTCATACAGCTTTATCTCCTGTTTTTTTCCTTAAAATTCTCAGATATCTTTTCCCATCATTAAACGTTCCTTAAAACCCAGTTTTTGTGGATTTTTTAAATATTACACTGCATTACTTAGCCACTGCCCTGTTGGTAAACATTTGAATGGTTTCCTCGTTTTTCATATCATGAACAATGCCTAGATGAACATCTTTCTACTTATATCTAATTCTTTCTTTCTTTTTTTTTTTTTGGTGAGGAAGATTGGCCCTGAGCTAACATCTGTTCCAATATTCTTCTACCTTATATGTGGGATGCTGTCACAGCATGTCTTTTTTTTTAAGGTTTTTTTAAATTAATTAATTTATTTATTTTGTGAGGAAGACCAGCCCTGAGCTAACATCCGTTGCTAATCCTCCTCTTTTTGCTGAGGAAGACTGGCCCTGGGCTAACATCCATGCCCATCCTCCTCTACTTTATATAGGACGCCGCCACAGCATGGCTGACAAGCAGTGCGTCGCCAGGCACCTGGGATCCGAACCCGCGAACCCCGGGCTGCCAAGCGCAAATTAAACAGCTGCGCCACTGGGCCGGCCCCTGCCACAGCATGTCTTGATGAGTGGTGTGGGTCTGCACCTGGGATCCGAACCCATGCACCCCAGCCGCTGAAGTGAAGCATGCAAACTTAACCACTACCCCACTGGGCTGGCCCCTCTAGTTATTTCTTTAGGGTAGTTTCTCAAAAGCAGGTTTCCTGGGTCGAAGCGTGTGAACACTAATTCTTCCCTGGAAGGCTTTCTTGAGTTATGCTTTCATGGGTTGGTATGAGAGTATTTGACTACACTTCTGTTACGGATATTTAAGTAGAAGTCCTGGCCTGGGTTTTCTGGGGCTCAGCGACAGTGGGGCCGCTGGGGCTGCAGTGAGGCAGAATCTGAACATGGCCCCTTGAGCTGCCTTTGGTTGGGGGCAGGTGGGGAGAAGGTGAAAGATGCTATCTCCCAGGTCTGGGCTCTGGAGCCTGGAGACCAGTACTTGCTGGCTTTGGTAATTCACCACTTTGATGCCCATGATTATCTCCCTCAGCCTCTGCCAGTGGGAACCTGGAACCTGGAGGTTCGTGGGTTACTGGGGGCCACAGGGTTCCTTCAGGGTCAAGGGGCCTGTGTCACCCATTCAGTTCAGCACACACTTGTTAAGCACCATACATCGGCCACCAGAGTGATATTTCCGAAGCACAGATGAGTTTGGCTCACCCCATACTCAAAAAGTCTCCGTTGTCTGCAAGGAATGAAATGCAGGCTCTTTAGCTTGGTGCCCACAACTTTCCATAACCCAGCTCCAACTTACCTTTCCAGCTTTGTTCATTCTTTCATTCATTTATGCCACAAATAAGAGGACCTACTATGTGCCAGGGACTTTTCTAGGTGCTGGAATACAGCAATGGTGAAGACAGAAATCCTCACCTTTGGAAAGTTTCCAGTGCATCCAACCCTCCCAGCACCCTGCTCTCCCACACACACACCTGCGCTGTAACCGTGCCAGCCTCCTGCTGATACAGAACATCAAGAAGCGTTTTCTCTCTCCGCAGTTCGGCCCCACCTTCCTAGAACGTCCGCCACCGTCTGGTTGTAAAGTTCTGCCCACCTGATAAGGCCCTTCAGAGGTTACCTCTTAAAGAAGCCTTCAGTGGCTCCGTCTGGCCAGGGCCCAGGGCTTTGCTTACACCAGGTCATCAGTAATGCTTACTGAATTTCAGTGTGCTGGGCCGAGGGCCAGCTCCCAGCAACGCCATGGAGCGCCTGCATGCGGGCTGCTTTGATCCCTCCTTACCACCTGAAGACACCCAGCAGGAGGGGTGCAGGTGGATGGGGCTGCAGGTGGATGGGTCACAGTGGGCCAGTGTGGGATGGCAGGAGCCTCGCTGGACACCAGCTGTGGGGTCCTGGTAGGCTGTGCACCATCTTGGGGCTTTGAGGTGCTGCTCTGCAAGACAAAGGGCTTGGATAGATTGAGAGTCCCCAAAACTAGTGACCCAAACAGTCCCTTCTCCGGGAATTTCGTTACAGGTCAGACTCCTGGTCCCAGCACCCGAGGTGCTGATCTGGGGGCCTGTGGCAGGGCCCAGGAATCTGTATTTTCAATGACTGACCACTAAGCTTCAAGGCTTAGTGGTTGTGTGTATGACGACTGTCCCACAGCATCCTGTCATGCCCCAAGTCCCAGCCTGGAAGGCCCTTCAGAAGTGGTCCCCTCTGCTCTCCCAGAAGGCCCACTAGCCACAGGCATTCTGCAGGAGTGAATGAGGAGGAGCTGCCAGGCCAGTGGGGCAGCGGGGGGCAGGTGCTCTAAGTGGGGAGGGCCTGCTACCTCATTGAGCCTCAGTTTCCTCATCTGTTCCATGGGGGACCCCTGCTGACCTGCCTCACAGGTGGTGCTAATGTGAGGGTCTGAGCCACTCCCTGGGGGAGTGATGCCCTGGCCTGGCCCCACGTCAGCCCTGGTGCTGAGCCTCCAGGGAGAAAGGCAAGAGCAGCAGGGACAAGACTCAGATGGGGACCAAGCAGAGCCTGGACCCCCAGACAGCCGTCAGGCAGAGGCTGAGTGCGAGTCCAGCTGAGCAGCAGGCAGGTAGGAATTGGGCTGGGAGCAGTGGCCCGCGGTGCCCCTTGCTGACACCCAGCCCTGTGTGATGATGATGCCCCGCTCCGCAACTGTTAGAGGCCCTGCTCCTCAAGGCTGGTTTCTTCCCTCTTCCGCAGGGGTGGAGGACCTAGGGACTAAGCTGAGACCGCCTCACCTCAGAAAACCCACACTGACCAGAAACGGAGGTCAAAATGGGCAAGGCCGACCCAGGACTCCGGCCAGCTTCGTCTGTCTGGGCTAGAGATTTATGTCAACTACAAGCGGGGTCAGAGCGCTGGGTGAACATGAGCATCATCTAGACCAAAGCGTCCATTTCACCGACGAGGAAACAGGCACAATCAGTTGAGCATGAAATCCAGGTTCCCGAATGAGGGACCCATTTCTGCTCAGCTGTCATCGAGGCCGTGGAGTTCTGACCTCCCAGTCCCTCTCGTGCCTTCTTAGGCCGGCCCGTCACTGGATCTTCCTGGGTGTGTGGGTGGGTCTCGACCCCCTGAAAGAGATTCTGGGTGAGGGGCTGTGAAAGGGGTTTCTCTTGTCTCCTGTAGCCCTCAGCTCAGCAGAGATGAAACCACGCGAGCACAAATGTTTACTTACGGGGCTGACTTTGGTCTGAGGGCTTCTCACCTGGACAGCAGGGCTCAGGGATGGGAATTTTTATCATCTCCTTTTCACAAAGGTGGGAAGAGCCCAAAGTCACACAGCCCATCAGTGAAGGCCTGGGATTTGAACCCTGTCCCTTCGCCTCCAGGACAGAGCTCGAGAAAGGGCAGAGAGAAATCCACGAGGGTTTCACCGCGTCAAGCTTGGAGGACGAGACGGCAGGCAAACCCTAGTACGTGTACTGCAGTGGACAGTCGTCCATGTGCTTCTGCTCCTGACTTTCATCTCTCAACCACAACAATCCTGTGAGGGCGTGTCACTCTCCCCCTTTGCAGATGAGGAAACTGTGGCTCAGAGGAGCACATGTTCCCACCTGGGGTCACCCAGCCTGTAAGGATGGAGGCAGAATTGAAGCCTGGCACTGACACCCTCTTTCTCTGCTTCTGTTCCGAACCTGTGGGCAAGTGAGTAGGAGCAAGGGTGGTGCCAGTGCTGGAGCCGTGTGTGCCCTTCCACTCCACGTGCAGGGAAACTGAGGCTCCGAGGGGTGGACTGACTCGTTGAAGGTCACACAGACGGCACAAAGCTCCAGCCAGCCTGTCCCCCAAGCCCAGCAGTTTTTCCTAGACCCTGCCCGGGTTCCAGTCCCGTTTTCAACCTTCACCCAGCATTTCCAGACCCCTCGCAGACACACACGATGTGAGTCCGTCTCAGGGGCCACCCGCCAGCCGTGGGAAGAAGCCCTGGCAGAGACGGCTACAGCCAGGGTGGCGGGGGAGGCGGGAGCGCCCACGAGCACCCAGGAGAGAACACAGCCATTTGGTACTTTCAGCTTTTTGCAGATCCTGAAATATCACCTTTTAATTGCTTAATTTTCTGCATTCTTTCATTTATTTAGACTAGCCTGGGGCTTTCCAGTCTGGCGTATTAGAGAACTTCTTGCTTTTTAATAATAATACTTAGGGTTTATATAGTGCGTTTCATGTTCAAAGTGCTTTACAGAGTTCACTAATTAATCGGAACGCTAACTGCTGCCCTGGGCAGGTTTGACCAAGTTCTCAGGCTCCTAATAGTGAGGGGTGTAGTTCTTCCTGCTGCCTGACCCCCGGTTCCCTCTCTGGACCCCTATTTCTGTCTGCAGCAGAGATCTGGGCCATCGGTCACAGCTCAGCCCATGTGTGCTGGGCCATGCCCAGGGCTGGGGGCACAGAGCTGGCTCAGACAGGCTGCCACCTCTGGGAGCCCCCTGAGCGGTGAGGGAAACAGACCACGTGCAGATGATCCTAGTGCTGGGACAGACGCCATGGGGGAAAGAAGCCAGGGGACCTGGGAAGGGGGATGCACAAAGGACATGGCGACCCACTGGGCCTCCCAGAGTGGGGCTCCTGGGAGGAAGGGGATTTGAGGAGTGAAGAGGAGCTCTCCAGGCCGGAGAGGCAGGAAGGGCATCCTAGGCAGAGGGAACAGCCTGTGCAAAGTGGTGGCATTGAGAAGCAGGAGTTCAGTGTTGAAACAAGGAGGGGAGGAGCAGATGGGTACAGAGGCTGGCGACCAGGCGGCAGGGGGCTGAGAGGCCCACAGAGGAGCTGTGATCTTACGCATAGACAGTGGGGCTCTTACTCGAAGTTATTCTGCAGGCAGTGACGAGGCTGAGTTGAGGGCAGGAGCAAAATGGGAAGGCCTGAACTGGGGCAGACAGAGAGAGGGACAGACCCAAGCAGGATTTACAGGGAGAGATGAACAGGACTCGGCAACCAGTTAGGTGGGAGTGGGGGGCGCGTGGCCGTGGGGCAGCCTGAGGTTCTCGCCACTGGTGGAGGGGCCCGGAGGTGGCGCCTGCAGACGTCCAGCGGAGCCGCAGTGAGACAGTCACTGAACTACTGTGAGCGGCTTTGTGGGTCCAGGGCCTGGAGGAGGTCTGGAGAGAACTGGACTTGGATGTCACCAGGTCCAGGCGGCGTCTGAGCCCTGGGAGTGCCTGGGCACTCTGGGAACATCAGTATTTCAGGGTGGGTCAAGGAAAGGGGCTGGTGTAGGCAGCTGAGGTGAGGTGGGCAGAGTGGGGCAAGGTCATCTTGGCAGAACAGTGCCACCGAAGCTGAAGGAGGAGAATTTCAGGACAGGAACGGTGTGGCAGGGCCAGGAAAGAAGGCCTGGAAAGGGTCTGCTGCATTTGGCCTCCAGGAGTCCAGGGAACTGGGAGAGCGATGTCGGAGGGCCGAGTGCCCTGGGGAAGGCGCAGCTGGTGTGTGCACCGGCCGTGTAACGGGAGAGGTGGTCGGGCAGTGGCTGGTGGAGGAACGAGCAAAAGGAAGTTTCAGAAACAGGGAAAAACTCATGCATGATTGTGTCCAAAGGAGAGAATGGAGGTAAGCTGAGAAGAGGAAGGCAGCTGGCTGGGCGCCCCCTTCGGCCGCCCCTCCCCCAGAGCTCATCACGGGTCCATCTTCCACCACCGGGGTGCCTGAGGCCACACATAGGTGGGCTGGCAGGAGCAGAGGGTATTCCTGCCTGTGGACTCTGGTTGTCTCGGTGGAGGAGGAGAGGAGTCCTTCCATGTGGCAGAAGGACCCGGCCCCGTGTCGGAGGCTGTGAGCCGTCCTGGGCCCTCCCTGTCCTCTTCCAGCAGAGCCTGGAGAAGCTCAGGGGCTGCAGGGGCGCAGGTTTGCTGCAGAGCAGAGGCCTATCGTCTGCATCTCGGGAACCAGCCGAGCCCTCTGAGGGCTCTGATGTTCTCACCTCCTCTGAGCAGGGGAGGAGGAGGCGGCAGCTAATGGTCCAGCTGGGGCTCCCTGACCTCCCCGAAGACTCCCACAAGCACGGGGCTCAGCTGTTTGCTCCCACTGCATCCCAGCCTGAACCAAGGCCGGGGCCTGCTCTGTCAGGAGTCCTTGAGGGACACAGACTCAGCCCTCCTCCCAGTCAACCCTTTGTGTGGGGCAAGCAACAGGGGACAGGTGGCCTGCCCTAATTCCCGATTCCCTACCCAACCTCCAGTGAGAGGCTCGAGGCTAGGCTTGAAACCCGAGTCTGTGGGCCCAGAGGGGTGCAGGCCATCAGATCCCACTTCCCACTGGCCAGATGCACCCACAGCTGGATGCACCCAACCTGAAACCAGTGCAGGCCTCTGGTCCAAGGAGATGGAGGGGGACAGAGAGACATGTGAGGGCAGGTGGGACAGCAGGGCCCGGAAGTCGGAGGCTGGGTCCTGTGCAGCTCTGCCCTGGCCAGGGCTTGGGCCTTGCCAGCCGCTCCACTTTGCAACTAGGGGACATCCAGGATGTGGGAAGACGGCACTGCAGAGGAGGAAGGAGCAGTGTGGGAGGAGACGGGGCAGAGGCAGGGCTGCTGTCTGATTGTCCTAGATGACAACAAAGTGGGGCAGGGGAGAAGCCGCTGACTCCTGTGGGCTGGGGTGCTGCCAGGTCTGTGGGACTGGGAGACGTTGCTGCCCCCGAGGGAGGGAGGAGCACTCCAGGTCTTAGTCTCCACTCAGGGTTCTGACTAAGGGGGTGCTCAGCGCCCAGGCCCAGCAGCCTCCTGGGCTCGTGAGTCCCCGGGGCTGGGAAGGAGAGGAAAGTTAATTGAACAGCTAATAGGTAACAGGCCCCAAGCCAAACAATAATAATTAGCTTTTATGGAGCCCTGTGCTGGGCACTCCCATAAGCTCTGCACACGAATTATCTTACAGCAGCCCTATGAGAGAGGTACCTAGTGCTGTTCCCATTATACAGGTGGGGAAACTGAGGCAGGCTGAAGGTCAGCAATGTCCGGGGCCATGGCACCAGGACTAAGGCCAGCACCAAGTACTGTGCTGGGTGGCCCTCTTGCCAGCGCTGCGCTATGGATGCTGTCATCCCCTGTGCAGGCGGGGTGCTGAGACTTGGGACACCCAGGGCATGTGGGGGGTGTGTGTGTGGTTGTGTGTATGTGTCCAGAACAACTTATTCCTCACCCAGTCATGGGCTTCCTCACTGGCAAAATGAGCACTTTGGACCAGAAGTGAGTGGTCTAACCTTTTTAACCACAAACTCTTACTCAGTGGAAATCTTACACGAGATCCCCAAGATATAGAGCAGATAAAAAAGGAGTGTTCCAGATGGGGAGCCAGAGTTGACTGGACCTCTTCTCTGGCCCCTAGATGACCTCAGACACCCGGGAAGGGGCCTAGAGGTGCAAAGGGACCCTGCACGCTGCCAGTCTTTGACTCCAAGACCCCAGCTATTGCTGAGAAATATGTAACGTCCATGACTAAGTGTTACCATCTTTAAGCATAAAGAATGTTTACAAATCAGAAAGAAAAAGAACCGCAGTATAGAGCTCACAAGTATGTGTATGTAAGCAGTTCACACACACGCAGACTACACAGAAACAGCCCCAGCACAAAAAGTTAACTTTATTTGCAATATAAAGACATACAAACTAAAGAATCATAAGATAGTGATTTTTTTACTTATCATTTTGCAGCCTCTCCCAAAATGTGACTTGAAACCAAAGCCACTTTATAGAAAAAACCACCAGCAGCATATCTGACAAATATTCAGTCCAGTGGTTCCTGGCCCAGCTCCCAGCCCCTGCTGCAGGAGACTTCAGGGATGGGCCCGGAGATTTTGAGTGCCTTCGGGACTGAGGAGCCTTGAGGAGCCCCAGGGCACAGCTGTGGCGTGCGTATTTTTCTTTCATCCATGCATTCATGCTTATGAATTCAACCCACATACACTGAGCACTTTCTGTGCCAGCTCTGTTGGGCACTCAGAATCTTGGGGGCAGGGGTGGCAGTAGCTGTCAGTTGGTGCAGAAGCACATCCCTATTGCAACGACCATTGTAGACAAGCTGGGCGGCTTAGGTGCACACAGCCCCCCCTACTCTTCTGCTTCTGCCTCAGGCTCTGCCCCCCACTTCCCTGGGGGCCCAGGATAGCTGGGAAGCTGCTGAGAGATGGGCAGGCCATGCCAAGGACATGCCCAGGCTCCCGGAGCAACATGCAAACCAGCCAGCTTGGGGTGACAGCTGGTAGCGACCCCCGGAACACTGGCTTCCCCAGATGCACCCGCAGACGCGCCACCCTCCAGCCATCCCTCACTTCCTTCTTTGGGGCCTGTCCCTGCTCTCTGGGCTGCACTTGAGGCCTGAATGTGGTGATTCTCATTTGCATGTTAAGGAATTCTAATACATGGCTTAATGCAGTACCTAAATGGGTTTGTCAGACAAATCATAATCCTCGAGTTTCACCATTGGAAAGTTCCCTGACAATCCACTCTAATGTGACCTGAATGGTGGCTAGCCAGCCCTTGCTTGAACACCTCCCATGATGGGGACCTCACTACATTTAAGGCAGTCCCTTCCACTTCTCAGTGGCTCTTATTAGAAACTTTAAATTTTCTCCTTAGTGGTTTACACCCATACATCCTTAGGGCAGCTGAGAGCAACCGCTATCCTTTTCCACAGAACATTTCAAGTGCTAGAAAACAGGACTCGCGTGGGCTGACCAAAGCTGCAGTCACTCTACACCGAGTGCTGCCCCCACCCTGCTGGTGCAGACCCAGGTCTACCCTGTCCCTGCCATCTAGTGAGATCAGGCTCCCGCTGCCACCCTCCTGGGCTCTGGGCTTGCTCCCTGCTCCATAAGAGCTCTTCTAGTCTCCTTTTTAAGACCAGAAACATCTATTTTAGTTCATGGAGTTTGCCGAAGAGTGCAGTGAGGTGACCTCACCCAGTGAGCCCTGTGCTGGTGGAGAGAGTGGTGTGAGTGGCATGGGAGGGCACGGCTGGATCCTGCGGGCCAGCTGGCCCAGCCACCCACTGCCATGTGTTCTCAGGGGCAGAGCTAGGGGTGCCTGGCAAGGGCACACCACTCACCAAGCCATGTGGCCTGGTGGGAGGCTGCACCTTCCCAGAAGTGTCCCCTCTTCTGATTCATGTGAAGGCTGTGAGTGGGGGCACTGAGGAGGTGCTCAGAGACATTTGAATGAATGAACGAATGAGCGATACCTGTCTTACTGGGCTGTTGGGAGGACCCAGTGAGATGATACAGGTGCTTCCCTGGCACCTGGCACCCCGTAGGCACTCAACAGATGATTGCCTCCTTCCTTCACCTCCTTCTCTAGGTCAAAAGAAAACCCTGGGGCGGCCCCGTGGCATAGCGGTTAAGTTCCCGTGCTTCACTTCTGGCAGCCCACAGTTCACAGGTTCGGATCCCAGGTGCGGACCTATGCACCGCTCATCAAGCCATGCTGTGGCAGCGTCCTACATATAAAATAGAGAAAGACGGGCACAGATGTTAGCTCAGGGCCAATCCTCCTCAGCAAAAAAAACAAAAAAAAAAAGGTGAAACCCTGCTGTGACTTCTTCTTCACGTACAGACACCCCCCACATGGGTCTCCCTTGCATTTCTTTCTCTTTCAGCACCCTGCCCTGTGCCAGGACCAACTTGCAGTCCATCGGTCCGAGGCTAAGGCGAATGGCAGCTGCACGTGGTGGCTGATCGCCCCGTGGTTGACACTTCATGCCGGGCTGGCTGTCTTGGCTGCCACACCCACCCTCACCCGCAGTGGAGGCAATTCTTGG
Organism: Tapirus indicus; assembly: GCA_031878705.1. Lineage (NCBI taxonomy): Eukaryota > Metazoa > Chordata > Mammalia > Perissodactyla > Tapiridae > Tapirus > Tapirus indicus. Next base: position 8,521,819 of record CM062923.1, on the reverse strand, counting down.
CTGTTGACAGAGGAGGACAGTCAGTCAGTCGCCCTGCCACTCAGCAGCTGCAGCAGCCCTGTTACATCAGAGCCCACACACCCGGCTGCCTGCCACCCACCCAGACACGTTGGACAACGCCCCGGACCTGCCAGTGATGCATCATGACTGTAATTCCCCGCTGCCTCCCCGAACAGCTGGCGGGCCACGTCTTGCCTTGGCCCCATCGGCCGCTGTTCTCCCCGAGACCATCATGGGGAGTGTGGCGGGAGCAGCCTCTCTGTCTCCTGAGCTGAGGTGGCTCCAAGCGCTCGCACAGGGCTCCGTGGGATGTGCGGTTCCCTCCCAACCAGCCACCAGAGGCCCAGGGGACAGCTTCAGATGCTCATTGGTATAAATTATGCAAACAGACTGTGCAGGGGTTGGGTGTCCGTTTGGGACCGAGCTCTGCCACTGACTAGCTGTGACTTTGGGCACATTTCTAGCATCTCTGAACCTCAGTTTCATCAGCTGGTAAAATGGGGTTAACAAAGCACCGACTGTAAGCCGCAGTTTAGGTTAAAGGAGATAACGCTTACGAAGCTGTAAGTACCACGTGCTTGATGCAGAATCAGAACTTAATCGTGAAATGACCACCACTGATCCCTGTAATAATGCTTGACTATTCTTTTCCTTTACTGTTGTTGGTAGTGCTGCCAAGTTGATTCCCACTCCTAGCGACCCTGTGGACAGCAGAGCAGAACCCTGCCCCAGCCTTTTGCGCCATCCTCTCGCCTTCCAGCGCTCTATCAGACAACGCTCTGCTGCTGTTCACAGGGTTTTCATGGGCAAGTTTTTCAGAAGTGGGTGGCCAGGTCCTTCCTCCTACTCTGTCTAGTCTGGAAGTCCCACTGAAACCTGTCCACCACGGGTGATCTGCTGGTGTTGGAGATCCTGGTGGCGTAGCTTTCAGTGTCACAGCAACACGCAGCCACCACAGATAACAGATGGGTGGTGTGCTTCCCTGACTGGGAAATGAGGTCGGGGCAGCGAGAGCGCTGGATCTTAACTACTGGACCCCCAGGGCTGGCCTTATTCTTTCCCTTTACTATCGATCAAACAGCCAAATGCAAATGCTGTTTTCTATGATATATGGTGGTGTGGAGAATAGAAAGAGAAAAATCCCAGCATAATCTTTGAATTATAAAAAAATAATAATTGAGTTGGGAGGCAATGGGCAGCAAGAAGGATGGAACAAAAATGGCAAAATGCTGATAATTATTAAAGGTAGGTGATGGCGTTCATTATACTATTCTGTTTATTTTGTGTATGTTTGAAATCTTTCATAATAAAATGGTTAAATAAAAATCATAGTCTGTAAGTCAGGCAGACCCTTGGTTGAGTGAGGACACTCACATTAACTTACTGACTAAAATGGGACGGATTCTCAGTGCTTCTGGTTTAATAGAAGAGACATACAAACAGGCCATTTATGAGAGATGAGCACGGAAGAGGGGCCTTCCTAAGGGGAGGACGTCTGCTCTAGACCTGAAGCCAAGTTCAAGGCAGGGAAGGGCATTTCAGCAGGGAGACCAGAATGAGCAAACGTGCAGGGCGCACAGTGGGCCCCAAGCTGTTCTGGACTTGGATGACTTGTGAGGCCAGAGGTGGCAGGTGACGAAGCTGGGCAGGTGGCAGGCGGCAGGCAGCAGCTATGGCCAACCTGCGTAGCTGAGCATTCATCTGGAGACTGAGGAAGAGCCCCAGGGTTTCACCAGGTGAGAGTGGCTTGCGGTAAGATGTATATTTCAGCAAGTTCATTTCACAGCTGTGGGGAGGAGATTTGAGAGAGCCAAAGACCAGTTGGGAAGCTTCTGTGAGGTGCTTTAAGGCCTGAACCAGGGCTGGTAACATTTAAAAGTAAAATCAGCAGGACTAGGACTTACTTAGATGGAGGTGGGGGCAGGACTTGGACGGTCCCCCGATTCCAGGCTGGGATGATTTGTGGTATCTGAAAGAAGACATGTGGTACCTTTGGGCTAAAAGTGAAGCTGCCGAGGGACCTGCTGTTGGAACTTTCCAGGAGGCAGACGCTTAAAGTTCAGCCATGGCTGGAAATGGAGATTGGCATCATGAGCTTGGAGGTGACAGCCGGGGAGCAGGTGGGTCACTCAAGAGGAACCTCGATAGTGTGAAGGTCAGTGGTCAAGTCAAGGGCACCTCAACATAAAGGATGAGAGGGGCAGAAAGGAGAGAGCAGTGTCATGGAAACCGAACAGAAGAGATGGTGAGAAGCAACATCGATGTAGGACAGGGATCAATAAGGGGTGACATTGCTCATTGGATGTGGCAGCATGGCCATCACTGGAGACTTCTGTCAGAGTTGGGTAAGGGCTGCAGCTGAAGCACCATGGGTGAGAAGCAAGTGAGAGGCCAGGTCATGGATGCCCAGGTGGAGTAAGTGTGAAGAATCCTTCCAAGAAGGGAGAAGGGGAGGGAGCTAGAGAAGGTGGGACGAAGGTAGAGTCTATTTCGGGGGCGCTGAATCTCTGGGTAGAGGGGAAAGAGCCAGGTGAGAGGAAAGGATGAAGCCAGCCCAGACCCAATCCCACAGTGTTGGGCTGTTCACACCGTGGACACCCCACGACTCAAATGAGGCACAACAGGTCGTGGGAAGAGTTCTGCGCCAAGTGTGTGAAGATCTGGGTTCTGGCCCCAGCTCCACCAGTCCTCAGTTTCCTCATCAGTGAAATGGGCACAAATGTGTCAGGTCATTACCAAGCTCAGGCGAGGTCACACATGGGGAAGTTCTTGGCATATGGTGGAACACACATGGGCATAGGGGGAGGATGATTCTTACTAGACAGCGCTGGTCTCAGTCCATGGGGTGCCCTGTGGTGCTTCCTCCCTCAGGTAATCCTTAGTGTTTCAAGGGTCGGTCTCCATGATTCTGACTGTGGCAGCCTGAGATCTGTGAATAGCTACAATGGTCCTTCGGTTGTAGCTTGTCTCCAACTCTAGCAGCTGTGTTTGCCCTGTGGGTGTTTCCAGAGCTCACCCACGTCCCCGGCACCGTCTCATGTTCTGCAAAAGTAAACACTGCTCAGCATGGCTGGTTCCCTGGATGGCTGCTGGGTGAATCAATGGGACAGTTTGCACATCCTGTTAAGTAATCAGCCTCTCTCCTGGGGATTCCCCTCTTTCCAGGATGTGATCTGCAGAAAGCCTGCTCTCTCGGGATGCGCCCTGTCCAGAGTTGTTGCCAGGGTTGCGCAAATAGCCCGGGAGGAGTGCAAACAAAGGCCAGCCTGCTGAGGTGGGTGCTTCCAGTGAAAGGTGGCACAGGGCCCAGTGCAAATGGGATCCAGTCTCCTGAAACAGCCCCTGCTGGTTCTCACCCAGGGCCCACGTTCTCCAGGGGCCAATTCTCATGATTTTATTGTTATTTATGTATCAAAGGCTCAGCCCAGGGGAAAGACAGACATTGTCTCTTAACCTACAAAGTTGAGTCGTTTCCAGGAGGAGACACCTTCTTCCTTGTGGTTAAAGTGTTTAGTACCAGGCAGCGCAAAACTTAGGGCCTAGGAGGGTAATTCATGTCAGCTGGACCCAGCAGACATGCCACCGAGCACCTACAATATTCTCGTGAGAGGTGCTCTTAATCTGTCACAAAATTATAGCGTTTTAGGGTCAGAAAGAACTTTTACAGTCATCTAGTCCAACCCTGCCTTCCCAAACCTAAGCGTGAACAATCTCTCTAGCAATTCTGCCAGGCAGTGGTTCAAATCCTGCTTTGTTCAATACTTCCAGTGCAGTGGAACTTACTGTCTTACAAAGTGGTCAGTACTGTCTTACAGAAACTCAGGCTGATGGATTTTCTTACTATAAGGATTTTCCATCACCCAGGAGGTCTGACTGGTCTTGCATTGACTGCAGAGCCATGGGGACCCAATCCACCGGTCATACCTGCAGGTATTTAAACACGAACCCCACGGCTGCTGCTGTTCCCTCTCACACTTTATTTTTTTGTTAATTGAGACAGAATTCACACATCATAAAATTGCCCTTTTAATGTGCACAATTCAGTGGTTTTATATATTCACAAGACTATGTAACTATTGCTACCATCTAATTCCAGAGTATTTTCACCACTTGAGAAAGAAACCCCATATCCATTAGCAGTCACTCTCCATTCCCCTACCACCAGCTTCTGACAACCACTAATCTACATTCTGTTTCTATTGATTTGCCTATTCTGGACATTTCATATAAATGGAGTTGCACAATATGCGGCTTTTTGTGTCTGGCTTCTTTCACTTAGCACAATCTTTTCAAGGTTCATCCATGTTGAAGTGTGTGTCAGTAGTTCATTCCTTTTTTCATTGCCAAATAATATTCCATTGGATGGATATACCACATTTTGTTTACCCATTCATCAGTTGATGGACATTTGGGTTGTTTCCACTTTTTAGCTATTATGAACAACACAGTTATGAACACTTGTGAACAAGTTCTTGTGTGAATATATGTTTCAGTTCTTTTGGGCATATGCCTAAGAATGGCATTGCTGGATCATATGGTAACTCTATTTTTAAGTTTTTGAAGTACTGCCAAACTGTTTTCCTAAGTGGCCACACTATTTTATATGCCCAACAACAATGTATGAGGGTTCCAATTTTCCCACATTCTCTCTAATTCTTGTTATTGTCCATCTTTTTGATTATGGCCATCCTGATGGGTGTGAAGTGGTTGTTTTTTTTCCCATTTACCTAATGGCTAATGATGTTAAACATCTTTTCATATGCTTACTAGCCATTTGTATATCTTCTTGGGAGAAATGTCTATTCAAAGACTTGGCCAATTTTTTTAATTGGATTGTCTTTTCGTTGTTGAGTCATAGAGCTCTTTATATATTCTGGATGCCAGACTCATAAAATATATGATTTGCAAATATTTTCTCCAATTCTGTGGGTTGTCTTTTCACTTTCTTGATTGTGTCCTTTGACACACAAAACTTAGTTTTTTTCCCAGCTCTGTTGAGGTATAATAATTGTAAGATATTTAAAGTGTACAACATGATGATTTAAAAAAATTTTTAATTTTGATGAGGTTTAATTTATCTGTTTGTTTCTTTTATCTCTTGTGCTTTTGGTGTTACACTTAAGAAATCATTGCCAAATCCAAGGTCATGAAGATTTATATCTAAAAGTTTTCGTCTAAGAGTTTTAGCTTTTACATTTAAAAATCTTTGATCCACTTTCAGGTATTTTTTGTATATGGTGTGAGGTAGGGATCTGACTTCATTCTTTCACATGTAGCTATCCAGCTGTCCCAGCATCATTTGTTGAAAAGACTATTCTTTCCCCCTGGATTTTCTTGGCACCATTGTTGAAAATCAATTGCCCATACATGTACGGGTTTGCTTATAGATTCTCAATTCTATTCCATTGGTCTACATGTCTGTCCTTACACTAGTACCATACACGTCTTGATTATAGTAGCTTTGTAGTAAGTTTTGAAATTGGGAAGTGTGAGTCCTCCAACTTTGTTCTTCTTTATCAATATTGTTTTGAGTAGTCTGGGTTCCTTGAATTTCCATACGAATTTAAGGATCAACTTGTCAATTTCTGCAAAAAAGCCATCTGGAATTTTGATAGGGATCGCATTGAATCTGTAGATCAATTTGGGAAGTATCGCCGTCTTAACAATATTAAGTCTTCCAATCCATAAACTAGGGATGTCTTCCTATTTATTAAGGTCTTCTTTAATTTCTTTCAGTGATGTTCTCCCTCTCCCTCTTGCTCCTCCCAGCCTTTTCCCTCCAGCCAAAATAAGTGCCGTCCCTCAACATAACACATAGGACGTGATTATAAGCCCCTCAGCCTCTCGGTTGGTCCTCTGTACGTGCTCTTGTTTGTCCAGGTCCCTCTGACAGTGTGGGCCCAAGAACCCCTGAGCACAGTGATCCCAGTCTGGCCTGAATGGCAGGGGAAGAGGATTGCCCCTCTGGTGGCCTCACAGCACCCTAGGACACCACACTGACCTCCAGTAACCCACTTGATACTCGACCCCAGCATGCTGATCCTGTGTCGACTTGTCTGCCTTCCCCAGGACGCTGTGAACTCGCTCGCGGCAGTGTGACCCAGGCTCGGCCAGATGTGTCTTCAGGGTCTGACTCCAGGGCTTCTGTACACGTTTGCGGAACAAGGCAGCTCTCTTGTTCTGGGTCTAGACAAGTGTTCATTCCACCAGGGGCTGCTCCAGGACACGGTGATCCCGTGGCACATGGCTCGTCCTGTGAGTTAAAATCCCTCTTTTTGTAAACCAGGCATTCTGGGCATCTTTGGAGATCCCCGTCTCTCCTCTCTCATTCCACAGCCTGCTTCAAACTGAAGACTAGGGCCTTTTAGCTTTAAATGGGAGCATTGTTTGCTTTATGAGTACCCAGAGGCTCAGAGATGGAATACTTTAAATGTGGTAAATAATAATAATAATACTCTCTTCTCCTGGGGGCTAAGCCTTTAAATTAAATGTTTGGTTTGGGTGGCGCCTTCCAACGCCCGCAGGCAGCTTGCCGACTTTCAGATAGGAATTGCAAATGGTGAGAACCATGACTCAGTCGCAGGAGAGACTGGGAGAATGTTAAGGGTGCTGTTTCTGAGATGCAGCATCTTGGGGGACAGAGTAATCAGGAGTTTCCTGGTAGGGCCAAAACAAGACCAGTCAGAACAGGAGACCCTGGACACTTTGTAAACTAGATCCAGAGACTGGATGAATGAAAGCTTCCTCAGGGAAGAAAGCTGTGAATCCTCTGAGATTCTGCCCAGGGGTTCTCGCTGAGTTAGGCTATCTAGGGAAACCCGAGGGCCAAGCCACCAACCCCCACTGGTGTCCAGAGAGCAGGTGGGTACAGCATGTTCTCTTTTGACTGAGAGAAGTGAGCGATTTTAATCATCCACCAGAAATTCCAAAGTAGGTGCAGCTGGCACTACCTGGTCTGGTCCTACATGCTGGGGCGTCTTTCTTTCTTAGAGAGGGCACTATAGAAATCTGATTTTTATACACTGACCATGTTGTGTCTGAATCTGCTTTCAGATGTTATCAACAGTATTTGGGTCTGCGGCCAGGCTCTGAAATGGAAGAAGTTAGTGAAATACCCCCAATTTTATCTTCATACCAGGCTGCCTTTTAGAATTCCCACCAGCACCAAAATAAAGACCTAAAGATACAGACACGGTTGGGGGTCCCCCCAAAAAGAGCCTAGGAAAATGACCCTATAACCCTGTCTACTCGCCCCATTTCAGCACCTCTTCTTCTATAGGAGCAGACAATCAAGGAGCCGGGATCTTGAAATACAGAGACCCAATCAAACAAGCCAGAAGGAACAGTCTATGCAGGGGAAGAAAAAAATCATTCTTATTGAAATCCTGAAAGGAATTTAATTCCACCCATGAAACAAGAAACACATGGTAGACAAAAGGAACGTTTGGAAAACCACAAACAGTTCTTGAGAATTAAAAATTTGATAGCAGTGATGAAGGACTCAATAGAAGGACTGGAAAATGACATTGAAGAACTCTCCCAGGAAGTAACCAAAAAGGCGAAGTGAAGGAATAGGAGAAGAAAGACATGAAAACTAAAGGTCTAGTGCTGGAGGCCCAATCAAGAAAAGCATTCCAGAAAGAGGAGCAGAGGAAACAGGAGAGGAAATAATCAACAAAATAATTCAAGAAAAATTCCCCAGACCGATGGGTCTGAGTGTCCAGAATGACAAGGCCTCTGAGTCCCAGCACAGTGGATGGAAATGGACCAGTGACCAAGGCCTTCATGGGAAGGTGGCTTGTTCTTTCTCTCTGCACAGTTGTAAGCAGGCATTGCCCCCTGAAATGGGGGAAGAGAAGCCTCCAAGAGTCGTTCCTGATTCTGGTGGGTGAGCTGTAACAAAACGAGCACCTGCCTCCTGCCCAGCCACGGCATTGGGATCTGCACTCTGTAGGTCCCCCACGCTCCCTGAAGTCTGCTCTCTCCTCACCCCCCTGAGGACCCTCTGAGGTTTTCCTTGGAACCAGATTTCACGGATGGAAGGTTGGACTGAGGGGGGTGTCTAATCAAAGGAGAGGCTTACTCAAGGGGAGTGAGGCCCACCCTGAATGCAGAAACTCAGTTAGGGGTCCAGGCCCCCCATTGACTTTCCCTGGGAGCTGAAAAAAGAACCAGTTTCAGGAACAGGGGCATCAGGGACTGTGGGAGAAAGGGACCTTTGAAGGCTGCCACAGGGTGACTCTGTGTTGGGTGGGGGAGGGGTGCTTTAAATGCATTTTGGCTGAAAGAACAGGTGGTACCATGGCATCATGCCCCCCTCGGCCTGTCTGAAACCCCTCATCTGATGGCACACCTGTATGTGGAGCAGTGACAGTATGTGTTTCGAGGCAAGTTGAGCAATCCACTCATGTTTACTCTGTGGTTGGGTGTGAAGAGACCATGGTGAGGATGACATCCCCAGCTGCTTGCTTGCCTCATAGGAGGAGGAGCTGGAGGCCTTTCTCCAAGCTCAGGATTGATCCGTGATCCCTGACTCACAAGCTGGTGAATGGGAGAGGCTTTCAAATCGGGGCGTTGGATAGAAGCTCGGGTTATGTAACAGAAGCATGGTGAGCTGTCCTTGATATGATTACCACTCTCAGTAATTATTATTATTATTTGACCTACTCAGATGAATCCAATTAAATAAGCATTGTTTTGCAATGGGGCTGTTCAGGTGATGGCAAAGAGCTCTCTCTGTGGAGGCAAGAACAACCCCTCGGGTTTATACTACACTGGGTGGTTCATAAAGCAGCCCCACCTGTACAGTCTTCTCTGTATGAAGAAGACCAGGCGTGATTTCCCCTGTTTGATGAGCAAGGAGTTATTTCATGGCTCAGAGAGGCCAAGGGACTTGCCCAAGGTCACATAGCAGGAAAAGGACAGAGTCAGGGCTGGGCTGGTCTCCTGACCCCCATTTCAGACTTTGCCACCCCACCCCAGGCTGGGCTGCAGAGAACCTCCTATCAGGTGGCACTGTCCTGGGTTGGAGGGACAGCAAGCGCTAGAAAGAGCAGGGACTCTGGATTAAATAAAATGTTGTAATGGTGGGTGGTAGTGCGGCCCCTGAGCCGTGCAAAATCTGGGAGCCTCAACCCCCTGCTGAGCTCCAACCGGGCTGTGCTGTGAGAACCCTGGGTGCTGTCAGCATCTGAAGAAGAGACTCTTGCCATCGACATTTCAAAATGAAAATGTAGTTTTCCCACTGATTATAACAGCATGACAAGTTTATTGCAAAAGATCTTGAAAATACAGGGAACTCTGAGGAACAATATAAAAATTACTAATCTCTATTAACATTATGTATTTCCTTTCTGAAGTTTTCCATGTATAGATGGTATTTTTTTTAAAGAATTAGGATCATGCTGTATATGATTTTGCATCCTAGTTTTTTTTCAACTTTAACTTATTTCATGATTCTCTTCCCACGACATTAGTCTTTGAAAATATGATATTTTTGATGATACAGTATTCCATTAAATGCAAACAACTTTTGTTTGATTTTTGTCTTTGAAAAACTATAGACATGAATTAAAATAAGAAAGAATGAGGGACAACCCATATGCCTGTGCAAATTTCCAAACATAAAAGTCTCTTCTTGAAAAACAAAGAACAATTCATAGAAAAAATTACACACACACACACATATCCATTGAGCCTACAAGGCATTTGACAAAATTTAGCATCCTTTCCTAAAAAATTCTAAACAATAAATCATGGAAACTTTAGAAATAAAGGCCATTCACAAAGAACCAGTAGGGAATATTTTTCTACCTGCCGAACCACTAGAACCATGTTCACTTAAGTCAGGAACTAACTAAGGATGATACCATCACCATTATTCTTATTGGATATGGTCTCGGAGGTTCCAGAAAATGCAATAAGATCAAAAAGCTATAAAACTGGTTTGAACTTTGGAAAATTAGTGATAAATTTGTCTATTTTTGTTGATGATATGACTATATGCTTAGAAACCCAAGAAATTAGTGAAATGACTAGAATTAATGAGTATTTGGTGACATAGCTAGATACAAGATAAATATACAAATATTGACATCTTCTCTCTATTCTAGCCTTAAATAACCACAAATGGAAAAAAAATTCACAATAGCAACGAAAAGTATTGAATATTTAGGAATAAAATGTAACAAGAAAGAAAACGGTCTTGCATAAAGACAATAAAATCTTATCTAACAACATAAACCAAGACCTGAATAAAGGGAAAGTCATATCCTACTTTTGGATAGGAAGACATAATATTTATTTAAAGTCACCCCTCCTATTCCTCAAAAAATTAAAAATAGAAATACCTCATGATCCAGCAACCCCACTCTTGGGCATCTCCCCAATGGACGTGAAATCAACCATCATAAGAGGCTTATGCACCCCTATGTTCATTGCAGCATTATTCACTATAGCCAAGAAGTGGAAGCAACCCAAGTGTTCCTCGACTGATGATTGGTTAAAGAAGATGTGGTATATACATACAATGGAATACTACTCAGCCATAAGAAGAGACAGAATGGTCCCATTTGCAACAACATGGATGGACCTAGAGGGTATTATGTTAAGTGAAATAAGCCAGAGAGAGAAGGACAGACACTGCATGAATTCACTCATATATGGAATATAAATGAACACACGGACAGAGAGAGGTGGTTGGTGGTTACCAAGGGAAGGGGGGTGGGAGGTGGGCACAAGGGGTGAAGGGATGTATCCACATGGTGAAGGACAAACAGTAATGTACAACTAAAACCCCACAATGTTATAAACTATTAAGACATCAATACAAAAATAATAAAAAATAACAATAATAAAGTCACCCCTCCTAAAATTAAGGTACATATGTAATGCAATTCCAAATGGAATCCTAACAGAGTATTCTTAAGGGACAAATAATTGGATAAAATAATGATAAAGCTTATCTGGAAAAATAAATTCCTAAGAATACCGACTTTTTGAAAAAGAATAGTTAAAGGAATTTGCATTACCAAATCAGGACATACCAAAGTTAGGTTGTTAGCATAGAAGTCCTGGGGGGCTGCTATAGGTGGATTGGAAGGGGCATGAAGTGCTGGCAGAAAAAAGGAAAAAGAAAAAAATTACCAGCCCCCCCCCCCCAAATAGACCAAAGTGGAGGGTGGGCCTGGTGCGTTCTGGACCTTTTCCCTTGGCCCAGACTCAGGGGAAGTCCAGTGAGATTTGCCATATCTGGCAATAAAGACCCAGCACAGAGGCTTTTTCTCTAATATTTAGCAAGTGGGAACTGGGAGACACAAGCTTATCAGCTATACTTAATATGACTCAGAGCTTGTCAGTAAAATTATTCTCATTGTAGTAGCTATAGCAATAATATGGTAATAAAAAATCTCACTTGTCCCTCTCTCATATGGGGGACGAAATGCAGCATTTTGTTGCCTGCCCCCCACGAGCCCTTTCTTGGACAACCTCCATCTCCACAATGCCCACTACCCACAGGGACCACCTGACTCAGGTAGCACATCCACTGAATTCAGGGTACATGGGAGTCGAGAACACACCAGGACCAGTTATTCGGTGATTGTGAGCTCTTCAATGGGAAGGTCATGTTGACTTGGGGCTGGGGTGACCACTTGGGGCTGAGGAAGCAGCATCACGGAGACCGATGGAGGAGAATAGGCAGATGTGCATAAGAACCACCACACACCCCAGAGAGAACACCAGCGAAAAGCTGCCAAGCCTTCAATGGCCTCCCATCTCCCAGCTTCAGTTCCCATGATCTGGGCTTTGTTTCCATGAGCCTCCCCTGTGCACCAGTTATCCACTGCTGTGTAACAAATATCCCCAAGGTGTAGTGGCTTAAAACAACTATTTTATTTAGCTCATGGTTCTGTGTGTCAGTGATTTGAGCTGGGGTCAGTGAGGTTGTCCTTGTGGGCTGAGCTGAGCTTGGCTGTTCTAGGCTTGGGGTCACTCACATGTCTGCACTCTGTCTACATGTCTCTCATTCTCCAGCGAGCTAGCTTGGACTTGGTGGCAGAAGGGTTCCCAGCCCAAGAGCAAAGTTGCAAAGCCTCTCATGGTGTAGGCACAGAGCTCACAATGTCGCTTCTGCCAAGGCAGCCCAGATTCAAGACGTGCGGAAGAGCCTCCACCTCTTGTTAGAAAGAGCTTCGAAGAGCTGTGGCCATTTTTGCAAACCCTGTATCATTTAAGTAGCTACCTTCATTCCACTATGAATAAATTTCTGATCCCTGAAGCCAGAGAGGTTTGGCTAAAATGTGGATACAGACATAGAGATCAAGTCCTTCTTTTCTCTGTACTTTGAACACTAAATAATGATACTAGTTCCCGTTTGTTGGTCACAGGAGGGAGTGGACTCTGAGGAGGCTCTGTAGTAACTGGGCAGGGCCTGGAAGGAAAGACAGGGGTTCTCCCACTGAAATGAGGGGCCAGGAGTGCGTGTGAGGGAATCACAGCTTCAGGGGCCAAAGCGCAGGCAAGTGAAAGGCTTGGGCAGCAGCTCTTCCCCCGCTGAGGGTGGGGAGGATGGTGTATGAGGACTGCTGTGAGTCCCAAGATCTCTTGGCTCCCTGCCTATTCTGGCTGATGATCGAGAACCTGACTCCAGCCCCCTGTAGGTTCTGGAAGAGCAAGAGTCATGTACCCCTGGTGTCTCCTTCCTCAAAGCGCACCCCGTGCAGACAGATTCCTCTCGGTGCCGAATGACAGCGGTGAGGATGCAGACGCCTCCACAGAGCTTGCCGTGCGCCAGGCACCACTCCACGTGCTTTTCCTGGAGGCAACACTCAGGGATGTGGCGCCGGGTCCCCACCTCAGCTCTGCGGCTTATGAGCTCTGTGTCCCGGGCAGTGCTTCACTTCACTTTCTCATGTGTTAGCCGGCGATGATGACACCCTCCTTGTGGGCCTCCTCTCCATGGAGGAAGTATCTCAGGTGCTTAGCACCAGGTCTGGCCCCTAGCAAGAACTCCATAGACATTCTAATTATAGAAGACCAAGTCAGAGCTCATTCACTGACCAAACAAGGCCATGAACTGCATATTTGTGTTTACCACTTCCTCTGCTCCCCAATGACCTGCACAGGAGGTGATAGACTGGATCACTTAACGCTACTAAAGATATCATGATACGTCACAGAGTGAATTTGTGGGTCATTTGCCATCTTGAAACAAAACAACAGCTGATAAATGTTTTCAAGTGAGCATATCTATTGAGGCTAAATTGAGTGGGGTTAGAGGCCCCAGAACTACTAAATTATGATTGTTTTTATTCAAAAATTCAAATATCAATTTTAATCAAGAGGTTGCTTAAACTCTATATGAAGGAGCTGATGTGATGATTGCTATTAGCCCTAAATCCATCTCGGCTATAACCAGAGAAATGTATTTCAACTATCTTGAGAAGAGAATCTCCATTTTTCTGTTCATAAAAAATTTTAGTGATTTCTTTTAATTGAAACTTCCAGGAGGATGTTCCACAGACACAAAGTTTATGACCTTTAAATAGTGGCAACCAGTCTTTTTTTTCCCCTTATAATAGGAGTGCCTGTATTCACGTTTGATAAACATTTTCCCTCTCATCTCCCCCTCTGTGCTCTCACCTCTTCATTTTTCCGCCATTACAAAGCCAGGCGGGGGGTCAATGGCTCCCATGAGAGAGGAAAGCTGGGCACTCCCCATCTCTGCTAACAGGAAGACGGGGCAAACACATCGCGGTTCCCGGTGGGGTTGGTGTGCGGGGCACACCCCCCCACACTGCTGTGTAGAGTTGTTGTTCCCACGACAAAGGCCTTTCGTGGTGGGAAAGGAATATTACTTTATTTGATTGGATGCCTGTCAGCATTGTTCCAGGGGGGAAAATGCCAGAACTGTACCAGCAAACATGGTCATGACAAAACGTCAGCTGAAAAGGGCTCCTTCCTCTGCCGTGGCATCTCTCCACCATTGCTTCCTGTGCCCCTTGTGCACACGTACACAAACTTCATCCATTCATTCAATACTTACCCGATATCTTCCATGTGTTGAGGATACATGGACAAAGAACCCAAGGTCCCACCTTAAGGAGCTCACATTTAGGGGGCGGAGAGTGGGGAGAGAACAACAAAAGGACTGGTGCCCTGTGCCCTGGTAGCAAGAAGTTCAGGGAGCCCTGGCAGCTCAGTGGACAGACAGGCCACTGGCCCAGGTTGGGACAGGGGAGTCTTCCAGGGTGAGTTGACACTGCTATTGGATCTGGAAGGATGAGTAGACCTCACCAGGAGAAGAACCAGCAGGTGCAAATGTTCAGAAGAGGAGAGAAGACAGCAGGTCCGGACCCCTCCAGCAGTGGGGTAGGCCAGCAGCACACAGAAACACCATAATTGTTTGGGGGGGGTTATGTGTCTTGCCCACTGGACTGTGAACTTTAGGGCACACATGGCATTTCCCTCCTCTGTGGCTGCCCCAGCATCTCACAATGGGCTTGATACAGGTGAGGCCACTCAGTGAATGGAGAGTGATTCAAACAAAGGCCGTCACACAACTGATCCAGCCGTGCCATTTTGTCCTGGCCCAGAGGGACTTGGCATCCTTCCTCCTTTGGAAGAGCTGGGACTTGGAATTCTGATCTCTGAGTGCTTACTGGGTCCCTCAAAATCCCAAGATTCTTCCTCTCTCTGTACCAAGTTACAGAAACAACAGTGAAAAATGCAGTATTTTAACCTGACCCTGAAACGCCAATGCCATCTCCAAAAACGGAATGTGCTTCTCCTTTTGGTCTATGAATTAATGTCGAAGGAAGACATATGGGTAGACCATCACACCCTTTGAAAAAAATAAATTCTTTGATCAAAGAAGAATGTTTGGTAAACTTGCCTGGAGTTAAACTAATTGGTTTGGGAGCAGATAGAATCTCCCTGAATGCTCCGCTGCTCAATTAGCATTGGTCAAGATGTTTGAAGTTCAGAGGAGAGCAGCTTCTCAGAGAAGCCCATTTGAATAATTGGCATCACATGCTGTTCCCAAACACCGTCTCCTACATCACCCCTCCTGGAGAGATGAAGGAGACACTTCCCCCACGACTGATCTGGTTCCACTGCCAGTGGAGACACTGGAAACTTTTAAGAACAGGTGGCGTAGACCTTCTCCTGAAAACCAAGTATTCGAGGAGGAGCACTAACAAGAGAAAGGAGAGACGGGTTTGGAGAGGGGGGCCTCCTCCAGGGTCTGGACCACAGCGGGGTTTCTCAGCCTTGGCACTGTTCACTTTTGGGGCCAGATCATTCTTTGTTGTGGGGGCTGCCCTGTGCATTGGGAGACATGTGGCAGCATCCCTGGCCTCTACACACAAGATACCACGACCACATACCCCCTCCCCACTGTGACAACTAAAAATGTCTCCAGATGTTGCTGAATGTCCCCTGGGAGGCCAAAATCACCCCCATTTGAGAACCACTGGGCTAAACCAATAAAATATATTCTTTGTCTTTAAACAGAGTTTGGTACCTGTAGCTTCAATTCAGACACTTCCTTTGTCAGAGGATGTTTCCTCCTCTAGCTAATTGCTGTCCTCTTCCTAGACTGCAGTGTTGAGACGGAGATTTAAATGACAGTTCTCAATGACTGATTTGCAGTATTGCAGCCTAATTCAGAGTTGTGTCTCCTCATTCCTGCGACCTTAGGCAAGCCATTCCATCTCTCAGAGCCTCGGTTTCCTCTCCCAGGACGTACAGAGAACACCTTTCCCATTCGTATGGTGGAGAGTCACTGAGCTAACGTGGGTGGTGCCCAGCACACAGCAGGGCTTAATAAACGGTAGCCAATCCTACCGTGTCCACACTTCTCTCTTCAGCCAGGGTAGGATGGGGCCATGCCCAAGCCATGAGAGTCCAACCTGCTGCTAAGTCCTTCTGCTGTCGGCTTAATGCGTTCACAGCCTGTTTCACGCACTGAGAAAGAGCCAGGAGGCTACTCTCTGTGACAAAAGCACAGCGCTCAGGAAGAGCATAGGCCTTGGGGTCAGTCAGGGTAAACTAACCGTTGGCCCCACATTGCCCAGCTTGGTCCAGAGCTGAGTCAGTCACCTAGTGTCCTCATGCTTCCCTCTCCTCCCCTGAGAAAACGGGGTTAATAATGCTCACTTCACAGGCCTTGGTGAGAATGAAGTGGGGTGACATGTCAAAGATCCCAACACACAGCAGGTTCATGGACATTGTAGGTGATCCCGTCTGGTTCCGTCAGAGCGGCAAGCCCAGGCCCCAGAAGCAGAGGTCAGAGCGCGAATACAACTCTTTATTCAGGGAGAGTCGACCAGGCAGTGCTTTGCTGGAATGCGCCAGAACAGTTTCTCCTCAGATGTAGCTTCTGTGCAGTGTGCACAGGCTCCGTGTAAGTCTGCGAGCTGAGCACCCTCGGTTTCTAGAACAGTGAAATGTCAGCGCTGGAGGGATGGTTGATGATCATCTCCTCCAGGGGCTCCAGGCTGTTGGTTTTCAAGTGAGAAAACGTTCTTAACCAAGCCACTTGTTCCCCCAGACCATGAAACCAGCAAAGGTGGCGGCAAAGAGTGGGGGCCTGTGGGCAGCAGAGTTCGGTCGAATCCCCTGGCGTCCCCCCAGGGGACCCTCGGGCTCAGAGACACATGAGTCCAGGAGGGTTTACTTCACGACCTTAGATGTGGCGTTCAAGTCTCTTCTTTCTCTTACTCCGAGAACCCTGGTTCTCCACAACATCAACACTTACCCCACTGTACGTGTTCGCAAATGTAATCGTTTTAGAATAGCAGCACCCACGCGAACACCACAAGGACGGCCACTGAGTGCATCCAAAACTCAGCATGTCCTCAGGGTGCTGGTGTCACTGGGGCTGTGGCATCAATACACACTGATGGAAATCATTCTGTCTGGGCGTTTAGGTCACAAAGTTGACATACAAACATTTAGTTAATCAGTGTGCTTTTATTGTTTACGGATTGCTTTGCTGTTCTTTTTTACTTACCTTTGTTTTTCTAAATCACATAGAATAAGGGCACAGTTCCAAAATTAGCACAGTAAAGCGGCTCCTTCAGGGCAGGCTGGCTCCCACGGCTGTGCCCCCTCTAGTCGTGCTCTGGCGCTCCTGCAGGCAACCTTTGAAAATGAACGTGTGGTTTACTCTTGCATTGCTCCTTTGTGAAAAATAAGCAAATATATCTTTTGAGTCTATTTATATATTGAATGTGTATGTATATCATATATGTGTACATATACATATTATATATTTGTATAATATGTACATAAAACGTATACATAATTTTTAAGGTGGCACACTGCATATGCATTGTCTTTCTCTCGATGTATGTTGGAGAAGTCTTCTATAGCAAGATATGGAGATTTTTCTCATTCCTAAAATCAGCACCTACAGCCCTTTCATTCTGACACTTAAGGACACTGAGACACCGAGAATGTTGTCTGTCCTCTGTGCCCAGTACATGGGGGGACCTGAGAGGCCATAGGTCCAGCCTGGGCCTCTTTCCACTAGTTACAGTGGACCCGAGTCTCCGGGGCCCACTGAGATGAGAGGTCTTTCCAAGGCTGCAGGCTGGGGTCTCATCTGTGCAGCCCTCTCCCCTGCCCCAGGCAGAGGGTCAGAGCTCCCTGGGGACCTCATCCAGACCATGGCCCGGGGTGGGCCCAGCCACAGGCACCAGAATGGGAGCTAGAAGTGGCTTAGGCCACCTATAAATCTGACAGTCCCCTGATCGGCAAACAGCCCGAGGCCGGGAGAGGTAAGTGCATGGTGTGGCCCCGTGGCCCCAGCCTCCCCACACAGGCACGAATTGTGTCTCAGGCTCTGCCTTCAGTGGACAGGAGGCAGAAGCTCTTCCCAGAGGGGCTGCAGAGCAGGGACTGGGGGAGACCAGGGGAGTGGAGCCCAGGAGAACCAGCTGGGAACTGTGGCTCTACCACCCCACGCCGTGCGGCCATAGGCGAGACACCGAACAGTGCCAAGCCTCAGTGCCCTCATCCGTCAAGCGGGGAATCCCACTCCGCAGACTTATTGCGGAACCAGCAGAGGGTGTGTGAGAATTGGAGGTGAGCATTTCCTGCACACAGTGGGTGCACTGTAAATGGCAGCCATGGTGTTTTCCAGTGTGACACATTTGGGACGCAGCCACACAAAGATGGAACACCAGGCAATGAACGGTCAGTGTGTGGGGTAGGATGGGGGTGGGTGCACGTGGGGAGCAGGGGTTACCTCCCGGCTTGCTTCCTTGCCTCTGTTCAGCCTGGGCGCCCACCCTGATTCTGCCCAGGGAATGAACCGAGAGCCTCCAGTGAAGGGGGTGAGGGAGAGGTGACAGAGGCTCCAGGAACTGCCCGCATCTGGGTGACTGGCACGAGGCCCTGCGAAGGCCCCAGCAGCCCTGGCCTGGCCATTTCTCCAAAAGCAGGCCTAGAAATGCCAGAGCCCCGAGGCCCTGCCCCCCAACCCCTCCTCCTATTGATGGACAATTCCAGTGGCCCTCGCAGCTTCCCCAGACGTAATCTCTCTTCTTATGATCACTTCGGCCTCTCGACAATCCTGTGGGACAGGCAGGGGAGCTCCTGTCACCCTGGCTTCGCAGATGGGAAAACCTGGCTCGAGAGGCCACCAAAATCATTGGGTCAGTGGGAAACGCAGAAAGGGAACCTCAACCTTCCCTCTCCAGGGAGAATGTGTTCCAGTCTCAGCTTTCCTTATCCTTAAAATTAGACGGTCTCAAAATTCCCTTCCAATGCTCAGTTAACTCCTCAAATTCCAAGAATCAAGGCCTCTGTGGGTCTGTCCCTGCAGAGAGTTGTGGGCCAGCTCTGGGGGCCCATATTTGGTGGGATCGAGGCCCCACTGGCCTGGTCTCCAGGTGTCCGTCCCTCCCTGGCTCTTAGTCACCTGCCTAGGAATGCTGGTGCTCATGGGAGATGATGACGAGTGTCTCAGGTGTTCTCGAAGCTCATGCTTCCTGCCCAGATCCTTGCCAGAGGGCTGCTCCATTCACTTCAGACACTGCGTGAGGAATTTCATCTCTGTGTTCTATGATGTCGCAGATTTTATCATTCTCTCCTTTTTCGTAAGAAGGGAATTTAGTGGGAAATTATTTCTTGAAGGTAAAATTAAGATCCTAAATTTCACCTCATAGATTCCTTATGAGGAATCATAAGGAAGACTCATAAGGTAGAATCATGAGGTAGAAAAAGCGAGCGAGCAAGAAGCCTGCCCAGATCAGGGCGTGGCATGTCCTCTCAGGGCCAGGGACCTCTCCATGGGGCACACAGCTAAGCGCTGACCCCTCAAGCGCTCGTGAAACTCTGTGGGGGGAGGATCCTCTTTCTCCAAATAAGGAAACACTCAGAGAAATTAAAATACTCCTGAAGTCACAGACAGTAAGTGGCAAAGCTGAGATTTGAAACAAGGGACTAGAAATTGTTGGCCCTTCACCGTTTGTGGCCCAGAGGAAGCAGCTTGGGTAGACTGGGACCCCAGTGCCTGCTTCACAGCCTGCTCTCCCAGGCCCCTGCCGCCAGGTCTGCCTCTACAGGTCCCCTTCTCCTCCACCAGACAGCTCCCCCGCAGCAGAGACCCCTCCCCAGACACACAGGATCCCGCAACGAGCAAGACAGATTCACCCTTTTCTTTCCTATGAGTGTCCATTCATTTCACGTAGTAATTTTCAAGTCTAAATGTATTTTTTAATTTGCCAGATAAGTTGTGAAATTATGACTATTCTGCCTACCCTGCATCCCCCTACTTCTCTGTGCATCAAATATACAAAAGAATAATAAAAAATCTTTTTTTTTTCAGTATCGGGTGTTTTGCATGCATTGACTGAGGGTCCCAGGGTTACAGCATTCACCCCGACTCTCACAGCTAACAGGGGCAGTGCTAGAATCCATCCAGGTCTCCTTGGACCCCAAGCCCATGGTTATCCCATTCTGTCTCTGCTTCCCCCAGGAGAAAACCGTCCTAAAGGCCTGGGTTTGTTCTGCCCACCCCCGTCCTGGGGCTCCCCAGCCTGGGACTTAATTACACGTGTGGAAAGACTTCAAGGAGAGATGAAAGGGATCAGCATACAGAACTTCTCCACACACAGGCCTCTCGTCTGAGAGCTCTGTCTATCTATTTATCATCTATCAATTTTTTTTTCAAGATCAATTTTTTTTCAATTGACTCAGAGGCAGGTGGAGATGATCTTTCTTTTGTCTTACGAAGACAGAAGCCTAGAAATGTGGGCGCAGTGGCTTTCTCGGGGGATGGGTGTTTGAACATAGCCTAGAATGCAGGATGCCCACAGCTCATTTTTCCTTCAAACAACCTGATCCCAGCCTCTGCCTCAGTTTCCCCTTGTGGTTACATCTCAAATCTGCTTAAGGGCCACCTGCCAAGAGGAATTAGAATGTCACCAAGCCGTCCTCAGGCTCAAGCGTCCAGAGCAATGGCTGAGGCCAGGAGAGGACTCTAGAGTTCGTCCTGGAGTCCTTTCCTCGTGTGTCACCGTAGGGCTATGACACTCACCTCTCGGGGTCGTCACAGGATTCCAGGAGATAACTCACAGAGAGTCCCTAACCCAGGGCCCGGCACACTTATTACAGACGCATTATTATTATTTGCTGGTCTATGACTAAAATCTGTAATTATCATGCTGCATTGATTATTGGTAGGGAGAAAACATGTTATAATTTTTAAAAATTATATAAATTATCTTCTAGACTTTTTTTTTAACTTTCTATGACTATATCTGCCTTTGTTTCTGCTTGTATGGAAATTAACTTTTGCCTTTTCCTGCAAAATTATCTTTTATAGCCTCCTGGATTATGATAATAATACTCTGTACTTTTGCAGGGCCTTTTATCCGGGAATCTCAAAGCCCTTCATAAACTTTAATTAATTCTTGCAACAAGCCCCGTGAGGTAGGTAAGTATGATTACCCCCACTTTACAGATAAGGAGACCGAGACACTGAGAAGTTCGGTAATTTGCCAAAGGCCCCAAAGCAGTTAGTAACTGAGTCTGAACAAGACCGCAGAACGCCCGTCTCAGGCCCCACTTGGCTCACTGGGGCTGCGCTGCTGGTCTCCCCGGGCCCCAGGGCACGACTGAGGGGGACCTCAATCAACTGCAGCACTCGTGTTAAGTACATGTTGCACGGCTTACAGGCTTTGTGGGGAATTATTTAGGCTGACTCAGACACTTTGCCCCTGGGTACTGGCCTATCTTCAGGCGAGCCAGGCAAAGCCCGCCAACCGGCTCCTCAGATCAGAATGCTCCTGCGACAGAGCTGTCAGCCAGTGGGCTCCCATTTCCCTCATATTTGGACTCAGTCAAGCATCTGCTCTGTGTCAGGACTGTGCCAGCACCTTTTTTGCCTGTGCCAACTCCCCTAAATTAAGTCTTACGGCAACCCTATGAATGCCCATGTTATCCTATTTTACAGATGCAGACAACTGAGGCTCGGAAAGTGAAGTGGCATATCCAACTCACACAATAGAACCAGGATTCCAGCCAAGTTCTGGCTCAAAGATGGATGACCTTGTCACTCAACCAGCTGACACCTGGTGTCCAGTTGTGCGCCAGGCAGGGTTATTGATCTTACAGTGGCATTTCCAAGGTAGGTGAGTGAAGACTTTTTATTATTATCGTGAGCCAGGTCAGCTAATAACTTCTGTTCTTGGATGCACGAATTAATAAGGAACTCTCCTAGGAAGGTCTGATGGCTGCAAGATTTCAGAAAGGGGCACGGTTCCTTCCAGAGGCCTTTTCCAAAGGACGCCCAGCAGAAGGCTCTCGTTGTCTGCCCACCCCACCCCATCCTTCCTTACTCAATGGCCTCTCATCACGCGCAGCAAAACTCCTTCCCTCGGGCTGGAGACGTCAGAATGGCTCAGGATGCTTCATTGTCCTTCCTCCAACTGACTGTTGAAGTTGGACAAGCCTGGATTTGCTTCCGGTTCTGTACTCACTGATGGTTAATCTTGGGCAAGTCGTAACCTCTCCATGCCTCAGTTTCCTCATTAGTAGAAGCAGTTCTTGCAAGGATTAAATGAGCTGATGAAGACAAAAGCCCACGGCACAGGGTCTGGCATACAGTAAGTGCTCAGTAAATATCGATGCTCTGCATCCTCTTGCCTGATCACTGTCCACGTTCCACCAGCACGGAGCCAACTGGCTCGCAGCAGTGCACGCGGTTCCTTTCCTTGTTGCCTCTGCCAACATCGTGGCTCAGACCCTCGAGGTCCTAACATACCTCGCCCAGGTCATTGCAATACCCAGGAGCGGTCACAACAGCTGACCTCCACAGTCCTGTGTGACAGCTTGCAGGGCCAGAGGTTGGCTGGGGGTCACCCAGCCCTGCCTCTCACCAACCGTGGATGTCGCTCTTGTCTTCGTCAGGTCCTGAGACGTAGACCCCTCCTCACTAAAGAGGAGGGGTGGACTTAATGTGCTCCAGGCCTTCAGCCTTCAAGGCCTGACGTCCTGGGGTTCCATTCTGCCCTGACCGTGTCAGGACTGCAAGCTCAGCCTTGGTAAAGGAGGAGTCCCCTCCCCAGTGCCACCAGGTGAGGGGCAGGCACTTGGGTACAATCATGTAGGCTGAACCATCAGGCTGCTGAACAATATGGCAAATCTGAGAGACTTGCCCTTTCTCTGCTCCAGCCACAAGCAGGCGGGATGGCCTGGCCTGCCTTCCACCACGTGGAGCAAAGCCAGCCCGGGTCCCCCAGAAGCCAGCAAGAGCGAGGCGGCGTTGAGCCTGGAAGGCATGTCAAGGAGGTGAAGGGGTCGCTGGGGTGGGGAGGAGGGCCTTGCAGCAACAGCACAGGGGCACATGGGGAGAGGGGTGAGTCCTGGGACCCACCTGGTTCTCTTCTGGGCCAGCATTGCCAGAGGCACCCTAAGAACGTCCCCCAGCGCTGAGGCCGGAGAGCAGGCCACCAAACACTGCCTTGAAACAACATGAGTCAGGGGTGTTGGAGCCTCAGGCCAGCCAGGCCCCCAGGCCTCTCAGACTGGGAGTCCTGGGCCACTGCCTGCAAGACAAGCTCTGCGGCCCTATCTCCCCCTCACCAGATGGTGGGCACGACAAGGTCAGGGACTTCGAGGGCAGGACTTCAACCTTGCCCAGGGGTGGCCCGTCCTGCGACAGAAGTATCAGGTCTCCAGATGACCTGCCCCTCAGAGGAAAAATGTGCATATAGCTCTCATGCTGACCCCCAGCTTTGCCCGTGGGTTCCCCAGGCAGCTTCAGACAGGGTGATGTCCCCAGCCCAGGAGAGCTAGGGCTGGCCACCCACCCGGCACCCCCGCACGCCTGCAGCTGCCTCTAGTCTCAGCTCCCCAATGGGTCTGCTGTCCCCTCGGCCTCCCTACCTGGGCTGGCCTGAGCCAGTCCCTCCAGCCCTGACCAGAGGGGAGTTTCTGGGCCTGCAAAGTCAAGGGCCTGTCCTTGGCCAACCCTGCACACATCTAGCCCCGAGGGCCCTGCCCTCCCCTGTTCTCTGGGCTGTCTGCCCTCTGAGACCGCCTTTCTTGTTTAAACACTAGCACGATCAAATAAATATTTGCTAAGTCGTGCGCTAGATGGCCACAAGGACTCCCACACTCGTGTCATGTAATCCTTCCACTCAAGGGAATCAGACTCCTTCGCTGCGGTGGGTCCTTCTAGAAGTTCCTGGACCATCACGAAGAGCACAACTGTAAAAGAATGATGGTGCGTGCGCACGTGTGTGTGCACACACCTATGTGTGGCCCCTAGGATCCGATGTGAGGTATCACATTCAAGCCAGATTACAAAAATGCCCCCAAAACATCCCCAGCTGCCAGTCCTCTCCTCTCTGATGAAGGGAGTGAGCAGAGAGATGGGCTCATCCTTGATCTGGCTTAGAAGGGCAGAGCCCCAAAAGCATTGCTGTTTCCTCTCTTTTCTTTTGACAGGGAAAGATTTGCCCTGAGCTAACATCTGTTGCCAATCCTCCTCTTTTTCTTTTGTTACTCCCCGAAGCCCCAGTGCATGCTTGTATATCCTAGTTGTAGGTCCTTCTAGTTCTTCTGTGTGAGCCACTGCCACAGCATGACAACTGTCACAGCATGACAGACAGGTGGTGCGGTTCCACGACCGGGAAGCAAACCTGGGAAGCTGAAGTGGACTGTGCAGAACTTTAGCCGCTAGACCACCAGGGCTGGCTTTTCTCTCATTTTTAAAAAACATATTTATTATTTATAATTATAAAAGTTAAAACTTGCTTGTTACAGAAAATTTGGAAAATACAGAGAAATTTTGTCACCAGCTACCTGCCCCAAGTTGCTTAAAGACTTACATAGGCCTAAAGAGCCACTTGTTGCTTAGTTGGTTAAAGAACAGCTTAACAAGTGCCATCAGCATTCAATAGTTCCTCAAAGTTGTTTTTCAGGAGAAAGAGCAACTACCCACCGGCTTGAACCGGCTCAAATCGGTCCAAACCACACTGCAGTAATGACACTTGGGCAGAAGAATGGAAAATGGACAAAATTAACTTTTACCTCGTTTTATTAGGAACACTGTCCCGGGAGGAGCTGCAGTCCTGTTAACATAGCATGCGATGTATGTGGAGGAGTGTGTCTGAACTGTGCGTGTGCCAGCCCACGCCCGCCTCTACGTGGAATGACAAAACTTCCTTCTCGCACACTCATGCCCCACCCCAAATAAAAGGCACACGCTTCTTGTGCTCAGGGAGCCATAGCTTTGTGACATTATTCCCTATGGTCTCCATTTTCTTTGCCACATGCCGCAAATAAAATTTCTGCTTTGTGTGACAACTACTTCTGGTGTAGTTTGATTTAACTCACCAAGAAGGAGACTCACATTTGGTCCAGTGACAAATGGAAGAGAGAAATTAAGATCATCTGAAATCCCACCCTGCCAGGGTAATAATAATGGAGTAACATTTACTGAGCTCTCAGGGCGTGCTGGACACGTGTTCTTGTGAGCAGGCACCTGGGCAGTTGAGAGCTGAGGGACCATAACACTTAGGGTTCAGTCAGGCGGCCAGTCGTCCAGCCTGGACTTCAACCCAGGAAGGCACAGGGCCCCCTCCAACACGGTTTATGTTGTGCTTTTCCTTCCAATGTAACCTTCTCCTGTGCTCCTCTTTTCAACAAAATTGGGCCCAAATTGCATTTTGTTTGTATTCTGCCTTCTGTGTTGAACCCCTGTATTGCAAACATTGTCCCTGATCATGAAGCATTCTTTGAAAGCATTTCAGTCACTGTGTAAGATTCCAGCCTATGAAAACCTCTCCCATAATTTATTTAATCTTCCCACCTGTTAGACTTTTGGGGCAGGTCACAAAAAAGATGGAGGGCTCTGCTCCTCGTGAGAAACCGACCCTGCACATGCCACCCCTGCGGGGGCCAGAGCCAGTTTCTGTGTCTCTGGCTGGTTAGACAGAGTGGGGGCTGTGACTGGCTAGATGGAGTGTTCAGCTGTGAGTCCGGGACTCCCCTATTTCTCCTTGTCAAAGAGAATTCTCCTCGTGAAAGCCGCCAGGCTGCTTAATGGTTATGAGGTTTCCTTTTGGGGAGATGAAAGAGCTCTGGAAGTCGACAGTGGTGCTGGCTGCACAACGCTGTGAAAGTACTGAATGCCGCTGAATTGTGTACTTTAAAATGGGAATTTTTGAGCCAGCCCTGATGGCCTGGAGGTTAAAATTCAGCACACTCCACTTCAGTGGCCCAGGTTCCATTCCCGGGTGGGTGTGGGACCACACCATTCATCCGTCAGTAGCCATGCTGTGGCCGTGGCTCACGTAGAAATAGAAGGACTTACAACTAGAATGTACAACTATGCACTGGGGCTTTAGGGAGGAAAAAAAAATTAAAATAAATAAATAAAATGGTGATTTTATGTTGTGTATATTTTATTACACTTTTTTTTAAAAACTGTCAAACTAGGAGGCCGCCTGGTGGCACAGCGGTTTAGTCCGCGCTTGGCAGCCCGGGGTTCACAGGTTCAGATCCCGGGTGTCCGCCGACGCACTGCTCGTCAGCCACGCCGTGGTGGCGTCCCATATAAAGTAGAGGAAAATGGGCACGGATGTTAGCCCAGGGCCAGTCTTCCTCAACAAAAAGAGGAGGATTGGCAACGGATGTTAGCTCAGGGCTGGTCTTCCTCACACACACAAAAACCAAAAACTGTTAAGCTAGACTGGTCACTTGGCCGCAGGACTAGGTTTCCTTCCCTGGTTTCTGAATACACATGCACCTCGGATTACTCACGCGGCCTCCTTCTCACGGGTGGTGGACTAGAAGGAAAGCTTAGCCCGTCACAGAAAGGTCTCAGATATCGCCTTTCAGGTCAATGATCAGCGGATTCGAAGCCCCGCCCCCCTCCGATGGCTGTATCCCCTCCGCAGCACACCTGACACTGGGACTCTGCCTGCCTTACATCCCTCCCCTCTTGGCATTTCCTCAACCGTAACCAGTGTTTTCTGGAACCACAACCTCTGTTGCCGGGTCAGCGGTGATATCTTGGCACATGAGTCGTGTTATTTATCGTTGTTGCCATAAAGGGACTTTTGTCCACATTGCAGCCCAGGTGCCTCCTGCTTCATCAAGACTTCTTGACACCTGCTGCTGGAGCCAAGGCCACAGAGCTCTCTGTCCTCACGTCTCTGTCCTCATCCCTTTCTCCCGTGGGTTGCCTTATCTCTGCAGAGCTGATCTCCCTACGAGACGGCACACACTTTGGAAGCAGAAACATTTACTATTCACTTGGTTACCCGCCTCCCTCCCCGCTCCAATCCCCTCACAGGCCTCGTCCCTTCATCACGTGATGAGGAAGTACTGAGTGAGGTGCCCTGCTCCTCTCCACAGAGAGGGCTCCTTCCCATTAGACATGCTGACGCCTTCGGTGCTGTGCTGTTGGTCCATTGCCAGGAGTTACCAGCGGATCCCTGATGAGGAGATATGTCATTGATATCTGTTGGATGGAAACGGGGGTCCCTCTCACTATTTCCAGAGGACAGGTGGTGTTATTTCCAGCAAGCGCAGCCCGTCTGTTGCTTTTCCCTCCCGTGCAGCACCCTGCAGCACCCCACTTCTGGAACTAAGAAGAGTGGGCTGTGTTCTAAGATCTTATTTGGAAGTTAGTTACTGGGAATTTGCGGTGTATTTTACCATAGAAACACTGCTGTGAAAGGTAACCAGTTGCCCAATATAGCCCACAAAACCAAGTCAGCTCATATGTTTGAAATACTACACACTTGTCAGTAAAAAATAATAGAAAATAGTGGCCCTAGAATACTGATGAGATCCTGGTTTTCCCTAACCTCCCCACTGTGGGTCCAGTTGGGTCCAGAACGACAAGTGCATCCAAGATCTCACTACCTCTTATCCCACCTGCTCACACAGGACCTCAGCCACCCCAGAGCTACCCCTGCCCATATCTCCCCCTGCGAGACCCACGCCATGGGTTCTTACATGCAAGACAGCTGAGGGTGCTGAGTCAAAATCATGCCGCCTTGGGAGCCCTTGAGCAGCCTTCCCCTGGCACCACCAACTTGAATCTCGTGGCCCCTCAGCCTCTTGGGCCCACACTCACTCTTGGCCTTAAGGGGTTTAGGGGTGGTGGAGGCATGTGCAATGAAGCCCATTCACAACTCACCACAGCAGACTTGAGTCAGATCTGAAAGTTGGGCTGCATTCATTGAAAGGAGTAGACAGAGTTGAGTGTCACTGGAGGCAGATAATACCTTGGTGCCTAGTCATTTCTGCTGACCACTTCACAAGAACTTTCCAGAAGTCAGGGTGTGGGGAACCAGAGAGCAACTTTCTCTACCCTTAATTTGTTCCTTCAGCCTGTAGACACTTATTGAGCATCAACTATGTGCTTGCCCTTCACTTGTGGATCTAAAGAAGTACACTTGGCTGTTATCTAGAATCAGCAGGCCTGGATTCATGTCCTGTGTGAATTTAACTGGTTTAACTGGAAGCATGGGAGCAACTTGTAGCAATGCTACAAATCACTATGACCTCAATAAAATTAAAAATTTTTTTAAATAAAGTCTTTCAATAAAAAAAAAAACTAACAACTGGTAACACACAGACACTGGCCAAGCAGATGGAAGCAGAGTGCCACGGGCCCCTGAGGGACAGGCACAGCTCTCTCTTGGCCGAATCGTGGAGGGAGGTGGGGGGGAGAAGGGCCCCCAGGAAGGTGTGGGCAGCAGTCGGAGGGCTAGGGCCATGGAATTATTTCAACATGTAAACAACTGGCATGGCCCTAGCACCTGAATATCAACTCTAATACAAGTATTATCACTGTTACTTTACACTAGTTGAAGGCAGAAACGAAGGCAGTGGAGAAATGACAACCTGCAAGATAGACGCTGTCATCCCCACTTTACACATGAAGAAACTGAGGCGCAGAGAAGCTGTGATTTGCCCAAAGTCACACACCGTTCAATGGAGAAGCTGGGGTCTGAACCCAGCTCGTCTGCCTCAGAAGCTAGGCTCCTCCCAGGGGAGAAGGGCTGTCTCTGGCCAAGAGTGCCAGTGACTGGCTGACCTGTTGCTGGTTTGCTTCCTCCTGCATGGGTCCTGCAGCTGGCATTTGCAAAGAGCCAGAAGGGCAGCTCTGCTGGGCACAGAGGCAGAGCTCCCGCCCGCCTCGGCCGCTCACCTCACTGGCAAATCTTTCCCTCCTTTGCTCAGGTTTGGATCTGGAGGAAGTCAGCACTGTAAGGACCCTCAGAGCTCGTTGGATCCATCATCCCGCTCTCCCATTTTATAGACAGGAAAAGTGAGGTTCAGAACAAGGAGACTGCCCCGCTAAAGTCTCACAACCAGAACGTGGCAGAGCCAAGGCCGGAAACCAGGCCTTCTGACTCCCAGCGGCTACGCGGCCCCCCCGAGGGTACCTGGCAGGGGAACAGCTCAGGGCACTGTAATTCTCATTCCCTCGGCCAAGTGCACATGTGCAATGAAGCCGTAAGGAGCCATCTCCCCTGCAGTCAGCGGGCCACAAGGCTGCTCTGTGAGCTGCGTTCAGTGATGTCAGTGGGAGTTGTCCACGTGTGACTTCACGGAGGTGTGACGGTGTTGCATACACCTCCCCTGTGCTTCAGATTTGCAGCTTAGCGTCTTTCTGGATCCATCATACAGGCCAATGTGTGCTTCATAAAAGGAACGGGTAGATGAGAGTCCATTTAGTGTAATAAGGGGTTTGGTTTTATGAGCAGGAAGAATTGCCTTTGTCCCGTAGCATGAAAAAGTGATTTTAAAGTTAAAATTATGTCATGGGGTGTCTCTCAGACTTTGGTGATATATGACAGCTCACTAGAGAGTTACAGGGGTGCTTTCTTCCAAAGGAGCCCAGAGCTGAGGATGCACGCACGGCCTGTGGCTCGGGGAGCCGTTGCCACTTGTTTCTGAAGTGCTGACTTAACAGACTTTCCAAGGAATGTCCTGTCCTAGGCCAGACTCGTGCCCCGAGAACACAGTTCTTGCAGGGCCAAGTTGAAGGGAACCATGGCCCTAGAAGTTCAGGTTGTTTTCAAAATGCAAGTGCTGTTGGGTGTGTTGCCATTTGTATGTTTAATATCAACATTTATAGCTTAGGCCTAGAGCAACAGCGTCCAACACCAAAACCAGGAGCCAGGCATGGCTACTTAAGTTTGTTTAAACTAATTAAAACTAAATACAATTACAAATTCAGCTTCTCAGTCACCCTAGCTATGTTTCAAGTGCTCAAGAGCTGCATGTGGCTAGTGGCTGCCATACTGGACAGCGAAAATACGGAACACTTCCATCCTTGCAGAACCGGGCGGCGCTGGCCTAGAAAGTGAGCACCATGGCGGGAGTGGGTAAAAGGAGTATTTCATACAGACCCAGGGAACCGATCAGAAAGGCCTCAACTGCATGAGCATGGGAGCGAGGCTGTAAGTCTGGATGTGGTCAGGAAATCCAGACATGGGGACGGTGAGCGCCGTCCTATGGGGAGGAATTCGCTGGCTGCACCCGGACATCAAATCAGCTCTGCCCAGAACAGGTCCTGATATAAACCTTGCTTAGTGGGGACACACCGGAGAGGCAGAGGAATTACAGGCAGTCTCTTATTTTGCACTTTGCATGTATTTTTGATCCTGGAAATCCCATCATGAAGAGATTATTATAAATCAAATCATACTTTTCTAGGAAAATGTTTCTGTTTATTATTCTTAGGGCTTGTTTATTTTCAGGGAACCGAAGTGACCTTGAAAGGTTAGGTAAAGATTAAGCAAAGGGAGATTTATTCTAAGGAGCTGGGAAATTGCATGAAACCTGAGAGAGGCGGTTCTGCCCCGACAGGGATGGAAGAGGCCCTCGCAAGCCTGGTGGTCCCCCTCCACCTCCCAAGATCCCTTTCCGCTGCTCTCTCCGCCACGGTGCCATTCTTCTCCATGCATGTGGGCCCGCATGGTTCCCAAGCTACGTGCACACGGTGATCCTGGCCGAGCGGGCTCCAGGCCTTATTGCTCCAGTGTGTCAGCACCCACGTCAGCAATCCAGGCAGAAAGAATCCGGCCCGGCAGGTTTGAGGCCGGTATCTCTCCCACATCCAATCACTTGAGCCTGAGGTTAGATTTATTCCCAGACTGTGGAAAGCACAGGTGCTCTAGAAAGGGTACAGGAGGAGGAGCAAGGCTGCCTCTCTGCTACAACTCGGCATGAGCTACATCACCACGCCCTCCTAGTGTGGTCAGAAAAGAGAAAACACAGCAATGAGAATCTCTAGGGTCATTTACAAAGATCAAATTCAGCTGGAAATTCAAGACTTGAACCTAAATAGTCAGTATCTAAGTGTCCAGAAGAGGGCCTGCTACCTAAAGTGCTCAGCGAATACTTGTATAAGGAAGGAATGAAGGAATGAATGAAAGACCTGCCGAACTACAAGACGGTCACAGACTACAGGACTTTACAGGACTTTTATATCACATATTTGATTTAAAAAGAAAAATTTAGAAAACCCTCCCTTCTGTGCCTAAAATGGACATAAAGTTTCCAATACCTTTCTGTCAACATTTACTGAAAACCTGCCCCGCACACGACCCTGGGAACAGAGCGGCGAAGGAGACAGGCACACAGCCCACTCGATGGGGAAGACACGACTAACCACGTTAATGCATGTTAGATGAAGATGATGAAGGAAATCTGAATTTACACTTCTTTACTCTCTGGATAAATCTCACTGTAGCAAGAACAAGTATCAAAATCATCCCAAAGTAGTGTAGGCAGCACTTAACGTGATTTTGAAGATAAATATGGTGTTTCTCCCATCAGACAGCATTTTACATGTTTTAAATCAACAAAGTAATTTCCTTGTTGATTAAAAGTTAGATAATACAGAATAGCATTAAAAAGAGAATAAAAATTCCATCTATTCATAAGTATTTATATAAAGTCACACTGTTCTGTTTGGGATGATGAAAAAGTTCTGGAAATGGATAATAGCAATGGCTGCACTACAGTGTGAAGGTACTTAATGCCACCAAATTGTATACTTAAGAAGAGTTACAATGGTAGATTTTATGACGTGTATTTTACCACAAAAAAATTCACACTGGATGCACAATTTTATAAATCTATGTCTTCATTTTCCAATAGCATGACATTTCTCCATTATCATTAGAAAACATTTGTAAATATAATTGTAAAGACTGAATACTATTTCATCCAATGGCTACAGCATAATTTTATTACCATTCCATTCATGTTGGATATTTGGAATGTTTCCAGTTTTGGGTTATTATAAATGACATTTTCTGAAGACCTTTGTGCATAAAATTTCATACGCTTTTTAGAGTCTATCCTTGGAATAGAGCCCTAAAAGCGGGATTGCCAGGTTAAAAGGTGTGGCATTTTTAAGGCTTCTGATACTTATTGCCGGATTCCATTTGGTAAATGTTGTACCGATTTATACTTCTGCTTGCTACACGACAGAGCCATCATCCCAACCCCACAGCCTGAACACATACATTCTTGAAAGTCTCAGGCACCTGTGGTTTCTCTCCTTCTTCCTGCTAGGTGTCTTGCTCCCCAGCTTGCCAAGTGCTGCTTTTATTTGAAAGCACAGTAACAGCACACAGGCCATCAGCTCAGACTCGTCTGAAAGAACTCTGGCAGCCCCTCAGAACTGCAGAGGCGGGCGGGCGGCGTGGCCCAGTGGGTCAGGGAGGTGTGTTCTAGAGAGAGACTGTGAGAGGAGGCGAGTGTAGATGAGACCATGAGAGGGCTGGGAGACAAGAGGCGAGTGCCACCTAGAGGGATGGGACCCTGAGACCTCTCAGCCAAACCAGGCCACATTGAGAGTGAAAGGGACACTATTAATCATGACGCTAGAACACAGCATAAACCAAGGTGACTCTACCAGGCAAACCAGGATACACACCTGCCTTAAGTGTCATGTCTACAAAGTCAGCACCAAGAGTCTGTATGGAATGGGACCCCAAATATCTGAAATGAGGGTCTTTTGGAGACTGTGGGTATTTGGTCTCTACATGGGTGCAAGGGAGGAAGAGCATGGCCCATGGTCCAAGGACCACGCTCTCTCATGAGGTGACAAGACAGCACACACACCTGAAAGCTTATACGCCACCTTGTCAAAAAAGCAGAGACCGGACAAGCCCAGATATGGCCAAGAGACGCTGGAGAGGCCAGAAGCAAAGAGATCTGCAGGAATGCAGTCACTGGGGCTCCACTGATTTGAGATGAAGCATCTCTCAACCAGCGAAGACCTAAGGGGAAGGTATTCCAGGTGAGGGAACCGGCCCGCCAGGGAGATGTAGAAGCAGATATGAGAACTGACGGTTGTTGACCCCCTTTCAAATGTCAGGGCCTGAGCTAGGCACCTTATAGTTTATCCAATGATCCTACAACCAATAGCCCTACAAAATCCTATCCCCAACAACCCTACAAAATCACGGTTAGATGCCCAGACTCACAGAGGTGTACAGACTTTCCAAGAGCCCACAGCTAGCTGTAACAAGATAATATTTGTACTTACCGGGTGCTGTGGTTTAAAAAGAAGGGCGGGACGGCAGAGCATTTGCCCCAGGTGCAGGCAGTAAGGACATGCATTGTCTGCAGATAATTTTAAAAACGATAATAAAACTGACTAAAAGCTGCTCTGCTTGTTATTATCACCGTGCCCATCAATTCGAAACAATGTCACTGATAAAATACTCCTTCCTGAAAAAAATTCCTTTGTTCTAAACAATTGCTGTGGTTATGGTTGACTTTTAATAACATATATGTGAACTTCACGTTTTCATTACTAGCCCTTTCATAAACGTTGTATCCTGCACCGAAATTAATTCAGAGAACTCCCAGTTCCACAGTTGGCCCCTGATTCACACAGACGTGACCACATGTGTTCATTTTGAGAGTAAGTTTCTCACGATTTGCATTCCTTCAGTAGGCTGACCAACTTGTTCCGGTTCACCCCGGACTTTTCTGCTTTTAGCACTGAAACTCCCAAACGGTTGGCCAGCCTGCCTCTGAGCTCAGCCCAGGAACAATTCACTTCTTCAACCCTCATGACAGATTTGAAACAAACAACGCTACGACAGGGGTTGTGAAAGCCAAGGAATGGAGCTTGCATTTCAGTTCTGTCATTCCTTGTGCAGTTTAGGCAGTAAAAATTTAAACAATGAAAGTGCTAACTGCAAGATGTAATATCTTTGGTAAATACAAATTTTAGTTCATATATGAAATGTTTAACTTAATTTGAATAATATCTTTAAAACTGGCATTTCTTCTTTTCAAATTATTTTTTGTTTTAAACCTAAAAAACAAATCAAGAAAATAATGATTACTGCTGGTTTTCACATAAGTTATCACAGAAAACAAACCTGTTGTATTGGGGGGGGGGTGTTCATAAGTTTGGTGTTTCAGGTGTCAAATATAGTAGATACAACATTGGGGCTGTGCATAAATTATCTAATTTAATCCCCATGGCAACCCTATGAGGCAGCTTCTATTATTTTCCCCACTTAGAGATGAAGAAACTGAGATTCAGGTAAATAAACTAACTTGCCAGGGACAGTTGGGATTCAAATCCAGGCGCTCTGTCCCCGAAGCCCACTTTCCTGACCACTGTGCTATGCCACACTTAACCCCAAACCTGGGCTCTTCCAGAGGGGGCTGCTCGCTGGGGTGTGAGGGCCCAAGCTAAGAATTTTTTTGTAAGAATGAAACTGCTTCTTTCAGTTTTACATGGCTGCATAACAAATTACCCCAGACTTTAGTGGGGTGAAACCACCATCTATTCTGTGCACAGATTCTGCGGTCAGGACCAGTGGGTCAGGTTTGTCTCTGCTCTGTGACTTCTGGGGCCTCATCTGGGAAGATCTGGTGGCCCAGGGACTCCACGGCTTGGGGCTGGATTTTATCTGTTGATGGGTGTCCTTCCTGCCTGAGCAGGTGCTCAGCTGTGAGTAGACACCGAACACAAGCTCTCCACGAGGTTTCTTTCAGCATGGTGGCCTCAGGGCAGTCTCCTGTCTTACAAGGCTCCAAAGGCAGCGAGGGAGAAGCTGCATTGCCTTTGCCACATTCTGTAGGTCTAAATGGGTCACAAGCCGCCCCGATTCCATTTCAACTCTTTTTTTGTGTGTGAGGAAGACTGGCACTGGGCTAACATCTGTGCCCATCTTCCTCCACTTTATATGGGACGCCGCCACGGCATGGCTGACAGCATCAGCGGGCGCCCGGCATCCGAACCCGCGAACCCCGGGCTGCCAAAGCATGACCTAAACCGCTGAGCCACCGGGCTGGCCCTCCACTTCACCTCTTGATGGGGTGGCCGGACATATCATGGCAGCCGTCTTTGTAAAATCCAATTTGTTTTGCTCCTCTTTTCTCTTGTCGAGCTGGTCCTGACTCTTCCAGCCCTGGCTCCCAGTTGGGCTCTTTCTAGGGCTTCCAGCCTCCTCCACACCGGCCTATCACATGTCTGTCAGGCAGCCCCGACCAGAGAGCATTTTTGGGAGCGGCCCTGGGAGAGGCAGCAGATAAGAGGAGACCTTTGGTGTATAGGACATCTGCTGTTTTGAAGGCATGTACAAAGAGCCATGCCGTAGCTACCTCCCTGGACTGTCGATGAAAACATTTATTCAGATCCTGAAATTTCAGACATTTTTTAAATAAGCCCCTATCTAATTGATTCACTGAATAATTTTTGAACAATTTTGTCTCATCCCAATATCCACCCTTTGCCCTTCCTCCATGAAGGCACTGCCTGCCTTGTTCCTCCCCTCTGCCCCTCCCATGTTCTAGCACAAAGAAAGCAGGCAGAGTGGGAAGACCAGCTGCCCCAACAGGCTGCTTCTGAGGATGGCAGGATGTGTGGGAAGCACGTGCTGTGGGGGTGAGTGGTCCAGTGGGGAGAGGTCATCACAGGAGCACGGTAAGACAGTGTGCTAAGGAAGGGAGAGAAAGATCTTCCAGGGACAGGAGTGAGCAGCTCCCAGGAGTTTCACCTGCTGGAGACAGAGAGGAAAGGATTTTTAATGATGCACTGGACCCCGCCTTCAATGTTTAGAAGAAGCAAGGGAAGGTAGGATTCTGTTTGGACTGTCTTTAAATACAACTCTCCTCAGGTTCTGAGCTCTGGGGACCCCAGCCTTATAAGCATTACATTAAGTTGTATTGAGCTTCGACAATGAGCCCTTGCACCCGCACGATCTCTACCCTTCACAACAACCTTGGGAGTCCCGGAGAAATCGGAGGTTTCCAGGTCGCTTACCCCATGCCATTCTCCTTTCTTCCGGCAGTCGAACGCTGATTTTGTTCAGACAGTGTTAGTCAACTCAGGCTGCCGAAACAAAGTACCACAGACTAGGTGGTATTCTCTCACTGTTCTGGAGGCTGGAAGCCTGAGATCAAGGGTTATCAGGGTTGCTTCCTTCTGAGGCTGGAGGGACAATCTGTTCCAGCCTCTCCCCTGACTTCCGGTGGTTTTCTGGCAATCACTGACAGTCCTTGGAGTGTAGAAGCATCATCTTAATATCTGCCTTCATCTTCACGTGGCCTTCCCCCGTCTCTCCGCATCATCTCTCCTCTGTGTGTGTCTGTCTGTGTCCAAATTTCCCCTTTACATGAGGACACTAGTCGTGTTGGATCAGGGCCCATCCTAATGACTTCATTTAACTTGATTCCCTCTGTGAAGACCCTCTCTCCAAATAAGATCACATTCTGAGGTACTGGGGGTTAGGACTTCAACATATGAGTTTGGGAGGGACACAATTCAACCCACAACAGATAGCATCTTCCAAGTAGCCATGCTCTTCATGGGAGGCCTGAGCCCATTGCTCAGGGGTGAATTGTGATCAGTTTAGGTCAACTATGGAGGTCCCACTCTCCTTTCTAGGGATGGAGAAGGCAAGGGGACGTGATACATTCCGCCCAATGAGACTGGAAAGGAAGTCTGCTGGGAAAAGCTCTTTCTTGGATAAAAAGAGACGTAGAAGAAGAGATGCCCTTTCCCTCTTTCCACGAGCTTTCATTTTATCTGCCTGATGCCTAGAGCTGGGGCCATCTTGGAACCATGAGAGGAGCTGGGCCCACACCCTGGGCACGGAAGTGAGAAAGATGAAAAGACCTGGTTCTTTGGTGTTGTTCGTGAGGCTCTTTATGAATGAAATTGGAGCCTCCCTTCCTTGAGATTTCTCTTTATGTGAGATGATTAATTTTCCCTATTGCTTAAGCCAATATGAAACATAACACTGTGCTTACCAGAACTCTCCTTAGGAAGTGTCCGACAAATGGGCAGGAAAAAGATTTTGACAAGTCTTTGGGAAGGGAGCTGTGCCTGTCTTGGGCCTGCTTGATCTGACACCCATTCCCCACCCCACCAGGGCCCTGCTCTTTTTCTCGGGGCGGGGTGGAGATGGGGGCTGACCCCTGAAAATCACACTTGCCAGCTCTCTCACCCGCGGTTCTGATCGGGAGGCCCTGGTAGGAGACTGGAGGATGGGAGAGGCTGGGTCCTGCTCTTCCTGTCTCTCTGCCTCGAGCAGTGTCTCCAGCGTTGACTGCTTCCCTCAATGCTTCCAGCTCCTCCCGTCAGTACCCCTCTCTGTGGCTCTAGTTCCCACTGGACAGCCCCCAGGGGCTCTGCTGCTGGCCCTCGTTCCCTTTTAGGCCCAGCCCTATGGGTGGCAGTGGCTTCCTGCAGCTGTTAGATATCCTGTTATCTCTGTGACTAGTTCCCACGTTAAATTCCCTCTGCTGAACCGCCTGCTCAGGCCCTGAGTGGCACAGGGCATGACATGCCACAGGGGAGAGTTTGGTACCTGGGCATAGTGGCTAACCACCTTCTAAAGTCCCGTTGTCGGCAAGGATTTGGTTGGGCTGATGGCAAGTATAGGTTGAGGCAGAGCTGAATTGTCTGCACAACAAAGGAGTAGCCACTGGGGGTTGGGTGCTGCCCCCAGAGTAACCCCTCTCACAGTGAAGCTGGACACAAGGATGGTTACCTCTCTATGGGCTCACCAGTCTTGTTCTTGCCCCGGGCCCCTCCCCAACTCACGGGAGCCCTAGATGAGCCTTTCCAAGCCCAGGCTTCTCCAGGAGCTATTTCTAATACCCAGAGCGGAGCTCACACCTTTGCCCTTGGGCCCCCGTGGTGGTACCCTGTGTGACCACTGTCCCAGTGACCAGAACATATCAGAGCACAAGCCTGGGGGTTGACCTCCCCTAGGGCCTGTGAGCTCCTTGAGGGCAGAGACCTTCTTGGCTCCTCTCCTTCTGCTTGGTAGCTGGAGGGGCCTGGGCCTAGAATAAGGGCTCACAGGCTGTTTCAAGGGAGACAGCGAGCACCCCCTTCAGACGCTCCCACAGCCTCTCCTTGGGAGCTCAAACACAAGTCTGCCTTGTGCCAGGGCCCGTGCTGCCTGGTCCAGCGTGATGCTGCAGGCCCTTGGTTCTGACTTGGCAGGAACACGGGGCTCACACACCCCAGGCAGAGCACACACCTTCCAGAAGGCCTGGGTTGTGCAAGGGCCTCCACTGCCGATCCCTGTCACGAGAGGAGGAACACTCGCAGGTCTGGGGCTTCCCAGAGGTGGGGCCCCCTGGGTGGGGCTCCAGCAAAAATGGGGCAGTGGAAAACCCGGCAGAGGTGCTGCGACATGTTGGGTCAGAGGCAGTCACCTGGAGCTTAGGAGAAAATAAAACAAAAGAGGCAGTTTTCTTTAAGCATTGGGTAGAAGGGTAGGCTTCTTTTGGCCCTCATCCGTTCCCTCTGGTCCCCAAGAACCCAGCCCATGGCCGCAGCCAGAGAGGGTCCTCCCTCGCCCAGCACATCACTCACACACAGGCAGCACTCAGTATAAACATGTATTGAACAAATAATGAATACATGACCAAAGGAAGAACAGTCAGAATTTTTTGTCCCTCTAATTTTAGATAGCACATGGAGAGAGTCCCATGAGCTAATCAGTCATGTAGCAGCCACAAATCACAGATTTTTCAGGACAGTCTTGGCTTCAACTTAACAATATCGAGTGACTTTTATGGGCCAAGTACTGGGCTAGAAACCAGATGTTTGAAGATAAATAAATTGTCCTCCTGACTTCAAAGGAAGCGGGAGGTGAGGGGAGGGACGAGACCCAAGGTGCTCATACTGTGTGATCCATGCTGTGATGGCAGGTGGGCAGGGTCTGCAGAACAAAGTGGCTTAGGAGGGCTGGAGTGGCAGGAGATGAGGCTGGGCACATGATCAGGGCAGACTTCAGAGGGTCCTGGGTGCCAGGCTAAGGCATTTGGACTTTATCTTGTGGACCAAGGGCCACCAGTGAAGGGTTTTACATGAACAAGAGATGACATCTGAAACCTTCTGTCCTGCTGTCAGCCCACATGTTAGGAAGGTGGCATGTCTGAATGCTGGCTCGGCACATGCTTACTGGGATTCTCTCTTCAGTCCACTGGAAAGGCAGTCTGTGGGAAGCAAAGTATTGCTAAAGTCAAATGAATTTCTGCTTCTCAGCCTCTGGACAGAGGCCACCTCTTCTCTGCAATGTACCGTGTGACCACCAACCTGCCGCGGGGCCCCGCTGGGCTCTAGGAGGCTCTGGCCCAGTTCCTGCCAGATGGCCCTGTCCCAGTAACTTCCGAGAGAGCCACACCAGGGTGGGGGCGGGGTGGGGCGGTGATGCAACGACACTTTAGAAAACAAACATCCTGGGACTTCCACTTACACACGAGTGTCTTTGGCTTCCAACAGATACTTTTGGAGGTGCGCCACTTCTCTGATGACACCTGTGTTGCTCAGAGCAAGGAGGGCCTCTCCGGAAGCTCTCTGCACCTGGGGCACATCATTTGGATATCCATGAAGATGGCACACTTTCCGCATTGGAGGGTGGATTAGATTTTTGGAAACACCTAAACAATTCAAGGGCAAGGCTAGAGTGTTGGTAAGTGAGTGAGCCTCGGAACAACTATTTTTGGTCAAACATCCACATGTGACTAGAGTGTCCCGTGACTGGTTCCCACTACCCCGGTGTCCAGAGTTATGGTCCCCTTGCAGGACAGGTCCTAACCTCCAAGTCCTCATGTGGCTTGATGTCTTGAACCTCGTTCCACAGTCAACTCCTACCACACTTCTGGGAAGAAATTTGGTGCAGAATATGACCACGGACATGTGGACAGAACACAAACCCATTTTCCAGAAAGTTCTCAAAGTTGAATATTCCAATATTGAGTTCATGGACACATAAATGCTTGTTGACTATTGTCTTTTATGTTATTCAATTCTTTCCAGTAAAGGTGACTCCTTAAATTTGTAATTACCATATACCTTTATAAGCCCTTTCATGTAAATAACTAAGAAAAAACACCTCTTTCATCAGATGTGTCCTCATTTTTGTCTCAGAAAATGTGGTCAGCAGATTTATACGAAGCTCTCTTTGTAAAAGAAGTCAGAGATTCTCAGAACATCAGAGTGCACAAGCCTGAGTTTTCATCCAGTCCAATCCGGCCAGGGAGCATTTTACAGAAAAAGCCTGAGAGCCAGAAAGGGGAAGTGATGCCCGGGACTTCACAGTGAGCTAGGTGCTGAAGGAGGCTAAAAACAGTGGATTTGGTCCTGGAACTTAGGAGTGATGACTAAGCACCCGCATCTTGTTGGTATGTCCAATGTGGTTTTTGATGTTTTGTTCACTTCCTTTCTGCTTCTGCACCAAACACAAAAACCTCATCTCCACATATGGGTGACTTCTTGGTGTTGGGCATCACATAGTTTACAAGGATCTGTTGCTTTTCTCTACAGAAAAAAATAGCAAAGGGGAGGACAAAGTGTACAGAAAATATGCAGAAAGACATTAAGGCCACGCATTTGAATAAGGCCAGGTTTAGTCACCACTGGTTTATCTTCTCAAATCCAGGTCAGCAGCCGGCTCAATGACTCAGGCCCTGCTGACTCCCAGACCCAAGGCCAAGGGCCTCTCCAAGAGTCTACCCGCAGCTGGCAGGGCAAGTGCTCCAGGAAGCAGCACTGCCCCTGCTCTTGCTTCTGTCGCCCCATCTGGGCCAGGTGGCTCATCTGGGCAAGGCCTGGCCTCCCCAGAGGAAAGAGAAGTGTGTGGGCAGGAGTTTGTGTGTTTGGGGTGGGCTAACAGGAGAGGCAGTGTGTGCAGGTGACCGGGGTGTAAGTGGCATGTGTGTCCAGCAGAGGGACAAACCACCTGGCTTCCTGAATCAAGAACTTGCCTCTACGTTCAGCTGATACTTCTAAATCTAAAATACAATCACAGAACTGAGCTGTAGATCCGGCCCACACCCTTCCTTTGATTACTGGAGAAACAGAGACTCACAGAGGGTCAGGACAGCGGCCGAGGTCACACAGCAGCAAGCTGCTGGCAGGATGGGGGCTGGCTGCCCTTCCCTCCATGCCAGGCTGCTACCAGAATCCCACATGCTGAGACATCCGGTCCCCTCTGCCGGGAGGAGGCTGCAGAGCGGGGACAGTGTTCGCCTCAAAACGACTGGTGGACCCATGTGCCACCAAAAGTTGGGCAGTACGGACAGTGCTCCCCTCTTGGCCTCGGCACTGGACATGGGAGATTTCTGGAGTGTGAGGAAAACTGTCATTGCAACAAATGTTTCTTCACAGAGGGGGACAAACACCATGGTGCTCACCATGGAATGAAAGCTGTCCCATTTAGCGCCTGGGGCTATAATGCTCCCGGATGGGATTGTTAATCTCATCCCTCCATAGGGATTAAGTTTGTTAGGATGGAGTCAACTCCCCTCTCCTTCCCCCTAGTCCGTGGTACCTAGCACCCAATGGTGGCTCAAGGACTAAAAAACAAACTGGATCAGGGTGCTCAAGAGAAAAGGGAGCTCTGCTTATCACATCCCTTCACATAGGAAGACTCACTGCTGTTTTCCCTGTTCTTGATTCTGCAGAAGCCATGGGTGCTCCAG
This sequence comes from Tapirus indicus, assembly GCA_031878705.1. NCBI lineage: Eukaryota > Metazoa > Chordata > Mammalia > Perissodactyla > Tapiridae > Tapirus > Tapirus indicus. The sequence goes on along the minus strand of CM062923.1, from coordinate 8,480,347 downwards.
GGAGAATCAGATCATTCATTCATGCATTCATTACACAAGTATTCACTGACTATGCCCCAGGCCTGGGGGCCAGTACAAAGGTTTTTCAAAACTTCACATGGTTTTGTAGCTGTAAAGATCCTTGGGTCACCTAGTTCAGCCTCCTCTGAGGCCCAGAGAAGGGAGGTAATTTACCCAAGATCACACAGCAAGTTGCCCAGGGCCTGGGCAGCACTGAGCTCCTGCAGCATCCCCTGCACCCAGCGAGTGTCCAGGGCTAGTTTCACACGTTCTTTAACTCCCGCCTGCAGCTCTCAGGTCAGTCACAACTCACACGCTAGGGTGGCACGTAACTGTTGGATTTTTGTCTTCAAGGGAACGAATGGTAAGAATGAAAGAAAAAAAGTGCCCCCGATTCCTTCAGCCCCTCCCTGGGGCCGGCAGTGGGGGGTGGTCCGCACCCCCAGAGAGGCGCAGTCCTCCACCAGAGGCGTTGGCTGCGCTCTCTTAGGGACAACCAAATTCCTACGCGGCTTTTACCATACATATTCAATTGCGTAGGCATTGTGGTGTGTTAGGACTTACATAACTCTCCCAAACCGTGCCAACTGCAGTTGCCCTTAAAGATGTCTAAGTCATTGATGAGCGCCATGCAATACGGTGAAGGGCAGTGGAGACCTGCTACCTCTCACTCCTCCCCAAAAGCGGGACGTGTATCTCCCGCTGTCTCCCATCCAGCTGGAAGACACCTGGCTCCGTCAGACACGGTTCATCCGCGCTGCTAACTTGCCCGGTGTCCACTCGGACACTTCCCCTGTCAGTGTCTCTGCCCCCTTCTTGGTGGAGTGGCGCCAGAATCACTTCCAGGTCCCTTCCATAGGGATGGAGGCGCCGGGCAGACGGGGCCAGAGTCCGCCCGGCCGAGTCCACGTGGCCCGCTCGCGCCGGCGACTTCCTTTCCCTGCCCGAGGGCACGGGGCACCTAATGCCAAATGCAAGAACAGTTTTGCGTGTCGCGGATGCCGAAATTCGGTGGCGGTCAGCGGCAGGTTTTGCAATTCTGCGACGGCAGCTCTTGGCCCAGGGCTAAGGGCGGGCGAGCGGCGAGCAGCGAGCGGCGAGCGCCAGCGCCGGATGCAGCGCCCGCGGGGCCCGGAGTCTGCGGGGCGGTGCGCGTGCGCGGGCCTGCAGCGGGCCCGGAGCGGCGCGAGATGGCCCGGGGCTGCGGCGTGGCGCGCGTGCGCGGGCGTGCCGCAGGGCCGGGAGGGGCGCGGCGCTGGGAGGTGCTGACGTCGAGCCCCCGCCCCTGCGTCCGCCCCGGGTTGGCCGCCGCCGCTCCCCGCCCCTCCCTCGGAGGACGCCCGGACGGAACCGATTGCGGCTGGTTTGAGCTGGTGCGTCTCCATGACGACACGCGCGGCGCTATAAGTAGCGGCGCGGCGGCGGGGCGGCTTTGTCAGTCAGCTCAGCCTCCGCCGCCGCCGCCCCTCTGCCAGCGCTCCGGCGCCACCTCGGGCCGGCGGTCCTCCGCGGGAGGGAGCGAGCGGCGGGCGGGCAGGCGGCCGACGGGGGCGGCGGGGACAGCGGCGGGGCGGCCGGCGGTCCTGCGCGCTCGCGGCGTCTCCATGGGGCCGGCCCGCGGCGCTCGCGCGCTCTAGGTGAGAAGGGCGTCCGGTTGGGGGGCTGGAGCTGGGACGGCCACGTGTCCCCGCGCGTCGGGACGGGACCAAGCCGGATACAGACCCGGCGCCCGGAGCCGCGAGGGACACGTGGTCTCAGAGCCGGCCGCCGGCCCCGGCCTGGGAGAGCCGTGCTCTTCGGCCCCGATTCCCCCGAGAAGCGGGGCCCACCCCGGCCCCGTGCGCTCTCGGCGGCCGCCCTCCCGGTCCCGGCTCGGGGCGGCCTGGCCACGGGGGCCGCGTTTCCCCTCCTCCGACCCACGCCGGGAGGGCTTCGGAGCCGGAAGCTGTTGGGAAGGCCCGGTCGTTCCTGCAACCGCTATTTTTTTTTAGCCATGTGGCAAGCTTGGTAGCAGGTGCAGGAGGAATGAAGAAGCAAGCCCGTGCAGGTCCCGGGGTTCCCATCGCTCCTTTCACTTTTATAAGGATGAGATGTATCATTCTCTCTGTTGCCCTGGAATTTTCTTCCTTTTTTTTAAGTTTTAATTTTTGCTCTGTGGACAGAGCAAATGGCCCGACATAGAAACCCTCCGGAGTCGTTAGAGCTAAGATAGCCTTGAAGTAGTAGCAGTGATAAATACTTGGCCAGCCGTGGCTTAAAATTGTCTATTTAAGGAATTTTTGAATGACTTAGTGATTTTAGAAAAGCCTAGAATGGTAAGATCCCAGTTCAGGCGAACAGACTTAACACGTAGGAGCCAGCCCCAAGGTTTTCAAAGAAGGCTAATTGTGTTGTTTGAGAATCCTAAATGATGGGTGCAAGTGTGGGGAGCACAACCTCTTAGCAGTGTCTAGGGAGGACAAAGAATATGCTGACTTTATTCAAACCTAAAATTGGGCATAATTTAGTTGTGAAATTTTTTCGATTTCTGTTTAAATTAATCCCGATCTTTTCTAACATTACCCAATTGGCAGTAAAGAATTTCATAACAGAAAAGTGCTGTTTTATGCTGATCAATTCATCCAGCTCATCATTTGAAGTAACTTAGATATATAGAACACTAAAAGGTGTTCTTGGGTGAAATTTCTCTCGTGCGAGTTATTAAAGATTTTAAACGATTTGGGAAAGGAAAATATTTAATGGTATATTTCAAGGAAATAACTTACCAAGTTTAAGCCTGTACATTGCTTTAAAGATATTTAACAAAAGCCTAAACAACCCAATCTGTCACCGCTGGAGCCTACTTAAATGTTATTTAAATAGACAAAATGGGTTTGCTGGCATTAGTCTCTTGCCTTCCCCTTGGGGTGATTTAGGCAACGTAGGAGGTTGACAGTGCCAAACAGTCACATTGGATCAGGTCTTAAAACAAGTTTCAACATGCATGGGTTTGGATTTATGGCAGGCCCGTTCCCCTGGGCCTCTCATAGTGCCCCATGCCAGAGCAAGCTGTGGCCCTGAACCATTGCCTGGTCTCTGTCTGTAGGCTGCAGGCACTGAAGCAGGTTGCACAGTGGAAGAGAAGAAAGCCTTACCTGGCAGAAGTTAAATAGGTTAAAATCAGTAATTCTAAGATATTCACCAATGTCACATTTCATGAAGGCTAAGGACAGTGGCTCTGATTGTTTCAAGCTTTATTTTTGCTTATTCCTAATTCATTTATGCTTGCTTCTTTTTGTTATTCATAAAGTTAGCCAAAAATTGTTCCTGTATGATTATTATTCGTAGCTAAGCAAATGTTAGAGTACCTGTAAGGACAGTTGGCGTTCCCAGAATTGCTAATTTAGTAGGCAACACTGGTTCAAGAATGCTGATTTCTGATCAGATTCAGCAACTGGTAATACATTATGTTGATCTGAAGATTGCAGTTTTTAATAATACGTGCTTAGCATGAAAATTAGCTCATAAAATCCTCAGAAAACTTAAGAGCAATCAGTAAGTTGAGGGCGCTAGGCATTTCCATAATGCCTATTAGACACGAAAAATAATTTTGTATGAGACTTAGTGAAAGTAGGAAATAGGATGTTTATATGGCAAATCTCAGTAGTTCCTGTAATGCTATTTTAAGGGTCTAAAGAGCTGAAATCAAGTAACCTGACCATTTTAAAGCTTTTTTCCATATAAGTGAACTAAATGCCAAAAAGCTTCTGAAACCTGCAGTCTGTGATTTAGTGTGAGTATCTGAAATGCTTATTTTGAGATGTCCAATACTGTATGTGGAATTTTAGTGTGCTGCTTTGAAAAAAATCTGAAGTCATGAATCTGTGGTGTCCTCAGATACTGTAGAGGTTTGTGGAGTCATGTGACTTAACACCTGGGAATAATGGGATCCCCAGACCCAGTGAGGGAGCTGTCTGGAGGGTGCTTGAGTAGCTCTGTTTCCTGTGTGTGCTCCAGAGAGATCAGTGCCTGATCTTTCAATGTGATGTGTTCCTCAGAAGGTGGACAGCAAATTCTGTGTTTATCAGAACATTTCCACTGCTGCTCCGGGGCACACGTACTTCAGCGGGACTTGGGAATTTCTGGAGAATCGCCTTTGTGAAAAGCTGGCAATACTTCCTTTAAATTCCATCTCTTAGTTTTCCATGTAAGTATTCATGGTTGTTGCAGGTTCACCTGGTTGAGATTTACTAGGTACTGCTGTGGCTTCTGAGTAAATTTCTCCACCCTGTTTGCAGTTTGTTGTGTGTCAGAAGAACATCAGGAAACAATGAACAACTTTAGTAATGAGGAGTTTGACTGCCATTTTCTCGATGAAGGCTTTACTGCCAAGGACATTCTGGACCAAAAAATTAATGAAGTTTCTTTTTCTGTAAGTATATTAAGTCCATGCTGGCAGTGCAGCTGTGAGAATGCCAGGCAGATAGATCAATGGGAAACTTCAGTGGGGTCGTAAGGAAATGTAATGGAACTTACATGTCTTGTTAGGGAATTGAGAATTTAATTGGTTGTGAATTGTCCAGTAATAATAGTGATATTCATGTCAGTGACTGGACTAAAAACGGTAGGATTCAGTGAGAGTGATGGGAAAGAAAGGGAGGCTGCATGTTGGACTGACTTATGAGCTCCCTGTAACTACTCTCACTGTAGGATGATAAGGATGCCTTCTATGTTGCGGACCTGGGAGATGTTCTCAAGAAACATCTGAGGTGGTTCAAAGCTCTTCCTCGGGTCACCCCCTTCTATGCAGTCAAATGCAATGATAGCAGAATCATCGTGAAGACCCTAGCTGCCATCGGGACAGGATTTGACTGTGCCAGCAAGGTAAGCAAAATAGCAGGACTTCAAAAAGATAGAATATAAAATGGCCCTGGTGTTCCCACCCATGCAGATCAAAGATGTGTTTCTTGGACAATAGATGCTAATGAAGGAGTTGGAAGACCATGACAGCCTCCCATGTTTTTCTGTTTCTTCCATCCATTAGCTACAGTATATATGTATAGTGTACAGTATATATATGTATATAGTGTATATTGTATACAGTATACATGTATAGTGTAACACCTCTTCTTTTTCAGACTGAAATACAACTGGTGCAAAGTCTCGGGGTGCCTCCAGAGAGGATTATCTATGCAAATCCTTGTAAACAAGTGTCCCAGATTAAGTACGCTGCCAATAATGGAGTCCAGATGATGACTTTTGATAGTGAAGTCGAGTTGATGAAGGTTGCCAGGGCACATCCAAAGGCAAAGTGAGTGACTCCTCCACTGAGGGCAAGGTTGGATGTGGGGTCTGTGTAGTGTCGCGTGGACTCCAACGTCCAGGTGTGACTTCTGTGCTTTCGTAAATTATCTGTGTAGAAAATAGCTTAAACCCTCTTGATTAATAAAACCATATTAGACCCAAACCACAGAGTTATTAGCCAAGGATTCTCTTTTTCTTTTACTCCTGTCTGTAAGTGATTTTCTGTCGTGGGAAATTGGGTGCACTTTTCTTGCTTCTAGGTTGGTTTTGCGGATTGCCACTGATGATTCCAAAGCAGTCTGTCGCCTCAGTGTTAAATTTGGTGCCACACTCAAAACCAGCAGGCTTCTTTTGGAACGGGCGAAAGAGCTAAATATTGATGTCATTGGCGTCAGGTGAGTTCTTGGTGGTGGCATAGTTACAGGCTAAGATGTTAATATTAGGCAATGCAAGTTTTACAGGTTTTCTCCTGCTGGAAATAGTTATTATCAGAAATAGTAAGAAATGGGGAGGGTGAAAGGGGTAAAAGGGCACATGTGTACGGTGACAGATGGCAGTTAGACTTTAGGTGGTGAACACAGTGTAGTCTACATAGAAATCGAAATACGATATACACTTGAAATTTATGTAATGTTATAAACCTATCTTACCTTCATAATTAATAAATAAATAATAAATGAAAAAGAAATAGCATATTCTCCTTTCTTACTGCCCCAGCTTCCACGTGGGAAGTGGCTGTACTGACCCGGAGACCTTCGTGCAGGCCATCTCTGATGCCCGCTGTGTCTTTGACATGGGGGTGAGTATATGTAAACCCCAAGTGCAGGATAGGACTGACAGTAGCTAGTCTCAGTTCTAGAAGTAACCTTTTATAGAAGGCGTCCCATATTACAGAGGCTTAAACTCATGTGCTGCATACATTTTTTCCTGACTTACTATGAGTCTGCTGTTCGATTGACGTAATTTTCTTGACTCTAGGCTGAGGTTGGTTTCAACATGTATCTGCTTGATATTGGTGGTGGCTTTCCTGGATCTGAGGATGTAAAGCTAAAATTTGAAGAGGTAATTTATAACAACTATACTATACTATAGCTATCTTAGCAAGTTCCTTTTCGGAATATTTCAAAATTTAAGTGTTTTAGCTAATACTAAAAGGGACTGTATAAACATGAAAATAAGTATCTTGGTGTGATATTTTGAGTGTGTTCTGTGCTATTTAAAACTGTATTTAATATCCTTTGGTTTTCTAAACTGAACTATGAGTCAGTTTTTCCAGAAGTTTTGGAAAACAATTGATTACATTAAGAAATGTTGTAGAAATAGAGAGCATGCTGACTGTAGTACGTCAGTACCTGAAACGTGCTTTGCTGGAATTAGTACTTCCTCTCCTTAAGACATTTTAAATGTTTAGTCACTTATGAAGTTAAGCCATTATATGGTGCTCGAGTTTATAAAATAGGTCCACATTCTTATTTGTTAAAATTATGTGAGGTAGGCAGAACAGAAAGAGTCTTGTCCTGTTGGCTTGTGTTTGCTAGATAAAAATATTTAGGCACCCTGATACCTCAGTCAGTGGTAAGGAATTTGTTCTGTACTATTGTTTGATAGTCATACCCATAACGTCTTTAAAAGGATAGAAAGGGTGTCCGGAGGGGAGTCAGAATGAAACCAGAGGGATATGCAGTCTGGTGTTCAGTGAGATGTTGACGTTTTGCTTTTGTTGCTTAAAGATAACCCCTCTGCTGCTGGCTGCTCTCAGACGCGTTTATCGTGTCATGTCACAGGGCGCTGTGCTCCTTCTCCTCCGTGTGAGTTCTTGATGACTACTGCTCTTGTCTGTCTCCCTCTCGTAGATCACCAGTGTAATCAACCCGGCACTGGACAAGTATTTTCCGTCAGACTCGGGAGTGAAAATCATAGCTGAGCCAGGCAGATACTATGTTGCATCAGCTTTCACACTCGCAGTTAATATCATTGCTAAAAAACTCCTGTTAAAGGAACAAACAGGATCTGATGGTACGTATAAAGGACGAATCATTGCTTGTATGACTGAAAGTTGGTACAACAAGTGGTAATTGAGACTAATCTGCCTTTCTAGATGAAGATGAGTCGAATGAACAAACCTTTATGTATTACGTGAACGATGGAGTATATGGGTCGTTTAATTGCATCCTGTATGATCACGCGCACGTGAAGCCTCTTCTGCAGAAGGTATTTTCTGAACATGCTGTGTATAACAGTTAGGATGATTGGTCATAACAGGTGTAACCGCGGATGTTTCTCTCTGTCAAATGTAGAGGCCCAAGCCAGATGAGAAGTATTATTCATCCAGTATATGGGGACCGACATGTGATGGCCTCGATCGTATTGTTGAGCGCTGTAACTTGCCCGAGATGCAGGTGGGCGATTGGATGCTCTTTGAAAACATGGGTGCTTACACTGTTGCTGCCGCTTCTACTTTCAACGGATTCCAGAGGCCAACTATCTACTATGTGATGTCAGGGCCAACATGGTTAGTGACAACAGTGTGTATTCATGGTTCAGTGTTTTTTAAAATAGCTTGTTTTTTCCGCATATTAAGTATATGCTGTAGAAAATTTGGAAAATACAGCAAATGGAAGGAAAAATCCCTCAAATAATACTGATCTGTATGTCTCTTCAGATTTTTCCTGAAGTGTAACCATTTTAGAAAAGACCAATTAGGATATTCCTATGTAACTAGACTTATTTTAATTAATGCGTGGCGTGTGGTTTCTTCATTACCAAAAAGATGGCTCTGAAGAAATGCTTGCTTTAGAAATACATTGAATGACTTCCTGATAACATAGTAACCAAGGAAGTAAATAGTGTCACGAATAAGTTATTCTCTTGCATGACTCAGGGTTTCTGAATGTGCCACTTCTGTTCTCTCAGGCAACTGATGCAGCAAATCCAGAACCGCGACTTCCCACCTGCAGTAGAGGAGCAGGGTGGCAGCACTCTGCCTGTGTCTTGTGCCTGGGAGAGTGGAATGAAACGGCACCCGGCGACCTGTGCTTCAGCCAGCATTAATGTGTAGATACCATTCTTGTAGCTGTTAACTGCGAGTTTAGCTTGAATTAGGGATTTGGGGGGACCATTTAACTTAATTACTGCTAGTTTTGAAATGTCTTTGTAAGTAGAGTTGGCACAGATGCAACAATACAGAAGACTAGGAGATGGGGTCACACTTATCTGTGTTCCTATGGAAACTATTTGAATATTTGTTTTATATGGATTTTTATTCACTTTTCAAACACGCTACTAAAGAGTGCCCCTCAGCTGCCGAGCAAGCGTTTGTAGCTTGTACGTTGGCAGAATGGGCCCAAAGCTTAGTGTTGTGACCTGTTTTAAAAATAAAGTATCTTGAAATAATTGGGCATTGGGAAATTTTTAGTGTGTCCATTCCAAACGGCTCACCTTGAATGTGTTTTACAAATATGAATTGATCTTTCTTCCTACAAGCTGAGGAAATTGTCCCAGAGGACTTAGGAGTTGATGATTTTCAATATTTTGAAAATCAATGGACGTGCCTTCTTCCTGTTTGGCATTTTTAATTCAAGTACATGAGTCCCGTATAAAGTTTGCTGTGGATTCTCACAAATAGTGGGTCTAGCCCACGTGCAGGTAGAAGGAAAAGGATGGGTAAGACAGCGGCCATACCCTCTGCTACCAACAGGGGCGTACATTGACTGTTAGTGGCTCAGCCCACCCCGAATGTCTCAGAGATGGCTGTGATCTTGGAGTCCCCAGAGATAGCCCCTTGTTAATTGACCTGCTCCTGCCATGGCCGGTGCCCAGGGAAGAAGGTGCACAAGGCCCTCTGAGCCCTGCCTGCAGAGACCAGACAGTCCCCAGCTTGACCGCACTCCCAGGACAAGTTGCATAGTTAACCAACAAGTGAGGAACGTAGCACAGCATTTGGCAGTCAACTTATTTTAATAAATTTGACAACAATTCTGTGTTGTAGATCTCTGCCTTCTTCTCTGACTTTGACCACTGGCCTTTTATGTTCTCTTAATCTACTTGTACCCCCACTCCCTAAAAAAAGGATGGCAGGCCCTCATACTATACCCCCAAAATGGGAATTATGAATCCCTGCTGTCGCTGCACAGTGAGGAGGGAAGGCCATGTAAAAGCCAGGCGTCACTCTGATAAGCCACTAGTCGCCACAGTCAGAATGGCATTGGCTATCTTAACCAGTTTCATTAGAGGGACGTGGGAAGGACAACAAATGGTGCAGAGGAGAATGCTGCAGCTCCGTTCATCTCGGAGTAAATTCAGCCTTCTCCCTGACTACTTGGGTTCCTAAGAAGAGCCACCTTCCCACGTTGCTGTGATTGGTACAGTCACCTCTTCCTTGGCTGCTCAACCAGACTAGGGCTTGGCTTATCGCCAGCTCTGGTCGCCCTTTCTGGACCCAAGAATGTGGCTTTAGTTGCCAGAATATAAATAAGACTTCTCCGGAGTCACAAAAGACAATGCGGTCTGACTAGTCAGGGCAGAGGGGAGGAAAGAACACTTCCATCACGGTCTGACCTGCTTCCTGTGAGCATATCCTCTTCTGGTTCCTCAGGATGTGATGCCCACTGCTCATGTTCAGAAGAAGAGGTGGCATTGAGTATGTACTAAGAAATGTCAGCTGGACACCAAGCGTAAAATCGATAATTTAGGCCTTCCAAAGGCTTTTAAGAGGGAAGGAATGAGCAAGCTCTCTTAGTGGCAGTGCTGAGCTTGGGTTGAGAGGAAGGGAGAGAGATGAGGTTTCCCATTCAGTACTGAGGGCTTGGAAACTGCTCACCCAGTGCAATCCAACCAACTGGCCTGTGCAAGTGGGGACAGAAATAGCCCTAGGTAGTCTCGCCACCCACACAACAGCCTCTGGACCTGGTTCCTGACAGCTTGGCAAAGCCACTTGTGAGCTTCAGTTTCTGGGCTCTGCCAAGGCAGGACTTTGGTCTGTAGGGCGACCTGGCCTGGGCCAGATGACCTTCCCTGGCCCTTAATGCCTGGGAGTGGGTGAGTAAGTTTGGCTGGAGAGGATGGAGCTCTGACAGCTGGCTGGCAACACTCGCCCGGGACCCTCTTCAGTTCCAGCTCCCAGTATGTAGTTATGTATCTCCACATCATTACTGAAGGTGGCGCTGTCTGGTCATTAGTAATTAGACGGTTCTAGACCTGTCATTTGAAGTGAATACAGCTCTGGGCCTCCACCAAAGCAGTGGGTGAACTTGTACCCCTGAGGGTGCTGGACTCGCCACACAGGCCCCCGTGGGAGGGGACCCAGGGGATTCAAGCTATTGGTCCAAGGTAAAGGCAGTGGTCTCCAAGCCAGACAGGCCCTGCATTCAAGTCACTTGGGGGGCATCCTAAAGTGCAGATTGCTGGGCCCACCCGACTCACTCCTTACACAGTAATTCCCAGTGAGAGTTTTCAGTGTAATAGATTACACCACAAAACTTAAAAGACAACGTTTGAAGTCAAAAAGGCCAGGGACAAACGGGGAAACTAACAGGAGAAAGGGGTGAGTCTCCTTCATATTAAAAGAGCTCCAATAAATCAGTAAAAAAAAAAAAAGGACAATACAATAGAAAGTGAGTGAGACATGAACATGTGTTCACGGAAAAGGAAACCTTGGACTGTGAAGAGATTTTCAAACTCCACAGAAATGCATGTTAAAACTACAAGAATCTTGATTGCCTGTCAGACGGGCAAAGGAGGAAAAGGCTCCCAGCTTGCTGGGTAAGCAGGGCTGCTCACACGACAGTGCGAATGAAGATGAGTTGTCAGAATAGTCTGGAGGGAATTCACCACCAGCAAAAATAATCCACATTATCTTTGACCCAGCAACTCTACTTCCAAGAATCCTCTCACAGAAATGTACTCACAGGCTTTTCATTGTGGAATTGTTTGTAACAGCATGTGTTAGAAACAACCCCTATGCACACCCAGAGGGTGCTGATCGTCTAACAGACACCCAGCTGCTTCCAGAATGCATGGACCTGTAGGAACTGGGGCGCGACCATGTCCAAGCCACAGTGAGAGAAGGAGCAGGGTAGGGTGTGCTGTAGTAGTGTGCTACTATTTGTGTAAAAAGCAAACCAAACTTTGCAGGTGTGTACACACATACTTGCACATGCACAGAACATTTCTGGAAGGACTGACAAGAAACTGGTAGGAGAATGGAGGCCCGAGGAGGGGAGTGGATAGTGACCTCACATGCACTTTAACGTGTGTCAGCACTACTGATTTTAAAGGAATTACGAAATAAGCTCCCAGGGGACGAAAGAGAGTCTCAGAGAGAGAGTCCTCAAGTCAAGTCGCAAGACTCCTGAGTGTTTTCCTAGCCCAAGAACATGCTATCGGACATGGGCCGGCGGGCTGGGGCAGAGGACCTGGGTGGGGTTGGCCAAGGCCTGCCCTTCCTCTTCAGGGCCCGCAGGGCTGCGTGCACCAACCCAGCTCGTGAGGCCAGTGGAGACAGCAGACCCCCTGGAGCTGAGGGCGAGAACGCTGGATGAGAATGTACATGTATTTTGGAACGTTAGCAGGGCAGCCCCTACCTCCCCCAGAGGTGAGACTGTCTGCCCTGTCAGGGGTCGCCTGGGTTTGGGGTCAGACCATGAGTGCCAGAGCTCCTGGCTGTGGCACTGCCCTTCATGGACCAGTCTGCACCAAGAGGCAGGCTAGAAGCCTATGGACAGACCACTGTCCACACCTTCCACAGCCTTCTCTCTAGCCTCATGGCTGACTATCCTTTGTGCCACCTTGTGGGTGGGACCCACTGGCCTACCCAGGCCTCACTCAGCTTGTCTTCTGTAGTCACGTGCTCCTCACACCCCCTGGTGCCCCTACGAGGGTGACCTTGCATCTCTACGCAGCTTCCAGCCTTACTTATTAGGTTTTCTTAGGTTATTCCACTCGTGGCTGGTCTCCTCCTCTGTTAGGGGGCTTCTCTGGCCATTGCCCCATTCCTTCTTCAGCATGGGCCCTCCCACTACTGGGCTGGCTTTGAGCCATCTCTGGACCCGCTGGAGGACTGCCCCCTGGAGGTGAGATCAACCTTCTCCAAACCAAGGGTCCCGAGGAGACTTGGCACATGGGGGTGATGGGCGGAGGGCAGGTGCAGGTCGCTGCTCTTGCTGCTTCACCCAGTTTAATGCGTCGGGTTTCAAGGTAGGATATCATTTGAAGAAAGGCTTTGCTGAGTCTCCCAGACTCCATTTTCACGGATGGAGTGAAGCCCAGGGAGGCCAAGTGACTCATGCGAGGTAAGCCAGCCAGTTAAGAGGAGGACCCGAGAGTAAATAGGCCTCCTGCTTCCCTGGCCGGCCTCTGCTCCTGGCAACTTCCTGCAGAAAAAGAACCAGGACTGGAATGAGTCGCCCTTTCTGTCACACCAAGGGCTGGGCCTTGGACCCTGGTCCTTGCTCTCTCGCAGCCTCATCCCTGCCCAGGGCGGCAGCAGCGAGGGTGGCCCCGAGCACCTGTGGCTCTGGAGCCCCGCAGAGGTTGCATCTTGAGCTGTGGTCATGCATGAGCCCAGAGCCGCACTGACCCAGCTGGATCTGGCCCTGCTGGCGACTGGGCCCCCGCGATCCCCTCCTCCTCAGAGGGAGGCTTGCATGTGCCCACCTGGCAGGGTTGTAAGGAGGGAGGATTGGTGAAGCTCAGAACTCAGTGCACTGAGTGAAGACACCTGGGCAATCCTTGCTGCTGTTTTGGGGAGTAGGAGGGTTTTTTCTGTCCTTACTGCTGGCTCTGGAATGAGGAGGATCACGACGGGATGTGCTGTGCCTCTGGCCAAAGGGGTTCCTGAGGTGGAGCCTTAGGCAGGTGACCTTCCTGGGCTGTGGTCTTGGTGGGTGGGGGCTGGGAGCAGGGAGGGCTGAGGGCCTCTGTGCTGGCCCAGCTGAGGGGGCTGGGCTGGTTGAGGGTCAGGGTCTTGGGGCACGGGGGATGTCTCCATCGGGGGGCCGTGTGCCCTGCCCTGGGGGTGGCCTGTGAGGTGGCCTGGCTCCTCCAGCTTCTGACCTGCCCCCGGGGGCCGTGCAGGCTCAGCTCCATGGCTTGACAAGGAGGGTCGCCAGATTCAGCAAATAAAAATATAAGATACTGCGTGGGACATGTGTTTAAAGGGTTGTTGCTTATCTGAAATTCAAATTTAACTGTGGAAAGGCCTCCAGGTCCTGGGTCCCAGGAGCCTGGCTTCAGCTTCTATGTGCTGTGTGGCCCACGGAAAATCAGGTGCTCCTCCCGGTCTCAGTCTTCTCATCTGTCAAATGGGACGGGGACAGAAAGCTCCTATATAAAGCATGCCTGAGGGGCTCTGAAAGGAGGCTCTGGGAGGCCTTACAGGACGGCCCTCCTGGCTACAGCCACCAGGGGGCAGCAGCACCTCATGCTGGAGGCTCCTCGGCCGGTTTGGCACTGTGAACAAGTTGTCAGGTCACTAAGTCACTCAGCAAACGCTGACAGAGCCGACTGTGACCAGAGGGCTGTGGGAAGAGGAGCATGATCTGGCTCAGAGGGAGATCAGGGTACCCAGGGTTTTGAGGAAGGGGCTCCAGGCGGTGGCAGCCTTGTCCCCGACCAGGCTGCTCCCCCTGAAACTCTGCCTGAGCCTCCAGAAGTGAAGCCCACCCCATAGCCCAGCCCTTGCCCCTCCTGCTTCATGCCCAGTGAACAGCTGGTGGGTCCCTGCAGGCTGTGTTCTTGCTGCCCCCTGCCTGTCAGGAGTGGGTAACGCCCCCCAGCCATCTCCTGAGGTGCCCACACCGTGCCTGGTGACCCCGCCCGCCATCCCTCTCGCCCTGGGCACTATTCACGGCCTGCTCCCCACCCTGGCTGTTCAGGCAGAACTGGTCTCCCCACTTAAAGAGAGAGAGAGAGAGAGGTGTGGGTGCTGTGGGAAGCAGGGGGTGCTGCCCTCAGTGATCCCCCCACCACTGGGCTATCCTTGAGGCCAGGGGTCAGGTCTGACTTGTCTCCAGGCATCCGTACCTGGGTCCCTGAGGCTGCCAGTGTCACCCCCCTCGTCTTTGCACGGTCCTGGGTCTATGCTCTTCCCACACCAGGGCTGCCCCCACTGGGGTGCCCGGTCCAGCCCCAGCTCTGGTCCCCACACCGGGAGGAGTCAGGGGCCACTTGCAGCCCTTGCTCTGAGCCGGAGGTCAGATGGGCAGATCCTGGCCCCTGGGGCAGCCTCACCCTCCCCCAGGCCCTGTCAGCCCCTCCCTCTGCCAGCTGACATGCGAGGTCCAGGTCAGCGCCCCTGGCTCTCTGGGCCCGTCTTGGGGGTGAGGACAGGGAGAGCCTTGTCCAGGGTCACAAGGCTCATCAGTGGCCAAGCTGGGACTTGCACTTCTGCCTCTGTGTCCAGGGCGCATGTGGGTGCCGTTCTGGGCCGCAGGGCTGGGCAGCTGGCTCCCATTCAGTCGTTCTCTCCTTTATTCACAGCAGCTGATTCTAAGCTGAGGGTAAAGGCGACCCATGGAAGTGAATTGACGAGGTCAGTACAAGGGAAGCAGCTCTGTGAGGGAGGGGAGCATGGGGGTGCAGGGAGTGTCTGAGGAGGGGTGGGGACAGCTTTCTGGAGGAAGGGACATTCGCACAGCGTCTTAGGAAGGGCCTGGCGTGTGAGTGAGCATGAAGTTCAAGGAGGCCACTGTCGGCTCGAGTTGGGGACAGGAGCAGGATGGGTGCCCTAGAGCTGGGCTGGGCGATGGCCAAGGGCGGGGGTGGCGCTTGGGATCCCTCCACCCCATCCACCTGCACTGCACTGCCAGGGCTGCCCCTCAACACAGCCTTGCACGTGTCTCCAGGAGCTACCCACCTGCTGACACAGGCCCAGGCCAGACGCGTCAGACCCAGGACACTGAGTCTCCATGTGGGACGCACCTGAGTGTGCATCCACAACACCGCCACACAGGACAACACGCTCCAAACTGGACCACAAGTCCCACAGAGCCCCGTCTGCAGTCAGGCACAGACCACACCACCCATCTCGCCTCAAACACACCCAGACCACACCCACAGACACACAACACACACCTGACCACACACAGAGATACACACAACATTCACCTGACCACACACACACACCACGCACACACAAGCAGACATACAGATACGCAATGCACACACACAGTGAAAGGGGCGGTGTCTGGAGGTCATGATCTGGCTAGTCCTGATTCTGCAACCGACTTCCTGGGACCCAGGTGGGCCCGAGGGACCTGGCCCATTGCCGCTGGAGTCCCGGGAGCCGGGAGCCAGTGATGGGTCTGCGGGTGGGTCCCTTCCCTTCCCTGCTACTGTGTCCTCTTCGTCTGCAGGTGGAGCAGGCGCACCATGAAGGCCCTTGTAAACTGTCAAGTACTGAGGAAGAGCAGGAGGTGATGCTGGGGAATGTGTGTGCGACGGGCATGTGTGTGCACACGGAGTGTGTGTGTGTGTGAGCCATGGGCACGCGCAGCTCACAGGCAGGAGAAAACGGCCTCCTCCCTGGACCGGCTGGGATGGGCTCCAGTGGGCCCTTTCGTGAACTGCAGGAGGGCAGATGGCCGGCAGGCCCTAGATGGCCCCCCTTAGGGTCTGGGACTTGGAAGACCCCCCCCCCAGTGCCATCCCAGAAGCTGCTGGAAAGAGCCCACAGGTGGTGGAGGGGGAGAGCGGCACTCTTTGCCCTCCCAGGGCGCTGCCTTTCCTCCCCAGGACCCTGCATCGGTCAGACTGCTCCCACTGGCCCTGCACTTACCCCCATGGCTCCTCCTGCCCTGGGCCCGGGCAGTGCCCCGCTTGGCAGGCCCCGAGCTCACCCTCGGGAATGTCTGCTCCATCAACAGCTCTCCCTCCACGCCCAGGCTCCCAGCGTTCCTTCACCAGCACCTCTCCAATATAGACTCTATCTTCACCCCTTCTCCTCCAAGGAGCCTCTGGATGTCGCCCCGGGTCAAGGAGTGGGGCAGGCCACAGGACTCTGACTCCCTGTCAGCCCTCTGGGTGCCCCCAGCTTGAGGAAAACTGGCAGAGGCCCCAGGCAGGCCCTGCTCTGCCCAGACCCCAGAACCAGCGTGATCAGGCCACAGGGCTGTCTGTGGCAGAAGTCAGGACAGCCCAAGGCTGGTGGCTGCTGAGAGGCCAAGCTGAGACTGGGATGGGGCCATTTGCCTCATAGGCTGAGACCTGCCCACTGCCCCACACAGCATCCCCTTGTCCCCTTTAGGGCAGTCAGGCCCAGTCTTGAGCTAGTATCTCTCTTCCTGGATGCTGAGTCTCCCCTCCAGCCGGCGAGGTCCCTCGGGACAGATACCCTTCACCTCTGACCCCAGCCCAGGGTAGGGCAGCTTGGGGAAGGGGAATGGCCAAGCTCCTGGACTAACTCTCCCATTTCCTGAAGATTTTCCCTGGGCCCACGGTCTCCCTCTCAGAAGTCTGAAGCCCCTGGTGGCTTCTGTCTCCTCCTCAGGGAGCTGCGATCCTGACAGGGAGCCCAGGGTTGGCAGTCCCGCTCAGGCCCGCCCCAATCTCAGGAGGTGGGGAGGGGAGGAGCAGAGCTGATGGCCCAGCATGCCCTGTCAAGGCGGCGTCCAATGCCTGGCCCCGAGAACAGACCTGCTGGGCCCAGCTGTGGCCTGCCCCTCGGGAGGATACACTGCGGGCGGTGGTGGGGAGGCATGACCCCTTCCCTATGGGAGTGACTGGTTCGGGGGATCGGGCCTGGTGCCACAAATGCGGCCCCCTGTAAGACTTGCTGAGGGACCCAGGGACAAGCTCCTTCACTTCCCGAGACACTCAGGGCCTTGAGGGCGGCTGCAGAGGGCCGGCAAGGAAGCATGAATCCCAGATGATCCAGGGTCAGCTAGTTGAAGACCACTCTGTAATTGGAAGGAGACGCACGCAATCTGGGGCCTTGGGAGCTTATCCTGGGTTCAAATCCTGATTCTGCCGCCCGTTTCTAAGGCTCCGTGGCAAGTTAACTCTCTAAACCCCAGTTTAGCCACCTGTACCACGTGGGTAGTAATTGTGTGGGTGATGACGGGTTTAAGTTAGGTAACACATTTCAGGTGCTCAGCAGCGTCTGTCCTAGGAAGCCCTCAACAAATGGGCGCTTTTACGCTAGCTAAATGCTGGTTCCCACAGGGCAGGCCAGCCTACCCAAGCAGAAAAACGCCTGTGGTTGCACTAGTGAAGGCCCAGGGTTCAGAGAATGGAGGTGACAGTCCTGCCCTCATGAGGGTTGATCATAGCCCATTTTAGATGAACAGAATCAGACATAACACCTCACATTCCCACCCTCCCCTCCCCAGGGCTTCCTTCCTTAGATTCTACGTATTTTCCTGTTTTGGAAGTTGTCCCATTGCTGTGTTTTCTCAGTGAGTACAGTACACTGAGCAGGGGTGTCAGAACAGCTGGAAGGGTCCACGGAGTCACCATCCCAGGGCGGGGGACTCAGTCCACATGAAGAAGGGCCAAGCCACCCCTCGAGCAGCCTCCTGGAGCACATTCAGATCTTGTGTCTTCTGGGCACACAGGGGTCCTGGGCAGAGTCCTAAGAAATGCAGACCAGACCAGAGCTATTTTCCTGAAGTCCTGCCTTGGACATCCAAGGCACCACCAAGGACACCATCTTCCTCTTTGTTGCAGGCTGGAGCCACCTCCAGTTCACCTGGCCTCACCTCCCACCCCACCCGATGGCCCACCAGGCCTGTGGCTGTGGGTGGTGGGGTGGGGAGCTTCCCCAGGAACCAGCCTCTGGTAGTGCCACTGGCTCGCAAGGCACTTACAGACGGGCTCGTGGTTTCTATTCCGAGGCATGGAGTCTGAAAAGATATTAAGATGACTAAAGTGGGGCCAGCCTGGTGGCGCAGCGGTTTAGTTCGCGCTTGGCAGCCCGGGGTTCGCAGGTTCGGATCCCGGGCACCCGCCGACGCACTGCCTGTCAGCCATGCTGTGGCGGCGTCCCATATAAAGTGGAGGAAGATGGGCACAGATGTTAGCCCAGGGCCAGTCTTCCTCAGCAAAAAGAGGAGGATGGGCGATGGATGTTAGCTCAGGGCTGGTCTTCCTCACAAAAAAAAAAAAAAAAAAAAAGATGACTAAAGTCAACGAGATGGCCACCGTCCCCGACAGCCTGCTGACTCAGGCTCTGATCTGCATCTCTGTCCACTTACCTTATCACTGCCTCCCTGGCACATCCCTTCTACAGGTGAGGCTGAGAGGTCCCATGGCCCCGGCACAGGTATGACAGACCCTGTTGGTGCCCATCTTGGAAAGAGAACCCCAATCCTGTCCCCCCTTCCCAGGGCCATGCCCTTTGGGGGAGTTGGGCCCTCCTCAGCCGAGGGTGCATCTTGACTGGCCAGTCACAGTCACCTCATGCTCCTGGCCAAGGCACTGGCCTGGGTTTCAGCCAATGAGAAGTGAGGCTGGTGGGGAGGGGGTGGTGGGGAGAATTCTGGAAAGTTCTCCTCCCTCTCCAGGAAGAACAAAGGACAAGGCTGCTCCTCTTCCTGCCTGTGGAACGCTCCCGTTATCAGCTGTCCTGCCCGGAACAGCGACAGCCCTGCGGGGACCCCAAGAAGACAAGTGTGAGGACAAAAGCGGACTGTGAGGTGGGGGGCGGGGAGGTGGCAGGAACTGGGGGTCCTCAATGATGCTCTCCAGCTGCTGAATTAGCCAAGCCTACAAGGCACAGCCTTGGACTTCTCGGCACAAACACCCCTACAGTTGAAGCACTTTCTGCTGGGTTTTCTGCTGCTGGGACCAGAACTATCTTGATGGCCTCAGGCTGAGAAAGCAGGTCTGCCCCCATGGCCCATGCTGGTGCCCCTGGTCCCCGCTCTGTCCTTGCTTGGTCTGTGCTGTCCTGCTGCCTTGCTGTTCAACCACAGGGTGGGGCAGGGAGAAGGGAAGGAGAAGGGAGGGAGGCAGGCAGAATTGTGACAGTCAAACCTGCCAAGAACAGTCATCTTTTATTTCCACGAATTTCCACGAATATTTCTTGGCATTAGGCAGATATTTAAGAACAGGCTGTGCAAGATTTATAGACACAGTGACGGCTGCAGGGGTACAGGAGGGGCTGAGTTTACAAACAGCAGCTGGGCCCGCTGAATCCCCCTCACCCGGAGAGTGCTGAGGGCCGCGGGCAGCAGAATGGGGGCCCCCACAGGCCAACACAAAACTCAGAGAATTCCATTTATTTGATCATTTTAATACAGGAAATGCCAGACCAATCAACAGGAAGGACAGACCTTACACAGACACCTGCGTTCACTACGTGGACGGGAGGGGCTCCACGGCTCTGGGCACGCATGCATTTCCTTTAGAAACGGGCAGGTGGAGAGGGCATAAATACCACAAAATAACCAGGCTCGAAGGGGTCACAGGCCACGAGGGAACCACACTTCAAAGGCAGTCGAGGCATTAAATATGGGGCCAACACGTTACAATTCACTTCACCATACATATAATTTATATATTAAAAGAAAGGGGACCACGGCATATATACGAGCAAGCGGCTTTGGTCAGAGAAAACGAACGAGCTAGGTGGAGCCATGCATGGGGAGGGCCTGCCGTCTCCTCTCCCTCCTTTCTTGTCCTCAACTTTCCCACAGTCACCCGCCATCACGAAATAAATTAGCTGGCCTCGGCGTGATCTTAGACATGCCACCAGGATCTCTGGCTGTGTCCTCTGGGCTCCCTGCACACAGGGAGGTGCCCTGGAGGTGAGGACGCCGTGAGCCCTGCGTGTAAACACATCCCCAGGAGTCGCCCTGGAAGGGACCGGGGACGGGGTGGGGGAGGCCAGGCAGAGGTGGGAGACGCAGCCGCCAGCCGGGCAGGTGCACGTGCCACTGGCCCGGGCCAGGAGAGCAGGAATGACTGAGGAGCATCCACTTTTGCAAGCAAAGCTTAAACGGCGAGACGAGCCTGTGTTTCTCTGCAACTGTCCAGACGCCGGGTCCCTCAGAACTGACTCGCGCTGCTGGGGTCGCACTGCAACAACCGGACAATGGAGGGGTCGCTCTTGGCACCTTTAATGAATTCTTCCAGGGACAATTTGCCTGTGGGGGCATGGGAGAAAGGAGAGTAAGCCCATGCTCACTGTCCTTGACCCTTCCAGAGAGCATGGGGACAGCTCCCCTGTCAGGGACGTCCCCTTTGGCCCAAGTCTAGAGTCTTCCTGAACTGGGTGCTGTCCAGGCTCCACTCACTTCGTGGGCATTTCTGGAAAAACCTTTCTGCTTTCACTGCTCACTGCAAAGCATCGGGCAGGACATACCCAGTGTGACAGCACGCTGTGGCTGGTGGGGCAATGTAAGTCCTTTTAGAAGTCAGGCCACGCTTTACTTAAGAAAGATGTGACTCGTCCAGAGAGAACATGGCCTCTGCCTCTAGTCCATAATGAATCCAGGGCTGAGAGGGACACGGCTGAGTGGGTGGGCAGCCCCGGGCGCCCAGGATCACTGCCCAGGGCATGGTTTCCTGCCCGGTCACCATGGCCATCCACTGGGGGTGGCACGGGCCTGCCACTTGGGCTGGGAGGGATGACTAGAAAGAGGGATTGGCCACACTGGGGGTCCAGCTGCTGCCTCCCTCATCCTTGGTCCTTCCTTCATCACGGACCCCGTTACTTCTAGGACCGGGAGATAGGAAAGCGATTTCTAAAACGAAGGTGCTGTGGAAAGGAAAGTTCCAGAGGAACCGACGCTGTTGACACACATGTGTGCTGTCACTCCCCCCCCGGCCGTCCGTCTCCCAGGACGCAGATGTGGGGAAGGACTAGGTTTGAAGCAGACTCTGTTCTGGCAGCTTCTACCTTGGGGAGCCGACTTCTCGCCTCTGCGTTTGAGGCTCTGTGGCTGTCAATGGAATAGTGATGTTGACCCCGTAGGACAGGAGCTCGGGGCCCAGGTCTGGCACACGAGGAAGGAGCAGACTTGAAGCATGTGAAGAGCCACAGCTGTGCCGCCCTGGGCAAGCGCCCACCCTTTTCCCTGTCTCAGGGCTTCATCTGTACACTGGGATCCGGGACACCCATCTCCACAGGCCCCTGGGAGGATTAATGGAAGGATGTGTTTGAGGGGTTCAGCCCGGGCCTGGCTTGGAGGATGCACTCAGTGAGGGGCTGCCAGGAAGCCGGGAGCAGGCACCACCTGCCTGCCCACCTCCTGTGGGTCCCTAGCAGGGAGGCAGATAGGCTGGCCCCCCAGGAGACTAAAGAACGCCCAGGTTAAGGGATGGTGGATTGGGAAGGGCGGGGACAGCCACTCCCTCAGCAGAGGAGAAGTTCCGGGACCCTCCGCTGATACAGAGGGCCTCCTGGGCTTTGTCACTCTCCTTACAGTGGTGGAACTTTTACTGGCCACTCCCCCACCCTCTGGCCTCTGAACATTTGGGGCAAGGAGCTTCTGAAGGCACTGCCCCCTCCTCCTGGCAGAGCGCAGGGTGGGCAAGGGTGCGGGGTCCCTGAGCACAGTCTGTCCAGCAGCGGTCAGGGTGTTTCTGGCACTTGGCCAGGCTCAGGCCACATGTACGGACAGGACAAAAGTTAATAGAAGAGCGTTGCTTCCATGACACCTGTGCCCTGGAGAAACCCGCTGGGCACAGGGGCAGAGCCCTGTGCTTTCCTAGGGTGGCAGGGAAGGTGGGACAAAGTGTGGGGCCCTGCCCGCTCCTGAGCAGTCCCCCGAGAAGAACGAGGGCTGTGCCCTTGACAGCACCGTCTATTCTTCTCTTCTCTAGTATCGCCTCTTCCATCCCCTCCCAGAGCTCCAGATTGACATACCCAGGGGCTCACAGGAGAAGCACTCTGTCCCGGAAGGTGCCGACCCAAGTTCACATACAACCCAGGAGGGTGCATGGTGCATGGTGCGGGCCCGCTGGCCCTCTGCAGGGGTGGGTGGGCTCAGGCGGGGAGCGGGTCAGGGCAGAGGGGCCGTGGGTGGAGCGCCGAGCGCTGTGCTAAGAGCTTTACGGGCATCGTCTCATTGAACCGTCACAACCTTGTGAGATAGAACCTATTGTCCCCATTCCACAGAGGAGGAAACCAAGGCCGGGGGGGCGGCCAAGACTCAGCACAGGTCTGTCGGAATCCACAGCCCGTGCCTCACTACCCTGGAGGGCAGGAGACACGTTTACATCAGCCCAAAGGCCCTGCCAGGCACACGGCTGTCTCGTAAGTGTGACCGTGTTCTGAAAACTGTTACCTCACTGTCTGATGTGTCTGATGTGCTTTCTGCTGCCTGGATCACACCACAAACCTTGGCCCCTGCTGGCTCAGTCCTTTCACTCACTTGGGGACAGCACTTCAGAGTTTACAAAGCACTTTCTTGTGCATTAGCTTATTTTTCACCTCCAGCACAACCCAGGGGGTATTTTCTTTTCTTTTCTAAACATCACATTTCTTTATTGTTCAAAAGCAAATCAGGTCTGCTCTGGACTACACTTGACAAAGCCCGTGAGAGGCACGGGTCCGTCTGGTTTCACAGCTACTGCCCCTCGCGTGGATCCCACAGAGGCTCAGGCTAATGCAGAGTGGGGGTGAGGGCACGTCCTCACTGTACTGCTGCCACCGACGCCTCTCCGGGACCCGCCATCTCTGCTGCAGTGGGGTCCCACAGACCCCGCCACAGCTGCTGCAGGCCAGTACATCCTAGAGTCCCCGTGGGCCCCTGGGGCACCGACGAGCCTCCCATCTCAGGATGACGGCGGTGAGCAAAGCAGAACCTGCTTCCCAGGTTCCCACCACCGGGGGCCCTTGGTCCCAACCCGTCCAGGGCCCGGGCCATCAGCACCCCTGCCTCCCCTCCCCCAGACATGCCCACAGGGCTGATGGTCTCCCCCGTCGTACAACCGAGGGGACTACGGCTCAGGGTGGCATCGACATGCCGCAAGGACAGAGCCAGGACGCAGGCCCAGGTCTCCCTGGCTCTGAATCCCGGCTCTTCCCTCGGCCCAGCAAGGCCAGGGGAAGACATGGCGAAGTCTGAGGAGCTGAAGAGGGGAGGGAAGTGTCCCAAACACCCAGCAGCTCCCAGCAGCATCGCAGACACATGGGGACCCCCTCCCTGCCCCCTACCATCATTGTTGGTGTCCATCTGCCTAAAGATCTTGTCCGTTCGTTTCTCCGGAGTGGACTCGTCCTCGGGCATCTTCATCACAGAGGACACCATTTTGTATATAGCCTGCAAAGGGGCACATAGAAGTGTGTGCTCAGAGATTCTGGGATGTCTCTGGGTGGATGGGGCAGGTGTGAGCTTCCGCCCAGCCCACAGCAAGGCATGGAGAGGTCGGGATGCTCACTGGCCTCCAGGGCCCTTCCCCAGCTAGAAGAATGCTCCCTGCTACTCCCAATAACGTGGACGGGTATCAGAGATGCCATGCTGGGTGAAGCCAGACACACGTGTGGAAGTTCAAGAGTGGGCAAAATGACTCCTCTGTGATGCTCATAAGACTGCGGGCTGTCTGGGGGTGGGAGGTGGGGTAGTGCCCAGAAGGGAGCTGGGAATGCTCTGGAACTCACGGAGGGTGGTGGTGACACAGGTATAACAGTGCACAGTTCATCACACTGCACACTCAGCTGTGAGCATTTGACTATGTGATTGTTACACCTCAATTAAAAACAAAACAGACTTAGCCCCTGAAACCCACAGGGAGAACCCCATAAGAATCTCAGACAGGACAGGAACCAGGGCGGCCTGGTGCCTCCAGCAGGACAGGGCCTCGCCATCCGAGGGCTCAGCACCACTGCCAGCCGTCCCTGTGTCTGTCCAAGGGGCCCAGCCTAGGCAGGTGCCCCCGTGCGGTGGTGGGTGTATGTGTGTGTGTTGAGGGGCCGTGATAAGGCCAGTGACCAGCAACTCATCAAAGTAGCATGCGAGGGGGAAGGGGCCGTGCCACCGTGGGATTCTGTTCGGAAATGGCTTGACTGATATTCTCATTCCTGAAACAACAGACCAAGAACAGCAAAAGCCTGGGAGTCGTTATATCTTAAAAGCAGGGCATTTAAAACAAACAAACAAAACCAAAACAGAATGATCCCAAGGGAGGTTTCCAATATCTATTACATTCCCCCTCTTCGCTCCAACTCCATGTGCGGGGTGGGGGCTGAGGCCTGGCCCCATCTCCCATCAGCCCCACACCACAGGCAGCATGTACTTCGGGGCCTGCCCGCCCAGGGTGTGCATCTTCCTGGGGCAGGACACCCTGCTGGGACTGGGCCAGGCAGTCTGCCCATGTGCAGAGCCACAGCCAGGGTCAAGCCCCTGCAAGGCTCAGAAGGACTCACAACACCTGTCTGTTTTGAGAAAGGTGTAGCAGCCTGCGTCCCACCCAGCAGGCTGAGGAGCCATCCAAAGGGCCAGGGGAGGCTCTCAGGGTTGGGGAACTTGGTTTGGGGCCTCATAGCCAGATCCCATTTGGACAGGCAGCCGCCCTCACTGCTCTGAATGACCCTACGGGTGTCTCTAGGTTTTAGCCAGGTCGGTCTGCTCAGCCAGGGACAGGCATGCCCGTCTGCAAACCCGTCCCGTCTGGGTCAAGACTAACCCGGGGCTGGGAGAAGCGATTCCCAGGAAGCAGAATTCTGACCTCCACCACTGCTTATAGTGAAGAGCCAGGAGTGACGACTGGACTGCAGAGTCCCCAAGCCTGTGCTGATTTATTCTCACTGCATGCAGAAATGGGCTGGTCACTCCGCAGGCCACTTGCTGCTGGTCTAGGAGATCACGTGGGTCTGGCACCCTTTCCTCAAGACTGAGGGATGAAGTTCTTACACAAAGAACGCCTCTTCTGAGGAGTTCTAGAACTGAATCCCCCGGTCTCCAGGAGCGGGGGCGTGGCGTGGTGCCAGGGAGCGGCAGCCCTGTGGCTCTCTGCTCTCTATCACACACCTAGGCACCTGGTGAAGTGGACAAAACTTGGTTTCTTTCTGGAAAACAGCCTCACCTGCCTGAGCTGTTGACAGGCATGAAGGCGAAGAGGGGTCAAAGAGCACCATTCCTCTGTGCCTGAGCTTACTCTGTGATCACTAGTGTTTCTGTTTTACTTCACCATTGCACGTTCCTGGGGCTACTACAAGCCGTTTGGTGCACTCTCAAATATGGGGACTCACAAAGGTCTTGGCAAGTGCCTCCTGCAAGGGTCAAGCGTCCACTCAATTACAACGCTCGCTTTGTTCATTCTTAGGAAATCACCTCTCTGAGCCTCGGATTCTGTGAAATGCAGAGAATGACCCCCCTCATAGGGTCATGAAGACAATAACTGATCCAAGTGCTTAGCCCAGCCTGACGGATAGCAGGTGATTGATAAACCCAGGCTCTGACCATCACTATTTGCAAGGACCCGCCCGCCGGTCAGGTGACAACTGCCCGCTTTCAAAAGTGCACGGGAGGGGGCAGGTAGCAGCCTGGCTGAGAATGACCGGATGCCACAGTGAACACAAAGAGCACTGCCTGGAGGTGGCCCACCCCGTGGGGACCCTGGCGTGCGGTGGGCCCCGCAGGCCTCCAGCCCCCGTGCCCGGCCAGCCCGCGGCAGCCGTACCTGCACGATCTCCAGCATCTCGCTGCGGCTGATGTAGCCGTTGCCGTCCAGGTCGTACATGCTGAAGGCCCACTTGAGCTTCTGCTCCAGCTTGCCCCGCGAGGTGACACTCAGCGCGATGATGAACTCCCGGAAGTCGATGGTGCCATCCCCGTTGGTATCGAAGGTGCGGAAGACGTGCTCGGCGAACTTGGAAGCATCGCCGTAGGGGAAGAAGTTGGCGTAGATCTTCTTGAACTCGTCCACGGTCAGGTGGCCGGTGGGGCAGTCCTTGAGGAAGCCCTTGTACCACTCCTGCAGCTCGTGGTCGGTGAACTCCGTGTTCTCCCGCAGGTCCTGCAGTACCTCGGGCCGCAGCTTGCTGTTCTGCTTGCCCATGGTGGCCGGAGGCTATACCTGCAAGACAGGGGCTCAGCTGGGGACACCGGGGTGGCCCAGGGTCTGGCTCCCCACAGCCTATAGCCACTGAGTGGGGCTGAGAAACATCCCCTGCATGTCCCACACCAAGGGCTGGAGAAGCCCAAATAGGGTGGTCACTGTGCATGAGAAGTCTCAGCCCATCTGGACGCCCTGCGGGAAGGCGGGCCATTAGTCTACACCACTAAAGCGAGGTGCTCCACCCTCGCGCTGCAGGGCACATTCTGACTTTGAGAATATGGAAACGTGAAAAAAACATGCAACTTAAAATCAATGGAATGAGGTGCCCACTGGGGGGTGCACAAGATTTGAGGATTAAGTCCTCATTCGTCACTCATCTCCAGGCAAAGGTGCCACGCTGAGCGCAGCCCCAAATTCCGTGTTCTGAGCAGTTCTTTTCTCATTTGGGCACCACATTCCGTTTTTATCCTTAGAACAGGCATCCAGAAACTCTTAGGGAGTCCCATCTCTATTTTCCCTCTGAGGAACTCCTCGGTGGGGTGGGGGAGGAGTATGGATCTAGAATTAGCACTGAGTGCGCAAGGTCTTGAGTGTTAACTGTAAGTATCAGGCCCCTGTGGGCGTGCAGAAGTGTGCTCCCCAGGGCGGCTGCGCACGAGGTCTGGGCACGAGCGGATCCTGGGTGATACGACCAGGAGACATTCTACAGCGGTCGCCTCCCCACCGCATGTTACTATCTTACTTTAACTGTAACACGTGAATATGGCTTCATCATTCTGAAGCATACAGAAGAATAGACGGTAAAATGTTTGCCACCCTGGTCCCAGAGGCAATAATTTGAACTGCTTCCACACTGATGAATTCTAAACAGCGTGTACCGAATCCCCTTATGAAAGAGAATAAATGCAGGTCACCTATTCTCCCTGGCACTTCCTCTTTCCTTGCCCCATCCCAGGTTTTACTAGTTTTATACACACACGTCACTGTTATCTTTATGACTTTAAATTATATACTTAAAGTTCCTTTTCTGACCTCTGTGTGGGGCAGGTTGGCAATATCTTTCCAAATGACAAACACATATTCGCTTTGACCCAGCAATCCCACTTCTAGGAACGTATCTGAAGATACTCCCACCTGTGCAAATAACCTGTACATGGCCACCTGCTGTCTGTGATAACAAACAGCCCCAGTGTCCAACATGACGCACTGGTATGAAATAATCTTCCAGATGTATTTTTCAGTGAAAAGAGAAGGTACAGAACAGCATACAGAGTTTGCTACTATTTGTGGAAAAAAGAGAAAACAAAATGTGTGTGTGTGTTTATGTGTCGGGAAGGACTTATTAGGAAATGAAAGCATTGGATGGAGAGAGAGAGATGGCTGACGGACAAGGGTCAGACAAGGAGCTTTTCCTATAAATCCTTTTGCAATTTTAAAATGTTGAACTC
Organism: Tapirus indicus; assembly: GCA_031878705.1. Classification (NCBI taxonomy): domain Eukaryota; kingdom Metazoa; phylum Chordata; class Mammalia; order Perissodactyla; family Tapiridae; genus Tapirus; species Tapirus indicus. Next base: position 8,452,673 of record CM062923.1, on the reverse strand, counting down.
TGTGTATATATTTTCTATTCAAAAATTAAAAATAACCAGACCTCTATTTCTTGATCTAGCAACATGATTCTCTCTGTAAGATGGTGCTATTCATTCCCCTCCCCGCTTCACCTCTCCTTCCTTCCACATCAGCTTCTGTTGTGGGAATCACTATTTTTACATTGTCGGGGTTTACAATCTCTACTTTTTGCTCTGGCTATAGTTTGATCCTAAAATGTGGAAACCAGCAAATCTCTGCATAACTTGGTTGTCCGTCTCCCGGGGAGGGAGCAGTGTGAGTGAAGAGACAAATCAAGGGTGGGGCCAGCGGAGGGGGACGTGCCCTCACCCCGCCCAGTCCAGCTCTGAACATGCAGCCACGTGAGGCCCCCTCTCCAACTGCAGTTTGCCCTGGAACGAGGACAAACGTGACCCCTATTCCTCGGAGGAGCTGGGGGATCACATGCGATCTAGGCCACCACGTACAGATGGGGCCCCCACCACCCAGCTCTCAGACCCACCTTGGGACTTGGGGTGGCATGGCCCTGTGAACGTGCTCTGGGAGGCCCCAGCAAGTCCTCATTTTAACATGTAGCTGATTCTGCTTTGGTCCCTTTGGAAACTTGGTTAACTACCAAGATTTTTAAAAAATGGCCATTGTGATTTCTATCTAAAAAACAAAGGTGAACATAAACGTCAAAACATCACTATGACTACAGCATCTGACAGACGGGGAGAAACCACCAAGATGCCGCTAAGATCTTTGTCCTGCTGAAGGAGCTCCAGGCCAGGGAGGTGTGGAGGCCATGGAGTCCGGGAAGGTGGTACAGCATTTCCTGGAAGAATCCAGAACCTCACCGTCTGCAGATCCCGTGTGCTTCCTCACACCCTGCACCGTGTCCTGAGCCATTTAACTGTGCAAACGTTTGTGTCCACGTGTCCACGAGCTGGTGCTCTGCTCCCCAAAAGCCTGAGCCCAGGAGTGCAGGCCGTGCTTGCCCTCGGCATGTCCTCAGGGCCTGGGGCCAGGCTGGGCGCACAGTGGGTGCACAGTATATTCCAGTCCATTGGGCCCCTGGATGCCTAGGGAGGCAGGTCCCTGTTGTCAGGGCTCCAGGCTGCATATGGATGGGGCATAAAAAGTGACACGAAGTGGGGGCTCCAAGGAGGAAGCATTCATTCCCATGGGGAGACTAGGCAGTTTGCCTAGGAAGACAGCACGTGGAATCAAAACCGAATCATGAGGACTTTAGAGGCCACTGGAGGCTCAACCCCCACAGGCCACCTCTAGGGAGCACATGGCGGATTCTAGGTGCTGGGAAGCTGGGGGTCTCGCTTGGCCAGGCTGGGAGGAGGCAACATCGTCTCTGTCTTAGAGACAAAGAACTGAGGCTTCTGTGGGGCACGTGCTTGTCTGCAGTAGGCGGGGCTATCACCTTCCCCAGGCCCTTTCACTGTCAAGGTCCGTGGGCAGTGATGGAGCCCACCGAGGTGCTCCCAGCTGGTGTCCATCTCTGATCCCTCGCCATTTAATTGTGGCGAGGCAGGGCAGTTTCACGAGATGGCCATCCCACTGTGACTTTCATGAAACCATGAAGTGGAGTCCGTGAATGCCAAATAAAGCCTCAGATACTCACGCCCAGTACTCACCTGCGTGTGCTTACCAAAGGCCAGAGGAAATATATAACAGGAAGTACCTCATTTTAGCTCTCTCCTGGTGGCTCTCAGCCTGAAGCAGGCAGCTTTGCAGGGAACGGGACAGCGGAACGCTGCATGCACCGTGACCCTCTGTTATTCATTAAGCTAATGAACCAACCTTAGTGATGACTTGCTGGCTGGGGAGATGGCTGACAAAAAGCAAGTGTTTCTGCAAAAACAAAAAGCACCACTCCCATTTCCCAGCAGAAATGGCCCCCCTGGCCCTGGTCTAGGCAAACACCGCAGCCTTCATTTACTAGAAAATCCTTCTTTCATCTCCAGTGAAAGATGGAGTGAAGAACGGGCAGGCCAGGAGAGGGAGATCGATTCAGGGTCAGAGCCATCTCTTACTTGGCTTAAAAAGCTTTACGACCAAACAGGTCTTGGATCAGACAAGCAACAGCCTCTGAAAGCATCCAAGACGACATTTTAATTCTCGGTAATGGAACAATGGGGGAGTTAATGTAGCGCTTATATCCGTCTCTCTAGTTCTCGGTTACTCCATTACTGGTCTTAATGTGCTAAATTGTATTAAAAAAAAAGTAAACATGAAGCTGGGGAGCCCTATAAAAATATTTAACCCAAAGTCGGTATTGCCTGCAAATTAAAGCCATCTTAATGGCACAGTTGCATCAGCGGCTGGCGGGGGCTCCTGGGAACCAAGTGCTCGAACGTCCCCACCACTCAGAGCTCAGCACAGGCTGATGGCCGGCATGTCATCCCATCGCTCTCAAATGCTTCATCGCTGGAGCTCCGAAGCTCGCTGCACCAACCAGACTGAGAAACACACGGGGGGAGGATGATGAGAGAGGGCCGGTTTGAGATGAGCGCTCGTTCTGTCTGGGATGGATCAGGACTCGGGGCAGAAGGGGTGGGTGGAACACAGACGGTTTGCGCTGTTTCTCATGCAGCACCAGACCGGGTTCTTTCTCCTGGTGATCCACTGACCAGTGCCCCTCCTGAGGCTGACCCCTGTCCTACGGAGAGAAGGGGCCGACCGCATCTGTGTCCTTCTTTCCTCCATGTAAACAGGTGAGAGGCAAACCGCCTGCAGCCTTGGCTTCCAGTGCAGCTGCTCGGGAGGGGCCAGTCCTGTCCCAGGGGGTCTGTGACAGCTGCCAGGACCCGGTGCAGGCTGCAGCCACGCCTGGAGTGGCGCAGGCTGCAGCGCGGCTGGGCGGACGCTAGAGGGCGCGGTCGGGCAGGCTCCCTAGGCCAGAGCTGAGGCCCCGCCTCCCGGCTTCCTGACCCCGCCCCCTGCCACGCCTCCTCCACCTCGTGGTGCCTGTTTATCTATAAGCTAGATTTATCCACTACAGTAGCCACCAGCCACATGTGGCTATTGAGCGCTTAAAATGTGGCCAGTCTGAATTTGTATATGTACCCTAAGAGTAGAATACACACTGGACTTTGACGACTTAATACAGAAAAATAATGTAAAATATCTCACTAATAATTTTTCTATCCTGATTACATGCTAAATGATACATGATACCATTTGAGATATAATGGGTTAAATTAATCATGCTGGTAATATTAATCTCATCTGTTTCTTTTTACTTTTCCAATGTGACTACTAGAAAAGTTAAAATTACATATGTATGTGGCTCGCAGTGTATTTTTAGTGGCTGCTCAGCACAATGGGTAGACCCTTGGGACACTGTGGATCTGGGGCCACCAAACAGGGACTCTTCAAGTTCATCAGCACCCTGTTTGCAGGCCCACTGCTAACTGTAACCCCGCTGGGAGAGGTGTCCTCGGTTTATTTCAGTCCTTGGTGCCCTTGAGTGAAAGATAACGGTGTTTGCATTTCACAATTACATGCAAGTCCCACAATTTCTATTTCTGGCAGCTCCAAGAAGTTTGCTAGAGACCAGCTGCAATGAAGACCCAGGTCTGGTCCCGGCTAAGGTGCAAGGCTGGGGGGGAGGGGCTGCAGAAATGGGGTGTCCTCCTCCTCTTCCCAGTGGGACAGCCAAAGCCCCTGAGTGAGAGTGGGGGGGAGGAGGTTAGTGACACGTCAGGAGCGACAGTTACAGGCTGTGCCTAGACCCAGATTCAGCCCACTGACCTCTGGGAGCCTGTTTCTGGAGGGCTTCCTCAAGACCTGTTGCAGCACAGTTTAACTGGCTCCAGGCCAGCACCCTGTGGTTGAGAAATCCAACCGAAACCCCTCCTGACTTGTGTACCCAACCCAGCAGCTTAAAACCCCCACGACTCCCCAAGGTTTTAAAAAAATAAAAGAAAGAAAGGAGAGAGGGAGAGAGGAAGGCAAGTCAAGCAAAGCACAGAAACCCCCTCCCTATCTTGAGCCATCCTCCCTGTCTACTCTCCTGAGGTTGAAATGCCCTCAGTGAGGCCAGGGAGAAAGAAGAGGTGGAGAAAAGGAAAGGAAAATCCCCAAGAGAATGTTCTTTCCCTTGGAAAAACTGCTAATGCAACAGGAAGAGGAACTGTGGGTGGCTCTCCCTGTGCACCTTGTGCCTCTGCAAACACCAGCTCATCCAGGCTCAGCAAACTCCTACTCATCCACCAAAGCCCAACTCAAATGTCACCTCCTCAGGGATGCATTTGCCAGCCTCCCTACAACTGCACTTCCCTTTGCATTCCAATAGCATTTTTTAAACCTATTTCTATTATGACCTCAACTTTTATTACATCATTTACTTGTGTTTTTCCCTCATGAGACTGTGAGCTCCTTGAAGAAAGAGAATACCTCCTTCATGCCAGGAGGAGAACCTGCTAAGCATGTCCTAGCCTCAAGGGCTTTGCATTTGCAGTTCCTGCACCTGGCCTGCTCTTCCTTCCCCTCAGCACCTGCAAGGCGCACTCCCTCACTTTGGGGGCCTCCTCCAAGGAACCACCTCAAGCCATCTGCCCTCGGGCCCCAGACCCTCATCCTGCCCCTTTTCATAGCACGTCCTACTGCCCGGCGCTATACTGATGAATTTATTGACTGTCCACCTCCTTTTGTTCACCACTGCATCCCCTAGAACAGGGCCCAGCACACGGCCAGGGCTCAGTAAATATATTTGAAATAACAGCTATGTTCCGAGGGCCCAGCACAGGGCCTGAATGAATGAACAGGTGAATGAGTGAATGGGTTTCTTCTAGGACCCTCCTGCTCTAACATTTGTGACTCTTCCAGGATTAGGACCACGGGAAGAAACATCACGGATTAGGACGTAAAGTGCTCTCTTGCTCGGATTTGAAGCTCCAAGGAGGGATATTCCGTAATTCGGGCTTGGTATTCTGGAAAGCTCCATCTACCAGCACAAGAACAGCTGCAGCAGAGTAGAGGGCCTGGGTGTGTTCGACTCGAGGACGCCATCTCCCCTCTCCCCCGGTGAACGCACCCTGCTGAGGGGCGTGCTGCGGCCCCCCGCGGGGATCTCTCACTTGAGTGTTCGGCGTCATCCTAAAGCCAGCGTCACCATGGCTGGAGTCTTCTGGGAGGAGCTTTGAGCTGCTTCCCCAGAGGAAGAAGGCAGTTTAGTGGAACGGACACAAATGAGCCTCTGGGGAAAGGACGCGATGGGGAGAGAAAGAGGAAGTGCCCAAGAGAATGATCCTCTCCCTCCCAGAGCCTGCTCATGTAACAGGAAGAGGACTCCAGGCAGGACCAAAACCAGGACCACGTGACGCTTCATCAGGCCGAGCCTCCACGTGTGTCCACCCACACGTGAGCTCCACGTTTCTACAGAAGGTGCCGGATGCCAGGCGACGAGCAGGGCCATGCAGCACCGCGCGGGGGGTGGACCTGAGCGAGCCGGGGTGAGGGGGGTGGTGGGATCCAGGTGTGGAGTCCTGGCCACAGAGCCGGGGGCTTCCTCCGCCCGCTCGGGGCCTTCGGGCCTTGCTCTGAAGGCAAATTTGGGGCTTATGGGGGCAGACCCCAAACACCAGGCTGGAGTGGGGAGTGAAGCCTCTGAATTTGTTCCCTTATGCCCGCAAATGTTTCCAAGGCCTATTCTGTGCCGGGTGTGGGGACAGAGAGACCCTTCCCAGCGCCCGGAGTGCCTCCCCCAGCACACCCAGAGACAAGGGTGATGTGCATAACGAGGCTCACCCCCGAGGGCCGGCCTATCGCCGTGAGATGGGTGGGAGGTCTGACAGGTGAGCTCCCAGCCAGCTTAAAGGCTCCAGGAGTTCTCCAGGTGGGCGGACAAAGGGAACAGCGTGTGCCAGGGCGAGGAGGCTGGGAGAGGACCCACCCAACGCCACAGAGGCTGGGACACTAGCTTCAAGCACGATTGTAGAAGAACACCAAGAATGCAATGCTGGTTGCAGGAGGAGATGGTCCAGGCGAGAAACAGGAGGGGACTGGAAGGCGGGGCCTGTAATGTCGCCCCACCCTCCCCACCAAACGCCCAAGCCTCAAGCAAACACTCAGAACGAAGCGACTAGTCAAGGGCTCGGGGACGCCGTCACTGTCTGATCGCACCACAAAACTCCAGAGTTGAAACAAATAAACATCTGCATCACCCACCTTCTCCCTCTCAGGGACCCGGAGCCGACCACAAGCCAACTGCTCTTTTGAAGGAAATCTAAGAGGCCCCAGCAGGCTGGACACTGCTGACTGAAGGCAGGAGCCGGGCTGAGATTTCAGACACCTCCATAGATCTGACCCACTGCGGTCAGCCCTTGGGGCCCCTGCCCGGCTCAGCTGCAGCTCAGCTGCATTGGTCACCAAGGGAGATTTGGGACAGCAGCCCCACACGTCCTGTAGTGGAGTCCTCTAAGCTACCGTGACAGCTGCAGAACGACTCAGTACCAGCGGAGACTGGGAAAGACCCACAGGGCAGATGGCAGAGTGAGTCTGGGGTTCCACTCTGACGCTCCTGGACAGGATGTGAGCCCCAGTCCTTCCCCAGAGGATGACGTCCTCCCCAGCAGGAGGGAAACTGAGACTACTGGCCAGTGCCCAACATACCGTGGAGGGGACACGGGGAACAGGCAGCTGTCGGGGGGCACCGGGCTGGGCCCAGAGTCAGGCAGTTCCCAGTCTCAACGCTCCAGACCAAGCCTCTGTTTGCTCCTCTATAAAATGGGACTGAACACCAGCTTCGGGGGCTGCGGTTGGGATGCTGGCATGTACATAAGGGACTTGCACTGGGCAGCAGGTGTGCACAGATGTCCAGCTCGGGGATCCTCCCAGTCCCCACCCCCCAGCCTTACAGTCTGGCTGCCTCTAACTTCTCTGGGCCTCAGCTTCCTTGACTATAAATAGGAATAACTCCCTACCTGTTGGTGTTACAGCGTAGCCATGAGGATAAGGGGAAATGAAGGCTGTAAAAGGACTTTGATAAATTGAAAGCATCAGACAAATATACAGAGGTAATGTCACAGCTTTTGTGATAAAAGAAACGTGGGACACGCTTAACGAGCTTAATCGCAGTATCACAGAGCCAGGCTGCGGGCTGGAGGCTGCCCCAGAGCGCAAGGGGTGGAGGGGTCCTCACTCCCTGCAGACCATTGGCTCACACGTCCAGCAAAGCGGGTGGGCAGAGAGCCTGGGACAGTGGCGCCCAGACACATCCAGTATGAGACAGGGTCTGTGACATTCCAACTCCTGTTCGTCAAAGAGAAAATGAGGGAAACGGAGGGAAGAAACCCCATCCTAAAATGGCGGGGTGGAGCCCCAGCTGGCGCACACCACCTGAGGCACAAGTGTGGCATGTGACCTGAGGGTCAGTGGATGCTGCCCCTCGCTTGCTGGCCACAGGACACCATGAACCCCCCGGGGGGACCCCGGTGGGAGATGAAGGGCTCTTCTCTAATGGCAAGATGTCTCCTGGGAGTCTGTGGCTTCTACCTGGTTCATTTAAACAGACACGTAGGATCCTGTTAATGCACAAGACAGGTTCCCTAAAGGACAGGGCACTTCGCAGACACTGAAGGAGAGGTCTGGACTCGCCCAGAGCAGCCCCTGGCGTTCCAAGGAGCCGGGCAGCTCAGATCTGTGCAGGACAGGGCAGCTCCTGGTGGGCCTATGACATATGTACACACACACACCACGCATACCACACCACACATACACACACACACACCACACCACACACATACATATACACACATACCACCCCCTCACACCATACCCCCTTCCTCCATACTGGTGTGGTCCCCCACCATTGACTGTCTGAAAGCTTCAATCCACTCTCGGGCTCCCAGGGGGAGGGAACCCGCACCTGGCCGGGAGGTGTTCTCAGGATGAAGGCCTTCCCAACACGTTAGCATACAGAATGACTAGGATTTCACTTCTGGGAATTTTCTTACCTCGGAGAAAATAGTATGGGGCATGTTTACCATTCATTCGTTCCATAGCCATTTTATAACTTACTAAGCTTGCACAGATCTATTTTGCACCAGAACATGTGAAAAGGCCCACTGTGGGCCTGACATGAAGAAGGGTATGCCCGGGCCCAGGCTCTGCTGGGGCAGGGGTGGGACAGGCCTCCGAGCTGCCATCTGGGAAAACATTCACTCAGTGGAGAATGGCTGAATGCAGCATTCCACGAGGAGTCACAGTGTGCGAGGGTGTGAAAATGCATACCGTGGCTGGACAGCGGCTGGGTTGGGGGGACACGGCTGGGGAGGTGGTCAGGGCCAGCCTGGGGACTTTATCCTGGGGGTGCAAGGAGCTCCCGACAGAATCTCAGCTTCAATGACTCATAGGCTCAAGCTTCTGGGGAGACCACTCCCAGCAGGTACCTCGCCCCTGCTACGTAGCTCTGGGCCTGTCACCTCTCCAGGCACCTTCATGGGCAATGACTGGACTAACAATACAATAGTACTTAATGGTATAGAATAGTATGAAACAATATAGAACAGTATAAGACAATATGGAACAAAGGGATAGATTAACAAATGTAGGGTGTGGGGAGGAGGGGCAGCTAGGGGAAAGAAGATACCAACAAATCCTGGGAATTCAGACTAATTACTGAAAGGGTAGTTCACATTTGAAAGGTGAGTCAAAAAATATCTGAAAAAGTACCTCTGAATTCTTTTTCAAGCAAAGGCTAAGGACTGGAATGACAGAGTGCTGGGAGGTGGATGAGTGAGTGTCTGCAATGAGCAGACGAGAATTAGCTATTATCACATCTGTCACCCCACCTTCAGGATGGAGTCTGAGGCCTTGGGTAAGTCACATCTCTAAAACATGAGGTTGGACAATGTGGCCCCTGAGGCACATTAGAGCCTGAAAAAAATGTCTTTGAGTCTATCGCCAGGGGAGGTTTCCCCAGCACCCAAGATGTTCACTCACTTAACTGGAACTGACGGCCCTCGCCCCGGGACCTCGGTTGGCAGAGCCATTCATTTAGCTCTTTTCCCAGGAGACGGGAGAAAGCTCAATTTCTGCCAGGTTCCTACTTGAGGGATGACTAAATTCTCCACTCTCAACTCATGAACCATTTCCAAATTTTGAATTCACATGCCCCAAATGAATGAGGCTTGGTCACATTCTAAGATATCTTGGGTAGAAACTGTGAGAAGAGATGTCATTATAAATGTTAGATCTGAGAGGTATTTTCAAAACAGGGTGGCCCCGTGGGGTTTTGCGCACATTGACGAATGGCTCCCTCCTGGGGCGAGGTCCACTCGTGAGGAGCACCCATGGCAGAGCCCTGAGGGAGGGCTCCTGCCAAATGCCAGCCTGTCACAACTTACGTACAGTTCAGCACACCAATCCAAAAATTTCTGTGTGTGTGTTTTTTTAGACTTGGAAGAAAACTTCCAGTGAATCATCTCATATGCTATTTGATTCATGTTTAATGTCTGTGGGAAGAAATAAAAACAGTAAGTCATTCTCCATAAAAATGGCATCAGCTGGGCTAAAACTCTTAGGTGCACAGATGGTGACATGCCAGCTGCCCCTTGGTGGCCCCAGCAGCTACAGTCTTGAGTTGTCACTAGAGAGTGTGTTTATAATCTGGAGTGAAGACAGCTCATAAAAGCTACCCTTTGCCATTTTTATTCTTTAAGTTACAACACTGAAAGCCACAGATTCTGCAGGGAGAGTTGGTGCCAACGCACAGACTCAGACATAGACAGTGTCGGTCAACACGCATTAACGGAGCACCTACTAAGTGAAAATCACAGTGCTAAGTGTTTGGGATACACAGAGGATAAGGTGCTGTCCAAGTGCTTGCAGTCTAGTTGGGATGGAAGGCACAAATTCCTTCTCGCCTTCTCTACGCCAGTTACTTCCTACTCGGAGCCAGGGCCCGTGCGTGTGCGCTGGGTGGCAGGAGGGGGAGCAAAGGAAGGCAGCATTCCAAGATGGACCGACAGACTCCAGCTTTCAGGCTGGGGCCCAGTCCTTTCCAGACCCTTTTCCCCAGGGACATACAGCTGAGTTCCATTTACCCAGGGCGCAGCTAGGAACAATCCCATAACCATTAGCACAGCGCCTGAGACACAGGAAGTACTCGGGAACTGGTGAGAGGAGGGAGGTCAGGGAGGGGGGGAGAGAAGGTTCAGCCAATGTGGGTGCTCCCTCCAGACAAACCCCAACTTCTCCACAGCTCCAGCAGTTTCATAGTGGACCTGTGGCCCGATGAGCACTGTCCAGTGTGCTCTTGAGAGCCCACCCTCCTCGCCACCCCCAGGTCTCTGAATCTCCCATCAGAGACTTTCTGACCCGGAGAGTCTCTAACTCCGGCAGAAGAGCCAGTTTCCTGGAGCCCCTCTGATGTCCTGGGAACAGCCAACAGAGCAAAGACTTGTTAAGCATGTTCCCAGTAAGAACTTCTAAGCTAAAAATTTGTGCACAGGGTCTGACAAGTCCAAGAATGGTCAAGCAGTCAACAAGACACAAAATGTGAAATCTGGGCCCTGTGCCTGGGACTGTGCTGCATGCCTTGTGAAGTGAGGTGAGGAGGGTCAGTGTGGGCTTGGTGATGTGGACGGGCAAAGCCCGAGTGGGCTCAGATCTGGTTTGGACAGGGGCCTGGCCCAGGCGCCAACAGGCAGAGAGATCTCGGGGACACTGCTTGACCAGTCACTCACCGTGAGCCTCCCTCTCTGGCCCACCCACTGGGCACTGAGCAAAGACTGACTGGCAGTGAAGGTGTCCTTCCTCTTGACCTTTCAACCTCCTAGCCAGGTGGTGAGTCCGGGCTGGGTCTCGCTCACTAGGGACCCATGCACAGCACTTCAGGTGGAAACGTCCCCAGAGCAGACACTCAGGGATAACCAAGGGCAGCGATTCCCTTGTCTGGTGCTGGTAGTCCTGCAGAAGGGCCAGGACTATGGTCCCTGTCCCTTCATCAGTTCCACAGCAGGTAAGAATGCCAAGCCAAGTTGTGCACACCCACATTGTGTGTGTGCACAGGCGTGCACGTGTGCCCACGCATGCGCGAGTTTGCCCACAATGCTCATCATGCGGGCTCTGCCCCTGCGGTTGAGGGTTGAAGGGGACGCCCCCAGCAAGTGCTATTGCAAAGTCATCCCAAGTCACTCTAAAAATAACCCTCACTCACAACATAGGAAGTGTTTCCCTTTCCTGGTGCCCTGCCTCAAAACCACCGCAGTTCCACGTAGCAGGCCACTTCAGGAAGCCAGGTGGATGGCTCCTGGGAGGCCCCCCTGGGATCTGCAGACTAGTCAACACTCCAGGGGCTGCAAGCCCAACACCCAGAGGAGAGGTTACCTGGGGTCACTCTCCTGCAGAACCCCAAATCTCCACGCCCCTGGTAATCTCACATCTTCCGGAAGAACTGGGGTTAAACGAATCTCTGTGAGCAACATCACCTTTGAAATGTGTCAGGAGGGTCACTATTTAAAGGACCCAGGAGGTCCATCGTACAGTGTGATCTTGGCTGCACTGAGATGCACCCGTCACCTACTTTCCTCGGTGGTCAGTGTTGCGAGGGTCCTGCCCCCGAGAAATGATCTGCACCCCCACCTGTCTGGCCCTCTCCTGTCCCCCCAGCTGCTCACCCCTCCAGTGGCACTGATCTTCTTGCTGCTCCTGAACACTCAGGCACACTCCCCTGCGCCCCGTGCGCTGGGCTCCTCAGACACAGCACTGCTGCCTCGCCTCCTTCAGTCTTCGCCCTTACGCACCGTCAGCAAGGCTGCCCCCGAGTCCAGTCTCCAAAACTGGAGCCCCTACACAGTCTTCACCCCTTTCCCTTCTTCATGTTTTCTCTCTATTTTATTGAGTTCATTGTCTCTCCCCCTGACTGGAACACACGGTCCCTGGGGCCAGGCTTTGTTCTGGGGGGTTCCCCATTGGAAGCCCAGAGCCTGAAAGCTTCCTAGCATGGTGTGTGGTCAGAAAATATGTGTTGAGTGAATGAATGCATGGTTGCTTCGGGGAGGCTGGGACTCATGGGCTGAGCACGCAGGTGCCTCTTCTCCGGCGCCTGGGAGCAGGGTGGGCAGAGATGGAGGATGCAGGGACTACACCCTGCTGTCCATCACCAAGCGGGGATGGGCAGAGAGAAGGGGTCCTCCTATTTACCGTCACTTGACCCGGGATATCCATGGCCAAGGATGTTCGTGTGTGAGAAGTACCATCTGACTCCCAGAGTTCCTCATCTCTTGGTGGTGGGGGTGGGGGTTGCTATTTGCTGTGTGTGTGCTGAAATACCCCGGGGGTCTCGGGGTGGGAAGAGACACCATGGACCACCCCCTCCCCTGCCTTGCAACCCCTTCACCTGCTCCAGCATTCTGATACCTGGCTACCGCCTCAGCAGGACCGAACTGGCCAGGGGCGCCCACGCCCCCACCCCCCACTGCCTGCCAACCTTGTGCCAACCCACGAGCCTCCAGATGGAATATCTGTTTGCAGGCGATGCCCAGGTACCGCAGAGCCAGATTTTCTCCATCCCGTTTCCCAGCTCCAGAAGGGCTGGTGGAGGGAGACTGAACTAGTGAAAGCAGCACCTTCCACATGAGCTGTGTCTGTTTTCTTTGGGGAGAAAAGCCCAGAGACCCACTTGCTAACCCGTCCCCTGAGGCAGAGGCCCCTACCTGGGTCTCTTGTCCCATCCCAGCAAGTGCCTTCACAAGGGTGAGCAGGAGAGGTGAGAGGGGGAAGTCTAGGTGGTGGGAGAAACACCCTCCCTCAGGAGGACCAAGGCAGGCGGCACAGCCCCTACCCCAAACAACAGTGGCAGGAAAACCCCACCCAGGGATGCGAGCTTCCGTGGGTGACAGTCAGAGGGGAGGAGAGCTGTGCTCGGCCCTGGAAGTTGTGCCAGCACAGAGCAACTAGGCTCGGGGTCTGCCGGGGGCCTGTCGGATCTGCCGGGGGTCCACCAATGGAACCGGCAACTTGGCACCTGCCCTCGGACTCTTGTCGCCCCTCAGACACACCGGCTGTCATGCCAGACACCCAGCAACCTCTGAAATGAACATGGTGATGCTTCAACAGGTTTGGGGTCCAAATCTTAGCCTCATGGCTGAGCACTGAAAGGTGATTTCTTCTGGCTGGGAAGATGAGAATTACAGAGGTGTTCTCTGCTTGTGGGATCTAGAATTCCAGACTTTCTAAAAGTGAAGGCTCAGAGGTGGGCTCTCCTGGGCTGGGCATGGCCTGGCAGGGCTGAGCCCCCGGTGGTCCCTCCCCGATGGCTGCCTCCTCCCTGCTTTGGCAACGGACGCCACATCCCTGGCCTCAATGGATGCCCACAGTCCTGGGGGTGGGCAAGGCAGGCTGACGACTCATGACAGTCATTGTGATAATTACTAGACTTTGAGGAGGAGGAAGAAGAGTAGCTGAGGGGCAACTGAGGCTTCCCCGGCTCCAGGCACCATGCCAGACACTTTATTCTTAGTTCTAATCTTGCAGCCACCCCAGAGCGGGAAGTGTGACTAACCCTCTTCAGATGGAAACTGGGGGAGGCATAAAGTGGCCCCTTGGGATCCAGAGTGCGCAAGTCCAAGGTCAGAGGCCCTTCTCCCACCCACCACCTGGTTCCTCACTTGGGAGCAGAACTGAACACACGGCTCCAGAAGAGGGACAGACAACACAGCAGGGCCAGCCGGGTCTCAGCCCCGTGGCCGGCTTGTTCAGTGTAGCCAGCAGGGCAATTAGGGTCACACAGAAGCCCATGGAGTGCCTCCAGGGGACAGAGGACAGGCAGTGGGCTCAGCCCAGGGTCAGGGAGGCTCTGAGAAGGGATGAAACCCCTGAGCTCAGTCGTATGAGACAGACAGCAGTGGGCCAGGCTAATGAAGGGTAAAGGTGGTCCAGGCAGAGGGTCCTGGCCGACCTAAGGCCTGGGGGCTGGACGGCACATTCAGATGCACAGGCACATTGCTTTCACTAGAGCCTCCTTTGAACCCAAAGCAGGCAGTGGTTGAGAGGGGCCAAGAAGGTGGAGGATTCAAACAGACCAGGGTCTCGTGGGTCATGCTAATTGCTCTGGACTTCCGCCTGTCTGAGGGGAGCAGCCAGGGCGGCAGGGCTCCAGGGTGGGGGCCCAAGCCTGGCTGGGGCCTTGCAAGGGGGAGGGCAGGACGGTGACGGGGCTGCGGGTGAGAAAGAGGTTCCCGTGGGCAGTCCTTAGAGGAGGCAGGAAGGCCGGCAGAGTGAGAGAGAAGTCCACACACACAGAAGACCAGGAGGACAGGGGTTGTAGCAGGAGAAGGGGGCGTGTGAACCCAAGCTTTCAGAGTGGACTGGTGCTGCCGAGGTCCCCAGCATGGCCATGGGGGAGGGCTGGGCTGAGGGCGTGAGGTGGGGGGAGACCAGGGTGGGGATGCTCGGCCCTGGGACCCTGTCATCTCTAGGAGGGTGGGTGGTCTGGGTGGAAGGGGCAGAGGGGAGGACGACGGGAGATGCAGGTGATGGGGGGAATGGCTCAGTGGGGTCAAGAGTCTCAGTGACCAGGGGCCCTTCTCAGAGGTGGAGCCCCACTCACTTCCCACCCTGTAATGAGGGGTTACAGGCGGAGCCAGCCACAGGGCTCTGTGTGAAGACCCAGGTTTGGGGATGAAGGGGAGTCATTCACCCAGGAGGGGGGCCTCAAGCATCTCATGGGAGGGACCCAGGGCTGTGCGGATGAGGGCTGGGGAGCACTGGGGGCCCCAACCCACTCACCCTCCCACAATGACAGCAGCTCTGTCTCTTTTATGGGGGTGGAGGTGGGGTGGGGGGTGGGGGTGGGGTCTGTGGTGAAGGTAGAGGTAGCGTGGGTGGTGAAGGTGGGGGTGGGGTGGGGAAGGGTGGAGTAGGAGTGGGGTGGGGGTGGATAGGGCCCAGGAGATGGGGGCTTTCACATGCGGGGGCTGCAAGGGGAGCGGAAGAGAAACACCAAGACAGAAACCGGCCCCCTCTCCCTCCTCGCTCGTGTCCTCTTCAAAGTCGACCCCTCACACTCTGAGGCCCTCAGTCCCCTCACTGGACACATTCCAAAACCAAAGCACCAAGGCTGAAGGATTTACCCAGAATGACCTGCCAGTTTAGGGAGAGAACTGAGATGACCGTGGGGCCTGGGTGGGCACTTTTTGTCTCCAAGCCTTCGTCTCCAGAGCCGTCTCATGGGGTGCTGGGCAGGCCGTCCCCCACTCCTGGTCTTCCCTGCTCTTTCTGCCAAGCTGTCAAGTCCCTGCATGCCAGCATGCGGGCAGGACCCCATAGAGGGGTAGCGGCCCCCAGCCCCCAGTCCATCTGGCCTCCCGGAGCGACTTACCCGAGGCCAAGTGGAGGCGGTGCTGGAGCAGGGATCAGAACCTCTGGGGGCCGATTCCACGTCCTTGTCTGGGCTGCTAGACCATACCCTGGAAGAGAGGATGGCCAGGTCACACAGATGTGGACACCCCCGGCCCAGAGCCCGCCGCCTTTCTCTCTGGTTGCCTCCGTGTGCCTGCGGGGGGTGTCCACAGCTTTTTTGGGCCCCACACCTAGTACAGAAAAACCCTGGCTCCTGGCCCCCGTCCAGCAGTCTAGGACAGGGGCCACGAGCATGTGCACTTCCTGCACCAGGAGGGACAGACGCCCACCACATACTCACAGGAACCTTCCAGTGAGATGCTGGCCACCCCTCGGGTGGGGTCACTGCTATCACAAAGCTGGGTGTGGCCCGTGGCCTCTGTGGTCTGCAAACCCAGGTTCAAGAGCTGGCAGCAACACTGAGTCATTGCGGCCCATCACTACGCCGCCTGTGGCCACACCTGACACTCTGACCTCAGGGTCATTGTAGGGCCCAGTGGGTTATGTGCACCAAGACCTGGCACAGGGCGGGCTCAGAGGAGCTCCCACAGCCAAGCTCTGGGCCCTGCACACAGCGGAAGGTCAGAAGGCATCACTGACCTCCAACCAACGACTCACAGAGTCACACGGTCACTCTGAGACAAGAAACCCACGTGCCATGGGCATCCCGGGTGCCCCAATCACTCCCTACCTTCAACCATCACCACTGGCTTCTGGCACAAGCATTCCAAATGCCCCACGTGCATGGCTAATGGACAGGCCAACCTCCTCCTTCACCCCTTTCTGTGGACTGGCAGCACCCTGGACCTAGCTGTGATTATAATATTCTTGTGGCTACCGTCCTTACACTGCTGGGTGCCCCACTAAAAGCTTTCTGTGCATTATCCAATGTAAGCTTCCCAACAGCCCTATGAGGTAGGCATAATTATTAACCCCATTTTACAGATGGGGAACCAGACGTGTAAAGAAACTAACTACTTGCTCAAGGTCACGTATCTTCCACATGGCAGAGCTAGGATGGAACCCAGACAGCCTGGGCTCTCACGCCCTGGGTTATACTGCCCTCCCCCTGCCAGCTGGCTCTTTCACCTCTCGTCTCCCTTAAGTGCAGTCTCTTCACCTGAGAGCCCATTTTTCTTCCTAATTTAGCCACATTTCCCAGTTATTTTCTCATAATCCACGGTTCTCTCCCTCCACAGCCATGACCATGGTTTATCACACTACTAGAGTGGTCCTGAGAGCAGGAACCAAGTAGTTCGTCCACCCTGGAAAATCCAGACTCCACAGGGTTCGGGTGCCAACGGGGCTCCCCTCACTCCTGCAGAACGAGGGGCTGCATCTCCCCGCAACCGACTGTGAGCTCCACAAGGACTGGAGGGGACTTCATCTCCGTGCAGCTGGTCCCGGCCCACAGCCGGTATGCAGCAGCCTCAATAAATAATCAATACTGACAAGCGAATGCCCCAAAATGCATCACATGGATGTTATTGGAAACAGAGTGCACTTTGCTCAGAGTTAAAATTCCACCCTGTTTCACCAACATAAAACTTCACATCAGTTATATTATTTCAACTCTGCTAGGATTCAGGACCCAGAGCAGAAAGGCCAGGCATCTTCCCACCAGGAATTTTCTCCAAGTTCACTGTGCTTCTAGACAGCACTATATATATATATACTTTTTAAACAGACTTTATTTTTTAGAGCAATTTTATGTTCACAGCAAAACTGAGAAGAAAGTACAGAGAGTTCCCACGTACCCCCTGACCTCCACACGTACAACCTCCCCCACTGTCAACATCACTGCTACAATCGATGAGCCTACGTTAATACACATTATCACCCTAAATCCATAGTTCACATTAGGGTTCACTCTTGGTGCCGTATGTTCTGTGGGTCTGGACAAATGTATAACGATGTGTATCCACCAACATAGTATCACACAGAGTAGTTTCATTGCCCTAAAAATCCTCTGTACCCCCCTCACCCGATTTTTTAAAGGCTCTTTCAAGACAATGATCTCACTAAGTGATCTCAAGGCTCTGTGAGCTCTGCTTTGACACGGGGAAATTAAGGCCCAGACAGGGGCAAGGGCCCTCCCCAAGGTCACCTTTGTGAAAACTAACAACAGAGCCAGCCGCAGAATGCACTAGAGGCATTGCATCGGGGTTGTCATTTTATCATCCCACCCTCCTAACAGCCCTGCCAGGGAGAGCCCACTCTAATCCCCAGTTTACAGAGAAGCAAGCAGACTCAGGGACACTTGCCAAGGTCACATGCTGCTAAGCAGGACGACCAAAATGCAAATCCCTAAGCCCATACTTCGCTCTTTCCAGATGCTCTCGTTAATTACAGGGCTTATAGGAGGCGGTGGGAATGCAGTGAGCAAGCACCCCCTTGGGTGGGTGGGGGGCCTCTGCTTTCCGGGAGCTGGAGCAGGTGCGCCCCCAGCCTGTGGCCCTCTCAGCGGGACCCTGCCCTCCAGGACACACTCTCCTACTATGCTGCAAGATTAATGCCACAGGGCCCTGCCTGACTGCAGGTCACTTGGCTGTCCAGCTACAAAGGCCCCACCATTTCCAGCCTCCTGGGGGCAGCCCTGCATGCTCAGAGATCAGCTCAAGGACAGGTGAAAGCATTTCTAGTCCACGTGGACACCTTCTACCACAGCCCTTCCTGCCTCACTGAGACACACACCAGCTCATACAGGAAAGTGCTGGCTGGCGGGGAGACAGGAGGAGAAGCTCTGGTCCTGGATGTGCCTCTGCCACTGAGCAGCCCAGTGACTCAGGCACAGCCTGTGGTCTATGCCATTATCAGTTTCCCCATCTGTGACAGAGCAGGTGAGCCGCATCCCCGTGGAGGCTGGGCCAGCTCGACACCAGGCTTCCGAGTGGGAGGAGGGTCCATCATGCCAGAGGCCTAGAAATCTATGGCACCCGGCTGCTTGGGAACACTCCATTAACTCGAATTACAGATTTCCTCCTGGCTCTATTGCTAAGCCACAGGGATCCCCAGCCACCAGCTTTCTTGTGACAGAGAAAGATTACAGTCATTGCTCGAGATGGAATCAAGTAGCAGAAGTCACTATGCAGAAATAATTATGTTGAGTTATGTCTGGTTGCTCCTGATTTCTGTCTAGCCACAGTCTTAGAAATGGTCATGCCTCTTCCTTTCCAGGAGAGCAAACTGCAGAGGCCTGGCTGGTTCAAACAGACCTACTGAGCACGATTCTACTGCTCCATACTCCCCCTGCCAGGTGGGCATCAGCATCCTAGGGAGGGCTCTCTGTGACAGCCTCCACCAAGCACCTGGGAGAGGCACACTCATCAACTCACCCACATGCACCCCAGCGCTGGACCCTCCTTCCAGGCCTGCTTCACCTTCTCCACGGTGCCCTTCCTGACACTCCAACCTCCCAAGCTCTTTGTTTATGTCAGGCCCAAGGCACCTCCCTCTCTCAGGTTTGGGGTCTTTGGAGAATGACTCGGGCAGTGAGAGGTCTGACCTATTCCTGTACTCCCAGCTCCTAGCATGGAGGAGGGTCTCGGGATAGCAAGGAGAGGACAGCATGGAGGGCTGTGTGACCGGACAGCTCGGGTTCAAATCCTAGCTCTATTTCCTAGTTGTATGACCATGAACCATTATTTAACTTCTCTCTACCTCATTTTGCTAGCATGTAAAATGCAGATGATCATAATTCTAAATAGTTCATCAAGTTCTTGTAAAGATTAAGTGAGCTAATGCACAAAAAAATGCATGGCACACAGGAAGAACTCAATAAATGTCAACAGTGGCTGAAAGAGCAGAGAGAGGCCTGAAAAACATGCTCCTAAGAGTCTAAGTCAACCAGAAACACACAAACTACCGAAATTGACTCAAGAAGAAACAGACGATCTGAAATAAAGAGGCAATCTGAAATACCTATGACAAAGCCAGATACTGAATTAGTAATCAAAAATTTACAAAGAAAAGCCCAGGCCCAGATGGCTTCACCTCTGAAGTCTACAAACATTTAAAGAATTAATACCAACTCTTCACAAACTCTTCCAAAAACTAGAACAGGAGGGAACATTTCCCAACTCATTCTATGAGGCCAGTACTAACCTGTCACCAAAACCAGACAGAGTCTTCACAAGAGAAGAAAGCTACAGACCAATGTCCCTACTGGACATGAATGCAGAAAAAAACTCAACAAAATACTAGCATACCAAATCCAGCAACATAAAGAATAAGAAGAATTATAAACCAGGGCCAAGCGGGATTTATCTCAGAAATGCAAGGTTGGTTTACCATCTGAAAATCAATTAATGTATACATCATATCGACAAAATAAAAAAGCAAAATCACATGCTCATCTCAATAGACAGAAAAGCATTTGACAAAATCCAACACCCTTTTGTGATAAAAGCACTCAACAAACTACGAATAGAAGGGAACTCCTTCAAACTGACACCAGGTGTCTGTGAAAAACTTACAGCTAACACGATACTTCACGGTGAAAGACTGGATGCCTTCTCCTTAAGATCAAGACTGAGACAAGGATGCCTACTTTCACCACTTCTATTCAACACTATACTGCAGGTTCTAACTAGGGCATTAAACAAGAAAAAGAAATATAAGGCATCTAGATTGGAAAAGAAGAAGTAAAACTATCCCTATTTGCAGATGACATGATCTTTTTTTTTTTTCTTTCCATTTTTTTTTTATTGATGTCTTAGTTTATAACACTGTGGGGTTTTAGTTGTACATTTTTGTTTGTCCGTCACCTTGTGGATGTAACCCTTCACCCCTTGTGCCTCCCCCCTTCCCCTTGGTAACCACCAATCAGTTCTCTCTGTCCGTGTGTTCATTTATATTCCATATATGAGTGACTTCATGCAGTGTCTGACCTTCTCTCTCTGGCTTATTTCACTTAACATAATACCTCTAGGTCCTTCCATGTTGTTGCAACTGGGACAATTGTGTCTTTTCTTAGGGCTGAGTAGTATTCCATTGTATGTATATACCACATCTTCTTTAACCAATCATCAGTTGAGGGACACTTGGGTTGCTTCCACTTCTTGGCTATAGTGAATAATGTTGCAATGAACATAGGGGTGCATACGCCTCTTGTGCTGGTTGATTTCACGTCCATTGGGTAGATGCCCAAGAGTGGTATTGCTGGATCATACGGTATTTCTATTTTTAATTTTTTGAGGACTCTCCATACTGTTTTCCATAGAGGCTGCACCAGTTTGCATTCCCACCAGCAGTGAATGAGGGTCCCCGTTTCTCCACAACCTCTCCAGCATTTGTTGTTATTTGTCTTGGTGATTATAGCCATTCTAACGGGTGTAAGGTGATATCTTAGTGTAGTTTTGATTTGCATTTCCCTGATGATTAGTGATGTTGAACATCTTTTCATGTGTCTATTGGCCATCTGTATCTCTTCCTTGGAAAAATGTCTGTTCATATCCTCTGCCCATTTTTTGATCGGGTTGTTTGTTTTTTTGTTGCTCAGTTGTATGAGATATTTATATATTACTGAGATTAATCCCTTGTCGGACAAACGATTTGCAAATATTTTCTCCCAGCTGGTGGGTTGTTTATTCATTTTGATCCTGGTTTCATTTGCCTTGTAGAAGCTCTTTAGTCTGATGAGGTCCCACTTGTTTATTTTTTCTTTTGTTTCCCTTGTCTGGGTAGACATGGAATCTGAAAGGATCCCTTTATGTCCGATCTCAATTAGTGTACTGCCTATATTTTCTTCCAGGAGTTTTATAGTTTCAGGTCTCACTTTCAGGTCTTTGACCCATTTTGAATTGATTTTTGTATATGGCGATAGGAGATGGTCTACTTTCATTCTTTTGCATGTTGCTGTCCAATTTTCCCAGCACCATTTATTGAAGAGACTTCCCTCTCTCCATTGTATGTTCTTTGCTCCTTTGTCGAAGATTAGTTGTCCATAGGTGTGTGGTTTTATTTCTGGGCTTTCAATTCTGTTCCATTGATCTGTGTGTCTATTCTTGTACCAGTACCATGCTGTTTTGATTACTGTAGCTTTATAGTATATTTTGAAATCAGGGATTGTGATGCCTCCAGCTTTGTTCTTTTTTTTCAGAATTGCTTTAGCTATTCGGGCTCTTTTGTTGCCCCATACGAATTTCAGTAGTTTTTGTTCTATTACCGTGAAGAATGACATTGGGATTCTGATTGGGATTGCATTGAATCTGTAGATTGCTTTAGGTAGAATGGACATTTTAACTATATTTATTCTTCCAATCCATGTGCATGGAATATTTTTCCATTTCTTTATGTCTTCCTCGATTTCTTTCAATAGTGTCTTATAGTTTTCATTGTATAGGTCTTCGACCTCCTTGGTTAAATTTATTCCCAGATATTTTATTCTCTTTGTTGCAATTGTAAATGGGATTGTCTTTTTGAGTTCTCTTTCTGTTAGTTCATCGTTAGTGTATAGAAATGCAATTGATTTTTGTAAGTTGATTTTATACCCTGCCACTTTACTGTAGTTGTTGATTGTTTCTAGTAGTTTTCCGATGGAATTTTTTGGGTTTTCTATGTATAAGATCATGTCATCTGCAAATAGTGAGAGTTTCACTTCTTCATTGCCTATTTGGAGTCCTTTTATTCCTTTTTCTTGCCTAATTGCTCTGGCCAGAACTTCCAGTACTATGTTGAATAAGAGCGGTGAGAGTGGGCACCCTTGTCTTGTTCCTGTCCTCAAAGGAATGGCTTTCAGTTTTTTCCCATTGAGTAGAATGTTTGCTGTAGGTTTGTCATATATGGCCCTTATTATGTTGAGGTACTTTCCTTCTATACCCATTTTGTTGAGAGTTTTTATCATAAATGGATGCTGGATCTTGTCGAATGCCTTCTCTGCATCGATTGAGATGATCATGTGGTTTTTATTCTTCATTTTGTTAATGTGGTGTATCACGTTGATTGATTTGCGGATGTTGAACCATCCCTGTGTCCCTGGTATAAATCCCACTTGATCGTGGTGTATGATCTTTTTGATGTATTGCTGTATTCGGTTTGCCAATGTTTTGTTGAGGATTTTTGCGTCTATGTTCATCAGTGATATTGGCCTGTAGTTTTCCTTGTTTGTATTGTCCTTGTCTGGCTTTGGTATCAGGATGATGTCGGCCTCATAGAATGTGTTGGGAAGTATTCCATCTTCCTCTATTTTTTGGAATAGTTTGAGAAGGATAGGTGCTAAATCTTCTTTGAACGTTTGATAAAATTCTCCAGGGAAGCCATCTGGTCCTGGGCTTTTATTTTGGGGGAGGTTTTTGATTACTGTTTCAATCTCTTTACTTGTGATTGGTCTGTTCAGATTCTCTATTTCTTCTTGATTCAGTTTTGGGAGGTTGTACGCGTCCAAGAATTTGTCCATTTCCTCTAGGTTGTCCAATTTGTTGGCGTAAAGTTTTTCATAGTATTCCCTAATAATCCCTTGTATTTCTGTGGTGTCTGTTGTAATTTCTCCTCTTTCATTTCTAATTTTATTTATTTGAGTCTTCTCCCTTTTTTTCTTAGTGAGTCTGGCTAAGGGTTTGTCAATTTTATTTATCTTCTCAAAGAACCAGCTCTTTGTTTCATTGATCCTTTCTACTGTTTTTTTAGTTTCAATTTCATTTATTTCTGCTCTGATTTTTATTATTTCCCTCCTTCTGCTGATTCGAGGCTTTGTCTGTTCTTCTTTTTCCAACTCTGTTAGGTGCAATTGAAGGTTATTTATTTGGGATTTTTCTTGTTTGTTAAGGTGAGCTTGTATTGCTATGAATTTCCCTCTCAGGACTGCTTTTGCTGCATCCCATATGAGTTGGTATGGTGTATTTTCCTTTTCATTTGTCTCCAGATAGCTTTTGATTTCTCCTTTAATTTCATCAATGACCCATTGGTTGTTCAGTAGCATGTTGTTTAGTCTCCACATCTTTGTCCCTTTCCTAGTTTTTTCCTTGCAGTTGATTTCTAGTTTCACAGCATTATGATCAGAAAAGATGCTTGTAATGATTTCAATCTTCTTAAATTTATAGAGGTTTGCCTTGTTTCCTAATATATGGTCTATCCTTGAGAATGTTCCATGTGCACTTGAGAAGAATGTGTACTCTGCTTTTTTTGGGTGGAGTGCTCTGTATATATCTATTAAGTCCATTGTGTCTAGTTTTTTGTTTAAGTCCATTATTTCCTTATTGACTTTTTGTCTGGATGATCTATCTATTGATGTAAGGGGGGTATTAAGATCCCTACTATTATTGTGTTAATATCTCCTTTAAGGTTTTTTAGCAGTTGTTTTATGTACTTTGGTGCTCCTGTGTTGGGTGCATAGATATTTATAAGTGTTATGTCTTCTTGGTGAAGTATCCCTTTTATCATTATATATTGCCCTTCTTTGTCTCTCATTACCTTTTTTATCTTGAAGTCTACTTTGTCTGATATAAGTATGGCTACTCCTGCTTTGTTTTGTTTGCCATTAGCTTGGAGTATTGTTTTCCATCCTTTTATTTTGAGTCTGTGTTTGTCTTTAGAGCTGAGATGTGTTTCCTGGACGCAGCAGATTATTGGATCTTGGTTTTTAATCCATCCTGCCACTCTGTGTCTTTTGATTGGAGAATTCAATCCATTTACATTTAGAGTGATTATTGATATATGAGGGTTTAATGTTGCTATTTTATTGTTCATCTTCTGGTTCTTTTGCATGTCCTTCGTTTCTTGTCCCTTGTGTTTCAGACTGCAAATTCAATTTGGTATTTCTGCATGCTCATTCTCTTGGTTTTCTCTCTATTTGTCATGTGTGGTTCTCTTCTGGTTGTTTGTTTATTGGTTACCGTGAGGTTTATATAAGCGATCTCCTGGATAAGAAAGTACATTTTCAGATGCCTCCTTTTTCCTGAGGCTGGGTCTATTCAATCCCTTACCTCTTCCCCTCCTTATTTGTTATCTCTTTATTCCAGATTGTGTCATGTATGTGTGTTTCCAGTGATGAGCTTGAATTAATTTTTGATGTTTTCCAACTGTATTTTGTTCTGATTTAGTCTCCTTGCTTTTCTCCTTGCTGAAATCTTTGTATCCCCTTTCTCATTTGTTTTTTTTCAGGCCTAAGGGCCTTCCTGAGCATTTCTTGTAGTGGGGGTCTTGTGGTGACGAACTCTCTTAGCTTTTGTTTATCAGGGAGAGTTATTGTTTCTCCATCGTATTTGAAGGATATTTTTGCTGGATAAAGTATTCTCGGCTGAAGGTTTTTGTCTTTCATGATTTTGAATATATCATTCCAGTCTCTCCTAGCCTGTAGAGTTTCTGTCGAGAAATCAGCTGAGAGCCTGATGGGGTTTCCTTTGTATGTTATTTTGTTTTTTTGTTTAGCTGCCTTCAATATTATTTCCTTGTCATGGGTATTCTTCAAGTTTGCTACTATGTGGCGAGATGATTTTTTATTCCTGTTTATATATTTAGGTGATCTATTGATTTCATTCACTGTTATTTCCCTCTCTTTCCCTAGGTTGGGGAAGTTCTCAGCTATTATTTCTTTGAACAAACTCTCTGCTCCTTTTTCTCTTTCTTCTCCTTCTGGAATACCTATTATCCTTATGTTGCTTTTCCTCATTGAGTCTGATATTTCTCGAAGAATTTCTTCATTTCTTTTTAGTCTTAGCTCTCTCTCCTCCTCTATCAGGAGCATTTCTGCGTGGCTATCCTCAACAGTGCTAATTCGTTCCTCCATATTGTCAGTTCTGCTCTTTAAAGACTCCATTTTTTCCACTATCTCGTTTTGTTTTTCATCTCCAATAATTCTGATCGGTTTTTCTTTAGGGTTTCAATCTCTTTTGTGACATAATCCCTGAATTCATTGATTTGTTTCTGTGTGTTCTCTTGTATTTCGTTGAGTTTGTTTATGATAGCTATTTTGAATTCTCTGTCATTCAGGTTATCAAAATCTGTGCCTTCAGGGTTGGTTTCTGGGTGTTTGTCATTTTCCTTTTGGTCTGTAGCTCTGACAAATTGTTGCAAGGATCTGACGGGGACATCCTTATTTTTTCCCCTCATGATAATCTGGTCCTGCAGTTTCCCCCTGCTGCCACTAGATGGAGATCGCGAGTGGTTTGCTCTGAGGCAGCTGCAGCCCCCAGAGGGATTATGCTGAAACGCCGGGTGTGTGGGGGGAGGGGTCCTCTCTTTCTCCTGCTTGACCCGGGGGTTTCCTTTCTGGCTCTCTTAGGGTGTTTGCTACACCCCCTAAACAGTCCGTCATCGCTTCCCAGTGGGGATCTCTCAACAGTCTGTGAGAGCACCTGGATGGCGATAGTTTTCCCCGCTGTGGGCCGCCCCTCCCCCCTCTGTCTGCGAACCACGCTGTCTTTGCCGATTGATTGGGGAGGGGGAGTACAGCTTCTTACCTCTCCTCCCGTCCTTTTGGGCTTCCCGCACCTCCACCGTCCGATGTATGGCAGCAGGGGTTTCTTAGAAGTCCTTCGTAGTGTTTGATTGAGCTCTGTTGCAATGTGAATGATGTTTTCGTTGTGTCGTAGGGGCCAGAGATTCAAAGAGGGAATCTCACTCCGCCATGATGCTGACGTCACTCCGACATGATCTTATATATAGAAAAACCTAAGGAATCCACTAAAAAAACTAACAGAACTAATAAACAAGCTCAGCAAGGTTGCTGGATACAAGATCAATAAACAAAATCAACTGTATTTCTACACACTTGCAATGAAAAATCCAAAAATGAAATTAAGAAAACAATTCAATTAGAAGTAGCATCAAAAAGAATAGAATACTTAGGAATAAATATAATGAAAGAAGTGCAAAACTTATGCTCTGAAAACTACAAAACATTGTTGAAAAAAATTAAAGATCTAAATAATTGGGAAAATATCCCATGTTCGTGGATCAGAAGACCTAACATTGTTAAGATGGCAATGCTCCCCAAATTAATCTATAGATGCAACGCTTTCCCCATCAGAATCCCAGCTTACTCCTTTGTAACTGGAGTAAGGAAGTAAACTGACAAGTTGATTCTAAAATTCACATGGAATTGCAAAGCACCCCAAATAGCCAAAACAATCCTGAAAAAGAAGAACAAAGGACTCACACCTCTCAATTTCAAAACTTACTACAAAGCAACAATAATCAAAACAATGTGGTATTGGCACAAGGATAGACATAAAGATCAATGAAATAGACTTGAGAATCCAGAAATAAACTCTCACATCTATGGTCAACTGACATTCAACAAGTGTGCCAAGACCATCCAATGGGGAAAGAATATCTTCTCCACAAACGGTCCTGGGACAGCTGCATGTCCACACGCAAAAAAATGAAGTTGGGCCCTCACCTCACACCATATATAAAAATTAACTCAAAATGAATCAGAGACCTAAATGTAAGAACTAAAACTATAAAACTCTTAGAAGAAAACATAGGGGTAAATCTTCATGATCTTGGATTTGGCAAAGGGTTCTTAGATATGACACCAAAAGCCCAACCAACCAAAGAAAAGATAGATACATTGGACTTGATCAAAATTTAAAACTTGTGCTTCAAAGGACACAATCAAGGAAATGAAAAGACAACCCACAAAATGGGTGAAAATATTTGCAAATCATATATCTGATAAGGGACTTGTATCTAGAATATATAAAGAACTCTTACAATTCAAAAGAAAGACAAATAACTCAATTGAAAAATAGGCAAAGGACTTAAATAGACATTTCTCCAAAGAAGATACTCAAAAGGTCACTAATCACATGAAAAGATGCTCAACATCATTAGTTATTAGAGAAATACAAATCAAAAGCACAACGAAATACCACTTCACACCCACTAAGATTTCTAGAATCAAAAAGTCAGATGAATACAAGTGTTGGCAAGGATTTGGAGAAATCGGAACCCTCAGACACTGCTATTGGGAACGCAAATGGTGCGGCCACTTTGGAAAACAACCTAGGAGTTCCTCAAATGATTAAACATACTGTTATCACATAACCCAGAAACTCCACTCCTAGGTACATACCCAAGAGAAATGAAAACATACATCCACACAAACACTTGTCCACAATGTTCACAGCAGGATTCATAATAATCAAAGGTGGGAACAACCCAAATGTCCGTCAATAGATGGACGGATAAACAAAATGTGGTATCTTCATATGGTGGAATACTATTCAGCCGTAAAAAGAAATGAAGCACCGACACATGCTACAACATAGATGTACCCTGAAAACATTACGCTAAGTGAAGAATCCAGACACAAAAGGACAAATATTGTATGATTCCATTATATTCTATGTCCAGAATGGGAAATCTACAGACAGAAAGTAGATGAGTGGTTTCTTAGATCTGGGAGACAGGGGGAGAGGGGAATAGGAAGTGGTAGCTAAAGGGTATAGGTTTCCTTTTGGGATGATGGAAATATTCTAAAACTGACTGTGATGGTTGCACATATGTTAATGTACTAAAAACCACTGCATTGTATACTTTCAACGGGTGGGTTGTAATGGTATGTGAATTACATCTCAATCAAGCTGTTGAAAAAAGGAATCGAAGCCACAACCTCTGCACTTCTCTACCTCAGAGGACAGCACAGAGAAGAGCAGGCTCACAGGAGCACGGAGGCAAACTGCAGGGTTTCCCGGCACCGCAGCCGGGGGACATCCAGGCCTCAGCTCTTGTCACCCCGGCCGACCACGAGAACCTGGCAGCCTCAAATCTGGGAGCATGGCCCCCAGGACGATGCTGCAAAACTGCCTTGGGACACCCCACCCCTGCCCCTGCACGCACTCCACACACATGCTGAGCACCTGACATGCTGAGTGTGTTAGGTGCAGGGACACCAGCCCCACTTTTGAGGAGCCCACAGCCCAGTGGTGTACACTCAGGAGGTGTGTGCCAGATGTCAGGGGTGGGCGGTCAGACGAGCTCTCGGGATCTCTCTGCATTTAAAGGGGTGATCCAATCCACGGGGGATGCAGGGCCCAGTCCCTCAGGATATATACTCGGTCCAATCCATAAGGAGGTTCCGTTCAACTCTCAGTCAGCTCCTGAAACAGCGCAGACAGCCCCCCAGGGCACTGCGGGTCATCACATAAGAAGTTAGGGTCCTAGGGCCATTTCTGGGGCCAGTTCCACCTCTGGTGGCCCGGGCCAGGAGGGGCTCAGTGCCCATCGTCCTTGCTGGCCAGTCCTTGGGAAAGGCATCTGGAAAAGTGTCTTCCTTCCAGTGCCTGGCACCTCCTGGCCTCCAGGATCGGGCTTCCTGCACTAACTCTGATCCACGCAAAACCAAACGGCCCCTCCTGCCCATTCACACAGGGGCGGATGTGTGCTCAAGCGATGACAAATCATTTTAATATATCCTGAACTCCAACTTAATGAGGAAGCAAAGTCCCCAAGGGAGAAAAGTATAGTGGGGTCTGGAGTCAAAGATGGATGGTTTTTGGATTATGACTATTTGAGGTGATTGTGGTTTTAGGATGACTAATTCCACACGGTCCCCAGGTGCTAAGGGCAGCTGCTCGTAGAATGCTCTCACACAGACATTCTGCACAATGACTACTCTTCGTAGAGGCATCTTCTTCCACTACTCAAGCCAAGAACTGAGTTGGAGGGGCTGTGTGTCCTGCAGATGTCACCAGGGCTGAGGCCCAGTCTGGGCACAGCCACAGAACATACTACGGAAGCCAAGAAGTGCAGTTGGGCCCACCTAGGCTGCAAGCTTCACAAAAAGGGGCAGAGCTGGAAAGGACCCCTAGTGCAACAATGAACTAAACACTGAGCCCCGCGTGGCCATGACCAGCGCCCAGCACCAGCCCTCTGGTCACCTGGAGCACTGGGCGCCGGCCGACCGCATCCCCAAATTCCAGGGAGTGTGCGCCATGTCGTATTCTAGCTCCCATGTCCACTCCCGCTACCAGTGCATTTGAGTTCCCATCACAAAACAAAAGGAACATACTATCTCCGACCACTTTGAAAAGCTGTTTAGCATATTTACTAAAGATGACCACCCCCCACATGAACCAGGAATTCAGCTCCTTGACAGATTCCCAGCAGAAAGATGGACGTATGTCCACCAAAAGACACATGCGAGAATGGAAATAGGAGAGTGGCTGCCCTCTTTACAATAGATAATAACTTACATCCACCTCGCATCAGGCACCAGAAATAAGGGGAGTCCTGGAACCAGGACACAGAGGTGAGGGGCTGGGTGATCATTTGTACAGAGATTCTTGCATTTGTACAGAGATTCCTGGAGATCTGGAAAGGAAAGAAGCGTGGGCACAGTGAAGAGCTGGGCTATCCTCTAAGGCATGGGAAATTGTAAGGAAACAGACACTGGGATGAAGAGAAATGGTGGAGACCAGAAGAATGAGATTCACTAAGGGCCAGTCAGGGGCTTCCCTTTTCCTTCTGTCTTCAGCTGCTTCTTCCCATAGCCCAGGGGGCTCCTGCTGGTGCACACTGCTCGGGCCACATTTCCAGTCTAGGGGACGTCAACAGTCACACAGCTTTTCTTCTAAGAGCTTCTGCTTTCCTTTCCACTCCACCAATGATTACTTCCAACCAGGATCTCTTTCCAATTTGCTCCAGCCCAGTACAGGGATCCAGTCGACACTCTAAGCTTCTTCCCTTCTCCTTGTCACTCAGGGCAGCACACACTCTTTCAGAGCAGGTTCTAAGTGCTGTGGGGTTTTTGTGTGTGGGTTTTTTTTTCCCGTTAGCACAATAGAAAAATAGACCAGGGAGAAGCACGAGATTATTGTTCTGACGTTCTGACTGTGCGCTTCCTCCAGTGTCCATTCCCTCTGCTCATAGCAACAATCCTCAGTCTCCTTCTGGGTCCACACTGCCTCCATTCTCAAATCACGTGACCTGAAAGGGTCTCCATCACTGGTTCCACCAAAGAGGCGGTCTCCCTCCCACTGCACTCTATCCTGAAAACATGAACGGCTGGCGATTCTGCAGCCATTGGGCAGCCACAGATAGAGATGATGGGCTTCCAGAGACCAGACAGGGACTGTGAGGAGAGCAGTAGAAGTGGAGGTAGAGTAAAACACTGCCTGACCCCTGAATTCAGCAGTGTCTTGCAGCCAAGTCTACCCTGGATTTTTCAGTATTGGGAAATATTAAATTCTCTCCTTGGCTTTAAGCCATTTTGAAACAGTTTTTCTATCCCTTTCAACAAAGACTCCTAACTGACATAAGAAGATCTTATATTTTTCAGAAAGTAAATATGACTAGAATCTCTTCTTTCTCCAGGCTTCACCCTTTTGCTAAAGAAACTTTAAATGTCTTCATCTTCCTTCTTTCATTTATACACAGTATTCCTAAAAATGTGTTCCAAGGAAAACTAGTTTGGGGTGTTGTGCCACACAAAATATAAAAGGTGTGAGATGCTACATGGTCACATAAATGTGGACATTACTTCCTTCCACAAAGTTAAATTGGTTTCTTTTCTGCAGGACTTCTCAGAGTCTTTAACAAAGGACTGATTTATTCAACTTAAATCCTTAACGACTAAAGATCTATGCGCTAAGTCTCCCAGGGAGAGTAATAATAGTTGCCTAACTCCCCCCATGGGTGTGGCTGTGGAAATCTTATTTTCACAGAGTAACTATGGGACAAGATTACATGAGATACATTTCAGAAAATAGGGCCCCAGCTGTACTCCAGACTTTGTTCTCTTCTAAACTGCTCAGCATTTAGGGGTCTTTTGACTCTCCCACCTGGGCCTCTTGATCATTTAAAAAAAAAAAAGACACAAATGGAGAGAGTAAGCAGATATTGTGATAACTGCTAGGAAAAGGATAAAATGAAGTGATCTCACAAAATTGCCAGGGGGCAAGGGGACAGGGTGAGACTGTAGCTTTAACACTCAGAAAAGTCCTGAGTCAAGGACATACCTGAGGAGGAAGGGACAAACTTACGATGAGGGCTCTAGGCAGAGGAAACAGCATGTGCAAAGGCCCTGAGGTAGGAATGTGCTTGCCATCATCAAGAAGCCGCAAGAAGGTGAGTGTGGCCAAGGCATGGCAAACAAGGCCAGGGGTGCATGGAGATGAGGTCAGCAGTGAGCAGGGGCTCAGAGGCCAGGGCAAGGAGTTCACATTTTATTTTAAGCATAATTGTTGTAGAAGAACTTTGAAAACCAGAGAATGCTATAAAAATGCCAGGCACTGTGGAAAGGGATCATAAAATCCCCAGACCTGGGCAGCAGAGAAGTGGCACCTCTTTGCAACCCTCCAGCCCTCTCCCTGTCGTGGGTGGGAGGCAGGAGACTTTTTCTTTTAGTTAAAGTATAGTTGACACACAATATGGTATTATTTTCAGGTGTACAACACAATGATTCGACATTTATTTACAATACAAAACAATCACCTTGATAAGACTAGTAACCGTCTGTCGTCATACAAAGTTATTACAATATTGTTGACTATATTCCCTACGCTGTACATTACATCCCTGTGACTGATTTATTTTGACTGCAAGTTTGCACCTCTTATCCTCTTCACCTCTTTCACCCTCCTCCCTCCCCCTCCCCCCAAACCATCACTTTGTTCTCTGTATCTATGAGTCTGTTTCTGTTTGTTTGTTCATTTGTTTTTATTTGGGGGATTTTTTTTTGGTTCCACATACAAAGGAACTCAGACAGTATTCCTCTTTCTCTGTCTGACATTTCACTTAGTATAATACGCGCCAGGTCCATCCATGCTGTCACAAATGGGAGGATTCCATTCTTTTTTTATGGCCAAGTAGTATTCCATTGTGTATATATACCACATCTTCTTTATCCATTCATCTACTGATGGACACCTAGGTTGCCTCCTGTTCTGGACAGAGGAAGAAAAAGTGAACCTTTGCCAAGATCAGAACAATGAGGCAGCCACAGGGGAAACACGGGTGGGCCCCAGGGAGGCGGAGAGCAAGAAATCCAAACCTGATCCAGCAATTTCTATTTGAGGGAGCATTCTGTCCACATTCAGCCCACTGTCAGCTGTCTGTCTCAGCTGGAGAACAAGCTTCACACTTTTGCAGCTAAGGGGACGCTAGAAACATGAGGCTAGAAGCCTCCAACCATCTCTGGGGGCCCAAGGCCCATGGGGGGTGCTGGCCCATGGAAGGAGCCAGCCCCCCATCCCTGCAGGGCCACCTTGCCTTCTGAATACACTGACCTCCACCCAATATTTCACTTGGGAGGAAAAGAAGTTTCAGCTGCAAAGAAGAAAAACAAAGGAAAAGAAAAACCACCCAACTCGTCCAATCCTTTCACTGTGCAGTTGAGCAAACGGAGGCCCCGAGCGAAGGCTCTCAGCCAAGATGGAGCCAGGTACGGCCGGGCCGCACACCTGAAGCAATGCAGGCGCTTTCACTTGCCAGGCAGAGATGCAAAGATTCGGGCATCGGATCAAGTGCGCCTTCCAGGTGCTCAGGCTGCGTGTCATCCGTCACCTGCTGGTCACTTGTCACCTGAGCTGGGCCACAGGCCTCTCTTGTTCTGAGAGTTTTATTAATAATGATGTTGGAGGAGAGAGAGGAAGGGTTGGGAACGAGCTGTCAATTTTGCCCTTTTCCTCAAAAGCCAGGAGAGCACAGGAACTCACCCCAGGAATGGCGCAAGGGTCCACATCCATGACGACAGCCCACCTTCACGACAGCCTGTGGGGTGGGCACACAGGAGTCAGCTTACCCCCACTTCATGGATGAGGGCACAGGCCCAGAGAAGTGCAGGGTCTTGCCCGGAGCCACAGGGCCAGAAAGAGGAGGGACCGAGGGCTTCTGACGCCAACTCAGGTCACTCAGGTGAGGTGGCACTGCTCCCAGTGGAAGCTTCTTGGCGTCGGAGCAGTGCTGCCCACACAGAGCAGCTGCTCCTTTGAGAAGGGAGGCTCCCTGCCGGCCCAGGGTGCGCCCGGGCTGGTCCAGGCCTGTGGCGGAAGCTGGCTCTGGCTGGTCCACCTGCCTCTCTGCCATGTGTCCCTCCACCACTCACCCAACGGCCAGAGCCCTGCCCTCGTGGGGCTTCTGGTGGGTTGTGCATGGTTCATACCACATAGCGTAAGGGCTGCGGGGCGAGGGGAAGGGGTCACCAGGAGACAGTGGGCCAAGCCTTGTGGAATGGCCCCCTGCTCTCTGCTGTGGGGCCAGGTGGAGCCCCTCACCTTAGATGTCTCAAGTAAGTAACCGCAGGGAGAGGGTGTGAGGGGTGCCGCCCCACGTCCCCTCCCTTCACAACCAGTGCAGCCACGGCCGGGCGGCCGAGGACAGCAAGCAGCTCCCTGGGAGGTCGTCCCTGGGCCCGCCCCGGTGCCTCCCGGACAGCAGGCACTCAGAGCAGCGGCACGGTGTTGGCGGGGGGAGCGGGCCACGCACCCCTCACGTGGAAGAGGCCCAAAGCATGTCGGATTGGACTCTGACGTGTCATCGTGTGGCCCTGGGCAAGTCACCTGTCCTTCTGGGGCTGCTTCCTCCTCATGAGCTCCCAGAGGTGGCTGTGGAGACCACAGGAGGCGGCGGATTCATGCGGAAGCTCTTTCAGCTCCTAGGCCTAACCTCAGGAGTCTGAGTGTAGCCTCTAAGGCTCTACCTGGACCAATGGGCACATTCACGTACTGTCCCACTCGCGGGGTCGTCACTCCTACCTACAGATGGGGAAACAGGCTCAGAGAGTTAAGCCACTTTCCCAAGGTCACACAGCCAGGCAGTACCTGGCCCCGCAGGCCATGCTTCCCCCAGTGGCCACATGATCTGCCCAGTGGGGATGCCAGAGACTAAACCTTGCCCTCAAGGAGTAATAAAGGAGCAAGGAAAGGGACAGTAATTAAGTATCTAAGTGTAATTAAGCAAGAAGTACAAGGTACTTCAGGGCCTGAGGTGGGGTCTGTGCAGAGCGGGAAGCCTGGGCGGGTGGGCAGAGGGCTCCGGGCCAGGCTGCCTGCCAAGTGGGCTCCTCAGGACAGGCTCCAGGTACCCACCTCTCGCCCCAACTGAAGCCCCCGGTGGCCTCTTGTGGTTTAGCATTCGAGGCCGCTGACAGTCAGGTTCCCATCCAGGCACCTGCTGGGGCCTCAATCCCACCAAGATGGCAGGTTAAAGATGCTGGAAATTCTGAGACTCCTCTCCCACGGCCTCCCCCCGTTCCCGGGGCCCTAAGGGGTCTGTGAGGCCACCTGTCACCCCTCTGCAGGGCTCCTGGCCCCTCTAGACTGAACGTTCCAAGGGCAGGGCTTGCTCCTGCATCTCCCAGCCCCTGCATGGCGCCTGGAGCGTGGCGGACTCTCAATCAACGTCCAGTGAATGAATCAGTGGGCAGGCAGCTCAGAGGAGGAAGGGACGGTAATGAGGCTGCAGAGGAGTGACAGAGCCAGATCATGGAGGGCTTTGGACATGGGGTTCAGGTCACTTTCAGCAAGAGGGAGCCATGGCAGACTCTTGAGTGATGGACTTGGAGGAAGATGGGCGGGCACTGAGCAGGAAGGACGGCAGTGTGGAGGCCAGAGGCAGGGAGGCACCTGGGCCAGGGTCGGGGGGGGCAACTTGGGCACTAGCACTTGTGAAAATTGAAGATTTTCAAGGGTGATTGTGACCATGTGTGGCTTTCAGCTGGTTACACACAGAAATTTGGAACAAATCCCCCCCAGAGACAGAACTCGACTGCATTGTTGGTATTAATGTCCTAGTTGTCAGACTGCCCTAAAAACCCCAGGGCCAGCTAGTGCTCTGGGGCCGTGCTTCCTGGAGCAGGCGACCGGGAGGGAAACGGGAGGGAAAGCATAATTTCCCCACAAAGAGACAGAAAGGACAGCGCCCAGGGTGGAAGGATCTGGACTCCCCCGAAACACAGCCTGCAAACCAACATCCTGGAAGCAGGCGTCCAGGGCTGTGGAGGACTAAGGTGCGTTCTCCTGCTGAAGCCACTTATTCAGCAGCCGACAGAGCGTGCAGAGCGCGGCTGCTGTATCTGCGATGAAGGAATAAGTCATCTGAAAACACAAATAAATTATTCATTCCCCACAGATGAGCAGCCGCTGGGTTCCTGCAACAGCCGCCGTGCCGCAAACACCCAAAAGGCTCAGCGAATCCTATTAGTGACAGCACTCAGCCAAGCAGACACCAGATTCCGCTGGCGCCCCAAGTAGACAGCTCCCTCCCGTGATCTGCCCACGCCGCTTTCCATTCTGCACCCACAAGTGAATCAGCCCAGCATTGAACGGAAAGCCACAGCCCAGCCCGGCCTGGCCTGGGAGACCCCGGGCTCTTGTGCAGAGTGCGTTTGCAGCAAAGGACTTGGTTCCAGGGAGCCGCTGCTAGAGTGCTCCCCTCCGGGATCCGAGTCATCCTCCCCGCCAGAGACAGAAACCTGCTGTCGGTGTTTTCTAGAACACAGATTCCTGGGCCCAGACAAACTCCAGGGCTCAGCCCAGGACACTGCATTTCTGACAAGCACCTGGAGGTGAGGCCACCAGGAGGAAGTGCTCGGGTCCTGGAGTCACCTCCCTGGATCAATCACAGCTCAGCTGGCCTCGCACCGCTGGGCAGCCCTAGGTCAGGTTCTTGGCCTCTGGTGCCCCAGATGCTCCGAGGAGTTGTTGGGAGGATGACAAGAAAGAATGTTTGCAAAGCTACTTTCACGCAGGAGTGCTCAGCAGAGGTCACTCACAGCTGGGTCTGTGCACAGCCTCTCGTCTCCATTATTATATCTTTGATTCCAAGCTGCTCAGCTCATTTCACAACCGGGAAGAAAAGTCTGTGAGGTTTTTTTAAGAGTGCCAAGCTCTGGCCCACCAAAGGGCCATCTCCTCTGCCCAGAACGCCCCCTAAGTGCCCAGAGAACCACTCTCCCTTCAGATCCCAGCTCACGGTCCCTCCCTGGGGGTGCCCCAGACTCCCAGATCTCACTTTTATAGCACTGTGCAGCACCCCCGCATTACACTTTCCTGGGATCTGCTGCTTAGTGTCTGTAGCCCCACAGAGGGAGGGACCATGGGAGGGGACAAAGTCTTGCCCTAGGGCCCAGCACACAGCCTGGCACAGAGCCACATGGTCAGCGTGGGAGTGAAACAGTGAGTGTGTGACTCAACATAACTTGTCTGCTGGGTGTTTAACTGAAAGCCTTCTCTTTGTCGAGTTGTCCCCTGTGATGTGAGGAGGCAGGCTTGGTCCCTCTGTCCCTGTCCTTCCACAAGGAGTCTTCGCACGAACACTTGCTGGCTTCCAGCCTCTCGCCCCGCTTCTTGGGGGGAAAAGTGGCTGTCTGATCTGACTGAAGAAAGAAATGACCTTCCAGCCTGGGTGTCCCCAACTCCCCTACTCTGCCCCCTGACAGGGGAGGTCGGCAGTTGCTCAGCTGTCTGCCTATGATTGGGAAATTTACTTTTAAGGGTGTTGGTAAGTAGCAGGAAGCAGATTCTGGCCATAGAGCAGGCTTGCCAATTTAAAAATACCCGCAAAAAGGTGTGTATGCGTGTGTGTGTGTGTGCAAGCACATGCGCGCGCACACACACACACACATATAGTTTAGTGGTTCTCAGCTGGTGGTGATTTTGCCCCCCAGGACATTTGGCAATGTCTAGAGACATTTTTGGTTATTACAACTGCTGTGCGGAGGCCGTCTACTGGGACCTGATGGGTGGTGGCCAAGGCTGCTGCTAAACATCCTCCAGTGCCCAGGACACCCTCCCCACCCCGACAAAGAACTATGCTGCCCAAAATGTTCACAGTGCCGAGGGTGAGAGACCCTGACGTACGTACAGTCCCCTGGTGGTCATCTCTTGGGTTTACCTCCCAACTGGTGACGGAATCTAGTGGCAAGGGGTATGCTGATGGAAACGCACTCCTCATTCCCAAGTAAAGGGTCAAAGGTCTTTAAGGACACAGTCACCCACATACCCAGTACTCTGGAAAGTCTTGCACAAGCAAGTTGCACACTCCCATGCTTCTCTTACACAGGGAGGGGCTCTAGGAAACCGAGGATCAAGTGTTCAGGAAGAGTGATGAGGGGCCTGCTGTCGCTGGGCAGAAACAGGAAGATGTGCAGCCTTTGTGGCTGGTTTGTTGTGGGGACACACTCGGCAGTGAGAGCAGGCACACAGGCATTTACACTCATCGCACACAGCAGCAGGGGACGATGTTTTAGGAAGCCCGGCCTCAGTGCAGCCTTTTGCATGTGCTGTTTACCTCTGAGCCCTATTTCTCTAAGACCACACAGGACAGGGTCTTCTCTGCAGACCAAAGTCTCAAATGCTCTATCAGAGAGCTCTACAGACATTAGGTTTTGGTGGCATGGGGAACCTCGGCGGGAGTTTACACAAAAGGTGTCAGGACAACCCAAGTTGTTCAGGGGAAACACAGGCTGACAAATGCAGTCCCTTAGTCCTGCCCCCCATATCAGAGTCTGTACCCGAGGCCAAACCACGCGGGGGAGGAATAATCCACTCCACACAGCGTGCATTACAGTCTAGAGAGAGCATCACAGCCACTTTGTCACTGAAACCCAGGCCAGAGAATGTGGGACACTCGTGGAAGTTGCTGAGTGGGGAGGGAGATTCAAGGGCTCTGGGCAACAGTTCTGCTGGGGCTCAGCTCACCCCTGCCTGTGTTGCTGTTCAAAGCACAATATTACATCCTCAAGGAATCCTTTCAAGAGCCCTTAGGCGGCTCCTTGCTTGGGTCAAGGGCCTACCTGGTACACCACAGTGACGTGCACCTCCTAGGTGGGGCCCACCTCAGGAGCACCTGGACACCTTGGACAAAGGGCAGCAGGCCCCCTGCCTGACCCTCCCATTCTGCTCATGAGCCCCCACAAGGACTTAGGGCTGCCTCTGTCCTGCACAAGCAGTGACCCAGGTGACCCAGGCCAACCCAGACACCCAGTGATTCCCACATTTGACCCTGCTCATCGGGGTGATGGGTTGGTCTTTGAGCTGGAATTGAAGTCTCATTTATGCATCTTTCACTTATTCAAAATACGTTCAACTGAACTCTTAGAATGTGCCAGGCACTGTCCTAGGTGTTACAGATGCAACAGCGAACAGGAAAATTCCTGCTTTCAAAGAGCTCACACAAGTGCCCAGGAGATTACGGGGCAAAGTGACAAGTGCCACAAGGAGGGTGAGTGCAGGATGCTGGGGGGGCCACTGAGAGGCCTACAGCCCTACCTAAGGATCTGGGAAGGCTTCTAGGAGGAGGTGACATCTACACAGAGACACAAAGGATGAATAAGAGTCAGCCATAGGGATGGGGAGCAATGCTGATGGGTGGGGTGTAGGGAGCAGCCTTGCTGGGGACTTCCCAAGAAGTCATCTCCCCTAGTTAGGGGCACCTCAGCCCCTGGGGGGCGAGGCACAACAGTGACACACCACAGAGGTCAGTGGGCAGCTGCAGTCAGCATTCCCAGCTCTTGTGAGAAAGGGGCCTGAGTGGGTCACAGCCAGGGAGGCCTTCAGCTGGGTGCTGGCAGGCTCACTCCAGCAGGGCCGGCCTGGCTGGAAAAAGCCCAGGGGCTGGTCATACTAATGATGCAAACCGCAAACACCCATCCACCCCCACCCTGCCACAGCAGCGCCCCTGCATAAACACCCTCAGTCCTCACGCCCGTGTGCCCACTGAGAGGGCAAGCTGAAACCGAGCCTTTTCTGCCGAACGCCCACACACCTCACCATCGCCAGAGCACAGGAGCCTGGGGTCTCCAGACCAAGCAAACCTCCTGCATTTCCTGAGAGCTGGATTTCTTTTTTTCAATTGCAAATTTACTGTGGCAAAGGGAAAAGCTGCCTCTGAATTGCACAACCATTCATACACCTCTTCGGTGCTGTAGGCACTAGTGCAGGGAAAACTGTGCAGAGCATTTCTGAGGTGATTACAAGCCTACCTGGACCTCCAGGTGGGCACACCTGGCTCCTGACGCTTTGCCCGAAGGACGCACAGCCAGGCCCACTCCTGATTCCAGCTCGGTGGCCGCAGTGCAACCTGCATGGAGCAGCTGAGCAAGAGCTGCTGATTCGAGTGTGCACGCAAGCCTCCCACATCTTTTTATTTTTTTCTCAGACCTGTACACTCATGAATGAACGAATCTATACTTAAACCAGAGGGCAAAGCTTGTCTTAGCCCTGTTACATTTCATCTTATTTTCAGCTCATCCTTTCAACCTACCAGAGCTTCTGGAATTGAACAGCTCTCTGGTTTTTTATCCCCAGACAATCTGATACACATGTGCTGTCAGGGCAAAGCCACATGGCACCTGTGGGGCAATGTCCGGGGCAACCACCATCCCATTACTCAAGGCCTTTATGGTCGGGTCGTTCGATGTCATGAGGCCACCTAACCACCACTGTTCAGCTCCCACCGCCAGAGGCTCTGCCATGCCCTGCTGAATTTGAAGGGCCAGGTCCATTGCTCTCCCCCATGGCTCATCCTCTCCAAGGACGGAGGCCGGGTTTGTGTGGCCACCCTCAGACCTGCCTCCCAGCGCCCGGCGCCACCAACACCTCCCCTTCAAAGTAACTCCCACAAGTAAGACCTCCCTCATCATCACAGTTTTTCTGAGAAACACACAGTGAAGGGCATTTCACAAACATAGAGAGGGAGGTGGGGGCTTTGGGGACTTCAGATCCGGGCTCTGGGATCACCCATCGGCTCAGGTGGACCATCCCAGGCCTGTGCCCTGGAGACTCGAGCTTGCTTCCAGCTGGTGGAGGCAGAGTGGTTGAGTGGGATGGACACAAGGGTGGCGTCCGGTCCCAATTCCCAGCTCTGCCCTGATGACCCCCAGGAGGGTGCCGGGGATGCAAGGATCACCTTCCATGGAACGAGAAGGCTGGACTGAATCCAACACCTTTTATGACTGGACACTAAAAGTTACATTTACAGATGCTTTTTAATGACAGAGGAAAATTGGGATGATATGATACTGAACAGAAAAGGTGAGATGTGAAATGAATATGTAGTGTGACATCAGTTACGACATACCTCTGTCTCTTCATCTCTCTGTAAATAAATACTGACTAGGAGAAACAGCACCAGATGTTAGCTGCGATTTCTCTGAATTGTGGGATTATGGATTATATCTGCTTTCTTCTTTTCTGCATTTTCCACCTTTTTTAGAAAGAGCCTATAACATATATAACCAGACCAAAAATATTTCGAAGGATGTGCTTCTCCATCACAGGTGCCCAGTGGACAGCACCCTCGCCCCAGCTCCTGCATCCTGGACCATGTGGCACCCTCCTCTGGGGACGGGAGGTAGAACTGACAGCTCCAGCCACATCTCTCTGGCCCCGTGTGTCTTGGGAACGTTAACAGTTCACACAAATGAGTCCCACACCTCCCTTCAAAGCAGCTTTAGAAAAAACCCAAACATGAAACTATACCTTCCTCCACTTGGCCTTGGGCAAGGCAGCTGCAGAGTCTTGACACTAGAAAATGCCAGAGAATTCAGACAGCTGAATCCATCCTTGGGATCCTGCTTTTGTCACAAATCCCATCAAGAGCCCTAAATCCAAACAAGTTACCCCAAAAGGGCCAGTGTCATCCTGGCCTCCACCATCTGGGCTGACGGGAGGCCACAGGCCTGGAAATTACCCCCTTGCTCAATGAGAGCCTCCAGCCCAAAGTGAGGACCCTCCCCGCCCCGCGTCTTCTGGCTCCGCAGCCCTCCCTTCTCTGAACACTGCTCAAAGGCCCTCTCCTCCTTCCCTGCCCCTCGGCAGCTCGCGGCTCCCAGGATGACGCTGGACATTCACGGATGTTTACCAGCGTACTTTCCACACTGGGCTGACCGTTCTTCAGAACAGAACTTCCTAATAACCATTTTGTAATCTTGGTGCCAAACCCAGAGCTTGGGTTGAACAGAAGGGAGAGAGGCAGGCAGGCAGGCCTGGTTCACATGTCACGGTGAACAACCTGGACCCTGGGCCCTGCCCTGGGAGTTGCTAATCTACTGGGAGACTCTCTAAGTACGACGTGCAGGTGGGAGGGACGACGATGTGAGCAGGAAGAAGGGATGCTTCCAGGAAGAAACCGCAGGTGGGTGTGGAGCTTGACCAGGAGGAGTGGAGGGCATTCAGTGTGAGTAAAGAGCACGTAACAGGACCGGGGAGGGGAGGTCCAGTGTGGTCAGGCACTCGGATGCCAGCCAGGTGGCCACAGCGGGTGAGGCCACTTAACTACAAGGTTGGGAAACCAACTTATCTGCAGGCAGTATGGCCGTGACATTTTCCAATACTATCCACACACCTCTCCAGAGGAAGCCCTCTAATCTAAAGTAATGGAAAAGAGAGAATGAATCCGCACAAGGCACTGTGCTTTAGTTGTGACTCAGCTTGGCCACCTCCCATGTGGACATTCAGGGCGGGTGGGCACAGCTGTCCACTATCCACCTCACCCCACACGTCTCCACGGTGCCTTCTAGAAGGACGAAGCACTGAACAGCAGGCTTTAGTTAAATTATAGTGCACATCCTGGAATGAAATACTGCCAAAGCCTGCAAAATCAGGCCACAAAGGATGATTTTTAAAAAATGGAAAAACATATTCAGTAAGTTATTATGTTAAACAGGTTACAACGCAGTATGTAAAAAATACAGTCTCATTATGGTAAACGTAAATAAGATATGTATTTTGTGACATTCACGAGACTAGGACAGACATGACAACTGATCTGGAACTGCCCCTGCCTGGCCAGGAGGGCTGACGTCCTCGCTCAGACTTTCAGACTCTCAGCAACCGCTCTCCCTGCCGCTCCTCCAGCCGGCCAGGCCCACTCCTGCCATGACGCACACAGCTCTGCCTGGACCACCCTCCCCGCCCACAGTCCCCACACTTGGCTCAAATATCACCTTCATGTGTCTGCCACCACCGACTTACCTAAATCGCACGACCCTCCCTCCCTCCCTCCCTCTACACCCTCACTCCCCATTATCCCGCTCAAGTCCTTCCCAGGGCAAGTAGCACCGGACACATGATAGAATTTGCTCGCTTTTCATGTCTATTATTGGCTCCCCCCACTAAATGTGCGCTCCTCCAGCCAGGAGGTTGGTTATTTTATTTCTCAGGCGTATCCCCAGAGCCTGAAACAGTGCCTGCACGTAGTAGGCACTTGACAAACACCTGCTGAATGACGAAGTAGCATGTGTAACTTTCATAATAAAGAAAAAATAACAACGAAATATTTAAATGTCGTTTTTTTCTTCATCTCAGTCAGGCACATTTCTCCTTAATGCTAGACCGGGGTATTTTCATGCTTTGCCGGCATTAAGAATGGGGTCTTTTTTTTTCATAAAGTTAAGTTCTTTAAGGTATGATTTACATACAATAACATTCACTCATTTTAGGTCTACAGTTCAGTGAGTTCTGACAAATGTAAACGACCGTGTAACCACTACCACGACATTTTCAGCATAAGAATGGGATCTTTGAAAATTATATCTTAACAAGTGGTCATGGCTAATATGAATATTTATCTTCTCTCCAACTACTCTCCTGATCGTTATTAACTGATAGTTTTTTAAATTGATTCCTTCTTTTTTTTTCCAGGTACAAAAGAAGGGCAGGAAGGGAGCCCACATTTGCTGGCACCTACCCCGTGGAAGGCGCCGTCTTAGACTTGCTCCTCCGCTTCTCCAGGGAGGTCCCGTCCTCGGTGTCCACGGAGGACAGTCCAGCCCGGAGGTGAGCTAACTCCTCCGAGGTCACACAGCTGCGAGGAGGAGGATCTGGGGCTTAAATCCAGGTTGATTCTGACTCCAGAATTCACGTTCGTCCAAACAATAACAACATAGTTAATGCCCTGACCACGAGTAAGGACACCGTTGTTGTAACTTGCGTTCTCACTTCTGCTTGTTGTCTGAAAGCTTCGCCTGGAGTCTCCTCATCGACGGGAAACAGGAGTGCGCCGGTTCTCACTCCCTCTGCCCCCTTGGCTTTACTATTCTTCACTGGGACGGCTCTGACACCAACTCCGGGCCCGAGAAAATCCCCCAAGACCCCTGCCCAGGACGAGCAGCAGAGCATCCAGTCACAGAGGTGGCTCGTCGATACGGTCCTGCCTGGTGAATTCTCCGGAAGAACAGACTGTTGCTCAATGAAAACACAGGCTTTCCTACGGTAGATAAGGAGTGATCCCATATACGAAATTACATCTATAAGAACATGCATCTGTGCAGGGCATCCTGGGGTAGGACATGCACCAAAATGTTACCTCTTGTGCTGGGATTATGGGTAGGAATTCCTCTTTCCCCTCCCCCCACCCCTTGTTCTTGTATGATTTTCTACTTCTTCTTCCCAAAAGACAGCTAAGTAGGAAAGAGACCTCAGATTTCCCTCTGGGCTCAGATTCCCGCACAAAAACCGCCCTTCTGCAGCCAGCCCACGCACCTGCCTATTTCTCCGCCTCCTCCATCCTTCCGTTCAATACTTTAAGGCACCTATTCTGTGTGGTAAATAAGGCCAACGAAGTCTCTGTCCCATGGATGTCTTCCACCAGAGCACAAGAGAGACTGTCAATCACACACGAATGAGCAAGGTCACCGCAGACTGTGGACCATACCGGGGAGGATGGGGTTAGGACACCACTTCCATGCCGTCAGGGAGAAATGTCTGTGCGTCTCTCCTCTCTGTCCACATGCTCCTGGCTCTGACTCCCAGCTCAGTGCCCAGGCCCTTCCAAGAGGCCTTCCCAGGAAGCCTTCTCAACCACACAGTCAAAAGCGTTCCCCCCATCCCACCCAACACCCCACTCCCGCCTCTACTTGAACCCTTGTCACACGTTTTGTCTTTGAATTAATTACACCTGGGGGGCCACCCGGTGGCGCAGCGGTTTAGTTCACGCTTGGCAGCCCGGGGTTCGCGAGTTCGGATCCCAGGCGACCGCCAACGCACTGCTTGTCAAGCCATGCTGTGGCGGCGTCCCATATAAAGTAGAGGAAGATGGGCACGGATGTTAGCCCAGGGCCAGTCTTCCTCAGCAAAAAGGGGAGGATTGGCAACAGATGTTAGCTCAGGGCTGGTCTTCCCCACAAAAAAAACAAAA
Source organism: Tapirus indicus (assembly GCA_031878705.1). Taxonomy (NCBI): domain Eukaryota; kingdom Metazoa; phylum Chordata; class Mammalia; order Perissodactyla; family Tapiridae; genus Tapirus; species Tapirus indicus. The sequence goes on along the minus strand of CM062923.1, from coordinate 8,408,308 downwards.
AAAAATTACACCTGTGTCTCTCCGTGCATGCTCCTAAAGGGCAGGTCTGGTTGAAAGCCACACCTCACTGGTACCCAGCATGGCCTGGCAGGCAGCAGGTGCCAGAAAGGCTGCTTGATTCAAGGCTCTCCTCCCTTCTGGATGGCCAGCTCCCTGAGGGCAGGACGAGTGTCCACCTCTGCGTCCTGAGCTCCATCAAAACGTGAGGAGAAACCGCTCCTCCCTCAGTCCTTAAAGACCACAAGAACTGTCTGGTGGGGGGTCAACGCGCAACATGTAATGTAGGTGCCAACATTGCAATGAAAACAAGGAAAAGACCAGAAGGGAGCACACAGGTGAGATGCCACTGTTCAAAGGCCACAATCAACATTTTTTTCCTCTGTATTTTGCCAACTTTCTGATGTAGAGTTATCTAACTCTTCTAATTGTTTTATGCAATCTCTTGTCCCCTGGGCTACCGTGTTCCGTCCCACTGACCCGGAGGACATGGCCCAGCGGCTCAGGAGAAAGATCTAGGACACCTGAGGGAAGGAAGGTGTGGAACCATGCAGACCCGGGGTGCTAGCCACCCAGCGAGGTCACCCCAAGCTCCTGGAACAGCCAGTCAGGAGACTCGGGGACCTGAGGACCTGTCCAGCCTGGACTTTCCTAGAGGCCCAAGAAGGGAACACAGACCTTGAGGCTAAAATGCTAACAAATAGACAAAATAGAGAAGTCTCAAGTGCAGAGTCCGCGCCTCCCATGAAGTGAGCACATCACAAAGATGTCGGCGGGGGTTGCTGCTGGGCCAGGTGGGAGGAGAGGCTGCTTCTCAAGGCTGGTGGGGGATCTGAGCAAGAAGGAGCCTCAGGTCCTAGGGTGTCCACCTCTGGTCCCCAGCAGGGGAAGGAGCCTGTCCCTGGGCAGTGGAGGCTCTACCCAGAAACGAAGCTGTGGTATGTGACTCAGCCCTGAGCCCGGGACACAGGACAGTGAAGACTGAGAGACCCCCAGAACCCCCGGAATAAAGGAACCTTTTGTCCTTCAGAATTCTGAAGCATTAAAAACCCACCAACTCCAGGGGACTTTGTGTCTGATATCATCTGCACGGAGATCTGCTCTGGCACCCAATCTCCGGTTTCTAGGAACATTCCTGTCACTCGTCACTTTAGATCACTTTAAACTTTAATTTTTCTATTATCAAGTCAGACGATAATGATGATACTTGAAGGCCTCCACCCACCTCATGTCTTATTCATGGAGAAGCGGCTTGGTGTGGTGAATGGAGAAGCTGCTGGGAACCCGCTTCTGCCCCTTCCTGGACAAGCCCCCCGCTCCAGCCTGTTTCCTCACCTCTCATTCCAGTCAGGGGATCTTGCCCATCCGGCCCCGCCACCCTACAGGCCATTCTCCTTCCCAGAGCAGGCCTGTCGTCCCCACTGGCCTGGCACCTGGCTGTTGCTCTGAGCTGCCCAATGTCACACCTGTTCAAGACCTTCTTACCTGGAGCGTAAGGTCCCTTTCTGGGGGGTCCCCTTCACCCCTGATCTGCTCACTTGGGAGGGCACTGAAGGGATGGGGGCCAGGAGAGGGGCCCCAGGCGGTTTCCAGAGGCAATGGAGGGAAGGCAGCAGCCCTGTGACCCTGAAGCTGGCCGCTTTCTCCAGTATCGGCCTCGGCTTCTGGGCCAAGGAGTTGTGGGGCCCCTGGTGACAGGGCTCACGACAGTGTGTCACACCCATATGCTCACCTGTCTGCCACCCCCATGCAACTAGGGGCTCCCCAGGCTTCAAGCCTTACCCAAAATGTACCCTCCACATCAAACACGGTGGCTGGAACAAAACAGGTGCTTAATAATTGATGAAGGGCATGCAGTGAGGGCTCAACACACTCAGGTGGAATCAAACTGTGTGCTGGAGAGGTGCCTCTCGTGAGATTTCTCCTTCCCCACTCAGCCAGTGCATCCCCGGTGCCACGCGGATCCCGTGCGCAGCTCACACCACGGAAATGCGATGTTTCTGATTGTTAGCCCCAGCTGAAGAATGATCAGAACAGAGGGAAAGCGAAAGTAAGATCAGAACCGTCTGGGGAAGAAGACCAGGTAGATCTCCACTCGCTTCACTAACTAGACGTAAAGCAGCGCGGTTCCTACGCTCCTACATAAGACAAAGACGAGCAGCGCGGTGCAGCCCTTCATCCTCACGCTCATCAGTGCAAGGAAACGAAGGACCTGAAACAGCCTTCTGAGGATGATCAGGCTCGACCCGAGGACCCCTGGCGGCTGGGCCAGGGGACTCAATCTCCGTGTTGCCCACAGCGGCCTCCTGAAAGGAATAGGACCAAACCCAGACCCGGTGCCAGAAGGGCCACAAAGGAATGTCAGAGGAGAATACCACCCAGGGCCGGACGTGGGGGCTTCTCAGGCAGGGCCAGGCCAGGTGTCTCGCCCGTCTGCCTAGCTGGTCTCTAGGAGATGAACAGAGAGAGCTTAGAGGGAAAGCGAGGAGTCAGGAATGAAGAGGCCAAGGGGAAGGCTGCCCAGGAGACCAAGGCCAGTGTCCACCAGCTGTGGGAGGAAGGACATGGTCTTTCCATGGTCCCCTCTCCCCACCGACCCCTCTCTCCACCAAAATAGGAACCCCCCCCCAAGCTGGGGCTGAGTGCAGCGAGTGGGCTGGGGCCCTGGGACTGCCTCCCCACGCAGGGCCATGTAGCCTGGAGACCATCCCTTGCCTGCACCAGAACCAAATAGTTACTGGGGCCTCAAAGGCCAGGTGAAACGCTGCATTCAGAGGACGCAAAGAGCCACAGAGTGAACTGTCTGCTAAGAGAAGCTCTTCCCAGAGGAGAACCATAAATGGGTCAGACACGGGGCAGACGTGGATGTCAGCTCTGCCTGTCTGCCCAGCTCCAGGGGCCCATGGATACTCAGACTGGCTTTCTCTTCCAACCCAGCAGCCAGCCAGACTCACAGACCCCCAAACTGCAAACAGTGGGGCCACACACACCACATGCCATTGCCTCACCCATTCCCTTGGCTGCCTCAGCCATTCCAGGACCGCGGGTATCACCCCTCCCCGCTCACCTGCCGTCCCGCGCCCCCTGCTTGTCGGCTCACAACTGCATCCCAGCCCTGAATCCTACAGGTGCCAGCTCTGCCTCAGGTCCCCACAGGGAAACGGGGCGGCCCCATAACACATCCACTCGGTGAAAGCCCCAGATGGGCCTCTCTGCTTTACAGATAAGGAAACCAAGGCCCACAGGGACGAAGGCAGAAGCTAGTGGCAAGGTGGATTCTAACTGGAACCCAAGTTCTCCCACAACACAGCTGCTGCCTGCGTGCCCTCAACACCCCCAGGAGCAGGGCGCCATGCGACAGAGGAACGCACCCTTGGGATCTTTCAACAGCCGAGGGGTTCTGGGGCACCTTTTTGGGTGCCCGGAATCACACTCCCTGGCAGGTTCCTATGGCCTGCAAAAGGCCAGTGCTAGTAGTCATCTCATCGTCCGGAGCCTGACCTGAGTGTCCAGGGGTCACAAGGCAGCCTGTCCGAGGGCCTGCTCATAGGACCCTGCTCAGGGTCAGACACCACTCAACTTGCCCTGAGACCGCATGCCCTCTGCTCCCTGGAGCCTCTTCCTGCCAGCATCGAACTAACTGTTCCTCAGAGAGATCGTCCAGCTCTGCACACGGGGACAGATTCACAAAACAGCCCCAAGCTGAGATGGGCCAAAATCCTAACCCCAAAGTCCTCCCGACCCCCGCCAAGTTCTGTGCATGCACCTGTGGGCACACGCAGGCGCACACACAGGTGCACACATTTCTTCTCCATCCCCCACCACATGCCCCACCCCGCTCCAGGACTGCTGGGAACTGGATTGGAAGAAAATAAAACTAGAGGTGTTTTTTTGGAATGGGAAAGTAGTCACTTCTAAGGGGAGGGAGAAATTCAGGAATGCAAATAGAAAAGGGCTCCTAGATTGATTCAGCCACCTCCGCTGGCCCCACAAGACAAGCGTGGGCAGAATGCCAGACACAATACCTGAGTCCCCACCACCCCTGGGGCCTAACCCAGTAGTTTCTTGACGATAAGTGGACCAGTTACCCGCCTGCACATGGAGATAAGGGCTATATATAGGAGAAAGTTGTTTTTTCCAAACGTTAAGAAGCACATTTCAAGGAGTGAAAAGGTTTCAAGGACACACTGGGGGTGGCCTAATGAGGCCAGAGCCTTTTCCTCTTTCAAAATCATAAGTTGAACTTCTTAAAGTATAACTAAATCTGCTCCCTTGAATTCATGCTTCCTTTTAGCTCACTTTCAGCTTTCCCTGCTGGATCCAAACACAACATATTCATTACTTGACTAATAGGGAATCGGTGACAGTTTCTAACAAGGTTGGCTGGCTTAATCACCACCTCCTCCAAGAAGGCCTCAGGGATCCCCTCCCAGTGCTCCCAGAACACTGGCAGGGCCGCTGTGAGAACACCTCCCTCTGCCCCGTGAGCCCTGGGAGCAGAGGGGCAGGCACTGCAGTTCTTAAACTCCTAGCACTTGGCAGGGAACTGAACTATGAAGCTACCAAGAGGCCCTACAACTGCCATGGACTTGGAAGGCAGGAAGGTAGATGCCCTTGCAGGGCCAAGAAGGGCCTCCTGAGACCTCTGAAGATTCTCCTGATACAGTGAGGCTGGGAAAACCCAGAGCAAACTTCCCAAGGGGTCGAGGAAAGAGCAGCTGGCCATGATGGCTGCTGGGGCCCGGGCAAGGTGCAAGTCCCCGAGGAAACAACCTCGAAAAGGCAAGATGAGGCACAGAACTCAGGCACTGGCATTCCGTGACTCTCCACGCTCCCTCTCCCCAGCCCCACAGAGCTGGAGGGAAGATCCCTCTGCGGCAGCCGCCACCCTGAAGCGGCATCTCCAGCGAAAGTGGGCTGCTCGGGTGTGCCGGGCAGGTTCCACCACGTGGCACAAGTGGGGCAACCATGGGCTGGGCGGCAAGCAGCGCCAGTGTGGGCCCTGCCTGGAGACAGCCTCCAGTCCCCAGGCTTTCCCCACTCCGGGGAAAAAGCCGTGGGCTGCCGCCAGCCTGGGAGACACGTTTCTGGGAAAATCCAGTCATTTCAGCATTCCTCTGCCGTCTCTCCCCACTCAGGATAGATGTTGGCTAAGGAAACGAAGCCAGTTGTGGCAATGACTTCCAACACATATAATCAAATTACCTCTTCCTGCATTCTGCAAGGACTGAAACGGCGTAATTCAATTCCTGAAATGTCCTTTGGAGCTGCTGGTGCAGGCGGTGGCGCAGCTCGGTAAACACATCATTCTCAAACCCAAACACACCCCGCTGACCTGGAGGCCCGGTGCCCTGTGCTGCGCTGGGGGCCGCTCCCGGGGACGCCACAGCCGGCCGGGCCGGGAACAGCGGTTAACCGCAAGTAAATATTGACGAGACGGCGGGAGCTGTGCTGCTGGAGAAATGAAGATGAGGGCACCAAGCACGAGGAAAGAGCGCTCACCGCATCCTGGGGGGAGGCAGGGGCTCCCAAGGGGGCCACAGTGGTCACCAAAGCTCACTGACCACCTGGTTACATGCCAGGTCTGCCCTGGGGACAGAGAGGAGAGGGACCCGCCCTGCCCTCGGGGGCTCCAGTCTAGTGAATGAGAATGTACGCCTGTGAGCACATACACACACACACATACACACACTGACACGTGTGCACACAGCGACACATGCAAGCACGCACATGCAGACACACACACACCAGCACACACAAGCAACACACACACACAACCACGCACATAAACACACATACATGCCCTCACATACACGGGCACACGCACAAGCACATATACACATGTGCACGCACACACAGAGTCCCAGGGCAGCCATGGTAAGGACCACAGGAGGCATGGGGTCCCCACGCAGCACGGGATCTAGGGCGCGTGACAGAGGGCTGCTCGGCTCTAGTGAAGCTCCATCGATGCTCCTCCCTTCCCCAGCACGGGTGCAGGTGACAACAGTTCCACGGTTTTCTGTGGGAGCCTCAGTTAGGGGACTGTGGTATGGGACAAGGGCTTTTCTGGCACTTTGACAAATTTATGCTAGGAAAGCTAAAACTTACATCTAAACCAACATGTGGGATTATGGTGATTGTTATTACTATTATTTTGCTTTACTGGTTTCTTTCTAAAGTTTGTGAATTTTCTACAGCAGGGATATTGATGATTTCATTTTAAATAATGCCAACAAAGCGCCCCCTGAGAACAATACCACCATCTGCCCGTCCTCCATGGATTAAATATCTCCTATAATAAGTGCCAGCATGTGCGGAGACTAAGTCCTCAAGTTGCAGGCAGACGACAATAAACTGGAAAGAGCTAGACAGAAACATCTCCTTCAGACCTCCCACCGCGACTCAGGGACCGTGTCCAGGCTCCTGATCGGATCCTCCCCTCAGCAGAGACACGGCCAGAACCACTCTGTGTGGCTCCAGGCACCCCTCGCCTGGCCGAACGCCCATCCTCACACACTGAGGGACCCGGCACCTGCCCTGCAGCTGACTGCTCCCCCAGGAAAGTTCTGGGCTGACGCAGCCCCCCTAAAAGGAGGGTGCTGTATGCGACAAACTCGGGGCTCCCACAGCTCCAGCATCCTCCATATAACAACCAAGTCGCTGGTACTTTCCCCGAGTGCCGAGGGCTCCCTGTGCCCGTTGCTGGAGGCTCAGAGATGCCGACAGCAGACTGTCCACATCAGGGAGGAGAAAACCAGGACAGCCCACAGTGCAGGGAGCCCAGGGCTGCGGGAGCCTGGGGACAGGCAGGGCGGGCATCAAAGGCTTCCAGAGTTGATGCTTGAGCCACTGAGGCGAGAGGCTGGGGCTACAGACAGGCTGGGGAGGTGGGAGGAGTGGATCAGGAGGGGCCAAACGCCATGAGCTTGGCAAGGGTGGTTCTCCTGGTGCCAGACACATGTGCTCTTGGAAAACCAGATCTTCATTTTAAGTGAATTGTGAGATTTTTCTATTTATGGGAACCCAGCAGTGAGCTCCTCTGGCCCATGAAGCATCCCTCCGCGGCCCACATTCCAGTCTGACCTGAGCTCCATGGGAGGGCCTGCAGGACACAGAAGGTGGAGACTCGCATCCAGCAGGCAAGGCATTTCCACAGAAAGACAGCGAGAGGCGCAGACTCCAGGACACAGAAGACCTGGGTCTGGTCCAGACCGACGCGTGGCATTCCCCTCACACTCCATCTTCTTGGAGCCTCGTTTGTGAGGTGACAACCAAAAGGGCACTCAGATGAGTGGGGGCCTGAGCGAGGGGGTGTGCGCTGGTGTTATGACTCATGCTCTGCAGCAGCTCAGGGGCGGGGCAGGCGAGGTTGTGGGTGGGCGGGGCACATCGTGATGAGGAGGGATGAAGGAGAACCATCCCAGGTCAGGGGGAAGAGAGGCAACGGCTCCTTGTTGCCGCCTCCAGAACAGCTGTCCCTGGAAGACCGGCCTGACCCTCCCCAGGCCAGCGTGAGCTCCAGCCCGTCTCCCTCGTGGACCCCGGGTGTCTGCTCACACAGCAGACGCCCCCACCCATGCACCTCGGTGCTGGAAGGTGCACTTGGTCCCAAGAACAGGCCCAGAGTTGGGGCCCAGGTTCTCACAAGTACCCCGGACGCACACGCAGAAGGGGTTGGAGGCAGGTGCACGGCGAGGGCACCCACTGAGATAACCAGGCTCCGTGTGTCCTAGAATATCATCATCTGAGAGGAGCAGGAGCGGGGTCGGGCGCCCAAGTGCTAGTTCCCAAGACCTCAGTTTCCTCGCCTGTAAACCAGGTGGATGAGTAAGTTCCAGAACATGGGACAGCCCTGCCCATGACTGCCTCCGGGGGCTGGGCATGGCGTGGACTCTCAGTCATGTGTGTGTGTTGGCGGGGAGCCCTGGCTGAAGGGCTCCAGGCCCCGCTCCACCACCTGAAGCAGGACACCCCCTCTGGGGCCCCGAGTTCTGGGGGCCTGTGCACCCAGCAAAGGGAAGGAGGACACCATCTCCAAGAGTCACTACAGGCTCTTCCCCAAACTGCAGCCCTGAGGCCCTAAATACAGCCTCTTCTCCACTCCCAAAGGCCCACCCTCCTCCAGGAGGCCCCTTCCCAGTGGGGACATCCAGGCATCCACATCCCCCTCTGCGCCCCGAGTCACACCCTACCCTGCCCTGCCCACCGCTTAGCAGGCCCAGTAAAGGCCTCCACTCACTGGGCACTGAACATTTCTACACTTTAGCTATCATGACCTAAAACGGGAGGTGTGGTGTCTCCACCTTACAGACCAGAACCCAGGGCTCAGGGATGGGAAACAGCGCACTCAAGGTCAGGCAGCCCACAGGGGCCAGCTCTGAGACATGAACCACATCCTGGCACTGGGCCAGGGATGCTCACACCTCGGCTGACGGCTGACCTAAGTGCCACCTATGGATCTTGCTTAAAATGCAGATTCCTGGCCCCGCCCTGGAGATTCTGATCAGTGGGTCTGGGAGGACCCAGGAGTCTGCACCTTACCTGCCAGCTCCCTGGTGGTTCTAACGGAACGTGGGTCACACCTTGCAGAAACAGAGCAGTGCCCCAGCACCTCTCCTAGAACTGAAATGCCACACAGAAAGGTTACGGGTATGAATATGTGTCGCCACACTCTAAAAGGTGGATTCCAGAAGCTCCTACAAACAGCCAAAAAGCTCCCAAGGTTCTCCAGCACCACCCAAGTTTTGAGGCAGCAGAAACGGGGGTGCTAGAGGCTGAGCCACCCAGACTGTGGCGGGGTGGGGGCTTCCCATGTCACACTGCAGAGCTCTCGAAAGTCAGAAAGACTTGCCTCGCCGTAGTGTCATAGTGACCTCAGAACAGCTACAGGAGAATCTACTCCATTGCTCTACACTTCACTCCATTAATAAACAGTAAAAATCCTCCCATTTCCATGTCTACTGCAGAAAAGAAAACAGACACAGCAGGCGTTACAGTGAGAATGGGGCTCCAAGGCTGTGACTCTGGGCAAATCATTTCCCTCTCCGGGCCTGAGATTCCCCAGCCACACTGTCCTCTAGGATCCTTCTCTGCTCAGGAATTGTCTGACCTCATCCTTTCTAATACAGACCGTGGTTGTGCAAAAGCCACCGTTCAAACCAGTCCCAATAGTGGACCACGAGAGACGGCAGCTTCCCCCTTCAGAGTCTGGGCCAAGAAAGGCCGTGCGAGTCCCTCCAGACACAAGCGTGCATTGTGCACACCCTCAGGGCCTGCCCTCCCCTCTCTCCCGTAGCAGCAGAAATGGGATCCCATATCTGCAGATAAGCACCGGGACAGGTACGTCCCTTGTCAGGCGGCCAGGCGGCAGAACGTTACAATAGAACATTGTGAAGGCCTCGGCCTCCTTCCATTCCATGGCTCACCTTTCCTTCCTGAAGGAAAGAAGGCTCATCTAAATAAGGAAGCAGAGGGACGAGCAGAAACCTTCCTTCCCTGCTCCCTCCACCACTAGAAGCCGGGTCCTTCACACTCCCGGGATGTCTCTCCGCAGAAGTAAACCCTGGCCTCCAGCCTGACCTCTCTGGGGAGCAGGACCCAGAGGCATTCCAAGCTCTGCCTGCTGTCACGCTACCTCCGCAGGGGCTGTCCCCACCTGATGGCTGAGGTGCCCGCCCACACACCAGCCCCCAGCTCCTCCTGCCTGCCTGGGTCCTCCAACCCTCGCTGCCACCCTCCCTCCAGGCCACCACTAAGCACTGACTGCCACTGCCTCCTGGCACAGGAGTTCCTGCTCTTCGTAATGCTAGCACACAGCAAGTGCTCAATAAAGACTCGCTGGCGGAGCAACCCAAATTCAAGGACAGTAGAGTCCAGGTGAACCAGCACTGAGGCCCTGCTCTAACCTGTGTGACCTGGAGCACGTTACTTAACCTCTCTGAGCCTCAGTGTCCTCATTATAAAAGAGAGGGGATACTCCAGTTCATAGGGTTATTGTGAGAATCAAATTGGCTAATGTATATGAAAGCATTTGGCAAGCTTTCAGGAGCTACAGAAATGTTATTAATGTCACTATCAAAAGATAATAGTCACCACAGGAGAAATCCTAACCTTCTGATGTAATAGAGCAACAGTCATCCCGTGAAAAGGACTGTAAGCATGGTGTCAAGCATTAGGTATAGAGCTTAGGAAATCAGTTTAAAATAATCGGTGAATCGATCATCTCAAGTCCCCACATGCCTGGTTCCACGCCAACGAGGAGAGAGGACCAAGACCAGACAGCTGGGGCCGGTCCAGATCCTTTGTCGGGATTTCTCCCTTCCCATAATTTGAAGGTAATTAGGATAATGATTCAAATTTCAGAGCTGCAACAGTGCCCCGGGGGGGCCATACACACTGGTTTTCCAGGGCAGTCTCCCCCGTCCTGACAGTATTATAGAAATAGAGTCCCCGGCCAACAGGATGGATGATGTGCTCCCTGAGAGCAGGGCCCGCGTCTGGCCACCTTGTTCCCACGTATCCCAGCACCCAGCAAATGTACGGCACATACCAGGACCCATGTGCAGATGGGTAAGTAAGGAAGGTGCAGTCAAGAAAGTTCAGGGTGTGAGGAAAGAAGGAGAGAAGGAGGGAGGGAGGCAAAGAAAGGAAGGAAGGGAGGGAGAGAGAGAGAAAGAGAGAGAGAGAGACAGAAAGCAAGCAAGAAAGTAAAGCAAAGAAGGAGGAAGGAGGGGAGGGGAGAGGAGGGGAGAGGAGAGGAGGGGAGGGGAGGGGAGGGGAGGGGAGGGAAGGGAAGGGAAGCGAGAGAATCTTGAGGAACCATTCTGGAAAGTGCACAGGGCTCAGCCCTCTACTAGGAAGATGACTGGTTTCCTGTCACACGGGATTTGTTTTCCAAAGGAAAGTTTGATACGATTCCGTTTTATTTTTGGTTTTGTTTTCCATTTCTCAGTCTTTCATAGCCAACCACTCACTAGCTTTGTGAAAGTCTCTCGTAAAGCGGGGCAGTCAGATACTCTCCAAAGCCCTCAGCTGCCCATCCTGGGTCTATGGAACTTCTCAGTCCCCTGGATGAGGCTCCACGGGCATGGAGTCACCTCCCCGCGGCGCACTCTACCCTGGCCGCTCCTAGAGTGCAGCTCAGCGCAGCCCCTTCCAGGGACACCTCCCAACACCCTCTACCCTGTGACACCTTCTACCCTGAGACAGCCTCTACCCTGCGCAGGGAGTCTGGGCCTCTCCCCTCTGGCCCTGCTTGCTCCATCAATGTACTCTTTAGGGGTCTGACCGCCCTTGCAAGACTAGCAGCCTTTGCTAGTGTCCAATATCCCTGACGTGAGATCTGGTGGAATGTCAGATAAAGAATGAATGAATGAATGAACAAATGAATGAATGATTGATGATGCTGCTCAGCCACATACCAGATGAGTGGATGGTGAAGAAGAGGGTAAAAAGCAAACTCAGGGTCTTCCACGTTGTAGGAAGACGGCAGAGTGACCCAGCCTTCTTTGAGAAGGGGTGTTCCTGTGTGCATTAACGCATCTATAAATATGGAAATAAAACCGTCCACTGCTGCGGGGAGCGCTGGACTCTGGGCACCTGACTCAGAATGGAGAGGAGCTAGCCTGACCACTGCCACCCATCAGGCCAATGATGTGACTAAAGTCAGGGTCAGAGGAGGAAGGGAAGTGGGGGCTGTGGTTCATCTGGGTTTGGAGGGTGAGGCCCCCAGCCACCCAGCGGGCCTGGAAGGCTGGGGCGTGTTCATGGTTAGAGACGTCGCTTCCTTCCCTCAGATGCCCAGAGCTCTACTGGGAGGCTCCACCTGGGGAGGGGGCCAGAGAGACGTGACCCCACCCGCCATGGCTCAGTGGCTCCCCGAGGGGCAGAGGGCAAGAGAAAGGTTCCCCGGCGCCAACTCTCTGACCTCGCTGCTGCGTGGGACCAGGCAGGAGTGGGGAGTCCCCCGGAACAAAGGCGCTTCCTTCCAGCTTCTTAGCCGGGGGTCTGCCATCTCCTGCCTGCAGGGACTACAAAGGAACACAGATGCGGGAGAACCCAGGTAAAAGGCAGCGGCACTGACTCCTGCAAAAGCACGAGGCCGAGGGCACCCAGATCACCATGGAGGCTCGACTCCCTCCTGCCAGCCCCCTGGAGCCCTCGCTGGCCGGCCTGCACTGCTGCCCACCGCCTGGGCACTATCGCGGTCACCTGGGACTCTGAGGACAGCTGGAGAAGGCTCTTCGGATGGTTACACTACTTATTCATTCCTGTTTCTCTCCTCATACTTTCTATTAAAAGAATAGGGCTTGACCCACTACCCCAACCACCTGACATCTGTCCTCCATTTACAAAGTGGGACCAGAGTCACTGCAACCAGGGCCACGTTCAGCCAGAAACTGGAGCCAAATACTCTTCTTTCTTCCAGCAATTCCTCATGGCCTAGGGGAAAGGCAGCTTTAATCAAGGCTGGACACAGCAAGCCACTGAGAGGCATCCGGTGTTTGAAACACAAAAGGAAGCAGGTTTGGGGGAGATGATGGGCAGGTGCTACAGCTCAAGGTCATAGCTACGTCTTCCCACAGGGCCAGAAGCCCGGGGGGATGCAGACCTGGGACGATGTGGCCACTTCCAGCGGCCAGCAGCTCCTTACGCTTTCTCTTTCCTGGCAAGCACAACAACACACTTTTTCTGCCTAAAGAAGTTGCTGCTATTTCATAACAGGAAGACAGTTTTGTTGTTATTACTGTTGGGGATGGGATTGTGTGGGGGAGAAAAATATGGTTTCTTGATTTTCTTCTCTAAACTGCAGGCAGGGAAAATAACAGGAGTAAAGAACACGGTTCTGCAAACACCTCGTGGGGAGGGAAGGTCGTGATGTTTAAAAGAACATCCCGGCTCTATGCTGGATCTCAATTTATGGTGATCTAATAAAGATGCAGGAGGCATTTCTGCTCTTTCTAATACACTCCTTGGAGGAAACGCATCACAGGCCATGGTTGAAACCAATCAAGGCACAATTCTGCCAGCGCTGAGCCCCGCAAGAGTCCACTCCCTCCCGCGTCCATCTAGGGTCGTTTATCAGCACCTGTCGCAGCCTCCCGGCCACATCAGCACCACAGAAGGTACAAACACGGGCCTCACATCACACAGCTCACACTACAGATGAAGAAGCAAGACAAAGAAACACCGCAAAATAATATGGAAAATGCACGTATGAGAATGAACAAGACCTAAGACAGTCCACGGCCCTGGGCCAAGCCAGCGGGTGTGAATTTCATCATGTGGCAGTCACCTGCTGAGGCCTGGCCTCAGGTGTACCAGCACACCTCCTCCACCCCACTCCCGACGATGGCGTGGGCGCTTAGTAGGAGCAGAAGACGCCTATCCGGCAGGTTGAGAGTATCACCGTTTTAAACAGCTTTACAGATGAGGATATACAGCTAGGATTTGCGGGATGGGTACCAGTGAAGGTGCAAACCCTTGAACGTGGTCAGGCCAGAGGAGTGTGCAGGGAGAAGCCCACAGGAGTGCAGGCTGGAGCTGGACCTGGAGGAGGCGGGCAGACTGAGACCTGGGGAAGGCCCAGGATCCCATGGGAGGCACTTGGAGAACAAAGGTGAGGGTTTCTCAGTACATCCATGGCTTTGTGCTACCTACGCTGGGTACTCTTTCCTGCTGGCCAAGCTCCAGGGTGGTGTGGCACACAGGACAAGGACTTGATATGGAGCCAGATAGACCGGGGACCCCATCCTACCTTGCACCTTGGACCATTACTTAGCCTTTCTGAGTGTCTGCAGGATAAAGCGGACAGTGTGTATGACACCCTCATCTGGGTGCTTGGCACAGAGCAGCCCTCCCTCCACCCCTCACTGTCCTGGTGCACACTTGTCCTACCTCAGGCTTTCCTCAGCCTGTCTTTCGAGGCCTAGTTCAAAGCCACCCCCCTAGACCCCTCAGGCTAGAAGGGGTCTCCCACCATGGACTTACGAGCTGTGTGTCCTTAGGCAAGTTACCTAACCTTGCTGGGAGTCAATTTATGTATAAAACAGAGACAATAATAATACCTGTCTCACAGGGTTGTTGCTGGAATCAGAGTGAATGAATAAACAAACAAGGACAGTGACTGGAAGGGCCTGGCCCCGGGCAAGCCGCGTTAGAGGGGAGCTGCTGTCAGTACTGAACCTCAGCCGGCCGGCCGGCACAGGGATGGCCATGTGGACGCAGAGCGAGCAGAATGTGTGTTTTCCTCCACGGCACCTATCACGGGTTTGGTGCAGAATAAATCCTTAGTAGCGGGGGAGGGAACTCTCCCTGCACGGGATTTAACACTCTGCAGAGTAGAAAGCAGACTCCTGAGTCCCACAGAACCGCGGAACGTCAGAGCTAAGAGTCGCCATAGGTCTTCCAGTCCCGGGCCCTTCACTTCTCAGACCCCGGCAACCCCGTCTGGCCCGTGGAGTCCCACGTGGACTTCTGCCTCCATGCCACAGCCCCTCCTCAGGAAGAGGGAGAGCCGTCGCCTCCCCTCAGGAGGGCTCTGTCCTCTTCACAGATGCGAGGCAGGGGCGCACCAGGCTAAGCAAACCGCCCAGGGCCCTCAGGATCCCCGATGCCCGAAGCGATACTTCCCAAGAAGAGAAAAAGGCCAGGTGTGCAAGTGAACTCGACGGCCCTGGCCTCCCTCTCTATCCCCTCCCTTCTCGGTCCGCGGGTCTCTGCCTCCCTCTCTGTGCATCTCTCTCTTTCTGTCTCTGTGTGTGTGTGTGTGCATCTCTGGCCCCCATGCCTCTCTTTCCCTGTCTGTGTCTCTCTCCCTCTCTCTCCAGGTGCATCTCTCTCTCCCCCCCAGTCTGCCCCCCTTCTCTTCTTGTCTCCTCTCTGTCTCTCTCCCCTCTTCTCTCTCCAAGTGTCTCTCTCTCCCTGGGTCTCTCTCCCACTGTGCCTCTCTCTGTTCATTCTGTGTCCGTGTGTGCATGTGTGTCTCCCTCTCTCCATCTCTCCCCTACTTTCTCTGTCTTCCTCCCCCCTTCTCTCTGTAGATCTCTCTCTCTGGCTGTCTCTTTCTTTCCCTGTCTCTCCATCTCTCCCCACCTTCCCTCTCTCTGTCTCTCTCTCTCTGCTTATCCCTCTCTCTGTATCTCCGTCCCCCCCCCACCATCATCTCCCCCTACCCGACCCCCCCGGATTTGGAGAGCAGGGCAAGACCCCAACTGTGACCATGGAGTCGGCTTCCCATGGAATGTCTCAGGCTGGTTCTCTTGCCAGTTATGAACAAATATGTTTTGCCGAAAGGCCCACAAATTAATACCACCCCCTCTCTGCAATTCCTGAGGTAAATTAACTGTTTCATGACTACTGTTCCCAGGGAAGAACGCACTCTCCAAGACAGCCCAACCCTCAGCTGGGGGCACCCACCTCCAAATAAGAGAAAGTAGGTATCAATTTCTGAAACCCTCATAGCAATGCCCTGTGGGCCCCCTACACAGAGCCAAGAAAACCTTAATAAGGTCATTCTTATCTATTTAGAAAAAATGTGTAGGTCTACGTGGAGTTTAATCTTTCAATGCCTTTGCAAAACTAGCTTTTCAGTTTCCCTGAGCCCTGGGCAGTAAGCAGATAACAAAGGTAGTTGTAACAAAGGAGTTATTGATTTTCCCAGCCACTCCTAGCGTGTCACCGCATAAACTAACAGTTGCAGACAGTCTCCAGGAAAAGTCATGACTAAACACCCATGACTGCTCTTCACTTACTTTTTAGCAATCAGTCAGTTGTGTGGTAAACTCTTATGCGGCCTTCAAAGCCCTACTGAAATGTCCTCTCTCTTTGCCACCACCGCCTACCCCAGGAAGGTCCCACCCGTTGTTCCCGTGGGTCTCCAGAAGGCTGGGTGCACACGCCCACTTTGCCTCTGACCTTCCGCTAGTCTGTGAGCTCCTGGGGCACAAGGACACTGTCTTCCTCGTCTTTGTCTCCCAGCACCTAATGTAGCACCTGGTACACAGAGGAGGCTCAGTGGCCTTTTCAACTGAAGGACCTATGAGGAAGTGACCACAATTTGCATCACAAGTTCTCACACTAGGCCCACCCACAGGGCTGCATGTTTAGGATCAGACGCTCTTGGAAAATCCAGGGCACCTGTACCATAAGCCTCCATCCATATTCCCAAACCTGGAGCCTATGCAAGAACCCAGGAAGAAGCAGAAAGGAGCTTTGAGTAGTTAGAACCCCTGTCCCTGTCCCGACAGTGTGGGACAATGGAAAGAATGCAACATTCGTAGCCAAGAGACCTGACTTTGAATCCGGATGCCTCGGCCTCCGGCTATGCAATGAGCCCTGGAAGCCTCAGTCACTCCTCATACAAGGAGGACAACAGTGCCTCCAGGACCCCTCGGCAAGTGAACCTGGAAGGTGGCTGACCCCGACCCTGGCCTTAGCCTGGCGAGGTTGGCCTCAGATTCAGCCCAGAATTTCTGAGAAAGAGAGGGAAGTTTCTGTTCAAGTAGCCGTGGAGCAAAGTGGCCGCTTACAGTGAAGGGAGGATGAAAGCACGGGGAGGCTCCCGAGAGGCCCTTTAACTGCCTGACAGGTAGGAAGCACGCAGAAATCACTTGTGGAATAAAGAAAGGGGGACTGGATGAACACACGGCTGCAGGGCTGTGCCTGGGGAGGAGGCAGCAGACTTCTGCTGGGCCTGAAGCGGCTGAAAATGAAGATCTGTGAGTTGGAGCTTCGGGAAGAGCAAGCCGAGGAACGAATAAGCAATAGAATTGCACGATGTTGGACCACGCTGCTGCTGGAGGAGTGAGCACCCTGTCACTGGAGGAATGTAAGCCCAGAGCAGATGAGAGATTATTCCACAAAACTATGGTACAAAGGATCCGAGCATTTGATAGGCACTTAGAATAAAAACTCTCTCGAAAAGTCCCTTTCCACCTGGGTTCCAGCATTCCACACTCTAGGCCAGGGGTCAGCAAACTCCTATAAAGGGCCAGAGAGTAAATATTTGGGGCTTTGCAGGCCATAAGGTCTCTGTCCCAACTACTTAACTCTGCCTGCCAAGCAAGAGCAGCCAGAGACAATGGCATACATGACGAATGAATGTGACTATTCCAATAAAACTTTATTTGCAAAAACAAGCAGGGGGCCAGATTTGGTCCATGGACCCCTAGTTCTAGAGTGGTGGTCTCATTGAGTGAAACTGTAGGTAATTGCTAGTGTTGGACCAACCATCCACCCTGAGTATCTAGCAGGTGGGGAATCCATGTCTTTCCCTGCAGGCCCAATTTAAACCACCCCAGGCACCTCCCAGTTTCTGGCAGAACTGCCAGCATTCGTTTTACGATTCTTGCTGCATTTGTGTACGTTTGAAATTTTCTACAATAAAAAGTTTAAAAAAAAAGAAAACCACCCAGAACCTGGACCTCCTAGGAAAGCTCATCATCTCAAGCCTGCCTTCTCTAAATCCAGGAGTCATGGGCCCTGAACCAGCGTGTCCTCACCAGGGTCCCGCGCACCAGCGCTGGGGCTGGACACAGCAAAGGGAAGAATAATGACAACGTCAGGGGTTTCTCTACAATTAAAGGTATCCGTTCAGAGGACTATCTTTTCTTCTGAGACGACACTTTTCCTAGTAATTGTTGCTATTACAATGTTCCTTCTATTACAAAAGAAGAAGAAACGGTTCACAGAATCCTAAAGTCTGGGAGCCACTGCTTCCTCCTTGGGTCCTAAACACTGACTTTCCCTCAGGGTTCTCTCCTCCGCCAGCCTCACCCCTCCAAGACCCAGTCTCCCACGGGAGGCACCCTGTGATGCCCCCAGGCCCTCGGCCAGCCCCGAGGGTGAAGCTGAGGCGGCTGTGGCCTCAGGAGGGCAGTGGCCGATGTGAGGGGGGTAGAGGGACCCGCCTCGGTGTGGGATACCACCTGACCTTGTGGCCCCACGCCCAACACACGTGCACAGGCCTTTGCTGGTTCTCAAACAAACCTTTGAGGTGAGCGGGGCAGAAACTGTCCCCAACTCACAGATGAGGAAACTGAGGTGCAGAAAGGCAAAGTGGCATTTCCAAGGTTCCCAGCAAATCAGTGGCAAGGCAGTGGGGACTATCTCTGCCCTTATCTTAACCTGGTCAACCAAATCCAACCACCCTTTCTCTGCAGAACTGACAAAGCATCATTTTCATGAAGAGTCTTTGTTTTCAGTGACCAGTTCAAATCAAAAAGGATTAAGTGTCTAACCTGCTCAGAATGTTTTTCCTAATGTCAAGAATGGTACTGCCTTTAAAGAGCTTACTAGTTGATCAGAAAGACTAGAAGATTCTTTTCATTGTGCTACCACGTGTTGAGGGCTGGAATGTTCCACGTCTGGCTAGAAGGTCTGGGCAGAACTGAAAGGCTCCAAAGGTGACTCCCGCTGGGAGCGCCAGGCCCTGAGCCCCTGCTCCCCTCTCCGTGGAGGTCTGAGCTGGATGCCGCGGGCTCTCCTGACCCCTCGGCAGTGAGACTGGATCCCAGATGTCCCCAGAGGGCCACAGAAGAAGGCACAGGCCTGGGTCTTGCCCCAGCATGTATGACCTGTGCAAATGGGACCAGATGATGCGGGATGAAGTCAATTGCTTCCAGGATAATTAATTTAGATCCAGACACAAACCTACTGGGAAATCAGCCCATTAAAAAAGAGGAAGAGATACCAGACTAGAATGGAAAACTTCTAGCAATATCTGGGTGGGGATCAAGGTGTACCCTACATTCTAAGAAGGGGTTTAAAGGGATTAAGGAGGGAAAAAAGGAGGGTCCCAAACACTTCAAGAAGAACCCAATGCAGAAGAACCTCCCTCTACTAGAAATCTGAAATGGGGAAAGGAGAGGGGGTCAGGGAGGGTGTGGACAGGCAGCAGTGCTCCAGGTGTTTAGTTTTTTAAATAGCAGCTTTATTGAGACCTAATTCGTATACCACACAGCTCCCAGATCTAAAGGGTATAACTCGATAGTTGCACAAAGTTGTGTCACCATCACCAAAATCAATTTCAGAACATTTTCGTCTCCCCCAAAAGAAACCCCACACCTGTTAGCAGTCACTCCCCATTCTGTCCCCCTCACCCTATGCCCCCAGCCCTAGGCAACCACAGATCTACTTTCTGTCTCTATAGATTTGTCATTCTCGACAGTTGATATAAACACAGTCACACAACAGGTGGTCTTTCATGACTCACTTCACTCACTCAGCGTATTGTTTCCAAGCTTCATCCATGTTGTAGCATGTATGGTCCTTCACTCCTTTTTATTGCCAAATAATCTGCATTGTACGGACAGACCACGTTTTGTTTATCAGTTGATGGACATGCAGGTTGTTTCCACGTCCATGTACAAGTTTTCACGTGTAAGTAAGTTTCCACTTCTTTGGGGCATATGCCTGGAAGCAGATCTGCCGCATCATATGAGCTCTGTTTAACCCTGTGAGGAACCACCGGGCTGTTTTCCACAGCAGATGCCCCGTGTCATCCCCACCGACAGCATATGAGGGTTCCAATTTCTCCAAATCCTCACCAACGCTTGTACTGATCAGACTTTTTGATTCTAGAAATCTTAGTAGGTGTGAAGCGGTATCTCACTGTGGTTTTGATTAGTATTTCCCTGATGGTTAACGATGCTGAGCATCTTTTCACACGCTTACTGCCCCCTTGTATATCTTCTTTGGAGAAATGCCTATTCAAGGCCTTTGCCCCCTTTTTAATTGGTTTGTCTTTCAATATTAAGTTGTAAGAGTTCTTTATATATTCTACATACAAGTCTAGAATGTACACGATCTGCAAATATTTTGTGAGTTCCCTTTTCACTTTCTTGATGGTGTCTTGAAGCACAAAAGATTTTTAAAATTTTGATGAAGTCCAATTTATCTATTTTATTCTTCAGTCTCTTATGCTTTTGGTATTATATTTAAGAAACAATTGCCTAATTCAAGGTCAAGAAGATTTACAACTATTTTTCTTCTAAGACTGTTATAGTTTTAGCTCTTATATTTAGGTCTTTGATCCATTTTGAGTTAATATTTATAAATGGTGTGAGGTAGAGATCCAACTTCTTTCCTTTGCATGTGGCTATCCAGTTGTCCCAGCAACATCTGTTGAAATTCCTTCCCTATTGAATTATTTGCTACCTTTGAAAATCAATTGACTGTAAATATGAGGGTTTATTTCTGGACTTGCAATTCCATTCCATTGGTCTATATGTCTGTCGCCGGTTGCACATTGTCTTGATCACTGTTGCTTTGTAATAAGTTTTAAAATCAGGAAGTGTGAGCCCTCCTACTTAGTTCCTCTTTTTCAAGGGTGTTTTGGCTGTCCGGGGTCCCTTGAGTTGCCATATGAATTTTAGAATCAGTTTGTCAATTTCTGCAGAGTCCAGCTGGGATTTTCATAGAGGGTTGTGCTGGAACTGTAGATTAATTTGGGAGCAATGCCACCTTAACAACATCACAGGGATGGCTTTCCATTTACTTACGTCTTTAATTTCTTTCAAAATATTTTGTTGTTTTCAGAGTATGTCTTGCCCTTGTTTTGTTAAATTAATTTCTAAGTACTCTATTCTTTTTGATGCTATTGTAAATAGACTTATTTTCTTAATTTAACTTTCGATTCTTCATTGCACGTGTATAGAAATGCAATTCATTTTTCTATATTGGCCTTATATCCCACAACCTCGTTGAACTCATTTTCAAGCTCTGATAGTTTTCTTAGTGAATTCCTTAGCATTTGCTATATACAAAATCATCTCATCTGCAGATAGTTTTACTTCTTACTTCCCAATCTAGATGCTTTTTATTTCTTTTTCTTGCCTAACTGCTGTGGCCGATCCGATGTTGACTAGAAGTGGTGCTGGTGGACATCCCGTCTCGTCCCTGATCTCAGAGAGAAGGCTCTCAGACTTTCACCATTACGTATGATGTTAGCTGTTGCGTGTTTAAGTTAAAAAACTTCAGCCTGGAATTGATAACATTATGAGACTTCTCCACGTAGTTGAGAGAGAAATCACACAAAATGTTCTGTATTAAAAAAATGAGCATAGATAGAAAAAAAACCAGAAAGAAACAGAGCCTCCTTAACTGCGTCCCCTAAACTGCCCCTGGACTATGGGACGTGCCCAGCCCCCTCTGTGAGGCACAGGGTCTGCCAGACCCTCAGGGCAGGCTGCTCCCTGAGCTCACCAAGGCCCAGCTGTTTGTCCTCAAACCTTCCAGTTTACTTATGTAATTATATAACTTAATTAAATTTTACGTAAACCATTGGAATAGGAATTAAAAAGGAATTGTTTTTATGAAACAAGAGTTGAATATTTAGAGAAGATTGCTGTTAAATTAGGCATGGACATAATGACCGTATAATATCAGGGGCGTACGAAAATCTGCAAGTAATGGGGAACCAGTTTCTACTTCACTTGATGAAAACAGAAACTGAGAACCACAGAAAAAGCATTAAAGGATAATTCAAAAAAGATAATGTGGACATCATCCAGGGGACCCATAACCCAAGAAAGGCCTTGGCCTTAAACCAGGGGATGGGGGAATGAATGCACGCTTTACGTTAAAATGAAATGTTTTGTGTTAAAATAAAATGGTCAAGGTATGTCTGTATCATTTTTATGATCCCCTCTTTAATAATCTTTTTCAATTAAGTGACTCACTGGCAGGGCTGATGTACTAGAAGAGGGCTTTCTCCGGACACAGTGTAGTGGTGGTTCCCTGGGCAGGTGTGACAAGAGGTCATTTTTTTCTATCTCCTTTTTACCACTTAGTATTTTCAAGACATTCTAATGAGTATGTCTGGCTGTTAGAGTGGAGAAAATATGTGATAAAGTTTCTTCTTTTTTAAGATTCAGATCCTGTTACTTCTTGCTAACAACAGGAGAGAATCCAGAAATGCCACACTGCCTTGGCCAGCGCTGTCCCTGGAGCCAATAACGTGCCCCAATGCTACAAAGGTAAATAAGCAGAAAATATGCAAAAGGAACACCATAAAACAACAAACTAATCAGGAACCCCTGACTCAAATGTGTGGCTGCTTTCACTGAGACTAATAAAGGCTGAAATAGATTCCTCAATTTGGCCAAAACTGACAGGCCCCTTCCCTGAGCTCCTTGGTTCAGCCACTGAATTTCCTGGGAGAAGACTTGAGGGTATTTTTAAAGCAACACAATGTTTCTGCTTTGACATATGTAAAATAAGTGTTAAGAGATCTGTTTCACTGTACCTAAATTCCTCCATTGCCGATCTTGTTTCTACAGCCCAGAGCCATGCTGAGTTTACAGTAGGCATCTAATAATGGAATGAAAGAATGAATGATGCACCTAAGAGTGGCTTCTCAGGACACTGGTCCTTCTCTCGTAGACCAGGGTTTCTGAGATGCCAGAGGCTACCGACGCGTGTCTCAGGTCCTTCTACTGCACCCCTCCCCCCATCTCATAATGATGTTTTCTTATGCTTGAAATACAGTTTGCTAAGCCGGGACCCTGTCTGAATCAATGAGGACACAGAGGTGACAGGACTGGGGAGCTGAAAGCAAGTCTATTTGGCCCAGCCTCCCCCGGACACGAATAAATGGCCACAGTGCCACGGGAAGAGGCGATAATCAAGGTATGTTAAACCTGTCGGGGAACAGGGCTGGCAGATGGTCCCCGAGAGTCTGGGCTGGGCTTGAAGGAAGGGAAGGGTGTGGTTGTTTGGGACTGACACCCACAAACCAGATCCTGGAACCCAAGAGTAGCAGGAGACACTTCCAAATGAGAGGTGGTAGGTGTGGCCATTTGAAAACTGTTTTCCTCCCTCACCGCTGCCCCACCTGATCTACACGTGGGGCTGGAGTTTGGGGTAATGAGCACTATCAGGCGTTGGGAGGCACATTTTATACCTAACATGCATCGTGTGATCCGAGTCAGCCACCAGCTAGTCAGGGGTGTGGGGTGGAGGGAGGGTCCCTGAATACCCCACCTCCACGTGGTTCTGGTTCTGACACAGCTGATCCTGGCCCCTGGCATTGAGCTGGTGCTCAGAGGGGTGGGCTGGTAGCTCAAAGACCAAACCAATGAACGCGTGACCAAGTCATTGTAAAGATCAGGACCCACCGCTCGGCCCCCAGAGCCCAGGAGGTCAGACACATTCCCTCTCGCTGAGGCTGGCCTGTACTCAGACTGCACTCATGTCAACAGCTTCCACCACCAGCCAGCACCTGGGCGGGGGTTCTAGAGACTTCTGAAAGAGAATTCCAATAAGGCAATACCCGGGCTTATCTGTGAGCACTCTGTTCCCCTGAGGATGAAAACAGTTTGCACGACTCGGGAAGCAAATATAAGTCCCTTAGAAATGCGTCTGGGTGGGTGGGTGGGGTGGTGGAGAGGGAGGGAGGAACGAATGTTTAAAATCGAATGACATCTGAGTGATCCTGACCCCAGTGGGAGGGAGAGAGAAGGTGGAGGGAGGGGGAGGGCCAGCATCTGTGAATGTATTGGTGGGGATGGGGGGCTTTCATGGGTATGGAAGACAAGAGGGGAGAGGGAGAGAAAGTGATACACTGTCACGTTCTCATTCTCATACTATCACGTTGAAAATACAGTACATCTAGTTCTGCTTGACAATAATGACGCTGAACGCTCTCCCTGCGCCTGATCAATGGAAAGGAACACCCGTCTGGGGGTCTGTGGTCCTCAGCTCAGTTGCCCAGTTATCCCAATGGGGGGACATGCTTCACTGATCATGTATACCCACTGGTTCACGACTCAAGACACAAACACCCTCAAGGGGATCTGAAGGCTTGTTGTGTTTACCGTCTCTAGAGGACAGTACTGCCTCCGGATTCAAAGAGGAAAAAAGCCACAAGGGGTGGTGTGTGGGGGGGTGGGCGCCAGGCAGACAAAATTAGCATTTGGGGATGAGGGAACACCGCCTCCAAGACGCCAAAGGCCAGTCCTGAATGAGGCATGTGAGCTGTTATGGGGTCATGACAAGTTGGCTCTGTCCCCTTCCACCTCCTGGCGATCCCGGGACAAGGATTCCTCCTCTCTGTCCCAGAACTTCCTGGCCTGGCTTCTGCTGGGCCTGACCACCTCGTCTGCAGCACTGCTGAGGAAGAACACCAGGGGCAGCCAGCCGTGTCCCCATGTCCTCCTGCACCACCAGCGCCCCCACTTCCTCTCGGAGAAAGGCACAAGGCAACAGTGCCGGGGCCCTGCCTGGGGAGCTGTGGCCCCCTGCTCTGACCACGGGAGGTCTGAGGACCCCAAGGCATTAGACACCCATGTGCACACACACGGACACATCCACGCCCCCTCCGGAGCACACACTCAGACATGCCCACACACTCACACTTCCATTTACGTCCACAATTACTCCTCGTGGTTTGGGTATATGGACCACTTGTACTCAAGCTACTCAGGAAACCTTCCCAAATGTGGCCAAACATTCTCAGCGGTTGCCCCTTTGGGGGGAGGGGATATCACACATTATTAATTTATTTTCCAGTTGCTTTATATTTTCTAAATATTCTACAGTGAACACGCATGTATCACATTTATACTCAGAAAAAGTTCAAGTAACAATTTTAAAGTCTTTCTAAGATAAGGAGTAAGTAGCATCATATAGGCCCCACTCATCTGTTCATCTCACTCTGACTCACATACCCGCCCTGAGCACTGGTGCCCCCTCCATGATACAAAGGAGGAAAGCAAGGATAAGAGAACCCACAGAGCTGCCCAAGGTCACCCAGCTAGCATGTGGCCAAAACTGAGAATACGGTGTCTGCACTCCTGGGAAGAGCGCCTCTGGTGCTTCCCAAAGACAGCAGAGTGAGAGAGCACAGGGAGGAGGAGGGGGGAGCCGGGTACGCTGGCGGGCGAGAAGCCTGTCTTACTCATTTGATTATAAAATATTTCTGAGCCACCAGATGGTATAATAGCAGCTGCAGATGCCCCAATAGCTCTTCTTAACGTCTTTGCACAGGGCTCCATTTCAGGGGCCTGAAGAGTCACATCCAACAAGCTATTCTGGAGTCCCATAAAGACAGTAACTGTACGACTGAAGAACCACCGTTCAATGCATACGTTTAACAGACGTGCGTTCCGTCGTGCCTCCCAGAGGAACAGGCCTCAGGCTAATCCTAAGGCATCTGGGGACACTTGGACGGGAGCCTTCCAGGGCGCCGGCCCAGGGCTCTGGGCTGTTACGTAATTAATCCTCAGCTTGGAGGCTTGGAGGCTCGGCCCTCCCTGCATAGCCAGCCTGTCACAGCGATGGCTGATGGCCGAGGAGAGAGGGAACATCAAAGACCATGTCTCTCTCTCCTCCAAGATCAAAGCCGCAGGGCTGATGCATGCCCCGCAGCCCTCGGTCTCTGCTAGGCTTGTTCTGCCTTTTTTGTTTTTTGTTTAGTTTTTAATAAGGGACCCTTCGTCCCTGGTCCTTCAACAGCTCTATAACCTACTTAAAAAGCAACAGGTCAGGGCTCCATGCAGACCCACTATACAGCCCTCTGCGCTCCGCTGCTCTGCACTTCAAAGGACGGGGGCACTCAGCAACCCAGGGGAGACGGGGTCTTCCTGGAGGCCCGGGCCTGCCAGACGCTCGCCTGGAACTACTCGCGCAGGAAGAGGGCGGCCGTGGGCCATCTGTCCAGTCCCACGCTGGACGGAGAGACTGCACACTGACCCCTCTTCTCTTTCCTCTCTGGTCACTCCCTCCTCTTACCCCTTAGCACCCCCAACAGGAGAACAACAGAAAGAAAGGCTTTATTTGCCATCAGCGGCCAATCTAACAGCCCCTTCGCAAGGATGTGCTTTGTTTCTGCTCATCAAACTTAGCTTTAGTCTGTTCCAGTCAGATCACTCTCACCTGGCATTGGCCACGCTTAATCCAGGGCCTGTGGTCAAAGGCAGCTGCAGCTTGCAAACCCATTCACAAGAGGCTTCATCCAGAGCCACTGCTCACCCGGAAAATGCTACGGACTTCAGGAAGCCTCCACATTCAGAAGCCAAAGCAAGGTCGATCCTGGGAACAGCGGGAATAGCGTACGTGGAAGTCTGCGCCTGGTGGCCCACCATCCACACCCCCGTCCCCCACCCGGGAGTCCTGAGGGAGACATGGTGCCATCAGTCCTTACACACTAGTGCAAATTACCACCAGGTCACATTCATCTTGTCCCAGAAGACAGCCACTACTCTGAGGATGGGTCTTCTTAGCGGAGAGGCAGGGGAAGAGGGGATAAGTAATGAGTGTGGTGTGTTTTAGGGGATAGAACAGGCCTCCATGGAGTGCTGGAGTGGGCGCCCTAGGGAAGAAAGGTCTTTGGCCGGATGGGTACACTAGGGGAGGGAGTGCAAAGAGGAATGAAAAGGAGCGAACATTTCCTTTGTCCTAAAACTTTGCCACCCTTAACCTTGACCTTAGTTAGGGAGAAGGAAATCGGTCCTCCTCCTCCTCCCTCCCGTCCCACGCGGGGCCCTGATGGAGAGCTGGCTGGCTCCAAAGCCCGAGTTTCCGCTGCTGCATAGCTCTGCCACACCCTGGCTGGAGCGTCATTAGGGGGATGGGGAGGAGGAGGGGAGAGATGGAGAGACGCACAAGGCCAGAGAGACGCACTTACACGCCACAGCCTTGAATTCAGGCCACGGGACAGACAGACTGAGAGAATCCTCAGAGGCTGGGCCAGAACGTTCTGGCCCACCTCAGGAGCGCGGCCGGCCCAGCGTGGGAACAGATTGTGCCTCTCCTTGCCCAGTGACAAAACAAAACTCAACTAGAGAGAGAATGAGAGCCACAGAAAGGAGCTTAATGCGTGGCTGAAACACATCTGGCTCTTTACAGCCCAGACGCCTTAGCACATGCTGTTCCGTCTGCCTGGAATGCACTCACCCGGATTTCTTCTCACGCCAGAAGTCCAGCATCCCTAAAAGACCCCACAAATGCACCTCCCTGGGACGCCTCTCCCCACCCCTCCCCCAGGCCGGGTTAATTAGTCCCTTCTGGAGGCCTCTGGGCACTTGTCCCCGTGGGCTGTATTATTTATGTTCATCCTCCCCCACCAGGCTGGAGGCCAGGAACTGCAGCTTTTTATCTCCGCATCCCAGGACCCAGAGCTGCCCGGCCTTGCACACAGGAGGCAGGATGTGGCTTCCAGGGGCGCCTTGGAGGAGAATGCGGTGTGCCCCCTGGAGAGGAGCAGCAAGGGCCCCCACCCCCCAGCTCAGTCAATGACGACTCAACGATTACTCACCAGCAATGAGAAATCTGTCAAATCTTACAAAATCCCTATCTAAATGAACAGACAGTGCAACTTGGAAAAAAAGGACCCTTTAAACTCCCAACTTCTGGATCTTTTCAAACTATCCAAATTTTCCCCAGGGTAATCAGGAAGGCGTTGCCTTTAAGACAGTCACATCCTTCAGGGAGCAGAGGTCCCATGCCAACCTGTGTTCTGCCTGCCCTCTCCCACCCCTCATGGAATCACGTCCCAATTTCATAAAAGCCAACAGCTCTCCTTTAGATTTCTGAAGTCTTTCGGCAGCTTCCGCGCATCCAGGAGAGAGTTTTGCTTAAAGACCCCAGCCCCCACCCTGCAGTCACAGCCCAGCCTAACGGACAAGCACCCCTGTAGTTAACTTTCTGCCACAATTTCCATTATAGATCTGGACCCTTGGGTAGTCAACCTAGGCTAAGAAAAATTGCCCAGGACAGCCAATTTAAAGCATAACTCCACTGAAAACCTGCCTCTAGATGCATTATATGGAGCTGAGTTTAGTGGGCTGTCACATGTCATTTATTACATATCCAATACAGTATCTAGAATTTATAACAGATATTCGGAGTGGGGGGTGATTTAGCCCAGAGAAGAGAAGTGTGGGTTAATCTAGTGAAATATCATGATTATAAAAGTTTTCTTATGCAGAGGAGGTAAACCGTCCAGGGACGCAGGTCCAGGGGAGAAGGGCTCCCAGCATGGGAGCCAGCTAGAGAAGGGCCTCAAAAACTTGCAGGGCCCCGCAGGCTGCAGCGTTTCTTCTCAAGCAGTCCTTAGAGATCACACTAAGTCTCAGAGGAGGCTCCCCTGGCGTCTGAAGTGAGAGCATAAAAGCAAAGCTTTGGGAGCGACAAGCTTGGGGTCGGAGCCCAGCTCTGCCATTTGCAGACTTCATGGCCGAGCAAGTTCAGTCCCCTCGGAACCCACATCTCTGTGGGACCCATAGGGTACCACCCCTCCAGGGGCGTTCCCGTGCCCACGTACAGCCGCCTCCCCTACTACTGCAAGTGACATTCTGAGTTATCCAACATCAAAGGCACATTAATAACTAGAACATTTCTCCACCAATCCCTGGAAAACATTGTCTTCATCAAGATGGTGGCACAGTTTTTAGCAACAGGCCCTATAATATACTGGCTGTGCCTCGCACAGTCAGAGCGGTCTGGAGACCCACACCAGGAGCTGCGGTAACCAGCAAAGGAAGCGTTAACACCCTTCCTGGTCAAGTGAGGACACTGGGCCCAGAGGTGCAGCCACCAGCTGGTTAAGGGCCTAAATTTCACAGTCAGGTCTACATCTTACTTCTGCTCTGGGGGGAAAGGGATGGTGGGGGAGAACGCAGTGCACATGCACACCTCCCCACCCCCGCATTTGATTCCCACATTTTTGAAAGGTCACACTATGAGAAACAAAGTGATGTCACACGCCCACAGATTTTACCGGATCAACATAATCAAGTGAAAGAACTTCATCCCGCCATCCTGAAGCCCAGGTTATCCAAGAATGCCCTGCATTTAGGGACAGAAGGAAAAAGTCTTCCCTCTTTCATCTCCAGCCCCTTCCCCCACCTGTGAGGCCTAGATCTCTTGGGATAGGGAAAGACTCGAGAATATCAGCCACGGTTGGTAACACAGGAGCCCCGGGCCCTCAACCGTTCTGGCAGGAGACAGAACTGGTCTCAAGTAACCCCGAGAGGCCCACTGGCCCGGGGGACCTGTTTCGCCAGCCTGGTTGCTAAGCCCCACCATCCACGAGTGTAGTGAGCTGTCTCTGCGTCTTGCCGGGTAACTGCACACTCTGTACCTCGACTTCCCCATCTGTAAACACAGACATGATAGCGCCTACCTCACAGCGTTGTTGGTTTTTGAACTTTTTTATTATAAAAAACTGCCAATATATACAAAACAGAGACGAGTACAAGGAATGTTGTGCACCCATCACCCAGCTTCAGATGCCCAACTCGTGACACATCTTGTTCCCTCTGCACCGCACCCACTGCCCCGCCCCAGTGTTTCCTGGGAAACACATCCTCAGCCATTGCTAGCTACTGCAGCATGCCACGGGGTTGCTCTGAGAATTAAAGAGATGGAACAAGTAAAGCACTTAGACACCAATAGCTGGCATGTAGTAACTGCTAAATAAACATTAGCTTGTATTCCTTGCTATTATTAAATAAATGAGCCAACATGACCACTTCACCACCATAGCCACACTGAAGGCAGCCTCTGCTACTACTACTACTCATTGCTGTTTTCTCCTTAGCCACTTTGTGGGTATGCTTCAAAGCTCTACGGAATTGGGGTGGGCTCTCTAATGGTACCCTCCAAGCACGCAGTGTCAAGGGGTCTTGCCAAGTCGACTCAGTGCCTGGGTCTGCCCCACAGGTCAAGACTGTGCCTTACATCTTCATACACCTGGTGCCCACACTGAGCTGGGCACAGAGAAGGTGGTGGAACAATCACAGCTACCACTCTGTGGGCACCTGCTGGTGGGCACGAGCAATGCAAACATCACTTCAGGAGTCTGCACTCCAACTCAACAAAGGGGCAATTATCCCCACTTTACAGATGAGGAGACTGAGGCTCAAAAAGATTAAGCAATCTATTAACAAAAATCACACAACTAACATCCAGGGCTGTCTAATTCCAAAGTTCACACTCCATTCCCTTATGTTGTCTCCCAATAATTTGTCAAAATATTGTCCATTAACATTTGCTTTGTTTTGTTTTCAAAGCATACAATTCAGTGGTTTCTAGTGTATTCCTGAGGTTGTCCACCTGTCACCATTATCTAATTCAGAACATTTTCTTTCCTCTAAAGGAAACCCCACACCCTTTAGCAGTCACCCCCCATCCCTCCTCATCTTCATCCCTGGCAACCACTAATCTATTTTCTATCTCTTTAGATTTGCCTATTCTGGCCATTTCATATAAATGGAATGATATAATAGATGGCCTTTTGTGACTGGCTTCTTTCGCTTAACATAATATTTTCAAGGTTCATCCATGTTGAAGTATGTTTCAGTACCTCATTCCTTTTTACGGCTGAATAATATTCCATAGCATGGATATACCACATTTTGTTTACTTGTTTATCAGTTGACAGACATTGAGTTGTTTCCACTTTTTTAGCTATTATGAATAATGCTGCTATAAACATTCATGTACAAGTTTTTGTGTGAATGTGTGTCTTCTATTCTCTTGGGTATATACCTGGGAATGAAATTGCTGGATCATATGGTAATTCTACATCTAATTGTTTGAGGAACTGCCAATTGTTTTTCCAAAGCAGCTATACCATTTTTCATTCCCACCAGCAATACACGAGAGTCATCTTTCTCCACATCTTCACCAACACTTGTTATTGTCCAGCTTTTATATTCTAGCCATCCCAGTGGGGGTGTCCATTTATATCACACGCATTTATAGTTCACACTGCACTTCTGTGAAATTTCGTGGGTTCCTCACAGCAACCACATTAGTAGGCGGGGAAGAAGTTCACATTTTACAGACGTGTAAACTGCAGGCTCAGAGAACATGAAAAACCTGACTGAAAGACGAAAGAACGTCACCTCAATCTCAAAGAAATAAAAAGTGCACGGTACTATTCCTCGCTCGGTTTCTCCTCTGCTCTGGAGACCAAGCAGACCCTTGAAGTTCTACGAGGGACGGAGGAAGGAATGCTGCCATTTAATCTGACCCACTGAGAGGTTTACACAGATTTCAGCACTTAAACATCACTCAAACCCATCTACCTGATCTAAAATGCGCCACTCCCAAGAAAAAGTCACCCTCCTCGATAAAGAATCACATCTCTTCAGTTCTGCCCACTAACAGGATTTATAACGCTCCCTTAACATTTCCTAAAGATAGTAAATCCCCTCCCCAGGTCCAAAGATGGTCAGCGATACCTTAATAGAGATTAAGCCAAAGCAACCGCGCCGTCTTGTCCTCAGAGGACAGGCTCTGCAGCGTCGCCAGGGACGCCAACGGGGCCTTCCCAAGCACTAGGTCGGCGCCCGGGGCTTCTCAGAGGAGTGCACAACCAGCCACCGGGTGCGATTGGAAATGGAGCATGATGGGGTGGGGGAAACAAGGGTGGGGAGGGTATGAGATTAGTCAGAGCTTCCAAAGGCCAGAATGGCAGAGAAAGATCCCAGGGCTGGGCAGGAGTCAGGGCCTCTCATTACCAGCTGTGCAGCCCTGAGCAAATTTCTCAACCTCTCTGAGCCTCAAGCATTTCATCTGCAAAACAGTGAGGAAACATTTGCAGCATTAAACCTTATAAGGCAGCTGTGAGAAGTAAATAAAATATGAAAGCAATTTGATAACTATCAAGCTAGGCAAATTGTTATAGTTATGGGGGGTGCGGCAGAATATTTTCACTCAATAGTAATTTTTTCCTTTAAAAATGGTCATCAGGACTAATAATTACTTATAATTTCACAGCAGACATGCAGTAGCAGTTAAAATCTAGCTAACATAATAAATAGCAGAAGCTTTACAAATGTGCATATTCCTAACATAACAATTCCACTTCTAAGAATTGATCCTGAGGCATAATCACAGAAATTGGGGGCAGGAGGTATAGGAATGTTCATCACAGCATATAGTAAACTGTACTACTCAAAACACTCACTGTCTCTCCCCATGGGCAGATTATAAATCCCACCCCACAGACATTAGGCCTGGCCATATGGTTTGCTTTAGCCAATGAAATGTGAGGGGAACTGACAAGTGTCAATTCCCACTTCTGAGCAGAAGCTTAAAGAACCATCATGTTGTTCCACCATATTTTTTCTCTCTGCCACGAGACCAGCAATGACTCACGTCAGGCTGCTCTGTCAGCCTGTGTCCCCAAGGGATGAGGGCATAGAGCAGAGCCATAGCCAGCAGCCAAGGGTCATGTAACCTGAGCAGGAAAGAAACCTGTGTTGTTACAAACTATGGAGATTCGGGGTCATTTGTTACCAGAACATAACTTAGCTGACTGACACACAGCCGTGTTCCTACTAATGCAAAACTATGAACAACCTAAATGGCCAGTGAAATAAATTATATCTATCTACCTACCTATCTATCTTTGTCCACAATGGAATGCCAATAAAATGATATATACGTTGGCATAGAAAAACAGTCTCAATATATTAACTTAAAAAAGCAGAGTATAGGGGCCGGCCCGGTGGCACAGTGGTTTAGTTCATGCTTTGGCAGCCCGGGGTTCACGGGTTCGGATCCCAGGCGCTGGCTGACACACTGCTTGTCACCCATGCTGTGGCGGTGTCCCATATAAAGTAGAGGAAGATGGGCATGGATGTTAGTCCAGGGCCAATCTTCCTCAACAAAAAGAGGAGGATTGGCAACAGATATTATCTCAAGGCTGGTCTTCCTCACAAAAAATAAATAAATAAATAAACATTAAAAAAAAACCCTATAGTTAAAAAAGCAGAGTATAAAATAGTGTTACTGACAAAGGATTAGTCTCCAGAATATAAAAATATCCATAAATCATTAAGAAAGGATAATCTGCCCCAAAATTGGACACAGGAAACAAACATGCAATTTGCAGGAGAGGAAACCAGAAAGGACAACAAACTTATTGAAAAGGCGTTCAGCCTCACTAGAACTCAGGAAAGTACAAATTAAAACAGCCATGAAATACTCCCTGACACCCATCAGATGAATGGGTTAAAATGCTAACATCTGATAACACGAGTGCTGGAGAGATGTGGGGAAAAGGAACTCACTTACCCTTGTAGAGAGGATAAACTGCCACAAACACCTTGGAGACCAATGTAGTGACAAACAGTAACAATGAATGAACATCAGCAAACCATAGGATCCAGCAATTCTACTCCTGGATATTCCAGAAGCTACAGGAGTTCTTAAGGTGTGCTTGTAATAGTTATCTGTTGCTGTGTAACAAATTGCCTCAAAAATTTAGCAGTTAAAACCACAAGCATTACCATCTCACAGTTTCTTTGGGCCAGGAATCCGGCTGCAGCCTAGCTGGGGGCCTCTGGTTCAAGATCTCTCGTGAGGTTCCAGTCGGGCTGCTGTCCAGGGCTGTGGTCTCATCAGAAGGCTCAGCTAGGATGGATGTGTGGAGATCTGCTTCCAAGCTCACTCACGGGGTTGTTGGCAGCCCCGCCCCGCCCCGCCCAGGGCTGCCTCACAACATGGCAGCTGGCTTTTCTCCAAGGCAAGTGACCCAAGAGAGAGCAAGAGGGAACACCCAAGATAACAGCCACAGTCTTTTCATAATCTAACATCAGAGGTGATATCCCATCCTTCTGCTGTTTTCTATTTGTTAGAATCAAGTCAATAAGTCCAGTCCACACCCAAGGGGAGGAGATTACACAAAGGTGTAAATGCCAGGGTGCAGGGATCACTGGGCGCCATTTCCAAGGCTGCCTTCCACGTGCTCAAGGAGGATCCAACGTTCATGACAGCATTCTTTGTAATGGTGGAAAAATGGAAACAACCTCACTGTATATAACTTGGGAAATGATGGCTTACTGAGACAATGGAACTCTATACAGCAGTTATCAAAAGTGAGGGAAAAGAAGACCATGAACCACATCTATATATCAACATGATTAAGCTTAAAAACAGTGTTTAACAAGGTGTCAAAGGCAAAGCACAAAATGATATGAACAGTAAGTATAGTTAAAATTTATGACTATTTCCAACACATAAAAACGAATGTTCTGTTTAAAGCTAGGCACATGTGTGGCAAGAGAACAGAACACGCAGGGACAGAATCCCCACTCCCTCGGCAGAGGGTGCTCCCAGGTGAAGAGGAGAGCAGAGAGGAGGAGAGGTGGGGCTTTGGCTGGGCCTGTCATGTTTACAGGTCTTTACAGAACAATCAATAAAAACAAAATAGAAATACGGTCTTATTTTTGCTAATATACACATTCCTACTACGTGTATCTATAGGGGACCTAAAAAGTCTGGATAAAGAGAACATTCTTTTATTCCTTTACAGACTGAAGATGCTCTTGATGACGTTGGTCTATCTGCCCATGTTTCCAGACTTCATGGACACCTTTACGTAGACAGCAATACAACAGCATGCTGGCGAGAGTCATATGGGGGGCAGGGTGGTTATGGGGATTTTTTTCTTTTTCCTTGCTTTTCTGTGTTTTCCAATCTTATCAAAGTGATACATAATTTTCGTGTAAAAAGATAATAACTAACTTCTTGAAAAATTAAGTCAAGGGGCCAGCCTGGTGGCATAGTGGTTAAGTTCACATGCTCCACTTTGGCAGCCCAGGGTTTGCAGGTTCGGGTCCCGGGCGCGGACCTACACACCGCTCATCAAGCCATGCTGAGGCAGCGTCCCACATACAAAATAGAGGAAGATTGGCACAGATGTTAGCTCAGCAACAATCTTCCTCAAGCAAAAGGGGAGGATTGGCAACAGATGTTAGCTCAGGGCCAATCTTCCTTAACAAAAAAAGAAAAAAAATTAAGTCAAGCTCACAAGCAAAATGGCCACAGTTGAACACCAAAACACATCAGCTTTGAGAGCACACAGGAATTCCAGTTTACAGGGGAAGGTTTGGGGTGAAGGGAGGAAAACACTGCCTGCTTGACAAGACAAGACGCTCGAACACTCAAAGCTCATCTCAGGCGGCACCCTGGCCCTGTGCATCGCCAGGTGGAGGCGCACCTGATGTCTGGACCCTGGGGAGCTGCCCAGGAGGCCACAGCCAGGCCCCATCCGTGGAGGGAACGGCAGAAGCTGGTGCTGAAGGTAGGAGGCGGCTGAGACCAACCTGCTGGCTCCCTTGACCTCGGCACAGGCCGAATTTCCCCCGGAGGGTTCACAGAGGACAGGGGTCAGAAGGAGAACTGCCAAATCAATTACCTGAGCGCAGGCCAAAGTGGCTACAACTAATATTGACCAGCCGACTGACGCTCCTCTCTACCGCCCAAGCCTCTACAGTGAAAACACACTGCTTTTATCGTAGACGAACAAATAAACGTTAAGAACAAAAGCATCTTTGTCTACATCCACAACGCCCAAGAGGCTGGTGAAAGACCCAGCCCAGCGTGACCCGGCTCATACAGGGACCCCCACACCCCACCGTCCAGCGACCGCTCAGCCCTCCCGAGGAGCCGTCCCCTCCCTAAGCCTTGACCTTGGCCCCCTCCTGGTTCCAGCCTGCCTAGCCCAGTCAGTCAGTGAGAAACCCCCCACCCTTCACCTCTGATCGCCCTTGATGCCTGATCACGTTCCTCGTCCCCCATACTTTACGTCTAAGTCCTTGACCTGCCTTTAGCAACAACCCTTTAGATCAATTGAGCAAGAATCCCCAAGCCTCGATGTCCCCTCTTAGTAATCTTCTATCCACTGACCTCATTCTGCTCCTGGGCTGTGAATCCCCACTTGTCCTTGCTGTATTCCCTCCCCTGCTGTAACAGAGTCCATGCCTACCGCAACAGTGCTGCATCAAGTCTCCCCACCGAGTAACAAGTCTCAGGATAACCTTTCTTTAACAGCCCACAGCCTGCTAGGGAGTTCAGGGCCACTCACAGCACCTCGACCCCCCTAGCCCGCCCACCCTGGGCAGAAGCTACCCAAAGACGGATGGGAGGATCAAAGAGGGACTTCCAGGAACCGCTGGGGGGTTGGGGTGGGACAGTGGCTGGAGGGGAAGAGGGCAGGTCCAGAGAAAATAGAAACCTGTTGGGTAGATGGGATTTAAACATGTGTTAAAAAAAAGTCAGGGGTCGGCCCGGTGGTGTAGCAGTTAAGTTCCCGTGCTCCACTTCGGTGGTCCGGGGTTCACAGGTTCAGATCCCAGGCGCGGACCAATGCACTGGTTGTCAAGCCATGATGTGGTGGCGTCTCATGTGGAGTAGAGAAAGATGGGCACGGACGTTAGCTCAGGGCTGGTCCTCCTCACACACACACACACACACACACACACACACACACACACAAAGGTCAGAGAACAGGATGAACTTCATGCTCCTGTAATGAAGTCTGAAATGGAAGGAGATAGTAAATATTTAGGAATCAGAAGAAAAGAGAAGGAAAAAGGAGGTCAGCTGGATGGTGCACAGGGAGAAGTCTGGTTCCAGCACTGCCTCTAACTCTGGGTGACCTTGGCAAGTCACTTCCCCTCGGAACCGCCCTCTGTCATCTTCCACATAAGCAGGAAGGGAGGGGAGATGAGATAAGCAAAACAGGGTTAAGGAACCACGTCCCTGCAGCCCACAGAACAAGCAATTCTGCTCTCCCATCCAGGGAGAGGGGCCTCCATCTGCCCTTGGAGGGGGACTAATCACCTGAGGAGGAAAATCCACCTGCCGCCCCCTGTCTCCAGGCACCAGGGGGGCAGATCAACACTCAGAACTCTGACTTCAACAAGGCGTTTTTAGACTTAAAAGGCCATCACGGCTAATCGGCAGGCTGTGAGTCCTCTCTGAGGTTGTGTCCACGGGATGACAGCAGCGTCCTTCTCTCCCACCGGGCGCCCCTGCTGACTGTGGAACCCGCCGCGCCTCAGCCTCCAGCACCATCAGCTCGGGAGTGGACCCCCATACGTCTCCTGCTCCCCAAAGCCAAGGTCATCCACCTAAAGTGTAGGCCGTACCCGCCGGGCTGCCAGAAGGGGATAGCTGCAGCCCAAGGCTCACCCGTGTGTCATGGAGCAAGTCTCGAAGCTCCTTGCCTGCCACCTCACTCCGCAAAGTGACCAGCAGGGAAATGCTCTGGACACTCAAGGCCAGGGCAAATGCAGTCCTCCCATCACACCAGGGAGTCCCACCCACTGCACCCCAAGCTGTCTTTCCTCTCGGCCATGCTCCCCCATCCTTTCTGGGCAGCCACGACAGCTCTTAGGGACAGCCCGGACAGGCCCACCCAACCTTAGCGACCTCTAGTGAGTGCACCTCCAGTTATGAGGGGATTTGTTTTATGAGCCAAAGAAGGTTAGCCCTGGAAGTGCCTTAGAGATTGTCTAGGTTAGCGTTTTCAAACATTTTGGCTAGAGATTTTAAAATGAAAGGTTACCCAGAACCTCAATAAAATGCAGACATGGGGTGGGGGGTGGGGCTGTGGCAGGGCAGGTGGGGCTGCTCACCCAGTCAGTCCTCCCCTCCCTCTGCATCCCCAGTGGCTCCACTGCAGGGCAATTAAAGACAACAGCTCAGTCCAGCCCAGCACCTGCCTGGAGCAGAGTGCACGGATGCTTGGGGCCAGTGGCTCCAGTGTGCAGCAGGTTACACAAGAGCCAGAAGTCTAAGGGCATGAAATGACAACAGGTGACACAGGGCTGCCTCCTGAAACGACAACAGGTGACACAGGCCTCCCTAGTAAAATGACAACAGGTGACACAGGCCTCCCTAGTAAAATGACAACAGGTGACACAGGCCTCCCCAGTAAAATGACAACAGGTGACACAGGCCTCCCTAGTAAAATGACAACAGGTGACATGATGCTCCTTACTGAAATAACAGGTGACACAGGGCTCCCTTGTGAAATGACAATAGGTGACACAGGTCTCCCTTGTGAAATGACAACAGGTGACAGGATGCTCCCTAGTGAAATGACAACAGGTGACACAATGCTCCCTAGTGAAATGACAACCAGTGACACGGGGCTCCCTCGCCAAGGCCTGCCAAGAGCACTTCAACAGCATGGGCTGTTAAGCTCAGCCAGGGGCCACTATGGTGCGGCTGATGTGGCCAAGCAACCGATGGCAGCTTATTTATTTCCAAGTCCACAGAAGATGAGAAACACCACATCAGAGGGGAAGAAGGAGCAGCCAGAGATAATGCAGAGCCTTGAACAAAGAAGGAGACCGAAAACGGTACAAAACGTGAACTCACAATGTCTGGGGATGTCCAGTGAAGGGCAAATGGTCTCCGGCCCAAGCACAGCCCGGCCTAAAGAACACACCTAAAAAGGCAGGATGTCCATCTCAGCTTTGCCACTGGCCATGATGCAGCCTTGAAAAAGTTACTGGGAGTTCGTTTCCTATCCTGGAAAATCACTTCTTGTATCCATTCGGCCAACAAAGATTTCCTGAGAGTCTCCTGGGTTCAGAAATGGTGCTCGGTGCCCCACAGGACACAAAGGGGCGCAGCCCTGTGCTGGAGAACTCAGGCAGGAGGAAGCGCAGGAGGAGGATCCTGGGGCAGCAGGAAGGACACATGCAAAGCTGAGGAGGCAGGAGAGACTGCGTGTTCAGCACACGGCAGACAGCTCTCGAAGGCTGGGGCCAGGGCACCTGGAGAATGACAGAGAGGCAGGCAGGGGCCCTGGCAGTCCCCCAGAGCCCGAGCTGCCCTCTGCAGACTATTGGCAAGTCCCAGAACTGTGCAGCAGGACAGCAGCGTGGTCATGTGGGGCTTAAAGAAGTCACTCCTGCAGCTGACAGGAGGAGATGGGAGGTAATGAGATGGAAGTGGAGCTGAGCGGGGAAGTGGGACAGGCCAGTCCACGGGAGAGGGGCAGGGAATGGGCCAAGATAACAACACGACAGCAGACAAGAGGGGCGTGGAGGGGAGCATACTGTGAAGGAGCAAGGCTTTGAGCAGTGGTTCTCAGACTGTAGTTAGTGTGTCTGGAATACTTCTTTAAAATGCAAATTCCCAGGCCCCAACTCAGCAGCTTCTGACTCCAAAAGCCTGGCGTGGAGCCCAGGAATCTGCATTCTCACATAGATGGTCAGGGTCCACACTTTGAGAAACATGGCTTAGAGGGCAACTGCGGTGGGCACTTGGTGTGTTAATGTCTAGCAAGAACCTAGACCTGGCGTATAAGAGGCACTCAAGAAAAATTCCTTTTCCTTTTCCATAGTTAGCACCGGCTACCATCTCTTGAGTGTGCTAAGCACTTAAATACATCATCACTTAAATTAATCCCGTACTAACCTTATTAGGTGAGTACTATCATTCCCATGTGTGAAGAGCTGAGTTGTGTCCCACCCCCCCCCCGAAATTCATATGCTGATGTCCTAATCCCCAGGACCCCAGAATGTGGCTGTATTTGGAGAAAGGCTCTTTAAAGAGGTAATTAAGTTAAAATGAGGTCATTAGGGTGGGCCCTAATCCAATATGATTGGTATCCTTATAAGAGGAGATAGGACACAGACACACACAGAGGGAAGACCCTGTGAGGACACAGGAAGGAGGTGGCCATCTACAAGCCAAGGAGAGAGGCCTCAGAAGGAACCAATCCTGCCGACACCTTGATCTTGGACTTTCAGCCTCCAGAACCGTGATAGAATAAATTTCTGTAGTTTAAGCTGCCCAGTCTGTGGTACTCTGTCGTGGCAGCCTGAGCTGACTCAGACACCTGGTTAGAGGCAAAACTGAAAGTGGTGTGGTGAAGTAACTTCCCCAGCAAGAGCTGAGGAGGGACAGGCCTCAGTCCCCCACCACCTCCAACACTGATGCTCTGAACCACTATCCTCAGAGGACTGAATAAAAATATTCCTGTGAAAGCACTCTGTAAATGGTAAATATCCACCCAAAAGTTCAGGATTTATCCTTATTTCCTCCTCAACAGAAGTATCTAGACTGGGACCACCAGGCAGCCCTCACTGACCTTCATCCCCTGTGGTACCCACACAAGACCCTCAACACACTGAGAGCGCCGGGCCACTCTGGAAAAGAAAACACCTCTAGCTCACCACAGAAACTGCACAAAGTCAACTCTCTAGTTTAAAAGGAAAAAAATCAAAAGGACCAAGATTTAAATAACAGGAAACGTTTTGAGGCGACATTGAAGCCCACATGTGCAGGTGGAAGCGGAACACGAGCTCCTTCTGTAAACTCGGCTAATGCTAAAGCCAGACGCTGGAACCTGCACTGCTCCATACGGCCACAGCCTGCGCCCCCACACACACCAGTGAGACAGGGCCTGTGGCTGCCACTTTGTTTAGAAAAACTGCGGTAAATCTGAGGCCGAGTTGATGGAACCAGCATCACTTCAAACGCAGGATCTTTAGCGGGATCTTGAACTCCGAGTTCCTGCAGCTGGGAACCGCACCGGCCGAGGACCCACCTGGAGCCCAGGAATCTGGGCCTGGGCCTGGGCTGGGGTAGGACCAGTGGGCCAGGATGGAGGGAGGGGGATGCTGGAGAGAAAGAGCGAAGTGATGGGGAAGAGACTGGTCTCACTGGATGAAGGTGTCACAGGGCTGCATCTGTTCTGGAGACTCTCAGGGGGAATCTGTTTCCTTGCCTTTTCCAGCTTCTACTGGCTGCCCACATCTCTTGGCTCGTGGCCCCTTCCTCCATCTGCAAAGCCAAGAGCAGCGCTGCATTGCACCTCTCTGCCCATTCTTAAGTCACATCGCCATCAGACTGACTATATCCTCCCTTTGAAGGCTCACACGATGGCACTGGGTCCAGTCGGCTAATCCGGGATACTCTCCCCACGTCAAGGTCCTCGATCTTAATTACATAGCAAAGCCCTTTACCACGTAAGGTAACACACTCACAGGCTCCTACCTGCCACAAGACTGTCAAGGAAATGGATTTGACAAAGCTGGAGCACTGGGTTTCTGACTTCTGGGTTCATGTAAACCCCCAGGGCAATCACAGGCATTCTGAGGCTCACGCCTAGTGTCCCTGATGCAGAAGAGGTGGGGTGGGGCCAGGAAGCTGCATTTTACTAATCTCCCCAACAACCCCCCACACACCTGGGACATCTGGGACATCTGGGACAGAGAGTGTTCAGGTGGGGGAGTAACCTGGATCTTGGTCAACAAATCTTCCCAAGCACCTGCGCCGTGCTAGGCGCTATTCCAGGCTGGAACGAAACACACCTGAGTTTCAATGCAGACTCCGTCACTTTGGAGCTGAATCCTCAGAGAAGTCACTTAACCTCTCTGCGCCTCAGTGTCCTCCTCTGTAAAATGGGATCCTCGCCATCACTTACCTGCTGCAGAGAGTGCCTGGGGAGACAAAGGAGAGCACACACAGAGACACATGCATGGTGCTGTCCCTTGCCTATCCCTCCACATCACACCAGGCTGCTCCAGAACTACAGGGACAGCTAGCTCACAGACAGAAACGGCCTCAACTGAAGTCTTTTTACACTTATTAAATCTAATAGGCCATTGCAAATGAAGCTTCTGATACATCAGTCAGGAAATGAAAAGTTATGGGTCTGGTGTTAACCATAAATCACCGACTTGTGAAGACATATATAGTAAGTCATTAGCCTTAACGCCATCTGCAGAGAGTGCGACCCCAAGAATTAAGTCCCACGCGGTGTGGCTCTGAACAACGCCATTCTCCACCGGAAGAAGACACGCTCTTGGCCAAAATTTGGTCCTGGCTGAAGGTGACAGTACTTGAACCCACAAATGACTCTGGTAAATTAGCTCCTGTCCAGTCGTAAAATAAAAACGAATCAGAATAAAAACAATTGAGCCCCAATGTTAATAAAATAACTCACATGATATAGCACTTTAATATACACAAGCTCATACAATCCTCATGACAGCCTTACCGGGTCAGTATAAACTACACACGAGGAAACCGAGGCTCAGAGCAGTTAAGTGGCTTGCTCGGGGCTCACAGGGCCAAGAAGCAAAGAGCCAGGGTCTAAGCTCCCCACTAGCCACTGCACGGGACTCAAGAGAAGCAACCAGCACAGTCCCTCCCGTAGCTCGCCCAGAACAGCAGCCTGGGGAGCTGCTTCACACATCTTGGGGGAACAGAACTACTACCCACGAAATGCAGGTTTTGAAATTGTTTAACGTGATCTGGAACAACGCAAATTTTCTCTCCAACTCTTAGCCGTGGCTGCAAATTACAGAAGTGGAGAAGGTGAAGCTGAATTCCAGGTAGACCTGTTCCAGGTGACGGAAGCCCTTCCACAGGCTAGACAAGGCGCTGGGGCTACCGGGAGGACGAGCCCCAGCTCATGCCCTGGACGGGCTTATCTCCTTGGGGGATGCCGCAGCAGAAAGGCTCTCGCATTATCTCCCTCTAAGATATGGGGTCCACAGGTTAAAGTAGGGGTCAGCCCCACGTGCTCCAGCCACCTGGAGGAGGAGCTCACTCTAGCTTGGCGACAGAGGGCTCCCAGAGGAGCCAACGGTGGGGGCTGAGCTGAAGGGACAGCAAAGACAGAGAGCTGGAGGCTGGAAGGCCACACCGATGTGTTTGGAATGGCGACAGTCCAACCCAGCTGGAACAGTGGGTGGATACGGGGCAAGAGGCCACAGTGGCCAGCGGCCCAGGCTGGGAGCCTGGAGCATCTGTCAGCAAGCACCAGCCAATTTCAGAGAGCATGGGGATGGGGAAGGGGGCCAGTGCTCTATGGAAGACAGAGTATGTGTCAAGTGACACTGCCCCAATTCTCCCCAAAGGGAGAAACCACACATCTCATAGATTTATCAGTGCTGCTGCCGAGGACAGTGAGTCCCCCACTCTGGGCTCCACAGGCTTCAACCAGCCTGTCACTCATTCTCCCCGGGATCCTCACTCAAACCCGTGAGCTAGCCAGGGCGGGAGGCCTTTCCTAGCTTCACGGGTGAGGACACAGAGGCAGAAGGCAGGCCAGCACACACCCCGGTTGCTAATTCCCAGTCCAAGTGTCCAGCCAACACTACCTGACCCCAACCCCCACCCCCAAAGAGTGGCCAGTCAAGGTTTGGAAAGCAGGATCAACCACGGGGTTCCCACCACCTGCTTTAAGAGCCTGAGGATGACAAGGATCACATGCCAGCCTCCTTCGACACATTGAAACCAACCTCCCACCTTCCCTGGCCGTACTGGGGCTGACCAGGCAGCATTCGCTCTAAGCCTCCTAGTCAGTGGCCCCGTGAGGCAGGGAAACCCCCTCCCCACTTACTTTGAGAGGAAATCCCAAGAGAATATGGCTAAATTAATTAACCTTTACACCCCCCCAAGCCTCCAAGCAAGACTGGAAGCAAACCTGCCCTGCAGGGCCACCTGCTGCCTCCTGGGTTTACTCTGCCCAGGATGCATTCAGTGAGCACCTAGCGGGCAGTCAGTACTGAGACAGAGTCCTGCCACCACAGAGAGGACTAACGACAGGCCCGCGGCAAAGCCCCAGCCCTCAGTCTCATGACCTCCACAGTCCCCAGGGCCTCACTTTCGGGTGGACAGAAGCTGCTCCGTAGCGGGGTAAGTGTCAGAGCACAACCTATTTCCTACGCAGAGTTTAAACATCCCCAACTGCTGCATCATTTTCCAAACCCACCCCCCGTAGAGCGAGAAAAGGCCAGTCGGAGTTCATTCAACCAGGTGCTGGACTGCAGCCCTGCACAGGCACTAATGAGCCCCAAGGACCCTGGGGCAGGGACGTCAGTCAGCCAGGCAGCACCTGAGCAGCCGCTCCTGGGCCTCCTCCCAGCAGGAGAGCAGATGTTTAATACACGCTTGCGGTTCCAGCTCGTGACGTCCTAAAACCCCACATTGCGTTAGGAAGCTTCTCTGCAGGAACACCTCAAGAGAGACATCACGGCGGCTCTGGGCCCGGCCTGGGGAACTGAGGCCTGGTCAGCCGGATGCTGGCGGGGGCAGGCTGCTGGGACCCACTCTGGCAGCCCTCTGCAGAAGTGGGTGCAGGAAAGGCCGAGAAGCGTGGCCCCCAGGGCTCCATGGGAGACAGCCCAGCCCAGCCCAGCACATGGGAGCCTGCACCAATCCTGGCGTGGCCACCTTGGAGCCCTGAGACCTCGGACAAGTGGCCCTCTGAATTCCAGTATCCTCCTCTGTAAGACAAGTATGGCCGTAGAGAAAAAAACCCTGAGAAAATGTGATTATGGCAGCTAATGGCTGAAGAGCACTCAGTGTTCACCCAACACCACCCCCCACCCGACCACACACACACACACACACACCCCCAACCACAACCCGGGCAGTTATTCACTGGCCTTTCGCCAAGATGATAAAGACCTCCATTTTCTCCAAAGGTCCGTGAAGACAGGTAAGGCAGGACCACGGCGGTGTCTTCACCTACCCCCGTCTCCATTACTCACATTTCCCCAAACACAGGCTGAAACCCAGCAGGCCCAGCAGAAATCCCAAAACTTAATGTGCGATTTCTGAGAAGTGCTGAATGGCTATGTTACACTCACAGCCTTGGAGTGGCTGTTCCTAAAGCGAGAAAACTGAGGCGGAGGGGAAGTGACTTTCTTCCCAAGGTCACCAAACAGGCCCGGCTGCACCGGGACCTGACCCCAGAGAGCTCCAGCCTTGCCAGGGCAATGCAGGCGCCACAGAGAGCCAGGCCCTGGAGGAATTTCTGAACAACAGACCACATAGTACTGTAGTCATGGCAACCGAAGTCTTAACAACTTTGGCATTTCCACAACCTTTGATTGATCCAGCTCTCAAAATTAACATTACAATGAAACAGTATTTGCATTTAATTTATTTTAATTGGCTTTTACATAACTAAACGTCTCAGTTTCACCCTTAATAACAACAGGGTGAGTTCTTAATAGTGGGACGCTTAAAACAGCAAGATGAAAGCTAACAATTTTAAATTTTTGTGT
This sequence comes from Tapirus indicus, assembly GCA_031878705.1. Classification (NCBI taxonomy): domain Eukaryota; kingdom Metazoa; phylum Chordata; class Mammalia; order Perissodactyla; family Tapiridae; genus Tapirus; species Tapirus indicus. The sequence goes on along the minus strand of CM062923.1, from coordinate 8,363,525 downwards.
TTGGAAAAATTCTTCGGACTCTCTAGAAGTACATTTTGCTTAATTCTTATTTTTCTGAGAAGACAGCAGGACCTTTTGCATGTTGAAGTTCATCCTTCTGCATCGCATTTAAAAATTAAAGATTAGAATGCTCTTGGTGCATTAGTTCAAGGTGTGTGAAGTAGCAACAATGGAAGTGCATCTGAATTCCAGGAGGACGGAGGGTGTGGGGTTTTTTTTTTCCATTGATGTGTTCCTCGTGCCTAGAAGAATCCCTGGCATACAGCAGGCATTCAATAACTATTTGTTGAATGAATGAATGTGGGCTAATTCTCATCACCTGAGATAAAGTGTACACAGCACAGAGGACAGTGCCCCTTACTTGAGCTTTGTCTGTTTTCATCATAAGTGAGTGGGCAGTTCGTGCCCGGAGAAAGTGGTGCACTTCTGGGCCTGTAAGGATAAGGGGTGCAGGTAGGAGGGGAGGGATCTCACCTGGAGGCCAACACCTATAACTGCCCAAGTCGCCACCACCCCAACAATTCCACTGAACATCCATCTACCACAAGGGCCAGTTTCAGGCCCGATGCAAAGCCCAACATGGAACAGAGCGATGAACGGGAACACATTTGGTCTCTGCTCTCCAGGGGATTCTGTCTACTGGGAAGAAAGACATATTTTTAAAATGTCATTCCGCCCAGAGGGGCTCTAACACCAGCGGGAGAGCACAGGTGCACGGGAAAAGGAATCAACCAGCATGAAAGCCCCGCTTGCTTCTTGAAGGATGCATGGGTGCTCACCAGGTGGGGGTCAGGGATTCCCAGCAGAGGGAACAGCATGTGCCAAGGCCCAGAGGTGACAGCGTGACAAGGAACTGCCAATCCATGGAGTTCAAGATGTGGGCATGGGGGGTGCAGGGCTGGACAAGAGGTAAGGCAGGGTCACATGCAGGGCTTCTCAGGCCATGCTTCCAGTCCGGACTGTGCTCTGTGGGCAAGGCTGTGAGAGCGTGGAGCAATGTGACCGGCTCACACTGTGGCTGTGTGGGGAGTGGGTCTGGAGGGACCTGGGGGAGCAGGGAGGCTGGGTCAGGAGACGGGCTGGAAACTGACAATACTGCAGGCAGGTGAGAGTGAGTGTGCATAGGATCGGTGAAGCTGGTGAGACTGGGATCCATCTGGGGGATCTTGATCTTGATGACTAACTTAGAGACCAACTTGATAGGACGGAGGGAAAGGAAAACTGAGAGGGACTTGCCTGCGTCTCTAAGCAGGCAGTGGTCCCTCTAGGAGACCTGGGAATAGTATATTCTGTCTTGCACATTCCATCACACAACATAAAAGCCAACAAGCAGTGGCTTAGACAAATAAGGGTTTTCTTTGTGTCCAGGGCTTGGGCAGTGGTTCAAGAATGCCATCAAGGACCCAGAGTCTTCTTCTGCTCTATTATCCTTAGCACATGGATTTCAGCCTCGTGGTCATAAGATGGCTGCCCTACTTCCATTACATCTGCTTTCCAGGCAGGAAGAAGATGGATGGGCCAAAAGCCTCCTGTCTTGGGACTTTGGCTTTTCATTCAGGAAGGGAGCCAGGATTGGAGAGCATGCCAGCAGCCTTGAAGTGACATCTCACTGGCCCAGACTCACCCGGTTCTCCTGGCTGGTAGGTGGCTGGAAGGTGAAGCTGTAGTTGTCCAGCCTCTGAGTAGAGGGGCCCTCGCACTTGCTATTCCCTCTGCCTGCCATCCTCCTGCCCAGCTTCCACACGGCCTCCTTTCTTTCCAGTCTTTGCTCAGATGTCACCTCCTCATGAGGCCTTCTCTGACCACCCTATTTCATTCTCACCCACCGCTTATCCAATACCCCCACCCCTTCACTAATTTATTTTTTCCAGAGTTTTATCACCTTCTAAGTATTATGACATTATACTCCATAATCCACTTATTTAGTTTACTGTCTGTTGCTCCCAGCTGGAAACACAAGCCCTCAGAGGGCATGATTTCCGTCTAGGTCATCCTCCGGGCACAGAGTCTGGCACACGCGAGAACTATGTGAATGAATGAAGAGCTCCGACACGGGCCGGCTAATAGGAGAGCACCTTTCCCTGCCTAGGGATTCTCTTTCCAGGCGCAGGCTCTGCTTAAGTGGAGACTCGTCAATACATGGTCCCTGCCCTGAGAGCCCCCAGACGGGAGGACAGATGAGACCCACGTCTGAGAGGCGACAGGGCAGAACCAGAGCCTCGCAGATGGCAGGGCCGTGGGAGCCAGAGCAGCAGTGCCCCAGGAAAAGCAGGGCACCTGAGCTGGCCCAGGGGGCTTCTCGGAGGCTGAGCAAGGCTGGGAGCTGAGGGTGGTTTGGGAGGGTGCAAGGATGAGAAAGTGTCCCAGGCAGGAGGTCAGCGTGAAGCAAACGTTCGATCCTCTCCTCAAACAATGGCGCTGAGAATCAAGGTGAATTCTCTTTCCCCTACAACCCAAAAGCCAAGCCCGCAATGGGGAGTCCCCTGCAGCCCAGGACCAGCTCCCTCTGCAAGGAAAACTCAGACATGAAAAAGTCCAAGGCTCTTATACCACAAGTCCCCACCCCCACTGCCCCCTGGTCCCCAACAAAGGTGACCACAGAGCTGGCTATTAGGGGAGCAGGCTTAAGGGGAGCTGCTTGCTAAATATATGCTCTGATTTGAGCCAAGCTGACTGTCCATATCTGAACACGTGTTTTTAATCCAAGCAGTAAGTTCCCAGGCTGCCCAGCCACAAACAGCCAGTTACTCCCCCGCCTAGAAGACAGGAAGGGAGCAGACCCGAAGCTCCAGGAGGGCAGGTGAGCAGAGACAAATTTCCACGTCCTTTGTGAGGCTCGGACAATACCCTCTCCCGGGCCTCTTCTGTGGGCTGACATCTTGCAGGAGGAAAATGAAAACCACAGGTTGACCCCTGGAAAAGGAAAAGGGAGAAGACTTGAAACTCAGTTTCCACGATGGGAGCCACAAAGACCTGGCGAGGAAACCTGCTGCTTTAGACAATCGTGTGTCAGGGGTGGCAGGATGTGAATATAAAGGTTGATGATGATGATGGTGATGATCCTTACATTTACAGAGCACTTCAGAGTTTACAAGAGGTCTAGTGGCTACTTTCACAACAATCCTGGGAGGGAGGGTTTATAATTCCCATTGCCCCAGAGGAGGAAACATGCTCCAGGGCAGTGCCCCAGCAGACCCAAGGGACCTGCCTGGAGGAGGCCACAGTGGGTGTTCTCTGGGCCTTGGGGAGGGGAGCAGGATAGGAACAGAGTCCACAGAGGTGCTTTTTTCCTTTAAAAAGAATGGTCTGTTTACATTAGATTGTACGGAAGTCAGTCCAGCATCAATAAGAGGCATCTCGAGTCTGTGGTCACCCTCCACTGGAGTTCAACGAGGCAGGACATCTCTATGCCCAGGCCATCTGGGGCCCGAGGCTTGTTTTCTTGCTCAGATTGCAGCATCCTCCGTGGCTGGAAGACCAAGCTCGCCCGTCCAATCACAGCACACACATAGGCTGGAGCCTGCCACTTTCTTAACAGTCGCTGATGTCCAGCACAGCCGCCAATTCTGTTTCACACCCATGTGCAGCCTCGTGAGTTTGTGACAAGCCCGCTCAAGGCCCCCACCAGTTAACAAGCTTGTGCAAAATGGGCCATCCAGCGGTGAGGCTGCAGTTGGCCTTTGCTTACTACAAACCCGTGGAAGGGAGGAAAAAGAGTGGACGTGCCTTCTGCTGATTGAAGCGACTGCAAAGAAGCACACGGTGGGAGAGAGAGAGAGAGGCAGGGATACGCACCGTGGGCCACCAGCTGCTGATGCTGTGGGAGCTCTGTTTCCGTGGGGTCTGAGGATGCTGAAGCCTAACTGGATGAAAGGAGAAAGGAAACTGCCAGGTATCTGACAAGACCCAGAAGTATAAAGAGCTTTCTACACAGTTAACCATCAAGTGATTGCCTTTAGAAACGATTAGATGAGGAGGGACCCCAGAATAGGCATGAATAGGATGTTTTTTAGTGTATAAAATTATGGGAAGCAGACTGATGAAGCATTGTTCTGCATTCTGGAAAACACGTATGAATAGGAACAGATCAATGAAGCATGTTGCTGGACCATCACTCCAACAAGGCCTGGGCCCACTCACCCCATGGGACAGGGAGAGGGGTTCTGGGCCCGCAGTTTAGCAGTGGCTGCCATGTAAGCCAGGAGCCAATCAGCCCAGGGCCCCTCCTTGGCTTCCCACTGTCTTGGGTCACAACCATAATACAAGCTCCACAAGGGCAGGGCCCCAACATCTTGTCCACCATTGCATCCCCAGGGCCCAGAGCCAGGCTTGGCGTACAACATATAATTGTTGAACCAATTTGTGGAATCTTACATGGTAATCCTCCTTCACACTAAAGAGAGCATTCCTAGCTTTATTAAAAGATTTTGTTCCGGTTGTTGTTTCAGGATAGGCGTTCCCTCGATGCATTGAAGTGTTTTGGCAGGAAAGGTAGGGTTACGTAGCATTAATAATTAAGCAGACAGAACGGAGGGCATTTCTACGTCAGAAATCACTATGTAAGTCAATAAAACATATGATCTTTGGGGGGCCGGCCCGGTGGCGCAGCGGTTTAGTCCACACTTGGCAGCCCGGGGCTCGCTGGTTCAGATCCCGGGCGCCCGCCGACGCACTGCATGTCAGCCATGCCATGGCAGCGTCCCATATAAAGTGGAGGAAGATGGGCACGGATGTTAGCCCAGGGCCAGTCTTCTCAGCAAAAAAGAGGAGGATTAGCAACGGATGTTAGCTCAGGGCTGGCCTTCCTCACCAAAAAAAAAAAAAAAAAGTATGATCTTTGCTTAGAAAAATTTAATCACACACATAATTTCAGAAATATCACATAAAGTGAGGCTTATTCCTTTTCCAAGAGAACTGGGGTACCCAGGAAACCACAGAGACACACCCGGTGGTCTCCAAGGTAACCAACCTGTTTCCAGTGATAGGAGAGCTTCCTTCCTGCCTCTGTGCGGAATCCCGCAATAACCAGAGGATCCAGCTTTCACAACTAACAATTTCTAAACACTGGAGCCATACTAATTGTTTTTTAAATATGGTTTCCTTATGATGAAGATCCTGAAATAATTTACCAGATGTGTAGGGAATTTTGCTGACAATTATATTTTCTTTCTCAAGATCATAAATACGGACAGCAAACTATAAAAATGTGACTTTTAAAAATTTCTAATCCAAGAAACTATAAGCAGACACTGAGCTAGTAGCAAACGCAACCTCTGGTTTCTTACATTTTGTAGCAGGATTATCTGCCTGGAGACACGGCCCAGCCCCCAGAACCTCTCTCCTTCATTCATCCTGAAATCAATCTTTCATATTAGCCAGTTTTTCTGATGGCTGGCCTCGCTCGTCTTCATAACTTCCCACTGCTGACTCAATACCCTGGACTCAGACAGATTAAACCTGTGAAAAACGATGGGAATAACAGCCTAAGAAGCCTTTGGAGGAATGCCACCGAAGGTCAGGCACAGCCTTAACAAGGGCTAAGAAGGTCCTGCTTACCAGCCACTAAATAAAGACAGCCAACCCAGGATCAAGTCAAGGTTAACATAACACCAACTCAGCATCAACCCAGAGTCAACCCAACGGCAACCCAATTTCAACCCAAGGCCGGAGGCAGGAGCAGCACAGGGAGGGGGTAAGGATCAGCCCCAGGAGTCCTCCAACTCACAGGAGCTAAAGACCAGCAGTTTCACTCTTGAGGGGTCATGAAGGAAGGGCAGAGATGGGGAACAGAAAAGTTATTCTCAAAAAGGGAGCTGAAAAACATTAACCTACAAACAAACAGTAAGAAGATTATTCCTGGAAGAGGGCCACACGCAAACACCTGGTGTTGAGAAGAGAGAAGGAAAAGCAGGAGCAATGGAAATGAAAGCAGGGGCAGGTAGTCAAAGCAGGGACATCAAACCACCTCATCAAACCAAGGTCAACATGGCAGAAGCCACGAAGCTTCCCTCCAGGTCAAGAAACAAAGTGAAAGTCCAAATTCAAGCAAGCAAAATAGAAGAAACACATTCTAGATCATAAACAAACTCAACTCTCCACCAGGTTGAAATGGTGAATTTCCCGGAAGACTCGGAATATTTGTCTTTACATCCCAGTTAATAGAGTTACTTGGTATTGAATTTAGATGAGATTAATACATTCTAGTGATGTATTATGATAAATTTCCATTAATTCAAATTATCCTAAGTATGGAATTTGTGGGTTCCAGCCAGTCTGACTATAAAAGAAAGTTTGCTAAGCAAATTAAGAGGGTAAACAACATTATCAGAGGAATGCCTTCTTGGGATTCCTTTTAAAACCTGTTTTTTTCTAATTGCAAGAGTAATACATGTCCATTGGTGAAAATTTAGAGTGCAGAGAAATATGAAAAAAGGAGGAAAGAGAAACCACTCATGATTCCACAACTCAACTGCGGTTCGCAGTTTGGTATACTTCCTTACCGTCTATTTTCTCTGACTCTTTTTCCTTCCCAAACATAACTGAATTAAAACTGTACAGTTCTACATCTTGCTTCCTAGTCTCCTATTTAAGAGAAATGTTTAAATTGCTTATTTTCAACCCCTTTAGCAAATACTTACTAGCCTACTACCACAAATGTGCTCATTTCAAAGAATTCTTAGTAATTCATCAAAAAGACCAATTTGAGGCAAAATCTGGTCAGGAGTTTGCATTAATACATATGCTTTTGTCTGAAAATAACACAACCACTTGTCTGCTACAGTACTCCCTAATCCTGACTTTTCTCTAATTCACAATTAGTCAAAACAAGTTCAGTCCACCAGTTTCTAACATAATCAGGGTATGACCAACCAGAAAGAACAGAAAGGCACGATTACAATGAGGAGGGCGACATCCTCTGCACTGGTTTTTCTTGGAGACTGTTCTCTCAAAGGAAGAGTAAACAGCCTCTCAATAAGGCACCGGATCCAGAGCCTAAGAATGTAGCTCAACTGCCAACCTTCTTCTGTGCTCCCACAGCGAACATCCCACTGAAATCACTCACCTCCCCTGTACCATGAGCCGTCCTCTCAATCTCAGATTCTCTAACACGGAGCCCCGTTCCTGACACAGAGAGTCACGAGACTGCCAAATGGACGGACGGTTGGGTGAAACACACAGAGTTCACCTCCTTAACTTCAGTACCCTCTGGCCCTACCCCTTCCTTCTAATCTGTGCTCCACCAGTTTGTTAAATATTATCAGTTTCTTCTGAATTATGATGCCAGCTCTTAAGATGGCAGTTGCTAAGGCATCTGTGTTTTTTAAGAGGTTCATTTTTTTTTGTAGTCAGTTTAGCTATGAAAATTCTCACTATGCTTTATGTTGGATGTGCCTCACAAGTCAAGTTCACATTTTTAAACATTTTTCCTGAATTGTAGCGCTGACTGAGAATTTAGAGGTTATCTAGTTCTGAGTCCCACTGGACAAATGAGGAAACTGAGATCTGGAAGGGAAAAGCCACCCACGCCCAGTTAAACCAGACGTTAACAAAGGGATGAGGGTCACTCCGCCAACCCATGAAGCCTGACAGATTCCAGACCACTGTCCTGCAATTTTAATGAATGTGTGAAACACTCGTCAATCAGTGAGGAGCACGGAAAACAGCACTAGTGCACTGACCTACCCAGCCACACATTCCAGCCTGCAAAGCAAGCTCCTTCAGTACAGATGTCCCAGCTCCAGGGACAGAGAGAATTCCTCCTTCCTCTGCCTTTTTGTTCTATTTGGGCCTCAATGGACTGGATGATGTCCCCCCGCAGCATCGATGACAGGATCTTCTTTACTCGGTCTACTGATTCAAATGCTAATTTCTTCCTGAGACACCCTCACAGACACTCACAAATAATATTTTACCAGCTATCTGGGCATCCCTTAGCCCAGTCAAATTGACACATAAAATTAACCATCACAGGTGGCATTTTCCAAGAATCTACCAGATTTTCATGAGGCCACTTTCAGAGTAACATTCCATCATCCACCCATTTGGGATCTCTATGCCTAACATCATCCTGTCCTAACTCCTCTCATTACCCCCACAACAGTAGGGCCCATCCCCACTCTTCCAGACAAAACAGCTAATTCAGCCAAAATGGGCTATGTGATGCAGTGGCCCAAGTGTTGGGAAGCAATACTGAGACTCAATGATGATGATGGTAGTGGTGGTGATGGTGATGGTGGTGATAGTGATAATGGTGATGGTGATGGTGATGTTGGTGATGACGGTGATGGTGATGATGGTGATGGTGATGGTGATGATGGAGATGATGGTGAAGGCGATGACGGTGATGGTGATGGTGATACAGTGATGGTGATGGTGGTGATGGTGATGATGGTGAAGGTGATGACAGTGATGGTGATGATGGTGAAGGTGATAACAGTGTTGGTGATGATGGTGAAGGTGATGACAGTGATGGTGATGGTGATGACGGTTATGGTGATGGTGATGATGGTGAAGGTGATGAAGGAGATGGTAATGGTGATGATGGTGATGGTGGTAATGGTGATAGTGGTGATGGCGAAGGTGAAGGTGAAGGTGATGATGGTGATGACGATGATGGTGGTGATGGTGACAGTGGTGACGGTGAGGGAGAAGGTGATGATGGGCAAGTGATGGTGATGGTGGTGATGGTGATGGTGGTGACGGTGATGATGGTGATGGGGAAGGTAATGATGACAATGATGGTGATGATGGTGAAGGTGACGATGGTGATGGTGGTGACAGTGATGGTGATGATGGTGACAGTGATAATGATGATGGTGATGGAGAAAGTGATGATGGGGAAGTGATGGTGGTGATGGTGATACTGAAGGTGATGGTCATGGTGATAGTGAGGATGGTGATGGTGAGAATCAGGATATCGTTCTACTGGGAAGGCAGCAACTGGCCCAGGACAAGACACAGGGGAAGCAGCTATGGGCCAACAGTGAGACCTTTGCACTGCTAGGGGTCTCTGGCCGAGAGAACCTGGAATTCCTTACCTGTGCTACACATCCCCTCCTCCCACTCCCACCAACAATGGTGAAAATAATTCCCAAGTGCATAAGCTTTCACCTTCAGCTAGCTCTGAGAACAGTCAGCCAGGCCATATTGTTTCTAGGTTAGGTAAAAGCAATCACCAAGAACATATGCTAATAAAAGCAGCAATTCGTTATCCCATCTTCAGAGAGAAAGGAGAAGGAAAACCACTCCCCAGAGAATAAGAATGGATCTACGTGCCAAAGGTCCCACATGAAGCAAAGCCAGGCCCAAGCATCTGTCCAAGGCCTGTTTCTACCCTCACTTACTGGGAAGAAAGACACCCAAAGAAGCCAAAGCAGCCGCCACGTTTTGTCTCCCACCCCTGGAAGCCGAGCCAGACTGTCCAGGCTGCGTCACCAAGCATGGTAGCACCACATGACTGAAGGATTTTTAATAGAGCTGCATTCCTGCCACTGCCACCACACGCTCTGGCAAGGGCTGAGAGAGAGAGAAAGCGCCACCAGTCCTGCCTGCCCACAGCCCTGCCTCGCCCCATGGTCGGGGGCAGGCTTTCCTGGACATCCCACGCTCACTCTGCCAGGAGTGACTCTTCAATTACACATGTAGATACAGAATATTGTATGATGATGGAAATGATTTTTTTTAACCCAGGTGATTGATTTTGAGAGGTTCTGGTTTCCCTCCAAAAATTAATTACAGGGTGGCAAAGAGAAAGGATGCAAGTGAGAGGGAAGGGTGGGGAGCTGTTGTCAATTCTGTTTTCTGGAAACGTCTGTTAAATGCACAGGAAGGAAGCAGAGACCTGAGCATTTTGCTGCTGGAGGGAAAAAAGCACCATGATCCATACATACATGCACAGAATTGTAATTCCGACAGCGTTCCCAGGAGTCCCCGTTAAGCCTGCTGGCACACCAGCATGAATGCATCCAAACTCAATGAACACTTTCCAAGCACTCAAGTGGGGAGGGATCAAGAGGTCCAGGTCTCCTTATGTCTGAGGAATAACCTACAGATCTCTTTGTGCAGCCCCCAAAATTCAAGGGACCCTGAGAGACACTTCTCCAAAGACATGAGCCAGGACAGTCCATAATGGCAGCTCTCCAAACTCCAAATCATGCCCTCACTGGCTGCCTTCCAGGAGCCTTCGCACACATGTTCACAGGTTCTCACATCGAACGTCCTGTTACTACAGTCTAGGGCAAAACATGCCTAAGAAACCTGAATTTAAAAAGAAATACTTAGCAGTGGAGGAGGCATTGCCACCCAAGAACGTTAAAAAAGCAACAGTGCCACCACCATTTACCACAGACATGTGAGCAACCAGAACACTCAGCATCCAGGTCTCATGCGACTGTCTTGAGGTGGGCCTAGAACCCCTCTGGACCTGAGCAAACTCAAGCTCAGAAAGCATCACCCAGCCAATAAACAACACAGCAGAGACTGACTTGAACCCAGGTCTGCCTGACCCCAACATCCCTGGTCTTTCCCCTGGGATATTTTGCACAATAGGGTCTACCAACCCTGATCAGAAAAAAAAACAAGACACTCTTAAGGTCCACTGTGAAAGTTCTCTATGTCAGTGGGAGAGAGACCACCTGGGATCTGGTGGTCTACACAGTAGAGTAGATCAACCCGCATCCACTGGGTATACGGTGTCTGTGTCTCAGATTGAGCATCTGTAAAATGGGGTCTCCTCCTCTGCTACTTCCTTCAAACAACAAAAATGACGTAAGAAGAGAAAACTCCTCTGAAATGCACAAGTATGGAAGTGCAGTCACCCCTCCCAAGGGCCTCCTCTCTCTATTTACCAGGAGACCTCTCTACGCACACACACTTAACTTGAGTCACTCCTACCTGGTCAGTTGTGAGCCAGGTCCTGGGGCAAATGAAGATGTGTCATGAACCATTCACGCCCTAAAAGGAGTTTACGTCGCTTGGGAAGTGACAACAAGAAAACCTGAACATCAGCCCTGAAAAGCCCCAGAAGGGAATACCCTTACTACCAAATAGGGGCAGAAAAGAAAGTGACCTGTTTAATTCTTGGTTCTTCTACTTTCTGCCAATGGCTTTGGGCAACTTATTTTGCTCTGGGCATCCTCGATCTTTTCATTTAAAAAATGGGTTTGGGGGCCGCCCGGTGGCGTAGCGGTGAAGTTCGCGCGCTCCACTTCCACAGCCTGGTGTGCGCAGGTTTGGATCCTGGGCATAGACAGACACACCGCTTGTCAGCCATGCTGTGGCGGTGTCCCATATAAAATAGAGGAAGATGGGCATGGATGTTAGCCCAGGGCCAGTCTTCCTCAGAAAAAAAAAAAGAGGAGGATTGGCAACGGATGTTAGCTCAGTGCTAGTCTTCCTCAAAAAATAAATAAATAATAAAAATAAATTAAAAAAATAAAAAATGGGTTTGATTCCATTTGCCTCACATGTTCTTGCTGAAACATGATAATGTCTGTAGCGGGGCCCCACATCACAATTACACACTCTGTACTTAAAATTCCAACACTGCTGGATACTCAGGCATTCACAAAAGAAATGTGAGGAAGCAACCTCCGGGAAGCACACTGGGTGTACCACAGGCGCCCAGTGCTGAGCCAGGGGCAGGGATGAGGGGTCAGGAAGGCCCATTCGCTGCACCAAAGAGCTCGCTCTCCTGCAGGGAGACAAGATGCAGCTACTTCATCGGCGCTGAGGCAGCAATCAATTCTGACTGGAAGATTCCAGGAAGGCCTCACGGAGGAGGCCCTTGAGCCAAATCTATCACAGGAGAGAGAGGAAGAAAAGGCAAATCTAGACAGACAGAAAGCCAATTGGTGGTTGCCTGGGGCTGGGGGCGGGAACAGGGAGTGACAACAAATGGGCAGGAGGGAGCTTTCCGGGTGATAGAAATGTTCTAAAACTGGATTGTGGTGACGGTTGCACAACTCTGTAAATTTACTGAAAACTAATGAATTGGACACTTAAACTGGGTACACTTCATGGTACATATATTATACTCCTTAAAGCTGTTAGTTAAAACAATTTTTTTAAGGATGAGTAGGAGTTTAGTAGATGAAGAAGTCTGGGTGGGAGAGAAGAAAGGTGGGTGCTGGAACAAGCCGTACTCCCTCACCCTCGCAGCCCCATCTCCAGCCACTCCACTGCCCCCACCTCCCTCCCAGACACCTGCACCCCATCCCGGGTGTCAGCTTAGATGATGCTTCTCCCAGAGGCCCCCCGGCCCTCGCACGGGGTAGGTGCTCCCCTCCGAGGCTCCACAGGCTTGTCTGATGGTCTCCCCACCCCCAGCCCAAGACTAAGCTCGGCTCGGGCAGGGAGGAAGCCTGTGTCCAGCTTTGAGAGCCCAGCTTGGAGCAAGGCACACAGGAGATGTGCAGAAGAACATTTCCCGAGGAAGAGAATGACCCTGCGGGGGCGGGGGTAGAAAGCGAGATGATGAAACCTGTTTTAAACAGTGACCTGCTGACAGCATGACCGCGGTGAAGGAACTGGAAGCAGGGCTCCAGGCTAAGGAATGAGAAGGTTTTGTTCTGCGGGAAGAGGAGGCATGGGGACAGGGAGGAGGGGCCAGAGGAATGACGGATTCGATGAGTGGAGAAAAAAGGGGAAAGAGCCCAGAAACATGCCTGAGATTTCTAGCTGTAACAAACGAGTAGGCGAGAGTCAGCCACCCTAACAGGGACAAGTTGGGTCCGGTGCGGGATTCTGGGCTCTGTTTTGCGGTGCAGCAGCGTGGGGGCCACTTGACAGTGTTGGGTCTGAGCACTGGGGGAGCTCAGGTCTGCTCACCTGCCAGTGCAGAGCTGTGAGCGCAGGTGGAAGGAGAGCACTCCCTATAGGGCCTGACTGAGGGGACACCTCCCTTGCTGAAGGGGACACAGAGCAAGGGAAGATTTCAGCCAGGGCAACAGGGTATTGAGGCAATCAGGGAAGGCTTCTGAGAGGGGAACCACGCACTCCCGAAAGCCTTCTTCCCGTCTTTAAGATCATGGCAGCTTTATCCATGGAGTAAGAATTTAACAATCCGGAGTGTTTCTTAGCCAAGGGCCAGAGAGCCATCACCAGCTCCTCAGAGACTTCTTGTGTCCCCAACCCCAGTCTCCTGGCTTCCTGCCAACCCGGGTTGCACCACAAGCCCTGGAAAGAAACAAGTACCCAGAAAACACAGCAGCTGGATTAGCACTTGGCTGGGAAAGGTAAATGAAAAGATCCCCAGGAAGGCATCTGCTGCCCTGATGCAGGCAGGGGAAGGCTGCAACAGGAAGGGAACCAAGGGCTCTTGGAAGGTGTCTTTAGTTAGTCACGCCTCATGAATGCAGATATGAAGCTCTGCCTCTGAAATTCAATTATACTTGAAACGAGAGCCAAGGTAGGGCTCTTCTAGAGGATTTACCATGCTTTTCAGATGATGAAAAAAACATTCTTTATACTTGCAACTTGCTCATCAATGCCTAAGAAATGTTCCACCCGTCAAACTGTATTGATTACCCAAGTTACATTAAAACTCATGCCACTAGATCCCAACCTTTTTTTTTTCGGTGGAAAGTGATTTGAAAGAAACAATTTTTCCGTGGCGCAGGTGGCACCAAGAGGGCCCCCAAGCCTGCTCCTCTATCTCCATGGACAATTACCCTCTGTCAAACCTGATGAGAAACTCCACCCAAAGGGAAGAGGACAAGAGCCACCTGAGATGCCCAGATGCTTGGTCTTACAAGTGGGCACGAAAACCCTAAAGAAACCCAGTGAGACTGTGGGAGAATGGTGGGTGAATCCCAAAGCAGAGTCTGAGTCAAGTCTACAAGTGCCCTCCTTCCCCAAGCACAACGACACGAGGGGCTGACAAACTAGCAAAATACACGTGATCCCCACCAAGTCTGGGCTGGCAACTCAGAAACTGGAAGCATTATCCCACAACAAACAAGCATGGTTTAGGGCTTGCTGGAATGCTAAGTTCTAATACAAACCTGATCTCGATCTAGATAAAATTTCAGCTGCCAAGAAGCTTACTCTTTGGTGCCAAGTAAACTCTAGGACTCCTTATTAGTATACTGGATTATCACCGGTTCCTAAATGACCTCGGCACTTTTCCACTTAGGAGAGGCAAGACAGGGTCTTAGAATAAGTTGGGGGGAAGGACTGTAGCAGTAAGGGGGAGACAGACTGCCCTAATGCACAAACACTCAACATGGTACTTTATGTGAAGGGCAACCCTTGGAATTGTGCACACAGAGCCCCGCAGGCAGTGGGAGCGAGCTCCAGAAGACAGCACTATCACTTTAGCAGGATGATACCCCACAGCAGCTGGATGAGTACGAGGCCCCGGCAGCGGGGTGTGCACCAAGGGGAGTCCACTCTTTGTCCTTCAATAGCTTGTATTTCTAACTCTGCACAGCCCTGTGGCCAGAAAGGGGCATCAGGATAAATTCTGAAGGAATTTGTCCAAGCTCTTTTATTTCTCTTAGAGTGTCTCTCTAGGAGGGCTTGTTGGAAATGAACGGGTCATTGGCTAGAGATTGGGCAAATCTCTCTTCTTCTCAGGTTTTGACTTAGTCTTGTTTCGCCACAAGTCAAAGGACCTTCCGGGCATCTGAGTCCCAATGCCAAGTCTCTCAAATTATTATTGCACGTTGACGTCTATTTTCCATCTTACAGAAAGCATAAAAGTGGAACCTGAAGGAAGCAGGCAAGGCTAGAACGAGGTACCACATCCCACATCCCCTGCAAGTGAGAGGCAGGGCCCCTGGGCCTTCCCTCTGGCACATTATTCAATAAAACCTCAAGAGCTCAGTAATTACAGGCACTTTCAAAAGTGAAACAGAAATAGATCTAGGGCCAAAACATTGGTTTGCTTGAGACAAGGGCTGGCTTTAAATAGGGGGAAAAAAACCTACTAGCTTTTGGTCTGTCTATTGAGCTGAGAAAGCCAGACTGATTTTTTTTTTAATATTATTATCAAATCCGATTATGGGGAAGAGAGTAGGATTCAGATCAAAAGCCTTTTTCTCCTCTAAGACATAAAATCATTTTATGAAACAGAAAAAACAGGTTGCCTTCTAAATGTGCCCCTGACACCAAATCAGGATGAAAAATTAGCTTTTTCAGCTCCTGGGGCCTGCCATCACTGCTGAGATCTCAGGGCTCGGGTCCTGGCGGAAGATACACCGAAGGAAACAAACCAGAGGTTTCTGCTCCTGTGTCCTAAAAGCCTGCAAAGGATTCCAGTTTCCCCGAGAACAGCAATGGGTGCACCTGATGCTTGGAAACGCATCCCATACCCACAGCAGCCTGCCCATGTCCCCATGCCCCTGCCCATTCCGAGCCAGAGCTCCATTTTGAGAGCCTCCTGCCAGAAAGGTTGGCTGCTCCCTTGGTGAAAGGTTGTTTTTCCCACAGGGAAGGGTCCTGAGAGGAAGAAACCACAGAGATGGAGGGAAGGAATCACTGTTTCTGGCAGGAGGCAGCAGGGCAGCCCAAGCCAGCTGGCCCAGCTGGGTGTGAGCAAGCGCTGCGGCGGGGTTGGCAGGAATCTCTCCCTGAGCGTGAATCGTGGTTAGAGCTGTGTGCACAGTCACTGCGGTTCAATGTTACGAGTAGTAGGTTTCAAACTAAATATTTTAAAAATTAAGGTGTGGGCCAGGAGGAAGGGTCCCACACAGACCTCGGCCTCCTGCATAAGGCTGATGGGGGGGGGGGGGGAGGCAGTGTTAGAGGGTGTCAAATGCCGAGGCCCAAGGCAGGACTCGCCGTCCTGGCAAACACCCTCCTCTAGGGGGAATCCGTGTTGGCTGGAGGAAAGGGGGTGGCCTTCAGCGTGACCAGGCCCGGGCGGGATGCCCTGGGAGCCCAAGATCCATTTCTGCGGCGAGCGCCACTTTCACACCTTGGCTCCCGGATTCCACGAGCTGGACGCCCCGGGGACTCGCACTTGTTGAACAAAAGGGCTCCCGACTCCCGCAGCCGCTGCCTTCGGCCAGGAGAGGGACCCGCTCGGGCGCCGGAGACTTCGCGGCTGGAGAAGGGCCGGCGCCCGGCGCTGCGCGCTCCTCCACACCCGAGGCGGCGCCGCCCGGGAGGCGCGAAGAGGAGGCGACGCACCCGGCAGCCTTAACTTTCCCGAATCTGGGTGCTTCGCCGTTAAGTTAGGGCCGTGAGAGAGGCAGAAACCACGCACGTAGTGGGGGGGATATAAGAGCCCCACCCACAATAAAGGAAAAAAACGATTTTTTAAAAAGACGCTAATTAACGTAGCACCTACTACGTGCCAGGCACTGGGCCAAGAGCTATCTTTAATGTGTTCTCATTTTAATGCCACGACAGACCCCGAGGGAGGAACTGTCCCCATTTGATAGAGAAGCAAACTGCAAGCCAGGAAGGTGGCGTGTCTGGCCCAGGTCGCAGTGCGGGTCAAGGCGATGCCAGGGCTCCTAACTCCGGAGCTGGGCTTTGTCCGTCGCTCCTCGGCCTGGGAAGGAGGGAGCGGATGGCCGCCGCGCGGGTCCCCTCCCCTAGCCAGAGCGCACAGGCGACCTAGCGGACCTGCCCCCACCCCGCTCCCGAAGCTCGCGCCAGCCCCCTCGGATCCCAGCTGTCCCTCGGGGCTCTGGAGCTCCGCACTGCGCCGGCCGGCGGGGACGCGAGGCTCCACGCGCAGGACTGGACCGCCCACGCCCACCCCGCCGCCCGCGCCCAACGCACAGTAGCTCACACACGACACCTGCTCCGCACTGGTCCCCCCCAGTAACTGCGCCCCAACACACAATTTCACAAACGCAGCCCAAAATGTGCACACCCAATTGCACACACGGATCCCCACGAGGACGCGCCATTCCAGGGACACACCACCGTCCTCGGTCACCCACAACTCCACCGCGCAGAGAAACACAGGCACCCCCAACACACGCACACACGCACACGCGCACACACACACACGCAGAGAGCCCGATCGCAGCGCACGCCGGTGCACACGCCCGGACTCCCCGCTGCCCCGCAGCCCGCCCCTTCCCTACCTGCTCCGGCGCAGGACGCGGTCCACCGGCTTACCGAGCCCAAGTTCGGCGCCGCCGGCGCTGAGGCGGGCGCGGGCCGCTGCCCGGGACGAGCGCGCCAAGGCCAGAAAGGGTGGCTAGGAGCGCGGGCCTCCGTGCGCCCGCAGCCGCGCCGGCCCTGCGCTCATCGCCTCCCAGAAAGACAAAAGGAAGCTGGCAGCGAGGGAAGGAGCGAGGTGGAGGAGCCCGCCCGTCCGCCGGTCAGCCCGTCCACCGCCCGCAACCGCCGCGGCCCGCCTGCCAGCCGGGAGAAGGAAGGGACGCGAGGGCGGGACCCGGAGGCGGGGGCCGGGGGCGGGGCGCGCGGCCGGGGCGGGCACTCGAGTCCCCCGCGGACCCGCCCCCGCCTCGACCACGCCCCCAGGATTAGCCCCGCCCGCCGGCAGCCACTTCGGTCACGCCCCCCGTCCCTGGCCACGCCCCCTGCTGGCCTGTTGGCGCCGGGCCTCTGCCATTTTCGCGCTGGCCCCTCGCTCCTCTTTAGTGCCCTCTGGGCCCAGCCGAAGCGCCGACCCGGTCCCGCCCCGCGCGGATTTCGGGGCAGGCGGAGCCGAGCACTGGTTCCGCCTCCCTAACCCTTGGCCTCTGGCCTGCGGGTGTGGGAGCGGCCCGGAGGCGGTGCCCGGGAGGGCCCGGCCCCGCGCCCGCTCCCCCACCTCCCGTCCTCTGCAGGAAGTGAGGCCCGGGTGGCCCAGAAGGGGAAGAGGCCGGAGTCTATCCAGGCCGCCTGCCAGGCCCCTCTGGCACCCCCACAGCCCGTCCCGTGAGCAGATACCACCAACCTTCCCGCGCCTGGTTCGGGGAAGGAGCCCGGGGCCCGGAGAGGGGAGACCTGGGTTCCAGTTCTGGCTGCCTTTGCCAACTCTAGGCCATTTGGGCAAGTCTCTTAGACTCCCCCGGTCTCTGTTTCCCCATGTATAAAGTGGACAGAAGGAGGAGCGGGCTTCTTCAGGCCCTTCCCTCCCTAACGCTCTGTGGGTCTTTGGTCTCTGCTGGTTGGTTGATATCTCAGTCCCAGGGTCAGGTGGCCTGGGTCTCAGGGAGAGGCAGACCAGTGTTTCCTCTGGACTTCCTCCACACCCCTGCCACTGCACCTCGGTGAGAGGGCGGGAATCAGAGACTGTGCTTCCCAGGGCTCCTCGCTTCAGCAGCTCCTGAAAATCTGGGCCCTAGAAGAGCAAATATATACATACCCCCACCACTACCACCACCACCCACCCTAAACACCCGCGAAGAAAGGTAACCACAGAAACAGCCATAAATGTGGAGCTGGGCCCTACTGTTAGGCTGAGACAAACTGTCTTTCTAGCGTCTCAAGGGGAAAGCTCAAATCCTCCTCTACAGAAACAGGGTGAGTGAACTCCCACTCCACAGCAGGGGGAGGGGGGCTTGAGGGAGGGCAGCTCTCGGGGGAGTTGGCTGGGGGCTGGCAGGCAAGGTGATCTGAGCCCAGACTGTCTGCAGGCAAATGGCAAAAGCAAACCCAGAGGGAGTTAGTCTCCTGGTGGCCCTGCTGCGAGGATTAAATGCAATAATGACTGTGAGTACTGGGCTGTGGTGATGTCAAACGGAGCCAGCTCTGGTACCTACGGGTGCCATCTTTCCTTCTCAGCAGAGACCCATGGCCAAGGTCATTGCGCAGGCTTCCTGCAGCATTCCACAGGGAGGGTAGGGTTACAGCTGAGGAGCTGTCAGTCAGATGCCCGGCCCAGGCCCATCAGCTGGTGACTGCAGAGACTGGATTAGTCAGGGTAGGGTATGTTCTGCTGTGGTCACGCATCCAACCCCACTTCTCACTTGGGTTGCATGCAGTTCGGTGCAAATCAGAGGCCGTGGGGAGGAGTCCTGAACAGGCGTTCAGGAACCCTGGCTCGTTCCATCTAGAGATTCTACCACCCTCCTTCAGTGCTTCCCAAGCCTCCACTGGCCCCTCCACTTCTAGCCAGCAACAAGAGAGGAGAGAGCGCTAGCTGGGCGTCCCAGGGTCTTTAGGAGCCAGGCCTGGAGGAGGCGCACATCACATCCACTCCTTTCACTGCCCAGAATTTGTCACATGGTCCCACCTGGATGCAAGGGGCCTGGGAATTACTGTCTTCCTGTGTGCCTAGGAGAAAACAATTGCTTTTGTGAGCCCATCGCAAGGTCTCTGCCACAGAATCAGAGCACACTTCTCCCAAGCTCAGTCATAGGGCCACAGATGTCCCCACAAAGCACCCTCATCCTGGTCATCAAGGCCTGAGCTATTGGTGGACACAGGCAAGAGACAGGGGGGAGGATGAGAAAGCTCAGGAAAGTGCCAAGGCAGGCTGAGGCAGTTCGTGGACCTGACTCTCACGTGGACCTCACCCAGGATGACTCCTCCTTCTCCCCACGGATCTGGAAACTCCCTGTCCCTCAAGCTCAGTTCAGCTGTCACCTAGCCCTCTATCCTCTGGGCTCACATGTACTTCTCCCTTCTCTGAACTTCTAAGAAGGTGCGTGTCTCCCTCAGGAGAGATACAACTTGGTCTCTTCCTTTTGTGTCTGCTGCTCCTTCCACACCCCTCATGAAGCTTAGTGGAGGGAGAGCATGTAGTAGTTAGTAAGTACTTTTGGATTTAATAAACTAAAGCAACTAAGAAAGCAAATTCAGGGTAGAGTGTTGTATTACAGATCTTCCTCGACTTACGATGGGGTTACATCTCAATAAACCTATTAAGTTGAAAATATCATAAGCTAAAAATGTATTTAATACATCTAACCGGCTGAACATCCTAGCTTAGCCCAGCCGACCTTAAACGTGCTCAGAATACTTGGGTTAGCCCACAGTTGGGTAAAATCAGCTAACACAAAGCCTCTTTTATAATAAGGTGTTGAATATCTCATGTAATTTATTGAATACTGTACTGAAAGTAACAAACAACACGGTGGTCTGGGTGCGGAAGGGTCGCAAGTGTATTGCTTGTTCACCCTTGAGATCGCGGGGCTGACTGGGAGCGGCAGTTCACTGCCGTCGCCCAGCATCACCAGAGAGTGTCGCACCGCGTATCGCCAGCCTGGGAAAAGATCGAAATTCAAAATTCGAAGTGCAGTTTCCACTGAATGCATATCACTTTCACACCGTCGGATAGTTGAAAAATTACATCGAAGAACCATGGTAAGTTGGGGACCGTCTATAGTTTCCTGGGGCTGCTGTAACCAAATACCACAAACGGGGTGGCTTAAACCACAGCCATTTGTTGTCTCAGAGCCCTGGAGGTTGGAAGTCCAAGGTTAAAGTGTCAGCAAGGTTGGTTCCTTCTGAAGGCTGTGAGGGAGAATCCGTTTCAGGCTCTCTCCTAGTTTCTGTAGCCCCGGGCGGTTCTTGGCTTATAGACGGCCATTTTCCCCATGTCTTCACATCATCTTCCCTCTGTATGTGTCTGTGTTTGTTTCCAAATCTCCCCTTTTTATAAAGACACCAGTCATATTGGATTAGAGTCCACCCCAATGACCTCATCTTAACTTGACCAAATGCAAAGACCCTATTTCCAAATAAAGTCATATTCACAGGTACCAGGGGTTAGGACTTCAACATCTTTATGGGGGACGGTTCAACACATAACAAGTGTCATGCTGTATATACAATTTGTCTTCTGTACAATGGCTGTAAATACTTAACGAATAACCCTGATTATTCTTAATAACATCTGGCTTTTTTCAAGGCACTTTTTACGTATGCTGTCTCCAACATTCTTGAGATTATTCCCACACTTTACATATGAGGACACCTTTGTTTGGAGAAATGAAATGTCCAAGGTCACATATTAGAATCAGTGACAGCCAGGTCTGAAAGCCAGACTCAATGTCACTGTGCTGGGCCCACACAGGCTTTGGAAAAAAATACTGTTTAAAAAATCATTTGTAGTCCTTGGATGAACCTGAGTGCATATTCCACTAGGGAGGTTCTTTCAAATAAATGTGGTTCTAGCTCAAAGCCTTGCTCCCGACCGTTTGAGGAAGTGGAGGCCAGCTTGTTTCCAGGTCCTCTTTTGATTGTGTCACTCGGTTTCATTTGTAATTACAGAGGGGAGAAGTGTGGCTGCCAGGAATAGAGTGCGTGATGCTCCTTGGGGTAGATGTGGCATCTCTGGCTGCATACCCTTCCCCTGACCCCAGAAGCTCAAAGCAGAGGAAACAGCCAGAGAACTTGCTGGCAGCACCTGTGGCAAGAATTGCCAGGTCCTGCCTTGTGTCAGTAGATGCATCAGAGGTGGGGAAAATGGATCATTAGGCATCTTGCTTATCCCTGAGGCCCACCCATGTTCGCAATGGTCCCTGAGGCAGATGCTGTGGCCCATGGGTCACCCAGGAAGTGTGACTCAGAGGCACATCCTGATGGATCCTCCTTCTCCTTCATCCCTGCAAGCTCCAGGGGGTCAAGATGAACTAGAGTGTCCCTTCTCCTAGAGCAGCTGCCCAGCTGTGGACTGAATTGTGTCCCCCCAAAATTCATACATTGAAGCCCTAACACCCCCCGTGTGCCTGTATTTGGAGATAGGACTTTCAGGAGATAATTAAGGTTACATGAGGTCAGAAGGGTGGGATCCTTCTCCAGTGGGATTGGTGGCCTTACAAGAAGAGGAAGAGAGAATGAGATCTCCCCTCTCTGCAAAGGCCATGTGAGGACACAGCAAGAAGGCAGCTGCCTGTAAGCCAGGAAGAGTCCTCGCCAGATTCTGAATCGGCCGAAGCCTGGATCTCAGACTTCCAGCCTCCGGAGCTATGAGAAATAAATGTCTGCTGTTTAAGCCCCCGTGTAAGGTGTTCTGCTGTGGCGGCCCGAGCTGACTAAGACACGCCCTGTGTCTCTTCTCATCCTCCATGTCCCCCCCATCTGCCCTGCTGCCCCTCTCTAATCCCAAGGCTGGGGTCCTTGGGACTCTGTCCCCAGGAGCAGGGCTTTCAGGACCTGATTTCATCCCTTGAGCAGTGCATTGTCCTCTTGTCCCTGCTCCCTGACCCTCTCCCGAACCTTGGCTTCTAGGAACCGAGGTGAGGGAGCCTGGCTTGTTGGCAAGGGCTTGGGAGCTGGGCCCATCTCCCATCACCACCAGAGGCAGCCCCTGCGGTGCAGAGGAGAGTGAGCAGGACTGCAGGCTGGGCGGCCCTGGAGGCAGGTTGCAGCTCTGCGGTCACTCGAGTCAGGGCCTTGGCGGTCCCTCACACTCACTGAGCGCTCGACCTGCCTCGTGGGGTGGCTGAGAGGCTGAAATGAGCAACACCGGATGTTCTCAAAAAAAAAAAAAATTCCCTCCCTCTCCTTTATAAGCCTAGAATATTCTCTTCAGCAACCCCGATCAGGCTCTAATCCAGGGTTCTGATTTCCTAATTTGTAAAATGTGGATATTAATGTGTCCCTTGGACTAAAAACAACGTATGTAAAGGGCCTATGGCACAATAGATACTCAATAAATAAGTTCATTACCTTCGTCGTCATCATCATCATCGAAGGCTGACTGGCTCAGAACAAATGTGTAAAGAAAACCATCCCGGTGAATCTGTCAGGAGACCTGGTTTTAGCTGTGTCACATTTTAGCTGTGTCACTTGAACAAGACACCTACCTCTCTGAGCTCCGTTCCTCATGGGTGGTCTGCCCTCAGGTGACAGGGGGAGAGGGGTCAGATGCACCAAGAAAGGGAAATGGCTTTGTACACTGTTGAAGTGCACGCCAGGGACTGCGAGTGTGGCTGTGTGTTGACTTTGAAGTAGTCACTCCACAAGGAGCAGTCGAGTGGGTTGCACTAGAGCCCCCAGGGCTGTACTTTGCTGGTTTGCACAGCTGGGTGGAAGAGGGCCTGTGTCCATGCACGACAGGATCCACGGATAATGTGGTTACCCAGTGCAGGAGGGGGCGCCGGCAGCAGCCTGCTAGGCCCCCATATGTGAGGAAGAAGCTGCCAGCCCAGGATTCTGCACACCAGGCCTAACATCTCTTCCGCGTCAGGAGAAGCCCAGAGTCTGGTTGCAGAAAGCTCGTACTAAAGCACCAAACCCAAAGCCAAACACAGACAGCAGCTTTGACTGCAGTTTCAAACCAGTTCGAACCGGAAAGGGCTGCTTGCCTTTCCAGCTTTGCTCCCAATGGCTTCTCTTCCGGGAAACAGAGCTCCTGGTGCCTGAGAAATCAGTCCCTGCCCTGAGCAGGACAATAGGTGAGTGTCTGCCTGAAACAGCTCCACAACTGCTGTGGGCTGGAAGGACCACCCCCGCAGCCCCGCATGTCTCTCATTTCATCCTCCAGCTCAATGCTGTCCAAATTCCAACAGAAAGAAAGGGCGGCCCACATATGCGATTTTAAATTTTCTAGGAGGCACATTTTCAAAGCAAAAAGACACAGGTGAAATTAAGTTTAATAATATATTTTATTTAATCCAATATACAGAAAATATTACTTCAGCATGTAATTGATCTAAAAATTATGAATATTTTGCATTCTTATTTTTATTTATTTATTTTTTTGTGTGGGGAAGTTTAGCCCTGAGCTAACATTCATTGCCAATCCTCCTCTTTTTTTTTTTTTTGTGAGGAAGACCAACCCTGAGCTAACATCCGTCGCCAATCCTCCTCTTTTTGCTGAGGAAGACTGGCCCTGGGCTAACGTCTGTGCCCGTCTTTCCTCTACTTTATATGGGACGCCGCCACGGCATGGCTGACGAGCAGTGCATCTGCGAGCGCCCGGGATCCGAACCTGCGAACCCTGGGCTGCCAAGCGCGGACTAAACCGCTGCGCCACCAGGTGGCCCCTCCTCCTCTTTTTTTAAAATTTTTATTGCAGTAACATTGGTTTATAACATTGTATAAATTCAGGTGTACGTCATTATACTTGTATTTCTGCATAGATTACATCATGTTCACCACCTAAATACTAATTACAATCCATCACACACACATGTGCCTAATCGTCCCTTTTGCCCTCTTCCCTCCGCCCTTCCCCTGTGGTAACCAGGAGTCCAGTCTCTGTCTCTATGTGTTTGTTTGTTGTTATTTTTATCTTCTGCTTATGAGCGACATCATACAGTTTTTGACCTTCTCCCTCTGACTTATTTTGCTCAGCATAATTCCCTCACCGTCCATCCATGTCGTCACAAATGGCTGGATTTCATCGTTTCTTATGGCTGAGTAGTATTCCATTGTGTGTATATACCACATCTTCTTTATCCATTCATCCCTTGATGGGCACTTAGGTTGCTTCCAAGTCTTGGCTATTGTGAATAATGCTGCAGTGAACACACGGGTGAATGTATCTTTACGTACTGGTGTTTTCATGTTCTTTGGATAAATACCCAGCAGTGGAATAGCTGGATCGTATGGTAGTTCTATTCTTAATTTTTTGAGGAATCTCCATACTGTTTTCCATAGTTGCTGTACCGGTTTGCACTCTCACCAGCAGTGTATGAGAGTTCCCTTCTCTCCACATCCTCTCCAACACTTGTTGTTTCCTGTCTTGTTAATTATGGCCATTCTGACGGACATGAGGTGATACCTCATTGTACTTTTGATTTGCATTTCCCTGATAGTTAATGATGTTGAGCATCTTTTCATGTGCCTGTCGGCCATCTGTATATCTTCTTTGGAGAAATGTCTGTTCAGGTCTTTTGCCCATTTTTTAATTTGGTTGTCAGTTTTTTGTTGTTGAGATGTATGAATTCTTTATATATTTTGGAGATTAACCCCTTATCAGATACATGGTTTGCAAATATCTTCTCCCAGTTGTTAGGTTGTCTTTTCATTTTGTTGATGGTTTCCTTTGCTGTGCAGAAGCTTTTTAGTTTGATGTAGTCCCATTTGTTTATTTTTTCTATTGCTTCCCTTGCCCGGTCAGACACAGTACTTGAAAATATGTTGCTAAGACCAATGTCAAAGAGCATACTGCCTTTTTTCTTCTAGAAGTTTCATGGTTTCAGGTCTTACATCCAAGTCTTTAATCCATTTTGAGGTAATTTTTGTGTATGGTGTAAGATAATGGTCTACTTTCATTTTTTTGCATGTGGCTGTCCAGTTTTCCCAACACCATTTGTAGAAGAGACTTTCCTTTCTCCATTATATGTTCTTAGCTCCCTTGTTGAAAATTAGCTGTCTATAGATGTGTGCGTTTATCTCTGGGCTCTAGATTCTATTCCATTGATCTGTGTGTCTGTTTTTGTGCCAGTACCATGTTGTTTTGGTTACTATAGCTTTGTAGTATATTTTGAAATCAGGGAGTGTGATTCCTCCATCTTTGTTCTTTTTTCTCAGTATTCCTTTAGCTATTCAGGGTCTTTTGTTTTTCCACATAAATTTTAGGATTCTGTGTTCTATTTCTGTGAAAAATGTTGTTGGAACTTTGATAGGGATTGCATTGAATCTATAGATTGCTATAGGAAGTATGGACATTTTAACTGTGTTAACTCTTCCAATCCAAGAGCACAGACTATCTTTCCAATTCTTTCTGTCTTCCTCAATTTCTTTCAAGAATGTTTTATAGTTTTCAGTGTATAGATCTTTCACCTCTTTGGTTAAGTTTATTCCTAGGTATTTTATTCTTTTTGTTGCAATTGTAAATGGGACTGTATTCTTAATTTCTCTTTCTGCTACTTCACTGTTAGTGTATAGAAATGCAACTGATTTTTGTATATTGATTTTGTATCCTGCAACTTTACCATATCCATTTATTATTTCTAGAAGTTTTTCGGTGGATTCCTTAGGGTTTTCTATATGTAAAATCATGTTGTCTGCAAATAATGACAGTTTCACTTCTTCCTTTCCAATTTGGATCCCTTTTATTTCTTTTTCTTGCCTGATTGCTCTAGCCAGGACTTCTAATACTATGTTACATAGGAGTGGTGAAAGTGGGCATCCTTGTCTGGTTCTCGTTCTTAGAGGGATAGCTTTCAGTTTTTCACCATTGAGGATGATATTAGCTGTGGGTTTGTCATATATGGACTTTATTATGTTGAAGTACTTTCCTTCTATACCCATTTTATTCAGAGTTTTTATCATAAATGGATGCTGTATCTTGTCAAATGCTTTCTCTGCATCTATTGAGATGATCATGTGGTTTTTATTCTTCATTTTATTAATGTGGTGTATCATGTTGATTGATTTGAGGATGTTGAACCATCCCTGCATCCCTGGGATGAATCCCACTTGATCATGGTGTATGATCTTTTTAATGTGTTGTTGTATTCAATTTGCTAGTATTTCATTGAGGATTTTTGCATCAGTGTTCATCAGTGATATTGGCCTGTAATTTTCTTTTTTCGTGTTGTCCTTGTCTGGTTTTGGTATCAGGGTAATGTTGGCTTCATAGAATGAGTTAGGAAGCTTCCCCTCCTCTTCAATTTTTTGGAAGAGTTTTAGAAGGATCGGTATTAAGTCTTCTTTGAATGTTTGGTAGAATTCGCCAGGGAAGCCATCTGATCCTGGACTTTTATTTTGGGGGAGGTTTTTGATTACTGTTTCAATCTCCTTACTGGTGATCAGTTTATTCAAATTCTCTATTTCTTCTTGATTCAGTTTTGGAAGGTTGTATGTTTCTAAGAATTTATCCATTTCTTCTAGAAAGAGTATGCCAGTTTGTTGGCATATAGCTTTCGTAGTATCCTCTTATAATCTTTCGTATCTCTGAGGTGTCCGTTTTAATTTCTTCTCTTTCATTTCTGATTTTATTTGAGCCTTCTCCCTTTTTTTCTTGGTGAGTCTAGCTAAAGGTTTGTCAATTTTGTTTATCTTTTCAAAGAAGCAGCTCTTGGTTTTATTGATTTTATGGGTTTTTTAGTCTCTATTTCATTTATTTCTGCTCTGATTTTTGTTATTTCCCTTCTTCTACTGATTTTGGGCTTTGTTTGTTCTTCTTTTTCCAGTTTCTTTAGGTGCACTGTTAGATTGTTTATTTGAGATTTTTCTTGTTTGTTGAGATAGGCTTGTATTGCTATAAACTTCCTCTTAGAACAGCTTTTGCTGTATCCCATAAATTCTGGCATGTTGTATTTTCATTTGTCTCCAGATATTTTTTGATTTCTCCTTTGATTTCTTCATTGACCCAATCGTTGTTCAGTAGCATTTTGTTTAATCTCCACATATTTGTGGCTTTTCTGATTTTCTTCCTATAGTTGATTTCTACTTTCATACCTTTATGGTCAGAAAAGATGCTTGGTATTATTTCAATCTTCTTAAGTTTATGGAGACTTGCTTTGTGGCCTAATATGTGATCAATCCTTGAGAATGTTCCACGTGGATTTGAAAAGAATGCGTATTCTTCGGTTTTTGGATGGAATGTTCTGTATATGTCTGCTACGTCCATAAGGTCTAATGTGTTGTTTAAGGCCAATGTTTCCTTGTTGATCTTCTGTTTGGATGATCTATCCATTGATGTAAGGGGAGTGTTAAAGTCCCCTGCTATTATTGTGTTACTGTCTAATTCTCCTTTTATGTCTGTTAATAATTGCTTTATATATTTAGGTGCTCCTATGTTGGGAGCATAGATATTTATGAGTGTTATATCCTCTTGTTGGATTATTCCCTTGATCATTATGTAGTGCCCTTCTTTGTCTCTTGTTACAGTTTTTGTTTTAAAGTCTCCTTTGTCTGATATGAGTATTGCTACCCCAGCTTTCTTTTCATTGCTGTTTGCATGGAGTATCTTCTTCCATCCCTTCACTTTCACTTTGTGAGTGTCTTTAGGTCTGAAGTGTGTCTCTTGTATGCAGCATATATATGGGTCTTCTTTTTTTTTTATCCAATCAGCCACCCTATGCCTTTTGATTGGAGCATTTAGTCCATTGATATTTAAGGTAGCTATTGATATGTATGTACTTACTGCCATATTTTTACTTTTTTTCTTGGTGTTTTAGTAGTTCTTCTCTGTTCCTTTCTTCTCTTGCTCTCTTCCCCTGTGGTTTGATAGCTGTCTTTGGTATTATGTTTGGGTTCCTTTTGCTTAGTTTTTTGTGTATTTATCATAGGTTTCTGGTTTGTGATTACCATGAGGTTCATATATAACAACCTACATATATAGCAATCTATATTGAGTTAATGGTCTCTTTAGTTTGACCTGCATCTGAAAGCTCTACTCTTTTACTCCCCTCCTCCCACATTTTATGTTTTTGATATCATATCTATCTTTTTTCGTGCATTTGTATCCGTTACCTTCTTATTGTGGAAATAGATAATTTTTTCATATTTGTGGTCTTCTTTTTCCCCTTAAATAAGTCCCTTTAGCATTTCTTGTAGGACTGGTTTCTTGGTGATAAACTCCTTTAATTTTTGCTTGTCTGGGAAACTCTTTATCTCTCTTTCCATTCTGAATGATAACCTTGCTGAGTAGAGTATTCTAGGCTGTAGATTTTTTTTCCTTTAGTACTTTAAATATGTTGTGCCACTCTCCTAGCCTGTAAGCTTTCTGCAGAGAAGTCAGCTGATAGCCTTGTGGGGTTTCCTTTGTATGTAACTTGTCTTTCTCTTGCCGCTTTTAGGATTCTCTCTCTATCTTTAACCCTGGATGTTTTAATTATGATGTCTCTTGGTGTGGGCCTCTTTGGGTTTATCTTCTTTAGCACTCTCAGTGCTTCCTGTACCTGGATTTCTGCTTTCTTCCTTAGGTTAGGAAGGTTTCAGCTATTATCTCTTCAAATAGATTCTCTGCCCCTTTGTCTTTCTCTTCTCCTTCTGGGACCCCTATAACACAGATGTTAGCACACTTGATGTTGTCCCAGAAGCCCCTTGGGCTGTCTTCACTCTTTTTAATTCTTTTATCTTTTATCTTTTCAGCTTGGGTGATTTCCTCTAGTCTTTCATCCAGCTTGCTGATCCACTCTTCTGTATCCTCTACTCTGCTTTTAGGTTCCTCTAGTGAATTTTTCATTTCCAGGATTATATTCTTCACTTCTGATTGGTTCTTTTTTATATCTTCCATTTCTTTGTTGACATTCTCACTGAGTTCATCCATTCTTCTCCCAAGATCAGTGAGCATATTTATGGCTCTTTGTTTGAACTCTGTGTCAGGTAGATTGCACATTTCTGTTTCATTTAGTTCCTTTTCTGGGGTTTTGTCCTGTTCCCTTACTTGAGAAGTATTTCTTTGCCTCCTCATTTTGCCTCTTTCTCTGTTCTTGTGTCTATGTATTAGGTAGGTTGGCTACGTCTCCTGACCTTGGAGAGGTGACCTGATGTAAGTGATGCCTTGTGAAGCCCAGCAGTGTACTTTCCTCTCGTCACCAGTTCCAGACGTTCCAGGAGTGACCCCTGTGTGGGCTACTTTTGTCCTTATGTTGTGGCAGGGTTGCTCTTGCCATAGGTGCCAAGGAAGGCTGAGCTGTCCCCCTGGCCAGCTGGTTGTAATGCTCAGCTGCGTGTGGTTGTTGTAGGCCCTTCAGTCTCTTTATTGGGTGTGGGGAGCCCCAGCACAGTTGGCTGCAAGGTCTAATAGCACCTTCCTGTTGCAATTTTTCTATTAAATGAATAGGCCCCCAGTGTGGCTAGTTGTTAGGCTCAGGGGCTTACAGTTGCTATAAGCCTTGGCCTATTAGGCTCTTGTCAGCTCTTGGAGGGTTGCAGCTGGGTGAGGCTGGCCCCAGGCACAGGAGCATCCAGTTGTTTCAGGATTTGGAGGGTGGGGCCGATCCCCTTTGTGGCTGTTTGAGAAGCACAAGTCTTCCGCAGCTGAGAAGCCCCACCGCCCATGGGGCCTCACACACAGTCAACACAGTCCTGGCCTGTGTTGCATGTCCCTGACCCTCTAAAGTGGACCCAGTTGCTCTAAGGCAGGGGCCTCACACTCTCCACCTGCTCCTTGGGCTCACCTTGCCCCACAGAGGTGGACCCACTTGGCAGGCTGCAGAGAATCCAGGCAGCTCTCTTAAGCAGGCCCATAAGTTGCCCAAGGGCTTGTTGTTGGGTGGGGCCAGTCCCTAGGGCAGGCTGCTTTCCTCGGCTGTGCTGGATTAAATCGGTGCTCTAGAGGGTGGGGCAGACCCCGGGCTAGCAGGCCACAAGGAGAACTCTAATGGCATCTGCCAGTGTCTGTGTCAGCACTCCCACACCAGGTCACAACAATGGCTGCCACCAATGTCTCAGTCCCTCGGGAGGTCTCACCTCGCACCAAGATGCACCCAGAGCCTATCAGGTGAATCACTTTTCACCAAAGGACTGTGCACCTTTCTCTCCAGTGATTTTAGGTTGCTTTCTGAAATGGGTGAATTTGTGTGTGGTCCCTTTAAGAGCAGGTTTAATTTCTTTGTGTCCCAGCATTTCTGGGGGAATTCCCCATTGTTGTTAGTAGCCAGCAAAGCCAAATATTATGACACTCGTCTCGGCTGTGCTGGGTCCAAAAAATGCCAACAGCGGTAATGCTCCCTGACTCAGGTACCCCACTCCTCCAGGGAAGGCTGCGCACCTTTGGATTGCTCCTGGGCAGCTGTGAAGCATTGCGGGTGATGGAGGTGGGGGTTTTTCTCTCCAGAAGGGAATTTCTGCTTCTTCCACCTCAACTGGGCCTGTCGTTTGGTGCAGGGGTTCCTCTTATCCAGTTTTCAGTTCTCTCTGAGCATAATTTTTCCATGATTCGTTGTAACTATGCTGTGTCTGTGGGAGGAGGTGAGTTCAGAGTCTGCCTATGCCGCCATCTTGACCTGGAATCCCCACTCCTCCTCTTTTTGCTGAGGAAGACTGGCCCTGGGATAACATCCGTGCCCATCTCCTCTACTTTATATGGGACGCTGCTGCAGCATGGCTTGATGAGCAGTGCATAGGTCTGTACCTGGTATCCAAACCTGTGAACCCCAGGCCACCGAAGCAGACTGCATGAACTTAACCACTACGCCACCGGGCCAGCCCCTGCATTCTTTTTTTCACGCTAAGCCTTTGAAATTCAGTGAGCGTTCTCTACTGATAGCACGTCTTCATCTGGACTAGCTGCAATTCAAGTGCTTAACAGCCATGTGTGGCCAGTGGCTATCATCTGGAGGTGCAGACATAGACCAGTGGATCCCGAACTTTAGAGTACGTCAGAATCCCCTGAAGGGCTTGTAAAAACACAGACTGCTGGGCCCCACTCCCAGAGTTTCTGATTCATAAAGTCTGGGGTGTTGCCTGAGAATCTGCATTTCTAACAAGCTCCTGGGTGATGCTGATGCTGCTGGTCAGGGGGCCACACTCTGAGAACCACTGGCCTAGACGGTCCTCTGAGGCAAACAAGGAATGTGCGTTCTAATTTACATCTGGGAAAACTATACTGTTACTACAAAACAATGGTAATCAAGACAGTGTGGTACTGGCATGAGGATAGACATACAGATGAATGGAACAAAACTGAAAGTCCAAAAATAAACCCTCACATTTCTGGTCAATTGGTTTTGACAAGGGTGCCAAGACAATTCAGTGGGAGAAAGAATAGTCTTTCAACAAGTGGTGCTGGAAAAATGGGCTAGCCACTTATAAAAGAATGAAGTTGGGCTCCTACCATTTACAAAAATTTAACTCAAAATGGATAAAAGAACTAAATGTAAGAGCTAAAATTACAAAACTCCTAGAAGAAAAGCATAAATCTTTGTGACCTTGGATTAGACAATGGCTTCATAAATGTGACACCAAAAGCACAAGCAACTAAAGAAAAAGTTGACAAGTTAACACTTCATCAAAATTAAAACTTTTGTGATTCAAAGAACACCTTCAAGGGGGCCGGCCCAGCGGCATAGTGGTTAAGTTCACCTGCTCTGTTTCGGAGGCCTGGGGTTCCCAGGTTTGGATCCCGGGCGCAGACCTGTGCACCGCTTATCAAGCCATGCTGTGGCGGCATCCCATATAAAGTAGAGGAAGATGGGCACGGATGTTAGCCCAGGGCAAATCTTCCTCAGCAAAAAGAGGAGGATTGGCAACAGACGTTAGCTCAGGGCTACTCTTCCTCACCAAAAAAAAAAAAAAAAAAAGAACACCTTCAAGAAAGTGAAAGGGCAACCCACAGAATGGGAGAAAATACTTGCAGATTATCCCACATGCATTGCTAGTGGGAATACAAAATGGTGCATTGACTGTGGAGAACAGTTTGGCAGTTCTTCAAAAAGTTGAACATAGAGTCACCATATGACCCAGCAATTCTACTCCCAGATATAAATATATACCCCAGAGAATTGAAAATACATGTCCACCCAAAAATTTGTCCCTGAATGTTGATATTAACAATATTCGTAATCGCTACAAAGTAGAAACAACCCAAAAGTCCATCAACTGAATAACAGATAAACAAAATATGGTCTATCCATCCAACAGAATATCATTCAGCCATAAAATGAGATGAAGTACTGATACACACTATAACATGTTGAACTTTGAAAACATTGTGCTAAGTGAAAGAAGCCAGTCACAGAAGGCCACAGATTGTATGATTCCATCTATATGAAATGTCCAGAATAGGCAAATCTATAGAGATTGACAGTAGATTAGTCGTTGCCAGGGGCTGGGGCAGGAGGACAGCAGAGCGTGACCTCTGTGGGGGGTGGTTCTTTTTGGAATTAGATAGTGGCAAATGTTGCACAGCTTTCTGAATATGCTAAAAACCACTGAATTGTACACTTAAAAAATAAATAAAATTTACAAAATGAGAGAGGAAGATATTTACCCCAAATCATGTAGACAATAAATGCCAAGGTGGGAGTTAACCCTGGACTAGA
The DNA here is from genome assembly GCA_031878705.1 of Tapirus indicus. Taxonomy (NCBI): domain Eukaryota; kingdom Metazoa; phylum Chordata; class Mammalia; order Perissodactyla; family Tapiridae; genus Tapirus; species Tapirus indicus. Next base: position 8,330,775 of record CM062923.1, on the reverse strand, counting down.
CTCCTAAGTAAGACTTTTCTTCCCCCCACAGCCTCACCTGACCTGTGGGGCTGCAGTTTCTTTAGTACTGCAAAAACATGACATTAAAAGAAACTTGAAGGGCAAAATCCTTTTATAAAATGAAAAAGAAAGTTCACAGAAGAAATAATCCAAGTGGCCGATAAACATGAAAGATGCTCAACCTCGTCAGGAGCTAAGAAGGCAGAATATGGCAATAGCAAGACGCCATTTCCCACTCACCAGGACCAAGGACGGAAGAGGACGTGGGGAGAGGGGACTTGCATACACTGAGGGGAAGAGGGTAAATTACGACAATCCCTTTGGAGAGCAATTTGGCAACATCTAGTAAAGTTGAAGAGGTGAATACCCTTCAACCCAGCAATTGCCCCTCTAGTTATACACCCCAAGAAAACTGCTGTGCCTAAGCCGAAAAGCCCGGTGCACCAACATCATTGCGACACTGGAGGAGTGAAAACTGCAAGCAGCCTCAATGTCCAGCATCAGGGGGAGGAGTAAAAAAGCACGTTATATTCATACGATGGACTACGATAAACAGCAGTTGAAATCACTCACCTAGATATATCTGAATCGACGTAAATTAGATCTCAGAAACAGCACTGAATTAAAAAAAGGTAAGGAATGGAAACTGTACGGTGTATTACTGTTTACGTTCATTTAAAACATACAGTACAATGTATATTTGTGTAAATACATATAAATGTAGCAAAAGCATCAAAATGGACTGAAAGAGAAACCACTCATTCATGTTAATGATTGCTTCTGGGACAGGGCGGCGGGGAGAGACGGGACGATGAAAGAGACTGTAGCTGTACCTGACCTGCACCGTCTCTACACCTGTGAAGCCAGCAGGTCCCAACAGCAACTCTGGTGCAGACACGTAAGTGTCTGATAAATTATTCTCTGTACTTATCTGTACTTTAAAATATTTCCCGTATGAAAGTAACATGAATAGTCTCCCTTAGGGCAGAGAAATGCAAGGAGCTCAGAGGGATGTTAAATTTCATGTCTTACAAGCAGGGCAGTGAAGTCACCAGGAGGCTCAAAATAAGGCAGAGCCAGGACCCGGAGAGGCATTGCCAAAGTCAGGATGTGGAAACAGCCAGAGACAGTCAGTTCCAAGGGTCGGCTTGAGAGACAGATAGAGAAAGCATCTGACGCCACAGCCTCCCAGGTGTGAGAGGGCCATGTCAGGAGGGAATCAGGAGCCCAGGGAAGGTTCAGAGAAGCTGAGCAGACAGCTTTAGAAGAGTGCAGCTTCTTTTGACCATGCATGGCCCTGCCCCCAAGAGCAGGCCTCTGCTGCTCTTAGAGCTTCGGGACCCACAGAGCCAGGCGTGTGCCCATCACGGGCGTGAGGTCTTGCCAGGCAGGTGCAAGCAGCCCCCACACAGCTAAGTAGCCCCTGAGGACACCACCCAGAGCTTGTGGTCTCATGGCTGTTGTGATGCACTTCCCAGATTCCCCATCAGAGCCAAGACATGCACCCCTCAGCTGCCGGGAGTGTTGGCTGCTGATGGCTCTCGGCTGATCCCTCACTGGGAATTGCCTTCGAGTGAAAAGAGCTGCCCAGCCTGAGGTTCACCCTCCGCAGTGACAGCCCACATTCAGTAACTGGTGACTCGGGGACCCAGCCCAGGACATCTCTGAAGGTCTACCCCAGCCTCAGAGCTCCCTGTGGGGACGGCTGAGGCTCTGTGACAGCTGCCTCATCCTGTGTCCCTTATTGACTGCAGAGGCACGTCTCCAAGGGCACTCCCTAACAAACCTCCCATCCACAAATCTCATCTCCAAATCTGTTTCCCAGGGAACCAACCCAAGACGTGGGTATCTAACGATGATCTGAACTTATCAGGAAAATATTACCATGTGTTTAGGAGCCTCTATTTGAGGCTGTGTGCAATGGATCTATATTCAGTTCTACACTAGAATCAGCTGCAAATAATAAAGACCCAAAAAATCTTGGCTTCAGCAAGACAGACATTTAGATCTTTCTCATATAAGAGTAGTCCAGGGCAAAACTAACCTATAGAACAGAGAGCAGAGAGCTGGTTACCTGGGGCAGGTGTGTGTGTGGAGTGGGGGAGTGGAGATTGACTACAAAGGGTACAACGAAACTTTTGGGGGTAATGGGAAGATTCTATATCTTGATTGGGATAGTGGTTGCATGGGTGTATACATCTGTCAAACCTCATTGAACTATACACTTAAAGTGGGTGCATTTTATTTTATATAAATTATAACTCAATAAAGTTGAATTAAAATTAGTTTTTTTTTAAAGTAGCCCAGAGACAGGAAGTCTGGGATTAAAATGATCCCAGGTGACAGGTATCCCAGTCTTCTCTTATATTTCTCCTCCTTGCATGATCTTTAGTCCTGAAGTCACCTCATGGCCCAGAATGGCTGCAAAAGCTCCAGCATTTACATCCTTTTTCTAGGCAGAAGGCAGAAGAAAAGGGAAAGGGCCATTCTGTCCCTTCTAAAGAGATGATAAGTGCCACACAACACTTCTGCTCACATCTCATTGGCCAGAACTTAGTCATATGGCTACACCTTCCAATAAGAAAGGCTGGAAAATGTGTGGACCTTAAATGGGATCTCTGCCATTCCAAATCCTGTTGTTAAGGAACAGGAGGAGATGGACTGTTGGGGCGATTCTCACAATATCTTAGAAAGATTTCCATGAAAAATTGGTTGAAGTAAAATATACAAGCTGGAAAACTGACCACGTGGAGGTCGTAGGACTTCCCGGTGAGGACACGGCATGAGGTCAGCACACATCTGTGTCTACGCTGTGAAGACAGGGGCAGGATCTGCAAAGATCTAACATTCAGTGCAAAAATCACTCCATTTTCTTAGATTCGTGGTTTCCTAGGGCTGGGGGGAGGTGGTGATTGGAAGGTGTCTGCTAAAGGGTACAAGGTTTCTTTCTGGGGTGTAATTGTCCTAAAAATGATCGTGGTGATGGTTGCACAACTCTGTGAATATACTAAAGACCACTGAATTATGCACTTTACATGGGTGAATTGCATAGTATATGAATTATATCTCAATAAAGCTGTCACCACCCCCCCCAAAAAAAGATTCCGTTTTTCTATATCCTCTTACTGGGTCAGCTGAGCAGCATTCCTGCCCCCGGCCTCTGCACACCCTGTGCGCGCTGCCTGAGACACCACGCTCCCCTCCTCCACCTGGAAAACCATTCAGCTTTCAGACGCTCCTGGGAAGCCCGGAGCCACACCGGAGCTGCAGGCTGGTGGAAAGAGTCCGCCCCTCTGTGCACTTATCAAAACACCTCCCGCATCTGAACCAAGCGGAGAGGTGACTAGAAGCTCTACAATCAGAAGCTGGGACTACACAGAAAGCCCTGAGTCCCCCAATCTGTTCCAGGCCGTTGTCAACCCTCTGTGCCACTGTCAAACCTGTCCCGGGGACTCAAAGGCCACATGGCCGTGACCACGGGCAGATTGGACACACTTGTCCCCACTGCACAGTAACACAGTGTCACACAACAAACAGCCTGTCTCTGTGTAAATTTTTGATATTCTGTGCATCGTGGATTTTTACATTAATTTTGAGTTTTAAAAGCATTTCATTAAAACAGAATTTGTCTTGACAACAGAGCTGTGGGTGTCCCTTTACATTTTGTGGGTGAGGTGAGCCCCTCTCTCTCCTCCCCTGTTGAAGCCCCCTCTGTACTTGTCTGTGCTTCTCTAGGAGTCTGGTCCCACGATGTTGCAAAATGTGAGCTCCCTGGGAGAAGGGACTTTTCTGTATCCACCTCTATACCCAAAGCCTGGACAGGCTGTGACAGAAGGCATGCTGTCACACACACCTGCTAAATTAATGGACTGGTCTCACCCATTATGATTAGCTGCTTCTCCCTCCTGCATTAAAAACAGAGCCCAGACAACCCAGTCTCCCCGCCTGCCCCTCCCCGTTCCTGGAGAGCAGAAGAGAGAAGTAACCTGAGTTCATTTATCTCCCAGGGAAAGCTGTTTGGGGCCTGAGGCTTGGCGGGCCTGGGTTTATCTTCAGGGCTAACCTGGGCCCTCTGGCAGTACGCGTCCTGACTTGGAGAGATGATGGTCCCTTCTGTGCCCACTGTCCCTGGAGTTCAGACCTGCTGCCAACAGATCCCCCCGCTTTGATGTTTTGTCCCCAACTGCTCAGGCGCTGTGCGTGGTCTAGAGGCTCACGGGAGGCTCTGGGGGGGTCGGGGTCTGAAATATCCGACTTGTATCAGTTACGGGTGGAGGGAGGCGAGAGTGTCCCAGGGCCACTCCGTGAGCCCGTGGCAGCTCCAGCCCAGCACCCCGGCCTCCTGCCCGGACCCAACCCACTGCTACTCCCACCCACACTGCGCCGCCCCCTCCTTCCTTGGCCTCACCCCAAAGCCGCAGCAGGGACAGAGCTCTCCCATCACTGTCTTCAGGTGGGGGGTGGGCAGGACACCAGTGAGAAAAGGAACCTGAAAGGGTTTTGCAGGCAGTAAATGCTTGTTTCTCTTTTCAGGGCTGCAGCCTGCGAGGGCGCTGGGTCGGCTGGAGGGGCCTTGGGCTCTGCTCTGGGGGGGGAGGGGTGATTTGCTAGTTTGGGTTCAGGGGCTGCTCCCGCTTTCACCACCTTCCTGGGAGGCCCCAACTGTCCTGGTTTGCCAGAGAAGGCTTCAGCTCAGAAGGAGCAGGGCACTGTGCCCACAGACCCTCTGCAGCCCTGGGCCTGGCTGCCCCAGTGAGGGCTGAGGCAAGTGAGGGCCCTCATGGAGGTCAAGGCCTCCCTGTGGGGGTCAGGTGAGGCCAGCTCCTTTCCCACGTAGGCCTGCACTCTCTCCCTTCCCTGAGAGGGGAAGGGACTGCCAATCAGCAATCAGAGCTTTACATTCAGGTTAAGGATGTAGGAGGCAGGAACCTTCCCACAGGGTTTGCACCCAACACCTGCCTTCTGACCTCAGGAGACACATTAAGACATCGCAGCCTTTCAGGTGTCCACACCCCTGGCAGCTCCTGAGGCAGGACCCCTCCCCCAGCTCCCCAGCCTTTGCTGTGCAAGAGCTCACCCAGAACCTGATGAAAGTGGAGTCTGCCAAGAAATCAGGGCCCACCCCAAGCTGACAGGCCCCTAAAAGCCGGCAAGTCGGCCTCCCCTCTCCCTCGCCTCCCCCTGCAGGCCAGTCTGCAATGGCAGGCCCTGGAATTCCTTCTGCATCCACACGTGCCAGGCCTTACCCACACTTCCACCTGCTGGGAAGGCCTTTCCCACCTTCCTCCACTTGTCAAGCACCTTTCACCCTTCAGAATTCATCTCAAAGTTCAAATGTCAGCTCCCCTAAGCAGCTCTCTGGCAGTCAGAACCAGCTGTCCACAAATCCTTGGGCCCTGTGCCTCTAGTTCCTGTATTCCTCCCTCCCAGGCTTTGCAGTGACTGGTTACCTGCCTGTACCCTGACCCGCATCCTGAGGCATGCTGGGAGTGCTCTGCCATCGCCACGGGGTAGCCCAGCCCAGCAAGCACACAGTGGGAGAGGAAGGACCCGGCCTCACCAAGCCCTGCAGTAGTCATGAGTTGGCCTGTATGCAGCTGGACAGGACCCATGGGGCTGATGGGAACCCTGGGGAGCGATGGGCCGAGGGGTCACTGCAGTTGGGGCAGCCACCTGCCTCCTGCCTCACGCCAGCCAGCCGGGGCCAGAGTGACTCAGCACTAGAGATAGGCTTCCTGTTGAGAGCGCTGCCACTTCCGAGGCCAGCAGGGAGCTCATGTGCCTTCTAGGACCTGGAGCCTGCATTTCTGAGATGCCACCCTGGGCCAGGGGGCAGACCTGCAGACTTGAGCTTCTGATAAACCATCCGCAGCTGGGTAGCCTTGGGCGTGTTGCACAACCTCCCTGAGCCTGGGTTTCCTCATCTCTGAGAAGTAGGGATTGGGACTCAGCATTCCTCCGGAAGTTGATTTGAGAATTAAATGAAGTGACCTCCCTCCCTGCACGTGTCGTCTGTTGTCTGCAGGCCCCACTCCCTCAGACCTCTGCAGCGCCCCCTCCACAGCTCAGAAGTCCGGGGCGGCCTGTCTCCGCGTCTGCAGGAGGAGGTCTTGCCCTGTGGCACTTTGCGCCCCTCCCCGTGACACCACTTGACAGGCTGCACGGTGGCTCTGTGTGTGTGTCCCATCACTGTCCTGTGAGGTCCTTGCAGGGTCCCGGCGGAAGGCCCAGGGGAGACGCTCGGTGAGGTTCTCTTCTTGCAAGAGGAGAGGCACCATGGCAGCGAAGGAAAAGCAATGGCCGGGTCACCGACTGTGCGCCTGGAGGTGGATCCCGCACTCCTGAGCACGCTTGGTTCCAGCTCCTGCTCCAGAAGGTGGGTTAGCTGGGTGGGCTTCACTCACCGGGGTGTTGTGGGGAAGGAATGAGTCCGCCGGTGGGAAGTGCTCTGTAAGACGGCAGCTTTGGAAGGTTGGTGCCCTTGGGATGGGATGGGTTGTGAAGGTCACAGCAATCTGCAGACATCTTGGGGTACAGTCTGGCATGGGATCTGCAGTTGTATTTTCCAAACCAAAACTCAGGGCGCCCGGGCTGACAGCGGGGAGGATACTCGTCCTGGAGAGTCTGGATTCTGAGGCTGCCGAGGGGGTGTCTGCCGGGCACGCAGGCGCGAAAGGGAGCTCCGAACTGGTGGGGAGGGGAGCCTGCGGAGTCATCCTTCCACGGGTGCCAGGTCCCCACAGAGCTGTACTTGTTCTCCGCTGGCTGCACTGGGTCCGTTAGTGCCTGCCAGAGGACACAGTGTGGCTTTGTACTCCGCCTCGCATCTGCGCCAGGCTCCCACAAATGCCTCAGCTCCCCGCAGCCTCATGGCAGAGGGGCCTGGAGCATGGGGGTGGGGGTCTCCCTTCAGCCCCCACGTCTCAGAGCTCCAGGGGTGTAGGAGCCCCGGGCCTTCCTGAAGGGGAGGCGTAGGTGGCATCTCGTGTCTCCAAGCTCTCCTTCTCCCTGGAATGCTGAAGCAGCCACCTGCTTTCGTGCCTCTAGGCCTGGGTCATGGAGTACAGCCTGGGAAGCCCTCCCCCTTCCATGCTGGGCCAGCTGCCCTAGGCCCGGAGTCACTGGGGCCCTGAGCAACCTTGTAGCCGGCACTACCTCTGCTCTGTGCTGCCGGTCTTTGTTCAGACTCTGTCCAAGCAGAGCTGAGGGCAGGAGCCGGTCGTATTCCCCTCTGTACCCTGGCGTCTTGTTAGGGCCCAGACAACAACTGTCTGAATGATGTGAGACAGGAAATAAATGTACAGCCTGGTTTGATATGGAAATGATTTTTTTTCCTCTTCATTTTCTTTGTTGCTTAAGAAGGATGCAACCCATTCCAGGGCTGAACGCACTTCCCAGGAGAAAATGCAAATATTTTCCCTTATATTCAGGAAGTGCCTGGAAGTTAAGCTTTCCTGGCCTTTGCAGAAAGGGAACCTAGGCCCTCAGGATCTAATGTGAAAGAAAAAGGAGAGAACAGGGCTTTGGGTGGAGGAATAACAAGGACGAGGGTGAGAGAGGAGACAGGTGCCATGCCCCAGCTCCCCAGCCTGGGAGCCGATCCTACTAGAGCCTCCACTTTGGAGGGGTGAGTGGGGATGAAGAGCTGCTTGAGGGGGTGGTGCTGTGGGTGGGGCTTGAGAAGGACCACTGAGGGGCAAAACTGGGGGGGTCCAGCAGCTGGCCGTGGAGTCAACCCTTGCTGAACAAACCCCTCCCCACAGGCCGGCACTTTTAGATGCCTCCCGGCAATGCCCGGGACACCAGCAGCCAAAGAGGGGCCTGTTTGGCCAGCAGGAGCGGCTGAGGGTGGGAAGAAGACCCTGAGCTGGCGTCTCGTGATGCCCCTAATAACTGGGTCAGGGTGTACCGGCTCAACACAAGCTTGACATAAGGGAAGCCATATTGTAGAAAAGAAACCTATTGTAACTTTGAGTGACCTCTGATTAACTAGCCCAGACATGCTCTGTGGGTTTTGTGGCCCCTTCTAGTTTCCAGAAGTCAGTAACTTTCTTCTCTTGAGGTCCTTAGGAGTGTGATGACCCCCAGGCAGAGAATCGATGCTGACAGCTATCATCAATGTCAACTGAAAGATCAGGATGTAGGCCGTTGCTCGGGTCTTTGATGCATATCAAGTAAAACAAAAGACTGCCAGGAACTAAGACCAGATGGATGCCCCACCCTGAGACCAGATGCCTCCCCCATCAGGGGAATGAGGATTTGAGTCCCTTCGTGGTTGCCAGATTTCTGTTACCACACAAAGGGCACGATCTGCTCGCTGTGTGACAAAAGCCAATCGTCAAGAGGCAAGATGGTGGAAAAAAGAGTTTATTACAGTTTGCTAGCAAGGGGGAAGATGGCTGACTAATGTCTCAAAGAACCATCTTACAGAACAAAGACTACAGGCAGTTATATAGGGGGCTGGTCTCCTGGTGGGGCTGTCAGCATCAATTCTCTGCCTGGGGGTCATCACATTCCTAAGGAACTCAAGAGAACAAAGTTATCGACTTATAGCAGCTGGGAGGGGCCACAAAACCCACAGAGCATGTCTGGGCTAGTTAATCAGAGGTCACTCAAAGTTACAATAGGTTTCTTTTCTACAATATGGCTTCCCTTATGTCAATCTTGTGTTGAGCCAGTATCAGTGGGGGAGGGGTGGCATGGAGAGGTGGACATGGTGGACCTCACAGGGCAGCCTGAGACTCCATTTGCTTTAAGACCATGGCTGACACCCCTGCCTTTCCTCTACCTCTCCTAGCTCTTCTGCCAGACCCATTTCTGGGCCCATGGACCTCTTCCACCTGCGTGTGCTGGTTGAGAATCCAGAGAGAGGAGCCCTGAGCCCTCACTGCACACAGATGACCTCTCTCCTCCCACTGCTCCATCCCTGCGGGAGATGGCCAGGGCCAAGACTCATCCCCTCCTTGAGATGCTTACACTGTGGGCTTTTGGGCCAGACACCTAGTCAGGGGCTGTGCAGGAAGCAGAGGGGAATTTGACTCGTTGCTCATGGTGTTGGGCACAAGCCTGTGTTAGTCTGCTCAGGCTGTGTCTGGGGAAAACTCTTCCTGTGTTCCACCTACTCACAGAATACTCTGTACCCCAAATGTGTTGGTTTTCCCCACATCAGGCAATTCTACACCACCAGCTAGGGGTCCTATGATTTAACTCGATTCTGACAGTATCTACTGGAGATAGCAGCAGATCCCACAGGTTAAGGGCTCAGTCCCACCAGACTACCCCCACCCCCTTCAGACACCAGTCACAAGTCCAGGTTGTCACCTGTGCTTCTGCCCTACCAGCTATATGTTGGAGGCTCCCGTGAACCCCTCCTCAGGCTTGATTAATTTGCTAAAAGCGACTCACAGGAAACTCCAGAAAACATTTTACTTGCTAGACCACTAGTTCATTATTAAAGGATACAACTCAGAAGCAGTGAGACAGAAGAGATGCTCAGGGCAAAGTATGGGGAAGGGGTGTGGAACTTCCTCGTCATCTCCAGGTGTGTCACCCTCCCAGCACCTCCGCCAGCCTGGAGCTCTCTGATTGATTAGATCACTGGCCATTGGTGTTCAAGCTCAATCTCCAGCCCCCTCCCCAGAGGTCAGGGCAGTGGCACTGAAAGTTCCAACCTCCTTATCTCTTGGTTGGTTTCCCTGGCAACCAGCCCCCATCCTTAGGGGCTTTCCAAAAATCACCTCATTAATATAAACACAGGTGTGGTTGAAAGGGGATTGTCATGAATAATAAAAGATACCTTTATCTCTCTTATCACTTAGGAAATTCCAAGGGTTTTAGGAGCTCTGTGCCAGGAAGGGGGCGGGGGGGGGGGTGGAGGAAATGAAGACCAAAATACATTTCTTATTAGAAATCACAATATCAGAGGTTGCCATAACAAAACACCACAGCCTAGGTGACTAAAACACAGACATTTATCTCTCACAGTTCTAGGGGCTGGAAGTCTGAGATCAGGGTGCTGGCAGATTCGGTTCCGGTGAGGAAGCTCTCCCAGGCTCGCAGAGGCCACCTCCCTGCTCTGTCCTCACATGGTGGGGGAGAGTGGGAGAGAGCCCTCATGTTTCTTGTAAGGACCTCAGTCCTAGTGGATCAGGGCCTCACCCTTCTGACCTCATTTAACCTAATTACCTCCATAATGGCCCCATCTCCAAGAACAGTCACCCTGGGGGTTGGGCTTCCTCAAGTGAATTTAGGGGGGACACAAACATTTGGTCCATAACACCTGGGCACTCTGAGGCACCCTGGCCACCTGCGCTTCTCTCTCTCACCTGGTGCCTAGGCATGCTGGGTCCACCCGCACTTAGGACTTGGCTGTGATGGGGAGAAAGAGCATTCTCTATCCACTCTGGGTCCTTTCTGGCTGGACTACAAATTAAATTGACATGAGGCCAAATAGCAGAAGAAAATCAAACAAAGCTTTATAAAGCATGTATACATGGGAGAGACCAGGGAGTGTCTCTCAACAAAATGATAGAGATTCTCCTCTTATATAGACAAACGAGGATTTTGGGGGGATTTGGGAGTGTCAGCCACGAGGGATTACAAGAAAAGCACAGTAAGGTTATTATGCAGATTTAAGGCCTCACCTTCCACATTGACAACTTTCTAGAGATGAGGTCATCCACCCCTCTTCCCAGTACAGAGAAGGAGATACCTTTACAACAAATGGAGATTTTTCCTTACAAATGTTCTGTTTGATAGGAATGGGCGTAGCAAAGACCCTCCCAATCTATTGATACCCGGAGTCATCCAAGGTGAAGGCCCATCCCAGGGATAGGTCTTCCATCCAAAATCCCTTTAGAGAGTTGGGGCGGGGGGGGGGGGGGGTGAAGGTCAAAGCTTCCTTCAGAGCAAGGTAGAGAGAGACACATCTTGAGGTGGCCAATTCTGATCCCCCACAGCTGAAATACCACTCTGCAGGACATGCCATCAGGTCTCTTGAGGGACCAGAGGATGCACCCCGGGTCAGGGGAGCTCCCTGTGGGGGGAACTGGACCAATAAAAACTGGGAGGGTGTGTGCAGATATATTTCCCTCCCTCCCCTTGGTGCTGGGCAAGATGCCTGCTTGAGTGGCCTGCTGGTCTCCTGGCTGCCCCTTGGGAATGACAAGAGATTCTTGCATATTGAGGTGTATCGGGTAACTATTTGGGTTCAAAACTGATTTGGCTTGAACTAAAAAGCCTGACTTATGGCCTATCAAACATACAAGCACATCTGCTTAACACATCTGCTTAAAGAATGCACTCTCTTAAGATGAGAATGCATACTTCCCCTCCTATGCCCTATTGGTAACGCCCTATTGGTCAGGCCTGAATTAGTCCCTTTCCAGATGGTCACGTTGACCTGCTAATTTGCAACTGAATACCTCTTTGAAATTTTGATGAAAATGTATGTGTGTTTAATGTACGTTCTTTGTTCTAAAAAGCTATTAGACTGTACTGAAAACCATGTTTCTCTGGAAGACTTTCTAAGGCCTTCCCAGGTTATAATCCTCACCTTGGCTCAAGTAAACTCACCTTATTTGTCTTATCTATGGAATGATTACTGGTTATTTTGCATCGACATTTCTTGGCATAGTCGCAGCAGGATTTCAGAGAAACCCACTGGCGATCACCTGGAATCTACACTGAACTGGCATTCAGGCCCATTGAGCCCCCTGGATCACTTCATTCTTCAGGTGACCCTGGTAAGTTCTCCTGAAACCCGGACCTCCTTACTTTAACTCAATGGTCCAGAGTTTATTTGAGCATTTCAAACCTTAAGACTAGGTGTCTTAATTGGATACTGGTACATACCCTAGGTCAGAGGAACCGAGGGAGGAATTACTAGGAAAGAGAAACCTAAGGGGAATTTCCTAGGCCAGGGGAGCCTATGGGGAACTTTTGGAGTGAATGGGGCAGGCTGACCTTTGTAATTTGGCTTTAAATTGGAAATAATTGTGTTTATAAAGTCTGAACAAACTGCTTGATAGAGAAATGAGAGTCTGAACTTGTTCAGCTGTGAAGAGAAGGGACATTAGCTCCTCCCAGCTGAAAGGCATTCTCAGGTGACCGAGAACCTCAGTGGGAGAGTTGGAGGGTCAAATCCTCACAACGTGTGGCCGTCCATAAGGGACTCCACTGTCATTCATGTTAATTAATTAAAGGCTCATCCTGGGAAGCGCCTATGAGGGTTGGTCACCCACACGCTCCGAGCCCCCATGGCGGTCTTAGACTGCTGGCAGGGGAAACCGAGGCACATAAGAGGGTGTTGCAACTTTTCTTTAGGAGGTGACACTCAAGCAGCACACTTCTGACCGACTACACTGTCCCTAGATGTTGTTCAAACTTTATAGCAAAATGAAACTAAAAGAAAAGCAGGAAATTGAGCTTCTAAAAGCACAACCAGTTCCCAAATGGCCAGCCTTCCCTCCGAACTCCAGAGACTTACATAAATGCTTAACAAAAGGGGCCTAAGACTGTAAAAAAGAAAAAAAATGGGAAAAGAAGTTTTGCAGATGCAAACTGCTAAAATTTTTAAAACAGAGGCTATAAAACCTTTGTTGCATCTGTCTATGGTTTGTGTGTGTGTCTATATGTGTGTTATACATGTGTGATGTTTTACCTCTGGTGGTATTGCTAAAATTAAAAGCTCTATTTAATTGGCTTAAAGTAAGTGCTTACAAAATTTCTAAATGCAACTAACCCAAATGTCTTTCAAGTTAATATGATATGAAATCATCTTTGGTAAATGAAAGCTGGCTTAGGTTTGTTGGTTTAATTGAAATAGGCATGTCCTCACAGTTGTCAGTGTTTGGGCACACAGCCTGGGTTTACTAGTCAAATAAGCTCATGTTATCTGTTACAAATTCATCAGTGAAATAATAGCATTAAATAATAGCTAATTTTGTCTAATATCTTATGACGTTTTCTTGGGTAATCTAAACATAATTATTGGAAACAAATGATTTAGATAGATGAAAATGGGTAAGAGTTTTTGGGTACAATAATTATGTTTTATGGTCTGTATACTTGAAAAAAAACAGCTTTCAAATCCTTTCTGGTAACTTAAAATGTTAGAGTTTTGCAAAATTAGGTTAAATGCTAAAAATTGATTATCTGTGTCATTTTCAAGTAAGATAAAATACCAAAACATTATTGCTGAACATATCTAAGTTTATCTACTTTTGGTTTATTACAGAAAAACTAAAAGGTGTTTTGGGTCTATTGGTAAACATGTCTTGTGTTTTATTAAGATTGTACTATAAAGTAACACGTTTCCAGAAACTGTGAAAAGTGTTTGTAGGTTTGTTAGGCTACGGAATGCTAATATAAAAGAAAGTTTCTAATTGCTTACTTCTTAGTTTTTACTTAAAAATGAAGGTTTCTAAGGGTTAAAAATTCTAGCATGTGATTAAAGCTACTAAAAATTAAGGAAAATATGTTTGCATTGAAGGAAAGTAAGATATATTTTTAGTAAAAAAGGTATTAAGAATGGAAATATTTTTGTTTGTTTGGTTAAGAAAGATAAATTTGTCCTAAAGTACCAGGAGGTAAAAAAGAAGGCATGGGACAAATTCTGATGTAAAAAGTAAGTGATAGGAAGTTTGTGAAAGTAAAATTCTGAGGAGTTTTGCACATGGTCAAGTTGGCTAAGAAAAAAAATTAAGTAAATGAGTTTTAATGTGAAAAGTAAGCTGGTGCAAAATTAATATTTGCTTTTCTCTTTCTCTTAAAAGGATAATTTTCTTAAACTCTTAGTCTGCTCTTGATAAGGAGATTATTATATAAAAAGGTTTTTCTTTACCTTTGATTAAGTTTACCTAAAAGACTGAGGTCTCTGTATTAAGGCTTTTTTGACTGTTTTAATGCTCTGTTTGCCCTTGACTGTTACTGTTGTCACTTTGTTTGAATGGATAACTAAACATTGTTTCACAGAGACAAGATCAGCAACCCCTTGATCTTGACTGACCCAGTGTTTTAAAACCTTTTTTTGATATTTCTGACAAGCTCCCCAAAATTCCTATCTTAAAGTCTTTCTTTTGACTTTTTTCTTTGAGAGTTTTCAAAAGGGCCCTGGGACTTCTCAAAGAAATTTATACTCTTTTCCTATGAAGAGGGAGATACTAAACTAATTAGGCTTGTTTGGTATGCTAGATTGCATGGGAAGCATTGTCAAGTAAATGATAAACCTTCTTAGGTTAAATTGTGTAGGTAAATATTATTCACTATTTTAACCCTGCTACCTTGCTTCCAACATCACAAGAGGAAAAGACCGTGACTGCATTCTATTTAATTTGGCTCACCGATAGGTCTTACTTAAACAATAAGCAAGGACATTATCAAGCTGGATATGCTCTCCAGTCTTGAGAATGCCTGCTACTTTCTATTAACTCTGCTAGCCCAGCAAAAGACTTCCTTCTACAAGCTCAAGAAATCACCATGGAAGAAGAGAAGCAGATATGGCAGTCTAAAGGGGGAAGCTTGACACCCCTTCACAGATGTGGTTTGGGCATGTGGGAGGTCGGAATTGGCTACCCCAGAATGTGTCTCTTTGGCATGAAAATTATTTTGGGTTGGAAACTGCAGACAGGGGAGAAGCTCTGAAAACCAAGTAGAAGTTACCCTTTGTAAGAGACATTTGCATTTATAAGGGAAATCTCCATTTGTAAAGGTATCTCCCTCTCTGTACCAGGAAGAAGGGGGGATGACTTTATCCCTAGAAACTCTTATCAGTGCAAAAGGTGAGGACTTAAATCTGCATATTCTTGTTTGCTGGGCTTTTCTCATAATCCCCCATAGCTGACACCCTCAACCCCCAATATCCTCCTTTGTCTATTTAAGAGAACCTCTGCCATTTTGTTGAGAGAAACTCAGTTTCCCTGGTCTCTCCCATGTATACATGTTATAAAGCTTTGTTTGATTTTCTCCTGCCATTCGGTCTCATGTCAATTTAATTTGTAGTCCAGCCAGAAAGGACCCAGAGTGGGTAAAGGATCCTCTTCCTCCCCTTCAGGCACAATAAGAAATCCATAGTACCTATTGGAGCACAGTTACCACTGCTCCAGCATATACACCAATTAACCCATTAGGCACCTGAAAAGATAATTTTGTGGGGAAAGCAATACTTTTGAAAACTTTCTCTCACAGCGGACCATATAGCCTAGACTCGTTGTGTTATATGCCCAAAATATCATCTAGGGAAACTATTTCATGAGCCACAAGGCCACTTTCCCCTTCCTAAGGTACCCTTTGAGGTATGGCAATTGGACTTTGTCCAAATGTCACCATCTTAAGGGTAAACGTGTCTTGTAATGATCTGTGTGCTCTCACGTTGGGTTGAGGCCTTTCCTTGCAGAAGAGTGATGGCTTTAGATTACTTATTATTGGAGAGAATAATTTCTGTTTGGGAAATTCCTACTGAGTTACATAGTGACCAGGGAACTCATTTCACCAGACGAACAGTTAAATCTGTTGTAACATTTGGCCAATAAAGCGGCATTTCCACTGTGCTTACCGTCCCCAATCCTTGAGATTGGTGGAAAGAACTAATGGCTCAATCAAAACTCAATTGGCAAAGCTTTCAGAAGCGTTTAATCTCTCATGGCCAAAAGCTCTTCTGCTAGTGCTCCTCAATCTTAGATGTACACCCTTTGGTAAACATTGCCTGTCTCCTTTCAAGATAATAACTGAACTTAGATGAAGAAACACGTGAATCAACTTTGCTTAAAGAAAATATCTTAATTATTGTCAAGGTCTCATTGAGACGCTTAAAAAGACAAAAAAAGAGAGAGAGAGAGAGATGTTCGTAGCTGATTCTCTTCACAGAGAGCTCCCAGACCTTAAGAATCATGGACTATATCCTGGAGAACTTATTTATCAGAAGAAGCATCACATAAAAGACTCTTCCCAGCCCTGTTGAAAAGGCCTATACCAAGTGCTTTTAACCAATTCATGTGCCGCAGAATCAAAAGAAATTGACTCACGGATCCACATTTCTCGTTTTAAAAAGAGCCTTCTTCACCTGAGTGTGTTTCAGTTCCTGTTTCTGATACCTGACTTCAACTGACCAATGCAAATATCTCCAAACAGAATGAGAAGAAGATGGCATGTTGTAGACAGCTGTCCCAAGAGTCTGGACCAGGCCTGTATTCCCAACCTTAAATCCTCTCATTTAAACCTTTGTTATGCTTAAACAGCACACCTGTTTTATAACTGTTCCATTTAAGGTTTTCAGAACACTATTGTACGTAAAGAAAGTGATAGATTTGGAACAGACTGGTCTTGAAGGCCGGGCATTTATCGGGTGGCTCCTAATGGAACTCAGTGGTCATGTGGGACAAATCTCTGGGCTTGGCTACTGCTTGGATGGCTAAAACACTGCATCCTGAGCTCCCCTTGGATGCAGGGAAGGATTCACTGAGCTAGCATCTGTTGCTAATCTCTGTCTCTTTAAGGCCAAAAGGGCTCACTCAGTACTCCACTGGTATGACCACTGAGCAGCTAGCTATATTTGTTCCTTCTTTGGGGCTAGAGGATGTTATATCCCATACAGAAACCCTTAACAGTCGTCAAGCAGGAATAGCCTTTTAAATACTAAAGTGTCTTTAATGAGGAAGGCTGTCCTTCAAGATAGAATGGCCTTAGATATTCTTAAAGCATCCCAAGGTGGTACATATATATCATTCAAACTGAATGTTGGGTTTTTATACCTGACGAGTCTTCCAATATATCATCTCTGCTAAAGCACATAAGAAAACAGGTGAATGCCAGCTGGGAGAAAATATTCGCAAATCGTTTATCCAACAAGGGATTAATCCCCATAATATATAAAGAACTCATACAACTGAGCAACAAAAAAACAGATAACCCGATCAAAAAATGGGCAGAGGATATGAACAGACATTTTTCCAAGGAAGAGATACAGATGGCCAATAGACACATGAAAAGATGTTCGACATCACTAATCATCAGGGAAATGCAAATCAAAACTATGCTAAGATATCACCTTACACCATGCTGAAGAGGTTGTGGAGAAATGGGAACCCTCATTCACTGCTGGTGGGAATGCAAACTGGTACAGCCTCTATGGAAAACAGTATGGAGACTCCTCAAAAAATTAAAAATAGAAATACCTTATGATCCAGCAATCCCACTCTTAGGCATCTACCCAACGGACATGAAATCAACCATCACAAGAGGCTTATGCACCCCTATGTTCACTACAGCATTATTCACTATAGCCAAGAAGTGGAAGCAACCCAAGTGTCCCTTGACTGATGATTGGATAAAGAAGATGTGGTATATATATATATATACAATGGAATACTACTCAGCCATAAGAAAAGACAGAATTGTCCCATTTGCAACTACATGGATGGACCTGGAGGGTATTACGTTAAGTGAAATAAGCCAGAGAGAGAAGGACAGACACCACATGATTTCACTCATATGTGAATGTAAACGAACACACGGACAGAGACAACTGGTTGGTGGTTACCAAGGGGAAGGGGGTGGGGGGTGGGCACAAGGGGTGAAGGGATGCATCCACATGGTGATGGACAAAAAATAGTGTACAGCTAAAACCCCACAATGTTATAAACTATTAAGACATCAATAAAAATGAAAAAAAAACAAAAACAAAAAACAGGTGCATGCCTTAAGCAACCCTATACCTGGTCTTGATTTGTTTAGTTGGCTCCCTTCCGGGATTGGCTTCCATTTGCGATCCAGATTGTAATTCTATGTCTATTACTCCTTGGAACTCTTGTATTAGTCATAATATTCAAACTCATTATTGTTTTCTTTACTCAGTGTTGTAAGACTGGCGTGCTAACTAGAGTAACGATTGATCAGTGATATGAGATGGTTGATCGATCTTACAACCCTGGAAAAATCTCCTTTTCTTATTAAGGCTATGCCTAAGAATTCATTTTTAACTAATCATTTCAAGTATTATATTACCTGTTCTATAATTGTTATAAACAATGGAACTAGCACATGTGCAATGTTTGTGCAATAATCTAAAAATAATTGACAAATTACGTAACCTATGAAACACTTCTCCTGCTAATATATACCTCTATACTTGTCCATATATCTGACTATTTCCCCCTGATGTGGATATCTGGGCAAATGGATGAAATGAAAGCCTAGCACCGAGAGACGTGATGGACCCAGGGCAGGCAGCCACCACCCTGGCACTGAGGGACAATATTTTGATCAGCAATGCTTTCTATCAAAAGATTATTGATCAAAAGGGGAAAATGACAAGAGGTTCTCGCATATTGAGGTATATGCAGTAACTATTCAGGTTCAAAACTGATTTGGCTTGAACTAAAAAGCCTGACTTATGGCCTGTCAAACATACATTGCACATCTGCTTACCCACTAAAGAATGCACTCTCTTAAGATGCATACTTCCCCTCCTATGCCCTATTGGTAACCCCCAAATTAGTCCCTTTCCCGACATCATGGTCATGTTGACCTGCTAATTTGCAACTGAATACCTCTGTGAAATTTTGATGAAAATGTATCCTGGGTGTGTTTAATGTATGTTCTTTGTTCTAAAAAGCTATAAGACTGTACTGAAAACCATGCTTCTCTGGAAGGCTTTCTAAGGCCTTCCCGGGTTATAATCCTCACTGTGGCTCAAGTAAACTCACCTTATTTCTCTTATCTATAGGATGGTTATTGGTTATTTTGCGTCAACAGGGAGCAGCAGGCAGCACAGTCATGCAAAACCACACAGCATTCCTGTCTCCTTGCCTGCTTCTGGTGCTTCCTCACCATCAGGGACCTGGGCTTTCACATCGCAAACAAAGGGGCAGCTCTTGATCTTCACCTGGTGCCCTGATTTCTAGAGGGCTGTGGCTGAGGCACACGCTGTCTGAGTTCATGCAGTGCGGTGGAGGCAGGGAATCAGTGGGCAGTGAAAATACCGTGCTGTAAGTGTGAGAGATGCACTTAAGTGCTCCAGGAGACTTGCCCAATTCGGGAGAGACATGGAGGGCAGTGTGTGCGGGCAGTAGGGATGGAAGGCTCCAAGAAGGCTGGGGTTTCAACCAGCGGAGAAGATTGGATGGGTTGGTACCAGGCCTCGAGGCTTGGGGAGGGCTCAGACATTCCGGGGGTGAAAGAACAAGAGAAAACCTAGTGGCCAGGAAAAAGCGTGTTCCTTTAGAAGACAGGATTGTCTGGGGGAGTTTGGGGAAATGAAACAAGGAGAGTAATATGGGGAAATAGTCAGCGGAAAGCCCCTGAGAGACAGATTACTCCTTCATCTGTCAGGTGAGGAGGCCAGGGCCAAAGGCACGAAATCTCTCACACAAAGTCCACGGAAGGTGCCCCCCTCCCCAGGTGCAATGAGAGCCAAGGGAGCGGGGCAGGAAGAGGTAGGATGTGTGGAAGGGCACTGGCAGGAGCTTTGAAAGTGTGGCCCAACTGGAATACTCCTCAGGGGCACTGGACACTCATAGAAGTGTAGAAACGTCTTCCTGAAGGAAATGGGGGACCTCTAGAGGGCTTGGGGCCACAGCTGCTCTTTGGGGCATGGGGTAAGCTTACTTGGGGTAAGCTGGGGGACATGGATTATAGCTAGGCCGGTCCGTGTGAGTCCAGCTGTAAGGCAAGGCTGGCCTGAACTGAGGCAGGGCCGTGGGAGGAGAAAAGGCAGGACAGACATGTGGGGCTAGCCTAACAGCTGGTTCATGGGACGGCCTTGGTACTGAGAGGGAGGGAGGAGATAAAGATGCACAGAGCTCTCTGAGGTGGGCACTGGGAGGGAGGTGGGGCTCCGGAATGAGGTGGGAGGTCAGGAGAGTGCCCGGGCATGCAGGGAGGACTCAGGAATGATGATAAATGCTAACACTCCTGGAATTGCTTACTCTGTGCTGGGCAGTGTTCCAAGAACTTTGGTTTAGCTCATTTAATCCTTCCCACAATCCTGTGAGGTACATGCTATTATTATCCCCATTTTACAAAGGAGGAAACTGAGACACAAAAGGTTAATTGACTTGCCCAAAGCCACACATCTACTCAGTGGCAGGCCTAAGAGTTGAACCCAGGAGTCTGATCCAGGAGCTTCTACCACCCCACTCTACGGTTGTGGGGGCCTTGCTGCAGGTGAGGGTGTATCATGCCAAGGACAGGGGGAGGATGGTGGGCAGGTGGAGTGGATCTGGGCCTGCTGCACCAGGGAGGGGAGAGATGGGGCCAAAGAGACCGTCTGGAACCCCACACAGAGCAGGGACCCCGTAGTTACACTGCAAATTCATGACTGTTCTCTTGTTTCAGCTTCCTAACAAGCCCTGAGGTGGGCAAAGCTGTGAAGATATTGCTTTATTCCTGGCCTACCCCTCCCTCTCCACTGAGTCCTGCCCCATCCTGGACAGTCGAATGTCCACGTGGATGATGTAGTCAGGGCCTCGGCTTCTCAGGTTGTCTACCCATCTCCTCAACCACGTCTCCTCCAACCTTCTCCACCCCCCCTCCTCCCGCAGTCAGGTCCGGCCATGGGCACCACTTCTAAGTGTTCCTCCTACCAAATATCAGTTCAGATGCCCCACTTCCTGAGGCCCCCTCTCTTCTTCCAGGCTGGCTTACATACCTCATGTTCTTTGCAGATGAACTTCCAGATCTCTTCACAAAACAGAAGCCATTAGACAAAAAGCACTTGTACCTCCTGCTGCCATATCTACACCCCTGGACCCATCCTCCCCCCACCCCTGCTGGAGGAGAGGACCTGGAAGCTCTCTGTCCTTCCACTAAAGGCTGGCCCTCCACCTGTGCTTTGGGCAGCTCCCTCCCCCAACCCCACGCCTTCTCAGGAATCTGAAACCAAAAACTATCCTCCTCCCTCTCTAACTAGGGCATTTCTCATGAATATTGAAACATAACATGACAGGGGCTGCCAGTGGCCCACCAATTCCCATTCCCTTCTCCTCCTTAGCAACAGAAACCTGGGCTGCTGGACGAGGCCACGTGACTAAGAGCTGGCCAGTGAATTGTGAGCAGAAGTTGCTAGGATGGTGGGCACAAGCAAAGAAGGAGCTTGGGTGCCTGATGAGGGAGATGCTACCATTCCTGTGCTGGGCAGCCAACCTCTAAACTTTGTTCCTGACAGAACAACCCCTTGTGACTTTGAGACCCTGTGATGGTCTCTGAAGTAGTCGGCTCAGGCTGCTGTAACAAAATACCACAGACTCCGTGGCTTAGACAATAGATCTTTGTTTCTCACAGTTCTAGAGGCTGGGAATTCCAAGAGCAAGGTGCCAGCAGATTTGGTTCTTGGTGAGGGCCCTCTTCCTGGCTTGCAGATGGCCACCTTCTCACTGTGTCCCCACACGGTGGAGGGAGAGGGAGAGAGAGGGAACTCTGATCTCTCCCTCTTTTTATAAGGGCACTAATCCCCTTCATGGGGGCTCCATCCTCATGAGCTAATCACCTCCCAAAGACCCCACCTTCAAATCCTATCACATTGAGGGTTAAGGTTTCATGAATTTGGGGGGGACACATTCAGTCCATAACAGGCTCACAGCCAAACCCAATTGTAATCGATACTCACGCTTTATTATCCCCCATCTGAAAAAACCATAACAGATCCTTCCCAGAATTCTGTGCTGCTTTCCATTTACTGCCTTATCTTTCCCTTCCATTTCTTTCTAAAATGTCTTATAATCTGAAAGGACTCATTGTCTCCACTTGCGCACCTTCCACTTGTTCCTGGTCCAAGCTGGCATTGACCTCCACCTGAGGAGAGTCCCTCTCTCACCTCCTCCATCCAATCCACCACCGAGTCCCCAAGGTCTAGCTTCCAGAATATTCCTCGCATCTATTTGCTTCTCTCCATCTCCATGACCACTGCCTACATCTCACACTTGGCCTTCGGAAGAGCTTCTCTCTGATTCTGGTGTCCACTCTTTTCTCACCACCCTCCAGAAGAAATCCGCTCTTTTATCACAAATAGGTCGTGTCCCTCCCTTGCAAAAAACCCCTCAGAGCATCCCACTGCTCTCAGGAATGTGGACCACAAGGTGCTGCCTGAGTGCCCACCGTGACCCTCACCAGCCGCCTTTCCTCGCCTCTCTGCAAGGCAGACCCCACGTTGGCCTCTTCCTGTTCCTCCAGGCCCCACACTCAGCCATAGGCTGTCCACATGCACTGTGGTCTCTGCTGAAGTGTTTGGCCCCCCCACTCTCTTCCTGCCTAGCCCCTGCTCCTTCTAGGTCCCAACTTAGATGTCACTTGTCAGGCAGCCTGCCTGGAACCTCACTCCAGTGGGTAAGATCCTGCCTATTACATGTCAATAGCACCCCATGCAATTGTGATCAATTTACCAGGTGTGTGATTTTCTGATTAATATCCACCTCCCCCGCCAGGTGTGAGATTCCTTGGGTGGGGCCAATGCGTAGAACAAGGCCTGGTACACAGCAGGTGCTTAGTAAGTGTTTGCTGAATGCATGAAAGCATTCTTAAATATGGGGAAATTGAGGGTCAGAGAGGGGAAGGGTCAGCCTCAGGTCCCACAGTCCACACCAAGCAGAGCAGGGATTGGGATCCAGGTCTCCTGGCCTCAAGGCAGCCACTCTTGGTGGGTCCTCCACGGCCATGAGAGCAGAGAAGAGCGTGGATGGGGGAATCCAAAGGACTGTCCCTGACTGGAGGTGAGGTGAACAGGGGAGAGAAGAGGCGAGAAGCCCAGGCTCCTGGCTCAGGATTTGAAAGGACGGTGGCACCATTTGCTGGGAGAGGGCGCTGGAGGGGTGAGGGTTGTGTAAGGGAGAGGCGGTCATGGCAGGAGCTGTGAGCATCCACCAGATGCCCCGCAGGTGGCTGGATATACAAGAACCGGGTCCTGGGGAGGGACAATTCGGGGCTGGCAGCCAGAGGGAGGTGGTTGAGCTGGTGAGGAGAAGCATCAGGGAAGATTCAAAGACTCAAGGCTCTGAAACTGTGACCGCCGCCTTCCCGGGGCTGGCGTCGCGGCCAGGCCTTTCTCAACACTTTTTCTGTTTGTGAAAACTTAAAGGAAGAAACATTCACTTCTCTTCAAGCAAACAGCTGAGCCAAAGGGCAGGGGGCGGGGCGGCAGCACCAGTAGAAAACTGCTCTCAGCAGGAATTCGTTTATTTCTGGTCGAGTCTAGTCAGGTTGTAAGTTCACCCTTTTAAGTCACTGCAGGACCTGAACTCAGATTAAGTCAAGGGATGTATTTAAGGCCTTTTCTGTGTAAAGCTATCTAATTGGACATTTACAGTATAATCCAAATGTTTTCAAGTCTGACTGATATTCAACCTTTCAGGTCATTGCACAAAGGAACATCCACTTGTGTCTATAGAATCCCACAGAAACACTCTGTTCCTGAGCTTTCAGGGCTGGTGTTGGTTTAGTTAATCAGAAAGTTGGTTAAAGGGGCCGGCCTGGTAGTGTAGCAGTTAAGTTCACGCACTCCGCTTCGGAGGCCCGAGGTTCGCAGGTTCGGACTGATGCACCGCTTGTCAGCCATGCTGTGGCGGCGTCCCGTATAAAGTGGAGGAAGATGGGCACGGATGTTAGCCCAGGGCCGGTCTTCCTCAGCAAAAAAGGAAGATTGGCAGTGGATGTTATCTCGGGGCTGGTCTTCCCCACACACACAAATAAAGTTGGTTAAAGTGGAAAATTATTTTTTAAAATTCAAACATATCTTAAAATTGTTATTTTTAACTTAAATCATACAAAAGTACCCTCTCCAGTCAACTTGGATGCAGAGGCAGAGCCTTCTGTGGGCACGGGTCACGCGGTGGGGGTGGGGCTTCACTTTCTCGCATCAGCAGCGCCCACACGGTGCCCCCATGACTCCTACTTCCCTCTTCCTTCACGTCTAAAGAGAGCGTCAGACATTTGTGAAACAAGCCGAGCGCAGGCTCCGGGTAGATTTTCATCATTTTTTGTATGGCTCTTTCACAGACGTCCTTTCCGTGCGTGCTCATCATCTATCGCTGGGTAACAAATTACTTCAGTACTCAGCGCCTTGGAGCAACAGTTATGGTTTGCTCTCCCTCACTGGTGTCTGCGGTGGGGAATTCGGGAGCGCCAGACCGTGCCGGCCTGTGAGGGTCGCAGGGCTGAAGGGGCCGCTTCCACGTGGATCTGCTCCCTCGCTGGCTGGGGCTGGCCGTCGGTGGGAGGGCCTGGCTCCTGTCTGCGTGGGCCTCTCCAAAGAGGCTCGTGTGTCCTCGTGGTGTGACCCAAGAGACCAGGCAGCAGCTGCAATGCCTGCTCTCACCTGGGAAGACACACGGTTCCGCTGACACCGCACTGGTCTCACAGACCAGTCAGTGTGGGAAGGGACCACACAAAGGCGTGACTGCGGAGGCGACAGGCACTGGGAGCCATCCTGGAGACTGGCTCCCGCACCAAGCTTAATTCAACAGCAATATTTTTTAAAGCAGCTCATCTTTAATGAATTTTTTCAAAGCATTTAATTTAGTGTTCATAGAGACAACTCTCTTTGAATTCATATTTTATCATTTTATGTATATTTAATTACACAATGTCATTATAACAAGCAGAACTAACATAAATGGATTGGGGAACGTAATCGACTGACGGATGCACAGGTACAACCGACCATTGCAGCCCCATGACACGGGCGTACGGGGGAGGTGCGTGGCCAGGAGCGGGAAGCGCTCGTGGGCATCGTCGGAGGTTTCAGGGTGTCAGATGAATGGAGCCTAATGTACCGTCACATGCCCCTGGGACCCTCGAGAGGCTTGAGGAGTCTACATACCCAGACCCACTATTTATTTCTTCAGTGACCCTAGTTGTTGTATAAAGTATATGTGTTCAGGCAAGAAAAGTTTAATTCACTCCAACAAGGGTTTCCCGAACACCTAAAGATCCCAGCCCTGAGGGTGGGGGGGTGAATTCTTCTCCAGGGAAACCGCCGTCCGGAGAGGGAGACAGCAAGGTAAGAGAGCATTTCCACTGGTGCTCGCTGAGACGGAGGGAAGTGGGCCGGTGAGAGCACAGGGGAGCGTGTTAGTCTACGGGGGCTGTAGTGACACAGCGCCACAGACCGGGCGGCTTCAACAGTCCTGGAGGCCAGAAGTCTGAGATCAAGGTGTGGGCAGGGCTGGTTTCTCCTGAGGCCTCTCTCCTTGGCTTGCAGATGGCCGTCTTCTGCCTGTGTTCTCACGTCGTCTTCCCTCTGTCTGTGCTCTCTCTGTCCTAATCTCCTCTTCTTGTAATGACACCAGTCATGCTGGATTAGGGCCCACCCATATCACCTCATTTTACCCTAATTACCTCTTTAAGGCCCATCTCCAAATAGTCCCATTCTGAGGTACCGGGGGTTAGGACGTCACCGTATGAATTTGGAGGGGACACAGTTTAACCCTAATAGGGAGGGAAGGGCATCCACTCCAAACTGGGAGATCCGAGTGGACTTCCAGAGCAGGCATTGCCCCAGCCAGGTCATGATGGATGAATAGTTTTCCTGGCATAGAGAGGGTTGGGTGGGGAGATCGAAACAGCACATAAAACATTGACCAGCTTAAACTAGTTTTGCTTCCTCAAAACAGAGAATTGAGATCCTGGGCACAGACCTATGCACCCGCTCATCAAGCCACGCTGTGGCTGTGTCCCCCGTACAACATAGAGGAAGATGGGCACAGATGTAGCTCAGGGCCAAGCTTCCTCACCAAAAAAACAACCCCCACAGATAACTGACTACTCAAACCTTGCTCAACAATAGAGACGGCACTGCACATGTGCCAGGCAGGAACCCATAGCCCCAGGATGACCGCGGCCTTCAGTAAGGAAAATCTGGCTTCCAGCAACCTAAGTAGGTTGATTACCATATATGGACTGACTTGAGAGCAGCCAGTCAGCTGACGTGGGCCCATCTGCATCTTAGTAGCCCCTAACTCCTTCAATTTCGCCCCAACCTTGGAATGGGGAGACAGATTTGAGAGCTTTGCCTCCTGTCTCCTTGCCAATCAACCTCACAATAAAGGTCTTTCTTTTTTCAAAAGCCGGTGCCATCATGTTGGCTTCTACGTGTGTTGGGTAGCAAGCCCTGCTCGGTAACAAGATGAGCTTTGCATGAACAGTATGAGGGGAAGGGGGATCATAGCCATTCAGTGTGTGGAATTTGGGGTCGAGAAGAGAAACCTTCCCTATTTTAGAACAGGTCCCTGGGTCCCCTCCACCCAGCCCTGCCTTCTCCCTTCCCAGGGCTCACTTCCCACCTCCATGAAAGAGGGGTGGGGAGGTGCCGCCCCTGGAACCCAACACCCCGCACCAAGGCCAGAGCCAACGTTGTCACTGCTGACTGGAAGGGGTGACTGGTGTGTAATTTGGCCTTGAGGCTGGAAATTAAATCAACTGGAAAGAGTGAAAGGGAGCTGGAAAAAAATTTTTAACCCAGTCACAACCACAGGAGTGACAAAGAGTGGTGAGGTCACGGGGCCTTTTGGAAAATATGAATGGGCCAGACAGTTTGAAAGAAAAAGAGAAAAGCAGGACCCAGCGAGTCCCCCTCCTGCCTGTGTGTGCAGCCCGGGAAGGTGTGTGGGGGGAGGTGGATGTGGGGTCTGGCCCTATGAGAAAGTGTCTCCCTTTAAAAGAACCTTCCACGTCAGGGAGGTTGTCTCCTCTCGCCAGCTTTGCTGCGTGTTTCTGACTCCAATTCCTGGGAAGGAAAAGGCAGGTTATACTGTGATCCTTCTCACGATCTAAGCCACAGAAGCACTCAGAGGAAGCAGAGCGAGTGTACGCACTCACACGCACAGAGAATGTACACACACACACAGATACAGCACACAGAATGGGTTCAGAGTCCTGCACACCTGGGCAGGCCTCCACTCGTGCAGGTACTCGCTGTGCCTCAGTTTCCTCACCTCTAGACTGGGGCGGGGCCAGAGTTTGACCATCATGCAGGACCACTGCTTCAAGCCTGACTCCCAGGTCGGGGGTTCCGGCAGGGCTGGGAGTTCCTGGCAGCATGCCGACCTCAGGGGCAGGCAGGATACGGGCCAGGTAAGGATCGATGCTGTCACTGGGGAGGCAAAGCCTGAGTCAGCAAATAGACTGGGCTCAGGTCCTAAAAACATGGGTCCCTAAAAGAGCACCGGTCTCCTGAGCGTGGACCTGCTGGATGTGTGGGGGTCGGGAGACAACCCACTGTTAGCAAATATAGCTCCTCTGTACGATTTGATTCATCCTTTAACTATTTCTCTTTGGGGAATGTTTCATCATCTACACAACACATTAGTACAGGAACACTTGTGTATAATGCGTAAGTGAATAGACATGTGCCCAGTGGGTGCACGCTCAAAACCTCTTTACCGTCAGGGAGCGTGGTCACCACCTAGAGCCCACGGCCTTGGGGCCTGGTACCCCACACCCCCTGCCTGGCACTCAGGGCTCTGCGGAGAGCCCATCAGACAGAAGTTCCGGGGATGAACCTCCCGCTGGGGCAGAAGCTGATGAGCTGTTGGGAGGCGTCTGGCTCTGCCCTTTTCCTGAGGTCAAGGAGGAGCCAATTAGATAAATCCTTCTGGTGTAAACAGACGGCACACGAGCACGCGCACACACATACTTCCCACCGAGTCCGAGATGCCTGGTGTGTGAGATCTGGATTGGGGTGTCTTGGGCAGGGCTGGCTGAGGAAAGGGATTGGCTTCACACGGGGTTGGCTGGCACACTGGGGGGTCCCGGCTAACACGGTGGCCTGTCTGCCAGGTAAAGCCAGGCAGCCCTTAGGGTCTTGTTCCTTGGGCAGCTTCCTCCTGGAGAAACCCCTTGAAACCTGAGCAAGAGCTCCTACGGAAGGCTCCGGACCATGGAGCAGACTCCGACCCTCACATTTCACAGCTGGCAGACTGAGACCCTGGAAGAAGAAGGACATGCCCAAGGTCACTCAGCCTGTCAGCCACCTCCCCTTCCACTGTCCCTGCCCACTGTCCTCATGCCCTGCCCACCTTTCAAAGTTGGAAAACTTGGCTCACCTGGCTTTGCCAGGGCTTGGGGGTCCAGAAACAGGCCAGCACCTGAGCAGCCTCCCACGGCAGGGTGTGTGTGAGAGAGACCACTCCCTGTCTGTCACTTACACAGCTTCCCTAGTTTTGGCTTCTTGTTGCCGACGCACTCCTGATACCCAGAGAAGCAGAAAAAGCAAGGGGGAGGTGATAAAGTCCTTATGTACACAGCTTACAGCTTTGAAGCAACGCTCTGCTCTTCCCCACTCTTGGCCCGTCTTGAATCCTCCCCGCGGCTCTGGAGTGGAATTACTCTTCCTCCTGGCAGACGAGGAGATGGAGGCTCGGAGAGATGAAGCGACTTGCCAGGGCTACGTGGGCCTGGGGTGGCAGCGCCCACAAACCCTCGTATCCTGCTGCGAGTTCGGAGTTGTTGCCAGCATCTCCATGTCACGTCTCAACGGCTTTATGCTGTGGCCAGGACTGGCTCTAGACCAACATTCTCAAACTTTGTGGTCTCAGGGCCCCTTTACACTCTTAAAAATTATTGAGGACCCCAAAGATGCTTTGTGTGTTGGGGTTATATTTATTGATATTTTCTGTATTAGAAATTAAAACTTTAAAATTTCAGAAATATTTTAATTCACTTACAAATGAGAAGTCCATTACACGTTAGAATAATAACATTTTAAATGAAAAAAAAAACCACAATCCTATATTTTCCAAAACAAATTTAGTGAGAAGCATGGCATTCTTTTACATTTTTGCAAATGTCTTTATTGTCTGGCTTGACAGAGGAGTCTGCATTTACTCTATTACAATAGTGCACACATCTGGAAGACTCCACCGTACATTCATGAGAGAACGAGAACAATAAAAACAAATAATGTCTTACTATCATTATGGAAATAGTTTTGGTCTGCAGACCCCTTGAGAGGGTCTCAGAGCTCCCCAGGGGTGCCCTTGGACCAAACTTTGAGGACCACTGCACTATACTCTCTGAGGTCTGGTCTGCTTCCTGCCTGGCCTTCATTCACCACATCTCCTTGATTCTAAGCTGCACCCTGCCCCACCCCACACAATATTTGTGAAATCCTAGTCCTAATACAAGTGCATTCAGTTTGGCCCCTCTTCCCAAGCTCTTTTGCAATTGCAACTTTTAGTAAGTGGCCTCTTAGAATCAGGGACACTGTAATATAGTCATTGGCAGGAGATTCTGCAGACTGCCCTCAGCACGAGAGCAGGCCCACGTTAACTAGAATGTGAATGAAGCCACGGCTGGGGGGCAGGCACTGGGCGGGGGAGGCAGAGCCCCGACAAGGCCAGCCTGAGGACCTGCAGCCTTGGTTCACTGTCTCCCTGGGAAGCTTCTCTGCCCGCCCCCACCCCCACCCCACCCTGCCCAGCTTCCTTCTAGTGCTTGTGACCTGTCCAGGGGCAAGCTGTTGCACTATTTGTCTATGGGTCTGCCTCCCCACCTGGCTCTGGGCATCTGGAGGAAGGAGAGTGTCTTTTCCATCCTTATAGCTCCATCCCCAAGCCCAGGACCTGGCCCGGAGCCGACTCTCTGATGCTGGAGAAAAGAGGCTGGCAGGTTCTGCCCTGTCAGCTACGGAAAACTTAGTTCCCAAAGACCCATTCCTGGGAGCAGATGGAGGGCAGAGCAAGGAGGGGGCAGTTCACGCAGGGCAGCTGTTGTGCAGCAAAGCCAGGCGTAACTTTACACAGAGGGAAGTTCTGTGTTGGCAGCTCCTCCACGTCCTCTAAAGATAAGCCACCCAGTGCCAGCAGCAGGGAGCCTCACTCCACACAGAGGTGTTGTTTGGAAATCCTCGTGAGGAAAGCCAATTTGAGAAGATTATGGCTGCAGGGAAGCACCTGGGATGTCCTCTGCCCGGCGATGCCCCTCAGGTCACGCTGAACTAGCCTCTCCCTGCCCTGGACACAGCTCCCCACCTTCTCATAGTTACGGGGAATTTTTCTTGTGCTTGTTGTCTCCGGGGCCCCCAGCATGGTACCCATCACAGTGCTTGGCACCTAACTGGGGTTTGTGGAATTGAATATTTTAAATGCACCAGGAAATATGCACTGAAAGGAACTGCAAGGTGACTTGGCTGCCAAGTGAGGTTTTAATCTGGACTGAGAATAGTGGCGCCCTTGCTGACTCACGTGAGTTCTTCCATGTTAGGTTTTCTTAAAACGGAGCCTACTGGGTACTCATACGCTAAGACAGCTGGAATGTTCAGGAATTCTCAGCAAATCTGGGCAGGATGTCTTCAGAGGAGGTGAGCTAGATTCTTCTTCCAGAGGAGGTGACCGTTAGTGGAAGACTCTGGGACCCCAGAGGGACAAGACCCAGGGCAAAGCACCTCCAGAGGCCAGCACCTCTGGTGTGGGGGCAGCCCCTAGGGGGTTTCTTCATGGAGATGCCAGCTGTGAGTAGGAAAGTTCTAGAAAGCTCAGAGGCCTTCAAGAAAAGTGAAAGGGAACAAGGCCAGAGACCAGGGCAGCCTCCTCGATCATTCTAAACTGTTTGGAACCTGGCAAAGAAAGGGGGTCTGGGTCTTCATCCTCCCCAGCAGGGCTCAGGGTGTGGAGGGTGGAGGGAGGTGATGTGAGTGGCACAGAAAAGATCCCCATATACACATATTTTTCAACACAATACTGGAATAGTTTCT
The DNA here is from genome assembly GCA_031878705.1 of Tapirus indicus. NCBI lineage: Eukaryota > Metazoa > Chordata > Mammalia > Perissodactyla > Tapiridae > Tapirus > Tapirus indicus. Next base: position 8,300,099 of record CM062923.1, on the reverse strand, counting down.
AAAAGCCCCATATTAATGACTCACTTTTTTGGGCTAAGTCAGTGAAGATCTGTTTGGTTTTTCATTTGTTTTTACAAAGAGCACTGTATCTGAGAAACCCAGGCTTTTCAAATTGGGCTGTGAGTGCCATAGAGGGGGGCTGTGGGGTGCCAGGGGGGACACAAAGGCTCCTGATAAGTGTTGTGTCTTCCTGGGGCATCCTTTGCTCACACACTGGGAGGGAAAGCATGATTTTTATGTTGAAACAAATATGGGTATTTTACGGAAGTGAATGCAAAAAGAAAAAAATGTGTGTGTGTTTCAGTTTAGAACCAGAAATCTTCAAGGGCATGTCTAGCTTGTGGGCATGCATGCCCCCTGGAATACACTAAGATACTCTTTTTTTTTAAATTTTTCTTTTCTTTTTTTTGGTGAGGAAGAGTCTCTGTGAGCTAACATCCATTGCCAATTTTCCTCTATTTTGTATATGGGTCACTGCCACAGCATGGTGATGAGCAGAGTATGTCCGCACCTGGGATCCGAACCAGCGAACCAGGGCCACTTAAGCAGAGTGTGTGGAACTTTAACCACTTGGCCACGGGGCCGGCCCCTGAGACACTCTTCACCTCCAAGTGTGTTCATTCTCAACTTCTGTCCTCAGGAGCTCTTGAGTGCAGAGGACACTTTATTAAGTCATTAAAAGCCAAGAACTCATCAGTGCCCAGGGCTTGATCAAGTTTGGAGCTGGCCAGTCACGGGGCCTCGGGGGCTGGCACTGGTAGGATCTCAGAGCTCACCCTCCTGCTACGAGGGGACCCTGGGCCCTGGGAGACACAGCAACCCACCCAAGGAAAAAGAGCCTGGCCCTGAGTCAGCTGATTCCACCCTGGACACTTTCCTGTTGGAAAGGCGAGCAAGGTCCCAACCTGGCTACCAGGACAGACTGCTGCTGGTGTTGAAGAACAAGCACCGCCCCCCCCCCCCCCCAATCCTGGGAGACTCCAGAAGGCCAGGAGTCTTTAGGGCAACCTCCCACAGTGGGGTGAGAGGAGACAGCCCGGTCTGAGCCTTCCTGGGAGAAGCCCTGCCTGCATTTGACTTGGAATTGCAGGTGTGAGTGGGGAGCATTAGACTAGGACATGGGTCCTGGGGTCAAGTGTGCTCTGCCACTGATCAGCTGAATGCTCTGAGCAAGTCCCACCCACCCACAGAAGGGGAGTCATTCCAAGGTCCCTCCCAGACCTGGAACTCTGGGCTCCAGACTCAGATTCCAGGACTGGGAAGGGCAGAGCCGGATCCTGGAGCTGGTCAGCCTTCAGCCAACCCCAGGGAGTAACTGCGTGGGGCAGGGGCCAGGGATAGGGCTGTTCTTGCCACAGAGAAGGACTCTGAACTGCCCGGCCTGCTGTCAGACTTTTGTGCAGCCTAGGGCCCCTGTCCGCCTGTGCATGTCCGGCATTCTCGCCTTAAACATCTTTGCTGCAAGAAGCTCTGCCGCAAATATTTTCTCTGCCCAATTCATTGCCTATAAAGGCAATTTTGCCATAAAAGATAAAACAACTGGTTGATTGACAGTTTGGGTTTCATTTGGTTCATATGGTTTCATTTGATTACAAATACACATCCTAGTATTTGGATGAAACTCATTCCTCTCTTAATGAAGGAAGACATTTTAGCAAAAAAAGGAAGAAAGTGCAATGCCCAATGAGGAGACGAATCAGCAAGCAAAAAAAAAAATGTATGATACTATCAAGGAAAGACCTGGAAGAAAAAATGCTTAGGTAACAATCCACAGAGAAATCAGTTCTTTGCTCAGTATTACCGTGAATCTACACACGTTTATTGTATTCAAATATTTTGTATTTTCATTTTTCTCAGTCAAGTCTTTAATTTTGTTATTAATTTTTCGTGTTTCATTATGTCCTTTTTGATGTCCCTCTTTTTATTTTTCATGATTTAATCTTTTATGGCAAAATTGCCTTATGGCCAATTAGTTGTACAGCAAAAACGTTTGCAGAGAAACTGCTCGCAGCAGGGATGCTTGTGGTGAAAGTACCCAGAACCCTAGCTCTGTGGTCAGCTGAACAGTGGCCCCCAAAGGTACCCCCGTCCTGATCCCGGGAACCTGTGAATGTAACCTGGTAGGAAAAAAGGGTCCTTGCAAGTGGGGTTAAGTTAAGGATCTTGAGATGGGGAGAATACCCTGGGTTATTGGGTGGGCCCTAAATACAGCCACAAATGTCTCTGTAAGAGGGAGGCCAAGGGAGCTTTTACCACAGAGGACAAGGTGATGTGAAGATAGAGCAGAGACAGATTTGAAGATGCTCTGCTGCTGCCCTTGAAGATGGAGGAAGGAGCCATGAGCCAAGGAACGCAGCCCCAGAAAATGGAAAAGGCAAGAGAAAGGATTCTTCCCAGACCCCTGCCTCCACCGTGGGTTTAGCCCCATGAAACTGATTTCAGACTTCTGATCTCCAGAACTATAAGAGAATAAAAGTGGGAGTTTTTTAAATTGATGTCTTAATAGTTTATAACATTTTGAAATTTTAGTTGTACGTTATTGTCCGTCACCATATAGATGTATCCCATCACCCCTTGTGCCCATCCCCCATCCCCCTTGCCCCTGGTAACCACCAAGCAGGTCTCTCTGTCCATGTGTTAGTTTATATTCCACATATGAGTGAGATCATGAGGTGTTCGTCTTTCTCTCTCTGGCTTATTTCGCTTAACATAATACCCTCCAGGTCCACCCATGTTGTTGCAAATGGGATGATTTTGTCTTTTTTATGGTTGAGTAGTATTCCATTGTATATATATATACCACATCTTCTTTATCCAGTCATCAGTTGAGGGACACTTGGGTTGCTTCCACTTCTTGGCTATAGTGAATAATGCTGCAATGAACATGGGGTGCATAAGCCTCTTGGGATGGTTGATTTCATGTCCATTGGGTAGATGCCCAAGAGTGGGATTGCTGGATCATAAGGTATTTCTATTTTTAATTTTTTGAGGACTCTCCATACTGTTTTCCATAGAGGCTGCACCAGTTTGCATTCCCACCAGCAGTGAATGAGGGTCCCCGTTTCTCCACAACCTCTCCAACATTTGTTGTTATTTGTCTTGGTGATTATAGCCATTCTAATAGGTGTAAGGTGATATCTTAGTGTAGTTTTGATTTGCATTTCCCTGATGATTAGTGATGTTGAACATCTTTTCATGTACCTGTTGGCCATCTGTATCTCTTCCTTGGAAAAATGTCTGTTCATATCCTCTGCCCATTTTTTGACGGGGTTGTTTGTTTTTCTGTTGTTCAGTTGTGTGAGTTCTTTATATATTATGGAGATTAACCCCTTGTCAGATATATGATTTGCGAATATTTTCTCCCAGCTGGTGAGTTGTCTATTCATTTCAATCCTGGTTTCACTTGCCTTGTAGAAACTCTGTAGTCTGATGAAGTCCCACTTATTTATTTTTTCTTTTGTTTCCCTTGTCCGAGTAGACATGGAATCTGAAAGGATCCCTAATGACCGATGTCAATTAGTGTTCTGCCTATATTTTCTTCCAGGAGTTTTATAGTTTCAGGTCTCACTTTCAGGTCCTTAATCCATTTTGAGTTGATTTTTGTGTATGGCGATAGAAGATGGTCTACTTTCATTCTTTTGCATGTGGCTGTCCAGTTTTCCCAGCACCATTTATTGAAGAGAATTCCCTTTTTCCATTGTATGTTCTTCGCCCCTTTGTTGAAGATTAGCTGTCCATACGTGTGTGGTTTTATTTCTAGGCTTTCAATTCTGTTGCACTGATCTGTGTGTCTATTTTTGTACCAGCACCATGCTGTTTTGATTACTATATCTCTATAGTATATTTTGAAATCAGGATTGTGATGCCTCCAGCTTTGTTCTTTTTTTTTTCAGGATTGCTTTAGCTATTTGGGGTCTTTTGTTGCCCCCTATGAATTTCAGTATTTTTTGTTCTATTTCTGTAAAGAATGTCATTGGGATTCTGATTGGAATTGCATTGACTCTGTAGATTGCTTTAGGTAGTATGGACATTTTAACTATATTTATTCTTCCAATCCATGTGCATGGGATATTTTTCCTAAATGTGGAGTGTTTTTGATTTGTGATAGACTTTATTTTTTAGAGCAGTTTTAGGTTCACAGCAAAATTGAGTGGAAGGTACAGAGATTTCCCAGAAACCACCTGCCCCCATACATGCACAGCCTCCCCCACTGTCAACATCCCCCACCAGAGGGGACTTTTGTTACAAGTGATAAACCTACATCACTATCACCCAAAGTCCATAGTTTACATTAAGGTTTGCTCTTAGTGTTGCACATTCTATGGGTTTAGACAAATGTATAATGACATGTATCCACAATTATTATATTATACAGAGTATTTTCATTGTCCTAAAAATCCTTTGTGCTCTTCCTAGTCATCCCTCTCCCCTTCAACCTCTGGTAACCACTGATCTTATTGTCTCCATAGTTTTGCCTTTTCCAGAATGTCATGTAATTGGAATCATACAGGATGTAGCCCTTTCAGATTGGCTTCTTTCATTTAGGAATATATATTTAAGGTTCTTCCATGTCTTTTCATGACTGGATAGCTCATTTCTTTTTAATGCTGAATAATATTCCACTATCTGGATGTGCCACAGTTGGTTTATCCATTCAACTATGAAGGACATCTTGGTTGCTTCCAGATTTTGGCAATTATGAATAAGGCTGCTATAAACATCTGTGTGCAGGTTTTTGTGTGGACATAAGTTTTTAAGTCCTTTGGGTAAATACCAAGGAGCACAATTGCTGGATTGCATAGTAACAGTATGTTTCATTTTATAAGAAACTACCAAACTGTCTTCCAAAATGGCTGTACCTTTTTGCATTCCCACCAATAATGTACGAGAGTTCCTGTTCCTCCACATTCTTGTCAACATTTGGTGTTGTCAGTGTTTGGGATTTTAGCCATTCTAATTAGTGTTTAGTGGTATCTCATTGTGGTTTTAATTTGCAATTCACTAATGACATATGACATTGAGCCTCTGTTCATACGCTTACTTGCTATCTGTATATCTTCTTTGGTGAAATGTCTGTTCAGGTGTTTGGCCCATTTTTTATTTATTTATTATTTTTTTTTTGTGAGGAAGACCAGCCCTGAGCTAACATCCGTCACCAATCCTCCTCTTTTTGCTGAGGAAGACTGACCCTGGGCTAACATCTGTGCCCATCTTCCTCTACTTTATATGGGACGCCGCCATGGCGTGGCTGACAAGCAATGCATTGGCGGGCACCCGGGATCCGAACCTGCGAACCCCTGGCTGCCAGGCACAGACTAAACCACTGCGCCACCGGGCGGCCCCTGGCCCATTTTTAAATCAGGTTTTCTTTTTAATTGTTGAATTTTAAGAGTTTTTGTATATTTTGGATAACAGTCCTTTATCAAATATGTCTTTCGCAAATATTTTCTCCCAGTCTGTGGCTTGTCTCCTTGTTCTTTTGAATGTGTGTTGTTTTAAGCCGCTAAGTTTGTGGTAGTTTATTACTGCAGCTATAGGAAACAAATTCACTATCCGTGGAGAAACAATCCTCAAGTCTGATAAGCCATGATTAACCAGGACCCAAGTGTCCCCACTCAGGACAGTTTGCTGAATTCAGGAATGTATGGGCCACTGTGATGGGCAAAAGTCACGATGAAGCAAGGATCAGCTGAGGACAATGCCCAGGGCTCCCCAACAAAGGTGAGGGGTCCATGTGCCTTTGGAGCTGGTGGTGCTGGTGGAACTGAGAATGGCAGGGGCCTTGTTCCTTCTGAGGCTATGACCTCCCCCATGCATCCTGGAAGGCATGTGACAAATGTCAGGCTTTGCAATCAGGTCACAATGGAGAGCAAAGGGACCCAACCAGAGGCACCCTTGGAACAGGGCAGATCAGAGCACGTGAGTCCCTTCCCAGCTGACTGTGGCAATCCCACAACTTTTGGAACCCTAGTCTTTCTTTCCTCCCAGACTCCTTCAAAACAGGCCAGCATAGCTTTACTGGCCTTGGGTCCCCTGACCCCACAAACTCCTGACTGTAGCCGCCCGCAGGCTAACTGGGCTGCCAGCTTCCTCGGAGGGTCACACGGGGCCTGGCCCTTAGTTGGCTTTGAGTCTGACTTTCTAAAAGCTGACATTTCCTTGCCCCCACCTAGCGGATCCTTCGGGGATCTTGGGAGGACCAGACAAGGCCAAACAAGGGAGAATATGAATCACAAAGGTAGGAACGGGGGTCTGGCTGCGAAAAGGTTTGTAAAGGACAAACAAGAGAATCCAGAAATAAGAGAGAGGAGCTATATGACAAATTAGGGATAAAAATGAAAGGAAAAATAGGTTAGGTCTCAACTGGAGAAAAAGAAGACCAACTTCCTGATTTTTTTCATCCCTTCTCTGCTATCACCGAAAGCTAAAACATCAGCAGTCACAGAATTTACAGAAAAGGTAAAGAAACCTGAAACAGTAAAACCTCCATTAACTTGAGTCCAGACCAACCCTCCTCTCCCCCAATTCTAATGTCCGAAGCTTTCTCTTAATAAGAATCCTTTCAGTGGATTTGGCTTCAACCAAGAAGCAAAAATAGCTTCAAGAAAAGGAATAAGCTTCCGTGCAAGGTTAACAAGAACCAAGCCCCTCCCCGTGTCATGGGCTCAGAGGACACTCACGTGACCCGCCCAGGCCTCCAGACCCTCTTCTCTTCCCTCCATTCCCCACAGAGCCCCAGGGGTGGTCTTCCCTTCAAAGGGCTCTGTGTAGGTCACCCCACTGCTCAAAGATCTGCAATGGTCCCAATTGTCCCCAGAATAAAGGTCACATTCCCTGGCCTTGAATTCTCAGGCTCCTGGACAAGCTCCTTCCTCTGTGCGGAGCCTCCAGAGGGGTTTTCTGACCCCAGGTTCTTCACTTCTGCTCCTTGCACCGCCATGGCCTCAGCTCCTGCCAATGCGCTCACTTGAATACGCACTTAGATGTCCTTCAGACCCCTCAGACTCCTTCTCCACACTTCCTCCGTCTTCAGTCTTCCCTGCTTTGCTTCTTCCGCCAAACACCTGGTGTGGCACGTGCTGCGAGCTGACCACTGGCCCATTTCCTCTCCTTCCTGGACTCACAGTTGGGATGGCATTTCCCACGCTCCTTTGCAGTTAGGTGTGGGTGTGCGAAGGAGATGGAGCCCAAGGAGTCTGGGCAGAAGTGATTTAGGGCCCTTCTAGGTTTGGCCCATAAAGACCTCCTCCTCCTGGTCTTCCAGACTCCTTTTTCCTTCTAGCGGGCTGGAGGGGAGGCAACCTGCAGGGTGAGCTTGGGGGACCACATGTTGAGAAGGGTATTTCTGCAAGATGGAAGAAGGCTGGGTCCCTGAGTCCCTGCTTGTGCCCAGGAGAGCTGCCCCCAAGAGACACTCACATCGAACTACCGTATGAGCAAGAAGAAAGCTTATTTGTGTTGACCTACAGAGGTGCGGGAGATCACCTGTGACAGCAGCTAACTCTCCTTATCTAGTGCTCCTGGCATCGTTCTGCACTCTCCCTCTCTCTCATCTCCCATCAGAGAGAAACCAGTTCTTGACCATTCTAAGTGCTAGACATCCCTTGATTTACTTCCTGTCCACATCCCCTCTTTACTAGTTCTGGCCTCAGCACCTCCAGGCTCCTAACTGGTCTCCAGGCTTTACCCTAGCACCCCCACCCCCGTCTATCCCCCATGTTGCTACCAGGGTCACCTGCCTACATGCCAGGGGATCATGTCATGCACCTCCTTAGAACCCTTTAGGGATTTCCACTGCATTTGGGACAAACTCCAAAACCCTTCCCCTGGCGCATGGGCCCTCTATGATCTGCCCGCTGCCTGCCTCTCAGGGCTGTCCCCTTCCTCACTGTGGGCTCTCAGCTCGGGGCACTCACTTTCCCTGGACAGAGATTTCCTCATGCTGGGGAACGCTTGGTTCCCTCTGCCTAAAAAGCCCCCTCCTCCCACACTCAAGGCTCAGTTTGAGGGCTGCACTCCAGAAAGGCCTTCCAGGCCACTCCAGGCGGCATTATCTCCTCTGAGTTCCCATAGCCCCAAGTTCACTCCCCTTGGCAGCCTGTGTCCCATGGAGACCATACTTGTCTTCCTGTCTGTGGAGGATGTCTGTGGGGTTCTGTCTGTGGGGTTCTGTCTGCGCAGCACCTTTTTCCACCTGAGGAGCTGTCCCCCTCCTCATATTCCATGTGGTTCTGGGGGGTCATCCCCCTGGCCTCAGGGTGCATTTGTGACCCACAACTGACCCGTCACAGTGGGATGGCATGGTCCATTGGGGCCAATCATGACCATGGTCAACGTGCGACTTGCCCCAACCAAGTCACCTCTCCTTATATTTACACCTTTTGCCATCGACTTTGCAGTTTCTCCTGTCACATTATCAGATTAGCCCTTTGGGTGGCTGTGTGTCTTAGTCTGTTCAGGCTGCCATAACAGAAATACCATAGACTGAGTGGCTTATATGCAACAGAAATTTATTTCTCACAGCTCTGAGGGCTGGGAAGTCCAAGATCAAGACGCCAGCAGATGTGGTGTCTGGTGAGGACCTGCTTCCTGGTTCACAGACGGCCATCTTTTCTCTGTAACCACACAGTGCGGAAGGGAGCTCTCTGGGGTCCCTTTTATAAGGACACTAATCCCATTCATGAGGGCTTCACTCTCATCACCTAAGCACCTCCAAATACCATTGCCTTGAGGATTAGAATTTCGACAAGAACTTGGGGGGATACATGCTGACCACAGCACCAGTGACTTGCTTTAGCCCAGGGAATTGGGTGGGAGAAAGACGTCACCAGTTCTGAGCCTTGGCTGGAGAGGCCTTGCGAGTCTCCATTCAAGCTCTTGCACACCCCCCCCCCACAATCAGCATGAAAAGGCTTCCCCAGGTGGCCGCTGCACCCTCCACTGGGGCCCCTGAGTACACAAAGAGGGAGCAGGCCTGAGCCCAAACCTCAGAGGGGAGCTGATGCGAAGATCGAAGAGATGCCCAGCTGAGCCCAGGCTGGATCAGCTGACCCCTAGCCAACCCTTCAGGCACTGAGTTTTGTGGAGGTTTGCCTAAGAGCAACAGCCAACTGGTATGATAATTTCTTTTTTCTGTTGGGTTTGGCTTAGGGCTGGGAGCAACCATCTTTTCCTCTAAGTCCAGGGCACGTCTGAAGCAGGAGAGAATGAAGCTGACACACGAAGGACGGCAGAGGCAAGTGGAGCTGAGAATGGAGGAGACAGAGAGCTCAGACAAGACCACTGAAGGCCTGCGTCCAGCCTCCGTCCATGACTCCTCAGTCATGCGAGCCAGAGACAATTCCACTTTGGTCTACATTTCTTCCATGGGCTACTGAAAGGCTCCTGGCTCTTAAGGCGTTTCTCTTCTCCCTCTATCCTGAGCTTCTCAAGGGCAATGACTTAACTCATCCGAGCATCTCCAAAGCATAGCACAGTGCTGCCACAGGGCTTGTGCTTAATCAATGTTTGTAAACTTCCCACAGTAAGTGTTCAGTCAGAAACAATTGTCGAGTGTTGTCCGATTTAACCAGAAAAGTCACAGGATCCTACGATTGATGGTGGAAGAGCATTTTTCTAGAAAAAATCCAGGTCACAATATGTGGGTGGAGGCCTCAGGCCCCGGTCTCCTGATTTTCATTCCAGTCCAATTTGCTTTCCACTGCGCTATGGTTTTTGATCAATAAACCCAAAGCCTGCATTCTCAGCATAGTGCAGTTCATCGAGGTTTTATTACAAAATCAACAAAAATGTCCAAAGGCGATTGGGACCCAGTGAAAAATGGCAAAAGGGACAAGCCTGGGAGCTGGGACATGGGAAAGCCGGGCGTGGTGTGATTTACCAGCAGGGGAAGCATTGCATGGGCCTTTGCAGAACTGGAGGACTGTTTAAAAGGCGATAATTTGTTCAGCTGTAATTGCAGGTCTCTCCGGCTGATGGAAGCTCTTTGTGTTCCTAGAGAAATTTAATAGAGCAGTAACAGTTTTAATGACACCCCTCCCAATACTGTTCACCCCACCCCTAGATGCCAGATGGTCAAGGAGTGCCCTGAAAAATGGGCATTAGTCATCCTTCTAGAGAGTGGCTGTGCCCTGAGCTCAGAAGGCTCACTTTCATTTTTCCTGTACGTCTTCAGAGGTGATGTCCATGGTTGGGTAAACTGAGTCAGGGAGAGTCCACTGTACTTAGGGGGAGGTGGGAATTCTGGGAGGTCCTGGCTCCTCTATCACCCTCAGTTGCCTCTTGGGATCTCTCCAGCCATTCCCAGGCTCCGAGATTTAATGACAGCCTCAGGCGAGAAGGCCCTTTGGACTCAGAAAGAACTAGTTCAAATCCTGGCTCTCTCATTACTAGCTGTGTCACCTTGGGCAAATGTCACACTGAGACTCTGTCTCCTCTACAAAATGGTGCTGATCACTCCTCCTTCGTGGGTGCTGCTATGAGGGTCCAGGGAGACAGTCCTATAAGGCACCTCACCAGCCCTCCCCCAACACCTGTGATACAGCAGCCCCAGCACAGGCCTCAAAGTACCCAAGACTTCCGTGTGCAGGTGCCTGAGCCCAGGAGAGGCCAGCCTTAGGCCACCTTCTCGCCTCCTGGACTCCCCACTGGCTGCCTCTTCCAGGGCTCAAAGTGGGAACCCAGGAAGTGGAGCTGAGTTTGTGGACTGTGAAAGAGACTGAGGCAGGTGCCTCGGTGGAATGCCTGGGGCCTGTCCTCAAGGCCATGGGGCAGAGGGAGGTGGTGATTGGGTCCATACTGGGCTCTCCAAGGTCTGGCCCTGCATCCAGACCCAGACTCAGGATGGCTTAGCCTCTCCTCAGTCAGGAAGTTTCTAGGATTCCAGCAAACTCCCTAACCTCACTCAGCACAACGTGTGGGTCATGTGGCAAGAGCTCTGACCTCACTAGGCAGTTTCTGCGAGCACTTGGGTTGGGAACGGATTCACCTGTGGGCTTGCTTCGGGCTCACAGATATGTGACCTTGGAGGGCACGTCTGGTTCAAATCTGACCAGGTTTGTTTGTGGCGGCGGTTTAAGAAACAGGAGTTACTGATCAGTTTTGCAGTTGAAGTCCTGTTTCTTTCTGTGCTGATACAGTGTGTGGTGGTGTTAGGAACCTTCCCACCTGGCCACAGGGCTGGAGAATTCCAGAAGGATAACCGGAGACACCTTCCTCTCACCAGTCACATTTAAAAGAAAGGATCTGGGGTGCTGATGGAGGGGTCTGGTGGTGGTGGCCAGGGTTACTTTCTTCCCAACCACCTTTCCCCTCCCGTGGAAACTCAGCCAGGATAGAGACGTCTGCCTTGTCCAGGGTGGCCAACAATCCCAGTTTGCCCGGGCCTGTCTCAATTTTAGCGTTAAAAGTCTTGAGTCCTGCGTAATCCCTCAGTCCCAGGCAAAGCAGGATGGTGGTTGCTTTGGTCAGCCCAGGACACACGTAGAGTAGACACTAAACAAATATTTCTTGCATGAATAAATAAACTGCATTTAGTTCAATTTAATACTATCTGATTTAACAGACTCACATTGGACAAACACATAATAATGCAGCCTGTTTCTTGTATGAGCTGCAGTTTGCAAAGCTCCTTGTGTCTTGACCTGATCCTCCCACTCCTGGAAGGCAGTTGGAGGGATGGAGAGGTAGGTATTACTCATAAGGTAGCCAAGGTCATTGATGCCTACCTCCTAGGTCAGAGAAGCTAAAGGTCAAGGCGTTGCTCCAGACCAGAGCTTTCCCCACCAGCTGCAATTCCCTGAAGCCAGCCTGGTTGTAGCAGAATTTGCTTCTGTTCTGCACCCTCCTCCCAGCCTCCTTCAGGCCTTGGGGAGCCAGGCTCATTTCTCTCCCTGCTTCCTTCTCTGCCCAGTCACCCCATGGCACCCCCATGTGATGTGCACCCAGTAAGGCTCCAGTTGTACGTGTGCTGTGTATCTTGTCACTGTTGTTTGTGCTTTTTTGGGGGGGCCACACCCAATGAGATACGGTGGTGGGAGGGTGCCAAGCCGTGCCCGCCGAATACAGGACACGACAAATGATGACGGCAGAGATACTGGTGACGACCGTGGGGTGGTGAGCGCGGGGAGGGATGGAGGAGATGGTGGGGCTGTGACAATAATGCTCACTGTGTGGGGAGGTCTAGCTCTCAGCCTGCAGATGGAGTCAGGCAGGTCTGCTCTAGGTTTCGCGGGTCTGGACTATGATGACAAGTCCGTCGCAGACTCTCTAGCACATTTACGCACCCCAGCTACGGAATCACAGTCACTCTCCAACCCACGGCCTGGCTCGGTCCGTCTCTGTCAAATGCTATTACATGATTATAAAAGCAAAGCTCTAGGAAGAACTAGTGTCTGCCTGGGGCCTTTGGAACGACAGAGAGGACAGAATAGCTTCAAGTGCCTATTGAGGCCAAGGGCCAGTTAGCGGGGCATGGGCGCAGAGGACAGAGCGCCTGGCGGCGTGCACACCTTGCTCCTGGGAGAGATTGTGTACCAGAACACCTTCCTCTCATCCATTTCTGGTAACAGTTCATCCGGTAGGCGGTGGGGGCCCCCGGGGACTCCTCGCCTTGGAACACAGAGCGTGTTCACCCCTTGGAGAGCCGTGTTTGGGGAGAGCAGGCTGGGCGCTGAGCTGCCACAAAGCACGTGTCTGTGAGAAGAGGCACCATCAGGCAAGTTAGATCTGTGTTACTTAGAATGCTGGCCCTTGTGGTCTCCAGTCTCTGTGGCTTCTTCTCCCCCCACATCTGGGAGGTGACTTGTGGGCCCAGTCGTGGCGTGGAACTATAGGGCACACCTTGCAGGGGGGAAGACAGCAGATCCCCCTAGGATGGGATGCTGGGGGCAGGGAGAGAGACGGGGGGCTGGAGGGGGCCACCTCCGCATCTTGCCAGGCCCAGGGTGCCTGCCCAGGCTACCCCAGAAGCCACAAGGCTATAGCAGACACCTGTGGCCATCTCTGGAGCCCCAGCCAGCCTGCTTCCCCACTTAATTTCCTCAACCTCTCTTTTCTAATCAGCAAGAGATGGCAATGAGGCCTTGCCAAGGAAAACCCAGCCCCAGTGCTGGGCACACAGTAGGTGTGGGCAGTGAGTAGGGATCTAGATTCTGCAGCTGACAGAGGGAAGCTCAGAGCAGGGGCATGGAGCCTGCAGACCCTAGAGGGAGTTCTCGGCCTCTCCCAGCAGCACAGCCCCTCCCTCCAGCCCCGGGCTCCACAGGACGGCAGCTCAGGGATGGTGTTTTCCATTTATATGGTCCACGCAGGCAAAGTGCCTACCAGCAGGTGGACACACACCATATACACCACACACACCCCACAGATGCACACACCACACAAACACACACATACATACCACACACTCCCCCCACAACATACCACACATACATGCACATACCACATACACACACACACCACAGATGCACACACCACACAAACACACACAGCACACACACACATGCATGCAATACACAACACACACATGCACACACATACACACCATATACGTGCACACATAGCCCAGCAAACGGCTCCCTCCTGGAGAGTTTCTCAAGGGAAACTGAAGAGTTCCCCGCGTCTCCTCTCTGGGTCTGCCCGGGGCCCCAGCCCGTCCAGCCGTCAGGGCTGCCAGCAGGCAGCTGGTGGGTGAGGTCTCCCCCCTCCCCTGGGCCGGGACTCGCCCTGTTGCAGTTGGCAGCAGCCCTGCCAATCAAGGGAGAGGAAAGAGTTGCTTGGCCAAGACCAGGGGGCAGGGGGTGTTGAGAGGCCACTCTGAGCTCCCACCCCTGCCCTGCAGGGACAGCACCCCCTGCCCGGGGAGATGACACTGGGCAGGGCTGGCCAAGTGCTCTTCAGGCTCCAGGGGAGCCTGCTGAGCTGGGAAAGGGCTCAGAAAGCAGAGACTTCGGGATGGGCTCAAACTGTGAGGCTGGCACCGGGGTGGGAGGAGGAGGGCGCCCTTCAGGCCAGGGGTGTCACCCAAGGGTGGGGAGAGGTGCCAGGGTCACAGCCCAGCCAAGCAAGACGGGAAACGAAGGGTTGCAGCCAGGGACAGAAAGCGGTGCGCACGGAGCGGCAGGCGGCCTGGAAGGTCTGGGCTTTGCTGGCCACTAGGAGCTGATCCTGCTGCTTGTCCTTCAGGAGCCCCAGCCTGCTGTCAGCGGGGAACTGGTAATGTGTGCGGGGCCCTGAGCTTGGTACTATCACAGAGGCGAGCGCGGCCCGGCTGAGGGTGCCCCCGTTGCTTGGTACGGATGGACAGTGACATTTCCTCACTCGGAGCAAGCAGCTTTCAGACAAGCCTTTTCTCCCTGCTGCCAACAGGCGCTGCCCGAGGTCCCTGTCCTTTACTGGCTTCTGAGGCTCAGCACGGAGGGAGAGCAGGCAACACCCTGGGAGGGCCTGACCCTCATCTGGCCACCTGGAAAATGCACAGACGTCTGCTCTGAGGATTGAATGAGATCAAATATCAGAAGCCAGAGTGCGTCTTCTAACCGGACAGCAGGTCCTGTTGCTCCTTTGTTTAAAACCCTGCAGTGGCTCCCGTCTTGCTCACAGCTAAACTCCCTGCAGAGGTCGACTCGGCCTCACACGATCTGGACCTGCTTGGACCTCGTTCCCTAGCACCTGCCCCTGCTCACTCTGCTCCAGCCTCTCTGAGCCTTGACTTCTCACGTGCTGTTCCTTCTGCCTGCAGTGCCTCCCCCGGGCGTGCTTGCCTCCTGCCTGTCTCTGCTCAAGAGGGCCTCCTGCCCTGCGTGGGTTGGCAACAGAGCCCCCATTTTTCCCCCATTGGCTTGCTCTATTTTCTCCTTAGCCCTTTTACCACCTGACATATTGTATTTTTATTTGTCTATTTACTTCCTGCCCCTTCCCTCAAATGTGAGTGCCAAGAGGCAGGGTTTATGTCTGTTTTGCTCACTGCTGAATCCCTATCTCCCCTAGAATGGTCCTGGCATGTAACAGGCACCCCATCAATATTCATTCAGAGAACAAAGAGCATGGTTGAAAGTGTCCACTCAGCAGAGTACTTAACATAAAAGGCGCTCAGTAGACGCCCTGGCTGGTGCCCTATACATCGAGTTGCCAGATTTAGTGAATAAAAATGCAGGACGTCCGTGCGCCACTTGGGACATATACACAAGAATTACTTGGTGTCTATCTGAAATTCAAATTTAACTGGACGTCCTCTCTTTTATCCGGCCACCCTACCTGTGTAGCCCCCTGCTCTGACCTCTGCCTCCTTGCCTTTCCCTCCCTGTCCCCTGACCCGCTGTGCTGGTGACCCAGCGCTGGGAAGATCTGAATTTCCCCACCTGGGGCAGTCTGGAAAGAAGAGGAGGGCTCCAGAGGAGGTGCTGGGGATTCGCCATGTTGGACCAGCTCTCTCCACAGCCTGGGGTCATCACAGCATTCTGCCCCATTGCCCGGAAGGCTTATGTCCCACAGCCAGCCCTGCGGCTGTCCCCAGCATTGTCACCCTGCTTGAAATGTGGGATGTAAGATGTGCTCCATTAGACGCTGCGAGATCAGAGTCTGATGAAGCCGTTGGTAGAAACATCCTGGAATTCGGCATTTGACCCCTCAGCCTTCCTCCCCAGGCGAGCAGAACATGGTGGCTGTGCTGGCACTGAGTTCCTTTTGGGGAATGTCCCCAACACCCCACTCTCTCCCTGCTCTCACCCTCACCAGGGGCTGAAGTCTCCAGACCATCAAGGTTTTGTGCTTCTCCACTAAGGGTGGACAGCTGGACCTCACTGCCCCCAAGAGCCACCCCGCGGGTGCTTCTCTGTGCCTGGAGCTGCTACTGCGTGTGCGTCAGGGCTCCAATGCTCCGGCCCGCACCCACCCCACTCTCCCCCAGGTCCCTGTGGCCAGGCGGGACTGCGCAGGAAGACCCGCCCAACTCAGGCCCACCTGCACCAGCCTCGTCTTGTGAGCCAGTTAAGCCCCACGCAGACCTTCCGAGTCAGAACCCCTGGGGTCCAGGGCCTGGCATGTCCCAGGTGACTGTCACATACACTTGAGTTTGAGAACCTTCATGGCGGGAACAGCAGCTGGAGGTGATGTGAACCGAGTGGATGATCTCTAGGACTTGCAGGCTCCACCACCCAGAGGCCCTGACCTCTCAGCTCCTTCCAGTTCTGCTCGGTCCGCAAACTTGTACTGAGCACCCTCCATGTGTTAAAAATGGTGCTCCGTCCTGCCCTCCAGGAGCTCAAACAAATGGAAAATTCCTGGGCACCGCCATCTACTCTATTTCTTAAGCCAAAAATACAAGATTCCTCTCTGTTCTTCACGCACCACCTCTGCAAATCTCATTGACTCCACCTCAGAGCATAACCTGGATCTGACCATTTTTCCAGCTCTCCCACCAACAGCCTGGTTCAATCCACCATCATCTTTTCCCTGGACCACGGCAAACGTGCACCATTCTGTCTGCTATTTTTGCTCCATTCCAACCAATTCTCCACCTAGTAACCTATATGATTTCCCCCCAAAATCTTCTTTTATTCATGGTAGCCTCAAACTGGAAACAACCCCATGTTCTTCAACAGGTTAATGGTTAAATAAACTGTGCTATGTCCACACCATGGAATACTACTCAGAAATAAATAGAAATGAATTATTGATACACACAATTCAAGGCAATTATGCTGAGTGAAAAAATCAATCTCAAAAGGATACATACTGCTTGATTCCATGTAGCAATCAGGAAATAACATAATTATAGAGACGGAGAACAGATTAGTGTTAGCTGGGGATTAGGGACGGGGGAGGAGGGGGTGCACGTGGCTGTAAAGGGCTAACACAAGGGAGCCTTGTGGGATGGTACAGTTGAGTATCATGATTGTGGCGGTGGTTATGCAAGGCTACACATGAGACAGAATTGCACAGACCTACACACACACAAATGAGTGTGTACATAATTGGTAAAACCTGAATAAGTTCCATGGATTGTACCAATGCCAACCTTGATATTGCATTATAGTTGTGTAAGATGTTAAATTGGGCGAATGTAGGGGAAGGGTACCTGGGACTTCCTTGTGCATTTCTTTCAATAGCCACACTTCCTGCAATTCCCCTCTGTCACCCCAAACTTTCCTTACATTCCAGGTCTGTGACTCTCATCAGTGAGGGCCTCTTGCGGAGGTGACATTGAGACCTGAGTGTTGGGAAGAACCCTGGCTTTCGAAGGTCAGAGGAAAGAGCCTTCTGGTCAGAGGGACCTGCTAGTGCAAAGGCCCTGAGGAAGAAGCAGCTTTGGGTTTTCAGGGAAGAAGACAGGACAGCTATAGGAGAAGAAGCTGCAGAGGGAGGAGAACCAGCCCAGACAGACTCTTACGGGACGTGATGAGGAGTTGGGGTTTTCACTCTGATCAAAGCCACTGGAGAGTTTTACGCAGAAACGTGATTTAATTTGGGATTTTGAAGTAGCACACCGGCTACTGTGAGAATAAACGATGGTAGAGAGGCAGGCGTAGTTGCAGGGAGGCCATTTGGGAGCATTTGGCAATAATCCAGGTGAGGGGGAGAGGGTCTGGGCTAGGGAGCGCGAGGGAGAGAGGGAGGTGCATCAATTTGAGTTTTAGGCAGTGGACCTAGCACAACCTGGTGACTGATTGCAGTGGGGGTGGGGGGCGTGAAAGAGAGAGAAAGATCACATATAATGCGTAAGTTTTTGTGGGAGGGGCTGCAGGCTGTCCCTCTACTGACTTCATACTGCCTGTGTGGTCTTGTGAAAGTCACACAACCTCTCTGAACTTAATGGGCTCTAATCTCTGTCCTGCCTGTGCCGAGGGTTACATATGGATAGCTTGCCCAAGGCCAAGGCCACCTCCCTGAGAAGCCCTCCGGGCCCTTCCCTGGAGTGGCCTTCCTCTTCTGGTCACCAGAGCCCTCTATGCCTCTCCCTCCATGACTCTTCCTTGGGTCACGGCTCTTGGTGAATAGTTGTGTAAGATGTTAGATCTTGGTCAGCTTGTCTTTCTCCACCAACTGTGACCTCCTGGCCCAGGTCTGTTTCGCTTCTGCTTCTCCGTGGCACCAGCATCATGTCGGATATTTGGCGGAGGCTCCATCAATGCTTGTGGGATGGACAAATGGGTCAAACATTCGCCACCGTGCCAGTGCTTGTCTGTCACTCTCCCCAGGTTCCAGTTGGGAGAATGGCTTCAGATGCCCAGGAGTGGCCAAGCTCACATGTCATCACCAGCAATGACAGTCTTCCCCCAGGGAGTAGCAAGACCAGTGCTTCCTGTGTCTTCTCGGAGCCAAGGCGGCAAACCCCAGCCGGGAGCCCAGCCTACTTTGATCAGCCTGTTCATGCCTGGGGGGCTGTCCATGTGACACCTCTCACGAGGACTCTGCCCCAAATCAGGGTTGTGGGAAAGCCCCTCTGTCCCCAGAGAGAGTGAGGATGCACTCACCCCAGCAGCTGACAGCAGCCCTCTTGTGCCAGCACACAGGGAGGGCAGAGCCCAGAGATCTGCAGGGAAACAGCTAGAACCCCTCCAACTAGGCCTGGAAGTGGCTGCGGCTGGGATTTTGCTGTGTGGGCCACTGCATCTCCTTGATTGTGCTATGAAGTGGTCTCCCCTTTAGCATTCGCTTTTGTGTCTATATTTGTGTTATGAAACATTTCACAGAGACTACATAGCAGACTGACTTTATCGTGTAAGTCAGTTAGCACTGAGTTTTGTTACTCGCTGTGAAAATCACCCCAATACACCTCCAGATTGTACAGACAAGTCAGCTAGAGCCCAGAGGGGGAAAGAGACCCCCCACGCTCGGTTCTTCTCCCCTTTTCTCTTCTGCTCTCTACCTCCTTGCTCCTCCCCAGAGCCCTGGGGCCAGGTTCTCTGGGTGGGCCTGAGCCCCCAGGGGCTGGGGTTTGGGTGCTCTCCCACCACTGGGCAGGTGCTTGGGGCCAACTGGGGTTCTCCCCACTCCACTCCATTCCCCTCCTGGTCTCTCTCCGTGTTGAGTTACTGGGCAGCAGGGTAAAGTTTTTCCCTTTCCATCCTGCAGGGCCCTAGCAGGTGGAAGAGGACATCACCCAGGGATCAGAGCCTTTGCTAGACCTGGAGAATCTGCCCGGGAGAGAATCCTGGGCTTGTCTACAGCCGCAGGCATTTAGGGAGTCCTCAGCTGGCTCATTTCACAGATCAGGAAACCAAGGCCCAGAGGGGGCCTAACTCCCAGCCCCCTCCTGAGGCCTGGTGAACCAGCAGGGATACCGCTGGGCCTGCCCCTGCCCCATGAGGGCTCCCAGGAGAGGGGCTGGCTCCGGGGAGGTTTCACGGACAAGCAGGAGGAGAAAGACCGAAGATGGAGCCTCCACTGGAGGGGCGAGGTCTTCAGAGGGAGACCCTCAGCTCAGGTCAGAGGATAGCAGGACCAGGGATGAGCCGAGAAGTGGAATGTGGGGGGCAGGGGGACTTCAGGGGAGCTCAGGAATGTGGGGGCTGCTGAACCAGAGAGTGGCTTGAACGGGAGGCCCCGGGCCCCACTCCTGGCTGTGACCTGGGATGGTGACTGGGTGGCTGTGAGGACTGAAGGGGACAGGAGAGTGAAAGCCCAGCACAGCGCAGAGGTCACTGTCACGGCTGTGGCTGCCATGGCATCTATGAACCCTGCCATCGCCTCGGCTCCCTCGCTCCTTCACCCACATTCAGCTCCTCGATGCCCTCTCCCTTCTCCCCCGCGGTGGCCCCCGCCCTGTCCTCCCAGCCCAACTCTTGGGCCTCCCCTGGCTGGGCCAGCCCCGCTTTGCTCTCTCTGATGGTTTCCAGAAATCATTTCCTGCAGACAGGACACTCCACTCCTGATCAATATTCATAATGAGAGCAATAACCGAGGTCTATCAGGCACCTATCACATGCCGGGCACTGTGATAAGCACTGCGTAGCCCTGAGGGACTGAGGCGACAACCCCCATCCCCCACTGGCCCGTCCCTTCATGGGCAGGGAGGGTGGGCCAGGGTGCCGAGGGTCCTTCCTACCGGCCGACTTCCTGGAGGGTGGTTGCCGGCTCTGGGATTACCTTGTGCGTGGCCTCGGACACATTGCTGCCCTCCGTGGGCAGTTTTCCTGTCTGTAGGACGAGGGACGTGGAGGAGCAGGTGCTCCTCGGGACCCCTCTCGCCCCACCCACTCTGATTCTGCTGCTAAAATGATAACAGTCACACGAGTGCTTCGCTTGCCTATTGGAGCCCTCATTTTCATCGCTTCCATTAATACTTACGCGTATTTTTAACATCCTCCAGTGCCCTCAATTTGTTTTCTCATTTTCATCCTCATTTCAATTGCCCCCTGGGACATGGGACCTAATTTTAGCGAAGGTCAAATGCAGTTTCTCAGGGCCGCCCCCTTTCTCGACACCCACCTTCGCAGAGCAGGGCAGCGACAGATGCTTCAGGCTGCTTCTGTTGCCTGGCTCTCTGGCAGGGGCGTCTGGGCTTAGGGCAGGGGTGGGGGTGGAGCTCTCTACCTGGCTAGGAATTGCTCCGTTGACCACCACCTTGAGTCCTGGCTGTGAACCCTGGCCTCAGTGTCCTTCAGAAAGGCCCAGAGCCACGAGAGGCCTGAGTGGTCTTTGCTTCAACCTTCTTACTTGTAGTGGGGGAAAATGAGGCACAGAGAGGGGCTTGTCTAGCCAGGCCAAGATTCAGCTAAAATCTGCTCCTCAATCCTGTGGTTCAGTGTCAGAAAGAATGAAGGGGCAGTGAAGTCACTCCCTGTACACACATCGTGGCATCAAGCACACCCCAATGTCCACAGCAAACTAAACAGCGCATTTAATAATCAGGAGACGTAGCGCCCCCTTATTTTTCTTCAGACTATGGCTGGCTTGAGCTGGGCTGGGCATGGTGCAGGACAGAGATCTATGGCGATGGGTTCAGAGCACAGGCGTGGGTCCAATCTGTCGCTGGTGATGCTGCACGTGGACTTGGGTATTTCTTAGAAACACAAGTGGAGTCAGAAGTGTCCCTGGTTGACAAGGTCCCTGTGCCCAAAGAAGAGGCCACCTGCGTAGATGCAAAGACGCTGGGGTGGTGAGAGGGCTGGTCATGGGGGAGAGTTTTGAGGGCACTGGTTTCATCAAGTGGCCAACTGGTCTCGAATGTAGATTTGCTCACATACAATCCAGGCCGCCCCCCAGTCCCTCTGTGACCCCCACCCCCCGGGTGGCCTTGAGAACTAACAACTTGCAGCACTGAAGCTTCAGGCTCCCCAGGTCCCCAGGCTTTCCTCGCCCTCCCCCCAGCCTGTTCCAGCACGGTTAGAGGCTGCTGACAGCCTACTCGGCCGGCCCGCAGGCCAGCGCTCCTGCCTCCTCTTTCCGTCCACCCCGCCACGAGCGTGAGCAGGCACTGTTTGCAAATAATGATCAATCTCCAAGGCCAGGGCTCTGGAAAATGAAAACTGCAGCTGTTGGCCTGGGGCTTTTAATTATTGGAAACATTTAAGAGGGAGGAGGCAGCCATTCCCAGGAAACACTCCAGGCTGGGGACTCCCATCCCCCGGAGAGGCCTGTCGCCCCCTCACCCCATGCTGGGTGTGTAGGGGTCTCCCTGGGGTCTGCGGGCACAGGACACTCCTGGGCACAGCGTTTAGAGACCTAGGGGACTAGAGGGCAGGCAGAAGGCCCAGCTGCCCAAGAAGTGACTGGCATCTACAGGCACAGCTGTGCCACCACCTGCTGGCCTTGCACTGCCTCATCTGAACCCCAACTGAACCCCAGGGCTAGGAGGGCCTGGCACTGGGGACAGCTTGTTGACTGCTCCCTCCAGATGTGATCCTCATCACCTGGACCCAGTGGGAGCACGGGTGCTCCAGGATAGCTAAGGGGACAGGGACACACAAGCAGAAAATGGGCTCAGAGAGAGGCCTGGCTGCCCAGCTTCAGGCTGTCCAGAGTAGCTCCTCCCCAGGGAGGGCGGGAGCTCCAGGCCTCTTTCCAGGTTCCCCAGCCCCTCTTCACCTCTCAGCCTCATGCTCCCTCCTACCCGGAGATGCTGACCCAGGTCGCCACGTGTCTGGTCAGTTCACTATTCCCTGCAAAACCTCTGCTCAGCCCTCTACTTCCCCGACATAGATGTTTTTAATGTGTGTATGTGTGTGCATGGGTGTAGACGTGTGTGTGTGATAGCAATAGTTGCCCTTTCCAGCTCCTTCTAGCCAGGCCCCGCCCTGGCTGCGCACACACGTAGGCTGATGGACTTCGCAGGGAGGTGGTGTGCCAGCCTGACTTGACATGAGGACCCTGAAGCTCAGGGAAGTTAGGAACCTGCTGCAGGCCCCTGGGGCTCGTCCACCTCCTGCTGCCCTGGATACATCTCGCCAAGGAGTACAGTTAAGTCATGAGGGTGAGTGTGTCGTGTGGGTGTGTGATGTTCTCAGCCAGGCCCAGCGCTATCCCGGGCCCTGCAGCTGTGAAACCTGCTGGGCAGTGAAACCCGGCCTGCGTATGAGTCAAGGGGCACCCAAGGAGGGGTGGGCCCTCGAGGGTGGGCTCTCTGCCTCTTTTAACCATTTCCCTCCCAGGAAAGCAAGGAGTCTCAGGGCAGAGCGTGCCACCTCTGACCCCTCACGCTGCCTGCAGCTGGCACACAGTCGGCCCTCAAGCTCTGGGTGAGTCTAGGCACATGGGTGCCTGCCCTCCCCGCCACCACCATGAGCCCGGCCTACTTCTGATTCGCCCCCCGTGTTGGGGCCCCCTTGCTCCCCGGGCAGGGGGCAGGGCACACAGTAGGTGGTTGGGGATTCGCACTGAAGAAAATGGAAGGAGGCTCCAAAGGACTCCCAACGACAGAGCTTCTCCCTTCTGGGTGAGCCATTGCTATGGCCTTCCCACCTGGGTCACCTTCAGAGGGGTCAGCATGAAGCCCTGCCCCAGGGACCCCCTCATATGGACTCACCCCATTACGGGGACGAGGGCATAATGGAAAATTCTGCCTGTGACTTTGCTTCCCTGACTAACCTCCCCCCTGCACTCCAGCCACTTCCCACAGCTCAGCCTCCTAATTGCTCGGAGCCTGTGAAAGCCTTTTAGAGCTTCTGGGACCTTCCTTTGCTATTTTTTCCCTTTGATTTGAAAGAGAATTAAGTAGGCGTGGAAAATGCAACCTGAGGACCTTGGGATGGGGGTGGGGTGGAAGCATGGTGCCCTCGCACCCAGCATGGCCTGCCCCTGAAGGGACCTGGGGGAGGCAACCCCCTGCTGCCTGGGTCACCTGAAGACCCTGCACAGAGCTGGGCTGTGGAGGAAGGGGGCTTGATGGGAACCGACAAAGGATGGCTCATTTGGGGACCAAGTTGTCTCATCAAGCAGCTCTGGTGTCCAGCAAATTGTCCCACAGTGGGGGTCTGTAGAAAGACCTGGCCCCGAAGCCTGGGTGGCAATTGCCACAGTAGCCACTGCTCCTTCCTGCCTTGCCTAGCACCAGGCCTCCACTTGGTCCAGGGCACCGGGCCCTTCGACCTCCCTCTGCAAGGCGAGTGATGGAAGGGGCTGGCACAGAGCCCTGAGGAAGCCCAGACATTCAGGACCAACGAGGGGGAGGGGCCAAGCGCAACCTTAGGAGGCCCAAGGCCAACGATGCAGTCCGTGGTGAGAGGATGCCAGGGTGGATAGGGCCATCAACACGGACCAGAGCACATCGCCATTACTGACCCAGCCGCAGACGTACATGAGAAATGGGAGGGATCTATCCAAGATGGCAGAACTTCTGGATGGCTCTGCCACCAATTCTGGGAGACCCTGGGCAAATCAGCACCCACCTGAGCCTCAGTTTCTCTCACCAGCAGAGAGAGGAGGTGGAATTAGATGACCTCAAGCGTCTAAGATGCCAGTCTATGCTCACACAGAGGCAGGAAAGAGGAGATCTCGTTTCCAGGGAGGGGGCAGTGGGGATAGCTCTCACGCCTGGCCTTTGTTGCCTGGCATTCAGGTATGGCTGTACCTCCTGGCAGCCTCAGAGGGCGCAGGGGAGGAGCGGCCAGTGAACAGGAGGGTGTGTGGCCATGTTTTGTCAACCCTGCGGTGCTGTCCAGAGGGATGGAGCACTTTGCCGTCGGTTTTGTTAGAGGCTGCTCTGAAAGAACTATCCTCCTTCTAAGGACCGGCCTCCTGGCTCTCCCAGAACATCGAGAGAACCTAGAGCTGCGGGAGTGGGAGGCAGAAGGACATAGAGACCATCTGGACCTCTCCACGCCCTTCCTAGAGAGCGACCCAGAGAAAGGGGGTGCCTTCCTGAAGGTGTTGGAAAGCCAAGTCTCAGACAGGCTGGTTTCCTCCATCCCAAGATTCCACCAAGGGCCCCTCAGTATGTCCTGAGACACAAGGTCAGCCCTGGGACAAGCCCAGCCCAGGGGAAGATCAGCAGGGCGGCCCCTGTGTGCGTGGAGGAAGAGGAAGCATAATAACAACAAGGTCAAGTGCTCAGAGCAGGGGGGTGGAGGGGGGATGCAGCCCCAGCTCTGCCCAACACCAGATGGGTGACCTTGGGCAAGGAAACACTCTTGCCTATAAAAGGGGAGGAGACCAAAATCTACCCCATTGGGGTAAGTGGGACAACCAGGCACATGGCCTGGAACATAGAAAGAATGTAGCAAACACTCCTATCATGTCGGTCAGGGAAGATACCCAGAGCCTGGGAGGGCGGCAAGCTGGCTCCCGCACATGCCCTTTGTCTAGGGAGGGTGAGTTTGGGGTGAGGTCCCAGGGCTAACCGCCCCTCTGCTGCTGTGGACAGGCAGATCCCCTGCAACCGAGGAGGCGGGACAGCACTTTATCCCAGGGGAGCTGCAGCCCAGGCTTCCCAGCTCCTCCCAGCGTGGGGCCCAGTGCACAAGGACAGCTGCAGGAAGGCACATGGCAGCCTGGGTGTTTTCATAGATCTATGCACAACACCAGCAGGGATAGGACCCTCCAATCCCCCCCATTACTACAGATGCTGCAACCTTTAGAAAAGAGAAAGGTGAAGAGGACAGACTGGACCTGCTTTGACATCATGCAAAGTCCTCAGGGCCCTCGCCGCATCCTTCCTTGTGCTGGCAGGAGATATAGAATTTTCTCCAATCAGATCACTCAGCTGCACAGGCCCAGGCAGACTGGCAACATTATCTACAAAGAGAATTGTCTATGTATTTGGGGAATAAGACTAGAAAGCACTTGATTTAATATATGTCACCCACCGGAGGCATTTTCAGAAATGTATGCAGCAGCAGCAGCCCCACAACAAGCAAAGTCAAGGAGCTGGCATCACGCTGCCCTGTAAATAATGGCTTTGTACTTTTCCAGGACACTCCTGGGGATCTATCCCAGAGCCAGCTATGACTCACCGGTACCCACATCTGCCCGTTACCTGAGCTCAGCCAGGAGGCAAGCATTCCACAGGACCCTTCTGATGTTTGTGAACATTGTTCTCTTTGGGTTTGGGACCCACCTTCCATGACAGACTGGGTTCCAGGCTCCATTACATCCCCAGCAGCCTTGGGTGCAACTGAGTGGCTCTCTTCCTCCTTTCTCCAGCGCCCCCTGGATCTAGAACATCCATTCGATGATCCATTGGTGCTATAGGATCATGAGTTAGTTGAACATGGCTGGAAAGGAGGGAGGGGAGTGGCATCTGGCGATGTCTGGCTGACTTGGTTGGGGGTCCTGGAGCTCTGCATCTGGATGAAGATGGATCCTCAGTGGTGAGGGAAGGGAGGTGGATAAAGATGGGTCCCCAGTGGCGAGGGATGGAGGGTGAATGAAGATAGGTCTCCAGTACTGGTGAGGAATGGGGATGAAGATGGGTCCCTAGTGGTGAGAAATGGGGAGTGAAGAAAGATCCCCCAGTGGTGACGGATGGGGGTGAAAAAAGATGGGTCCCCAGTGGTGAGGGATGCAGGGGGTGGATGAAGACAAATCCCCAGTGATGAGGGATGGAGGCAGGTCAGGACCAGATGGATCATATCGATATCTTTAGACAGAGCTGTCCCTGGAGAATGCCCAGTCAGGGGGCATCTGCTGAGGTGCCTGCCTGTGGACTCCCGGGTAGCTGTGGGAAGCAGGTGGCCAGAGCTGCTGGGAGACCTGGGGAGGATGGAGGAGAAGAGGGAGGAGCAGAGGGAAGGATGGCGGGAAAGGAAGTACCCATCAGTGCTGGAAAAGGCCAGATTGAGGACAATCTGCTGGAAGCAGAGGGCAGGGTGTGGCTGATTATCTGGGAGCAGGCCCCTCTTCCCCTCTCTACCCGCCAATTCTACAGGGTGGGCTGTGATCCCCCATTTAGGCTGAACCCCTTCAAACCAGCTGGGATTCAGTAGAAACCATCGTGACCTTTGTTTTAGACAACATCCAAACAGGGCAATTTTGAGAGTAAAAGAGGGTGCTCTTAATCGTCCTGAATGACAGACAACAGCAGAATGTCCAAGATGCCCGCCCTGTTCTAGAAGACCTGCTCTAGCAGAGGCTCAGCACTTCCCGGCTGTGTGCCCCTGAGCACAGCACTTGGTCTCTCTGGACCTCAATCTTCTCATGTGTGAAATGGGTACAGAAAGACATAACTCATGGGGCGTCCAACGGCAAGATGAGAGAGCAGATGTGGCTTTACTTGTAAACGTTACAGCGCTACTCGGAAGTCACAAGTCACTGCCAAGTCCTCACAACCAGGTGCACCCGGATGGGAAGGATAGGAAGGTGGTCACAGGGTGATTTTCCAACCATTTCAGGAACAGTCCTGGGATGAAAAGGGAGGGCATTTCTGAGGACAGTGAGCTAGTGAGGAGCCCCTTGGAAAATTCCGACTGGTGGCCCAGAACAGGGACTTTTGGTAATGCCTCATGTTTCCCAGAGGAACCGGTCCCATCATCATCTCCCAGGACATTCCCAACAGTTCTGCTAGGTGGAACTGGCATGGCACCGCACCCCGCCCGCCGCCCCACCCCATAGACGAGGAAACTCAGGCCCAGAGAGATCTCAGGGCTCGCCCGCAGTGACACAGCTAGAAGCAGACCTCCAGAGCCACTTCAGACCTGCTCCCTTCAACCTGCATCCCCAGACGCCGGGAGTTACTGAGAATTCCCACAACCCAGGCACTGGCTAAATGCCTAAGTTGTGGTCCATTTGACCCTAAGAGGAGATATCACGTGCCCCATTTTCAGAGAAGGAATCGAAGGCCCCCAAAGTTGAATCCCCAGCTCCAGGGTCAAGTAGAGATTACAACCCTCTTCTGCCTGACTCTCCAGCCCACAGCCTCCCTCTAGGACGTTCCCAGGAAAGTAGACAGGGTCTGGCCTGGAGCCCAGCTGACAGGATGCAGCCGGAGGGACGCCTACATGGAATTGTGTTTCCTGAGCGTTTGATAAAATGAAGTCTGCAGGCCCTGCTGGCGGGGTCCGAGAATCCACCCCTGCCCAGGTGACCTGGGGTGACCTGCCTCCTGCCTGCAAGGGAAAGACGTCTCTCCTCCCAGCACAGCTTTGGCCTTGACCCTCCTGTAGTGAGAGCCCCCACTCCCACCCCCATCTCTGCTCTTCCAAGTGGCTCCTGAGCTCAGCTCCATTAGGGGAGGGGCCCACAGCTGGGAGCAGGGGCTTCCACGCTGCCCGGGCGGCAGTACCAGCTCCAATCAGAAGCTTCCATTCTGACTCTCCCTTCACATCCTCATGTTCTTGCAGAAACCCCAGCTTCTCTTTGAGGCCCATGAGTGTTTCACACTGCAAACCTCCCGTGCATACGCTCATAATCTCCTTTATCCTGTCCCACTTTTTCCCATGGCGCTGATCACCTTGTCTCATTGACACAGTTTTCTCGTTTATTATGTCCGTTGTTCAGTGTCTGCCCCCATCTCCACGACAACGCGAGCTCCTAAAGGGCAGGGAGGCAGCTCTGGCATTTTGTAGGAACCTAAAGACACTCATCTGAGGCCTCTGCAGAGCTCCAGCCAATGGCACCCCATCAGCAGGCCCCTTCTTGGCCCCATGGGCCTTGATCTCACCCCTACTGGGCACTTCTCCGCCCCCCCTCCACTCACACCTTGACCATGAAGTTCCCGTTGCCCTTTGCCCTTGCAACCTCCTGGGCTGAGTATGGTCATAATGTTATTAAGCGTGTTACTGTTTGCCCAGCACCATTCCAATTACCCTCATTCGATCTCCCCGAGAGGAAGGCATTATTCCCCCTTCTGGACTGATGAAACCTCTGGGCTCGGGAGGTCCACAGCAGAGCCGCGATCGGACTCCACGCCGGGGTTCCTGATCCTGCTGCAGCGTGGCTGTCACAGCACTGAAGGCTCTCACCACCGCCGGGCAGCCCTTCCAGCACCCGGTGCCCTGACTTGCAAAAAGTGCTTCCTAAGTCTGAGCAAAAACCAGCTTCCTTGTGTCCGGTCCTGCTGTTCCCTTCCAGAACAGCACAGCACACGGAAACGAGCTGTGTCTCCAGAGAGAGAAGACGGCTCTCATGACCTCCTCCAGCATCCCTTCTCCAGCCAACAACTTTCCCACTTCCTTCAGCTTCTTCCCTTGTGACCTGGTTTCCCGTCTGGCTAGCCTGAAGAATGGGAATAAGAGGGTGTTTCTGGTCTGGGTTTTTAGGAAACCTGGAGACGTCAAAAAACTGTCTCATGACAGTAGTGGCAGAACCTCAGTCTCTGCAGCCAAAAGTAGGACACTCAAAATTTACATATCCACCCCCAAATTGCAATATTCAGGAGACAGAGGTTTTCTTTTGAGCTGGGAGCTGAATTGGGAGGGTGTGGCTATAGGACTGCTCAAGACCATCTTGCCAACCTCACAAGAGAACCTTTTTGCAGAGTAACCTGCAAAAGAGGGAAGGTGAGCTGAGAGGTGGGGAGAGAGCTCAGAGGCATCATCTCAATGCCTGGATACAGCCATACCTGCATGCACATTGTGAGCCTATAAATCCCTATTGGTATATTTACTTAGTGTTCAACTATTTATTTTGCTTAAGCCAGTTTGAAATGGTTTTCTGTCACTTGCAACCCAAAGCTCTTTGACTAATACAGCTTTGCGAGCACAAAGTGTCCAACAGTTGTACCTTAAAGACTGGGATCCTAACAAAGTCTAAACTTATACTAGTTATACAATAATTATAATTACGTGTATCATAATTCATAGTAATTAATAATATAATTATAAAATAAGCTAAGCCATCAATCCAGAGTTGTACGAAAGGTCTGAGGCCATGTCTATCCATGTGCTTAAGAACAATTAATATTAACTAGGAAAGAAAGAAACTAACATGCAGTCGGTACCTGCACTTTCTGTGCTCGAGGCCCCGTGCGAGGCCCTTTCACATATCCTAGTTCATCTTCCCAGCCAGGCTGTGAGGCAGTGGATGGCTCAGGGTACCTTTGCTGCTGTAACAGATAGACCCACATGTATAAGGCTCGACAGCAACAGAGGCTCACTTCTCACTCACAGCCGCTCACGGTGGATGTTCAGAGACCTCGGTTCCTTCCATCTTGGGGCTCCACCAGCCACGAGGGCCTTGATGTCATCTGCATTCAGCTGACAGAAAGACAACAGAGCTTGGAGGGGGTGTACTTACTTCTTAAAATCCTTGATACAGGAATTGCACACATCATGTCCACTCATGTTCCATTGGCTAGAACTCACTTATGTGACCACACAGAACTGCAGGAGGCCGGGAAGGGTGCCCAGGAAGATGAGGAAAGGGATCTCGGGCACAGTGTGCAGTGTCTCCTACAGCGGGGTGTCATCTGCTCTGAGATGAATAACAGAGCCTCCCATGGCTGGTAAGGGACTGAATCAGGATTTGGACCCGGGTCTGTCTGAGCCCACGTCCCACCCCCCACCCCTTCTCCGCACTGCCTGAGTCAGTGACTGGGAGGAC
Organism: Tapirus indicus; assembly: GCA_031878705.1. NCBI lineage: Eukaryota > Metazoa > Chordata > Mammalia > Perissodactyla > Tapiridae > Tapirus > Tapirus indicus. The sequence goes on along the minus strand of CM062923.1, from coordinate 8,270,183 downwards.
AGCGAGGGGCCTTTCCTCTCGTGAGGCTAACAGTCCCACAGGGACAACCGTACACACAGGGAGGACGATTCCGCGTGGACTGTAACAGAAGGGGGAGCCAGACAGCGAGGGCTGAGAGACGTCAGGGGTGAGGCCGGGGCTGGGCCGGTCAGCCGGTGCTGCACGGAGGAGAGATGGTGGCACCGTGCTCTGGTGGGCACGTCATAAGCACCTAGCAGGTGCCCTGGCTGGATCCAGCGATAACCTCGGTTGTACAGCTTTGGTGATTCCAGAGGTAGGAAGTAGGAATGAGGGTCAGTGTTGATATTAGCGTGGAAGCAAACTGGGGGAAATTATTGCCTGCTGGTGGTTGGGCCTCAATTTCCCCAGCAAGGTCTCTCACCTCAATCAGGCCATTTTAAAGAGGAAGATGGAGCTGGACCCACTCAAACCTTTGAGGCACTGCCAAAGAGAAGGGTGAAAACATCCTCAACAGTGGGCTTCTGGATTTCTCCCCACTATCCTCCAGCCCCCACAAAGTCCCCCACCCTTCCTTCCCAGCCATACTTCCCCTCGGAGCCTGCAGTCACAGCCATGGGGCTTCCTTGCAGAGCCCATCTGAGACGGGGACCCTAGATCCACACCTCAGAGCAGGATGGTGTCCAGAGGAGGCCTGGCCGCAGGCCCAGCCCTGCTTCCCACTGTCTGGGTCTCCTCCCCTTTCTGAGTGCATCTGTTGAGAAGAAAAAAGACTGCGTGATTCCAGCCTGAGCAGTCTGCAGGGGTAAATTTGGAGGGGCCTTCCCATCTCCCAGCCTGAGCCCTGATTCACACCCAAGGGCAGACGCCTAGGGAGGGGCAGGACTCACCCAAGGTCACCAGACAGGTTAACACACAGATGTGTTTGTGTTCCCCAGGAAAGGTGTGCCCAGCCACCCCACTGATGGCAGAGTTTCCACGGTGCTTTCTATTGACCGGGAGATAAAGAGCCAGTTAAGTCTTGGGTAAATATCCGGGCTCAGAATCAGAGGCTGGTCTGTGCACAAACACACTTTCTTCAACTAAGGAACAGCCTCTTCATGCTCCCCAGACAGACCCCAGCCCTACTCTGGGCAGCCGGCAGCGGGGCCAGGGTCGGGGTCGGCCTAGCCATCTAGTCTACTGGGAATGAGCATCTCCGAAGAGGAGATTCCAGGCTTGTCCTCAACCTTGGCTGTGCATGAAAATCACTGGGGAATTAAACATACCTTTGCTTGGGTCCCAGTCCCAGACACTGATTTAGTTGGCTTGTGGTGGGGCCCAGGCAATCAATCTAAAAGTCCCCAGGTGGCTCCAATGTGAGCCAGGGCTGAAACCCACGGAGCAATATTAGTAAGGCCCAGGGTGACAGGAGCCCCATCACTGTAAACAGGGCCAGAAGCCAGTGTTTAGTGTGTTCCAATTTCAGTGGTGCAAACACTCCCACCACGCTACCACATTTGAACAACCAGCTCACATAATTCCTCCCTTTTCATGCTGGGTTCTCTCCACACAAACTCATCACCCAGAGGGCACTTGTAGGACGACCTCTCCTGGTTGGTGCATAACACAAAAATGGGAGCTTCCAGGTTGTCAAAACGAAAAGTCACAAATGACCTCTGGAAAGGGAGACAGAAAATAAAAACTTTCATAACAGTGGAAGATGAGGGGACAAACCACAGTCGGGGGTCATTTAGTGCAGGTGCAAAAAGTGCTCAGCTGAGGAGCAGACGGAAGGCTTAGCACAGCCAGGGACATGCCAGGTAGTGACTCTGAGACCAGGAGGAGGGTTGAGAAGGGAAGTCCAAGGAAAGAGTCTCAGGAGACAAAACAGGTACATTCTGTAGACTCTCAGGCCAGCAGAGGTCACGGGAGCAAGTTCCCAGCATACAGACCCTGTGTCCGCAGCTGCCTTCCCTCCCCCGTAGTCAGGTTAGCAGTTCTTGATGGGTTTCCATCCATTAAAGTTGGTGGCCTTGACTGGATTTCACAGTTGGAAGGGCGTGACTGAACCTGAGGGTGAGGGGACGTGACAGGTAGATGTCCGTCTCCTGGAGGCAGGAGAAAACCAATCAGGAGCTGGTTCTGGTTGGGTGATGCCATCAGGAAGCTTAGTCTGGAGTCCTGCTCCAACCCTGTGAAAGAGGAGCTTTCGGTGGACTGCAAGAGAGAACAATGTTTGTGGAATGAGTTTTTCTATGGCAAAGTGTGTCTAGTGTAAAGGCCTGGCGTTTGTGCTGAGATGTACGACCGTGGTCATTCTTTTATGAAACGATGGAAGAATGGATGGCAGTTGCTTCTTTTTCAAATGTCCTCCCTTGGTGTAATGAGAAATTGGAGACTGTCTGTGGGTCCTGTCTAGCTGGAAGTGGGGATGCTATGGTTTGGGAATTCCAGAATCTGGGAATAATGGATGTGGTTTGACCCCGTCATTTACAGACGGGATGACTGAGGAGCAGAGAAGAGGGAGCAGCTTGTCCAGGGTTACATGGAGAACTCCTTGTAGCCTGGAATTGGGGTTCAAGAATATAGGGCCTCCCCCAGGCTCTGGCTCCTCCAGATCCAAGAGGTCCTTTGTGCCATGGTCATTGTATCAGTTTCCAGAGGCTACTGTGACAAAGTACCACAGATTTAGTGGCTTAAAACAACACAAGTTTATTCTCTTAGAGTTCTAGAAGGCAGGACTGGTTCCTTCTGGAGGCTCTACCCAACAAAACCAGAACACACGTTCTTCTCAAGTGCACGTGGGACACTGTCCAGGATAGATCACACATTCGGTAACAAATAAAATCTCTATAGATTTTAAAAAGATAAACATCGTACAAAGTATCTTCTCTGACTGCAACACGATGAAGTCAGGAATCAATAACAGAAGGAAAGCTGGAAAATTCATAAATCTGTGGAAATTAAATAACACACTCTTAAACAACCAATGAGTCAAAGAAGAAATCATAGAGAAGGTAGAAAATACAGCAAAAGCAATGCTAAGGGGAAATATATAGCTATAAACGCTTACATTAAAAAGGAAGAGAGAGGGGCCGGCCCGGTGGCGCAGCGGTTTAGTCCGCGCTTGGCAGCCCGGGGTTCGCCGGTTCGGATCCCGGGCGCCCGCCAACGCACTGCCTGTCAGCCATGCCGTGGCGGCGTCCCATATAAAGTGGAGGAAGATGGGCACGATGTTAGCCCAGGGCCAGTCTTCCTCAGCAAAAAGGGGAAGATTGGCGACGGATGTTAGCTCAGGGCTGGTCTTCCCCACAAAAAAAAAAAAAAAAAAAAAAAGGAAAAAAAAAAGGAAGAGAGAGCTTCACAGCTGCCGCAGCTCTTGCTGGTCTCTGGCTTAGGCTTGTTTCTCTAGAGCAGTTATTCTAGTGAACCCACCACCGTGGGCAAAGAGAAGACCCATATCAATATCGTCGTCATTGGCCATGTGGACTCTGGCAAGTCCACCACCACCGGGCATCTCGTCTACGGGTGTGGGCGCATCAAGAGAACCATTGAGAAGTCTGAGAAGGAGGCAGCAGAGATAGGCAAGGGCTCCTTCAAGTATGCCTGGGTGCCGGACAAGCTGAAGGCGGAGAGAGAACGTGGCATGACCGTCGACATCTCCCGGAAGTTTGAGACCAGCAAATACTATATCACCATCATCGATGCTCCAGGCCACAGGGACTTCATCAAGAATACGATCACTGGCGCATCCTAGGCCGACAGCACTGTGCTCATCGTGGCTGGCGGCGTGGGCGAGTTTGAGGCAGGCATCTCCAACAACAGGCAGACCTGCGAGCACGCGCTGCTGCCCTACACGCTGGGCGTGAGGCAGCTCATCATGGCCGTCAACAAGATGGACTCAACTGAGCCGGCCTACAGTGCCACATGCTTCCAGGAGATCACCGAGGAAGTGAATGCTACAGCTGGCTACTGTGGCCTTCGTGCCCATCTCGGGCTGGCATGGCAACAACATGCTGGAGCCCAGCACCAACGTGCCCTGGTTCGAGGCCTGGAAGGTGGAGAGGAAGGAGGGAAACGCCACTGGAGTGATTCTGCTGGAAGCTCTGGACTCCATCCTCCCCGCTACCTGCTCAGTCAACAAATCTCTGATGCTCCCTCTGCAAGACGTGTACAAGATTGGAGGCACTGGCGCTGTGCCTGTGGGCTGTGTGGAGACCGGCTTCCTGAAACCTGGGATGGTGGTGACCTTTGCCCCCACCAACCTCACCACCGAGGTCAAGTCTGTGGAGATGCACCAGGAAGCTCTGCCCAAGGCCCTGCCTGGCGACAACGTGGGCTTCAGTGTAAAGAATGTGTCTGTGAAGGACATTCGTCATGGAAATGTGGCTGGAGACAGCAAGAACGACTCCCCATAGAGGCTGGCAGCTTTGTGGCACAAGTGATTGTCCCAAACCACCCTGGGCAGATCCATGCCGGCTATACCCCAGTGCTGGGCTGCCATATAGCCCACATCTCCTGCAAGTTTGCTGAGCTGAGGAAAAAGACTGACAGGCTCTCGGGCAAGAAGCTGGAGGACAACGCCGAGTCCCTGAAGTCGGGCAACGCAGCCATTGTGCAGGCGGTCCCCAGCAAGGTCACGTGTGTGGAAACCTTCTCCAAGCACCCACCTCTAGGCCATTTTGCTGTGTGGGACATGAGACAAACGGTGGCTGTTGGAGTCATGAAGGCAGTGGATAAGAAGTCGTCCACAGCTGGCAAGGTCACCAAGTCAGCAGTAAAGGCGAGCAAGAAGTAAAGCGTGTCCCCTGCAGCCCCCTCAGCAACCTCAACTATAAAAATTACTTAACATTCTATGTATTTACCAAGTAAGATTAATAGAACTTATTTAATAAAAAAAAAAGAAGAAAGATCTGATATCAACAACCTAATGTTACAACTCGAGGAACTAGAAAAAGAAGAACAAACTAAACTCAAAGCCAGCAGAAGGAAGAAATAACGAAGACCAGAGCAGAGAAAAATGAAATAGAGGATAGAAAAAACAATAGAGAAAATCAATGAAATCGAAAGTTGATTCTTTGAAAATATCAGCAAAATTCACAAACCTTTAGCAAGATTGACTAAAAAGAGAGAGAGAGAAGATTCAAATTACTAAAATCATAAATGAAAGTGGGGGCATTACTACTGATTCTACAGAAATAAAAAGTATTATAAAAGAATGCTACGAACAATCATATGCCAACAAATGATGAAATGGACAAATTCCTAGAAATACAAAACCTACTAAGACTGAATCACAAAGATATAGAAAATCTGAACAGACCTCTAACTAGTAAGGAGATTGAATCAGTAATAAAAACTATCCCAACAAAGGGAAGCCCAGGACCTGAAGGCTTCACTGGTGAATTCTACAAACTTTTAAAGAAAACTTAACACCAATCCTTCTCAAAATTTTCCAAAAAATTGAAGAGGAAGGAACACTTCCTAACTCATTCTATGAGGCCAACATTGCCCTGATACTGAAGCCGGATACTCTACAAGAAAAGAAAATTGCAGGCCGATATCCCTTGTAAATATTGATGCAAAAATCCTCAACAAAATACTAGCAAACCAAATTAAGCACCATATTAAAAGGATTATACACCATTACCAAGTGGGATTTATTTCTGGAATGCAAGGACAGTTGAACATACAAAAACCGATCCATGTGATACATCACATTAACAGAATGAAGGGGAAAAAAAACATATGACCATCTCAATTGAAGCAGAAAAAGCATTTGACAAAATTCAGCACACTTTCATGATAAAAACCCTCAATAAACTAGGAATAGAAGGAAACTACCTCAACATAATAAAAGCCATATATGGAAAACTCACAGCGGATATCTTATGCAATGGTGAAAGACTGAAGGCTTTTCCTCTAAGGTTAAGAATAAGGCAAGGATGTCCGCTTTTGCCACTTCTATTCAGCATAGTACTGGAAATTCTATCCAGAGAAATTGGCAAGAAAAAGAAATGAAAGTCATCTAAATTGGAAAGGAAGAAGTAAAATTATCTCTGTTCGCATATGACATGATCTCATATGTAGAAAACCCTAAAAATTTCCCAAAAAACTGTTGGAACTAATAAATTCAGCAAAATAACAGGATACAAAATCAACACATAAAAATGGTTGTGTTTCTATACCCTAACAATGAACAATCCGAAAAGAAAATTAAGAAAAGATTAAGAAAAAAAAAAAGGAGATTAAGAAAACAGGTGTGTGTGCTTAACTCTGTGATGAAGGCCCAGCTTCTGGGGGACACTCACACCCCAGGGTCAGAGGCCACAAGGACTAACGCACATTTCAGTCCATCCTCATGGGCTCCAGCTTGTGCTTGAGGGTTCCAGCCTACTCTTGCTCTCCTTACCTGACGTCCAACTTCCCTCCCACCTGCCTCTCCTGGAGACTTGAAGCTCCGGCATGGGCCATGAAGATAACAGCCTTACAGAGACTGCTTAACATAAGGTCAAATCCCTACAACAAATCTCTTAATATACATACACACACATGTACACACTGCATACATGCATACCACATACACATACGCATATATACTGCACATCTACTACATTCATACACACTACTCCCCTAGCTACATGCATGCATGCTTACTATATGCGTGTGTAGTTCTGCTTCTCCCATTGACCCTAACTGATACACCTGGGGACCTTTTAAAAATTCCAGACCCAAGCCACATGCCAGACCAATCAAATCCCAATCTCTGGGGGTGGGACACTGGCAGCAGGATTTCTGAAGCTCCACAGGTGATTCCAATGTGCAGACAAGTTGGGTTGAGCCCAGGAAGAGAGGACCCCTCTCCTCACTGAAAGTCACAAGATTGGGTTCACTGGGCAGATGCAGAGGAGCGGAGCCTTTGCATCTTGGGCCTGCTCTCCTGCAGCTTCTGTTTTCATTGTGACAACTGTTAGTTATTAATCTCCAATCAAAATCTCCACTCCCCCATCACCTCAGAGGATCAGTTCATCCACCCAAGCAATCAGTGCCCAGGGCCCTGGGCAGCAGGCAGCCCCAGAGTCAAATAGCTCGTGTTTCTCTGAAGATTCTCAGGGTGGAGGTAAAGGGTGGTCTTGGGCCATGGCCCAGCAGGCTGCTCTGCCCACTCTTTCATGACTGCTGGGGCTTCCACCACAGCCCCAGGACCACAGGATTCATCTTTACAGATCCTGCGAGAGCCTTCTGAAATACATGCCTACCCTATGCCTCAGCAAGCTCCTGTGTTTATACCCAACAGAAATGTGTATATTTGTGTACCAAAAATATGTACTGGAATGTTCTTAGCAGCACTATTTGTATTAACCAAAAACTAAAATGACCCAAATGCCCATCAGCAATAGAACAGTAGAATGGATAAATAAACAGTGGTACAGTCATACAACAGAACACCGTGCAGAAATGAGAATGAGTGGACTGCAGCCATGTGCAACAATATGGATGAATCCCACAAACATAATGTTGGTGGAAGGAACCAGACAGAAGATACACGCACAGAAAGAATACACACTGTGTGATTCCATTTAAGTTTAAAAAACAGGCAAAACTAAGCTAACGCTTTAGAAGCTAGGCTAGTGGTTACTCCTGCACTTATGATTTGTGTACTTTTCTGTAAATATTTTATATTTCAACAAAAAGTTTATTTAAAAAAAAAAACACAACCCCATGGTAAAAGAGCTTAGAGAGTGTTCCAGAGTAGGAAGTAAGAAGAGAGAAAGAAGACAGTAAGAAGAGAGAGAGAGCTACATAGGGCCAAGACAAGACACACACCATTATTTCCCCAGCACAGGAGCCAATGATAGCTGTCCCAGGAAGGCACTGAGAGGCCAGAGGCTGAGTGGCCTGTCCAGGAGGATCATCTTGTGCCCAAGCTTGCCTTGCATGGATTATGTAGATCTTATCCCAAATCCCTCCATCACCTTCTTCACTGGCTTCCACTTTGCTCATTGGAATATTTGCTCTTGAAGCCCTCAGCCACCATATAAGTAGTTGGACTGTCATGAGGCTGCCATGTTGTAAGGAAGCCCAACTAGCCTATGAGGAGAGACCACATGGAGAGGCCCTGAGGCCTCAGGAAAAGAGAGAGATGCCGGGTCGGCCCCTGCTGCTCTGAGTCGAGGCACGTCAGACTGAAGACACATGAGATCACCAGTTAGAACCTTCAGCCGGACCCTTCCCAAATTCCTGACCCACAGAAACCATGAGAGATAAGAAAACGACTGGTGGTGTTTTAGGCCAGTTTGTTTTGGGGTGATTTCTCACACAGCAATAGATGACTGGAACACCGTGTTTGAGTGACTCTGGAATACAGGCAGAAATTCCTGGTCAGAGGGTTTTGGGCAAAAGAGAACCCTGGTGGGTGAGCCCTACCTCGGCTGATCCCACTGATGAAGGTCTTTGGGGTCAGACCTGCGTCCCCTGTGGGAGTCACTGCTGCTCCAGAACTGTTTGTTAGGGTGCTGGGGCCGAGTGAGCGGTGAGGGGAGCTCAGGAGAGGGCCTGGCAAGCAGGGCAGCAGGGATGGGACAGTAGCCAAGGGCTGAGGGGGGATGATGGAGATGCTCACAGCCCAGTCTCGCCCCACAAAGGGAGGTAAACAGCCATGGTCTGAAATCGACTCGTGAAACCAGAGGAAGTCACTGGACTCCACAACCCTGGAGAAGCTCAGGGAGCTAACAAGATTTTAATATTTCAGAAGCTTCTGGGTGGCAGCTGAAATGGTGTTTCGGAGGCTTGCAAAATTCAGGGCCAAACCTAATGTCACCCAGCCGTACATTTTAGAGGCACAGATGAGGCCGTGGCATCAGGCTTGAAAGCAGCCCCGCCAGGCCTCCAGCCACCCCCTGATCCTCACAGGTTGGGGATGCCTCGGGGGTGACACACGGTCAGGCAAACCTGATCGGGTCCTGGCCGTCCTCACACGGTGGGGAGCGGTGGTTCAGGGAGACCTCTGAGCAGCGGATACTGACCCAGATAAAAAATGGGTCTGGGTCAGCCAGGGTGTTGGGAGGGGACTCCAGGTGCAAGGGGACTGTGGCCTCAGCCCAGGGCTTCCCAGCAAGACAGCAGGAGCTGGGCTGGGGACAAGGGCCTTGGAACAAAGCAACAACCAGCAACCGCAGGGGGAGGCAAAGGGAGCAGGGAGGCAGCTGGTTCCTCTGGCCCAGGGCTAGATGCATCGTCAGAAAAACAGGGCCTCCCAGATTGTGCCTGTTCACTCACGCTTCAAGAACAGCAAGATGGACTTTTAAAAAACTCTCTCAATGTGGCACTGAGAGAGGAAGAGAATAGGACTCAATGAAGTCAAATTGGACAGGCCCCCAGGGCACTGCAGGAGGCTATGATGGAAGATTCCAGCGTCCTCCTTCACTCCTGCTCCTTTGATCAAGGGCAGTCACCATGAGAGGACTGCGGGCGCCCTAACACTGCCTGAGGGCCTGGGGGAGGGGAAGGGGGCCATGAGGGAGGGAGCGGGTGGGAGAAGGGGTATGCCGAGATTTGGGGTCAGACGGTCCTGGATTCCGTCATTGAACACTGTTAAGCTTGCCCAAGTTACTTAACCTCTCTGGGTCCAATTTCCCTGTTTGTTTGGGGAGGGGGGTGGGTGGTAACACCTACCCCAGAGTCGTGAGAACCGAATGGGCCCCGTTTGGGTGAGCACCGGCCACAGCCCCTGGCATGTTGAAGGACTCATTGCTCGTGGGGTGTCCACTTTGGACATTTAAAGCTAAAGAAAATTATCTTTTAATTCAGACCATAATCTGGACTTTAGACACATTTGTCCATTCATCCTGAGCGTTCTTCCCTCTTTGGAGGCTCCGACAGAGCTGAGGTCCAACTTGTCACGTGACTTGGGTGGCCTGCTCTGATGTGCCCACTGCTCACCTGGTCTGGGGCCAGAGCTCCCCCTGGACCACAAGCCCTGCTTTCTCCCCGAGCCCAGAACCAGCGGTGGTTACACACCATCTGTCCCCCCACAGCATCGGGAGAGATCCGAGGGCATATGTCATCACTGTGTCCAGGGCACCCAGCACAGAGCTGGGCACCCTGAGAATGCAAAGAAAGTGTTTGTAGAAGGAAGGGAAGAGGGGGAGAAAGGAGAAGAGGAGAAGGGGGATGACACGAGGAGGGATGGAGCTGAGGGGGCCTGAACCATTCCTCGTTCCCCTGCCAGCCTCCAGCGTCTCCCCTCAGCCTGGCTGCCCCCACCCCGGGGTGTACCAGCCAGTGTCTGGAGGCCTGGCAGGCTGTGTCTGGTCCGAGCCATCTTCAAAGCCCAGCGCAGCCCCTCTCAGGCCCAGCTGGGTCTGCATCACTCAGCCACCTACCAGCTGGCCAGGTCATCGAGCTCCCTGACCCGTCTTCCTGTCTGGGAGGCGGGATTGCTGACGGGGCCTGCCTCCAGTGCGTGAGCCAGTGGGCGTAACTCCTCTGCACGGGGCCCACCTGCAGCCATAGCTCATGCGTGGTGGTCCTGAGCCGGCTCCCACAGAGGGGGCACGGGGGAGGGCCTGGGCCTGGGAGCCAAGGGGCTCTGTGCCACCACCTCCCGGCCGTGGGACCTTGGGCGTGTCACTTAACCTCTCTGAGCCTCAGTTTGCTCATCTGTAAAATGAAGAGAGTATGCCCTGCCCCTACCTACTTCAGAGGGTTCCTTCAAAGGTCACTACTAACTGCCCCTCCTGCTCCCCAGGACATCCAGAGTTGATGATACAGTCGTACGCCAGTGCCCTCACTAATTCTCACCAGATCTCTAGTGTGTGACCTCTCAATCATGCAGAACTGGTTAAAATGCAGATTCTGGTCCAGCAGGTCTGAGGTGGGGCCCGAGATGCTGCATTTCTCACAACACTTAGTGACACTGGGACCTCTCTTTGAGCACAGAGCTGTAGAGAGAGGTCATCTTAGCCCCACTTTGCCAGGGAGGTCACTTCTGTCTCCCTGACAAGCCCCCCTTGGTGCATTTGCTTGGGGTGCAAACTAGCCTTGAATGCAGTCCTTATTGCCTGGCCGCTCCTGGGTGGCTGTGACCTCACTTGGTGGCCCAGGTGCATGGACATCTGCTTAATGAGCATCCAAGGATTTCTTGAGGTCATAACCTCCCACCTCTGAAAGCGTGCCTGTGCTTCTGGCTCCCCAGCGCTGCAGGGGCACATCGTTTCCGATTCAAAGGGGCAGCTAGGGAAGGTGCCATTCGTGCTCTGTGACGGCAGCAGCAGGAGCCGGCAGGGGGCAGCGGGTGTGACTACTTCTCCCTCCACGAGCTGAGAGCTCACCCAGCCACTCAGCAGCTGGAGGCGCTCTGTCGTCATCTTCTTCGTGACCACAGTGTCGGTGCCCATGGGGGAGGGCGGTGGCGGCTCAGCTGGCCGGCTCTGCTCAGCGCTCCCAGCTGCCATCCAGGGCGCCAGGTCACACTGAGCTCACCGAGTGTGCTCGTTCCCAGGGCTGCCTTAACGAAGTCCCACAGCTGGGCGGCTTCAAACAGCCAAGATGCGTTGTCTCACAGATCTGGAAACCAGAAACCTGAAATCAAGTTGCTCCCTCCGAAGGCTCTAGGGGAGAATCCTTCCGCCTCCTCCAGCTGCTGGGAGCCCCAGGTGTTCCTTGGCTCATGGCAGCATCACTACAACTGCTGCCTCCATCTTCACACAGTCTTCCCTCTGTGTGTCCGTGTCTCTCCCCCGTCTCATAAGGACACCAGTCATATTGGATTAGGCCCACCACATTCCAGGATGACCTCATCTTACCTTGATTACATCCGCAAAAACCCTATTTCCAAATGAGGTCACAGTGCTCAGGACTTCAACATATCTCTGGGGGACCCAATTCAACCCACAGCAGGGGGCAGGAGACTTCGGTGCCAGGGAGGTCCTGAGTCCCCCGGACGAGGCACCTAACCCTCGAGTCCTCTTTGCCCGTCTGTAGGCTGAGAACAGCAATCCCTCTCCTGCTGCCTCAGAAGAGATGACGGATGTCCCTTGAACCCACAGAGGGACAGGAAAGGGGGCAGAGAGACGGGGCTTGAGTCCCTACTTTACCACTGACTAGCAGAAGACATCAGCAGAGTCAGAGCCTTCGGTTCTCAGCAACAATGGGACAATGACAGGGACAATGACACCTACCTGCAGACTAGCTGTTGAGCATGAAAGGACCCAATGACTCTAAGGGGCCCAGTATGGCCTCTGACCCAGGGGATGCTAGAGACGTGGAGTGGTGCTCCTTCCTTCCCTTCCTCCTCGACTGGGGCCATCCACCCCAAGGAGCCTCGAAAACTTCCATCACTCTGGACACTTGATTTGCCATCTCAGGCCTGCAAGGTCGGCCACCCCAAGGGTAGTTTATTTCCCCATGGGCACTAGAGCTGTGATGGCTACAGGGGGCTGGCCGAAGCCTTCTGCACACCAGGCCTCCCCAAGGCGTGTCGGAGCAAGGCTGCCTTTGTTAGATGCTTCTCCACTCAGTTAGGGTTTTCTGTGAAACAGAACATTTTATTAAAAGACCTGAAGATAAATTATTACCAGCCACTAATGATTATATTTAAAAGAGCAATACATAATTTAGAGCAAGGTTTAAAGAAGTTAAAATACCTAGTGTATTTTTAGTTGGAACAGTTTTGGTTGCTAACGACAGGAACCCAGCACCATGTAATTAAAGCAGAAAAGGGAATTTATTGGCTCGTGACACTAAGTCCAGGGGGGCGTCAGATTCAGACACAGCTGGATGGGGGCTCCGTCTTTATGATGTCAAAGCCACTGCCAGCACCTCCAGCCTTTCACGCACCACCCAGACAACCCAGGCCAGAGGCAGGCCTTGTCCCCACTAGCCCTAGCCCAGGGGATGGCTCTCCCGCTTGGGTCCCTCCCATCCTGACCGGGGGAATCGGGGCTCTGGTTGGTCAGGCCTGGTTGCATGCCCACCTCTGGAACACCTCAGGGCGAGGGGGCAAGGGGTCCACTCTGGACAGAATGTGAGGGCCGCGACTGGGGGAGGGATGGGTCCCCCAAAGAGGGAGGCGGTTGTGGTATGGTCAAGCTAGGAAGCGCCCTTTCCCTGGGCCCTTGAGTCAGGAGCCTTCAGCAACCCTCTCTCACTGCTCACCCCGACCCTGGATTTGTCTGGGTCCTGAGTCAAGTACAACAGCTTAGACACACTCAACCGAATTCCTGGAGGCCGAAGAAACTTGCGACACGACTCCAGGTCACTGTGGTCTGTGCAGATGACGTCACCATCTCTGCCGACCCCCTGCCCTGGCGGATGGCGCAGGCTGGGCCCGGCGGTAGTCAACCTCGGCCAGTGGGTGCTTGTTAACACGCTTCACCCCGCCTCTTCCCCCAAATCTCCATCAGTGTCCCCACCAGTAACTCCGCTCGCCCCATGGGGACACTGGCTTCTGCTTGGAACTCTCCTGACTGTGTCTCAGAAGGAATTGCAAGCGCATGGACCCAGCACCATTGTAATCCTGGCCCCGGCCCGCTCCCGTCTGAGGGTGACTCACCAGCACCCGAGTGTGGCCTGAGGCGGAGGTGGAGTGAGACCACAAGGTGAGCCCTAACCACACCCACCTGGCCCTTTCTCCGACACTCACGGCCCTTCACAGTTTGCACCTTCCTGTCCCGCCCACTAGTCCCTCTCCCCATGCCTGTGAGGCGGGCAGGGAAGACTTTGTCACATCATTTTATGGAGGACATAAGGCACATCATAGAGCCACGAAGTCCCTAAACCCCATTGTGGGGGGTGAGCTCTGTGCTAGATTCAGTCACATTGGGGTTGGAGGGTCATCTGTACTGGTGACCAATTGGGTGACGCATTTCTTGACACTCTCTGAGCCTCACTTGGAAAATAAGGATAATCCTTGAACCTCCAGGGTGGCTGTAAAGACGAAATGAGATATGGATTCGGGGCACGCGGCATAAACTGTAAAGAGTTGTGCACCTTGAAGGGTCGTCACCATCTTCATCGTCATCATTCTGATTAACAGCCTCTCCTTACAGGGAGGCCACAAGTGACAGCCAGCCTCCGTCCTCACAGAGCAGGGAACCCAGCAGACAGAGCCCACCACAGGCCCTGATTTGCCCAGCGCTGACAGCTAAATTCCTGCAGGGAAAAGAGTGGCCTGAGCCACGACCCCTGGAACAAGAGCCCACGCAGGCACCAGCAGCTGTTCCGGAGTTCAGGAAAATCAGTGCTTCAGGGCATCTCGCAGCGAGCAGATCGCGGTCATTACTGGAAATGACAGACGCGGGCTGATTGAGCGCGTTCTTCTCAGCCAAACCCAAAATTACTTGCACTATTGACGGAGGCCTGATGGGAAGGGCACAAATCCCCCACAGGGAGCCCTGAAGCCAGGCAGGGCCCACCGCCCCTGAGGGCTGGGAGGCCCCTGCCACCCGAGCCCTCCAACCTCGCCTGCACCATTTCCTGGGGTCTGGGGGCGCCCTGAGGGTGCCGTGTCCCGGGGTCCCACAGACAGCAGGCGCTTGATAAGGAGCGGTCACGCTTGCTGGATTACGAATGAACTAACCAGTCCTCACTGCAAATACTTGTTAGCAGTACCCTGTCGTCCGCTCCCACCTGCCACCCGGGGGGAATTAGCTGCTGCCTAGTTGCTGTGCTCCCGGATTCCCACTTAAGCCTAGAAAAAAAATTCCTATTATGTCTCAGTTTTGGAGAACTAGGCCTGGAAGATACAGATTTTCTAGAGGTCTACAGTGCTGCCAGAACCTGTGTCCACTCGGCTGCTATTGTATTTTGTTTCATTGTCGTAAAATATATCCATCATGAAACTGACCATTTTAAGCATGTTTAAGTGCACAGTTCAGTGGCATTAAGTACATTCACATCGTTGTGCAACCATCACCTCCATCCACCTCCAGAACCTTTTCACCTTCCCTAACTGAAACTCTGCCCCCATTAAACAACTCCCCATCCCCCCCTCAGTCTGGCCCCTGGCAACCACCCATCTACTTTCTCTATGAATCTGACTCCTCTAGGTACCCCATCTAAGTGGAATCACACAATATTTGTCTTCTTGTGTCTGGCTTATTTCACTTAACATAATGCCTTCAAGGTTCATCCACGTTAGAGCATGTGTCAGGATTTCCTTCCTGTTGATGACTGAATAGTATTCCACTGAATGGATAAGTCACATTTTATTTATCCATTCACCCATCGATGGACACTCGGGTCGCTCCCATCTTTTGGCTATTGTGAGGATGCTGCTATGAACAGAGTGGTACAAAAATCTCTTCAAGTCCCAGCTTTCAGTTCTTTGGGGTAAGTTCCCAGAAGTGAAATTGCTGGACCATATGGGAACTCTACATTTAACTTTTTGAGGATCCACCTCCTGTTTTCCACAGCAGCTGCACCAGTTTACCTTCCCACCAGCACGAGGTTCCAGTTTCTCCACACCCTGGCCGACACTTGTTATTTCCCTTGTTGACAATGGCCATCCTACAGGGTGTGCGATGGCATCGCATTGCGGTTGTGCTGCTGTGTTTTAAGCACCTGCTTCCACGCCTGTCTCCTGTTGGACCAAAATTCCAAGAACGAGGCCCCTCCGCACCCAGCAGGGAGCCTGCCACAGGGTTGGACATTTGTGGCAGCGAGGGTCTATCCATGCTGAGCTGAGCTCTGTCTGCCGCCACCACCTCCTTCCCGCCAGCCCCCACCTCCCGCTCCAGACGACCGCTTACTTCCCCACCGTTTCCAGGGGAATAGCCTGGCATTCTCCCGGCTCTCGCAAGCCACAATTTGCTCTTCAAATTGCCAAACTGTTTACCGACAGCAGAATCTCCTTCGCACTCTGCTGATCTGCAAAACCAGTAATTATCCCGAGCCTGGCCGCCTCGCCCTCGTGTCAACAATGGCTTAATAGAAAATCAGCACAAATGGCTCAGAGGCCTAATCACGCTTCTCTGGTGAAGCCCACGCCTGACGCAGCCTGGTCTCAGCCCTGCTGGGGGGGCGGGGGTGGGGAGCTGTGCTCAAGATTCACCAAGAAGAGGGTTGACTCCTTCCGGGGTAGGACAGGGTTTCCCTCTGAAGGAAAACGCAGCTCATCACGTGGTGCCAAGTCCACCCGACGGCCAGAGGTGAGGCCCGCCTAAAGGCTGGCACCCTCAGCACCATGCCTCTCAGCTGCTCGGCTAGCAGGAGGCAATAGGGAGTGTGGGCAGAGTTCCAGCCAGACGGACAGAGATGGAGTCCTATCCCTGCCACTTCCTAGCTGTGTGACCTTGAATGAGTTACCTGACCTCTCTGAGCTTCAATTTCCTCCCCTGTGAAACAGAGACGGTAACAGTACTTCTCTCTTGGGTTCTGTGAGATCTCATCAGAGAGATAATCCGCACAAA
Organism: Tapirus indicus; assembly: GCA_031878705.1. Taxonomy (NCBI): domain Eukaryota; kingdom Metazoa; phylum Chordata; class Mammalia; order Perissodactyla; family Tapiridae; genus Tapirus; species Tapirus indicus. The sequence continues at coordinate 8,253,831 of CM062923.1, read as the reverse complement.
GCTTCTGCAGGAGTCTGACATGTGCACTGGATCAAGAGACAAACGTATGTGGGTTTGAATCCCAGCCTGCCACTCACTACCTCCGGGGATGCTGGGCCTTCAACTTCTCTGTGCCTCAGTTTCCTCCTCTGGAAACAGGACTACAACACCCATTTTCTACATTTTTATAAGGATTACATGAGAAGATCCAAGCAAATGGTAGCCTAAGGGATCCTAAATGGTGGGTCGCCCTGGGAGATGCCCCTGCTCCCAACAGACTTATACAGCGGGTCATTGGCGCTCAGCAAAGCTCAAACCTAAATAGGAGCTCCTGGGGAGTGAGAGGCCGCGCACCTGGGAGGACCATCCAGAGTGGTGGGCACCAAGATCTGAGGGGCACCGGGGGTGATGTCCAGGGCCGAGTGTCCATGGCCATGCCCAGTGCCATACTCCTCAGCGTGACAGTCCCGCAAATTGCTGCAAGGCCGAGGTCCTCAGAGAGGCGCTCGCTGTAGGAGAAGCTGCCTGGGCCTAGGCAGGCAGGGACTCGGACTCCTGCACAGAAGGGCCAGCGCGGCAGGTGTGGCGGCTCCAGATTAGACAGCCACGGCCACACTTTCCATCAGGACCACCTTCTCCTGCACTGCCAGGCCCTGTCCCCTCGATCTGGCCAGAGACGGCGTGGAGTGGCAGCGGCCCTGGGCAGAGCCTCGCAGGCCGGGCACTCCCAGGGTGGGAAGTCTGCTCTGGAAGAACCACACTGACTTGTGTGCCTGGCTTCAGGCCTGGAAGACACTGGGCTGACTCACTAGACGCTCTGAGGCACACAATGTGTGACAGTAAGATATGGTCCCCACTTGGCAAGCTCCCAATCTAAGGGGGGAGGCTGACCTGGACTGACAGTGACAGTAAAGGATAATTTGGTGTCTGATGGGACAGGGGAGCAGAGGGGACAGGCAGGGCCCTGCCACAGCCTAGTGGTCCCAGGAGGCTTCCTCTGGGAGGACTTGGAAGGCAGTAAAAGTAAAGCAGCGGGTTACCAAGTCACTCGAGAGGCAGGACGGGAAGGGGCGTCTCACGGGCTGGTCAAGGCCTGGCATTTGGTGAACTTTCCTCAAACCCAGTCAATGTCCAGCCAAGGCTCAGAAAGGCTCACAGACTGCTGGGCCCTCACCCTGCCTCCCAGACACGCCCCCCGAACCCCCCAGGCTGGGTCACCAGACTGAGGCTGCAGAAGCGTAAGGAAGTCTAGGATCCCTGGGAAGCTGCCCCAGCACAGCGGGGACAGAAGTTGAGGAGACTGGCATTGAATTGTGTGAAGGTCACATCTTCCCAGGAGAGTCGCCTCTCGGCTCTGGGGCTCGGCCTGGAACTGGGTGGTCACAGGCCAGATGCGTGGCAGGAGGAGAAGCTAGCTGGGCTCCGCTCTCTGGCACACCCAGCTCTCTTGGCGTCATGGGACTCCAAGCAGAGCAGGCTTATTTCCTCTTGGTCCCAGCTGCCATGGAGACCCGAGCTGAGAGATGCTCTATTCTCCTGCAGAATCATGTTGCCATTCGGCCGTCTGTCTGCTAAGTAGAGATTTGCCTGCTCACAGGCCTGGGAGATTCCAGAACTTCCCTTTTATCTGCATTTCCACCCCTCACAGAGCTCCTGGTGGGCAGTCCCACCTCCCAGTGCAATCCCACGCCCAGGGGTCCAGCTTCAAAGAGTGGTGAGCAGGAGAGGAGGGAGGGCCCCGCTCCGGGAGGCAGGGGCTCGAAAAAAGGCCGTGATTCATCATCCCGAACATGAGCCGTCATAAATAATGGAACAAATTCGGACGTGGTGATTCAGTGTGTCAAAATATAGAAAGGCCATTTAGTATCGGTGACAAAATTAGACGAAAGGTTTCACTCCTTCAGATGAAGAAGCAGACAGAATGGTGCCGAGAGAGGACACAGGGCCCCACCTCGACACTAAATGAAAACCTGTGTTTCCCGGACAGCCCGATGAGGTGACCGTCCCCGTCTGCTCCGCTGTGATACGAGGTGTTGTACAAGCACGCACTCCAGAAACCTTGCATTATCGAAATGCGTGTTAGGAAGACAGCTGCTTCTCTGGGAGATAAGGAGTTAAGAGCTAGCGTGTTTCAGATTTGCAATAACACACTCTTCTCCCTGAAGGAATTTAAATAATTAAAATGTTTTCTGTAAAAGCATTTTTAAGTTGCATTCTAGAAAAAGTATACCGATTGATCAAAACTCACCCAAAACAAAACGAAACAAAAACCTCACCAAAACAGACCTGTTTCTCATTTGCACTTTTCAATCCACGCGCTGAGCAGCTTCTGTCACTTTGGCCTCCATGTCGCAATTTTGCTCGAAGCCGCCGAAGCAAAAGAAGCACCCTCCCCCACCCCAAGTCCTCTGAGCAAAAGAATCCTCAAATCCGCCCGCCGTGTGTATGGGGGCTTTACAGCCGCAGCCTTCCCCCACCAGCCAGAAGCAGATGCAGGACCGGTCAGAGTAGACAGTGCATGTTCCCAACTAATGGATCTTGCTATGTTCCGTTTGCACTGTGAAATTTGTGTTGAGAAAGAAATACTAGTATTCGCTTAAGAACAGCATTCTTCACTTTCTCTTGGAATTCACCACAGGATTTTTCTGAACTAGTCCCACGAGATGTAACACCCACACATGTGCACGCGCGCAGACACACACACACACACACAGCTCTCTGGATAAATATGCTTGAGATATACCACATAGAATACCCCTCTCCTGGCAACTTACAGTGCAAACGAACAATTGAAAGGCCCTGAGAAGTCCTGCAACAAGGAAACCTGCTTAACTATGTTTAACCTAGTGTTTCATGATCTTAATTAATCAAGGAATCTTTTTAAAAAATTATTAAGATCTACTAATATATGGAGACACGTGTCACAAAACACATTTGGAAGTGCTCATATATAGATGAGAAAAGTCGTGTGTCTTGGTGTTGGCTGGTTTGTCTTATTTTCAGAGGACTTTCCCAGTAACACTCGAGGGAGGCCACAAGGCCTTATAACCCCCCTCTAACAGATGAGGAAATCGAAGCTCAAAGAAAGCAAGCATCTTCTCCCGGGTCACACAGAAATAGATGACTTCTTAGAGAATTTAAGAGAGGTTTCAATTGCACGCAACGTTGATTGTCCAGCACAAAATTGTTCTCTGGCTGGGACGACTGTGTGGAACTGTCTGCCTGTCAGTCTGTCCATTTCTGTCCTCTTCTCACCTCCCATCCCCTATGTGGCTCCTTCTCTCCCAGACTTGTGGTGTCTCTGGGGGGTAATATCCAAGTGCACAGAAAGGGCCCTGGCCTGTTCCTGCACAGTGAGGGGGTCTCTTTCCACTTGGATCCCAGTGGGAAGTGCATCTTCCTGCCAAGAGGAATTGCACTCCCTGGGCTCTGCAGCAAAGAGGCCACATGGGAACCCAGCCCTGCCCCAGGGACTCTGGTTTGGACCACACACATCAGCAAGGACTAAGAGCTTTCTGTGACGAGTGATAAGAGCCTGAAGCTAAAGGCAAGCGTCCTGGCCTGGACGGTATGGTGGGAGGCAAAGGGCTGTGGAGAGCGGTGCAGAAGGCCTGGGCTGGACCAGAACAATGCGTTTGGCTGCACTGGCTGAGGGTGTCACCACTCTCCAACACTGCAAGAGCCAGGATGCGCCTGGCCAGCACACCTGCATTTAAGTGCACAGCCCCTCCCCTACAACGCCAAACTCACAGCCAGAATTCCTTCAGGGAGGTGCTGCCTCCCTGTTGCATGCCCTCCTCTGGGGCCTCACCCTCTAGGAAATAGGAATCGGTGCCTGGGCTGTTCCCAGGGAGCACACTCCTGCCCCTGGACCCAGGCAGCCAGGGACCCTCCTGCTCTGGGCCTCCTCCAGCTGTGCAGGGCCGAGTGGATGACCCACTCAGAGCCTGTGCCCCCCACCCCCTTCCGGACCCTCCCCCCACCGCCCCAGGTACCCAGGGCGTGGGTCTGGGCCGTGTAGGAAGGGGCCGGAGCAGAGCTTGGATGTGCTGGCTGGGGGTCCACATGTGCAGTGAGGCTCCTGGTGTGGGGTGGACCAGGGTGGTTTTGAAAACCAAGAAATGAATTTGAGAGTCACTTCGATTCTGTCACTCATGCAATCACTTGGAGTTTTATTTTGTGCATAAAATGTGAAAGAGTTTAACAGAGCAAACTACAAAATGTAATGTTTGTTTGAAAAGTACAAAATTTAGTTCAGCTCAATGAATTTTCACAGAGTGAGCACACTTGAGAACCACTTGCCAGATCAAGAAATAAAACATTGTTGGAACCGCAGAAGCTCGCTTGTGCCCCTCGTGTCCAAGGGTAAACGTTATCCCCATTTCTAATACGACAGATCACAGTTGCCCGTTTTTGAACTTGGATGGAATCGTCCACACCGTGGTTGTAGGTCATTGCTTCTCACCGCTGTGGAGTTTTCTGTTATGTGAATGCACTATGATTTACTTACCCGCTCTGTTGGTGAACATTTGGATCACTTCCAGTTCTGGGCTATCATGAGGACTGCTGCTGTGAACATTCTTGCACGTGTGTTTGGTGAACTTAGGTACGCATTTTCCTTGAGTGTGTACCCAGGAGTAGTCTTGCTGCCTCACGGGATGCTTGTACTGAGCATGATTCATGCTGCCAGAAACTCCCACCAGCAACGCGGGGAGTTGCTGTTGCTCCACATCCTTCCTGCACTTGGATTTGTCGACTTTTTGTTTGTTTGTTTCTTTCTTTCTTTTGTTTGTGGGGAAGACCAGCCCTGAGCTAACATCCGTCGCCAATCCTCCCCTTTTTGCTGAGGAAGACTGGCCCTGGGCTAACATCATGCCCGTCTTCCTCTACTTTATATGGGACGCCGCCACAGCGTGGCTGACAGGCAGTGCGTCGGCGGGCACCCGGGATCTGAACCCGCGAACCCCGGGCTGCCAAGCGCGGACTAAACCGCTGCGCCACCGGGCGGCCCTGGAATTGTCGACTTTTAACTTCACCTGTTCTCGTGGGTGTGTAGTGGCATCTCATTGTGGCTTTAATTTATATTTTCCGGCGGCTGATAAAGTTGAGTGCTCTCATTGGTTTATTAGTCATGTAGATACGCTCTTTTGTAAAGAGTCTGTTCAAATCTTTCTGTTGGATCATCTTATTGATTTGAAGGAGTTCTTCATATATTCTGATTTCAAGTCTTAGGTCAAATGTACGTATGACAAATTTCTTCTCCCATTCTGTGATTTACCTTCTCTCTGAATGATGTCTTTTGTTGAACAGACATAATTTTAATGTAGCCTGTTTTATCACTCTTTCTTTTATAGTTAGTGCTTTTTGTGTCTTGTTTAAGAAATATTTGCCTACCCCAAGGTCATGAAGATATTCTCCTATGTTTCTTTCTAGAAACTTTATCCTTTTGCTTTCAAAATTTATACCTACAGTCCATCTGGAATTGGCATTTGTGTATGGTATGAAGCAGGGGTCAAAATTCGCTTTTTTCCACATGGATATCCAATTAACCCAACACTTTTTATTGAAAAGATCACCCTTTCCCCCACCACACTCTGCTTTCACCTTCGCTAAAAATCAAGTGATGCCATATGTGTGGGTTTGTTTCTGGGTTCTCTGTTCTGTTCCATTGGTCTATTGTCTATCCTTGGCAATTACCCTGCTGTCTTAATTGCTGTGGTGTGATAACAAATCTTGGAATCTGGTAGTATAAATCCTCCAGGTTTGTTTTTCCTCTTCATAGTCATCTAATTTTTCTTGCATTTCCATACAAATTTTAGAATCAACTTGTCCATTTTTACATGCACGCACACACACACACACACACCTCCTCAGGGCTGCTTTCTAGAGCTATTCGTGTTGCTTTGTGAACGTCTTTTGCATCTGTAACTTCTGACTGCTGCGAAGCATATGTATCAGTCACTGGCCGGTCAGGAAACGGAAACCCCTCTAAATAGTTCAAGCCAAGAGGAATTTAATGCACGGAGCTTGTGACAAAGGTGTGGGAGGGGACAAAGGGAGGGGGGTGTGACCTAGAGATCAGGAAGCTGCTGTCACTTCCAGGCTAGAGGTGGCAGGGAGTGCTACACAGAGATAAGGAAGCTGTCAGCACCCTGGGCTGGGGCCACAGCCCAAGCCCAGTTGATGCTGCTGGACCCGGGGCCGCTGCTGCCCCAGAGCTGCCGCCAGGAGCAGAAGAGCTTCAACCTTTGCCCCCTGTTATGGTTGAATTGTGTCTCCTTAAAATTAGTATGTTGAAATCCTAACCCCCAGTGCCTGAGAATGTGACCTTATTTGGAAACGGGGTCACTGCAGACGTGGTAGTTAAGGCGAGGTCATATTGGAGCCTGGTGGGCCCTAATCCAACATGACTGAGTCCTTACAAAGAGCAGAGACTTGCACACAGACACGCACACAGCGAGAGCGCCCTGTGTGGAGGGAGGCAGAGATCAGGCTGATGCCTCCACAAGCCAAGGACCGCCAAAGATGCCGGCAATCTGCCAGGTCCTCAGGGAGAGGCCTGGAATAGCTGGTCTCTTGGTCCTCAGACGGAACCAACTCTGCCCAGACTTCCAGCCTCCAGAGCTGTATGACAATAAGTGTCTGTCATTTGAGCCCTCCAGTCTGTGGTACTTTGTTACAGCAGCCCTAGCTAACTAACACACCCCCTTCTAATCTGGCGCTGGGGTCTCCTATTGGCTGACTCTAGTGGGAACCTAGCTGGTGTTGACAGGTGTCCAGCCTGGCAGCACAGAAGAGAATAAAGGCCAGATGGATATCCAGCCCCGTGTGCACCAGCCAGGTGTTGCCTGTGCATCTACCCTGCAATGGACACCAGCTGGCCACCGCCAACACTGTGATGGACACCCTCCATCAACAGGGTTCCTTGGGATTTAAGTCGTTTGTCTCTATGTCCCCAGAGCCCAGAATAGGGCCTGGCACATATAACAGGTGCTTTATAAATATTTGTTGGGTGAATAAATATTGTGATTTCCCCACACCATGAGACCGAGCGGGTTCACCCGGACATGGGCTGAAGCCCCAAGCAGGAGCAGTCTCAGTCAAGGTCACCAGGCTGCCCCAGGGCTTGCCAGACTAACCTCTAGCTCTCACTCCCCAGGGTCTCTGATCCCCTGCCCAGAGCAGCTCTCCTTACATCCCCTGCCCTTCCTCCCAGTGGGGAGGATGGACTAGAGGGGCAAGAGCAGAGCTGGGGAGACCAGGTTGGCAACCAGGCAGGAGATGAGATGGGTCTGAACTGGCAGGATACAGTGGGTGGGAGAGGAGGTCTCTGGTTGGAGAGGTGTTAGGGAGTTCCAATGCACGGGATTGGGGCATCTGTTGGATGAGGGTGGGGTGCAGAAGCATCAAGAATGATGGCCAGATTTCGGGGTTGGTACTGGGTGGCTAGATCCTGAGATGGGGATTCAACAGGAGAAGCAGTTGGCTGGGAGTGAATTGAGTTTTCTTCTTTATTTTTTTTTTTTGGTGAGGAAGATTAGCTCTGACCTAGCATCTGTTGTGAATCTCCCTCTTTTTCCTGAGAAAGATTGACCCTGAGCTAACATCTGTGCCCATCCTCCTCTATTTTATATGTGGGACGCTGCCACAGCATGGCTTGATGAGTGGTGTGTAGGTCAGCGCCTGGGATCCAAACCCGCGAACCCCAGGCCACCGAAGTGGATGTGCAAACTTAACCACTGGGCTGGCCCCATGGCCGGGGATGAGTTGAGTCTGAGGGGCCTGTGGGACACTGACACACAGACATCCAACAGGTGGTTAGATATATGGCTCTGCAGCTCAGGAGAGGTTAAGATTGCAAGTGAACCCATGAAAACCCTTATAAAAATATTTTTGTTCACCAAAATTAAATATTAAAGCAGCTCATGAAACAAAGAATGAATCGCTAACCCTTTGTACATCTTAAATTAACAAAGACCAGTACCGCACGATGACCTTCCATTTCAGAATCCCTCTCCCCGACAGGTTCAGTGAGATACCTGTAGAGAATTAGACTTTGTTGCAAGTAACGCGTGTATAGGAAGCATCCTTTTTTGTGTCTGTTCATCTACTCAAATGTTCCCTTCATGATTTTATGACTCAGAATTGCTTATTCCTGCCTCCTGGGTCTCACTGCAGTCCCAGCAACATGAAGAAATGTACATTTTCAAAATGAGAGTGGCCCCGCTGGTCTTTATTTAACCGACTGGGTTAATAAAAGGGGCAGGTGGTCTCAGCGCTCCCACAACCTCAAAGCCCAAACACTTGCCATCCACTCACTCGCTCTCCACGACCTCCTTCAGCTCCCCCATGTTTCGCTGCAAAAAGCCTCGACTCTAGCTCTGCTATGTTTTTCTCCCCTTTTCCCCCTCAATTCCCAACTGTCTCTTTCTCCAGTTATTTCCTATATCACCGACGCACAATTCTTTTATACAAGAACCAATATTCTCACGGATATAAAAAAGAAGTGAATCTGCATATTCTAGAATTTCGTATAAGGGGAACTCCAGGGTGGAAGGCACTGTGCACTAATTCATAGATTCAACAATTATTTGATGAATGTTTACTGTGTGTCCACTGTTGTATTAGTCCTGGAGGTATATTGGTGGACAAAAGGGAGGAATGCTTTTTACCTATTGGAGCTTAAAGTCCAGTGGGGGAGCCAGACCATAATTGATTACACAAATAAATGTGAAATTGTTGCTGTGACAAGTGCCATAGATGAGGGTACCATGGTACTCTGAGCACATTTAGTGGGGGAGAGCTGACCTCATCAGGGAAATCAAGATGGACTTCCTGACTGCAGGACCAACTTCAAGATAAGAGGAAAAAATAAAGCGGTCAGATCCATGCAGCGATTTGTTATGTCTACAGACCAAAAGGAAAATGACAAACACCCAGAAACCAACCCTGAAGGCACAGAATTCGATAACCTGAATGACGGAGAATTCAAAATAGCTATCATAAACAAACTCAATGAAATACATGATACACACAGAAACAAATCAACGAATCCAGGGATTTTGTCACAAAAGAGATTGAAACCATAAAGAAAAACCGATCAGAATTATTGGAGATGGAAAACAAAATCAACGAGATAGTGGATAAAATGGAGTCTTTAAAGAGCAGAACTGACAATATGGAGGAATGAATTAGCATTATCGAGGATAACCACGCAGAAATGCTCCAGATACAGGAGGAGAGAGAGCTAAGACTAAAAAGAAATGAAGAAATTCTTCAAGAAATATCAGACTCAATGAGGAAAAGCAACATAAGGATAATAGGTATTCCAGAAGGAGAAGAAGGAGAAAAAGGAGCAGAGAGTTTGTTCAAAGAAATAATAGCTGAGAACTTCCCCAACCTAGGGAACGAGAGGGAACTAACAGTGAATGAAATCAATAGATCACCTAAATATATAAACAGGAATAAAAAATCACCTCGCCACATAGTAGCAAACTTGAAAAATATCCATGACAAGGAAACAATATTAAGGGCAGCTAAACAAAATAACATACAAAGGAAACCCCATCAGGCTCTCAGCTGATTTCTCGACAGAAACTCTACAGGCTAGGAGAGACTGGAATGATATATTCAAAATCATGAAAGACAAAAACCTTCAGCCAAGAATACTTTATCCAGCAAAAATATCCTTCAAATATGATGGGGAAATAATAACTCTCCCTGATAAACAAAAGCTAAGAAAGTTCATCACGACAAGACCCCCATGACAAGAAATGCTCAAGAAGGCCCTTAGGCCTGAAAAAAAACAAATGAGAAAGGGGATACAAAGATTTCAGCAAGGAGAAAAGCAAGGAGACTAAACCAGAACAAACTACAGTTGGATAACATCAAAAATTAATTCAAGCTCATCACTGTAAACACACACTCACAACACAAGATGGAATAAATAGAGATAACAAATGAGGGGAAGAGGAAAGGGATTGAGTCGACCCAGCCTCAGGAATAAGGAGGCATCTGAAAATGTACTATCTTATCCAGGAGATCACTTATATAAACCTCACAGTAACCACTAAACAAATAACCAGAAGAGAATCACACATTACAAATAAAGAGAAAACTAAGAGAATGAGCATGCAGAAATGCCAAATTGAATTTGCAGTCCAAAACACAAGTGACAAGAAATGAAGGAAATGCAAAAGAACCAGAAAATGAACAATAAATAGCAACATTAAACCCTCATATATCAATAATCACTCTAAATGTAAATGGATTGAATTCTCCAATCAAAAGACACAGAGTGGCGGGATGGATTAAAAACCAAGGCCCAACAATCTGCTGCCTCCAGGAAACACATCTCAGCTCTAAAGACAAACACAGACTCAAAATAAAAGGATGGAAAACAATACTCCAAGCTAATGGCAAACAAAAGAAAGCAGGAGTAGCCATACTTATATCAGACAAAGTAGACTTCAAGATAAAAAAGGTAATGAGAGACAAAGAAGGGCAATATATAATGATAAAAGGGACACTTCACCAAGAAGACATAACAATCATAAGTATCTATGCACCCAACACAGGAGCACCAAAGTACATAAAACAACTGCTAAAAAACCTAAAAGGAGATATTAACAATAACACAATAATAGTAGGGGATCTTAACACCCCCCTTACATCAATGGATAGATCATCCAGACAAAAAGTCAATAAGGAAATAATGGACTTAAACAAAAAACTAGACACAATGGACTTAATAGATATATACAGAGCACTCCACCTAAAAAAAGCAGAGTACACATTCTTCTCAAGTGCACATGGAACATTCTCAAGGATAGACCATATATTAGGAAACAAGGCAAACCTCTATAAATTTAAGAAGATTGAAATCATTACAAGCATCTTTTCTGATCATAATGCTGTGAAACTAGAAATCAACTGCAAGGAAAAAACTAGGAAAGGGACAAAGATGTGGAGACTAAACAACATGCTACTGAACAACCAATGGGTCATTGATGAAATTAAATGAGAAATCAAAAGCTATCTGGAGACAAATGAAAAAGAAAATACACCATACCAACTCATATGGGATGCAGCAAAAGAGGTCCTGAGAGGGAAATTCATAGCAATACAAGCACACCTTAACAAACAAGAAAAATCCCAAATAAATAACCTTCAATTGCACCTAACAGAATTAGAAAAAGAAGAACAGACAAAGCCCCGAATGAGCAGAAGGAGGGAAATAATAAAAATCAGAGCAGAAATAAATGAAATTGAAACCAAAAAAACAGTAGAAAGGATCAATGAAACAAAGAGCTGGTTCCTTGAGAAGATAAATAAAATTGACAAACCCTTAGCCAGACTCACTAAGAAAAAAAGGGAGAAGACTCAAATAAATAAAATTAGAAATGAAAGAGGAGAAATTACAACAGACACCACAGAAATACAAGGGATTATTAGGGAATACTATGAAAAACTTTACGCCAACAAATTGGACAACCTAGAGGAAATGGACAAATTCTTGGATGCGTACAACCTCCCAAAACTGAGTCAAGAAGAAATAGAGAATCTGAACAGACCAATCACAAGTAAAGAGATCGAAACAGTAATCAAAAACCTCCCCAAAGATAAAAGTCCAGGACCAGATGGCTTCCCTGGAGAATTTTACCAAACATTCAAAGAAGATTTAGCACCTATCCTTCTCAAACTATTCCAAAAAATAGAGGAAAATGGAATACTTCCCAACACATCCTATGAGGCCAACATCATCCTGATACCAAAGCCAGACAAGGACAATACAAAGAAGGAAAACTACAGGCCAATATCACCGATGAACATAGATGCAAAAATCCTCAACAAACTACTGGCAAACCAAATACAGCAATACATCAAAAAGATCATACACCACGATCAAGTGGGATTTATACCAGGGACACAGGGATGGTTCAACATCCACAAATCAATCAACGTGATACACCGCATTAACAAAATGAAGAATAAAAACCACATGATCATCTCAATCAATGCAGAGAAGGCATTTGACAAGACCCAGCATCCATTTATGATAAAAACTCTCAACAAAATGGGTATAGAAGGAAAGTACCTCAACATAATAAGGGCCATATATGACAAACCTACAGCAAACATCCTATTCAACAGGGAAACACTGAAAGCCATTCCTTTGAGGACAGGAACAAGACAAGGGTGCCCACTCTCACCGCTCTTATTCAACATAGTACTGGAAGTTCTGGCCAGAGCAATCAGGCAAGAAAAAGGAATAAAAGGAATCCAAATAGGAAATGAAGAAGTAAAACTCTCACTATTTGCAGATGACATGATCTTATACATAGAAAACCCAAAAAATTCCATTGGAAAACTACTAGAAATAATCAACAACTACAGTAAAGTGGCAAGGTATAAAATCAACTTACAAAGATCAATTGCATTTCTATACACTAACGATAAACTAACAGAAAGAGAACTCAAAAAGACAATCCCATTTACAATTGCAACAAAAAGAATAAAATATCCGGGAATAAATTTAACCAAGGAGGTAAAAGACCTATACAATGAAAACTATAAGACACTATTGAAAGAAATCGAGGAAGGCATAAAGAAATGGAAAAATATTCCATGCACATGGATTGGAAGAATAAATATAGTTAAAATGTCCATTCTACCTAAAGCAATCTACAGATTCAATGCAATCCCAATCAGAATCCCAATGTCATTCTTCACGGTAATAGAACAAAAACTACTGAAATTCGTATGGGGCAACAAAAGACCCTGAATAGCTAAAGCAATTCTGAAAAAAAAGAACAAAGCCGGAGGCATCACAATCCCTGATTTCAAAATATACTATAAAGCTATAGTAATCAAAACAGCATGGTACTGGTACAAAAATAGACACACAGATCAATGGAATAGAATTGAAAGCCCAGAAACAAAACCACACATCTATGGACAGCTAATCTTCGACAAAGGAGCAAAGAACATACAATGGAGAGAGGGAAGTCTCTTCAATAAATGGTGCTGGGAAAATTGGACAGCAACATGCAAAAGAATGAACGTAGACCATCTCCTATCACCATATACAAAAAATCAATTCAAAATGGATCAAGGACCTGAAAGTGAGACCTGAAATTATAAAACTCCTGGAAGAAAATATAGTCAATACACTAATTGAGACTGGACATAAAGGGATCCTTTCAGATTCCATGTCTACTGGACGAGGGAAACAAAAGAAAAAATAAATAAGTGGGACCTCTTCAAACTAAAGAGCTTCTACAAGGCAAATGAAACCAGGATCAAAGTGAATAGATAATCCACCAGCTGGGAGAAAATATTCGCAAATCGTTTGTCCGACAAGGGATTAATCTCAGTAATATATAAAGATCTCATACAACTGAGCAACAAAAAAACAAACAACCCGATCAAAAATTGGGCAGAGGATATGGACAGACATTTTTCCAAGGAAGATATACAGATGGCCAATAGCCACATGAAAAAGATGTTCAACATCACTAATCATCAGGGAAATGCAAATCAAAACTACACTAAGATATCACCTTACACCCGTTAGAATGGCTATAATCACAAAGACAAATAACAACAAATGCTGGAGAGGTTGTGGAGAAACGGGGACCCTCATTCACTGCTGGTGGAAATGCAAACTGGTGCAGCCTCTATGGAAAACAGTATGGAGAGTCCTCAAAAAATTAAAAATAGAAATACCGTATGATCCAGCAATCCCACTTTGGGCATCTACCCAATGGACATGAAATCAACCATCACAAGAGGCGTATGCACCCCTGTGTTCATTGCAGCATTATTCACTATAGCCAAGAAGTGGAAGCAACCCTAGTGTCCCTCGACTGATGACTGGTTAAAGAAGATGTGGTATATACATACAATGAAATACTACTCAGCCATAAGAAAAGACACAATTGTCCCATTTGCAACAACATGGATAGACCTAAAGGGTATTATGTTAAGTGAAATAAGCCAGAGAGAGAAGGACAGACACTGCATGAACTCACTCATATATGGAATATAAATGAACACACGGACAGAGAGAAGTGATTGGTGGTTACCAAGGGGAAGGGGGGTGGGGGGTGGGCACATGGGGTGAAGGGTTACATCCACATGGTGACGGACAAACAATAATGTACAACTAAAACCCCACAGTGTTATAAACTATTGACATCAATTAAAAAAAAAAGATGGACTTCCTGGAGGAAGTGCCAACTGAACTGAGATCTGAAGGATGAGTGTCATTAACTAGGCAAAGAAGGAAGGGATGGGCTCTCTATGTCGTGGAAACACACGGGCAACAGCCTACGTGGGCAAGAGAGACAGCATATATGAAGGACAGGGAGAGTCCAGAGGGGCTACGGGTGGGAGACATAGGTGAGTTGGTGAAGTGGGCAGGCACTGGACTACGCAGACCTTCTCTTACTTGTTAAAAAGTTTTGTTTTCATCCCAAGAGTAATGGCATGCCATTTCATGTTTTAAACGGAGGGGAGACAGTGTCAGATTTGCATTTCAAAGAGATTACCCAACCCCATGTGGGGAACAATCAGAAGGGGACATAGGATGCTGAGGGGCTGGTTGCAGTAGGTTAGCAAAACATGAAGACGCTCCCCTCACCTTCACGTCCCCCAGACCAAGTCCATGAGCACAGGAGGGAGAGGAAATGATAATCACTACAGTCCATGCGAGATTGAAGCCTCAAACTTCAGAGAATGAGCTGGATGTCAGTATCTGAAATGGGGAGAAAACTCTGGGTTTGCCCAAAATGCGTTCGGGCTGGGAAAGGAAGATTCAACAGAACGATTGGAGAGATGACAAACTCTTTCATGCTTACTCCCCTCTGGCTTCGACTGTTCCATAGTCATCAGTTCTGAGCCCCCTCCTCGAAGCTCAGGCCTCAGCCCCCTACTCCATGCTCCCTTCTCACTTCCCTCTGGCTCTGCCTCCTCCCCCAGGGACCGTGCCTCTGTCTCCTCTCAGACCCCACAGAGCCCTTCCAAGGTCTGCACCTGGTTGGTCTCTGGAATGCCTGTGAATGTTAGTGGTGCCTGGTGACATCTCTGAGCTCATCAAGAGGGGCCGTGACCTCCATCTCCGGTGCCACCTGCCCTGGAGAAGGAAAGAGGACCCTTAGGTCTGGCTTCCAGCCACAGACTGAATATCTGTATAGAACAACTCGGAACCAGTGCGGCAATGGGTAATTAAACAAATTAGTCATTGCAGGCGTGTTCACAAAAGCTGGGCAGAATCAATGGGGTGCCGATCCATTAGCATCCTGTTCCTAATGGCCTCGGTGGCTCCTCTGAGAGCAAACCCAGGCACCCAGATTGGGGTTGGGAATGGTGCTGAGCGGGGCTGGCAAGGAGCCCTACGGGCTGTTCCGGTGTGTTCCGTCAGAGCCTCGACTCGTCACCCTGTCAGCGGGCAGACTGACAACTGCCCACCCACCATTTCATCTCACTCTGCCCTATTTTCTTCTGTGTTCCCTCTATCCGGAGTCTCCTTCACTGTTCTCTTTACCGGGCAGATGTCTTTTTATCCTTTAACACTCACCCCCGGGCATCACCTCCTCCAGGAAGGCTTCTCTGATCACACAGGCTAGACGAGGGCCCCTCTTGGGCTCCCACAAACATCCCTGCTCTGTCTCCCCTACAGGCTGGGCCCTGTTGCCAGAGGAGGTGGCCA
The DNA here is from genome assembly GCA_031878705.1 of Tapirus indicus. Lineage (NCBI taxonomy): Eukaryota > Metazoa > Chordata > Mammalia > Perissodactyla > Tapiridae > Tapirus > Tapirus indicus. The sequence continues at coordinate 8,238,140 of CM062923.1, read as the reverse complement.
AACCCCAGATGAAAGACGTCTGCCTCTGGCTTGTCTTGACCACAGGGGGCTGTATCAGTTAGGGTTCTTGGGACACAAGCAACAGAAACCCACTCTGGCTAATTTTTGGGGGAAAGAGGACTACGTTGGAAGACTAAGGGGTACTCAGAACCACAGACGAGTGGATGGCCTTAGAACAGGGGCAGAATGCTCCAGGCAGCCTCAGGGGTCCCGATGGAGACACTAGTGCTCCGTCTCTGGAGATACACCTGGGGGGCGGGGGGAGCATCCACTGTTTCAAGTCTTTGTGTCCCTGGAAAACTGGCCTGACTGGTCTGCCTTGGGCCACCTGCTCCACGTCCTTGACGAACGTTGAGCAGGACTCCATGTCTGACAGACACTCATAGGTATTAATTCATTCATTCCTCACAGACAATCTGTGAGTAGATACCACCACTATCCCCCATTTTACAGTTAGGGAAACTGAGGCATGGGGAGGTTTGGCAACTTGATTAACAGCCAGTAGGTGGCTGTCAGGAAATGACAGCAGCCAGGCTGGCCCCAGACCCTCCTCTAAGCCACACTGCCCCTCGGATTATGTAATAAGTAAACGTGTGCTGAATGAGGGAGCAAATGCCTTAGCAAACATACACGAGCCGGCTTCTCCCCGGAGCCAGCCTGCTCTCCGGCGCGTCCTGCCTCCCGGGCCAGGTGTGGGCGGGTGTTGGGCCCTTCCTGATGGATGGGTGATATTTCCTGGGGGCAAAGACCGGGCGGCACACCTGTCACTGCTGAGGTAATTACTTCTCCCTCGCCAGCCTTTTGGCCAAGCTGCAGCCCTGAAGGGTCACCGCGTTCTTTCCAGCATTTGCAGCAAGAGCCAAAGGAAAGCTTAGAACAAGATGAGGTGGAAAATCTGTGTCGTTTTCCACAGTCAGGAAGGGAGATTGCAGCCCCAGAAAATGGGCCAGGAGGATGGTGAGACTCGACTTTGTGGCAGCGGACCACCGTCTGGGCTGTTTCATTTTAAGGGGGCGCCAACGACTCAGCTCCTCAGACCCAGGAACTCGCGAGCAGAGATCACCGGGCCGACTTGGGTTACTCTCTGGATCAGAACGCAGAAGCAACTACCGACTTCACAGGACCGACTGTGGACTAGATGTTAGTTAGGACGGGAGGACCAGAAATTGAGAAGTGCCTCCATCCGGACCATGACATTCAGACGCCATTGTCCTGCTGCAGGTGCACCCCTGTGTGGGGGGGCTCCCCCTGAAGTCTGTGTACTCCCATGTGGGAGTATATGGGACACATATGGGAAAGGGGCAGGTCCTGAGACAGAAAATGGGCCCTGGGGAGAGAGGAGGGCTTCATCCTCCTCTGGGGTCTGGGGTTGTTGGGGTCCACTCCCACGACAGAGCAGATGTGCTCAAGAGCGCACGGGGCAGGGTGGAGGGAGCGCCTGGACCCTGCCCCACAGGCAGCTTCCATGGGTGGGACGGGGCGGCAGGCCCAGGAGGACCCAGAGGAGCCTTCACAGAGGCACCTCCACCAGCAGCTGCCATGAGTCTCCTCCGAGCGTTCGTCCCTCCAGAGCCCCGGCCTCCAAGCGAGTGTGGCCGAGGTCTGTAGCCTCTGCCGTGCTTGGGGAGCCTATGACTGGACAGGACGGTGGAACAGCAGGGAGCGGGGGAGGTGCAGCCGACGCTTCTTTCCTGCGTGGGAGCGAAAATTCGAATTTTAGCATTATAGATGTGACTTCGTCTCAGACGTAAACACTGGAAGGACCAGGAGCTGTTGGGCCAGCCGCTCAGTAAGATCCCACTAAACGCTAGATTATTCTGATGGCCTTCCATCGTGGCAGTGGCTGTGTCCTTGGCCCCTCACCTGTGCCTGACCCACAGGTGTGCCCCCAGCCTCTGCCCAATCCCTGCCCTCACTGGAGTCACTCACCCCTCCTGGCTGCCCAGCACTGCTGGAGAGTGTCCGTCCAGGGTGGTTTGTGCAGCCCTGTTCACAGGAGTCACTTTATCCCCCTAAATTGTCTGGGCAGGAGGGGAATGACAAAATGGGGAACACAGGAGAGGCAGGGCAGGAGGGAGAGGCAGGGGAGCTGGGCAGGGGAGCCCTTCCAGCTCTAACGCCCTCCGGTTAGAGATGGTCACAGCAAGTAAGCCCCCACGCGTCAGCCCTCACAGAGCATCTCCTGCCGCGACCTCCCCTGACCCACATCACATCATAAAGCAGGGGTACCGAGCCCATTTCAAAGAGGGAGAGTTGGGGCTCAGGCACGAAGCAAGTCCAGAGCTGGGTTATGTGAACATGGACCTCAGAGGCCTGGAGGCGAGACACTGGGTCCGGAGCGCAGGTAGAGCCGATCTGGAGCGGGGCCAGAGTGGAGGGCAGATTTCCCAAGAGTGGAGCACTCGCTCCCCACCTTGTCTTTATTTCGGGGGCAAGCTGAGCTGATTCCCCTGCAGCTGAGCAGCTGGCCCAGCAGCTCCCGGTCCTTTCAACATTTACGTTTGAGATGAAGGTACATCTACGATGCTAAGGGTCCCCTGGATCCTGGAGCTTCTTCTCAGACAGCCAAAAGGCTGATGTCGTCGGTGTCAGTGCTTGGAGAGTGATGGGGAGTGTGACCATGGAGGGGACCCCAGCTGCGTGAGGTCTACTCTATCGTCCATGGTCTCGGTGGGACCCTGGCCTCAGATCCATTCAGGCCCCTGGCCCTGGTCTGCCCTCTCTGCTCCTGGCAAATTTCGCTCACTGTCTGGCTTCAGCCCTTGGTCCCCCAGCCTCCTGGCTCTGACTCGGCATCTGCTGCGGCGGTCTGGCTCTGGTCCTGCCTGGCCCATCCCCCTGTGTGGCCATTGTGGTCGCTCATCTGCCCCCACCCCTGCCCGGACTGTGAGCACCTCAGGCCAGCGCTGTGGTCTGTTCGTCCCTGGACTCCAGGGCCCGCACAGGGCCATGCACAGTGAGGGCTCTGCTGAGTGGGATGATGCCTGGTTCTGGATTCTTCACACCCCACTCAGCAGCCAGGGTACAGTGTTGTGGCTCTGGGCTGGCAGTCTTACCTCTGGTCACAGTTCCTGAATTTCCACCCCTGGGAACGGCTCCAGCCCCCTCTCTCCCGGTCCCCAGTTGACACAGAAACTGCCTCGCAGTGAGGCCCCGGGGCTCCTGCTGGTCTGTGCCAATCACTAATATGGTTGCTTCCTGGGAATAAACCCAGCTCTTCTAAGGAGCCAGGAGAACCATGGAAAGAAGGAGAGGACGGCTCTGGAGACCTCATCTCACTGCCAGTGCCATGGGCTTGCCGTAGGTGGAGACCGTGGCCCATCCTAGCCCGCCACTTGGCTGCCTTTCCTCCCCCAGCCCTCTGTCTCCCACAGGTCTGCCTGGGGGCCCTATGGTTGTGCCTCGGAAGAGGACATGGGTCCAGACACAGTGGGGTCCTGCCCAAGGCAGTGTGGTATTAGAGGAAAAGCCTGAGGGTGCTGCCCCTACCAGGAACTTCTATTCTGGAAGAGAATTTTAAATATTGAAAAGAACTTAAAATTCTAAGAAATTAACCTCCAGAGGTTACATTCCAAGGGGAAGAGGGGAGCAGGGCCCCCAGCATCTCAGAGCACAGCTCTTTCTGTCTCGCCCCTTCCTGAGCCTGTCCCTGTCCACACCAGCCACTGGTCACCAGTGCAGGCTGCACACAGCCATGGCCACTGATGGTGCCTTCTGACCTGCCCCTCACCTGCTGATCCCATCTCCTGAAAGGGACCTCTGATGATGCAGTCGACGGAGTGGGAACCAAGGCATGCGTCATTCTGGAGAGCTCCCTCCCCTTCACTCTGCGTGGCCAGCCCATCCCAAGTCCTGTTGACCTCCTAGTGTCTCTCAGACCCATCCTGTCTTCCCTGCCTCCACCTCCAGCATGGCCATTCTGCTCCACATTTACCTTCAGCTCTCAGCTGGGCTCCTCCTCCTGGACTCCCCGCATCCTCTCTGGCCCCTTCTAATCTGTCCTCCAGGCTCTGGCTACAGCAATATTGACTGGGATTGTGTTGAATCTATAGATCACTTTGGAGAGAACTGATACCCTAAAAAGACTGAGTTTTCCAATTCATGAACACAGTACGGTTCTCCATTTATGTGGGTCTTCTGTAATCTCATTCATGAGTGTTATGTAGTTTCCAACATAATTTTGTTAGATTTATACCTAAGTATTTGATGTTCTGGGAAGCTATTGTAAATAGTGTTTTAACAAATTTTTAATCATTCATTGCTGGTACATAGAAATATAATTGATTTAAAATGTTTTCACTTTGAAATAACTATAGATTCATAAAAATTTGCAAAGATAGTACAGAGAGGTCCCGTGTACCCTTCACCCAGTTTTCCCCAGTGATTGCATCTTGTGTAACTGTGGCTGTGCAATAGCTAATATTAAAACTAGAAAACCGACATTGATGGGTACAATGCATGTGCACAGTTCTATGTCAACTTATCACACGTGTAGACTCATGTATCCACCACCTCACAAGATACAGAATGAAGTATAATTGACTTTTGTATACTGACTTTCTATCCTGCAACTGTACTAAACTCACTTATTAGTTCTAACAGGGTTTTTTCGTAGTTTACTTGGGATTTTTTTACATAGATAATCTTGTCATCTATGGACAGAAACCATTTTATTTTGTCCTTTTCAGTCTGGAAGATTTTTTTTTCTTGCTTTATTGCATTGGCTAGGACCTCCAGTTTGATGTTGAAGAGGAGTGAAGAGGTCAAACAGCCTTGTCTCGCTCTTGATCTTAGAGGGAAGCAGTCAGTCCTTCATCATTAACATCATGTCAGCTGTGGGGTTTTTGTAGGTGCTCTTTACCAGATTGTGGAAGTTCCCTTCTATTCCAAATATTTCTTCTGTATCTACTGGGATGATCACATGGTTTTCTTCTTTAGTCTGTTGACATGATAAATTACATTGACATTTTCTGAGTGATATTGAGAAAGCACAAATATAATCATGTCATGGCCCTCTTCAAGTGTTCAAACCATTAATACTTTCCCACTGCTCCTAGGATAAAATCAAAATCTGTAACATGATGGATCAATTAGGAATGTGTTTGCCTATGAGAAGCAGCATATCTAAATAATTGCTTAAATGATAAAGCCATTTAACAATAGCATATAACAAGTCTGCAGCTCCAGGCTGGTTCAGTCACTCAACAGCGTCGGGTCACCAGGTTGACAACTCTGCCTTGTATTCACGGTTGCAAGATGGCTGCAGCAGCTCCAGGCATCATTTTCTAGCAGAACTGTGTCCAAAACTGGAAGGAAAGGTGGAAACAAAGAGATTTTCCTCATATGATTCTCTGTTTTGACCACGGAGGAAAATTCTTTCTGAAAACCTCCTTAGCAGGTTTTCCCTCATATCTCATTGGCCAGACCAGGTCACCTACTTTTCTCTAAACCAATTACCTGGCACAGGACTGCCACGACAGCCTTAAACCAATCACAGTTCATCCCTTGGACCTAAGCACATTGCTGCTGGACCAAATCAGGGAGAAAGGTGGATGGCTACTGGGGAGTGACCAATGTGTCCACCGTACTGGTCCACCCAAGCCTTTACATGCCTTGGCTTCTCCCTCACTTCCCCTCCTCCATCTCAGAGTAAATATCATTCCTTCCTCCTGGGATGCTCCTCCCTCCCACCCCCATTCACCCAGCTGAAGGTGCTCCCCCTCCAGGTCTTACCCAAGGTGTCTCTGCTGCTCTTGACAGCTTGACTGGGTCAAGTTCTCTCCCCAAGTAGCCTCTGCTGTGCCTCCTGTGCTTGTGGTGCTGTCACAGCCGGGACCGGCATTCTGCAGGGCTCCTCCTGCACTGTGCCCCTCAGAGCCCTGTCCGCTCTCTTCCTCCCCCCATACCCAACCTTCTGCCTCCAAACGCCACCCATCCTTCTGGAACCACCTGCGTCACTCCCTCCTCCATGAAGACGTCCTCGACCCTCGCAGCGACACCTCCTCTCTTCCTCCCCCTTGTATATTGGAGCTATTTCAGCACATGCCTGTCACACCTGGCAAGCTCCCTGGGAGCCCAAACCAGGTCTCATTCTTCTCAGCAGCCCCCGCCATCCCCAGCGGTGCCTTTCCCACGTCAGGCTCCAGCAAGCCTTCAGAGGCTGAAGGATTAGAGGTAGACTGCAGACTGAAACCATGAGCACGATCGCCGTCACCCTGTGAGGATTTCTGGTGGGCCGCATCCTCAGACACCAGGTCTCATCCTCCCCACGGACAATAGTGCAAGCAGCAACGTTACCCCCATTCCACTGTTGAAAACCGAGACGCTGAGAGGTTAAATAAGTAACTGGCCCAAGGTCATGCATAGGGTAGAACCAGAACTTGAACTCAGGTTTTTTTTCTGACTCCAAATCCAGGGTTTTTCCCACCACACCAGGGAGGCAGGGAGGAAAGTGAGGAGGCGGGTCTATGACCGAGGCATGATGGATGAGGACATGGGGGGATGAGGACCAGAGTCTGGACACCAGTCCCAGCCCCTGAGCAGGAGCCCCTGCTGACCCTGCTGCAGGTGGAGACAATCCGAAGAGAGAAAGCATTCAGGCCAGAAGTATTAACTGGGGCCAGAGCCCCTGATGGGCACAGGACAAAGCCAATGTCCTCACCCACATGGCCCAGGATTGGTCGGGGAAATGGACACACACATCAGAAACTACAAAACAATGAAGCAGGACAAAGAAGTGCGCTGCTTGCCCCAGGAGCCGCAGGAGGACATGGCCGTCATGGATGTCACTAATACCAGCTGCTCTGCGTGTGCCAGTGTCCACCCTCATCCACACACTGTGCCGTTTCAGCCTCACAGCAACCGGGGAGCGGAATCCTTGTTTCTGTTCCACAGATGATCAAGCTGAGGCCTAAGCCAGACAAGGACTTTGCCCCAAGACCCCAGGAGCTAGCTCAGGTCTGCTCTTCCCTCGGAGACCTCTCTGCATACTGCCCAGGCAGACTTTCTCCAGGATTGAGTCTGAAACTGGCCCCATGTCATGTCCATCCAGGGAGCTGGCAATCTCCTTTTTGTAGCTTTTCCACCCTCTTGGTTACAATCCTGAGTTATTTGCCACCACACATCTCTCTTCTTTTCCTTTCAAAGATGACTCATAAGATGAAATGAAGCGTTTGGAGTAAATGATGATGGGACTGAATTATTCAAACTCCTCCAGATTCTGAAATGACTTTAATGTGTTTATGTTTTGCATTAAGCACTGAATTGGGCTGAGGGTTCACAGGATTTATCTTAATTTCTGAAATGCCTCTTGGTTTCACGCTGCAGCCCAGGACCAGGCATGATGTCAATGTCTGGGGACATCAAAACTAGCACCCACTTCCCTGCTCAGTCCCTGTGTATCTTTCTTCCTAATCTCGTTGACAACGCTGGTTTAGTTGTTGCGATCTCATCCTCCCTCTTGTAAAAGCCAGCCCCGTCTCCCTCAGGGGGCAGGGGTGGGGGGTGGGAAGGGGTTGCTTTGCAACTGTTGTCCGCTTTGCTGGGAATCCTGAGGTCCCAGGTCTGTTGTTGCCCCTGGCAGAACTGCCCAGTTAGGGCCTGTGACTTGTGTAACCTGAACGTGGGGTGTAGAGATGTCAGAAGCCCTATTGTGTCCATGACTCACTAGGTCCCGCGAGTGCCCAGGAGGCCCTGAGTAACGTTCATGGGAAGGACAGTCTCAGCACTGTGCCCACACGCAGCTCCCACTGAGTCCTCTGTCCCTGAGCAGGGGGGACAGGCTCCGGAAGGCACACTCAGCTGGCATCTTGAAGAGCATGCAGTGAGAGGAGTGCCAAATGGGGGAAATGAGGACAGATGCTGAGGCTGGCGTCCAGCCCCGTGGGAAGCTGGTACCACCCCCAGGCCAACGAGAAGGAGAAGCCTCTGCCGGACGGCAGCTCTGAGGCAGGAAAGAGCACGAGGAACATTCCAGCCTCTCTCCTGCATTTGCACTCCAGCCAGGGCAGCCCACCCGCCAAACCCAACGGGTGCTGGGGGACAGGTGAGTCATTGACTAGTCCCTAGGCCAGCTCCCGGGACCCAGACAGGGCAGAGAAGAGCAGAGAATGGACAGGGCAGGGCTGGGCAAAGAAGAATGAGGCCTTGGTGAGTCCACCACCTGAGACCTCTGGCTGGTCACCTAAGCTCTTCCAGGGGAAGGGCCTCTGCCTTCTTTGCCCTCACGCCTAGCTGGGGAGGAGCTCAGAGAGCAATGCCAGGGTCCTGTGAGGCAAAGTGCTCTTCTCACGATGCCTTTGTGTACCAGGGAAACCCAGTCATTCATTCTTTGTAAGGAAATGTCAGAATTACTTTCCCTCTACAGTTAGATACAGCCTTCATGGTCACAAATGGGTGGCCACAGTGTTGCTCTGGCAAAAGCAGGTGAGAGACCTACAGAGAATAGGAAGTGTGCATGGAGATTTGTATCATTGTCATCACCATCCTCACCATCACCATCACCATCCTCACCATCATCATCACCATCACCATCATCACCATCACCATCACCAGCATTATCACCCTCACCAGCATCACCATCCTCACCATCACCATCCTCACCATCAGCATAACCATCACCATCACCATCATCACCATCACCATCACCAGCATTATCACCCTCACCAGCATCACCATCCTCACCATCATCATCACCACCACCATCCTCACCATCACCATCACCATCCTCACCATCACCATCACCATCCTCACATCACCATCACCGTCACCGTCACCAGCACCATCACCATCATGATCACTATCATTAGGTTGCACCAAGTCAAGGCAGAGCAAGGGCAGAATGCAGGCCTCCTGGTCTGAGCCCAGGCTCTTTCTACCACCCCACATTTCCTCAAAAAGGCAGTTCCCTCTGCCACTGGCCTTCAGCTATCACTGTGAAACCACTGAATCCATCTGGCACCATCATTCACAAAAGACCAGAGCTAGGAGGATGTATGGAGCTTGGATCTTGACATCGTGGTAGAGTTCCAGAAGAACCAGGACCTTTTGTCCTTCTGACCCTACAGCCCTCCACGGCCACAGGCTTCCTGTGATCTCAGTAAATAGAACTCCGCTGCCCCCCAAGAGGGGAGAGAAAAGCCAGCCTCTGCCCCACATGCCCTGGTCCTTCCCCCTGACTTCCCTGACAACTGGCCCTGCTTCTGGGGCTAACTACCTACAGGGCCAGTGCCGGGCCCCCTCACATGTGCATGAATCCATACAAGCTTCACAGCAGCCCTGCAAAATATCAGTCCTGTTTTCCTGAGTGCCCGCCATGTGCCAGGCTCTGGGCAAGGGCAGGGGGCGTGGAGGCGAACCAGACCTGCCCCGCCTTCAGAAAGCCTGTCTGGTGTTACCAAGCCTTGAGCCAGACGCTTTAAACACATCATCTCATTTAACCCTCACCTTGTGAAGTCAGTACCTGCATTCCCTTGACACAAATGAGAAAATGGAACCTGAGAGGTTAAGTGCCCTGCTCAGGGTCACACAGCCTGGAACTGCTCTTCGCACACTGCTGCCTCCCAGGGCTGTGCTGGAGACTCTCACCAGGCCTGAGCCCTCCAGGATGGTTGTCACCAGCCACCGTGGGATCTACTTGCAGGCTCCCACCTCAGCAGGGGTCGTTGGCCCCCTGCCAAGGCGGAGTTGATGCTCAAGTCCTGGAACACCGTGAATTCCATGTGTGCACTGTTGTCCCTTCCGCCCTGCATGGCATTGTCACTATCAGCTCCCAGCCTCCGATCTGCTCTGGTTTGATGGCGATGAGTCATCCCTTGCTGCTCCAGGACGGCTCTTCGATCTCCTCTTCCTTCTCAGACTGTGTTTCCGCCTGACCTTTCCAGCCATCAGTCTGGCTGCCCCTGGAAGCAGGCGCTGCCGCCAGATGGGGGGGCCACCCGCCTTCACCCGCCTCGGGGGCACCCTGACAGCGGCTCTTCTCCTTCTGGCTGCAGGGACAGGCATCTGTGGGGTGAGGAGCTGGTCGGTGCCTGGTTTGAGTCCCAGCCCCACCACTCGGGTACCTCCTGGCCCTTGTCTGCAGCCGTTTCCCCATCTGAGGGATGGGGATGTTAACCATGGACCCCCCTGTAGCTCTGGGACGTGAAGCGTGCTCAGCACGGCTCCCAGACAGTAAATGCTCGACAGGCGTCGGGTATCCACAGGGACTAGTGTGTCCATGTTAAGACAGAGCCTCCTAACGTGGCCGAGACTGGGACCTTTTTTTTTTTTTTTTTTTTTTTTGTGGGGAAGACCAGCCCTGAGATAACATCCGTTGCCAATCCTCCCCTTTTTGCTGAGGAAGACTGGCCCTGGGCTAACATCCGTGCCCATCTTCCTCCACTTTATATGGGATGCCGCCACGGCGTGGCTGACAGGCAGTGCGTCGGCAGGCGCCCGGGATCCGAACTCGCGAACTCTGGGCTGCCAAGCGCGAACTAAACCACTGCGCCACCGGGCGGCCCCGAGCCTGGGACCTTTTGATGTCTGACTCCTCAAACAGAAGTTTCCAGGAGGATGCTCCTCTAGGGAGACCTCCTTGAGGGGGGCAGGTAGCTATGCTCCCAGCAGCCCACCTGGCCTCCTCCCACTCAGTGCCCACCTTTCTCCTCAGGGATTGGGCATGTTGGGGTGGCAGCAGAAAGTCCACTACACCCTCCCTATACCCTCTGCTTGGCCCAAGGTCCCAGGCCCTGAGACCAGCGGCCACTTGGTGCTTCAACAGGAAGGTGCCATTAGCTGACAGGGCCTGGGGAGGCCAGTGCTGTGGCCTGAATATTTGTGTCCCCCTAAAACTCACACAGTGAAGCCCTAACCCCCAGTGTGACTGTATTTGTAGAGACGGCCAGTAAGAAGGTGATGAAGGTTGTAAGTGGCCCCAAATCTGATAGGACTGGTGTCCTTTCAAGACAAGGGAGAGAGAAGACCACATGAGGACGCAGCGAGAAGGCTGCTGTCTGCAAGCCAGGCAGAGAGCCCTCCCCGGGGAACTGAAGCTGCCGGCAGCGCCATCTCGGACTCCAGCCTCCAGAACTGTGACAGACGAGTGTCTGCAGTGTGTTCTGTATGGCAGCCCAAGCTGAGACGCCGATGGAACATCAGACCCCAGGCAGGACCACCAGGCGGCCCTGGCCCAGCCCGTCCCACCCCTGACAACCTGGACTCAGCTCAGACTCACCCAAAGTGGAAGGGAAGAGCTGGGGGCCGCAGCTTGGGGTGACGGGGGGGGCTGTTTCTCAGGGGAAGAGGCACAGAGGGTGTCATCATAAACCATCACAGCAGTGGTTCTCACGCTGAGGGGCATCAGGATCCACGCGGACGCGTCAAAACAGATCGCTGGGCCCCACCCGGGAGTTCCTGACTCAGTGGGTCTGGGGTGGGGCCTGAGAATTTTCATTTCTAGCAAGTTCCTAGGTGCTGAAATGCTGCTGCTCCAGGGACCCCTTTTGAGAATCGCTGCATCAGGGAATGTGAGCCCCAAGTTCAAAGTCAGAGCAGGAAGCAGAGGGCCCCACTCCCCCTCCTCCATCCCCAATCTCCGTCGTGGAACCAGAGCAATGACGTGGGAAGGGGGCTGACATCTGTCAAGCCCCTGTGATGTGGCTGGCCCGTGCATCAGCCCATTTAACCTTCAGGAGAAACTGAGGAGGTGGGCGTTACCATTTCCGTTTTACAGACAGGAACCCAGCTCAGAGAGGTGAAGTGACTTCCCTGGGGTCACACAGATATGCGTGGGGCCAAAGCTCCTGCCTTTCCCATTCTCTCTGTGACCCTCCACCACTGTGACCTGGGACCCACAGAGACAGCCCCAGGCCTCAGAGCACTCGTATCTCCCCAGACATGGCTGCGAAAAACAAGAGAGCAGACACAGGTGGAGACGCAGAGAAAGCCTTTCTCTCTGATCACTCGGGCTCTGGGTTTCCTGCTATGTCAAATGGCTGGGATTAGAGGAATCTACGGTTGCGTTTTATCTTCTCCTCCCAACTCTCCCTGAGAATTGTCAAAACGCAGGCTAGGTAGGAAGGAAGGTGTGTGTCCCCGGCTGCGGCTGCCAGGTCGAGAAGCTGCAGTCTCACAGACGGAGCCATGTGCAGTGGGTTTCTATGACAACCCAGGCAGCAGTTGTCCATAATTATAATTAACTTCAGAGCTGATCATTCTCCTGGACCCTTCTGGTGCGAAAGGATGAGGCAGCGCTCGACAGCAGTGAAAAGCAAGGGGGACTGAGGATCTGAGCCCCTGGGTCACCCCTGGTCTGGGAGCCTCCAGGGAATGGGATTCAAGAGGGACGTGCCGTGCAAGGTTGGAGACACCACCAGGCTGGGCAAAGACCTTCAGAGGCTGGCTGCATGGGGACCTTGTCAGAGGCCCTGCCACCCAGCACTGCATTTACCTCCTCCAACCTCCTTGGGGGGCCTGGGAGTGCAGGGCAGAGTCGTGGGGACCAGGGAGCCTGGGTCCTTGTCCTGGCCCTGCCTGACTTGGGTGGTTCAGAGCACAGCTCACTGGGACCTGAGGATGAAAACGGAGCATAGAAGACTGGTGTCCCCGAGCCCTGTGGAGGGTGGAGGCTGGCCCAAGATGAGGAGGGGGTAGTGTCCAAGACCCAACCACCCCCCTGCCCCCATCCTGCCCCAGACAGGGCACAAGAAATAATGATGATAGCAGGGATTCACTGAGCACTGACTATGTGCCAGGCCCTGGGCTAATCCCCCCCGATGTGTCTGACCCCAGAAAAACTCAGACCCATTTGGCAGACAAGCAGCTGAGGCACAGAGAGGGTAGGGGTTGAGTCCAGGCAGCCTGATCTCAGTGCCTTTCCCGTGGACCGTGGCCTCACTTGAACTGTTGTACACATTGGGGTTCACCAAGGCTTCGGTTGGGGGAGAAAAAGGACTCTGGTTCCAAAAACAGTTTGAAAACCACTGTTACGGTCTGACCTCCCCACTTTACAGAAAAGGAAACTGAGGCTCTGGAAGGTGGTGTCCTGTTCAAGATCACACAGCTCTGGTCAGTACATCAAAAAGCCAATTCACTCAACAACTTCCAACTTTACAGTGATTCATAACAGATGGGATTTTTTTTTAAATATTTTTAAGATTTCTGCCAAGTTTAGGCTAATTCTTCTCCAATTCACTTCATAACACGACTCAGGGTATGTTACACTTGTCTCTGTCCAGCTCCCTACTGCTTCAGCTGGAGGAAACTGAGTCTGAGAGAGGATGGAGACGAGAGTCAGCTCAGCACAGGCTGGGCTGCCCATCCCCAGAAGATGAGACTGAGGGTCAGGGTGGAGCTCTGGAAGTTAGGGGATACAGAGAGGGGACGTTTGAGGGGTCAGAGAGAGGAGACAAAAAGACAGAGAGTGGAGGTTAAAAGGCAAGGAAGGGGAGACTCGGGGACATAAAAATGTATATTTGTGAGAATTCCTCACCCTCAAGAAAATATTCAAGGGCATTTTCAAGAATGTATTCAGTATACTCAAGAATATAGTCAATCATATTTACAGATGAAATGATATGGCTGGAATGACTTCAAAATAATGCAGATTTGGGAGAGGAGAGAATGGATGGAGATAAAGATGAGACACAACTTCTCACTCATTGATCCGGTTGATGTTGCGTGTGATGCGTTGGGCTCATTACGTTATTCTCTCATTTGTGTATGTTTGAAACTTCCCATCATAAAAAAGGTTTTTTAAAGTATACAGTATAATATGTTTCAGAATTTTTTAGTGAATAGTTTTTTTAATATACAGTCATGCATCACTTAACGACAGGGATACATTCTGAGGAATGTGTCGTTAGGCAATTTCATCATTGTGTGACCAACACAGAGTGTCCTTACACAAACCTAGATAGTGTGGCCTACTACACTTCTGGGCTGTATGGTACTAATCTTATGGGGCCACTGTCATATGTGTGGTCCGTCGTTGACTGAAAGTTCTGTTACGCGGTGCGTGACTCTAGTTTTCTTTATAAGGAGAGAAGATTAATGAATTAATGCCCTCAGCCTCTCCTTTCTCTGTCCCTGAGTCTCTCCCTGTCTCTCTCCCTCCCTCTGTCTCTCTCCTCTTCCTCTCTCTCCCTCTCCACCCCGGCCCATCTCTCTCTGTCTCTGTCTCTCACTGTCTCTCTCTCTCTGTCTCTCTGTCTCTCTCTATCTCTCTCTCTCTCATCCAGGAGTCAGCAGCCAAGGTTAGCAGCTGCATACTGATTCTCTTCTGTCTTTCCTCCAAAACATTTGTTAAAATACTAGTACAAAGGAAAAATAAACATTAGTCAAATAAAACATCACAGAAAACTTCCAAGTCCATCCCATCCTGCACAATTTGCTGTAAATGTTGGAAGTTTGGCGACTTGGCCATTTGTCCAGTGGTCTTTAGGTGAGCCCACTCTGGGCACACTGGCTCTTCCATGCAGCTGGTTCTCAGGGCAGACACGGGGCTAACACTGAGCTCCTGTCTGGAGACCTGTGCTATCCTATTACCCACAGATGCAAAGCCGAGTTGCCATTATTATTACTTGGGAACACCTCCTTTCCTGGCTCAGTTTCCCCATTTGTAAAAGAAGTGGAGGACAAGATGGTCACTAAGCCCCTCCCAGCCCCGGGACGTGATACTGCTCAACGCCAACCTTCTTGGGGGGACATTTGGCATTACTGGGCTGGGGATCCATTCTAGGAGACAGAGAGAGCTCAGATCTCCCACTCCTCCCCTCCAGCTCACTGCCTGGAGCCATGGAGAGAAATGGGAGGTTGGGAGCAGGCTGCACAGGGGTCTCAGCCCTGCACTATGCTGGTGCCCCAAGACCAAACCTGTCGATTCAGCCCTTCTGTCTGGATCCCTCTCACTCCCATCTGCCACGAGCCACAGGATGTTCCCAAGTGTGAGCCTCCCAGGATGACCAGCTGTCCCAGTTTGTCTAGTCTGAGGGGTTCCCACAAAACTAGACTCCCAGTGCTAAAACCGGGACAGTCCCCATCAACCTGGGCAAGCTTGTCACCCTACTCCCAGGCTAGTTGTCTGCACAAATTATTAGTAAAGAGGAATATTAGAAGGAAAGGAAGTTTAAGCTTAGCTGTGATTATTCAGCTTTGGGAGATGAGGGAAGCAGAGGCTGTTTATGAACTGTGAGTCCTGTGATTAAAATAGCAAAACACCAGGCCTATGCTGGTCAGCAAGACCCAGCTGCAAGAACATTTGCATTCCTGATGTTACTAAACGTGGTCTGTCTTAGCCAGAAAAGGCACCAGAGCCAAATGAAGAATCCCGCTTCTTTGAGTCAATCAGCCAACGAGAACCAGAGCCCTGCTCTGCGTGAGGACCAAAGAAAGTGACTTAACCAGGAGGGGTAGGGGCAAAGAGACCCCAGCTCCGAGGAGTCTGGCACCATCAATGCTGCCTCTGCACCTCCAGCTCCCAGAGGCCACATCAGCCCCATATGTCCCAAGGGCACCTGCCAGCACCTGATCCCTGGACTCAGACATGGAATGATGAGGTGGTGGGTAGCTGGTACCACCTCCTTCTCTGCCCACCACACTCAAAACACAGACCTCCCCCTTTTGAAAGAGCCTGAGTCTGAGTGGGGTATGTAAAAGCATGTCTTGTCATAAAGTAAAGAGCAGGTAATTCATTCAGTTCCCCTCTACTTCATTATCAGCACTTCCTTTTCCCACAGGAAAACGGGAATGCATAAGTGGCGGGCTGCTTGATCTTCTCAAATTAAGTGGCCCCTGGTAAAAATGTATGACCAATGATGGCTAAAGCACCAAAGTTATGAATGGCTTATTTTTCTGGTAAATTAGAACAGACTCATGGTATCCCTGTAGTAACACTGTCCTCATCCAGTTGTGGTTGTGACCTCTGGGTGGAAAGTTACAGGTGGCACAGAGACATGTAACCTGAGCACACCTAACATGTCTGGCCTCTAACTTGGCTGAATCTACAGGGGTGGGGCCAGGCAGCTGAGAGCCACCCTGCTGTGGGACCGGGGACAACCTGAGGGAGGGACGGATGGGAAGATGAGTTGCTCAGTGCCAGATGTCTATACAACAAAAAGCAAGCTGTGGAGTCTGTCAAACGTGAGGACAATCTCAGCTTGAGATCACAATGACAATTAGAAAATATTTTGAACAGAATAATAAACTCCTACAGAGCAAAACATGTGGCGCGCAACCACAGCCGTGCTTAGAGGGAAATTCATAGCCTTAAAAGCAGAGAGGAATAAGGATTGAAAAGTAACAAACTTAGATCCATCTGGAGAAGTTACAAAGGAACAGCAAAGTAAATCCAAAGAAAGTAGAAGGAAGGAACAAAAATAAGACCACAAATTAATGAAGGAGACAAACAGAATCAACAAAACCTAAAGTTGGTTTCTTGAAAAGACTGAACAAATGAATAAACTTCTGGTTTGAGCTATCAGGAAGAAAAGGGTTACTAATTTCTGGCAGACAAACGGCACCTCTGTCTCTTACTAGCTGTGTGTCTTTGAGTGAGTTAATCAACCTCTCTAAGCCTGCTTCTTCATCTTAAAATTCAGAAACATAGGGGCCAGCCCCATGGCATAGTAGTTAAGTTCGCATGCTCCTCTTTGGTGGCCCGGGATTCACAGGTTCGGATCCTGGGCATGGACCTATGCACTGCTTATCAAGCCACGCTGTGGTGGCATCCCATATAAAGTAGAGGAAGATGGGCACGGATGTTAGCCCAGGGCCAGTCTTCCTCAGTGAAAAGAGGAGGATTGGCAGTAGAGGTTCGTTCAGGGCTAATCTTCCTCACACACACACACAAAAATTCAGAAATATAATATCTGCCTCATCAGCAATTATGAGGGTTTAATGCAATAATGTGTGCTAAGTGTCTGGCAAGTAGTAGAAATTAAAATCATAATAGTTATTGTCATGGTGGTGGAGGTGGTTGTAAATGTTCTAGCAGAGCCTCAAAGTGCCACAGGGGGATCCGCGAGGGAGGACCACTTCCTGTCCTGTGAGGAGTCAGGGAGGAGCAATGTCCAGGCTAAGCCTTGGAGAATGAGAATTTAGTAGAAGAGAGAGGATAATCCAGGCTGGGCACAGAGTGAGCAGGAAGCTGAGGGCCTGGGGCCTGAGGTCCATCCCTTCCCCATAAAATACGTCTTGAGGGGAGGAAGGGCCTACCAAGAGTGCCAAAGCCCTACCGGGTGGCTGCGAGAAACAACGGGCTGACATTTGAGGCCAGTGTTGAAAATACAAATGGGCCTGGCTGGTGGACTTCGTACATTATGCAGCAAGGGTAAATAATGAATGACTTGGAATTTTTTTTTAACCATTTGGTTACCGATTTCTGTCCAGGATTTCGAAAACACCTGGTCTTACCCAGAACTATATTCTCTATAGTTAAGAGAATAATTGTCATTATCTCCAGGCTAATCAAGATGTTATTTTCTGCTGGAAGCATGTGAGCAAGTTTTCCACAGACCAAGTCAGCTTCTCCTAGAAGACAGGCATTCTCACGGGCTCTGTGCGCTGTCTCAGAGGCCTTGGTCTGCACAACGGACGACACACACTCGACATTTTCCCAGGTAAAGAGAACTGGATGGCTCCGGAGCTGAGGGCGTTAGCCCGTAAAGCTCCTGGGTCCTGCCTCTGGGAAGAAAAGAGGATCAACCCAGGATATCCTCTGCCCACCTGGGCTCGGCCATCGCCCAGGAGGGTCATTGGTGGGGATCTTCTCAGGAGGAGGCTGATCCGAGTGAAGCGCCTCCCTTCCTTGAAGCAATGTGTCTAGACCTGGGTTAGACAGAGGGTGGCTCTAATCCCGAAAAACGAGGGATGGAGTGGTCCCCCGAGGGGTCATAACAAAGGCATCAGGGTCACAGAATATGTCATTGGCAGAGTAACCCATGACCTTGGGCTCCTCTAAAAATGGCTGCGAGGTGATCACCATCTGACCCAGCAATTGCACGCTTGTGTGAACTTATGTTCACACACAAATCTGTACACAAATGTTCACAGCAGCTTTATTTGTAACAGGCAAAAACTGGAGTCACCAGATGTCCTTCAAAGGGTGAATGGTAAACGCACTAGCCATCCCTGCCGTGGAGCCCCTGCCAGCAATAAAGAAACCAACTCTTGACCCGTGAAACGACCTGGGTTCATAGAAACTATGCTGAGTGCAAAAAGCCAAGCCCAAAAGCTTCCATCCTGTTTGAGGCAATTTACGTGACATTCTTGTGACGACAAGAGTATCGAGAAGGAGGATGTATGAGTGGTTGCCAGAGGTAGGGGGTGGGGGGGGCGGGGATGGGGGAAGGAGGGAGGTGTGGTCACAGAAGAACAGCTGGAAATGAAACCAGCATCAAAACAAATAGACGACCCACCAGCTGGGAGAAAATATTTGCAAATCGTATATCCAACAAGGGATTAATCTCCATAATATATAAAGAACTCACACACTGAGCAACAAAAAAACAAACAACCTGATTAAAAAAATGGGCAGAGGATATGAACAGACATTTTTCCAAGGAAGATATACAGACGGCCAACAGACACATGAAAAGATGTTCAACATCACTAATCATCAGGGAAATGCAAATCAAAACTATGCTAAGATATCACCTTACACCTGTTAGAATGGCTATAATCACCAAGACGAAAAACAGCAAATGTTGGAGAGGTTGTGGAGAAACAGGAACCCTCATTCACTGCTGGTGGGAATGCAAACTGGTGCAGCCTCTATGGAAAACAGTATGGGGATTCCTCAAAAAAATTAAAAATAGAAATACCTTATGATCCAGCAATCCCACTCTTGGGCATCTACCCAACAGACATGAAATCAACCATCACAAGAGGCTTATGCACCCCTATGTTCATTGCAGCATTATTCACTACAGCCAAGAAGTGGAAGCAACCCAAGTGTCCCTTGACTGATGATTGGATAAAGAAGATGTGGCATATATATACAATACAATGGAATACTACTCAGCCATAAAAAAGACAGAATTGTCCCATTTGCAACTACATGGATGGACCTAGAGGGTATTATGTTAATTGAAATTAGCTAGAGAGAGAAGGACAAACACCTCATGATTTCACTCATATATGGAATATAAACGAACATTGGGACAGAGAGAACTGCTTGGTGGTTACCAAGGGGAAGGGGGGTGGGAGGTGGGCACAAGGGATGAAGGGATGCATTCATACGGTGACAGACAAATAATAATGTAGAACTAAAACCCCACAATGTTATAAACTATTAAGACATCAATAAAAATTAAAAAAAAAAAAAGAAGAACAGCTGGGGGGATCCTTGTGATGTGCGAACTGTCCAGGGTCTTGACGGTGGTGGTGGATCCACAAACCTACACGGGTGATAAAAGTGCATAGAACACCTGGAAATGAGTGCAAATGACACCAGGGACACCTGAGGGAGATGGGTGGTTTGTAAGGATATCGAGATCCTGACTGTCGTATTAGACAAGCGTTTTGCAAGATGTTACCATTGGGGAAAACTGGGTGAAGGGTGCACTGGATCTCAGGCTTATTTCTTACACCCGCAGGTGAAGGCACAACGATCTCAAAATAGAAGATTTCACTTAAAAAATAGTTATGATATAATGCTGAGTGAAAAGGGCCGACCACAAAATGTAATGTGTTATGATCAGTGCTCTTTTAAGACCCCCAAATTTACACCCCTCTACTAAAGCTGGACAGTGGCCTACCCCCGACCCAGCACTCTCACTGCTAAATATATTCCCAAGAGAAATGGGGGCATGTGACCACAGAAATGTGTGCAAGGTGAATAGCAGCTTTATTCATAACAGCCTGTAGTCAGGAACAATCCCAATGTCCCTCAACAGCAGAACTAGTAGACGGTGTTGTGTTCTTTTAATGGAATCCTTAACGTGGCAATTAAAAGCACAGTCCAGTGCTCTACACACGCTGATGAATCTTCCTGACATGACGATGAGCAAAAGAAGCCAGACACAGAGGCCACAGACTAGCTTCATGTACATGAAGTTCAAGCACAGGCAAGATGATTCCATGTGACGGGTCAGAATGGTGGCTCCCGGAGGGAGAGGACGGATGGCCTGGAAGGGGCCTGCTGGAGCCTCGGGCCCTGCGACGTTCTGTGTCCTGATCCAGGTGGGGTACACGGGCGCGTACATTCATGAAACTTAATCTAACCACACACTTAAGATTTGTGCGCTCTGTTTTGTGTGTTATACTTCAATAAACACTTTTAAATAAGAGAAAAGCACTTATGTCTCAATTAAAGAACAGAAGGCAGTACAACAGCATGTTAGCAGGGCTCTCTGTTTATATTTGGGTTATGGGCATATTCTCTTGTTTCTATTTCTCTATTTTCAAATTTTCTCTAAAGTGAAGGTACATTGCATAAGAGAAAGTTTATAGAAGCGGTAATTTTTTTTTTAGGAAAACATTCTGCAGTCTCTGCCATTGAGGTCTTCTGGAAGGGGTGACCTTTTGGGGAGTGTTTCTTCCCTTGGCCCCAGGCCTTTGTGGGACCTGCTTTGGTTGGGGACACAGAGCTGGATAAGCCTGGGTCCCCCCTGCCAAGGAGCTCAAGAAGGCCGGGTCCGCGAGGGAGGCAGCCCGTGGACAGGCGATGCCCTCTGCTGACATTAGCGCTGGGGATATTTGAGGGGATATCATTTTTCCCAAATATCATTTTTCCAAGTGCCACCATCTTAGCCTGCCCACTATGGCTTAGTGGCCATAACAAAACAACACAGACTGGGTGGCTTAAACAGCAGACATGTATTTCTCACAGTTCTGGAGGCTGGAAGTCCAAGATCACGGTTCCGATAGGGTTTGGTTTGTGGTGAGAGCTCTCTTCCTGGCTTGCAGACGGCCGACCACCGTCTCTCGGCGTCCTCACACACCTCCCTCCTCCACAGTGGGGCATGCAGGGGGCCTCCCTCGCCTCCCCCCTCCACAGAGGGGCACACGGGGGGCCTCCCTCGCCTCCCCCCTCCCACAGAGGGGCACGCGGGGGGGCCTCCCTCGCCTCCCCCCTCCCACAGAGGGGCACGCGGGGGGGCCTCCCTCGCCTCCCCCGGCTCTCTTTC
Source organism: Tapirus indicus (assembly GCA_031878705.1). NCBI lineage: Eukaryota > Metazoa > Chordata > Mammalia > Perissodactyla > Tapiridae > Tapirus > Tapirus indicus. Next base: position 8,217,033 of record CM062923.1, on the reverse strand, counting down.
TCTGAGGCACGGTAGCCAATTCTGGGTGAAGCTCCAAGTCTCCCCAGAGGCCTGGGCCCAGGGTGGCGGGGAGGGTGGCCCCCATCCAGCGAGGCCTCTGCCCGAGGGAGGAGGGACAGCTGGGGGCTTCAGAGCAGAGAGTGGAGCTGGGCCACCAGACCAAAGGGCCCAGCCTGCTCCCAGTGACTTGCTGACCCCAGGTGTTAGGTTTTCAGCAGCAAGAACGGGTCAGCATTAGCCACTATCATGTTGGGGGTGGGGGCTGTGGTAGGGAGAAAGGGACTGAGAAAAGGGGAAAGAAAACAAGGAAGGAGATGGAAGAAGAAAGAGAAGAGAGGAGAAAGAATATGAATCCTAACCAGCACCTCTAAATGCCACTGTAAGCCACGCCATCCAGGGAGCCCCCCTCCTGCTCCTGGAGGGAAGGGGTCTACTGCTGCTGCTGTCCCATTTTGCAGATGAAAAAACTGAGCACAGAGAGTTTCGGTCACTTGACTCAGGGTTTAACATTAATAAGTAGCAGAGCAGGATTTGAACCCAGGCAGCCAGAGTCCATGCTGGTGAGCACCACGAGGAGGGAAAAAGCAGAATAGGGGGACGAGAGGGGTGGGCAAGGGGGAGGGGTAAGAAGACGCAGTCTTTCATTCAGCAGGTATTGCCTGAGTGCCTCTTACCTGCCAGGCACTACTGTAGGCCTGTCGCCCAGGGCCCATGCCTGGTTTCACGCTCTGCTGTTGCCATGTTGAAATTCTTAATAAGTTTTGAAGAAGGGTCCCCACATTTTATTTCACAATTTGTGTCTCCAGTGCTGAGTGCAATAATGAATCTGACACCCCGAGTCCCTCCCCTTCACGAGATCATAGTCTAGAGGCCGTGTCAGAAGAAAGAGGGGAAGGGGCCTGAGCCAAGCCCAGGACGTGAGCGTCTGCTGGTGACACAGGGAGGACTGGAGAAGGGCATGGATTGTCCTTTAAAGCCGGAGAGGCATAACTCAATTCTTTTTACAATTTCATTACTGGAAAAATCTATCAGCCCCAGGAGCATTCTGCTCACAAAATTGAACTAAAAACAAAAGGGCATTCACTGCGTCTTCCCCGAGCTCTGAGTCGAGCTGGATTCCCATAAATCTCTGACAAGTAGAGAAAGGAGAGCCTCGCTCAGCCTGTCCTCGCTGCCTGCCCTGTTTCCTCCAGCAGGAGCTGGCGGATATGAGGGGGAAGCAGCAGGGACGAGGGCCACATGGTGCCAGCACAGGGCTGCCCTCGCCTCCATCATCTCTTTGGCCCTTCCCAGAACGGTGTGAGGGAGGGATGGACACCCCTGTTTAGGGGAACTGCAAGTAACTTGTCCAGGGTCGCATGGCCAGTGAGTGCTTGGCTCCCTGGGTTGGGACCCAGGTTTGTCTGACTCCCAAACCCATGCCCTGTGAACTCACCATGTCCCCGTTCTTGGTATATTCATGCTAAAATACATTTAGCTAAATTCATGCTAACATCCCTCAAAGGAGCCCCGCTGCCTCTCATTTTGGACCTTGGCCAGTGGGGGGCGCCTCGGCCTAGAGCAGCGCCCCCTGTGCTCTCCCCTAGGTTTTCTTCCCCTTTAGATATGGCTGAAGTAGACCTTTCCCCTGAGTCCTCCCAGATCCCGGCCAGGCTGCAGGCCCCCTCACAGCCAGCTCTCTGTGCTCTCCTTTCATCCTAACTCCTCAAGATCAGGGCTCTGTCTGTTCCATTTGCCACCGAGACCCCACATCCAGACAGCGCCTGGCACACAGCTGACACTCAATATTTCTTAATGAAAAACTATCTGAGTGGTGTTGGCCCTGGGGGAGTGTCCGTGACTGTTCCTGTCTCCAACCAGTTGACCAGCTGACCCACTCCATCCTCCATGCAAGGAGAATGTTGTCCAGGGTCGTGAGGTCCCGGGTCCCTGGTTCTGACCCAACGCCCAGGACAGCTCCTCTGTGACTCCCCGAGTCGTTCCTTCACTCGGGCCCTTTCGACTTTGCAGGTCACATTTAGAGCCTGGGGGCTGCCTGCCGAATACCCTGCCAGCCCCAGCTTATTTCACCAGCAGGCCCCTCTTTACAAGCAATTGCAGGAACACCTGGGGCTGGACTGGACTCAGGACTCCGAGGCCCGATAGCTGTCAGGAGACACGGATGCAGCAGACGGGTGGATCATGGCTTCTCAGCACAGAGTTGCTTGAGCGGCTCTCCCCTTTCCCCCTTTGATGTGTCTTCCCTATTACTGCATGAAGATCATCACTGGAGGGTTCTTTTCTCCCTTTCCTGAGCTCTATTCCGTATTATCTCACTTAATCCCTTCAACGGCCTTGGAGGGAGATAAGGCTGAGGTTAGCTGTGAGGGAGCTGGGTCAAGCCGCAAACAAGCAGCAAAGGGGTTGGGCGTCGATGCCAGGCGGTGCCCCGCTGCAGACTCCCTGCCTGGGGTCTGCGCTGGCCCCACAGCCCATCATGAGAGTCTCCACGTGTGTCTGCTCAGGGCGGAGGGTGCTCTGGATGACCTCTTTTCCCCCCCTGATGAGGCCTGGCCCCGGTATTTCAATGCCGCCCCTCCTGGCCTCTCACTTTGCGCTGCTTTTTTAGAACCATCTTCCTTCTGGCGTCTGATTTCTAATCAGGCGTTCACCTCCTGTGCTTTCAAGGGGCTGTGGCTGGGAGGGAGCAGAGTCTCCCGTGCTCTCTGCCGCTCAGAGGCAGATGGGAACCTCACAATTTCTCCCAGCAGGAAGGCAGGTCGGAGGGAAGGAGCAGGGAGGGGACAGAGAGAGACCCACGCCTTAAGTGGCCCACCTTGCAGGCGGGGCCTGTGTCTGTCCCCATTACAGGCCCAAACTGACTGCAGCCACCAAGGGTAGCTGAGCTTATCAGCAAGCCAGACATCTTGGCATTATTCTCTCCCTCCCTCCCTTCCTCCCTCCCTCTCTCTCTCTCTCTCTCTCACACACACACACACCCCAGACAGGAAAACAAGACTGACAACACAGCCCATCCAGCTCCCCCTTCGAGCATCAGTGACTCACACAGAACCCCTCTGGTCCCAGCGCCCACGGGCTGGGCTGGGGGCTGCCTCCTTCCCCCACCTGTGGACATCAAAGCCAGCGAAGGGATTATTCAGCAAACTGGCCAAGAGACCCCTTCTTGGGAGTGAGGACGTTTGTTTCCATGATAAGCAACCCAATTCCCACATCATGATGTATTTATGTTCTGTGTCTCCAGCCACCTGCTCAGCCTCAAAAACAAATTCCAGGTTCAAGCCAAGGAGGAAATGTGACAGTTAATTGGGAAAACTGCAAATAGGTCATTCTGGAAGGTGGAAAGAGTGACAAGGGGTTTTGTGGGCACAGAAGCTCACAGTGGGGAGTCTGGAGGTTTCCTGGGTGCTCCTTAGAGCTGGGAAGCCTGCAGAGGGAGGCAGCCCCACCCATCCCTCCGGAGAGTCCGTCTGAGCCTGGCTCAGGGTGTTGCCCTGAGCTGGCCTCAGTGGCAGGAGACCCAGGGCGGAGCTCCCCGTGTCAGAGCAGTAGAGAGCTGGGCAGGAGCCTTCGGGGCAGGGCTGGTGCCGCGCCCCTGGTCTTGCTCACTTGGGTATCAGAATTTGAATTGCAATCGGCAGGTGGGGCCCGCTCAATCTCTGTAAACTGGGTGTCAGCCAAGGCCTCTTGGAACTCAGGAGCTAGGGAAAACCAACTCGCATCTCCCTCTTCTCCACAGTTCGAAGCCCCTCCAAGACATCACATCCCCGGCGCCACATCCTGCTGGGGACCTCAGTCCCCAGGCTCCTGCTTCTACCCCTCAGGAATCGAGGTGTGAAACTCAGCTGTCCTTCAAGCTCAGAGAGCTTGAACTTCAAGTTCATTCACACAGAGTGTTCAGGAGCCAGTGGACTTCGAGGGGACTAGGAAAGAGGAGTTGGCACCCGGGCCGCGCCAGCAAGCTTAAAAGTAGCATCAGGCCCGCAGTCTCAGAATGCCCTCTGCTGGGAGCCGCTCGGCCTCCACCCCACACCCCTCCAACCTGGCCCACCCCCCGTCACACCTGCCTTTTCATCTTTTACTGTCTCTGCTGCAAAAACTAGAACTCGTCTCTTGCAGAGCATTTTTCGTCTTCTCTGTTGGGTTGGTCCAGGGGCACCTAGGCCTCCACAGCACGTATGAGGGCACTTTTCGGAACAAGACAGTCACCTTCTTAGAAGCAATTCTGGACCCAGTTAATCTAATACATCTTCCCCTCTTGTTGCATATCTCCAACTATACCTAAAAGGGGTGCTTCAATTCTAGAATTTATAAAGAGAAGCAAGTGACTGGGGCCTAGAAGGCTGACTGCTGACTAATGAGTGAAATAGGGGCCTGTGTTGAGCACCTGCTCTGTGCCGGGTGTTGGGAGCTCTTGCCTAAGCAGCCCATGTGCAGTTGCACATGTTGGCTACTGGGGAAATGTTGGGTTAGAGGGTGGAAGAGTAAGTGGGTGATCAGGTAGGTGGATGGGTAGAAGGAAGGAAGGATGACTGGATGATGAATGGGAAAAGAGGAGAGAAGAGAGGGAGGGAATGAATAAACAGCACAGGGGCTGGAAGGTGGAACCCCCAGGCCAGTTCAGAGGTCAACAACCTTTACATCTGTTGAAGGGAGTGAGGGAGGCAGGGGAGAGTGGTGTGGGGACCCACTTGGATGCCCAGAATTGGTATGAAGATAGTTTTAAACGACAGACATTTGAGATTCAGCAGGTACTGAAAGAAACCATTTGGGAGCTTCCCTTATCTGAGTGAAGGCAGACACTCCTAGGAGGGAAACTCCACAAATCCCTCCCGGAGATTTCAGCCGGGAAGGAGAGGAGCAGACCATCCGAATAAACAAACATCATCACTGTCACATCTCCCATTTTGTTCCCCTAAAAGCCCATTGGTCCTTCCTAAAGAAACCCATTTGTTCTTTCTGCCCCTCCCCTTTTCCCTATTAAGTTAGGTGTGTAAACTCTTACCTCTAGTTATTGAGCCATTTCTTTTGTGTGCTTCATGCGCATATAAATGTACTTTGTCTTTGCTCCTGTTAATCTGTCTATTGTGTGTGAAATTCACAGGCCGCAACCACTGAACCCAAATCTGTAGAGGAAACATTTTTCCTCCCAACAGTTTGCTGTGTTGCTTTGAGAGCTGTCTCCAAGAAAGCCCTGGAGACAATTCCTCCAAGAAAGCAGACCTTTGGCCAAAGGGCTTATTAAATGCACAGAGGCAGCGGGCCATCGTGGCCTTGCAAGGGAAGAGAAATCGAAATAGCCACAATCATCCTCAATTTGGAAAATGGGAACAGGCAGGCCATAAACACTTGCCATGAATAACTTGAATTGGGAAACTGTGGTCGGAGTACACTGCCTTCGGGGCTGGGGCATTGGCCCTGACCCCACCCGCCTCCCCCACCTCTGTCCAGCCCCACCCGATAGCCAGCCAACCTGCCTTCTCTCGTCCTGGTCAGCACAGCCATCCCCATGCCCCGTAACCCACAACCCGGTCTGACCAACTGTGGTCTGGGGACCTAGTCTCGGTTCCATCAGGGAGGACTTTGGCTGCAGCCACGTCTCCCATGAGAACCAGCCCACTCGACCGCACTCCCCATGCCTCCTGCCCAGACTCTCGGCTTCTGTGTTGCTTCCACTTCCTCCCGGCCCAGGGAGGAGAGCAGAGTGGGGCAGAGCCAGGAGGTAGGAGAGCCAAGGGAAGAGGACCTCCACCATCGCTTGTCTTCTGTCAGCACCCACCCGGGCTATGCGCAGCCCATGGGACACAGACACACGCACACTGGCCAGGAGGGTGCTCCGCCTTCTGGGGAATTCCAGACCCTGCCCTTCCCCATCTTGCCACCAGCTGTGTCAGGCCTGCTCAAGGGCACTGCTGGCATTTACCATCTGGGCCTGGCAGGGAGGAGGGGTTGCCAGCCCCCTGCAGCCGACAGGGCCAGAAGGTGTCTCAGCTGAGCAGTGGGGTCCAGGAGCGGGGGTGTGCCCAGAGAAGACTCTCCCCGACTCCATCTGAGTGGTCCACGCACTTCGTCATTCATTTCTCACTCACTTGCTCATTCATTCCTTAATCTGCCCATCTTTTATCTAACAATCGCTTACTGAGCGCTTACTATGGGGCAGGCGCTGTGCTGGAGGCAGGAGACCAGGTGGAGATCGGTGCAGGGAGGGACCTCCCCATAACCAAGTCCCCAGCAGGGGAAATGCTCCAGGGGAGGCGAATGCAAGGCCGGAGAGCGGGGGACTTCCCAGAGGAGATGGCATTTGAGCCCCGTCTTGAAAGAGGCTGGGACAGGACTCCGTGACGGTGTCAGTATGAGTGCGTCACACAGAATGTTACAGAATCCAGCCGGGAAGGGATAAACTCTCCTTCTTCTTGAGGAATTTGCCGTCGTGCTGCCATCAGTCCCAGCACAGTGAGGGGCAGTCCTCGTGCAGACATACCCCTTCCCTGCAGGGTGAGCCGCCCTGTCCCATGCCCCCAGCCCTCACAGGACCGAAAGTCTTCCCCGGGAGAGACTGTGCACAAACTGGCGCCCTCCTAACCAGGTTCACACTGGGGGGACGCTTGGAACATTGCAGGGGTGTGGCACACACTACGTGAGGGTTCGGTGGAAAGGACTCTAGGACAAGGCCCCCTCCCAGCCCCGGGGCCTCTGCGTGGCTGGAGTGGAGCTCTGAACAGGCTGGGGTTCCACAGCCAGTAAGGTGAGCCTTGGTCTCCAGTGCCTCCTGGCGGGCCTCAGTTTCTTCAGCTGTAAAATGGGATCATAATTATCTACCTCCTGGGGGAGTTTGAAGGATTAAAGGACACTCTGGAAGCCAAATACCACGCCCACTTGCCACGCTGTGAACGGTGAACAGATGTGTCCCTGACCCGCCCCAACCCTGAGAGGGAGGCCCCATTTAGTTACACCTGGCATCTGGGGAGGCACAGAGCCTGCTAGGAGCCAGTTGGTTGACACAGGTTACAGGTTATCAGGAGGCAGTCGGGGTGAAGGAAGGGCCAGGAGAAGGGCCGCCACCCCCACCACGGGGCTCTGACCGGCCCCTGCTGCCCAGCTCCTGCAGTGTCTCTCCTGGGCACGCTGCCCCGGACTCCAGGACTCCCTGCCCCCCTGGGCTCGGCAAGGCCTGGTTAATTTAGAGGAGTCATTTTAATCAATTAAATGAAGTGTAAAATAACTGTTCTGCTCAGCTCGGAAATGGGGCTTGTTGTCTTTAAGGCTTTATTGAAAAGGCATTAAGATGGAATTGTGTGTTCCAGGCAGGTGGGCAGCGGGAGCGGCTGCTGGGGGAGGCTGGGATTGGAGGGAGCTCCACTGAGCAGGGCTCCATCTGCTCCAGGCCACCCCCACCACACCTCGCTGAACCCTGCGTGGACAGACCTCCAGACCCCTCTAAGACCACCCAGCAAACTGCCACCAGCTGCTGTGCTCCAGCCGACTGCCGGAAAGGGCTTCTATACGTGGAGCCCAAATCTGTGCCCCACCCTGACCCCCCACCCAGCAAAATGGGAATGAGAAACTACATGGAGTTGTAGCGGGCACGTGGCACATGGCGAGCATCGGCACTCCATCCACACCCTCACCGGAAGGAGCCAAATGCATCTCTCCAGGTCTCTTCAGGGAAGAATTCTCCCCGACATCTTCACTGTTCCTCACCTGTCGTGTTTTCTGCTCCTTCCCCACCCTGCCGCCCTGGAGAAGATAGTGGTCATGATAACCAGTAGCGCATGGTGGCACGGCGCTGCTTACAGAGCTGGTTTAAAACCGTTATTTCATTAAGGCGTTACAATATTTACCTCCCTTGTGCCCAGAATGAGGGGCTGGTCCCCTGAGTCGTATCGCACCCCTGGTAAGCTTTGCACTCCCTCCCTCCCGCACGGAGCACAGTCCTGGAGTCACTATGGGGCCCACTAATTGGGAGGTTCCACACTTGGTCTCAGCCCTGCTCCCAGCTGGAAATTTCATCCCACAGGATTCGGTGAAGGTGCTCACTGGGAAACGTGGATGACATCTCCAAAAGTCCTCCAAAGTGTGGAGGTGAAGATAACTAAAGAGAAAAGTGGGCTGCCCTCGGAGTGGGCAGAATGCAAAGACTTTTACTCGAGGAGCAGCCAAAGGATAAGGAAAAAACGAGGAAGCTCCCTCTCACGGCCGTGGCAGCCCGACGCAGCCTGTCCCCGTGTGCCTGGCTGAAAAATCTGAGCCTGGCTTAGCAGCTTCACATCCCAGGGGTCAGCCAGGGACCAGAGGAGTGGCTGTGGGGGCCAGGTTCACAGAGGAGGGGCCCTGCAGGGCCCTGGGCTCCCACAGCAGAACTGGTCATCTCTAGGGCCGGATTCTCAGGTCACACCCATGTCTGTCTCCCAAGTCCCTGCATTTGGAAGTAGCCCTGAGAATTCTCTTTCTTCTCTCCAGGGATGGTATCCAAAATATTTAACAACTACCGTGGTCCAAGCATTGGGCAATCCAAGTAGATGCCAGCCTGCCGGCCCCGCTGGTGAACACTGGCTCAACCTGAGCCTGATTCTCCCGTTTCAGCCACATGGGACGGACTTATCCCCACATCACCTGCTGGGACATGTGGACTTTACAGTGTGACCCTCAGCCACCAAATAATAATAACGATGCTGCTAAAATTAATTGAGCACTTACTATGTGCCAGTCCCCATTCTGAGTGTATTAACGAGTTTAATCGCCATAACACACCTACGAAGTGGGTGTGATCACCATCTCTACTGAGAAATAAGGAAACCGGAGATAAAGTGATCATCACACACACACCTGGTGAGGGGTGGAGCCCGGAGGCAGACTCCAATAAGACTCTGGTAGAACATCCTGCTGCCCTTCTTTAAAAGAAAATAAAAAATGGAATATGCCCCTTGGGCTCCAGTCAAAAAAATGTAGAAAAAGCACATACTCCACTTAGAAACACTTCCGTCCAAATAGCCACACACACACACACACACACACACACACTTTGGTTATGGGGGAAGGAACTCACACGGACCTTACTTTCCTGACGCGGCAGCAATGACGACAAGCATTTGTCACCCGCTGGGTGTCAGACCACTCGGCACTCGAACGTGTTCAGTTAGGAAAGTGTGACTCAGAGAGGCTGAGGAACGTCCCTAACGTCACGAGCTAAGAAGAGGCCAAGCTGGGATTTGAACTGCCACCTGTCTGACGCAGAAGAGCCCAGAGGAGCAGGGTTTGCACTTGGCCGCGGGAGCACTCTCTCCAGGCCCTTCCGCACCATCTGCTCTGGACCCCACAGCTCCCACCTGCCGTCCCGTGAAGAATGGGCTCCATCTGCTCACTTCGCACAGTGCTCCTTATGCAGCCACAGGGAAATGAGACCCCAGGGCTGGGTGACTTGCCCAAGGTCACACAGCCAACCCCAGCAGCCTGAGGTGAGCCCTGCCGAGCTCTCCGTGTCCTGGCTCGGCCTTGGCTCCCACTGGTGGCTGCTAACCCAGCCCGGGAGAGGCAGGCCCGGCAGATGCTGCTCCTTTTTCTTATTTCTTCTCCCAACTCTGCGCCCTTTGGTTCCCCGGGAACAGGCTGACATTCACCGTGATTAGCTCGCTTTCCCCTCTACCCGCAGCCAAGAGCTAATTGTCCTGATTTCCTTCCAAGAACGGTCTCTCTGAATAGCCTTCGCAGGCACAATTAGGCAGGTTCAGCCTGGCTTTCACACTCCATTTCTGAAAAAAATCAAATCAGTGAGGAAGCGGGGCCTCTCGGAAGTTCTCTGAGAGATCCTTTGTGCGGGGAACAAAGCGCATAATTACCTGCTTAGCTGATGAGCGCTGGACCCCAGGGCCCCGCTTGCAGGAGAGCGGGTCCGCTGGCCCACTCCTGCCAAGACCCCATCTCTCACCCCGTTGGCGGCTGTTCTTGGGAGCAGCCAGCCGAGCACACCTGCCTCCTGGGACATGCTGTGGGGTGGATATCTTGCAGTCCCCTCCCTGGTCAGGCCTGGCCAGCTGCAACCACAGGACATTAGTCACTGCCTAGAGAACCCCAGTCGTGAAAGGCTGGAGCAGGGGACGCCTCAAGAACAGTAGTCCAATCTCCTCATTGTAAAGATGAAGTGGGGTGCCCGTGGCCAGAGAGGGAGACGCCCTGCACAAGGTCACACAGCAAGTTCAGGGAGGGCCCCAACTCAAATCCCAGTCTTCCTGCAGGTGCTTTGGGCTTGTGCTGACCATACAGCTTATTTAAGATGCACAGTCAACCTGGCCAGAAAAAGCAGGGGCTTCTGGCCAAACAGAGAAAACTGTTTTTCCCCACTAAACGGGTGCATGCATCAAATTGTGAACAGGCTGAGGAAACCGTTGCCAGTAGCTTTCCTGGGGACAGAGAGGGGTCCTTTATCTCCACGTGGAGACATCGAGGCCCAGAAGGAACTGATCCAACTCACACAGCCAATAAATGGCGGGGCTGAGGCTATCATACATCCCCCAACTCCTGGGCCAGAGCTCACAACTGATATCAGTGACCCCCACCCCCCAAACCGCTGCATCTGCCGTCCCAACGAGACAGCATCCTGATTGACACAGAGAGTCCATGCCACTGACGGGGCAGCTCCAGACGATTCCATCAGCCAACAGCTTTGTAGGGCCTCGCAGCTTGAGACCAGCCCACTCGAGGGATCCGCCTCTGTGCACGCAGGCAAGTCCCTCACCTTAGCACCTCCGTCCCTCATCTGTAGAATGGAGACGATGCTGCCCACCTCACAGGGCCGGGGAAGGGTCTGGTCCGGGCTGCCACGTGGCACACGTGCAGTGAAGGTCGTGCCCGCGTGTTTGAGAAATGCCCCATTCTACATCCCCTAGCAGCCATGAAGGCTCTGAGCAGTCCTGCAGGAAGAAACCCGTCGAACCACTTCAGTCCAGTGATTCCTAAGTTCCTCCCGGAGCTGTGGTTTTTCTGGTTGCACCGTTACAATCCTGCTTTGGAAAACATCACTCTGAGGACTCTCTGCAAGGTCCTCAGGGAAAGACCCTGAGTCTGATCTCAGTGTCACCCGCACAGAGGCTGGCCCAGGGCTGTTTGTGGAACTGAATGGAAGGAGAGACCCGAGGGGACACAGGAGTAGACCCTAAGGGAACACTGCCAACCAAGGGGAACGGTCTCTGGAAGAAACAAGGGATTCAGTGAAGGGCGGGAAGCAGTGATGAGTGAATGTGGAAGTGGCCTCCTGGGATCCCTTGGGAGCCTAAGAGGTGCCCGGGGAGCTTTGCTCATTGTCTTGGCACCCAGAGCACATAGTGACCACTGTTCACAGCTCTTCACCCACTCAACCTTGAACTAGGGACATCTCTACTCACTAGGGGAGTGGTTCTTGTCATATTTGGGGCCACAGACCCCTTTGAAAATGTCACCTACCCCACTCCCCTCTTAGGACCAGACGTAAATAAAAAGTAAGGCCAGATTTGGTCCCTACTCGAAACTGACATCCATCTCTTGGCCCAAGAGTGTGATGTAAATGACTGATTCATGGAAGAAACCAAGAGACTGTCCCCTCCAAAGGGCTAACGCCACCACCGGGCCCCCAGGGGCACCACTGTGCTAATTACTAGTTGGTTCTCTGGAGCTGAAGGTGCTGAGAGGGGCTCTCCTGGGCCTGCCCAGGTTGTGTCCGTGTGGCCTCAGCTTGGTCGCAGCTGACTGACCGGCTGACTGCCCCTGTGCTCCCCGCTCCTCAGAACCGCGGAGCAGTCAGGTTTGCTCGGGCAGAGCCTCGGCCCCGACTCCAGAGTCACACACTAAGCTGGTTATTATCTGAATTTAAATTCGCATAATGAGTTCAAGAGGCCCTATTACTCCAGACACAGAAAATGAAATTAGTGAGCAGAGACCACGCAATTGTCCGCCAATCTCATCCTCTGGACGAGCAAGGGTAGAGGGGAGGGTGCCGGATCCCAGGGCTGAGTCTAACCGATCTGTGGAATCACTGCTCAGACTATAGGCAAGAGAGGACAGAGGTGGCTCAGGGACAGCCCCTCACACCCCGCCGCTCAGAGGGAGGAAGATATGCTGGGTTGGAAAGATGCAGCCGAGCCCTCTTCACTCTCCCGTGTCCTTTGAAGGCAGGCAGTGTGGACTGGGGGAAATTGTACAGTGGGTGACCCAAGGTTCATGGGTTCAAATCCTGGCTTCGCCACTTAGAAGCCATGTGACCTCAAACCAAAAAGATGACTTAGTCTCTAACTTATTCTCCCAACAACCCGCTGAAACCTACTGTTGCCATTTTACAGATGGGGAAACTGAGCCCAGAGAAGTTAAGTGACCTGGATCCTCTGAGCCTTGAGTTTTTTCATCCATAAAATCAAGGTAATTACCCCATCTCAAAGGACTGTGGCCCGGATTAAAGATGGTAATGTTTATGAAAACGACAGCACAGTATTGGATACAAAGTGACACGCAATAATGTTCTTTTCAGAATGCATTCATTCATTTACTCAACACTCCTTTCATTCACTCATTTATTTATTCCTTCATTAATTCATGCACTCTTTTATTTGAAATAAAAAGCCCAGGGGCCGCTCTGGTAGTGTAGCGGTTAAGTTTGCACGCTCTGCTGCAGCGGCCCGGGGTTCACAGGTTCAGATCCCAGGCACGGACAGACACACTGCTTGTCAAGCCATGCTGTGGTGGCATCCCATGTAAAGTAGAGGAAGATGGGCACGGATGTTAGCCCAGGGCTAGTCTTCCTCACACACACACACACAAAAGGCCAGCTCTGGTGCCTGCAAGTCCAACAGTAGGCTCTCCACTAGGCCAAGGCCTTACAGGTCCCCATTAAAATACATGTCACCTTCACCCTCCCCTCGCCATGTCAAGCTCAGCCCTGCAGGGCAGGATGGTTTGCAGATAAAAAGTAAAACTGAGCCCTTAGCCCCCTCTACCGGGATTACTCATAATTCTAAAAGTGGAAACCACACAAATGCCAATCAGGAGTAGAATGAATTAGTTGTGGTTTATTCGTACAATGGAATGCCCTCTCCAGCAACAAAAAGGATAGACTGCAGCTACACGGCAATGTGGACACATCCCACAGACGTGATGTGGGGCCAGGAAGCCAGACACTAGAGCCGATTTACCACGATTCCACTTATATGCAGTACCAGGCCAGGTGACACCCTGTCAGGTGACAGAGTCAGGACATGGCCACACTGGTGGTGAGGCCCAGAGCGGCCGGAGGGGTGTCCTCGTGCTGTAACCTTCGCTTTCCTGATCTGGGAGCTGACACCCCAGGTGCGTTCACTTTACAGAAAAGCATCCAGCTGTGCTCTTACGATGTGTGCATTTTTCGGTATTACAAAATCTGGTTTTAAAAAACATCTATTAGACGTCCCAGGGAGGTGTCGTGTAGACAGCGAGATACCTGGGCATGGCTGTCGGGGGCGTCAGGACTGGACTGTGAGTGTCCGGGTCATCAGCGGGAGCCAGCGGGTCGAGGGAGAGGAGGGAGGGCTGAGCCCTGGGGCCCGCCAGTTCACAGGTTGGGGGGAAGAGGACCCAGCAGGGGAGACAGAGAAGGGGGGTTGGCAAAGCCAGTGGGAACCCAAGAGGCCATGGAAGCTTCCAGGAGCACAGGCTGCCAGGAGTCAGGAAAGATGAGGACTGAGGACTCACTTGTCGATCTGGCAACATGAAGGTCACTGGATAAGAGCATCTCAGAGGTGGAAAGGGGACAAAAGTCAGATTGCCGGGGGCTGCAGAGAAAAGCGAAGGGAGTGGGGAGGATGAGACCCGATTAATCCTACTCATCTTTCCAGGCTCAGCTCAGCGCCGCCTTCAGGAAGCCTTCTCTGTGGCCCTCTTCCTCTCAAGGCCACTTCACTTTACAGTCACTTGAGGCTGTCCCCAGCCGGTGGACTGGTGCTCCCCAGGGGCAGGGACTGTCCCTTTGTCGCCCCTGTACCCCGGCACATGGTAGGCACTTCAGAAATCTTAGCTCCTCTCTGTCCCTTCCCAGATCACAGAAGCAAATTCTGAAACTTTCCCAAAACTGTTCTCCCGTGTAATGAATCATCCCTCCCACACGACTGTTGTTTTGTATTGCTGTGCGAAGATTATTAGTATCATGATGAAACCTAATATTGCATTAATTTGGCTGCGAATTATTTGTACTGTCACAGTCATTAACTCAGCAATTGCAATTTTGTTAATTTAATCGAGCTCCTTGTGCATTCGGTCAAAACTTCCAAAAACAATGTAACCCAGACCAGCATTTCAGAACAGACCGATTACCAAATTTATGGAAATCCAGCCTGCGGTGACCGCCCCACGGAGTGAGAAAGACCGGAAACAGCAGGTGCGGACAGGCGAGCCCAGCGCAGGGCCAACACCCCACCCTGCCCGCCCACACGGGGGCCGGTTCTCCAGCCGCTCTGGCCCCTCCCCCCGAGGGCCTCAAGGTCAAGAACTAGGTGGATCCATCTCTCCATCCCTGGCGGGGCTCAGGGCAACGTCCTGCACTGTGTGGCTGTGCCGAGAAAGCGGTGGGTATGAAGGAAGGAACGAGCCAGCCCCCAGCAGTGCTTCACCGCCACGCAGCGGGGCCAGCCTAGAGAGCACATCACGGCCCCAGCCCCAGCCCAGGCTGCAAAGGGGTGACTGGAACTCATCTGGCCCATCATCACTGGACTTCACAATCTCTGTGCATGAACTAAACGTGACCAGCTACGTTGCTGGTGTCTGAAACCGGCTGGTTGTCCTCCAAGAGCCTCCTGAGGCAGCATTCACCCCTCAGCTGATCCAACTCCAGAACCTCACTGCTGTGCCAGAATCAGAGCACAGATGAGCTTGCTGGGAAGACTCACATTAGCCAAACTCACATGGCTGGTGTATAAACCAGAAGCCATGTTTTTCATCGACAATGAGTAACTGAGTGGAGACAAGGACTGGACTACTTCCTCCCAGAGATGGAGTCTTCCCTTTGTCTGCCACCCTAGACCCCTCTCTGTCACAGGGTGGTGTCCTGAGACACCAAGTATGGAGCCCTCACCTGGCCTCTGCGTGGCTCTCCTCCCCTGCTCCCTGCAGTGGTGTGGGTGGTCCCAGCCCTCCACACTGCTGAAGTTCAGCCTTCACCTCCTGCAGGTCGAGTCCACCGCCCACACCCTTTGTACTTCTATGGCAGCCCCTCGCTCCTGGCTTTGGGGAAAATCCCAGTACAGGCAAAGGGCTGAGCTCAGAAACTCCCCTCCCTTCAACAGATTGTTTATTGTTGCATTCCAGAATCCCAAACAGGCCCTCCCACAGCCAAAGCTCAATAAACAGTTACTGAACAAATGGATGAACCGGCCCTGCTCTCGAACCTCGGCCCTCTCCTCCTGCAGGTGAGCATGTCCCCAGGAGGCACACCGACCCTGGGGGCTGTCCCCAGCTCTCCAGATGGCTCAGATGGGCCTAATCCCAGAAGAAACATGGGTGGGCCCCCCCCACCAAGGACCCTGTCGCTGAGCCTGCCTCTTTCTCTGCTTACAGCATTCACTCAGCTCCCTTTAGGTCTTACAGGCTTGGGAGCTGTTCTCCCTCTAAGACTGTGCATATCTCTGTTCCACTACAAACTGACTTAAAATTTAGCTTTGAGAGTGGTTATATTTCCAAAGTCTAGACAGGCTCCTTGGGGTGCCTCCCCAGAGACCCAGGCGGACCCCGGCTAGAGGAACAGGTCCTTGGAGAGCAGTGTGGGGTGGGGCTTCGGAGTCAGACAACCTGGTTTGGAAGATTGCCTGTGTGAGTTTGGACAAGTTGAACAACATCTCTGGGCTACAGCCTCCTTACCCTTAAAGCAGAGCCAATGTTGTTGGGAGAACTGGATGACACAATTACACCTCCCTGGGGGCACAATGGAGGCACGGAACCCTGGCTCAGCATCACTTCCCCAACTGGGGGATTCTGGCTCTGGGAGAACTTGCAGTGTCCTGGAGGAAATCCATGTGCTGGAGAGGACTGGAAAGAGGAGGGCTGACATCCCCCAGGCCAGGCCCAATGGCTCATGGCTCATTGGCAACTGCTGGGCAAATGAAAATAAGAAGTATTGAGGCAGAAAGGAAACATTTTGACTTGAAATAGAAGAGAGGAAGGAATCAGAAAAGGTGGTGGAAAACTCCAGAACCCAGCTGTAGTGTGGGGTGGGAGACCAGATATTCTACCCACCCTCACTTTACAGTAAGGACACCGAGGCCTGGCAGTAAGGCCCGAGAAGGGGACACTCAGCACAGTGTGATTCCAGCCCATCTGCTCCACTCCTCCGGGTTGCCTCGTAGCTGACTGGTGGGGGGATGGAGGAACTGTGCACCTTCAGCTGAGGAACAGGACACAGAGAGAAGAAACCCAGTGCAGAAAGTCTCACGTAGCCAGGCTGCAATGCAACACGTGACACTCAGATATGCCAAATATGTAGTTTATTTATTTCTCTGTAATTTATCTTACCATTTTCACAAGACTCCGCCCCATTGGAGAATGTAAACTTGCCAATTAAAGAAATCCCAGTGCAGTGGGGCCTTGTGGCTTGAACACAGCAGAGCTGGCACATCCCACTTCTTTCTGAAACCACCTCAAAGGTAGTGTCTATGCAAATAACCCATAACCAATCTATAAATCAAATTGGGGTGAGTTTATTACAAGCCAAATCTGAGGACCATATAGCCTGGGAGAGTCCTTTCACAAAGGAAGGAAGCACCCCAAAGAAGTGGGGTGTACAGAGTGGTTATATACCGTCAAAGAGCATATATCACATATGATTGCAATGTCCTTTTTACAATAGTCACAAGATTGCCCCATCGGCACAACCACTGATGGACACCGCAGGTGGCAGGTCTGCTGTCTCGAGCTGGGTGGTCACAGGATGAGCACAGCAATCAAATCCTAGCCTAGGGAGAAATGCTTGTCCTTAAGGAAATGCCAGTGTGGGGGAAGTTGCATCCTTATCTTAAGGACATTGCTTCTTATCTCTGGGACATGGTAAATGCTCAAAGCAGATGTACAATGCATGTTCAAAGGCCAGTCAGGCCCTTTTGGAAAAACAAGGTCAGGCTGAATTAGTTTTACACCAAATGGCTTCCTCATATACTCCAGTATCTCCTATTGCTTGTCATTTATTTATCAATAGCCATCTGCAAAAAAATAAACCACAACACTTACCTTACACCATACACAAAAATTAACTAAAAAGTGGATCATAAGCCTAAATGTTAAGAGCAAAAATTACAAAGCTTTTAGAAAACATAGGAGAAAATCCTCATGATCTTAGAATTGGGAAGGATTTTAAAGGATACACAAAAACACCAACTATAAAAGAAAAAAAAAACAGTATGGACTTCACCCAAATTAAAAACCTTTGATTTTCAAGACACTGCGAAGAAACTGAAAAGGGAAGGCCCAGATGGGAGAAAATATTTACAAACCATACATCTAATACAGGACTTGTATCTAGACTATATAAAGAACACTTACAACCTAATAAGACAAAGGATTTGAATAGACAATTAACCAAAGAAGATCTATGTCTGTATGGGGGATCAGAATTGGCCTCCTCAAGATGTGTCTCTCTCTACCTTGCTCTGAAGGAGGCTTTGACCTTCACCCCCACCCCCAACTCTCTAAAGGGATTTGGGATGGAAGGCCTATCCCTGGGATGGGCCTTCACCTTGGATGACTCTGGGTATCGACAGGCTGGGAGGGTCTTTGCTACACCCATTCCTATCAAAGTTCTGTTTACCAAACAGAACATTTGTAACGAAAATCTCCATTTGTTGTAAAGGTATCTCCTTCTCTGTACTGGGAAGAGGGGTGGATGACCTCATCTCTAGAAACTTGTCAATGTGGAAGGTGAGGCCTTAAATCTGCATAATAACCTTACTGTGCTTTTCTTGTAATCCCTCGTGGCTGACACTCCCAAATCCCCCCAAAATCCTCGTTTGTCTATATAAGAGGAGAATCTCTTTTTGTCAAGAGACACTCCCTGATCTCTCCCATGTATACATGCTTTATAAAGCTTTGTTTGATTTTCTCCTGCCATTCGGCCTCATGTCAATTTAATTTGCAGCCCAGCCAGAAAGGACCCAGAGTGGGTAGAGAATGCTCTTTCTCCCCTTCATCTGGAAAAGCACAAGCAAAGATGTTCAGTGTCATCAGTCATTAGTGAAATGCAAATTTAAGCCACAGAGAGGGGCTGGCCCGGTGGCATAGCGGTTAAGTTCATGTGTTCCACTTTAGCAGCCCAGGGTTCGCTGGTTCAGATCCTGGGTGTGGACCTACTCACCACTTATCAAGCCATGCAGAACCAGTGTCCCATAAAGAGCTACAACTCTACAACTATGGTACACAACTATGTACTGAGGCTTTGGGAAGAAAAAAGAAAAAGAGGAAGATTGGCAACAGATGTTAGCACACGGCCAATCTTCCTCAGAAAAAAAAAAGCTATAAAAAAAAAGCCACAGAGAGTTACACTTGACACCCATGAAGGGGAGAAAGAGCATTCTCTACCCACTCCTTTCTGGCTGGGCTACAAATTAAATTGACATGAGGCCTAATAGCAGGAGAAAATCAAAGCTTTATAACACGTATACATGGGAGAGACTCGGGGAAACTGAGTATCTCTTGCCAGAATGGTGGAGGTTCTCTTATATAGACAAACGAGGATACTGGGGTTGGGTCAGCTATGGGAGATTACCAGAAAGGCACAGTAAGGTTATTATGCAGATTTAAGGCCTCGCCTTCCACATTGACAGTTTCTAGAGATGAGGTCATCTGCCCCCCTTCCCAGTACAGTGAAGGAGATACCTTTACAAGTGGAGATTTCCCTTACAAATGTAAATGTTTGGTAAACAGAACTTTGATAAGAATGGGCATAGCAAAGCCCCTCCCAGTCTATCTATACCCAGAGTTATCCAAGGTGATGGCCTGTCCCCAGGGCAGGCCTTCCATCCCAAATCCCTCTAGACAGTTGTGGGGGGAGGGCAAAGCCTCCTTCAGAGAAAATGGACATTTTGAGGTGGCCAATTCTGTTCCCCCACACCCACTAGGATGCTGAAATTAAAAAGACTGGCCACACGAGGATGTGAAGCAACCAGAACTCTCTCAGGCACCTGGGGGCGGGGTGGAGGAATGAGCACACACCTGGGGGGGCAAGGGTGGGGGGAGCTCACACCTAGGGGCAGGGGCGGAGGGGTGACCACACAGCTGGGAGGGGGGGATGAGCTCACAGCTGGGGGCAGGGGTGGGGGGATGAGCTCACAGCTGGGGGCAGGGGTCGGGGGGTGAGCTCACAGGGCTGCAGGGTCTGGGCTACCAGGCCTCCAGAGGAGGGTCCTTCCCACGTACCGGCTGAATGAACAGACCACCTGGGGGAGGCTGGGGTGGAGGGCAGACACAAAGGCCCCTTCCCAACCTTCTAGCGCAGTGGTCCCAGCCATGGCTGCAAGTAAGATTGCCTGGGAGCTTTAAACACAACATTGGGATTTATGGGTGCATGTGTCTCGACTGTGGTCATCTAGCTGCAAAAACCAGGAGCAATTGGGAGAGGCGGCCCAGGATGCAGAAAGATGGGTGTGGGAGCTGGTCTGGAGTTCAAACCCCATCTCTGCCTCTTGCCAGCTGTGCGGTCTCAGGTCAACACCTTGACCTCCCTGAACCTGTGTCCTTAAATATAAGAAGCCCCTCCCAGAAGGGTGGCGATAATATATGTAGTTATTCAGCTCGGTGCAGGTACCTAGGAGTGGGACAAAGGGGGGCTGTTGTCACTGTCCCCCCTTCAGCTGCCTCTGATTCCTGCAAGTGGACTGGGCTCCAGGACCACCTGGCACATGTGCGGGTTCAGATGTGAGCAGGGAGTGGAGGCTGGCCATGTAGACAGGGCTGCCTTGGATCCACAGCTCCAGCTTCCACGAGACTATTCTGGTTCCAATTCAGAATCCCTGGCTCTTGGCTCAATGGGCTTTGTCCCAAAGATGTCATTTCTATTTTGACTCCACGTGACATTTAATGAAATGACTTTCAGGCACCATGCAGAGCATCTGAGTTATGAAACCAGAGCTTCTGGATCCCCGACACAACACAAATAACAGGCCCCTCTTGTTGCTTCGGGAGCTGCCTACATCTCTGGAGAGGAACATGCTGAGCTGTGGATTCGGGGCTCTGAGCACAGCCCTGGGGGCCAATGCCTGCAGAGATGGAACCTTTATGCTGTCTGCCCCAGGGCCCGGCGCCCCGCCCCCCACCACTTCCTGGTTGGACAGTGACAGCAGCCTCCGCCCAGGCTCCTGCCTCCCGTCTCCGTGTCTCTCTCTCTCCAATCCAGCGCTGTCCAAATTACAGACCAGAAACATTCAGGGAGACAGGAAATCAATGGAAAGGGTTGCAAACAGCATTTTTGAAAAGCAAAATGAAACAGAATTCGAATAGAAAACACTGGAATGCATTACCCATGGTGAGAGCGATTGCTGCTTCGTGACACTTTGGCTGTGAGGGTGTACACTAGGTCTCTGTAAAATGAACGAAGACTGAAAGCATGCAGGGCTAATCCACTACCCTCTGACCTTTCTGAAATGTACAAATGATCATGTCAGTTTCAGCTAAAACAGTGAGGGTTCTGGGATAGAGTCCAGGTCCCTCAGCATGGCATTGAAAGCCCTTCAAGACCTGGGCCCTGTCCACCCTCATCTCCCATTCCCCCTCACTAGAGGGGCCGGCCGAGTCCCCTCGGCGCTCAGTGTATGGAGAGCACTCGAGAGCACACCTCCCTGCACAGCGCATGAGGTCACTGGGGCTGTCTCCTAGGCGACCCCACTCCACCTGCTGACCTCCTGGGGGCTAAGATGACTTCCTGGATCGATAGAAGTGAAGATACAAATATTTCTGGAAGTTTTCCGTTCAAAAGGAAGTAGAAGCCCTACAATTTCTCAACAACTTGGCTATTAAAAATAGGAATTCCACCCACACACAGGAAGAGTTTGTCGGGGATCACTGAAGGGCCAGAATCATAAGGTCACTTGCATGTTTGGGGTCAAGGAAGTTGCTGGGTTCAAAAGCTGAATGCTGCAAGAAGTCAGGCAGCTGTCTGCAGCTGGAGCCACAGCCCTAAGGCCCCAGAAATCTCTAGAACCACAGGGATGCCAAATAGTACTCTGCCAACAGCTTCATAAAACTCACTTCCCACAACATCATGTGAACATCTGCAAGCACAGGTTCCAAAGAAAATTGGAAAAGAAACAAGTTGTGCATTGGCAAGTAGACGTGAGACCTCGTCTCTGACCTTGGAAGAACCCAAGGAGATGCTCGGGCACTGGCTGCCATCTCTGTTCTCTCTGAGTCCTCAGAAGGGAGCACAGCCCGGCCCAGAGCTTGGGACACTTGTGGAAGGAAGAGCTGGCATGCCCCGAGGATTCTGACTTTGGCTCAGGTTCTGAGTGCTAAAGGCCTGAAGCTCCTGGCCACGGGACCGTCTCCAGAAGGCCCTACGGATGAGCAGGGCAGCAAGAACGGACACAAGATTCCGTTAGCATCTACAGCCACTTCAGTTAGCCAGGACGGGACGGGGGAGAGGAGGAGAGGGAAGAAAGCTGGGAGAGGGAGTGAGCCCCATTTCCGACCACCCCCTCAGGAGCCTGGGCTCCACAATCATCATCTCACTTAATCCCCACTACTGTGGCCCTGCTGCTACTGTCAGAGAGTGCGGCTTCCCCTAGGTCAGTCAGTCACTCATTCATTCAGTCACTCATTCATTCAATAAACGTTTGTTGAGAGAATCCAGAGTGCCATGCCCCTTGCCAGATGCTGGCTGAAGTTACCGTGGGGGCAGTAAGCCCTGTCCCCGCCTTCAGGGGACTTACAACCCAGGAGTGGGGTCAGAAAAATGACAGACAGGGTACGATTCTGTATGATAAACGCTTGGAGCAGGTACTGCTGGAGGCCACAGACCCCTAATCCAGCCTCGTGGGGTCTGGGGAGGTGGAGACCTGAAAGGGCAGAAGCTGGACACGTGGTGAGGTCCAGGCAAAAGAGGGAAGCAGACGGCAGCGTGTTTGAAGCCTAAAGCTCAGTGCGGGTCTGGCAGGCTTGGCAAGGGAAGTCAGGAGACACCTGGGCTCCTGCAGGGTGAGGGGTGCAGCCGCACCTGGGGGGCACGCGGGCCCTGAGGGCTGTAGCAACACAGCAGCATCACTGGACTTGCTTTCTGCGCGATCATTCTGGACGCTATGTGGATAACGGATTGGAGGAGGGCAAAGTGGGCAAGGGCAGCCTGACCACGAGTGCGGCCATAACCCGGGTGGGAAGGCCGTGATCCCCACTGGGATGGGGCAATGGCGGCCTCGGAGCGCACGTGGGAGTGGACAGCAGGCCCGTGCGGGCTGGGGAGAAGGGCGGGAGGGAGGTCCTGGCCACACGCGGAATAGCAGAGGCCGGCCTGGATTTCCGACCCGGCACCCGGAGATGGCGGTGCCACTCGCTGAGCGAGGGAACAGCGGACGGCGGGCGTATCTGAGGTGCAGTTGGGGACGGCGTCGGTGGGTCACCCAAGTGGGGGTGTCTAGTTGAACGTTAGGTCTGGAACTCAAAACCTGCATCGAGAGAGAGCTGCGATTCCACGGACAGGTGTGAAGAAGCTCCAGGGAAAAACCGGGCAGGAGCAGAGAGAGGAGGGGCGCGGGGAGATGGCAAAGGAGACTGGGAGGGAGCCGCCAGAGCAGTAGGTGAGGACTCATGGAGCCAAGTTGACGCGGTGACAACTGAAGCGGGGCCACTGGCCATAAGGCAGCAGCACAATGGACATAAAGGTTCAGAGCAACTCAGGCTGCCCCAGTCCCTCCCCTTATTTATTGGCTGTGTGACCTTGGGAAAAATCACTTAATCTCTCTGTGCCTGTGGTCTCTTGCCTGTAAAGGGATTTTCTGAGGAGTGAATGAGTCAGTATAAGAAAAGTGCTTAGAATAGGGCATGGTGAGCACCATATAGATGATGGGGAAAAGAAAGCAAAGGTCCCAGTGCCTCAGGGACACAGTGTCAGTTGCAAGGTTGGGGAGGAAGCCAGACAGCAGGAACTGAGGCGTGAGGGGACATGAGAAGGTGGCAGTAATTGCAAAGGCCTCTTTCAAGAGGGCTGGCTGGGCAGAGCAGGAGAGAGGTGGGCTGACCCAATGGAAAGGATGTCACTTTCCAGGGACACAACACAGGAAGGATAAAGAAACCTAGAGCTGGGGTCTGGGAAACCTCCGAGGGGCCGACCCCTCACGCGTCACCCCTGCCTGGTATTCGGGCAGTGCTGGCTGACAAGGAATGAATCTGCCCCCCCCCCGCCCTCCCCCTCCGCCCTCTCCTCTCCTGTCTGTACTCACTCCCTGGGCTTCCCCGTGCCATGACTTCACATACCACCCCTGATCAAAGACCCCACGTGGATGTCTCCAGCTCAGGCCTCTTCCCTGAGCTCCAGTCCCACGTTCTCACTGCCTGTCCCGCACGAGCCTGCAGATCTAGGACAGGCCTCTCATGTCCCCCTCCCCAGTGCCCTGCTCCCGCCCGCTTCCTCGTCTGTCACGGGAGCTCGACCTTCCAGGTGCGCAGCCAGAACCCATGGAGCCTCCTTGACTCCCCTCTCAGGTGCACACGCAGATCACGAGCTAGTCCCGCCGGCTGCCTTTTAAATCCAGGCAGAACATGGCCCTGCTTGCCGCCTCCACCTCTGCCCTTCCCCGACCCTTGCAAGTCACCATCACCTCTTACCTGGATGGTGGCAACAGCCTCTGAGCAAGTCGGCTTCCACGGGCACAATCCTGGCTGATGCCTGACAGACAGAAACAAGAGTGCTCCTTTTCAAATGTGAGTCCGATCCAACACTGCCCATGCTTCTCATCCCACTTGGAACAAAAGCCAAACTCTTTACTTGGGCCTACAAGCCCCCACAAGACCCTACACAGACCCTACACACACACACACACACACACACACACACACACACACACACACACACACACACACACACACTAATCCAACCCTGTCCCCCACCCCTCACTCTACTCTGACCACACAAAGGACAAAGACATTCCTGCCTCAGGGCCTTTGCACTGGCCCTTCCACTGCCTGAAACACACTTTCCTCTGCTAACTATGTGTCTGTCCCCCACTTCCTCCTCTAGTTCCCTCCTCTCCTCAGAAAGCCCTTCCCTGATCACCCTTGCGAAAGAGCACACACCCATTGCCCGCCTCTCCTCCTGCCTTCCTTTCCTTCATTGCACTCACCCCGACTCACCGCACACTGGCTAGCTGGTTGGTTTTCTATCTCCCCACCAGCGCCCAGTCTCCACAGGCCCTGGGCTTCATCTGCTCTGTGCTTCCCCATCTCCCGGCACCTGAGCACCTGAGTGGATGCACAGTGGGGCTCTCAGTGAACACATGTGAGTGAACGGCCTCCCAGCTCCACGCCTCGCCCCTCCTAACTGCTAGTCCACCTCACCTCTGCTCCCTGCTCCTGGCCCTGGAATAGCACCCCCACCCCTACTCTTTCCTTCCCAAGAAGATCAGGTAGGGCGTTCTTCCCTGCTCCCTACTCCCTCCTATGTGTGACCAATCACAGCCTCCTGCATGTGACCTTGGAACAGATGACCTTTAACTGCATGCTCCCTTGACTCCAAGACCAGGCATCTGACACCAGGCTCCCTCCATTCTGTCACAGTCACGAGTATTTATCCTCTATCTGCTGTGTGCCGAGGTCTCTGCTGGCAGCCACCAGGGATGCAAAAGAAGAGGGGTCCTGCCCACGAGGGGTCTACAGTCTCCCTGGGGAGGCCACATTAATACAAGGGACATCACCCTAGCACAAGATGATGTGTAGCTGGGCGTGGCTGGGTGGCACTAACTCTCTGAAGCTCCGAGGGGGACACAGTGGGGGTGGGAGGGACAGAGGGCTCAACACCCCCAGACAAAGTCGCGGTTCTGCCACCTGCAGACTTAACCCCCGAGCCCCAGAGCACTGCAGGTTCACAGCGGGCAGGACTCAGCTGGCTTCAGCTCTCTCAACTGACAGGGGCTTCAGAACTGCCCCCCAGCCAACTCTCTTGGATGGAAGCGACAGGCTCCTGGTTCCCAGCAAGACTCCGGCCTCGTAAGCAACATCCAAAGGCAACCACAGAGAGGTGGGCACACCCGCGAATCACCCACACGGCCCTGGAGTGACCGTGACGTCCGTGGGCCGCAGCCCCCAGCTTATCAGCCTCCGCACTCCGCACGCTTCCGGCCCGAGCTCCAGGGCCCGGCCCAGCCCGGCCCTCCAGGCACCCAGCAGGCTCCCTCTCCCTTGAACCCCTCCTGGGGCCAGGACGGCCGCCTGCCTGGGGAGCTACTGCTCTGTATTTATTACAGGAAAATTAGAGCAGAAAAACAGAACAGAAAGAAAAACTGCCCTCACTCCCACCACCCTAAGACAACCGCCTTCTTTCTCCATTTGGGACACCTCCCGTGTCTACCCACAGTACACATATTTGTACATCATTGTAGCCACAGTATACATATAATTTTATGTTCTGCTATTTTCATCTACCATTATTCTGTCAGCAGCTTTCCGTGTTGCTACATACCCGTCATACTCACCATTTATAATGACTGGTTAGTATTCCGTGGTATAGTTACCCCACAATTTATTTAACCCTTCCCCTTCTGCTTGACATTGACTGTTTCCACTCCCAACTCTAACTGGAGATGGGGGCTGAGCCCCTGTTAAAGATTTCAGAATGAATGGGAGGATTCAGCCATTCAACGAGCATGCATGGAGAACCTTCCACCTGCAGAGGACACAGAGAAAGCAAGTCACAGCACCTGGTACAACCACAATCCCACTGATAGCCAGTGCTTCCCCCCACCCTGGCCCCTGCCCCTCTGGCTACAAGGCTCTCTGTGGCTCCCCATTACCGCCAGATCAAGTAGAATCTCCTTAGCCTGGGACTCCAGGTCCTGCCCTGCCCAGCTCCTCTCTTCCTCTCCCACCAGGTGGCTCATGCGCCAACCTTGCCATCATCCCCCATCCCCAGATGCAGGGTACCCTCTCCCACCTCAGGGTTTTGCAAACCCACATCACCCCTTCTTCCCCCATGCCTGGACAACCCCTACTCATGCTCCAGAGTTCCACTCCGCATCCCCTGGTCTGTGAAACCTTTCCCAACTCCCCAAGGCCTGGCATCCTCCTCGGTGCCCCAGGTGCCCAGGCTGACCTCTGTCTCAGCGCTCGGTGCCCTGCGTCAGTGGTGTGCTGGTAAAGGTCTGACAACCGGCTCCCCGGGAGGGACCCTGAATTGTAGGATTTATCAATTTCCACGGGGCATATACTCCCACCAAAGCTGATTCTGAGCTACCAAAGTGACGTTACTGATCACAGAACTGGAGAGAGATGGTCAGTAACACTCCATTATAAAGTTATTCCCGCCACAGTCGTACAAGAGCCGTAAACAACCTCAGGAACATGGATAATAGTAACGTGGTAAGACAGACTTTTGAATATTACATTTCTCCTTAGTATAATTTATTCAATTGTAAGTTTATGTAATTTAATTTTAATAATGGCTGTATCTAACAACTAGCTCAGGGTTATGGGTTGAATTGAGGCCCCCCAAAATTCATATGTTGAAGTCCCAACCCCTAATACCTCAGAATGTGATTATATTTGGAGACAGGGTCTTGAAAGAGGTGATCAAGGTAAAATGAGGTCATACAGGTGGGCCCTAATCCAATAGGACTGGTGGCCTAATAAGAAGAGGAGATTAGGACAGACACTTAGACCGAGGGGCAACCAGGTGGGGACACAGGGAGAAGACGGCCGTCTGCAAACCAAGGAGAGAGGCCTCAGGAGAAACCAAACCTGCCCACACCTTGATCTTGGGCTTCCAGCCTCCAGAACTGTGAGAAAATAAGTTTCTGTTGTGTAAGTTGCCCAGTCTATAGTAGGTTGTTATGGCAGCCCTAGCAAACTAATATACTCACAAAATTCCTGAAAATTTAGTAGTCGGCTCTCAAGCAGGTTCTTGCTGGCTGCCGCCCACTGTTACTGACCATCTACCACTTTCCCATTTCCTGACTCAACCGTGGACCCCTCAGGAGCAAGGTCATGCCTCACTCAGAGGTCATCAAAAGCTTTCTGGGGCCAGCCCAGTGGCATAGTGGTTAAGTTTGCACACTCTGCTTCGGCGGCCTGGGGTTTGCAGGTTTGGATCCCAGGCACGGACTAATGCACTGCTTGTCAAGCCATGCTGTAGCAGCGTCCCATATAAAGTAGAGGAAGATGGGCACGGATGTTAGCCCAGGGCCAGTCTTCCTCAGCAAAAAGGATTGGCAGCAGATATTAGCTCAGAGCTGGTCTTCCTCACAAAAAAGCTTTCTGGAAAGGGCCAGATATAGAAAATATTTTAGCTCTACAGAAAATACGGCCTCTGGCGCAACGATTCAACTCTGCCATGTAGCATGAAAGCCATAGACAATATACAAACTGTGTGTGGCTGTGTGCCAAGGAGACTATCTACTGGGGCTGAAATGTGGATTTCATGTAATTTTCATGTGTCATGAAATATTATTCTTTTGATATATTTTTAAACATTCTTAGCTTTGAGTCTGTGCAAAAATAGGCAGTGGACCAGACTTGGCCCCAGGGCCTAGTTTTCTGACCCCTGGCCTTCTATACACCCTATCCCTCAGCACACCCTTCCCCTCAGCACAGGGCCGGGCACAGAGGCAGGAGGGCTCGATTAATGTTTGATGATCCAGGGAGCGAAGGAATGAAGGTCTACCAGCTGCTCCCAGGCTCTCCGATTCAGTTGAAAATGTCCCCTTCCAGGCAATGTCACAAATCTTTTTTTAATGCAAAGTATTTTTCTAATATGCCAAGGGAAAAAAGAGCTTTCTGAAACGTAAATCAAATCCCTCTCTTCGTGGCAGACCTATCACCTCTTTGCTGCCTCTAACATTCTAAATGATCTCTTGGAAATAAAATCCAGGGCCTTTTCCATTAATAACTTGTACTTATTGAGCGTCTCAGAAATGTGCCAAATCAAACCGATAGAGACAGAACTCCTGTCCAGCGATTGCCAGGGGCCGGCAGTGGGGTGACTGATGGGTACAGAGTGGAGGAAAATGTTCCAAATGTGACTGTGGTGATGCTTACACAACTGTGAATATACTAAAACCCATCGGATTTTGCACCTTAAATGGCTGAATTGGATGGTCTGTATTTATTCTCTCAATAAAGTTTAAAAACTACGCCAGGCACTATAGTCATCGCATGCTCACGATGACAATTTCTGAAGCCAGCCTTTTTGCCACTGTCCCTGCACCGACAGAAACAAATGGGCCGAGGCTCACAGCGGTGTGGAAAGGCCGCTCAGTGCCCGGGAGGGGGTCGGATTAGCCTGAGGAGGCTCGACCGGCCCCAGGCACCTATTCACAGGCATGCCTCCCAAAGCTCATCCCTTCTCGCTCGGGCCTGGCGGAGAGGCTGCCCCCCACCCCTCCGTGTGGAGGGGAGGCTGAGAGGACAGACCTCACACAGGCAGCTACTGCTCTAGGGGCTTTCTGGAAACAGTTGGAACCTTCCAATTTTCCACCTCCAAGATCAGTTACTGCTCCCCAGTCCCTCCGTGACTAACCCTGGGATTCCAATTGGTTATGAGTGCCTGGCTCTCCTCAGCCTTCCAGTGCAGTGCACAGCCAGTCACAGGCCTGCGACCTTATTTGGGAGCCCTAGGCAGAAGTCCCAGGGTCGACCCCTGGGCCGGTGATGACGTTCTCTGACTTACAACCGGGAGGCTCCTGCCCAGACAGGCCACATGGTCACGGTGACAGGGACAAGGAAGAGCACAGCCTCCCCACTACACTAGCCACACAGGGAAAGCAGGATGAGGGGAGCAGGGACACGATCCCCTGGACAAGGCTTGCTAGGCAGCAGGAGCAGTTCCAGAAGCAGTTTCCTCAGGGCCAGTGTGAAGGAGGCCTGCGGTGCCCCTTCTCTCATAAAGGGAGGTATGTAGTAAAGGGACAGGAGTGTGGCCATGGGGCCAGGACACCTGTGTTCCAGTCCTGGTTGGCCTTGGTTTATCTACGTGTGGTCCTCAGCAAGGCACCGACCTCCCTGAGCCTCTTGGCCACATCTGTAAAATGGGGCTAATCATCCCTGCCCCACAGTTATGGTGGACCAAATGAACTCAGGGCTGTGGATTCTGTTCAGGCATAACTCTTTGTTGCCTGAGGCAGGAATATCTACCTGATTCTACTGGGAATTTACTGGCTTACTTAAGTGAAGTCTAGGGTGTGGAATTCAGGCATGGCTGGATCCAGAAAACAGTCATGAGGACCCCATTTCTCTGTAGATCAGCTTTCCTTTCCCATGTGTGGCCCCCACTCTCAAGACAGGCCTGCCTTCATGGCTGCAAGGTGGCTGCAGCAGTCCCAGACTCTCTGTTCCCTAAACTCCAAGGCCAGGGGAAAAACAGGGGCACCTGCACCCCCAAACTAAATGTTCAAGTCCTAGGCCTGGCTCTGGCTGGCAGGAACCGGGCCGTCGTTGCATGAAGTCTAGCACCTGGTGGCTGTGGTCAGGGGACTTTTGATTGTGGGCAACAGGGGTCAGTCAGTGGCCTCTGGGGGAAGAGTCTTTCCAAGCCCTACCCACCCCTGAGGCAAATTCCATCCTGCCAAAGCCAGGAGGGACAGCAACTCCCCTCCCTCCGTCTCTGCCTGATTCAGAGGGGTGCAGAGCCTTCTCCGGGTCATAGGCTGCCTCTGGCCAGTCCCCAAACTAGGAGGGCCCTAACATCTCCATATCCTTGTCCAGAACCACCTCCCTGTCTTTTCACCTGCTACATCCAGGCCCCAAACCCTTGCCTTGTCTGTCCCCAGGTTAGTGTGTCCAAACAGTGTAACTCACTGTTCAAATCGTGAACGGCCATTAGATCACAGCTGCCCGGCCCACGCTGGCCTCTGAACCTTGCCTGGTGGTCCTGCCTGGACACTGGAGGACAGGGCAGCTTCTCATGTCTGGATTCCTCAGACTTCCTAATTCTGAGGAGTCACTTCTGGAAAATTATCAGTCGCTATCTCAACATTGTCTATCCATTCTCTCCATTGATAGAACTTCCTTTAGAAGGAACGTGCCCTCCCATTTCCCATCTTTCGGATAATTCCTTCAGATACATCCTTTCAGGTCACTCACTCCTCAGCTGTGTCTAATCTTACTAAGAGCTTTAATTCTAGTATTTGTGTTGTATTCCTGGAAATTCTAGCTGGTTCTCTTTAAAATCTGCCTAGTATTTCTTTATAGTACTGTTCTTTGGGTTTTGCTTCATTTTTTTCCTTCGAGTGTTAATATTATCTATGGTCTTATTAACCTGAAGTTCTTGGGACTTTTACACCCACTGTTCCTACAATCATGTGGTTTGTTTCCTTGTTTTATGATGACCGTGAGCTCCCAGCGGGAATCACACACAGCCAGACTGGGATTGTGTCTCTCCCATGAGTTCCTAGAGCACAAATCTGAGAGGTGCAGGCCTAGGGTTTTGATTGGTTTTTTTTTATTTATTTAATTTATTTATTTAGTGTGTGTGTGTGAGGAAGACCAGCCCTCAGCTAACATCCATTGCTAAATCTTCCTCTTTTTGCTGAGGAAGACTGGCCCTGGGCTAACATCCATGCCCATCTTCCCCTACTTTATATGGGACGCCGCCACAGCATGGCTGACAAGCAGTGTGTGGGCAGGCACCCAGGATCCGAACCAGCGAACCCTGGGCTGCCAAGCACGAACTAAACCAGAGCCACAGGGCCGGCCCCTAGGGTTTTGATTTTGAGTCCAGAAAGATTAACACTCTTATCCTCTCCCCTGGGCTGGTGGGATTATTTCTTGGCGCCCATTTCACTGGGGGTCCTGGCTTCATTTGGAGGTCTTGGTTCTAGCTCCTCCCCTGGTGCAGGTCAACCCCGCCCTCCAAATCCAAGGGGGCGTTTGGTCCTTCATCCTCAGATTTTTCCAAGGGACTAATTACCACCCACAAAGCTGCTACCAGCACAGGCTTCCGTGGTCACTGTCTTTGTCCCCAGCATCTGGGAATTTCGCTTTCTCAGGAATTCATAGCCCATTTAACTTTTGGTGTTAGTTACCATTGGCATTTGTTTGAAGCAGGAGGGTTTTTAGGGTACCTTAGTCCACCATCTTGCTGGAGCCACTCTAGTCTTTAGAGCCAAGTAAGGTGACACGGTTACTGGACTCACACACAGCAGGGCACTCAGCCATCTCACAAAATATCCTGATGCAAGGAATTCCCTCCAGGGAACGACAAGGAGACACCACTGATGGTGTTTTCTTGAGTGCCTAGAGAGTATACCAGGAGGGTAGGCCCCTCTACAGAAAGGGGCAGAGGTCGTATCAAAGTCCACGCTGGTTTGAACAGGCCAAGCCAGGTGATCATGTTGCCTCAAAGCTGCAGCCCCTCACTGAGGGGCTGGGACTATCTTGCTATGTCACCATCTCCAGACCAGTAATGGCAGGGCTATTGATGCTCAGGAACATGAAAGAACAGCCAGTCAGCTCCCTGGTCAGACGGCATTAACACATACCCACCTAGTTGTGGCTTTGTAAGAAGCCAGCCCTCAGATTGGATCACAGGCCCCAGCAGTGCCCAGGAGGCAGAGGGAGGCCCTTACAGGTCTGCTATCGGCAGCCAAGATTGGCCCCCAGCGTTCTCATGCAATGAAATGTGCCTCTTACATTAAGTGTGGGGGCTCAATGCATCTGGAGCACAAACGAGAAAGCCCATCCAGTTAAAACTGAGCAAGGCTACCTCTTCCGGAAGTGGTATTTTTTAAAAGCCCATGGGCAATTATAATGTACACCCAGACTCCCCTAACACTCCCACCCACTGAGAATTCTCTGCTGCTCCTTTCCTGTTCTGGCTCCATAACTGTCTCACCATCTAACACTCAGATTTACTTATGCCATCAGTTTCTTCCTCTACTGCACCTCCAGTGGCTAGAACAGTGCCTGACAAGGTAGTTGCTGTTGGTTAAATGAATAACCGCATACCAAAAGTGGTGTGACACACATTAATTTGGTAATGGACAGGTGTCATGCTTTCTAAAAGGTTTTATGAAGGTGAGTGGCACTGAGTCTGGAACGGGCATTTATAGACAGAGGGACCAACCCGAGCCCACGCAGAAGTCCACACAGGTCAGTGTGATGGGAGAGCAAAGCAAAACCCCACTGGGAAGCTTTAGCCCCATCTGTTCCTACCCCCATTGCTCTACAGATGGGAAAACCAAGGCCCAGAGAAGTGGCTCCCCCAAGGTCATCAGAAGGTAGTAAATTCACTGGACCCTGGCCTCACACCGCCCACGTGAAGCACAGCAGTTGATGCTGCTTTTTTGATGATGTTTTTGGGCCCCACCTTTCGGGTGTACCTCTTTCCTATATACCTTGTGCCAGAACAGGCATGACGACAGTCCCATTCATGAAATACTTCCTGGTTTTTCCCTCCTGAATTTAAATGCAAATTTTACCAAGGAACTGACATAAGAACAGTTCTATTTTAATCATTTAACACTTGTGCAGTATTCAATTTTAAGAGACTTTGAAATGCTTTAGACAAAATCTGTTTCCCCTTAAACAGGTTAAGAAACTGAATCCTAGTTGGCAGAAGTTAATTCTTCTATTACACAGCTAAGGAGAAGTAGAATCCTAAAATCTGCTTCCAACTTCCACCTGCACCTCACAACGCAAGGCAAAGTGTTTATTCGCTTTTGTGTTGCACAAGTGCAAGGACCATATAATCTGGATTAACTTTAGGAAAGAATAATTTAAAAGATAGAAAAGGGTCACATATTACAGAAATTTTTAAATGGACTATTTGACCATTTATACAATAAATGAGGAAAACTGACAATAAAACAGGCCAGTGGTCAGCCAGCACACAATATAACGTGTTAATAAATGTGGCCAAAGGATCAATATATATCATGTGTCATCTTCCATGTAACACCCTGGCTTTTTTTGGCATATTGGAACAGAAAGGCATATAGATTCAAACTGCCCTATTAAGTATATCTATTAGTTTATACTTCCTTCTGAAATTAATATTTGAACGGAACATGTATTAATAGCTCACACAACACTAGTTTTCTAATCCACCAGGTAATGCTCAGATTTAGGCAATGCTATAAGTAATTGCACTGAACAATATCTACTCAATTATGAACTGAAAGATAATACTGGGTAATTATTTCAAAGTGTGAACTACAGATATATCTAAAAGGACATACATAGTAAAAAACATTTTCTAATTTAAAAGACATGTAGTAAATATAAATGGATTAAGTCAACAGTATCTACTCACACACAAATGAAACAAAATCAGAATGAACACAACTTTTTGGAGAGCCAATTTCAGTCCTAGTTTTACCACTTAATAGGAGCAAGATCTTAGCTGGGTCATTTTGTTCAAGGATGATTTGAAAATCAATTTACAATACTTAGATCCCAGTTATGAAGACTTTCAAGGACCTTTCATACTAACTGGAAGTTAGGAAAAAACAATTGGAGAAATAAAATGGTACTGC
This sequence comes from Tapirus indicus, assembly GCA_031878705.1. Taxonomy (NCBI): domain Eukaryota; kingdom Metazoa; phylum Chordata; class Mammalia; order Perissodactyla; family Tapiridae; genus Tapirus; species Tapirus indicus. The sequence goes on along the minus strand of CM062923.1, from coordinate 8,183,398 downwards.
CCCTCACACACCCCCAGGTTAGCAGCAGTCAGCCCAGACCATACAATTCCTAACGACTGAAATGAGAAGCTCCTCTTCCCTTTATCTCTTCTCCCATGGTACTCAACCTGGGCTACAGAATACAAAACACAACCTGTCGCCTTGTATGTGGCACCAACTGGCTAATACCTAGGTATGCACAGGATTGACTTTAAAGTTGATTAAAAAGCACTTCAATTCATTAAAGAAAATAAAGAATAGAAATAACATGCTTAGTTTATACACACGTTTAACTTATTTTGGTCACCTAGTAAATTTTGAATTGGCTCTCATTAGTGGTCAATAGAATACGTTTGCATTTGGTGTAGAAACCAACAAAGTTATGTTGAATCAGGCCTTTACCTCGACAGTACAAACTATGTTTATTTGTGAGTAAAGTGCCAGTTTTATATACAAATCAGTAAGTAAACTTTAAAATCTGCTTTGAAGCAGTGAGGCTGATGTCTTCCAAAGGACTGTGGTAGTAACTGAAGGCTTAATCCCGCGGGGTCGGACTCACTTGAGTCCCCACTGAGGCCAAGAGCTGCTAGGAGCCGTGAAGCCATGCGCAGCTAGCCTGCTTGCAAAAGCCAAACACAGACAAGACCTTTCCTAAGAACCCAAGCGCTGTCTATGCTTTCGCTCTAGGTAACACACGAGCATTCTAACTGATTTTGAGGTAGCTACACAGTTTTAAAGATGCCGTTAATGAACATTATGGATAATCATGGTGTAGCTGGTTGATACACTTCAAATAGCTGATTTTTTTCTTTGGATGAGAAGGAAAAAAAAAAATCAGCAGAATAAGAGCACATCTTCAGTTCCTCTAGAAGTCAGCATCCAAGGTAAAAGAGTTCTCTGTGGGGCTCGACATGACTCCCATCCTCTGATACTCGCCTACTCTCTTCTCAAAGAAGTTAGTCTTCCCTTCCAGTGAAATATTCTCCATAAAGTCAAATGGATTTTCTACTCTGAAAACCTGAAAAGGTTCAGAGCAAAACATAAATACAGAACACCAGTTTCAAAAGAACCAGAAGGCTATCAACAATACTTTACCTTGTCAAAACCCAGTTCCAGCATAAGTCTGTCTGCCACGAATTCAATGTACTGCTTCATTAAAGTGCAATTCATCCCAATGAGCTTCACCGGCAAAGCCTCCGTGAGGAACTCCTAGGTACCAAAAGATGGCTTCTCAATAAAACGAAAGCGCAAAGATGTCTCCTAGCAAGCACAAGGCCCTTACACATGACCCACCTGTTCTATCCTAACAGCATTGATAATTATTTCTTTTACTCTCTGCTCCGAAGGTTTGTGTACCAAGTGTTTGAACATCAGGCAGGCAAAGTCACAGTGTAAACCCTAGAAGAAAAAGGTTAAGAACACTATAAAACCAGAAGATCTGTCATTAACATGAACTAGGAAACCACTTTAACCTTCTCCTTATATATCTTGCTTGGTCAATCTTAAAGGAACTTAAAACTGTCGAAGGGAAGACGACTTCAACTACTGTCTACTCTGCCTGTCTCCAAGCTAGGCTCAGCCCCACCCAAGGCTCTCAGTGCTGCCACCTAGATGATGACAGCAGGCCAGGTGTGGTACTCACTGCTCTTTGTGGTGGCAAAGGATGGGGCAGAACTCCCACTCAGAGCATTCATTCTTTCTACAGCCATGAGCTCTAACTTTGCCACTACTCCCGGCAGGAAAGGCAAAACTCAGTGACTAGGCTGGTTAGTTTTTAGATTTACAACGTAATGCTCTGGAAATCAGTAATGCAGTTTGAATGGAATCAAGTCTGCAAGTTTTAGTGCATTAAACCCCAAGTAATCCTGATGTGGCTTAAACTAAAATATCTGAGGACCTTCACCTTCCTTTCCACAGTTTAATCCAAGTGCAAAGACACACACTGGACCAGAATGGATTCTCATTTAATTGGGATGCTTACCAACTAACTTAGAAGTACAGTAGGACCACATAGAATACCAGGCAAAAATAATAAAACATCCCTATAGGGCAATACATATGTATAACTGTATTATAATATACCGAGAATATAAGTAATTTCAGTAAATTACTCAAAGTATTTGAGTCAAGTATGTACATGGTTGAATTCACATGTTAAATGTGGACAGGAAGCAATCTGCTATCTTGGGGTCCCTTCAGTGAACACTGATGCAGGCGCCTGGGATGCAGATGAGCCTGTCATTTGAATTAGACTCACCTCATCTCTGCTAATAAGTTCATTGGAAAATGTGAGGCCGGGCATCAGTCCTCGTTTCTTGAGCCAGAAGATCGATGCAAAAGATCCAGAAAAGAAGATTCCTTCCACTGCGGCAAAGGCTACAACCCGTTCTCCTATTTAAGAGTTAACACCAAGATGTTTCTAGTGAGGAAATGTCTTCATAGGAAGGACCAACAAACCAATAACATCACTTAGAAAGTGAAGCTCAGGTGGAAGTAAGGCCAAAGGCGTCCTTACCATAGGTAGCCTCTTTGTCCCCAATCCAACGCAAGGCCCAGTCTGCCTTCTTCTTTACGCAAGGCATCGTCTCAATGGCATTGAAGAGAAATTCCCTAGTAGGCACACAGAGCATCAGCAATTTCAGCACAGACCTCCCATCACAAGCTTCTAGATAAGAACACTGGGATTGATGCCAAATTGGGACTCAAACAGAAATGTTTTCTTTTTACTGGTTTGCTTTCTTCCTCCAGTGTACTTTTTAAAATCTCAACATCCACTTGGTTTATATCAATACAAATTTAGGTATTCTTTAGTTCATACTGAGCCCCAAGATCAACTAATACTAAAACTCTTAGTCCATTACACCAAGAGCATTTATTGGCTTAATTATTCCAGGTTATGACGAGTTTCACAGGCCATGTCTTTCAATTTGAAGAATCATAAAATCTTAACCGCTGACACTGCTTAAGCGATGCTGACCATTATCTCCCTCAGTCAACAGCCCCCCTCCCTAGACTATCATAATCAGGCCAATCATTTGGGCCCCAAATGCCATATGTATATAATAAAATAATTAAAGCCAAGAAACTAACCGACCTCAGATTGCTTCCTCCTATAAATCTATGCTACTTTGATCCCAGGTCAGGAAAGCAAATCAACTGGCTCTACACTTAAGGTGGTCTTCCTTATTATCCTCCTCCGCCTCCAACCCATCCCTGCGCCCACCGTGGCAGTCTACTGATTTCCTAGACATTCCTTTCCTAGTGACCTTTTCTGAATCGAAGGTCATCAGGCCACTGGGCTCCTTTCATTCTCTTTCCATGTCAATATGCTCCTCTATGAGACCTGGATCTGCCTCTCCCTTGCTTTTGAAGCTTAACCACCAGACCTTCCTGATCCTATCCCTTCTGGTACTTTATCCCAATCATGCCCACCTTTACTTTCTTTCCCCATTTCTGTCTACAAACATGTTCGAATCTTTTTACCCTCAAAGAGTTTCCTCACTCCAGCTAGCCTTTCAAGTCACCACTCATTTTTCCTCTTCATTCTTCCAAGTAATCTGCAATCATCTAAACTACTCTTCATCTCCCTCAGCTTCACTTCTGTTCCACACAAGGCCCCTGTCCTGAAGCTGACCTTAGTATCTAGACTACCCAAACAGCCCATTTCTAATTTCCCCCTCCTCTTCAGTCAATCTTCAAAATGTAAAAGAGGCCCTAAGCCACCTTTATTTCTCCTCTACTATCCCCTAATATAAACTATCATTTCAGTCAGACTGCTCTGTCTAACCTAATCTCACGGTTCACTGCTGTCTCTGCATTACTCTGTAATTTCTTACTTAGAATACTTCTAGGTCTTTATTTTCTGTACTGTATTACAAGCTCTGTAAGAAGCAAGTGACATTCTACTTTGCATCCTCCACCCTGCCCCACCTCACATTGTAGGTTAACAGATTTGCCACAGGAGTAAAAACTGTCAGACCTAGGTTTTAGCTCATCAGACAAAGCCTCTAGGATGTTTTTTCAAAAGAATGTTAGATTAACAATACAGATTAGAAGGAGTAACCTCATAACTTTGTTTTTAAGTGATTGGCTAATGAAGTGAATTTAGGCCTCTTCATCAGCAGACATGACCATGGGTGCTAGTAATTTCTTTTGACTTATCATTTGAGAGTCATTTTTCTATCCCTATATGAATTCAAAAACTTGAAACAAAGTTAACAATTAATGAGTCCTAAACATGTTGGCATACCACCCAAATACTCACCTTTCTTTGGAATCTTTAATGTAAGTGTCAATGAGGAGACTATACATTTCAGAATGTATGTTTTCCATGGCAATTTGGAAGCCATAGAAACAGCGGGCTTCTGTAATCTGAACTTCTTGGCTAAACCGCTCCACCTAGTGGTAAAGCACAGCAAGGTTCAGCTTGAGGAAAAGCTGCAGCAACTCAGTCAAGGGATGCTGGTTGCATCACATTCCCTTTTTTGGACCATTTTAAGATTTGTTTCTTTATATAAGTCTTCACTTTTCTGTGGTAAAGCTGGACATTTTATGTCATATGCTCAATTTACAGATCAGAAAATAGATAACCCCTATTTTATAGGGTTTCTGTGAACACTTGGTTATTGATTCATTCTTTCCCGATTCATTGCAAGAAGGATCTCCTCACAATAAGACATATGCAACCAAATGTTTAAAACAGCAAAGCCCCAAAAAGGAGAGCAATGTGACAGCCACAGGAGTAAACCTCCTACCACCACTCAACATTGTCTTTGAGCTTCTCTACAGTTAGGGGAAAAATACCATAAGAAAGAACTGCAAAGTATATTACAAAACCAGGAAACACCATGTAATAGACATACTAGCTACAGATATACACACATACAGTATGGTAAAATTTAAAAGATGAGGAAAGAGAATTAGTTCTCCCTTAAATCTTGAAGTGAAAAAAGCGGACTTTTTTGGGGAAACTCACCAAGTTTTCATTTACTATGCCATCACTGGCTGCGAAGAAAGCCAGAACATGCGATATAAAATATCTCTCCTCAGGTTTCAGGGCTTCCCAGTGCTGAATGTCCTTGGAAAGATCCACCTGAAGTTCAGAAGTTCACAAGGGATTCAAGCATGAGGACCTCACACACAGCATCATTCTTTAACTTTCTTTCAAGTTTACCACCACTTACTTACTATATCCCTCACACAGAGTTCCCTTTGCCGATTAGAACATCTAACACCCTCAGTGGGCAACCACCCGCGAGAGGAACAAGAGGAAAGTCAAGTATAATTTCACACGAATTATAACCGCTACTGCAGGGGTCTTCCTCTCGTGTTAGGGGCAAGGCTTAAACTTTCTTAAGTCTCCTAGTTCCTGAATCTGATTACCTCCTCAGCTGTCCAAAAGGAAGCCTCAGCTTTCTTATACATCTGCCAAATATCATGGTATTCGATAGGGAAGATGACAAAGCGGCGGGGGTTTTCTCTCAGCAGTGGTTCATCCTCCACGCTGGGGGCAGGGACCTTAGTTTTCTGTTGGAGGAGAAAGGAATGAAAATGTGAGCCATAGGGCGAACTATATGAAATTGCCGTTTTTTCAGGCCAAGTACGCTCAATTATCGGCAATCTCATGTGGGCTTTTAAGTGTCAGCTGTCATACATGTATTCTATATATAACATTAACAGGAATGTAACAGAGAAGCACTAGGATATACACAGATGTGGAAAGTAGGAAGTGATAAGGAACACTTTGGCGGGAAAGGAGCGCGGGCCGGGGAGGGGCTAGGGTTTGAAACAGCAGAGGAGACAATGAGGCTTTGGCGCCAAGAGCCTAGCCTGCTGGCGCCCCCTACCTGCAGCGCCCCCCGCACCGGGCGCCCTCAGTCCTCACTCCGCCCCTCTCCACCCCCAGCCCCCTACTCACCGGCTCGTTGGGGTCTTGGAAGATCTTCCTCGCGGTCTTGCTGGCCAGCACGCGGGCCCCGCTGAGGGCCGGGGGCTGCAAGGAGACGCGCGGTGAGAGGCATGCCCACGTCCCCCAGGTCCCCGCCGCCCTCCCCGGCCCACGCGTGCTCACCGTGTTCTCCTTGTCCGCCAGGCTGAGCCCCTTCAGGGGCGAGAGCTGGAGCTGCGACTGCGGGTCGGCGATGGTGGCGAGCGGGAGGCGGACGGAGAGCATGGTGACGGTGGAACCGAACAGGTGAGGTGGCGCGGGTCCTGGGAACCCCCGCACCGCCGCGCCAAGCTTTTAAAGCACCACAGAGCTGCGCGCGCGGCGGGCGTGGCCTGGTGGGCGTGGCCCGGCGCCGCCTTCCCATTGGATGCGCCCGGCCGCCGGTCATTCATGCGCAGCGTCACGTTGGAAATTCAAGCGCTGGGCGGGAGCGCGGTTCGCCCGCCTTCCGGGGACCCTCCGGACCCTCCCGGGACCCCCCGGACCTCCGGGGACCGCTGGCCGGGCCGAGCTGGGAGCACCACTGCCCGGGCCCCTGCTGGCACCACCGGACAAAGGCTGCGGCCCCCTCGCGTCTCGATGGCCCTGGTGCGCGTTTGTCCGGGAACCGTTTGGGATTGAATGAGGCAACGCGATTGGAGCCCGCCGGCGAGCGGGAGAAGGTTCCCCCCATCCCCCACAGCCCCACCTCTCCGAAAACGTCTCTTCTCTGAACCCGTTTCCCGGGTCCGGCAATAGTTTGCAAATGAGGTTGGTGCAAATGCCTGTAAAACGCGCTTGGCTGCGAGGGAAACGCGTTGTTGCGACCATTTAGATATGTGTAGCTGGGTGGGGATACAAGGTCCCTGATATCAGGCAAATTTGTGGGGTGGCCGGCAATGATCGTGCTGCCCAACGGTTGGGGTCACTGGCTGCTGAGTCCCGCGGTGCAGTGGCTGTGTTGTTTGGACACGTCACCTGACTTAAAGATTCGGTGCCCTTGTTGGTAAAATGGGACTTGTAGCCGTACCTAACCTGCAGGATTAATAAAATGAGAGGATTAAATGAGAATTCGCAGCACTTTGTAAATCAAGTTAACTAAATGACAGAGAGGGCCCTTGGTGCAGTTTCCCACTGAAAGTGTGTCTGCTGTCAGGCTAATGTCCCCTATGTCAACATTGTGTTTAAAATAGCAAACTGAGCAAAAATTCCTTAGAAAAAGTTCAGAGAATGGTTGAAGAACTAGGAATTCATTTACTGCTTACTGGACATCAAATAGCCTCAAGAGGAAGTTGGAAACCTCCATTGAGGTGAGGGTGGAAACACAAACTAGGAGCAGTCTTCATTTTACTTTGTATTTGGTTTTTCAGATTGCCTAGACATTTGCCCTGCAAGTGGCAGAATGCCGGAAATGAAGAGAAAGAAGTGTTAAGATCCAGGAAAGAAATGATTCACTTGGGAAAGCTCCAACAGCTGCAAACACTCTTAGGGTTGTCACCAAGAGAAACACTGGATTTTTTACAAAGTCTTTTCTAGATGTAATCCTTTAAAGAGATTGGGGAGAGGGAAGATACCCTCCCCACTTAGTCTAGTTCTTCCATTTCTTAAAGTACACAGCGTGTTTAAAGTATTCTCAGGCCTCAAAGACAATCACATCTCTTAGACAAAGCAACAACTAAAACTTTGGTCTAGCATCATTTGTTTTAAAGCAGCTCCCAGACATTGTCAGTTTCACCTTACCTCAGTATCCGGGGCCAGAAAATGGATATTTTTATTGATAATTTCATGGCTGATAAAGCCATTATCACATCTAACAAAATTGTCGGTGATGCCTTGGTATCCTCTACTACCCAATTCACATTCCAATATCACGAAATCAATATCTGAAGTGCTCCTTTAAGTTGCCATCTCAGTCTTTGCTGTCTCAGGCACCATGTGTTTTTAGCTCCTGTTATACTCTGTGTACAGGAACCATAAAGTACAACTGGGAGCTAGCCAGAAATTAGGACTTCATTTTTAGTTTAACTTTTTCCTGACTACCAAAATAACACATATGCACTGTAGAAAACTCGAAAAGACCAGTGGTACCACGAGGCAGGGGGGAAGGTCGCCATCCTCCCGTTCGCCGCCTCCCAGCTCTGAGTCATTTGGGCATGTCCTGTCCTCCCTCCACAGGGGGTTTTTACTGTTCTGACTTGACAAGGAGGAAGCAGGTCTGAGGCTACATGGCTCTGCCCCGCGGTCACGCCAGGAGGAGACCGCCGGGCTCGGCTTCTAGTCTGCAGAGTCCCCTTTCTTGCCCTGGGGACCGGAGAGGGAAGGGCCTGGCCAGACTATGCGGCCCAGTCGCCGGAAGAGAGGCGGCCCGCCGCAGCGGCCAAGCGCCAGCGCTGGACTCCGCCGGGATCTTCCCCTTTTCCCCTCGGCGCCCGTTTTGACATCTGCTCCACGATTGGTCCCCAGGAGGGGGGCTCCGCCTCCCGCTCCCTCAGACTCTGGGCTCCCACGCCCGACCACCCGCAGGCCCCGCCCCCACTTCCGCAGCCCGCGCCCCGGCGTCCCGAGCAGTAGCTCATTGACTCACCTCGCCCTGGCGGGTGGGGTGGGGGGGGGTCTGGGGGCCCCTCCTCCCTCCCCAGGCGGAGAAACAGGCCCGGGGAGCTCAAGTGGTTTTCCCAAAGCCAGTCGTCAGTGTGTGCCAGACACCGTGCTGGGGATTGTCATAATACTACTAATGACCATAACCTCAGCCACGGGGCACCTGGACTAGGTGGTTTACGCTTTTAATCCAGACAACAGTGTGACGTAGGTTTAGCCCTGTTCTTTTTGGGGTTTTTTTGAAAGCAAATATTTTTTTGGAGAGTGCTTTTTTTTGGTGAGGAAGATTCGCCGGGAGCTAATATCTGTTGCCAATCTTCTTTTTTTGCTTGAGGAAGATTAATCCTGAGCTAACATCTGTGCCAGTCTTCCTCTGTTTGTGGGTCGCAGCCTCAGCATGGCAGATAAATGGTGTCCGTCCCTGCCCAGGATACGAACCCGGAACCTGGGCCGCTGAAGCGGAGCATGCTGACCTTAACCACTACGCCAGGGGGCTGGCCCCAGCCATTTTCCTTAGGTGAGGAAAATAAGGCCTGAGAGGAGGCAAGGAGACTGCCCAAGGTCACACAGCTCCTTAAACTACATAGCTAGAACTTTTCTCCTCCAACTTTTTGTTAAGAATGTTTTCAACATACAGAAAAATGGAAAGAATTCTACAGTGTCCACCCACCAGCTAGGATTCAACAGTCTTTTCCATTTTACCATATTTGCTTTACCTCTCTCTATGGGTGTGCGAAGTTTTTGTTTTTTCTGGATCATTTGAAAGTGAGTTTTGGATATCTGACACTTCACCGCTGTCAGACACAGACACAGTTCAGCATATTTCAGCATGCAGCTCCTAAAAATAAGGACATTCCCTAATATAACTACAATACCATATTCCGACCTAAGAAAACTAACATTAATTCTCTAATATTGCTAATATCTAGTCCTTAATCAAATCTTTCCAGTCGTTTCAAATATGTCTCAAGTTTGTTTGTTTTTTGTTTTATTTTATTTTCTTTTTTGTGAGGAAGACCAGCCCTGAGCTAACATCCGTTGCTAATCCTCCTCTTTTATTTGCTGAGGAAGACTGGCCCTGGGCTAACATCCGTGCCCATCTTCCTCTACTTTATATGGGACGCCGCCACGGCATGGCTGACAAGCAGTACGTTGGCCGGCGCCCGGGATCCGAACTGGCGAACCCCGGGCTGCCAAGCGCGAACTAAACCGCTGCGCCACCGGGTCAGCCCCTCAAGTTTGTTTTTGATGCAGGATCCAATTAAGTGCATGCATTACATTTGGTTATTGTGCCTTTTTAGTCTCTTTTAATTAGAACAACTCCTCCACTTTTGTTCCCCATGACATTGACTTTTTGAAGTTCAGGCAAGTTTTCTGTAGAATGTCCTGCATTCTACGTTTGTCTGATTGTGTCATCATAGTGTCATTTAACTTGTTTTTCTAACCCCTGTATTTACTGTAAACTGGAAGTTAGATCTAAAGGCTCTATTAGATATAGCTTATTTTTTTATTGTGGTAAAATATACATAAGCTAAATTTGCCATTTGAACCATTTTCAAGTGTGCAGTTTAGTGGCATTAAGTAACCACAACATTATGCAGCTGTCACCACCATCTATCCCCAGAACTTGGTCATCATCCCAAACAGAAACTCTGTCCCCATTAAACACTAGCTCCCCATTAGTCCCTTCCATCAACCTCTCATAACCACCATTCTACCTTTTGTCTATATGAATCTCTTCTCTAAGTACCTCATATAAGTGGAATCTTACAATATTTGTCTTTTGTGCCTGGCTTATTTCACTTAGCATAACGTCTTCAAGGTTGATCTACATTGTAGTATCTATCAGAATTTCATTCTTTTTTAAGGCTGAATAATACTCCATTGTATGAATAGACCACATTTTGTTTATGAGTTTTCCTTTCTGCAACTCATCTGCCCCTTCCCTCCATAGAGTTCTTTTGTTTCCCAACCGCTAGGAAGCAAGGTCAAACCTCCTCAGAACTATGAGCTATTCCCTGTGGGGCTCCAGAGCACCTCCTTCTGAAATTGACATTCCACTTTCAGATCTTCGGGATGCTCTGGGTCCTCTGCTGAGGAAAGTGCATTATTCTCAGGGAGGAAGAAAGTGGAGCACTTCATCCTGAGCGTGACTTGTTAGCTGTGGAGTTTCAGTGGGCTGAGGGTCGGGTTGGGTCAGCTTCCCTCTGCCTTCCGGTCCCTCTGCCAACCCCAGAAAATCTGCCAAGGGACCTCTCCCTCCACATCTCCTGGGAACACCCCCACTACCTCAGCTTACCCCAGGGGCCCATCTTTCCCGCCCTCTGCCCAGACCTGACCACGAGGGCCTTTCCCAACTTTCCTGGCAGCCCCTGCTCCAGTCTTCCTGAAGGCTGCATTTCTGTCCCTTCCAGGCTATGTCTGAAGGAGAAGATTTCCCATGGATTGACTTGAAAAAGAAAGAAAAATAAATAAGAGTGTAAGGCCACAATTTTGCAGGCCCAGGGTTAGTTTATTTCTTCACCACCAAGCTCAGCTTCCTGTTGGCTTATTACTGAATAATTTCTTCTTTAATAGCCTCCTTTCCTGGATAAGGAGGCCACAATATCGACTTCTTTCTAAGTGCAATGGGGTGTGTGTTTGGAGATGGGACAGCCAGCTTTAATGTTATTCTGAACTGGCAGATATAGAGCAACCCATGCAAATAGGTTTGCAAATAGGACACAAGTCCTGCCACTAGAGAGTAGGCTGGGCTGGGGCAGGGGAGGAGGGAAGGGCAAAGTCAGCTTCAGCACAGAGATAAAACTCCCTAGGCCACTCTCTTCACCCTCACATATTAGCTAAATAATAACCTTAGGAGGGGGAGAAGCAAAACCCAGGTAAATCAACCTACAAACCCCAGAGAGTTCCCTTCCTAGAAGTTCAGCTGCTTTTAGATTAGAGCTGTGTAGTGGAATGAGGGGACCAACACGGGACCATGTCACTTCTTATTTATTAGTTGACCTTGGACATGTCACTTGATATTTCTGAACCTGTTGCTTTACTGATAAAATGGGCATGGCAATTTCTGCCTCCCAGGGTTATTTTAAAGATCAAATGGGGTAGGATATTTAAAGTGCCATAAAGGTGCTTTATGAAAGTTCAGTCCTTTTCATTTAGCTAGCCTAGCTGACCTCTCTTAGTCTTGAAATATAAAACTTAGGCGATTTCTCAGTTTCCTACTTCAGTTCATTTCCAGTTAACAGCCCTGGAGTCATTATTCCAGCTCCTTCTGTCCCCTCTCTCTTCTGTCTCTTCCCCATCACCACCACGGTATTTTTCAGTGCAGGTGAAAAGGCCAAATCAGAAGGCCTGCTGCACCTCCCAGCCATCATGAGCGGGACAACGCTTCCGCCAAGGAAATGAAGGGGTGACTCATTAGGAAGAAGGGGCCAGGCCCACGTATCTCCATTCAACAAAGCCCCCCCAGGCCTCCTGGCCTAACTCCTACTCCCATTGAAGCATCAATTTCCCTGACAGTTTCAAGTGAGGCTGCTCTGAGGTCTAAGGAGCCACGTTTGGTAACATCTGTCCTGAGGTGACATCTCTCCCGACATGCCAGCAGCACCGGTGTGTGCCTGGGTTGGGCTGGCACCCTGACTGCTTTCTCCACGCCCTGTGCCGCTAGCGTGGTGTGGGGCTGCCTCACTAGCCCTCCGTGGCACTGTCCATTCTGAGTGCCTCCCTAGGCAGTCAGGCTGAGCCTGGCGGTGGGGAGGAAGGAGGCAGCACCAGGGAGCACACCTCAGCTGAATTAAATGAATGAGGAAGAAGAGGTCTCATGGCAGAGAGGTCAGAACCCGGACTGCACTAGGAAGCACGTCCAGAGAACTCTCACAAGTCGTGCTTGCCAACTGGGGTTAGACGTGGCTTCGCACTGGAGCAGATTCAAGCACAGCCTTGGCCCAAGAGAGTGCAGAGATACGTGGAGGAGCTTGGGCCAAGGGCCAGACTTTCTCCTATTTAATGAGCAGGAGGATGGCTCTGAAATTCTCCTTGTCGCTGTTCTCAGGTTACTAGCATTTGCTAAAAAGAGTGTCTCTTCTTGGATTAAATGTGAGCTCTTTAAAACTTTTAGTATTGTCAGCAAGTGAATTATTACTGAAGTCAGACACAGATGGGGGCCCCCAGCTTCACACCCATAAGTCTAGGGAACAGCTCTCTGCTGTGCTCCAGCTCACCTAAGTCACAACGTTCTAATTAGTTTAAATGTCACTCACCCAGAAGTGGACAGGAAATAGTTAAGCAGGAAGCCCTGCCTGCCCCAATAGGTGGAGCTTTTGATGTGAGTGTTAACCACAAAGTGACCATTTTCCTGTTTCTCCCAGAGAGGGTGGGTACATTTTAAACTTGGATCCCGATCAAGAAATTGCTTTCTCGCCAGAAGACTTTGGAAGCTCCTGCCTCACAGCCTGGCAGAGCCCTCAGTCCAGGACACGCAGGTTCAGAGCTGCAGCCGTCGGGATGCCATGGTCAGGCAGCCAGTACGGTGCAGGGCTAGGATCAGTGGTTCTCTTCGCTCAAGTACCCCCTCAGATGATGTTGAAAAGTGGTGTGCCCCTTTGCACACGTTTAAATTAACATTTAAACTTTTTCATCATAAGTTTAAGTAGTTGCAGGGGATGTAATTTCCACCATGTTGCAAATATTAGCATTTTTAAAGCATGACCTGTGTGGTTCTTAGAATCTCAGATCCATCCATACACTGATGTTTGTTATGCTGATTTTAAAACCTTAGTCTCTCCCTTCTGATCTCCAGTTTTTGACGGTATTTGTAATCCAGTCTGTTGTATTTCTTTTCAAGTAGTTTTACGTCTGCTGTGATCTCATGCTCCCCTGGGGGGTTATCAGCTCCTCAGGGAAGGGCCAGCCCTGGAGAGTTCTGGAGAGGGTGGCCCACTACCTACCATGAGTCAACACCTGTCGGCCTCTCCAGATTTCACCTTCACCCTCGGGGAGAAGGGTCCCCCCAAGCCCAAGGGGAGACCATCCTATGACAGTCACCCTCTAGCTGAGGGGGGCAGGGAGCAAGTGTCCAAGGCTGTGCAATTCCTACCTGGTGTTTTTTTCTCTTATTTCTTCTCTCTCTCTTTTATATATTTGGTCTCTTACCTTTAAAAATCCTTATTGTCTTTCCAGGTGTAAAAATGATACTTTTTTTATTGTAAAAAATTCAAACACTATAAAAATGTATAAAAAGAACAGTGAATGTTTCCCATAACATCAAGCCCCGAGACAATCTGTCAGACTTTTCTTTTTATGTATGCGCTCCCGGGATCCTGTTATACACACCGCTTTGTAGCCTGCTTCCCTCACTCATTATGCCCGCGCGTCCCACCATGTTGGCACCTGGAAATGGGGTGTAAGGTTAAGGGTGCAGGTCCTAGACCCAGGCCACCTGCGTGAGAATGCCCGCTTTCCCAGTTGTGAAATAGGCATCATAACAGCACCTAGAGCCTACTTCACAGGATTGTTGCAAAGATTAAATGAGTTAATACAGTATAAAGCACTTATGAAAGTTCCTGGAACATGGAAAGCACCAGATAGATATCAGTTGCCATTACTATAATTTGTGTAACCAACTCTCTGTAACAAACATTTAGGTCACCTCCAATTTTTCACTGTGATAAACAACGCTGCAGTGTGCATCTTTGTATTCCTAGAAGTAGAATTACTGGGTCAAATGGTATAAATATTTAAAATTTGCAGAGGTGCTGTCAACTTGCCTGTTAGAATGTTGGCCAATTTACGCTCTCACTAGCAGTGGATGGGTGTGTCCCTTTCTCTATGTCCTGGCCATCAACCTTTTGTGGATGGAAATTAATATTTCCTGTTGTCTTAATCTGAATTTATTTGATCATTAGTGAGATTGAATATGGAATATGGACATTTATATCTCTTCTCTGAATTTCGTAATGTTTGTCCACTTATTGATTGGGTTATTTGTCATGTTCATATTGATTTATAGGAGTTCTATATGTTTTGAATGGTACCTCTTTTTCTATTATATGTGTTGCAGTTATGTTTCCTGGTTTTTCGTTTTGTCTTTTTTTAACTATAACTTTATATTTTAAAATACTTTAAGACACAGAAGAAGTTGCAAAATTAGGACAGAGAGTTCCTGTGTACCCTCCACCCAGGTTCCCTGAATATCTTACATAACCGTAGTGCATTGTCAAAATCAGGAAATCGACATTGGTGCAATCCTATGAAACAAATTACAAACCTTGTTTGGGTTTCACCAGTTTCGACATACATTCATATGTGTGTGTGTGTTTGTGTGTGTGTGTACATGGTTCTTGGAGATTTTATCACGTGTAGATTTGAGTAATCTCAACGAGTCAGAATGCAGACCTGTTCCATCACCACAAAGACAATCCCTGTGTTATCCCTTACTAGCCACACCCTCTCCCCTAACCCTAACTCCTGGCACCCCTGATCTGGTCTCCATCACCACGATTTTGTCACTTAGAGGAAATCATGTAAATGGAATCACACAGTGCGCAGCCCTTTGAGATTGGCTTCTTTCACTGAGCATCATGCCCTTGAGAAGAATCCAGGTTGCTGAGGGTATCAGTGGCGTGTTCCTTTCTGTTGCCGAGTGGTGTTCTGCGGTGTGGATGGGCCACAGTGGTGTTGAGCCATTCACCTGCTGCGGGACATCTGGGCTTTCCACGTTTGGCTATTACAAATAAAGCTGTTATGAATACTCCTGTACAGGTTTTTGTGTGAACACACGTTTTTATTTCTCTAGCATAAACACGCAGGGGTGTAATTACTGGGTCATATGGTGAGTGCATGTTTAACTTTACAAGAAACTTCCAGACTGTATTGCAGAGTGGTTGTACCATCGATGTTCCCACCAGCAATGAATGAGAGTCCAGCTGCTCTACCTCCTCACAAGCACTTGCTATTACCAGCATTTTTATTTTAGCCATTCTGATAGGTGTGTAGTAATACCTTATTGGAGCTTTATTTTGCTAATGCTATTGGATGTCTTCATGTGCACTTATTTTCAATCCATACATCCTTCTCATTGAAGTGTCTGTTCAAGTCTTTTGTTCCTTTCTTGGGATTCAGTGGTTCCCAACTACGAGTGATTCAGAACCCTCAGGGGACATTGGCAATGTCTGGAGACATTTTTGGATGTTTTCTTACTGTTGAGTTGAGTTTAGAGAGTTTTTTATTATATTTTGGATGCAAGTCTTTTGTCAGATATATGGTTTGCAAATATTTACTCCCAGTCTGTGGCTTGTTCATTTATTTTTTCATATCATTTATGATGTCTTTTACCATTCAGAAGTTTACAAATTTTTATGTGGTAAAACTGTTAAACTTTTCCTTTTATTATAGAACATTGATGGCTTATTTTTTACACTTGAATCTCTGATCTGCTGAATAAGGTTGAGACCAAGCTTTACTTTTTAAAAAATTGGTAGCTAATTGTTCCAATGTCCTTACTGAATAATCCGTCTATCCTTTCTATACTAATTTTATTTTATTTATTAATTATTTTGGTGAGGAAGTTTAGCCCTGAGCTAACATCTGTTGCCAATCTTCCTCTTCTTGCTGAGGAAGATTGGCCCTGGGCTAATGTCCATGCCCATCTTCCTCTACTTTATGTGTGGGACGCCTGCCACGGCATGGCTTGATAAGCAGTGTGTAGGTCTGTGCCCAGGATCTGAACCTGTGAACCCCAGGCCGCTGAAGTGGGACATGTGAACTTAACCACTACGCCACCGGGCTGGCCCCTCTACACTAATTTTAAATGTATCTTTTTCCTATAGAGTACAATACTAAATTCCGTATGTACATTGTCCATTTCTGGATTCTCAGTTATGTTTCTCTGATCTATTACCAGACCTGCTCCATATTCTTTTAATTATTGTAGTTATATAACTTAATTTTTATGTCTGCTAGGCCATGACTCTGTCATCATTATTCTTTTATTCAAACATTTCTGGGCTATTCTTGCACAGTTATTTGTCCAGATGAATTTGTCAAGTTCCGATTAAAACAAACTAAAAACCACTAATGGAATTTTAAAATTATAATCACATTGATTTTATAGATTATTTGGGAAAAAATATTATTTTAAACAGTGTGTCTTGCCATTCATGAACATGACATACTCCATTAAGCTTTTGTTCAGTGACTGCCGGTAAAGTATAATATGCTTCTTGTAGGTTTTGTACATTTCTCGTTGGATTAATTCTCTGTATCTTTATAGCTTAGTGTTTGGTCCTCCTCTGTTCTGTGGCCATTCCAAGCTGACTCCCACTTTGAGCTGTTGTAGTAGCTGTGCCTAGGGCCTGAGATGACCTTTCTCCTGGCCTCTTTCGTGGTTGGCTCATTCTTCTCATTTGGATCTCAGCACAGGGCCACCTGCTCGGTCACTGTCTAACGCACCACCCTATTTCAATGTCTGCGCAGCACTTGCCAGTCTCTGAATGTTTTTTCTTTTAGAATGTCAGCTCACAAGGGCCGCCCGGTGGCGCAGCGGTTTAGTTCACAGGTTCGGATCCCGGGCGCGGGCGACGCACTGCTTGTCAGCCATGCTGTGGCAGTGTCCCATAGGAAGTGGAGGAAGATGGGCACGGATGTTAGCCCAGGGCCAGTCTTCCTCAGCAAAAAGAGGAGGATTGGCAATGGAGGTTAGCTCACGGCTGGTCTTCCTCACACACACACACACACACACACAAAAATAGAATGTAGGCTCATGAGAGCCAGGACCCAGTGAGCTGTGTTTACTGCTGCATTCCCAGCACAGGAGCCCAGTATGTTCTTGATAAATATTCATTGAATGAATGACGGGAAAGAGATTCTATGATCTGGCTTCACTTCACCCTCTTTACCCAGAAGTATCTGTTGATGTTTGACACACAATTTTTATTATGTTAAGTAAATTTCATTATATTCCTAGATCACAGAGAGTTTTTATGATGAATGTCGCATTTAATCAAGTACTCTTTTGGCATCTACCAATAAAATTGTATGATTTTTCTCTTTAAATCTATTGATGTAATCTGCTACACTGTGTCCCGGAATGATATCGGTGATAACAGCCCACTTGTACACAGCATTCACTGTACACCAGGAGCGTCCTAAGCACTTTTTGTATTGACTTATTTTAACTCACAAACACTCCGTGCAGTAGGTAAATCATCATCCCCATTTTACATAGGCAGAAAGTGAAACAGAGGGGTTAACTTACTCAAAATCCAATAGGTGAAATCAGGATTTGAACCTGCACAGTCTTATTCCCGAATCTGTGCTTTTTTTTTTTTTTTTTTTTTGTGGGGAAGACCAGCCCTGAGCTAACATCTGTTGCCAATCCTCCCCTTTTTGCTGAGGAAGACTGGCCCTGGGCTAACATCCGTGCCCATCTTCCTCCACTTTATATGGGACACCACCACGGCATGGCTGACAGGCAGTGTGTCTGTGGGCGCCCGGGATCCGAACTCGCGAACCCTGGGCTGCCAAGCACGGACTAAACCGCTGCGCCACCGGGCGGCCCCTCGAATCTGTGCTTTTAACTACAAAGTTAATCTGGATCTCTCACGGTCTTTTATTCTTTTATGACTCTACCAGAACCAGTAGGATTATTTAGATCTTGCATTATTCATAAGTAAAATTGTTCATCTTTTATTATGTTCTCTATTCTCATGTAGTTTGGAATCCGAGTAGTTTCGTCAGAATAAAATTAAGAATTTTTACATATTTTTCTTTGCTCTGATATAGTTTAAGTTATCTGTCTCATAAGCTTGATAGAATTTGCCTGTAAAAACTATCTAGGATGAGCACCCTTTTCGTGCAGAGGGAGGTAAATATTTGAAAACTTTTTCACTTCCTTCTACGGGGTGAATATATTCAGCGTTGCGTATCAGTTTGGGGTCATTTGAGAACAGAAACTACTGTAGCCAATTTAAGCAAAAAAGGATTTACTAGGGGGAATTAGTGCTTATAAAATTATTGAAAAGGCTACAGGGGTGGGCTCTGGGTTGAGCTTCCAGGAGCAACTTGCAGAACACTGTAGAACTGGCCCCCAAGGGGGCTGCTATGGGGGCAATGATCAGGGGACTGGTGTCAGGAGGCCAATGACCCATTGCCGGGTTCAGGTCCACACTGCCTGGCCAGGATCCTTCCACCAGGTGCATGCTCTATGCCTTTCCTCTTGACACCCACATCGCTATAAACTGGACACGAGGGCTTCTGCTGCTGCAGAAAAGCCAAATACCTCCATGACCAGGCTTGGCTGCCCATAGGTTTTAATAGGTAGTGATCTCATTTTTGCATTTTTTTTCTAAATAGTCTGAATTTCTGGTTTTGATTTCCGTCTTGATCTGAGTTATTTAGAAGGTCAAAAATGTAAATTATCTATGTGGTTTGATTTCAACTTTGGATATCTTTTAATTTCTACTCTGTTTTTATTGCATTATGATCAGAAAATGTGGCATGTACTTTTTCTTTTCTTCCTCATTTTTTGAAAATTTAAATAAAGTACATAGAATAATAATTTTTAAAAATTTTTTGAGGAACTGCCGTATTATTTTCCACAGTGGCTGCACAATTTTACATTCCCGCCAAGACTGCACAAGGGTTCCAATTTCTCTACATCCTCGCCAGCACTTGTTATTTTATGTTTTTTTGAAATAATAACCATTGTGGTTTTGATTTATGTTTCCAGTGTTAGTTTCTATAGGACTATTTTAATAGATTGACAGTGTGGAGTTTGGAACAAAACTGATACTATTATCTGCTGCATATCACATAACCCTGCTTGGTGAAAAGGGTTTGAAAGTTGGACAAGAGACCAGAGATTTCGTTTGAGGTGGAACCTGGAAACGGAGGGGCTGTAACTTTAGAGCATGGCCTTTGGAGTCAGACAGCCCCTGGCGGATCCCCTCTGCCACGTCCTGGCTGTGAAACTGGGCAAGCGATTTCTTCATTGAGCTTTGCCTCCCTCGTCTGCAGAACGGGGTATTAGTTCTTCAGCAGGATGTGGTGAGGCTTCAGTGAGAGAAGTGGTGGCAGATCTAGCACAGCGCCTGGCATATTGTAATCCCCAGTGAATGGTGGCTATTATCATGGTGGTGAGCTTTGCTCCAGGGTTTTGCAAGGTCCCCCTCTACCCACCATCCAAAAGCCCCACTGTGTTGCCTGATGAGACCCAGGGGAGGTGTCACTGTTCCTTCTCTGCCAGGACCTGGGGGGAGGGCCCAGGGAGGCTTATCTTGTCTTGGCCCTGTGGTGGTGCCAAGAGATTACAGAAGTTCGACACTGGGCCTGGCAGATGCACATTTTCAAAAATCTGCAGAATCACACTTAGGGTGGGTCGACAGAACGCAAAGTGGCAAAAGTGTTCCAGGAAGTCGAGGGACAGGATAGTGTAGTGGAGAGGGCGTGGCTGGGGGCCAGGATGCCCGAGTTCCACACTCAGCGCTGGTCCAGACGCACTTTGACTTCACCTCTCATCTCACGCAAAGCAGAAGTCCAAGTCCTTGCAAGGCCCACGAGGCCCATGAAATTTAAGTGGGTCAACTCTCTACGTGTCCTTGTCCCCGAAGGTGTGGGGAGGGACATGGCCCCAGCAAATTCTAGTCCCTTGACGCATTAGGAATAGGCACCCAACTCAAGCCTTCCTACGGAAGCCCAATTTCAGGCCATTTGCTGACCGTGGTGGGAGAGAGGCTCTGACTTTCTGCTGCATTTGGAGCTTGGAGAAGGAAGCCTGAGAGTCTTGGGAGCACAGAGTAGAAAGTGGAATCAGTACAGAAGAAAGCGGAACCGAGAGGTGCAGAGAGAGACTGTTAGGATGCAAGTGACAAACACTTAGACGAAATGGGTGTTTATTGGTTTATCTACCTGAAAAACCCAGAGTAGGTCTCCCACATGCCTGTCCCCAGCAGTGCCAGCAGTTTGCAGGCACTTCCTACCTCCACCCCGTCTCTGGCGCCATCATCTGGCTTTGCTCATATGCTCACCCCCACGACGGCCTTTTTCCTAAGTGTCTTCTTCCACGTGTCTGCCCCCGGCCTTTTCACCTTCCTGCCCTCCTAGGACGAGAGGGTGTGTGGGTAAGACCCTCCAGTTCTGCTCTGACACAGAAAACAATTCAAGGAGAGCTAAAAAACAGTGCAGGGAAGGTCTCAACATTACTTAATGTTAGCTTGAATAGAAAAAAAATTCCAACTGATATTTAGTTCTTTACAATCTGAACTTTTTAGTTACTTCCTCATAAAAAAAGAGCCTAGTGATTAATTTAGGGCCTGACAACAAAAGACATCTCCCTGGTATTTAGACAATATTCCCTTAAAAAAAGATATATAGAGAGACACACACATATATGTAAAATACATACATATATATTATACATAAAACAAAACCTTAAACATCAAATGTTCTTAAACATTTGAGTTGACATTTTTATTGCACATGTATTTAAATTCCCATAAGGAGTTTAAACCATCTTTCCAAATATATCCAACTGACTCTCGTGGGTGCTGTGTCATTGGCCCCTGAAGATTCCCCTTGACCCTTCTCCCCTGCCCTATGCCTAGAGAATGCCTTGGGTAGACATCACACAGCTTCTTTCTGTCTGGCTTCCATGGGTCCAGCTAATGGGAGCATCACTAGGAGACTGGAGGGAGAGACAGGATAGGGGGTAGTTACATCCTTGGCTGTCTCCCTGAAGGGTCACTACAGGCCATAGGCACCCCTTGACCACAGTCCCCACGCCTGTCCAGCAGCCTTCTCTATAGGTCTGGACTGTCTGGGTCTGGTGGTAACTGCTCTCTCCTTCCTCTTCAGATGTAGGTGGAATGGGGCCCCACTGTTCCTAGCTCTGGGCTGCGCCCCACCCATATGCTTTCTCTCCGCCTGCAAAGACTTCCTTTATTCAACTCTTCTCAGATTAACCCACTTGAGTGAACCAGCTGTTTTCCGCAAGGGCCCTGACTGATAACTCCAGGGTTGTAACTAATTTCTTCACTAACTTCTATACTTCTTTAGATACCTTCCCAGAGTTACAATAAGCCTACAAGACTGAAATTAGAAAAGTTATTTCCTCAGACAAGGCCAGGTACATATTCTGAACTGACACCAGTTGAACCATGGTCGGGGTATGGGAACTGGTTTCTTCTCTTATGGTGCTTCAGACCTCAGCTGGGCCACTGGCGGACTTTCAGTCCACATCTTTACTGAAAACTCAGCTTTCCAACCTGCTCTTCCCCAAGGGGTGCCTTCTTCCAGTTTCACTGGGCCCATTAAGCCCCCATTGTCCTCTCAGGGTGAGGCACGGCTTTATTTTATTTAAGCTGTAGGATCAACTAGAGGTTTCTCCTTTAAGACATTTGGCTGATCCACCACCGTGAACCAAACCATGGAGACTTTTCCTGCTCAGGTGCTGATGGTGGACTCTATTCCCCTCGGTTTTTCATGGTGCTGCTCAGTCCTTCCTGCCCCGGATTCGGCTCTTACACCTTTTAGGGACAGCTTGGCTGGCTCACAGCTCCCTGTGGACATCTCTCTGCTTCCCGTATGGAAAAAAACACACTTCTGAGCTTTAGAAAGTATATTTAATAGAAGCAACAAATTACTCATACTTTACACTCCCCAGATTATTATTTTAAAAATTAATAAAATTAAACAATTCCATCTTCTGTGACACTAGTGTCTTTTTGCGCCTTACATAGCCTTTCTCCTTTAAGTACTATAGTGAACTCATGGTCTTTCACAGACCTATTTTAGCCAATTATTATTGGTATTAAAACAGAACTACCGCATGATCCAGCAATTCTACTTCTAGGTATTTATCTGAAGGAAACGAAAATACTAAATCAAAAAGATATCTCTACCCCCACGTTCATTGCAGCATTATTTACAACAGCCTATAAGACATAAAAAGAACCTAAATGTCCATCAATGGGTGAATGGATAAAGAAAATGGATAATACATACACACACACACACACACACACACACACCCCTACACGGTGGAATATTACTCAACCATAAAAAGGAAGGAAATCCTGCCATTTGCAACAACATGGATGGACCTTGAGGGCATTATGCTAAGTGAAATAAGTCAGACAGAGAAAGACAAATACTGTACAATCTCACTTAAACGTGGAATCTTAAAAAAAAGGATCTCACAGAGAACAGATTGGTGGTTGCCAGAGGTGGGGAGTGGGGGGTGGGTGAAATGGGTGAAGGGATCAAAAGGTCCAGTTACAAGATAAATAAGTCCTGGGATGTCATGTACAGCATGGTGACTATCGTTAATAATACTGTATCGTATATTTGAAAGTTTTAAGAGAACAGATCTTAAATGTTCTCATCACAAAAAAAAATTTTAGCTATGTAAGGTAATGGATATTAACCAGATTTACTGTGGTGATCATTTTGCAATATATACATATATCAAATCATTATGTTATACATCTGAAACTAATATAATATGTCAATTATATGTCAATAAAAAATAATAAACACTGGTATTGGCGCACAGCTAGGTCAGTGGGTATGTCCATGATTTCTTGGTTCCTTGAGCACTGCCCCTGATGTGTTTGATGGCCTTCTTGATTTCTGGTGGCGACAGGATGTTCCAGGCTCATCCTGACTTATTTCCTGCCCCAAACATGGAATCAGCTGCCCTCCCAAAGCAGTTGCTCGTGGAAAACAGGATTGATGTGCATGACTCGGGCATTACTCGTGCTCCTGGGAGAAGGTGGTGAGAAAGTGCTGCCGTCATTGAGCCATTTTTAGCAGAGGCAGAAACTGGAAATGAGGTGCTTTCCTAAGGTGGTGAGTTCTCACTATGTTTTCCAGTTTTGCATATTGAGGGTTTTATCCTACTGTGTGTGTGTGTGCATGCGTGTGCGTGTGTGAAGATTTCATGGACAACTAAGACTTTATACTATAGTGACAACAAGGACAATAAGGGATCAGGGAGGCCTGACTCAAGGCTGCCACAAACCCTACTTGGCCTCAAGGGCTGTTTTGTGGGGTCAGCACAGAGTATGTTCGCTGTGGGATGACAGTGCCTTGAGGCCCGGCGCTTGAGGCCCGGCCCTGTCTTCCGTTTGCCAGGCCCCACACCCTGGGCTTTTTTGTTTATTTATTTATTTTTTCTTTTGAGTACTTCATTCCATTTTGTAGTTATGAACTCATTTGTGGTGGTATTTGATTAATGTCTGTCTTCTAGACAATACTGTAAACCACAAGAAGGTTCCATATGCTCACTTTTGTAACCCCGGCATCAAAAACAATGTCAATAGGAGGTGTTCATTAAATATTTGTTAAATGGGTGGATAATAATTGCAACTTTTAGAGGAAATATTTACATTCATATGGATTGTGAAAGTAGTTATGTATTGTGATTGCGAGGCTTTGTCGATATATGTTAATTATTTGGATTTTTTTTAAAGCAATATTTATTTATTTATTTTACTTTTTTTTATTGTTGTAACATTGGTTTATAACATTGTGTAAATTTCAGGTGTACAGCATTATACTTCTATTTCTGCATAGATTACATCGTGTTCACCACCCAAATACTAATTACAATCCATCACCACACACATGTGCCTAATCACCCCTTTCGCCCTCCTCCCACCCCGCTTCCCCTCTGGTAACCACCAATCCAATCTCTGTCTCTACGTGTTTGTTTGTTGTTGTTTTTATCTTCTATTTATGAGCAAGATCACACAGTTTTTGACCTTCTCCCTCTGACTTATTTCACTTAGCATAATACCCTCAGTGTCCATCCATGTCGTCACAAATGGCTGGATTTCATCGTTTCTTATGGCTGAGTAGTATTCCATTGTGTATATATACCACATCTTCTTTATCCATTCATCCCTTGATGGGCACTTAGGTTGCTTCCAAGTCTTGGCTATCGTGAATAATGCTGCAGTGAACACACGGGTGAATGTATCTTTACGTACTGGTGTTCTCAAGTTCTTTGGATAAATACCCAGCAGTGGAATAGCTGGATCATATTGTAGTTCTATTCTTAATTTTTTGAGGAATCTCCATACTGTTTTCCATAGTGGCTGCACCAGTCTGTACTCCCACCCGCAGTGTATGAGAGTTCCCTTCTCTCCACATCCTCTCCAACACTTGTTGTTTCCTGTCTTGTTAATTATGGCCATTCTGACGGGCATGAGGTGATATCTCACTGCAGTTTTGATTTGCATTTCCCCCATAGCTAACGATGTTGAGCATCTTTTCATGTGCCTGTTGGCCATCTGTATATCTTCTTTGGAGAAATGTCTGTCCAGGTCTTTTGCCCATTTTTTAATTGGGTTGTTAGTTTTTTTGTTGTTGAGATGTATGAGTTCTTTGTATATTTTGGAGATTAACCCCTTATCAGATGTACGGTTTGCAAATATCTGCTCCCAGTTGTTAGGTTGTCTTTTCATTTTGTTGATGGTTTCCTTTGCTGTGCAGAAGCTTTTTAGTTTGATGTAATTCCATTTGTTTATTTTTTCTATTGTTTCCCTTGACCCTGGGCTTTTCATAACTCGTTTAAAGGGCCATCCAGAGGTCAGCCTCAAGTACATCTTGAAGTCTTGCTAGTGTCACTTCTTCAATATTTGAATCTCTTCCTATCTTTCCATCCCTGGGCCCCTGCCCTGGTCAGGCCCTGGACTGTGGCAGGAGCTTCCCAGGGTCCACTCCGGCCTCCTCCACTCCACCTGCCCTGCAGGACCAGAGTGATCCACCTCATTGAAACCCTCACTGTCTGCTTCAAATCCTGCCACACATCCCCAGCTCCAGGCTGAAGTCCTGCAGTTCACCTTGCCCTCCACCTCCCCCGAGCCCTGCACAGCCTGCCCAGCCTGCCCTGAGGCCACAGCTCCACCACCCCCACGCTCTGCCCTCTCAGTTCCAGCCTCATGGATCCACTTGTCCTGTTCTCACCAAGCAGTTCTGGCCTGGAAGCTCTTGCTCATGTCTTCTCCTCCCTCCTCAATTCTCCCACCCGTTCTTGAGCACATAGCTAGGGAGCCACCTCTAGTCCTCCTCTTACCTGTAGTGGACTCCTGTCCCGCCTGCCTTAGTTCCTGCTTATTTTTGGAGCTGGGCTCTCCAATTTTCCTGTCAATTCCAGTCTCCTTCCCATGAATTATTTTTCTGCTTAAGTAAGTCGTAGTTGCTGGCAACACAGAGCCCTGACCGACAACCACAGGAGTGGGCCGCCCCTCCTCCATGATGCTCCCAGGAGACCCACTGGTGGCATTCCACTCCTCTGCTTATGGGTCTACCGCCCCCTCTAGTCCGTGAGAGCCTTGGATCTTACTGGCCTCTGCATCCTCAGGGCCTAGCCCGGATGCTCAGTGTTTGGAGACTGAAGTAATCCATTCTATAGTCTTTGCCATCTCTGGCCACAGCCGTGGCAAGCAGGTGTCCCATCTGCTGCCACTTTCTCTGACTGGCTTTCACGAGAGCTGGGGGCTCAGTGCCACTGACTCCATCCATTAGAGCAGTTCCCTTTCTTCCTTCAGACCTGTGTTCAAGAAACTCCAAACACAGTGTCACGGTTTGGACACCCCAGATTAGTCTCCCGGCCCCATCAAGAATAATAGCTTTGGCTTCAGTCCTCGGGCTACTCCTCAGATCTTAGGAAGCAAAACCACTTAGAAACCCAATGTATCTGTTTGTCTTCGGGCCCCTTGTGAGGGTCGCTTCAATGTGTCTATTTCCAGTGTCTTGTTTTGAGCTTTTTGTCAAAGGAAGCACATGGACCCGTCAGCCCCTGGTTGCTTCGCTGTTCAGTGACCCTGATGCCCTGAGACTTCAGCTGACTGTCTGAGCTGCCTGACAAAGGAAGAAGAGGGCCCACTAATAGTGAACCAGGGCAGTCTGTCCTGCTTGCAGGACGATACCTTGGTCACCTCTAGCTCCCCAAACGTAGGACCAAGACCCATGAATAGATTTTGTCTGAGCTGCTCCTCCAGAGCCTTGGAGAGAATGGCTCTTCGAGGTGACTGGCACTTGGCTAGGGCTGATTTTTGGAAGCACCAAGGACAGCTGCCAGCCTGGTTGGCTGCACAGGATCCCTGCAAGGCCATGGGGACTCTGTTTCTCCCTCTGAACACTCGTCCCTTAGAGATGCTCCTTGACAAAGGGTTCTGGGTAATGTTACCCCCTCGTCTCCCTCCTGGAGGTCATGTTAGCAGACTGAAGGCCTGAGAATCCTGTGGGAAAGAACCCTCTTAACCTCATTGACTGAGACTAAAGTTGGAACAGGTGGCCTGTAGCCTGGGCTCCTGGGCCACCACCTGGCCTTCCCCCTCTGGATCTTCCTCAGCTGTAGGCGGAGGTGTGGCAAAGAAGACCCCACTCCACTCTCACTGGCCTTTCTGGGAAGAGGGAGAAACCATTCAAGTCCAACTTCTTTTTTCCAGCACCATGGATGCATTAAGAGAGAAGAAGCAGATATGTATATATACCCTTTACTCCACGAAAAGCCCATCTCCCTCTCTGGGACCTTCAATGAGTGGATTTATCCTTGACCAGTGGTAGAGATGATGATCGCCAACATTTGTCGAGCACACTATGTGAGGTGTTTGTGCACTGTCTCACAGTCGGAGTTGCTAACCGTTATTGCCTTTAAACAATGGCAGAGCACACTCGGCACGTGATAGGTGAATGGAACAACACGCTGCGTTTTCAGCTTTGTGGGTAGACATAAAGCCTTATTAATCTCCGTATTTCCTACAGCCCTGAGCACAGTGCTTTGCACATGGTAGGACGTGATAAATATTAAATTTAGTTAAGTGACACTGAAGGACGGAGCCAGTGACGGGGTGGAGTGTTGAGGGGTGGGGGGATGAGGCATGTCTCCTAAGCCCTCCTCGGGTAAACATACAACT
This sequence comes from Tapirus indicus, assembly GCA_031878705.1. NCBI lineage: Eukaryota > Metazoa > Chordata > Mammalia > Perissodactyla > Tapiridae > Tapirus > Tapirus indicus. The sequence continues at coordinate 8,155,975 of CM062923.1, read as the reverse complement.
CAAACCGAATAGTGACTTTCCAGAGGGCATCGGTCAAGTCCCGTAACCACTCTCACGCCCTCAGCTTCAGGGAAGGTGGCTCCGCTCAGCCTCTCCCATATAGAGGTTCCTGGAGCCTCCCCTTCCAGCTTCAACTGGGATTGTTGTCCTGGAAAATGTATACCACTCAGGGCCACCAGGGGGCGCCCTCGGCCTGTGTGTCTGTAGCAAGTTCTCTTTCCTCAAGGGCAGAGGCACGACCGAAGGAACCCTCCCCCACTGCTCTCCAGGAACTGGGAGAGAAACTAACAGGAAACACAACACGAAGACAGGGACGCTGGAGAGGGGAGCTCAGGCTTCACATTTGGAGGCCGAGGGCAGTGACACAGTTCACTGTATACAAGACACCGGGCCACATTTTTATTACAAAGGCGACATTTTTGCTTCATAGAATAGTCAGTCATTGATACAGGCACGTTGAGCATCGAAAACGAGCATGGATTTGGGAAGCAGGCAGACCCGTGCTGAACCCCTCTCTTCTCCACTGGCTGGTGTGACCCCGGGAAGCTGCGCGCTCAATGTAACAGTCACCGGCTGAGGCGCTGCGCCGGCTGCCTCGCTCAGGCCTTGCGGCGGGGCTTCCCGCCGGCCGTGTGACCCGGGCCAATACTACAGCCTCCCCAGCCCTGGCTTGCTCCGCTGAGAGAGGGTGCTCAGACGGCATCGTCTCTAAGTGTCCTCTGAGCGCTGTCCGACTCCGGTTTCTAATCCTGTTGACGAGTCCAGAGCCGGAAGGTAAAATGAAGTTGCGAGTGCTTAAGGATCCGTCCCACTGTCACAGGTGTGGGGCCGGCATGGGGTGGGTCCTCAGTAAACGTTCCCTGAACCGACACCAGCCTTTAGCTGCTTATACGTTCTCAGTACGGTTACCGAACTTTTCTCAGGAGCTCTAGGGAATCACTAGTTTTTTTCCATTAATTATCTGGAAAAATGTATTTTGAATTTTAAACAGTCGCCTTTTACAAATGCATGTTCAGCTCCCATCCTCCGAGTGCTGGTTATGTGCTGATGGCTTGACGTGCGGTACCGCATTCAATTTTATTCACTTCTCACAACAACATGATGAGGCAGGTATGATTAACCCCCATTTGATGGATGAGGAAACTGAGGCACAGTGAGATTGAATAATCTATCCTAAACTACACACATGGTGGAGACTGGACTCACGTCCGAGTGTGTCCGTTTCCAAAGTGCCACTGCTCCATGCAGCTGGGCTTGACCACAGACCCCGTTTCTGGGTTGGCATTGGCAGGACGGCGTGTGTGTGGCCAGATGTATTTCTGCTCTAGAGGAACAAATCCTACCAGAGGTCAACTCTGTGGATGGTTTGCCGACGCTTGTCCCTGGAGAGAAAGAGTGGCTCTCACAGACCTTCTCTCACACCAACCATTGACTCAACAAATAGTGACCGAGGGCTGGGTCCTCGTCTAGGTGCTGGGGTCGTAGCAGGGAGCAATACAGAAAAAAATCCCTGCCCCGGGGAGCTTATATTCTAGCGGGAGGAAAGCAGAAGCAAACAATAAATATGATTAAGTACGTTAAGTTGTATGTTAGAAGGAGAAAGGGCCATGGAAAAAAAAAATAGAGCAAGATAAAGAGGATCTGAAATGTGGGAAGGGGGATTTAGTTTAAAATAGGCCTCCCCATGATGATGAAATGGGAGTGGAGACGGAGGGGGTGAGCAAGGTGGATGGATGTGAGCTGTGCAGCTTTCTGGAAGAGGGACACAGACCCACTCAGTGCAAAGGCCCTGAGGTGCACATGTGCCTGGTATGGTTGAACATGGGCAAGGAGACCAGAGAGGCTGGAGAGGAATGAGAGAGGCCAGTGGAGGTGGTCAGCAGGGGCCAGATTCCAGATATGTAATCCAAAGGCAGAACTAAGGGGATTGCTGATGGTTTGAAGGTGGGATGTGAGAGAGAGGAGGAGTCAAGAATGACCCCCAGGTTGTTGGCCTGAGTAACTGGAATAATAAAGCATTTAGAACAATGCCGTAGTAAGAAGAGGCCAGCAGCTCTTTTCTCCGTTTCCCCATGGCTTCTGTGGACTTCTGCCCAGAAGTCTGGATGACATGCCTGTGCCCAGAGTGGGACGGTGGGAGGGGCAAAGAAATAAGGCGGTATGACAAAATTATTTTACAATGTACCAAGATATGAGAGCCTTTTATGTTCATGAAGAAAAAGGCACAATTTTTGAAACTTTTTATTTTGAAATATTTTAGATTTGTGGAAGAGTTGCCAGGATGAAACAGTTTCCATAGCGCACCCAGCGGCCCCTGCTGTTCACACATGGTGTAACCATAGTACAGTTACCAAAGAAAGACATTCACTGCGGTGCAATACCATTAACCAACCTGCAGACTTCACCCAGATTTCCGAGGTTCCCCCTCATGTCATTTTTGTGATGCAGGATCCCTCCCCCTGTTTTGTTGTCGTGTCTCCTTAGTCTCCTCCAATCTGAGATGGTTTCTTGATCTCCTTGGCAACTGCCTGGTACCTCTCTCCTTTTTCCTCGAGCCCCAGGTCTGAGCAAGAGTCTGGGGTGGGGGCAAGCCCTGGCGACCCGCCCAGGGAGCCAGCACCAAGACAGGAGCAGCCTGGCCTGGGCCACTGCCCTGGTCCCCAGCTCACTGCAGCTCTTACCCTCGGGGACCGCCCACCCCTGGTCACCACAGCTACTTCCGATCTACAGAGCTGGGTCTGGGAGGCAGGAAAACAACCCCCTGGCATGCCTGTTTCCCCAACAAAACACAGACGGCTGAGGAAAGTGTTGGGCCCTCCCGAGCTCTGTCAGGATCAAAGTCCTGACTCCCCAATTTGCTCCCAAGGCTGAAGACACTGCACCCAGTAAGGAGAGCCCCTCTGCCCCTCCTCGCCCTGCCTCACCTCGGCCCCCACCCAGAGTTCTGCAGCTGCAGCCAGAGGCACATGAGTGACCTGCTCTGGGGCATTTTGGAGCTAAGACCACAATGGTGTTGCTGGGATTTCCAAGTCAGGAAGAGCCTGATGGTCCAGTTACCATGGCAAACAAAGTTTGCTTTCTGGGCGGCTGGTGTTCAGATCGTCTTTGGACTTAGAGATGCACGTGGTGATGGTGCAGGCTCCACGCACACGCTCAAACAAATCTCTCCTGCAGTTGCCCGCTAGGAGGAGAACACGGGTGCCAACTTACGCAAAGTGAAAGGTGGACTGCAGTCTTTTTAGGGAGTGGAAGATGCTGATACAGCCCTGGTCTGGGAGAGAGGCTCCTCAGAGGACAGGGGCACATGCTTTATAAGTGCCACCAAAGCCGTTTGTGCAACTGTTTCCTGGTCGGCTAGTTGGGCGGTTGTGGGGGCAGGGGGGCTCGTTGGTGATGGAGGACACGGCCAGGGACCAGGATACCTGGCCTCAGCGTTAGGACGGGTGTTAGGGGAGCAGCTCTGCAGCGAGACCACCCGAGGCTCCAGCACCGATTAGCTGTGTGGCTGTGGGCAGGTGTCTTGGGCTCTCTGAGCATCAGTGCCCTGTCTGTCAAGTGCGGGACCACAGCATCTACCCCATAATGCTGTCGAGAGTTAAATGCTCAGAACGGCCCAGGACACCGTAGCTCTCAGTAAGTGAGAGCCCTGAAATCCTTGCGCCGGACCGTGGACGAGTCAATCTCCCTCTTCGGGACTCTGTTCCGAGCACGCGGCTCCACCCCGGGTTTGCGGTGTGCCCATCCCCGCTGTGACTATCGTGCACACGGGCCGGGCTCCAAGTGACAGGATGACGTTGGCCCTGGGACAGGAGATGGACTGGAACCAGGAGAAGCCTGGCTTTACTTTAGGATTTCATTTCATTCCAAACGCAGGGTTCTTAAAAACTCAGTGTTGCTTCCCCTATAGCGGTCGGCTACGTCCTCGTGAGCACCGGGAGGTCGCCTCTAGCTCTCTTGTCCCTGCCCATCCCTGGACGTGGAGCACCCGAGGGCCCGCGCCGCCGCCTCCGGGGACTCCTGCTCCTCTTCTAACCCGGCTCTGGGGTTTTCTCCGTGACGCTTCATTGATCTCTCCCAGAGTTAACTCGTGTCAATTCCCCTTCCTCTGTATTGAGCACCTGTTATCTCGTATTTCTCTCATTTTAATTATTTTAACACAACTGTCTCTCCCACTGGCCCCAGGCTCCCTGAGGGCAGGGCTTATGGGTCATTTATTTGTATATTCCCCCAATTTTTCACATGGTAGGTGCTTTACAAACGTTTGCAGAATTGAATCAAACTGAATATATGTGGGGTGTATACTTGTTCAAACAGACTGAGTTTCTTTTCTGATGATTCTGATGGTGTAAGTTTGCTTTCAGTTTAAGTAATCAAAACATATTTGGATAAGTGTTCTTAAGTGGATTAAAATAACAATGTATTCTTAGTGTTGATGCTTGCAAAACTGGAAATTGAAAAGATTTTTCCCTTTTATTTGTTTCTGAATAAGAGAAAGAACAAGGGGAGGGAAACGCTTTTGCCATTTTATCTGTAAGGAAAAAAGAAACTGTAGAAGTAGAAAACTAAAATGACCTTCAGAACTAGTTTCTGGTTCATACAAAAGAAGGAATTTAAAAATTGGGAAGGCTGATTGTCTACAAGAATTTTTTACGTTGGGTTTTGTAACTCAACAGTCTCGCCGGGGGCCCCTGAGAATGCAGTTAGGTATGAAGGCAGAGGTAAGTTACTAAAAACTGTAGGTGGTTAATATTAACTCCGTTTTCTTTCATGAATAAACCATATCACCCAGGACTAATGGGTGAGACTTGGAGGGCTTTCAAGTAAACCAGCAATCGGCAAACTTTCCGTAAAGGGCCAGATGGTAAATATTTTAGACTTTGCAGGACAAACAGTCTCTGAAGCAACTTCTCAACCCTTCAGAGGGATGTAAAACCAGCCAGAGACAGCTGGAAGACAAACAGGGGCGTGGCTGTGTTCCAATAAAACTTTATTTACAAAAGCAGGTGCAAGCTGGATTTGGCTTGCTGGCTACAGTAGGTTGTGAACCCCTGAACTAAACACTCCATTTTCAGGTCTAAGTATCCATTCTCTTCAACACACCGCACATCAAGTTTGTAAGGTTTTTATGGCGTTGTGATTATTTGTAATTTTAGCACAGATGATCAAATTATGAGTGAAACAAACCAAACCTCTCGGGGCTGGAGCCAGATTGGTGTGTCTGGATGGCCGTTTCAGGTCGAGAAGGACGAGTGGCCTCCTGCCTGGGCAGAGCCCACCTCCTGCTGTCACTGTTCCCTCCTCAGCCAGTCACTGCTGACTTCTGGGTCTCTGGTGCCCAGAAGGGGGTCTGCTGGCTGTGTTGATTTACTTCAGAGTTAGGAGAGCACAACACTGTCCGGAACCTTGGGCCAGTGGTGTGGCAGAGAGAGCCCCAGGCTGCCCCAACTACAAGTGTTCACTTTTTAAGAAATGTAGTAAAATAAATTTGTTTCTTTTATTACTCAGAGATTTTATGTGACTTACTGTATTAGTCAGGGGTCTCCAGAGAAAGAGGGCCAATAGGATATACAGAGAGAGATGTGTGAGACTTACTATAGGAATTGGCTCACGTGGTTGTAGAGGCTGAGAAGTCTCACCATCGGCCGTCTGCAAGCTGGAGACCCAGGAGAGCCGGTGGGGCGATTCAGTCTGAGTCCAATGCCTGAGAATGAGGGGCACCCGTGTCCAAGGGCAGGAGAAGATGGATGTCCTAGCTCCAGCAGAGAGATTGAATTCACCCTTCTTTTGCCTTTTTGTTCTAATCAGGCCCTCAACCGCATCAATGAGGGCATCTTCTTTACTCAGTCTACTGACTCAAATGCTAACCTCCTCTGGAAACACCCTCACAGACACACCCAGAAATAATGTTTTACCAGCTATCTGGGCATCCCTTAGCCCAGTCAAGTTGACACATAAAATTAACCATCACCACTATTGAACTAACTTTTACCAAAAAAATTATAATTATGCCTTATTCCCTCATTTTTTTTAAAAAAACTTAGTTTCTAAGAATATATTTGACTAACCCTATTATTAACTTATTGCTGTTTAAAATCCCTAATGAGATAGACTAGGGTGGCCTTTGAAAACTGCAGACCTTGTTGTATTACTCTGCAGGGCCCTACGTGGTTCACAGAATCAAGTGTAAACTTCTCCACCATGGAGTGTCAGTGAGGAGAGGGTAGATGACGCCACAGTAAGAAACAATGCCCAGCAGAACTAGCTTAAAACAGCAAAGATTTAGTTCTTACCTAGGCTACATGTCCATCACGAGTTAGCCAGGGGGTCTGCCCCATGACTTCCCCCTCTAGAATCTGGCTGATAGAGCTGCCACCATCTGAACATTACCAGTCACTGTGGCAGAGAGAAAGAGAATGTGAGGGGATCTTTCAGCAGAATTGATGGCTCTAGTCCAGAAGTGACACATTCACTTTTGCTCACAAGTCATTGGCCACTTTTGTTCAGTGAACAAACTGTACAACCCTACATGTAGGGCAACCAACTCATCCGGCTGAAAATCCCACAACCTGGGATTACCCTGAGTCCTGGGCAAACAGGAAGGGTTGGTCAACCTACCTACATTGTAGCCCTGGGCACCTTATACTCAGAGCTCACCTTGTCTGTTCTGCTAGGTTTCTCATGTATTTGGGTATAGCTAACATAATGAAAGACCATGGGGACTAGACAGACTTGGGTTCGAGTCCCAGCTCTGCTACTTATTAGTTTTGAGACCTTGGGCAAGTCCCCCGCTCTTCTGAACCTCAGCTTTGCCATCCTTAAAATGGAGGAAGGTAATATCTACCTTGAAAGGCCATTGAGGGGCTCCTTATAGAGCCAAGGTCTGTAAAGGGACCAGGGCAGAACCTGGCAGCCTCTCAGGAAGTGCCAGCTGCCCCCATTGGGTGGTGGCTGATTGCATAGGGAAGGGAGGTTGCATTCCAGGGGACAGATGTTCCTTCCCGGCTGGAGGACTTGTGCAAACAGCTCACGGGCATTCATCAGTAACCCCCGTGAGCAGGCTGGGACTTCGACTCCACTTGACAAGTTAAAGATCTACGAACGAACGAGCCAGGAGACTTAATGTTTAACCTGAGCTTTAACTGGAGTTCTCTGTTTCTTTAGCTGATTAATTCACTGGATAATTCTCGGGTCTCCAAGTAGGAGGAGAAGAGGGAGAAGTAGGAATGTGAGCCTCTTCCCGGCTCTCTGGGACCACGGCTGGTTCTGTGCAGAAGCGACCATCCAAACAGGGCAGTTTCCACATTGCAAACTTGCCATTCATGGTCAGAGTGTTTGAGCTTAAAGTCGAACATTTCATGTTCATTGCACACCCTTTTTAGCCGGGGGTGTTGTAGGGGTTAACTTCTGTGACAAACAGGATGCGTTAATGACCACATTTGCACAGGCTCCACTGCCCCCTCCCCACCACTGCCCTCTCTTCTCTTCCCTCCTGCTACACAATTTCCTCAGGATGACAAATAACCCTAATGAAGCCTAGAGTTTGGGTATGCTTTGAGGGTCTCTAAATCTCCATCCTAAAACTGTGGGTTTGTGGGAAGGTGAGTCAGCCTAGGGCTGTCTGTGCAGCGGATCTGCAAGGAGGAGGGAACAGGTTTGTTGAGGCCAGTAAGTGTGGATACTGTACTGGACAGTCATGATGCTTGCCCTTTCCACAGTCCCTGGGGAAGGGACAGTCCTTCGACATGAGCTGCACCAGGTGTGGGCGCCTGAACCCGAGTAGCCCAACTCCAGAGTGGCCAGCTTCCTGACGACTAGTAAACATCCCATCCCACTCGGAGCTCCTCACTCCAGGTAAAAAAAACTCAGCAGGAAGACAGTCTTACAGAGCAGCAGAGTCAGCCACACCAGCGACCTGCTCCTTTTTCTTCACACATGAACCAGGTGGGGTGGGGAATGAGGCGCTGTCCACATGAAGACCTCTAATGAGTCCTCTGGTTTGTATCCCTACTTCTCGCTCCCACTTTCGCTCATACGTACTGACCAAGACCCAGAGCCTCGTCTGTCAGGAGGCTGACTCCGTTTCCTCTCCAGCCCCTGACATCGTGTTGTAGGCTGGAATTTCTCTCCCTGTTTCATCTGGCCACTCTCTCCTATCAACTTTCCATCGTCCAGAAATGGGTTGAAATCTCTCATTTGTGATTTTCTTTCCCCTTTACAACTCCTTCCCCATCCCTTTTTTTTTTATCTGAAGTTCTTTTTTTTTAACGTCAATATCTTAATTTCAGTGGGGTCTCAAGTCACAAGAGAAGTGAGCTCCGTGCCCGATCTGCCAGTTTGAACGGAGCCCATAGACGTCTCCTTAAGCAATGAGAACTGGTCGGCTTGTGGAAAGTCTGCAGCATAAACCCTGCTTTCCACCTTTTGTTCAAACATGTTTTCCTGCATATAGTCAGAAGTTTTTACAATGTAATAGAATGGGCCAAATCAGTTGTGATGTAGACATGCCAGCGCTGAGGACTGAAGAGATCTTATTTCTGAGTAAATATCGCAAAGGAGTTCTGTAGCTCATTAATTGTGCTTAATGAATAGTGTTGACTCTTCCTTACGTTTCCCCCCATCCCTCTCAGTGGTGAAGCCGTGAAACCAAATGCAAGAGCTTGGGCACTTTGCAAGAAGACGATAGCAATCATATGAGATACTGCTGTCCAAATGTATCAGCAATAATTGATAGCACTGTGGCTCTCTCAAGTTACTGATTAAGCATTAAAAATAGAAACATGGCTTCCCTATGTTTCAAATACTGTCTCACTTCTCATCTGAGTATAAATACTATCTTTCTGCATATTCATGATAACCAGCACCTACACAATATATCTCTCCTATGTCACAGCTAGTGATGTGTCAGGAATGGTAGAAATTAAGAGAGGTTCTGAGCAAGGAGGGTAGATCTGGAGGGTCCCTGAGGAAGGGCACTTGAGTTGGGCTTTGAAAGGGGGGTGGGGTTTGGCAGCCCACTGCAATGGGGGGTGGTCCTTGGGCTGTAGTAAGGAAAGGACCTGTGACACCTCCAGATGCTGGGCTACTCCTATTGCCAAGGAAAACATCACTCAGGACACATCTCCTGCTGAAACTATCAACAACTGCAGTTCTTTCCCAAAGTTTAATTTGTGCATTGCAAGGAAGTTCTTATTTTCCAGGAGTTAAGCATACAGCTCCCAAGCTGGGCCTCATTTTCCACCCCTGTCACCAGCCACCACCACAGTCACTGCATAAAGAAGTCCTTTAGCTGGAGAGGTGTGGCTGCCAGGATGCTTACTTAAGAGGAATTAGACCCCATTTTCAATGCCCCACTATTCCTGGGACTTTGCCAACTCTTTGGGACAAAGAGATTCTTGTTTATTTCTACAGGTGACCTTAGGTGGCCTTAGTCATGTGGGAGAGCTTAGATTGTTTGCTTATTATGGGAAGCTTCTAATAAAATCAGTCTGGATTTTTAGCATATTTGATGGAAGCCAGGTCTCCAAATGTAGCTCATTTTAAATGAACTCTCCGAGTGGAAAGAATACAGCGTTTGGCATTACTCTCACTGAAGCAGAGCAAGCTAGACAAATCTGAGGAAACAGGGTTGGAATTAAGAGGGGTCAGAACCATCAATAGCCCTGGGAGGTGAACACAGGGAGCTGTGGATATAGTTAAACTAGGAGTCACATGCCTAGACTCTACTTAGGCAGAAGTGAAACATGTTTTCCTTTAAATGATTACATTTAGTTGAACTTAGCTCAAGAAAAATTTCTTTTCCTTCTGAATGGTTTTGTTTTTTCCAGGCTTAAAGAGTTTCAAGATGAGATTTCTTCTGTTAAAGAGAAAACTTACATCAATAGCTTCCAAACTAGACACATCTGTGGACTTAGAACACCCAATGACATCAAATAATGTATTTGGCCAGTCTCCTACATCTGGATGTTTAAGACAGCACATCAAAAAAAGAAAAAGAAAAAAAAAAAAAAGGAAGGGGAGTTAAATACTTCCTTGGTCTCTTGATAATAAGACAAATGGATATGGACTTGAATTCCATGTTTATTCCATTTTCTTGGGCATAAAGTTTTTAATGCCTACTCCTGAATAATAAAATAGTAAAATTTCAAGTCTATGGTTGGGAAAGGTTAGCTAAAATTTCATTTTAACAATTATTCTGCAATCCAGTCTGGATTTGAGTTAATTTCAAGTCAAGATATGTGTTAAACCCAGGACGTGTGACTTGTCCAGCTTTGGAAAGGTTTGGTTTTAAGTGAGTGGGGAAGGGATTGGAGAAAACCAAGTCCAAGTAAAAGGCAAGCAGGACCAACATCACTGGGTTTCAATTAGATGGCTTTGGAGTGCTTCCTGCTCTTATTTTGAGGTTAGCTCACTTAAAAATAGCAGGAGTTTTCCCTTGTTTCTTTTTTACCAACCAATGACCACAAGCTCCAATTAGTTACGATCAGTACCTATTGGTATTTCCTTTGCTTTTTTTCTTGGGGGGAGAGGATGCTTTCTCTGTCTCCTTTTCAAATTTTTTCTTTCCCCAAACTGATTACTTTCTTTGATGAGGGTTTTTGACGAGGCTCAGCATTCAGGGGCCAGATCTCCGAAGGGGCAGGAGGACAGACGCGAACCCGAGGGCCCACCGCTGCCCGCTGCTGCGCTCCTCCGCGGAAAGGCTGGACGGGCTGTCCACTCCCGGACGATCGCCCCCTGCCCTCCTGTCCCGTCTTAGGGCTGTCCGCGCGTGGGAGGAAGAGGAGCAGAAATTGCGGATGGGGACGCCTCTGAGGCGCTGCACATTCATTCTCTCTTCAATCCCCAGACGTATTTTTACCGCCCCCTCCCTTCCCCCAACGTGACATTTGAGGAACGGGAGGCTCGGAGAGGGGAGGTCGCCCACCGACCCCTAAGCGCCGGTAGGCAAGGCTGCGAAGTCACCTCCGTACTCCCCTCGCCCCTCACGCCGGCCCAGGAGTATCTGCCTCGGGAGTGCTTTCCAGAAACGAACAGAAGACCCCCCCGAGTTCTCCCGAGGCCTGTCTGGGCCCCGGCGTTTTCAGTTCTTGCAGGCGGCGGAGGGGAGGCTCCGGGAGCCGGAACCGGCGGGTGTGCAGGGGCTGGGCCGGAGGAGGAGGGGACGCCGCCCCCAGAACCTCCCACAGGGCCCCGCCCCTGCCGCGCCCCCTCTCCCAGCGCCCTCGCGCCCCGCACCAGGCGCCCGGGTCCTCCCCACCCAGTCCCCGGCCAGCCCCCGACCAGTGCCCTCTCCCCCCGGCCCCCTCCCGCGCTACTCCCCTCGCGTCCCCGCCCCCCGGCCCGGCCGACCTCCTCCCCCGCCGCAGCCGAGCCCCCCCGTGTCTCCGCCCCGGCCGAGCCCCCCCGTGTCTCCGCCCCTCCGCGCTCCCGCCCCCGCGTCCCCGCCCCCCGCGCTCCCGCCCCTCCCGCGCTCCGGCGGCCGCGGGCCTGCTCGGGGGCCGGGCGGGCGGCGGGCGCCATGGGCAGCGGCAGCAGCCGGAGCGGCCGGGCCCTGAGGCGGCTGCGCGGCCCCGACAGCCGGCCGGCGGGGCCCGGCGGGGCGGCCTCGGAGGGCGGGACGGGGCCGCAGGTCTCGGCGGCGGCCCGGGAGGAGGTCGGGGAGGCGGCGGCGAAGGCGGAGGCGTCCGGCCCCGACCCCGGCCCCGCGGCGCCCCCCGACGGCCGGGACGAGACCCTGCGCCTGCTGGACCAGCTGCTGGCCGAGTCGGCGGCCTGGGGCCCGGGGGAGCTGGCCCCGCGGGGCCCGGCGCGGCCCCGACCCGCCGCGGGCGCCGGCGGCGCGGTGAGTGTCGGAGCCCTGCGCTCGCCGCGCGGGTTTCCGCCCCGGAGCCCCCCCGCGCGGCCCGCACCCCTGCATCTCTCCCGGGGAGCTGCCCTGTCCCCAGCCCCCGGCCGTCCCACCGCCCTCTCCCCGCTCGCCCCCACCCCGCTGCGTGTCCTCCTCCCACCCGCCTCAAGTCCCTGCCGGGCTCCCTGTCCCCCGCCGCCCCGTGTGTCACCCACCGTCTCGCTGTCTCCGAAGTCCTCCGAGGTCTCTTGCTGATCGCATGGTCTCTCCTTCACCAACACCCCCTCTGATATTCTCCCTGTCTGCCTCCTCTGGGTGCTGGTCTAACTGCCTCCAGTTTTGGGGCAACAGTGCTGAGAGCAGCCTTAAAGTGCAGGGGGACAGACATCCCCTGGCACAAATGCATCTCCGGGACTTTCCTCTGGCCAGAGCCCGCCCGCCCTTCCTTTTGGAACTGTGTGTCCGCCCTCAAAGTGCAGCATCCCGGGCTCCTTCCAGCCTAGGTGGGAGCTGGCCAGGGGTGCTGTTTTCTCTCGTGCCTCCCCTTGGCTATGCCCTGGGGACACTGTTGGAGGAGGGTGCTAAGCAGTGGGACTGGTAGCCAGACAGTGGTTCACAGGTGCCCTGCGTGTCAGACACATCAGGATCTTGGCCTCGCTGGTCATGCAGTTCACATACTACTGGCTGTTTTTAAGATGCTGTGGAATGTCTTTTTGGCTTCCCTCTTCTCTCAAGAACACTTGTAATAACAACCCTGCTGTTCTAGAAAAATAGTAAAAATGAGCACTCTGCTTGGCAACAGTCTTCATTCCAGTGGAGCTGAATGAATGACATCTTTAATGTCTGCTTCTGGGCTTGAGGAGGGTGCCAAAGGCAGCACCCCGTTCCCCTGAGTCCCCAGGATTTGTTTAACAGCTGCTGTGGACCTGAGGCGGGTGTCTTCCTGGGCAGCCACCAAACAGTGGAATCCTGAAGACACTTCGCTGCCCGGGCAGTGCAGGGAGCCTTCCTCCCCTGCCTTCCCGACTGTCCTCTGCTGCCCTCCTGGAGTGAGCTGCAGTAAGGAGGATTGAATTATATAACAAGATTCCTTTACGACTACATCAGCGTTCAGTTATATAACACTAGAAATGGATCAACAGTTGAGAAATTCAGGGAAAATTCTGACATAGCGTGGAAGCCATCTTTTAGTGTTCAATTTTTGAGTGCTCTGGAAACTTCAGAAGTGAAAATGAGGAGAAAACTGGAAGGATGGATTCCCACCCCCACCCCTCGCCCCCCATTCGCTGAGTATCATAGTGACTCTTAGGGACAGGGGCTGCCCTGCTCATTCTTTCGGTCTTTCTCAGGTATTGCCTGAGCACCTGGTGCTGTGGGCCGGGCATTGCTCTAGGTGCTAGAGGTGAACAGAGACAGCACACAGTCCTTGCCCTAAAGAAGTCCATAGTCTAATGGGGGGAGAGATCCACAAACAAAAGTAGAATACAATGTGGTGAGAGCTCTGTGTGGCAGCGGATCCCCTGGAGAAGCTCAGTGGGCATTCCAGAAGGACAGCGCTTGACCTGCATCTGGAAGGGTCTGGGGCATTAGCTAGGCAAACAAGAGGAGGAGAGCATTTGGGCAGAGAGAGCCCCACATGCAAAGGCGACGGTGGCCAGGGTATAGGGTGCACAGAGTGTGGGTGGGGAACATATGGGTTGAAGAGGGTGGAGTGTGGCTGCCATGCTATGGATATGTCTTCCTAGGAGTGTTTCACGTTAAGGAGTTTGGACTTGACCATAAAAGCCGTGGGTATCTCTGAAGGGCTAGGGGGAGTGACATTTTGTATTTTAGGACGATGACACCAGCAGCTGTGGGGAGGATGACCTGGGCAGAGTGAGACTAGGGGCAAGGTGGGGCTACTTCAGTGGTCCAGGCCAGCAGGTCCTGACGGAAGCAGTGCGGTGGGAGAGCCGAAGGGGGGATGGAGGCAAGAGACGTTTAGGAGGTAAAGTCAGCGAGCTGTGGTTGCTCTTTGGGGTGTGGATTGTGTGTGTCCTCTGTACCGTCAATGCTCTTGAGTGAACCCTAGAATCATAGGTTATTAGAGCTGTAAGGAAGCGCCCAAGTCCAATTCATTATTTTCAGATCTGGGGAGACCAGGTGAAAGGGCTGAAGCCTCCTGATTTCCTGGCTCTGAAGGTCACAGGTAGAAGGTTAACTGCCCGTACGCTCAAGTGCGGAGTTCATGCTTTTTACTCTATAGATTACATCCTTTCGTTGGTTCTCTTGGCAACTGCACATTTTACAAGACTCTGAGTTGATAAGACACCATTAGTTTGGGAAAAAATTGGGAGTTTGATGAATCAATATTGAAACTCATAGGTAGAAGCTGGTGCTTCTTCAAAATCTTAGAATTGATGTTCCCAAGGATGGAGAAGATGCTTGACGGCATGTAAATAACACTGTTTTAAATTTCTGTAGGAAGGAAGGAAGAAAACCTTCCTGAGGTACATAACTATGTAGCATTTTGGGGGGGAGAGGTATTCTTCATAAGAGAATATCAAACTCAAGCGAAATTATCCTTTTAAGCACCCACATTGAAAAATTTTAACCACCGTTGATTAGAATTTCTTAGAGACTGATTATGTATGTCTCTGAACCCTTATTCTGAATATTATGTATTACACTTGACTATGTTCAAGAATAATTGCAGCTAATATTTTCATGAGCACTTGGGTTTCAAACATGTATCAACTGTTTTAATCTTTACAGTTATTATTGTCCATTTTTACAGATGGGAAAGAGGAAATAGGCACAGAGAGGTTAAGTAACTTACCTAAAGCCACACAGTTACGGCAGAGCAGAGATCAGACACTCGACAGTCAGATTCCTGCACCCTTTGTATCAAAATGGCCCTGACAACTGTAACACTTGCTTGTTATTGTCTTTCTGTCCTTAGTCCACTCTCAGTTTTGCAATTGTCACTTTTTCTCATTGTCAGTCTATATGCAACCACCAACCTTCTCTGTATCCTCCACGGGAATAGACACCTCTCTGAGCCGCCCTAGGGTGGAATCACAGAACTCGCTTGCTAGCACTGTGTTTAAGGGACAAGCAGAACCTTCCAGGGTCGGCCTGGGAGAGGCTCCTCCCTGGCCTGAAGAATCATCTCTTCAGTGAATGGGCTTTGTGCTAATTATTTTAGTTGATCAAGTGTTCTTTTTTTGGTCTGACTTCTTAATTCTTGGTTGTCTTCCTGATATAGTTAATGTTGCTGGATAAGAATAAAGTGTTGCCATAGTCCACCTAAAACTGGAATTTTTAAAATTAATTTTTTTTGGGGGGGGGTGAGGAAGATTGTCCCTGAGCTAACGTCTGTGCCCATCTTCCTCTGCTTTGTATGTGGGATGCTGCCACAGCATGGCTTGATGACCAGTGTGTAGGTCCGTGCCCGGGATTTGAACCCATGAACCCCAGGCTGCTGAAGCAGAGTGCGCGAACTTAACCACTATGCCACCGGGCCAGCCCCTAAAATTAATTTTTAAGAAGTGTTTACATCAATCATTTAAAAAAGACTCTCTAAGCATGGAGTTTTTCAGCTTTCGTTGTATGTATGCCCTGAATCGAGATAAATTTTTCCCTTACATTTTGGCAGAAGCAGCTGTCAGTTAAACTCTTTTTTGTATGTGAACCACAATACTTTGTAATGAAACACTAGTTAAAAGGATTTTCACTGTGGACTGTAAGCTTAGGAAAAAATATGAGCAAATTTGATGTAAGACACAAATGTAAGGGATACAGTCGTCCCTCTGCACTGGGGTTATGTTGTAAACCCCCACATTCAGGTAACAGGATCTCATGGGGAAAAATGGGATGAATGAGGCCAAGGCCACTCGTGAACCTGTGACAGTCTGTGTGTCTCTGTGTGTATTTACACTGACATATGACTGTTGAGACAGTTACCAAATAAAGAGAACATCAGTGACATTCCTATTTTCTGATCCAGTTCCATACACTTTTTGGTATCAATGCAAATCAGCTAGAAAGAAGTCTTTCCCTCCGTGTGGTTTTCAGTGTTCGTCCATGTTCCCTGCAGAGAAGCTTGTGGAATAATTTGGCCTTGCTGGAGGTGATCTGCACAGTAAGGAAGGGGAGAGAGGGCTGCATTTATTGGGACCTGTCTGTGTTCAGGACTGAATTAGGTACTTCATAGTCATTGTCCCATGTCTCCCTCCTCAAACAGCCTTGGAAGGTAAACATTGCCTTCTCTGTTTTACAGACAAGGCCATTCCAGCCCCGAGAGAATGATAACTTACCCAAAGTCGCACAGCCAATAAGTGGGGGAGGCAGAGTTTGTACCTAGGTCTGCCAGGCAGCCCCTACTTAGATGACCCAGAATGTTCCATGCCTTTTCCATTTTGCAGGTGTTCGAGTCACAAGGCAGAGCCGACACTTTGAATGATCTGCTCACAATGGGGGCACTAACGACTTGCCCATTTTTCTTTACTGTATGATTTTGTAAAGATTCAGTAATCCCTAGTGCTCACTACCTCTGCCCCCTCCACCCCAACCAAACTTATCAAGGACTTTTATTTTGTCTGATGGAAGGACCCCCCTTCTTGCCCTCATCACACCCCTTGAATGTTATTTTCAGCAGCCTGCTTACTCATTCAGATGTTTGTGTGCTTAGGGGTCAGACAATTTTTACTAAAAGTTGTGAGACTCACAATTATTTACTTAATCTGTTGTATCTGTAAACAGTATCCTTTTACTCGAGCATTTTCATGAGACTGTGCATGTTAAGAGTGTTGCTGGTTGCCCCGGGGGAAAGGCAGAAGAACAAAGATACAAGCAAAAGGCTCAGAAAGAGGCCCGTTCCCCCTCCTGTACCAGTTTTGATTTTTGTGAAACAGAGGGCTTTGCAGTTCACTTAGAATTACTTGGAAATTCTTCAGGTGTTAGAAAGGCATACCAGGTAATAGCCACTGTTTATTAAGGCTATTCTCAGAGCCAACTCCATATATCCATTGTTTTACTGAATCCTCTCCAGAATAGGTGCCTGCAGAATAGGTGTCACTTCCCCCCATCTCCACATCATAGGGGAGGGGACAAGGCAGTTAACTTGGCCAATGTCGTGCAGTTTGAAAGAGCCAATCCCAGTCCTTCTGACTGTGTTCCCTGAACGGTGCTGTATATTACACTGGAGTTGTAACTTAGTGAATTTGCCATCACGAGGGATTATAAATTGTTCCCCAATTTCCTCTGGTGCTCAGTTTTTCTCCGAGGTTGGTCTCCATTCCCCTGGTCTAGAAGCTTTCAACAGCTTCCCTGATGTAGTACAAGATCTGTTCCAAGTTGCTAAAAATGTGTCCAACCCAGCAAAGGTTATGCTCACTTTTAAATGTCTGTTTTTAAAATTGGAATAAGTAATATAACGCACAAGAGAAAGAATTTGTTCCTGGTTGTTTTCTCCAATAAAAAAAAATTAAAGTGATCCTACTAAAGAAAGGTTTTACATAGAAAGATGAGCCTGATATTAGTTTTATTATACAATTAATTGTAAAGGATTAAATGCTCATTGTAGAAGCAATTGGAAAACAGAAATATATTAAAAAGAAAATAAATATTGCTCACAGTTGACCCTCCACAGATATTACTGATAGTATTTTGATGTATTTCCTTCCAGTTTTCTCTCTTTGTGCACATATCTTTTATGCCATTAAGATCATTAAGATCATAGTGTATATATACAATTTATAGCATCCTTTTATTTAATATTATAATATAAGCATTTCTCCCCTCATAATGTCCTCATAATATACCCACCATATAGAAGTACTGTTATTTAATTAATCCCTTATTATGAGATATTCACACTATTTCCAGGTTGATTTTTTTGTGTATTTTTGCCAATGCTGAGAATCTTAAGAAAATTGTAGAGGCAAAGACAATATTGTATCATTAACAATTTAAAATGTTTCCTGATGTAATTTTTAACATCAGCTGTCAGCGGTTTTCATTTCTTTTGTTCTAAGATTACATATGTAACTGAAAACTGTTTCGGGTGGGAAAATTATGTGAGAAAAGCTAAGGATTTAGATTTGTGTTTTATTAAGTTATTTAATCAAATTATGATTTTTTTAAAAAAAACAGCAGTATCTCTGCCAATGAGGGGTCAATTAATTAGGAAAATGTACCATCTAATATTGACCCATCTGGTCAACATATATTTTTTTGAGCACCTACCTGTGCCAGGTACTGTTCTAGGTGCTGGTCATACCTCAGTGAACCACACAGCTGAAACCTCTGCTGACGGTCTGGTCGTGAGTCCAACGGTCAATGAAACAAAGTACAAAGAACAGGAAAGCAGCAGGCTGGGGAGAGCAGGAGTGGGCCTGGGTCGTCATCTTAAATAGGTGGGCAGGGAAGGTAGAACTGAGGAGGTGGCATCTGGGCACAGGCATGAGGGAGGCGAGCGCCAGCCGTGCTCTGTGGGCACCAGTGTTCTGAGTGAGGGGTCAGCAGGCCCGAGGCCCTGGGGTGGAGCCTGGAGGGTGTGCTCAAAGAGCAGCGAATTGGGCAGTGGCTGGAGTGGAGGGAGCAAGGTCAGCATAGTGGGAGACAGGGTGGTGGTCTGGAGTCTGGGCAGAGCATGGCGAGTCTTATGGCCACTGCAAGGCCTTTGGCTTTTACTTTGAATGAGGTGGAAAATGCTGGAGGGTTTTGAACAGAGGATGATATGATCTGATTTGTTTTAAGGCTCACCCTGGCCACCGTGTTGGAGACACACTGGCATGGGGTGGCAGGGCCGAAGCTGGCAGTGGAGTTGGGAGGCTTTTGCAGTAATTCAAGTGAGAGGGGAGGGTGTTTGGACCAGGGCGGGAGTGAGGGAGGCCGTGAGGAGTGGTTGGCTTATGGACATGGACTAAAGATCGAGACAACCAGTTTACTAATGGATTGGCTGTGGGATGTGTGAGAAAGGAGTCCAAGATTACCCCAGAGTTGTTGGCTTGAGCAGCCAGAAGGATGTAGTTGCTGCCAACTGACATGGGAAATGTGGAAGGGGTAGGTTTTGGGTGTTGTTAATCAGGAATTTGGTTTTGAATGTTAAGTTTGAGATGCCTGTTAGACATCCAGATAGAGATGTCAATTGAAGAGATCTTGGTAAGAGTCTGGCGTTCGGGGAGAGGCTGATTTGGGGTATAAATTTGGGAGCCATTAGGACACAGGAGGGTTGCGATTAGATTGGATTGGCAGTAGTAATGACGCTGGCTAACACCTCACTGGGCGCCACTGACTGTGTGCCAGGCACCGTTGTGGGTGTTCGTGTGTATGAACTAGTATGAGAAGAGGCCGAGGAGCGAGCACTGTGTGTTCAGAGGTTGAGAAGATGAGGGGACATCCTAAAGGGAATGACCAGTAAAACCAAGAGAGTGCGGCGTGTGGAAGCCAAGGGAGGAAAGTGTTCCAAGAAGGAGGAGGTGACCAGCTCTTATAAGTGCTGTTTGACGGGATCAGGAAGATGATGCCTGAGGACTGACCGCTGATTCAGCACCCGGGAGGTCCCTGGTGTCCTTGATGCGAGCCGCATCGCTGCAGCAGTGGGGGCGCCTGAGGGGCTGCGGTTCATGGAGAACGGGAGGCAGGAAACTGGAGTGTAGTCAACGCTTTCAGGAAGGTTCTTTTTACAGGGCAGTGGTAGTGGATAGCCGTAAGGATGGCTCTGTCAGGATACTGAATTAACCATAAAATCTCAGTCCCCGAACGGGCTAAAAGTTTTTCAGATTAAATGTGCTGGTGAAATTCAAGGGCACCCTTAAAGAGGAAATTTTGATTCAATTCAATAAACATAAATTCAGTACTTTTACTACCAAGTAGTAATTCAGACTCCCCCACCCCCCCGCCAATAAATCTGGATCACTCAAGATCTAGGGAAGTTCTTTTTCTGTGGTTGCAAATATAGTGCATTCTTTGCAAGAAGGTCTAGGGCAATAATGTCTTCTCCTTAAGCTGAATGAATCCATCATCCACCATTTTTGCAAAGGGCCCATTTTGCTCTGGCAGAGGAGGACTAGGATAATTCTTCCTTGTCTGTTACCATCAGCCAGGACTGTACAGTAATCCTGGCTCAGTGCTGTGGGATGTGAAGGTGAAAACAAGCAATCAAAATGATTACGTGGCTGGAAAGCTGATCCACCACAGGGACTTAAAAGTAATGGATAATATAATGGACTTTTGGCAAAAAAGTCACTATTTTGAAGACAGTTACCATCTGTCTGCATTCAGATCTATAGCAAGGAACACAAATTTAAGTGGCAGTAAGTGGTATTTGATCAATCTAGGATACATAAAAGAGTAAAACATAGTGGTGACCCCAAAAAGCTCATAACCATGTTGGGGAGGGTGAGGCAAATGAGCGTTTGTCGTTCATCATGGAAGCCCTGTAGAAGTATGTTGGAATGATTGCACACAGGAGGAGTGGAGTAATCCCATCTGAGGCAGAAATCTTCCCAGTGGACTTGACATCTGAGTTGGTTCTAAAGGATCAGTAGAGTTTTCCAGCAGTTGAAAAAGGATGGAGCCTTCCAGAAAGAGGGAACAGCATGTAGAAAATCCAGAGAGATGAAAGTGCTGGAGAACAGCGTGTAGTCCAGTGTGGCTGGACAGCAAGGTGATGACGGATGGAGCGCAAAAGGCAACAAGATGGGTTTGCATTGTGATTTCACAACCTTCTAGGTTGAGGGGTTGAACGGGGAACTAGTGGAAGTTTTATGTTTTCATTATTTTTAAATGTTTATTTAAAAAATCAGAATAGGTAATATACATGCACATGAGAAAACTTTTCAAGATACACTGAAGGGAAAGTTTCCCTTCTGCCCTGTCCCCACCCTTTCCCCAGTTCCCTTCCCCAGAGACACCTACCTTATCAATTTCTGTGTCTCCTCCCCAGCCTGTGTTTAGAAAGATAAGTGGTGGCAGGAGGGAGGGGTCTGTGAGGAGACTGCACAGGAAGTGGGGCGCCCAGGTGGGAGAGTCCTGCAGTAATCCAGGTGAGAGATGATGGGAGAAGGCAAGGTGACACACTGGGTGTGACAGCAAGGGAAGGGATTTCTAGAAAGGTGCCAAGGTTTCTTGCTTGTGTAGTTGAGTCACTAATGGTGCTCAGTGCTGTACAAGCTGGGTTCGGGGTATGAGGCAGACGAGTTCCGTGGCTGTCAGAAACTCACGTCTGCTGCACAAAGTGGTTGGGCTGGCACTGTAACTTTGTGAACATCAGCATTAGATGGGGACTGACGAGGGAGAGCATGTGGGTGGCTGAAGCGTGCTGAGCCTGGAACCTTGGAGAACATCAAAAACTGAAGGAAGAATCTTCCTCTCAGGAGATCTACAAAAACAGTAAGATTTAAAAATGTTAGACGCACGGTGCCCGGAGATGGGGGTAGGACCTCCGAGGGCTCCCTCCCTTATGGTTTCAGGGTGTTGGCTGCTGTCCACGGTCGGAAGCCTGGATCTGTAAGGGCTGGAAGCAGAGTCTCACAGTGCCTTGCCCGATGCCAGGCCTCAGCAGTTTTTACTGTGTGCTGGGCATGGGGAGTGCAGTTGCTGCAGAGTGCACTACCTCGAGAGATACTGGCGAGGATTTTCTTGGCACAGGAGCTTTAAGTTCCCGCAGGGGCTGGGAAACCGGACTCTGGTGAGGAGGGTCAGCAGTGGTTTGGGCAGAACAGAGGTTCTTACACACCTACATGCCAGGAGCCCATCACCAGCAAGGAAGTAGCCCGCAGCCCAAGGCCACCAATTCAGATTCCCGCTGGACTCTGCCTCCTGGTGGCCGATGTCTAGGACCCCGTCAGTGTCTTTACGGTTTCATAGGCATAGATTGCTAGAGCTGAAGGGACCTGAAGACCACCCAGGCCTACTTTCTCATGTACATCCAAGGCCTTTGGGGCCTAGCAAGGTGATTGCTCAAGTCCCAGGTCATCTGCCTCTGGGTGCAGGGATCTGTCGTCCATCACACACCTGGGTCAGGGAGGAGGCCCCAGGTGGGAAATAGGCTGACTGCAGCTGTCCACGAGTCTAACTTAGCTCTCAGTAAATGTTTATTGATTGGAGGTTTGGAAGAATTACATGGAAATGTATGTGAATGTGGTTTATGAGGTGATAAAACTCTACATAAATGTAATTTATTGTTATTTTCCTCCAATCCTAACCCTTTAGCTTCTCTAGGTCTCCCTGGCCTTCTTTCATGGCTTTGGAAACACCTTCGTGAAGACAAGGCCTCATGAAGGGAGGTGGGGGCCCTGAGACTGGCGGTCTCAGAGCCAGAGCCTCCTTTTGAAAAAGTCCTTTGTCATTTTAGCAGTGCAAAACAGCTATCACAGCAGA
This sequence comes from Tapirus indicus, assembly GCA_031878705.1. Classification (NCBI taxonomy): domain Eukaryota; kingdom Metazoa; phylum Chordata; class Mammalia; order Perissodactyla; family Tapiridae; genus Tapirus; species Tapirus indicus. The sequence goes on along the minus strand of CM062923.1, from coordinate 8,133,759 downwards.
CCGCCTGTGCCCACAGCTTTTGCTGCCTGGGAGGCCATTAAGTGGAGCTGTGTGGGGACAACAGCGCCCCCTGGTGGTGAGAGGAGCGAACCTGTTGGCAAAATACTGAAAATTGCCGAGGCTGGGCGGTTCGGTACTAGGAAATCCATTACACTATTCTCTCTACTGTGTGTGTTAAAATTTCCATAATAAGACATAAAAGCCCAACCAAACAGACAAACCTAGGCTCAAAGAAGGATAATTCTTAGATAAAGAGGATGGGGGAAGTCTACCCATGCAGTGGAATATTACTCAGCAATAAAAGGGAGTGAACTGTTGATACACACAACAACGTGGGGGGATCGCAGAATCGTTGTGCTGAGTGAAGGAAGCCAGACAAGAAAGAGTGCGCGCTGTACGATTCCACGTGTCTAGACCTGCAGAGAATGCGCACGAGTCTGCCGTGACAGAAAGCAGATCAGTGGTTGTTGGAGGGGAGGGCAGGAGGGAGGCACCACGGAGTGGGCGTGAATGTGTTTCGCATCTGGATTGCGGTGATGGCCCAACAGGTATATGCAGGTGTCCAGACCTATCAAATTGTGTTCTTTAAACGTCTGCAGCTTGTTCTATGTCAATTTTACATATCATTGATATGTGTACATATATATACATATAAAACTGTTAAAAATTAAGAGTTAAGGGGAGAACTCTAAACTGAAGGAGCAGGTTGTAATACATTTTCTAAAAATTAAATGTTGGTACTTCACTTTCTCAAAAAACACTAGTTGTAAGAGTCAGAGAAGACGCTAAGAGATCATCTTACTCAGCTCCTCCTCAGAAGTTTTCTGCTTCTTGTTCAGCTGTCGTGTGGTTTTGCAAAGCCTCCCTGGGCTCTCGGGTGATGACACGTCCGCGCCCCGCCCACACGCTCAGGCGCTCCCTGAGCTTAGCCCGGTTGGTTCCCACGGCCTCAGCCCAGGCGCCAGCGCCTCCCCGGGGTCCAGATGTCTGACCATGAGGTGGCAGGCCGCCAGCTGGCTGGGGGCAGGAACTCGCGTCTGCACTAGGCCTAGAGCCGCCACCAGGGGCTGCTGTGTCTTTGCTTTTCGACCAAGCTCCTTTTGCTTCTTGAGCAAGCTGTGTTTCTGGGAGGGCAGCTAACGCGTTTCCCATCTGAGGACGTCGAGTTCAAGGCTTGCACAAAGTGACTAGAGAAAGGACCACACGTTCCAGCCGCAGGCTCAGAGACAAGCACAGGTGAAAACTGAACAGATTGAATAAGGCTGAGCTGTCAGGGAAATTACGAAAGAAAGAATATGACCTTTTGAACGCAGCTTTAGGGTGTACAGTTCATGTCGGTGATGGGGCCAGGTCATTGCTACCCTGCAAGGGCCACAGTGTGTCCCCCTTAGTGGTAAGCAGAGCAGCGGAGAAGTGGAGACCGGCTGATTATGCAAATGTTGGATTCCAATCTTGTGCTTTTTCACTCCGTTGCCCTCCTGATGGGAGAAACTATATCTGTAATAATCTTTACAAAATCGGGTGATGAAAGGAAAAGCCACCCAGGTGATAGCAAAAGCTGATTCCAGCAGAAACTGACAAGAGGGAATAGGGTCCCTACAGGATGACTTCACAAACAGTAGCTGAAGGATGGTTGGGTAAATGTATTACTTTTCTTCTGTGTTGCCCCTGTGAATAGAACCAGGCGCAGTGACTGAAAGCTGTGGGGAGGCAGACTGGTGTCAATATAAGAGGGAACTTTCATATATCCCCAAGAGAATTGAAAGCAGGATCTCAGAGAGATATCCGTACACCCATGTTCGCAGGAGCGTTATTCACAGTCACCAAAAGATGGGAACAACCCAAGTGTTCATCGACGGATGAATGGATGAACAAAATGTGGTCTATCCATAGAATGGAATATCATTCAGCCTTAAAGAGGAAGGAAATTCTGACACACACTACAAGAATGAACCTTGAGGACGTTATGCTCAGTGAAATAAGCCAGTCACAAAAGGACAAATATTGTGTGATTCCACTTGGATGAGGTGTCTAGAGTAGTCAGAGTCATAGAGACAGAAAGTGGACGGGAGGTTGCCAGGGGTCTGCAGGGTTGGGGAATTGTTTAATGGGGACAGAGTTTCAGTTTTGTAAGATGTAAAGAGTTCTTAAGATTTGTTGCACAACAATGCTTATCTACTTAGCAATACTGAACTGTACACTTAAAAATGTTTAAGGGGCTGGCCTGGTGGTGTACTGGTTAAGTTTGTGCACTCCACTTCAGCAGCCCACGGTTTGCAGGTTTGGATCCCAGGCACAGACCTATACCACTCGTCAAGCCATGCTGTGGCAGGTGTCCCACATATAAAGTAGAGGAAGATGGGCATGGATGTTAGCCCAGGGCCAGTCTTCCTCAGCAAAATGAGGAGGATTGGCAATGGATGTTAGCTCAGGGCTGATATTCCTCACCAAAAAAAAAAAAACAAGTTTAGGTTGGTAAATTTTAGGTTATGTGTATTTTACCACAACTGAAAATGAAAAAAATACATTAAAAAGACTTTTCAGATAGTCTGAGCTGCCCCAAGATGGAATGGGCTGCTTCAGGAGGCAGTGGAGGTGAGTGGGAGTGTGTGTGTGTGTGTGTGTGTGTTTGTGTGTCTTCCCTCCTCTCTCCATCCTTCATTGCCTCTTGCCCACTCTCTGCCCTTCCTCCCATTGTGAATTCCTTGCTGACTTAGGGGTCATCTCCTCTTCGTCTTTGTACTCCCCCACAGGCGCAATGAGTGTTCAAAGAAATGTGCAGTGAACGTGGACTCCCCTATGGCAAGGTCACCAACCACCAGCAGCCCCTGTTGGCTCCTGGAGGTACCCCTGGGGCGGGGCTGTGCACCCTTGCCGTGCTGCCCGCCTCCACTTGGAGATAGTGCTGGGCAGGCAAGAACAGCTTTTCCAGCGAGTGCAGGAAGTGCCCGAAGTGGTGGCTGGCCTTCCACTGCCCGTCCCCACATGGGCAGGACACACCCAGTGTCGGCTTGCTCCTGTTTACCACCAACTAATGTTTCCCGAGAAACACGTCCGAACTAATTTCTCAGGAAGAATATGTTGTCCTGGCACCTCTCCCCATGCCTTGAACACCAAGATGTTCCCTGTGCTGGCCCCTCCTGCAGTGGCTGATCTTCTAGCAGGGCTGTGCCCGAGGTTACTCTAGAGCAGACGCTGGTTCAGATATTCACAACGTGTTGACTGGTCACCTATGTGACAGGCATTATTCGAGGATGAGGCAGATGAGAGAGAGGGAGATCGTCTCTCGCCTCACCACAGCCCGGAAGCGTTAAGCCCCCAGTATGCAGATGAGTTAACTGAGGGTCAGAGCCCCACAGTTCACCCAGGGGCACACCGTTCTTAGGTGGCAGGACTGGGATTTGAACCCTTGTCTGTGTAATGCTGTTTTCACTCTACTTTGTCAACTGCTATATGGATTCTAAACCCCAGAGTGTAACTAACCAGCAGCTGGACATCCAGCCCAATTCAGGAAAGATTCAGTGGTGGGTGTGTGCCCGGTTTGCAGGTCTGTAAACCCGGGAGAGGTGGCGCTCTTGTCGGGGAGGATTAGCTAATGTTAACAGGATGGTAATTAGAGAAAGCCAGTACAGAGCAGCAGTCTGGTGATAACAGAAATGATAATACCTCATATTTATTAAGTGCCAAGCACTTTGGTAATCGCTTTAAAATGTCTCACAATAAACTTGTTTTGCAGATGAGAAAACTGCTGCTTAGAAAGGTTAAGAACTGCCCAGAATCACACAGCTGGGAGGGGAGAGTTGGGTCTGTCTCTTTTTCAAAATTCATGCTGTTGACTGCCATACTGCCCCACCCTCTCCGACAGTACAAACATTTTATAGCCTCACACTCTGTTCTCTTATACACTTTAGTAATTGTTTAATGCATTTACACTCATTTCTCTAGTGACATTGCCAGCCCCTCAGAGTATAGAGCCGTGCCTCCACGGCAGCTGATGTAGCCCTGGGCACACAGGGCTGAGTAAATTCTTGATGAACAATTAATCCATGTGATTAAGCCTGAGAATCGCAGGATGGAGGAGGACTTTAAAAGAGAATTTGGAGAGAATGTAAGCAGCTTTCTGCAAGGGCAAAAGCCCAATTCTGTCTTTTAACAGTGTAGGATTATGTACCGAGGGAGCACAATGGGAGAGCTTATCTTGCTCTACTACTAAAAGGAAAAAACAACACCTTTAAAACTCCCCAGTGTCTGCAGAATAAGCAAGGTCCTATACGAGGTGTTCAAACCCTCCTCTCCCCCCACCCCCTGGGTCCAGCTGCTCCTTGAGAAGACAGTAGCAGTCAACTACGTGTCTGCACTCAGTGCTGGGGCACCAGGATGGAGGGGGCGTCCTTCCTGCCTCAAGCACGATGAGCACAATGATAGAAGTCAGGGTACAGTGAGACGCATCACAGGGGCACCTGACTGGGCTGGGAGAGGGAGGAAAATCAGGGGAAGTTCCTAGGAGTTGGTGTGTAAACCAAGACTTGAAAGGTGAGTGGGACAGGTGGGTGTGAAGGTTGCTGTTAGCATCATCCCTTACAGCCCTTGGGTCCCTTTCTCACCGCTGGACATCTGTGGCTATCCAAGAACAGAAGTACAGGGCTTTAGGGTGCAGTCTTTGTATGTCTGAAATGTCTTTAGTTTGCCCTAATACTTGATTAATAGTTTATTTAGGATTAATATTTTCTCTCTCTCCCGTTTCTGTCTTTTTATGTTGCTTTCAGAGAGAATGTCTCAGTTTGATCTTCTAGGTAATTAGTTTTCTCTTCAGCTGTGTCTGTTTTACTCTTCAGACCATCTATTGAGATTTTACTTTCTACCATCATGTGTTTCAGTTCCAGAATCTCTAGCTGGTTATTTTTCATAACAGTTTATTCTTGTTTGGTTGAGATTATGAATCATTCTCCTTCTAAAGTCACTTTCAGTCTGCTCTAATAACTCTTTTCTCAGGTTTAATTCTCTCAGTTGATGTTGGTTCCTGCCTCCAGCTGTTGCAGAGGAGCGTCAGAATGTGCTCCTGGTGAGCGTGGCAGCCATTAGTGGTCTGAGAACAGGGTTTCCCGTGCTTCCTGGTGTTGGCGGCCGCACGTGCGCCCCCCCCCCCACTGCCCTGCCTGAGGGGTGCGCCTCTGTGCCCTGCCATCTGCACAAGCAGGCGTAAGGGGAAGAGGCCCCTCCTCTCTGGTCCTTGCTCCAAGGCCCTCTCCTGCTCTCGGTGTCTGTCACCTCTGAACTTGGAGACCCCCAAAGCTGAGCCCACTTTTTCCAGCAGTCCTCTCTGTGCGTTGTGGGCTGTGGTTTCCTCCATCAATCTAACCCAGTCCGTCTTCCATCAACTCCTCCTACTGTCTGGTACACCACAGGTACACTAGTCTTCCAGTTCTGTTAGAGATTTGTTCTTTTTTTTGCTTATGACCTTTTCTGTCATTTCTAAGGATTTGTGGTATAAGGGAGAAGCAGCCCAGTGTGTTTGGTTTACCATCTTAATCATGTCTTCTGATGACCTGCAGCACTTGTAGTCCATATCATGGAGTTGGGCATTGACTTTTCTCTAGTTATGTCATCACAATAGTTTTTTCCTCCCCGGATGTGAGCTGCTTGGGGAAGAGATCGTACCCTGTACAGGTAACAGAACACGGCACACGATAGGGCACATAGGAGTTGATAAATAAATACTTGTAAATAAATGCCCTTTGATGACTGTGCATTTGCGTATGTTGTTCCATATCTGAAGTGCCCTTCCCTCCTTTCTACCTGGTAAACCCCTAATCTTTCAAAAGTCCAGCTAAAGAGTCATTCTTGTCAAGCCATTCTTGGAAGCCATGTTGGGAAATATGGTGGGAAGGTTATTCAGACAACCCTTCTGCTGAAAACAACTTAAAATACTAGATATAATTAATGTTTTAATGGTGTCATTGAAGCATTAAATGGGTGACAAGATAGTGAGGAATTACCAGCCCAAATCTAAGAGAAGGCAGAATCCAGAGAGGTAAATGAGACGGTGAAGCGGTTTTCCCTCAGGTGCACTTGAGCTTTGGGTCTGATGTCCAAGAGAATAGGATTTAGGGCCCAGTGAAAATAAGGAGTCTAATAGTAGACCCTTCCCTCATAAATCTAGGCCCCTCAGGGGACTGCGAGGAGAAGTGTCAGAGCACAGAATGGTGTAGGAGGGCAAAAACCCCCAACTTATAACTGCGATTGAGCTGCCTCTTAGGTTTGCTGCCCAAATTCCCATCACCTGGGTGGTCCAAATTACCTGAATGCATAGATTTAATGTCAAGTGACCCCAGACTGGGAATGCTCCCTAGGTGCTTGGCAGAAGCAAATGCACGTCCTCTCTGGAGGAAGACACTGTCCTCTTAGGCCTCAGAGAATACCCACAAAGACGTTTTCAAGGACAATGAGTGGCAAACAATAAAAATAACCAACTACCCAAGGAACCAAGCGAAAACTAGAAGAAACAGTAAACAACAAAAATAGACCAATGAAGACTTCAGTTATTTGGATTACCAGATTATAATCAACTATGTTTATTATGTTTAAGGAAAATACCTGTAAAGGACAAGGACCCATAGAAAGTGACCTAGAATATTTGAAAAAGAACCAAATAGAACTTGTAGAAGTGGAAAATACAGTAAACAAAATTAAAGATTCTGATGGTATGGGTTAACAGGAGATTAGACAGAGACAAAGAGAAGATTGGTGCGCTGGAAGGTAGAGCTGAAGAAATGACCCAGAACATAGCACAGAGAGACAAGGATCTGATAAAAGGTAGCTTGAGAAAAACCATGGCAAACTTAATATTAAGTTGTGAAACAGTGAATGCTTTCCCTTTCAATAAAGAAACAGGACAAAGATGCCTATTATCACTTCTTTTCAGCGTAGTACTGGAGCTCCTAGCCAGTGCAGAAAGGCTAGGGAAAAAAATTGTGTGAGGACCAGAAGGGAAAGAATCAAATGGTCATTATCCCAGATAATGTGAATGGGAACCAAGAAAATCCAAAAGGAATCTACAAATAAATTATTAGAGAGAGTTTAGTCCTAATAAGACTGCTGAACACAAAATAAATGTATATATTTCAGTCATATATCTGCAGTAACAAGCCAGTAGAAAATAAAATTTTATTAAAAAAAATAACATTGATAATAGCATTATAAATATCAACTATCTAGGAATTGGTCTAAAAAGAGACATCTATGGCCTCACAGGGAAAATGATAAGACTTCTTAAAAGACATTAAAGAAGCCCTAAATGAATAGAGAGAGAGTCCCTGTTTATAAATCAGAAGACTTGTTGTAAAGATATCAGTTCCCCCTACAATGATCTGTATGTTAATACAACCCCAACAAGATCCCCACGGGAGGATGAGCTGACTCCGATACACATAGATGGGAGTGCAGAGAACCAAGAACAGTCAAGACTCTTTTGGAAAAAAAAGAAGTGGGAGGCCTTGCTTTAGCAGATGTCAAGGCTTGTTCCAGAGCTGTGGTGACTGAGACGGGGTGGCACTGGCACAGGCGTAGACCGCCGGCAGAGCTTGCAGACAGACGTGCGCTCCATCTGTGCGCCTTGACTCAGGACAGAGACACCGCAGAGCTGCAGGGAGGTGGCCGAGCAGGGCTTAGATGGAGGTCAGACCACAACTTCTGGAGTTGCGAGATGGGGGGTGCCAGCCAGGCAGCTGTCCTGGAGGCAGGGAGTCTCTGTGTGTGAGCCTCCCTCTCCCTGCCTCAAATAGGCGGATGGAACTGGACACCCAGAGGGACTGTCCCAGCTCTGGTTTATTCAGTCCTGGGTTGACCGTGGTGGCCATTGTCTGTCAGCAGAAAGCCAGAGCATTAGGCAGCCTGCACCTTTGACAACCTTTGATGCCTCTTCCTTTTGTCCTTCTCAAGGTGTCCCCAAAACAGAGCGCTGAAGACCCCCCAGAGAGCAGCGGTGTCTCCAAGTAAGTATGGGGGAGGGCATCTCCTCCGTCAGAAGTCACAGGGTCTTGTCTGGGTACCCCCAAAAGCCCTCTTGGCTCCCATTTTCTCTGGGTCCCCCTCATTTTCCAGACGCAGCTCCCTCTTTCACTGCAGAGCTCTGTCCCTGGGGGAAGCTCCCAGCCTCGGGAAAGTGCAGAAGCCTTACAGTCTCACAGCAGCTTTGACCTCCCTCCTGAGCAGGCTGAGACCCAGGGCACACAGGGCGTTCCCGACCCTCCCCATCCTGTCCCCGCCCTCACTCATCCACTCGGAATGTGTGCAGTGGCACATCTGGGAGACACAGTCCTTGGCCTTCAAGAGTTTACAGCCTAGAGTGGTGACAGACGGGTCCTTCTGTAATCCCCTTACAGTGTTATCAGGAAAACATGTTTAAAATCCCTGGAAAGTGTCAGCTGAGGACCCCAGGCCCAGAGACCAGGCCTCCTTTGTCTGCTCCGAGCTGTCCTGCTCAGGCCTGGGCTGGGTGAGGATTCCAGGGCAGCGGGAGTCTCGGCCGGGATGACCTTGAACCCCTCCCCCCTCCTCCCTTGGCTTCTTCATCTCTAATGGGGTGACAGATATGGGCGACTGTGGTGCTCAAGACCAGGGATGTGAAAAGGTGTGAAAATTCTGGCTTAACAGCTATTTTTATTACCAATCCCAAATGATTTCTGGGCAGAACCTTGCTGGTTTCCCTTACTTAAACGTTTGCGGGGGTCCTTCCCTGAAGAGTGAGGTCTCTTCTGAAGTGCGGGTGGTGGGCTCAAGGGAGGTCAAAGAGGGAACAGAAGCAGCCCAAGGGCTCGTGGAGGAGCTGGTGTTTAAAATGGTTTGAAGGACATGTCGGAGTTCACTGAGGAGAGAGGAGGGAAGGGGCGTTCCAGGTTGCAGGACCTGCATACATGAGACTTAGAGATCTGAACAGTGTCATTCATTCAGGACACTGCACGCAGGCTGGTGGCATTTAGCACAGGGTCAGTGGGAGGGAATGGAGAGAGAGAAGTCTTGAAATGTAGGGAGGGTCTTGAATGCCATGCTGAAACGCTGGCCGTTGCTGTCAAGTAGGAGAATGCTGGGATGGGCTCTGGGCTTTGGGACACCACCCTGGAGCTGAGGGTGAGGCAGTGACAGCACCCTTGCCCCAGCAGCCAGGGCCACGAGCCTCATTCAGCACAGTGGAGGGTCCTGGTCTTCCCTCACCCCCTCCTCCTCAGGGCGGGCTCGGCGCCCGTGTGTGCTCTGGTGTGCTGGGACAGGGCGCTGTGCCGGCTGCAGTGACCAGTCTCCAGGCCAGGGCCACCTCTGCTCAGCTGACCCAGACACTGGTGCACATGGCTCTGTGCTGAGGCCCCGGCCTGGTCCTGCCTGTGGGCCCAGCGTGGTGCCAACCCAGCTCAGTCCTGGCTGACATTTCTACTGATTTTAAAGATGATTAGCAGTGACTTGCTCTAGTTTTCATCAACCCAAGGAATTTAGGAGAATTCTGCCTTGGACAAATTAGCTATTTCTTATTTTTAAATGACTAGGTGCCTTCACCTCACATGTACGCCCCAGGACATCCCTCACACTTCTATTACCACCTTCACCAGGAGCACTTCATTCATTCACTACGCACTCCGTACACTTTAATGGGAGCCTCCTGAGGACCGCACGAGGCACGGGGGCCCAGGGCTGGGTGGGCTCTGTCAGTCCGCCCCGGAGCAGCGGTGGGAAGGAGGAGAGTCCCAGAGGCAGGATCAGCACTGTGCCTCCCAAACCGGAGACTGGGAGCAAGCTCCGAGGACGACCAGCCTTCCCCAGGGTCAGGGCTCATGGCAGCTGCAGCCTCTGTTCCCCAAACTTGGGCTCCTGGGCCTTTAGGGAGAGCCCCTGTGGGGAGGGAGCAGCGGGTCTCCTGCCCCACATCCGCTGTGGCTTCTCACAGTGGTGGCCAGCGCCCGCCAGCTCTGCCTCCCTCCCCGGTGCAGATCTCAGACACTGGCACTGTTCCGTTCTGGTTCCTGCAGCGTCCCACCCTTCCTTCTCCGACAACTCCCCCACCCCCAGCTCTGCCATCAGAATTCCTCAAAGCAGTGTTTCAGGGAGAAATGTCCTAATGTCTGCAGTTTACTTTGAAATTCACCCAGAAATCAGATGAAGTTCATAGATATGTGATAAAGTAAGTACAGCAGAATGTTGCAAAAAATATATATTTACTTAATCATTGAATCTACAATTTCAACTTTTCTGTATGCTTGAAGGTCTTCGTAATAAAATGTTGAAGACAAAAATCCTCCAAAGCCCAGGTCAGACATCTCCTCCTCAAGAACCCTCCCCTCCTTCCTCCCTCCCTCCTCGTCCGCCTGGCTGCTCTCCCTCCTTCACCAGCACCGGCCTGCACCACGGGGGGCCTGTAAGGTAGCAGGTACACGTGACAGTCTGTCTTATCTCCTCACGCTCAGCCTCATGAAGCCAGGACAGGTATCCGACTCATCCCTGGGCTCTCACAGCACCAGGCACATAGTAGGTGCTTCATAGATGCTTGTTGAAGGGAATGTTTGATGTGAACCTGGGTACGTGGGCCTTGACCCCTGAGTCCTGACCAACCTCAGTGACGTCCACATCCTTCTTCTGGGGGGCAGAGGTGGGGGTATGGAAGCAGCAGAGCTGGGCCAGCTGAGCTGGCTTTGAGGCCAGGGCTGGGCTGCCTGACCTGAAGTCTGTGAGGATTGGATAACAGAAGCCTAGGGCCCATGGAGGGGAAACAAGGATTCTGGTGACTCCTGTCTACGGCTTCTGCTGAAATTCACTCATCATTTATTCTGCAAATGCTTGAGGGGTACTTCCTGTAAGGCCCTAGGCCAGGCACCCCATTTTCCTAATGAGTAAACTGAGATACAAGGCATGATTTGCCCATGGTCTAGAAAATTCTAGACCCAATAGAATAGTACAAATGCCTCAGGCCTCTTATCTCATTTAGCAGGTGGGCTCTGTAGCCCAATTATAATCAGCTTACTCTCTCCAGGAAGAGTGTTGTTTTCTTTTCTTTCTCCTTGGGAAGGTCTTTTTTTTTTTTATGCTTGACATTAGGAATCCTTGCTGAAGAAGAACTGACATAGTGAATTATAATTTAAACAAAGATTTGTTTCAAGAGTGTGCTAACTTCCCAAAAGTCCCTTTAAGGTCCGTCTCTCCCTTTTAATGGCGTGCCCTCGGCCCCAAGTAGGGGGATGCCCCGTCTGGCTCTCCGGGCTCCCAGGCCCTTGGCCGCGTGTTGCGGTCAGATAGGCAGAGGTGGGTGTGAAGCCGAGCGGAGGCCCAGGCACTGCCTGCTGTGACCACACCACCAGCCAGGGAGCCACTTCTGTCAGCCTCCCCTGCCAGCCCTGCCTCCTCTACCCCTTTCTGCCTGGTGTCCCAACCACGGGGAGTGTTGGGTGCCCAGGGAGAAAGGCCTTGCTGAGCCCATAGGACAAGGTGAGGAGAATCTGCTGCCGGGTCACCGTGTGACCACGGGCAAGTCATTTCTCCCCCCAGGGCTTCAGCTTTCACATCTACAAACAGGGCTGCCTGGGTGACGCCAGAGGGGCTTTTTTCCTGCCAGGAGGTCCCCAGGCCCAGAAGTGATGCCCTGGGATTCCTAAAGGGCAGCTGGCTTCCTCCTCAATCCCCCTGGCTTGGGCAAGAGACCCTGTTGCTCTTGAGGACCTTGAGGTGCCTCACCCTCATCCTTCTCTCTGGGGATCTTCCCTGAGCCCAGGAGGGTGTGGGAGGAACAGGAAGTAACTGGCCGGGCCCCCTCTGTACCAGGCGCTTTGCTGGGACCTTAGAACGACGCTAACTGTGTAGGAGCTGCTTCTGTCCCGTGCTTCCCGGCGCCAAGCTCCGTGCTAGACACGCCGTTCATTCTTGTCTTGCCCTCAGGTGGGCTTGTTGAGAAGGCACCACCTGTTACAGGTGGGGAGGGCGAGGCAGGTAAACGACTCGTCCAAGGGCACATGGCTCCCGAGCCAGCTCGGACCTGACCACCTCCAAAGCTTTACTTTCTCCACTGTGTCTCAAGAGCACAAAGGAACAGGCGTTGAGCACCTTCAAGGACAGGCAGTGAGCCGGAACCGATAACCACAGCAGTGCTGTTCCTGAGTGCTGGGCACGCTCGGTGCCTGGAGCCGGCTGTGCGGTGGGTGCGTGTCGTCTCGGCGTGGGGCAGTGGAGTCCCACTGTCAGGCTCTCATCCTTCCTGTCGAGTGCTGGGGGCCTGTTAGGCTGCACACACCCCTGGGTGACAGTCAAGTGGCACACCTGGGGCGCTGCATTCTGGGAGAGTGGACAGGGTCTGGAGGCTGCTCTCTGAATGTCAGTCAGGAGCGTGAGGGACAGTGATCAGATGGGCCTCAGAGGTCATCGGGCCCAGCGCCCCCCTGCCCCGAGCTCACGCGTGGGGAAACAGAGGCCGGGAACGGAGATGTCGCCTCAGCTGTCTGGGGGAGCAGCACTGGCCTCTTCCCTAGCACAGCAGCAGATCTCTGGTTGATGGGTGGGAGGTCACCATCCCGCACCTGGCAGTGGGCAGCTCTGGCCTAACTCTCCCAACCCTCTTGGGAACTGCAAACTTCGCGCGCCCTCAAAGACAGCCCTTCCAGGGGGTAGCACCAGCTGGCCCAGGCTTCACACCCTCCCCCATCAAAGGTGCTGTGAGGGGGCAGGCCAGACACAGGTTGACACCACCATGGGGCAGCCTGAAGGACGGAAAAGTCCCGGGGGCATAGTGGGAACTACCCTAAAGTCCCAACAAAGCCCAGAAAGTCAGAGAGTGGGTGGGCAGCCGGGTCCAGGCTGGTGGGAGTCACTTGCTGGAGCCCAGGCAGCAGGAAGAGGAGTGGGCTCTGGTGACTTCTCAGCATGCTGCCCAGCAGACTGGGGGAGTGGCCGGGATCCCAGCACCCCATCCCGTCCTAAGGCAGCAGCTCCTGCGAGACTCCCATCCCCACAAAGGTGCAGGCGCAGGGAGTAAGTCAGGCAGATGGACATGGCAACACGGCTCCTGTTTGAGGACTGTGCAGCATGCGAGATTCGGTGTCACATGCTGTCCATGTGTTATCTTATTTATGCCTCAGAATGAACTTATGAATACAGCTCCATTTTAGAGAAAAAAATTGTTGCTGAGCTAGTAAGTGGCAGAGCTGGGGTTCCAACTGGGTCTTTGCACCCCCAGGGCCCTCACCCTTCAACACTGCAGGTGCTAGCTTCCTTGCAGGGTAAGGTCTTGGCAGAAAATGCCAGGAGGTGAAGCCAGAGAAACAGGCAGAGGCCTGCTCAGGTAAGAGATTGAGAAGGTGTCCCCGGGCAAAGGTTTTGGTTTTGGTTTTAGGATGGATCAGAATTCCATAAAGGGGTCATTGTGATTGTTGAGTGGAGATGACAAAAAATTTGAAGGTGACGTCTTGCCTCCTGACACCCTGTCCGTGCTTCTGGCCCGCAGAGCCCCAGGCAGCAGCCACAAGAGGCCCGAGAGGCAGTCGGCCATCTCCTATGACTACTCAGAAGAGGAGCTGATGGCGAGCATCGAGCAGGAGTACTGCCGCTGAGGCTGGCAGGGCAGCAGCCCCACAGTCGCCTGCCAGCCAGTGCTCCGCTCCTCCAAAACCCGCCCCACCTGACCAGGCCTCTTGGGAACCTGGGCTCAGGGTGTGCATCCCCCTGCCCCACCCAGGGCTCTGGCTAGAACTGAACCACCTCCAACATGTAGTTACTCCCGCATCTTTCAAAACCAGCCTCTTCACATCCATATTCAGATGGTCCTGAACGTGGCCTGCTGCTGGCCATGATGCTTGCTGGCAAGAGGTGGTCAGCTTGCAGACCAGAAGGAGGGCGCAGGTGCTGCCCCACAGGTGCGTGGGCAGGTCATCTCCCAGATACCTGCCCCGCCTTTCAGTCTCTGGGGAGAGTCTGTCTGCAAGGTTCTCCTGGAGCCTGAAATGCTTCCCCTTTCTGATGGCCCACTCCCCACCTGGGCTGGGGAAGGCTCATTAGCTGAATGTGGCTCAGACCAGGTGCCTTGGGTCTTCGACACAGGTCCCACAGCCTTCAGGAAGGTTCTGCCATGGAGGGCACACCCAGGAGGTGTGCTCCACCGAGCTGGAGGGAGTCACCCTCAGTTCTGCAAATGAATAGCTTGGAGATGTTGAAATGCAGATTCTGATTTTTTGGATCAGGCAGGGCCTGAGAGCCTGCATTTCTAGCCAGTTCTGTGGTGAGACCCAAGCTGCCGGATCCCAGTCACACTTGGAATATAGTAAGGATTGAGTCTAAGCTTTAGGCCTTATCTGACTCTTCCTTCCCCGGTGCTGGAGGCCGCTCAGAGCCACAGCCCGCCTGCCTTCCCAAAGAGAGGCCTCTTCCCCTGCAGTGGGTGTGGTGGGGTGGGAGAGCACTGGGTGGGAGCCGGAGACCCCTGTTCTGATCTTCCCTCTTGCACTAACTTGCAGTCACTTCCCTTCTCTGGGTCTCAGTTTCCCTCTCTAGAAAGTGAGTCCTGGGGGCTCTTTGAGGTGCTTCTCACAATCTGAAATTACACAATTCCAGGCTTCCTTGATCTCCACTGCTTCCCCACCCCCGTGGGGCATAGAACTGCCTCCCCTGCTGAGGGTGAGCGCCCCTGGCCCCCCCCGGAAGGGTCTTCAGGGCCACCTGCTCTCACCTGACAAACACTTGATGGGACCTTTTCACTCTCTTCCCACCTGGTGGAAAGTAGAGAATCACAGCAGTGAGGCCAGAAGAGCCCTAGAACGTTCCCAGCTGACAAATGAGAACGCCGACTTGCCAAGGACGCCCTGTGAATCCGAGACAGGGCCGGGAGAGAGCCGCAGCCTGACTGGAAGGCGGGACTTCTGCTGTGGGTCCCGATGGCTGCTCTCGGAAAGCTCAGGGTCACCAGCGGCCGGGAGGCCGGGAGGCAGGCCCCGCCACAGCAGCTGGCAAGGGCGTTGGTACAAAGGGGCACGTGGGGTGACGCGGCTTTTGCCCAAGCCAGAAGAGGTCTCAGCTCGTCTCGTGTTTACCACCAACACAGCGGCCTCCCTGGCGTTGCCTGCAAAATGCAAGAGCATCTTGGAAACAGACAAATAGCCACTTGGCACTTTCCCCAGACCCAAAGGCCTGTTGCCGTCACGGGCAAATGGGCGTTTCCATGAACTTTGATTACTTGACAAGAGTCCCTTTGATCAGATGTTCCATGGCTGGGAGATTTTTACTGCAAAGTCAGAGGATGGAGCAATGGAGCCTTCCCACAAACACCCCGGAGGGTTGGCTTAGAACCTCCCCAACGCGAGAGCTAGTTCTCATCCAAGCCCAGACCATTTCTTTTGATATAAGATTAAAGCCATTACTATTTTAATAACGCAAACATTTCTTTTAAAAGAAGTTAAAATTTTATTTCTGACCACTAGACGGATCAGGCCTTGAATTTAATGATGTAAAATGTTTACAATTTTACATCGTTATTTTGTTAAAATGGAACATATTCAGCTGGTTTCCAAGAGAAAGATAATACCTCCGCATTTTGCAGTGGAAACCTCATAAAACCCTTAATGAAATAGAAGTGTTAAGAAAAAAAATTCCTCATGTAGTTTCAGTCTGTGGCGATGTCAAGATGAGTGCACTTAATCAAGGCTCAGAAGTCACAGCAGTTGTTCTCAGGTCGTTTTTTTTTTATTCCCTGAATTCAGGAAAGTGTCTTCTGTACAGTGGCAGGTGAAGGAAGCAGTGCACCAGCCGTGGAGCAGGCCCATTCTCTGACCGTGAGTGGAGGGTGGGCTGTCTGCTTCCAGGAGGGGCGCTGGTCCCGGAAGCGGCAGGGATGGGCCCGGGGAGCACTTCTTGCACTAAGCGTGTGCAGAGTGGCGACTGCGTGCCCAGCGCAGCTTCAGGCCTCCTCTTGGTTGCTTGATGTTGCGTCTGAGCTGAGCCTTTTGCTCTGGAGCTGAGTGTGGAGTCTGCTCAGGGACAGGGAGGAATGCGGCCGAAACAGGGGCAGCAAGGAAAATGTCTGAAAGTTGAAAGTGATGATTACACATGTTAGTGTCTGGTAAAGTCTAAGTACCACAGTTCTGTCTCCTAGTTTCTGTGTTGTGCGAGTTCCTCTGAGACGCTACAAAGCACCAGGAATTCAGAAAATGTGCTCCATTCCCAGCTCTAAGAGACGTTGTGTCCGTGTTCTCGGGGAAGGAGCAGAGCCAGGCCGTTGCCCTCCTGGCACATGCCCTCTTGAGCCTCTCTTCTCTTGCCCAAGGGCCTGGTTCAGGCTCCCTGCTCCTCACCATGAGATGAGCTTTTCTAAGACACTCCCCTTTGATGTTCCAGTGTCTTGGAGCCACTTATCACTGGGTCGCCCGCCCTGGGCTGTGCTGCGCTGCCACCGGCAGATGCCCTGGAGAGTTTCTGTCAACGCCGCATTTGTTCACACACACCTCCTGGGCCCCTGCTGCTGTGAGCCTGGCCCTCTGATAGATGCTGGGGTTTGGAATAGCAAGATCTGGTCTCCGCCAGTGAGGACGTGCTACTTCTAGGGGCAGCAGCACACCCGTAAATATCTCTTCACTCGAAGACGGTAAAGGCTGTCAAAGAAGTGTAGCCGAAGGCCCTACTGCAGGTCTAACCTACGCGGGAGTGGGGGTGGGGTTCTTTTTCTGTTCTGGCAATAGTTAGGCAGGAGAAAAGCCTTCCTGGTTGCCACTGAGAGGAGGAATCACTTTTGAGGCTCTGAAGCTCAGTGCCCTCTAGGAAGGAGGCAACATAAAATCAGACCTTTGGTGTGGAGACATCCGGACTCCCCGGGACGAATCAGACCTTAGAGGCCGGCAGGCTCTCTTTTCTGACAGGATGAAACCCTGAGTGTCCAGGGTTGGAAAGGAAAGGCTGCCTTTTCTGTGGGGTGTGGACCCTGGGAAGGAAAGGTGACATTTATTTAAGTCCTCAAGAGGCGGATGACACCTAATGGACACTGTGGCTTCATGTGGCACTGAGGGCACAGGGCTGTCCTTCCAAGATCAGGCCTCCGCCCAGGTCAGGGGCCTGTGGCCAGCTGTCAACAGTGATACCATGTGGCAGCAAGAGTCACAGCAGTGCTGTGGGCTCGGACTTCACGGCTCTATCCCTGAGTAGTGGCAGTTGGAAAGACCCCAACTTGGGCTAACTAAGCCCCTAGAGGTTTAGGACAATTGTGGGAAGGGGAGAAACTGCAGAGGGTGGGGCTGACTTTCCTACTAATCTGGCAGGAGAGGAACTGAGTGAAAAATAAAAATAATATGACCTTACTGGCACCTTACGTTAGTGAAGCACAAATTACAGAAACATTCTTTTTTTAAAAAAATTTATACCACAACTTGAAAGAGGGCTTGCTCCATGCCAGGCCCTGTGCTAGGCTGACCCTGGAGGTATAAAATAAACATGCGATAGGAATGAGCAAAATGCAATGGAAGCACAGACGAGGGGCGAATAATTCCGCCTGCGTTGTCTGGATTCCTGCAGGCCACGCTGCTCACCCATCCTTGGAAAACATGGGGTTGGAAGTAGCCAGGCTCCCTGAGGAGGCCGTTCAGCTTCTGTCTGCAGCAAGAGTTGGAGGCGTGAGCTGCCAGGAGAGCCCCGGGCTGCGGGAGGAGGCCCGGACTCCAGTCTTGGCCTCACTGTCCAGCATGTGATCTCGGGATCTTGGCTTCCTCGTCCATGCGGTGGGCATGGTGCTCTTCCTATCGCCCACGATTACTGGGAGGCCTGAATGACCAACGGCCGTCTGGGTGCTCTGTCACTGCAAAGCCCATAGAAGTAAGAGGTGGGGGCCTGCTCATGGAAGGGGACCCTGCCGGGCCCCTCGGTGTAGGTGGGGGAGCTGGTCTGTGCGTGTGGCTGCTCCATAGGAGGCCAGCTGGGTCTGCAGTCCAGGGTTTGGTCTACCAGGAGGCACAGCTCTCCTCAGGGACCCCCTGAGATTACAAATGAGGACCCATGGCTTCCAGCCCCACCCCATTTGCCAGCAAGAATTCCGCGTTTTTCTCTTGTCCCTACATAAGTGTTTCTGAGCTTCCCCTGGAGGTGTTGCCGTGGATTCTGTGTCCCCTGCAGAGGAGCCAGTGCTCAACTGCGCCCCCTTGAGGCCAACCACAGGCCTCCAGGCCATGTGAGTGAACTCAGTGACTTCAAGGCCCCTGCAGCTGGCAAAGCCAAGATCCCAGGGTCTTTTGGGGTCCCAGGGGTGGTGTGTGGACATACTACCCTCACTCTGCAGTACTTTGGTAGGAGTGTCCCTCAGCACAACCACCTGGGCACCTCGTGTCCCAGCTTTTAATCCCCATGCACCAAGCTGTCTACCCCAGATTCGAACACTGAGCCAGGTGAGCATGGGGTTGGGGACCCGCACACACTGAGCCCTAGGCCCAGTCAACGTCCTTCCCACTGTGTGCACCCTCCTGTGCTTTCTCCGAGCAGCCTCATCCTCAAGAGTCCAGATCTAACCGTGTAGCGTCACCCTCTGAGAAGCTGATGAAAACTTCTCCTCAGCACTCTGTCCTGCAACCCCTTGCCACCTCAGCATCCCCGGACCCTCAGCACCATCTCTGGGTCCTGTCTGAGTTGCCCTCCCTGCACCAAAACCTGGAAATTTCCTCAAGGCAGTAAATTGAGGCAATCTCTGGGTTTACCCGCACTTATTTCCTCTCTCTCAGGGATCATTGTCTTTCATGACCTAAGGTCCAGTTCCTCGAAAACTCTTGTTTCATACATTTCGTCTGGGTGAGTTTTTCCTCATTATTTCAGGTGTGAGAGTGTATCTGGTTCCTGTTATTTCGTCCTGGGCAGAAGCAGAAGTCATATTACTAATATTTTAATATTCAAACTGTCACAACTTGGCTGTGGGCGTCCCTTTGAATGATGTCTTTGCTGTTTAGCACAGTCCCTGACACTCTTGAAGGCAGCTGGCAACACAAGACTACAGTCACGCACTGCATAATGACATTTCGGTCAATGACGGACCGCATATTAGGGCCATACGGCCTAGGTGTGTAGTAGGCTGTACCATCTAGGTTTGTGTAAGGACACTCTATGATGTTCACACAATGACAAAATCGCCTAACTGCATTTCTCAGAATGTATCCCTGTTGTTAAGCGACGCATGACTAAACTCTAAGCCTGTTCTGATATTTCTGTGTCCCAAGACAGCTACTCTTCAAGGAGCCCTGGCTCCTTTTGGTGGACAACAACTAAAGTTTTCTTCTACAGACAAAATAAAAGTGCCAGACAGACACTGAGAAGGCATGTTACCTGTTGCCTCTGTGTAGTCCTCATTTTATAAACAAGGAAACTAATGCTTAGAAAGGTAGGGTACCTTTCTCAGCAACACATGGCTAGATGGAGTCGGATCTGCGTCCAGGCCTGTCTCAGGCCACATCAACGCTACCTACCAAAGCAGCCAGGAGTCCAGTAGTCCTTCCCAGGGCCCCCTTCCCAGGACTCCTTCAAGACTAGAGGTTCTGACCACTAGTAGGAACTTGACATATTTTACTGAACTTTATTGCAAGTCTAATCTACCTGCTAAAATGTGAGCTCCCCCATGACAGAAATCATATCATATCCACCCATCTGTCCATCCATCCACCCACCCATACATCTATCCATCCAACAGTATTTAAGGAACTCCTGTTGTGTTGGGGCAGAACAGGGAAGCCTGTTGTGTTGGGGTGTTTCAGAAGACCTCTTGATAGAAAAGAAGGCTGCTCTCTTCCGTGCTGCCTTTGGACTTGCCCATCCGTTCTTCAACATGCATGCCCTTAGGCTGGACGCTGGGAGAGGCAGGGCTGCCCACCTCGTCACTCTCTCTTGCTCACTTCTCTCATCAAGACCTCACAGTCTTTGCCTCTCAAAGCCCATCCATTTTTTACCATTTTTCCTTCCCTCTCTGCTGGTCTATTGTCTCCTAACTGACCTCCTGCCCCAGCCTCACCCCTCCAGTTCCTCCAGCCAAAGCAGTCTGACCAGAGCATGAGTTTCCCCCATTTAACAAATACTGAGGGAGTCACCTCCTGAGCCTCACAGGGTGCTAGGCCTTAACAAGCCACGAGGAAGGGCTGCCATTCCTGTCCTCAGGGAACCCAGTCCATGGAGGGAGATGGACAGGTAAACATGGAGGTGTGATTACAGTGACAGGCACTGTGGAAGAAGTCCGGGCAGTTCAGTGGGAGAGTCGGTGGGGTGTTGGCACGAAAGGGGAATTCAGGATAGAGGGAGGAGGGGCAAAGGCCCACATCCCCCTAGTGTTCCCACCAGAATCCAGTGAGTCCAGAGCGAGTGCTGGCTGCTTCCCCACTCCTGCGCTGGGAACCCTCAGCTCTGTTCACCTGGCCCTTTGGGAGGACTCAAGGCCACCTCCCTGGCATCACCTCCTCCACTCCTACCAGGGCCCTCCCACTCCACCCTCTGACCCCCGACAGCCTGGTTTGTATGTCGACATCTTAGTTCTGCATATGCTGCTGTTCTGGTTCCAGGCATGGAAAACCCTTCCCTTGACCTTCAGTTCAGATGTTCCCCAGGAGACTTTTCTAGCAGCACAGGCAGCCACTCACTGCCTAATGCTCCCTGCCCCTCTGTCCTGTTTTTTTTATCCTGCTTATTGCTACGAATGTTCCTCATGTGTTTTCACATCCATCTTACCTGTAGGACTATGAGCTCTTTGGGAGCAGGGACTAGGATGATTCATCTCTGAATTTCTGTCCCAACACAACAGGAGTTCATTAAATGCTGTTGGATGGGTAGATGGATGGGTGGGTGGATGGATGGATAGGTGGATGTGATATGATC
Source organism: Tapirus indicus (assembly GCA_031878705.1). Taxonomy (NCBI): domain Eukaryota; kingdom Metazoa; phylum Chordata; class Mammalia; order Perissodactyla; family Tapiridae; genus Tapirus; species Tapirus indicus. The sequence goes on along the minus strand of CM062923.1, from coordinate 8,112,921 downwards.
CCTGTCATGGGGGAACTTACATTTTAGCAGGTAGATTAGACTTATTCAGTAAAATCTGGCAAGTTCTTACTAGTGGTCAGAACCTCTAGTCTTGAAGAAGTCCAGAGAAGGGGGCTCTGAGAAGGCTCCCCAGAAGCTGCCACCAGAGCTGAGTAGTGAGAGCTGAGGAGGAAGCTTTAGCACCAGCTGCTATTCCTTTGTATTGTCATCTCATTATGCACCTGCATCTCCTCCCCTAGCACTTGGTTTGTGGCATCGTTTCTTCTTTATCTTCCTTGCTTGTTGGCCAGTTTGTCCGCTAAGCTCAGCAAGACCATGCTGGGGAGAGGAAGCCTGTGCAGAGCCAGCTCAGGCAATCCTGGGACCCACGAGGCTTCTTAGGGAGAGAGGCCTCTAGGAGCGAGCCTCCCTAACTCAGAGGGGACTGAGTGTGTCTCACCCCGTTGGGGTAGGGAGTTCTTGGTGCTTGGGCCTCCTCCCAGGATGGGGCCTACCTGTTAGGAAAATGTCTCTAGTTTCTCATTTTTATTTTTATTTATTTATTATTATTATTATTTGGTGAGGAAGATTAGCCCTGAGCTAACATCTGTTGCCAATCCTCCTCCTTTTGCTGAGGAAGATTGACCCTGGGCTAACATCCGTGCCCATCTTCCTCTGCTTTTTTTTATATGTGGGATGCCTGCCACAGCATGGCTTGATAAGTGGTGCGTAGGTCCGCGCCCAGGATCGGAACCTGCAAACCCCGGACCACCAAGGCAGAGTGTGCGAACTCAACCCCTACACCACCGAGCCGGCCCTCAAGTTTCTTTTTTTTTTTGTGAGGAAGACCAGCCCTGAGCTAACATCCATTGCCAATCCTCCTCTTTTTTGCTGAGGAAGACTGGCCCTGAGCTAACATCCATGCCCATTTTCCTCTACTTTATATGGGACACTGCCACAGCATGGCTTGACAAGCAGTGTATCTGTCCACACCTGGGATCCAAACCTGCTAAACCCAGGCCGCCAAAGCGAAGCACGCGAACCTAACCGCTACACCACTGGGTCAGCCCCTCGCCCCTCAAGTTTCTCATGTTTAAAGTCCCTAAACAAAGAGGCAGGTTTAAGCAAAGGAACAGTGGATGTTACAGCCAGGAAGTAGAACCTTGGTGACCACAGAGAGGGGACAGCAGGTAGAAAGAAAGCTGAGGATAACAAGTTTCTGGCCGTCACTCAGAAGCAAAGGGGTTTGGAGTTGGAGAGACTTTTCTAGGTGGATTGCTAAATGCAAAGCCCATTATGATTTATCACTCCTCCTCCCAACATACCTGCAAGCACACGCACACGCACATGCATGACCAGGACAGTGTGGCCTATGAAATCACATCCCAGGATCAGAGCCTTTGAAGGGAGCGAGTCAACAGGATTGTGACAGATTGGATGTGGAGTGAGAAAGGAGTCCAGACTGACTCCAAGGTTTCGCACTTGAACAGCTAGAAGAATGGACTCTCTGCTCTTTTTTTGTTTTTTTGCGAGGAAGACCAGCCCTGAGCTAACATCCGTCGCCAATCCTCCCCTTTTTGCTGAGGAAGACTGGCCCTGGGCTAACATCCGTGCCCATCTTCCTCTACTTTATATGGGACGCCACCACGGCGTGGCTGACAGGCAGTGCGTCGGCGGACACCCGGGATCCGAACCCGTGAACCCCGGGCTGCCAAGCGCGAACTTAACCGCTGCGCCACCAGGCGGCCCCGACTCTCTGCTCTTTGGAAAGACAGTGGGGTCAACTGTGAGAAAAGCTGTGTCAGGGAGAAGATGAGGAGCTTGGTCATTTTAAGTTTGAGATGCTGATAGGACAGATGTCAAGCAGACAGTTGGATATAGGAATTTGAAGCTCAGGCAAGAGGTGCAAAGGAGAGATACACATTCAGGGGTCTTTATGGTAGAGATGTTATTTTTATCTAAGTCACAAGGCTGGAAAAGATCACCAGGGTCATGAAGGTGTATAGAAAAGGGGTCAGAGGGAGGAGGGGGACAAGCAAAGGAGCAGACAGGAGGAGGAAAGCAGAATAGTGCGGCCTACAGGGGAGTGACCAACTCTGGCCAATGCTGCTGATGGACAGACACGATGAGGACTGAGCACTGACCCACAAGTCTTTGGCAATATCCACAGCAGCTCCTTTCGTGGGTGTGGGTGTGAAGCCCCAGCCAGAGTGGGTTCAAGAGAGAATGTACCCCACGTGCAGGAGTGAGGACTGAGGCTCCATAACATACTTTTGAAGCCTGGGCTGGGAGTGGAGGGAGGGAGGGCAGAGGCTTCCTCCTAGTTTCACCTCCTGGCACAGGAAGATCACGAGCATGAGGGACACGGGGTCACCCCGCACCCCGTCCTGTTCTGCCAGGACCAGACCCAGTGTCAGAGTGGCCAACACAGAAGCAGCCCCTTCACACACTTCTTTCAGAAAGAACCCTCCAAGGAATCTAAAGGGTGCCTGAAAAACAGAACAGAACCCCAGAGAACAAAGGAGAGGGTTAGGCTGGGCGAATACACAATGAATTTTGTAGATTCTTTTCCGAAAAGTCACTGGGTATGTCATAGTGCAGTTAAATGAAACAGGACACAAGTCCAGTTTGCAAATCAAAAAAGTTTTATATGATTCAAAGAAAAAAGTTACATCACACATACTCATTTAAATAATAAGTTGAAATCTGTTACATAAAACATATTTCTGAAACAGTTTAAACTTTATTATTGAAACTACTTAAAAGGCTCAAAGTCACAAAAAAGATCAAGCAACATTGCTCAGGCAATAAAGTGCACTAGGGGGCCTGCCGGACACGCTCTGCCTCTTACACCCAGAGCCTCCAGCGGAGGGACTCCACGCTGAATCAACAAACCACAAGGGTTCTGGTTCTCAGGACAGGATTTTTCAGATGAAACTGTCTCCCAAATTACAATCTTTCAATCGGCAAATGGCAAAAAAAGTCCTTTACAAAAGGTATTTCTAAATCTAATCAGGAAATGGAAGTGTAAGTCAAACCATTTTTAATACATCTATTCTTTAGAAACAACACCACTCAGAAAACAACGTTCAATGTGACAAGCAACTGAATATTCAAAGACCTTGTATTATCCACCAAAACATTAGTAGGACTAACATTATTTTGTATAAGTTTTAAAAAATCCAAATTTAATGCCATTTATGGCATACACATAGTCAGAAATGTTTATGCTGATCTAAGATACAAGTGGGAGAGAGAAAGGATTGGGTGATGGGGAAACACAAGTTATATACATTTAATTATGGTTTTCTTGTAACTCACGTTACGTCTCATGACCAGTAAGAATACCTAACTACGGAAGTATCCAAAAATATGAAAGCCTCCTAAACATACAGCCAGCACTTACAGACCTGTATGTCAATTAGCAGTTGATACTAAAAGGCAACTTAATGGGTATCAATCAAGTAACATACAACGAATGAGCAGGTGAGGGTTATCAGACTAAAAAGACCTGAACACAAAACCTAATTATATTTATTCAATATTTCACCTTACCATCATTTTAATAAAGGTAAATGCCAATAACTAAGAGGCGAAGACAAAACCTAAATACACATGGCACAATAAAAGCCATTCCCAGGCTCCTGAAGCAGTGTTAACACCGTATGTTCCTCACATGCGTTCTGTTGCCTGGATCCCCACGCCGCCTAACAAGAGCTGTCTCGGCGGTTCCCTGGACACTGGGGGCACAGTCTCTGGAGAGCTTGGACCTGTGCTCACACAGCTTCAAAGTGGTGCCCACAGTCTATTTTCTAGGCAGATGGCAAAATACCCCATTGCAAGTAATTTTCTGTGTGATCCAAACAATTTCCTTCAAACCAAATGAATGAAAGGGCAGCTGGGTAGTACTACTGCCATTCAGCATAACTTGTATTTCCTATAGTTCTTAATACTTAATAAATAAGGAATCAGAACATAGGAGCTGGACCATCTGCACACACACTTCACCTCAGATAAGCTGTACTTTGGTAGAAAATTCCTCCCACCAATAAGGACATTTCCTTTTTCTCTAAGAAGTTACTCGACCCACAAAATACTAGGGATAAGGCCACAGCAAAGGAAGTCAACTGACAATTGACAAAGCAGCTGGATTTGAGTGCTTACATTATCTTTTTCTGGTGTTTGAGGTACAAACAGGAAACTGAATGGTTTGCTCTCAGCAGAGCAGACAGACTCAGATCCTATAGCAGCTCCCTGCTCACCAGGTATCTATCGAATATTTCAGGTTATCTTCTGGAGTATGTCCTTCACACGTCACACCATGGACACAGGTGACTAGTTCTACTTAACAAAATTTTAATTCCTTGGGCTACAGCCTTAACGGAATGGTTGCCTGGAATTTCCCCTGAAAATGTTATGAAGAAGCTGACTGCAAAGTTCTTTTCCCCATTTCTTTAAGAGGCCTCTATTCAACCAGTTCTGGTTCTAAAAAATTTTTAGATCTAAAAGGCCTGATTACAAACTTGCGATTTTTTTTTTGGCTGACTAATGTGCCAAGTTTACTAAAAGTAGGGTTATTAAAAAACATGGTTAAACACTAAAAAGAAGATTGTAAAATCATCCATCTAGAAATTGGTGATTTGAGCACCAACAATATAAACATTTTTATAAAAAATAGTATAAAAATTAGTACCCTGCCTCATTTTTACAAAACACGAATAGAAAGATTGTAAAAATCCAGATTTTGTAAAATTTATTGCCAAAATGTTTGTTTGAATGCTGGTGATTTAGATTACCAAATTTTCTTCCACTTCCTTAAAAAAACTTCTGAAACTACAAAAGATATTGAACAGGGTCCCAACCAAAGAAGAAAAGTTAACATACCTTCATCAGAACCAGCTCTCAACTTTTCCCTAGCCCCCAAGACTTTTTTTTTTTGAGAAAAAACCATCAGTTCCATTCCGGAAAAAAGGCTTTTTAAAATTCCTATCGGCAATTCCCTGGCCGACCTTTCAGGCAGAGGCTGGCGTGCTCACCAGTGGGCCCCCGGGTTTCTCTGCTGAGGCTATTCTGTTCAGTTTGCCGACCTCCGCCTGCCAGCCAGGGACCTTCTTGGTAGTCATGTGGCGCCGGGCGTGCTTCGTCAGGTGGTCGCTGCGCATGAAACGCCGATCGCACACCGGGCACAGAAACTTCTTCTCCCCGGTGTGAGTTCTACGGTGGCGAGACAGTTCATCTGAACGAGCAAACTTCTTATCACAGCCGTCCCAGCTACAGCTGAAAGGTTTCTCTCCTAAGAGGTGAAGAAACATAGACGAAAGAAAATGCAAATGCTTGGCACCTTACTGGACAGGTTAATTCATGTCGTTTTTAAATTTTGTTCATCAAAATCTAAGAAAAAAGTAATATCCTATTATTCTGGTATCCAGTTTCAGAAGTCAAGAAATCCTCCAAGATGTCTTTCTTCCTGCCACACCTAAGATGCAGTACGTCAAGGCCCAAAGATGTCAAACCAATCCAATCTTTCAAAGACATTTTTAAATAAAAATAAATCTTTGACTGTAAGCTTGGGGTAAGGAGAAGATTTTTGAGAGGAATAATTCCTTCCCTCTCAGGAAGCTGCACATCTAAAAAAGTCCCTTCCAGGACCTATAAAACTTCCCAGAATCATTAATTCCATCTTTGTATTTGTTATTACACTGACAAAGAGGTTAGTTACAAAACGGGTTAGAATTCTAATAGCCACCTTCTCGTTACAAGCTTCAAGTGTCTTCGTCATTGATTCAAAGTTTCAGAGCATTTGGCAGGTGCCCCGTACTGTGTCTTCCTGGAGTTACAGAGGTGAGCCAGGGAGCCACTGTCAGCAGGGAATGACATAGCCCTTCTCCAGAGCCCCCCTAAGCCTTTCCGCTAGCAAGAGTGCTCCCTTTCCTGCATCCCGAAGCCCTTACCTTGACCAGGCTGTGAAAATCACATACTGCTTGTGCAACCTCGTGAACCGACTGATTCAACAGTGTTACACACTGTCATGTGACCCACCTTCCCCAGGGTTTCTGACTTCTCTAGCTCATCCATCTTTGTGCAGCTTAGCTCCCAGCACAGCATTTCACATGGCAGGTGGCAAATAAATGGTTTTGAATGTGTGAGTGTTGAAGAGACACCAACTAAATATTTGATGTTTTTCAAAGTTGAATTAACAGGAAAATTGAGCAACACAATGGTCTCTTATGAACCCTTCGAAGAAAAAGGGCCTGAACTTCATGGATTTCAAAGTTCCCATATTGTAAACATCGGGTTGCCCTACTTGCTCCCAGGAAACCACCACCATTGTTGGCACCATGCCAGGACGGCGAAGTGTTGCACAGAGATGAACAATCCTTTGGCGTAGGATTGATAAACTGCCCTACTTGTTTTCAACATATCAAAAATGTAGCCTTTGGTCACTCCACCTTGTTCTAATTTAAAAAATTTTTAGGTTGGTAGAAATATAAGGAAAACTATCTTATCTAAGGTAAACTTACCCAAAGTTTCTATTTCTTATGAAAACTCCAATTTAGTGTTTACAAAATGGCATAAGAAGTTGATTCTTCAGAACCTTTATGGTTATTTACATTGAAGTACTTTGGGAAACCTGAAAAGAGGTTGTTTTGATCACCTTATTTTATGCCATCCTGTCAGTACAGTCGTGTGCCGCATAAACATTTCAGTCAATGATGCACTACATATGTGACGGTGGCCCCTTAAGATTAGTACCATATGGCCTAGGAGTGTAGTAGGCTATACCATCTAGGTTTGTATAAGGACACTCTGTGATGTTCGCACAATGACGAAATCATCTAATGACACATTTCTCAAAACGTATCCCTGTCATTAAGTGACAAAGGACTGTATTTCTACCAAGGGAAGTTGACTGAATAAACAGTAAAACTTCATTCCAGTGCCCCCTCAGATTTGGAATCTGTGTCTGGATGTGATCTGACATTCACTTCAGTAGTCTCAGTGAAAAGAAGAGCTCACCAAGTCAACGAGCCCCTCAGAGGCACCCATTTGCTCTCATACGGCCATGAGGGCCACTCTGCAGGACCAAAGGCCAGCCATCATTTACTAGTGCCAGGCTCTCGTGTCAAACACCAAGAGTTTATATCCACTAAGATCAGATGGGTGTATAAACAACTGAAAATCAAAGAAGGAATGTGCTGAGAAACACAATAAACCACTAGGGTCAAAGAAGGAAGGAGAGCTCAGGAAACACTTCTAAAAACTGACTTTGGGAAGTCCCTTAAAGAGTTTTCAGTAAGGAGAGACAGGCAGAGGACAGAGGATGAAGGGTAGAAATGTGGAACTGGAGACGGAAGGTAAACGCAGAGAGACAGGTTCTTCACAGGCCACATTTGGGCCTCATCCCCACAGCAAAAAGCCCGCTCTGTAGTGCGGAGGACAGTAGAGCTCCTTTAATGCCTGAATTCCAGGCTCTGCTTCACCATGCAAGCAGGAGCTGCCACCACTAGAGCTTCCGTGTGCTAATTAGAAGCCACTCTAGCTCAAATGCATTGTGGAATGAAGTACAACAGTAACTTCCTCCATTTAGCCTTTCTTACATTGTATTCCATGATTCACTGCTGTCCCACAGGCCATTAGCAGACATTCCGGTGGAAGGGGTTCCAAGATCAGGAGAGTTTATGAAACACATCTTTACTACAGAACCTGTAACCTGTTACTGTGCTTATATATATATATGTATGTGTGTGAACCTCTGAAAGGCGAATTTAACAAGCAGATTATTTAACCTTAGGACCCTTAAAAACAAAACAAAACAGAACACTAACTCAAAGAACAAGAGTGCCACAGAAAACCTGAGACAGTCTGCCCTAACCAACTATAAAGCAGAAGCTCTACCAGGCAACCCTCAGACCTCTGTTAAACAATATGGTGGTCACCAGCCCCACGTGGCTATGTAAATGTAAACTTAATGAAAATGTAAAATTTAGTTCCTCAGTCACACTGTCCACATTTCAAGTGTGTGTGGCTAGTGGCTACCCGAATGAACAGAGAACATTTCCATCACTGCAGAAAATTCTATTGGACAGAGTTGATGAGACTATAAAGAGACTGCTCTTTCTTTCTTGTGTGACTTCTTCTGAATCGAAAACTATATATTCTTGAGCCAGCCCTGATGGCCTAGCGGTTAAAGTTCAGCGCACTCTACTTCGGCGGCCCAGGTTTGGTTTCTGGGCGTGGAACTACACCACTCACCTGTCAGTAGCCAGGCTGTGGTGGCAGCTCACATAAAAGAACCAGAAGAACTTACAACTATACACAACTACGTACTGGCGTTTTGGGGGGGGGAAGGAAGAAAAAAGGAGGAAGATTGGCACAGATGTTAGCTTAGGGTGAATCTTCCCCTGCAAAAAAAAAAAAAAAACTATATGTTCCCAAAAGTAAGAAAACTGTACTCCTTTAAAGTCCAAATATTCTAGAATTCAAACTTTTCCATACTTTGGAAAGATCTTCCTCCTAGTAAACCTAAGTAAGTCACACTGATGTTTATTGAATGTGAATGCACATCTTCTAAAATACAAAGAATGTCTACTGCAATGTGAAGAAAAAGGGGCAACATGAGCATCATCGTAAAAGCCTATCAAAGGATCAAAATAACAGAACTATACTACACTTTATTTACTGGGGTGAGCAGATGGCATGTTCTAGAAAAACCACTGATGGGTGTACTAATATTAACCCCAATCACTATGAGACTATAAAGGCTTTTCAGAAAAAAAGGAAAACGGCCATATTTCCACCTTCAGGGGTTCTCACGCTTCCCTCCCACTCAATGAAGGCTCAAGGTGTGTTTCCTAACCACAGGATCTGCCATTCCCCATGCCCACTTGCCTTAGTACTCACCTGTGTGAGTGCGAAGATGAGCCTTGAGGTGGGAACTTTTGAAGTAGGTTTTCCGGCAGCCTGGGAAGTTGCAAACATAGTTCCTCCTTCGGGAAAAGTCTACCTGAGGCGCACAGCTTTGACTGGAGGCAATGAACACCGGAGCAGGGGCAAGGGGCAGTAACTTGGTACTCCCAACAGTCATTACACTCGATGAACAGGTGGCAGGTTGAGGGAGAGCCCCCTGGGGCAGAACCAGCATCACAGTTCCCTGAGGCACAGACGGTCCCACAAACACAGGCTGGGGCACTGGAGCAGTGTGGGGTAGGATGGGTTTGACAGTCCCCGCAGACGCTTGGGAAGGTGGCTTCAAAAAAGGTGATAACACGCCACTTTGTCCAGTCACAGGGATCATTTGGCAAAGGACAGGGGGACTGGGGATGGGGACAGAAATCAGAGGGGTGGCTTTCCTTGACAAGTCATTTTCATAATTCTTTGGTGAGCAAGTCTGAATTGCAATGGGCCACCCTGCCTGCTGGCCTTTGTCAGTGGGGATCAGGCCACTAGACTCGTGCAAGCAAGGCTGACAGGACTCTGAGTTAACGCTGAGTAAACTGTCTTTGAGGTGTGTGTCCTGGAAAGCTTCAGTATGTCCCAGAAATTGTGCTTCTCCCTGTCTGTTGTCTGAAAGTTGGCATTCTTGAGTCTGGGTGGTAGGAATGTGGGCAGGAGCAGGCCTCCCCCCAGTGTGGCGGATGACACTCGTCACCATGGCCCTGTAAGGGGGGCTGGGAGCTGGCTCCAGCAGCTCTGGCTTCAAACCAGTTAGGCCCCTCTCTGCCTTCCTGCTCAGCACTTTGGCTGCCCCAGCAGAGGCTGGAGGGATGGCCATGGCCATGCATGCTTTGGAATCAATTACTTGGGAAGGAACAAGTGTCCCCATCGATGGCTCCACGAGATCAGGGCTCTGAGGAGGAGTCATGCACTTGAAGGAAAAAAAAAAGTACAGTGTGAAAAGGTTGTTTTGGTTAAATTTTAAAAGGAACTCACTTTGATCATGTTGCCCCCAATGCCTTTAAAAAGAAATATGTAGAAAAGACTGGTCTAAGCCTGCTCACAACAGCACACAGGAGATTTCAAGGCTGTACAAGGTACTTTACTTTCCAGTCTTCTCCCCCTTTCCTGACCTCTCCCAACCCCATCCATTTGCTCGGTTGTAAGAATGTCAGTGCCGCTCTTGGGCTTGCACAGCTACCAAACTGAGAAATTTAAGCATTAGGACTACAAACAAGAAAACAAATTTATATTGAAAATAAGAGCTTTTCATAATAATTTTAGATTCTCAAATTTTTTTTTAAATCTCAGTGGTAATCATTTAACACACACTTATCCATTGCCTACTGGATGCGAGGTGAAACCTATCCTAACGATCCCCAAAAGGCCAGGCTGTAACAAGTGGTGCTGCCTACACCAGCCTCTCTTTGTACCACTACCTAACAATTCCCACTTATTTTCAGCCACCCCATGGAAGAGCCTGACGCCAAGGAACTCTGAGAGGTGTCCTGGCAGCCAGGCCCACTACTTGTACAATTCCCTCCACCGCCAACACATTCCTTCTCATCCCTCTCCAAGCGGGCTTTCCACACTCTCCTTCCAGCGCAAGCTTCCAACCCAGGACAATTAGATTACAATTTTCACTTCCGTTAGCAACTGACAACTCTCAATTTCTCCCAGCAATTTCATAGCTGTAGCAAGTTAAGGAAACAAAAACAAAAAACAGTGCTTGACTGCACCCAACTCACAGAAGCAACTGGCTGCCACACGGAGGCAGGGAGGCCAGTATTTCAACCCAGCTAACTAAGGCTGTCTGGTGCCCAAGCACAGGCTTTCTCTAGCTGCCACCCACATACTCTGATCTTGGACTGGCTCATCTGGGGGAACCTAAGCCCCCACCCTGCAATTCCTCAGAGAAATGAGTACAGTTTACTTTCTCACATCAATCTGTAGGCTTCATCCTATGGACATTTTAACCCTGTGGCTGCAAGCTATGACGTATCAAAGGAAAGAACATATTTTTCAAGAGATAAAAGAAGTTTTCACCCTTGTGACCCACACAAGAGGAGGGTATGAACTTGCGTGCCAGCATCCCAGCGAATCTGCCCACGAGTTCTGAAGTAAGTTACTTAATGTACTCCAGTTGCTGCACAAAACACTCCCCTCCCCCATCTCTTACCAGGGTTGATAAAGAATGGAAGTCCTTTGGTAGCTCAGATGTGGCTGTGTCCACATGCACAGTGGTGGTGACATCCCCAGAGTCAGAGACAGGTGTCAGGGGCCTTATCTTTAACAGGTCACCTTTCTGGGACCTTTGACCCCAGGAGCTCATGCACACAAGTGCCTCAACAGCTTCAAAGTCATTCTGCTCCAAGATGCTGCACGTAGACCTTTCGCTGTCATGCCGCTTCCTCTCCAGGATTGACTCACATATATCCATGATGTCAACCTAAAGGTGACACAACACAATGGCCTCTCAGTCCACGGAAAACACAGAGACTAACCCCGATGGGCATGTGGATATGCACACCAGGAGCTTGCCTGATGCATGTAACACACACACAATACTCCACACACAATAAGCTCTGCTGTCTAGGAAAAGATGTCAACAGGACATTCACGACAATTTCGCTTTTAAGCCGATATTCCGCAGAGGGAAGAAAGACGACTGGACTTGGCTTGGCAAGCAGTTTCCACAGAAAACCCTGATTCTTAAAAAAGGTTATTAAGTTCATGTTTTTCTTCAGTAAATGTTTAATAAGACTTGAATTCCAGAGATGGAAGCCAAATCAGCTGGTATGAAATGTCACATGGGGCAGAGGAACTGACACTGACTCTAAGTCTCCCAGTTGGCTGAGATGAGAGCATGGCTCTTTTGGATTGGCAAAGTCACCAGAAGAGTGTCCCTACAGATGCATTTTTGGCACCTCTCTGGAGCATTCACTAAAGCCCTCTCAAGTCAGGGCAGGACCACAAGCAGAACTTTCTGGTGGCTGAACTCCACAGGCTCCATGAAGGTAGAGCCCATGCTGGGTTAGCCTTGTTCCTCTGACTCAGGACCGTTAAGTCACTCTTTAATGCCACAAGCCAGTCCGGGGGTAAAAGAAATTATTTTTAAGATCCACCACAACCCAGGAGTGGGATGTCCTTCCAATGTATCACATCTTTTCTTTTTAAGAGGGGAGGAAGCGAGTCGAATTAACTGATCTCTTCCCAAAGAAACTTTAAATCTATAAAGATACACATTTCCACTCAGTTTGGCTAACCATCAAACCCTTCTGTCCCGCTCAGGCTCCCCCCAGAGCACACAGCTGAGGAAGCTGCCTTTACAAACGCCACTCAGGCCCCGCTTCTGTCCGGAGCCTGGTCCTCGCATTGAATTGTTAAGTCACAGAGTGCGGGCTGCCACCTGCCTGGCCCCCACTGGTAGGGAGGGACCAACACAGTGTGGAACTCCCGGACCTGTCTCTCGACGATGACGACTAGGTCCCAGGTCTAGTGCACTCCCCGCAGTCCTCATGCCCCGACTGGAGGCCACCCGGGGCTGAGGCCAAGCGCGCCTTGCTCCGCCCCCGCGTGCCACCTTCCCGCCAGCTTTCGCCCCGCCCCCCCGCGTGCCGCCTTCCCGCCAGTTTTTGCCCCGCCCCTTCCACAGCCCGCGAGCGCCTCGTTCCCACAGCCCTGGCCCCGCCCCACGCGTGCCGCGTTCCCGCCAGCCGCGCCCCGCCCAACCGCCGCCTCCTCACAGGGCCTGGTGACGTCATGGCTGGAAATAGCCCCGCGCCTGGAGCCGGCGGGGCGGGGCCGCTGCGGGAGCACGAAACAAAGCTGCGCGCAGGCCGGCGCGGGGCACACACCCCCTTTCCGCCGGCTTGGCCGCCGCCCCTCCCGGCTCCGCAGCCCGCCCGCCCGGGCCCCTAACGGAGCCGCCGCGGCGAGGCCCCGTGCGCCCCCGCCCTCCTCCGCGCCCCAGCCCCGCACAGGAGGCGCGTCCCCGCCTCGCCCCACGCCAAGATGGGCGGCAACTCACCGCGCGCGCGTCGCCTGGGCCCGCGGAGCCCGGCGTGTGCATGCTGCCGGCGGCCCGGAGGCAACAAAGCGGCCGCAGGGCGTGAGCTCGGCGCACGGCAGGGGCCGCACGTGCGCGGCGGGCGGCGGCCACCCGGAGCTCCTGCGGCCGGCACGCGCCTCCGCCCGCCCGCGCGGCTCTGCCCCAGCGCGGCCCTCGCGGCGCGGGAGGGGCGGGGCGGCCGCGGAGGGTGCGGCCGCGGGGGCGGGGCGCGGAGGCAAACCAAAATACACCGCGCCCCGCCGGGGCGGGGCCGGGATCCCGCTAGCCAATCGGCACCCGGCCCGTGCGCGGCCGGCCAATGGGCGCCGCGGGGAGCCGCGTGATCGGAGCCTGGTCGCGGCGTGATCGGGCAGGGCGGGATGCGGCACGTGTTTTGGTCGGGACGAAGGGGCGGGGCCCGAGGCCTGGAAAGTAGGGGAAAGGTCCCGGCGGCGTGGTGGTGGCGGTGGTGGCCGCGGCGGCGGTGGGAGCGGCGTAGCTGTGTCCAGGAGAAGTCCTGGGGTGACTAGGGAGGGGGACCGCGCTTAAAGGAGCCGCTGGCTGCAGCCTGCCCGAGCGCGGGCCCCCAGTGGAGTGAATTCGTCCAGCAGAGCGGATCCACCTGGAGGCCTCAACCCGCGTTTTTGGGTTTTTTTAGTTTTCGTTAATCTACCGTCGGCTCTTAGGAGTACATCCCTAACCGGAAAGAGTTTTAAAAGCTGGCTGGCTCCAGGTGACATTCCTCATCCACTCCTTCCCGCAGGCCCCTAGCTTCTAGCCCTGCTCTGCCTCTGACATCCCTCCCCAGGCAGCTCTGGGCCGCGGTTGCTACTCTAGGTGGAGGCAGGGGAGCCAAGATGGGTAATCACCTGAAAGATGCCTAGTGAAAGCTGCCTATTTTTCCCAGACCGGGTGTAAGCGTCACCCGCTCTGGGAAATCCTCAGGCCTGAATGAGAGAGATCACCACGGCACCTTTTCTTTTTTCCTCTTTGTACTTTCCCGCGTCTGTGAGTGTGGTTTATCCGCTTCTGCAGCTCTAAGTTCTTGAAGATCAGGAACCAGGCTGTGTTTATTTGTAACCCCACAACCTGCATTGCAGCATGGGACAACCCTTCATCCACCCACGCAGCCCACATTCTGATGTGGGTTGACCCAGTCTGCAAGGTGCAGAGGTCGCGGTGAAGAATCCTTGGCCCTAAAAGCTCACAGCAGGTGAATGTAGTGGATCCCTGCTCCGTGGGGACTGTGCTCTGAGCAAGAGAAGCCCTGGGTCCAAGGAACAGGCCACAAGAGCACGCAGGGCCTACTTCTCATGCTGAGAAGGAAACAGGTGGGGCCCTGGGCTCTGGACACTGCTTGTTCCTCACGGGCCTGCTCTGGTTGGACAGAAGGGTTGAGTAGCCTGACTTCCAACTTCTCTCCATGTCATCTTCTTCAGATCCTCCACAGCGCCTTTCATGACCTGTAACTTTTCTGTTTCATTAGTTGTTTGTTAATTATCTCCTCCCCAGAAGGAATCCGCCCCCCCAAGGTTAGGGAGCTTTGGAATTCACTGTGAACCCCCAATGCCTGGCTCACTGCAGGCACACAGTAACTGTTGCTTGAATAAGTGAATGAAGGCAAGCATCTACTGCCCACCCCCTGGGCATCTTGCAGAAACCTCTAATTCAGTGTCCTTGAAACTGAACTCGTATTCTGTTCAAATTTGGATTTCTTGCTTCCATGAAGGGCACCACCAGATACCCTGTTCTTCACCCAGAAATCTTTGACCCTTCCCTTTCCTGCACTTGCTTCCTTCTGTCAATTACTTCATGCTCTTCTTCCTAAATATCTCTCAAACTATTAACTTCTCTCCATCACCCGCTCCTGCTCTGGTCCAGGCCACCATCCTCTCTCACCTGAATTATTGCCACAGCCTCCCAATGGGACTCCCTACCTCCACCCTCACCACCTACAGTCTGCCCCTCATCTCCTGCCAGAATGATCTTCCGGAAGTAGAGATGGTACCAAATCCATAGTCAAACCCTCAGTTGGAATCCAGATAGCTACACGACAACCTCACTGCCTAGGTGGAATCCATGAGTCTGCTGAGGCCCCAGCTGCTCTTCCTGCATCATTTCCAGCTAGTTCCCCAAATCCTTTTCCCTCCCGCCGCCCTGCCCCCACTGCCCCAATACAGAACGCTTTGCACATGATGTTCCTTATGTGTGGAACACCCCAACCCGTCTCCACTTTTATTCTGTAAGACTGTAGTGTGACTCCTCAGCGGAGCCCTTCCCAACCCCCAAACAGCAGGACATCTCGGCAGAATGAGAAGTGCGGGGCTTTGGAGTCAGACCTGGATCCAAATCCCAGCTCTGCCAGTGTGGCCAAGTCTAGTGGCCAGCCTTGTCTCATTCCTGTAGAAGAGGAGGTGGCAGCAGCTCGCCAGGAGTCTGGAGCATGAGCTTCTATAACTTGAGGCTCTGTTTCTGCTCCCTGCACAGCAGGAACACCTGGAAACTTGGGCAGCAGGCAGGCTCAGGGCTCTTCAGACATAAGGCCTATTCTTCCCATGTCTAGTCCATGTTCCAGACAGACAGACCGGCTGGTCTTTACTCATGCTGGTCCTTCCCCCCTTCTCTTCTTTACCCAGGTACCATCTTCTCCATGAAGCCTTTCTTCTCTCTCTCTCACCTGCACACACACACCAGGCTTCTGGTCCTGCCTCTAGTCACAGGGATATTGACATGTTTGTAAACTAAAGATGGTTACAGGTCATTCACTCAGAAACATCACTAAGGCCCTTGTTTGCAACCAGGTGCCACAGAACTTTGGGCAGAGTACGGACTGCCAGGCAGACTGGATGTGGATACAGGTAACTACTATATAAAGTAGAGCATGATGCCACCGGCCAGACTGCCACCACTTTCTCCTGTGTCCTTCCAGAGAGAGTGTATGCATGTGCAAACATACTGTGACACGCAGGATGGTGTTCTGTGCACCTTCTGAACCCTGCTTGCTGGTTCACAACATGTGTTGGTGGTTATTACATATCAGTACACAAGAATCAACCTCATAAATATTCCATCATATGGACTTGTCATAATTTCTCTAACCACTCTTGCTTAAGTCATTAGGGGGTTTAGGTTGTTTCCAGTTTGCAGGACATCGTGTTCACCATTTGTCCCCAGACCAGGATAACTACCGATCACTTCTAAGAGTTGGAATTGCTGGGTTGACTACTCTTGCATTCCTTTTCTTTCTTTCTTTTTTTGTTTGTTGGTAAATTTTATTAAAGTATAACATAGATACAGGAAAGTGCAAGAACTTAAGTGTACAACTCAGTGAATTTTCTCAAGGCAAACACACTTGTGTCACCAGCACCCAAATCAAGAAACAGAATATTAGCAGAATCCCAGAAGCCCCCTCCCTGACCCAAGCCCAGGGTAATCCTTATCAGGACTTTCAACACCCTGGGATACTTTTGTAGGTATTGAAACTTGTACAAAGAGAATCACACAGTATGTTCCCTTTTGAGTGTGGCATGTAGTTGGAGTTCATTTATTCTCATTGCTGTAGAATACACCATAATATATTGGCCCATTCTTCTGTTGATGGACATCAGGATTGTTCCCAGTCTGGGGCTGTTATGAATAAAGCTTCTATGAAAATTCTGATACTTGAGTATGTGCATTTTTAATTTAGAAAGACTGTCAAATTGCCCTTCAAACATGCTTTTGTGCCCATGTACCCTGCCAACAAAGGACTGCAAAGCCAGCTCCCTATTTCTTCACTAATGCTGGACCTTCTTGAATCTTCTGACCTTTGCCAAGCTAAGTGGAAAAATGAGAACTCATTATTTTGTATTTTGTTGATGGAGTTGAGAGTTTTTAGTATATTTAAAAGCCATCTTGATTTCTTTTTCTGTGAACTTTGGAAGGAATTTTAAACGACAGTACAGAAACTTGAGCATGTTTATATGCTGAAGGGAAGGGGTCAGTGGAGAAAAAAAATGATGCAAGAGAGAGGGGGAGGGGCTGATGGTGGCATGAGGTTGTGGAAGTGTGCATTGGGGGAGGATGAGGGGCACGCGACAGGGGAGCCGACCCTGGCAGGAGGAAGGACCTGCTTCATCAGAGAAAGGGGGAAGGAAGAGAAGATGGCTGGAGATGCAGGAAGATTCTGGGAGGGAGAGGAGAGAAGGCCTAGGTGCTCATGTGTGATCCACCTTCTCAGTGACAGGGGAGGACAAGCCACCTGATGCAGGGGGGGCCCTGGTGAGACAAGAAAGGTTTGGAACAGGCTCGGAGGGGCATGTGTTAAGGACCCACCTGGGGAGGGTGACAGTGATTGCCCACCGCACTGAGGACCCAGTCAGAATGTCAGAGTGACCCTGGACAGGGAATTAGGTTCTTGTCCTAGCTCCTGGTGTAAAGTGCCAGGTCACCTGGGGCAGGTCTCTTTGTCATCTTTGAGCCTCAGTTTTCTGATCTGCAAAATGGAGTTGGATAAGCTCTGTGATTCTAATCAGTCCTGAACTATGATCAAGTCAGTTTTCATGGTTTTGCTTTGAATGAGAAAAATAAGGACAAAAAATGCATTTTTTTCATGTAGTGAAGTACCATTTAAGGACTATCATTTATTCAGAGATTATATCCTAATTTTTTGTTATTACGATGTCCTGTCTTTTAGGAAGAGATGGTGATAGTGGTTGGTACATAATGCCCTAACTTGTGAAAACAAAACATTAGCAACCCCGTGGCAGCCCCAAATTTGTTCTGAAATTCTGTGGTCAGTGAAATGCCCAAATCTGGGAATCTCCAGACTAGATGTTTTTGGAGGTCCCTTCCATCTCTGAAAACCGTGGTTCTACAAAGACTGGTCTCCTTTCCATGCTGAACTTGGAGGAGCTGATTTCAAGGCCGAGTCAGAAACAGACGGTTGGGGCTGACTCCACTCTGCCCCGGGCAGCTGCCGAGGGCGAGGACCCACAGTGGGCAGACTTCCTCCTCCTGACCATCAGTGCCCCCTCCGCGGGTCGCAGACTGGCCAGCCCAGGCCTTGCCAGCTCTTGAGTATTTCAGCCCTTGGCCAGAGCCCAGCCGTGGAGCCAAGGGGAACAAAGCGAGATTGGAGGCTGCCCTCCCCGCCCCACCTGCCCGCAGGAGGGGAGAGCTGGCTGCCCATGAGGCCTGGGTCCAGTCCACCCTTCCTGCCTTTCTCTTTCTCCCTGGGTTGAGCTCACTGGGCTGGAAGCTACACAAGGATCAGAATATGCTGTGAACTGACTAGCTGCTTGACTGGTAGTCTGGGTGACTAAATGACCTAATCAATGATTGACTAAGTGGATGGATTAATGAATCACCAACACATCAATCCCCTAGCTGTTCCGTAATTGATCTACCAACCTGGCAGTGGGCATCCATCACTCTTAATACCCCAGGGCTTCTGTCTCCTTCTCCTAGGGGCACTGGCGATGGGGGAGCAGAGGGGCTTGGAGGGATAGTCATGGTACCTATCATCCAGAGCAACGCATTCATTTTACAGATGGGGACATTGAGGCCTAGCGAGCCCACAAGGAGCCACTTGGCTCAGGAGAGAAGTAATGATGTTTATCTGATGTGTTTGAGTTACAAAGGAGGTTCAGCTCAACAGACATTCATTAAGTGACAAACGTGGGCCAAGAATTGTGCCAGGTGCTAGCTCTTCATCCCTTTTTATCCTCCGATTTTCAGCCCCATTTTGCAGATGAAGAAACTGAGGAATAGAGAGGTGCAGTAGCCGACCCATCATCACTGGTTGGTGCTGGTGGAGCAGGATCCATCTTTCTGACTCAAGTCCAGTGCTTCTTTGTCCCAACTGTCTCCACCAGGAAAACAGGGGCTACCAGCACATGCGAGTCCCAGTAAGTGGGCCTGGGGCGGTGGGGGGTTGTGGCAGCTCCCAGCTGACACCAAGGCGATAGCCAGCTCTCTGTCCCTCCCTGGGAGGGGGTAAGGAAACAGGTGCTGCTTTGTTCCTGCTGTTGCTGATCACCCCTCTTCCCCTCCTCCCCCCCCAACTTCTGCTTGGCTGCTGTGCTCTGCCTTCTCTCTGTGTGTCTCCAGGCTGGGGCACAACCTCTCTGTGTGTTGTGCCTTCAAACCTTCCCAAAGAGAGAACCAGGTTATGTTTATGGGTCAGGCCCTCAGGCTTGGGGTAGAGGGGCCACATGGCCCCCAACCTGCAGCTTTTGCCAAAGCAAAGCCCCAGGATAGGACTGTGGGTGTAGTGAGCTCCTGGAGGCTTCTCTGAGGGGCCCAGTACTGGGAAGGACAACCTATGCTGCAGGGAAGGAAAGGTTTACTATGTGCTTAGTGCTATGGGACTATGGAGGAATAAGACCAACCCCTGCCCTGCAGGTCCTGCCATTTGGCAGGAGGACTGCCCACACACAAGGGGATGTACTGTGCACCCAGGGTCATGCTGGAGATGCAGGTACGGGGGAGCAGGGGCCACCAGACTACCCTTGTCTGGGGAACTGGCGGGAGGGCGGTCTGGGGCTGTTTCCCACAGGAGATGTCATTGGAGCTGGTATTAAGGGACAAGTGGGAGGTAGCCATCCAGGGAATGGAGGTGACGTTTCAGTGTTGACAACATTGCATCCACCTCTTCATATAGTACAACGGGTGCCGAATAGGTTGAAATAAGTCCCAAGGAAGACCTATGAGGACATCCAGTCCAGCACTCTCAAACTTGAGCAGCATTGGAATTGCGTGTTAAGACAGACTGCTGGGTCCAAGCTTCTGATTCAGAAGGTCTCAGATGGGGTCTGAGAATTTGTATTTCTAACAAGTTCCCAGCTGTTGTTGACACCACTGGTCCAGGAACCACACTTGAGAACTGCTGATCCAGTCCACTCCCTCATTCTGTGGGAAGAGAGACTGAGAGCCAGAGGACAGAAGCAACTGTCCAAATCACCCCAAGTGTGCGCAAACTAAAACCCACACCTCCAGATTGGCTCCCAACTCAGTGCCCTCCACCACATTGCAAGGCCTCCTGGACAGATGCCCCAGGGCCACCCAGAGAACAGCCCAAGAAGAAAGCCTTTGGCACTGGGCAACACAAACTGCCTGCTGGCCTGGGAGGGCAACCTTCCAAGTGTCCCCATCTGCCCAGCCCATCTACCTGGCCAACTGCCTGTAACTGGGTGTACTGCCAGCCCGGCTTCCCCAGTGACCCAGTGCAGCACTGGCACCAGCCCAGATGGGCAGCAGGGCCAGCCAGGGAGGCAGTTCAAGGTGTTGGCAGAGTGGCCAGTGGAGAAGCGTCTCACAGAGGTGACTTGTGTGGGCCCTGCAGGGACCTGAGCAGAGATCTGACACCTGCTCCCCCTACCCCACTCTGGGGACACCAGGCTGAGCCTCTGTCAGACTGCACTGGCCCTATGGCCCCAAGCTGGCCAGCACCTGACTCGGCACAGAAACAGATTTTTAACTCCTTGAAGGAGTTGCTGGCCCCCAGCTCAGAGCTGAGCACAGCAGAACCAGGAGGAGTTGCCCAGCGTCCCCCTGCCCACTGCCTCTTGGGCACTAGGGGACTCCTAGATGGTGGCTCCTGCTGGCTGTGGCTCCCCCTCTGGCCGGGAGCCTCTTGTCTTCCCCATGAAGCCCACGTCGCAGGCTGCAGTCAGTGCCCCTCCTCAGTGTCCCCATGTGGCATCTCTTCAGTCATTGTTGTTATGACCACTTCCCACCTGTCTCCCCCTGGAGCTGGGCGTGCTGGCAGCTCTGACCAGGCGCAGGCTGGCCTCAACCGGGATCTTGCTTCACCGAGGAATTAGCGAACCACTTAGGCAGGATAAGCCTAGGAAATGCCTCGCGTCCCGATTTGTCCAGAGCCCCTTCCTGTACACCTTCCTGGCTCTGTCACGGCTCTGTGCTGGGTCCCCTTGGGTCACTCTGGGCTGGTCCGCCCGCGTGGTCTCTGAGAGAGGCCATTGCTCAGTGCTCACAATTTGGGAGGCATCTTCATGGGCTTTCCCTCTTCTCCCTCCTCCCTGCTGGCAGGATGCCTCTCTGCTGGCCACCGGAGGAGTCCAGACTTTGGGCAGGAAGACGGGAGGACTCGACTGAAGTCACTGACTGTGTGCTCAGCTCCTGAGGCACTTATTGATAACACCTGGGGGCTTGCTGTCTGTGCTGCAAAGCAAGCATGGTCCTGAGGAAGCCGTGGTCTGCCAGCCACTGGGGAGAGAAGAGCATGACAGGTCCTGCCCTCACGAAGTTCGCTCACTATCTGTGTGACCTTGGGCAGGTTACTCAGCCTCTCTGAGCCCCAGTTTCCTCTTCTGTAAAATGGGGATGGTAAAAATATCTACTTGTAGGATCATCGTGGGGATTAAATGAGATGATGCTCATATTAAGTACTTGCAAAGGTGCCTGCCACATAGCAACGGCTCAATAAATGATGACTGAAAAACCTGTCCTGTGATAGGGAGGCTCACAGGGAAAGTAACGATAACAATGCAGTTTGATAAGAACAACGAGAGAGGAAAGCCCAGTGGGTGATGGAAGCCCAGGAGAAGCTGTCTCAGCCACTTAGCTGACCTGGAGGGAGGAGAGGTGATGAAGGTCCTAAAGAGGAGATAACTAAAGTGCATTGTAAACAAGCAAATGGGAGAGAAGAGACAGGAGAATCCCAAATAATATAGAGTGATAACCCCTCCAGGGGGTGGAGCTTAAGTCTTCTGCCCTGGAGTGCGGGCTGGAGTTGTGACTCAATTCTAATGAATAACGAATAATGTGTAGAAAGGGAACACAGTGACTTCACGGGGGAGGAAGCTTGCAGACATCATCCAGCAAGGGAGTTAACCTCATGGTGATACCCCACCCCCCGGAGGTGAGGTGAGAGGCGCTTCACTCTGTGTTCTTCTGTCCTCAACTCTTCTTCAGGAAATGCACTTCATCTTTTCTTGCCCCGATCTGTCAGCACACAGGTCCCCAGGCCTCTCTGGCAGTGGGAGGCCGCCTTGACTGGCTCACGCAAAGGTTAACCCCTGGGGAAGTGAGGCCTCAGCAGGAAGTACTAACCTGTCACCTCAGCCTCCCCCAGGGCCTTCCTCGCACTCCCACTTCCGGACAGTCCACTTGTTGCCTCCTGGGCTCTTTTGCAGGGCTTCCTGAGGCCTCTGGCCCTGCTGGTACTTGGAGGCCCCAGGGCTTGCACTCAGCAGGAGGCCTGAGAAGCCAGGTGGCTGCCGGGTGACACGGTCACCTCACTCCTGTGGGAGGAGGGCTTCCCAGGGGCAAGGTCCCTGACCTGGGCTGACCACGGGCCTAGAGAGAAGCCTGGCTTTCTCCGAGGTGGGAACCTCTGGCCGCCTGAGTTAAGAGCTGGGCACACTCGGGCAGTGATGATAATCCCTTATGCACATATTTACAGAGCACTTTCTCCTTCATTACCTCCTTGTGATCACCCAGGCAGGGCCCATTAACGCCACAGGTGAGCAGAGGAGGAAGGAGGCTGGGAGACGCCGGGTGGTTCAGTCAGTCCCACGGGTGGTGGCGCTCCACGTGTCCCAAATGTCCAATCCCATGATGCTCTTCACAGACACGTGGGTGATGGGAAAGCTTTGGAACTGCATACACCTGAGCTGCCAATATCTGTCTCCGCCACTGTCCAGTCCTGCACCCCAGGCCTTTGGGGTCAGCACACAGGAGTGGGGGGCTAGAAAGGGGTGCCCCACAGGGTGGGCCACTAATGCAGGGGGCCAGCCACTCACAAAGGCAGCCAGGGCCTGAGACCTCGTGGAGTGGGCAGCAGGGCCGGGCACAGGGTGGAGAAGAGGACACTGGGATGGGAATTTGGAGCCACAGACCAGCAGCTCTGGGCTGTATCAGGCCACCCTCCCTCACCGAGGCTGCCTAGAAGAAACAGCCCCTGAAACGTGTGGACTGGGTCCCCAATGCCAGGCTGACTCTTGGGGCTGCACAGGGGTATCCCAGAGGGTGGTAGGGCAGGAGAGCCGTGTGGCCAGAGGGTGTCTCTGCACTTTGTCGGGGTAGAAGCACTGCACAGACTGACAGAGGTTTCCAGCTATGGCATCTGGTCCCGACATGTGAATGAAGGCTGCCTCTGTTCCCTTGGGCACGTGGGCGAGAGCACTGTCAGAGGTTTTAACTGCTCATTAAAACCGAGAGCAGATCTTCTCAATCAGCGTGAAGTTGGACAAGCCTTAAGGTGATGCAGATAAACATCACTCGGAAATTTTTGGCTTAAAAATATGTGGAAAGGATCAGCTTGCAGGTGAAGACTGACAAAGGGATTTGTTAACAAAAAGCTTTCAATTCATGCCAAACGCTCCCAATTTATCATTCTTATTATTAGGAGTAGGAGCAATATGAACAATATTAATATAATGTAAATAGAAAATTAATTGTCCTGGCCACAATTTATCAGACACAGTGTGCCAGACACTGTTGACATAGACGTTTTCCCATGATTTCATTTAACTTTTACACAGACTTTGCCTTGTAGGTATCATCACCCCCATTTTGCAGAGGGGAAAATCCAGGACACAGAGGTTAAGGAACTTGCCTCAATCATACAGCTGACAGGGGTGACAGCTCGGTCAGCCCCCGCCCCTGACCTTGCCCCCGAGTGAAAGCGTAAGGGCTGGGCCATCATGTGCCGTTGTCCATGGATGAAAATGGGGGTTTGAATTCCCTGGTTAATGTTTTTGTGGCTGGCTCAATTAGATTTATTTTAATAATTTTATATAATAATTTAAATACGTTTCAATATTGTTATTGCAAAAGCAGTTCATGCTCATTGTAGAAAACAGAAATACAGAAAAGTACATAAAAACAAAGCAAAATGTTCTTTTCTCCCTCTCCCCCTTCTTCTGTCCTTCTTCTCCTTCTTCTTCCTCTCTCTCATCATATGGAGAAAAAAGTGAAAGTCTTCCCCTCTTCCATTCTACCTCCCAAGGCAGGTAGTCAGGGCCAGACTTTTTTCTATGTGTAAACACACACACACACTTCATTTGGTTTTGGTTTGGATTTTTTTGTCATAAATGTTTTCAGTGCTCTACAGATCACACTGCAGTTTGCTTTTTTCATCCTGGAAGACTTCTGACTAGGCCACACTGACAGCCCTGGCCCATTGTAGACCCTCCACTTAACATCTCGAATCCTCAGTCTCTTCAACTCTAAAGTGGGAGTAATAATACCTCTCTAGCTGAGTTGGGTTTTTTTTTTTCAGTGAGGAAGATTAGCTCTGAGCTAACATCTGCTGCCAGTCCTCCTCTTTTTGCTGAGGAAGATTGGCCCTGGGCTAACATCCGTGCCCATCTTCCTCTACTTTATATGCGGGACTCCTGCCAAAGCATGCCTTGATAAGCAGTGCATAGGTCCTTGCCTGGGATCCGAACCTGCGAACCCTGGGCCGCCGAAGCCGAGCGCTCGAACTTAACAACTATGCCACCGGGCCAGCCCCTAGCTGAGCTGTTTTAAGAATTAGAAGTGATGTGCCACAAAACATAGCACTTATAGGCATCAAATTATCCCCACCCAGAGCAGGTTATGTTTTGGCTGAGCTGGGCCCAGCCTTCCCCCTCATGTCAGAACCAGTTGGTGTGTGATGCTGGGAAGTGGAGGGAGCTTTTAATTTTATGCCTGAGGGAGAAGGGGACAACTGGGAGCCTCACACTGTGGGGCTGCATAGGTCACCCTGATGTAGGACCCCCAGAACCTTGGCAGGGGCAGGGGCTGGAGTCCCTGGGGCAGGGGGAGGCCCCCCAGAACTCTGGTAGGAAATGACCGTTTTCACCCCCAGGCGGGTGGGCCAGCCTCAGTGGGGTGGCCCCAGGGTGCTCCTGGAGAACACACTCTCCTATGGCCGGGCCTTGGAGCGTTTTCGGGCACACGCTCACACTTGGCTGCTCAGACGTTACAGAGCGGGGCTTGGAGACCTTTCAGGTTGCCAATCCTCCAGCTTCTGGTTCCTGATCACAAAGCTCTGGGCCGGGAAGGAAGGGAGGTGACAAGGGTGTTGCAAGTTCAGAGCATTCCTCTGGGTGGAGTCAGGTGGGAAGGGGTGTTGGAAGCTCCTTGTCTCACTGGGCCCACTGAGGGCTTTGTCTGGTACCAGGGGAGCAGGAAGCTCCCCACCCTGGGGAAAATCCCTCCCCAGTCTGCGGGGTGGGCCTGGCCACCACTTCCCCTGCAGAGGGCCACACCTGGGCTGACTGCCTCAGCAGCCAGTGGGGAGGCCAGGGAGTGGCCATGGAAGGCAGGCTCCTCTCTGCCCCAGCCTCAGTTTCCTCTTCTGGGGTGTGAGGGGACCTTGTGAGTCTGGTGGCAATGGGCTGGCAGAAGCACAGATAAAACAGCCCAACCAGCCTCTCTGGATTCCAGCCAATGTCAGCAGGACTCCAGATGCCCCGGCAGTCCAGATGGGGAGTGGAGTTGGGGAGCATTTGTTCCCAAGATTGCCCCACTCATGTGTAGATCCCATTCCTCATTCAGAGGGCATGAAAGGGTTAAATGACCCCCACTCTCTAGAAGGTGGAGATGTTATTCATTAATTCATTTCAACAGACTTTTGCTGACGGCCAGCCCTGAGCTTGACCCGGGGATCCTGAGACAGCAAGCTTTTGCTGCCCTCCCGGAGTACACAGTCTGGGGTAGGGCAGGGGCACACTCAGGTGACCAGGCGCTGGGGGCCAGGCCAGAGGAACTGCATGGGGAGGAGGGAGCCTGAGGCAGACAGGCACTTCATCCTAGGGTAGACCCCTGCCTCATGGCCATGTTGCAGCTGGACTTCAAAGAGGAAAGGAACTAAGCAGAGAAAAGGTGTGTGTGTGTGTGTGTGTGTTGGGTGGCAGGGGGAGGCAGAGAGCCAGAGGGAAATGAGTGGGTCATGAAGGCCTGGAGCATGAGGAGCTGAGGGGAATTGCTCTCCACACCCCACAAACAGACAGGTGGGAGTTGGGTAAAGGGCCATTTATAAGGCCAGATTATCAAAGGCCTTGCAGGCTGTGCTAAAGGATTTGCATTTTATTCTGAGAACCAAGAGAAGGCATCAATGAGACTTAACTAGGGGAACAGGCAAACACATTAGCATTTTAGGACCATGCTTCTGACCCTAGTGTGGAGACTGGATTGAGCAGGTACAAAGCTGGAGGCTGGGAGACCAGTTTACAGGCAGTTGCAATAATTCTCTGGGGCTGCAGAGAAAAAATGGGGGTGTATTAATTTTCCATGCTGTGTGACAAATTACCACAAACTTAGAGGCTTAAAACAACACATATTTGTTATCTCACAGTTTCCATCTTGGTTGGGTCTTCTGCCCGAGGTCTCATTAATCTGCAGTGGAGGCAGCATTTAGGCTGTGTTCTCATCTGGAGACTTGACTGGGGAAGAGTCTGCCTCTACTTCTCTCAGGTTGTGGCAGAATTCCTTTCCTCCTGGCTGTATGACTGAGGGCTGGAGGTGGAGGCCATGCTTAGGTCCTAGGGGCCGCCTACAGCTCCCTGCCACAGGCCCTCTCCACAGGCAGCACAACATGGCAGCTCATTTCCTCGAGGCCAGCAGGAGAGCTCTCTCTCTAGTCAGCCAGGACAGAGTCTTATGTGACATGATGTAGTCATGGGAGTGACCTCACCTTTGGCACATCCCATTGGATAGAAGCAAGCCACAGTTTCTGCCCACACTCAAACGGAGGGGCTTACACAGGGCGTACACCAGGTGGGAGATCATGGGGGCCATCTCAGAACTTGGCCTACCACAGGGGTTTTCTTCTGCTTATGTGTATACACACCCTTCAATATCTATGGAAACCCGCAAAGAGGATTTTATATACAAACCCACACATGTAGCTGGCCCTCTTGGCTGGGCGGGGACCTGGAGGTCTCCTCCCCGCCCAAATATCCTGGAAGGTTTAGAGGCTGCAGTGAAGTCACACAGAGCTCTTCCCCTCGCTCATCTGTCCTAACCCAGGAATTTACCTGAGGGCGGAAAGGCCTCATCCGAAACCCAGGGCTGGGACCTGACCAGCCCCTTCTCCTACCGAGCGGCCCACTATAAGCCAATCATAATTCTTTGTTCCTCTGGACACTGTGATTGGTTGAGGGGTAAGCATGTGACATAAGCCAGACCAATAGGGCTTCCTCTGGGTCTTGGCCTGGGGAGGCTGGAAATGATGGTCTCTCCTCCGGAGCGGCTGTGAGTCTGTGCTGGGGCCGCAGGTCTAACCACTGGAGGGAATCTGTCAGTAGCAAGAGGGACTGAGGCCAAACCAGAGGGAAAGGCAGAGCAGACCTAATTAGCGACCGAATGACTCATTTGAGCCCTGAATGTTAGCAGACTTCCTAACTGTGTGAGCAGGTAAATTCCCCCTCTTTTTTTTTTCTTTTCTGTAGCTGAGTTGGGATTTCCGATCCTTGTAACTGAAAAAGTGTCCCAGAATTAAATGAGGGTCTATCACTGCAGTCTGGGCTGGAGTCAGGGGAAGTTGGGCGTGGAGCCTTCTCTGTGGGACTTCCCAAAAGACAGCAGCAGGCAAATGACAATGAGCGTGGATTCACCCCGGGAAGCCTCCAACGCATTGTGGGAAAGGCTATCATTCTCATTATGAAAGTGAGTCTTCAGCGGTCTTTAAAAAAAAAAAAAAACTTTAAGAGGTAGTTTCTGTTCAGTAGGCTACATCCCTTAAAGTGTACAATTCAGTGAGTATTGATGGATGTAAATACCTGCAAAACTTGCACTGTATTCAAGACAGAACATTTTCATCACCCCAATAGTTTCTTGTGCCACTTGGCAATGAACTCCACTCTCGGTTCTGGGCCGCTGGCAATCGTTGATCTGCCTTTCGTCAATGTGGAATTTCGTGTAAACGGAACCACAGGATGTGTACTCTTATGTGTCTGGTTCCTTTTGCTCAGCACGATGTTTTTGAGATTCATCCATGTTGGTGACTGTATCAGTAATTTGGGCTTTTCTGGTTTTTGCTGAATGGTATACTGTTGTACGGATGTACCACATTTTATTTATCCATTTGCATTTGGGTTGTTTCCAGTTTTTGGTGTTTAGGAATAAAGCTGCTATGAAGATCATGTTCAAGTCTTTGTGTGGACATATGCTTTCATTTCTCTTGGGTAACACCTAGGAATGGAATTGCTGGGCCATATGGTAAATGTACATATAACTTTATGAGAATCCACCGATCTGTTTTTCCAAGGTGGTTCCACCTTTTTACACTCACGACGGTATAATGAGAGCCTCGGTTGCTCCACAACTTTGCCAACACGTGACACTGCGTCTTTTTAATGTTAGCTGTCCTAGGGGGATTGAAGTGACATATTATTGTGGTTTTAATTTGTATTTCCCTGATGATTCATGATGCTGAGCATCTCTTCACGTGCTTATTGGCCTCTCGTATCTCTTCTTTTGTGAAGAGTCTGGTCGAATCTTTGTCAATTTGTTTTTGTTGGGTTGTTGGTCAGAACCATATTTTCAATGTCAAAGCCACCTCATGTGTGTTCCCATGCTGAGGAGGGTGACACACTATTGCGTGTGCACTCAAGCATGCATGCGCACACACACGCGCGCACACACACACCCCAATTCTTTTCAACAATGTGAGAAGGCTCCAAGGAGAGTAAAGATGCTGGCCTCCATTTCAGCCTCACTTCAGCTGTCTCATGAAAGGACATACAGAGGGCCGGTAAAATTTCCTCCATTTTGTGGTTGGAGACCCTGAAACCAGACAGACCTGGGTCGTGACGTCAGTGGCACCAATCTGATTTTCTAAATTTTAGGGTGCTGACTCCTCTGAGACATCTTTGGTGGCCATCCCTCAGAGAAGCCTTGCCACCGTCAAGGTTCTTGAAATTCAAATCCACACCCGACAACTACTTTCGATGTCAACCAAAATGTCAGGGTGGAAGGAGGGACCCACGTTCCGCCTCCTCACCCCAGCGCTACTCTGTCTTCTCCCAACCAGCCAGGGGGCATCTTTGCCACTTTTCTCTTCTCCTGCCTCAGTGCCCACTGAGGCCCTTTGCCTGTCAGCACTTGCTACAAGCCCCCCACTGCCCCCCAGGTTCAAGTCCTGGAGAAACCCACTGAGTGTTCTCCTCTGCCCTCCTGCATCTCCTTCTCTACCGGGCCCTTGACCACACCCAACAAGCTAGTGCAGCGGCAGCCTCGCGCTTGGAATTCCCTCCCAGTGTCCCGCTTTCTTCCCTCGAATCCTTTCACCTCCCTGCTCCTCGTTCAGGATGCCGGCTCTGGGCTGATTGCCTTGGGGAGAGCCGATAGGACAGCACAAATCATTAGCTCAGGAGCCTTTCCCTAGCTCTGGGTTCCGAAAGCCCAAGCCCTCCCTGGAGGGAAGAGAAAGGATCAGGACACAAAGTGTTCACGGGGATAAGGCTTTTCCTCAGCTCCGCCTGCAGCAGAACCTTGGGGCTGCAGATCCCACCGGATACCATGGGGACGGCCCCCTGGCCTTAAGCTCCTCAGAGGCCTGCTTCACCCCTAGAGCAAGAAAAGGGGACCTTGCCTAGGCTGAGGGGCTGGGACTAGGGGCTTGTGCTGCTGAGGTCCACACTCATGACAAAAGGGTTCTGAGCACCCTAGTGTACCAGGCAGGGTTCCACCAGAGAAACAGAACCAGTAGGATATATGTGTGTGTGTGTCTATACATAGATGTGTATTTGTATATGTGTGTGTGTCTATATTACAGAAGCCAATTCCTTGCAACAAATCTTTTATGTATATATATATATACAAGATTTGTATATATAATACAATACAATATAATATAGTATAAATGTATGTGTAGAGAGAGAGAGAGAGATTTGTTGCAAGGAATTGACTTGCACGGTGGTGGGGCTAGTTAGGCAAGTGGGATATCGATAGGGCAGGCAGCAGACTGGACCCTCTGGGGCAGGACAGATGTTGCAGCCCACAGGTGGAATTTCTTCTTCTTCAGGGAGACCTCAGCTTTGCTCTTAAGGCCTGTCCCTGGTTGGAGAGACTCACCCACATTATCAAGGGTGACCTCCTTTACTTAAAGTCACCTGACTGGAGACGACCACATGGACAAAATCCCTTCACAGCAACCCCTAGATTAGTGTTGATTGAATAACTGGGGACCAGGGCTGGCCCAGTTGACACATAAAACTGACCATTGCACCCAAGGGCCAAGAGCTGCTGACGTCTTGGTGGGGAGAGGCGAGGACCAGTCTCAAGCCTGGTGACTGTCATTTTCAGGCCACCAGCCTCATGCATGCCATTGTCCTGGCAGCTGTATGGGGGTGTGGGGTCTGGGGTTGCAGAGCGGGCTCCTCGGTCCCCAGGGCTTCACATAGGTGCGTGCCCTCCGTTCCTCCATGGGTCAGGACTCGGGTGAAGGACTTCCGATCAAGCCCGGGGGCTGAGCTAATGGACGGCTCTCGGAACCCCGTCTCCTCGGACTAGCCCCTGCACCGTGACCTTAGGGGCAATGCCTTGGTCTGCTTTGCACAGACAGACTGGCTGCCGCCTTCCCAGGCCTTCACCTGCCTGGATGTGAGAAGAGCAGCTCTAGTTCTCAAGCCCAGGGCCCTGCTTCCACACTTCCAAGGAAGAGAATAGGAGACAGGGTGTGGGGCATGACTCCAAAGTTCTTTCCCGCCCACCGACTGCCCTGAAGATAAGGCTGAGCCTGGAACTCTGTGTCCCTATGAAAAAGAATGCCTCCAGCCATACATTTCACCTGCCTGGAGCTCACTGCCTTATCTGAGCAGCTGGCCTCCAATTTCTGCCAGTCGGGTCGTCACGTGCTGGAGGGAGGATAGCCCAGAGGTGTGTGCTAGAGCCAGCTCACACTGGCTGATTGTGCACCTCTTCTCAATTCCACGTCCAGCTTGAAATCAGCCATGATGGGAATATTTACCCCATAGAAATCAGCGAGCACTACAAATTAGCCCCCTACACTCATCCAGAGAGCTGCTTGTTAAACATTTACCAGCATACCACTGGAGAGACCCAGAGGGTAAGGCTGGGATGCAGGGGGAAGGAGGTGTAGTTATCTATTATTGAGTAACAACCCTTCCCCCCACCCCCAAAACTTAGTGGCTTAAAATGACAGTGACTTCTTATTTCTCACGATTCTGTGGTTGGCACGGTGTTCTGCTTCCCGTGGTGTCGGCTGCGGTAACTCCTGCAGCTGCCTTCATGCCTTTCCCTCCAGCAGGCCGGCCTGACTTCCTTACAGCGCGGTGGCCGTGTTCCAGGAGAGCAGAGGCTGCCAGGTCTCTGAAGGTCTAGGCCTGGAACTGGCACAGCATCACTTCTACCACATTCTATTGGTCAAGCAAGTCACAAGGCCTGTCCAGATTCGGTGTGGGAGGGGACTACAGAAGGTCATGAACATGGGAGGTGTGGTTCCCTGGGGGCCACCAATGTAACAGTCAGCACGGGAAAAGCAGGTCTCAGCCAAGATGAGGAATGAGGGTCCCTAAAGAACGTACCTCGCAGCGCCGGCACGTGCCCTGGAATGCAGCTGTGGCACAAGTGCGACGCATGAGCGCTTTCCACACATTACCCTACGATGTCCACAGCAGCCCTGTGAGACTGGTGTGACCAGCCCCTGTTCACAGGCGCGGAAGCTGAGACTCAGAGAGGTTCAGGCACTTGCTCCTGGTCTCACAGCTTCTCAGAAGCTGAAGCCGGCCGCCTGGGTGGTCTGGGAGGTTGAGGAAGAGATTCCTGCTCCACATACCCCTGAGATGGTGTGATTCTGGGACACTGGGTCTCTGAAGGGGGTGACAGCCATCTCGAGGGTCTTCCCTGGATGATAAGAAGAGGAAACTCTCACGGAAGAGGGAAAGCAAACTCTGCTTCCCCCGGGTCAGACGTCATCTTTCCGCCCTCCTGCCTTTGGACAGTTTGCTCAGAGGGCTTGGCCTCTGGCTCCTTGCGTCCGCAGCAGAGCAGAGCGCGTGGGGTGGAGTGACTCAGGGAAGCCGACTCAAGTGTTGAGGTCCCTGGCTAGTGGGTCCTGCTGGGGGCCTGAGGCCCCAACATCCTGGCTCAGCTATCCTCACCACTGGGGCCAGAACCCCGAGAAACAGGCACCGTGCCCTTTGAAAGCCACCTGCCCCTCCTGATCTGGGGTTCCCTGACCTTCAAATGAGGAATTGAACTTACAGGTCTCTAAGAGCCGTCCCGTCTCCATGCCGGGTGTCCGAGCCAGGCTCCAGAGACACATGTGCCCACCTACACCTGGCCAAGTCTTAGCTCCTGGAGAGTCTCTTGGGGCTCTTTTCCGGACCCTGGATAATCCTTCTCTTTTGTGAAAGTGTGGTCACAAATGATGCAGCGGGTGTCATTGGGCTCCTGCCCTGTTCTGGGCACTGAGGACAGGAAGATAGATGGGACACAATTCCGGGGGAGAAGGCATGTAAACACATATTACAACATAAAAGAGTAAGTGTGGCAGGAGTGTAAATTTGTGCAGCTTTCTAGAAAAGTCATTTGGCAGTATGTATCAGGAACTTCACTATGTTTATATCTTTTGAGCCAATCACTCCACTGCTGGGAATCTAACTTAAGGGACTAGTCAAAAACGAGGGAGAACAAAGTGCTTATTGCAGCATCAATTAGAACTTGAAAATGACCTAAATATTCAACAACAGACAACTGACTAATTGGACCATGTCATAGACAATGAAATATTTCACAGCTGCCAAAAATTGATGCTACAAAGAACTTTCGGAAAATGCTTTTTGAAATGACATTAACTGAAAAATGCAAAACAGAATTGAGGAGACAGGGCTTGAGCTACATTTAGGAGAAAATAAAAAGAGAATTCAAAGAGAAGAAATTTACCAGAACATCAGTGATCACGTTTGGGTCATGGATGATTTTATGGGTGATTTAAAAAACTATTTTTTTATTTCCCAACTAACCTTTTTTTCAAGTTTAATTTTATTTATTTTTTTCCAGTTTCACTGAGTTATAATCAACATCCAACTATCTTTTAAAGCTCAATTCAAAAGGAATCTCCTTCATGAAGCCTTCCATAACGCTCCCCCTCTGACCCCCAGAGCGTTTGTTGTGGCTCTCCTGGTGTCTGCCATCTGTGCTGTGCTCGTGTCTGTCTTCACCTGGGCTGAAGCCCTCAGGGACGTGGTTGTGTAGCCCACAACTTTGGGTCCCCGTGCCTGGCTCTAGGCCTGTCCACATCGTGCACCTGCCAGCCATCTTGATGCACAGTTGGGTTCTAGATGGCTCTTATGCCTGTGGTTCCGTCTCTTTTGCTTCCAAGAACTCCTTTTTAATGTTAACATTGTTTCATGGTAAGTATACCACCCATCAACGGGAAAATACATGACGGAAGGTACTTCGCCTTTGCCCCATGAGTTCCACAGGGCTCCTTATTGGCTAACTTTTCTCCTGGTTATGATTCACGTTTTCTGCTTTATCACATCTCTGATCATTTTTAGACATTGTAATAGTACATTCTGATACTACATTGTTGAGAGTCTAGATTTTGTTGTCTTCCTTTAAAGATTACTGAGTTTTGCTTTGGCAGCTAGTTACATTTTTTGCAGATCAGTTTTATCCTCTCAAGACTTGTTTTTCAGCTTTATTTGGACAGGTCTAGAGCGGCCCTTACTCCAGGGCTAGTGCAGTTCTCCACTGAAAGTACTGCCCTTTCAGAAGGACTGAAATCAGAGCAGTGGTCACCAGGGGCCCGAGGAGGGTGAGGAAGTGATGGCCAAAGGGCACAGGGAACGTTTTTGTGTGGCAGAAATGTTTTATATCTTGATGGTGGTGTGATTACATGACTGTATGCATTTGTCAAAACTCATAACTGTACACCTACAAATGCTGAATTTTACTATATGTAAATTATACCTCACCAAACTAACTTTTTTTTTTGCTAAGGAAGATTAGCCCTGAGCTAACATCTGCGCCAAGCTTCCTCCACTTTGTATGTGGGTCGCCGCCATAGCGTGGTTGACAAGTGGTGTAGGTCCACACCCGGGATCTGAACCCTTGAACCCAGGCCACCGAAGCAGAGCTCACTGAACTTAACCACTACGCCATGGGGCTGGCCCCTCGCTAAACTAACTTTTAAAAGAGGGAGGCTTTTCTGAGATCCCAACTGAGTGCTGGTGTGTCCGGCAAGGCCTCGGCACTCTGGCTGTCAGAACTCCAGCGTCTCCCGTCGCTGGGTGTCTGTCCTCTGGAGTCTCTGTCAGCTCCCGCTGGCTCTTCTTGGACAGGCTCTGCAGACTCTCGCCGGGTGCATGTGCAGCTGAGGACTTGCTTGAAAACTCAAGGGGACTCCTGTGCAACCTTCTGGGGCTCCTTCTCTGCTCAACTGTCTCCTCTCTGGAACCCCACAAATTCTAGCCGCCTCAGCAGCCCTGAACTCCGGGCTCTATTTTCTCTGCCCAGGGAGATTACTAATCCCTGGGCCTCCCTCCCCTCTGCTGTGGTCTAGAAAGTGCTTGGGCTGCCTCCAGGCGGAACGCAGGAGTGAATGTGGAGCTGCCCGCATGCGTGTCCTTCTGTAGAGACAACGGCCCTGCGGTGTCATCCGCTGCTTGGAAACAGTTGCTTCAGATAATCTGCCCGGTTTCCTAGTTGTTCATGGTGGGGAGGTAAGTCTGATACCCGTTACCCTCCTGGGCTGGCACCAGAAGTCCCGGGTAGGACTCTAATGTAGAGTGTGGGCTTCTGTTTTATTCCTCATCGGTGCATCTACATTCGTTCCCTGCTCTGTGCCACATGAGTGAGCCCCAGGATGTGCCATGCTCGTCCCCTCTGCCAGAACACTGACCCTCCCCTGACGACACACACATTCCCACTCATCCTTCAGCTTCTGTTTAGATTCCCCGGAAGTCTTCCCTGCTCTCATGCAGGCTCCTGTGACTCCCTGGGCGTCCCCTGCAATGACTTGTTTGTCTCCCGCACAGACTGAGGAGTCTCAGGGCGAGTTCCACCACCTTGGGCCCTGACACACACTATTCCTATGCCCTGGGCCTGAAACACTGGCATGAACATGTGCTGAGCAGACAAAGGAGTGAAACAACACATGTGCATACACATATACATACACGCGTACCACACACACCACACATACTTGTGCACACACATGCACGCACACACCCCCATACACGTGTGCACACACATACAATTTGTGCAGTCTTCAGACTGTGCCCTGCATGCTCATGGATTCTCAGGTACTTGGCAGTGCTTCCTGGCCTCTGGCTGGGAATGCCTGTCTCGCGTGCGGCCCCGTGGGGAACAGCACCGGTGTCCTCAGATCCTTCGCCCTCCCTCCCCTCAGCTCCCACCAGCTGCTGGGGAATCAAAGCAAGCCCCCTCCGTGTGGCTGCTATGTACACAGCCTTATCTCCCCCAGCAGAGGCCCGGGCAGAGTCAGGAGTGCAGAGAAACGCTGTGTGTTTGCTCTTTGGGCTCTTCCGGGAAATCAGAGCCACCTTCCTAGAAGACCACCTGGCTCTGAGCCTGCCACCCAGGTCCCTCTTCTTGGGGGGAGATGTCCTGTGACAGGGCCTGGGTGGTGGCAGGACAGGCTAGAGGGACAGCAGGTGGGGTGGGCTGAAAATCACACTGCTTTTCCTCAGACAGGAAGGTTTGTTCAGGTAAAGCTGCATCCCCCTTACCCTCCGCATGCACTCAGCCACTGAGATGGGTCACTTCTTCCACTTGCCACCTCACAGAGCCCCCTCCATGTCCCCTCACCATCTCGTCTGTGTCTGGATTTCTACGGCAGCTTTCTCAAGGGTCCCCTGCCTCCTGACTCACTGTCTCCTATCCCTCGTCCAGCTGTAGCCAGAATCATCCTTCTGCAGCACAAAGTGGGTCTAGAACTCCACTGCTCAAAGCCCCTCAGCGGCTCCACCCTCCCCTCTGGACAGCAGAGTGAGAAATTCCGGAGTCCCAGGCCTGGGTCTGCGCCTGGCCAGCCAGCTGCTTCCTGCTTCCTGGGAAGTGACTGGGGAGGGCAGTGCCCCCACATCAGCTGGGAGAGGCAGCAGGAGGGGGGCCCAGCACTTAGGGGCTGGATATTGCACCCACCCCTTCCTGTGGAAGGAGATCCTTGAAGCAGGGAGGCAGATGGCTCTGTCATATTCTCCCTCCAGGTCTCCAGCCCGAGTTTCCACTCGCCAACCCGTGCATGGAATCTCCGCCCATTCTGAAGCAGGTTCCCCTCTTCTGCCCATATTCTTCTCCCAGGGGGCTCCTGCCCAGCCTTCGCCATCCAGCTTCACTGTCACCTCCTCTGTGAAGGCTTCCCACACCATGGCCTCTGGCCTCCCTGTGAAGTTCCTGACATGCTAGACGCTGCTAACTCCCTGCCTTTTGGAGAGTCCTGGGACAGCAGGGGACGAGTGCATGTACAGCTGCCCTGTCCCCCACACTTCCTGTCTCCAGGAAACCCTGTTTAGGAAGTCTTGAAGCAGGGCAGGCTTGTCTCCTTCTTCAAAAGCTCAGGCCCAGATCCTCCCACGCCTTTCATGGCAGCCACAGCCTGGCTGTGACTTTGGCTCAGCCTCCGCCCTGGACAATGCCGAGAGGAGGGGCTGGGCTGGGGGTGGGGAGGTATTCGCCCGGTGTCATAGGCGGGACCCCACATCCACCAGTGGTGGGGTGGGTGGAGGACGTGTCCTGGGCAGCCGTGGCCTGTTCCTGGGGCACAGCCTTGGCCGTAGCTCCTGCCCATTTTCCCAGGTTGGTTCCCAGCTTTCTACCTAAGTTAGCCAGAGAGTTTTCTGTTGCTTCCAACCAGGAACGCTGGCTGAGGTGGGAGATGAGCAAGCCAATGGACTCCCCCAATCTAGCTGGCACCCAGGGCGAGGTTTGAGTCCAGGAAAGGTTACCTTCCTCCTCCCTCCTCTTTCCCTGGGAAGGCAGCCCTCTGCCTCCAGGCTGACATGCCCCACCTGGTGGCCAATTTCCCTGGGGCAGAAACAGAACAGCCGAAAGGGTCCCATGAAGCAGGCTGACTGTATAACTTCCCGCAGGGATTCCTGAGTGGCCCCAGGCAGCCTCTCCTCCAGAAATCCCCCTCTCAAAGTTAGTGACCAGGCCACAGGCAAACCCCCCCCCACACATGCACGTGCATACACACACAGTGTTACATTTATATTTATTTCTCTATCTATAAATATTGAAAACTTTGAGTTCACGGAGATAGCTCCTCCCATTCCAATCAACAGTGCAGGTCCTCTAGTCATCTCCTTTTCCATATTTGTAACTTCCTTCTCAGACAGTGAGAGAGCCAGCTTCTGATACGTAGTGACCAATTAGACCAGCCTCTCCACGTAACCCATCTCCTGTATGGCCCTGCGGCCCTGCCCTGCACAGATGCCCTCCTCTCAGCTGGGCACGTGCCAGGATGCTGCTCCCAAGTAATGCCCCTCGCCTTGTCTGGGTTCTCACAGCTCGTACCAGCAACCCCCCACCCACGGGGATCTCCTTTGCGCCCTCCACATGGATGTCCTCACCGGGCTCAGGTTCCACACCACACTGGGCAGCCCCCCTCCCCCACCACATCCCCTTCCTCTGCTTAGATCCGACACCTCACTGCTCACAGACCCCCGACCCTACACAGACCACCTCCTCACCCTTCTCAGGCCGGGCGATGCCCTCCTTACCCACTGTGTGCCCATACCCACTCTGGCCACATCTCTTCTGACCAGGCGTAGACACCTACCTTGCACTGCCTCATCTAGGGGCTCTGGACAGAATTGTTAGGCAAGGAAGGGGAGGGGACGGAAAGAGCTGCTCTTTCTTAATAGGAAGCGGGGCAGTGCTCCGCGCTGGGAAGTTCTCACACCCCGATCCTATCTCACAGGCACCATCTCCATCCTCACACAAGTCCAGGGGGTGGGTTTCACCACTGCCCCCGTTTGCAAACTGCAGAAACTGAAGCTCAGGAAAGGTACAGTGACCGTCCTGTCACACAGCAGGGAGGCACAGCTCCCTGGATGTTTCTGGATGTTTGGGACTCCTCTAGAAATACACTTAGATTCCCTTCTCACCTGTCCCAGGCCCCCAAGCTCCAGGCCGTCCTCACCTTATGGCTCCTCACTAGGATGGCTGTTCTTTCAAGCTCTAGATGAGAAGGGCTCCTCCAGGAACCACAGACTCCTCCTCACAGCCTGTGAGCCCCAGGGGCTATCCCTGCAGGGATGGAGAGGCAGTCAGTGCCCACCCAGGAGCTGGGCAGGTGCAGGTGGGCCAGCGCTTGCCTGGAGCCCGAGGGGCCCGAGGAGCCTGAGGCCTGGGAAGGCACAGACCCAGGGGACCTGGAGGGAGCCCCGAAGCTCTGTGGGGTGGCCCAAGGACACCACTTCCAGTTTGCTTGCTAAGTCCCCATGACTGGCCGGGGCAAGGGCTTCTCCTGACCCCAAGGCAGGTGTGAGGGGGTTGGGAGCCCCTAGCCCCTCTGCATCCCTCACCCCCAGCTTTGTGCTCCAAGATCCACCAGAGACTAGGGGTCCCCAGTGTGTCTGGTGCCCACTTACCTCTCTGTGCCTCAGTTTCTTCATCTGCGCCTTTGGCTCTGGGGCAGGCAGCCCTGCATTCACACCTGGGTCCTGCTGACCCCCGTGTGGCTCTCTGGGAAATCCCCTCGTTCCTCAGCCTGCGTCCTCACGGGACTGATGGGAGGAGAACAGCTGTCCTCTCTGCCTTGAGAACGGTATCAGGGGGTGTGAGGATAGGGGAGCCCTGTGGGGCTGTGACACTAGGCCAGGGGAGCCAAGAGCCAGCCCTGGGGTGGTGGTCGAGGGAACTAAAAGCAAACAGAGGCTCAAGCCATGGGGAGGGTTCCATGATGAGGACAGGCCCACCGTGTCGGCAGCCATGAGAAAGTGGGTCCCTGAGCCCCCCCGCCCTCAGGACTAATGCCCACGTGAGCAGCGACATTCAGGGGGCAGGAAGATGCCTGACAGTGGAAAGGGCAGGCACTGTGATGAGCCGGAGCATCGGGGCAGGTGCTGGGACATTGCCGCCCGAGAGTGGGCCCCCTGGTCCATCTCTGGCCCAGCCCCAGCCCTGCAGGCCACAGTCCGAAGCCCTGGTCCTGCAACTGGACCCTCCTCAGGGGCCAGAGGTCCCTTCCCTGCTCGCAAGTGGGGCCTTCAGGCCCAAGCAAAGAGAGAGGAGGCAGGGAGTGGCCTGGGAGGCCCTGCGCCAGCTACATGTGATTCCCCTAAACTTCAGGGGCCTGGAATCATCTGGAGGCCAGAGCTGGAAGTGGGGGAAAGGTCACAGCGTCGCGCCAGCTGCGGCTGTGTGCCAGTGCCAGTGGGAGAAAGGCGGCTGACGTCCAGCTGGGCCAGACGCCACAGGGCAGCCCTTGCCTGGCCGTCAGCCACCCGGGAGGGCTGTACAGACCTTGTGCAGACCTGGCTGGCATCTGGTCTCCTGGGTGAGCCGGTAGGGTGTGGGGAGGCCAGGGAAGGAAGCCCCCCCTGCAGCCACCTCCCCCGTCCTGCTTCTGCCCCGGCTTCTCCAGGCTCGGGCCTGGCTTCCTAACAGGAGGGCTTTCTGGGAGCAGAGAGCCAGGCGGAGGGGTGGCGGCATAGGGGGTCGGGGCTCCCGCAAACTGTCTGTCCCTCCACACCAGAGGCTTTCAGAGGAGAGACAGGGACAGAATGGAGAATGTGTCATGTTGGAGGGCATTCGGGCAGGTGGGCAGCAGAAGCAGAGGCCTGGGGGCTGCAGGACCACCAGAGCCGGAGGGGACGGGGGGACCCATGTCCATGGGGACCTGCATGGTGGCCTATGACAGTGAGACACATGATGGCATCAGCTCTGGATGCAGGTGGACTGGAGCTGTGGAGAAATGGGGAGAAAGACACAACTGTTTTTGGTAGATCCAGGTAATCTTTAAAATAAAGAAAAACACAGCTTAATTGTGTAATTCATGTACAATATCTTGCACCTATTTAAAGTGTACAGTTTGATAAGTTTTGACACAAGTAGCATCACAATCAGGGTAACAGACATCGCCATCACCCCAGAAGTCCCCTTGTGCCCCTTCGTAACACCCCCCTCCTGCCCATCGCTGCCCTGCCCCTCCCAGCCAATCACAGATTTTTCTGTCACTGTGGCTTAGTTTGCATTTTCTAGAATTTTATACAAATGGAGTCATATAGTACGTATTCTTTTTTGCCTGACTTCCTTAACTCAGCATAATTATTTTGCTGTTTTTCCACGTTTGGGGTGTGTCAGTAGTTCTTTCCTTTTACTGCAGCGTAGTGCCCCACTGTATTCTTCAGCTCTGAGGGAGCCCTGAAAACCAGAAGTCCACAGCAGCCCCCGCAGGGGATAGAGCGTGTTGGGGCTCTCTCATTCCCAGAGAACGGTCATTGTTTGGTCTGCCCGGTGGTCCCCTGGAAGACCCTACTTGCAAGGCTGTCTTTATCTGACCTGACTTGGAGCCCTACTCCAGGGCCCTCCTGGAGAGGAGCTACTGTTCCTGGGGCACCTTTGCCCTCTGGAGCCACAGCCTTCCAGCCTGCGTGGCCTGCAGAATGTTTGCTTACTCTTATCACACCAGCATGCAAACAGAGATGAAGTGCTCGTGTGGCACCTGGTAACTGGGCCATCCCGGCCAGCTTCCAGGCTCCCCTCGTGCTCCATCTGCAGCCACAGGACAAGAGGTCCACTGCCCTGTTCTTGTCCAGAGGGATACGGATGTAGGAGGGTGAGGCCAGGGGAGAATTGGCTTGCTGGGAGTTGGGGAACTGCAGAATCACTGGCTGCCATCAGGTCCCAGGAGGACACAAGGGCTGTGTCCCCCTGGGCCACCCTTCTTGCATGGCTGAGCCCAAGATCTGGGCAAACAGGTCACCCACAGTGCTCGCCTTGGGATAGGGTCACACCTAGACACTGCCCAGGGATGAGGAGCTGGGACAAGTGGCCTGGCCACCCCCAAAGGAGCACTCTTTGACCTTGGGTTTGGATACTCAAGTCAGAGTAGAAGGCAGGCTGGGTTCTCATAGGCCCTCAGCCCATCCTTGGATGCCTCAGAACTGAAAGAGAGCAAGTCTGTGCATTTGTGTGGGGACAAAATTTTTTTTTATTAGGATTTTACTTTTTTAGAGCAGTTTTAGGTTCATAGCAAAATTGAGAGGAACAGAGGTACAGAAGTACAGTAATTTCCCATATACACCCTGTCCCCACACATGCATAGCTCCCTCCATTATCAACATCCCTCTTCAGAGTGGGACATTTGTCACAATTGATGAACTCACAAGACACATCATTATCACTCAAAGTCCGTAGTTTTTAGGTCACTCGGTGTTGTACATTCTGTGGGTTTGGACAAACGTATAATGACGTGTGTCCACCACCATGGTATCGTGCAGAGTATTTTCACTGCCCTGACAGTCCTCCCTGCTGCACCTAGTCATCCCTCCCCTCTCCTCCTCAGCCCCTGGCGTCCACTGATCTTTTCACCATCTCCATACTTTTGCCTTTTCCAGAATGTCACATAGCTGGAATCATACAGGATGCAGCCTTTTCAGATTGCCTTTCAGTTGGGAATATGCATTTAAGTCCCTCCATGTCTTTTCATGGCTTCATAGCTCATTTTTTTCAGCACTGAATAATATTCCGTTGTCTGGATGTGCCGGTTTATTTATCCACTCACCTACTGAAGGACACCTGGGTTGCCCCCGAGTTTTGGCAGTTGTGAATAAAGCTGCTGTAAACACCCGTGTGCAGGCTTCTGTGTGGACGTGTTTTCAGCTCCTTTGGGTAAATACCAAGGAGCAGGATTGCAGGGTCTTGTGGTAAGAGTGTTTAGTTTTGTAAGAAACTGCTGAAGTGGCCGTACCATTTTGCATTCCCACCAGCAATGAATGAGCGTTCCTGTTGCTCCACAGCCTCACCAGCATTTGGTGTTGTCAGTGTCCAGATTTTGTCAGTGTGTAGTGGTGTCTCATTGTGGTTTTCATTTGCATTTCCCTCATGACACATGATGTGGAGCATCTGTTCATATGCTTACTTGCCATCTGTATGTCTTCTTTGGTGAGGTGTCTGTTAAGATCTTTGCCTATTTTTTAATTAGGTAGTATGTTTCCTATTGTTGTTTTAAAAGTTGCTTATATATTTTGGATAATAGTCCTTTATCAGATGTGTTTGTTGCAAAATTTTCTCCCAGTCTGTGGCTTGTCTTCTCATTCTCTTGACATTGTCTTTCACAGGATAGAAGTTTATAATTTTAATGAAATCTAGCCTATCAATTCTTTGTTTCATGGATCACGCATTTGGGGTAGTACCTAAAAAGTCATCATCATACTCAGGGTTATCTAGGTTTTCTCCTCTGTTGTCTTCTAGGAATTTTATAGTCTTGCATTTTACATTTAGGCTGTGATCCATTTTGAGTTAATTTTTGTGGAAGTTTTAAGGTCTTGTCTAGATTCATCGTGGGGGAAGCTCTGTATCTATTCCAACAGGTAAAGTGTGCTACCCCGGGTGCTTTCCTTTCCTGCCCTCCTTTAGGGCGGCACAGGCAGAGCAGTCTGTGTGATAAACTCCCTGGTGAGTTTTAAGCTTTTGGGACCAGAAAGGATCTATGCCTCATCCCTGCAGATGGTTGTTTACAGGGAGAGGCCTCTCCTCCCGGCCTAGATACCAGGCCAGCTGGAACTCTTAAGTATTTTCACAATTTCCCTGGTGAGTGTTTAAGGTCTTGACATATGGTAAGATGAAAGGAAGGAACGAAGGAGGGAGGGAGGGAGGGAAGGAAGGAGGGAAGGAGGGAGGGAGGGAAGGAAAGAAGGAGAGAGGGATGGAGGGAAGGAGGGAAAGAAGGAAGGAAGGAAGGAAATAGGGAATAAAAAACATATATCTTGCACTATTTTAGTTTTTATCATTTAAGAGTTTCCTGAAAATTAAGCAAGTGTGCTTTTTCAGTAGGGCAAAGAAAACAAGTCATGCGACAAATCCAGAGACAATCATGATGTAACTGTGTAGCTTGCTGTATGACCTTGGAAGGTTCCTGAACACAGGGGCTGGTTGCACTCAAGTGTGAGGTGGTTTCCCTGGGCTTTGGACTTCATTATCTGTCACGAGTAACAGGAAAACCAGGCACTGAAAGGAGTAGAGATTAGAAGGAAAAATCCACTCAGAGCATTGAAGTGGTCTTCCTTCAAATATTTATACGTCCATTAAACCTGAACACAGGTGGACACTGGTTGGCAATCTTTCAGGGAAGGAAAGTCAAATTTTCTTTCCTAATCACCGAAAGAAAATCCACCCACCAGATTCATTCCCTCCTGAAGGCTGTGTATTAGCTTTCCTCAGCATTTGATAACTTGAGAGTGTGGTCGAGTTCCTGCTCAGCAGCAACATACAAGAGAATATCCAAGAAGGAACAGTCGGGATTTGGAAAGTCCAGTGATCTTCCAGGGGCTGCCAACTAGTCATTCATCTTACAAACACTGGATTGGTTGATTCATTCAGTCGTGTAGTGAGAATTTATCGATCATTGTATCAACCGGCATCTCAGCAGGAATCAGATGGCACTCAAAACAGCACAATTCAGAGAGATTATTTGTCAAGAGATGATTTACCAGGATGGACTGTAGGGGGACCTAAAGGGATAGTGTTGTGACCTCCAGCGGGTAGCAGCTGGTCCCTGAAGGGAGCAGGAAGTGGTGCCGGTGCCTGAGAGTCGTGTGGAGACCACCTAGAGAGGAGCAGGGAGCTTCAGGAACAGTCTGCTTGGGTGGTTTGGAGGAGGAGCCGGGGATTCAATCCCTGACCGTGCTCTCTTCCTCCCCTTAGCTCTCCTCCCCAGCCGTGCAGGCTGCCTGGTCCACACAGGTGCGCCCCCCTTGGGAGGGCAG
Source organism: Tapirus indicus (assembly GCA_031878705.1). Lineage (NCBI taxonomy): Eukaryota > Metazoa > Chordata > Mammalia > Perissodactyla > Tapiridae > Tapirus > Tapirus indicus. The sequence continues at coordinate 8,069,091 of CM062923.1, read as the reverse complement.
AGTGGAGAAGGGTGGAGCGGGCTCTGGAGTGGCCCATACAAGATATCTGCACAAGTGTCTACAGGGTGCCAGCCATTGCTGTGGGCATTTGGGAGTCATTACTGAACAAGTCAGACAAAACCCCTTATTCTGGTGGAAGGAACATTCTAGCAATGGAGGCAAATGATAAACAATAGGCATAATACTCAAGTGAAATATATTGCAGGTTAGAAAGTATAAGTGCTATGGAAAGAAATAGAGAGGTTAAGGAGGCCTAGGGGCCCAGGCCGCCGGGGGTTCAGGGGGGCGGCGGAGGGGGCAGTAGGACAGAGGTGGGGGTGGGGCCTTCACCTTGGAAGGGTATCTTGACATGCCTGGATCACGGACCCCCAGAAGCTTTACTGCGACAGGCCCCTGAGTTTTTGTGGCTTTCTCCCCTCTGCTCGCACATACTTACTAACATCGTCTGGAGAATATGCTGTTTCCTGCTCACCTGATCCTTTCAGCACAGGATCATCAATGGGTGGACTAACCTGATGTCCCCTGGGATGGAAAGGTGACCAAGGTCCCTACAGACTAGACTCTAACTCAGGGCTGGAGAGTTGGGATAGCCCTGAGGTCAGCAGCAAAGGTGTAATGTTGGCCCTGGCAGCTGAAAGCACACTGCTTCTGATGGTCTTTCCTAACAAATGTGGAGAAAAACGTATTTGCCAAGAAGGGCAAGCCTGAGATGCAGCCTATACTCACCTTCTTATTAACGCCACTGACGTCCCATCAGGCTCATAAAGCTCATGTCTTTCTTCCTGCTAACATGACCGAGATTGGACAGACATCTCCAACATGCGTTTCAGCAGAGGAAAACCAACAGTCAGTCGGGGCGGCTTTGATCTGTATGCTGTCAACATCACGCAACCTCGGGAGACGCAGCTGTGCAGTATCTTCCGCTGATGCTGTAACTAAAAACACGCTCTAAGAACAGCAAGAAGGCTGGAAGGGCTGAAGAGGAGAGAGAGGGAGAGTAGTCAGAGGTGAGGTCAGAGGGTAAGGGGCACAGGTCCCATCTACATTATGACTTCGGCTTTTCCTCTGAGTGAAATAGGGAACCATTGCAGGGTTTTGAGCGGGAGTAGCTTACTCTGATTCACATTTTAGAAGGATCATTGTGTCTGCTAGATTGAGAATAAAATGAAGGGACCCATGGATGGAAATAGTCCAGTCAGGTTACTGAAAAAATCCCGGCAAGAGCTGAGGTGGTGAGAAGTGGTTGGATTCTAGGTATGTTTTGAAGGTAGAGGCAACAGGATTTTCTGAGCGATTGGATACAGGATGTGAAAGAAAGGGAAGCTGAGGATGACTCCAAGGTTTTTGTTCAGGGCAACTGAGAGCATGGAATTAGCCTTTGCTGGTGACCTTCCCTCTGCCAAGCACTATGCTGGGTGTGGGGCCATGGAGGAGAGTAGGAAAGGCATGGTGCCTCCCCTCAGGGCTCTTGCACTCTGGGGCAGGGGTGGAGAGGGGGCAGTTAGGCATCTAAACAGGCCATTACGACATGATGCTATAGAGGCACAAAGGAGGGGCGCAGAAAGGGGAGTGCCAAGAACAGCTCTCGCAAAGAATGGGTGGAACTTCTGCAGCCAAAACAGAGGAGGCCTTCAGGAAACGGAAGACGAGGGCAAAAGCAAAGGGGAGTGATGAAGGGCAGGACTTGTGTGCTCAGCAACTTGCAAACAGGCTTCTACAGGGGAAATGCTCTTGGGAAATGCTGGGGGGCACCGTGGACCTGTGGGCCAGTCAGGACGGGCCACTTGTGGTCTATCCTGACACGATCTGATCCACAGTTGAGAGCCCGTGAGTGGAAACGGCTCAGAGGTGGCTGAGCTACAGGCAGGAATGGAAGCTACTGTAACGGTGGAGACAAAGAGAATGAGAGGGAAATGGGGGAAGACATGGCAGGTCGAAGGTCTGACTGGATGTTGGGGATGAGAGAGACGGCAGAGTAAAGGTGACCCCCTTTTCTGGCTTGGGTGCCGTTCACAATAGGAACCACGGAGGAGACGCACGACTGAGAAGGCAGAGTCGTCAAGTTTGGGATGTGTTAAGTTGAAGTGCCTGGTGGAGAATGTCCAAGAGGGGCTGGATCTAAAGCTTAAGGGAGTTCTAGACAGGGGGAAGAAATTTGGAAGTTGCCGGTGTTCAAGTGATTAGAATCAGAGGATGGAGAAGAGACCATAGACTGGCCCCCGGGGACAGTAACACTTCCGGTGCAGGCATGGGGTCAGAAAAGGGACGGCCAGAGGTAGGAGAATCAGAGTGCTGCCTGGTAAACATTTCTCTGACCCACTTCCCCTTTCCAGTTTCCCCAAAGCCCTGATTTCTATTTGCGGAGCTGTGTGGCTGAAGGTAGGAGACTTTCGTCCTGGGGCCATAATGATGGTTCACCAGTGGGCGTGTAAAATTAGATGATTCAATCCAAGTGAAACCCAGGATTTCCACTGGCAATCTTGCACCTAGGTTTTTTTTTCTCTTCTAGACTTGAACCAGGAGACCCAGAGTTTTAGTGTGAGTCATCTGAGACCGCAGAAGAAGAGTGAAACTAGGATGAAGCCCCCAAAGGAGGAAAGAAATTAGAATGCTGGTGACATCAAGCTCTAGGATCAAGCTTTGCCACCATTTGACCTCTCAGTTATGAAAGCAATACATTTCCTTTATTGCTTAACCAGCTTAAAGAGTTTCTGATACAACCAAAACCTTCTAGCTGGTACACCCATCATGAAAGCCAATATAATTTAAAAGGTTGTCCTTAATGTCAAATGCCCTAGAAACTAAAGATAAGCAATTAGGTCATGGGTAACCTTGGAAAGAGCATTTTCAGGGAAACAGCAGGTGATAGTGGAAAGCAATGGAGGTTTGGAGTCAGACGTACTTCTGTCTCTTCCCAGCAGTGTGATCTCCTGAACCTGAGTCCTGTCTGTGAAATGGGGCGATATCCCCCCTTTCATTTGATCCTGGGAGGATGAAAGGAGACTGTCAAGTGTCTAGCACAGAGTTCAATAAATGGCATGGCAGGGATAGAAGTTGGATTGCGCCGGACTGAAGTGCATGAGAAGTAAGTGGGACATGAGCAGCTTATTCTTTCAAGGATATCATCACACAGTTCACAGAAAATGAAGTACAAACGGCCAGTAAACATGAAGTTATGCTCAACTTCACTCAGAGAAGCGCAAATCAAAGCAGTAAGATGTTGGGAAACAAACTGTCTCATAGTCAGTGGGTAGGAATGTAAATTGGTTCACTTTGATTGGGAATTTGGCAGTTATCTACAAAATATTTACGGAAGATATTCTTTGACTTAGCATTCTTCTGCTAAGAACTCATCCTACAATTTTACTTTACAAGTACGTAAGGACAGACATGCAGGCATGTTTTCTGCAGCAATGTCTGTAATGGCAAAAACTTAGCCTAAATTTCCATCAGTGGTCACTGATTAGACAATGATAACTATATAATGGAATACAATACAATCATTAAAAAGAACACGTCTAAAGGATAGTGATAAATGACAACAAAAAATAGTATGACTCTATTTGCAGGATAGTATGAATAGTATTCTTGAGTTGGCAGGAAGGATTCTCGTGTAGCCCTGGAGAAATTATCAATGGTTCTCTCTTGGGAGTGAGTTGGGGAGGTAGGAAATTGATGCCTCAGAGAAATCTTCCTGTGGAGCTCTAACATTCATTCTAATGGCTTGTTTTTTTCTTAGCATTTCTTAACATTTATAGTAAAACAAAATTTGGCTAAAAGATTTGAAGGAGGTGATGGCTAAAGGAGTTCAGGACCAAGGGGGTGTGTGTGTGTGTGTAAGATAACAGCCTTGAACCAAGAACAGTCTGTGCCCCTAGTGTTGTTATTCCACACCTGCTGGGACAGACCTTGGGCCTGGGCACTGGGGGAGGCAGGAGGCAGGAGGCGTAGGTTCAAGGCCTGACGACACCACTTACTGACGGGGTGCACTGTATTTGCTATATATTGGTGACCACTATTTGCAGGTGAAATGCAGATATTGCTAACAGTGGATGACACTACTACAATGCTTCTTTCATAGGGTAAATGGAGGAATGGAAGTCACAAATGTCCATGTACTTTGCATGGTTCCAGCCAGGTAAGGTCCAGCCTGCCTCTACTTGCAGGTCCCACATTCACCTTCTCCTGTCACTCCTCCGTGAGGTTTTGTCAGCCTCTTGAAACCACCTTTCCTTGAGCAATGTCTTAGGGACTTCTGCTGCAAAGTTATGTAGATGATTCCTACTCTGGGGCCTGCTGGTCCAGGTCCAGCCCAGACTAGTTTCTGAGCTTCTAACTTCTAAACAATCTCCTGGTGTCTTGCAAGTGACTAGGCTACTCAAGGGCACCAACCAGTCATTTAATCATTTCAACATCATTTACTGAGCTTCTGGCTTTGTAACTAGCACTGGGGTAGGTGCCAGAGGTCCAAGGAGACGAGAAGTTTTGATCACAATATGGAGCAGTGAGGCTAGGGGAAGGGACCTGGGGTAATCCACTGGGGAGCTCAGGGAAGCCCCTCACCTCCAGGGGAAAACCAAGTTTCAAGGCAGAAGTAAGAGCTAAGTGACAAAGGGAGAAAGAAATGCAGCAGAACGTGGGAAGGCAGGGAGTATAAGGGAAGCTGAGGAGCTCCCCAGAGCCTTGGTGAAGGTGGAGCCCAGGAAAGGCTCCCGTGGAGAGGATGTGTGGCCTGTGGCCCCACACAGGCTCCCCGTGCTGAGCTGGGCTCTGGAACCGCTGAGTGACCAGGAGCCAAGTGTGCCCCTAAGGATTCTTGACTTGTGGCCCAAGGATTAGAGTGAAAAATGCACAGATGTCGCAGGAAATTGATCAGGGAGTTTACTTCATTAATTAGACCACGTATTCATTAGAAATATATTTGTGTCTATCACAGTTAGGCCCTGGATTACCTGAATATGCTCGTGACAGCTGTTTGACTTAGAACTTCTGACGAACTGAAACGTTATTATTGGTAGATTTTCTGTTAAGCTTTTAAAAACTAAGAACACTGATTTTAGGTCTGAAAGCATTTACCTTCAGCTTTGGTCATTAAATTTTGGTAATGGCTGAAAAATTATTCAGGGCTCCCTTACTGAACAATTACTTAGATCACTGGACACCTGCTGGGAAGTAAGGAGAAACACTAGCTCACAATTTTCAGCTCCACTATTCTAAGATCTCAAATTTTGCTTTACTGACTAATGAAAGGACAAAGTCAAACTGAATAACAAGAAATGACATGTTACGAAATAGACATATAAAATTTAATCCTTTTGGTTTAAAATACATCTTCAATGATACAATTAAAAACAAGACAAAATTGATTTCATAAAACAAAATATAAAATATTGTTATTATGACCCATTCCCATGATATTCTTATCTTAGAAAACCAGCAATTTAGTTCACATACTTCATTAGAGTATTTTAACATAAGACTGTAACTATCAATCCTACTTGTACAAATGACCTACTCTAGTTCCCTGAACCTAAAGATAACCCGTGATTTTATTTGTTATAAAATTACACTTTTTAGTATTTTTATATATTTAAACATGTATACAAAATGTTCCCCTGCCATAGTAATATAGTCTCATAAATTCATGAATGTTTTCTAGAACTGTTAGCATACAAGATAATCAAAGCTTGAAGGCTCTGAAACATGATAAAATAGAAATAATTTCTTGTAACAGGAATATTAGGAAGAGCTCCACTTTGAACTGTCACCTGATACACAAGTCACAATGTGTGTTGTAATTACAGTGTTTGTTCACTCCACTAGGTACATGTGACACTAGCATACACAACAGACATGAGTTGCAGTAGTGTTTTTCCTTTACTTCATTTGTTAAACAGTGCAGAAATCCAAATAATGACATTCTCAAGAGCAAACAGGCTCTGTCCTTTGAGAAGGTTTGCTATGCTATGGAATGATGGCTGTGTTTGGGAAAACAGAGAGCGCGTTTTAGTGGCTCCATTAAGCACAGTCCTCTATCTGCTTGGGAGACATTATCAAAAATAACTTAACCTCTCGTCTAGGGAAAGTTTTTAAAGCAGACCTTATCGCATCTCTTTACTGTATGTACACAGACACCATATTTATATATTATCTATTTATATAAGACATATATGTACATATTTACAGACACAGGCCTTCAAAAATGTATTGCACTTATATACAATGCAGCTTTAGCTTAAGTGATTCATATTAACCCATGTAAGTTCTTCATAAGAAAGGCAGTTGATATGTTCATGAAAGTTGCACAGGAAGATTTCAGCAACATGCCCTATTTGAGTAAACACTTATGGGGGGATGAGCGGCTGAGGGAGAAGGGCTCATCCTTTCCTCTTTGGATGCTGCTCCCGCTAACCTGAGGCCATCACAGTCACACTGAGTCCAGACAAGAGCACGAGGTCCTTAAAAGCCAAGCCCACTGCCTCCTCTGACTGCACCAGTGAGCTGGCCCACCAACACTGAAGAGACAAGGTAGACGTCCCAATGTTTTCATAAATAATGTAGCAGACATCCTAAAGGTCCCCAGAGTGTCTATTAAATCTTGGAACCAAGTTTTCACTTTTAATCCTAAGTATTTATATCAGAAATTTCAAACATAATAGAATATGGATTTCTCTGTCATCTGAAAAATGCCAATGTAATAGATTCAATGCTCTCTCCTTGCCGAATGCAGTGCCATCTCCAACGCGAAAGGAACCCCTTCCACTGACATCCACTGCTTTGGAGGCGGCTGACCGGTGCACCCACAGCCTGCCACACTAAAATACCCCCATGACACCTTCGTGTCACTCGCTGGCAGTCGTGGGCCTGGACACCCTTAGATCTCGGTGAGCGTGAGTTTGTACGACCCCCCTGCCTCTTCGATCTGAAGCTGGAAGGTATCTTCGTTGGAGTAATGCTTCACGATGTTGTCATCCATGTTCACCAGAATCCTGGACGAGGAGAGGCAAGACAGATCCGCTCATTCCCACCCGCTTTGGAGCCACACCCTGATTTCACAATTAGTGCTGCCACTTACTACCTGTGACACGTGAGACAAACTATTTAAACCTCCCTAAGCCTCAACTTCCTCACCTATGAAATAAGGATAAGAACAGTGCTTGTCTATAAGACTGTCGGGCTTAAATGAGGCACCAAGTAAAGCACGTACAGCAGTGCAGGGCACATTACACCAAAACATACCAGTTGTGTGAGTGCTCACTCAATAGATGAGTGAGTCTACAGAAGGTGCACCTCCTTGGTCCAGCTTTAGAAGGCGTATCAATAAAACAATCCACACGATCTGAAGCCACAGTTCCCCGACAAATTATCTGCCCTGGCAAGTTACCCTCAAAGTTTAGTCGAACTACTAAGTTCAACCGTTCCCACTAGGCCCATCTAGAAAATTCCAATTAGGATTTGCGTTAGAATTAAGCCAAAAAATTCTTATGTTATACCCTGCTTACTCATGCCAAATAGCATAGACACTTAAGTAAAACAGAACTAAAAGTATTAATTTCTGGACAAAGAAGCAATGTTCTATGATTGAAAACACAACCCAGGACAGGAAGCCAGAAGTGGAAGGAGCAAAGTCTTTGCAGTCGGTCAAGACTGAACTTGAATCGTGGCCTCGGTGCTAACCTGCTACCTGACCTTGGACAAGACTCTCAGGCTCCCAGTGCCTCAGCTACCTCGTCTACAAAGTATCGATAGTGACACACGTCTCAGAGGGTAACGTGAGAATTAAATAACAGGGGAAGTGCCCAATCAGGTGCCTGACCCATGATGGGGGCGGCGATGTTATCCTTAGTAAACTTCACAACGCACTCTGGGACTGGAGCCACCTCACTGCTGCCAAGAACCAGAAGAACAAGTAAGTTTTACTTGAAAAAAACCCCACAAGATGTCTTAAAAAAGTAGATCAATTTTATGTGGATAATTTAAGAAAAAATACATTCTTGTATTAATGTTTCTGTAACTGTTTCTGGACTGGGCACAAATGCATGTGAATAATATTTATGTTATATAATGTTAATGTTATTTAGAGGCACTAAGAATGCCAGTCAATGCTCACCCTTTTTTACATTTCTTGAATATTTTTCCAATCTTGTCATGGGGTACATCATATTTATCTGAGATCTAAAAGAGCAAAGAAAAATAATTACATAATGCTGTTTTCATGGCTTTAACAAACAATATATATTAATATAGTGGTAGTCAGTCCACTTTCTGTTTTTCAAAAATGCATCTGCAAAGATATACAGAAGACCCAGTCCCTATTCCGGGGGGTTTGGGGGGTGTCACCTACCTTTGGAGGGAGCTGGAATCATATGCTTGTTATCTCCTCCTAGTTTACAGATGTCCAGAAGTGTATTATATGGTCATAGGTTTTTTTAAAAGTAATACTTCATAGAGCAGTTTTAAGTTTTAGAAAAATGGAGCAGAAAGTACAGCTGCTCCCCCCCAGTCCCCCCACTGCTAACATCTCATGTTAGTGTGGTGCGTCTGTCGCATGTGATGAGCCAACACTGCTGCGATATGATGACCTGAGTCCAGAGCTGACAATGAGGGCTCACCCTGAGGTGCCCACTCTGTGGGTCTTGACAAACAGATAACGACATGTGAGCACACAGTCACGGGTGTCTGATCAAGTGTACGAAGGCTCTGCTTTGGAGTCAGACACACCCAGGCTGAAGCAGTTCTGATGCACTTTCCACTAGCAGGTGACCTTTCTGACCCTCGGCCTCCCCTCATCAGTAAACCACGGGACTGCTGTGAGGACTAAATCGTGTCCAGCACAAAGCAGGAGTTACTTTCAGATACAGAACTACGGGAAGGAAGGAAACATTAGATATCCCCTAGTCCAGGAGAAACATCCAAGTTTCTCATCACAAACCGAGAACCATGGCTCTGCCAGCTCCACCCAGAGCCTCTCCGGAGAGCACAAAGGCTCCAGCTAAGGTGGCTGCAGCCACGGAGTGTGGCCCTCAGCGTCAGCCCCCGGCCTGATCAATGAGTGGTCCACACGGTGCAGTGAAATCAGTACAGTGTAAACTCTGGATGTTTTCCTTTCAGGGCATAAAGGCCACCTGAGAGGATGAGCAACTCCAAGGACACGCAGCGGCTTCAGTCTAGATCAAAGGCTTTATCTGGAATTGCTGTCCCGACGACTCCCACACTGGGGGTTACCACCTCCCCTCTATCTGGAGAGCGAAGCTCGAGGCGGCACCGAGAACTGCAGCCTCAGAACACCAAACTTCAGATCGCTCTCAATCTAACAAAAGCACACATTTCATACCAAATCCAAGCTCCCATCAGACAAACAGGTCCATTTCTTTTCTGTATCACTGGATAATAATACTTCGTAGATTTTTGAAATCCCAGCCCCAAGAGATCTCAAACACTGTAGTCAATTCCTTATGAGCTGTGAACAAGTTATATTTGGCATAGTAAGTCTCAATCTTTTTCACACTCTCTTCTCTCTCCATAATCAAGAGTCTGCATGATTCTTAAGAAATGAGGAAGGGTTGTCAGAAGACAAGGTAAGAAAGAGGAACCCAGAAGAAATCGCAGGAAGCAGAAAAACGACAGAACGAGGTGCTAATGGTGGCGCTGGCTATGGTACAGGGGAGGGACTGTGTTGAGAGACACCTGTGAACTCGGAGCCGCCTTGAGAGTCTCAGCCCCCAGTCCACTGTCCCCTCTTTATTTTTCTTCACTGCATTTATCAGCACCTGGCAAATTACATATTAGTTTCTTTGCTTATTTTACTGTCTCTATCTTCCTAAGGAGAGCCTAAACTCCATTTGGTACTGTGTCACTTACTCTTGAAACTCTAGTGCCTAGAATAGCTCCTAGCACAAAGCAGGCCCTTAAATAATTTGTCAAGTGAATTCAATACATGCAGCTATTAGGGGAAGCCAGGAGAAACATATTTCTAGCCCAGTTATGCACATGCTTAGAGCACAAAGATTCCTATGATTTATAAGGGGTCAAGGTTGATAAATATCAAGATACAGCACTGATTCCTTGAAATCTACCCTGGGGCAAAGTCAACATGGGAAATCAGCATGGCATCCTCATGCTATCTCTCACTGATGTCCCAAAGGGCAGGCTGGGGTCAGTTTGCTTGTTGGCCCTTAGCTGAGATCCTGTAGGAAGGGTTTATGGTCATCAGTGGTCAACCTCTAAATTTTCTGAAATATGCTTTGAGTAAGGTCTTGACACAAGTTTGGTCATTCCTCAGGATCAGCAGTTTCAAAGGCAGACTGAGGAGCCACTGCTTTCATGCATGAAGTTTTTAGATTTTATTTGATCAAAAATAATTTTTGTTGGAGCTGGCCTGGTAGTGTAGTGGTTAAGTTCGCGTGCTCCACAACAGGTTGGGATCCTGGGCATGGACCTATGCCCTGCTTATCAAGCCATGCTGTGCCAGGCGTCCCACATATAAAGTAGGGGAAGATGGGCATGGATGTTAGCCCAGGGGCAATCTTCCTCAGCAAAAAGGGGAGGACTGGCAACAGATGTTAGCTCAGGGCTAGTCTTCCTCACCAAAATACAAAAAAAAAAAAAAAAATTATGTTAGCTTCTAAATGGCTTGTTAAATGGCAATCTCCCTTTAACCAAGTATATAAAAGTTTAAACTATTTCACAGGTCATCACAAATTCACTCAGTTCGGTGGACTAGACATTCCTGAATGGCTACTACCCACCAACTAGTGTGCTGGAAGCAGTGGTGTGAGCCTGAGTGGAGACAGCCCTGCCAACAACTGAGGACCGCGGGAGGCAGGATCAAACACGGGCCACGCCCCAGGCACAGGCACATCGCCGGGACTCAGGAAAGGCTTCAGAGACTTTAGTACAAAGCAATCTGGATGATCTGGTGAAATTTGTGCCAGTGGAATTCCACGTAAGTTTGTTTTCACCTTTTAAAGAGGATTACAAAGCTCATGCTACTTACAGCTTCCATCAAGCCTTTCAAAGACGGAGTCTTGAGCATCAGGGCATCAAAGACTTCTTCCGACTCCTTCCGCACATAGAGCAGCACTAACCCCCAGTCAGGAATAAGGAGGTGAAAAAGGAAAAAAAGGATGCAATTCATTCACATGAGCAAAATAAGAAAACAGATCCAGGTACTGGTTACAATAGAAAGAGACAGCCACATCGAGGACAGCAAACACGAACCAACGTACAATCTGCCTTGAGGAACACAGCTTTTGGCTTCTTTTAACTCGGCATACGTCCAAGCTCAAGCCAGGAGTTGGTCTGATGGAAGAATACTCAAGAAGTCCAACTGGACAAGATTTGTTTGAGCAACTGATGCTTTGGACCGACTCAGAACTCACTTCTAATTTAAAAGTCCACTAAGAACTGTAACCAACGCACCTCGCTTTGGTTCTTCTGTCCGGGTCAGCTTAGCAGGAGGTGGAATCGCAAAGTCATCTTCCGACCCGTACGGCCCCCTTTTCAGGTTAGATCTGCAGGAGATCGAAAGCATGCAATTAGTGTCTTCAACTTCAGTCGCTTGCAGAAACAAAAAGAGTTTTAGGGCATATCACTGAATTTCAGATTTAAAATGACCTTCATTCTTTATCTGGTCCTGCTTCCTTATTTTGTGGATGAAGATATGAGGCCCAAGGAAAGATACCAACTGAGCCAGGGCTTGTCCCATTTAATGGCAGAGCTGGGACCAGACTCAGGTCACCTGCCAGACACCCTCCACTGCTCTTACACTGGATCAAGCTGCCTTTCGGGAAAAACTTGATGGAGGAGACAGGATCTGAGATACATGTGAAGGTGGTAACAGAGGAGAGGGCGTGTCGAAAAGGGAGACAGTCTGAGCAGGAAAATGCAAAGCCAGGCTGGTTGCGGCAGAATGTTCCACAGGAAGACAAATCTAGAAGAGCAGGTTAGGCTTTATTGTGGAATATCTTGATCACTTGGTTCCAAGGAATTTTAGATTTTATGTTGCAGATATTAGGGAATCTTTCAAAGTTTGTTGAGATGAGAATGCTGTAATCCAAGTGTGTGGTAGAGACTGAAGGGGACTCAGGACCCACAACAGAAGATCCAGTCGGAGGACGCTAGGGACAATCATAGCATGTGATTCTACAGGGTTAATATGTACTTAACCCTTTAAAACCTACAGCAGCATTGGTGGAAGTAAAAAGGAGGAAATGGATACAGGCGTGTTTGAAGAAAGATATGAAAAGTGACCGGCCATAAGAGCACAAGTTATGGGGTGTTCCATGTGATGGGGTTCAGTGTGGGTGAGCAACAAAACAGTAAACTAACTGAAAATGAAGAAGTGGGTGATTGGTTTTGAGCACAATGATCACTTCAAGAAGAGGGGTTGGGCCTTAAAATGTCAGCCTGTCTCAGCTCCCAGGGCAGACCAGGCCTCCCTCCAGTGAAAGCACTGTAGGATTTGACTGAGCACACGAAGGGTCAGAGGCAGTGGAGGACTGGCCTTCAGAGAGAAGGCCCCGGAGGCAACATGGGTGGGATGGGGAGCTATAGTGGCCCAAAGAGGGGGCCTGGCCCCTCAATGTGGTAGAGCGCTGAGCAGACAGGGCTGCCAGCGTGGGCAGTCAGGGCCCATGCTGGGGGAGCAGTACCACCTCAGTGACACATGAGCAGTGAGCACACCCGCGGATCTCATCTGGATGCCAAAACCCATTGTCCACCACAAGGAACCAGGGCTCCCTGGAGAAGAGGCTGATGCTAGGGCTGGAGGACGGAAAACACAAGTGCCTGGAACACACTTTGTGCCTGAAGGCGAGGAAATGCTCAAGGAATTGGAGGGCGGGAGGGTCATGTCAAAGGGACCCAGGAGCAAGCTTGAAGGACGCCACTGACCCCTGGGACAACGTGAACAAAGTAAATGACAATAACGGATTACAACTTATTGAATAAAATTGGAAACTATGAGTCCATACCAACGTAAATAAATAAATGAATACACTGAAAGTCTGATGAGGAATGAGATATTTAGAAAGCTACAAAACATCTTAGCCAGCCCTGGTGGTCTAGTCGTTAAGATCTGGCACTCTCACCACCATGGCCCGGGTTTGTTTCCCGGTCAGGGAACCACACTACCCGTCTGTTGGTTGTCCCGCTGTGGCAGCTGCGTGTTGCTGTGATCGTGATAGCTATGCCCCCAGGATTTCTGACACCAGCAGGGTCACCCATGGTGGACAGGTTTCAGCAGAGCCTCCAGACTACAACAGACTAGGAAGAAAGACCTGGCCACTGACTTCCAAACAAACTGGCCATGAAAACCCTGTGAATAGCAGCGGAGCATTGTCTGACAGAGCGCCGGAAGGTGAGAGGATGGCGCAAAAAGACCAGGCAGGGTTCCACTCTGCTGCCCACAGGGTTGCCAGGAGTCAGAATCCACTGGACAGCACTACCAACAAAGCACCTCCCCACAAAACACTTCCTACAAAAGGAGAAAGAGCAACTTCGTGGTGGACAGGCCTGGCAGACGCACCTTAACCAAGTGATCAGAGTGAACACCATGAGCACCGGGGTGAACTGGAAGCGTGCCACCTGACAGCGTACGTCTATGACGCTCCTGCCAAGACACATAACCTGAATCTGATCACGAGAAAACAACGGACAGACCCAAACTGAGGGACCTTCAACAAAACAACTGGTTTGTAATCTTCAAAAGTTTTAGGTCAGGAAAGTCAAGGAGAGACTGAGACTGTTCCAGATTGAAGCGATTAAAGAGACATGACGACTAAATACACTGTGTGAGTCTGAGCTGGATCCTTTTTTGCTGTAAAAGACATTATTGGAACAACTGGCAAAACTTGAACGGGGTGTGAGGACTGGCTGGTACCAATGACTCAGTGTGAATATCCTGACTTTGTTACGAGGAGAACATCTTTGTTTGTAGGAAATACACACGAAAGGATTTAGAACGATGGGTCATTGGGTTGGCAACTTACTCTCAAATGGCTCAGGAAAAAATGAGTTCTTTGTATCGTGCTTGCAATTTTTCTGTAAATTTGAGATGGTTTCAAAATAAAAAGAATTTATTAAAACAAAACATAAATCTTACCCTTCACCCTCCAATTCTTCTGAGGCAATCGGAAGGACCTAAGACCAAAGAAAGATTGCTTTTCAACTATATGCTCAAAATATTTCAGACCATAAATGAATTATTCCTAAAATGAAAATAATTTTGAATTTGACCAATCTAATACAAAATCCTCTACCCCTGCTTTTCAATAACTAGATTCTTAGAGATTATCTTAAACTCCTCTAACTCAGGGGTTGGCAAACTATGGCCGGTGGGCCAAGTCTGGCCTGATGCCTATTTACGTAAATAAAGTATTTATTGGCACACACCCACACTCATTCACTGGCATACTGTTAATGGCTGTTTTGGCCCTACAATGGCACAGCTGAGTAGTCACAACAGAGATCATATGACCCAAAAAGCCTAAAATATTTACTATTTGACCCTTTACAGAAAAAGTTTGCCAACCCCGCTCACTCCAAGGCTTCTCATCAGAATCTGGACACATGGGTGACGGCTCCCCACAAGAACTCCGAAAATCATTAGCCCATTGCAAATCTGTCTACAAAGTCCACGGCAGACCATCTTTTTGATATTTATTTGAGCTCAGCATGGACAGCATGCTCTACTCTATTCAGGTTCCTACCTCTACTAAGCTTTTGCTCAAAGCAGGGCGCAACTGTTTGGTAAACTTCGTGTCAATTGTGAAGACACAGCTGTACATGTGTCAGTGATGATTCAGTAACTGAAACCATGAAAAGAGCCTTCAAGTGTTCTTTATGCCATTAAGGCTACCTACCCTAGGTATTCCTCTGGCTTCTCCCCCCGTCCAGACCCATATAAGTTAAATCCACGTAATCATAGTCTCAAACTCTAAATTATGTTACTATTCTAGCATCTTTTAAATGAGCTAAGATGTAAATAAATAAATACAAACAGAATTAAGTTGACTGGTTTGCTACTGGGTTTCCAAATCAATAATGCGTAAACACACTTTACTGCAAGGACATCATGTCACTCCAAATGAATATTCCAGGAAGCCGGCCCTTAACACTGGTCACACCTCCCTAAATGTTGACTTCTGTTTACCACGAATAATGCCAAAGACCTCCTTTGTGTTGAGTCTTACTTCCTTGCAGCCACCCTGGGATCCTGGTTACCTACGTGAGCTCCCCGCTGAAGGTTGGCAAAGTGCACATCAGGAATGAAGAGGACAGGCTGGGTGTCAAGATCAATAAAGGGCTTGAAAACCGTGATATCCATTCGTTTGTGAGAGGGCAGCAGTGGCACTTTAACATCAGAAACTGAGGGGAAGAAAGGACACCACAGTCAACAGCTTATACACACAGACCGGATGCAGGCCACAGAGCACTGTCTTCAATGTTGAAGAAACTTAAGTTGTAGCATTATGGAAGATACAGGTCACGTTCCCTGAACTAAGAGGAAAATCAGTTTATGTGAAGGAATATGTTGTTTGTAGTGACACTAAAATCAACTGAACATCTTCTCAAAATCAGAAGAGAAAAAGGTACTTTAAACACATAGATACATACGCACAGAAGATCTGGAACAGAGGCAAAGCATGTTTAGTTTTTGTCTGAAAGGCTAAAAACTTATAACTGTATAAACATAATTTAGAAGTAATTTCACCTTAGGAATCCTGATTAAGAAATTTACATTCTAACAGCAATGTACCCTTCAACTTCAGAACATCCACAAGCTCAGTGAGGTTCAGGTAAGCGTGCCTGTCTCCTTTCCAGTTTACTGAATCATAGACTCCATCTTCACCCATCATCTGGCCCTGAGGTACTTGGCGATGAGCCTTCCCGGTTAGTTAGACAACAGTCTAAGTGACACTGGAGTGGCACTCTGATGCCAGCAGAACCCTGACGAATGTGCTGCAGGGCAAACGTCTGCTGAGCCAGACAAACCGTGCAGAGAACAGATGCGAGCAGCCCACGTACTACGGATGAAACACTGCTGGCACAGAGCAGAATTTCTTTTCCTTTTAGCTGTGAGATACAGGATTTTGTGAATATGAATATTGGTCACATTAAAAAAAAAGAAAAAGAAAAAAGGTTCCTGGTCCAAACAGAAGCCCTATAGATTTTGCAAACGTTAGAAAACTACACATAAGAAAACTACTCTCATCTGGAATTAAGACATCCTGAAATCTCAAGGGTGTTATTATTCTTAAAAATCTAGACAAGTCCCAATTTTATCATCAGCTATTCCGGTGGAATGTATGTTATTTTTCAGGATTGGAACGAGCATCCTGAACTAGAACTAACAGCCAAAATAGCCTGAACTCTGGAAAAACTCAAGAATCCTTCCTGTAGTTCCTCAAGAAAATTACTTAGTTTGGCCGCTCATCTGTTTTTGCATCTAGTAAAGGAAGCAATGGTACCACTTCACAGTCATAAAACATATCCACTATCATATCTTCTGCTTGAAAATCAAGTCACCATTCTGAACGGAAAGGTCTGAAACTCTCAGTGGAGACACTTCTACTTACAGGCGTTCAGCTGGGAGCTGGGGTCAGTACACTTGCCTTTTCTTTTGCTTTGTTTTCGTTCTTCATCTCTGATTTTCCGCTCAGCTCCCTATAGGTCAAGAGAAAACAAGACAGGATTCTGTTTATCTGATCCTCTTTAAAATACTTAACTGTCATCCTGACCAATGGGGGAGAAAAACCCCTCTCTGGAGAAGAACTCCATCAATTATTATATTCATGGAGTTTATCATAGTAGTTTCCTCTGAAAAGCCTCTTCTTATAACTATTTTTAACTATATGAAATCACAGGGAAACAATATTTATTTAAAAACCAATAGAGCAAAATTCCCCGCAATAATGGATGTGGCCAGGTTAAATGACAGGCTGAGAAAATCCGCTAATGTACCATGCTGCCTTCAAAGACATGAGTGACTTCCTGTTGTCTGGTAATAAGCAAATGAAAGAAAAAATACAAGATGACCCTGCTTTGAGTGTACTTTCCTACGTGGGCACTGTCAGCACTGGAAGCTGTGATTCTGCCCAAGGACTTGGCATCAACTAGGTGACAGATACGACCAACTAAAACTCACAAAAGCAAAGATTTAACTAGAAATCTGCCTAATCACATAAAAGAGAAAAAGTGTATTCCCAGTCCTATAAGGAGGACATATATGTACATGTTACATCAACTATACGAAGACTGGCAATGCCACACAACTGAACCCACAAAAATAAAGAAGACCATATTAGTAATAAACATAACCTGAAATTAAGCAAGTAAGTGTAATAAAAACGTAACTATTAATTAATCATTTTGCTTAACCTACTGACATTTATTTCTGGACAGCACAGATTTCTTCACAAAGTTACCCAGTTAAGTATGAACTGGTAGCTTATTTTTCTGAAAATATATTCCCTGATAGCAAAGAGAGGCAATAAACCCATCGCACTCATCTTGGCACTATTATACAATAAAACCACATTTGAAAAATCAGAATACAAAACCACCTTCTGCCTCTTCTAGAAGGTGTTAATATATTAATATATAGGCAAACATACAACCTGCTTATAAAATCTGCTTTGTATTACTGACACAAACATCACCTTCCTGACACAGCAAAACAGGTAAATATCCCCAATCTCCCACCCATTACTGTATGGAGTTGGTCTGTAGCTCTCTCAGTCCCTTCTAACAGTCTAATAATAACTTCATTTTAATGATAAACTACACTCCCCAAAAGGAAGTTTTACAACATAGGACACTTCTCTCCTTATTTATCAATTACATTCATAAAGAATAAGGGACTTCTGCTTCCACTCAAGATGGAGTAACACAGACCAGATTTACCTTCCACCCTGAAACAACTGAAAAAAAAAAAAAAAAGCATGAAACAAGGATTTTTAAGGCCCTGGTCACCCAGGCAACAAAGAACAGTGATCCCTGGGAGGCAGGAACCCAGTGAGGTGAGCACTCCAGGTGCTGCCTGCCTTCAGGGTCTCCAGGCTGTGGCACAGGAAGGGACGTCCAGTGGTCTCCTGGAGCCAGGTTCCTGGGTTGAGAAGACAAGAGTTGAAAGTCCAGAGAGATCAAGGCAGCAGCCCAAAGCAGTAAAGAGGGAAGAGAGTTACAGGAGAAAGACCCCCCAGAGACCTTAAGGGGTTCCTCTCAGGTATTCACAGAATACTGAGAAGTACGTGGTGTGAGGAAGTGACCCAAGGTTGGGGGAAAACTCTCAGAAAAGGCTAGTGAACAGTGCCTGAAACTCACATAGGGAAAACAGTGCCTGTTCCCACCAATCAGACTGGAAAAACTTATAATTCACAGGAAAACCTTGCCTCAGTAGTGGAGAACAATTAGCCTGGAGCACTGCTCCAGACTCACCCATCAAATCATAAAAGACCTGAAAGGACCAAACTATTTCTGAATAACTCACTAGATCTCAGGACAAAGCTCGAGGCAATTCACAGGATTACAAATATATCCAGCACCCAAGAAGGTAAAGCTCACAGTGTGTGGTATCCAATAAGACTGCCAGGCATGCAGAGAAGCAGAAAAACCCAATTGTACAAGGAGGCTATCAAACCATGGAAACCAACCCAGAACTGACACAGAAGTCAGACAAGGACATTAACATGGTTATTATAACTATGGCCCATATGTTCAAAAAAGATAGTGGAAAAAAACTGAACATGTTAAGTAGAGGCATGAAAGATATAAAACAGATCCAAATCAATGTTCTAGAGATGAAAACTACAATGTCTGAGATGAAAAATACACTGGGTGGGATTAACATCTATACAGACAAGGCAAAAGAAAAGACTGGTGAACATGAGGACATAACAATAGACATTATCCAAAATGAAACACAAAGACAATAAGTAATCTAAAAAGATAAAAAGAGCATCAGTGAGCTGTGGGACAACTTCATGCAGCTGTATATATGTGTAACTGGCATTCCCAAAGGAGGAGGAAGGAGAAAATGTATTTGAAGAAATAATGGCTGAAAATTTTTCAAATATGATGAAAACTATAAACTGACAGACCCAAGAAGCTCAATAAACTCTAAGAACAAAAAACATAAAGAGATATATCAAATTGTTCAAAATCAGTAAAAAATCTTAGAAACAGTCATAGAAAAAAAGACATGTTAAATACAGAAGAACAGATAGTGATGACAGTGGATTTCTCGTAGAAACAACATAAGCCAGGAGACCATAAAGCCACATCTCTAAAGCACAGAAGGAAAAAACAGTCAACTACAGTTTCATACCCAGCAAAAAGATCTTTCAAAAGTGAAGGTGAAATAGAGTTTTCAGACATACAAAAGCTGAAAGAATTCATCACCAGTAGACACATACTGCAAGAAATGTTAAAGGAAGTCCTATGACATTATGGAGAACTCTGTAAATTCAGGCTGCTTTGATTTTTTCTTTCTCTCAGTCAACAACTAAAGAGATTGATGTTGGGCAATCACACCAGGCCATGGCCCAGAAGTCAATCCATAACATCTGCTCCCAGTGACAGCTACAATGAATATTTACTCTGACGAAGAAGAAAGTTGTCTTCGGAAAATAAGTGCCACTGAAATTTTTCTCTATTGGATGGACCAGAAATATACACAAGCTCATAGAAAGAGGAGCTGCCAAATTTCCATTGGTTAGTGATCCAATATCTGTTCCCATTTTCTCTGAAAATGTGCTAAACTGCTGCTACTTCTGAAATAAAAGAAAATTCCATTTAACAAACTAGTTAAGCGATGCATAGTAAAGTACTGATACAACTTTCTCTTAGGAGAGAAAAACAATGTAAATACCTCTGAAGGATACCGAAAGATGTCTTATTTGTAGTTTCTTACTGCAAATGTAGACCAGATTCAGAAAATGTAAGAGTTTTAAAGAGCCAGCAGAGGGAAATTAATCAACAGGCACCAAATAAGAGGTGAGTCAAGTCTCAGAAAGGTGGCAGGTGGGATATTTCACAGAGAAGAGGCAGAACAGGGTGAACCTAGAACAGAAGAAGCGATCACAACCATAAGGGACAACAGCAGTTACAACCAGATGCAAAAGAATCAGGAGTGGGTGTGAGGTCACAGGGGGTTTCTAGGGGTTGAAACACTTGAGGACTTTAAAACTTAATTACACACAGCACATACATATTTTCTTCTCATGCAGGATTTTATATCAACCCATAACAGCCCTTGCTATTGTACGATGCTTATTACCGACCACTCCTATATGTATAAAGGCTGAAAATGGGAGAGAAGACCAACAACTTTCATCTCCATGTAGATCTCTATTCCAGCAAATAGAGAAAGATAGGTAAAGAACACTTTCAGGGGCCTTACAAAGAAAGCCATACCCCTGAAGGCCGAGGGTATTTGGGCACCCGACAGGCCACACAAAGCACCATTAGATACAGATGCCTAGTTTCCAACCACGGCTTTGTCTGATTTTCTTTGACCACCATACAGAACTTACACCCAAGTAATGAAACAACAGTGGCTGACTCTGGCCTGCACAGCTGATGTGCGATCCAAGACCTTGGATATGTTCCCATTACAGGTGATCTAAATGCACAGATTAGCAGGCAAGCAGCTACACCAGAAGATGGAATCATGTGTTGTCCCAAACCACACTCAATTTGCAACTTTGAAGAAAAGGAATTCTGCTTCACAGAATACATTAGCATGCACTTGCATAGCAAAGAGAACTGGTTTCTAAACTTTGTGCACTGATTAATAAAATAACTTTGCAAAATTTATGAAACCTTTCCTGTGTTTCATTTTCTAAATCAGCTACCAATACAGGAGCCTCCCTCGAAAGTCTTAGTATTAAATCCATATTTGTTTAACAGCATGAAATCAATACTGTTCCTTCTCTTCAAAACTGCTTGTCCAATTTTTCCATCTGATATGGAAACTCCAGTTCATGCTAACTCACGCTGACATCCTCTAATACAGCAATATTCAGAGTGGGATCCATGGACCAGTATCAGTCCACATACTGTCCAAGGAAATATACATCAGGAATTGAGGAAGCATTTGGAATGCAATTAGATAGAATAAATTTATGTCTGTTGAATCAAATAATAAAAACTGGGGCTTGTAATCTGTATGACTTTGTTTTACATTTCATTTCATTTTTCTAGCAATTCATTTGAATTTTTATTCTATTTTATGGAAGTAGAAGTTCATGACAGATTAGAAATAAAAAACACAGTAAGAGATGACAGTACTCAACACGGGGAAGGGCCTGAACACAGGAACTGCCCTGCGGTGCCTCTGGCAGTGCTGATTCAGATGCAGGCTCTCCCAGCCGGCCCCGAGGATGGCATCGGAGCCAGCCTCAACTCTGCCCACAACTTGAGGTCAGCAAAGCTCTTGTAAAAAACATCTTCATAGCATTCAAAAAATGAACTTATTTATAAATTCTAAATAATGGCAAGGAAAATTGTTAAATAGACATGGAATTTTTTAGAAACAGCAGATGTGAAAAAAAATTTTTAAGTTGAACTGATAAAACCATAATTTCTCCCTAGATTTTTAGAAAAAGAACATGGACATCCCAATAGACTTTCTTCAGGTTTTCTTTTGGCTAAAAAGAGGAAAGTGGTATGAAAGAAAGAAATTTGACTCGGGTCAGAAATCCCTGCTCCACACTAGATGTGACTCGTCATTTGTAAAATGCAGCATATGTGAAAGCACTGTGGTGGGCAGACTAACGGCTCCCCAAAGATGTCCACGTCCTAATCCCCAGAACCTGTGAGTGTGTCAGCTTACACAGCAAAGGTTGCTAATCAGTTGACTTTCAGACAGGGAGAGTGTCCTAGATCATCTGTGTGAGCCCAATATAATCACAAGCGTCCTTAAAAGCAGAAGAGCCAGAGGAGGCAATGTGACGATGGAAGCAGCATCAGCGTGAGGCAATGGGAGACTCCTGACTTTGAAGATGGAAGGGGCCACAAACCAAGGAATGCAGGTGGCCTCTAGAAGGTATGGAAGGAAACAGATTCTCCTCTAGAGCCTCCAGAAAGGACGCAGCCTTCCAATACCTTGATTTTATCCCCGTGAGACCTGTGTCAGACTTCTGACTACAGAATCATAAGATAATAAATGTGTGTTGTTTTGAGCCGCTAAGTTTGCGGTAATTTGTTAACAGCAACAACAGAAAACTAATACAACCTGGCACCTTCTCAGGCAGATGGTAGGTACTCAACAAATGTGCCTGGATCGGGAGTTGGAGAAAGTTCTCTGAACTTGGTCTCAGGCTCACCCAGTGTACCCAGTGCAGAAGTTAGGACACCAGGCCTCTGACAGCAAATACACTTCCAGTTGTCTAGTACCTTCTAAAAATCTTAATAACAGAGAGGTTTTTTACCAGGATGAAAAGAGGAAACTGGCAGAAAAATATAGTCCAATATTTTTGAGTGGGAAAGGTCAGTCTTCTTCAATCGTAGTTCAATGGACCACTCATTCATCTACGGCTACCGCCCAATTCTCAAGGATACCACTGTCTCCAATCCTTAAG
This sequence comes from Tapirus indicus, assembly GCA_031878705.1. Lineage (NCBI taxonomy): Eukaryota > Metazoa > Chordata > Mammalia > Perissodactyla > Tapiridae > Tapirus > Tapirus indicus. The sequence continues at coordinate 8,046,505 of CM062923.1, read as the reverse complement.
AAACACTGGGCCTACTAGCTTCCCTCTGAATTTAATCCAGCTGAGGCCCTGGCTCTGTGCCTGGCAAAAGCGACCATCTCTTCTCCAGGAAAAAAGCAGTCATATCAGAGAAAAGAAATGATGCTGAAATCGCTTGGGCCTACATGTTCTCGTCTTGCCTACCTGCTGCTGTAGAGAAGAATCTGGATCTCATCTCCTGCCTTAGTGAGCTGGCTGACAAGTGGACTTACCAAAGGGCACAGAGGGAGGTGATCTCGTTAAAGTGCAGCCCTTTATGATTCATCCACAGGAAGTCTTCAGGCACACAGCTCAAGAAGCGTTCCAACCCCTCGGCCACTTCCTACAAACCCCAGCAAGCCGAGGGGCTACCAGGACTGAGGGCAGCCCATTGTATAATGTGTCCTTGCATGGCTAAGACAATAATCGCTAATTTAAAATAAGCTATTTCATATTACCAGCAATATGTTCATACTGAATTTAAATACAAAAAGACCCTGGTCGTTTCCTGTAAGGAAGAGTATATCTCACACGCTTTACCCAACCCGACAAGCTTACCTTGTCACAGAAGACTTTTATCTGGCAGTAGGCCCGATGCACAGGCTTGTTGCTACGGTTGTTGTAACTATACGTGTCAATTTGAATATTCAGAGGCAACCCCTTCACGCCTTTCTGAGAAGAGAAATCTGTGCTTAAGCAGTTCACAGAGATGAAAACCTGCAAAGGGAAGAAAAGGTTCTGTAGGTAACAGGCACTGATAATCAACCCCAGCACAGCTTGTAAAAACACTATCACTGAAATTACTCAAACAGGTTCTAAATGAGAGCTCAGCTGCTCATTTAAAAGAAAATTTTTAAAAAGAGATAATAAACAGTTTATTTTAAAACTACTTTTGGTCATAGGCATGGCAGACTTTAAATGGAAAAAACAGACAGCCACTTTGAACTCTGTCAATCTTCCCTTCCAGATTACTTATTCAATATCACAGTGGAAGAGTCTGGTTGTCTTTCTTGATGTCATTGTTAAATGTTACCAGTAGCACGGGTTCTCTCCGCAGCTGTTCTATAGCTCAGGACAAACCGTCTGGGAATCCACCTGTCTGATGTCTGTACCACCTCTCAGGATAACCTCCAGTCCCCATGTCCTAAGATTCTGGCATTGGTGAAACCAGTGAGTCACGTCATTAACGTGGTACTGGAGGTTATTACTTAGAGAAACCCAGATGAATCTCTGTGCAACAAGTGACAGGCTCCATTTCCCCCTTATTTTCGTGATTCTGGATTTTAACCTCCCCACACATGGTCACAATGTTTTGAACTCCCTTGCAACTATTTAGTTTTAGAATTTATTTCTGATATGTGAGCACCACATAGTGGATATTATTGGAATCACAGTTTTTAAAACAAGTTGGCACATTTCAACTTTTTGGGTCCTTGAGTTCCCAGGACCCAAGACCCTTACACCGGACTCCTTCCAGTTCATGGGTCAACAACCCCCTAGCCAAGAATAGATCTACCACAAGTCGTGTGGGTGCCACTGGCTGAACCAAGATCCAGAAAGGGATAAGTTTAAGTCAGAAAAGGGGGGAAAACCTATAAGAACGTAAGATGAAAGAGAAGAAAGGGAGTGGGAAGAGAGGGTAAGGACAAAGAAAACTACAACCACAGTGACAAAGAACGCTCTCTAGAAGGTATGCAAAATGCTGAAATGGGCTTTCTATTCTTGCTCTAGTCTATATGCTGTTTCTAAGTAGGAAAAGATCAAAACATCAAAAGAAGATTGGGAACATGTCCAAATTAACAGATTTAAAGGTTGTCTCTCCTCTTGTCCCCTCATTAGCTCTCCACTCCCCATCCCTAGAACACACTGCAACTGTTCGCTCCTGCCTCACCTCTCTGTCCCTGTCATTCTTCCTCCTCCCGCCTTCCACTTGTCCCAGTCCGCGTCACCTCCACAGTTCCTCTCTGCCTCTCTAAATCTCTGAAGTTCCAGCTCGAGCCCTGCCTCCCCAGAGTGTTCCCACTGGCCCGGACTCATGTCGTGGAGCTCACGGCAGCGAGCACCTACCGTTTCAGGAGCTGTGCTGCGCACTGACTTTCTCCACAGGATCTCTCCCATCATCACCCCACAGCCTTGAGACAGTATCATCCTTCTTTTACAGGTGAGGCCCAGAGAGACTGTTTAAACTGTCCCCAAGGTAGAAAGCAAAGGACTGGGAGTCACATCCAGGGCTTTCCCCTTTACACCTGCTACTTCTTTCCCAAATCAACTTTTTATCCTAGACAAATCACCTGGCTTTTCTTTACCCCCTGGAACAGTCTGCCATTTTTACATGTGCACGTTTATTTCCCCAACCAGACTGCAAGGACCTGCAGGCTGGTCCATATTCTCTATGGCACAGTACCTGATCGAGGATTGCCTCATCGTGCCTGCTATGATTTTTCTTTCCATTTAACTCATTTTCAGTAAATAAGCAAATTGCTTTATATTTTAAATACCTACATCTAGATAGATAGGCCGGAAGTGGCACGGATGAATTTCAAATCCATTACTGAAACTTAGTGCTTTGACTTTATACTTTTTCCTATATATTTTTAAAAAACACTTCATATACAATCCATAAATCTGAGGTAAGGAGATAGTCTATGTAACAGACGACAGACAGACAGACAGATAGAAAGACAGGAGCCCACGCAAACAACTGAACATATAAGGTAACCAAACTACCATATTTTTCATTTTACAACCAAATGGAAAATATGAACTATTCTCTTATCATTCTAAGCCACATGGCTCAATTCCTAACTCAAAAACAGCTGCCTGGGAAAGTTACACTTTACCCTCAACAATTCCAGGAAGTCTTTGACCCAAAGTGATATTCCCTTTACAAGAGGATTTCATGGTAATCCAACCTAAAACCTAACCTCCCCTCGCTTCCCAGCGTCAAGTTTCTATTCAAAGCAGAAATAAACAGGAGCCAAGCCCCAGGATCAGTATAAACACGGAGCCTTCGGGAGACATGACCTGCACTATTATTCACGATTACTTGCAACTGCTCTCTTATACTCATTTGTCTCCGATTTTTTAAATTAGTTCTTTCTAAATTTGGCAGTTTCCCAAATGTACCAAAGACCTGCAAGAGAAAAACAGGGCCAGTGTTTATGAAACCTTTGCAGCAGGGTCCATGGAAAGAACAAGGAGGACAGTCACGGGGCACTGAAGGGGACATACTCGCTGTGTTTAAGCCTCAACCAGAGGGGGCAAGGTGCCTGACGTTATGTGCCAGCAGGAGGTAACGCCAGCAACAGGAAGGGCTCTGGCCCGCACATCAACACGGCTCAGTCTCACTCATTAGTGCTGCGACCCTGGGCAGGGGTCCTCATCTGTCAAATGCAGGGCTGAACTAGATCATCTCTACATGACTTCTTTTTTCTTTTTTTAAAGGTTTTCTCTATTTCTTGAATGCTATATATTTTATTTTTTAAATTTTATTTATTTATTTTTGTGTGAGGAAGACCAGCCCTGAGCTAACATCTGTCGCCAATCCTCCTCTTTTTGCTGAGGAAGACTGGCCCTGGGCTAACATCCGTGCCCATCCTCCTCCACTTTATTTATTTATTTATTTTTGTTGTTGTTTTTTTTTTGTGGGGAAGACCAGCCCTGAGCTAACATCTGTTCCAATCCTCCCCTTTTTGCTGAGGAAAACTGGCCATGGGCTAACATCCGTGCCCATCTTCCTCTACTTTATATGGGACGCCGCCACGGCATGGCTGACAGGCAGTGCGTCGGCGGGCGCCCAGGATCCGAACTCGCGAACCCCGGGCTGCCAAGCACGGACTAAACCGCTGCGCCACCGGGCGGCCCCCGTCTTCCTCTACTTTATATGGGACGCTGCCACGGCGTGGCTGACGAGCAGTGCATTGGCAGGCGCCTGGGATCTGAACCCGCGAACCCTGGGCTGCCAAAGCACAAACTAAACTGCTGTGCCACCGGGCCAGCCCTCTATGTGACTTCTAACTCGAGAGTCCTGTGATCATATTTACATTTAAAGACGATGAAGCCTATATCCCTACTCTGCATTGACTAGTGACAATAATGTGTAATATATCAACCAACTTTTTACAAATCATATTATTTTAAAAGTACCATGTAAGGTTGCCATTTAAAGTAATCATGCTGACTACGTATATGAAATTCAGGATCTCACAAAGCCGTGGCCCTCACAGCGTGGCACCAGGAGCTCCAGCACTGCCTGGGAGCTGGAGTGCTTCACATGCCTGACTCAACTGGAATCACTGGGGGACGTCAGCCCTTCCTAGAGGCAGCAGGGCCACACCGAGAGGCTCTGCTTTCCCTGGCCTGCGCTGGGGTCCAGACACCAGGACTTTTTTAGGTGCTCCCCAGGTAATTCTAGTGATCAGCCAGGATAAAAACCACCGCTGTCAAGTGATTCATCTTCTATATACTTACACACTTTGATCCACAAAAGGTCTCCTTTGACTCCAAAACTCTGTGGTTATTAAAACAAGCCCCAGCATATGGTTTCCTTTCTTTAAAGAGTTCAGATATTCTTGCATGTATTTCTATGTATCCAATCAGATTATTTAAATTAAAATTTTTTTACAGAGGTACAGTCCTCTCAAATAAGAATATTTATTTAATCAATGGAAAGGTAAAGATCAAAGCATCTGCTCAACCTTGCTATTCAATAAGGTTGTGTAAATCCTCAAGAACTCATAGTTCATAAGACAGTGACCAGAAAACAAAAACCTATTAAAAACCTATCAAACTCTACTTCTTATGTCGTCTCCTCACATGACGTTTGATATTCACAGGGGTTGACGTCTGTGGATGAACTGTGTGTTCAGATGAAGGTGTAAGGTGTCTCTCTGAACTACAGTGCAAGGCTCATCTGTGGCGTCATCCCCACAGAGCTGCAAGCTCCTGAGGACAGAGACAACACTCAACCAGCCCCTTCTGTCCCTGCTGCCTGGTACACAGCACATGCTTAACTCATCAAAAGGAGGAGAATGCAGAGTAGTAGTGAATAAAGATGGTCAAGAGGAAGGACCACGTAGACATATAAAATAGCTTTCATACATTTCTCTAAACCAGGAGTCAGCTAACTTTTTCTATAAATGGGCCTGATAGTGTTTTACCTTTGTGGGCCACATGCAATCACTCAACTCTGCAGTAACAGTACACAAGCAACCAGACAGTAAGTGAACAAATGGGCATGGTGCTGTTTCAATAAAACTTTATTTATATAAACAGGTAGCTGGCTGGCCGCCCAGACCCGAGAGCTGCAGTTTGCTGACCCCTGATCTAAACTATTCTCTAAGCTGCTGGGACAGTAATTTATCCTTACATGATCACAATGTGGTGGACGGGAAGGAAGTATTATTTCCCTTTTTGTAATTCAATATTTCCATTTTCCATATAAGTGACTTCCTGAGAAGATATCCAGAGTGGACTTCTCGCTAACAGGCCCTTCACCCATGGAACCACACTCTTTATCAACACAACCCACACTCACAGTGGAGGCTAGGGTAAGTTTTGAGGGAGAAGCTCAGCATCTAGGAATCTTTACTTAGGAAGGTGACGATCTTTAATCAGCAGCACCCAAAACAGGCGAGAGGGCAAGTGTAGAACACAGGCAGACCTCTCCTCTGGGTCCTGGGACAGCAACAAGACGGGCATGTTCTGGTCCTCACAGCCCTAACACTTAGGATTGGTTCTACCTAATGGGCAACCCTCCAAATGAGCAGGACAATAGGCCAAGTCACCCAAATCTGGATAAAACAAATGTTCAGACCACTTTCACCACGCAGAAAAATACTTTCTACAATTTGAGTACAAAAAACTCCAGTATCTTCTACAAAGAGTGGGAAAGAGGTAAAAAGTAAGATGGATTATTACACATTCAACTCCTCCTCTGTAAAATACGTGTGTGTGTGTGTGCGTGTGCACTCTTAAAAAGTCCTATTTCTGAAGTCTGAGAGTAGGCTGAATGATACACGACCTTCCTACTCTAGAATGATATAAAGATCTTTAAGAACTCAAATAATGACCTTTTCCCTGTTTTCATACTTCCTTGCACTGATTTTGAGGAAAAGTTTGATTTTATTCAAATAACTGGAACATAAGTCTCAAAAGATGGCAACTAATGTTCCCATCCAAAATCACTGTTCGAGAAAAAAATTAACCACAAAAATAAACTGCTAAACAGGTCAAAGATGCTCTACAAGATTCCTTTTTAAATGTCCAGCCCATTTTTCTAAGACAGTTCCTCATTCTTGGCTGAGAATTCATGCACTTAGAACTTTTCAAAAGATTTAATTTTGTTTTCAAATCTCAGTTTGAAAATGAAAGGAAAACAACAAAATAAAGTGGTTTACATTATCAAAGGATTAACTTGTACAGATTTTTAAAATTCCAAATGCTTACAAGCACAGAACCAACAAGAAATCAGATCTTGAACTAATTTATAATGATTTTTCCAGGAAACATTATGGCAGCCACACAATGTTGTTCAAACAGCTGGCTGCTTTCTCCACTGTTACTCCTCAAAGGGAAAAAAAGAGAAAGATGTAAGGGAACAGTAGGCTCAAAACACAGGTCGCCATCAGAGGTTCATTTCCCAGCCGGTAAAGTGAAAGCAACTGAGAACAAATTTTATAAACCCCCAACTCACCTACTCTTTCTGGGCTTGATCATCAAGGCCACAAACCGAGTCTCAATGCCAGTAAAACCCGCTGACTGTCTCGTCTAGAGAGAGCGGTCGGATGCTGAGCTCTAACAAGTGAATTTAATTTGGGGGGAGAGATTATAGAAATATTTTTCACCCACCTAACTCACAGAAAGAAAGCATTAACAAAGCACTTGGAATTCATCAAAATTACAAAAATTATAAGTAGTTGAGTCAGAAGCTAAATGATGAAACTGACTAACTTAAGTACACTATATCGATATTTTTCATGAACTAACGAAGAGGTTTCTTTTTCTTTTAAAAAATTTACCACAATGACAGTAATACTCGTTCTATAATTATTCATGTACAAGAAGCCGACATCCAAATAATATAGTCTTAATTTTTTTTCCCACTGAGAGATTTAGGTAGAATTTTGCATGTAATGACAAAAATAATTTCCCTATGACTTTCATAATATGGTTTTCTCAATGAGTGGAATAAAAAAAATTTCAAAATGTGAAACTTTAGAATCACTCAAGAACAATATGAACCACCCTTATGACAGTTTGGATAAAGTTTTCGTTTTAATTAGGTTTTTTTAAGGGATAAAACTTTCTTTTTAAGGGATCTGATTTTTAAACTAAAACAGAGTAACAAAGTGTTATACCCCTAAGAGTCAGTGAGGTCACAGGAGCTCATCGTGTGACATCATCTTGGCAACTGGGAAAACTAAAGAGTCAGAGAACCATGCACAACCTCCAGTGGCTCTCCGCAGTCTGAGGGAAGGAATCCAAATTCTCAAGGCCCTCCAAATTGTAGCTCTGAACTCCCATTCTAATTTCACACCTCCTTTACAGGAATTTTTATACTTTGGGGATCTTTATTTTCTCTGCCTCTCAATTTTAAAATAACCTTTATTCCATTCTCCATTGACATCTCTCTTTATCGAAAGACCTAGTACCAATTGATATGACTTCTCTGAGAAGCATTCCCTAATCCACCCAAATAGAATTACAGCCCTGTTCTACTACTTATCAAGTTGTAATAAGTGGCTTTTTACCTCCTCCCCTCCCCCCACCCCTCGCAGCCAGAGTTTGAGCTTCTATGTCAGGCAAAGAGCCTCGTCTCTATGTCCTTGTCACCTAGGTAGGTAAAGGAATAAACAAGTGCCCTGGATAGGTCACCTCTAACACTTTGTCACTCTGTCACGCTGTAATTATAAGAACTCTAAGTCCCTTGAGGGCAGGGATTATGTGTATTCATTTTTTAAGTTTCTTCCAGTGTTTAGTACATATTTTGTATTTCTCCCAATGCTTATTACTAAATGGTACTGAATTAAATGCTGGTAATGAGAGACGGAAGAACCATGGGTATACAAAAAATATCTACATATTATCTCCAAATCTTAGCTGACAAGTTTCAAATCCTCACAAAACTTTAAATACACACAATAGCGCCCCCCCAAACAAACAAAAAATAAACAAAAACACTCGATAAAAAAGAGCTAATATAATCTTACACAAATTAACCCTTCTTTCTTCCAACTTCTAGCAGAGGGCCCTCTGAACATAAAATGGCCACAAATAAGGAAATGAAATGAAAAAAGAAAGACTGCCTTACTGACATGGGGCAACTGCCAAATCCTAATATCACTACAGAAACTGAATCATGTATTCTTACTCAAAAATTTTCAATAGCTCACCACTGTCTACGTAATAAAAACTAAATTCCTTAGCATCCAAGGTGCTGTATGTGATGCCAATCTACCTTTCCAGCCATATTTTCTACCACCTCCAGCAGTATTTCTCAAATATGCATGCATCCTTTTTAAAAGAGAAAAAAGTTGCTTAACCCCTAAAAATATATCCAGATCCTAGTTTGAGAAATACTACTCTATTCAAATGGATGCAAAATATTTGATTACACAGCACCCCACCAACTCATCTGGACTTGATCTGGGTCAAACCTACTACCTCAGAACAAACACTGGCGCTGAAGCCTCTTGGCAGCAGCTCACATCCAGAATATGCTCATGATGTTACAAGTCTTATCACTAACTGAAAACACAATATTAAATCCCCGATGAAACTCCAACCCCAGTATACTTGGTCCACAGACTCTAAGGGTTCGGGTCAAGCCCGGTTATAGGGTGAAGTCCAAGCTCGTTACTAGGGCACGCCAGGGCCTTCAGGATCTGGTCCTGGCCGCCTCCCCGCGCCACTGCCTGCCTCAGACGTCAAGCTCCAGCACTTCCAGTTCTGCACGCACACATACCAAGGTTATAGGCTCGTTCTGGGCTCTGAACACCTGCTAGTTCTTACTATCCGTTAGGGCTCACTGAAGTGTCACCTCGAGGAACCGTCTCTGATCCTGTTCTTGGGGAAGTTCTATTCCTTTGTGCTTACCTCTATCACTGTACTTACAGAGTGGCAATCTCCCCCACTAAATTTTGAGTTTCCTGAGAACTGGGCTTTGCCTTACTCATCTTACATTCCCAGAACATCCTGGCAGTGCTTGGCCAGTAAGAAATACATGTTCACTGAACGAATGACCCCAAATCCCTAAAAACTACACGCTGCTATGACATTTGAGTTACACTGATCGCATTCTTACAATGGACCCGACTCTTTGGTCCTCAAAACAGCCTCTGAAATTGGTAGTACTATTCTGACTCCATTTCACAGATGAGGAAACCAAGGCTTAGAGTTAGGTAACTTGCTGCCCAAGTTCACAAGTTATTTGTGTTCACATCTTTCCTTCAAGCCGACTTCAACTCCTAGGTCACCCTGGTGGAACCCAGAATGCCAAACAGCTTTTTATACATACTGGACATTCAATAAAAATTTGTCAAATGAATAATTAAATTGACTATATATGTACCCCCTCAATTAATTTGGAAAAGATTATGGTATTTAGGGGCTGACTGACATATATAGAGAGAGAATTAAGGTAAGTTCTAGAGCAGAGATAAATCCACATAATGAGTAATTTTCTATTGCATCTATTCACTTTTATACTTTAAGATGTTATCTAGAGTGACCATCTTTCCATTACAGAAATTGCAGGGACCTAACAATTTTATATCCGGTAACTAAATATGTTATCCCGTTGTATGTAGCTCCGTGTCATATTGACAGGTGTGGTAACATCTACAACTTTCTCAGATTTGAGTGTTGCAGAAGCCAAGTCCCCACTGTCGTTTCCTGCACTACACAATGTCTGGCCTTGATACGTCAAAGCACCTCTGCAGACTAAACTGTTCCGGGTGCCTCTTTTCCACTTAAATTCACAAAAGCTATTCTGTGGAGAAAAAATAAGGGAAAAGAAAAAAGGTTCAATCAAATAGCCTTCGTGAAACTACTCTGCAGGTCCAATCTGTCAAAGAATCGTGTCCAGTGCTCTCTCCTCCACAGAGCATTCTCTGAGTCCCTTAGATCGAAGTACCCTTCTCCCCTGGAAATCTTAAGAGCATTTTTTTAACCTCACTTATGACCTGTATCACTGCAATGAGAGTATAATCTCTTTTGAGGACAGGCTTTTTTTTATTACCTCAAAGTGCTTGCATAGAGAAGTACAATGAATAATTTACTGAATGAATGAATGTCCAGTTAAGAAAGTCCTTCCAACAGACTTCTTAAGCCAATTCTTCCACAGAGTAGCAAGAAATTAATTATTGCGCATAGAATTTCCTGGAAGGATAGTAGATATGAGTTAAACTGGTCAACAATGACAGATAAAAAAAACTTCAAGGGAATATGGTGTTTTGCTCTTGCAAATCAGATTATATACAGCAGACTTTTGGAAAAGTATCAGCATATAGAGCTGAGAGCATGCCTGATTACCTGTGTCAATATTATATATTGCCATTTGTGTATTATGATTCACAATTAGATAGTTCAAGTGAGTTCTAACTGCCTGGTAAACATAAGCAAGAAAAGAGAAGAGATCTTTTAGGAGGAAGAAAACAAAAAAGAAAAGTGGGTTGATTTAACTATGGAAAATGCCTCAGAAAGTTGGTAACTGAACAATGTTTTACATCCCAACCATGCACTTATCCTTGTCGTGTACCCTAAAAACATTTCCCTTTCACATGAGCATCACATGGTTCAGAGTCTGACAGCTTTTAACTCAGGAGAGACGGTGTCTAGCGGCGGCGGCTCAGCCTCGGAAGATACAGACAGTAAAAGACACACAGTAAACAGACGACAAAGACAAAGCCAGGACCCATGTCTCCTGCTCCAAACTCAACGCTCTCGAAACCACACTGCCACAATGAAGCACAGAAAGCTGAAGAAGCACCTCATGGAAAAATGCTTCAGTGAAGTAGGAAAACAGAGAAAAGTGACCAGCAAATGGCAGTAGCAGAGGGTTGTTTTTGATCATGAGCCACGAAATTCAAGGCCCTTATATTTCAGACCAAATGCGGAGTCTATGCCAAGTTCCTATGTGACTTCACATAGGTCACAAGATTTGGCTGATGACACGGCCCCATGAAAGACAGCTGCAGCCATCCTGGACACAGTCTCAGCTGCCCCTGGGAGTCTTTATCATTTTAACCCATCTAGTATTAAAATTCAATTTAGTCAAATACAGATATAATATCCATAATTTCACTCCTATAATGTAACTGACTTACTAAATTGAAAGTAGAAACCCTAGAACAAATTTTAACTCTCTTCCATATCAGTCAAAAAGATCAGCTCTTTCTAAGTAGCTCTTTTAGTTAGAAACCTCCTGACAAATGAAACTATAATGTGAGGTCAATAACGTGGCTAATTCTCACCTCAAATCCAACAGCACGAATTAAAGAGAGTAAAATCACCATTTTTCCAATATGTTTATATGAAGTTATAAATGTTAGCAGAAGCCAACAGAGAGGGAAACAGTTTAAACTAAGAAATCAAGATCCAATTCTTGGCTAAAGTCTAATTAGACAGGAATACTTACTGAGCATTATATTAGCAGATACTTAATCCTAATCAAAATTCCTTTCGCCTACCAAAAAAGAGAACCCCAAACCAAACAAACCCTGATTATCTTACTTCTGTATGAGTTGTGTAGTTCTCCCACTTAATTAAGCCCAAGAAGGTATCAAAGACTGAGTCATAAACTCAGAAGTAGAGTCCAGTTCCACCACTGATTTATCAGATAATCCTAGGAAAGCCACACTTCCCCACTGCTCTGACGATGTGAGGTGATTAAAAAATCCCACTACAGAATGATATCAGCATGAACTAAAAGCCTTCAAATGCTCAACTAGTATTTGTGTTATTTCTTGAACTATCAAATGACCATCAAGAAAAAAAAGAGAAAGAACTGGAAGGCTAGGGTAGGGAGCAGAGGGATGTGGGAAGAGCAGAGTACTAACTTGAAATCTTCTCACGTCTTCACGGGCGTTTCCCTGGAGGAAAAACAAGGATCTAGTCATCACCCGTACTGTTGCCACAGGGCCGCTTCCCACAGCGCCCACACAGCAGCTTTAGTTTCTGCACAGATTGCAGAGAGCCAGGGAAAACGTCACAAAGACAAAGGCAGAGAGAGAGAGACATTCTGGAGGCACCTGCATACTATCTTCCCTCTGTCATATCCTGTAAGCAGGACCCAGTGAACTCAAGGACGCTTGGCAGATACACTGATTTGGCACCTGTTGTCCCAAATGAGGAGAATGTTTGTTCTGAAATATGCAGAACCACACGTAGGTGTGACACAAGGCAAACATAGACCTCTTCCAAGCATGCCTGCGTACAGGACAGGCGTGCACATAGGTCGTGAGGGGAGACTTGGGGGGCAAGATGACTTCCAATACAAATTTCTAATTATAAGATATTTCCACTTTAAAAAAAGCTAAAGAAAAAGTCCCTAAATGAGTAATTAATGTAGAGAGTTCCCTTACATTTAATAAAGGATTTGGATTCTTGCATAAAGAAGATCTGCCGTAAAAAAGAAACCGGAACTCCAAGGCCCTGTAGTGCCTTGAAATCTCTATTCCAGGTAAATTCAGTTACTACTACTAACGTCAGGTCAGAGTCAAAGCTCTCCACTTCAGCTTACAAGTAGCAAAACTGGCTCAACTGACAGATTTAGAAAACCACTTTAGGTGGAATTTTCAGGAAGGACCTAGGCGAAGGAGGGTTGAGTTGACAAGCTGTCAGAGAAGAAATTCTATAGAGGAGCTTATTGTTCCTTGACAGTGGCAGGGTGGAGGAAGGGGGAAAATTTGACCAAAAAAAAGAAATGAGAAATGAATTCAAGTGACAGCTCAAATGGTGGCTAAACAGACACGGTGCTTCAAACCCGTTTCACAAGATACAGGTTTCACCACCAAACCAAAGCTTTCTTCAGCTGCCAAGTGTCTCCCTTGTCCAACCAAAAACATCACACACTTGGCCCTCACCTTTAGGCATGTGCTACGATAAACGCGCTATTGTTTCCTGCGGATACTGAAGCTCCACCAGGAGTCACTGCATTTTATTTTACATCTGGATGGACCTCTCACCCAGACACTAGACTACACTCCGTGAAATGCTTCCAAGCCAAAGTCCAACTAACTTTGCTATAAAAAGGCAACGTAAGAAGTTTCAAGGAGAAACCTCCCTCGCAATCAGACCCAGAAGAGTCTCTTCAAAGCAAACCTTCCAATTGCCAAGTAAAGAATTTACTCCATATCAGCTAATTAAAGGCATTCTCCACCAATTTCCAATCCAGAAAAATCTCTTGTCATTTCCAATACTGATCAAGCTACAACCCTAAAGACTATTCACTCCCGATAAAGGAATGTGACTATCCTCCTGGCACCAAAAATTTTTATTTTTTATTTTGATAAATATGTATTTTCAAACTGCATAAAAGGAAACCCCTGGAGCCGAATGAATGTCAATTCAGAAGCCTGCACGGCTCCCAAGTTTCCCGAAGGTTCCAAGAACAGAATGCAAGGATAATCCCCTTCAGCCAAGTGAGCCTGCCTAGATGAGAAGTCTCCTACCCTTTATTTTAAAAGCAACAATGCTTCCTGACTTCTTTCTCTATTAGGCCAGGGAGTACACACTTTTGTTTGAAACCTCCTGCCTACATTTAATTGCAATTGCAAGTAAGATATTTGACTCACCTCTCTCCCTCCTCCCTCTCATTCACACTGGAAATTTAAAGTTGTGAAACAAACCAAACCTGTCCCTGCTTAATGCAACCAAACATGGCAACACCTCATTTTAATGGAGCACTTGATTGATGCCTCACGAGAATGGAATCCCTATAAAGGCAAGCAATATGCTCAGTCCAAACAAATTTAAAATTACTCTCACAATGAATTCCAAATATTATGCTGAGACAAAACAACAAACTGTTATTAAACTCATAAACCTGAATCCCACAGGCACACACAAAAAGTTCTAAGTTCAAGTTACCAGAATGGTTACACCCCTCTGACAGAATGAACTCCGCAGGCCTCAATAATCCCTCACCAGGAACTCCACATGTTTTTGCCGAGACAAGGGGACAAAAGGGAAAGATACCAACGCTCCATCCAAACACAGCCCCCCCACCGCTTCTCGGCTCTAGTCGGGCTCCACATTCTATTTAATACTCTTTCTTTTGTAACATGAGCCTCTCCATGACACATAAAACATCTGGCTTGGAAGGACAATCCTTCAGAACGCCTTAAAGTTCCTTATTAAAGCCGACAGATTATAATTAAAAGTAAAAGCACACAGTGCTCTCATTGACAGGATTTTTCCTGTACAGAGTGGGATGCTCTGATTTTGTCCCACCTCTGACTGCCCCTTTCCTTTCTCCACAGGCCAGGGCACCCCACCTCAGGGAAAAAGTGTAAGGGAACTGAACCATGAAGAGACAAAAAGTGTGTTGAAATTGGCTCTGTCACCCCCATAGATAAGATCACGCCATCAAGGAGAAGATGCAGTTCCATCCGTCTGCGAGAAATCTGATCACAAACTGAAAGGCGGTGCTTCCTTCTGAAGGTCTGGTGAAGACAGAAAAAAGCAACCAGGTTCCACAGCAGCACTGCTGGAGAAATGCCAGATCTTCGGGTTGTTTTAAGCCATGGATGCACAACACAGTAAAACAGAACTAGACTCCACACCTATCTTCTCTGACACTGCTTACTCCAGCAGGAGCTTGACACATGTCTGATGGTAAGATCTTTGCTGTTAATATTTAAAAAATGAAAAGTGTGAATGGTAGCTGCACCCCTGTCCACGGTCTAGTATAAGGATTTAGAAGTTACCGTTGGAAAAAGAATGTTAGATATTTTGTATCCCTGGGGTTCATTACATCTTTAAAAGGTTTGCTTATACTCCTGGAGATCACAGCTACAGATGATCAAAGACATCCCGAGCGGTGCTTTGCACTGTAGCTGTTTTCCTATCTGCCGTATCGTCTAACTGGCTACAATCAAATACACTGCTACACCACTGACAGACACCCCTTCCTATGAGTGCTCCCCTGGCTCACAGGGCCCCTCCGGAGTTGGCTGGCCCCATTTTCATTTGATTCCAATACAGCTGTTTTTTGGTTTATAATTTCCACTCCTCTGTAGTTAACATCACTTATCCAACAATCAACATAAATGATTTCCTGGTAGCAAAAGTGCTCTTCTACTACAGGAATCCATACTAGTGAATCCATAATACTACTCTAGTAATAAGAATTCTTACACTTTTAAATATTCTCCCCTGTCAAGAACACTTGGTGTCATTTCAAGGTCTAGATTCCTGCCTCCTCAGGTGGCCCCATTTTGACGACCAAGCAGCAAATGCGTACTCATCTGGAGGACTCAGTGCTTGTTTATGGGTACTGAGCAGGGCGCACTGCCTTGTTAAGTATGAATATAGGTAAGGGACCCCAGCACAGTGCCTAGCATAGAGCAGGCATTCAAAGAAGTTAATTCTCTCTCCCTAACTTCTTTTTCCTCTATTTATTTTAGATCTTCAGACTTTGAGAGGCCCTTACTTCATATCACTAACCAAATCTCAATGCTGTTATAAACTCTTAGATTTACAATCCAAGCAAGAAATTAAACCCTAGGCCAAGATATGCAGCCTATCCAGAATTACTCAGTTTTGGAAATACTGAAACTGGAGTAGAATAGATAACCCCAATTTATAAATTATTCGTGTCTCCAAAGTTCATTTGTAAAGTGATATAAACACACTCTTCCTTAGAAATCATGATGTTATATTTAGGTTCTCAGGCTACCCCACAAAAGCCTATTTAAACGACAATATACCTGAACTATAATACTAGTGTTTTCACCTGGACCTAGCACAGTGCCTTGGACACCAGCAGGCACTCAGATATTAGCTGGATAAAGTTATAAATTCCTGTTATAGTGGGAAAGGTGCACAGCAGGCTCTGGATAAAATCTCTGTATAGTCCAGGTCTGTGTTTCTCTTCCTCCCACCTTCCCCTACACAGCCCCGTTTCCTAGTCCTCTCTTCCCCAAGTGACCAGGGCCCTCTTATCTTACACATTCCAAACGTCAGCACCTCAGAGAGCCACATTTGAATGTTTCAGAGGTAACTGTTCCTTCTCTCTGACAAAATTACCTTAAGCAGCTGATCTCAGCTGTACATCAGGAAGGAAAAAATCGGATTATTTCAGAATGAGATGCGAACATCTGCAAACGTTTCACAATGAAATGTAAACTTTAACTTGTGCAGAGATTTCTGGCTCTTTAAAAGATGCCTGACTCCCCAAACAAACCTCATGTTGCGTGGAGTACAGAAAATGAATGAAATGGGGCTACGCTCGTGGAGCGCAGTGCTGCGTGTTTCTAAGATGTGTTTGCTTTTTAAAGCAACTTCCTGCTCCCCTGATACTTTGAAAACTAGTGCTTTTTTTTCACAAGTTCCATAACTTCTTCAAGTTTCCGCAGGTGTGTGATGATGCTGATGAGTGGAGTGTGTCCAGGGACAGTGTGAGACGAGTCTGGCCTGGACAGTGATACTCCCAACCTGGAACATAAGCCAAGGGATTCAGGATTCAAGCCGTCTGTCCTGAAAATACAGTCACCTCCAAAGTGAGCAGCAGAAGCTACAGGGAAGATTCATATGTTGACAACGGGCCGGAATTCTGGTTTTACTCACCCTGGCATAGACATCAAAAAAAAAAAAAAGTGTGTGTGTGGTGGGGAGAAGGGAATGACACATCTCCAGTAAACCCTTTTGTTTGGGGGAGAGAATGAACTGGAATTAAGAATCAACAAATGTATCCTAAATCAGAACAAGAAAGTGGGCAAAGAAGGTGAATACTTCTGGAAAAACGAGTGAAAAAAAAATCTACACAGGATTCTGCATGTACATTTGTTCACTCCAGCTGCCCTGGGGCATCAATTACTTTAAGGGTAAAAACAGAAAACATCGACTTGGCCAGGGAAAGCAAAATATCCAGATACTTAATTCCAACACGTGCTTGAAGCTGATGCCTGATACCAGCTTCAAAAGGGAGCAGCCTCATTAAGAAATGGCACAACCCATCTGGTGGCAAACAGAGGCTTAGAAATCGAGTCAGCGCTAGGGGCCTGGAAGGGGAAATGAAACTGAATTTACCTACATCAATTAGCAATACTATTTAGGCTACTTGGGACATGCCTCCAACAATATTTCTCTTTAATAGAAATATGCTGAAGGCCTTCAGAATAAAACCAGCCATTATCCCTACCATCATCTTGGCTTTCCTTAATCCCACCCTACAGAGTGACACATCGAACAAACAAAGCACCCAGCCCATACGCAGGGCCTTTCCGCCCAGATCTCCACGCACTCTGACAAGTGCTTATTCATCCTGAAGACACACCAACAAAGAAGAGAGCTGGCCACTACAGCCTTTCTATTTTCCTAGGGGGATAGAGGGGGAAAACTGAGCTAGTGAACCACAGGACTAACCAAGGTCACAAATAATCAGAAAAGTGAACTCAGGACTAATCACCTCCTCCACAATTTCCCAGTTAGTCCCTCATGATGAACAGGAAGCATTTCTCAAGTTTGCTTTAAGAACAGAAGCACCTGGAGGACACAGGGCCAGCTCTTCTTATAGGCTGCTGTTAGTAGCCAGCACACGGAATCCTATTATGATATTTAATTTCGAAATAACTGTAATGACAATTATATAAAATGAAAAGTAAACATTTCCTCCTAGGAGCTCCTCTGTAGTGAATTCCTCGTTTAATCAAGCACCAAACTCTGGACTAAGCAGCCTCAGGACATGTGTACAGGATCCAGGTAGTCGGCAGGACAACCTCAACGCAATTACACTAACTTAAGCTTCCGCTAGACTGGTGGACCCAACTCACTCTACCCTGCAGTCTTACAGACACACTTCTGCCTTAGACACAACGACCACAATAGGAAAGGAAAGCAACTACAAGACAAACTTAACCCGGTTTTCAAGAATACAGTAGTGATTTTTTAAAGCAATCCTAGGCAGTAAAAAATGAAATTCTGCAATACTTAGCAGATAATGCATATTTTTCCATATATTTGCTAAACTCTTGAGGTTGAAAAGGATAGGAAAGTGATCATCCCTTTGTATCTGGTGCTCAATAGAGAAAAGTATTCCTAATATTACAACAAACATGAAAGATCCATCTTATTTTAACACCTGTCCAAAAATTAGTATGTTTCTTGTGTCGCCTGAGCTCCCAATTTTTAAACTAATCTAAATAAAAAAATAAATACCAGAACTCTAATAATTTGATGAAGAGAAGGATTATACTAAAATGGAAGAATGCTGTAGGAAGGGCATATGACTCAAGAGTGTGCTTAATTTTTCCTAAAAGGTGCTAAAAACTCCAATTAGAATTATCCAAATGGCCACCTGAATTGGAGGCAGTTCCTCACTTATAAAAGCCCCAGAGAGAAGCATCTTAAACCAGCTGTATTTATAGGGTAACAATATGAAGCAGAGTATGGTTGAGGATAACTTGTATTTAGGGGCCTTTCTGAGGGAACTCCAACAGCTTCATAGGCATTGTTTCAATAATCCTTACAACATGCCTGCCGGAAGGAGGAGACAGGGATTAACTCCACTTTGCAAAGGACGAAACGAAGCACAGTGAATGAGGAATCAGACTCGAGGGCAGACAGTGGGCAGAGGCAGGCTTCCACCCACAGTTTCAAGCCCCTCCACTGGCTCACACGCACTGTGTGTGCAGAAGTGTGTCAACAAAAACTGTCTTTTTGGAAGAAGGAGAGGGTGAGAAGGGGAGAAGGACAGTTTTGTGACATTTGGGAAGAAGCTGTACTTTCAGAAAATGTGAAATAATGAAAAGAGAGAAAGTAAAGAATCCAGCTGGCTCTGAGAAACAGGAAGAAAGGACAGAGCTGATGAGATAACACCCACTTCTCCCTAAGTCCCGCCCATTTCCATGCACTTCATGACTTATGGCTATAACCTATCTGCTTAGCCGAGTTTATCCCCCTTATTCCTTAACAAATGAATGAAAACATGCAAAATGGTAAAAAACATCAGCTGTCAAATCATTAATTTCCTCCCACTTCTCCTCAAACAGCTGGAAATACAAGAGTCCCTAAACTTCATCACCTACCTTTGCTTCATCATTAATGTCCCAAGTGAAAGAAATGGCATTATAAGCAATCTCTTCAATGTTACTGATGGTATTGAAGCTTTCTTTATAGTCAGCTATATGAGTAATGAAAAAGAAAAAGCAATTAGTGATTTCTAGTTCCAACATGAGATTATACCAGTTCCAAGGAAGATTCAGTTTTTCATATTATCACCTCTGGATAACTTAAAGTAACATTTTGTTGGGTTGAAAGAAGTTCAAAAAATGAAGAAAAAGAATTTCTGTCATAGAGGCAAGCTTACGTATATTTAATTTTATCCCATTATGTCAAGATTAGGATATTTAGGTCTAAAAAGTTTAAATTGTCCCCAGGTTACAAAACTAGTCCAGAGAACCAAGATTAGAACTCAGTTCTTTTAATTCTTCTGAAAAGAGAACATGAACATTACAAAAGGCAAAGAAAAGAAGTTACACTAAGATCAAGAGCCACCTTGTGATACAGACAATGGTTTCACATGAAAATTACATACACAGCAAGAACAGAGGTTTTCATAAGACTACTTCACTAACCACAGATTTGCACAGGTCTGCTGCTACACCCCAACGATGAATCTCTGGGTCTGTGTACAGACAGAGGAGCCTAGCAATGCAGTTCAGCATGTAACTGGGGAAGACAGGTAACTGCACATCAGCAGTCTTTTCTTGTACTTGATTTGTTGATTTTTTTTTCTCTGCCTTATTATCATCTCCAAATAATCAGAATCTCTTAAAGAAGATACTACACCTCAAAAAATTTGCAAACCGAAAAACAAGACATTCTTATGTGAGCTGGCTATACAGCTTCTGGCCCCAGTGTCATGGAAAGCCACTGCATGGAGCACATGTCCTTATGAAGGAAGTAATGTCAAGAGCACTGATTCCAGGAGGCCAAGGACAGTGTTTGGAACAGATCAGTAGCTGGCATAAGAATTCGAATGCTTTTGGCAGGAAGCTGATCACTGCCAAAAATAACTGGATTTAGAAAACTGGACGCTTGCAGCTCTGGGGATAAAAGCAGGCTCCTGAGCTGCTTACCTATGTCAATGCATCTTTGTTTAGCTGTGTGCTGCCGCGAGTGCCAGTACTTCCAATGCCTTAACTGATCTTCTCTGCTTTTGTCTTCAGCAAAAACCACCATGATCACACTCTATGAAAGAGAACGCATCACAACATAAAGACACTAAATGGTGAGTATCTTTTGGAAAACTTACGTAGTGTTAGATTTTACAGTTAAGGCTTAAAAATGCAATTTCAGATCTTTGTTTAGATCCGCTTCAGACCTGGAAATAGGAAGCTCTAACTAGCTTTCCTAGTGATCAGAACTAAGAGCAGAACTTACTCGAACTTTGCTGATGGGGTGGTGGATGCCCTCACTGCCGCTCACTTCCTTCAAGGTGACAGGGTAGAACTGGCCTTTGTTCAGGTAGGTCATGGTGTTGTCTCCCGGCTTCTGACGCAGCGATTTTGAGGCTTCCAGGGTATATTCAAAGTTGTTCCTAAAGAACAAAAAAAGGCACAGATCTCGAATCCACTCTCCTGGAAGCTTCCTATAAGGCCTTAGCTCAACCCTGAAATGCTTCAGTGTGGATGTTTGCAAACAGCAGACATCCAACTGACCATGTATGTCATATTATAAACAGCATTTACTACTTTTTCCATGACAAATATAATCTTAACCCAGAAATTCTCAAATCTCTCAGACGTGGGAACACAAAATGCCTACTAGAAATTCTATGAAGTAATGTGAACAATTAGTAGTTTGGAGGCTAAGGATATTAAAGATACTAAGAAGTGAAAAGGACTTTGGAAGGAAATCTCACAATACATGCTACCCCTCTGGTATTTCCTCAGCAAAGGGTGCAAACACATGGCTGGTAGTGCTCTGATTAAATTCAATTTGTTACACACAGCACTTTTTTGTTGTTTTTGCCAGTAATTTAAATGTCTTTAGATGGCTACTTCACAATTCTCTACATTTCCTACTACCTTACAGTATCACGCATATATCCCCCTAAAGTTGTTTAATAACCTTCCTAAGCCAGGGGTCAGCAAATTACACCTGTTTTCGTAAATAAAGTTCTATTGGCACACAGCCAGGCCCTTTGTTTACGTATTATCAATGGCTGCTTTTGTGCTACAGCACCAGAGCTGGGTAGGTGCAACAGAGGCTATACGGCCCACAAAGCCTAAAATATTTACTATCTGATCCTTTACAGAAAAAGTTTGCCAACCTCTGTTGTAGATCCTAAAGGCATTTGAGTTTGTGACTTCTGCACCTTGAGGCAGGTTTTTAAGGGAAGTCTCAATTCCCATAAAATCCTAGACTTTTAAATAAAAGTTTATTTCAAAAGGTAACGCAATAAAAATGCATAATACAACATTATAAAGTGAAATCTTAGACTCTTTTAAAAAAATCTGAAGGGCTTTATATATGTTCATAATTAACTTGGAAAATATTCATATTCCCAGTGTGAGAAACAATTTTGTGAAGTTTAATAGAAGAGGTTGTCAGGTCAGAAAAAAGTTGACTTCATTTATTTTATCATTAGTGAGGCTAATTAAAAAATAAAAGCCTTCATCCACCTGATGTTATTCCTAAAGTCTCACAGAATTATACACTTTTGGAAACAGAAGGAACCTAAGAGA
The DNA here is from genome assembly GCA_031878705.1 of Tapirus indicus. Lineage (NCBI taxonomy): Eukaryota > Metazoa > Chordata > Mammalia > Perissodactyla > Tapiridae > Tapirus > Tapirus indicus. The sequence goes on along the minus strand of CM062923.1, from coordinate 8,024,594 downwards.
TTTAATTTAATTCCTTCATCTGTTCTTTTAGGTTCCATCCTACCACTGTCACATAAAGAAACCAAAGGAAAGAAGAAGCACCAACACCAAGAATTAAGGAGACATGAAACACAGTTCAGAGTTCAAAATTGAATGCACTGAAGCAGATGTCCTCCAGCGAAGCATTATTACCACAGTAACTGTAGTCAGATACAGGTGAGAGCCCGCTAAAGCCACCTCTGATTGTTCAATACCAAATTAACAAAAAAGAAATAAGTCATAAAAGCTGAAAGTTAAAAAATCAAATTAAAAGACAACTATTACCCAGAAACACTGTCAAAAACATAGTCCTCTGAATTCATGCCAGGCATCCGCAGACTGAGATCCGAGGGGAAGAAAACCTGAAATATCAACGTAATAAGCCACAACTATTTAACTGGTTATCAGGCTTCCTAGAGACCAACGTCTGGTACAGCATAAAAGTGTGTGGCTTACAGCAACCCACTATTCCTTCAATATGCATTTTAAAATATAAATTTAAACTCTATGGGGGCCGGCCTGGCGGCGCAGCGGTTTAGTCCATGCTTGGCAGCCCGGGGTTCGCCGGTTCGGATCCCAGGCGCCTGCCGACGCACTGCTTGTCAGCCATGGTGTGGCGGCGTCCCATATAAAGTAGAGGAAGATGGGCACGGATGTTAGCCCAGGGCCAGTCTTCCTCAGCAAAAAAGAGGAAGATTAGCAACAGATCTTGTTAGCTCAGGGCTGGTCTTCCTCACACACACACACACAAAAAATTTAAACTGTATGAACAATTTAAAAAGGAAGAGAAAATTAAAAAGAAAAAAATCTATTTTATATGCCACTCAATTAAATTAAGACCATCTATATAGGTACTCCCACAAAGTGCTTCAGTATTCCCTTTTCCCATCTTTTCCACACATCCCAATTCTGTTCAAACTTCAGAATCTGTAACCAAGATCTTAAGACTTTTAGAAGTCAGCCCTAGCATTGTACCAAGTGAAGACAGAGTATCAGGTTTCCACCACGGCTGGATGGATTGCTGCATTTTCTCAGGAGAGGCTACTATAAACAGAGATAGATGCTCCTTTCCCCCATGATTCATTAAATATGGTTTCAAACATCTTCAGTCCCTAACTTTTATGTGAGTGAGGTGTTCATCACCACAAAACCCTCAGAGGTATTTGGAGTTGATTTGCAAATTTCACACAATGCATCTGTCATCAAGATCCTACCTCTCTGACAATACTACCAACCAAGAAACACCAAGCAAATACATGATAAATCATTTTATATTAAGATCAGTTGCAGGGAGCTTGTTTTGGTCTAGGACAAAAGCCAAAAACAGACTATGTGGATATATCTGTTGTCGACAGAAGATTACATATGGGGTTCTCTTTCTCTTTCTCCAGCAAATCACTTAACTGAAATCATAATTGTTAACTCAGCTGCTGGTAAGATTAGCCATGTGCCCTTGATAATAATTTCTGGTTTTATGGGTTTAGCTTACAAATTATATCCATGGGCCTTTTCTCTTTAAAAAAAAAAAAAATCTTTTGTTCCTAATCCATTCATTTCAGGCTGAGTTTCAAGCTTACATAACAAGGAAGAGGTGGAACCCAATACTTATACAAACACACAGCCATCCTAGGAAGATGCTTTCGTTTCCTGTACCTCCTGGACGCCTTCCTTGAAGGTCTCTGAGAATGTAGAGTCTGGAGTTCGCCTTTGAGCATTTGGGGGTTGAGCACCAGAGCTGAACTGGTCAGTATTAAGGTTCCGGTCGAAAACCACCACCCGCTCAGTGGGCTCAGGGTGATACACTGCTGGGGGGATTCCCACAGCAAAGCTGTGGGGCTGGGTTTCTGTCTTGATGGAGTGGGTAGGCATCGTTGCTATGGAGACTGTGACTGTTGTATCAGGGGCTGCGAGATGGCCTCTCTTATCAATGCCCAGCTGGTTGCCATGGGGAAGGACGATGTTAAACGGCACATTTTTCAGCACTTGCACTCTGTTTTCTCCAGCAGAAAGGAGGGGCTGCTCAGTCACATTTGGTATGCTGTTTCTTTAAGAAAAGAAAACAAAACTGTGTTTTCAAACTCAATGCTGATACAGTTCTTTGACAATTTTTATTTCCCCAATGGCACTGGCTGTTGAGCTCTGTGCAATAATAATAATATCACCTGGTAGAAACCAAATAAATAGAAAATGGCATGACAACGATTACTACAGAAAGAAAAAAAGACTTCACAGTTATGGGTGAAGTCAAATCCAAAAGTATTAAGTACAACTTCATTTGAAATATGGAGAACTCAGAGCTCTCCTCTATGACACTTTATTTTCAATAATCCGAATAAAATTATCATATTTTACCAGGAGCCCGAAGCTACAAACATGACTGTTGGTGCAGCACAGGACAGAGGTTCAAGCACAGACTCTAGGGTCAGACATCTAGGTTCAAGTTCTGTGTGACCTTCAGCAAGTTAGTTCATCTCTTAGTAACTACATGCTTTTCTATAAAATGCGGATAATAATGGTACCTATCCCCACAAGGCTGTGACGAGGACAAAATGAGCTGATAGGCTGAAATGCGTGTAACAATGCCCGGCACACGAGGGTTCAAGAGTATAGGCTATTATTACTTGGCCACCACTTTTCCTAGCACTTATGCTTATCTGTCTTTCCTTTTCACCAAAAGAAAACCTACAATTACAATGTACCAGTAGATGTACTTGCATAAAATTACTTTTGCTTTAATAAATATCCTGGGCAATGTAAGACGATTTCTAGTCTAGAGTAAAATTAATGAATTTTCAAAGCCCCTCAAATCATACAGGCTGACACCTTTAAAGAAAAAAGCAATTTGACAATTTTGTACATTTCAAGATCAATAAAATGTTCAAAACTTCAACTATAAATTCACTCCCAGGAATTTATCCTAAAGAAAGAGAAAAAGGAAAGAGCTATCTAGAAAGTTGCTCATTCAGGCTTTGTAAGAGTAAAAAATTAGATACAGCCTTAATGTGAAGGATAGTTCAGGCTTTGCTTTAAAATTCTCCAGCAAAAATAAAAAATTAATTAATTTAAAAGTTGGAGAGGGGCTGGCCCCGTTGCATAGTGGTTAAGTTCGCATGCTCTGCTTCAGTGGCCCAGGGTTCACAGGTTTGGATCCTGGGCACAGACCTACGCACTGCTTATCAAGCCATGCTGTGCCAGGCATCCCACATATAAAGTGGAGGAAGATGGGCACAGATGTTAGCCCAGGGCCCATCTTCCTTGGCAAAAAAAGAAGAGGATCGGGAATGAATGTTAGCTCAGGGCTAATCTTTCTCACAAAAAAAGTTGGAGAAGAGGGAAGAGTAGATCAAACAGGAGGAATTATGTTGGTAACTATTGAAGCTGGTAATGATACATGTGGGCTTACATTAGTTCTCTACTTTTGTTATGTTTGAAAATGCCCATAATAAAATGTAAAAAATAAAAGCCATAAGCCCTTCTCCAAAGGGTAATTATGAAGATTAAAACAGCAACATGGAAAATACTTATGAAACATCCTAAGTAGAAGAAAACATACCACCAAATCCTACCATGAAAACAGCCACGGCTGCATAAAATGTTCACACACACCCAAACAGTAAATAAAAAATTGTCAGGACAGTGGGATTCTGAGTGATCATTCTTTTTTTAAAAATGTTTTGTTTGTTTATTACTAATAGAACACAAGGCAATTTAAAAGGTATATTTAAATTTTTTTTTCATGGCTATAAAGTCAAGCCTTAATTTAATTTTCTACAAGTTTTAACCTAAAATATTTCAAAAATAACTTCAACAGGAGTTTGGAATACATTGGATGTACTTTATTAAGTTTTACTTAGGCAGCTAGTCAAGATAATTGGTACTTAATTTTTTTAATGGACCACCACCATTGCCTTAACATCCTTCTTAAGAGAACCTTAAACTCTACAACTATGCACTGGGGCTTTTGGGAGAAAAAAGAAGATTGGCAACAGATGTTAGCACAGAGCTAATCTTCCTCAAAAAAAAAAAAAAAGAGAGAACCTCAAAGACAAATAAGCAAACACAAATAAAGAAACTGGTAACTTCTCAGAGCAACAGAATCATAATATTAGGAGGCAAATCAGTAATGAAATCTGAATTTAGATATTAAGAGTCCAACTTACCTATCTCTCCCAGTAGTGCTTGTTCATTTAAACAAACTCTGGTTTTATTTTCATAGAAATGTGGCATCTTTCAAGTGTGCTACTTTATGCTGTATATGAAACATTACCTTTTGCTGTGATCTGGCTCTGGGTGCTCAACATCTGGCTTTGCTGTTGACGACCTTCTCTCTCTTGGAACCTTAGATATTAACACACAGGACAAGGATTTAATTCGTACTCAGTGAAGTACAGATACAGCCTTTTATTGTTCAGCAAGTCCAACCATTCGTATATCTATTGATTGCCCATCAAACACCAGGCTCTGGGTAAACACGAGGAATAAGACGAGGTCCGCCCTCAAGAGCTTATCATCTGGGCACCAGGTTGACACGTAAAAAACAACTATAATTGAGTTGCCAAATAAACTCAGGGCACCACAAATTTACTCTGCCATTGAGTCCGGGTTTCATCTCTTAAAAGAAATATCCTCTGGCCCGGTTTCACCCATTTATCTACATAATGTAATAGAAAAGAAGCTACTGAAAACACAACTGGGCTCTTTCAACTTTCTCTCTGCTCATCCTTGCTACCCTTCTTTTCAGATCAAAGGCAAAATCAAAAGGCTCAGCCATGTTAACGGTTCACTTCCAAGATCCAAAGGCTGGCTTCACACGATCAACTTCTTGGGTATTTGGGGTTCATACTGTCCATTATCCAAAGGACAGATCTAACTCTATTTGTTCTATTCCTTTTTTGACTCAGCTCTTCTTTGCAAAGGAGGTGAAAGCAGGCAAACATTACTGCCTGTGCTGTAGACATTAACCCGACTGAAATTTATTCCCAACACGTACTCCAAAAGTGCTAAGACGTTTGAAACTGTTTTTCAATGTGAATGTAGGAATTCTATCCTACATTCTTATTCTACCCTTACAGACAAAATACATTATTGTTTCATGTATTAACAATGTGCTTTTAACACTTTACCAAAGTTATTATGTAAAAATGACTGATGGTTACATCCAAAGAACTGAAATAAGTCAGTTCATTTACAAAACAAAATAACCCTCCGCCTATCACGAGAAGCCTGACGTGCAGCACTACTAAGACTGTCACCCTAAACAGACAGACATGAGGATTACCTCCGCCTCAGATGGGAAATATTCTAGGACACACACACGCGTACAACACTGCAATTAGTGTTAACACATCAGTCTTTCTGGCACTAAATTTGTTAGTTTTCTCCTATTCCCAGAAGTTTCAGTTAAAAACATATAACTTGAAACTTCATAGTGAGTACTTAGGAACTTATGGTTTTTACACTGATGGAGTCAATAAAAAACTGTAAGAAGAACAGATATAAGTTCCACTTCAAAGGAACCCTTCAAGGTACACCTCCCAGGCAAGGGTTTCTTCTAGCATTACTAGTTACTATACAAGTTTCCGTTCATATTCAAAGAAAAAGAACTTACCTCAGTCCCGCAAACACAACAAGCTGGACACATGGCCTCATCCCAGAAAATAATTAAATCTTTTCTTTAGGTCCCACCCTAATTTTGATAATCAAACCATCTTCTTTGCTTTTTTCCCTCTGCACTTCCTGTATTCAGGAAAGAATACGGTGCCAGAGTATAACAAAAGGCAGGCACTTGGTGAACACAGATGAAAGTATTCAGGAGTTAACTATCCTGTTATTTTAAGTTTCTGTAGGTTGGGAAGTTTTAAAAATAAAAAGATGGCAAAAATAAACTGTCATAGACAGCCAACCCCACATATCTGCTATTGGTCAGAAAGAAGAATGCCAAAGTGAGTCGAGTGAGCAAACGGCACCCCAAGAGACATTCTTTAGTGCGGCAGCTGAAGAGGGCGACCCTGGACCAACCAGGTCTGAGATCCTGGCTGTAGCACACAAGACTCGTGTAACCTGAGAACTTTATTTTTCTCATCCATAAAACTGGGATACCACATATTTTGCAGGGTTTCTCAAGGAATCAGAAATAACATACACACTGCTAACACGTCTAGCATAATACAGGTAATCAGTTAAGCGGTAGCTAGTATTAGTAGGACAATGATGATGATACAGTTCAGTGGTGTCATCTCCAGATATGAACACCAGGTAAAACTCCAGGCAGAGGACAGACTATATTTAATTAAGACTAATCTAAATCACTAGAAACAGGCAACAAAATATATCCTGATCTTAGAACTAGAAAGTCCAAGACTAGAAAATATGAGGGTTTTTCTCATGAATCCTACAATCAAATCAAAGGCTCTGTATTATCATTTAGGGAAAAGGAAACCACTCTGACTACCCAGGAATAAAGGTGATGAACCACTGTCCACCCTTGATGGCACTAAGAGCCACTTCTGCTAAAATGTTCAGTCTCAACAAGACACATCGACCATCTGCTTTTATGGTAGCTTCTCCTTTCAGATAGAGCCAGAACATCTGGCTCCTTCACATGTTTTAAAAACAACCCTTTGATTCTATGATCGTAGATTTTCAGCTTTGAACCACACTAAGTCAAAGTACTCATTAAACTATTTACAGTCCCTACAAAAGCAACTTGCATGACATTCTACCAGCAAATTACTATTTTATATGCTGCTGAATCAAGTGCATCTTGGCCTGCTGTTAAGGGTTTTTAAAGAGCAGGCAAACCCACCTTGTAATAGTCATAGAGCAAGCCCAGTGCAGCCGCACTGTCTTCATCTCCATTGATGCTCATCATCGCTTTGGTTGCTGCTGTGAGAGGGTTTTCCAGGAAAGATTTCCAGGCTTCATCCTCACTAGTATAGGAGCGCCGCTGTGGATACAGTGCTTCATTCTGAAGAACCAACACTGGCCGTTTGCTTCAGAGAAGTTAAAAACACATATACATAAATATATATATAAAATCATACTTTTCTATTGCACGGCATCATAAGCTAATTTTTAAAGAATCAAATGACCCATTCCTTGATGTTCCAATAAAATAGTCCATTGTTTCATCAATGACCCTAGTATAGTAAATTAAGACAAGACCAGAAGACAACTCACTTAAATGCAGGCCAATGGGTCACCCAGAAAGATATAAGGTATTTAGGCAGCCAGGGAACCTGCAGTTAACCTACGCTACGCATGGAACTAGGATACACTATTTGGCAAAACAAAAACAACACTCCAAGAAAATGCCAGGCTATTCAAACACTTTACATAAACAAACACAAGTCCAAAGTAAGGCAAAACAGAACATTCATTCTCTTCAGACATATGGTCACACGCCACATAACGACATTTCAGTCAACGACAGACCGCACACATGACAGAGGTCCCATAAGATTAGTACCATACAGCCTAGGTGTGTAGCAGTCTATACCATCTAGGTTTGTGTAAGTACACTCTGATGTTCACACGACGACGAAATCGCCCAGCGACCCATTTCTCCAAACGTATCTCCGTTGTTAAGTGACGCATGACTATATGCAATCAGGACTGCACCTCTTAGAGAGTATACACGGTTCAATCATCACGCTGCTACATGTTATTTCCCTTTCTCCTGCTGATGCCATGCCTTAAAAACTTTCCTACCTACAAACAAGGGGGAGAGGAGGATGGGGAGGAAAGAAAAAGGGATACTTCGTTTAATCCTTGGGGGTATATGAGAAAGAATATTCTACTGATTACCAGCAGATTGAGCATGGAATGTGGCCAAAGGGGACTGTAAATCAATAAGGAGGCATAATTTTCTGGCATGGGAGTTAACTGTTTATCTTAGAGATAAACACTTAAGAATCCACAACAATAAATGAAGCCACTGAACAAAAAGATGTTTAAGAAAATAAGTGGGGAAATCTGTTTTTAAAAATCTTTACTAGTTTTCCACACCAGGCAAGAACTGTTTCATTTTAACACTGTAGTTTGGTGGGAAAAATCCAGAAAACCAACTGAGATCTTAGTAAAGTCTAATAGAAGATTTAATTTAAAAGATTAAAGCAAACATTACTGATTCCAAAAACTTGAAATGTAAACAGTCTCAACAACTGTTCAGTTGGGACTATTTAATAAGTCAATAAAGAGAAAACGTGAAACACGAACTCCAGCAAAATGAACCAGTTTTTTTTTTAAAGAAGAAAAAATTTAAATGTTCAGAACTATTCTGAATTATCACTATTCTAACAAGTAAATTTAAGGATCAGTTCTCATTGCAACACACAAATGAAATATGTAAATGGCCTAAAGGTGACCTACCTACTCTAAAAGTGAATGTAGAAAGACTGATTATCTTCTCAAGTAATCAACAAAGGTTAGGGTTTGGCAGTTACCCAGGCCTTTTAAAAACAGATACAGATTTAGAAAAAGGAGAACATCTTTGAAAAAGGGGGGTGGGTGGAGGGGAGCGAGCCCAACAACTTACTTTATCCTCAGTCAAAATTGTCTTATTTCAAAGCCAATATTTTTACTCATGTCCAGGCATAAAGTCATAGGAGCTTATTCCCAGTAGGAAAAGAAGTCTTAAGGTGATGCACTGTTTTAACACAAAACAAACTCAACGGGATGTTCAAAGCAGTTTGTTTAAAAAAGAAGATGGTTTATACAAATCTCAAACTAAAAAAAAAAAGAAAGAAATATACCAAGGGGCATTCTCTGCACCATCAGGAGCAGAATATAACAGCTACAGAACCAGTGGTACCTTGGGGTGATTAATGGTGTACTGCTAAGCTATTATTAATAGTGTAATAGCTACTTCCAGAAGATTATGACAGCACTTGGCTCATTCAATTCCCGTAATGCTAGTTTTTCAGCTTCCCTTCTTCTCCCACCCCCAACCTAAATTTGTACAAACAACAGAAAGTACATAAAATATTTTTTGCAAATGGTTTTGTTTGTGATCCCCCTGAAGGTGTCTTACATTTCCAAAGTGTGCCTAAGGCCAAAATTTTAGCTTTGGAAATTTGCCTTATCTAAACTATAGTCAAGAAATAAACAAGAAACCAGTTGCCTTTCTTGAGTGTACTTCCTCATATGACAGTCAGGCTGTTAGTCCCTAAAGGCTGATCACTGCCTGCGGTGAGTCTTAAACCCTTCATCAACTCTCTCTCCAAGACTTCTGAAATATCATTCAAGCGATAACTTAAGTGCATATTCTACATCACAAGATAATTCCATGTAAGATATTCGATACATAATATCTAACATTCTTATCCAGAAAAAAAAGCACTCAAAGAAAATGATCCTTAGCAAATAATTATAAAATGGGGGGGGGGGTTACCATTCGCTCTGAATTTACTGATCTGAAATACACTGATTGGTTTGGTGGGATTTACTTTTTTTTTGAACAATTTTATATTTACAGAAAAGATGCAAAGAAAATAGAGAAATATCCCTCACACAATGTCCCCTAACGTTCACATTTGTCAAAATATTTCTTTAATCGCAAACTCCAAAAGGCATTGTTAGTACAGTACTTTCTAGTTTATCACCCTGATTTCGAAGTTTCACCCTCTTGATATTTTCTGAGCATTTTAATTACAGCAATCTGTAATTACCATCAATGATGCAAGTGGCAAAATAACTTCTACAACAATTTTCTCACTCACAGCCAGCCAGAAAAAAGAAAATGCCAGGACACCAGAGCACTTCAACTTTTCCCTAAATTTCTCCTTTCGGAAGTTCTAGCAGGCCGGCCGAAAGACACGGTTGAGCGACAGGAGATTACCTGGAGAAGTCTACCTTCCCAGACGCGGAGCGCGTCCCCAAGAGCTCCACTGGCTCCAGTGAGCAACAGCGACCCGGGTCGGGGGCACCGGAGGGTCCGCGCGTCCGAGCGCGGCGCCCCGAATCTCCCTCCGCGCACCCGGGCCACCGGGAGAGCACAGATGGGGGCGCGCCCGTGGGGTGGTCCCTCGTGCAGGATGCCGAAGCCGGGAGGGGGGAGAACTCCTCTCCGCAGTCCAGTCCTCAAAATAAGGGTCTCCCCAGGGGGCTTCGGTGGAACAAAGGCGGGCGGGGGGGCGCTGAGGCCGCAGCAGAGAAGAAAGTGGACGGCGGGACGCGCGCCCCCCGCCGCCCGGCACCGCGCCCCCGCCCGCCCTCGCCGCGCCCGGCCTCGGACCTTCAGCCCCGGCCGCCCGGTCTCGCACCGCGCCCCCCACCTGCCCGGCCTCGCACTCCCGTCCGCCCGTCCGCCCGTCCGCCCGTCCGCCCGCCCTCGCCTCGCCCGGCTCGCAGCAGGTGCGGCCGGCCCGGCGGGCAGCGGCGGCCCGGGCCGCACGGCCGGACTCTCGCGCCGGCGCCGCACTCACTTGTCGTACTCCTGTGTCATCGCGCTCGCTCGCCGCTGCCGGGCCGCAGAACTGGACTTTCGGGTTGGGACAGTACACCCGATCCGGGGGGAGGAGGCGGCGGCGGCGGGTCCGGAGCGGCGGCCCCGACGGGTTGGGTTCGCTTTTCTCGCTCTGAGCCGGCTCCGCGCGGGCTGCGCGCAGTGGGCGCCCGGGCTCGGCCACCCATTGGCTGGCGGGGCGCCGGCCCGGGGCGGGGCCTCGGGGCCGGGAGGCCGGCGGCGCCGCCTGATTGGCCGGCGCGCGGGGCGCCCGAGCCGGGCCGACGAGGGCGAGCGGCGCGGGCGGGGGGTCCCCCGCTCCGCGTGGCCGCGTCGGGGTGGCGCGCCCGGCGCCCCGCCGGGACTTGGCGAGGCCGCGCGGCTCCCGGCGCGCACCTGCCGCCCCTCCGCGGGCCTCCGCGCGCCCACCCGAAGGCCGCCCGGCGCCGCGTCCCGGCTTTGCCCCGCCGTCACAGCCCTCAGCCGCCCACCTGCGGGACGGGCCGTGGGCGCCGGGCGATGTCCCCTCCCCGCCCGCCTACTCGAGCCCTCCGCTGCTCCAGGGATGGAGTCTCCCAGCCGGCGGCCGCACCCCTCACGGGCGCCCCGCCGTCTGCCGCTCGGCTGCCTCGGGCACCCTCCCGCCTGGGGTCTGCGAAGCGCCGCGTCCTCGTCGTGCCCCCTCTCACCTCTCAGTCCGCGTCCACTTCCTTCGAGACCTCTGGCTTTTACCCGAGAAAGCTCAGATGTCTCCCTCCTCGCTTTGCCCACCGCAGCGTTCCAGCTCTCGACCCTCCTCCTCATCCACCTCATACTGTCCACCATGTGACAGTCATTGGACAACTGCTACAGTCTCCTGACCTCGTTTCCCCTCGTGCGGCCAGCGTGGGTACTTGTGGAGTGGTCTCGTGGGTCACCTGAGCCACCTTGTCCCAAGTGCCTGCCCCTTGCCCTCTTCTGGGCTCCACCTCACTGCTGACCCCACTAGTTTCCCACTTCTGATCTCTGCCTACCCCGTAGCCCTTTCAGAACCCCAATCTGGGCTTCAGCCCCCACCCTGTACTCCCCTCCCCCCAGAACTCCTTCCTCAGGCTCAATCTCTCCTACCCACTGCTGCTCCTTCCAGCAGCCCTATTGCTGTCACTCTTCTTACCACCCAGCTTGCATTCATTTCCACCCCTACCCCTGGCCCAAATGGTCCTTCCTGAGCTGAAGCTTCCTTCTTCTCCAGGGTCTGCTCATTCATTCAAGAAATATTTATTGAGAGACCTACTATATGCCAGGTTCTGTTCTAGATGCTGGCAATATGACAGTGAACAGAACAGACAAAACTCCTGCCTTCCTCCAGCATCCTAGTTGGGGTAACAGATAATAAACAAAATAAGTAAATTATATGGCATGTTAGAAAGAGACAAGTTCTGCAGAGGAAAATAAAGCGGAGCAGACAGCTGGGAAGCATGGGGTGGAGTCTGGGTTTGAAGACTTGAGGAGGGGAGGCCTTCAAGAAGTTGGGGAGGAATGGTCCAGGCAGAGGCGAAGTGTTGCAGAAGGTGGGAACAGTGAACAGCAGGAGAACAGTATGGCTGGAGGGGGACAAAACAGGAGGCCAGGGGGGTTGTAGGCCTTTGTATGGACTTTGGTTTTTACTGAGTGAGATGGGGAAGCACAGGAGGGCTTGGAGTAGGGTGGTGATGTGACCTCAGTCATGTTGTAAAATAATGTGGCTGCTGGGGGTTCGGACAAAGATGGGGGCAGGGAGACGAGGCCAAAGATTATAGTAGCTTAGCCTAGGGTGGTAGAGTGGAGTGGTGAAAAGTGGTCAAATTCTGGATCTGTTCTGAAGGTAGAACTGACAGGATTTCCTGAAAATTGGATCTGGAGTGTGAGAAAAAGAGAGGACAGCTACAAGAGCAAGGACAGCTACAGGTTTTCAGTTAGCGAATTATTTGCCGTCATTGGGATGGGGAAGACTGCTGGGATAGTAGGTCTGGGGAAGGTCAGGAGTCCCATTTTAGACTTGAGTTCAAGATCTTTAGTAGACATCCCAGTAGATGTATCGGTGGATGGTTGGATGTGAGTCTGGAGTCCAAGGGAGAATCCTGGGCTGAATGGACATCCGGGAGTCATCAGCACAGAGATGGTATTGAAGACCTAAAGATGGGATGAATCTCCATGGCAGTGAGGGAATAAAGAACAGGATCCTGGAACCTCCAACATGGAGAGGCTGGGGAGAAGAGGATCCAGCAGAGGAGATGAAAAAGGGGAGATCACTGAGTTGAGGAAAGTGGAAGCCTGGAAGCCAAGCGAAGGAAGTGAGACAAGGAGGAAGGCGTGGTCGGCCGGGGCACATGCTGCCAGGAGATCAGATAAGATGAGGATTTAGCAACATGGAGGCCACTGAAGGCTTTATTCAGCTCCAGCTGTCCCTCATCTACTCTTGCCATCTTCCTGCTGCCTGTTCTTCAGGCCCTTTGGGACCTAAATCAGCCACCATGGACACTTCTCTCTGTCCCCTTCTGCCATTTCCAGTTTCTGTCCCGTAATCTTGGGTACAACACTGTAGCATGGAGCCTGTTCTATTTTCTTATTCACTAGTTTCCTGTGTAAATAAATTATATTTGTAAAGTGAGCTAATTTAAGAAAAATATTAGGTAAATAATAGTACAGGTGGTCCACAGATACAGTGCAAATCATCCACGTTGTGCTGCTGACGTGACTCAAGCTGGGAAACAGTCTCTTCGCCTCGTCTTTCCCTCTTCTCCCTCTAGTCCATCTCCAGATGTGGCCAGAGTGACCTTTATTAAGCACAAATTTTAGATCCCGTCGCTCTATTACACTCAAGATAAAATTCAAACTCCTTAGCATGGTGCATAAAGGAACAGCTCAAGCTGCCCTTTTGCAATTCTGCTCCTTCCCATGCTGCTCACTGCTGAGAACCTCCCCACCCCAACCCCCTGCTCCTCTTCTTCCTGCTTGGCAAACTCCACTCAACCTTCCAGACTCAGCCAGGATTCCCCATTCCTCCAGGTGGCCTCCCTGACCCTCTAAGGCTGGGTTAAGTGTCCTGTGTGCGCCTAGAGTACCTTCTGCATCACATTCTGTTTGTAATACACGATTTTCTATTTTTGTCTGTCCCCACGAGAAAGGTAAGCGCAGTTGCATGTTTTTTCGTGAGGAAGGTTGTCGCTGCGCTAACATCTGTTGCCAATCTTCCTCTTTTTTGCTTTGAGGAAGATTGTCCCTGAGCTAACATCTGTGCCAGTCTTCCTCTATTTTGCATGTGGGATGCTGCCACAGCATGGCTTGGTGAGCGGTGTGCAGGTCTGTGCCTGGGATCCAAACCCACAAACCCGAGCCACCAAAGTAGAGCACGCAGACTTAACCACTAAGCCACTGGACTGGCCCCCACCATTGCAGTTTTTACAGATCTTAGCAAATTGTTTTCCAAAAAGCTGCCCCATTTAGACTTCTACCAACAGGATATCGGACTACCTAAATTGCCACACCCTCACCAACCATGGGCATTATCAAACTTTGCTTTGCTAATCTGTTCAATAAAAAAATAGTATCTCACTGTTTTGTCTTGCATTTTTAAAAATTATAAGTGAGGTTTAGCTTTCTTTTTTTGCTGGGAAAGATTGTCCGGAGCTAACATCTGTTGCCAATCTTCCTCTCTTTTTTTTCCCTCCCCAAAACCCCAGTACATAGTTGTACATTCTAGTTGTAAGTCCTTCTAATTCTTCTATGTGAGCTGCCACCACAGCGTGGCTACTGATGGACAGTGGTGTGGTTCCATGCTTGGAACTGGGCCCAGGCTGCCGAAGTGGAGCATGCTGAACTTTAACCACTAGGCCATCAGGGCTGGCTTGAGGTTTAGCTTTTATTAATTTGTTTGGCAATAACCTTTTTTAAGCTCAAGGATAGGGTGATTTTTTTTTTTAAGAGAAGGAGGATCTTTGAGGTACCTTCCCAAGTCATGGGCTTCAGTGTAGGGAATGAATTTTGGACGCCTCTCCAGTAGGAGACCACATGGTTCTGACAGATGTGTGGAAGTAAAGAGGCAAGAGGGTGAGTAGATTGAGCAAGTCACAAGACCCGGTTCTAGCCCAGGTTCTACTGACCTGCAGGATGACCTCAGTTGAGTCACTTCTCTCTGGGCCTCAGGAAAAGGACGAGGTTGGACAAATCATCTGGTCCCTTTCAGCTGCAGTGTTGCATGACCCTAAGATTGGTTGCTAAGAGTAGTTCTGACGTTAGGTACCCACAATTTACAGACTGAAGTCCAAGCTCCTTAGCCTGGCATTTAAGTTCCTTCTCCATCTGGCCCCGACATACATTTCCAAATTTATGTCCCAGTTAAAAGCCCCCGATGCCCTATACCACCATAGTGTTCCCTGAATATGTCCTACAATTTCAGGCCCTGGTTGCCTACGCTATTCCTTCTCTCCACCTCACCTCCCCAGTCCTACATCCTCTTTCAAGGCCAACCTCCAATGCCATCTCCTCCAGGAACTCTCCCCATCCCATTCAAATTACTTCCCCAGCGCCTCAGCTATCCCTTCATTAAACCACTCATCCCAAGCTGCCCTGCCTCTTAGTTGATTCAGTTCTGCATGAGTTTGAGAGAATGACTTTAAGTCAATCAGATCTGGATTCAAATCTCAGATCTGCCTCATCCAATATTTTTACCTGAAGCAGTCTACTTCACTGCCAGTCCTTGGTTTTCTCATCTTTAAAATGAGGAAAACAATATCAAGTTTTGTGGAGTTAAATAATATAATATACTTAAAGAATCTCACACAATGCCTGGCACAAAGACATCTGATAGTTGGCTTCCATTTTCTTTAGAGGTTAGGCGGCAGGAACCCTGTCTGGTTCCTCCAAGGGCTTGTTTGTTGGCCATGCGCCCTAACCATAACCTGACCAGCCATTTGCAGGGCTCATCACATGCAGGGACCCCACCCTGATGAAACAGCCTGTATTGAAGAGACGTCTAAAGAAGCTGCAAGATAATGACGGAGCTGACATCCAAGACTCTGTCCCAGCCAGTTCACCAGAGCCATCATGCTGTTTGCCAGTGTCATTGTGAGATGAAAGTCCTCCACTCAGGAGAAATGGGGTGGGGAAGGGAGAGTGTGGAATCTCCACCCTTGCCTCCCAGCTCTGTGACTTGGAAAAGTTATTTAACCTCTGAGCCTCAGTTTCCTCAATATTCCTGAGGAATATGGGATAATCATTCCTATTACCAAGGGTTTTGTTTGTTTGTTTGTTTTGTGAAAAGTGTCTCAAACAAAGCTAGACCTATTGGAACTTAACAAATATTAAATGTCCCACCTCCCCATTTTTCCTCACTAAATTATAAGCTGCTTAAGGGACAGAAACTATCTCTCATATTTAAAACAATCCCTCATCATCTAGCATAGAGATAAGCATATCACAGAGGATCAACGACTGTTGTTCAGGATGGTAATGACATTAACCTTCTTTCAGCGGTATTCAGTGTTCAAAGCAATCCTATACCTGAGCTCATTTGATTCTTAAAACAACCCTTTGAGGTAGACAGGGTTATGCCCATCTTATAGATGGAGAAACGAGGTCCAGAGAGATTGACTGATGTATTCAAAGTCTCATAGCCAGTAAATTTGGGACTTGAACCCCGACTCTTGTTTGCAAATCCCATACTTTCCCTTCTAGGTGGTGGTGATGCCAATGTGTGTATATTTCTGCCTGATATTCTGGGTTTAGCCTGTGGCCCCATTATAGAGCAGCCTAGGCACTTTAAATGTGGCAGAGCCTTGCCTGGGGCTTCCTAGTGACAGCATCTGGCTTGGGAGATGGCATTTGATTGTTCTCTAAGTTGATTCTCAAACTTGACTCTCAGACTCTCTCTCCATTTTGAGTATCCATGCGCTCTATTTTCCAATGTCCTTAGTGGCATTGTCAAGAATGTGCTTGCTCACGGAGGCTTTTCCCCTTCCCCACCATGCCTGCCTATTATGCCAGGATGACTACAGTCTCAGATGAGTCTTATTGGATACCTGAGACTTGATCCAGACTCTCTCCCTGTTTCTGAATGAAGGCAGAAGAAGCTATGTCAAGTTGGGTGTCACTCGCTTGCTGGCAACTAGAACCCAGCTATCTCACATTCTTTTCTTATGGCTTCGATCGATCATTACAGTGAAGGCTCAACAGTTGCAACACAGCTGCCAGAAAGCCCTGGGTTTAGGAACACTGGCCTTAACCTCCAGTAAACCTCTCTTGCCTGTGACTAACGCTGAATGGGGTGGAGCCATTATGCTCATTGCCATTTCAAGAAAACACCCCAGACAGGGGAGCTGGGAGGCCATGGCTCTGCTGGCTGGCTCACATTTGCATATTTTACTCTTAGAAGAAAAGGTTACTACTTGTAAAGCATCTTCGTTATAAAATATTGTCCATTTCAAATTATTGTAGCATCTTACCACATTTTAATACAAGAGAGATATTATTCTCACTTTATAGGTGGGAAACCAGCAAAGAGGGATTAAGTCATTTGCCCAAAGTTGACATCTCATTAACTCGGTTTTTATAGTAATCATTCCCCAGCTCACAGTGTCCTTTACTTGAAATTAGAGTATTTTTTGATTCACTTTGGTTTATCTTTTCTAAACCATGAGACTTGATTCCAGTGTCTGGAATTTCGAGCTACTCTTGTTGGTGATGATTAAAAAAAGGAAGAACTGGGGGTTGAAAAAAGGGGAATGGAAAAATCAGGAGAATTTTGCAAGAAGCATCAAGAAAGAGAAATGAAGTGGAAGCAGGTCTTGGAGTTTCAGGATTGCTTTTCATAAGGGGAGAGGGACTGGAGTATTTGGTCTGAAATTATCATGGGTACAACTATGGTCATATTACTTTGGAATTGGGAGGTAGTTGAGCAGTACTTACTTAGGTATCCTTCAATCCTTTTAATAAAAGCTTCTCAAAGCATCACAAAACTCCATGTGACTCTACTGGGCCATATGGGGATCAGCAGATGGGGAACCTAACTCTGAGATAGGAAGTCAGAAGGCTTTTAACACGTAGATGGAGGGCCAGGCAAAGCACAAGATGTGTTTCTTCTTATGTATATGATCCTTAGTAAAGCAAAACAAATGTGCAAACATCTCACTGAGAATGCATAGAAGAGAGATCCTGCAAAGTTTCTGATGAGCTCTGGGTGGCAAGTGGAATTAATTGTATAAACCCCATTATTACATATTAAATGTGTGAAATCTAATACACTTCTTATTTGGCATCTTGCCTATATTATTTTATCTTTGTGAACTCTTATTTTTCACATAAGGTCTCAAGTTTCTTAACCTCAAAATCCCCTACTCAGCCCTCTGGTGTATATATACACAACTAACTCATTATCCAGCACTCAGGTTGCTTCATCTGGAAACCTGGGCACAGTAGCACAAACGTTGTAAATGCCTTAATGGAGGTGTGTGCTATATGCTTTGGGAATGATGACTTCTGCCTAGGGAGCTGAGGTGGGGAAAGTAGAGGAGATGGCATTTGAGCAGAGTCAGAAAGGGAGAATAAGGGCTCTCCTGGGACAAGGGAGGACCCTTCTGACAGAGAATGCAGCACGGGCAAAGGCCCTGAGGTGTGAAATGTCGTGGCTTGTTCAGGAGCCCTTTGCCTGAGATTGAGGGAGCAGGGGCAGGGCATGCGACAAGAAAAGTTGCGTAAGAGCCCTTGGGAAGCATGAGAGCTCGGACAAGGTCAATGGAGCACTGCCTCTGCTATCCACTCAGAACACTGGGGACTGCCCAAGCCAAGCCATCGAGCTGTGGGCAGCAAAGAGCCATCGAAGGGTTTTGAGCCTCAGAGTGTTATTAGATCTATTTTTGGAAAATAACTGGCAGAGGAATGATAAATGCCTGGGAAGGAGAGAGGTTTTGCAACCCACCAGGAGCGAGATGATGAGGGCCTGAGCTGGGCAGTGACTACCTTGACGGAGGATTGGAGACTGGCCAGAGAGGTACTTGGTGGTGGAACTGTCAGGGCTGAGTGATGGATGAGATGTTGGGGGTGACGGATAGGGAGGGGCTGGCGATTTATAGCTTGGGTAATTAGGTGAATGGTGCTGTAATTGAGAGACAGGAGCACAGAGGACAAACAGGTTTGGGGCGGAGGTTCGGAGCAGGGGAGTTGGGGAGGATACACTCCAGTCATAAATGCTAATGTTTTCTTCTTTGGAGTAGTATTCCGGTTCCTTAGATTCTAAACTGACATCACCACGGGTTGAGGTCCTCGAGAGGCAGTGCTGTACGTTGGTGAAGCCCACAGGTTCTGGAGCTAGACTGTTGGGATCAGAACGTCTCAGTGTCCCTATTCATAAAATAATACAGTACCACATCATAGGATCATTAAGGGAACTAAAAGAGGCGATGCATATCAAGTGCTTAAAACAGGGCCTGGCACATTCTAAACACTATAGATATTCAGTAAGTCTACAGGGATACCATCAGCAAAAGTTATGCCCATTTTCCCACTTCTGTCTTAAAAATACTTCAATTTGATTCAAAACTAACATGTGGAAGGCAGACAACTGAGTTCATTCATTAAATAGTGATCATTGCACTGCAGTAACTGATAAGAAAGTAGGAAGCTTTTTGTAATTTTTCCGTTTTTATCATCAGTACTTTCATCAAAGACATGTACTGAACATCTTTTGGTTGTAGGGTTCTATAGTGAACCATGAGAAATGGCCCCCATTCCCTAAGGCTTACTGCCGAGTGAGGAGAACAGGACTCATGCATTAAGTAGGTTACACTAAATGCCAGAAATAGGATGTGCTGTAAGTGCTGAGGAATTGAAAGAATGGAGCTCCCCCGACGCTGAGGCAGGACTCCCGGCATTTTCAGAGACAGAGGGAGGATGGGAGGATGAAGTAAGTTGAGTGGCAGAGTGAGCTGAGGGCCTGGACAGGGAAGTGAGTAGGGGAGTGTGAGCAGTCCCCACCCTCCGTGCCTCTGTGCATGGCGGTGGGGAGCAGGGGGTGCTGGGTGGTAAAATGCAGGCTCTAAGGCCACCCCACCCATTCTGGTCCTCAGGCTATGGTGAGGAGGGGGCAGGCAGGGGAGCCCCAGGAACAGTTTAACAAGCACTGCCGTGATCAGACGCTTGATCAGATCCCTGGGCTGCACTTTGAGAAAGAAACCACGGAGAGATAGTGAGGAGTGGATAGGGGCTGACATGTGGAAACTGTGTTGACAGGATGGCCAGCGGGAGTAGGAGAGAAGGCCCCTGCCCGAGGGCCTTAGCAGGGTGACTTCCTAGGGGACAAAGGACCCCAAGCAGAGGAGACCTTCCCAGGGAGACTTTTATTCTGGTGTGAATTTCTAAGAAGAGAAAGGTAAAAATAAGTAACACGTTTTATAATATTTTCTTATCTTCTAACATGGTAAAGAACACATTTTTCCTACTTTTAACCTTGGGAGTTTTTAAATTCAGAGACCACCTTTTTCATTTTAGGTAATGTTTAACTTAATCACTTAATCTGAATTAATGTGGACAACAATAGTGACAAAAGGTAATTACATATAAGTGGTATTTTAACTTAAAAATTCCTTTGGGAATATCTGTGAGTCACCCAGTTCAACGCAAATATCCATAAAACATGTACTAATTGTTCCAGAAGGAAATAATTGTTGCAGAGGGCAAAAGGCCAAGTGAGCTGAAATACCAGGTTCTTAATTTATAAAGTCAATAAAAGCGCTCTTTTGTAAGCTCTTCTCAAGTCATAGTGTATTATCAGGCAAGTCTGGCCCTAAAATCACTTTATGCTGAAATACTTCACAAGGGCACAGAACAAGGGAACATACGCTAAGAGCTTCTTGAAAACATTTTGTGAGAGACTTAATACTGTGTGAATTTACTCAGCTTTTAAGAACGCAGAGGCATTTTAAATTTAAAAAAGTCACTGGCTACATACTCAAGATAAATACACACTTTTAACTCTCTGCAATATGTAATAATTCACAGAACTTTTACAGCAGCTGCACTTTGGAAATTCTATTCAAGGTTTTCCTTAAGACTCTGAAATAATGCTCTTTCTCTCCCTCCAAGCAATATAGCTTTCTGTGTAAATATAAGGTTGAATTAAACTGCTTTTTCCTAGGTGGCTTTGTGCCAATGGAGGAAAAAAAAGAAAAACGCAAAGAGATAACACAGAACTGTAGATGCTCTACAGGTAAATGTGCGGCCTCCTGCTGCCCAGGCCCTGGGCTCTCCTTCTTCCTTTGGGCTATAGAAGGTTCCACTTCTGCGTGGCAATGACAGGCCTGCTGCGCGCCCCCTTCAGTGAGGTAAGGCAGCGTTCATCTCATCGCCCTGTTAACATCATTACGTTCCCATAATAATGTTGATTGACCTGATGCAAGAGGAGCCAAAGCTGGCAGGTAGCAGACACTCCTTTTCCTTTTAAGTCTAACACGGAATTTCAAACTGCCTAAAGAAACCTGCATTTTTTGGAAGGATTAAAAAAAAAGAAAAACCAGCAAAACTATATTCAAAATATATGAGATATCCCTGTAGATTTATGAAATATTTGGGCCAATGTTCTGTATTCTCATTGGAAAAGACTCTCATTGTATATGCACTGATTTAATTTTTTTAATTTTAAAAATTTACGTTTTTTGTTTTAATCTACAGTGACCAAATCTTTAATTGCTAGTTGTAGGTGAATAGATTTACTAGATATATTAAACGAGAAAACATGTATAACGTTCATTAGGTAGATAGGTGCTTAATAAACATGCTTCACGGCTGTGTTTTCCATGATGTTTTGATGATCCAAATTTGACACTAAGTCACATTTTCAGCACATATATGCTATATTTGCATGGCCATGAGCTTAGACTGATCATCCAGGGACATTTAGCAATTTAAAGACTCTTTTTCCCAGAAGTATCTGCATTTTGTTTTTACCCCCTAGAAGTATCTGATTTCACCCTATTATAACAGTTACTGGCTCTGAGACCATGTGAAACCTCCCTTGGTTTTATTTCTCTTTAGGGTGGTCACCTAAATCAAAAAATCATGTTTTATTGCAGTGGTAAGGAATTTAATTTAAAAAAACCCATAAAATAAGTTTCGTTCATAAAAGAGATTCCACCCAAATCAACAAATATCACAAGTCACTCTAGTGGCAAAATAATTTATTACTTCCCCTGAAAGGAGACTAAATATTTGATTCTCACTCCCGGCAGGGGCAGCCTGGGAACCAGGGATGCTTCCCCGGGAACCCAGATCCTCCACGCCCAAGCCCTCCGGTGGTGTTGATCTCTTCCTCTTGGCTCCCGTTGGGCTCTACTTGTACATCCATTATGGCACTTAGCCCACTTCTGCCTTATTTCATAATTGTGTATCTTTGCAGTTTGGAAATAGGTGAGGCAAGTATTTAGGCAGAGAGAGGGCTGGAGTAAACCACCGACAGGGTGCCCTGCACCAGTACGGGATGACTGCAGCACAGAAGAAATGGCAGCCCTGAGGTGGAAGGATCTAGAGGTATCTCCATGCTCCAAGGCAGGATGCGGAAGCAGCTGGTGGAGCCGAGAGCCAGTGACTTTGCGGACGGTCCTGAGGCCGGTGGGAGCTGAGAGGAGCAAGCAGCAGGGGGTTCCCCTTATGCAGCCTCTGCTCTAGGGGCCCTCTCACCACTCGGCTGGCACCTGCAGCAGCCACCATCTACATCAGAGCCTGGAAAGGACCCAGAAGACACATGTAGGCTGGGGGCTCTCCCTCCATCTCACCCTTGAAGCCAGAGGCCATCTGGGGAAGGAGACAGAAGGGAGAAACAGCCCTAGTAGGGATTTGAACTTTAATTTTACTAAATATTTATTCCAAAATGAATATTTTAACCCTGAAGAGACTAAGATATCTTTAATTGGTAAGATTAAATATTCAAGGTGGTATCTCTCCCTCTTTGCTACCCTCCACCTTACGTAGCAGGATGGAGGCTAGAGAAAAGTTACAGATAACAAGGTCAAATGGCATTGTTTTTGTATGTCCACAGCAGTGAAATAAATTATGACTCTACTAATATTGTAATCTCCCTGAGAGCAAAGACTGTTTAAGTCTCTGGAGAGACAGTGTAGTGCAGTAGTTTATTCCAGACTAGCTGCGTGACTTTGGGCAAGTTACTCAACCCCTCTGTGTCTCAGGTTCCCCCTCTGTAAAATGGGAATAATAATAGTACCTACATCATGTGGCTGTTGTGAGGATAAATTAATAACTCATTTATTAATTTAATTCAGTTAATATACAATATCTATGGCACTTAGTTATATTGTTTATTATATATATCACTTAGAATAGTGCCTGGTACATAATAGACATTATGTGACCACTTATTGTTATCAGGTCATTCCCTAAGACTAGAGCAAATCTGGATGCTAGTAGCTATGAAGTATCTAACAGAGTGCCCTGGTGGGCAGATGATCAATAGATGTTAGGAACTCTTTCACCCATAATACCATATCAACACATTTTGCACATATTGGACGGTTTGACTTTGAACTGGAGAGCAAAGATCAAAGATACATTGTTTATTGCCTGTTAACAGTTCCCCCACCTTTCCCTAATTCTGCTTGAATATTAGACAAAGATCCATAATCCTAGGGAAGGTAGGAATGCATCATGATAATCTAAACCAGTCATGGTAATCCTATTCCCCTTCGCTAGTTAAAGAAACTCTACTGGGGGGCTTTTAGAAAAGCCTTTCTCGCCAAAGAGACTCTTGAGAAAGTCTTTAGCCCCCTCTTTCTACCTTGAATTTGGCTGTGTGGAATTGTAGTATCCATCTTGTGACCGTGAGGTAGCAGCTGAAGAACAAAGAGCCAACATATGGAGGATGGCAGGACAAAGACAGCCTGGGTCCTTCATAACATTGTTGAGCCACTCAAGAAATCTGGAATGAGTTACTTCCAGAATTTTCATTGTGTACGAGAAATAGATACCTCTGATTTAGTAGTTAGGGATTCTGTTCACTGCTGCCTAAAAGCATTCCTTAATTCACATACCATGTCATTTATTTTTGAACCTTTATTGATATACGATAAATCAGTGGTTCTCACACTTTAGTGAGTACCAGAAGTACCTGGAATGCTTGTTAAAACACAGATTTCTGGACTCCACACTGAGTTTCTGAATTGGTCGTTCAGGAGCAGGGCCTGGGATTTTGTATTTCTAAGTTTCCAGGTGACGTCATTGCTGATCCAGGGATCACACTTTGAGAACCACCATAATCAACAATCAAGAAATTTTGTTGAATTAAATTTACTAAAATATCTACAAACCTTCTTCCATCCCCAGGATGCAAATGAAAGGGAAACATACAGACTGCTAAAGCAACATGAAGTCTACAACTGAGGATTTTTTTTAATCCAGTTTGGAATCTGGACTTCGAGATCTGGGCTCAAATCTCAGCTCAGCCTTGTGTTAGCTGTGTGCCCTTGACAGTCTGCTTGCTGTGGCTAACCATTAGTTTTTCATCTATTATACAGGGATGAGAGTACAGCCCCCACAGAACTGCTGAGAAGAATGAATGAGGTAGAGCACTTAGTATAGTACCTTACACAGAGTAAGTGCTCAATGCATGCTATTACTGTCATAATAATCTCCCCTTCCCTTTTAGGCAGTAGACAGATAAGCTTTCCTATGGCCAAACAGTTTTTAGATATGAAAGCATTGACTCCTAAAGAAGTAACATTTCTTTATTAGGCTTAAATGTAATTCATAAGGTTGAAATGCATGCAAACCTTATTTTTCACTTCCCTTTCCTCCCTTATTAATCTTATTTCATATTTGTGGGTGTCCCCAAACTTTTCATATCTTTGTGCTCTCTGTCTCAATATTTTTAACTATATGCAACTTGTTAGCAACTTCAACTCTTTATTCAAGTGAAGTGCCATAGCTCTTCCAAATCATGTTGAGTCCATAAAATTTGTATTCAAATAACATTTTTCAGTAAAAATGTTTAGAAAGCGATTTTTTAAGTTATAAAATGATTTGCTTTTTATATACTCCACCAAATCCCTCTTCTGAGCTGAGGTATTGTAGCTGTTTCAATAGTTCCTTCCTCTCTATAGCTGATAGTATTCCACTGTATGGATATACCACATCCATTCACCTGTTGATGGCCATTTGGGTTGTTGCCCTTTTTTGGCTATTCCAAATAAAGTTGCTATGAATATCTGTGTATAAGTCTTTGTGTGGAAATATGCTTTTATCTTTCTTGGGAAGACACCTAAGAGTGGAATGGCTGAATCATATGGTAGGTGTATTTTTCACTTTTAAGAAATAACCCAACTTTTTTCTAAAATGGTTGTACCATTTTACATTCCCACCAGCAGTGGGGCCACCAGTTGCTCCAAATCCTTGTCAACACTTACTATAGTCAGTCTTCTAAAATTTTAGCCATTCTAGTGGGTGTGTGGTGGTATCTCTTTCTGGTTTTAATTTGCATTTTCCTAGTAACTAATGATGTTGAGCTCTTTTCACGTGCTTATTTGTTCTCTGTGTATTTTCTTTGGTGAAGTGTCTGTTCAAGTCTGTTGCCTATTTTTGTTTTTTTGCTTTCTTGAGTTTTAAGAATTATTTGTATAGATACAAGTTCTCTGTCAGATGTATGTTTTGCCATCTAGTCTAGTTTTGCATATATTTTTTCCCAGCTGGTGGTTTGACTTCATTTTCATAACAGTGTCTTTTGAAGAGCAAAGCTTTCTCAAGAAGCGATAATGTGGACAGCCCTATATGTATTAAATTGAATTTGTAGTTGAAAACTTTCTCAATCCAGATCCAGATGTGCTTTACTACTAAAACTTAAGGAATAACTCTATACAAATGCTTCTAGAAAATAAAAACCGAAGAGAAGGGAATACTTCACAACTCATTCTGAGATGCCAACATTACTCTGATACCAAAACCAGATTAGAAAATCAGAGGAAAAGAAAGCTACAGAACAACATTCCTTATGAACATGGATGTAACAAAATTTCAGCAAATCAAATCCAACAATATATAAAAAGCATAATAGATCATGACTAAGTGGAGTTTATCCTAGGAATGCAAGGTCAGTTTGACATTCGAAACTCAATGTAATTTACCATATTAACTGGGTAAAAAAGAAAAACCATATCATCATTTCATAGATGCAGGAAAAGCATTTGAAAAAAAACCCAACATTAATTTCTGATAAAAAACTCTCAGCAACTGGGAGTAGAAGGGAACTTGCTCAACCTCATGAAGAGCATCTAGAAGACCTCTTTTCTATCTATACTAACTCCCTAGGAGATCCCATCTAGTCTCACAGTTTTTAAATATTATTTATATTCTGGCGATTCCTACATTTACATTACCGTAGAACTCTGAACTGTGGATTTTCCCCGCAACTGTCTATTTTGACATCTCTTCCATGTCTAACAGGCATCTCAAACCCAACATGCCCAAAACAGAACAGATTTCCCAATCCCCACTCTTCCCAGTGTTCTCTCTGTGGTTCAAGGCCTAAAATTAAGGCCCAGTATTATGTGCTGCCTTGACATCTGGTGAAACCAGGAGGGCCCTGAATGGCCTAACTAGAAGTTCCCCTTGCCACTCCACTTCCATGGGTAAGGTCCCCTAACCAAACACACTTTATCAAGAGGGCCAGGAGCAGTTCCTGCTTACCCCTGAGTAGTGGGTTTCAGTTCCCTGCCAACCCACAGAATTATCCTAACAAGCTAATCATACCCTCCTGCAGGAACCAGGGGTCACTCCACCCTCTTGATACCACAAAGCCTGCCTCTCTCTGGCCCTGCAACCCCCTGTTGGCCTTCTGTAGTGTGCTCCCTGGGGTGGTAAGTATTTGTGATTAATAAACTGCTGTTAATCTCATCTATTCAGCACTGAGTGCCATGCAGCCAGCCATCCCCACAATCCTAGGGTGGGAATAGCTTCCCTGACAAATAGGGTGAATAGGAGGCAATTAAAACAGCTCCATCTTGATAAATGGCACCTTAACTCAGCTGCTCAGGAAAAAAAAAAAATTGGCATTTTGATTTCTTACACTCACAACCAAACCAGTATCAAATCCTTATTTATTTCATACTTAAACAGTATCTAGGATCTAATCACTTCACTTTCGCTACAACCCGCAGTCCAAACCACCATCTCTTGCCTGAACCAGTACAATATAGTCTCTAAAGTGGCCTCCCTACCTCTGCCCCTTTTCCCCTGCAGTCTGTTCACCACAGAGCAAAGTGATCCTTTTATGACATGTGTCAGATCGCATCCTTCTTTGGCTCAAAATTTTCCCATGGCTTCCTGTGACAACCTTGGGATAAAAGCCTTACCATGGCCCTGAAGGCAACCTCTTCCATCCCATCTGCTACCACTCTCCCCTTCAACCACAACACTGGAGCCGCTCCAATTTGCTATTCCTTGAATCCATCAAGCACACTCTTGCCTCAGAGCCTTTGCGTGTTTCCTCTCTCTGGAATGATCTTCCTCTGGATAGCTACATGTTTGCTCCTTTGATTGTACTTCACACATATTGGTCTCTGCTCAAATGTCACCTCCTCAGAGGGTTCTTCCTTGATCATTTTCTATAAAATGGCCCACCTTATCACTTATCTCTTACCTTGCTTTTCCTTCATTGTACTTCATTACCTCAAATATATATTTGTTTACCAACTGCCCCCACCCAATTAGAATAGAAGATCCTTAAAGGCAGGGACCTTGTTCAGTGCTGTTTCTCCAGAGCCTACAATGTGCCTGCAACATACAAGTTGCTCAGTAAGTATTTGATGCATGAATAAACAGAGTAAGAATGCCTGGTTTACCAGTATCTTCACCGGGTATTATAAACCTTAATAATCTTTGCCAATTCAATATGTGAGAAATCATATCTCCCATATATTTTTTGTGAAGACTAGTCCTGAGCTAACATCCGTTGCCAATCCTCCTTTTTGCTGAGGAAGACTGGCCCTGGGCTAACATGGTACCCATCTTCCTCTACTTTATATGAGACGCCGCCACAGGCTGGCTCCTCTCCCACATATTTTAATTTGTATTTCTTTAATAAGAGCGAGGTTGAGTATCCTCGCATGTTTTTGACTTGGCCTTTGTATTTCTTTTTTTCAGAAAGCCATCTTTTCATATCCCTTGCTCAGCTTGTCTTTTTCCTATTGCTTTGTAAGAGCTATTGATACATTAAAGAAAATTATTCCTTTGTGCATCATATGCTGCAAATATATTTTCCCAGCTTGCCATTTGCCTTTGTAGTCACATTACCAATCTTTTCCTTTTGGCTTCTGGTTTTGAGGCATGCTTAGAAAGTCCTTCCCCATTCTAAGATCATCAAAGCAGTTACACTTGTTCTCTTCTAATACTTTAATATATGTATATATAAAAGATTATAATGTTTAGACCTTTGATCTATTTGGGATTTACTTTGTGGCAAGAGTAAGGAAATGATCTAGTTTAAAGAAGCAAATTTAGCTTTAAAACACAATGTGTTTTTATCATAAATGGATATTAGATCTTGTCAAATGCTCTCTCTGCATCTATTGAGAGGATCACGTGATTTTTATTCCTCATCTTGTTAATATGTTGTATCACACTGAATGATTTCCAGATGTTGAACCATCCCTGCATCCCTGGAATAAATCCTACTTGATCATGGTGTATGATCCTTTTAAAAGTCCTGCTGTATTCGATTTGCTAATATTTTGCTGAGGATTTTTGCATCTATGTTCGTCAGCGATATTGGCCTGTAATTTTCCTTTTTTGTGTTGTCCTTGTCTGGTTTTGGTGTCAGGGTGATGTTGGCCTCGTAGAATGAGTTAGGAAGTGTCCCGTCTTCTTCAATTTTTTGGAATAGTTTGAGAAGGATAAAATACAATGAATACAAATTTCTGGACACCATTTATAAAACGTTGTTTTAATTTTCTCAAAGAACATTCATAATTTAAAAAATAAATTCAAAGTCCACTTGTTTTCCAATATACATTTTTATAAGCATATCTGATACATATATATGTCCGTGTGTTTATGCATGTATGTATGCATGTATATGCAATAAAATTCTATTTTCCACAATTCTCTGGAATGTTATAATTTGACATTACTGTCACTATTAAAATATTTTCCCAAGAAAGTTTCTAATTCATTTTTCTCAACATTTTCTTACTTTCCTGGATCTTGAAGATTTCTTTTTCGTTTTACTGTATTTCGCTTTAAAAAGTCTCTTCTCAATCAAGCTCACTTCTTCATGGAGAAAGGAGGTCTTTATTCTCAGCAGAAAGGAGAAGAGATTTAGTATAAACTGATAACTCAGAGAAAAATTTGATTCTTCATAAGTTGTCACATGTTTACAATAGCTAGAAGAGGAAGAAAAAAAGTTATCTTTAAATGGTCATTTAGAAATGTATGCATCTATCCCTGGAACATCCCCCAAATAACTTAGCAAATATACATGGTTAGGCTTAAAATAGTACTCTGAGTTGGAAGGATACTTGAAACACTTTGGTAAAACTCCTTAATTTTACAAAGGAAAAAATTTTAGCACTGTCCATGGCTATCACGCAAGGGACATAGAAGGTGCCAGAGCCAGGTCTCTTCACTCCTCGCCCAGAGGCTCTTCCACTCCAGGTGGTCCCCCCCTCCTTAACGTGGTCAAGGCAAACAAAAGCACACACAGAGAGATTCTGGGCATATTTTTAAAATAAACAAAAGAAAACAAATAAGCCTTAACCGCCACTCAAAATAAGACACCAGACTTGATAAGGTAGCTTGCGATCCTGTATGTAGTATAGAAAGAAGAGTTTACAAAGCAATTTTGCTTATTTTAAAGTAATAGAACCTGAATCTGATCAAATCTCTACCACCAAATCTCTAACTCTAACCACCAATCTCTAACTATACCAAGGTAGAGGCAATCCAGGGTACAGAGGAACATGTTAAATGGTATCACAGGCGGTAATCAGCAAAATCCAGACTACGGGAAATTGTACAGAACACATGACTTGGATTACTCAACAAGAATTTGCAAGGGGACAAAAAAGAGATAAAGGGGGAATTTACAAACTAAAACACTTGAGGGATATCTCAGCCACTTGCAGTGTATGGGCCTTATTTGGACTGAGTTATTTAAAAAATTACGTAACAATCGAGAAAATCTAAATGTTGACTGCATGTTTGATAATATTAAGGAATTACTATTGGAGTTTTTAAATGTCTGATTATGGTATTAAAGTTTTATTTTAAAAAATATTAGTTTGGGATTTCCTTCCAAATAATCTGGGGGGTAGAGGGTGAAGGGGTGAGTTGGGGCATGGGTGAATCAAGTGTAGCCACGTTGACAATTATTGAAGCTGAGTGACAGGTACAGCGGAGTTCATTACACAATTCTCTCTATTTTTGAATATACTTGAAAATTTCCATAATAAAAAGTTTAAAACACAAGTAAACAATAATATATAGAGGATATAAACTTTTAGATATTATATAAATATTATATAGAACATATAAGGTCCTAAATTCCTGAAAGAATGTTTATATTTGCACCACAAAGCTCTGCCACTTATCAGTTGTGACTATGGGTAACTACTCTCAGTTCTCACCTTAAAACAAGAAAAAAAGAACAGTACCCACCACATAGGGTAGATCAAAGGATTGCATGAGAATGTATATTAAGCACTTCACCCAAAGGTTGGCACACAGTAAGGGCCCAGAAATGTTCACGTCCCCTGGATTTTTTTTGTTTTCACTTAAACTCTTAAGGCTATTTTTAAAATACACAATAAAGCCAATTCTCTACTATGTTCCCCAGTAGGAAATTGTTCATTGACTGGTTTAATAGAAATTAAATATAAGCTATTTACAGGAATTCTCACAAATATGGTAGCCTCTTGCTTTTCTTTCTTTCTAATTTTTAAATTTCAGCTACATTAAGAGATTCTTTCAGACAAACTGTTATCACAAAAGGGGTAAAAAGTATTGTATCTCTTACCTAGGGACCATAAGGAAAGCTCTATTTCTACACCAGAAAGATAAGGAAAAGTATATAAATTACTTGCTACCATAAGGACTTTTTATTTCTAGGTTGAATCACTAACAACACCTTATAAGGATTACATTCTTTACTATAAACTCACAAAACTATCCTAGAGTTATAAGTGATCAGACCAAATATAACGTACAATAAGTTATTGCCAAGTATTCTGCTGTGAGCAGAATATGTGCCAAGTCATGTTCCTTGAGCTCTGACACTGAAAATAAATGTGGCAAGTGGATGCTGTAAGAATATGTTTATACAAATGATTGTGTGTGAATGGATAAGCAGAAGTCTACAATTAAAAGAGGGGGCACTGTAAAGGTAAAACCTTCCTTATGAAAGTTCAAATGTATGCAGAAGGAATAGTCTCTGAGGTCTGTACACGCTCAAAATACATAAACAAACCTGGTGGCACAAGTTAAATGTTTTGGTGGTCTCAAGCGTGTTCAGATTTGGCCTATGACATATTTGAGTATTGTTTTTTACTATAGTTTAAAAAATTAGTTAAAAATAAATTTTTAAAATTTCAAATCAAACTTTTGTGGGACACCCAAAGCCCCTCCATTTCCTGTGGACAACAACTTCAAACACTATGGCTGTGCCTCTTCCTGTGGAAGGACAGATGAGCTACCCACCCTTCTCAGGGGGGTCAGGGATAGATGATTGATCAGCCAGTGCCTACAACAGGTCTTTGGACCTAGCTAACTGTCCGTTACTGGTCTATTTGCAGATGGGGACTTCCATAAATGTAAGGAATATTAATGGCATTTAAATTCATTATGGTTATTAGCTCTGCCTCAGATAAGAAGGACAAACAACCTCCCATATCTGAAGTGCTCTTGCCGCCTTTCTCTGCTTAGTTCTTAAGGCCTGAGTGGTCTCACAATTATTTTACAGTACAACGTTTGTCTCTTTGAACCCTCAGAAATGAGTCCTTCTGCATAACAAACTTATCTATATAGCTGAAAGTCTGCTCTCTTAAGCATCAAAACATTTCATTTTAACCACGTTGTATGGAAATCTTTAAAAATTGAGTTACATATTATTTGGTTATCCTAAACAGAGCATATTCAGCACAATTGTTTTAGCCTTTACAATTATATTATTACAAGTTGTCCATTTTTATTGTGGAAATATTAGAAAATACAGCTAAGAAAAATAAACCCAAAGAGAATGCACACAGCATTTTGGGACATGCTGTGTGTTAAAGCTGAGACACGGTCAGGGTTCTTAAGTTATGTGGAGCTATTAACTGTGTGTCATGAATGAACTTCAGACTGCTGTAATGTGTGTTCTTTTGTCTGCCTCTGATTCTGATGCTGGCTCCTCTATTGCCTGTGAAATGGATGCCATTTACGCTTGCTGTCAAGATGCCTATCAGCAGAGCACCTCTACTTTGTCTCTTCTGATGATCAGGAATTTGAAAATCAGACAACTCAGCCTGACAGAAACACACCTGAAGGCAGAGTAAGCAAACTCTGAGTGAGGGGCTAAGGGGCTTTCTGAGAAAAGTGCTTAAGACTTAGCTGCAGACTTTGTGACATTTTTATTGGTAGAAGCCTTTTTTTGCTTACTCTAGCACTCCAGTGCTTCCAGACTATGGTCTAAATAGGCAAGGCTGACAGATAATTTTGGTGCATAAAGTTATGGTATCACTGGTGTTTCATCTATATGTTATAGTTTTTAGCCTTATAGTTCATGTAGAGAAAAAAAATCTCAGCTGTTCATCTCTGACAATACCACGGTCTGTTTATTACTAACTGTCTTATATTATAGTATTAAATCTGTGAAGAACCACCAAAATCCACTGACTGTGCCTGTGGAAAGCATAACAGTGTCAGCTCTCCCCTAACTCCCTCAGGAACGACTCTGCTGCAGATTAGGTGGAAGAGCGCTGGCACACCACTTCCTAACCTACTGGTCTCATGCGGGCTCCTCACTGGCCAGGACTACAGCCTTTTCTCTTCCTCTTGATGAAATCTTAAAATCTGAAAAAGCCAGTGCACCGATCACTGCAAAGGAATGTAGCACCTCAGATGTGGAGCTGACCCCAGGGTTGGGATTCTGGCCTTTCACTGTTGCTGCTGTTACGACAGACAGTGCCACTCCTTAATCATTCCAGACTCAGCTAAGCTTTTTTTAATCAGTAAATTTTAATACATGTAACTTTATCTTATTATCTCTGACTGTATTCTCTACATTTTACTTACCTTTGATTGATACTCAACTCAGGAAGTAAAACTCTTTAATAGAAAGTTTTGTTTAAAATAATAATAATGGTCATAATTATTTACTGAGAATTTGCTATGTGACAGACACCAAATATCTCATTTAATTCTCATAAGAACCCTGTGGGGTAGCTTCTGTTTTCCATGCATTTATTCAACAAATACTTGGTGAGCACCTACTATTGCTAAGCCCTGCTGCAGCCTCTGGGATTTTTCATTAAATAAGACAGACTCCCTGCACTCAAGGACCTTACATTCTAGTGTGGAGAGGCAGACAAATAAGCAAAATAAATATATAATAATATAATATACTCAATAGTGACAAAAGCTATAATGAAAAAACAACAGGCATGGGGGATAGAGAGTGATGAGGGTGTAGGGGAGAGGGTTGGTGCTATTTTAGACAGGATAGTTAAGAAAGGCCTCTCCAAGGAAGTGAAATGTGAGCAAAAACCTGAAAAAAGTGAGCTCATATGGATACATGGGGGAAGAGCATTCCAGGCAGAAGGCACAGCACGTGCAAAGGCCTGTATGGGGAGTGTGCTTAGCAAGGAACAGTTCAAGGAACAGCTAGGAGGCTGGTGTGAACAGGGACAGTGTGTACAAGAAGAGGGGTGTCAGGGGAGGTCAGAGAATAGCAGGGGCTTATAGGCTCCATAGGGTCTTTCAACTTTACTCTGAATAAGATGGGAGCCACTGGAGGCGTTGGGAAGAGGAGAAAGATCAGTATTACACTCTATTTTCATAATCAGGGCCACCAGAAATATAGAGATGGTAGATAACCTGCCCATAACGAGACAGCAGTGGAGCTGGAATATGAACAGCCAGATTCATCAATGTGTCCTCTTAACTGCTGTGGGAAATTGCCTCATAGACGATTTCTATGTCAAAATGGGAATGAAATTAGTATAAAAATATAAAGTCACAAAGAGAAAAGGCTTTATAATCTAAGACTTTTTTCCAGCTTTATTGAGATATTATCGACATATACTTTATATAAGTTTAAGGTGTACAATGTGACAATTTGATACATGTATATGTTGTAAAATGATTATCACAATAAAATTAGTTAACACCTCCATCCCTAAAACTCTTAAACAAGGCTCAATGTATAATTTCTATTTTCTTGATTATAAGCTCATCATCTTCCAATTCCAATAAATAACCAATCTGGCTATTATAGCCAACTCCTTTAAATTATATGTGACTTTTTTTAATTAGAGAAGAATACTACTTCAGGCCAAACTAAAGATTTCATCATGTTTTTTAATCCTTTGATTTCTAAAAGCATCACATACCTTTTACAGAATTTCTGTGTACTAAGCCAATAGAGTGAATTCCTGGTAGTCAGTGACTGGCCTTTCTTCTTCAGGATTCCCTGGAGGCTATGTCCATGGAAACAAGTTTTATCAGTATCTTCTTCAGTCCAGTTGAACTGAAAACTTGAAGGGCTTTTTTTTTCAACAGTTGGTGTTGAATCAACCAGTGTGCTAAATTGTTTCTGTAGATTCACCACCATTTCTGGAAATGGAGGAAAAAAGGAAAGGAATAAAATAAAAACTAATGTTAAATCACAAATAAAGTCTATAGTTTACTTGATAGTAATGTACCAATGTTGGTTTCTCAGTTTTGACAAACGTACCATGGTAATATAAAAGGATAACATTAGGGGAAACTGAAACTGGATGAGAGGTGCTGGGAAACTACTTAAAAAAGGTTAAAATGGTAAATTTTATGTTATGTATATTTTACCACAATTGAAAAAAAAAAAAATGAATAAGACAACCTAAGGGCAATTCTCCAAATAAAGAGTTCTAAAAGTCATAGAAATGTAGCATTTTAGATTCTGGTGGGAATTTAAGTTCTGTTTGGTATAATGGCGTGTTCCTGAAATAAATAGGTTTCTCTGGAGATTTCTTGCCAAGGATGATAATTCTTTGGATGTGCATTGGAACATTATTTAAAGAAGTAAAAAAATCACTTATGCATTCACTTTTCAAGTCAAGGTATTTAGCTTTTCTACAACTGTGTTGCCACTTGTGACATTAACAAGAGAAAATGTAACTCACCTCTTCTTTTATATACTACTGATCTGTCGATAGATGAGTGATAGAGTGGTTTTTCACTTTTCCACAGGTACCTATACAAGGTAGAAAAACAGTTGGAGCAGAAGAAACAGACCTAAACACATTTCAGAGAAGTTTCTCTGAAGCGATATCTGAAATTGCTGATATTCAGTGTAAAAGCTCTGACTGAGAATGACCCGTTGATACATGTCTAAAAACTTATGTCCTAGAAGTAACCAAGTAGCACTGAAGGAGAAAATAAGCCAACAGAATGATGTGCTCCTTCCAAAAGCCTCCCAGATGCCACAGGATCCTGAAGAAGCCATTAATTATACAAAGAATGTAGAAATGGTTTCCCTCACCATAAAATTCCCTTGCTGCCTGTTCTCATAAAGTGAAGCCACCTAAGAAACACCTGTTCCTCTTTGCCTTTGCCCAAGTGCCCTTTTGCTGAGGATTAAGTTAGTGGTACTTCTGATTCTGATAACTTGTACAAAGTGAAGACTTTGTAGAAGACTACAGAAGACTGGCACTTAATGCCTGGAAATCAATCCCATCCCTGGTGGGAAGGAGGAGGAAAGGTCTGGAGTCCAGCATGACACAGTCCTAATAGTCCCTGCACTGACTCAACCTATCCTCACCTAGGGAAGGCCACCTGGGGAGGTTCCACTGTAAAATGGAGATCCTGCATTGATCTGGTCCTCTGGGTGCCCTCCAGGGCAAAGACCAAGAGTCATGTGGGGTTCCTTCAGATTGGGGGTGACCAGCCCTAGACTCAGGACAAAAGGAAGTGACATGTTCTATTTCTGGTGTTAGTGGCCATTGCTAAACTTTGCCAAGCAGACACTGCTGTTCTGGAACAAAGATAATACTGAATTTTCATTTTAGTCTCATTTTCATTAACTCTAAGTTCCCTAACATGGAGGATTTTTGTATTTTATAGTAAAAAGAAAAATAAGTACTACCTTCTTTGTGATCTCAGGCCATTTTCTTATTTTGAGAGGCAGTGTGGCAATGGGAAGAGGACTGAATCAGAGGACCTAGTTCTGCCACTTTCTAGTGGTATGACCTTGCATGAGTCATATGTGACAAATTCTGGAGGCTCTCAAAGGCAGAGACTGTCTCCCTCTTCTTTATGTCCCTAGTGTTGGCAGTGAATGGCACATGGTAAGAACTCATTTAAATATTTGTTGAAGAATGAATTGATGAATAAATGAACAAAGAAATGAATTTTACGTCTCTAAACCTGTCTTCTACTTTCACAGGGTTGTTATGAGGAATAATTAACATAATGCATGTAAGAATTCTTTAAATCCTATACAATTGTTAGAAGTAATTACTATTCAGGGCTTCACAAAGTGCCTGGTTAGTAGACACTCAAGAAATATCTGTGGACTTTCTACTAAAAAGTTGATAAGGAATATTAAGTCAGAAATTCAAGTATTTTTATTTTTTTTAATTTATAGTACTCTATAATGGGTAATTTTTCACCATTCATTTTTAGTGCTGGGAAAGAAAATGCATATAAAAAGTAAACATTTTAACCAATGTTCATTTTAACCAATTTAAGAATTGAGCTATTTCTCAAATTTTCAAAAAGACTTGATCAAATCAGCAAAATCTTGACTTCATATAAAACAAAGATGTTAACTTTTTAGTTTAAATTCTCTTAGTGATTTAAAATGTTAAGAACAGAAATGAAACTTCTCTAATCATCAGGGAGCAGCAGAGATGTAATCAACGTTAATAGGTCATGGTCTTCCCGAAAATTATGTGTAAACTAAATTTTTGTGAGCCATACCACATTTAAAATATATCAGAGAGCTTGCCATTTACCTCTATGGTAAATGAGTTCGTGATTCTTTCAAATATCTTTTTTGTTATTTATTTTTTTAATAATAAAAGTAACAACATACTCAGGGTAAAAAAAAAACCTTAAATAATAAAGAAATTCCCTAAAGTAAACAGTCTAATCCCCATCTCTGGATAAACACACTGTTAAAAATTCCTGTGAACACCTAATCTAGATAGATTTTCTTATCCATTTATAATAAATGCCTATATAGGTGTCAGTGATGCTACAGTCAAGGAGGCATTATTACTTCCTGGTGATATGCCCAGAAAATGGGGAAGGCAATCTAAAATAACAACACTCTGTTTAGATACTCCGTTTTCAGAAATTTAGTTTACTTTGCCTACCTCTCCCCAACTACAAAAGCTACAAAAAACAAAGATACACCACACAGTCCTAACGTTTTCCACAGGACACCATAAAGTCCTACATGCTTCCCTCCAGTATTCCCATATGATTTCTTTCTCCACTGTTAAAAATTAAGGTATAATTTACATACAGTAAAATTCACCCTGTTCAGTGTACAGTTCTGCTAGCTTTGACAAACACATAGTTGTGTAATCACCACGATTAGTATACAGAACAGTTCCATCACTCCAAAAACCTCTCACGCCTCAATAGTCAACCCCTCTCCACATCTCCAGTCCCTTGATTTCAGGCAACCACTGATCTGTTTTTGTCTCTATAGTTTAGCCTTTTCCAGAATGTCATATAAATGGAATCATACCCCACGTGACCTTTTGAGTCTTTCATTTAGCAAAATGCATTTAAGATTCATTCATATTGTTGGATGTATCAAAAGTTTGTTCCTTTTTATTGCTGAATAGTATTCCATTGTACGGGTATACAACTGTTTATCCATTTGCCAGCTGAAGGGCATCTGGGTTGTTGCCAGTTTTTGGCCATTGTGAATGAAGCCACTATAAACATTCATATATAGATTTTTGTGTGACTTAAGTTTTCATTTCACTTGAGTAAATTTTTAGGAGTGAAAACTATGGGGTAGTATAATAAACGTATGTTTAACTTTATGAGAAATTGCCAAACTTTCCAAAAATAGCTGTACCATTTTGCATTCCCACATGTGGCATGGTCAGTTTTTTGTTTTTAGCCATTCTAATTGGTATGTAATGATATCTCACTGTGGTTTTAATCTGCAATTCTCTACTAACTAATGATATTGAGCATCATTTCATGTGCCATCTATACATCTTCTTTCACGGAGTATCTGTTCAAATCTTTTGTCCATTTAAAAAATTGGGTTGTTTGCTTGCTTTCTTATTGTATAAGAACTCTTTATATATTTGAGATATAAATCTTTCATCAGATATGTGATTTGCACATATGTTCTCCCAGCCTGGGGCTTCTCATTCTTTAACAGTGTCTTTCTAAGAGCAGAAGTTCTTTCTTCTGATGAAGTCTAATTTATCTTTTCTCTTTTATGGATCAAGCTTTTGGGGTCATATCTAAGAAATTTTTACCTAATCCAAAAGGCTGCAAAGATTTTCTGCATGTGCTTTTTAATTTTCCCCCATGTTCTTCTCAACATCTTCCATAACAACTGGAAGTCATCAAAGCACCCTCTTAAGCTGTTTTTAGGTTTTCAACTACTGTTTATTAGTGTTTTTCATAACTTCATGCATAGGGACCCATGCTTAGCTATAGAAAATGCTTTAATAACTTTCATCTGACAACATGGGAAATCAGGTCCAGAAGAATAGAGAGAAAAATTAGAAACTTATGTCAGTGATGGGGGTGGGGTAGGGTGAAACAGACAGGTAATCACGCACAGGGGCTTTGTGCCCAAGTACTAGTCAGTAGTGATTTACATATGTTATCTCACTTAGACCAAAGCATATACTCTATGAAGTAGGATCTTGGTCATGGATCCCCCGGACAACCTCCTCCCTGGGGCCTGGCGTCTCCCTGAAAGTGCCATTTTAAAACTGGACATGCTTTCTTTGGTCAGTAAATTCTCCCCTAAAGCAGCTAAAAGTCAGTAAGTCTTAGATGTGCAATTAATTATAACACTGCAATATCAATTTGGGCTCTAACAGCTATGCTTAAAGTGTAAGTTGGTACCTGGTTTGAGCTAATGAATGCCTAGTCACCACTGAAGACGCCTGAGTGGCATGGCCCCTGAACACCTAGCCTCTCAGTATCAGTCAGGATAACCCTAGCTGGCACCATAAAAAGGAAGGCCCAATGGCTGATTCTCCAAGATAACCTAAGACAACAGAATAAACTTTTCTTGCTGCTACTCTTGTACCCACTGAGACCCAATGACTAAAGAGACATTCCTTCTCTGACAAGGAAGAGGAAGCACCCAGTTTCCCCAGTATCCATGGGCTGTCAGAATAAGTTCCCCTCCCATTTCTTCTTTATCATGTGTATAGGCATGAATAGTGAGAAACTGTTACTCTTCTGTCCTTTTTGGCAAGGATTCTCTTCCCCACAGTACTTTATTTATCCCTGTAAGTCTGTTTCTCTATTTAAAAGCTCCCTTAAATTGAAAGAAAAAAAATCTAGTTCTACCTGTGAAAACTGAAATTTAGCTCCTAGAGTATAAAGCGGGCATTATTATCCTTATTTTATTAATAAGGAAACTGGAGTTGAATGAATTATCATTTTAATTAATTTAAGGAACCTTGGTTTTTCTCAGGATATAAAATTACTTGATCAAATGAGTGTTATTGTAAATTTACACAAAACACAGGGAGGTTAACTTTTTCTTCAAAGTCTCACAAAGACTCAAAGTTCTAAGGATATGAAACTATTCAAATCAGAGATCAATAGAAATCTACTCTATATTATATAAGATATAATGTCTCTGAAAATTTATAAACAAACTAAATTTCAGTGCACTTAGGCTAAGAGGTTAAGTAACTTGCCCATAGTCACATAACTAGTTTGTAATGCAGTCAGGATTGAAACCCAGCACTACCTGT
The DNA here is from genome assembly GCA_031878705.1 of Tapirus indicus. Taxonomy (NCBI): domain Eukaryota; kingdom Metazoa; phylum Chordata; class Mammalia; order Perissodactyla; family Tapiridae; genus Tapirus; species Tapirus indicus. The sequence continues at coordinate 7,984,973 of CM062923.1, read as the reverse complement.
CTCTAAAGCTATGCCCTTTCTACTCTACCACAGTGGACCTACATCAGAATTGAGAGTCCAAAGTCAAACAGTGAGACTGACTGAATTAAATATACTCTCTGCTTTCCTTTGTTTTGATTTTTATAGGGATCTATATTTTGGGGGAACATTCCAATTACATATGTCACGGGCTGACATTTGTAATCTTTGTAATATTGGAAAGCATAGATGGGAAAAGACCAGTGTTGAAAAAGGAGAAGAGGGAGAAGTATTAGAAATGCAGGTGAGACTCATGCAAATTATAAAAAGTTAATTACTAAGAATAATGTGGTACCCTGGATTGGATCTTGGAACAGAAAGAGGACATTAATGGAAACACTAGTGAAATCCAAATAAAATCTGGAGTTTAGTTAATAGTCATATAAAAAAGAAAAAATTTAATTAGAATATGGGAGTAATATTTCTATGCAAAATGTCATAATGCTGATGAGTCTATGCTGATGAAACTTTAGCTTTCAAATGTAGAGCAACAGACTTGAAAATAAAGTAGATGAATCTAAAACTAGAAGAGATAACATACTTTGCCCTGGCTTCCTCCCATTTTTGTTTTTTCTCATCAACAGATTTCTTCATAACTTGGTACCATTTTCTGAAATCAAACCATGGCTTATCTGAAAGAAATGAAATCCATCATTATTAACCAAATAAGTCTCATTATAATAACATACATTGTTCACTTGAGTATTCACCCACTGACATAAATAAACATTTGTATAACAGCCCCTGGAAATTATGGAGGGAGTCACTGTCTCTGTACTCCAATATGACCCCTCCTCTGAGTTCCTACCTATATCATTGCCCTAACTAGATTATACGGAAGCCGTCTTTTTATGTGTCTGTTTCTTCTAGATTTGACTATTACCTCCTTGAGAACAGAAGACATATTTTGTTTGTCACTATACAATCAGGCCTCTTCTTTCCAACCCAACACACAGCACAGTGCCTGGCACATGGTGGTACTCCAATACATCTGCAAATTCACGAATTAATGAACTGATGATTGATGAATGTGTGAAATGCCATGATAGTAGCTGAATCCAGACTTTCAGTTTCATCAGCTCCTACTCTTGTTCTTCCTAACCTAACCCAAATCCAAAGACTCTGGAGATAAGAAAGAAAGTGGATGGCAGTGGACAGCTGGTGTGAGTGTGTGTTCAAGATAAGGGGTTAGAGAGACAACACAATTGAATGTAGTCAAGTATAAAACTTCACTCCTCACTCCTTTATTCAATCCATATGGGGAGATGGGAAGAGTAGGGAGGAACAAAATGAAATGAAAGGTAAAGTAGAAAAAAGGATTATAGAAGGAGGGAGTTGGAAGGAATGCTGACAGGAGGAAGATGGCTGAGTAAAAGGCTGAATTTTTTATATGTTCTCTAATGAACACAGTCTCCTTCAATGTCTAGTTAAAAATCGTTTCACCTGGGCAACGTAATTATCACTTAACCCAATATGGCCCTGTAGGCCATCCAGCCAAAGAGGATAGGCAACTATCAACACAGCTCTAAGGATGGAGGAAAACCAACAATTTATAGAACTCAAGGTTCTTTGACCTAATGTAAGTCACAACTTCTCTAAACCAAAAGCTCCTCATCAGTAATACAGGGAGGCATGAGACAGCGGACAGCAGGGGAGCAGAGAGAATAGGGACAAATCCCTGCCCTACTGACAGCACAGATTTATTCTGAGGATCACAGGGGAGATAATATGTCAAAGCATTTTGTTTACCCTAAATGTCTACACAGTCTATGATGAGCCTTTAGCATGAGAAGGGATACACAAGATATCTTGTTTAACCTTTCACTCTATGTAGGAGCCAACACGAAGCAACGTGCAGAAAGAAATATTTTGCACATACTCTGGAAAGAACACACACTGATTGCTACCATTAAATCCAAGCTCCTAAAATCAATCAACATATAAATGGAATCTAAAAAAAAAAGTCAAACTTACAGAAACAGAGAAGAAAAGTGGTTGCCAGTGGTTGCTGGAGGTGGGGGAAATAGGGAGAGGCTGGTAAAAGGGCACAAACTTTCAGCTATAAGATGAATAAGGTCTGAGGCTCTAACGTAAAACATGGTGATATAGTTGATACCACTGTATTATAAAATTGAAATGTGCTAAGAGAGTTGAACTTAAATGTTTTCACCAAAAAAAAAGAGATAAATATGTGAGGTGATGGGTGTGTTAATTAACTGGATGGGGGGAATCCTTTCACAGTATACACGTGTATCAAAGCACCACGATGTACACTTCAAGTATCTTACAATTTTATGTACACTTTAAATATCTTACAATTTTATGTCAATTATACCTCAATAAAGCTGAAATTAAAAAAAAAAGAACAATGAACACAAATCCTAGCGAGAATATTAAGAAACTGGAATTGAATTTAAGAATTCATGTATTTATCAAACTACTGAGTTGCTCTTAGCCCAGCCACTATGTTAGACGCTAAAGATATATTAAAAAAAAAAGTAAGAAAGATACAGTCCCTCCCTCTAGAAGCTCACAATCTACCCATCTGTCTGTCCATCATTTATGTAGTACTTACGACATGTCAAATATTCTTCTTAGCACTTTACAAATATTGACAATCTAATAGGGATGGACATACTTAGTCCACTAGTTATAATTCAAGGTCCTAAACATCTCATAGAAGTTTGGACAGGAGTGGTTGTGGCAGGAGTGATTAGTTCTGATTTGGGAAGAGGTGAGGTGGGGAGTGGGTGTGAAGAGAAGGTAGAAGAGGGGATTAATGTTGCACCTTGAAGAATCAAGACAGATTTCCCAGGGATTGAAGGAACTGGGGGTAACAAGTAAAGAGCATTTCAGGTAGAAGGACCAGCGTGAGGCATGGTTGAAGGCATTAGAATAGAGTGTACAGTCACAAACTGCCAGTAAGTTCATGATCTGGTATGGCAAATAAGCAGAAGCTGGGAATAAAAAAGCAGGCTAGTCTGTACACATAATAGGAAGTCAGTTAAGTTTTTTCATAGCCTAGTGATATAATTAGATAACTACATGAAAAAATAATCCTGGTGCAAGGTACACTTTGTATACATGTGTATGTATAAGTGTAAGTATATGTGCATGTATATGTTTATATTTTTCAAAGTTTCTTCCTTACTTTATTGTATCTTCTAATCCTTCACTGACAATCACTTCAAATTTTATTGATAAAAAAATTAAGTACCTTCTTTGTTCTTTTCATTATATTTCTCAGCAATATTAGACAAAGACCTGGGGATACCAATAAACAAGTCAATTTATTTAGAAATCATTTATTTGAAGACAGTTAAATTTTGAATTCTTCTGAAAGAAATGTATATAACAGTACTTGAAATTGATGCCAAATTTTAATGGAGAAGCAACCACTGAAACAGGGAAGACGACACTATAAATACTGCCACTCTTTCTTGGCATTTGGGAGGGGTAACGTTTTAAGATTCCTTTACTTTCCAAAATAATCTTTGAGAGACATATAATGCCAGGAGCCTAAAGACACACAGGTGAAATGGTAAATAATTCTTTAGGATTTATGTATGATGATTTAAAACTCAGGAATCAGTAGAACAATGAGAAACGTGTATCTACCTAACAAATAGGAATAAGACATGATACAAACAACTTACTAAGGAAGAACGAAATCTCTGACAACTAGCTGAGTCAAAATATTATGTAAGAAGTAATTGTGGCTACTAGTCAATGTTCTATAACAACTGAGAATCTCTGTTTTCTACTGAGATAACATATGGATTCCTTTACTCTGAATAATTTGGTAAAAACAATATTATTTTTTCCTCATTAAATTGACATACACTTACCATTCTAAATTGTCATCCAATAAAAAGAGCAGTTTCAGTACTACTACAATGACAGCTACAGCCTGTACATCATATTTAACAGTTTTTGCCATTTTAGCTATAGGATCAAATGTCAGAAAATCCACTTCTCCCATTCCAGCCATTTTTACCACTTGGCAGGTTAAATTGTGCATTTCGTCTGTTGAAGAACAAAAAAGTAAAATGTGAATTAAATTCTTTGGCTGACTAGACCATACTAATGTGTATATCCATAAGATAAGCTTTATCTTAAAACACGGTACTATGCCAGAACTCAGAGACATACATTTTGTGAATAAAACAAACCAAAAAATGATATTTGTATAGAAAAACTAATGGTAGGATCTTGGCAAGGCACATCTTTTCCTATTTTGACTTCCTAAGACAACTACTATTTATAGGACACATCTTGGCATCAAATACATAGCCACATATCAGTTTTCTGTTGTTTCATACACGTCTCTTACCTGTTTCTATAGCAATTTGCACTTACCTGAAGTGAACTCCCCGTAAGACCAAGAGCTTCCCTAGGAATGTATACTTACTCTCTGGCTGGCACCCTGGCTAGCACACTGGAAGCCTCAATGTGTGTTTAACTAGATGACTGCTTTCCCAAAGAAATTATACGCTCAGCAGAGAATGCATCTACTAATCAAGGCTAAATAACGTAGAACTTGGAACCAGAAAACCTAGGGAGTATATTTAGTCTTTCCAATCATTAACTTTGTGACTCTGGATTACAGTCACTTAACCTCAGTTTCTTCATTTGTAAAATGGGTTATGGTGAGGATAAAATGAGATTAAATAAGATAGTACAAAGGAATATGCTTTAAAAACTCTAAATTACTAAACAAATTTCTTTACTCACTAATCTAAGTACCTAACATGTACCGCATTCTATTTGAATTAATTTCAAGTAGAATAGCTATTATTTATAAGCGCATAATAAATTGTATTGATTTGAACTGAAATTCCTATATGCATTCAGTCATCATGTCCTATTGATTCTATTCCCTTAATGTAGTATACAATACAGTATAGACTATGGAATCCCTGCTCCATCACTTACTAGCTCTGTGACCCTGGACAAGTCACATGACTTCTGTGCCTCAGTTTTTTTCATCTGTATAAAACAGGAATAACAATAGTACCTACCTCGTAGTTATTGTAAGGATTAAATGAATTAATATACCTAAAGCACTTAGATCAGTGCCTGGCATATAGTGGGCACTTAATAAATGTGAGCCATAGTGCTGACTGCTCTCAAATCCATCCACTTTTCTCTCTCCCCTCTGTTGTTCCTTAGTTCACCCTCGTAATTGGTCTTCCTTCCTCTGGTCTGATCCTGCTGTAATCTAATCATCTCATTTCCCTGCTCTCACTAACCCATTAAAATTTTTAGCTCCCACTCAGTAATATACAAAGATCTCATACAACTGAGCAACAAAAAAACAAACAACCCGATCAAAAAATGGGCAGAGGATATGAACAGACAGTTTTCCAAGGAAGAGATCCAGATGGCCAATAGACACATGAAAAGATGTTCAACATCACTAATCATCAGGGAAATGCAAATCAAAACTACACTGAGATATCACCTTACACTGGTTAGAATGGCTATAATCACAAAGACAAATAACAACAAATGCTGGAGAGGTTGTGGAGAAACGGGGACCCTCATTCACTGCTGGTGGGAATGCAAACTGGTGCAGCCTCTATGGAAAACAGTATGGAGAGTCCTCAAAAAATTAAAAATAGAAATACCATATGATCCAGCAATACCACTCTTGGGCATCTACCCAATGGACGTGAAATCAACCATCACAAGAGGCATATGCACCCCTATGTTCATTGCAGCATTATTCACTATAGCCAAGAAGTGGAAGCAACCCAAGTGTCCCTCAACTGAAGATTGGTTAAAGAAGATGTGGTATATACATACAATGGAATACTACTCAGCCATAAGAAAAGACACAATTGTCCCATTTGCAACAACATGGAAGGACCTAGAGGGTATTATGTTAAGTGAAATAAGCCAGAGAGAGAAGGACAGACACTGCATGAACTCACTCATATATGGAATATAAGTGAACACACGGACAGAGAGAACTGATTGGTGGTTACCAAGGGGAAGGGGGGTGGGGGGGCACAAGGGGTGAAGGGTTACATCCACAAGGTGACGGACAAAAATGTACAACTAAAACCCCACAGTGTTATAAACTAAGACATCAATAAAAAAAAAAAAAAAAAAAATTTTTAGCTCCCAGCCCAAATAGATCCCTGCAGTTCCCCAAACAAGCCATATTTTCACTGGCCTCTCTGCTTTACACAACTATTTTTGCCCCTTTGCCTGGGAAGCCAATTTCTTTTCCCCATTTCTCACCACAGGCTTTGCTGGGTGGATTCTCACTCATCTTACAGAATTCAGTTACACCAATCACTTCTAAGAACACTTGCATGGTACCTGTTGCCTTCTTTGATTAGCCCTATTCTGAAGGCTAAAGCAGCTCTTCCAGCATTGACCCCAATAGTACACATTGTTAGGGTTTACTTCTTTGTCTCTCTCTTACACAGGAGGGCAGACTCAGTCTTGATTTATTTGTCTAACTGCAGCAATTTACACATAATTGGTGCTACCTACATGTTTATAGTGAAGAATGAGTAAAATATAAAAACCAATTTCTTTCTTGAAATGTTTAAGTAAAAAATTTCCACTGATTAAAAAATGCATTGTTCACACACATATAGAACACATATAACAATGATAACTCAAAATATGGAATCAAAGTATTTTTATATGTCTACTAGATTCTAATAACTGAGCTAAAGTTTTCCCTTGACTTTTACTCATTCTTTCAAGAAAACACTTACTGAGCAACTACTATGTTCTGGGTACTGAAGATAAAGACACGGCCCTTTTCCTCAAGGAGCTTGTTGTTTATAAATAATCAGAATGCAATATGCACGTAAATAATTAGAATGCAATATGACCAAGACTATGACAAAGATGAGACGATGCTTTGTGGAAATGCAAACAGTACAGTTTGGTGTTGAATGCGGAAAGGTAGGCGGGGCCAGATCATGAAGGTCTTTGTGTGATAGAGAATCTGGACTTATAATTGTTAAGATAATTTCAACTTAACAGATTCCATCTGAATTTACTCATGGGCTTCATTCAGGTGCAAAAAGATTAAAAGATACAAAATTAAGTTTACTTCAACAAGCATTTACTGAATGCCTACTATGTACAAGACATTGTGGTACAATGGAGGAAAATGGAAAAATGTGTAATAGGTAGGACTCTTGCCTTCAAACACGTACATTTAAAACACGGGAAAAAATTAATTTTAAAATACGTTCACTAAAATTTTATATATTATATTGGGTTATGTACTATATTGGGTTATATACTATATTGGGTTATAAGAGGCTATGGGCTCTTAGATAATTTAAAAATCAAAAGCATATTATTACTATAAAGAATGACATTTCTTGAAAAATGTCTCCCCTATTTCTTTGAAAATTAGTTATCTTAAAGTGCTTCTCTTATACCAAAAGTACAAAGCAATAAAAAAGCAAATGGAAGCCATTATGAGAAAGGAAGAAAGGATAGTAGAACTACAGGATCCTGAACCAGAGCATAATGTGGAAAGAACATTAGCTCTGGAATGGAAGACTGGGTTGTAAGTATGTACTCTGCCATCCACCAGCTAGGTGTCACTGAGCCTCGCTATGTCTCATCTGTAAATGACGCTACCCATCTACCCTCCTTTCCACCTTCACAAAGGAGGTAATGTATATGGAGGCACTTTGGAAATGCTCAAGTTCTCTACAAATTATAAATATGCTTGTGAAAGCTGTCAGAAATTCTCTCTAGCAAGTTCATCAGTTCCAGTATGAGGAACAATACTAGAAAATGTGTCTGGAGCTCATCCAAAGCCATCCAAGAGGCAGTGCTTACTCAGTAAGGGTGTGTGTGACACGCTTGCTGAAACCTTTCTGCCTGGTTTCAGAGACTACATGGTCATACGGAAAGGCACTGAGGAGGGGCATTTGTTGCCCCAGCATGCTTAAAACCACTTTTAGCTTTCTGAGAACCCTAAAACCTCTCTTCGTGAAAGTGCCAAATACACAGGTCTCTTCTTTTTGATTAACAGAACTGATGGCACTGTAGAGGGCAAAATTTGTAAAGTCAAAAAATGGCAACATCCTAGAGGTCTTCTTATAATCTTATGGGTGGTTTGCAAATCAATGTCACATTTTAGAATCTAAATCCAAAGACGCAGAGACTTTCACATGTCACTTTGCAGCTCTATTTTGTTTATTGTTTCCCCCCACTACTAAGTAATACAAACTCAATACAGGACATTTATAAGATACATAAAGGTAGAAGAAAGGCAAAAATGCATTATCATAACTTAGAATTACCACTTTAATATTTTGGTATATTTACTTCTAATATTTTTATGAATATTTTAATTTTATGTTGCTGTGGTTATGGTTATATCTAATTTTGCAACTTGCCTTATTTCATTTTTTACTATAACACAAATGTTTTCCATGCTTTTATGGAAAGCATGGAAAATGATTTTAAAAGTGCATAATGTTCCACTGAATATACACACCACTGTTTACTTAACCATTACCTTTCTGTTGGATATTTAAGTTGTTTTTGAATTTTCATTATTATAAATAAGGAGGTCAATAACATTTATGTATACATTTTTTTCTATATTTCAAATTATTTCTATTGAATAGTTTGTGAGAAGTGAAATTTCTCTATCCTAGTTCTTTACAATACTGTCTCCAAAAAGGCACTTAATAAATATCAGATGATGGTAATATCTCTCTGCACATTATAATGGATTTAATTCTACCTGTTATTCTCAGGAAAAGTAAGGTAGAAATGCTGTTAAACTACACACACTGGCCAGAAAATACTTCCACCCCCTCTCTGTCCAAGAGCAACCACATGAGCTAGACATTTGCCAGTGTCAGTTATATTTTGGTAGTTCCTGGTATTCTTTGCATAACCTAGTATTCCCTTTATAAGTTCAAGATTTTGGAGTATATGAGACAACACAGGAACTTTCCATATTTTGAAAGAACTATCAAAGAAGTAAATCAAATTTTTGTCGTTTATGTATGGTGACGGATGTTAACTAGACTTACTGTGGTAATCATTTAGCAACGTATACACATATCGAATCATTAAGTTGTACACCTGAAACTAATATAACATTATATGTCAATTATATCTCTGTTTTAAAAAAAGAATTAAATAAAAAAAACCCAAAATCCAAAACAGTAATTCTGATCTATGTAACATGTCAAAATGCAGAAATCAGACTTTTCAAATTCTGGAATCTTAATCAAATAGCTAGTGATTTCTGAAATCTCAATAAGAGACATACATTCCTTAGCTCAATAAATGATACATTTGAAAAGTTTAAATTATTTTTGTTCCTTTTTAAAAAAAATTTTTAAATTACAGACAATATTTACATTAGCATATATATTACTAGATATTTATATTTATTTTTATAGTTAAATTATACTATACTGTTTTATACATTGTTTTCATAACATTTGTATTTTCCTTTCCTACTAAAAAGGTATTCAATCACATTTTTGATATTGCTTAAGCAACAGTATAGTTACACCATGTTTGTATTTTCTCTTAAGAATAAAAGTCCTGAATTTCTCACATTTCTAGTTTAGCAAGAAATTCAGGAATGGATTCCGTCGGCAGATTCCATCGAGTTAGCTGTGTCTCGGTATATTGTGAACAAGGTCTATGAGGCTCTCTTCACATTCTGTGATTCACTGCCTTAAAGAGTTCACTGTGATCTGACCAGACTTTGATCTCCATTTGTTTTAGGGACTGGAAATAGCATTATGTTACTATTATTTATAATAAAAAAGTTAGAAAAAAATTTATTATGTATAATCATGCCTCATGCAAATGAAGAAGTGCTGCTTTCTGGAGGGGGAAGGCGGCGCTTAGGTCATTAAGAACACATATTCAAACATCTGTTACTTTACTTACACTCAGCAAACTTACTGTAAAAACCAAATATATTCTCTCAGGCACATCCCTCACACCAAAATAGAACTCTCTATTTCTGAAGTGTCTTTTTAACCATTTTAAATGGTCTGAAATATTTTGAGAAAGGATTTTGAAATTAAGCTTCATGTTACTACGGGCTCTGGCAGGTGGCTCTAATAGCCTGTGATTTGAGAGGATTCCATATTTTGCTCATTATAATTCTACCAGGTAAAAGCTTCCTCACCATATACACCACACACTTACCAGGGAGATTGACTTCCATCAAGTATTTCATACACAAGATATTTGGATGAAGATAGCAGTCTTCAGTTATGTCTGGAAAACGTGGCAAATCTAAAAATGTGGCAACTTCAATCCCTTTTTTATAGATATCCTCATAGTTAGGCCAAGACTAAAAGAAAAGAGAGATAGTCAAGGTAGCAATTTTTGCAACAAATTATTTTTAAAAATTTCTGATTTTAAAAGTAATACATATTCATTGAATAAAATTTGGAATGTGGAGAAAAGCATGAAGGGGAAAACACCCATAAATCCCTCATATCCTAACTTAGCCATTTTAAAAGTAATAATAGTAAATAAAAAAGCTACTAAAATTCTATTTGACTCATAAAACTCTTACTGGCCTTACCCATGATGGAGTAAAATCATTACTTCTTACCAGTCATAGAAGAACCGGGGGATGGGATAAAGCTGCGACCTAGCGGGAGTTATGTGTTGTCATAACTGCTCTAATGCACAACTTCCCTCTCACCCTTCGTTACTGGCACCTTCTCATTAATTTTCAAATTCACAGCTAACAAATTTAGTTCACTGTTCCATAATATTCACATGCTTCTATGTGGGAGATAACACCAGGGTTTAAATCTAATAGTTAAAAATCCACAACTCAATTTCATACTAAACTCTCCCACATAATAGCATATAAGATTCTCTAACAAAATTCAGGAAAATCTATGAGCTAATATTACTAAATTAATTCCATTCAGCACTTTAAGATCATCCCTGTAGTTTACTGGGTATGCTATTTATATTTTTGCAATTTACAAACATTGCTGATATTAATACTACATATTCCTCATTTACTCATTCATTCAAATAAAAATATTAAATTTAGAGTCTATTCTATGCAAGGTACTTTGGGAAATATAAAGATGAATAAAACAATCCCTTCAAGGAGTTTATAATCTAGAAAAGGAGATAAGATAAAATAACTATAGTACAAGATAGAAAGTTATCAAGTACCACAAGTAAGATTAAACAAAAAGGCTTATGGGGATTTCAGAAAAACTAACATTTCTGATATGGTAAGACTCTCTTAAAATTGGGCCTGAATACAAACATTTTGGAAACCTGTTTGGCAGTATCTATTAAAGTTGAGCATGTGCACATTCTATGACAAAGCAATTCCGCTCCCAGCTACATATACCCAACAGAAATGAGCAAGCATGTCCATGAAAAGGTATGTACTACAGTGTTTGTAACAACACTATTGTTGTTGTAAAAGCCGCAAGCTGGAAACTACTCAAATGCCACCAACGATAGAATAGATAAGTAAATTTTGATATAATCTCAAAATGGAACACTGTATTATACAGCAAAGAAATGAACGCTCTACATGCAACAATATGAATGAATCTTCAAAAACATAACGTTAAAATAAAGAAGCCAGAGAATGAGTCCATATATATAAACTCAGCACCAAGCTCCTATACCGTTAGAAGTCAGGATAATGATTACTCTTGGGGTGGGGGAGGCTAGACGTGAGCACAAGGGTGGAGCTTCCAGGGAAACTAGTAATGTCGTTTCTCAATCTTGTTGCTGGTTCAGGTTGTGAAAATTGATCAACATTTGTGATATGTTTACTTTTCTGTATGTCTAGTTTACCTCAATAAAAAGTTAAAAAAACAAGTGGCAAGAAAAGGAAAATACCAGTTAAGTAAACTATTTTGTGTAACAGAGCTGCTTCATACATCATTTAGCAGGAGAAATAATCTAGCTGGCAAATTCAGAGTGGAAAGACCTTTAAAAGTATATGGTCCAACTTTACAAAGTCCCTAGCAAGCAGATGTTTGGCCCTTCTTGTAAATCTCCAGTGAAGGCAATTCAACACCTTCCCCGAAGGTAGCCTATTCCATTTTTAATGGGTCTAATCATTAAAAAGTTCTTCCTTATTCTAAGTGAAAATCTGTTTCCCAATCTAATTTATAGTCAATTAAACCCCCAAGTTGTTTTTGGAAATATTGCTCAGTCATGTCTTGTCCATCTTCTAAATGTGTTAATGTGTTTGGGAACCAACTGAAGGAATGAATATTTCTGTTAAATTTTACTTTGTTCAATTCAGCTCATATGCAATTATAAAGCACAAGGAAATGCTTTATAATGGTACAGGGGTATGCTTACAGAAAATAATCATACTGTCAATTTCTAGAATATATAATTATGCTTGATTTTACTTTTGATTGTAAAGCTACAATCTTCTTTGTACAGTAGTATGCCCTTATACACGGTTTCACTTACTGTGGTTTCAGTTACCTGTGGTCAACCGAGGTTGGAAAATATTAAATGAAAAATTCCAGCAATAAACAATTCATAAGTTTTAAATTACACACCATTCTGAGTAGCGTGATGAAATTTCATGCCATCCCGCTCTGTCCCACCTGGGAGAATCATCCCTTTGCCCAGCCCATCCATGCTGTACTGTACGTGTGTATACGAAAAAACACGGTATATGCAGGGTTTGGTTCTATCCACGGTTTTAGGCACCCACTGGGGGTTTTGGAACGTATCCCCCTTGGATAAGGGGAGACTACTGTAGTATATTTATTTTCACACCACTATTTCAATATCTAAACTCTAGAGTTTTACTAGGAAAAAAAGGCCTTCAGTTTATGCTATATTATTAACATAAAGTTAATCCCATAGCTGAAGAAAACAGAGTAAATTTCTGTCAATCCAAAGTAGCAATGTAGCCTTTTTTTTTTGTGAGGAAGACCAGCCCTGAGCTAACATCTGTTGCCAATCCTCCCCTTTTTTGCTGAGGAAGACTGGCCCTGGGCTAACATCCGTGCCCATCTTCCTCTACTTTATATGGGACGCCGCCACACCATGGCTGACAAGCAGTGCATCGGCAGGCGCCCGGGATCTGAACCTGCAAACCCCGGGCTGCCAAGCGCGAACTAAACTGCTGCACCACTGGGCTGGCCCTTTACTACAATTTTTAAAAAGTACAAAAATGAAACCTAAATAACATCTGCCTAAAGGAAAAAAACCCCCAACATATTAGGGAGGACATAATTAGAAGTAATAATAAAGCTGCAGATTAAAAAAATTCAACACACATAAAATCTGCAAACATCCAAAATCTATAGTACTTGCTAACATCTACCTTTATCTTATATAAAACATCTTAGCAATAGACACATACATTTGGGAGGGGACGGAGTTATTAAAATGTAACTATTAAATATGTCACACAAACACATGGGTCTGCCTTTCCAAAAAGACAAAACATACTCAGCAAAAAAAAAAAATATATAATACCTGAAGAATCTCTTGCTCAGGGCCTCTCTGTCCAGAAATCAGGCTTATTACTATTTAATGGTTCTAGTATAAGACTGAAAGGGATCTTCTTCATAGTACCTCAAATGAGGTAAGAGTTATAACTGGACGTCACCTCTGCATGCCATTTCTGACCCAGAGGACATTATCAAAAGGATCAGAATGCTACCTTCTGCCTCCCACATCACTTAAAGTGGTAGCCCAATTGTCCCTACAGGCTTTGGCTATGGACTAACCTCCCTACACATCTGCTCCTGTTCCAACCAAGTTAGGCCAGTTTGGGGGTCGTGCACTGCTGGCTCAGCAAAGTATCTAACCTTTGGCAGAAGGCTCGGAGCATTATTACTTAGCACTGTTTTAGAGAATAAGACCACAGTGAAACCTTTTTGTTTCTGTCCATTGTCCTTAGCCCAGAGAGGGGAATCAGGCTCTAATTTTGACAAGATTCTAAAGCATGATAACTATCATATAATAATTAGAATAAACATTTAATGACTGTTAAAATAGTCTTATTTTGACTTTTACAAAATGCATTCATGCACAGAACACACCCAAGGGAAGGGTCTTCTAGAAGCTGCTAGATATTTTACTGTATTTTCATTTGTGTGTGTGGAATCCCTGTTGTATTAAGCAGAATAAGAAGATTATCAGAATCCTGTTTAAAACTTTGCATGTTCAGGAAGATATAATAGCATTTTGTTTTATACTGGCCCTTTGGTTATCCACTAATCTAACTGTACCTCAAATCTTTTGTGGAACAAGATGGAATAACAACAGAAAGACAGACAGAGGCAGAGAGATAAAACTAGTCTGTACTGCTCAAAGCATCATCTCTATTAGAATCACTCGCAAGATGCTTCTTAAAAATGCATATTCCTGGATGCCACACTAGACTTAATGAATCAATTTCTGACATTGGGTCTAAGAATCTGTAGTTCAAACAAGCTCTCCAGGATATTCATACGCAAAAAAATAAAATGCAGTGGCTTCCCATCCTCATTCTTCTTGTAGCCTAGAAGAGACCCTCAAATGGTTTTACACCACAAGCTTGAAAAGAAAAGAGCACCCACAAATTCCAGTGATGGTTAAGATGTTGTGGGAGGCCAGGAACAAAAGAAAACATCAGCTGGTTTCTATTCATGCTGTCTGGCAGTAGTCATTCTGGGAGGAGTGGGAGTGAGGAAAACTGAGAACACCTGTTATCATTACACTCGCCCTAATTTCCCTCAGGTAAATTTTAAACCTGTCAGACTATTATTCTAACAAAGATTGCACAAACAATCCCAAAAGCTACATGTGGCCTACAGAGTAAGATGGTGAACAAATCTAGAGTAAAGTTTGAAGACTTTGAGTGTATTAAAACTTGATCCAATAAGACCTTCATTTGGAGGTGCTTAATAAGTGACTGACAGCTCTGGAGGAGTCCTTTTCTTCCTTCAACCAACAGGGACCTAGTTTCAAAGGGTGTAAGATTGCTCCAAGGCAAAATGAATCATCATGGCAAAGTGCCACTCAGTGGGTTTGGCTGAACCAGCATTACATCTTTTCTTTTTACTCACTCAGAAAGAAGATTAGAATGTTGTTGATCAACATTCAGAATAATGGAGATGTACTTCGGAATGAATTTCCAGTTTCCTCTTTACCCTTTCTTGCTGAGCCTAGTGAGGGATGACGAAATGACTAATTTTTGAGAGGATATAGAAACACTGCCAAGGACCATGGTAGAATAGTGTGTATGTTACATACATATTATCTGCTTAGAAATTGGTCTGTGAGTTTAAAATATATAAAAATAACATCAAGGCTGAAAAGAGAAAAGTAGCCCTACTGTCTGTAAGAGATTGGCAGAATAAATTATATCTGTAACAGAGACAAAAGTATCTAGCGATTTGATTATTTGGTACTCTGTATAAAGATGGTGTCCCTGAAAGACACTAGATTTTCAGTCTATTCTACCAGATGAACTGAAAGATTTTTGCTAGAAGTAAATGATGCTTTGAATCAGCACCATACTCCAGAAACCCAAGTCAAAAATAAAGCAGCAGAAGAAGCAGAGGCCGAAGAAGAAGGTTATCTTCAAACTAAATAAGTAAATAAAATGAAAAGGCTATCTACCTGGAGTTGGGAATCACAATTTCCAGGAGATGGTTGGAAATACTAAAACCTAATTTGCACAGCTGTCTCCTCCCCTGAGCTTTGCTCTTAAGTCAAGGTTAATAGCAGGAAGACTCAAACTCTCATGGCCTGCTTGAAGAGAGAAAACAAATCACAGCAATACTCTCTGTATTCTGTATTCCACTCCCCTATGTTTTAAGTGAGTTTTGTCCGATTTGTTGTTATTGGGTCACAGGGGCCCACCTGAATACTAACAGAACAATGTAATGGAAAGAAATAGTTCACCTAGGATAAAGGTTTAAGGGTCTTTAAAGCTTTTTTTTTTTTTGGTTTGTTTTTAAGGTGTGCTCAACTTTCTGGAATAACAAAAACAAAACAAAACCAAACACAGAAGAAAAACAGTCCCCAGCAGCCCACACACAAAAAACTCCACTGGCATTATCTTCATCCCCATCTCCTAGAACAATTGTGCCTTTTGTCATTTCTGGTGGAGGTACAGCTGCTGAAGAAGCCAAGACTTAGAAGAGAAAGCTAAGACATGGAAGGAGGGAAGAAAATGCTTCCTTTGTTAATGAAAAGCCGTTTCCATTTAAAAGTTTCAACATACTATGGAATAGTGAATGCACTTTTGTGAGCAAAAGAAAAGCACACAATGAAGAAAAGCTGCCTGTCAATTAAATAAACAGTCATTTGAAGACATCCCCTTTCCTGAAAGGGCGGGGCGGGGGGGGGGGGGGAATGGGAGGGAGGAAATGCGGACTATTCCCAGTTGTGGCTGAAGATGTGTCTAAAAGGTACAGTAAATATGACACACAGGGCTTCTAGAGTGATACAGATTCATTTAATTACAACAGTAAGAAATCACAAGGTTAATATGTTTTTTAAAAGACCACAAAGCTATAATAAATTGTTCTAGCATGCATTAAAGATGGAGTGCTTGGGAAAGCATTTTATTGAATTTCACAAATATTCCAGTGAGTTTATTTTCCTTCATGAAGCAATGCTTTAAGACAGGTAGGGACAAGCTAGAGTTTCTGTTACACAACAGCAGGCTCTTGTGATAAACCTGATTACAATACCCTGTCAGAGGTGAACTTCCTGCTTAGCTATTAAAAAAAAAGAGTACAGTGCCTCACCCTTACTTATCCTTATTGTTGTTTTGAAGCAGATTCAGCTGAGAAAAAGCTAATGCCACATGCACCTGTTAATCCAAGACTTTCTATTACAAAGGAAAATTAATAAGGAATAAAAGCAACGTCAGAAGTAATGACAAAGCACTGTAATATATTATTTAGGGAGGAAGGCTAAAATGAATTCCACATATATTATGATTCACAAAAGAGTTCACCTTGCATTTTTAGTCTATTAGAATATCTTAATGGTTGTAAATCTACCATGTAGTAACTAAAAACACTTTTTTTATGTTCAAAATCTTGTCTTCTGAAATTTGTGGTGAACACATTACTTTATATGAAATATGGTTTTGGTCCTAGGGATGAGACATTTTAAAAACATGTTGTTGACTTGCACAAAGACAGACCTTATGAACAAAAACAAATTTACGAATTGATGACCAATGAGGACTTGTCAACCGAACAGGAGACAGTAATTTGTTTCGGCCCCAGGATCAGAGCTGGGAAAAACCTACTGGCATCCTCCTTCTTAAGATGTGTCTGTTCTCCAAATATTCTGCTGATTATTGCATAGCTATGTTCAAATGTCACATATCTGTACCAAAGAATAAAAGCTGGTATCAGAAGAGTAGACAACCCCAAAATAATTTCTACTTGATTCTGGAAGGGTTACGTGATTATTTTTGCAGCAGACTGACCTTTGTCATTATTTGGTTTTCTTGGGACTACTGTAAAACCTAGTTCCCACTCTCTTCTGGGAAGCAGAGGTAAGGGGAGACCTGGGCTTGAGCATGCTGGGTACTGCAGGGTACTGAGCCAGAATCAAACTAAACCACAGATAATCCACATGAAATCAGTTTCACTTAGCAAACACGAGATATGACTCTCCTAAAAGAAGTATCATCAATGCAGCCTCACACATACATTTTTCTGTCTGGAGTAATTCACTATTGATTTCAGTATATTGCTGAACAGTATAAATTAACTGACAAGGTTATTTATCTCACATACTGGTTTTCATGAGGGATACTGACACACCCTTAACTCTCATTTTTAAATGTCCTTACTTATAAGCAGAAGTTATACCCCTTACACATTTACCACTAAAGTATTAATAGAATGCTTTTTATTTTTTCAACCAAACGCCACTATTTAATGGCCTCCCAATATATCATGTAATAAATACATCAGAAGCAGTCTGAAAGTTTCCTACTCAGGTAGAAAAAAACTCCCCAACAGATCAATTTTAAATTTCCCAAAAACAAAGTATTTAAACTTATTCTGTTTTTCACCTATTTCAAATTGTTTACTCAATAAACACAGACTGAGTCCTTACCATGTATACAGAATTACACTATGTCTTATGGATAATAAAACAGAAGCATTAAATATGGTCCCCGCTCTCAAAGAGTAGTTGGGGATGCAAGACATACACAAACAAACCCATGCAATACATACTGTGTTTTACTTCTCTGTTTCAGGAATTCTATTTGGACAACATCCTTGAGCTGCCTTTAAAATCTTGAAAAGTACAAAAGAATCCATGTAACATATCTGTAAACTATGAAGCATGATAATAAAATGAACTCCCATGAATCCATGACCGGTTTTAGGAACTGGAACATTACCAATGCCATTGCATCTACCAGTGCACTATTTCCCATCCCTCCCTCAGCCTCCCCCTCCAGAAGTAACTATTATCCTAGATTGTGCTCATCACAATCTTGCTTTTTTAAAAATAGTTTTATTATACACATAAATATACTTAAACAAACATATCTGGTTAGCTTCTTTTTGAGCTTAAAAATGGTATCATGCTGTACGTAGTTTTCTGAGTCTTGCCTTTTACACTCGATAGAATGTTTCTTAGACTCATTCACGCTGCTTGTTGCTGTAGTTCATTCATTTTCAAAGTTGTGTGAATATGTCACATCTGACCCATTTTCCTTTTTTGTGTGTGTGAGGAAGACTAGCCCGGAGCTAACATCCATTGCCAATCCTCCTCTTTTTTGCTGAAGAAGACTGGCCCTGGGCTAACATCCATGCCCATCTTCCTCTGCTTTACATGGGACATCACCATAGCATGGCTTGACAAGTGGTGTGTCTCTCCACGCCCGGGATCCGAACCTGCGAACCCTGGGCTGCCAAAGTGGAGTGCACAAACTTAACCGCTATGCTACCGGGCCGGCTCCCCCATTTTCCTGTTGAGAGACATTTACATTGGTTCTAGTTTGTTTTTTCATTACCTAGCTGCCTTCTATCTGCCTTTTATCCCCCAACATAAAACTCCATCAATAGAGAACTAGTTAGGTAAATTGTGACATATTTTTACAGTGCAGCTCTTAGAAAAATGAGAATTTAATAACTAAATTGCAGTACTAAGAGAATATGCCATTCTTAGAAATTATACACTAAAATATTTAGGGGTAATGGGACATGATAGATGTAACTTACCCTCAGTGATTCAGAAATAGAATTGCATAGATAGATAGATAGGCAGGGAAAACAGCACAAATGATAAAACAAATGGGATAAAACATTAACAGTAGTTGAATCTGGGTAAAGGATATATGGGTGTTCTTTGCACTATTTTTATTTTTGCAACTTTTCTGTAAACCTAAAATTACTCCAAAATAAAAAGATTATTTTTGAAAAAAGCTCTCCAAGATATAAGTGAAAAAGGCAAATCGCAATAATGGTTATTGGTCACCAGGACATAATCTCATATTATTTTTATGCTTATACTTTCTACCAAAATCTTATAAGAAACTGCTCCCCAATTTTACCCCTATCCCCCCACTCAAGATTAACTTAAAAATAGTCAACAAAAGAGATTATTACTGGGGCAAGTATTTTGTGTAAACAAAACCTATAACCATGACCCTCCAATAACATGGTCCAGCTGGGGGAAAATTTTTAAGCAAAAATCAAACTAGAGGGAATATTCATGAAGAGAGATTATAACTTTTTAAAAAAAATCCAAGAATGAATGAGCAATGAGATACTTTTAGGCACTTGAGAAAGACTTGTTTACTTGTTACTTGTTAGGTAACACCTAAAAAGCATCTGAATATTGACTCTACTTCAAATGTCTAGGAACATCCTGTTTCTGCCCATGAAGGATTAACTACTATGGGAACTGACTACCCACCATAAACAATCAGAGAACTGAAAAAAAAAAAAAATATGAAATAACAGTTTCAGACACTGGACAACAGGAAGCACAGGACTATAATTCCTGAGAGAAGAGAAACAAATGGCCCATTTATTGCCTTGAGGCAGTTTCCAAGCTGCAGTGCACGGAGTAGGGAGTGAAACAGAGCCCGGTGGTCTTACCGAGCTGAGGAGACAGAGACTGGAGTTCCTGGAAGCTGGGATGGCTATAATTTGCAGACAGAGTACCAGCAAGGATGAAGCTGCACAGACAGAGAACTCTAGAGATCTACAAAGGTGTCCTCTCAAATCTCTGGCTGATTGCCAATCTGTGCACATGTGAGAAAAACCCAAGGCCATGGGAAAAAAAATCATTAGATTTTTCCAATGAATCCAAACAGTTCCCAGAGCTCACACAAGGCACCAGCCAGAGTGGAGAGACTTCATAATAATGGGGGCATTGGGTAGAGTCTTTGAAGAGACACGCCTTAGTAGTGGGGCTAAGTTAGTCCCAGAATAAAGACCCTGGACCAGGCATAAAAAAACTTAAAAACAGGGGGCTGGCCCGGTGGTGTAGCAGTTAAGTTCGCACGCTCCACTTCGGTGGCCTGGGGTTCACAGGTTCGGATCCCAGGTGTGGACCAATGCACTGCTTGTCAAGCCATGCTGTGGCAATGTCCCCTATAAAGCAGAGGAAGATGGGCAGAGATGTTAGCTCAGGACTAATCTTTCTCAGCAAAAAGAGCAGGATTGGCAAGGGATGTTAGCTCAGGGCCAATCTTCCTCTCTCACACACACACATGCATAAAGCTTAAAAACAAGTTTCTAAAGGATCAAACTGATCTCCAAGTTATCTAATTACATACCAGAACAAAAATCCAGTATCCAACAACATAAAATTCACAATGTCTGCATCCAGTCAAAAATTACCAGGCATGCAAAGAAGAAGGAAAATATGACACATAATCAGGAGATAAACCAATCAATAGAAACAGACCCAGAAATAACAGAGACAATGGAATTAGTAGATAAGAACCTTAAACCATTTATTATAAATATTGTTAATATACTCAAGAATGTAAAAAAAACATAATGAGGGAGATGGAAAAAATAAGACTAAAATGGAATTTCTAGAAATGAAAAATATACTGGATGGGTTTAACAGCAGATTACATATTCAGGAAGTAAAGATGAGTGAATTTGAAGCTATGACCATAGAAATTATCCAAAACAAAATACACTGAGAAAAAAGACCAAAAAAAGAAAAAAAAGAAGAGAAGACTTAGTGAACTGTGGGACAATATTAAGTGGTCTAACATGTAACTAGTGTCCCCCCCCAAAATCAAGAGAGGACAGAAAAAAAATATTTGAAGAAATAATGGATGAAAAATTTCCAAATTTAATGAAAACCATACACCCACAGATCTAAGGTCAATGAATCCCAAGCAGAAAAAACATAAAGAAAACCATGCCAAGGCACATCACAATCCAATTAATGAAAAACAGTGATAAAGAGACAAATCTTAAAAACAGCTAGAGGGGAAAAAAGACACATTATGTAGAGAAAAACAAAGATAAAAATAACAGCAGACTGACTTCTCATCAGAAATCAGGTAGGCCTACATACGACAAGCCCACAGCTAACATGATACTCAGTGGTGAAAGCTAAAAGCTTTTCCTCTAAGATCAGGTATAAGATGCCTACTTTCACCACTTTTATTCCACAGGACTGGAAATTCTAGCCAGAACAATTAGGCAGGAAAAAGAAATAAAAAACATCCAATTTGGAAAGGAAGAAGTAAAATTGTCTCTATTTGAGGTGACATGCTATTACATACAGAAAACCCTAAAGACTCCACCAAAAAACTGTCAGAACTAATAAATTAATTCAATAAAGTTGCAGGATACAAAATCAATATATGAAAATCAGTTGCATTTCTATATACTAACAATGAATTATCAGAGAGAAATTAAGAAAACAAACTCACTTACAATTGTATCAAAAAGAATAAAATACCTAGGTATAAATTTAACCAAGGAGGTGAAAGATCTGTATGCTGAAAACTATAAGACATTGATGAGAGAAACTGAAGACACAAATAAATGGAAAGATATCCCATGCTCATGGATTGGAAGAATTAATATTGTTAAAACGTCCATATTACCCAAAGCAATCAACAGATTCAATGCAATCCCTATCAAAATTCCAATGGCATTTTTCACAGAAATAGAAAAAAACAATCCTAAAATTTGTATGGAACCACAAAAGACCCTGAACAGCCTAATGAACCTCAAGAAAGAAGAACAAAGCTGGAGATATCACACTTCCTGATTTCAAACTATATTACAAAGCTATAGTAATCAAAACAGTATGATATTGGCATAAAAGACAGACACATAGATCAATGGAAAAGAAGAGAGAAGCTAGAAATAAATCCATGCATATATGGTCAATTAATTTATGACAAAGGAGCCAAGAATATACAGTGGGAAAAGGACAGTCTCCTTAATAAATGGTGCTGGAAAAATTGGACAGCCACATGCAAAAGAATGAATCTGAAACACTATTTGACACCATATACAAAAATCAACTCAAAATGGATTAAAGACTTAAATTTAAGACCTGACACTATAAAACTCCTAGAAGACAACATAGGGGGTAAGCTCCTTGACATCAATCTTGGCGATAATTTTTTGGATTTTACACCAAAAGCAAAAATAAACAAGTGGGACTACCTCAAACTAAAAAGCCTCTGCACAGCAAAGGAAACCATCAGCAAAATGAAAAGGCAACCCATGGAATAGGAAAAAATATTTGCAAATCCTCTATCTGATAAGGGGTAAAAATATCCAAAAAATAGAAAGAACTCACATACCTTAATAGTGAAAACAACAATCCAATTAAACAATGGACAGAGGAATTGAATAGACATTTTTCCAAAGAAGACATACAAACGGCCAACAGGTACATGAAAAGGTGCTCCACATCACTAATCAACAGAGAAATGCAAATCAAAACCACAATAAGATATCACCTCACACCTGTTAGAATGGCTGTCATCAAAAAGACAAGAGGTAACAAGTGACGGTGAGGATGTGGAGAAAAGGGAAAACTTGTGCACAGTTGGTGGGAATGTAACTTGGTGCAGCCACTAGGGAAAACAGTGTGTAGGTTCCTCAAAAAATTAAAAATAGAATTATCACACAATCCAGCAATCCCACTTCTGGGTATACATCTGAAGGAGATGAAAACAAAACCTCCAAAAGATATTTGCACTGCTTGTTCACTGCAGCATTATTCACAATAGCCAAGATATGGAAACAACCTAAGTGTCCTTCAACAGATGAATGAATAGAGAGGATGTGGTATATATATATATACACAATGGAATACTATTCAGCCATGAGAAAGAAGGAAATCCTGCCATTTGTGACAATATGAATGAAACCTGAGAGCATTATGCTAAGTGAAATAAGCCAGATAGAGACAGACAAATACTGTATGATATCATTTATATGTGGAATATATATTTTTTTAAAAAGTCAAACTCATAGAAACAGAGAGTAGAAAAGTGGTTGCCAGAGGCTGGGGGTGGGGGAAATAGGGAAAGGCTGGTAAAAGGGTACAAACTTTCAGCTATAAGATAAAAGCTATAAGATGAATAAGGTCTGAGGATCCAATGTAAAACACGGTGACTATAGTTGATAACACTGTATTGTATAAACAAAATTTGCTAAGAGAGTTGAACTTAAATGTTCTCACCAAAAAATAAACAAATAAATAAATATGTGAGGTGATGGATGTGTTAACTCAATGGGGGGAATCCTTTCACAATGTATTCATGTATCAAATTACCATTATGTAAACTTCAAATGTCTTACAATTTTATTTGTTAATTATACAATAAAACTGAAAAAAAAGAAAAGAAATCAGGCAGGCCTATAGAAAAAGGAATGACATTTTTAAAGTGCTGAAAGAAAAGTATGAACCCAGAATTCTATACTAGTGAAAATGTCTTATCAAAAATAAAGGTGGGGCTGGCTCAGTGACATAGTGGTTAAGCTCGCATGTTCCACTTCAGCAACCCAGGGTTTATGGGTTTGGATTCTGGGTGCGGACCTACACATTGCTCATCAAGCCATGCTGTGGCAGCATCCCATGTACAAAATAGAGGAAGACGGGCACAGATGTTAGCTCAGGGACAAACTTCCTCACCAAAAAAAACCCAAATAACCAAAAAACAAAAATAAAGGCAAAGTAAAGACTTTTTCAGACCAAGAAATGCCAAAAGAATTCATTGCCAATAGATCTGTACTATAAGAAATGTCAAAGGATGTTTTTAGATAGGAAGAGTGCCAGAAATGGCAAATATGTGGGTAAATATAAAATAGTT
Source organism: Tapirus indicus (assembly GCA_031878705.1). NCBI lineage: Eukaryota > Metazoa > Chordata > Mammalia > Perissodactyla > Tapiridae > Tapirus > Tapirus indicus. The sequence goes on along the minus strand of CM062923.1, from coordinate 7,960,666 downwards.
TATCTCATCTTAATTTCTTAAAAAGATAAATGACTTTTTAAAGCAAAAATAATCCCATCACACTGTGTGATTTATAACAGGTAAAAGTAAAATGTTTGACACTAAAGGATGGGAGGAGGGAAGTGTAAATATATTGTTGTAAGGGTCTTACACTGTACATGTACTGGTATATTATTATTTGAGGTAGACTGTGATAAGTTAAAGATGAATGTTGTAACCTCTAGAGCAACCACTTAAAAAAAATAGAGTATAGTTATAAATCAATAGGATATAAAATGGAATCACAGAAAAATTCTTAATTCAAAAGAAGGCAGGAAAAAAGGAAAAAGGGAATAAAGCCTAGATGAGACAAATAACAGTAAGGTGGTAGATTTAAACCCAACTGTATTTATAATTACATCAAATGCAAATGGTCTAAACACTCTAATTAAAAGGCAGAGATTATTAGATTGCATAAAAAAATCAAGATAACTACATACAGTCTACCAGAAACCCACTTTAAATATAAAGACACAGATAAGTTAAATAATAGATTAGAAAAGATATATTGTGCAAATATTAATTTAAAAAAATTGGAGTGGCTATATCAATATCAAATGAGGTAGATGTCAAAACAGGAAGTATCACCAGGGTAAAAAAAGGACATTACAAAATGATAAAGGAGTCAATTCATCAAGAAAACAAAATATTCTAAAGGTTATGCATCTAGTACCAGAGCTCCAAAATACCTGAAGCAAAAACTGATGGAACGTCAAAAAAAAAAAAAAAAAAGGAGCAATCATAATAATTGACAGGAGGAGTAAAATTAGTATTTGAATGGTTTCAGAGCAAAAATAAAACAAGCAAGTAAACAAAATAACTCATTTCACCTTTTAATTCACAAAACTTACGTCTCAAATTGTAAAAACTTTGGAGAGGCAGAGAGAACATAAAATTTCAGGCTGAAACCCTGAATCACCACCAGAAATAAGAGTGGCTATAATAGTTGCAGGCACTTCTTACCACACTGCCCATAGGCAGGAGTGCAAATCTTAACTAAAGGCTTAAGCTAGGCTTCTGGGAAATGTGAGCCACACCGGTTATTACAGTAACAGTCTCTTGACTTTGTGCATTATATACCACTCTTGCTGTCATTTAAACATGTGGCACTGATGGGATCTATTCTGTTACTATTTGAAAGGACACAGAGAATAAATTTTTAAAAATAATTATTTTTATAGAGTGAGATTTGAGTGTCTATGTGAGTATATATAAAGTGAAGCCAAACTTCTTAATTCAGAATGAAATTACTGGTTAGATACCAATCCCAAGCATATAAACTCAGCCCAGGAAGCAAAATCCTTTGCAAGGAGCTGAGTTTATGGTAACCAAAATTATAAAACACTATAATGAAAAGCAAGAGTCATATCCATGGACTTCCTGGAAACTACTTTGAGAAAACTTAGGAATGGTCACATTCAAAGTTTTTTCTGTTCTTTTTTTTTTAACAGACTTTTAAAATAAAAACTTTATTTTCTAAAAATGTTACATTTTTTTCTCCAAGCAGCTTGATTACCCTCTTAATCCCCACCTTAGAGGAAAAGCTTTTCCATGCTGGGACCAGGAAGGGAGCCTATCATCATGTGAACGTCTGCAATGTTCCTGCATTTTGAATATATTATCAAATAATCTTCATTACAATTTGATTAAAGAGTTAAAGACAACTAAGTAATAATTTTAGGCACCAGCAAAAAGTATAAATAATCTCAACCAAGTAAACATTACCAATATAACTTGAATGGCTCTGAGAAATCAGGTTAAACCCATCAGTTAGGATGTAAGATATAAAAATATAATTGGAGATTGAGAGGAGAGAGAGATGGAGAGAGGGGAGGGGAAGAGGGAAGGAGAGGAAAAAGAGAGAGAATTTTTACTAGCCAAGACTAAGCTGGTAAATAATGCAAAAATAACTCAGTCCATTGATCCCTCTAGGAAAACTGAACAAATATAAAGACACACACCTAGACTTATTGAACCAAATGTCTTTTCCTTTCAGCAGAACATTTAAACAAGGCTCAAATGACTAGCCATAAACAATTTTTTAGCTGCTAAATCTAAAATTTCTCATTAATAAATTACACAGATTTTCAAACCAATTATTTTTTAAAAACTCCTTGATGTGACAGTTTCAGAGCAGCATCAGTATCGTCCAACGCATGCCCAGGAAGTCCAGACTTGTCTCACTGAGCACAGGATGCCATTTAAAAAGATGAAAAACCAATCAATCCTGAGTGCAGGCTAGTTCTGAAACTAAGAATTTGTGTTCTTCTTCTCCTAGACATGAACACGGCTCCTGAGGTGGCAGGGGCACCTTAAACTTCAGTATTTACTTCTCTGATTTTACCCAAGTTCAATTATTCTACCACATCTCAGACAAATTGACTGGGGTCTGGAGTGCTGTCTGGAAAAGTAGGACGTGTCCTCTGTGTCCCCAGTCCTCTAAATAAACAATCACAACCCTGCTCAAGCTGAGAAATAGACTAACCTGCCTTTTCATAAAGGTCCACCATTCAGGAAGGCCACTCTGGCTAGCCAGCCTGTGCCTCATGCCAGGACACATGTACATGCTACCCCACTGTCACTACTTGCCTGGACCACCCTCCAGTTGAATCCTCTATCCCCTGTCTTCTGGTTCTGGTTGCCTTCTCTGCCACAGAGCCACCTCTTGGTTTTGGTAACCAGTCTGGAGCCCCTTTTTATGCCTCAATAAGCTACTCCCACTTCCTGCCCTTGCTGCTCCCTGCCCTGCCCCTCACCCAGTCTTCATTGCTTGGTATGGTCCGGCTCTTTGGTTTCCCTCTAAACTAAGGCTGCCTTGGCCATGCTGGACTGCATTCACAGGAGAGTACCAGGCAAGTTACCCAATCTCTCTGTGTCTTAGTTTCCTCATTTGTAAAATAGGGGCAATAATAATAATACATACTTAATAGGGTTAGTATGAACAATAAATGAGTTTATAAAGTATTTAAAACAGGGCCTGGTACATAATAAGCACTAGGACTGTTATTATTTCTTTTTGTTTTTTCCAGGTCAAGTGGGAGCTGCAGGTATACTCTGTGTCCTTGTGCTGCCCATGGATGTGCACCATTGCAAGGGCAAGTACATTGGGAACTCGTCTTATCTCTCCCGGGTATGAAATAAATGGCAACTATGAGGAAGGAGCACTGGGAACCCACCTCCAAGCTTGCTTTCTGCTCTCTAAATCTACAGGAACTGCTCCCACACAAGTTGTTCTGAGAGCGGAGGCACTTCTGGCTTAAAACTCTAATGTTATCTACAAATCATTCATGGCAACCAATATTCTAATTCAATGCGAAATGCTGCTAATATTTAATAACCTCAGATGTAAAATGTTATGGTATGTTGCAAGCTTATTTATCTGTATTTTCAATCATCCATTTCCTTCTGGCTCAATGCTTAAAAATTAGTACTTTATAAAAGCATGGTGTCATAGCACCTATTTAAGTGTTCTGAAGAACTAGGGTAATTGAGGAGGACAGAGTAACAGGCAAACAGAGCAAAAGATGATACAATGAGGAAAAGGCCTAAAGTACTATAGTTCCAAGGCTGAAACTGCCAACTGCATGAGCTTGGCAAATCATTCCACCTTTCTGAGGTGTTTGCTCATATGTAAAATTGGGATAATAGTGAGCCATACTTTAATGCAGGATTTAGTAAGGATCACAAATGTCTTGAATTAAACCACAAACATTATGAAGGTCATGAAAGGTTAGGAAGGCCTATGAAAATAATTCACTAAGTGGGCAAATGGAGGATAATATTTAATATTAATATTTAGCATATTGAAAACCTTATGATGAAGAACAAAGGGAAGATAACCTTTTGAGTACTTTAAACAGTGATAAAGACTCATAACCAAAGGACAGAAGCCTTTCCAATGGAGATATCTGAAAACATCTAGAAAAAAACTAACACAAGCAAAGGACCTAAAATAGTGCCTCTTAAAACAAGGTAATAACTTTCTTTTCTTTTCTTCAAAGCAATATAGTGTGCAAATAACAATCAAAAATACTTTTTAGAAAATTTGAAATTATCTAAAGGTCTCTCTATAAAGTTTAGTCTCAACACTATATTAATTTACAATGCGTACACCTTACACTATAGCTACATTTTGAGGATAACCTAAAGGATTAGAAGAAGCCACATACAGAAAATAAAAAATAATAATTCTACTCTTCATTAAATTATGACTAATGTTCCATATTTGGACAGAACAAAAACTAGATGACATTTAAAAAAACTCCAACACCAAATAATAAGTCAGGCAAGGAATATAAATCACCATACTACTCTTGTGTCTTATTAATGACTACAAAGTAAAAAATAAATAAATAACTTACCTCTATAGCAAAGATTCCTTTGTCACGCCCATACAATTTCATCTCTTCTGGAAAATGCTGAAAAGCATTTATGTAAGGAATATGATCCTCTTCAACAAATCTATATTTTTAAAAAGAAAGTTTCAATATGAGATATGATTTAGCCAAGTAAATGAAAGAGTTGAAAATGTTATATTTTGAAGACAAAGTAAGAATCAGTTGAGCATATTCCATCTCCCACATACTTTTAAGAATGACAAATCTGAAAATATCTATTGCTCTCTGTACCCATGTGTGGAGAAAACATTTAGTCAATTGTCTAACAATCTCTAAGTTTCTGACGAAATAGATGAAATATTTCCAAGAATAAGTACCTTATCTGTCAGTTCATCACCAGACTGCAGACATGGCTCTCCTTCTATCCCTCGCTCTCCTCACATGATTAGCTCCCACTCATCTTTTAGATTACTTCTTCCAGGAGACCTTCCTCGATCCCTGTTTTCCTAGAACACCTTCCTTGACTACCTTTCTGTCCCCAGCACCTATAACAGTGTGTGGTAGATGCTTGTCGATGGAAGAACAATTAAGGGAAGGAACCCTGCCCATTTGCTTACCACTCCATCCCAATGTCTAGTACAGAGTAGCTGATCAAATATTTTGAGTAAACTATTGAGTTTGAAGAAAATAGTACATATATATAAATAAATACACATACATATTTATTTACAATTCATTTATTAATTCAACAGAAATTTATTGAGTACTATATACCCAGCACTATTCTAGCATGTGGGGATACAGCAATGAACAAAGCAGGAAAATATTCTTGTTCCCAAGGAGTTTACATTCTAGTGAAAAGAGAAAGTTGACAAAACAAATAAATGAAATCTCAGTATATTAGGTAGGAAAAAATGGTAAGGAGAAAACTAAAGTAGGGAAGAAGAGAGAATGAGGAATGGGGGTATTGCAACCTGTGCCATATATATGCATATCTATGTATTAGATTTTTAAAATAAGAAAACTATTAAGGAAAATAAGATAAGACAGAAATAAGTTAGTATACAAAATGTTTTGCCTTAAAGTTTTTGTTGTTGCTAGAGCAGGGCTGACATCTGGCTTTCAGCTTTCTAGCAGTTAAACGACAATATTGATTCAACTTTAATTTCAAATTAAAAATGTGATTTCCTTAACTTTTTAGTCTACTGAAAGTTGAGAATTAAAGTATTTTATGTAAAAATGCTGTTTTATGAAGCTTAATGATGAAACAGAGTTCTTTAAAGCAGCCCTATAGAGAAACCCACCCCTACCTAGGTTTTCATTAATTTCTTTAATTTATATAAAAGTATTTGTGCATACTAATCAGTATTCAAATTATTTTGGAACTACATTTTTGGTTTAATATTATTTTAGATACAGGATATATTGTATGATTATTACTGTTATAACTATCTAGTATTCCAAGACGTTATCATATTCATAATTTATTTAGTCATTACTCCCTTGTGATAATATATATATATATATGCTAGCACTGTGTGAGGGGTTAGGAGTTCAGTGATGAATAAGACATGAAGAGCTCACACCATGACCCTTAGAGGTCAGACAGACAGCCTGCAGAGGAGTCAGCACAGACAGTGCCCCAGTGCCCCCAAAGAGGCACACATGCTGTGCTGTGGGAACAGAGGAAGGAATGAGAAACCCACCCAGGGGAAGCAGAGACATCTGCACAGAGCAGGTCTTGAGCATCTGGGGTTTTGACAAATCTCACCATTTATAAATAGTGCTGCTTTTAACCTCTTTCCAGTTTTTTTTTTCTTTTTAAATTTGAATTTCCTTTTAGAAAAATATACAGTTTTCCCAAAAGATAGCTACTGAATGAAAGTTCTGTACAATCTATTTCCCTTGTTAAGTATTATCAGATGACTCTCTGGATCAATCCAGGAAGTTGACAGAGGAATCACCACAGACTAAAAGCATCCCATATGCTCCTCCTGACCAACAGACCACTACTCTAGCAGTCTTCCTAGAAACACTCTCTCTCTAATTTTATTGTACTTTTCAAAATTTTTCATCTGTGATAGATTGAAAATTTAACAAATTGGTTCTTCATTGCAGATAATTTAAGAAGCACTGCATTAGAGTTAAGTCGCGTGTACCTGCAAAACATATCCTGAACCCATTCACCTTGTTCCATTGCACTGTCATCCAAGCCACTATCTCTTGCCTGAAGTATAGTGAAAGACCACCTGGTCTCCCTGCTTCCACCCTTGCCTACCTAGAATTTTCCTCATAGCTGCCTAAATGATTGGATCATGTCTCTCATGCTAAAATCTTCCAGGGGCTCACTATCACATTTAAAAGCCAAACACCTAGAGTACGGGTTTCCTTTTGGAGTCGTGAATATGCCCTGGAAATAAATAGAGGTGATGGTTGTGAATACACTGAAAACCACTGAATTGTACATTTTAAAAAGGTGAATTTTATTGTATATGAATTATACCTCAATTTTAAAAAAGTCCAAACTCCTAACTTGGCTTACAAAGACCCCTATCTGGCCCCCACTTATTATCTCCCCGCCCTCATCCTCCTACTTCTCCTTCAAATTCTTTTACTCCCATCACACTAGCCTCCTCTGCTCCTTGATCATACAGAACTTCTTGCTTTAGGACTTGGCACTAGCAACCTCCCTCTACCTGGAATGCTAGTCTTTCTGATATTCACCTGCTGGCTATATTTTCATTCAAAGTGCAGCTTAAATCCCACCTTCTCAGTGAGGCCTTCCCTAATAACCAATCTAGAGTAGCCACTTAGTCATTCTCTATCGTATCATCCTATTTCAATCTTTGGCACAGCACTTCACTGTCCGACCATTTTTTATTTGCTCATCTGTTTCCTCCTCTAGTATTTGCTCATCTGTTTCCTCCTTTAGTCTAGAACTTCATGAGAGCAGGCACTTGATCTATGTGGTTCACAACTGTATCTCAAGAGTCTAGACTCCAGAACAACACCTGCATATAGTCAATGTTCAACAAATATTTGTGGAATGAATACATGTTGGCTATTTTTATTTATTATTGTTGTTATTGGTGGCAAGGCAGGGTCCTTTAAAAGCTACTTTAAGGATTATTAATTTATCCTAAGGACTATGGACACTGCTAAAGGATTTAAACAGGGGAGTGACATGCAGGATCAGTATAAGATATATGGGTATTGTGGCCAGGTTAATAATGTATTCCCTTCAAATCAATGTTCTTGAAATATTTTTTCAAAATTTTGCAGTAGTTCTCAAACTTTAGCATCCATAAGAATGCCCCGGAAGGCTTATTAAAATGGAGACTACCCAGAGTTTTTGATTTAGAAGGTTAGAATGGGTCCAAGAATTTGCGTTTCCAACAAGTTCCCAGGTGATGCTAATGCTGTTGGTCAGGGGGCCACATTTTGAGAACCTGTGACTTAAAACTTTCAGAGTAAGAGGATCAGTGGTGACAGTCTCTTCTCCTATTGCTCCAAGCAATTAAGCTTGGTTCCCAAATTTGTCTGTCCCACAGAGCAAATAAAAGCCCTCCAGCAAATTCGATCCAATCTCCTTGAGGCACTTTAGAATTCCCCCTGGAGGGAGGAGAGGAAAGAGGGAGAGGGAGGGACAAAGAGAAAGACAGACAGACAAAGGTGTAGGATCTTACCCCCATCCTTCCAACCACACATAATACTCTCCCTGAGAAGAATTTTGGCTAAATATTATTTTCTCCATCTTGTTAGATTTCTAGGAGAGTTTTGTTACCCCCTTGCAGAATGCCCTGGGTATGATGGCTAGCTCCTTTATCCAGCTCTAATGACATGATTAGGTTGCTGTTTCTATATAATCCCTCTGGTTATCAGGAGGAAAATGAATAGGAATGGCAGAAGACTACAGGCACAGGGCTCACTTGGGAGGTTGCTGAGTAATCCAAGATAGAGACAGAGGAATGGGGAGAGCTATTTTGGAAGTATAATTGATAGGACATAATGACTAATTGTATATGTAGAAAGAGTCAAGGATGATTCTTTGGTTTCTGGATAGGACACAACAGACTACACGGTATTTACGAAGAAAGAAAACACTGGAGAGGAGCTGGATGAGGAAAAGATGAACCTCTTTTACTCATGCTGATTTTGAGATACCATAAAGACACTCAAGTAGTACCCAGCAGGCAGCTGTATATATGAGTGTGTGGGTCTGGCCCTCAGTAGACAAGTCTGGACTGGAGATATAACTTGGGGAGTCATCACCATATAGACAGTAATTAAAGCCTTGGGAGAAGATGAGATCATCCAATGAAGGCAGACAGAGCAAGAAGAGGTTTTTAACTTAACAGTAAAGGTCACTGAATCATGGACTATCTGAATGCAAAATTAATCACATCTGAGAAAAGCCTTGTTATTTGGCTGATGTGGCCAAATTCAAAGGCACTATCATCATTTACTGGAGGCATTTTATTTAATCAAAGGGCCCAGTGCCAATAATGATGACGATAATGACGATGATGATGAAGAAGAAAAAAACAATAATAACTAGCACTGAGTTTTTATTATGTATCAGGCACTGTTCTAAGTGCTTTTCATGTAGTATTAATTATTGAAAGTAGTTACAACCCTATGAGGTAGATATTATTATTAGCTCCATTTTACCAATGAGGAAACAGAGGCAGAGAGAAATTAAATAACTTACTCAACATCACATAACATACAAGTGGCAGAGCCAGGATTCGAACTCAGGAGTCTGGTTATAAATCTGTGCTCTTAAAACCACTCTACAAACTGATTAAATCCACATGTTATTATTTAGAACACAAATAAAGCAAGGAAAAAATCAACACATTAATGATTTTGGCACATCTTCTATTTAACAAGAAATTCTTTTTTTGTGTGTGTGAGGAAGATTAGCCCTGAACTAATATCCATTGCCAATCCTCCTCATTTTTGCTGAGGAAGACTGGCCCTAGGCTAACATCTGTGCCCATTTTCCTCTACTTTATTTGGGACGCTACCAGAGCATGGCTTGACAAGTGATGTGTAGGTCTGCGCCCGGGATCCAAACCTGTGAACCCCGGGCCGCTGAAGTGGAGCATGCGAACTTTAACTCCTATGCCACCAGGCAGGCCCCTACAGTGCCATAATTTACTCATTAACTATAAAACCCTGTAGATTATCTTGAAAATGTATATGGTGACTATCTCCATAACAGGTTCTTCTAAAAGTTTTGTTTTCAATTTTACCTTATAAACACAACCTATATTTTAGTTCTTAACACCACCAATGTATGCTTTTGTGTAAGTACTAATAACCACTTGCCAATGTAAAGGTCATCTGTTCATCTTCTGTCTTAGAAATGAAAAATACTTACTAATACTGCTCAGGTGCTTAAATGCCATTTTTCATCTTCAGAGCATTTTACTCACATTTGATAATTAATTTTCCAACACCCTGTGTAAGGTAAATACTATTATTTCCACTACATAAATAAGGAAACCAAGAAGATAAATTACTAGTCCAGGGAGGATTAAATTTCAGAATTAGAACTCAGGCTACCCAATATTTTCAGTCCCTTCCCCAATTTAAGCCTCCTCGTAAAATTCAAAATATCCAAAGGTTGTCCTCTAGTTCACACTGATAATCAGCAAAAAACATCACCATACAAGAGGCCCAGCTTACCTCAAAAGATCTGAAAGAGTAATTGTCTCTCTCTGCCAAAGTAATGACAGATAGCAGAAAGCAAGTGTTCTTGGTAAGGTCATCTTCACAATTCCTTTCTCCTTTCGTAGTGAATATTCGACTCCATCAAGAGATCCAGAACAGATGGATGCCGTTTCTTAGGGGATAAATGGAGATTTTTTTAAAGTGCAAGTAACTATTTGGGACAACAAAAGAAGAAAAACAACAAAAAAATCTGAGGAGGCATTTTAAATATCTTCAAATCAGGTTAAAATTGATATAATCTTTACAAAGAGCAATTTGGCAATAAAGAGCAATGATGGTTTAGAGGAAATGAGCCAAAAAGGTAATTGCTGGTTTTTTGTGAGAGTAAGATGGGCTGGGATTCTAAAGACGATTTAACCTGCTTGAATTATTTTATAGTGAAAACAATCAATTTTCAAATAAATAAAAGGATAAACAATTACAAAGCAAAGCAAAAAATGTGTAACTCCTTTGAGCCAGGCCTCAACTCACATGTCTCCTTCTTGGAGAGGCTCTCCAAAACGCTAGCTAGGGCAGCATCTCCTCCCACTCCCACCCTCCAGGCATCCTCTGTAGGGCATTATTTTACCTCATTCATTCAACACTTATTCATCTCATTCTTTATGCCACTGTTCTAGGTCTGGGGAACTGACAGTAAACTGTGTGTCATCTCTCGAACTTACATTCTAGTAATGGGAGACAGTCAATAAGCAAACAAACAAAATTACAATTGACAGTGTGGTAAGTGCTACATAGAAAAATAGCAATATGGATGGTCAGAGAAGCCTCCTTGGGAAGGTGCTATCTGAGCAGAGACCAGAATGAATTCAGAGAGTAAGTCTTGAGGATCTCAGAAAGAACATCAAGTGTATCAGCGGAAGTGAACTTGAAGGAACAGTAAGAAAGCCATTGTGGCGAGAGCATAGGTGAAGGGAAAGTGGTAGGAGACGACATAAGAGAAAGAATAAGAAACCATATTATGTAGGGCTTTGTAGGTCATGATCTGTACATTGGATTTTATTCTAAGTATGATAAGAAGTTTCTGGAGAGTTTCAAACAGAGGAGCAACATGATCTCATTTCTGTTTCCAAAAAGGTCACTCTGGCTGCTGTATGAAGAACAGAGTTCTAGGAGGGCAAGAACGGACACAGAAGACCACCATTCCAAGAGAGAGACGATGGGCACTGGGACTGGAGTGGCAGCACTGCAGGGAGAAGTGGCTGGATTCTGGACATATCCTGAAGGCAGAATCAAAAGGATTTGCTGACAGATTGGATGTGAAGTATGAGAGAAAAAGAGAAGTATGAGTCTAAGGTTTTTGGCCTGAGCAACAAGAATGAAGATGCCATTTACCGAGTCAAGGAAGATGACAAAAGAGCAGGTTTGATGAGAGAAATCAAGATATCAGAATTGCACATGTTAAGTGTAAGATCTTATTAAATATACAAAGGGAAATGTTGAGTAGGCAGCTAAATATAAAAATTTATAGTTCAGAGGAGAGGCTAGGCTAGAGAAAGGAACTTCAGAGTCATCAGGATATAGCTGGTGTTTAAAGCCAGAAGTGAGGGTAGAGAGAAAGCAGGACTAGGAATGATCCTGAGAGACTCCAAGCTGTCTTAGACAAAAACTCTCCGAATTATTCCTTCAAAATCCCTTTTTCCAAATCCTGTAAATATTTTCTCCATAGCATTTATCAGTAACTGAACTTCCGTTTTTCAGGTGTGCATTTATTGTCCAGCTCCTCCCACTACAATCCAAGGCCCTCGAAGGCAGACAGCCTTGCTCACCACTGTGTCCTCAGTGCCCAGAACAGGTGCTAGCATGGAGTCAAAATCCAATATTTGGTGACAAATGGTCTAGCAGTTCTACTTCTAAGATTTCATCCTAGTGAAATGATTTTAAAAATATGCAAAGATTCAGGGTCAAGGCATGTTGTGGCAGGCAGCACTGTTTATAATATGAAAACATTTTAAAACAACTAAGTGACAGGAATAGAAATTTAATTAAATAGCTCCATGCAAGGAAACACTACACAATACTTTAGATCAGTGGTTTTCCAAGTCTAGCCCCTGGACCAGCTGTATTAGCATCACCTGAGAACTTATCAGAGATGCAAATTATTGAGCCTACCAATCTGTGTTCTAACAAGTCCTCCAGGTGATTCTGACGGATGCTGAAGTTTGAGGACTACTGTTTTAAAAGAATATATAAGGACACAGATTTCCATAAAATATTACGTCAAAAAAATATACATATAAGACAACATGTAGGAACTTCCAGTTAAGATGGCAGATTGAAAACACACATTAGACTCTGCTCTGTCCCACTACCACAATTATAAAGGAGTTTTTAAAAGATGTAAACTCAAGAACAAATAACATGGAAAAGGAGACAACAGCAATAAAATTTTAAAAGCTAGAAAGCATATGGATAGGTGATTACTGCCTCAGCAGTCCTGAGAAAGCTGGATTCAAAGCCAGCAGTAGGAAAAGCCAAAAAGCAATCTAATTTTCCCCTGGAGAAGGTTCAGGAATTGGTTAAACAGGTACCCCTGGAAATTGGGTAAATGTAGGCTTAACACCAGGAGGATTGCTTGGAAGTCTGATTAAGAAGCAGTTAAGACACTCAGATTCCTACCCCAACTCCATGCAGCCAAATGACTGCCCCTCCCCAATCTTGGCAGAAAATTGGAAGTTTCTCATCTAGAAAGAGTAAAACAGTCTCTAGCATAGGGCGTGTCAATCACATACACATTTGACAGTAGGGGTACCTTACTGAAAACAGGAGGATTAAGTGAAAGTTTACATATTGAGTATTGAGACAATCCCCCACTGCCCTCCAGCTTTCTTCTTCCCACCCAGTTTCCAGAACAGCCAGCATTACACCCTCCAAATAGAAGACTCAAAGCGATTTCTCTGGAAAATCTGATCAGCTTAGGGGGAAAAGATTTAAAGATGATAATACTGGAGGTTCACTAAGAAAACAACCCAGCTAGATCACCCTCTCATACAGAACACAGCTCACAAGACTCACATGGCTACGTAGCTTTCAATCAACCTTTTAGTCTCCATTCTTAAACAGGACAAGCCATCTTAGGCTCATTAAACATTTGAAGAAAGCCTCTAATATTAAAAGCAGAGGACAAAACAATAAAATCAGGGGGAAACAACATTAATATCCTCAGTAAAATAAGAAAAGATGCTCCACAAAAATAAGGGAGTAAACCAGGAAAGATGCAATGCGATCAAGGAAATAAGGAATTTAACAGAAGAGAAGTGACAGACTCCTCAGGATAGTGGTCAAGAGATCCCAAGGACAGCTGGGACCCAGCTCTAGAGACAAATCATTCTAGATCGGAGCAGGTCAGAAGCTCCAGAAAGACTTCTTCTGGAAGATGAAATTGATAGAATTTCTAAGGAATTGAGAGATTTTCAGAACTGGAAGGAGTGTGGAGATCCAATAGTAATAAATTATACATTTGTAATAAAAAGGAAATTAAAAAAAAAAACAGGACAATTATCAACACTGGGAAAACCAAAGGATATACAAAAAGAGTAATCAGATTAAGCTACATGGCTATTCAGCTATTCAGCATTTATACATTTGTAATAATTTAAGCATTAAATATTGATCTAGTAAAAAATTATAATTATATTGGGAAGATACAGAATGAGAAATGCAAAATTGTGTGCTGGTGACTATGTGGGGAAGAGGGGCAATGAGGCATGTGTGAAAAAGGTAAGACTTCACCTTCCACAGTAGGAACTGAATATGTGCAAAACCAGAAATCAAGATGTAGTACTAGAAGCATATGATATAGAGATATGGAGGTTGCAAAAGAGTTGCAAATGAATGCCTCTTGGGAATAGGACATTTAACAGGGACAGTGGACTACAATTTATTTTTATAATTTTTCATAACAAGTCTTATAAATCTATTTGAATTATATGCATGTAGAATTTTGATTTAAAAATTTAAAGAATGAAGAAATAATTCACATTTTTGCAAAAACAAAAATAATAAAACTCTTGCAGAGGTTGTGCAGAAACAGGAACCCTAATTCACTCCTGGTGGGAATGCAAACTGGTGCAGCCTCTATGGAAAACATTATGGAGATTCCTCAAAAAATTAAAAATAGAAATACCTTATGATTCAGCTATCCCACTACTGGGTATTTATCCAAAGAACTTGAAATCAATAATCCAAAGAGGCTTATGCACCCCTATGTTCACTGCAGCATTATTCACTATAGCCAAGAAGTGGAAGCAACCCAAGTGTCCCTCAACTGATGATTGGGTAAAGATGTGGTAATATGTATACAATGGACTACTATTCAGCCATAAAAAAAGTCAAAATTGTCCCATTTGCAATAACATGGATGGACCTGGAGGGTATTACGTTAAGCGAAATAAGCCAGACAGAGAAAGACAAACACCGCATGATTTTACTCATACGTGGGAGAAAAACTAACACACGGACAGAGAGAACAGTTTGGTGGTTACCAGGGGGAAGGGGGTTGGGGGGGTGGGCACAAGGGGAGAAAGGATGCATTCATATGGTGCCTGACAAACAATAACGTACAACTAAAATTTCACAACGTTATAAACTATTATGACATCAATAAAAAATAAAAAATTTTAAAAATAAAAAAATCATTACATTAAAGTAAAAAAATAATAAAAACTCTTTCCCTTTCTCACTCTATATACATGAATAAAAACTTTCTAGAATGATCTACTACAGCAATAATGGTTATTTCTAGGTGGTACTGGGAATAACTGGGAATTTTCTTTTCTTTGTGAATATCTGCATTTTATAGTTTTGTAATAAAAGTTGTATTAATACTTTAAAAACTAAAATAAAGCTCTGAGGATCATTATTTACTAAAAAGAAAGACACAAACAAAAACCCTTAACATAGGTAAATAATCATGATGTTTTAAAAGGCTTGGATGGTTTTGGAGTTACAGGCCTCTGGGACTGCTTAAATTCAGCCTTGCCTGAAAGCATGGAGAAGAAAACTCCAAAGATTCATTGCTGCCCGATTATTCTATGGTTCTAACTTCCTTATTTCTTTGGACACTAAAAGTAACTTATCTGATATCTGTGTCACTGTGCAGTCCAGCAAGAAATGCGGATATGCTGATAAAAAGAATTTTTAATCTTTGGAGGGCAAGGGGCTTGCAAAGAAGCAGTCCATACAAAAAATGTTTTGTTGAAAATTTTATATAACCACACTTAACCCAGATTTCAACAATCCCTAACACCAGAAGGTTTGGAGGCTATCTCCCAAAGAACTCTATCAGCACACATTAAGATTCTAGTCATCTATAATAAAAGCCTGGTCTGTTCCTTAAGGTCTGTTTTCCACGTTTTTTTTAAAAAAAAATGTAGTGTGGAAACAACTAAAATCATGAATAAATGCTTTGAGGAGAATCTTAGATACACTCATTTATTTTAAATTATGGAATTAAATCAGAAATAAGACACAGATACATACACACACACACAATATGGTAAATTTTATTCAGCTTGCTTTAGTCTGTGCTTAGAAATTGGGCACATCTTTGACTCTTGTCTAGCTTACCATATGTCTGAGCTCTATCATGTCTCTGCTGCAACTTTTCTTTGAAAATCCTGAGCTCTCACATATATATGATCTTTATTGAGCTAGCCGCCTCCTTTCTGGATCCACTTACTGAGCTAGCCTCCTCCTTTCTGGATCCACTTACTGTTTAGCTCCTTTTAAAAAAAAATCACACAAAAATACTAGTGTGGAGACAAGGTACCTTTTTAGAAATTGCACTAAGATTTCATTTGATTTACCTTTCTCCTAGCCACATGATTCAGCAAGTCATTCTTCTTGCTAGGCCAAGTTCCTTCCCTTGGAATATGAAGAGATTGGACTAAATTATTTTTAAGATGCATTACCAGCTTTAAAATTATACGTAGTTTGATTCTCATTTTTACCTGATTGTGATGCTTTGATGATGGGGAAAGGTTTTTGAGCGTGGACATCAGGCTGAGACTCTGCTCCACTTTCAACAAAAGAAGGACAGCTAAAGTCACTTAGCAGCTCAGGCTCACTATCCCAGTCTGAATGACTTGGATTATCTTCTAATACCTATTTGCAAAATAATATAAATAAAATTATTGCATAGCAATTTTAAATGAACTTAATTTAAATGAATTTCCATGAACTTAATTCCTGACCATTATAAACACCACAAGGAAACCACTCTAGAGAACTGCAACCATCTGCCAAGTCCCTAAGACTGAAAGACCTTTACTTCTGCAATCTGCTCCCTGGCCGCTGCTGGCAATGCTTCTCGGAGAAGGGCTACAGACAAGGGTGAGCAAGAAAACTAGCTACCAACAGATACACCAGGCCTCCTTCTCCCTGTAATTAACATCTCTCTAGCTCTAGTATCTACACCAACAAAAACATCAAGTGTCAATGATGACTCCATGCACACTGCTGGCTTCTCCTTATTTGTTGCCTTTTATCTTTGCTAATTCCACTTCTGCCTAGACTGTCCTTTCTTCTCCTTCTCTCCAACTCATTACTTACTCTATAACGCCATCTTTCCAATCGACTTTTCTTCAGTGACTTCTCTTTTCCTCAAACTCCTGCAGCACTTACTGTATATAACATGTAATTGTCAAGGATATACTATCTCATATCATTGTTTAATTTTTCACACATGTACTGTTGAAATGGTGGTCAGAGTGTCCCTAAGAAATGTCAGCTGGCTATCATAAGACCTCATTAGCTGACACTACCTAGGGGAACTGATGACAGTCAAAAAGCCACGCTCTCAGCCATGCAGGCCAAGAAACTTGATCTTATTATGAGGAGATAAGACTCATGTTAAGGACACTCACAAGAGAATGAAGCTAAAAAAATCAGGGAATGGAAGATGCTTGTGTCCATTGTCAAGCACAACCCCTCCCTATCAGCAAGCACGTGAGAGGCAAGATATACCATAAAGCTGATAAGCATGGACTCATTGAGAAAACTGAAGCAATCAGAAGAAAACTTCCACAGGTTCTCGCAGGCAACCATCTGCCAGCAAGTCTACCACATACTCTGCCCTCTGCTGATTCTTCTGGTGGTCTATCCAAGCTTCCATCTAAAGCCAGTTTCTCCCTTTGTGCACTTGATCCCACCCTCTCTCTACTCAAAGACTGTCATTCACTTCTACTCTCTCTCTCCACTGAGAATTTCTTCTCTATCCTGTATCATTCCTATCACTACACAAATATGCTATCATTTATCCCACCTAAAAAAAAAAAATTCCCTTAACTCCAGCTACAATGCAATTTCTTTGTACTTCTTTGCAGCAAAATGCCTTGAAAGATTTGTCCAAACTTGCTGTTTCTGATTCCTCTCCTCTCAGTCTATCTTATATCTCATTCCAATCAAACTTTTCATCCCACTGCTCCACTCAATTTTTAGCTTTCTTCCTTCCTGATTAGGCAGCAGAATTTCTCACAGTTGACCATTCTCCTCTTCCTGAAACATCTTGTTCCTTCATTTCCAGAATGCCCCCCTCACTTTCTTGACTTTCTTCTACTTCACCAGTTGTTCCTCATACTTCTTGGCTGGTTTCTCTTTTATCCCAGACATCTTAACCCTAAAGTGACCCAGAGGTCAGTTCTCGGTCCTTCTCTCTTCACTCCTCAGTGATGTCATCTGGTCTTGTAGTTTTAAATACTATCTACTATATTGTTTTCAATTCTGAAATGCACTCCCCCTCCCCAAATTTTAACATCCTTGAAATCAGGATGTATCTTATAATTAGTGGCATGTCACAATTTAATTTGCAGCATTATTTTCTTTCTCAGGGGTATTTAAAATAATAGTGCATCTTACAGATAATGGCATTTTAGATTTGATGATTATAATGTAAACTGACAGCTTCCAAATTTATATCTCCAGCCTGGACCTCTCTCCTGAACTGAAGATTTGCGTTTCTGAGTATTGACATTTCCTCTTGGACGTCTAATAACTGTCTCAAACTTAACATGTCCAAAACTGAACTACTGCTCTTCCTGCCTCACCTGTTATTACAGGTGATGGCAACTCCTTCCTTCCAGATGCTCAGGCCAAAAACCTTAAAATCATCAAGGATGACTCTTTCTTTCACACCCCACATCCAATCCATCAGGAAATTCTGTTGGCTCTATCCAAAGTTTATCTAGAATCCTACCACTTATTTCCATTACTACCACCTGGTCCCAGCCATTTCTTCTCTAGAGGAGTGCTTCTCAAACTTTAGCGTGTAGAGGAAACACCTAGGAACTCTGTTAAAATGCAGATTCTGGTTCAGTAGGTCTGGGTGAGGCCTGAAATTCCGTTTCTTCCCCTAGATATCCTCATGGCTTACTTTCTCCCTTCCTTAAGACTGCTCATTAGGGGGTCTTCCCTGACCACTCCATATCAAAGAGTACCTTTCCCTGCCATCCCATTTTCTATCATTCTTACCCAGATTTACATACTTGCCTGTTGGCTTGCTTTTTCTGGAAGTTTTAAGTAATTTATTTCACCCAAGATCACACAAGTCAAAAGTAGTGGAGCCAGGATTCAGATGCAGGCCTCTTACCATTCTTGGAATTGTACCCAAAGCACACACAAAGTTATACCCAAAGCACACACAAAAAATTTATTGCATATTTGAGAACTAAGCTTCTAATTTAAAAGTAATTGTTCCTTTTTCCTTTCAAAAGAGTTTAGCTGTACTCTTTTGATAGAAATTATATTACCAATTTATATACTAGCTTAAAATTTTGCTTACTGCTTATTTATTCTCCAAGAAGACTTTAGTGTGATGCTAACATTACTTTAGACAGGTGTTTACACAAGTCAACTTAAGTTAACCTAAAAATATTAAAATGTCAGAAAGAATCCCAGCTTCTGACTTTAAATTTCTTGTGTTAGGCAAAGCCCCAGTGCACGAATATAACCAACAAATACCTTAGCTATGTAATTTTAAACATCAAGTTCTTAATATTTTGGATAATTCTTTCTCTTCTTTTTCAAAGTGTCACCTTAGAACCATATAGCATCTTTTGCTTTTCTTGAGAAGTACCTGCCCCCGAATCAAAATAGGATGTTTTATAATTCTATTATTATAAAATGCTGTCTTCATTATCTTACACCATACACAAAAATTAACCCAAAATGGATTAAAGACTTGAATTTAAGACCTGAAGCCATAAAACTCCTAGAAGAAAATATAGGCAGAACACTGTCTGACATTGGTCTTAATAGCATCTTTTTGAATACCATGTCTACACAGGCAAGGGAAACAAAAGAAAAAATAAACAAATGGGACTACATCAGACTAAATAGTTTCTGCAAGGCAAAGGAAGCCATCAACAAAATGAAAAGATAACCCACCAATTGGGAGAAAATACTTGCAAATCATATATCCAACAATGGGTTAATTTCCAAAATATATAAAGAACTCATACAACTCAACAACAAAAAACAAACAACCCAATCAAAAAAATGGGCAGAGGATATGAACAGACATTTCTCCAAAGAAGATATACAGATGGCCAACAGGCACATGAAAAGATGTTCACCATAACTAATTATTAGGGAAATGCAAATCAAAACTACAATGAGATATCACCTTACACCTGTCAGAATGGCTATAATTAACAAGACAAAAAATAACAAATGTTGGAGGGGATGTGGAGAAAAGGGAACCCTCATACACTGCTGGTGGGAATGCAAACTGGTGCAGCCACTATGGAAAACAGCATGGAGATTTCTCAAGGAATTAAAAATAGAAATACCATATAATCCAGCAATCCCACTACATGAAATCAACAATACAAAGAGATTTATGCACCCCTATGTACACTACAGCATTATTCACAATAGCCAAGACATGGAAGCAATCCAAGTGCCCATCAACTGATGATTGGATAAAGAAGATGTGGTATATATATACAACGGAATACTACTCAGTCATAAAAAAGACAAAATCGTCCCGTATGCAACAGCATGGATGGACCTTGAGGGTATTATGTTAAGCAAAATAAACCTGACGGACAAAGATAAACACCGCACGATTTCACTCATATGTGGAAGATAAACAAACACATGGATAAAGAGAACAGATTACTGGTTACCAGAGGGGAAGGGGGTGGGAAGGTGAGCGAAAGGGGTAAAGCGGCACATATGTATGGTGATGGATAAAAACTAGATTATGGGTGGCAAGCACAATGCAGTCTATACAGAAACTGATATATAATAATGTACACCTGAAATTACACAATGTTTTAGACCAATACGATCTCAATAAAAAAAAAGTTATATTTTCCAGTAAATTTAAGTTATTCCTCTTGAGTTTATTTAAATTCATTGTCTCATACTTTAAAAGGCTATTTCCCAAACTAATTCCTTAGGTTATTTCCCCTTTTATCATTGTATCTGCACAACTTGACTACTCTAAACTTCTCATTCTTAGGACCTATTCCTTTCACTCAGACCTGGGTTTCTCAGTACTGGGTCACTAAACTCTGCATGTGGAACCTATGAGACCCCAACCAAACAATGAAACACTGGGCCAAGTTTCCAAGCTCTTAACAAATGTGTGTCAAACAGATTCAGAATCTCTTCTCAGCCCTGGAGAATAAGTACCACACATCAAAGTCTATCAAACTTGCCTTTCTCAGCGATGGAATCCACCCCTACCCCAAATAAAATGTTCCAAGGCACATTTATAAAGCAGTTAAAAGCAAACTGCTATAAGTATAGCTGCTTTGGTGGATGTTGGGGGAGGGGGGTGAGGCACCCAGACTTATTTTTCTTCACATAAAGGCTTCTGAGAAGAGATGATAACTGAGCTGAATCTGAAATGCCAGGTAAAGTAAGTAGGAATAATGTATGCCAAAAAAATCTTTTAACAGTACAATGATAGAAATTCCTTAAGTTTCTATTTAGAAACTTAAACACAAATTTCTTTACGTTTCAACTGGTCAAATAAGAAGTCAAAATTAATTCCAATGTCTAGATCAGTGACCCTGTCCTTCTGGACTATAATAGAAACCTCTTCACTGAAAGTCCTCTGACAAGCATCCTAAACCCAGATGAGGGTGAATCTCATCTTCATCTCTGCTTCTCACTAGAAATGTCCTTTAGTCCCACTTTTCAGACTTAAGACTTACCGTAGGTTTCCTTTTACTGGTATAAACTGGGTTTTTACAATATGCTTGCTTGCTCTTCTGAAGGTAGCGCTTCCAAAAATTATGTAAAACTTCATTCTAAGGTGAAAGGGAAATGAGTGGCGATTGAGGTTATGATGACAAATATGATGACCGACACACCTATACCACAGAATCTCTTGTACTTTATATATTATTTTCTATCTAAATGTATTCTTACCTTTCTTACCTACTTTTCCTTTAAAAGAATTACATCACAATATCAGGTATATGGGAAAAACTGAATAAATTCTTCTTAATCTTAGATTTTAGGAAATGAAGGGACTAGTTCCTTAAAGATCATCTAGTTGAATCGGTACATTTTGCAAGTAAATTAAGAATCAGAGAAAGAAAGCAACTTATACATGACTATACTTCCAGGTAGGGGCAAAGCTGCTATTGGGTCTAGCAATCTACTGACCCCTGGGGTCCAACTGAAAGTAAAACAAAACAAAACAAGACAAAACTACTTTTCCATTTATTCATCACCTACTAGGTACAAGGCATCCGTTAGCTCTAACGCAATACTGCAAGATAACTATTATCTCTATTTTACCACTGAAGAAACTGAGTAACCTGGCCAAAACAACCTAGCCAATAAGTAGAAAAGCCACGAATAGGATTTGGAGTCAGTGCTGATTCCAAGCCTGTGTTCTTAGCATAACGCCACTCCTGCACCATGTAACTGGTCAGGTCTAAGTGGTTATTCTCAGTGGCTAATTTCAGAGAAACTGTTTCCAGGATTAACCCCAGTGAAGTGGGTAGAAAGCTATATTGGAGTAAACCCTCCTGAAGCTATTTGGTGTAACTATATCAAACTATTTATTAAAAAACACTTATACATAGGATGACTATACAGGGAGAAACCAGATTCACAAACCCCTAGACTACCAGCCATCACACTAATGCAATGACTGTCACAGGTAAGCTCTGGTGTTTCATATTGTTGGATTTTTAATTCCTGTATTACTTTTCAGGGTAGGCTCAGAGTCCATTTAGGCCATGCATTGGTCTAGAGGTCATTCTGTTTTGGCTTGCCCCAGATACTGGTTCGAACAGCAAACGCCTCTACAAATCTGTTCTTGGTGACTTCAGTAGACATTGATCTTTCTTTCTTCTCTTTTTGCCCTTATTGTCATCTATGAGCATATTGTTATATAAATGAGAATATTGTTATATAATTTCGTGTTTACTCATTCCACATATGCATAAAACCCTCTCTCCAACTAGGCTGGATCTGTGAGTACTTGGTTTCCAATGATGGGCATGAAGCAAGTGTACAATAACCACTTGTTACTAAATAACTGGCTTTTTAAAGAATTCTTGAAATGGCTTCAACTAGATGAGGGAATATGAAACTCAAATAACAGCAGGGATACAGTGGTACTCCTAAGAGGCAGCAAAGTCAAAGTGTGATTCCTAGACCAGCAGCATCAGCCTCACCTGGGAACTTGTTAGAAAAGCAAACTCTTGGGCCCTACGCCAGACCTACTTCTTCAGAAACTCTGGAATAGGGTCCAGCAATCTGTGGTTTAACAAGTCCTGCAGGTGATTCTGAGACACTTCAAGTTTGAGCATCTCTGGTTTAACGTATCGCTCCGTGAAGTCCATCCCGTGGAACTCAAGTCCTAATGGACGCTACGCAAACGTACACCCACCAAAGGATTTTGTTCTCAAACTGTGAACACTACATACTACATCCCCTTGGAAATTAAATAAGCACATTAACACATGAAAGGCACCAATTTAAGTCTGCAAAGTTACTTGTTTTCCTTTGTTTAACCCAATATTTCTTAAATATCTGAAGACTAAAACCTTTATTATTTTCTTTTGGATGTACTGCTTATTTACAACCCGTAGAACACACTTTGGGAATTGCTGGTCTAGTAAAAGGATTAAAGCAAAAATATCAGAAAAATGATGCTTCTAGTAGTCCTTATGTTATTATTAATAACCCTTCTATTCTCCTTAGTTTCACTCTAAATCTATTATTCTTCAAACAACAAAATATAAAGCTAACATCTAGACACAAATGGACTCACCTTTAACTCTGGGGCTACTCCAAGGGTCTTTAAGGCTTCTGCTTGTTGATAAAGTATGTGCTGAAAACCTTCACACACATACCAATCCCAGCCTTTCTCTAAATGACATATAACACATTTCAGACATTTGCATTCCTAATTTACTAACAGTAATGCTACTAAATTGTGTTTTACACATTGCAACTGCAATTTTTTTATATACCCCTGAATAGGATTTCCATTCTTACATTCTCTTATTTCCAAATGGCAAATTTGGCAAATTTGTACACAAATGCTAAAGCTAAACATAATTTTTATAATTTATCAGTATTTAAATATTCTAAATTACCTATAATTTTTCTGAAATATTAATAATGTAAAAGGCAGAAAAATGAATAGTCACCATGTTAAAAAAATAAAATAAGTTTTAAAAATGTATACTATAGTGAACAATGCCCAGCAGAATCCTAAATGAAAGGATATTCAGTACTCAAAGGCCCTGCTTCTACCACCCCTCTGTTCCAACTCACAAAGAAAGGGAACAATGAGTATCTGGAGAATGAATGAACAAAAGCCAAGATGTGATGGTCCAGGAGTGTAGGAAAGGCCAATAAGAACATTCAAAGAAAATAAACTGTTCAATGGCATTCTGCTTTTCTGGAAATGGTTCTAGGCAATAGGGAGAAACTGAAAGCAAGGAAAATAAGACTTATTGAGCTCTGCCTAGATACCGGTGTGTGCTAGGTATTTTAAGTAGATTATTTTCTTCAATCCTCAAAACAATCTTAAGAGATTGTGAAGAAATCTGCCACTCCAGAAGACAGAGCTACATGTTTAAATATAACTACCAGTTAAAGAAAATGCTAAAATCTGTTAAGACCTTTATGTTTTACCCCTCCCTGCTGGACAAATACTGTAACTCTTTGAAAAGTATGTTATCAGCACGTTTTACACACAGCTTCTGAAGTCTGTTACTACGACCCCAAGATCCCCTCTTCCCTGTAGAATGTCATAGGACTCCTACTCCCCTTCGTTACCAGTGTCACAAGGTCTCTCCACCCCTGTTGACTAACTCAATTTCTGGAAAGGGTCTTAGGTTGTATATGAGCAAAACAGGAAGCCTGTAATTTTGATGCATTGCAAAGTTGAGGGAGTTTAAGCTCTTCAAGCTATATACACGTGTGCTCTCTTCTTCCGGCACACTTCTTACAAACTGATAGTCATATTCTAAATTCTGAGTCTGGGTTTCTATTTTATGTAACAAATGGTATTACCATTCTCATGTTACAGATGAAGAAACTAAGGATAAAGTGGTTGAATATAAGACATCTGACATCTAATTTGAAGCATCTGAAGTTCCTTCAGCAATTTAAGTTTAAACTATACATTTTAATTATTTAGATAGGGCAAGTCCAAATTAATCAGGTTTTACTCTGATAAAATCTAATTAAAATTAATGACGTTTTAGCCTAATAAAAATAGTCACTATTAAAGGTTAAACAGCAACACAAGTTAGCCTTTAGGCATTCTCTCTGTTTTTCATCTAAGAATGTCAATGAATTTCATATAAATATTTCATTAACATTTATATATATATATACACAATATATTTCATGTGTGTGTATCCTTAAAGCCACCTCACGTAGAAGAGTACACCATTATCATTAGCCTGATGTCAAACCTGAGAATCTGGCCCTAGGTAATTAGTCACAGAAATATAAAGCATCATTTAGACTTTACCTCAGATTCTTCTCAATAATGGTTAATTATATGTACTCACTGGATTAATGAAATAGATTACATTTCAAAGCACACCCATGCTGATGTTATTTTAAGGGAAAATAATTCTCCCTATTTTAAAAGGGTGTGTTCAAAATTCAATGTGAGAAATGGATTTCTGAAAGTTGAATATCATGTTTAACTTGCCTAACCTGACAATTCCATAGTTGAATCATTTCAGAAAATAAGCATTTTTCTTTAAAAGCACAGAAAATCATATTCATAATAGATAATTGATATAGAACAGAAAAACATGCCAACAGATAAAAAGAAATATACTCCCTTTGCTATTACTATTTTTTGCATAACAGTTGCTCCACTGGAAAAGCAACTCATCGACAATAAGCAGGATAAAAAAGGACACACTGTAAGACATTTGCTTCCAATTTTACCATCAATAATTACCCATCTTAATTCCATTTTGGATTATCTGCTTAAATTTTGGCAACTTCTCTAGAATTTATTTAAAATTCCATTCCACACCCTCAAATCACGAAGGTGAAAAACAAGACTGAAGCCACACATGAAGAAAGAGCTTACCAAGTTTCCTTTTTCTTTTAAGTCCCCGGTTGATGGCTTGTATTTTAGTATTAGGAATAGCCCCAGTGTTTATAACTTCCTTAGATCTCTGCAGGAAACAGAAACAGACCTCTAAAGAGATAGTTTTACATCTCCCTAAATACATTGCCAAGCATGCTCTGGGAAGTATAATGAAACAAATTGTGAGTGTCAGGACCAATGATGGTAACATTTTGGGAAAATTACATAAACAGTGACATTCTGGTTAACTTTATGTTTCTTTCTCATTCAAAATTCCTCAGTACCTAAAACAGTGCCTGGAACACAGTAAACACTAAATAAATGTCTGTCAAATGAATAACCTTTTATTTTAAATCACTTTTTAACTGTTTCAAATCAAACCTAAAGTCAAATTTATTTACTTTTTTCTACATCCAATACACACTTTGGAATTAAAATGATTTCCATATTTATTATAGCAGGCAATGCCTAAACTACATACAGATTAGTTTCATCCTACTTTTCTGTGTTTGAATAATACTCCAAAACAGCTTTATTTATGAAATCATACAAGTACTAATTTTTGTTTTTAATCAAACCTATAGGATTTTAGAATGACTAAATGCTGAGTACAATTCTTCCCAAAGTCTTCAATTCCAAGTGCTCTCAAGGGCTGGTACTTAAGATTCTGGCTCTCTCACAACCAAAAAATAGAAGTATTAAGTCTTAATGATGGAAGATTTTTAACCAACAGGGAACATTTATATATCTCTCTAAATTTAGAGATTTGGAATGAAATTTATCTTCAATTTTCATTAAGAATAAAAGAAATGTCTCCAACAACAGGATTTTGGGAATGCATTCTCTCTAGTCACAGAAACCATATTCAAAGCAGTTCTGGTGGACTGGGTTGGCCACACTGAGAACATAAGACACGTCAGACCATATACCAAAGCAGTTACCCAGCAAAGACAGACAAAAGTTACAAAGAGTAGGCAGGAAAAAAAGGCTTAAAATCTGGACTAGACAAAATGTGAAATAACTAAAAGCTAGAAAAAGCTAAATAATCCAAACTGTAGCTATAATTAATTAAATTACTGAGTGGTTATATTGTGGGATATACAGTCAATTAAAATGTCCACAAATGTTTAGAATAACACAGAAAATATTTATTAAGACAGAAGATTCAATAGTACTCACCCACATCCCCTTTCCCTTCCCATATATAGAAAAAAATACTAAATGGAAGCTTTTGAAATGTTGTATGTTGAGATAATTGGTGATTTTAGCTTTTCTCTTCATAATTTCCAAATTTTCTATAATAAATCTGCTCTTATAATCACAAAAATCTATTAAATCCACATAATTCTAGCCTACACCTTTATTAAATACCCATGAAATACTTGCAGGAATATTATATAAATTGGCCAGATTTAAGACATGAAAAATTTTTTCCTGTATAAAATATACCAAGATAACATTCTAATTCCTCTACCAATTCGGAAGGCCTTTTTCCAGATTGTAGACAGTATCTCAGCTTGAGAATTATATAGAGTAAGTTGGAGGGCAATGCAAGGGGCAGAAAAATAGAGCAAGTTGTACCATGACTTCCACTCTTCATAGATGTAACTATGTCTCATCTGTTATTCCCCGCCCACTGGATTTCGACTCCACCACACTACACCACCACATTCCAGGCAGCACCAGTCACACTGTAGCCTATATGAAGAAGACACCTGGACTGCCATAGCGCCAAGAGTAACCACTGAAGTTGTGCAACACACAGCTTTGCCTATCACATGGAAGGCACTGAGCTAGGTTTTGGCCTATATAGAGATGTTGCCCACCTGCAAGAATGCTATATTCTTGACAAGTTACTCCATACAGGTTGACAGACTTTCAAATGTGGAACTAGGTAATGGTATTTGGATCTTTCAAGTTAAAAAATGACTGCAGCAGATTTTATCAGACAGAAACAAATGGAAACATTATCAAAGACAGAAATAAAAGACACAATCAGTTAATGTAATTTAATTTCTACAAAAATAGTATGCTAACCTCATCTGCTAATGGCAAATAGTCCATTTAGGCACAATCTTCCTTCACTGTGTTTACATTTACACTGCTGGTGCAGAAGCAATAGGAACACTGCTAGTGCCTTAACATGCATCAAAGCAGAGAGGATTAAAGTGTACAATTTGATGTGTGTGTGTGTATCCACGAAACTATCACTATAATCAAGGTAATGAACATATGCATCACTCCAGTGATTTCACTGCGTGAGTACTTATCTTTTTAATATTCTGTGTGACTAAATGAGAAATAGACATAAAACTTCCACTGCAGACTGAAGAACAGTGATTCTCTCAACGAAGAGCTCTCGTGTAATTGAGTTGCAAACTAAATTAACCACTTTTCTCAAGAAAAAATTTCTTCACTTGTTTCACATATTTTGTCCAGGTTTTCAGTTGTTTAAGATGGGAAAGTAAAGCTGGTTCCTCTTACTCCATCTTGGCCAGAAGCAGAAGTCAACACAGTTACTTTTATCTGTCCCAAATTTGCCTTCCTTAAGCCTATATGGTGAAGGTAATATTTGTTCCCTCCTGGATCTGTAGATTTTGAGCAAATCCTTTTTCAGAGAGAATAGTCCTGGCATGGTTAGCCTGTCCAACAGCAGGTTGTCCACACCCTTGATTATTTTGGTTATACTGCCCTGAAGGTGTGGTAACCAGAACAGGACCTAGCACTCCCAGTGTGAAGGTAGCCTCATTTACCAAGGTTACACAGGATGGTACGACAATCTCTAAGAGGCAGGTCTGATGGGGTAAAATGAACACTGGAGTCAGAAGACTCAGGTTCAAGTGCTGGCTCAACACTTTCCACTTGTGTAACTTTGGCAAACTCACTGACCTCATAAGGCCTACTTGCCCCATCTATAGACAGGCATAATAGCATATCTCACAGGTAGTGACGAGGAGGGAACGAAATAATGAATAAGAAAACACTTTGTAATCTGTGAGGTGCTGTACAAAGATAAAATGATAACGAAGTATATATCCAATACTCCCAACAATCTTCAGTCTTTCTAACATTCCATCTTCCAAACCTTTAAGCTACCACAACACATTAAAAACTCTTCATAAGTATTAACCAATAAAAAGAAATAAATAATCTTCTAAGTATAATTTTAATTATTTCCCCTTGGACTATACAGTCTGAATCAGGAAATCATTTATATATGTGGCCTAACATAATTTCAAAAACTCATCCTAAATCTAATCTACAAATTTCTTAACCCTTCGGTAAGCACTTGGAAGACTGCTTACATTCTTGGTATTTGGGCATTGCATGAGTGATAAGAATAGATAAATTCTCTGGGAATTATGCCACATAGGCTGAAAGAGCAATTTTAAAAACATAAGCAAATTCATAAATAAGATCTGTTACTTACTTCTGTAACGTTGTGGCAAGAAGTGCAATAATATTTGCCTTCGTCAGTAAGACCCCAAGAGACAGCAGCACACTGAGTACAGCGCTCCCGGAACTCTTTCTGTAGGAGAAGGAAAACCACATTCAGTACATTGTACCTAAACCCTGCAATTCTACTCATAGGGTTCCCTGCAATTTTACTTCAGAAATAAAAAAATCATAGAAAATATATCAGACAGATTGTCTACAAAGAAGGAGAACAGCAGTTTAGTCTTTGAGCGGTTTGAAACCGAATTAAACTATCAAAGAAATGTTTCTAAAATATGCAGTGTGTGAGGGGAAAACAAGAAGAAAAGGTGGTAGGGATAAAATGGAAAAAAAGATGAGAAAATAAAACTCCTTGAAAATGCTGTGAGGAAAAAAGATGACAAGATTTAAGCATAGGGAAGATGTAAAAAACAGAAATAGCACACCGTTTGGAACTTCCTCCAGTAACTAAAAGCACGTTCTCACCACAAAAGAACCAGACTTTTATTAGGCTTGTTTCGAGTATGGATTTATTCATTGAGCAGTGTGAGCAGCATCAGCTTTGTAGGGACCAGGCATTTAACCAGGCGCTGGAGGACTAAGCCCCTCTGTCACCATAACGCTTCTGTACATACACAGGCCGGCGCTGAAGGACTGATGCCCAGCTCTTTGGCGTGGACGTCATCATGGTCTAATTACCGCACACTCCTTCACAACCATCAGGAATGCCAAATTGGTTTCGACGCGGTGGTCAGGTTCCGTTAACCGTACTGGTAACTGTCGTTACCCTGGAGTGCCCCAAGGCCCAGTGTGGAACCCCTGCGGCAGCCCGCGGCGAGGACTCCCAGCGACCGGCAGGGCTGACTCGGGGGTTCGGTTGCAGCCCCGGCGCTCCCTCGCCCACCCCGGCATCCCAGGGAACCTGTGGGTGGCCCGTCGAGAGAGGATGCGCCATGGGGGTGGCCTGCCACAGAACCCCCGTCCTCCCTCCAGCAACTTCATCCTCCTCCCGGAACAGCCGCGTCGGCTAACACTCCCAGCCTCCCCTCGCCCACAGCCGCCCCGGCTCCAGACCCCCGCCTCCTTCCGAAACCCGCGCACATGCGGCCCCGCCAGCCCCCTCCCGTGCCCCGCCCCCTCGGCCAGCGCCCGCCCCCACGGCCAGGCGGCGTCCTCCAGCCCCTTCTCCCCCGCCTCAGTCCCCGCGCCCCGCCGTCGGGCCCGCCCGGCGCCCTGCCCGCTCACCGCCTCCTCCAGGTCCATAGCGGCCCCGCCGCCGCCGCCGCCGCCGCCGCCGCCGCCGCCCGGGCCCGTTACCCGGCGCGAGCGCAACTTCCGGGAGCGCCGCGAGGAGCCCTCCGGGCGGAAACCGGGACCCTGACTTTGGATTCCGGGCGCCTGCGGCCGCGGGGAAGCCTCTGCTCGCTCCGGGGGCAAAGCTCCGCGAATCCGGCATCCCCCTCCCAGAGTGCATCCCTTTCTAGTCGAGGTGACGAAAACCAGCCGGTAGGAAACTGGGCGGTGCCCAGTGCTGAGCTGATTCGACCACGCTCTCCTGACAGCGTTCGTTCCGAGACCCTCTCACTCTTTTAGGCCGCCAGGAGGGCGGCGTGGAGGGCCGGTCCCGAGCGCGGACTGCGGCGCGGGCCCTCCACTTCCTGCTGGCTCCCGATGGCACCCGAGAGGCAGGGGATTCTGGAGGGAAGAACACAGGTTGCTGCGTTAAACTGGGTGTCCCAACACTGCTCTCCTGCTTCCTCCTGCCTCAGTTTCCTCCTCTGTAAAAATTAGCTATTACCTGTGAGTCCCTTATCATTGAGCCTCGCAGAGTAAGTGCCCACTAATTTTAGCTTTTATTGTTGTTGCTTCATTGGGCACATTCATTCCTTGATTAATTCACTAAACAGGCGCTGTTTTAGGTCCTGGGGATTCAGCGGTGAACAGAGTAAACTCAAGTCCCAGCCTTCATGGAGATTATATTGTGGTGGGGAGAGACAGAGATAAATAAGGAAAATATATGGTGTGACAAATGGGCATGAGGTCCAAGGAGAATAGCAGGAAAGGAGAATGGGCGCCTTAGGTGGTTTCAGTTTTAAATGGGGTGGTCGGGAAAGGTCTCACTGACAAGGTGACCTTTGAGGCAAGGCAGCAAGAGCCATGTTGGGAACATCATTCCAGGTGGAGGAAACAGTGAGTTCCAAGGCCCTTGTCCTGAGCCTTATGCCATGTCATTTAAGGATTAGCAAGAGGTCAGTGAGTGGCTGGAACGTGAGCTAAAGGGAGGGTAGAAAATGATGTTGGGGCAAAATATAGTTGTAAGGACTTTGACTTTGACTTGGAGAAATTGGGGAAGACATTGGAGGAGTTACATGATCTGACTTATGGTTGACAGATCAGCCTGGTTGTTGTGGGGAGAATAGACTGATAGGGGTCAAAGGTAGAAGTTGGGAAACGAATCAGGAGACTATTACAATACTACAGACAAGATATAATGGTAGCTTGAACCAGGTAAAAGCAGTGGAGACAGACATACATAGATCCTGGAAATACAGATTTTGAAGGTAGAGCCACAAGGATATCTTGACTGACAAGAAGTGAGCTGTAAGAGAAAGAAAGGAGTCAAGGATGACTTCACGATTTTTGGCCTGAGCAACTGGAGGGGTGGAGCTGTTGACTGAGTAGGCAGACTGTGGTGGAACAGTTTTGGAGTGGAGCAGAGGAGGAATCAGGAGTTTGCTTTTGGACATGTTAAGATAGAGGTGCTTATAAGACATCCAGATAGAATGAGAAGGCATTTGGATATAGGAATCTAGAGTTCAGAGGCAAATTCTGGACTGGAGATATATGTTTTGGAGTTATCTCTGTCTAGATGGTATTTAAAGTCACTGGATGAGATCACCAAGGGAGTGGCTCTTTATTCATTCACTCCTTATTTACTTGTCAATTCATTCATTTCAAAGTTATTAAACACCCACTATATACCAGGCACTGTGCCAGCAATTGGGAAATGAGAGATAAACAGGACAGAGTCCCTCTCTTCAAGAGGCACCCAATCCAGTGAAGTCTCCTTATTTTATCATGGCACTAGATAAATGCTCTTTTCCAGTTATGTCATTTACTAGTCTTGCCTCTGTGCAACTTCAGACTCTTTCCAAAAAACCTTACCCATCCTCAAAGCATCAAGGATTGTCATATGAACAGATTGATCATAAGCCTCTTATTTTCTAGACCAGTCCTGATTTCAAATGTTGAAGTATTAGAATGGGAAGGGGGCAGTACTGAGTGCCCAACTAAATAGGAGTTAATGTATTGAACTAAAATATGAGATCAGGGATTTTTGTCTTTTTGTTTATTGCTATATATTCAGGCTTAGCTCATAGGATGTGATCAATAAGTATTTGTTGAATGGATGAATGACTTCGTAAGATTTTTATGTATATGCAAAATAGTTTAAATAGATGATATGTCTTGATTTGAGACTTTGGACATGTGGTTGCACAGAAGTGAATCACAGATATTTCCAGCCATTCCTTAAACAGAAAATTAAGTGTTTTGAGCAAAGTCAGCCCTTTGGAAGAAAATATCTTTTTAGACTGTAAGACTTAAGGAGTATTTTAGCAGAGAAGCTCTAATATGCATTTCTTAAAACTCTAGCTCAGATGTCTTTTTTGGCTTGTCAGATTGCCACAAATGATTTTTGTCTAATGGAAATGATCAGTGGTGGAAGGGCTCAGTGACATGGACTCTGTCTTATGCTTCAGGTAAGAGTGGATGTGGGTATATTTCTGGAAAACAGTTCAGCTACATATAGGTGATATGGTGGAGCAACATTGAGGCCACCCCAAGTAGAGGAAACAGGAAAATAAAATTAGAACAGAGATAATAAACCTTTAAAGGGACTGAAGAGTCCCTTGGCCAAGATCTGATTGAACACCAAAGCCTAACTGAAGGTATTAACATATCTAAAGAAAGAATGTGAAATCAGAAAGAAATGTATTTAGCCCTTCAAGCCTAGCAAGAGAACCTAACCATAGCAAGAACCCCAACTCTACTGTTATGTCCAAGCAGTTAATATACCCAAGGTTCCAGACCTTTTAAGTGACAGACACAGAGCCCAACACTAACCATTACTCAATCCTGTCAATAACTCAAGGCCAATAAATTTGAGAATTTTGATGAGATGGACAAATTCATGGAAAAATAGAAGTTATCAAAAGGTATGCAAGAAGAAATAGAAAATCTGAACAATCCTATATCTATTTAAGAAATCAGCTCTATAAATAAAAACCTTCTCACAGATAAAACCCTAATCTCGAATAAGATAAAGCTGGTAAATTCTGCCAAACATTTAAGAAGGAAGTAATACCTATCTTATAGACTCTTCCAAATAATGGGAAAAAAGAGAGCATTTACCAACACATCTAATGAAGCTAGCATAACCTTGACACCAAAACCTGACAAGGATATTTCAAGAAAAGTAAAAATTAAAGCCCATTCTCTCTTATAGATACAAAAGTTCCAAACAAAATATCAGCAAGTGAATGCAAGTCATTTGTTGTATTCAGCAATATATAAATAGAATAATGAATCAAAACCAAGTTGGGTTTATTTTAGGAATGCAAGGTTGGTTTAATGTTAAAAAAATGTATAAATTAAACAGTAATCCAGATAGTATGGTGCAAGGACAGACCAAAAGATCAGTGGAACAGAATAGAAAGTCCAGAAAATGACCCATAAATACATGTAAGATAACTTGATTTACAACAAAGTGCTATTCAAATTCAATGGGGAAAGGGTAGTTTTTCAAAAATGATTCTGGGTTAATTGGACATTCATATGAAAAATATTGACCCCTATGGTACACCATACACAAAAATTAATTTGAAATGGATAATAGCCCCACATGTAATAGGTAAAAGCATAAAGCTTCTAGAAAGAAAATAGGTAAATATCTTTCTGACTTGAGATGGGATACATTTCCTAAACAGGTCACAAAACACTATCCATGAAAGAAAAGATTGTTAAATTGGACTTCATTAAAATTAAGAATTTAGTTCATCAAAAGACATTGTTAAGGCAAACTAAAGACTGAGAGAAGATATCCACGATACATATATTCAACAAAAGACTTATATCGACAACAAATAAAGGATTCAATAAATCAATATGTTTCAAGAAATCAATAAAAAATAAAAACAACCCAATTAAAAATAGGCAAAAGACTTGAACAGCTGTTTCACAAAAGAAGATAGTTAAAAACTCAATAAATATATATGAAAAGGTGGTCAACATTGTGACTCATCAGAAAAATGCAAGTTAAAACCACAGTGAGGTGCCACTACACATCCACCAGAGTGACTAAGGTTAAAAAGATGGACAATATTAAGGTTTGGCAAGAATATGGATAAACTGGACCTCTTCTGCATTGCTTATGGGAGTGTAAATTGGTAGAAATATCTTAGAAAATTGTTTAGAAATAATCCTAAATATATGCTAATTATGACCCAGCAATTTCATTCCTAGATATATACCAAGGGAAATTAGTGCATATGTTTGCCAAAATATGCACAATTATATTCATAAAGCTTTCTTTATAATAGCCAAAAATTATAACCAAATGTCCATCAATAGAAAAATGGATAAGCAAATTGTGATATAGTCATATAATGGAATACTGTACAGTAATGAAAAAGAATGAATAACTGCTACATACAACAACATGGATGAATCTCACAAACATAATAATTTGCAAAAGAAGCCTCTGGTGGATTTAAATTGGACTTAAATTCTTTGTCATTCTTCCCATTGAAAGATGAAGTCCATTTCCCCAGTTCCTTGAGTCTGCAATGGTCTTGTGACCAACTTTGAGCAGTGGAATGCTGCTTCAATGATACTCTCTAACTTCCAAGCAATGTCTTTGCAGCGTTTGCTCTTCTTCAAATGTGTCTTGCTGAAAGCCAGCAGCTGTGGCAAGAAGTCCAACTACCTTAAGACAACCATACTGTGAGGAAGCCCCAGCTAGCCATGTATACCGGAGAAGCTGCATAGAGAACTGAAGTGTCAGACATGTGAGTGAAGCCTTCTTGGACCTCCCGATCTAGTGAATGACCTCAGCTGATGCTAGATGGAAGAGAAAACCACCCAGCCAAGTCCTGCCCAGATTTCCTCCTCTATATAACAACATATCAGAAAAAAATTTTGAGCACACATCCCTGTTATACAGACATGTATTTTTGTATAAATTATATACATGCAGGACTGTTCTAGTGATGTATATTATAAGACACTCATAGTGTAAATATTAAGATGATAAGATAAAATTTAAATAATTTACTTTATTTGTTAATATAAATAAATTTCCTTTCAATGAAAATATTAGTAAGAGTTGTGCAATTAAAGAATCCACTATTTTTTAAATCTTGGCTTAACACTATGTAATACAGTGATTTATAGTTCTTGTCCTAAATTCAATTTACTATAATACTTCTTTTTTAATGGCGATCATAACAGAAAAGGATACCTCACAAAGATACAGAGAACCAAGTGTTTTCATACCAATGGAAACATTTGCAAACATCCATCTCAAAATGCTCTCTCCATAGCATAAGCTTCTTCCAAAAAAGCAATTACTTTTTCATGCATTAAACAAATGAGCACCTACATATGCCAGACACTGTTTTAGGCACAGGGAATAAAGCAATGAAAAAAAACAGTCTCTACCTCATGAAGCTTACATGCTAGCTGGGAGAGACATATGATAAATACATAAATCAATAATCGTAAAATATGTCAGCTGGCAAAAAAACTGCCATGAGGTAAAAGAAAGTAGAATATGAAGATAGAGAATAGATGAGTAGAAGACTGGGGGTGGGAGTTGCTATCTTAGACAGAGTAGTCTGCGAAGGCCTCTCTAATAAAGGTGACATCTGAGAGGAGACTTAAAAGAAGTGGGGGACCCAGCCATGCACATATGTGGGGGGATCAGCACTCCAGGTGCAAAGATCTTGAGACAGGAAGGTGGCCCTTTATAAGCAGGGAGGAGTGTGGGAGAGGCCGTGAGGTCAGAGAGGTGGCCGGGCAGATCATGAATAGTCCTGTGGTTTATAGTAAGGACATCAGTTGATCTCAGTGAGATGGAAAGCAGAAGAGTGACAGCAGCTGACTCATATTTTAGAAGGGTCCTCTGGGGATGTGGAGAATAGGTGTAAGGGGGCAGAGGGGGAGCAGGGAGATCATTTAGGAGGCTACTGAACTAACCCAGGTGTGGGCTCGTGGTAGGGTGAGAGGTGATGCTGTTGAGATACGGTCAACTTCTGGATATATTTCAAAGGTATAAGCAAAAAGTCTTTCCTGATGGATTGGATGTGGGATGTGAGAGAAAGAGAAGAGTTAAGGTTGACTGCAAAGTTTTGGGTCTGAACTTATGTAAGAATGCAGACTACGTAAGAATAAGAAGACTTATGTGTGGGCTCATGATAGAGTTTGGAGGAAAAAATCATGAGTTCTTTGCGAGATGTTTAAGTTAGTAATACCTATTCAATATCCAAGTGGAGATGTTGAGTATGCTTTGAGTAAATGAATTTGATGTTCAGGGGAAAGGTAACAACTGGAGGTGTAAATCTGGGAGTCAAGAGCCTGGATCAGATTATCAAGGGTGTGAATGCAGATAAAGAAAAAGGTATGAGGACTGAGACCTCGGCGCTCCAACATACAGAAGTAGGGACCGAGAAGGAGGATCCAGAAAGGAGGCTAAGAATGAATGCCCGCCAGGTAGAAGGAAAGCCAGTAGTCTGTGGTGTCCTGGAAGCCAAGTGAAGAAAGTGTGTCCAAAAGGAGGAAGCCAACAACTACATCAAATGCTCCTGAGAACTGCTGCAAGATGGAGACTGGGATCTGAGCATCAGATTTGGACATGGGGTCATCAGTGACCTTGACAAGAGCAGTTTCAGTGTTGGGGATGAAAGCCGAATCAAGTGGGTTCAATGGAGGGTGGTGGAAGAGTGTGGACCGCTCTTGTGAGGGATTTTATTGTAGGCAGAAGGAGAGGAGCCATAGCTGGTAGGCGATGTAAAATCAAGGGAGACTTCTTTGTCTGTTTTTGTTTCTTTGCTTGCTTGTTGAAGATGTTGAAAGTGAGAGGGAATGATTTCAGGGGGCTATCACTGAACTGGGGAGAGGGGATGGGACCCACAGCCAGGGCACTGGGGTTGGCCTTCGCATAGAAAATTCATTTGTGACAGGATCAGGAAGGAAGGGAGAGCAGGAGAGGCAGACGCAGGCACTGGTGGGAACGTGGTGGAAGGACGCTTCTGATTGTTTCTGGAGAAATGGAAAGCAAGTCATTAGCTGAGCGCAGGAGTAGGGAGGGTTGTGTGAGATCTGAGGAGAGCAGAGGTGTATTATTTCTTGGAAATGGAAGGGTTAAATCAGAAATATAATAAATTGTCAGGCAGCATGAGGTGCCCTGGAGGTCTGTGATCATAAACGTGAAGATAAGCCCAGTCAGACACACTGGCCATTCAGCTCTCACCTTGTTAGAACATCCCCTTTACCCCGAAGGGACAAATTAAGTGTATTCACAGTTTCAAAAATATCTGTCAGGCAGTATACTATCCACAGCTACTTGTCATCGCGGGAATACTTGCCTTTTTGTTTAAAAAGAGAAAAGGTAACTCATCTGTAAAAGTCTGACAGGTCTTTTAAGTGTTTTGCCAGGAGATATCTGACAACCTTCTATGCAGAACAAAGGACTTTCATGGATATTCAGCTCGTTACAGATTACGGTAACAATCCCACGACCCCACGACATCTGAAAGGTCGTCTGTCTTTATTAACTACGTCCATGGCATCTGACAGCAACGAGTGCACTTCTGCCTTCAGCTTTTGCTGCCCCTTCCTGCCAGTGAATGGGGCAGGATTTCACCCACGGCACAGTCAGCAATCTTATCTCAGAGTTCTCTTATTATTCTGGTCAAAGCAGCTGCTCCTTCAACGGTTGCGTGGACACGATTTTACCACACAATATTGTTTTATAAAAGAAATGATTTGCTGTTGAGAATATATGCTCCCTGGTGCATCTTCCCGTTAGCAGCTCCTCAAAGGCAGTTCTTTCTACATTCCATTATTGAAACAGAATCTAGTGACTGTCATGAGCGAGGACTTGTTAGAAATATCTGTATTTCATCCAACTGTATAGCAGAACTTCAAACTGCAAACCTGTGTAATTTGTTCTAATACTTGTTTCTTGTAAATTTTCAGCATTTTCTACATCTTCCAACAGTGCTTGCAACAGTATTTGTTGTTTGTTATTTCAGCCATATTATCGTGGCAGAATGATAGAAAACAGATAAATATAAAATATAACTTTAGGGAGTGATAAATGTTTAAAAAAAAATACAGCTGGACAGAGCTTCTACAAGGCAAATGAAACCAGGATCAAAATGAATAGACAACCCACCAGCTGGGAGAAAATATTCTCAAATCGTTTATCCGACAAGGGATTAATCGCCGTAATATATAAAGAACTCACACAACTGAGCAACAAAAAAACAAACAGCCCGATCAAAAAATGGGCAGAGGATATGAACATTTTTCCAAGGAAGATATACAGATGGCCAATAGACACATGAAAAGATGTTCAACATCACTAATCATCAGGGAAATGCAACTCAAAACTACACTAAGATATTACCTTATAGCCATTAGAATGGCTATAATCACCAAGATAAAAAATAGCAAATGTTGGAGAGGTTGTGGAGAAATGGGAACCCTCATTCACCGCTGGTGGGAATGCAAACTGGTGTAGCCTCTATGGAAGACAGTATGGAGATTCCTCAAAAAATTAAAAATAGAAATACCTTATGATCCAGCAATCTCACTCTTGGGCATCTACCCAAGGGACATGAAATCAGCCATCACAAGAGGCTTATGCACCCCTATGTCCATTGCAGCATTATTGACTATAGCCAAGAAGTGGAAGCAACCCAAATGTCCCTCGACTGATGATTGGATAAAGAAGATGTGGTATATATATATATACTACTCAGCCATAAAAAAGACAGAATTGTCCCATTTGCAACAACATGGATGGACCTAGAGGGTATTATGTTAAGTGAAATAAGCCAGAGAGATAAGGACAGACACTGCATGATTTCACTCATATGTGGAATATAAACGAACACAGAGACAGAGAGAACTGGTTGGTGGTTATCAAGGGGAAGGGGGATGGGGGGTGGGCACAAGGGGTGAAAGGATGCATTCATATGGTGACAGACAAATAGTAATGTACAACTAAAGGTCCACAATGTTATAAACTATTAAGACATCAATAAAAATGAAAATTAAAGAAAGAATAACTATATGCTAATATAAAAAAAATGCAGCTGGGTAGGTATATACTGTGCCTGGGGTGGGGGAAACAACAGAATTCTTGTAGGGTCCTCAGGGAGACCTCTCTGAAGAAGGCTCAGATGAGCCAAGATGGGAATGCAGTGAGCACCATGCAAGAATATGGGGGAATATATCCCAGGGAGAGTGAAAAGGCCCTGAGGCAGGACTGGGCTTGGTGTGTTTGAGGGACAAAAGGAAGCTACTGTAGCCAGAGAGTAATGGTGAGAGATATAGTCCTGAGCCTCCAGGTCAGAGCACTGGGCCCACTGCCAAAGGTCTCCTGGACCTCCAGGGCTGGTATCTGGCCAGTACGACCATATAGTCTGTTCCATGCCATTACACCAGGGAATGGAGAAGGGAATCCTAGTGGATCAGCTGGCAGCCAGTCAGCCGGCCATGCCTGCCTTGTACTGGCCGCTCTATGTGTGCCTGCAGGTGGGCATGACCGCCTTCACAGGATTCTGGCTCAGAGAGAGCTGGGGAGAGCCTGGGAGAGCAGACAAGTGGGGGCCCACACAGGCACTAGCCAGGCATTTGGGGCTCACTTGGAATAGTGGGTGCTCCTGCAACAGGAGGGAGGCTTTGGAGGAAGGGAGGGCCTGAGGACACCAGGGTGCAGCTCCCCTTTTCACCATTCTCACTGCATTTCCCTTCCATTTACCTTTGTTAAAACCCACCACATGCCTTCCAGTCAAGGGCATTGACAACATTAGTTTTCTTAATAAAGTGAGAACCAGTGCATACCTAGCATTTCTGAGCCAGGCACCATTTTAAACCTGTTAACTCATTTGAATATTATAATCATCATCAGTCTCGTTTTACAGATGTGCAAACCGAAACAAGGAGAGGTTATTTAAAACTTATGTAAGTGGTTGAGCCAAGAGTCAAAACCAGGTAGCCTGGTGGAGAACGCACAGTTTTAGTGGCCCTACTGTGACTCTCTCAGACAGCACTGGACTCGACCTCATTCAATATGGCGCTCCACAAGAGATCTCTGGGACTTAGCTAATGATAAGATGTTGAGTGTATAAGAATCTCAGATGATATTGTGAGAATCAGAAAATGTTTGATATAATTGCTTTTAGTTCAACAGAAGCTGAGGGACAATTCATTGCCATGAAGATATTATTATTAACAGAAATTCTCTTTTTAGACTACAAGTTACCTAGAAGCTACTGATTTACTAGGAAAGTTATTGGAAGAGTTTGATGCATCTTCCTCTGTCAAATCATAGCTCCTGTCATAGGGGCATTATTTACTTAGTGAGAATCTATCAACAGATCACACCAATGATTCCTGAAAACCAACAAATGACTTAGAAATTATTAGACTGATTTAATGAATGCTCTGTTACAAATTACATCACTTTGTAAGCAGTTTTATTATATATATATAAACAGATATAGTTTGGTTTATTTAGAAAATAGAAGGGGATATGTTTGACATATTGATTTATATAGAAACTTACACATGAATATATATTCCCCCCTATATTGTTAAATATAGGTATTTCAAATATTCCTTCTGAGGCCACATTCAGTGTTTTGATTTAATTCTAAGTGTGTTGAGAAATCATTGAAGGATTTTGAAACGAGGAGTGACATGGTCTAATTTATGCTTTGAAGTGTTATTCAGGCCTTTGTGTGGGGAAGAGACCACAGAGGATAAGGGTGGAATGAAGATGACTAATTGGGAGGCTGTTGCAAGAATCCAACACAGAGATGGCAGTACTTGGAGTTGGCAGTAGAATGGGTAGTGAGAAATAGATGTACTTTGAAGGTGGAGCCAATGATGGAATGTGTATTGTGAGAAAAAGAGAGGAATCAAGGATGACATGGTGAGTCATGGTGGAGCCCTTCGCTGAGATGGTTATGAGCATGTTTGGAGAAGAAAATCAAGATTTGGGACATGTTAAATTTGATATGTCTATTAGAAATACAAGAGGAGATATCCAATAGGAAGTCAGACAAATGAGTCTGGAATTCAGAGGAGATGTTCTGACTGGAGATGTGAACTTGGGAGTCATAGTGTAAAAATGAGAACTAAAGCCTGAGACTAAGTGAGGACACGTAGGGTGAGAGCAGACAGTAGAGGAGAGGAGAGATCCCTGGGCCGAGACACGGGCAATGTGACATTTAGAAGTCAGGAAGAGCAGAACAATCTAGTACAGATGGTGGAGAAGGAGCAGTTAATGTGGAAGGAGGAGAACAAGCGGAGTGTGGTGACCACAGCCACGTGAAGAAAGTTTCAAGAAAGAAATGTTAAATGTTGTTAAGAGTTGGGTGAGCTTAGCATAGGACTTAGCAAGATACACGTCATTGACAAGATGATTTCAGTAAAGTGGTAAAGCTGGAAGTTTAATTAGGGTGGGTTCAACGCAAAACAGGAGGAAAAGAGTTGACGGTAAGTAAAGACAAGTCCTGTAGGAGTTTTGCTGAAAGGAAGAGCAGACAACTGGGCGATAGTGGAGGGAGAT
This sequence comes from Tapirus indicus, assembly GCA_031878705.1. NCBI lineage: Eukaryota > Metazoa > Chordata > Mammalia > Perissodactyla > Tapiridae > Tapirus > Tapirus indicus. The sequence goes on along the minus strand of CM062923.1, from coordinate 7,918,713 downwards.
ATGGAGGGTGTTAAAAATGTGAACTATTGCAGCATGTTTGTATGCTGTTGGAAATGAAATCTTGGTTAGTAGGAGAGAGAGGGGAGAACTACAGGAGCAAAGTCCTTGAGTGGGTGAGGGACAGATTTGGCCCCTGATGAGGCCACCCTGAGGGGCTAGATTATTCTCATGTGACCAGGCTATAGGGATTCCAGGAATGTGGCCACCACTCAGCCGGGCTGGGGCCCTGGTCTGCCAGGTGTGGCCACATTAGATTTGGTCCCTCTGCCTCCTCCTAACCCCCTAATGCTAGCAGCATCCTAGGACTTGGATCCCAGGACAACTCAGCTAAAAGTTTAGTTTAAAAATTTCTACTGAGTGTGGAAATGGCCACTATTTCAGGGAGGCAACAGAGCAGGGACTCTGCAATCAGCAGAGTGGATTTGAATCCTGGCTCTGATACTTACTGGCTAGCTGTGTGACCTGGACAAGTCACTTCTCGGAGTCTCAGTTTTCTCTTCTGCAAGATGGGGATGATAACTTTACCAAAACACCTTCTGAGATTGTAAGGTGCAAATGGGATAATGGACGTGCAAGGGCTCTGTCAAAGCTTTGTAAACTGAAAAGTGAAATACAAATGCCATAAATTATTAGGCTAAATTTACTAGATCATCCCTCCAGTCATGTCACAAAATAGGCACAGCTTATGGAGGAGGCATTTTTAAGGACATATTCCTGTGCCACTCGTCTCTGTGGGCTTAATCTTCATAACTAGTCTTTTAAGTTTTGTTTCTTTTTTAAGATAAGAGCAAGGCTTGGCTCCTTGTGAGAGCCTCCAAATTACATTACAGACATAAATGTATCACTTCAAGATCATCAGTTGAAAGGAAGGGAGACATATTATTATCTTCAAAGCTTTCTGGGAACCTATGAAATGCTAATCACAGAGCACAGGGATATTCCAGAAAGCAAACACCACTCTTGACACCTCTCACATGCAAGAGCCTCCTTCCTCCCTGGGCTCCCATCAACATTTCTGCTGGAGGGAAGAGAGAAGCATATCTTTGTATCTTCGTATCTTCTATGAATGGACCTCTGAGTGCTCCACTGTCTGCCTGTGGCCTAGTATGTCCGTAAGTGAAGCTGAAACCCCCTGTAGTTTGTGTAGGGCTGGGGAGAAGGCTAAAGGAATGAATACTTGCTGGGCACATAGTGTGTCAGGCACTGTCCCAGGCCCATTACCCATGTTATCTCATCATTGAGCTGGGAGGTAATCATTCTCTTCTCATCAAACAGGAAGGGAAACTGAGGCTCAGGAGGTCGAATCAGGTCATGGAGCCAGCAGGAGGCAGAGACAAATCTTTACTTGGTTCTGCTTGTTCCAAAGAGCCCACTTTTCTGCTAAGAGAATAAGTGCTTCATAAAGGTTTCTTTAGTGAATGAATGGATGAGTGAATAAAGTCCTCTGGACGCAAAATTGCCTTGTCGAAAGACATCAACAGCCAGAAGGCACAGCCCCAATGAAACAGAAGCAAAACGACCTTCTAAACCTTCTAAGAGTACTGTGAGGTACTCAGAGTTTGGTTTAAATGACTCAGGAGTTTCCCAAACTCTTGAGCGATAAGATCTCAGGCAAGTTGCAGAACCTGTTGTGGGCTGGTTTATCCGTTTCTAGTTGTGGGCCAAATGCGGTCTTGCTCCTCCCTGCCTTTTGGGAAGCAGAAGTTAACAGCCACAGGAGTTGTAGCTCTGGCCATGGTCGTGAAGGTCCTTGAAAGATGAGTCCTGGCTTGTGACCATCCCATGGCCAGGACTGACTACATAATTTGTGGGGCCCAGCACAAAATCAAGATGTGGTGCCCTTGTTCAACAATTAATAAGAATTTCAAGATGGCGACAGCAGAGCATTAATCCAAGCATGGGGCCCTTCTGAGTGTGAGGTCCAGTGTGACTACACAAGCTGCACACCCACGAAGTCAGCCCTGCCTCTGGCCATTGATTTGGGAGAATGGAAGAAGAGATCTTAAAAGGAGATTGGTGAAACATCTTGGGAGCACCAAAAATATGACAAACAGATAAAACAGCAATGGACACCAGGTTCTGGTTTCTTGAAACACATAATTTCAGGATAGAAGGAGTTTTTTAAATTTATCTAGTACTACTCTACCATTTTATAGGTGAGGAAATTGAGACCCAGACAGAAGCAGTGACTCTGGGGAGTCGTGGGTACTACAGAGAAGGCAAACTTTCTCTGAATCTCATTCAGTCTCCTCATCACTAAAACAGTGCAAGCCAGATTGGATAATGCATGCTTTTTTTTTTTTCCTCCCTATTGATTACTAAAATAACAGTATAATAATAGGGTTAAGACTAAGGAAATGGAAGAGGAGCCAATGGTAATTAAAGAGGAGTTTGAGAGTGGGCAGTTTCCACAGACTGGAAACAGGGAAATTGAGTGAAAATCTAAAAAGTGCCCTATCCTCCTTTCCAGAATGCCAGCAGCAAGTTTTACATCCCCCCAAGGCAGGAGATGAGATTCTTGTCTGGAGTAAATCCCGGAGAAGACCATTTGGAATTCTTCACGAGAGCTGGTTTGAAGCTCCTTCCTATTAGACTGAAGCCCTTAGGGCCCAATTCTGTCTTCAGTGCAAAGAACTTTCTAGGCTCTAGGCAAAAATGAGAGCTGATGGCCTAGCACCTCCAGACTTGGGGGAAAGCTTCTAACTTGAAAGACAGAAAACAAAACAAACAAATAAATGGAAAAAAGAATTGGGAGAAATCAGAGACAAATTCAAACTGACACGCTCCCTGAAAAGAATAGGCATAATATTATATCCATGAAACAAAAATCAGAAAGCTTTAACAAAAATTTGGAAAACCTCTGTAAAGTTAAATATATGTCAAAAATAAAGATTTAATATAAAACAATAAATTCAGAGAAATATCAGGAGATAGAACAAAAAGACAAAAATATACAAAATAGAGAAAAGATAAAGCAAGAGTATAAGTCTAAGAGGTTGAAAGCCAACTACTAGAAATGTCAGAAGGAGAGCCAAGGGGATGAAATTATCAAGGAAATTTCCCAGAACTAAGGCATGAGTTTCCAAATCAAAAGGGCTAGCACAAGGGGCCAGCCCAGTCGCATAGTGGTTAAGTTCCACGTGCTTCGCTTTGGCGGCCCGGGTTCGTGGTTCGGATCCCAGGTGCGGACCTACTCCACTCATCAGCCACGCTGTGGCAGTGACCCAAACACAAAGTAGAGGAAGATGGGCACAGATGTTAGCTCAGGGTGGATCTTCCTCACTGAAAAAAATAAAAGGACTAGCGCAAGGGATGTGCCTAGCACAGGGAATGAAAGAGACCCAGGGTCAGGTACACCACTATGAACTTTTAGAATATCAGGGACACAGAGAAGATACTAAAACCTTCTAGAGAGAAAAAGAAGAGAATCAGAATCAATAGACCTGTCAACAACACATTGGAATCTAGTAGACAATGGACAAATGCCTTCAATATTCTAATTTACACCCTACACTTCTATATTCAGCCAAACTGTCCATCAAATGAGGGAAGAATAAGATATTTTCAGATATGTAAGAACTAAAATCATTTACTTCCCTTGTACCCTTCCTTAATGAGCAACTGGAGGTAATGACCCAGCAAAACAAGAGAGTAAACCAAGGAAGGAACACATGGAATACAGGAAGCAAGGGATCCAAAGCACAAGAGGCAACGTGAATCCCCAGGATGATGGTGAACAGAAATCTCTGGATGACATCTGTACATCATCCAGTCTAAACTGGAGAACATGGGATGAAAGGAAAGCTCTGAGAGGAAGGTCTCTAGGAATAAGATGAATATGACATATTTGAGATTATGGAAAACATTATTGAGAGAATTGAGGCAGACTTTATTGGGACATTAGGAAAAATTAATGATAGATGTCTAGAAAATCAGACAAATGGGAAAACTCCAGTAAAAGTGAAGGACTGAGTGAGAAAGGTGGTATGGGCATAGTGTTTATGTGGTTCTCTAGTGAACGGCATTTGCACAATCATAATAATGTCCTGACTATCATTATAACTAAAATTGTTTCATAACTGTTGGGGGGATAGGGAAGGGGGAGTGGGGAGGCATGGGAGATCTGAGTCTTCATTTATCTCTTTGGGAACTCAGTAGTAGTGTCTCAAAATGTAAATTAATACATTAAGAAATAGGGGCAGCTCCAGTCCCCTGGCTTTAAATATCATCTATAAGACTTCCACATTTAAGATGGTGAGAGAAAGGTGTTCCCACTTCTTTTTTCTCTCAAAAATCACCCCCAAACAAGGAAAATAGGAGACAGAAACACAAACTCTATCCTTGACACTAGCAGACATCACAATTCGGAACCATTAAATGTGAAACTACTGAGTGGCTAGAAGAGTGACAAAAAAGTGAACAAAAATGAATCCAAATGCCAGTAGAAGTATAATTTATTTACAATAAAATTCACTAATTTTAAGTGTAAATAATGAGTTTTGACATACATATATAGTAGTGCCACCAGTACTAAAAAGGTTATTTAGAAGCTTGTAGTCAATCCCCATCCCCAATTCCCGAACCCCAGCAACCGCTGATCTGCTGTCATCACTATAGATTGACCTTTTCTAGAACTTCATGTAAATGCATACAGTATGTAGTCTTTTGTATCTGACTTTTTTCACTTAATGATGCTTTTGTGGTTTATTCATGTTGTTCCATGTATCAGTAGTTCATATCTATTAATTGCTGAGTAGTAGTCCATTTAGATATAGATTTTTCTTTATCCATTTGCCAATTGGCCATTTGTATTGTTTCCAGTTTTTGCCTACTTCTGAACAAAGCTGCAATGGATATTCATATACAAATCTTTGTGTAGACACATGTTTTCACTTGACTTGAAAAATACCTGAGTAGAATTTCTGAGTCATATGGTAAGTGAATATTTAACTTTGTAATTAAATGCTAAACTGTTGCTGCACATTCTAGCCAACACTTGGCATTGTCAATCTTTTAAATTTTATCCACTTCAGTAGGTACATAATGATATCTTCTTTTGGTTTAAATTTGCATCTCCCTAATGACTAATGATGTTGAACATCTTTTCATGTGCTTATTTGGCATCTGTATATTTTATAAAATGTCTGTTCAAATCTTTTGCCCAATTTTGTTTTGTCTCATTATTGAGTTGTGAGAATTCTTTATATATTGGGGACACAAGTCCTTTATTTTATATGTTTTGCAAACATAGGCTCCCAGTCTGTGGCTTGCTTTTTCATTTTCCTAATTGGGCTTTCAAAGAGCAGACATTTTTAATTTTGATGAAGTCCAAGTTATTGATTTTTTGTGTATGTGTCCTATTTTTAAAATCTTTGCTTAACCCAAGATCACTAAGATTTCTCCCCCTTTCTTTTAAAAAGTTTTATAGTTTTAGCTCATTTTTGTGCTATAGCCAATCAATTATTCCAGCACCTTTTGTTGAAAAAAATTATCCTTTCCCCCATTTAATTGTCTTGGCATCTTTGCTAGAAAATCAATTGACCATACATATGTGTGGGTCTATTTCTGGACTTTCTCTTCTCTTCCATTGGTCTATATGTCAACTTTACTTGAATACCATATTGTCTTGATTAGTTAGCTTTATAGTAGGTCTTGAAACTAGATAGTGTAAGTCCTCCAACTTTGCTCTTTTTCATTATTGTTTTGGCTATTCTATATGCTTCACATTTCCACATAAATTTTAAAATTTGCTTACTAAAATTTTCAAAATAACCCTGCTAATATTTTGAATGTCACTGTGTTTAATCTCTAGATCAATTTGGGGGAGAATTGGCATTTTAACAATATTGAATCTTCCAGTCCATGAGGATGGTATATCTCACCATTTATATTCATCTTTAATTTCTCTCAGTAATATTCTATAGTTTTCAGAGTACAGTTATTGCACATATTTTTAAAATTTATCCCTACTTCATAATTCTGTGTGTGCATGTTTGAGAGAGACAGAGAAAGAGTGGGAGGGAGCGAGGGAGCGAGGGAGCGAGGGAGGGAGTTTCCTTTATGTTACCCAAAGATGAGCAAAAGAAAATTGGTTAATTAAGGATTGTGGTTAGCTGAATTCCAGTTAAGTAAGATTTTACTGTATTTGGCATTCACATTAATAGCTCTGATTATGTCATACCCCGTGTTCAAAAACCTTCATTGGGAAATAATTATGGGATGTGTTCAAAGAATGTAGTATCAATTTACAAAGGGAAAATTGGAAACAACTGAACAGGCTGATTAAATAGATGATGCTATATTCTTATCATGCAGCCATAAAGATGACATTAAGCAACAGAGGTTTCAGAATGGGATCGGGGTGTCTTACAGGGTCAGGCAGGCATCAGGGCCCCCACTCATGTTGTGATCACAGTAGCTCTATTTTAATCTCTTTTGGCTTTTGAGGTTCCTGGTATGATTTTGTTTAAAAACAGAATCCCAGTGCATAAAATGTCTAAAAACCATTATTACAAAGTAATTTTTAATGACCAAGAAAGATGTTAATGGAATTATAAGCAGATTAGAAAAGAATATGTGTTTTATGTCCCTGTTTGGGGAAAAAAGAAGAATATGTGTATAGAGAAAAATTGGAAGATTATACATGTATCAAAACATTAATAGCAATTATTTCTGAGTAGAGTGTGAATTATTTCTAAATGTTTGTTCTCATTTGTATTTTTCTAAATTCGATCAGTGTAGAGTGTATTATCCCTTAATGAAAATAGAATAAACTATAAATTCTTAGCATGTCATTCAAGGCTCTCCACCATCTGACATTAAAGGTCTTCCTAGACTCCATGCTAAACCTCAACTCGTCAGAGTCACAAGTTTAGCTTCAAAGAATTACTCACCGTTTCCTGAATACGCCCTGCGTCTCCCTGTCCCTACACCTTTTCTCGGGCTGTGTCCTTAGTCCAGAATTCCCAGTCACACACCATCCCTTCCTACTGGAGTTCAACCCATTCAGAATGAATGTGATAAACTGCAAGTTTAAGAAAAAGACAATTGAAAACTACATAGAGAGTATGATTTCAACTAAACAAAAAAATGCAAAGAAAAAACTGGAAGGAGCAATGTAAATGATTTACAGTGGGAGCACCTGTGTATTGTTAGGATTGTAAGACTTATTATTTTTTTTTTTGCATTTTATTATACTTTCTAAATCTTCTACACTGACCTATTAAAATAGGAAAAAGGAAAAAACTTTCATACCATTTAAGACCTATATCAAATGCTAACATCTCAAAGAGCCTTTCATAAATAACAATAATAATATATTTTTAGAACTCCCCAGCCTGTGTTTCGTAACAATTGAGCTATATCTGCGTGTTGCACAATATGGTATGAAGACCCCTGAATCTGGAGGCAGAAGACCTGGGGTTAATCCTGGCTTCTCCTCTTGCTGCTCTGTACTTGGTAAATCACCTTACCTGTCTGAGTTTCCGATTCCTCACTGGGTTGTAGTAAGAATTAACCGAGGCAACGTGAATATGCTCTGTAAACTGTAAAGTGATGTTTAAATGTATGCTGCTCTGATTCCCCTGAGGCTGAGGCTCAGTTATCCCAAACTATCCACCAGAAGTGACACTCAACAAATGGCGGCTTTGAATCTCCAGCAGTTCAAAACTACAGCACAACTCTCTCTGTATCCTGAAATGTTACCAGTAGACTGGGATTTAATAGAGGCCTGTGCTCCGGAGAGCCTATGACTTTCGTCAAGATTTGATTTTCCTTTGTTGTTCCCAGGACTTCTGGCCTTAATAAGTCATCCAGCCACTGGGTCAGCAATCAGTGGGCTCCAGCAGAGCCTGGGGGTGCTCTTCAGCATTATTAAAAATAGGAAATTACAGGCCAGCGCAACACTTACACTGAAGATGGCTCTGCGGCCCTGGGCAGAGTCCATTCATTGCCCACCTCTCTAAACAAGATGACCCAGAACAGAGCCAGCATGTGGGCTCACCTGGCCATGGCCTTTATCAACTGAAGGGACTCTGGGAGAGAGACAGAGAGGGCAGCCACCTGAGCTGTCTGGCCCAGCTCCTCATTTCTTGGAGGGAGGACTGAAGCCCCAAGAGGGGAAGTGACTTGTCAAGGACACATGCTAGGTAGTGACAACTTACACTTGTGTTATTTGGTTCAGTTGAGATTGCCCTAAGGTGGCAGGAATTCTCACTGTGCTCCATAACCTCAGCACCCAGCAGACGCTAACCACAGCTGGTCCTCGTGAATGTGCAAACACAGCTGTGCAGGAATCAGCGCGTCCCTCTCCTTGAGACCCAACTACTGCCCCCAGAAGAGATTCTTTCCAGACTAAGAAAGACCCAGCTGCCTGTCCAGGACCAGGGCTCTGTAAGGTCCGAAGTGATTTACAAACATTGGCTATCATGGTTTTATTACAGGTGGAAGCAACAGGGAAAATCGTGATGAGAACCAAGCAAAGCAGACAGACCAAAGAAGGAAGATCTGCTAAACAGAGAAAACAAGACTGACAAGGTGGACTCCAGTGTTGGCAGAGCTTCCAGATTATCTTTTTTTAAGACAGAAATCTTCACTTTCAAAGAAGTCTCTGGATTTAAAATGCTGACTCAAGATGTTTTAAACCAGTTTCAGGACAAAGTCAGTCTGCCCACGGGTGGCCAGTCTATCTGCCTCCTCCAGGATGGACATTCATCTGAGCAATGGAAATGAGTTTGTGCTCTTGGGGCCTCTGTGGTGTGGGGAGAGACCCTTGGGTGTCCATCACTACTGGCTGAGTGACTGATTCATCTGCCTAAGCCTTCAGGGAAACCATAATACCTACCTCATGGGGTAGCTGAGAGAGTTCAATAAGGTCAGGGAAAACGTACTTTGAACACAGTAAAGCAACATCCTGAGAGTTAACATACAATTAATAGTGATATGTAATATAATCTCTTTAAGCCACAAGGTTAGGCAGTTCTGAGTTTAAGACACATAACCCCAGGAATTAACTCCTTGAACTGCATTCAAGACCCTAACCAAGAATACTATGGATGGTTAAGCATTTGTGAGCTTAGAATGAACACATCCAGATTGCACCTATTAGGATATTTGTTCCAAGGGCATGGTGTGAGACAAAGAGTATAGAACAGCAAACCAGAATTCCAGTCCTGGTGTTAGCACCAGAGCCATATGTCCCTGGGTAAGTTCTTTCTTCACTCTGGGCCTCAGTTTCTCTATCAACGATGTGAGCATATTGGACCAGCCTCCTTCCAGCTCCAAAGTTCTCAGATTTTAGCATCCTTATCAGCACTGCTCCCAAGTGTGCCAGCCTGTGTCCTGCCATGGGGACCCTGCCTGTGCTGCCCCTGCCGTGTGACCTGGTGCCATCACATCATAGCCAGGGCCTCTGCCTTGTCCCTAGGCACAAGTGACTCAGGCATGCTGAAACTGACGGATGCTCGGCTGGTGAGTGTTCATTTAGAAGGATGGGCTGACTTAGGGCTTGAATTGACCTCTCAGACTAAACTCAGACAGATGGGGGAGGCAGATAAACACCAGCCAGATGGAGGCTCCATGGAAAGTAGACCCACAGGACCTTCTGAGGTTTTGCTTTTGTAGGGGAAGCAAGATTTTCCCTCTCTTCCCTTAGGATTTTCATCCGGGTCTGAGAATAAATTGACATGAGACAGATCAACAGGAGAAAAGCATACAGATTTATTTAATAGAAGTTTTGTGTGACATAGGAGCCCTCAAGGAAATGATGAGGAGACAAAACCTAAATGCTTTTACACAAGGTTGAACAAAGAGAGGCAGTCGTGGCAAAGTAACTAAAATATATGGGGAGGCTAAAGGAAGATAAGAGTTATTTTAACAAGGGATGTTTGTACAGAGCTCTCCTGGTCTCCACTTCCCTTCTTTGATGATAGAAGTGTTATTTCCTTTCTGGTAGAGGGAGGGCATCTTTCATAGGGGATTTCATCTCTGGCTTTTAAGAAAATGAAGGAAGGTCAAAGTATTCTTCTTGCATCTGCTCTTTTTTAAGTGCTTTTAACTCAAAGTAGTCAATATGCCAAAGTGGCATATTTTGAGCTCCTGAACTCCTTCACTTCCTCCTGCGTGAAATGTCCTGTGGGCCGCAGTTACTGTCATTTCCATTGTGCCTGCCGGTCGTGCTTACTTACCACTTTTGCTGTGAGTCACTTAATCTTTACAACAACTCTGCAGAGGGATAGGTTGTTTTACTAAGGAGTAAACCAAAACAAAGTGGAGTCATTTACCTAAATTCACAAAGTCAGTAAGTACATCTAGGGGTTGGAACCTGGGTCCTTCTAAGACAAATCTGAGCTCTTGACACCTCCCCACCCTCCAGCTGCCTGGAGGGGCAGGGAGGTCTCTCGAGGAGCCAGCATTCTGACTCTGTGACTTCATCTGTGGTGTCAGTCGGGGACTCTGGAGCAGCCCTCTTAAGTTTGCTCTCATGATCTCACCTTTTGTCCCCTTCTAACCCCAAAGCCAGAGCCACGTGGCATGAACTGACTCCTCTGCATGACCTTCGACAAGTTCTTTGACCTCTTTGGACTTGGTCCTGGTCTATGAAGGGAGAGGAGAGGCGCAAGATGCCTGCTGAATGCCCTGCATTTTCATATCCTGTGCTCCTGTGTGTGTGCTGGTATGTCTCCTAAGACCAATATCTGTGTAAAAAACTAAACCAAAAATCTCTGCTCTGTTTTCTGAAGTATCATTGGAGCCCCAATGGTCAGGAAGAACAAGGATCCAGATTGGCCAGATATCAAGTAAGCCCTTGAGACCCACAAGGCCTATATGCTAGAAACTTCTAAAAGTCCCAGATTCACAAATGCCAACAGAGTACATAATTTCTCCTAATAACAAATGCCAAACACTAGAATTGAAAACATTCATGGGGCCCCTCGGACCTTTAGTGAGCACAGTGTTGCTCCAGGGAAGCCACCTAGAGCCCCACAGCCACACTGAGATGTGGTCATGCCTTTTAGGGCACAAGTCCCCAGCTCTCTGCCCCAGCCACCCAATGGTGATTCAGGAAAATGACACATTACCATGTGTGGTGGCTTCCAGGGTGGCTCATGTGAAACAGAGACTCTGAAAGCAGGAAACTGCCTGGGGCCCAAAGAGCCCTGAAGAGCAAACATCCCATTCCTAGCAACCAGGAGGCCTGTTTTAATATTTCTTGCGATATATCTGTCAGTGTCCACATCTTTGAACTCTTCCCTGCAAAATACTGCAAATGATGAAAAACTTTTTTGGGGTCCCTCACCATTGCCTTGTGAACTGGGTGACCCCAAAGAGTCAGTTTCTTTTCCCTGCACGTGGAACTGAGAGAATGGAGCACAGGAAAAACCAATGTGCGTAACTTCCTATCTTTTATTGACATCTATGTCCTGGCAGGAGAGGGAGATGCTCTGAGATGAAAAACCACATATGAGATTTGGCTCTCTCGAAATTTAATTCCATTCAGTTTGACAAGTATTTATCAACTGCCTCTGTCTGCACGACTCGGTGCAAAGTGCCCAGCGGAGCCACCCCAGGGAACCTCTAAGAGGACAAGCGACTGGAATCTACTGAGCACCTGCTGTGCTCCCAGTAATGTTAGCAGCTTTTTCGCTTCGATTATTTCATCGTCACACAATCTTAAGAGGCTGGTTATGATCATTCTTACTTTTCAGAATGAGGAAACTAAAGCTGGACAAGAGGAAGCGACTAACACCACTAGTAAAATGGTTAATCTGGAATTTTAACCCATTTCTATGTGTCTCCAAAGCGTGGGAATGAGTGAAAAAGAAAGAGTAATTTTCTATAAGTGTGAAAAAAGCACTAGAAGGAAACACCAAAATGTTAACGATGCTTCTTTCTGGATAGTGGAAGCACAATAATTCTTTGTGTATTCTTGTGCTCTTCCATCTTCCAACTTTTCTCTTTCCTTGGCCCTCAGGTGCAGAGATGGTGTTAACTGCACTCCTCAGTCCCTGTTATATAGTCATCATTGGTCTTTAAAAAGCCCCTCTCTAGCTTTATTTAAACTACTAATTAATTCCCTTTATCTCCATTCCCCACTCCCACTCCTCCCTCCTCTACCGGCAATGACTAATATGTTAGATGTGTATGTACAAGATGTGCTCTTGTAAAATGTGTGTTGTTTTGTGTATATATTTTTTTAATTTACCTAAGTGGAAGTGTGCTAAAAATTAATTTTGTTATAAAATACTCAGTACTCAAAAATATATATATATTTTTTTGTAGGGAAGACCAGCCCTGAGCTAACATCTGTTGCCAATCATCCCCTTTTTGCCGAGGAAGACTGGCCCTGGGCTAACATCCGTGCCCATCTTCCTCCACTTTATATGGGACGCCGCCTCGGCATGGCTGACAGGCAGTGTGTCGGCGGGCGCCCAGGATCCAAACCCGCGAACCCCAGGCTGCCAAGCGCAGACCAAACCGCTGCGCCACCAGGCGGCCCCCCAAAAATATTTTTTATTATGAAAATTTTCAAGCTTTTAAAAGTAGAGAGGATAAGATAGCCCTTGATATATCCATTACCCAACTTCAACAATTGTAAGTTCATGGGCTGTTTATCTGTACCTCCTCTGTACCTCCTTCCACTTCTTAACCCTCTGGATTATTTTGAAGAAACTCCCAGACATAGTGTTTTGTCTGTAAATATTTCAGTATGTGTCTTTAAAAGGGCTCTTAGGAAAAAAAATATACCCAATATTATTATCACACATAAACAGAATTAAAAATAAGTCCTTAATATTTTTAGAAACCTAGTCAGTATTCATAGTTCCCTGATTGTCTTAAAATTTTTTTCTTTGTTAAAGTTTTGTTAAAGGTCCATATATTGTGATTGTTTGCTATGTTTCTTCAATCTCTTCTAATATGTAGGTGTTTCCTCTATTTTATTTTCCTTGCAATTTTTTGTCAAAGAACCCAGAACTTGTCAAATTTCCCACACTCTAGATGTGGCTAACTGCATCCTGTGGTGTTGGTTAACATGTTCTTCTGTCCCTTGTATTTCCTGTAAATTGCTAGTTAGATCTAAAGCTTTGATGAGACTCAGGGTTGTTTTGTTGGGTTTTTGTTTGTTTTTGGTCAGACCACTTCCTGGGTGGTACCATTAGGAGGTACCTAAGTCTGGTCCTCTCTCTTTTGTGGTGTTATCAGCCATCGATGATCATTGTCCGAATCTGTAATTCATTCAGGGTTGCAAAGTGGTGCTTGTATTAGTCTTCTCAGGCTGCTGTAACAGAAGACCACAGACTGAGGAGCTCAAACAACAGAAATTTATTGTCTCACACTTTCAGAGGCTGGAAGTCCAAGATCAAGGTGCCAGCAGTGTTGGTTCCTGGTGGGGCCTTTCTCCTTGGTTTGCAAATGGCCACCTTCTTGCTGTGTCCTCACATGGCCTTTCCTCTGTGAACATGACAAGAGAGAGAGATCTCTGATGTCTCTTCCTTTTCTTATAAAGACACCAGTCCTATTGGATTAGGGCCCCACACTTATGACATCATTTAACCTTAATTACCTCTTTAAAGGCCCCAGCTCCAAATACAGTGACACTGGGGGTTAGGGTTTCAACATGTGAATTTTGGGGGGACAAAATTCAATCCATAACAGTGATATTTTAATTTTTATCCTTCCTTCTTTGTCTATTAACTGGAATATATATATATATATATAAAGAGAAACATTCCTTCATCATCTATTTGGTTTAACTCTGAGGTACAATTCATATCCAAACAGCAGGATAATGCTTGATTCTTTCCTCTTATTTATCTGCTTTCAAAATAATGAAGCAGTTTCCTAGTATTGTCTAAAGGTAATCAATACTTTTTTTGCTAGTTTGTTTTTTGGTATCATTATAAACTCATGAATATAAACATTCAATTGTTTTCATCAATTGCAGTTATTATTCTTATTAATGCTCAAAGTGTCCCATCTTCGGCCAGTGGGAGCTTCTTCAGGTTGGATGCTGAGTCCTTTTAACATGATTTTGATGTCTTCGATTGCTTCCTTGCGAATCTGGTCTGACCTACCTAGACCTGGAATCAGTCATGACATTCCCCCAAGATGCCACCACAGATAAGGCCACAAGATCACTCTTGTCCGTGTCCAGGGGAGAATCACAGGGTCATGCACGGTGTTACTCTAATTTAAGAATTAGGTTAAGAAACTAGATTAATACTTTCCAGAATGCTCCAGAGGATGGCTGCAGTAGTCCACACACCCATAGCAGAGCATGAGGGGCCTTTACCCACCCACTGCCCCTCCCCAGCACTTGCTTTATTCAGCCCCTTAGGGTGGGAAAGCGACATTCGTTGTCTGGGTTTCCTTTTCTCTGATTTCTGATGAGTTTAACAGAGCATGCTTGCTTGCCTTTGGGTTTCTCTTTTGTAAAATGCCAGTGTATCTTTGGAATAAAATATATGGTGTTAGGTAAGGAGCCAGTTTTATTTTTCTCCATATAGTGAACCAGTTTCCCCAATACCATTTACCTAAGGAAAAAAAAAATCTGTCTTTTCCCTATTGACTAGTGATGCCAAATTATCTTATGTTAAATTGCCGTATGTACATGGGTCTAAGTGCTTCATTCTGTTGCAATAGTCTATTGGTCTGTTTTTGTGCTATTTTTATTAAAATGGCTTTGTAGTATGTCTTAACTTCTGGTAAGGTAAATCCCCCCTCTTTGCTTTCCTTTTTTAAAGTTGACTTACCTATTCAGGGATCTTTTTTACTTCTTAGTAAGGTTTAAGGTAAATTTATAAGCTCTTATAAAAATCTCATTCTTTTAATCTGGAAAAGTTTCTCAGCTTTTCTTTGTCTTTAATGACACTGACCTATTTGAAGAATATGAACCAGTTATTTTGAGAATGTCCCTCAATTTGCATCTTTGGATTGTTTCCTCAAGATTTGATTCAAATAATGTAATTTTGGCAGGAATACTACACGAGTGACGTTGTGTTCTTCTGAGTGCAGGAGGCACGTGATGTCAGACTGTCCATTATTGTTGTTTACTTTGATCACTTGGTGAAGGTGGTGCCCTCCAGATTTCTCTACTCTAAAGATATCTTTCTCTTTGGAATCACTAAGCATATATTTCTGATGGGATACTTTGAGACTATAAAATCTGATTACCCAACAACCTTTCACTCAATGGTTTGAGTATTCTTATTTTAATCAATTGTTTAGTAATGGTTGCAAAATGTTTGTTTTCTAACTCTCATCCCTTCTACATTTGTTGTCTTTCTACTGTAAAGAAAAGCTTTCCCATCTCCCCCAACTTATTTGTATGTTTGTTTCATTTTTAGAATCAGTATGGACTCATGCATTCTTTTTCATTCAATGTGTTATAATCCATTGCTGTCATCTTTTTTTTTTTTTTTGATGCTCAAGTTGTCCCACATTTGGCCAGGGGCATCCTCTTCAAGTGGACTTGCCCAGCATCCTATTGACATGTCCATACCATTCCTTACTTTCAGGCATAGCAAAAAGTTCCAGGCTCATCTTGTATTTTTCTTTTCCCAGCCCTGCAATCACTCGTTTATCCAAGGAGTCCTGTCTCTTTTAGTGTAGAATGTCATTTAGAAACCAAGATCTGGACATTGGTTGTGCTCATTGCTGCTGAGGTGACTTAAAGGCTGAGCTTGGAAATTGATTCTTTTAAAGGCAATTCTGATACCTCTCCTCCCAATCTAACACCACAAGGTTTTTTTTATTACTGTTATGGGTTGAACTGTGCCCCCCTAAAAAGATGTCGAAGTCCTAGTACCTGTGAGTGTGACATTGTTTGGAAAGAGGGTCTTTGCAGATGATCAAGTTAAGGTGAAGTCGTTATGGTGGGCCCTAATCCAATATGACTGGTGGCCTTATAAAAAGGGAAAAGTTAGGTACAGACACACAGGGAGAACACCATGTGAAGATGAAGACAGAAATGAGGGTAATGCTTCTACAAGCCAAGGAATGCCAAATTGCTAGCAAACCTCCAGATGCTAAGGGAGAAGCCTGGAACAGATTCTCCCTCACAGTCTCAGAAGGAACCAACCTGCTGACACCTTGATCTTGGACTTCCAGCGTCCGGAACAGTGAGACAATAAATTTCTGTAGTTTAAGCCCCCCAGCTTGTGGTATTTTGTTACAGCAGCCCCGGGAAACTAATACATTTACCTTTCTCCATTCCTTACTTATATCTCCTTTCTCCCACAGTGAGAACTCTGGCTCCTAATAATATCAATGTATTTACAGTTTCCTCAGTCATATGATATGCAAAAATTGTTTCAGAATTGTTACACTCATATCTCTACCAGCTATAAAATTATTAAGTAAAGTTCAATGTTTTGCGATTCTTTTTGTGCTTAGACTGAGGGTATAAAGTCAAAGTACTGTGTTCAAAGTTAGTTGGGTTAGTTCTTTTTTTCTCCTTTTTCTTGGTTATGTTATCCATTTGATATATAGTTCAGTTTATTTGTTTTGGCTTTATTCAATTTTAGGGGTGACCTCCCCATTCATACTGATTGAATTTTATTTACTGTATATGTTACACATTAACAAGGTTCCAAAAGTTTGTCAAAACTATCCAAAAAAGGTATAGTCAGAGAAATATCATTCTCCTTTCCCTTCCACTCCATTCCTATCTACCCCTGTAGGTATTTACTCATTAATTTCTGGTTTACCTTTCTTGTGTTTCTCTTTTGCAAAAATAAGCAGATTTGCGTATATTTTCTTATTTCTCTTTCTTACACAAAAGTTAGCACACTGTGTATGCACTTTATTTGTTTTTTGCTTAACAATATATGCTGAAAATCATTCTATGACAATGTTTAGAGCTCTGTCTCATTCTTTTTCACAGCTGCCTAGTACTCCATTCTGTAGCTGTACCACGTTTAATTCATCCCGTCTCTGATCATGGGCATTGAGGCAGTTTTAAATATTTTGCTATTACATTAATGTTGCAATGAGAAACCATGTGCATATGTATTTTCATATTGTTGGAAATACATCTTCAGGATAAATTCCTAGAAATGAGATCGCTGGGGCAAGAGTTAAATACATATCTAGGTTTGTTCAATGTTGTCAAACCATCCCCTTAGGGCTTTACCATTTTGATTTCCACCAGCAGTGCATGAGAATGCCAACTTCTCCACAGCCTCTCCAGTAGAGTGTGTTGCCAAACTTTTGACTTTTTGCCAATCTGATGGGTGAAAATGGTATTTCAGTAGAATTACAATTTGTATTTCTCTTATTATGAGTGAAGTAAAGCATTTTTTCATACGTTTAAGGGCCATTTCATTTCATTTTTTGTGAATTATATGTTCATGTGTTTTTGCCCAGTTCTCTATTGGAATTTTGGTCTTTTTCCTCAAATTTTAAAGAGTTCTTTAAATATTAATCATATTAGTCTTTTATCTTTGATATATATGTATAACAAATACTTTCCCTCAGTATGTCATTTTGACTTTGTTTATAGTTTTTTTTGCCGTGTAAAAGTTTCTTTTTTTTTCTAACTTTTATGTAGTTGGATTTATCAGTTGTTAAAACTGCGTCTGGATTATGTTTGAAGTGTCAGATGGCCAAGCATTAATAGCATCCCCATTAAATGTTTGGCGATAAGAACACTTGCTTCACTCAACTTTGCCAAATGTCAATCATACTGGACTGAGGAAATCTGCTTCTCTTTCTTAAACTTTTATGGCAAATAATTAGCAATAAGACGTATAAAGGCAAAATATATGTGTATATCATCAGTCTTAAAGCTGGGGGAGACATGATTCTGGGCTGGCTCTGATGCAGACTTGTCATAGAACCTTGGGTAAATGACTTTATCTTGCTGGGCCACAAACTGTCCCTTGCTCCAGGTTCAAACTGTAACTACCTTCCAGCTACAGTAAGGGACCTGGGGCAGGACAGAGCTGAATGCTAACACAGGGCCAGCTGGTCAATGTGTTGTCACTGTGAATTAAGCAGGAGATGGCCTTGGGGACCAGAGAAGAGCCACAGGATCAAAGGAAGCTGATTTTACTGGTTATTAAAGTGGGCCTGTTTCTCTGCTGATTTGAGGTGCTTCAGAAGGCTTCTACCCTCCACACTTGATCATCCCCAAATGGGCCTGCCATTCTGCCTGAAATTTCACTACTGGTCGCTCCTTAGGACTAAGACATTGACTGCAGCAGGGTTGTGTGTGCATACACATAGCCTGCTAACACAGTGGCACAGATTGACTTGTGAGCTCATCAGCTCTCTCTGAGCAAAGCTTTGAAAGAATGGGATGTAGGGAGGCCACACTTTGTTAGGAAGATGGAGCCTAGGGTCAAGGAAGGTATAGGGCATTGACTTGGGAGGACATGTCCTTGTGTGACCATCTAGAGAAGGATGTGGAACCAGAGAGTGAAGATACTGGGCAGAAGTGTCAGGGCAGCGGACTCAACACCTTTGGGGAATGGGGCGATGGGCACAGTCTCAGGTCACTGTCCTTCTCTGCTCCACTTCCATGCCCAGTGCCCCAGGTCAGGACACTGCTTCTTCCCCAGTCTCCCTGCCTCTTGCTTTCTCCTCCATCCTCCCCTCACATGTAGCCAGAGTGATCTAGAGCCTTTCAGAGGCTCCCTGTCATCTTCTGAGTCCTAAACAAACTTCTTACTGTGGCATTCAAGGTTTGTCCCTCCAGCGTCCTGTCCCTCCCACTTTGCCTACAGACCCTCTGAGTAGTCTCTGAACAAAGACATTGGGATGTGCAAAATGGCAAGAACAGGGTATTCATGATGATGGGGGAACGGCGATTTAAAACTAGAACCTTTCTTGCAAGTCTGGGTTCAGGCTGCACTGAGTTGGGAGCTGTCTCTCAAACACACGTTTATACCTCCAGATTCTCACCAGCTCCCTCCACTTTGGGGGCCCTTTCCCCATCACTGGGCTCATTGGGCCCCCTCGTCCAAAATGCTCCAGGATGCCCCTCTGGCAGAAGTTGTCTCTGGCCCCCTGGGCTCAGCCCATACCAAGTGCCCCTAGACTCCTTGCTGAGTTAAGGGGTCTCCAGCATTTGGCCCAGAAGGAGGGATGTGGGCACCACCTGCTGCTCTCATGCCTTCATCACACTGAATGCTGACCCTTGACTGGCAAATTGCTGCTGATCCCAAAGCGTGGGAGCCCAAGACGTTGGGCAGGAAGACCCCACTTTCCCAGCCCTCCTATCCTGATGCCCCACACCCACCAGGACAGGCCAGTGGGGTGGCCAGGGCCTCCTTCCAGGGGAAGATGGTTTTAACCCTTGGAAGGGGAAGGTCTCATTGGTTCCCTTCCTGCAGGTCCTTATGCCCCTCTCGCCTCCCCAGGGGATCACACTGACTCTGAGGCCTCCGAGTGGGGCTGCAGCGGGATGCTGCCTTGGTGGGGTGCAGTGTGGGGAAGGAAATGAGGATGAACTTGGGGTCAGGGCGGCCTGGGCTGATCAGCTCTGCCACCACAGGCAGACCACTTGATCTCTGGGGGCCTCAGGTCTTCATCTTTAAAAAGAGGATAATTTACGCCATGGAGGTTCCCTAAGAATTGGAGATACGGACGTAAATTCCTGGCACTTAATAGGTGCTAAAAAATGGCAACTGTTAACATCATGAACTTGAACGGCAGCCATGTTCTCCAGGAGTGCACTCCCTGCCCCCAGACGCCCCCAGACGTCTCCCCTCGGTGGTCCCTGGGTGCTCTCAGTCACTACACTCATGCCCACATTGCACTGTCACTTTCCAGCCACACCCAACAGCCTGGGAGATGGTCAGTGGCAGGTACAAGATTATCTTCCACAGTGCCAGCCACCTTGTATGTGCTCAGTCAATGGGCAGGATGGGCATGCGGGTCAGAGGTGGCTCCTGACACGGGCGCTGTTGATGAGAATGTCGCCTGCAAGTCTCCTAGGAGATGGTCACGAAGGAAGAAGTGGGGGGGCCAGCCCTGTCTGACTTTCTCTCAGGAAGACTTGAGTGTTGAGATGCCAGCCAAGACACCAGAGCCCTGCTCCATCCAATCAGAGCAAATAGGCGCCCGCCCCAGCACTGGAAGAGAGCTACAGGAACTACAGCTGCACCGGTGGTGTCCACCGGCTGGTGGAGGTGAGGACTGGCTAGAGGAGAGCATAGGTCTGTGTGGGCTCCAGGAAAGAAGAACCAGTGAGCTGTGATTGTTCCCAGAACTGTCTGGAAAAGAGAGACTCCCAGCCCCATTTCCTCATCTTTCTAAAGAAAGCCTTCTAACTCCACGTGGAAGAGGAGAGAATGAAGGGCAGAGGGCAGAAACCTGCTGGGCCAACCCGGCTCTCCGGCCCCAAAACCGCAAGCAGTTTCACCATGGGATGTGCTGGGTCTGCCAGGCCTCTGGAGAAGGGAGTGCCCAGGGAGGTGAGGCCACAGCCCCACCTTCAGCATGGACCTTTTCTGTGGGGCCCAGATGTTCCCAGGGAGCCCGGGCAGGCTGCTGGGCTGGGGCTCTGGACGCACCCTTGGGGCAGGGACAGCCAGACCAGGTGTCTGGGCTCTTTCCTTCCAGAAGAACATCCTTGGCTGGCCTCCCTGTGGATGCCGCCCTCTGATCAGGGCCAGGACTAGGGCCACCAGAGCATGCGCTGGCTGCCTTGCCATGTACCCTCCTCTGGTGGTCTGGCTGGTCTGGGGTAGGAGATGTGGGCAGAGCTGCACCAAGCTGCTCAGAGAACCCTTTCTTGTGGGCGAGCAGGCTTCCCCTCCTGAGCCCCTGGATCATTCCCAGAACTGTCTACAGGGCAAGGAGCCACGGCATTGTTGGGGGCATTTGTCTTAGAGCACCTCTGGGCCTCCATCAGCATGGGGTGAGAGAGGCCCTCAGCCCCTACTCTCCTCCCCCACATTCCCGGGCACTGCTCCCACTGACACCTGGGCGTTCCCACTCTCAGACCTCCTGAGTCAGGGGGCACAAGAGACGTCTCTGGGGTCTGGTCTGAAGCCCCTCCACTAGCTTCAGGCCTGGTGGCTGAGGCAGGCGGAGGGCCCTGAGAGTCTGGTCAGCACCTTGTCTGAGCTCTCAGGCCACGTGGTCCTTGTGGCCTCACTGCCAGGCACCCGAGGGCGAAGCCTGAGCTGTGATCCCTCCTCCAGGGCGTGATCAGCCCTGCCACACTGAGGCCCAGCTCCCCTCAGATGGTGGCCCGGATTTGGATTCTGCTGTGACAAACACGTAAGAGCAGGACAGTGACAGTAAACACTGATGGTGATATAGGGAGCATCTGCCAGGGAACGGGCCAGACACGGATGAGACGGAAACTGGGGCTCAGAGTGGTAAAGTGACTTGGCTATGGTCACACAGCTGACGGGACAGATACCTGGCTTGGAAATAGGTCTGCCACTCCCTCTGGCCAACCTCAAGGCTTCCCACACTTTTCTAAGTCAGGGAGGATGTAAGCTTCCTAGGGCTGCTGTAATAAATTTCCACGGACTGGGCGGCGTAAAACAGCAGAAGTTTATTCCCTCATAGTTTCGGAGGCCGGAAGTCCAAGATCAAGGTGTCAGCCAGGCCACGCTTCCTCGGAGACTCTGGGGAGGACCCTTCCTTGCCTCTTGCTAGCTCCTGGTGTGGCCGTGACTCACTGGTGTTCCTTGGCTTGCAGCTGTATCTCTCCAGTCTCTGCCTCTGTCATCACACGGCCTTCTCCCTGTGTGTCTCTGTCTTCACGTGGCATTTCCTCTTCTTAAAAGGACTCCAGTCACACTGGATCAGGGTCCATCCTAACGACCTCATCTTAACTTGACTACATCTGCAAAGACCCTATTCCAAATAAGGTCACATTCACAGGTACCAGGGGTAGGACAAGAACATATCTTTCTGGGGGGACACAGTTCACCCATGACAGGGAAGAAACTGGGCTGTGGTGAGGTCGGGGCAGGGCCTGAAGCTATGGGTTCCAGGTTTGAAATTTCTTTGAAGTCTGTTTTCATCTTAAAAAATTCTTGTATTTTTAACATTATTCCATGTTGTAAATTCATGTTTGTTTTGATATGAAACAATATTTCTTCAAATCTGTGACACTTTGGTGAAGGGACATGTTTATCTGTGGCTTCATGAGCCTTCAGTACTTTTCTGAATTTTCTCAAGGGAATTTCTACCTCAGCTGGAAAAGTGAAAACCTTCAGAAATTTATTTAGTTCCCACAAAAACCCAGTGAGGCACGTACATTTAACTGAAGAGGAAACTGAGGCTCATAGAGGCTGATGACCACACCCTAAGAAGTCCCCATGGCTTCTTGATCAACTTTTCTACCATAAGCTCAAGGGGAGATGAGGGAAGGGGAGAGATGTGTGCCCCCCAACACTCCCACGTGTGTGGAGAGGGATTTTTGTACCTGTTGTGGAAAATCAGTTACATGACTTCTGAAACATAAGCACAGTGTGCCACAGGGTAAAAACCATAAAACTTTCACTGAGATAGAAAAGAAAACCCACTCACACCACATTCAAATATTATATTCCCAAATACTCAAGTTGGAAATGGCTTTCAATGTTTCCATGTGAAAAGGCAGGCGGGGGGCACTGTTATTGATTCGTCCTGCTTGTCATTTGGAGGTGGCTTAGAAGGTCATTAAGTGGGCTCTTCTTTCAGAGAGAGTTGTTTGCAACCACTAATATGAGTGTCTCTACGTGAAATTACTCGTGTCAGAGAGGTGCCCACTGCAGCCTTCACCAGCCCATCCATCAAGTCACCCACCCCTCCATCCTGCATCCTCTACCGGGCACCTGAACTGCACAGGAGGCTTGTCACCGAGTGACACAGACCTCTGCCCGTAAGAAGCTCATACACGGAAAAACATGACACGAGATGTCCTCATACCCTAGAGAGGAGCAAATAGAGAACCACAGAGGCCTGGGAAACTGCCCTGTCCACGTGCTGGGTGAGGCTGAGTGTGCGTGCGTATGCACATGCGTGGGAGTGGGTGTGAGCTGCCTGTCTGCTCAGTTTCACCCATCATCCCCGGCCCCTCCCTGTAAGCCGCCTCCTCGGGGTGGGTGAAGCCAGGACACCGGTGCCGACCGGAGCACCTGCTGGGTTACCCTGCGCCTCCCGGCACCCCCCGCCAGCCCAGGGGGTAATCCAGGCCGGGACACCCAGACACCCCTCCCCTGCCCCGGGGGTAGGCAGCCTGGTCCCATTGCCCTCAGGTTGCCAGGCTGGGCCCAGGCAGCCTCCGTCCCTGTTTGCTCAGAGGCTGGCGACCCTTGTCTGGTGGGTGTATGAGTCCCACCTCGTTCTCACCCACAGATCTGGGGGTCTCCAGGCAGGGTTCACCAGAGGAAGGAAACACTTAAGGTGACACCCGTTTGTGTGGATCAGGGTGAGTCTGAGGCCAGTTTGGGAGGCTTCTGGTTCTTAGCTATGTCATCCCGTTGGGTTAGGGAACAACTGCTATTTTTGTGTGAGGCCCCATGCTCGCTCATTACACACTGTTGCTAATCCTGTCAACAGGAATTGCAAGGCAGGAATTGCCTTTTTATTGCACAGAGATGTTAAGTAACTTGCCCAACCAGCCAGGCAGTGGTGGAGTGGGGCTGCCTGCTATACCCTGTGGCCTCTTGGCGATTTCAGCCCCTTGGTCCTGGCCTGGGAGAGGATGTTGGGATACAGAGCAGAGGGTTCTCATGGAACCAGCCAGTGCTGTGTGTCAGTGAGGTGGGGGTCACTGTGCCCAGAGGTCTCCCAGCCGTCTTGTCAGGGTGCCTGAAACTTCTCTCCTCGAGCATCTTTCCTTCATGTGGAGTTACAGTGGCAGGATCCTTGGAGGTCAACCCACCACGCCACCACGCTGGCATAAACAGAAACTGGCACAGCTCTCTGGGCCTGTCCTGTGCAGAAACAGCTTCCCTGTCCAGGATCTCTCTGAGTCCTCATCACGGTTGTGACTCCAAGTTTCCAGGGGAGGAAACTGGGGCCCAGGGGGGCTCCTGGAGTTGCCTGAGGACACCCCACAAGTAAAGAGTTGATGTTTGCGGTGGATATGGAACAATAACAGGGACACTGGTGAGTGTCTTAAATTGAGAAGCCCCCGGCAAACCAACCCCAAGGCTGGTTGTCTGGGGGAAATTCCAGTAAGATGCCCCCTGCAGGATTGTAGCAACCCTTTATGGCAGGAGCAGTACAGCAGTAATGGTAATCACTGCCGCTTTCAAGGGACCCTCAGTGGGGTGTTATGCTGAGCACTTAGCACGGATATATTACCTCCAATCTTCAAATACAGGCAGGCAGTCTCCTCCTTTCCTAACCTAATGTTAGGATGTGACGGAGGCAAAGAGAAGCTACTGGTCTGACCGAGACCACACAGTGGTGGGGGAAACTGGTCCTGAATGCGAGTCTTCCTGCCTGACCTCAAAGCTTTTCAGTTGCACCCGCTGACTTTCTAGAAATTAGCTACATAATTAGAAACATGCTTCGAAAACGTGATTATTGGTATCTTCTCTTATCCCAGATGCTAGGCTGAGCCAAGAGAAGAGGTTTTTGTCCGTGCCAGGCGGACAGGGAGCAGCAAGTGGGTGCCAGACCAGGAACAGATGTGGGTCCTCTCCATATGGCCCTACCTCTTCATCAGGCCAGTCCTTACAACCAAACCCCCAAAAGGCGCTGAGCCTGCCCTTGTGAGTGATAGTGTGGGGAAGGAAGGGATTATGGAGGAGGGAGAGGAATAGTGGACTTCCAGGGCGGAGAGTGGGCGTGCGGAGGTGTGCCATCTGGGTAATGTTAGTGACTATGCCACCTGGGCCCTCATCTGGGCAATGCCCCAGAACCCAGGGGGCACTGGGGTCAAAGGTCCCCAGAGGAGCAGGGAAACTAAGGTATGGCTCTTGCAGAACCCCAAACATTTCTTTAAACACGCATATATCCATCCACTCAACAAATATTTCTAGACCAGCTATCTGTGCAAGCGCAGCGGCATTTGTCAATATGCCCATCTTGCTGGGGAGCCCGGACTGGGCCCAGGAGTTGGAGCAGGGGTGTCACTGGAGGCTTTTCAGAATGGGGAGAGCAAGGAGGTGGTGCCAAGATGGACACACAGAGAGAGAGCAAAGAGCCAGTTTCGTGGAGAAGATAAGCCATAAAAAGGAGTTCTAGCACCAGTTCGGGTGGGGACAGGACTGCAAGGCTGAGCAGGGGCCGATGTTGGTCATCCTGCTGCTGGGCTTTGAGCTGCAGTCAGAAGCAACCCAAGTTTTAAAGAGAGAGTGGACCTCTGAGAAGAGGAAATGACATTTATAAAGAGATAAGCATGTGGGATCAGGGACGATGGCCTTGGCGGCCACAGCTCTCAAGCCAGTAGGGAGCAGGCAGCCACTCCAGCACCACGACATCCAAGCCACAGTGACAGGCTGCACTCCACCCAGCTCGGATCACTCGAAGGGAAGCTCCTGGATAGAAAGCTGTGGTAGAACAGCCACCAGCCAGTCACTGGCCAAGGGCCACCCTGGGGGACTGAGCAAGTGTCCGCCAAGTGGCTTCAGGAGCCCAAGGTTGGTGTTCCCAGGCGAGCTGCAGGGGCAAGCCATGGGAGGGGCATCTAGAAGGAGTCCAGGGGACCCACGGCAACTGGGTGGAGCCTGGACGGCATCCACTGCAGGGAGTGAAGCCGAGGGAGGGCCGACGGCCGCCCGGGT
The DNA here is from genome assembly GCA_031878705.1 of Tapirus indicus. Lineage (NCBI taxonomy): Eukaryota > Metazoa > Chordata > Mammalia > Perissodactyla > Tapiridae > Tapirus > Tapirus indicus. Next base: position 7,893,028 of record CM062923.1, on the reverse strand, counting down.
TGATCCACGGACTTCGACTTGCTCCCACTCTGACTTTATCTCCATTCCTCCCAGCCCATCTCCAAACCTGGGCCTCTCGGGCTCAGTTTCTCCAGAGACTCTTCCTGTGGCCTCCTGTGGACAGGAGAGGATGGTCTCCTGGCTGCATGGAGGGGTACCCACTGGGGGTCCATCTCTCTGAACAAAGACTTTCCACCACTCTCCTCTTTTCAGTGCCAGGCCTTCTGTGGTTCCGCCGACTTCAAGTGCTTCGAGAGCCGTCAGCAGTCCTGCAGGGCGAACGTGACCCTTATCACTGCCATCCCGCTCTGCGGGTCCTTAGGTATCACTTCGGTGCTGCTACATCGCTCACCTTGGCTCCATTTGCTTCTAAACAGTCTGTGAACTCTCCCCAGCTGTTGTCTCCTTTGTCTCTGTGTCCCATCATTCTACAGGGCATGGAAACCATAGGTGATGAACACGTGGGCCAATCTCCCCTTGCACCAGGAGCTAGCGCTCTGACTTTTCTCCCATTGGCCTGTCTGGGACCGATGCCAACCCTGGGGTCAGAGGCAGGACTGGAGTTGGGGACTGGAGCCAGGGTTCTGACTCAAGCAGAGACAAGGCTTGAGTGAGAGTCAGGGTAGAGGGCAGAGCCTCCAGGTGGCTGCCAGGCCTGCCTGAGAAGTGGGTATGACAGGCTGGCAAGGGCAGAGCACACATAAACTGGGGCTTTGACAAGGGCAGGTGACTGGGCAGGGCTGGCCTCACAGGTGAGGCTTCAGGCTGTGTGGACAAGGCACCCTAAGTGAGCAGGCCTGAGGGAGTGGAGGGAGGTGGTAAGTTGTGAAACTCCCACCCCCCAGGAGCTGATGGCAGGGAGTCAGAGAAGACAAGGGAGATAGGGGAGTGGGAAGGGCTTGATGGGCTTGGCAGGCGGTGTCCAGGCGCTGAGGCAGTGGAAGCAGCGCCTCCTGTGGTCAGGGCTGAGGGTGAGCTCTGCTTTGGAGCAGAAGCTGTTTGTCCACAGCCCTTCACGATGGCTCCTGGTCAAGGTGGGCTGCACTGCAGCCTCAGGTGAGGCAAGGCAAAGGCCCTGGGTTGGGGAGGAAAGGCCAGTGGGTACAGGATCACATACAGGAAGAAAACGAGACAGACACTCCAAGGGCTGGAGAGAGTGTCACTCTGGAGGAAGCTTCCCAATGACACATGGATAAAAAACATGGCGGACTTTCCTGGGGGAACCCAGAGACAAGGGGGCTCTGCCCCTTGGGGGAGGCTCTTGGAGGACAGCTGATTTATTCAGAGTTCCGTTAAGATTCACCTCTGACTGCACATGGCAGTGAGAGGGAGCCTGTGTGGAGGACACACCCAGCCCATGCCTGGACGATGCCGTACCCTCCACAAAGCCCATTCTTAAACTTATCCCATGGTGTGAAGGAGCATTCAGCTAACGGCCAATGCAGGCAGGTCAGGGATGGGCAGTGCCCCTCTGGGAACAGACAGGCACGCTCCCTCCCAGAAAGGTTGCTGCAGGGCCCGGCCCTCTGGACCTTACAGGATTTGCCCACCAGAGCCTCTGGATGTCAGCCTTGCAGGCTCAGAACCAGACTTGTGAACTCACCAAGATGGATCCATCTCTCAGGGAAGGACTCACACTGACCCAGCTCACGTGACTAATGTATAAAATGTCACTGTATCAATTTCCAATGAGAAATGAATGTTATAAGGACCAGTTCTTTGCATAGGCACAATTAATGGATTTTTCTTTCTAGGAAGCAGAAGTTTGGTGAAAATGGAATCAGAAGGTGGGAATTGGACCACTCGGATATTTAACAGCATCAGGCTGTTAGAGCCGATAGAGCCATCTCCTTGATGGGGTGGCTCTGCCGACCAGTCTCGAGTTTCGCTAACCAAGCTCCTCGAGGGATGTTCCCAGCTTTGGCCTCTGGGTTTCTCCTTTTCTGTTTCCATGCTTGAATAAGCTCTTAGCCCTTCTGATTACCACCTTTTAAAACTGCATTAAAAAAATTCAATCAAAATAGAAAAATCTTTCATTCTATTATATCAGGGCTTTTTGATAGTAAGAAATGAAACTTAGGTTAACTTAAGCAAAAGTTAATTTATTGGAAGGATATGTGAAAGACTGTATTTGGGTTCTCCAGAGAAACAGAGACTCTGAAGCTCAGAAAGGGAGATTTATTTTAAGCAATCGTCTCACATGATTGTGGGGGTTGGCAAGTCCAAAATTTACAAGGCAGGCTGGTGGGCTGGAAATTCAGGCGAGAGCCAATGTTGCAGCTCAAGTGCAAACTTCGCAGTGCAGTGGCTGGAAACTCTGGCAGGAGCTCCATGTTGCAGTCTTGAGGATAATTCCTCCTTCACTATGTCTTGTTCTTCTCAATTTTAAGTTCTGGAAGCCAGAAGTCTGAGATCAAGGTGCCGGCAGGGTTGGTTCCTTCTGAGGCTGTGAGAGAAGGATCTGTTCTAGGCCTCTCTCCTTGGCTTGTAGATGCATCTTCACGTTCACATGGCCTTCTCCCTATGTGCCTGCCTGTGTTCACATTACCCTTGTATCAGGACTCCAGTCATATTGGGTCAGGGCCCCACCCTGTTCCAGTACCTCCTCTTAACTGGTTACATCTGCTAGGACCCCATTTCTGAATAAGGTTGCATTCTGAGGCGCTGGGGGTTAGGACTTCAGCGTATGAATTTGGAGGGAACACAGTTCAACCCATAACAGAGACTGGATTCAGAGTCTCCGTGGAAAACCAGACTTGGGCACGGCCAACAGCCAGGGCAGTTCTAGAGACCTGGGAGCAGGAATCACAAGATCCGACCTGGAGCTCGCAGTCAGGGCCAACAGCTACCTCCTCCTCTCGAGAGGACTGGCACACCGGGTCCAGTTGCTCTATCCCTCTCTTCAAAATTCAAATTCCAGGGGCCGGCCCGGTGGCATAGTGGTTAAGTCTGAGCACTCTGCTTCCGCGGCCCGGGGTTCACAGGTTCGGATCCTGGGGTGTGGACCTAGGCACTGCTCATCGGGCCATGCTGTGGCGGCGTCCCACATATGAAGTAGAGGAGGATTGGCACAGATGTTAGCCCAGGGCCAATCTTCCTCAAGCAAAAAGAGGAAGACTGGCAACAGATGTTAGATCAGGGCCAATCTTCCTCACCAAAAAAAAAAAAATCAAATTTCAGCAGGGAGCAGTTGGCTGGCCTGGTTGAGCTGTGAGCCTGTCCCATAGCCTGAGAGAGGGTAGCTGGGGGGGGGCACCCTCAGTCTCAGTTGTGGTCCTACCAGGCCACAACTGTGTGTGGAAGTCATTTCAATTTTGCACAATGGGGAGCTGTTAGAAGAGGAAATGGAGTCCAGGTGTGTCCAGCCCTGTCTCTCTTAAGCAGCTGTCACTCCTCTACTGGGACCTGTATGTGTTGATCTCACGGCCTAATTCTCAGAGAGTTTTCACAGATGTGCACTCTGAGGCTCAGAGGTCTGGCCGGGAGCCAGGAAGCCCAGGTGTCCCTGATGTCCGCCGGGCGAGACCTGGACCCAGGCCAGCCCTCCTGTATGTGGAGCGTTTGGGCCAGATGAGCCCTAAACACCCTCCAGCCTGAGTGTGTACACTTGCAGTCTGTGTGGAGAAGGCTCTGGGCTTGGCCTCCCACCGCTTTCTCCAGCTCATGAGTCCCCTTTTCCTAATCTCCTAGGAAATGATGGCAGCAGGCCCTTTGGGGTCAGGGAGGGAGCCGAGGCCATATTTCAGGGTGGGCTGGCCAGCGGAATGTGCCAGGATGTTGGGACTTCTCTGCTAGGCCCCAAGAGGAACCAGCTGGCGTCCCTCCTGGGCACAGGGACCCTCCACCTGCCGGCCCGGGCCAGGCCTCCCTGGGGGGGCCAACACCCTGTGCTGCCCAGCCTCCCGCCCAGTTGTTGATGGGGAGATGCCCAGAGTTTCTGAACCACTAGCCTACCAATGTGCAGACAGCATGGAGAACGAGAGACCACCTTGCAGGAGAGAGGTAAGGCAGAGACCCCCCCCACCCCCCAGCCCCGCTCTGGGCATGCCCCCACACCTGCAGCTCAGCCTTTGCTCAGAGAGGCCTCCGCTTGTGGCCAGCTTCCCATGTGGCAACTGTGGGCCCATCCACAAGCCTGAAGCCCAGTATCTGATGGGCCACAGGGCCTGGGATGTCTCCGAGGTATCACAGAAGCAAGCACGTCCGAGCTGTAGGAGCCTTCGATTAGGAAACGAGGCTCGGAGAAGGGTGACACTTGGACAACGGGCAGCCGACCAGACACCAGGCTAGTTCCCGACCCCTGACTTCTGCTCTCCGAAAGTTTCTCAAACTGGGGTTCCCCTGGGTCCACAGGGGGGTGTTTGGGAGTCTAGGAATTCTTTACAAAGACTTTTAATTGGGCATTTGTAATCCAAGAAAAATCTAAAAAGAATACTTGTGCATGGTCTGGACCATCCTGACAAACCTCTTACAAGCGGGGACTGCCCCGGGCTGTCAGCCCCACCCTGCTCTGAGGGCACTGACCGTGTGGGGCTGTTTGAACCACTGCAGGCTGACAGAAGAAGAACCACGAGAAGCCACGTCTTCACGGCCACCAGGGAGGCCAGCAGGGAGGGAAATGGAGGGGGGCAGTGGCTCTGCAGGCTCTGGGATCTGCAGGTTCTGGATGCCTTTGGCAGCTCCCGAGCATGCAGCTTCTCTGACACAGCCCTGTGATTCATGCCTCATCTTGGCTCGGCAAACGGAGCACAAAGCCAGGGGCAGAATTTCCTAGGCTGTGTGGCAACAAGATCAGCCCCCCTGAGAGCGCTGGGCGTGCTGCGGTTGGGGGCGGGTTGCAGCAGCAATGGGGAGGCTCTGAGTCATCCCAGGGCAGCAGGGGAGCTGGGCACCTGGACTGTGGAAGAGCCACAAGGAAGACACTCGCCTCCAACACACACACAGCACCCTCCGTCCCGGGCACTTAAATTTTCCATGCCTCTAAATGCCTCTACTGGATGCTGCTCACCCCCTTCCCACTGAGAGGCCCCTAACCCCAGGCTCTTCATTCGCTGCCCTGAGGACAACCTCGTGGGGAGGGGCTGGGCCAGCCAGACACCAGGCAGCCCACAGGAGCCCTCTGAGCTCGTGTGGAGCTGGGCTACTCTGGGACAGGTGGGTGTCCTCCCACAGCAGGTGGAGTCTCTCTGATGTTGGTCATGGATTCTGTTCGGGCCTCTGCAAAGCCATGCTTTGCCCTGCCCTGGAGGTGTTGACAAAGTGGCCTGGAAATCTGGGTCAGCAACAGGCAAGTCCCTACAGGTGGCTCCAATGCCAGAAGAGATGGGCCTAGCTGTAAGAAAGCCATGAACTTGGCTGGGGACCGAGAACCCACTGTTATGACGCATTGCATTTCCGGGCTGCCCAGAAACCCTTTTTCTGGAGGCTGGGTGGCAGGAGGGGAGGGCAGGAACTCAGGATCACCTGGCATCTGGACCCAGCTTGGCTGTCTGACTGTGGGTTGCCACATAGCCCTCAGTTCCCTGGGGTTTGGAGTATCTCGGGGTCCCCTCTGGTTGACTCTCAGCCAGTGACTTCCTCTGAAGCTGGCCGGCCAGTGCTGCAGCTGACCTGGGAAGAAAGAGTAAAGCCTCACAGTTAGGGGACTCCTTACCCCAGCCCCTCCAAGACAGCCTAAACCAGGGTCAAGTGTCCCCTAGGGCCACTTCCAGTGGGGAGATCCCAAGTGGACAAAGAGCTTCAAAAGAGGGACAGGCCTTCAATTGACTCCTCTTGGAGCCAGGCTCCAGGAGCCTTCAGAAGTCTGTAGGGTTCTGCTGGCAGTGGGTGTGAACACCCCTTTGCTGCAAACGCTCTGAAGCGACGCATAACTTTCTTTCTCTCATTCGTTTACTCCTCCACTGATTCATTCCTGCCTGCTTGTCTATTCGTGAACAGAGAGCAGACCCAGCTGATGTCCTGTGAGCACCCTACACAGGTGGCTACAGCAGCTCCCAGACTGGAGAAGGGTCATCCCAGTCAGTCCACTCCAGCCAGCCCCACACGGCACCACAGACCCGCCTTGAGAGGGAGAGGGAACGCACAAAAGCTGGGTATTATCATTATTGTGCCATTTTACAGATGAGGAGACGAAGGCTTAGAGAGAACAGGTGTCTGACCCAAAGTCGCAAAATCAAGATTGAACCCAGGAACCTGGAAGAGGAAAGGGAGGAGAGGAGGGGAAATGGAAGGGAAGGAAGAGAAAAGGAGGCTCTCAGGCTGGAATCGGCAAGGGAAGTGCAGAGAAGCCTCAAGCCCAGAGCCGGCTCCCCCTGGCCTTCTCTGTCCCCAGGCCCTGACCTGGGTACCCAGGGACCCACCTACCCCACTTTCTCCCTGCTGCTCCGCGGTGCTCCAGCTGCTGTGCTTGCCTGCCCTCTGGTGGCAAGATCTGGAAACGCGTCTACTGCACCCCCTGCTCTTCTAATGCAAACCATAGGGGCGAGATCAGTTCAGCACCTACTGTGTACCAGGCATTAAGCTGGAGATCAGAGAACAAGGAAAATGGCTCTGCTTCTGAGAGTGCATGGTTTAGGGGAGAAGATGGAGGAGAAAAAAGACCATGACAATACGATGAGGAAGGAACTTGGCTGGGGAAAGCTTGAGGTGTCACGTAATAGGGCTGGTTTAAAGCAGGGCAGCCCCAAACCCGTGAGTAGGAGCCTTTCCCAGCAGAAAGCCCCCACCCATCCAGGAACATTGGGCTGGTCCCTGCTCTGAAGGCCCCAGGCTGCCCATTGGGTGGGAGGGGGCCCAGGAGTGTTCTCCAGTGCTGGTCTGTCTGCAGCCAGGGCCCCCTAGCCAGAGGGACGTCTGAGGGAGGTTTGTGGCTGTGTCTGAGGGGGAGCCAGGGGGCTGTGGGTTGAGGGTGGATAGGGTTCCACCCCTCACTGTCTTAACCCCGCCTCGCACTGGAGAGGCCGAGTAACAAGCTGGTTAAGCACTGGGACTTTGTACCCAGTCTGCCTGGGGCCTTATGGCACCATGTGACCCCGAGCAGTTCCTCTCTCAGGGCCTCAGTTTCCCCATCAGTACGATGGCTAAAGAAGACTAGTGCCCACCTCCAGGGGTCGCCATGAGGATTAAACACATTGGCACAGGAAAAGTATGTGGAAGAGTGTCTGGCATGTGGAAAGTGCTATTTAGGCCAGGCCTTTCTTTTGAAAGTGTTCCCTCTCTCGCTGTCACAGCAGGCAGTACTCATGAGGGCCGAAGCCCAGAGAGAAGGTGTCTTGCCAGAGGATACTGGGCGAGCCGCGGCTGTCCCCGAGCCTGGAACCCAAGAGCTGGGCGCAGGCCTGGGTGCTCCTGAGACTGAACTGCAGCCTGGATTCCAAGCCCCTTCATGTGATTCCCCAAGTTCCTGAACTGCTCTCTTCAGTGAGGTGTTTGCTCAGGAGTCTCCCACAGGACCCCCAGGGCAGCTGCAGTCTGGTTTCAGAATCGCATCATCCACAGTTTGCACCGAGAGCATTGGCTCCAGACAAGGCATCTACTGAACTCGTCTTTCTGGAAGCTGTTGAGCTCTCCAGCCTCACTACTCAAAGTGTGGTCCTCGCACCAGCAGCATCGGCATCCCCCGGGAGCTGGTTGAAAATGCAGGCTCTCAGGCCCCACCCTTGACCTACAGAATCAGAACCTGCATTTTAACAAGAGCCCAGGTGATGCATGGGCCATTATGGGTTGAGGAACGAGAGTGTCTTAAACAACTAGACTAAGGTGGCAATTGAATTGCAGGGTGGTGCCTGTGCTCACCAAGACTTCCTTGGGCAGCACCTATGCCGGGGTCCGGGAATTCTGGGGGTATTGGCCAGGGTGACAGCCTCCTGGCTCCCACTGTCAGCCAGGCCTCCACACAGCCAGGGCAGCGCTGACCAGCAGGTGCTGGAAGGGAGGAAGGTACAAAGGCCGTGTGAGCCTTAGTCTGCCCGGGGGAGTCAGGAGTCTGAGCTGAGACTTGAGGGGAAAGTTGGAGCTGGCCAGGCAGACAAGTGGGGGAGGCGCTCCAGGAAAGCGGACAGGCTGGACCAATTCCAGGGCCGGTGTTTCCAGAGGACGGGACCTTGCAGACCTTACCCTAACACTGTCAGGGCCTGGGGCAATCGGAGGCCCACATACTCTATGTCTAAATATTTAAAAGTTATAAACCAGGCTCACAAACTATTAAGTAAAATATGTTCCAACCTCTCACCTGACAAACTGGGCCTTCTCAAGAGCCTGGAAGGCCAGGTTCAAATTTAGAATTCTTGGCCTCCTTGGAGTTATGCAGCAATGCACGACCGTGTGGGGTGAGCCAGCCCCTGCCTGCCCCCATCTGCTCACATGAGGACATACATGCAACACACATGTGGTGGGCCCAGCCCACCCGTACCCACACTCCCTCCCCCCATCAACAGCTGCCCCTTGGGATATGCAAGCCAGGTGGACCCTGCGAGGACAGACGCTGGCAGGAAGCCCGTGGAGTCCCTGGAAATAGAGAGGGGTGGCTCTCCAGGGGGCTCATCTTCTTGACCCCATGGGGAGGGCCCCAGCTGGAGAGGCCCTGTGAAAATTAAACTATGACACTCTCAATTATAAGATGCACTCTGATCTCCTGGATGTTCAAATGTGAAATAGACGTGCACCTTATATTCGATGTCCAGCCGCCTTCTGATTCTCTGGCTATGAGAATTTGTTTAAACCTAATATTGCGTTAAATCTGTAGATCAGTTTACATAGTATTAACAATATTAACAATTTTAAATCTTAACAATATTAAGTCTTCCAATCCACGAACACGGGATGTCTTTTCATTGACTTATGTCTTCAATTTCTTTAAATGATGTTTTGCAGTTTTCCATGCAAAAGCCTTGCACTTCTTTACAAAGTGTTTTTATATTCACTCCCTCTTTGGAGCCTTGAAAACCCCCTGTAAAGTAGGCATGACTGTCATATTAACTACATTTTGTTGAGTAAAGAAGCCTCAACTAGGTAGTGGCAGAGCTGGGATTTGAACCCTCATCCCCCAGCCCCCAGTAGAGCTGGGTTTGGACGTACTCTGGTGGGGGCCACTTGTTCGAGCCCCTCCCTGCTCGAACAGGGAGGAATCTTTCCTCCCATCAGGAGACCTGCTGACCAGGTGACAGTCTCCTCTCCCCTACTGACTCCGAGGGAGGGACAGGGGCAGGGCTGGAGCCCGACGCTCAGGGTCAAGGAAGAACTGCCCAGGGGAAGGTCCTCCACACAGGCTGCAGGCAGAGAGGGAACCCTTTCAGCTGAAACACTGTCCTCAGCCCTTGGCTGCAATGAAGACCACCCAAGCACCTTGAAAATGCCCAATGTCCAGGCTCCACGTCAGACCAATTAAAGCCGAACCCCCGGGAGCAGGGCTAGGGCCTCCGTGATTTTAAAGTCGTCGAGGTGAGGGTGCAGCCCAGGCTGGGAACTGCTGGGTTAGAAGCTGAAGTTGGCTGTCAGTCCTGACCCCATTGCTCTGCCATAGCAGGTGTCGAGGTCAGCAGGTGGCAGGGCATAAGAGTCCAGACTTTAGACCCAGACAGCTCAGGCTACAGTCCCAGGCGGGACTCGGTTCTGTCTCACAAGTTCTGTGACCCTGGATGTTTCACCTCTCTGAGCCTCAATCTATGAATCTGTAAAATGGAGACAATTACACCTACCTTCAGAGGTGGGGTCTATTTCTCCTCACCTTGAGTCTGGACTGCTCCCTGGCTGCTTTGACCAGTAGAGTACAGCAAAGGGACCCTGGAGCAGCTCTGGGCCTAGACTTCACCAGGATTGGCAGCTTCCACCTCCGTCTCTTGGGCCTCTTCCCTGTCTTTACAGGCGAGGAGAATGACGCTGAGAGGTGACTTGCCCAAGTGAAAGAGGGAACAGGGTTCAACCACTCACTGCTTTTCTGGCTCTAAAGGAGGAAAAGGCAACATCTGAGTCAACAGACTTCCTGAGTTTGAATCTGGGCTCTGCCACTCCCAGCTGTGTAACCTGGGCAGGTTGATTAACCTCTCTGTGCTATGCCTCCTCTTTTGTAAAATGATGATAATAACGGTGCCCACCTCAGAGCTGTTGCAGGGTTTAACTGAGAGGGTAACTGAAACCGGTAACCAGTCAGCTATTGATGACTAAGCAGCTAGGAACTAAAGGTTTTTTTCCTGTTTGCAATTATTGATTATAGCTTTTAGTTGTTCCCCCGCCCATTGTTAACTGTGCTGTTCAGGCAATAGCTATCTGACTCCCACTAGCTTCCTATAGACAACATCTCCTTGGAGCCTGGGTCACCATGGTAATGGGTGTTTGAGCTGTTTTCCAGGAATTAGAACCCATTATCCACTTCAGGCCAGCTGAGACCACCAACCCATCAACTGGGCCCATGCAGTTGTTGGATAAGTGACCTTTTCATGTCAAGAGGTTGAAAACCCCACCCTTGGGTCATGCCAATGCTACCATTCTGTGAACACGCGTCCTGTGAAGAGGCGTGAAGCCTGACTACACTTGCACAGACCATCACCTACCTCATGTCTCCTCACCTCCATCTATCTCCACATCTCAGGCCACCTTGCCCCCTACCCCACATCCCTGAGTCCCTATTTTCAGGGAAGTGGATTTGAGACTCATTCTCCAGTTTCCTCACTTGGCTGCCTTGTGATTAAAAAAAAACCCCTCCCTGCTGCAATCTCGGGGTCTCGGTATTTGGCTTTCTAGGGGGCAGGCAAAAACGAACCTGGTTCGCTAACATAACCAGACACCGGATCTGTTGGCTCACTGCCTTCCAAGGGCTCCCCTAGGCCTGGGGTGGGGTGGGGAGCAGGGCCGCCTTGCCTGGGCGGGGCCCCTGGGCTCTGTCCCTCTGTCCTCGTGCTGCACCTCCAGGTTATTTTTACCTGAGGCTCTGGCAGCCGGTGCAGTGAGGTTATCTGGGGCCGGCTGCCACTGTGCTGGTCTGCTGGCTGGTTTTGAGGAGGAAGCAGGACCCAGCTTGGAAGGGCCTGGAAAAACCCCCTATTTCCCACTGGTCCCCTCTTCTTCCCTCTGGAAACAGCAGAGCCATCCAGGAGCTGTCAGGTGGGGCAGGATCTCCCCCCTGGGGAGGGCCCTCACTGCCCCCAAGGGCTCCTATAGCTGAAAACAGGTTAAAGTGTCCGGTGAGGGCCTGGCGAGGCAGTGATTCCGTCCTCCTCCCGGAGCCAAGGGCACCAGGACCCCACCTGTTCTTCAGGTGTGAGCAGATGCTGGGCGGGCCTCCTGGCCCCTGGAAGCCTGGGCCACATGCGCTGGGCTCTCCCAGCTCCAGGGCCTGTGGAGGCTCATGGTCCAGCCCAAGTTTGCCCACTTCCCAAAAGCCTCGGGGCTCCATCTCTCACACGTAAATCTCAGCCCTTCTCTGTGCTTCTCCCTGGTGAGAAGGCTTCCCTGAGCAGCACGGTCAGCTCCTGCCTGGAGTCCTTTCTCTCACCACCCAGCCGCTCCACCTTTCCGGTTTCTCCGTCTCCTCTGTCACCTCTCCCCCATCTCAGGGGGTTCCTCTCTCCCCCTCCCCCATCGCAGGGGGCTCCTTTCTCCCCCTTACCCCCCATCTCAGGGGGTTCCTCTCTCTCTCCTTCCCCCCATCTCAGGGGGCTCCTCTCTCCCCCTCCCCCCCCATCTTAGTGGACTTCTCTCACTCCCTTCTGATTTTCGGAAGCTAAAATCCAGATTGCCACCTTTGTCTGATGCAGAGCAGCTTCCACCCTCCTGGAGGCCTTGGGCCCTAGGCTGGCAGCCACACTGGGGGCCACTTGAGTGTTTTCTCTAACAGACAGTCGTCCCCCTTCACCAAGAGGTATTCTGATACCAGTTGCTAAAAGGATTTTAAAAATCCTTTTTACCTCGTTATATAAGTATTTGAATTTAACCTTTGTACATACTGCTCCTTTCACTTCTCATCCTATTTGGGAGGCTGTGTTTGGCAACAACAAAAAATAGGATAAGGGCTGTTCTCTGGTTTTTAGCTGCTGATGCCAAAACGTCCTCCTTCTCCCCTCTCCCCACAAATTCTGACACTACGATTGGAGGTCCTCACCAGGTATCCATGACTTTGACAGGGTCCTCTTTCCCCAAAGCAAAGGGCAGGAGGGTCCCCCTCTTCCCACAGAATACCCCCATTGCTTGTGTGGAAATGAGTAAGAGAAACCTCAACTAAATTGGAGTCGGGAAGGCCTGTAGGGGGAGCTCTCACACGCTATCACACATCATCAATTACACCAAACAGGAAGAGACCAACACTTGCATTTCAGACAGGAAGTACAACTACTTTACTACTGAAGGAAGGTTTCTCTCCCCACCCAGCAACAGCCCAGCCAATGAGAAGCTGGTGCCACCCTGAACTGTTGCTTTCCCCCACAGGACTTTCCTGTAGAGCAGCCCCTCCCTACTTCCTGTTTTCTCTATAAAAGCAGCTCCGCTCCTTTGTTTTCCTGATTTGCCTATGGTTCCAGAGCATGCACATCTTGAATTGCAATTCTCATGGCTATTCCTGAATAAACTCATTTTGAGGGTAAAATAATAGGTGAATTTGCTTTTTCTTTTTTCCTGGTGAGGAAGATTAGCCCTGAGCTAACGTCTTTTTGCTGAGGAAGACTGGTCCTGGGCTAACATCCGTGCCCATCTTCCTCTATTTTATATGTGGAACACCTGCCACAGCATGGCTTGATTAGTGATGCATAGATCTGTGCCCAGGATCCGAACCTGCAAACCCCGGACCGCTGAAGTGGACCGTGTGAACTTAGCCGCTATGCCACCGGGCCAGCCCTTGAAGTTGCTTTTTAAGTTGACACTTGAAAGTGCTTAGTGTGGAAGTGGGGGGAGGCTTCTGGGGACTTAAGGATGATGGGAGGAGGAACACAGCATAGCCGACAGTGCAAAGGTCACATCTCAGATGACAGGGTGTAGAATCTGGTGCCAAAAAGAACCATAGAGATGATCTGATTCAGCAACTGATCAGATAATTATCTTTGTGGTGGTAAAATATGAACAGGGTTTATATTTATATACAAATAGGAGGAGGGCAGAGGCTGCTGTGGCCATCCTCCCTGCAGCTGCCACTGGGCTCCTCATCAGGCGTTTGGCCCCTTCGTCCCTGCCCTCCAAGCCTGGTCCAGCCCTCGAACTCCACATCCACTCAGGGACCTGTACCTGCTCCCTGGTGCCCACCAGGACCCCAGCCACAGGTAAAGGCACTGTGGACAGTTGCTCACTGTAGATTCGGGTGATGGACAAGGAGACGCTGAGCCTGAGCCCGCCAGAGAGGAACTAGGAGTGTGAGGTGCTGTCTAAAGCACAAAGGGGTGGCACATTCAGCCCAGAGAAGGACCCGCTGCCTGGCGGAGCTGCCCACCGAGGCACACTTCTGAGATGACCAGCCAACCGTCGGGAAGCAGCCTGGCCATGGGACACTCCCAGGAGCCCCATCCAGGAATGCTTGGACTGAACGGGCAAACTGGCTCCACTGAATGCCTGTGAAATGTTAAGATGTTGCCCGCTTTGAGGCATTTCTCTTGATGTCTTCTGAGTGAAAAGTGGGTGGTAAGTGAATCCCTTGGATGAGGCCCTTCAGTCCTCTGCACCTGCTCAGGGGATGGAGCAAAAGTGATCAGCAAGGAGCCTGCAGGGAGGGGGGCTGGGGGGAGGGGAACGCCCTATGACCTTGGTAGGCAGGTTGTGCTTCCAGATGCAGAGGGAAGCTTTAAGTCAGGAGAAGGAGCCTCAGGTAGGGATGTGTCCTCCCACATGCCCCGACGTGCCCTCGGGCAGTGCAGGGGTCTTGGTGCGGCCCCACTTTGGAGGGCCAGCTGGGGCTGGAGGGCCTGAGGTGCAGCAGCCTGTCTGCTGCCCCTGCACTGGACACATAGTGTCACGTCTGCTTGGGCAGTGACCAGGGCAAAGGCAGAGGACCCTGTCCTATAGAACCTCCTCTCCCCCAGCCCACCAGCAGTCTGTCCTGGTTGTGGGGCACTCATCTGGGTCAGAGGCGAAACATTCCTCAGGGGTCATGTGGTCAGCTGTAGCTGAGAGGACACGGCAAACACAGGTAGAGCTGCAGGGCCCATTGGAGCCAAGGATGGCCTGCTGAAGGCCACGGAAATGTCTTCCCGCTGGTCCTGGAGCCACTGTGCTGTGCTCTGCTGGTGTCTGAAAGCTTGAGACTGGGGCCAAGGCTCTCTGGGTTTTCTTGGAAGCTTCTGGTGTGCACTGCTATGATTGATTTCACAGTGAAGAGCCAGTACATTTTAAGGAGGGAAGAAGAACCGGTCAAGAGTTTTCCTGCCCGAGTTGAAGACTGTGGTCAAGTCAGGGGGAATTTAGGGTGATGACACAGGTCCTCGAGGCCCTGCAGCAGGCCCCTGAAGTCACATGCTCTGGGCTTGGCAGCACTTAATAAAGATGCCAACAGACCCACCTCCTCACTCGAGGATGCAATAGACCTTCTCGAAAAAGAACAGGAAGGTGAGCCCCCTTAACCTTCACTCCAGGGAGTGATGCTGGCTGTCTTCACACACAGACAGGGTCCCTCAACGATGCATCAAAATCCCTGCGATCCCAAGCGACTGACGCCAAAAGCATCCTAAAAGCCTCTCCAAAGAATGCAGAGTGACTCCAGGGGAAAATTCCGGAGAGTTTGGATGAAAACGTTCCTCTTCAGGAAAGCCACGAGAGGGAAGGGGAGAGTTCGGGAACTGAAGGAATGGAGAGAAGCTGCTGAACGCTTGGTCACACCAACGCAACAGGCCGCAGGTGACACAGGGAGATAAGATCTCTGGTGGAACTGTCTGAGGATCTGTTTTCCTGCTCGCTTTAGAGAAGATCACACAGATGGTGGCATCTTGGAGTCAGACAGAAAGTGAATCGGAAAATGGAGACCAAGACTGTCAGTCAGAAGTCTATTTGCAGAAACTCATGGATGCTGTCAACTTAAATGCTTCCTTCCAAAGCCTTGAAGAAGGAAAACAAGGAATATAGGAAAGTTCTGTGAAGAAAAGCAAATGAACGAATCACTTGCAGCTCAGATGAAACTGAGGAGCGTGTTTGCAGTCTGAAATCCCGCAGCTGGAAGGTGAGACTCAGAAGCTTCAGCTGAAACTTCCAATCCTGCCTGAACTTCACTAAGAACGTGTAATGAGACTTCACAGAAAGGTAATCGAGGAGGAATTTACTGCCCAGAAATAGAGGAGAAACTTCCCAGCATGCAGGAAAGCATTAGCCACACGATCAGAAGTGCGACTCCCACAGGAAGATGGGAAGACCTGGGAGAGAAGTGGAAAGAACCACCTCCTCCTATGACAACTGTGTTATCTCCTCTGAGAAGAAAGCTCCAGAAAGGTGGTTGGCAGGTCTTCCCACTGAGAGAAAGCTCATCAAGTGAGAAATGGAGAAGGTCACATGGACACAAGTTGTGGAGCAGAGTTTAAATTCCCGCTTTTCTTAAGTGGCCCCCTTGTCCCTGCTCTCCCACATGGCAGCCCTGGGCAGAGGCCCGGGAGACCAGAGCGCCCTGTGGGTCATCAGGTCCCCAGTGGAGGAGGTGGGCTAAGCCGTGTGGGCTCAGGGACTCAGGTCACATGCAGGTGTAACTCAGTGTTCACAGCAGCCACCCCGCACGTCCAAACAGCAGAATGTTTGCTCGTTTTCTCTCTTTAGAAGTAATTTTGATTGAGGCCAGCCCAGTGGCGTAGTGGTTAATTTCACGTGCTCTGCTTCAGCAGCCTGGGGTTCGCGGGTTCAGATCCCAGGCGTGGACCTACGCAACACTCAACAAGCCATGCTGTGCCAGCATCCCACATACAAAATAGAGGAAGATGGGCACAGATGTTAGCTCAGGGCCAATCTTCCTCAGCACACACAAAAAGTAATTTTGATTAATATCTTTTTAGTTTATTTGCTGTTATTTAATTGATGCTACACTTGCCCTTACTGAAGGACAGTAAAATTGTATTTCCCAAGACAGTGTTCTTCAAGTATAGATGATTTTAATATAATTATTATGAATATATTATTTCCACTTCATTGGCCCCTCTAGAATTAGATGGGGTAAGTATTGTATTTTGATTGAAACAAAAAGTCCACTATTATTTAAATCATAATTGAACTTTGAGATGCCCAGATGGAGACACATGAAACAAGAAAGACCATTTCTATATGCTATGAGCTGTTATAAGAAATATGTAAAAGTACCTTAATATTGACCTCAACAGATTTTGATTGGTTTCAAAAACAAGGCAACCCCCTCCCCCCAAAATCCCCAAAACAATAACGATGACACGCCCAGCTAAACCTATTAATGGTTTTATTAGTTTAGCAGTAAATTCATAGATTAACTCAGGGGAGTTAACATTTTATCACCATTTGCTTCTTGTTTTTAATTTTTTTTTAACCTTTGCTATTCTACTTAGGATGTTCTTTGCTGCTTAAGTGCTTCTAAATTTTATGCAGTCAAAATAAGTTTATTCCCTCGGGGGAAGAAAATGGATCAAAGTTTGCTTCATGTCCACGGTGTCTTCTGAGGGGGGCTTTTCCATGGATCTAGTCTAACCCCTCATGTTGCAGGTGGGGAAACAGAGAGGAAGTGACTTCCCTAAGTAACACGGCAAAATTCGCGGCAGCGCAGATATGAGAAGCCAGGTCTTGTCATTCCCAGCCCAGCTTTGAGTCACGAGTTGCCAGAGGAGAAGGATAAGGCTTCTTGGCTCCCACCTGTGATTCTAAGAAAATTTAATCAGCTTCCTGGTGATTTCCAAGGTAAGTTGAGCCAGCTGTTTCTACCTGTTTGCAGCCTGGCCTGATGTTACCTTGGCAACAGCCGTCAACAGGAATATTGCCTCCCCAGGGCATGTCACATCCTTTACTGCCAGAAATGTGTGTGCCTGTGTGAAGGGCAAAGTGGTGTGGGCCTCCCAGACCCAGTGTGCGGGTCTCCCTTTCGCTAGGATCTGCTTATTTATAACCCAAAAGAAATTTGCCCTAAAAACAGGATTTCCGTGCTTGCCTGGCTAATTTCCTTTTTATATTCTATAAGGACGTAATGAGGAGAATTTTGCCATTTGGAAAGCTTACTTATTTTTAACAGCAGTATTAGACTGAGAGCTTAAAAATGGGATGTTATGGATCTGGTAGGAAAACCCACCACACCTCGTCGTACAGATGAGGAAATTAAAGCCCCAGCAGGAGTGCTGGCTTGCCCAAAGTCCACGTAATTTATTGGCAATGCAGGATTTGAACTTGGCTGGAGTCCTGGTTGCCTTTTAGGGGGTTGGCGTTACTGCAGGTCTGGCTCGCTGACAGTAACACCACGTAGGAAACATCATCCCAGCGGATGGGCACAGGCTTGTTCATGGACTTTGTTCATGATGGAGATACATTCTGGAGCTACCTGAGTCATCTTCCGGGAACCTCATTCTCCTGGCTCCCAACGATCCCTTCCCTCGTCTCCCAACTACCCTCCAGGTGCTGGAAACCTGGAGTCTACAGAGTTCGGGCAGGGGACGGAACTGAGTGAAAGGGGCTGGGTGGGGCTGGTGAACTGGCTCCTCTGGCCATTAGCCCCACGTCCCCACCTGCCTGTCCCCTTGCCCTGCATGACATCTGACGCTAGAGGACTTGTGATCTGTTCTCTCTCAGCTCAGTCAGGGTCTGAGGGACTTTCTGCTCCTGAGGCCCCTCCTGGACTTTCGCAGGTGCCAGGTGCACCCCCTGTGGTCTGGCTGTGCCCCCTTGGCGGGGCAAGGTTTTACCTCTCCCCTCTTAGGTCTCCAGCTGGGCCTGAGAATTAAATTGACCTAGACAGATTAACAGGAGAAAAACATACAGATTTTTACATGTACATGGAAGCCCCATAGGAAAATGAAGACCCAAAGAAGTAGCAAAACTTAAGTACTTATATACTAGGTTGAACAAAGAGAGGAATTGTGGAAAAGGAACTAAAATATATGGGGAGGCCAAAGGAAGAGAGTTATTTTAACAAGGTCTGTTTGTACAGAATTTTCTCTGCCTTGACTCCCTGTCTCTGGTGGGAACCCCTACACCACCCCCATTCTGATCTGCAGGCAACGTTTTGGGGTGGGGGGTAGGAAACAGACCCACAAAGGTGCCCAATCCTGGGTACACATGTTGAAATAAGCAGTTAAGGAGATCTCCTGACTGTCATCTCAGTCTGCACCCCCAGAGGAGAGCTGTGCACCTCGCTGTGGGCCAACGATGGAAACTTGGTTTTGGCCACCCAGTCTACCATCTAGGTTCCACGTTTTATGAAAACACTCACCTACTCACTGTACTGCCTCCCCCTACCTAGAGTGGCTTTATTTGCCTGGGTGACTGTTTCGTGACATTCTGAGCTACAGTTCAGGTAGCATCTCCCCTGCAGGCGGGCCTGCTCCGAGTTAAGAAGAGAGGTGCTGCCGAGAGGCAGGGAAGGGGAGGAGCATGGAGTAAGGCTAAGGTTAGCAGTCCAAAGTCACATTTCAGATCCCATCAAGCCCCCTCATTTGGGCTAATTGGAGGTGCTCACTCTCGCCACATAAAAGGGCTGCCTGCTCCAAATGCCTTTCCCCCTTCTTATTCTGGAAAAATTCTATTCATTCTTCCAGAAGCAGTAGCTGAGGAGCCATTTCTCAAAAAAACTTTCCTCCAAATTGAGTTAGGTTTCAGTACTAGATAGATGTCCTACTTTTTGGCTTTCCATCATTGGTTCCCCTTCCCATGCAAGCTGGTGGTCCCCACTGCCTGCCTGCCTCCCACTATGGAAGAAGGAAGGCAGAAGCCCCCTCCTCTGCCCCTGGCTGTAGGACTTGCAGTTGTGGCTCAGACCCCGACCATCCTCAGTGGTGGAGGTGGTCATGGCGGGGCCCAGAGGTGGACACCTGGATGTGACAGCAGCAGGGCCCGGTCAGGCAGTGGCTGCTGCCTCTGGCTGATCTCACTGGGGCTCACTTGATTTCTGCCTCTGCCCTTCAGCTTCCTGTCTATTCTATGAGCCCTCTACATCCTCAGGCGACAACAACAACAACAAAACCCAAAAAACGAAACAAAATCTGTTGTTTGCTGAAGGCAGCTGGAACCCTGATGGTTTTTGCAGCCAAGAAGCCTGACGGATGGAGAGTCCTGCCTGGAACTCTGCTGATAGCCTGTGCTTAGGCCTTCTCTGGTGTGGTGCATACTCTGTGAGGCTTCTACCAATAATAATGGCCTTGATTCCTCGAGGCCCTACTGGGAGCTGGGGACTTGAGAGGTGTTCTCGCATCAGTCCTTCAGGGGTCTAAGATCTGGAGGGAAATCCATGGGCTCCGATGAAGCAAGTGGAAACAGACCAGAATTACCGTAGGAATTTTCAACACAATCACACATCGTGAAGCGCCACCTGGATGCCTAGATCCTCCTGCCCTGCCTCCCAGGACAGAGGTGCTCAGTCCCCAGCTGCTGGGAGGTCAAGTCCCGTTCCCAGGGCAGCCTGCATCGGTGGTGCATTAGCGATGGCCACACGTTCTTCGACATGTCTTCCATTGAGAGTGAGGTCTGCAGCCCCTTCCCTTGAATCTGGGCATGCTGTGGTGCTGCTTTGCCGTGGAACCCAGCAGGAGGAAAGCTGGCCTGGTGTCTGGGCAAGGCCTGGAGAGGCCAGCAGCTTCCATTTCCTCCTCCTGTGCAGTCTCTCTGGGAGCCCTGAGCCGCCCCACAAGAAGACGGACCGTCCTGACGCTGCCGTGGATGTGGTCTACAGCCAACAACAGACGTGTATTAGGGCTGCCTGCTCACTCTTGTTTTACTACCCACCAAGTGTGTTGGCCCCTCTGGGGGAGCAGAGGGGCCAGGACAGGGTAAGACAGATGTCACGAGGGCCTCAGCGGCCTAGTTCAGGCTCTTGACAAGAACGAGCCTGACGAGGTTTCTGAGCAGGAGGGGTGACCGCGTGGCTATGCGTGGGGAGGTCACCGGGGTGGCAGCATGGGCTGCAAGGCAGTGAGGCTGATGGCTGGGCAGCCCGACAGGGTCTATCACAGTTTGCAAGCATCAGGACACTGGCTGGGATTTGGAGACATCTGCAGGGAGGGGACAGGGACAGATGCCACTCTTCCCCGAGCTGTGATGTGCTCAGCCCTTATCGTATCCTGAAATCCTTTGTCCAAGTGATGCCTGAAGTCTCTGATTCAGTGATTCCGAGGATTCACGATTCTATGATTCTATGATACAAAATGCCCGTGTTTCTACAGTTCTGCGATCTGGTGATTCACAGAACCTCTCGCTCAGCAATCCTAAAATTCTCTGATTCATGCTGCGCTGCATCAGCCCGTTTGGTTCCTGCCAACCCTGGCCCGTGACTTCTCCTAGGAATTGAGGGAAGTCAAACAGGTGTTGGTGGGGTGGGGGGGGAGGTGGCTGAGACAGGGGTCATGCTCGTCTGAAAGGTCCAGGAGTAGGTTGGAACAACACGTGCTTAGGCGGGAGCAGAACCCCACCTTCGGGGGATTGAGAAGTGCGCCTGACGCAAGGCACATCACCCACTCCCTTCATGCCCACCTGCCTGGAGCAGCACGCCGGGGCTGTGGTCTCCCGGTAGAGCCCTCTAGGGAAGAGCACTTAAGGTGGGT
This sequence comes from Tapirus indicus, assembly GCA_031878705.1. Classification (NCBI taxonomy): domain Eukaryota; kingdom Metazoa; phylum Chordata; class Mammalia; order Perissodactyla; family Tapiridae; genus Tapirus; species Tapirus indicus. The sequence continues at coordinate 7,872,380 of CM062923.1, read as the reverse complement.
TCATGCCTCTTATGTCGCAAGCAGGAGTCACCCGTTGGCATCTGTTATCACTGGAGTTGACAATAAGCCTTGAGGAGATGGGAGACAAGCAGGGCGGCCTGTGGATTTAGGTAAGAGGGAATGGGGGGGGGGTGCTGGGTGAGGGAGATACAGGGGGCAGGGCCACAGGTGGGGCACAGCTAAAGAAAACACTGGAGAGAAGTCACAGTCCCCCACAGGTAAACTGGACCTGGACTCAGGTGGGCCTGGCTTGACCTCGTCCCCATCCCTGACTCCCTGTGTGATCTTGGGCCGGTCATCCTCACTAGGCCTCCATTTCTCCATCTAGAAATGAGAAGTCTGGATCAGGGGGCTGCAAAAGGCCCTGCTTACTCTAACGGCCCATGATCCCATGAGCTGGTCGTTATTCCTCTCCCCCTCAGCCAGCCTCTTGGCATCAAATCTTGGGCACGAGGTCCCCTTGCCAGGCTGCTGTGAGGCCTGGTCAGGTAAACAGGGAAGGCTCTTGGCATAGTGCCTGGGACTCTTGCTATCAGCTGCTAGTGGCTCTTTCTCTGCCTGGTGAGGCCTCCCTGGCCCTCCATGTGCACAGGGCTCTTCCTGCAAGGGGAGGCTGCTCTGGGCTGGTAACAAGAGAAGGTACCATGGGAGGGCAGCCAGGCCCACCTCTACTCCAGAAGCCCACCCCCCGTCCTCTCCTCAGCCAGCCTCAGGGGTTCGGGGAGCTCCTCTGAGAAGGAAATGAAATGGGCCACAACCATGGTCACTGTTGGTTATGAAAGATGGAGAAGGCATGATCCAGCATGCATGCATGCATGTATCCATCCATCTATCCATCTGTCCATCCATCCATCCATCCATCCAGCATTAATTAAGTACCCACTGTGTCTGAAAGAGTGCACACCACCCCATGGACAACTTTCTATGCCCTTACTCTGCTCTGTTATCATTTATGCCTTCGTTCATCTGTTCACTGTCTTTCTACCCCACTAGAACGTTAATTCCATGAAGACTTGGTCTTATTCACCGCTGCATCCTAAATATCTAAAATCAGGCCTGGCACTTAATAGGTGCTCAAAAGTATTTCTTCAGTGTATGAATTTAACCCCCCTCCTCCTGCAACCCTGCAACCCAATGTTGTTATCATTAATTTATAGATAGGGAAACAGGCTCAGAGAGGCCGAGTGACTTGCCCACAGTTATACCGTTAGTAAGTGACGTGGAGGTGAAGCCAGGTTTCCAGAGCTGAGATCTCCCTTCTACTGCTCCATGCTTCGTGGCGAGAAAGAGGAAGGCACAGTTAGTACCAGCTGGGCAGTCTAGGCAGGATTCCTGGAGCAGGGAGCCACAGGCAGACTGGAGGGGGTGGGGCGGGACTGCCCCAGGCAGGGGAATAGGTAAGGACAGCCAGCTGCAGGGATATCTTTGGCCAAGGCCTGGGGGACAGGATGGTGTAGCTAGCCTCTGGGATGAGGAGACAGGCCCTGCAAGATCCAGCCAAAACCTTGCCAGACTTCTCAGGGGGCTAGAAGCAATCCCCCATCCCCACTGGTGTGTCTCATTAGAAACTCGGTGCTGGGTCTGGCCTGTCCTTGTCAAAGCAACTGAGAGCAAGATATGTCCCCAAACACCTCTCGCTGAAAGTGCCTTTCTCCCAGGTTGTGAGCTCAAGGGCACCTCTGCTGTGCAAAGTGGGCTCCCCTCGCCCAGAGGAAGCGTTAGCTTAGCCAGACCTGGGCAGATGGCTGGCCTGGGAGCCCCTGCTTGCACTGTCCCTACCTGCTGGACAAGCACCTTCTCTTCTCTGGACCTCAGGGTCCCCATCTATAATCAAAATGGTTTCTGCAGCCCTTTGTCACCAAGCAACGCCAGTGGCCTCACCGAAAGCTGACACTCCTGTGCATTGCACTGTGGGCGAGGCATCTCTTCACAGCAGACCCCTCTTAGATCACCCCCACAACGCCCTGAGAGAACCTGGGCTGGGTTAATTAACTCCATTGTCTCAGATGAGCGAACTGAGGTTTGAGAGAAAGTCGTTGGCCCAAAGTCGTTGAGCCAATCGACGATGCATCCTGGTCCAGAATCACAGCTCATTCCTCTGTGTTCACGAGGGCTGAGACTGCAGGTGGAATGGTGACACTTTCTGAATTTGCTTGGGGTCCCCGGCTGGGTGTCCATCTCTGACCTCTCCTGTCATGCCACCCTCCCCCCAGGGAAAAGGCAAAGGGGCCCCCCTAAATACAGGGAAATGACTTCCCTCTTCCTCTCATCTAAACCCCACGTCTGTGTTTGGGCCAAAACACTGACAGTTTCTGTATAAAACTGCCTTGTTGTGGGAGCCAGCCTTTGGTTCCCAGGCGGCCGGCTGTCCCAGGGAGGAAAGCACAGGCTGACTTGCAACCTGACCTCATTTTCAGGGGCGATTTTTTAACCCAGAGAATCTGAGCACAGCTGACCCTGGGCGTGGGGTGTTCTCATTGCAGAAAGCAACTTCTTGGGGCCAGACCGATTGCTTCAGCAGGGGCTTCTCCGGGCAGAGGCAGTGGTGACCACCACTTTGTCCCCTGGTGAATGACCACAAAGCCCTCACGGAGGCCAAAGGATCTGTTCCAGAACTTCAGACATGTTACTTCACTCTGCTACTCTACCTGGGGATGGATATTTCCACAGGTTGTGGGCCTACTGTGTGTCAGGTCTGGGCACAGGGACAGGACCACCATGGACGCCAACTCTGAATTCTCTCAACAACTCTGAGAGGACGTGTCATGACCCCGATGTGCCCACGAGGAAAGGGAGGGGCTGGTGGACATGGAGGGACAGCGGGTGCTTCCCCCTGCGCCCAGCCCTCTCGGTGGCGTCCATCCCCTCACGCAGCCATTCCGAGGACAGGTGGGGACTTACTGAAGCTAAGAGAGGGAGGAGGAGGGAGGAGGCTTGAAGTGAGGGCCGCTTGCCACGTCTCCAGCCAGAAACTCGGGCTCGGGGGGCGGGGGGCGCTGCCACAAAATCCTTCAAAGGCCCTTGCTCTGGCCCTTGTTCTCAAGTGCTACTTTAAAAGAAATCTAGAATGAAAAAGAAGTTTCTATTTTTGATAAGACACCAATGAAATGGATGCTTTTAAATTATTAAAATCCAGAAATAAAATATTTATTCAGGTCAGATATAAAGCTGTCTTTCATTTCATGAACATTAACTCCACCAGCACGCTGCCACAAATTTGCTGTGTGCCCTGGCAAGTCATATACCCTCTCTGGATCTTAGTGTTCTCATCCGTAGAATGAGTGGGGGCCAGGCAGGGCTGGATGGTCTCCGAGGGCTCCAGGTGCTGGCGGAGACTTCTGGGAGGGGCCTTCCAGGAGGAGCCCGCAGACTGGCCAGAGCAGGTCTCCCAGGGCCCCTCGGGCCTCTCTGTTCTCTTTGCCCCATCTCTCTTCACCCTGCACCCTTTACCTTCAGGATCACTCTCCCCTGCTCACACCTTCCCTGAGCAGGTCAGGTGGGTGGGAAGGGGTTGTGCTGTTATTAATCGTAATATTACTACATGCCAGGCCCTGCACAGTGGCTGACACATTTCAACATATGGATCCTCCAACAAGCCCCTGGGTGGATAGTATTATGGTTATTATGGATAGTATTAGTATCCAGGTTTCAGATGAGGAAACTGGGCACCGAGTAGTGCGATGCCTTGCCCAAGGTCACCCAGCTTGTATGGGGCACAGCTGGAATTCAAGTGCAGGCAGTCTGGCTCCAGAGCTGACTACTGCACCACACAGCCTCGCCTCAGCCCCCATCTACCTCTCCACACAATGTCCTGCCTATTCTCCTCTCTGCCTTTGCACTTGCTTTCCCTCTGCCTGGAGTGCCCTCCCTGTCCCAAGCCAGCAGAAATGTCACCTCCTCCAGGAAGCCTTCCCACCTTCCTTCTGAGCTTATACAGCATTCTCCCAGTTCCCTGTGAAAGCCCTTACCCTCTGAATTGTCATTGTTTACACGTCTGTCTCCCCACCAGACTGTGAGCTCCTTGAGCTCAGGGCCCGTGTTAGATGCATTTCTGCATCCCCAGGGCCCAGCACAGTGCCTGGCGTAACCCGGTAAGTGTTTGTTGAACGAATGAGTGAGTGAATGAGTGGTTGAAGGGATGTGGCTCCCTTGCCCTGTGGGGGTTGGTTGCCCCAGGGCCTGGCCCTGAGAAGCCCCCTAAGTTTACCCTCCCTGGCATCTCTGAGCTTGTTCTCCCACCCAGGGACTCAGCTTGGTAGGGAAGATGTTGGGTTACCATGGTAACAGATTTTTTTTTTTCTACCGGAGCAAACATTTCCACAGAAACCCCATAGATGCCAGTCTGCATGGTGGGAACTGCCCCCTCCTCCCACAACCCTCCCGCCTTCCCCAGAGCCAGCCCTTCTCCTGTGGGCTCTCACTGGGTTTCTCACAGCCGTCCTATGTACAGCTGTGCTGAGCTGTGCCAGCTTCACCTCACACCCTCCTTGGGTGAGAAAGGTGTGCCCCAGCCTCAGGCTGTCAACACTGGGAGTCAGGCACCCTTGTCCTCAGACGGGAAACCCCAGCCCAGAGAGGGGAAGCGGCATGGCTCCCAGTCCCACCCAGGCTGGCCTCCCTCTGCCAGGCCCACCCCACTTCAGAAGCAGGTGCCACCAGCACCTTCCTCTCCCTCTTCCCCCATCCCTCAAGCTGGGGAGGGGCACGGCCTTCCTGGAGAAGTGCAAGGTCTCAGGCCTTGGACCCTGCCAAGCCCCAGGGGTCCTGCTGAAGCCTCTGGGGGGACAGGAAGGAACAAGGGGGACAAAGGCATTCACTGATAGAAGCTCAGAGAGGTCCAGTGGCATTCCCGAGGACACACAGCTAAGGAGTGGCAGAGGCAGGATCTGATCCCCAGTCTCTCTGATGACAAGGCCCAGCCTCTACCCACTCTCCTGCCAGGCTGGACCCACCTTCCCTTGCACAGAGGCAGGAGACAGGCAGCCCCTTCCAGAATCACTGGGTGTACACAGCGTTACGTAAGATGCCGAGGGGTCAGGGGTCCAGCCCGTGGTGCCCAGCACTTCCCATACATGGACTGAAGAGCTTGCTCAACCCTCGTGATGGTCAGACCACCAGAGAGGTCATGTGACTTCGCTCACAAGTGGTGGCCCAGGAGGCAGACATTGGATGTCAGACTGTGACCACTTGCTGTCCGTCCATGTCCCTGGACTCAAGGCACTGACTGTGTTGTTGGAGGCGATCGGGAGGAGGAAACGGGGCAGGTGGAGGTGGGGGAGTAGTAGGGGGGAGCAGAACCCAGGCCAGAGCAGGGACAGGCCACAAGGAGAGTCCCCTCACGCACGTGGGAAGGCCCAGATTGCTGGGCAGCCTCCTTTCTGGAGGCAGTGGGAACAACAGAACAGTGCGGACGGACAAGCAGTGGAGCAGGGACTTGGAGGCCCGCCAGAAGGGAGCTGAATCCCAGCTTCACACTTACCAGGAGTGATTTTGAGCTTGGGGTGGTAATTTACTTGGGACAGTTATTTAGTCTCTCTGAACCTCAGCTTTGTCACCTGTGAAATGGGGAAAATGCTAACTAAGGACTTCCTGGCTTGTTACAATGGTAACAAGCCAGGATGCATTCAAGGGACGCTCAGCAGATGGTCATTGTGTTTCTCTGTGTTTTGCATCCCATGTAGCACCTGAGCTGTTGCTGCTGCACTTGCCTCTTTGTATCCCCTGCACGTGGCACTTAGTAGGTGCTCTTGTGAGCTGTTTAAATAGGCTGAGTATTGGCATTCATTTAAGCTGTCGTGTATCCTGTTACTTACACACTGTTCTCTCGCCTACTAGCTGGTGAGCTTGATGTGAGCAGGGCACTGTCTCATTCTTCTCCTCTTATTCCATGAGCTCCACATGTGCTGGCACATAGTAGGCATTCAGTAAATGTCAGGTTGAATCTATTGAGGACCAACTACAGCCTCTGCTCAGGGCCCCTTGACTGTCCCAGCAACTCTGGAGCTGGGCAAGTCAGGGCTCCTCATCCCACCTTACAGTTGTGAAGACTCGGGTTCGGAAACGTTGAGGAGGTTGCTTATAGTCTCAGAGGTGGTCGGAAGAAACTGGTACCCTGACTTGTTTGACTCCTGATGCTGTGTGACTTCCATTGCCCTGGACTGCAGAGGAGGGACGGTGAGAGAGCAAGGTGGGGAGTGCCAGCCGGACCCTCACTGCACTGCTGTTTTCCCAAAGCCTGTTATTACTTTTCACTTCCAAGCCCCTGCTCTGCCCTCCTCCCGGGCTTTGCCTCGGCTGTGGACTCAGCACAGTTGCCAGTGAGGGAAGAGGGCCAAGGGTGGGGTGGTACTGAGGGGGAGAACGAGGCTCCATAGTCTGGCTTTGTGCAGCCAGCTGGTTGGAACCCATCACCTCGTGCCCAGGCCTGCAACACAGGCAGCTGGTCCTGCTAGCCCAGAGCACCTCGGCCCCCCACCCGGTCCTGGGAGCCCTCCTGCCAGCCCAGAGCCTCCGACGCCCTCCCTCCCTCCCTCCTTCTGATCTGTGGATCCGTGGTGTTCTGCCGCCCACACACTGGAGCCTGCCTCCCAACGCTGCATCTCTGGCTCTCATCTCCATAGCAACGCTCACCACCCCCGCGCAGAACCACTATTCTCAGCTAACCTGAAGCCTGTCCCCTGGCTCTCCAGCTGCCCATTTGGGTGGGGGGACACCCACACACCTGCTCAGGCCAAGACTTAGTGCTCACTTATGTACCTGCCTGCTCCCCCACAGGCCAGCATGACAGTCTGTGTGGGTGTGTACATACGTCCAGGTGGGGGTGTGTGCACATAGGCACAGGTGTTGAAAGCACCAACATCTTATCTGATCTGGTGGCCCACCGGGCAACGCCTAATTATGTGTCACGTGTGTGTCCTCTGTGTGGGTTTGTATCTGTCTGTGTGCCTGCGCCTCTTCGAGTTTGCACGTCTGTCAGTCTGTCTGTGTGTTTCAGCAGAGGTCAGGGAGGGGTGAGCATGTCCTGTGTCTGTCAGAGATTTGGGGACGACAGATCCTTTCATTGCGCTTCTTCAGCAATAGGAGAATGACCCTGAATCAGGCCCATTCTCCTAGGAAGTTCAGGACTCAGCAGTGGCTGGTGGGGGACCCACTGGCCATCTTTGCTGTGCCCTCCCCCGGGGCAAACAGTTAATCCTCAGACACGGCATGCTGGTCTTCAGCCCTTGGAATCCACATCATTTTCTCCTGAGGCACCACCCTGATTCCGTTTTCCTGTGCGAAGAATAGAAGCTGCAGAAAGAGCCATGGACAAGGCATCAGGAGAAGAGATGTGGAGTCTCGGTTCTGTTAACAAACGGCCGTGTGGCCTCGCACAGGACATGGTGCCTCTTGGCCTCAGTTTCCCTGTCTGCTAACAATTTCTTATGGCCTTTCTGGTTCTGGCTATCTGGAATTCCATTAAATGGCAATTGACTAAATGCTTAGTTCTCTTGATGCACGACATTTCCTCTCACACCGTGACAGCCCTTGTGGGTTGCATATTCTTATCCTCAGCTGATAAGGAGGAAAGTGAAGCACAAAGAAGTAAAGTCACCGGGGATGCTGGGATGCTGCAGGGGAGAGGTCAGCCCAGCAGCCCCACCCAAAGCCTTTGCTCTTTCTCCCACCTGCTCCCTGCAGCGCCCTGCCCGCAGGTTCCAGGGCCAGATTGGGCCCTGCTGTGCTGCCCCCCATAGCCCGCCAACCCCTCACGGGTGCTGGTGGTGGTGACCAGTGACAAAGGGCACCAGCTGGCTCTGCTGGGAGGCCCCCCCTCACCTTTGCTGCTGACAGAGCCATGTATGAAAGAGGCGAGCGTTGGAAGGGAAAGGAAAAAGGCAAACGTCACTGGGGGGGCGGACAAGACTGAGACTCGGAGGGCAATGTGGGTGCGAGGGGCCTCTGAACAGGGTCAGGAGGGGGATGGGTGGGAGGCTGGCACTCACAGGTGCTCGGTCAGTGTGTTATTATTGGAAAATGCTGAAGAATCTGTGCCTTTTGCTGAGGATAGTTGGTTGCTGTTGAGTTTTAAGCAGGAAGAAATCTGACCAAAATCTCATTTGAAAGACTTTCTCTGGGTAGTGTTGGGAGAGGAGCGGAAGGTGAGGGCAAGCTGGAGGACGGAGCTGCGTGGGGGCCTGTTACAGGAGGGGCGGGAAATGGTGGCAGGTATGCAAGGAGAGAAGGGACAGGCAGGACAGACAGTTCTGAGGCAGAGCTAACTGGAGTTGGCCAGGGAGGGCCTGGAGGCAGCCCAAGGCTGTCCTGCAGCTGTGCACCACATGGGGAACCTTCTGGGCCGGGTGGGGGGCTCCTCTGCCACTGGGCTGCCGCTTTGCTGTCCTGCAATGCCCCAACTGGGGACAGACCCCTTGAGCTCTGCTGCACCTGCTCACCACTTCCACTCCCCATCCTCCCAACCCGCGGGGTCTCAGGCCCCCAGCTCAGCCCACCTGCTGGGGCTCCCTGAACGGAGGGTCTCACCGAGCCTGGAGCCTTGGCATGTTCTGATGGGAAGAGAGCCAACTCTAGGCTTCCTCTGAGGTGTGTTTGTGTGAGGGTGTGCACATGCGTGGTGTGCACACACAAGTGTGTGTATGGTGTGAGCCTGTGTGCTTGTGGTTTGAGAGAGGAGCAAGGAAGAAAAGACTGTTGAGTTGTTCTGGTGGAGACTGGAAGGAAAGAATTAGGGAAACCAGTTCTGTCCATTAGGGGATTTAATTAATGAGTTCATTCTCTAAAAATTTACCAAGCGCCTACTATGTGCTTCATTCGCAAATGAACAGAGCGCTGACCCTTCCCTCCCAGGTCCAGTAGTACGGTAGGGAAGAGACCCTACACACACACACACACACACACACACACACACACAAACACACACACACACACAGTGCAGGAGAGCATCGCTCCTCAGACTTCCCTGTACCTACTAATCCCCTGGGATCCTGTTAACACGCAGATTCTAATTCAGTAGGTCTGGGCAGGGCCTGAGACTCTGCATTTCTAATGGGCTCCCTGGCGATGCCCTGTCTGTCGAGTGTTCAGGGCAGACTTAATTTCTAGGAAATTCCTTCCCCTTCTGCCTGTGGACCTTGAGCCAAGAGAACCCAGTTCACAAAGCAAGACCATTATGTGGGAAACTGCCACAACACCCTTCTTTGGGGGCACACTTACCCCCGTGGAGGACCGCCAGATGGCGTGACCCCCCCTCAGGTCACAGAGGCTGTGCACTCTGCTCCCACCCGTCGGAAAGGAGAGCCACTGTGCACCAGGGGGTACAATCCTTCACTTCAGAAGATGCTTCCTTTGCTGCTCCAGTTGGGGTGAGGGCCTCCCCCCCAGGACCTCCCCAATCTCTGCAATGACCTCCTAAATGAGGGACAGTCTGGGGAGGAGGAGCCCCAGCCAAACGTCTTATTCCAGGGATTTCTTCAACATCTGTTAGCAGGTCACTTCTGGGTCTAGAGAACATGGGAAGATACCCACTCTGTCACCAACCCCAGAATCGTGGGGCTGAGAGGATGCGTCCAGCTACCTCTTTGCGGGAAACCCCCTGCTACGCCTACCCAACGCAGTGGGGCCACCCAGCCTCTGCTGAAACTCGTCCTGTCAGGTGCTCTCTGCTGCCCAGAGGACTCCCTCTGCCAGTGGAAATGGCTCGTCAACATCTGCACCAAAGTGCCTTCCACTCCTTTGTCCTAGCTCTGACCTTGGTCCCTTCACACCCTATATCAAATACCAGGCTTTCCTGCCAAAATCTTCTCCACTTCTTCTGCCAAAATATCCCCGACTCTTTCAACCCTTGAGTGTGGAGCATGATTTCCAGGTCACGCACAGCAGCGGAGCACTATCTGATGTACCACTGGAAGGTGAGAGGATGGTGCAGGAGGACAGGGCAGGGTTCTGCTCTGCTGTCCACAGGGCCGCCAGGAGTCAGAATCCACTTGATGGCACAAATAGCTGTCCAGGGGACTTCCTCAGGTCACACCAACACCGTGACACCCCAAATGCAAACTTTCCCCCTTATTTGGGGCTTGATTCTTTTGCTGACTGTTTACCCTATTGAACTTTGAGTCACCTGAAAACCAAGACTTCACATCCGCCCGTTGACCTCACAAGAACCTTGTCAGCTGTCATTAGCACAACTGCCAGCTCATGCCTAACGAGGGACTTGATTATCGTGATATGGGACCCTCTGAACAAGGGGCCAGAGAAGTGACTGGGCTGCAGGAACAAATGAACCAGATTCTCATTGCCTCTCTCTTCCCCTGCTTCCCTCCGTCCCTTCCTCCTCTCCGTCCCTCTCTCCCCCGACCAGCTTCCTCTGCTTCTCGGGTTCATAAAACAAAACACAGCCACAGCATCTCCCAAGCTGGTGTGACATGCTCCAGCTACATGGAGATCCTTGGAGTCTCTAAGTCCCAACTCCAAAATCATCGGGAAGGTTCTCTGGCCCAGCTCGGGTCTCTGGCCCATCTGATCAGCCACCTGCTGGGGCACGGCACAACGGTGTGTGGTGGGGGCTGCTGAGTGAAGCCCTGTAAACACACAGATGGGGTGGAGCGGAGAAGCAGGTCCCAAGAAGGGGCTTGCCCGGCAAACTCCTGGAATCGGGATTCCTTGGTCCAAATAACTTATTGTCCTCTCCAGTTCTATGTCTTTTGCAAATGTGACAAGTAGTCTGCATGCTACATCTTCATCTTGACCATCAGCGAAAATGCTGAACAGAACAGAGCTGAGGAGAGACCGCTCTGCCCCCTCTCAGCGTTTCCTTCGTGGTTGGCATTTCTCTGCTAAGTGAACCGTTTGATAGTGATTCGTCAAACTACAGAGTGCTGCTCAGTGGGATCGCACACGGCCGTGCTTACGAAGGACAGATGCGGAAGTTAGGTGGCACTATGGAACATGCTTAGCATGTGTCAAGAGAAAAAAGTGATATACAAAATGAAATCATTGGGTAAACATGATTTTAGAGAAGAAAGAGGAAAGAAAAGTTACAAAGGGTAGCATTGACTATATTTGGGTAACACAGCAGGCAGAATTCTGAAAGAGGGCTGCAGTCTGGACACCGTAACTGTGACTCCAGCTGTCAGGAAGAAGCATCCCATGCAGAGATCTCTCTGCAAACAACAGCTTCAGGGGATTCGTAGGGAATCACTGAACCCAAACTCCAGAAGGAGACCTAGGTAGAGTTTATGCACTTCCCACGAGTATACACAACACATCAAGAATATAATAGAGTGAATTTTGTTATCAATTCCTGCTTTTTCCCTTCTGAAGAATGGAAGACAACGGTAGCTGGTGTGGTGAAGCAGCTATTTCCTGTTCTATATGCAGCCCTGTTCTGATCTCCCACATTTTGCTGATCTTTTCCTGGGGGTGTTTCATTCTCCTATGGGCCCCAGAAAGCCCATAAGGTTGTTTTGTGTGAATTAGGGAACGATGCCCCTTCTGGACAGATGCGACCCTGTGCACACATAGTGTGGTGAGTGGAAGGCAGGCTGGATTCTGGTCCCCACTGGTGCCCTCAGCTGGGTGCCCTTGTGCAGTGAACAACCTGCACAACTGTATTTGCTATCTGTCCTTGCACAGTTACCACACTAGCTGTTCAAGAATCACAGATATTGTAGAAAATTCTGTAACTGTAGAAAATGCCTTATCTGGGCATAAAGCACAGCCATTTAGCCTAGGTTCTTTCTCCATGTGACTTCTTCTGAACCTTAATCTTCCCTTGATATGCTCTGTACCCTGCATCTGCTGGCTTTAGGCTTTAACTCAGGGAAAGGCTGCCTATTGCTGCAGCCCTCTGGACCACTTTCTGGGGGAAGGGCCCAGTGTCCACTGTTTTGCTGACTGTTTTGTCTCCCAAGAAGGGTATTTAAGGGACCGGCCCGGTGGCGCAGCGGTTTAGTTCGCGCTTTGGCAGCCTGGAGTTCGTGGGTTCGGACCCCGGGTGCCAACCGACGCACTGCTTGTCAGCCATGCTGTGGCGGCGTCCCATATAAAGTAGAGGAAGATGGGCACGGATGTTAGCCCAGGGCCAGTCTTCCTCAGCAAAAAGAGGAGGATTGGCAACAGATGTTAGCTCAGGGCTAATCTTCCTCACACACACACAAAAGAGGGGTATTTAACATTGCTTTGGGCTGGACCAATGATTCTTGTTGGGGCTCTACACTGAAATGGCACCGTTCTGTTGTGCATGGCCGTGGCTGCCTGTTGTAATGCCAGCAAACACCCCCACATTTCAGAAGGTTCATTCTGCAGCCACCTCACGCCAACATCATGCAGGCCACGATGGGAGCCAGGACTGTGGGGGAGCCTTTATTCTTTTCTCCAAACTTTCTATAATGCCATATTGCTTTTATAACATGAGTTATTTTGACTAAGTCAAACAAAACGTCAAGAAACACCCTTTCTGGGTAGGGCTGTTTAACCAGAAAAATCTACCTAACTACTGGCCTTCTCTGGAGCCAGGCTGCCTGGGACCAAATCCTGGCTCTGCAACTTATTAGCTGTAATCCTGGGAAATCATTAACCTCTTGGTGCCTCAGTTTCCTCATCCATGAAATAGGGATAATAATCGTACCTACTTCAAAGGGTTGTCGTGAGGACTAAATGAATTACTACATGTAAATCCAGATTCCTCCTCTCCAAGAGGTAAAGTGGTTTCTGCACTCAGAATCAATTCCTATGTTGTCTGGGTTTCTTTTATGTTTTTTCTGGTGTCTCTGTCATAGCTCCTACGACAGTGTCCCTCGCTTTGTGGCTCTGTTTGGTAGCCCTGTCTATCGGCCCGGATAGGAGAGTTCCGGGTGAGCAGGGACCACCTCGTTCACCCTTGTATCCTTCACACCAGCCAGAGCTGGTGCATAACCGGTGCTCAGTGAAGGACTGGTTGTCGAGTCAGTGACTGCGTGACCGGGTGCATCCTTTCCCCACCTCCCACCCCCATCCTGGCACCTGACCTACAGGTCCTCAACAATTTTATTTGAATTGAACGGAGTTTATTCTGGAAGTTTGAGACTAGACTTCCTCACTGAGCAGGTGTTTGGAGACCCCTGAAGACTATGGGCTTTTTCCCCAAAGAGCGTGCTAAAATCCTGAAGGTTGTGGCTCTCTCTGCCCTGCCAGATGGACTCAATGCCTCTGGAAGCAATGTGTCCAGGAGCCCTCCACCCACCCTGAGATGTTCTCAAGGGGTTGGCAGAAAAGTTTCACATTCAGATGACACTGTCGAGATACCCACTGCCTATCTTTCTGGAAACATCCAGAAACATCCACAGTTTCTCTCTGCTGCATTGTTCTCCGAAGTGATAATTCTAGAAATCCATTCCTTTGTCTTTGGCAATAATAACCTAATTCCCAGGACTCCAAATGGAAAATAACAGGCTTAATTTCCAGACTCCTGGGGGGGAAAAAGCCAGACAGAATCATCCCAGCTGTGGAAGTTCTGTCTGTACCGAGCCAAATGCGTCAAGCCTAAATGACTCCTTGAAGCGTTATTAGAATTCAGGTTGCCCCATCATCACGATTCTCTCTGAGCTGGGAGTCTGGGAAAAAATAAGGCAGATTGTGTGCTGTGTGCAAAAGCTGGACTAGGGAGCCTCAGATTTATTACAGCTGGAGATTCCAATGTCCGGGAGCTCCAGGAAGTGCTATCGGGGGGAGCATGAACCAGGCTCCCCAAAACGAACTAAAGATGCACTCCATTCCACTGTGCAAACCAAATTAATGCTGCTCACCAAAGACCTTCCTTGCCAATATAAAGTTGGATTTCTATTAGTCACCAAGGGCCATTTTCCTGGATGCAAACGGCCTTACTGACCTGGAAGATTTTAGTGCAACGTCTGACTGGAGGTTTTGGGGAGCAGACAGCCAATGCTGGTATATTTAACAAGCAATGGGGCTTTCTCCTTTGGCTCTGAGGCTAAGCTCATTATCCAAGGAATGAATGGAGTATGAAGGCTGCATCAGGGCTCCCAGAGCCCATTAAGAAATTTGCTACAAAACAAAGTTGGCGCATTACTCAGCTGTGCAGAGAAGAATCTTGGAAGCAGAGGCGGTAAAGGGAGGACTGGGTTTCCATCCCCAGCACCCGTTAAACGGCTTGCTCTCTGATCTTCTGCAAGCCCACGTTCACGCTGCTCACCTTCTCTCACCACCTGGTGTGCAGCCTGAACACAAACCTCCTCGTAGACAGGATCTCCCAAGGGCCCCTCTGACCGCCTCGCACGGAATCATTCTTATTCAGAAGCAAGAGTCTCAGTGCCTCTCCTCTAACTCGAACCACAATAAACTTCCAATTGTTTTCCGCTTTGCTCACATTTGCTCTTTAAACAACGAGCAAGAATCACCTGACATCTTTCCTTCTCAATTCACATGCCTCAAACTTGATCAGCTTCTTATCTGATGAACTTTTTCTCCCTTTCCTGTGTTCTCTCTCCCAAAGCCGGGACCCGTGGAGTCATTATGAACTCCTCCCTCTGCTTCAGGGGTCCCGCCTCCTGGCTGCACGGGAGGGTCATCCAGGTCCTTTCAAGAACCACCCATGGCTCCTGCACCAGCCAGACCAATCCAAGACTGACAGCTGGCCTGGCCATCGAACCCGGCGATTCCTTCTCACCTACCCACCCAGGCACCAGGTCCCGCGGATCTGATCTCCCTGGCTTTTCTCCACTCTGTGTTCCCTCCTTCCCAACTCGGCCACTCAGCCCACTTGCACTTCTCGCCTGGATTATGACAACAGCATTCTAACTGGTCCCTCCACCCCAGGTCACACCCCTCTGCCATCTGTCCTCTATTTGCTGCCAGAATGATTTTTCTCAAATGCACAACAGATCTGCCACTGCCTTTGCTTTCCTCCCTCCATCCCTCCCTCCCTTCCCTCTGTGTTCCAAGTCTAGAGAATTATCGAGTTGAACAAGAAGACATCTTAGTCTCTGCTCTCTTGTAGCTTGTATTAATATTTGCTCAGGGGAAATGCTAAATATCAAACTACACCAGTAATTGCTTAATAACAACTGTGATTCGTGCCTGGAAGAAGTAAAAGGTAATATGAGAATGTTTTCCCTGCTTAGAATCTCCCAGTGGAGGTTGCGTACAAGACTCTGGCTGAGGGGTAAAGCTACTCCCACTGTGCTCCTTCGGGCCATCTCACCAAACAACTCCTTCTTCGAGTACACGGTGCTCTCGTGCCTCCAGCCTCTCTCTGCTGCCTGGACTTCTTTCCTTTCCTTGGCTTGCCTAACTCTCTTCTCCTCTAACGCAGATGTCACCTCCTCCAGAAAGCCTTCCCTGATAGGCCCAGCCTGGATTATTTGTCCTTACTCTATGCTCCCAGACCTCCTCTGCCTTCCTTTGTCATTACAACTTCCCTGTCACATTGTAGATGTCTGTTATGTAATTGTCATGGCCCCTGAACCCACACTGGACTGGGAGTGCCCCAGAACAGGATGGACACAGTCTTTTAACTGTGCTCCTGGCACAGAGCCTGAAACACATTCAGTAAATCAATGAATGCGAAATAAAGCTAACAGCATCTGGTTAGTGGGAACACTGAGAAAATTCTAGGGAAAGGAAAATAACATATATATATATATTTATCTTTGAGACTTTACTAAAATCGTCAAGACTGGGAGAACGAGTCTCCTGGCCCCCGTTGCCTCTAACAGAAATGCTGTAGTTGAACCGGGACAAGCTCTTAGGATGTGCAGAAGGTAATACGACAGAAGGGAGTAGAGTTTATAATCTAATAATATTTGTGACTTGGATCTCATATTCCTAAAAGTTGCACTTACGATAAGTGAATAGTCTTGTTACAAATCCAGTCCAATCTAAATACTCTGGAGGCCTTGCTCCCTGGTTTCACAGCCCCGTGGATGTGAAGAAACCCCTGGACCAGGAGTCAGACAGTCCTTCCAGACTCACAGCCCCTGAGGTGGAAGTCCCCCTCCCTCAGAGAGAGGGAGACCACCTGTGTGAGAGCACTTTGTAAACTGTAGGTGCTAAACAAATGCTAAATGTCATCATGAAATCCCAACCTAAGCAGATGTCAGCACACCGCTTTTGCATAAATACCATGTTTGACCATAGGAATTGCTTACGGCTAGGAACACCTGTTGCCTTAAACGGCTGGCTGGTAAGTCACCGAACCCGGGTTTTGCCAATTGCAGCAACAGCTGAGATGCTGGGGGCAAATTTAGCCTTTCGTAGTAAAGACTGGGGCGGAGGAGCTAAAGCTGTCAGGAGCTACAGGCGCCAGGGGGCTCAGACAGCCGACACTCCATCTCAGTGACCAGAGAGGGCGAAGTCAGGAGACCCCCTTCCTTCTTCTCCAGAACCTACACTGACCAGGGACTTAGCAGCAGCTCACCCCTCTGCTCACCACGCCAAATACCCGACCCAGAACCTTCTGCATCAGGCAGCTCGACCCCGGACTCCATGAAGACAAAGTTTCAAGGCACAGTTTCTTTAGGTTGATAAGACAGTGGGTAAAGTGCTGCATTTTAAACCTAGGTTGTTTTTACGTTGCCTGTAGCTGTGCTTCTGTTGTTCACTCTCCCTTACCCTGCCGGGAGCAGAGGAGAGAGCCAGGCAGAAGGCACTGGCCTGGGTTCAGGCCAGGGTAAATGCTAAATATCATTAGCCCTCCGTGGGCTCCTGCACAAATCGTATCCTCCCCTGAGCCCCTGTCTCTGCAGGCAGTGGGTCTGACATCAGTCCCTGACCTCAAAGAATTCTGATAAGGTCCCAAAGACACCATGTCAGTGGGAGGTCAATGGAGGATTATTTAACCAAACTGATATCTAGAGGTCAAAAGGGATATGAACCAAGTGGCCTGCCAGAAGTCCAAGAGGTTTCCGGAGGGACACAGGACATCCAAGTAGGGCCACTGAGTGAAGTGCTTTAGGTCTCAGACTGTGTCTGGCTAGAGAAAGCTAGATGGGGTCACAATGGAAAAGGCGCCATCACGGGCAGGCCAATGTGAGTGTGAGCCCTGGCTGCATCCCTCTGCCACGAACCAGCTCCATGGTCAGGGGCAAACCACTGGCCCTCAGTGTCCTCATCTGTGACAGACAGAGAAAATATTGCCTACCTCCGGGGCTACTTTTAGATGAAATACGAGAATGGGTGTGGAACGCCTGCCACCTGCGGGGACCACGTAAACACCGGGTATTTCTGGTACTTGAAGGGCAGCCTGAGGCCAAGGTGGGCAGTTTACCCACAGCTCTGCCGCTCACAGCTGTCGAAACAAAATCTAGTTATTGCCTTCTTGGAGATTTTCGCTGCTCCCCCACCGGTAGTGGTTCCTCCAAAGCTATTTCTCATTCCACCAATTTAGGAGAAGTTGAGAATCGGTCGCTACGGTTTCTTTATTTTCTCTAACCCGGCTTAGGAATCGTTCTTTCTGCTATGTCCCAGGGGAAGGAAAGGAATGAGGAGGAGCCAACGTTCGGAACTAGGAGAAGTTCGTGGACCCTAGATGCAGTCTCGTGTCTTCTGGAGGAGGAAGAGCTGTTGGATCACCACCTAACCCCCGGGACTCCGCCCCGGCACCCCCAGCCAGTCCCGTGTGGCTGTGGCCCCACGTCGTGAGCATCTCTGACCGAGTCCTCCCAAACTTCCCTTTTCATTCACTCACTCAGTTCCAGACACTGACTTAGTGCCCGTGTACCAAGAAAACAAACAGGGCAGGTGGGCAGGAAATATGGGTGGGGGTGAAGTTTTACATAAAGTCGTGGGGGAAGGCTGAGTTAGGAAGTGACAGCTGAGTGAAGGCCTGCGGGAGTGGAAAGACCCAGAGACAGGACCCATCGCTCCATCACCCTGATGAGGACCAAGTGTCTGGGCGTGGCCTTGTGGAAGGGCTGCCCTTCCGCCGGCCCCCGCTCACCCACCCCCAATGCTCCCCCACTACTGAGTGCTTAACATGTCTTATCTCATTAAACCCGAGACCCTATTAACGTCTCCATTTCACAGATGGGGGAACCGAAGCCCAGACAGAGAAGAACCTTGCTCAAGTCACCTAACTGGTGGGGAGCAGAGCTGGGATTTGTCCATATGGGCCTGACTTAAAACTTACACTCTTAACACATCACTACCCCCAAGAGCATGGACCCAAACATGCCTCCTGACGCCCTAGGCACAGAAGCCATGTGTGGCAAAGACAGGAGTGAAAACCTCTTCTGGTTGATGTTATCAAGGAAAGCTTCCTGGAGGAAGAGGCCTGTGGAACAGGCCTTGAAGGCTGTGTAGGGTTTCAGTGGCTAGTGACATATGTGAGGTTACAGGGAGGAGTGGATGAATGTGTGTAGCTGAGAAAGGCATGTAAGGGAGGCAGCGAATAAGCCCATTTTACGGGAATTTCATGAGGGAACAGTGGGAACTGGGCTGGGAAGGGGGTGGGCAAGATTGTGAAGGGCTTAAGCGACATGGAGAGAACCGCCCTGCTGTCAGTTCCTCATCTGAGCATTTGCTCCCACTTCTGCCTGAGATTTTTCAAGTCTGTGAACAGTGACAGCTCCTGAATTTCCATGAGGAGGGCCGCCCTCGTCTCCATGTCATCCTCCGGCGCTGCCGCGTCCTTGGGAAGTGCGTGCCCAGGCCTGCCGATGGAGCCTGAGCTGGGCTCTAAACGAGGGCCAGCCTCCTCAGAACACTTGGGGCCAGGCAGCCTGGGTTCAGAGGGGTCTGAGCAGAGGTCTGGGGTCCCAGGTGGCCACAGGAACCCTTGAGGAGGAAGTCAGTACCGACTGCACCTGTGCGCACAGCCAGAGGGCTGTGACCTCTGCCTGCAGGCGCCCCCACCTACAGGCTCATCCAGCATGTGGGGGTGCAGGAGGAGGCCCTTGAGCCCTTGAAGGAACTGATTCATAAATCCTGCCGGGCCAGGTGAGGCACCACCCGCCCCTCATTTTCCAATCTTCCTCTGCCAGCCCCTCTTGTTTCCCTTCCTTTCCCTCTTCGCTCCTTTCCTGTGTTCTGGCAGATGCTTTGACCTCCCCCTTGCACAGGATGCAGCCCCTGAAGCATCTCAGAAGTTACTGGGGCCCTGTGGAGGCAGCAGCTTCACACAGGAGCTGGGCTCCCCCTTGGGCTGGGGTCTCCTCAGTTGAAAACTCCCCTGAAGGGAGGGCACCCCTTGGTGCAGGTGTAGGTGATGCAAACAGATCCATTGGCTGTTTGGCCTGTGAAGCCGACTGCGTGAGGGAGCGCGGCATGGGTGAGGTGGGCGGGGCGGGCACTGGTGTGGCCGGCACTGGTGGGGATGACCCTGACCCTGACCGAGGGTCACACTGGCGTGGAGGAACCAGACTCAAAGACAGGCTCGGCCCCCCACATCCTCCCAGCACAGGGACTCTTGCAGAGGGCCCACACCCGAGGGAGCGTGGGGAACAGTGGGGTCATGGATGGGAGCACCACCGGGGAAGATCAAGACTCCTCCTTGTCAAGCAGGAGGGGTTCGGAGGGTGGAGACCGGGCTATCGCTGAACGTGGCCGTGTTTGAACTTGTCAACTGGCGGTGCCTGAGCCCCACCCTGACAAGCCCATGTCTGGAAAACCTGGCAGCCGTGAGCCTGGAGGAGAGAAAGGGCTACCGCGGGGAGCACTCTCACACTGCAGAGGCCCTAAGAGGACAAGGAGGGCAGCCCTCGCACCCGCAGGGAGGCATTCTTGGATCCAGGTAGGAAGGATGGACAGGGCTGTCCCAAGGCAGAGCGGGCTACCCTGTGGGTGGCGGCTCCTGAGGTCATGGCCGAAGTGCCCAGACACACCTGGGCGCCCACTCAGCAAGCAGAGAGGTTGTGGGGGGACTTAAGTCCTGGGTGGGAACTGAAGTAGCCCAGCTCCCTGCTACTCAAAGTGTGGTCCGTGGATCAGCAGCATGGGCATGACTTGTCCGACATGCAGCTTCTCGGCCCCATGCAGATCTTCTGCATCAGAATCTGCACATTAAGAAGACTCCAGGGGATCTGAATGTTCATCAGAGGTTGAGGAACCTTGGCGCAGATATCTCTGAGGCCTCTGCCTCCCCCCAGGTCTGCTCTGCTCCTGACCCTGCTCTCAGGGGGCAGGCCTGGCGGGGAACAGCGCTTCCCAACCACCAGTGCACGGAGAAGGGAGGCTGTCTATCTTCACCCCATCCTGGTTCTTTTCCCACAGCTTCCCAGAGGCCTGGGTTGGGTTCAGGTCATCTCCTCTGCCCTATCCTCACTCTCCCCTTATTGGGAGCTGGGGTGTGGACAGGTGTGTAGTTGGACAGGTAGCAGCAAAGGTAAAGAATGAAAGCCAGTGGCGGATGGTCAAGTTAGGCAAGACCAGAAAGGTTCAAAGAACGTGGCATCCAGGGACCTCACAGGACCTGCCAAGAGCTGTGTGCAGCCTGGGTCCAGGTTTCCTGGAGATGGAATTTCAGGGAGTGTAGCATAATCCTGGACAGATAACTTAGCAGTGAGCAGCAACATTTACTGAGCCCGTCTAGGCGTGAGCATGGTTGTGGGGGCTGGCGGCTCAGAGCAGTGCTAAGAAGTGTAGCATTTAGTTTGTGCAAGAGGAAGCAGAAGTTGATAACAGCAAGGAATGGTAGAGATGAAGGCCCCGGGAGCTCATCTCCAATAATCTGGTGTTGACAGCATAGCTTTGTGCTGCCATTGGCAGAAAAGTCCTCACTCTGATGAACTTGCAATAGAGTAATATTTCTTATCTCCCATACTGTATTAGTTTTCTAGGGCAGCCGTAACAAAGTACCACAAACTAGGTGGTTGAAAACAACAGAAATTAATTGTCTCACAGCCTGGAGGCCAGAAGTCTAAATGTCTCCCTTCACGTTCACATGGCATTCTCCCCGTGTGCGTGTCTCTGGGTCCAAATTTCCCCTTCTTGTGGGACACAGTCATATTGGAATAGGGTCCATCCTAATGACCTCATCTCAACTAACTACATCTGTAATGACCCTGTCTCCAAATAAGGTCACATGCTGACGTGCTGGGGGTTAGGACTTCCTATTAGTCTGCCTGGGCTGTCCTAACAAAGTACCACAGACTGGGTGGCTTAAACAATAGACATTTATTGTCTCACAGTTCAGGAGGCTGGGAGCCTGGGATTAAGGTGTCGGCAGGGTTGGTTTCTCCTGAGGCCTCTCTGCTTGGCTGCACATGGCTGCCTTCTCACTGTGTCCTTGCACGGTCTTCCCTGTGTGCACACCCCTGGGGTCTCTCTGTGTGTCCTAATCTCTTGTAAGGACACCAGTCCTATTGGATTAGGACCCACTCTAACAGCCTCATTTTAATTTAATCACCTCTTTAAAGGCCCTGTCTCCAAATATAGTCAAATACTGGGGGTTAGGGCATCAACATATAAATTTTGGGGCACACTTCAGTTTGTAACAGACTTCAGCATATCTTTTTGGGGGACACAGTTCAACCCGTAACACATACCATGTAGCACAGTTTCTTTTTTCTTTTGGGCTCCCGTTCTGTGCCAGGCACTGTGCTAGGCACTGAGGACACAAAGAGAAGCCAAGAAGCAAAGCACTGCCCTCCGGGAGCCTGGTCTGCAGGGGGAGGCAGCCCGGTGGTGACTGTAGCAGGTGCGACAACTGCCAGACTGGAGGCCCAAGCTGCAGAGCCTAGGAGGGGCCAAACCAGCTCTGCCTGGGGAGGAGACAGAGGCTGGCTGAGAGTCTGCCAGGAGACAGGAGGGCTGCACCTACAGACTCTCAGAAGCATCAGGGAGCCTGGTATGTTCCAGAAACTGCAGGTGGCGATATGACTAGAGCACAGGGTGAGTGCGAGTGTGGGGGAGATGAGTCCCAAGCAGGTCCAGCTGTTGGGGTTTAATGGGTTAAACAAGGGGAGTCGGGTAGCACTGTAGATGTGGGAGTGAGCCGGGCAGATTTGATAGGTCAACATCAATGAGTGTTTGAATGAATGAAGTGAATCCATTAGTCAGGCTTGTGTACCACGCTAGACATTATAGAGAATTCAGAACAAATAAAATAAAAAGCAACAACCAATCTCCCAGAGGCCAGAAAGTTAAGTACTGTGTCCAGAGTCACCTTGCTAGGAAGTGGTAGAGCTGAGACGTGAAACCACATCTACGGGACCCCAAAGCCGGCACTCTGTGCTGCTGCCTCCACCTCCTTATTTTCCACCCTGATTCATTCAAGGTGAGTCATTTCACAAATCCAGCCTGTGAAGGCTTCATCCCAGAATCCCAACAGCTTCCCTGCACATGGGTAAGGGCAGGGGATCAGGAAGGGGGCGGGAAGTTCTTTCTCCCAAGAGAGTGCCTTCCTGGCCTTGGGCCGGCCTCAGCCGCTGCGCTAACCCTAAGCTGCTTTCTCACCCGGGTGGTGTTTCTAAATGGTGTGTCAAAGGCCCTTCTCTGGGGCCTTGTCAGGCTCTTGTGGCAACCATCCATCGTCAGCTTCCCTTCTCCCCTCCAGCACTCCTTCGGAAGGAGCCTCTCCCACCTGCCCGGACGCCCACCTTGTCCTGCAGTTGGCCAAGTGGAGCAGCGCAGCTCCTCTCTCAGAGCTTGGCTGCTGCTTCACTTTACTCCGTCGGCCTGGACACCATCTCTGACGGGTTGTCCTTGGCTACAGCGTCTCATCTGACTCAGAAATCTGCTTCTTTCCCTCCAGGACTCTGCCCTGGTCTCCTGTCCCCGTGGCTATCTTTCTCTGAGCAAGGGATGCATGGCATGACCAAGCACCTCCTGCTTGGGAGAAAGAAGCTGGAGGCCACCTGGCCTGCTTGGGCTGAGGCACAAAGGCCCATGATGAGTCACCTGCAGCCTGGCCCCACTCCTGGTCCCCTCTGGCTGGGCATGCTTTCTTCTTTCCTGGGATTAGTTCTGCCATCCTGAGCCCACGTCTTCTCTCTCCCTTCCTTCCTCCTCAAGTCTGTAGCTGGCATCTAGCAAGGGAAAGGGATTCGTATTTATGGTCATTACACCTCACACAGGGTCATGCCCTGGAGTTCCTATATCTCAGGTGAGCCTCGCAGCAGCCCTGTTGAACTCCTGGGCCCAAAACGCGACATGCTCTGCGTGTGGACTCAACAGTGTTGATGTTGATTGAGCATCTGCGTGTCCCAGGCGCCATACTAGGCCCTTTCCTCCATGCGTGTGTGTACGTGGGGCAGGATCTAGCTGGAGGTGAAGGGGTCCACCCGCTGTGCCCGGAGCTCACTCAGGGACTAGAGGGGCAGCTCCAACAAGCACCTGTTCTGCTTGAGGGTTGAGGAGCCCCCGGGTCCTGAGGGAGAATCCGACCGGGCGGGCAGGCTTGGCCCCAACAGAACCATCCGTTCCAGTCCCATCCATGTGAGCACACAGATTCTGCTTTGTCTTCTTGTTGCCTTTGTCCCTTTTTCCAGCCCGATGAAGTTTGTGAAGTCTTACTTGACACCTGTCCTCTTCCCCAGTCAGAATGGGTCCCCCCGCCCTCCACCTGCTCTCTTGGCACCTTCTAGGTGTCGGCTCCACATTCATCTCCTGTGTCCCTAGTGCAGGTGACACATTTCTGTGATGGTGTGTCAGCCCCTCATCCCTCTTGAGTGCTTCTGCAGGCAGGGATTGGACCTCATCTATCTGGATCTCAGCCCCTCTCTCCACTCCATTTCCTCATGGAGGGATGAACGAATGAACTGACTTAGTGAGAAACCAGGACTTATGTCAACCAATCAGCATTTACTAAACAACTATGTACCAGATGCTTCACTTTTTTTTTTTTTTGCCAAGGAAGATTAGCCCTGAGCTAACATCCGTCCCAATCCTCCTCTACTTTATGTGCAGGTCGCCGCCACAACACGGCCAAGTGCTGTAGGTCCACGCCTGGGATGGAACCCGCGAACCCAGGCCGCTGACACTGGGTGCTGAACCCAACCACTAGGCCATGGGGCCGGCCCCTGCTTCAGTTTGTTTTGTTTTTTTTCAGTGTAAAAATCTGCTCTTTATTGCCTCCAAAAGGTTTTTGTTAGTGCAGATTTATTGAGGTATAATTGACATGCAATAAACTGCACATATGTAAAGCATACAATTTGATGAGTTTGACGTGGGTGCACCTGTGAGTCCACCACCACCAAAATTTCCTCTCACCCCTCTTCACCCCTCCTCCAGGCAGCCACTGGTCTGCTTTCTGTCACTACAGATTAGTTTGCATTTTCGAGAATTTTATATAAATAGAATCGTGCGGCATGTACTCTTCTTTTGTCTGGTGATATTAGGTGATGTTTAACTTTTTAAGAAACCGCCAAACTGTTTTCCAAAGTGGCGGCACAGTTTCCATTCCCGCCAGCAGTGTGAGAGTTCTAGCTTGCTCCACATTCTCGTCAGCACTTGATGTGGTCGGTCTTTTTCATTCTAGCCATCCCAAAGGGTGTGTGGCGCTGTCTCACTGTGGCTTTAATTTGCGTTTCCCTTGTGACTCAAGAGTCTGAGTAGACGCTCCGCTTTTATTGTCTGGCTTGACTCCCACAGCTTCCCTGAGAGGTAGGTGGGTCAGCCTCACTGCGCAAGGAGGAAGTTCCAGGTCAGTGAACTTGATAACTTGCCCGAGGTCACCCAGCCAGTGAGTGGCAGAGCCAGAGTTGTCCCTATTGCTGAAGTTCTTGCTTCCTGAGCTGGCAAATCCTCTGTGACCCCGTTAGCTCGGAGCTGGGCCTCCAGCTGGGGCCAGAGCATATGAGCATCTGGAAGGGGATCTGTCTGAGGTGAAGATGAGTCAGCCAAGGCCTTCCTCAGCTCCACCCCAGGCTCCCCAGCGTCAAAAGCAACACATGTGTCAGCACTTAGGCCTGGCACGTCGCCTTTTCCCTTGTATAACTCACACCTCTCACCACTCCCCGCGAGAGCCACCTCCACCTGGGGTTTTCCCTCAGCTCTCAGAGGAAGTGCTCCCTCCCTGCTCTGAATTTACTCAGAATCACCCTCCCTACTCATGAGGCAGGTTTCCTGGAACTCGGGCGCTGCTGCCTCCTGCCGTGGACTCTCCTGAGGCTGTGGGCCGGGCCCACGTCTCCTCAGCTGGCTGTATCCACCTCAGACGCATCTCAGGTTCAGCTGGTGGCAGAAGGTCCTCTGAGTCAGGGGAGGCCACCTGGGGGGTGAACGGAGAGAGTAGCCCTCAATGGTGCCTTGGACACCACCTCCCCCCCGCCCCGTCCCCACCACTGATACACACACACACACACACACACACACTACGACTAGTTTTCTTCTCAGTGCACAGGCCACACTCCTTCACGTATAAACTAGACCCCAAGACTGTGGCATCTCTGAGATAAGCTGTCCCCCAACAAGTCTTGAGGGTCAATAACTAACATTAGGGGTTTCTCAGCCAAACTAGCCACCACCAGAACTGTCCCAACAATGGCCTTTCAAGAACCTGCCTCCTCTTCCCCACCCACCCTTTCCTCACACTATCCCCACCTTGGCCTGTCAACAGGTCTCCTCCCCTCCCAGTGAGCACTGGAGCGTGCACCCGGAGCCTAGAACACAGCTGGCGCTCGGTAAATGTCCGCTGAGGAACGGGGGTCCTGGAGCTTTTGCACTATATTTACGTGAATTTTGGTTTCAGTTTAACGCTTCTTAAAGAGAGAACGTCCAGTTTTGCACGTTTGGCTGAGTGAGGTTGGAGGACCAGGCCTTCAAGGAGTTCTCCACAGTCCCTCCCCTCCCCTTGCCTGAGTGGCTCCTCCCGAGTCTTCTCTTTCTCGTCTTAGTTCTCATCTCTTGCCTCAGTTGAGGGGGATGGAGGTGTCTAGGAGCTTTGGGGTCAGCTGGGCCTGAGTTCTGGGTTTGAACCCTGTTTCCCTGCATAATCCTGGCCAGTTACCTAAATCGCTGTGACTCTGTTTATTTGTCTGGATAATGGTCATAAAGTCTGCCTGAAAGTCTGGCATGATGAATAAACGAAGAGAGAAATACTGTAGTTTGTACACAGCCTCTCCCTGAGCTGGCACAAAATGGCTAGCTACAAAAGTTCTCTCACCTGTGCCCCTTCCTCGTGGCCGGCCTCCATCCCTGGGCCAACGGGAGGGAAGGATGGGGTTGTGGCACAGTCACTGTAGGCAGAGGGAGTGCCCTGAGCTAACGAGGGTGCTAAGAGTGGCAGTCCTGAGATCTGTGCCTGGGCTGAGCCCCAAGAAGCAGGGGACCTTGAATGCCAAGCCCAGAGTCCCAACTTCAGGCCGCCAAAGTCAGGCTAATGGGCAGAAGAGAGTCCCCAGGCTTCTGGGTCCCTTTATTCCTCCTCTACTCCAGCTAGAAAGGGAGGGCAGTGGGAGTCAGCTGCTGCTCACCAATCGTAAACCAGAGAGGGATCCAGGCACATGTCCAGAAGTTGGAAGCAGCTGACTTGCTCCAGGAGTTTTCCAGCTGTTTCCACCAAAAGCAGTGTCACATCCCCAGCCCCACCACGCCCCAGAGCAGAGAAGTGAACTCATGCTTAATCACAGTCACAGGGACCAAAACCCGCCCCAACCACACAGCCCCCGGCTGCCCCGCTCAGCTCCTTGAAGGAGGCGTCGACAGCTTTCTGAGGTGGAGTGGAGTGGGCAGAAACCTGAGGGATAAGCAGCCAGCGAGGGAAGGTCTGGGGGTGCACACCAAACAGAAGGGACCTCTAGGGACCAAGAGCCAAGACCCTGAGGTGGGGCCCGGCCTGGCACACCCGAGGACGAGCAAGGCAGCCAGCGCAGACTGTGACCGAGAGAGCGTGGAGGGTGAGGGGCAGCAGACGCCATCAGGGACCTCGCAGGCCAGGGAAGGAGCTTGAGTTTCATTCTAAGCGCCATGGGAAACCAGTGGAAGGTTTTAAGGTGGGGGAATGGCACGATATGATTTTTCAGAAAGGTTTTTCTGGCTGCTATAAGGAGACAAATCGGAAGGAGGGCCAGAGTAGAAGAGGGACCAGTTAGGAGGCTCCTGCTGCCCTCCCAGGCTGGAGAAGACTGGGGGCTGGGTAGGGGGTGTGGCAGTGGGGTGGCGAGAAGTTCAAGACACAGCACAGATTGTGGCTGGGGTAGGCTTCCTCAACAGTGGCACTGCTGACATTTTGGCTGGATCACTCCTGGGGGGAGCTGTCCCACACATTGCAGGATGTTCAGCAACATCCCTGGCCTCCACCCACCGGATGCCAGTAGCACCCCCACCCCCCCAACAGTCAAAGACATCTCCAGACATGGCTGAAGGTCCCCTGGGAGGCAAATCGCTCTAGGCTGAAAACCACTGCTGTGGAGCCTGCAGAACGTGGGGATGGGCTGGAGGTGGGCTTGGTGGGAAGGGGGAAACAAGGACACTGTTAGGTTTCTGGTCTCAGTGGTGGCATTTACTCGGTTCAGGGGGACCTGGAGCCCATGGCCGGGCACCAGGTAGAACACTTGAAATGAGAGTCTGGAGCTGGGGGGCCTCTGGGCTGAAGAGAGCTGTGCAGTCGTGGGCGAGTGGCTCTGTCGGGGTCCTGCCCCCAGAGTTGGGGTGCAGAGGGAGAAGAGAGAAGACAGAGCTCCGTCCAACATCGCCGCCCCACAAGGAGCAAAAGCCAGGCCCATGGGTGTCAGAGAAGGAGGAGCAGGCGGGTCACCTGGGTCCAATGCCCCTGAGAGTAAGTAAGATGCAGGCAGAGTGAGTCAGGGGAGGGAGGAGAGAGAAAGCTGGTGGTGCCCTTCCCCAGCTGCAGGCCCTCCACTTGTGACAAGGGCTCAAGATGAGAGGCAAGAAGTCCCCATTTTAAACCAAATTCAGGACTGGACATTGATCATTCCTGGATTGAGACAGGTTGTATTAACTAAGAGCAACCAGAAAGGTTCTAGAACTGCCTGAGACTTGTGCGGGGGCCAGGGAGCAGGTAACTCTACTGACGAAACCAAGACAGATGGAGGGAGGAAGAAGCTGCTTTGTGATTTCATACCACAAGTCCTGCCCGTTCAGTGTTGGTCACCGAGGTTCTGAAGGCACAGGGCTGAGGCTGAGAGAGCTCCTGACAGGTGGGCCTGGGGCTCACACCTGTGAGACTAGTCCACTGGTAAGTGGTAGTAGGATGTGACCCAGACCTGCCCAACTCAAACTCCCAGGTGTGTCCACCTCAGAGGGAGGCCTCCTGTCCAGTGAGAGGAGACGGCCATGAATGCAACTGTGGGCAAAATAAGGCAGAATTAAGTAAGGGCTACAAAAAACCCACAAGCTGGATGTTGCCAGAGAATAGAGGAGGAAGCCATGTCTGAGGAGGTGGGGAAGGGTGGAAACCACAGAAGGCTCCCCAGAGGAGGTGGCGTTTATACTGAGCCTTGAAGGGAGAATTTCAATAAGCAGAAAAAGAAAATAATTTTATGGGTTTTTAATGTACTCCTTCCAGTAACTACCCCACACACACTTAAATGGATTATTGGGAAGTAGTCAGAACAAAGCCAGGCCCTTCCTCATCTAGATTTTGCTATTTCATATGCAAAAAAAATGAA
Source organism: Tapirus indicus (assembly GCA_031878705.1). NCBI lineage: Eukaryota > Metazoa > Chordata > Mammalia > Perissodactyla > Tapiridae > Tapirus > Tapirus indicus. Next base: position 7,843,878 of record CM062923.1, on the reverse strand, counting down.
AACCATCTCTGATTTTCCTCCTTGGGATGATTCCTTCTGAAATCCTCGTCCATTCAACACCAATTTATTCAGCACCAACTGCATTCCAGGCACTAGCAGCATTTCATGGTTTAACCCACTTAACCTCAGCAATCCTTTGAAGTGGGTACCAGTATTATTCCCATTTTACAGATGAGGAAACTGGGGATAGAGAGGTTAAGTAAATTGCCCAAGGTCTCCCGGTGAGTGAACTGGCAGAGATGGGATATGTGCCCAAGCAGTTGGGCTCCAGAGTCTGGAAGATGCACCATTACCCTCTGTTGCCCTTTCTTTTATAGAAAACTCAGTGTGATTGACCCTATGGAAAGGAGGAAGAAAATGCACCTGCCACTATTTTTATTACCTCCCATAAACTGATGTAATACTTCCCCATGTCTGAAGCTGGTCATTCTGTGCAACCACAACTGGCTTCATGGCTCCAGCTTATGGCTAAAGCATCTGCTCCCACCACTTATGAGGCTAGAGTATCGGGGGAGAAAAAGACAACACAACAGGCATCGGGCAAGGGCTGGTCTCTCCTGGGCACCAGCAGCTGGCCTGGGGAGCTTGGGCTCCAGTGAGGCAGGCCAACGTGGCTTCCCCTGAGGGACCTGAGGGATGAATGAACTGAGACTCCCGTGGCCACCCTGACAGCCATGTGGCTGGTTTTCTCACCCTCCCATGACTTCTCCATCATCCACATGCCCCACTGGGTCCTCCCAGCAACTCCCCGTGCAATCAGATGTCCAGCTTCTGCCCCCGTGCATGCTCCCACTCCATCACCTTATTTCAGGTCCTCAGCATTTCTCACCTGAACAGTTGCCATAACTTCTTAACCAGTTTTCCTGTCTCCAGGCCTGCCACCTTGTAAATCATCTTCCAGCTCCCAGTTCATTTCTTAAAGTGAAACTCCTATTGTATGGCTTCCCCTCCTCTAGAGTCTTTGGGGGCTCCCCAGTAAACTACTGAAATAAGTGTAAACTGCTCACCTTGGCAGTCAAGCTTGCACCCATCCATCCCAGGCCACCAGCCTTCTCTCTCGCTGGTCCCCTCGATCTCCCTTGGTCTATCCACACTGGCCTCCTCGCTGGCCCCAGCCCCCTATGCTCAGCCTCACAGATTTCTTTCCACCTCTCTGAGTCTGCATCTGTTGTGGCCAGCTCCAGGAAGACTTCTTGGACCACCCTAGATGAAAGAAATCACTTGCTTTGAATTTCTGAGGCTCCTTTGTCAACACCACTAATCAGTCACCCTTGCTATACTTTGCCTTGTCTGATTCCCAGACACCCATGAGTCACCCAAGGACACCCTGGTGTTCTCCTCCGTGTCCAGCACAGGCCCAGCACAGAGGCGGTGAGAACAGTGTGGCACAGGCTTTGGGGTCAAGTTCTAGCTCAATCACTTGCAAACAGGGTTACTTGGAGTAAGTCCCATAATGTCTCTGAGCCTCAATTTCCTTATCTGTTAAATGGGGATCGAAAACCACGTGCCAGACTTGCTGGGAGGATTAAATGGGGAGATGCATGTAAATGCTCAACAAATGTCCTCCCCTTCCCCCGGTAGATAGATGTCAATTGGCTGGCCTGCCTCTGAAGCAGGACTGGGAAAAGGCAGGTGGATTTGACCAGAGGAGATAAGCTTGCTCTGTGCTTTCACATTTACATAAAGAATTTTGCAGGGTTTTGCCCTAGTAAAATTAGATCCGGACACATATTCAGGGAACTCTCTGCAGCTGTTTCTCCAAGAAGTTGGGGGGGACCCACTTCCAGCCCATCAAGGTCCCAGGTGCTGAGTCACCCTCCAAGCCCAGACACAACCAGCACCATCAAAGAAAAGCAAACAACGAATCCAGAGGAAGTCATTTATCAAATTAATGGGGGGAGGGGAGTGCAAGCCCATTCCTTTCCCCCATTGGCATTGGTTGGCGGGAGAGGTGTTAGGTCTGCATTTGCCCATGGAGGTGCAAACCGTGGAGGGAAAAGGGCAGATCATCTGGTCGCAGTCTCGGACTTTTTGTGCCATGGACCCCTTTGGGAGTCTGGTAACTGCCAATATTATTTTTGAATGAATGAAATAAAATACATAGGATTACAAAGGAAACCAATTATACCGAAAGACAATCGGCAGAGTATAAAACTGCGCCGAGTAGCAGTATAGGAGCATCTTATGAAGCAGCAGATAACAAGATCAGCAGCAGGTCTGACATCGGTCTTAGTGTGAAAGTCTAAAGATGAACGCACACGAGATTTTGAGACATCTGTATCAACTGTCACGTGATAACACATCTGTGACTGTTTGGGTGATAAAGACACTAGTAATGCACTACTAAGTGCTTTCGCTTGTTGGCTGCATTTATGGTGGAAAGAAATGCTAAATTTCAGTTTGAGATTAGGGAAAATACAGATGCATTTTTTTCTCAGCCAAGGCCTAGGCCCCTGATTTAGTTCCGTCTCTCACTCTACAGAAGGGTGACTCAGACTCGGGGAGAGCTTCCCTTAGGGCAGGGGCCGTGGCTGTCTACTTCCCTGCCGATTCCCAGCACCAGGCACAGCGCTGGCACAAAATAGGGGCTTAATAAATGATTGTTGGTTGAATGGTAATGACATACATTTGGCAGCAGAATGAGTTCTAGAAGTGGGGTGTCCGGGTTCCCCTGTCCCTTCTAATTTTTATGGAAAATCTTATAAGCTCATCAGGGTGGAAGAGTTCCATTTTAAAAATGGAACTGCCTTTACCCTAATTTAGGCACGTCCAAAGGACTCCGGAAAGAAGGTCCCCTGCAGTTCATTTGCACAAAAAATCTGAGGAGTCTATAAGGAAAGAACTCACTTAAAGGAAGAGAGAACTGAAATTGGGTAGGAAATTAGATTGTCCAGATGCCTGATGAGGGAATTTATGTCGGAGCCATAGAGTGAGGGGCTGTATTTAAAACTAAGAATTAACAAGCGGTTTCATAAAGGTTTGAAACTCCGGGGTGTGAAGCAGCCTGGCCCTGTGGCCCCTGCAGCAGGGTGAGTGCATGGGGGAGGGGGAGGTGTCTGCAGACACTTTGACCCACTGGCAGCATCTTTACAAAAGATGGGGGCATCAGCAACCCTGGCCCCAGGCCAAGGAGGGGGGCATCATAGGATGTCACAAGATGAGTGCTCAGACCCTGGGACAGAGATGTAAATCGGCTATATCAGGCTTGCACTTCCAAGAGTCCTATGCTTGGGTTAATGTTTTGCAGTCGCCATTTTGAAAATCTTCATGAGTTTTGAACAAGGCACCCACATGGGGCCCTCAAATTATGTAGCCTGGTCCAGAAATGACAGTAGGTTTGCCTCTTGGGTCACAGAAGGAATGCTCTGCCTTCTAGAACCCCCAGGCTAGAACCACCTGGGGAGGGATAGGCATGAGGATGGGTGCTTTGGGTAACTGGCCAAATCCCCCCCTTCTACGAGTCCATGAATGCACCAAGGAAGAGCTGCCTGGATTTATTTGGCGCTGCCCAAGGGAAAGGCCGGTTGGCTCAGGTGCAGATGGCTCGCCAATCCTGTAGATAGACAAGTGCCCAGAGTAGAGGACAATTCCTCAGGCTGCTACAGGCTGAGGGGAATATCACTTAGAAATGCCCAGGCCTCTCAGCTTGGATTCTACTCTTAGCAGTCATGGCAGCCAGACCCCAAGATGGCCCCCAGTGATCTTGCTTCCTCATGTAACTCTTTCTCCTTGCAATGGACTGGACTTAGTGACTACAGCAGAAGTGATGGATGTCACTTCTGAGTTAGGTTATAGAAGACACTATGGCTTCCATTCTGGTAGCTTGCTCTCTTGTTCTTGCCCACTTGTTCGCGTGTGCACAGCTATCTCACTCTGGGGGAGCCCGTTGCCCTGGAGAGACCTATGTGGAGTCTGGAGGTGCCCAAGGGGTAACAGGGAGGCCCCAGGCAAATGGCCAGTGAGAGACTGCGGACTCCAGTCAATAGGCATGTGAGTGAGCCCTCTTGGAAGTGGCTCCTCCAGCCCTTTCAAGGCTTTCGATGACGCAGACCTGGCCAACAGCTTGACTGCAACCTCACAGGAGACCCTGAGTCAGAACTACCCAGCTAAGCCACTGACGGATTCCTGACCCTCAGAAACTGTGGGAGGGAATCAACTGTGGAGCAATAGATAATATACCGGCATCCAATTTCTCACTACCCCACCCCAGTAGCCCCAAGCACCCACAAGGAGAGCCAGGGCACAATCCATGTGCACACCCCAGCACGTCCAGGCACATGCAGACAGACATCTATAAGGACTTCTGGAAGCAACTGAGGATGGGCGTCTTTTAAGGACGCCTCCAGGTGAAGGCAGACCAGAGAATACGATTTGTTACAGCAACGGTAATTGTGATCATTTTCTCCTCCTTCGGGTGCTCTGTCAATATGAATTTCACATCTGCCAAGCACACTTCTCAGTGTAAATTCTCCCGAAGGTAAACATTATGAACTTTCAATATGACCCAGGTTTATCTAATATTTACAAAGCATTTACTAAGTACCATGCACCTAATCCTTACACAAGTGCTTTGAGGGGGGATTATTAATCTCATTTTAAGAAACTGAGGGTCAGAAGTAAAGGAATTTGCCCAAAGTCTCAAAGCTAGTGAGTGGTAGAAAAGGAATTCAAACCCAAAATCTTCTGACTCTAAGTTCTACGATCTTTCCACAGCACCACACTGCTTTCTACAGGGTAAGAGAGACAGAAAGAGGGTGGGGAGGCAGGAGGGGGATGCACAGCCTCCCCAAGGCAGTGGGAAGGGGAGGTGTTTCTGGATTCATGAGGATATCTACTGGCTCCATCTGGGATCCTTTCTTATCCTGCTGCAAAGACAGGAAACTCACAGGTGAGTGGAGACCAGTCAGTGGTGTTGCTTTGTAGTCAGATCTATGGAGGGCTGAGGGCCACTGCTAAGGGAATGACCCTGAAGGTCACAGCAGGGGGAAGAGTGGGATCCAGGAGGGAGGGTGGGACCCTCAGGTGTAGTAACAGGATGCCGAGTCAGATGAAATGTGACTTCAGGCTTTCCAACAGCCAGAGCTCACAGCAGACAGGCTGCCTTGGAGAAGGAGGCTCCCAGCCTGCATCGCCTCCCTCCTGGAGCAGGGACGGGGGCGAGGAGGGTTGTGTCACAGAGGGCATCACCCTCCAGTAGGACAGGCTCCCAACATTTTGAGTGTGGAGACCCTTTCACTACATTTTATAACACCATTTTGCAGCAAAGCCCCACGTGATGATGATTATGCTTTTAGTATCCATCAACTGAGAAAATGTGCAGGGATGACAAGCCACTACAAATTTAGTAATATCTTAAAAGGACACATTTTATTAAACACCATAGCTTCTACCAGTGTGTTTAAAACAATCATAAGTACAGAGCAAGGCTTGGAAACATGCCAATCCCTCAATTGGAGCCGAGGGTCAAGGGGAGAGAAACTGGTGGCAAACACACCCCCCACCAGCAGGCGCCACCGGACCAGAAGCCAAGCATTTCCAGGCTGAAGTCCTGCTGGATCCCTAGGAGGGTCCAGACAAGCCTCAGTTCCTCTGCCAGTGCTGGAGGCTTCCTCCACGAGGAGGTCTGGCCCCAGGAGAGTAGCTATTCCTACAGTGCATTTAAGGTTCCCAAGCAGCCCCCAACTCAGGCCCCCATGGATACTCCACTCAGCTTGCCCAGCTGGAAAGGAAGCCCACAGCCAGCTGGCCCACTACCCACTGCCTCACTCCGACTCCCTGATTCGTTTGGGTAGACAGCCCCGCCAGCCCCTTTCAGTGCTCACCCGACTTCCCAGAGGCCCTTTCGGGGCCGGGCTCACTAACATCCCTGAGGTCTGGAGCTCGGAAGCAGGTGTACGAGACCCCCAGGAACAGGGGTGATCCGACTGACCCTGGAGAGATTTGAAAAAGACTAGAAAGGCAGCTCCCCTTCTGAAAAATAGTGCCCTGGCTTCACTTTGGTGCGACGCCACAGAAACCACCATTAAATTGTCTGTTTTTGTGCATTCATTTCGCAGAGACCCTAGTTCAAACACAAATGTCCACGGGGGAGTTAAAACCTTCACTACTCATTGGTTGTGGAGTGTCTCCTGCTAGAATGAGTGTCGGGGTGGGGTTGGGGGAGCACGACCTACATGTGAGTTTCGTGTTCTCCTGCCTGCCCCACAGCAAGGGCTCCGTACATGTTTGATGAATGAATGAATAAATGGATGGATGAGCAAGGAGGGAAAAATACACAAATAGAGGGAAGAGGAAAATCAAGGTCTGTGTCCTTGCTTGTTTCCAGGAAAGAAGCACGCTGCCCCTGAGCTGCTGGCATGTTTGTGTCTGGGCAGGGCGTCCCAGGACCTTCTCAATGGGGCTGGTGAGGTGTGCAGACAAACAGCTGGACCCATGGGCCTGACCAGAGTTCAGGCTGCCTCAACTTCCTGTACACACATGTGGCCTGGGGAGTGGTCCCATGTGGCATCTGCATGGCCTACAAAGAGCAGAGTCCACGCTGTGAGCACAGGGAAGGGAGAGGGAGTAGGAAGCTGGACTTGGGACACAAAGTCACCCCCTCCCCAGCCCTCTCAGGAGGAGGGGGCATCAGGTCAGTGACAGGGCTGATTCCTTCCGGGGGCTCAGAGAATCAAAGGTGCTGCCTTCCTAAGAGAATTAGAAGCAGAAGCAGGAGGAGTGGGTCTGTACACACCGGCGCTGGGACCCTCCTCTCTGCAGGGGCATTCTGGATTGGGACCCAGGACATCAGCACAGACCTATCTCTAATCAACAGAACGGAGGCTGCAAACCAGAGAAACCCCACCAGCGGCGCTGGCTTCCTGACCACACCCCCACCAGGAGGTGTGTGGGAGAGCGCGTCTTGTCCCAGTGACTCCTCTGGGACCTCCCCATGCCTGGCAGGGAGAGGAACACCATGTGAGGGCTTTTCTCCAGCCTTTCAACTGTTGTCAGAGATGCAGTCACTGGGAAGGGACAGCGAGAGCCGTCTGACAGGACCATAAATCTTTCCAACGCAATCAGTCTAGGATGGGAAGAGAGGCTCTCATTTCCAGGCTTGCCAGACTGCCCGAGGATGTGGTGAGGATGCAGGCCTACCGTTCACTCATGGCTGACCTTGGCCAATCCACTCCTTCCCTCTGAGTCTTAGTTTCCTTACTCATAAAATGATAATAACCCCTGTCTTGTAAGGTTATGGTGAAAACTAGAAATAAGGTGGGTGTGGCAGGCTCACGCCCCTGCCGCTCCCCTTCCTGCCAACAGACCAAAAGCTGTTTTTTTTCAGGTTCTCAGGCAGCTTTATGATTCAGGAGAAGCGGCACCCCTTCCCAACCCAACGGGGTGGGTCTTGATTGGTCTAAGCCGGTAATGGTGACCCCACTTCTTCTCAGTGATTAGTTTATGAACAAGCATGTAACTTCATTCTGGCTAAGGGGACACAAGGGGAAGTCTCTGGGGGAATTTGGAGAAAGTTTCTCTCACTCTTAAAAAGAACCAGAAGGAAGGGACTTTCTCTTTTGCTGGCCTTTGGGTGTTGTTGGGTGAGGATGTGATACTTGGAGTTGCTGCAGCCATATTGTGACATAAAGGGATAATACTGAACATGAAAGCCAAGAGGCTAAGGATGAAAGAACCCCAGTCTTTGGTGACCAAGTTAAACTGTTGAGTTATTGTTCTTAGAATGTCCCCACCTTGGGACATCTTGTTAAATGAGAGAATCCTATCCTATGGTTCAGTGCACAGTACAGTGATGGTCAAGAGCAAAGTCTCTGGAGCTAGACTGCCAATCCAGGCTCTACCACGTACAACTTTGGCATGTTTATTTTACCTCTCTTCTCAGTCTTCTCATCTATAAAATGGGTATGATGATAATAACTGTAGCTACTTTATGAGCTTGTTGTGAGGATTAAACGGGTTAATGTGTGGAAAGTATTTCAAACAGTGTCTGTGCCATATAAATGTTAGCTATTATTATTACAAGCCATTTTGAGCCTTTTCTGTTTTTCTTAGGCACAAGCATCCTGACCTAGTAAGCGCTGGTCATATAGTGGGTGTTCCATCAGTAGTAGCCGTGTCCACTACTCATTAGATTGAAGGAAAGTGTGAGTGTGCTTGTGTGTGTGTGTGCAGAAAGGGCATGAATTATCATGTGAGCTTCTCACATGGGAGTCACTGGACTGGTTAGAATTACCTGTTTCAGCCTAAATACTATTGCCAGGCAGTACATTGGCTCTACTCCATATTTTTAAACTTTTTAACTTCACAAATTGAGTATTATAATTACGGTTTTCAGGCAGTATTTGTTTAGATTTAATGTTTACTGTTTTCTTTGTTCCTCATTGCTGTGTGCATCTCAGACCTTCCTTCTGGGGCCATTTCCCTTCTCTTGAGGAACACGCTCAGCTGAGAAGTCCCTTTAATTAGAATCTATTGTTAATAAATTCTTTCCTTTATTTGACTGAAATGTCATTATTTCCCTTCTTTCTCAAAGTTGGCCTCTCTGAGTGTACTCTTCTAGGCTGACAGTTGTTTCCTCTGAAAGGTAAAGTGTGTCACTGTCTTCTGGCTTCCACGGCTGCCACTGAGAAGTCCGCTCTCCATCTGATCATTGCTCCTTTGCAGGTAATCTGCCCGCCTCGAAGATTGTCTCCTTGCCTTTGAGGTTCTGAAACTTTGCTACGATATGTCCAGGAGTGTATTTATTTTTATTTGTCTCGATCGTTGGATCTCGGGATTTGTGCCTTTCATTATTTCTGAAAAAATTTTCAGCCCATTATGTCTTTGCTTCTCTCCCTTCCCTCTGTTCTCTCCTGGGGCTTCTATTAAATGTCTATTAGACTTGCTGATTCTGCCACTCAAATCTCTTACTTTCTCCTTCATACTTCTTTTTCTCAAATTTTTTTTCAGGCCTGAAAAACCCAAAGCCAAAAATTTGCCAAAAGTGGCAGCAGGTAGAATTCTGGCACCAAACCCAACTGAGGTTTGGGGCTTATATATAAATGTTCAGCAGATACTTGTTCTTTATTTCCCTGTACACCCGGAGTCCAGGCATAGACAGACAGGAATCCCAAACTTCTCCCTTGGTAGTTGGTGGGGGGGTCATCTGGCTTTATGTTGGGTGGGTCTCTGACCTGACCTTCCACCTTGAGTGGGTCTCAGGCTTGGTTGCCAGTGCCCCACCTACGTGGCCCCATTAAAGCCAACATTCTAGGCCTTTAGGGATCAGCCCAGGCAAATCCAGCCTCAGGGGTTACTTTTCTCTGTAGATTTGTGTTTTCTTGACTTTTCAGCCTTGGGCGATTTTTCTTTCTGCCAGTTTAGTCCTACATTTTTATCCAGTAAATTTATCCAGAATTTTATGCATTCTGTACATCGAGACTCCTCTGTTTCCCTTTAGAAGTAAAAGGTTTCTATAGTGGCTTAGAAGGGTCAGAGGTGAAAGACACTAATCCTAGGACTCACAGGCAAGAAAATGTGCTCAGGCCGATGGGCGATCACAAGAACTTCTGGACGTGTGTCAGGGCAGCTGCTTGGCAACCACCCATGTGCCCCTCCCCAGCCAGGGCCCTGGGAACCCCTGGGCAGTAGGAGAGAGTTTTGCTTGGAGCTTTCAGAACTCACATAAGGAAGACACACAGAGCCAAGTACCCAATAGAAGGCTGCATCCATTCAAACTAAGAGAGGGGTCGGAACTGGTTGCTAGTCCAGGCAGAACAGAGGCAGATCTTGGAAGCCAGGGCACTGGAGGGTCGAGTAAGGAGCTGATCAGGAGCGACACGTCAGGAGCAGTGGAGAACAGTCCTGTGCAAGCTTCAGGAGCGGCACTGTTGACTGAGACTGATTCCCTGTGTGTTGAGGGCCCACCTTGTTCAATGGGGCAAGGTCAGAGGGGGCAGAGATTGTCATGCAAGCTGCTTCCATAAGCAGAGCAGGGCACTGTAGAACTGGGGGGGAGGGGAAGGCGGGGGTGAGCCAGTGCTGAGCTGGAGCCAAAATAGGGAGTTGGGTTTCCGACAAGAAAGCCTTGGTTTCCTGGGGCCCCGGGGTCCCCAAGGCAGATACTCTGGCACTGAAGTGGAAGAGTGGATGCAAAGAGAACTAGAAGGGCAAGTGGGAGCAAAGGGGAAAGCTTGCCCCCTTCTGGAAGCCAGAATCAGAAGGAACTAAATAGTGAGAAACTCCCAGTGAGAGGAACCACCACAGTGATGTCCCCAACAGCCACTGAGCCTGCAGTGGGAGCCGTTGTCTTGTCCCAGACTTGGAGGAGCCTTCCTAAGACATGGGCAGAAGACGCTGAAAAAGTCCTGCAGCAGCAGCAGCTCTGGCCGTTCCCAGCCCGTCAGGATGGTTCAGGCCAGCCCTGGACTCTCGCCTGCGTCCAAAGGTGCAGAGAAGTTTCTGGCAGGATTTCGGCCCTGCAAGGAGTCCCAAAGGTTCATTTCTTTTCAAGACAAAGGAGGAAGAATGTGACCCCGTCCCTGCTCTGCAGCCTACCTTCCTCCCCTACAGATCAGCTGGTTTAGAATGGATAATAAGGGTAAACTGTGACTGACTCTGGAAGGAGAAAATGAAATTTCCCTAAATCCTTCTTTATTTCTGGCCTTGGAAAGACTCAAACCAAGTGCGGTTACTTAAGGAAATATTCTACTAACTTCGCTGGGAAGAAGGAGACACAATGAAGGCGAATGCCCGGCAAAGCCTCCTGCGCATTGGGAATCATCCAATGACAATCAGCTAACTTCAGAGACTGTGGAATGTTAGGACCAGATGTTCTGGAGTCATCTAGTTCAACACCTTCCCCTGCCCTGTGGGGAGAGGAGGCTCGGAGAAGTGGCTTCTCAGTAAACCTGCGTTGCTCGGGGGCATCTACCTCACCCCTCTCATTTTACAGCCAAGAAACTGAGACCCAGCGAGCTTAAAAGATTGGCCTCGAGCAGCCTGGGGCAGAGTGTGACCCAGGTCTCTGAAACCGGTTCTCTTTCTCTTTATGTCCCACCCCCAAATTACTGACCTTCCAGTATTATTGAGAAATCAACCCACAAATGCCTGCGTCTCCTTCCCCATCATACCCAGATGGTATTACAGACTGTCACGACCTAGAATAACAACCCCCTCGGTTCCCCGAGTGAACTTTTCCATGTTTTCAAAACTCTGCATTGATGCAATGGTTTCACAACATCAGAATTATATGTTTTCAAGAGCAGCTCTTGTAAAACATGCAATTTTGAGAAGAACATTGGTCGTGAGCTTTAATAATTACTCCCTATCCAATTAGGAAAGCAGAGTTTGGCTCCAGGGCAAGTCAAGATTTTTAAACCTTCATGACAAATTTGCATAAACACTCTCGTTAAAAAAAAAAAAAAAAAAGCCCAGGCTTCAGATGACAGGCTCTGCTTCAACACAAGCCTCACTGAATTTCAGCTCTAATTTAAATGTTTCTTTCCAAAGACCGGTTTCCAAGAGCCTTGTGGCTATGCCAGCTTCTTGCAGAAAAGGAGGAGGCAGGTTTTTGGAGTCAAAGCTGGTTCTTGACCAGCTGCTAGTCTCAGATTTGCAGGGGTCTTAGACCCCAACAGACATTCTGTGGGCCTCTGGAGCACATCCCAGCCAGTGGCTTCTGGGCAAGGAAGAGCCGGAGGACTTACCCGGGTGCTGCCCGGGGTGAGATGAGGGACATGGTGCCGACGATGAAATGGCTGATGGTTTGAGCCTGTCCAGGAGTAAGCTGAGCAGAGTTGGCTAAAGACAGGAGAAAGAGCATGTTCTTTGGATTTATGCAGACCTAGGTTCACATTATTGGCCAAGGCCCCCTTGTTGGCCTGTGAGCCTGGACAAGTCACGTATCCTCCCTGAGACCTCATTTAGCTCATCTATTCAGTGGCATAACAGTGTGTACTGCAGGCATGTCATAATAACAGACTGCAGAGACCTTGCCACTGGGGGAGTAGACAGCATGATTTGGGGGAGACTGGGGTGACTAAAACTCTCAAAGCCTAAAAATTAGTGAATTCTAATTGCTTCAAGTCTATCTGAGCACATTGTATTCCCCACCAGGCTCAGCACCACTTTTGATGTGGACCAGATGTAAGGGTGTTTTTTGAGGGGCAGGAGGGGATGGATGGCAGCAGATTGGATTGGAAAGAGCAGTGAACATGGGTCTGAAGAGCAGGTATGAGATCCACTCTGGTCTTAGTAACTGTGTCACTATGGCCTGGACATGTTTCATATCTGGACCTCATTCCCATCTCTGGGGCTAGAACAGTGGTTCTCAACCCTGGCTGCACATTAGAACCACTTGGGGAGCTTTAAAAGAATATCGGTGCCCAGGCCTCACCCCCAAAGACTCTGACTTATCTGGTCTGGGGTGGGGCCCAGACATGTGTATTCCCAGGTGATTCTAATGGGCAGTCAGGATAGAGAACCCCAAGACCTCTGTGCCTTCCAGGCATCAACTTCTCCGATGCACAGGAAAGATATGATGCAAAGCACAGTGGAGCAGGCAAGCCTGGGAGTCAGTAGGTTTCAATTCTATTGTCTTGCTGTGTGGCCTTGGGAAAATCACCTTCCTTCTCTGGACATCAGCTTGTCCCATCTGCAAAGTGGGGAGAGGAGAAGACTGGATGCCAGTTTCAAATTATGTGAGTCAATTAGTCTTGTGGCTGTGTGATCCTGAGATGCAGACGCCATCTGCTAAGTAGATCCACCAGGAGAACTGAGCTCATGAGGCCCCAGCTCAGTTTCCCTGGAAACCCAGGTCCTGGAGGTTTGGTTGACCATGTGCTCTGCTAAGTCAGTTGATCTTTCCTTGAGTCTGGGAGGACGCTATCTAGGTCTCCAACCATGGGCTCCTGCATAATAGAGAAATGTCAGCCATAGGTGTCCCTATATTTGCCTGCACTTCTTGATGAGGAAACCTGGCACTAAGGATCTCTCCGTACGCATATAAGATAAATAAAAGAGAAGGCAAACCCTGCTGAGGTCCCACTGTGGGCCCTTGGGCAGCTCACTCCCCCTCTCTTGGCCCCAGTTTCCCCTGTGGTACCACAAAGAGGGATTTCTGGCTACGTCTAGGGGTAGGGAGGCAACACAAGTAAAGCACTCAGCACACAGTGAGTGCTCAATTAATGTTAGCCATTGCGATTTAATGATGACTCCTATCTTCCTTGAACAGGCACCATCCTAACCACGTGCAAGGGTGAACTCAGCTGATCCCCATAACAGTCCCATGAGGGACTGCTGCTATGATCCCCATTATACAGATAAGGAAACAAGCACGGAGAGGTCAAGTAGCTTGCCCAAGGTCATACAGCAGGTAAGAGAAGGAGCTGGATTTAGTCAAGCAGGCTGAATTCAGAGCTTGGCCCTCAACCTCTCACCCTACTGCCTTCCCAGGTGAAAAAAAAAGTACACTCAGCTGTGGAGGGAGCGAAAAGGAAAGGCATTGAGGCAGGACTGGGTACTTCTCCCGACAGGGCCTTGGCCCTCTGGGGGGCTCTGTGTGGGATTTAGAATGAGATGTCGGAGTAACTCAAAGGTATATTAGAAATGTTTCAAACATATGCTGAATAGTGCTGCTGTAAACATTCTCCGTAGATGTCTTTTGGTGAACACATGCATGTGTTTCTGTTGAGTGTACATCCCAGAGTGGGACAGCTAGGACAGAGGCCATGTACAGATTCAGGTTTAGAGGTTGCTGGGAAAAGCTTCCCTGAGGAGGTGGCGTTGGAGTCTGGGAGGTGAGCGAGCAGACCTGCATGTCTGTGGAGGATCAGTGCTGAAAGGAGCAGCCAGTGGAAGGCCCTGGGGGCGTGGGAGCTTGTCTGTGTGCCCAGGGACAGCAAGGTCACCAGCACGCCGGGAGGGAAGTGAAGGCAGAGGGCATGGGTGGAGGAGGGTCCAGGGACGACTCCAGGCTGCTGGCCTGAGATGAGCCTGGGGAGGAAATTGTGAGGGTGAGCTCAGCAGCACGGCTCTGGACGGGATCAACTAAGATGCCTAGTAGACATCCGAGTGCGGCTCTTGAGGACACCGGAAATGGGTCTGGAGCTCAGGGAAGGGGCAGGGCTGGGGTCTCAAGTGTTGATCCCCAAAACAACAGCACATGTACGTGCTAGTGGGAATAATCCAACAGAGAGGGAAAGACGATGGAGACAGGGGAGGGCATGGGATCTGGTGCATGTCTGTGCCCTGAGAAGGAGTGTGGACGGTTCATGGAATAAGGCTGGTGGAGTTTAGGAGGGAGGAGAGGTCTGAGATCGTCACTGGGGAGAGTGGAGAAGTGACTGGGTGAAGGAAACACAGGGTTTCTGGCACCTCAAGGGTTCAGTGGTTGTGAGCGAGGGTTGTGATTTGAGTTTGGCAGTTGTGGACTAGGGTTGTAATTACCCAGAGGTCGCTGTCACTGGTGTTGACAAGGTTAAGTTTTGATCATGGGGATGGGGGGCTAAGGTACGGTTCATTCATTCAACAAACATGGATTAAGCACCTTCTACAGGTGTCGAACCTGTGTAGACCTGTGTACATGAAGCACCGGTGTAGACTCTGAGTACTGAGCATGAATAGACATCAATTTCTAAGTTCAGAACTTTCTGTTACGTGAATTTCCATTAATCGCAGGCTGATACTGTACTAACACCTATCATTTACTGAACGATTACCGTGTGCCAGGATCTAAGCTGAGCAAATGTCCGTACTTCATTTAATTTAATTTTTACACCAAAGAGTTTTTATTTCCAAAATTTTATAACTTAGTTGGGTTTTTGACCGGGATTACCTAAAGCTGGTTTCTAGGTAGCCTGTTTTTTGAAATAGAGGTGGGTGGGTTAAAAAGTAGATGGAGAAACCTTTCTAGAGGTGTCACTGCAGTGGAAGAACTTTCACTGCAGTGCCTCCTCTTCTGGAAGCTCCAGACCCTTCCTGAACAAGCTGGTCTCCCACTTGCAAATTATTTTCCCTCTAGGTGTTTCTCATTTCAATGTCTTATTTCAGTTTCAACTCATAAGATGAACTTCAGGAAATGTCCTATATTTGAATCTGAAAAAGAAACCCAACTCAAATGAGGAGGAAAAAACTGGGAACACTAGTGAGCTGTGTGACTTTGGGCAAACTTCCTACCATCTCTGAGTCAATTTTCTCTCACTTTCTGGACTTGGCCCCTCTGGCTTTTCCCTTCTCCTCTGCATAACTCTTCCTGCTCTTCCAGTTAGATCATCACCATAAGCACACAGCATGCACTATCCCCTCCCAAATTATAATTTAAAAAATCCCTCTTTAGCTTCCTTCCCACTCTCTGGTCCCCTTGAAGTAAACGTCCAGAACGTGTTGCCTAGGCACATGTCTCCACTTCCTTTTCTCCCACTTGCTCCTCTGGGACCTCAGTTCCACACAAGCCTGCTCTTGTTGAGGTCACTAATGACCTTCGAGTGGCTCCGCCCAGTGGATGAGCCTGTCCTCCCCACACTGAGCTCTCAGCCGCACTTGACACAGTTGACTGACTTCTGGGACGCCGCCTGCTTGGAGCTCCCCTCCGCTTCTCTGGTCAGGCCCAGTCAACTGGCGGGGTGCTCCTCTCTCCCCTTACTCTAGATACTGAGTTTCTGCAGGTCTGTTCCCAGCCCTCTTCTCCTGCCCCCTTCAAACTCCTGCCCTAGGTAACCTCAGCCATTCCCCTGTCTTAATATTCCCATGTCTTAATTTCCCTTTTTATTTTTGACATTTTTTGGACGAGGTGATACATGTACATGGTACAACATCTTCAAAGCACACAAGGCTTACAGTGGAGTGTGTCTCCCTTTCCTGCGGGCCAGTTCCCAGAGGCAGCTGCCGCTCCTAACGTCCTGTGCATCCTTCCAGAGATGTGCTATACATTACAAATATGCATATACATTTCTCCACATCAATAGTACATGTTACACACAGCTTCCTCCGTGTGATGGCTGTGAAATCGTGCCAAGCAGTCTCCTACTGCAGAGAGCACAGCTGGCTGACACTCCAGCTGCTGTTCTCTGGATCCACCCCTTGTTTCCCTGAGGCCTGGCTTCCAGCAGGATGCTCCCAGCCCTTGACTGCCAGCAAGGGCACCGAGGCAGGCCTGTTTCTCCAGTGAGACAGGAAACTCCCCCACAGGCCATTTTGGCTCGGGGCCTCCCCATCAGCCTGGTGGAAACTTCCTGATGGCACCTGGGCTGCCATCCAAGACTCTTCCTAACCGCTAATCCTTCTCCCCCAGGGATGAGACCTGCACCTCAGCCTGAAGGCTCCCCCTACTGCCCCTTCTCCTGCTCCCTCCCCCAATAAACGTTTTGCACATCTAATCCCAGCTTGGAATGGCTTCTAGTCTGGCCAGAACTGTCGTATTGCACCTTCCTTTTTCTCCCTTAAAAATATTTTTGGAGAAATTTCCTTTTCAGTATGTATAGAGCTTCTTCACTGTTTTTTCTGCCCCATCTTATTCCCTAACTATTTAACCAGCCCCCCACCAATGGTCACTGAAGCCGTTCCTACAGCGCTGTGGCGAGCACCCTCACATACGCATCTCTTCCCCGGGTGCCAGTGCAGCTGGAGGATGAACACTCCGAGTGGGAATGGCAGGTCTAAGAGGCTGCACACAGGGTATGATGGCTGTGACCAACTGACCTCCTTAGATGTGGGACCAGTTCATACTCCACCAGAAATATGGGGGTGTGCGGACTCAGGCCCTCCCTCTGTGTCATGGTGCTCTCAACCTCTCTGATCTTTACCAATCTGATCTATGAGAAACGGTATCCCCTGTAGTTTATTTTCTACTTCTCTTATCACAGTGCAGTGAGCATCTTCCCATATGTTTAGGATCCATCTATGTTTCTTTTGGGGGGAACTGTTTGTTAGTAGCCTTCACCTATTTTCTTACTGGTTGTTAGTCTTTTTCTTAATGATTGGTAGGCGCTCTTTATTTATTTTAGCATTTATTCACTATGACATTCATTTAGTTATTTTTTAAGCTTTTTTTTTTTTGCTGTAAATAATAAAAACAGTATCCTTAATTTTACTGGAAAGTTCTGTTTTGATTTGCTCATTTGCATGATAAGGTGGCTCAATAGCAGTGTGGGCTCGTAGACCCCAGCCCAGGGACACGGGAAAGAGGCCTTTCTGGCCTCTGGGAAACAATCTTTTTCTTTCTTTTGCTCTTCCACCCACACCTCATTTCCTTTTTGTTCTTCTAACTCTTCCCACACTTTGTAACCAATTCCCTACATTAAACTCCCTCTGCAGAACCTAGAATGGGTTCTGTTTCTCTGGACACTGGACTGTACACTGACGTAGTCAGCTCCGGCTGCTGTAACAAAATACCACAGATGGGGTGGCTTAAACAACAGAAAATTATTTCTCACAGTCTTTGAGGCTGGAAGTCTGAGGTCAGTGTGCTGGCACAGTTTGGTTCTGGTGAAGGCCCTTTTCCTGTCTTGTGGACAAGTACCTTCTCGCTGTGTCCTCACATGGCAAAGCGCCAGCGAGCTCTAGTCCCTTCCTTTTCTTATCAGGACACTAAGCCCACCATGGGGCCCCGCTCTCATGACCTCATCTAAACCTAATTACCTCCCAAAGGCCCCAACTCCCAATACCATCACCTTGGAGATTAAGGCCTCAGCATATGAAGCTGGAGGGGACACAAACATCCAGTCCAGAGCACTGACAGATACACTTACATAACCAAAACGTGCTTTGTGATGTTCCCCTGACTCCATCTATTACCACTCTCCTTCTCATTCTTTATACTCCAGACACACTGATCTCCTTTCCCTTTCTTGAATACACAAGTCTCTCTTGCCTCAGAGCCTTTGCACGTGCTTTTCCTACTGCCTACGGTGCCCTTTACCCTGATCTTTGCACAGGTGACTCATTCTAACCTTTCAGCCCTTTAGCTTAAATATCACCTCCTTTGAGAGGCCCGCCCTCCATACTACCTAGGTAGGTTGACCCACAGACATTCATCTCCTACTCTGCACCCTGCGTTTTCCCTTCACTGCATTTATCACAATCTGTAATTATTTAATTAATTTATTTATTTGGCTCCCCCCACAACCCTGCACTAAACTATAAGGTCTTTGAGGACAGAGACGATGTCTGTCTGCTTCCTCGTTGAAACCCCAGAGCCTAGAACAGTTCCTGACACAGGGTGGATGCTAAATGAATGAATGACTAGAGGAAATACTCAAGACGGTAGAGATAAATTGAGCTGGTGGATGGGGAGTCCCATACAAATGCAACAGATGATTTTGATGTTGCTTTTAGCATAATAATTATTGGCCTCGTATTATTTCTTTTAACCCCTTCCATGGTCTCCTGGGCCCAATGATGCCCTAAAGATTGGTGAAATTGGTTGTTTTCTTCCCAGAGGCTTCATTTTCAAGTGTGCACACCCCTCAGCACTGAGCTGGAGGAGGAGGCAGCGGCTGCCGCAGAGGTTGCCATGGCAATTGCTTGAGGGAGAGTGGGCTAACTGCAGCCTCGGCTGTTGCCTGGGGTGGGCCGACCTCACGTCTGTGGCGGTGGAAAGGGCAGCTTTGGGGTAACGAGGAGCCTTGTTCATGGACTTTTGGGTGGGCAGGCAAGGGGGCTTCAAGCTCCCCGGGGGAGCCCAGCCCCAGGCCTGTGGTCTCCACAGCTGTGTGTGTGGTTTTCTGATAAACAAGAACAAAACATCTGTGCTTGGCAATTACTGACTGATGAGCAAATACAGACAGAAGCTGGATACCGAGGATCAAATCATTTGACAGGCACCCAGTTACCACCAGGAGGTAGGAGGGCAGGAGTCAGAAACTCCCCCCAGGCAAATCTAGCTCCTGCCTGTTTTTATAAATAAAGTTTTATTGGAACACAGCCATAACCATTTATTACATATGGTCTCTGGCCGCTTTTGTGCTACATGGCAGAGCTGAGTAGTTGCAACAGAGATTGTATGTATGGCCCCCAAAGTGTGAAATATTTACTATCTGGCCCTTTACAGAAAAAGTTTACCAACCCCTGGGTGTGAAGTGTTTGAAGATGGGCGGAGGAGAGGGCCAGAGATAATTTATATGGCCTTCTGTGGTGGCTTGTATTTTCTTTTTGTAACATTCATTGAATGCTATTTTGTGGCAGATTCTTCAATGCATTATCACAGTCACTCTGTGCAACAGCTCCATTTTGCCTTTTACCTTTTTACATTAGAGGAATAATTAGAGTTGCCAGGTGTCTTAGTCTTTTTGGGCTGCTATAATAAAATACCAGAGACCGGAGAGTTTATAAACAACAGAAATTTATTTCTCACAGTTCTGGAGGCTGGAAGTCCAAGATCAAGGCACCAGAAAACTTGACGTCTGGTGAGAACCCACTTCTTGGTTCATAGACTATTTCTTTTTGCTGTGTCCTCACATGGTGGAAGGGGCAAGAGAGCACTCCAGGGTCTCTTTTATAAGGGCACTAATCCCATTCATGAGGGCTCCACCCTTGTGACCTAATCACCTCCCAAAGGCCCCACCTTCTAATACCGTCACCTTGGGGGTTAGGATTTCAACATGTGAATTTGGGGGGAGACACAAATATTCACTCTATAGCACCAGAGTTAGCCAATATTGCAGGGGACATACTTATACTAAAAAACTATTTGTTGTTTATCTGAAATTCAAATTTAACTGGAGGTCCTGTGTTTTATCTGGCCACCCTATTAATAATACACTCAAGATCACACAACCAGTAAATGGAAAAGCCATCATTTTGTGGAAATTAATAGAAGAAACCTTAACTAAATTGGAGTCGGGAAGGCCTGTAGGGGGAGCTCTCACGCCCTATCACATATGGGTCAATTACACCAAACAGGAAGAGACCTACACTTGCATCTCAGACAGGAAGTACAACTACTTTACTACTGAAGGAAGATTTCTCTCCCCACCCAGCAACAGCCCAGCCAATGAGAAATGCCACAGCTCGGCCAATGAGAAGCCATTGCCACCCTGAACTGTTCCTTTCCCCCAATGGACTTTTGTTTAGAGCAGCCCCTCCCTACTCCCCCTTTTTCTCTCTAAAAGCAGCTCCCCTTCCTTTGCTTTCTGGATTTGCCTATGGTTTGCCATAGCATGCACATGCTGAATTGCAATTATTTTGGCAATTCCCAAATAAATTTGTTTTGAGGGTAAAAATAACTGGCAAATGTGCCTTTTAAGTATTTCACCCAGGACTTAAAGCTTTAAAAAATATCATCATGGGTGCAGGCAGACTGTGAAAAAGTCACTAGCTTAGAAGGCAGAATTAGAATTTCTGGGCCCACCACAAACAGGCTATGACTAGGGGAGGGCCTCCTAACTTCTTCAAGCCACAATGTATGTCATATGCATAAAATGGGGCAACAAGCCCATCTTCCATATCTCACTGCTTAAGAAGAATAATAAACTTCTCTAGCTCTCTGAAGGATAAGAGTCAGAGAGAAAACACTTGGGGGCCCACAGAGAGTTTAATTAATAAGTCTCTTTTGTCTTTCTAGAAAAATAGAAATGGCTTCTGTTCTCCAAAAACATCAGGAAAAAACTTTCCTAGAGAAAACTCTGCCTCTTCCAAATCCACAGGGCTCTGCTAACCACGAAGATGCAGGCCTCACTCCTTCTTCCCCGGCCACTGTTGGATTCCTAAGTTGAGAAACCCCTTGTGTAGGGGAGGCTGAAGTGACCTCTGACCCCAAGGTCATCACAGCACTGATCCAGGGCCAGAGAAGAATCGGACACCATGCTTCCCCCTCTGCCCCTCCCTCTGAGCTGGGAACGTGCTCTCTACAGTGGAAATCCTTCAAGTTCCGCCTTGCCTGCTGCAGCCGAGGCCCCAGTGAACCCTCGTGGGCGGAATGAGTCTCTTGGAATTCTGCTTGGCAGAATCAGAAATCTGCGGACTTGTCCTCCATTGGAATAGACCTGTGTTCCTTACTGTGGCATTCAAGGCCTCCACGGGATAGAAGATGCTCTTCCCGTTTTGAAGATGGAGAAAATGAGACTCAACAAGGTAAATGGACTTGTCCAAGGTCTCCCAGCTCGTGAGGCACACAGGCAGGGCAGTCCAAAGGTCCCCGGTTCCTGCTCTTCCCCACCCAGAGCTCAGCCTCACAGAGGACCTAGGACTGCAAATTCACATGCACCAAACTGTGGCTCCTGGAGGCCTGGGCACAGCTGTGAATTGCCGAGGGTGGGCTGCTTCGGGCCTCCAGGACACTGCAGACCTCCTAACAGCAGGACCATGTCGGATGGGTTCTCATGAGCCTGGTTTAAGTGGTGCAAAGGCCCCACACTCACAATCACTCCACGCCTGGCAGGGAAGCATCTGGAACCTCCATTCTCTAAGGAACCGGGAGAACGCCCCATTTCCAAACGCACACTGCTCCCCACCAGCCAGTTAAGGGCACACACTGAGTGCAGAAAGCACGGGATGTGGAAGGAGGCAGGCAAGCCTGAGTCCACCCCTCCGCTCCCCTGGCCAGCTGTGGCATCTTGCAATCACCTGACCTCCCCACACTCCTAGTGAGGATCAAAGAAGACAACATGGGGGAAGGCCACTCCACCAACGAGACCATTCCCAAACTTTTCCTTATTATAGATATTTACATAGTCAGGGCAGATAAAGTATAAAAATAAAGATAAGGAAAAAAAACCATAAAAGTCACCCATAATCTCACCATCTAGAGATTAAACAAGTGACGTGCTGTGTACGCCCTGCTGGAACATTGTGTGTATATTTGTGGTGTGTGTGTGGCCTGCACAGGTGTGTGTGTCCTCTGTATTATCACTTTAGCTGGCTCTCAAGGAACCCATCAAAGAAGATGTCTTGATTTTTTTTACCCAACCCCTTATCACTAGTTCTGTCAGTTACATCCAATCCTTCACTATGATAGACAATGCATTAGGGGTGAACATTCCTGTAGCTAAATCTTTGAGCATTTTCTTAGTTATTTAGCAGATTTTCTTAGAAGTAAAATTTCTGTGGTGAAATGTGCTTCTGTGACTTTTGATAGATATTGCCATATTTCTTACTTTTTTGGTTTTATAGACACAACATTGTATTTTCTTATTTTAACTTGCATTTCTTTTATCACTAATGTGGTTACAGTTTATTTGAATGCTTATTGGGCATTTACGTTTCTTACCTTCGGCTTTGTCCATTTTTCTATTAAAATTTTTTTCCTGATTTATTTCTTTTTAAGTGCTTTTTAATATTAAGTATGCAAATCCAATAGTTACCATATATGAGGCAAATATTTTCCCACTTTTGTTTTTAGTAGTAGATAATAATAATAATCCTAATACCTCCTATCCAAGAAGATATGCCCCAAACTAGGATTTTCCTATTGTGTTGGCAGAAAATCTGGCCAAGCTGAGTGTGGTATGTGTATGAGTGGGGTGTGGTGTGTGTGTGGGGAGGGTGTGTGTTTGTGTGGTGTGTGGGTGTGTGTGGTGTGTGGGTGTGTGTGGTGTGGTGTGTGGTGTGTGAGCATGTGTGTGTGGTGTGGTGTGGGGGGGGTGTGGTGTGATATGGTGTGTGTGGGTGTGTATGTGTCCTCAAGTCACCAGGTCAGATTAAATAGATTTTAAAGGGCAAATGCAGGATTAGATGAAACTCCTTCCCCCACAGCACACTGGTTGTTAGGTCTAATCATGTGGTGATGTTTGTCTTACCTGTAAGCTTTTTCCCAAGTATTTTTTTCTTTTTAAATCTTAACTTTACTGATCGTACACCTTAGGTTTTCTGGTCTTTCATCTAATTTCCAACCCTTAGATAAACATATGAAATAAGATCTGTGTTTGAAGGAAGTCCTTATAACCTATGAAACCTTTTCACATATATTCTGTCTTAATGCAACATCTCGGTGAGGTCACCAGGAAGGAGACCATTTGTCCCCATTTTATAGGTGAGTCACTGAGGCTCAGGGAGGAGAGGTATCAATGCAAGGTCAGTAAGGGGTGGAAATCACACCCCAACCCAGATCTTCTCACTCCAAGTCCAGAACATTCTCCACAAGTGCACAGTGGTTCGTGGCCCACGTGCAGAGCAGGAAGTCAGAAACTCTGCCTTTAGAACCCTGGTAACTTGGTTCTTTGGCTCTAGGGCCTCAGCCTCCCCATCTGCATTATCAGTACAGCGTTAGCTAAGGTAAAAGACCCCCTGGGTGTAAGGACCGATGACACTGTGCCCCCACAGCAGGCTCAGCTCCGTCACAGCAGACACTGTCAGCAGGACGGAGAATCGCCTGCTCTTGAGCTGGCGTGGTCCCATCCCTGGCACTCAGCTTCCCAGGAGCTGCCCATCGAGACCATCCCACAGCCCCCTCCACAGGGACAGTTCTCATCTCTGTTACAGGTGTCCTGGGTGACTTCCTGTCATCTTCTGCATGGGCATGTGAGTAAACTGCTCCACTTTTAATCACTTGGGGCTTGTTGACAAGTGGCTGAGTCTTTGTTCATCCATTAAAAAGTTGTTAGACTCTTCCCCGTGCCGAGCATCTCGCAGGCTTCTGGGGATGGAGAGGAGGAAAACGGGTGAGACCCCTGTCCTTCGAGAGCCCTCCATCCAGTGAAAGGTGGCTGTGAGCAGGACCCCAGGAGAGTGAGGGAAGCACAAGGGAGGCAGGAGTCGGGGAGGCTCAGCTTCAGGGGGGAAATTTGGACCTGGGCATTGCAGTGTGAATAGGAGCTGGCCAGAGGGAGACGGAGGGAAAGACTCGAGAGAATAGTACAGTTACAGGGGCAGAGTTCGAGGTGATGGTGAGAAGTCCACCAGGCTGGCATGAAAGTAGGGAGAGAAGTGGGGTGCCCAGGTTGTGAAGAACCTTGAGGCTGGGCTGGGGAGCTGGTTTTATCCTGTCCTCCAGGCCACTCCAGCATGGTTGAGGGGTCAGATGTGCTGAGCCCCTAACTCTAGCTGCACCCAGGACAAGGGAGGGGAAGAGCTGTCTCCCAGAATCCTCCCACGGGACTGGCATCCACGAGAAATCCTCCCTAATCCCACAGTGCTCAGGGGTGTGTGGTGGTGATGCCCAGCCCAAACTGCTCAACTATGGTGGCTGATTCTGTTTCCCTGGGCCTTCAAGCCCACAGGCAGATGTTGCTCACCACCCAGACTGGAGGCCTTCCCCTGTGGGGCTGGAAAAGCACCTCCACTGATTTGGGGTTGAATTTTTCCTGCTATCTTGTCAACTTACTGCTCCACAACTCATGTCGAGTATTTCTCTGCCTTAGTTCAGGCTCTCAGACCATGGCAGACAGTGCTCCACATTCCTGCTTCTCTTGTCATGCCCCTGCTTAAATGACCTCAGTAACAACAATGGTAACAGTAATAGTAATAACAGCGACCATGTACTCAGTGCTTCCTTTATGCCAGCGCCACAGGAGGCCCATTCACCATGGCTCTTGGCTCTTGACCGTTATGCTTCCTGCCTCTCGTCAATTACCTCCCTCCACACTGGGATGCCTTCCACAAATGATGTGACTTTTGAGGCCCTTTCAAATCCAGAGCTCTGTCACCTAAGCCTGGATTCACATCTGAGTGGGTTGGGATATTGGGTTCGGCTGTGTAAGTGTAACAGCCACTCAAGTTAACAGTGATTTAAACAAGATGCAAGTCTTTCCTCTGGTGTAGAAGTCCCAGCAGGCATGCGGCTCTGCTCTGCAAAGCTGTCAGAGGCCCAGGCTCTTTCTGTCCTATTGCTCTGCTCTCCCTAAGGTGACGCCTGCTTCACAGGGTTCATAACAGATCACCACATCCTGTGGTTAGGGCACAACCCAGAAGTCCCTCAGACCAGCTGCATTCAGATCCTATAGGCCAGATCTTAGCATGAGGCTACACCCAGGGGCAAGAGAGGCTGGGAATGCGGTCTATTCTGGGAGGCAGGCTCAAGTTCCATTAGTGTGGAAGGATAGAACTGATACTGGAGTTCAACCAGCATTCGAGCTACTGGTTTTTAAGCTGTGTGCATTCATCCTGGTCCTCCAAAAGCTGACGACAAAATGGGATTTGCCATGCATAAGATTTCTCAGGGAATGCCAGTGAGGAAATATGGAGCGGGGAGCTAGGGGAGGCTGGGACAGCAGTCAGACCACGAAGCAAGTAGGAGCCTGGGTGAAGGAGGGAGGAGGGGAGAGGGAGGCTGAGGGGTAGCATCTCATGGTGCAGTGCAGTTCTGAGAGAGGAGAGTTCAGCAAGGCAGTCAGGGATACTGAGCGAAAGTCGCCAGCAGAGCAGACCTGCGGCTCCCTGTCTCCTGCTTCCCTGCGTGCTCAGTCGCTGTCTGGGAGCAGCATGGCCTCAAGGAGATGGATTGCAGGGCAGCAGCTAGGCTGTCCGTGGACGATGCTCCCTGTAGCCAGACTTTAAGGGCACACACATGTGGCCCCTACACTACATAACTTTGGGCAAGTTGCTTAATCCTTAAATCCCCATTTCCCCAACTATCAAATGGGTGTAAGAACTCCAACTCAGAGCGTGTGTGAGGGTGAGAGATCGTATCTGTAAGGAGTTTATCACGCAGGAAGCTCTCAATGGCTGACCACTTTTATGATTGTTGTTCTCGATGTTGTGGTTATTTACTAAAGGCTTTGGGGCAGTGGACAGACAGGAGCGGAGCTGTGCCTTAGAAAGGTTCAGACAACCCTGGACTTCGCCGCGGACACTGCTCGCGGGCCTCTGGGAATATCAGGAAGCACTTTCAAAAACAAATCCCCCTCCTCTTTCTGAAATGGTGAGATGACTTGGCAAAAAGGGCCCGTGCGGCAAGATGCAGAAAACAGAACTGGAGATGAAGATGCAGGGTCGGGGCAGGCGGGCAGAGGAAGCCGGGCGGGTCACTCTGGTTCAGCAGGCACGAGCTTGGGGCAGCTGGGCGGCCACGTCTCCGTGGCTCCGTGGCTCTGTGGCCCCCAGGTGCTGCCTCCTGCCTCAGACCGGGTGGGAGGATTCCATGTTTCTGGGAGACCGTTTCTCTTTCCAAAACTGCTGACAAATAAGGGGCATTCAAAATAAGAAGTCTGTTTCTTAGAATAAATCTTCAATTCAACTGACTTTATTGAGCACCTGGGCCAGTCCCTGGTCTCTGCCTGGGGAATCAGAGTAAGCCAAACATAGCCCTTGCCCTCGAGGGGCCCCTGGGCAGGACAAGTGTCAGTAACTGACCCTGGACATCAGTGCCTTGTGATGGGTCTAAGGGACAGGGACACTCAGGGGAGGAGGAGTTCCAGCTGGGCAGTGGGAGAGCTAGCGGGCAGTTCAGACAAGGGAACAGGGCACGAGGACACAGAGGGTGCGTTCCAGAGGCGCGGTCCTGCAGAGGGGTGCAGGGCAAGGAGGAAGCAGGAGGCAGGACATGGGTCTGGAGGGGATGGGGCCACAGCACCCAGGGCCTGGGGTCAGCAAGCGCTTTACCATGAAGCACTAGGGAGCCACTCAGAGTGTAAAGCAGGGTGGCAGGTCAGACGTGCATTTCAGGACTGTTGCACCAAGGGGCAGTGTGGGGCTGGACCTGGACCAAGGGGCTGGGCAGGAGGTGCTTCACTCATCTTACCCACCTCCCACTAGACCTCGAGCCCCCAAAAATAAGACAGTGCCTTTCCTGTTTCCTCAACACCAAGTCATGCTCAATCACGGAGCAGATGATGGAGAAGTGTTCACTGAACGCATATATGAGGGGATGCACGAAATTTAGACAAACATTTTCCAAAAATATGTTCCCAAACCAAAAGACTAATGGCTAATAAATTTCTCAGAGGAGGGACAAATGTGCCAGTTCTTTACTTACTGCTAGTCTGGGCAAGGTCCTCGCGTGCATGATTTTGTCCAGTTTAATGCTTACAACAACCCTCCATCCCTGCTCAATAAACGCAAAAATGGAAGTTTGGAGAGTTTACTCTCTGGTTGGAGACATTAAACATCATGGTGGAGACACAATTTGAAATCAGATATTCTTATATCAAGTCTAATGCCCTTTCCACTGTACGGCACACACCTGCATGTAAATAAGCACATATTCAGGCATTCAAGAAAAGCATATTCTGCATCTTCAGTGTGTGCGTGTGAACATGTATGTTTGCCAACCATCCTTGGAGATTTCCCGTTGAACTGTTGTGTAAATGGGGATGGTTTGCTCAGAAGCAGCCCTGCCAGAGTCAGAGGAAACCCCACCTGAGGTGTCAGCAGAGATAACACCACACGCACATCCAGAGAAGCCCGGACCACCGGGTTTGCTGAGACAGAGGCTGCCCGGCTGAGGGGAGAATGGATGCTCCATCTGTTGTCTGCAACAGGTTTTCAGCTGGAATGTTTTTAAATGAAATGATTAGCCGTCTAAACGTGTGCATTTCCAATTAATCTCCTTTCCAAGCAGAACATGTCATCTCCAGGGGATGATAAATCATAGCAAGATCCAAACAAAAGGGGTTGCTCTGGCCCCTGTCTGCCACTCTGAGGGACTGTCATGCAGGAAGGCCGGAGGCATGGGCTCTGACGGTGTCCCCTGGTTGGGTCAGTGCTGAGGTGACAGGGCAGTGGCCAGAGCCACCCTCTGTGGCAGGGAACAAGCCTCTGTCTCGGAGGGAGACAAAGCTCCTGGGGACCTTGAGGACAGATGTGTAGTCTTGCTCACTGGCTGCCCCGGTTCTCAGGGCACTTTCCCAAGAGTTTCTGGCCCCAAGTGGGGAAACTGAGGTAAGCTGTCACCCAGCCCCTGGCCCAAGAGCAGCCTCTAGCTCTTGATATTATTGCTAGTCCTCCCCACAGCCCTGAAACTTCTATGCCCCTCCGTTTGACACAGGAGGAAATCAGCGCAGCAGGACATGATTACTTGCCCAAAGTCAGAGAAGTAGAGAGTGGCAGAGCCAAGATTCAAACCAGGTTTATCTGGGTCCAAAGCCATGGCTTCTGGGAGCCAAGTTAGAGGGCTAGGTCTGTGAAATGCTGTGCTGAGTTCACCCGCAACATAATCACACAATGTGATGTGTGGGTTGTGCATGTGTGTGTGTATGGCATGTGTGTGGTATGTGATGTGGTATGTTTGTAGTATATAGTGTGGGGTGTGTGTGTGTGTATAGTATGTATGTGTTATGTGTGGTGTGATGTGGGTGTGTTGTGTGGTGTGTGTGGAGTGTGTGTATGATGTGTGTGTGTGGTATGTATATGGTTCATGTGTATGCATGTATGGTATGGGGAGGTTGTGTGCATGGTTTGTGTGTATGTGTGGTGTGTTTGTAGTGTGCTGTGTGTATGGGGTATATGTGTGTATGGTATGTATGTATTATGTGTGGTATGTGGTATGGTGTGTGTGTGGTATGTGTGATGTGTGTGGGGTTGTATGTATGATGTGAATGTGTTGTGTGTGTGGTGCATGGTTTGTGTATATATATGGTGTGTGGTTTGTGTGTGTGCATGTATGGTGGGGGAAGTTTGTGTGTGGGGGGGTGGGTGTGTGTTGTGTGATCTGTGCCCCTGGTGGAAGATAGTGCCAGTCAAACCAGAGAGCAGTAAGAGGGGCTCAGGGACCATGACCTATGAGTGTCTACCATCAACCACTCAAATCTTCCCTGGAGCTGGTTGTCCAGAACTCAGTGCCCTGAGACATGGGCAGGCTGCACTCAGGAACTAGAGGAAATGCCCTCACCCCAGGCGGCACCCCCACGCCAGCGAGCGAACCCATGCTATAAAAATGAGCGTTCATGTGACTCTGGCAGAAAGGGGCCAACCAAAGCCACTGAGCTGGGCGTGGTGGGTGTTGGCAGCCCAGTGGCTGTGAGTGGTGGTGACAGGATGCCTCATTTCCATGGCAACATAGTGGAGACCGTTTCACAAATACCAGCCAGTGGGTGCCACAGCGGGGCCGCCAGGAGGACTGAGGTCTAAGATCTGAGTCTTCCCAGCTACCACCAGAAACTTACCTCCTAGGGGTGCCTAGGGCCCTGGCCTCCTCAGGGGTTGTCCTCTGTCCACTTGGTTCTGCAGGTATTTATTCTTTCATTCAAAACATCCCTTATATCCCTGCACACAACTTTGCACACCTTTGTGCACTCTGCCAGGACTGTCCTTTCTCCTCTGGCTGGTGAACTCCCCCAACCTTAACATCCACTTCAAATAGCCCCTTGTATGGTCACATGACCATGCTGAAAGCCAAAAGGCTTCAGGGAAGCTCCAGACAAGCAGGTGGGGACAGCGGGAATGGATAAGGTCTGGATAAGGTCGAGGAGAGGACTCCCAGGATGAGTAAACTATTACTTTCCATCAACCTTCTGTAGAGGTATCGCAGAAGGAACACTGTCTTGCACTGACTGGGTGGCCAGGGATTCTGAGCCCCAGAATCCCCTTCCATAAAATGGGGTCATTGGAGAAGATGTTTCCTAAGGGCCCTCCCAGCTCTGACAACATCGTGACCCTGGGGTCCCGTTTCCCCTCTCTCTGAGTGTTACCTATTTTCCCAGGAGCTTATATCCCTCCTGGAGTCAGACAGGCTGGCCTCTGTCCTGCTGGCCCCAGACCAAGGCAGGGTTTACTTGACTTGGTTTTTCCTGTGGGCTCCCAGGGAGTCCCCTCCCTTGCTTCTCTGGAAGCCTCCAGTGGGGGAGCGCCAGGCAGGCAGGGGTTTCTCAGGCCCTCTTTCTGCTGTACCCACCGTGCCACCATTTCTGCCCTGCAGGGCTGCTCCATGACGGCACCTCTACAAGTCTCTACAAGTCCCCCCAACTTGTCTGGGGGTCTCTGTGCCACTCGCACCCTCACTCCTGCCAGGATAGTCTTAGGGACCACAACCACAACTCACTTGCTTTCTTCTCAGATTCTCTCCAAACGCTTTCCCCCAGCCTGAAAAGGTTCTTATCATCTCTGTGATGGGAAAGCCACTGTGTGGCTGATGGTATGAACTCCGTGCTCTGAGGCCTGGACTTTGCTGATAATATTTAAACCAGGCTTCCAGGAAAAGAGGGCAGATTTAATAAACATCTAGTTTCACTACCTCCCAAAACCCCACTAGAATGATACAAAAGAGATTCCCGTGTGTGCGCGCCCACACACACACACACAGCCCCAGAAGAGCAGACCACAACATTTTAGAAGCTGGAAAGTGGATGGAAGAATGGTAACTGACTTAGCAGACCCAAGACAGTAAAATCTCAAACCCACAGTGAGGAAAACTGAGAACAAACTAGTTCAGAATTCTCAAGGAACTAGAAGCATCAGGAAGCTCTGGGCCTTGGGGTAAAGCGACAGCTGAAATAAGGAGGATTAATTTAAAGTAGCCAAAGAAGTAGGTGGGGCCTTGGTCCCCTCTGCTCCCCACTAATGGGCAACTGCCCTTTCCCACACCAGGAGAAGGCTGGAGATTCATACCCTGGAAAAGAGTAAAAAGGGGCTCTTTGCATTGCAGAATGCCAGGCGGAGCTGAGGACGTACATTCTCACCCCAAACAAAGGGATTAAGTGAATGTACGAATCCTGAATGCCAAGTCCACTGCCCCCACATCCCCCACCTGAAGTCTGGGAGCGAAGTCTTCGCCCTCTGGGAGGAGACTGAGGATGTCTTCTCTGGAGAAATGAGGCCCAGAGTGCATCGTTCTCATCTGGTGCATTCAGACCACACAAGGGCTCATCACTGCGATGTTTCAGAAGATCCTACAAGCTTCCAGAGAGAGGAAACAAATCACATTCAAAAAGCTAGGAAATGGAATGAATTCGGCTTCTTACGGCAACCATTGAAGCTAGAAGACAGGAACAGCTTCAACATTCAAGGGACAGTGATTTGCAAACTAGAATTCTATAAGCGGTGAAACTCTTCATCAAGTAAGAGGATAGAACAAGGATTTTCAGATATGCAAGGACTCAAAATATCTACCTACAATGGCTCCCTTCTCAGAAACCTCTAGAGAATGTGCTCCCTTAAAAGGAGGGAGTAATCCAAGAGAGAAGAGACCACCGGACTCAGGAAACAGGCGACCCAACACAGAAGAGCAGCAGAGGAAGTTCTCCAGATGAGGCAGAGACAGACGCTGGGCAACGGCTGAGCTCTGGACACAGGACAACGGGTCCATCCGGATCAGGGCGGGTGAGAAATCTCCAGAGAGACAGACTTCAGGAAGCTGAAACCCATAGAGCCCCTGACGCACCTGAATGACTCGAGAGGACATTTTGACAACTAGTGAAAAGCCTGGAAAGGAATTAGTGATAAATACATAGAAAATCAGACTCTGAAACGAGACAATGATTAGCTTCAGAGACAGCAAAAGTCTGTAGAGAAGGAAAAGGAGTCATAATTTACCACATTTTTTAAACTATAGAAAGTGTTTCCATGGCTTAATAATGTAGAGTGACTTGATCTATCCAAAATTACATCATAATTCAATATGGATGAAGGGGTGCAGGAAGCGTTCACATGGTTGGGAAAGCAGGGGTGGAGAAGGAGCTCAATTTCCATCTTCCAAAATAGGAACTCGATAGAGAGTGTCCACACTGAAAAATTAGAGAGCGATTATGCAAGCGTGTTATCTGGAGAGGTAGAGGCCACCCCAAGTAGTTGGGGAAATAATGTAGGAGTGGCTACTTCAGGGAGGGAAACGTGGTGGGACGGGGCAGGGGAGTCCTGTTGTGTTTTCACAGCAGACCTTCTAGAGCCCTATGACTCCTTAATAGATACAGTGCATAAAACTGAAAGCAAAGGAGGGAAGAGAGAGGCGTAGATAACTTCCATCTTTGCTCTAGTGAGCGATGGCCTTCCTACGTGGAAAGCACTGGGTGGCACCGACGGGCACCTGCAGGTTGACTGGAGTCTAGTTTCAGAGCCTGAGTTGCCAAAATACGGGCCTCCTGGAGGCAGCCAACAGCACAGAGGCCCAGAGCAGCGAGAATCCATGAGGCTCTTGAGTCCGGCCCTTGACCGTGGTGAGCATGGGAGGTGAATGTTCCCCCTCAGTGGAAGGCAGTGGCACATTTCAGCCTGGCTTCGTAGTGGAAGGTGGTCACCACACATCCAATGCAGCTCCGAGTTCCACCCCCACCCCCGGCCTGGCACCCAGTCGGTGCTCTGAACATCTGTTGAGTTTGTGTCGTGGACAAAGTATTGAGCTAAATTTCATCTGAAATCTGGTGTGTGTGTGTAGGTCTTTTTAAGGCTGTCTTCAGGTTATAAATAACAAATAGGTCCGTGTCTATAGTATGCTCTCACAGACTTACCTCTTCTGACCCTCACGTCCTCTGCGGAAGTACAAGGGAGGCGTTTTTGTTTTTCTCTTTGTGCAGAAGACAAAACTGAGAGTCCAGGAGTTTAAGTCATATGCCCAAGGTCACTGGGCCCCTTGTGGTGGAGGCTGAGAAGATGTTCTCAAACCACGCTGGCTCTCACCTGTGGACACGCCTTCCGATTGCCTTCTATGTCACATTTTAATTCGGCTTCCAGCAGGCCTTGCAGAACTCACCAACAGAGAGGAGCGAGGCGGGCGGCCCCCAGGCACTGGGTGACTTGAGTGGCTCTGACGCAGGGACGGGGCAGTGAAATGGTACGTACAGACCTGAGCGGAGCGATTTGCTGGCCCGCTCATGAGCGCCTTCCTCCCCTCAGTGACCACACACAATCTGTCTGTGACTGCCTCAGGAAGCAATTTAGGGAAGGGCTTTCTTTACACAGCCTGCATCAGATGGAGGCGGGGCAACAGGATCACAGGGTCTGAGCCACCACAAGGCCAGAACCCTCCAAGGGGGACTGTGCAGAGAGAGGTAGGAACAGACACGGACCAAGCCCTCAACCTGGGTTAGGCTCTTCACCCAGGCCAGCTCATTTAATTCTCACAACAATATTATACATTGGGAATAATTATCCCCATTTTCCAGATGAGGAAACTGAGGCTCCGAGGCTCCTGACATGCTAAATTCACCCAGCTGGAAAGTGGAAAGTGACAGAGCAGGGATGCTCTTCCCACCTGACCACACTGACAACTAGAGTGGGGTTGCTGGGAGTCAGAACCGCCAAGTGCGGCTTGCCTGGGCTCTCGTCTGCAGCACCTAAAACTGAAAAATAAATTGACTCAAGGGAGGGCGTTAGCCGGATGGCGGGCCTGTGGGAGCTTGGTATTTTTAGCCATTTTGTCATACAGACCAGGATGGAAAGATGAGAAACCACAGGGGCTGGCACAGGCCTCGGGATGAACTCATGGGCCCAAAATAGGTGGAGCCAAAGCCCTCAGATGCTGGTCGTGAGGCCTCCCACAAGCCACAGAAGGGCTGGGTTCTTTTTTGTTTTCTTCTGGGGCCTGAGACCTCTTTTAGAAGGTATTAAATCAAAGGATATTCGAGCTAGAAGGAACCTTAAAGATTTCAGCGTCTACTCCTTCTCTTGTGCTAATGGGGACACTGAGGCTGGGAGAAGGGCAGTTTCATGTAAGTGAGTGGCAGAACCGGGCCCCACCCAGGCCCCTTGGCCTCGTCCTTTCCCCTACGCCCCACTGCCCGCCCGCCAGCCCTGCCCTGGCTGACCCCGCCCTGGGGTCTCGGTGCCGGACAAGGAGAGTGCGGAGACCGTCGCCGCCATACAGGGAGTTAGAAAGCCTGGGCTCCGATTTGGGCTCGTCACTTACAAACTTGGCGATCCGCCTTTTTACCTTTTTAGTGATGCCCATTTCTCAAATCCGGATGTTATGGCTTTTCGTGAGATTCCAGGGAGACAACATATAAATGTGACTTCCTGCTCCACCACCTTGGGGGAGTTTCTGGAAGGAAGGAGGTGTACGAGGTGGTGTGGGAGACCTGTTGGAAACTTCCCTCCAGGCAGCCACTCCTTCCTCTCTCCTAGCAGAACCAGATTGTATCTGGTACCCGTTCTCGTGGCAAGTGCTTCAGGGAGGTGGTCAGCCCCTGGCACTGGGGCATCAGGACAAGTGTAGTGACCTCCTTCTCCTGGCCAGTAACTGTTCAGCATGGGCTTGCAACACAGTTCTGATGAAAAAGATGAAAGGACATCTGGGGGCTTCCAGGGAAGGTTCCTCCCTGATTAAAAGGAAAAAAAAAAAGCACATGGGAAGAAATGGTCGCTGGACATTGTCATGAAATTGTGACAACAGTGTCTATTACAGCTTTACCAGGAAGGGGGTCGTCAACCTTAGGGCAAAGGACAGCAGGGCAGAAAGATGAAAAGAATCTGGGTCCTCGAAGATGGCCTTGCCTCTGACTGCTTGCTACGTGAGATCACAAATTCCTCGTCATTTAAGTCACTCACCTCGGTGGCTTTTGATATTTGAAGCCCAGATCCTTCTAGCTGCTATGGATGAGTCGGAACAGAAGTACATGGTAATTTTACTTTTAATGCCAAAGCTGACTCAGCACTTGACTCTCCTTGAGGCCCTTTCAAAAGACAGTGCAACCTCATTAATCCAGCAAAGTCTTCCTCTTTTATGCGAATTTCCTGACGCAGCCTTTTAGCCCCTTGCTGCCAAGGCCTGTGTGTCGTGTTCAAGGCATGTCATGCTTAGATCATGAGGTCAGCCAGCACGATGATGCCGGAAGACATGGTGAGTGTTGTTTGCATCCATGGGTGTTAACCCAGTGTTGCTGCTAATCCTCGGTGGTGCTGGGCATCAGGCCCCCCCCCGCAAATCACAAGGTTGGGCGATCTGTCTTCTGGGTCCATGCCTGTGTCCATCCCCTACCCCGATAGCCCTCTTCCTGCCTTGTGGTTCCAGCATCCTCCTCGTGTTCTCTCACCCTTCCTCAACTAGGACCTGCCCTCAGAGGGTGGGCAGGATCAAATTTCAGGTTGGGGGCTCAGAAGGCTCAATTCTGGCTCAGCCATGAATTCCCTGGAGAGGGGCCGTGTCTCCAGTCTGAGCCTGTTTTCTCACCTAATCAATGATGAGATGGGGTTATAGCAAGTCCCGCTTCAACCAGAACAACCTGCTGTTGTCTGTTCATGCCTCTGGGTTAGATCTTATTTCTGACCAAAAAGTTTTAAAACCATTGGACAAGATTACCTTTAGGGGTCCTTCCAAATCTAAGGTCCTTTCCTACCCACCATGGGTGACTGAGAACTATCTAAAGCAAGGTTTGCAACACAGGTATTCACAGGGCAGGGCAGGTGATGCAAACAAGTGAAGAGGGCCCAGTGTGAGGCGACAGGGAATGGTGAGGACTGTGGAGAACTGGTGTGAGCACATGCATCTGAACAGACCTGATATATTTTAGTTGTTGCCTTGAGGGAATTCAGGATCAGGGCTCCCAGAGTTGCTGACTTTTCAAGAGAAGCCAGAAATCTGGATTTCTATGGGAAATACTTGGATATGAGCCAAATAAAGCAAATTCAGCTTGTGGGCTACCAATTTGCAATCCCCCATCTGCAGAGTGACTCCCTTACAGAAGTCGAGGGAATGAATAAAAGTGTAATTGGAGTGGCTGTGTATTCAGTGTCTCTTGAGTGCCAAGCCCTGAGCCATGAGCTTCATGGACTTCATCTCATTTATTCCTCGTCAAAACCCTGTGACCTCTGGGGGACATTGTCAGAGTCCATGTCCCACTCTGTCCCCTTCCTTATGGGTCACCTTTGGCCCCTGTGGAGCCCTGCAGTTTGTCTGTCCCTCCCAGGGGCAGCCAGCCCTGAGCTTGCCCCTCAAACTGCCTCCCTGCCCCTCTGCCTTTTCCTCTTTGAAGCATAGAGTGTAATTTGGGAGAGGGCTGGAGAGGGGCCTGTGAAGACGTGGCCAAGGTGAGGGAGGCAGTGGTGGGATGGAGGGAAAGAGTGGTGACCAGACCGTCAACTCCAGCCTTGTCAAAGGTGGGCCCCCGCTGGCCCTGACTCCTTTCTTTGCCCTAAAGGCCCAGGTGAGTAGATAGGAAACCAGGAAGGGAGAAAATCAAGTTATTGAGAGACTACTGTGTCCCAGGCTCTATCCTTTATGTATATTACCTCATTTAATCCTCACAACAGCTGAATGAAGGAAATGTCCCCATTTTACAGATGAGGAGACTGAGGCTCAGAGGGTGGAAAGCATCAAATCCAGGCCAGAAGTCTGGTCCGTTTACCTCCAAAGCCTGTGCTGCCCTCCCAAATCGCATCAAGCTCAGACAGTATAGTTGACTGGACTAAATACAGCTCCGGCGTAAGAAGGATTTTACTGCACTTGTCTCTTTAGAAAACATAACTGTGGTCATTCCATATGCCTGCCCCGCTGGGAATAGCAAGGCTGCCGACTGCAGCTCAGAGCCCCCTGTTTTCCTGAACGGGGGGGACAATATGTTTCTTCCCACCATTCTTGGCTAGGAGTGGCCCCAACCTATGCCTGCTGTGTCGCCTCTGCTCCTGTCATTCCTAGCTGGTCCCCACGATCAAGCCAGGAACGACCGGTGGCTGGAATAACAGTACGTGTACTTGAGTTTGTCTACATAACTCTGGGTGCGTGTGTCTGTCTGTCTGCATGTCGCTAAAACCTGACCATTGCGGGGAGGTGAGTGTGTGTGTATTTATGTTGCTAAGTCCCAAGTGGGAGTGTGTGTGTGTGTGTGTGTGTGTGCACGCGCGCGCGCACGCGTAACCTAAGTTTGTTTGTGTCCATGTTTCTGTCTGTCTGTCTGTGTAGCAGTGAGGCTACACCTCAGCTCAGGCTCCTGTAGCTGGAGCAGCCAGCTCCCTTGAGCCAGCGTGAGGCAGTTGGCAGCCCTACCAGGTTCCTCGTAGGAATCTGCCAGGATTAGCTGTGAAGCTGCACAGCTTTCCTCCCAGATGGGTCTGGACAGGTCGGCATGAATCACAAATTCTGAATCCCCTGTGGGCCTCATTTCCTTCGTAAAATTCCTTCCTGTCTGCTGGAATGAGCAAAGTAAAATTGACTGAGCCTGCTTTTGTAGGAGCCTCCTGAAATGAAGTGTCCTGAGGTCACCTCAGAGCCCACTGTGTTCCTGGGGTGTCAGGGCCACCAGAACTCAACCACGGTCTTCCTGGCAGGTGGCCAAGGTCTGAGCACCCCCTCCTTAACACTCTTCCCTCCTGTGACCCCTAGCCAGGAAAGACCCCACTGAACAGGTGCTCAGAGGGCATGGACACCAAGGGCCACACACAACCATTCTGTCTTCCTGTCTCTCTCCCACTCGTCATTTGCTAAGGGACCCTGGAGCCAGTGCCTCCCCCACTCTTGCCCTCATGTTTAAAGACCCCTAAGCTCTACATGTGACAGGGTCCCAGAGGTCCACCTTCTCAGTAGATTTTGAGTCCTCCTCTCCAAGGAACTCACACACCTTCTTCTTCTTGGGCCTGGGAAAGTGTCGTGGAACATGGAAGGGGTACTGGTCTTGGTGTTGGGGCCTTTACCTCAAGTCCTACATCTGTCCCTCACCAGGTTGGGGTCCCTGGGCTGTCTAGTCAGCTCCCTGAGCCCTTGTTCCTCATTTGTAAGCAGAGGTAAGGTTTACTTCTATCACAGGTGAGATAGACAATGTGAACTGACTTCTGGGGAGAGGAGTGTAAGTTGTTGGTGTAAGAACTTTGCCCAACTTTTTCTCTATCATGTATGTAAAACATCTTTTTCTTTCTTTATCTGTACAAGTTTTGTCCTGGTTAATATTTACATAATATATCTTTATCCATTATTTACTTCCCACATTTCTGAATCTCTATGTTTTACATGTAAATAGCATAAAGTGGGATTTTGTTTCTTATCCAGTCTCACAGTCTTTGTCTTTAACAAGATTATTTAATCCATTTACATTTAACATAATTTCTGATGTATTTCTGTTGAAATATACCACCTTTGTGGTAATGGTATTGTGGTGCTATATTTTTAAAGTCCTTGTCTGATAAAGATACATACTAAAATATTTATGAATAAAATGATGTGATGTCTAGGATTTGTTTTAAAATACTCTAGGAAAAAAATGAGGGAGAGAAATGAAACTAGATTATTAAGCGTTAGGATGATGGGTCCATGAGGTCCATTATACTTTTCTGTTTATTTTTTAACATTATTTAAGTGTTCTATAATAAAAAGTTCTTAAAATCTGCCATCTTATTTTATACTTTCTAATTGTCCTGCCTATTTTGTTTCTTTTTCTCTCATATCTTGCCTTCCTCTAGACTATTTTTTAGCATTCTACTTTTTTCCCTCTATTCATTTGGAAGTTGCATATTCTGTTTGAATTTATTTAGAACTTACTTTTGAAATTACAACATGCATTCTTAGCTGAACCAAGTCTAACATTAATCAGTATTTTTGCCCTCCTTCTTCTCTTTAACTCCATTCACTCCTCCCTCAATTTATATGCAATTGTTGTCATGCATTTTTATTCTGTTTTTAAACCCTACAGGACATTGTTTTCATTGCCTGATACAGTCTGTTTTCACTTAAATTTATTTAGACATTTATCAGTTTCTTTGTTCCTCGTTTCTTCTTGCACTACAGTCTTTCCAACTGGCATTGTCTTCTTCTAACTGAGGTACATCCTTTGGAATTTCCTCTTCTATAGGGTTTTGTGTGACAGACTCTCTCAACTGTCCTTATATGAAACTGTCTTTATTTTGTCTTTATTCTTTTTTTTTTTTTTTTTTTTTTTTGTGGGGAAGACCAGCCCTGAGCTAACATCCGTTGCCAATCCTCCTCTTTTTGCTGAGGAAGACTGGCCCTGCGCTAACATCCGTGCCCATCTTCCTCTACTTTACATGGGACGCCGCCACGGCATGGCTGACAGGCAGTGCGTCGGCGGGCGCCCGGGATCCGAACTCGCGAACCCCGGGCTGCCAAGCATGGACTAAACCGCTGCGCCACCGGGTGGCCCCTGTCTTTATTCTTAAAAGATATTTTTGCTGAGTGTAAGATTCAAAGTTGGCAGTTATTTTCAGCAAATTGAATTCTGTTGTCTTCTGTCTTCTATCGTTGCTTTGAGAAGTCAGTTCTCAGTCCTACCATTGCTCATGTGACATTTCCCTCTAGCTGCTTTTAGGATGGTTACTTTTGGTGGTTTTTCTGAAGTTTCACAATGATATATCTAAGTGTAGATTTCATTTTATTTATCCAGCATTCACCCAGCATTTATCCAGATTCATCGTGATTCTAAAATTTGTGGATTGGTGTCTTTTGTTAGTTCTGGAAAATTCTCAACCATTATCTTCAAATATCACCTCTGCCACATTATCTTACCCTTTTCTTTCTAGGATTCCAATTTTGTGTATATATAGGACAATATATATATAGTAGTATGTATAGGACGATAGGATATACAGGATATATATATACACACACACACATGTGTATAAGATATATAGTGATATATATAGGACTACTATATAGGACTTTTTACTCTTTGTCTCTTGCCTTTTCAACCTGAATTTTCCATCTTTTTTGTCTTTCCATGTTGCACTCTGGAAAATTTCTTCTAACCTGTCTTACAATTCACACATATTTGCTTCAGCTATACACAGTCTGCAGTGGAACCCATCCTTTTAGTTTTTATTTCAATTATTGAATATTTTTATTTCTACAAGCTCTATTAGGTTCTTTTTCAAATTGACTCTATAACTTTTGATAGATTCCTATTCCCTGAAGATATTTTCAAGCCTGCCTTTATTTTGTTAAACGTAGTCAGCTTAGTTGTCTTATGGTCTGGATATTGCTCATGGAGTCTGGTTCTCGCTCATGGAGCCTAGGACTGTTCTGGTCATCATATTGTAAAAATTACTTGTGGAAATAATTTGCCACCCATGCTAACGATACCTTCCTCAGAGAGGATTTCCACTTGTTTTTCCAGGCACCTGGGAACATTACCAAGTTCAAGGCTTGAGAGATTCTGACCCAGGAGCTTTTCCACTTCCAAATTTTAATTCTGTATCTCTCATCTCAAGAATCTGTCAAAACCTGGGTTCTAATTTTCTGGGTTTAGCAAATGACCTCAGGGCACAGACATCCTTAATTCAGGCTTACCTCTCTGAATGAATGTTCCTTTCATTTTGGGTGTGGTGGTTTCTTGCTGTCTTGAAATCTCTAATGCTTTGTGAAAATACATCTTACCCATATTTTTCAGTTCTTTTCAGTAGGAGAATTAATCCAATAAACTGCCAATCATTCTGGAAATTAGAAGTCCTTTTGAATTTTAGACTCTAGATTCTAAAATGTTTATCCCAGAGCAGCACTTCACAAACTTTAATGTGCATGCAAATTGCCCAAGGATCTTCTTAAAATGTGTGTTTTAATTTAGTAGTCTGGGGTGGGGATCATGAGTTTGCATTTTTAACAAGCTACAGAAGATGCCGATGCTGGTGGTCCACGGACCACTACTCTGAGTAGCAGAGCTATAGAAAACATTTTCCCAGAAAACACTGGGAACCTGTAAGTTCATAAAACAGCACTTCTGAGTTTCCTAAATGAGTGTTAAATGAGAAGACAAAAAAAAAATCAA
This sequence comes from Tapirus indicus, assembly GCA_031878705.1. Lineage (NCBI taxonomy): Eukaryota > Metazoa > Chordata > Mammalia > Perissodactyla > Tapiridae > Tapirus > Tapirus indicus. The sequence continues at coordinate 7,803,463 of CM062923.1, read as the reverse complement.
GAGCCCTTACTCTCTTTCCTCCTCATTCAGAGCCTACTGACTCAAATTTATACTTAATTTTAATAAACCTGTTTATCTGGTTTCTCAGGACAGACAAAACCAGGAGTGTGTGTGTTTTGGATATTGAGGAAGTTCTGCCTGACACAGGGACACAGATCATTTGTACAGTGGATCTTTGGTCCTTGAATGACCCCGAGCTGCCTGCTCTGGCCAAAGCAGGGTCAAGTGTAACTCCCCTTCAGGTCTAAGAGCTCATTATCTACAGCAGCAGTCTTCAAACTTTTTGGTCTCAGGACATCTTTATGTTCTTAAAAGTTATCAAAGAACCCAAAGAGCTTTAAATTATGTGTGTTATATCTATCAATATTTGTTATATTGGAAATTAGAACTGATAAAGTTTTAAAATATCTATTAATTTAAAATAAATGTTTATTACATGTTAACATAAATAATATATTTTTATGAAAAATAATTGAATATTTCAAACACACACAAAAATTTAGTGAGAAGAGTGACACTTTTACATTTACATTCCAGTCTCATACTGTTCTGCATTCAATCCATTGTGATATATTGGTTTCGTTGAAGTATTTAAAGAATAGCTGGCCACAAGGAGATAATGTAGTTTAAAAAGAGAGGACTATTTTAACAGCCTTTTTCAGACAATTGTGGATATTCTTCTTCAACATTACTTAAATCCTCAGTAAGGGGTAGTTTCTTAAAGATAGTGCAGTGTGGAATCTGAATCCCTATCAATAACCTTTTTATACTCTAACATTAAAATCCTTTGTTCTATCTTGTATTTTGAATGGATCTTTTATCCATGCAGGATTTCGTAACATAATGCATTTGTTGTCTGGAAAATATTGGTTCACTGAGTTATACGAAGCTTCCAAATGTTGACGTATTTCATCATACAGTATTAAAAAACCACACTCATTAGTCTCTAACCACATCTCATTGGTCTTCAAGTACCAGAGGCTATCAAGCTGAAGGTGGCAGATACAAGTTTTCCAGCTTCTGATTTTTCACTTGAAAACTCAAATCTTTTCATTGGCAACAAATACTGTCAGTTGCTTTCCTTGAAGTGACAGGCTCACTTTGTTCATTTTTGTGGAAACGTTAGCCAAACATCCAAGTCAAAATAACCATTCCTTGCCTGTCGGTTGTTCTTTTCAAGTAAAAATGACATTCCATGAAAATGCAGCTCATTCAGCTTGCAACTCAATCACACACCATATTCAGTGTCTTCAGACGACTATCGTATTTCGGTATGTATACAGGTGCTTATGATCACTTCCCAGTTCCTCACACAGAATATTAAAAGGCCATGTATTTAAAGACTGAGATTTAATCAAATGAGTAATTTCTACTGCTTCATCAAAGACATTCTTAAGTGAAACTGGCGCTTTTTTTCCACTGCAAGTGCAGGGTGGTGAAGAACATGACGGCCACTAGAGCAGTTTGGGGTCTCTGTGCCAGCAGTTTACCCACCATTACCTGTGCACCATCAGGGCTACTGTCAGCATGGTGAAAAGAGCAGAATATCTTATATTAGTATGAAAATACTTTTGATTTCAAGGACTCCCTGAAGGGTTTCTGATTTCCCTAGGGGTTCAAGGACCACAATTTGAGAACGACTAATCCAAGAGTTTTTAAATTAATCCTACTGTAAAATATGCCATAACCATTAGAAACAATGAAGTAGAACTGTATATTTTCACATGGAATTTTTTCCACATCAAATTTAATATGTGAAAATAAAAATTTTAAACTATCATAAGACAATAGTATTTTATATACTAGAACATTATCACATCTATATTAAACTACATATATATATGTGATCTATATGATACATACCGTACTGTTTGTAATTATAATTCATAATTAGTACATTATAATTAGTAATTAGCTATATATATATATATAATACACACCATACTGTTAGTAATGTCTTCTGAGGAGCTTCAAGTTTTTATTATAATGTTTGTATTGAATCTATTATAATAATGTATCCACATGTTGTTTCATTCAATGACTAAACAATTTTTTAAGATGAAACAAAGGGGAGAAAAGAGCCCAGCTTAATGCCTCCTTCCTTCAGGCCTTGAGTCTCTGGCAGGCTACAGGAGAAACGTCAACCTGATTTTCTTCAACAACCGCTCACTCCCAGGGAATCTCACTGCCTCTGTTCCTTGGGAGGAATGAGGTGGCCCGGGGGTAGGGGGGCGGGCACAGAGCTGGGCTCCTAGTAGTGTCAATCCTCCAAGGAAGGCCTCTAAGAGGCCAGGGGAATGTAGCACATGCTGCTTTCAAGGTTTATGAAGAGCCTGGCTTTTCTCACTTTGGGAGGTAGATGGAGGAAGAACTGGGTGCTTTTTCCCCTTGTTGTTTAGAACCTGTGGGGACAGAGGTGAAATAACTCTCCTACCTTGGGTTGGCTGTGGGTGTCTCATGGGTGGGCCAGGAAAGGCTGGACTGAACTCCTGGTCTCCCTGTGGAGGCGACGCCCTGGGAGAGAGGCCCACAGCAGGCCCTGGGAGGAAATTCCATTCAGCAGGTGGAACATGATGCCTGAGGGGGCCTCAAGGACTCCAGGTGTGGAGAGAGACTGGGTAGGAGTCCTGGCCCCACTCCCTCAAGATTCTGAGATCTGAAACAACAGACTTAATCCCCCTGACTCTCAGCTTCCTGATTTGTAAATGAGGATACAATATCACTCTCAAAACTTTGCTGGTGAGTAATAAAGGAGATAACATGTGTACAGCATTGAGCAGAGTCTAACACACAGCAGACACTCATTAAGTTATAGTTTAGTCATATGAGGAGCATGTACTAACCAGGCAAAATGTGGGGGGAGAGTCTTGCTGGGGTATTGTCAGTGACTTGCCACTTTGGGGAAAAGGCGGCCTTCGGGAGGAGGAAAAGGGGGCAGCCCACCTTTTGGAGGAACTGATGTGTGAGTTGAGATCTGAAGGCTCGGTAAGGGCAGGTGCTGGACCCTAGGCTGAGAGAAGACCGTGCACAAGGGCATGGAGGCCCGAGCAGGGTGCTTGGGGGATACTGAGGTGGCCTGCTGTGGCTGCAAGCATGAGGTGAAACACACGGCTAGAAGGGGGCCAGAGCAGGCAGCTGCCCACCACTTTCACCAGGAGTTCTGAGGAAGGAGTCATTTGGGGCTGCAGTCAAAGTGGAGGCCTCTTGGAGGAAGAAGCTTCTGGCACCTTCTAGGATTGTTTGAGCAAGATCCCAAACTCCATCTCCTTCTTGGCTGGCTTTCTAAAAGTCTGACTGTGATGGGGAGTGTGTGAAAGGCTGAGAATAGAGGAACCAGAAGCTGAGAACTCCTTTGAAGAAGATGTGTTTTCCCAACTGACTCCTTGCTGCTGTGTGTGAAAATTGCTAAGAGAGTTTGCTCTTGGGTGTGCTCATAATAGCTCCCCCAGGGTCCTGGCTGTGAAGACTGATGAGCTCCTTCTTCACAGCTGTCCAGGAAGCCCGGGACTGTGTGGCTTCCTGAGGCCAGCCCTGTGACCTCTCAGCCATGGAGGAAGGATGGGGGACAGAAGAGCAGGCAACACATTTGCAAATGTGTGATTTCTCTTTGTTAATCTCTGCCTGTGTTTATATCCAGGCTCACTGAGGAAATAAATCATGGGTGACGTCAGCAAGCCCAGGGAGGTTGACTCCTGAGTCATCCTCAAGGGAATGGGGCATCTGGTTAATTGAATTCTATGGCTCCAATTGAGTTACCACAGTGACAAAGGAGGGATGTGCCAGAGCTAAGACATTGAAAAGAGCATTAAGACGTTGAAAGAGTGCACTTAACACTCTCAGTCCACAATGGGGATTCAGTCCTCCTCCGAGAACTCAAGGAAACCCAGTAGCTGGCAAGGCCTGACTCATTGTAATGGGCTTCAGTTTTCATTGCCCTGGATTCTAGACATAAAATGTGCTGGAATTTGGACTGAATCAACAGCTTCATGCATGTCTTGGCTCAAAACCTTTCATTGGCTCCCCAATAAGGACTGCCAGATTTAGCAAATAAAAATGCAGAATGCTCAGTTAAATTTGAATTTCAGATATTCAATGAACCTTTTTTTAGTATAAGTATGTCCTTGCAAATATTATTTGCTATTTATCTGAAATTCAAATGTAACTGGGCATCCTGTATTTTATCTGGCAACTCTACCCCCAGTGGCTGCAAATTACAGCCCAAATTCTGGTATCTGGTTCTCCAGCATTTAGCCCCTTCCTGACTTTGCAACCTCATTTCCCACTGACTGTTCCCTTTCTTGTATCATTTAGTTTCCAGTCAAACTTAACTACCTTCTAATCATTGCTTTGCCTTTTGTTTTCTTGCCCACCAGCCTTTGCAAACACTTCTCCTTTCACTTTCCATCTTAAAAGCCTTGTCTAGTATGCCATCCCCAATCCCCAATGGGGCAGAACCTCTCTCCTCTTTGAACATCCTTGGTGTCTTTTTGAATGAGCTTCTACAATTGTGGAGGTCACTTATTGCCTTGTTTGCCTGGCACCTCCTCCTTCTTCTGGGAAGAGCATCCCTCCTTTTGAGAACTGCTCCTCTGACTCCAACACTTATTTCAGCAGGAGCTTCCATGCTCTTACTGGCTCTGACCCTGGGCCACAGATGATTGGCCACCTGATCCAAATGGACACCTGATCCAAGCCAGGCCTATGAGATCCTTCCCCAGGCATTTTAAATAACTCATTTTGTCTGGCACCCAGCCCAGATCACACCCCAGCACCCGGACTGAGCATTGAACCAAGATCACCATTGTTGTCAAAGACATAATCATTTTACCTGCAAGGATCTATAGTCCTAATTGCCCTATCACGTAAGGATACCCACCCCCATGTGACTATGGTGATAGAAGAAGCCACAGTACAATGGAATAAACACTGCCCTGGGAGTCCAGAAAGAGACCTAGCCTCTAATCAGAGGTGGGCTACCAACTCCCTGCAAGACCCATCATCTCAACAGATTGCAAACTCTTGAAAAGCAAGACCTCATCTTATTCTTCTCTGTAGCCTCAGATACATACACTGGGTAGAGGTCATGATGGTGATAATAGTGATGGCAACAATGACATAACAAGTCATTGCCTCTCTCTGGGCCTCAGCTTTCTTTACTATAAAATTGTGAGATTGGATTTGATGAGCTTTAAGAGCACTTCCAGTTCAGTCTATCACCACCAATGCCAATCTTAAAAGACGCTGATGACTGCCTTATAACACCTACTAAGCATTAAGCCAAGATCGCCATTGCTGTCAAAGACAGAACTATTTTATCTGTTAGGGCCCACAGGCAAAGGGTCCACATGTGCCCCCAAGGTTTTATAAAAATGTGTGCGACCAGAAAAATAGTATTGACTCAGGAATATGACAAAATAAAAAATGTTAAATATTTAATTAAAGCATAACATTATATCAACTGGTCATCCTCAACCTGAGTTACAGAGTTACATACTTTTATTAGGGTTAAATTATAAGAATTAAATATTCTTAACAATAACTCAAAATTCTGTGAAAGTTACTGTCAAGAGAATGAGAAGACAAGCCAGACTGGAAGAAAATATTTCAAAAGACATATCTGATAAAGGAGTATTATCCAAAATATACACAGAACTCTTAAAACCCAGCAGTAAGAAAATGAACAACCCAATTAAAAAATGAGCAAAAGATATGAACAGAGATCTCACCAAAGAAGATGTCCATATGGCAAACATTAGCATATGAAAGGATGCTCAACATTATACTTCATTAGGGAATTGCAAATTAAAGCCACAATGAGATATCACTACATACCTGTTAGAATGGCTAAAATCCAAAACACTAATGACACAAAATGTTGGTGAGGCTGTGGAGCAACAGGAACTCTCATACATTGCTGGTGGGAATGCAAATGGTACAGCCACTTTAGAAGACAGTTTGGCAGTTCCTTACAAAACTAAGCATACTGTTTCCATATGATCCAGCAATCATGCTCCTTGGTATTTACCCAAAAGAGCTGGAAACTTTTGTCCACACAAAAACCTGCACACAGGTGTTTATAGCAGCTTTATTCATAATCACTTAAAATTGCTTAAATCATTATAGCAGCTTTATTCAAAACTTGGAAGCAAACCAAGATGTCCTTCAGTAAGTGAATGGATAAATCAACTATGGTACATCTGAACAATGGAATATTATTTAGCACTAAAGAGAAATGAGCTATCAAGCCATGAAGACACATGGCTATTGCAGGGACTTAAATACATATTCCTAAGTGAAAGAAGCCAATCTGAAAAGGCTACACACTGTATGATTCCAAGTATATAACATTCTGGAAAAGGCAAAAGTATGGAGACAGTGAAAAGATCAGTGGTTGCCAGGGGTTGGGGGAAGGGAGAGATGAATAGGCAGAGCACGAAAGATTTTTAAGGTAGTGAAAATATTCTGTATGATACATAATGGGGGATACATGTCATTACACATTTGTCAAAACCCATAGAATGTACAACGCCAAGAGTGAACCCTACTGTAAACCATGGACTTTGGTTGATTATGATGTGTCAGTGTAGGCTCATCAATTGTAATAAATCTACTACTCTGAGGGGGATGTTGATAGTGGGAGAAACTGTGTGAGGTGGGGGGAGGGGTGGGGAGAAGATGTGTGGAAAATCTCTGTACTTTCTTCTCAGTTTTGCTGTGAACCTAAAACTGCTCTAAAAAATAAAGTCTATATATATTAAAAATTATTTAATGTGGGATATGATATAGGTTGGAGCTGTAACATTCTTAAAATAGTGAAGTCCAGAAGTAGGATTCTGGGGAGTATTATTTTTTACCTTCCTCTTTACTAAATCTACACATTGTGAGACTTCTATTACTGCGGTAGTCACACTGCTTATTCAGCTGAGGTGTGCATCACATTAGCAGTGTGTGAAATGATTTAGGGCATACACAGATGATTCTTTTTTAATCTAATATTTTTATGTTTATCAGAATAAATAAGTTAGCATTTATAATACTGATAAAAAGTTTTCTTTTAAAATAAAGTATTAAGTAAATGATAAATAGTACCAGTGACACTGAGATGGCCTGACACAAAAATACGGGAAGAAAAATCCCAACCAGGGGAAACATGCAGGTCGTATGTGAATGGATGAGTTCTGTGAACGGGCTGAGCAGTAGTGACTGGGTTATTCATCAGGGCGTTTGCAGGCCAGCCCCAACCCTCCCTCACTGGCCTTTTTGTACTGAGAAGGTCCATATGCAACCTGCTGGTGTCCCTCACTTTATAAAATCAGCACATTTTAGGAAAGTTGCACTCCAGTTGAACTTTTGCAAAGCAAACACTTGTAGTGACGTTTAGTGTTTGCTGGAGGCTGCACTGGTGTTTAGTCCCTTAAAAAAAAAATGACGGCCCATGAGAAATCCATCAGCTACTTTGTTGTCATGGCCAGAGAATAACTAATGGCTTTGTCCCCATGGCTATGGCTGCCCAGAGGGGTATTATGATGGATTAAAGAATATCAAGGGAGTAATTCTAATTGAAGACTCACAGCACCTTAAATCTGTCGTGACGAGAAAATGAAAACTTACGTCTCTATGTGCTGACAAGAAGACTTTGAGAGGCATTCTCAGCAAGAGTCAGAAATCTGAAGTCAAGGAGTGGAAGCTGAACTGGGAGCCAGAGAGGGCCCACCTGGGGGCCAGGGTGAGGCTGGGGTGGCTGCCCAGCCTAGGGGGCAGTAGGGTGCAGCAGCAGCCAAGAAGTCCAGGCAGCTTAGACAGAGGAGGCTCAGAAGCATAAGCAGGGGCTCAAAATATCTTTCGTTCATTCATTCATTCATCTACTCATGAGCCACATGGTTCCTTCTGTAAAATAAGAGTATGCGACTTGAGAGTCTTTGGGGCCATCCAGAGAGTCTGTGAAATAGTCTGTCAGTGTTGACTCAGCTGCATAAAACTGTTTACTTTTTAAGTAGAGTAAACATCTACTTTTGTATTCATGAATAAACAAAACTTTAGGGAATCAAGCGAGCAGGCCAAAAGTGTGCAAATTTGCTGATTGCAGTATCAAATCTATACATTCTAAATCAAGAGCCATCTCCAGGTGGCTATCCAGGCCTCAGCCCCAAGTCACCATGACCCAGCTGAGGCGCTGCCTCAGCACCTCCACCCGAACCTCAGATTTTGCCAATGGCCCCCAAGAAGGACAAGCCCGTTATCGAACCGAATTCTCTGACGTGGGCTGGCACCAGCCCGGGGAAAGTAAATGCATGTCTGTTCTGAGCAAGGGCAAGGTGTGGCCCATCCCAATAGACTTCACCCTTCCCAGGCTCCCCTCTAGAAAGTGAAATTGCAGCCACAACATGTCTTTGCCCGAACAATTCCTACAGAGGTTCTTACACTTCAGACTTTGCGTTGGGATCTGAGAGTTTAGCTGCAGAAAATTGTACCCGTGCTATAGAATGAAGTGTTCAGATGCACCCCTTTATGCACGTATGTTTCTAGTACTCAGGCTTGGTCACAAACATAAAAAGTTAAAAGGTCACTCCAGATATAAACATACATACAAACCCACATGTAAAATAAAAATATCACTCCAGAGGAAGGCTGGACTTACCAGCCAATTCCACCCCGCTAGATATAGCTTTAATTCCCAACCGGAAAGTCTAATGCAGTCTTCCCTGGTTCTGGCCCAGACCAGATTTCTCATCATCTCTCTGTGTGATCCATTCCAGCCCCATAAAGTCCATGTTGTTGCAGTCTTCGTTGGCTTCAACATTACCTGCAGAGAGGTCTCATTCTCTCTGTCGGCCAAGTTTCGTCTTAAGGACACAGAATTTACCCACTGTCCTCCTGCCCTGGATATCTCCGTTTCCATTAGTTTCTGCAGGACCCATGTGAAGTGCTGAGGGGTCTCTTTCCGGGTGCTCTCTTCTAATGGGAACGATTCTGAAAATCTTCCCCTATAAATGTCTGCACAGCTGCATGGGTTGGGAAATGTTTCATAGACCTCCTTGCCTTTAAGCAGGGAAAAGATATATTCTAGAGCTGAATGGAAGACCTCCCTCCTCCAGAGTTTCTTCTGTGTTCCTTATACCTTAGTTGAACTGTGAGGGTTGAGCACTGTCCACATTCGACTTCTTCTTCTTTAGGGTTTGGCAGTGTAGCTGTTTCACACACAAATCACCTGGGATATCCTCTGTTCAATGGCCCAAGTGGTTCCAGCAAGAAACTGAAGACCCTGATTCAAATCTCCCTGTAGAAGGCTCCTCCAGACACCCAAACCCCACAATGACGTATTTGGAGTCCCTTCTTTTTCACTCAGAGGAGCATCTTTATTCAAATGAAAGACAACTTCCTAAAGGGGCCAGTTTAATGAACATATGTTTAATAGGATTGATGAACCATGTTTAAATAGGATTGGATAGTAAATTAACTTTCTCCATGAATTGATGGGTGGAGGATGGAGGGACCTCAGGAGGAAGACCATATTAATTATGGAAAAATTAAAAATTTCACTTTGGGGCTGGCCCAGTGGCATAGTGGTTAAGTTTGCACACCCCGCTTTGGCAGCTCAGGGTTCACAGTTTCGGATCCGGGCGTGGACCTACACACCGTTCATCAAGTCATGCTGTGGCAGGTGTCCCCTATATAAAATGGAGGAGGATGGACACAGATGTTAGCTCAGGGCTAATCTTCCTCAGCAAAAACAGGAAGATTGGCAATGGATATTAGCTCAGGGCTGATCTTCCTCACACACACACACACACACACAAAATGCACTTTGCACATCCGAATGAGTGATAGGGAGTTACATTTTGCACTACTTAATTAGGAACTAAGTATTAACCAAATAGAAGAGATGTAAGCTATGGGAATGAATGAGATCTTTGAGATGGAGACAAAGAGTTTACATAGTGATGGTTACAAATTATTTCATCATGTGGTATACCATAATTTACACAATTTATTTTTTAGGTTCAAAGCAGAAGCAATCTTATCTACCACGTGGCACCATGATATTCGGCCACGGTAGATCCTCAACAAACATCTGTCGGGAAGTCTTGTATCTGATCAATAATCAGTAGTATGACAACATCGGTGTTTATCTTGGCCTTTGTCAGCCTCCTGCCTCATCCCACTGCTGCTCCTGCTTATTGATACAGGATCTCCTCCCTCTGAGCATTTCCCACCACCAAGGTGAATACTCCAGATGCCCCTAGGCCCAGCCTCCAGCAGAGGGGCACAGGCGGTGACTGGGCCCTGCCTCTCAGACAGCCACCCAGATGCTGGTTAAAAGCAAGTGATGCAAAGGAGCAGGGACCACCAAGAACCATCTGGTAGCAGAAGGCACCAGCTGCAGCCAGACCATGGAATGTTCCGGCCACAGCAGCTGCGGAGCAAGCCACGCTCTCCTATGTTCAAAAGCAGCCATGCCAGTGTCCCAGTTCTGAGGTGTGGTCTTGGCCGTGACTGTAGTCATTGCATAGAGCTCGTCTCTCCTGATCATTTTCCACACCTGGCTCTGCAGCCTCCTGGCAAGTCTAAAAGCTACTCAATATACTGTCAGTAAGTCTCTTGTCCACTTCTTTTAGCCTGAGTCTGTTTCTGTTGTTTGCAACTAAGCACCCTATCTGGTTCAAGCCTCCTTTTCTATTCTTGGACTAGTAAAACCTGTCCAAGGAAAAATTGAAAATCTGTTCCCACTGAGGCATAGAAATAAACTCTCTCATTCATACTTACTATTTACAATATTCTTTTTTCATTATGCACTCTCTCATTTGATTTCTTAAGTCAAAGCATTCTGACATATACTTTTATTATATCTAACTTAAAGATAAGAAAAATAGGGCCCATAGTGGTTCAATGACTGGCCCAGGGTCACACAGTGAATCACTGGGTCTTTGTGTGTGTGTGTGTGAGGAAGATTAGCCCTGAGCTAACATCCATTGCCAATCCTCCTCTTTTTGCTGAGGAAGGTTGGCCCTGGGCTAACATCTGTGCCAGTCTTCCTCTACTTTATATGGGATGCCACCACGGCATGGCTGGCAAGCAGCGTGTGGGTCCACACCTAGGATGCGAACGCGCGAACCCCGGGCTGCCGAAGGGGAGTGCACTAACTTAATCACTACACCACCGGCTGGACCCCGATCACTGGGTATTCTAACTCAAAATTCCATGCTGTCTTCCCTTACAAGCCACCTCCTGCCTTAACGTGTTCCATTTCAGGTGTTTCAGACAGGAGGGAAGTAACTGGGGAGAGGGGTGGAAATACAGAAGGGAGGAGGCTTCTCAGAAGGAGAAATTATACCCAGTAGGCAGTGATTTGTGCCACCTATGGGGAAAGAGGTCTCGGGTGTCCACACACACACTCGCACACATGCACCGCCCTCCCCTCTGCTTTTCCATTACAAGGTGCTAAGCCTCATATGAACTGGTTAACAGCCACCCAGCCGAGCTAAGCACACCTTTGATGAACTTCTATTTTTGTGATACCAAGTGTTCCATCCATGAGGACTTTAAAATGCACACAACCCTAGCAGAAATGACTCACACGTGGAGGCTCTGGAGAGGTGAAGGGAACCAAACTCTGCTGCTTTGAGAGCTCTGTACGAGGGAGGGCCAGACACATCTCCTCCCGTTAAAAGAACAGCGTGCTACCTGCAGGTGGAGAATAGCAATCAGCTTTGGAAGAGCTTAGATATAAACGCAGGAAGTGTGCCTCCCAAATGGGTTACAAGGAAACCTTAGAGGAAGGCTCCTGAGTCTTCCAGGTAGATCCCTAATATCTGGAGGCACAAAATACTAGCAGGTTCCCCTCCTACCCACTGCCAGTGATAGATGTGGTACAACAGAAACCACACAGCACTACCTAAGAAGCCAGCCTGCCAAAAAGAAAAAGAAAAGGAACCTGAATCTAGCCAGACCTCTAGATGTAACCACCATTGACTGGAAATAGGGAGGTGGCTCAGTTTGGGTCCCACCAGAAGAAGAGCTTGAGACAAGGATTCAGCTGCAGGTAGTTTATTTGGAAGATGGTCTCAGGAAGAAGTGAAGGAATGAAGAAAGTAAAACCTGGGAGAAAGGACAATGAAATGTATGTGTTAATAATTAAGGGTGGTTACCCTTTATTAACAAACTAATAACAAAGGGCCAATGAAGGATGGTTACTGCCATGGATGACTGGGCCTCAGTCCTGCTGGAGACTCTCTGAAAAACCACCTAGAACATGCCTCAAAATGATCCACCAGAGGATGGGGAAGCTGGGGAATTTATCTGTCATTGGTGAAGGGTGCCCAGGAGTGTTAGTCCTCCCCCCTTTCTTCCCTCCCCTGCACACAACATTTGAGAGAAATCGGTGAGGCAGCTAAGCAGAGCAACAGCTGCAGTGCTTAATGTGAGGCCACAATTTTCGTCATTTAAGCTTCGCTGAAACCAAGCAGGCTCAGGCCAGGTGGCCCAGCGCATCACGAGCCTCTGCTATCCTGGGACTGGGGAAGATGCTAAATGTCACATGCGGTGCAGTCAGCCAAATCCAAACCTTGGAAAATACCTGCAGGACTGATGACCTGGCTTCTACACATCAGTGGCATTTTCAGGGCTGGCCCGGTGGTGCAGCGGTTTAGTTTGCGCTTGGCAGTCCGGGGTTCGCAGCTTTGGATCCCGGGTGCAGGCTGACGCACTGCTTGTCAAGCCATGCCGTGGCGGCGTCCCATATAAAGTAGGGGAAGATGGCACGGATGTTAGCCCGGGGTGGTCTTCCTCTCGAAAAAAAGAAAAGGCATTTTAGAAAAAAAGGGAGAGGAACTTAGAGATTAAAACAGACATAAGGACATACCAGTTCAATGCCACACATACTCTTTTAAAAATCCTAATGTGGGGGCTGGCCCAGTGGCATAGTGGTTAGGTTTGGGCAGTCTGCTTTGGTGGCCCGGGGTTCACGGCCTCAGAACCCTGGTGTGGACCAACCCACTGCTTGTCAAGCCATGCAATGGCTGCGTCCCATATAAAGTAGAGGAAGATGGGGATAGATATTAGCCCAGGGCCAATCCTCCTCACACACACACAAAAAATCCTAATGTGAACAAACCAACTGTAAAAAGACTCTTTTGAGACAATCGAGGAAAATTGAATCTGGCCTAAGTATTGGGATGGTATTAAGAGATTATTGTTAATTCTGTTAGGTGTGAAAATGACATGTAGTTGAGGTTTTTTTTAAAAAGTCCTTTCCTATTAGAAATCTATGCTGAAGTCTTTGTGTTTGAAATCACCTGATGACTGAGATTTGCTGTAAAATACTCTAGCAAAAAAAAAAAATGGTGGGAGTGTAGATGAAACAAGAATAGCAAAATGACAATTATTGAAGCTGGTGATAGGTATATGGTGGTTAATATGTAATTCTCTCTACTTTTTTGTAAAGAAAATGTCTATAAACAAAATTAAATTTGGAAGGAAAGAAAGCAATAACAGACTCGGGGAAGCAGGGATCTCTCCACAGCTCATTTACTGAGCAGCTTTGCTGTGTGTCCAAAAATGACTGAAACGATTCTTCCATGGGTGAGTTTAAGAAAGCAAAGGACTCAAAAGTTGCACGCCATTCAGTAGTTAACTGACAATACTGGACAACTATAGGAGGTCACTTCACAATACTGATTGATTAACTTCTATATGAATAATTGTGAAATAATAAGAAATATGTATATTGGTCTCTGTCCCCAGTTCCTGACGGAATCCTTGGAACTTCCTGGGTGATAGGAGCATCTTTTGTTCTAATGAGGTGACTCTTGGTGGGGTCCTGGATAGCTTCAGGAAGGGAGTTGACCATGAAGGGTCACCAGAAAGACAAAGCCATGATTAGAAACTTTCAGCCCCACCCCCCACTATCCTCCAGGGAGGAGAAGGGGGCTAAGACTGAGTTAATAATTGATCATTCCTACATGGTGAAGCACCCCTAAAAATCCCTGAAGTATGGGGTCCAGAGAGTTCCCAGGTTGGTGAACATATCCACTAGCTGGGAGGGTGGCACACCCCAACTCCACAGGGGCAGAAGCTCCTGTACTTAGGACTTCCAGACTTTTCCCTATGGACCTCTTCTTCTGGCTGTTTATCTGTGTCCTTTGTTATATAATAAACCAGGTAAGGAAGTGTTTCCTTGAGCTCTGTGAGCCATTAAAGCAAATTATCCAACCTGAAGAGGGGGTTGTGGGAACCCACAATTTGTAGCCAAGTTAGACAGAAGTGTGGGTAACTTGCCCTTGACATCTGAAGTGGGGGCAATCTTGTGGTATTGAGCTCTTAACCTGTGGGGCCTGCACTAACTGCAAGGAATTAGTGTCAGAACTGAACTGTAGGACACCCACTTGGTGTCCAGAGAGATGGAGAATTGTTTGGTGACACATTGGTGTCAGAAGTGTTGGTGTGAGTATCAGTAGAGGAAACAAGGGTTTTTTCTTTTAGTAATACTAACAGTAAGTGCTTGAGAAAGACTAGATTGACCCTGAGCTGGAAAAGAGAGAAAAGTTGTGGGACCTCACACCTTCCCCAATTGGGAGCCTGTAACTTAATTGCCAGCATTAAAACCTTCCTTCCCCATTTGGAAAAATCCTATCTGATCTCTGATTTTTAAGATATCTGTACACTGTGTTAGCTAATATACTCAAATGGTATTATTTATTGTTTTGAGAACTCCTAGAAAAAGCAGAATTGAGTGGTTAGGGGTTGAATAGAGAGACAGGAGATAGAGCTAGTGATATCTCGGGAAGCCTGGAAATGGGAAAGCTGGGTCAGAATTCCATGGGGCCTTGGGATTGGGTCCACGCCTAAGAGGAAGAAGGGACCAAACTTTCAAGACAAGACGAAGGTCCTGCTAATTTCTGCCCAGCTTTGTGTGGAGTCCGTGGAACCCCAGGCCCACGACCCAGTGCACTGTGGAGGGCTCCTGGTGAGCACTGTTTAAGCCAAGGTGACCAAGAAATAATGATGACTCAGAGCTTCTTCCATCAAAGACATCCAGGCGACTGGCTCTGTAGCCCCCCAGACTGCAAGGGGGGAGTCAACACAATTCAACTCAGTTCAACATTCTCAAGCCCTGCTGTGTGTCAGGCCACATACTGGACCTGGGGAAATGGAGATGAAGAGGGCACCGTCTCTCCATCAGATCGGGGTTCTTGGATTGTAAGCAACAGAAGCGACCTCTGGCTGTGGGGTAACTCACAGCGTTGATGGAAAAGTTGAAGAACCAAGCTTCAGAGAGGACAGGAACCCAAAGAGCCATAGGACAGGCTCTTCAAAACCCCTGTGCTTCAGTCATTTTGAGTCTTTCCGTCACCCCACTCAAATCCAAACACCGGGGAAGGGGCTTCTAATTGATTTGCCTTGGGAGGGGCAGGGCCCTTTGCTCCACAGTTTCACCAAACAAAACCAAGAGCCTATCCCAGAAGAGAGAGTGGAGGTGGAACAGGTGAACAGCATCATCTATTTTACATTCCATTAAACAGTTCCTGCCTTCAAGGAGCTTGACCCAGTGGCGGAGCTAGAGCTGCAGGTGTAAAATTGCGCTACAGTGTGAAAAGTGAAACTAACACACAGTGCAGGAGCAAGGAGTACAGGGGCTTCACAAAGCGGGCGGCAGTCAGAAGTGTGTTTAGTGGCACTTCAGTTAAAAATTTCTGAAGAGGGCAGGTCACTGAGCACCTGCTCTGGATCTGATGTGGGTTAGTCTCTGTGGTTCTGTCCAGGTGTGGGGGCAAGGCTGAGCTCAGCAGGGAAGGGCTCCGTGTGTGAGCCTTGCTTCACACTCACTCATCCCGCAGGCTTGTTTACAGACAGCCTGGTAGGTGAACTGAGGTCAGCCCTGTGGTTCTCACTTCAGAGTCTGAGATAATCTGTAAATTGTTTTCTCCTGGTTTCCTTTCCCCGCAGAAGCAGATTATAAAAAAAAAAAAAAAAAAAAAAAAAAAGTTAATTTTTGCAAGAGAGGTGACTCAAAACTTGACAGTTGATTTTGTTCTTTTTTAAAGTTGTTTCATTTTAAAACTTTCAGAACTGTGGAGGGGACCACGCCCCACCCCAGCGTTGCAGACTGTGGAGTAGGCTGTGTGTTGTATCGGTGGGGTCCAATGGCAATAAGCATTGCAAAATAGAGGAGAAAAGTGGGGCAGAGGAGAGGAGGAAAGAAAGTGAAAGGGTAAGAAAAGGAAAGAGGGAGGGCAGACGACTTGCAGGGTGTTTCTGTCAGGCTGCTGCTGATAAACTTCCCCAGCCCGGGCTAGGCTGGGCTGTCCTCGGGTCCCCAGGACCCCCACTGTGCGCCCTCTCACTGCTATTCAGAAGGGTGGCTCTTGATGGAGTCCTCAGCATCTCCACTCAGGCTCCCAGGGAGCTGGGCCCTGGAGGGAGAGCAAAGCACAGAGTTGGCTAGGAGAGCCTGCAGCTCTGCACAGCACCTCAGGACTTAGAGTGGGCGCCCAGGGAGGGAGTCCCAGGAAGCTGCTGGCCCAATGCAGTTGGTGACTGCTCTGCTTCCAGTTGTGGGACACACTTCAGAACTCAGCCTCAAATTTCCACTCCTCATACTAGGGCTGAGGGAAAACAGACACAGGAAGATGGGTGGAAGGAGGACTGGCTGGCTGGATGGACATGTTTTAATTAACAAAGCCTTTTGTCTTCATTATGTTGTTTGGTCTCATTGGGACTTTTGTTTCCCCATTTCACTTATGTACAAACCAAGGCTCAGAGAGACTTGTTCAGGGTCAATCCCTGTATCACATGGGGAGCATCATACTACAGTTATACATAGTCACATACATGACCACACATACTAAGGGTCAAAGCTCAGTCTGTATCTCACGTGGTCCTCTCCCCAGCCTGATGAGATGGATGCTGTTTGTCTCCTGGGAGCCTTCACATAACAGAGGCCATGCTGCTTTTTCCTTACATAGCTAGGTTTGCACCTGAAACTCAGTTTAGGGATACAAACAGGCAGTAAAAGGGGAAAAAAAAAGATTAAAACAAAAAATGTATAATAGTTACATCTGGAGGTGAGGGAATTTGCAGTTGGGGCCTGCTTCATTATTAGCATAAGTAATGAAGAGCTATGCTGGTCAGGAACAATCTCTCCAAGCAAAGCAGACTGCTGGATTTACATAAAGTCTTGGAGTCAGGGATTATTTGGGGATTGTAATAGTTTTAGGAATGGGAGCGGACTAGTGTTAGCCTCGGAAGTGTGCTTACTTAGGCAAGACTTCACTAGAGTAAGTTGGCTGCTGATTGACTAACCTTCCAACATTGACTGGTTTTCAGAAGGGTGTTCAATGAAGCAAGTTACCATTGACACAGACTGAAGCAAGTTGTCTTTGATCGAACAGTTAAAACTGGTTCTATAAAATCAGTGTTTTTCTAGGTGTATAGAGGCTTCATTTTTAATCTCAGTTGATGATTCAAAATGATCAGTTAAAGGATTTGTGTTTCCAGATTGAAAAAAAACCAACTAGATGCCTAGCATAATGGCTCAAAATAGACTGAGGGTGACTCAAAGACTGGGCTCAAAGACTGAGGGTGAGGTATATTATTGTGAAATTTCAAAACACTAGAGACAAGGAGAAGATTCCAAAATCTTCCCAAGAAAATACAAGTTACTTATAAAGGATCAGGAATCAGAACGGCTTTTGACTTCTCAATAGCAACTGGAAGCTAGAAAACAATGAAGCAGGGTCTTAAAAATTCTGAAGCAAAATTATCTTTGATGTAGAATTCTATACCCAGCCAAACTATCACACATAAATAAGGGCAGAACAAGACATTTTCAGATATGCAGAGTCTCAAAAAAACATACTTCCCTTGCACCCTTTCCCAACAATATGCTTGGGGGATGTGCTTCACTAACATAAGAGACTAGAACAAGAAAGAGGAAGATATGAAATACAAGGAGGATGAGATCCATCACAGGTGAGAGGCAAATATGATATATGAAGATCCTATGATGACAGCTGTATGACATGCATAGACAGCAATTAGTCCAGATATGTGTGACTCATGATATGTTCAAAACTTATAAATGAGGATCCCAGGTGCCTATATATTTTTTAAAATATACAAATGGGATTTTCTGGTGAGGTTGGCCCAGATTCTCTTCTGCTCTCGGCTTGTGTTAACTATGTGCCCTGTTCCCAGGCTGTGACCAAAAGACTCAGTTCAGCTCAGTTTCCCTTGGGAGCTCTCATCTAACTGGGGCCACTTTGCCCTGTCCTTACACAGCTACGTTTGTGCCTGACATTCAGTTTAGGGATTCATGCATAGGTGGTGAAAAGTAAAAATTAAAAATGATTAAAACAAAACAGTATAATGCTTACCTCTGTGGATGAGGAATTATGCAACTGGGGAGTAACACACACGGGCTTCTAAGGTACTGGTATTTCTAAACATTAAATAACCTCATAATCATTCTTTAAACTGTTACTATGTTTTTAATAGTCTTCTGTATGTATGATACATTTTCACAATCTTAAAAATCTGTATCATTTGATATAAATAAACCAGCAGTCATGCTTACTAAAAAAAAAAAAAAGAGAGAGAGAGAGAGAGAGATGGATGCTGTTGCCCTTACTTTACCAGAGAATAGGTAAGTGGCCCAAGGTCACACAGCTAGTGAGTGACAGGCCCAGGATTCCACTCAATTTACGTGGGAAGTTTCCTCCTGTACAGATAGCACGCCGCATTTAGATAACAATACAAATAATGTGTATGAAAAGTCTGTTCTGTTCTGTTCTTGTGCTAACTCCTTAGCCTGTAAGACTCTGAAACACAAAGCATTTCACAAACACCCAACACAAGCAATGAAAACATCTCCCATTGTCTTTTCAGTGATGTGCTCCTAAGAGGAAAACTGATGTGCCAGCAAAGATTGGCCCTGAGCACAGAATCTATATGAAAGAACAAATGCTTAAAAAAAAATAGGCTTTGTAAGCAGAATACAAAATTATATGTTCACTGTGATTACCACTGAGTATAGAATGTGCATGCATATAGACAAAGTCTGCAGGGGAAATGCAAACGTTAAATCAGTTCTATGACAAAGGGATGGCTTATTTTTCTTTCTTAAAAATGTAATGTTTTTATCATACTTGTAAGATAACAAAAAGACTTTGACATTGTGCGTAGAGATTCATAATGTGAAATACAAGAGACCTTCACACAGTAGGAAAAACCCAAGATGCAGCTGCTGGCATCCCTGGGAGTATTGCTGCTTGGTTGACCATGTTTGACCTTGACCAGTCCTGGTAATGGTCCCCATAGAGAGAGACAGGAAGAGAGAGGGGAGGGAGCCACCTTTCCACTGGGCGGTTTTGCTGATCACTTGTTACTGTAACATCTAGAATGCAGACTCTTCACCACATCTCCATTTTTGTAGTGCCTTGTTGTCAGGTCAGAATCAATTAAATTCTGCAGGGTTCACTCAGTGCCTACTATGTGCTGGGCCCCCGAGGTACAAAGAAGAGTAGGACAGGGTCTCTGCCCTGTGAGAGCTCACACCCAGCTCACTTCTCGGCAGTTTTTAGAGCCTGTGGAGGGTGAAGCCATGTGGTCTTCATACACCCTTCCTCCCTCCCTCGCCCTCAAATGGAAAGGCCTCCAGAGTTAGAGGCCCTCTCTCTGCATCTCAGCTGTTGCACCTAGCACCCAGACAACACCTGGCACTCAGTGGGCACTCAATATATATTTATCGAACAAATCTCACCGCTACCTCACAGCTAATGTGCGCTGACTGGCTGCATGACCTTGGGCACGTCTCCTGGAGGCCCCCTGTGCATCATTCTCAAGACACCTAGGTTATGACACTGCTGGGGGCAGGCTAGTGTCGTATCCTTCTATTGCCAAGCCTGAACTACTGTTCAGGGAGCTCGGTGAAGGGCTGTTGAGTTGACTTCACTTGACTCATCCGTGGAAGGGGCTCAGCGCCTCGGCGGGCTTCTGTGACACTGTCCTACCTGCTCGGCCCCTTACAAGTCACATGGGAACTGTTCAAAGAAGCCATTGCTGCGGCGGAACCATGAATCCAAATTGCCTCTGGCTTGCCTCCCTCCCCTGAACCCGGGTTTGATCTCAGAACTGGCCTCCCTCCTGGGTGAACCAGAGAGTGAAGAGAGGGCTGGCTCAGGGACCCCTGGGAAAGCCATCCTCCCAGGATGTCATCAGGTGGCAGCTGGCCATCGGGAAGCCTCTTCAGAGGGAGGTGTCGGCTATTTACTCTGGTCTCTCTGTCTCTTAGAAGACAAACAGAAAGTTTCAGACCCAACTACCTCAAAATTTAAAAATAACAGAGCCCAGGATGCACCTTCTAAGTCCTCTCCAAATCTCACTGAGTAATTCTCCAGGCCTTTTTTTTTTTTCCTCACCACTAAATGCAGAGAACTATTAGGAAATGAGGTGTGGGGGCCGGCCCGGTGGTGTAGTGGTTAAGTTCACGTGCTCCGCTTCCGCTGTCTGATCCCAGGCCCAGACCTACACATGGCTCATCAAGCCCGCTGTGGCAGTGTCCCACGTAGAAAATAGAGGAAGATGGGCACAGATGTTAGCCCAGGGCCAATCTTCCTCACCAAAAAAAAAAGAAAAAACAATATGTTGAAATCTAACCTAAAGTAGCTCAGAATGTGATCTTATTTGGAAATAGGGTCATTGCAGATATAATTAATTAAAATGAAGTCATATTGGAGTAGGACAGGCCCTTAATCCAATACGACCGGTGTCATAAGAGAGGAGAATGCCATGTGAAGACAAAAACACACGGGGAGAAGATGGCCATGTGACGACAGAGGTGGAGATTAGAATGATGCATCTATAAGCCAAGGAGTATCTAGTGGCAAAAAAAAAAAAGCCTGGAGAATTACTCAGCAGCAGTCCTGGGAGGTCAGTACATTTTAGAGATAAGGAGATTTAGGTTTGGAAGGAGTAGCTAAGTTCACCCAGGCAGAAGGTGGCAGAGCCAGAGCTGGAAATTCCTATTGGCACAATCTACACCCCGCTGCCCCCCAGCGTGGCACCCTGGGGCCCAGGCTGAGTGTAGAAAGATGGAATGCTCTCTCCACGCCATGCCAGAGGCATGCCAGGTACCGGGTGAGGCCCGGTACAAGAGGCTGGCATCTGCAGCACCTGCCTGACCTCCTAGACACCTGGTGTCTCCATAAGTGTGATGGGTCGGGGGGAGGGCCTTCCATAAAGTCCTCACCAGTGCTGTGCAGACCTCCAGGCCAGGCCTCCCAACAGCGTCTCCAGTCACTGTTGGGCCTTGTGGGGGAGGAAATCCAGTACATATTTTACATTTACAGTGCATCTCAGTTTGGACTAGCCACATCTCAAGTGTTCAGTAGCCACATGTGGTTAGTGACTACCATATTGGACAGTGCTGGTCTACACCCATTTCAAAAATAGAGGCTGAGAAAAGGCAGGCAACCTTCTCAAAGTCACATAGCTAGTAACCGGTCGAGTTGAGATATGCATTTTTGTCTGTCTGACACCAAACCTGGGCATTGCCCACTACCCCACACAACTAGGGCACGTAAGATTACACATCTGGAACCAATTCCAAGCATCATACATAGGCTGGGCAGAGGTGCTTCCCACTGACTTCCAGTTAAGAAGATGGCACCTGAGTTGGAATGGGAGTAGAGAGGAATGAACCAGGGGCAGGAATACGCAGTCACAATCTTGGGCCGCAGGGAGGACTTGTATTAAAGCAGCCAAGGAGGCTCTAAGGAATGAAGCTGTCACCCGGGACCACTCACCCAGGCAAGGCCTTCTCATGGACTCTGGCCAAGCATCAGCCACCATCTGCCCCTTCCTTCTGTCTCCGCAAACCTGTCCAGTTGCAGGGCCCTGCACTTTCCAGAAAAGCACATAGCTTCTAATCTCCCAATATTTGCTGTCTCTGCAAACCAATAAGGCTGCAGCCTGCAAAGAATGCTGATGGGATCGATGGCATCTGAGGGTGACTGAAACAGAACAGGAGTGGGCCTGAAAGAGCTCACTCAATGACAGCGATGTCAGTGGGGGAATCGGGAGAGGGATCAATACCCTGCAGGTGGATCATGTGCAAACTGACACTGCTATTGAGCAACTGACAGGCCGGCCTCAGAAGTGGGCTTCTAAGGGAGCCTGGAAGGGGACTCGGTGCTTTCAAGCACTTTTCTTTCGAACTAGGATTTATGCGTATGCAATGGAAATCTGTTCAACAAGTCATGTGTTCCATTGATTTTCCGAACTTCACATGAGATTCTGGATTTCTTTGTACTGAGTATCATTTCATAGCCCATTTCAGTTCCTAAATAAATATGGAAGCCATTTCAGCCCAAAGGGCTTGCTTTGCAGGGGACTGGGACCAGTACCAGGAAATGTAGAGATCTGGGTTCTATTCTTGGTTCTGCCACTAACTAATTGAGAGCTCTCAGATATCACATCAACTAGTCTGAGTTCAGTTTCCCCATCTATAAAATGGGTCTAGACTGTGTGGTGTCTAAGATGTCCCCGTTAGTTAGTGACAGAGGTGAACAAGGATTGCTGGGAAGATCGGAAGACGAGTATCTTGCATATAGAAAGAGTTCAATCAATGATCATGAATTGAATGAATGTAACATGTAACTTATAGATGTCTCTGCAAATATGAAATCTGTTTACACCCTTTCGTGTTCTCACTCCTGCCTCCCTCTTTGGCCCCATCTCTCATCTCCCCGCCCTGTACTTGAAACTCCCGACATTACCACCTGCTCTTACTTTCCTAAGCACACTGTTGTTCCACGTATGACTCTGTGTCTTTGCATATGTTGTTCCCCCTGCCTGGAATTCCCTTCCACCCTGCACCAGTTGGGCTGATGCTTACTCATTCTGGCTGGGCTGATGCTTATTCATTCTTTAAACCCCAGGTTAGATGTCATTTCCTCTGGGAAGTCCTCCCCTACCTCCCCTTCCTCCACATTATGTGGGAATTTCCTTTCCCAGAGAGCATTCATCTCTTCCTCTTTGGGGTTACCACAGCATCTTAGGCAAACTTTTTCCTCCTGTACGTACTGTATGGTACTGTAACAGGTTTTTATCCTGTCCCCATGGACCTGGGAGCTCCCCAAGGGCAGGGGCTCCTTGCTCCTCTCTGTGGCCCCAGCCTGGGACAGTGCTCAGGAAAGTGGGTGCAGTCCTGACAGGCCCTACTTCTAGAAATAGACAGGCATCTATTTCTCTGAGGAGGACGAGGACATGCCGGACACCCTCTCTGGGAAAGTGCCTTCCTCCTCCCTTAACCTCTGTGGCTGGTCCCCGGAAGGGTCAGGGCTTTCCTGCATCTAGGAAACCCCCCCCTTCCCCAAACACTGCCCTTGAGACAGGAGCCTGAATTTAGTTATGTTCTCCCTGCCCCTAAATGCTGCCTGTTGCTATGGCTGGGCAAAGTGGAGCAGGTGAGGAGCCCTCCTAGCAGCCAGGAAGCACCGAGACCACCCTCAAGTCCCCGGCTGTGCCCACCACTTCCCTTCTCCCTCCATTGCTGCCACTGTCCACTAGAGGAGCGGGGCACCCAGGGCCCTGGGGGAATGAAGCTGTAGATGTTTCCTTCCACTCCTTCCTCTTCCCCTGTAGTTCTCTTTCTCCTTTAAGCAAACATTTATGGACAAACTACCATGGAGTCCAGTTACTCAGCTGGGTGCTTGGGACTGAGAAACACACCCCACGGGCCCGCCCTTGGAGAGTTCACAAGAAGGAAACCCACAACTGCAGCGCAGGGCGGGACGTGCAGTGCTGAGGTCCGCCAACGTAGGGGCATGCAGTAGGGAGGGATCAGCAGGGCGACTGTGCCCAGCCCGAGGCTGGGGCTGAGGAGGTGGGGGCTCAAAGACAACCTGCTCTATCGGGGCTGCCTTGGCAGTGTCTCTTCTTGGGGTGTCTCTTCCTGAACTTTGCAAAGGCGCCATGTGGATGAGTGATGGCCCCGGGCTCTGGGCGGTTTGGAAAAGAGTCGGGGCAAGTTTGAAAGAGAAGAGCCTTGTTCTTGGAGGATGAGTAGATCCTGGTCAGCAACAAAGGAAGCAGGACATTCTAGGTGGAGGGAAGAGCAGATATGTAAGGAGGAAGGTGGGCAGAGGAGGGAAGCTGGGAGTAGGAGGACGGCAGAAATGGGGGTAGCGGTAGGTGAGGACAGGACTGGGGGCTTGATGCCAAACCCCCAGGGTTTGGGTTTATCCTAGTGTGATAGAGAGCCATCAGAGAGGTTTAACTGAGAGAGTGGCATCATCCTCTCCTCTCTCTCTAATCACTTCTGCAACCTCTCAGCTCTCTGCAGAAAGAGCCATCACTTCTCATGGACACTACTCAAGTGCCATTGTGTACGTCCTCAACCTCCTGTCATCACAGGAGCTAAGGATTAGCTCACAGCAGCAGCTGACCTCCCTCTCCTAAAGCAACTGTCACTCACAACTTCCACTGCTGTGCACCCATCAATGCAGCTCTCCAGTGCATCGGATCCGAAGCCCACTGCCCAGGAGTGATATCCAATATATCCAGCATGGCAGGGTCCCCCTCCCAGGGCTGTGCCATGGGCTCTAACCCTTTTGTTGCTAGAAAAGGGTGTGGGGAGTCTACAGGGTCCCAGGGAGGAGCTGGAGCAGGAGAGAAGTATTCATGAGGGTCGGAGGCAGCAACTATTTACTCATCAGAGCAGACGCATTTCTATATGTTAATAACCCACACCATTGTCCTGGGGCACACACAGTCTGACATTGGCCCCCAGGTAACCTGCTTGTGACTTCACAGTTCCAAAGTGGAGACCTGGATTATATGCTCACTTAAGCTCCTTCTAGCAACAGACAGTGAGGACCCTGGTCTGAGCCAAGCAGGGTTCAAGTTAGACTCAGCAAAGGCAGAACTGGAAGGAACTTTTGTTTATCAGAAATATTCTTCCTTGCTAACCAATAGAACAGCTCTTTGTACTCAAAATTCTGGCCCATGATGAAACTCACCTTAAAAGAACTCTGGAGTGTATAATGGTTTTTCTGCCTGAACTTTTCCATAAAAGCTCTCAAGGGCCTAGAATCTTGCACCAGGAGCTATAGACACATGCTTGCTGTCATCAGAAACCAGGAAACCAGTTACAAAGCGAAGGGCATGTATGAAAAGAGCTTCTGGTGAAGTGTCGATTCCTTTGATGCCTGCTGAACACACACCCCCCACCATTAGTTGGCTACATTGGGATCAAGGAGGACACAATGAACACACATGTGCCTGTTCACAGGCAGCCCCCAGTGGGGTCTCACTTGCCTGAATCAAGGAATCAGACATGGTCGTGACTAAGTTGAAGGAGTTTCTGAGTTTAATTGTCTGGAATGAATAATTTTTACTATAAAAGATTTCTGACATTCGTATTTATTGAATACTTACTATGTGCTGGGAGAGAGACAAACAGGGTTCCTGTCCTCAAGTTGGGGAAATACCACGGCAAGTATTTAATAAATCACTTTTCAAAGACACTGACAGATGTAAAGACCTGAAAAGTGAACTATGTGGGGCAATATAGAACCTCAAGCCTCACTAAGAAAATACCATCAGAATCTATGATGCTTAATTTCATGAGCAATTTTTTAAAAACACCTTAAAGTTTTTCCATCAACAAATATTTGATTCTCTAATCAATTGGTCAGTTAGGTACATGTCCACCCTGTGAATTTTGCCTACAAAACAAATAATTTAAAACTACACACCATAAAGAAGAAGAATGCATGGGTTCTCCCTCAGCAGTGAGAGCCTAGCCCTGTGGGAACAGGCAAAGCTTGAGCCATTTCCTATTTGTGTGAGTTTTCAAGCTGCCTCCAACCCATGTCCCATTCACTCTAGCACCTGCCAGTCTCTTCTCAATCAGTAGAGTCCACAGTGGTCCATGCTTTGCCCCGGATGCTGCCCTGCACCTACTCAAACACCATCAGTCTGCTCAGAGCTCAGGGTGTCCCGCTGGTCCCTGCAGCCTGGCCGCCCCCAGGGAAAGCCTCATTATCTATGGCTCTGGACAAGATCCTATGCCCAGAATACTCCTTTCAAATGGTACCCCAGGATAGCTCCAAGGGGCAAGGAAGGCAGAAAGAGAGGCTGGTGTGCAGGCTCTGAGGGAGAGTGGGCGGCGGAGCTGCAGAGGGAGCTGGCTGTGGTCCAAGAGAGAGGAGAGAGCGGAGGGCCTCGCTTCTCCACCTGTTGTGCTCCCAGATGCAGCAGGAAATTAGGGCATCATGGGGGAAAGGAAATATCTCAGCTGCTAAGGAAGACTTGGGCAGGGTGATTTGGGACCAGAGCAAGCTGAGAAAAGAAACGAGAAGGGGGAGAAGGAGACTGGCAGAAACGTCATGCTGCAGAAAAGCTGAGGCCAAGTCTTCAGAGAGAGAGGGAGACTCCTCAGAGAGAGGGTGACCCCTTCCTTCTTCAGAATGACAAGGAATGGGCAATTCCACCTCCCTTAGAGAACAACTGCAAAGCACAGGGTTTCAGCGCTGAATGAGTCCTTCTAGGTGATGATGATCATCTTCATCATGACCACAATAGCCGGCAAGAACTGAGCACTTACTGTGGGTCAGACACTCTTCTCGTACTTTACGCAAATCAGCTTATTTAATCCTCACAACCACTTTACTAAAGAAGACACAGACACGCAGAGAGGTTAAGTGACTTGTCCAGGGCTACATGGCTGGTGAATGGCAGAACTGGGCTGGAATCCAGGTCTTCTGAGATCTATTGCAGACCCTATGTGTCATCAGCTGTCTTTTGAACACAAGCTTCAGATAATTTTTCCTAGCAGAGAAATTGTTCCGAATTGCCATTGTGCATTTAATGACCATAACTACTCTTGTAAATTATTTCTCGTTTATAAAATTGATCAAAGAGTGCCGAGTGATGAAATCTATCCCAAAGTCATCTTGCACATCCTACAGTAATGATGTGGGGATGTAATTCTGCATCTATATAGGTTGTAATTTTCATGTATTTGTGAGCTGATAGGGTCAGAGGATTATTTAAAAATCAATTTTATAGGATCATAAATCTTCCCTTTTCCTCACACAAGAAAGGACGTGGGGGTCACTATAGAGAAAATAAAATAGAAAAAGACACTTTGGAGTAATCTTGGATGGTTCTCCACTCCTACATCTAATCAATATCTCTGAAAGGTCTCTCATCCCTTCCCCTCCCATCCACCACAATGGCCATCACCTTGATTCATCCTCTCTGGAGTTTTCTGCAACCGCTTCCTACCTCAAGTCTTCTGACCCATCCTTCATATCGTCGGCACAGGGATTCTTCAAGAAAATCCCATCAGGTCATTCTCTTGCTTAAAAGTATCTGATGATAGAGACAGAGAGTGGACGATGGCTGCCAGAGCTGGGTGGGAGGGGGGACGGGGAGTTGTTGTTAATGGGCACAGGGTTTCAGTTTCAGAAGATTAGAAAGTTCTGGAGATGCATGGTGGCTACACAACAATGTAAATGTTACTTAGTGCCACCAAACTGTACACTTAAAAATGGTTAAGTGTTCATTTAAATGGTAAATGGTTCATTAAAATGGTAAATGTTATGTTATGTATACTTTACCACAATGAAAAATATAACTAATATTATTAATAATTATATAAATAATAATTATATTATTTTAACGTTAAAAATAATAAAGAGTATCTGATGATTCTTAATGCTCTCAGGGTACAATACCCATTCCTCAGAAAGACATTCAAGGCTCCTCAGAATGTGGTCCCAATTTTTGTTTGCAATGTTATCTCCAACTTCCTTGCCTGGGCCACACTCCCACCATGTCCTGCCCCTTCTGTTACCCAAACACACCACGCTTTCTCATGACTCCTTGCCTCTGTCTATGCTGTTCCCTCTCTCTGGAGTGCACTTCTTCCTCTCCCCTCAATGGCTAAGAACATCTTAATCTTTAAGACCCATTTAAATCAGGTCACCTCCTCTGGGTAGCCTTCCCACCTCCACACACCTGGCACCAGATATGACCTTCTTCCCTAAGGCACAGGCCCTGTCTTTGTCCCCTTGGTCTCCCCAAGGCCTAGCAGACACTCAATAAATGTTTGTTAACTGTTTAATGAATAAGATTTTTGTCTCCATCCTAGGGGAGCTTTACAAGACATACATAAATGAAGTAATTCATTTCTAAAAAGCATGATGCAATCTAAAGGTGGAATAGCATTTTCCACAAGAGAGAGATCTTTGTGGGTCTGGGAGGAGGTCAAGTTTCAGCGGGGACAAGCCTTCCAGGTAGAGGTGTCGGTGATAGCAAAGCCATCCCTCTCTTTTCCAGAAAAACAAAAATGAGATCCAGGATAAGGCTTCTCCCAGGTTCCAACTTTCATGTGCCCTCCATAGCTTTTGCTTTTCTCCACCGTGCAGACCAGACGCCCAAGTATAATTGCAGGGGACATGGGCTATTTTTGGGCTGCCCAGCATCTGAAGCCCCTTCCTTTGTTTGAGGAATTTCCCACTTTATGAGTCTTAGTGGTAGGCAGAGCCCACCTTCCTCTCTGGAAGGTGTATGTATATTCCAGGTACCTACTTCCCCAGCTTGTCTCATAGGGAGGTGTGGCTCATGACTCAGGCTTGGCCAGACACCCCACCCAGGATTTTGAATCTGCAGTGAGAGAGCCAAAGAAGCAAGGACTATGGAGACTTCGTCTGGGGGCAGCAGCAAGGCTGCCTCAGATTTCAGTGAGGATGGAACCAATGCAGGGTCCAGGGTCCAGGATCCAGGGTCTGGTGCCCACGGAGTCAGTGCGGTAGGGACATGTCTGCAGTCCTGTGGCAGAAGCAACAGGGATCTTTGTGGGGAGATCTGCAGTGTGATTTTGGCCATGGTTCTGGCTGCACACCCTGCCCAGTCCCTGCACATTTTAGTGTCCTGGTTCACCAGCCTTCCTCACAATCGGTAAGAAGTAATGGTCTTATATTTAAGTCAATTAGAGTCAGTTTCTGCTACTTGCAACTAACAATTCTGATGTAGTAATTAACCTTGACCAAGCTGGGTCCTTGGTCTTCAAGAAGGAGAAGGGAAACGTGCATTTTCTGAGCACCAACCAGCTAACGCGGCTAAATGTAGTTTTCTCATGGAGGCTCTGAGGACCCTAGGGGCGCAGTGATGATCTCCTCTGAGCTGGCCAGACCTGCGAGAGTGTAGGGGCGGCCAGATCTCTGCCTCCTCTTCATCACAACCAAGCCGAGCTTCAGCGTCAGCCCCCCAGCCCTTCCGGGGCTACTCATGAGCAGCTACAACTTTCTCTAAAAGACCCAAGACTGCCTACTTTGGCCTGGTGAGCTAAGTTCTCATCTCACTGACTTCCTGTATGTTTGTTTGTTTGTTTGTTTAATTTCTCTTATTTGGTCTTGTGTTCTAAATCCATTGGCTCAAGAAGCGACAAGTTGCTGCTGCCTTTTCCCCTTTATTTCAGGAAGCTTGTGCAACAGCTGTAGCAGCTGCCGCTACTGCATTCCATTTGGAGACGTTTCAGCAATCTGCCCACTGTATGATGCTTCGAAGTGGTGCTGGGTTCATCGGTCTGGCTGGACGCGTCTCTGAGTTTCAGAACCCGGAGCAGGGAGAGTGGCTGGGGATCGTTTGCTCATTAACATTGATTAGAGCAATCGCTGTCTCCAGGCACTTCATGGCATATTAATAGCTGAGCAGAGTGGCACCATCTCCTTTTTTCCAGGGGCGGCTCTTGCTGGAACAAGCTTTCATGTATTTTGTTTAGATGTATGATGCTTCCAAATTTCTTACCTGGGCTTAGCCTGGCTTTAAATCCAGAAAAGAAATTGTCCAAATAAATCAGGGGGTTATTCATATTCCAAAGGGTTCTTTCCTCTGCAAAAGATTGCTTCACTGGTTCTCTTAATTGCTGGGGCTTCTAGTGGAGTTGGGAGTTTGTTTACAGAGCTGGACTGGACTGAGGGGAAGAAAGGCCATCAGGGGCTGCCTGGAGCTTCCAGCTTCTCCCAGCTAGAGTCACGGGTGCCTCCAGCTGGGGGCTGGACCCCGGCCAGAGCCTGAAGCCTTCCTGAGCAGCAGCCTCATTTCACCCTGTCCCGGGGCCACTGTGCACTTGCCCGTGACTCCTCCTTCCATCCTTCATTAATTTGCTCATTCAGTCGTCCATTTCTCAGCACCCAGTGTATCCTCCAGTTCCTCTGCTAGGCACTGGGACTACCCCAGCAAATCACGGAGACGCAGCCCCACCTTCCTGGTGCCTTCAGCTCGGTGGGTAAGCAGACACAGGAGAAATGATGTCCCATGCTTCCTGCTGGGGAGCACAGGACAAGGGGAGCTCACCTCACTGGGATGGGAGAGGAACCCAAGGACAACCCTGAGAGGGCTGAGAGGAAGTGTCATTTCTGCTGAGACTCAGGAGATAAGGAGTAAACCAGGTGAAGATGTGAGGAAAGAGGGGACAGCAGGAGCAAAGCTCAGAAGGGGCCAAAGCACAAGAGAAGGAGGGGAGAACCAAGAGATAAGACAGGAGAGGTGTTGGGCTGAGATCACCAGGGGGCTGTGAGTCACCTTAAGTATTTTGTGTTGATTCTGTTTATCCAACAAACACATAAACAGCACTGTGCAAAGCACATTACCAACATTAACTCATTGAATGCTCATAACAACCCTAGGAGATAGGTATTATTATTATCGTCATCCCCATTTTACAAGTGGGGAAACTGAGGCACAGAGCAGTTAGGTAACCTGTCCAGGATCACACATCTAGTGAGTAGTGGAGCCAGGATTCGAACCCAGGTTTTCTGACTTCTGAGTCCAAACAACATATTGAGCTGCAGCTAAATGAAGCTGAAGAGTTTTAAGCAAGAAAGTAATGCAAAGGTGACACTTGCGTTTTTTACAAGACGTCCCTGATGAAGGGCCAGGAGGTTAATGTAACCAGTCTCCCCGGCGTGGCCTGCAATTGTGAGGCTCCGTATGTGGCTGAGCTGGTTACGGCAGAAGGAGGTGAAGAGGCAGAAGAGATTCCACCTCTGGACTAGGGATGCTAGCTCTCCTCGGGTGGCCTGCGTTCCAACATGTTGTCCAGAGCCACCTTCTCGGGGTTCAGCCCTGTCCAAAGCTGACTGCCGCACAAGGAGGAGCAACTGTGGACGCCCAGCCCTTCCAGAGGCTTCCACCGGGGTGGTGGAAAGGATGGGAATGCAGACCTTTGTCGTCTTGGTGGCTCTCCCCTTTTCCTCTGGCGACCTCTTTTGCTCCATAGCCTTCTGATGTCTGGCATCTTCTGCCGTCGCTCGGCCCACACTCAGTCTCCCTTCCTTCGACTCCCACAGCACTTACTGTGAGGGCCACACAATCCGTTCCTGTGTGCATTGTTCTCTAACTGCTCTGTGTTCATTCATCGCTCAACTATCCTGAATTGTCTGCGGATGAGTCATAATTTGGGAGATGGTTGAAGATTTGTTGCTTTATGCACAAAAATTTTTTAAAAATCCCAACACTCTGACCATTAAAAATATATATGTATATATATGTGCGTGTATATATAACTGTATATAGCATATAACTGTGTATAGTATGTAACTGACTTCTTCAACAACAACAAAAAATGAGACGATAATAAATGTGTTTTGTGATGATTAAGGCTCATTGCTATGCACCTAAGCCCTGCCTGAAGGACAGCCACTAAATGGTGCTAACCTCTTGGGCTTCTTCATCAGCTTTTTGTAGGTTTGTTGTCTCTACCTGTCAACTGATCAAAGGCCTTGCATAGACCTTAGGAATAGACCGGATCCAAGGTCAGCCCATGGGGACAGGCCTGGGCTGGCCCCAAAGCCCAGCTCTTCCTCTACTCTGAATCATCTGGTGAGAAGTTGGAGTGGATTTCAGAGGGACTCCTGGGAGTAATTCTACTCTTTCCTTCTAAACAGCCACTTCTAGACTGCTGTGGGTTTGGAAATCAGGTAGCTGAGCATCTGAGAACTGACAAGCAGGGGAGAACTTCCAGGATCTTCCCTCAGCTCCGGGTTTGGTGCCCCACTCTCCATCATACTCCTTGGAGGCACAGACAGTGTCTTAATCATTTTTGTAACCCCAGCCCCTAGGACAATGTCTGGCACACGTAGACCCTTAAGTATCTTGTTGAATGAACTAAAAGCCTGAGTTAGGGGTTGGGAGCACCCTTTTGAGCATACTGTGTATGAACATTAGCACAGGAACTTTAGGACATTTTTCTGAGTGCTCAGGGACCTTCCGTGCTAACTTCAAGGTTCTTAGTGTGCTCATAGCAGATGCAATCCCGTGTTTATGGAATACCCGTGGAACATATAGCTCTGCTTTGCGTGCTTTCCTTTGTGAATTTACTACAGTTCTTGTGATTTCGTACGTGGTTGAGCACAAACTGAGCACGCAATGCAAACAATTTCTGGTATTGGAAATGTCCCACTTGATGGCCTAGATTCGCTCTCAAAACAAACCCTCACTGAATGCCTTCTATGGGCCAGTCAGAGTCACCAGGGACACAGAAAGCAGATGAAACCCTGCCCACTGAAAGGTCACAGTCTAACAGGGGAGCTGGGAGAGGAGGAGAGAGACAGATGTAATTAATTAAAGGGAACAAACAAAGGATGAGGAGGTACTCTCTCCCTGCAGATACGTTGAGAGTAAGAACAGAGACTTCCATATGAAAATAAAATCAGCGCTGACTCACCAGTAGATATATACTTAGCCACCCACCAGCCTCAAATAACTAAACACTGTTCCCAGGCCAGCAAACACTGGAGCTTCCATCTTCCATTGCAGGTGGCAGAGTCCTGTTTATTGTGGTAGAAGAAGACTGAAATCAGGCAGACCTGTTTTTGAGTCTTAACTCTGTAGCTTAACAGTTTAGACAAGTAATCTAACCTCCCTGAGCTTCAGTTTATTCAATTGTACAGTGGGATCATAATACCTAACTTTTGTTGAGAGGGCACTAGGGATACAAGATCAAAAAAAAGAAAGACTTTTACGGTATGGCAGGAGAGAGTGGAGAGATTATGTCATGGAGATAAACTCAAAGCTATTAAAAGATATCATATCGTTTGTTGAATGAAAATACTAGTCAAGGTTCTCCAGAGAAACAGAATAGGAGTTACATGTGTGTGTGTGTGTGTGTGTATGTATATATAAAGAGATTTATTGTAAGGAATTAGCAAGTCCAAAATTTGCAGGGTGGGCCTACAGGCTGGAGACCCAGGAGAACCAATGTTTCCATTTGAGTCTGAAGGCTGTCTGTTGTAGATGCAGGAAGAGCTGATGTTGCAGATGAAGGCTGAAGGCCATCTGTTGGAGAATTCTCTCTTGCTTGGGGGAGACCAGTCTTTTTGTTCTTTTCAGGCCTTCAACTGTTTGGATATGGCCCACCCATATTATGGAGGGCAACCTGCCTACTCAAAGTCCACCAATTTAAATATTAATCTTTTCCAAAAACACCCTCACAGAAACACCCAGAATAATGTTTGATCAAATACCTGGGCACCCTGTGGCCCAGCCAACCTGACACATAAAATCAACCATCACACTGAACAGAGAATGCAATCTCATGCATGTAAAACCACATACATATGTCCAAATGAAAAGAGATATATCTAGAAGGACCACTAAAATGCTAACAGTGGTCACCTCTCAGAGGCAGTCTCTCAGGTTCTTTTTACTCTCCCTTGTACATTTGTGTATTGTTTCACTTTTTTTTGTATAATGAGTGCTATTACATTTTTTATTAACACCATCATCACTATCATCATTACAAAAGCAATCAAGCATTTTTTTAAATACTCTATTGCCTGGCATATAGGAAATGCTGGTGAAATGTCAGAATGCTGGAGCCCTTCCCCAAGAGGACAGCTGACCAAAAGCTGATTCAGAATGCCTGAAACCTACCCGTGAAGTTTTATTCTTCAAATGTAAGAGCTTTCCTCTTAAAACACAAATTGTGGCAGAAGAAATACTGCTTGAAGACTTTCTGGGTTTTTTTCCATCATGGAATGATTTGATTAGATTTTTTCCTGAGTGCACACAGTGAGAGCTGCAAAATGATGCGTGGCCAAGGGGTGTCCCAGAGATGCCAGAAATGGGGAAACCATGGGGGCAGAGGGATGCCTGCAGAGGGCATGGCATAGGAGCCAGGGAATGTGTAGGATGACTTCCCTGACCAGGCTGCCTTGATTTCCCCCACCTGTCCTGGGTCTCTGTGAATCTCATTTAGTACCTCCGGGGGAGTGGATGGTGGGGGCAACTCTTCAACTACCCACTAAACAGAAGTATTGATAATGATTATACGGGAATTTTCAGCGAAAAGTCCCAC
Organism: Tapirus indicus; assembly: GCA_031878705.1. Taxonomy (NCBI): domain Eukaryota; kingdom Metazoa; phylum Chordata; class Mammalia; order Perissodactyla; family Tapiridae; genus Tapirus; species Tapirus indicus. Next base: position 7,769,097 of record CM062923.1, on the reverse strand, counting down.
TCAAATGTTTGCATGTCAGTAAAATATCGGCCATATGGCAGAGGAGGAAGAGGTTCCTCTCGGAAGACCCACTGCTCTGGGCAAATAAACCTCGGAAACAATTTATGAGAGTAAACTCAACCAGGAGGACTCATTCATTCTGAAATGTACTGCAGCCATTCTGTAGACCATTAACTCCACTAATTACCACGTGATTCAAGAGATAAGCCTTCACTAACATTTTTGAAGGCTGGCAGGCTCCTTGCAGCAGCTCCGGCTTCTCCCACCCTCCCCCTGCACCCCACCCCCAAGCAGAGGGAAAGAAGGAAAAAAAACTAACGCTTACTGAACTCTTGCTATGCCCAGCATTTTCCTATGTGACAGCTCCACAACAACCCTTTCAGGTAGAGATTATTTTTACAGGTTAGGAAACTGAGGTCCAGAGAGGCTCACAGTGTCCAAGGTCAAACCACAAATAAATAGCAGGGCTGGGATTTAGGCATCTTCTGGCTTCAAATTCAGTGTGCTCCCTCCTGCTCTAGCAGCTTCTTCTCACCAAGTAACTTAGAAAAAATAACAAGAACATCAAACAAATAAAGGAATAACCTCTCAGTACTTTCTTTGTTAGCTGTCTGTTCCCTAGAGTTCTCAGCACGTTGGCTGTGGATGTTGAACACGTTTCGTGTTTACTAGGATGGAACTCCTAGAGGACAAGACTAATCTGATTTTTCCTAGAGTCCCTACAGCACAGAGCAAAGGTCTAGCAGAGTGCTTACAAGGACGGACTTCAGCACACAAACGGCGCAAGTGGGTCCACATCCAGGCTCTGCCACTCACAAGCTGTGTGACCCTGCGCATAACACTTAATCTCCCTGTGCCTCAATGTTCTTATCTGTGAAATGGAAATGATGATCATCGTACCACTTACTTCATAGTGGCATTAAGCAGATTGAGTTAATACTTGCAAGACTTAAAATAGCGTTTGACACACGTAATCACTCAATAAATGTCAGGTCTTTACTCGTCCAGGGGCTTCAAGTTCCCAGAGCTTTAATTTTCTCCAATCTGAGTTCTTTCAGGCGCAGAGGCCTTTAGATATGCATGTATCCCTCTGGTCTCTCATAAAATACTTTGTGATTTCATAGTGTGTCATTCTTCCGAAGCAGTTTTTACCCAAGATTCCAGATGATCCTAACTGTATGAATTGGTGCTCAGTAAACATTTGATGATTGAATGAAAGCAGAAATTTTACAGACTGAGTTACAGAGAGCAGCAAAAGCTTGCCCAAGGTCACCCGGGGAGATGGCAGTACAGCCCAGACCTTCTGACAAAGAGTTAGTGTGCTTGCCCCTTCCCTCCCTCCTTACCACAGAGGTCAGGTCCCCTGACAATTCCCCTCAAGGGTCTCCGACCCCCATCCACCTCCACTGGTTCCTCCCCTTGCCTGGGCTGTATCTAATTTCGGTAAGCTTGAAATTTTGTCATACAGAAAGCATTTTATCTGACCTTCCACATGCAAATAAATTCTTTCCATTGGGATTTCTTGGTGTCCAGCTCCACCCCAGCCCACATGGCCATAAACACTCATGTGTCTGCAGCCCGGCCCCAGGGATTCCAGAAATAACAGCAGGGCCCTCCATCAGAACACTGGAACATAGTAAGGCATTTCTGCATCAAGAGACAGGCCCTTTCCAACCCAGGCCTCTCCTGTCTGTCAAAGCACAAAGCAACCTTTACAAGTCAGGACAGGGAGGGGCAGCTGGGAGGGAGTTTAGATTTCTGGAAAGTCCGCACCTTCTCCTGCCATCTGTCTGCACTCTTCCATTCTAGAAATTCTCCAGATCTGCTCCAGTCTCCACTTGGAATTTGAAACTCTTTCTCGGCTGTGGCATTCTTAAGCTTTCAATGATCCATTCTCCCCTGGACGTGCTGAAACTGGAATCATGGTGGTGTGAACCCAGATGGCAATTTCCATCTTAAGATGGCACAAAGGCCACTTTCCAGACACCCAGGACAGCCCCCTTACTTGGAGTAGGGAACTGGGGAAGTGCCAGGAGAGAAAGGAGTGGCAGGAAGGGAGTGCCTAGTTTAAAGAGAAAGGAAAGTCTGTCAATGACCCTGAATAAAAGACATAAAAGATGTCTGGGGCCATCTTCCTAACTTCAGAAGGGTGTTTCTTCACCAGGAGGAGAAAGTTAGAAGTCAGCATCTAGGAAGAGAAGTTTAGCTTTTCAAGTGTCCTTTCAAAAACAATACCAGAAAATAAAAAGCATGTACATATACCACAATGATGGGAAAAAATATCTATTTAGATGCATAACCTGGAAAGTCTGGAAAGAAATATAAAAACAGTTGCTTTTTGGGAGGAACGGGGTTAATGGGCGTTTTTCACCAAATTACCCCTAATGTCATCTCCCATTTTAAAGAAACTCCTAATACCTGGCACTGCTGGAGAGATCTGGCTGGACTTTCTTGGGAATTTCAGGTTTTAGATGCCCGTCCCGAAAACCTGAATTTATCATGTAGTAAAAGCCATACTTAAGCCACTTTCTCCAGGAACTAATTCCTCTTTAATGGGGATGAGATTATTTCTAATTCGCAGCCGCAATCGCAACGTCATTAAAGGCTGAGTTCGAGGTCCTGAGCTCCAAACCTTTGTCACGAATAGGAAGGTGGAGGAAAGAAAGGCGCCTGTGCAATAAAACAGCCGATTGTGTCACCCTCCCAGGCCCGGCCTCACCAGGCCGACTAGAGGCGCAGCTGCACTGGCCCACAAGATGCAATGCACCATCTGCAGCGCTGCTGCAGCAGGAGACGCGGCCGCCGCAGAAGAGGTGGTGCGAGCCTCCCGCTCCCGTGCCGCACCCACGAGTGCTGGGGGTGGCGGGAGGATGAGGGGAGTTGGTAACAGCATCGCCATGGCAACAGTGACGTCCTTTTACCCTGGATCTAATTGGAGGAAACCCCGTGGCCGAAGCCGCAGCCTGCTGGCCAACCGAACTTGTCCGAGCCGACCCACCCTCCTAGCCTCCGCGTCCCCTCCCGCCCCGCCCCCTTCGCCCCCTTCCGCGCGCTCAGTTCTTATTGGCCAGCGGCGAGGCGGGAGGCGGGACTCTACGGAGCAGCTCGGCGCATCATTGGGCGGCGGGAGCGAGAGCAGCCGCGCGGCGGCCCGCCCCTCGGCTCCGGGGTAGGCTGAGACGGGAGGGTCCTCGGCTAAAGCCAAAAGCGGATCAAAGTGGTGGGACTCGCGCCGCGGCCGCGGAGACGTGAAGGTGAGCGTCAGGGTCGCCCCCGGCCCTCCTCGGGCCTGGCCTGGCCAGAAGGCCGGGCGGGAGGCCAGCCCCCGGGAGCGGCCGGCCTCGACGCCGCTCTCCTCAGGGACGGCTCCGGCGGGAAGGTGCGGGCCAACGGCCGCTTCCATCTTGGGCCGGGCGGGCGCGGGAGCGGCTCTTCCTCCTTCCCCTCCGCCTCCTTCGCCCGCCGCGGGCCGCCTCCTGGGCGCCCCTCGGCCTCCTGGGCGCCGGGCGGGAGCGTGGGCGGGGGAGGGAAATTCAACTGGGCCGCGCGTGCGGGGACAGACAAAAGGGGCGGCGGGCGGGCGGCGGGCATTGTCTGACGGCGCCGCCCCCGCCCTTGTGTCCGCGCCCCCGCCCGCCGCTCGCAGGCCCTCCGCACGCCTCTCCCGATCCGGGTCGGTGCTCGCCCTCGCTCTCCTCTCCCGTCCCCATGGAGAAGACGGAGCTGATCCAAAAGGCGAAGCTGGCCGAGCAGGCCGAGCGCTACGACGACATGGCCACCTGCATGAAGGCCGTGACGGAGCAGGGCGCCGAGCTGTCCAACGAGGAGCGCAACCTGCTTTCGGTGGCCTACAAGAACGTGGTCGGGGGCCGCCGGTCCGCCTGGAGGGTCATCTCGAGCATCGAGCAGAAGACCGACACCTCCGACAAGAAGTTGCAGCTGATTAAGGACTATCGGGAGAAAGTGGAGTCCGAGCTGAGGTCCATCTGCACCACGGTCCTGGTGAGTCCGGGCGGTGGGAGCCGGGGATTGTTCATCGGGGGTGCTGAGGTCCTTTTGTGTGAGGCTTTCATGGGAGCGGGGAAGAAATGTGGGCCGTGTCTTGCCTAATCGTCTGCCGACGTAGAGGGCCTGGGAAGGTTCGCCTTGGCCTCCTCAATGTGTTATTGCAGTTCTTGAGACTTAAGAAGCTGCTTTTCCAGGGATGAGTAGATCTTTCCCTAGATGCTGGGTTGCTACCACACAATATAACTTCGAAACATCGAAGTAGGTTTATGCAAGACTGAAAATCGTTTTTAGGCTTACCGAGGAGATCTGGGAACCGATTAAATGTATTTCATCGATTCATAGTCTTCAGTTGGAAAAAAGTGCAGGCGGGCACCTTCTCCACAGAGACAATATGTGCAGTAGGTTTTCCTCCCAAACTTCGTAATGGAAATTTACTTCGAAAATCGGAACAGATCCTGCATTTTTCAAGTAAGAGTATCTGTTGAGCTTTTTCCCAGTTAATAACGAGGGAGAGTTTGGTAAATGTGCAAAAGGCGCATCTAAGTCTAAAGAACAAAATGTCCTGGTAAAGTTCAGTATTTAGTAACATTTACTTGCTATTACATAGCTGTATTTAAACACTAATTATTGAATTGACTTCATTTCTAGCGTGGAGCAGGCGAGGAAAGCTTCCCAGGTTTTGAACTGTCCGATCTTAGCAAGGGTGGCTATTGGGTGGAGTAGGTGACTGCTGTGATTCACCCTTATTAGTGAGAGAACATTTTTAGCTTTGTCATTGCATGGATCTTTTGATCAGTGAAATAAGTTTTTGAAATTTAAGTACCAGCATTATCTCCTGGAGTGTTTTAATACTGCAGAGAGTCGTTTCTACCAGTAATATATGAAATATCTGATGCAGTTGCCTTTTTAAGTGCCACTTTTACAAGAGGCCTACTGATTTTTGGCCTGTTCCTTGTATTCAAGGGGGGCTGTGAAAGACAAGCATGCTAGACTGGTGACTTTTCAAGAGAGAATAGAGGGGGAAGTGCTTCTTTTCCTCTCAGCCTTCTCTTTCTTGCCCCATCAGATTGATAGAGCAGGAAATATTTTTCTTTAAACTTCCTTAATCTATTTTTCCAATACAAATAACAGGTGATCTGAACAGAAGCATGGCTGATGGAGATAGCAGGTAAAGGGGCAAAGAAAGCAATGCAGAGTGTGTACACTAAGTGGAGAAAACTCCGTTGGGATTATTTGCTTTATGAAGGCAAGACTTTGTTATATTCATCTACATCTTCTTAGCTTCCACTCCCTGCTTGGCACAGAGGAAGCACTTATATAAAAGCTGTTTGAATTGCTTGTATTCAAGAAATTTGCCAACTTGCAAGTGATAGTAGCCTTCAATATCATATGGTAATGGTTATTGACAACATTGACTCTGTTATCAAGGGAAGACTTATAAGAATTCCCTATGTTAATGAGAAGCTTTTCTATGTATGTGTTACTTTTGGGGGCTCTCATAGCATATTTCAGTCTCTTTTTGTGTTCAGTTATTATTTTCAAATTTATTAGTTACCTGCAGCAACTCAGAATTACCATGAGATTTTTCATGTTCTCTAGCAAGTTAACTCTGAGTCAAAGGAATATTTGTTTTATTTTGTGGCTCGTATAAATTTTAGTTTTTATGATGGCACAAGTGGAGGAGAGTTTTGCTTCGTTGATAAATGACTTGAAAGAGACCAGGTGTATTGGGGTAGACCTTTCATATACAAATGATTTCAGTAGGAGAGAACCCTATTAGGATAATTTTTGTTTATACCAAGTGAAATAGAAGAGTTTAACTTGACTAGTCTGAGACACCGAGGCATAAGTAAAAAATTTATATTAGTAAAATGGCTTAAGAGACTAATTGTGATTTCATGGCCAACCTATAAAAAAAAACCTGGGAAAGCCCATTTTAAAGTTTGCAACTGTATTTGAGAGCTTAGTGTGCAAGGCACTGTGCTAAGCAGTATGGGGAAGAACAAAGCTGAGAACCATAGATTTTGTTCTCCAATAATTTGCGAGTGTATATGAGAAATACACAAACAAATAGTATATAATTCTCAAAGGATGGTTATGAACAAAATGCTATGTAGTTCAAAGGAAACAGTGGCTTATTAAGAGAGGAGAATCTGGTGGGAGGGGTCAGTATTCCAGGCAGAAGGAATATACAGGATAGGCCTTTTTCAGGGAAGAAAGTTTCTGTGTGACTGGAGCAGAATATATGTAGAGCTGTTGCAAGAGAAAAGCCTGGAAAGGAAGAAACTATATAAGAGAATGTCAGAGGGAATTTTCCTCATTTGGTTGCCAGTGGGGAGAGAGTGAAGATTTTGAATGGTGTGCATGTGACAGCATCTAGAATTCATGGTTTGAGTGCTGATAATTACCAGCTTGTAATCTGAACTGATAGACAAGGAGGTGATAGACTCATGAACAAGACTCTGATAATTGATAAATTAGTAATTTAATGAAGAATCTATCAAAATAATGAGGAAAGAAGAGAGAAACCTAAAGTTTCTGAAAAATGAATGCTAAAATGAAATTTTCTGTTTTTCCTTTGGTGCACAGAAAGGAGAATTTGGTGTGAAGGAAGTAGATAGAACTGACTTGCAGTAGAAGAGTAACAGGGAGGACAGGCAAAAGTTTAGTCCTAAATAGCAGAGATTCTTAGCCTCTCCTTTTCATAGAGTAGGTTTAGGGTGGAATTATTTACTGTTTACTCAGAATGGACATGGTGGACAACTTTCAACCCTTTTTATAATCACTGTATTGAGAGAAGTTACTGAACTATGGAGGCAGAAAAAAATGTTAAAATGCAAATGAGTGCTCTCAAGAGGAAAGGAGATTAAGAGGGCCCAAATGGCCAAGTCTCAACTCTTCATAGAATCTAAGTTAGAGAAGCTTTCACCAAGTTATCTCTGTCTCTCAATGTGATTTGTGAAACCAGAGGGTTGGGCTAAAATTTCTAAGTCTCTTCCAATTCTGATTTTGGGGGCACTATAAAGTTACATGGTCGTAGCCATTCTGTCTCTGCTCTGACTTCCTCCCAACTTTAAAATGAGTAATTTTTACAGTCGGGGTTGAAGAAGAACATGTTGACGGTATAGGAAATGTTGAAAAACAAATGACTTTAGTGAAATGACTTCAGGAAGAGGTGATGCAGAAGTCACTGGTGATCCTGATAAGGAGTGTTGGGAATAGCAAAGTTTAAGCGAAAAAGATTAACAAGTTGTATGACAGCTGGGCAGTAGTCAGATAGCATGTGTAAGGTGTTTGGGAGTCCTTAAGAACTTGGGTGTGAGGTAATGGTAATTTAAAGAAATCAAAGGTGTCCGCAAAGCCGTTCTGGGACTTGGGAATAAAATATCATTTACAAAGTCAGTGACCTTGGAGTAAGAACAAGGCATTTAGAGAATGTATACCAGATAACCTCTGTCTCAAACAACCCCAGGTTATCCTTTGGTGTTGATACTCTTTTACTAGACTGATTTCAACAGGCTGCTTCCATATAATGTATGAATAGTTTCAGGAACTAAGGTCTATGTTCTGATTTTTCAAATAAGAATCATTTAAAATAGTGTATAAAAACTGAAAGTTGTCTGTTGGTGTGTTAAAGCTCTGTAACCCTAATTCAGTAATACGGTTCAATTTAGTCAAGTGTTCTAAATTAATCTCTTAATGAAATGTGTCTGGTGCTGGTTATTGTTTTGAAGACTGATAGGTTATTGTTGATAGTTAATGAACCTTAATGTAATTTTATTGACAAAATTGACAAATTATGGGCTCTGGAATCAAGACAGTTTCTGAATCATTGCTCCATAACCTTACAGTTTTGTGACCACAGGCAAGTTTCTTAATCTCTCAGCCTCTGTTTCTTTATCTATAAATTGGTGATGATGGTGCCTGCCTTTACAGGCTTGTAGTTAAAGTGATAGCTAATAACTGACATTTATGGGGCATTTACTATACACCAAGCATTTTAAGCACTTTATGTACTCACTTTGTTCCCATAAGTTAGATTGATAGTGTTATTTCTGTTTTAAAGTTGAGAGAACAGAGGCATCAGGAAGTTAAGTAACTTGGTCAACATTACAAAGCTAGTGAGTAGTAGAGCAAGGATTTGAACCCAGATGGGGCTGCAGATGAAATTAAATGAAACACAATCATCCTTAAATGCATAGCTGACTGAAGATGACAGGGTAAATCTCTGTTTTGAAGAATTTGTACAGTTTAATAAACATAAGACATGTTTGTTAGTTAAGAGGGAGGGAAGATAGGTTTTAGTGGACAAAACTCCCAAAGTCTGTAATTTTGAAGCCCTCCTTATATGTAGGATATTGCAATAAAATTTAAAAACTCTTTGGCTTTTGGATTTTTTGCCTCTAGATTGAAAGCTCCTTGAAGCCAAGAGTTGTTTTTTTGAAGAGTGGAATCAAATAGAATATTATGCATACAGGCATGTAAGTGTAAGGTTAGATCAGTGGTTCTCAACCAAGGTGAATTTACCCCCTGGACATTGTTCTGGAGATAGTTTTTTTGGTTGTCGAGACTTGGGGTGGAGGGGGGATGCTACTAACGTGGTAAGTAGAGGCCTGAATGCTGCCAAGCATCATATAAGGTATAGATAATCCCCTACAACAAAGAATTACCCAGCCCAAAATGTCAATAATGCCAAGGTGAGAAACTTGGGGTTAGACCATAAATAAAACAAACAGTATTAAGTTGTACTGAATTGTATCATACCTGTCCTTTGGGTTCTTATTAACATGTTGACCTCTTGTCAGAACCTTTTGTCTAGACTTCAGTCATTTTTTTTTCCTTGTCACTATTGTGTGTATGCTGTTTGACTCTACAGTTCAGCTTTTTGAGACTTACTTAGTGGGTCCTATATCTTCAAAGTTCTGCCTCATGATTGCCTCCAAAGACCTGAGTTTTGCTCTTTTGAAAACTTGGCACAGAAAAAGATCCAACTGAATTTATAGTGAAATCTATTTGGAAGAGGCAGTTAAAATTGATGAACAGCAAATATTCCCCTCTCCTTCATAACTGCCCTTAAAAGTTTGGCATATGTGTTTCCAGACTTTTACCCCTGTGGTGTGTATTTGGATGTTGCAAAATTATACTAATGCCCCATTGAACATTTAGGTTGTAAACGGGTTTTCTCCATTATAAACAACACTGGGAAGAACATCCTTGTTGCATGCTTTATGCTAAAATTACTTAGGTCAAGTTTTTGGAAGTACAATTTCCAAATCAAAAGAAATGCATTTTTTTTTCCAGATAGCCCTCTGAAAAGATTGTATGCATTTACACTGTCAGCAGCAGTTGTTGAGAATGGCCGTTTCTACCCTCCAGCACAGACAGGTTTTTGAGGATAACAAAACTAGTGGCTGGAAGGGTTGGAATTTTGCCTCCTTATTCGGTATTGGATGTAATGAGGACTACCTTTGTTCTCACAAAGAGCTAGTTAACTGGATTTTTTTTTTTAAGGTCTCATATACAGTTTCACTTATAAAATTATAGCATAGTGTAGGGTTAGTTAATTCAGGGTGCTTGACAGTTGAGAAACCTGCTTGATCATATTGATGTTCCTTTATGATATTTATCAATACCAGTTTTTTGTATTTAGCACTTCTTCTTTCAGAGTAACAATGGAAAATATCTTTGTACCATTGACTTTCTAGGTATCAAGGAAGGATGGTAGAGGCATCATTTAAAATATGTGAGGAGAGGGGCCGGCCCAGTGGCACAGCGGTTTAGCTCGCGCTTGGCAGCCCAGGGTTCGCGGGTTCGGATCCCGGGCGCCGGCCGACGCACTGCTTGTCAGCCATGCTGTGGCAGCGTCCCATATAAAGTAGAGGAAGATGGCACAGATGTTAGCCCAGGGCCAGTCTTCCTCAGCAAAAAGAGGAGGATTAGCAATGATGTTAGCTCAGGGCTGGTCTTCCTCACACACAAAAAATAAAATAAAATATGTGAGGAGAAGAAAAATTATAGTTTACCCGTTGCTACTTTAATTACTCTTAATTCAGAGGCAAATCAATGATGAAGTTTTCTTGACTATTTCATGATAAATAATTTGACCAGATTTGAAAACATTGTTTGCATATTGAAGTATTTAAAGACAAAATGATGATGATAATATCTAGGACTTCAAAATAATGGGTAGGGATATGGATGAAACAAGAGCATCTATGAGTTACTATAGTTGCAGTTGGCTTTAATGGGAATTCGTTATACTATTCTCTCTTATGTATGTTTGATATTTTTTGTATTATTAAAAGGTTGTTTTTAGGGGCTGGCCCAGTGGTGTAGTGGTTAAGTTCGCACGTTCCGCTTCAGCGGCCTGGGGTTCACTGATTCAGGTCCTGGGCATGGACCTACTCACCGCTCATCAAACCATGCTGAGGTGGTGTCCCACATAGAAGAACCAGAAGGACCCACAACTAGGATATACAACTGTGTGTACTGTGGCTTTGGGGAGAAAAAAAAAGAGGAAGATTGGCAGCAGATGTTAGCTCAGGGCTGATCTTCCTTAAAAAGAAAAAAGAATCATTTAAAAAAAAGGTTGTTTTTTCCTCCAGGAATTCCACTCCTAGATATTTACACAAGAGGAGTGAAAATGTAGGTCCAGAAAAATACTTGTACAAGAATGTGCATAGCAGCTTTATTCTCAGAGCTGAAAACTGGAAACAGTCTATTAATAGGAAAATGGATAAACAAACTGTGGTGTATTCATACAGTGGAATACTAGTCAGCAGTGAGAAGGAGTGAATTACTGATGTGTAACTGAATCTCAGAAACATGCTAAGTGAAAGAAACTTTGCACAGAAAAGTACATAGTATGATTCCATTTATATGAAATTGTAGAACAAGCAAAAGTAGTCTATGGGTGAAAAATCAGAGGAATAGTGGCCTCTGTGGGAACGGAGGCAGAAATTGACTGGGAAGGGACAGAAGGGAACTTACTGTGGTGATTTTAATGTTCTTTGTGTTGATATGGGTTTGAGTTACACAGTTATTTGCATTTGTCAAAACTTAGCAAATGTGCACCTAACATTTGTGCATTTCATTGTATGTAAGTTTTGCTTCTAAAGAAAGAAAATTCTAGTTAGTGATATGCATGTACTGATGTCTTCAGTTTATATAAAAACTGGTAGTAATGGGGTGGGTATATGATAAAGCAAGTATGGTAAAAGGTTAATGGTAGGATCTGGGTGGCAGGTATATATATATAGGTGGTCACTGTAATTACTGATTGCCATGTATTAGGGGTATGATATTCTTCATTGCTGTGGTTGAATGCCTTTAATACCTATAGCAAGGAAAATAGTGAATTTTGTTGTCTTGTTGACCTCGAGATATGAGAATGTATAGAAAGGTATTCATATCCATCTAGGACGTAGGACTGATAGACTTGGCACCATAGCTTTTGTTTTTATTTGGTTATGAGTGCTAATTAGATTGATGGAGTTACCGGGTGCAGTGGAAGACTTACATAATTGACCATACTCTAGGGCAATGGTTCTCAAGCTTCTTGGTCTCAGGACCCCTTTGCGCACTTAAAACTATTGTGGAACCCAAAAGCTTTTGTTTGTGTAGATCATACCTATAGATATTTACATTATTAGAAATTAAAACTGAGAATTTTGTAATCCATTTAGAATAATTACTAATTCATTTAGAATAAACCCATTAGAAGTTAAAATAATGTGTGATTTTTTTAAATTGTGGTAAAGTATACATAACGTAAAATTTACCATTTTAGGTATATAATTCTGTGGCATTAAATACATTCACGTTGTTGTGCAACCATCACCACCAGCCATCTCTAGAACTTTTTCATCTTCCCCCAACTGAAACTGTACCCATAAACACTTAACTCCCCATTCTCCCCTCCCAGCAACCATCATTCTACTTTCTATCTCTGAATTTGACTACTCTAGATAGCTCATATAAATGGAATAATAACATTTAAAAAAATAGCTTTAAGCAAAATTGCATGAGAATGGTGGCAGTGCTTTATGTTCAGTCTGTTGCAATATTATATCTCATGTAGCTTCTGGAAAACTCCACTCATGAGAGAATGACAGTGAAAAAGCAAATAGCATCTTAGTATTATGAAAATGGTTTGACTTTGTGCCACCCATCCACCCAAAAGGGTGTGTGGGAGGCCCCTCGAGGTCCCCAGACCACACTTTGAAAACTGCTGCTCTGGGGGAATTCTGCTTTGAGACTTGCTAATCATCACTGTGGTGGGTGATTTCTGAGTAGTTTTCTGAGTAGTGGGCAGTTTTCTGAGTAGTTGTCATTATGTGATGATAATAAAATTTGTAAAGCATTCCCCTCCCTTCTCATTGCCCTGTCCCTTAACCCTACAACTTATTCTAGGAATATAAATTTGGAGACCAGAGATTTGATAATAAAGAAAAGAGGAAAGTTGATTTTAGATATTGGGTAATAAAGAGTCCCTGTTAATTCCTGAATAACTAAAGAACTGGTTGTTGGAATGGCTTCTGCTTCCTTATATTGAGAATGGTAATGTAAGGTTAGTATGATCTCTCTCTTCATTCCCCAGTATCCAACCCAAAAGCAGAGTTGGCATGAATGAAATATGTAGATAATGGTCTTTTGGAGCTGGTTGCATTTAGATTTGAAAGTTCTACAGCTTTTGGCGACAGTAGGTCAGGTGAGCTGTTAGGCACCATTGGTTGAAGCATTTCAATAAAACTTGTCTTTCACACAAATCTTGACTATCCATTTACATTTTTTCTGTCCACATGAGCAGTATTCCATGATCTCTGTCATCTGGACCTTTTGCTCCAGTTAGATTTGGCATAGTATCATACTAAATATGTATTGTATGATATCCTCAGTTTACTGACTTTGACCATTCTCTCTCCTGTATGTTTGCTGCAGGCTTTACTTAGAGAAATGGAGAAACGATGGTGCAGGTGGCGTGACCATGGCTATAAGGACTTCTGTAAATTTAACGTAAATGCTTTCTTAAAGGACAGTCTTAGATTGTTGTTTGTAAATGTCAGGGTGATTGTGGGAAAGTATGTGAAAATGCTTTAAAATCATAACCATATTGATTTTCAGATCAGACTTTTTACTGCCCAAGTATAATGTTACTCATATAGAATTAGTACTCTCCTTTTCCCTCTTGTTTTACTTATTTTACCAAACAGACATTACTTGAACATGGCTCAGAAAAGTTTTGCTCCTTTAAAAACTGTAGTAGTAGACACCTGCAGTTAAACGTGTATATATTACATGTTCTGATCTTTCTGCCTGGTACTGTTTCCAAGTACCTTCAATGCTTGTGTTGCCCTCAGGATTCTGATGGATTAGTGAAAAGGTTAGAAAGATTAGAGTAAAGATTTACTCATCCTGTAATCAGAAAATACTCTAGATTATTTGGGGACTGGTTGCAGAAATCAGGTGTTTGGTTCTTGGTGATGTCAGAAACTTAAAGGAGTTTGGAAAGACTGGCTATCCCATTAATATAATTTTTAAATTTTTATATAATATTTAAACATCCAAGGACTAACATTTGAAATGGGAAATGGTATATATTGAAGTGACTTTATGTTCTTGAACAGAGTGAGATGGGAGTCTTTATTAAACTACTGATGGTCCCCTGAAAATTTTATTTCCTTCTCTCCTTTCCCACACCTGCCAAAATATTGAGGGTAGGAAAAAACTTAAGAACCATCTAATTAGAGAAAAGATCAAGAGAGTAACAATTTCATTAGATTAGGGAAGGAGGTAGAGGAGCATGCATTGGCCAGACTCAATGGCTAAGTTTAAGATTAAAGAAAATGTTTAAATGGCAGTATTTATTTGTTCAGCAAATTTCTTTTATTGTTCGTCCAAGTTTGCAATTGATTTATTTTGCACAGAGATGAGGCTGTATCAGGAAAACAGCATTTTTGTATTATCATATTTCTTATTAGGCTTTTCGATCTTTAATTACTGCCATATTAAATAGAGTACAGGGTAACCTGATGGCAGTTTGAATAACTCATTAGGTGGAAGTGAAGGCTATACCTCTATTTTATTGTTTATGACCAGTTGTACGTCTTTGGGAAGAAAAAGACCTAGATGATCATCTTTGTACAGATCAAAAAATACTTAGTAATTCCTTTTTGTCCGACACAGATTTCTAAAAATTTCTGCTTTTTATCTCAGTGGCCTGGCAAATGTTTATAAAGTTTACTTCAGCTCTTGATAGAACTAGTGTCCTTTTAATCTGTCAGGATATCAAAGTGGCATGTCCAGCCGCCAAATCTGTTGACTCTTTGAAGGACCTATTAAGACTGTTAGTATAGGTTCTCAAATAGTTTTCCATAGAATGGTCTTTCTTGTAGTAAAATTTACGATTAGAGAGTTTATGGGGAAAATAGGATTAAAAGGATGGATGGAGGTTGCAAATTAATCTATAAAAGCCCTGAACTGTTTTTCATTTAACAAATATTCTGTGATCATCTTGTCTTGTTTGCTATTTTTGTCCTGTTTTTAAACATTTTCTAAAATAAAGATAACACACTAAAACTTTTAGCTATATTTTACATATATTTTAAAGTCATAGGAATGAGGGCTATACAAATAATTTCCTTTTTTTCTATTCTTCCTCTAAAGAAACTTAATGATCTTCTTCCCCTAAAATTTCCGAGAAATGCTTATAAAATAATTTGGCTTAGTTGCATATACTATTCATATTAGAGGAGCTTTCTACCTTGTTTTTCATTGTCTTTATTTAATAACTAGGATGGTCAGTTCATATTTATTTTTTAATTAAATATAATTCAAATACCATAAAATTCACCTTCTTAAAGTATATGATTCACTGGTTTTTAGTATATTCACAAAGTTGTCCAGCACCGCTCACCGCTACAAATTCCAGAACATTTTCATCACCACAAAAAGAAACGTACCTTTAACAGTCACTCCTCATCTTCCCTAGCCCTGACAACCACTTCTACTTTTCTCTCTCTTATAGATTTGCCTATTCTGGACATTTCATATAAATGGAATCATATAATATGTGGCCTTTTTTGTCTGGCTTCTTCCATTTAGCATAATGTTTTCAAGGTTCATCCATGTTGTAGCATGTATCAGTACTTCATTTCTTTTTTCTTCTTTTTAATAAAACAGTTTTTTTATTTTGGTAAAATACACACAACATAAAATTTACCATTTTAACCATTTGTGATTGTATAGTTCAGTGATATTGTTGTGTAACCATCACCACCATCCACCTACGATCATTGTGTAAAACTGAAACTGTACCTATTAAACAATAAATCCCAATTTTCCCTTTCCCCCAACCCCTGCAACCACCATTCTGCTTTCTGTCTCTGAATTTAACTACTCTGGGTACCTCATATAAGTGGAATCATGCAGTAGTTGTCCTTTTCTGTCTGGCTTATTTCAGTTAGCATAAGGGGGGTGTGTGGGTGTGGGTGTGGGTGTGGGTGTGTGTGGAAGACCAGCCCTGAGCTAACGTCTGTTGCCAATCCTCCTCTTTTTGCCAAGGAAGACTGACCTTGGGCTAACATCCGTGCCCATCTTCCTCTACTTTATATGGGACGCCGCCACGGCTTGGCTGACAAGCAGTGTGTCGGCAGGCACCCAGGATCCGAACCCGTGAATCCCAGGCTGCCAAGCATGAACTAAACCGCTGCGCCCCCGGGCTAGCCCCATGGTTTTCAAGGTTTATTCATGTTATAGTGTGTGTTAGAGTTCATGCCCATTTGTGGCTGAATAATACTCATTATATGAATATACTTCATTTTTTAATCCAGTTATCCATGAGTGGACATTTGGGTTGTTTCCATCTTTTGGCTATTACAAATAATGCTGCCATGAGCATTTGTGTACACATTTTTGTTTGGACATGTTCTTATTTCTCTTGGGTATATACCTGGGTCATATGGTAACTCTGTTTTACCATTTGAGAAACAGCCAGATTGTTTTCCAAAGTGGCTGCCCCATGTTAAATTCCCACCAGCAGTGTATTAGAGTTCTGATGCCTCTACATCCTCCCCAGCAATCCTAGTGGGTGGGAAGTGGTATCTCACTGTGCTTTTGATTTGCATTTTCCAGATTAATGGATGTTGAATATTTTCACGTGCTTATTGGCCATTTGTATATCTGGAGAATTGTTGATTCAGATCCTTTGCTCATTTTTTAATTGGGTTATCTTTTTATTATTGAATTATAATAGTTATATATTCTGGATACTAAACCTTTAATCAGGTATATGATTTATAAATATTTTATCCCATTCTGTAGGTTGTCTTTTACTTTCTTGGTAGTGTCCTTTGAAACACAAAAGTTGTTAATTTTGATGAAGTCAATTTATTTTTTCTTAGGTTGCTTGTGCTTTTGTCCTAATATTTAAAAAACCATTGGCTAGGGGCCGGCCTGGTGGCGTAGCGGTTAAGTTCGCGAGCTCCGCTCCAGCGGCCTGGGGTTTGCAGGTTCAGATTCCAGGCGCACACAGGCGCACCACTTGTCAAGACATGCTGTGGCGGCATCCCGCATAAAGTAGAGGAAGATGGGCACAGATGTTAGCCCAGGGCCAGTCTTCCTCAGCAAAAAAGAGGAGGATTTGCAACGGATATTAGCTCAGAGCTGGTCTTCCTCACACACACACACAAAAAACCATTGGCTAATCCAAGGTCGTAAAGATTTATACCTATGCTTTCATCTAAGAGTTTTATCCTCTTAGCTCTTACATTTAGGTTTTTGGTCCATTATGAGTTAATTTTTTGCAAAAGGTGTGAGGAAGGGGTCCAATCTTGATTCTTTTCATGTGGCTATCCAGTTGTCCCAGCACGTTTGTTGAAATATTAGTTCATATATCTTTGATCTGAAATTCTCAGCTTAGGGAAAAAATAATCAGAAGTGGTTTGCTGTAAAAGTTAATTTAAGGAAAACTTGTGATTACTCCATTTGTTGTGCTCCAGCCGAATTGTTTATCCAAAGCACTCCATATTTTGTTCACATCCCTCTACTCACTGCTGTTCTCACTTGTAAAGCCCTCCCTCTCCCATTTCTATATGTTGAAATCATGCCTATCCTACAAGATACAATTTAGGTGCCACTGCACTCATTCCCCAGTCAATTACAAATTATAGCTTATTAGTACTTTCAGATCTGTTTTCCTTGTACTATGTGTAATTATGAGTAGATGAGACATGTGTTTACCTGTAAGGAAACTGAGGCACATTGATTTACTTAGTTACACAGCCAGTTAGTCATGAACTAAAATCCAGCTTTTCTAGAATAGTGCTCTTTCTGTTCCCATTGCCTTTCATTGTAAAGCCTTCCTTTACACATCCCATTCTTACAACATTTTCTCTCCTTTCTCTGAATTCTCTCGTGTGGAAGTGGGGGAGAATCGGGGCTTTATACATCCATGCTTTTCAACTAGAGTGGCTTCCTTTTATTTCTTTTACTATATACTGATATTGCTTAAAAAGACTTGGGGGAGGAAATAATTACTGCTTTTTAAAATTTCACAACCATTACCATATTAGATAGAGTCCAAATTCCTTAACAGGATTTGATTGAGACCTTCCGGCCTTTCTCCTCAGCCCCCTTTCTCTCTGTGTTCCAGCCACATGGAACTACCTGCAGTTCTCTCCTGTACTGTGTACTTTCCTACCTTTCCTCTAATTTTCTTCCCTGTGTAAGAATGTGTCATTATTGGTCATTAGTCTAGTAATTGGACCCAATTCTGTATTGTCTGGAGTTTACCAGTGTTCTGAGTTCCTCTTGTGGCTGTCCCCAAAGTAAATTGCACCCAATTCAGATCAGTATTGGTGAGCTGTGAGAGTATGTAAGAATAAGGACTTCATCTTTATTTTTTCCTCTATATACTGTTAAGCTTTATTTTTCAAGGTTATTTTTTGTGCTATACCCAGTAGTTGAGTTGAATATAATTAGTAACCCATATGAGTTCAGTTGCAAATGCAGGATAATTTTCTTACCATAGCCTCTTAAATTGCTGTTGACCCTGTTCTTCCTTGTAACAGCTGGTAGACTAGAGGATTGTATATAATATAGCTGCAGAGATAAACGTATGTGGCATGGGTTAGCCATAGATGGAAAAATTAGTCTGCAAATAATTATATAATTTCTATAATGTAGAAATGGCTTAATTCATTTTGTCATAGACTTACAAAAGACAAAGCTCATGTGAAAGTACACTTGTGTCTTTGCTAGTATAAGCTATTATCTATTTTTAGTAGTTTTCATAGGATATAGCAAAACTTCACCTATATACTAAGCCAGCAAGGCAATTTTACCTATTTTTAATTACTGGAACAACCTTTCTATTAGGTTATCAGCATGTCTGTCTAGTTGAATTACTTATGACCAAACTAAGATTTGACTTACTGTTCTGTTTGTTTTGGTTTTTTTTCCTTTTAAAGAAAACTCTTGTTTTCTCACTATCATTTGTCTTTTCCTTCACAAATCAGTAGCTAAAGTAGGTTCTGGATACTAGCAAATTGCAAGTGCTCTAAGGGGAAGGAAGTGTTAGACATTGGTGATATTCGCCTTGGTTCTTTTGGTAGCACTGATCTGTAAATGTTGGTACATTATGGTTGTGTATGTGTAATTGTTTTTGATGCAGATTGACAAATTTGGAAAGTAGTATTAGTGTCACCACTGGGTGTTTTATTAACCAGTCCTTCCAAAGTTGTATATCGACCAGAGAGTTGGAAATCTTTGAGGAGAAGGTGTAATATATTCCGATATTGCTGTTATGGCTCAGTATTCAGCTGCTAAAATGTGAGGATGTAGCAGATGGAGGTCAAAGTTGAAGGACTGGGTATTACATTTGTTTCGTATAATATCTGGAATTGGGAGCCGGCCCAGTGGTGTAGTGGTTAAGTGCGTGCTCCGCTTCGGTGGCCTGGTATTCGCAGGTTCGGATCCTGGGCATGGACCTATGTCCTGCTCATCAAGCCATGCTGTGGAGGTATCCCAATACAAAATAGAGGAAGATGGGCACAGATGTCAGCTCAGGGCTAATCTTCCTCAGCAAAAAGAGGAGGATTGGCAATGGATGTTAGCTCAGAGCCAGTCTTCCTCACAAAAAAAAAATCTGGAATTGGCTGCTTTGAGTGAAGTGAGGGGGCAAAGACTGTGATTTTCTTTAATATTGGTACATTACAGTTCACACATACCCCATTATTTCTCAGAGTCGGAAACTCTTTCTGTTATATGTCTTCACCACTGCAGTCATAACAACTCTGTAGCTGAGTTGGAAGACAGGATGAACATTCCTATACAAGAGCATTTTTATTTTTGGATTTAAGTGCTAATTGTTTAGGGGAGGAGAGAGGTTGCACTATGCTCACAAAGGGCCATCCCAGCCCCCTAAAAAGCACCACTGTGCTATAGCAGATATCGATAGCAATACTACTACTGTCATTGGTGATCATTTTCTCTGGGTCATGGGATGGTGGTGGTTAGAGATCTTATGGACCAGGAAAAAGAGTTTAGAATGTTAGTGCTGTCAAGTCGATTCCAACTCCAGAGCAGAATCCTGCCGGGTCTTTTTGCATCACCCTCTCACCTTCTTGCACTATATTAAGGCAATGCTTTGATGCTATTCACGGGGTTTTCATGGCCAGTTTTTCTCAGAATTGGGTGACCTTGCTAGAATTGGAAATACTGGTGGCATGGCTTTTAGCGTCATAACAACATGTGGCACCACAGTATGACTGTCGACAGGTGGGTGGTGTGGTTACCTGACCGAAAAATGAACCCGGGCTGAGGCGGTCAGAGTGCCAAATCTTAACCACCAAATCACCAGGGCTGACATAGATAAAACTTTTTCTCTTTTTATTGAGAGCCTTGGATTCTCTTCATCTGTTTCCTCCCCTTCCCCTCTGCTTGTTTATCTTCTGGGTTTTAGCTCCTTATTTTTCTTTTGCCCACAAAAATAATTAACCACTTGTTTGCATGGACTTGTCTGGCTTATTTTTACTTTCACTATAACTACAGTGGCACATACCCCTTTGGGTCTGAGGAATCCATATTAATTCTCTGACCATGATGACAATTCATCATGACACATTAATTCATATTAATTTTGATTTATTAATTTGACAAATATTCCAGCCAGTGTTAGGTTTTAGGTCTTTTGTTACTTTTGTGGGCATGTGTGTGTGAGGAAGACTAGCCCTGAGCTAACATCCATTGCCAATCCTCCTCTTTTTTTTTTTTGCTGAGGAAGACTGGCCCTGGGCTAACATCTGTGCCCATCTTCCTCTCCTTTATATGGGACGCTGCCACAGTATGGCCTGACAAGCCGTGTGTCTGTCTGTGCCTGGGATCTGAACCTGCAAACCCACCGAAGCAGAGCGCGTGAACTTAATCACTATGCCGCGGGCCAGCCCGAGGTCTTTTGTACTTTTGGAATCCTATCTCAAAAGTTTGAACACTTCATACAAAGTGATTTTTAGTCTACACAAATACTGATGTTAACCCGTTCAGCCAGGAAGGCATTTTCACATTCATGAATGCTCCAGAATTGTATGAATTTTAATAGATATAAGTTGGAGATATGAAGGCCCGTTAACACTTTTTCAGGGATAGCGGCCCGCCCCCCAACCCCCCTAACAAGATAAGGAAGCATTGTTTGTTTGTATGTTTGTCAGGGGTGCCAGATGAGTAAAACAGTAGTGTACGCTTATGGTCCAGAGTTTGTCCCCTTGGCCTTATGGGCTCCAAATCTAATTTGGTGGCATACTGAGAGAGAAACTGTAAGAGCTATAAATTGGGCAGAGAGTCTTGGTCTAGTCATGTTTATTGCTTGCAGGCAAATCTACAGGAGGAACCAAATTAACATTAGAAGATTGCTTGGTGAGCACAGAAATCAAAAAGAGGCAGTAGTTGGATGATCTTAGTGACTAGTTACTCCAACACTCCTGCGTCCAGCCTCAGTATAGGTGCCTCCCTGTGGGAAGACAGTGTTCGTGGACCCAAGTACCCTCTTCTCTTAATAGTGCTGGAGATACTGTTAGTGTTTGCTTTTTCACTTTCTCCCCAATACCTGCTGCATTCCCAACATCTAACATGATGAATGCCTATATGTTTTGCT
Source organism: Tapirus indicus (assembly GCA_031878705.1). Taxonomy (NCBI): domain Eukaryota; kingdom Metazoa; phylum Chordata; class Mammalia; order Perissodactyla; family Tapiridae; genus Tapirus; species Tapirus indicus. The sequence continues at coordinate 7,747,940 of CM062923.1, read as the reverse complement.
TCTTAGAGTGCTACTTTTAAGTATTTGGGAGGCACCTCATTGTTGCTCCATGCTCTTCCTGCTACTGCAGGAATGGTGATGATAGAGATAGGGTTGGATGTCAATCAGTTAGGGCAGTGCTTCCCAACTCCTTTTGTTATGACACACAGAGAATAACCGTATTTGTATGGCACACTGAAGAAAATAGATTTCTCCCCCAGCTTCACCCTGCTGCTGTTACGGCCAGGGGATCAGTATCTCTTTACCACTTACATTAGTTGGAAGCTCTAGGTTAGAGTCTGATCCTGGAGGACCATGAGTGCTAGGCTTTAAGTTTATTTTTAACAGGCCATTGGGATTTTTGAGCAGGGGATTAACATGCCCAGCATGGAATGTAAGGTTAATCTGGCAGCAGGATGTAAAATGGATTAGAGAAAGAAAAACCCTAAAACCTGGTAGATCAGTTAGGTTATTGGATTAGTTGAGGTGAAATGATATGATTAACTCAGGTAATAGAAATAAGAATGAGCCTGAGAAGATAGCTCAAAATACTGTTACAGAGGTGAAATCAGTAGGGCTTGACAGCTGGTGGTAGGATGGGAAATGGAGAGTGGAAAGTCAAAGATAGTACTGGTAGGCCCTGGTGGCTAGGAGGTGGGAGGATGGTGGAATAATTAGTAGAAGTAAGGAATATAAGTATAGAAACAGGTTTGGAAATAAATTTATTTTTGTTTAGGGCATATTAAGGTCTAGTAGATAGTCATATTCCAAATGTATAAGGACACTCAGCCATGTAACACTACAGAGAAGTTGGGAGTGTGGGTGGGATGGTGGAAGGGGTTGCATTACCTCTGTGAGTTTGCTGCAGTTTATAGTATGGCCTTTGGCCTTGTGGACTCAGACACACCAGGGTGGAGCCATCTTTCGGGGATAGATCCACCGTAATCAAGCTCATGTGACTGGTGTATAAAACCAAGAACATTAGTTTATTCATTTACAGTGAGGAATAACTAGCACAAAGATTGAAATACTTGTGTTGGCATGACCAGTATGTTCTTATTCAGGAGGCAGATAGACTCACATAGGAATCAAGTCATAATCAGGAAGTTGCTTAGTCAATGAGGCGTCATGACAAGAGAAATTGGATGGCTGCTCAAGTGTTTAATGGCCATCATCTCCACGGTAGGGCAAGGGTTTGTCAGTGGGTTGACTGACGATGATTCACACTCTCCTAGGCTATATATTGGATCTTTTTCATTCAGTGTCTGTCCCTTTTCTGTTTCCATGCCTCTCACTTTTTTTTCTGATTGACTCATCCAAAAATATAAAGATATATTTATTTTATATACTGTCAGATTATAGTCAAGTTTAGCATTCTTATTAATTTGCTCTACAAATATGTCTGTGTGTGTGTGTGTATATATATCTCAAATTTAGACAAGATAAAGTCTTTTCCTTCAGTGGTTTATAGTTAAGAGCAGGGAGATGTATATTCCCAAAGTATACTGTGCCTATTTGCCTGAGGTTTTCAAACAAAGTCTTGACTTGGGGAAAATTATATCCAGGGCTTGGGGGACCAAATATAGGAAGCCAGGGGAGTGAGGCCAAAGAAGCGTTAGGGTGACAGCCAGGTTTCTAACTAGGGCAACTGAGTGCTTTTCCTAAGACAGAAAATTGAGTAGGCGAGGAGAATCAACAGTAGATTGTGTTAGAAAGGCAAATTTAATATTTTTTAAATGAGTAAAGTTTAAAGTCACAGTGGCCCATCCAGATGTCTATATATACACATGTATACACATACACGTATACATACATACATGTATGCATACATGTAGGAGCACTCAATCTGATGCTTAAGAGAAAGATTTGTGTGGTGGTGCATGGTCATTGAGGTTTATGTACCAAGCAGTATTCTAAGCAATCTGTATTAACTCACTTAATCTTCACAACAACCCCATGAAGTAGGGATTGTCATTAACTCTATTCTCCAGATGAAACTAAGATACAGAACTGTGAAAGTTAATTGCCCAACTAGGTAAGGGCCAGATTTGTGAGTCATTAGCATGTAGTTTTTGGTTAAAGTCGTGCCATTGTATATCTCAAATGAGCCCATGTCTTGTCCATTACCTTAAAGTGGATAGTGGGCTATTGAAATATTTGAGATCCTTGATTATTTTATTGAAACATTTCCTCTGATAACAGATTATCATAGTTAGTTGTCAGATTTTAGAAAGTATAGTCTTAAAGGCAGACATTTGTTGGATTAAAGAAAAAAACATGTAACTATTCTTAATTTAGACAGTTCTCTAAAAGAGGTTAGGAAACACATGTCCTTTAATAGCCAACTCAATCCTTTGCACATACTTAATATGAAAGAACTTTTGTACTAAATAATGTGAAATACTATCCTCTGCAGACGTGTATTGTTACTCAGCGTCTTGTAATAATTCTGCACTGTTACGGTTTTGGGAGAGTGAGAACCCTTCACAGACATGACCAGGAATTTTTCGGTTACTCGATATCGTAGTTGCTGTAATTATTCTAATTAATGACTTCTTTTTTATTCCCTTACTTCTTTCTTCCCACTCTAAAAAGGTTCTTTCAGTAAAGGTGTGAGTAGGAACTTCCCGTCTTTCTCTGGAAACGTCTTTATTTTCCACCTGCTTTTATATGGTACTTTTAATTGGTTATGGAATTCTAGCTGACAGTTATTTTTTCAGCACCTGGAAGATACTTGATTTTCTGATGAAAAATCAACTGTCAGTCATATCGTTGTTTCTTCCTTTATAGGTAATGTGTCATTTCTCTGGTTGCCTTTAAGAATTTTCTTGTCTTTGACATTCTGCGATTTTACCGTGATGGTCTAGGTATGAATTTATTTTTATTTTATCCTACTTGAGATTTAGTGTGCTTTTCCACTCTGAAGATTGTTATCTTTATACTATTACTGGGAGAGTCTCAGCTATTATCTCTTAATAACATCTCTTCCTCATTCCTGTTTTCGCTTCCTCTGGAATTCTTGTCACATATTATCTTACACATCAGATCTTAGACATCTCTATTTGCATCTTTTGATTTGTCCACAATTTTTCATCTTGTTAGTTCTTCTGTAATCTGAGCAGTTTCTTCAGATGTGCCTTCCATTTTACTTATTTTCTCTCTTTTCTTTTTAATTCTAAAAGCCCTTTCCCCTCTCCCTCCACCTCCAATATGTGTTTTCTTAATTCATTGTATCCTGTTCTTTCCCCTAGCTTCTGTCCCTCGCCTTTTTTTTCTTTTTTTTATATCTTTGGTTATTTTAATCAAGAAAAATTTCAAACAGAATGTTACAGTAAAACCCCCCATGTACCCCTTACCCAGCTTCAGCAATTATGAATTCTGTTTTGTTTATTTCCCTACCACGCACACACCCATTCATTTAAAGCCAGTCCTGGGCATCTATTTAATCCATAAGTATTAAAATATGTATCTTTAAAAGATTCCTTAATCATTTTCAATGTACTTATTTTATGTTTTATAACAGTTTTATTTTTTAAGTTCTGGGATACTAACCATCCTGTTTGTCTACTGATCCCTCATTATGATGGATCTGTCCCTTGAGTAAGTTTTATTTTTAACAAAAATGTAGCTTTTCCTAGGGAACTTTATGTGCCTTGGATTGTAGAAGTGTCTTTACATAGCAGTTTTGATGATTTGTTTCTGTTGGGCATACTAAGCTTTGGCCCATTTTTATGCACATTTTTAGCTTGTGGGTTCACACATCATGTATGAAATAAAATTTTGAATAGCACCTCTGTAGAACGTGGATTTGGGTTTTAGTTTTTCATGGCAGACTACACCCCCCCACACCCCACCCCCTCTGAAAAAAAAAAAGCCCAGGAAATAGCTTTCTTGCTACTTCTCTGGGATGGTAGACAAAGTTTTTCTAGGGCCCCATCCCCTGAACACCTCTGTCATTGTGTTGTAAACTTTCGCTTTTTGCTCTAACTTTGTTTCATCTTCCTGTGTATATCTGGCACCTGGATATCTCCCTTCCTTCCTTTGGAGCTCTGCTGTATTTTTTCTTCTATTTTATCTAATTCTGTTTAGTGTTTTAATTATTTTTAGAAGAAAGGAAAGTCTGCTCAGTCTCACTGTATGGCCAGACGAGAAAGTCGTGTTTCTGCCGGTCTGTTTTAAGATGATGTCATAAATTTCTTAAGTACTCCATACTGAGAGTGAGTGAGGGGTGCGTGTGTGTGTATGCACACACACGTGTTTTAATCTGATATACTGCTAGTCAGTAACGTTTAAAATGTGTTACCATTTCATATGGTCAGGTAAACAATACACTAAACACACATTCAGACTTATATTTCAATTACAAGTCTTCTGTTCATTTATTTTATTTGTGCTAAAGTCCAATTTGTGCTTCTCCTATTGGTCAGAAGTGTTGGCAATATTACATCTGATTTAATATAATAGAGAAATATTAATAATTACAATTTTATTGCCAGGCAGAATCTTTAAATACATGAAGTTCATATGAGATACATCTGGAAAATGAACTAATATTATTAACATATAAAGAGTTTCTACAAATCAGTAAGGAAAAAACTCATTAGGAAAATGGCAAAGGATATAAAACACACTGTTGATAGAAAAGGACAAACAAATGTTCAACTTCACTTATAATATGCAAATTAGAAAATTGCAAATAAAATTATAGTGAGATATTTTTCACTTATTAGATTGGAAGAATTTTTTTTAAATGCTTGATAATACCCTGGGTTCAGAAGGATGTTGAGAAATAGGAACACTCACACATTGCTGAGAACGTAAATTGGAATTGCCTCCAGAAAGGACAGTTTAACAATTTATCCTAAGGATCAAGTGTCCATTTGGTAGATTGTTGGAAATATCAAAAGATTTGAGGCAACATAAATGTTCATCAGAGACTTTAATTAATTGTGGTATGCCCATACAGTGGAATACTGTGCAATGTTATATATAGAATGAGACAGTTATACATATATGGATATGGAATGAACCCAGAGGGATTGTTATATGGAAAAAGCAAGGTGTAGAACAATATGTATAGTAAATATCTGGAAGAATGTACAAGAAACTAGTAATGATGATTGCCTTGAGGGAGGGGAAGAATGGATATCTAAGGACCTAGGGAAGGAAGAGAAACTTATTCACTTTTGAATTTTATGTGATGTACATGTATTACCTGTTATTTTAATGGACACAAGAGTCTTACTATGTGTGAAGAGAACATATAAGTAAGGGAGGAATAATCTTGTGCTGTTGAATTTGAATTGGAGCTATCACTATGAGGTGATGATTAAAAAAAATGCTTGAAGGAGTGAAACGGTGAGAGAACAGAATGAGGAGATGATTATTTTTCTTTAGAAATTTTAGAGTAGTAGTTAACTGTTGCATGTTATTGCTTTGATAAAAAATAAAGAATGAGAAAAATAATTCCAGAAAAGCACTGTAACATTTTAAGGTAGTTGTATATGTGAAGTTCTGTTGCTGTTGCATCCGTTTTGGCATGTTGCTATGCCGTGGCTGATGTTCATTTGACAAATGTTTTACTGTGTAAGAGGCACTGTGCTAAATGCTTAACATGCCATATACAGAATTCTGTGAATGAAAAATATTAAGGAAACATTTTTATCTAGAAGTTGATCTGTTTAACATGTTGCCCTTTTGATTTAGTACCCTAGAACCCTTTTGATTTAGTACCCTAGAATTAGCCTTGATTATTAAAACTGGAGAATATTTTGGTTATTTTATAGAAGAGGAAATTAAGGGGCCGCCCGGTGGTGCAGCGGTTTAGTCCACGCTTGGCAGCCCAGGGTTCGCAGGTTCGGATCCCGGGCGCCCGCGGATGCACTGCCTGTCAGCCACGCCGTGGCGGCGTCCCATGTGAAGTAGAGGAAGATGGGCACGATGTTAGCCCAGGGCTAGTCTTCCTCAGCAAAAAGAGGAGGATTGGACGGATGTTAGCTCAGGGCTGGTCTTCCTCACAAAAAAAAAAAAAAAGAAGAGGAAATTAAGGAACTTGCTCTACACAGAGACTCTAGAACCACATTATCAGCCTAGGATTCCTTCCACTGAGGTGTTCAAATATAATTCATCATGAATATTGTGAAATTTGATGCCTTTTGAAAAATGTACTGTTGGTGATTGGTATTTCTTTCTTTTTCTTTTAAAAAGCCTACCATCTTCAGGACTTTCCACCTGTTTGTGCAGTTGTGCCTTTTCCTGTACCATTGGCTCTCTGCCTTGGAATGTTTTCTTCTCTCATGCTTTCTGCCTATTTGTGAAATCCTGTTTACCCTGTAAGACACAGCTCACTTGATACCTTCATAAGAAAAACTTCCAGTTCCTTACCAAAATGATTTCATTTGCACTCCCGTAAGACTTGTATATGTTTTTAACCCACCTAAGTGTTTCTGAACAGGTGTGGAGAGGGCAACACTGACATCGAGTGGATGGAAATCAGTGATGCTAGACGTCCCTTAATGTGTAGACATACAGGCCTGTATAATGAATTGTCCAGCTGCTCATTTATTTAGGTAGAAAACTTTTTTACAATTCTGAGGCCAAAACCTAATTTTATTTTACATTTAAACACAAAGTTTTCTTTTTTTCATGGTTTTAATGCACACAAAATTAACCAGGAGTGCAATTACCATGTAAAAATCAAGTGAAGATTGTACTTTGTTTTGTTTGTAGCTTGACTGGTCAGGCTATTCATGATATTTGAACAGACTGTGCAAATCTGTATTCCAAGGTTCTTGCATTCTTGGTGATTCTTAGAGGCAAACATCTGACTACATTATGTTTTACATTTTAGAAATGTGAATATTTACATATTAAAATACATACTGCTTTACTACAAATTTTATTTCTCCCTTATGTCTTAATTAGGACATTAATATATATTTTTAAATTGTGTGTAGCTGTATTATTACCTAATTAATTTCATTTTAGGATAGTTAAGGAGGCATAAGCTATTAGTTATAAAAGATAATTATCTTAAAGGACAATTGAGTAGAAGAGGAGGGACAGCAAAGGTATTGAAGAAGTAAAAGCTCTAAAAGTTCAGTATTGTTACTAAAGTTGCTTTCTAATCGACTAATCTACTCCACTAAAGTTTTCTTTTTTTTTTTGGCATTAATGAAGTTAATATTTACAACTGGTTGAATTATTATCTGTTCATTTGACACATAGGTGACTTTTTCTTAAAAAAAAAAAAGGTTCAGAGAAAGAACTGCTCTTGGTAATATATGGCATCACCTTTAGTTCTCAGAGCATGCCTAAAAGTTTTACTATCTTTTATATAAACTTTAAATAATATGGCAAGAAGTTTAATTCCTTACCTTTTAAGTATTAAAATAATACTCTGAATTATGATTAATGCCTTATCTGCAGGATGATTATATATCTTCCAAAGTGGGATACTTCTAGGAATGAAAGAGATAGCATTAATAATTATACTGGGATAGCAGGCGTAAGCTGGGAACTGTCCTGGGCAAACCAGGAACTATGGTCACTCTACTCCTCTGGTACACTTCATTTAAAAAAATTTGTTTATTTGTAGAGGTTTGGAATTTGGTGTAGGCTTAAGTGCAGAGTTTTAGCCTTGAGGATAAAAAAGGAAGTAAGATCTAAATAAGCTTTGAGACTTGAGTTTGAGCTCTGACTGATCTCATCTGTCGTGTGATGTCAGCTAAATCACAGTCTATGAGACCAGTCACATTGGCCATTGGCCACCATCTCTATGAAAATTTTATTTTATTCTCTAGTTCATTTTTTTAAATTGGGCACCAGAGTAGGGATTCAGGATTCACCATTCTTGGATTCTGTCTTAACATTCTAAATCAGTAATATTTTAAAATAATGCAAGGACAATTAACTATTCAAAGTATTCATTTTATTAATGGTAGAATATATTTCCATAGATGAATTGATGATGTGTGATATATGATCAACTTGGATCACATCATAGGTGATTCATTGCCTCCTTGGTTAAGGCAACCAATCCTTTATGAGATTTAACCCCAGCTGGTGGTATACTCATAATAGAATGGTAATTTCTGAGAATAAAAGGCCTTTTGCTCATAATACTCTCATTATATAGTTATAAAAACAGAGATTTGAGAAGCTGTGACTCGCCACAAACAAGATCATAGAGCTAATCACAAAAGTCAGTTTCACAAATAATAATCTAAGTCATACATTCTGAAATAACCCAAAGTTACTCTGTCCCTTATCTTCCTCTCTCTCTTGGACCCATCCTATAATTCCAGCCTATCACATACAGCCTCTGAGAAGTCCTCTCAGCCCTCCCGTCGGGGTGGTTGTGTGTGTATACTTTTCTTTCTGGATGAAATATGACTTTCTTCTTGAGTCTTGAGTTTTACTTTGATTTCAATCTCTTGGGGTAACCAACCTAATTAAGAGATGGGTATTGTCTAGAGGCTTTCTTCTTCTTACATATTATGTCATTGGTTCTTTGTGCTATATATAATACTTGAAGTTAAATTGTTAGCTCTTACTGTTAGATAAATGTTCCACTTGTTAAATAATAATAATAATATTGCCCTGTATAATATTCTTTCCATTTTTTTTTTTAACTAATTAAAGTAAATGTCTAACTTAAGGCCAAAGCCTTATCCCTCTTAGGTATGCTCCATTTTAGGATATATATTAACCTTTTTTTTTTTTTTTAGGGTAGTACTTAGAAATACTAACTCTAGTTTAAAATTCTGGCTCCATTTAATTACCTGTATGACTGGACAAGTTTTGACTCCTATGTGATTTTATTTGTTTGTAAAATTGTCATAATAGGTTTTTTATGTGTAAATAATACAGATAAAGTCCTTAGAATGGGGCTTGGCACATTGAACACTTGAATATTTGTTGAGGAGTGAATATAGTGTAATCTTTTTTGGTATAATATGTGCTGATTAAACTGATAAAAATAAATGGGTAGTGGCTGGTATATGTACCCTAAAATTAGAGACTGAACATGTTAATGTTTTATTAATGAATTTCAATAAGCTGGTAGAGAGGAAATGGAAAATCTTTAGAACATTTTTTATTTCTTGATTATTTTGCTTATATCTTAAGGCTCTTCATCAGTTACCTACTCTCTTAAATAAATCAGTTCTGTATGTAAAGAATAAGCTGTATTTGAAGAATAAAGAAGGACAAGAGCAGCTTATTTTGTCTGTAAAACAGGAATCACTTTTAAATAAATTTAAGATAAAAAATATTATTTTAGTTTGTTGAATGCCATGAAATATTACCACTGAAGCCAAATGAATTATTTTGGAAAAGCCATTGAAATGATAGTAGAATTATTGTATGCAAAAACAATTCACTCCTAGAGATAGAATTAGTATTAGAGTTTTGTTATTCTTCCTAGCTTTTCTCTAAGACATGGGGTTGAGGAAGAATAACTACTAAATTTACATCAATATTATTTCTTGAGGATTTCATTTCTTACGTAGTTCTATACAGCTTTTGTGATATAATCTTCTTTATTGTTCCCATCCTATTTTTCTGAAATTAAGCTTATTCTAAGCTTTAACATCTCCTAAAGTGACCTGCATAATAACTTTATTCTTTCCTCTGATTTTGCTCATATTTGAGTTTCTGTGGTCTAGAATGTCTTCAATTACTAGTCCACGTTATAATTTTGGGTAGTAAGTACACTGGTTTCTTTACCGATCTCTCAGATTCTCAAAAAGGAATGCACTGCTTGCATTCTACTCCTCAGTCAAGTAACACTGTCGGTGCTGGAGGGAGCCCCAATCTTAACTCTCCAAGCCTCCCAGGATCATAAAATTTGCTGGTTAAAGAGTTACAAAGGGATCTCCTGCTTAATTGACAAGAATGATGTACAGAAGAAATTAGTGAGGAAACTTTTTAACTCTGTGTAAATGTTAAAATTGATTCCCTTCCTCTCTCCAGTGACCTTATTTGGAAAGATTTCTTATTCAGGGAGCCACTTGTCATTTTGTTTTTTTTTCTTTCTGATCTATATTGATAAATATATATATATATAATTTAAAATTTTTTTACAAAAACATTGTGCACCTAGGCTATATACCTTAAATCCATTGTCTTTTAATTGGGCTAAAATAGACATCTCTACTACTGATAGCATATGGAAAGACAGAATTATTCTGTACCTGTTGTTTCCTTCACAGAGAGCTAGTGACATCTGACAAAGAACCATGGTACCTGGCTGAAACTCCAGGATGGAAGTAATGCACAAGTCACTTTATAAAAGCCAACACTGTAAATCGTACGTAATGGCTATATGCAAACTAGTAATCAAAGTTAATTTTGGAAAAGTTTACAGTTAGCTCCTAAGTGGCTGTGTAGTTACTAATGCAGTAGCTGGTTAGCAGCTTTCCGAATCCTTGGAGTGCCAGTGAGTAAGACAGTCCTCGTGAGCACACCCACATCTGGCTCGAGTGACTAAGGAGGGATTAGTGCTAGATCACATCTCTCTCCTCACCCTATGACCTCATTCTAGTCAGACTTTTCTCAGCCTCTGCTACTGCACTTCTACCACATTAAATCACAAAGTACTAGGTCTTAAAGGTACTGAGTAGCTTTTTTTGAGACCGTAAATAATGTCTTTAACAGAGCTGGCACCCTTTTGGAGAGCCTCTATGGGTGCTTTTTCGGAGATCCTCTGGGATCTCATCTTAATTAACTGACTCACTGGGACAACAAGAAAAGTGAGAGGTATTTTATTTGACATTATATTATAGTTCCTTAGTATGGGTACAAGCAGAAGTGATGGTTCCTGCAGTATAAATACTGTGCATTATTTCATACTACTCAGAATCCACTCTTAATTTTTTTAAAAAAAGATAACGATGACTGGGTCAGTTTGAGATTCAGAAGCAAGTGAACTTTTTTGTGGCTGTCTCACTGTTACCCACCTGCCCCCCACCAAAACCTAAATGCAGGTGATCGATAGAAAAATAAAAAGTCATCCATGATATATAACAATGGTATTAGAGGAAAAAATTAAAGTAGTACAATATTCTAAGATTCTGGGAAAAGAGTTTCTCAGGTTTGTTTTAATAACTATAAAAATTATATGGTGATGTTAAGCAGAAGAAATTATTACAGTCTGATTCTTTGATTATTTTTCCACTTAAGAGCATGGTGGTGTGAGGGGCCGGCCTGGTGGTGCAGTGGTTTAGTTCAGCCATGCCGTGGTGGCATCCCATATACAGTAGAGGAAGATGGGCACAGATGTTAGCCCAGGGCCAGTCTTCCTTAGCAAAAAGAGGAGGATTGGCAACAGATGTTAGCTCAGGGCTGGTCTTCCTCACACACACAAAAAAGAGCATGGTGGTGTGGAAGCAGCATTTGTTTTTAAACACTTGCTTTTAGTGTTTGGATGTGGCCCTTAGTGACACCTATTCCTGCATTCCTGGCCCAGCAACTTTCCAAATTTAAGCCACAGTTTTCATACTTGCCACTTTTATAATGTGTAAACTTCTGGGGCTTCATTATGTCATTTTACTGTAATACTAAGTTTGACTTGCCCTGAGCTTCAGACCCTTAAAAAAATTTTTTTTAACCTAAACATTTTTTTAAAATTAAATTTAAGGATTTAAAACATTTTAAATGTTTTTCTGTTTATTTCCTTTAAAATAATTTATGGGTTTAATTATTGCATTTTGGGGAGGCCATTTTAAATCAGACAAACAAGAAAGTTCTTGAGTTAGAATTGCATTTTCTAAACTGTGTCTTATCTATAAACAACCTTCTTTTATTTCTTCAGTAGTATATTTATGTGAATTTAAAACAGTTTTACTGGGGTTATTCTCCAGACTTAACCAATTTTATGTCATAGTTTGCATTTTTATATAATGTAACTGATAATATCTGTGGCTATTTTTCCAAAATGCAAACATAATCATGTCTGTTCCTTGCTTCAATTTTTTCACGCGTTTCGCTTTGCTTATATCAGTGGTTCTCAAACTTTGCACCTAGGCAGAAGCGTGGGAACACCTGGCTGGCTAATCATGTCTCACATTTACTCAGCACTTAACTTATGATGCTCTTCTATGCTTCTACATCTGTTTATTGTTTTTACTCCCAAATCAAACCTATGAGAGATGTAGGTATTAGTATCTTAAAATTTTGAGAATTTTTTTCTACTCTGTAATATTTTTTAATTCAAAAAGATTTTTAAATTACTTAGCATTAAGTAAAATTGATAGTCCAAGAAGATACTGTATTTGTCTTTTGCGACTTTTTATATGGTCAGCACATCTTGTCAAATACGTCAGTTTGAGAAGCACCAGCTCACTGGATCAAATGCCCATTTCTTTGTATGAAACGGGGGATAAAAGACACTTAAATATTAACCCAATTTTTTAAAATAATAGTATTCAGTAGACATGACTGTCAAATTGCTGTATAAGTTTCTAGACCTCTTACTCTCCATCTCTGTACCTAACCTTGTTTTGAAAGGACACTGATCTGCAGACGATGCCAAGTTAGCCTGCTCTGGGCCGTGGTGACTTACTCGTTCTGTGATTATTCTCTTCTTCATTCTTGATGTCTTAAACATTTTGTTTCCTCCCCCTAAAATGATTGCACATTCTCATTTTCTAACTGCTGCATGTTTGTTGTTCCTTCTTGACAAGTCAACTATCCCTTCCCCAGAGAAGCCTGTCTAACGAGCGACCATTTCCAGCAGAGCCAGATATTCCCTCTCTATGCTTCCATAGCCCCTTGTTCACATATCTCTTAATGCCTGGTGTATGATTACTGGTGTACTTACCCCTTTCTTATTAGACTGTGAGCTCTTTGAGGGCAAGGACCTTACCTTGTGTTGTCTTATATCTCCTGTGGTCAAATACAGTGCCTGGCACCTAGCAAGTAGCAGGAAATGCTTGCTGAATGAGTTGATGAGTGCACAGACAGGCTCTTTCTAATTAGTGTTTGGTGTAATCTAGCTTTATCATTAGACACTATGACTTGCTATGAGCCAAAGCATTCAACTAATGGCAACCACCTGAACCCTGCTCTCAGCCCATGCTTCAAGTCCAGGGTGGTATGGTGTAGAGTTATGGTGGTGGTAGTTAATGATTCAAATGCATGTCATTGTGAGTTCTTATTTCTTTCAGGAATTGTTGGATAAATATTTAATAGCCAATGCAACTAATCCAGAGAGTAAGGTCTTCTATCTGAAAATGAAGGGAGATTACTTCCGGTACCTTGCTGAAGTTGCATGTGGTGATGATCGAAAACGTAAGTATATTTGGTTTATGAGTAAAGCTAAAATATAAAAAAGGAAGGGAGGATAAATGGGACACTATGAAATAGTCTCTGTGTAGTCTCCAGGCCCTTTCTAACTTTAAAAAACATCTTGGAATCTATGTATAAAGAAAATTAATAGTGTTACCTTACGTTCTTTAAAATGAAAATACAGTCATGAATTTATATTATGTGCCCTTTAAAAAAATTAAACTCATAAACTCTCTTGATTATATTCTGATGATACTCAAAAACAGGCTTCATCTTTTATGCTTTGGAGTTTGGTTCACCATATTTTTAGCCCCACAGTTCTTTGCATATACTTAGAGTCATTCTGTTGTGTCACACGGCCTTTAGTGTCATTATACCTTGAAACTTAAGATAATTGGAAATTACATACAGAATATAGAGCCAAGATGTTGTACTTTTTCTGTTTGACATATTAATTTATTAACTACTGCCTATTTTGAAGGATCGTAACATTAACTACTAATTATATATAACCAAATTTCTGAGGAGGAGAAATGAGATGAGCGTGTTATTGGTAGTATATAATTTGTCATAGAAAACATAGATATGGGAAAAAGAACAGCTAAATTGCAGAACTTGATTGTTAAAAAATCAAAGTAAATTTATTAGCAGTGAGTTATCTCCTGGAGCATTGGTAGCTGAGTATAATATAGATCTTATCAAATTTTATGTATGTGCCTGCTACCACATTTATCAAGCAAGTTCTAGGTAGAAGTATCACTTTAACTCCTTATTTTTTTCCAGTAAGTTTATTATTTTGTTCTTCATTTTGCACCATCCAAAAAGAGCATACTCCCACAAATAGTTACCATGATCTCCTACCCCCCCAGAGTTATTATTGGAAAGTGAGACGGTTTTACCATCCCAAATATCAATGTAATTGAGGATATAAAGAGAAAACTGTTGTGCCCTTTTGTAACAAAATCTGTATACTAAACTTACTGTGTTATTGATGTATGATTTCTGTTGCCTTAAAAATAAGCACAATTGAACATGACATAGAACTCAGTTGCATAGAACTGAAGATTTAAACATCATCAAGTCAAAGGGATGTCTTTGGGAAATTGGGACATAGCTGCACCATTAATCTGATTTACCCTTTCTGGTTCATTGGCATTTTCTAGTCCTATGCATAGAATACTCCATGAGTCTGGGATTTGTAGATAGTCTGTGTTTACAGCCTAGGAGCTGAGACACTTTGCTACTACTCGTTGAAGTGCTTCCATATGTGACAGACAGCCAGAGCTAGAGCTCTTTACTATGTGAGGGCTAAAGCAGCCATGTTTAGATCAATAAATGTGCCATTTCAGAGGAAGGAAAATGCACATATTCAGGTCGTAAAGGGATAACTTAATTTCTGTTAGGTCAGTATTTCTATGGCTGTAATGGGCCAGTGGCCTCATTTGGAAAATGTCAAAGCATGGATATAATCAGATTAGTGTTGGTAATACTTCCTGAACCTTTTTTTCAGGAAGATGACATTTTTATTAGGCCAGTAATCAAACTCTGAGCAGAGCAGATTTTGTTCTGTATATGGCACTTTTATATTGCCTTTCACATAATACATCTTAATACAAGGATCAGTATTGTTTCTCCAAATGAGTCACAAAAATAGAGGTTTTGGTGGTGATGATCTTTGTAAAGTGTTTTCATTATTTTGGGAAAGGGGTATTACAGCCAAATTTTTTTTTCCAGCTTTATTAAGATATTATTGACATATGTCAGCCAATTTTTTTTTTCTACTTTTTGTGAGAAAGATTAGCCCTGAGCTAACATCCGTTGCCAATCCTCCTCTTTTTGCTGAGGAAGACTGGCCCTGGGCTAACATCCGTGCTCATCTTCCTCTACTTTATATGGATGCTGCCACAGCATGGCTGAGAAGCGGTGCGTCTGTCTGTGCCCAGGATCTGAACTTGTGAACCCTGGGCCGCCGAAGCGGAGCGTAGAAACTTAACCACTATGCCACTGGGCTGGCCCCAGCCAAATTATTTTTAATTGCTGCATTTCCAAGTAATAAAACTAAAGGACATGCAAGAAGAAACTTGTTTTAGCCCCAGACATGAGGAAGTCTTATGTGCTATCTCATGGTTTCTTTATTAAGCTGATTATAAGCAAGCAACATTATCAACTAGTTTTTAAATACCCAGTGTAAGATAGTGTTTTTGGTTTGCTACTGTGGTTTTAAAAGAAGGCTACAAAGAAAACTGTTCTATCAAGAGCTAGTATCATATGTTAGAAGGGTTAATGTGCTATATGCTTGCTGGATATTTTTAGTATCACGCTTTTTTATTTCATTTTTCACCTTCACAGAAACAATAGATAATTCCCAAGGAGCTTACCAAGAGGCTTTTGATATAAGCAAGAAAGAGATGCAACCCACACACCCAATCCGCCTGGGGCTGGCTCTTAACTTTTCTGTATTTTACTATGAGATCCTTAATAACCCAGAGCTTGCCTGCACGCTGGCTAAAACGGTAAGATGTGTGTCCAGAAACACCCTCTTTAGCTAAGGTTGAGATAACAAGTATGTTAATTTCTAAGTATTTTACTTGGATGTCCAGGAATGATTTCTACTATATTTATTTGGATATCTCCTCCTTTTTCTTATTGTTATGACCCCCTACCGTTACCCCTCTCAACACCTTCTTCTCTCCCAACTATGGTTATAAGTAGTAATATCTGTCTAAAGAGCATAATGGTCAGTAATCAAAAAGTTAGAAAGAAATGTAAAGGATTGGAAACTAATGCCTGCCAGGTTTAGTCACTAGAGTAGCTGCATTCCTCAAAGTGTTTCTAAAAGGGAGAGTAGGGAGGGGTTTTTGCAAATAAATATTAGTTCTTACCTGTAAGAAGTATATTAGGTATAGCTTCTGTGCTGTGTGTCCTGTGAAAGAACTAAGAAATGCTTGTTTACTGATTAAGTACATGTAGCTTTATAAGTTTCAGGTCATAATCATAAGTTCTTAAACTGAGAATCTGAGGAAATGATTCCATTGAGTTTTGTTTTTAATTGATAGTAGAACAGTGGATGTTCACCTATTTTATAAAAATGGTTTGTAATTGTAAACTGACCAGTTTTATGTTGATGCAAATATTGTTTACCATGAATATTACTATTAGGCTTTTGATGAGGCCATTGCAGAGCTTGATACACTGAATGAAGACTCCTACAAAGACAGCACCCTCATCATGCAGTTGCTTAGAGACAACCTAACAGTGAGTTTCATTCTTTTATGTCCTTCTCAGGAACAACAGTACTTACATTTTATTTTGGGCTCCCTATCTTTTGGGGCAGTTATATAAGAGCTATACTTTCTCTTAGAAAATGAACATATAGATACATAAATAAAACTATTAAGTGCTTGTTAGTATTTTGTATAGGACAACTGTTCTTTTGTAGGCGGGTTTTCAAGTTGAATAGGCATTTTTTTCCGACCTTCCTGAGAAAGTACTAAGATCGCAGGAACTCATAATATTAACATCGTTGACTGTTTCATTGGGATGAAGATATTGATAAATTATGTTAATACAGTTTATGTGGTTTCAGTATTTTCTTTCTTTGGGTAAATTAGCTATAGCAAGTTAGGGACTATGTAGGTATCTAAGCTTTCCTGAAATCATGTGAAGTGCCTTATTCCAATAAAATTTTCCTTTGTGAACTGTACATGATGTTCTACAGGCATTTGATCGGGAGTAAACTTGCACCTCAGTTTAGTCCCCGTCTGCTTCTAGGCCAAAACCTTTGTTTTGCTTGTTTGTCTTTTTAAGTATGTTTTTATTTATTTATTTATTTTTTGTAAGGAAGACCAGCCCTGAGCTAACATCCGTTGTTAGTCTTCCTCTTTTTTTTTTTTTTTTGCTGAGGAAGACTGGCCCTGGGCTAACATAGTGCCCATCTTCCTCTACTTTATATGGGACGCCGCCACAGCATGGCTGACAAACAGTGCGTCAGCAGGCGCCCGGGATCCAAACCGGCGAACCCCAGGCTGCCAAGCGCGAACTAAACCGCTGTGCCACTGGGCTGGCCCCTAAATATGTTTTTTATTTTTTTCTTTTCCCCGTACTTCTTGGATGGGCAGATGTTGAGGGAAAATGTAATGGAGAAAAAATACAGATTGAGCTTTATTGAGATTCTTTTATAGGTTCTAGTAAATTTGACATGTTAAAATCTTAGACAAAATGTGGAAGAAGGGAATATACCCTTGAATATAAATGTAGTTTTCCTGGCCCCCCCAGTTTGGTGCTTTATCTTTTGCTAAATAGGATTTTTTTTTTTATATTAGTGCCTTATCTGTTAAACTTTGCTGAACAGAGAAATTATGAAGACACTTCATTCCCAGCCATTAGAAATTCCTGCAGTTGTGAGATAACAATAGAAGAATGATCAACATAAATAGCTTCTACAGAAGAAAAGTGAACTGAGCAACTATACCTCTTCCCAGATATGTCATGGAGCTTATAAGCTTATCACATAAGATTCTAGCTTTTCTAAAATTGCGTGTAGTGTCTTGGTGTTGATCTAATAGAAATCTGTTTTGTGAGATATTATAGTCAATAAATATTAACTATCTCCTTCTTCACTTCATCGTTCCATCCTAAAATTAGACATATGCTTGGAGATCAGTTTTATTTGTTTTAACATCCTACTTAATTCAAGAACCGTCTTTATATATCTTCATACACACTTGGGGCTTCCCTATAACTGACATCACCCGCTCCTCCATTTAACTCTGCAGCAACACAAAGTAAGCCCGCTTCTTTTTCTGTATGATAGCCCTTCAGATACTTGGACACTGTTACTTATGACCATGGTTCCCCCCAGCTGCTGAAAATTTTTTTGCCTTATTACTCTCATAAATTATCTTTTATTAGTGCTTTTAAGAAGAGCATTGGGGTGCTGGGAATGGAGAGAGCATTAAATTCTAAGGATATTACCTTATTTTTTTCTGAAATTATAGTACTTTTAATGAATAAGCTTGAAACATAGTTAAATAGTATGTATGTGTGTGTCATTTTGTATATGCTCAGTGAAAGGTCTACGGAATACACTTTGGGAGGAGCTGATGGTATTTTGGGGTTTTGAGAAATATAACTTCCAGTCTTAGTAATAATCTCTATTGTTTGAATAATTTACCACTCTCAGAATTACATTTTGATATAACAAAGGACTTGATATAATTGTCTAGTCTAGAAATAGTAACTTAATATGATTCTTTTTTTTCTAGTTATGGACATCAGACAGCGCAGGAGAAGAATGTGATGCAGCAGAAGGGGCAGAAAACTAACTGCATACAGGGTGTCGTCCTTCTTCCCCTCAAGAAACCTTTTTACACATCTCCATTCCTTATTCCATTTGGATTTCCTATAGCAAAGAAACCCATTCATGTGTATGGAATCAACTGTTTATAGTCTTTTCACACTGCAGCTTTGGGAAAACTCCATTCCTTGATTTGTGTTTGTCTTGGCCTTCCTGGTGTGCAGTTACTGCTGTAGAAAAGTATTAATAGCTTCATTTCATATAAACATAAGTAACTTCCAAACACTTATGTAGAGGACTAAAAATGTATCTGGTATTTAAGTAATCTGAACCAGTTCTGCAAGTGACTGTGTTTTGTATTACTGTGAAGATAAGAAAATGTAGTTAATTGCAATTTAAAGAGTGTTCTACATAACTTCTTAATTTCTACATTCCCTCCCTTACTCTTCTTCAGGGGTTTCCTTTCAGTAAGCAACTTTTCCATGCTCTTAATGTATTCCTTTTTGGTAGGAATCCAGAAGTATTAGATTGAATGGAAAAGCATTTGACATTTCTGGGCTGGGGGTCGCAAATTGAAATGCCTCCTGTATCATATCTGATGGAGGTTTTGTGTATCTGTGACAACAGGGAGTTTCCTATTCACTCTTCGTTTGCTGCTGTTTAAGTTGACAACTTCCCTTCCCAATAAAAATTCACTTACACCTCCTGCCTCTGTAGTTCTGGTATTCACTTTACTATGTAATAGAAGTAGCATGTTGCTGCCAGAATCCAAGCATTGCTTTTGGCAAGTTAAAGTGCATGTCATTTCTTAATACACTAGAAAGGGGAAATAAAGTACGCAAGTCCAAGTCTAAAACTTTAGTACTTTTCCATGCAGATTTGTGCACATGTGAGAGGGTGTCCAGTTTGTCTAGTGATTGTTATTTAGAGAGTTGGACCACTATTGTGTGTTGCTAATCATTGACTGTAGTCCCAAAAAAGCCTTGTGAAAATGTTATGCCCTATGTAACAGCAGAGTAACATAAAATAAAATTACGTTTTATAAACCATTTACTATCGCTTTGTAACAATTGCATACTCATATTTTAAGAGACAGGTGAATTTACTACCTTTTGAAGTTTAATGATGCTTCCCTTTTACCTTATGTAAAATGTAGTAGTAATACCCTTATTTCTGCATTGTGTGTACACTTGTGTAGGGATGCCTGGAAATGTATAAATTGGACTACATTTCTTAGAGTTAGTGTTTTACCATAGATCAGTTTTGTGGGCCATCTCTTCCTCAGATGTAAATGGTATCTAGTTAAGTGTTATATGGAATAAAGTGGACGTTTTAAAACTAGAAAAGTTAATTATGTGATTGTGAGTGCTTTGGCTGGTGTTAGAATTATGCTTCAGTGGATATTCAAACAATGTCAGAGTTCAAGAGTATCTTAACTTGTTTAGTTTTCAAATCTCGTTCTAAACATTCAGTTGTACCATTAGTAAGTTCCAAATAATTTCGTTTTTTTATCATCACAATGGCTTTTTTACTAACCTATCTTAAGTATTGACCTGAGAATTTATTTTCAAGTCAGAAGATAATCTGAAAAGCTGTGTAGGATTATCTTTTTTCTCTGAAAATGTAACTGTGAAATAAGATTTTATTTGCACTTGGTTTGTTTTCTGAGGGGAAATGAAAAGATAGAATTTTATGGGACTTGGTGAATATATCCATTTAAATAAGATTAAAAAAATTTTTTTTTACCCTAAAGGATTTGTTTTAAAAATAAGTGATAAGATTAATAGAACTTTGGCCTTCCAAAATCTAAATCAGACTACTTTTTAAATAAAAATTTCAGTAAATATGGGAAAGAACATTGTGAATAGGAGAAAAAATTACCACATCTTTACAATAAAGCGGTAAGTACTGAGTCAAGTAATCATTGTCGGTTACCAAACTAGTCTTCCTTCCCAAAGAACAGATTATTCTCAGCATTTAGTCACAAATTTAAGTATGTCCTTGCTTTAGGGGAGAGAGGCATCTTTAAATGGGGGCCCGGCCTGCCGTATCTCCTTTTGACCCTCTGATTTTGGGGCCTCCTTGCAGTAGATGTAGAGAATATATAGAGAACACTGCTGAGAACTCAATGGGAGAAAGGACACCTTTCTTCAGGGGAAAGGGGGTAAGTAAAGTTTTGGGGCAGAAGGAGGGTTTAAAGCCATGTTTGAGCTTTCTTTTTAACTTTTTAAATTGTTTTCTGAGATAGTTCAGAAATTTTAAATGCTACACATATTTTGTAGTTAAAATTTATTTGGCAATTTTTTCTTTAAAATGTCATTTAGTTGTTTTTTTAATCCCATTTTGCAGATGTAGTGACTTTTTTTTTTCCTCTTAGGAAGATTGGCCCTGAGCTAACGTCTATTGCTGGTCTTTGTCCTTTTTTCCTATTTTCTCCCCAAAGCCCCAGTAAAGAGTTGTATGTCATAGTTGTACATTCTTCTAGTTGCTCTATGTGAGACGCCACCTCAGCATGACTTGACAAGCGGTGCATAGGTCCAAGCCCAGGATCCAAACCAGCGAACTCCCGGGCTGCCGAAGCAGAATGCACAAACTTAACTGCTATGCCACCAGGCCGGCCCCTCAGCTATGTTGATCTTAGATTGGGCAAGAAGAACAATACATTTTTTTGGACAGGATTGGTAGAATACACTCATGTCTATAACTTAAATATATATCAGTAGAGGCTATCACTTTCATTTTTTAAAATAATGAAAAGCACTGGGAATAGGCCACTTAAAGATGTAAAAAGAGTCGAGCCAAACATTCAAAAATATTTGAGGCCTATTATAGGCATAGACATGTGACTGTTAAATTATAAGCCTCATTTTATTCTGATTGATTATAGGTATCATCTGATATATATTAAAACTAACAACCTCATCATTCATCACTGTTTAGGAAGATTTTCATTTTAATGAAGGCAACTATTGTCTTTTTTTCTGCCATATATCATCTTCCCTGTATAATTTGTATTTGATCAGCTTTGTGAAAGGAGAATTAAGTATTTATGTTTATGATGTATATTACTATTGAATTTTGAGGACATTACAATTAAGTACCAATATAAACCACCTGCCACCTAACTTTTTTTATCCATTTTTTTTTTTTCAGCAAGTGCTTAAGGAACCTGTAGTACCTGAAGATGGGAAGAGCATCATGAAATCCAACTTGAGGCAGATTTGCCGTTTACTGCTTAGCCACATTTCACTTACATGTGGCTGCTCCTTCAGAGCTAATGCTTTTAAAGGAATAAGTAATAATAAATACCCAGGGGGAAAAGCTAGAGACTTTCCTCATCTTCAGTTTAAAGTTGTAACACCTTGAGCATGTCTGTAAATGATCTAGTACTTTCATTTCAGTTATAGGGAACCAAGATTGATTGAATTCATTCTGGTTCCTGGGTACATGCTATACACATTCATATTTAATTCTCTCAACTGCCCTGCCAAGTAAATTTCCCCTTGACTGATAGGATGTCTGATCAGAAAAAAACAAATTATTTGTCCAAAGTTACCTGTCCATTAATAAAGTGGCACGCCTAGAGTTGGAACTCAAAGGCCATACCAAGTTCACTTCTATGCCACTATTGCCTGCTGTGAGTGCTTTGACTTGCTTACTTTGGCAAGTAAATAGGATTATTTATCAATTTTTTTTCTATCATATTTGGAGATTTGAGGGGTTTTGTGGGGTTTTTTTTTTTCCTCTCTTTCTCAACTTCCCCCTTAATCTGTGCATTTTGCCCTTGAGAAAAACCTCAAAAGTAGTTCAAGGAGTATTAGGACATGTTGGACTTAACTCATGGTTATGGAAACAGGTCTGAAGAGATCAACTGACTTTCCCAAGATCCCAGCAACTAGGTAACATTTGACCTGAAATGACCAAAGAACCAGATGCAAATAACTCCAAATTCTCAGTAATTCTCTTGACAGAATTGAAAAGAATTTTCAATGAAAATTACTTCTTGCCACTCAGAAAAAGAAGTATTTCTCTAGTATTTTTTTAAAGGCTATTTTATTTTATTTACTTATTTATTTTTTGGTGAGGAAGATTGGCCCTGGGCTAATGTCTGTTGCCAATCTTTCCTCTTGTTGCTGAGAAAGACTGGTCCTGAGCCAAAATCCGTGCCCATCCTCTATTTTTTATGTGGGACCCGGCCACAGCATAGCTTGAGTGGTGTGTAGGTCTGCACCCAGGATCCGAACCTGTGAAACCCCAGGCCACCAAAGCAGAGCACACGCTTAACCACTACACCACCAGGGCAGCCCCTCTAGTAAGGTTTTTTTTTAAGGCATGAGCCCTCTAATAACCTTCAGAGAGGAAGGAGAGAAGCATTCATTACCAAGCATTATTTGTCAAATTTATGATTCAGATATGTTCTTTGTTTTGTATGCTTCACATGAAAGGCCCTTGTATAATCAATATCAGTCATATACTCATTGCTTCATAGTGGAAGGGCCATCCACTAGGGTTCTAGTCCAAGCTTCCCACTGACTGGTAGCTACATGAGACCTTGGGCCAGCATATTGGGGGCCGGACTTTCCCTTCACAGGTCCTGTTTTTTAAGCATCTTCACAAATAAAACTCAGTTTCATAAAACTTTTGAAGTAGGTTTTTCTCCTGATTTATGAATGAGGAAACAGGCACAGAAGCTAACAATGTGTCATAGTACTTGGGTATCATAGGTAAGTAAGGGTGCCAGGATCTGAACCTGGGTAAATCTACTTTAAATTTGGTACTGTCAGCTATTGTGCTATGTTGCCCTTTTTTGGAGATTAAAGCAGTAACAGTAGATTAATGCTTTTTCAAGGTCATGACCAATTAGTGGATAGTGGAAACTTGATCACAGGGAAGGTTTTTTTTTTTAATAGAATGGAAAATATATGGTACATTAATAAGAGTAGTATTTTGTGAAACCAGTTTCAGTTTATGTATATGAACAGTGGGTCATGATGTAAAATTGATTTCAAATGAGTTTGGAAGCCATTTCTTCTGGATGGTCTTAAAGGTTTATTTGCGATCCATGTCCTAGGACTGTGAGTTCATAATTTTGCTGTTGTAACATCGGAATGGTCTTGTGTGTGTGTGTGTGTGTGAGGAAGATTAGCCTTGAGCTAACATTGGTCGCCAATCCTCCTCCTTTTGCTGAGGAAGACTGGCCCTGGGCTAACATCCCTGCCCATCCTCCTCTACTTTATATGGGATGCCGCCACAGCATGGCTTGACAAGCAGTGCGTTGGTCCGCACCCAGGATCTGAACCTGCGAACCCCGAGCCGCCGAAGCAGTGTGTGTGAACTTAATTGCTATGCCACCGGGCCTGCCCAATATATCAAGATTTTTTGTGTGTGTGTGTGGGGAAGACCAGCCCTGAGCTAACATCCGTTGCCAATCCTCCCCTTTTTGCTGAGGAAGACTGGCCCTGGGCTAACATCCGTGCCCATCTTCCTGTACTTTATATGGGACGCCGCCACGGCATGGCTGACAGGCAGTGCGTCGGCGGGCGCCCGGGATCCGAACCTGCGAACCTCGGGCTGCCAAGTGCGAACTAAACCGCTGCGCCACTGGGCGGCCCCAATATCAAGATTTTTTAATGATGACATTGTTGGGTCCCTTCCACTTCCAACATTGTGACAATGGCAACACTTTCTACTTTAGAATGTGCTGAGAGTCCCTTAATGCCCTTTAGAAAAAAGAGGAAACTCTCTTTTTTGAGAGTGATACTTTTATTCTACGTTGCTCAGAGGACTATGTGAAGATTAATTCTTTTATCTTTTCTTTTGTCCTCCGACACTATTTCTGCAACATATCACAGCCTTAGCCTAAGACTACCAAGGAAGTACTTAAACCCTACAAGCATGGCAGAGTTAAGATTTACTCAGCTAGCAGAGGCTTAAAGGCTTTCATGGGATGCAAATTACCAAGTGGGTTTGAAACTGAGTTGAGTCTCAAATAAAAATGAGATAGTACAATAGGCCTTACTACTCTAGGCTCCTGAATTCTTTTATTGGAGTATCTGGGGTTCTTACTCAAATGCTTATCAAAAGAGTTGTTTAATTACTGTGATTTGAATTAAAGACTTAGGAATTTCCTTGCTAATTTAGACAAATGAAGCTATATGCTATATATACCCTCATTTGTTCGAGATGTTAGGCTGCGGCAAGCTTAGTTCTCTATTTCACTTGGGCATTTGCTTTGCTTTTGCTCATGATGTGTGCTATTGTCACCTAGGCTGTTTAGAAATGCCCTATGGTGGTTGTTAATAGAAATTTGGCTATGTATACAAAAACTGTTTTTCTTTCTGTGACAGCCTACAGTTGTTTCCTAGATGACGTTGTTAAAAACTAGCAAAGGTTTGTTCAAGGCCAACTGATATTTAACTTAGGGTGCAGCCTGGTTTTCTTTACTCTACAGAGATGTAGGGGAATTAATGAGGCTCAGGTTAACCCCATTTCTGAGGATGTGTTGGCACTGCAAAAATTCCTGCCAGGCACCTGTCTTGTGAGCTCCACTCCACACCATCTGCCTTGAATAACTTGGGCCCCTGAAGGAGATCAGACTATTTGTTTCTCACTTTCTGATGACATTACCAGGTTTTTACCCTACTGAGCACTCTTTCTGCATTCTAGACCTGTGGGTCTTTAGACAGGCCCTGTGTTTCAGCCATTCTCCTTGGTGAGTGGTTTTCTTTCAGCTACTCTGGAACTTAGTGAGAACTTTGGAGGATTCACTGGAAAGTTTTCTGAAGACTTGTGTTCTGAGGTGGGTGGCAACACCACTACTTTGGAACTAGGAAAATAAATGGGACAAGATTATTAACTCTTCTGTGCTAGACTTCTCTATTCCCACAACTGCGTAACACGCGAGTCGATGTGACCTAGTGGAAAGAGGAGCAGCCTAGAAGTCAAAAATCAAGCTTACATGCTCATTCATTCATTCACTTGTTAAATATATTGAGTGCCTGATAAGAGCCAAGGACTGTATGGGGTACTAGAACTTGGAACTTCACCACTTTATAGTTGTAGGCCTAATTTCTCTCAGCTTCAGTTTTCTTACATATAAAGCGTAGATACCTATGCTGCCTGTGAGCCAACGTGTGCAAGTGTTTCCAGGTGTAAAGGGTTATGGAGTACCGGTATGTGGAATGCTCAGGTAGGGAAGAAGTGAGTAGCAGGACAGCCTAATTTCAGAACTGGAAAGTTCTAATAAAGTGAAACCAATCTTGTAGATTAGAAAATCAACTACACTTTGAGCAGACCTATTGCCCTAGATTTTCAAGGACATAGACACAAAAAGAAAATGACAGTGTGACTTGGGAATGTAAAGTTAAAAAAACTATTAAGCAATGGTTTTGTTTCTAATTAGCATTCTCTGATGGAATAGAATGGGGAAAGGTCATTCTGTTGAAATAAGTGAAAAAAAATCAAGACCCAGAGAACAAATGCCAAGAAGCAATGCCTTTGTTTCTCAAGAGTTCACTGTTTGGTGACTGATAGTGCCTCCAGGCCATAATTATTACCCTTTAGCATCATCAGAATCACCTGGAGGAATTGCTAAACCACATGCTGAGTTTTCGATTCAGTAGGTCTGGGGTGGAGCCGGATAGATAATGTGCACGTCTAGTAAGTTCCCAGGTGATGCTGATGCTCCTGGTCAGGACTTGGTACTTCAAGAACCACTGCTTTAAGAAAGCATGAACAATGAAGACCAAAGTAAAGATAAGGTGAGTTTCACAGCAGGGGAGTAAAAATACATCTGTTAAAGGATTCTGGGTTGAGCAGCACACTGTTGAGATTTGTGCCCACCTGAAGCTAATGAATGAGTGGGCCTTCCTCTCAGCAAATGAAATTGATTGGGTTGTGTATGCAGAAGAGCACAGGAGGCTCTCTAGTTAATTGCCTCGGCCCTCTTAGCCATTGCCCATGTTAATTAACTGTTTTATTTTAAAGTAAAAATAAAATACAGTTTTACTCTAATCCTGACCAAGCAGATTTCATGATTTGATAAGATGCCAAGAGGATGAGTTAGAAGAATTGATCCTTAAGGTCTTAGATAAAGAGGCTGGGGATCTGAGGTCAGAGGTCTGTGTTCAGTATTAATGGCAGATGAGTGTTGATGGGAGATTGGCCTAAAGCTTGAGGGAGGAAGCCAAGGATGTATCTCAACGATGGCAGGAGGCCCAGAAACTTGTTAGGACATCATGGGAGCTGACTAATGGCTCTGTGGGTCATGAGGGTCAAACTAGGGGCCCAATATTCCTGTCACAAGGTAGGGCATTTGAGTTCCTTCCTCTATTCCTATTCGCCAATCCCTCCAGTTCCTAAATTGTTGATTTAAGGCAAAAATAAAGTACAAATGAGCCTTTTCTCTTTTTTAAAGATATAATAGAAGAAATAATATGTAGGTGTTTAGTATTGGGTTGTGTTGACATATTTCATTTGCTTTTAAGTTGCAGGGCTATAGAAGAAGGATCAGAAAGCTATTTTTAGGCCAAACCACAAGTGTTTCTTGTAGGGTGACAGATATCCTGAAGTTATCTCTTCAAGTTTTGCTTACATTTCTAATAGATCAAATAATGAAAAAAATAGAGAAGTGACATTCAAGTCTCTGTTGCTCACTTAGTATATTCCCAAGCCTGTATTGGGCAGCAAAGGATTTGAGGAAATAAAAGAGCCGGCCTCACCTCTCAAGTTTATGGTCTGGGGAGATATGCATAATGAACATGTGAAACACCAAGCACGGCAAAACACAGCGCCAGTTACATGTAGCAACTCAGTAAATTCAATCAGTGAATGACGTGTGCCATGTGTTAACAGAAATGTCTGTGTTTAAGGATGGGAGAGGCTTGCAGCCTGGAGAAGTATGGAAAAAGTAGAATGATCCAAATACAGTATGCTGTCTAGGATTTTTTTGTACCACCTGATAATACGGAGCATTCCTGAAGTTATGCTAAATTCCTATAGGTGCTTGTTAGGAGGGAAAGTGGAGTCAGACAGCTCTGGATTTGAATCTTGTCTCCACCACTTTGTAGCTGTGTGACCTTGGGCAAATCACCTCATCTGTAAAATAAGGATAATGCTCCAAAGGATTGTTAGAGGATTCGATGAGATAATTGATGCATCCTGCCTGCAACAAATATTTGATTATGATATGCCGGGCATTATGCCAGGTGAACAAAACAGACAAGAGCCTGGGCCTGGCCATAGTAGGAACCCGATAGATGTCTCCCAAACATACCTTGTTGTTTCATGCACTGTATTATTTTGCTTTAATTCTTTGTTATGAAGTAATTCATTTCTCTTTGCTGAAGTATTTTAAAGCAAATAACAATCATTATGTCTTTTCACTACTACATAATTCAGTGTACCTCTCAAGAAATATGGCATTTCCTTTCACCATAACAGTCATTATCACACCTAACAAAATTACATTCATTCTTTGGCATCATCTATTATTCAATTAATCATCCTATTTCCCCAATTGTCTCAAAATATATTTTTAGTGGTTTGTTGGAATCCAGATTCAAAAAGGTCCACAAGTTGCATTTGTTTGCAATGTCTCTTATGTCTCTCTTTTTTTTTTTTTTTTTTTTTGTGGGGAAGACCAGCCCTGAGCTAACATCCGTCGCCAATCCTCCCCTTTTTGCTGAGGAAGACTGGCCCTGGGCTAACATCGTGCCCATCTTCCTCCACTTTATATGGGACGCCGCCACGGCATGGCTGACAGGCAGTGCGTCGGCGGGTGCCCGGGATCCGAACTCGCGAACCCCGGGCTGCCAAGCGCGGACTAAACCGCTGCGCCACCGGGCGGCCCCTCTTATGTCTCTTAATCTAGAACATCCACCTCTTTTTGGGGGTGGGGGCATTGTCTTGTTGCAGAAGCCAGGTCGGTTCATTTAGAATGTCTCCCATTTTGGATTCGTTGCTTGCTTCCATGTGGTTTTATTTAGCTAGTTCCTCTATCTCCCAATCATATCTCCTTTAAGCAGAAGTTAGCTCAAGAGGGTTTATCCGATTCAGGTTCAGCTTTTCTGGCAAGAAATCTGTAGGTGTACTGTGTGCTTCACACTGCAGCACATCAAGAGTCATGCTTGTGTATCTTTGCAAATACTATACCCTGTGTGTAGAATGTCCATACTTTCCCTTTCTGCCTAGCAAATTCCTATTCATCCTTCAAAACCTTGTTTCCTTGAAGTAAAGCTAGAGAAAACCCATTGCCAACTTACTCAGTTCAGAGTGAAGAATGTTCCTGATGGCTCTGGGGAGATGTTACTTTTTAGGTAGAGATGGGGATACTAATCACGTTCTCCTCAGTTCTTTACACTTTAAACCAGAGTAAGAGAGATTCCAAACCCAAAATAGGCTGCCCTTCCTGCTTTTCTTTTCTTAAGAAAAATCTCGAGGGCAAACATCCCTCTACCTCTCCAGGAGCTAAGAGTTCTTGACTGTGTAAGAGAACATTGTACCCTGTCTCACATCTCCCAAAATAGAGGTCTCTCTCGAATTTTGCATTAAGTGCTCAACTTGAGTGCCCTGCTATTGGGGCACTGCAGGTGACAGCTGGTGAATGACTAGCCTTCCAGCTGTTCTTTTTGCATATATTGTGCTGGGTGGATGATCCTGTTACTACCAGCTGTTGGATTGCACACTCATCTGTCAGATGGCAATCAAAAACTAGCCTGCTTGGCCAGGGCCCATTTTCAGGAGTTGTCTGAAGAGTTACCATGGTTCAGACAACAGAGCCCTGGACTGGAGATCAGAGGTCTGGGGTATCTTTCCTGCTCTTAACTTGATGTGGAACTTAGGGAAAATTACTGAACCTCTTTCTGTAAACTTCAAACTCAATAGCTCTGCCTTGATCTATCCTATGCATTAAGTTTCTGCAAAAGATTTCTTTTGGAGATAGAGCGCTACAGCTAAAAACAACCACCACCCCAAAAAAGGCTTCAAAACATCACTGGGCTGGATGACAACCACATTTCCTTATATATTTAAAATTCACATCTATATTACTAACGAGTTTTTAATGAATGTTTGCTTTGAAATTATTTCTCTAACAAGGCAGAATGTAAATAAATCAATACGTAACTAGATAGTCATACTGATGAAATATTGAGGGCTGTACATGATACTGAAAAGGAGCCAGTGTTGTAATTCTGCATCAACCTACTTGTTTGATCTGTACTGCTTCAGAGTAAGCCAATAAATAAATAGTAATATCCCCCGTAGGCAACTCTGTCATGTTCTGGCTCTTCAGTGTGACCAGTCCCTCAGAAGCGAAGCACAGAACTGCCCAGTGACCATGCAGATCAGAATTAGGGAACTCCCACGGAGAGGGGCGCCACTGCACAGGCAGTGCTCCCTGGTTTTCAGGCATAATCTGAACAGCACAGAAGCCAGAAAAAAGCAGATCTCATTGATTGGGATCCTAGACTCTGACCTCTTGGCTCCCTGCAGGGATGCCACAGTCAACTGTGTAGACTGCCCACTGCTCAACTTTGGGGACACCACTCACATCAGCTACAATGTGAGTGCTGCCCCCTTAGAGCAAGGAGTCTGCAGCACAGACACCCCACACCTGATGGTGACCTCCTTTTCCTAAACCACACTATGGGTAAACGATCCGTTTTTGTATAAGAACGAAGGGCTCGTTACTAATTAGCCAGGACTCTCCAAACCTAAATTTATTTCTTTGTTTAATAAACTTTTACTGAGCACCAACTATGGGTGGGGCACCACTCCTCTGGCCCCAAGCCAATATCTCTCTGGAAAATGACTGAGCTATTTCAAAGGTATGAAAAGCACTCCCCTAAGATCCTGACACTTTTCATTCAGGGCCTGCTGACCCAGGGCTTTGCTGCTTTTCTTTCAATCTCCTGCTGCCTGATCTCTTGGTCATCTTATGACTCACAAGAGGCTCTCTGCCGGGGTAGGGGGAGAGGAGAGAAGGGAAGGAGGCCAGTCACACAGCTACTTGATAGTAGCTTTGGCAAGTGAGCGAGGAGGTTAAGTTGCTAGGTGAGGTAAAAAAATGTGGGAATACTTGTGGATTTTATTGCTCACCCTGAAGCAAGAATAAACTGGAATCTGCCAAAAAGCAAAGATCAAATTGTTCAAGACTGTGAACCAGTTATTATTTTCTGAGGACAGATTCATGAAGTAAATTTCCTTCACTGGAGTCAGTCCACATGCCCAATAACAAGTTTTCTCTGAACACTTTCCAGCCCAGGACAAAGAGCTTTTCCCTAACTAAGAAGAGAAACAAAGAGCTTGGGGAGAAAGGAGCTTGGGTCCATATCTACCACCTGATCTGGCTTCAGGGGTTCATGGAGAAAATGGGGTCAGTTGAAGAATAATGATTAAATCACAAGTGCTTTAATATTAAAATGTAGAAGTAGACAGGGAGGAGTAGAAAAAAATGTAAACATAGTCTCTCCCTATTCCCTGCTGGCTATCTGACATCACCACCCTCAGTCAGAATGGCTTTGGAAGACCAAATATTAGCATAATGTATGGCTTTTCTGTTTTTTTCTTTGATCATTCTGTTGCCCCAATAAATTGCTTTAAAATGCTACAGTTATTTCCCTACATCTCTACCAGATAAAGACCAGCCTCTCTCAATTAACCCTAGGAGGTAGGTACTTTAAACTCCCTATATTAAACACAAGGCTAGGAGAGGTGAAGTGACTTGTCAAAGTGATTGCAGGGTCAAATCCAGGCTGTTTGGCTCCAAAGTCCATGTTCTTAGCTTCCAAGCCATAACGAAATCCTCAAAGAACGGAGCAGAATTTAGAGGTGAAAGTATAAATCATGGAAAGTACAAAGGATGAGACGTGGGTCCTGGACCAGATAACATTAGTCTTTCTGCTCTGTTTGTTGGGAGGGCTGCTGTGGCTGGAAATGACACAATATTTGGAAGAACCTGGGGAAAATACTGAATATAATGTTGAAATTTATCAAATCTGCAAGAAAGCTTCTCTGAGCTGGGCCTGGATTAAGGGATTGTCTAATTCTCATGGCTTAGTAGATGCTTTGTGTCCAGTAAAAAAGTGTCTTAAAATTCTCCAAGTTAACAGGTCTCTGCCTAGTCTTTTTCAGTTACCATGGGAGCTTCAAAAGGTGACAACTTCTAAGAAATGGTGAAGGAGACCTGGAGTCCACAACAGTATCTTAAGTTGGCCACTGAAGGATGTTTAGGTTTTTATAGTTAGAAATATGTTCTGAGCAGGAAGCGTTTCAGAAGAAAAGGCAGAAGGGGAGGAAACCTCAGGGTGTGTTCCATGAGCATGTATTAGTTTCTTAGGATTGCTGTAACAAATTATCACAAACTAGATGGCTTAAACCAAGAGAAATTTATTCTCTCACAGTTCTGGAGGCTAATAGCCCAAAATCAAGGTGTCGGCAGGGCCATTCTCCCTATGAAGGCTCTAGGAAAGAATGCTTCCTTGTCTTTTCCTGGCTTCTGGTGGTTGTGGGCAACCCTCGGTGTTCTTGGCTTGTGGCTGCATCACTCCAATTTTTGCCTCTTCCTCATCACGGTGTTTGCCCTGTGTGTGTGTGTCTGTGTCACTTCTCCTCTTTTCATAAGGCCATCAGGCACTAGATTTAGGACCCACCCTAATCCTCTATGGCCTCATTTTAGCTTGATTATATCTGCAAAGACTATTTCCAAACAAGGTCACATTCACAAATACTGGAGGTTAAGACTTGAACATATCTTTTTTGTGGGGGGGGGGGAGAGGGAGGGGGGAGGACACAATTCTACCCACTACCAGCATTAAAGTGTCTAATTTGATTAAAATGGAGAAATTGTGAGATATCTGGCTGTATGTCAGATAACTTACTGATATTTATTTAATAAATATTGTGGACTGCCTTACAGCACTGTGTAACTTGCTGCAGAAGGTAGCAGGGTCTTGGCCTCAGGAACTTACACTGTGGTGGAGAAAAGCAAGATACCATCAGTAGACAATAATGCAGGATAAAATGAAGGATGACATATAAAAGAAGCAAGAAATGTGTCATGAGGAGGAGACATTTAGCCGGTGTTATCTAAGACAAGTAGAGGTGTTGGTGGAGAGGAAGCCAGAGGCAAGAAAGTCACTTCCGTGGCTACTAGTCTAGTACAGAGGTGAGAGAGTGAGGGACTGAGCTGGACAGTTTCCTTGAACACCAAGTAAGCATATTAACTAGTGCTTCTCTACAGAATGAAATATTTAGAAACAGCTTTATATGACCTAAAGAGTAAAAAGTTAAAGTGACTAAATGCAATGTGGTATCCTAGTTTGGATCCTGGAACAGAAAAAGAATATTAGCGGCAAAACTGTGCAATCCAATTAGTGGTTGCCAGGGGCTGGGAGGAGGGGGTAATGGAGAGTGACTGCTCAATGGGAACGGGGTTTCCTTTTGGAGTGATTAACATGTTCTGAAACTAGGTAGTGGTGATGATTGTACATCGTGAATGTGCTGAGTGTCACTAATGATAAATTTTATGTTAGTGTTTATTACCATTTTTAAAAGGCCATAAAAAGACACATTATTTAAAAAATTGTGAAATCTGATGTTAGTTTTTTAGTTTTGACAAACATACCATAGTTATGTAAGATGTTAACATTAGGGGAAGCTGGGTGAAGAGTATATGGGAACTCTCTGTACTATCTTTACAACTTTCCTGTAAATCTAAAATTATTCCAAAATGAACATTTTATTTTAAAAAATTAATATGAAAAAAATGCATGACTTCAATTTTTTAGGCCAATATCACATTGTGTGTGTTTTTGTGTCTCTAAGTATCTATCTTTCATCTTTTAGGCAAAGGTATGATGAGGGTCTCTTTGACATTTTTTTCCAGCTTTATTGAGGTGTAACTGACACATAAAAATTGTATATATTTAAGGTGTACAATGTGATGATTTGATATACCTATACATTGTGAAATGATTACCACAATTAAGCTAATTAACACATCCATCACCTCACATAGTTACCATTTTTTGTGCGTGTGGTGAGAACACTTGATATCTACTCTCAGCAAATTTCAAGTATACAATACAGTATTATTAATTATAGTCACCATGCTGTACATTAAATCCCCAGAATTTATTCACCTTATGACTGGACATTCGTACCTCTGACCAACATCTCCCCATTACCACCCCTCTCACCCCCAGCCCCTCGCAACTGTGTTCCACTCTCTGCTTCTTTCAGTTTAACTTTTTTAAGATTCCTCATACAAGCAAGCTCTTTCTGTGTCTGACTTATGTCACTTAGCATAATGTCCTCCAGGTTCATCCATGTTGTTACAAAGGGCAGGATTTCCTTCTTTTTTTAAGGCTGAATAATATTCCATTGTATGTGTATACTACATTTTCTTTATCCGTTTGTCCGCCAATTGACACTTAGGTTGTTTCCACATCTTGGCTATTGTGAATAATACTGCAGTGAACATGGGAGTGCAGGTATCTCTTCAGGATACTGATTTCATTCCCTTTGGAGGTAGTATTGTTAAAATGCTAGTAGAATTATCAGATTTTAAACATTCAGCAACTGAGTTCTGTTTTTCTGAAGGGCACTAAATAGAATAGGTTTTCAATTAAGGTCTCTGGCCACTGTAGAACTGGAGGGTAATTGACAATAGCCTCCTCTCTGGGGCCTGTCAACCCAAGAGTAATGACTTTTGGACACTTCAGACCTGAGGTAATTTCAAACCAGCACAAGTTTCCATTTTTCTCTCCTTATCCAATCTATTCTCTATGTTCATTTATTCATGTGGTTCAATTACTCTGAGATCTCAAGAGACAGAGAAAGGGATTTAAGAAAGAAAAAAACAAACACAGCTCCATATTTTGTAAGGCATACGATATATAGGCGATATGATGCCTCTGCTCACAATGTCCAGGTTAGCCACTGCAAAACAATCTGTGATAAAGGATGCCTGAAATGAAAGAGACAAAATAATTGTGTGTGTGTGTGTGTGTGTGTGTGTGTGTGTGTATAAGAGAGAGAGAGAGAGAGAGAGAGAAATGGTTACTAAAATATTAGAAATGCATCTTTTCAAAATAATATTTTCAACGAAATGGCTGGCCTCATTCTCTTTTTGAACTTGGGGGGAAATATTATTCCAGTTTCAAGTAGGCCTGGTTATTTGCTTTGACATTAAAAAAATTCCCAAAAGAGTCATCTGTTTATCAGTGAGGATCCTCAAATAGTCTGCTTTGCTCCATGTGTAATATATTTTTCATTTTTCTTTCTAAAAGGATCTGAAATATGTTAAAATTTCTTGGAAACTAGAGTTCTTGGTACATGACTTGGTATATAGTCATATTCCAGTAAATGGGGTCTGTAGTCTGATAGAGATTTGTGGATTGACTCATACTTCTTGAAGTGCTAGCTTCACACAGATTTGTTCACTGACAAAGAAGTAGGAATAATTAGCATTTTAGAAATAGAGTGATGAAGACTATACATCTATAAGGACTAGTGGGATGGTATAGGACGAATAGTGGCTAATAAGAGAAATAGAGCTAGGATGACAGAAGGAAAAAAACCCCCAAACTCAGCCAGAACCAAACAGCTATTTCTCTGGTTGTTTAGATGAAAGGTCTTACCAATACTTGTGTGGATCTGGTAGTTCTAACACCAGAACTGTATGTGGCTGTATGTGTTTAATAACTGTAAATATTTTGCTCTTTATCATTTATTTTACATTTAAGTTCACTTGCACTGGGAGTGATTCACGGGATCAGTGATTCATGGGATCGGTGAATCTCAAGAAATCTTTTACTTATCTTTATTAAATCCTAAATTAAAAGAACCACTTCAGGTGTTAGGGAGAGGAGACTGGGATCCAGTTAATTTGTTCATGGTTGTTTTTTTTTTTTTTTTCTGATGAAGATTCTCCCTGAGCTAACATCTGCTGCCAATCTTCCTCTTTTTCGTATGTGAGCTACCACCACAGCATAGCCACAGACAGACAAGTGGTGTAGGTCCATGCCTGGGGAACTGGGCCTGGGCTGCCAAGCAGAGCACGCCAAACTTAACCAGTAGGCCACTGGGGCTGGTCCTCATGTATTTTTTAAATGGATGATGATGGCTGTGTGACAGATTTCCCCTAATTTAGGAGCTTAAAAGAACACATATTTATTCTCTCCCCCAGTTTCTGAGGGTCAGGAATCAGGGAGTGGCTTGGTTTGTTGGTTCTGGCTCAGGGGGCCTCATGAGGTTGCAGTCAAGATGTTGGTCAGGGCTGCAGTCATCTCAAAGCTCACCTAGGGCTGGAGAATTTACTTCCAAGCTCACTCATCTAGTTTTTGGCAGGTCTTAGTTACTTGCTGGCTGTGGGCTGGTGACCTCTATTCCTATGGGCCTCTCCATAGGCTTCCTGAATGTTCTCATAACATGAAAGCTGGCTTTCCCAGTAAGTGATCCGAGAGAGCAAGCAAGTAAGCAAGCAAGAGAGAACCAGAGACAGAAGACACAGTCTCTTACAACCTAATCTTGGAAGTGAAATACCATCACCTCTGCTGTATGCTATTGGCTACACACACTGAACTTGGTCCAGTGTGGAAGGGGACTGCCTGAACAAGGGTGTGGCTATCAGGAAGCAGGGATCATTGGGGGCCATCTGGGAGGCTGGCTACCACAGTGGCTATCAAATCTCTCAGGTATTTATATTCCACTGGGTAAATTTAAAAGAATGACCTAACGGTTTTAATTTTAAATGTCAGTATTTACATCATGCTGAAAATTTCATCCTTTGCAACCACTTACATTTATGATGAAAAAAAAAATTTAATGAATCCACAGGGTACATATTAAAAAAAATAAAAATTTGAAGACCACTGGCTCAGACTACTAGTTCTATCCAGTGTCCC
Source organism: Tapirus indicus (assembly GCA_031878705.1). NCBI lineage: Eukaryota > Metazoa > Chordata > Mammalia > Perissodactyla > Tapiridae > Tapirus > Tapirus indicus. The sequence continues at coordinate 7,711,466 of CM062923.1, read as the reverse complement.
TCTTATCACTTTCCTCTGGCTCTTTATCTCCCCTACGTGGTGCTCTTTTATCTTAAAAGACATGGACAATTGATTAATGAAAGATAAACATCAAGTTGAAAATCAAAATTTGAGTGAATGGGAAAGATTACTTAAAATTTGGACTGTCCTTGAAGATCTAGGACTTCTGGATATGAACAAGAAAACGAGGGGCCTGGCCCGTGGCACAGTAGTTAAGTTCCCAGTGCATTCCAGATTTTGGATCCTGGGTGCTGACCTGCGCACCGCTCATCAAGCCATGCTGTGGCAGCATCCCACACAGAAAATAGAGGAAGACTGGTACAGATGTTAGCTCAGAGCCAATCTTCCTCACCAAATAAAAAAAGAAAATGAATCAGGAGCTTTACTTTTTTAAAATGGCATTTATTAAACAGCTAAGTGCCTTCTATGAGCAAGACACTGTAGGAAAGCTGTGGGGGACAACAAAATATCATCTAGGATTTACTAAAGTTATAAGCTGCAGAGTATGGGGCCTGGATGCTCAGAAAATAAGATTATATTCTTATCGTACCAAAAAAATTGTACACAGCTGACACATTTTCATGGGATACAATTTTTAAAAAATTGTATACAATTTGCAGAGGTGAAATTCTGCTTACGTTTTGATGCCATCAATGTATATATTTAATGAAGGCATTTTATACTTACATGAACAGACCAAAAATGCACAAAGTCAGTAATTATGGATAACTGTTGGAAAGAAGCTGAGCTTTTATTGAGGCGTAGCACAATGAACCTAAATTTAAGCCATAGTTTATTTTATTAGGAACTAGCCTTGAAACTACCAGGCAGGACTAATACTCTATTCCTAACAATTTACCACTTCATAATGGAGAAAAGGCTGCCCCACTCATTCTTAAGTGGAAAATGTTATGTCCTACTTATATAAACTTGAACCAAAATAGCAACGCGCATCCAACGTTATTAGAATGGCTTATTCAGTACCATAAACACTCACTAAACTACGGAGCTAAAATTATGCAAAGGATTGCAAAACAAAACACAAACTGCCTTGGAAAACTTCCAATCTAAGCTAAAGGGACTAAGCAGAGAGTAGTATTTTAAGCAGTTGGCTGGACGATTCTAGCTCCGGTACTCGCACATGAGGAGCTAGGTCCAGGATTCTAGTTTCTGTAAATGTTTGCAGACCCTCTACCTACAGCGGCGCCAAAGAGAAAATGTGCTTTAAGGAATTCTGTTTATTTCCCTCCTCAAAGCCTTTTCGTTACAATGGACGGAGGCCTAATTCGTTGCTGGTGGTCAGACGGGAGCTGGACACCCCTCTCGGTCTGGGAGGCTGCTCTCGCAGAAGCCGGCGCGTGGACGCGGGCTTCTGCTCCCGGGAGCCCGTCCTTTGTCCTAGGCAATTCGTTGTGGGTCGTCACCCCGAGCACATTGGGCCAGGCGCCCCTCCCTGTCCGCCCTGGGCTCCAGGCGGTTTCTACAGCTCGTCTAGTAAAGGATAACAGGCATCGGGAGGCGGTCGGACGCGCCTCTGAGGGCTCGCGAGCTCCGCCTCCCTCGCGGCGGTCACCCGAGGACAGAGGCGAAGCCTGGCTGGGTCGAGTCAGGACATCACGTGCCAAGTCCGGGTAGGCGCCGGCCGAACCCCGGCGGGACGAGAAGGGGCGTGCGGAGGGAGGGGCGGCAAGATGGCGGCGCGCCAGGGCGGGGCGCCAGGGCGGGGCGGGGCGAGCCAGGGCCTCCCGGCATGCCGCGCGGCACCCGGCTTCCGGCGGTGGGCGGTGCGGGGGTCGGCGGCGGCCGGAAGCGGGCTGAGCCGGCCTCTTGGAACACTGCCTGCACTTCCGGGGGCCTCGAGCCGGGCTTTAGAGGCTTCCGGTAGGCGGCGCGGGAGGAAAAAGAGGCCTGAGGGGCTGGGCCCGGCGGATCCTTTCCTCCCCCGATGTGAGCAGTGTCCCGAGCCCCCGTCAGGCGAAGGCTGCCCAGAGAGGTGGAGCTGGTGGCCGGGCCGGGAACATGAGGCAGTGTCTCCTCTTCCTGACCAACTTGGTTCCTTTCGTGCTGGCGCTGCGACCTCCGGATGAGCCGGGCTTCGGCTCCCGTCAGCGACTCGGTAAAGACCCGGGGGACTTGGCTTAGTCCGGCGCCGGGCGCCTGGAGCGCGCTGCTTTCGGGGAAGAGCGGGGGAGCGGGATCTATCCGGTATTTGGGGGCGGGTTATCGGACGACGGTGGCGCGTCCTAAGTTTTCAGTGTAGGAAGGGGGTGTGGCTCTCGGAGTTTAGGGAAAGAATAGAGACGGGCTTGTCCCTCTGAATGGGAAAGGGATACGGGAGGGGGCCTCCCGTAGGGACTGAGGGCCTAGGAGGAGTCTGCCCCCTGGGTTTGTGTTTGGGAAAGAGGTAAGGGGTGGTCGTGGTGTTGGCTTGTGTTTGGAGAGGGAGATGTCGGTCCCGGTCCCAGTCCCTCCCCTACTAAGGAACAAATCTGTAGCGCGTTCCCACCAAAGGCAGGACTCGGGAGGAGGATAGAAAGGGCCCAAAGCTCCACAGCTCTTTCTGGCTCTCTAAGGAGCGAACTAGAATTTCTACTCTAGGAGGTACTTACGCAGTAACCTGGTTGGATGGAGAACTCATCTTGGAGTTTCGTTTTGCGAACATCGTAAGCGTGTACTTAGTATTTAAATTGTAGCTTATTGGGGTGCTGGGTGTGTGTGTCGGGGGCGATTAAACTTGCCAAGACAACTCGTGATGCTGCTACTGTGAATGACTTCTTTGCCATTTTAAACAAAAATTATCAGGGATGACCAATTTGATTGGTTTTGAGCCTAGAAAGTAGAGGGTTCTTATTTAGATTTTCTAAAGAGATTGGATTTTAAGGATGGAGGTACATTAAGAGATGTGAAATTTGATGGAAGTTAGTTTGTGTAAACGTATGGTGACTATTAGGGTCCTTTATTTTTTAAAAGTTGACATGTAAGAGATTTTGATTAATTAGTAATAAAGTATGAAACACAGTTTCATACTTGTTTTGTATGTAACCTCAGTGATTTTTTTTATGGTTGTATTGGTCCCCAGTTCCCACCATGGTTCCATGTATGGTATTGTGCAGATTCAGACACCATGTGTGTTTTCTTTATGGCTAATAAAAACTTCGCGTTAGTTTACCTGGCAATTCTTTTTTCTTATTTAAGGGACAGAAATGGTAGTTGACTGAGGGTATTAAAGGTGTTGAATGTTCTCACCTGAGTAATTACTTTGTGGTTGTCTCAAATTGAAATGGATTACAGGTGACTAGTTTAATGAAAGGCAAGGGAGCCTGTTAGGAAGTGCTGAGATGTGATGTCAGTACAGATTGAAGGGAAATTTTGAGGTAGGGGTAGTCAGGATGGAGGGATAGAGTAAGGATCCACTTCATGAGGATAAATGTTAATAAAAAGAATAAACATGTATTTTGAGCTACTAAAGTTATATTTTTACCACTCTAACACGACTGTTTTACTTTTATTATCATTCTGTTGTTCACAGGTGGAAAAATAAGCAACATGAATCCTAGGAATGCACATAGTATAGATCAATTACTTTCTAGATCAATTTTCAGCAGCATTCACAGATCATAAGAGGTTTTTTTGACCATGTGTTTTTTATTTGCAAAGTGCAGATCTCTGGTGCCAGAAAAATGCATAGACTTACCTGTTTACTCACCAAGTGTTTGAAGAACACATACTGTATGCAAATATTATGTGTGGCATTGGAAGTACAAAGGTCAGACAGTATCCATCTTCAAAAAGCTTTTGCCATAGTGGAATAGAAAGATCTAACAGACCTTCTAAAACAACATGGAGGAGAGTGATTATGGCAGGTATTATTATCATGGTATCAGGTATTATCATCATGAAGGAGCACTGAACCTAGTCTGGGAAGGTTAGTGAAGGCTTCCTGAAGAGGTGATGCTTGAGCCAGACTTTAAGGTTGGGTAGGTGAAAAGGGAAAATAAGGACACTCCTGTTGGGGACACTTATAGAGACTTTCAGAGTTGAAATGAACTTTAGAGACTGTGTCTTGTTTTTTAAATAAAGCAGCAGGGAAGATGAGTCTCAGAAAGGTGTAGTGAGTTGTCAGGTTCACACAGTTAGTGATAAATATATGCCTTGTGGGTATTTTTTTTTTTTTCTTTGAAGAGTGACTTGTGTGTATGTTTGATGGCTTAGGATGTAATTTGTTGCTTAACTTAACCCTACCATTATTTAGATTGAGTTGGTCAAGACAATGAATAGTTGTATAGTTAAAGAGCATGGTTTATTATTAGCCTACTTATCCTATAAATGTTACCATAACCGCAGTAACTCAATATCGATTAAAGATTTGAAAACATTTTTCTGAAGGACAAAAATATATAATAGAATCCTGGCTTTTGGAGTACTCCATGTCACCCAAAATGATTTCAATTGAACTGTTGTGAATTGCATAATTTAGGAAAGTTATGAGTCATGTGAGCTTAGTCATGATGATATCTTGTTGAAGTTGCAGCTGGGGTGTATAAGTCTCACTCTCATTTCAAAAGTGTTTTCCCTTTGTGTTACTTTTAGCAAAAGAGGATGTAGTGGGTGGAAGGAAAAAAATATAGGTCACAGATGAGGGATGAAAGTTTGTATCTGAAACATATATTTTGAAGTTTATCTTGAGATTATTGGCATGAGGATTCTCCACATTGCAGGGCTCATTTCTCGTTATTGACAGCACTATTTTGCTAAATATTTTAACGTCTGGCTTCCTCTTTTGGTTTAATTTTGCTTACAGGCAAAGGTTCCTTTGAAACTGAAACACTTAACCACCCTAGCTGCTCCAAGGGAGATTTAATGCAACTCTGCTTTGTACTAGTCAAAGAGATAAACTGTATTTCTAGAATAGAATGAAGAGAAGAGTTAAGCAAAGAGCCATGATGGAGGAACTACAGAGATCCTTTTGGCCATCCATCATAGGTTTTTCCAGAACATTAAGTGTAGTAGGTGTCCTTGAAAGCCAAGTGTGTTGATTTTTGGATCCTTAACCATTTTGTATTTGTGAAAGATGGTGTTTTCAGTTGGGAGTATAATTTGAAGAAAATCTGGAAAAGATTAGTAGGGAAGGAGGGACAGGAGTAGGCTTCACTGAGGTGGGGAAGTGAAATGAAGTGCTTTTTTCATATGTCCCTTAACTTTCAGTCCTAAAATCAACCAAGGAGGTGGGTATCTCCCTCCCCATGCTTCTTTTTTTCTTTTAACATGAGTTGTAGATTCTGACAAGTCTCATCTGCTGCCCTAGTTTCACTTAGAATTTGACTGTATTCTTACAACCTCTAAATATGTATCTCTGCTCTAGACGTGTTCTCTGAAGCTCCACACTCATGTGTCCAGCTGCACAGGCACTTCACATATAACATGTCTAAAATTACTTATCATGTATTCTTTGGGTTAGAAGGATGAGAATAGAAGACAAGGTTTAGTCTGGGAATAGGCAGGGGTGCTGGAAATTGTGGAAACAATTTCATTGCTTAAGCTGAATTTGCATCCCTTTTAGCTACAGAGCCTTATGGACCAATCCAGGTTTCTTCAGAGATTCACTTGGGCTGTGCTGACTTTCATTTGGGCTCTGAGTTTCCATGTACTGGTCTTGCTGGAGATTCTTGTCCCAGGTTAAGTTTCAGCCCTAGTGAAGAGCTCTTGATAAGGAATTATTTGAGGCAGCTCATCCTCCATCCTCCCTAACTGGTATAAGCCCATAAAATTAAGTTTTTAGTTCTTAGGCTCTGGGATCCACTGGCCTAGCAGAGAGCACTGTGCTCCTTTTCTCATCCCTTAGTCCCAAGGAGGATTCACCCACACCTAGGGCTTATTGCGGTGTAGCCTGGCCAGACCGCTCCCTTGTCCTGCATATTTGGGGGAATGCTGAAGAGCATCAGATCTTATGTGTCTTCTGCATAAGCAGAATTAACACTTGACAGCAGTCCTGGGTTTATCTTTTCTACTTCTGATGCCAGAATTAGGAACATGACACCAATAGTGTCATTTGGGGGGAACTCTTTGTACTCCATGCAGCAGAGCAGTGGAGAGTGAGCAGGGTGCTGCAGGGGTTCTGCATTACACTTGCAAGTTGTCTTCCAATAAGATGCAATTTATTGCAAAAAGAAAAGAGAAATTCAGTAAAAAGTCCACAAATGTTCCCAGACTCTTCTCATACAACAAACACTTCATTGTTTGAAAATTAGTTATATCTTTAAAAAGTTGACTCTGGGCTTGAGGAAAGAAATATAGGTATACTTTATGTCACTGTACCAAAGTCAGTGGCCGTAAAAGCTTATCCTGGAGATGAAATATTCAAGTATAAGGGAAGGGTGGAGTGGAAGGTTTATCAAATCTTCTATAGGCAACTCCACATCTACAATCCAGAAAGCCAGTTTGTTGCAGGCCTGAAGGTCCAGCTTTCTCTTTATTCTTTGAGAACATATAGAAGGAACAAAGTATCAGTTGCTTTTTACTGCTCATGTAAATGTTGAAAATCATACAGTAACATAGATTTGCTCTCTTCCTGACTAAGATCACTATATGACTTACCAGTGACAACTGTAAACGTATGATGACTTAATGCAAGAAAGCCCCATGTAAATAAGCAATGTAATTGCATACTGTATGTAGAGAACAAGATATAATATGGAACTCGAGAATCTTTCGGCATCCAGTTGTCCTTTTAAGACAACTCCTCTCACAAACCTGCTTCTACTCATGTTTTTTATCTCAGTGAATGTGGTGCCACTATTGACCCAGATACCCAAGCCAGTAACCTGGGAGTCTTTTAGTAATTTCTGCCTGGATTGCTCAGATGCTTACTAGCCGATTTCCCAGACTCCAGTCTTGTTCCCCTAAATTTCTTACTTCCAGCTGTTGCCCTTATCCAAAGTCCAGAATCCTTAATTTAGTTCTATGGCCTTTCATGACCAGACCTTTGTCTGCCTCTCTAGCCTGATTGCTCTTCTTCCGTGCCATTCTTCACTCCGGCCTCACTGAGTTGCTTTCATTTCTTTGAGTATTATGTTCTGTACTTCTTGTGAGCCTCAGCATCTGTTGTACCCGCTGCGTAGAGCCCTCTCCTTTCTTTCCCTTCTGTTGGCTGTCTTGTCCTTTTGGTCTGAACCTCAGTAGTATTTCCCTGGGAAAGCTTCTTTGGCTGGCCAGGTAGGGGTCGTGCTCCTAGTGTGTCCTTCCATAACTTCCTGCAACTTCCTCTCCCTTGGCACTTGACGTACCTTATAATAATGTTTTGTGTGATAGTCTTTCCCTCAATGTCACAATATCAGAAATATATTTCTCTTTCTCTCCATTGGATCCCTAGTGCCTGGAAGGTAGGAGGTTTTCAATAAGTATTTGTTGAATAAATGAATAGGTGGGGTCTGATGGAAAGGAGAAAAATAAGTGCAGAATGTGTATGCAAGAAAAGAGGGGTGGGCATGGGGATGGAAAAGATACAAAAGCAGTGAGGAAGGGTAGGGTCTCTGAGGACGACTAGACAGAGGAGGCCAAGTGAGGGAAACAGTAGTATGTGGCAGAGAAGAGCAGGGAGCGATGGGTAGGGGACGCCTAAATAATACAGTACTTGAGTCTGACCTTTTGAATTGTGTCATTTTCTAATTTGTGTTTGTAGCCAGCTAAGTGAGAAAAGCTCAGTTGTTTAGGGTGATTGCTGGAGCAACTTGTAGAGAGCAAGGAACTTCTCATTCTAGAGTGCTGGGCAGCCATTGTGGAGTTTTTAAAAAAGAGATTATGACCATAAACTGAACTAAGAAAGATAGTTAAGTGGTTTATACTTAAATTTATTGAGAGATTTGGATATGGATAAAGGATAAACTCTTGGGAAGTGGGGGAAATAAAAATTCTGTTGAAAAAGCTATAGAAAATTGGATTACCAGTGGTTGGAATTTGGGAAGTGAAGTGTGATGAGATAGTGAGCATCTGAGAGGTTACCTGCTGGTGAAAGAGCAGGAGGTCAGTTTGTGGGACAAGGGGAGCGCTTTTATCGTTTGTTTGTAATGATTCCAGGACATCCAATTTGAGATAATCTAGTTATTAAAAGTGGATATATTACAGTTGAAACATACTAAGTGTTTTAAAGTGCTTTAGCAAGATATATTTAAAAAGTGCTTATTGTAGAAAATATACCTAAAGATAACCAGTGATGTTACTGTTTTGCTCTTTTTTTTCCATAGGCCTATTTTTATACATAGTTAAGGTCATGCAATATGAATAGTTTATTTATCTACCTTTTATTTAATATTATAGCGTATTTTCCCATGTTCTTAAAAACCTGTTGCTAACAGCATTTTAAATGATTGCAGATTTTTTTTATTTGAAAGTATTATAACTTCTCTATTTCTCAGTTATTAATTTACTTTGTTTCCAATTTTTCTTAAAGATAATGCAAGGCTGAACAGTGAACATTTTTGTGCTTAAAACTTTTTTCTTCGCTTTGAGCTGTTTCCTTGCTTTAGCCTAGTTCAGTAGTTCTCAAACCTGAGTGTGCGTCAGCATCACCTGGAAGGCATGTTAAACACAGATTGCTGGGCCTCACCCTAAGGATTTCTGATTGAGTAGGACTGAGAGGAGGCCTGAAAATTGGCCCTTCCATCAAGTTCCCAGGTGATGTTGATGCTGCTGGTGTGGGGACCACACTCTGAGAACGACTGGCCTATATTACTGACAATGAAACTACAGTATTGAGGTTAAGTTTCCCCATCAGTAGGAGTGATTATGATCTTGAATGAAACTGAGCTCATGTACCAACCTGTATCAGTAATGTTGAAGAGCTAAAGGATCATATCAGCATCTCAGCATTGAGAATTTGTGCAATTTGTGAACATAGAAGTGCTGTTTTGTGCAAGGTTCTGTACTGGGTATTGTGCGGCAAAGATACGGTGATGAATAAAACAGATCCCTTCTGGCCGTTTTACAACCTGTTTGTAAGATCAGACAAATTTAACTCAAAAGTGCCAGAAGAAAGGTATAAACAAAAGGCTTCAGAGGGAGGTGAGGTCATGTTTGACTGACATGTCAAAAAGTAGGAGGCAAAGAAGTAAAAGGTCCAAGAAGAGGTAGGCTATTTTTGAGGAGTTTGAAAAGTATAACATCAATAAGACTTGGGGTTTTCAGGCTGACAAGCCCAAGTTCAAATCTCAGTTCTCTGCTACATTAGCTTTGTCATATTATTCTCTCTGAGTCTTGTTTCTTCATCTGTAAAGTGGGGATTAATACTCTAAGAATGTTTGTGGAGATAACATAATAAAACACCCAGTGTGGTGTCTTGTAAAAAATAAACATTCAAAAATAGTCGAATAAATGGTAAGCATCTTGAAGATTTTTCATTGGTGCCACTAAGCATAATTAGCAAGGCCAAATCACCAGCAACCATCCATTGGCATAAAAGTGATTGATGCCTTCTGAAACAGCTTTCCTCTGGATTAAATTTAAAAGGAAATTTTGTTAACAGAAAATGGATGGTACCCAGTAAATGTGAAATTTGCTTCCACTTTATTTAATCTTATCCTCAGTTAGAACCTTGAATGAACTTTGATTAAATATACTTTCATCATATAGCTGCGTACCTACCCCTTACTTTCTTCAGGTTTGCTTAAATATTCTGCAACAGTGAGGCATTTTTCCTTCTTGCATTACTCTGTATAAACTGGCCCTTTCCACTCTCTTTCTCTGCTATCCTGCTTTAATGTCCACAGCACTGACATATTATGTATTTTCTCATACATTGTCTGTCTCTCCCCACTAACATGGGTGCTGCATTAGGCAAGGACTTTGTTCTGTTGAATGCTGTGTCTCAGGATTTAGACCATTGCCTGGTACATAGCAGTGAATGAATGAATTGATGAATGAACCAATTGAGAATATTTAGAGAAAGAGAAAGAATAGTATTGGGTTGATTCTTTCTCTTAAAAATGATTTTGTGAGCATATTTAACCTCAGTAGCAATACCCTTGTATTTTAAGTTGGTGCTGCGATATTTCGAGGACATTCTAAGTCCAGTGGAATGATTTTGAATACCATTGCTTCTGCAGTGATACTTGTTCAGAGAAAAGGAAAGCATCAGCTCAAATATTTTTGGATGGTTTCTACAGAGACTTAAGTCACCAACATTGTCTTCCAAAAATTCTCATTTTGGAAGAGACAGCAGAGTTCCTGTTGATGAAAAGTGACTTGTAGTGGTAGCATATACTTTATAGTGTTTGCTCCTGCTTTATACCAAATAAAAACTTTTTTGTGCTTGTTTTGTCTTTGGGGCAGTGCATGTTTGATTTTCTTGGGTTCCAAGTCAGTCTGGTGAAATAATGTTGATATTTTCCTAGGGATTAGTTTGATCTTATCACTTCTACTTTGTGGTGTCCAACGGATTGATATTCTGCTGCGTCTGCTGAGGGCAGCAGTGATGGGATATTACCACTTTTTTTTTTTTTTTTTTTTTTGCTGAGGAAGATTTGCCCTGAGCTAACATCTGTGGCCAGTCTTCCTCTATTTTGTATGTGAGCCGCCACCACAGCATGGTCACTGTGGAGTGATGTAGGTCCACACCCAGGAATCAAACCCGGGCCACCACAGTGGAAAGTGCCAAACTTAACCAGTAGGCCACTGGGGCTGGCCCAGGATATTACCACTTTTTTGCTCTTTAATTTGGAATATGTGATTTTTCTGTAGAAGAGTTACTTTCCCAGTTTCTCTTTGCTCAGGCCATTAATATATTTGTTGCTCTTTCTTACTACACATTGACTGATAAGGAATTGATATAGCCCAGGTTGTCAATGGGCAGGAGTTGGCCACCTTGATCTTAGAAATTCTAAACATAAAGACATGACTTAAATTTAGAAGTTAGCTCATTGCATAATATGATATTCTTTGAATATCGAAATTATTAGTATCTGATATGAATATGGACTCATGTTCAGATTTCCCTAATTGTCACAAATATCTTTTGTTTGTCCTAGAATCCAAAAAGGTCACACATTGGCTTGCCTGCTGTATTCTTGTCTGTTATGTCTCTGCCCCTCCTTTCTTTCCCATGCCATTTATTTCCTCAAGAAATTGGGTCATTTTTTCTGCAGGAATTCTAACATTCTGGGTGTGGCTCATTGGTTCCTAAGGTTGTTATTTTAATTTGACAACATCTAATCCCTTTATGTTTTAAAAACTGGAAATTTGATCTTGATTAGAGTCACGTTAATTTGTGTCTTTTGTTTTTGGTAAGAATACTTCATAGGTCCTGCTGGGCACTTCATAATGTGTTGTATCAGGAAGAGTTTGTTGTCTGACTCTCATTTTAGTGATATTTCAATTGATTAGTAGGTTTAGTTGTTAATAACCTTTTTTTTTTTATATTGATGTCTTAATGGTTTATAACACTGTGGGGTTTTAGTTGTACATTATTGTTTGTCCGTCACCATGTGGATGTAACCCTTCACCCCTTGTGCCCACCCCCCACCCCCCTTCCCCTGGTAGTTAATAACCTTTTAACTTTTATTTCAGAAAAGCTTGATTCTTTGCTCTCAGACTACGATATCCTCTCTTTATCCAATATCCAACAACACTCGGTAAGAAAAAGGGATCTACAGGCCTCAACACATTTGGAAACACTACTGACTTTTTCAGCCTTGAAAAGGTAATTTGAATTATTCATAGAAAAATGTTGGGGCAATGGGGGACTTGGTTTGGCAAAAGCAGAAAAATAAGGGTGTTTACTGAAGTCTTAGGAAGTTACATTTTAAAGATTTGTAATTGATATAATTACAGTCTGTCATGATTCTTATGTAGTGTATTGCTTATTCTAAAATTTATACTGATGAATATTAAAAAAAGTAAGTGGGTATTCCAAAGGTGTTAATGATGGTAATATGTTTATGGAATTCTAACAAAGAATTTTAATTAATTGAATAATTATAAACTTTAAAAAACCTTAAGTTTTTTGTGCTGCTTTAGAACTGTAAAACGTGTACTAAATACTGCCTTTATTTTATATATGAAGACACTGAGGTTTAGAGAGAAAGGATTTGTTCAGGACCCCACAGCCTGGTGGTGAGCTGGTTCTAGAATTCAGTGCTCTTTCTACATTGAATTCCTCTTATGTCATGGTATAAATTGATAGATGAGGTCTATTTGGGCAATAATTTTAATATCTCTTATGTTTTACAGATGTAAATCTATTAGATAATTGCAGGCCTCTTTCTAAAGTCTTTTTAGGGCACTTTACTAATATCAAAAAACAAACACTGGGAGAATATAAATGAGCTGAATTATTCTTTATTCATAGGAGAGGCCTTCTCCAACAAATATTTTTAAAAATAAAAGTAATATATGCACCTGGTTTAAAACACTGACTACAGAGGGTATGAGAGGTTTTCACTTCTTCCTAACTCAGTCACACTTCCCAGACCCAGAGAGTATTCCTGTATAAACTTCCAAAAGATTTTAATGCATTATTTTTTGTATATGTGTAGGTGATACAGATAACAAAGATTTACCTCATTTTTAACAGCTGCGTAAATATTCCTATTTCATGGAATTATAGAATTTTATTGACTAGTATCCTACAGATGTTTAACCAAGGTGATTTTTTTTTTTCTTATAACAAGCAATGCTCCCATGAATATCTTTGTATATATACCTTGTCTAGGTATTTTTATAGGATAGATTCCTGAAAGGAGGGTGGGTCAAGGGTTTACACATTATAAATGTTTATTGGTATTACTGTGTTTCCTCCTAAAGACGTTAGACCAGTTTATTCTTCTAGCAGCAGTATACGAGTTTACCTGTTTCCTGTTACTCTGGCCAATACTAGCTTTTATCAACCTTTAACTTTTGTCCCTCTGAAAGGGGATGGTATTTTATAGTTGTTTTGATTTTCGTTTTGTGTGAAATGGAGCATCTTTTCATGTATTTATAAGTCATATGTTCTGTTTTTCTGTGTCTGCCTTTTCATCTCCTTTTACCATTTTTCTGTTGGGTTCAACCTTTTGGTTATTGAATTGTAGTAGTGCTTAGTATATTTATCATATGTGTTAGTGATATTTTATGGAAATATGTATTTTTATTTTTCCTAGTTATTGCTATCATCCTTAGATTATTTTTGAATAATTTCTTTCTGTTAGATTTTTAAGTCAAACTATTGCAGTATTGGTAATCAAGCTTCCAAATTTATAGCCAATTTGAGCAGAGTGGTGGTAATAATAATAGCTATAGTTTATCAGGTGCTTATTTTATGTAATTTACTGTGTACTTTACTTAGGCACTTTGCATATATTATCTCTAATTCTCACCACACTGTGCATGGTTTTTTAAATTCTTTATTTGAAGACAAAAAAAGAAACAAAAAACACTGAGGCTCAGAGAGGTTAGGTAACTTGCCCAAGGTCACTTAGCTAGTAAGTGGAAGATAAAGGATTTGAACACAAGTCTGACTCCAAAACTTGTGTTATTTCTCCTACCTTGATGGGGAGTTAGGTGAAGGAGTAGATATAGTAGCAAGAAATGAGTAGGAGCAAAGGAAGAGAGGGGAAAACTATAAAATGATAAGAACTTGAAATGTATCTTTCTGGGTTTCTTTTAAAGTAAGATTTGAGGTGGCTTGTAGAATTCTTGCTATAAGGGCAAATAACTGCCATAGCCTTACATACTTCTCTTTCATGTCTCATAGATTATATTGATTCATTAAGAAAATGTTAAACAATATCTGCTTATTATCTTCTCTCTGTGAAAGAAAGCAGAGAAATTTGTAATTTATTTTACATCATTTCTATCTTAAATGTTTAATGGAAAATGGATCTAACAATATGAGAACTTTGTACCAGGTACTCTGGAATAGTTTATTTCGTTCAACCCTAAAAACCATTTGGTTAGTAGGTGTTATTATTTCCAGTAGATGAAGATACGTAGGTTTAGAGGTTAAGGCCAAGATCAAACAACGAGTAAGTGATGGAGGCACGATTTGAGCCAGGTTTGTCAGACTTTCCTTTCTGTTCTACTCTGTTATTAACCTTAAAGAAAAAAAATTGGGATACCTGAAATGATCAGTTTGTATAGGGCTGAACTTACCTTCATGAAGCCATATGTGACTTGATGATCATGGTAAATGATTAGATTTTCTGTTTTTAGATCTTAGTAGAAGGCAAAGTAATTTAAACCAAGGTCATAAAATTAAATTTGGATGTGACTATTAGCAGTTGAAAAAGCGTGGAAACATGTATGGTGAGTTAAAAGTAATTTTATGGGGAAAAAAATCCTTGAAATTTGTCTAGAAGTTACATTTCCTCTTTCTTATAAATCAAGAAATATTGTTAAAGTAATGGAAAAGTTACAAATATTGTTGTGATACTTTGATAATGGTATGTGTTTTTTTTAAACGTTAGATATTTGTTCCTCTTAAAAGTGAAATATCTCAAATTTTTAGAAGCAGGTTAGAACTGATAAAGATTTGAAAGTGATATATACCCAGCTAAATGGATCATTAAAAATAGATATGAGGTATAAACTTCCAGTTATAAAATAAATAAGTTATGGATATGTAATGTACAGCATGCTGACTATAGCTAATCATATTGTATTGCATATTTGAAAGTTGCTAAGAGAGTAGATCTTAAAAGTTCTCATTCCTAGAAAAAAAATTTTGTAGCTATGTATGCTGACATGTTAATTAGACTTATTGTGATGATCATTTTGCAATATATACAAAAAATAGATGTGAAAGGAATGTTAATTCAGGTGGATTAACACCAGTTTGTAGTTACTGTACATCCTTAAACAGAAGTCAGAAAGGTAAATGAAAATGTTAAAGGAAATCTGTAAGTACATGACTTCACATAATTTTGGGAGGGTAAAGTAAACTATAAATTCTGACTGACATATCCTTTTGGAGGTTTTATAGCTCAAAAGTGAAGATTGGAAACTCAAGAAAATAGGAATTTTACCATCACTTTATTTTTACAAAAGAGCAGATTATTAGTATAGAAAACAAAGAGTGCAATTCCATTGATTTTTTTTTTTTTTTCTGGAAAGAACATTAGGTAAAAGTAGTATTGAGACTCCTAGAGAGCTCTAAAAGTAAATAATAAAGCATTTATAATAGAGAGGGTTTTTTTTTCCCCCAAAGTTCTCAGCATAACTGATGGGGGGAAAAATCATAACTGTGAACGCATGGGAAGGTCTGTTTTAGGATAGCAGGAGAAAATGTTCCAAGGTTTTCTGAAATAAGTTCTATTGGCTTTTTCTTGTGACCGTTAAAAAACCACAAGGAAACTAAAATTACCTTGTTATGCTCAAAAAGTTAAAAATATTTGTTGC
Source organism: Tapirus indicus (assembly GCA_031878705.1). Classification (NCBI taxonomy): domain Eukaryota; kingdom Metazoa; phylum Chordata; class Mammalia; order Perissodactyla; family Tapiridae; genus Tapirus; species Tapirus indicus. Next base: position 7,696,103 of record CM062923.1, on the reverse strand, counting down.
CATGGAGACAGTCCTAGTCTAGATTCTTTCTGGCAGTTTATACTTATACAAACCCATGGAGAGGTAACATTTCATATTTTCAACACCACAGCTGAAAAAATTTGTTCCTGTGGCTGAGATGAAACACATACCTTTCTTTATCTTTGGTGTTTATGGGCACGTTGAAAGGGCTCTGTAAATAATAATGGAAAAGTTCTTGCTCACCATGCCCAGTTTTTATGTCAGGACTGAAACTTGTAGAAAACAAAAGAATATTAAGCCAACTAAAGAACTAGAGTGTGTATTTTAATGTCTGTGTTGGATACCTTATGTTTATTTTCCTCATGGTAATCGTGGATTAATTTTTTTCAAGATAAGTTCTCTTTAGAAGGAGAAAAATGTGAGTGCTTTTAAATGTAGAAAGTAGCATGTATTAATGTTGCACAGCACTAAAACCAGCTTGATTGCTAGAGGCATAGTACAGGCTTTTGAAATAAACCAGGTTCAATTTCCAGTTTCACCGTTTACTAGCTGCGTAACCTTGAGTATGTTGATTAGCCTCCAAGTCCAATTTTTACTGTGTAAAGTGAAGATAACATATACAGAGCATCTAGCACTGAGTAGGTGGTCAATAAATGGTATCTAATAATACCAGTTTTTAATAAATTTTTAGGGCAAGCGGGACTCCTACTTAAACTATCCAGATTGTGGGTTTTTTTTGTCTTTGAATCTTTTTTCCTCCAGTTCTAGGTTTTTTTGGTCTGCCAAGTTCTTACAACTAAAGAAATTAGTCTGTTTGTCTTTACAGGAGATATGCTCCAAGTACCTAGTAAAACAGTAGTTATAACTTGCATAGTGTTTTGGGTGGTTTTTTTTGATGAGGAAGATTGGCCCTGGGCTTACATCCATTGCCAGTCTCCCTCTTTTTGCTGAGGAAGATTAGCCTTGAGCTAACACCTGTGTCCATCTTCCTCTGTTTTGTATATGGGATTCTGCCACAGCATAGCTTGACGAGCAGTGTGTAGGTCCTCTCCCAGGATCCGAACCTGGGAACCCTGGGCTGCCGAAGCGGAGTGCATGAACTTAACTACTACACCACCGGGCCAGCACCTGTGTAGTGTTTTATTAATGTCAACTCTTCTGTCAACTTCTTTTTTAAAGAAAGTTTAATTAAATGAAAATTAGGCTTCTATTTTGTGTGCTCAGAATAAAATATGGATGCATTCTTTCTTTAGGCATTTTAAATTATACCTGACATCAAGTACTGAACGCTTTTCCCAGAATTTCAAAGTCGTGGTGGTAGATGGTAAAGATGAAAGCGAGTACGCCGTCAAGTGGCAGGACTTCTTCAGCGGACATGTGGTTGGTTAGTATGGTGCTTGTTTGCCCTGGTGTCTGGGGTGTTGGGTGTCCAGATCTAACTTGATTGCCTATTTTTAGGGGTGAGGGAGGAAGGGGTGTCAAAGAAGTGCTATTCTTTGTCTGTTTTACCAGAGCTGTATAAGTTTGGAAGCAGAAACATTCAAACAGGAGGAAATGGGTATTATCCAGCATGTCATACTAACTGGCTATTTTGATGATTAAACTGAATTTCCTTTCAAGTGATAAGAATTTAACCTTCTCTTGTCTCCAGGGAAAGATTGTAGGCTTCCCTTATGAGATTTTAAACAGGAAGCTAGGAGATAAAATAATTGATTTTATGATCCTCTTATGTATTTATTTAAGAAAATATATCAAAAAAGCAATTGCAGTTTGCTTCTGGAACTTTTTCTGTGATAAGAGAAAAGAAATGGCATTAAAATCCCCAAATAATATAGTTCAAGAGCTGTATATTCCAAATCATGCTTTCTGCCCCCTCTTAGTTCTTTCTTACCCAAAGGTAGGTAAAGTTATTCCAAAAGAAAATCTACACTTTGTTTTGTTCTATAACACACTCTAGATAATTCTCATAAGTGGCTTGAGGGAAAGAGATGGGTTTCAAATGACCAGTGTTGAGGCTCCTCCTTAGGAGTGAGAACATCTAGCTGCTTTCTGGGGCCTGTGTTTCTTGGTTGTAGATCTCTACAGTAGCTACGCAGATTCCATTCTGTTGAAGGGCTTGGTTGATTTTTATTGATAGTAGTGCATAGTTTATTTTTTGATCTAAGTATTTTTAATAATGAAAATTTTTTTTTCTCTTAAGGTGAGCCTGGCTCTAGGGTTCTAGCCCACATAGGAGATGATGATATTACAATAAGAATCAACACAGATGGGGCAGAGTATAATATAGAGGTAAATTTATGTGTGAATTTTTTTTTCAGGAGCATATATCTCTGATTTTTAAAAAATTGTTTCTTAGTTGTTTTAAGAAGACAAAGGTCTTTAATTATACTTCTTTTCTCCTTGTATTTAAGGTTTTTACCAGGAAAGTAGATGGTTTTTTTTAAAAAAGAAGATAATATTTTTTATATCTAAGAAGCTGTCATAAGATGCAGCCTATATTTCTAAGCAGCATAGTTGAAAGTCACATGTCAGATGGATGATAGGAAGAGAAAACTTTCTTTCCCTTCTGCCTCATTTTTCGCTTACTCTTTCTTTAATAATCCTACTGTGAGTATAAATGTTCTCAAAGATGAAGGTGAAATCTTGTTTCTCTATTTCTCCTTTTCCCTCCTAGACGTTCTGGAAATGTAAGATCAGTGAAAGGTGATAAATAGTTCATAGTCTGAGAAGTTAAAAGAGAAACTATAGGAAACTCAGGCTCTGGCCACTTTCTCAATGAAGTACTAGCATTAGAAAACAAGACCAAATTAGCCATGTTTGTGTGAGACACATAGCCATGTGTCAGACACTAGTCCAGACAACAAAACGTTTGCTACAGATTTGTGGATTGAAGTGTTTCTGTGTTTCTAGGAAAATGAGAATACTTGGGAGGTGATGATATCACCAAAACAGAACACCGGTGGGAAAACTAATTAAGGTTGATCAGAATGAAAGTTTCAAGTATATTTGAGTGCTAATTAGGGCTAAGACAGGATGCTGGTGCTATAAATTTTAATAACATCCAAACTGCATGGGCATTAGTCATTTGTCTATCCATCATTGTGAAAAGGAAATGTTTGTCTCTGGCCTTGCAGTCTATTTTGGGCTATTAATGTTTGGACTATCTAATGTCAATGTTTTGGGGGAGTCAAACATACTAGAAAGAGTCAGAAAATTAGCACAAAGTAAATAAGCAGTCACTCTAGATTAGTCAAATCAGTTGAGTCTTAAGTTTACTTATTCTTTCAATCAGTTCATTTTTTATTTTTATTTATTTTTTTGTGTGTGAGGAAGACTAGCTCTCAGCTAACATCTGTTGCCAATACTCCTCTTTTTTTTTTTTTTTGCTGAGGAAGACTGGCCCTGGGCTAACATCCATGCCTGTCTTCCTCTACTTTATATGGGATGCTGCCATAGCATGGCTTGACAAGTAGTGCATCTCTCCACTCCTGGGATCCGAACCTGCGAACCCCAGGCCGCCAAAGCGGAGCATGTGAACTTAACCTCTATGCCACTGGGCCAGCCCCTCAATCAATTCATTTATTTAAAAGTATCCTTATTTTAGGGGCTGGCCCAGTGGCATAGTAGTTAAGTTCATGTGCTCCACTTCTGCAGCCGAGGCCCAGGGTTCCCGGGTTTGGATCCCAGGCACAGACCTCACTGCTCATCAAGCCATGCTGTGGTGGTGTCCCACATACAAAACAGAGGAAGATTGGCACAGATGTTAGCTCAGGGCCAATCTTCCTCACCAAAAAACAAAAAACAAACAAACAAAAGGTCTCTTTATTTTAAAAATACACACTCCTTGAAAAAAATCAGAAAGTAGAAGGATTACCTGAAATCTCACTACTGGGAGATATAACTACCATTAACATTTTGATGAATATCTTTCCAAATTTTTTCTCTGCATATATATACAAATAAGTAGTTAGACTTTTTTTTCCTATGAAATTAGGACCATACAATATGTACAGTTTGTCTTCATTTTTCATCGAACAATATAATTATGAACATTTTTCCATGTTAATAAATTGATATCTAAATTAGGGTTTTTATAAATACTGTCTATTGGTTCATTGAAATATTGTACCATTTATTTAACCAATTCCACCATTGGTGCTCAATTGTTTCGTTTCTAATTTTTGAAATAAAAATTGCTGTAGTGAACAACAATGGGCACACCTTTTGGTGCATGCATTTAGTTAGAATAGTCTAGGAAACCGCAGGAAACTCTGTCTAGGCTGTGCCAAGTTTTCTCATCAGCTGCTCCCACGACTCAATAGCTGCGCGTGACAGACGTTCATTGCTCACTCTCATCAAGGTTGATGTGGGTTGGGTGGTCCTCCTCCACCTGTAGCTCTGGCATCTGGACACATGTCCTCTGAGGTTGCCACAGAAGGGAAACAGGACTAGAGAATACCACAAGGGGTTTTTGCTTTTTAAGGGCCAGGCTTGGCAGTAGCTACGTCACTTCCACCCGTGATGTAGAACGTTGTCTCTGACCTACCTGCAAAGGACGCTGGGAAAGATAAAAACAATGTAGGGAACAGACAGCATTGTTTCTGCCACCATGCATGTGTCTGCTTATTTCCTTAGAATAATCTGTTAATTCAAAATATGTGCATTCAGATGTTAGCTCAGGGCTAATCTTCCTCAACAGAAGGAGGAGGATTGGCAATGGATGTTAGCTCAGAGCTAGTCTTCCTCACCAAAAAAAAAAAAAAAAAAAAAAGTGCATTTAGGGGCCAGCCCCCTGGCCTAGTGGTTAAGTTCCGTATGCTCCACTTGGGCAGCCCGGTTCAGTTCCTGGGCGCAGACTTAAACCACTTGTCAGAGATCGTGCTGTGGCAGTGACCCATGTACAAAATAGAGGAGGATGGGCACAGATGTTAGCTCAGAGCAAATCTTCCTCAGGAAAAAAGAGGAAGACGGGCACAGATGTTAGCTCAGAGCAAATCTTCCTCAAGCAAAAAGAGGAAGACTGGCACAGATGTTAGCTCAGGGCAAATCTTCCTCAAGCAAAAAGAGGAAGACTGGCACAGATGTTAGCTCAGGGCAAATCTTCCTCAAGCAAAAAGAGGAAGACTGGCACAGATGTTAGCTCAGGGCAAATCTTCCTCAAGCAAAAAGAGGAAGACTGGCACAGATGTTAGCTCAGGGCAAATCAAAAATAATATGTGCATTTAGGATCCAAATCTGTACATTTGTTCAGATTCCTCCCTTTTCCAAATACTTCCTTTGGGAGAGTTAAGAATTCTGTTTTCATCCATACCTCCCTGTTTCCCTAAGTACAAATATGGCTATAATTAATATTTTCCCGTGAGATGTTTGCTTAAAAGTAAACTCATCAGGTTTATTGAAGGACTTTTGCATGAGATTAATAATTTTTTAATTGAAAAAGTGGTTTATTACTTCTATAGAATGGTAATTTTTATATTTTTTATTGTGTCATTCTTGCTTGCACTTACCTTGATATATCTGCGCTAAAATCTTAGACATATGAGTGAACAGGAAAATGTATGTATCTTATTTTTAACACTTTACTATTTTTTGTGTGTGTGTGTGAGTAAGACCAGCCCTGAGCTAATATCCATTGCCAATCCTCCTCTTTTTGCTGAGGAAGACTGGCCCTGGGCTAACATCTGTGCCCATCTTCCTCTACTTTATCTGGGATGCCGCCACGGCATGGCTGACAAGCAGTGCATCAGCAGGTGCCCGGGATCTGAACCTGTGAACCCCGAGCTGCCTAGCGCGAACTAAACAGCTGCGCCACTGTGTCGGCCCAATACTTTACTATTAAACATTATAAGCCATCACAGATTTTATCATCATAGCTTGCTATTTATATAAGTAATTTCAGGATAAATTTGAATCATGAGATGATTTTTTTCTTCCCAACTTTTTGCTTTGAAAATGTTCAAATCTACAGAAAGATTGAAAGAACACCGTATAACCCTTCATTAACTGCTAACATAATGTCATGTTTGCTTTATTGCTCCTTTTTTCCCCTGCATCATTTGAAAATAAGTTTTAGACATCATGCCTCATCACCCCTAATTGCTTCAGTGTGCATCTCCTAAGAATAAAGGCATTCTTCTATATAGCCACAATAAAGTTAACACACCTGAGAAAATGAAAATAATTCAGTATTCTCGAATAACCAGTGCATAGTCAAAATCTTCAGTCATCCTCAAAATCTCGTTCATAGGTTTTTTTGTTTTCCAATTTAGGATCCAGTCAAGGTTCTTGTCTCTCAGTTATTCATCAGATGAGTTTTTCCAGCAACTTATTAATAATGGTGATAACAGGATTTGCTGTTATTGTTAGTAATAGTAACTACCTCTATTTTGAACTCTTAATATATAGCTGGATTCAGTATCTTACATTATCTTCAAGATAGTATTATCACTACTTTACCTGATGAGGAAAGTTATGCTCAGATAAGTACTTATCCAAGGCACATAGTGAATATAGTTGAGGTTTGAACCCAGGTATCTGATCCCAAAGCCTGTTATCTTTTTCTATGCCAGACTGGCTATATTAGGAAACTGTTAATATGAATTTAGAAATGTTTGATCCAAAAGAAAAAAATTTTTTCTTTTCCTCTTTGTAGGCCAGGTAAAGTTAACTTTTTGAGGTCTCTGCCAGCCCTGAGGTTCTGGAACCATTGTTTCTTAAATCTGCCTCATACATGGATTATGAAAGAAGATATATATGAGTAATAGCTTTATTAAGATATAATTTACGTTCTATACAATTCACCCATTTAAAGTGTACAGTTAGGGGGTTTTAGTATATTCAGGGAGTTATGCAGTCATCACCACAATCAATTGGAGCACATTTTCATCACCCCCAAAAGAAACCCTGTACCCTTTAGTCAGCCGGCATCCTTTCCCCAGTTCCCCTCGCCTTAGGAAACCACTGATCTGTTGAGATTTGCCCTTTTGTCTCTTTAGATTGCTTGGTCATTCATATAAATGGAATCGCACAATATGTGGTCTTTTGTGACTGACTTTTTTCACTTAGAATGTTTTTAAGGTTCATCCATGTTGCAGCATGTGTCAGTACTGCATTTCTTTTTATTGCCAAATAATATTTCATTATATGGATATACCACATTTTGCTTATTCATTCATCATTTGGACATTTGGGTTTCTGTTTTTTGGCTATTATGAATAATGCTGCTATGAACATTTGTGAACAAGTTTTTTTGTATGAGCATATATTTTCATTTCTCTTGGATATATACTAGCAGTGGAATTTCTGGGTCAGATGGTAACTCTAATTATAACCTTTTGAGGAACTGCCAGAATGTTTTCCATAGTGGCTTTACATTCTCACCATTTTGCATTTATTGCATTTTACATTCCATATTACATTTACCAGCAGTATATGAGGGTTCTGATTTCTCCATATCCTTGTCAATACTTATTGTCTGTCTTTTTGATTACAGCCATTCTAGTGAGTATGAAATGGTGTCCTTGTGGTTTTGATTTTCATTTCCATGATGGATATGGAGATAAATAAACCTTTTTTGTACACTTCTCACAAGCTGCCTGGTTCTGATGAGACCAGTGCTCTTACAGAGAAGAACTTTGTTTTGAAAAAATAGAAACATCCTCTTGACTTGAGTAACCTTTTGAGTATGTTAGTTCTGATTTACTGTGGCCTTGTAATATTGTAAGGGAAGATTTTTTAAAAACTGCTTTTCCTGAAACTAATAATAAGTTTTAGGCATATTGTTGTAAGTTTTCAGTTGTCTCATGAAAATATGTTTGTTCTTTCCTGTGTATAAAACCTGTCATGGCAAAAAGATGTGAAGGAAGCTAGATGAAAATGCCGCAAGAACAGAAACCTCATCTAACTTTTATTGCTATATGTTCATCATCTAGAACAGTGCCAGCCTATAGTGGACATTACAGAAATATTTTTGAAGGAGTGGAAAAGGATATGCATTTTCTCTTCTGGATCTTCTAAAAGATTTTGTAACTTGTGCAAAATATTGCTTTTTTTCATATACAGATAAAATCAAAGAATGAATAATTTGTATTTATCAACATAGAAACTGAGATAAAAGTTGAAATAATTTATTTTTGATAAAATGATTAGTCAGTTTACTTAACCTTGAAGTGAATGTTACCTAAAAACAAGGAAAGGATGTTGTAAGAATTTAATGTTTAGGAGTTCTTATATTTTCATCTCAATTATATGTTTTCTATTTTAGCCACTTTGGAGACTAATTAATGATACTAAAGACAAGAGAATGTTAGTATATAAATCTGAAGATATCAAGAATGTTTCACGTTTGCAGTCTGCAAAAGTGTGTGGTTATATAAAGGCAGATGATGAAGAGTTGCTTCCAAAAGGGCTAGTAGACAGAGAGCCACCTGATGGTAAGACTTAAAAAATACATTTCAAATAAGAAACAAGCATTCCAGCTGTCTTCAAAATGAGTGGTTGTTAATTGATATAATAACATGATTATCAAGTAACTACAGCATTTGGCTTAAAGAGTTTTTTTTAGAAATTTCTTAAGTTAATTATTTTGTCTGTAATGTAAGAATTGAAACACCAGAAAATAATGGTAACAGTAAAGATTGGGTTTCAGAAAAGACTGGGGAAAGGAGAAATGGAATAATGTGAGGGAAAATATTTTTTTATTTGCAGGTATTTAGAAATGGCAATAATAATATTGAAAAACAATCTTTAGATAAGTTTATAAGAGATGGGTTTTGGCGCTGGCCCAGTGGCGTAGCAGTTAAGTTTGTGCACTCCACTTCGGCGGCCCGGGGTTTGGAGGTTCAGATCCTGGGCACGGACCAACGCACAGCTTTTCAAGCCATGCTATGGAGGTGTCCCATATAAAGTAGAGGAAGATGGGCAGTGATGTTAGCCCAGGGCCAGTCTTCCTCAGCAAAAAGAGGAGGATTGGCAACGGATGTTAGCTCAGGGCCAGTCTTCCTCAGCAAAAAGAGGAGGATTGGTGACGGATGTTAGCTCAGGGCTGGTCTTCTTCACCAAAAAAGAGATGAGTTTCAAATCACTAGAGTTGAGGCTACTCCTTTGGAGTGAGAATATCTACTGTTCTCATTTTTGAAAATCTTAGAAAATATTACTAGCATTTTAGTATATAAATAAAGAAATTCTTAAACAATTTGATTATTTGAGAAGAAAAATGACCTATTAACACAAACTAATTTTTAATGTTTGATTATCTTGATATTTTTACCATTACTCTGGTTAATTTGTAGACTTTTTCCAGAAGAAAGTGACAGCTTCACAGCTCAGCAATGAATAGGTGATTGTTTTGCTTCAAGTACTTTTTTTGCTGAGGATAATTCGCCCTTAGCTACCATCTGCTGCCAGTCTTCCTCTTTTCATATGTGAGCTGCCACCACAGCATGGCCACTGACAGATGAGTGGTATAGGTCCATACCCATGAACCAAACCTGGGCTGCCTAAACGGAGCACACCAAACTTAACCACTAGGCCACTGGGGCTGGCCCTTTAAGTCCTTTTTAAAGTTTCCTTATTTTATTTTATTACTATTTTTTTTTTGGTGAGGAAGACCAGCCCTGAGCTAACATCCATTGCCAATCCTCCTCTTTTTGCTGGGGAAGACTGGCCCTGGGCTAACATCTGTGCCCACCTTCCTCTACTTTATATGGGACGCCGCCACGGCATGGCTGACAAGCGATGTGTTGGCGGGCGCCCGGGATCCAAACCCGCGAACCCCAGGCTGCCAAGTGCGGACTAAACCGCTGTGCCACCTGGCGGCCCTAAAGTTTCCTTATTTTAAAAATTAAGGAGGCACTTTTCCTTGATTTTGAATTCTACAGTTTTAAAACCTCATACTACTTTTCTGTTTTCCTCCAAATTGTTTTTTTTCTGTTCAAGATACCTTTAAGGATACTGAGCTCAAATAATGTTTGTTTCAAAAATATGCTAGATTTAAAGTGTTAGTATAAAAAAACTCCTTGTTTTGATGAATTTTGATTTAATAGTGCATACAAATTCATATTAGCGCTTGTTCATCGGGTGAAGAGAAGAGCTGACCCTAATCCCATGAAGAACACGTGTAAATTATTGGTGGTAGCAGATCATCGCTTTTACAAATACATGGGCAGAGGGGAAGAGAGTACAACTACAAATTACCTAGTAAGTACGTGATACTGGTAATTGGACTAAAAAAAAAAATTCATGTGGATAGGCAAATTCCATTTAAGAGAAGACTGCTATAATTTGAAACGTAATGAAACAAGATTTGTTTCAGATGTTGTTATTTACTAAAATATTTGAGGACTGTCCTCTGAGGCTCTTACATTACTGTATAGAGATTTTAGTTTCAAATATTTGAAAACCCATTTTACCTTTGAACTAATATTTTCTACATGTTAGAATTTTTTTTGCTTATTAGATTTAGGGAGAGTTCATAACATAGGCCTCCCTTCTTTATACAAGTGAATTCTTTGAAAGCACCACTGCTGTAATGGCAATGATCCTGTTGGTGGCTTGTGGACGTACACTCCAGAGTGAAAAGAAAAAAGTATTTGTATGAACTTGTGTGTTATTTTTGCTTATATGTGTACTTCAGAGAAGATAGTTTGGTTTATGTCATATAAAATTGTTAATTGTTGGAATATAACTGCATGAAATAGATGAGACTTTCGTGATCATTACTAACTGTAGGGCAGAGAGTCAAAGGAAAGATTACAGAGGTATTGGCACTGGATTTTTAAGCATTTACTATTGTAATTTTAAAAGTCAGGGGAATTTTATTTCATTGACATTTTTTGTTAGTATGACCTCATTCGTCATGGTAACTTGGCACTGACCAAAATGTTGTTGTTGAGGGAGTAAAAGAGAATGCCGCCGTTCATGAACCCAGAGCCTGGTGCAATGAAGACGCCTTTCTCCTTGCCTTGCTTTTCTCCTTCTCTGTGTTTTATTCGTACCCTCCCCCACCCTTCTTTCACTTCCATGTTAAGTGAAAGAGTTTATTATGAGGGTAGTAGTGTGTAAAGTCACTGTAATTCTTGTTCCTAAGTAAGAGAGATTCTTTCTTGAAAAAGCTTTTTTCTTAATGTGGGTTTTGTATTAAGGGGCTCTTAATCTACTTCTTTGTTCATTACACCAAGAATATGAATATAATGAGAGGTCTAGTCTTAAAAATTGCATTTCTTAGTCTTACTGTTACTGTAAGCAAACAGCAGTTTCTTAGATCTATAATGTGCTTCACAGTTGCTGGAACAAACCTCATTTACCCAGTTTTTAAACAATAAAATATTTTCTTTGAAGAGAAGATAGGTAATGAGCATTTTGTTCTTATGTAGTTTGAATCGTCCTTGGCTATTACGCTGTGCCTCTTTCCCCAGTATTCTCTACCCACCTTACCCCCTTGCCCACATCAGAGGACAGAAGAAAGGAGGAATGGTGAAACCTCATTCCTCTGGCTCTCTTTTTACCCAGTCCTCAGTGCTGGACTTTGCCCAGTGAGGGTGGGCAACAGGGTTAGCAGTGTCTATTGCTGCTCCTTACCTCTCTCTGAGGAAGGCATCTGAGGTACTTGCCAAGAGATAGAGTGAAGACAGAATACTTCTTAGAAGGGAATATTTTAGGTAAATTGATTGACTTTTAACTTTCATTTTTGTAGTTGACTGAAATGGCAGGGTTTTTTAATATTGATATCTTAATAGTTTATAGCATTGTGAAATTTTAGTTGTACATTATTGTTTGTCAATCACCATATAAATGCCTCCCTTCACTCTTTGTGCCCACCCCCCTCCCCCTTGCCACTGGTAACCACCAAAAAGTTCTCTCTGTCCGAGTGTTAGTGTGAAGTCACATGGTGTTTGTCTTTCTCTCTCTGGATTATTTCACTTAACATAATACCCTCTAGGTCCATCCATGTTGTTGCAAATGAGACAATTTTGTCTTTTTTTATGGCTGAGTAGTATCCCATTGTATATATATACCACATCTTCTTTATCCAATCCTCAGTTGAGGAACACTTGGGTTGCTTCCACTTCTCGGCTATAGTGAATAATGCTGCAGTGAACATAGGGGTGCATAAGCCTCTTGGATGGTTGATTTCAGGTCCATTGGGTAGATGCCCAAGAGTGGGATTGCTGGATCATAAGATATTTCTATTTTTAATTTTTTGAGGAATCTCCATACTGTTCTCCATAAAGGTTGCACCAGTTTGCATTCCCACCAGCAGTGAATTAAGGTTCCTGTTTCTCCACAACCTCTCCAACATTTGTTTTTTTTCTTGGTGATTATAGCCATTCTAACAGGTGTAAGGTGATATCTTAGTGTAGTTTTGATTTGCATTTCCCTGATGATTAGTGATGTTGGACATCTTTTCATGTGCCTGTTGGCTATCTGTATATCTTCCTTGGAAAAATGTCTGTTCATCTCCTTTGCCCATTTTTTGATCAGGTTGTGTTTTTTTTGTTCAGTTGTGTGAGTTCTTTATATAGTATGGAGATTAATCCCTTGTTGGATATGTGATTTGTGAATATTTTCTCCCAGCTGGTGGGTTGTCTATTCTTTTTTTTTTGTGAGGAAGACCAGTCCTGAGCTAACATCCATTGCCAATCCTCCTCTTTTTGCTGAGGAAGACCGGCCCTGGGCTAACATCCGTGCCCATCTTCCTCTTCTTTATATGGGACACCGCCACAGCATGGCTGACAAGCAGTGCGTCGGCAGGCGCCCGGGATCCGAACCCGCGAACCCCAGGCTGCCAAGCGTGAATTAAACCACTGCACCACTGGGCTAGCCCCTGTCTATTCATTTTGATCCTGGTTTCATTTGCCTTGTAGAAGCTCTGTAGTCTTATTTTTTCTTTTGTTTACCTTGTCCGAGTAGACATGGAATCCGAAAGGATCCCTTTATGACTGATGTCAATTAGCATACTGCCTATATTTTCTTCCAGGAGTTTGATAGTTTCAGGTCTTCAATCCATTTTGAGTTAATTCTTGTGTATGGTGATAGAAGATGGTCTACTTTCATTCTTTTGCATGTGGCTGTCCAATTTTCCCAGCACCATTTATTGAAGAGACTTTCCTTTCTCCATTGTGTGTTCTTAGCTCCTTTGTCGAAGATTAGCTGTCCCTAGGTGTGTGGTTTTATTTCTGGGCTTTCAATTCTGTTCCATTGATCTGTGTGTCTATTTTTGTACCAGTACCATGCTGTATTGATTACTATAGCTCTATAGTACATTTTGAAATCAGGGATTGTGATGCCTCCAGCTTTGTTCTTTTTTCTCAGGATTGCTTTAGCTATTCGGGCTCTTTTGTTGCCCCATACGAATTTCAGTATTTTTTGTTCTAGTTCCATGAAGAATGTCATTGGGGTTCTAATTGGGATTGCATTGAATCTGTAGATTGCTTTAGGTAGTATGGACATTTTAACTATGTTTTATTCTTCCAGTCCGTGTGCATGGAATATCTTTCCATTTCTTTATGTCTTCATCTATTTCTTTTAATAATGTCTTATAGTTTTCATTGTTTGGTCTTTCACCTCCTTGGTTAAATTTATTCCCAGATATTTTATTCTTTTTGTTGAGATCATAAATGGGATTGTCTTGTTGAGTTCTCTTTCTGTTAGTTCGCTGTTATAGAAATGCAACTGATTTTTGTAAGTTGATTATGTACCCTGCAACTTTGCTGTAGTTGTTGATTATTTCTAATAGTTTTCCAATGGATTCTTTAGGGTTTTCTATATATAAGATCATGTCATCTGCAAATAGTGAGTTTCACTTCTTCGTTGCCTATTTGGAGTCTTTTTATTCCTTTTTCTTGCCTAATTGCTCTGGCCAAAACCTCCATTACTATGTTGAATAAGAGTGGGGAGAGTGGGCACCCTTGTCTTGTTCCTGTTCTCAGAGGACTGGCTTTCAGTTTTTCCCCTGTTGAGTATGATGTTGGCTGTGGGTTTGTCATATATGGCCTTTATTATGTTGAGGTACTTTCCTTTGTACCCATTTCGTTGAGAGTTTTTATTATAAATGGATGTTGGATCTTGTCAAATGCCTTTTCTGCATCAATTGAGATGATCATGTGGTTTTTATTCTTCGTTTTGTTAATGTGGTGTACCACGTTGATTTATTTGCAGATGTTGAACCATCCCTGTGTCCCAGGTATAAATCCCACTTGGTCATGGTGTATGATCTTTTTGATGTATTGCTGTATTCAGTTTGCCATATTTTATTGAGGATTTTTGCATCTATGTTCGTTAGTGATACTGGCTTGTAGTTTTCCTTTTTTTGCATTGTCCTTGTCTGGCTTTGGTATCAGGGTGATGTTGGCCTCATAGAATGTGTTAGGAAGTCTCCCATCTTCCTCTATTTTTGGAAAAATTTGAGAAGGATAGGTATTCTTTGAATGGTAAAATTCTCTGGAGAAGCCATCTGGTCCTGGACTTTTATTTTTTGGGAGGTTTTTGATTACTATTTTAATCTCTTGTGATTGGTCTATTCAGGTTCTCTATTTCTTCTTGATTCAGTTTTGGTAGGTTGTATGAGTCTAGGAATTTATCCGTTTCTTTTAGATTGTCCAATTTGTTGGCATATAGTTTTTCATATTAATCTCTTATAATCCTTTGTATTTCTGTGGTATCTGTTGTACTCGCTCCTCTTTCATTTCTAATTTTATTTATTTGAAGGCTTCTCTCTTTTTTTCTTAGTGAGTCTGGGTAAGGGTTTGTCAGTTTTGTTTATCTTCTCAAAGAATCAACTCTTTGTTTCATTGCTCCTTTCTACTGCTTTTTTGGTTTCAATTTCATTTATTTCTGCTCTAATTTTTATTTCCCTCCATCTACTGACTTTGAGCTTTGTTTGTTCTTTTTCTAGTTCTGTTAGATGTAGTTTAAGGTTGCTTATTTGGGATTTTTCTTGTCATGGTGGGCCTGTATTGCTGTGAGTTTCCTTCTCAGGATCATTTTTGCTGCATCCTATATGAGTTGGTATGGTGTATTTTCATTTTCGTCTGTCTCCAGATATTTTTTGATTTCTCCTTAATCTCATCAGTGATCCATTGGTTGTTCAGTAGCTTCTTGTTTAGTCTCCTCATCTTTGTCACTTTCCCGATTTTTTCCTTGTAGTTGATTTCTGTTCTCATAGCCTTATGGCCAGAAAAGATGCCTGTTATGATTTCAGTCTTCTTAAATTTATAGAGGCTTGCCTTGTTTCCCAACAGATGGTCTATCCTTGAGAATGTTCCATGCGCGCCTGAGAAGAATTTGTAATCTGCTGTTTTTGGGTGGATATGTCTATTAAGTCCATCTCATCTAGCTTTTCGTTTAAGTCTGCTATTTCCTTATTGACTTTTTGCCTGGATGATCTGTCCATTGATGTGAGTGGGGTGTTAAGGTCCCCTCCTATGGTTGTGCTATTGTTAATATCTCCTTTTAGGTTTGTTAATTGTTGCTTTATGTACTTCGGCGCTCCTGTGTTGAGTGTGTATATATTTATAAGTGATATGTCTTCTTGGTGAAGTGTCCCTTTTATCATTATATATTGCCCCTCTTTGTCTCTCATTACCCTTTTTATCTTTTTGTAAGGAAAGACCAGCCCTGAGCTAACATCCGTTGCCAGTCCTCCTCTTTTTTGCTGAGGAAGACTGGCCCTGGGCTCACATCTGGGCCCATCTTCCTCTACTTTATATGGGACACTGCCACAGCATGGCTGACAAGCAGTGCATCAGCAGACACCCGGGATCCGAACCCACGAAGCCCAGGCTGCCAAAGCGCGAACTAAATGGCTGCGCCATCGGACCGGCCCCTACCCTCTTAATCTTGAAGTCTACTTTGTCTGATATAAGTATGGCCACACCTGCTTTTTTTTTTGTTTGCCATTAGCTTGGAGTATTGTCTTCCATCCTTTTACTCTGAGTCTGTGTTTGTCTTTAGAGATGAGATGTGTTTCCTGGAGGCAGCATATTGTTGGATCTTGTTTTTTAATCCATCCCACCACTCTCTACCTTTTGATTGCAGAATTTAATCCATTTACATTTAGAGTGATTATTGATATATGAGGGCTTAGTGTTGCTTCTTTATTCCTCATTTTCCAGATCTTTTGCATTTGCTTTGTTTCTTGTCTCATGTGATTGGACTACCAGTTCAGTTTGGTAGTTCTGTATGATGGTTTTCTTAGTTTTCTCTTTACTTCTCATATGTGTCTCTGCTCTGAATATTAGTTTAGTGGTTACCATGAGGTTTGTATAAAAAAATCTCGGAGATGAGATAGTCCATTTTCTGGTCGCCTCTTATTTCCTTTGTCTAAGTCAATTTGAAATGGCAGTTTTGAAAAAACCTGTTACTTGATATTTTGGTTCCATATGTAATTGATTACCTGAAATTTGGGATTAACTGTACTGCTATTTTATCCTAGTAACAACACTTTGTTTGAGGCTAGGTATAATTGCTTTGTTAGAGCTGTCAGTGATAAAGAGTAACATCTCAATGGTAGTTTTTGTAATTGGTAGAAACTTTTACAATGGCATTTTCTCTAAACCGATTTTTTTCATCCCTGCAGAATTTATATTGCATTGCAAAGAGTGGTAAAGATATACATAATATCTTTCTCTCACTCTCTTTTATATGTGCAGATAGAGCTAATTGACAGAGTTGATGACATCTATCGGAACACTTCATGGGACAATGCAGGTTTTAAAGGTTACGGAATACAGATAGAACAGGTATTTATCAATGGATGTAGCTTATATTACTGAGCTAAGTTATGTGATGTAAATATTTGTCACTTGTATTCAGAACCCAAAAACTTGTCTTCAACTTTAATCATAAATATCCTTTAAATGCCAGTGATTTTTATCTAATAAATTGTACAGTGTTTTTGATATTATTTACAGATTGTGAAGTTTTCTGTTTTTAGGCTTGTTTTAGGCAGGAAGCCCTTTTTATGCTGCTGTGATCTTTCCTTTCCCTGAATTCATGTCCTGATATCCCCCTGCATTGTTTTATTTTTCATTGATTATGCTTTATGTCTTTCGTTAGAATCCTAGCACATATTGTTGAATCCTTAGTCAGAAAATTTACTCAAAAATACTGTGTACATTTGCAAGGCATTTATACACACAGAACCATTAGATCTCTTTTCCCAAAAATCTCCTGATTTCTTATAATCTGTTAATAGAGTATGACCAGCAATGATATATTAATGCCATCTTAATTATATCACATAGTAAATACTGTTCCAAATTGATAAGACTAATTTAAAAAGACTGTCCTGAAATGGAGTGTTGCTTTGGACAGACATTTTGATATGTAAATTGTGGAAATTATTGTCTTTATTTTTTCCAGGCTCTTTGTACTAAATTAACCATATTCTTATAGGTTCTGTAGTATAGAATTTAGAGATTAAAAAAAAAATTTTGAAATCAAGTATCATACTTATAAATGGTAAACTTTTATAGTACTTGTATAAAACTAAGAGAATTATTTTTCCATTCTCTTTTACTGTTTTATTGTCTTTTTTAAGTTATTGTTTGAATAGGTAATACATACACATGGTACAAAAGCCAGTGAAAAGTAAGTCTCCTCAGCTTCTACCCATTGTCAGACCAGTTCCTTTCATCAGAGACATCCATTCACTAGTTTCATATATATCTTTGCAGAGATATTTTATGCATGGATAGCATGTGTATGTGTGTATTTGACCCATTGGTTGTATGCTGTACCCTTTTGCACCTTGCTTTTTCATTTCATCGATATGTTGGTGATTAGTCCATTATGGTACATATAAAGCTGCCTGGCTTGTTTAAAATAGCTGCATCATATTTGAGTTTTAGGAGACCACTAAAAGAAGCTCCTTTTTGCCTTAGGAACTTGGAACCAATTGAAAAAATAAGTATGAGATAGGAGATAAAAATATCAGCTTCTTCAAAGATAATAAATGGATTGGAGAATGTGGTTTAGACATGCAGTCACAGTGGGCTTCCACCTATTTCATCCCAGAATTGATGTTGACCACCCACCACCAAAGCTGCAAATCCTGCGCTAGTGAGGGTACCATGTGGTGTCAGAGCAGACTAGACTGTTCTCTCTGCAGGCAGGCAGATCCAGAATGGATGCCACAAACCATTGAGTTGAGCATGGCTTTGTTCTTTTTCCCAAACTTGCCAATCTGTAGGTTTCATCTCCTTTAGAGAAAAGCCTTTGTTCCCTTTTTTCTTAGACAGGATTAATATGAATTTGTACTATATGTACAAGGAAAAGCCCCTATTTTTAATAATCATTTTATTTCTGTGGTGTGCAGTGATATACATCTTACTGTTATATATCTCTGAATCATTGACTGTAATTGGAATAAATATTTTAGGGTCATGGAACCCAAGTTCTCATTTTTTCCAGCTAAATATAGAGGAAATTTAGGAATATGTTTATAGATTTACAAATCATTCATTGACATACATATTTTCCATACCGTATGCTTCTCAGTTTGTTTTTAAACACTGTATATTAGAGCTGAAGAATTTTATGGAATTTGGTTCTAAAGCATTTTTTCTAGAATGGTGGATGGTCTTCTTTTTTGAATAGCTAAAATGATGCAGTATTGTTTCAGAGTCTTGTGACGTTTTTCTGAAGTGTTCTAAGTATGTTATCTCTTTAAGTATAGATTCGCATTCTCAAGTCTCCACAAGAGGTAAAACCTGGTGAAAGGCACTACAATATGGCAAAAAGTTATCCAAATGAAGAAAAGGATGCTTGGGATGTGAAGATGTTGCTCGAGGTAGGTTGTGGAATCCTGGATGTAATGCGGTTAACACCACTTTGTCATTTTTAATATGTGGGTTGTGCTGCATTGATGAAGGGGCATATTAGAAAAGGTAGTTGAAAACCGGGAGCAGCCCACCACAGCTGATCCTACAGTGACTTCATCCCCTGTAGCAGGGCAAACAGCAAGATGGACAAAACTGTGAAAATGAAAAATGCTAGGAAGCAATGCTTCTTAATATCTTTGAGAATTGAATGAAGTAATGGGGCTTTAAAAATAGACCGATACCCAATATATAAATTTTTGCACACTGTTTTGTTAATTTAGGTCTCTTTGAAATTTATCAGTGGATCTCTTAGGTCAGTAATTATCAAATGGTATAAAAATGTATTAAATGGTAGAAATATGACTTGGCCATCTGAAAGTTCTCTACAGGAATTTTAAATTTTTGTTTTTATTCTGGTAATGTAGCTAAAGATAGTTAACCTAAAGATTCTATGCCATATGGATTCTTGCCTTGACGGGATATGATTTATCCTGTTTGCCACATGATTTCAGTGTCTGAGTTTGTGTGTAGTATTGCTTTGTTGTAAAATGACCTATGAAGTGATAGTGTTTATCTTTTAATATGTTATAGTAGTGTATTAGTTTCCTACGGCTGCTCTAACAAATTACCACAAATTTAGCAGCTTAATACAACACTTTTCTTTATCAAGTAGTTTCCTTAGGTTAGTCCAGGCACAGCATGGCTCATCTGGATTCTCTGGTTAGAGTCTCACAAGGCTGAAGTCAAGTTTTCAGAGCTTAACTGGAATTAAAGGATATTATCAACTCTTTCTCCAGGTTGAGATCCATAGAGTGCTGTATCTGTATGGTAATTTGACATGCCTTATCTGATTTGATCCACTAGCCACCCTGAGGTAGGATGAGATAGCACCATGACTCTTCTAAAGAGACTCAGCAAGCATATTAGTCTATTAGGGCTGCCAGTAACAAAGTACCACAGAGTAGGGGGTTTAAACAACAGAAATTTGTCTCAATCAGGAGGCTGGAAGTCTGAGATCAAGATACTGGCAGGGTTGGTTTCTTCTGAGGTCTGTCTGCTTGGCTTGTAGATGGCCGTGTTCTCCCTGTGTCTTCACATGGTCTTCCCTCTGTCTGTGTGTCCCAAGCTCCTCTGATTAAGGGCACCAGTCATACTGGATTAGGCCCACCTCTATAACCTCATTTTACCTTTGTTACCTCTTTAAAGGCTCCATCTCCAAATATAGTCACATTCTGAAGTACTGGGGGTTAGGACTTAAGCATGTGAATTTTGAGGGGACACAGTTCAGCCCATAACAGCAAGGTTAAACGACTTGTCCACAGTTAGTTATACAACTAGTAACAACATAGCCAGATTCAAGTGGCCAGATCTCCTGACTCCTAGGACAGCTGAATGACCATTGTTGCACCTCTCTGCTTTTCTGTGGGCCTCCAGATAGCCCACAGCAGGGGAGGAACAAGAGGGAACAACTTGACTCTACAGACGCTCCTCTCCAGTCCTCTTCCCTAAAGTTCCTAGCAGAGTCACAGAAGCCTCATCCTGTTGCCATGGAACTATGAAAATCCCCACGTGGCCAGTGAGGCATCTCCTGGGAACACTATTCCTCATACAGGGCTTTCTGACTGCTCTTTTTTTTTTTTGGTGAGGAAGACCAGCCCTGAGCTAACATCTGTTGCCAGTCTTCCTCTTTTTTGCTGAGGAAAACTGGCCCTGGGCTAACATCCGTGCACATCTTCCTCTACTTTATATGGGACGCCGCCACAGCATGGCTGACAAGCAGTGCCTCGGTGGGCGCCCGGATCCGAACTCGCGAACCCCGGGCTGCCAAGCATGAACTAAACCATTGCGCCACCAGGCGGCCCTCTCTGACTGCTCATTTTTAGCATTTTAAAAATCAGAGTCTTTTTAAGTTGGAATCTATGGTCTGTTATGGTAGAGATTTTTAAAGTAATATGTGGGGTCCTTTTAAGAAAAAAAAATCCTCCCAAAGCACCGGGGCTGGCTTAAATGGATTTTTATCTTAATTTTAGTAACATAAAACTAAGTATATATGCTTTCCTATAAGTTTATATTTATAACTCCTGTATATTGTGAAACCAAAACAAACTTTTAAAACCTACAAAACCAATAGAATCTTTGAAATA
Organism: Tapirus indicus; assembly: GCA_031878705.1. NCBI lineage: Eukaryota > Metazoa > Chordata > Mammalia > Perissodactyla > Tapiridae > Tapirus > Tapirus indicus. Next base: position 7,675,177 of record CM062923.1, on the reverse strand, counting down.
CTTTCGAGGGATCTGTTTTGCTTTGTGGTGCTGAGATCCCCTGGAAGAGGTTTCAGAGCCCTGAGCCTTACAGAATTGGAATGACTCCAGTGCTGGGTTGCATGTCTTCACGTGAACCCTCTTAGTTCTGAGCTGCTGTGAAAAGCTCCCAAGCTCTTTCCTTTTGTGCCCACCCCTCTCCTCCTCACCAGACGACAGTCTGCTTCTCACCTGTTTAGGTGAGTGAGCACCATAGGTAAGGAGCAATGTACTACATGATTTTGTGTGGTTGCTGGTGCAGAGCTGCAGTCAATCATATAGTGCTATTCTGGAATATTTGGTTGAAATATCTCTTAGTCTGATGTAAATGTCAATCTGATTAAGAATACTTTTTTTTTTTTAAGCAATTTAGCTTTGATATAGCTGAAGAAGCATCTAAAGTCTGCCTAGCACATCTTTTCACCTATCAAGATTTTGATATGGGAACTCTCGGATTAGCTTATGTTGGTTCTCCCAGAGCAAACAGTCATGGAGGTGTTTGTCCAAAGGGTAAGTTTTCCATTTGTTGTGTGAATACGTGGGAATAGCGAGCTGATTGGGTTATATTATAATTCTGTATTGAACAAGCAATTTATCTCTGTTTCCTTTTTCCTTTAGCTTATTATAGTCCAATTGGAAAGAAAAATATCTATTTGAATAGTGGTTTGACCAGCACAAAAAATTATGGTAAAACCATCCTTACAAAGGTATGTTCTTTTATTTTTTAAAAGGGTAGATTTTGCGTTTATTGTAGTAGAACCTTAGCTGTTATATATTTATGTAGGTATCTTTTTTTTGGTAAGGAAGATTAGCCCTGAGCTAACATCTGTTGCCAATCCACCTCTTTTTTGCTGAGGAAGATTGGCCCTGGGCTAACATCTGTGCCCATCTTCCTCTACTTTATCTGTGGGACACCTGCCACAGCATGGCCTGATAAGCAGTGGTCCACACCTGGCATCTGAACCTGTGAACCCTGGGCTGCTGAAGTGGAGCTTGTGAACCTAACCACTATGCTACCAGGCTGTCCCCTGTAGGTATCTTTTTAAAAAGTAAAACATACCAGTTTTTTATTTCTGCCTAAAAAAATATGTGTTTTTTGGTGGAAAATATGAAAATAAAAAGTATAAAGAAGAAAATAAAAGTTACCTGCCAAACTTCTTTTGAGACCCATCAGGATCATTGTTTCTCCTGAAGACATTCATCCTGCAACTCCTCTGTGGGTTACTTATTTCCTAGTCCTGTGGCATAGCTGTCATTTGAAGACATCCCAAAACTCTCTCATTTCCTGGAGCCCATGTTCTTCCTCTTTTTTGATTTGCACCATCATTTTGGTGTAGCATATCCTCCAGGAGCCTCCTAAGAAAGGGTACGTGAGAGGCAAATTCTTGAGATTTTTTTTGCATATCTGAAAATGTCTTTACCCTACTCTTAGACTTGATGGGTAATTTAGCTGGGTGTGTTCTCAGTTTTCTCGGCATTTGAGGGCATTGCTCCATTGTTTTCTAGTATTTTGTGTTACTATTAAAGAGTCTGAAGTCATTCCAATTTTTTATCCTTTGTATGTGACCTGTTTTTTCCTCTGGGAGATTTTAGGATTTTGTTTTTGCCCACATAGATCCGTTAGGAATGTGTTAGGCACATTCCAGAAAATCCACATAACAGAAAATCCAATTAACAGTTAAATAAGGGGTGTATTTGCCTCAATCAATAAGAAGTTCAAGAATAGCATTCTAAGGGTGCAGCAGTAGCTCAGTGATGCTCTCAGGAATCCAGCATCTTTCCAGCTTCACTTGGCCATTCTAAAGATGGGGCCTTTGTCCTGCTCATCACCTCAGGGTCACGTGATGGTTCTCTTCTGTGTTGCAGAAAGGGGGACAGAGAGACCATAGCCTACTCTGTTACTTAAAAATTTTTTTTAACTTATTAATTTATCTTTTTGCTGAGGAAGATTTGCCCTGAGCTAACACCTGTGCCAGTTTTCCCCTATTTTGTATGTAGGTTGCTGCCACAGCATGACCACTGACGAGTGGTGTAGGTCTGCCCCCGGGAACTGATCCTGGGCTGCTGAGGCAGAGCATGCTGAGCTTAACTACTAGGCCACAGGCCTGGCCCTCTCTGTTCCTTTTAAACAGCTTCTCTGGCAGCTCCACCCACTGGCTTCTGTTTAGATCTCAGTGGGTGGAACCAGGTCACTTGACTGCCCATATACTCAAGGGAGTGTGGGAAGGTGGCTATTTTAGCTGAGTACATTGCTGCCTGAGCAGAATTAGGATTCTTTAAGTAAGGAAGAAAGGGAGAATGGATAGTGGTAGGAAATACTAGTATCTGATACATTGGTAGTTTGACCATGAGGTTACACTTGGTGTAGGTATTTTTATTCCACTGTGCTGGGCAGGTGGGCCCTTCAATCAGGAGACTCCTGTTTTTAAATTATGCACAGTTTTCTTTGACAAATTTTTATCCTCTGTTTTTTTCTGTTCTATCTGGAATGGCATTAAATCAGATACTTGATCTCCTAGCATGATAGTCTGATTTTTCTTAATATTTTCTCCTGTTTTCTGTTTGTTTGTCTTCTTTTTTCTGGGCAATGTCCTCAACTCTGTCTTCAGCTATTCTTTTGAATTTGTTTTCCTGTGAACATTTTTGTTTTCAGCAGCCCTTTTTTTTTTTCTATTTCCTTTTTATAGCTTCCTGTTCTTTCATAGTTGCAGTATTTTATTTTCTAACTCATGTACTTTTTTTACCTTCCAAAATTTTGTTGGCATCTGTTGTCCGCTGTTGTCCCCTCACTGTTCTGTCCTTGTTGGGTTACATTGTCTTTATTCCTTTACTATTGTTTTAGTGGGATTTCATGAAAAAGTAAAGGTAGGGGCCACCTTGGTGGCATAGCAGTTAAGTTCGCGCGCTCTGCTTCAGTGGCCCAGGGTTTTGCAGGTTCGGATCCCGGGCGCAGACAGATGCACCACTTGTCAAGCCATGCTGTGGGAGCGTCCCATATAAAGTAGAGGAGGATGGGCACAATGTTAGCCCAGGGCCAGTCTTCCTCACAAAAAAAAAAAAAATAGAGGTAAATGCAGTATACACTCTTTAACTGAAAGTTACCCATAATTGATTTTAACTCTCAAAAATAAAAAAGTTACGCAAAGGCCATCAATTGAAGTATTGGCAGAAGAGTAGCAATATTGAAGAGTGATGGAAAAATAAATTGTGTGAGAGATTGAAATGTTAATTATAGAAGTGCCGGGTGTTCAGTTTTTTGTGCTGTCGTAAGGTGAATTCTTCCATGTTCCCAAACCTTCTGAAAAGTCTGTCACATAACAAAAAACAGCTTCTCCCCCACCCAGTAAAAAAGAAAGTGAAGCATATTAGAAAGTTTTAGAGTTTGAAGACTGAAGAACAGTTAAGATGAAAATGTCGTGACTCTGTAGAAAGAATAAGACAGAAGAAAGAAAGGAACAGAGAAAGATAAAACAAATATTGAAGAATAAGAATATTGGCATTTCCTGGACTATAAAAATGTAAAGTGGAATGGGCCACAAACTGGTAGCAAATATTTGCAAAAGGCATATCTGATAAAGGACTGCTATCCAAAATATACAAGGAATACACTAAAAACTCAACAATAAGAAAACAACCTGATTTAAAAATAGGGACAAGATCTTAACAGACACCTCACCAAAGAAGATGTGCAGATGGGAAATAAGCATATGAGAAGATGCTCAACATTATCTGTCATTAGTGAATTGCAAATTAAAACAATGAGATGCCATTACATAGCTATTAGAATGGCTGAAGTTGAAAACACTGACAGCACCGAATGCCAGTGAGGCCGTGGAGCAACAGGAACGCTCATACGTCATTGGTGGGAATGCAAAATGGTACAATCCCTTAGGAAAACATTTTGGTGGTTTTTTACAAAACTAAATATTCTCCTAGCATGTGATCCAGCAATCACACTCCTTCATATTTACCCACAGGAGATGAAAACTTATGTCCACACAAAAACCTGCACACGATGTTTATAGCAGCTTTATTCATAATTGCCAAAACTTGGAAACAAGCCAGATGTCCTTCAGTAGGTGAATGGATAAACTGTGATACATCCAGACAATGAAATATTATTTGGTGCTAAAAAAATAAAAGCTATCAAGTTGTGAAAAGACATGGAGGAACCGTAAATGCATAGTACTCAGTGAAAGAAGCTAATCTGAAAAGGCAAAATCATGGAGGCAGAAAAAGATTAATGGTTGTCAGGAGTGGAGGGAGGGATGAATAGGTGAACACAGGATTTTTAGGGTGGTGAAACTGTTCTGTATGATACTGTTATGATGCACATAAGACACGTGTTAGTCAAAACCCATAGAATGTACAACATGAAGAGTGAACCCTAATGTAAACTCTGGACTTTGATTGATTAAAAAAAAAATGGGATGAGAGAAGAAAAATATACTAATCAGTTTTTGGAAAAGTTTTAATTTCCAAAATTGTTTCTTGTGCGCCTTTACCTCTTTGGTATCACAACATCTTCACTGGTTTGAGTTCATGACATGTTTTCCTCGGTCTTCCAGAATTATTCTATTATGAGACACATAGAGCAACAAATAAATTTGATTTGAAATTTTTGCGATGCTTTTACAGCATTGGTCTGTTAGAGAATCCACTAATAAATTTTTCCAAAGCATAGTTTGGAATTCTCCACATTACACTTTTGGAATTTGAGTACTTTTTGCTAAAAATTCAAAATTTTCTTTACTATTATTTTAATATAAATGTGGAAAGCTTCAGGACATTGGTTTCAGAATTGGGACTCTGTCTTAAAAAAAAAAAAATTCCAGTGACTTGTAAAATACAAATTTTTCAGGTTCCATGGAGTGATCCCCCCCACCAGGAAAAAAATCACTAATTTAAATTTGTTATTCTTATTTTATGCAGATAAATATGGGGAAAAAAATTTTAGCTTTACCAGCTAAATTCATTGTTATATTCAGATGGAAATCCTCTGGTGATCTGTTGGATTCAGTACAGCCCTTTAATAACTGGATTCTAATAAATGAAATCCTTTAGCTCATTAAGATTGTCATTGGGCTTGAATTCAGTCACTGAGATAAGGAACATTGTTTTGTTGTTACTCTGTTGTCTTGTTTTTCACCCCTTGCTCTCCCCCACCCTGCAGATGCTTAGATTTTAACAGGAGTGATTGGAATGTGGGGAGTGGGAGGCTTGGGTGATTGACTACAATTAGCTATTTGATTTATCAGAGCCAGATAGTGTTTGGAATGGCCAGTGTTTGGTGTTTCATTAAGAGTGTTCCAGGGCCAGTCCCGGTGGCCTAGTGGTTAAGTTCACCGCGCTCTGCTTTGGCGGCCCGTGTTTGGTTCCTGGGTGTGGACTTACACCACTCTGTTAGCGGCCATGCTGTACTGGTGGTCCACTTACTAAAAGAGGAAGATGAGCATAAATGTTAGCTCAGGGTGAATCTTACTCAGCAAAAAAAAAAGAAGTTCCATTACATCTTCTAAGTTATATTTTCTTAAATTGATTTAAATTCATTCTTATAATACTGTTTAATAGTATGAAATAGAATCCTACTTATTCTCTTTACTTTCTCTAATTGGTAGAAGAAATCATAGTCTGTTATTCTGTTGTTAATCTGATTAATCAGGACCCCATTTAAAACAGCAAGGCCCAGTTGGCCAAAGCAGGGGATGGTTGGGTATTGGGAAATAATATTTCCTTTCCACGATCCTTCAGGAAGCTGACCTGGTTACAACTCATGAATTGGGGCACAATTTTGGAGCAGAACATGATCCGGATGGTCTAGCAGAATGTGCCCCAAATGAGGACCAGGGAGGAAAATATGTTATGTATCCCATAGCTGTGAGCGGAGATCATGAGAACAATAAGGTATGTATCTTTTGGAGTTTGTTTTATGTGGTTAGGAAAGAAAGAGGCTATGTTTAATTATAATGAGAGCTCAGAAGAACATTTCATTCTTGGGATGAAACTGCAAATTACAAAGTACCTTGAAACTTGGTTGTGTTTTGGAGTGAAATGTGGTCCATATAAATGTGGTTAAAGCTATCATTTGGACTGTTTGTTATCAAGGTTAATCAAGTGTAGATTTGGGCTATACAGAAAATTAGTAATTGTAATGGCTTGTGTTGGAGTTCTAGATTGCAGGGTCTGGTGGGCTCAGGCTTTAAGTTAAAGATTTCCTGTCATTTCATTTACCTGTTGTTATTCATTGTCACTCTACAGGACTTCACGATTTGCATGTTTTTGTAAACTTTTGCAACAAAATACATAATGTGCCAGACTATAAGCCTCCTGTGGGGAGATCCTTTGCTCTTCTTGTTCATGGCTCTGTCTCCAGTGCCTAGTAGGGGTACCTGACATACAATAAATATTTGTCAAGTAAATAAATGAACGATTTGCTATTGAGGGTGTCTGATAGAGTACATTAGTTGACTTGGGATATTGTAAACAATTTCAGAAACTTTAAGAGTGGCTCTGACTATTAGAGTCTGAACTAAATGTGTCCATAGATGTCTGGTCCTTTAATTTCACTTGACCTGAGGCAGCACAAGGCACCATGAGGAAAACATTGGTGGTGGTGTTGAGTTAAAGAGAGCTGGAGGAGGGGCTAAAAGAGTCTGCCTCTCATCAGGAAAAATGGTAAAGTGTCTGTCCTGGCTCCTTCTCTGAACCCGGCCCTGGCTGTTTCAAGCCTGACGAGGAACTAGAAGAAAGGATTACTTTAGTGTTTCACTGGCCCTGACCCTGCTCTTTAAAATTCTGTCTCATGTTCTTTTTGTCATCTTTTTGGGTTGTTGCATCTTGTTTTCTTTGGCTGTCAACAGTCCCTTCCGCTCTTGCTCTGCGTGTTACGTTTGATTTTTCTTCTGCTTGACAACTTGTGCCTGAGGAACTTTCCCCACCAATTTTTGCTTATTCTTCCAGCTGTTCACACACCCTGTTGAATTTGCCTCCTTTTTTCAAAGTTGTCTCTGCATTTCTAATTATGTACATTATAGTTCAGCACTGATGATGATGGAAATGTTCTATATCTGCTCTACCCAATGTGGGTAGTCACTAGCCACATGTGGCCATTGAGCACTTGAAACGTGGCTAGAGAGACTGAAGAACTGAATTTTAAATTCTGTTTTATTTAAATTCAATAGTGGTTGCCTGGGGCTAGAGGTAGGAATGGGCATTAACTGTGAAAGAACATGACAGGCCTTACTAGGGGGATGAAAATGTTCTGAAACTGAGTTATGGTGATGATTTCACCACTTGGAAAAGTTACTAGAAATCACTGAATTGTACACTTGACATGGGTGAATTTTGTGATATGCAAAATATGCCTTAATAAAGCTGTTAAAAAACAAAAACAAAAGCCAGTTTGGGAGCGGAAGGAGAGTGATGAGGATGTAGATGAGCCACGAAGGCATGAATTGCAGCCCGTGAGGGGCATGTGGGCATTTCCAATACCATTCTGTCCACGTTATAGATGCGTGAACATTTCTGTAATAAACAGTTGTGAAATGGGGCAAGGAAAAAGAAATTTAAATAGCCACATATGGCTAGTGGCTACCATACTGGGCAGTGCAGCTGTAGCTGACAGTCGCTTGCTTCTTGGTTATGAGGATGGTATCGGTACTTGGGGGAAATGTTTTACTTTGCACACTCTTCCTGCTACAAGTTCTCCTCAGTGAAATTTCCCTGATGGGCTCTTCAAGCGGCCCTGTTAAGAACTTGCTAATGAGAATGGAGCCTGGCCAGAGCCATTTTTTTCTGGAGCTGCTAGTCTATCAATGAAGAATAATTTATCCATTTATTTGTTTTGTCCTGAGCACATCATATTTAGTGTGTTTTCTAATAGTTTGGTCTACTCAAGTAGCAATCTCCTTGTAAAAAGATATTGGGCATCTTCTAATCTACATTTTAAGTGAGTTCCTTAATAAAAATGTTTTAACCCAAAAAAAAGGTCTGTAGGACAAAAATAAGGTGGTTCCTTGACTTAGACAGAGCCTGGCACCTTCCACTAGATAAGCTGCTGAGAAGTGACATGCCACATGCTTTGCTGTAAACAGATGGCATTAGAGATTGTAACCTCTTGGAAGGTTTATTGTTGAGAAGAGGAGGGTGTGTGGTGAGGATGCAGAGAGAAGGTAGAGGTCGTCAGGAAGTGTGGAGGCACGAAAGCGAGAGGTCAGCATGGTCACTTTCCCTTAGCTCTGTTCAGGGGTCTAGCTGCTTGGGGGTGTGACTGATAAATTAATGAAGAGGTCTTCATATCAGTTCATTGCGAATTTGAATTCTTTAGGACCTGATCTCGATAATGAACTGATAAACTTGAGTTCATGAATCTGCAATGCTGGTGAATAAATCCAGTAAAACGCTAACTGCCTGAGACCTAGACTGAAATAACCAGGCCTCTGAAACATCTTTACTATAAAAATCAAATGGAAGATCCTTTTAAAAATGTTCAGTTAGGATCTCTGTTTACGTTGACGAGGTCTTTGATATCTTTCTGAAAGTAATCCTTTTGATATCCAGTTAGTGGTCACAGTCAACTTTGGAGGGTTGTAAAGGAAAAACTACCCAGTTTTTTCCTTTCTATGTAGGGGAAACCTAGTTCTTCCCTACTGTGTGTTTCTTCTCTGTGTCTCCTTTACTATTCACATAGCACACTTCGCTTCTGACACTTCTGGTCAGCAAATGCATGGAGGTTTTTCTCCATACCAAGCAATTCTCTGTGACACCAGCTGGGTGTCCTACAGTTTAACTCAATTCTGACACTGTTTTCTCAGAGACAGCTTCAGGTCCCACAGGTTAAGGGCTCGGTCCCACAAGACTGTGGCTTCTACATTAAGAGTTTGTCCCTAAAAAAAAAGAGTTTGTCACTAGAGGTATTATGTTAAGTGAAGTAAGCCAGAGAGAGGACAAACACCGCATGATTTCACTCGTGGAATATAAACTAACACACGGACAGAGAGAACTGGTTGGTGGTTACCAGGGGGAGGGGGGTGGGGGGTGGGCACAAGGGGTGAAGCAATGCATCCACAGGGTGACGGACAAATAATAATGTACAGCTAAAACCCCATAATGTTACAAACTATTAAGACATCAATAAAAATTAAAAATAAAATAAAAGAGTTTGTCCCTAGAGAAGCAGCACAGACACTACATGGGAATGAATTTTTATGTTATTTTGGGCCCTATGTGGCCTTTTTTCTCCTAAGATGTTTTCAAACTGCAGTAAACAGTCCATCTATAAGACGATTGAAAGTAAGGCCCAGGAGTGTTTTCAAGAACGTAGCAACAAAGTGTGTGGGAACTCCAGGGTGGATGAAGGAGAGGAGTGCGATCCTGGCATCATGTACCTGAACAACGACACCTGCTGTAGCAGCGACTGCACGCTGAAGCCGGGCGTGCAGTGCAGGTGAGAAGTGCCAGCAAGGTGTCCAGATGACAGCAGATTGAAAACGCGGAGCCTTTAGAATTAATTGGAAGGCGTGTGTGTGTGTGTGTTTTATGTCTTTTACCCCCCTTTACAGCAAGAAAAAAGCTCTCTGGAAAGCAGTTTCACATTATGTAACCAAATCCCAAACCTTGCATACTCTAGTATAGCAATGCCACACTTCAAAGAAGCTTTTCTAAGAAAACAGAGATGTATAAAATATGATTTAACAAGGATGTTCATGGCTATGTTTTTTTATAATAACAAAATATTGGAAACAGTCAAAATGATAATCCTGGGATATAAATGAATTGTTGTGTATCCATACAAGAGAATAGTTTGTAGAATACTATTTAATGACATAAACTACATGCGGAGGAAGCAGGTTAGAAGGTACCTATTTTTCCATTTTTATGTCCACTGATAGACCAGTGCCTGATTTAGAAGTGGAGGGGGAAACTGTAGTTTATGGTGAACAACAGGTTGAACTGTATACTGTGCATATTAACAGTGTAAATCCTGAGATGGGGGTAGGCTCTGGCTGCCTAGTTTCTTATCCATTGATTGCCTTGCAGGCTGTGTCTTTTTTTTTTAATTACTGTGTTCAGTTAATGTAAACCAAGGACACCAAAATGTTTTATTTCTTAATTTTTATTTATTTATTTTTTTGATGAGGAGGATCAGCCCTGACCTAACATCTGTTGCCAATCCTCTTTTTGCTGAGGAAGACTGGCCCTGGGCTAACATCGTGCCCATCTTCCTCTACTTTATATGTGGGACGCCTGCCACAGCATGGCATGATAAGTGGTGCATAGATCCGTGCCCGGGATCCAGACCCAAAAACCCTGGTTGCTGAAGCGTAGCGTGCGAACTTAATTACTACGCCACTGGGCCGGCCCGAAGATGTTTTAAAGACAAGTCACTTTAGACCACTCTGTACTTGCTCTCTGCATTGCTGCTGCCTGATTCCACATTAGGAAGGGCAAATGGAGTGTATGCAGGTGGCGCCAGCACCTGGAAAGTCTGATTATGCAGGAGTGGGTGACCCAGCTGGAAGTCCTTCCCTTGTGATCTTCAGGCCCCTCTGTCATGGCCATAATGTTTGCTGTGGGCTGTCATTTGACTTGAACTGTCCTTGTCTGCTTTTCTTCAGTGATAGGAACAGTCCTTGCTGTAAAAACTGTCAGTTCGAGACTGCCCAGAAGAAGTGCCAGGAGGCTATTAACGCTACCTGCAAAGGCGTGTCTTACTGCACAGGTATGTTCTTCTGTCGCTTCTCTGGGAATACTCAAGTGTGTGTGTGTATGTTTGAAAGCAAGATTATGTTTTGTTCAGATAAAAACAACCCTTCTTTAATCTTGTGTAGAGTTGAGTTGATTGTACTCTTAGTTTGTGGCACACTTGTCTTTGGTCTGTGCAGGACCTTTGATTATTTCACTTCATTCCCATCACTTCCCTTCTCCTCTCCCTCATAGGCATCTGTTCTCATGTGTTGAATATTTGCCTGGGTATGTGTCTGTCCTTGAAAGATAATGTGTTATTTTGTGTATATGTGTGTTTTTAACATGCTAAAATGATATTCTGCCTTAGATATTTTTAGACTCCATACTCTGCTTTTATAAATCATCTCTATTGCACTGTGTGTCTATGCCTGTGTATGTCTGTGTCTGGATCTACGTCATTGTTTTGGACACTTGCTGAGTGTTTGTTTACTCACATGATTTACTATATTCTACTTCTCTGTTCGCCACGCAATAGCTGCTTGGATTCCCTTTGTCTCCTCGATACTGCAGATAGGACTGTGTGCACCAAACATTCTCATCATCTCCTTTGGGTGCTGTGCGAGTTTCCCAGGTGCATACAGAGAAGGGGAATTGCTTAGTCATGGAGGGAGGCACCCCAGTGGGCTCTAGGACAGCAGTACTGTTTTGTCGGTGCCACCATTAGAGCGTGTGGATTCTTGTATTCTCATGTTCTCACCAACACTCTGTATTATCCAGTTGTCTTATTTTTTGCCAATCTGATGAGTGTAAAGTGATTTCTCACCCTTATTTGTATTTTTCTTGAACATCTCTATGTTTGTTAGCTATTCAGATTTTTCTTTTGTGAATAAATTCCACAGCTTGTATTAGCTTCATAATCTTATCTTTTACATTTTGGATTTTAATCCATCTGGAGCTAATCTTTAAACTATCTACATTGATTATCCATATCTTCTGTAGTTCTATCAGTTGTTTCTTTAGAAATTTCAAAGCTGTTTTATTAGGTACATTATTGGACCTAGTCTCTACATCTTCTTGATCTGCTATTCTACCAGTATATAATATAATATTATAAACAAAAGGGTCCTTTTTGACCCTTGTGATTTTTTTTGACTTAAATTGTTTTATTTAATATTCAGTTTGCTGCCCCAGTTTTTTTGTTCCTGTTTGTCTGGTTTATCTACATTCTTATATTTTTATAACTTTTTGTATCCTTTGATTGCTTGGTTTGATTTTTGTAACGCTTTAGTGAGATATAATTAACATACCATACCATTCACCCATTTAAAGTGTACGGTTCAGTGGTTTTTAATGTATTCACGTTTATGCAACCACCACCACAGTCAATTTTAGAACATTTTCATCACCTCAAAAAGTAACCCGTACCCTAGTCTACTTTCTGTCTCTATGGATTTGCCTATTCTGGAGGCGAGGTGCTCACTTTTGTGAGAATCAATGTGGCATGCCCCAGTAGAACTGGTGGCTGTGACTCATCGTGACCTGTGTGCTCATCGTGTGCTTCCAGGGAACAGCAGTGAATGCCCCCCTCCTGGAAATGCTGCAGATGACACGGTGTGCTTGGATCTCGGCAAGTGTAAAGATGGGAAGTGCGTTCCCTTCTGTGAGAGGGAGCAGCAGCTGGAGTCCTGTGCATGTAATGGTGAGCACATTGCTGTGCTGTGTCCTTGCAGTAGGAGGAAGATGGCCTGTGTCTGCCAGGCCCCGTCCCTCCACTTGGGGGCCTGGCAGTGTCATCTGCTCACTGCTGGTCAGGGCAGTGGTGAGAACCCAGCAATGTGGACACAGACCTCTCTGGATTCAGATCCTGGCTCCTCCACTTTGTCTGTGAAAACTGCTCTGTTGGTCTTTCTCCTTGTCATGTTTTCAGACCATGTGGCAGGCTTGGAGTGGGCTAGGAGGTTTTGCTGTGGTTGTGGGTAAGTGGAGGTCTGTCTTCAGCCCTCCTTCCCCCATATCGTACACACCATGAAAACAGTAGGAGTTGTCTGCATCGCATTGGCATTGAACTAGAATGCTCCGTTAAGACTTAAGCCAGTCGGGGCTGGCCAGGTGGCGAAGCGGTTAGGTTTGCGCACTCCGCTTCAGCGGCCCAGGGTTTGCAGGTTCGGATCCCGGGCACTGACTGACGCACTGCTTGTCAAGCCATGCTGTGGCAGCGTCCCATATAAAGTAGAGGAAGATGGGCACGCATGTGAGCCCAGGGCCAATCTTCTTCAGCAAAAAAGAGGAGGATTTGCAATGGATGTTAGCTCAAGGCTGGTCTTCCTCAAAAAAAAAAAAAAGACTTTAGCCAGAGAGAGCCCATCCCAGGATCTGACCCACTATCAGGACGTTGGCCATCTTCGACAGGGCTGGGCCTGCTGCCCTCTGTTCCCTGCCAGATGCCTGGGGTAGAGGCCTCACTTAGTGATGGCTGGTGACATCATTCTAACCTTTTAGACATGTGTCCTCAGTTTCCACACTGTCTTTAGAACCCCTGGGTCTGAGGAACAGGCCTCAGGGACTTGACTGGGCTCCAAGCTTCCCACCCCACCTCGGAGAGAATTCTGTTGCTTTCAAAACAGAAAACCCAAATGTCAAAACCATGGGGTTGGGAACTTGCCATCTATAAGGTCAACGAAGATAACACAGTAGATGCCAGATCAGCGATTTATCGAGTGAGTGGCAAGAGGCTTGTGTCCCTGGAAGGCACATAGTAAATGCCCAGGAATTGCTTGATAAGTGAATGAACGTGAAAAGGATTTTGTTTTCCCTTTAAAGTGGTTTTGCTTGTTTTTGTGTTCTAGTTGATTTCAATTTCTCCTAATTATAAATACGGATGTTCCCTGGTCAGTAAAGACTGTCCCCTGAGTCACACTGCCAGTTGACTTCTGGGCATTTCTGCCATTTCTGTGTGTGCCAGATTGCTTACTTGATGCCCACTTGTTTCCTGTGACCCCATGTGTTGTCGGAGGCTGGTCTCGATGGAGGAAATCGCCGTAACAGGCTGCCGCGCTCGTGTCACGGCGAGTCCTTCAGATCCTCACCTGTGGGGTGGCAGTTCTTTCATAGCTGGGCGGCTCCTGCTGGGGCCCTGGCTCAATGGCAGTACTTGGAACTGAGAAGCCAGGGATTGAAATCAGCAGTGTAATAAGAATCTTGGGACATAGGGAAACATTCAGCATTATGAAGGATTTGAAGTAGAATAATTTGGCTTTTAACCTATTAAAGAAAGGAAACTTTCTGTGTAAATTGTTTTTACCTTGTAGCCTCTCTGAGGGCTGAGGAGCGTGAACTCAGAAGTTATTCCTTGGGAGTGAGATATGGGTAGTACTAGCTGTTGAAATAAAAAATAAATGCGATTCCTCCCCCTTTGGGAGCAAGGTAGGGAGGCAAGAGGGGAAGGAGGAGAGGTGTGTCTCAGAAACCCCAGCTGTCAGCCATGTTCTGTTTCAGAAACTGACAACTCGTGCAAGGTATGCTGCAGGGACCTCTCAGGCCGCTGTGTGCCCTACGTCGATGCTGAACAGAAGAACCTGTTTTTGAGGAAAGGAAAGCCTTGTACAGTAGGATTTTGTGACATGAATGTGAGTATTTATGTGCAGCTCTTTCTCTAACAGCCAGATGGGAAGTTTTTATATTGTACACTGGATTTTGCAAATGGGAGGAAATCAAAACCCAGATGCTGCTGTGTCTTTCTAACCCAGTTTGTTCTTGTTTGGTAAGTCTGTCTGGTGCTGTGTGTGTGGGAGTGACCTGAGAGGAGAAGACCGAGTGCCCCAGGAGACTGGAGCACACTTTCTCCAGAGCAGGGCACCCCGAGTCCAGACATTGGGCAGGACCTTCAGGGGAGTTTCTGTAAAGTTGATTGGTTTAGGCAGTGAGTCTTAATTACTTGGTTTTCTTTGCTGATTATAAAATTGACTAAGATTGCAAAATTGCAAGTTTTGATTTTGAAACAGGTGCTGAACAAGTAGGAAAGACCCAGAGGCACTTGACTCACATGAGTCAGACCCTTCTGTTCTCTACAGAAACATAACGGTTTTCCTGCAGTCATGGGAAGAGGATGTGAGGATTAGAGAGGCTGCTCCGGGCAGTCTGGTTGTGTTCTTCCTGTCCACTTGGTGTATGTGTGTGATCAGTGTGGTCCTCACTGGAAGGCCCCGTCTTTAACAAACTGGTTTTCTTGGGTTTTATCTCCTGGTAATTCTAAATTCACTTATAAAAATTGACTAATTGTGGAAGTGTCAATGACAGGGCATCCTACTTTCTTAGGTATTCATTACACTTAAATTATTGCTGTATGTCAAAGATGGGTCCCCTAGATGTTTGGTTTTAATGAAGCCCTTTTCATGTCAGTTGTTTCTGTAAAGCCACGTTGCTTCTAAATGCATTTCTTTTACAGGTAATGCTGTTTTCTGTTCATAGGGCAAATGTGAGAAACGAGTACAGGACGTCATCGAGCGATTTTGGGACTTCATTGACCAGTTGAGCATCAATACTTTTGGTAGGTGATTGCCCCAGGTGATTATTTGCTTAGAACTAACTGAGCTGATTTTGGTGATGACATTAGAAAATGTGGGGTCAGACTGATATGCTTTAATCCTGGAATAGAAGATGGAAATAGTCACTGCTTTTGTTTTGAAACAACTCTGTTGGCTAAAATAAAATGGACCCATTATAGGTCTGCTCCTGTCTAGCATGGATGCACAAATTTTTAGACAAGGGAAGTCAATACTTAGTCAAAATATTGGCTTCCTTCTTTACTAAAAAGTGGACACTTGACAGCGTAAGTGTGGTTCAGTCCTATAGACTGTAAATCTGAATCCTGTTGGATGTAAGAATCATTTACTTAAAAGTGGGCCTCAGATTATGCAGAAGAAGGATGTGTTATGTCCTCTAGGGTACATAATTGAGAGTTTAGTCACAAAAATAATAATACCCAGATAGCAACAACTTTCATCTTAAGCATCGTTACTAGTAGTAGCCTTCTGTTGATCAGTCCACTGACACCATTACTCCAGGGATCCTGTTGAGCACTCTGTGATGTAATCTCTTCTTCTCAACAAGTGTATCAGGGCTTTTTCTGGAAAAGCACCCTGATGTGGGGAGGTGGTCAGGTCTAGTATAGGTGGCATAGACACTCCTTTCAGTACTGGGTCAGTTTATCTAGCAAGCAGTCTGTGGCATCTGACACACTGGTAATACACTAAGAGCATTTTACTTTAGATTTCTAAAGTACTTGATCAAGACATTCACTGTTTGGAATTGTTACAGGGAAGTTTTTAGCAGACAACATCGTAGGTTCCGTCCTGGTTTTCTCCTTGATATTTTGGATTCCTTTCAGCATTCTTGTCCATTGTGTGGTAAGTCACCAATTTTTAAGTAATGAAACATTTTATTAAAATTTTGAGCAACTCCAACCATATAGCCTTTAGAAAAGATGAAATTTGTTCTTAGCAAAATCTGATCTGATGTTTCCAGTAACATTTTTTTTGGTGTTATCCCTAGGAATAAAAAAAATGTTTAAAAAAAATGTAAAAAGCTTTAGCTAATAGTTTTGTCTTTTCTTTTTGCTAAATAGTCGTTTAAAAGAATTATACTTTCTGTATGTGAAAATTTTTGTCTCATGTATAGTTTCTGAGGAATTTTGCACCTTTGAGTACAGGAGACTGCTTAACTGGATTTGTCTGGGACTTCTGATGAGTGAAGCTTCTAAACAAGAGCATTTTCAGGCTGTTATAATAGAGCATTTGTTATAATAGAGCAAATATCAAACATCAGCATTCCAAAGATGGTACCCCTGTACCATAGAGATTCTTGGCATTATCTGTAGGGTATTTAGATCCTTCCAACTAATAAGAGTGAGCAATCTTCTTTATTCTCGTTCAAATAAGTAACAGTTAACAAGTTGAATTGGGCTTTGTCTGAGCAACTCCAGGTACTTTATAAACTTGGAACCCTTTTTCAGAACTTTTCCTACAAATCCATTCATCTTGCTTCTATGGGAAAATAAGAATTTGTCTGCTGTAGAGATGAGGAAATCAGACCCAGGCTTCCATACTTGTACTCTGAACCTCTTGTGCAATGTCACTCAAACGAGCACTTGGAAAATTCCAGCACAGCTGATTCTCACGAGTCTTCACTGCCTCTGCTTCCTCTCCTTTCCTGCTGGCTTCTCTTGCCTGGGCTGTCTCACTCAGCATCTTTCCCTCAGGGTGGTGAGCATGATGGGTGTGGGGAGGAAAATCTCCAGGGAGCAACTCTACTAAAGCAAGGCTGTGTTAAAGGTGACACGGCTGAAGCTTTGACAGGCAGACGGCAGTACCATTCATTACGCTGCTTTTACTTGAGAGTCGAACCTACTTTGTTGATAGTGAAAGTTATGGTTGTGGACTGTGAGGCCTGACCCTTGATTTCTGAGCAAAGCTGCTATAGGAGGAAGGGCAGTGGCTTGTTTGTGACCACAGAATCTGTTCAGGACAGCCAGACTAGAAGCCAGGCCTAGATTGGCATCTGTTACACGTCAGCCACAGGCAGGGACCAGGGGCAGCAGACGGAACCATGTGTTGAGCTTTCCGCAGAAGTATGATGGAGGGACTGAAGGCCCTGTTCCTCTAAGAGTTTGGGTTAGAAACTCTGGAAACAGCTGAGAAGAGCGTTAAGGCTGTGGTGCGCTGGGACAGTTGGGGGCTAGTGCCAGCTGAGACTGCAAGCACAGCCCTCTTAGCCTTCCCACCAGCTGTCCTCCCGGTCAGCAGTGCCCTGCGTCCCCAGGGCCTGGACAGGGTCTGACTGCTGAGCATACAGGGGGATGCCTGTTATTCTCCTGCCCATGAGGGAATGTCAGGAAAATAGCACTTACACCTTGCCTATTTCCTTACATTTTTTTTGTGGGGAAGACCAGCCCTGAGCTAACATCTGTTGCCAACCTTCCCCTTTTTGCTGAGGAAGACTGGCCCTGGGCTAACATCGGTGCCTATCTTCCTCCACTTTATATGGGATGCCGCCACAGCATGGCTGACAGGCAGTGCGTCGGCGGGCGCCCGGGATCCGAACTCGCGAACCCGGGGCTACCAAGCGCGGACTAAACCGCTGCGCCACTGGGCGGCCCCGCTATTTCCTTACTTTTAATGCCAAAAAAACAATAACCTTCCAGTGCAAAGGAAACACTAGAATTCTAGGCTGGTGGCAGAACTCTTTTAAAGCTTATGTAACAAATTCATTCTCACCTACTGGACCTGCTCCCACTTTCTACTACTCAAATTCTAAGTTAGTTCTTCAGTTAATATTAGGAGGAACCTTAAAGAAAGAGCACTTAACTGAATTGTTTGTATGAATGACCATTTTCCCTGCAATTCTTTTCTTTCTAGGATAAGAAACTGGATAAGCAGTATGAATCTATGTCTCTGTTTCACCCCAGTGTAAGTATACCGCGTGAAAGAAACAGTCATTGTCAGTTGCACTGTGACACCTTCAGCAAGAACCGTCAGCCTTTCCAGCTGCGCCTTCTTTTTCTGCTGGAAGGTCATTGCAGCAGGATCTAGGTTGGATGTTAAGGTCCATGCTCATGACAGCTGTGAAATGAACTTGTTGCACGCAGCTCTGTTGCATGGGTGGAGATTTAAACAGAGGAATGCTGCTCTGCCCCTCCCCACAGCTGTGAGTGATTTAGCTGTTCAGCACGGACTTAGTTTAATATTTGAGATCTTTCTGTCTTGGGAACTTAACTTGATAGTTTCTTATGAGTTCTGTTTTGGGCTTTCAAATGGCAAGTTGTCAGGACATTTGAAAGCTAACTGTTTTGAGTCATTTCTGAGGTTGAGGGCATTCCTTAGCAGGAGGGATCACAGCGCCAACAGTGTAAGGCCATTTGGTTGGTCAGGGCGGAGCTGTGGGACCTGTGATTCATCTTTTACTCCCATGTCTTTCCAGAATGTTGAAATGCTAAGCAGCATGGATTCAGCATCGGTTCGCATCATCAAGCCCTTTCCTGCCCCCCAGACCCCAGGCCGCCTGCAGCCCCTACAGCCTGCCCCTGTGATGACTTCGGTGCCTGCAGCTCCGAAACTGGACCACCAGCGAATGGATACCATCCAGGAAGACCCCAGCACAGACTCGCACGTGGATGAGGATGGCTTTGAGAAGGACCCCTTCCCAAATAGCAGCACAGCTGCCAAGTCGTTTGAGGATCTCACGGACCATCCGGTGACTAGAAGTGAAAAGGCCTCGTCCTTTAAGCTGCAGCGTCAGAATCGTGTTGACAGCAAAGAAACTGAGTGCTAGTGTAGGGAGTTATATTCTAAGCTCTTTGACTCAAGCGTGCAAAATATTTTTATAGATTTGACCTAAAATCACTGCATATATTTTGTGAAGATTTGGGAGAAACAAGGAAGTGACATCACAGCAGATGCTGGTCATGTGTTGGGACTTCCTTTGCATATGTAATATTTCTGGTTAGGCCCTTTTCCTTTTGGAGAGGTAAGGTGGAATCTAGCTTATTTTGAGGCTTTCAGGTTTGTTTTTTTGATCTTTAAAATATTCTTCAACCTGTGGCACAAAAGCAGAAAATACGGCTGGATTAGGTTATGAATATTTACGTTTTTGTAAATTAACCTTTTATATTGATAACAGCACTGATTAGGGAGATGATCAATTTTTTCTTTTTTATACACTGTAATGATTCGCTGAATTTAATGAGGCATTTAGCAGTTACTTGTGAGGACAACTGGAACACAGAATAGATTTATTTATTTTTTGCCTTCAAGTAAAGACAAAGGGGATATAATGGAGTTATACGTTATCTCCAAAACGTGGGTTCTGTTTCTAGGTTATTCAGAGCTTGTAGCAGCAGGGAGATTTACACATCTAAATTTAGGAATAATTTGGGTTAATATGTTTCTTCCTAATTCTAAGGTTTGTACTTTCTAGAATTAAAACAATCTAGTTTATAGTGAAGGTTACAAATAGTAGCCAAATTGAATTTACAGAATCCTGCCAACTGTTTAAGGCCCTAATTTGCTGGCCAGTTTTTCTGTATTTTTATGTATCTTCATGTATCTCTAATACTGTTGCCGTGATGCTCTTAAATTCACCATTCACAAAACCTAAACTACTTCAAAGTAAGAGCGTATGGTCGCCTCTTTTCAAACACTAGTGGCCAAGGGCGTACGTGTATCTTACCAAAAGAACAGGTAGTTTTCAATGCACCGCGGTGTGACGTGCTGGCCCGGGGAGGGGAGGGGAGGGAGTGCTACCTCCATTGGGCCTGGGGCTTTATCCCCACACAAACTGATTCTTAAAAACTCTCGGTATTGACCTGCAAGTGGACATCTGCATTACTTCTTGCTTTAGTGCTTCAGGATTCTGGATGTCTGCATTTACTGTATGAAGGATAAAATTCATCGGATTGAATTCCAGTTTCCTTAAAATTATAAAAGCTTTTTCCCTCTAAGTACTGAAATGTACTCACCAGCCAACACATTAACTGAGATAACTTGTAAACTTCCGAGGGTGATTAACTAAACCTGTGACAAATTGTCTTTTTTTCCTAAGGACGTTTGTTACACAGATACCTGTTACACTAATACTTGAACTTGTACCTTGTGGTATTTGCTGTCTTTTAACCAGTCACAATATTCTTATATTTTAGTTACACTTTTGGAATGTGATATAAGGTGAGTGGGGTGTGTGGGTGTATGTATGAGAGTGACAGTTCCCAGCTGGATGTAAGAACCATTTTTTATAAAATTGTGACTTTTTAAAAAACAAAACTGTCTTTACCTTTTCTCCTTTTATAGCATTAACTCAGGGTACATTTTGTAGCTGTGGCACTTGTCACACCTGGATCAGTCAATCAATATTTATTATCAAAATACAACATACCTAGGTACAAAGCTTCCCTGGAAAATTATAATGCCTTTATTAATCTTGGTGGCAAATGTTTGTTAGCGTTTTCTAGTTCCAGAGTCATGAGGAAAGGTTTAAGCTTGAAACAAAAAATATTCTTTGATTGCTTATCTTGGGATCTTTGTGCACTGGTGACTTCTTGTTCTGTAAATTAACAGCCAGACTTGGTTTTCTGTCACTGACTAATGATCCCCATCACCCAGAAGACTTAGTTCTGGTTTTGCTTCTGCTACATCTCTCCAGTAAGGGAGCAGCAAAGGCAAGGAAGAGACTTTCTTCTCGATCAAAGGCCAAAGATGGGAAAACAAAAACTCATTTCCCTTTGGTGATAAATGTAGTCCATCTGACAAATAGGATGGAAAGTCCTGTAAGGGGGAGAGAACTCAGTTAAAGGTATGTAAGTTTTTCTAAGTGCTGGTGGGTACTATTCTCCCAATTGTGGCCTTGACTAGCAAATCGCCAGCCCCTTTTTCAGCAGTCTTCTGGAACAGTAGTAGTATCCAGGTGCTATTTGCATTACCTCATCAAATGCTCACATCTGCATATTACAGACTGAGCCTCATAAAACCTCACACCATTAAATGCCTGAGCTGAGACATCCTTCCAGGTCATCAGATGGAAGAGACTTCATGAGTGACTAGGGTTCATTAATGTAACCAACAAAACAAAAAAACTGGTGTGAAGAGAGCTCAGGGCCCAGTGTGTCAAAATGTTTTTGACTCCTACTCTAGGTATTATCTGATAGGCAAGTTATTAGGTGGAAAGAACTTGTACAGCCAGCCTAGAACAAGAATTGCTGGAATACAAGAGTCCAGTTCCCCCCATGCCCTGATCTCAGCAACAGTTATCATTAGAGACCTTTCTCCTTTGGGGAAGTATGTTTTCCGTAAGCAAGCGTACCCCTCCATCCCTGTTAGAACCTGGCTGGCCAGCTAGTTCATGACTTTCACAGACTAGGGATTCCCATTCTAACTGCACTTCTCCCAGGCCTTAGTTTTCTCATTTCTGCTGTTAGAGACCATCTGATCTAAAAGGAAAATCCTAGTGTGTTAAATCTACAAGGACTTTGTAAGAGCAGCTAGCCCAATAGTTTGCAATTTCCTTTAGTGGCACAACTTTTCCAAACCACTTCAGGTGAAAGTTGAATGCAGACAAAAACAGAACTCTGGACGCTATCCCCTTTAGCATTCAAGCTGCTCCTGACCTGGGAACCCACGAAGGGGTCAAGTCTAGTCAAGGTTTTAGAGCAAGACTGAAACACAAGTTTTCACTTCTCTGGGTGAACACCCAAGGGTATCACTGCTGGCTCCTGGGTGTGTGTGTGTGTGTGTAACTGTACAGGAATCTGTCAGGCTGTCTTCCTGAGTGGCTGTACCATTCTGCACAGGGACCAGCCATTTACTTTTTATATTTGTAATGGGCTTTCCGGCTTTAGAACTACATATCTCAAAATAGGAATTTTAGCTAATACCGTATTATTAAATTCACTGTTTGGCTTGTTAACGAGTTTTAGTTACCCCCCCCCCACTCCATATTATAAAAGAACTTGACCTGGATGTTCTTAAATATGAACCAGTTATTGCTCATTTATCTCACTATATGCTAACAGTGTGATGCAAACTGTTGAATGCAGCTAAGGAGCAAGGCTGAATAAGGTGCTGGGTCTACGAGCTGTCCCAGAGTCTCTCCAGTTCCTCCCCTTCACCCTGACTTGTTTTAATTAGTGAGAGAGACAACTATCTTACCTACCCAGAGCCGCTCTAGGCAGAGCCACACATAGCTGGGTCACTTCTGTGGGATCTACTCACCCCGATAGGACCAAGCAAGCCACCATACCTGACTGTCCTTCTGCATCAAGGTCCACAAGTCAAGCGCATCAGTCCCACAGTCTTGGGCTACTTGTAAACAGGCGCTGGCATATTCACCAACAACCAAGTTCAGGCGATTTAATTTGCAACCTATTGAGGAGAGAGAAAATTCAGGTGGCAACTGATAAACCCAAGTGCTGATCCTGGTGCAGGTTCTACTTACCTGGATGGTTTCTCAGTTCAAGTAAACAGGCATGGACTTATGGATCCAACTCGGGCCAGCCATGGCAGGTGGGGAACACAAGGATACTAGTGTGCTGCTCTGCCTAGTACAGGACCAAGCACAATGAGGAAGAGGCAACCATTAGTGGTCACCGTGGCGGGCCTTCTAGAGGACATTGTGAACAGAGGTCTAGAGACAGGAGAGGCCTGGGGGCTAGAGTACAGGCCAGAGGGGAATGGAGTTGGACTGGTGGCTGATAAGCGGTACATTGGAGAGGAATGTGCTGAGACCCCTGAGTTTTTTTATGTAATGAGAAGCCACTGCAATATAGTGGAAAAATCACTTGTAGACTTTCAACCAGAGAAGGTGAGAGCTGGAAGGGACCACAGAGGTCATTTAGGCTAACTTAGAGGTCAGCAACCTTCCTCTGCAAAAGGCTGGATAGTAAATATTTTAGGCTTTGTGGGCATATGGTCTATGTTGGCAACTATTCAACACTGCCACTCTAGCTCAAAAGTAGCCACAGACCATATGTAAACCAATCGGCCTGGCTGTCTCCCAACAGAACTTTATTTGTTGTAGCTGTGGGCCATAATTTGCCAACCTCCAGTCAAATGCACTGATTCTCAAACTTAAGCATAATCAGAATCACCTGGAAGACTTGCTGGGCTTCATCCCTAGAGTTCTGATCCAGCAGGTCTGGGATGAGTCCCAGAATTAACAGTTCTACCAAGTCCCCAGGTGATGCTGACCTGCTAATCTAGGACCAGACAAGAACCATGCAGGATCCAATGGCTCATAAACCTGGCTAAAACTAAAGTAACGAATATGTTTTACAGCAGCAATACACGCACATCTATATAAGTGAAAAAGTCTCACAAAACAACGCCCACTGCCTTCTGGATACCGATTTTTCCTATTCTATTCCATTAAAAAAAAAAATGTAACTCACTTGGTTTCACGATCCATGAATGGATCCTGCAATTTGCAAAGCACTGATGCAGTTCTAACTTGCACACCTCTGGTCATCCAGGCTTAGCATGAACGCTTCCTGCAACAGACTTAACTATCTCAGGAGCAATCCCAGACACAAGGCAGAACACTTATGAGCTAAAATCCGCCTCAGATGACACCCATTAGAGGTCCTCACTTTGTCCTCTAGCTGACAACAGGGCGTACCATTCATCCTCCTCCTGTGACAGCGCCCTTCAGATATCTGATGATAGCTGGCCTAGCTCCCTTTTCCCTATATGTTCTTCTCTCAATGGTAAACTTTCCCTATTTACCTCCTTTGGGCAGCTTTCCTTGACATCTCTGGATTCTCCTTCAGTACTTTCAATAGACTTTTATTAATATCTCTATTATATCATTTATTATGCTGCTGCAAACATCTATTTACATGACTGTCTCCCTCACTAGCCCAACAGGCAGGAACTGGGTTCTAGTCATTTCTGTATCCTGAGCATCTTGCCAGGTCCTGGCATAGCATATAAAGGTGCAAAAATGAAGTTTGTGGGGACAAAAGTGCCTCTGCTGGTACCAAGGCAGAAACCTGGTGCTGGCATGCCCAAGAGCTGCACTCAGCCACTCAGTCACAAGTGAAGCAGAAGTGCCCTTGCACTTGAGTGCCTCCACGCCTGTGAGCCTGCAGAAGCCTTTGTTTTTGGGGAAACAGAAAAGTCCCATTGCTGAAGGGAGGTATCACAGGGGAGGCAGAGTGGAGAAGGCGCCACGCACAGACACAAATGGGCAACCGGCTGCAGGCGCCTCCCACTGCTGTAAAGTCAGGAAAACACCCCAAATGTGGACTTCACTGCCAAAGCACATACATCTCCTGGGCCTCAGCACCATGCAGGGAACTGCAGTTTATCTGACTTTTCTGAGAGGCTTGCTCAGCCAAAGCGAGAATCCCTCTTCTATGTTGTAGAGCTCTTGGGCGTGACATAACAGAAGCTACACATTTTCCATTGAACTTCTACTGATTGGAAACACAAACAACATGGATTTACAGAGCCCTGAGAACCTGAGGCCCACAGACCAGAGACCACTGTGCCATTTCAGGTTGTCTCGGCTCCCACAGCCAGGTCTGGTGAGACTGTGCTGGTAGTGGTTACCTTGCTGGAGGCACTCCTTCTCCCACGCGGTCTCACAGAGAGGGGGCGGCGTGATGAGAATGATCCTGTCCTCAGGGACGTCCACCGACTCCAGGTACTGCACCATGCCCTTTAAATTCGCGGCATACTCATCCAGGGGAATGTGTTGCTTGGGATTCTCATCTGTTCAGGAGGAACATGGATACTCCAGAAAGAGAAGGGGAAGAATTCAAGCACAGGGTTCTAAGACTTCATAAGGCTCTGGCTCGGGGCCTCGTAAGTACTCTCGTCTTGTCTCCCCTAGCAGCCACACTGTTATTAATGGATTGGGTTGAATTTGTAAAGGAATAGGGGCCGGGGCTGCACAGCAAGACTGCCCAGGCTCTATCCTGGCTTGTCACTGACCAGCCTCATGCCCTTGGATAAATGCTCAACCTTTTTGTACCTCCATTTCCTCACTGATAAAGTGAGGATGATAACAGGGTCTACCCTCATGGAGTTGTTGTGAAAATTAAGTTAGCGAAATGTGTACGGCACTTAGAGCAAGGGGCCTGCCACAAAGGAAGCACCCGGAAAATAAACATCAGCTATTGCTACTACTGCTACTGTGGTTGCAAAGGATCATTTCTAGATGGGCTCACACATGGGTATTACAACGCTCAGTGCAGGCCATTTGCAAACCATATGTTAAGTATAATGATAGGAGCAAAATAAAGTCATTCATGATCCTACCAACCAGAAAACCACTGTTGGCACTTGCATGTACTTCTTTCCAGTCTTTTCCATGTAGATATGTATACTTCAAAAAAAAAAAAAAAGGATCATACTGAAGATATACAACCATACCGTACTTTTTTCACATAACATTATGAGCATTTCTGTGTCCATAAATAGTCCTCAAAAACATGGTGTTTAGTTGTAGGGTGACCACAATTGATGCTTCTATTGCCTTACTATGCAGCATTTTAATTTTTTGCTGTTGTAAATAACAAGGAATAGAAATCTTTGCATATGTACCTGGCTGCATTACTATTTCCTTAGGCTAGACGAGGGAAGTCTCTTGCTGCATGCCACCAGAAAGCTTTCCAGAAAGATTACAACAGGTTTCCCCGCCAGTCAAGTAAGACAGTGCCCATCTTATTCCACACTTATCAGCTATAAGTACCATTGCTTAAAACTGCTTTCCTATTTGAGAGTCAAAAACCAAAATTCCTTGTTTTAATTTGCATTTTTTGGATAACTGAAGTTTTTACATTTTCACACATATTGGCTGTTAAATTTCTCCTTTTGTGAATTATCTGTTCCTGCCTTTGCCTATTTTTTATTGGAGTTAATATTTTTCTTATTGATTTCTATGTTAAGACATTAACCTTTTGTCTGCCATATTTTTGCAAATACTTTCCTCAATGTATCTCTTTTAAATAATTTTTGTGTGTGTGTATGAGGAAGACTGGCCCTGGGCTAACATTCGTGCCCATCTTCCTCTACTTGGTATGGGACGCCACCACAGCATGGCTGACAGGCGGTACGTCAGTCTGTGCCTGGAATCCGAACCTGCAAATGCCAGGCCGCTGCAGCAGAGTGTGCGAACTTCTGTGCCACTGGGCCGGCCCCTTTTATACTTTTTTTGACATAAGCTATTTTAAATTTATTTCATAAACCTATCTTTTCCTTTGTGATTTCCTCCATTGACTTTATGCTTAGAAAGTGTTTTTCCTTGTCCTAAAGGTGATAAAAGTTCATCTTTTTAAAAACTTTTACTTTGGGGGGTTTTCTTACAGTTTTTGGTGTTAAGAAGTAATGAAGATCTGACTTTTCCAAACAGTCAGCTTACAGTCTCTACTAATACCTGCCATTTACATTACCTTTCTCACAGGTGGCAGGAATTCCTGGCACTGCAGTTGGCAGTTGCTCCTTTATCTCCAGCCTCACCTGAGATGGCCCCACAGTGTGCCCTTGAAGAGCAGACCATGCCACTGCTGGGAGAGAAGGGGGGGCCTGGAAGAAACCTCTGGAAGCTGACTAACCAACTTTCCAAAATAAAGGTTGACTCTTCTCCTTTATACCCTGCAGAGGGCTCTCCTTTCAAGAGTAGGAAGGGAAGAGAGAAGGGCCTGCGCAGGGCCAGTTTCTCCTCTAGTCACAGAAGCAGTTCTCCGGGAAACACAAGAGAGACGCCTGCTGTTCCAAACCCATTTACCATCACCCAGGATTCAAGTCTGCACTGGTCAGGGGGCTGCTGCCCTGAGCACCTCTTTTCATCAGTGTGATGTACACTGCAGGGTGGACAATTTAAGCCCTCTGCTGCCAACTACATCAACTAAAGAGAAAAAAACATTAGAAATTTAGCAGAGCACTACAGGACTCTAGAAAACATTAAAGTGTTTGAAATTTTAGGTTTGCCAACAACCCAGGCATGTAGAAAATAAGCTGGGAATAAAATTCATTGACATTAAAGCCAGAAGAAATACACATAAGTAAACCCAAGGAATTCATTATAAATTTGGCAGATCTATTGGGAGATAAGTAAACAGCTGAAAAAAGTATATAAAATTAAGTTTGCTGTAACGTAAAAACAATTTAAAATGAACTAGGAAAACACAAAAATGCCCTTACCTTTTAATGCACTGTCATTGGCACCAAAGAAAATTGTAACTGCTACTGGGTTATCCAAACTGTTCCCTTTCTGGATTAATCTTGGAAGGATAATTTTGGCCCATCTGGTATTGTAACCTGAAAATCCACGATTCAGAACATCACATTTTCTGAAAAGAAAAATTTTAAAAGAAGATTTTAAAAGAATTGTGGGCAAAGAATTGTTTCCAGTTCCCTGTAGCAACCTTTGGTGAGGGTGTGCTCTCCGGGTTTATAATGCCCTGCTGACGTCACATGGCTCTGACGCTGCCCAGCTTTCACTCTGACAAGTGCAATAACATAGCTGAAGTACGCTAGTCAAAGCTCTTGAGTGGTTCCAAGACAGAGGTAAATTCATCACATTCCTCAATCGGAGCGGTTATGAATAATTACAAAGGGGCTATGATTTAGTCTGCAGACTAGCTGATTTCATGCAGTCAGTGGGGTCCTTTTAAAATGGAGTTCACAGCACGCAGGTATTAATCTGAGCAAGTATCTTAGGTCACTAACAAGCTGGAACTCAAATATACCAGTGGTTTGTTTAGTTTGGGTAAGTGTACAGAATATTTTTGAGACTTTTTAATAGACTATTTTTTTTAGAGGATTTTCAGGTTTACAGCAAAATTGAGCAGAAGGTAGAGATTTCCCATATTCCCTGTGCCCCCACTCACGTACAGCCTCCTCCACTATCAACATCCCCCACCAGAGTGGGACATTTGTTACACGTGATAAACCTACATTGACACATCATTATCATTATCACCCAATGGTTTTGATTCAATAATTTTGATAAATATATTAGTTGTGTTTCAGTTTAAAGCAGTTCATTAACAGGCATTTTTTTCCCTTCTTAAAAATATATGATTTGACTCACAGTACTATGTAGTATAATGAAAAACCAAACTATGGAGCTGGTTGCCTGCGTTTGTATCCCAGCTCCTCACTCAGCTGTGACCCTCGGTACATCTATAGATGTTTAAAGTTGTCCATAAGGGCCAGCCTGGTGGCATAGTGGTTAAGTTCACACACTCTGCTTTGGCGGCCCAGGGTTCGCAGGTTCAGATCCCAGATGTGGACCAACGCACCGCTTGTCAAGCCATGCTGTGGTGGCGTCCATATAAAGTAGAGGAAGATGGGCACGGATGTTAGCCCAGGGCCAGTCTTCCTTCACAAAAAAAAATAAAGTCCATAGTAAAAAAAAAACTTTTTAAAATGAATCTCAGAGTTCAATTTATAGTTAGCAAATTGACGTGGTTCATTTTTGTGTGTGGTTCAAATTTCTATATAAGCAACTTAGCAGAGAAGCTAGGGCACCAATGAACAACTCTGCAGGCTACAAGGCCAGGCAGCAGATGCCAAGGGGCAGCAGGAGGAGATTCGGTTTTTGACACTACTGTGAAAGCCTGCAGCACTTAAAAATCTGGGAACCACCACCAAAAACTTCAGTCACATTTATTTCTAACTGTGATTCTTCATGTTAACGTGTAATGACTACAAAAAGCTGACTAGCTGGGGCCGGCCAGGTCGGGTATTGGTTAAGTTCGTGTGCTGCACTTCAGTGGCCCAGGGTTTGCAGGTTCAGATCCCAGGCTCGGACCTACACACCGCTCATCAAGCCATGCTGTGGTAGCATCTCATACAAAATAGGGGAAGACTGGCACAGATGTTAGCTCAGGGACAATCTTCCTCACCAAAAAAAAAAGAAAAAAAAAGCTGACTAGCCATTTTAAAGACTCCACTTACAATACTTTAAAATGGAATACTCTCGAATTTTGACAAGGTGAGTCTGTCTTACATCCATCCAATGGTTTAAGTCGCTGCAGCACTTGAAAAACAAAAGGCAGAACTGCTTCCTCCCTAAGGCCTCTGTGAGGCAGCAGTAAAATTGCAAGGTCTGGAATCAGAGTGGCCAGGGCCTGCATCTCACCGCCCTCGACTATCAACAAGGCCTTGGCCACTTACTCAATTCCTCTGAGCCTCAGTCTCCCAGCTGTAAAAGACAAACACTAACATCTAATCCGCCAGGTTGTGAGAAGATTAAAACAAGTAATGTGGTGGCCAGACACATGTAAGGAGCTCAATAAGTGGCAGCCATCAAAGATTAAATAAAATCATTATAAGGCAGTGAACTAGGAAAAAAGTGCTGGTGAGGCCCAGGGTTGAAACTATTAAGGCTCCCTTCTGAGAGGGGAAGAATATCTAAATTTTTCTGGATTGAATAACAATCAGTAGTGCCCAAGTTATTTAAAAGGCTAAAGAAACTAGAAAATTAAGAAAGGCTTTTACATAAATTCATGGCTAATAACAGGTATTTAAGTTCAGACAAAGATGAGAAAAGGATAAGAATTAACTAAATGATTCCTTCCAAAACATCTATGCTCTGTAAGACTGCCTTCCAGAAAAAATGTAAATTAGGTGTTTTACCAATGACAACAGGCAAGGGCATATCTTTAAAAGCAAACAGCAGAAGCTTTTAAAAACTGAAAAAGGTGAGTTTATTCTAACTCCTTCAAATCAAGTATCTTTGGTTAAAGAAATACTTGGATAAGGCTAAAAAAATTGATGAAAATATATCAATAAATTTTAAAAGCATTTAAATGGATTTAGAATTGTTAAAATGCTTTTGTAAAGAGTATACAAAGATCTTATTTAAAGCTAAAACTTAAAGATACCACTATGAGACACACCTACATATTTTAAATTTATTACCATCCATGTAGGCAGTACAGAAGGGCAGTTACAGTGAGGGGTGTCTTCACAACTTTCAAACGTGGAAATGAGGTTAAATTAAAACACTGAACCAGTTCAGGGCTGTGCACTGGTTGAAGCAGACGTTAGGGGCTCAGGCCCCTGAGCATTAACATAGCTGAAGACTGAATGTGTCGATCCAAGGGCAGTTGTTCCGTGTGGGACAGAAAGAAGCGTCAGTTCTGGGGGTGCAGCGGTTTAGTCTGCGCTTGGCAGCCCGGGGTTCGTGGGTTTGGATCCCAGGCGCCCGCTGACGCACTGCCTGTCAGCCACGCCGTGGCGGCGTCCCATATAAAGTAGAGGAAGATGGGCACGATGTTAGCCCAGGGCCAGTCTTCCTCAGCAAAAAAAAGAAAGAGGAAGATTAGCAATGGATGTTAGCTCAGGGCTGGTCTTCCGCACATAAAAAAAAAAAAAGGAGGGTGGACTTGAATTGTCTGGTCCCTTGGCAGTGAATGCAGATGATGCCAGTGAACCCTCGAGTGTCCCTATGTCCCTCTGCTCTCCACAGAGCCTCCTAGTTTCTCATGTACATCTGGTGGAAGAACATGGGCTCAGTATGCCAATGTGAGTATTCCACTCTGCCTGGGTTCTATCTCCTGTTCCACCAGGGCACCTTAATTCCTAATAGGCTCTCGTGAGCTTGGTTGAGGTGAGTGCGCCCAGGAGAGGGGGCATCCTCTGCAGTGGAGCCTGAGCGGAGAATTCACCCAGGTTAGGCCTCCTTGTTGGGTCAGCCAGCAGCCACTCAGCTTCGTGCTATGTGTCTCAGCAAGATGTTATATAGATCTTAAGAAGTTATATAAATAAGGCTTAGCAGACCATACACTGTCTACAACTTTGTCCTTTTTTGTAATTACTCTCAATTCTGAAAAATAACTAGCTTCTAATTAAGTGGTCTTCTAGCAATCACACCTGTAAACTATCAACTAACAAGATTTTAGTACTAAAAATATTAATTATTTATGAAACATTTACATGCTGGTGAAACATTTGAAATGCCTGGAGTTTTTCAGGCCATGTGAATAATTATTTGGCTTTTCAAGATTTTCTATTTGTTCAGAAAAGGTTAATGGACTAATTAAACAGTTACTGGATTACTATAAATAAAAGCTAATATTTACTGAGCACTTATGTCCCAGGCACCTGACTAAGCAAGCACACATTAGCTCATTCCCCGCCAAACAAGAAAGCAGGTGCCCTTGTCATCTCCAGAGATGCAGGAGCATGGGCCTGGAGCCAGCCACCTGCCACTTCTTAGTTGTGTGACCTCATTTAACCCCTCTCCATCTTATTTTTCTCAGCTACAAAATGGGTAGGAGAATAACTTACTCTATATTTCAGGGTAGTTACAAAGATTAAATGAGACACACATGAAGCATTTTATGCAGTCTCTGGCACCTGGTTAAGTATTCAAGAAAGTTAGCTATCACAATCCCCCCATTTTACAGAAAAGAAAACTGAGGAATGAAATGATACTTTCATGTTTTTAGATTAAGTCCACTTAAATAGAGACAGAATTTGGGAACAGAAAAAGCTGGAAGGTTAATATTTTCATTTCCAGTTTAGGGGATAAAAATGAAGGAGAAAGTAAAGACGTTTTAAGCACATTTCACATTTAGAAATAAAATATATTTTCTTGGTGTGTTAATTATACTGATGAAGAAAATTATCAAGTAATGATAAGCTGGTAGTACATGTGGCTTATCATTTCTTCTAAAAGAGGAAAAGACAAAACTCCTGCCCATCAGTTTACTGATATCCCAAACACAAATACTCATGTCTACTGTTTTTAATGTGGAAAATATTTCTAAGTATTTACTTTTTTAACCTCTTGAATTGGGATATTATTTCCCTTTTAATGACTTCCTTAGCATATGTTTAAATTAAGTTTGGCACATAAAATACCAAAATGATCACTATTTTTGATATATTTTATAAAGAGATTTTGAGGGGAAAAGGTATCTATCCAAAAAATGAATCCAACTTTGGTTTATGAATGTATTTTGCTTTCCTTCAACTGAACTCCTCACTAATCATTTAAATCATATCCACCATAACTGAAAAAGAATTTGTCTTTTTCACGTGGTGAATGGCTGTATTCATTGGATCCAAACTCCTAATATATCTTTCACAACTTTTAGGGTTTGATTTCACACAGTGGCAAAGTTTTTACTGAACCCTGAGGGCCTGCCCTTTCTCCTCCTCTCCCTCAACCCCGCATATTCACTAACCAGGGGAGGCCAGCAAAGACGAACAAGGACTTACTGTTTGAAACTGTATCATTCACTCTCTTTTCCTGAGATGCAATTACATTTTTCATCAATAAACACTCAAGAATCAATCTAGAAACTATTCTCACCTGACCAGCTTGTCAGCCAGTGATGCTCCCCATCCACCCTGCTGGAAAGAAAACTGAAGAAAGAAAAGCCCATTACCACTTATCAGCATAAGCAGGACATTTTAGTAAGGGACACTTTGGTCAGCAACTCTTTCATTTTCTCTATGTACTCCCCGACTTCTTGGCCTCCATCATCTGCTTTGCTCAGAGGTCACTTAGGGATTTCTATGCTGCACCTCAGCAGCACTCTGGAAATAAGGGTAGGTTTCTTCCTGATCAGCTAGATTTGAGCCAGTCATCTGCATTTTTTTGAGACCTAATGTTAGAGTCATTGTTATCTAGAAAAGCTACTTAAATCTACGTACAAGAGAGAAAACTCACTGTATATCAGTTAGGAAATGAAGTCCATGCTTTACTACTTTTCCACAGTTGAAAGAATTAATAAGGAAATTAATGACAGAACTGAGAGTGAACATTTTTTGATATACATTCCCATGGAATTTGGAAAGCCCTTACTGCCCTAGATGCCTAAAAATAATGTTACCAATTATCGGCATATTTGTAGAAAATTGGTTTAGGAAGTCATGTCTGAACGTGAAAAAAATAAGAAAAAACACCACGGGAAAGTAATTTTTAAAATCTAAATGTACTTCCCTCCCTGAAGTAAGAACATTTTATCTTTCCTTAATATGAGTTGAAATGATCTTGGGTGAAAAAAACTATTTTATTCTTGGAGGCATTTGTTTCAAGATCACCCTGTTCCACCAGGAAGCAGGGTCTTCTGCAGGGACCGGCTGTACAAACACTGGAGGGAGCGATTCGGTCGCCGCCGCGGTGGGTGCAGGGGGGCCTCGCGGGAGGCTCCGCGCGGGTACAAGGCAGAGTTCGTGGAAAAGAACTGCCACCGACAAGGAAGACACTAAGATGAAAACCACTCAACTCGTACCCCAGGTCTTCCCAAAGGACGCAGAGAGGACAGAGCACCGAACGAGGCTCTGTCCGTCCCGGCGGGGCCTGGCCGGTCCCCTCCCCTCCCCGCGCCCGGCTCACCCGAAAGCAGAGGACGTGCACGTGTGAGCAAGCGCTGCGTGACCCGTTAGCCTGAACACGTCACCGTCCCTGAGGCTGCGGACAAGCAGACACGGGACCGGCCGCCAGGGCGACACCCAGCGACGGAGAGTGGGGCACGACGGTCGTGTGAGGACGCCGCGGGCCCTGCCGAACAGATCCCGCTCGGGCGCGCTCAGCCGTCGGGGCCGCCTCGGGACCGACGGGCGAAACCGGCGCGCGGAGGGCGGGCCGGAGCCCCTGAGGAAGCCAGGCCCGGCCGGGCTCCCGCAGGGGCGTCGTCCGGGGGCCTCGAGGGCGCTGCCGAGGACGCCCGAGAGACCGGCGGTGAGACCCGGCCGGGGCCGGCGGCGGTACCTGGGTGATGGAGTCTCCGAAGAGCAACACCCGCGGCCAGAGCAGAGACGCACCGCAGCCCACCGCCTCGCACAGCGCCATCGAGCCAGCGGCGAGGCGGGGCCGGCCCGGACCGGATATCCGGCGGGCGCCGGGGGCGGGGCCGCCGGGGCGGCAGGCCCCAGCGCACGCCGACGCCCTCCTGTCTCCCGCCGCCGTTGGGGGCTCTTCTTCACCGGTCTCTGCTATCACGGGCGCTCGGCCGGGGCTCCCTTGGCGGCCAGCCGGTGATTTTTTAGGACTCGCGATAGCTGTTGCCTCTTGGAAAGCCTCGCCTTCTGCGTTCATTAGCTCTTGGTTCTTTCATCCCGAGTCGTTAGGAGCGGGGCGCGCACGGCGACCCCGGGGGAGACGAGGGGCGGCGCGACTACCCGCACTCTGGCCGGTGTCGCCGTCAGTTCCCCAGATGGAAACCGGCCCCGAAAGGAGAGCGATTTGGCGCCAGCGCCACCCATCGCTCCAAGGCGGGTTCATATGTTTTAGCAAATGGCGATAGTGTGAAGGAACGGCAGGAAGGACTTCCAAGGGATCCATTCATCACACAACCATCTCTTGGAAATAAAACTTATTTACTCAGGCATTTATCGAAGGTTTTGACTTAGGTTAAAGAAGAACTTACTCGTGACATTTACTAGTGACAGTGAGGCAGACTACTGCGATGGGGTTTTGCAATAGGGGAGAGAGATTAGGCTCAACCTAAACACAGTAAAGGAAAGTGGGGATTTATAGCCAGGAGCAGGGTGAGGGATCAGGTGGATGTAAAATTACTAAGAGGTAGGGTAATTCTTTGCTAAACTGACCTAACAGGACTCTTGCTGGAGGCGTGCCGGGTGATCAGATATCAGCGGGTGGGGGATGAGGATTTGAGCAGATATCCAGGGTGATCAGGACGAGGGTGGGGGATTTTCGTTAGGTTGACAGGATTCTTGCTAAAACTGGACCAAAGGGACTAAGGTGGGGGCCTAGTCAGAGAAGACTCAGGGGAACCTGAAAAACGGGCCAGAAGATGTCCTGAAACAACTGAGCTTTAGGTGAAAACCAGAAGAGCAGGGGGAGCAGTGCACGTTGGAAAAGCTGACATCCTTTCGTGTGGCTGGATGTGGGCTGTCAGGAGGGAGAATGGCTGGAGCTGGAGAGGCAGGTAGGGTGATGAAGAGTGTGACCGCATCTTCAGGCCGGTAGTTCCCTGGCTTCATCTGGGGAGCTTTGAAAATACGTGCTGATAAAGGACCCTCACTCCAGACCAACTAACAACTTGATACTAAGACGAGGGCATCAATGTATTTTTAACGCTCCCCAGGGGATTCCAGTGTGCAGCCAAGGTTGAGAACCCGTTAGACCAAGTTAAGGTGTTTGGACTTCATCCTAATTACAATGAAGGAGCCCTAGTTACAGTGAAGGATTTTCAGCAGGGGAGGTTTGAGGTCAGATCTGTGTATTTTAGGACTCAACCAGAGGGAGAGAAGGGAGGTTGTGGCAGGAACCAGAGGGAAGAGGATGACTTGGACTCAAAGAGCTGCAGTGGAGCTAAAATGGGGGCAGATTCAAGAGAAATTTACAATCCTTAACTTCGAATTGGTTACCTCAGGGAAAGGGACTAGGGGTAAATGACACTTTCCCTTTTTGCTAAGTATAGTCTCTATTGTGAAGATATTACGTTTGTGTTTTTTGTAACTTAAAGATGTTTTAAAATCTATCATAAAATCTTATATGACACTTGTAAAAGGTGACCCTAGGCCTTTGGTTTCCGCCAAAGACAAAGTAGGCCATCTTACAGAAATAAATGTATTTCAAGTAAAAGAAGTAAGATTCACGCCCTGAAGTTTGTCATCAAAGCATAGTGAAGGAGTAGTCAAAGGTTATAAGTCACCAGGAGGTGAGACAAGATGAGGACCAGTGTCGGTGGAAGTTAGTGACTGGATGACTGATGCCTTTAGCTTGACGGTGAATGTTAGCAACTTGGAGGTTGGGTTGTGAAGGCGAGGAGCTAGCTTATGCATGTGTTCACTCCCTCCAGAGAGGTAACAATCAGACCTTGTCACTGAAGGAGATGCCGAAGAAGCCCCTAGCAGAGCCGACCTGCTCCCTCAGCACACAGCACCAGACACTCCCGTGTCGTTATTTGCAAGTCTGAATTACCCGTACTTTAGAAAAGTGGATTAATGATTAATCTACATATGAAACAATTCAACAACTGACGCTTGAATACCTTTGAATTTGAGTCATAAAAATTATATTCTGAATATCTCTGAATTGAATGTGTAGATATCATACAAAGAAAATATTATTAAATCCTGAAAGTCATAATTTTACAAACGTTTAAATTAAGGAATTTGGCAAGAGTAGAGGAGGGAAGAAATAGAAAAAAGGCTTAAAACTTTAAGTGATCATCTCCAATTATTCATTCAAATTCAGAATATGGATATGAAAATACAAACCATTGTGTATTTTCGTAAAAAGTACAGTAAGACATTCTGACTCAGTTATTATGAGCAGATCCCTAAGGTTTCAGTGAGAGGGGCAAACATGGCTGGAAGTGGAATCAGTAAACTGTAAAATAACGGGCAGTTTATTTAGCAGTTCTAGAACAATGGACAGATTAGCTGATAATTTAGAAATATTCATGCTGTTGGAATGAAGTCCATTTGACGTCAAAGTAAACAGGCTACCCCAGAGAAACTAATGTATTTTATTTTAAGTAACAGAAGTAGAGTCAAGCATTAAAAAAAAGTTTTAACATAAAGAGAGACACAAGGTTATCAATGAACTGGCGTAAGGGCCTCATACAGTCTCTGTGCAGCCAGTTCCACCATTTCTCGAAGGGATTCATCATCTTCACTTCCTTCTTCACATTCTACAGTCTGAAAGTAAAAGCACAAACATGCCTTTCAACTTAAGAGTCTAGACTTATTATATGGAAGATAAACTAATACTCTCTAAGAACAATCATGTCCTATAGGAGTAGAGGTCACAGAAGCATGATTGTCAAGAACCAGAATCACTGCACTGCACACTATGGGCACGGGCATGGACGCAGAGATTCCCCACAGCATAATGACTGGGTCTAATTAAGAGATTAATTTGGGGAAAAAAAGACTATGTGGAAAGTCTAGTGAACTGTTTACTTCAAAGGTCATATTTTGATCCAGTAAATGATACTCCAAAGAATTTACTTTATGCAACACAAATTACTTAGCAAGCAATGGATGTGGTTATCTACTCAACATTTGATATTAAATTTGATTTAGACTAATAATCTTCTAGTTACTTCTCAACTACAAAACATATGCTGTTTAAAAAAATTATCATACCATAAATATTCCTCATATAAAAATTTAGGAAAGATAGAAAAAAAATCCTTAATTCTATGGTTTAATGATAACTACTGTCAACATTTCAGTATATAACCTAGACTTTTAGCTATACATATATATTTCTTTAAAACAAAAGTGGGACAATTTTTCATACTTGCTCTCGTAACTTTTTTTTTCACTCAACAATGTAGGTGGACAACTTTCAACATTAATAAATCTACATCATCATTCTTGATGGCTGTATATTTAGTATTCCATATTTAAGCATATACCCTATACATTATTTATTATCTCCTACTCTTGTATATTTAGGTCTCTGGCAATTTTGTTCATGTTATAATCAATGTTAAAACAAACATCCTTGTATATATATCTTTGCTCGCTTGTCTAATTATTTTCTTTGGTTAAATCCAGTACGTGGAATTGTGGATGAAGGCATTTGTTTTTTTAAGGCTTTTGATGCATACCACCAAACTGCCTTGCAGAAAGAATGTACCACCTAATATAACCTCCTCCCCATCCCCAAATAGCATCTGAGAATAACTGTGTCCCTATTCTTTTACCAGCACTGGGTCACAGCACTCGTTTTAATCTGTGCCAATATGATAAGCAACAGTGATATTTAATACATTAAATTTGTATTTCCTCTAAGTATTAATGGATCTGGTCTGAACATTCATTTCATATGTTTATTGACTATCTGTAATTGTTCTCTAGTGAATTATTTATGTGCTTAGCTTATTTTTCTACTGAGGTAAAATAAATCTAGTGTTTTCTTGAAACATCTATACAGTCAAAGAACATACAAAAGAGATTTAAAACATATATTATTTGTTTAGTAGAACCGTTCTAATCTTCAGAAACAACCCTGCAGGGAAGACATACTTATTCATTTATGCTCGTGAAGTGATTATGCAGGCCCCACCCTCTCAGGTCCTATTGTTTGGAAGGACACATGGATCTTGCTGGTGCAAACAGAAGAGCAATTCTCTGAAAAATCTGGAATCAACTGGATGCCAAACTTGAGAAATGCTGAGGTGGATTAAGGCGTATTATGGAAAAGTGAAGCAGGGGAGTAAAGCAGACACAGGAAACGTGTACTGTGCAGCAACATGGAAAACACTTAGGACAGAACGAGAAATAAAAAGCAAGGATGTAAAACTTTACATATAATAACATAAACACAGCCTGTAAAGAAGCAAATGTAGGAAAAAACTGGAAGGAAATGCCAAAATGCAAAAGTAAACTGTCAGGTGTGGGATCATAGATGATTTTTGCCTTTACTTTATTTCCCAAATGTCTGGACATGTAGGAAGGAACAGCTACATACCCGTGTCTCCAGGTTTATATTAGCAGTTTTTCCATCCACTGTGACACTAAGAATAGAACCATCTTTTACACTTACACAGTCTTCTCCAAATATGTCCCTTAAGATAAACAAAGATGTAATATTAGTGTAAAATACATTTACAAATATGTATAGTTTTATATATTAGGAGAAAAATAACACTGAAGATAGGCCCTAGTTCTGTAGAATACTTATATCCATACTTGTATCCACTCCTGAGATGTACTTCTTAATTATTTACCTTCATATATTTTATTAATTTTATAAAACAGGTAACAAACACAGCTACCATTTATTAAGAATGCTCCATTCAGCAGGCATTGTGCTAGGCACTTCATACCCATTATCTTAACTATAATAATTTTGGTAAGGAGCCCCTTTTACATAGGAGGAAAATAAGACACACTGAAGTGATTTGCTTTAGGCCCCATGGCTGGTAAGCAGCAGAGCTGGTCTTCAAATCCAGGCATTGAGGTTGAAGCGGCTCCAAGGCCACTGGCTCTCCGCTCCTTTTAATCAGTCCCAAACGCCTCCTCTGAGATACTCTCTGTATTCACTGAGCACCTTCTATACGCCTGG
This sequence comes from Tapirus indicus, assembly GCA_031878705.1. Taxonomy (NCBI): domain Eukaryota; kingdom Metazoa; phylum Chordata; class Mammalia; order Perissodactyla; family Tapiridae; genus Tapirus; species Tapirus indicus. Next base: position 7,635,973 of record CM062923.1, on the reverse strand, counting down.
TATGGTGCTTGGCACCGGGATATGGAAATCACTGAGGACCTGCCTCTGTCACTGAGGAGCTACAGTTTAACAATTAATTTCCACATTCGTCCCCATCAGTTACACAGGTATTTGCAAACAGCAGGCTGGGTACAGGCAAGAAAAGATAGTCAGTGAATCTTAAAAGTCCATAGAGACCGGCCAGCCCTCAGCAGTCAAGCACTGACAGTAAGGTATTAAACTGGGGGGCGGGGGGGGGGGCAGTTAGTTGCTGGCTCTTTCAGGTGGTTAATCTTAAAAATCTGTTTGAATAAAGTTGGCTAGGGAACCTACTACTAAGGAGGAATACTGTATTTTAACTACAGAAATCTACTCAAAATGATAGGAAAAAAGGTTTCATTTTCATAATCAATTGGTGGTTTGTTTAAAGAAACTAATAAATTTATTCCTACATAATCCTAAGAATTTAAACAACTGGAGTGATAAGCTGCATCTTTTTGAATACGGTCAACTTGGAAGTTGAAACACACTGGTATCACACATTCACGAGGCGGATGTAAGCTTTGGCTCTTTATCTCATATTTCTGTTTGCAACAGTTCAAGTGTGTTTGTGGAAGGGCGAAGGAGAGGGAGGCAGGGGGAGCGGCATAGTAGGGTTGGGGGAAGAAAGCCAGAGGACAGTAAAGTTGAAGGGCCAGCAACCTCTTGCAGACTGCCCGTGCATGGCTTACAGGGAGCTGCAGCCGTGTACTTCCATCCAGCACCACCAACTGTGCTGCCTGGGAAAGCTTAGCTATTCCAGGGCAACACAGGTTCTTCTATTCCTGTAAAGTCTCTAGGAACAAAGCAAAGCCTCTGCCCCACAGCAGAACTGTTCTAGTTACTAAGTTCCCTGGACAGGCACAGGAGAGCACTGATGCCTGTCTTCTCCAAAAGGGCTTTTTTTTTAACCTGGGGTGCCAAGAGAGACACAGGCAGGGAGATGTCTAACCCCTTGAAATCAAAGGTAAAATTGTGTGTGAGCTTATGCGTGTGTGGTTGTGTCTGTGTGCGTATTTTCCCTCATGGGAGAACTTCCAGAGCCTTACCCGACTGTCCAAGGGGTCAATGGTCTAAAATGATTAAGGTCAGACTCCAAGGCTAACAGGTCGGGCTTTCAGAAACTACAGAGTAATAGAACTGGGGGCTGCTCTAGCCACAGGGTTGGGAACCGACAAACACAGAACCTGCTGCCTTTTTAATGGCAACAGAAATCACTGTTCCTGCGCTGTTTGCTGATTTTTAGTTTGTATGACAGGGATGCTTTTTAAAATCAAAATGACCCCACCAAGAACACTTTTCTGTAGATGTGTGATGGCTTCTGTAAGAAAAGTCACCATTTAAAGCATATTATCCATTTTTTAAAAGCCACTAAATGACTGCTTTAAAAGATTATCAGAGGCATCACAATCCCTGAATTCAAAATATACTATAGAGGGATAGTAATCAAAACAGCATGGTACTGGTACAAAAATAGACACACAGATCAATGCAACAGAATTGAAAGCCCAGAAATAAAACCACACACCTATGGACAGCTGATCTTCAACAAAGGAGTGAAGAACATACAATGGAGAAAGGAAAGTCTCTTCAATAAATGGTGCTGGGAAAATTGGACAGCCACGTGCAAAAGAATGAAAGTAGACCATCTTCTATCACCATACACAAAAATCAACTCAAAATGGATTACCTGAAAGTAAGACCTGAAACTATCAAACTCCTGGAAGAAAATATAGATAGTATGCTAATTGACATCAGTCATAAAGGGATCCTTTCGGATTCCATGTCTACTTGGACAAGGGAAACAAATTCTACAAGGCAAATGAAACCAGGATCAAAATGAATAGACAACCCACCAGCTGGGAGAAAATATTTGCAAATCGTATATCCAACAAGGGATTAATCTCTGTAATATATAAAGAACTCACACAACTGAGCAACAAAAAAACAAACAACCTGATCAAAAAATGGGCAGAGGATATGAACAGACATTTTTCCAAGGAAGATATACAGATGGCCAACAGACACATGAAAAGATGTTCAACATCACTAATCATCAGGGAAATGCAAATCAAAACTATGCTATCACCTTACACCTGTTAGAATGGCTATAATCACCAAGAAAAAACCCAACAAATGTTGGGGAAGTTGTGGAGAAACGGGAACCTTCATTCACTGCTGGTGGGAACGCAAACTGGTGCAGCTTCTATGGAAAACAGTACGGAGATTCCTCAAAAAATTAAAAATAGAAATACCTTATGATCCAGCAATCCCACTCTTGGGCATCTACCCAATGGACATGAAATCAGCCATCACAAGAGGCTTATGCACCCCTATGTTCACTGCAGCATTTGTTCACTATAGCCAAGAAGTGGAAGCAACCCAAGTGTCCCTCGACTGATGATTGGTTAAAGAAGATGTGGTATATACATACAATGGAATACTACTCAGCCATAAAAAAAGACAAAATTGTCCCATTTGCAACAACATGGACGGACCTAGAGGGTATTATGTTAAGTGAAATAAGCCAGAGAGAGAAGGACAAGCACCACATGATTTCACTCATATGTGGAATATAAACTAACACACAGACAGAGAGAACTGGATGGTGGTTACTGGGGGAAGGGGGTTGGGGGCTGGGGCGTGGGCACAAGGGGTGAAGGGTTACATCCACAGGGTGATGGACAAATAACAATGTACAACCCAAACCCCACAATGTTATAAACTATTAAGACATCAATAAAAATAAAAAAAAATAGATTATCAGTGTGGAATTTTGTGGAAAAGAAGGAACAAAAATGTTAACATAAAAACCTCCAAACATGCAGAGTACCTTTTTTGGTTAAGATGTCTAATTAAGTAACGTTCAGTTTAAAAACAGGAGCAGTAACTTATTCAACAAGTATTTGAGAGATTGCTATGTTCAAGGCACTGTGCCTGATGCTGAAATTATAAAATTCAAATCTTTTTATTTTTCCTTTTTTTGGTATAACACAAGCTTAAATTGTAGTTATTCACTATGAAGCAGTTTTATGATTATTTTATTTGGAAAAAAATTCTGAAATCAGGCTTAAAGAGTACTGGAGGAAAGAGTAAAGACCTAATATTTGGTGTTTAGAAAAATACTGAGTTTAAAGGTAATTCATAGTTTATAGACTTACCATCTGAGAAGAGTCTAGAAGAAAACCATTTAAAATTTTTTTAAAAATTTTTTTATTGAGGTAAGATTGGTTTATAACATTATATAAATTTCAGGTGTACATGATTATATTTTAATTTCTGTGTAAACTACATCATGTTCACCACCCAGACGCTAATTACCATCCATCAGTCACCCCTTCTGCCCTCCTCCCTTCTCCCTTCCCCTCTGGTAACCACCAAGCTAATCTCTGTATCTATGTGTTTGTTGTTGCTGTAGAAAACCATTCTTAACGTAGAATTCACATTTAAGAAGTAAATATATAAAATAATTCTTAAAGGCATAGTGACACTAGGTTAAGATTTAATACTTGTCCTTGATAACAATGTTTTAATCTTGGCTGACTACACCAGCCCATGTAAAAGCATCCTGAGGCTTTATACTAAGTAAATATATTTCACAGAGAAATGGCTAACCAAGCAGGTCACACGTACTTGGAACTAGCTAGTGTTTAGCTGGAAGGAAGTGGTTCAAATCACTTTACTGACAGAAACACAGGCACCAGAGTGGTTAAGTGACCTCATCTGAGCCTCACAACCAGTCAGTGATGAGCCAGAATTGAGTCCAGGCTTCTTCCTCCCATCCGCTGCCTCAATACCTTGTTCAGCAATAATGCGTGCAATACTTACTGGAGCATGATCTCCAACCTCTTGCTATAAACGTGCATTTCTAATTTTTTAGAAACCTTTTGTACTGCACCTGGAAAAAAAAGCAACAGAGGGTTCAATTTCCAAATTTCTATTTAGAATAATTTCTAAATCAATAATCAGAACATAGTTACTGGTAAGTCAAAGTGATTAAACCATAGACTCCTTCAAGTGACAAACACGTATACATATCATCTACCTGCTGAGGCAAATTGATATTTTCATCAGTTTATTTCATGTTCTTATTGAAGAACTACAAAACAACATTTAAGATTATTTTAAATTTTATTTCTGTTTCTCAAACATTTCCACATTCCATTTTATGAGCAGAAGTGAGTGAAATTATAACTCCAGGAGTTCTAGGGGCTCATCTAAGCTCAAAGATCTCTGAAGTCTTTTGTTTTATCTAAAACGTTGTGTAAATTTAGCATTCTACCTATAATTGTTTTAACAAAATTAATATTTAAAATCACTTGCCAGTTAGATTACTTAGCTTTCCCCCAAAACAAAGTAATTTGACAAATCAGGAAGATGAGTCACACTTGATCTGGAGTTTCAAGTAAGCCCTGGCACATCACTGAGTACCTCCCAGTCCATCAGCAGCAGCAAAACAGTGCAGAACTAACTGGCAGCTCCTCAAAATGTTAAACATACAGTTAACATGTGACTCCACTCCTAGGTATTGACCCAAGAGAAATGAAAACATGTGTCCACACAAAAACTTGTACATCAATGCTTATAGCAGCATTCTTCATAAGAGCCAAATGGTAGAAACAACCCAAATGTCCATCAGCTAATGAATGGATAAACAAAATGTGGTATAGCTATACAATGGAAAATTATTTGCCATAAAAAGAATGAGATACTGGCACATGCTACAACATGGAGGAACCTTGAAACGTTATGCTAAGTGAAAGAAGCCAGTCACAAAAGACCACATATTGTATGATTTCATTTATAGGAAATATCCAGAATAGGCAAATCCATAGAGACAGAAAGTAGATCATTGGTTGCCTTAAGTAGGGGAGAATGGTGGGATTGGGGATTATTGCTAAAGGACATGGTGTTTCTTTTTGGAGTGATGTAAATGCTCTCAAGTTGTTTGTGGTGAATCAACTCTGTGGAAAAGAGCCAAACTGTCATTTCTCCTAAATTATTCTATTATTCAGAACATAGTTACTCTAATTGTTTTTGACTCATGAGTTTTAATTGAATATACAACTAACCAGATGCCAGCCAAGAAAGCTATATTATAAAACCTTTACACTTTAATTATAGTCATTAATGTTAAGTATTAAACATTTACTGATGTAAAAACAATCTCATAAAATATATTATTAAAAAATAAATCTACGAAACCGTATATTAAAAAAAAGCTTTCCAAAGTGTGTGCATATATATTTGCATATTTATCGCTAGTATTTATGACAAACTCCTCAGCTGTATGAGATTAAATGTGAAATCATACAATCATGCACGTATACCTGCCCTTAGTAGGTCTGTGTGTCAAAACAGGACACAGACATGCTGAAAACAGGTGCAGTGTAAAATAGAAGAACGTAATGGAATATAAGAACAAAAAAGGATATATTTTGAAATGTATAAGCTTTCCTATGTGTCCTTGGTAAAAATGGAGGGACATATAAATTGACACTGGGGCTAAACACACACTCAGATACAAATTCAAGTTGTGTTTCCAGAATCTGGACTGAAGTGTCAGCAGGTTAAGAAATGAAAAGGGAGCAAAATGTAATCAAAGAAAAATCAGATTGTTTCACAGAAGGCACCCCTAGAATAGAGTTGGCAAACTTTCTGTAAATGGCTAGATGGTATCTTAGGCTTTGTGGACCATATGATCTCTGTTGCTACTTCTCAGCTCTGCTATTGTAGCTCAGAGAGCAGCATTAGATGATATGTAAACAAACAGGTGTGGCTCTGTTTCAATAAACCTTTATTTACAAAAACAGGTGGAGGGCCGGGTTTGGCTCATGGGCCCTAGTTGCTGACTCTGCTCTAAAAGGGTAAAATACCAAATTTGGGAAGGATAAAGTCAATTAGTTACATAATAAATGTATAGAATGAATGTCCTCAACTTCTTCATGTGCAGCAAAAGAGGGAGTGTGTCAGTCTTGCAATACTTTTCATCTTCTGAAGGAGCAAGTACTACTCATTAAAACCCCTATCACTTAGCCCCAGGGGTGATGACTTTCCATGCTGATGTATCACAAACTCCCCTTGGATCACTGTCTTACCTCTTTAAAATTCATCTTGTCTTGTTTTCTTTCTCTCACCCCCTATTACTAATCCATGAGGAAATACTGCTGGCTTTATCTGCAAAATATGACCCTAGGGGCCGGCCCAGTGGCACAGCGGTTAAGTCCACGTGTTCCGCTTCGGCGGCCCGGGGTTCACCGGTTGGGATCCTGGGCGTGGACCTACTCACCGCTCATCAAGTCATGCTGAGGCAGCGTCCCATATAGAAGAGCTACAACTCTGCAGCTATGATACACAACTAGGTACTGGGGCTTTGGGGAGAAAAAAAGAAAAGGAGGAAGATTGGCAACAGACGTTAGCACAGGGCCAATCTCCCTCAAAAAAAAAAAAAATCTCCCTAATCCAACACTTTCTGCTACCTCCACTACTTCGACCTTAGCCTGAGCCTCTATCTCCTACCTGCAAAAGCTCCTAACTGGAACCTCTGCTTTCACACTTGCCCTCCTCACAGTCTCCTCTCAATAAGCACCAGAGCAATCCTTTAAAAACCCTACAGTGTAACCCATTTCACTCAGACTACAAGTCCAAAGTCCTTAAAACGGCCAACAAGGCCCTACACAAATGCCCCACTCCAAACCTTATCAAGCTGCCCAGCAGACACTCGAGCGTCAGCCCCTAGAGGGCAACAACCTGCTCTGTTCACCAATGTACCTGAAGCACGTAGAATAATCCCTGCCAGAGCAGGTGCTCAATAAAAATCTGATGAATGAATGTTAAATGAAAACATGCAAGCACCTCAAACACTCCCGAATATAAAATCTCATTCTCAATACACCACAAAGTGGGGAAGAACTAGGAAATACAAGGCAGCCAGCAGGTTTAACGTAGTAAACTCACGGAGAAGCCTATTCTCACTTGTCTGCAATGAATCTCTGCTGAAATGCTCAAAGGGTAACCTAATGAAGAAATTTTTAAAATTATGATTATTAGTTTAAGATGAATCACTAATAATATAATGATTATTTTGAATTCAACTACTATAGATCAGAATAAAGGTACATTTTCACTTTGGACCAGAGTACTAAGAAAAACACTCAAGATAAAGTTAAACCAATCTATGATAGGTCATGTATTCCTTCCTGTACAACAGAGACAGTAACTATGTGGTGATTACTGTTAAACCACAACACCTTTTTTTGTTTTCCAGCATAATCATTCATCAGAACAGCAGATGACATCTTGACAACATAGTTGAGTTTCATGCCAACATGCTCTGTGATCCCTCCTCTACCATACAGCATGGAAATGCGCTTAGAGGAGCTCAGATATTAAACATGTCTGAAGACCACACAACAGCTTAATCGGCCTAGAAAAACACCATTTTGGCATAGAAATTTAATTTTTCAGAAAAGTATATATTTTTCTGAATATTGACGTTAGGTGATTATATCACAAAACAGACTTCATTTTACAAAAGGGTTATCAGAACATAATGAACAGAAAGAAACCTGAAGGCTAAAACACATTTCAGTTCAGGAGTGTTGGATCTGAACTGAACCGTCTCAGACACAAAGTGAAGGCCAGCCGCGTTCTCAGAGAAGTGGGCATTAGAACTGAAATGTGTGCTGGCCAAAGACGTCTTCCTCTTTTCATTCCTGTTCTCTGTACTTCACCCTTGTCCCTCACTTCACTGCTCCTAACTTGTGCACCACTAATTAGTTATGACCTTTGTAAAAGGTCCTCTCTCCCACATACCCCAATCCTGTACCTTGTCCTTTATATTTTTACCACCTAAGATAAGAGGTGTAAAACAGTAGGAGAAAACTGACAAATGCCTTAAAACTGTTCTGTCACGAATGTACTTGTAGCCCAGACTGTGACACTGAACATCATGTGAAAATCCGAGGTGTGATGTTCTTCTGTGGCTTGTATAAATGCACAGCTCCATCTCCTATGTTAAATGCACATGGGAGTACTTATCACCTGCTAGTTAATTCACCTAAAACAAATTATCAAATGGGGTCCAAATTATAATTTTTACAATGACTATTACTCAAAACAAATTAAAAGCTTACCAGTAACTCAAATGAATAATTTAGATTTGCCTAGGTATTTATTCATTTCATATTACAGATGTGGCCAGTTACAAGAAGATGGGTTACAAAGTAGTCAGCTAAACTTTTTCTCCTGAACCTAAAGAACTAGTTGTTTTTTTAATTTTAAGAAACAGAAATATCCTATCAGAGAACAAGATCTGATGCCATATGAAGGGTAGAGGCCAGGAGGCTTCCCAGAGTACTTCAAGGGTGACTTCTTCCCCCAGCAGCAAAAAGGGCTACCTTACATGCCAATGACACACATCTTTTTTTTTTTTTTTTTTTTTTTGCTGAGTAAGATTCACCCTGAGCTAACATCTGTGCCAATCTTCCTCTATTTTGTATGTGGGTGGCCGCCACAGCGTGGCTGATGCATGGTATTGGTCCTCACCCAGGATCCGAACCCGCAAACCCGGGCTGCCAAAGGGGATTGTGCCGAACTTAACCACTATGCCATGGGGCTGGCCGCTGATGATGCAGATCTAAAGACATGTATTATACTGAACTATGTATAAAATAGAATCAAACTGTAAAGAAATAACACAAAAATATTTTCACTGATGTTTTCTTTGGCTGAAAATTGCTACTTAGAAAAGGAAACAAAATTATTGCAAAACTGCCTCATAGGGAGATTTGCCATTCTATTCAACAAGTTTTATTAAACATGAATATAGCAGCATATTTTCCTGTTAGACATGCTGGCTTAATTCAGCATTATTTTGGACTTTCTGATTAAATTGTTTTTAAGAGGACTGTTACTAAGGGATTTTATCTTTATGTTAACTGCAACTAGATTTTTATAGTACGAATGAAGACGCAGTACACAAAGTAAATAAAATATTAGTTATGCCTATATCATATCTTAAAGGATCTAGGAATGAAAAAAATCAGGAAATTTCAAGTTCTTTAGAACTCTATTTTCTGCTTTTTAGTTCATAGAGCCATGTGAGAAATGAAAGAATTGATAAAAATGAAATAATTCTGTACCTTTCCTTATTTTCGGGTTTGACTGAACTTCTAATATCACGGTTGTTACTGTATCTGCATACATATCATTGGAAGGGTTTGCCAGCCACTGTAAAGCAAAAGCAGGGTTAGGAAGGTACAACTGTGCCAACCACAAAAGCTGCCATCACTACCCACCTATCCAGACTGTACATATGGGATTACTGCTTCTAGCATTTTCACTGAAATTAACTAACTCACTGTTTACTGAAATTGATTAATAATGCTGGACTTCTCTAATTTTTTAAAAATAACAACAGTAAAATGTACTGAGCACTTCCTGTGTGGCAAGTGTTTTATATGCATTATCTCATTTAATTCTCATAACATCTTCATTACAAAGGAGGAAACTGACTCAAAAGTAACTTGCACAGGATAACACAAGCAGTAACTGCTGGTACTGGACTCACACTCAAACTCCTAGTCACTAATATCTTAGGAGCATAGACCAGTAACATTTTTAAACGTTTACTTTTGTTTCTCATATGCAGCCTAAGATCCCATGATACTCTTTCATGCACCCAGTGCTCCAAGAAAGTCTTCCATGTCTACGAGGTTAGGGTGAAGCCAGCTGAATTATTTCAGAAACGAGCACCCTCCCTATTCTTTATTCTCTCTCCAAAGAGTACTTTTACAAGCAATGTGAGGTACTTGAAAAACTTCCTTTAAGATCTTCTTTGACATTTTAACTCTAGGCAACAAAAACACATTCGCTAATAGTATTTAGTAGCCAGAGCTAAATTAACGTCTCTAGTATCTTTTCCTCCTTCTCAGATATAAATGCTTTGTATATTATTGTATGTAACTTCACATTATAGATAACTACTCTTTTTGACAATTTCTTCAGTTATTTTTAGCCTTAGGAATCAAATTTAGACTTAAATCACAGAACTGCAGTGGGACCAGAACTGACAGATCTTTTTTTTGTTTGTTTTAAAAAATACTATGTATGAACAGAAGAGTTGACCATATAGCTGGGAAATTTACATACAAGCTTGAGATAGAGAAACAGACAAGGTACTTCCTTGGATCATTCAGTTCCACAATTCACTTTGAAAAGTCCTTTAAACTTAACAGATGCCAACCTATCAAAATCAACCATCAAATTCACTTGTTGCCTGAGTTCCAAATTCTACCAGCAGAAATTTAAAATTCTAACAGTGGGAACCACATTCACCTAAATTAACTATTTCTAGCCTTTGTGGATTTGGGTCATTTTAATGTTGCTCATTTGAACCTTCAAAATTCCACTCTCTTAAGAAGTTCTGCACAACAGATAGTTTGTTTGTTTTAATGTAACAGAATTAGATTTTTATCTTGAGAATTTTAAGACCATTTGATGTAACTGAAGACATCTTGGGTAACACAAAATCAGATGAGACTTACTCATATGAGAGGGCCATACTCATTACACATACTGAATACTAAGCTTTAACTTATTATTAGTTTCTATGTTATTGTAACCACATAGAAAATGCCTACCTATGTTATATTTAAAGCTGATCCTGTAAATAAAAATATATACATATATATTTTCTAAAAATTTTTTCCTGCTTGGGAAGAAGCTAATTTTCTTTACAATTACATGTGCACTTAGAACTTTTTTCCCTTCCTTATTTAGGTAAATGATCTTATCTTACTTCTAATACCACCATTCCTGGTTCCTGTATTATAGTAATATTTTTGAACACTTTCAAAGCAGGCTTTTCTTGAATTTCTAATTCTTCTACATCACCTGAAAAAAAAGAATTATGAGATGTATATAATTTTCTTATAATCTTCTGGAGGCATAATTATTCATTTTATAGAGACAGCTCAAATAAAGCTGATACACAATGAAAAAATTAATAACTCATTTATATAGTCAGATTTTAAACAGCTAAATAAGTTTTATATTAATTGCTTATAGCAACTGAAAGTTCTTAACCCGTATTATAAAAATTCATAAAACTAGACAGGATTTACCTTGGACATTAGGTATTTTTTTAGTAGCAAATTTTGGTGATTGTCAAACATCTGTGTTTGTACAAGAGAGTTAGCCACCAGCATCTTAACATTCCACTAGCATCTTAAAATTTAACATGAACCTTGTCAACTACAACTAGTTACTTTTACCTTCTGTCTTCATAGGTTTAATCATTCTACAGGGAAATTCTATTGTCCAAGATGAGACTTTTCTGGTCTTCCCAGTAACCTCTTAATTAAGGATTAATTCAGACATTTTATTAACTTTCTATGTTATGACCTATAATTGTAACATGAAGATCTGAGGGGAAAAAAGATTTTCTTTCTACTGGTTTATTTTATGGTAGTACTTTACCTATGAATTATGAAGAGCATATTAATAGAAAGTGTAATTTGTAATTTGAAGTGTTTTTGCTTATTGGAGAGAGTCCACACATTTTAACTTAGTCACTGCCCCTCATTATGTCAATACACAGAAGTCTCTAACTCAAAATGGTCTAATATGAAAACAGAACAGGTTTACTCTTTTACTGGCGTTTGGCCCTGTGGTCATGCACTCTTATAAAACCTGCTGTATAAATTGGTATTGATAGAAACAGAAAATTTATTTTCAATGAAAAAAGAAAAGAAATAGATAAAATTTTGGTAGAGTAAACTAAAGTAGATTTTAAACATAAGCCAAGACTACTGGTAGTTTTAAAATTTTAAGTGGATCAAGGATAAGAGGTATTACGGGATTAAAAAAAAATTTATCCTTTTCCAAATTTTCACCTAAACATGATAGTATGACCAAGTGAAGTACAAGTAACATTTGTGCAATTCTGAGGCAATTACCAAAATTAAATTAAACCCTTTCCTAGATAATTCTCTTACTCAAAAATAGAAAACAATTAAGTGAATATCAATAAATACACACACCTGTCAATTTCTGCAGCTGGTAATAAAGCAAATTAAAAGGACCGGTGTATGGGATGGCTTGGGTCTGTTTTACAGTGCTCATGGCCAAGTCGGTATAATCTGAAGAGAAAATTAGAATAAATACACTTTAAGAGACAATACTAGTTCCACAAAATACAATCCACAAACACACACTAGGAGTAAAGAAAAGAGAAAGTGAGTGAAAACATGTTTTTCAAGCTAACACGATGCTCCTCAGTTTGTTCCCATCCTACATTTCCCCCTAATCTAAACCCCCTCCAACAGTTAACTTATGCTCCAGCCATAAGAAAGCACCCTCATTCTCCTGAACACAGCAGGCCCCTGAATGCCTCCAAGCCAGTAAGCCAGCTGTCCGCCGCCGTCTTCTCTGCTTGGCAACACCTGACAATCCTTCACCACCTGGCACAAGTGCTACCTGGCTTGCAGAACTTTCCCCAACTCTTCTAGCGCTGTCCTTTCCTCATGGACGGAGCATGCACTTCTATATGCCACTGATCAATACTGTGATTAGCTCTTTGCAAGACTGCTTCTCTCATTAGACAGCTTTTCAAGGGCTGGGACTGTGCTTTTTATTAAATTTTTAGTTCCCCCAGCACCTAGCACAATGCCTGGCACGGAGTAAGATCTCACCAACTGCTGAATAAAGACAAGCTACATTCTCCTGTGTGACAGTCTGAAAGCTGACAGGTGGCCTATGTCACAGATGAATACCTAAACACTGCTATTTCCTATTCCTTCATAAAGCACTTATAATTTATTAGTGCTATATAAATAAAATGGAGCGCAGTTATTTACGTGAAGATAATACCATATTTACTGCAAAAGTAATGATGGCGTAGCATCTACACAGGCACAGAACACAAAGGCCCAGCAAGCGATGTAAAACTGCAGGTCATAAAAATCAAAATGCTTGTGCGGGGAGCCCAACGTTACTTCAGAAAATAAAAGCACTCGTGCTCCATAGTGAAAGGTAGACAGCAGGCTCGTAAAGGGTCAGCAGGAGTAGTCAATCTGTCTTAGAGGTGAACTTACACTTCCAATTAAGAAAAAAGTTTTCACAAAGAATTTAAATATTTCAAGAGTTCAAGGAAGATTTTTTTGCCTATAAAGCTAACTGGATTATTAACTTTCACCTATTTCTATTTTACTATTTGATTTTTACTTAAAATTTGGCCACTAGGCAAGAGAAGTTTTCATAGATTTTCTTCAATGCTAAACTCAAATTATATTCGACTTTGACAGTATACTTACTGGAGAGGTCACAAGGAGAAAGTATGTGATAATTAAAGTTTCTTTTAACAAGTATTCCTGAGACCCGCTGGCCTTGTTCTGGTTTTTTGTCTGCTAAAAAGCCCATGACCTATTAAACAAACAAACAAACAAAAACCTCAAAACAACTTGCAGAAAATAGAATCCTGTAAATGCAATTAATTACTCAGTACTCAATCACAATGATGACCACCAGACATTCAAACCATGAAAACAACGCATGAATCTAAACATGAAAAATATAAAATGTTATATACCTCCACAACCAGGGCAGTAACAAGGCTAGCAAAAGACCGAAGGGAAGCGTCACAGGGGCAGATCTGGCAAGAATGGCTCAGTTTAGTTCAGTTTCAATCAATTCAACAACCAAGTAAACCAACTAGGTGTGAGGGCTTAAAAACAGCTCTTGACAGCTACAGAGTAGTGGGAAGGACAGCAAGCACAGGCCAGGACCGCACGCGCTCCTCAGGCTGGTCATCAGCCTCGTACAGAGTAAGCTCCATTATACAAAGGTGCAAGTCCATGCTAGACCCAACACTAAAAGAAGGAGCATTTCCGAATAAAGAGGTCAACAAACATAAGTAATATCTTATCAATATCTATCAATAAAGACTGGTATGAAAGAGCTCATACAACTGACGGGGAAAATTTTTTAAGAGCCACAGCAGCCAGGCAGTGATAATGTTTGTTCTAATAACTACAATGGGAAACAGCTCTATTTCACATGATTTCTCCAGGTTCTTTTCTGCTTAAATGCTGATGACTTAATGAAAAGAAGCCCTGCTCCCAGGAGGCTGATTTTAACAGAGATGTCCTAGATGCTGACCAGGTGGTATGCTTGTCTGCCTGTAGAATAAAGTACCTCAGAGAACAAGACTGAGTGATTATTCTTCTGACTTTACCTTCTGCTGCCAGCAGAGGTTTCTCTCTTAATTCAAGTGTGTGTTGGTTTCCAATATGCTGATTTATTAACATATATACAATTGGTTGGCCTGACATATCTAGAAAGTGAAGTGCATGGGTTTTTTTGAGGATCTGATTTCCTTGACCTACTTAGTTTCTGTTTTACATGGTTGAGGATGTCTGCCATAAATCCTAAATAAGGTTATTGCACATGAGGAAAAAAAATAACTAAAGCTAATGATTTTAAATAACTAAAATTATGGCTGAAATAACAGAACAACACTTCAATGCAAAACTATATTTGGGGAAACAGATATTGACAATAGTTTCTCTGTGCATATATAAAGTTAAATTTAAGACTAACACATATACCTAAAGTGTGTTCTCAGTTCTATAGTGAAAAAATGTTTAAATTCTGCATACTGTATTTCTTGGGGACTTACAATGCACAATGGCCTAATAAAAAATCTGGAAAGGCTTGCTGTAAAGAAACTAGCTTAATTTTGTTCAACTTAGCTTCTCCTAAATTGTCTGACTGTAAAACTTTTTTCCCCCCAAATCTCAACTGGCAGAGTTTGGAAAATTCAGTTCTGAATATATTCTCAACTGAACATATTTTTCTATATATATAAGACCCCTGCAAATGAAACCAGGATCAAAATGAATAAACAACCCACCAGCTGGGAGAAAATATTTGCAAATCGTTTGTCCGACAAGGGATTAATCTCAGTAATATATAAAGATCTCATACAACTGAGCAACAAAAAAACAAACAACCCGATCAAAAAATGGGCAGAGGATATGAACAGACATTTTTCCAAGGAAGAGATACAGATGGCCAACAGACACATGAAAAGATGTTCAACATCACTAATCATCAGGGAAATGCAAATCAAAACTACACTAAGATATCACCTTACACCGGTTAGAATGGCTATAATCACAAAGACAAATAACAACAAATGCTGGAGAGGTTGTGGAGAAATGGGGACCCTCATTCACTGCTGGTGGGAATGCAAACTGGTGCAGCCTCTATGGAAAACAGTATGGAGAGTCCTCAAAAAATTAAAAATAGAAATACCTTATGATCCAGCAATCCCACTCTTGGGCATCTACCCAATGGACATGAAATCAACCATCACAAGAGGTGTATGCACCCCTATGTTCATTGCAGCATTATTCACTATAGCCAAGAAGTGGAAGCAACCCAAGTGTCCCTCGACTGATGATTGGTTAAAGAAGATGTGGTATATACATACAATGGAATACTACTCAGCCATAAGGAAAGACACAATTGTCCCATTTGCAACAACATGGAAGGACCTAGAGGGTATTATGTTAAGTGAAATAAGCCAGAGAGAGAAGGACAGACACTGCATGAACTCACTCATATATAGAATATAAGTGAACACACGGACAGAGAGAACTGATTGGTGGTTACCAAGGGGAAGGGGGGGGCACAAGGGGTGAAGGGTTACATCCACAAGGTGACGGACAAACAAAAATGTACAACTAAAACCCCACAGTGTTATAAACTATTAAGACATCAATAAAAAAAATGGTAAAAAAAAAAAAAGACCCCTGCCATTAAACTGGCCACTGGAAAGTTTTGTGAACAGGAGTAAATACAACCATTTGCTCTTCTTTGGCAACAAAGCCTCACATCCTAACTTCTGCTAATTTGTTTTTTTCCTCAAATTCAACCACAAGTAAGGATATTCCCCAATTAGCTTCCTCATACCTGGTTCACTGTGTATTAAAATGCTGAAAAGTTGCTTATTAACACATATCTGATATTTAAAACTTTAAGTTTCCTTTAGAAATATCTTAAAAAGATTTTAACAGGAGGTAAAAACGCAGATTTCTTAGAGCATCCCTCTAAAATCCCAGGTAAGGTTTTTCTTAACTATTTCATTTTTTGTGTGTGTGTAAGGAAGACTAGCCCTGAGCTAACATCCGTTGCCAATCCTCCTCCTTTTTTGCTGAAGAAGACTGGCCCTAGGCTAACATCACTGTCCATCTTCCTCTATTTTATATGGGACGCCCCTACAGCATGGCTTGACAAGCGGTGCCTTGGTCTGGGATCCGAACCTGCAAACCCCGGCTGCTGAAGTGGAGTGCGTGAACTTAACTGCCACAGCAGGCTGGCCCCTTAAATATTTCATTTTTAAATTCTGAAAATATTATATTTCACCACCAAAACTGCTTAATTCTTAAAATGACAAGTTTTTATAAATCCTATCATATCCACAGACATACATGGGAGATACGGGACTATCTTCAGATTCTTAGGGAGAATGACAAGAGGTGGACAGAATACTGTATCGGATATAGTAAAAAAAAACAGTAATGAATATTTGTTTTTTCCTCAGACATGGGAAGGAAAAGTAAGTGCGGATATGGATTAAAAAGCTAGCAAACTCTGGGCCAGCCTGGTAGTGTAGTGGTTAAGTTCACATGCTCCGCTTTGGCAGCCTGGGATTTGTGGGTTCGGATCCTGGATGCAGACCTGTGCACCGCTTATCAAGCCATGCTGTGGCAGGTGTCCCACATATAAAATAGAGGAAGATGGGCACAGATGTTAGCTCAGGGCCAATCTTCCTCAGCAAAAATAGGAGGATTGGCAATGGATGTTAGCTCAGGGCTTATCTTCCTCACCAAAAAAAAAAAAAAGCTGGCAAATTCAACTGTATTAAGATCCAATTTATTTGAAAATTTTTCATGTGAAGAAACAAATTAGTAGAACCAGAAGAGGCCTAAAAAGCATAAGGATAAAATTCTTGTAGTATACTGCATTGACAGAAATCATCATTAAACATATTATCTTTATTTGATTAAAAGAGGTCTATTTTTTTAAGAAGTATACATTTCCCTGAAGAAAAGATATAGACAGGATTAGGAACCATAACCTACCTTGGCTAGCTTTTCTCCTCTGAAGTTCAAGGTCACTGCTTCTGTGTTCCGAGGATTATGAACTTCTATGTGAACTTCATCATTATCTTCATATTCTCGAATCAGGGCTGCTTTCAATCTGGCCATTTCATTCTGTTCTCCATGGACTAAAATCTACATAGAATAAATTTTAAAAGAGCATAGGGAAACATCCTTAGTTCAGATTAATGACAGCCCTTATCTGAATTAGTTAAATATATGAAATAGCGATATACTTAAAGTTATTAAACTTTACTACTATTAAGGACCTCTAGTCAATCACACTTGTATAGACATTTTCATTCTGTTTGGCTTTAAAAGTTCCTTAAGTAGAGCTATTTCAAGAAAGAGTAAAGAACTTCTTTTCTACTCCAATTTTTGCCACTAATGAGATATATAACTTTGTGGAAACCAGACTCTTCCTAGGCTCCTGTGCTTACGCTGGTACAGGGCTGGACCCAGGGACTTCTGTAGCTTCTACGAGCTTCAGACACATAATTCTTATATGAAACTACTGCTACTCCCACTGTCTCAGAAAACTCCCATAGTTTTCTTCAGATTTCTTAATATAAGACTTTCAAAAGAGGCTTTTTATAGGAAAGAAAAAGACTTTTGATATTTTCTTCTGTTTATTAAAGTGATACCAAATATAATGTTTCAGAACCAAATGAAATTACATTTTAGAGGGGTATTTACAAGTATTGCATTAGCTACCAGTCTCTCTCTATTCACTTTTATAAGCTATACAGTGTTTTATAAGATAGATCACTCCTAACCGACAGACAACTGGCAGATTATTTCTTGCCTGAGCTAAGAGAAGCTTGCAGCATCACTACTAAGCAGAGGCATATGGCTTTGGGGCCTGGATGCTTGAACACAAATCCTGGCACTGTCACTTACTAGCTGTGTAACCTTGGGCAAGCTACTTGACATCTCAGATTTCTCATCTACAAAATAGGTGTTGGTTGTAAGGAGTAAGCAAGTTGATACATGTAAAACACTAGTACAGGACCTGGCACATGGTAAATACTCAATAAATGCTAGCTATTATTTATTATTACCACCAACACTATTATTATTTTACCCTGTAGACATAATTTTGCTGACCTGGTTACCGATGGAAGGTAAGTATCAGGTTCAATCTAGGAATTTAAACTGACAGCAGAGATACAGCCTGAAGAGCAATGAAATGGGACTGAGGATGAGGTAGTTATATCAGACAGAAAGGACAATACAGCTTTTCCTCCATGGCTGTAAAAACTGGGAGAGTATCCGTAAACCACACACACTAGAAAGCACCTGGAAGGAGCCTGCACTGTAACTAAACTCGACATGCTATGGTGCTAAAAAAGTGGGTGAGTGATTTTTCTCCACCAAAGAATCTGCTCATTAAAGGCCAATGGCAAATACCTGTGAGGACTGTCATGCTAGAAAGAACTTGAAAATTAACAAGAGTACACAGAAAGATGCCCAACTTCATTAGTCATTCAGGAAATGAAAATCAAAACCACAATGAGACAGATACCACTTCACACTTACTAGAATGGCTATAATTAAAAAAGGAAAATAACAAGCGTTGGCAAAGATATAGAGAAACTGGAACCCTTGGGCACTGCTGGGGGCAGAATGTAAAACGGTGCAGCTCTGTGGAAAACAGTTTGGTGATTCCTCAAAAGGTTAAACACTGAATTATTGTATGATCCAGCAATTCCACTCCTAGGTATATACCCCAAAAAGCTGAAAACAGGGACTCAAACAGATATCTATATGCCAATGTTCACTCCAACATTATTCACAATAGCCAAAAGGTAGAAACAACACATGTCCATAAACAGATGAACAAACAAAATGTGGTATGTACATACAATGGAACGTGATTCAGCCATAAAAAGGAATGAAATTCTGTTACATGCTACAACATGGATGAACCTTGAAAACATATGTTAAGTGTTGTATGATTTCACTTATGAAATATCTAGAATAGGCAAATTCATAGAGATAGAAAGTAACTCAGAGGTTACCAGAGGCTGGGGGGAGGAGGGAGTGGGAAATTACTGCTTAATGGGGACAGTTTGTTTGGGGCAATGAAAAACTTTTGGAAATGATAGTGGTGATGGTTGCACAACATTGTGAATATAACGCCACTGAACTGTATACTTAAAAATGGTTAAAATTGCAAATTTTGTTATATTTTACCACAATAAAAAATTATTGACGCAAAATAAATTAACAAAAGGCCATTTCCTCTAGACTACTTTTCAGTACATTCAGAAAGAGTACATCTGTCTTCTGAAGACACATGCCCAGTAAGTGTTCCTCTAATTAAAAATACTTTTTTTCAGCCTATCCTTCTCTCCACTCCCACCAAAATATAACTCACTGATACATAATTACATGAAAATTAAAAATATAAACAAATCCTATTAGTAAGGAGCTATGTAATGTATTTCATATCTATTTGCATCTTTAATTTTTACTATTATATAACTTGTGTTTCTCCTCTCTCCACATTATTAAGCATTTACTACATGCCAAGCACCATACTACGTGCTTTAGATATATGCTGTCTCATTTAGTCCTCATAATAGCCTTATGAGGTATTATTATCCCTATTTACAAATGAGGTACAGAGAGGTAAGTAACCTGCCTAGGGTCACACAGCAAGTAAATGATGGAGCTGAGACTCAAAACAAGCAGTCACATTGTAAAGCCTGTGCTCTTAAGTTATTGGGGAGGCAGCAGAAAATAATAGACAGGACACTGGAAAATTAAAGTGCACAGCTTGCCTAACTCAAAGGGGAGCCGTAAAGGTCAGATCCAAGTCCAAGTGAAAGTGCTCTGTTTAGAAAGTGCTATATTATCGGAAGGTGCTGTTTGATTTGAGGACCAGCTGGGTATGTCTTCTTCCCTCCTTTAATGCTATAAATCAAATTCATAGACTAACCACATGAGGCGGTTTCAAAGCACGAATAAATTCACTGGTTTGCTGGTAATCTGTGTGAGCAGAGAAAGAAATGTAATCAACAGACATTTTCAGTGGTAACTTCTGTCCAGACATGGTAGTGATTTCTTCTGGTTCAGACATGATATGCTGTTAAAAACAAAAATTAAAAAACAAAACAAAACAAATAAAATAACCAATCAGAAAAGAAAAGGAACATTTTCTACTTTTTCATGAGCCATAAACTCTTATGTTAAATTTAGGACCTTTAGCACAAAAGTCATTCTAACACTACTGACTTAGTAAATATTAGATACTTATTTTCTTGATCAAGCAAACATTTAATCAGGAAAGTAAGCAGATTAACTAAAATTCAAGTCATTTGGAGTGCCAGAAGTGACAACTATAACTCTTTTTTTTTTTTTTGTGAGGAAGACCAGCCCTGAGCTAACATCCATTGCCAATCCTCCTCTTTTTTTTGCTGAGGAAGACTGGCCCTGGGCTAACATCCGTGCCCCATCTTCCTCTACTTTATATGGGACGCCGCCACGGCATGGCTGACAGGCAGTGCATCGGCGGGCGCTCGGGATCCGAGCCCGCGAATCCCGGGCTGCCAAGAGCGGACTAAACCACTGCGCCACCAGGCCAGCTCCAATATAACTCTTACGATTAGAAAGGCCCACTTGTATTCCCAGCTATTCTCCTGCTCTATAAAGTCATTTTCCAGATAGGAGGATTTGTATAAAGGACAGATGTAGTTCTACTCTGGGAATCTATTTAAATACATAGCCAACATTGTCTAAATGACTTACAGAATAAAGTAAAATAATAAAAAGGATCAAAACGGGGAATCATAATGTATTTTATTTATTTTTTTGTGAGGAAGACCAGCCCTGAGCTAACATCCGTTGCCAATCCTCCTCTTTTTTTGCTGAGGAAAACTGGCCCTGGGCTAACATCTGTGCCCATCTTCCTCCACTTTATATGGGACTCCACCATAGCATGGCTGACAAGCAGTGCGTCAGCAGGCACCCGGGACCCGAACCCATGAACCCCGGGCTGCCAAAGCGCAAACTAAACTGCTGCACCACTGGGTCGGCCCTCATAATGTATTTTAAAGGATAAAATAGAAGTTATAGGTAAGAAGAGATAAGAACATGATGCATCGATGTTCAGAAATTGCCTCTAAAGTTCTGCACGTATTTTCTACAATGTCTACATCTCTAAGAGTGAACATCAACAATTTCACATCAACAGGAAGATGGGCAATCAACTCAAACACATCTATAGTTTTTCAAGAGAATACTTATCAGTAAACCTCTTCTTCATCGGATGGCAGCATCCACATGTTTGTCTCAAATAGGTTCCTTTCCATTTTTTTAACTGCAACCAGACGAGTGCTTCTCAAACTTTACCTACCAATCGCCCGGGGGTCTTGTCATGCCATTCAACATCTGCATTAATTCCTCAATCTTACAAACACCTCCAGCTACCTATTTCCATCCTCGTTTTGAAAAATCAAAACCTGTATTATTTAAAGAACTACTTCAATGGAAAAACCTGTGAGGATACTACCATCTCTGCAATTTTTGATCAGGAATAATGCAATGGTCTACGACTAAAACTGACCTTGGCAAGTGTCCCTTCTACACAGTACCCTGCTATAATGACTCCGTTCCTCTTATCGGTACACCAGCTTTCAAAAAGCTCTCTGGATAAGCCACTTTGCATCATGCCTGGGGAGGCCATTACAACGCTGGGACCAATGTCATCAAAATGATCCATGCTCTGAGAGAGAAAAAGGAATGGTAAAAGCAAATTAAATACCAGGGTTTGACAAAGCATTCCTTACTTTTAAATAACAAAGAGCTAGGTGAAAAGATTAATCACATGACTGAAAGGGCCTTGACAAGACTAGTAAACATTTTAAGTCCAACCTCCAAGTTCCTAAACAGTTTAGGCTAGGAATGAAAGGAAAACAAAGTGATAAAAAGCAGTTAGTTCACAGCGACCCTCAAAACCTTCTACTGGTAGCTAAACATGCCTTTAGGGCCACTCGCAGTGGCTAGCAGGCAGGCAGAAAGTAGAAGGGAAAGTCAAATGGATTTCTATCCATCCAAGACAGAACTCCTAAAGACTCTCCCCCAAGACTCACACAGGCTTTGCATACGTCATGAATATTCTGAGCGGGCCTGGAAGTCTAATCAAAAAGCATAACATTGTTTCTAGGGAAAACTTGGCTCTAATTTCTAAGCAATTAACTTAAAAAATAATACTTTACCAACAGAGCCTATTTAAAATTAGAAGAACATTTATAACTTGAATTATTTGGGGCATTTTATTATGATTAGAGCATTAGTTTGAATGAAACATTGTATTTTTTTAATTAAAGAAAATCAGATTTTATTGAATGCTCTAGAAAAGTAAACATATACAAATTTTCATATATGGAATTTGCAGCGCTAATCAAAAAGATGATTAGGTTTGAGTAAGAATAAAAAAACTTAATATGTAACACAAGATATTTTTCTCATCAGGACTTTTTATTTTTATGGCAAAAGAGATCCAAGTTATTTAGCAACAGAAAATATTGAGAACGTATGGAGACTTGGAACAAGTGGCAAAGTTTGTTCAAGCAAAAAAGAATGCCAGAAGCTGAATTTTTTATTTGCTTTAGAAAAGTGATGCCTGCTAGAGAAAAGATAAGAAAGACTTTCGGCAAGAAGGACTTAGCCATGGAATCAACGACAGGCATCTCCTACTATTAATGGATTCTTTGCATTTTATCCATCCTTCTCCTTTCTTCCATGAGTACTCACCTTAAGGTTACTAATGTGTTTGAAAACAAACGGATTATTGATGTTGATCTGTTTGCGGATTTTGTCATTCATGGCATTTACATATGTCTGGTACACTGCCATACACTTCTTAGCCAAAGAGGATGCATAGTATATTGGAATATCATGGAGTTCTGGGTGATTCTGCCAGTACTCATCTAGAGGGATTTTACAAGAAACAAGTATCATTTTGTTATGTGGGGTAAATAGTTCAAATAATAAATGATACATACAATTAATTTTTAAAAATCCAGACAACCAAGAAATAAATTAAAGCATATAAGTGTATTTTATTTTATTTATTTATTTATTTTGGTGAGGAAGACTGGCTCTGAGCTAAGACCTGTGCTTATCTTCCTGCACTTTGTATGTGGGATGCCTGCCACAGCATGGCTTGATGAGCAGTGCATTAGTCCGTGTGCACGACTGGAACCTGCGAACTCTGGGCCGCCAAAGTGGAGCATGCGAACTTTACCATTATGCCACTGGGCCAGCCCCGATAACTGTATTTTAAAGAAAATAAGCCTGGTCCTTAAGCCTATAACTTAAACATATAAAACCAAAACTTATTTCTAAATACGAACGCATGACCTAAAAAGAATGTTGTGATCACAGTCCGAAGACATGCAGGCTTTTAAAAACAATCTGGTAGAAGTTTACACAGAATAACAGACCACAATTTATTACCCCAGAGAGACAGCATATTCTGTGATTTTAAATAAAAATGTATTAATATTTCAAAAGGACTTATTGAAATTAGACTTTTTGTAATTAGACTTTGCTAATTATAAAACAGGACTGCCAAATGAGTTAAAACTGATTTTGAACACTTAAAAAAAAGTATAGTCACATTACTCTGTGACTATATTTTAAAAAAACTGCTAACCAAACAATTTCTGATAATTAATGAAAACAGTGGGCAATGTACCTTCAAAGGAAGGCTTATTTTTAGGGAAAACCCTCATTAAACTCCAAAATATTATAAAGGTAGTATAGACAAAAGATATTGATTCTACTAGGTATTTAGGAAATGTATTAAATGCCTAGTATGCAATTTACATTTATTACTTCTAATTTTCAAAACAACCTTACGAAGATTTATCTCCTTCTTACTTCAGATGAGGAAACTGAGGGTAAAAAAAGGTTGAATAGTGTGGGAATGTTACTTTTCTACTTGATTTATAAGTGAAAACTCTATATAAGGACAGGAACATCCTGTCATGCATGTTACAGATATATTTCCTGTTTTGCCCCCTGGTTTATCTGTTTGTGTTTTTTTAGATGTAATTAAAGTTTTTAATGGTGTCAAAGTTTTCATATATACTCTTATAATTTCTCAAATACCTTGCAGAGCATATTACACTCCAAGATCACATCAGTTTCCTATTTTTTGTGTATTTTTATGAATAAATTTTAAATATAAAAAAAGTGTTGAATAACTTGCCCAAGGTCATATGGTTAGATCATAGATGAGATTTAAAACCAGTGATTCGAATGGCTGTCTTCTTTCTACATTACAAGAAGAATTTAAGGGAAAAGGAGCAAACAGTTGCATAGAACAGTCCTGGTTCATAAAAGGAATCATAATATGCTTTGATGGTAGAGTTGCCAGAGAAAAATACCAAGTGCCCAGTTAAACTTGAATTTCAGACAAATAAAAGATTTTTAGTATAGGAATATATATTAAATATTTGATAAACTTATGTTAAAATATTACTCATTATTTATCTGAAAATAAAATTTAACTGTGTGTCTTGTATTTTTATCTGCTAAATCTGGCAACCCAATTTGATGGCGACAACATGGTTTCACCTTCCTAATGTCCTCTGCTCTTCAGATTACTTTATATAGATACTTTTCATTTCAAGACTTCTAAAGACAAATTTGACTTGCAGTCAGAAAGAAGGACCAAGAGAAAACTAGACTGGATTAGGATTTAGAAAATTTAGGTTCTACTAAGTTCTGTGTATCTTACAGATTTGCTTTTGATCTGACGTAATTTATCCCATTCCCTCTTCCTTTTCAGTGTAACAGGGATACTATTTATCCTTATCATCATGGAGGTGGAAGAACTGACAGTAAGAGCTTAAGATGTGATAATTTCTACATTTTTTTTTTTTTTGGTGAGGAAGATTCACGCTGAGCTAACATCTGCTGGCAACCTTCCTCTTTTTTTTTGCTTGAGGAAGACTAGCCCTGAGCTAACATCCATGCCAATCTTCC
Source organism: Tapirus indicus (assembly GCA_031878705.1). Taxonomy (NCBI): domain Eukaryota; kingdom Metazoa; phylum Chordata; class Mammalia; order Perissodactyla; family Tapiridae; genus Tapirus; species Tapirus indicus. The sequence goes on along the minus strand of CM062923.1, from coordinate 7,610,786 downwards.
TCTACTTTGTATGTGGGATGCCTCCACAGCATGGCTGATGAGTGGAGTAGGTCTGCACCTGGAATCCTAACCGTGGAGCGCAGGGAACTTTAACCACTCGGCCACAGGGCCAGCCCCTATTTCTAGTTCTTCACATTTAAACTATATGCATACAATACACCTATTGTTTATTCTTTAAGGAGAGTGTATTTCCCAAAAAGAATCACAGAATGTTTGAGTTAAAAGGGATCATTAAACACAAATATATGCAAAAAGTGACACCCACTGTTCCTCTTATTATAAAAAATTATACATGCTCATTGAAGTATTTGGAAAATAGAGAAAAGCAGAAAATGAAAAAAGAAATCATCCACTTTCTCATTATTTCAATTTAATATCTTTCCAGTTATTTGTGTATTTTTTACCTAACTAGGATCAGAGTACATACTGTTTTGAACTCTACTTTTTTGGTCCACTTGATATATTATGTGGGGGGCTGGTCCTGTGGTGTAGTGGTTATAAGTCTAGCATGCCCTGCTTCAGTGGCCCAGGTTCACAGGTTTGGATCCCGGGTGCACACCTACACCACTTGTCAAGCCATGCTGTGGCAGTGACCCACATACAAAATAGAGGAAGACTGGCACAGATGTTAGCACAGGGCCAATCTTCCTCAAGCAAAAAAAGAGGAAGATTGGCAACAGATGTTAGCTCAGAGCAAATCTCCTTCACACACACACACACACAAAATATATATATATATAGTGTGAAAATACATGTAATTTATATACATATATGTACTTATATGAAAATATATGTAATTACTCATCCGTAACATTTTTTTTCCTACAATGTGATATTTACTGACATGCTATTTCTTTAAAAATAGTGAAATGATGAATACCCTTATTGACTGTGCATCTCATTTATTTACCAGAAGTGGAACTGTTGGGTCAAAGGGTAGCATATTTTTAAGACTTCTGATGATGAGGGCAACTAGAAAAATATGCCATTTATATTCCTAATACCAGTGCATGAGAGTCACTATTTCTCTGGGCACTCACTGGCACCAAATCTCTATTTTTAAACATAAAAACTAAGCCCAGAAAGGTAGAATGATCTATCCAAGGCCATACAGTTACCTTAATATAACGGCACTCCAAGATTTTGATAATCTCCTAAATAAAGAGAAAAAGGCGTACCTAAAATCAAGAGCAGCTCCTGAGCCCTTCCAAGAGCAAAGACAGGAATGAGACCTCTGCCCCCTCTGTTTACAATGTCGTGAACCGTGTTACAGAATCTCGCTTCTCGCTCTTCACGCTTCTCATGGATATGGGTCCCATAAGTAGATTCCTAAATAACACATTAGAAGTGTGAGACCAAGACTGATGATTTCCAAAAAAATACAAAAATTAAACATCAGTGAAATGCAGAAGCAAAGTGATTCCTTTCTCCATTAACATGCCATTTACTTGAATACATATTGTTATAATACTAATTGGAAAGAAGAACAAATAAAAATGTTAAGAATTCAGATCTGGCTAAGCAGTGAGAACTTTTTAGAAAATGGGATTAGGAAATAAGTCCAAAAATATATCTTCCCATCTCAAGATAATTTTGATTTTTTTTAAACCATTTTGCTTTCCATGGGTAGGAAAAAGGATATTTCTCCCACCTCCAATAAGCCAAAGTTTATAAATCAGAAGTAGATATTGTTTCTTATAGTTCTGTTTAAGAGTATCCCCTAACCTTACTATGTGTGGTCTGCTGACCAGCAGCACTGGCATCCCCGGGAGCTTACTAGACATGCTGAACCTCAGGCCCAGCCTAGGCATATTAAATCAGATTCTGTTTTTAACAATATCACCAGGTGATTCAGAAGCACATTAAAGTTTGAGAAGTATTGCTCTAAAGCACCAGATATAATGAAAATAACTAATTTTTTCTGAGGGTTAAAAAAAAGCTCCCCTTACATTAAGGTCAGTTTACATGCTGGGTATACCACGAGCTGAGCCAAACTGAATTCACTTACATGTTGCTTATAGACAGCCATACGCATTGGTCCCTCATACTTGGGCAGTCGGGGTATTTTATAGATGGTGAGGGAGAAATAGACAGCTCTTTCACCTTGAACTAAATATACTTGATATTCCTTTTTTAAAAATTGAAGTATAATTGACATACAATATCCTACTAGTTTCAGGTGTGTATCATAGTGACTGGACATTTATATACATTACAAAATGATCACCATAAGTCTAGTTGCCATCTGTCACCATACAAATTTATTACAACATTGTTGACTATATTCTCTATGCTGTATATTTCATCCCCCATGACTTATTTATTTCATAACTGGAAGCTTGTACTTCCTAATCCCCTTCACCTATTTTGTCCACCCCTCACTGATATTCTTACATATACCATAGGCCCAAAAGATCTCTCTCCCAATTCCTGACCTCATTGTCTCCAATACACATTTATTAATTTGCTCCTCACCAACCTCCCCCTGCAAAAATCTTCTGTACAGTTAATTTATTTTTATTCTCCTAAGACTTGCAATCTAGTAGGCAGATAGGACATACACATATAAATTTAGCAGGTGCTACGAGCCAAAAGATAGTCACCACGGCAAAGGCAGTGGGGCCACACCATTTCTATACAACACTTAAGATGTTCTACGAATTTGGGATAATTCACCCAGACAAAAATGTTTATAAGATAACATATCATCTCTGATATTGGACAAGAATCAATATATTTAACAGCAAGAAAGTGCAGCTGTACTACAAAGAGAAGCCAAAAAAGTTAATTTGTATACTAAAAACAGATACATTTATATCCGATAACATTATGGAAATGAGATCACGATATTTTTTTCCCACTAGAAAAAATTCTGCTTCAGTTACACTGATTACAATACAGTTCATGAATGATAAGAATGATGACTTACAATGATAAGAATGTCAGGTTTAATATTAGGAATTTCAGCTGCCATTAAGTGTCTATCTTCTTGTCTTGAGAAATCACCTGTGTACAAAAGCTGTGAAAGATAAAGCTAGAAAGTTAGAATTTTGGGAGGCTTCATTCTACTACTGAATATATTTAGCTCATAAAATCTGGAAGTGAAGTTCAATTAAAAAAATAGCCTACAACTGATGAAATTTAGATGCACTGCTTGTGTCTAATTTAAAATGTGTGATGTAGTTCAGTCATAAACCATCCACTGTTTCAATTATTCATTCTAACCAGTGGGAATAATATACTCCCAGGATCATTCCAGAGATAACCCATACATTAATAAACTTAAGAAGTGCTCTGAACATCTTAGAGAAAAAGGGCATGATGAGGAAAGAGATCTACTGACGTATATGGGAAAACCACCTAAAATGGAAGATAAAAATCATAGGAGGGTATGCATCTAATTTCAAAGGGAATTTAGGTCTGCGTTTATGCTATTTTCTGCTTATTTTTTGTGCCTTTTAACAAACAGCAAGAATAAATGATTTAGCAACACATAATACAACTCAGTGTGTAAAAATCTCAAACATAATGAGCAGCTGCTAAAAATTCAGGACAATATTACACTAGAGCATTGGTTTTCAACTCTGACTGCACATAAGAATCACCTAGAAAACTTAAAAAGAAAAAAAAGGCTATGGCTACACCCTCAGATTTTGATTCAATGAGTATTTTTAAAAAGCTCCCTAAGCGATTGTCAAGTGCAGCCAGAATTAAGAACTGCTGCTCTAGAGTCAGTCCTGAAACCTACTAGTCCACCTGTGTTATCACAAGTTTACTGAGACCTCCATTAGTCCTTTTCATCAAGGATGCCTGCAAAGATCTTTCTGATTAACCCCCTTCACTGGGGCAGTCCACCCTCTTTAGGAGCTTATATATGGATTCTAGAACATCAAGAGGACATGAATGCCACATAATCAGGTTTTAATGTTAAACAGACACAGCCACAAAGAATGCTCTTCCCTAATCAATTTTCTAAAGGACACTGAAAAGGAATTAATCCCACAGCAATGTGAGGGACTTGACTCTTTTGAGATACTTTTTTCCCTCTTTTCTCAACCTTGACATAGAAAGTATTATAATGGAGGTATGAACTACGATATTTAAAAGGGAAAAGCATTGACTTAATTTTATCTTATGTTTCAGTGTTTTGACACTCTGCAAGTCTTAGGGAATTTTTTAGTACTACTTGGTGGCATAAAGCTCTGCACTCATTTCTCATAGGAAGGAAATTGCTAGAGCTGGAGAGTACCTTCACACCCGCGATCTCAATCATGAACATGGCTGCTCCCAGAACATGGCCTGCATGGTAACACCAAAACTTGATTCCTGCAACTTCCTTAACTTCATGAAAGTTGATGGTTTCAATTTTGTCCATGCTCTCTTCCAAATCTGTCTCAGTATACAGCATGTCGTCCGCTGATATATTACTAAATTTTTAAAGATGCCAACAAAAAGAATTAAGGGGAAGCTTTTTAAAAAGTCTTTGAACTCAAAGAAATTGTCTGTGGATATATCCACAAAGTTATTTCCTTTTTTTTGTGAGGAAGATTAGCCCTGAGCTAACATCTGTTGCCAACCCTCCTCTTTTTTGCTGAGGAAGACTGGCCCTGGGCTAATACCCATGCCCATCTTCCTCTACTTTATACGTGGACACCTGTCACAGCATGGCTTGATAAGCGGTGCGTAGGTCAGAGCCTGGGATCCGAATCTGCAAACCCTGGGCTGCTGAAGCAGAGTGCGCGAACTCAACCACTACACCACCGGACCAGCCCCCAAACAGTGAACCTTTGAAGGCTAATAATTTGTGCTGTAGGTATCACAAAAATGCTCCAAATTTTCTGATAAAGGAGCAGATTTTCCTCTTGCAACTGGAAAAAACTTCCCCAGGGAACTTTTTCATTTAAGGTAGTTAATTTACTTTGATCAAATAATCTAAAATAAGATTTCAGTATATATCACTGTATAACGTATTTGGTCTTAAATTTTAATAAAATTATGAAATTCTATTTCTAGAATATTGTTATCATACCTCATAACTCACCTAAATTATAAAGATTTAAAAGGATGTAAAAACTACATAAAGACCTTAAGGCCAAAAAGGTGCTGGGTACACAACGAGTATTTGATGAGATGTTACTGAATGATTAAATTAATGACATCCTTGTGAATAAAAAGAAAGTGTCTTATTTCAAAATGCAAAATGGTCCAAATCTTGAACCATATGTATTACATATAATCAAATGCATGTAATTTACCTAACTTTGACATAATCTGAAAGAAGCCATCTATAGATAGCTTTTGTGGCATGAGTCATAAATGTTCTTCCTTTGAAACTTGTCTTCTGTAGAAACCAGGGCAAAGCTCCACAGTGATCCAAATGGAAACTTAAAAAGAAACAAAGAGATTCTGTCAATTCTGAAAATAGTATCCATCATATACTATAGGTAATGAAACCTATTGTTCACTCTACAAGAAAGTTCTATGTAATAAGCACATACTGATACTTTCAGAACACCAACAGTAGGTATGTGCGGAGGGAAGGAATAACACATCCAGTTGTAGTGTGAGAAAAAGATAGTAAAAGTATTTTTTAAACATCAAAATACTTTACACTGACAACTAGAGATAGAATAATATATGCAAACCTACTCTCTGCAGCCAGAATTATAACAAGCACTTCAGTGGTATAAAGTTAAAATATGTCACTGTTTTTAAATGAAATTCCTAAAGAATGTGACAAGACAGCGACCTCAAGGAGATATTCTGGGAAAGGGCTTTCTTGGTCTCAAATTTTAGTGATTCAAGGCATGTGCTATCTCCTTCTCACTCACTCTAGAGGTAGGCAGGTAAGTTTTTCATAATAAACTTCTCTAACCTGTGATGACAATACGGAGTGTTGTCTTCGACTTTGATGTCTGCAATATGCTTCCTAGTAGAAAATACTGTTTCCAAACACCAGAATCTTAAAATCTGGTAAAGAATGATCCTTATAGTAAAAGTCCTTGAAAAAACAGTGTTGTTAATAAAGAAAAAAAACTTACTGACTAATTAGTAGGAGATCAATCTCAGCTGGGTCAATTAAATCGATATAAGGAAGAGCATCCATTCCTTCTAGTCCAGGGTGGATCCCACAGTCCAACTGAAAGAGACAGAAAAAGAGATCAAAATCTCCTACACATTTTATTAAAATTCATCCAATAAATAGATAATATTTATAACTGATTCATGCCATACATAATCAAGATGGACTCTATACACTAGCATTTGAATGCAATTCTTATTAAATGTGGCAAATATGCCATCAACAATTCCAACTTCCCAAATATAAAATATAGCTGACACTTAGGGTCACAGGACATAAAACACAAGACATCTTCTTTCCAGCTACTTTTTGTAGTCACTCTAACAATGAATGAACTCTTTTTCAAAAACTTTGATATCAGAAGATTGTGGGCATTAAAAAAGTTCATAGGTTTACAACTAACAGATCTGACTTATGAGGAGACAGTGATTAGAAATGGGGAACTTCTCTGATCAGGACAATTTAAGTATTTTAAGGCATTAGGGAATAAATTCTTAAGAGTCAGTCATTAATGAATTACTCATTTTTTGGATGTTACTACCAAATTAATGTGATAAATGACTAAAAAGCAACTATGTCTGACATATGCCTGTTAAGATTGGGAGAAATAGAGAGGTGGAACCAAAGGAACATGATGAGCCACTGAAATGCCTTTCTAATGAGGACCATAGAAACCATCTCTTCTGATCACTCCATCTTTCAGATAAAGAAATGGGCTCAGAGGAGCAGACTGCTTGCCCAGGATCAGAGGCCCTAACGCTAACTTAGGTATCTAAGCCGTCAAACCAGGGCTCTATCATCACATGTTGCTCTGGGGCAGCTGGAGCGCTGCACGTGTTGGGGCAGCCAGTTCCCTGAGGTCTTCCACTGCAGGTGGGGCAGTTAGGTTGGCCAGACCCTCCAGAAGTGGAAGAGGGACTCTGAAGAAGCAATAGTTCAGGAGATCTGCTTGACAATTTTACAATCTTGGAATATATCTTCTCAGTTTACTGAACATTTTGTCAAATTACTAAGGAGAAGTGTGCATTAGTTTTCCATATTAACATCATAGCGCATAGACTACATATGCCAACTATGACATTTTTCTGGGAGCTAAACAGATAACTACTGTACTAGAAAAAAACCTAACTCCCAATGCACACAGGGCCATACCTTTAACCTGACTATAAAATAATAATTACCATTATTTTTCTTCCTTTGAATTCCAGAATAATACATGATCTTCCTACTTCTTGCCCAGCTCCACTGTAAACATTCAAGGGGAGAAATAGAAATGATTAAAAAACAATCAAAATCAAGCCCAATAAATTCAAATGTTTTTACAACTTAAATTATGCCCCATTTGATGACATCTCACTTGAGGCCGATGAGAGTTCCACAAAATTACAAAGATAGGGAAGAACATGTCAACATGGGAAACGATGAAAAGTGACCTTTGGGAGTTCAGGGACTTTTCAGTTGTTAAAACTGAGAGAAGGTGGTACAGATCTGAGAAGCCCAAAGGTTAAATTCAATCTTCTGAATGTTAGGGTTAATTACGCTGTATTCAAAATATAAGCTAGCAGTGATAGAGATTATGTAATAATACTTTTAGAATTAGCACTGAAGTATAAATCCATAAGCACTTCAAAATTCTTTCATCTTCTTTAAGATCATAATACACATTTACCAAATAGCTTAAATTTAAATAGACTTGTTTTATTTATACCCATGAATCTCAGTCCCTTTCCTACCTTCTGTTATTTCATATATTTGATACCAAGTACTCGAACAATTTTCCTTTCTTCTTAAGTTAATAAAACAGCCTTAATTTCCAATTATCACAAGACTTTAGCTAAACTTGGTTTTCAAATCCCTCACCTCCTTTGATGCCTTTTCCCAACTATTCTAGGTTGAGTCACTCGCTCATGCACCATTAAGCAGCTTCTATTTGCCAAGCACTATATTAAGTGCCAAGTACACAGAAATGCCTGATACTAGGACCCTGGCCTCAAGGAACTCAGTCTAGTAGGAGTTAGACATGAGACAGATCTATCTTCAAACCGAGGTCCTACTTCAGAGCAGGATGTCGACAAAGAAAATCAAACAGCCACGGCACTACCATGAATTCCTGGCCTTCCACGCACCCTCTTAAGTGTCCCTAGCTCAGTTTCCATAGTAACTATTCCAAACTTTCTCTCCTTTCCTAAATTTTCCAACCCTCTATCCTCTTCTTCACTTGGGGCATGGGCCTTCTCCGCATCAAAATATACAGTTCATTTGTCAACTTTCTCAGCTTCACTCACCAACCCACCCACATCTTCTCCTTCCATTTCTCCTGAAACAAGAGAAGAGACCTCTCTGTCTAAAGCTAATCTTTTCACCAGGGTCTACACCCTATACACTCCCTCCTGAGGAACTGAGCACTGCTGTATTGTCGACATTTCCCTCGCCATCCTCTCTTTACCATCAGAATTTAAACATGTTACAGTCATTCTCATCTCAGAATTAAAATCCCTTAACTCTAATCTCCTTTAGCTCCCACTTTATTCCTTTTCCAGCCTGCTTCCTAAAAGAGCTGTGTACTCTCTGCCTCTACGTCCTCACCTGCACTCACTCAGTTCACTGCAATCTGGCTTTTCCCAACCACTCTTCCAAAACTGTCCTTGCAGAGCAGCTCTTTGTCCCTAAGTGCAAACAGCCTTTTTCAGTCCTTATTTTACTTGTTCTCTTGGTGGCCTGTCACCCTCACTCCTCATTCCCTCTTTGAGCACTTCTCCTTTGGTTTCTCTGACTTCATGCTCTCAACCTGTCCTGCTGGTTTTCCTTTACACTCAGCTGCCTCTGTCCACCATTCAAATGTTGATATTCCAAGGGTTCTCTCCTTGGCCCTCTTCTCAGTCTTCACAATCTTCATTCTCATGTTTTTGACATGCTGCTGATTTCCAAGTCTGTATTTGTAGCCCTGATTTTTCTTCTGAATTCCAGACCTCTAATCTACACCCGGGGTTTAGGTATCTCTCCTGGAATATCTCATAGGCACCTTACTTTCAAATATGCCAAACTACTCCCCTGCACTTGCTCTTCTTTCTTCCTGCAATGTTCTGCCCTCAGATATTGACATGATTGGCTCCTTTATATCATTTGGGTCTCAGTCCAAATGTCACCTTCTCAGATGCCTTTTTTTTTTTTTTTGTGAGGAAGACCAGCCCTGAGCTAACATCTGTTGCCAATCCTCCTCTTTTTGCTGAGGAAGACTGGCCCTGGGCTAACATCTGTGCCCATCTTCCTCTACTTTATATGGGACTCCGCCATGGCATGGCTGACAAGCAGTGCATCGGCAGGCGCCTGGGATCCGAACCTGCGCTGCCAAAGTGCGAACTAAAGCGCTGTGCGACTGGGCTGGCCCCTCAGAGGCCTTCTCTTGACTACCTCATCTCATTTGCCCTTCACACCATTCTATCGTAACACAACTACATGGAGTTATTGTATTTACTTACTTATGGCTTGTTTTTCACTATTAAAATGAAAGCTCCATAAGAGCAGAGACATTGTCTGTTTCGTTCACCACTATATAGCTACAGTGCCTGACATGCAATAAATCTGAGTAAAAACTTCCAAATTATGAACCTTGGAAACATTATGCTAAGTGAAAGCAGCCAGTCATAAAAGGTTACATATTGTGACCCATTTATATGTAATGTCCACAACAGGCAAATCTGTAGAGATGGAAAGTAGATTAGTGGTTGCCCAGAGCTAGGAAGTTGCCAGAAAATAGGTGTGACTGCTAATGGGTACCGGGTTTCTTTTTGGAATATGAAAATGTTCTGGAATTAGACAGTAGTGATGACTGTACAACTCTGTGTTTATATTAAAAACCATTGAACTGTACACTTTAAATGAGTAGTATGTGACTTATATCTCAATAAGGCTGTTAAAAAACAACAAAACTCCCAAATTTACTCTAGACTTGCCCCATCTCCTGTACTCCTTAAGTGAATAACATGACCATTTACCAGTTGCCCAACCTAGGAATCGGAGTCATCCTAACACTCCTTTCTGCCCTGCCTTCCCTCCCAACTGCCCCTTCCAGTGCATCAGATCAGTTACAAAGTTCTAAAGATTTCACTTCCTTACTCTCTCAAACCTGTTTCTTTCTATTCCTTTGTTGCTCATTTCACTTATTCCGAACTCTCATTGCTCACCACTTGGATTATTTCAATTTCTACTGGATTCCCTCCACTTAACCCACCCTTTTATACAACTACTGCACTGCTGCTAGGAGTGATCTTCCATCTTCCTAAAACATAATTCCCACTATATCCCATCCTTGCTTAAAATCCTTCATTAGCTCCCTATAACTGACAATAAAGGCCCGAAATCCCTTATTATGTATACAAAATCCTTCATAAACTGGACCCTAATAGCCTCTCCTGCCTCATCTGCTAATCTTTCAGCCACAGCCATGAGAAAACTGGCCACAAACTGTGACCACTCTCATTTTCACACATGCCACTTCCTCTACCTGGAACATCCTTGCCCCACACTTTACTTGTCTTTAATTCCTTTTCATTCTCAGCTCACACATCCTATTTTCCAGGACATGAGATAGCATTTTCTTCTCCTCAATCTGTTAGCAACCCCTTTCCCATATTCTCATGGCACTCAGTGCAACATCCACCTGTACTGTTATAACAGTTACCATTTCCTGAGCACCGATGTGATCTCTACTCCTCACAGTAAGTGAGTAAGTGTTGCTATATTGTTTCCACATGAGGAAACAGGTTCAGTGAGGCTGTCGTCCTGTAAGTGATAGAGTTGGGACTGGACTTCAGGTCTGACTCGAAAGTAACGCTCTCCTACTATTCCAAACTCTCCCTCTAGTACTCTTCACTTTGCACTGCAATTCCATTCAAAGGGTGAATCCAATTAACTCAGCCCTCCGTCCTACTTGTATCCCCAGTGCCTAGTGTGGTACTTGACATTTGCTCGCTGTTTGCTGAAGACAGGGAGAGATGACAGGTGTGAACTAAGCAGTGGGAAACTGGTGTTATGTCCCCAGGAGGTGCTCAACGAGTCCTTACTGAATGACTGTGTAAAGGAGACACTTTCCACCTTTTGAAAACTGCACACATTCATGTGGTGTTAATCAGTATCTAGCACTAAACATACATTTGTGGATTCGAATCGTCCATCTAGAGGAATAAGTTCTCCACATTTACATTTCCCTTTCTCAGCAGCATTCCAGACCTGTGAAGTGCTTCTGACAGAAGGCTGTCTCCACGGAAAGATCAGCCTTCCTGCGGACAATCAAGGGCTGTTTTCGTTCTTAACACCTCTGCTCTTCTCCCCAACCTTCTACCTTCCTTTTTCTGCTAGGGTCTGAAGTCAGAACATCGAATCTCGTAGCAAATCCCTAAATTATTTCCTCTCTCACACCTTGGCAAATGCTAAGTCCCGGAGGTAACAAGACACAGATTTAGCTCCTCGCGCTACTACAGCCTTCTCCAGGCCCTCATCTCATCCTGCCGCCATCAGCGTCACCGGTTCCCTCAGGGCGGGCCACCTTTAGGTATAAGAGCCCAGCGGCCCCGGACACCTTTTTTTCCCGCCCCCCAACTCCAAGATACTCTCCCCTGAGCTTGAAGAAAAAGCAAAATCCCATTCAACCTAGCAGGCCCCTTCCGATCAACAGCTCTCCGAAGCCCGTCAGCTTGGGAGCCCGGCCGGCAGCTGCGGACCAAGGGCAGGCGGCCGAGGCGCGCCGGCGCGGGGGGCGCCTGAGGAGCCAACACCCGGTCACTCCTCGCCTCGCACGGCCCGCGGCTTCCTTCCCTCTCTCGCTGGTCCCTTACAGGGGTCGGATCAACAGCTGGTCACTCTCCTCAGCGGGAATCGCAGACATGTCGGAAGTCTGAAAGAGAAGCGAGGCGAGGAACGGGTCGCCGCAGCCTTTCTACATTGGAAGCAGAGCCACCGGAACCAAAGAAAGAGCTCCCTCCACCGAGAACACAACTTCCGGCACTCCGGCGCCCGCGGCACTACGCTCCTCCCCTCAACTTCCGGTCGGAGAACCCCGCTCAATAGGTCCCTCCCCACAGGAGTTCCGAAACCTGGGGCGGGTCAGGGCTGCGCCTGCGCGACGTGCCGGAGGCGGGGCCTGGCGGGCGGGGCGGGGGGCCGGGAAAGCTGGCGCTGGAGTGAGAACTGGAGTGGCTGTCGCCGCGCCGGGTGCTGGGCGGTAGGTGTCTGAGCCGGACCGCGGACGACCCCGGGGATGGGCCAGCGGCTGTGAGGTGAGAGCCCTGTCCTCGCTGCGCCCGGGTGGAGCCTGGCCGGGAACGCGGGCCCGAGGGCGGCGCCGGCGGGGAGGCCCGCGGTGGGGCGGATGGGTGGGGCCGCGGGGCCGCGGTCTCCACCGGGACCCGCCCTCCTCTCGTCGGGAACCCGGGCCCCGAGGCGGCGCGGGGTGGGCCCGGCCTGAGGGAGGAGGGAGGAGGCCGTGCCCCGGTGCCCGATTCCTGTCTGGGGCGGGATCGCAGCACCTGTGACGACGGATGTCGTATGTGGCTCGGCCCCGGGGGAAGGGCGGCGGGAGTGGGGCATCCGCGGGGCTACTGCCTGTGTCAGGCTCTGCCTTGTGGGGCGGGGAGGAGCGCTCACTTTTTGTGCCGGCTCCTGTTGGTTCCTCCTCTGCTTCCACCCGTGTCCCTCACTGCGGAGGGCAGGGGTCGTGTCTGTCCTGTTTACTGTCATCCCGCGCACCAGCACGTGCCAGGCGCTCACAACAGTGAGGAATACGTGGAGAGCAGGGCGGTCTCTGGAATCCAGGTCTATCTACGTTCCAGACTTGGCCCCAACCATTATTAGCCTGGAGACCTTGGGCAAGTCCCTTCATCTCCGAGCTTTGGCTGCCTCATTGAAAGGGGCTGTAATATGGCAGCCTTGCCGGACTGCAGTAGAGAGGGTTAGAGGTGTATAGTACAGCACCCACACTGGGCGGCACATGCAGGTGTTCAGTACAGGGGAGTTGTTATTTGGGTGTCATCTCCCAGGAAGGTTCTCCAGTTCACTAAGCATGTCCTCTGCCAGGCTGTGCCAGGCACTGGGTGCACAGAGATGAATAACCTCGCTCCTGCCTTTGACGAGTTCACAGTTGAGAGAGTCACGAGTAGACAATAGCAGACTTTGTGGTCTATGCTATGATATGCTATGATCAGGGTGTATACCCAAGCTGTGGAGGACGGGTCCCTCAGCCTAACCTGGAGGTCCAAGGGAGGCTTTCTAGAAGAGAAGAAGCCTGAACTGAGTCTTGAAATCTGAGTGAGTACAGGGTGGAAGGGCATTCCATGCAGAGGGAAACACGGAGCATAGTGCATGCTGAGAACCTCCGGCAGCTTCCTGTTCCTTTGGGATTAATCAAGGGTGAAGCTGGTTGTGGAAGATGAGACTGGGGAGATGGATAGGAGCTGGGTCATGGAGGATCTCCCATGTCCTGGCAAAGAGCTTTTCACTTTGGTCTCTAACTTTGGGGAGCCAGCGAAAGATTTTAAGCAGATTAGTGGCTTCAGATTTGAGTTTTAAAGAAGTCATTTTGGTTGGAGCTTGGTGGTAGATTTGAAGCGGCAAGGTGTCTACTTGGGACGTAAATTCCTTAAATTGCATGCCAGACATTGTGCTTATGTGCATTTTTATGGGTTGAGGATCCACTGCTTTCATCAGATAATGGAAAAGTATTTATATATAGCAATGGTCTAGTGATGAGGCGGGGCCCTGTTAGAGACATGGGTGAGAGAACTCTTCAGGTGGTATATTCAGTGGATCTTGGTGCCTGATTGGATGTGGGCCCTGGAGGACAGTGAGGAGTGGATGATTTCCTGGTCCCTACTGGAAATAATATAATGTACTGAAAGGGAGAGGAGAGGAGTAGATATGGAGGGGAAGCTGATGGGTTCCGTTTTGGCATTTTTGCATTTGATGAATCTGGAACATCCAAGTGACAATCAGTATTTTTAGCCTTATTTTTATGCATGAATAATTTAGAAACAAGAATGATTTGCGTAAGAACATGCACCAAATAGCAGCAGATATCAAAGACTTTAATAAATGCTTTTTTCCCCCTGAGCTCCTAGATTGATGATGAAAAGGAAGTCTTTAGGAGTTGCAAAAGCTTTATAGTATAATGTGGTGATTTTCAAATCATTCTAGTATTCTAAGGATTTGAAGAGATACTTCAGGGTTTCACTAACAACAGAATCGTTTTATTTTTAAATTACATTTTAAATTGTTATATATATTGAAATATGTATTTATATATACTTAGAATATAATGTGCTTAAATATGCTATACACCAACATTTTAGCCCATCAGAGACCACTAACATGCTAGTTTATGCTGCTAGGTTAACCCAGTTTTGTGCAGATCTTGGAATAAGCTCTCTTGCTATCTCTTTCTTACTAAGAAGCATTCTGTGATAGCCAGGCTATCATCTGCAACAAATTACCCACAGTGACCTTCTAAATCAGTCTCCCTCTCTCTACTTCTTATCCTGTGTAGTTCCCTACCTGGCAGCCAGAGTCGTCTTTCTAAAAATCTGATCGTATCACTTGACTGCTTTTTAAAAAGCCTCTAAAGTCTCCCTGTTAAACCCAAAATAAACCCCAAACTTTTGTCGTGGCCTGCAAGGCCTCCTGTGGATCCTTCTCCTCATCCCTCACTCTCTCTCCTGCTCCTGCTCCAGTCCTGTTGGCCTCGGACGTGTTTCTTCAGGACCTTTGTCCTTGCTGCACTCTCTCCCCAAAATGCTTTTCCTCCACGTGTGTGGTTGCCCTCACTTCGCTCAGGTCTTAACTCCCACATCCTCAGAGTATCTTTTTCTTTCTGCAATACTCCCCCTTCCTTCGGTCACTTGTATCTCCTCAGCTTGCTTTAGTTCCCCTCATAGCGATGATTATTTCCTAACAGTGTGCTCTATGTTTGGTTTTCTTCTGGGTCTGTCTCCTCTCTCTGAAAATGAGCTCCCTGAGGTCAGGGGCTTTATTGTCTCGTTCACCAATGTATCCCCAGAACCTGGTGGGCGCTCACTGCCTACTCAGGACTGAACGAATGAATCAGATTTTCTTGCTATTCCACAGATTAAGCAGAAATATAGAAATAAGTTGGATGATGAGGCTGATTAAAAAGCTTGGGCTCAGGGGTAGGTCTTGGGTAAGTGGCCCAAGGCCAGACCCTAGTGAGTGGACTTATGATGGGGTCTCCAAATACAATGGGAGAAACTGTTCCTTGGAGCAGGGACATTGATTGACCACCTCACGATTTACCCATTCTTCTTCCTTTGTCAGGTAGATTGTTTTTCTGACAAGAATTGACCATGTCAGAATGAAAGGAAGCGATCTGTGCAGACTGCTGTCTGTGGAACCTCTGAAGATGATAAAATAGTGTTCGATTCTATAGTAAGCAGATTCCCTTGTTCCTCTGCCAAATCCAATCTTTGGTAAAAATCTGTTAGGTTATCTTACTCATAAATCCTCTTGAGAGATGGGTCACAGTTTCCTCACCTGTAAAAGGGAGATTATAACCTACCTTCTGTAAGCCCCCTGAGGACGGGGGCCTCGAGCCTTGAGCATAGTATATGGCACAGATGAGACCCTTAGAAAACATCAGGAACAAATGAATGTGTCCCCAGGTTGCTGTGAGGATAAAATGAGACAGTGTATTTGTAAGTACTTGAACTATAAAACATTGTGCAGGCTAGTTAATAATTTTCTAAATATAATATATATGCTCCCATGAAGTGGATAAGGATAAATCACTCATTTAAAAAAAGATATATGTAAGACTGACTCTGGGAAATTTAAGGTCACCTCCTTCCCTGACCTTACTGGAGGGAGGAAGAATGTTCTTATGTCAGCTTTTACCTAAAGATAGTTCAAGACTTCAAGAAAAATGCACATTTCTGAGAGGTATGTATGTCTGCTGTTCTTAGCCCGACCATTTACAGACTGTGAACCTGAGACGGTCCCTGAATCTCAGTATCTTGGTTGGTAAACTAATATGTCACATATTTTACTAATGTCTTGAATTGATTAAAGAGAAGGAAGACACTTGAATATCTTGAGAACGAGAGGACATATGTCTGTTAACTTCTGAGAACAGGGCTTTTCATACCTCTAGATATGACAGGAAGGTTTCTGCTCTTTTTATTCATTGGATTAGATTTTTGAAATTTAAAAAGAAGGAAAGAAGGAAAAAGAATAGTATCCAAATTTTGTGGTCCAAGGAAAATATTTATGTTTTAAGAAGAATACACCATGGAACTAGAAGGAATTGATGATTTTTATTCCTATTATGCATAAAGTGATTTAAAGTTGTTTTTGTTGATATAACTAACTAACATTTGTTCTTCTAGGGGAGCTCCTCTGGATCAAGCTATGGTGGAAAATGTTTCGGAAAGGGAAAAAACGACACAGTAGTAGCAGTTCCCAAAGTAGTGAAATCAGTACTAAGAGCAAGGTAGGGGAGATGGAATTAGGAAGGAATCATAAAGCAGTGAGAATTGTTTCTTCTAACTGATTCTGCATAAAGGGTATTAACCATGGCAGACCTCCCCCATGTTCTTCAAAGTAGGCGTGTTTTAACATTCATTTTTGGCAGTAGAGACACATTCTGTGCTTAATTTGATTTTGTTTTGGTAGATTTTCTGAAATTCTTAAATCCGCTAACCTAGATGAGACAAGACCTATGAATGGTCTCATTGAAACAAACACTGATTTTAAAATTTTTTACATGATAGAAATTGCAGGCAAAAGATTTGTGGTGTGCATGCATAACTAATTCTATTTACTTTTGAGCAAGTTAGTTGGATCCTGAGGCAAAGGCCGTGATTAGAACCCTTGTGAAGTAGAGCATTTGAATGTGAAGGGTCTTAGAGTCCCAAGTCCTAGTCCACTGGACCTGGTCCAGTGGTTCCCAGAGTTTTACGACTAAAGAGCCTTTTGATCATTTTCCAACCTTGTGAGCTCTGTTTTAGAAGACATGTCTGCTCAGTGCCGGGACTCAGTGAGGCAGGAGAGGAGCCCACGGCACAGCATCTGGAGTGTGCCGCCCTCCAGGAGGATGCCTCTCGCTAGTCCAGGGCGCCACACGGAATAGTAATGGCCACGCCACAGTGGTTGAAGACACACGTGACGGCCATTCGGGATTTTCAGTGCTATCACTGAGCTGATGTGCCAGCCAAAAGCACAGAATCCTGCACAGTCTTAGAGTGGGAAAATTTACAGTCTTCTTTATGGTTTTTGAACTCCTGAAGCCAGTCAAGAACCTCCCTGCTGTAACCTTCCCTGCTGTTACCTTAAGTGTAAGAACCCAGCCTGGGAATCAGTGGTTTGGCCCAGCTGCTTGTTTTCTAGATCAGAAAATGGATGAAGGGAGATGTAATGACTTGGTGCTGGCAGAGTAGGACTAGAGCCCTGATTTCTGATTCCTAAAGGACCTCGCTAACTCAGGCAAGTGGGGTGGTGGGGGCGGGAGAGGTGCAGAAGGGATCACGTGCCACTGGGTGAGAGGGTCTTATCCCGAAAATGATGGTGAGCCTCGAGTGGTTTCTAAGCAAAGTTGTGACTGTTAGATTTGTGTTTTAGGATGATGTAAGCTTTTGTTGTTGTATATTCTGAACTTGGGAAAAATAGACCAGTTTCTCCCCTCTTGTTCTCCTCGTTCAGAGGGTCACCAGGTACTGGTGTTTTCCTGTGCGGAGGGGTAATTTGAAGCACCAAAGCTCACTCTCTTACTCACTTCAGGAGTTGTGTGCATCCCAGAAGCCAGTCTGCATTTGTAACAGCATCTTAATTCCTACTCCCCTCCCTCCACCCTTTGAATATATAGGTTATTTCCAATTTTTCAGTACCACACAAACATGACGAATGTCTCTGTACATACAGCTCTGTTCTCATTTTAGATTACGAGACGTCCAATTATGAGAAAAGGAAGAAACATATTTGACTTGATACTTTTTTTGTGTGTGTGTGTGAGGAAGACCAGCCCTGAGCTAACATCCGTTGCTAATCTTACTCTTTTTTTGCTGAGGAAGACTGGCCCTGGGCTAACATCGTGCCCATCTTCCTCTACTTTATATGGGACGCTGCCACGGCATGGCTGACAAACAGTGCATCGGTGCGCGCCCGGGATCCGAACCTGCGAACCCCGGGCTGCCAAGCGTGGACTAAACCGCTGCGCCACCGGGTGGCCCCTGACTTGATACATTTTTGCATTCACCTTGATTTACTTCTTAAATGTTTAAAAAATTTGAGTGTACTTTTAAAATTTAATTTTGATTTGAAGTGCAAAAAAGTGATTAATTTTTGAATCCAAAGTTTTCAGAGTATTATTTCTAAAGAAATTAAGCACATTGAGAGTATAAAATTCTGTAGCACAAACCACACTAACGTGTAGGATTCTTTGTATTTTGCTTAACTGTTTTGTTGGTTTTCTTTGCAATTCACCTTGATAGTTATGCTCTGGTCTGCAGTCAGCCTGTGTAGAACTGCTGCAGGCCGGTGCTGGTCAGAGTAATTGCAGGAGCCCTGGGACGGGAATCAGGAGGCCTGGATTAGAGAACTGGGGTATTTACTAGGTGTAACCTTGGGTAAATCACTTCACCTCTCTGGCTCTCTTTGCTCATTTATTAAACAGGATAATACTCCCTGCCTGCTTTCTGCACAGGGAGCTTTTTGGGTTCAGTGGAAATAACGTGAAAGGTGTAGATTTTCACATATATCAGGCATCTTCTAAGGAGACAGAGGTAATGGCTTTGATTTAGACTGGGAATGTTGGCACATGTATCCAATATTCTGTTATGGGAAGAACAGTTGGGATTATCTGTTTTTTGAAGTTTGTATAGAATTTGTCTTTAGAAAAACCTGTCACAGTCAATCTGCCTGAATAATTGACCTGATTTTGTATGTGTTGATTCAACTATAAGTAAGTAATTTGAATGTTTGGTAGAGAAGTTGAGAAGATAGTGCTTCTAATTGTTTTTATTCTTTTATGTTTGTCTGTTATTTCTCAGTCTGTAGATTCCAGCCTTGGGGGGCTTTCACGATCTAGCACTGTGGCCAGCCTCGATACAGATTCCACCAAAAGCTCAGGTACAGAGAAGGGTTGGATCACTTATTGTCTAAGGCTGTTAAGTGATGTTCATATAGTTTTACCAGGGTAGCACAAGGAGTTCTTGGGTATTTGGGGTTTTCTTTCTTTCCTCTGCAATTTTTTTTATAGTTTTTTTGTGTGTGTGTGTGAGGAAGATTGGCCCTGAGTTAACATCTGTTGCCAATCTTCCTCTTTTTGCTTGAGGAATAACATCCATGCCAGCCTTCCTCTATTTTTTGTATGTGGGATGCCGCCACAGCATGGCTTGATGAACAGTGTGTAGGTCTGCACCCGGATCTGAACCTGCGAACCCCAGGCCGCCAAAGCAGAGTGTGCGAACTTAACCACTGTGCCACCGGGCTGGCCCCCTCCTCTGCCATTTTTGACAAGAGTTTAGAAATGGCCAGAGATCTGGCGGAACGTGGGTTGGGGGTGTGGAGTGGTTGGTGAAAACCATTGCCTTGGTTTGCATGTCAGCAAACTGCTCTTAACTGGTCCTAGGGCAATGTGCGGAAAACATCATAGTAACAATTTAAAAGTTTCAAAATAGCTTTTTGAGAAGTGGGGGAACGTGAATTATGTTGTTTATGGGGTGTAGGACAGATGTCTCTCTGATTAAAAGGGTTAAGGAGCCATTTACCTAGATATACACCAGCTCACAAACATCAGGAGCACATGGTAATTAAGGGTAGCCTCTGTTACAGACCCTTGAAAACATTTATGCAGCCACTCAAAATGAGTAGCTCTTTAGAAATCAAAAGGTGGCTTCTAACCCACCTATTAGCTAGTGTCTAATTGGAAATATACTATATTCATTTTCTTGCCTAAAATCCTTCCACTTTTCCTTTCAGGATCATGGACTAGTCAATCTATAAAAGGTGGGGGGAGGGGGGAGAGACGAAACATACGATGTAAAAGAGAATGTAGTAGTGGAAGGTCTATTATCTTTACTTCTAGATGCCTTTAAAATATTAAAACCGTGGGTAGCTTTTTAATACATAAATACAACCTAAAAGTAACCCCATAGTATTCCCTTCCCATGGCAGATATCATAAATACTTTGTGGTAATTTTGTGTTACATTTTATAGCACACGCACAGTTCTTCAACCTGTTACCATTGTTATTGCTAAGGGACTTCCTGTCCAGCATTATTCCTTCTACATTAAAAAAAAATTGTTTGGTCTTTTCTGACTGGTAGTGGTAGACCAGGAAAGAAAGTTAAAAGTTAACATGGTAAAGAGGGAGAAGAAACCAAAAACATAATTAAATGCCATTATGCACTTAAAGGTACTCAATCATTATCTAGTTGATATTTTATTTTTCTTGTTTGTTTTGAAATAAAGGATATCAATACTTAATTTATTCCTATTGAGATTTTTATACATTTAGTATATTGTAAGTCACTGAGGAAAAGGCTAGTGAAATTTTAGGTTCTCATTACATCAAAAAATTTTGCATTAAAAAATTTTTATTGTTATTAAAGTTTAAGTTCTGATGACACAGTCTGTTTCCTATTTGGAAAGGGGCTGAGGATACCCTGTAATGCAGCTATTTCTTTTGAAGTCTTACTATTACAATTTTTCTTTCATCTTTAGGACAAAGCAACAATAATTCAGATACCTGTGCAGAATTTCGAATAAAATATGTTGGTGCCATTGAGAAACTGAAACTCTCTGAGGGAAAAAGTCTTGAAGGTCCACTCGACTTGATAAATTATATAGATGTTGCCCAGGTAATAAAAACAAAACAATTCAATTTTATAAGATTCTACAGAGTAAATTCACGGCTTTGGAGAAAGAAGTTTGCTCTTCCAGGTCTTCTCACTGTCTTTTCGTGAAGCCACGCTTTTATCACTGTTAAAATATTTACTGAGCACCGTGGTTGTAGGTGGCATGAGGTGCCTTGGAGACTGAGTTGCACAGGAACAAGTTCTTTCCTTCAAACAGTACTTTTTACTTTTTCTGAGGCTGACTGACCTCTTTGTTTAAATGTTTAAATGAGGGGCTGAGTGTGGTGACTGGTTACACACCATAGGTTTGTCTTTTAAAACAGTCTGGCAAGACCTTACTATATCTCTGTTGAACTAGTTTCAGCTCTTTGAATAATCTAATTCACAGTGGTGTTGACCTAACATATCTATGTATCTGTACCGTTTCCAACAAGAATTGAGGTGAGGTGGGTTTCAAAAATATATTCTGGTCAAGAAGATAAATAAACCAACATGAAGAAAAAATTAAGAATGAAAATGAAGACAAATCAAAAGTGTAAGGTTAGTGCATAAAATATTATAAGGTCTAGACCCTGGCCAATGGTGGAAGTGGATGAACCAAAAGACTTAACACTATAGTTAGTAAATTGCTTCCCGAGTTTCTAGAAAATGGAATTATATGTCTTTGGGTTCATTAACAAAGGGATATTACTGCAATGGGAAGATTCCTTTATCAGTTCATAGTGTTGGTTACTCTTAAGAATGTATGGTCTCTTAACCCATGGAGAATGGGATCATTAAATATGATGTTTCATATCCACATGAAAGTAAAAGTCTCTTCTGAGGGAAATCAGTGAATCTGATTTGCCATTTAACAGAGACTTCTTGGTAGCCTGCACTGACATAATTAGTATCCTGGCATTTAGTTTGGAATATAGTCATTTCAACAATGTGCAAGCAACAACTAACATAAGTATTGTACTGAAAGGTTGCTAATGGTGTTTCCCCCCCAAAAGCACCCTCAGATTTTTTTCATTCTGGTAAGGACTGCTCAATTTCTTTTATCACCATAGAATTTGGGCTTGTTACAATTCCATTATTGACAATAGCATTACTTTTATCCCATCTTTTGATCTTGGAATGCTTTAAACTACCGCGAGAATGACTGGCGAGAGGTGACTGGGGCAGTGTGAGGATCAAGATTAAGGTGTTTGGACGGAGCTCATTTACCGTCACTTCTCTAATGCAGGCAGAGGGTCCACAAAAACATTCACAGTATGAAACATCTACTGATTGCCAACCATCTTATTTATTTAAGAAAAGACAAGTTAGGCAGTATTCTGACTCAGGAGATAAAACTGGATAATCTGCTAGGGAAACCATCAGGTATTGTCTGCTGTTTTACTTAACATCTTCAAAGTACTACTGATATTTTCGAAAGCCTAATAACCACTCATCAAGCACTGTTTACTTGCCCGAAGCCCTGGGGCATGGCGAGAACCAGACATATCTAACACCTGGGTAAGGTATTAGAACAGCTGAGAAAAATTGTTCCTGTGGCTGTGTTTCCTGATCCTTTCATGTGCTGACATTAGTATAAGCTTTAAGTATTTTTAAATCTAAATAAAGACCTTTATTCTTCTAATGTAAATATTTTAACCTCACCAGGATCTGTGAGAAGTATCTCAGTGTGTAATTAGGGTTAACACCAAGACAAGGGGATAGATAAATTCATGGAGTGCATGGATCTGAACTTTGCTCAGATTTGTGGACTGAAAAAAAGCAGGGGGGTGGATTTTTCTTTGGCCTCTTTGGAGAGAAATTCTTGCTAGGCTGTTGTGTACTTCACATTCTTTAAAGGGTTTGGGCCAGACACTAAAATTGACTAATCAGACTTAAGAATGTAACAATTTTTAATGTGTGTCATGTAATTTACTTTTACTTTAAAGCAAGATGGAAAGTTGCCTTTCGTTCCTCTGGAGGAAGAATTTATTATGGGAGTTTCCAAGTATGGTATAAAAGTATCAACATCAGATCAGTATGTAAGTAATATATCAAGGAAAAAATGTGTTTTAGGTTATTAGAGCTCACTGGTAGTCAAGTCTGCTTCTGTTTGCAGAGTGGTTGGTTTGTAAACCTTCCTAGCAGCTGGTCTTAAAAGTGACGATTTCGTAGGGTGAATGAATAGGGGCTTGCTTCCTTTTGCTTCTCCTGTGTGGTAGAGCACAAGCCAACACCCCCACTGCTGGTCCCTAATGCATTTTCAACTTAGGACCCCACATCAGTTGAGAGCAGCTGTCAGCTTGAAAGCTGAGCATAGAGAACAGGATCATGAACTTAGATCATCTTACTTTTCTTTCTGGAATTTAAGTAGGAAGGTATAATCCTGAAGGCAAACTGAGCGTACTGGAACATGCCTTTGGGTGAAAAACCTGTAAAACTACTTTCTGCCAGATCCATGGATAGATATGCTGTTTAAAGCCCCACAATAAATTTTGCATGGGAAAATGTGTGTAATAAGAATGGAGAAACGTAAAATAGTCACGATCTTTCTTCTTCCTGACTTCTGCAGGATGTTTTGCATAGGCATGCTCTATATTTAATCATCCGGATGGTGTGTTATGACGATGGTCTGGGGGCAGGAAAAAGCTTATTGGCTCTGAAGACCACAGATGCAAGCAATGAAGAATACAGCCTATGGGTTTATCAGTGCAACAGCCTGGTGAGGTTTTAAGTTACCTTGGTTAGTCTCTTATTCATCAACTGAAGTGGTAAAACCAGAGACTATGTACAGTCTTTTCAAAGGCTGAAGAGATGCTATCCACTAGGTATCTACTACCTGGTGTAATGTAATGAATGACCATCAGGCCCTAGGTCGGCCAGCTCTCCAGACCTGCTGCAGGCCAGGAGCAGCACTCACTGGGATAGGAAGGTTCAGGGTAAACACAAAACAGGTGAGGGAAAATGGTGTGTCCTCCACGGGCAGTGGCCCCCTCCTTTCCTGTACATTGTTGTTCTGACTGACTCGTGATGGTCCTTCCGAAAGGCTGTGGGTCCTGTGTGTTACATCCTGTGCAATTCTCTGAAGGAGCACAGGAAGGGAGCATGTGATGTGTTGTGCGGATCCAGGCAGGCTGTGTCCTGGGCTTCCAGAAACTGATGTACAGGTTTAGGAGAGCTGTTAACAGGGTCAGATTTATATCTTTTACCGGTCAAATTAAGTTCAGGGAGAGATTTATGAACACTATCTTACTGAATCTTTTCACTTAATGTAGGAACAAGCACAAGCAATCTGCAAAGTTCTATCTACTGCTTTTGACTCTGTATTAACATCTGATAAATCTTGAATTCTGCAATCAAGTGGAAGTCGACTTCATGTGCAAGTTCAGGGGTTTTCTAAATACTTGTTTTCAGTCTGCAACGCTGAACTGTTATGGAAATATGAAGGGATCCCTTGCTCTAGATTTTCGGAAGAAAATGCAATGTATAAAATATTGATCAATTTGCTTTTCTATTAAAATGTCTTATTAACTCTCAATGAAGTTATTTACTTTCTGGGAGTAAGAAAGAAACCTCACTTGTTGCTTTTAAACACAAATAAGCTTAACACCTAAGTGTCACAGAAGTGCACTTAGTAGTCAACACTGAGCCTTTCTGAGGAAGACTGATGCCATCTGCTTGGCAGCACCTCCCCGTGATGTGGTCTCATGGGCTGGGAGCTTGGAGCAGCCAGAGGTCTGGCTTGGGGACCCGGGTCATGCTGGTTTGAAACAGTGACACTGCCAACTCAAGACACCAAAAGTAAAAACTTTCAAAGTGTGTTGTCAGGAGAACATGCTAGTTAGCCACAATATTTATCTCAGAGTTAAGAGAACTTGAAAAGATTACTGCTCACTAAAAGTAATAGTATTTAAAGAATTTCATGTATAGTACACTAGTGTATTTTTTTAAAGGACTGTTTTAATAATACAATGCTTTAAGGATTAAAAACATTAAAAATAACACCATGTCCATTTAAAAGTATTTTATTTTTTCTAGTCAAATGACTAGTTAACAGGAAGAGTAAACTTAATAAACATGCTCTAATTATAAATCACTGCATTAAGGACAATGAAAATAAGAATTGATTTAGGTTATACAATATATACAGTTGCGCTGCAACTAGACCCAAGTAATCAAGTGAATGAATTGAATATCATACATCTCAAATAGCATTCCACGCTGCATATTATGTTATCCACCCCTTAACAGATCACACAGTAACTATTAGTCTGTGCACATATTTCTGAGTCATCATCCCTAGAAGTCAGATCTGATGGAAAATGGCATGCAAGATGCCAGAATCCTGCAGCTAAGGTCATGAAACGTAAACTTTAAATATAAATAGATATCTACAATGTTTTCCTTTCTCTCAGTTGCTTTTTTTAAATTTGCAAAGAGCAAATAACTAAGAAAGGAGATTAGCAGGGAAGTTAATATAATTTCTCCTCTGGCAAGAGGAATATTAATTACTGCACAATAGCACCACCAAATTGTAGACTGGAAAAATACTTCCTAGATATTTATGTACCAGTGAACCTGATAGATTAGTTTGGGACTGGCGTTCAACTGTTGATATAAATCAACTTTAATTCCTATGTAGCTGGCACCAAATAGTCAAAAGGCCGATTATAAGATACAGATGTGGGAGGATTGTGTTAAAATATACATAAGTGCACTGTGCAAAATATATCTGTTAACTTTCTCGAATCTATGAGAGAATCATGGAGGGTTCAAACAACAGAAATGAACAATTAGTGAAAATACATGTAGTGCTTTAAAAAAAGACTTTAATTACAGATCTAACACATTTTTACCCAGAACTTTGAAAGGCAAAAAGCAACTGCCATATAACATCATAAAACATTCCAGTTTGTTCTGTCTTCCTTTATAATAGCAACAAAAATTATAATGCAATTAAAAAAAAAAAAAAGCTCTGCACTTACAAGAGTCTTACACAATAAAGACAGGCTGCTTCAATCAAATGTACCATCATAACAAATGCAATAAAAGCATCGCCGCCTTGCTTTCCAAGCCTATATTTAAATTTATTCCTTTACTTTTGGTAAAAATCCACGTGGGCATTATATGCCTATTTATTATCAGAGTGCCAAAATTTCCAATATTCCTACTATGAATCTTATGCTCACAATGACTAAATAGAGGTATGACAGTCAAGTTCATTAAACTAATGAATTTTGATCTTATCAGATACAACCTAATACCCCCACCCCAGTAGCTTAAGTCTAAGAATGATAGGATGGACTTCAATAGTAAAACTGAGATGTTTAGGAGTATTTATTACCTGGGACTACAGATTTCTGATATGTTCTTGATTACAAACAAACGGACTGATTAAATTTCAAGACAGTGTAACTACCATTCCTGCTGGTATATTATATAAAT
Organism: Tapirus indicus; assembly: GCA_031878705.1. Taxonomy (NCBI): domain Eukaryota; kingdom Metazoa; phylum Chordata; class Mammalia; order Perissodactyla; family Tapiridae; genus Tapirus; species Tapirus indicus. The sequence continues at coordinate 7,584,424 of CM062923.1, read as the reverse complement.
ACAAGACACTAAACTGAGTAAACATTCTCATGAGCTAGAAAGGGAAGGCAGTGGTACACTCAATAGGAAACAGCAGGTACGTGGTTAACACAGTGGGGTCTGTGCCACAGTATCCACCTGTGTGATGAAGGAAGTTCAAGAAGGCAAATTCCAAAACACCTAAAGCATATAAACTAGTTTAAAGAACTGTTTTGCAATCCATCATCCTTAGTTTTTAACCAAATTCAGGAAAGCAGTTTTATATAACCGAGAACTGAAGTAACTGCTATTACCATATGCCGTAATAAACCATCGAAGTTCTGTTAGGTAGGATTGCTCACGACAGGTTACACGCACATGCAGAATACAATGATAGTTGCAACCTCACAAATTAAGGCTGGAAAGTACAGCACTAAGGTGTAAATTTCCAAGTTGCTTTAAATAAACATTGGGTGGATTTCAAAGGAAATGTTTAAAAGTATTTTCTTAAAAAATGTCTTTAAAGGTGAACTGATAGCATTTTATCTAGAAAGTCCTGGCTGGCTATGGACTTCTAAAGCAACAGTTTGCTGGCTTGCTAAAACAATAATTGCGCTAAAGGTCACTGACTTCAGAAATGAGCCAAGGAAAGCAGGAAGAATTTCTTCCTCAAACATTTTTAGGTTCAGCTAATTCTGTAGATTCAGGATCTTGATTATGTAGTTAAAATAACTTTTCAGTTCACCTTTTAGGAAATTCAGTTTTCCTAACAAAAGTATAGCAATGTTTCATGAAAACCACAAATTATAAAAACAATTCATTTATCTATATATAAAATGCCTTTGAGTTTTTAAAACAGAAGAGTGGCATTAGAGAAAGTGGGCTACCGTACAATACAATTCATGAAACTGGTTATCTGGCAAGAGTTTTGGTACCAATAATAAAAACTGGAACATAACTGTTAACAGAAGTGTTTTTGTTCAGTAGCAATTCAGTCAGCAATAAAGTGCACAAATGATACGGGAAATGCTCCTTTGCGACTGGGATCTCCATCAATGTGGCCAATCTGAAATGAATAAAAGTTCAGGTTGTTATAAAAATTCCAAATGTTGGAAACTTTGAAGGGTATTAGAGCATTTAGAGAGAAAAAGATTTGTCCAGAAGAATTCTGAGAAAGAATTACTTGAGTAAAACATCTGAACTGTTTTTCCTTTTCTCTCTCACTCATGTTTCCAATAGCGTGTGCCTATTACCCGTAAGGAGCTCCCGGCAGAGGTGTGTCCGGTGTCTGCACAGAAACACACCCCGCACTGAGTCCGGGCAGTCCTGGGGGGCAGGCAGGGCACCTGTCTGACCATCACCCCACACTTGCCTTTTTTTTAACAGATGAAGAAATTTAGCATCAGAAGTTGTGAGCTGCAAAGTCACAGGAAGTGGCAAAGGTGACTTGGCCCTATTTAAATGTAGTCAAGGATTTATGGAAGACTTCAATAAATCCATTTATTTTGGCTCTGGGTAAATTATATAAGTTATACATCACGGATGATTTCAACGATGTAAATTATGGGGACTGGCCAGGTGGCGTAGTGGTTAAGTTCACACGCTCTGCTTCAGTGGGCTGGGTTCACAGCTTCGGATCCCAGGCGTGGACCTACGCACCGCTTATCAAGCCATGCTGTGGCGGCATCCCATATACAAAATAGAGGAAGATGGGCACCAACGTTAGCTCAGGGCTAATCTTCCTCAGCAAAAAGAGGAAGATTGGCAATGGATGTTAGCTCAGGATGACCCTTCCTCACCACAAAAAAAAAAAAAACCCAAAACAATGTAAATCATGTAGGTAAATACAAGTCTAAAAGAAAATCGCCAAAATATAATTGGTGGGTTTTTTTGGAAGGGGGCCCTGAGATTATGGGCAGCATTTACTTTCTTCTTTATATCCTTTTGTATTTTCTACAGTTTTTGAAATGAAGAGGTATTTTCCAGATGGCTAAGCCTGTTGTCAGGCTGGAGCCCTATCCTTCTAGTGGGTTGTAGACAAGTGTGAAAGCCAGACCTGCTTCAGGTCTCAGGGTGTGCAGACAGTCGGGAGGGAGTAAGTTCAGGTTCTCACATGGTCCATGCAGGCTGGCTCTCAACGCCTCACCCGGGCTGGCCATGCAGCAAGAGTTGGGTAAGCAGAAGTCCAAGGAGCTTCCCTGAACCAGGGAACCTGGAACAGGGGCCCCTTTACTCCCTGTGCTGTACATAGCAAGGCCGACAGAGGAGGGAGCTCTGGACCGACAGACACTTGAATCACTCATGGGGAAAGAGGTTACAAGAAGATACCGGACTCCAGCCTTGCTGCCAGGCATTGAGAGTTCACAAAGCCCTGGAGGCAGAGAACTTAGAGCTCACACAGGTGGGAGCTCTGCTAGGGATGCTGACTAGCATTCCTCGCACCAGACAAAGCGGAGTGATCTCCACAAGTCCTGTTTGCGTCATCATGATATGAACTGTTGATATCTCAGCTCAATCTACAGAGCTGGGCCATCAGTGTCTACTGCGTGGCAGGCACTGCCAGATGCTCTGTGCACACACTTCACGCAAGTTATTTAATCCTACTATCCTTGCTTTATAATGGCCGCCTCTCGTTGGGGGCCTTCAGTATAATCTCTACACCAGTGCTGTGGCGACCTCCCTTTCACAGACGGGGTGGCTTAGCAACATAAATGACTTGCCCAAGGGCACCCAGCCATAAGTGCTGAGTCTGGACTCTTAGGGTCGTCAGGAGAAGCACCACGCTCCTCCCATCCCAGCTCCCACCTGGATGCCACAGCTCATTTCAGGACCAAGACTGACACCCAGGGACTCCGCCCCCAGGTCAGCTCTTTCTATGTGCCTCACTTCACCAAACCAGCAATATGGTGGAGGGAGGACGGAAACGCCTAGAAACTCAAGGCCTCAAACTCAGGGACCTCATTTCAGACCCTCAAGTGTGCTCTGGAACCTGCAGCCCAAGTAGCCTACCCACCCTACTGAGGGGAGACCCCACCCGGGAGATAAATCAAGCCCATTCAGAGATGGGTGCCCACGGAAGAGACATCTGAGGCTAATAAGGGGCAGAGCGGCCAGCAGGCTTCAGGGCCTCACCTGGGAACAGACCTCTCAGGCCAGGTGGGCAGGGATTCAGCTCCAGCCCTCCTGGGCCCATCCCGCGACAAGGCCCCGACTCACCCACCACTCTTGGTCCTCCTCCCCGTCCACGATGATCACATCCCCCTCAGAGAAGGTCAGCTCGTCCGGGTTGTCGGCCACGCAGTTATAGAGGGCTTTGACCCGCTTGGGCTTCAACTTGGTCTGTGTCAAGGAGAGGAGGGGTCAAAGGTTAGTGTGGCAGGGAGCCATCAGCTCTTGGGGCAGAGAACTGGGCCACTGTGCTTCTAGCTGGTCCCAAGGGTCCTGACCGCAGGCCTAGGAGCCCAGAGGTGTCAAGATGAGGCAGGTTAGTGGAGCTCAGGAGCCAGGGGGCTTCTAGGAGGCCAGAAGAGAGAAGGCGAGATCCCAGCCAAGTCAAGAGAGCTGGGAAGAAGGCAGCCCAATGCCTGGTGTGCACATGGGGGTCTGTCCTGGAGCTCTGGTGAGAGGCCGAGCCCACAGCTGGTGATCTCTGGGGTTGCATCCTGCCCAGATCCAAATTACCAGGTATCCAGGAAGACTCCTCCACCCCCCAACCAGGGGAAGAGGGTGTTCCCTCTGAGCCCTCAGAGAGTAACCTGTACACTCCTGACCAGAGCAAAGAGGCAGAAAAGGAGGGACTCGTCCACTTACTGTCTGTGACTTCCTGGGCATGGGCGCTGGGGGCTGCATGGCCACGGTATTGGACAGAGGACCCACAGCTTCTGTTCCAGAGAGATCCACTGCTTTAGGGCCAAAATGAATCAATTCACAAAATGCCCCCTCAGTCATAACCATGAGATATAAACAATTAATATAAAGCCACAGTGTCATGTCTGAAAAGCAAGTTTCCTGAGATTTTCTGATCTGTTGAGGGAAAAGTCCCCTAAAGGCCAAAGAACCTTGTGACTTCCATGCAACCTGTTAGACTTTGCAAGGAGTGCGAGTGTCACAGAGTGAGACAGATGTCACCACCTCCTCCACAGACTTCTGGATCCCCGCCAGGGGCCTTCCCGCCTTGCCCCCATCACCAGAAGGGGATAGGAATTGAGGGTACAGTACAGAACAGCCCCAGGAGCAGGTGTATCAGAGGCTCTGTGGAGGGCAGAGTGGCTGCTGAGTCGGGGATAGCTGGGCCCTGATACAGGGTTGACCATGGCTGGAAACATCCTCCACTTTGCCCCCACAAACCAAGCAGAAATAAACGCCAGTTCCAAATGAAATAATTACCAGGTCCTCTAGGCTGGCCTTTGTTGATCAGTGGGGTCGACTTGTCAGCCCTACAAAAAAAGGGAAAACATTCATGGACACCTGAGGCCCGAAAGGCACATCACTTGTCCCCACCTCACCCCCTTTTGTAGGGGAACCACTTGTGTTCAAGTTGAAAACAGGTGAGCTGATTGTAGCAGCTGTCGTTCAACTACCTCTTTTTTTGGAAAAAGAATGCGAGGCCCAGAGGACAGTGCTAGACCCAAGGTTCCTGATCCTAAAACCAGGGCTCTTCCCAAAGTGCTCCTGTCCTTGTGGGCCTGCAGGCAATGACCCTGGTCTGGGGCTGGAAGCAGCACCAGCCACCGGCTCTACCCCAGTTTGCTCAGGCCCTTCCCCGTGTGACCCTTGGTCTCTTCATGTATAAGGGTGGGGCTGAATCAATCCCTGAAGGGCCCTGAAGGCTGCGCCAGGACCTGTCCAGGCACCATCGGTCAGCGTCATCCATGCCTCTGTACTCTGTGGTCCCTGCTGCCTGTAACCCATGTGGTTGACCATGGCTCAGGCCCCACCCATGAGCCTCCAGGCCCAGCACATCCCAAGGCCACAGGGAGAAGCACACAAGTAAGAGAGTGGCTCTCAGGGCCAGCAGACAGGTCTACTCGCTCAGACTCGCCCTCTGGCAGGCCTGGATAAACAGGCTTCTGAGTTGGCATTTTCACCAGTAAAAGGTGTGACACCAGTTCTGCCAACTCTCAAAATAAGGACAAGTGACAGAATGTCTGTGATAGAGGAGCTCTAGCTGAAGTTCCCCTGTGAGTCTCAGTGCACCCGGCAGAGAGCCAGGCACACACCTGGGGCTTGAAACGTGACAGGAAGGGGTTAGGGGGCAGAAGAGGAGGACTGAGGGAGAAGCAAGGGCCGAAGTTCTTCCCATTGCAGGCTTACTCCCGTCGGAACGCTTCCTTTGCTGCCCTGAACGAACCCCATCTGGGGCCTTGGTGCCGCAGCCTCAGAAGGAAGGTGAAGAAAAAGTAACACTGATTTCGCTCATATTTTCAAGGAACTAAAAAGGCATAACAAGTGAAGGCCCCACCAGTCTGACCAGTCTCGCCATTTGATTTCTATCCATGTCGGGAGAGAAATCATCATGCCAACCTGCTGGCCCCTTTGCCTTCAGTTACCCCAACAATGAAATGCTCCCAGGGAAGGCCTGATCCTCTAAGACATCACTCAGCAAACTTTTTCTTTAAAGAGCCAGATGGTAAATTTTTTAGGCTTGTGGGTAATGAGGCCTCTGTCATGACTCTTCACCACTGCCATCGCATGACAGCAGCCACAGATGATGTGGAAAGAAAGCAGGGTGCCTGTGTTCCAAGAACACTTTATCTATGGGCACTGAAATCTGAACTCCATATAGTTTTCATGTGTCATGAAATATTGTTCTTTTGGTTTTTTCCAACCATTTAAAAATATAAAAACTGTTCTTAGCTCATGGGCCACACAAAAACACATGGGCAGTTTGCCAACTCCTGCTCTAGAAGAACAAATGTGAAAATCCAGATTTATACCCAGGATAAAATTGGGGGAGTGGGGTGCTTCCTTTACAAAGAGGACACACCGGTGAATTCCTTTAAAAACAGAACCCACTGGGCAGTGACAGTGATGCCATCCATCCAAAGTTGTCTTGGAGTTACTCTAGCATCACCTGCTTTGTCCCCACCCCACATGTGCTTTAGGCCAGGTGAGATGAAAGTGATTCCATGAAACAGGTACAACCAGGTGAGACTGAGCTAGGGAGGAAACGCATCCAGCAACCCTGCCGAGAACTCTCCTGAGAACCAGCGAAGCAGCAGAGCCTCAGAGCAACTAGAAAAATGTGCCCAAGACCATAGCAACCAACACCCACCATTCTCAGAGCTCCCTGATGATGGCTGGCAGCCAACCGGTTCTCATCTAGAACTTTAGCCCATAATTTGGTCTCTTAAAGAACAGCAGCTCGGAAAGAGCAAATCTCTTACAAGGAGGAGGGAAGCAGCTGGTGCAAGGCACAGCCCCCAGTACAGGAACTAGGAGAAGTGCAGCCTGTGGCCACTCAGCATGAACTCGAGAGCATGTTCCTTACAGCATAACTCAAGAACTCATGAAAGTTCCTATGTGCCGTTTAAGAACGGAAGGCAAGCATATGGATGTTATATTTTAGGAAGAGATCTTGCAAAGCAGCATTAAAAATGTTCTGAGAGGGGCCGGCCTGGTAGCGTAGTGGTTAAGTTCGTGCGCTCCACTTCAGCGGCCCGGGGTTCACAGGTTTGGATCCCGGGTGCGGACCTATGCCCCGCTTATCAAGCCATGCTGTGGCAGCGTCCCATATAAAGTAGAGGAAGATGGGCATGGGTGTTAGCCTCGGGCCAATCTTCCTCAGCAAAAAAGAGGAGGATTGGCAACAGATGTTAGTTCAGGGCTAATCCTCCTCACCAAAAAAAAATGTTCTGAGAGTCTTCTGGCTAAAAACAGCAGACTGAAATACATTTACTTCCACTTTCTTCCAAGGAAAAAGATTAAAAAAAAATTAAACCAAAAAGAACAAAGAGAACTGAAGACAAAACAAAATTTTAGAAGCTGAGAATGGAAGGATGAATCATAACCATCCTAGTTCATCTGAAGAAGGTGAACTCTAAGGGCAGCAAGGAAAGCCCTGGAGTACCCCATTGGGGCTTTCGAGCCCCACCCCAACTCTGGGAGTGGGAGATGAGGCAGGGCAATAAACACAACGACTGGCCAAAATCTGCTTAAGGAGCTACTGAATCTTGGATTCCCACCCCAACTCTGAACAGCCTAGCAACTGCCCTCCCCCAACCCCACTGAAGACCAGAAGCTTCTATTCTCAAACAGGGTGGAATAGAGGGCGTCTGGACTGGGGGATGACAGCCATGGTTGTTGGGAGTATCTTAAAAAACAGAGGAACTAAGTAAAAGCTTAACTCTATTTCTATATTCAACTCCCAGAAAACTTGCTCCCTTCAGGCAAGAGACTGGAAGGCTGTTCTCTAAGGAACCTGAGTTGTCCAAAACGACCCAAATTCAGGGTTCCCCACAAAACAGCCCAGCGAGATCACTCCATAGCGAAACCCACACTGGCAGCTCTGCAGGATAGGGCGTAGTCTGTCAACCAGCTTTAGTGCCCCACCTGAAGTAGCAACTTACCAGCAGGGAACACCAGATTTACAAGGAAAAGCCTCTAACATAAGTCAAGAGAGGGAAAAGAACACAGAAGAAACAAATTATGCAGAAAAGTGAAGGGGAAAATAAAAACACCCTCCAAAACCCATCATTAATCATCTGAGATGAGAGAAAATGATTTTACGAAATAAATAGGATACCATTAACTTGAAAATTATATGATAGCAGAAATGAAAAACTCTGTAAGACAATTGGAAGACAAAATTGAAAAAATCTCCCAGAAAGTAGATTTAAAAAGCAAGCAAACAACACAGAAATGGAAATGAGAAGGCGGCAGAGAGCTGGCCCCTCCACAGTGCAGAGCTGCTGCCCAGGCGAGGTTGCACTTCCAGCCCCGGCCTCTAGGTGGGGCCAGGGGACTGGCTCTGGTGCAAGGAGCGGGAGCATCCCTCCGGCATCCCTCCGGCTGTAGAGCTTAGCACGCCTTCCCAGTCTCCCTTTGGAAGTAACTCTGGGCCCAGGGGATAAAGATGGTGGAGTCAGAAGCAGAAGGAGTCTGGGTCTCCGACTCACCCCTGGGACTGCTGTACAAGAAAGAATATGGACACACACAATTTCATGTGGGCAAGAAGTCAACTTCTATGTTAAACCAATGAGATTCAGGGTAGCCTTGTCAAATTCAGAGTTACATTACCCTAATAAAAAGAGAAAAGATGATACATGTAGAGGAAAGGCCAAGGGATCTGACATCTGAATAGTAAGAATTATATTAAAAACGAGAACAGAAAAAAAAAAAGAAGGCATTAAAAAATAATGAAATTTCTCAGAACTGAAAGATGTAGTTTATATCCTGAAAGGCTGCATTATCTAGCTGGGGCTCAGATGAAAACAGACCTGCCCTGGAGGGGAGGCCTGAGTGAGATGAAGAAGGTAACACCTGCCTGGGGGCAGGGGGTAGCTGGTGGGGGAGTGAGAGCCCCAGCAGGGCAAAGATGACCTCCACGTGGGGTCTCAGATCTCAGCAGCAAGAGGAGGCCTCTGCACAGAGGAGGAGGTGGAGGCAGAGATCGAAGACTTGTTTCACAAGGATATTGATCAAGTAAGTAAATATGGGAGCCAGATTTCTCACCAGTGGTCAAGGGAGTAACAGGTTCAGAAAGGGAAAAAATTAGAACGAACCTTGAGGTGCTTTTAAAACATTGCCCCCAAATTCTTTACTGAGAGCTGGAAACTACGACCACTTCATGCCACTGCACTGCCCCCACCCCCGACTGAGTCTGGGCTCTGCCTGCTTGCCCAGTAGCATATGGCAGAAGTGATGCCCTGCCAGTTTCCAGAGCCAGGCTTATCTCTTCGGACTTGTTCTTGGGCCCAGCCACCATGATGTGAGGAAGCCGTCGCCACATGGAGAGGCCACATACGTGTAAGTATTCCAGCCAGCAGCCCCAGCTGGGGTTCCAGCTGACAGCCAGCATCAAGCCCTCGGCGTGTGGAGAGGAAAGGCCTCCAGTGATACTAGCCTCTAGCTGATGAGTCACTTTCTGTGTTGAACCATCCTCAGCCTTTGAGTCTTTTCAGCTAAGGCCCCAGATAATGTGAAGCAAAGACAAGCTAACCCCACCGTGCTGATACAAATTCCCGACAGACTCCATGAGCATAATAAGATGGTTGTGTCTCATGCCAGTAAGTTTTGATATGGTTTGTTACTAGAACAATCAAAACTGGAGATAGCATGAACTCAGATTTCAATATACACAGAGATAGAAATATAGAGAGAAATGTGTTTATACATGTATGTATGCATGGATGTATACGTATGTATCCGTAAGTGTGTGTATCCATAGTTCTGACCACTCAGAGGGTCTGGGAGCACTGGGACACTCCAACAGCAATGAGCACACAAAGCACCCAGATCTTAGCTTTTAAATATCCAAATACCATTTCCACTAAAAGGAACCATTTCATTATAAGGATCCAGACTAAGAGCCATGAACTAGAACCCCGTGCAGTCAAGGACGTTATCTGGACAAGTGGTGAAACTTGAATGAGGTCTGAGGATTGAAAGGTAGTAATGTATCCATGTTAATTTCCTGATTTTGCTGGTTGTATTGTTTCTGTAGGAGAATGTCCTTGTTTGTAGGAAATATATGCCCCACACTGCAGAGGGTCCATGTATTCAAGACAACCTTGTGAGTGAGCAACAAATAGACCCCAGAGGCCTTGTGCCTCGAGGACTTTAACTTCCCAAATCCCAGTGTCCGTACTAAACAGAAACCTAAATTCATCATGTGGATATAAGACATATATTTGTAGGAAATTTTTATAAAAATTCTTGATAAATTATTAAGACACTCTAAACCAGAGGAATTAGTCATGTAATACTTGACCTCACACATTACAGTAGTAGAAATATCATGGAGATTTCAAATGCTCGCACAGAAATCTCAGCAGGTGAAGTAACGGGGCCATTGCCACTTGGAAGCAGTTTGAATGCAACAAGCAAAAATGGCCAGGCCCTGAGGGGAAGCTGAGGAGGCTGTTACCCGGGAGCAGGCCTCTTCTGAGGGAGGCGGCTGGGCGGCTGGGGTGGCAGGGGCAGGGGCGGTGCTTTGCTCAGTGGGCCCCCAGGCTGGGGCAGCTTGCTCTGCTGGCTCAAGGCTTCTATCACACTGGGTGTCTTTGCTACTGGAGGGGGCGGCGTGGGAGCCAGGGGATCTGTGGAGAGAGAAAAGGAGAGAAACACGGAGGCTCAGACTTCAGGAGTCACATTCCCACCTTCTCATCGGAGGCTCCCATAAGGGCTTCCTTTTTTCTATCACTATTTCCTAAGGAAAAAACCCACTTTCATTGCAGATTTTCAGAAAACAGTACTGGGGGGCAGTCCTTCCAAGCCTCAAGTGAGGATTAAAATGTATCTCTGAGCCTGTGAGTATTTTCTCAGCTGGAATTCCCTGTGGGGAAGCCAGGGTGGGGGGCTCTCCACCCTGAGACCTGGAGGAACGGCCGCAGGAGGCCGAGGCCCGGGGCCGGGTCTGGAGCTAGTCCTGCCCTGGGCAGCTGGGCCTTCTTGGGCCAATTCTCTCTTTGCCTCAGCTGACCCACGGGCCCAACCCATTTCATCAGGCTGTGAGCAGGTCAATCTGAGGCAAGACTGAAGAACTAACTCTGTAAAGGCTCCACGTCTGTGAGGGCGCAGGGTGAAGAGTTTATTCTTCTCTACATTTTACAGACAGGAGGCTAAGGCTCAAAGAGGTGACAGACTTCCACCTCTGTAGACAAGGGTCACAGAGCTGGTAAGACAGGAGCTGGGCCTTGAGCCCCTGCCTCCCTACACACCCCCACCCCGTCCCCTTCTCTGACAAACATCAGCGCTCTCCCTAAAGGTCCAGCATTCTCATCCTGTTCTGCTTCCTGAGGCGGCAACCTGCCTCAGGACGGGACGCTGACACCTGAGGGGTTACAGCTTCTCTCTTCCAGGACAGCCCCTGGGGTGTCCAAGGAGGGATCCAGTTTAAGTCTTCCTTTTCTTTTTTTTATCTTTGTTTCCTTTTTCTGCTTCAAATGAAAAGTCAAAAGGCAGACTCGAGCAGGCAAATCTACAGCTCCAGAGACAATAGACTGAGAGGCAGAAAAGTAGGTGTCTGGGATCTGCTGGGTGACCCTCAGGACCTGCCGGGTGCCACCATGTTGTCTGACTTGAATGTGTCTGAGCTGGACACCCCCACACGGCACCCTTCACCCCCAGAAAGACCCTCCCAGACACAGCTCCCTGCTCTGCCACCAGCACACACACACATATGGCACTTACTACAGCTGGGGCTAGGTTTTCTTTGATCTTAACTGAGGTGAAGGAATCCAGGGAAAAACCTAGGAAAGACTCTCAATGCTCTCCAGCACCCCCAGAGATGCTGGAGCGCCTCCCTCCCACGGCGACACTGAGCAGGAAGGAGACAGCGTCCAGGGCTCACCTCACAGATCCAGGAAGACACTCCTGCTCTGCACGCTGGACAAATCCTCTTCCCCAGCCCCCTCCCCCAGGTTCTGGGACTTTCACCCACATGTTGACACTGAGGAAAAACACATACCAGATCACAATCGAAATGACTGTGCCCAAATATTGAGAACCACCAAATGGCCAAAGGAAATGAAGCCCTGGGCTAATATATGAAAGAAGAAATGTTCCCCAAATGCTTGGGAGGACAGAGGAAGAGCGTGAGTGAGCCCCCCTGGGGCCGGCTGCGGGACAGACAGGAGTCTGCAGCTGGGGAGGAGGCAGCTGGAGGGGCTGGGGCAGTGGGGCAGCCACAGGTCTCCACGCAGTACTGGCACCTGGCAGTGCGTGCTGGTGGGCGCGCGGCTCTGCAGCTCTCTCCCCACGTGCCTGCGAGTGCACCCCCAGCCATCCAGATCTACAAAGCCCACTGGCAAGAAAGGAAAAAGGAAAAAAACGTACTGGTAGATGTCACGCGAAGAGGGGGCAGCGGTGGGTGGACAGCTGGCGGATCTGACGAAGATCGCTGCCTGCTTACAGCGTCCACACTTATAGAGTTTGTCTTCCACAGGGCGTTAGCTGAGGAGGCTGTCTGAACTGCATGCGCACACACGTGCACACGCAGGCATGCACACATGCACGCACAAGCACAGAAGAAAAACAGAAACAGAACACTGCATTATTGATCCTCTCCCTTTTAAATTGGTAAATACGACCCTTCTAGAATAGCATTAAGACCACAAATAGAACGCCAATTTTTTTTTTTTTTTTGTGGGGAAGACCAGCCCTGAGCTAACGTCCGTTGCCAATCCTCCCCTTTTTGCTGAGGAAGACTGGCCCTGGGCTAACATCTGTGCCCATCTTCCTCTACTTTATATGGGACGGCGCTATGGCATGGCTGATAGGCAGTGCGTCAGCGGGCGCCCGGGATCTGAACCTGCAAACCCCGGGCTGCCAAGCGCGAACTAAACCGCTGCGCCACGGGGTGGCCCCTAGAACGCCAATTTTTAAAAATTCTTCTCTCTGATATCTGGAAGACAGATACTAACACACGCCAAACCAATGAGGCTTCTGGGAAAATTCCCAGCTGGTTTTCTCAGTCTTACTGATTTTATTTCTCAAATATAAATACTGTTTGAAGAGGGAAATGAGTAACCACAATGACATGTCCTGAGCACTGCGCTCGCGCTATGAAACATCCGCTTGTCTCTCCCATCCATTAATGCCTCACCCTGGGCCCGCGGGGGTCACCCCCTTGCACGGGGGGGCACCTGACCTCAGACACAGCAGGTGGAGAGAAGGGGGCACACTAAAGACATCAGGTGAAGGGCTCTCTCCCACCTCCTGCAGACACATCTCTGTCTAGAAGTCGGCACAGATGACACCAAGCAGGCTCAGGCGACACACCAGGGAGATGGCATTGTCTTAGTCGCAGTCCTTCCTCTGCCCTACAGAGCTCCACGCTCTTCCTCGTTGAGGGGTGTCAGCTCAGGTGCACAGGGGTGACCCGTGTCTGAGGCTGAGCATGGGCCACATAGAGGGCTGGGCTGGAGATGAAAATGGGCCACACTGCACAGGGCAGGCCCTGGGGCCCAGAGGGAGCTTTCGCACTTCTGCCGGGGACCAGGTCTGCCCCACTGCAGAGTGTGACAATGATGACTCCTTTTTCTATTTGTGTGTGGGGACTCCATGCTGGACCAAGTGTGGACTAGACGGAGAACAAGGGAGACTGGGGCAGGGTGGGGCGCCAGCAGGGATGAAGTGCAATCTACATCATCAAAGGAAGAAATGAAGCAACCACAGGAATGACAACCCCAAACCCTCTCATTCCAAGACTTGAGGAAAGCAAGAAATAGAGATAAAGAGCTTTCCATTCCTTTCGTATGACCCAAGAGAGCAAAATCAACTCTTTCCTCACATGACACACACAGTAAAAGCCACTGATGGTGTGGAGGTGACCACATCATTCTAACTGCAGACTTACAAAACTAACACCCATTCACAAGACAAGGGAAGAGGACGGGGGAAGGCGGAGATGCCCCCACAAGGACCCAACCACCACTGCTGCCCTCACTAGCTCGGAGCCCACCCAGCTAGCCCAGTAAGGGTGACAGGGAGGAGGCGGCAGCTGTGGGACTGATCTTGCAGCTTCCTTCCTTGAGTCGGGACTGTCCCCTCACGACTAGGTGTGGACACTGTCCGGGATGCAGGCACGCATTTAGGATGCAAGGGTCTCTGTGGGGAAGGTGAGCAGGCTGGTTTCTGGGGTGGGTTTGCTCCTGAGGGGGATATGATTAAGTGAGCCACCAGCCATCTCTGGGCTCCCTGAGTGATGGGGCAGCGCTGTGTGGGAGGGTCTGCGAGTACAAAGGACAGCAGAGGGAGGAGGGACCCAGCACACTGTGAGCACAGACCCAGCATGGGGTCTGCTGCCGCACCCATGCCTCAGCCCAGGCCTCACGGCACTCACTGCCACCATGTACCCACACTCCCCTCCCAGGGAGCAGCTGGGACTTATTTTTGTGACCACCAGCAGCCTACAGCAGCCGCAGCATCTGGATGTCTGTGGAGGCTCCTGTCCCCCCTTCCCATGGGAAGCCCTTTGGAGGCCACTGGCCATGGCTGGAAGCCCCACCCCAGAGCTGGGCTGGCCACTTGCTGGACCTGCCTTCATGGAGCATAATGACCAGCTGGCCTTCAGTGCTGGGCAAATTACTTAACTTTTGGAGGATTTGGTTTCCATTTTTATAAAAACAAAAAATATCACCTGTTGAGTCAAAGTTGCTATGTTGTGACAGAGTGACTGAGGTAAGTGTCCCAAGCTTTGGCACTCAAGGCACTGGTGGGACCCATGGGGACTATTTTGTATTTTTACAATTAGGCTGAGCATTGCTCCCCAAATTAGCAACTTTTTATCCTTCATTTCATGAAATCATAGACATAAGAAATAATCATAGGAGCCACAAGCTGGTGAGTGCAGGCAGGAGAGAAAGAAAAAAGGAAAGACTGAGGGTAGATGGAGGGGTCATGAGTAGAGAAGAGAAAAGGACCAGAAAGAAGGTCTGCAGAACAACACCTCACCGGCCAGTGTCGGGACCCGACCCGTCCATCTCAGGCCCACCCTGGTGGAGTCCCTGCATCACCCGAGCCACGCAGACATCACACCTCTGCCCAGAACAAGAATGAAGTCGAGATGCTCGACCACTGTCGGGCATCCTAGGGATGGAGCTCCTTCAGGAAGCAAAGAACATAACTCCAAAATAAAAGACCCAAACGAGAAAACCATCCTGACCCTGGCCCAAAGGTCATCTAGCTGGGGGCAAAGCAATGACGAACCTCCCAAAGCAAAACCCCAAACCGTACCCCTCATGCATCGGCACGGGCTACCAACAGCTCAGTACCTTTGGCAATGTTCCGCGGGGGGAGTGGGGGGGCGCTGGCAGTGCTGGGGACTGCAGGCTGGGTGGGCGGCGGGCTGCCGCTGAGGATGGCTCCGTAAGTCTCGTTCTGCAAGATGCTGGGCACGAAGCTCCTCTGCTTGTCCTTGGCCAAGCTGGCGGCATCTCGGGCCAAAGATGCAGCGTTCGATTGCAGCTGGCTGGACCCCAGCTGGTAGAAGCTGACGGGCCGGTCTTCTCGCCGACTGGGACTGGGCTGCTGAGGGGTGGCGGGCAGAGGGGTGTGAAACGCAGACACATCGACCTCTCGGTCACAGTGTTCAGCCTACTGGTGACAACCTCATGTACCTCGGGCATGGTGCATGCTGGCTCTCAGCTGTCACGTGAGAGCTGCAAGATCTAAAATTCCCTCTTATCATGTCTCATAATGGAAACACACACAACAAAAAAGCCATGATTTACATTTTACAATTCTCCATTCTGTGAAGGATTTAAAATATACGCTATTTCATCTTTAGTTGCAAGAGTTATCTCAACCTAGCTCTGCATTTCACTGCGTTTCCCCTTCAAAAACAGGCTCTCAGATTACAGAACAGTACAGCTGCTCTGGGCATCCAGCTGCAATCAATCCCCAACAGCTAGATGGCTAATTCAGAGGAGATCAATGTTTTCTTCCCATATGAACTGGAACTCTTGAGCTTCCTCTAACTTGGGGGCAAACCATGGCCCGTGGGCCACTATCTGTTTTTGTAAATAAAATTTTATCGGAACACAGCCATGCCCAGTCATTTACATATTGTCAAGGCACCCTGGCAGAGCTGAGTAGCTGCAACAAAGACTGTGATATTTTAGGCTCGCGAGCCTAAAATATTTGCCATCTGGCCCTTGAACAGTTTGCCGACCCCTGCTCTACCTGCAAGTCGTGACTAGAATCGTGATTCGGGTAAATTAGATCTAACTCACATTTCCAGTGTCAGCCTTCCTTACAGCAGCTATGATCTGGAGCGATTAACCTCACTGACCCTTCTTGTCTGTTAAATGGGTATAGCTCTCACTGCTTCTCTAGCACAGGTGCTTAGCAGGTATCATACTGGCTGTCACACCCCTCCTCCCCTCACAGGTCCACCCATCCAGTCGAGGTTCTGGCTAAAACAAGGCTCAAACCCAGCTCAGGGGTGCACAACTCAAGCACTGTTAGCTCTTCACACATATCTTAAAATTCCAGCAGAGCCCACAGCTGTATGAAATAACCATACCATCCACTCTCTGCTGGAAAGAGAGAGTGGGTGGGTGAGCGTCAGCACTTGCTGCTGGCCTTTCACTTGGACTGTGCTGGATGATCCCACCTGCCATGTCATGTGCCCACAGGACTGACATGCGACATGCACTCGATGAAGAGGCACTCACTCTGGGGCGGGTGCTTCAAACATTCTCCTTTTGTTAAGGTAGGTAAGTATAAAGTTAGCCTGCTCGTCTCACTTTGAACCGTTTTATAGCTAACCCAGAGAAGAAATTTCTTTCTCCTTTATTTTGCTGAGGAAAATTCGCCCTGAGCTAATCTGTGCCAAGTGGTGTAGGTTGGCACCAGGGATCTGAACCCACAAACACGGGCCACCAAAGCAGAGCATGCTGAACTGAACCACTATGCCATGGGGCCGGCCCCAAGAAATCTCTTATTCTAAGAAACAGTACATACAGATGTTAACTGCTCCATCAACAAGGACAGTCTAATAGGTTTCAGAAATACATATATATCTAATGAGACATCCTAAATACACACCAGGACATTAAATTCCTACAGTAAAAATAAAAAGCTTGACACGGCACTCCCCACTAATTCCCACAGCACCTACAGGTGTGGGCTTTGGTGCTGGTGTGAGTCTGACTCTCAGCTGAGACAGGTGAAGGAGCAACCTGCCGGGGTCCCCCCAAGTGCGCAAAACAGCGAGTCATGAGAAGGGAGCTGGGCTAGAAGGCAAGAGCACTCATTCTAGCCCCAGGTCGGTCTCAGAATACTGGCTTCACTGTGGCCAAGTCACCCTCTCTCTCGAGGCTCCAATGACCCCATCTGATAAAGGGAAGAGTTGGACCCAGTGAGCTCCAAGGGTCATTTAATGATTTCATGAAGGTATGAAAGGTCATCTAGGTGAACACGGTCACCGATACTGGGGGAACCTGGCTCTTTACCACCTTACCCATGGTGAGAGAGCTTCCTCTAAAACCCACTAGAATCAAAGGCCCTCCCATCTCTTTCCTTCCTATCAAAAGGGGAGCAGCTGCCTATGATTACACAATCAATACCCTTTAAATTCACGTGTGTAGGAGCTGGGAGACAGGAGGCAGTCGTGGGAAGGGTAAAACCAAAAACCTATGGAAGTCAACGGAAGCAAAAAGTAAACTATATTTCCATCTCTATAAAACAGCTTTCTGCCCTCATTACAGGCTAGGACCCATGCTGCTGTGAAGGACGCTCATCGTGACTCTTGATGTGCTACCACCTGGCACAGACCTGCAATTTTTCATCCACATCGTCATCGCTTTCATCCAGGTCTTCATGGAGCAACCGCCATTCGTATTCGACGTGCACGTGAGAATTAAACCTTCCAGACAAGGCTTGGGTCAGCTGAGAAGAACAAAGGTCGTCGGTGCTGATGCTCAGGCACTGAGCCCCATGACACAGGCACCCACCGAGATGTCCAGAAGATGGCAGGCAGGCGGCGCAGGGAGGAGGGGAGCACGCTGGCTGGGGAGGCAGAGCACCCGCACTCCACTAGGAGGCCAGCTATTTAAATCTCTGGGTCTCAGGTTAAGCCCCCACCCTCCCCCCAACTCACAGATGACCTTGAAACTCAAACCTGGTGACTCCCATTAAGTGTTTTGTAAACTGTAAAGTGCTGTATGCAGGCAAGGGATATCTGAGATCTAAAGGTTGATGGTCAGCCTGTAGGTGCTGACAACTTCACCGGGGGGTAAACTCAACTTGAGGAGGACGAACGTGTCCACAACTGTTACCCAGGCCTTTCTCCACCAGCACAAGAGAAAAGCCCTGAAGGAAATGATGTGAGTGACTATTTTCTCAATTCTCTCAAGGGAAGTAGATAGCTAGTTCCATTCTAGAGGCACAGGAGAGAAGTTAATTCATTAGACATGATGGGCCTCCTGGCACATTAGGGCTTAATTTTCTCCATAGCCAGATAGTAGCTGTGTGACCTTGGGTAAGTTACTTAACCCTTCTGTGCCTGTTTCCTCATTTCTAAAATGGGGATAACAGTAGAAACCACATCATAAGGTAGTTATCAAGATTAAATGAGTTAATGGACATAAAGTGCTTAGACTAGTCCCTGTTACTTATCCCACACTTCTACAGCATTTACTATTAACACTACTATTTATTGAGCACTTAGTAAGTGCCCATTGCTTTACATTCAACAATATTTCTCGCCAACAACCTTGCAAACTGGTACAGCTGACTCCACTTTACAAATAAGGGAACAGCAGAGAGAGTTGGCATGACTTTCCCAAGTCACAGTGGTGGCCCCACTGCAAACCCAGGTCTGCCTGATCCTGGTGGGCTCCGTCCACTGGCCACACTGCCTTTTCTTCCAGAAGAGGACAGGAGGAGATGGTGCAGAACAACCCAAGTGATTTGAAAGCCAGCTTTGCTGTGCTGCTGAGAAGGGATGAGCTAACAGCTCACAGGTTCCAGAGGACAGCCAAAGTTATGGTGGCCTCCGGCCTCTGCTCCACTCGCCCAAGCAATGCCAGGGCCGCTGTCAACACGTCCAACCAGCAAATACTGACTTGTGTTCCAAGCGCCACTTCGATGGGGGTGGGCACCTCCTCTCTAAAGACTCCCCAATATACTTTCTCCAAGTCACCACATTTGGACACTGGGATCTGCTCAGGACCCATAACGTGGGGCTCAGCGAAAACCCTCATAAAGGAGGGCAGGGGAGGAGGCATGGGTGGAGACTCACCAGCTCCTCACAGTGCTCGTGCCTGAGGCGCTTGGCGATGTCCAGCGGCGTCTCTCCTGACTCGTTAGCTAAAAGGCAGGGCGACAAAAGGAGACATTATGGCAAAAACAGCAAAGGTCTGATATCGAGAGGCAATTAAAAAAAGATACAGTGAAGCAGCAGCAAATTAAACTGAACAAGACTAATGAAAGCCACAGTTGGTTCGACCCAATCAGGGCGAATCTGCCTTATAATCGTATAGAACGGCAGCAGGGTACAGTCGGCAAGATTTGAAAAGACAAGGTTTGAGCTAATCATGAAAATAAAACTGCTGAAGTAGCCAACTAATGAAAATCAATATCCAAACCATGAGTCGCTGAATATCCAAACCATAAGTTCACCGTAACTCTCTAACCAAAAGCACCGCCAGTCTGGTTCGAGGCACCTGACTGTAATAAACTTTACACCTCCTTTTAAGCAGTCCGTAAACCTGAAGTTGTATTTTCTTCTACATAAGCCTCAGTCAACGAGGTTTGATTATTAATTTTTAAAAATGAAACCTGGCTCTCCAGCAGGTGTGCCTTCTCTCCCTTTGCTCTCTGTTCAACAGTTCTTCAGAAACACTTCCTCATGACATGCTCACAGCTGGGTGCCCTCGGCCACACTGTGCCTGGCCGGCTGTCAGTGTGTCAGGGTACCACAGGGAGGGAGGGCTGAAGGCCAAACAGACCAAGGGTCCCTTGTGGAGGAGACTCAGTGCCGATGAAAGGAGGGGCAGTGAACAGCATCTCCCACCAGTAAACCTGTGCACCCGGAGCCAGGAAGGGGCTGAGTCTGATCCTTGGTGGGGGTCATGAACAGGAGGGCAAGAGGCCCCAAACCATGTCCAAATTCACCTCAGCATCAGCGACAGCTGCAGGGCCTCTCCTCTGCCTCTCATAACCCACAAGATGCCTGCGAATGACGGAGAGTCTATGTAACAGATGGAGGAAACTGCTGATAACCATGAGACCACAGCAGCCTTACAGAACAGGCAGGGAGAGACCCCTTCTCTTCAGAGAGCAGCATTTCCTTCTCAGCTCTGACAGAGCCCAGTGTCTGGACTGCTTCCTACAGCAGCGCAGGGGCTGCAGCAGGAGGCCGGCCACTGCTCACCGATCTCGATGGAGGCCTTCCCCCGCAGCAGGAGCTTGAGGCACTCGGCGTTGTCCGTCAGGCAGCAGTAGTGCAGGGCCGTGCTGCCTTTCCCCGTCTGTTTATCCAGGTTCCCACTGGCCGAGAACAGGACCCAGAAAGAGAAAGGGCAGTGAGTCACAGGCCAGAGGACCAGGGGCTGCACGGCAGGGGACGGGGCCACATGAGCAGGAGGCGGCGAGCCATCAGACTCACTGGAGGTCTGTCCACCCTCCTACGAGGTGGGTGGGACACAGCACCGTCCCACCTGTGTGGATGAGGTGTCCTTAGGGCCACCAGGGAACTGACAACGATGGCAGAGAAGGTCAAGAGGGGAGAGAGGCATCCGTGTTGCTGCTGAGCAGGGGCCGAGGGGGCGCCTCCTGCCCCTGGCGAGCCCTGAACCACTGGCATCCCTCCCGCCAGCGTCCAGAGGCCACAGCGCCCATCTGGGCATCAGGGAGCCTGCGCGACTTGCCCTTCCTGTCCCACAGAAGGACGGGGGTGAGCTGTTTTGATTGCATTATTGACATTCTTGCCAGGAAGGGGAAAAGTCACTTTTCCAAAGTCCAGAGTCCCAACGCTCCTCTGAGCCTGCTAGCCCCAGACCGCCCTGAAGACAGCCTGAGGGAGCCGTGAGCAGACTCACACGCTCTTCACCATAGAACAAGACCAGGCGATCCCAGAGAGGCACACGTGCTCCTCAGACATGGGACCAGCCACTCAACCTACTGACGGAGCCAGCGCTGAAACCGAGGCCACTGTCACCCTGAGGTGGAGGGACAGTGGGGCTTTGTGCCACCTGGACAGACAAGAAGGGACAGGAGAGTGACCACCAGATGAGACACCACTGCCCCCATCAGGACTGACCCAGCCACGCTCTCAATGTAAAAGGAGCCTCCTCTCCCAACCTCCCCTCCCACCATCCTCCTTCCACGCTGGAAGAAAAGAAACCAGGACCTTCCTTCTCCTGCCCCGAGAATTTACACTGAGGGGCTGGTGCCACTCAGCCATTTAATCGAAGTTCACTGAGCCCCTGCTACACTCCGGGTGCTGGGCGGGAATACAGGCTCCATCAGAGGGCAAGGCCGTCTGAGCACCTTCCACTGTGAGTCCAGCAAACCCACAGCTCCTGGGGAAGGCACTGACCTGCCCCAAGCTCCTCCACCTCGGGCCATTTCTGCACTCCTCCCCTCCGGAACAGCAGAAATGCAAAATATCCCCTTGCTTTTGCACTGTGGAATTTTCCACTCCATCTGGAGCAATTTCAGGGACTTTTAACCAGCACCTGCCCCTCCAGTACACACACCTGAAACCATGATCAGGGAGTCAGGACACACCTTGACAGGTCTTCACGTCTGGCCTGCTGCTGCCAGGCACGTAATGCCCCCAAGTGAGGCAGAATGCAGCCGACAACGGGGCTACTGGGCCGGGGCATGCCGCACACACACATGCTCCCTAAAGGCAACTTCTAACTAAAAAATAAAAACTACTTTTCAAGCCAAACAAAATGCCCACAACCCAGTGCTGTGGCTTACGATCTCGGTGTAGAGCAGTGGCCACAGTGTGGATCTCTGCGTCCCTCCTCCTCCACCCACCACTCAGGTCACCCTGGCTGGGTCCTGTGGGACGCCCACCTCACAGGACAAGCCCGAGGATGGCCCTGGGCACAGAGGATGGGCGTGGGCGTCACAGCCCGTCTGCTTTCCAGGGGCTTGGAACTCAGCAGACATGATGACCTGCTGTCTCCCTGAGCCCGAGACTAGCAGCTGGATCTTGCAGATGCCACAAAGGGTGTCATTCCTCACGCTCCAGGGCTTTTCAGGACTGCACTGGAACATGCCACAGCCGGCAGCACTTTTCCTGTCCCATAATTCATGTTTAGACCTGGGAGAATCCCAGCATCTTGGCCACACAACTGGAGCAACGAGGCAGCACCTGATTCCTTCCTCAGAAACACCAAGGAACAAAGTCAAACATTCCCCTGACTTTAGGACACCCACCTGTTCTGAACTAGGAAGTCTACGATGTGAAGAGAAGTCCGGTCCACGGATCTGACTGCAAGATGGAGGGCAGTTTCATCTGGCTCCTGAAGACCAAACAGAAACATTGCAGAATTCCACGGGGAGCATTCAATTCTGTGTCCAACATGAGTGGAATCGTGACTCGCTCTTCCAAAAGCCTTTTATCCTTTCCTTCAAAAGACTTACTGCTAAGATACATACAGGTGTCCCTTTAATCTCCACGGCAAACCCTCTGCCCGTGGGAACCTGCAGTTTAGAGCCGGGCCACATTCCTCCTTACTCTGTCGGAAATAAGGACAAATTCAGAGGTTTCACTTCCAAGTCCTCTCAATCTTTCTGTCCCTGTCCCTGTATCAACAACATGAGGTGTTGCCTATAAGCAGGGATCTCAGTTCAAAGATTCTAAGAAGGTTCCCCAGGCCTCCTGTACCCCTGTCTCTTGTACCTGCTCCTGGAATAAATATAAATGTATATTTTACAAACACAGTTAAAGTTTTTCATTCTGTACTTACAGATAAGGCCATCAGTGCTAATACCCAGATGGTCTTTAATTCATACTAGGGGGCACATGACTACCACTGCCTTTTCTGCAAGTAAGCTTTGGCAGGTGAGGGAGGGACCAAATGAGGGTTGTTTCAGGTAGGCGGGTGGGTGAGAAAGCCAGAGGTGGAGGAAACATCCATGGAGTGGGGAGCACGGGGCAGAGGGAGGCCCATTCTGCCCGCCCTGCCTGCTGGGTCAGCCAGGGCCACTCCCCCCTCCTGTGGCCATGGCACAGCTTAGAGCTGAGCACTGTTCTGGACCCCTTGGCTTGAGTTGCCTCTCTTGGCCTCGAACAATAAACAGCAGGGCTCCATATAATGTGCCCGGCTGCTAAGCGATGATCCCCAGGCCCGTGCGTCTTTATGCTGAGGGTAAGAAGGTTTCAAGGAGGTATGAGTGTGTGTCCACAAGGGCACCTATAGAAGAGAATTAGGACACACACTGACCTGTGACACTGGTGGTTTCCTGTGGACCTGATCCTGATAGTGAGAACCCACCCCCTTGTAACGCCCGCTCTGGACAAAGTTCCCTGAGGAAAGTGGGGGACGTCTCTCCCACTCCCGTTCCCCTAGGGAGGAGAGCGCGGGGGAGCAGGTGGGGAGTGGTGCCCAGGCTGCCAACAGCTCTCCTCCAGCGTGGCCTCAGGGGCTGCCAGCTCCTCCTGAGCCCAGGAGGCGCTGATGCTGCTCACAGAAGACAGAGCTTCTCTTAGGGTGCTGGGGCCTCTGGGAAGACGCTCCCCCACCCCAGTGGATGGGTTTTCTTTCCAGGGCTGGCATTACATTTTCGGTTTAAGAATAAACCACCAACTCCTTCCCCCAGAACTCAGCACTGTATCCTTTCAGAGAGTTACACGACTTAGCATTTCTGATTACACTGCTTTGCCACTTTTTTCCCCTTTCTTTTCTTTTCTTAAAAGTAGCAAGCCACACTCACATGTCCATTGGCCAATGGGATTTTTTCTGTAAGATCCACACCATCAGCGTATGCTTGGAGTAATCCAAAAATATCTCTTGTTTTGACGGCCTCACAAAGGCTGTGGAGTTTTGCCGTGTTATCCGCGTGTTTTTTCCTCGCGTATTTCCTCTCAATGTACTTGGCAGTGATGTAGTCCTTTCTTGCATTCCTGAAATCACACATAATTGCCTTGTAAATGATTAAGGGCCTCTATTCAAATATATCCAACATCCATTCGTCTACAACAACTGTAAAAACTCCTGCCCCTGCCCTCCTTATAGGAAGCACCGGCAGGAAAACAAGGCGGGGAAGCAGCTGCCATGTGGCTCTGTTGCAGCCTCTGTTCACTGCAATGTCTCAAGCACTTTCAAGAAGCACTGAACTCCTCTAGTTTCCAACACGAGAGGCAGCAAGGCCCAAAGCAGGGGTCCCGGGGCCTCACCCAGGTTCCAAGGGCAGCTGCCTGACTCACTCAGCCCACCTGCCACTCTGGCCTCAACTCTCCACTCTGCCTCCTGAAGTTCTGCGCTCCAGCCTCACCAAGCTGTTTCTCTTGCCACCGTGTGCATCTCCATGCCTCTGCTTACCCAGAACCCTCTACTTGGCATCTCTTCATGCCTTCTCTCCTAGGTAATCCACACGCCTTCAACATCCGTTCACGGGTCACCTCCAGACCGCCTGGCCTGACTTCTGTTAGAAGGCACTCTCTGTTGGTTTGCCTGCCTGCCTGCCCAGTGGGGCTGGGAGAAGACCACATCCTCTCTTTTATGGGCACCATGCCTGGCAGAAAAGGCACTCACAACACGGCCGATGAACCCAAATGATCCGTCAATCTTCTCTACGGTCTATTTTCCAGCCTTTACATGGCGTTGTGTTTACAGACTCCACCTCTCCAGGGAGCGTAGTGGGAGCAACTCCAGGGGAGCCAAACAAGCCTGGGTTTAAATCCCGCCCCCACCACAGACCGATGGTGTGACTTTGGACAAGTATTACATCTCTTTAGGCCTCAAGTAGTCTTATTTGTGAAAATGTGCATGACACATCCTCACAGAACTCTCAGAGGTGCGTGAGTTCACACATCTGCTAAGCACACGGTAGGTCCTTAGGACCTTAAAAAGTGCTGATGAACTTAAAAGATGGAGAGCAAGAGAAACAGCAGCTCCTGGTCAAGAGGGCTGGCAGCATTTTACTCCAAGGTCCTTAACATACAACAGTGGCAACAATAAAAAGCGTAAACAAGATTTTTGAGACATAGTAAATGCTAAAATTACCTGTGACGATCAAGTCAGAAATGTCAAGGAACAACCCAAATACCCATCAACTGATGACCGGATAAGCAAAATGTGGTCTATCCATACAACAGAATAGCATCCAGCCATAAAAAGGAAGGAAGTACAGATTCATGCTACATTGTGGGTGGATCTTGAAACCATTATGTTCAGTGAAAGAAGCCAGACACAAAAGGCCACAGATTGTATGATTCCATTTACAGGAAATGCCTGCAACAGGCAAATCTGTAGAAACAGAAAGTAGATCAGCAGTTGCCCAGGGCTAGGGGGTGTGAGGGGACAGGGTGGGTGAGAGTGAACTTATTTTAGCCAATAGATCTACCAGAGATGTAGGGAGAGAGACATAATGGGGTTGATCCCCTTGGTTTCTCCTGCCCAGGCTTTTTGGAAAGTGTGAAGTGCACTGAAATTTCTAAAAGTTGGGCAGGGGAGGGGAAGCTGAATGAAAAGGACGGTCCTGAATCCCCCAGGGGCTGGTGGCCAGCTCTGAGAGGGTACATGGTCATTCAGGACCTGGGCCCTCAGGCAGACGGCCAGATCTCACACCGGCTCCACGCTTCCTATCTGGGTGACATCAGGCCAGCAAGTCAACCTCTGTAAGCACTGGCCTCCTGATCACGAGGACACCTACTCACAGAGCCATGGCAGGATTAAATGAGATGGCACACACAGCATATGGCACAGGGTTTGGAAACACCAGCTGTAATTACACGGAACAAGGAGAGGCTAACAGTGGCACGGGGCAAGTGGAACCTGGTCAGCTCCTTTCAGCTCGAGCACTGCTCATTCCCACTGTCACCAGGGCTGTGCCCACGGCATCTGCTTTGACTGCCGGTCTGTTCCCAAGCCCCTTACGTCAACAGCACGGGGCTCCCGGCTAAAGTGCACAGGGTTCAGGAGTGGGCAGGTCAACTCCAAGCTCCCAGGAGCGGGGCAGGGGGCTTCAGTCCCCAGAAAGAAACACCACTACTGACTACCTTACCCAACAGACCCACCATCTGGGTGATTATAAAATGCAGACTCCACGTGACTTGTGATTGACTTTTTCCCTCACACATGTACAGTTCCGGTGGGCTCACAAGTTGAGTTGAGATATGCCATCTCATTTAATCCTCACAACAGTGCTATGAACTTGTTTTCACCTCTACCTTGCAGAGAAGTAAACTGAAGTCCATCAAGGTGACATTAATTTCTGTCCCCTCAAGCAGCTGGCAAGCTCCCTGAGGGCAGACCCCACTTTACTGGTCTGGGTTCTCCTCACAGGGCCTCCTCGCACAGTGCGATGCTCAGGGAACTGCTCAGTGACTATTTAGGCTTGATGATGCGGCCTATCTGACAACCTAATTTAAACTGTACGGGTTTCATGATGGGCGGCTGGACCAGACAGTTGTCAAGTTTTAGGCAGTTTCAATAATCACTGTGACACCCCCAGGAAGAAGCGAGAGATAAACTGGATCCCTTACTTATTTTTTTCAATGTATTATTCACCTGTCCCGGGCTTTGGGTCCCTTGAAGGTCATCTCCCCCCAAGCATGGGCACAGAGCACAGACCTGTTTTACACGACACCACGTTCCACAGCTTCATGAAGGAAATTTACTGCCAGCGTGACCCCCTTCCTTTTTTTGGAAAGGCGTAGGGTTTTGGAGAAAAGCAATGAACTTAAGGTAATGATACGTTTGGCACGTGTTCAGAAGGAGGGGCTTCTTATACCTCTGAAGGACAGGGCCTGTCTAAGGGTCCCAAATCACAGAAGAGAAACAGCTCTGGCCTCTGGAAGCAGACACAATCTGGCTGCTTCCCCCTTCCCACCCACTTCTATCTCCCAACACCCCCAAATCCGTCTGGGGACTCACAGGCCACAAGAGGCTCTCTGGCTTCCCCGTCAACAGATTTATCTGCAGATGGTGTGTTGTTCTGAGATAAAGCCAGAAACACTACATTCCTTTTCATCAGGAAGTCAAATGTTAGCTTATTTAAGTAGGCACAGAGCTGGGATTTTATCTTTGACTTGTTGACTCATTAAATATGTATTTCCCAACATAAGCAACATACTGTGGTGGGAAATACAAAAATGAGTAAGATGCAATTTATCAGAAAAATATATGTAAATACCTAGGTATAATATAAAGTGGGATGAAATGCTTTACAATAGAGCCAAATGCTACAGAAGCACAGAGAGCCCAGCGATTAATTTCAGCTGAGGAGGTATAAAAGTAGGTGGCACTTTGCCATCATGTTGATCATCTGCCCTTATTTTGAAAAAAAAAAAGGGGGGGGAGGAGTAAACTTCCTTTTCATCTGTCAAGTTTGGCAGGGAGGGGTCTCAATGCAGAGAGAACATTTATATTGAACAATTCCAAGCAGACGGTATTCATTTTTTTAGAATCATCTAGCCCCACAGTAAACATATTTTCTGTTCTTATAAAATACCCCTGGTACTTGGAAGAAATTATCATATGCTTTGTTCAAAATTGATCAGTATTACAGCATTTCAGGAAACTGGTACCTTCACTGTGAGAGCAGGTGTCAATTAAACAGTAAATAAATGTGCCGTACTGGACCACGAAACTTCCTTTACTAGACAGATCTTCCAGCTATCCCAGGAAGAGTCAGTTTACCTCTGTAACTCTCCAACTGAAACCTAACTCGAGAGGACTCAAATTTTTCAGGGTATGTGGAATTGGCACATGGCACACACGCTGCCTCTGCTACCCACACCCATGGTGATCAAGCACAGCTGCGAACACCAATCAAGTACGACATGTTTTACCTCATCATCCCACCAGTGTCCAATGACTCTGAGGTGGAGTGTGCTGTCTCCCTGGTTATATTAGAGGAAAAGGGCTCCGAGAAGTTAATGAGGCTGCCCAGGTCCCATGATTGGCTAAGGACTGGAATTTCTATGTCCCCTACTGCCTCTCCAGGTCTGGGCAAGAATACAGATTTGGAACTCAGATCTTCATCAAGAGAGGATAACAACTCTGTAAGCCTCACGCCTGATATCAGGAACCACATATTATCCAATCTCAAGGAAATGCTATACCACAAACATCTGCTACAGGACTCAAACCTGAACAGACTCAAATCACACCACCTCAGAGAGCTGGTACCTCAGAGGGAGCAGACTCGACACGGTGCCTGTGCATTCTTTCAGCTGTCTAAGCTTCCTTCCTGTATAAGTTACCCTACCTGAGCAAAAGAACACAGATCTGCAACCTCAGCTTCCCAAAGACATGCCCCCACAAAACGGTTTCAAAAACCTAAATTCTCTGCTTTGGCAAAAGGCCCATAAATTACCACCTGTTTAAGAGTAAAACCACTCATAAAGCCACTGCTCACTCTTCCCCATGTCCTTTAGGAGGACAGGTGCCATCAATTCTCCCTCAGGCTTATTCCAAAGAAAAATGCTGTCTCTGTAAATAAGTTTTTCTGCTCTCTCTTATCACATATTTCTCATTTTTCCTCACCTGCCAGAACACTTTGATCCACTCAAACGCAGGTGCTGTTTCTTTTAACTGGCCTGGGCCCCCCCCACCCCCCCTTCTCTCCCCTTCCTCCTAGTTGCCTCACTTTGCATCACACTCTAGCGGGTAACCCATCCCCAGGCCTCCTGCAGGCAGATAGGCCACCCATAAGGGCTGAAGTCTAAGTGGGCAGCCAGGAACTGCCCTGACCATTGGTCACCTATCCATCTCTCAAGGACCAAGCTCGATCTGGGGATTTACACTTTGTTTGATAAGATTGGCAGGAAAATCCCCTGTTGTAAGCTCTGCCTCAGTGGGCCAGCTAGATGCATGATGAGGCACAAAAGCTTCTCAGTTGGGTTCTGTGTCAACAGTAAAACGAAAACAAAATAATTGTTTTTGAAGGAAACAACACACTCTACATTTGCAAAGACACTGAGAAAGAGAATGATACATAATCACATATCTATGACAACTAACCCTCCCAGTGGCTCAGAATTTATGTGGAGAGAAATAAGGTGGGAGAGTGACAGAGGGTCAACGGCAGAGGCAGAAAGGTGAGGGTGTACCAACACAGCACCAGCAGAGGGCGACACTCACCATATCTCCCTCACATCACAGAGCATCAGCCAATAGGCTTTCCTGTGGCCTCTTCCTAAGAAAAACAGCCACACCAAATATCTATTTGGACACTCAAAAAGGTTAAAGTGACTTAAGAAGAAAACAACTTAGGCTGATTTACTCCCTAAACAAGCAACAACTGACGTACCCAAAACTTGTTACTCCACCGCTTCTCGGGACTCGGGTAACAAGGCCAACCCTGGAAGCAGGAACAGCCAGTCCCATACTTACATGTCACTACCCGGGCTGGGTTTGACCGAGTCCTCAGCTGGAAGGCAACACTCCATGATCTCATTAAAGCCTGCATTCCCAATATTCTTGGCAAGCTGCAAAACAAAAGTCTATTTCAGGGTACTCAATTATTAATACATTCCACTGCCTCACAGTACTCAGACATCAGATGATTTATTTAATGGCCACTAAGAAATAGAGCAATATAGTGGTTTGCCTTTAATGAAGATGGACAAAACCGAAACCCCAAAGGTACCCATAAAACGAGATAAGCAGCTGCACGCTTGTTACAGAGGAGCATCCTCATAAAACGTCCCCTGGGCAGAACGCCTAGACGGAGAGGGAGAAGCCGTAACTCAGTTCAACACAAGTTTCCTTCCTTACCCACCCCCTGCAAAAATCCCATGCTCCAGCTGAAACGGACCTAATAACCTTTATTTATGCCAGCGAGGAGGTGGCTCCAATACAGGAGGCAACCTCCAAATCCAGGAAGCCAAGATTCGGGTTCAAGTCATGGTTCTATTTACTGGCTTTGTGACCACAGGCAAGTCAGTTTACCTGAACTTCAATTTTTCATCAGTAAAATGGGGATGATACCTACCTCACTGGCTTGTAATAATGATAAAATGGGACAACTTAGGTGAAAGCATTCAATACACTAAAGCACTAAAAATGTAACGTATTCATTCCAATGTGACGTCCTCACCTGCCAATCAACCTTCTGACTTGTTAAAAATTAACACATTTTAATTAACGCTTACTGAATACCAGGCAGCAGATACCAAGATAAATGTCACGGTTTGTCTCAACCAGGCTACCCCACAGTATGGCAGCTGGCATTCTTCTGAATGGAGGCATGAAGACGGAGGGACTGGGAGTTCCTCAGGAGCAGGGATTCACTCGTCTCACTCCCAGCCCTTGGCTCCGCACTGGACAGAGACTGGTTTCCAGACCAGATTCTTCCATGTTTAATGAAACAAAGGAAACCGAAGGGGAGTACCTTGCACCATGCTTTGAGAGAGCAGATGTTTCATTTCCCTGTTGGAAATGATGCAATGGGGAGCAGTGACACTTCTGATATTTCTACTCTCAACGAATTATGTGGACAAAGGGTTAACAGGGATGTCCTGGGAGACGAGGCTGCTGCCTGAATGGCCACTTCTCCCTCCAGGGGGAAGTGGCTAAAGGAACTGCCACAGGGATCTGGTTAGAGAAGGTCGAACTTCCTGGGGGCAAGTAACACAACTAGTGAAAGGGGATCGTGAGGGATGCCGAAGGACCAAAGAAACATGGGGGACAGCTTAATAATCTGGTGATGAGCCTTCCTGCTTTTACCTTGTCTCTGATAAGTGGACAAAGCTTCCTAGATGGCCCAAAGCAACAAGCACTAACCTACTCTGCCTCGGTCCTCAGTCCTGGCCTGGTGGCCTGAAGCCAGTGTCAGGCGCCTCACTGCAGTCTCCCCAGATGAGGCTGATGATCGGGGTGGCACACCACGTCAGGTGACAGGTGCTGATGCACAGTGGAGCCAACGCTGGTGAAGGACTTCTTGGGTGTCAGATCCAGAGCCGAACCTCAGTATCAGGGTCCCTGTTTAGAGCCAGGCTCTAACGCCCCCATCTTTCAATATAGTGTGGACACCGTCCCCTAGCCAAGCACGGTCGTCTTCAGAAGGTGAGTGACAGACCAAGCCACAGCTCCCCCTCTGTGAGCAAGGGGCCCCAGTGCCTCGTGGTCTGTGGTAAGCAGATGGGAGGGGGGTGCGAGGAGGAGAATTCCCTGGGAATCAGCAAGCTGCTTCCCTTCTGCTTGGACTTGGCTGGTTTACTAGGGGACAGCTGGTCCAGGGAGCCACCACATCCGTGTGTCACACTCATCCAATGCAGAGAAACGCACCACCTCACAGTTTTGCCAAGTTCCAGTGAATCTTTCAGCCTGCAGAGAACCCCTTTGGAATCATCAACAAAAGCAAAGCATTTGCAGATGGAGGCTGCAGGGTCATGTCAAGAAATGTGGGGCCCCACAGGCCAAGAGGGCAGGAGCCAAGGAAGCATGAAGGCTGGTGTTAAACAGCCCCAAAACAGAGCACTATAGTCCAGGACTCTGAGGGCTGTGCCGAGGCAGACAAGAGGCCAGACCAGATCTAGGAGGATGGGGTGTTTAGGTACTGCATCACCCAGAGACAGGAACTCCAGCCCCAGGTCAGCCCACACATGCACACTGAGCCCTCATGTGTGCTGAGCCCTGGGCATGACACGTGACTCTGCTCGAAGGGAGCTCAGTCTAACGAGACAGAGATGAATTAAAAACGAAAAGAGGGGCCGGCCCGGTGGCGCAGTGGTTTAGTTCGCGCTTGGCAGCCCGGGGTTCGCAGGTTCGGATCCCAGGCGTCTGCCGACGCACTGCTTGTCAGCCACACCGTGGCGGCGCCCCATATAAAGTAGAGGAAGATGGGCACGGATATTAGCCCAGGGCCAGTCTTCCTCAGCAAAACGAGTAAGATTAGCAACGATTGTTAGCTCAGGGCTGGTCTTCCTCACAAAAAAAAAAAAAAAAAAGGAAAAGAAATGCACCTTGATGAGGGCTGGAAAAGAAGTGTGTACTGAGCAGTACAAGAATGGCAATGGCAAGTGTGTGTGAGCAGAGCACGAGACCCCTCACTGCTGGACAGGGGCCAGGAACCGCACATTTCTGAGACCCTTAGCACCTCCCTGCACAGGGTCCTCTAAGCCAGAAAGAGGTCTTGGATTTTCTCTAGAAATTGTTTTTAGAGTTTGAGGTGAGGATGGGGGAAACCTCCTGTTTTTATGTTTCCAGGTGGAGGGACATCACTTACCGTGACATTCTTCTCTGATTTTACACACCCCAAGAAGAGGAATGGGTAAGTGAGAGAAACAATTTCTCCCAACCGTGCAGCTCAGGAGAAGAAGGACGCCCAGAGGACGCAGCACTAGGGTCATGCCTGGGTGGGGGGTGGGGGCGACACGAGACCAAGTCTGAGGCTTGCCAGGCCAGCGCGCTGTTACCACACGTGTGAACCACCACATGTGTCCACCAGTTCGGCTTCTTTCAATAACAAATCGGATTTTTGATCTCTCAACCAGTTCCAAATTCATGTAGAGAAATGGTTTGTTATTTATTGGGCCCCCTTGGATCCCAGAAGGGTGGAAGGCTTCGAGAGCATGGCACACCTTTAATACGCAAACGGATAAAAGAGGCCCAGGGAAGTGAAGGAACTTGACCCCAGCAGGCAGAGCTAAGAAACACAGTGAGCTCCAAATTGATGCCTCCAAAGAAGAGAGCACAAAAAAATACTCTGCAGTGCGTGGGAGAAGTTTACATATTGTTTTCACCTAAGTCTTTAAAAATTCTACTTTTGATATATTTTACCAAGTATATAATATATTTCTTAATAAGCAGTATAGATATAAGTTGTTATATATATATATATATATATATATATATATATATATGTTTGGGTGCTCAATTTTCTCTGATAGGGTTTGTGGTTTAAAAAAGTTCAGAGTTGTGATTTAAAAAAAAGAATAGGACACAGGCTCTGGCATGTGACAGTCTGGAGCATAAATCCTGGCTCAGCCACACAGGCAAATGACTTTACCTCTCTGGCCTCATTTTTAAAAGGGAGTTCTCATTAGGTTAGATGGAATGTACATCAGGGACCCAGGACAACACCTGATGCGTAACAGTTGCTCAATAAACGGGGGCTGGTACAAAGCTTCCTGTCGCCCTTAGCATCCTGAGAGTGGCTTTACTTCAGTCCCAGGTGAACCAGCAGCCATAACCTGTGAGGAAGTTCTCGGTCTCTGAGGGCTTTCCTCTCCACACGCGCCCCCTCAGATCTGGCTGTCGGCTGACCTGCTTTGTACTGGACAGCTCGTTAACTTCAAGAGAAGGGAGGAGGAGAAAGTCACGAAACAGAGGCCTGAGTCAGTAATATGCACTTCCTAAGTTCCTGACCCTGTTCTCCAATCTGATGGAAGAAGATTTTTAAATTACTGACAACTTCAATTTCATAGTATCAAAATTTCCTTCATTAATTTCACTTATGATGTGCAATGATACTGCCTTATGTATGACCGGAAAATCAATGCTGAAGTCATGATCTTTTATGTCAAGGAGGAAGTTTATCTTTTAAAAATCTATGCTTACCGAGGTTTTCTGAAAGCAGGTTCCTTTAAAATTGAAGGATATTAAGCTGGTGTGTGCTAATGTAGTTAAAGTGGCATGACTTCCCAGGACTAATCTAATTAATATTTCAATTACCCCAGTTTCTTTCCACTGAATAAGAAGTGAGTCTAAAAGCAGGTAAGGAGAAGAGAGATTACTACTAACCAGCCACCTTCATGAATGCTGCTGAAATCCATTCAACTAACATGGAAATCAAGCATGCTTTGAAAGAACAGCAAACTAAAAAGGAAATGGTCAAGCTGCCTCAGCACACCATCCAGGGAAACTGTTTGCAAACTCGAGGCCAGAAAATGATTTAGAGAATTAAGCAAAAGACTTTTATCATGAGGAATGTGGCGAGACCATATGGGAGGACAGGAGTGACATTTTATGGGGTGAGCATCTGTTTATTTAGGAACACAATGCCAGCCAGAAAATGAAAATTCCTGCTCACGTATCTGCTGTCTCTGTCAGGCCATTTAAAAATCCCTTTCCTGTCACAGCACATCACTGTGAGATGGGGGCTCTATTACTGATTTACCTGAAAGACAGAGAAACAGTCTTCCTGTAAACATCTTTGTCCAGGCTGCACCCACAAAGATGCTGTAAAGTTACTTTCCGGTTCACCCTCTTATTTCTTAATAGGGTGTGAAGTGATCTAACTAACATTTGCTGCAGAAGAAAACATGCTATTATGAACACATCAGCCAAAGACCCTGACATCACTGCTCTATGAATCTGAAAGGTTCATAAATGCAACAGACAACCAGAATGAACCTTCCTGTGGATTCATACATTAGGACATGGGGATCGTTTTTCTGAAAGGATTTTGTTCAAGTCATCTTGGAGGAGGAGATAATAATGATAGCTAATATTTTATAGTTTTTTACTACGTGCCAGACATAATTCTAAATACACATGCACGGGGGGTGGGGGTAGGGGTGTGTGTGTGTCAAGCCTTCAAAAATTCTTCATACATCTGTCTAAGCAAAATAAAATAACTGGGTGCTTTACAAATGAATACTAACACCTGACATGCACTCTCCAACTACTGCTTAACTTAATGGCTGAGGAATAAGGGTTTTAGACACAATGTCATGCCCACAGTCCGGGCACACAGCAATGGGGTTGGGGTGAGAAGTGGGGAGAGGGATGTCCACCTCCTGTGAGCAACCAGACCACCAGACTGGCAGAATTTGGGGGCAAGCAGAGGGTGGAAGCAGAGGGTGGAAATAAATCCCGCACAATTTAGGGCCTTCTGCCCTTTGTTTTTCATAACCACCGATAAAAAGAGACTTAGACAGGGAGAGTTTAAAACTATGGCAGAGACTAGATGTGGAAACATCTGCAGACATTGACTGGGCAGGCTCTGCCTGATTTCTCCACAATGGCTGAGAGTTGGCCAAACTCGAAACTCCTACAAGAATATACAGATAGAGGCTCTGGGAGACAGAAACGAAGATCTGAACCAGGGATCAGAGTCACCTATTTTTTCATCAAAATGGAAACATTTTCCTTTCAGCCTTGTTTGGTAGGCAATAGAATCTCATGAAGATTGTCAGTGAAATTTTTGAGACATATTTAAGCAGGATAATAGATGTGTTGGGGTCAGGCTCCTACCAGCTCACAAGAGCCAATATTAAGTGCTCACCTGGCTATTACTAAAATGACATCATACAGACTCATAATCAAATAAATTATATTAAAAACAAAGTAATAAATACTCAAAACTCAACACTTGCTAACTACTTTACTACATTTTACTATCCTCTATGTTTGTGAAGTTACTTATGACTGTTATGTTTGAATAGTGAACTTACTATAAACGGTCTGCTACCGAACATCTCTTTCCCACTACACACTCACTAATTTACATCAACAGCCTGACGCTGGCCATGGTGGGAGTATTTACATCACGGGAACAGGCAGACTACAAAGGCTTCCCTCCCCCCCACCCCCGACCGGCTGTTAAATGTTTGTTGGGGTTGGGGAACAGGGATGGGGGATGAGGAGGGACAGCAGAGATGTTTAAATGCTTACCACAGTGCAAGACAACCACTCCAAAGGCCAGTTTACGTCCCAGGTTCCTCAAAGGTTAAGGGCATGAGCTCTGGAATTGGATTAAAGGAGCCACCACCCTAGATCTGGCCCTTTAATAACTGTACCACCCTGGGCATATTTAAACATTCTAAGCCTCAGTTCCTCCTTTGTAAAATGGGGACAATATACCAAGGTCATAGGGTTGTAGTGAGGGCAAATGAGCTAATGCATATAAACTGCTTTGCAAAGTGCCTCATACAAAATAAGCACTTAATATTTCACCATAAATCACTTAACGCTTCCCACTGCTGTAAGAAAATCAGTATGGCAGTACAGCAACTGCCGGAGTTTATCAGTGCTCACTGAGAAGTAATTGTGTTTCTTTGAAAACAGACTGTGAGAATCTCAAATCTATGCCCTCATCAGTTACGCAGGATGCCACTTGCACACACACAGCTCTACAATGTGGGCTGTACGCATTATTACATTAACAACAACAGTGTGTAACCGAGTACACACTGTTCGGGTCTTGCCGAGGCTAGCTTATTTTTAAACTTGAAGTCACCAGGGATGTTACTAAATGGGCTACCAGAATCCACTCTAGTTTCTCCCAACTTTGTCTTTCAAGACCAAAGGAATTCCTTAGAAAGACTGGAAGGATTTGACAACATAGTTCAAAATGCATTACAAGTTCAGACACGTTGGATCCAGAGTCATCAATAAGATTTATGGCCCCTTGAGAGGTATATTGACCACAATAATTGATCTTCTGTCAAGACTACTGCTCTTGACATTAAAATCAATGGCAATCAATATCCACTTAATATTTACTGTCCAACATCCAGCTACCCCAAGAAAGAATTACAAACACTGTTTTCTAACCAGCAGTCATGGACTCTGAAAACAGCCCACAAAAACTCACATTTTAGGTGGCCCCAAAGCACCACCTTGGTGTGATGTGTCCCAATCCTTAGTGGGGCCACAGACTCAATCCTCTGAGAGTGAGTTACTTCACAGAAAATGTTTCAGCCTCCTAAAGACGACCTATATTGCATGCCTTATGTGCTATCACTGAACCAAGAATGAAAGACTTTTTTTTAGAAGCAAAGACCAATATCTCTCTCAAAGAGCGACAATAAAGGGCAGAGGAAAAGTCCGCTGGAGGCTCGAGCCAGGCGGTGACCAGATGTGGCAGAAATCAGCTGATGACTCAGGGAGAATGAGTCCTTCACGGTCCCTGGGCTTTGCGTTCTACATCTGTTCAATGAATGGGGTGAACAAGGTGATGCCACCATCCTACTCCAGAATCTTACACTAGTCTCAATGCTCCTTTTTGAGTTTCACTTAACTTTATTCATTTAAGAATAAAGTTTTGCAACAAGAAGTGCCCTCAACTACTAGTAGCTGAGAAGCAGGAATTACCAATGAGCTTCTAATTGCCCAAATCCATCTGGCAAATATCAACCACCACCAGCCCAGTGGAATTTTAAGAAACCAAAATGGATTTGAAGGCCAAAATAAAAAAAATCAGTTTTCATCTCATTTATTTCCACTCCAAAATCAAGGATTTGAAAATTACCAGCAGCTCAGATGTTCCCAATACATCTAACGTCAGGGACTGCATCCTGGAGTAGTGAACCCCCAGCTCTCGGTGGATTCCAGAACACTCGATGCAGGTCAGAATGCCCAGATTGGTGGAAAGCCATGTAGGATCTGTCAAAGAGAACAGGGAAAATTGCAGCTTGCAGCAAGTACAGGGCCAGGTCAGAACTTTGTTCCTGCCTAGTTACTGAACAGGGAGTTTTGAGCATGAGCATTTTTTTGATCCTTGGTGCAGTCAGAACCCTCACTCATCTATAATTACCACTAGTTTACACACAATACACATATACGCACATGTCTGTTCTCTCTTTTCCTATCCCTCCACCTCCCTGGCCTTCCATTTATTTATAAAGTGACAGGTGCTGTGTGCACAAGAATAAATAGGACACAGTGCCCTCTAGTGGCCACAGGTCCCTAGAGGGCCAGCCTGAACACAGACACGCCCATCACCAACCTGGTCTTACCAGCAAAGGGGAGGGAGAGGAAATACCAGGCCCACCCAAGTCTGGCTCTATAGGGGAACAGACTTAAAACACATGTCTACAGGTTCCCAAAGATGCTAACAGTAACGACAGGGAACACATACTATGTGCTGACGCCATGCTCTGTGTTCAGTACTTTGGGAGCAGCAACGATAGCTCACATTGTGAGAGCTTCAGAAATTATAGATCCTTTCATACAATACCTCATTTACTGCACACAAGAGCCCCAGGAGGCAAACAGGGCAGGTGTCTTCCCAATGCTCAGAAGGGAGAAGGGCCTTGCTCGAGGCTGCAAGCGCATGCAGAGCCAGACCACAGTCATACCCTTATCTGGGCTCAAACCCACGCTTGCATCAGCCACAGTTTTCTCCTCAGAGCACATTTACTTATTCACTGAAGCATCCTACTACGCCTTGGCACAGATCTTTGTTATGTGCTTGGCACATAGTAGGTACTCGAGAAATGCTTGACAGATGAATGCTGCATTCACCGAAAATGGGACATTCAAAATAAAACAGCCATTATCACAACCCATAAGTACAATTCTCTTTAGAATTGCTTGTTGCCCTTAGAAACTCACAGTGGGTAAATACTGCAACCTTGGTCAGCAGATAATTGTGAAGTTATTTTTAAAATGTTCATGTTAAAAAACTTTATCCACATTAGGAAATACTTCTGGGCATCTGTGTTTTCACTTTACTAGATCTGTTCTGTGCTATCAACTGTCCCATGCCTTTGGTAGGTACGGTGTACATTTTATTTACTTATTTATATTTATTTTTGTGTGTGTGAGGAACATTGGCCCTGGGCTAACATCCGTGCCCATCTTCCTCTACTTCATATGGGATGCCACCACAGCATGGCTTGACAAGTGGTGCCTCTGTCCGCGCCCAGGATCCAAACCTGTGAAACCCTGGGCTGCCGAAGCGGAGCGCGCGAACTTAACTGCTGCGCCACTGGGCCGGCCCCCATGGGTGTACATTTTAGACTACTTAAGTTTTTACAATCCCCATATCGTCTTAGCATTTTAAAAATACATACATATCTTTGACTTCTTTATGCAAGTGTTTTAAAAGTCTAAGTACTACACTATCCTTATCTTTTCTTAAGAAAAAGCACAATCCATTACTTATCACTCCCTAAAAGGTAAGATCCAAAAAGATCTTAAAAGATGCTGCCAAAAAGATTTTTTTAGTGGGTCCAAGACCTCATGAGATAATTCCTCCAATTACCCCCAAATATAGTCTTCAGGGTACTAGGAACCTCATGGCACTTCTCAACTGTCCACTCTATTTTTGTTGTGTCTGTTTTTTACAAAAATTGTCAGAGAATTAGAGGAATGAAAAGGTAACTGACCATTCTAGCCAAGTCACAATCTCTCTCATGTTACAAATATTCAGAAAACGCTCCTCCATAGCTCCCCCGCCCCAACACCTTTCCATCTCAATTAAAAGAATGTCAACTCCTTAAACTTTTAGAATACTAGTTGTTAAAATCTGCAGTGATACTCTACGTCCGTTGAAGACGAAGCCCCTAATAGGCTTTATCAAAATGCAGAAATAAACATCTCATTTCATAGAATGTGATAGCTAGAAGGGCCTGAAAACAATCTTGACCAGTTTCTTCATTTTCTGTATAGGAAAACTGGTATCTGACAAAGGAAGTGGCTCTTCCAGGGTCAAAGACTAGACAGCAGCTTCAAGTTATTGCAGAAGTTCCACAAAGTAGTACAAAGGGAGGATGGAGTAAATCTGGGGAAAGCCGCCTGTACGCAGCCTCTGGAGCCAATACAATGACCAGATGACCTTGATTTCACCCTCCGCCTGTGCTTCAGTTTTCATTTCTCAAAAAGCATTTAAATCTTTTCATCCATCGTCTATCAGGCCATCGTCCCGCGGTCCTGTTCTGAGGGCCGGAGGGAACATCTTCCCACCCTTCCCCCGATGCAGTCTGCACACAGCTCAGTAAGCATTTGCCTGAGGGGATGAGCTCAGGCTGAGCTGCACGGAACTCCATGTTTAAATGAAAGGGAAAATTAATGACTGGATTCTGTGAATCGGAATGGGATTTAAATGTCGGAAAGCTTGGGGTGGGGGGGCTGGGTCACCTGGCGCCCCACAGTCGCAACACACGTCATTGCCCGTCATCCTCTGGACTTCAGAGATGATCTCCTTGGTCAGTTCTTGGACTATGTTATTTTCTCCAGTATTGTCATCTCCCTTAAATGCATTGTTTAAAGCTTCTTCTTTGCTGTTTTGCAACACAGACATCCATCTAGAAAAGTAACGGCGACACCGTGTTAAATCCCAAGAAGAACTGCTAAGTCCCAGCCCAAGTCCCACCGCAAAGAACTTACATCTGACATTCCTGTTCGTCTTCTGCTTGGAAGTGGTAGGTCCTGTCATCTGCGCGGCAAGAGGAATTTCATCGATTGTGAGCCCAGACGGGAATCCGTACACAATTCCAAAAGAAAGTGGTTTATAACTAACCTCAAGAATAATCTTAACTCTCTGCTAGGAAATTAATGATTTGTATAAAATCAAGCACTCTCCCCTCCTTCACAGGCCTGCCCTCGTTTGCTCTGTAATGCAAATTAGCGAACCTGCCCCTTTCCTCCATTGGAGTCTAGAAAGGCGCAGCTTCCAAAAAACTGAAGCTATTCAATGAAAACCATCACTATTTTTAAAAGCTTTATTTTCTTAACTTACTAGAGTTGGCCCCCAAAAAGTCATTGTTAAAAGCCCTTTGAACAGGAAAAGCTTTTTCGAAAGCGAGTATCTTAGAAGTTTTCTGGCCTTCTTAGAAAAGGATTATTAGGAGAAATTCTAACAACAACATGCTGTGGGAGCGCTGTATTACAAATACAGCGAAAGCAAGAAGAACTGGTAAATAACGATGGAACACAAACTCTCACTCTCACACAAAGCTGGTGTCAGCAACATTTATGAGGGTTTTGCCAGACTGCTGACCCTCCTGCATGCACAGAAGAGAGGAGGGGGCACGTGACGTGTTGTTCTTGCCAAAAATATATAAGCTCAGTCCAATCATGGGAAAGCATCAGAGAGACCCAAACTGAGGGACATTTGACCAAAAAAATGGATCAACACTCTTCAAAAACAGCATCAAGGTCATAAAAGACACAGAGAGACTATAGAACTGCCATAGACTACAGGAGACTAAGATAAAATAACTAACTGTGGGGTGGGATCCTGGAGAGAATCCTGGAACAGGAAAAGGACATCAGTGGAAAACTGGTAAAATCTGAATAAGATTCCTAGGTAATGGCATCATACCAATGTTAATTTCCTGGTTTTGACAGTTGTACATCAATGATTGATACAAAAGACAATACGTACTATCGGACAATTGTACTAAGATGTTGACTTTAGGGGGAGCTGGATGAGGGATATACAGAAGTTCTCAATTCTACAATCAGCCCAAAACAAAGCAAAAAAGAAAACTAAATTTAAAAAGAAAAAAAGGAGGAGATCCAACTTCTCCAGATGGCAGAGCAGCGACTGTTCTTGGGGACACACAATAAACATCTGTGCCCCTCAAGACGAGCTAACATGTCATCTTCCAATAGCGTTTTTTTTTTAAATTATTTTATTTTTTTTTTGTGAGGAAGACCAGCCCTGAGCTAACATCCTTTGCCAATCCTTCTCTTTTTGCTGAGGAAGACTGGCCGACTGGCCCTGGGCTAACATCTGTGCCCATCTTCCTCCGCTTTATATGGGACGCCACCACGGCACGGCTGACAAGCGGTGCATCGGCAGGCGCCCGGGATCCGAACCCACGAACCCCGGGCTGCCAAAGCGCGGACTAAACCACTGCGCCACCACGCGGCCCCAACCGATAGCGGTTTTTATACTCCTGGAAGCACTCTGGTTCTTAGAACAATTCTTGGTGAGTTGGCTGAGGAGGCTTAGGCCCAGAGAGGTTAAGTGACAAAAACAAGCATAGCCAGTGGCGGAGAGTCAGGTTTTCTGACTCCCGGTCCGATACTCTTCCTACTACACCATCCCACCTTTTCTCCCTGACACCTAGGGGAATGCAATACACCCTCTCTTATCCCCACCCTGTTACTGAGGAGACAAAAAGAGAACTGTCTCAAGTTCAGAAAAGTGAACTTAATTTTGTGATCCAAATGTTAGTGGCTGAGCTGGGCTGAACTGTCAGGAGGAGTTTCCTCCAGGTGCTGGAAAGAGAGGAGCAATGCCTCTTTCCCTGTCCCACCTTCTCCCTGATGTACACGGCCGCATCTGGAGCAGGGAGCAGGTGCACATCCCACACTAAGCGGATCTCAGAGTTCTTGGGAAGCTGTGCCAATTCACCACTGAGCCACTGCATGGCCAGACCAGGCACAGCTCAGGAGGAAGAGCAGGAGACAACGTCCTTTGGCTCATTCCGAATCCTAACATGTGAACATGGAGAAGCAGGGAATCTTCTGTGAAACTTCCTAAGAATTCCCTCCTATAGACACGCTCTCGAGATGCCTATGAACCAAGAATACTTTCTAGCAGCTTCAACTCTGAGGGAGAAGAAAGCAATAGGAGACAGCAGTGACCATCGGAGCAGCGACGTGATGGTGGCCTGGGAA
Organism: Tapirus indicus; assembly: GCA_031878705.1. Classification (NCBI taxonomy): domain Eukaryota; kingdom Metazoa; phylum Chordata; class Mammalia; order Perissodactyla; family Tapiridae; genus Tapirus; species Tapirus indicus. The sequence continues at coordinate 7,542,362 of CM062923.1, read as the reverse complement.
GGGCTGCTCCTCTGCCCGTGGCTCTGGCCCCAACTGGCCACAAACCTGTCACGTGGACCCGGAAAGTGACCGACTCCCCGTGGGTCCCTCTTACTCTGAGGACTGACCCAGATCATCTTTGAATTCTCTCGCATCTTCCATCCCACCTAGTGACTGTGTGACTTGAGGATAATGGCTCAGGACTTTAATTTGCAGAGGGTGGGGTCAATCTAAAGGCAAGAGAGTTGGACAAGCTCCCAGCAGAAATGTCCTCCTTGAGAGCCCGGCCCACTCACAGCTTGATCCAAGTGGGGAATCCCTGTCTGGGGAAAAGAATGGTAAAGGAGGATCTTGCAGGGAAATAAGTGAAGCCCGTGGTCAGTCTGTCAACTCTTCTGGGCTCTCAGAGCGATTCCAAGATGGCTTTACAAGGCGAGGGTCAGGAGGGTGGAGTGGCTCCTAGGGGCCTGGTAGACCCACCTGAAGTATCATCCTTGCCACCCATCGTGCAGCCTGACTTTCTCTCTCCAACCACCCAAATGTGTTAAGAGCTCAAAGGCATCTTTGTAATAGTGTCCCACTACCCTGGTCAGTAGGCAGAGGAGGAGTCAGAGAGGGTAACAACCACGTTTCCTGAGTCAGGCAGAATCAGACTCAAACCCAAGCCCCCATCTTCTCAGGACGTGCATCAAATCAGGGCTTCACCACTTTGCAGTGTCGCCCTCAATGACTCCTGGGGGGGTCTGACCATTTTTCAAGTTTCTCTGTAACAAACCAAACCCAAACAGCACCGACTCAAGGCATTTTCACTGCAAATACTCCTGGGGGAGGAACACCTTTGGAAAACCAGCTGAGGATAAAAAATTTGTAGGACTGGGATTCATTCTACCCCCCTGGAGGAGAGTGGGAAGAAGAGATGAGAGCTTTTTTCAAAGATGACAATGGACTCCGGCAAATTTACGATAGCACCTCCAACCAGATTCAGTAACCCTTCTGGGTATCAGAGGCTGGAAGCTCTGCCTGAAGATATTTATTATGCATTCGTTAGGCACTAGAGCAAAGACACTGATGGAATCTGGGCAAATGTCAGAGCGTTCACACGAAAGCAGACTTCTACAGGACTGCCTTCCCACACGTCTGAGGAATGCAATAATTCACGCTTGGTAGGTCGTCAGGCACACTTACCATCTTCCGACCCCTCCTCAGTGCCTGACCTGTTGTTACACATGTGTAGGTTTGGGAATGCTGTGGGATGGTTTACACGTCTGAAATAAATGCTTCTGCACATCTCTACCTGGGGCTCCCACAAGGGGTGCTGGAGGTGACGGGCGAGCTGAGAGAAGTGCTCACATCCCCCTCCATGTGCAGAACTCAGGAGAGCTTAGTGAACTACTAAGCACCAGATACTGAAGGGTAACACACTGCTTATTAAGGGCTATTGCTTCAGAAAACAGCAAGGCCTACAACCCTCCAAGTGTCCCCTAGCCACTGGTTGACATCAGATTATACCAACAAGGTTTTCCCCTTTAACTAAAACTTTTTATTGCTGTCTAGGGGCAGATAACCCCAGTAGTGATCACATTTTAAACTACGATCAATTCTCCACATTTATACCATCTTGTATGAAGGAAGGATCTGAGACCAAGCTTCAATGAGAAGGGTAAATGAATTTAGGTGCCTCACTAGACTGAGTTGGGGCACGGGGTTTGAAGCAGGATAAAGTCAGTTTTTATTTTACAAATCAGTCTAGAACCTGAAGAACAGAACAAACAATATCCTTTCCACACATCACAGTGCTCAATGCTCTCCTGCAGCTCAGTACAGCACGTCCTGGAACAGGGAAACGGGGGTATGAAGGTAAACCACCTTGGGCCTCCGTCTCCTCACCTCACCTAGATGGTAATTACCTCACAAATTTGCTGTGAGCATTAAATTATATAGTAAATAACTTCCTAACCCTCAAAAGTACAATCCAACAGACATCTTAAAAAGCAGCCACCTCATGCTCAGGGAGACTGAGGCAAATAAGACAGCGCTCATTTTCCTGAAATGCACGGTCAAGTTTTCCTCTATCAATGTAACTCTCATGCCCAAATCCCTGGGGACTGCCTTTTGACAAGGGAGCTGGCCCCTCCTCTCCCCGCAGACTGTAGCTCTGCCACCTAAAACTGCCAAGAACAAAAGGCCAGTAGCTTATTTGCTTTATGATTTCTCACTAGTCCATTTCTTTTCTTCTTAGGGGATGCTGACTGAACACTCACCACAATAGATGGTCCTGTGGTGATTCCTGTGTGTATGCCAGAAGAAAGAAAAGCATACAAAAGGATAAAGACCAATTCTGTGGTGAGGAAGACAAACCAATTTCAAAAACAAAAGTTTCAAGGGCTCTGCTGAAGATGTCACCACTTTAGTTGTGTAGCAACATTTCCAACATCACCCAAATTATGGAAGCTTTGACAAGACAATCATCCTTTTTTATAGTTAAGTGAAGGGATTTTAGGCTTGAGGGCTGATCTAGTATAATCTCCTTGCTTACGAATAGGAAAACTAAGGCTCAGGGAGCTGAGATGACGTGTCTGGGTTTACAGAGCCCGGGAGGAGAGCAGGGCCATCCTCGAAGTCAAGTCTTAACTGGAGAGACCGGCAGGCAAACAATTACAAGCAGAAAGAGAAAGCATGTATGTCACTTGAAATAAAGGCATTTCTCTTTGAAAACCAATTCTTTAAAATGCACTGTTTGAAAGGGGATGGATGCCCTAGAAGAGAGTTTAAAAGCATTTCTCTGTGGCACAGCATCTGAGAAATACACTTACGTGAAATAAGGTCAAAGCACTTTTTCTCCTCGGGGTTAGTCTTCACTTGGCAGGTTAACAGGTTGAGCTTTGCAGGAGGCCGGTTAGCCTGTTTAAAAACAAGAAAAACGGAGATGGGTGGGAAGGAATAGAAAATCATACAGTGTCATTCCTCACTGAAATACAGCAAGATCAGGGGTTTCACTGGTTTGCAAGGTAGCTTTCAGAAAGCAGACTTTTATAAGTAGGAAGGCACAACAGAGGCACATCACAGCGTGTCCCTGAATCTCAGCTCCTCAGAGGGCAGCTGCCCCTCCCTGGAAGGGATGCTCGGTGGCCCCCACACCCACCCGGACAGGGGGACAAGTGATGCTGCTTTGATGCCAATGGTGGTGGGCTCCCTGGGATCAAAATGCTCCATAGCTGAAGCTCTGGGACATTCTGGGCTGATTCCTACTGATGACACAGGCGGCTGGAGGGCTGACGTGGTCACCCAGCTCAATTTCTGGTGATCTTAAGTGTTTTTCTGCATGTAGACACTCACTTCCAGGGAAAGTAATCTCACAGCACAAAAATACAGAGAAATAAATTTCCATACTTTCTGAAGTGATGACAGATAACAGATTCATAATCCTAAATGCCAACCATCTGTCACCAGTTTCAACAAAACCCACGTCATTCACATACGTATCCCCCAACCTCCCCAACCCCACAGTGGTAACAAGAGATCACAAAACATTTTTGTCAGAGATGTGTTAAAAACGGCTATTTTATAACCACTTCAAAAACTATCAATATTTAGTCCAAAAAGGCAAAAGGCAGAGGATAAGAAGATAATTTCAGAAAAAGAAAAAAAAAAGCTGAATGGTAAAATGCCTCTCAGAAATCTCAGAGAAATCTCCAAATATGAATGGGCTTATCCTACCTACTTACCAAGCTATTAAAGGAAAGATCAAATCAAATGTCTCCAACTTCAATTATTCTTATTTGCCCCTTCCCGGGGCCACCAGAGGTGTCACAAAATTGTAAAAGCTTGGATTTGGGATTGAGATCCACGTGGCCATGCAGCCACACCTGGGCAGACCTGTGAGACCGCACACATTTACAGATCTCTCTCCACTAAACTCACAGATGGGGTGGGGGTGGGGGTGGTCTCCACTACAACAGGACTGATCCTTGCAGGAGCGGTAAAGCATTGGTGCACTCTGGCAAGTATAGAAACACTTTCGTGGACAAGACAATGATTTTGAATAATACTACTACCCACATTTACTCAGCTATTATTATTATTATTATTATTATGTGCTTATATGAGGCAAGCACTGTTTAAGCATTTTTAATGAATTAACTCATTTAATTCTCCTAACTGCCCTTTGAGGTAGCAACTCCAGTTTTATAGATAAAGACACTGGCCCGCAGCCTGTTGGCGTAGTGGTTAAGTTCACACACTCTGCTTCGGTGGCCCAGGGTTCACAGGTTCAGATCCCAGGCACAGACCTATGCACTACTCGTCAGCCATGCTGTGGCAGGCGTCCTACATATAAAATAGAGGAAGATTGGCACAGATGTTATCCCAGGACCAATTTTCCTCAGCAAAAAGAGGAAGACTGGCAACAAAGGTTAGCTCAGGGTTAATCTTCCTCACCAAAAAAAAGACACTGGCCCGGACAGACTAAATAATTTGATTGAGCTCACACAGCTTGAGAGCAGTGAAGCCAACACTGGAACAAGCCAGTCTGGTTCCAGAGCACAAGCTCTTAAGTGCCACTCTCTCCTGCCCTCAGCACCGCTTTCCATCGAAAGTAGAGTCATTACCTGCACGGTCTTGAAGTATCTTTCAGTGCAGCAAAGAGCCACAATGTGAATTAATACCACCCTTCCTCCATCTGACTTGTATTTCTTTGTTTCCATGTGCTATCAGGAAAGTTGCTCATTCCTGCTGAGTCATCTACCCACAAAAATAGATTCCTTACTGCATAGTATACGAACACCACAAAAAATGGAAAAATATTCGGCGCCCATGATGAAGTAGGAATAATTACAATGGCACAAATGTGGCTACATATTAAAAAGTGACAACCATAAGGATGGGTCCACAAAACACACAAGCTGACCAACTTAAGCAATATCAGCTGTTCTAAGTTTTACATTAATAATTGTTTACTATTTGTCCATTCAGATTAAGTATTAGCTGACAGCAAAACTGTAAGAAAACTTCATGGGAGAAAATTTTTAGAGAACATTCTACCCATTAAACTCCCTCCCTGCTATCATCAATTAATTCAGTTATAGAAGAGTTCTATCTAATTCATCAGACACCAGTGTTCCTCCAGAGCTGAATCTGAGAAGCCCTGGTTTAGTAGAAACCTCAGGAAGGAGTGAGAAACAGACCTACAGACTTAGCGTTTGGTATGAAGGCATGGATTCTTAGTGATACTCCCATCTTAATCATGTCTTTCCATTTTTTCCCAATCTGTCAGGCCTTTAAAAGGAAGTCTGTATTCTTCTTTCTGCATGATTGATGATCATTTAAAAAAATTTTAGATTGTGTGAGAACCAGCGGACATTTCTTCCAGCTTAACACAGTCCCCAGTCTTTGGCAGTGTGGCAATGCTACGAATTTGGCAAAGAAGATACCTAACTAGAGTTATTTTGTCTCACGGATCACTTCTTCCCAGTGCCAGGAAACACAATTAGCCTTGGCTAACGGGGAATACCATCTCGGGCTTTCACTGAATTCATCCCGGATGTTAGCATTATCCCTCTGCTACAGTAGAGAACACAACAATCTCATTTCCCAAAGGCTGCCAGCTTCCTGGGAAGAAATCGGTTTTGCTAACAGTGCAAATACACCCTGTGCTATTTCTCTGCTGAGTCCCAGGTACTGCTCTTAGATTTCCATTTGCTCAATCAAGTCTTTGAAAAATTGCCCTTTTTCCTGACGGTAAATTAGCTGACTGAGATGCTGGCTAAACAGGTAAGTCACACAAGGAGACAAATCAAAACAAAACCACACAAAGAAGGCATCTCTCAACTCTCATTCTTGTTGTTGCAGAGGCTAATGCACATCACCACATGTGAACGCTCTGTAGACGCAGTAGCACAAGGGGTGTCAGGATTCTGCCTTTCAGAGCATGCAGAACACAGGGAAGGGAGAGAAAAGGAGCGCTCTGCTCTGGAAGGAGGGCTGCTACATGAACCCATTTATCTTCCTGGCAAGACAGAGGGACAGAGCCCCTATCTGCCACTCTTCTGGGCTGGAGGCAGTAGCTGCTCCAGCCACTCCCAGCCCAGGCTGTGAGGCAGGCTGAAGCATCCAGAGAGCAGAAATTCCCTAGAGACGGTTCCCCCAAACACAAAGCACTTATTCAATATGCAAGTGGTATGACAAGCTGAGCCGTCAGCATGCTAGTGAAGCTAGTTATAACTGTCCTACCTGCCAAAAACTGGGGCAACACACTGACATTTAAAGAGAACTAAGGGGCCGCCCGGTGGCGCAGCAGTTTAGTCCACGCTTGGCAGCCCAGGGTTTGCGAGTTCGGATCCCGGGCGCCCGCAGACGCACTGCCTGTCAGCCATGCTGTGGCGGCGTCCCATATAAAGTAGAGGAAGATGGGCACAGATGTTAGCCCAGGGCCAGTCTTCCTCAGCAAAAATGGGAGGATTGGCAACAGATGTTAGCTCAGGGCTGGTCTTCCCCACAAAAAAAAAAAAAAAAAAAAAGAGAGAGAGAGAACTAAGCCTCCATGTCTTTGAGAGGAAGCTCAAGCAACGGAAGTGACGCGAACCAAAGTTCACACTATCAGCACAGGATTACTAGGCCTGCTGTCATTTCTGTTGAGGAGGGAGGACCCCTCTTTGGCTTAAGCAGAGCCTCTGGGTCTAGCAGAACAAACAAGCATGAAATGAAACTCAGTCTTATTTTATGAAATTTTCTGCACCAAAGCAGTAAACCTGAGTTAAAACAAGCGAGTGGGAAACAATTTGAAAGCAAACCAGAGAATCTGAGGTGTTTAGAGCAGGAAGGGAACTGGCCATCATCCAGTCTAACATTCTTAATTTTAAAGGGGAGTGGTGACTAAATAAACTTGCTTCCCTTTGCCTACAGCACTCACACTCAGACACACATGCACACGTCTACATGGAAAGAACAGGATGTCAGGATCCAAACTGCATGACCCCACAAGTGATATAGTGACCACAAACAAGGCCAGTGAAGGCCAGATTTCAGAAAAGAGAAACGACCTTTATTAGCCCAGGTGAGAGACACGTTCAATCCACATTCAATTCACTCAGGCCCCCAGAGATCCCTACAGATGACACTTGACATCTGCTAGCTCTGTCTCTCTCCCTTCCCAAAGCAGAGTCAGTGAAAATGAAGGGACCCCAGTGGAACACAATCCACACTGCAGGGCCATCCTTCAAGTGGAGTTCTACTCTATTGCCTTATTCCTAAGTACTGAGAAGGGCTGTTTCTCTGGAATCCCCTTTGAGCCAGGACCTTTCCACAGGGGCCTCAAAAGCCCGTCTGTGCTCCCACCCAGCTCCGCCTGTCACCAAGGGAACTGGTGGGAGGAGGGAAAGTGAAGATGAGGACCCGGGTTATCTCCACGACCCTCCACTCATAGGACTGAGCTGCTAATACCCACATGGTAGCAGGCCTTCTGCTTGGGCAACAGAAACGCAAGCCAACACCAGTGTCTCATTAGCAACAAAATGCAACCAACTCAGCCTTTAGACGTTTTCAGAAATGTCTGAAGTTTTCACCAGATCCCATCACACCAGGCAAGCTGATAATATGCCTCATGTCACTGGGGAAAAGAGCACCATGGTGTGAAGGGCTGTGTTTGTAAGTGTGGTTAAAAATCCCCGGTCTCTGAAAGCTAGATTAGTGAGTCATTTAATTCTGATCGGTTTTTAATAGGCTCAACATACAGGGCTCATTTTTCCTGCATTACACAAAGGAAGATACAAAAAAAAAAAGGACCTGATTAAGGTTGGCGCAGCGTGTTAGACTTCTACAATAAAATTACTGAAACCTCTCTTCTCTTAGAGTTCTGATTCCCAGAGTCTTGACCTCTTAAACGTTTTTCCCTTAATGGAGAAGTAGAAATCTTTCCAAGTGCAGTGTTCAGTTTCTAAAGACAAAGATAGCCGAGGAGAGGTTTGCTGTTTTTTGTTTCTGGAAGTCACAGGCTTTTAAATGAAGACCACCTGGTTCATCAGGTACTCCTCACTGTTCTGACAGGTGGTGAAGACACTGGGGCTCTCCCTGGCTGGAGACGGCATCAGAGGGTGCAGATGTGCAGATCGAGAAGCAATCAAACAAGTTTTCTCAAGAGGGAAATTCTCTAAAATGCATCCTTAATCCCGTAACACATGCTGAACCACCTGTGTCCCCTCACGTCACTAAGTTCTTCCCTCTCTCATCTCTCCGCAGCAGGGACCACAAATTAAAAGAAAATACTTACAGTACCATGGGAGATGGTCAGAAAGCCATTTTTAACAGAACATTTCCTTTTCTGCCACACTTTTCGGATCCTTATAGATAAACGGGAAAAAAAATAAGAGTTCAGAACTTTTGGACACAGGAGGTAATGAATACACATGCACACTCCAGCAACGCCGTTCCACGTACCCATCACTCTTCTTGTACAGGTTGCCGTTCCGCTCGGTCCCATGTTCTTTGTTTCCCTGAGGCTGATGTAAGCTATAGGCTGTACTCTGACGAACTTGTAAATCCTAAAAACAGTCAGGTTGTTTTTAATCCTGTCCAGATTTCAATTTTTAAAAAAGCAGTACACAAAGAAAACTTATGCCCTTAACTTTTTACTCTTTTAATTAGAGAAATTTCCCCTCCTCATCATATCAAAAAAGGGACAAAAAAATTTCATATCCAGGAACTCATAAATGCCACCTACCAGGCTGGAGAGGAAAATGTCAAAACCAATATTCCCAAACTGGATGAAAGAATGAGTCATCTAGAAGTTACAGGTTTTCCTTAATTATAAGCCTTAAGTCCCTGATAATGGGAAGAAGCTCCCGGTGTGGCAAAAGCAGTCCTCAAGGAGGAAGGTGGCATGATGTGCTGGAAAAGGCAGGGCTTTCAAGCAAAAAACACAGTGCTGTGCATCTTACTTTTGGCGAGTTACTTAGGCTCTCTGCCTCAGTTTCCTCCTTGGAAAATGGGAAAATACCCAGTAAGGATGGTAAATATAGGAAGGCCTGAGTAAGATCAGAGGTGTGAACACCTGGTGCATAACAGGTGTTGAACCATATTCCCTTCCTGACCCCATCAATTCCAGCAGAGGGCCCTGAACCTAACTGCCTCAGCCTCCGGGCAGCCCATCCACTGTCAGCGGAGAATCTGGCTGAGTCCACCACAACTGGGAAAGTCCAGCCTTCAGCTTCTTAAGGGCAAGGACCATCAGTGAAACACTGGACATCTGACAGGTGCTCCACTGTGTTTAACAGGTGGCATCAGAAGTCCTGAGCTGAGAGTGGAAGGGGCTGCCAGCGCCAGCACTGGAAATTCTGGCAGACGTAAAGGAAGCAAAACGTGAACAAAGAGTTCACAGGTCAACCAGGCAGGCCTAAGATCAGCCTCTGTTACTGAGAACCCCTGATCCAGTGCATTTCATAATAGAAGAAACAGAAGCACAATGAAAATAAGGGATTTGCTCAAGATGCAGAGCTCACTGGAACCAGAGCAGAGGGTCTTCTCTTCAGAATTCTGCCTCCCACTCTGATGCTCCTTCCCTTACACCATGTACCCTCACCAGGGGATGTCCCAAGAGACAAGGGCCAGTCTCATCTCCACCTTCAAGCAGCTGACCATTCCTTGGGGAAATTAGGCACCGCCCAAACAACGAAAGAACTAATGCACAACAATCGATGTGATCCGAACTGAGAATAAGAGGGTTCAAGAAGTGAAGAGTCAAATGGAGAAAACCACAGGAGAGTCTGGAGGAAGCGAGTTTTAAAGGTGACGGCAAGGACTGGCAGAGAATAAGGGGAGGGTATTCAAGGCAGAAGGGATGTACACAAAGGCACAAAGAGGAACAGGGGCAGCTGTGGCCACCCTCCAGGGAAATAAGGACACAGTGTAGCTAAGATAAAGTGGGCCAAGTGGTAGAGGGACAGATAGGCTGGAGCCAGAGTTTAGACTTCATCTGAAAACAACAGCGAGCCATCTGGATTCATGACAGTTTTACAAAAGATTTTTAAAGCACAAAAGTTTTAAAATTTTTTTGAAGTCCAATTTATCTACTTTTGTTGGACCTTAAATGTCACATCTAAGAAACCATTGCCTAATCCAAGTTCATGAAGATTTACACCTATGTTTTCTTCTAAGAGTTTTATAGTTTTAGCTTTTTCATTTAGGTCTTTGATCCAATTTGAGTTAATTTTTTATTATGGTGTGAGGTAGAGGTCCAAATTCATTCTTTTGCTCATGGCTATCCAATTGTCCCAGCATCATTTGTTGGAAAAGACTATTCTTTCCTCATTGAATTGTCTTGGCACCCTTGTTGAAAATCAATTGACCATAAGTGTAAAAGTTTATTTCTGGACTCTCAATTCTGTTTCATTGATCTATATGTCTACCCTTACGCTAGTACCACACTGTCTTGATTATTATAGCTTTGTGGTAAGTTCTGAAATCAGGAAGTGTGAGTTCTCCAACTGCGCTCTTCTTTTTCAAGATTGTTTTGGCTATTCTGGGTCCCTTGCATTTCCATATGAATTTTAGAATCAGCTTGTCAATCTCTGCAGAAAGGCAGCTGGGATTTTGATAGGGATTGCACTGAAGCTGCAGGTCAGTTTGGAGCATACTGTCATCTTAACAATATTAGGTCTTCCAATCCATGAACGTGGGCTGTCTAGCACTGACTTTTTAACTCTGAAAAAAAAATGAGATAACTCTGCAAAAAAAAAAAAAAAAAAAATTCATCTGAGAAATCAATAACGTGCTCAGGCTATCCATTATTGAATTGACAACACAGCCTGAACAAGCAGACTCCAAAATAGGAGAAATGTCCTTGTTTTCCCCAGGGAGTTCGTACAGCACTCAGGCCTCCAGACATCCAGGGCAAACAGCTCATTCATCAGATGAGGGTGGTCCCCATTTCCACATTCTCTCAAAAGGGCCGCCTATTGGCACTAGAAATTCAGGGCAATCCCAGCTTTAAACATCACAGGGAATAAATGCAGTGGAGGGGAAATGGAGAAATACTGCTCACCCTCACCTATATGAGTTTCTGTGAAAGACTAAAAAATAAACCTGTCAAAGGACTAAACCGCACAACCAAGAAATACATCTATTGATTTGGGGAGAAAAAAAAAATGCTGCACAAAATAAGTGGTGAAATCACGTGACAACACTGCTAAAAGTGTTCATACCAAGTATATTAATCAGAACTCTCTACAGGTCTTATGAACAGGATAAAGGACATTCATTCCTCTTTTCAACAGAATCAGATGCTATGCCAGAAGTTAAGGAAAAAATTAGACCAGGCATTTCTTGAAGCAATTAAAAACTGCAAGCAAATCTGAAGCTGTAAAATTTAAAATTTGTAAATAAGAGAAATATAATCTGTTGAACATAAAATTGAATGTGCTTTAGAACTAATTATTTCAGCATCTTCAAGGTTACTTGTAGGTAACCCAACAAAAATAGCTTTTCTTCAACACCTGATCAAGTGAAGGGGTGACAAAGGAAGTCAGCCCTTTCACATAATCAAGATTTCAACTTAATGGAATATAATTCAAGGGAAAAGAGCCTTTCTTAGAAGAAGAATCTAACATACAGATTAGGCAAACACAGGCAACTGGCCAAGGGGCACCACAGTGCCCTGATTCTCAGAGTCTCTCCAATATTCTGTGCTTCCCGAGGAGAGCCAAGGATGAGCCAAGACTTGGTTGAGCAAGCCTTGTTGTGTGGAGACTGTACGTCTAAAACACATATGTTAAGTGGGCATTTTATGGACCTTCAGAAGGCTCTCAAAAAATTGTATCAATGTCCACATATCCTCTATCCTGTGACATCCAGACAAGTTCTCAGATCCCAGGCACTTCCCATGATCTTAAGTTTTGTGTGGCCTTGTGAAGTGTTAGCCATTGGGTCCTACCAAGACAGGAACTGCCCAGATGAGCAGTAGAATTAACATCTGGAGAGGAGAGGCAGGGAAGTGGACACCTGGCCAGAGGGTTCTGATTAAGGCCAGATTCGGGCATGTTAAGATATGCAAGCCCAGACCAGAAGAGTTAAGAGTCAGAAGAAAATTACAGCTGTCATGGGCCTCTGCTACCAGGACAGCACATCCTATTCAACCACATCCTGCCATCAAGGACACTTTAAAGGGGGAAGCAAAGCTGACCAAGGGAGAGACCACACTTGAGATCTCCAAAGTGGAAAAATCACTGTAGTTTCAGCACTGAGACCTACCAAGACCATCTCCCAGAGCCTGAATCCTCTCCGCCGTAGCATAGTCTGGGTTCTCAACATCAAAGAGGAGGGAGCCCACATGCCAATAATGAGGCTTTGGCAGAGAATCCGCCAGCACTGCAGTGGGATCTGTCGTGACAGAACTCCACTGAGATGGACATTCGTGGGATGAGGAAGGCAGGAGAAAGTAAGGGCGACAGGGAGAAGGCTCAAGCAAAAATGAGCAGTATTGAAGGGTTTTCACTTTGTAGAAGAGATCTTTTCCAAACAGTAAAACTATGGCGCATATATAGGTAGTCACTGTACAATTTTTCAACTTTTCTATAAGTCTGGAAATTTTCATAATAAAATAATGGAAAAATCAAACAGTGATATCATCTTTACAGAGAGCAGAAATTTTTAAGACAAAATATGAATGTGAGTGATTCAGAGGGGTGGAGGGCACTGGGATCATAACGGCACAGTCTACTTTCCAAAGTGTAACCCCAGGTGACAAAGAGAAGCAACCCAAAGTCACCATATGTAACAGCCACATTCTTCACTTAGATCAAAGCTTGAGATTTACAGGAAGGAAAGAAAATAGGAGAGTGGCTCCTACTAACTGTCAATGCAGTTTCCCTGGGGCATGTTACCTAATTTTCACGAATTCTAAGTATGTAGTTAGAGTTTTTATAGCACTGAATAAAATCCATCAACACCTTCAGTTTTCTAAGTCACAGAAGAGAATTCAAAAAAAGGAATGAGAGCCTAAACAACAATGCCCCAATGTTCAATTCTCATTGTCACTGGAGAGACACAAAATGGAACTCTAATTATAAAAATTATTTTAGAATATATACAACTTATACACATTTTCTTATTACTTGCAATTGTGTTCACAGACTGTCCAATTTGAGGAATACCACCATCAAAAAACAACGCAGAGTGTGATATACAGAAAATACAATACATTCACACCCAGGAGATTGGCGAGTTCGATCTTTGGACATAAAGCCACAGAAGAGCAGTACAAAGGTTCACGGATCCCTCTGTGCAGTCTGGGGCAGGTGGGCTGGTCAACAAAAACAACAAGCCATAAAAGACTTCTGGTCTGTGCTGGCAAATCTGTTACGCTTTTCTGCAAAGATATAAATAAACCTGCTTTCTGACAACAGCCAGTTTTCCCAAACCTCCTAATTTTGCACAGCCAAAGCAAACACCGCGCTTCCACTGTGACTGGAGCACTACTGAACTCCATCAACTGCTCTCCTTTATTTTAAACATGAGTTTTGCTTCAGGGGTTTGATGATCCTCCTCAGACAGAAGCTGCTTTCGACCATTCCCACCAATGCACTGGAGAGCTGCCTTGATGGCGTTCTGGCTCCCACATTAGCACCACCTCTTCTCGTTACAATCAGGCCACTATTTTCTCCATACTCCAAGTTCTTCGTTTTTGTCTTTTTGCTTATATCCCATGTTTGGGAATATAAAAGTGTCAGGACCTATACTCTCTCGACTGGGATGAAGTCACCATGCTGTGGGTAATTTCTAGCACTACGTATAACCTCAATCTGCCAATTCTCACTTAGTGAACCCACTAAATGAGCAATATGGTACTACCACATGATGGCCGGAAAGGCACAGAAGGCAGGAGGGCATCCTCAAGCTGCTCAAGGTCCAGCTAGAGAAGAAGCATCTGTGCACTTGAAGACACAGCCAACAACTCGAACGGAATATGTTCTGATTGAATCAAGTCTTTCAAACAAAACATGCTATACGAACTCAGATCACTGGGGCTAGGGTGAGCAGAGGCAGCTCTCCAGGGGTGGGGCTTAAGATGGAATAGAAGGACATGCAGAATTCAGCTGTGCAGTGGAAGATGAGGCGGCGAGCTCCTTCATTTTCACAAAGGAGCAACAGCAGAAGCATAAACTGTAAACTTGGAAAATTTCCATTTCACTAATATTTGTGCGTTCAAATTCTTTAACAAAACCCACTGCTACTAAAAGAGGAAGGGGTAAAATTAAAAATGCTACTAGCCATTAATCTACACATGGGATAAATATTTATTTTTTGAACTTCATGAAGAAAGCATGCAAAATTCTCCAATTTATTAAAATACTGAACTACTTACTCTCCTAGACTTCGGTCACAAAAGGTAAATGCATTTGGGAGAAAAATAACAATATTCAGTAATAGTACAAGAACTTAAAACAAAATAGAGCATACCAAACTGCCAACAGTGAACTATATGCTAGCTAAGTACTTTAATAGAGTTATCTATCTAAAATCTACTAGCTATACATTTAGACACATTCCTTTATTGAGAAAGAAGTGGATTTATGTTAAATTTCACATTATAGTATCCACACTATAGTGAGGATATCATAAAATTACCTTAAAAATTTACCTTTTAATGGTTATTTAAATGAGCCCCTAAAATACAAATTGTCGATGTGAATATGTCAGCACTGCAGAGAAGTGATTACACGACAGAGATGAGGCAAGAGAAACCAAGGTTTTCTGCCCACTGGAATGCAGCTGTGAGAAAATCTATCTCCTCCTGTTTCATAGGACACAGTCTCAGGGCTGAAAGATTCAGCTGGTCACCTGTCACCTGCTGATGCCCACATGGGCAGAGGCCAAGTGTATCAGGTAGGGAAACCACAGAGTTCCAGGTAGAAAATCAATGGCATAAATAATCAGTATCTAGCATTAGAGACACTAAGAGCTACTCACCTAGCAACTGACAGAGCAAAAAAGGTCTATACGCTGCCATTAAGGCCACGCCTACCGTAAATGCTTCCCCCATGAAATAAGCATATTTTAAAAAATGGTCTTATAAAACCAAACTCAAAGAACAAACTAAATGTTTTGGTGCTGCTTGATATAGCCCCATCCCTCACTCCCAAAGCCTCCTAAACATAGGTATAAAATAGCGATCTTTCAAAATTAAATCCCCTCACCTCCTTCTGTTCAACCTGCAGCGCTGATTTCAAAATATCTCGAAGCTGTATCAACTGCCTTCTCTCTTCATCCTGGGCCTGTTTGATCTTTAAAAAACAAAACAAAACAGAGACAAGCCTGACTGAGATACAGTGAGATGCTGGAGCTCACAGGGCACTTCCACATAAATAAAATGAACGCCTCTGTCACCAGTCAAATCTTCCCCAACCAAGACAGAGGACAGGAACGGGAACTCTGTACTCTGAGTGGCACTGCAGGGCTGTTAGTTTGTGGTTGCGCATCATGCAAACACAAGATTATACAGAAGCCACATTTAAATGCAAGTGTTGCATAAAACCCATTTCACCACTGATGTGGGAGGGAAGCTACTTACTGTGTGCAGATCAGTTGAAAGTGTTTCAATGGAAGGTTTGAGGCTTTCAACTGCTTTCAGTCCATCCTGGAAAAAACTAGGAGAAAAAAGAAGAAACAAAGATTGTGTTTCATAAAAGAGAAAACAATTTTGTTAAAGAAAAAACTTCTTTAAAGGAAAGTGACTGAAATCATTATTTAATTTCTGGGGGAAAAGACTATATGAACCGAACCTTAAAATATCAGGCAAATCAAGAATAAAACGACACTCAAAACTATGAGAAGTGAGGGGCTGGCCCGGTGGTGTAGTGGTTAGGTTTGCACGCTCCGCTTCAGCAGCCTGGGGTTTGCAGGTTTGGATCCTTGGCATGGACCTATGCACTGCTCATCAAGCCACGCTGTGGCAGCATCCCACATACAAAATGGAGGAAGATGGGCACAGATGTTAGCTCAGGGCCAATCTTCCTCACCAAAAAAACCCCCCAAAAAACTATGAGAAGTGAATAGAAAAGGAATTGCAATAAGCCTAAGCATTTGTAATTTTTCTTGACTTATATAAAATGAACCCTAAATTTTCAGTTTATAATAGGAAACAGGACTCTACTGACAAAAGGCAGCAAAAGCTTTGGTTCAGGAGTGGAAGAGTCTGAGGCCACAAAAACATGCAGTGAAAACAAGGATAAGACACTCAAGAATTTTCCTTGACAGGTGAGAGCTAAGTGGAAAAGAGAAAGAATGCAGAGAAAAACCAAGCAAGCTCGATGCACATGAATGGCCCCATCTGCAGAGTAGGAACCGTGGTTGGGAACCTGAGATCAAATACCAAAAGGAACCTTTTTTTCGTAAGGCTCAGAACTCAATGCTTGTGAAGTCATTTATAACAAGTGATTCAGGAAATACAGTAGAAGCTAGACAAGTTTTCTGCACCAACAGTAGGCTGATGTTCGGCACTGCCTCTGAAGTGTGCTGTGTACAACCCTTTTGAGAGGAATGAAGAAAAGGTTTCCCAATGCAGGCAAAACCTGTAACGAAGCCTATAATGCCTACATGATTTGGGCCCTGCCTACATTTCCAAGCTTCAATCCACACCATTTGCCCTCTTTATTCACTAGGTTCCAGACACACCAGCCTTCTCTCTACTCCTCTAAGACTGCCAGATCCTTCCTGCCTCAGACTTTTTGCACATGCTGTTTCTTCCCTCTAAAGGCTTCTCCTGGCAGCATATCTTCTGTTTTGTCCGGCTGATTCCCAGTCATTCTTCAAGTTTTAAGTTAAATATGGCCTAGTTATTGAGGCCTTCCATGGTCCCCTATTTTTAAAGAGGTCTCCTTACTATATTCTCTCAGAACATTGTCTTTTGCTTCAAAACACCACAACTGCCATTATGCATTTATTACTGTGATTATGTAAAATATAATTCCCCCATTAGATCTGAAGTTCCAGGAGGGTAAGAACACGATATCTACAAAGCCTGGCACATTTCAAGCACATAATATTTGCTGAATGAAAATAAATTAATGAAGGAAGAAGAGTCTCCAATTTCTGCCAGTTTATTGGATACCGAGGAGACTATCTTCAAAAAGCCATCTGAGTTTCACATGATCTGTGCTCACATGAGGTGATGTTCATTACAGTCAGGTGCCACAAAACGTTTCAGTCAACAACGCAGATACAACGGTGGCCCTATAAGATTAGTACCTTATAACCTAGGTGTGTAGTAGGCTATACCAGCTGGGTTCGTGTAAGTACACCCTATGTTTACACAATGACAAAATCGCCCAAGGATGCATTTCTCAGAACATATCCCCATTGTTAGACGAAACATGACTTTACTTTTAAACTCAGCAACAATCCTGTGGGACTTTCCCAGATCAACTATGTAATAAACAGGAGGGGTTGTAAAAACAATGCAGCATGACACTTAATATAATAATTCTAAAGAGGAAGGAAGGGGAAACCTACACAAAGGATGTGGGTTATAACCACTACTACCTAGTTATTAGGAATCACAGAGGCTGGACTGTTAGAATTTTCTTACCTTAACCGTTAGATATATGCAGTAATTCTTTATTTTATATTTTCATTCCTATATTCTACCTAACTCCTCTTTTTTCTGAATATAGAATATGCTTCTGGTACAGCAATTTTGTCAGAGTATTACAATGATTTCTCCAAGTGTCTGTTTCCACTGTTGGGGCAGAAATGCCACGTCTCATGCATCTCTGTGCCTTTGTCTTCTAGCACATGGCCAGCACTCAGCAGGTACTCCTTTTAAATTGAAAAGGAAATTTGGAAGAACAAACCCCGGAATGAGAAACGGAGCTACCCCCCTCGTCATGAACTCATATGGTTCTCATGTTTTGTTTCAGTTATATCTTTTCTTTTATAACTATTTTATTAATCACTTCAAGTTCCTGTGAAATAGGTAGGAATGAGAGAGAGAACACTAGGATATGGAGTAGGAAAAATATCACAGGAGATCAACGTGGAAATGGTCCTGCTCCTGGGAAAGGGAGCAGGCGCACGGCTCCCAGGATCGCTGTGCTGGCGACGGTCCCCACAGTGAGGACAGCTGGGTGGAGTCAGGCACTCAGAGAGGTGCTCCTTGTCACAGAGATGGGTTCCAGCATGACACTGGACAGGGTGCTTGGAATAACGATACAAATCTAGATTTCATCCTTGTCATCGCCTAGCCAATCTTGATCATCTACCTGGAAAACCTCCTCCCGCTGATTCTCAAAATCCCTATCCTCTGCACCCTCCTTACTGAGGCATGTTTTGGCACCTAGGTGCACCTTCGCCAAGTGCCATCACTGTGACATTCCCAAGCACAAAGCCCTGGCACGTTTTTCTTAGGTTGACTCCATTAACACTTTCCTAAACTTCAGTCAAACGTTTACCATCATCATTACCAAATACCAAATTTTGTTTTTTATTAAACGTTTTCTAGCCTGCCTGACCAAATTCTCAAGCCTTGAAAATACCCACTGTGGGGCTGGCCTGGTGGCGTAGTGGTTAATTTCATGTGCTCTGCTTCAGTGGCCCGGGGTTTGCAGGTTTGGATCCCAGGTGTGGACCTACGCACCACTCATAAAGCCATGCTGTGCCAGGCGTCCCACATACAAAATAGAGGAAGATGGGTACAGATGTTAGCTCAGGGCTAATCGTCTTCAGCAAAAAAAGAAGAAGACTGGCAATGGATGTTAGCTCAGGGCCGAACTTCCTTACCAAAAAAATATATATACCCACTGAGATTCACTCTTCAAGCTCCCACCAAGCAGGGCGACCTCTCCCTCCTCCTACAGCCTTCACAACAGCGCACCACACTTACAGCCAGTGACCTGTCTGCCCTCTGTGTCCTGCCCCTCCCTCTCATTAGAGCAAGCTTCTCCAGGGCACCGGACCCGTGTCTCATTCAACTCTGCATCCCAAGTTCATCAAGCAGCAGCTGGTCGCAGTGGTTCTCAGCAGGTATCTGCTAAAGAACAAGTCACTTATACACTCATTACCACTGTTTAGAACATGACCATTGTTTGTTTTATTATCATTTTAAAGACTGCCCTATTTCTAGATTCCATTAGAGAATAGGATCCTCAATCTGCAGCAGCAAAAGCTAGTAAGACAAATTTTCAGGATATTCCAGGAAGTAGAAATGCAAATTCTTTCCTTAAATGAAATAAAAGACAAAGAACATGAAATACTCTTCAAGAATGCTTAAAGTGAAGAGCAAAAATGAGTAAAAAGCAAAATAATGCATATCTAAGCAGTTCTAAGGGTGAACACACAAACGTGCTCCCAGAATCTAGTTTACACACAGAGGCCTCTTCACACTTGCAGAGAACAGCAGATGTGAGAAAGTGTGCTGGCTAAGCAGGCTGCCAATGGGGCACAGTGCTCGTCAAGCACAACTGTGCCTCCGGGGGTGAGGAGTGGAGACTGGGAATGCTAAATGGGGACATGAAAGAACTCCCAGATGAATAAACACACGTATGGCTACCAGCTCCTCTGTCCAATGGCTGAGTCACTCAGGATCCACATTTTATCCCCAAAAATATGAGTTAAAGAAGTCAAAGCTGTTCAAATGATTTGAAGAGCATGCAATACACACACACACACACAAACACACACAAACTCAGCCAAAAAAGAAGTAATGGAAGATTCATTATTTTTAAAGGCTACTGAGCTCATGCCCATAAAAGGCCAAGTAGTTCACTTTTCCACAAGTAGTCTGTTGCTACCCAACTGATCAGTTTGCACAAATAAAGAAAAAAAAAGGAAATCCCAAAATAGCTTCTTAAAAATAAAATGTCAGCAAGGAAGCGCCCCACTTTCTAAACTGCCTCATGTAAGGTTACAAGGATAAGAACTGAAAAAGTAACTTGGATGCTAATCACAAAGTTAGGATTTTGAGTCTCTAAAATAATTCATCTTGAAAATTCTACAAATTAGGGGTCTTTTCCCGTCCTCTGAGACTGATTTTCCAAGCTTGGAGCTCTTCTTTAACCCAGGTGAATCACACAGCACATCATCCTTTGCTGTTTGACCTCAACTGCTTTAGATATGCAATGTCACCAAGGTTGTCCTAAGAATCCCAAAGCACAGTTCAGTACAATTCAACGGTGCAGTCCACTGTTGCAGACACGTGCCAGGTAAACACACCATGTGCTACAGGTTAAAAAATAAATGTCACGGCCCCTTTCCTTAAAGAGTATACAGTTCAACGGGAGACATGACACAATATGAAAGATGCCATCGTGGAGATACATGGAGGGTATAGTTGTAACACAAGAGGAAGAGAAGTAATTCCATGAGGGGAAAACCAGAAACATGTCAAAGTAGCAGTAATATCTGAGCTGGGTCTTAGTGGGAACAGAAGTTGGGAGAAGGCACAGAGGGAACAGAAAGACACTAGAAAAAGAGAACAATGTGTGCAAAGGTACATCAGCATGGGGCATGGCCTGTTTGGGGAAAGGCAAGTAGATACGTGTGGCAATTGGACCTCCAAAGATTTCTCCCATCACTCCACACCCTCCACTCGTGCTGTCACCAGACCAGGCCAAGACAGCAACGTCTCTGGACTGCACGAGGACAGGACCTGCATACCTAAGTGATCGCCCATGTCCACTCTTGTCTCATCTGACTCCTTCTCCACAACATGCAGAGTAACCTTGTTAAAGACAGAAAGGAATCGGAGGAGCCCTCCCAGACGTCTCTCATCACCACTACTCTCTTTTCTCCTGACGCTGTTTTGCCTTTTCATAACCACACTCACTCCCTAAAACTCTGTTACGTATTTGCTCGAGTGTTTACTATTTGTCTCCCCCACTGGAACTGAGGGTGTGTGAGGGTAAGAACTGGGTTTTCCTTCTGACTGTATCACCAGAACCTCAAATAGCGCCTGGCACATAGTAGCAGCTCCATCAACACTTGTTGAATGAATCCTCTGCTTAAAACTTTTCAAGAGCTTCCCAATACGTTTGGGATAAAATCTAAAACCTTTAACAAGACTTCCAAGGCATCCACGTCTCTGAGGTTTTCCTATCTGGCTTCTTTTCAGGCTGCTTTCCCCTTCACTCACTATGGGTAACTCACTCTGGCCTCTTCCTGCCCAAAGACCTTGACTTTGTCTGGAATGTTCTTCCCCTCCTCCTTATCTGCTAGTTCCTACTCATCCTTTAGATTCAGAATACATGTCTCCTCAAAGAGGCTACAGCTAATTCAAGGAGTACTTGAATACCTACTATGTACCAGGTAATGTGTTCCGGCTGCTGGAAAATACAGCAAGGAACAAAACAGAGAAAAGAACAAAAATCCCTGCCCTCAATCTTAATCTAAATGAGGTCCTTCTATTATCTTCTTTTTTAGATTCCTACACTTCAGAACACTTTTTAAAATGTCCAGTTATAGGGGCCGCCCGGTGGTGCAGCGGTTTAGTTCGTGCTTGGCAGCCCAGGGTTCGCGAGTTTGGATCCCGGGTGCCCGCCGACGCACTGCCTGTCAGCCATGCCGTGGCGGCGTCCCATATAAAAAAGTGGAGGAAGATGGGCACGGATGTTAGCCCAGGGCCAGTCTTCCTCAGCAAAAAGGGGAGGATTGGCAACAGATGTTAGCTCAAGGCTGGTCTTCCCCACACACACACACAAAAAATGTCCAGTTATAAGTCTGTTTGCTTAAGTTTGACTCTCCTACTTGATGTGAGCAGGAACCACGCCTGTAACTTCACCTCCAGCATCCCGGACGGTGCCTGACACACAGCACACACTCAATAAGAGTGAATGAGACGGGGCCTGTTTGTGGTAGCAACTGGGGGTCAGGGAGGAGGAGGACGAGGAGTAAGAAAGACATCGATGCAGAGAGGCAAGGCCGGCTTGTGAACTGCTGATGCATATGGCAAAGTGGAGTACTCGAGGCAGTCCTCAGACGTGGAGGTTCCTCCCTCTCTTCCACATACAGCCTCCTTTGCTCATCACTGTCATTTGCTTTATAGGATAAGGAATATATGAAAGTACTCTTTCTCTTAATTTAATACACTGCATTAACACCATCCCATTTCTCTTTTAATAGATAAAAACATCTGAGAATCTGTAGTTTCCCCCTCTACAAAAAGAACAAAAATAAATATATTTGATAATTACTGTCGATTTTTATATTATTATTATTATTTATTTATTTTTTTTTTGTGAGGAAGACCAGCCCTGAGCTAACATCCGTCGCCAATCCTCCTCTTTTTGCTGAGGGAGACTGGCCCTGGGCTAACATCGTGCCCATCCTCCTTCACTTTTTTTTTTATATTGGGATGCTGCCACGGCGTGGCTGACGAGCAGTGCGTTGGCGGGTGCCCGGGATCCGAACCTGCGAACCCCGGGCTGCCAAGCGCGGACTAAACCGCTGCGCCACCGGGCGGCCCCTTATTATTTTTTATTGAGATATAATTCTTACACTATAAAACCCACCCTTTTAAAGTGGTTTTTAGTATATTCACAAAGTTATGCAATCATCAGCACTATCTCATTCCAAAACATTTTCATTACCCCAAAAAGAAACCCTATACCCATTAGCAGTAATTCCCCATTTCCTCCTTCCCACAAGCACTAGCAATCACTAATCTGCTTTCTGTCTCTGTGGATTTGCCTATTTCTGACCTTTAAATAAATGGAATCACACATTATGTGGCTTTTTGTGTCTGGCTTCTTTCACTTAACATGTTTTCAGTGTTCATCCATGTTGTAGCATGTGTCAGTACTTCATTCTTTTTACTACAGATTTTTAAATAAGTGTTTATTTTCCTCAAAACAATACTATAGATCTACCAGAAACTGTCATAAACAAACATCTGAAATAACATCATAACAAAGAAAAAGAACTTACTTGCATTGGGCATGAAAATATTTGATCAGATTCTGAAGTAAATCCACTCCTTTTTTAATCTTAATTTCATTGACCTTCAGCAGATACTGTTAAAACAACAAAAAAGGAAATGTCATAGATATATAAGCAGAACATGAGTTTATTATGAGCTTTGAGGACAGATCATTTCTACTACTTCTCTGACATCTTTTACTGTGGGTACAACTCACGGTAGATGCTTAATGCATCTACCATTAACTAAATGTTTGGTGCCATACGAATTATCTGATGGTCAGGTAATTACATGTTTAAGCGCCACAAACTTGTAATTAAGACATTCTGTCTCAACCTGCTCAGAGAAATGTTCCCTTTGGTTGCATAGAAGAATGAGGACAGTTAGAATGAATGGGATTCTAACCATCTTGAACACCCCTGGCAGCATACTTCTGTCCCAGATCCCTTTCTTTAGGCAGGTCATCATCTAGAACACTAACTGCTAAGCTTTTGTAGTTAAGACTCTTGTCACCATGTCTCTAATCCTAAGACACTTCCCTGACACTTAAAAAAAAAAAATGTGGCTGTTATAAACACCAAATTTTACATCGAAATGAATTAAGGCCATTTATAACTTGGAGAATTCATTAACAACCACAAAGATATCAGGAAGCCCCAGGGATCTACAAAACCAGCATCAGGAAATATATTTGTTCTTTGCTAAAGGTTTATAGAATAAAGACTCCCTAAATTCCCTATCTCCTCACTGTCAGGATATGGTATAAAGAACCCTGAGAACATGTCATCTCTGAGCGTGGATGCCCCCAAAAGAGCTCCTGACCCCTGCTGACCACACAGGCTTCTTAGCTGTAACCTGAGAAACTAACATTCAAGTGCTCTCCCAGGTCTGCCACACAGCCCAAAGTAGGAGATGGGAAGCTGCTCTGAAATGGTAAACTACAAAATTTCCCCTTGCCTCCATCAATTGCCTTTATGTCCTCTTCTCCCTCCTTTGTTTGTTAGTGAGGAAGATTGGCCCTGAGCTAATATCTGTTGCCAATCCTCTTCTTTTTGCTTGAGGAAGACTCACTGAGCTAACATCTGTGCCAATCTTCCTCTATTTTGTATGTAGGATGCTGCCACAGCATGGCTTAATGAGCAGTGTGTACATCCATGCCTGGGATCTGAACCCACGAACCCCAGGACACCAAAGCAGAGCACGCGACCTTAACCATTACGCCATCGGGCCGGCCCCTCTCCCTCCTTCTTTCTGATATCTATTCACTATTAATTGAATAAGATGCCTGGGAATGTATCAAAATGGTTAATAAGACACTTGGCAATGAGTCAAACTGTAAAATGTGTGTACCCTTTAACCTAGAAATTCTACTTACAGGAACTTAGAGATTCTAAGAAGATAATCATGAAAGTTTACAAAGATAAAATAGAAAAGAAGGTTCCTTGAAGACTTGTTTATAAAAGTGAAAAATGGCAACAACCCAAATGTAACGAATGGGGAATTAAGTATGGTGCATCCACACACGAAAAATGCTATGTAGCCATTAGGTCAATAAAGCAGAGACTTTGTGACATGCAAAGATGTCCACGACATACTACTAAGTGAAAATAATCAGGTTACAAAGCGTCAGTAGAGAATGATCCTGTTTATACAAATTATTTTTATGAATGTATACAGAGTAATATATGAAAGATGTTTAGCTAAATGTCAAAGTGGTTATCTTTGGTAAGTAAAATTTGGAGTGATTTAAAATTTTTTTATATATTAAATATTGACCATACATACATACAAACCAATTTTTAAAAGTACATATTTTTATAATCATAAATAAGCAAGATAGGATCCCTCATACTTCTCTATTTGCAAAAGTTCTGTATTACCTATTTGGCACACTGAATTTCTTGATAAAATTCATTTTAAGAAAAAGTTCCACAGCCTTAAAATAAACACCTGAAACCATTCTTCTAGATTAGATCCTGGGCAACTAAAATTTTAAACAGCTAAACAACGTCAAGCATTTACAAAGCTTGAGGACTTCAGTTTGTGGAAATGGTTGAATAATTTTAAATGATTTTAACTGCTGCAATCGATTCACTTGGAGATGTTGGGTTCCCGGGAACTGCTTTTCCAAAGCTCTTTCTTCCCTGTGGAAAGCCCCTTCCAGCCCATGTCTGTCTGGCCAACGTCTACATCCTTCACCAGATGTGTCCCTCTCAGTAAACTCCAACTTCACTGCCAGTCAAGCCCACCTCTGCTTTTGCACGTGCACACAGTGCCCGACTCCACTAATTGCCAGCTTTGCAGAGGCAGGGACCCTGTTGTTCTCGGCACAGACTTGCGGCCCAACAACCATCCGGGGACTCACTCAACAGATGGCTCACATGAATGACTTAGAGGCATCAGCTCGACAGTGTATTTCCAATAAAATAAACTACTTAACCAGTCCACATGACCCACTCACCTAGACCCAGAAGAGGAGAAGTACCTAGTGCTGGGTGCAGACCAGAAAGCAACGACAGAACTGAGCACGGAACTGGCATCCTTCACTTCAAGGACATGCTGACTGAGTTTCACAATGCACTAACCACTTTTTAACAAGCAGTCCACAGAGTTTAGGTAAACAGATTTCCGCCTTACTAGCCAAAGACAGCACAACCTGAACACACACACAGACCCTTTCCAAATCAACTCTTTGTAAAACACTACTACTTAATTTTACTTTGATTAAATAAAAACAAAACCTTGTGTTTGTATAACATGCAGCAGTTTCCTAGTCCCTGACTCCTACTGTCTGGGCTGATTTCTCCAAAAGTATGTGAAACAGGCCAGCCAGGTGTTATTATATATGATGTCTGTTTATAAAACAAGTGTATAAAAACATCCACTCCCCTACCTTCAACAACACTTTGAGCTTAGTTAACTTTCTAAATATTCACTTAATGAAAACCAAAGCAGCAGAGGAGAAACAGAGGAACAAGAAACACATGAGACATAACCCCGTGGCCTGGTGGTCAAGTTGGCGTGCTCCGCTTCGGCGGCCCAGGTTCAGTCCCCAGGTGCAGACCTACACCACTTGTTGGTGGCCATGCTGTGGCAGTGACCCACATACAAAATAGAAGACAACTGGCACAGATGTTAACTCAGGGCAAATCTTCCTCAGGGGAAAAAAACACCAAAAACAAGAAAATAAAACAGCAGATGTAAATCCAACCAGATCGACAGTAACACCAAATGTGAACAGATTAAACAATCCCACCAAAAGACAGAGACTGTCAGACTGGATAAAAAACATGATCCAAATACAGGCTGTCTACAGCAAACACACTTCAGATTCAAAGATACACACAGGTCAAAGTACAAGGATGGAAAAAGAAACTCCATGGAAATGGAAACCAAAGGAGAGCTGGAGTGGCTACACTAATATCAGACAAATGTTGTAACTGTGATCCCTGAGACTGACTCTCCTCGGTTGGCCAATTAAGAGTTTGCTCTGGGAATAAAAACATTTAAATATACTCCTAAAATATACATTTATAAAGGCTAAGCTCCTGCTGCAATTAACAAACATTCCAAAATCAAAAAATGCCTTTTGGATTAGCTGTGCTGTTGACTGATCACAGGGAATCAAGATCTGGCTGAACCCAGTCTCAATACCTGTCACAAATATCACCCATGCATTCTGCACATTTAAAATGTTCAAGTCTGCACTGCTATAAGAAGGGACACAAATGCCATCAAGCACAAGAGGCTTCACTGCCACAGCCAGGAGGAGTGAACCCTCAGGCAGAGGTGGGAACTGTTTCCACACACCGTTTGTACAAACAGACCCAGAAGCAAGACATAAAAAGGCTGGAAGCAAAAGCCTTGATGCTTGGTCTCGGATCTCTTCCATCCCTAAGCCTTCAGCAGAGAAACATTCTGAGTGTCAGCCCCGCCATCTCCCCCTCCCCAAGGCAAGGGCTCAGGCTGCAGGACAGAGTGGAGCAGAGGGGCTCCCCAGGGCACCGGGGCCTCTTGCCCTGGTAAGAGTCTCCAAAATGAGCAGGTGGAATCTGGGTGGAAGCACTTCCAGAGGCAAGTGGCTTGGCTTCCGTAATACGCTCTCACACACTTATGCAGAGAGGATGGCAAGCTGCATTTTTTTTCCAGGTGACTTCTCACAGCCCCTCCCTCATCACAGATTCCATTGGTACAGTGGGAACTGATACACCTCATTAAAAAACACCAAACGAGGGAGTTTTTCAGCTCAGTTCCAGCAAGAGGAGGCAAGTCTGAGTGAATATGTATATGAGGCCAGAAAGAACATTCTTTAAATTGTTTTTCTCAACCTTTAATAAAAGGTTGGTAGATTAACCCCACCCTCCAGGAGACTAAGGCTCCCTGAGTAACAGAAAGGGGACAAACAGAGTCCAATAATGCATACAGTGGTTTCTCTGAAGCCCCTGGTAGGAGTCAGAAGGCAATGCCCACTGGGAAACCGCACGCTCCCTGCAGTGCACATGCAGGTGAAGGCAGGCTGCCTGCAGCCTTGGTGCCCGGAACCCGCCACCTCCCAGCCCCTTACCTCACACATCTGTAGCTGGAAGAACCGCCGCTCCTTTTCCATCTCTTCGGCAATTTCAGCCCCACTTATTTCAGTACGAATCATCCCATGGAGCTTGGCATGTTCCTTTTTCTCCTTTTCTATTTTGGTTCTACATGTGAGAAAAGCGAGGATAAATCAACATGCCTCCTGCATGGTGCTCCAGACCAGACAGCCTTTCAGGGACCCTATTATCCAGCCTGCGAGACAAATGCTCACCGAGTCTGTTAGGAACAGGATAGCCTCTGAACTTACTGGAAACAAAAATGCATTTAGTCATAAAAATGTCAACCTTGGCCTTTCTTGTTGAGTCTGGGTCAGAGGAGGCAGAAAGTGTGCTTGTGCCTCAGCCGTGTGCCCGCCAAACAGTCCAAAGGGAACTATGTGGCCAGTGATAGTTCCTGACTTCCCAGTTCCCCTCCCACACTTTCTCCCTGTGCCCTCCTCATCTCACCCCGCTCCTAACTCAGGAAGTCATGACTAGGATAGTGCTCATCACTGTAGAAGAAAAAAACCCCACCTTCTCAGTTTTTAAGCTTCACTCCCCTTTCCACGTTTATCTCATGCTTAAGCTGCATTACCTAAGCATCAAGTGTGCAGTTCAGGGTATAAACTGACCAACTGGAACATGTCCAAAGAGGAGTGACCAGGGTGAGAAGCAGCCATGAAATCACATCAGTTAAGAAGGGCTTGAAATAGCAAATGAACTTTTATTCTAGAGAAAAGGAGACTAAAAACCACAGAAAGCATTAAAAAATATAAAGGCTGCCAAGAAGAGAAGGGAGTAGACACTTTCTGCAGAGCCTCAAGGCAGACACTGGAAGATGTAGGTAGTACTTCTTAGAAAGTTGTTCAACATGAAATGGGTTACTTCGGGTTCGAGTATCTCATCATTTGGATAGGGAGTATTTAAGAAGAGGCAAGAAATACCGTTTCTAACTCTTGTTTTTTATCTTGAGGCACAGAGTTGGGCATGCAGTAGGTACTGGACAACTGAATGAGTAAGAATATAATAAACACATGACCATTTGGTAGGGATGTTGTTAGATGGATTCATGCACCAGGAGGGCCCCTGAGGTTCCTGGGATACAATTACACAACTCCAAGCCTTCCCCTGACACCACCTTAGAGGGATCAAGACACAGTCCAGACATCTGTTATTCTCTTAATAATCAGGTATTGCCCAGGAATTTCAAAGATGTCTACACCTGTTTGTTACATATCACAAAGCCTCTTGGGATAAATCAATCTCACATGTAAACGGGTCAAGAGTTAATTCCTTTATTTATCCTAGAATTACTTCAAGTTTTAAAGGGTGCTGCTCCCTCGTTCTCAAATTCTGCAATTTTGTGAGTAATTCTGTCCCCATCCTATATATGTGTGTCTTGATTTTACAGAATTTGATCTCATCTTCCTTTCAGAACCAGAAGACTCTCAGACAACCCTCTTCAGAAACCCCTTTATGCCCCTGGTTCATGCACAGGAGCATTTCCTCTGAGGCACTTAGGGTGGCAGCAAGAGCAGCTGAATGGAAGTCAGCAAATCACCTCCTGGTCCTGGCTCAATGACCAGTCTTGGTTTCCCATCTGTAATACAGGAATGGTGATCCCTTCCCCGTCGCATTGAATCGGTATGCAGATGAAGGATACTCAAGAGCCAGGGAAAGCAAGTTGGGAGCCTCTCGGGTTGAGCCAACCTTCAAGGTGTTCTAGCTTAACTCTCTGCCTGTGCTTATATATGAATGTATGCCATCAGTGAAACTCCAGAATTTGGGGATCCAAGCAACTTCCGACATGGAAATTTAAGATTTCCAGGATGGGACGAGTATCAAAGGACTGGTATTCCTTGGTTTGAGCTTTGTGATCCTTCACCACTGAACAGACACCCAAGGCTGGTGAAAAAAAGCAGTAAAAACTTGTAGTTATATCTGAAATGGCTTTATTCTTAACACTTCCTACTTTACCAGATGGCTTCATATTAAAAGTTTCTCTTTCCACTCAGAAAACTCTATATTATTAACCAATGCATAGCAATTACAAAGCAAACATGAAGCATTCAAAAATATTTTCTATTTCTCAAGTATTTAAAATAATTGTAACCATTATCCCCACAATCACTAGCCCAATTCTAGCTAGCTCAATCCTCTCCATTCTAGGAATGAGAAACTAATGTTGGAAATGTTATAACAACTGCCTGAAGTCAACCCACAGCAGTGGCCCTGCCTTCCATGGAAGCCGTGGTGCACATCCAGGAATCTACCGACCTGTTCCTTGTGTTCTTTCGGCAGACAAAGCAATCAAATTAAGCTGAAGGGGAGGGTGTTCCAACCATCTCTCTTCCTAAAACCAAGGGGCCTGGGGTTGCAGACAAATACAGACACAAAACTAAGGGCAGATGGCTTTCACAAATCACTAGGAAGACAAAGTCCAAAAATTGTGCTGCCATCATAAATGGTGATAAAATGGGGAAAGTGTTCAGAAAAAAAGGAAAGAAACACCTCGAGAGAAATTGGCCTTACCTTCCTTCAATTAACTTTCCTGAAAATAAATCTGTAACCATTATGACATAATAGAAAGCAACAAGGAAAAACTTGTTTAAAGAGTTAACATCACTAAATTTATGTAGACACCAAGTATGAAAGCACCTGGTATCCTAACCAACCACAGCAACACAGTTCTGGTGAATTCTTTCCTGGATTACGGTCTATTTAGACAATACCTTTAAGCAATAAAAGCTCGATTTAAAATTGAAATCTTAAATTACCTATGCTCATTTTTTGAAATGAAAACACTCACATTTTTGTTTCATAGTCCTTCCAAGCTTTATCAAAAGGCTTTTTCAGATCCTGTAAACAGAGAGGCATAAATTAAACAGGGCTAATCATTAACTTCTGGGCAAGATAAACCTATTTATCCCTAGACCAGTCCTGAAAGCAGCATTAATTTCTGTAATAAGTAATGTATGTGACCCCGTGAAAAATAAAGAACTTAAAGCACAGGCTTTTAATTAGACTAGTGGTAGCATTTCCTTTTTTTGTTTCTCTTTTTAGAATTTTTATCATAGAATATATGAAATGCACAAAGAGAAAAGTGGAGAGAATCATATAATGCACCCATCATCCAGTTATAACAAGTATTAACATATGACCCATCTTGTTTCACCTACACCCTACCCTCTGTCCTAGTATTATTCCAAAACTAAACACAGAAAGACATAGCACTTACTCTGAAAGTATTTTAGTATATCTCTCTAAAAGAAAGGGATTCTGACTTTTTCTATTAATATAAGAATCTCTCCAACACGTCACCCTGATTTGGGTCCAACTACAAGAAGATAAAAGCCATTCACCTTCTCCTGAGGTCTCTCAATTCCACTCCTCTGTCTGGAACATAAGACCTTATACTCTCGGAAAAAGCCTGGCTCAAAAGTGTACTGAGCTACTAGGAATTCTATCAAATGGTTCCCACCTATTTATGTTCCCTTTACAGGGTTCTTTTGGAAGAAAGAACCCTTTTGGGGGGGGGGTGCTCATTTTTTATTTTTTAGCTCTTCACTGGCCTTATGACAAGGCCTCAGCCCTCCAGTCTGGCATCTAAGGCCCTCCATGAACTGGCCCTTCCACCTCGTAAGCCTCATTTCTCACACCTGCACCTCTGCCAACTCATGGCTTCAAGCTATACTAAAAGCCTCATCGGCAGCACTCTGTCATACTTCTATATATTTGCATGTTTTTCCCTCTGCCTCCAATTTTTCTGACTAACTCGGCTGACATGTTCTTTGGGCCCCAAGGAGATGATGAGTAATGTTCTCAGCGTCCTAATGGCTCACGGGGCCCACCCCTCCCCGCCCTAGCAGCTCTCCTGGCACAGCCTATGAAGGAGATACTGAGAGGCCTCTGCAGAGACTCTGAGATTGGCCAGCCTGGGCTTCCGGATGTGCCCAGATGTGACCGGGAATCATGTGCAGATCCAATCAGAGAACTCAGTCTCCTGAGAACTCGGGCACAATCATCTCCCTTTCATAGCGCACAGCTGTTTGTGCCAAGGCCACGCAAGAGCAACTTACTGCTCAGCATCTGGTCCCCAAACACCACCCAAGCCCTGACTGTTCCCCATTCACATACTTGTGAGACAATTCACGGCTCAAGTGTTTATATGTGGCAAGGCACTTTCTAAACAACGAACATCCTTTGGAGGACAGAAAAATAAAGTCAGCTCAAGCCTTACTAGTGCAGATTTTCCCATCAGGAAGCTACATTCTTGCAAGGAGCCTTTTCCCAGTGGTCAACCAGTGACACACCGGCTGGAAAACCAGACTTCTCCACACAGGTTTCCCTGCTCAGCTGACAGAGCCCCCAAATCACAGGTTCCAAAAGCATGGTTTCTTCCCCTTCACGTCCTCCTAGACTGCCCTGCCAGCAGGACAACGAGAAAGGCCACGAGTCACCACTGTAAGGGCTGACGGGTGGTGCTAGGATGGTAAATCAGGGAAACCGAGGCAGCAACAAGTGTCCTGCCATCCCAGTAAGAATGTGGCTGCTACGCAGACAGGCCAGGGTGACTGTGATTCCACATTCTACAAAAATGATCCCCCAGTGAGCAGGATTTTTAATATCATACCCCTTTCACTCCTTTTAGGTCCCCCTTCAGCAAACTGTCCAGAGGGAAGGAGATGATGTTGTTCATATTCTGAATCTAAAAAACAAAAACAAAATTCTTATTCAATTTCCACTCTAATCTAAAGTAAGAACACAGCAAGGACGTTCGAGAACACTTGGTAATAATTAACTTTCACTTAAAACCTGACCAGCACAAACATGACAGCCTTCTTCATCTGACATTCTTTGTAATGATTTTATCTTACAAATGAACATATAAATAGTGAAAGTCTACATCTGTCTATTTTTCACGATAATAATAACCTTCTATTATTAAGTTATGAAGTTTGCGAAAAGATCATCATTACAATGAAGAAAAAAATAACTCAATCAATGACAGAACCACTTTAAAGATCTTGGAATAGAGGTGCGCACCCACTTCCTGCTCCCTCCTGGCTCCATCCCCTGGGGATGTGTTTTGCTCAGTTCTCGGGCCCCCAGACTCCAATCCCCCTGGCACAGCCCCCAACAAGAGAAGCCAAAAGGCAAAACAGAACGAAGGGGGCTTCTGTCTCCCGTGAACGTGTATGAGTGGATGTTGAGAGAGAATGAGAAAAGAAACAAGTGTGTGTGTTTTGCTGGGGAGAGGGGATAAATGAGAAAAGGAGGGACATGAGGTCTTGAGGTCCTACTTCTTCTTCCTGAAGCAAGAAGGCAAGAGATGGTGGCTTAGCAAATTGTCACCATGTATTAAACTGAGTAGAATCAAACATTCCTGACACACACTTGGAGCACACTGAGCACAAGCAGTTCAAATGTGAGCAAACTGAAAAACACCGAGTTTCATCAGGAAGAACCTTCAGGCACAGACTCCCGGTATTCTGAACCCTACAAGAGTCCTTCCCCAACAAGGAAACAAGCTGAAGATCTACTTTCTCATCCCCCCAGGCTCAGACCATTCCCTTAAGTCAACACAACTGCCAGTTGGCACTGCTGGGGCCTTGTGGCATATGTGTCACTTTGGGTACACACACCTAGATTATGGGCCTATAAAAGGAGAAAGACAAGAGTGAGGACTTTGGAACCTTACACATTCATTCCTATAATCGAGCAAAGAATATTTTATTTTTAGTAGAATTACCGTGAATAGGAAAACCAACTGCAGGCATAAATTTTAAGGCAATATGGGATCTGATTTCCATACACTATTCAGCATACTAACTTTCAAAATGGAGAAAGAAATTTACTTGAAAAATATTGGAAAGGTGTGTAATAACGCCTGCACCAACCACCAATCCTGCCAAATAAATGCTCAGTCAATGGTTTCCATTTCAGAAATGCCTTTTTTGGGTAACTTTTGTCCTAGGCTTACACAACTCAACATTCATCATGCCCCTGGCAGTCCTCCAAGTGTAATGCCATCAGCTATGACTTGCTAGGATTAGCCTTAAGAGTTAAATTTCTGAATACTGAAAAGCTGAGTTTAAAGCGAGGTCTTGTGCATGACTGGAAACAATGGTGACAAATCAAAGGCATGCCAGTGAATAATCTCTGACGGCGAGCACACTTGGGTTTCCATGTAAACCATGGGAGGAATAAACACAACTGAGGAGCGCAGGTCGGCCACAGTCCCCACGTCTAACTCTGGCCTGCTAGGAAGCCTGCTGGCAACTATGTGTGCCTGAGCCAGCTCAGCCACCCCACTCCCCTCCCTGCCATTCCCACCACCCTGCTCTTTGGCTGGGTCTCACTGCCCCTTTTCCGGCCTGAGGCAACGGCTTCCCCTGCTCCCGGCCACCATCCCCTCGTCTCTGCCTGCCCTGACCACTCCTGCGCATGTCTGTCAGATTTACTTGGAGTCGTGTCCCTAATGAAGACTAAACCTACTGCTATATTTGAAACCCTCCACAATCCAACCTCATTTGCCACTCTGCATCTTCACATGTGGCAAACGAAACTCTCTGCTGTTTTCTGCTCCCGATTCTACGCTTGTGCTCAATTTGTTCCATTCAGCTGAAGTGTCTTCCCCGTGTCCCCACTGTTCAAAGCCTTCCCATCCATCAGGATTTACTCAGATGCCACCTTCTGCATTAACATCCCCAATCTCCCAGTAGGAAGTGATCCCTCCCTCCTCAAATCCTCCATTACCTTCCTCTTAAAAAATTTAAGGTACTTGACAGGTTCTGCTCTGCATTTGTCTTATCACACCATAAACCCTAAAGGGTAGCTTCACGTGTACTTCGTTTTTATATTCTCCATAGCACTTAGCAGAGAGCTTGGCCCAGAGCAGATTCTTGATAAACACTGGTGGATAAACCAGTATACTTAACGTATTTTTCTGACCATCTAATATGTAAGAGACAGAATCTAGACATCCATTAACACTTTTAAACCAAACATCACATAGTGAATGCATGTGTGAATTCATTAATTCATTTATCATGTATTTACTGAGCGCCTATTTTGTAGACAGCAACAAGCTGGCGACAAAATAAATATAACATGATGCTTGCCATCTCAGAGGAAGAATAAATATATACACACCAAGAATAAAAATGTCTAAGACATACCACATGCAGCATATTTTAGTCTGTACAGATACCAGTGGCTCCTTGTGGAAAGAAACGATACTTTGGCTTTGAGCAGTCAGGTGGGCTAGCCTGGGCCTGGGAAGAGGGTGACTGTCCCAGTTATTGAGCCTCGAGACACTGACCATTCATCCACATGATTGCACAGAGCCATGGCTGGAGTCAGAGGCACAGATCAATTGAGTCCTGACTGCTGCCTGGAGAGGAGCCAATGCAGCACCATCTTGGACAAGCCAAGTACAAGAGATAGGGCAGGAAAACAGCTCAAAGGGGAGGGTCACAGCTGCTCAGAGTGGTAGGCTGCACCAAGGGCACCAGAACAACTCAGTTCATGGTGGGTTGGGGGAAAAAAATAACAAGGTGCTTATAGATTAAAAAATCGTGTTTCTAGGAAGAATTTTAATAGGTTTTTTATGACAGGTGTACATAAGTATGAGTGTATGTATACATGAATGAGTCAGGAAAACAAGATTGTCTAGAGCAGAGGAAAAGAACCTCAATTAGAATTTGGTTTATATGTGTAAGACTATTGTTATTTACTTCAAATAAGAACTTAGGTACTGATGACAGGTAGTAGGGTAAGAAGAGGTAAACTGAGCTTTGGTATCCAGAGTGAAATATTAAAGTGGAGAAGAGTGAAAATCTATGGATATCTAAATACACTTGGCCAGCTTGCTTTTATTCTAGATACTGGAGACAGGGCCCACAGGCTAGCGGTGAACACGACATTAAACAACCATTACAACCATGATGAATGCTACAAGGGTAGGCCCATGGGCCCTTAGGGAGTGACAGGAGATGAAGCTGGAGAGGTACAGCGGGGTTAGGAGAGAAAGATGAATTAGAACCTCGGTCCTCAGGAACTCACGGTTTAGTAGGGGAGATAAAGCACCTACTTGAGGAAGTAAACTGCCACGTGAAAACTCTAAGAGCCATAAATAAAACACCATGGAATTTCCAAGAAGAGAAATTACTTTTAGCCGGGACACCAGGGAAATCTTTGCTGACCAGGGGTTATATGAGCCAGACCTCCAAAAGACGGAGAATTTAGCTATAATAATAGCTAAAAAGAGAAGTATGGATGCCAGATCGACTATGGGGATTCTGGCTTTCATTCCAATCAATTTTTCTTTCTGGAGTTATTAAAATAATCTAAAATAAGAAACTATTCTCTTATCAAAAAATAATTAGCTAAATTATTACAAAAGAGACAGAAAGTAGTTTAGTGGTTGCCTGGGGCAGGGGGTAAGAATGCAGATTAACTGTAAGAGGACATGAGGGACCTTACTAGGGGGAGAAAATGTCCCCAAACTGATTTATGGTGATGGCTGCACTGCTTGGTAAAGTCCCTAGAAGTCACTGACCTGTACAATTGCAATGGGTGAATTTTATGATACGTAAAATGTATCAATAAAGCTGTTTTTTTAATAAAGAAATTACTACAAATATAAACAGAATCCTTATCAATGGATTTATTAAAAAGGCTTCCATACTCCTGGACACTAGCCTCTGTCTATACGCTCTACATATGTAACCGGCACAGCACACAAGCATTTTGACTCAGGGTGAGCGTCCCAGGAAATGCCTGCTCTTGTCTCTGCCTGCGCCTGGAGAACAAGTGCACTGGAGCCCAGGTGTCCTGTCTTGGCAGGAGTGCCCTGCAGCAGAAAGGCTGGGCTCTGAATCTTTCTCTGACTATGTGCATTGGGGCAGCCCAGTAGCTCAGGCCCACAGCTGAACGAGCCATCCCCGGTTCTGGCCAAAAGAGACGAAAACCACAGCCAAAAGATTATTGTACATCCCTTGCGCTCAGCAGCTCCAGCCTCAATTTATGAGTAATGAAATTTTTATAACCTATGGGAAGAATTAAATTATCCCTGGGCAACCCAACTAGAATATTTTCCTTAGCACCAAGCAAGCATCAGGCTTTCTCTTATGCTCTGACTTACTTTCAACAAGTATGTTATGTAAAATGGCATTTTGAAACACCAAGCACGATCTGAATACAAATTATTAATCCTAATCACTGCTATTAACTATGGATCTAATACCAACAGCAAACACATTCTTTAAAGTAACAATCCTCCCTTCTCTCCCTCTCTTCCTGGGTTCACTTGGATATGTCTGACAAGATGAGTCAGTAAGTAGCCAAAGGTTTGTAATCTCACAAGGAGAAATAAAATGATTCAGTCGGTGGGGCAGGCAGCCAGGCAGGGCTATCAGAGACCAAGAACCACCTCTGCATGCTAATGCTGCAGTGATTAGCAAACAAAGATAGATAAGGAGATTGGGGGCGGGGGAAATACAGCTAGCCAACAGCCATCTTTCCACGCTCTTCTTCCTAATTACTGTCTTGTTTTGGTCTTAAAATTCCTTGACTCTAGCTTTGTTACTTCCCTACTCTCTAAAACCTTCCCCATCTTCCCCCCAAAACTTCCTAGGCTCCCAGGGGCACTGTCTGGCCTGCTCCTTTAGCCCTCGTCACTGGTTACCACCAGTTGCTGATCCACCCAAAGCTCCACCTTGGTCCCACCTGCAGCCGCGCCCCAGGGAACCACAGTGCTGCCTCTCCTTGACTTAGGCAATGAGTGTGTTTGCTTTGCCAAATGATCTTGACCAGGGAATCTGTCTAGAAGCCTGAACCTAGACAGGATTCTCACATCACAGCTCTCTATTTTTCAGAGGCAGCCAAGAGAAGAGAGAAACAAAACAGAAAATGTCCCTGGGCAGACTCTTCCTGGCTCCAGGCTCGTGAATCTAGAAAAGAACAGGTCTTCCCAGGGCTGTCCTCCAAAACCCTTAATAGAGTCCAACTCTTTGGGGACAATCAGCTTTTCCTTAAAAGACCAATTGATCGCTATATAAAACATGGCCAAAGAATCTTACCTGAAACTTATTTGTGTCATTTAAGTTTATTTTAATATGCCTAATTTATGAGGAACCTGAGAAGTAGAAAAGACAACACTTTGAGATTTGCAGAGTTTTTCTTTTTAACTTGAGCAAACGCTGCTCAATCAGAGTTAAACAGATAAAACCAAGGCTTCAAAGAAAGGCAAACCACCTGTTCACCTTCCACAGCCACGGCAACACCTCTTTGTCAGAGGAGGGAGAGCTGCAAAAAGACCTCAGACCTCATTGCTTCAATTAAGGACACTCCAAGCAGAGGTTTCAGCATTAGCAAGGATATGTACGTATGAAACAGCCGTCACCTGCCAGAAGCTTCAAGTCATCTCCAACAGCTGGAGCCTAAGACCCAGGAGGGGGTGTGGGCAGTGTTGATAGGGGTGTTATAGTAGCAGGTAAGGCCTTACACCTGTGTTGTCCAATATGACAGACACTAGCTACATGTGCCCATTCAAATTTAAATGGATTAAAATGAAATCAAGTTAGGGGCCAGCCTGGTGGCGTAGTGGTTAAGTTCACAAGCTCTGCTTTGGCGGCCCAAGATTCACAGGTTCGGATCCCGGGTGTGGACTGACACACCGCTTGTCAAGGCATGCTGTGGTGGCGCCCCATATAAAGTAGAGGAAGATGGGCACGGATGTTAGCCTAGGGCTAATCTTCCTCAGCAAAAAGAGGAGGATTGGCAACAGATTTTAGCTCAGGGCTAATCTTCCTAACCAAAAAAAAAAAAATTAAAAACCGAGTTCCTCAGTTGCACTAGCCATATTTCAAGTGCTCAGTAGCCACATGTGGCTAGTGGCTTATTATATTGGATAGAGCATATACAGACCATTTCCATCAATGCAAAAAGTTCTATTGGGCAGCAATGCTTTTTTTAGACCAATGGCTTAAAAAAATTTTTTTAAGCAGCTTTAAAGTGTACAATTTGACAAGTTACAACATATATATACATCCATGAAACCAACGCCAAAATGCAGATAGTGCAATATCTATCACCGGCAAAAGTTTCTTCGTGCCCCTTCTGCAAGCCCATCTCCTAGCTCCTCACCCCCCAATCTCCAGTCCCCAGGCAATCACTGATCTGCTTCTGTCACCACAGAACAGCATGCATTTTCTAGAATTTCATATATATGGAATCACATAGTATGCACTCCTTTTTGTTGGCTTCCTTCATAACTGCTTTGAGACTGAGCACACCTACTTTGATATCCACCCATGTTGTTGCATCAAGAGCTCACTTTCTTGCTGAGCAGTATTCCATCATCTGACTATACTACAATCTGTTTATCCAGACACCTGTTGACAGATTGAGTTGTTTCCAATTTGGGGGCTACAAACAAAGCTGCTATGATTATTTGTGGCATGGGACTCTCAAATAGTGGTCAGGAAGGCCTTTAGAGAAGGTGACATTTGAGCAGAATGTGAAGGCAGTAAGGCAGAGAGCCATGTGAAAATCTGGTAGAAGAACATTCTTGGCAGGGGGAATTCCTAACACAAAGGCCCTGGGGCAGGAGTGTGCCTAGCAGGTTCAAAGAACAGTTTTTAGGTTCTTTCCAAAGGCTGCTTATCTGGAAGAATGGTTACCCAGGCAGAAAATTTAGGGGGAAGCAGAAGGTAGTAAGTAAAATGGCCTGAATAAATCCCTAAATGGCACAGGGCCATTTAATCTCATTTAATCCTTACAACTACTCTGAGAAGTAGGTGTTATCCCCATTTTACAGATACAGAAACAAAAAGAGGGTTAAGCCACTCACTTTGGCCCCACATCACAGAACTAACAAGTAGCAGAGCTGGGCACGCTGAAGCCAGAGCCCTTCCTATCATTTCACCACCAGAGACGGCTGAACTTCGAG
Organism: Tapirus indicus; assembly: GCA_031878705.1. Lineage (NCBI taxonomy): Eukaryota > Metazoa > Chordata > Mammalia > Perissodactyla > Tapiridae > Tapirus > Tapirus indicus. Next base: position 7,502,965 of record CM062923.1, on the reverse strand, counting down.
TTCAGTCTCACACCTGACGTAAGATCAGAGCTGGATAAGCTGTGGGACTGACTACACGCTTCCCTCCCAGGTGCCGTCCACATCAGAATTTCCTTCTATTCCCGTTACACAGAGCCATTCGTCAGATACGTATGAGGAACCTTCACAAAGGAAAACCCTCTAGTCACTTTCTCTTTTGGTGTAAGTGAAGAGACTTCTCCGGGGCTAGCACCAGCACTGCCTAAGGTCTACTGTGCACACACATACAGTCTCCCTCACACAGGGCCCTCGTGAACACATGCTCCCAGTCCTGTTCTCTGGCAGGAGAGCCACTCTGATGGTCTGCTTAATTAAAAAAAGGTGGGGGGAACCCCCGCCGATCTTGAGTGTTTAACACAAACTGAAAGATCAAAACCAGCCGGCTGCCAAAAACACATTGGCAACTTTCACACCAGAAGAAAGAGAGGAAATAGCTGACCTGGTTTCTGCCTTTAACGTCGAGTCGCTGGCAGTCATGCTGCTTTGATCTTTCAGGTTCTAAGTGGAGAGAAAACAGTGAACCTCTGCCCCCCTCTTCCACTGGAGAACAGATGATGAAACTACACACTTCGGCCTACCTACAACCTGCTAAAAACCTGCGGATGGTCAACTCTGAGACAGAGAGGCCAGCACAGAAGAACCCAGGATCCATGCAATTCACAACTTCTTCTAAAAACCACATGACGTTAAAATATTTAGTTAAGCCATCAACCAAAAATAAAGCATCTTTTCAAATTTATTACTTCTGAGAATCCGAGGTTAGAAGGTATTTGCTGGCCTCAGCCAGACCCTGGCACCCTGGTCTCAATCTCCCCAGGGGTAACAGTCGGAAGCACTTCACCCAGCTGTCCTCTAGGGCAGCTGGTTCCTACCATTGAGGCCAACATTCCTGGGGAACTTACTAGAAATGCAAATGGAATCACAAACTCGGAATGGCAGCCAACGATGAGCGTTCTAACAACCCTCCAGGGGCTGCGGCTGCACTAAAATTTGAGAACCACGTTCAGCAGGTATGGTGTGGGACCCATGATTTTTCTTCTAACAAGTTTCAGGTGATGCTGGTGCTGCTAGTCCAGGGATCACACTTTGGGAACCCCTGATCTAGGGCAATGGTTCTCAAATTTTAATGTGCCTACTCACGCCCTGGAGATCTTCTGAAAATGGAGATTCTGGTTCCGTAGGCCTAGGGGAGAAGGGCCTGGGAGTCTGCACTTCTAGGAAGCCCAGGCGATTCTACCTGAGCGCAAGGCTAGGGCTCCTGGGGGTGCAAATGAAACAAAACTATGTCTAAGTGCTTTGTAAACTAGAATCTGGAACATACAGGTATTGATGTGGTTTTCCAAGGTTTAGATTTTAAGGAATGACTAATAAACAGCCAAAAACTCCCAAAGAAATGGGAATGCACACTTAAGAAGTTAGCACCGTGAATTTATCTATAGAAATTTGCTGACGACTCTCCCCAGGGCTTGACTCTTGCCTGAGCACATCACCAACAGGAGGAAATACAGGATGCACAGCCTTCAGCTCACAGCTCCTCTCTTCTGTACCATCAACCTCTTCCAGCCACCAGCTCCCTCCCCTGGGGCCTAGAAATAGGGTCAAGTCTCTCATCATAAAAATCTTCCCTTTTTTCGGGGCCGGCCCGGTGGCGCAGCGGTTTAGTCCGCGCTTGGCAGCCCAGGGTTCGCTGGTTCGGATCCCGGGCGCCCGCCGACGCACTGCCTGTCAGCCATGCCGTGGTGGCGTCCCATATAAAGTGGAGGAAGATGGGCAAGGATGTTAGCCCGGGGCCAGTCTTCCTCAGCAAAAAGAGGAGGATTAGCAACGGATGTTAGCTCAGGGCTGGTCTTCCTCACCAAAAAAAAAAAAAAAATCTTCCCTTTTTCACTTTCTCCTTCCATTATCAACCTCTCCCTAGAACAGTGAACACCTGCTGTCTCTCCTCCTTCACCTGATGTCTCTCCTCGTGCTACGGTAACCTGTCCTCTGCCTTTACAGCAGAGTCAGGGAAACAGCCACTGTGGCCTCCTGACCACCGAAGCCGACAGTTACTCAGCTGGGCCTCTCTTGCTGCCTGGGTGCAGCTGACCCACCACCTTCATTCACATCCTCCTACTCCAGCCTGTCCATACATTATATCTTAGGTTTTGCAAAAGATTTTTTAAAAAGCTTGAGGTCCCCTACATTATGGTGCTTGTCCTTTCAACAGCCAGCAATTGCGAAAATACATGATGACAAAAGGAAACAAAAAGAAACCCTGTTTTGACTTCATTAATGCTTTCAAATGATTATAACAGCATGTCCTCCAGCATCTGACAAGTCGTTAAAGATACGGGCAAGGCATGTGTTTATAAGCTTTCCAATCATGCTTGTGTACAGATGGACTTGAGGACACCTTGTGATAGCCCACAGGACTCCCCTGCCCCACCATCACCCCAGGGACCCAAGGACCCAAGGCCAGGAGTCACTGGCTTGCCCTCCAGTGCCACGCCCTCAGGGCTCTGTGGCATTTTTACAGTGGCCATCACAGCACGCTCTGCATTCTAATAAACATATCTGCATGTCTCCCAGCCAGACCAGAGTTATTAGCACTTCCTGCCTCGTACAGCACCAGCTTCCAGCAGGCCATCAGTCACTGTTCTCAGTTGAGCTCCCCTCCCGTGCCCAAGGCCTTGCTCCCACCCTGTCCCCTCCCCTGATGGCTTTTCCCACTTTCTCTGACCTCTAGAAGTCGTACTGCAGGGGTTACAATGAGGTAGCACTGACTTTCCAAAAGAAAAGAAATAGTACCAAAGTACAGTTTACACATATTAGGTGGCTGCGCTACCAACAAAACATGGGGCTCTGAAATTAGCCTTGTTGTTTGAAAACTAAGGATGTGCTTTCATTTTGTCAGGGATTTGTGAGTGTGGGAGGTAGCTGAGTGTTGAAGTCTTGCAAATCTCAGACAAAGAATTTCCAACCGTATATTAGGCCAGATTAAAATCAGTGGCAGAGGCTGGCCCAGTGGCGTAGTGGGTAGGTTCACACGCTCTGCTTCCATGGCCCGGGGTTCACAGGTTCAGATCCCGGGCGCAGACGTACGCACCACTTGTCAAGCCATGCTGTGGTAGCGTCCCATGTATAAAGTAGAGGAAGATGGGTACGGATGTTAGCCCAGGGCCAGTCTTCCTCAGCGAAAAAAGAGGAGGATTGGCAACAGATGTTAGCTCAGGGCTGGTCTTCCTCACCAAAAAAAAAAAAAAAACCCAATGGCAGAGGTTTCTGGGTGTCCAAAGTAACTGTCAGTAAGCCCATCCATGAACTCTATTCCCCTAGAGATGCTCTACCTCCTCACTCAAAGCTTACAGACTCTGCCTACAGTCTAACAAGCCAAGTCGTCTTGTTTTCCAGCTCATAGTGCTGTGGAACAAGAAACACTGGAGACACTGATAGCAGTAAAAACCAGCAATTAGCAGGGAAAAGAGTGTCAGAATATTAAAAAGCAGATATCACAAATGGAAAGTCGACAGTCTGGTGCCAATCTAGGGCAGATATTTCCACATACTACGTACAAGCCACTGAGGGTTTCTCTAGAATTCAGCACAGTTCATTAATTTATGCCCAAAACAATGGTAAGTCTTTCTCCCCAAAAGATGAAATATGATCAGTGCTCCTGTTTAGTAAGAAAGAACATAAGACGTTTCAATACAAGAAGTTAAAGGAGAAGAAAGTTTATGGAAGTACTGAAGGTGAGGGCCTGCAGTACAAAGATCTCCACATGAAGCAGTGGGCTAAGCTTTACTGACATGGACCATCAGCTCGAACCTCACCTCAGACTGATGGCGCTGGGATGACAGTCCTGCCGCTCTATTCCCAACGCAGCAGGGCGCGAACGCCTCTCCGCCAGGCACCGCGCACACCACAGGGACAAAGGCACAGGCTACCACTCACCCCAACAGAACCTTACAACCTCTTCACTCTGTGGCTGTAATGTCTTCTACCTCCAATCGTCTGTGCAAAAAAAATTCAAGACTTATGTGCATGTTGGTCAGTGGAACTTTCAGGTTCCTCTTTCGATGTGAGTGAAGTGCAATTCCTCAGCCCTGGGGCCGCTCTCAGCTCTCACTGTAACTCCATTCTCGCTCAGCACCCGCGGACTGAGAGTACATCCCTCACCACCACGTCTCTGAAACCAGAGACTGAGACCACCTGTCTGCAACTGACCTTTCTGTCCTGTACGGCAGCCATTCATTAAAAAGGCACTTCTCAGCACAGAAGTGGCCCTTGAAAAACCTTTCCAGGAGTCTCACATCCACCTGGTTGGAGGAAAAGAACCTAAGATGCTGGGCTAACTTCATAACCAGTTTAATTTCACACATGTTACATTTCTGGAGCTGCCTTGTTTTCCCCCTTTTCCTGCATTACTGCAGAGAAAATTCATAGACTCTCTGAAGGTGAGAATCTCACCCATTAGTAACAAAATCTCACTTTATATTAAGTTGGCCTTTCCTTGGAGACATTCCACCTGCTTTATAAACATTCTTTCAGTCCACAAAGCAGGTAGGTGGTAATTACCTTTCTTTCTGGACAAGAGGTAGAATTGGGAACCTTAGCCATACAGAACTGAAATGTCTTTTAAAAGTAAAAGCAAGGTTAAAAAAAAAGAGACAGGACAGATATTACCAAAAATAGGAATAAGAACGGTATAGAAAATACCAAAAAAGAAGAATTCTCCTATAATCAGCTCACTCTCAGCAGGAACTTCTCAAAAGTGGCCACTTGGAGCTCCTATGGCTGTGCAGCTTCAACACCGGCACTGGACTGGAAAAGCAGGCCTGGTGAATGCTAATTTTGGCGCCAATAAGAGCTTTTCTCTCGCTTTCTCATATGTGCCAGGAAACAGGATCAACAATCCTAACTCCTTAAAGTAAAAACTGAAACTAAGATGATGCATGTGGACGTAAAGCTATTACTGCCCTGAAAAATCGTAGGTCAGCATATCATGACGACACTAAAATGTCACCCATGTGCTGGGTTTTTATTTTATAAAAAACTCTTCCCACTCACTCCTTTTATCTTGATGCTGGCCCTGTGAGGCGAGCATGGTTTCTCATCCTTGTTTTAAGACGAGGAAACCAAGGCCCTCTGGCTGCCACATGGCCAACGCATTTCTCTTCATGCTATACCTTTCCCTGCACTGCCTTCTCTTCTGTTCAGTCTTTTTTTTTCCCCTAAGGAGTTGACAAGAAGCCTTCATTTCTTTAAATACCACGGTGGAAAGAGCACGAGTTTGGAGTTTTAAGACCTAGATTTGACTCCCAACTCTGTCCCTTGGGGTCTAAGTACCTGGTAAGTTACTTAACATGCATGTGCCCACATAAGATGAAGGGAATACACACTATCTCATACACCTACTAGGAGGGCTAAACGAACTACTATGAACTACTATACTCTTCATGCCTAGCCCAGCGCTTACTGCACCATGGGTGCTCATCAAATGATGGCCATTGATAACTTACTCACTGCAGAAAGGTGGAGAGCAACTAGGCCTTGCAGGGATTTCTGGAGTGCTCAAAGTGGTAAAGCTGTGGGGTGGTGGGCAATGTACCAGTCACAATGTCCAGGCCCTGTCCTGCTTTCAGTTTTACAGAAAATCAAGAAAAGAAGGGGATGCTTTTGTGTTTTGTTTTTTTTTGTGAGGAAGACCAGCCCTGAGCTAACATCCGTTGCCAATCCTCCTCTTTTTGCTGAGGAAGACTAGCCCTGGGCTAACATCTGTGCCCATCTTCCTCTACTTTTTTATATGGGACGCCACCACAGCATGGCTGACAAGCAGTGTGTCAGTGGGCACCTGGGATTTGAACCCGCGAACCCCGGGCTGCCAAAGCGTGAACTAAACCGCTGCACGACCAGGCCGGCCCCGGGGCTGCTTTTGTTTTAACTGTGCTGTTGCTCATGTTGATAACTGAATGCAAGCTAGTTTGTTCAGGATTCCACCATGTGGACCTTCCACATCTGGAGGCACACATCCAAAAGAGCCATCCTAAGGGAGAGATTAGCTCTTTAAACCACCCAGACCCTCAGTTATCTAATCTATAAAGTGGGGATAACACCGAGTCACCTTATGGGATTGTTATAAGGATTAAATAAGCTAAGATGTGTAAAAGCAATTTGCTATATTCTATATACAAAACCAAGTATGGTGTTATCTCCATTTTACAGCCAAGAAAACCCAGGTGTAGAGATCAGCTGAATGAAGATAAAAGAGCTAGTTGCTTGGGGTGAGGGGACGGACCCCGGCCTCCTGCCTCCCTGTCTCCTAAGTTGTCAGCATCCTGGGCTGGCCGCTCTCCCAGCTGCCTGCTCAGTCGCCCTGCTGGGCTTCCCTCTGCATCCTCCTAGGATCCCTTTTACTGCTTTCTTTCTGGTTGGATCCTGTTTCCTTACTCACACATCTTCCTCTTTCTTGGCTTCCCTCTTCACTTTGCTAAAGTACATCCTTTAGAAGTTTCAGAGAAATAACACATGGGAGCTAAACTTTTAAGCCTAGTATGTCTGAAAATATTTCTAATTCTACTCTCATGCTCAGCTGGCTGGGCAGAATTCCAGGTTAGAATTATGCTCCTCAGGATTTTAGTGGCAGTGCTCCATGCCTTAAAGTTTCCAGTGTTCCTGATGAGACGCCGATGCCATTGTGACTCTTAATCCTCCGTGTGCTCTCTGGAAGCAAGTTAAGATCTCTTGCAATTTCACACGGAGATGCCTTGGGGTGGGTCCTTTTACTTTCTGTGCTGGGCACTCTCGAGCCCCTCAACCTGGAGGTGCAAATCCTTCAGTCTTAGAAACCACCTTTTGTAGTGTTGCAGTCACACGTCCTCCTCTCTGACTTTCTATTCTTTTTCTGAAATGCCTGTCAGTTGGATGCTGGACCTTGACGATTAATCCTCGTCTCATCTTCTATCCATTTCCCACTTGTTTGTCTTTTGATCTATTTTCTGAGCGATTTCTTCTACTCCAACCCTTCTCATAGAATTTTTACATACATTTTCTTACATTAATTGTCTTCCCCTCTTTCTTTAACAACAGCTGCATCCCATACTTCCCTTCTGCATACAACGGCTATTCCAATTCCTCTGGAGTTAAATATATTTTCTTTAAAGTTTTCTTCAGCTCTTTGCATTGTCTCTGTTTCTTTCCAGTTCTTTTTTCTGTTTATTTTGGTCTCGTTCATTCTAGAGGCTTTTCATTCATATTTAAGAGCGAGGCATGAAGCTGGTTGGCAGCTCTGCATGCACAGAAGGGGCTTATCCACCAAGCGGCTGGGAGGTCAGGTGGCAGGCTGATGTTTTCACTAGACGACCCCCCCACTCAGCATCTACAGATCTCTTCCCTGGGACCATTCAGTTCCTCCAGTTAAAAAAAACACCTCCTATCTGACTCAGTGGTGAGACCCTAAAAAGCATGTCGGCTGGTGTCCAGGGAGCAGGGCTTCATGGGGGGCTAGGGCTCCACGGCTCAGTATGCACGCTGTCAGCCTGTCTGGGGCAGTAATAAACGGGTAATGAACTTGATAAAAGCCCCATGAGATTTCAAATTAACCCAAGTAAAAACTTAAGCACAGCAATAGCTTTTTATTTTTACCATTTCCAACTGAAATATTTTACAAGTGAAGACTGGGAGAGAGACCAAGAGCCTTATGATCTGTTTTTCCCTTTCCTGTTGTCAACTTATACATTTAACCCGCCATCATCACCATTTCAAGAATGATGAGCTACATTTTCACTTGTTATGAGCTTGCTGACAGGAGAAATGAGAAAGACACTGTTGTTTGCGACCTACACAGAGAGCCATTATTGAGTTCTTGACCTGGTCTGGTTGCACACGACCTTTAGGACAAGCTGAGGGAGAAAAACAGGAAAGAGATGCTGGGATGATCCCAGTGCACATTCCCCTCGTGGAAGAACCACCCGGCAGGGTCACGAACACCCTCACAGGCTGCCCACTTCTTCAGAATTCCATTCCCACGACAAGGACGGCGCAGAGCTGCCAAGCACAAGAAAGAACTCCATTCACCCCACATCACCAAGCACCTACTGCAGGCAAGAAGTACCAACTCCATATTTCCACTTGCTCAAAAAGTGAGACTTTTTTTTAGGCGCTGCATTTGGAGCATAAAAGGCCTTTAAATAGTCATGGTAATTTCTGTGCTTTGATTATAGGTTACCTTGCTGTGTAAGACGGGTCTGAAACATATTTATTAAATATTGTAAGTTTGAATGCCTACTATAATTACCAGAAACAGACTATTCTATACAGTTTAGAAACTACTCAATACTGAAGTCAGAGGCCCTTAAGAAGATGAACGAATGTACCCATGTTGTCCCACAGCTGTGCACATTTAAAATGCCGAGCTGAATTTTAAAACTCTTGTCACAGTAAAAGTTACAATTCTAAAATTTATTCCAAAGTGACCTAATGTGTATAGAAAAGATAATTCCTTTAGGTACCCCGTGAGCTATGAAATCTAGTCCTAGATTCTCAAACAAACATTAACTGTCCTCTGCCGAGCTGCCCTCCAGCCAGGCACCTCACACGCGGCCCGGCAGCTGCGCGCACACAGCGACACTCACCAGGTTCTTGAAAAGCGCCGTCAGCTCCTTCGTAAACACGGAGAACTTCAGGAATGCGCTCCCCAAGTCCGGGTCATCTCTGCACACGCAGTTGCCACCAAACTTCTCCAGAGCTTGGGTGTACTGCTCTTCGTTTTCCACGTGAGCTACGACAGCAACGTGAGATGCACTGTTAGCGTACCGGCCTCACCAGCCCCACCAGGCTCTTCTTAGTTGTGAATAAAATCACACACTAGAATAAAACTCAGAAAAGTCAAGTTGCACCAGGAACAGGAATGACTCTGCTATCCCAACAACATCCCATTGTGCCGGCAACAGATCCCAAAGAACAAGCACAGGTCCCAGGAGGGAAGAGCCTCACACGCATCCCACAGTCTCCAGCTCCTCGGATGAGCCCGCCGAGGGTACCCCAATGCTTTCCACATCTCCCGGGACTCCTCCTTGGCCTACAAGATGGCAGGAGTCACCAGTCAAGTCAACAGACTCAGCCCTCTCCTAGCAACTCAGCAAGAGATGCCTGCTCCTCTTTAGCACGGGGCTTACGACTCCAATCCAGAGCCACACACCACAGCTTCTCCTTCCAACACAGGAAGAGCTGTGGTCCTCAGCGCACAGGCCAGGGCTGCAAAAGTCACTTGAGTGCCTCTGTGCCTCTGGTCATGATGCATCCTATGCCCAGGGCCCTGCCTTCCCCAACTCCTATCATCCCACAGACTCATCCCTCCTCCAGTAGCCCTCCATGACTCTGCCCTATGCCCTGGGTATTGGCTTTGGCACTTTCCTGTCCTTGCACTTAGCATGTTACACTGAAACTGTGTGATAAATGTGTTCCCTCATGTGTCAGAAGTGTTCAGAGAATAGGGACTAAGGTTTTTAAAATTATTATTGATGTCATAATAGTTATAACATTGTGAAATTTTAGTTGTACATTATTGTCAGTCACCACATAAATGTCATAGGGACTAAGTTTTATTCATCTTTGTGCCTGAAATATAAGACAACACACATGTAGTTTGAACAAAAAAGCAAACCCTGGTCACCTATCTGATGGCATTTTACTATCATTAGGCCTCAAAGCAGCAGCTTAAAAAGTAAAAACCTGGATTCTGGGTCTCCAGCTCAGTGGTTCCCTATCCCTGGTGGACACTGAAATCATACGTGGATCTTTATCAGGCTGTAGAAGCAAGAGTCCCGTCAGACCTGATTCAAGAACAGGGGTGGGGACAGGGGATATGGGTAATCTGGTAAGTTAATGTGGTTGAATATAATTCCTTCACTTCCGGGTCAGGCATTTTTAAATGAATCCAGCCAGTCTGTAATAAAACAATTTCTGTTTGCATGGACACTTGACTTCTCTTTTTCCTCATTTCAATTAGAAACGTAACACGACCACTTTACAGGCATGACAAGGCAGGCAAACATGCAGCATACACTTGTATGTGAACTCCACCAAATTCTTCCTCAGGGAAATAAAACCACTGTCAGCCAAAACCAATGCCAAGGCTGGGCCTGACAACCAGGGCAAACGACAGAACATTTACTTGTGGAGAGCAGCCCTTGACCCTGAGCCAGATCCTATGATCCATGAATGGTGTGCCCACCCATCCCACCAGGGAGGTGCCCTTGACCAGTGGCATTTGGATGCCTCAGGGGATTCCTAAGTGGATCTAACAAACACAAGAGAAAATTAATTTCACTGTTCAAGCCCTTTCCTCTTTTTTTTCTCCTTGACATCCCAGGAAAGACCTGAGAGTTCTGGATAAATTAAATGCTTTTCTGAGACGATACTCAGCAAAGTTGAGTTAAGACAGAAACACAGATCCTGAAGAATGTATGGCAGAGTGGGAAGAGCCCTCAGAATACCTGGGTTCCAGTCCCGTGCCTTCCAGGAAATAGGTCTGATCTTGGTAAGTCACTGACTCTCACTGGGGCTCCCGTCTCAGCCACATGAAGGCTAAAGGCCCACTGTGAGATACTCACAGGGTTAAGATACGAATCAGAGAACGAGGTAAGGACACAGTTCAACCACACTCAGCACATACCCAACAGCACTGACAATAGTTAACAGCAGCACAGATGTCATTTATATTGATTGAGCACAAACGACTTTACTTACATTTTTTTCTACACTTCAGAACAACTTTATAAGACACGTATTATTTCTCACAATGCTGAGAGGCAACTGGGACTCAAAGAGATCAAATAACTTGTCCTAGGAAACAGAAAGTGGCAGAGCTAGGGTACAAACCCAAGTTTGTCCGATGCCAAAGCCCATTCTTCTTCTAGTCTGCTGCACCCATCTTTGTTTCATTGCTAAAAATAGCTTACCTTGCCAAAACCAAAAGTACCCAAGTTTTAGATTTTTAAAATTCCATTTTGGAGATGGATCAGTTATACCTTCTATTTCACTCAACTTATAACTCTAGAACATGTGGTCAACAGTGAAGGCAACTCCTTTCAAACCACATGCTATTTGATAACTACGCCAAAATCGGTGGTCAAGACGTGGGCAATTCCAGTGTGGTTTTAGAAGGGAGTGACAGCCACAAGCAGACGTCTGGTGCTGATGTCACTCCACTGGGTGAGAGAAACAGGAACGTGTGGTGCCCGGACCCTCACAGCTGCTCTAAGTGAACATCCACAAGGGAGGGGGAGGGAATTCGCTTTCGCTAAATGCCTATTACGCAGCCTTTAGCCTTTTGTTCAATTTAACCTGATAACACTATGAGGTGGTGGTGTTATCATCCCCGTTGTCTTTTGAATAAGGTGGAGTTCAGAGGGGTTATATGATTTGCCCAACATATGATTTGGTAACAGGTGGGTCAGGGGTCAAACCCACCCTCTGCTCACTGTGCAGGCTGCCGCCCAGCCTGGGCTCACCTGTGGGAGAGAGGAACCTGCCTGCTCTTCACTGGTAGACCAACCTGACAGAGAGAAGAAACAGACAGCAAGGCTTCATGACCCAGCGCCAAGAACTATGAAGGAAGTTCCTATCATCCTTCCTTCTGGGCTTCTCAACCGACCACCTGATAGAGGTTATGTTTTTTTAAAAAAATTCTTTCCCTTCCAAATCTTCAAAGTAATGTGTTGATCCCAGCAACCTCAATGGTGATCAGTGAGTTTTCTGGCTCATCACCATCATCACCTTGTGTATTTATATTTAAAGTGTTTTGATCCACTGCAATTATTATTTTCTGATGTTCAAACTGTCCTAGGTTAGGTCAGTGTGAACCTCTTCATGCTGATCTAGTTGGAGTTTTTAACACAGATATCTCTTCTCGCAAACAAATTTGAAGGTTCTTGATAAAGAACATAACCCTGTGGCTCTCCATGTCTTCCCATTAACACCTAGCATGGTGCCCACTGTAAGAAGAGTAAACCCTCCATTAATACATATTAACTGACTGTCCTACAGCTCCAGATTGCCCGAAGTTTGAGATTTTCCTACTAGAGAACAGAAAGTAGTTGAGTGCCTTTATTTCTCTTTCACCAAAAACAAATTTAAAATAGGAACCTAAAATAAATAGCTTGGGAATAAAGTTTCTGGAAAGAACCCAAACCGGGTCTATCAGCTTTTATTTACAGAATTGTGAAAGTTGTTCTTCTAAAAAGAGCTCACTCTCTCACTCCCCACCCCGCCCGTTCAAATATATCTTTAACTCCAGTTCTCATTAATAATCCAGATCCAAGAATCTTTGATGTGGGAGGGACTTAGGAAAATGAGAATCTGAGTCACCGAGACCACAGCAGATGAGACCACTTTCGTCTCAATTCTAATGCAGCAGCCCTCCTATTTCCCACACCTCACTGCACAAAAGTCATGCTTTCTACCAGTCCATTCAAAGGGATGAAATGAGAGACTCTCGCAGAAAAATCTATTATGAAGCCAGCAAGTATGTGCATATACTGAGTTTAGAGGTAAGGGATGGGTTCTGTTGTATGATTTTTAGTTTACTTGTTTCTATTATTTAAAAAATTGTTATCAAGGAGAAGGCCCAGTGCATGTAGTTTAAGCAAAAACTGTCGCATCCACAAAGGATGAAAGGCAGCCCCTTTCCTCCTCCTAACAACAGGCCAGAGCACAGCAGGAAGCAAGCCACCGACCCAGTGCTGCCAAAGGACAAGAAGGGTCCCACAGCCAATTCACCTTCAAGCCCATCTCAGACATCTCACTCATCACTTCCAGCCCTGCAGCAGGGTGTGACAATACGTGGGAGGGGGACACAAAGACCACTGCAAGCAACAATACGGAAAGACACATCAGTCCACACACTGATGGCCTGCAATGGGCCAGGCAATATGCTGGGACTGAGGATTCAAAACCGCCAAGAAGAGGACATTTGAGCTGGGGCTCCCAGGTCAGGTAGGCGTTTCCAAACAGAAAAGCTGCAGGAGCAGGAAGTTATCAGCCACAGGGGAACATCAAGGTCTGTGTGTTCAGGGGTTGTGAATGCTTTCTCAATTTTAAAGCCCTGCCTGCATGCAGCTTTTGACTCTCAAAACCATCACAGAGCAGCACAGGCTGCACTGTCCACCCTCCTCAGGGCCATCCATGCCCACTACTGGGTCTTTTCAGTCCAAAGGATCCTGAAAGTGGACCTGGTCTAGAGTCCTCTCTTTACAGACAAGGAAGCCAAAGCTCAGAGACGGAGCCGACTTGCTCAAGTTCACAGAGCTAGTCTGCAGCAGAGCTGGAAAAAGAACCCAGGTTTCCTGATGTCCAGTCCTCCAATGTTCTTCCAAACACGCTAGGAATTATTTCTTCATTTGCTCATCACATAGTCACTATTCTCAGCTCTTGGCTAACACAAATGTGTTACAATCCTGCAGCCATGCACATGCACTGGTAACCCAAATAACAAGGAGAAATGGGGGAGAGGGGTAACTGGGCAGCCTGACGGCCACCCAGCCTCAGCCTCAGTGCTCTCTCCGATAGAACCCTCCAACCCCCTGCTCCTGGCCAGAACGCTGGCCACGCGGTGGGTCAGGCCAAGGCAAACTCCTCTGCTAACACCGCACATACCAGCCATTCATGCAGAGAGCTCCGCCAAGGGTGCATTTGAGAAAATACATGTTCTCTGCAGTAGCAGCTTTCTAAAGACACTCCCTAGATGACATGGTGATTAATATTCAAATGTGAGCCACAATTTTAGGATAATCTGCACAACTCAACGTAAAGGAGACCATTTCCCCTCAAGCTGTCAACTCTACATATCATCTGGTTTCAGATCTAACGCATGGCACACAAGCTCATGGGAAAGCAATTTCTTAAAGTCAAAGATAATCCCCACTTCTTAACAGGATCTCTACCCTGTGAACATCCCATGGGAGAAAACCATTTTTAGAACTTTATTTCTAGAGTCATCCCAGATAAAAATCCTTCAGTTCACAAGTTGGCAATCTGCATCAAAAGTCTTAAAAACATTTCTGCCATCCAATAATCCCACTTTTAGAAATCTAACCTAAGGAAATAAACAAGGTGATCCGAGATATGTGCACAGAACAATTTACGAAGAGTGAAAACTGAAAACGTAGACAGCTCCAACAAGATGGAAATGGTTAAATAGTAGCGTAGCTAAAAATGGAACATCATGTAGGCTTTTAAAATAATGATGTAGGAATACGGTCAGGATAGAATGCCAGTTAAAAAAAGGCAGGACACAAAACTGCATACTTAGTCTCAATTTTATAAAAAATGCAGAGAAGAAGCTGTAAGGAAAACACAACAAAATGCTAACGTGGTGGTGAAAATAGCAAGCACTGAGTAACTTGTGGCTGCTGCACACCAGGTACCAGGCCAAGGGCTTGCTGTGTGGTACTGTCTTCCTCTTCGAGTGGGTATTTCACAGATGAGGGAACAGACTGTGGGAGTGCAAACAGCTGGCCCAGGGTGGCAGCTCTGACCTGCAGTCACAGTTTGGGGCGGGCTTCCAGACCAACAGCATACCACATCTCTCTCGTCATCCGGAGAGTGGGACCTGGCCGGGGCCAGGGCTGCATTCTATTGCTTTTCTGAATTTTCTAAACTAAGCTCGTATTATCTTCACAGTCAGAAAACAACATAAAGAATAAATAAAGAAATCTGCAGTGTGAGGTACAATGGCTAGGTTATTTTGGTTCTCTGTGCCTGGGTCCCTTGAGAATATTACAATCTGTCTTTCTCCACCAAAGTTTCTCCTGGACAAGTTGACATGACAGAGACAGCCTCTGGAACCTAAGTACCTGCATCATCTCTGACAAGAAACAAGTACCTTCAACCAAAAAAGGTTTGATAAGAACGCCCTTCCTAATTACAAACTATCTGAGCCCACACTCAGGCCAACCAAATGTAAAGACGGCCTCTCTCCTGGAGCTTCACCACCTGCTATTTCCTCCACTTTCTCCAGTAGACTGTGCTCCTTCTACTCTCAAAACTTCATTCAAAACTCATGTCCATTAAGTCTTTCCTGGGGGGGTCTCCTCTGACCTTATGGAAACTGCCAGTCCTCATGGATGTTATCACGGGATGAATCCAGGCTGGTTATGTCTAGAACAGGCAGCTAGCAATGGAGTTAATAAGGTCAAGGTGTGGGCTGACTATTAAAATGTGAAAACTTTTGTCTGTGATCACTTTATATTCTTTGATCCTGCCCTACGTTAATGACAGCAAAATAACAGTTGGAAGTCTGTGTAAATAACTTAACCACCTCCACATAAACTTCTCTGGCTTACAGCCCGACACTTGGAAGGAAAGTGAGAGTATAAAGAACTGAGACTAAGCTACCGGATGACGTCTCTTTTATGTTGGCCCTTTCTTTTTGTGTGTGTGAGGAAGACAAGCCCCAAGTTCACATCCGTTGCCAATCCCCCTCTTTTTGCTGAGGAAGACTGGCCCTGGGCTAACATCCATGCCCATCTTCCTGTACTTTATATGGGACGCCGCCACGGCATGGCTGACAGGCGGTGCATCGGCGGACGCCCGGGATCCAAACCCATGAACCCCGGGCTGTCAAAGCGCAAACTAAACCGCTGAGCCACTGGGCCAGCCCCTGTTGGGCCTTTCTGACCCGTTAGATTACAGGCTCAGAGTACAGAAAACATATCAACGTTCACTTTTATTTATCCATTCTGTATTTCCTGAATACTCACTATCATCAAGAACATCCTGGATACTAAAGGATAAAATCCGATCATGGTGACAGCCTATTATGCAGCAAGCACTAATGAATACAAAGATTCATGAAGCAGAGCCTCTGCCCTCAAGGAACAAGTCTCCAGTAAGAGAGAAAGACCCACACACTAACCAATTTGGTGTAAAGATAGGGGAGGAACAGAGAATGACACAGGGAATTCGGGGTACTTGGTACGGCAGAGCATGGGGAGAGGCAGCAGATGACGAAGGTAGAGAGGCAGGCAGGGGCCAGATGAAGGACTTCATCCCAGGTAATGGAGGGCCCCCAAAAGGTTGTAAAGTGACATGAAAAGACCTGCATTTTAAAAAGTTGAATTTGGAGGGGACAAAGAGGAATAAAGCTCGGTACCCGTCAACACGCAACTGAGCAAGACCAAGATAAACACACAACAACAATCCACTGTGGTACACACTACAAGGGGTAGAAACACAGCACCATTGGAAACAGCACTATATGAGGAAAAGAGGGAATTTTCTGGGGGCTGGTGACAGGAAAGGCTTCTCAGAAGAGGTGAACTTACAGGAGTTTCCTCCTTCAGAATCCAGTACAGGATGAGATTAAAACTGAGTGGCCAGCTGCCTGCCTCACCCCAGACTCTCCTTATCTGAAGAGCTACTTTCCATCCTTGGACGCTCTGAGACCCAGTCAGCGAAGGAGACAGAGACCTTGCTAAAGAAAGGGCAGGGCTCTCCTTTAGCCTGGAATCCCAAGGTGTCCGGCATGCAAAGAAAGGAGGTGAATCAACGTTTGCTGAATGTGGACGACCAGCTATTAGAAACTTTACACCCAATTACATAGATGCCCTCTGTTGGCCAAGCAATTTGGTCAGCTACATTATAGAATGTGCCTTTTGCCACACAAATTGGTTTTTACCTCCTCATACCTGAGGGATACAATTCCCATTACTTACTGATGCTCACCAGATGCCCCTTACCCCGCCTCCATGGAGAGCACAGCAGACTAGGAGAGAAGATGACTCCTGTGGAGTGAGGAGGTTCCTGAGGGCCTCATCCCTCAGGGACAGGTAGCTCCTGGAAAATCAATGGTCTCCAAAGCCTCATATAACAATAGCTACCATTTATGTAGGAGAGATTTCATCTATATATATATACACACACAACGTTTCATCTTTACAACTCTGCGGGATTTTACAGATGAGGAAACAAGTTCAGAGATATTTGCTGAATAATGTAGTCAGTGTTTTACAGTAAGGCAGAGCCAGCTCTGTGATGGTATCCACACCTGTAAAACATGGAGGTATGGCTAGATTACTGGTTCTCACAGACACCAATGAAAATCACAAAAATATTTTGGATTATCTCTCTAGAAAAAGGTTACATAATTTTTCATACAATTTTTGGGATGCATAGACTCCTTAAGCTCATCCACAGACTTAACACACCAGACGAAAAAGCCCTAGCCTACATGAGCTTAAATTCCCTACCAAATAAACATGATGACCCTAAGTATGATTCATGTTAATACTTGGGACTTAAGTCACAAATCTTAGCATTCCTTCAGATTTGCTATCCTCCCGTGATTAATATGTTGATCACTGCTGACAGGATTCCACAAGTTACCCATCTAAATTCCAATCATTATTCTTAACCAGCAGAGAAGAGATAACTAGAACCCCAGAGCCTTGTAACTGGAAGATATCTCAAGGTCTTAAGAGTCCACATTTCCACATTTCCACCTCCAACTTCCTTAGAGACAGAGCACCACCAACCCTCTTCTGGAACCCTTCCAATGACCAGTTCACCACTGGGGCTGCCCACCCAGCTAACTTCTCCCTCGTAATTAAGTCAAACCTGCTCTCATGAAACTACCCTCTAGAGAGGAAGAGACAATATGTCTCACTTCCTCATCACAGAGAAAGCCTTCAGATACGCCTTCTCCCACCTTCCCCAAGCTAAGAAGTCCTAAGTCTTTCCAACGTCCCTCCTACAATGAGGTTTTAGCTCTAAGATTTTGAGGTTCCTCTTAAAATGCTGCTCTTACAGTTCAATAATGGGACAACTATCTTCTTTTTTAGAAGCACTACATACTCCCCTAAGGTCCCCTGTGACTCACCTTTGAGCACACTTGTCACGTACTGGCTCATACTAAACTTGTGATCAACCAAAACTAGCTGGAGTTTTCTCATTAGGATTGCCATGGTTTGGCCAGATGATATCCAGGACGTTCCCACAGCATTACTGCTTAGTTTCCCTCCACTGTGTACCCTCACTCACATCCTGCCTGTGCCCCAGGCAGTGGTGTCATGGTCAAAGCAGAGACTGGGAAGCCAATCTGGGTTTGAATCTTAGCTCCTCTAACTGTAGCTACATAACCCTGTGTAAATCACTACACGGTGCCTCAGTGACCTCATCTGTAAATGGAGTTACTGCCTGCACCTAACTCACACAGTTGTTGTGCGGATTAAATTTATGTACAGTATGTATTTAGCACAGTGCTTGGCCTATAATAAACACTTCGTGAGTGTCAGATTTTTATTAATGTTGTTATGTTTCCACTCTCAAGTTTATAAACAGTATAGATGCACTTTCTTTATCATTTGTTATACTCTCCTATTCTTCTTTTATCAGATATGGTATACGTAAATTTTGTGTCCCGAATTTTGTCTGAAGATTTCGTCATAAGCATTTTTCTTCATGTTGTTGCACAACCACAATTCCATCAAGTAGCTATATCCTAATTTAGTTATAGGAAGCTTTCAGTTTTCACCATAAGTAATGCAACAATGCAATGAGCATCTTTGCATATTCCCATAAAAAGATTTTTATTTTTCTTGATGTGCACTGCCAAACTGCTTTCCAAAAACTCCATGCACAGTTTTCAATGCCACAACAAAGTAGAAGAATACCAGTTTCACTGTATTCTTGCCAAACACTGAGGATTATTAGGATTTAGTTATTTTCTCATGAAACAGGTAAAAAATCATGCCAGATATAGTATCTTCCTAATGCACAATGAAACTTTATTTCCTAAACTATTACATATATTTCTTTTGAACTGCTTTATGATACCTATAATAGAAACAATTCTCTGTATTAATTTCAAGTTCTGTATTAATTTAACAGCCATATTCGAATTAGCATTGCAAATAGCAGGGAGAAACACAAAGTTGTTGAATTCTCATTTTCTTTTGTAGGTGGAAGATGGTTTGAGGGGAAAAAAAAAAAACCAATGTTTCTTTCTTTGTATTTCTCATTTCAAGGATGCGACAATTTCTCTAGGACATTCAGATCGAGACTAAAGAAGGTGATATCCCACTCTTAGTAAGAACAGCTCCACCAGTCTTTAAGATAGAGTAATTCTAGAGAAGTGAAAATGAAAGTCTTTCATTCTTGATGAAAGTGCTTGATGAAATGAAAGTGCTTCCTTCTTGATAAAGATGAATTTTTCCACCCACTGACATGTCAAACACAGCTGAAAAATGTTAGCTTCAACTTCCCGGGGGGCTGGTGGGGAGAACACCTTTGGGTTGAGGTAAAGCTTGGGAAATTTTAGACTAATCAAAGTTTTAGAATAATTACGAACTGGGTCATTTTATAAAGAGGTCAGATAGCAGTCTCTTACGAGTGGGAAAAATTATTGTAGAAACAGTTTCTAAACAAATCATTATAATAACTGCTTTTGCAAACCTGTACACAAGACATTCCAGAAAATACATCTAGCTGGGTCGTCATCCTTTTGAAAACAGGGGCAAACATAATATACTTGCTATT
Organism: Tapirus indicus; assembly: GCA_031878705.1. Taxonomy (NCBI): domain Eukaryota; kingdom Metazoa; phylum Chordata; class Mammalia; order Perissodactyla; family Tapiridae; genus Tapirus; species Tapirus indicus. The sequence continues at coordinate 7,483,432 of CM062923.1, read as the reverse complement.
GTGTAAAGAAACTATTGTTCTGTATATACGGAGACATACTGACACCCTTTTGGCACAGTTCAATGTCTAAAGTCGGGTGGGGGTGGGGGTGGGGAGTGGTGTTCTCAAAGACCAGCAGCTTCCGTATCACCTGGGAACTTAGTTGATTAGCAAATGCTCAGGCTCCATCCTGCATCTGCAGAACCAGAACCTCTCAGAGTGGGGCCCAGCAATCTGTGTTTTAATAAGACCTCCAGGGGATGCTGGGGCACTCTGAAGTTTCGGCACCACTACTCTAAAGGAGAGGTTGGCAAACTTTTTCCTAAAAATCCAGAGAGTAAATATTAAAGGCTTTGCAGGCCGAGAGTCAATATTGAGGTTATTGTATAGATGTGTGGTAAGATGGCAGAAACCATTCTTAGCTTGCAGCCTGTAAAAACACAGCTGGCTGCTCGAAGGCATCTCAAATCCCCCTTCCACATAAATCCATACAAATCCCCATATTGCAGAATACAGTCTGCCAGAATATACACTGCTTACTTCTAAAATTATAAGTATCTCTCTACACTAAGAGGACAATCTAAGAACTGACAACAGAAACATAACATACAAATGAATATTTAGCAGGCACCTGCTACGTATGCCGGCAGAACCATACCTGTCACTTTTTCATGTTACCTCAGTTAATCTTCACTAACAATCCTATGAAATATTAATATTCCCATTTTTACATATGGGGAAACTGAGGCTCAGAAAGATAAAATAACTTTCCTAATGTCACAGACTTTTTGAGTGGCACACTAGATTTTACTCCAGGCTTCTTGGATTCTAATACCTATGTGCCCTTTATCCTAAACTACACTGCCTCCCACAATTGGTCACTGACCTCAAGGGCTCGTCATATAATTAAGGAGCAAAGATCAACAGACATAAAACTATTAGAAAGCAATAAAAAGCAATATTTACAGACTGAATAGTGCCTGCATCTTAGGTATTCTTTCATTTTTGGCTAAAGACAAGAGTCAAAACTGCTTCAACCTCAAAACTCAGAATTCAAAGGGGGAGGTGTGGTAGGCAGAATAAAGTTCCCTCCTCCCCTAAAGATGGTCACATCCTAATTCCTGCAACCTGTGAAGATGTTATGCTACTTGGCAAAGGGGAATTGAAGCTGTAGATGGAATTAAAGTCGCTAATCAGCAGAACTTGGGATGGGGAGGTTATCCTAAATCATCTGGGTAAGCTGAATGTAATCACAGGGTCCTTAAATGTGGAAGAGGAAGGAATGTGGAAGAGAAGAGTCAGTGTCTGCTATGGGCTGAATTGTGTCCCCTCAAAATTCGTATGTTGAAGCCGTAATCCCCAATGTGATGGTATCTGGAGGTGGGGCCTTTGGAAGGTGATCAAGTTTCAATGAGTCATGAGGATGGGGCCCTCATGGTGGGATTAGTGTCCTTATAAGAACAGACCAGAGAGCATGGGTGTCACACTCGCTCTCACTCATACTTGCTCTTGCTCTCTCTACCATGTGAGGACACAGCAAGAAGGTGGCTGTCTGCAAGCCTGGGAGACAGCCTCCACCAGAACCCAACTATGCTGGCACTCTGATCCCTGACTTCCAGTCCGAACTGTGAGAGACAAGTCTGTGGTTTAAACCACCCAGTCTGTGGTATTTTGTCATGGCAGCCCGTGTAGACTACCACAACGTCAGAGTGACATAGCATGACAAAGAGTCCACTAGCCATAGCTGGCTTTGAAGATGGAGGGAGGCCAAAAGCCAAGGAATGCAAGCAGCCTCTAGAAGCTGGAAAAGGCAAGGAAACCTCCCTGCCTCCAGGAAGGAACTCAGCCAACACCTTGATTTTAGCCCAGTGAGACCAGTTTGGACTTTTGAGTTCCAGAGCTGCAAGATAAAATTGTGTCATTTAAGGCACTCCATTTGTGGTAATTTGTTACAGCAGCCATAGAAAACTAATACAGGAGAGTCAAAGGAGGCTAATGCTGTATCAAGTCTCAGCTTGATGAGGATGGTTGGAGAAGGGTGGGCAGGTTCCTTTAACAGGTGCCTGGGACAGGAGGAGCATGTGTACAGACCAGGAGTGGGGTTGGGTGGCAGACAGTGTGCAAAGACACAGATATAGTCATGAGATGCTCATGAAGCAGTGAGCCAGCAGTCGGCCAGGAGCAGAGAGAGACTATGGAGAACTGCAGATCAATGAGAGGTCAGATGGCGCCAATCCATGACGAATCAGGAAAGCAGGCAAAAAAAGTCTTGGTCTCACAGAAATTAAAGAACAGGAGACAGGAAAAGGTATATGGCAGTATAAGGCATAAATACTAAATTATTTTTACTGTTCTTTCAACCATACATAAAACGAGTGCTCTCCCTACGCAAGCAGTGGCCTTACGGTGTTAAACACCCTAATGATCAAACCACTATGGGGAACTTCTCTTGGAACCAACTGCCTTCAGAGCCAGAATGACTATAGTTATAAGGCTTCTAACGAACTGTGGTTGCCAGGAGCTTAGTCGCTTACTGAATATGTCTCACTCATTTCTGACGTCTAGTTCTAAAAAAAATTAATCTATCCTTAGACTCCTCTACTAAATATATTCAAAAGAATGTGCCACTTAAAGCAGTTCTAGAGAAGAGTTCCAAAAGTTCTGTGAGCGATGTCAGCAACATCACAGGAAAAGGTGCAGGGTTTCCTCAGGTGACTTTTTTGAAGTAGACAACACTTGTTCTGAAACAAAGACTTCAGGATCAGTATCCTGGCTTAAAAAAAAAAAATTCAGACTCATGGCCTTATAATAACTCAAACTTGGCATGATATAACAGATGGGTGAAAGATGACAAAAATAGGAGACCCCAGGGAGGTGAGGCTCACGGTCAGTCTGCTGTATGTGTGGTTCCTCAGAAAGGACACAGGCTGGGTGACCAGAGAGCCAGGGTAAAATTCCAGAACAAACTTCTCAACTTTCTTAAGCCTCAGTTTCCTCTGATAAGGTGGCAAAATGCCATTTCAAGTAGACAGAAGGGCATGTGCAGAGAAGGCACAAAATGTGGCACTCCGGGGAAAACTGCAAGTTGTTTCAAAGAAGGGCACAAAGAGCTGGAAGGGACGTCTGGACAGGTAGCCTCGGTCCAGGTGATGCAAGGAGCTGGGGCTGCATCTGGCATTCTGCAGTGTTTACTAACCTGACGCTGATGTTGGGGGCGATTAAGGGAGGCAGTGGCAGTTTCATAGGCAAATATATTTGGAAAAGGTTAAGATCTATTCCTCTCACAACCCACGTTAGCATATGAAAAGCTCTGGCTGGTCCAGCAGGAAGAGAAGCCTGTTTACCTGTGCTTTACCCCAATTTTCCTCAAGTTCTAGAGCCCACAAAGGTCTTCCCCATCTCTCCCAGGCCCTGGAACTCGGCTTCATGAACACCAACTGCAGAGTTCTGGGCAGAGAAGTGACGTCACTGGGTTGTACTGTAGAAAATGCTCTGGGGCAGGTAAGCAGTGAGGTTTGTGGCACATGCTCCGCAATGCAGGTCAGAAAGGCCGATTTGACACAAGTGGTGTTAAATTCTAAAGGCCAGCTTCCTGACACCAAAGTGCTCACACCTTCTCCTTTCTGATGCTTGTTTGTTGAAAAGCAACACTGCCGGCTCGGGCTAGCCTCGGGAGACACAAGTTCCTCCTCAAGACCAGAAGCAGTCGCGTAGCCAATGTCTGCATGAGAAGCATGTTACTTCATTTTTATTTCTCATCAGAACAGCCTTCTCAACATGACTTTAAAATCACTTTTGGGGGCCGGCCCGGTGGTGTAGTGGTTAAGTGCTCCGCTTCGGCGGCCCGGGGTTCGCAGGTTCACCTCCCGGGCATGGACGTACGCACCACTCATCAAGCCATGCTGTGGCAGCGTCCCATATACAAAACAGAGCAAGATGGGCACAGATGTTAGCTCAAGGCCAATCTTCCTCACAAAAAAAAGGAAAAAAAATCACTTTTGAACCCAATCAGAACATAAAATATCCCTTTTATATACTAGCCTTAAATTATAAACTCAAAAAGCCCAAGTGAACTCTGTAAAAAAAAAAAAAAACAAACTCAAGATATTTTTTGAAATCTGATGTTCATCAACAAAACTGAGCATCCATCTCTGAGTGATTTTTTAGAGTCTTGAAGATAGTCAGTCAGTGCACCAGACAGAGTGAAGACCCCTGGGGGCCTCTCAGCAGAGCAGCCACTGAGGACAACCCTGGACCAGCAGGAAGCCAAGCTCCAGGAGCAACCGGGGGCACCTTTAGCCCTCCAGTCCCAGGTTCCTCATTTGTAAAATGAGGACGGTTCGTTGTAAAGATGAGCACAATGTACAGAAAGCACAAGGTATGCAGGAAGTGTTCGAGAACATAAAAAAATCATTATTCCTCCCTACCCCCGCACTTCACCCAGGAAAGGAGCTAGAGGCAGGTGACCACCTTTTTTGGATATTTGAACACCTGTTTCAACAAATCTCAGTGCTGTATTAAGTGGAGAGAGTTTTATACTCTTTTCTTTGTTGATTACTTTTAAATAAAAATAAAATAATGATTTCCCTACATTTGTTTACGTCCAGTTAGGTGTCAGTCACTGAAAACCAACTCTACTCCCTTCTTTCATAAAATCAGTAGTTTTCAGGCAATCAATCAATCAATATTTATGTACTGGCAGGCTAGGAATGGTGGTGATTTTTCTTCTGTTGTTTATTTTTTTAAAATTGTAGAGGACTCTGAAGAACATGTAGATGAAGGTTTCTCAACCTTGGCATTACTGACATTTGGAGCTGGATACTTCTTTGTTGGGGGCTGTCCTGCACATCGTAGGATCTTCAGCAGCGTCCCCGGCCTCTAAGCATTAGGTGCCAACAGCATTACACACACACACCCCCCTCAGTTATTACAACGAAATGTCAGGGGTGGGGGGGCAAAATCGCCCTGGTTGAGAACCACTGATCTGCATTCTAACCTAAAGAGATTATTTTAGAAACATGGAAACCAGGGCTAAAAGATGCTACATGATTTGCTCCAGGGCACACAGGTAGCACCACAAGCTCCAGGTCCAAAAAGCTTTCAAACTTAGTTGGAAACTAGCTCAGTCAAGAACAACTTAAGTTCCATCTCTTCTTCTTCTTCTTCTTTTTTTTGGTGAGGAAGATTGGCCCTGAACTAACATCTGTTGCCAATCCTCCTCTTTTTGCTTAAGGAAGATTGTCCCTGAGCTAACATCTGTGCCAATCTTTCTCCACTTTATAAATAGGACACCCCCGCAGCATGGCTTGGTGAGCAGTGCGTAGGTCTGCGCCTGGGATCCAAACCCGCGAACCCCAGGATACCTAAGCAGAGCGCATGAACTTAACCACTACACTGGCCCCAAAGTCCCATCTCTTCTTTGCTTTTCTAAATTTATTCACATTCATTTGGCACCTATCATAAACAACTTAATACCCATCTAATCATTTTAACATCAATACAGTTACAATATACAAAACATGCAAAATAAAGGAAGGAAAATATATCTATAAAGTCAAAACTCGAAAACAATCACTTTTTTAGCATATTTCCCCCAGATCTTTTTTCGTATATATTTGTTCCCCCTCACCCACCTTGGTAATTTTTACCTTTTTTCTTTATCCTTTATGTCAAGACAGGACATGTCTCAAGATATGCACACATATCCACCCATGCAAATATACACATACATACACACACACATATATAATTTGTTCTGCTTAGAATTCAAGGGACTCTCAATCTGAGATCTTAAACCTTTCTTTAGTTCTGGAAATTTTTCAGCTACTACTTCTCCAAAATTTCCCCTTTTCCATTCTCTTTTCCCTCTTCTTGAACTCCTTCTAGGTAGATGCTGCTGTTGACTCCTCTGGGTCTATTTTCTGTGGCTCTTATTTTTTATTTTATACTGTCCACTCCTTTAACTTCTCATGTTGTGTTCAGGTAACTTGGGGCCTCACTAATTACCTCTTTCTATCTGGCAATTTATCAAATTTTAGTTTTTATTTCAATAATTCTATATATTTTTTATTTCTGAGCCTTTTACTGGTCCTTTTTCACTTGTACCTTCTCCCATTTCAGTAATTTAACAACGTCATTTGCCCCTTTAAGGATGTTAATCATATGTTCTTATATTAAATTCCTGTTCTGATTGCCCTATTAATTTGGTTTCCTCAAGTGTTAAGTTCTTCAGTTTCTTGACTGGGGGCTCTTCAAATGTTAGGCTACTATTCTTAGCAGTATCTTTGAATGAGCAGAAGTTTTTCATTTTCATGAAGTCTAGTTTATCAATTTTTTTCTAGGTGTATTGCTTTCTGTGTCCTATCTAAGAAACCTTAGCCTACCCCAGGTTGCAAAGATACTCTCCTATGTGTTCTTCAAGTTTTACACTTTTAGCTTTTACATTTAAATCTACGATCCACTTCAAGTAAATTTTTGTGTAAGGTGTGAGAGAGGGTCATACTTCATTCATTCCCATGTGGATATTCAGTTGTTTCAGCACCATTTGTCGAAAACACCTTCCTTTCCCCATTGGATTGCCTTGGCAACTTTGCTGAAAATTAAAAAAACATTTAAATGTGGGTCTGTCTCTAGACTCTCTATTTTGTTCTACTGATCTACTTGCTGACTCTTACACCAGTACCACAGAGTCTTGATTACTGAAGTTTTGCAAGACTTGAAGTCAGATAGTTTTTCTCTAACTCATTTTTTTTTTTCAAGATTGCTTTGGATATTCTAGGTTCTATGCATTTCCATATAAATTTTAGAATCAGCTTGCCAACTTCCTCTGCTGGGATTCTGATTGGGAGTGTGGTGATCTTGAAATCAATTTGGGAAGAACTGACATCTTAACAATATTGAGTCTTCCAACCCACGTCCATCATATACCCCTCTATTTATTTAGGTCTCCTTTCATTTCTGTCAGCGGTGTTTTGTAGTTTTCAATGTAGAGTTCGTGTATATTTTTTGTTAAATCTGCTTCTAAATACACTTGGCAATTCTTGATTGTAATATCTTTGCCGTTGAAATTTCCTACTAGACTCTTCACAATTCTTGGCTTACACAGCTCTCCTTGGAGGACAGGCAAAAGCAGCTACTGGATCTTGTGCTCACACTGTTTTAACTGGGGGAGTGGGGAGGCCGGGGGGGGGGGGCTAGGTGGGACATGTACTTCCAGAATGTTCCACATCCCTCCTGAAATCACAACCACCTAAGGCATTCCGTGTCCTTCTGCTCCAATTGCAGGGTCAAAGGGACACATATCAGGTGCCTGACTGCTTCTGTGGGAGTCGACCCTGGCCCTCCTCCTCCCAGGCCACCATCCTCCGGCCTCCACAGAGTTTCTGCCATTCTCCGCAGTGGTACACTCTCCACCAGCTTGCCCTCTTCTCTGCAATCCATCAGCCCTGCTACAACCTCTCTGGGATTCCTCACAACTTCTAGCCTCCCAAGGCTGCCACTTTGTTGTTTCTGAGTGAAACTATATAGTCACTTAAAGACTTTTAAAGAATATTTTCTATCACTTGTAAGGTTTTGTGCAGGCGGCAGACCTGCCACACATGTGCAGCCTGCTGTGTTTGAGTCAAAAGTTGCAGTGTTTTCTTTTTTTAAACCTATTTATAAATCTAGATCAAATATTGAGTAATCGATTATGTTTTTCTATTTATTAATTTTCTTCCCAAACAAACAGGAAAGGCCAGATTTGGATAAGAGAGAAATGGAAAGGGCATTCGGATATGATTAACAGCACAAGTCAAGTAACAGACCCAGGAATGAGTCTGGTGTCCTCGTCAACCAGTTTGACAAAGCTGGTTCATGCAGAGCTGCCGTGAGAACCCAGCCGCACTGCGGAGAACAGGAAGCGCAACATGGGTTTGTGGGGGGGGGGGGGGGGGGGAGATGAACCCCCACACCAGAGCCAGACAATTAGCACAACAAAACACACTTCTAAAAATTAAACATCCCAACTCACCTCTATAATTTGCATGCCCAGAAAAAGGAGTTTGGTTGATTGTTCATCGGTGGTGATCAATACTATGGCATCAGGACTACAAATGCAATGTTTTCCACAAAGAAACCCCTAGGAAAGAATGCATACTCACCCAGCCCAGAGATATTTATTGCTTTCACAGATTTCTTCATTTTGTAAAGAACCATCCGGTCCACGTCCAAAGCCTGAAACATAGAAAATACATTAATTAAAACAGGTGTTTGAGCTTAGGTCATGACTACCACAGAGCAGCCACGTGAGAGCCACTCTGGAGGCCCCTCTGGGGCTGCTCCTGTGGGACAAATCCTCAGTGTGGTGTGAGGATCGAGCAGTCACCAAAAGCCACTGCCTCCTCACGTGCCTCGTCCACCTGAAGCATGTGAGCTGCTTCCATCCACACCACCTGCTGGACATTAGCCTTCTGCAGTGAAACGATTTAACTTGGACCAACTCCACTTCTACCAAGTCTCCGTTCTCCCTGTGAGCCAGCAAAGGCTCTGGGATAGGCCAGACCACCATTGTGTCTGTGCTCCTTCCGCCGACAGAGGCAAAGGACGGTGAGCAGGAGGAGTTGTGACTGGTGTGCGGTGAGGCAGAATGCCACGTCCCTTCGGCAAGACAGTCAACTTGTGGCACCAGACTGGTCTGGCCAGAGGCAGCATGACTAGTCATGGGAAGGCAAACCCACTTGAGATTCAGAAAGACCCAAATACGAATCTACTTGTTTGCTGTTTTAGAAGCCATGTTCCTATTCCTCTCCAGGCCTCAGATTTCTATTCCAGAAACTGGGAATAACAAGGCTGAAGAGATTAAGTAGACACACTTAGGTACTTAATATCAACAAATAATTATAGACCAACCATGACACAGTAGTACTATATGGCACTTAACAATCCTAACACACAGTAGATGCTCAGACAATATTTGTTCAATGACTTGTTGTTAATTTGTTCAATCAAACCTGGAGACTCAATTATAGCTCTGCTTTCACAATAGATACAAGGCTAAGCTTTCCTTTTAAACCAATTAAACACCATAGAAGAGCAATGGGTGCCACTTTTAGTTGTGATGGGAGGGAGAGAGAATTTGTAAACTGGGATAGTGACACCAATCACAGGGTTACTGTAAAGACTAGATGAAGACCTGCAGGGGAAGCACCCAGCCCCATATCTGGTACACAGCAGACACTCGATAACACTCGAGAAGTTATTACTCATTGTGAGTTTTGACCATAAAAAATTGCAATGACCTATCATCTTAAACAGCATATATCACCTCAAGAGAAATAGATTCTGGACTTCCTTCCTGAATCACCTTCTGAATTCATTCAGTATCAGCATCATAAGTCCTAGTTCTAATGCAACAATGACTATTTTATTGGATGCTAAAAACATGTGATTTGTGCTGATCATTTTAAATAGAAAAATGACCACAAGGCACCAGACATTTGACAGAGTGGTTACAATACAAAGAGAAGTTATAATTTAAAAAAAAGCATTTTTCCCCCACATATTGTAGAGAAGGGTAGGTTAGGACTGATACCGAGAGTCAAAATTTCTTATAGAGAGTTAACTTTTATTTTCTAGGAGGTCATCTCTAATCCATTCCTAACCTTCCCTTAAAACATAAAAAGGTATCTGGAAACAGTAAATAGCCCATGAAAATCACTACTGAACTCTTTTTCTCACAAAGCCTCATCAACTTTTACTCTCCCATCTGCCATCCAGCAAATAATATCCTGCAACCCATGTACTGACTTCTTTGCCAGTGCCAGCAAGAAGACAAGATTTGCTCAGGGCTGTGTCAGAAACACTAGTTCCTGAAGATTTATCAACCGCGTGTCAGAAAGTACAGCGCTCACATACAAAGATACACATTCAGTGCACTCATCAAAGCTCTGGAAGGTCCCAATCCCCAGGTGAACGGCCACTACTGGAAAACACACATTTGATCTAATCAACATCCAGTCTAGCACTTCGAGAGAATTTGGTCTTGCCCAGTCTTCAGAATTGTTAGAATAGTAGCTGACCCACATTCAAATGTAAAACCTGCTCCTCTGGCTAAAGCTTCCCACAGAAAGCAGAAGAACCAACACCAGCCTGGTTAGACTATATGGAAACATCGTAAGTCAGACAATATTCTTATTAAGCCCTTTCTGTATGCTAGGAGGCGTGAAGAGAGAAACACACAACAAAAGGTGGAGTGGCCGCTCCCAGCCCAGGTCACTGGTGAGGATTCCTGATGTTCTCAGAATAATGTCTCAGCTCTGCAGCAGGGCTTTAAAACCTTCTCGTGATCTGGCCCCTGTTACTTCTGCCTCATGTGATGTCTTCCCACTTCCACCTGTACCTAAGCTTCCATCACAGTGAACCACTGTAGCTCCGCCCTCAACTGCTTCCTTCTCTTTACTTCCAAGGATTGTACACCCTCTTCCCTCCTTAGAATACTCTTCCCCTCCTCTTGACCCGTTAGCTTCAACTCTGACTCTGCAGGCTGGTTTCAAGACATCTCCTCCTCCTGGAAGCCCTCTTGGATGGGGGAGGCACTCATCCCAGCTCTTCCTGTAGCAACCCGTGCTTACTCAATAGTTCATCTGATAAATGTACTGAGCACCTACACATGCCAAGTACTAAGCTAGATATTAGAGATAAAATGGTGGGCAAAACAGGGCAATGCCCATACCTTCACGGAGTTTACAATCTAGCAAAAGATCATCCCCTAAATAAACACCAATGAACTATGACAAAAGTCAGAAGCCTAGGACTTATCATGTACACTGACCTGCTTTTCCACTTGTCCAGCTGTGCCTTGAGACCTGTGCTGTCCAATGTGAAACCTACTAGCCACACGTGTCTGTTGAGTATTAAAATGTGGCTAGTGCTACACGTTAAAACAATATTTTGGACATATTCGCTTAAATAAGATATTAACAAAATTAATTTTACTGTTTCTTTTTTAACCTTTTCTAATGCTCTCCTCTAAAGGCAGGAACTTTTTCATCACTGTGTCCCCAGTGCCCAACAGAGAGCCTGGCACAGAACAACTCAAACCGCAGCGCAGTAAATGACTATGAGACTAGAAAGACTGGCAGGGGCTCAAAACCTGGTGACGGTGTCCTTGCTGAGCCCAGAGACAACAGGCAGCTACCGAAGGCTTCTCAGCTGGGGGAGGTGAGAGCTGTATTGAAGGTCATTCAGGCCACAGTGAGAACAATGAATCTGGGCAGATAGGAAGTGGATTCAGGAAAGGCTACCCAAAGGTGAGGGACCTGGTGGGGACCCACGGTTGGGAAGCCATTTGGGGCTCCATGCAGGGCAGCAGACATTCTGGAAAAGTCAGTGAGTGGCCAGGGAGATCTATTCTGCCTCTCTCAACTGGATTTTAGCTCTCCAGCTTCTGGCACTCCCATAAATGACAGAGCAATCTTCTGTCCACAGGACTTTGGCTCAAACATGCTGAGAAAAATGGGAACTGGATGTAGTCAGATACTTCAGTGTGGAAGGCCGACCCCAGATCGCTTTGCAACACCGATGAACTCTGACACCTTATATTTCCTTCCGCATTATATTGTGGGACACACCCCTCCCCGGTCATTTACCGTATAAAACTCTTTTAAAAATATATACCACCACATGGAAATTCTAACTTTGTTATTAAAGGGGATGTATTGTTTCCTGAACCCAAGAACGAGTGGATAAACAATAACTGTTGCCTTTCTGCAGCCTGTCAAGAAGAGACTGGAAATAAAGGTAAGGTAGGCAGTAGAGGTAATTTTTAATAGAAATTGCAAGAGGGAAAAGCAATTACCTCCCCACTCAAAAACACACCCTTCATTATGGTGCATATTTACAGGTAATTAAGATTAAACTTGGTTAGAAGTTAGAATGATTAAGACTGAGCGCTAGAAAAACTCTCCTGTCAACTATATATAAAAAGAGCACCAGAATCTTAAAACAACAAAAGTAACAAAACTTGAGAGACTCAAGAAACCAAAGGTGTCCACCAATCAGGCTGAGATATCTAACCGGATTAGGCACTCACCCACACCCTCTCCCTCCCAGAAAAAATCTACCCAAGCTCAGGAGAAGGAAAAAGAGCTGCAACTTTGGCCAGAATTTGTGTGTAAAAACTAGAAACACGGGCAAAAATCTAATAGCCAATACAGACCTAAGCCGGAACTGCACAACTACTTAAGTCTGGCCAAACCTCATTAATTCTGACAAGCTAAAGCTGACCTTTAGTTTATAAAACAAGTTTCACAGAGTAAATTTATCATATAAACAAGACTGTTAGAGACATGGCTCAGATATGTCAGAGGAAAATAAACAACTGTTTTCAACCACTCTAAAAGTGTCTCTTTCGATCCCCCAAACTGTTATATTAATAGCCGTGCTCTTATTTATTCATGAAAGCAGCTTCCCTCAGAGTCCACTGTCCCATCCCAGCTGTGGCCACTGCCCCCGGGCAGTGTGCAGCGTGGGAAAGGAAAGCCCTCCTGGGGAGGAGACCAAAAGATTGCTCCCTCTTTTCCTTTCAGATCTGTGCTGTCCAATATGGCAGCCACTAGCCACATAGGAATATTTAAGAGTAAAATTAATTAAAATGTAATAAAATTAACAATTCAACCTCTCACGTCTTGTCACCTTTCTCAAGAGCCCCAGCCACACTCAATAAACTATTTCTAAACATGCCACCCTCTTTATGCTTTTCCTCTGTACCTGCACATCCCTCTGGGTGCCATCCCCTAGGGCTGTCCCATAGCCACTGGTATCATCTAGGGAGTCCTCTCTCTCTTCCTTCCATGGGCTTAGCACAAACGTCACCATGTGATACACCTGTCTCCCTTCAGAGGGCTGACTTAGTCTTTCTTTCCAGAGCCCTACAGGGACCTCTATCCTGGCATGGAGGCATCTCCATCCTGAAGCAGGACTGTGGGGGCCGAATCCACAGTCTGTCTGAGGAGATGAGCTTGGAGCACGGGTGGGCACCTCTGGGCCACAGGCCAAATCCCAGGCCTCAACCTCTTTTTATGCAGCCACGAGCTAAGGATTTGTACAGATGAATGTAGGGGAGGAAGACCTATCCTCTACCCACTCTGGGTCCTTTCTGGCTGGGCTACAAATTAAACTGACATGAGACCGAATAACAGGAGAAAAATCAAACAAAGCTTTATAACATGTACACATGGGAGAGACCCAGGAAAAACTGGGTAACTTTACAAAATGGTGGAGGTTCTCATCTTAAATACTACCTTCAGCTAAAGACAAAGGAGGATGTTGGGGGTGGGGGAGTCAGCTATGGGAGATTACCAGAAAAGCACAGTAAACAAGAGTAAGGTTAATATGCAGATTTAAGTCCTTGCCTTCCGCACTGATAACAATTTCTAGAGCTAAGGTCATCCCTCCTTCTTCCTAGTACGGAGAAGGAGACACCCTTACAAATGGAGATTTCCCTTATAAATGTAAATGTCTCTTACAAAGGATAACTTCTACTTTTACTTGATTTTCAGAACTTTGATAAGAATGGGCTTAGCAAGGACCCTCCCAGTCTATCCATACCCAGAGTTATCTATGGGGATGGCCTGTCCTGGGGACAGGCCTTCTATCTTAAATTCTTTTAGGCAGTTAGTTGGGGGGTGGAGGGGGTCAAAGTTTCTTTCTGAGTCTTTATTGTCTTCAGCTCGAAATAATCCACATACCAGAGTGGCACATCTTGGGGTGGCCTGCCCTGAACCCCATCATGAACATTTCCAATTGAAGTGATGGTGAGGTGAGAAATACTAACTTTGAACTCCAATTAAGAGAAATATTATCCCCCCAGAAAGAATTCCACTCTTCTCATTAGTGGACCTGCATTAATAAAAAACTGTACTCCATTATTAGCATTATACTTTGAATTTTCTTAATAAAAGGTTTGTGGAAATTTATTTTCTCTCTTATATAAGTACCTACATAATACCCTCAATTTTGCCTCTAGGGCCGCAAAGCCTAAAATATTTACTATCTGGCCCTTCACAAAGTCTGCTGACCCCTGGCCTAGAAGATCCACACAAACGTTTCTCCAACACTGTCAGCTGGCCCCTGCTCCTCCTGGCACAGCACCAGTTTGGTCCCCAGGACCCCAAGGTCTCAATTCGAGCCTGCAAGTGTGGGAAGGGGCTGGCTTCATCCCTGGACCCCAAAGATGCTGCTCTGGAGAGGAAAAGAGGATGGCAGACCACTGGCTGCCCCCATTTGGGCTGCCTGGGAGTCACGTGCCACTCTCCTGTCCCATCTCATCTCCCATTGTTCCTTGTGCAAAAGGCCAACCTAAGAGGAAATGACATTTTTGAAAGACAGTAGACCAAAACACAAAACAAAACAACACTCAGATCTGTGCCCCAAAGATAGCTTTGCCAAGAAAGAGTCACAAACATTTAGATGGCAGCTTTGTCTCATCACACATTTGACTTTGCTTTTGAAGTAATACAGATCATTAATGATAGTGTCAAATATTTCCAGAAGGCTTCTAGGAAGCATAGTAACACACTGTGGACTGCAGGCTCAGTTTAAAGCCGAAGTAATAATGGATCTACCTCCTTCTGGGAATAAAGCAGAGGCCTGGAGAATAGCAGGTGTCATAAAGAATTAAGATCAAATAAATACCCAAGCTAAATCACAGCTGTGTAAAACATGTGTGCATAAGGACAAACTACAACAGCACACTTTGGTACTGTCTAATAAAACTGACGTTACTCATACTATGTACACGTCTGCACCAGAAGACACATACAAGGATGTTTATGACATTCCTCAAAATAGCCCAAAACTGACAGCCCAAATGCCTGTCAATGGTAACATGGATGAACTGTCACACATTTTATAATAGAGTGCTACCCAGCAATGGAGATGAACAAACTTTACCTACCAGAATATAAATGAATTTTACAAAAACATTAAGCAAAAAAAGCAAGTTGCAAAAATATACACGCAATATAATACCATAAAAGATAAAAAGATAGGAAAAACTAGATTATATTGTTTGTTTAGGGATGTATATATTGCTGATAAAATTACCAACAGAAGCAAGGAGGTGAGGATCGCAGTCGGGATGTGGCTACCTCTTTAAGAGTCATGATGGGACGGCACACAAGTGTTCCTGGAACATTGACCATGACCAGGAAGGACAGGTGATGGTTGAATGAGTGTTTACTTTATAATCATTCCTTAAATTATAGTGTATTTCTTCACGTATGTATATGATATACTATGGATAAAAGTAAATTTTAAGATTTTTTATAGAAAAGAAATTAAGATCAACTACAGTTTGTGGGAAGAGCCAGAAATGTTGCCTAAATGAAAGTGAATTCACAGGGGTCAATTATTAGCCTAGCATTTTGGTCACACACAAGGAGTGAAAGGAGCTTAGAGAGCCCCTCCTCCATTCCCAAACTATCGGAGAGCAGAAGACACAAATGAGCAAGCCGGAGAAAGAGGTGAAAACAGAACCCAAGTCTGCCAACTCCTACAGTAGGCAACCCTTGAGGGCAGGCAAAGAGAAAAGATACACTTTTCTCATTTTCTCTTACACACTGTTTTTATTCCTGAGAATATCTCAGATTCTGTGCCTATCCATCAGAATCAGGGGTGGCCCAGTGAGCATCTCTTCAGAGGAGGGCCCATTCCCTCACCCCCAACCACCAACTGGACCTTGGCCACGTCCTCAATCACAGGTGCTTGCAACAGGTGCATCCATACCTGGGGGGCCATCCATCAGGGAGAGGGGCACCAGCATCCCCGGCCCACATGCACGCGGCTGACCCATGAGCCACGTGCGTGTGTACAGGGCTGAAAGCAAAAAGCAAGTAAAGCAGCTTTACAAAAGATCCAAATGCAACAGAGCTTATTAAAAATTCCATCTTGGGAAGACAGAAAGCACAAGATTATTTATTAAACCAACTGAACACACACACAAAACACTGTGAAAGTGAGAAGTGAACTGTTATAAACGAGAGAGGACAAGTGAGTGTTGTATTATACACATAAACTGTGAGTGTGTATATAAAGGTACCAGAAGCAAATAATCACTGCTGTCTCAGGGAAAACTGGAGGGCTTTTTGGGTTCCTCTACTTTTAAACTATCATTAACATGAGTACATTATACTTGAAATTTTTTAAAATTAAGGAAAATGAAAAGTACTTCAATATCCTACACTTTGTTACCTTTTTCAATTATTTTCACATCAAGTAGGGTATTGAGGACCTGTTTAACTTGGAGTACAAAAATACGCCAAAGAAACTGATTAAACAATAAAGAAAAACACCCCAAATTGCATATTTCCATATATAAATATATACACAGAAAAAAGTCCTGGAAGGTGATACATGAAACTGTCACAGTGGTCACCCAGGGAGACAGAGACGATAGTGAAGGGAGACTCATTTTGGTACTGTTTGAAATATTTACTACAGGAATATATTCTTAGGACTTGTGTGGTTAAAAATCAAAAATGAAAGAGAAAACAGCTCTATGGAATAAAAAGGAACGTCACACTAACCCAGGCTGTCCTGGCAGAAATGCTGTGCCCTGGAGCATGCTGAACATGGCCATGAGTGGCCATCAGCAGCTGGACCCCAGGAAGCTGAGAACTCACAAAACATGAAAACCCTTGAAGGTCCCAGGGGCAGATACAAGAAATACAAATCAAAAGAATAAAGGACCTGGGTAAAAGGCTGATAGTTTGAAACAAAACAAAACTGGTGTCACATGCTGCCCCTCACACGGCCACCGAAGGCACTGCTGCCCACTCGAGTCTTCCAGAACACAGGCTTGCAAGAGGGAGCAAAGCACTTCACCCAAACGGTTCCTACCCTTTAGTTCTATCCCAATTGTTGAAATACCCTCCCCACATCCTCCCTCCTTTCCCCACAAGCTGTTTCTACAAAGATGTTCTCAACAGGACTTTTAAAAGAGAAAAAAAAAATTTACAATTCATAAATCATAAGAATTTAATTCATATGATTAAATTCTCGACAGTTGTTACTACAACTGAAGTAGACTGTGTCACACTACGTGAAAACAGTAAGTGGAAAAGGAACACAGACTATGTACAAATGGCCGTGTTAACAAAGGAGAGCCTTGAGGCCCATCGAGCTTGAAGAACAAAGTACCCACAGGAACCACCATGAACCTATCACCGGGGACGTCAGCCGTGAGCACAGGCTTTACTGGATCACTATTTAGAGAAACGGAAACAGATGATAGTGATCTCCAGCTTTATAAAAATGCTTCACATCCTGATTTTTATTTAGCAGGGGGAAGAGCCTCTGGGAGATAGGGGGAGTTGAAAGGAGAAAGGCAAATTTTGGCAAGACAGCTACAACACACCAGCAGCAAAGGCACTCCTGTCCAGGTGCCCTGTTCCCAGAGGAGGTACAGGGACAGGAGGGGGGCCTGGCCCGGGGTCCCCCTGACACCTCCACCACCACATTACTCAAGCTCTGCCCCCCACATGACAAAAGAGTTCAGATGCAAGGCAGGAAGTGGGCTATCTCAGGAGAATAACCACAGACAAAATAAGGGACATTATACCAGAAGGGACCAACACATCACTGAAGGAAGTGGGAGGAGAAAGGGTGAGGCCACTGCCTCGGACCAGGCGTCTGACGCCTGGGGATCCAGAAGAAGCGGGAGAAGAGGCTGGGAAGGCGACCTTCAGTTGGGAGTGAGGTCAGCCTTCCACATCTGTCCCAGTCCCAGAAGACAATGTAATCACGAGCCAGGCTGATTTCCCCAGGAAACAAAGATCAAGCCACATGAACTCCAATTCGGTAACATAAACAGGGGAGAGGAGACATGAGAGCTGTTTTCTTTCTGAGCCCTACATGCAGACAAGGAGTACTAAGCAGGACTTTGCTTCCGGAGGCTCTGGAGGCCTGCCAGAGACACCACCATATCCATTCTGTGGGTTCTGTCCCTACCGCTCACCCCTTTCAGCAGACCTGGCTCTACCATTAACTGGGCCCCCGATGGGGGCCTTTTTGCTGTCAACTGACTGCCATATTTGTGTTTTACGTATTCTTTCAAAAAGTGCATCATGTGACTGTGACCAGAGACTTTAAGCAATACATGCATTGAAAATGGGAAAAACCATTATTCCATTCTAGTCTCCTAATTCCCTTCTAACACCCACATCCCTAACTCCACAATGTCACCTACGGGAAGACACCAAAAAGAAAACCCAGAAGAATATGATCTTAGTTATGGTCTCTCAACGCTGATCCTTTAGGAGAATAGTGCAGTGGTTAAAAGTCACTGGTTTTCGAGTCAGACAGACGTGGTTCTAAACCAGGCTCCACTTACTAGCAGCATGGCCTCAGAAAAATTACTTCACCTCACTGACTTCAGTTTCTTCAATTATACATTGGGAATAATAATACTTCATATGAGATCACCAATAAATACAGTATTTGGTATACTGTGGGCACTCAATAATTGATAGCCATTATTAGTGTCCTCTGGTTCTTGGAGGGGCTGGATCTACACTCTGCCAAGTAAGGCAGCTGTTCAGAAACCATCACCCTAGTACTGTCCCAATCAATAGGATAAATATTTTCAGGTCTGATAATGACTATGATAATGAGGAAAAAAGTACTAAGAAAAAAATACCTCTGTAGCTCATGCTAGCCTTTCACTTCCACTACTAAGTGTTTTTCCATCAAAATTTAAGTTCTTCAAACTTTTCCTGCTGTGTTTTTCCGACTCCCCAAAGGGGAACAGAGAAAACAGGCAGGACCACACAGCAAGTGGTGGAGCAGGGTGCTCTGGGCCAACTTAGTGGATGGGAGTCACTTGTCCCCTCTCAGCTTTAACATTTAGGGTTGAATGGAACAGAGTGTGGAACTCCAGGTTTTTCTGTGTATGTAAGGAAGACCAGCCCTGAGCTAACATCCGTTGCCAATCCTCCTCTTTTTGCTGAGGAAGACTGGCCCTGGGCTAACATCCTTGCCCATCTTCCTCTACTTTATATGGGACGCCGCCATGGCAGGGCTGACAAGCGGTGCGTCGGCGGGCACCCGGCATCTGAACCCGCGAACCCCGGGCTGCCAAGCGCGGACTAAACCGCTGCACCACTGGGCCGGCCCCTGGAACTCCAGTTTTGAAGTGCAAGGGGAGTGGGTGGGTGCCTGGTGTCACCTGTCCCCTGATCCCCCACCTTGTAGACTTCTTGGTGTGGGGAACCCCACTTATAAAGCAAGACCTCTAGGGAGGCTTGCCCCTCTCACACCTGTGTGACACAGACGTATGTCAGCCCAGCGCAGTCCAAGCTCTGCCCACCCTCCCCCCACAAGCAGCCACACAGTTAACGGGAGGGGGACTGGATGGTCTCCAAGGCTCTAAGAGTGCTCCCAGAAAACAAACCACCACTGTGCTCCTCAGATAGGGTCATCAGTATGAGAGAAACACCTTAGCTCCAAAGACAGCACATACATAGTCTAAAAAGGCATCCACAGTCTCAGGTATTACATAGCAATTTAAATCCCACAAAGCACTTTAACATCCATTATCTTACACAATATTTACAACATCTTGTGAAATCATCATGAGTTCCCCCAATTTAAAGTAGAAGAAACCGACTCAAAGAGTTTAAGTGACATGCCCAAGGCCATTTATTTGGCTTTGAACTAATGAAAAGCTAGGAGAGCTCCAGCAAACTGAGGGACAAGCTTCCAAAACTATGTCCCCCCACCCTCTATTTATAACAGCCTCCCGTCCTGAGCCAGGAGGAGAACAGGGGCACTCACCAGGCTTCTGCTGCTGCCTTCTCTAATGTTTGGGGAAAATAATCTCTCACCCCCCTGCCCCACCCATTATGCTTCCTTATTTAAGCCCTTTTCCACTAACCTCAGCCAGAGCTAAAACCACGTGGAGCTCCTCTTTCCATCCCAGGGATGCTGTCTACTTCCACTCACCCAGAAAGTTGCTGAGGCCATCTCCTCAGTCCATGTGGCTGCCCTTGCTCCCGCCACCCCAAACTGCACTGGCATCTGATGTTCACCAGGAGCACAGGCATACCCACCCAGAACACCTTGTGTAATCAATTCTGTGGTTTCAGAACCTTCCCAAGGGCCAGAGGGGCAGAGGAGTGGATAAAAGGCGTGTGGTGGAGGTGGTGGGTTGGTTTGCCATCATTTGCAAATGTCCAGGTTACACAATCTATTCCTGGGCTTTTCAAGGAGAAGATTAAATGACCATTCTCTTTACTCTTGCCATGTCTTGATCTTCCACTTCTCAGCTCCTGTTTCTCATCCCAAAGACCTGGCCCCGCTGCCCTATGATGGGATGGCAAGTAGGGAGGAGGGAAACCAAGCATGAGGAAGGGAGAAGAAAGGAAGGAAGGAAGGAAGGAAGCACCAGGCTTGTTGAGGCCCCAAAGCTGACTGCCATACACAAAGCCAACCTCTAATGCAGCAGAGACAGTTTTCTGAAAAAAAGAGGGTAACAATGCAAATAAGGCTCACATGCTAACTGGATCCCTTGTGCCCCCACTTCTGCTGTACCACATGGAAGTCATGGTGCCATTCCTCCATCCATAGCTCCCTACCCCCAAATCTATCCTCTCTAGGAACTCATCTTTTCCTTTCTCTGCAATCCAAGTAATGCAGTGATGGGGAAGGGCAAAGATAAACTGGGGGAGGCCTGAGGGTGTATTGGAACCACCCAGGCATTTTTCCTGCCCCCAGACAACACACTCCACACCCCACTTCATCCTTGTGACCCAGGCTTACTGTGAGGGACACTGGTACAGTAAAGAGACCACGGCTTAGGAGACACAGACCTAGGCTTTAATTCCCACATCTCCACACATGAATTACTTGATCTCCTGGGCCTCAGTTTCCATATCCCTAAAATGGGGCAAAAATATCTACTTGATATGGCTAATGTGAGCATTACACGATATGAATGCGCACAGCCTTGGCAGTTGGGAAGTATCTGGGTTAATGTGAGGACTCTTCCCCGCCCACTGCTCCAACAGACAGCACAACAGAGCAATCAGGTAATGCGACTGCTGACTGACTCTAGGACAGAGACAGGATTACCTCTGGACCTGGTCAACTGCTTTAGAGGGCCCTGCTCTGGCTCTCCTCCAGCTGCAGCCCTCTCCACATACGGCGAGAAGTCCGAGGGCCAAGGGGGCGCACCTACTGGGAGCCCACACCACCCCCTCCTAGACTGCACTGCAGACACCCAACTCCCCAGAATCCTCTGCACCAACAGCCTGAGTCTGTGTGGGTTTCTTCTACTTTTTACCCAGTGTGTTCAACCCTAGGTCCAAAGGGTGGCTGTTTGTGGGAAAAGGGTGGGCAGAGTTAGGACCTGCACTGGACTGGGGCAAGGAGTGAACCTGGAGGTGGGCCCCCTGCAAGCATGAGGGGGCAAGCCTGCCTAGAGGCCTTGGTTCATAACCCTGGGTTCCCCGAGCCAAAGGGTCTACAGGGTGGGAGAGTGGTGAACAGGCTGACACGAGGTGCCCACCCACTCCCCTTGCACTTCAGAACTGGGGTTCTACACTCTGCTCCGTTTAACCCTAGGACTATGCAGAACCCTTCAGGTCCCAGGGTGTGAGAGCTGAGAAGGTGGTGTGAAGAAGTTCAGCATCAGCACCAGCCCCAGCCTCAAACACGGCGTGGCTACTGTACATGCCAGGCGTCAGAAGGGTTCATCTGAAGAAAAGAGACCTCTGCTAAAAACACACACACAGACTGGATTCCACTGCACTGGAAGGACAGGAGTCCACAAACCAGGGCCACATTCTGACAGGTGGGCCGGCCTTGGAGCAGGGAGGCCTGAGAGCCAGCTAGGAGCAAAGCAGGGACGGGAGAACCGTCAAGAGACGCCGATGGACTCATTCTTTCTCTTTCCCTCTGAATAACTCTGCCCTCAGATAACATCCACTCACTTAGGAAGCAGGCGTGAAAGACGGTGAGTTGAGGCTGTGGCATGGAACAGAAATGCGGGAAAGGCCAAGTTAGAAGGAACCCAGAGAGAAAGGGTGACGTTTCAGAGACGAGCTACTCCTGACACCCAGAGAGGAGGGCCAGACCATGCAGTGGAGGCAAAGCTGGAGATCGGGGAGGCCGGGGGCGCAAAGGAGACAGGGTCCCTGTCACTGATGGGGAGTGGGAGAGGGCGGGATGTGCAGCAAAAGGCAAGACTGGCCCCTGGCCGAGGTGGCTCAGAACCTCCTCGACTTCTGAGGGTCATCAAAGGCTGTTTAATTTCAGCATTTGAGGATGTGAGCATTTCTCCCCAGAGAAGGGCTTCAGACCATTAGTTTTATTTTCTTTGTCTGTTCTCCATCCAAAGAAAAGAAAATTCAAAACCCCAGCTAATCAAACAGAGGGAGAGCAAGGAAATGGGTCCCCTGGGCAGCCCCAACCCAGGGGAAGAGGCAACCCTCCTACCCACACGCCAGAGCCGCCCGGCCCGGGACAGACCCCAGCTGATGTCCTCATCCTTCCCTGCCCGTGAGCCGCCTGCCTGCAGAAGCGGCCCTCCTGCAGGACACACACCCCACTGCATGCCGCAGGCCCCAGAGAACCCCAAAATGCTGAGTCCTAAAAACAGACACTGTGTTCAATGGTGCTGTTTGTTTAGTCTGAATGGTGAAGGGGAGAAGAGAGGGACAAAAGATAAAAATATAAAAGTAAAGATATTCTATGTTTCTCAGACCAGAATCCTATCTGCTTTAAAGCTATATGCAAAGTATTTACTATCCCTCAAAAAAGCAAATACACAAATTATTTACTATTCCTCAAGAAACCTGAGGAAGCTGCAATAGCCTAGAGAAGAGAAGGCAGCTTGTCCAGGTTCTGCTGGTTCAAGCTACACAGCCCAGGGATCCAGAAGGTTTACATTTACTACAGTGACTGAAAACAATGGATTGTGCAAAATGAGGGGATGAATACGGTGGCAGGGAAAAGGCCCCTGGCCGGGCCTAGAGCCCAGGGCACCATCCAGGCTCTGTCACCTACTCATCGTGGCCCTAGATGTCAGTTCTCCTCCAAGGTTCCACATGTAAAATTCTATGAATGTACTGTCTTTTAGACAGTTTGCACTTCAACAAAGAGAGATTACAATTCTATTCAAATATATGTGATGTAATGGATTAATTTTCCAGAATCCTGCCTGGAAATCTCAATAAAATCAGTTAATGACTAGCTATTAATACTGTGACTAATCCTATTCCTAGTGTAAAAACAAATATTTGGTAGTAGCAAAAAGTACTTTTTAACTAAAAATTCCACTGCATTTCCCTGGCTTGGATTTCTCAAAATAGACAAGAAGAAATGTAAAGTGTATGTCAGTACAACTTACCCAAAGGTCAAGGTGCAAACATGATACTATCAGCAGTCAATGGGGGTGGCAGTGACAACAGTCTCACACCTGCAGAGCACTTTCGACACGAAGGGCTTCTACACGTATTACGGCTGGTGATGCTCAAACTCGGGCAGTGGGTAACACAGGTAATGCTATCACAAGGCACAAACCAAGGCTCACAAAGGTTCTTTTCCCAAGGCCACAGAGGTAATGATAAACCAAGATGCGAGCTTTATAATTCCCTTTTCAGTTCAAAAAATACTTTCACATTCTCTTAGCCTGTTGTTCTTTCTGACATCACGTGCTCTTTCCTTAGTCTGTTCAAGGTAAATGACTGTTAAAAAGTCAAGGAACAGGGCCAGCCCAGTGGCGCAGTGGTTAAGTTTGCCCGCTCTGCTTTGGCGGCCCAGGCTTCACTGGTTCACACCCCGGGTACGGACCTACACACCACTCGTCAAACCATGCTGCGGTGGCAGCCCATATACAAAATAGAGGAAGATGGGCACAGATGTTAGCTCAGGGCTCACTTTCTCAGCAAAAAAGAGGAGGACTGGCAACAGATGTTAGCTCACGGTCAATCCTCCTCACACACACAAAAAATCAAGGAACAACAAACCAAGAAAATAAAGGTATTTTCATTTGGGGGAAAATGTTTTAAAAACCTGCAGCCATTCCATAATGCTTATTAGGTAGCTATTTCATTCACACTGCTGTCTGAGATTCTGTTCAAACCACTGTTTGTGAAACAGTCCCTGCTTTCAAAGACTTAAAATTTCCAGAGGCAACTGAGACTGCTTAGAAACTGGATCCCAGAGAATAACGACAAGACTATCAGCTCCTTTAGGACAGGGACCCACGTCTTCTGTCTCTGAGTCTCCAGGACTAGCACAGGGCCTGGCACCTATGGTGCTCCATAAACATGAAATGGATGAAACCATACTCATCGGCTCTTCAGTTTACACCAAACAACACTGCCACAGGCTCTGTCAGGGAAAGATTTCCTGCAGGAGGCAAACACAGTCACGTCCTGAAGAAAGTGATGGCTGTCAGAAAGACGGAGGAACCCCAGGCATGGAGATCAAACAGGTAAACAAGCAGGGCTATGCTGGCCACTCTGGGCACTCTGCTGGCTGGAGGGGAGTGTGGGTTGGAGACATCGAGAACCAAGAACAGACAGGACAAATGGCTAAGAGACAGTCATGATGTGTTTCATTCACTTGGTCAGTGGTTTTTTTAAACACAATTCTTCAGTATGAAATGGATTAAAAAAGGTATCTTACTAGAATACAGATTGTTCAAGTATGTAATATCATGTCCTATAAACTGAATCAATGAAAATAATGCGGCTGTTTTCATTCATTTGAAATTGGCAGCGTGGACGCCAGTGGCCTCTACTTTCACTTCAATACTCTTTTAGTTACACAAGATGGAGAAAATTCTGATTTGCACATATAAATAGAAACAGATGTCACAGACATACTTTTTAAAAACAGCCCAAGATATTCTTTATTTAAACTAATTCAAAAGCTTGGAAATAGGAAGACATTCGTTTCAACTCTACCACTAACAACATCTAACACCTTCCTGCAGTCAACAAGCACCTAAAACTTACAGTCACTGCTAAGCCCATGTTACCATGGCATAATGTGTTAGACATTCATTTTTTTGTACAACTGACTTTGCCTGACATTTAACTGAAGGCAGCACATGCACAGACACACACGCTAAACACCAACTTTTCACCTCTTGGCGCCAGCAACACTGTGCTAATTTCTTTTTGTCTTGATCACCCCAGAGTCACACTTGGCACATAGCTGGCACTCAAAATATTCATTAAATGAATCAATTGTGCTGCCAGGATAACTTGCTTTTCAGGGGACCCTAGAACAGCTCTTCTCGCACCATCTCTGTGAATACCTCTGAACCAGTAAATGTGTCACTGATTAGGAAGGCTGCAGATCTGCACTGGTCATTCTATGAATTCAGGTCTACACGTGCTCCTTCATCAAAAGAGGGCATTAAAGGGCTGGCCCGGTGGCATGGCGGTTGAGTTCACACACTCCGCTTAGGCAGCCCAGGGTTGGTGGGTTCAGATGCCGAGCACAGACCTACACACCGCTCATCAAGCCATGATGTGGCAGTGTCCCACAAAGAAAATAGAGGAAGATGGGCACAGATGTTAGCTCAGGGACAATCTTCCTCAAGCAAAAAGAGGAAGATTGGCAACAGATGTTAGCTCACGGCCAATCTTCTTCACTGGAAAAAAAAAAAGAGGGCATTAAAAACAACCCTAACTTCAGAGCTATATCAATGGAGCAACTCCAGTTTATAAGAAGTCCTCCTCACCACCTAACATGCCACCAACAGGCATACAAATAAATAAGATGAACTTGCACCCTCACAGTCCATTCTTACCAAGAGCTCAAAATGCTTCGGGGATATCACCTCACTGCTAGGTATGCAAACAGAATATAAATCTTGGCCTTTGGAAACTTTTTAAGTTGTTGGAAATATTAAAAATAAAACCAGTATAGAGATTATGCAGAAACCCTGAAGAACCTCTGGGGAACCGTAAGGTCCCCACATCGGTTCTGCCCTAATTTCCTTCATAACCTTAGGCAAGCCCCTTCAACTCAGTAAGAGTGGGAGGGGTGAACTTTGTAATTCTAAGAGTACCACCTGGAACTATCCATGGCTATGAACACACAAACCAGCATGCTACTGCTTTAAGCTCCAGTGTTCATCTACATCCAATAAATCATTCCACAGTAACAGATGATGTGAGGCCATCTCTTTAAAACACTATAGGAGAATTTTTTCAAGTAAATTGCAGGCTATGGATTCCTTAAATTTTTTTCTGTAAGAATGATTTATCCCAGCTCCCAGGAATACCTGCAATATTATTCCACAGAGTACATCTTTGAGAATCTTGTTTCAGATGATTGTTACTTAATGTTCCATTTCTCTTGAACATCCCCTTCCATTGAGAGCCATTCAATATATACAGAATCTCTACTCATGACCCATTTCATGATACAAAGCAATTTACATGGTTTAAGTACAGACATATAGATCAAAGAAGTTATACAATGGCCAATAAGGACATGAAAAGATGCTGAACATCATTAGTTATCAGGGAAATGTAAATTAAAACCACACTGAGATTCCACCACACACCCACTAAGATAGCTAAAATAGCTGACAATACCAATGTGGAGGATGTGAAGGAACTAGAACTCTCCTACACTGCCAATGGAAATGAAAAATGTACAATCACTTTAGAAAACAGTATGGCAGAATCTTATAAAGTTAAACATACATTTAGCATATAACCCAGCAATCCCACTCCTACGTGTTTACCTAAGTCAAAAACTAAAACATATGCCTACACAAAGACTTATACGCATATGTTCATAGCAACTTTATTCATAACATCCCAAAACAGAAAGAACCCAAATGCCTATCAGCTGGTGAACTGATAAACAAATTGTGGTATATCCATTCAATAGACTATTACTCAGCAATAAAAAGGAGTGATCTAAGGAGACACACAGCAATGGACGGATGACTCTAAAAGGCACTATGCTAAGTGAAAAGAAGCCAGATGCAAAGGCTACATGCCATACGATTCCATGCATATGAAATTTCAACTACAGTGACAAAAGGCAAAACTACAGTGACAGAAAGCAGACCAGTGACTGCCAGGGGCCAGGAGTGGGAGGACTGACCTCAGAGGGGCTCGAGGGAACTTTATGGGGTGATGGGACTCCTATGTTATAATTGTAGTGGTGGTTACAAGACTGAAACATTCTACATAACTCAATGAATTACACACTTAAAACTGGTGAACTTGGGGGCTGCCCGGTGGCGCAGCGGTTTAGTCCGCGCTTCGCAGCCCGGGGTTCGCAGGTTCGGATCCCGGGCGCCCGCCGATGCACTGCCTGTCAGCCACGCCGTGGTGGCGTCCCATATAAAGTAGAGGAAGATGGGCACGATGTTAGCCCAGGGCCAGTCTTCCTCAGCAAAAAGAGGAGGATTGGACGGATGTTAGCTCAGGGCTGGTCTTCCTCACAAAAAAAAAAAAAAAAACTGGTGAACTTTACCGTATGTAGATTATACCTCAAGCTGATTTTTAAAAACTAAAAACAATATCAAAAAAATAACATTTCTCTCAACTTTCTGTCCCATTTATTTCTTTGATATGGCTGTTCTCTTTCCCCTAAAAACTTGCAAAAAATTTTTCAGGCTTTTAGATGTCTAGCCTCTAGATTCCCTTGTGACCATTCCTTCATTCTCAGGACACTATTGAACACCACGATTCACCTCAGGACAGACTGAGGCTGAGGGAAGCACAGGGTCCTTTTGAGGGCTGGAGTGAATGACTAAAAGTCAAGAAAGTTGGTGATAGGACCAGGCACTGTCTGCATGTATTCCTAAATTCTCCAAGAACCTTCCAAAGGCCTTTAAAATAAATTTCTCTCGATTCACTGGTTCTTCAATTACTTCAACTCTCATGCAGTTCCAACATCATGGCCTTGCCTACCTTTCTGCCCGACCTGGCCCCACTGTCCACTCTCAACAGCACTTGTCAGCATCTATGCAGTGTGGGCTAATGGCTGTCTTCACATCAAGGACGACTCTCCTTCCAGCATTTCCCAGAAGGAACATGTTCTGCAGGCTACCACTCTAACATCTACCAGTCAGTATGTGCTAAAGATACAGACTGGCTCATTACAAAAAACTGATGGAAGAAACTCAATGCACTATACGTGATAATTTTGGGGAAAAAAAATTTAATGAAAGGAAAAAATGAGAGATGCTGGCATACACTTCCTCTTCCTAAAGTCTCCTCTCAATTCAATTCAGGCCTATCCCTGGTCCTGTTTGCTCACATACAACCTTCCTTCCTGCCAGTTCCCTCAACAGATGGGCAGCTGTTAATATCCTTCAGCTATAGTGACCTTCCCCTTACATCATTCCCAAAGGCATTCCATTTTCCACACTGATTTCCTCCCAACCATCCTATTTTTCCATCACAACACTGAAGGTCCCCAGGAAAGATGTCTGCCCCTGAGAATTCAACATGGTGAGTTTTTCCCCCACTGTTCCCTTCACCTCCTCCCAAGGGTCACTGAGTCCCAGCACTCACCAGTAGGATGGAGAGAAGGAAAAATCAGGTGAGGTAATGCATTTTTTGTAAAGTACAAAAAGCACATTTCTCTCTAGTCATTAAACATACAAAACCCACTCAATGGACACTGAGGATTAGTGGTTCTGCTTCGAGCTTCTCCATTTCTCCTCTTCCTGTGTGCCCAGACCAATGCAGCAGGCCAAACACAGCCAGGTTCCTAAGCTTTCAGCACCCACTGGGGAGACAAAGTCCCAAGAGACTGCCCGGTGTGGAGCGCTGTGCCAAAGGGAACACAGAAGGGTGGAAGTCAAGTCCCTGTCCTAACGGCCAGCCTAGTTCTCAGGAGCTCAGCGCCCTTCTCCAGAAAACAAGGGACTTGGGGAAAACCACAGGGCCCACCTCCGCTCACAGAATAAAACTCCTCATTGACAGTTGAAGCTCTCCACAATCTGCCTCCCTTCCTCTTTCCAACCTCTAGCCTTACCATCGCTTTATCGACCCTCCCCACTCCACTCCTATCAGACAACTCATTCCCTGAAGAGACCACGGGATTCCACACCTCTGTGTTTGTTCATGCCGTTCCTTCCAGTGCAATGCCTTTTCCACTTCCACTCATTCTCCAATTAAAACCCTTCAGAGCCTTCAAGATCCACCTGAATGCCACTTCCCCTCTGAAGCCTCCCTGTCCCCTCTGTGTTGCCTCTTTAAGAAAATGTGTGTGTGTGTGAAGACTGGCCCTGGGCTAACATCCATGCCCGTCTTCCTCTACTTTATATGGGACGCCGCCACGGCGTGGCTGACAAACAGTGCATCGGCGGGCGCCCAGGATCCGAACTGGCGAACCCTGGGCTGCCAAAGCATGAACTAAACCACTGCGCCACCGGGCCGGCCCCTAAGAAAACCTACTTTTGCTCTACCTTGTTTTATAGTTCACTGTTGAAAAACTGTCTTCCCCACTAGATTTAAAGTTCCTTGAGAGTAAGGCCCACAGCTTTTCTGTCTCTGTCCCCCTACGATGCTGGGCTCAGAGTTTCGCTCACAGATGGCCCATGATAGTTGCATTTAATTTCATCTCTACAACCCCTTTCACCTCCAGCAGTTAGTGTTTGATTCTATGAGCCAGATTAACAGGAAGAGATGCAACATCTCAGAGGCCAAGACCCTCCCCTCCATCCTGGCTCTGATTTTTAGTTCCTGAGCTCCACAGCCCATTACCTGTTCCTCTCTTAGGCACTTAACCGTTCTCGACCAGGTCTGGCGGCTATTTGCGGACTCACCTGAATGAAAGACCACCACACTGTATTCCCCTTGGGGGCCAGATATGTGCCCTACATCTTTTTGTACCCGCTGTGGAATGAGAAAACACTTTACGCATTCCAAGGCTTGTTAAGTGATTAGAGATTCAGGGTCCAGTCATCGCACGAGGCCCAGGGTCTGAGATCTCCAGAGTCATGCATGGGACCTGGGGCGCTATGAGAGCTCTGGGAGTTCGACAAACGATGAAGCAGTGGTCTTGCTTTACATTTCCTGATCGTTCCCTTGTGCCTAGCATAAAGTCTATGGTCAGATACCATTAGCCGAAATATTAGTAATAATTACCATGTGTTAGCATACCGTACAGATTACAGAATTTTATTCAACAAACATTAAACACTCACTTTGTGTCAGGCAGCATATTCAATGTTGAAAGTAATTAAGATGGAGTTTCTGCCCCACGAAGATCAGGTGTATTATTTTAGCTTCAAACAACCGTATGAGGCAATGAGGGTAAGTATTATTTTCCTCATTTTACAGATGGTGAAACTGAGGCTCAAGAGATTAAGTATATTTTCCAAATAAGAAAAATGGTACACCTGGTAAGAGATGTAAACCCAGATTTGACCCAAACTCCTGCCCTCCTTCCAACATAGCGTGCAGCCGTTGATGGGTCAGAGACGGTGGCTTGACACCCTATACTCTTTTCACAGACCCTGAGCAGGACCAGTCCCAAACAAAAATCTGGAAACTTGGCAGAGCCTGTTTTCAAGGCTACTCCTCTTGAACCAAGCCTCTTAGGCGTGCCCTCAAGGAGGTCCTGCAATCCTCTGGAGGCAGCAGCGTACCCAACATGCTTGGGCAACATGGGGATGCCACCGAGAAGGGTCACTCTGCCTGGGCACGAGGACACAGGTTCTAGCGCTTGTGGAGGTTCCAGGCTCACGGCCCCTGGCTCCAGCCTCAGACAGGCTATCAACTTTCTGTCCTCCCTGCCACCGCTTGTGCTGCTATCTGCTAAGGCCTGATATGCACTTTCTATGTGACAAGTCCATCTGTCATTTCTCTCCCGGAAATTACCCATATGATCCCAGCAAGGTCCTTCATATAGGACAATCCTGACAGGCTCCCCGGGGAGTGTTGCTGGCAGACGTGGCCTTACGACCTCCCTTCAAATCTCAAGTACAAGGCGAGTCCAAATGTGTGGTTCTAGTTTATAAGTATGAAGTCCTTCAGACACCACAATCATCACAGAAATGAAAATTAGTGTATGAGGAAAGATCTGCCACCCTCTTTGGCGACATGAGGCAGGCTGGGGCAGACAGAGAGAGGTTAAGCGGTAGGACTAAGCCACAGACCAAGCCTGTGCTAAGTTCACCCCACATTTAAGGTCCTCTCAGGGCAGAATGTGGAGGCTGAAGCCACGCAGCAGAAGAACAAGGCGTTAAGCTCCACCAGTGTTGTAAAGAGGGAAGAAACCCGGTCTATGCAGACACCCAAAGGCCAGCCTGGCTCCACCACTAACTGGCTGTGTGGTCTTGGCCAAGTGACAACCTCTCAGCCCCTGCCTGGGCCAGCCCATCTCAGAACACACAGTCTGCCCACAGGAATGCTAAATTAAGTCTCTTTTAGACCTAAAATTCTAGGAGTCTAAGATTCTATATACATGGTGGCGGTGGGGGGGTGGGGTAGATTACAAATACTGAAGGACAGCATTACTTAACACAAACTTCATCCTCCGGATTTAGGGACAGGGAGAATTCTCGATGACAGATGAACACAGGACCAGACTCACTCACCGCCAACACTTGAGCTCCTGGCAGAGTCAACAGCAGCAGCAGCAGTAACCACTTTGGTAAGAATTTGGAGACACTAAAAGCCATGATCAAGGAGAAGGTCCCTGACCATAAAGAACTTATAATCTCACTGAAATATACAACCTACATGTCAAATAGCGTAAAAAAATTTACATGAGGGAAAGTTATTGCTGCACACAGAGTAAAGAGCAGGGAAGCAGAGCAAATTCCCACACCTACCTAGCCCCTGTATCTGATACCTTCTGGTCAGTGCCTCATGAATGGTCCTGGTGACCCTCTGAGGTAGGTGGTATTGTCCTTGTTTTATAGATGAAGAAACTGAGGCTCAAATAGTTAACTCCTGTTGGGTCCAGCAAGTAGGTGGCAGGAATCAACAAGATTCACACCCTGGACTGTGAACCCAAAACCCATGGTCTTTCTTCTATGATCTAACATTTCCCTCATACTTGAAAAATGAAGAGTTCCATATAAATTAATTATCCAGGGGAAAAAAACACACCAAAATACAACGGGTTTTGGTTTTTGGTTTTAAACCATCTTGGTTGTAAACCCCAGAGAAACAAATTTTATATTTTCCTGTTTTCTTAACTAGAGAATGTTGAGTATAATTCTACCTTAATACTCAGGATTATTGGCAGCACCAAAGATGGCCTCACTTGTAACACTCTGGGTGGTTAGCGTGGGAGGCAGAAGCGCTGGCCACCATGCTGCGAGGCCCCGCTCTGCTGTACTTTTATTCTCCGCTGTCAGCTGCACCTCCTTCCAGTCAGCCGCTGCCTTCTTCACCTACCGTCTGGCCTAGACTCGAGGGCAGTGGAGCTGAGGCCTTCTGTGTTGACTTCCGGTTCCTGGCTATGCTCCAGATGGCAGAGGTTGCTAAAAGTCTGACCTCTAGATAAGTGGAGCATAATTATGCCTAAAAGCCAGGGGACACATCATAAAAAGGTTATCAGAGAGTGTAAGTGTGTGTGTGTGTGTGTGTGTGTGTGTGTGTGTGTGTGTGCGTAGAGGGGAGTGGGGAACGAGGCCAAAGAGTGAGAGTTTCCTGGATCAGCACCAGATTTTAAACCTAAGAGCCATGAAGTCTAGAGTAAGGAGGAGAGAGACTATATAAGGACAGGAACTGTCCCACTCCTTGAACACCCACTCTGTGCCTGGCACTGGCCTATGTGCTCTCTGAACACGGTATCATTTAATTAATGACAGTATCATTCCCAAATTTCAGAATGAGGAAGTTGAGATTTTAAGAGCAAAGACGTGAGCTGGTAAGCAGCACAGGTGGGATCTGATCCCTGGAACACAAATGCCAATGTCCATCCAAGTTCCCTGCACCATATCATGCTGCCTTAAAAACCCTTCTAACAGAAGCAGCCAGCAAATCCATGGAAGCACTCAAATCAAAGCTGAACTACAGACAGAAAGAAGCACATGACGTAGTAAGGTCCATGAGGTCCTATTAAGCAGGCAAAATGCTAAACTGATCACCTGGTGCAGATGAGGACCGTGGACCGGCTGTGACTCCCCAGGTATCTGGTGATTTGGAACTGTTCCAAGATGGCACCTCTCTGGCAAAGGGCAAGTAAGTCTCCTTAATTGAGGAGCAGAGAGTTCATCCTCATCAAGATTTCCAGCTGCGGCCTCCGCAATTTCAGATCCATGCAGCTTGTGCAGCAAACTCATGAACAGACAAACTGCTGTCAGACAGAAGATCCTTCTCCTCAATTAAAAATATTATTGGAAGATTCTTCCGCACACACAGCATGCAGGCTTGCAGGGATTTCGTTAACTTCCCAGGGACAAGCCTTTCCCACACTGAGGAGTCATTAGGGCTAAATGATTTGGAAGTACTGATAAGGATCAAGAGCATTAAGGACAGAAAAAGCAAGAAAGGCGAACTATACTAAAGATTACTAAATTGAAGACATTTTAAAGGTTTTTTAAAATTCTGGATCCAGGATGAAAGCTTACATACGGTTGAATGATTAAAAATTTCTCACAGTTCACCTGCTCAGTAGTAGACGGGTTACCAAAAAGTTACATGCAAATGAGAAATTGGTTAAGTCTGCCTGTTTCCAACATCTAGGGAATATGGGTCTGAAGACACTTTACAGAGAATCCCATCCGATTTTTTACTCACAAATGTAGAGAGTTACCCCAAGTCAAGCAATTTATCAGGGGCAGGGCCAAGGCCCCCAAAGCAGGTCTCCTGGTGCCCAATCCAGAGCTCCTTCCCCACCCAAGGGCACACCACCCTCCTGTCCTTTCATTAAACTTAAATAATAACCACTCCTTCTGTATACTAGTTTTTATATAATCAAAGGTGGGGCTCACCTTTCTTGCATCTGGGCTCCAACAACCACAACAACAAAACATTGACTGAGAACTGGCCATGTCCCAGGCACCGTCCTGGCCACCAGGCAGCTTGTGGCAAACAAAACAAAGTCTCTGCCCTCACAGAGCGCCATTCCAGTGGAGAGACAGGCAGTAAACTGGCAAATGCACAGCATACAATGTCAGACAGCGGCGAGCACTAGGAAGAAAAGCAAGCAGGATAACGGAGGTTCCGCAAGGCAGGGATTTGTCTATCCTCTTCGCTAACGTATCACCAGCATCCAGCAGGTGCTCAATAAATATTTTTTGACTGAAGGGTGGTGTTCTTTTAGATAGGGAAATCAGGCAGATGTGAGGTGATATTTGAGCAACATGTGCAAAAAAGACTTAGAAACTAAGTGCGTGTTGTAGAAGGTAACTCAACACTCTGAGAAATGGCCAAAAATAAATTTATGACTAATCTTTTAGGGTTTGTTTTTACAGAATGCTCCACAGCTAGCACAGTGAATGTCCAAGTGGGCACAGAATAAATCGACTGGTCCTGCAGGCTGGCTCTGTCTCAGGCAGCGCCCCCCCCCCCATCCCGACCCTAGGTGTCTCCAGAGCTTTCGAACAGAACTGCAGCAGCAACAGCAGCTTCTAGCTTCCACACCATGGTCAAAGGATCCAGAAAATGTCCTCCCAACAAAAGCATTACTAGTCTTTCTCAGACCAGAAGCTCTTACCTAAGAGGATCCCAGCCCTTTTATTCAAAATCAAGCTTAGTTCTCGGAATCTCTACTAATAACAATATTATTATTATTATTACCACCTTGTACTGAACCCCGACCATGTGCTGCCTACAGTAGGAGGCATTTAATACACATTATTACATTTGATCCTCCCGACAATCCTGCAGAGTGGGAAACATAAGTTACCTCGCCCCAGGCCACTCTGCCGATATGAGGTAAAGTTCACAACCAAACCCCGGCCGGTATGAGTCATGCTTTTCCTTCCACGTCACTTAATGCTGGCTAAACACAGATCAACTCAAGCACCATCATGTCACTGTGCAAAACAGGCAGTCTATTTCTGCAGAAAGGGTAAATAACCAAGTCTAAGCCATTCTCTTCATGATGCCTTACAAAGGACCCAGTGAAAATGTTTTTCCTTCATGTCACAAATTCCAATTACACTGTGAATAAATCCACCCCCTGCTCTTTCTATAAACACTAATGGGCACCTGTCAAGTGTTAGGGCACAGTCATTAAGCATCGTCTACACTGTGGCTCCACCTGAGAGCCCCAGTTAGCGATTCTGTCCTCCAACCAAGCCAATATCAGAGCCACTGGGGAGAAGAGCTTTCCGTGAAATGCTCCTCAACTTACTGTGCTGTCAAGTTCTTCCCATGAGTGTTAACTGTGTCACATACTCTGTGCTGGGAGCTACAAATGTGTTCTCATAAAGTGTTCTCTGTTCCATTCGCATCACAAAACCCTAGATTTTTATTCGAGGATTCTACAGAGCCCTCTCTGCCTATGTTGATTAACATTCACCTGTTATTTCAAAATCAAGCATTTTAACTTAATCCTAATCTTAATGGCTTGTTAAGGTACTCTACATATGAAGGCCTGAATATATTCAAATTCTTTTAATGATGGGTTTATATAAAAGTAATTTTTCCAAAGTAAGTTTTCCAAAGGAAGCTTCGTACACATACTTCATAAAAACTAACACACATGCACGACCTCCCATTTTGGGAAACAAACTTTGCTGGCTACTTTTACCACATTATTTCCTAATTACTTATATCTGTTCCTTACAACTAGTCTGTGAGCCCTGGAAAGTCCATATTTATAGGATTCTCAGCAACTAGCATAGTATACAATCAAATTGCTTGATGAGTACATGAACAAGTGAATGAATGAATACACACAGGAGTGACCTAGTTATAAATTCATTCTGCCTCAAATTAGCCTAGGTAAAAACAAAACAAGTTTTGGCTTCTCTAAGTGGAAATGCTATCTCATTCTCCAATCCCTACCTCCCTGCAAAATAGTGTATCTTTGATTTTCCTCCGAACAAGATCTCAAAAGTATTTTAATTGTATTCATCTGCATGGCATACAGTAAGCAGATGCTTTTAAACAAAATATCATTATAACAGTTCCTTCTCTGATTTAGTCACATTTTCCATCTGAGTTCCTATACCAACTGTGATTATAATCTATGAACAAAAATGTGCATTATAAAAAATTTTTCAAGGCTCACTAGGGCAAAACATTTCTGTTCTTGGAAACAAGTGCAAACCTTTGTTAATCTATATGCCTTCTCTCCATAATACCTAAAGCCATTATTTAGGATAGGCCCAAATAAAGAAAGCATACCAAGCTGCTTGTGCATCTTTTTTGAGCAAAAATGTATTTTTTATGTTACTGGGCCTTGGTTATATCGAAGCAGGAGCTAATGCTCACCAAGGTCTCATATCTAATGGTCTGAACATATTTAACAGTCTCACCTGATGTCATCACACAATCAAAAGCTGCTTCCCCAATATCACACTGGTCCAGAGAGGACAATTTTCATCCATAAAGGAGGCAGGAAAAGAAAGAAAAGTTGGAGTAGAAAAGGAAACAGAAAAAAAGTGATAGAATGGTGGTCAGCCTTGGATTCTCTCCTTGAATCTCTCCTGGTATTACGAGGAGCCACAGGCCTCCTCTAACAGGGATCTAGCCACCAGCTATTCTCCCCAAAGGCTTCAGAAAGAGGGCTTGGAGAACAGAGGCCACACTCTGGTCCAACACAAGTTGTTCATTCCAGGCCAGGCCGAAGGGACATCAAGCACCCATCACCCCCATCACCACCAGGCTGGACACAGCTGCTACAGTGCTAGGACTACTCATGGTTTGCAGCATCCAATTTCCCAAGGCCTGATCCTCCCAGAAGAAAAGGCTTATAGAAGCAGATCACCAGAGGTTAGTATAAAACCTTAATGCACTTATTCAACAAATATTTACCTAGCACAACCAATGTGCTGGCACTGGGCTAGGTGCTGGAAGAGCAACTGACAGTATCAGCAAGGGACTGAAGCTGCACTTCCCAGGATCCAGACCAGATTAGATTCTATCTGTAAACCACCAAAGCATGCTCCCAAAAGATCACAGTCCAAACAGAATGCCTATCACTACTCTCTGGCCAAAAAAAATAACGTTTTATTCCAGCAAAGAGCACAGACCTCCGGCCTCACTTCCAAGACAAGAAACACACGCACACTGAAAGCCTGTGAAACATACATTGTATCTTCACGAGGAAAGAGCTAAGAGGTTAACCAACTTGCTCAGAAGAACAGAGCCACCCAATAGTGGAATCAGGTTTGAAATTCACATGTGTTCATCTTAATCAGTCTAATATGCTCCTCAAAACGTTAAACTTATTTGGACCCTAACTCATGCAACCAGGGATTCCTCTGCCTGCCAGGCCCTTAATCCTCTTTTGTACCTGTTGGATTCATCCTTTGAGGCCCAGATCAAAACGTCATGCCTCTCTCCTCTCCTCCCTTTCCTTGATTTAGCATGGTGTCTGGCAATAAAGTAGGCACTTAGTAAATGTTGGCTGAGTTGAAAATATACATGCACACAATAGGAAAATTATGGTACATTTTTTTGCTGAGGCATTTACCTAAATCAATCAATTTCATTTTCATGGGTGTATGTATATACTCAACTCCAAATATGTATAAGAAACTCATAATCATACCACAGCTTAGCATACAAAGTGGCAACAGGGTTACCAGAAAACCTTTCACTGAAAACAATTGGTCAAATAAAGAATTAATGTTTTACATGTATAACAGTTCAACCAAAATTCTCCAACATCACTGCTTAATATCGATTATCGATAAAACATTTTCCGGTGGAGCTGGCCTGGTGGCGTAGTAGTTAAGTTCACGCGCTCTGCTTCAGCAGCCCAGGGTTCGTGGGTTCAGATCCCAGGCAGGTACCTCCACACCAGTCATTCAGTCATGCTGTGGCAGTGTCCCACATACAAAATAGAGGAAGATTGGCACACATGTTAGTTAGCTCAGGGCCAATCTTCCTCACCAAAACAAACAAAACAAAAAATATATATATATAAATATCTTTCTGGACATATGCTGAATTAAGAAAAGACTTGTTCTAATAGATAAATATGTGAGCTAATAATATTTAGTTTTGAAATGTATTTTTGTACTCATCCTGATATTCACATAGGTCTGTGAAAATCTTACATATATCGCTCAAGGAAATGGTCTAGTTTTTTTATCCTGAGTTAATTCCTTTCCATAAACCACCCCCAAAGGACTAACACAGGGACAAGAACTCAACTTGGAAATGGAAGGCCTGGATTCAAATTCAGCCCTGCTTCTCATCAGCTATGTGGCCTTGGGAAAGTTACTCAAACCTCCCTACCAGTATCTTCTATAAAAATGAGGATGCTGCCTATTTACAAGTTTTTGTACCAGTTGGATGGGTAGAAATGGTTTGTATATAATGGTGCTCAGTTAACGTCAGGTGAAATGTAATTTACTTCTCTTACTTTCCAAGAAGGAGGACCTCAATTTCCTCATTTGTAAAATGAAGGAAACAGTACCTATGCCTTTGAGGTGTTGTGAGAACTACGAGGTCACATTAGACTAGTGTCTGGCATATAATAAAGGCTACAGAGGGTGTGTTGTTAATCTCTCTCACACACAGCTTCCCTCCCCCCATAATACAACAAAATAGTAAAAAGGTTAACAGAGTTATACTTCAACAGATCAGACCCCACAGGAGTGACTATTTATGTAGAGTAATTGCTGTCAATAACTCTGAATGTACTATATCATTATGAAGCGCAGAACAGCTAATCCTCAAATCCCGATATGATGACACAAAATCTGTGCTTACCTACCCTACATGAAAGGCTTCTGTACCAAAGGACAGTCATAGCATTAAAAATGTAATGTAATTCACCACATAATTCACCAGCTAAAAAAGGAAAACCATATGGTCATTCAATCGATGCAGAAACAGCATCTAACAAAATTAAACACCCATTCATGATGGAAACTCTCAGCAAACTAGAAATAGAAGAGAACTGATAAAGGGCACATGGAAACACCTGCAGCTCACACTTCCTAGTGAAGGACTGAACGCTTCCCCCTCAAGATCAGGAACCAGGCAGGATGTCCATGCTCCCCACGACTACGCACAGTTGTACTCGCAGGCCTAGGGAGTGCAGTAAAGCAAGAAGAATCAGTGAAATGCAGATTGAAAGGAAGGAGGTAAAACTTGTTATTCACAGATGACATGGTCATTTATGTAGAAAATGCTAAGGAATCTACAAAAAAAGCTACTAGAACCACCAATAAGTTAGTTTAAAGCAGGAGGGCACTTTTTGGGGTGATGGAAGAGTTTTATGTCATAATTGTGGTGGTGATTACATGACTGTACATCAGAGTTCATTGAATTGTATCCTTAAAATTGGTAAATATAATATGTAAATTATACCATAATAAAACTGACCTAAACAGGAAATGAATACTTGACCACTCCTCGCTCACAGGCTGCAGTCCTGCCGTCCCTCCTCCCCACACAAACACAACACTGTTCTTACATCTGAAACACCTCGTGCACTGTGGTTCAGAAAAGGCCCTTGAGAAAGACATTTTAAGTAACACAGGGATGAAACAGCTTCCACATGAGGTTGGATAAAGTGATCAGGATTCCACTTGGTCTGGTAAGACAAAGCTGTATAAAGTGAATGGGGCAGCAGCCCAATAAAGCTGTGCACAAAGGCTGTTCATTTACAAAACCCCACAATGTTAGAACTGAAGTTGTCAATATCAAGGGGTTCCCCTAGTTCAGCTCTCTCGTGTTATGGATGAGGAAACTGAGACTCCAGAAAGAAGCGACTTGCCCAAGAGAACACAGAAGTTTTTATCAAAGCCCAGAAGGAGACGAGTTTGTTAAAACAGAACAAATACAAAGCAGCACTATGCAATTTGTAGTTTATGTGCATAATTTATAATAAAGTAATCCATATGGAAGATCATCAAGTAGCCTGTCAGGGAGCAATACTAGTAAGTGCTGGAACCTGGATTCAAACCCAGCAGTCAGGAGCCAGAGACGTGGCCCCTCACCACCACACTGAAGCACCTCCCGACTGTGAAAGAGGGAAAACCACAGAATGCATATGCAAGACATCTGAGCTCCACACCTGCCCACAGAACTGCATACCTGGAACCACAGTTGGACACAGAATGTCACTCACCTTTAACTTCTTTACCTTACAATGCATTCATTCACTTTTATTTTGGAACATGTACGAATTACTTTCAAACTCTACCTATATGTGAAGAGACCTGATCATCTATTGGTTTTTCTCAAGACAACCACTCCCCAAATCAAAGACAGACTACTGAGAGCCTACTGTGTGCAACGTGCTTTACTAAACAGTAAGACTGGTCCCCATCCTTCCTGGTGGCTCAGAACCCAGCCTTTCAATCATACAGTTATCAGACCAAACAGATGCTTCCTAAATTCCAGAAAGGAAGCAGAATCATCCTAATCTTTCCAAAGATATCAAGTGTGTGAAGGGGAGAGTTTTCTCTACCCACTCTGGGTCCTTTCTGGCTGGGCTACAAATTAAACTGACATGAGGCCGAATAGCAGGAGAAAATCAAAGAAGCTTTATAACACGTATACATGGGAGAGACTCCAGGAAACTGAGTATCTCTTGCCAGAATGGTGGAGGTTCTCTTATATAGACAAACGAGGATTTGGGGGGTTGGGGGTGTGAGCCCTGAGGGATTACAAGAAAAGCACAGTAAACAAAAATATGCAGATTTAAGTTTTCGCCTTCCACACTGATAAGATTTTTAGAGATAAAGTCATCCCCCTTCTTCCTGGTACAGAGAAGGAGAGATACCTTTACAAATGGAGATTTCCCTTACAAATGTAAATGTCTCTTACAAAGAGTAACTTCTACTTGTTTTTCAGAGTTTTTTCCTGTCTGCAGTTTCCAGCCCAAAATCTTTACGTCAAATAATCTTCACATTTTGGGGTAACCAATTCCAATTCCCCACATGTGTTTTTATCTAAAATTCACAATTTAAGTGAGAAAGGTCTCAATCCAGCCTCAAGACTTGAGGCATTGTTAAAACTTCTCCATTTTCACTTACTTTTGAAAAGCAAAAGTCAGAAAGCAACATTAACAATCAAAGCATGTACAAAACAGGGATATCCCCCCCCCCCCTTTTTAAGCTTCCACCCACTTAAGCGAGAAACTTGGGTGTTTTCCTGAGTTCCCACCCCTTCCTCAGCCCCCACAGCCAAGAGGTCACTGAGACTTGTCCCTTCTACCTATTTCTCCAATCTGGTCCTTCGTCCCCATCCCCTGGCCTCCTGCCCAGGCTGAGACCTCCTCCTCTCGTATCTGAAACCTTTCACTGGCCTCTCCCTGGGCTGCCTGCCTGACTCCCCTGCTCCCAGCCTCAGAGGAATCTTTCTGACTTAGATCTTGCCCTGTCCCTGTCCTGCTCGCTCAGAAGCCTTCCACAGCTCTGCACCACAAACAGGATAAAGTCTAAGCTCTTCAGCTTAACGCAGAACTTTAATTAAGAAATAAACTAGAGGGGCCGCCTCATGGCGCAGCGGGTAAGTTCGTGCTTGGCAGCCCGGGGTTCCCGGGTTCGGATCCCAGACACCTGCCGACGCACTGCCTGTCAGCCCTGCCATGGCGGCGTCCCATATAAAGTAGAGGAAGATGGGCACGGATGTTAGCCCAGGGCCAGTCTTCCTCAGCAAAAAGGGGAGGATCGGCAGTGGATGTTAGCTCGGGGCTGGTCTTCCTCACACACACACAAAAAAAAGAAATAAACTAGAAGTCAGAACACTCTCAGAATATAAACACCGTTTATCTAACACAGGAAAGGAGAAAGAGAAAGAAAACCAAGAGAAAAAACGATTTTAATTGTGCTGGAAATAAACTATAGTTCCAAATTTTAAAGGCAGGGTGTTTAAAAAAAAAAAGTAGGGGCCGGCCCAGTGGCGCAGCGGCTTAGTCCGCGCTTGGCAGCCCGAGGTTCGCCGGTTCGGATCCCGGGCGCCCGCCGACACACTGCCTGTCAGCCATGCCGTGGCGGCGTCCCATATAAAGTGGAGGAAGATGGGCACGGATGTTAGCCCAGGGCCAGTCTTCCTCAGCAAAAAGAGGAGGATTAGCAACGGATGTTAGCTCAGGGCTGGTCTTCCTCACAAAAAAAAAAAAAGTAAAATGCATCGTGTGTCTCATACACACACACACACAATAATGGGGTAATAGGTTGCTTTTTACTATTTTAAATTCTATCAATCTTTAAACTTTCCTTTAACTCTCCAATGGAAAGTCTTCCTATTTTTATAGATACTGAATTAAGATTTTTTTTAATACAGATAATTATAAAAGTAAATTAAATTCAAGCTCTATCAGTACTAAGGGAGTTTTAATTTTATTAATCTTCACATGATAAAATAAGGTATCAAAATACATTCCAAAAGAAGGTCATTTGGCATTCTGCACAGCACAAGGTTAAAGGGCAGAAAAAAATAACACAGGCAGAGATGAGAACATGTCAGGAGTCTAAGAGGATCAGCATTTTAATGCAACTCTTTGAAGATTTCAATTGACTTAATATATCCGAGTGCCCGGAAATCAGGATCTTTACCTCATGGCACTTGATTAAGCTTCAGCTTATGAAAATTTCTAAATCATCTTCATCCTGTCCAACTTGAAAAGAAACTCAGGCCCACCAAGACCCTCTCTCCTCTCACCAGGGAACTGGGGTCCGAGAGCAGTGAGGGCACAGAGGACTACCCCTTCGCCCTCTAAGCTTCCCTTTACTTGACAACCTTCTTGCCCAGGGGCTCTCAACACAGCACCAGCGACACCTGGGGCTGTCCTGTGCACTGTAGGATGTTTAGCAGCATCCCTGGCCTCCACCCACTGGATGCCACTAGCACCTCTTCCCCCAGCTGTGACAATCACACACATCTCTGGACCTTGCCAAAAGTCCCCAAGGAGGCAAACTGCCCAGGTTGAACAGCCCTGTTCTAGGCTAATCTGACTGCCCTCACCATTCAAGGCAGAGCATCACTGGCCTCATCCTCCAACAAAATTCTCTGGGTACCACCACCATGACCACCCTCAGGGTTCAGAGTCTCTGACAAAACAGGCTGGCTCGCTTTTTAAATGTTCCTATCACTCTGCCACGGGGCCGAATCCCACACCACAGCACCGGCCC
The DNA here is from genome assembly GCA_031878705.1 of Tapirus indicus. Classification (NCBI taxonomy): domain Eukaryota; kingdom Metazoa; phylum Chordata; class Mammalia; order Perissodactyla; family Tapiridae; genus Tapirus; species Tapirus indicus. The sequence continues at coordinate 7,440,252 of CM062923.1, read as the reverse complement.
TCCCCAGACCAGCATCCACTCCCCCGTGTAAACCATGGCCAGCCCCACTGGGCCCGCCCTCACGCAGCCACCGCTCAAGTTCTCCCTCTCCTATTTTTCTATTATTTCACTCCCTAACGTATCAAGCTTTCCAATCAGCCTGCCAAAAGGCCTCGGGCTATACAAAAGAGAGCCACTGCGTGATGATTTACAACATCCGGCCTCTGTAAGAGTGAGCAAGGCCTATAATAAAACCTGAAGTAACAGCAAGACATGGTAAAATCAGACCACCCAAAGGTAAGAGCCAACCTTCCACACTGTCCACACTGCGCGTGCTCCATCTGCCCGAGAGGCAAGGCCGCCACTGCTACTGCTTATAGTGACGCTCTGAAAGAACTCTGCCCAGCGCACCTGGCACATCCTCAATCATAGCCACCCTGGGACATCTGAAGTCAGGCCATCTATTTGGTTCAAAAGGTCACCTAACTCAGTCAGGTTCAAAACACCAGGCCCCATCTCTAATTTGATTAATTTCATCATTAGTCACTCTGTAGCTACACCCAGATCTCTGCCTACAACACAAGAGGGAAAATTCCAGTTGGCAGCCATCTGGTCAAGGCAGTGAAATATCGCATCTGGAGAAATTAAGCCCGTCAGGAGAGATGGGTATGAGGCAGGGCGGGGCCATGGGTTTCCCGGGGGAAGCAGAAAAGCAGAGCCATCTCCCGCCTGCACCATTCATCATTAGCAGAACACTTCACACCATTCTGAAATTCCTCTCTCAACACTTCCCCAAACAGGATGTGTCCAACCGAGTCATGAAAAATAGGGTATTTCTAGAAATCCACTGGAAGGAAGGTGTGGGAGAAAATTTCTAAACAGAGAGAACAAAAAGACAATATGCAAAGCTAATTAAGCATTTGCAAGGCCGGAAGTGGGCTCCAGCTGGGCCGCTGTGACCTGCCCCATAGGGGCTTGACCAGCCTTTACCCTACTCAAGAGTCCAACCCACTGGACTTTCGAACAAATCCATCTTCCTGAACCTTGGCCATAACTACCCATCTAGTCAAATCCTGATTTTTTTTAAATCAAATAGAGCCCTGGCTTCCAGAGCTATCAAATGGGGATAGTGAGTCACACCTGTCCTCCCCTCTCCCTTCACAAAGGATTCCTAGGGCCCCACAGGAAGTAATCCCTGTCATCAGTGCTAGGTAAGGACACTGAGCACACGTCACCTTGTCTTAGTATAATTTGTGCACCCTCTTATCTCCCCTCACTAGACTGTAGTACCAGCACCAGCTGCCATGAGCCCTCACCACATGACGGGCTCTGGGCTCAATGTTCTACATGGGTTTTCTCATTTAATTCTCACACCAATCCTGTACCTAGGCAGTCTTATTAACAGTTCTCCCATTTTATGGATTTAGGAAGCTCACGCTTAGACAGCTGAGAGGCAGCAGAGACAGGGTCATGATGAAAAAAGCATGAACTCAAGGGCCTGAATGCCTGGGGCTGAAACTCTGGCTTTACTACTGCCCAGCTCGGTGATCCTGGAAAGTTTCTTCATGTCCCTGCGTCCCAGTTCCCTCTTCTTTAAATACGTGGATGACAACAGTACCTACCCACAGGGTTGTCCTAAGGATTAAGTACATTTAATTTTCGGTAAGCACTTAGTGTCTGGCACATAGGAAGCGTTATATAATAAGTGTTTGTTAAATATAAGGAAGTAAACGAGCATGTTTGCCCATGGTCATACAGTTATTAACTGGTGAAATCAGTGTATGAGGCCAGATCCAACTGGCTTTGAAGCAGATGCTCTAATCATTGCATCAGCTAAGGAACAACATAAGCCCCTCACGGGAATGAACCCTTTCTCATCCATCTCTGCATTCCTGCAGGGCACACTGGTCCCAGGCCACCACGCAAGGTTTAGAAGGGTGACTAAAAGAGTGAAATCTGAAAAATTTATAAAAGGCTATCTCTGAAAAGAGATTGTAGACACTAAGGAACTACCAGGGCCTACAAAAGAAAAAAGTACAACAAGGATAAAAGCGTCTCATCAAGGTAACTGTGTGGTCTGGATATCCGTTCTGAGTATGGTTATTTTGGAGGCCTGAACGTCAACAAATAAATAAATTTCCACAAGACAACACTACAAACGGGAAAACAGGGCGACAGGGCATGTGGTAACCACAGCTTCTCAACTCCTTCACTATCTGATAGACAAAGTCCCAACATAATACCAGCCTTCATTATAATTGTCACGTGGACATCAATCGCTATCACCAAAGCAACCCTCGGGAGTTAACCTCCCAGCCCTCCTGGACAATAATTAGATGACTCACAGTTTCAAAGCCGTGCTTCTGGATCTGTCTATCGTGGAACTACTTTGGTCCCACTGAGTAAAAAAAACAAGGATCCCATAATGGCAGCATCCCCCCCCACCCCCCAATGAGCAGCGATTTGGAAATCCGCAGACAGGTAACCCTCGGAGCCCTGCTGGAGATGGATACGGAACAAGACTGCGGCTGGGCACGCGTCTAACCCTGGAATCCCTTTCTCCCCAGGGCCAAGGCCTCTCACCCCTTCTACACCAGGTCCCAAGTGCAACTCCTAAGGAACTGAGACATTCAAATGTTCTTACTTTTTTAGGGATGTACACTTACTACTTCAACTTTTCAAACACTACCCTTTAAGAATCAAGTCTCTTCCTTGTGCCCAGAGAAACAAGATTTTTATAAACCAATACCACCACCACTCCTGGAACACCGTGTTTCACTCCCTGCAATCTAACAGCTGTATTTGCTGGCTGGTTTTATTCATTCAACAAACATGTATTATGTGCCAGGCACAATTCTGGGTGCTGGGGATGCATCATTAAATAAAAGAGTCAAAAATTCCTGCCCCTAGAAAGCTTATGATCTAATGGGAGGGGTAGATAGAAAATAAATCACAACTATAACAAACAAGTAAATTAGGTACTAGGTTAGGTGGTTAAGTGCTGTGGAGGAAAAAGGGGGTCTGGGATTTGGCAGTAGGGAGCTGATTTAAATGGGGATCTGTGTAGGCCTCTCAAGAAGCTGCTGTTTAAAAGATGTAAAGGAGTGAGCCATGCAGATCACCCGAGAGGAGAAAAGATGGTTCCGGACAGAAGGAATGGCCATAGCAAAGGTTCTGAAGTCAGAGCACCTGATGTGCCCGCAGAGCAGCCAAGAGGCAGCGGAGCTGGAGCAGGGGAGGGCGGGAGAGTTTAGGTCAGAGAAGAAGATGTAGGGTCTTTCATCAAAGGGCATTCACTCTAAGAAAAATTAGGGTGATGTCAACAGCAGGCCAGCAACGTTAACTCCTTCAACGAATGGGGTGCAGGACGTCAAACAAATAAGTGAAGTCTGTGTGCTCAAAAAGGTCAGTCCAACAAAGAGAGACAGGTGAATAACTGGGACAGCACACATGCTGATCGCTAGTCCTGAGACAGGTACATGCAGGGCCTCTGGAAAGCCAGGAGGAGCGTCTAACACAGCCTCCGAGGAGGGATGCTCCAGCTGAACTCCACAGGACAGGCAGAGACAAGACGAAGAGGAAGTGACTCTAGCAGCAGAGCAACAATACCCATAAAAGGACAGTGACTTGGGGCAGTGTGACCTATTGAGTGTGGCTGGTGAGGAGAGGGGGAGATGGGCTGGAGAGGCAGGCAGGGGCCAGCTCACCGAGGGCTTTGCGGGCCCAGAGCCTGGTCATTAGCCAAAAGATAAGGGGAGCCACCAATGAGTTTTAAGCTTCAAAGTTAAAGGTTGAGCCTTTGTTTTAGGATGGTCACTCTGACTGCAGCGGTCACAGAAGCTGATGCATAATTCAGCTGATAAATGACAGGGGCATTAATTGTAGCTGTAGGAAGAGAGAGAAGGGGTCACAGCAAGAGAGATTAGAGGACTAGTTAACCACTGGAGGCAAATCTTGTTGATTCACAGATGCCACTTCCCAAAGGGAGCACTGGGTCCAGCGAGGGGACAGCTTAGTAGGGCTGGGCACAGCCTCCTTGACTCTCACCTGCAGCAGAAAGGGAAGGCTGCTAGAAGATGGACTAAAAGCAACCTTCCCCCTCGCCCCAAGGGTGGCAAGTGAGATGTTAAAGCGCAGAAAGTCTCCCAAGGGAACGCGCAGCACAAGTCAGGAGGGTCCCGATCAGCAGAATGAGCATGAGGATAAAGAAGACGGAGGCCGGGGACACCCAGGGGCAGGCAGACAGGCAGGCCCGCTGCTCCAAGGACATCTAGGAGCGTGAACATGGCCCTCAGACAGCCAGGAGCCAGCAAAAGCAGGGCAGGGGTGGGCAGTGTGGGCAGGTGCCGTCGGGTACGAGCCAGGTGGCACCCAGATGTCTGAACAGGGGCACCAGGCAGAGCCCAGGCCTCTAGAAGGAGGCAGCTTTGTAATACAAATAACCACCATCTACTGGCATTCTCGAAGCAGGTGGCAGGCCTGTTTCATTACTCAAACCCAAGTCTGTATAAAGCCCTGCAGGCTATTACCACCACACTAGACACCCATTAAAACTGGGGTTTAAGGGGCCGGCCTGGTGGTGTAGAGGTTAAGTTTGCGTGCTCCGCTTCAGCAGCCTAGGGTTCGCAAGCTCGGATCCCAGACACGGACCAACGCACCACTTGTCAAGCCATGCTATGGTGGCATCTCATATAAAGTAGAGGAAGATGGGCACGGATGTTAGCCCAGGGCCAGTCTTCCTCAGCAAAAAGAGGAGGATTTGCAACAGATGTTAGCTCAGGGCTAATCTTCAAAAAAAAAACTGGGGCTTAAAATTAGAAGTGACTTTGTATAAGTTCCAGAGCAAGTCCCTCTGGACCGAGGTCAGACAAGAGCTCAGTTAGGGAGAGGAAGGACGCAGAACAAGATGCAGAGCCTGAAAACCCAGTTAGGAGTCAAAGGGGGACTGTAACCTGCTCCCTGGAGGTGACAAGTCCTGGCTAGAGGGATTGGAGGGGCGGAATCACACCAAAACACCCTTCCAAGCAGACAGAAATGCCTGCCCATCTCTCCTGCTGGCGGTAGAGGGAATCCTCCTCTTCAGACTGGCATAAGAAGAAAGAGGAAGGAAGTGGCACAGAGAAAGTGACCAACAGACAACCACAGATCAGCTTGGCCTAGGCAGTGATCTCCCCTCTGGAAATGGGTGTCAGGAAGCAAGAAGCTGACCTGACCCCTACAACGTGTGCAACAAGCCAAGGGCCTCCCTCACACACCACACCGCCAGGCCCCACAAAATCCTGCGGCCCCGTACCTGCAGCGCAGACAACCAAGCCCTGCACTTAGGCTTTGCTGCTGTCACAGAGACAGCTGCTGCCTTCGCCGCCGTTCTCATCAAAACCCTCACAGATCTTATCTGCTCTGATTGAAAGGGCTCTTCCAGTGACTACAAAATGCAGACATTTCCCTGACAATCTTCCCTCAAACAGTGGAAAACCTCCTCTCCTTTCCCCCTGCCTGCCCTTGCTCCCAGCCAAGATGGAAAACAAGAAACATCCTCTTTGCCAAGAAGCTCAGGAGATGTGGGAACTATATTTAGCATCTCAGTTCTCTGCAGAACCAGGTCCATGTGCAGAAGCTGCTCTCCATCCCTCCTGCCCCTCCCCTTCAGGAGGCTGAGTCTACCCAGGGAAAGCTTCTTGCAATCTGGTTGTAGGACTGCCCCACGGGGAATCAGTCACAGCACAGGGTTTTCAGCCCATGGGTGCTGTGAGACTTCTGCATGGTAAACCTGCTCATCAGGGTCAGGGCTGACCCAGGCACACGGTGGCAGGCTCATCCCTACCGTGTCACCATCACTGGTCCACTGGGTCCCCTACAAGACCCTGAGCAAGCTAGTCTGTTCACTCCTGCAGGTTGTGATGACTGACGAGGCGTTGCCAGAAGCAACTGCCTCTGTATCTTATGGCATTTATCAAACCATACTGTGATTATTTGTTTACGCATCTGTTTATACTGTGAAACTGTGAACTCCTAGAAATCCAGGACTCTCTATTCACATTGGTAAACTCCCCAGTGCCTGATCAGGATAGGCAGACCTTCAATGAATGACATAGAACGAGCGAATAAAATAATTTCCCCTTGCAGAAATCATAAAGCTATTGTCAACCAACACCTTGCTTTCCTCTTAGAGCAAGGCTAGGACCCCTCCTCACTCCACACACACTCATTTCTATCCCAGCCCACACTGACAAAGAGCCCCAACACCATCCCACCCCCTCGCAATCTAGAGGTGAACATTGTGGGCACAGCCCTCCAGGGTCGTCCACTTTCTTAACTTTCTCCAAGCAACCTGTCTTCCTCGCTTAGGATCTGGTACTTTGTCCCCTCCTAGAATGCTCTCTCATCTCCTTCTGCTATCATTTATTCTGTCACTTACTCAACAAATATCCAGGAGGGTCTTTTGTGCAGCAGGCCTTGTTCCAGGCTACCTAATGCTTGCTTGTGCTTCCAGCTCCAGCAAAGGTTCAGGCTCCTGCAGGAACCACACGGGCCACACTGGTCCCTCCCTCCTCCACAGACATGAGACGAGCCTTTCCCACCAGGCTAACAGCACATCCAGGAGGGCGGTCACATACCCTATCTCCTCTGCAGCTGCCCCCAGTGCCCAGCTCAGCTAGGGCTGGACACACAGTACTCAGGTTGGTTAATCAACAGACGAGGAAACTCCTCTGTCCAGGCCCAAGGGAGTTCAGAGGGTGAGACAACAGAGGTGGGCTAACGCTCATCCCTGTCACCGCCTCTGAGAGAAGTCTGGCCCACTGCCAACGTCCCCAGAGCAACAGCAAAGCACAGCATGGAAACACCCACCACCAAGGCTGACTGGAGTCCCCTCCAGCACATGCGACCTACCCCCCAACCAACTCTGCTGATGGAATTCTTCTATCTTTGAACCTGCTTGGATTCCTTGTCCCTGGATTTGAGCTGTGATGATCCAGGGGAAAAGAGGGACTCAATTCTGAAAAGGCAAAGATAACTTTCCTCCCAAAGTGCTCCCTTGTCTCAAATCTGTACTAAAACTCCTCTCTTCTGCGGAGTCATCTCACTATCCTCACTGTCCACTTTCCACCTGGCCCTCAGTCAGGGCATTCCCACATCGGGAGAAGACAGTCAAGGCCTTTAGCAGGCAGCTAGGCAGCACTCAGCCCAGAATATGCCATACCTTCCACCTCTGGTGCTGTAGCCCCATGAGGGGCTTTGGAGCTGCTGTAAATGTCACAGAAATTCAGGAAGAATAGGACCATCGATGCACTTCACTATTATGACAATAAAACTAAAATTTCACTTATATAGCACTATTTAGGAAAAGCATCATTCATAATGTCTTTGTCAACAGAGCAGCATAAATTTACATACATTAGGTATCAAGAGACATAATTTGCATTTGGGCGTGCCAGCTCATATACATATTCTGTTGTCTGGAGTCTGAGAAACGCAATGTTCAAATGACACCATCGTTTTTCACCCATCTGTGTGACAGCCAGATGGAAAGAGACCATTCATTCATCTATCACAGATGAACTCTACTCAGGAGCAAGGGTACCCTTTACTTCTTCCAACATAACAAAAATACATCATCTATCTGTCCCTAAATGGGCTCAGTCACCCAATCGCCCTTCCCCAAAGAAAGAGATCTAAAATCAAATATCAAAACACAGCAACCAAAAGGAATGAGAAAATCATAAAAATGGGGAATATGACTATAGACTCAAAGACTGGGTACCACTTAGCTACCACCTAAAATCCCTTTCTTTTCTCCTCAAGGATAACCAAGTGAGTGGGCAGGATGTTAAAAAAGAAACATGCAATGTAACTAGAATACTCACTATGACACATGATAGAAACATATTTTTAACACTGAAGGAAGAAATGATTCTCTCAAAAAGATATTTCATTTCAATGATAAACAATTCAAGATCGATAACTTCTCCAAGGTTATATGGCCAAAGAGCACCTCCTATCACAGACATGACATGAGTTATGCCTTATACTAAAACTCAGGAGCTCTTAAAACCTTATATTTAAAGACATCTCCCCTCCCCACACCATCACATTTAAATTATAATTACACCTACACTTACAATGTTATCTGGGCTTTCCTCTTCAATCTTGCTGCTATCATCTGGTTATTATAAATAAACAGTACCTTCTCCCAGAACAGCTAATACCACCAGTATTAACAGTAACAGGTACTATTAACTCTCTTCTGACGTAATGTGCAAATATTTCTAAATTATCTGCCCTCTCAAGTGATCTTTTTTTTTTTAATTTTTAATTTTTGTTGATGTCTTAATAGTTTATAACATTGTGGGGTTTTCATTGTACGTTATTATTTGTCCGTCACCATATGGATGCATCCCTTCACCCCTTGTGCCCCATCCCCCACCCCTATTCCCCCTGGTAACCACCAACCAGTTCTCTCTGTCCGTGTGTTAGTTTATATTCCACATATGAGTGAAATCATGCAGTGTTTGTCCTTCTCTCTCTGGCTTATTTCACTTAACATAATACCCTCTAGGTCCATCTATGTTGTTGCAAATGGGACAATTCTGTCTTTTTTTTATGGCTAAGTTCGAGTCGTTTCTAAAGACAATAATACTTAACAACGCACGGACAACATTTTGAATCTCTCTCTTTTCTGTGTGAGGAAGACTAGCCCTGAGCTAACATCCATCGCCAATTCTCCTGTTTTTGCTGAGGAAGATTGACCCTGGGCTAACATCCCTGCCCATCTTCCTCTACTTTATATGGGACACTGCCACAGCATGGCTGACAAGCGGTGCACTGGTCCGCACCCGGGATCCGAACCTGTGAACCCCGAGCCGCCAGAAGTGGAGCACACAAACTTAACCACTATGCCACTGGGCCGGCCCTGAATCTCTTTTAAAATAGACTGGACAAAGAAGTTTCTGAGCATATAGAATCTGTGCATATGCACACAAACTCATATAAATACTATACCCACACATTTTTTTTAACCCAACAAAATGATTACTGAGTAGCTCCCAGATACTCAGATGGTTCTGGGTAACAGAAAGATCATTCATTGGCAAGAGCTGTAAGATCCTGGTTCAAGTCCCAGGGATACCACTTACTCAGTATCTTATTTTGGAAGCCGTTTCCTCAGCTGTAAATGGGCATAAGCCCTGTCCCGCCCAAACAGTGTTTGGAAAATAGTCAAGTATAAGTAAAAACACAAGCTTGTTATAAGAAAAGAGCTCCTGCTCTCGGGAGTTTGCAGTTTGGCTGCAGGAAATAAGAACACAAACACAGGAAAGAGGCCCACAGCGTGAATGGTGCCCTTGCTTCATGAGAGATTAATCACTGAATGATATTCAGGAAGGGCCTCAGCGCCGGGCATCGCAGGGCACAGGGTGCGTAACACCAAGTCCCTCCCTTCCGCGTGCCCCCTTGTAATGAAGGGCTGAAGGGTGCAGCAGAGGCTAGGTGCCCCAAACATGCAGGATATGGAGCTAATGGAGGCTACGAGTGATAGATAGGAACTTCTAGGCACTGTAGGGCTGGGGAAGGACCTGGAAGGTAAATGGGTAGATTATAGATCCCCCAGAGGGGAGGAAATCCTCTGCCATCTGACAGTCCCCCAGCACATGACTCTCCCTCACCAGGGAGCAGACGTGAACATCCTGCCTCGTGTGCACACCAACTCCCCTCACCCCTCTGGGCTGGGCTCAGCTCACAATCACCCTGTCCCACCCCACCCTCACGCCTCCGAGGTGCGCATCAACCCCTCCATCAGGTCAGGCAGGTACCTGGCCTGCCATCTCTCTCCAGACCACCAGGCACCGCTCGTCCCTGGGGTGAGAGCTGGCGAGGTGGCATCTGGAGACAGCACACGCTGATGATGTCAGGCACGGGGAGAGCACGGTGTATGGACTGCTGACATTTTAGTGGGTGGGCTTCCAGGCTCCCCGTGACCTATTTCCTGAGTCCTCCCTCCCACTCAGACACATCCCTGGGGCCAATGGTCCAGTATGAAGAGGGAAAGGAGAGGGGGAGAAGAACACAGGATGATCCCCACTGTGGAGCCAAGGAGGACCTTCCGGCAGAGGCCAGAGTTCAGAGCAGGACAACTTTAGTGCAGCTACTCCACCCATCTCCCCTCTACTAGTGAAGTTAGAATCCCCAAGCCAGAGGTGCCTTCAAAGTCATTAATGGACATTCTCAGATCAAGAAATGAAGCAAAAGGTATTTGGAGGAAAAATAACTCGAAGCGGGGTGGCAGGTAGACCTGTGCTAAGCTCTGCATGACCGAAGGGAGATGACCCCGCTCCCTTCATACACATCTTGGTGATTACTCCGCATATGTGTATGTAAGTATATAATGTGCCTTATGTAAAATATATAAAGTATTGAATGAATAAATTAATGGTTGATCTTTTCTTTTTAAATGGTAAGTTCCTTAAAGATAGAGACAAATTGATATTTTTAATATCTTAGTAAAACGTTCACTTCTAGTATCCAGAACTACACTCTACATATGTGGCCAGCTGCTGGATCAAATACTCAACCCTCAGAGCCCCTATTCATCAAGGCACTGGCGGGGGAGACGCACTCTCAAGTAAGCACACATGTGAAACAACCCTTGTCTTCAAGGTGCTTATGTGCTGCCACCTCCTTCCCGAAGCCTTCCCTCCTCCTCTCCCTGGCAGAGTCAGTTTCTCCTTCCCTCCAGCTCATGAGCGCCTTCAAGGCAGGAACTCTGTGGAGTCTGGGGCCCGGTACAGAACAGGTGCTCTGCATATTGAATGAAAGAAGAAGGCAGGCCTAAACCAACAATCACAAACCAACCCAAAACTAGAAGACGGGTCTGACAATAGAGTGGCCACCATCTAACTACCTTGCAACATGCCTCTTCCTTTGTATTCCCAACACCCTAACTCAGGCCCCAGTGACCACTTCCCCAGGCAGGAGACACTGCTTTCCCATTGGGCTCCCTGCCTCGGGTCCTTCTCCCCTTTGACCCTCTCATGCCCATTCCCATTTCCAGATCAGTCTTCCTGATGCCCAGCTCTGTTCATTTCACTCCCCTACTCAAAAGCCTTAGATATTTCCCAGCACCCTTGGGTAGAGAAGGCTGCTTCCACAGGCAGCAAGTACCTGGCCAGTGCAGCAAGCAGGGATGTTTAGAACAGGGGCTCCTGTGATACGGGGACCACCAGACTTAGTTACTTTAAGGCTCCTGACACCCCCAAACAACTCTGTCCAGGTTGGGACAGACGCTCTATACTCACACCCAATGCTCTCATCCAGGGGCAGAAATACTTTTTCTGTAAAGGGCCGGACAGTAAATACTTTAGGCTTTGCTGGCCACATATACACAGTCTCTGTTGCATATCCTTCAGATCTGGGTTTTTTTTTTTCATAAACTGAAAACACCATTTTTGGCTTACATTTTTTTTGCATACAAAAAACAGCCTGTGGGCTGTAGTGTGCCAACCTCTGCCCTGACCAACAGGGACAACTCTGAGTGCCCTGAACCCAACTTGCATTGTTCCAACTTACACACCTCGACCCAAGCTGCACCCTCCTTTGTCTTCCTTTGATGAGATTCCTGCGCTGCTGAAGGGTGTAAGCGTTGAGGAAGGAAGCAAGGGCCACCCCCTAGCACACATGGAGCACCTACACCTGCTGTGGACCACTACACTTCACAGCTGCAGGACACTCTATGCTTCGGAGTGTGAGACATCCCAGGTCCCAATGATGGATGGATGGATGGACAGATGGATAAAACGAGACCAAGAAAGTGAGTCAGAGAGTAATTGCTTTAAGAATTCAGAGAAGTTAAGTGGTTCTGATGGACTGGAGATGTTAGGGAAGGTTTCACAGAAGAAAAGACATGACTATTATATTTTTCAAGGAATAAATTAGATATTAATTTACATGCTTTATAAAGCAGAGATTTTGATAATGCTTAAAAAGATATTCCTGTTTCAAAGGATGGCATGACAATCTTGATTTTGCAAATCAAAATGAATTTATTTCTAAATATACAGCAAGATTTTTGAAGGGAAAGATATAAAATCACCAAATCAAAAAGATTACTGAGACCTTCACATTCAACAGACATTTTCTGAGAACCATGTGCTGGGCACCATGTCGGGCTCCGAGGACTCAAAGAGAAGTACTACTTAATCCTTACCTCACGCACACTCACGGTCTGGGGGAGGGGTCCAACATGAAAGCTAATAACTGCAAGCAGGGGGAACTTTGAATTTTGAAGCTCCCTCACCCCAAAAAGGAAGTGCCAAAACACTCTTGAGGTCAGACAGGAAACCACATGACTAATTCCCCCTCTCCTCACACTCCTTAACAGCAGCCATCTAAAGGCCAAGGGCTGCCCTCAGGTAAGTCTGTGTGTCCCAGAAACAGATTTCTACACCATTCTGCCATGGCCCAAACCCCATCCTCAAAGATACTAAATGCCTCATTTGGGCTAACACAAAAGTAAGGAGTTGTTTCACAGAAATTAATTTTCTAAGTGAACTAAAGCTCATCAAAATCACACAGCAAAACTCAAAAACTGCTTTAATGCAAACTCTCCTCAGTGGATTACATGCTTCTCTGCCCACCAGAGCAGAGGGCACTGATTTGAACTCTTCTTAAACGTGGGGTCGTGAGACCCTTGGAAATTCCTGGAGGAGGGGTGGCCCCACACTTCTGAGAGAGTCTAATTCTCGCTTTTCCTCCCTTCCACTGGCCTCAGCTATTGAGCACTGGTCTCTGCTATTTCTATTTGACTACATGGTCTTTTCCAGAACCCTGAGGATGACATGACCCTGACCTACAGAGAAACAAAATGGGCTTCATGGTAGCTACTTTACTCTTACTCATGAGGGTCTTTCCGTTTACTTCCAGGTTCTAACGCATGCCCTGTGGTCGGTGGCTTTAATTATTCAATCTAATAGTATATTTTCCTTTGGAAAAACAATTACAAATTTCTGAAACACTCATTTGCTGACACTGCTACTCCCTAATTCAACCCAAAGTTTACTAAACAAAGTGTCAGAACCCTACAGCAACTCATGTTGTATTAGGGGCAGAAATAAAGGCCTGAATGTCATATACCGGGCCTCACTGGCTTTGTGCACAGATGCTTGAGAGATGCAAGGAGGTTCATAAATTAAAAGAGCAAATAAAACAGGAGCCCTTAAGAGATTTCATATTAACTATGACTAAAGCAATTTTGTCATAAGATCAATCAAACCTCCTTTACTTTGCTCTGACCATAAAGAAGAAAACTGTGCACTTCAAAAATTAAGCTCCTTCCACACTGCTACAGAAGATAATAAATCATTTTTAAAAGATAGAACAATAAACCCAGTTCTGGAAAACCGAGGGGAGGCAGTGTGCTGGGAAAGGAGGCCAACGTTAAATGTCATCACTAAAGCAGCAGCTCACCAGTGTGACTGGAGAGATGGAGGAAGGCAGGCCTGGCCTGAAATCCCAATTAAAGCTTTCCTCTTGAGTCCCCTCTGGCTGGAATTTCCTCTTTTAAAACAAAAACACAGGACCCTGAGGGTCTGGAAATAGACCAAGGGAGTGAGGGTAAGAGAGAACGCAGAGGGAAACGGGGGGGAGGTGAGAATAAGCTTTGGACACTGCCTAGATTGCAGCATAAGCAACCTGGTCCCCACGGAAAAGATGGAAACAGGAGCATGGAGGAGGAAAGAGGAGGAGGATGGAAAGGTGAAGAGCCACGTTGCCCACCTCCCGATTTTCACATGGGCTATCCCTGCTGGCAAAGGGATCTCTTCCAAATCAAAAGCCTGCGACCGGGCAAGCTACAACCAAGACAAACAAAAGCTACAGGTTCTGACAGACGAACGGCCAAGTAGTAAACACACCTCATTCCTATTTGCCAAAAAAGAAAAACAAGGGAATTTACAAGGTGAGAAGAAAAGGAGGAATCTCAACAATTATACTTTTTGTCAAGAAGTGAGAGGTCTCCACTGTTAACAAATCAAGGCGGTGCTTATAGAGAAACGACCAAAAAGCCATGTTAACCAGCAAAAACAATGGGTTGTTCAGAGTTTGCTGTTGCAGAGACGACAAGGCGTGGATCGCAGGCTGTGAACCTCTCAGGTGATACCGAACCCCGGAGGCAAATGATCTGAAACCCACTTGCCAATTCAAGTGACAGTTCCACTAACTTACTTTACTACCAGTGACCAAGCAGGCAAATCTTCCAATTTTCTCAGTACATTCAGAGCCCAAATGAGAAGGAACAAAACAGACTAAATATAAGGAATTTCAGCTGTACAGACAACCTCTTTTCTTAATACCAAGGTCAGTCATTCCATAAAGTTATTAAGCCCCTATTCTGTGCAACCCATTGGGCATTTAAAGATGATTAAGAAGTGATCCAGCAACTAGGCAATAAAAACAAATAAAAGGCACCCAGATTGTTAAAGAAGAAATAAAACTATCTCTACTTGCAGATGACATGGTCTTATATATAGAAAATCCTAAGGAATACACACAATTAGAGCTAATAAACAAGCTCAGCAAGATTGCAGGACATAAGATCAATACACAAAAATTAACTGTATTTCTAGACACTAGCAATGAACAATCCAGAAATGAAATTAAGAAAACAATTCCACTTACAATAGCATCAAAAAGAATAAAAATACTTAAGAGAAAATTTAACAAAAGAAGCATAAGACTGTACACCAAAAACTACAAAACATCATTAAAACAAATTAAAGACTTAAATAAATGGAAAAATATCCCAAGTTAATAGATTAAAAGTTATTAAGATGGATTATTAAGATGTCTACACTCCCCAAGTTGATCTGCAATCCCCATCAAAATTGCAGCTTCCTTTTTTGCAGAAATTGACAAGTTGATCCTAAAATTCACATAATGCAAGGGACCCTGAATAGCCAAAACAATACTGGAAAAGAGGGACAAAGTTGGAAGATTCACACTTCCTGATTTAAAAAATCACCATAAACCTACAGTAATCAAGACTGTGTGGCAATAGCATAAAGACAGACATAAAGATCAATGGAATAGAATTGAGAGTCCAGAAATAAACCCAGACATCAAAGATCAGTTGATTTTCAAAAAGGGTACCAAGAGAATTCAATGGGGAAAGAATAGTCTTTTCAACAAATGGTGCTGGGACAACTGGATATTCACATGCAAAAGAATGAATCCCTACCTGGATCCCTTCTCATATCATACATTAAAAACTAACTCAAAATGGATCAAGACTTCAACATAAGGGCTGAAACTATAAAACTCTTAGAATAAAATATAGGTGTAAATCTTTGTGACCTTATTTTAAGCAATAGTTTCTTAGATATGACACTAAAAGCACAAGCAACCAAAGGAATAGGTATCCTCATCGAAATTAAAAACTGTGCTTCAAAGGACACCATCAAGGGGATGAAAAGACAATCCACAAAATGGGAGAAAATATTTACAAATCATATATTTGTTAAGAGTCTAGTTTCTAAAATAGATGAAGTACTCTTACAATTCAACAATAAAAAGATAAATAATGCCGATTTAAAAATGGGCAAAGGATTTGAAGAGGTATCTCTCCAAAGAAGATATACAAATGGCCATAGGCACATGAAACAATGCTCGACACCATTAGTCGTCCATCAGGGAAATGCAAATTAAGTCCATGAGATACCACTTCACACCCACTAGGATGGCTATAATCAAAAAGACAGACAGTACCAAGTGTTGACAAGGATGTGGAGAAATTGGAACCCTAATGCACTGCTGATGGGAATGTAAAGTGGTGCAGCCTCTTTGGACAACAGTCTGGTAGTTCCTCAAAATTGAACACAGAGTTACCATATGACCCAGAAATTCCACACCTAGGTATACACCCAAGAGAAAACATAAGTCCACCCAAAAGCTTGCACAAGAATATTCACAGCATTATTCATAATAGCCAAAAAGAAACAATTCAAATGATCATCACCTAACAAATGGATAAACAAAATGTCGTATATCCATATAATGGAATATTATTCAGCCAGAAAAAAGGAATACAGTAGACCCATACTACAACTTGGATGAACCTTGAAAACATTATGCCAAGTGAAGGAAGCCAGAACCAGAAGGCCACATGTTGTATGATTCCATTATAAGAACCTCATTATATGAAATGTCTAGAACACGCAAATCCATAGAGACAGAAAGTAAATTAGAGGTTGTCAGGGGCTGACAGAAAGGGGTTGAAGAGTTACTGCTAACAGGTATGGGGTTTCTTTTTGGGGTGATGAAAACATTCTGGAATTGGATAGCAGTAATGGCTGCACAACTTTGTGACTATACTAAAAAAATCACCAAATTAGACAGTTTAAAAGGGTGAATTTTTATGGAATTTTAAGGGTGAATTGTATCTCAATTTTAAAAAAAAGCAACAACAAAAAATAAGTGCCTTAGGAAGCCACAGAAAAGGTTTTTTTTTTTTAAATTCAACTTCAAGATATAATTTAGAACCTATGCTTTAAGGACTACAAATTGGCCATTCCTTGCCGATTTTTATTCCCACCATTTATTCTACAGTCATTTCAATCCCAATATATACGTGATTTGAGGCTGGGGAGGGTAGTCAGAGATCAACTAGTCCAAACCCCTCATTTTAGAGACCAGACATTCAGGGCAGTGACTTGCCCAATGTCATATACCAAAGTGGAAGCCAAATCAGAACTAGAATCAGCTCTTCTAACTCTCTGGGCAGTGCTCTTTCCACTCCACCATATAAACACAACCAAATTCGCAGCGCTTCATAATAGAGAGCACATCTTCCAATGATGAGAACACTGGCTCCCCTAAAACCTAGAGAAAAAGCTATTAGAACCCTGATATCAGAAAAATCAGTATTTAAAGTTCAACAGTCCAAACTATTTAACGATCGCAAAACCCTGTGATCATTAGCACAACCTGCTTTTCACCAGAGAAGCACAGCACAACAGAGATGAAATCCAGAGACCAAGACACACAGCTAAGACCGCAAAACTGCCTGAAGGTGAGAAGGGTGGCTGTGCAGCCACATCTGTTCCAGGCTTCAACGAGTAACACACCCCGCGAAATTCCAGCTCAAGAGCAACCACCATGTTGACTCCAGTGACATTTTGGGGGAGGTAATCTTTAAAAGGGGGAACGGAAGAGGTAAAGCTTACTTTCACCTCTAACCTCTTGAAAAGTATGAACACAAATAGCCAAGAGAAAGAAAAAGTAGAGAATATGGTCAGAAAACGTAAAGACCGGCCAGACGCAGGTGAACTGTGTTGCAGACACAAAATGTTAATACCTGGAAAGCCCTTGGGACTAGACCAGTGAACCACCTGCCCAAGGTCCAAGAGCTGGTTAGCTAACAGGTCAGGGCTATCAGAGGAATAAATTTAGTAAAAGGACTTAACATTCTCACTTCCTCTCAGGATCTCCCCCAAAGTCCCCTAACTTGCAAGAGGGTGCTGACTCCTCAGCCAACTCTGCCTAGACATGCCACATCTGTGATTCACCCTTCAGTGGCCACCTCTCAAAACACAGATTTGCTGACAAAGAGGGAATACTGTATGGATCTGATCACTGCCTACGGGGCTCTGGAGTCCTTTCCACACAGGTGTGACACTGTTCTCAGTTTCTCAGCTCTGAGGGGGCCAGATCTGTCCTTTTCACTCACTCCAAGGCAGCTAAAGTCACTTAATAAACACCTCTGATGCTAAGGACCTCCCCAGGGGTTAGCGTCTGATGACCCTGTTGGTCACACATTCTCTAAGTCAACAACAACTGGGCCGGCCAGCAGAAGGTCAACAATTATCAACCTACACTAAAGAAACCCATAGAAACATCTAAAGAGGAATCTTTACAGCCAATAGAGATGCCAGCAGGAGAGGTCAGGTGGTGCATTAAAGGACTAACTGGAGTACGACCCCTAAGGGCGCAGCTAACCTCAGTAAGGCTGGGGTTCCTGGTTCCATCCACCGCTAGGGGTGGGACTTGTCTGAGCCTCGGTTTCTTCAACTATAAAACAGAGATAACAACAGGACCTACCTCACAGGATAGTTGAGAGGATTCAGTAATCAATTTAAAACACAGCACAGTCCTTAACACAGAATGAAGGCTCAAAGAAACCTTAGCTACTGTTGTAGTGTTTAAAAAAAAAAACTATAAGAAAAATGTGATTTCTTCTGGGATGCTAGGGCAAGAGGCTGCAAAATCCTGATCACTTGGCTAGAATCCTAAAGGACAAGAGAATTCATCATTAGAGAGAACTGTCTTCATCAGCCACCTGATTTTATTGACAGCTTCCGTGTATAAAGTCACATTGACAAAGCCATCTTCAGCATCAAGTGGAAAGATTACATCATTAATAATACCGTTAGTAGGGCAGGCCTCCTGCCAGGGTGCAAGCAGTGCCCTGGGCCACTCTGCAGGGCTGGGCATGTCAGCAGAGCAGTGAAGAGAATAAAGAGGAACCATTTCTGCAGCAACAAGCACAGAGCAGAGTAGCAGCCAGGATCTCCCAGAAGCATCCACTCAATAAATGCAATAGATGTGACTTATTAAAGTCAACCACAAGGGAGAGGTCATGGTGGTCACAGAGGCATCAACACAGAGGGCCTTTTCTGGCCCAGGCTCTACAGAGGCAGTTGGCTGCTAAAAGAGCAGACTCTCATGTCAAAATGCTTGAGCTTGAATCCGCCTCCACCACTTCCTAGCTCTATGATCTTGGTAAAGTGGCTTAGGTTCTCTGGACCTTACAGGGTTTTTGTAGTAATTAAACAAGTTAATAGTTAATATAGGTAAAGAACTTAAAGCATGCCTGGCACACAGGAGGCATCCAATAAATGCTAGAAAGAAAAGGGGAAAAAAACCCAACAGTGACTGATGATAACACTTCAACCATGCTCTGGATATCCCACTCATGCAACAACAGCAGCATCATTTCAATACATAACCTCACTGAAACAACGCAGACTGCACAGTCTCCCTTAAAATTCTGGGCAGAAGGTCCTTGTAAATCTACTATCACTTCACAATCAAGCTTGCCCTACAGAGTCAAAGACAGCGTATGACATGCTAGAAAAACAACAAAGGGAAAAATCGGAGAGCTGGCCTGCACAGAAGCAGCCCAGCTCAGGCTCCTAACTACAAGACTCACAAGACGCAATTTGCAGTTTTGCTGAACTCCAAGGCATGCATAAGTGTATGAACTAACCATGGGACCCTATGAGAAGCTGCCAAGCTCTGACCTTGAAAAAACGCAGAATGGACCATGGCTGTCAAACCACAGCTGACAGCTTTACCCACCACCCCTGAGTTCCTCTAAACGCCTTTACTACTTGATAATTATAACACTGGCCTGGGCTGTAACTCTTCTCAGCCAGACTCTAAGAACCAACTCATGACGATGACAATATAAACAGCATTGTTACAGCATCATCACTCACTCCACCAAACAATCAACCAAAAGAATCTTACCATCAAGCCTGGAATTCTCAGCCTGAATGCAGGGGGTCCGTAAACTTGGACTGGAAAAAAGAATTACATCTGGATTTCACTAGCCCCTAACTGAAACTGAGCATTTTCTTCAATTATGAATGTAAGCAACATACCACGACAGTACCTGTCACAGTACCTGTGACTCCAATAAAAGATATATTAATGTAACTTTAGAGTTGTTAGAAATATCTCACAATATTGCTTGCATTAATCAGTACTTCAAAATTATTTATTAGACCCACTACCAAATCTTGGCATTTAATGCTTTAGTAAAGAAGCATATATTAGTATGACATAGATCTTTCAAATGCTTTGCTAACTGAATTTCAAAATATTTGGTTCCCTTTGAAATCTTATGTATTTTATTTGACTCATTAAAACTTCTTTCTGGGGCCGCCTGGTGGCACAGCGGTTTAGTCCGCGCTTGGCAGCCCGGGGTTCGCGAGTTCGGAGCCCGGGCGCCTGCCGACACACTGCCTGTCAGCCACGCCATGGCGGCGTCCCATATAAAGTAGAGGAAGATGGGCACGATGTTAGCCCAGGGCTAGTCTTCCTCAGCAAAAAGGGGAGGATTGGCAACAGATGTTAGCTCAGGGCTGGTCTTCCCCACAAAAAAAAAAAAAAAAAACTTCTTTCTAGGGGGTCCACCACTGTCACCAGAGTGTCAGAGGGGTCCATGCCACAAAAAAGGTTAAGAGGATAAAATATAATTGCACACAAAAGATGAGAATATAAGTGCTTTATAGGGAAGGAGCTAGTCCTGAGTTTACATCCCTGGCATCTGGCAGTGACAACATATTGGTAGGTGCCCGATATACATTTATGAATCAATAAATCAACATAACAAAATACAAATAAAAACACAGCCCAAGCATTCCAGCTCTGGTTGACAGTCCATTTATTCCACAGCATCATTCCCATGATAAAACGACAATGGTACAAAAGTACCTGGAAGGGCCCTGGCAATCCACTTTAGGGCCACATGACACAGAAAAGTGTGCACAATGGAGGCAGGTTCGCACTGCGAGATGACGACTCGGTGAATCAGGGCCAGCATTCCAGGCATCCAACACACCAAGGAAGTGTCACCTGCTATCATCTGCCTAGAAACAGAGCTCTGCTTTAATCTCTCCCTGATTGACCACTGCTGTAAAAATAAATATTTCAGATTGGTCCCAACACAGGTTCTTCAAGTCGTGTTGAGCAGCACACAGCTGGCCTTGATTCTGACACTAAGGAGCAGCAGAGTGCCAGCTTCACCATGGGGACACCGGGAGGTCCATCCCTCAAGCAGCCTGAGTGAACAGGGCTTGGCTGTCACCTCCACTGAGGCAGGAATTCTGTTCTGTTCACCCCTCCCCAGCACACACAACAATCCGTCAGCACGATGGATCTCAATCTGACCTCTCAGCACCCCCACTGCTACCACCTAGTCCAAGACCTTCCTGCCTCGATGACTGCAATAGACCCTGAGCCCCCAACAGGTCTCCCTCTTCTCTCTCATGCCCTGCTAGTCTATTCTCCCCAGAATAAGCACCGTGAGATTTTAAAAACTAAATCAGATCATGTTATTCCCTGCTCAAACCCTCCAATAGCTTCCCATCACATCAGAACAAAATCCAAGGCCCTCCCCAAAACTGACAAGGCCTTGTGTAATCTGGCCTTGCCCACCCACCCCTCACCCTTCTCTCCCTCACCCACTTCTCTCCTCCAGTACTGGCCTTCTTTCTGTCCTTAAATGCCCTGAGCCCATTCACATCTCAGGGCCTCTTCACATGCTGTTCTTCGATTCCAGCTCTTCTCTGGCTGGATTCCTCTAATGTCTCCTCTTTGCAGAGGCCTTTCCTGAGCAGTTTCCTGATCTCCAAAGCACGTTCTATTCCTGTATTCTGCCTAACTTTTCTTCAGAGCACATATCACTACCTGACACTAAATTACATAATTATCTGTTTACTGCAGTGATTATCAACCCCATTTGGGGAGAGTCTTAAAAAAAAGTGCCAATGCTCCAGGCCCCACCCAAACCAATTAAGTCAGATTTTCAGGGAGTGGACCAAGCATCTCTGGTTCACAAATCCCCGCAAGTGATTCTAACGTGCAGCCAGGGTTCACAGTCTAGAACAGTGCTTCTCAAACTTTAACGTGCATATAATGCACCTCGGGATGTTGTAAGACGTAGATCCTGACTCAGCACGTCTAAGGTGGGATCTGAGAGTCTGGATTGCTAACAAGCTCCAGGTGATGCTAATGCTGCTGGTCGGTGGACCATTCTTTGAGTTACCAGGGTCTAAAACACCACTGTCCAATAGAATTTTCTGCAATGATGAAAATGTTCTAAATGTACACTGTCCAATACACATGTGGCTATTGAGCACTTGAGATGCGGCTAGTTTAGCCAAAAAACTGATTTTTAATCTTAGGCTACCACACTGGACAGTGCAGGTCTAGAATGTATACGTGCTTCACGAAGGCACCAGTGCCTAGAAATGTGGAGTGTAAGAGAAGAATCAGGATTACTCCAAATTCTTAGCCTGAGCAGCCCTCTGTGGATTGGGTGGCTGTGAAAATCCAATCAGAAGCCTCACAGGCCATCACGTCAGGAGTGGATCAATATTTATCTAAGGCAGGGAGGAGACACGGAAAACCATACTGGGATACCTTAGTGCCTAAAGCATGTGGTAGCTCACAGATGACTACCTTGTGTTCACGACTCAATTGCACTTCACCATACAAGGCCCTCCTAACCACAGCCTCAGGCACACCTGACCACTCCCATCCCTGCACACCTGTGATCTGGACAATCTCGTAGTCATAGCCCTCAAAACACTTTATTACACTGATTTGTTTATAGGATATCTGTCTCCCCCAATAATCTGTAGGGTCTTTCAAAGAGAGAACATATTCCTCTTGGTATTCTATCCCATCACCTAGCACACAGCACGACTCAATAAATACTGAATGAATGGCAGGGCCTGGAACCCACCAGGAGTAGCATTAATATTTTCACTGTTAATTACAAGAAAGAGAGAAACTGAATGGGGGAGTGGGGGGAATGGGGATAACATAAGAAAAGATCATTCCCTCCTTAAATGACTCAAAAATTTCCAAACGCATAAATCCAGATTTCAGAACACAGCATAAAAAGGTGGCCCTGTTTGACCCATAGAAGCTCATTTCCAAAAACACAAATGCACCAGACAAGAAGGTGATGTCCTTCTGAGAACAGATCCAAAATCTATTAGTCTGCGATTTGGAAGAGCTGTTTTCCAAACAAGTCACAAGGGGCTAAGATTCAGAATCACATTCTTGCCTAAAAAGCACTGTCAGCCTGGTTCCCACTGTAACTGCTGGGAGGGGCATCTGGCCCTAAGGACAGCAAGGCCCCTGGGAGTCTGTGCTGCCCAGATGCTCTTTCTACCCCTGCAGTTAGAACCCTGTGCTTGTGACAGCAATGAGATTTCCAAGGTAACCAAGGACAACACAGTAGAGAATTATGGCCCCGGAAGGAAGTAGATTAAATTTTAATACTTACAAGTCAACATCAAATTTATTTTTAAAACTACATATCTAACAAAGCCAAATAAGCAAGGCAGAATGGATGGTGCTCTAAAAGAGAGTCTAGCTAGAAACATGAATATTCCAAGTATGTATACAATTTTTCCCTATTTTAAGAAAATTTTGAAATACCCAGAAACTCAAAGAAACTGAGACAGATATAAACCCCCCCCCAAAAAATGAGGTAAAAAGGCATACTCTTCAGATTTATGCCACAACTACTTATTTTTTCCATTACTTCCAAAAACAGGGCAGACTCCAGTTGCAGAACCAGACTTTGCTAAAAGTGTGCAAAATAATTATTTCACCCAGAGACAGAGAAAGTGATCACCACGTGAAAATTTTAAAACACAGCTATGTGCTGACCTGTTGCCAAGACAACAAACTGCTTAAAAAATAAGCCTGGGTTAGCAGACACACAGTCGTTTTTCATTCATTTACTCATTCAACCATTCATCCATTTCCCTACTCTTCCTACCCCTGCCCATGTAAATCCCATTTGGGGGGGGCCAAACGCCCTCATCAGGTTCTGCGGGTTAACTATAATATAATCTGTTAAGCAGTTAGCATTTATTAAACCAGTTGTCCATCAGGTACTGTGCTTGTGTGTTATCTTATTAAACCCTCACCACAGCCCTCTGTAGTAGACAGGTATTGTTACCTAGACTTTAAAGCTGAGGAAAATGAGAAAACTTTAGGTATCCCACCTAAGTTCACATAATTGGCAAGCGGTGGAGTCTGAACTTGAACCCAGGTCTATCTGACAAAGGAGTAATTTGGAGAATCCAGCACTGTTAAAAGTAACAGAAAGCAGCATCATTTCTGAAAACAGCATGGAGCCAAGTTCAAGTTCCAACTCTTCAACTTAACTAGTTCTATAACCTTGAGCAAATTAACCGCTGCGAGCCTCAATTTCCTCATGTGTAAAGCGGGGATGAGGAATAAATACAACAGACGTGAGGTTCAGAGCATAGGGTAGTGACTCAATAGCTACTAAACAGTCCAGCTACAGATCAGAATATCAACAAAAGTACATTTCAGTTGTAAAACCACTTTTAGCAGACATAACCTATATTGCAAATAATAGGTTCACAAAGGTTAATCGATTTATAATTAGTTTACTAATTCCATGACATTTGTTTAAACACAGGACCAAGGACTTGCAGGTTTTAAATTTATTTCTGTCAAATGAGTGACTTCATGTCACAATACCCATCCTCATGTTTCATTTCAGTACGAAAAGTAGATGCTTGTTTAAAACCAAAATATGTAGGCATCGCTTGTTAATAAAACCATATATGGAACAAGTTTTGGTAATGGGAATGAACATTAAACACCCTGGAAAAGAGCAATATTTAAAGGAATCCACAGTGATTCCTCTCAGAAAGTAAACAACTTTTAAATTTAGTTCTCATAAATCCAAGCTCACATGTACGATCATCATAGTATGTATACTGGATTTGCTTAAAATGAGACAGACCTGTAACGATTTTAATTTTTTCATTTTTGAGACTTGAACCAATTCTTGTGCTTAGATGGAAATATGGAGCAAGCTTGCAGTTTAATAAAATGACCAAATCCGGTCTCTTTTTAATCTGCTCAGTAACTGAGGCTAGGATAATCTCCAGCACAGCACACAAAAGAGCTTGGAATTATACACTGTATACTAAAATTAATCAGAGAAAGGGTATGCCAATTTTAATAGCAATTCCTATTTGCCTTGCTTTCCAACATCTGCCAGTGTTAATAATATTTAACTGACAAACTGCAATGGGGAAAAGAAACAGAACTTCAAATACAATCAAGTTTTTTTTTTTTTTAAGGCATCTGTACAAAGCTTCCTTCCCTTAAGAAATATTCAGCTACCTTTTTGGTTGCAACTATTCCATAAACATTATTAATGGTGTATTTTCAAAACATTGTGAAAATTCTCCTCCTACTTTTCAACAACCACTTCTGAAAAAAATTCTTGGGCCCACCCCCACCTGCCTCATTTGAAGGCATCATTAAGCCTTGCTGATACAAGTAGAATGAAGGGTTATGGGATCACAGAACTCACTACAAAAGGTGTACATGCAGCTCTCTTCTACCAAAAAAGGGGAGAGAAGGAAAGAGACAGACAGGGAGAGGGATGCTCCAGCTATACTTAAAACATTCAGAACGCTGAATCTATTGCTTTTGATTTAGCCTGTTATTGACTGTTTATGTCTACAAACACACAAAAATTTCCATTAAGGGAAAACATTCTGGATTTTTTTTTCAAGCAATTCCTAACAGCAGCTGCTTTGTTCAAGTGGGCAAAAAAATGAATGCCATCTCTTAACTTAAAGCTCTCTGGTGACCTTCCCTCACTCACTCTAGTCCAGCCATCTTTTTCTAAATACCTATAATACCCCATTTTAAGGCCGTAACTTGACATTCTGGCCAGGAGATAT
This sequence comes from Tapirus indicus, assembly GCA_031878705.1. Taxonomy (NCBI): domain Eukaryota; kingdom Metazoa; phylum Chordata; class Mammalia; order Perissodactyla; family Tapiridae; genus Tapirus; species Tapirus indicus. The sequence continues at coordinate 7,414,747 of CM062923.1, read as the reverse complement.
TTCATCATCTATTCAATATTGGCACACGTGTAGCTTGTAAGCCAGTTTACCTATTGTGAGCCAAGCACTTCACACACAGTGTCTAACCCTCATAACAACCCCGGAAAGGATGCATTACTAGTCCCGTTTGATAGGTAAGGAAAATGAGGCAGAGAGGTGAGGAGCTGCCCCAAACCACACAGTCCGCGGCGGCCCTGGACGCACCAACTCTGCCCTTCCGACACTGCCTGCTGCTTTGATTGTCAACCTAAGCTTGCTCACTCCTAAGTGTTCTCTCGGCAGGATGTGGAAGGCTGACTAGTTAGCACCAGGCATGATGACTTTGCACCTTGACTAAAACCAGGCCTTTTCCAGCGTGATGGGGAAGGGAAGCGTTCAGGGGTTCGAACAGGTAAGACGGTTATCACAGGCCCTCGGATCAGCAGCCCCGGCTCTCACACACCCTCCTGCACTCCTCTCCCGAGCGCGGCGCGGGACCCGCTCAGGCCTCCCTGGAGAAGGTGTGCCCCCCTTTCCCGGGCAGCTGGGTTCCCACGGGCCGACCCGAGAGTCGGGCAGAGCGGGGCTCGGAGCACACGACTGCCCCGCTGGGCAGGCTGTGGGAAGGGGCACTTCGAGAACAAGCTGGGAGGTGGGCGCCCGGGAATGGCTGGCGAGCCGACGACCCCGGACGGGCGGGCGCAGGGGTCCCCGCTCACCGCCCACCCGACTTTCGGGCCACACTTGGCCGCGCTGGGGAAACGGTCGGGCCGGGCCCCGCGAGGAAAGCGGGGGGGGGGGGGTCTCCAAAAGGCCCCAGGTAGCCATCGGCCCTCTGCTCCGAGCCACCTACGCGGAACAAAGGGCTTCTGTTTCGGGCAGGGCTAGCCCGGCCACGTCCGGATTTTGAGGAAAAGAAACTTTTCCCGGGATGCTGGCGGCGGGGGCCGGCCGGCGGGGCGCGGGGCGCGGCTCTACCTGCGGCCGGAGCCGCCCGCCCGGCCTCCCGGCGGGGCCCGCCCGGCGCCGCTCACCTCCTCGATGGCCGCCACCGTGTTCCGGCACTGCGCCGTGCGCGTGGTGAAGCTCGAGGCCGTGGGCGCCTTGTAGTCCTCATGGGTCTCGGCCACGAATTCCGACACGGAGATCTGGTCCGGCATCGCCTCGGCGCGCGGGCGCGGGCGGCCGGCCGCGGGGTAGACGCCGCCTCAGCCGCCGCGCGGGCTCCGACCGGCCGCTCGGACGCCGCCGCCTTCGCCGCCCGCGCCCGCGGACAAAGGGAAGCGCGGGCCCCGGGCCGCCGCCACACGAGCCGCACGAGCCGCCACAGGGCACGGGTCGGCCGCCCGCGGGGCCCGGCGGCGGGAGCAGGAGCGGCGCGCGCAGCCCCGCGCAGCTCGGGCCCGGCCCGTCCGCCCGCCGCGCCGAGGGCTCGGCCGCCGCCTGCCCTTCCGAGCGAGCCCCGAGGCGGACGCGCAGAGCCGGCGGGAACTGCCCGCCACCCAGCCGCGGGCCCCGAGCGACTCCGGCGGAGAGAGGCGGGTCCGGGCCGGGGGCGGCGGCCGGCCGGGCGCGGGGCGGGGCGGCGCGGAGGGCCGGGCCGCCAATCCGCGCGCTCGCCGCCGCCGGGAAGCTGAGCCTGCAGGATGGAGGGCTGCGCGCGCCCCAGCCGCCCGCCTGCCGCCGCGCGCCGCATTGTCTCGGCGTTCGAGCCCCGCGCCGCGCGCCGGGGTTCGAGGGCGCGCTCTGCCGGGCACCCTCCCGGCCCTCCCCAGGCCCGGACCCTCACCCCGGGGTCGCGAGGGCGCGCGCAGTGGGCGCTCGGACGCTCTCCCGGGCCGAGCCGCGGTCCACCCATCTCGTCCCTACCCCACCCGGGGCTTGGACTCTTCCTTGGTGTCCCCCCCAAACCGCCGGGAATGCCCGTCCAGGCGAGGGAGAAAGTATGGGGAGTTCGCCCCCTACAGGCCGATGCGCTCCGCCCTGGGCCCGCACTCCCCCGGGCGGCTCCCACCCGCCAGTCTGGGCTTCAGTAACAAGAAATGACCATGCAGTGAGTGCTCCTGTGCTCCACGTGTAGTCACCTGGTCCTCACAACCTTATGAGGCAGGTAAAACAAATAACCTGTTTTAGGTTGTTTTATACAGAAGACAAACTATTTGCCCAAGAGCACACAGTTAACGGCCCAAAGGGGGTTCAAATCCATGCCCCTCTGACCCGGAAGTTGGGTGTTTCAGAGTGCTTACAGGCCTCCTAGTAAATGTCCCGCTCGTGTTTCCTAAGCTTATACAAATATAGGCATTCCTGTTAGTTGGAAATAGTTTTAGGGTACTAGGCCAGGACCCCACCCTGGGAAGATAACTGAATACAATGAAGTGGAATTCCTATCGGAAGAGGAGGGAACCAGGAGAACAAGCTTTTTCATGTGGTTTCAGAGAGAACATGCAACAACAGCAGGCAAATCTCATATACAACTGGTCCAGTTATATATGGTCCAAATTCAAAGAGTTTGAATTAGTACAGATTTTCATGTAACAGCTCTTAAAGAAGCTTTCATAGTTATTTTTTAAAATTCAGAAGCTCTGAAAACACTGGCCAAATAAAATCACACCCTATAACTCTACACCAGGCATGTGGCATGGTTTCTGTAGCTGCCAGCAATAAAACCAAAAGGAACTTTACAAAAACCTTTTGTGCATCTGAAAAGGAGGAAGTGTGAGAGACACTGGAAATTCAATATATCAGACAAAGCAGTCTCCTGATGGTGCAGGACAGGATAGTGGACCAGTCAAACAATCTTTTTTTAAGTTCCCATGTAAGAATTTACTATATGAGGTGGCAGCTTGGGTCAGACATTATGTATGGCTTTTGGTATTTTAGTAGCATTGCATGTGAAATTTAGCTTTCTGAAATAGATTAGTGGATAGCTGTTATAACTGCACTAGGCAATGTTACAATTTTAAAAATTATAGCATCTTTGCTTCTATCTTCCCTTTGTTTTTTCACCCTTTTGGTGGTTTCCTCTATTTGCAACTTTCTACAATTCAAGTCCTGTATATATTATTTGTGTTAATGCATCCTCTCTTACACCAGGCGGATTCTGTTCCCTCCTAGCTAGTTTTCCGGCTACAGTTTTTTGTTGTTGTTCTTCGTTGACATTGGATAATATCCTGGATAACTTTTCAAGTCTTGATTTTTAGAGAACTAGTATCTATCAGGCTCTGAAGATTTAAGAGGAGAAAGTACTGTTTTTCCTTGGCATCTCGTATAGCATTAACCAGACTGATCAAGACTTCTTTTATAAGGACAAAGTTAAGCTTGGTATTCTTCTCTGTTCTCTCTTTATATGCAACTCCTGTCCTTGTTTCTTGTAGTAGTTTAATATAATTTTCAGGTACAGGAACCGTGAGTAACCACAAAAATAAAATTGCAAAACTGTATTGCATTATACAAGTGGATGAGAAGGCTGGGGGAAAGCAAGTCATTACCAAGCCCATTGGTGGTACAAAGAAGACATCTGTGATACAACACTAAAGCAATTTATTCCTCCAACCATCCCTGAGAATCTCAGAAAACCTTGCCCAGCACAAAAGCCAAGAATTAAAGCAAGATCAGAGCAAAACATGGTTCTTGTGTCTCTGAGATTAATGTAACAAGAATGAGTAGTTCTCAACAAGTAACAATAAAATTAAAGTTGAATGTGGATCAGGAAAAATTTATACTCACACATACTTTTTTTTTTAATGCATGAAGAGAACATGCTGATAACACCATTACAGGCCTATATACCCCCTATCCAGAACTTTAAAATCTAAAAAGCTCTGAAAATCTAAAGTTTTAAAAATCACTCTTTTGGTGATAAAATTGACCAGAAATGAACTATGAAGTTATTTATAGTTTTGTTTATGCCACTTCATATGAATATTTATGTTTTCCTGCAAAATATAAATGTGCTTGATTATGGAGTATTGCCCCCAGACCCCACTGGGGGTGACTCAGAGTATCTAGTATATTGCTGTATTACCTTTCTAAAATCTGAAAAAGTCTCAATTCCACTCACATCTGAAACAAGGGGTTTCAGAAAAGAGGTTGCAGGCTTGTATTATTAAGTTAAAAAAAAGAAAGAAAGAAAAGGAACACGGTGTTGCAGACTTGCCATTTCAAGGGAAGAGGAAAGAAACTCTCTCAAAAATGAAATTCTCAGCAGCCCATTGAGATTGACCAACAGCGCATTTTCCAAAGGAATTTTCTGCCTCCAGCAGTTCTCAAGAACCTGAGATTTTTCACTCTCGATCAAGGTATAAAATATATTCTTAAGTCTGAAATTTGCCTGAGGGTTGACTGGTTTAACACAAAGCGTATCCAGTTCACTTGCTATTAATTTGTAAATGATTACTCTAGGAATGGACAGATCTGTGCTTTAAAAGAACAATGGTCAACAGTGTAATGAAATAGAAAAAGAACGGCAACAAACAACCCTAGTGATGTGAACATGTAAACACAATCAGAAGTTTCTTTCCCACAATAGCCTCCCCAAAACGTGTTGCTGAAGAGACTCATTTATCCCCAAAGCAAGAGAAGTTTGAATACATTTTGCCACAGTGATCCACCTTGGCACTTTCGGGGAAAAAAAAAAATTAGCACGCAGAAACTATTTTGCAAATGAAAACTTGGGTTTTGATATCAGCTTTGCTTCTCTGTGACTTTGGATAAATTAAATTAACCTCCCTGGCCTCAGATCATTTATAAAACAAAAGAAGCTGGACTAGCTCATTTTGAAGACTCCTCCCTGTGCTGGCATCCCGTGATTCCATGACCCATGTTTTGTGTTAGTTTGGGCACAAGAGGGAAATTGCCACAAGGGCCATATTACTACTGAGAATCTAATCATTGGTCCTAGACACTTGAGAATCAGCATGTTTTAGGTGACATTTAGAGCTAATTTTTGAGAACCTTGTCATTTCGTTAAACTGGTGGATTTCAATGACAAACTGATTTATTCATAGCTAACTTCACAGTAAGATACTTGAGGTCTGTTCATTTTTGTTATTTTAACAAAGCAGTTTGTATAGGTGACACTGATTGCTGAACAGCAAAAGACAGTTCTAGATAAATGAAGTATAATCTGTACTATGCTGGAGCCAGCTCGAGCTGACTCCAGAGAGCTGACTGTTAAATTTTCAGGAATTTTGCAAACTGTTGACTATATCTGTGTGGCAGAAGCACTACTATGATGGTGTATTGCTGCACTTCTCTTCCCATCTCTACATTCTGGTAGCTTGAAACTGTCCATGGAGGAGGATTTACACCAGCGAAACTGGCAAATGCTAAACATCAAGGCTTTATTTATTGTTTTGTTGATTGTCTAAATTTAATAAAATGATAGAGAAAATGTTAAAATGCAGATTTCAAAGCTCAGAAATAGGGGGTGCTACCGAGAAAAATGGGCATAATTGTCACTCCCTTTATTTACAACTTTCCTTTCAGTGGCATCACATTGCAAAAAAAAAAAAAAGCGCAGATTAAATTTAAAAGTCTGTCTTCTCTGTAGCCTTTACGATGTGAATAGTGAAAATATTTGAGATAATATTCTTCCAGTATTTGCAAACTGTCATATGATTCAGCAAAGAGGTTGCTCATGTCATTGACAGATGAGTGAAGTAACAGCATACAGCTTCGTAGCTTCACTTTTGTCTTACTCGTTAACATAAACAAAAATGTCAACCAAAATTCATGTCGGCTCTACACTCATTTGTCAATGACATGAGGAATTTCTTTGCGGAACTGGATAGTAATCAAGCATTTATTCCTAGTCTTATTTTGTCAAATCATGGTTGAATTTCAAACACCGATTGGCTAGGAATACAAGAGTTGGGCAAAAATCAATGAAAGCATTCTGTGAGAATCAATTAGCTATATGGAATTCACAATGAAGAGTATTGTATAATTTGTTATTACTTATAAATTGAGCTCTGTACATCCTTTATAGCATTAAATTAAATTAAAATAAACTTATGCATGCATGTACACACACATTTTTTCAGAGCAGGTTGTTAAACATTTACCAGCCCACTACCAAGTATAACACTATATTCCCTGCCAAAGGGCAGAGGTTTAGACCTTCCCACTGAGTCACGCTTATGGGATAAAGCCCATATAGGATGAAACCTCAATATTTTAGACTATACGTGCAAAGGCAACTTGTGTTAATAAAAATTATCTTAAACTAATTAAGAAAATGCCATTTGTTGTTTTCCAGTGTTTAGAACAACACAAACAAGTGCCAACAAAGGGTGTAGTCTGTTTCAGTGAAAAAGAAAGTTTAATTAGTGCTCTGTATGTAAGTAGATTTTGCTAAAGCTTTAAAGAATGTTTGCAATAATTTATTTTCTTGAGTCAAATTACTCTGCTTCCCCCTTGATTAGGACCCATTCTGAGAGTTTGTAGGACGCCCTCAGGTGACACAACATTCCCCTTGTGCCTCATCTGCATGCATTGTCCCTGTGCTAACGACCTCCAGAGGGTCCCTATTGGCCACAGGATAAGGTTGAAACTCCTTGGTCACAATCTGTCCCAGGCTTTTTTCCCACTTCCTGGACTGTTACCTTCTTCTAGCCATGCTCTGACCCAGGGGACAAAGATGGCCTGCAGCCTGATTTTATACTGTTTTTGAGCTAAGAATGGTTTTTACATTTTTTTAATGGTTGAAAAAAATCAAAAGAACAATATTTTGTGACACCTGAAAATGATATGAAATTCAGTTTGAGTGTTCATGAGGTTTTATTGGCACACAGCCACATCTGTTGGTTTACGTATACATCTGTGGGGATGAGAGTGGAGTGGAGTAGTTGCCACATACTTAAAATGTTTAAGGACTATCTGGCCCTTTACAGAAAAATTTTACTAACCCCATTCTAACTGCACCAAACTTCTCATTTTTCCCAAATCACAGAGCCCTTTTGTGCTAAGTGAATTGAATGCAGTTCTCTGCCTCAGTCTCTGTTTCCTAGAGGACAAGTCCTAACACAGTACCCAAGGCTTTTCCCAGGCCTCCCCACTGCTCCAGCCTCATCCCCACTCACCACCCGCAAGGTTTAACCAACACTTAGGCCACACCTAACTCTCATTGTTCACCCAATCCATTAAGCATTTCCTCACCGCAAGACCCTCGGCCTGGAGCACTCTTCCTCTTGTCCATCTGACAAACTTTGGTCATCTTTCAGGATCAAACCCAAACCTCCCCTCGATGAAGTCTCTTTCAAACATTTCAGGCAGAATCAGCTGTCCCCTCTCTGCCTCCATGATGCTTCAGACAAATCTCCAGTGCTTTTGTTAGGAGACTGGAATGAAGTGCCAGTCTCCACATCTGAATACACTGTCAAAGGCCTCTCCTGCCCTTCCTCCCTCCTGTGCTCACCACCACCCTCTCTATTCTCATTGGCATGTGAAGCAATTGTGTTAGCCAAATAATGAGTCAGACAAGATGGGAGTACTCATTTCACTGAATTGATAAGTCTCAACTTCACTCTGGAAATAAAATGCTTCAGCTCTCCCAAAGCCCTGGATACTTTCATTACAGAAATTTTCACATTATATCATGACTAGAGCATTTGTTTTCTCATCTCACTGCCATCACTAGACTAGGCTCCTGGGGGAGAGGGGGCGTGTTTTATTTATCTTTGTACCTCTGGCTCCGAAACATGGCAGGCACACAGTAGGTGTTCAATCAAAGTTAATAGAATTCAGTCGCATGGAGGTGCTTCTCTTTCAGCATACAAAGTGAGAGGAGGCATATCAATTCAATATAAGGAAAATCCATAAGTTTGAGAGATGCTAAGGCACAGTGGGCTTTTCCCATGACGAGGCCTTCTCTGTCAGCTCAAGTATTCTGGTAAAGATATGTTTGCAGAGGGAAGTCGAGCATTGGACTTGGTGGGGGGTGGGGTGGGTGTTGCTTGATGACCTGACCCATTTAGATGCTGAAATGTGCAGTCTTTCTCCCTTGATATTGGAAGCCTTGCCCAGCTGCTAATTTCCATGTGGTGGTGGTATGACATCTGAACTAAGGCGCTCTTGTCCTCTCAACTCTTGTTACTCAAACTGTGGTCCCCAGAGCAGCAGCATCAGCATCACCTAGGAACTTGGTAAAAGTGCAGAATCCCAGACTTTCTGAATCAGAGTCTGCACTTTAACAAGACTCCCAGGTAATTAGTTTGAATTTTAAAATTTGAGAAGAATTTTTCCAGCGTATATAAGGATTCAGCACAAGCCGGGACTTGGCTGTCCCATCCTGTCAGAAGCCAATATTCCAAATTATGTAAACTACACTGTACTAACAGGAAGTGATAAAACCTAAAGGGTTAAGATTCTTTCCAATGCTGAGATTTATGAAGGTTTCTTTCAGTTCTGAAGTGCCATGCTAGAATACATTCTGTCTAGCTGCTGCTGTACTCCATTGCTCAATAATTCAACTGATATTACTAACAACGTACTATATGCCAAGTACTGTCCCCAAAACTAGAATGTAGCAGTGAACATGCTGGAAAAGGTCACTGGTGTTCTTTTGTGTGTGTGTGTGAGGAAGACCAGCCCTGAGCTAACATCTGTTGCCAATCCTCTTCTTTTTGCTGAGGAAAACTGGCCCTGGGCTAACATCCATGCCCACCTTCCTCTACTTTATATGGGACGCCGCCACAGCATAGCTTGACAAGTGGTGCATCGGTCTGTAACTGGGATCCAAACCTGTGGACCTGAGCTGCCTAAGCAGAGTGCGTGCACTTAACCACTATGCCACCAGGCCGGCCCCTCACAGCTGTTCTTAAACTTAGATTCTAGCAGGGAAATGCAGATAATGCATAAATACATAGATAAAATTATTGCATGTAGGTCCCGTTGAAAGAAATGGAACAGGGTGATGTAATAAAGAGTATCTGAGGCGGGTGAGGCGTAGCTACATTCGAGAGGGCAATCAGGAAAGACTTCTTGGAGGGAGTAACATTGAGCTGAGTCTGGAATGAAGAGGAGCAGCTGAGCACAAATCAGAGAGGAGCATAGTACCAAGAAGCAGTGAGTGCAAAGTCCCTGAAGCTAGAACTGGGCAGGCAATTAGAGAAGAAGGTCAGAGCAGCTGGAATATTGTGAGCAAGAGAGAGATGATATAAGATGATGCTGAAAAGGTGGACCAAGTCAGATCCTGCAGGGCCTCATAATCTTCATGATTTTCCTACACAGAGGCCTGGCAGGTTTGCTTTACACTTAAAAAAGATTGCTTTGGATGCTTTTGGAAAAATGATTGTAGACGGACAAATGTAGAGGCAAAGCAGGTGGATAAAACACTAATTAGCAGAAGAGAAATTGGACTTCATCAAAATTAAAAACTTTTGTGCTTCAAAGGACGCATAAAGAAAGTGAAGAAAACCCACAGATTGTGGGAAAATATTTGCAAATAAGATATCTGATAGGGGACTTGTATCTAGAATATGTAAAGAACTCTTACAGTTCAATAATAAAAAGACAACCTAATGAAAAAATGGGCAAAAGATCTGAATAGACATTTCTCCAGAAAAGATAAACAAACGGCTGATAAGCACACGAAAAGATCTTCAACATCATTAGTCATCAGGAAAATGCCAATCAAACCACAGTGTGATACTACTTCAAACCCACTGGGATGGCTATAATCAAAAAGGCAGATCGGAACAAGTGTTGGTGAAGATGTGCAGCAGCGAGAATCCTCATACACTGCTGGTGGGGATGTAAAATGGTGCGACCGCTGAGGAAAACAGTATGGCAGTTCCTCAAAAGTTTAAACATAGAGTTACCATATGACCCAGCAAATCCACTCCTAGGTATACACCCAAGAGAAATGAGAGCACGTGTCCACACTAAAACTTGTTCACAAATGTTTTTGGCACCATTATGCATAATAGCCAAAAAAGTGGAAACAACTCAAATGTCCCACAACTGATGAATGAATAAACACAGTGTGGTATAGTCATACAAAGCATATTAGTTTGCGAGGGCTGCCGTAACAAAGAACCACAAACTGGGTGGCTTAACCAGAAATTTATCGTCTCTCACTTCTGGCGGCTAGAAGTCCAAGATCAAGGTCTTGGCAGGGTTGGTTCCTTCTGAGGACTGTGAGGGAGAATCTGTTCTATGCCTCTCCTAGCTTCAGGTGGATTGCTGGCAATCTTCGGCGTTCCTTGGCTTGTAGAAGCATCACTCTCATCTCTCTTCATGTTCTCATGGTCTGCATCCTGTGTGCGTGTCTCTATGTCCAAATTTCCCCTTTTTATAAGGGCACTGGTCATACTGGAGTAGGGACCCACCTACCCCAGTACAACCTCATCTTAACTAATTACATCTGCAATTATCCTACAGTCGTGCACCGTATAACGATGTTTCTGTCAATGACGGACCACATGTAAGACAGTGGTTTCATGAGATTAGTACCATATGGCCTAGGTGTATAGAAGGCTGTACCATCTAGGTTTGTGTAAGGATGCTCTAGGATGTTCTCACAATGATGAAATTCCCTAACAATGCATTTCTCAGAATGTATCTTTGTTGTTAAGCAACGCGTGACTGTGTTTCCAAGTAAAGTCACACTCTGAGGTATTAAGGCTTAGGATTTCAACATATGAATTTTGGGAGGACACAGTTTCATCCATAAAACAACAGAATATTATTCAGCCATAAAAAGGAATAAGTACTGACACAGGCTACAACATGGGTGAACCTTGAAAACATTGTTCTAAGTGAAAGAAGCCAGACACAAAAAACCACGTGTTGTATGATTCCATTTATATGAAATGTCCAGCATATACAAATCTATAAAGACTGAGTGGATTACTGGTTGCTTAGGGCTGGGGAGGGGATGGGGAAATAGGAGGATGATAGTTAAAGGGTACAAGTTTTCTTTTTTGATTGATGAAAATATTCTAAAATTGGTTACGGTGATGGTTGTGCAACTCGGTGAATATGGTAAAAATTTTTGAATTGTACACTTTAAAGGGTTGAATTGTGTGGTATGTGAATTGTATCTCAATAAAGCTGTTACCCCCCAAAAAACTGAATTAATGTTATAAAAAGTGTTCAAGACTAAGAAAAAAAGTGTGACTTCTAGGGTATGGAGTCCAAAGTTTAAATCCTGGGTCTGAAACCTTCTGACTGTTACCTGAGCAAGTTGCTCTAGGAGCCTAGCTTCTTTGCTGGAAAGCTGGGGACACAGGGAGGGAGTTACTACCACATATCTAGCAGGGTCGTTATAAGAATTGGAGATTATCTAGGTAAAATACCTGGCACATAGTTGTTGCTCAATAAAAGCTATTATTTTTTTTTATTGAGGTAACATTAGTTTATAACATTATATAAATCAGGTGTACATCATTATATTTCGATTTCTGTGCAGATTACATCATGTTCACCACCCAAAGACTAATTACCATCCAACACCATACACCTGTGCCTTAATCACCCCTTTTGCCCTCCTCTCTCCGAAAACTATTATTAGTCATACATTTTACATCCCCCTGTTGAAAACATAGTGTGATTCTATCACAGATTAATCTTTCTTTGGGTCATTTTTTTTTAATGGTCAAATAAGGCTTTTTTAATGCCTCACAGGAAGGAAACTCCCAAAATGGAGCTAAAACTTAGAAGAAAAACATATTATTCCCTCACATTATTCATGCCACAGGAGGACCCAACTCTGTGCTGCTTTTCAGCCTCTGACATCTCTTCCCTGATTTTTGTTTTTATTCCTTGAGCTGATAATTGAAGCTGTCAGAAAGGGCTCATGCCTTTATTTCATTGACAATATGCCAGTATTTCATTGACAAATTCCAGCTGGGACTAAAAAGCATGTTGCTGAGTTAGAGAGAGAGAGAGAGAAGGTCCCTCAGGAAGGAGCCCACACTCTAAGGCAGTGAGGGATTTGAGTATCTGGGCTGTTGGGTTATTAAATCTGTGTCTAGGTGTGTTTTCCAGCTCATTTGTTTGAAGGGACAGGCTTGAGTCCGCATGTGTCTGAAGAATGGAGTGAATGAAAAAAGACACCTTGAGAATAAGCTGCTGCAATAAAGTGAAGGTAGACAGCCATCCGTGCCATAGGTCTGAGCATTTACTGATGCTTTAATGAGAATATTAAAATTAAATATTGCTCTGGTAGTGAGTTGGACATCTCGGTTACAACGCCAGGAGCCCCAAGGTCAAATAATATGAAGGAGTGCAATTCAAAGCGGTTCAGCAGCGTTCACGGATGATGTAGAGTGTGCCTGGCCCTGTGCTAGACTCTGGCAATCTGGAGATGAAGATGAAGTGGTGTCTGCAGAGGCACCGGGTTCACACACAGAAATCAACAAAGGCCCTTCAGGGAGGTGTTCTTCAGTGGGCAGAACAGGAGCTCAAGGTCACAGGGAAACATGCCCTGGGCCACACTGGAGCACCTATGACCTGGTGCCATGTGATCTGAGTATCAACTGTCAATAAAGCTTCCCCGAACATTACATTTTCTCCTAACTCTCTAATTTATTTCACCCTGTCGCTCAGCCCCAAACAGGCGCTGTCCAAACAATCCTATGGTCTCGACTCATAATCCGAGCAGCAGCAGCCTTATTTAGAACATCTTATTCAGGGATGATCTTCTTGTGAGCTTTGAGGAACTGCAGAATGGTTGGCAAAATCCCCCACCTCTCAGCCCTGTTCTGAATGCTTCTTTCCTTCCCCCGGAGCATTCCTCCCTGCTGTCCCCATGCCCGGCACAGGCCTCTCCTCTTACCGGGTCCCTGCGGTCACCCAGGCCAGCATGGTCTCCTCCCTGTTGTGGTCACTGCTTACCTGTTGAGGGTGTGGTGGGAATGACCATGTGCTGGCTCACCCGTGGCTAGAAAGCGTTGCTGATACTTGCCTACATATGAGAATTTCCAGGGACCCTTTTTGAAATCCAGATTCTGGAAGGCCTTACTGGAGACCTACTGAATCAGTCTTCAGATGAGGGGCCTGGAAATGTGGATTTTTTTTTTTTTTTGGTGAGGAAGATCAGCCCTGAGCTAACATCCGTCGCCAATCCTCCTCTTTTTTGCTGAGGAAGACTGGCCCTGGGCTAAAATCTGTGCCCATCTTTCCTCTACTTTATATGGGACGCCACCATGGCGTGGCTGACAAGCAGTGCATCAGCGGGCGCCCGGGATCCGAACCTGCGAACCCCGGGCTGCCAAGCGCGGACTAAACCGCTGCGCCACTGGGCGGCCCCCTGGAAATGTGGATTTTTAATATGTGCTCCAGGAGATTTTAGATAAAGCAAGTTTGGGGAGATTTATCTAGCATTTTAGAGGAGAAACTCAAAACCAAGACTGTTGGATTTCTTTACAACAGTCAGGGCAAATCCTAGAGGTGAGTGAGTTTATAATTGAGCAATCCCCCTTCCACACACTATTAACTCTTTCAGCTCTCTAGGGAACCACTTACAAGATTATAATCTGAGAGCAAAAATGTTCCCAAGGGATCTGAAAGTGCCTACTCCTCCTTCTGACGTGCTCGCTTAACTGCCGTCCAGGGAGTGGTGGGCTTGCATGGAGAATCTGGAGCTGGGGATATTTCCTGCCTCTAAGAAGAAGTAATAACCCTTAGTTATATAAGAGACCTAGTCATGGCTTTAAACAGAGACTTCATTTTCTCAGTTCTGTGGAATTCCCAATGTCTGCGAGGCCGTATGTGTGACTCTCTTTGAAAAGGGTTTGTGAACTGTTTTCTAAGGTCTTTTAACCCGAGTGAGGAGCAGCGTCTAGCAAGCCGCTCTAGGCAGCCTTGGGGTCACATATCTGACGAACAGCGGTGGGTGGGCAGCCTCTGGATTTGGAGTCAGGCACTTTTCCTCCGAAGTTTTCTTTTTCTGTTGTTTTTAAACCAGGGCTACACCCTGGTTGCATGTGTTCCAGTGTCCCCTTCCTTCCTCTCCTGCACTCCCCCTCTGTTTGCGGTTCTCAGCCAAAGCTGACCTCACTCGCCGACTCTGCATCGCGTTTTGGTGAGTCCCACTTACAGATGCCAAGAAGTGAGCCGTGCCGTTTGCTCAAGACTTGTTCAAATTTTCCATTAGGCTCTGAGCATAACAACTCTGGGCCTGGGCTCCCAGTCTCCACCAGGGTCCTGTCCTGAACCTGCTGTGGGCAGCACCCAGAATGTGGCAAGCAGGCCCCCCCACTGGGCCAGACCTGTGGAAATGGTGGGTTGGGCACACTGGATCAATTGGAGTCATTAAGCTGGAGACAGGACACAACAGAGGAATGACCAAGGGATTTGATGGGAGGAGAGCCAGTGGATCAATGCCTCCTTTGTGTCCTGCTCCATAATATGACACAGCAATCCAGTCTGGCACTCTCAGAAGAAAAAGCACATCTTACAGACTTTGATTCAGATAGAAGGGTGCTGACGCGGTAGCAGGATAGGATTGGCTCACTGGGGTTGAGTAGGGTCTCAGAGCCCACGTAGCCTGCAGATTGAACAAGTGGTTCTCACACTTCTTGAGTCTGAGTCCCTCTGCAGGACAGAAGACAGAGACTCTCACTTCCTTGCTCAGAAAGGCTAACCAGAAGCAGTAGAAGAGATGATGTTCTTTGATTGAGGCCCCAGTGAAGGACAACCCAAAGTAAATGGATAATTCACTTCATGGTTCTATTAATTTAATCTGCTCTTCCTCCTCATCTAGTTGTCCAAACAGAAGCTTTAGCACTATCCTAAACCTTTCTCCTTCCTCCTCCAACAAATCTAGTCAATCACAAGATCCTGATGATTCTACTTGTTTAATACCCCCAACTCCCACCTCATCCCTCATCAAGTCAGGCCCTCACCCCTTTTGTGCATGGAGAATGCATCTTCATAACAAGTCCTCCTGTCTCCAGCCCACACAACTTTATAATCCATCCTGTTTATATGGGTGCCAGAATTATCTTTCCAGAAGTGATCCTTTAAAAATGCAAATCCAGTTACGGCACTTGTTTAAAAATCTTTCAATGGCTTCCAATAGTCTGTGAATAAAATCCAAATTCCTTGCTGTGCTATATATGGCCCTTCACAGTCTAGACTGTGTAACTGTTTGGTCTAATTGATCATCAAACCTCACATATATCCAGAGATACAATCACGCTTGACCATTCATTCATTCATTCATAGTTCCTCTTATATATCAGATCCTATGCTAGGCTCTGAGAATCCAGTGGTAAGCAAGACAGCCATAATCTCTGATCCCCTAGAGCTGGCAATCTGAGGGGGAAGACAAACAAGAAAGTACAATCAAGTTCAATGGGTGCTACACTAGAGCACATGCAGAGGGATGTCACCTAGCCTAGGGTGCAGAGAGAGGGCCCCTTGATCCAAAGGAATTAGTGAGCATGATGAATATAAATCGGAAGTTGGTGGTGAGAGACTGTATGTGCAAGATTCAAAGGTGAGACAGCTTAGTGTTTCCAGCAACTGAAGGAAAGTGTGCTTTGTGAGTGAGAAGAAAGAACCCTGGAGAGGCCAGCAAGAGCCTAGTCACGGAAAAGCTTAGAAGAGTCCACGTTAAAGACTTCATGACTTTACCTAGGAGTAAAGGAGAGCCACAGAACCATTTTAAGCAGGTTTGCGTTTTTGAAAGATCTCTCTGGCTGCAGTTTGGGGAATGGGTCAAGCCATTTATCGCTCCCCAAATTGCTATGCATTTCTGCACAGCTGTGCCTTAGCACAAGCCTTTACATCCCTCTAGGCTCCCTTTTGCTATCTACTTGGTGAACTCCTTCCATCTTTCAAAACTCGGTTTAAAATCCTTAATATTCACAGACCACCCTTCCCCCTCTGCCCAGGTCGAATTGGGCACATCTCCATCTTTGCTCCCATGGCATATCGCTCATCATTCTGTTACAGTATTTTTCACACCATATGTCAGTCCCCATGACTAGGCTGTGAGTTATAAAGAGAATCCAGCCTGTGTTCCTTTCAGCTTTATATCCCTAAGGCCTTGCACTTAAGAGTTGCTTTAAATATGTTTTTTGAAGGGATGAATTTATACCAGGGGCAAAAGAATACAGAAAAGTTGAGATTCAAGACCTCTGTGACTCCCTCCACATTCCGCCTTTCTCTCTCCACTGGAGGGGTCCCATTCATCCTAGACCCAGAAGCCTCACAGGGCTTACCAGTCCCTGAAGGCTTTTCTCTTTCACACACACTACACTTCAGCAAACAAGCTCCTGAAGGAAAGGAGAGCTCTAAAACATCCTTCCAGTCTTCTGTGATGTGGAAACCCTTGACTTTGTACCTAAGTTTGGGCAAAGACCTGGTCAGAAAGTCTAAATTTAAAATGGGCTTCACTGAAGGGGCACAGGGTGGGTTGTACACTGCAGACATAACTTGGAGACCCCTTCCTGTCACCATCGAGCTGCATATTTATTAGGCGGTGGTGGGGGGCAGATGGCAGCAGCATTTTGAGGAAGGGGTATCTTTTCCAACCACTCAAATGGCTCTGTGTGGGCTTGAGAAACTAGAAGGATGGTGTCTTTAGTGAAAGTGTTAGGAACCTGGTTTGATTGACTGTTTGTTCATTATTTATAAGCAGCTTCTAGCAGTTTTCAGTTAGGATTAATTGACTTAAGGAAGAATAGGCTTGCTTTTTTATTTTATTTTATTTTTTTGCTGAGGAAGATTCACCCTGAGCTAACATCTGCTGCCAATCTTCCTCTTTTTGTATGTGAGCCGCCACCACAGCATGGCCACTGACAGACAAGTGGTGTAGGTCCACACCCGGGAACCAAACCTGGGCCGCCAATGCCAAGCACGCCGAACTTAATCATTAGGCCACCGGGGCTGGCCCAGAATGGGCTTGCTTTTTTGGAAAAGGTCTTGACATCAGCCAAGCAGAGAGGTGTTTGATTTGTATCATCTGCCCCCAGTGGGAACTAGGACTGTGGAATCTTGCAAGCAGTAGATGCCTTTGCTGAAGTCACAAGTTGTTTTTGTTTCTGTGTACAAATTGATGAAAATTCAGATTCGTTCATTCATTCATTCAATCCTTTATTCATTCACTCAACATATTTATGGAGCATCTTTTTTTTTGGGCCAGCAATTTGCCGTTTACTTTACACATGTTTCCTTACAAAGCCCTTATTAGGCAGGTGTTATCATTCTTGTTGCACAGTTTATAAACTAAGTAGGAAAGGTTAAGTCCAGGGCTTAGAGTGGCACATTTAGGACACAATGGAACTGGGACTCTAGCCTGGGCCTTCTCCCTCCAGGGACTTAAATGTCTCCTCCAGGGAGACAAAACATATAGAAAAATACACATGATCTGTGGTAGAATGTGAATAGTGGCCTCAAAAGAGGTGCCCACAATGGTCTGGGAGACAGGGGGAGGGAGAGACCATTTCTGACCACCAAGATAGGAGATGGCTTCCTGGAGGAGGCAGCATTGGAACTGGACTTGATAGCATTTGGATATGCAGGAAAGGGGATCAGACCCCCCCCTTTCCAGTCCTGCCCTGGAGGTTCTGAAAGCTGCTCTGGAGCTTTTAAGTCTTAGAAGGATGCAAATGTCAGGAGGTGGTAAAAATGAAGGGCAGTGCACCAAAATTTAATTATGTGAGACTCTCTCTTGGCACAGGCCCATGCGGAAGCATATAAAATGTCATGGCCCTTGTCCCAGTGGCCAGCAATTTCAGAGGCAGACAAATAGCCACACACTACACAAGCATGCACAAGGTAGGAGAGCATCGAGGAGCCAAGGTGATGTTTGATTTTATCTTTGTAGGCAATAAAATGTGAAGCACATTCTTTGGCAGCAATCAGAACGGCAGATTTATGGCTTTTCATAATTCTTTGGAGTTTTATTGCATGTCAGTTATCATAGCAATTCTTGCAACAGAGACTCCATACCTTGTGCTGGGGCAGGGTGAGTGTGCAAAATGATCTGTGGTCAGAGTATTCGAGCTTGTGACACAGCACTTGGCAGTGACGACACTCTGCCTCTTCCAAGATATGTTCAATTAAAGAGCTCATCTGACATCTATTCCAGGGCTCTCGTGGGAAACAATCACTCATCTTTAGGTGTCTGTTTTACGTGAAACCAATTATGGTAATGTTTCTAATGTGGAGGCGATATTGTTACATTTTAGTGTCCGGTGTATTTATGTCTGTGGGGTTAGTTCCCTGCAATTCAAACTTATTGTGCTTTCAAAAATACTTCTCATACAGGCTCATCTTAAGTTTTATTTCAGTGCCGTCTGTGAATAGGGTTTAACGTGTGAATTAAATAATTGTCAGATCCTAGTGATTATCCCTTCATCATAAATAACCTTTTACAATGGATAATTCTTATAAAAAGTAATAGCCTTACACTCATTAGGATGCTGGACATGTGTTCTGTTTTATTTACTGATTCTACAATCTGTAAGGGAGAATTTTTGCCCTTGTATTACAGATGAGGAAACTGGTTCAGTAAAGTTATTTCCAATGTCCCCCAACTAGTGGGGGGCACAGCTGGGCTGCAAGCTTGGGTTTACCTGGCTCCAGTGCCCATGCTCTCCCACTGGACCCGGGGGCCTTTCCGTGAGCCAGCTTCCCCAAGTCAGACTCAAGGAATCCAGCGCAGCAGGGACCCTCAGGTCTTCCACGCCGACGGTAAGACAGGGGCACTGAAGTAATTGTCGCTTTAAATCTCCACGAATATGTGGCATAGCATTCAAACTATACCAACTCCAAATCGCACCTTCCCTGCCACAAAAGAAAAAAACCAAAACCTCGTGAATCAGAAGGGAGGCAGCCAGCCGTCTTCTGTTTATCCACAGGAGGAACATGCCAGAATACGCCCAGCGTACATACCCTCGGGGAAGGCACGTCTGAGTCCTCCTCACCAAGCTGTCCACCATGTCCCCTGCCAGGAATGGGGATTGGGCCATTGGAGCTGTTGCTTCTCTCTGGAAAGAAGCTCTGCACCCAGCCCTCTTCCCCTTCCTCACACATTCTAGTTACACGATGCCGAGGAAGGCCTCTTTGTGGGAGATCATAGGTTAGTCAAACGGAGTCTAAATAGCAACAGCTGCTTTTCTGAACAGACGAAAAAGGTGCATGATCTACAGTGGGCCTGGCCTCCCTGTTCCAGCCCTGAAATATCACATCTGTTCCAAGGTGCTGGGCAGAGAAGGTACCAGCAGAGAAACACTCTCTTGGCTGGCGCCAGGGAGACAGATATTCCGTCCCTTTCTCCTTCCCTGCTATTAAAGGTCTGGATTTTAACTGTTCTGTCTTGAGCCCAGATTACTTAGCAAATCACAAACTAGAGTAAATAGCCTGGTCCAGGGCCCAGAGGTGGCTTTGTGGGCTTACAGCAGAGCCATTTTGGGCCCATGTGACCTTGGGAAGCTCCCACTCCACGGGCAGACTGGTCCTGAACCTGGGCCCCCGGGGAGGGTCAGGCCACTGCTGTAGGACAGCTCGGCCAGGGAGGCAGCAACAGAGCCTGCCAAGGTCTTTGCCAAGGACCTGCTAATAGCTTCCATCTATCATCCAGGGAAGCGATTTCTGGGGCTAGATAATTGACTTCTGTTCGTTGTGACAGCTGAAGTTTTAAAATGCCTGAGTCCTTGCCTGCCTCTTTCATTAGTGACAGGCTCTGCCTTGGGAGCACAGTTCCGTGGCTGAGAGGGAAAATGTGTATTCCAGCTTTCATCCCAGCGCAGGGGTCAACCTGAGACCTGAAGTTATTATTTTCACCATTTAGGCCCCAAATCCCTATTGTCTTTGTCTTTATAGTTACCTGGGGTATATTTGATGATCCCAAGGTTCTTATCTAAAGAGTTAATAATGACTTACATTCATACAGAGCTTTTTTTGTGTGCGGAAGATTAGCCCTGAGCTAACATCTGTTGCCAATCCTCCTCTTTTTGCTGAGGAAGACTGGCCCTGGGCTAACATCCGTGCCCATCTTCCTCTACTTTGTATGGGACACCGCCACAGCATGGCTTGACAAGCGGTGCGTCAGTCTGTGCCAGGGATCTGAACCCGCGAACCCCAGGCCGCCAAAGCGGAATGTGTGAACTTAACCACTACGCCCCTGAGCCGGCCCCCGCCTACAGAGCATTTTAATGTCCTTTCACAGTTTATCCATTTTTATAACACTAATAACCAACCTGTATATGGCATGATACAGCTGACATCATTTCACTTGGTCTCCCTGTGACGCAGGCAAGTAAGGAGGGTGCTGTTACCCCTCTGTAATTCAGAAAGGTCAAATGATATACTCAGTGTCTCAGAGTGAAGAAAGGGCAGAGCTGGGACTCAAATCCAGGTCTCCTGGTTCTGGAGTGCTGTCCCAGACACTGCCACTCCTAAGCCAATACCTTGAGAACACAGTGGCATTTCTCACTGCTTTTTGAACAAATGTTCAAACTCCACACGTCTAAGCCTGAACTCACATCTTCCTCACCACCCCCTCAAACCAACTTCTCCTCCCCAGACCCCTCCCGTTCATGGCATCACCATCCAGCTGTCCTCAAACTCATCGTCTACTTCTCCTCTCTCTACTTCCACGTCCAGTCACTCAGCTCATCCTCGATCTTCCTTCCTGGTCAGTGGTTTCAAGGCTGTCCCTTCTTTCCCCTCCCGTCATCCCTGCTCTAGCTTGGGTCTCTCCATCTGACGGCTGGGGTCTTGCAGCAGCCCCTGCACAGCATCCCGACCTCAGTCCAGTCCATCCGGAGCTCCTGCACACTGGTACAAACCAGTTCAACCTTCCAACAGCACAATTTTGCCACCATCATGAACTCAGCGCTCATGCCCACAAGCACTTACCGCAGTGTTTTATACACATTCTGCAGTCAAACTTTATTTACTGAATGAAATGAACAGTGCGTTCCAAGGGCAGGGATGCTGTTGTTGTGTTTACCAGTGGATACCTGGGATCCAGCGCAGGGTACGCAGTAGCAGCAAATGTTTCTTGAGTGATAGAATAAACAAAAGGATGCCACTTGTCCACCCAAAAATTTTCGAAGGCTCCCTCTCCCCATCAAATCAATGTTCCAACTGTTTAGTCTGGCATTCAGTACACTTTATAAAATATTTCTGTATTAGTCAGGGCTCTTTATGTTTTGAGAGACTAAAAAGCTAATTCTAAAGAATTTAAGCATATAAAGGGGAATTGATTGGCTTGTATAACTAGAAAGTCTAAACATCAAGAAGAGGATCAGTTGAACAGTGGGTTCACAGTGGGCTGTCACGCCCCAGGGTGCCTGAGGCAAGATCTGGGAGGTGGGCACTGAAGCTGAAGAAGCAGAGATGTTGGGGAGGGGTGGCGGGTAACTGACAGGTGCTTGAAACAAATCCTGAGTCTGGGTTTTCATGCAATCCCGGGACATTTGTCTGAACTGGGCAGGTTCACTGGGTAAACTGGCAGCTTCACTGGGTAAACCCCTGGTGAGTGTTAGGGACTAAAGGCCAGGAGCCCTCGACCTGGGGATGGGGGTGGAGGGAGGTGCTCTAAAATGCCATGCAGGAGGTAGAATTAGTCAGGAGCTTCCACCCAGTGAGAGAGCCCTTTCCAGGTAACACCCCCTCCCTGAGCCAAGTGAAAATTATTTCCTTCCTGTCAAGAAGAACATCAGGGTGCTGATGGCCCTGGATAACTTAAGCGCACAAATGCCTGAAATCAGGGACCTGCACCAGCAGGCACTTCCTGTGTCTTTCATTGCTATGATTTCATAGTTGCTTCCCTTTATCAGCAACAAGGGATTTCCCCAATAGGAAGAGGGGAAAGAGAAGTGATCCAGAGTTGATGCAAAACAGCCACATTCCCTGGAAATGTGTGTGTCCCAGGACCCAAAGCTAGGCCCTGGGGTTACAAGCCAAGGTAGTGTAATCACCACAAGGCTGATGTTAACTGTAAATTCTCCAGGGGTTTCTGTATGCGTCTGAAGGGGCACTGCAGCTTGGCGCTGGTGGATTCCGGTTGGTTAGCTGTTTGCTGTGTGAGTGTGTAAGTGAGTATGTGTATTAGGAGCCCATGTATGTGTATACATTGTGTGTGTATTAGGAGTGCATGTATGTGTGTATTGTGAGTGTGTGTATTAGGAGCCCATGTATGTGTATATGTTGTGTGTGTGGGCAGCACTACCAATGTCAGTCCAGACCACTTCACAGCAATAAATCACTATGTCCTAAAGGCCTCCTGGATCCTCACCTGCCTTTTTCTGCTTCTCCACCCAACACTGCAGAGCCGAAGGGCTTCCTGAAACCTGGGAGAGTGGGGTGAGGCCCCTGGAGGATGTCCCTTGCTCACGTGGGGTTCAGACCCAGCTTATATTAGTTGAGGGTCCACTCCAATGGCTAATGCTCTAACAATGCGAGCCGGCCTTAACCTCAAATTGCAGGGTGGGAAACCAAGGCTCAGAAGGCACAGGTTGTAAAGGGTAGAGCCCGGATTCAAACCCAGGTTTCCTGACTCCATGGGAAGTGCTTTTTCCACCACATGGAGCCCAGACTCGGTAGACACACCACCTGGTTTGTACCTGAGCTGTGCCACTTACTAGCTGTGTGACCCTGGGGGAGTGACTCACTATCTCTGTGCCTCAGGGCTTCATCTGGAATGAGAATTAAAGGAATTACTGCACATAGACCATGTTTAGCACACAGTAAGTGCTATATAAATGCACTCATCTTCTTGCGATTATTACATCCCACTGCTACTGAAAATGATTTTCACCCGGAAAAACAACATTCTAGAAGAACAGGAAGGCTCTTTTCAAATGGAACCCCAGGAAGACAAACAGCCCTGGGAAAGCTGCCTTCCCCTCCCGCCTTGTCAGCACGTCCTTCACCACTGAGCCCGGGCCCAGAACAAGGCCCTCACCGGGAAGGTCAGCCTGAGAGCTTCGGCGAGTTTGCCCTTTTTGGCCTAAATTAGATGGTCTGACGGCTGTTTGGAAAAATGCACTGCATTCTTTATGTATTTTCCCCATCAAAACACGTCTGTTTCTTTCTCTTTTAAAGGGCATTCATGAGTCATTCGGCAGGAACAAAGAAGCTTCAGTCTGCAACTTCCATGGGGAAACAGTTTAAACAGTGTGGGCTCACAAGGTCTTTTGAAACCTGAAAACATGCCTTAGAGGTGCCCCTAAGCACCTGATAGCAGCTGTTTTCTCTTGACAGCTGGATTCCGAATGTAAACATTACTTGTCGGAATGTGTCGGAACCGTTTGCATGCAGATGTAGACAGCTATGTGACAGGGTGTGCTGGGGAAGCAGCTTTGAGACACTTTCTGGTACAGCCCGGTGTGTGCTCCTAGATGGACTCATTGTAGTGTTTCATAAGGAGGTCAGAAGTCAGACCAGCAACATTTCTCTTCTTAGGGGCAACTCTCAGACTCAATCCCCAAGTCAGTGTGAGGTGAAGACACCTAAGGCAAAGGGGACGAGAGAAGGACGGAGTGAAGTCATGCAAGTCCCCGAGCCCTGAGCCCGAGATTCACACATCAGACGCCCGGCACCTCCACCCCACGGTGGCCTGTCTGGGAGCAGACGCTCCTCGCTCAGCTCCCTGCACACCTGTGCCCACCTGTCCACACTCAGGCACACGTTGGGTGGTAAGGTGTGGCAGCCTTTGATTCAGGCAGGTGCTGCTGCTTATCCAGTGAGCCAGCAAGTTACTTGGCTCCCCAGTGCCGCAGTTTTTACAGAAAATAATAATAATAATCCCACCCCACAGGGTTGTTGAGAATTAAATGACGTGTAAAGCGCTAGCCCAGTGCCTGGCACATCCTAAGAGCCCGGCCCGTGTTGCCTGTTGTTCAGTCAGTCAACAGGTCCCCCATAGTTTTCCTGCGTCATTACACTGGACTTCTACCCGATCTTCTCGTTCCCATCCTCACCCAATTCCAATCCATCTTCAACTCAATTATAAGAGTTACTTCCTGAATTCATTTATGAGTCTCAATCTCCTTCTTCAAACCCTTCAGTGGTTGCCCATTGCTTCAGGATACATACATAAGCTCCTACGCATGGTTTACAATACCCTCCATGATCTGTCTTCTCATTCATTCACTCTGTTTCTTTATTCATTCATTTACTCACTCACTCATTCACTCACTCACTCAACACATATACACTATAAGCCTAGTATGTTCCAGGCCCTATGCTAGCCCCAGGCAGCAGAGTGGTGAACATACAGTCCCAGATTCTGCCCCCATGGATCAGGGAAGACAGACAGGAGGAAAGACCTTGAGAAAGGGACTTCTGAGCTGAAATCTAAAGGATGAAGCAGAGCTAATCAGCGAGGGGAAGAGAGAGGGGCTGGGAGCATCACAAGCAGTGGTTACCTGGAAGAAGGCTGAGCCAGGAACCCCAGGCCCCCCAGGACCTTCTTGAGCGCATCCTTCAGGTCTAGAGACCCTGAGACCTTTCTTCTCTCACTCTCCCCTCTCCCCTCCACACTCCGTCCATGTCCCACAGCACCGTTCTCACATCCTGATCCTCTGCATGAGCCGGGGGCTGTGCTCTCTGCTCAGAGCCCCATCCTCTTACCACTCTCTTTAGCTGACCTCTTCTCGTCCCTCCAGGCTCAGCTCTCATCACCTCCTCTGGAGGCCTCCTGGGCCCTCTTTTCCCCTCACCCAGATGATGGGAGTTGTCCTTCTCTGCTGCTCCCTCGGTCCCTTGGGCACATCTGTCTGATTGCTTTCTGCTCTGTCTGTATTTTCACTATCTACTTGTCTATCACCTAGGCTGTGAAGTCCTTGACAGCAGGCACTGCCTTACTGGACGGCCCCATGGCAGGCCATTGATAAGGCTTATTGTGTGCTCAGTGAGCACTGGCTGAAGGAGTAAAGGGCCTGGGTAGACCATGCCTGCTTGATGTGGATCTTCCAAAAATACTCTCCAAGGGCAATTGAGTTCAGCCTTAGACGCAGCTTCTTTGACTTTTATTGATCTCTCTGGAACCCATTTGGGAAGTGCAGCTTGTTGAGGTTTGGTGTCAGGGCTGGCTGGCGGTGATATTCAAAATATTTAACTGGTGAGGCATCGACACTGATTGATCTCAACAGGTAGCAAGACTACACCTGGCAAAGGGGCTGCTGTGATGGAGAATGAGTCCACGTTCCCAGGTGTGGATGCCTATGAATTGGCTGTTTTTGGAAGAGTATGTTCCTTAAAGATGGGATTTTCTGTACTCTCCCACATACTCTGCTAACTTTGGCTGTCAGCAGTTATAAGACAAAGCACCAAGAATCCTTCAAGATTGACCAGACATTGAATCAACTCTATAGGGTGAACCTTCTTTCTTTCCTCAGTAAGCCAGGATATGGGACAGTGAAGAGAGCAGAAGTTTTGGAGCCAGAAAGATGAGCATTGAAATGCCTGCCCCACCACTGTGTGTGATTTGGGGCAAAATATGTAAGATCCTTGACCTTCAGTTCCTTTTCTGCAAAATGGAGGTAATAAGTTATATCTAACTTAGCAGCTGTGAAGTTTAAATGAGAAAATACTTATACAGTGCTTGATATATAACAGGCATAAAAGAATACTGGTTTCCTCTTTCTCTTATGGTAAGTAGAACTCGTTTACCTGACAGATTGACACCCTTCTTTCACTCCGAAAACTGTACTGACCCCACTACTGCAGGCCGCAAGGTCGCGGTCATTGGGCTAATCCTGAGGATGCCGTCTGCCTCTGCCCCTGTCGGCAGAGCTGCTTGCTTCCCAAGAGGCAGCTGTGCGTTCCCAAACTTGTTTATCCCAGGAGTGCTTGCTGTTGTAATTATATAGCTTAATTATATGTAATGCAACCAACAAAATATGAGGGTGTAAATAGAGTAATCTAGAAACAACAATTTTATTTTAGATAAGAGACTTAATAAGAGTGAATTACTACATGTGGAACTCTAATAAGATGGGTGGAACTCTAATCAGGTACAACTACTCAAAATATGAGCGAATAAATGTACATTTCAAGTTAAAATAAGATGTGTAAGAATAGGTAAAACATTTTTTATGACTCTCTACTCTATCCCACCCTTGTGGTGGACTGACCAACCACCAGTCCTGGTGCCATCAGACATGCATCAGGTAACTCTTCAGAGGATTTATGTATATATCTCATAATTCTCACCACAAGCTAAGATTAAGTTGGACTGTGTATAACCAAAAAACTTAAAATAAGATGAGTTTAATTAAGACAACTTAGTTCTTTTTCACCCAAAGGAAATCAGAGGTAGAGAAGTCTCTGGTGTCAGCTGGGAGCCAGGCACCTATCTTTTTGCTTCCTCAGCATATGACTTCCATTCTCAAGATTTCCTCTTGGGTCCAAAAAGGCTGCAAGAGCTCGGGTTATCATATCCTTAGCTCTAGTTATCACATCCTTGTTTCAAGCCACAGGAAGAAGGAAGGGGTGGTAGTAGGGAAGGTCATTCCTCTATCTTTGTAAGGCTGGGAACTATAGCCTTTTGTTCCTGGTGGCAATATGGCCAGCTAAAATTCGGGGTTCTACTAATAATGAGAAAGATGAAAATGTATATTAGGGTAGGCAGTTAGCAATCTCTGCCACGTAGTTTTATCCTCATTTTACAGTGAGGAGACTGAGGCTCAGAGAGGAAAGATCACACAGCTAGTGAGCGGCAGAGCTGAGATTCAAACGCAGATCAGCTGAAATGCCTGACATGGTGAAAACGTGTTCCTGGTGGTGAGTGTGTGTAACCCCTGTTCTGAGTCACATGTCTCTCAGGAATGTCTGTGTGTTTAAGACTCTGAAGCCTGCCCACTTCAGCTCTCATTTAAGAGCTCTGAGATGATTCTCCGTCAGATTTGTCCATGGCAGGTTTCTCATTGGTTTCCATTTTTGAAAAATAGTCACCGTAGCTTTGGGCAGTACTGTGACATGGTTCTTCAAAGCAGTTCCTTGTTACAGGAAGACAGAATTGTCAGAGGAAAGAGTCTTGAAGATTTAGTTCGAATATTATCAATAAACAGGATTGCCTTGTGGGGTCTAAATCAGTGGTTCTCGACTGGGGCAATTTGGCAATGTCTAGAGACGTTTTTGGATGTCACATCGGGAGAAGGTACTACTGGCATCAGGTCGGGAGAGGCCAGGGGTGCTAAATGCACAGGAGAGGCCCCCAGGACAAAAAGTGTCAATAGTGCCGAGGTAGAGAAACCCTGGTCTAGACAATTTGAACTAATGGGGCTTATGTAATAGGGCATCTGCTGTCTTATATAGATGTCCCAGGAAGGATCTCGGGGTCTGGGTCCTCTCCTTTCCCTAATGTTTCTGCCTTTGGCTATAAGGAAAAGTGATCCTGCAGGTGTCTACTCAGTGGATGTTCAGTTGATGTTCATTATCAATACTACTACTTAAATTGATATCTTTTAAAATTAATCACTAAGGGGCCGCCCGGTGGTGCAGCGGTTTAGTTTGCGCTTGGCAGCCCGGGGTTCGCGAGTTCGGATCCCGGGCGCCCGCCGACGAACTGCCTGTCAGCCATGCCGTGGCGGCGTCCCATATAAAGTGGAGGAAGATGAGCACGGATGTTAGCCCAGGGCCAGTCTTCCTCAGCAAAAAGGGGAGGATTGGCAACGGATGTTAGCTCAGGGCTGGTCTTCCCCACAAAAAAATAAATAAATAAATAAAAATTAATCACTAAGTATTCTTCAGTAGCTTCAATCTACTGCACAGGAACTTGGAGAGCATCCAATTCAGAGATGGTTTAATTCTCTGGAATCCCAGTTGAGAAGTGCTGCCCGGGGTGTGTGCACTCGCCTTTCTGGTCTAGAAAGTCTGTCTGAGGACTGTCCCAGGAGCGCACACCCAGCTCCTTTGACTTGGGTCTGCTGCCCTGTGGTTCAACCTTGTGGCGTAGCTCTGTAGCTCCTCTGTCCCACATCCCACATCTGACCTCGGTTCTCTGCGCTAGCTCTCCAGCTTGGTGGGCCGCCCCCCCCCCCCCCCCCCACTGGCTGCTGCCTTGGGCATCTGGCCGCATCACAGTGGTTGTCCTTACAGGTTGTCTCAGCCACTCACTCTGTAGTTTTGTCTCACTGCCTGCAGAGGGGGGCTATTTATCTAATCGTTAGGAAACCCTGTGAGTTGTCGGAAAGGGACTGGCTTCTGATAGCATCAGGAAGAGAATTTTTCCCTGGAAACGAAACAAACCCATATCCATGGTGATCCTGTTCCTTCTATTCTAAAGAGGCCACACCCTGTCAGAGACCAGGAAAAGGCACTCTTCACACTTTTGCTTGTAACCATTCGATGCCCAGCACAAGCGGGTTATGCTATCATGTCAATAAACGTATTCCAACAACTACCTTAGGGCTTACATGAAATAACTTGTTTGCTGAGCGGGGATTTCTGGTGCTTTGGGCTACAATACATCTGAAGTTGGCTGTTTGGATGACTAACATTTTACTACTATTGGCCACGATGCTAATAACAGCACATATTTTCAAATACTTTGTGTGCACGAACCCATCACTTATTTTTCATGATCCATGCACTGAATCTCAGCTTTATAATGCAGATATGTAGCCAAAGGGCAAACTTTGGGGCAAAATTAAAACCAAACCCCTGATTTCTATCCTGACATTTAGATCATGGTCTTGGGATGTAGAGTACCCTGACATTCCTAGACAAGATTCAGCTCAAGAAAAATGCCTTATTGTAAAGAGAATGCTCAGAATTTCTATTTTAACTGCCTATCTCATGGGAAAGTAAATAGCTTTAGATTGAATATGAAAAGTATATTTCATGCAGTATTGTAAGAGTCATCAAAGTGATCTCTCTAGATTTTTCAAATGTTGGTCAGCTCACAGGGAACCACTCGAAGTGTCACATGTCCTTGTACCTTTGAAGTCAAAGTTGACAGCATAGCCCAAAGAATGCAATGCTTCCGGTGTCTTCCCAGCTAATGATGTGTTTGGGGGCCCAGACTGGAAGGCGCTGCTTTATTGCTCTGCTGAATATTGACAGAAAGGTCAAGTGGACAGAGCTGAATGCACAGTCCTGAGATGAAAGGATCTTGTTCTGCAAACAGACATTGTTGATAAAATGACACAGGCAGAACAGCAAGTCACTGACAGATTTCATTAAATCCTAGAGCTGGAGGAGTCCTTAAAGTTCACTGAGTACTGAGGACACAGGGGTTTGTTCTGTGAGCAGCAGAGCCATAGGAGAACTGGGCCTCCTGCCTCACCGTCCAGTGCTCAGCTCTGGCTCTTGATCAACACCTACTTACTGATTGTCTTTTGTGTCCGGTGGGGCTACGAAAGGTCATACCTCTGATCAAACAGGCCACCGAGGAAGTGTGGTAGAGGCTGGGCCCTTTTCCTGGCTGACTCTCCCACTTTCTTGATTCATGGCCCCTGGCAAGTGAGTGATCTGGAGACAGAGATGCTCCTGCAGATTTCAAGATGAGTGGAATCACCCTTAGCTCAGCCTGTGACTTTGGGCAAATCTCTCTGGGTCTCAGATCCTCTACCTGTAAATGAGGACACTAGCTTCAAGACCTTGCTCCAGCCCTCCAACCCTTGCTTTCTAGAATTCTACTTTCCCATTATCAGTCAGTTGGCCACAAGTAAACGAAGAAAGAGTGCATGGTGACAAGCTGAGTCCCAGCCCTGGTTTTACAAGCCTCAGTTTTCACATATTCTCTCAAATGGTGAATGGGATTCTCAGAGCAAAAGGCACTTAAGTCCCTTTTCTTTCTATGTCACACAGTGCCCTTAGGATGGGAGGCAGGTGTGTGCTCTTCCTGAGTCAGTGAGTGAGGCCCACCAGTCTACGGTGCTCTACCCTCATCCCGACATCCCCCCAATCTTCAAATGCCACAGGTGCAGCTGACCCCCGGGGCCATGGGAGAAGTAGCTGTTTGAACCCAAACCAAAAGCAGTTAGGAGCTGTCTGCTCAGCTAGGACTCGTGCCAGGGTATAGGACTGGGACTCAAGAGAGATGGCTTCTAGTTCATTTCTGTGACCAATTTGAGCAAGACTCTCACCCCACCTGGGCCTCAAATTCCCCTGTGAAACCTGAGAAGAATCAGCTTGAGATATTCTGGTTTGGGACCTGCTTTTCTCAGATCCCTTCCCAGCTCTTCCCCTCTCTGCTCGGGTCACAGAGGGGGTCTGACCCCGCACAGTGCATGTCAGCTGTTTGGGTTCTTGATGCCTACTGTTTTCTGTCTCTGTCCGGCCTCAGATCATGCTGGCAGCAATGTCCTTCATTCTGACCTTCAGTCATAGACTCTCATATTGTTGGCTAATTGTTCCCAGGATGAATGGGCCATAGCAACATAATACTATGTGGGGTTACGAGCACTTGAGCACATAAGAAATAATTCTTGACATAACAAATTTTTAAGATAATCTCCATAATCCAGCCCCAAATAAATCATATGTATTATTAGAATGTTATTAAATCCCTGATTACAGCTGATTTGCTAACTACAAATGCTATTAGCTGGAATCCCTTACTCACAAGCTGATTTTATGGTTACTTTTCAGCATTACCTACGACTCCAAAGAATTTTTAATTTTGACAATCTTCCGAGCCCCGTGTGAACGTGGGCCACACAGAGCTGATGTTCACGTTTGGCTACCTGAGTGGAGGCACAGAGGAGGCGAGT
Source organism: Tapirus indicus (assembly GCA_031878705.1). Taxonomy (NCBI): domain Eukaryota; kingdom Metazoa; phylum Chordata; class Mammalia; order Perissodactyla; family Tapiridae; genus Tapirus; species Tapirus indicus. The sequence continues at coordinate 7,384,136 of CM062923.1, read as the reverse complement.
GTGACAAAGGAAGGCTGGCATGGTTGCTGGGGTGGGAGAAACAAGAGTACAAAGAAGAGCCAGAGCCGATGAGGAGTCAGAGGGCAGGCGCTGGAGGCTGCACATGAGCAGAAGGGTAGTGGACAGCTGGGATGGCTGGCCTTTGTGGGGGCTGCATGATGGTGGGGAGGGCCAGCTGGGCAGCAAGTGTTAGAGGCTGGGCTGGCAAATATTTACTGGGGAGCTGGGCCAGAAGGTGCCCACCATTCCAGCCACTCCAGGAGAGTCCTGCAGAGAGTATAGCATCTGTCCCTCCTCTCTCATGTCCCTAGCTTCCTAGGAAGTTTCAAGAGAAGGTGGGTGGGAATAAATGAATGGATAGATCTTGCAGAGTCCGTGCAGGAAGTAGGAAACCTGGATCACTAGAGAGTCGGGAAGAACCAGGAGAAAATAGAACAGGAAGTGCTTAGCGATACCTTCCAGCCCAGTCCCACCCAGCCAGGACAAGCATTTTCAGTGACTGTCCCTGAGCTCTGGTGGTGCGCCAGGACCATGCAGAGGGACCCGGGACATCCCTGTTCATCTCCACCTGCTCTTCATATCTTGCCTTGTGTCACTCTGACTTCAGGGCACCGACTCTAGTTTCTTCTCTTGCCCCTGCCTTCAGATCTCTGGAAGATCTGTTTCCTTCTCTGGACACACCAGAGGGCTCTTTGATAACATCCCCTCTGGTTTGACCTGGCAACGCCCCACTCCGCTGCTCCTTAGTTTCCAGCTAGCCCTTGGCCTCACATGCCCAGTGCAGGAGAACGCTGACTCCACTTCTATCTGTTCTGCCTTTTCAGAAAAACCTGTTTCAGCTTGTCTAGCTTTGATAGCTTGAGCTAAGAATTTCCCTAGGCACATCTCCTCTTTGCCAAATGGAAGGAGGCAGGTCTATTTCTAGAGGATCTCAGGAAGGTCCATTATACTAACAAGTGGATGATATGATGATGCTGTATCACTCCTGTGAAGGAACCGGGGCTTCCATCCATCCGTCCATCCATCCGTCCACCCATCCATCCATCCATCCACCCATCCACCCATCTACGCATCCACCCACCCCCCCACCCCCCCACCCATCCATCCATCCATCCATCCACCCATCCATCCATCCATCCATCCATCCATCCACCCATCCATCCATCCATCCATCCATCCATCCATCCATCCATCCATCCATCCATCCGTCCACCCATCCATCCTGATTTATCTTTGCTCCTGCAGGGCTTTGGTTGTGACGAGTTTTGAGATTGGGCCAGTACACAAAACAACTGACTTCACATTTTCCAACATTGCTCAAAACAGAAGAAATGACGCTTACTCTGTCCACTGAGATGGACTCCAGGAGGAGCAGTTTTTGCCGTGTATCCTGAAGGAGGTGTCTGATTTTATTAGGGAGAGCATGAAGCTTTCATCAGTGGAACTGGCACACAGTGAGAATGCTCCCCGTCTTTGTGCCTGCCTGTGGCATGCAGATGGAGGGTGCTGAGGCACACCCACTAGAGTAGGACCTAGGATGCCGTCTTCAACTAGCTCTGTGGTGATGCTGGTGCCCTTCCAGGTTAGAAGCCACTACTGGAGCATTTTTTCCAGAGACCACCTGTGGTCATGTTGGTGATCTTTGGAGAGGAGCATCTAGTGAGGTGCTGGTCAGTGTTTGAGAACTGGCTCCCCCGGGAAAAAGCCCTGGTGTGAAGTACATTCTACTTCTGTGGTGTAAATGCTGCCACCATGGCAGATTTCCAGCTACCGTCTCACGGACCGTAGAATTGGGAAGAGATGCACATGCTTAGCCTTACAAGTCATTGCATGCTGGCTCCGGTATACCTGGGGGAGGGTCCCAGGACTCCCACCAATGTGGAGATGCCCTTTCAGGCTCCCAGCCCTACCTGTGAGGTGGGAGGGAAGGAAGCATGATGGAAACTACCCATCGAGGAATCAATGGGACAGCCAGTTATGGAGGATGGTCCAGAATTGAGGCACAACATCTGGGCTGTGATTGTCCCCTCCATGACGATTCTGCAAACTCCAAGACAGAGCTTTCATTCCTGCTACGGGGAATTCTCCCCAAGGAGGAAGAGCTGTCACCCCCTCACCACTCCATCCTCACAGCCATGGGGGCAGAACAGGAGCCCAGCCTCAGTGGCCTGAAGGAGCTGAAAGTCATGGAGACGGTTATTCCACACCGGGCACTGTGCTCGGTGCTTAGCAGGTGATTTCTTAGTCCTACTGACAAATCCGTGAAGAGGCGTTAGAAACTGAGATGAGGAGCAGTTGAGGGAGTGGCCCCTGGTCAGCTAGCTGGTGGAAGGGGTGCTATTGTGAGGAAAGCTTATTCAAATGCTGTTCACAAGGGACACAAAGTGAGAAGGGGCAGGGAGATGACAGGGACTTTGCAGAACTCAGGGCTGGTGCCAGCAGGCCTGCAGAGGGGGGTTACCAGAGCTCGGGAAGGGAGAGTTGTGTGGAGAAGACCATCAGGAAAGGAGACACAGCCAGCACATAGTGACCCCAGGGAATAAAGTCCCTGATCTCCCTCCCTCCCTCCAGTCTCCCTACCTGGGCTACCAAAACAGAAGCCAGAGGACTGGGGAGACCAGGCCAACTTCTGTGGGCAGAAAGAAGGGAGAGGGAGTGTGGGGAAGGGGTCTGGAGCAGAGCACACAGCTATACGGAAAGAGCTCTGGGATGAGGCCCCAGTAGGACATGATCTCTGTGAACTTGGGTACGTACGTCCCTCTTTACAAGCCTCAGTTTCCTTGTATGTAACAAGAAGAGGTGGGAAAAGTGCTTTCTAAGAGTCTTTTCCTATTTAACATGCTGTGGTCTTGACGCCTTCTTAATGTAGGGTGGCTACTCCCTTCTCAGCTTCTTGAGACTGAATTTGGCTGTAATTAACAGATAACACAAATAAAAGTAGCTTAAAGAAGATAGGGATGTATGTTTCTCTTACGCAAAAGAAGTCCAGGGGAGGGCAGTCCAAAACTGATACGGCAGCTCCTTGGAGATGCTCCTCACAGCATTCTTTGGCAGGGGTTTGTTTCCCTGTGGTCACAGGATGGCTGCTGGAGCTCCAGTCATCATGTCCCTGTTCCAGGAAGACAGAGGGGAAGGTTAAAAGGCAGAAGGGGCTTTCCTAGAAGCCTCACCCAACATGTTCCACTGAATCTCTTTTGACAGAACTGTGTCACAGGACCACACGTTGCAGAGTAACTGGGAAACTTAGTTTTTTAGCAAGACACATTGCTTCCCTAAATTGAATCTGGGTTTAGTTAACAAGGAAGAAGGGGAGAATAGTTATTGGGTTGGCCTTTCTCGATTCCTGTCACAAGATACTAGCTCAGAAGAGAAGACAATAGCCAACAATAGCCCAGGAGGAAGAAAGGACTCCACACCCAGGACTTGGCTAATTTCCCCGCAGATGCCAGTGTGCCTGGCGACCACTTTACTGGGCTGAGCATGAGGACAAGCTGCTGGCTCCTCACGAGCCCCTGAGTTCCAGCCAGTGCTTCGCCTGCTGACTTATTTCTGTCCTGTCGTTGGCGTCCCACGTCTGATCCGTCACGTCTAGAACTCCATGCATCCCCACCTTTCACTCTTTATACAACAAGATGTTGCACAGTTAAAGGCTATTTGAATGAAATCATTTTATTTTTAAATTTTGAAACATCTGATTAGTTGATTTTTAAAAAATGACCTACAAAAGGAGCATGATTTAACAAAGGGAAAGTCCTCTCTTTCCCCTAGCCGTAAATAGATTTATTTCACTGTGGCCATAGACATGAGAAAAGCCAGTGAGATGGAGACTGATGCGGAGTAGAGAACACAGCTGGGGTTTTTCCGAGAAGTGGTTGGAGCCAAACCTCAGGGGAAAATCGATCAGATGCAATTTTTAACTAATTGATGAATTGCTGTTGAAAGCCCATTCATTAAAACACACTCTGCACGATGGAGTCATAAAATTGCACAAGCCCCAGGACGAGAGGGGGAGCCGCTGTCCCTGGAGGTGCCTGGGAACAGCCCTGGGCTGGCTTTCCTGAAGACCTTGTGTAGGGGAAAGAGCCCGGGCTTTGGGGCCAGAACAATCCTTTGTCTGCCTCCCAGGTGCACTCAGGGAAGTGCATCCAGCGTCTCTGGGGCCCCTTTGCTCTGGGCGGATGTAATGATTCCACGTTGCAGGATTAAATTAGGTGATGTACGTACATGTTGCTGCAGAGCAGAGTGCACAGGGCCTTCCTCGAAGGTCTGCTTAGAATCATTGCATCTTGGGGCTTGAGTTGAAAAGGGAAAAATGGGGGTCAGGCCATCTGTGAGCGGTCTTCCACATAGTCTGTTATTAACTTTCCCTCCCCTTGTAAAGAAGCCAAATTCATACTGACTTTTTTGGGGTTCCAATCATGCCAGGAAAAAAGACACCCTATACTGCTCAGTAAAACTTGGCTACAAGAATATTCTTGTTTACTGAAGCGAGTGAAAGCAGTTGAGCTATTAGTCATTAGACACAGTCCTGAGTTCTGATCGGACCTTTAGGACAATAATGTGGTTCAAGAAGAGCCTTTCCTTCTGTCCTCTTCTCCCCAGCCTTGGGGAGCCTCAGGAGTGGGGAGCAACCTAGAGCTGTCCCCTGGTCTGGCACAGTCCCTGGCACCTGGTCACTGCCCTTGATATTCAGTCCATTGGTAGTGGATGAAATATGCCCCAAAGGCAGCCATTTATGGTAGAATTTTCTCTCAGTTCTGAGTACCATGCCCTCAGATCTGCTGTGAAGTGTAATTTTATCTCTGCAGTGTGTCCCTCTCGGTTTCTACCTCTTCCTTCCAGAGAGCACTGGGGTGGAGGTGGTCCACTGTGAGCGGCCAACTTTTCTTCTTTTCCAGCTGCCTTCCTTTCAGCCCGAGGAACTGAAAGGATATCCCTCCTTAAGCTGAGTGACAGAGCCCATCGCTGGCTCTTCTCTGGACCTGGATGACTTGGCCCCCCCCCGGGTCCCTCCCAGGCCTGTCAGGGCCACACCCGGGGTCAGCTGCTGGGGACAGAAAAGCAGTCTGCCTCTGCAGCCACTGGAGTCTGTCTCCTCCAGGGGAAGAGGCCGATGGCCTTCCCAGAGCCCACATTCTCGTGGTCAGCACAGGGAGGCATGGTGGGAAGGTGTGGACTGAGCTCCGTCCACATGGGTTTGGGATTGACTCTCCCAGTTCTGTCCCCAACCGGTTGTGTGGTCCTGGGCAAGTTGCTCAACCTCTCTGGGCCACCATTTCTTTAGCTGTAAAACAGATTTCAAAGAGAACCAGCTCAGAGTGTTACCGAACCAAGTGGGCTCGCCTCCTGGAGAGTTAACTAAGACTCTACACCAGTGGAAGTTGTCTCACAAAGTAAAGTGTATTTTCAGCAAATACGAGGCCATGAGGAGTCGTTTCCAAAGTCATGGCGTCCCCGAACGAAGGGAAGCAGGGACCTTTATTTCGGATGGGGAATGAATATTCAAAAGGGAGAGGCGGGTCTTCACCTGCACAGCCTCAGTTGGAGAACATGCCCCCACATAATGAGGCCTAAGCTCCTCCTGGAGAGATCTTCGCATTAAAATAAGGCAAAGGTCACGGGTGCAGCTCTTGTGTGAGGACTGGTCAGTTTCAGGATGGTGGTGGTTACATCTCCTTAACATCCAGAAGGAAAAGAAACAACTTGGAAAAACAGTTACTTGCTTCCCAACCCACCTTTGAGTTTCTCGAGGCACCAGTTGGTGACAAGAGCACTGCCGAGATGGTTCTGGGAAGTAATGAACGCGGAGGTGCCTGGTGTGGCATCTGGGAAACAGGAGGCGAGCCTGGCCGGGCCCTCACCACGGGCCGGGCTCCTCTCCCTCACAGCACGCATCCCTGCAGGTTGTAATCGTACATTTATTAGAATCACCCCCAGCCCCATATCTAGTCTCCACGCTCGAGTATAAGCTCCACGAGAGCAGAGCCATTTTTGGCACGACCTCGAACGTTGCCTTACCTCTGAGCTCGATAAGTATCTGCTGAACAGACAAACGTTAGTTCCCCTCCACTGGCGACTTGGCACCTTTCCCCATGCAAACACCCTGAACTGGCTGTTGGCACAGTCACGGTTTACCTTCGCTGCGTACTTCTGTTACCGCACTGCGGGTCCAGGTTGCTCGATGGCGTCGTCGTAAAAGAATTTACAGAACAGCAAGGACGGGTACAAAGAGTAAGGAGTTTATTAGACAGATACGCTCCGTAGGCAGAGCGGGCACACTCCGAGGGAGGAGCTGCGCCGAGCGGTTCTGCCATCGCATCTTCTATATTCCTGTTTTGGGTGGGGGTCCTCCTGCACAGGGCAGAAGTAAAAGCGAAGGCAGACGTGAGTCAGAGCAGCAGCAGCCGGGGGAAGAGCGGCGGGGCCGCAGCTTCTGTAAATCAAGCAGTTCGGTCCCCCTACAGACAGTCTAAAGAGGTTCAGGAAACTTGCGGTTACCTAAGCTATATTAAGATATAATGCAGAACTATGTGTTAGCAGTGTCCTAGCAATGTTCCCCCCCGCACGACCCTCCTGTTCCTTTGAGGTGCCAGATCCCTCTGCTAACTTGCCTGTCTCACTTCCACATGCCAGTTGTGTTCCGGCTCTCGGCGCACATTATCCATTTAATCCCACAGCGACTGCCACGAAGTAGTTGCTGTTGTTCCCATGACACAGACGAGAAAAGCGAGGCACAGGGAGTTTACTTAAGATGCTTTCAATCACACAATCAGCAGGTAGGAAACCAGGATTAGAATGATTGCTGGCCATTGGGATTTTTACCTACTCCATTTGGGACCCACTGAGAGGACAAATTTATGACCCCTGAACCACTGGTCAACCCAAGTTGAATCCTCCTCCTCTTCCTTCTCCTCCTCCTGTGTGGGTTGCCCACTGATGGGGTTGCACTACCGGAGGAGGTAGGAGGCGGTTGGCCCTGTCCAGGCCCTCACAGAGCCCAGAGCGGCTGAGCTGTCACCAGGTCCCCCCCGATGTCCAGGGCAGCTGCCCCAGAGATGGGCAAGTGGCCCGGGGGCTGTGCCTCATTGGCATCACCCACCCTTTACAGGCAGAACCTGTCCCAGGCTACTCTTCCCAAGGAGGGACTTAGCTCGACAGTTTCTCTGACAGTTACAGCAACAAACAACAAACTGGAGACCCCTGTAATGTCCCAGTTAAGTCATCACCAGAGCTGCAAGAGCAGTAAACAAGGTGGGCGAGCGGTCCCCAGGTCAGCCCCCAACCCCTGGCTCTCCTTTGCTGTCAGCACTGCCATCAGGGCTGCAGAGGGGCCACCATTCCCAGTGAGTGCAGCCCCTTTGCACACTTAGATCCGTAAAAGCCAGTCTGGGGTGTACGCAGCAGAAATGGGTGGGATGTCCTTGATACCACCTCAACTCCTGGGCTCCTGAAACTCACATGAATTGTAGGCATCAGGATGCGTGGAGAATAGTAATTTTACACTCACTTTGTGCCCTGGGCAGTAGCTCTGCTTGGCAGGAACTTCGCGTTGGAAGCATTCATTCATGCTTTGGTTTATTCACTGGATGCTGTTCACTAGCTGTGTGGTCTTGGACCCCTCACCTAATTTATTTAAGTCTCAAGTTTCTTCACCTGCAAAAGGACCATATTACAGTGCCAACCACGTAGGGCTGTAAAATTGCAGTCATGTTTTAGAGTGCTCGGGGCAACGCCTGTGCACGGTTAACGTGCTCCGGGAAGCTGTGTTATTTCTGAACACTTGCTGACCACCTCCACGTGCCAGAGCCCACTCCACGTTTCAGGGGACAGAAATGAGAGACATAGGCTCCCTGCCTTTCACGCGTTCCCCCAGTGATTGCAGAGACCGACGTGGAGCCCAGAGAAGGCGACAGGGGAGCTGAGATTCCATGGATGAACATGAAATTGACTGCCAGACAGACCAGATGGGGAGGGCCTGGAGATTGGAACTCCCCATGGGAGGAAGAACCTTAACCACTCCCCCTCCCACCCCCCAGCTTTGGCGAGGGGAGAGGAGTGTGGTCGTGGTGTGGGGTGAGGATGAAGCTGTGCAGCGAGAGTGGACGGAGTGGGGAAAAGGCAGAACCCTCAGCCACCAACCTTTAGGAAGCCGCAGCCAGAGGAGCGCACAACCGAGGGTGAGACAACGCCAGTGTGTAGGGGGGGGCGGAATCAGGTACGGAACCCAGGGGAGAGAGCCTCCAGAGAGAGCGCAGAGCACCAGGGCTGCCAGGATGCCAGGCTGGGCGAGGACAGAGACAATCCTTTGATTTTAGGACCTCCAGTGAGGAGGAGCGGGGGCAGAACCAGATGTTGGGGCTGAAGAGCGATTTAGAGTTCGGGGAGCAGAGTCAGCACAGGGGAGGCTGGGGGAGAGCAGGGGAGGTGGGACAGGAGGGGCGGAGGGACACAGGAGGGCCACGTGGTGAAGGAGTCTCAGCAGGGTCTCGGTGGGGCATGTACTTTTTATCAGGTTTTATCAGGTCAGGAACCAAACCCACCCCTCCTTCCTCCCCGCTTCCCTCTGCGGGCTGGAAGTCTGGGGATGCTCCCTGACTCCGCCCAGGTCTCCGCCTTCCTGCCCGGGAGGCAGGTGGAAGTGGAAAGAGCACCGGCCCCAGGTTTAGGAGGACTCTGGGCTTGCGCCTCACCTTTCTGAGCCTGTTTCCCAATCCAGGACAGGAGGGTGGAATTCCCTGCCCTCTCACCCTCTGGAGTGGCCGTGAGAGCCACCAGACCAGCACCGCCACCCTCACTTGGCCTCAGCCTCCTGCAGCCCTCGTCACCTCCCGCCTGGCGCCAGTCCCCACACTTGCCCTGTGCCAATCCATCCCTCGCGCTGGCCACAGTTCAGCTTTCTCCAGCCGCTCCCATCCGGTCTCTGCCCTGCTTACCAGACCTTCCTGAAATGACCACGACCAGTGCTCGTGTTATTGTCAAAACGTTTACAGAGCGCTCACTACGTGCTAGGGGCTGTGCTGAGCACTTTACAAAGATGAACTCGAGTTACAGTTGTTACGTGCGGTAACTGCACCCATTTTACAGATGAGAACACTGAGGCACACCAGGCTGCAAAACCTGCTCAAGGTCATACGGATGGCGGTGGAGCTGGGATTCACAGGCAGACCTGGAGTTCACGCACTGAACTAGAACATTTCTTCTACTCCATCCATGTGGGTCTCCTCACTTTCTCACCAGCAATCTCATGGGTGGGTCTGGTTAGACCCATTTTACGTAGGAAGACATGGAGGCCTGGAGAGGTTGAATGACCTGTCAGAGGCCACATGGATCCCGGGGTTGGTGCAGCTGGGATTCAAACTGTCTTTCTCTAAAGTCTAAACACCTCTGTCCCATCATCTGACCGCTGGGAAACTGAAGGGACCATGAATTAAGAAAATTCCAGATTGCGGAAAATAGAGCCAAGTCGGAGAACGGTTCCTGGGGACAGCCAGCCAAAGGAGGAGGCAGGGGGTGCCTGGCACAGGAGCGAGACCTGAACTGGCGAGGGCCGGGGGTCTGGGACCCCAGGGATGGAACGCGCACCCTGCATTATACGAAGCGTCCGTCATCTCCTCTAGGCCGTGATGCATGATTTCTAGGCAAAATTATGCCCGTTTTACAGAAGAGAAAGCAAACTCAGAAAGAGGAGGTAACTTGTTTAAGGCTCACATCCCGCGGACGGTGGAGCCGGGCGCTGAGGTCGAGGCTCTTTCTGAAGCTTCATCCGGTTCTGGAAACCGGAGGTTCAGGTTCTGCAGTTTGGTCTGACTGATTGGACTCGACCACAGCTTGTCTGTCCGTCTTAAGTCAGATGTCCTGGCTCTCACTAGCCCTTTGTGCCTGCCCTCTGCTCCTGAAGCCTTACTGATGTAAAGTTTCAATGAAAGAAGAGGATTTTGCTTCGGCTACTCCAAGAGAACCAGAGCTGGACGGTAGCTAAAGTGGTAACAATAGACTCTAATCAGCAACCATTGCAATGGGAGAAAGGAGAGCTCAGGACAGAACTGGGCTCCATTCTGAGAGCAGCGTGGACAAGTGGGCATTTATAGGAAGGAGTGAGTGTGTCAGAGGATGGAAAATTGCTGAGAGGAAACATCACCTGGAGGGGGATTCTGGTTAAACTGACCCGGCAGGATTCTTGCTGGAGGCGGGCCAGAGGGATCAGACCTCACCTGGGGGGAGGGGCAGGAGGAAGGATTTGATTAGGTATGGAGGGTGATCAGAGGGTGCGGGTTCTTTCTAAACTGACTTCACAGGATTCTTGCCACCACCGGGCAATGCAGGCCTGATGGGGATGGACACCGAGGTCCAGGCCTAGGGGCTTAGAGGAGCCTGACTCGAGTTAGGTCAAGGAGAGAGTTTTGTCACTACCTAAATGAATTCTCCATGTCTACCACATGACCAGACTTTAAAGCAATACCTGAGCATGGACTGCACCCTGAAGGGAAAATGATAGGACAGCGTTTGTGTTTAAAAAGGCTCACTGGGGCTGCAGCTGGGGACAGGCTGGGGCAGGGAGTCTGGATTCGGCCTGGAGTTTCTGGGTGGAGCCCTATGAACCATGGGGAGCAAGTGGGTGCGGGAGGGTGATGGGGTCCCCCGGCCATTTCAGTTTGAGGAGGGTGGGGCAGTCTGTGTTGGGGAAAGGTGGTTGGATGCGCAAGCCTCGAGCACAGGACGGAAGTGTGAGCTGAACACTTTTTTTTTTTTTTTTTTTTGGTGAGGAAGACCAGCCCTGAGCTAACATCCGTTGCTAATCCTCCTCTGTTTGCTGAGGAAGACTGGCCCTGGGCTAACATCCGTGCCCATCTTCCTCTACTTTATATGGGACGCCGCCATGGCATGGCTGACAAGCAGTGCGTCGGCAGGTGCCTGGGATCTGAACCCGCGAACCCAGGGCTGCCAAGCATGAACTAAACCACTGCGCCACCAGGCCGGCCCCAACACATTTTTTTTTTTAACTTTTAAATAATTACAGATTCACAGAAAGTTGTAAAAAATGTGCAATGCACATTAGGTCCAATGCACCCTTCATCCCGTTTCACTCAGTGGTAGTATCTTGCAAAACGGTAGTACAAGTCAAAGCCAGGAAGCCGACATTGGTACAACCCACAGAACTTATTCAGATTTCCCCAGTTTAATATATATATTGTATGTGTACAGTTCTATGCAATTTTATGATATGTGTAGATTTGGGTAATCACCACAACATGGTTTATTTATTTATGTCTGTAGGTTCAGTAATGGAGTCTTAGAGGCATCTTTGATAGACACTTACCACCATGGACATGGGTGAGATTTCCAAGGAGAGGGAGCAGGGGAGAAAAGGAGGAGGCCTGGGGTATAATACTGGATGGGGGAGGAGGGCTTTGCTCTGGCCCCTGGAGAGCCTTCGTGGAAGAGAAGGTTCTGTGAGAGGAAGAGACCCAGGCTCCCCTCACAGGGCACCATGTTGCCGGCCCACCCTGCTCCTGGTTTGGCCTTGGACCTGCACTTCCCAGAGCTGCTTGTGGTCCCCAAGTTGTCAGCCAAGAAGTGCCAACACAGTGTCCGTAAGCTACACTCCCCTGAAAGCAATTTGCATCTGGAGTGCTTTGTTGGACCATGTGGACCAAATTTGGGCTTGGAAAAATGTAAATACATCTGTGTAATATTAGTACTGTAACCAAGGCTTGCTCTGAGGGACCCTGATGAGGCTAGGCACTGGGGTCTCACGCGCCCCAGCACAGGGCCTGCTACACAGGGGACACTCTGGAGCGGCTCAGCTGTTTGCGGTTAAATGCTATGCTTTTGGCACCTTTTTCCAACCAGAGAACACAGCCGTGCCCAGTCTCCTGAGAGCCTTGGAAGTCAACTCCCACTCACGTAGGAAGGATGTTTTTCCCCCAAGGACGAGGGAGGTGACTTAGTATCAATTTCATGCTCTATATCCTTTTATTCTGTCATCTGCACATTAATTCTTTCATCCGTGAACTCTGAGTTTTGCGGATTCTGACGATCACAGCCTCAGCCACGCCCGGAGGAAACACCCCAGCGGCGCCCTGGTGGGCGGACCCGGTGCCTGAATGGCGCAGCAGCGCCATCTGCTGGCGCAAATGAGTGCGGCCCCTGCCGAGGGCCAACGCGTTCCTTACGCGACGACGGCCTTGGTTCCTCCAGTCGCCTTCAGAGGCGCAAGGACCACCAGCCTCACCCCGCCTCGCCCGGGCCAGAGCGAGCCCGGTGTGACGGGAGGAGGCGTGGACGGATCCCTGTGCTGGCTGATGAGGACCAGAGACGAATGGGACGTGGTCCCTGACATCCCAGGGCTCACACCCTGTGGAAGCAGAGCCAAGGCAATGATGACAACTGGGGTTTGAGTTCCGGCTCTGCCCCTTGCGAGCCCAGGGACCTGGAGCAGGCTACTTAAGCTCTTTGAGGCTCAGCTTTTTCATATGTAAACAGGAAAATGAGGCTAATGAGTAGTCCCTGATGTGGTTGTTTTAAAAAGACACACTGTATGTGAAATGTAAAGTACATAATAGATATTCACTCAAAGGAAGGTAATTATACTTCCTATTGATGTAATAACTGGTCAGACAAAGAAGGGAGTACTGGGAAGTGGGCATCAGGAAAGGCTTCACAAATGAGGATACATTTCAGCTGGGTTTTGAAGGATGGGTAGGAGTTTTCCAGTCAGATGAAGGGGAAGGGCAATCTGGATGAGTGAACTGTGTGTATAAAGATCTAGTAGTTAAGTACTATGGTGCATTTGGGAAATTCTAGACAGTTTGTCTGGCGTAAGCATAAAGTGGGAGGGGTGAAGCAGGTAAAACTGAAACTGAACAGGTGAGCTCAATCAGAATCTCTAGGAGTTTGATAAAAGTATTCCCAGGGGATTCTGACGCAGACTGCCAAAGGTTCAATGTCTGGATGCTATCACTGTACCCAGCATTCTGCATAACTCTCTGTAATCTAAACCACAACCTGGCAAGGTAGACATTATTGTCCTTATTTTACACAGCAGAAAGCTGAGGCTCAGAGAGGTTAAGTGACTTGCCCAAGATCACACAGCTAATGTGAGCCAAGATTTAATCCCTGACCCGTTTGACTCCAAATCCCATACACACAGTGAGGGCTCAGTAAAAGTAGATATTACCCTAGTGTGATGCTTATCAGGCCTGGCTCACCAGGTGTGCTGGTGTCCTGTTTTCCTGAAGCCCGTCCTGTCAGGATTTGAGGGAACCCATTCTGCAGCCAGATTCTTATGCTGGGTACACACAGAGATCCTCCTGGTTAGAATTCCTCATTGGAAGGCAGAGAGCCCTGATCTACTCTTCTCAGGAATTTGCCAGAGGTAGTTTTGTGGGTGTGCATGTAATTAAAAAAAAAATTTAAAACAATCTTAAACTTACAGAAAAGCTTCGGCATAAATTACATATGATTTTCTGGAACCATCTGAGGGTAAGTTGTAGACCTGATGCCCCACTTCCCCCAAATACTTCCATGTATTTCCTGCAAACAGGGACTGTCTCCTATTCTGTCATAACACGACCGTCTCTCCCAGTCGGGAAGTGAACACGAAGTCTTCCTGCTGTTCGTCTCACCAGCTGCCCCAGTGACTCCTGTGTAGCAGACGGATCCAGGTCACATCTGCAGGTGGCTTGGTTGTCGCATCTCCTTAGTCTTCCTCAGTCTTTCCTTGACTGTCATGACACTTTTGACGGTTAGGGGCCAGCTGTTCTGTAGACTGTCCCTCCATTTGGGTGGGCCTCCTGTTCCCTCGTGCTTAGATTCAGGTTAAATATCTTTGGCAGGAATATTCCAGAAGTGCTACTGAAGTGGCACATGATCTCGATTAGCCCCACTGATGATAACGCTCACTTTGATCATCTGGTTACATGGTGTCTGCCAGACTTTTCCCCCGTAAAGTTACTCTTTTCCGTTTGCAATTAGTGCATGTTTTGTGGGGTGGCATGCTGGAACTATGTGAATATCCCATTCCTCAGCAGACCTGCAATTTCTTCATCTATGTCAGTGTGAACTCCTGGTTTCCTGTTTCCTCAGTGGGTTCTAATTCATTACTGTCGTTATTTGATGCTCAAACTGTCTCAGATTTGGCCAACAAGGAGCCCCTTGAAGCTGGCCTCTGTGTCCTTTCGACATGTCCCCTCGATCTCGAGCACTCCCTGTTTTCTTGTACAATAGGATATCCCAAGCTCCTTTTGTACTCTCTCCGCCAGCCCTGGAATCAGCCGGTTCTCCAAGGAGCCCCAGTCCCCTCAGTGGAGAGTAGAATTTCAAGTCAATATCTGGATGCCAGGTGTGCTCATTGCTGCTGGGGGGTCACTGCTCCCAGGCCTTCTTAGTGAATATCTGTATGTCCATGTGTGGATAAACACATACATACGTGTAGAGGTGTGTGTGTGCGTGCACATTTACATCTGTGTTTACTCTATGCCTTTCTATACTTTATATAGTTAGATCACATATTTACTGATTTATCAATCTCCTTTTATGTTACCAGACTCTTAGCTAGATGGCTTTTGAGCTTTCAGAGAACAATGGAATGTTAAAGCTTTTTGAAACCGTCCTGTCTAACCTCTTTGTTTTACAGATGGGGGATTGAGACCCAGAGCAGCGGAGGCTGAGACCCAGCGGAGAATGTGGGGCCGACCTCAGCTTTAAGCAGAGGCAGACTGTCCAGTAGACGTGGCTTGTCTTCTGGAGGAGGAGTGGGCTTACCTGGGAAGGTCCCAAAGACAGAACGAGAACACCGTGAGAAAGCGGACGCTGGCTTGAGGCGAGGAAGGCCTCTGGAACAGTCGAAGCTGGCCGTGATGCAATGAGGTGGCCTGCAAGGTGCGGAGCTCGCTCACTGACTGCCTGTGGCTGCTGCCCAGGGGCTCCTGCTCTGGGCGGTTGGTGGAACCCGGGGGCTCTGCCCCCATGATGGCCCACCTGCTCCAGTCAGCACCTTGGGAGCTGTTTTCCACATCCTAACGGTCTGCTTCCCTGGCTTGATTTTTCTAAGATTCTCCTCCACTCCAGGGTCTCCCCCAGGGGCCCGCTCACTCTCCTGAACCCCCAGTACCTCAGCCCTGGGACCTCTGGAACCTCTGGAACCTCCCCTCCGCCTGGATTACCACTCCGACCACCCCTCCACCCTACAAGGGAAACTTTCCCTCACCATGGGCTTCATCCAGGTCAGAGGCCTGGCCACGGGATCAGGTGTGGAGCTGAGTGTGAGGTTGGGGCCGGCTCACCCCACAAGCCGCAGAAGTGCAAGGCCAGGACCTAGCAAGTTCTCGTCCTGCCTTCTCTGGTGTAGACCCTCCCGCCCTTCCCAGGGTCACCTCGTCTCCTTTGGGCTTCAGGCTCCTCCACTCGCCTGAGCTCACTGACTTCTCGAGGGTTCCAGTTCTTTGAATCCATCTCTCGAGTTGCAAATGGACTTCTGGAGTCATCTGAGAAGCCTGTGATCCTGGGGGCTTCCTTCAGAGCACCCCTTCGTGCCCCCCTGCCCCCCCCCACCCCCAGTCTCCCCTCAGATTCCTCTACCCCTCTGAGTGCTGGTGGCCAATCAGGTTCTGCCAGAAATACCAAGGTGACCAGGAGGTGGCGCTGCTGGGTCAGAGCCTTGCACCCTTAAACGCAAATTCAGTTCAGAAGAGGGACCAAGTGTAGGGCAAAAGGGAGGGGTGGGGACTGGGAACTAGAGCATGTGTGGTCCACCCAAAGCATTCTATGTGTGTGTGTACCAGTAAACACATTCATAAATACATACCAGCGCACACACATATACCATACATACTGGTAAATATATACATACACACATATATACACATCAGTATATACACAGGTATACATACCTATATATATTATATATATATATTTATATCTATGTATACACACACTGGTATGAATATATACACACACATACATGCATACTAGTATACACACACACATATATACCATTATATAGATAGATAAAAACCAGTATATATATCTAAAATATATATAATATATATACACACACATACATACCAGTACAAACACACACACACAGGTGTGTATATGTGTATGTGTATACTGGCATATGCATGCATGGTGTAAATGTACACTGGTATGTATGTGTGAGTGTATATGTATGTGCACGCACAGGTATGCTTGTATGTGTGTGTACGTATATATGTGTAAACCAGCAAATAGGCACAGCCAGTTTATGGCTCTGACTTCTGACCTGTGAGGCCCTGGGAAGGCAGCAGCTTCTCCCTAGATCATGCAGGCCAAGTACAGATCTCCATTCTCCTTGTGGATTTTTTTGATCACACATGAACAAGATCTTAGCACACCTCTAACAGGTATCACACGGAGTCCAGGTGGGGTGCAAGAGTCTCACAGCAATTACAAAGATTCACAAGAAAATATGCCTTCAGGGGCCTGGAGGTGGCGCAGCGGTTTAGTTCGTGCTTGGCAGCCCAGGGTTCGTGAGTTCGGATCCCGGGAGCCCGCTGATGCGCCACTTGTCAGCCATGCCGTGGCGGCGTCCTATATAAAGTGGAGGAAGATGGGCACGGATGTTAGCCCAGGGCCAGTCTTCCTCAGCAAAAAGAGGAGGATTGGCAACAGATGTTAGCTCAGGGCTGGTCCTCCTCACACACACAAAAAATAATAAGAAAATAAAAGCTGATTTAAAAAAAAAGAAAATATGCCTTCAATCACACAGCTGTAATTGATGTGTTCTCAAGACTTAGTATGGATTGACAGTGCTTTTCCCTTGAAAGAAACATTATTTATCCCTGCACAGGAAATGGGGATGTGGGTGGGGGGCTTTGAAACCAAGAGAGGGACACTTGCTGTGGTCCCTGGCGCCAGCTGGGGAGTTTGGAGGGGGGGTGGTTCCGAACACAGACGGCCCAGTCTGGGAATCCCCTGGGAAGAGTGGTCAGCGGGCAGTGCTCTGTAACCACGGGGCTCGGCACTGGGGATCCAGGCCCTATGCAGAGAGGAGCAGGAGAGCTGGGGAAGAAACAGGAGGGGTCAGCACCGCCCGAAGCACAGTGAAGTGGCTCAGGCCACTGGCTGTGAACTAGGGGGACTGCCAGGCTGGCTGGGCCACCTTTTCTCAACAGCGACACCTTGTGGCAGTGGTCACAACAGGCCCACGGATGACGTCAGAGAAAGCATCTGTTGGGGTTGGGGGGTGTCTTGGAGTTATTAGGGAAGGAGGACGCTGAGACCTCTTAGAGAGAGATGAGCGAATCTGGAAGCAAGAGGAATGTGACCGCGTTGTATACCACAAGCAAGTGACGTTGGAATCTGATTATTAATGCATCCCTGTCTTTCTCGAACAGAGGAGGCTTTGCTACCCAGGTTCTTTGATAGAGTGTGTGTCTGTGTGTGTGTGTATCTGTGTGTGCACACACACACGTGCATGTATGTGAGTGTTGGGGGAGGTATAAAGTGCTAAGTGTTACTGTCCACTGGCCCAGGTGAGTGTTGGATGCTCAGATCTCTGAAGCAGAGTCCAGAAGAGCAGGCTCACTCCCCAGAGGCCATGGTGGGGTGGGGGCTGTGGGAGGTGTGTGTGCTGTCTTTGGACCCGTCGGCCTCGTGCAGCCTTTGCAGCACCGAAGGAGAAACAGCCGTGGAGGACCCTACTTCAGACCGGCTTTCTTGAGAGGCTGGCCTTGTTTGTCAGCGTTGGGGAGCGACCGGGCACAGGTGAGCAGCTGCCCGTCTGTTAAATGTTAACATGACCACATCGTGAGTGCTGCTACTTCCCTGTCCTGACCGCACCCAGCCTGAGAACCAGTTTATGGCCTGAGTTGAGGGCAGAAGGGAGGGGAGTTGGTATATTTCTATAATAGAAGTGACTGCCTGCCACAGAATGAATGTCAAGCTCCTAAAACATCTTGCAAGTTGCTTGCTGTCTCTCTTACGGGCTTATGACTCGTGATTGAAACTAAATGCTGACATCCTGCTAAAAAGAAGTTAATGTGCTGGCTGTGCTAGAACATTCCTCAACCTTGTTGGGTGTAATTTTTAAAGATTGCAGTGCTGATGGAGGCTTGTCCTTTCTGTTGAAAGAAGAAACAGGTGTCAGACTGGAGGTGAGCTTGGATGAGGCAGGTGCCTTTCCGGTCGTCTGGGTGTCCTGCACCTTTTCTCTTGTAGTAGGGGGGCCACCCGCCTTTCCCCCAGGACACAGGCCTGTGCCCGGCACCCTGGCCTTTCCCCCGGTGCTCGGTGACAAGGAAGCTCTCCCTTCCACTCAAGGGCTCTCTGTCAATTTCCCTGAGCCTCCTTTTCCATCTCTGCCAAATGGGCATTACTGACGCCTGCCCTTTGTTCCCGAAAGGCTGTCGGGAGACGCGATGTGGGTGGAAGGGCTTGGTCAACAGCAGGCTGAGCACCTGGTGTGGGTCCTGACGCTCAGCGCACTGAGTACACAGCGGGGGAGAGCTTTAGAGCCGGCCTGTGCTGGGCCCAGCTGGCTGGAGCTGCTGCCGTGTGGCCCTGCTGCGGCCCTCCCGGTTGTCAGGTGAAGCTGGCCACGTGGCCCCTGATGTCCAGTCAGGGTGTGGGTGGAGGTTCCAAATCCCTCCTGCTGACCCCGCCTCCTAGAAAGTTTCCCTTCTCCAAAGAGGTCTACGAGTACGCGAGACCTGTACTTCATTTAGCTCTGCCACACATACCGCTCGTTTTGAAGTGTGGATCGACAGATTAGGGAACAAGCTGAACATGGCACGAAATTCAAATTTCACATTTGCTTCCGCACGATTTTTTCCTGAGGGACACTAGGTGATCGCAGAAAACTGCACCCCGCTGATCCGAGCCCGGGAACACACGCACAGAGGCGCATACACACACGTGTGCACACACACAGAGGCACACACGCATGTGTGCACACACAGAGGCACACACACATGCATGCACATACACACAGGTATGCGCACATGCACAGAGGCACACACATGCATGCGTGCACACACACACAGAGGCACACACACTCAGGCGCACACGCACATGCCCACACGTGCACATGCACACCTCCCACATCTCCCAGCACCTCAGTTCGCCCCGAGTGTGTTAGAGCCACACCCACTACATCTGGTGTCACCCCACTCCCTTCCATTCCACATCTCCCTCCTTCCACTACTTCACACCTCACAGTCTGTAACCCTCAACACCCACATCCTCAAGCACACCTCAGGCCCGTTGTTAAGGCAGAGTGCCGTATTGCAGTATTGATATATTTCTTAACCATCTAATGTGGGTAAAACTGTGTACTGTTTTCATTGGGTCCCTGTCTTTATTTAGTGTGTCACTGATGAAGCTCCCCACTCCGTTTCCCCTAAGCCCTGTGGTTTTATCACCCTGTGTGCGGGGCGCAGTGACTTTTAGGAAATTAGGGGTCACAGCACAGCAGAACTGGCTGTGGTGAGTCCACAGACCAGCCCTGGGTCACTGCGGTGGCCAGGACTGCGAGTGGGGACACCCTGGTGTCAGGACACCGCCTCGGGTAGCACTGGCTGTGCCGGCTGTCTATGCACGGCCCCATTTCTTGTACTGGGGCCTCCATGGGGACGATGGCAGCCACACATACCGAGTGCTGCTCTGATGTACACTCGTGCACTCCCCGAATCCCCACAGCAGCCCATGAAATGGGTGCTAATTGTCTCTTTATTGTACAGAAGAGAAAACTGAGTCACAGACAAGTTGGGTGACTTGCCCGAGGTCGCACAGCTAGCAAGCAGAGGAGCCGGGACGTGGGCCAGCCCCGCTGAAGGACACTGCCTCACTCTGCACCCGAGTCGCAGGCTTTTTCTGTAAAACACCAGATAGTAAGGATTTTCAGCTTTGCCAGACATGCAGTCTCTGTGTTAGTGAGGGCCGCTAGAACAAAATACCACGGGCGCTGGGGCTTAAATAACAGAAATGTATTCTCTCACGGTTCTGGAGGCTGGAAATCCCAGATCAAGGTGTGGGCAGGGCTGGTTTCTCCTGAGGCCTCTCTCCTTGGCTTGTAGATGGCTGTGTCTTCTCCCTGTGTCCTCACTTGGTCTTCCCTCTGTGTGTGTCTGCGTCCTAATTTCCTCTTCTTATAAGGACCCCAGTCATATTGGATTGGGGCCCACCTCATGACATCATTTTACCTTAATACAGTCACATTCGGAGGTACTAGAGGTTAGAACTTCAACACATGAATTTGGGGGGGACACAAATCAGCCCATAACAGTCTGTTGCAGCTGCTCAGCTCTGCCGTTATAGCGAGAAGGCAGCCACAGACGACGTGAGACAAGGGGCTGGGGTGTTAGGACCACACTGTGTGTATGGAGGCTGAACTGATCATTCCCATGCAGCACGAAATATTCTTCTGCTTTTGATTTTTTTAACATTTGTAAAATGTACACACCATTCTTGCTTGTGGACCATACCAAAGCAGGCAATGGGCTGGCTTTGGCCCATGGTTTTGCCGATCCCCGCTCCACAGTAAGAAAATTGTGTCCAAAAGGTGCGAACATTTTAATGGCTCTTGAAATGTTTTGTAAATGAAAACACAAGGCTTGCACAAATTTATATTGTTAGCAGGACTTTTTAAGTGTTCTGGTTCCACCACAATTTCATACAATTATTTTTCAATATTTGCTAATTTAACAGTTATAAAATAAAGCCTTCCTCCCCTTTGTTTTATTGGAGTAATACATGCACATAGCTTAAAAGTCAAATAGTTATAGCACTTCTAACAAAAATAGCTGTCCCTTGCCTCATCCTTTCCACCTGAGGTCTACACCTCAGAGGCAAGCACTTTCAACTACTTTAACTGTACTGGAATTTTCCTCCATATTTCTAAATAATGTGGTTTTGGTACTTATTCTTGACTTTTTTTTCCATTTTAGAAATTATTTATTGACTTCCTACTAATGAAGATCAGAATTTAGTTTCCTTATGCATCTTCTCCCATTCCCTCCTTCCCATTTTCCCAATACATTTAATTTTTGGATAAATCAATGTTTACATTGTTATGATCAGGTAAATATTCTTCGTGGCTGAGCCATACAGAGTTTCCTCTCTTGTACAACTTTAAATTTTTCCTGAAGTAATTGCCTCATGTTTCATTTGATTGTTTACTCAGTTTTCTATGTACCTAACAATAATTCATCCCCACACTCTCCAACCAAACTCCTAAACTCTTCTTTTTATTCATTGTGCTAGGTATTCAATTTTTAAAAAAAATCTAGAATCTCATATCTTATCATTCTGAGAAGTTTATGTCACTGGAAGGCATATAAGAAGAAAATAATCCAGATGGAAGCACAGAGAACTAAAATGATGGGAAATGCAGAAGAGAGTTGGAGAATTATAAAATACAGTGGAAAGATCTAACGTATATGTACTTGGAGTCACAGGAGGAGAGGAGAAAAAATGGGGCAGAAGCAATTTTGAAGGGTTAATAACTGAGAATTTGCCAAAACTGACAAAACACATTCAGCCATCGACGCCATAATCATTACAAACTCCAAGAAGGTAAATAAATGCAGAGAAAGCCACATGGTTATTGGCGGTGACTGTTAGTACTCCTTTATACTCCCCCTCTTGACCCCTTGTACTTTTCTCTCATTGTCCTCATATATTTATTGATGAGTGTCTGCGTTATCCCAGGCTATGTAGCAAATAACCTCAAAACTTATTGGCTTGAAACAAGGACAGTCGTTTGTTGTGTCTCCTGCTGTCTGTGGTCAGAGGTTCAGGAGTGGCTTAGCTGGGTGGTTCTGGCCTCTCAGGACACTGCGGTCAGATGTCATTTGGGGGTGCTGTCATTTGAAGGTTTCATCAGGCCTGGTGGATCCTTTTCCAAGGTGGTATGTTGGTGCTGGCAATTGACAGGAGACTCTAGTTTCTCTTCACTTGGGCCTCGACACGGGGCTCTCCTCATGGCATGGCAGGTGGCTCCCCCAGAGCAAGGGAGTCCAGAGACCAAGGTAGAAGCCACCAAGCCTTTATGACCTTGGCTTGGAGGTCACATGCTGGCACTTCTGCCAAATTCTGTTGGTCACACAGGTCAGCCCTATTTTTTTTATTGTGTTAAAAATATATATAACATAAATTATGCCATTTTAACCATCTTTAGAAGTGCAATCCAGTGACATTAATTATAGTCACAATGTTGTGAGACCATCACCATCATCTATTTCCACTACTTTTCCATCACTCCCTGCAGAAACTCTGTATCCATTAAGCAATAACTCCCTATTCGCCCTCCTCCCACACCTGGTAACTTCTAATTTACTTTCCCTCTCTATTTATTTTGCCTATTCTCATATAAGTGGAATCATACAGTACCGTTCTTTTGTGTCTGGCTTATTTCACTTAGCATAAAGTTTCAAAGCTTTGTCCATGTTGTAGCATGTGTCAGAATCTTATTCCTTTTTATGGCTGAATAGTATTCCACGGTATGGATACACTACACTTTGTGTATCCATTCATCTGTTGTTAGGCCAGCCTTATTTTAATAACAGAGAGAACTACATGAAGGTGTGAATATCAGGATCTGAGAATAAGCACAGGCCATCCTGGAGGATGGCTACCCAGGTGAGATTATTCGTTCAAAGTCAGTCTCCCATTAGAGTTCAACCTGTATGAGGCCAAGAACCGAGTCTGTGTTTGCTTGCCATTGTATCCCCACTTCCTGGTGTAGGACCTGACACAACGTCGGCATGCAATGATATTTTGCTGAATGAGTGAGGGAACATTTAAGAGGGCTATGGGTAAATAGAGAACTTTCTGAGAATGTTGTCTCAGATTTCTAGGGTCTAGAAATCTCCCTGAATGAAGGAACAACAGAAAGAACTGGATTTGACTTGAGAGATTTTACTTCTGTGGACAAGGTGGGAATGTGCTCAAGGTCAGCATAACAAATGTAGAGAAGGAAGGGACTCCAGAGACAATCCAGTCCAATACCCACGTTATGTCCAGACTGAGAGGGTGTATTGGTTTGCTAGGCGTCCGTAACAAACCACTACAAACCTAGTGGCTGAAAAGATCAGAAATTTATTCTCTCACAGTTCTGGGGGATAGAAGTCTGAAAACAAGGTGTCGGCAGGGTTGGTTCCCTCTGAGGTCTGTGAGGTTAAAGTCTGTTCTAGGCCTCTCTCCTAGCTTCTGGTGGTTTTCTGACAATCCTTGATGTTTTTTGGCTTATAGACACATCACCCCGAACTCTGCCTCTGTTGTCGCGTGGCGTTCTCTCTGCGTGCGTCTGTGTCTGTCCCCTCTTCTTGTAGGGACAACAGTCGTATTGGATTAAGGGCCACCCTACTCCAGTATGGCCTCATCTTAATTACATCTGCAGCAACCTTGTCTCCAAATAAGATCGCAGTCTGAGGTACTGGGGTTAGGACTTTCAACATACCTTTTATTTTGGTGAGGAAGATTCTCCCTGAGCTAACATCTGTTGGCAATCTTCCTCTTTTTTTGCTTGAGGAAGATTAGTCCTGAGCTCACATCTGTGCCAATCTTCCTCTATTTTGCATGTGGGATGCCTCCACAGCATGGCTGACGAGTGCTGTAGGTCCAGGCCCAGGATCCGAACCTGCGAACCTGGGCCGTGGACACGGAGCGTGCAGAACTTGAACCACTCGGCCATGGTGCCGGCCCCTCAACGTACCTTTTTTAGAGGACACAATTCAACCCATGACAGAGGGAATATGACCTGATGAAGTCTCACAGCTAATTCATTGATTAATTCACTTCTATCTGCCTCATTCATTGATTAATTCACTTCTATCTGCCTCTGATGCCTAATTAACACCAAATTATCTTTCTGATACTTGAAATTCTGGTAGCTTCTGGCTTGTCTGCAGTTCCTATTGTTCAGAAAAAATAAGACCTGCTTGATGGATGGAAAGAGAGATCAGCTAGCTGTCAGAGCAGTGTCTTGTTTTCTGCAAGGCAGCCACAGGTACTACAAACTGGGGGAGAAGACAGCTACATAAGACAAATGATGCTCTGACCCCCTGCTGAAGGGCACTGCGGCTTTGACTAGACGTTCCCCTCTCAGTGCTGGGGGAGTGTTGGTGGGTCTGTGTATCGCTGCTATTGAACCTCGGCAGGGAGATTGGATTTCTCATGCAAAGAAGGCGGCTGCGGTGTCAGCCGAAGGACTGCAGATCTGCAAGGTTGGGAATGCTGAAGGATGCTGGGTCAGCTGGCCTGAGAGACACATGTCCACAGGGCGGGCAGGCGGCTGGATGCTGGGGTCAGACCAAGCTCACAGTCCAGCGGGAGAATTCCCTTCTCGTCGGAGCCAGAGAGCAGAGCTGTTCAGACATACGTCTGCGCTGCTTATCTGGGCATTTGTGTGACAGGGACTAGGGGCAGGGCTGGCTTCAGGGGTGTCTCACCCTTGCAGTCACACAGGGCCCGTGCTTAGAAGAACCCTGAGCTTAGTGTAACGCTCTCTTGTCGCCATCTTGAAATTCTTAATGATTTTTGAACAAAGAGTCCTGCCTTGTCATGTTGCACTGGTCCCTGCAAATTACGTAGCAGGTCCTGATGAGTATCCTCAGTGCGTGGTTATTGGTGAGGCTAGTAGTGCCACCGAGAGCCTTAAAGCCACACTCTGGTGTCTTAAAGAGAGAACCCAGAGCCAGTGGAGGGAAATACGAGGTTGGTGTTCAGGCCCCGTTAGGCTTCGTCCCAACACTGCCAACACCTAAAATAGCTATGAGACCTTGGGCAGGTCTTTTAGCCTCTCCTGGCCTCAGTTTCTTCATCTGTGAAATGAACATGCAAATAACAGCCCTGCCTACCTCACAGAAGTGCTATGAGCCCTTGAGAAGAGGGGCTCACCTTCTCCCTTCTGCACCTTGTGTGGAATCCAGCCCAGCACCTTGCATTTAGTACAGATTCGGTGATGATTAAACACATGAGATAATGCAGGGAAAGGTCTTAGGCAAGGCCACACGAATGACGGATTGGCGTGACGTGTTGTCGTAGCACACTGTCTGATGTCTTGTGCAGATCTGCCAGCTGGACTCTGAGGTTTCATATGAGATGGTGATGGAGTCTCCCACTTTGGGGATGAGCCCTGGAAAATCTCCCCCTGGATGCTTGGAACGCTGAAACGCGTGTCTTAAAAGAATACATGGATGCTTTCCTCTTGTCGGTCGAGTTTTGACAATCCAGGTCTTCCCTTTGGATGGTACCATAGTTATCACAGTAGCGGCCACCTTTTTAAATGCACACTGTGTGCATGGAGTTAACGTAATTTGCACCACATCCCTACTTTTCTCTCCATTTAACAGATGAGGCTCTGACTTAAGGGACCTGCCCATGTTTCATGACAGGAGGGGACAGAGTCAGGCTGGGGCCCAGGTCTCATTGGTAACCCTGTCTTGGGTCCTGTCACCCGTGCTGGGCACCTCTGTATACCTATGGTGGGTGTGTTTCCTGAGCTGGGCCTTCCATGGGTTTTTATTATGGATCACTTGAAAGACTGTCTAGTCAGTTTTACGTGTTTTAGCCTTCCATGCTTCTTGAGGCTTCTTAAAGTGAAATGTGCTCGAGAGACCGCGGGTAGCTGTGCAATCTCCTTAGAAGTCTAGGAAACTTCATCATTTGTTTATTAATTTGGGTAACAACTTTATCGTGATATAATTCACATACTATACAATTAATCCATTTGAAGTGTACCATTCAACGGTTTTTACTATATTCAAATAATTGCACGACTATCACCACAATAAATTTTAGAACAGTTTCATCACCCCAAAAAGAAACCCCGCTCCCTTTTGCAGTAATACCCTACTGCTCTCACTCGGCAACCACTAATCTGCTTTCTCTCTCTCTGGATTTGTCTATTCTGGACATTTCATATAAATGGAATCATACAATATGTGGCCTTTTGTGTCTAGCTTCTTTCACTGAGCATAGTGTTTTCAAGGTTCATCCATGTTGTAGCATGTGTCAGTACTTTATGCTTTTTTATGGCTGAATAATATTCCATTGTATAGAAGACCATTTTGTTTATCCATTCATCAGCTGACGGATGCTTGGGTTGTTTCTGCTTTTGGGCTATTATAGATAACGTGATCAGAATATCCATGCGTAGATTTTTGTGTGGACACGTGTTTTCATTTATCCTTTATTTTTATGTGGTTCTTTTCTAGGAGCCAAATATGGTCTCTGTAGACCCCTCATGGATGACACCGAGAGAACTGTGTCTGCTTGCACTCAGGTTTCTTGTCTGTAAAACAGATGTGAGAAGAGTGCACTGTGTGTGTGTGTGTACGTGTGTGTGTCTGTGTTGGGCTGGAGCGAGGGCAGGGAGAGGGATGCCAATCAGGAAACAGGCTAGAAGGAGAGCTGGAGAGGCGCTCACAACAGAACGACATTCTTTGTGGGGGGGGTGACGGAGCATCAGTCGTTCCCTCCCTCCTCTCTCCCAGCTCCTCTTTGCTGTGTTGGCGAAAGATACAAGTGAGAAGAGTTTAAGGCAGTTGGAGCTCAGGCCTCAGATCGGCACAGTTCAACCAGAAAGCGAGAGTGGAATCGTGCTGTCAATGAGTCAGCCAGCAGAGGCTGCCTCCCTGTTCCCCCCACGGCCCTATTCCAACAGGATCCTGCAAGGCCCCCGAACCTATAAAGCGTGGAGCTTCCACCAGATGCCTTGCCCGAGAGCCGAGAAGACGTACCATTCCATCTTTCCCTGTCCACTGTTTTGTTTCAGGACGACAGACACCTCTGGCTCCTTTAGGAGTGATCCTAATTTGGCCAAAATCATTCGGATTATTCAAACACAGCGTGGCAGAGTGGAAAGAGGGTAAGCTGTGAACTGGACAGACGATTCAAACCCTCATTAGGTGCGTGGCCTTCGGCAGGTCGCTCACCCTCCCTGAGCCTCATTCTCTTTATCTCTGGATGAGGATGGTGACCCTTGCTGTGTAGGATAGTAGAGAACATCAGATGATGAACACCAGGGGGTTGGAGATGGTAGACAGTCAGCAAGTAGTAACTGTTTAGGGTAGAACAATGCTGAGTGATCTATTGAAAACACGTCTGACTACTTGGTCAGTCTCATCTGACCTGGGGGGAGAAGGCAGAGAATGAGGAGGCTGATTCTGCTCTTCAATTGGTTGCATCTTTTCCACAAATGATCCTTCTCCTACATGTCCATAAACTCATGGATTTATCCACTTAAGCAGTGCATACTAGTCCATTTTCTAGGCCTATCTCTCTGATATGTTTAGAGAAGGGAAAGTCTATTTCCTTTCCCTACTTCACAGTTATTCTTTAGGATATATTACCTAAAGTGAAATTAGTGGGTCAAAATATGTACATATGGGGCTGGCCCCGTGGTGTAGTGGTTAAGTTCATGTGCTCTGCTTGGCAGCCTTGTGTTCACAGGTTTGGATCCTGGGCATGGACCTATGCACCACATATCAAGCCATGCTGTGGCAGGTGTCCCACATATAAAGTAGAGGAAGATGGGCACGGATGTTAGCCCAGGGACAGTCTTCCTCAGCAAAAAGAGGAGAATTGGCAACAGATGTTAGCTCAGGGCTGACTTTCACAAAAAAAAAAAAAAAAAAAAAAACTAAAATAAAAAAAAATGTACATATGGCCTGAATGTTCCACAGAAAGATCATACAATATTTTCAAGGCCAACATGTAGAATGAGTTCAGGATTCCTACAAATGTTAATTCTTTTTTGTCCTAATATTATATTATGAAAAGTTTCAAACATGCAGAAAAGTTGAAATAATTTTACAGTGAACACTCACCACCTGGATTCCACCCTTAAGATTTCACTGTATTTGCTTCATCACATATCCACCCATCTAGCCATCCAAGAATTTACCTTGTTTTTTTTTTGGTGAGGAAGACTGGCCCTGGGCTAACATCGTGCCCATCTTCCTCTACTTTATATGGGACGCCGCCACGCATGGCTGACAGGCAGTGCGTCGGTGGGCGCCCGGGATCCGAATGTGCGAACCCCGGGCTGCCAAGCGCGGACTAAACCACTGCGCCACTGGGCGGCCCCCTGAATTTGTCTTGTTTTTTATATATTTCAAAGTAAATTGCAGACACTGGTACACTCTCCTCAAATACTTCAGCATGCACGTCATTAACCAGAGTTCAATATTTGTTTATAGTTTTTCCCTTTTGAGGTAAATCTTACATATAAGGAAATACACAGATCGTAAGTGTGCCTTTGCTGAGTTTTGACAAATCTGCACACAAACTCCTATCATGATATAGAACATTTCTGTTATTCCAGAAAATTCCCTCATGCCTCTTCCCAGTTCAATCCCTGACCCCATCCCCCAAAAGCAATCACTATTTTGATTTTATATACCATAGACAAGTGTTTTCTAGAGTTCCAGAATTTCATATAAATGGAATCATATTGTCTGAAATCTTTTGTGTAAGACTTCTTTTGCTCAGCATGATGGTTTTGAATTCATCCACGTTATTGCATGTACCAGTGAGTCATTCTTTTTATTGCTGAGAAGTATTCCATTGCATGAATATACTGCAATTTGTTTATCCACTGATGGACACCTGCGCTCTATCCAGGATTTGGAAATTATGGATAAAGCTGCTATGAATATTCTTGTTCAAGCCTTTTTGTGAATTTGGATATCTTTTTGCTCCTTCAATAGATATGACATGCTACCTTTAAATTGTCGTAATTTCCATATCTTTAATTGCCAGTAATGCTGTGCATTTTTACTCTCTGATAATGATAATAATCCTGTTTCTTGAATGCTCACTATAGTGACAGGTCCTCTAATTTATCCTCATAAGAATCCTGCAAAGTAGGTATAATTATATCCATTTTACACATGAAAGGACAGACGCAGTCTCATTAAGTAAGCTGGATGTGTGGACTCTGACTCATTACTAATCTGAAGCTCTCTCCAGGTCACAGCGTGGTTCCCTGGGGCTGTGACAAGGGCTCCTGAGTATACCACCTGGACATATGTTTGCTCAATTCTTGAAGGGGAATTTAGATCTGTACATTATGCAGTTCTACCAATTTTAATAATTTTGTTAATAAGCTCTTTGCAGTTATATTGGTGACGTATTTTTCCCATTCTATTATTTTCCTTTTAATATACACTTTGTAGAATTTTGTGGTACAAAGATTTACTTATTCAAACCTATCTATCTTGTCTGATGACAGGCTCAGTTTTTCAAGACCTAGAAATTTATCTTTATTCCATTGCTAGAATCAATATGCAAGTTCTATTTTCTTCTTTTTAATGCTTTTTGTGTTTTGCTTTCTGACATATTGGAAGTGTATTACCACACATAGCATGAGATTTGGAACCACAGAACTATGAGAAATGCCTGCTCAATAAATCAATCCAAAATGGAAATGCTACTTCCATTTTATGTGTGGAAGATAGACGCCAAAAGAATGAAAACCTGTTTCCTCAAATTCCTAAAGGAGGGTCAGAGCTGAACTTGGTTTTCTCTCCACTGCTTTTCCCTCTGAAGGGAGCACTTCATCCAGCACACACCACTTCGTGTGGAAGCTCTTCAAGAGCAGTGCTGAGAGTTACAGAGCATGAATTCCGGTTCATGCTTCATTCCTGCACCTTCTCTACTTCTCTCCTGCTTCCTTTGAAGTTCAAAGTTTAGCAGTTTCTAAAGTCAACAGGGAAAAAAACCCCTCAGAGCTGGGAGGGGCCCCACAAGGTCATTCATTCTTTTATTCGGCAAAAACTGACTGAGCTAGGTCTTGTGGTGGGGCCCCAGTATAGAAAGATGAATAACACCTAGCCCCTGACCAAATCTAGTGAGGGAAAAAGACGCATAGACAAGCAAATATAACATAATGAGATAAGTATGGTGATGGTGACTCGTCCAGGGATGAGGGCTGGGGAGCCACCCCACCTGGGGAGCCAGGAAGTGTGCCCTGGAGGAGGTAGAGCCTGAACTGAGGCCTGGAGGATGAGTAGCAGTGGTCTAGGTTGTGAGGGTGAGCAAGCACCCCAGGAACCCAGTACCAGCAAGGAAATGAGCGTGTGAGAAGGAGTGGGCAGTTATGAAGAGCAGCTCTGCTTTGGAGGATGGTAGGGCAGGAAGACGAGGGCGGTGAGAGAATGGGTAGACCCCTAGGGACCTCTTCGTCTTGTACAGAAGCTGGAAGTTTCTCCTAGAGAGGAGTAAGGGCAGGAGAGTGGTGTGGCCAGAGCCTGGGCTATAGAAACAATGTTCTGGCTATAGGGGGGAGGATGAATTTGAGGAGGATACAGAGATAAGGAGGCCACTTCAACAGAATAGCCAGAGCCCAAATTAGGGTTGTGGGAGGAATGGAGAGGAGGAATATTTAGGAAGTAAAATCAACAAGACTTGGTGTTTGGTTCAGTAATGGGGGGAGGTGAGAAGGAAGAAGAAATCAAGAGTGAAACCCAGATTGGATGGGACAATGGTGGTGCCCACTGAGTGAGGAAACAGAAGAGGAAATGTAAGTTTTTGGGGAAGGTGATGAATTCTGCTTTTGACATGTGGGCTTAAAGTGACAGCAGATTGTCCAGGTGGTGATGACTAAAAGGAAGTTGGATTTTAGAAGGAGCATCTCATCTGTAGATACAGCTTTGAGAGTCATCAGCAAATATTTGGTGGTTGAATCAGCTAACAGTTGAATTACCCAAGGAGAGTGAGTAGAAGGGAAGAAGAGGGGGCCAAAGACAGACCCTTCAAGGTTTAGGGGCAAATAGGAAGGAATCCAAGAAGAAACAGTCCAGGAGGAAAGAGGAAGGCCGAGAGAGACCACAGAAGCCAATGAAGCGGTGAGTTTCAAGGAGAGAGTTACAAGAGAGCGCGTAGTAGAGACGGCTGAAAAGAGAAGAACTGAAAAAAAGGTCCTATTATATTGAGCAATTAAAAGGACCCTGGAGAACTCAGAACTGTTTCAGGAAGCTGGGAGTGGGTGGGTGGAGTAAAATTCAGATTGCAAGTAATTGAGTAATGAAGAAGAGAGAACCAAAGTGAAGACTGTGAGTGTAGGCTTTTCTTTCAAGAGGTTTAAATGGAAAGGGAAGGAGAGATTGGATGATAACTATGGAGGGTTTAGGGGAAGCTTTCTGTCTCAGGTTGGTGGAGACCTGAGTATGTGTAAAGGCTCACTGAGGGGAAGGAGCAGGAGGAGACAGATTGTAGATACAGGGTCGAAGATAGAGAGGAAGGCTCATGGAGCTAGATGCTGGGAGAGGGTGTGGTCAAGGGCAGATGGAGGGCTTGCCTTGGAGCTGAGCAGGGGCACGCCCTCCTAGCCGTGTAGGAAGGAGGTGAGGCTGGGTGGGGGCGTTTATATGTTTGTAGGGGCAGGACGGGTGTGGAGCATCCTCAGGTCCTTGCATGCTCTGCGATAGATTGAGAAAGGCAGCTCAGGCTGCAGAACTTGCCAGAGGCCTGGCGGGCAGGAGGTTTGGGGCTGGGCCCTCATGGGAGTTACAGTCAGACCTCAGGGCCCGGGAGTGTGGCCTGAGCTTGGAGAGCACAGCAGGCCCTAGAGGCCATCAGGATGGGCGCCTCGGACCAGGACAAGAACCCTGACAGAACAGTGCCCAGTGATTGTGACTGCAAGGCCCCACCTTCTTCACAGCAAACAGGCCAATGTTCTAGAGCCCGGGTGGGGTCTAAGACCTGATAGGATCTGCCCCAGTCCTAGAATACTTACACTGTTCCGGGGAAAGGTATGTCAATTCAGAGGTACCAATTAGGGATGGGCAATTTGCTGCAATAGGAGGCAAATTCCCTTCTTCACGCCCTATATGATGAGTGCTGGACCGCAGCCAGCAGCTCCTCCCGCTTACACCCAGCCTTTGTTCTCCTCCTGGGATGAAGTCATCCAACGCCCTGAATCTGGAAGGCAAGGTCGAGGTCTGGGCCCTCTGTGCTCTGGGCATGGTTCCAGTGGTTCCAAGCACCTACACCTGAGCTGCTGGGTCACCCTGGG
This sequence comes from Tapirus indicus, assembly GCA_031878705.1. NCBI lineage: Eukaryota > Metazoa > Chordata > Mammalia > Perissodactyla > Tapiridae > Tapirus > Tapirus indicus. Next base: position 7,352,137 of record CM062923.1, on the reverse strand, counting down.
CACCAGCAAGTCTGGATCCTTTATTGTCCTCAATACACACCAGTCCCTTTGCTCATGACATTCCCCCTTCCTAGAATGCTCTACCACTTAAAAAAAATTCTAAAGACCTCAGGTGCACAAAATTGGCTAAATCATAATCCTTGGCTCATGATATATTTTTATTGGTCCATGCATGGCCCTCCCTCCCTCCCTAACTACCTACCTATGTTATATATCACATTTTAAAGAAATGAATAATCTACCCTGTTACACCCCCTTCCTTCCTTCTCCTAAGTAAACACCATCCTGAATCCTGCCTGCATTTTTTTCTTATTTTTCTTTTTATAACATCTTACATCATCCATATGTATTTATCTCTTCACTATGTATTCCTAAAATGTATCTATTAAATTTTAATTGTCTTTACCTTCTTTAAGAGGGTGTCATGCTGTAAGGACTTATTTTTCTCACTTAAAAATATTGTTTATAAGCATCATCCATACTGTTATGTGTCACTATAGTTCATTAATTTTGACTGCTATATGATACCCCATGGTGTGAATATGCCCCAGTCTTCCATCAATGAGCATTTGAACAGTCCTGATATGAACATTTTTGTACATGTATGAAAATTTTTCTTCAGAATATACGTGGAAGTGAAATTGCTGGATCATAGAGGATGTGAATGTCCTGCTGGGGACTGTTCAATTCTCCACTAGGAGATAAAGACATCCTACGGATCACACCTTCTCCAGCACTTGGCATTGTTGTACTTTTAAATTTGTGCCACCTGAATAGGGGTGTATTGGTCAGGGTTCTCCAGAGAAACAGAACCAACAGGATAGATAGAGAGAGAGATCGATGGATCGGTTGACAGAGATATTTTTAGAGGACATTTATTATATGAATTGGCTCACATGATTATGGACACTGAGAAGTCCCCAAATCTGCCATCCGTAAGCTGAAGACCCAGGAATGCCAGTGGTGTAATTCACTCCGTGGCTGAAGGCCTGAGAACCGGGGGAGCCGATGGTATATGTCCCAGTGGAAGTCCGAAGGCCCGAGAACCAGGAGCACTGATGTCCAAGGGCAAGAGAAGACGAATGTCCCAGCTCAAGCAAAGAGAGCGAATTTGCCCTTCCTCTGCCTTTTTGTCCTATTCAGGCCCTCAATGGATTGAATGATGCCCACCAGCATTGGTGGCATCTTTACTCAGTCTACTGATTCAAATGCTAATTTCTTCTAGAGACATCCTTACAGACACACCCAGAAATAATGTTTTACCAGCTATCTGGGCATCCCTTAGCCCAATCAAGTTGACACATAAAATTAACCATTACCGCAGTTAAAATGGCAGCTCAGTGTGTCCTGTTCCATTCCCGTTCACCTGCCCTACCAGGCCCAGTTTATGAACTACGTCCCCCAGGAAGCCCTCCTCGACCACCACACGTGTCCAGATCACGGTTTTGGCTGCCACTTACCTGACTCATGTTTTCTGTCACCTCCCCACTAGGTGCTTGACTCCTGGATATCAGGGGACATGGCTGTCTTTTCTAATGCCACCATCAGGTGGATTCAGTGCATACGCATGCGCAATGCATAGTGCATTGTACAGAGGACATTCTTTAATTATTGCTGTTCGAATAAGACAGAATTCTTGTTTATGCAGATCAAGGAAGTCAAGCCTCACCTATGAGGGAGATGGCAGAGTCCCAGAGGGCCTGGGAGCGCTTGATCGCTGGTTGCAGTGGGCCAGGTGAGACCCTAATTAGCCACTCTGAGGGCCCTGCAGCAATTGTTGGGGGCAGCGTGACTTTTCCCGGCAGGCCGGGGCCAAGACCTGAGGGTTGAGGCATGGCACGGGGCAGGAGCTGATGCTTTGCCTGGAGGCACAGACTTTGCCTTCCCTCTGCCAAGGATCAAATCAACAGCTCGTTATCAGGTCTGCTCTGGTCACGGTTTGGAGGCAGCAAAGAACATTAGCCTCAGCCCCTGCTCTCAAAAGCTCTGGGCCAGGAGCTTCCGGTTCATTCCAGTCTATAACTACAGGCACATGGCCTGTACCACCCACATGCCAGGCCAGACAGGCTCGACTGAGGTGGACTGCTGGGTGGGGGACTTGGGCAGGGGTGGAGGGGCACTCCAGCTTATTGAAGCCTGCCTGGTGAGGGCTTGGTCTTTCAGCAGAAGGTTGGTGGCTTGCAGTAAGCATGGACTTGGCCAGGAGGCCAGAACCCCCATCGTACCCACCCCTCTGTGGTTAACTGGAGGGTTTTCTCTCAAGTGCGTCTTCATTTCTCTGGGTGCCGAGAGAGCTGCTTCCCTGTGGCTTCAGGACCCGAGCTACGCACAGAAAACAGTTGGGGGAGGGGAGAGGGTACCATTCCAGGTTTTATTCTTCTAAACCCACAATCTTCCAAGTATTCTGTCCTGGCCTTTGTTTTTCCTACCTTCTCACTACAATTCAGGGAATCTCGAACAAGAACCCACTAACTACAGTAGTCACCCCTTATTCGCCGGGGGTATGTTCCAAGACCCCCAGTGGATGCCCGAAACCGCCAATTGTACTGAACCCTGTATGTACTATGATTTTCCCTATACATACACCCAAGATAAAGTTTATTTATCAATTAGGCACAGTAAGAGATTAACAACAATAACGTAAAATAGAACAATTATAACAATGTACTGTAATAAAAGTTATATGAATGTGGGCTCGCTCTCTCTCTCAAAATATCTTATTCTACTGTACTCATCCTTCTTCTCATGATGTGAGATGATACGGTGCCTACGTGATGAAATGAAATGAGGGGAATGACGTAGGCATCGTGACATAGTATCTCTTTCGGATCTTGGGTGACCGCGGGTAACTGAAGCCGCAGGTAACTGAAACCGTGGAAAGCGAACCCACGAATAAGGTGGAATGACTGTGTTGTTCCAGGATTCTGTTATTCATGTGAACCGTGATCCCTTTCATTTTCATAGGCTCTAGCATTTCAACGCATGTTCCTGTCCATTATTCCATTTGATCTTCCCAATGTTTTTTCATCACAAGTTTCCTATGGGTCCCAGTGTGTGCCATTTCTATTTGAGGTAATTTCTGTTACCTCTGACAGATTCTCCTCCAAGGGCCGTCCCTCTTCCTATAACGAAGATGGCATCAGAAAGTGTTCACACTACTTTCACGCGGGGTGAGGGAACCTCATGTCCAACTCCAAGTTATCAGGCACATGGAGGATACCTGTTACACAATTACCTTGACTCAGCTCGGTCAACCTATTCTAGGCTCTTCCTAATTCTTCCACTCATTTAACAAACATTCCTGAGCAACTATGGCGTGCAAGGCACTGTGTGAGGAATGCTGCGGGTACAAAACAACGCGCGACCACGCCCACAACCTGCGCACAAATACTGGAGGTAAGACTCCCGCGGAGCCCTGTGGTAGAGGCTCTCAGCCTCCGAGCCTTAAACTGCCTCTGAGCAAAACTCCTGCCCTTTGGAGGGGGCCAGATCTAGCTCTGCTGGTGACGGCAGTGAGAGCTTGGCGGCTTCCTAAACTCCTTGCTTGTCAGCATCCTTATCTGGAAAGAGTGATGCTAGAGCCACCACTTACCGCATGCCTGCTGTGCGCCTGGCAGGGGCTTCACAGTCGTGGCTGCACTGAGCTCTCCCGACACTGTCTGAGGTCACCATCATCACTTCCATCCAACAGATAGAAAACGGAGGCTCCAACCAGCTGGCAGCTTGCCCAGGTCACACAGTAAACGGCTGGGTAGGAACCAAATCTATGAATGTTTGGCTTCTCAACTCAGGTTCTTTCGATTCCTGGATCCTGCCTCACAGGGCTGTTGTGAGGGTGAAATGAGATTTTTAATGCAAAATGCCCAGGACAGAGCCCCGATCCCCGCAGGGTCCTGACAAGAAGCTGCTCTTGTGGTTCGGTCTCCCTCCTCCCCACATCTCCACCACGTCATCCTCCCAGATGAAACGCAAGGTTGTGTTTCCCCCTTGTAACAATTAATACATGGGCCAGCATGTTATGGAAAATCGCTCACACTATGCCTTTCATCTCTAAGGACCCAATAATGTTTGGCAAGCAGGCTCCCAGATGGGAGGCCAGTTCTTTCAGCCAAACAAAGGGGAGGAGATTATCCAGGAAATTCTGACAAAGGAAGCAATTACTCTGGTCTGACACATGTGGGCCACTCATGCCAAAACTGGGCCTTTTGGCTGAATTAACCTGAGTGATGTGTCTGTGTAGACCCAGACACATTCGGTTATTTTTCTCAATGGTTCTTTAACTGAGCAAGTGTCCCTCAGTCTTCACATCCTTTGGCAACAGGGGAGCAGGGTGCAGAGGCTGAGCTGGGCCGGCTCCCACAGGTGCTCCCAGCAGTGGAGGGTCCCTCCCTTTTCCTCTTCCGGAGTCTTCCTCCCCACTCTGGTCCCCAGGCTCTTCTGTTCTGCCACCCCGGGGGCCTGCCTGGGCCTGGGGAGCCATCAGCTAATCCCTACCAGGGATTAGCCAGCCCGGCCGACCAGCATTTTAGTAATAATAATGCTTCTTACATTTCTGCAACGCTTGGCTTTCACATCCATTATCTTGCCTGATCCTCCCAGCAGCCCGGAGAGACAGGCATTAGCGGTGCCATTTTAGACGGAAAAAAAAAAAGGGAAAGGAAGAGAGTGGGTTTATCCCAGGTCACCAGGCTAGAAAGAGCGGAGCCAGCACCAAACCAAGAGTGGGAGGGACCAGAGCCAGGTGTTCTGATTCCCAGTCGGGTTCTCTTTCCACACGACAGCACTCTTAGGAAAAACATCCAAGACCCAAAGGAGTGGGTTTCTAATGGAGGGATTTCCAGCCCCCGAAAAGGAATGGGGGAGCTGTTTTTGGCTGTGGGAGGCCTTTTAGGAGCTTGTCAAATTAGACCCCACCGGCAGCTGCCTCCTCATGGGGTGGGAGGGGGCAGGGACAGGGTACAGGTCTAGTGTCACCATCTCCCCAGACGAGATACCATCGCCCTGCAGAGGTCTGGAATCTGGGCGGTGAACTGGAGACATGGATAGGAAACCACACCAGCCAGATGCTCAGTGGCGATGGCTGATCCTGACAGCAGCCAAGCAGCAATCTCATTCACCATCTTCCAGGGCAGAGGTGCTGTGCCGAGGGAGAAGTGAGTGACAGCTGACACCCTGGATAATTAGAGCTGGCCGAGAACCTTTTGACAAGGATCGGAAAGGTCTTTGCAAACATGAAGTAACTCTCCCCACCCTGTGAAGAGAGAGAGACTATTTTCCAAATGCAGCCACTGAAGGTCCAAGTGATCAGGCGACGGCCTCACTCACCCCTGGCTGGGTCACCTGCCGAGAGGGGACCAGATCACCGATCTTTGCGTGGCACCTGGCTGGCTGGTCCGGGTCTCCCGTACTCAGGAGAGATCCCAGTCCCCGCTCACCTCTTTTAAAGAACCACTGGAGACACGTGTAGGGCCAAGCTGCTTCTCCCCCACTCCTTCCTTTTATTTTTTCCCTTCTGCAGTCATTGGTGGAGAAGCACACCATCCGCTGACCTGGTAGGAAACATCAGGGTGAAGATTTGGTGACATCACAGACTTGCACATAGCTCTGTGGTGTCACTTCTAGATACATTTCGCGTGGTCATTTTTGTGTCTCCGAGACAATGACCTTCTTTTCCTTGTCCCTCTGCTCAGTCTCTTCCAAAGCACTGGAATTGCAACAAAAGTGCTTTGTAAACTGTAAAGTGTCCACAGATCTTAGTTCTTATTATCACCCTCCTGCTTCTTGGTGGAATTGCTTCTCAGTTCTCTGTGCTGCTTATCCATGGTGCTTTAAGACACGATAAAACAGTAAGCTAAAGTGAAAGACAGAAGGAAAAAGTGAAATTGTGATGCCAAAATGCAAATATTTCGGGAAATTGCTGTCCGTGTAGTGCTACGTGGCGAGCTGCCTGGGAAGTTCTTGTGACATTCGTGTGTTTAGGTTTAGTGACCAGTCGTGGGTTCATTCGTTTAACCAGTGTTTGTTGAGCGCTGCTGAGGGGATGTAGGTCTTGTTGTCCTGGCCCTTCAGGGACTAAAGGAGTCAGAGGTTAGTAGGAGACTGAGGTGTGACCACAGGGAGAGTCAGGCTCTTTGTCCCTCTGACAAGCTGGTCTTCCTTCCCCTCTTTTCTAAATTAGCTGGTCTGCCTGCAATCATTCCTTCCACATCACTTCAGGGAGTTTAAATTTGTGGAACTCTCTCTTGGCCTCTAACCTTTCTGGTCCTGATGATTTCCAGCAATAAGCTGAGAGGCTCTTTCAGATTCCAATTTCTTAGGGAGAAAAAAGCCAAAACAAACAATTTCTGAAATCTCAAACCAGTCTTCCTGACTCCCATTCCTGCTGGGTGACTCCCCGCTCCTTTCTGACATCTGATTCCAGTGCGGACGTGGGGCCCCGAGCCCCTCCTGACACCCACATAAACACGGGTCCCCCGCATCTCTGCTCGACTCGCCCTGACCTCTCCCCACGGCAGCTCCCCAGCCCCACACTGAGCGCTACGCTGGCTTTGGCCTTCTCGTGTCACAATCCCTGTCTCCATCTGGCCCCGAGGCCACTCAGAGCTGCCCTGGGTGAATGCCCCGCCCAGCCGAGCGGCTCATTCTGGCCATATGTCGCCTCACGTCTCCCGCCTGGCAAGTGGTACCAGAAGGAGTGCCCTCAAAGCCGCCCGGTTCCCTCACGTGTCTGTTTAACTCCGGCCTAGTTCTCCGGGACGACGTCTCTCCTTCATGAGCTTTTGTCTTTGCTTGGTGCTCACTGGAAAATGGAGCGCTGGCTTCTGCCCGCTGAATTCTGCTTCCATTTCCAACTTATTCTCCGAAGCTTCCCAAAATGAACATTGAGCAAGGGGCATTTAGGAGACAGTCCCGGTGTCTTTCTGCAGCGTTAATGACAGCGAAATGTCAGTGTCTGCGTGTTCTTCTAGCCTCCTTCCATCGGGCGTGGAGCGACCTGTTTTACCTGCATTATCTCATTTAATTCTCACGTGAACCCTTTTGTGGGGTATTCTACTACCTTCTCTTTACACGTGGGGAAACTGAAGCGTAAAGAGGTTTGGTAAGTTGTCCGGGATCGCACAGCTTGTAGGTGAGAAAGACCAGGCCGGCCCGGGGACCGCTCCGCACGCCGCGCGGGACCACGTCTAGACCGCGGCGCCGCCAGCGCGGCTTCCTGCCGCTGCCGGGCCCGTCGTCACGGCGCGCTCTGCAGGCCAGTTCTTGGTCTTAAACTTCCCCTCGGGAAGAACTGACGGAGAGTGAAAGGAGGGAACCCTGCGCTGGGGAACCCGAGGGGGGTCTAGAGAAGCGCAGGGGCTTGGGAGCCCTTCAGAGTCTGCTGTATCCGTGGCGGCCTTGTCTGTTCTCTGTTCTGGGGGTTCGGGATGACAAGACTCCCCGAAACAGAAATGTCGTGGTGTGAACCTGGGTCCCCTCTCACCCCCGACACCCACCAACTGTGGGGCGTTGGAACAGCGCTTCTCCACTCCAGGGTTCGGTTTTCTCATCTGCAATATGGGCGAGATGATCTGTACTACGAGTGGGCACTGTAGGGGTGAGTGAGATCAACAGTGTGGAGGCGCCTGGTAGAGTATAAGGCACCACAGAGATGTGACGGGGATAATTCTTCGTTATTGGGAGATTAATGTGGAGGATAATATTTTAAACATTATCTCCTGGCCCCCCACCCCCCGCCCCCCAGTATTTCCTTATAGACCTTGGCCTTTTAGTGGCAGCACGGAGCCCAGCGTGCTCCTTACCTCAGCACAGGGAAGTCGCCAAATGGGAGGGAGGACAATAGGGGGAGACCTTTGGGGCTGTCTTAATTTTCAAGTGTGGGCTCTTTCGTGAGGGAAACTTCTGGGTTGATGGAAATGTTCTACATCTTGTTCAAGCTGAATACTTAAGATCTATGCATTTTATTATCTATAAATGACACCTAAAAACTCACATCAAAGCAAAACAAACCCAGGTCTGCAGAGGATCAGAACGGACTCGGGCCCTGACAAGGTATTTGACAGGAAATACGGGAAGGGAAAATATGGCGAGGGCAAGGGTTCCTTCTCTCCTTCCCGGGGCCCCAGGTCGGAGAGAGAATGAAGGCGGGTGGTGCTTAGATGGACAGGCGCCAGGGACAAGAGGCTGAGTGACCCGTGCCCCAGGCCATGAGCCTCAGGTTGGCATTGAAATCCCAGATAAGCGTGTAAACTCCCAAACTTAGAAGAAACGGTCCCTTGTATCCAGGTGGACAGGGCCTTTGTCCACCTCCCAGAGTTTTCTCTTCCTGGCACTAGAGAGGCGCTGCTGAAGAGTGTGCATGAGTCGGCGAGTAACATTGGGAGGAGCCGAGAGGCAACAGACCAGGAGAGAGCCTGTAGGTAAATTGCGTGCACACTCGACCAAGGGTCAGATGGGACAGCATCAGTTGATGCCACAAGTTGCTGCCAGTGTGAGAAGATGACATTGAAGACGACACATCCCCTCTCCTGAAGCCTCAGCACTATGGAATTCCCACCACCATCATCCCGCCCCTGGAACTTGCCGGAACCGCAGAGAAAAGAGGGTAGGGGAGGTCCAAGATGACTGAGATTAATTGCTACTCCAGAAGAGGAAGGGCTAGAAATACAGAAAAATTATGTTTTTTGCATATTCATATTTGATTTCTGAGAGTTGTACCACTTCATCAGATTTTCTCAGCTACGGTTTTAAATCATGTGATGTACAGAGAGGCTCTCTGTGGGGTCCCAAAAGTCCTCTCAGAGCACCACGCGGCTCAGTTCATTTAAAGGAGACGCCTGAACCGCTGCAGACAGGGTGTCCAGTGTTAAGAGAGAGGTGTTTCCGTTAAGTGTGCTTGTTGTCGAAGTGTCTCGGTCCTGACGTTATTTGTGTATTTCTCGGTAATACTTGCTGAAGCCTAACATGGCTTTATAATCTAGGACTGTGGGGACTGGGACGCTGTGAATTACTTCCCTAGCTTTCTGTAGTGAATGGAGGCATCTTGGAACATTTGTTTCCTTTTCAGAAACATCCTTTCTTTTCCTACCCAAGCCTCTCCCGGGAGTCGGCGCTGAGCTTGTCTCCTTGGTGGACGTCTGATGACCCAGGATGCCTGCTGGTTGCCCACCACAACGCCTGGGAAAGTTTCCAGCTGCAGAGCCTCCTTCACACGTGATTTTGCTGATGTCAATATCAGGGGAACTGGGCTGGTGGCAGGAGAATAATGTGGGGGCAGCCAGAGCCCTGGACCAGTCTTTAGTGAATCCCACAAAGACGGAAAACAAACACAAAAAAGGAACCGAATCGTTTAATAGCCTTAGTCACACAAATGAAATTAACCAACACCAAGTTATGCAGCCCAACTCGAAGATCAAGAGCATGACTTGCCGTTTAAAGCAGCTGCACGTGCAACTAACTGTCTGCGTTCTGCCCATCGCTGGCTCTGTGCCCACAGGTGAGTCACCCACTTCCTCTGAATCTCAGTATCCTCTCATGTACAATGGACACAAACAACATCTACCCTATAGTGTGATTATAAGCGTTAAATGAAGAAAGCACTTGGTATCTAGAACTATTTAAGGACATCATATATCAAGAGCTAGACGAGATTTTTTTTCTGTGATTGTAGGGCTCAAATATTAAACCTGTTTAGGGGTGTGTGTTAACTTTTTAGAAATCCATCCAGAAAAAGATACTTTGGGGGGTACTCATTTCCACTGGAAGTTCTGGTCTTCTTCAACTGTTTTGTTTATATAGAAAAGAGTATCTTGGTTTCAAACATCTTCAAACCTCTGGCTTTTTCTCATTCATTCATTCAGCATACTTTTGCTATCTGATCTGGGACCACTGAGCTTCCATTTAGAAGATGGTCCCTGCCCAATTCTCGACAGGAGGTGTGCGAGGAGGCCCCAGGCCAGCGGTGGCTCGCTGCTCAGACCCTTCTGGGACGGCCGGAGAAGGTCTGGCTGGGGCACTGGTCCAGGAGGCCAGCGCTGCCCAGGGTAGTTACAAGGTGAATGAATGTGAATTCTGACCTTGAACAGCAAGCATGCAGGTGCAAAGTGGGGAAGCCAGAGCCGGTTTTAGAGTCCTTGGGTTGTGCTTGGGGCCAGAGATAGGAGACAAAACCACAGCTCTAAAACTGGGCACAGCGAGCAGAGGCAGTGTGACAAGGCTGCGCACAGAGTCCTGTGACCGCGGCTCCCTTGTCAGCCTCCAGCCTCGCTCAGAAGCTGAGACTCGGGGCCCCTACTTCTAGGGGTGGTGGTGGGGTCCTCCTGTGACCTTGGCCCCCTAATTCTCCAGGAACTGGGTTTTTATGTTCCTCCTACTGCCCCAAAGTGCTGCACATCCTGCCTCTAAGCCCCCCGTCCCTGAGCCTTTCCTGACTCCGGTCTGCAGGCCCAGGACCCCGTCTGCTGCCAACTGCCCCACCCCTGTTCGGGCAAATTCCCAGGCTCTTGGTCTTGTCCTGGCTAATAAGCCTTGTGTCCTGTCCTCAGTGGACAGATTTCCGGGCTTCAGATCCTCCTGGACCCACCTGGGGCCATCCTGGGCCAGCGGCCCCAGCCCCCCGCCCTGGGGTGTATGCTTTGTTCCCACTCACAGAGCTGCTGTCCCTGTCCTCTATGACATGGGGCACAATCTGCACATCTGTGTGTTTATTATTCATGTCTGTCTGTTCTACTAAATTGTCAGCTTCCTGGGAACAAGGGCTATGCCAACTCTTTTTCCTCCCTGCTGATTTCTCAGCACCTATGCCAGGATGTTTGTTGAATGAATGAATGGATCATAGCAAATAAATGACTGTATATACACCATTTCATTCTAAGAAGTAATTTTAGGCAGCTTCCTTTCACATCTGTTATTTTCCTTGATTCTTGAACAACCCGGTTAGCATCCTTTTGGAGGGAAGAGAGACACAGAGAGCGTTAACGAGTCCACTTGCCTGAGGCCGCACGGCGTAGCGGGGCAGAGACAGAGGGCAGCCACATCCTGGCTCTGGTCAGAATGAAAGTCTTATTCGAAAGTCTTGGAGGTGGACACACGCACACAAACGCACGCACACACTCCCAGTAACTGGGAGGGGATGGAAAGGGGCCATGCCTGAGTGCAGGATAATGTACTATAAATAGTAATAGTCATGACACTTCCTTTAAACGACTCCCCCAAGGCCCCGGGGAAGGCGCCTGTGGAGCAGGAAGCATTGAGTTTGACATTCCTGACATTTCAGTATCCACCAACCATGGTGACCACAGTCTTGGAAAAACCCCTGGGGTGACTGGGCAGCTGAAGTCTTGTTGCAGGAAGTGCCTGAGGGTTGGAAGGGGTCCCTACAGCTCCCAGAGCCTCCCTGGGGACTTCTGGGCTCCCCCGTGTCCCTTTGACCCCAGCACCCCACTCTGGTGGGCCTTTCCCTCCTGCTCCCTGGGCACACCCTGACTGCCAAGTGGCCACTTTCCATGTCTGCATCTCTGACAGCTGCGTAGGTAGAATTCCAAACAGTGTTACCCCAGCCCCCAGCCCCGTAAGACATTAACCACTACCCTGCTGAGAAGTTGATTTGGGAACATAGTTCCCACTTCTCCCTTCTTTGGCCATTGAGTGAAAGCTTGTGCTGTTGAACGCTCAGCTTCAGTTTCATTTCAAATCCATGACACCGAACAGAAAAGAATCCTCTGGGGAGGGGACGGATTGTGGGAATGCGGCCCATCTGTGGGTCCCTCCTCAGAGCTCCTCCAAACGTGGGTTGGAGTCCCACCGGAGTGAGGTGAATTTGGTAACAAGAGGACTTGTTCTTCGGGATAATGGAGAAGCAGATGTGTCTCCAGTTACTCTGCCTGTCCGTCCTGCCCTAAATGAAGAGGGTGTGTGTGGCGTTCACCCGCTGGCGTTTAGACTCCCTGAGCCTCCACATCCCACTCCTGGCCAGCCTCCAACAGCAGAGCCTCCCGCCTCCACCCCAACCTGCTTTTCAGATCCCCAGCTCCCTGCTGGCGTCAGGGCCTGCTCTGGACCCTCTGGTTTGGTGCCTTCTCTTCTGGCTTCCCAGCCTGCAGATGCCCGCCCCTTGGGTTCTACGCACCTTCTCCTGCCCCAGACTTGAAGAACCCCCACTGAGAGGGGAGGGCTCACCCTCCAGGAGGCAGTGAGGAGGGCCCCCTCTGTGCCTGTCCTTGTTGTTTACTCATTCTGGCACTTTCTGTGCAGGCCAGAGCCACCTCAGCATGTTCGGCCCTCCCAGGACTGCGTCATGGGTCTTTTGCAAGTCTCTAGCTTTAGCTGAAGGGCCTGTGGTGTTTCATGGCGCCTCTGATAACATCTGAGACAAGCTCTCCTTGTTGACCAAGCAGAAACTGTGAGAAGCCAACTGCCCGGGGAGCAGGCCTGGCTGTCCTGCTGTGGCCGCTCCCTTCTCTGAGGCATTGGGGCCTGGCGGGTGTGCTGGCCCCTTTTGGGGCAGGCCACCAAGCAGAACTCTGTAGCAGTAAGTCTAGGAGGGGAAGACAGCAATGAGACTCCCCAGTGGAGACCACCAGGGGCTGGTGTGTAGCCTCCCTTGCCGATCATGAAACCCTTCCCACTTATGGGACCCCCATTTATCCATCGGTGACAGGAGGCAGTGAACCGTGCACTTCTCAGATCTCTTTTTGCCTTTTGCTTTCAGTATGATTTAGGTTGTTCCTAAACTCTAGACTCCCAGGAAATCTTTGAAAGCAGCAGTCTGTCTGGCACACTGGCCACACCCCCCTGCACTCCCCTGCTTCCTGTGCCCCTTCCCTCACCCCAGAGACCCCCAGATCTAGGGATCTAACAGTGGGACTGAGCAACTTCATCTGCCATCATTATGCAGAGTCATTTGCACCTGTACAGTGGGCAATGCTTAATCCAAAGAATGAGCCACTGATGGGGTGTTTCAGCCTCTGTAGGGAAGGAGTGGGGCTTGCTGAATCCTTCAGAGCCCTCCATACTGGCCTACTTACATGGGGAGTCCCGAGCCCAGGGACTTCACAGGGTGGGGGCAGCAGAGGGCCACTGCATTTCCTGGGCTGCCTTGCAGTGCGGGTTTTTGGAGACTGTGTTTGTTATTTCACTTCCTGGCTGTCCTGCCAAGGGTCCTCCAGCCTCTGAGCAGCCAGGGAGGTTCAGCTAAGGATTCTGACCACTGCTGCCTTCGTCCCTAGAATATCAAGTAAGCTTGGGTGGCTGTGGTCAGCGCTTCCTGTTCCCCCAGCTGCCACCTCTGCTGGGGGGAGGTGACGGGGGGGCCAAGGGCATTGGTTCTTCCCAAACCCAAACCATTTTAGGGTAGCATTAGGACCACAGGAGTGGATTTGGGTTTTGTCCACCTGCATGGTTTTAGCCTGTAGAGCTCAAAAAGGCATGAGTGACAACAAAATGGCATGAGTGACAAGAATAACAATGATGGAAGTATTCATTCAAGGGAAATGGGCAGTCACACCTACGTGCCCTCCTGTTTCCAGACAGGATTCTCCCTGTGGAGCTGTGCACTCTGCAGAGCCCGTCATCACTGTGAGAGGGCCACTCATGTTCTTCCACTTGAGCTTCCCTAACTTCAGGAAAGAGTGAGCATTTGTTCCAGAAGAGCATCCAAGTTCCCAAAGCGATCACATTTCCATGAAGTTTCCCACCTTAGTCTTAGAATTTATGCAAAGTCGACATCTTACTCCTCAATATAGCCATGCTTGCTTTTATATAAAAATATTTTAAATCACTGAGTGACCACTTAATTTACTGATTTCACCTAAATCTTTGAGTAAACTTGACATATCAGGAAGTTGCACCACGTCTACTCTCTGGCCTGGCTCCACAAACTCGCAGGGAGCACAAGTACCCCAGTTTAAGAAGCAAGGAAAGAACATCTTATTATCTTCTTTAGAAGGCTCAGTGGTCACCTATTCCCCCTACTTCTCCAGGCATCCTTAAGCATGCCCATCACTGTAGATGTCATACACATAACCGAGACTCAAGTTCACCCTCTGCCCCCTCCCTGTGTCTTGCTCCTGCTGGACACTCTACCATGCATTTTCACATTAAAAGCTGAAAGTTCAGAGCTCAATGTGAGTGTAAATTCTCCCACAAGTGGTTCCATGTTTAGCAAATATTAACTCTAGATGCACCAGAGCGGGAATGAGAGATTTTAAGGAGATGGTTTAAGGGTCTGAGCTAGATGCCCTTTAAGGGGTCTTCCACTCTCATGAAGGAGGACTTGGGGATCACAGAGTAACTAGCAAAAGGCTGGCAGGAGCAGAGCCCTGGCCAGCTGGGTAACCATGTTCCTCAGCTCCACCCCAGAGGACCAGAGCTTCGCACATGATAGGAACTCGGGAGAGCGCTGGCTGCTCGAGCTGTTCTTTTTCTGAGAGGTCTGCTCTGTCATTACACAGCTTAGGATGTGACCAAGTGACATGTGTGTATGAAGAATCCTAGAGTGGTCTTAGTGCTTTATAAATGTTTGGTAAACCTGAATCTGAATCCAGTAGTCCGTGATCCTCCTAGGTGACTAGGTGGGAAGAAGGGCTGTTTTTCTCTGAAGAACTATCCTGGTTGTGGTCGCTGGGAAGTCAGGCCGCTGGAGGTGGGGTGGCGGCCACATCACAGTGTGTGCAGACACAGAGGCACGAGGCACATTGGCTCAGGGGGCCGGGTGCAGAAGGCAAGGTGGGATGGTGGAGAGGAGACTGGACAGGCGGGCGGGAGCTGGGCTGGGAAAACCTAGTGTTAGTCACGGAGTTTGAATCTCATCCCTGAAGGTTCTGAGAAGCCAATGGAGATTTTTAAGTGCGGAAGATCCATGCTCAGCTTTTTAGTTCAGGAAGATCCCTCTGGCTCAGCTTGGAGAGAATGGATTAGAGGGAAGCAAGACCAGAAGGAGGGAGCCCAGCTCTGAAGCTGTTGCAGCAACGCAGGTGAGAGATGGTGGGGGCTTCAGGACGGGCCTGAGCCTTTATCTTTTATAAGAAAAGAGGCCTTGGGATGGGGGTTGTGGGCGACAGCTCCAAGACACGTGAAATGCCAGCCTTGGGCATTGCCACACATGGATATCTCTTTGACATTGTTTAATATTCTGTCTCTAACCTCTTAAAAAAAAGAGAAGTGTGGTGAGGTTATTGTTTTCAATTTTTAAAATCCTTAAAAGGTAGTGATATTTGCTCTAACTCTCAGGTGGAGAGACAATCATGAATAGCACGGCTGCGTCCCTCAGGGATGGCGTCACAACCCAGGTACGGAGTTACAACTTAGCAGCAGTAGCTGCAGGGCCAGCTGTTTCTTCTCCTAGTCAAGATCTCCTAATGCGGCTCAGCTTGCGGCTGACTGTGCCCTACCACATTCTCCCCTAGAAGCTCAGGGGAACTGCACGATTCTGGTCGATGGGGACGCGGGCTGCACACTCCTCCAAGTGGCGGTAATGTGGGATAGAGGCTCCAAAGCTGGTGAGCACCGAGATCTCACCCCAGAGCCCAAGAAAGACAGATGCTTGAGCTCCCCGAGGGTGGGGATCCCCGCTCGGTCAGAGGTGGGTCTGCAGCATCCAACACAATACCTGAGCAAAATAACTGCCCACAAGTATTTGTCAAACAAATGAGTGAATAACATGCTTTATACCTTAAAAATCAATCAACGTCATTCACCATATCCACAGACAAAAGAAGGGAAATCCCATGATTATCTCAATAAATTCCAGAAAAGCACACGTCTAAATTCAGCATCTATTTATGACAAAGAATCTCAGCAAACTAGGAATTGAAGGGAACTTCCTCAAACTGATAAAGGGCAAAAACTTATGCAAAAACCTACAGCAAACATCACACTCAATGGTAAAAGACTCAACGCTTTTCCTCTAAGATCAAGAAAGAGGAAGGATGACTGCTCCCACCACTTCCATCAGCATCATGTGCAGGTCCTAGCCAGAGCAATAGGGCACAGATAAGAAATAAACAGCATACAGACTGGAAAAGAAGAAAAAAACTCTTCCTATTCACAGATGACATGGTTGTAGAAGTTCCCAAAGAATCTACCCAGTTACTAGAATAAGTGAGTTTTCCAAGGTCACAGGATACAAGATCAATATACGAAAGCCAATCAATCATATTTCTATATTTTAGTAAGCAACACTTTGGAATTGAAAAAAAAATAGTACCATTTAAAATAGCTTCCCAAAGCATAAAACTCTTAGGTATGAATCTAACAAAATATGTGCAGGATCTGTATGCTGAAAATGCCAAAACACTGACTATGGGGTGTCGAGGGAGATAATATTTAATTCAGTTTGCTGAAATGTATTTGAGGATTTGCTGACACGTTTGTGATATTTAAGACAGTTCTAGCTGTTTCTGTATAAGAATGACTTCCAGGAATAATCCTACCACCCACCTACATGGCATCATGACCTAAATGTGCAGGACCCAGTTTGCTTTGTAATAAGAACGTGTTCCCCTGTGCCCAGCACTGGAAGTATGTGTGTAGCTATGAAGAAGTAAGATTTGAAATATACAGTCAGAAGCTTGTCTTTTGAAAATGTTCCAATCATCAGATGTGCGTTCATAAACAGAGAATTTGTTTTTTTATTGATACCGAATCAAAATAGAAGTTCTCTTCTTTCATAAAAGGAACATACTTGATCATGCAGCACATCAACTACAAACACATCAACAATCTTTATTTTCTTTTTGAGGCATGTATCAGAATTCCTGTGAGTACATTTGTGTGTGAAGTCAGATGGTTGATGTATTCCAATGATCAGGAATAAAAAACAATAATTAAAAAAATTTCAATCAGCCATGTTAGAGGAAAGTCTGAATTGTCTTTCCATTCTCTCTATAGTAAATGATATTACAAGATTATTGTCATATGGAAAAGCAGCACAAACAGTAGGGAAAATATAGAAGTATGTTAGGTAGTCAAATAGAAATATTGTGTTACTTTTTCTGAGTTTGGTGATTGTGATATTGGCCAGCTTTTTAAAATTCAAAATTTGTTGTGATTTCTTTCATTTTATATATACAATCATGCACGACATGACGATGTTTCAGTCAACGGCAGACTGCATGTATGACAGTGGTCCCATAAGATTAGTACCACATGACCTAGGTGTGTAGTAGGTTATACCATCTAGGTTTGTTTAAGTACACTCTATGATGTTCACACAACGACAAAATTGCCTAACAAAGCATTTCTTGGAGCATATCCCTGTTGTTAATATATGACTGTATATATACAATTCTTATTTCTAATTTTATATTTATACTGTTTTATTATTTTTCTTTTTTTTGTGTGAGGAAGACCAGCCCTGAGCTAACATGCATTGCCAATCCTCCTCTTTTTGCTGAGGAAGACTGGCCCCGGGCTAACATCTGTGCCCGTCTTTCCTTTACGTTATATGGGACGCTGCCACGGCATGGCTGACGAGCAGTGCATCAGCGGGCGCCCGGGATCTGAACCTGCGAACCCCGGGCTGCCAAGCACGGACTAAACCGCTGCGCCACCGGGCGGACCCTTATTATTTTTCTTAATAAGGTTACCTAAAATTTTATAAGCTTTAGGCCCCCACAGAACCTCGACTTACCCCTAACCAACAAGCTGAAAGAGTATGGAAAAATAAATATTTAATTAATACAAAACAAGGCAAGAAAGGAGAAAGGGAATACGAAAGATGTGGGACAAATGGAAAGCAAATAGTGAGATGGTAGGTTTAAATTGAAATATAACAATATTTACCTTAAATGTAAATGAATTATACACAACTAAAATTTAAAAATTGATAAAATGGGTTTTAAAAACCCAACTATATGCTGCTTACAGGAGATAAATTTTAAATATAAGGCTATTGAAGCTGAAAAGTAAGTTTGGAAAAAATAATTCCATGCAAACAAAAATAAAACAGAAGAAACCTAATTTAGCTATACTAGTATCAGACAAATAGACTGTAAGTCAAGAAGCATTACTAAAGATAAAGAGTGACAGACATATCATAATTACAAAACATTCAATTCACCAGGAAGATGTAATAATTCAAAAATTTATATGCTTAATAACATAGCTTCAAATTATATAAAGCAAAAATGGACAGACTATAAAGAGAGGTAAACAAATTCATAACCATAGTAGGAAAATTTAACATGCATCTTTCAGTAAATTATAGAATAAATAGATGAAAATTAGAACAAATATAGATGATTTGAAAAACTTATTTAATAAATTTGATTTTAATGACATAGAAGAATATTGTACACTGACAGCTGCAGAATACACATTAATTTCAGGTGCATACAGGTTTCTATAAAATGTGACCATATGCTGAGCCATAAGACAAGTCCTAAAAAATGTCAAAGGATTAAAATCACACAGAGTATATTCTCTTATTATTAAGCTAGAAATCAACAACAAAAAGATGACTAGAAAATCCCAATGTGTTTGGAAATTAAAAAATACACTTCTAAATAAACCACAAGTCAAAGATGAAATGACAATGGAAAATAGAACATATTTTAAACTGAATTACAATGTAACTATTATAAATATAAATTTGTGGGATGTAACTGAATTTGTGCTTAGAGGAAGATGTATTGAAAAAAGACTAAAAATAATCTAAGAAGTTAGAAAAAGAACTGTAAATTAAACCCAAAGAAAATGAAAACAAATAAATAGTAAAGATATAAGTAGAAATTCATGAAATGCAAAACAGATTTATAATAGAGAATGAACAAATCCAAAATTGGTTATTTGAAAAGACTAATAAAATTGATAAATTTATGATAGACTGATTAAGAAAAACAGAGACAGCACAAATAACAGTATCAGGAATGAGAATGGGGCTTGCTGGATAGACTCTAAAGGCATTAAAAAAATAAGAGAACATTATGAGCAACTTTCTACCAATAAATTTGGAAGTTTCAATGAAATGTATAAATTTCCTAGAAACACAAACTTACCAAAACTGACACAAGAATAAATAGAAAATCTAAATAATTGAATACATCATTTAAAAACCTTCCCACAGAGAATACTCCAGACCCAGATGGCTTCTCAAGTGAATGCTATCAAACATTTAAGGAAGAAACATCAATCTTACACAACTCTTCCAGAAAACAGAAAAGAGGAAAGATTTCTTAAGATTTTCTTGAGGCCAGAAAAACCTTGATTCTAAAATTTGATGAGGATATTACAAAAAAGAAAATTGTAGGCCCATTTCATTCAAGGAGATAAAATGCAAGAATCCTAAACAAAATATTAGCAAACCAAATACAGCATTATGTAAAAAAGAAAATACATCACAACCAAATTGGATTGATTCTAGGAAAGCAAAGCTGGTTTATCACTGAAAAACTGATCAGTGTTCTTCAATCACATTAATAGAATAAAGGAGAAAAATTATATAATTCTCTCAATAAATGTAGAAATAGCATTTGGTAAAATTCAACATGCATTCATTAAAAAATTCTTAGAGCACTGGGAATAGAAGGGAACTTCCTCCATCTGATAAAAAGATATCTATTTTAAACATTCATAGCAAACATATAGAGGCAAATTTTTTAATAAGTTTTCCTTCTGAGAACAGAAATAAGACAAGGACACTCCCTTGAATAGTTCCCTGCTAGTCAACATTTTACTTAAGGTAACAGCCAATGCAGGAAGGCAAGAAAAAGACATAAAAGGTGTAGGGATTGGAAAGGAAGACATAAAACTGCCATTATTTGCACATTACAAAATTTTGTATTTTAAGAATCCCAAAGAAACTGCAGATAAGCTATTTAATTTAGTAAGCGAATTCAACAAAGTTGTTGGAAACACAGTCAATTTATAAAAATCAATTATAAAAATACAACTGTAAATTTTGTTTAAAAAATAGCATTTTAAAATCTAATAACCCTAAATAAATCTAACAAAAACATATTCAAGACTTCAATGCTAGAAATTACAAAACATTAAAAAGTTATATAAAAGAAAACCTAAATAAATGGAAAGACTTTGTTCATGGTTTGAAAATTCAATAATCTAAAGACATCAGTTCTTCTCAAATTGATCTATAGGTTCAATGCAATTCCAGTAAAAAAGTCCAGTAGGTATTTTGTGAAAGTTAATAGGATGATTCTAGAAATTATATGATAATACAAGGGGACCAGAACAACCAAGCAATTTTTAAGAAGAACAAAATTGGAAGAATTTTTCAAATGGATACCAGGACTTCAGAAATACGTCATGTGGTATTGACACATGAGAGACAAATAGATGATTGGAACACAGCAGAAAGCCCAGAAGACCCACACATGTGGCGACACTTGATTTATGACAAAAGTGCTCCTGCAGAGCAGTGGGGACAGGAATCTCTCTTCAATAAACGGTGATGGATGAAAAACTATGGAACTTGGCTACTACCTTACACTAGACATAAAAATCAATTCTGTAAGTGAAAGAAGCCAGACACAAAAGGCTGCATATTGTATGATTCCATTTACATGGAAGTACAAAAATAGGCAAAAATAATATATGGTGTTGGAAGTCAGGACAGTGGTTACCTTTGGGAAGGAAGGACAGGCTAGTCTTTGGGAGGGCCAAGCTGGGAAGCCCAGCTTCTGGGGTGCTTTTAGGGTTCCATTTCTTGTCCTGGATGATAGTTACATGAGTGTATTCACTTTGGGATAATTCATCAAACTGTACACGTAAGGGGTGCAAACGTTTCTGTATATATATTATATTTCAATTAAAGTTTAAATATTTTTGCTTTGCTATTTCATAATTTTGGATAAATTATGTAATCTCTCTAGCCCTCCTTTTTTGTTTGTTTGTAGAATGGGGATAATAATGGTTTCTATCTTACAGGATGTGAGGATTAAATAAGATATATTTCATCAATAAGCATTTCATTCAGTGACGGCCTATACTAGATATTCCATAAATATTCAATATTATTATGTACTCAAGTCACTTAGATAGTTAGTGGTGGAACTGGGATTAATATCAGTCTAAACAAGATACTCTTCTAATCACATATCCTATATCATATGGCTGCTTGTTAGCTGGACTTTAAAGGAATATTGGATTTAAATGGCATTTGCTGTGAGTTATCATAGATAATCTTCATTCTCAACTTTATTTTTTGCAAGAGATCAAGTATCTCCCCCCCGACCCCATTCATAATTCCTATGAATATACTTTGGAAGCTCAAGTATTTTAGCATACCTACCTCTCACCAAAAACAGAATTAAGCCCCAAATATTCCAATCACCAAGTTAGAAACTATTCGGGATTCTTGGCTCCATCCAACACTCAAAAGAAAAGGACATCCTGCTGAGCTGGTGCCTGTGGCCGGGATTGCACAGTCACTGATCACCTGTCAAATGACTGGATGTGTGTTAAGTAGAACAGCGTTGTTTACCATGACTTACTTGAATCATATAGTAACTGAGATTTCATAAGTGGTGTAAAGGAAGAAAAATTAAAAAATGCATTATCTCCTAAAGGGACTGTTTGGAAAAGTACTCAAAGATGAAGCAACTAAAAGAAAAGCCATATGTCTTAGTAATTAGCACGTCAACAGACTTCCGTCCAGTAGATTTTATCATGATGAACGCATTTTTGGATGTGAATCAGGGGTTCTTGAATCTTAATTAAATCAATAAGCAAGAGATAATTACATGTGGTTCCTGAGCAACAGTAAAAACAGGGCCCAGACTTTGTCAAGAGGGTTGGTCCTTCTCTCATAGTCTCATTTTCAATGGAATCACACTGTCTGAGATGGACAGGGGGAAGGCCTCATATCCTACCAAACTCATCATCAGAAAATACATTAATGCTACCAAGAATCTATACCCAATTTCCTGTTTGCAAAGAGCATTGAGGCAATTTTTAATGAGCTGCTCGTTAGAACTATCTGGGCCGGTTAATTTTGTGATCAACTGGGGTAGGCAGCACATTGGAGAAAGAATGAACTTTGCAGGGACATAAATGGATCCAAACCTGACTTAGCCAAATCACTACCTGTATGACCTTGTGTAAGAAATTTGCCCTCTTAGCCTCAATTTTTCTTTTCTGTGAGATAGGGATAACAGTGCTATGAAAAGCATAAAGGAGTTGGACTGTATTTATGGAGGCTGTTTTGTATTCTACCTTACGGACTACACTGAGCAAATAACAGAAGATAGGGCTCTCTCCTTCAGTGGGATAAGGGTAGAGATGGGGAGAAAACCCACAATGACATGGAAATTTCTGATTGTTCAATAAATAACAAAGTTGACATATGGGAACAAGACCAAAGCTCCTCCATCAGTAGGTAAAATCTATGTGGTTAATTTACTAGAATTACTCAATTATTATTTCATTCCTTTTCATTTTACTTTTAGCTCTCTAATGATAATAAACAAATACATACAAAAATGTTCCTTCTCCCTCATAACCAAAGGAATGTAAATTAAAGTAAACTTGAGGGAACTTCTTTTTACACCAAATTATCAAAACATATAAAAGTAATAATGCTCCATGGTGGTGAAGATATGATGAAACTGGAACTTTTAGCTAGTACTGTTGTGCAACCTTATCAGAAAGAGAAATATTGATATTTGTTCACTGCCATGTTTGCTAGTAAGGCAAAAGGTATATGTAACTAAAATATCCAACCCGAAGAGAATGTCTGAAAAATGATAGTTCATCAACATGCAGCCTTTATAAAAAAAAATCATCATTTTTGAGTACGTATAAAGTTCAAAATGTTTTGTGTTATAAAAATTTTAAAGCAGACTGAAAAACTGTATGCATGATATAATTGCAACAACACAGAAATGTTCATCTACGTCCAAAGAATGGAAGACATACGTAAAAATGAAAATAATTTTTACATTAGGATGGAGAGATAATGATTTCCTCAAAAATTAACTCTAATGTTATTATGTTGTTTTTAAAAGAAAACAGTCTTGAAAGCTATGATTTCCAGTTTATCCTTCTTCTTACAATTGTAAGACTCACTGGAGAAACACTTCTCCCACCCACTATGATTAGCTGATTAGATAACATAGCTAACTTTTATGCAGACTTTGTGACTAAAATCTAAGGTCAGTGAGTTGAAAAGAAAATCTTCTGGATAAATTGTTCACATTTTAGTTTATATTTATGTGTACTCCACCTTGATCCTACGAGGAGTTAAAGGCTGTGGAATTTACTAACATGGATAGTTAACTCTCTTGGTACTAAAAGTAAACTGTTTGCTTCTGACTTTAAGTCTATCTACAGTTGTGAAGTCAGCTTTATTTAAAATTGGAGTGTTATTTTTACCTAAAAGACATAAGGCCTTTAACATGGATATAATGTTAACATACCTAAAAATAGAACTAAAATTATATTCCCTTGCTAGACAACCCAATAGTTAAGGAAAAAAAAAAAAAAAAGGTGTATACCTCCTTCCAAAAACATCGTTATCCAGAGGGAGGAGCTTTTTAACTTCACCTGACATCCTAAAAGACAAAACACTTGAACACAATAACACAATATTGAGATTAATTTTGTATGTCTTCTCATATCCTAGTTGGATTTAGTTCTGAGTTTTTACCTTCAACGTATTTAGTGAAGTATGTAAGTCATGTTACTATAGTTAGCTCTTACATGTGAGAAGTCCATTCATTCCCTTACCAAACACATCCCAGGGACTTAGATTACATAAGGTAATGGCTATAGTTTCATGATCGTTATCCACTTATTAGTCTGGGATCTTGGGCTGGTCAGGAGGAGGAAGAAAATATAGTCATAGCTGTGGTCAGTAAATTTCAGTGTATTTTGTCTCAGCCCCTGGTGTCTTTACTCTGCACTCTCCCTGGAAGAATCTCATATTCCTCTTAGTTTCCACCACCACCTATACGCTGATGGCCCACATCTCTCTCTCTCTGCTCAGGCTTCACATCACACCCCCAGTTTCTTGCTGGACATCTCCTGGAAGTCTCATGGACACCCTAGACTTCATTCATATGACATAGGACCCATCTAGATCTCAAACTTGCTCTTTTTCTGTATTTACCATGTCAACTTGGTAACTACCACCATCTACCCACACCTTCAATTCCCCTCTCCAGTATTGTCTGCTTCTGAGACACGGTAGGATAATCACCGAGTGCATCTGGTTTGACATCCTACATATTTTCAGCTCAGATCCCTCCTCTCCATCCCCACTGCCAATTCCTCAAGGCAGTCTTTCTTCCTCTTCTGCCCTCATTGCTACAGCCAGGGCTGCCCCAGGGTTTACGGGGACCTGGGCAAATGTGTTTTTGCAGGGCCCTGTTAATATACACAGTTTGATTAAGGGTGTATTACAAAATTCATGGATGATACAACTTTTAGTGATTTATCAACACAGGTTTAGAATCATTGATAGAAAAGGTGTTTGTGTTTTTGTTAATCATCCAGTTAGTGCATATGAAGAGTCTTTGTAGTGTCCAGGTACCATCTCTTCCTGCTCCCAGGAGCCACGTCTTCATGGTCTTTCCTGTCAAATGTGCCTTTGCTGGCTAGTTTCATATTTCCCATCATAAGGAAAAAGTAGCAACACTGTTATTGCTTGCAATCCCAAGTCTCTTCGGGTCCTGTTAGTATTAAAACTAAATTTGCCCCTGAAGTTCCCTGATATCATTTGTTTACTGCTGGTTACATCATCACTCATGATGCTGCATCCTCCATTGTGGCCCCCGTGAATATTGGTTTCCTGTGACTCCCTTAAAGGCTGTTACTGTGCTTCATTTATGATGGCCACAAACGCAAGTCTTACACAAAGTGTGCTGGAAAGTGTTTTCTGGTCATCTTAAATTTACCATTTGAAATTTCATAATATAAACGTAGAACAGTATATCTTTCAGCCATGTTGTCTTCTCGTTAGTCCATAATTGCTGCATTCCTAGGATGTGATATCTCTCAATGCTGACTGTACCTCTGCCTGCCACAAAATGCCACTCGTGGGGAGGATAGGCAAGGGGCAAAGTGAGTGATATTTTTCACCTGAAAAATGTCCATCCGTTATCTGGCATGGCTTAAGACTGACCTGTGAAAACAAAATGTCACCACATGGTCGGAAGCAAGAGAGGACGTCATTCTGTGATTGGAGGCAAAAGAGGACATGGACGTGTTGCTGCTGATGTGGAGCAAAGGTCTCAAGAGCCCTTGGAGAAGATAGGCACTGTCACCTCTAGAGGACTGCCCTACAGGTGAAATGGAGCCTGCAGAGGGTGGCCAGCAGCAGAGCATGCACATGTAAAGGATGCCGCCACTTCTCTGTTATCCTTGATGCTGCAGACCAGAGGCAGCACCAGGGTCAAAACATGGAAGGGCAAGAACCAATCCATGGGGACACATGTGGCTTGAGCCCAAGGGTTAGCCATGGACTCTTGGTAGCCCAGAACTTGTCTTGTGTTCAGTGTGAGTGAGAATCAACCAAAACCAGTGTGTCAGTGTAACCACAGGACCAGTTCAAACTGGCCCTATCATATCAATAACAGAATGTCAAAGTTATCTTGCAGGGGCATGAGCCAACACTGCAAGTCATGAGCAGAGGAGAAAATTTTGACCTGAAGTAACACCCAGAACCAAAGATCCCCCCGACCCCCCACCATGGACCCAAAGGACTGGGACACGACTGGAACTCGAAAGCAGGAATCTTTTCAGAAAGGGTCTGTTGTCCAGGAAGATCCGGTGTTAAAATCCTTTTCCATACCTTACCATAAATGGTCTTGTTTAAAGTCCCTCCAATCAAAATCTGTCCTGCCAGCACTTCTGCGTACCAGCCTAGATTGGGGAGACAGATTTGAGCTCTGACTCCTGTCTCCTTGCCAGTTGCCCTTTCAATAAAGCTTTTTCTTTTCTCAAAAGCTGATGCCATGGTATTGGCTTCTATCTATGTTGGGCAGTGAGCCCTGGCTTGGTAACATCACACCGTTCTGGTGGCCCAATCTCAGGATCCCATGAAAGAAGTACTGTGCTGCCCAGCTGGAGCGATCTGTTTGCAAGGCCATCATCCTAGAACCTGGGCCCTTGGGGGATAACACCATAGATGTGAGTCTTGGAGGTCCACAGGTCATCTAGTCAGCCCCACGTGCAGGATAGAAGGTTGGAGAGCACCTTGAAGGGAAGAAATGGGGACTGGGCCCACAGTTCCTGGTCTGGGATTGGGGACCCCTTTTGGTGGCTCTGTAGGTCCCAGTCAGTCCCAGGCACTAGAGAGGCACTTAGAAAATATCAAGGAAGGTACTCCAAAGCATGGGGCTCCCAGAGGCTCGGGGCCTGAGTTAGGGGCCCCCCTTGGCCAGATCTAAGGGCAGTACTGGCAGCTCCTGACCTACACGTGCACATACACCACTACTCAACACTGGGTTTTTGCTTCTGGTGCTCCCGCTGCCTGATAGCCCTTCCCTCCATCCTAACCTTTACCTGGACAATTCTTGTCATCATTTAAGATTCAGCTCAGGTATCACTTTTTTTTAAGACGCCTTCACCAAGTCCTCGGCCTGGGGAAGGTACCCCCTCCTGTGTGCTTATCTTTATCAATGCACTCACCACGTGGAATAATAATATTGTGTCTCTGAGTCTTTTTTCCCAATTAATTTGTAATCTCCTTAAGGTCAGGGATTGTTTCCATTCATCTTTGTGTTTTTAGTCCGCTGCAGAGTAACTGATACATAACTGGTGTTCGATAAAATGTCAGCTGAATAACAAGTAGATTAAAGGAATGTGTGAAGGATAGGAGACTCTTTAGAAATAATTTTAAGGGTATTTTCAATGACTCATTATCATTTTAAAATATCTAGTTTGAATGTTTCTTCCACAGTAAACATGACGTACTTTTCAGCTCTCAGTATTCCCTCTTCAGTTGCCCCAGGGTTGAGAATTTGGTGAACTTAAGGGTCCAGCCCTTCTATTGTTTCATCAAATATAGAATGTATATAACACAATTAGGACGGTGAGTGGCATACTGCAAGCATAGCAGTACATTTATTATTGTTGTGGGGAGACTTGATTTCCAATTTCTGGTTGTGGTAGGCTATTTTTCAGGCCAAAAACTTCCAAGAAAAACTACTTAAAATAATAGATAAATTATTACTGAAGATATTTTTAAAGGCACCAGAGATCTGACAAGATAGTAAAGAATAACCAGGCCAAAACTGAAGGAAAAACAGAAGTTCAGAAACCGATTGGAAAAATTGAACATATTTTTTCTTGGCTTCATGGGGTAATAGAGAGAAATCAAAGCCCGGAGCTACACAAGGTGGAGATTCTAAGAGGAGATCTTCTCCATAAGGAGCCAGGGCCCCACTGAGATTCACCTTCATGGTAAGACTGAGCCAAAAGTAAACCAGTCCTTGCAAATTTTGGCAGCTAGATTTACATTGCCTGGTTGATCAAGAAAATCTCCAAGCCATGCTATGGTTTAAAATGGTCCCAAATTGGTCATGCCTCCAGATGTCCGGAAAAAGCAAACACAAATCCTCTCTAGATGAGGCATCTTCATTACAGTCTTCAAATTCTTCTTCAAAATATGTTTCAGGTCCAAGGTGCAGCACACAGTCAAACATAACCAACTATATGCTGAAGCAAGCAACATGTGAGAGAACCATCTGAAAATACAGACAACAGAAATAGACCTGCAAATACTTTTAGATCCTGAATTTGTTGGACATAGACTATACAATAACTATGCTTAATGTGGTAGGCTGAAAAATGGCAGCCCAAAGATGTCTACATCCTTGGCAGGCCTGTTTTGCAGTGGGGATCTGAGAATTATTCTCAGGAGCTAATCCCATAATCTGTTTCTTCAGGTCTCCCAGGGATTCTGTCAACTATCTATATCCCTTTCTGCTTAAACTAGCTGGAGTGGATTCTGTTATCTGCCGCTAAGATCCTAACCAATATAGTGATATAGTCTCTAATTCTTGCATGTTCACAGTATCTTTTTTGTTTATCCCAGCTGCATGTGGGATTCTTGGAGCTGTGTTATTTTTTTTCCCCCAGTAGTCTATAGATTCTACTTCATTGTTTAGTTTCCAGAGTTATAGATAAGAATCTGATGCCAGTCTGATTCTATTTCCTTTTTAAGTAATTCATTCCT
This sequence comes from Tapirus indicus, assembly GCA_031878705.1. NCBI lineage: Eukaryota > Metazoa > Chordata > Mammalia > Perissodactyla > Tapiridae > Tapirus > Tapirus indicus. The sequence goes on along the minus strand of CM062923.1, from coordinate 7,324,005 downwards.
TCCATTTGGAAGCTTGGAAGATTTTATTTTTAAATGGGTATGTCATGTTAAGATGATCCATGTTTGGAAAACTCCAAAGGATCTGAGATTTCTTTAGTAGCAAAGGATGTGAAAACTTTTCTGCAGAGATGGCTTTAGAAGGAGGAGATGATGCAGCAGTGTCACAGCTGGATGTGAGCATCCCAGACCCCCCAATTTCTCATAGACATGCCCACTGCTGAAGACATCACCCTCACAGAGCGGCAGTTCACCAGGCACAAGAAGTCCACTTTTGCTTTTTCAGGTTTTAAAAATACCTTTTTGGCCCCTCTGGACTCTTCTGGAGATCTGGCTATGTGCTCCAAGGGCAAGTGACAGGTACAAACAACACCAGACCATTCTTTCTTTCTTTTTTTTTTTTGTGAGGAAGACCAGCCCTGAGCTAACATCCATTGCTAATCCTCCTCTTTTTGCTGAGGAAGACTGGCCCTGGGATAACATCCGTGCCCATCTTCCTCTACTTTATATGGGACGCCGCCACGGCATGGCTGACAAGCAGTGTGTTGGCGGGCGCCCGGGATCCGAACCAGCGAACCCCGGGCTGCCAAGCGCGAACTTAACTGCTGCGCCACCGGGCCGGCCCCCCAACACCAGCCCATTCTTGAGTGCTCAGCGTGTGATTGTTTGACTCAAAATCAAGTCTCCAGGCGTTCCTTAGTTTAAAGTATCTCTTGGAAGGATTCCTACTCTTTGGAATATAGGAATTTTATGAGAATGTGCTCAGACGTGTGTCTCTTCAGTCTTGCTTGATCTGGGGGGACTCAGTCTGTAGACTTCTCTCTCTTCACTGAGAGCATTTTTTTTCTATTATTTTGTTATCATTCTCCTTCATCTCTTATATTTTTCACATTCTGAGATTCCTATTTTTCCCTGTTAAGTCTCCTAAATCTCTCCTCCAAGCCCTATTTTCTGTCATGATTTCCACGTCTATGTTTGCTCAGTATTTAGAGAAGCCTTTCCTCTGCCTCATCCACCAGACCATGATCCAGACCACAGTGAACACTCTCTTTCTTAGTTAAACCATTGAAGTTGTTAAATTGATGTCTTAATAGTTTATAACATTGTAAAATTTTAGTTGTACATTATTGTTTGCCAGTCACCAAGTGAGTGCATCCCTTCACCACTTGTGCCTACCCGCCCACCCCCCTTGTCCCTGGTAACTACCTAACAGTTCTCTCTGTCCATGTGTTAGTTTATATTCCACATATGAGTGAAATCGTGCGGTGTTTGTCTTTCTCTCTCTGGCTTATTTCACTTAACATAATACCCTTCAGGTCCATCCATGTTGTTGCAAATGGGACAATTTTGTCTTTTTTATGGCTGAGTAGTATTCCATTGTATGTATATACCACATCTTCTTTATGCAATCATCAGTTGAGGGATTTGGGTTGCTTCCACTTCCTGGCTATAGTGAATAATGCTGCAGTGAACATAGGGGTGCATAAGCCTCTTAGGATGGTTGATTTCATGTCTGTTGCGTAGATGCCCAATAGTGAGATTGCTGCATCATAAGGTATTTCTATTTTTAATTTTTTGAGGACTCTCCATACTGTTTTCCATAGAGGCTGCACCAGTTTGCATTCCCACCAGCAGTGAATGAGGGTTCCTGTTTCTCCACAACCTCTCCAACATTTGTTAGTTTTGTCTTGGTGATTATAGCCATTCTAATGGGTGTAAGGTGATATCTTAGGATAGTTTTGATTTGCATTTCCCTGATGATTAGTGATGTTGAACATCTTTTTGTGTGCCTATTGGCCATCTGTATATCTTCCTTGGAAAAGTATCTATTCATATCCTCTGCCCATTTTTTGATCGGGTTGTTGGTTTTTTGTAGTTCAGTTGTGTGAGTTCTTTATATATTATGGAGATTAACCCCTTGTCAGATATATGATTTCCAAATATTTTCTCCCAGCTGGTTGGTTGTCTTTTCATTTCGATCCTGGTTTCATTTGCCTCGTAGAAGCTCTGTAGTCTGATGAAGTCCCACTTGTTTATTTTTCTTTTGTTTCCCTTGTCCAAGTAGACATGGAATTTGAAAAGATACCTTTATGACCAATGTCAAATAGTGTATTGCCTATATTTTCTTCCAGAAGTTTTATCGTTTCAGGTCTCACTTTCAGGTCTTTGATCCATTTTGAGTTAATTTTTGTGTATGACGAAAGAAGATGGTCTTCTTTCATTCTTTTGTACGTGGCTGTCCAGTTTTCCCAGCACCATTTATTGAAGAGAATTTCCTTTCTCTGTTGTGTCTTCTTAGCTCCTTGTTGAAGATTAGCTGTCTGTAGATGTGTGGTTTTATTTCTGGGCTTTCGATTCTGTTCCATTGATCTGTGTGTCTCTTTTTGTACCAGTACCATGCTGTTTTGATTACTATAGCTTTGTAGTATATTTGGAAATCAGGGATTGTGATGCCTCTAGCATTGTTCTTTTTTCTCAGGATTGCTTTAGCTATTCGGGGTCTTTTGTTGCCGCATATGAATTTTAGTATTCTTTTTTCTATTTCCATGAAGAATGTCATTGGGATTCTGACTGGGATTGTATTGAATCTGTAGATTGCTTTAGGTAGTATGGACATTTTAACTGTGTTAATTCTTCCAATCCAAGAGCACAGAATATCTTTCCATTTCTTTGTGTCTTCCTCAATTTCTTTCAACAATGTTTTATAGTTTTCAGTGTATAGGTCTTTCACCTCCTTGGTTAAATACACTCCTATTTTATTCTTTTTGTTGTGATTATAAATGGGATTATCTTTTTGAGTTCCCTTTCTGTTAGTTCAGTATTAGCATATAGAAATGCAACTGATTTTTGTAAGTTGATTTTGTACCCTGCAACTTTGCTATAGTTGTTGATTATTTCTAGTAGTTTTCCAATGGGTTCTTTAGGGTTTTTTATATACAAAATCATGTTGTCTGCAAATAATGAGAGTTTCACTTCTTTGTTGCCTATTTGGAATCCTTTTATTCCTTTCTCTTGCCTAATTGCTCTGGTCAAAACCTCCAGTACTATGTTGAATAAGAGTGGAGGGAGTGGGCACCCTTGTCTTGTTCCTGTTCTCAGAGGAATGGCTTTCAGTTTTTCCCCATTGAGTATGACATTGGCAGTGGGTTTGTCATATATGGCCTTTATTAACCATTGAAGTTTTAAATTTGAAATTTATTTCATTTTAATTCCCCAAAGCCCATCTTATGATCTAACTGAATCTCCATCAGTGCTTTTTTGTTAAGTTATTTGACTCTTCCACGAATTTGCTTTCAATGTCAGTTGCCTGCTTTAAGTGGGTTTGGTAGTCAGTCATCCACTTGCCAAATGTTTCTGACTTCACACCTCCATTTTTGAATTTGCTGGAGTTTCATCCTTTCCCCTCTCTCTTCCCCTTCTGAACTCTATTTCTATATATTTGTTGTATACCCTGCCTTAATTCTCAGCAAGGTAAATCTTTTGCTTTTTTAAGGGGGTGGGGAAATGAGGTAAATCCCCAGCAATTCAGTAATGTATAAGCACCACCTACCTTCACGTGCTTCTCATACACCCAGGGGTCAATTGGAGCAACAGATAAATCTTTCTCAGGGCATGAGTCTTTATGGAGACTGGCGTTTTCATCTTCAATCTTTCTATGTCCTAATTAATACAGACTGAAGTCTCTGGGGCACTTATACAGTACTCCTAGCCTGTTAGGGCACAGACCATCCCAAGATGGCTATTTATGCTGTTAACATTTCCCAGTTTATAGATGCAACTTGAATGTCAGGGCCTTTACAGTCCAACTGGTAGGCAGTTATCTCATGTGGCTTCAAGGGAAAGGAATAGCTTTTGGCTTTCTCTCAGGGCTTTGGAGGCTCCGTGCATGCGGAAAACTGTTCAGAACCATTTTCTGAAATATGGTGGTAGAAGTGAATTGGATGCTGTTTTTACAGATCAAGATAACTGGGGTCACATTGCCAATAGTACAAATCCCATACAACCCAGGTCGGAAGGAATAATTTCAAAGTCTTTTTTTTCCACAGATAAAATATAGGCCTTTCAATGCTATAAGAGCAATTTTGTTCCATTCATAGGAAATTGCATTGGCATAAGACCCAAAACTATCTGTGGAACAACTTACCCATGATGATTTCTAACACGTCACAGTGGAAAATTGGACTCACAGCCTTCGGAAGGGCTCCAAGCTGAGTGATAACTTTTGAAAGCAGTGCCGGTGTGACGTGCTTGCATTATGCATTTAATTTCAGACCCTTCCAGCCATCTCCTGAACCTGTTGGTCACATGAACCAGCTTATTCTGTGAATTTCATTTTATGGTGCCATCGAGGTTAATTGAGTTAGGGTTGGTGGAACTTGCTATCTTGTTCAGCAAATATCTGCCTTTCTGAAAGGATAAGAGAGAAAGGGTCCAGTCCTGTGTGTTTGCCCTAACCTTGGCTCTTTCATGGGCCACCTACGGGCAATCATTTACAGCACTGTGGCCTAACAGAGCCAGAATGAAGGAATCCTCCCACAAGGATCCCTGACCTCAGATCCGACACTCTGAGACAGTCAAGTCTTTTCCTACCTGTGGTCTAAACCTCACTACCGGGTTGTCAAGAAGGGATGGCAATGTGATGGATGGAAAGATACATAGTTAGAAGAGGTTATAAAGTTGACTTAATGAAGGATAAAAAATTGTGTGGAGATCACGATCTACGGTGGAAGACAACACGGATGTAAATGCTGTTTCCCAGAACCCCAAGGGCTCACCAGCTGATAGCATCACTGCCCGGCATGAGGACCCCCCGGGAAGAGCAGCTTGCCTTTGCTATTCTCATGGGGAGGGTGTGGCTTAAATTCTCATCCCCTGCACCAGTGCACCTGAGGGTGGAGACTGTCTGCATGCCGACTTCCTCACCGTGTGTAACCAATTGGTACAAAACACCCCCAGCACACACGAAACATTGACTACAACTGGATTAATCGAACGTCAATTCCCTACTCATCACATTGCTAAACAGACCCAGGAGTCAGGCCTGCCTCAGGTCCATTCCTGCGCTCAGTAGAAATTATTTTTCTATAAAACCCCTTTCAGGCAGCAGAGCAGCTGTAGCCTCAGATTGTTCTGAACTGAGGGACGGGGGCCAAAATGTCTTTGCTTTGTCCCTTCAACGTACAGTAAGGAAGCTTGAGTATTTAAGCCTCTTGTTTCTATCCTTCAGAAGATACCCTCCCAACTCCTTTTCCTTGGGAAGACTGCTGCTCAACCTCCCGTGGTAACAGCAAGGACAAGGAGAGCCATCAAGACATCAGGCAGCTGTGGCTGCGATGTGTGCCAAACAGTAGATAAATCTGAATAAGATGACATCACAGATATCAAGTCCTTAACGCAGAGGAGCTATTACTAACATCACCTTTCATCTTCAGAGCTGCAGTCACCAAACTCAGGTTCCAGGCAGCTAGGACCGCACCTGGTTTGTATGGACCACTGCCGGACACGAGCTAGCTGAGAAACTACTGGTCTAGAAATGGGATTTTCACTTACAGAGGAAGGAAGACCCTGTTCCCAACTTCAAAGCATGGGGTACAATGATTGACCCAATGTGGACAGGTGTCTACCCACTGTAATAAGGCGGCTGGGTCTGTTACCACAGCAAGGTAAGAGAAACGTTCTAGGCAGAGAATAGCTACCACAGATAGATGAGATGCAAAGCCTGCTTCTCCTGCCTGCAAAGATGGCAGGTTCCACTTCCAAATATGCCATGTTAATCCACTAGGATTACACCCAGTGTAGGGTATGCTCATTATGTGAGCGGTCACGATCCAAGTCTCCACTGTTTTAAATGACTGTGTGGAGAAGACTTGTTATATCAGGAAATATTCACTGAAGAACTGACCACTTGTAAAATCAGTCCCTATTCAAACATCATTCCCGCTTAATATTAGCATCTATCCTGATGACTCCAGCTATATCTTCACCAATCTCTCACAAATTGTAATTATATATGGGAGTATAATGCAAATACGTGGAAATTGCTAGTGAAGTGATATTGTAAAGTTTTCCACAGATGTAGAATTTTCATGAAGTTGGTGAAGTGAGGTTGGAGAAGGACTGGTACCCCGTGAAGATCAATGAACAACCCAGGAGAACATAAGAACTCTGCTTGAAAAGAGAAGGATCTGAATAACAAAGGATTAGAGAAACCCTTGGGAAAATTCGAGGAGCTCTGGAACGTTTTTGCAGACATGCCTCCCTTTAAGATCATTTGTTGAAAATCAAATGGGAAGTGACGGATGTGGTTGGTTGTTATGGGGAAATAATGTCAATAAAAGCAGTCAACATTTAGTTACTTCTTAGTTCATTTTAAGAGGTAGTTTGTCACAGCAATTATAAATATAAGGTATATTTTCATTTTTTGAGATAAAGTCCCAGTCAACCTTTTCCCCTATTTTCTGTAAAAATTTAGTTCCTATTTTGTTTTTTAGAGATTCTTCCCCGTATCAATTATCTTCAGATAATGATATTACAATGACATATTTGATATGCTGCATATAATACATAACACATATAATGATAAATAATTAGAAACTTTTAAACACAAGCATTGAAATAACTTTTTTCCAGTTATTCTTAGTCAACATCATATTTTTGTAATCGGCACATCCAAATCATGAGTGAATTCAGATAAACACTAGTCAGAAGTTTCTAGATTTTGTTCCTTGTTTTCTAAGACTATAAATGAATATGTGTGCCAACTGAGGTTACCAGGTGAAGTTAAGTAAACCTCTTAAAATCTGCAGTGCTGCATAATGCCAGTTTTATTTTTTGGCTTTGCCACTAATTAGCTGTGTGACTTTTCACAAGTTACTCTCCTTCTCTGAGCCTCAATTTCCTCATCCATAAAGTGAGGAGGCTGAAATAAATTAATGGTCTCAACCCTGGTTGGACATTAAAGTCACCTGAGTGGGGGAGGATTTAAATATGTGTTTTCTTTTAAAAGCTGAAAATATCCCTCCCTTTCCCTCCCTCTCCCTAGATCAATTGCATCAGAATCAGGTTTTCAAGCCCCACCGGTGATTCTAATCCAGTGAGGACAGGGAGTCAGTGAACCAGGTGCTTCTTAATGTTCATTCCACTTTTACTATTATTTAATTTTCTTAGAGTTTAGTTTTAGTCCTGGGGACATATATAGGTGCCAAGGAAGTGTTTCTATAGCTCCAGCCCATTCCGACTTGGTTTTAAACCTCTGTCATAAATAGCTTTCTGATAAACAGTGAAGTTTTGGGGGTAAAAACGAACCACCACTGATCTGCCACATCATTTGTGAACACAGCATTCTCACCTCACACAAATCCATGTGCCAGTGAAACAGGATGCTGTCACCTTACCACAGCAATGTCCTACAGCTGCTGTGAATAACATGAGGTGACAGACAGAGAAGAGAGCAGATGTGGTGACACTCTGGATTGAAATAGTCTTCAGACTTTTCTTGGCCACCGTCGGCCCAGGGGCTCTCCCGTCGTCCAACTCCTCTGGGTCATCGGAAACCGCCTGATGAATTTCTGAGTGTGGACAAGTGCCGGGCACCGTCAGGTCCAAGGCCCGGCGTGCTGTGGGGTCTGTAGGATCAGTATTAGCCTCTGCACAAGCTGACTTCAGGCGTGTTTTCCTGTTTTCACAGTAGATTGTGTAGGTAATGAGACTGAAACCAACACAGTTGAAATCTTACTGTTGGTTTCCCATCGTTCTTCCCTCTCGGAAAATGAGACTATTTTGAAAGTATTTACTGAGAAAATAAAAGGAGATTGAATGATAAAGATTTCACAGCCGCTTCTTTTCATGATTATCACAGGTGGACCTGGTGACAAAGACTCTCTCCTTGGCCAGACTTGAGTCAGGCTCCTCTGAGCCCTCTCTGCCTGGGCCTCGTCCTTGGGCCTTGTCTTCAGCCTGCCTAGCCCTGTTTTAGCAAGAATCCTGCTAAGTAATTTTAAACAAGAATACCCCCACCCTTGATATCTGATCACCCTCAATATCTGGTCGAATTCTTCATCCCCCATGCTTAATATCTGATAATCTGGCCTGCCTTTGGCAAGAGTCCTGCCAGTTTAGCGAGAATCCCCCAACTCTTGATGTCTCCTCTTAGCTATTTTCCACCCACTGACTCCCTCATTCTGCCCGTTGGCTATGAATCCCCGCTTGTCCTTGCTGTATTGGGAGTTGTGCTCAATCTCTCTCCCCTGTTGTAACAGAGTCCACCCCTCTTGCAGTAGTCCTGAATAAAGTCTCCTTTACCGGTTTAGCAAGTGTCAGGATACTTTTTCTTTAACACTGGCAAGTGACAGCACAGCATTGTACAAGCAAGATCTGTGGAATATTGATACCTCAAGATGTTTATAAATGTTGCAGGCTTGGGAAAAGGGTCCTGGGTTAGGAAATGCTTGGTTAAACCAACAGTTTTCTTTCCTGTAGGACTTTTTCACATCCTTTAAAATGCTAATGGGCCTTAGATCTTTCCAAAAGTGGGATGTAGAATACAGTTTCCTAAATTTATTTGACCTTTTTCTGTGGGGGTGCCCATTATCTTTAAGTTCCAGTGTCTCACAAAGCACACTTTGTAAAAGCTGGAATAGAATTACTCAGTTGGGGGTTTCTAACACTTTTCTCAAGCATGGACTCAGAAACCGAGAGCTTAAAGGTGATCTAGCCAAACCCTTTGATTATACAAATAAGGAATCCCAGGTCTAGAGAAGTTACAGGGTGGGTACCAGGCCAGGTAGATAGTGAAGGCCTGACCTGGAATTAAAACTCACAAGTCCAGACTTGCAGTCCCTACTCCTTCAGATAATTCCCACTGTTATTAATCTATAATCATAAATCAGCAAATACTTACAAATCTCCTGCTACAATACCTGCATTATGCTCAGAAATCACGTTGTATTCATTTACTAGGGCTGCCATAACAACGTACCACAGACTGAATGGTTTAAACAACAGAGATGTATCCCTCACAGTCCTGGAGGCTAGAAGTCCAAGATCAAGATGTCAGCAGGTTGGTTTCTTCTGAGGCCTGTCTCCTTGACTTGTAGATGGCCGCCTTCTCCCTGTGTTTTTACATGGTCTTCTCTCTCTGTGTGTCTGTGTCCTAATTTCCTCTTCTTATAAAGACACTAGTCATATTGGATTAGGGCCCATCCTAACGACCTCATTTTAACTTAATTATCTCTTTAAAGACCCTATGTTCAAGTAAGGTCATATTCTGAGGTACTGGGGGGTTAGGACTTCAACTTATGAATTTTAGGGGCATGTATTCGGCCATAACACAAGTGTAGCATAAAGATTTATTTAGAGTTTAATGTAGGATGGAGATATATTGATTTTCCCTACAATTTGTTTTTATTGCTGTAGACCCATCTGGAAGAAATTAAAGTAAAATATTTCTCTCGTCCTCTGGAAGCCTCAGCTCTCCTTTCCCTCAGAGGGCGAGTCCTTTGTTTTTGATGTTTGAAAGGATAGAAGATTCCAGGCCTGAGTAGGATACTCTGGAGACTATTCATCTCAGACTTCTGTCTTTGGAAGGCCTATGCCCTAAAGGGAATTAGCTGTATTGTCCAAGAAATAGAAGGACTCAAAGTTTGGGGATTTAAGGATTTAAGGAGGGAGAGGTCTCCGTAGGTGAAGTTGCATTCTTTGAGACTGGGAAGGGCAGGTAAGAAGCAGGGACATGTTAAAAGGGCCTTGGGTGGGGCCAGCTGCACGTATGCCTGGAAGAACTGAACACTAAGAGCTGTGAACACGGGAGTCTTTGTGGAGGCTGATATTTGATCTCCCGACAACCTCAGCGTAGCTGATGGCTAATTGTTCCCCAGCACCCATCCTCCCCTTCTCCCACTTACAGGTCAAACCTCTAAGAGGTTAGCAGGGCACATAGCCACGCGGGTCGATGCTACAGTTCCCGGCCTCCTTGCAGCTACGCGTGAACAGGTGTGGTCTGAATGGCCTCTGACTCATCCTCTTGGAGACAGAGCGGTGTGACCTGGAGTTTCTCTTTCCTCCTTCCCATGGGCTGGAACACAGACTTGGATGGTGAGTCAGCTTCGACCGTCTGATGAGGACGGTGCCCTGGGAGGGGGCACAGACAGCAGAGGAATGGGACCCAGATCAGTGACTGACCCCATAGCGCAAAGCCACCCCACTAACCCTGGACTGTTACTTGAAGAAGAAATAAACTTAACTTTTTAAAGCCACCATGTTCTAGAATCTTTTTGTTATAGCAACTTAGCTTATACTCATATCTTAGATCTAGCAAGTGACAGCTTGAGTCAGACTTTGTCATGGAGAAATTACAATAACTATACATGCTGATACAGCAGGCTAAACCTTCCTCCTTTAAAAAATCTGTTATAATTGATTTTATTTTTAGAACTATGAGAACCTTTAAGCAGATTTTATTTCAATGAGGAATGGCACTTTCTTTTGGACTAAAGTATGAAAATCTTTTTGGCAGAGGGAGGAAAATACTGTATACCAATATACTTACAAAGAACACATTATACATTTTTGAAGAAAAATTTAATACTTTATCGAAAACTTGAAAATTAAAAAATGATTAAGAGGAAAAGTAAAATCAACTCAGAAGAACCCACTGTCAATATTTTGTGTTCTGTTCTTTCAGGCTTTATTCTGTACATACATAGAATTTTATTTTGGAAATTGGGATTATCTGTATACACAGAATTGCGTCCTGCCTTTTCCCTTGTAACATCATAGCATGAGTATACAGAATTCCAAGAGCCCTTGAAATTCTTGAAAAATATAATTTTTAGTGGCTGCATGATATTTCATCTCATGGCTAGTTTGTGTTTTATTTGATCACTGCCCTTTTAGTGAACACTTAAGTTGTTTCTTACTGTCTTTGCTATTATACATTACAGTGACTGTCTATAGTGGACAGGTGTCATGTTTAGCTGTGGAACATCTTTGACCACCATCCCTACATTTGGATCAACTGGTAATTTCCCGCTTTCCGAGCCTTGCCTTGGCAAGGTAGAAGCCAGAAGTCCACATCCACGGACTCCTTTGGGCTGCAGCTGCAGGCTGAGGCACAGATTCAGACACACTTGGTGACGCTTAGCCTTGGAGGTAGGCGATGCCGTGAGGTCACCTCACACAGGGATGTGGACTGTCTGGCAGGGGTGGTGGCGGGGGCATATGCATTTCAAGGGCTGCAGTGGAGGAGCACCTATGTGCGGCCCTCGTGCTGAGCAGCAGTGGCTGTGGAGTTTCACTAGAGCATATTTGGTGGCACAAGTGGACATTGTCCTGGGAAGTGAGCTACAGAGCCCAGAGTGTGGCACTCCCAGAGATGGGTTATCTGCGCTTTCTACTATCCTTGCAGTAAAATCATGTTTGGCTTAAATAGCCAGAGAGAATGTTGCTGAAGAGGATGTGGAGCAACAGCAACTCTCATTCGTTACTGGTGGAGATGCAAAATGTTACAGCTACTTTGGAAGACACTTTGGCAGTTTCTTGCAAAGTTAAGCACAGCCTTACCTTAGGATCCAGCACTTGCGCTCTTTAAGTATTTAGCCAACTGATTTGAAAACTTATGTCCACACAAAAATGTGCACATGAATTTTTACAGCAGCTTTATTCAAAACTGGAAGCAACCAATGTCCTTCAACAGGTAAATGGATTTATATACTGCGGTACATCCAGACAATGGGATACTATTCAGTGATAAAAAGGAATGGGCCGTCAAGCCATGCAAAGACATGGATGAATTTTAAGAGCATCCTGTGAAGTGAAAGAAGCCAGTCTGAAAAGGCCATGTATTGCATGATTCCATTTATATAATGTTCTGGAAAAGGCAAAACTGTAGAGAAGATAAACAGATCATTGTTTGCCTGGGATTCGAGGGGAGAGGGAGGGTTAAATAGATGAAGTACAGGGGATTTTTTTAGGGCACTGAAACTATTCTGTGTGATAATGTAGTAATGGACACGTAATATTATGCATTTGTCAAAACCCATAGAGCTGTAAGACACAAAGAGTGACCTTTAATGTGTGCAAAAAAAAAAAATCATCTAGAAGTTCATGGGATCTCAGGATGGAAGGTAGAATGTGGCCAAAAAAATCTAATCAAATTATGAATGTATGAAACAACCTCACTGAAGGGGGTGGAGGAAAAGTGCTGACCTAAGTAACTTTGGAAATAAGTAGAGTCTGTAAAATAAAGGCAAAATTAACTGTACATAAATACTGTACTCTAGTCGATAAAGTGGTTTCCCAGAGGGGTTTGGGTAACAGTTCTGATATTGCTATACATGTATACTGGAATTGAACAATTAAGTGCGTAGATGTCATGGTGGGAGCCAGGTTTCTCACTGTTGAAGTACGAGTTTACAGATAAACAAGAGGAGGAAGCCAGAATGACGCATGTGGTACTGCATTCGAGTTGAAGACATCAGTATGAACACATGTTTAGCTTAATATAGAGATGGTTACATACAGAACTATTTACAGATATATGTATATACACGGTTTAGTATACACATATGTCTTTCCTTGCTCTGTCAGCTGAGAAGGACCAGAAGCAATGACACCCCAGTAGCAATGAGCACAACTAATGTGCAGCTCTTGGTTTCTGACACCATTCTTCAATAAAAGGAACCAGGGCTCCTTGGAGAAATGGCAGATTCTACAACTGGACAGGAAATATACAAGATGATTCTGGAGCATCTTGTAATGCCAGAAAATAAGGAAGTGCTAAAAAACAAAAACAAAACCAAAAAACCCACAACGATGGGGGTACGTCAAAGAGACATGGGAGCCAACTGGAAGAGCACCCAATGTCTAAAGCTGGAACAGCTTGAGCAGCAAAATCAATAAAATAGTATTGAATTATAACCCAAAGTACAAAATAAATATCCATGAGTCCATATTGATGTACATAAATGACTGACTAGATGAGTGAAGTAGAAGAGATAAATCTCTTGTGCAGAAGAATTCCAAATAGTTTATGTAGATATTCTGCCCTTGAGGAGGTGGGGCATAACCCCCCGCTCCTTAAGTGTGGGCTGCACAGAGTGACTTCCTTCCAAAGAGGGCAGTGTGGTCGGGGGAAAAAGGAAACTTTACAGTGGAGGGACCTGACAAACACTCCTCAGCCAGGTGATCAAGGTCAATATCAACCATGATAAGTCATGTTTATACTACATACCCTTTATATGATATGATGAAAATGGCAGTTCATCATATGGTCTTCCTCCCCAAAACCTAAAACCCCAGTCTAATCATGAGAAAAAACATCGGACAAATCCCACTTGATGCCTGACCAGTACTCTTTAAAACTGTCAGGGTCTTCAAACACAGGGGAAGTCTGAGAAACTTTCCCAGGAGCCCAAGGAGACATGACAACTAAATATAATGTGATATCCTGGAACAGAAACAGGACATTAGGTAAAAGACAAGAAAATATAAAAACAATATGGACTTTACTTAATAATAATATATCAGTATTGGCTCATTAATTGTGACAACTGTACATTACTGTCTGATGTTAATAATGGGAAAAACTGGATGTGGGGTACATGGGAACTCTCTGTACCATCTTTGCAATTTTTCTGTATACATAAAACTCTTCTAAAATAAGTTTATTAAGAAACAAAGAGAAAACTTGTATGTTGCTGGTTCTCAACCCACTAAAGGCTTGCAGTAGCTGGTGTTTATATCTGGTTTTCTATTTTCTTGATTTAGTGCTCATTTACTATAATGTAAATTGCCATTCAGGCCATGGAAACTTTGCAATAATTAAAATTCTAGAGGAGAAACTCTAAATTTGAATTCCAGCTCTGACTCACAAACATCAGAGATTCATGTTCCAGAAGCCCAAGTTCAAGGCTTGATGCCTTCATTTTATTTTACATTAAATAAAATTATACATCAAGTGAAAAAGATGGGTCTTGGTTGAACAGGCAGCATTTTTCCTTTCTTAATGGTTCATAACATAAGGGTACAAACGTACAATCGATGCATCTTAGATTTGATGAAATACAATATTACCTTTTAAAAGGTTTAGTAACTGGTGGAAAAAAAAGATTTCTAACTGAAATTTGCAATTTCAGGGAGAGGGCTAGTATTTTTATTAATTTGTACCCTGTTAAAATACATTAGGAATATTAATTATTTGTCCTTCATTTGTAACAAATATTTTCCCCAATTTCTTTGCCTTGTAATTTCAATTATGATGTTTTGTTTTAGAGTGCTTTTTGTCATAGAGTGCCTTTGTTATGAGCATCTTACTTGGGACTCCCCAATAAGCAGCTTTTGAGGGAGGTGGATTTGTGTTGTGGGGGATTAGAATTGGCCACCTCAAGATGTGTCTCTCTCTACCTTGCTCTGAAGGACATTTGACACCCCCCCGCCAATTGTCTAAAGGAATTTGCGATGGGCCCAAGGACAGGCCTCACCTTGGAAGACTCTGGGTATCCATAAACCAGGAGGGTCTTTGCTACACCCATTCTTATCAAAGGGCTGTGTACCATACATTTACATTTGTAAGCAAAATCTCCAGTTGTAAAGATATCTCCTTCTCTGTAGGGGGAAGAGAGAGGTGGATGACCTTATCTCTAGAAACTGGTCCGTGTGGAAGGAGAGGCCTTAAACCTGCATAATAACTTTACTGTGCTTTTCTTGTAATCCCTCGTGGCTGACCTTCCCATGTCCCCCCAGAATTGTCTGTCTATATAAGAGGAGAATCTCCACCATTTTGTCGAGAGACACTCCCTGGTCTTTCCCATGTATGTGTTTTATAAAGCTTTGTTTGATTTTCTCCTGCTGTTCGGCCTCATGTCAATTTAATTTGTAGCCCAGCCAGAAAGGACCCAGAGTGGGTAGAGAATGCTCTTTCTCCCCATCAGTGTCAAGTGATCCCCGGGAGCAGAGACAAAGGAAGGACAGTGGAGAGGGAAGGAGGGGAAGCCAGTACAGGATGCATTATTGCACTGGCTATGTAAGGACAAATGCAAACTAAAAATAAGAGGCTTAATTCTCCCTGTTGAAAACAGGGAAAGTGATTTCTCTTCTCTCCCTTTCTTTTCTCAGAGCATTTACCTTAGCAAATGCATAAGTGCTGTCTCATCTTTTTAAAATGTATTCCTTTGAAGACTAGAGAGGTCTTTTGTCAGGTGGCCTTTTTGTTTTTGGCTTTACAACTCAGGAATGTCTTTCTCAAGAACTTGGGAGCCATCTCTTTAAAAGGCAAGCTTCTTAAGAGCTATCTTTTTGAAATACAAGCATCCAAAGGGGTAGTTCCCATACCTCCCAATTCCTGAGGGGACGGGAGAGCCTAACTTTGGTGGGTGTCTTGCTCCAATTTGCAAAACTACCTCCTGTCATAAAGATAGGAGGAGCATGTTTTTCCACTGGATAAAGCCAGTAAGCTAACATAGATGTCACCCCAATTACCAGGAAGAACTATGTGTGACAAATGGTACTGCCAAGTCACCACACTTGAGGGCTAGTGATTGCTTGCCTTGAGAACATGTATGAGATGAGCTGTACCTGCTTGGCTACATAAGGAAAGAGATTTCTTTCCGTCTTTGCAATCTCTTAGTAGATTGCCTGTGATCTGGTTTAATGCTTATTTAATAATAAAAGTGTTTTCTTTTTCTACTATCTTTGTGGAGAGGGTATCCGTGTTCGGAAAAGATTTTGTTTCTAATTATATTTCCCAAACAGCTGCCACTGGAGGCAGCCAGCTCTCAGTCCCGTGGGGTCACGGGAGCCTTGAGGAAATGCACCTCAGAACTCTGGGCAGGGTTCCAAGGCAGGAGCATTTGTTCTTCGACTCCCACACCCCGCTGGCCAAGTGGGGTGTTAAGCCCCACACTTGTGGGCTACACAGGCCTGAAAGCAGAGATTCTCACAGTTCATCCCCACCAGGAAGCGCTGGGCAGAAAGGGAGAGGTGAGACGTGCAGCCTCAGGCTATGTCTGTCAGGTTGCACCGGTGCGGAGCTGGTCAAAACCAGAGCAGTGGCTGGAGTAGGGTGATTTGAAGTGGAGCAAGAGAGCTGCCTGCCACACGTAGGCTTTTTTGTTTGCTTGTTTTTAAAGTAGTAAAAATCTTAGAGTAGGTTTTGCTTTGATCCTAAGATGCCATAATTTAACAACTGGTGTTTCCTTATTTGGTAATGCTGCCTCTCAGGTATTTGCTTAGAAATAACACCATAATGGTAATGGAGAAGCAATAGAGCAAAACGGGATATACAATAACCTTGCCAGGAGCGATTCTATACTCCTTAGAGAATACAGAATCTCAGTGTTGGAGGACACTCTGAGGACCATGCAGTCACGGCTTCCGGCTAAAAGGTGGATTCTCTTTTCAATATCCCATCCCTTTTGTCACCCACTCTTTGCTTTCAGATTTCTTTGTGGCAAAGAATTCCAAATGATGGTAACAGTTATTGTCTCCATCTAACGGTGTTAATGTTGTAGTGTTCTTATTTAAATTCTTTTTCTAATATCACTAGAAAATTCAGCAAATGCAATATTTAGGCTATGTTGCCAAGTTAAAGATTGAATTAGACAAAATATATTTATAATAAAATTAGTCCTTTGCTGCCTGGTTAAGAAAACCAGATATGTCTTGTTTAAATAGACCTTGCTAGAGAAAATCATGATCAGCCATAGCATAGCATAATGAGATAGATATGTTATATAAATACACTCCTTTAACGATAATAAATGATAGAACATTTGCCAGAAAGATAAAAATAACATCGCATCAAGCTAAACATATCAAAGGAAACCTCAATAAAAGTATTCAAAACAATGAAAATGAACCCTGACAACACACCTACAGTCGCAGAAGCAACAGAATTGTTTAAAGGAGACTTGAATGAACTGACACCAACTACTTTTATAAAAGAGAAAAGAAAGCCTGTTAAAAAGGAATGCTCTGCATCTCGGAGAGACTGTGCCGCTCTATCAAATGTTCTTAGAGAAACCTCAGACATCAGTAGGAGTCGTCAAGAGCAGAACTGTGGCAGCAAAGACACGGTGGGGCTGACAATACACCAGCAGAGAAAACCCAAATTACAACTAAATTATATGAACAGATGATAAGGATGCCAGTAAAATGAACCACCCTAGGTAAATGAATAAGATTCAACCTAGTAATAACATTGGTACCAAAGAAATCAGACACTGCAATTAAGAAATTATTAAAGAAGATATTCTTGACATGAAGGACAGTTTACTTATGGATATTGAGAGGTGTCTCTAAAAGGGACAGAGGAAAGCAGGGCCCTTGTTCTGACAGGGTGGAGGGGCTGATTGAGAAATTAATTTTGTACTTTTCAGAATTTTGTCAGCTAATTTCCTGTGTCTAAAGTTAACACCCTGATTAGAAAAGAGTGGGCATTCTGTCAGATGGACTGGAGCTGGCAGTGTGAATTTAGTGAGCTCTGACCCCTGCAAACCCTCCAAAGTTTCTTCCAGTTGGAGTTGGGATGCAACATGAGGCTACATACAAAGGAAAGTCTTAAACTAGCATAACCTGCCCCGTCGGTGTTCTTAGGCCAACACCGTTAAGGGAAGAAGAATGTTGCTAATCCATCCCAGGCCAAGATTGTTGTTCAGTAAGAGGAACCATGAAAACATGGCTTCGTGCTATTGCTGCTGTTTCTAAGAAGCCTGATCACCATTACAATAACCGTCATAAATAATATTTGTTCGGTGTTTTGTATTTGTCATGCCTAACTCTTGTAGGTGCTCTATTCACCGATGACTTTATGTGAGCAATCTTATTATTACCATTTATAGCTGTAGAAATAGATTCAGAGAGTTAAAAGTTGTGCGAGAGCACATAATTGGGAAGAGCCAAGATTCCAAAACAGTCAATCTGACTTCAGAACCTACACTCTTCACCATCACACAACACGGCCCACTCAGCCTCGCGGAAAATCTGAGATCAGTGACGTTCAGTCACTGACATTGTTTCTAGCAGCCTCCCCGACATGAAATGAACAGACATCCCACTTTGGTTCTCCAGGAGTTCACTCCAGAAAAAAAAAAAACAATTTTGGTGATAAGAGATCCATGCCTCTCTTAACAGAGAATCCCAGCTGCTTTAGCCATTCCCAGACCAGCTACAAAGAACGAGGACCATAAGTGGAAGAGATCTGCTAGGGATATGGCATGGACACACACACACACACTCACTCACACTCTCCCAGCCAAAGGGTAGTTCTTCACTTCATAATGCTCCTCTCAGATGTGGTACTTAAGAAAACCAGAAAAAGCAAATCTTCCCAGTGGCCAAAACCTGATCAAGAGACCCACTCCAGCAACCCACTTCATTGTCAGGAAAGAGAAACTCAACAAACTGATGCCTAGGGGATCTTCTGGCCCAAACCAAGGGGCCAATGTATAGAGCTGCTGAAGGTCCCTTCCTCCATCATCACCCCACTCTTTTCTAGATAGGGATATTTATTGTGTATTCCTGTTTCTCTTCTGCTGTTGTGGACCCCCAGAAAAAGTCAAAAGTTGCACATACTCATTTTCAAAATAATTTTAGGATGCTCAAGTTCGTCTAGGTTGATAGATCTTAATCAAATGTAATGATATATCAAAATATATATCCATTACCATCCAGTATATTAGTTTGCTAGGGCTTCCATAACAAAATACCACAGACTGGGTGGTTTAAACAACAAAAATTATTTTCTCACAGTTTTGGAGGCTAGAGGTCTGAGATCAAGGTGTCAGGAGTATTGATTTCTTCTGAGAGGCCTCTCTCCTTGGTTTGTAGATGGCTGTCTTCTCCCTGTGTCTTTACTTGATCTTCCTTCTGTCATGTCTGTGTCCTGATTTCCTCTTTTTATAAGCACACCAGTCATATTGGATCAGGGCATCCTAAAGACTTCATTTAAACTAATTACCTCTTTGAAGATCCTATCTCCACATATGGTCCCATTCTGAGGTATTGGCAGTTAGGACTTCAACATAAGAATTTTGGAGGGACACAATTCAGCCCATAACACAAAGTAAGATTTATATAATAGTCTGACTTAATTTTTTTAAGTGAAACTATATACACTTTGACCAACACTTCCCTGATTCCCTCTCCCACCAGGTTTTGTTCATTTCTGAAAAGGTATTTAAAAATGTTACCATTTCAGCAGAAAGCAGGTAAAAAGGAAAAAATGAAGCAAAGAAAAATGATGAATGGAAACCCAGACCTCTTAGGAGGGAACACTGCTCAGCTGGTGCTGGAATCTCTGAGGTTGGCCTGGGAGGGTGAGCAGAGGCGGTAGAGCTGGTTCTGCAAATGTTGGAAAAATTGCAAACTGGATTCTGACACTTTAGGAAGGAACTGCCGCTGACAAGGTGAGGAAGTGTTGTGAGGTAACATTCACAGGAACAGCAAGCAGACAGGAAGTCACACACAGCAGAGAGAAGCACACAGGAAGTAGACAGGAAGTCACACACAGTAGACAGAAGTCACATAGGAAGTAGACAGGAGGTCACCCAGGAAGCAACTAGGAAGCAACAAATCCCTTCTTCCCTTCCAGTCTTGTAGATTCCCTCTAGTGCCCCTATTGACAGAGCCAAACGTGGAGCCCCTGGCAAAGGGGATATATAGTTTGCAGAGTCCCAACTCCAGCATCACAAAGCAGAGTATAAAAGGGTGAATTCAGAGTTAATAGACAATAACTCAATAACGGCACACAGATCTCTTCAGTCTGTCCTTTCAGCACTCTGAAATGAATTATTATCTTGCCTCAGTGAGATTTTTATGGTAAAGAAAACTCACAAGCAGAAGTTACTGAGAAGGTCTTACTCCTGAAAATAACAATCATAACAAAACCCTTCACATAAGGACTTTCCTGGCTCCTCCTCTATAAGGCTCCACTTTCCTGCTCTTCTGTACATATGCCAAGTCAGTTTGTAGTTGGAAAAAAGCCCCTTATTCTCCAACTCCCAAGTACATAGGGATTATGTCAACATGGTAGAATGCTATAGGGATATTAAAATAAGTGTGCAACTCAAGTTAATGCACAGACATGCTTATATAAAATAAAAAATATAAAAAAAGAACACAACCTATTAAGTGTACCTTATAACAATATAAAGTTTATAACTGTGCATGAAAAGATTTGAAATAAAATCAGAGTAATGTAAATAAAATTGGAACAGTAACTGCAGTTTAATGTTACATTTTCTTTCTATAAAGTCACACAAGTTCTTTTTTAAAAGAAAAAAAAGGATATGAGAAAATTTGCTCATTCGAATTTCCCCAGACTGCTTTCCTCTCTGATCTCAATGTTCCTTTTAATTTGTTTTTTTTATCAAAGAATGAACAAATGAAGAAATATTGGTTTTGTCTGACCTATACTCACAGCTTTTTAAACAATTCCTGCTTTCACAGCTGCGTATTCTAATATTAACAGGCCAAGTGGAGTTTGCCTTCTGAATTAATTCGCAAAATAAAATAAGATTGAGATATACAATTAAGGAAAATGCATTATAAAAATTATGACTGTCCATTGTCCAGTGAATTGTTCTTTCCCTTGTTTTTTAAAAGAAATAACATTAACTGACTGTCCTGCTTTGTGCAGAATGAGACACGGTGACAGTATTTTGTGTGCCTGATGAAAGAACAAAGTGGAGAGGAAAAGGAAGCAGCTCCTCCTAGGAAAATGTTTTCCTTCTGTAGGAACCTCTCAAGCCCTGATTGCAGAGGGGGCAGAGAGAACACAGTCAGGAAGATCCAGGTCTTCTCCGTTGTCTACATGCCTTTGGGGAATGATCAAGGCGCCCCAGGGAATGAGGAGTGGAGCGAAAGATTACTGAATTAGAATGACCTCTACTTCTCTTTTATTGAGCTCAAGGTCATCTAATAGATGTTCTTGCAACCATCCTCTTTTTCTCTTCATCATATCTATTGTTCTCTTTATTTTTCCCATTCATTTTAAAGGAACATTATTCTAAAACTTCAATTCACTATAACAACTATATATAAGGTAATTACTATGTGCAACATATCCCAAATCCCCTAAAAGGATTCCTTTTCCCTTTTAAACTAGCTTGAGTTTATTATGTTATATGCAGCCAAAGTAATCCTAACTAATATACATGCTTATTTCTTACAAAACAAGTCCAAACTCCTAAGAACTGTGTTCAAAGCTCTCCATAGTCTAGACTTTTCTTATCTTTTCAACCTTATTTCTTATTATTTCTTAAATTAAACTTTTTCTCCAACCTGTGGGGCAAACTCTATTCTTAAACATGTCCTGTTCATTCCCCTACCACACCTCTTGCTCATTTAAATATCATCTTCACTTCACTTTCTCTCCTTAAATCCCAGCCATCTTTCAGAGCCCACTTATTTCAAAGCTCCCTTTTGCAATGGAGACAACACTTGATTATCTATAGCGCTTCCTATTTGTGCAATTGATTTGGCATTTGTCATATACCCTCATGAGTCATTATTAATTTTTTGTGTGTGTGAGGAAGATTAACCCTTAGCTAACATCCGTTGCCATTCCCCCTCTTTTTGCTGAGGAAGACCGGCCCTGAGCTGACATCTGTGCTCATCTTCCTCTCCTTTATGCGGGACGCCTGCCACAGCATGGCTTGATGAGCGGTGCATCCGTCCGCGCCTGGGATCTGAAACTGGGAACCACAGACCACCGCAGCGGAGCGCGCGAACTTGACCACTACGCCACCAGACTGGGCCTGAATCATTACTAATTTTTTGTATGTATATGAATAAAACTGTAAGAACCTTGGGGTCAGAAGCCATGTCTCTTGTTTGTTTGTGTTCTGAAGGAGAAGCAGAAACAAATATTTTCTGATTCACTACTAATGTTTGGCCACTTCCAAAACATATCCAAATAGAAAATTACTTTTTTGCCCAAGGGAATGAAATATAACCCTCACATTCATTCCCTAAATGGTGCTTATTGAGCACATTCTATGTACCAGGTTCCAGTGATGAGATACACAATGGAGTTCTGGCCCTGCAGACCTCACAGCTGACTGTCGTGACACAAATGGGTCACAGGGAGCTGAACCCAGAGCCCAGATCATATGGAACACGACCGTCATGGGAGAGAAGAGCGTGAGAGTACTGAGCAGACAGAGGGAGGGAACATTCTGGAGTCAACAGCTGTCAGTTGCAGGCATTTTGTGGAACCAGCAAGACTCCACATGTGTTGGGGCTTTAGAGCAGAGGAGGGAATAGACACAGTATTGCCCTCTTACACTCCAGAATTTGAATTAAACAGAGAAATGGACACAGGACCCAGACTGAAGGAGATGAGGCTGTGGCCTTGATTTGTGGCAAGTGGAATGCTATCAGGGCTCTGAATTGAATTTACCCCACCATTTCTGGCCTCACCTGCAGACACAATCTGCCCAGCTAGACTCACTGCTTGCTGGAAAGTAGACCAGGATCTGAAGCAAGTTGGCCTCTAGCTGGGTGAGAATTTGGAGAAAAACAGAAAAGATCACATACCGTTCCCATACTCTGCTTCTAAAAACCACTAACGCATAATGTCGTCTCCATGCTCTTCTCTGGGCCTCTGGGGAGTCAGGCAAGCACATTACCACCCGGGAAGGAATTTGGAGAGGTGGGGAATGGGAGAAAGTCATGAAGGGCAGTGTCATGTGCAACGCAGTATGACTTGGGTTTAAATACCAATTCTGTCATTTATCCACTGTAAAATTCTGCAAATAACTTCAGGGAGTGTTGTTTTCCTCATCTGAAAAATGGGAATCTTACCTTACGAGGTTTTCATGAAAAACACACCTGGTATATTACAGATCCTCAAAAAATGTTTCTAAAATTTTCATTTTAAAGATGCTTTTTGGGTCTCTAACGTACCTGCTGGTTAAAGAAACCGTCTCTTTTTTCGTAATAAAGAGATAAAAGAAATAATTTCTTGCAAAGATGATATTGTATATACTAGTTAACATGAAGCTCGTGTGCTCAAGCCTGGGAGAAAGAGTGAACATGCATCTCCTCAGCACCCAACAAAATATCAGAATTTGGGAGGAGTTGGGATGGGGAAAGTTCATAGCAAATGTATTTCAAATTACAGAAGCCCAAGCCTTATGGATTTGTCCAAACTTCATCCTGTAAAGCTGAGTGTGTATTTCAGACATGTTGACACTCTGCAGCATCAGAGAGATGACAGCACATAATCATGCACCTGGAAAGTTACATTGTCCTCCTCAGTAACCTTGAACTCCAAGAGTATGATCATCCTGTGTGTGTCCCACTCTCATGTGTTAACTACCGTGATGAATCGTTTTGCTCTAAAAGGTGATATTCCTTTAATTTTTATTCCAACAGAAAAACATGAAACTACCCATTAAGAACAAGGAATATTTTATAAACAGAACTCAATATTTGTTTTTTGATATTTCATTAGAGACTTATACTGCCATTTCAATAAGCAATCCCTAAATAAAAATGCCACTTTAAATCCAGGTAAATAAAGTAGCATGATAAGCAATAAATAAAAGAAAGATGATTTCAAAACCAGGAAGAACAATGACATTTCAGCAAAAATCATAATCAAATTAGCCAAAAGCCAGCTAGTCATCTTGACTATTTATTGCTAGAATTTCCATTTGCTATAGTTCTGTAAGAGTTCTCCTATTGTTGGTGGTATTTATTCCAGAGCTTCTAAAATTGGTGATCTGATGGTTGAAAGATTGACAACATAAGATCTTTATTTTATTCAACAAACTCCATTAACCATCATGTGATCTCACATAATCACAAAGAAATTAAACTCTAAAGCAGGAAACAGACATATGAATTAGGACTATCCAGAGAGAGACAGAGGCCCTGAATCTCTTCCGTTTTTATAAAATACTTAAAAAACAAACAAACAAATAATAATAAGCATTCTCAAAACAGGATTACAAAAATTGTGGTATATTTTTAATGTTTACATTTAACCATGTAAATGGTATGATGGAAATCTTTTAATCCTGCCAGTGTATCTCTGTAACTATTTATAGAAGCTATTTAGAGATAACATTGAACAGCTGAATCTGAGGCCATGT
Organism: Tapirus indicus; assembly: GCA_031878705.1. Lineage (NCBI taxonomy): Eukaryota > Metazoa > Chordata > Mammalia > Perissodactyla > Tapiridae > Tapirus > Tapirus indicus. The sequence goes on along the minus strand of CM062923.1, from coordinate 7,299,913 downwards.
GTAAACAGGCCCTGATGTGCACAGATAATACAGAAGATGGGCCCTGGCCTTTAGTGGCTACTTCCGGAAGCGAGATATACAGGATTTCTGCTGACTGGAGTAGTTTGAAGCTATGTTTACACGGGCCAAAATAAATGCAGAAATGAGATGAATATCTGACTAATTCAGGTAACATCTTCCCTAACTCTGCTTTTAAAAGCCCAGCAAGAGACCCGAGTCTGAATTAGGGGACCTGGATGTGGAATGGGGACAATTGAATATCGGCCCATATGAACAGCTATCGCCCTGACCATGCCTCACCTCATGCTTGGCCCAACTGCTAATGTGATGGGGCCCCCAAAGCCACACCGTGTCCTCCCCACAGATTGGACCCTCACCCACCCATCTCTTCCCACTAGAGCTCGGGACACCAGGGACCAGGTCGCCCTGCAGCTGGAGCCACCCAGGGTCCCTACTGGGCCCAGGCAGGAGGTCATGGGGCCTGCGGGGAGAGGGACAGCTCTGGCTGGATTTGAGTCCTGTGTCCAGAACATGTGGCCTTAAGTTACTTAATATCTAAATTTCAGTTCCCTAATCTGTAAAATGGGGATAACTACAACTGTAGCCCCCTCACTGAGCTGAGATGATTAAACACAAACTGCCTAGCTCATACTCAGTGTTCTCTCAAAGGCAGTAATTTGTGTGAGATTCCACAACTGGTTTCAGCATTCATTGAGGAGTCTTGCCTCAATAATTCGTATGATAGGAGCAAATGGTAATTTTTTAAGTCCACCATTCTCTCTAAATTTATTAGTTGTATTAGAAGACATTTCCCTGCTTTCTTATGTATTTGTTTGTTGTTTAATCAGTATGGACTAATGGAGTCCTACTTTACTCCATGGGTTATAATCCATTATTATCATTATTGAATTAAATTATTATTAAATTAAATTTTGGAGTATATACACATTAATGTGGTTCTAAAAGCCCATACTATACAAAAAGGTATACTCAGAGATGTGGCATTCCCTTCCCCATTCCTTCCACTGACACCCTTCTACCTCTATAGGTAGTAATCTCATTAGTTTCTGCTTCACCTGTCCTGTGTTCCTTTTTTACAAAAATAAGCTGGGGGAGATCTCTATCTCTGTCTCTGCCTTTACTGCTATCTATCTATCTGTCTGTCACTTTCCATACACAAAAGATACCAAAATATACTCTTTTGCTCTTTGATTTTTTTTTTCTGCTTAATAACATATTCTAGAAATCATTGCATGGCAGTTTATAGATATCTCTATTTTTTATTTATTTAATTTTTTTTCAGTACTTAGTTTATTTTTTATTGCAGTAACATTGGTTTATAACATTGTATAAATTTCAGGTGTACATCATTATACTTGTATTTCTGCATAGATAACATCATGTTCACCACCCAAATACTAGTTACAATCCATCACCACACACTTGTGCCTAATCCTCCCTTTTGCCCTCCTCCCTCCCCACCTCCCCTCTCTGGTAACCACCAATCCAATCTCTGCCTCTATGTGTTTGTTTGTCGTTATTTTTATCTTCTACTTATGAGCGATATCATGCAGTTTTTGACCTTCTCCCTCTGACTTATTTTGCTCAGCATAATACCCTCAGTGTCAATCCATGTTGTCACAAATGGCTGGATGTCATCATTTCTTATGGCTGAGTAGTATTCCATTGTGTGTATATATACCACATCTTCTTTATCCATTTGTCCCTTGATGGGCACTTAGATTGCTTCCAAGTCTTGGCTATTGTGAATAATGCTGCAGTGAACACACGGGTGAATGTATCTTTACGTATTGGTGTTTTCATGTTCTTTGGATAAATACCCAGCAGTGGAATAGCTGGATTGTATGGTAGTTCTATTCTCAATTTCTTGAGGAATCTCCATACTATTTTCCATAGTGGCTGCACCAGATTGCACTCTCACCAGCAGTGTGAGAGTTCCCTTCTCTCCACATCCTCTCCAACACTTGTTGTTTTCTGTCTTGTTAATTATGGCCATTCTGACGGGCATGAGGTGATATCTCACTGTAGTTTTGATTTGCATTTCCCTGATAGTTAATAATGTTGAGCATCTTTTCATGTGCCTGTCGGCCATCTGTATATCTTCTTTGAAGAAATGTCTGTTCAGGTCTTTTGCCCATTTTTTAATTGGGTTGTCAGTTTTTTTGTTGTTGAGATGTATGAGTTCTTTATATATTTTGGAGGTTAACCCCTTATCAGATATATGGTTTGCAAATATCTTCTCCCAGTTGTTAGGTTGTCTTTTTGTTTTGTTGATGGTTTCCTTTGCTGTACAGAAGCTTTTTAGTTTGATGTAGTCCCATTTGTTTATTTTTTCTATTCTTTCCCTTGTCCGGTCAGACATCGTACTTGAAAATATGTTGCTAAGACCAATGTCGAAGAGTGTACTCCCTATGTTTTCTTCTAGAAGTTTCATTGTTTCGGATCTTACATTCAAGTCTTTAATCCATTTTGAGTTAATTTTTGTGTATGGTGTAAGATAATGGTCTACTTTCATTTTTTTGCATGTGGCTGTCCAGTTTTCCCAACACCATTTGTTGAAGAGACTTTCTTTTCTGCATTGTATATTCTTGGCTCCTTCGTCAAAAATTAGCTGTCCATAGATGTGTGGGTTTATTTCTGGGCTCTAGATTCTATTCCATTGATCTGTGTGTCTGTTTTTGTGCCAGTACCATGCTGTTTTGGTTACTATAGCTTTATAGTTTATTTTGGAATCAGGGAGTGTGATTCCTCCAGCTTTGTTCTTTTTTCTCAGTAGTCCTTTAGCTATTTGCAGTCTTTTGTTGTTCCATATAAATTTTAGGATTCTTTGTTCTATTTCTGTGAAAAATGTTGTTGGAACTTTGATAGGGATTGCATTGAATCTATAGATTGCTTTAGGAAGTATGGACATTTTAACTGTGTTAATTCTTCCAATCCAAGAGCATGGAATATCTTTCCATTTCTTTGTGTCTTCCTCAATTTCTTTCAACAATGTTTTATAGTTTTCAGTGTACAGATCTCCCACCTCTTTGGTTAGGTTTATTCCAAGATATTTTATTCTTTTTGTTGCAATTGTAAATGGGATTGTATTCGTAATTTCTCTTTCTGCTACTTCATTATTAGTGTATAGAAATGCAACTGATTTTTGTATGTTGATTTTGTATCCTGCAACTTTACCATATTCATTTATTATTTCTAGAAGTTTTATGGTGGATTCTTTAGGGTTTCCTATATATAAAATCATGTTGTCTGCAAATAATGACAGTTTCACTTCTCCCTTTCAGATTTGGATCCCTTTCATTTCTTTTTTTTGCCTGATTGTTCTAGCCAGGACTTCCAATACTATTAACTAGGAGTGGGCATCCTTGTCTGGTTCCCGTTCTTAGAGGGATAGCTTTCAGTTTTTCACCATTGAGGATGATATTAGCTGTGGGTTTGTCATATATGGACTGTACTATGTTGAGGTACTTCCCTTCTATACCCATTTTATTCAGAGTTTTTATCATAAATGGATGCTGTATCTTGTCAGATGCTTTCTCTGCATCTATTGAGATGATCATGTGACTTTTATTCTTCATTTTATTAATGAGGTGTATCATGTTGATTGATTTGAGGATGTTGAACCATCCCTGCCTCCCTGGGCTGAATCCCACTTGTTCATGGTGTATGATCGTTTTAATGTATTGTTGTATTCGATTTGCTAGTATTTTGTTGAGGATTTTTGCCTCGATGTTCATCAGTGATATAGGCCTGTAATTTCTTTTTGTGTTGTCCTTGTCTGGTTTTGGTATCAGGGTAATGTTAGCTTTGTAGAATGAGTTAGGAAGCTTCCTCTCCTCTTCAATTTTTTGGAAGAGTTTGAGAAGGATAGGTATTAAGTCTTCTCTGAATGTTTGGTAGAATTCACCAGGGAAGCTGTCTGGTACTGGACTTTTATTTTTGGGGAGGTTTTTTATTACTGTTTTAATCTCCTTACTGGTGATTGGTCTATTCAAATTGTCTATTTCTTCTTGATTCAGTTTTGGAAGGTTGTATGATTCTAAGAATTTATCCAGTCCAATTTGTTGGCATATAGCTTTTCATAGTATTCTGTTATAATCTTTTCTATTTCTGAGGTGTCCGTTGTAATTTCTCCTCTTTCATTTCTGATTTTACTTATTTGAGCCTTCTCTCTTTTTTTCTTGGTGAGTCTAGCTAAAGGTTTGTCAATTTTATTTATCTTTTCATAGAGCCATTGGTTTTATTGATTTTTTCGTCTCTATTTCATTTATTTCTGCTCTGATTTTTATTATTTCCTTCCTTCTACTGATTCTGGGCTTTGTTTCTTCTTCTTTTTCCAGTTCCTTTAGGTGCACTGTTAGATTGTTTATTTGAGATTTTTCTTGTTTGTTGAGATAGGCTTGTATTGCTATAAACTTCCCTCTTAGAACCACTTTTGCTGTATCCCATAAATTCTGGCATGTCATATTTTCATTTTCATGTGTCTCCAGATATTTTTTGATTTCTCCTTTGATTTCTTCATTGGCTCAATCGTTGTTCAGTAGCATTTTCTTTAATCTCCACATATTTGTGGCTTTTCTGATTTTCTTCCTATAGTTGATTTCTAGTTTCATACCTTTGTGGTCAGAAAAGATGCTTGGTATTATTTCAATCTTCTTAAATTTATGGAGACTTGTTTTGTGGCCTAATGTGTGATCAATCCTGGAGAATGTTCCATGTGCATTTGAAAAGAATGTGTATTCTTCAGTTTTTGGATGAAATGTTCTGTATATATCTACTAAGTCCATCTGGTCTAATGTGTTGTTTAAGGCCAATGTTTCCTTGTTGATATTCTGTTTGGATGATCTATCCATTGGTGTAAGGGGAGTGTTAAAGTTCCCTACTATTATTGTGTTACTGTCTATTTCTCCTTTTATGTCTGTTAATAATTGCTTTATATATTTAGATGCTCCTATGTTGGCTGCATAGATATTTACAAGTGTTATATCCTCTTGTTGGATTGTTCCCTTGATCATTATGTAGTGCTCTTCTTTGTCGCTTGTTACAGTTTTTGTTTTAAAGTCTAATTTGTCTGATAGGAGTATTGCTACCCCAGCTTTCTTTTCATTGCCATTTGCATGGAGTATCTTTTTCCATCCCTTCACTTTCAGTTTGTGAGTGTCTTCAGGTCTGAAGTGTGTCTCTTGCCTGCAGCATATATATGGGGCTTGTTTTTTATCCAATTGGTCACCCTGTGGCTTTTGATTGGAGCATTTAGTCCACTGACATTTAAAGTAGCTATTGATATGTATGTACTTACTGCCATATTTTTACTTTTTTTCTTGGTGTTTTAGTAGTTCTTCTCTGTTCTTTTCTTCTTCTCTTGCTGCCTTCTCCTGTGGTTTGATAGCTTTCTTTGGTATTATGTTTGGGTTCCTTTTGCTTAGTTTTTTGTGTATTTATTATAGGTTTCTGGTTTGTGATTACCACAAGGTTCATATATAACAACCTATGTATATAGCAATCTATACTGAGTTAATGTTCTCTTTAGTTTGACCTCTCTCTGAAAGCTCTACTCTTTTACTCCCCTCCTCCCACATTTTATGTTTTTGATATCATGTTCATCTCTTTTTATGCATTTTTATCCATTACCCTCTTATCGTCGAAATAGATAATTTTTTCATATTTGAGGTCTTCTCTTTCTGCCTTAAAAGAGCCGCTTTAGCATTTCTTATAGGACTGGTTTCTTGGTGATAAACTCCTTTAATTTTCGCTTGTCTGGGAAAATCTTTATCTCTCCTTCCATTCTGAATGATAACCTTGCTGGGTAAAGTATGCAAGGCTGTAGGTTTTTTCCTTTTAGCACTTTAAATATGTTGTGCCACTCTCTTCTAGACTGTAACGTTTCTGCAGAGAAGTCAGCTGATACCTTTATGGGGTTTCCTTTGTATGTAACTTGTCTTTCTCTTGTGACTTTTAGGATTCTCTCTTTATCTTTAATTCTGGACATTTTAATTATGATGTGTCTTGGTGTGGGCCTCTTTGGGTTTATCTTGTTTGGTGCTCTCAGTGCTTCCTGTATCTGGATCTCTGCTTCCTTCCTTAGGTTATAGAATTTTTCAGTTATTATCTCTTCAAATAGATTCTCTGCCCCTTTGTCTCTCTCTTCTCCTTCTGGGACCCCTATAATGTGGATGTTAGTGAACTTGATGTTGTTCCAGAGGCCCCTTAGACTGTCTTCACTCTTTTAAATTCTTTTTTCTTTTATCTGTTCAGCTTGGGTGATTTCCTCTAATCTTTCATCCAGCTCGCTGATCCATTCTTCTGTATCCTCTACTCTGCTTTTAAGTCCCTCTAGTGAATTTTTCATTTCCAGTATTATATTCTTCACTTCTGATTGGTTCTTTTTTTTTTTTTTTTTGTGAGGAAGACCAGCCCTGAGCTAACATCCACTGCCGATCCTCCTCTTTTTGCTGAGGAAGACTGGCCCTGGGCTAACATCCGTGCCCATCTTCCTCTACTTTATATGGGACGCCGCCACGGCATGGCTGACAAGCGGTGCGTCCGCAGGCGCCCGGGATCCGAACCCGCGAACCCTGGGCTGCCAAGCACGAACTTAACTGCTGCGCCACCGGGCGACCCCCTGATTGGTTCTTTTTTATATCTTCCATTTCTTTGTTGACGTTCTCACTGAGTTCATCCATTCTTCTCCCAAGATCAGTGAGCATATTTATGACTCTTTGTTTGAACTCTGTGTCAGGTAGATTGCACATTTCTGTTTCATTTAGTTCCTTTTCTGGGGTTTTGTCCTGTTCCCTTACTTGGAATGTATTTCTTTGCCTCCTCATTTTGCCTCTTTCTCTGTGCTTGTTTCTATGTATTGGATAGGTTGGCTACATCTCCTGACCTTGGAGAGATGGCCTTATGTAAGTGATGCCTTATGAGGCCCAGCAGTGTGCTTTCCTCTCGTCACCAGTTTCAAATGTTCCAGGAGTGACCCCTGTGTGGGCTACTTGTGTCCTTCTGCTGTGGCAGGATTTCTCTTGCTGTAGGTGCTGTAGGGAGGCTGAGCTGTCCCCCTGACCAGCTGGTTGTAATGCTCAGCTGCGTGTGGTTGTTGTAAGCCCTTCAGTCTCTTTATCAGGTGTGAGGAGCCCCAGCACAGTTGACTGCAAACTCTAATAGTACATTTCTGTGGCAGTTTTTCTATTAAGTGGGTAGGCCCCTAGCAAGGCTGGTTGTTAGGCTCAGGGGCTTACAATTGCTATAAGCCTTGGCCTGTTAGACTCTTGTCAGCTCTCAGAGGGTTGCAGGTGGGTGGGGCTGGCCCCAGGCACAGGAGCAGCCAATTGTTTCAGGCTTTGGAGGGTGGGGCCGATCCCCTTTGTGGCTGTTTGAGAAGCACAAGTCTTCTGCAGCTGAGAAGCCCCGCCACCCACAGGGCCTCACACACAGTCAACACAGTCCTGCCCTGTGTTGCATGTCCCTGACCCTCTAAAGTGGACCCAGTTGCTCTAAGGCAGGGGCCTCATACTCTCCACCTGCTCCTTAGGCTCACCTTGCCCCACAGAGGTGGACCCACTTGCCAGGCTGCAGGAATCCAGGCAGCTCTCTTAAGCAGGCCCACAAGTTGCCTGAGGGCTTGTTTTTGGGTGGGGCCTGTCCCTAGGGCAGGCTGCTTTCCTTGGCTGGATTAAATCGGTGCTCTAGAGGGTGGGGCAGACCCTTGGCTAGCAGGCCACAGGGAGAACGCTAATGGTGTCTGCCAGTGCCTGGACCAGGTCACAACAATGGCCACCACCAATGTCCCAGTCCCTCAGGAGGTCTCACCTCTCACTGAGATGCACCCAGAGTCTATCAGTTGAGTCACTTTTCACCAAAGGACTGTGCCCCTTTCTCTCTGGTGATTTTAGGTTGCTTTCTGAAATGGGTGAATTTGTGTGTGGTCCCTTTAAGAGCAGCTTTAATTTCTTTGTGTCCCAGCATTTCTGGGGGAATTCCCCATTGTTGTTAGTAGCCAGCAAAGCCAGATATTATGATACTTGTCTCGGTTGTGCAGGGTCCAAAAAATGCCAGTAGAGGCAATGCTCCCTGGCTCAGGTCCCCCCCTCCTCCAGGGAAGGCTGCATACCTTTGGATTTCTCCTGAGCAGCTGTGAAGCATTGAGGGTTGAGGAGGTGGCATTTTTTTCTCTCCAGAAGGGAATTTCTGCTTCTTCCACCTCAGTTAGGCCTGTCGTTTGGTGCAGGGGTTCCTCTTATCCAGTTTTCAGTTCTCTCTGAGCATAATTTTTCCAAGATTTGTTGTAAATCTGTTGTGTCTGTGGGAGGAGATGAGTTCAGAGTCTGCCTATGCCGCCATCTTGACCTGGAATCTCCTGTAAATATCTTTAGTATTCTTTTTTATAGCTGCATAGTACTCCACCATGTGGATATACCTTCACTTAGAGTTCTAATGGATTTTCACACGTCTTATTTGATCCTTGCAACTCCCCTTCGAGGTAGGCAAGATGCGTGTTCCCTCATTTTATAGTTGAGAAAATAGAGATTCTGAGAGGTAACAAGATGAGTAATGACAGAGTGGGGTCTAGAGATGGTCATCAGAGTTTGAGTCCAGCACTCCTCTCACTACACTGTGCTGTCAGCGTCTTTAGACCTCTTAATCCTCTACATTATAGGGGATCTCAGATTCTGTGGGCTGGTCTGGAACAGTGACCACTGTTTATAACATGTCTCTAGGTTTAATGGTAATAATACTGTGTTCTGAGATCCAAACAACTACTTTAAACTAAAATTATGTAAAGTGACCTACTACATCAGGACCTTGGCATGTACAAACTCGGTAATTTGAGGAGAGTTAATAAAGGACCTAGTTGTTGTAGGAAAAGGAAATAAAAACAATAATGAAATACCTTTTCCTAATCATCAGATTGGCAAAAATTAAGAAGCCCTACCAGACCAAGTGATGGAGAAGACATGAAGAAACAGGAATGCTCGTGCGCTACGAGGAAAGTATGTATTCGGTTGCTTTGGAGAATTTGGCAATATCTTGTAGATTTAAAGCTATGCATAACTTGGATGTAACAACTAACATGTCATGGGTTTATTATTGCTATTTTTAAATGAATTAATAAATATTTAAACATTTTCTCACTTTTAATCTCTAACGTGATAAATATTGATAGCTCTGACACACTTAAACAAAACCTTTTTGGGGTCCTAAATGAACTTCAAGACTGTAAAGGGGTCCTGAGACAAAAATGTTTGAGAACCACTACCCCAGAGAAATTCTGGAACATACACCTAAGGAGAACTGTTCAAAAATATCCATTGCAAGATCATTGGTAACAGTGAAAATGCGGACACAATCTAAACATCCGTGACAGGAGCATAGACAAATATGTTGCTGTATATTCACATTATGGAATTTTACATAGAAACTAAAATAAATCAATTTGGATAAATCTCAAAAACAATGTTTGGTGAAAAAAGCAAGTCATAGAATGCTGCATAGAATATGACACATTTTTTTAACTTTAAAAATTTGCAAAAGAATATCATGTATTGTACATATGTAGACATGTATGTATACTGAAAGCCTATAAACATGCCTGAGAATGATGTGCTCCAACTTCAGAATAGAGGGCTTCAACTCTATATATGATTTTTAAAAAACAGATGCATCTGAGGTAAATATGGGAAAATATTAAGATTTTGGGGGGGAGTACAAAAGTAATGGTTACATTATTACTATTCCTTCCTGTGTATTTGCCATACAGAAAGGGAGGCAAGAATGGGATGAAGGCCATCCAGATAATTATAGAAGAGAGAATTATCTGGACAGATGATCAAACCTCCTTCAAAGTGAGAAGAAAGAACTCGTAACAATGTAAAAACAAACCTCGGAAGGTATTTCAGGTTCTTTGAGAAGTAAGGAGAAAAGGTGGTTGAGGTGCACTGTAAAAAAGGCAGAGAAGAAAATTAACATTATTGAATGGTTCTTATGTGGTTGTCACTATCTCATGCAATATCTTATTTAATCCTCAAAACAACCCAGCAAGGTATATAAACCTAGCTTTTGGGATAATAATAAATTATCCCAAATTTATAGGTGAGCAAATCAGAGCTCAGAGAGGTTGCCCAGGCAAGCACGTGGAGGAATCAGACTTGGAGCCCACATCTTCTTGATTCAAAGAGAGGGTGTTGCTCTGTACAGTTCTTTGTGTGCTTCTCAAGGAGGGAACATAAAGTCAAGAGGCTGGAGGATACAGCATTTCTCTTCAATGATACTTTGTATATATAGTAACTAACTGAGGGATTCAAAGAATTCTAGAGCTGTCACAAATTAATCCTCAAAAATTATTCTGACCATGTATATGAAACTTTAGGATGTGTGGTATCACACAATGATAAGGCAATTTTCCCTTGATTAGAACATTAGTTGCAATGTCTGGAACATAATTCTGTTTTTCTTTAGTAGAACAGAATAATCACACTGATCACGTCTGCCTTTGGGGGGAGTCTTTCTTTTTTTTTCCTTTTGGATCATGATTCATTTCATTTTGAACAAATTAATGAATGAAAAGAACATTTGTTGAGGACCTTCCATATGCCCTGCCAGATAGTTTCTTACACATTACCTCATCCAATCCTCATAGCAATTGTGAAACCAGGAAACAGTTAGCCGTTGATGATTAAGCAGCTAGTAACTAGGCGGGATTGGAATTGGCCACCTCAAAATATGTCTCTGCCTGAAAGACACTTTGATCCCCCACCCCCACTAATTGACCAAAAGAGTTTGGGATGGGAGGCCTGCCCCCAGAACAGGCCATCACCACAGACATCTCCGGGTATCTGGGAGGGTCCTTGCTAAGCCCATTCTTAGTTCTGGCTACCCTTTGTAAGAGACATTTACATTTGTAAAGGAAATCTCCATTTGTAAAGGTGTCTTCTTCCCTGTACCGGGAAGAAGGGGCAGGAATGGCCTAACCTAGAGACTTGTCAGAGCAGAGGGCCGGGCGAGGACTTAAATCTGCAGGATAACCTTACCCATAGTTAATTGTGCTGTTCAGGCAATATGCTACCTGACTCTCACTAGGTTCCTATAGATAACGTCTCCCTGGGGCCTGTGTCACCATGGTAATGGGTGTTTGAGCTAATTTTTTCAGGAACTGGAACCCCTTGCCCACTTCAGGCCAGTTGAGACCACCAACCCATCAACTGGGCCCATGCAGACGTATGTCTGATACGTGACCTTTTGACATCAAGAGGTTAAAACTTCACCCTCAGGGCATGCTAACACTGCCATTCTGTGAACATCTGTCCTACAAAGAGGCATGAAGCCTGACTACACTTGTGCAGATCATCAGTTACCTCATCTCTCCTCACCTCCAATCATTTCAGACAGCCTTTCCCCCACCCCATAAATATCCCTGAGTCCCTTTTCGGGGAGTGGATTTGAGATTCGTTCTCCCATTTCCTCACTTGGCTGCCTTGTGATTATTAAACCCTCTCTCTGCTGCAATCTCGTCGTCTCAGTGTTTGGCTTTCTGGGCAGTGGGCAAAAATGCACCTGGTGCAGTAACAATTGTTTGAGGGTTTTATGTTCCCCACTTTACAGAGGAAGAAACTAAGGCTCAGAAATCAGTCACTTATACAGTGACACACCAAGAGTTACATAGTGCTATTTCCAACCCAGGTCTGTCTGACTTTTTCATATCATGCTTTTGAACAATCATTTACTAATCATTCTAAAGATAAGACTTTAAATTGACTCTGGAAGGGAATACTTTAAAATTCTTAGAGGCTGCAGAGATTTCCTTTGTAAGGAGAAACCAAGAGAGCGACACTGCCTTGTTGCTGACTTAAAACTTTCCAGGAAGCTCTTTGCATGCTGTCCAAATATTTAACTGGCATTACTCTTCTTGATGAATCCTCTGCCTGCTCCTTTAGGAGGTAGGGTAAACAGTAGTTGAATTATTAATATTATTGTTTTGTAATGTTAGTAATTTTGAGCATAAATTTTAAAATTTTACTTTTATCAAAGTAATACAGGCACATAGGTTAAAATTTTCCCAAAAGTCTTAAGAGGTTCATAATCAAAAAGAATGATCCCTTGCTTATCTTCCCTCCATTGCCTGCTTCCAAGAAGCAATTACTGCACTCTTTCAGCTATTTCTTCCAGAGTATACTTCCAGATTTTAAAATAATTTGCAAATCAGTATTCTTTGATCCATAAATTTTAGACATCATATATTGATGTCTGATCGTGGGAGATAAGGATTTAGCTCTATTATCATGCCTCTCCTCCCATCATCTTCCTAATACAGTTTTTTGGTATAAGAGCTTTGTTGAGACAGAATTCACATGCCATACAATTCACCCTTTTGAAGTGTACAATTCAAGACCTTTTTGTGTACTCACAGAGTTGTACAACCATCACTACTATGTAGTTTTAGAACATTTTTGTCTCCCCAAAAAGAAACTTTATACCCGTTAGCAATCATTCTCCATTCTTTCCTCCCCTCAACCCTAGGCAAACACTAATCTATTTTCTGTCTCTACGAGTTTGCCTATTCTGAACATTTCATATAAATGGAATCATACAATATATGGCACTTTGTGTCTGGCTTCTTTTATTTATCATGTTTTCAAGGTTCATCCATGTTATAGCATGTATCAGTACTTCATTCTTTTTTTTTTTTTTTTTTTTGTGAGGAAGACCAGCCCTGAGCTAACATCCGTTGCTAATCCTCCTCTTTTTGCTGAGGGAGACTGGCCCTGGGCTAACATCCGTGCCCATCTTCCTCCACTTTATATGGGACGCCGCCACAGCATGGCTGACAAGCAGTGCGTCCGCGGGCGCCTGGGATCCGAACCGGCGAACCTCGGGCTGCCAAGCGCGGACTAATCCGCTGCGCCACTGGGCCGGCCCCTAGTACTTCATTCTTTTTTATGACTAAATTAATATTCTATTTTATGTAGTTGACACTACATTTTCTTTATCTATTCATCAGTTGATAGTCATCTCAGTTGTTTCCACTTTTTGGCTATTATGATTAATTATGAACATTCATGTACCCATTTTGTGTGCACATATATTTTCAATTCTCTTGGGTGTATACCTAGGAGTGAAATTGTGTAATATAGTGAAACTCCATGTTGAAGTTTTTGAGGAATTGCCAAACTGTTTTCCCAAGTGGTTGCACCGTTTTACATCCCCCCTAGCAATGTAGGAAGGTTCCCATATCTCCACATCCTTGCCAATACTTGTCTTTTTAATTTTAGAAATGCTAGTGGGTGTGAAGTGTTATCTTATTGTGGTTTTGATTTGCATTTTGCTAATGGCTAATGATGTTGAGCATCTTTTCATGTGCTTATTGGCCATTTATATCTCTTCTTTGGAGAAATGTCTATTCAAATTCTTTGCCTATCTCTAAATTGAGTTACTTGGTGTTTTTTATTGTTATGAGTTGCAAGAGTTCTCTTTATATTCTGGATACAAGTCCCTTATCAGATACATTATTTGCAAATATTTTCTCCCATTCTGTGAATGTCTTTTTACTTTCTTGATGGTGTCCTTTGAAACAGAAGAGTTATTAATTTTGATGTCGTCCAATTTATCTATATTTTCTTTTGTCACTTGTGCTTTCGGTGTCATATCTAAGAAATCATTGTTTAATCCAGAACCAAAAAGATTTACTTTTATGTTTTCTTATAAGAGTTTTATAGTTTTAACACTTACATTTAGATGTATGAGCCATTTTGACTTACTTTTTTGTATATCATGTGAAGTAGGGATCCAACTTCATTCTTTTGCATGTGTGTACCCATTTGTTCCAGCACTGTTTGTTGAAAACCTCATAGAGTTTCCCAAGTTTTGGTGATATCACTATTCAGTATTTACATTATTGTGTATATGTAAATACAATCTTTGCTGAACCAAGAGATACACTGTTATTGTTTCCTTTCTTGTAAAAAAAAAGTCTACTTTTCCCAGAGTTAGCAGTAACCTCATTTTTATTGTTGCTGTTTCTTTAATTTCTTTGAACCCATGCCTACACCTTTCCATACCTTCTAATAGTGTCTGTTTCCACAGGACCAACCCTATCAGCTAATCTACCAATTCCTCTTTTTTTCTGGAGATATCATTTTGGGGTGTTTGTCCCCCTGCACCAATCCACACTTCTTGCTCCCCCAAAATAATTCCTGCCCAAACCTCCACAGCACTCCACGTGCTTATACACATAAGCTCCTCATTGCAGTTTTTCTTGGAGATGTTCCTAGAGCTGCAGTCTTCTTGCTCCTGCCTAGGCTGGCCTGGACTTCCCTTCAATAAGTCCTGGGAATCACCAGGACCTCTTTCTCCTATTGGTTCTCTCATTTCCTGGATCCCATTTCTCTGCTATTTTAATGGAATATAGACTCCAGTAGTTTCCTGAGAAAATGCATGGGAGATAAATTATTTTTTATCTTTACGTGGCTAAAAATGTCTTTATCTCTACCCTTATATATATAGTTTGGTTGGGGTTAGAAGTCAAGTATAGAAATTTTTTTCCCTCAGCACTTTGGAAGGCATCCCTCCACTGTCTTCTGGCATTCAATGTGGCTTTTGAGAAGTTTCTGCCATTCTGATACGGCATCTGAGTCCTTAGCATGTGCCTCATTTTGTCTCTCCAGAAGTTTTTATGGTCCTTTTTTTAATACTTGATATTCTGGACTTTCATTACAATATGTCTTGTTCTGGGTCTTCTTGTCACGCATTGTGCTGGATACTGAATGAGTCCTTTCATTCTGGGGACTCGTGTTCCCGTTCGAGGAAATGTCCTTATATTGGTTCTCTGATCATTCTTCCTCACTCTTTTCTCTGTAGATTCCTGTTCCTCAGATGTTAGACTTCCTGGATGATCTTTTAGAGTTTTCCATCTCTGTCTCTTTATTTTACTTCAGAGGGGTTTCTTCAACTTTATCTTTCAATCCTTCTACTGACTTAAAATTTTTTTTGGCTATTTTTAATTTCCAAGAGATTAGGTTTTTCTTGTTCTCTGATGATACCTTTTAAAAATAAACAAGTAAATTTCTGTTCTTGTTTTGTGGATATAATATCTTCTCTCATCTCTCTCAGGATGTTAACGTTAACTCATATTTAAATTGACTCATTTCCTCTGAATTCTTTTTTTCTCTTGGTTAGTTTTCACCTCTTGTTTATTGAAACCTTTCCTTAAATACCTAGCAATCCTTATATCTCATATTTAAGAGTGGGACACAAAAAAGCTGACTGGAAGTTGTGTGTGTGTGTGTTATGTGGTGTATGTGTGTGTGGTGTGTGGCATGTGTGAATGTGTGTCTGTGCTGGGGTGAGGGAGGACTGGGAATAGGAGGTGTGGAGCGTTGGGCCTCACCATAGTGTGATCAGGTGGCAAACCAGTTTTTTTGAGGGGGAAAGCAAGATTTAGGTTTGGGGTTTCAGCAGTCTGACTTTATCAAAGATGAAATTTGTGTTCCTAATTTTTCTTTTGGTTTTTGGATGATTTTCAAGAGGAGAAGGAGGTGGGAATGTCTTTCAGCCATCTTAAAACAGAAAGTCCTTTGCTGAACTATTTTTCAGTGTTGCGCAAAGTCAGAAGACTGGCAGAAGAGAATGGAGCCCCGTGGGGGAAAGTCAGCACACAAGAAGCTGTGGATTTTTTTGGTGTTTGTTTTCAAGACTGTATTATCATAAGTGACAGTCACATAACTAGTATCGGGAGTAGACACAGGATTTCTTCTTCCTGGGAGAGCAGTCTAGCATATTTCACAAACCTTTCTTGAATCAGAAATCGCTCTTCACTGTAGGTAAAATGCCACTGGATTTTCAGTTATCTTGGAAAGAGTTCCCTATCATGGCAAAAAGAGACATATCTTTCTGGGTCTTTTCAATCTCAAATTCCTAAAACCTGACGATACCCGAAACATAGAGTGAAGAAGTTCTTGGAAAGTCAGGTAGTTATGTGTTGACAGGAATACCTCAAAAGCTAGAGTTTAAAATTACTGTCCCAAGTAATCAATAAAACTTGGCAAACAAACAAGTTGGCAAGGAGAAGGAGGCTGTGTAATTCAACAAAGAACATTTAGATGAACAGATTTGTTTTATTGCGTTCTGGCATGCAGAATCAATTCGAATGCCAGCTTTCTATACGGGTTTTAAAATTATTTTGCTTGGCATAATAGTTTTTCTCAAAGTATTCCAAGAAGTAGCATAATGTGTCTCCATATATTGTGAACTTAAAACCATGGATTAAATGTATTCAATTGTTTATTTGAACTATTGGTTAGCCCTGTATATTCATTTCATATTTAATGTCTGCATGCTTCACTGAGATAATTTCATGTATCAGTAAATCTGCGGTTCCCTTCCTATTTACGGAGATTAGTACTGGCTGAGAAACGTTTTAGAGCTTCAGAATCACACAAGTAACAGTGACTTTTGCAGTTTTGTTGCAAACAACCAGAGCAGATCCCTGTTATCTTTTCCTAAGTTGCTCAAGGTGTCTCTAGAGATCATACGTCCTTTATGAGGAGAGTGTCCAAAGGCAATATTACACTTTAAAAACCAAAATTACATGGGGCCGGCCCTGGGGCGTAGCAGTTAAGTTCGCACGCTCTGCTTTGGCGGCCCAGGGTTCGCAGGATCGGATCCCAGGCACAGACCTACGCACCACATATCAAGCCATGCTGTGGCGGTGTCCCATAGAAAGTAGAGGAAGACAGGCATGGATGTTAGCCCAGGCCCGATTTTCCTCAGCAAAAAGAGGTGGATTGGCAACAGATGTTAGCTCAGAGCTAATCTTCCTCACACACACACAAAATTACATAGTGTAAAAACTAAATTTTATATAGGAAGGCCATTAAGATAACTTGAGTCATGAGATAAACACTTTACATATTATGCAGCCAGAGTTCTGAGATATTTTGAGATATATTTGGCAGAAGCTACACAATTTGGATTTGAAAGCAGATTAGAATTACTTCCATAATATAGTAGGCCCAGGGAAAAATGGTGTCTCCAAAAAGCTTGGAATAAAAAAGAAAGATTGTTTATCTAGCCATTTCAATTGCACTCTTAAGAATATATCAGATGCCTTTTGGTGATGTTTTTCTTTTTTATGTCTTGCTGTATTTCCACATATTCTATAACGTCTATGTATTTCTTTAATAGTTACATTAAGATTAATGAATTCTACTTTGAAAATTTTGCAATCCAAAAGATATAAATGAATTTATGGGAATTTACAACAGTAAATATTTTTGATACACTCACAGATAGTAAAACAAATGATTACCATCTAGTGTAATAAGAACAAAAAGTTATTCTGACATTTAACCTAGATCATTCCACCCTCAATTATGTGATGATCTCCTAAATATAAGTATTAGAACTTTTATCTCTCCAGACACTTACAAGGGAGAAACTAAGCATACTTTCTAGAATATATGCTAAAATTCTGCCCCTACCATCATGAAAATAGAATCTTTCCCTTTTAACCATAATCTCTTATAATTCATATATATATATATATATATATATATATATATATATATATATATTTTTTGGTGAGGTAGATTAGCCCTGAGATAACATCTGTTGCCAATCCTTCTCTTATTGCTGAGGAAGATTGGCCCTGAGCTAAAATCTGTGCCCATCTTCCTCTACTTTAAATGTGGGACACCTGCCACAACATGGCTTGATAAGCAGTGTGTAGGTCCATGCCCGGGATCCGAACCTGTGAACCCTGGGCCGCCGAAGTGGAGTGTGTGAACTTAACCACTATGCCTCCTGGTCGGCCCCCTATAATTCATATTTTGAGGATCAAATTATGAACTGTATCTTGGAATTTCCCCCAGCTCTTTTCTTATGCAATTCCAAATTGGCAGGAAAGACTTTTCTTGTTAACTGCCAAGTAATTATTTCATCATGAGGCTCACCAGAGAAAGAATCTCTATTATCTCTACATGTGAGGAAGCACCTTCCAAAAGAATTTTAACTCATTACATGAGGGATGGAAAAAGACACAGATGCACGTGATTTGAATTTGGCAGAAGCACAAACGCATTTGAGATATTAGATTTTCCAGTTGCATTGCCTAGCAGAATGAGATTTGCCAAATTTGGAGGGGCTTGCGTGTTTTTGGTATATAAATAGTATTCTGTTCACAGGATTAACAAAGGTGAGGGAAGTCCTATGTTGTAGTTGGAGGAATAGCTTGTGAAATACTTAGGTCTTGGACCAACTCTGCTGCCGACTGTATATATCAACTTGGATAAAGTCCCTAAATGAGGGCCCCGTGCCTTGGTTCTCTTTAACACGAGTATATCAAAACCTGCTAATCTGATGCCTCTTCTTAGGTATCATGAGAAACTGGACTAGGAGGCAGACACAGGCTCTGGTCTCATCTTTGTCACTTAGTCTGTGGCAAGACATTTGAACTTCAGTTTCCTCATCTATCAAATGGGGACACTAATCCCTGGCTACTTAACAAGTTTCCTAATCATGAGACGGTATGTGAAAAAGTATTCCGCAAATTACAAAATGTTATAACAATGTAAGGTATTATTAGTAGTACCTATAACACTATACCTATGAACGTGATGCATGTAAAGGAATTTTCAGTTTTGTAAAAATGTACAAATACCATTATTGTGCCCTTTCCTAGTTATGCTATCAAAACTTGAGATTTCAGAGAACTTTTTCTCTATTCTATGCGTTCCGCCCAAGGTATTAAACTCTGTAAAACATGTCCCCCTGGGGACTTGTGCCCGTGCTGATTTCCTCATCAGGGAGCCCCACGTGGCACAGTGGAAAGAGCGCCTGACTTGGGATCAGATCTCAAGTGGCGCCTGAGTTGGGTCACTAACTACTTGTATGACTGTCCGAACGTCCCTGGGCCTCAACTTCTTTGTCTCCGACATGAGAGGTTGAACCAGATAACCTCTGAAGTCCTATCTGGTTATAAAATTCTACTATTTTATATTTATTTAAAATATCAATTGCTTTTGAGGGTTCACTAGAGTGATTCAGAGTCTCTGTGTCACATGTTACACGAGGGGCTGCGCAAGCAATTGCACAGGAAACTCTGAGCTATTTAAATGCAGGATTAGGGAGAGGTATTTTGTTTGGCAGCCCCGAGGTGACCCTGCACAGCAAGGTGCCCACCAAGTAGGATCTTCAACAACCTAGGAGCCGTTGTGAAATGAATCAACCCCGGGGTCCTGCCTGCAGCCTAGGGAGGTGGGCTTTGTTGCCATGGTGCTCCTGGGGGCAGCCGAAGTATAAACCTACACCAGGGGACCTGACTCCATTGCTTTAAAATTACCTCCTAAATTAAAGGAGAGTCCTAAGCCCTAAATGCCCAGGAATTAATGACTACATGGAGCATTTCTGAAAATTAGATTTTGTTTTGAACCTATTCATAAAGCAAAGGCATTCAACATGAAAAAACACAGGCTTTTGAATTAGACGGACGTTGATATGAATCCCAGATTGAGTTTCCTAATGGGAAACCTTAGGTAAATTGATCTCTCTGAGACTCAGTTTCTTCGTCTCTAAAATGGGATAATAGCTACTTTGCAGACTTATTGTACAGAAAGGGCATTAAAGTATCTGGCAAGTATTAGGGACTCAATAAATGGTCATTATCATTCATTGAATGAAAACATATTTCTAAAATGTTGTGATTGTGCAATTTAGATAAGAATGAGTCTGAAGGGTTTCAGAATAAAAACAAGGTATTTGAAAACAGTTTTTCTGTTTTAAAGGTTTAAATGGTAAACTGATAGA
Source organism: Tapirus indicus (assembly GCA_031878705.1). NCBI lineage: Eukaryota > Metazoa > Chordata > Mammalia > Perissodactyla > Tapiridae > Tapirus > Tapirus indicus. Next base: position 7,280,098 of record CM062923.1, on the reverse strand, counting down.
GCCCATACAGAACTTGCTACCTGTTACTTGGATTTTATTCTTCTTTATTAGATCGTATGTCAAAAAAAGAGATTTTTCTGTTTTACATGTTATTTGGTGTGTAAAATTTTTGTATACTTTAGGGATTTTTTTGCTTTTGTTTTCCAATTTCATTTTCTTTAAACCTAAATCTCCATGGAGCTGTCTGAAAAATCTAAATCATCACAGAGCCGATGCAGATCCAGGGTTGTGCTGGAGTCGGCTCACACCAGCTCCTGAGAGCTATGCTTGCTCCAGCTTATTACTCACGTTCAGTTGCATCTTGTTGCTGTCTGAAACTGACCATAGTGGGAGTGTTTACTCCGTGGAAACTGGTGAACATTACAAGTCAGGTCTCTTTAATTTTTCCAGAGCCAGTTGCTAAACACTTACAAGCACACCACTGGATATAAAATTCCTAGAATTTTTTTCATGTTTGGCTTTATTAATTAAAATGTACCTTTCCAAATTGTTCTTTTCAGTTTCTCCTTGAAATGCAAGCTTTAGAAGAGCAGGGACTTTGTTTTATTTACTGATGAATCCCAAGTGTCTAAAACAATAACTATTCCAGTCAATATTAGAAATAAGCCACTGTCCTTAATAGCATTTCCTCTGTCATATACTTAAAGTTGCTACTATTTCGAAGCTCTTCAAATGTTCAAACTATCACTAAATCGAAGTCCAAGTTTCTCTCTCTAAAGCAGGAAAGGCCTAAGATTTTTAGGAAAGAAATTGATTATCAGACACCAACTTCTAATTTAATGCAGCACATCTGTGAAAAATATAACTTTGAACCAGACTGCATTTGAGAGGGTCTGGATAAGTTATTCACAAGACAACCTCCAGATCATTTGAACCAGTTAATCTATTCAGTAGAATTGTTTGGCGTTATCTATCTGCACGCTAAATAGATGATTTTGATTTTGATATAATCGATAGGAAGCTGTTCTTCTGGGGAGTAACTAAGACTAGAAGTAGCTTCCAGAAGGTAGTCCTGAAATATAGTAAGTCCCTGCTGTCAACATGTAAAACTGGTGCTAGCTTTTTTATTTTATGTTTAAGACTAGACTTGTACACCTCTGATCAGACCTGGGCTAAGTTGATAAAGTGGAAATGGCAAAGAAGAAACATGTTTTAGAGATATTAATGATAAAAGAATTGGCAAGAAAATGATAGATTGGAGAAACTGGAAGGTGTTGTCAAAAAGTTGAGTTAGTATAAAAATCTCTTGAGTATAAAAGTGGAGGATCGAGAGTTTCCTACCACTATTTGAACGGAAAAACAGGAGCCTGGTTTTCAAAGTGTTAAGTTTCAGGTGTCGGAGAGGCATTCAAATGGAGATGTTCTGGAGGAAAGCTGGAATATGATAAAACAGGCACTGGGCATTTCCCAGGTTGTCTCCCCAGGGTCATTCTATTGCTAATGACCATCCCACCAGTTTGGAAGGATGATAAAATACATCAAAGACTTTGCTTTTCCCAACTACATTTTCTCGGGTACATCTTCTTTCTCACTAAGCCCACCATGTCCCAGTTCAAATGGTTTGTTAAAATGGACCTTCAGAGTCTGAAGGAAGTTAGAGGGTACAACTCTAAAAAGTTGAACTACACGCCAGACACGATGACACAGTGCTAAGAGCTCAGTCTCTGAATGTAAACTCCGAGTACTGGTTCTACAATTTCCTAGAAGCACGACTATGATCAAGTTACCTATTCTTGCTACACCTCACTTTTCTTCTCTGTAAAATGGGTATAATAAGAATTCCCTTTACTGTTGCTGTGAAGACTAAACAAGATAGTTCATGAAAAGCACTTAGCCTAGTTCCCAGCACATAGTAAGCATTCAGTAAATGGAACCAATTATATCACAAGAGTTTTACTTGACCCACATTTAGCCCAGGGAATGCATCCTGGAAGTGGAAGCTGTAAGCAAATCAGCACCAGAAGGGTCTGGGAGCAGTACTGCATATTCCTTGTGAAGATGAGTTCTGGCATTGAGTGGTAGAAATTGCTCTTTTGATCTCTTCAAACCCTTAGAAGTCACTGCATGGTCAGGCTATCAGCACTTCCAGCTCCTATTCATGTGCTTGGTCAATCCTCCCAGGCTACAGTGACTTTATGATACCCTTCAAGATGTTATAGGACTTCCATTCATCCTTAATTCCCTGCTGATTATTAATCTCTGTTTTCTCCATCATTTTTTATCTCCTTAGTGTAAAACTTGCTTTTTGACATTCAGTTTGAAATGCTCCCATGACACTTTGGCAATATCTGAAGCATCATGTGGATGGGGCACCATTTACAGGTAAATCTGTCCACCAGAACATGGAATATCGGAATACAAAGAGGCCACAACAGAGTAAGAAACAGATAAGCACCTTTCAAACCAAGGAAACGTCGTTGACTGACAAAGTGCCATGGAACTTGTGCTAAGAATTTTTAGGGATAAATATGTTTGGGGATGAGCAGGACTGTGGCAAGTCAGTGTGGTGTGAGGAAGAATCAAGGCAGAAGCCGGTCCTCAACATGTGCTAAACCAGAGAGTTTCCCCAGAACATGACTGAATTTAGAAAAAAACCCAAATTCAAGTAAGACTGAGGAACACTACACAAATCCTAGCGATATTAGAATGTGCAAGACTCAGAGGACTCCTGAAAATACAGAAATCCTTCTGGTTTTGTTTAACTCACATTTTCTTGAATGATTGGACCCAAAAACACTTTTTTGTGCAATGAATAGAAAGCTCCACGAAATACCCGACTCCAGGCGTTTCCAGTCACACTCCATTTTGGTCAGACGGTTGCCCTTCTCCTAGACCTTAATCTTCATGATACAATTCTTGTCATGAATACACATTATCTCTGCCTCTAGCCCCAAATGAATGACTGTTTTAATCATTTTTTGTATTCTTGTTAGACTAAAATCCTTTCTCTTTGGGTGTCAGGTACATTCCAGTTGTCACCAATTCCACTAATCCGCTTACCTCTGACTTTATGGATCATTTCTTGTACTGACAGCCCGTACATTTTATTTCTTAGAGCAGTGCTGTCCAGTAGAATTTTCCGTGATGATGGAAACGTTCTCTCTCTCTCTCTGCTCTGTCCAATACTCTAGCCACTAGCCATATGTGGCTACTGAGCACTTTAAATGTGGCTAGTGCAACTGAATTTTTAGTAGAGCTGAGTTTTTAATTTTATTTAATTTTAATTAATTTACATTTAAGTAGCCATATGTGGATAGTGGCATTATATTGGGTAGTACAGTCTTAGTGGATCCTGTATATCTTAACCAGGAAAGAAATAAGAGGATAGAAGCCACGTAGGTAAGTTAAAGCCATAATGACCCCCACTATGCACAAAACATTGATCACCAGATATTTCTTCAAAATACAACATGTTGAACATTTTTCTGGGGGGCTATCTGTGCAGTTGTTAGAAAGTAGATAATTTTTGGTATATTATGGAGAAAAAGTACCATTAAAGTATAGCAGATGAAACCACTTAGTGGAAAGGCTAATATCAGAGACTAAAAGGAAGATCTGGAAAGATGCACTTTAAATAATGGTGGAAATATTGGAAATAACCTTCAGGGATATTCAGTTTGGACCACCTCTGATGTAAAATTGACTTTCAAATGTTGCGGTGGAAAAAACTAAATCCAAAGAATAAAAATTCACATGATTAAAGTATCTTCTTGTGTCCTGTGGCCCATCTCCAAGAGTGGAGAGGATGGCCTTCCATTTGGTAAGAATACAACACAGGCTCCTCAGTGTTCACAAAAGGGCAGCTCATGCCCGGTAACTGGAGAGTTTGGATCACCCTTAAGTTTACAAAATTGGTTATCAGCACTTCAGCTACTTATTAGAGACTCAAGTTATGGATTGTCCAGACAAAGTTCATGTCAAAAGTCCAGCGGAGACAACTGATATTTGGAAGGGCCTTGTTCCTAAGGTTCTCCAAGTTTTATCCCTGTATCAAATCAAATCTCTAGAAAGTGTGGACTCAACTTGTATCTCCTTGGCACTGTGGTCATAAAAGAAAAGTTCACATTATGCCTCAGCTGTTATCAAAAGGCTGCATAAGAAGCAGCCATAAGTAGAACTTCTGTGCCTTCTTTGTGAAACTACTGGAAGGACATTATCTCGTATGCTATTCATGATATCTACCCACTGGAGAAGTTTCTCTGATACCAGAGTCAGCAAACGCTTGTTTCATGATGAACTGAAATGTTTCCTTTTCTAAGGCAATGAAAAATGTTGTGTTTCCCTCTTTGTCTCCGTTCTCAAGAAACTCGAGCTAGTTATGTGCTTATTTGCAGGAGATTTTCTCAGCCCAAGATTTCTATTATAATTTTTCCTTATCTTCCCTCACTAGTACTTGGTCATTTTATTTTTGTTGTTACATTAATGATTTTATTACAGTCATAATTTTTGTGGTACTCTGCATCAAATCCATTTTGGAAGAGATGACACAGATTCTCTCCTTGACCAAACTCTACTCAGGCTCCTCTGAAGTTTTTGACTATGCAGTGACTTTTCCACTTCTGTGTTTGTCTCTGCATCATCCAGTCTTAGCGAGAATCCTCCCCTTACTCCTGATATTTTCTTTTAGTAATTTTCCATCCACTGACCCCCACCCCACTCCTTGGCTATAAATTCCCATTTGTGTGTGCTGTAATCAGAATTGAGCCCACTTCTATGCTGAGGTCTCTCTTCCCCTATGCCAATAGTTCCTGATTAAAAATCTTTTTATTGCTTTAACTACTATCCAGCTCTGGCTTTTCTTTAACAGAGGACAGAATATAAATATCAATTCTTGTATACAGATTCGTTTTTCCTTTCTTTGTTCCCTAAAAAAATTGGGACACCTTCTTAGAGATATGATTCTGAAACTTAGGGTTCAATACCAAGAGTCCAGTCATTATTTAAGGCCTGGTCCTCGCACCTTCTCTTCCAAGGTGCTGCGAACAGCTGGCAGGTCCAGCTCACATCGCAACGTCACTGTGGGGTACGACTCACCACTACCACAAAGATTGTCAAGCGTCATTCCATCACAGCATGCCGTTTCAAGAAATAGCACAGGAGCCCCTGTCATCAAAATGAGGACTCTGTAGCCCAGTTTTTCAAGACCTTCTATTTCTTTTGTATCCATCCACAATATCGGCTAAAATCCTTTTCACACCAAAAGCCTTAATCAAGAGTGTTTTGTCCAGTAAGTATTTTTCCTTCTGAGCAAACTTCAGAAGAAAAAACTTTCATGGTGGCTGAAGGTACATTTTGCTAGATTGAGTGGAAGACGAAGTTCAACTTCATGCTGCTTTACTTTCTTTATTATATGTTAACTATAGATATTTAAAAAGAATAACTTCTATATTAAGTGATAAAGCATTCTCCAAAACATGTTTAAATCTGAGGCAGTTCACAAATGGATACAGATTTTCCTCCTCCTGAACCTGTACCTCTATTTTAACATTCTTCTCACTTTGCTTATGAGAATCAGAATTAAACATGAAATATCATCTGCCTTCTAGATGATAAAAAGAAAGTTCTAAACTAAAGAGTTTTTAAATTTACATCTTTTCAGGAAGTCTAGATTTGCAAAATGAAGCAAAGGATTATGTTGCTGGCTCTCACTGGACACTTTTCTCTGGTCCTGAAGGGTAATCTGGTTCATAAAAGTTGGGTAGAATGTTCATTTGGTTTAATGCAGACAAATCTTCTGGGATAGAGATGGGTATTTTTGTGCTCAGTTTTTAAACCTGGGCATTCTGTAGATAAGAGAAATCTGGTTGCCTTTCCTACAGCTCTTTGAACATTTGTTTGGTTTTTCTTTTAACTGAAAGGCATGATTTACATTTTCTCTTGTCTACTTGCAAGTTAAATTACTGACTTGAGGGTACTGTTAGTTTCCTGATACGTATTGTAAGGATATTTATATTGCAAATCATTTGCACACTGTATAAGTAAATAAAATGCATTATTCTGTTTATATTTTAAGAAATATAGGCATTATAGCTATAGGCATTGAATTGAAGTAACTGTCACTGGTGTAAAGTTCAGGCATCTAAATATGGTAATAATACTGTAGTTCCTGTCATGCCAAAATCAGAATTAGCTAACAGAGTTCTCTCTGATCAAGTATACTCAAGACTGTTTTCTTTTAGTATCTCTGAAAGACCTAATTGACTTAAATTTCAAATATCATTAGAAAAACCTGTAAAGCTTGGTTAACTGATAGAGTTGTTTTTAACCTCTGTCTGAAGAATAGCAACACCGGTTTTACTACTCAGAACTGCGGGACTATTACTGCAGCCTCAGCAGCTAGAGTACCAAAATTTTACCCATAGGGCAATAGGAACAACAAAAGTTTTCACTCCAGGTTTCTTAACCTTGAAGCTATTTAGACAGAGGAGTGGGTGGAACCTGTGTATACATGGGTAAGGCCACGTGTTGGTTCTGGAGCCAGTATCCCTCCTATGACAATCTGGGGAAATTACAACTACAATGTTTCAGAGTTAGAAGACAACTTAATCATCTAGCAACTCCCTCATTTTACAGATGAGGAAAGTGAGACCCAAGGGTGACTTATTGGTTGTTAGCTAGATACAGAATAAACTGAGATGAAGATTCCCTACTCTTTTGACTGTACTATGTTACATAGATGTGCATTTCATATACTTGTATTTCTGGGCAGAATTTTAGCTTTTAATTAGGAAATATGAAAGATCTGATGTCCTCCCATTATCAAAGCATAGCATTCAAAATAAATCACAGCTATTAAAACAATTAATTCAAAGGCTGATGGGGGAGCATTGTAAAGGAAGGATCAGGCCATTAACACCTGAATCCACTGAACAATTTCAACATCACCAAAAAAGAAACACTCCACAAATTGAATTTGCAGTCCGAAACACAAGGGACAAGAAACGAAGGAAATGCAAAAGAACCAGAAGATGAACAATAAAATAGCAACATTAAACCCTCATATATCAATAATCACTCTAAATGTAAATGGATTGAATTCTCCAATCAAAAGACACAGAGTGGCAGGATGGATTAAAAACCAAGATCCAACAATCTGCTGCCTCCAGGAAACACATCTCAGCTCTAAAGACCAACACAGACTCAAAATAAAAGGATGGAAAACAATACTCCAAGCTAATGGCAAACAAAAGAAAGCAGGAGTAGCCATACTTATATCAGACAAAGTAGACTTCAAGATGAAAAAGGTAATGAGAGACAAAGAAGGGCAATATATAATGATAAAAGGGATACTTCACCAAGAAGACATAACACTTATAAATATCTATGCACCCAACACAGGAGCACCAAAGTACATAAAACAACTGCTAAAAAATCTTAAAGGAGATATTAACAATAACACAATAATAGTAGGGGATCTTAATACCCCCCTTACATCAATAGATAGATCATCCAGACAAAAAGTCAATAAGGAAATAATGGACTTAAACGAAAAACTAGACGCAATGGATTTAATAGATATATACAGAGCACTCCACCCACAAAAAGCAGAGTACACATTCTTCTCAAGTGCACATGGAACATTCTCAAGGATAGACCGTATATTAGGAAACAAGGCAAACCTCTATAAATTTAAGAAGATTGAAATCATTACAAGCATCTTTTCTGATCATAATGCTGTGAAACTAGAAATCAACTACAAGGAAAAAACTAGGAAAGGGACAAAGATGTGGAGACTAAACAGCATGCTACTGAACAACCAATGGGTCGTTGATGAAATAAAAGGAGAAATCAAAAGCTATCTGGAGACAAATGAAAAGGAAAATACACCATACCAACTCATATGGGATGCAGCAAAAGCAGTCCTGAGAGGGAAATTCATAGCAATACAAGCTCACCTGAACAAACAAGAAAAATCCCAAATAAATAACCTTAAATTGCACCTAACAGAGTTGGAAAAAGAAGAACAGACAAAGCCCCGAATCAGCAGAAGGAGGGAAATAATAAAAATCAGAGCAGAAATAAATGAAATTGAAACCAAAAAAACAGTAGAAAGGATCAATGAAACAAAGAGCTGGTTCTTTGAGAAGATAAATAAAATTGACAAACCCTTAGCCAGACTCACTAAGAAAAAAAGGGAGAAGACTCAAATAAATAAAATTAGAAATGAAAGAGGAGAAATTACAACAGACACCACAGAAATACAAGGGATTATTAGGGAATACTATGAAAAACTTTACGCCAACAAATTGGACAACCTAGAGGAAATGGACAAATTCTTGGACGCGTACAACCTCCCAAAACTGAATCAAGAAGAAATAGAGAATCTGAACAGACCAATCACAAGTAAAGAGATTGAAACAGTAATCAAATACCTCCCAAAAAATAAAAGCCCAGGACCAGATGGCTTCCCTGGAGAATTTTATCAAACGTTCAAAGAAGATTTAGCACCTATCCTTCTCAAACTATTCCAAAAAATAGAGGAAAATGGAATACTTCCCAACACATTCTATGAGGCCGACATCATGCTGATACCAAAGCCAGACAAGGACAATACAAAGAAGGAAAACTATAGGCCAATATCGCTGATGAACATAGACGCAAAAATCCTCAACAAAATATTGGCAAACCGAATACAGCAATACATCAAAAAGATCATACACCACGATCAAGTGGGATTTATACCAGGGACACAGGGATGGTTCAACATCCGCAAATCAATCAACGTGATACACCACATTAACAAAATGAAGAATAAAAACCACATGATCATCTCAATCGATGCAGAGAAGGCATTCGACAAGATCCAGCATCCATTTATGATAAAAACTCTCAACAAAATGGGTATAGAAGGAAAGCACCTCAACATGATAAGGGCCATATATGACAAACCTACAGCAAACATCCTACTCAACGGGGAAAAACTGAAAGCCATTCCTTTGAGGACAGGAACAAGACATGGGTGCCCACTCTCACCGCTCTTATTCAACATAGTACTGGAAGTTCTGGCCAGCGCAATTAGGCAAGAAAAAGGAATAAAAGGACTCCAAATAGGCAATGAAGAAGTGAAACTCTCACTATTTGCAGATGACATGATCCTATACATAGAAAACCCAAAGAATTCCATTGGAAAACTACTAGAAACAATCGACAACTACAGTAAAGTGGCAGGGTATAAAATCAACCTACAAAAATCAATTGCATTTCTATACACTAACGATGAAAAAACAGAAAGAGAACTCAAAAAGACAATCCCATTTACAATTGCAACAAAGAGAATAAAATATCTGGGAATAAATTTAACCAAGGAGGTCAAAGACCTATACAAGGAAAACTATAAGACACTATTGAAAGAAATCGAGGCGGACATAAAGAAATGGAAAAATATTCCATGCACATGGATTGGAAGAATAAATATAGTTAAAATGTCCATTCTACCTAAAGCAATCTACAGATTCAATGCAATCCCAATCAGAATCCCAATGTCATTCTTCACGGTAACAGAACAAAAACTACTGAAATTCGTATGGGGCAACAAAAGAGCCCGAATAGCTAAAGCAATTCTGAAAAAAAAGAACAAAGCTGGAGGCATCACAATCCCTGATTTCAAAATATACTATAAAGCTACAGTAATCAAAACAGCATGGTACTGGTACAAGAATAGACACACAGATCAATGGAACAGAATTGAAAGCCCAGAAATAAAACCACACACCTATGGACAGCTAATCTTCGACAAAGGAGCAAAGAACATACAATGGAGAGAGGGAAGTCTCTTCAATAAATGGTGCTGGGAAAATTGGACAGCAACATGCAAAAGAATGAAAGTAGACCATCTCCTATCGCCATATACAAAAATCAATTCAAAATGGATCAAAGACCTGAAAGTGAGACCTGAAACTATAAAACTCCTGGAAGAAAATATAGGCAGTACACTAATTGCGATTGGACATAAAGGGATCCTGTCAGATTCCATGTCTACCCAGACAAGGGAAACAAAAGAAAAAATAAACAAGTGGGACCTCATCAGACTAAAGAGCTTCTACAAGGCAAATGAAACCAGGATCAAAATGAATAAACAACCCACCAGCTGGGAGAAAATATTTGCAAATCATTTGTCTGAGAAGGGATTAATCTCAGTAATATACAAAGATCTCATACAACTGAGCAACAAAAAAAAAAACAACCCGATCAAAAAATGGGCAGAGGATATGAACAGACATTTTTCCAAGGAAGAGATACAGATGGCCAATAGACACATGAAAAGATGTTCAACATCACTAATCATCAGGGAAATGCAAATCAAAACTACACTGAGATATCACCTTACACCGGTTAGAATGGCTATAATCACAAAGACAAATAACAACAAATGCTGGAGAGGTTGTGGAGAAACGGGGACCCTCATTCACTGCTGGTGGGAATGCAAACTGGTGCAGCCTCTATGGAAAACAGTATGGAGAGTCCTCAAAAAATTAAAAATAGAAATACCGTATGATCCAGCAATACCACTCTTGGGCATCTACCCAATGGACGTGAAATCAACCATCACAAGAGGCGTATGCACCCCTATGTTCATTGCAGCATTATTCACTATAGCCAAGAAGTGGAAGCAACCCAAGTGTCCCTCAACTGAAGATTGGTTAAAGAAGATGTGGTATATACATACAATGGAATACTACTCAGCCATAAGAAAAGAGACAATTATCCCATTTGCAACAACGTGGAGGGACCTAGAGGGTATTATGTCAAGTCAAGTAAGCCAGAGAGAGAAGGACAGACACTGCATGAACTCACTCATATATGGAATATAAGTGAACACACGGACAGAGAGAACTGATTGGTGGTTACCAAGGGGAAGGGGGGTGGGGGGGGCACAAGGGGTGAAGGGTTACATCCACAAGGTGACGGACAAACAAAAATGTACAACTAAAACCCCACAGTGTTATAAACTAAGACATCAATAAAAAATTAAAAAAAAAAAAAAAGAAACACTCCAATATTACATGTCTCCTGATGTCATGCAATAGGACATACACATAACTACCTATGAAAGATTCTTGCCCCCAGAATCAAACCTGAATCTGGGTGAGGCTTTGCATCTAACTAGCAGTTGAAAGGAAATACCGAGGTTAGAAGAATATGTTAAATGCCACCACAGGGATGCAATTGGCCAAATCCAGACTGGAAAATTCTACAGAATGAATGACCCAGTTTCTTCAACAACAACAACAAAATAAGAAGAAGAAAGAAAGAAATCAGAAAAGAGGGAGAGAGGATTTTTATACATTAAAAGAGACACAAGAGATACTAATCAAATGTAACACATGGACCTTGACTATCTCTTAATTCAAACAAACAGAAACGCCGAAAGACTTCTATAGGACAATCAAGGAAATTTGAACACTGGCTGATATTAGATGATATTGTTTCTATTTTTAATATTTTTAGATAGACAAACAGAAGTATTTATAGATTAAATAATATAATGTCTGGGATTTACTTTAAAGTTATCTATCTGGAGAAAGGGGAATGGGATGTATAGATGAAAGAAGATTTGATCCATGTTGATAGTTATTGAAGCTGAGTGATAGGTCTTCATTATACTATTCTCTCTCCTCTTGTGTATGTTTGAAAATCTCTAAAATAAAAGGGTGAAAAATTAAAGCACGATAAACAGAATATGTATGATAGACTCTATATGTATATTCTTTTGCCAAAATTTTTTTTTATAGGATTAAAAGGATCACTGAGTCTGTGATGTTTCTACTTAAATTTGTATTCCCACATCTTTGCTGAACAGCACCCAAACATCGCCGGACGGGTGGTGTCTCTGGCGTGTCTCTCTTCCGCATTTCGTGTTATAATGAGTATTTGGCACGTTTGTCTCTTCCACTGAAGCTCCGGAAGGACAGAGGCTGTATCTTATATCATCTTGTCCCTGGTCCGTAGCACAGTATTTGACGCATGCCAAATTAAAAAAATGGATTTTCAGGAAAACTGTTTTTCCATTTGCCACTTTAATCAAGATTTTATTTACGTTGAAATGCAAATCTGTCTTTGTTGTTGGTGGTGTTATTCCGCCCATACTGAAAATGGGAAACAATGTTAAAAAGAATCAAAAAAGAATAACCAAATCCCCTTCTATGGCTCCCCACCTTCTGCCCCCAAACTTTGATATTGTAAGATTTCCTTATGAATAACTACTTTTTAGAAAAATGATTACTATGTATCTGCCTTGAAACTTTTCCAGAGTCTCCATCTTACTTCAGCTGAGATTTTTTAAAATTTCAAGATACCTGTACAAATTATTCCAATAACTTTTGAACATTACTCTTCATGTTTCATAAACAAAACTCTCATTCGATGTAGGGAAGAAGAATTTATTGATCACTTATTTAGGACATTGTCCAAATAAAAGTCACATAAGGCTTTCCTATTCAGCTATCTGAAACTCTCCATTTCTGCCTTACCATGTTGGAACTCAAAAACTACTAACTTCTAGAAATTAAAAAGGTAAAAAGCGAGTGGGGTTGATTGTCTGCACAGATGGCCACCAACAATTCTTCCCATCCCTATACATGCATACTGCTTCATCCATCAAAAAGTGGAGTATATTTCCCCTCCTTCTGAAACTGGGTTGACCTTCTGACTTATTTTGACCAATGGAATGCAATGAAAATGACATTGTGCCAGTTCCAGGCTAAAGCCTTAAGAGACCTGGCAGCTTTCGCTTTCACCCTCTTGGAGCCCTGGGCTGTAATGAGAGGAAGTCAAGCTATCCTGTTGGAGAGAGAGGCCACATGCATGGGCACTAGTGCCCCAGTCAATAGGCAGCACCAAGGTCCAAGACACGAGTAGCGCCATTTTGGACCCTCTAGTCTTAATTGAGTCCAGTTGACACTGTGTGGATCAGAGATAAACCATTCCCATTGAGCCTTGCCCCACTTGAAGATCCATAGAATGTTTGTTTTAAGTAACTGTTTTGGGGGGTAATTTGTTACATTACTATAGAAAACTGATACCAAGGGGGAAGGTGAAATCCTTTCTCTGTGTTCAGCATATTCCTTGTTTGAACCTAAAATGCTAATTTCCATTCTCTTTGCCTATCGAAATTCTACCCATCTTCAGAAACTACCAATAGCACAAGAAGGTCCCACAGTACAAGAGATTGGTTGTTTCCTCTCTCAGGGCTGGGGGAGAGTAGGTTCAAGATGTGCCTGGAACATATTGTTCCAGAAATTCTTCCATATGCCAGGAAGTAAGGAAGTGCTCAAAAATATTACAGGGAAGGGGCTCCCAATGGCCAAATCTGGGATATTTTGCCCACCAAAATAATTAAGTACAATAATGACTTATAAGTCATTTAAAAATAGGAAATCATTATTATCAAATTATAATAAATAAACAAGAAAGAAAGGAAGGAGGAAAGAAAAAGATCAATCAATCAATCGATGGGTGAGAAGGAGGGAGGGCTCACTCTTACACCAGAATGCTGAAGCCAAATGTTACATGTAGTGAGAATACTGGAATTGGAAAATCCCCATTTTGCAACTATCATGGTAAAGACTGACTCAGCAATCAATGGCTGCTAAGTTTAAGGGAAATATTGATGAGGAGCAGGATATTTGCAAGGTCTTAATGTGTCAGCTTCTAATAAAATTACTTATTAGTTGCAAGGGAGAAAAATAAACAATAATGACAGAGTGGAGAGATCAGACAACACCTTGACTAGGTGACCAAAATGAACATCACCTATGAAGGCCCACGATATCATGTGCAAAGAATACAACATCCCCTATGCAGTATTATCCCAATTCAATCACAGAGAAACTCTCAGATAAGCACAAAATGAGGAATGTTATAATAAAAAAAAGAAAAGTTAGCGGGAGCTAGAACTATAGTCTTCAGAAGTGTCAATGTCATGAAAGACAAAGAAAGGCTATGGAAGTGTTCCAAATTGAAGTAGGCTAAAAGAGACCACATAACTCAATGCAGGACCTTACCCTAGAGTGGATCCTGTACTGGGAAAAATGCCCTAAGATTAAAAAATCCTATTAGATCAACTCACAAAATTGGAATATGGATTGTAGTTTGGTAGATTAGATAAAAGCATCATACATCAATATAATTTATGAAGTTGATAACTGTATTGTGGTTATTTAAGAGAAAATCTCTAATATGAAAAAATACACTGAAATATTTAGGGATAATGGGCCATAATGTATGTAAATTGCCTTAAATGATTAAAAAAAATGTGTATATAAAATAAACGAATGAATGAAGAAAGAAAGAAGTAAATAGAAAGTGCAAATGACAAAGCAAATGGGGTAAAATGTTAACAGTAGGTGAATCTGAATCTGGAGAAAGGGTATACAAATGTTCCTTACACTACTTTTATATTTGCAAATATCTTAAGGCTGAAATTACTTCCAGATAAAAAGTTAAGAAAAAGTTCTACTGTGTTGAGGTATAGTCCATGAAACTATTTCTCAGCCCTCAAAACTAAATGATTTCCCTTCTCTAAACACCTATAGTACTTTATTGTTTTGTTTTTTTAATTATCATGTGTAGCCTTGTATTGTTCTTAGTTGTTGCAGGTTGTTTTGGGTGTGGAAGGCTGTATCTTGAATTCTCAATTGCAAGTTAAGTCCTTGGTATGCTCTCTGTAACTCTCTCTTACGTCCCTGGTACAGAGTAGGGACTCTGCGTAGTCTTAGTTCTGGACACTAAGATTTGGCTTGAAGTTTCTGCTCTGCCACTCAAGTGCTCTGTGAACTTGGGCAAGTTAATATACCTCTCGGTGCCTCAGTTTTCCTATTTGTTAAACCGGAAGGCTACAGGTGGCTTTTCCTGTTCTAAAACCAGTAGTTAAATATTTGGCTATGTTGAAGCAATTTTGTATTCTGGAAGTAGCATGTAAAATATTAGGAATTAGAATGAGTTTCTATATATTAAAAAAATGCTTGATGGCATATCAGGCTGCAGCTATTAAAAACAATTCAACAATTTTGGAAGTCCAAAAATCTTAGAAGTGATGTTCTGAGCAAATTTGTTAAACCATACACAGGTCCTTCTATTTGTTTCGTTTTGGCGACAGTTTTTCTTTACCATAAATGCTGTGATCACGATTGTGGACAAAGGCACCGAGAAAGCTGATTTCCCTGACCCCACACACCTGAGTTGTCCTTTTCAGCAGTTAAGTTGGTTTTATATCAGTGTATGCACACTCCACCCAGCTCCCCTGTAGTTAAAGAAACATACTGCAAGATACTTGGTGGAGGTAATTAAGCACGTCCGAGGTCCTTGGCAGTTTGATGTTCATTTAATAATTCTTTATTTCTTACTTTATTATTGACGCCAATGATTTTGAGCAAAGGCTCACAGAGTTTCAGTCTTCTTTCTCCCTCCCTCTCAGGGCTAAAAATTGCTCAGTTTTCAGGTTGAACCTATAAGAAGTCTCATTCAAATACATATTTTATTACTAAAAGATTAAAATAATAGACCTACAAGGAGCCCCTCAATTTTATTGATTGAAATAAGTTCTCTTTTAATTTGATCTTTGCCTATTTCATATCTATCTAATCTTCCATCATATTAGAATTTTTTTTAAGTTTTATTAATGTCTTAATAGTTTATAACACTGTGGGGTTTTTGTTGTACATTTTTGTTTGTCCATCACCATGTGGATGTAACCCCTCACCCCTTGTGCCCATCCCCAACACCCTTCCCCTTGGTAACCACCAATCAGTTCTCTCTGTCCGTGTGTTCATTTATATTCCATATATGAGTGAGTTCATGCAGTGTCTGTCCTTCTCTCTCTGGCTTAGTTCACTTAACCTAATACCCTCTAGGTCCATCCATGTTGTTGCAAATGGGACAACTGTGTCTTTTCTTATGGCTGAGTGGTATTCCATTGTATGTATATACCACATCTTCTTTAACCAATCATCAGTTGAGGGACACTTGGGTTGCTTCCACTTCTTGGCTATAGTGAATAACGCTGCAATGAACATAGGGGTGCATACGCCTCTTGTGATGGTTGATTTCATGTCCGTTGGGTAGATGCCCAAGAGTGGGATTGCTGGATCATACGGTATTTCTATTTTTAATTTTTTGAGGACTCTCCATACTGTTTTCCATAGAGGCTGTACCAGTTTGCATTCCCACCAGCAGTGAATGAGGGTCCCCGTTTCTCCACAACCTCTCCAGCATTTGTTGTTATTTGTCTTTGTGATTATAGCCATTCTAACCGGTGTAAGGTGATATCTCAGTGTAGTTTTGATTTGCATTTCCCTGATGATTAGTGATGTTGAACATCTTTTCATGTGTCTATTGGCCATCTGTATCTCTTCCTTGGAAAAATGTCTGTTCATATCCTCTGTCCATTTTTTGATCGGGTTGTTTGTTTTTTTGTTGCTCAGTTGTATGAGATCTTTATATATGACTGAGATTAATCCCTTGTCGCACAAATGATTTGTGAATATTTTCTCCCAGCTGGTGGGTTGTTTATTCATTTTGATCCTGGTTTCATTTGCCTTGTAGAAGCTCTTTAGTCTGATGAGGTCCCACTTGTTTATTTTTTCTTTTGTTTCCCTTGTCTGGGTAGACATGGAATCTGACAGGATCCCTTTATGTCCAATCGCAATTAGTGTACTGCCTATATTTTCTTCCAGGAGTTTTATAGTTTCAGGTCTCACTTTCAGGTCTTTGATCCATTTTGAATTGATTTTTGTATATGGCGATAGGAGATGGTCTACTTTCATTCTTTTGCATGTTGCTGTCCAATTTTCCCAGCACCATTTATTGAAGAGACTTCCCTCTCTCCATTGTATGTTCTTTGCTCCTTTGTCGAAGATTAGCTGTCCATAGGTGTGTGGTTTTATTTCTGGGCTTTCAATTCTGTTCCATTGATCTGTGTGTCTATTCTTGTACCAGTACCATGCTGTTTTGATTACTGTAGCTTTATAGTATATTTTGAAATCAGGGATTGTGATGCCTCCAGCTTTGTTCTTTTTTTTCAGAATTGCTTTAGCTATTCGGGCTCTTTTGTTGCCCCATACGAATTTCAGTAGTTTTTGCTCTGTTACCGTGAAGAATGACATTGGGATTCTGATTGGGATTGCATTGAATCTGTAGATTGCTTTAGGTAGAATGGACATTTTAACTATATTTATTCTTCCAATCCATGTGCATGGAATATTTTTCCATTTCTTTATGTTTCCTCGATCTCTTTCAATAGTATCTTATAGTTTTCATTGTATAGGTCTTTTACCTCCTTGGTTAAATTTATTCCCAGATATTTTGTTCTTTTTGTTGCAATTGTAAATGGGATTGTCTTTTTGAGTTCTCTTTCTGTTAGTTCATCGTTAGTGTATAGCAATGCAATTGATTTTTGTAAGTTGATTTTATACCCTGCCACTTTACTGTAGTTGTTGATTATTTCTAGTAGTTTTCCAATGGAATTTTTTGGGTTTTCTATGTATAAGATCATGTCATCTGCAAATAGTGACAGTTTCACTTCTTCATTGCCTATTTGGAGTCCTTTTATTCCTTTTTCTTGCCTAATTGCACTGGCCAGAACTTCCAGTACTATGTTGAATAAGAGCGGTGAGAGTGGGCACCCATGTCTTGTTCCTGTCCTCAAAGGAATGGCTTTCAGTTTTTCCCCATTGAGTAGGATGTTTGCTGTAGGTTTGTCATGTATGGCCCTTATTATGTTGAGGTACTTTCCTTCTATACCCATTTTGTTGAGAGTTTTTATCATAAACGAATGCTGGATCTTTTCGAATGCCTTCTCTGCATCGGTTGAGATGATCATGTGGTTTTTATTCTTCATTTTGTTAATGTGGTGTATTACATTGATTGATTTGCGGATGTTGAACCATCCCTGTGTCCCTGGTGTAAATCCCACTTGATCGTGGTGTATGATCTTTTTGATGTATTGCTGTATTCGGTTTGCCAATATTTTGTTGAGGATTTTTGTGTCTATGTTCAACAGCAATATTGGCCTGTAGTTTTCCTTCTTTGTATTGTCCTTGTCTGGCTTTGGTATCAGGATGATGTTGACCTCATAGAATGTGTTGGGAAGTATTCCATCTTCCTCTATTTTTTGGAATAGTTTGAGAAGCATAGGTGCTAAATCTTCTTTGAACGTTTGGTAAAATTCTCCAGGGAAGCCATCTGGTCCTGGGCTTTTATTTTTTGGGAGGTTTTTGATTACTGTTTCAATCTCTTTACTGTTTCAATCTCTTTACTTGTGATTGGTCTGTTCAGATTCTCTATTTTTTCTTGATTCAGTTTTGGGAGGTTGTACGCATCCAAGAATTTCTCCATTTCCTTTAGGTTGTCCAATTTGTTGGCATAAAGTTTTTCATAGTATTCCCTAATAATCCCTTGTATTTCTGTGGTATCTGTTGTAATTTCTCCTCTTTCATTTCTAATTTTATTTATTTGAGTCTTCTCCCTTTTTTTCTTAGTGAGTCTGGCTAAGGGTTTGTCAATTTTATTTATCTTCTCAAAGATAAATTTGTTTCACTGATCCTTTCTACTGTTTTTTTGGTTTCAATTTCATTTATTTCTGCTCTGATTTTTATTATTTTCCTCTTTCTGCTGATTCAGGGCTTTGTCTGTTCTTCTTTTTCTAATTCTGTTAGGTGCAGTTTAAGGTTATTTATTTGGGATTTTTCTTGTTTGTTAAGGTGAGCTTGTATTGCTATGAATTTCCCTCTCAGGACCGCTTTTGCTGCATCCCATATGAGTTGGTATGGTGTATTTTCTTTTTCATTTGTCTCCAGATAGTTTTTGACTTCTCCTTTAATTTCATCAATGACCCATTGGTTGTTCAGTAGCATGTTGTTTAGTCTCCACATCTTTGTCCCTTTCCTAGTTTTTTCCTTGCAGTTGATTTCTAGTTTCACAGCATTATGATCAGAAAGGATGCTGTTTTTGAAAAAATTTGATCTACTGATATAGTAACAAAATATACTTTGTTTTCTTTATATATACAAACAAAATTTCAGCTAATAAAAAATTGTGTTTAATTAACCATCATGCTTTCCAATTGTCAAAGGTCCTATAATGTGTATGAGAATTAAATGAAGGGTGGTATGTGCATTGAGGTTAGACATATAGTGAAGGAGTTTTGCAGTTCATGGAAACACTGCTAGATCTGTTTCTATTATCTCTTCAGTAAACAAATATTTTGTGAATAAATGAGCAATAACTATTACTTAAGGAAATATTAGTTTCACACATTTCATATGAATTTTTTAATATTCTCAAAAAACTCAATGAGCTCTGCAATTATATCAGTGAGTTGGTTTCATCTTGATTTTGTCATCTGTGGAAGTTTTAAAGGCAAAAGCAGAGTTCCTAAAATTTCTAATACTGGGATCATTAATGCTAATTTTGCTTACCCATTCAGGTTGAATCAGATTTATTTAATTCTCCAGATGGGAACATGTGTAGCAAATCAGAATAGTTATGACCTCAGAAGGAATATTCTTTTTCTGCATAATTCAGTGTCATCTTTGAGCCCTAGTTTTCCTCTACTGCATCACTGCATTTGTGCTTTATATTGGTTAATTGACCTTATATTGGGGAGACTGGAAAACCTTCCATGATTGACCTTGTTGTTTTCACCGCTACTTTTTTAAGGTTGAGGAGAATTTTGTCTTGTGCCGTAGCTCTCACAGATGTTGAAATAGCTACGGGTTAAAATATTATTCAGAATTTCTACCTTGTTAGCAGTAATGGCTTGTTAGCAGAATAATGGCTTATTTGGCTCTCTGTTACTTCTCTAAATCTAACTATAATTTTCAACTTTGTGAATATAATATCTTCAGGAGGAAATGCTTGGTTTGTGTATATATAATCAAATGTATTACAAAGACTGTCAAATGAGACCACTGCTCAAGGTCAAAGATGTATTTTACCTTCTACAGGAATACTATTGAAGGGGAGAAGTAATACTGTGTGAAATTCATGTCCATGTTATAACCCACTGCCCACATCTTCTGAAGCAGTATTGGTTTTTTTTAAATGAATGGATTTTCAATTCATTGGTGAGTTTATAACTCACTCTCCTCCTTTTAAATAAAGCATGTGTCTTCTCTAGAAATCCAGATATATTTCAACTTGGAAGTCCAGGGGCTTATTATGAGATTGTATACATTTTAAGATGAAGGTCAATTTTTTTCACTAAATTGTTTGCTTGACAAAATGTTTGCACCTCAATCTTGGCAAATATTCTTGTTCAGAATAGGTTTATACTTTCATATCTCAATAGGAAGAAACTGGGCATCAGAAGTACTATTATAAATTTGTCTAATTAATATACTTAAGAATTATCTTTATAAGAAAGCCTTAACGACATAAATATAACTTAAGGAAAAGTAAAAGTTTCAAAACTTAAATTTGAACATTGTTAATGTATAATAAGAAATATTTTAAATTATAAAGATGCATGTGTGTTTGTTTCTGTTTTTCTTTTCTAAATAAACTATAATTCTTAACAAGTGTACAAATATTAATTTAGGGTTAGGTATTTGGACACTTCTGATAGGTGAATTCATATTCTTTGATATGGTGTTATGTCTCACAATATGTAAAGTTGGCTGATTTAATGGGTACTCAATTCAATCAGAACATGGTTCAAATGAATACTTTAATATGTGTAGATATTACTCTTAATGATATTTATTTGGTGTTCTTTATTACTCATGCTATTTTACTTTGAGTCAGATTCTCCTTGCAAGTATAGTGAAATCCACTATTTCAGCAAAACCTGCTCAGCAGGCTATAAGAATTAAGTGGAAACATTTAACATTGAGTCAGTGAAGATGCTCTTATGAGTCTAGTGCTAGAATCATGAAAATTAGAAACATGAGGTGGATCTCACATTTCTTTATGCTCTCACTTATATCACATAAGTTGTTGATTTAGTAATTATGAAACAATGGAACAAGTGAACTAGTTGAAGGGTGCATTGTCTTTACACACACATTTGGGTGTGTTCTGAGTGCTTGTTTTCTTTTGCTGTGCAAATTCCCTTTCTCATAACATGAAATTTTTTAAAGTGTGAAACATTTCATTATCGTCTCATTTTGTTACTTTTATTCATTACAAGAATTTTCAATGAGGGAAATGTATATGATTTTTATGAATGATTTAATGAAAAATATTTGAAGGAGAAAAATCAATAAATCAGAAGGTTGGAAGATAAAGTTGAGAAAGTCTTATATAAGAAAAGAGAAAAGAAAAGAGCTGGAAAATAGAGAAAAAAATTAAATTAGAGGATTAATTCAGGAAGTCCAATACGTTACAAATAAGAATTCCATAAAGATAGACTAGATAATGAAAGGAGGAAAATTATCAAAGAAACAAGAAAATTTCCCTAAATTGAAGGTTATGTGTTTCTAGAATGAAGGTGCCCACAAAATACCCAGCACAATGAATAGCAAAGACCCATCTCAGGATACATCACTAAAATTTCAGAACGTTAATGATGAGAAGAATATCCAAAAAGCTTCCAGAGAATGAAGAAAAAATAAAACAGGTCACATACAAAGAACTGGGAATTAAAGTGGCATTTCTTAACAGCATCTTCAAAACTTACAAGAAAATGGAGCAATGCCTTCAAAACTCTAAGTGCAAAAGGGTTTCAATTGCAGACCCAGCTTTGGCAGGTGTTACAGATTGGTACACTCAACACCCACTCCCCCTTTCCCCCTTCCAACAGCCTTCTGCTTCAAACACTAGAGAGCTAGAACCGTATTTCCTAGGCTCCCCTGAAGCAACCGTTCTGCACGTCACCAAGGTCCCATCAAGCAAACTCAACCACGAGAGACTCAGATGGTGGAGATGTGTGAAGTGGCAGCTACACATGGGTATCAGATATTCTGAAGCATCTGTGGCAAAGTTGTACTATCTCAATGTTTCTCACCCTTTTTTCTTTTTATTATTGTTCCCCTGAGGAAACGTTTAAGACTTTTTCCCCCTAATTACCCCACCCATGAAATTTTAATAACACAGATATACTGTAATCTGTGTATATACTATATATATGTGTTTTATATTTTAAAAGAATAACTTTGTTTGGCCTCCTCATTCCTCCAAAACAATTTTTGCCCCTATTGAGAATGCATGTACTACCTGGTCCCTAGAATCATAAGTACCAAACAGGAGGTGGCAGTGGCAGTGTGGTTACTATTAGAACAGTCTGGTGGTGTCATTGAGTGTTGTGAAACATCCAGGTGTTCCAATACAGGAAAGTGAAAGAAATCCTTCCATGACATCAAAGGAAAATCCTATGCTTGCTTTAGAGCTTAGAGAGCAGCCAATCCAGAATGGAACAGGGGAACATAGGGTTCCAGGACATCTAGAAAAACATAGAACTGATAGATTACAACATGCATATGACCATGTTGACAGGAGTTTTAGAGTGTTGTGGTAGGTTTTGGAGATGAATTAGTGATAGTTACATAGAAAACTGAATGAAAAAAAGAAAAAGCAAATGCTAACTCCAGGAAAAATACAACGTAGTAGCGGAATGAAAACATAATCATAGTGTTCTATGTGACTCATCTTTGAACAATATTTATAAGGTCATAATAATGGAAACTCCAAATATTTATCTAACCCAAATTAGCAATATAATTATATTGAGAGGATAGGGTTGAAAGGAGGATAGAAAAAGAGCTGTATTCTCATCATCCATAGTAAGGCAGTCAATGTATAATATTTAAAATGAGAAAGTCTTGAAATAGCAGTATAAACATTTTTTGTAAAGAAAATGTGGAGGTCAATATCCATAGAGACAGTTATAAGAGTTGAAAATGTTGACTATGGGAAGCAAAAATCAGGAGTGGGGAAAGGTAGGACAAGGGACTTTCCTTTTTTGTTAAAGTCTTACAGTGCTATTTGATTTTTTAACTTGTACATGTATTACTTTTTGAAAAATAAAAACGAAATGAAATTCAAAAAAGAAAAGCAAGAGAAAAGAAATGCCTGCACTGTTCCAAGGTCTCTTAACTGCTTCTCTTTTCATTTTCTCCCTGGATGATTTTGTTAATATTTGCCCATAATTACTTTTTCTTCATAGAAGACCTCAGATATACCATTCCTTGGTAAAGACCTTAGATATGCATATTATTTATAGGTCTTGATCTAGATGAGCCTTCCAAAACGGAACACTGTGGTAAATGAATTCCCTTTGCTTCCCAAACTCTCTTTCTGGCTCAGATGCTTTATCACTTGAATGGTGTATTGGCCAATGCTGGCTCTCAAATGCAGGATCTCAAAGTTGGCAAGTTTCTGATACTTATAAGAAACCACAGTTATCAGAAATATAGAATAATATTTATATCTTTATCTTTGTTACACATATACAACCAACAAGAATTTACTCTGAGCAGTTCATTTTGATTTCATTTAAAGAACAAAATGGGTCTAGTAATGTTAGTTGTCACAGTTGTTAGTACTAATTTAGTATTAGTGGATTTAGTTAACATTTTGACATAGGAAAGGGGTTATGGATTTATTATTTGTAAACTGGCAAGACACTTAATAAAACCTAGTTAAATTACTTGTTCTGGTATAAGAGGCAGGACCTGTGAATCATTTCTCTATTGGCTTACTTAAAACGAAGTTCTTAACAAAATAAGAGCCTAGAGAAATGCTTCTTCAACTCTAGTGCATGCTTAGGAATTACCCATGGACACTGGTAAAATGAAGATTCCAGGGCCCTGACCTAGAAATAATTCTTCTCCTTCTCCTTTTTAAAAAATTCTAATTCTTTATGTATTTGGTATTGTCGAGAAATCTGGATTTTAAACAAGTGTCTTGGGTGATTCTGATAAAGGTGACCCTGTGGGAGCCATTGAGACACACTGATTTGTTAGGTTGTGTCAGATATAGTCAAGTTGAGTTTATTTTATTTATTTCTCAATGACACTCAAGCAACTCTGAAGGGAACAATTTTAAATACACTCTCAGATAAGTGTCTAGGGACCAGTAGCTGAATATATTTTACACAAAGAGGAATAGAGTAGCTTTAAGCAATAAGATCAAGTTCCTGGCTCCTGTCCTAGAATAATATAAGATCATTTCATTGGTTACCAGCTGGACACTAACCAAAAAGGATAAATATTTGTAGATTCAGAGACAGTATTTAAAGAAATACTGTACAGAAGGATGAAGTCTAATGGTACCTGGAATTTTCAATATCATCAGAGTAATAATTTTTAAATGTGTCATAAAGTAATACTCCAAATTATAAATTATACATTCCTTTGCTTAGTTCTTACCCGTGAAATCCTTATATAAATTGCTGTTTGTCTTTTTTTCATCCTTTTTCTACTGTGTAGGTTGTAAAGGCTCAGAATAGATACTGACAGTTAAAAAACAAAATAATCTAACCACAGTAAATTCCAGCATCTAAGAAGAAGAAAAAGTTTAAAATAGTTGTCATCTTATCTATTTCTGTAAATATAAAGCTCTGTTAATGCTTTCAGGTGAGGTAGACCAGGACTGTAATAAATCTTTTAAACTAACGTCCTCTTTGTACTCCAAACCTTAATCCTTGGAGTGTTTTTTTTCTTCTCCTCTAAATTTGAAGGGATAAGCTGACTAAACCAACATTTGGTTGTTAATCTATACTTCTACTTGGTATATGAACCCCTGGTAAAGGTGACCACACACTGCTAGACGTGCATCTCCTATCATAATAATGGTGAGGGTCATGATGATGATGGAGGTGATGATGGGTAATATCGATTGAGAGCTTACAGTGTGACAAGCATTAAATGCTTTATGTACATTAAGTTATTTGAACGGCACAAATCATTATTATTCTCATTTTATAGATGAGAAGATTGAGGCCCAAGGAGGTTAAATTACTTGCTCCAAATCAAATAAGTAATAAATAGGCTTCAAACTCAGGCAATCTGATTCCAGTGCCCAACTTCTTTAGCTGGTACTTTCTATGATCCTACTCTCCCAATGCCTCAACAAAGTGAGGAATAATATTTGAAATGAAGAATCTATGAAAGGGGCTTCCATTGGTGGTTATTTCCACCTGATCTACATCCTCGATTTGGAAGTGGCAACCCATTATTTATAAATCTGATAATACAGTTGGTTTAAGCTACTTTGGGAACATTTGGTATCTCTTTCATTGTAAATTTCCTCAATTTTAATGTGTTGTGCTTTTAATAAGAACTGTCTTGTGATATACAGCATTTTAAGCCTAGATCAAAATTTACATACAAAAACCCAAATAAGAAAGCATATCTGTAGGCTTTCAAATGGAAAATAAATTGAAAGATAATTTGATGAAATCGAAACCAGGCCATTAACTGATTATAAGAACATTCCTTAGCAGGTACCTCATGTTTAACCAGAAGAGTCGCCTGTCCAGGAGAGCAAGTTCTTTGACAAGGGAACTGGGTTAGATGTGATAATCACAGACTTTACATGTAGAGATGATTCTCATTCCTAATTCCTCACTGCTTATGGCTCTAGCATTGGTGTTGTAATCTGTGGAGCAAAACTTAGCATCTGAAAAGTGACACTAATGGAGGAAGGGTTTAGTAGAAAACTAAAACAAAATATGTTTTTTGACACTTTTACCCACAAAGAGGGAAATTTGCTGAAAGTGATAGGCTTCTGGGGACTACACAGAACTCTTTGGTAGGCTGGAGAATCACAGAAGGCCTTTTCTTTGTTACACAGCTGGCAATAGTAGAGGAGGGGGTATAACTAGACTATTTAGAAGAGCAGTGATACGTCAACATGTTTCAGGAAGGAAACTCTTCTTATAGTTATAGACAAACAAATAACTGAAATATTAGGCAGAACTGAGAAAATGAGACCTTACTCAGTGCAGTACCCCAAGCAGATGCAATAAGCGCTACTAACGCTGATGGTGATTATGACGAAACCTGGAGAGGGTGTTTGCTCTACATTTAAGATGTTTCATAATTTGGACACAAATACCATTATGCAAACATGGAGATGCATGAGAATTTGCACTTCGTACTTCGGTTTTCTGCACCTGGGGATCAGGGTGTTTCAGATGGCATACTTATAATAAAAGAGCACTAAGGGGGTGTTCTTTTAATTGAGACTTGACTCTTTCATAAAAGGTGAAAAAGCCAAATAAATCTATGAGGAAAATGAAATGTTTCCCCAGGATGTGCAGATATGACGCAAAAATCATCACAGGTCACTGAGAATAACAGACATTTTCAAGAGGAAAGTTTGACTAGAGATATAACAAATTAGAGGTAGTTCTGAAACCAGTGGAGCAACCGGAAAGCAATGCAGTTCTCAGATTGATCAGCAATAATTAGTTTGTTTGCATCTCTTCTTCAAATAAATCTAGACTGAATGTAGGCTCAGGGAGACATAAAAAAGTTCTAGAAATTCTTGGGAATCATATAATTTCAGAGGAAGAAGGGACCACTGCAATTATTTAGTTTTTAAATCTCCTGATGTATAGACAATGAAACTGAAGAGAAGCGATATGGTCGTTGTTACAGCCCTCATCAGTGGTAGAGCCAGCAAACAGGAGAGCCAGGACTTAGTGCAGGTCTCCCACCTCTCCTGTTTCCTGTGTTCGTTACCTCTTGTTCAGTCTATTTTGTGACGTCCTAATTAAAGCATGTTAGGTCTTAAAGGGTGACTTTCTGAATCTCATTTTTTGGTGTCAGGCTAGGGTTAGCTTGTAAGTGCTTAAAGATGCCAACCAGTTAACTGGGGATTTTATTATGTGTATGGTCCAATGCCCATCATCATCAAAGTTATTCCAAGACACAAGGGCATAGAATAGGCAAAATTCATTGCCTATTGAGAACTCTGATTTCATGACACATACTATTCTTATGAAACAAAAGCAGCTTGGCAGATTATCCATTTCTTCTGAGTGTTTTGTTCAAAGTTAGAAATAAGTTGGGAAGGGAAAATTTCACTTTATCAATCTTTAATTACCATAGCCATTTCAGGAGGGGAGAGCAATGGAGACAGGACAAGAACACCAGTAGACGTCATTCTATTATATGTAAACTTGGCTCAGTTCTCACAATTTGGTCTAAGTAACTCTTGTTAAAACGTGATTGCTATATCGAAATCCCTTTCCTACCAGTTTTATTCCTAATACTAATATTACTACTATCTTTAAAAATAATTGAGCCTATTATTAATTTCACACTCAGTCACAATGCTCTTGTGAGGTAGGACGAAGAGTTATTGTCCATATTTAACAATGAGAAACTTAAGGCTCAGAAAATTTAAGCAGATTTCTCAAGTTCACAGCTATTTGGTGGAAAAGTCAGGACCAAAATTCAGGTCTTTTGACTTCCAGCCAAGTTTCTTTCTCCTGGACTTTTTTTTTTTTTTATTTTAACATTAAAAAAAGGACCTTATTTGGTACTTTTCTTACAACACTTCACTCTGTGTTTTGTGTATATGGCTGTTTCTTCTTTCGATGACAAGCATCATTGACTCTTTATAGCACTCCCACACAGTTTGTGAACATATAAGTAATCAATGAATGTTTGTTTTAAGAATTAAGAACGTGAGAATCACTTTTATAGGATGGGTGTTATCTGCGGTAGGACAGTGAAGCATTATATATAATTCGTTCAAGTCTTTTCCCCTTCATCACAGTTTAAGAGCTTCTGGTCTAATTAGCAGTTACTGGTCAGAAGGCCTGCAGTGAATTTATGCTATCAACACTGAGTTATTAGCTTAAAATATGGGCCTCAGTTTCTTCATTAAAAACACAAAGATGTAGTATTTTTAATATGAGAAAAATAGTTTTCATTTTCAGAATTATATTACATTTCTTGGCTGGTAATTAGTATTTCTTAAGTTTTACCATACACCAAGCACCGTTTTGAGCTCTTTATGTAGGTAGGCTTTTATAACCTCCTAACCCATGGAGTTCATGGTGGTGTTATGCTCAATTTTACACATGAGGAAACTGAGGCTTAGAAAGGTTAAGTACCTTATTTGCCCAAGATCATGCAGCTAATAAAAGGCAGAGACATCCAAAAACCGAGGTCTGTCTGAGTCCAAAACCTAAGCTATCATTACTTCTACACTATATTTTACCTATAGCTTTACGACTCTGACACAGCTAAATTTTCCAGATGGCTAAAATCCTCCCCATTGTAGATACTAAAGTAACTTCAGGTAGTCATCCCAAATAGAGAACTATGTTCTGTCATGTCCTATTAAAATAAAAACTCAGTCTAAGGAAATTCCTTTTGGTAGACATTATTTGCTCTAGACCTGACATTGTATCTTCATGCTACCTATTTTAGGTTGCAATATGTTCCCAACACCCACCTTTTAAGTTTTTTTTAAAAACTAAGCATGCTTATTTTTTTTTCTCCCCCAAACCCCAGTGCATAGTTGTATATTCTAGTTGTAAGTCCTTCCAGTTCTTCTATGTGAGCCACCGCCACAGAATGGCAACTGACAGACGGGTGGTGTCGTTCCGCACCCAGGAACCCAACCCAGCAGCAGTGAGAGCACAGAACTTGAACCGCTAGGCCATCAGGGCTAGCTCCCACGTTTTAAGTTTTTAAAATGGTATTTCAATTTTTCCTTCTGTATGTATGCTCAGCCACCTATATGCTTTCTCTACACTTCCCAAAGTGGAGAAAAGAAAAAAAAAACATTTTCTAAGATTATATTAATGTAGAGCTCCAGATTATTAGGATAGTATGTTTTAATGAGCAGCCTATTGAACAGGTTTGCTAACTGATTACAACTCCCATTGGAACACAAACACAGGGAGAATGAAGGACCTGGCTTTTTGATTCTTCCTTCTAGCCTTTATTCAGTTTGGTTGTTAGGATTAAGTTAACCAAACACTCACAGGAAGGAATCAAACTGATTAGTTCCACCTCCTCCTTTTCAGAGAAACAACTCAAGTCCAGAACAGTGATTTACCGAAGCTCAAGTATTCATATCTGTGCTGTCTCATCATCCAAGGCTCTACAGCAGCAATCAAGTAAATCGGACACCCGAGAGCTGAGGAGAATTTCCGGACTGGGTTTAAGTGTGGGGAAAAAGAGGGCCTAGTGTTTAAGAGGTAAACTCTGAAGGTAGATTACTGGGGTCTCCACCCTTTCTCTGCTATGTATTAGCTGTGCTTTCTTGAGCAAGTTACTTCCCTGTGACTCAATTTCCTTGACTGAGGGTGGTAACAGTACCTATCTCACGTGGTTGTTGTGGGGATTAAGTAAGCTATTATAACTTAAAGCAATGTTTAAAGCATTTAAGCATTCGGTCGAACTCTCCTTACCCATTAGTTATTTTTACCCCAAATTTCAGATTGTTAAGTCCTTGAATTTTGAGCTCTCCCGATATTCTCCTCCAGCATTCCTCCTCTTCTGGTTTTCTAAACCAAAGTTGACACCTGCACTTTCAAGGAACTCAAATGGTTTACTTTTATTAAGTTTGGGCAAATAGATTAGATATACACATAAACCACCAGATACTGAAGGTACATGGAAACAGCACACAACTGCAGAGTCTGGGGGACAAGGCGACCCAGGGGTGAGGAACTGCCTGGAAACAGAGATCCTTCTAGAGGAAGGCGGGCCCCTCGATGCGAGGCGGTCACCCACCGGAGAGTCTAACGTAACACACGGCAGGTACACGCGTCAACTGTCTCCCCCTCGGGGTGGGGCACAATCGTGCCGTCAAACCAGACCAGAGTCTCTGGCCCCTGGAAGGCCCGGGTGGGCTTGAGGGTGAATGAAAGGCACACACATCTGAAACTGGCCTCAAGTTTGGACTTTTTTCACAGCAATCCTAAAGACAAAGGGACTTCTTATCTAGGGCACTTTTTTGGTTTGTTGCCCTCCTCCTCCCAGCCCCTGGCTGTGTCCCCAACTTCCCCCAGCGCTGGCTGGACGGCTACCCTCACATCGCCCCTTTGTCTGGCGGCCACGCTATTCCGCTTTGCTGTCCACCGTCCCTGCTAGAGAAGGGTGGGCTGGCCGCCAACCTTCGGGGAGGAGAAAAAAACGTGTGAGCGGGCTCCCACACGAGGTACCACCCCTGGCCAGCCGCCCTCCCACCGCAGCCCACTCGCCCCTCGGCCCCTCCGCCCGGGCCTGGGATGGGGGCGGGGCGCGGCGCGGCCGGCGTCCTGTGATTGGCTGTGGGCGTCGGGGCGCCGCGCCGTGATTGGGCCGCGGGGCTGTCTGGCGCGGGGGCGCGCGAGATGGGGAGGGGGCGGCTGGAAGCTGCTGGAAGTCAGGGGGCGGGGCGGGCGCGCGGGCGCGGGCGGTCGGGGGCGCGGGCGCGCGGGCGGTCGGGGACGCGGGCGCGGGGGCGCGGGGGGAGGGCCGAGCCGGTCACCGCCCCCGGCCCCTCCCCGGTCCCGCCCCGCGCCGCTCCGACCGCGGGCGGCCAGGGGGCAGGCGCGCCGGCTGCATCCCCATCCTCGGCGTCGCCGGCACAGGCGCGGGCGAGCGGCGCGAGCGGCCGGAGCGCGGCGGGCAGAGCGCCAGGCCGGCCATGGCCACTACCAGCACTACGGGCTCCACCCTGCTGCAGCCCCTCAGCAACGCCGTGCAGCTGCCCATCGACCAGGTACCCGCGGCGGCCCTGTTGGCATCGCGCCCTCGCCGCCCCCTCCCCGGCCGTGTGCCATCCGCGCGGGACCCGGAACCCGGGGCGCGGGCTGGGGCGCGGGCCGCCCCTCCAGGGAGGGGGCGACCCGCCTGTTGTTGTCCGCCCGCCGCCTAGCGCCCGCTGCCCCTTCCGGGCGTGCCCACCCAGCCCCCACCCCGTCCGGCCCTTGCCCGTGCAGCCCGGGGGGGCTCCGGGCATCGACGTGCGCGCGTGCATGCTTGGCCCTGCTGCCCGCCACAGCAGCGCCTGGACCCGGGGCGGGCGTGCATCGGACAGGCGGCGATCCGGAGTCCCGAAGTCGCTTCCAGGGCGTGCGGGCATGGGTGTAGACAGTATGGAAAGGCTGTGCTTTGGGGAAGCCGGGGTCTGTGCCCTGCGCGCGTGGCATCGAGCGCCCCACGGGGGAGTGGGATAGATGTGCCTGGGTGGAGAGTGCGCTCACCCAGCGTGTGTGGCGTGGAGGAGGCCAGCTTAAGGGTCAGCGACCTGCGCTTTGGGACAGTTTGCGTGGAAGTGTGGCTTGTTTAGCAGAGAGGCAACAGTTTGGGGGAAGGCATAGGTTATGAAGAAAAGTCAAAAGTCAAAGTGAGTTAATAATCCCAGGATTTCCAGCTGAGATCGTTGTAGCCGTTTAGATAGAAGCAGCCACCCTACCGCCTCTCTCCCACTCCTCAAAAAAGCATTTGACACTGTTTAGGGAAGGGCGGCGTTTAAATGAGGCCAGTGGAGTTTGTATGAGAGGCCTAAGAATTATTGAAAAACAAATAGTATTGTGATGGGAAAAGCAGTGCCATTTTTATTCAGAAAAGAAAGTTTGGAAGTATTTTGTCAGTGACGTTTAGGGAAGTTGTTGATAAGGGGGTAGATAATTGCTCTAGCCCCAGGCTAGAAAATTTTGCTTAAAATTGTTTCAAGTGTACTTGAAGTGTTTGCACTTTACAGGGGATCCTGGTTCACTGTCCTTCTCTTGAAAGTGTTGCTGTCATTTGATGTCGTCTCGGATCTTATTTGTAATACAGGATCCCTCTGTGTCAGACTGTGTTTCATAGCAGCAGTATGAGAAACGACTCCTGTGTCTAACATTGTGACACTAACTGCTTTGTGCTTTACTGTTTAAAAAAAGAATAGACTGAAGTATGTCCAATGAGTATAAAAATTCTACCTTCTGTTGAAGTCTGAATTCCTTACTTATATTTCAGTCATAACTTTTGATTCATAGTAAAATGCCTATCCCCCACAAATCTGGAACAACAGTTATAATGTGTATCTTGCTAATAAAGTAGCAGTGAAATTAATCATGTGTTAAGAAAGTAATCTTCTCTCTTTATTAATAAACTGATCAGAACTTGGGCATTTTCATCTTCTCAGCCCTGTGGGGGATTCTCACTTTTCCAAACTGAAGTACAGTGTATGACCTTTGAGTGTATTACACCCCTGACTTAAGTAGGTTGCTGCCAGTGTATCAGCAAATACAGGGTAGGTATCTGTTGAAACGTTTTTTTTGGCTAATGAGGAGCAAGGGAGGTGGGCCTATATACTTTTTCATTTATTTTAGGGAAACAGATATATTCTCTCTTTCTCTCCCTACCGTGATGAAATATTTTCTTTACTATGGTAATACCTTTTAATTTATGTAAAGCTTATAACTTTTTAAAGTGATTTAATATTAATGAACTCATTTAAGCATCTCAGCAATCCAGAGCAAGTTCTTTTCAGTACTACTGAAATAAGCAGGAGAATCAAGAGAAGGTGACAGGACTTAAAATTTTGACTTTCCTTCTTTATATCTGCAGGTCTTGATTTGGTACCTTGGACAACCTTCATTGTCTTGGGACTACTCTGAATTTGCATAGCCATTTGTATTTTGAGTTATTTTCTCTTCTCCAAGCAAGTCTTAAGAATATTGGATTAATACCACACAAACCTTAACTTTTTATAGTGATAATAAAAGCTTCTTTGAAATACCAAAGAGTTGACTTTTTTTTTTTTTTTGCTGATAAAGCTCTTGGAATAACTAAAAACTCATATTGTAAAATTGGATGAATAAATAGTCATTTAGCCCTTATTTTAAAATTGAGCAAAGTAGAAAATAATTTTGTAACATGTAAATAATTGTCCAAGTTGAGAGAAAGCCTAAGAATTGGTTGTAATCAAATAGTGTGATTCAACAGGAAAAAGACGAATCAGGAAATGAAAAGTGTAAAAATATAACTTGTTAGTATGTTAATTTGGTATGTGCTAATTAACAATGTTTTGAAAATTTAGGAAATTATAAAAGCAGTTGTTTGATTTAAGAGGAAGAAAAGGATCTTAGGGCTAGAAAAATAGTTTAACGTTTTTACTAGAGTGAATGTAGAATTTATGAAATGACAGAAATTATTGGTGTGTGTGGAATATAAGAATACGTTGCGTGGTCAGGTAGGAGAGAAAGGAGGAAATGTTCTCCAGTAAGATCAGGTAAGGAAAAGGAGCAAAAGATTTTGCCTTAGGCTCCTGGATTGTTTAATCTTTCCTGAGGATTCCAGAGTGACCTTGAGGTAACAGTAGTATTTGTTTAATAGGCCTTAAATTTAAATAAAAACGTAAAACCTAGTGTCAAGTGAGGTTAAATGAAGCTTTAAGATAGGAAGTATCTAGCATCTGATGTTTCCACTTTCTCGGCCTTGCCTTTGGCCGACTTCTAGGGGGGTTATAGTTAAAGGACAGAGAGAGAGTGGGTTTTGAGGAGGATTTGGACTGAGGGAGGGCTGTGCCAAAGACAAGGGTCAGACGTGCTGTTGAGAAGACATCGCATGTCAGTTCAGTGAACTGTTTATTGTTGCTGATGTGGTGAATTTTTCAAAGACCCCAAGTGAGGAGTTCCAAACCAGAGAATAATTACATGTCCCAGATCAACCTATTTTTTAGAGTGTTTTTTTACCCCAACATATATGTTCTGCTACATTCCATTTACCCAACTCTCTGAGTTATCAGACTGAGGTTGCTCTCCAGCTTTCTTCTTCCTCCCTCCCTCTCTCTTTCCTTTTTAACTATTTTTTTTCCTTATGGCCCCTGATGCTGTAATTACTATGAAGCTGTGACATCCAGGAGACATACTGGCAGATGGCCAGATAGGGATGAGACTGGCTTGTAGAGAGTCCTTGAATAGTCCTGTTTGGGGAGAGGGTCATTGTTTTAGAGATGATGTGCTGAACTTTTTGGGTGAGGAAAGTGGCAAGAGGGAGACTCAAGATATTTTGGAAGGTTTGGAGGAGGGAGAAAAGATGGGTGGGGAAGGAGGACGACCTGTTGCAAGTTACTAGTCCTGTGAAGTCAGGTAATGATTCTAACGGGTGACGCTTTACAGTTTACAGATCTCTTTCACATGCATTATATTATTTAATTGAACCCCCACAACACCTTATGGAGTCAGATAAAATTCAAGGGCTGAAGTATTTAGCTTCAGGTATATATATATATATATGTATATATATATATGTATACATATATATATATATACACACACACATATATAAAATTGAATAAAAGGTTACTTTTAATTTGTAGTCTTAACATGTGGCAAATAATTTTGGTGGATCATTGTTTTATTTATTTATTTATTTATTTATTTATTTTGTGGGGAAGACCAGCCCTGAGCTAACATCCGTTGCTAATCCTCCTCTTTTTACTGAGGAAGACTGGCCCTGGGCTAACATCGTGCCCATCTTCCTCTACTTTATATGGGACGCCGCCACGGCATGGCTGACAGGCAGTGCGTCGGCGGGCGCCCGGGATCTGAACTCGCGAACCCCAGGCTGCCAAGCGCGGACTAAACCACTGCGCCACCGGGCGGCCCCTGGATCATTGTTTTAGATCTGAGTTGCCAATATATTTTTAGAGGAGACGGTGGAGAGAGAACTTCCCAAACACTGAAGGGCTGGCCATAATGGTGGGATAGGGAAAACCATGTGTGTGTGTAAGAGAGAAAGAAGTGTGGAGGCTTGTAAAGTGCTGTTTCCTTTTTGGTCATTTTGTTGATTGACATTTTCTGTATATTTTCTTGTGCTGTGTAGACAACCAGTGAAGGGAAGTAATATATAAGGGAAAAGAGTAGTTTAGAACATTAACTTCCTAATCCTCCTACAGTTCAGTGCTGTGATGAACCCCATTTTATAGGTGAAGAAATTCTCAGTATTGAGCCTTTTTAAGAATATGTCTTTTAGGAGAAGAAGGTGAATGGCAACATGGCAAGCAAATTAAGCATTTATTGTATTTTTAAGTTGCCATTGGAATGCTCTAGGTTTAGGACATAAATATTGAACTCATTTGTCTATCCTGTCTACTTTTACACCTATAATGAGCATCGGTCTTCATCACAAGGACCCTGAAATATGGAGACAATCTGCTCTGAAAGATTCCTTTTAATAAGGAAGGCATATGGGACTGGGAGTCTTGAATCTATATTTTAGGCCCTGTCAGTTCACTAATTTTGGATATGTCACTTTACGTAAATGAGTTTCCTTCTGTGTAAAACGTGTGTTGTGCTTAGTTTTAAAATTCCATGATTCTGTGTTTCTTTCATGAATTGAAGAAGCTGTCCCAAATTCTTTTTGGACTAAGTTGGAGGGAATATAAATAAAAACTTAGGGGAGGAAAATGGACTAATAAATTTTGAAGAAGTTTTCAACAGTGAGAGTTGAAACTGCCTCTCTGTTTAATCCGAAGCAGCTAAGCAAAATACCACATGTCCCGAAAATTGCAGTTAACGTCAGTTTCCCGTGTTCTGTTTCCTTTTATTGATAGGAGGTAGTAGTGTGGTGGTGTAGTGGAAATGGCTTGATGGGGTTTGGAACCGGATTCTGCCAGCCTTGTGCTCTTTGGCAAATTACTATATTCTGCAAGCCCTAGTTTCCTCATCTGTAAAATAAAGATAATAATAAATAGTACCTACTTGTAGATTATTGTGAAGATTAAAACACTTAACCTATGTAAAGTGTCTGGCTCCTAGTATATGTTTGATATACAGTCCTTTCCTCTCAGCAGATTATTAAATATTTGGAATTTTATATTTTTATTTTGAGAAGTTAACATCTGTTCATATGTATTCCATTTTTAATCTTTAGGACTTCCTTTTTAGGAAGGGAAATACGAGGCTCTGGTTCAGTCATATGCCCACACAGTGATTAAACTAGGATTAAAATCTGGTTTTGAATTTG
Source organism: Tapirus indicus (assembly GCA_031878705.1). Taxonomy (NCBI): domain Eukaryota; kingdom Metazoa; phylum Chordata; class Mammalia; order Perissodactyla; family Tapiridae; genus Tapirus; species Tapirus indicus. The sequence goes on along the minus strand of CM062923.1, from coordinate 7,244,249 downwards.
GAGTCACAGGTGGTTTTTATGCTTCCTTTTTTTTCTGGAGTTCTTTGCCCCCCTGCTTTAAAAAAGCTTCCTATGCTGTTACTGCCTTGGTAGGTACCAATAACCTTAGTCTCTGTTAACTGTGGTCTATCAGGGCTGACTTTCCAGGGGATTATCAAAACAACTCATGGCTTTTGCCTGCAGTCAGTTTAACAGGTGGGATTCTACAATGATAGAACTTGGCAAGATTTCTTTAAAATAAAACAAGCTATAACCACGACCCTCATAAGAGTGATCCTGTAATGATTTTGTAGTGATCATGTAACGAATGAGTGACATGGGTGAAGCCTGAAGTCATGCTTTGGTAAATATGTCGGGTATGGAAAGGGGGAGGGACAGCTGATGTGTGAAAAGACAGGCTCAGGATGCAGGAGATCTGGACCGCTGCTAACGACGTGCCCCTTTTTGTTCCTTTGCTTATTGAAGTCCTAACCATTTTTCTCAGCCTGCATCCAGTGCACCTGGCGTGTCAATCTTTTCCTGAATCCCATCTGACATGACTGCTTTCTTATTTGAATCACAAAAGCATTTTGGATTTGGCCCTGTTCTGGCATTTCTGTTCTGCTTCATCTTATATGTATCAGTGAGGGTTCTGGTAGGAGACAGATTGAACCAGGTAACCAAGGAGACTTTAAGAACTATTTACTAAGATATGGGTGGTTTAGGGAAGTCAGCAAGGAATAGTAGAGTCCCCCGGTACCAGCTCCACTAGGCCTGGAGGGGCAAGGAAAAGGAAGGGCAGAGCCCCAAGAGGGAGCAGAACCCTGAGGAGGAGCTGTAGGAGCTGCCTGCCAGGAAGAGCTGTGGCCTCTGGTGAGGGACCAGCCAACCTGTGGTGAACTGGGGAAGGGGGTAGGGGGGTGATGAATACCCCTCCCTCCCTCCCATCTTCCATCTCTTGCTGGTGTCTCCTTCAGAGGGCAAGTTGATGCTTTGGGAGCACAGAATATAAAGTGGAGAGTGGGTTTGGAGGGCATTTAAATACTATCCAAAACATTAGGATTACTAATATGCATTTTACAGTATTACTCATTTCTCTACCTGATGAATACGATTAAAAAACCTTTGTCAGGCCCCTTTATGCACATCCTCATTCTCTCTCTTTCTTCTCAGTCATACATTTTGAAAGAATAGTTGATTCTTGCTATTTTCATTTTCCTGATTCCTATTCACTCTTACAACCATTGTAATCAGGCTGCTGCCTCCAAAGTTAATAGCCAAATCCAATGCCAAACTTTGAGAAATGTGATACTAATCAGCTACTTCCTTGCCTAAAACTCTTCACAGTTTCCATGCTGCCTGTTGCAATGCTTTTTAAAGTGTGACTTTGAGACCACTTGTATCAAAAATCACTTGGGATTGTTGTTAAAAATTTACATTCCCAGTCTCTAACCAGATCTACAGAATGAGGGCCATGGAACCTGCATTTTTGACCAGGCCTTTTCTTACCCCCCATCTCTCACCACCATCAGAGGCAGAGAGCTACCTGGCCACATTTTTTAAGGCTCTCCATATTATTAAAAGGTTGTAAAAATGTGATGTATTTTTAAAATCTGTGCACTTAACCATTAACATGTAACCTTCAAAGTATAATGCAGTGTAATTGTGTTATTGACAATATAATCACAAGATTTGGGAAAAATAAGATTCATAGTGTACTCTAGGCACTATGGCCTTGAAATGGGACAAGTTTTTAGTTAAATGATATACATGTCTCTTTCCAATCCTGTCATTGTATCTCTAGTGACTTTATGTATAACCTCATGTGTAGAAAATGTCAAAAGTCTAAATTTGGGGTCTTTCTTGAATGTGAGAGGCCCTGCTCCACCGGGTTCTTACTGCATGCTTACCTTTGAGAACCACTGGCTTAAAGAGAGGCTTAGAACCTCCAAAGTATGGCTGCCAGCTCCTTTTCTGTTATTCAGACCCCTCCCCCCCACACTTTCTCCACCCCTCACATACACTCATTCTCTCTCCAGACAGGAGCAGTAAATTGCCCAAAGCCATGCATATAGAAGTGGTAGCTGGAATTGAAATCCCCATCTGCTGATGCTTAAAGCACTTGCATGCTCAGTTTTTTAAAGTTCCTTTTAGTCCATGCATTTGATTAAGCTCTTTCCTCTGCCTGAAATCCCCTCCACACTTTTTTGACCCAGCAAACCCATATTTTTCAATATTCAGCTAACGCCTAAACTAAAGCTCCTTGATGGAGCTTTTTAAGATCTGTCCCATCCTGTCCAGTCACTTGACGCTCTGTCTTTGGGCCTCTATTGTGTGTATAATATATGCACATACTGTCAGTAAGTATAAAGCTTCTACCCGAGGCTGTGGGCGTCCAGGTGGAGCCCCTTTGAAGAGCTGTCTCTTAACCTCTACAGCACTTCTGTACGGGGGCTGGCACTGTGGAGGAAGCTCTGGGAGCAGACAGACAGCTCGTGTCCTGCTCAACCTCTCTCCTTGGCTTTGGATTCCACCAGCCTCTCCTGTTTCTGCAAAGTGAAAGCCCAATATCACCTAGATCTTCTTTCTTTGGAAGGAATTAGTGGGCACATTTTTGGGGTCTTTGCTCCTTTCCACTGGCTACTTGTCAAATGTGCGTATCCTTCCAACTCTGGGAAGCAGTGGTACGAGCATCCGCCTTTGGTTCCGTGTGACTTGGCCGTCCTTGTTGTGAGGGTCTCCACATAATCGCCTTGTGCCCCTCTCTGGCTTTAACCTGCTCTAACAGCAACTGTAGCATTTACTTTTTTTGCTTACTTTACAAGTCTCCCTGTCAAGATGTAAGTTCCTTAAGAATAGGGGCCTCCTCTTACTCACGTTTGTATCCCTTGTGCTTAGGACCAGCGTTGGCAGAGTGTGTTTGGAGTAAGCAGGATTTGTGTGGTGAAGGGCATAGATGGGCTCAAATTGTGGTCTTCCCTTATTAGCTGTGTAGTCTTAGCGTTGACTGATCTTTCGTAAGCTTCATTTTCCTGGTCTCTAAAATGGGGCAGAGGGTGGGCCCCACCTCCTGGGGTTGTGGTCAGCATTAAAGAGGTAGTGCGAATGGAGTGCAGAGCACACGGTGAAAGCACAGTCTGTGTTGGGTGTTAACTGATGACTGAGGTACTGTTCCAGGGGTTGTGGGGGACAGTATTGTACAGGACTTAGCCCATCCCTCAGGTTCTTCAGAGTCTGTTAGCGCATTTTCAGTGATCCATTTGGCAAGTATTTGAGTGTCTAGCATCTGCCAGACAGTGTGCTGGACACACGGGGTACAAAGAAGACGGTAGCTGCAGGCTCATGCAGTGATTTTCAAACTTTTTCAAAACAACAGCTACCAGGAGGAGCTGGTGAGCGGGGAGTCACACTTGCCAAGCTTCTGAGCGGGTGGAGGGTGATGGAGTTGTGCTCAGGCTCTCGGGGGTCTTTCTCTGGGAACAGTTCACTTGTTCACTGTCTTCCATTGGCACTCACTCCCTCCCGGGCTAGAAGGCAGATTGTTGGGCCAGGAAATCAGTGGTGACCCTTCCCTGGAGGAGGCGCTTCCTGGTCTTTGCAGCTCAGCTGGCTGAGCTCCCCAAATCGGGCTCAGGTCACCCTGAGCCGTGGTCTCCTCCAGCTGGTCTCTACTGTGCCTCTTACCAGCAGTGTAGTCTTCAAACTCCGGGCCTGTGTTGTGAGGCTTGCTACAGGGCTGCGCAGCACGTCTCCACGAATTAGAAGGAAGCTACATAAACCTTTTTTGGCTGACTTTTTATTTCTTCAAGAGGGCTTCTTAAAAGGAGATGTGCAAAGCATTGAAGAATTTGGGGGAAAAGTGACTGATTATTCAAAAGGAAATAACGATAACTATGAGAGGTGTCAGTGTTCTCAGCTAGATGATTACAGTGTCGGTGACAATGGGTGATTGGAAAGAGAAGCTTTATCAGCATTGTTATCAGGAGATTCAGAAAAAAGAAGCCTTCAGAGTGCATAATTGTCGGTATCCAGAAGGAACAAAGGGCTGCCCCCTTTACTGCTCTGCCCTCTCCCTTTTTAGTGGGACCCTCCAAAAGGGCTCCTTTGGGATATCCCCCCAAATCCCCCAACCAGCCAGTCCAGGGAAAGCCTGGCTTTTGGCCAGCAGCAGGTGTCATCAGTGGATCCTCCCCAGGCAGCCAGTGTCCTTGTGGGGTGAGGAAGCCAGGGGACTCCCCTGACTGCCAACCAGATGGACCTCACTCTTCCATCAACGCCCAGGCCTCTCACCAGCTTGCCTGGCTCCTGTCTAGGCATCAGACAAAAATGTAACATACTGTCTGTTGTAATCCATAATCCCATAGAAATTTTTTTAGTTTTAAGAGATTTTCTGTGCCAAACTAGGTGTTTGTGGAAGGTTGGAGTTGTAGATAATATATAATTTTATATATATTTAAGTTACTCAGTTACATGTATATTAAAATAAAATAAATAGCTCCCTCTCATACAAACAAAAAATTCTGAATGTTTTCTTTTTCTTTTTGAAACTGAATTATGGGTAGAACTGCAACACATGAAGGACATTCAAGTGAAACTTACTTTGTTAAAACTGGATGGAGAGAGAGGCTCTACCTCTGCAGAACCACTAATTTTAAAACCCCTCGTCTTCTGGGTGCTCAATAAGTGGTGATTGAATTGAATGCATCTAATTTAACAATATTAAATTTCAAAGATAAATGTAAAGACGTGCAGTGAAGTTCTAGAAATCAGCCGTGTAGAAGGAGAATTGCCTGAGGCCAGAGTTAAATTTTATGAATAAACCCTGGGAGTTTTTGTTTATTATAAGGTGGCGTGTAGCCGACTGGGTCATGGATTAGGTGAAGTGGTTAATGCCAACATAAATTCCAAATTAAATGTCTAGAGGGTACCAGGCAAGAAATATAAATGAACGTCAATGTGGATGCAGCCATTTTCTGAGGTGTGGACAGCGTGACCATCTGGAAAGCCCAGGCCTAGTCTGAAAGGAAAGCCCCCACTCACTTTTGCTCATGGTTACCAAAGCTGATTTTTCAAGGGAAGTTGGAGTTCTGGATTTTTTGTGAAAATATCACTTTTAAAATTAGACTAAAATTTTCTTAAGTTTTCTTTTTTTGAGCCCAAAGAACACACCTAGGCCACATTTAGCTTGTTGGCCATCAGGAAGTAGGTAGCAGTTTGTATTATAGGTGATGGCGGTCAGTCCAATCGGAAGTACACTGTCCTGTTCTGAGACTTCAAAGGAACATTGACAGACCAGATTGTAACCGTAGCAGAGCAATCAGGACTACAGAAGGCTTGGAAACCAAGCCATGCAATAGGTGAAGACATAATTCTTATATTTCATCACTTAATAATTTCATCCTTAGGTTGGCCAACAGAATTTCAGATTAAATTTTATTTTACTAGTTCTTTTCATTTGGAGTGGGTCACATCTTGGAGATAATCTTGACAGGTGATATCCCATTAAAGTGGGAAGGTTGGAATTTCACATTATCACTTTGTTCTTTTTGTAGATCCAGTATTACAATTAATAATTGGTTTAAGTTGTGAAGGCTGTTTTATGGGGTATGACATTAAAAAATATGTCTGGTTAGTAGAGAATAAAGTAATACGTGGAAAGGTCTTGGTTGCCTTATACGCCCCTTTCAATTTTTCATTTTTTTTAGAGTATATGTTGAATTTTGGCCAGAATACTTTATCTTGTGATAACTGTTCAGGGTTTGGAGTTTAAGTTTAATCTACAGTGTGCTTCACTGTGAGTGTGAGCGTGCCTTTTCTAATACTAAGACTGGCACAGCTGTTCATGTTAGCTACTTACCAAGAATAGAAGTGACGGAAAGTTTTGGCGTCTGCGTGGAGAGAAGAGGATGAAGGTAGAGGGCAGGGTGGAGGTACCCTTAGCTAGTACTTAGTATCTTTGGGGATAGTTAAGGAGTCCTTAGTTGAAGATTATAATCCTGCTATAATGTGGTCCCTGTACCTTTCCTGTAGCATGAGACTAGTTATGTCTTCTCCCTCTGTTCTTGGAAAATACTTTCAAAGCCACATAGTAAAGGAAAATCTTGGTATATTTGGCATCACAACGTCGAGCTTCAGCTTTCCATTAGATTTGAATGAAAATTCTGATAAACTAATCAAAATTGAAGAGTAGAATTTTGGGTATTGTCCAACTGTATATTTGTTATAATTTTTGATATAATTGGAATAATTCATTTCTAAAGATTTAGATTTCTTTTTTAAGGTATAGGGGATGTAAATTAATGGAGAAATGTGCTCTTCTAAGGTTTTTGGCATCGATTCAGAGTTTTACCACGTAGGAGTATAAAGTAATTTATAAAGTAACTTTGTTAGGAATATGGCGTTTGGTAGGAAACACTTGAGTAAATTAAAAAAAAAGTCCTACTCAGAATATTAAAGACAAAAGGCTGTTGGGCCCATTTTCAGCAAAAACAAAATAGATTGGAATAGTGCCAGAAGGCTGGTCTTGCATTGTTTTCCTTTTTGTATTGATTTATTGAAAGCAGGAACCTCTGGAAAATAATGAAAACATTAAACTACTTTTCCCTATTTTGTCCCTAACTCCAGATTTGGTAAATATATGAAATTGGAGTTTTAGCTCTTGTAAAATGAAGGGGAAAGGTAGTACAGACTGTGCCTTGGCCAGGTTGGTAACGTGGCTTAGCAAGTGGATTAACCATCTGTATGTTAGATAGCCAACATGTGCAGCTGGTGAACACAGAAAAGGACAGCCAGATGTTTTGTGTATTACTGTAAGTTAACATACCAGGAAAGATGGACTGTGATCAAAATCAAGACCCTTCTCTGAAACTGGGAATCAAGTAAACGAGGTGGCCGTAGTATAGAAGACAAACCTTTGACAAATTGGTGTCATTCTGAGAATTGTTGTAGAATTGGAAAGTTTTAGTCTATAGTGAATGTTGGTACTTTTAGAACATTTTTATAAAAGGAAAGTTGCTAGGTTATTGGTGTCACTTTAGATGTTAGGAATTAACCATTTTGGTAGTAAAGATAGAAAGGGATAAGTAGATGTCATTGTTTATTGAGGCCAGGGGTTTTATTAGGTCCTGGAGAGATGCAAAGATGAGTAAGAGCTGGTTGTGGCTCTTGAGCTTTTAGTTTAGTGGGAAGAGAAATATTTTCAGCATATAAATGAGTGTCAGAAGAGAGAGATGTTGGAGTTAGTTTGGATAAGGCTGCTGCAACAGAGTGTCCCAACAATAAGACAGTGACTTAAAGATAATAGAAGTTTATTTTTTTCACATAACAGTTTTGATGTAAATGGTCCAGGTTGGTGGATAGTTCTGCTCCACCTGGTCATACAAAGACCTGTGTTCCTTCCAACACATTGTTTTGCTTCCTAGGGCTTTATCATCAGCCTGTTTGAGGCTAGTTTGCTTAGGGCGGTGGTCCTTGAGCTTGAGGTTGCATAAGAATCCCCTGCAGCACTTGTTAAAACACAGATTGCTGGACCCTATGACCAAACTTTCTGATTCACTCTGGGTTGGGGTTCGATAATTTTCAAGTGTAAGGGGTTCTCAGGTGACATTACTGCTGCTGGTCTGGCGACCATACTTTGAGAAGTTATACTCAAACCATACTTTGAGACTAACTTTAAGAACCATTCATCCAGCAAACAAGAATGGGAAAGGACCCTTATGGTCGCATTTGTTGGCCAGAAGTTGGCACACACACAGATAGCACTTTGACTCACATCCCTTTTGTTAGAGCTTTGTCACATGGCCACAGGTCACAGCAAGGAGATGGGTGGGGGCTAGTAAATGTCAGCTCTTTGGGCAGCCATGCCCAGCTACAGTTCTGTTATGGTGGGAGAGCAGGGCAGGCTCCACCACACTCTGGAATCATCTAGGGGAAAACACCTGTAACTTGGGGTTGGAATGGTCAGGGCTAGGTAACGTTTGAGCCAATATCTTGAAGGATAAATTTTCCTAGCATCCCAGAGCAGAAGTGAAACTTGTGGTTGAGGAAACAGTGTTTGCAAAGGAAATCAGAGGCAGGGTCACTCCTTCAGTAAATATTGATTGATGACCAGGCTTTGTGCAAGGCCTCATCTTGCAGAGATTAGAGGGTAGATGGGCAGGGTCTGATGATGTAGCTGATTAAAAATCAAACATGTTTCGTGTACTAGGATTCTAGTGGTTAAGATCATGGGGTTAGGAGTCAGGTTAAGTTGTGGTTCTGCCACTTAGTGTCACAAGCTATGTGAGTCGCTTGAGCCTTGCCCTTATCTGTATCACAGAGCCTAGTGCATAGTAAGCACTCTCTAAATGTTAGCAATCTCTGTCATTGCACCTTTGGTGTGAACTGCTCTTGTGAACTAAAATCTTCTCTGGGAAATCTCTGGTGGATGGTCATCTGGCTTCTATTTGAGCACTTCTGTGATGGAGAGAGCTTGCTCCTTTTATTAGGGCAGCCAGTTCCATTTCTGGACAGCTGTAATTGTTAAAGAGTTCATCATCTTGGGGCTCACAAAACTTTCTGGAATAATCCAGAAGTGGTCTGAATAAGTTCACTTCTTCATGGTCACCTTTTAGATCATTGGAGACATTCTGTTCTTTTTTCACATGGTTGGCTTATGAGCAACTGCACTTTAATAAATTAGGTATCAATACCCCCAAATCTTCTAATATGGAATTCATGTGCTTATGCGTGAACATGCTAGCTCCCCGGGGATGGATAGCCCCGCATCTGAAAACTCAGTTTCTGAGTGTTGCCCTCTTTAGAGTATTGCAGTGTTGGCATACTTGTTTGAAGATTTATTGCTTTTTGCCTCTGTTATTTACTAATATAACTAAAAATAGAAATAAAATTGCTGATTTAGTAATAAGCATATTCTCATAAATAATACAGGTGAGACAATGATAGAAACCACTGGGCCGGCCCCAAACACCACTTCTTTAAACTCAGCAGACTCATTGATCTCAGCTGGCTAATGGTGTGTTCAGGTGTGAAAGAAAGAGCGTAACTGAAGAACACGGATGAAACGCTAGAAGTGTATTATCTAAGACTGCACTTAAATAGAGGTCCATCAAATCACATTTTTGGTAAGATGTGTAACGGCTGAGTGTTAAAATCAACATTAAGTTAAAACTGAATATTATTCAGGCAGATCTCAAAAATTTCTTTGTCTTCAACTCCTGAAAATTTATCGGCAGTGTCCTCTAATCATTTCTGCAAACGTTTATTTCCCTCTGTAGATTCAAAACAATAGGAATTCTCTTCTTAAGACATTCTTATAAAGACTGTTGATTTCAGGTTTAATTAGGGAGAACAAAACATGTTTTGGATACCCCAGTTCTCTTTAACACTTTCCGTTTTTTTTCATATCCTTACATATTTTTATTATGTATGTATGACTCATTATGGATATTATTGTGTGTGAGTTTAGGATTTTTTTTCTCCTTGTGAAATTGAGATAGCAGAGCTAATTATTCTGCTTTTAATTCATTCATAGAAGATGTGTAGAATTCCCAAATAGAGCTTTTTTATTAAAAAAGGTCATTTTTCGGGCCTGCCCGGTGGCGCAGTGGTTTAGTCTGCGCTTGGCAGCCCGGGGTTCGCGGGTTCGGATCCTGGGCGCCCGCCGACGCACTGCCTGTCAGCCATGCCGTGGCGGCGTCCCATATAAAGTGGAGGAAGATGGGCACAGATATTAGCCCAGGGCCAGTCTTCCTCAGCAAAAAAAGAGGAGGATTGGACGGATGTTAGCTCAGGGCTGGTCTTCCTCACAAAAAAAAAAAAAAAAAAAAAAAGATGAATGGAAGTTTAAAAAAGGTCATTTTTCATGACTTAAATGGAACTAAATAAAAATCGAATACTATTCTTAAAGGTTATTTTGTTTTATGTTAGTACACTAAACAATTTTCCAAGTAAAAGAATTATAAAATAATCTTATCTCTTAGTGACTTTTTAAAAAGTTTATAAACATTTGGCTTCTAGGATATAATGTTCTTCCAAACATTCTCATATGAATGGACTCTTTCTCAATACTCCTATTAACTCATCTGTTTTCCTACTCATCAGTTATAACAGCATTTTACTCTTATAACAAACATGTATTTATATTTTAACTGATAGAATATTAATATGTAAATCGTATAAAGTGGTTTCACTCCAAGTTAAATATGCTTATCTATATATTTGAAAGTTAATATTCATATGTGAACAATAAACGTGAATGACATGCATTGTTTGTATTATTGGTGTTTTTTGCTGATCAGAAATGGTGATAGGTTAGGCTATCTCAAGCAGTAAAAGTGAGATGTGACAAATTCAGGGATGCTAGAAATGACCAGGAAATAGGCATTAGACCATTCAGCCTTTTACAGGCCAGACCCAAACCAAAGCAAAAGAGTGGATTTGGGTTGAATAACAGGGCAAAAGCAAACTTCAGTTCATCTGTAACTTGAAAAATGGGTGAAATTAGGTCTTTCGTAATGTTTTTGCTCTTTTGGAGCTGATTCTTCTCTTTTTATAACATATAAACATGTCTGACATTTGTGCATTTCTGATTTCATTTGTATTTTCACTAATGTTATCATGTACCCTACTAGGGAACTGAATTTCCTTTGTGTGTTTTCTATCTGATTTTAAAAGTAATACATATTCATTGTATAAAATTTATAAAATACAAAAAGGTATAAAGATGAAAATTTAAAAATCACCCCTCATCCTCAACTCAGAGACAACTTTTGCTAACTTTGTGTGTGTGTATGTATTTAAACAAAATTGGACATGTACTGAATACAAAATTTTTGTAACCTTTTGTTTTTACTTAACATTTTGAGAGTCATTTCCCATTTTATTCAGTTGATTTCCAAAACCTATCCAATGTTTTGGAATCCAATCCAAATCCATCATTTGGATGTATCATAGTTTAATTATTCCTCAGTTGTGTATAATTTTTTTGCTATCATGATTTTGCAATAAATTTCCTTATATATACATTTGGTGCATATACCTGTTTATTTCCTTAGGCAAAGAGGTTTCTTGAATCTGAAACAACATGCAGAATCACTGGTTTTTAAACAATTATTAGAACTTTTCCTTTTTCTCCTATTGCAGTTTATTTTCTCCTTTAAGATTTAAATTATGTTTTCACTTCCTTTGTTTCTTCATACCCACACCCTTTAGAAGTTACCTCGTCTTGTTCTTGCTTGAATGTTTATGTGTAGGAAAGTTACCAGCACTCTCAGTTTGGGTGAGTGTCAGCTTGTGGCTGGTGGATGTGCTCTCTTGTTTAAGGGAGTTAGACCTAATGTGAGAAGGAATCACACCACTTGTGGATGGGATGTACTGTTAGGGGATGCTAGAGGCTGGGTGTCTGCTGCTTGTGCACCCTACTGGTGCTGTCTGCCTGCCTTATGCTCAAAGGTCACCCTGAGCCGCTGCTAACTAGGCGTCATGGTTAATTGAGCAGACACTCCCATTTTTCCTTCCTCCTTTTTTAGCACAGCCTACCTCATGCTTCTGAGAATAATAGGGAAAAGTCTACTCTGCCTTGATTTCTCTGCCTGTAGGTGAAGAAGAAACAAAAAATTGTCCTGTTACTTCAGGAAATATAAAGAAAGTGAAGATAGACATTTAATGCAAATCCTGTATCCTACCCTGCTCAGAGCCCTCTGGGAGTTCTCTTCTCACTTAGGATAGAAACCCCAATCCCTCCCTGACTTGGCCCTGCCACCCTCTCTACCCTCATTTCCTACAATTTCTTCTCCTTCTATTTCATCTGCACGGGCCTCCTCACAGTTCCTTGAGTATTTTAAGCATGGTCTACCTTAGGGCCTTTGCACTTGGTATTTCTGCTCCCCAGATGTTGTGGGGGTTACTCCATCACTGCATGTAGGCCTGCTCTGATTTCCCCATCTGAAAACAGAACCTCCTGTCATTTGGCTCTTTTTGTCTATCTTATTTTTTTTAAATATTGACCTTATGTTATTTTATACATTTTGGCATTGTATATTCATATTTTTTTGGTCTGTTTCTCTCACTAAAACGTATTCTCCATGAGAGCAGGGACTTTGTTTTTTTCACTGACTAGTGTCTAGTGCCTGGAACAGTCTATTAATAGTCTAATATAATAAATACTTGTATTAATGAACTATGAACCTGATGGTTATATGTGTTTTTTAGTTTTCATTTCTTAAATCTAACTGAATATATTTTATCAGCAGCAAATGAGAGAACAAATGACTTGTTTTAGCTTTAATGTCTGGTTCCCTTTTGGAATTTTAACTTAAGATTAATGCATTATCAGTTTAGGAACTTATTTTTCTCTTGTTGGAGTCAGTGGTTTCAAATGGTGATAGTGCTGCTTTTAAGGTAGGAAACCTGGAACTTGTCACTTAACTCTCTAAGTGTAGAAGCCACAGTGCTCTTGTGTAAAACAGATAATGGGCATGTTGGAATTTTAGGGTTCTAGTAATTAATAATTCTCTCTTGCAAAATTTAGACCTGGCCTAGAGAGAGACACAAGAGTCAGGTAGACATGGATCAAATTGTCAGCCTTACTGATAAAAGCTGGATTGGAGGATGTGACTTGGATGTGCTGCCACGTGGAGTTCCTAGTGCTTTACTCCTGACTTAAAATTTAACTCACCCAACACAGCCAGAGCTGGGTGTCTGCAGGTTTCCCCCAGAAGGACAGAGCTTCCCTAGTCAACCCCCCATATCATGAAGCCTGCTGTAGGCTGGCAGGTCTAAAGAAAGGCCAGAAGGCTTAGTGAGGTTGCTTCTGCTCTGATGGGGAGGAGGGGCAGGGCAGGAGCATTGCACGGGAAGAAATGGGAGGCCCAGGGCAGGGAGGGTACCGTCTAACAAGGAGTCCCTATCGTGGTGAGGACTTTCATAAGATATTTTCTCTGTAAAGACTGGGACTTGGTAAGTGCTGCATAACCATTAGCCATTATTGTTGTTATAACACCTGTGTCTGTCATTACTTACAGCAGTTATCATAATGGGCTGTAATAGCTTTGTTTTTTCTATTTACTTGCTAGACTAGATTGTAAGCTTTTGGGAGCAGGAGCTATTCGTTATCTCTTGAATCTCCAATGCTAGACTAGCTAGTGTTGGCTTGTAGCAGTCAGTGAATAGGTATTTGTTTGCCAAGAATGGCATAGTGGACAGAATGTGAGTTTTGGAGTCAGAAAAAAGGAGTTTGCTTTAAATTCTTTTTAGACCAAGGAGGAGATATGAAACAGTAAACACCAAGGAAAGAAAGTGAACTAATACATATATATTTAAGATTTTTCACAGTAGTGGTTAAAACAATTTCTGCTTCATCAAAGAATCTAGGTAAACAAAATAACACACACCCTGAACATTTCATTTTACCCAGGTTTTACTGTGTTTCTTTTTTCTCTTTAATAGGTCGTGATAAAGAAGTTAGGCTCCTGCAGAGTGATGGATAACTTACAACTGTTAATATTAGAATGTGTTTTTTAATTAAAAAGTAAAGACAAATAGGAGAAATTAACACTGAAAAAAATATAGTGAAGTCTTTTTTGGATATATCTCATTAATGTGACCAGCAAGTGAATATTTTATGGACAAGTGTGTATATTATATATTCATAAAATTTAAAAAGACTAAGTCCCAGTCCACTGCAGATATCATTAACAGACGATCGTTAGCAAATCTTGTCTGTTGGGCATCCTTGAATCTGAGCTCTTTGTAGTGCTCAGTGTTGCTCTAGTTTTACCAGTTTCTGTGCTCTGACCACGTTGTCACATATTCTCCTGACTGCACGTGGTGACAGGGTGAAAGCTGTAGTCGTGCCAGCGCTCCCCTTCCGGGGTGGAGAATATTACCTCCTTTAACTCCGACAGACACAGCCTTTCTCTTTCTTCACCCTGGAGCTTCCCTGGTCTTTTCCAGTCATGATTTCACTTGCAGATTAAAATGTCATCTGGCAGATACCCAAGATCAGGTGTGGTCTCAAAGTCTGGACGAGTGTAGTGTCTCATGGCCCTGGGGAGGGTGAATGCCAGCCCAGAGGTCCCCTTGCTCAACTGCTGAGGGATGTTTCACTGGGGCGCATGGCACCACGGCAGTGCGCTTGGATCACAAGGCCCAGGACATGCTAGGTGGTTTAAACCTCATATTCCAGAAATAGCACTTGTATATTGGAAAATATTAATTTTTTTCATTATTCGTTCCCCAAACTGTTGTAAATTAGTTACGTGTAAGTTGAAGGGGGAGTAGACTGAGTGTGATCTTTGATTTTGGCCTCAGCTTCAATTCTGGCTCCCCTACTCTGTGACTCTGGCAAATGACTTGAATTTTCTGAGCTCCCATTTCCTCATTTTTAACATGGGGATAATAGTAACTATTTTCCCAGGTTATTGAGAGTATTATTCGGTATATGTAGGTTATAAGACGCCTTGCACATTGTAGCGGCTCAACAAATGGCAGTTATTATTTATCATCCTTTTGGAAAAGTGTGGGCAAATTGTGTGAAATAGCTTCCACTTAGTGAGTGCCACACTATGCTGGGCACATGCTAGTTCCTTCTATCTTACATTTACTCCATTGCTCCTCGCAACAGCACCACAGAGCTCTTGTTACAGATGGACAGTGATGGCACTGCTGTCTGTGCGCCCCCAGGGCCTCCCAGCTGGTGAGTGGCTGGACCTGGACTAGAACTCAGTTCTGATGACACTTGTGCTGTGTGGCTTTCAGTGCAATGTGCACATGGACAAATAAGTGCTTTTGATAGGTGGTTGCTTCTAAAATGAGCGAAAGTATATAACAGGGTTTTTTTTTTTTTTGTGGATTTACCAGTTAGGAGGTAATAAAATCTCACTTTTTTAGAATTATGAGTTTGTTTTGTAAATTACTTCTTCTAGGACACAGAATGGAATCCTTAAAAACTGAGAATTTTCACTGGCAGTTAAATAGAAACTTATTTCCTTTGTTTTGTGGGCTGGGGAGCATAAGATTTTAATGGTCATTGTTTCTCTTTTAGGAGGAAAAAAACTTCCAAAGACTTAGTTTGGAGAAATGGTTGAATTTTAAAAACTGTTTTAAATTGGCTATTTTAAAATTTCCTTTATATAAAGTTTTTTTATTATTAAAATTAAAAATATTTGCTCATTGTAGAAATTTGGAAAGTATATTGCTGACTTAAATTTTGAATCCAAATCCTTAGGGATAACATCTGCACGTTGAGAATTTATTTATTTTTCTCCATTTGGAGAGTTTTCTTCTGGGGCCTTTCACTTTCCATCTCCAGTCTGAATTGATTGTTCCATCAACCTACTGCACCATTGTCATCCTGTAGCTTCTTTTTCCTATGTATATGAGCCAAATTCATTACTTTTTGAATCCTGTGCTATCTTTCTTGGTTTAGACTTTTATTTTGCTGAAGCAAATCTCCAAGTAACTTCCTAAGAAAGAGTACATGGAAAGTAAGCTTTCTGAGTCTTTATGTATTTGAACATATCTTCACAGAAATTTAGGTTGAAAATAACTTTCCCTTATAACTTTTAAGGCATTGTGCTATTAGTTTTCAGCATACAGTATTGCTGATGAAAAGTCTGATGCTAGTCTAGTTCTCTTACCTATGTAGTTGACCTGATTTTCTTTCTTGAAAATTGGTGGGATCTTCTGTTTTCCTTGATGTTCTTAAATTTCTCATTGTGCCTATGTGGATGCTTGGTAAGTTCTTTCAGTTCGAAGACATGTTCTTTAGCTCTGGGAAATCCTCTGGAATTATTTATTAGGAATTATTTCTTCCCTCTCTCTTTTTTTTATTATTGTTGTTTTCTTTCTGTAACTCTTATTTGTTAGATGTTGACGTCTTGGATGGATTCTGTCTCTATATATTCTTTCTTGCTACCCATGTCTTTTGGAGACTTCCCTCAACTTTGTATTCCAGCCAATGGAACCAACTTTGTATTCCAGTGGTCACAGCAGTATTTCCAGTATTTGTCACTGATGGAATTTATTTCTCTTCCCTTTGAACCTGGACAGGTTTGTGACTGCTCCAGCTAACAGAGTCTAGTGGAGGTGATGCTACGTGACTTCTGGGGTTAGGTCATTAAAAGGATACAGCTTGCATCACTATGTGTGGCTCTCTGTTTGCCTGTGTCTCTCTTTCTCAGAGTGCTTATTCTTGGAACCCAGCCAGCATGTTATGAGGAAGCCCAGGGCACAGAGAGAAGCCGTGTGTATGTGTTTCAACCTATAGCCCCAGCTAAGGTCTCAGATGGCAGACACCATCAACTATTTGACATGTAAATAATGAGCCTTTAGATAATTTCAGTCCCTGGCTTGTGCCAAGCAGAGCAAGGATGAGGTCTCCTTGCCTAATTTGTTCAAATTGCAGATTCAAGAGCAAAAGAAATGTTGTTGTTTTAAGCCACCAAGCTCAAGGGTAATTTTTTTTTTTTTTTTTTTTTTTTGTGGGGAAGACCAGCCCTGAGCTAACATCTGTTGCCAATCCTCCCCTTTTTGCTGAGGGAGACTGGCCCTGGGCTAACATCCGTGCCCATCTTCCTCCACTTTATATGGGACGCCGCCACAGCATGGCTGACAGGCAGTGCGTCGGCGGGCGCCAGGGATCCGAACTAGCGAACCCCTGGCTGCCAAGCGCGGACTAAACCGCTGCGCCACCGGGCGGCCCCTCAAGGGTAATTTTTATGCCATCAAATTTCTCATTTTGATGATCGTATGATTTTTAAAATGTTTTTTGAAGTGTAACTTACATACAGTGACATGCACAAATCTAATGTACAGTTTGGTCAGTTTTGACAAATGCATATGCACTTATGTAACATATCCCATGTAACTAACCCTCATGAAGGTAAACTTGGTAGACCAGAGTGAGCAGAGTGTAGAGTGTTAGGTGATGAGTTGAAAGACTTTGGCAGGAATTTGGTTATAATCTAAATAGGATAGGAAGCCATTGGATGTTTTAAAAGTGAACTTTTAATTTTAAGACAGTTTTAAATTTACAGAGTTGTGAAGATGGCACAGAAAGTTCCCATATAACCCCCATCCACTTTTTCCTGTTGTTAACATGTTACATTAGTATGGTCCCCTATCACAACTAGTGAACCAATATTGATACATTATTATTAACTAAACCCCATACTGTATTTGGATTTTCTTAGTTTTTACTTAAGGTCTGTATTATCTTGGGCTGCCATAACAAAATACCATAGACTGAGTGGCATAAACAGCAGACGTTTATTCTCATGATTCTGGATGCTGGAAGTCAGAGATTAGGGTGCCAGCATAGGTTCTGGTGAGGCCTCTCTTCTTGGCTTGCAGATGGCTACCTTTTTCCTGTGTCCTCACATGGCCTTTCTGTGTGTGTGTGTGTGTGTGTGTGTGCGTGCGTGTGCATGTGTATGTATGTGTGTGTAGGGAGGGGGGGAGAGAGAGAGAGAGCTCTCTTCTTATAAGGGCACTAATCTCATCATGAGGGCCCCACCCTCATGATCTCATCTGAACCTAATTACCTCCCCAAGGCTCCATCTCCAAATTCCATCACATGGCAAGTTAGGGCTTCAGTGTTACAGATATTAGGCATATAAATATTCAGTCCATACCCCTCATATTTGTTAGGGATACAAATTTCAGTCCATAACAAGGTCCTTTTTTGTGATCCAGGATCCTATGCAGGATATTCCCATATTACATTTAGTCATCATGTTTCCTTCGGTTCCTCTAGACTGTGACCATTTCTCAGACTTGCCTTGTTTTTGATGACCTGACAGCTTTAAGGAATACTGGTCAGGGATTTTATAGAATGCTCCTCAGGTGGGATTTGTCTGATGTTTTTCTCATGATTAGTCTGGGCTTATGTGTGTTTGGGAGGAAGACCACAGAGGTGCAGTGTCATTTCATCACATCGTATTAAGGGTGTGTACTTTCAGCCTGACTTACCACTGTTGGCGTTAACCTACTTGGCTGAGACATGTTTGTTAGGGTTCGTCACTGAAGTTTCTCTTCCTTACCCCCACTTTCCACATTGTACTCAGTGGAAGAAGTCATTCTAGCAGCTCACACGTGGGAGTAGGCCACAGATTTGCCGAACAGAGGAATTAGCTAGTGTGATTTACTTTTAAAAAGATCTTGTTAGTGTGTGGAGGGCAAGAGTGGAGCCAAGGAGAGCAGTGGCGTGTGGTGGTAACATTGGGTGTGGTGAGCCTCACCTGGGGCATACTTGAAGGTGGAGCTGACGTGACTTACTGGTGGATTGAATGTGGATATGAGAGAGAGGGAGAGAGTCGGGGATGACGTCTGCTCCTAAGTTTTTGGCCTAAGTAGCTGGGCAAATGATGGGGGAAACTGGAAGAGCTGTGGCTTTTGGAGCGTGGGAAGGGGTGGATATGAAAGATTTCCCTTTGGCTGTGTTAAGTTTGAGATGCCTGTTAGACTTTGAAGTAGAAATGTTGAGTAGACCATTGCGAGTCTGGAGGTCAGGATATAGGGCAGGGCTCAGGATTCAATTAAAGAATTCCATTACGCTTTCAGACTACCAATTTGGTTTGCTAGAATAAAGAGCCTGTGGTAATTTGATCAGAATGATGAGAAAAATTAAAATAAAAAATATATCCTTTCTGAGAGCATTGTGAATTAAAAAAAGAAGAAAACATAGGTGCTCTTGTGGTCAGCGTCAATGGCTTTCTGTGTCTGACTTCAGGTCCCAGCTAATACAGCCAGTTGAGTGGTAGAAAATTCGGAACTTGATTTGGATGTCTTACAGCTATTGGGAAAAGAAATTGGAAATTTTAGTTTTTTTCCCTGAGGAACCGTGTACATATATTTTTAGGGCCTCAAAGACAGCCAGTGTACCAGTGTATTACATTTGATCCTCCTTAGAGGGAAGCCGGTCAGGAGTGGGAGGCCTCTGAACAAGCTGCATTTTGATGTAGCGGCCAACTTTCATCTTCTTCCAGAATGCTGGCCCTTGGTGCCTCTTCCTGCTTCTTCCTGCTCACACTCTGCTCCCTCTTCTGTGACCGATGAGGGTGACTGGCTTTCCTGTCTTGATTCCTCTCCTTGTGATAATGAAGATGGGGAGGCAGAAGGGTTTATATTATTTGGAACCATAATAGGAATTTTAAAAGATATTTGACAGTTACGTGTAAAATTACACTTGCCCAATGCTACTGTTGACTTGAAGTTTAAGTTGCTGTATAGAAGTTGGTTCATTATTATTAGAAAATAAAGTTAATAATATTGGGAAACTTATAGTTCTTTGCTTTTCCCTTCCCTCCTCCAAAGTTCTTTACTTATTTTTAGAGCCTTTTGTACTAGTGCATCCTCCCTTTTCTGGGGAGTGGATTTGAGAAATCAGGTTTGCAGGAGACTGTATACAACCACCGTGTGCTCTTAGAGGGTGAGGAAAGCCTCGCCTGTACTCCCAACTTCAGGACAGCCTCTTCAGGCTTCTGGGTGCCCCTCTTAGAGCTCATCCAAAAGAGTGATTTCCAGAATCAGGGAACGTTTCTCATTTCCTTGCTTTTCTTCATAGTGTTAACCACAAATATATGTATCTTTAAACAATGTCATGTTTAGTTTTGCTGTTTTGACTTTTGACCTTTATTTAAATGATTCATACTGTATGTTTTCTTCTGAGTCTTGCTTTTTAAATGAATATTGTGTTTGCCAGATATATTTATATTGGTAGCTGGAGCTGCGGTTCTTTCGTCGTCACCCGTGTCTAGTGTGACTGTACTGTAACTTCCTTGTGTTCTCAGGTCCAAGGCCATTTGGGCGGTTTCCAGTTTTTACTTCTGAACAACGCTGCAGTGCATGTTCTTGTTCGCGTCTCCTTGTCACATATGCAAGAGTTTCCTTAAGGTTTATCTACCTGGGGGTGGGGGTGGAATTAATGGTCACAGAGAATGTGTCCTTAACTTCACTAAATAATGCCAAACTGTCTTCCAGAGTGGTTATACACTCCCACCAACAGTGTATTAAAATTCTCTAGTTTCACATCCTCATGAGCACCTGGCACCTACTGTTATCAGGTTGATAAATTTTGGCCAATCTTTTGGGTATAAAATGATATTTTGTGATTTTAATTTTCATTATCACTGAACACAGTGAAGGTAGTGTGTTTTCATATAGTTCCTGGCCATTTGTATTTCCTTTTCTGTGAAATGCTTATTCCCATCTTTTGCCTATTTTTATTTTTTAATTTTTTTATTGATGTCTTAATAGTTTATAACACTGTGGGGTTTTAGTTGTACATTATTGTTTGTCCGTCACCTTGTGGATGTAACCCTTCACCCCTTGTGCCCGCCCCCCACCCCCCTTCCCCTTGGTAACCACCAACCAGTTCTCTCTGTCCGTGTATTCATTTATATTCCATATATGAGTGAGTTCATGCAGTGTCTGTCCTTCTCTCTCTGGCTTAGTTCACTTAACCTAATACCCTCTAGGTCCATCCATGTTGTTGCAAATGGGACAACTGTGTCTTTTCTTATGGCTGAGTAGTATTCCATTGTATGTATATACCACATCTTCTTTAACCAATTATCAGTCGAGGGACGCTTGGGTTGCTTCCACTTCTTGGCTATAGTGAATAATGCTGCAGTGAACATAGGGGTGTATATGCCTCTTGTGTGGGTTGATTTCATGTCCATTGGATAGATGCCCAAGAGTGGGATTGCTGGATCATAAGGTATTTCTATTTTTAACTTTTTGAGGACTCTCCATACTGTTTTCCATAGAGGCTGTACCAGTTTGCATTCCCACCAGCAGTGAATGAGGGTCCCCGTTTTTCCACAACCTCTCCAGCATTTGTTGTTATTTGTCTTTGTGATTATAGCCATTCTAACCGGTGTAAGGTGATATCTTAGTGTAGTTTTGATTTGCATTTCCCTGATGATTAGTGATGTTGAACATCTTTTCATGTGTCTGTTGCCCATCTGTATCTCTTCCTTGGAAAAATGTCTGTTCACATCCTCTGCCCATTTTTTGATCGGGTTGTTTGTTTTTTTGTTGCTCAGTTGTATGAGATCTTTATATATTACTGAGATTAATCCCTTGTCGCACAAATGATTTGCGAATATTTTCTCCCAGCTGGTGGATTGTCTATTCACTTTGATCCTGGTTTCATTTGCCTTGTAGAAGCTCTTTAGTTTGATGAGGTCCCACTTGTTTATTTTTTCTTTTGTTTTCCCTTGTCCGAGTAGACATGGAATCTGAAAGGATCCCTTTATGTCCAATCTCAATTAGTGTACTGCCTATATTTTCTTCCAGGAGTTTTATGGTTTCAGGTCTCACTTTCAGGTCTTTGATTCATTTTGAATTGATTTTTGTATATGGTGATAGGAGATGGTCTACTTTCATTCTTTTGCATGTTGCTGTCCAATTTTCCCAGCACCATTTATTGAAGGGACTTCCCTCTCTCCATTGTATGTTCTTTGCTCCTTTGTCAAAGATTAGCTGTCCATAGGTGTGTGGTTTTATTTCTGAGCTTTCAATTCTATTCCATTGATCTGTGTGTCTATTCTTGTACCAGTACCATGCTGTTTTGATTACTATAGCTTTAGAGTATATTTTGAAATCAGGGATTGTGCTGCCTCCAGCTTTGTCTTTTTTTTCAGAATTGCTTTAACTATTCGGGCTCTTTTGTTGCCCCATACGAATTTCGGTAGTTTTTGCCGTGAAGAATGACATTGGGATTCTGATTGGGATTGCATTGAATCTGTAGATTGCTTTAGGTAGAATGGACATTTTAACTATATTTATTCTTCCAATCCATGTGCATGGAATATTTTTCCATTTCTTTATGTTTCCTCGATCTCTTTCAATAGTATCTTATAGTTTTCATTGTATAGGTCTTTTACCTCCTTGGTTAAATTTATTCCCAGATATTTTGTTCTTTTTGTTGCAATTGTAAATAGGATTGTCTTTTTGAGTTCTCTTTCTGTTAGTTCATCGTTAGTGTATAGCAATGCAATTGATTTTTGTAAGTTGATTTTATACCCTGCCACTTTACTGTAGTTGTTGATTATTTCTAGTAGTTTTCTGATGGAATTTTTTGGGTTTTCTATGTATAAGATCATGTCGTCTGCAAATAGTGAGAGTTTCACTTCTTCATTGCCTATTTGGAGTCCTTTTATTCCTTTTTCTTGCCTAATTGCGCTGGCCAGAACTTCCAGTACTATGTTGAATAAGAGCGGTGAGAGTGGGCACCCATGTCTTGTTCCTGTCCTCAAAGGAATGGCTTTCAGTTTTTCCCCGTTGAGTAGGATGTTTGCTGTAGGTTTGTCATATATGGCCCTTATCATGTTGAGGTGCTTTCCTTCTATACCCATTTTGTTGAGAGTTTTTATCATAAATGGATGCTGGATCTTGTCGAATGCCTTCTCTGCATTGGTTGAGATGATCATGTGGTTTTTATTCTTCATTTTGTTAATGTGGTGTATCACGTTGACTGATTTGCGGATGTTCAACCATCCTTGTGTCCCTGGTATAAATCCCACTTGATCGTGGTGTATGATCTTTATGATGTATTGCTGTATTCGGTTTGCCAATATTTTGTTGAGGATTTTTGTGTCTATGTTCATCAGTGATATTGGCCTGTAGTTTTCCTTCTTTGTATTGTCCTTGTCTGGCTTTGGTATCAGGATGATGTTGGCCTCATAGAATGTGTTGGGAAGTATTCCATCTTCCTCTATATTTTGGAATAGTTTGAGAAGCATAGGTGCTAAATCTTCTTTGAACGTTTGATAAAATTCTCCAGGGAAGCCATCTGGTTCTGGGCTTTTATTTTTTTGGGAGGTTTTTGATTACTGTTTCAATCTCTTTACTTGTGATTGGTCTGTTCAGATTCTCTATTTCTTCTTGATTCAGTTTTGGGAGGTTGTACGCTTCCAAGAATTTGTCCATTTCCTCTAGGTTGTCCAATTTGTTGGCGTAAAGTTTTTCATAGTATTCCCTAATAATCCCTTGTATTTCTGTGGTGTCTGTTGTAATTTCTCCTCTTTCATTTCTAATTTTATTTATTTGAGTCTTCTCCCTTTTTTTCTTAGTGAGTCTGGCTAAAGGTTTGTCAATTTTATTTATCTTCTCAAAGAACCAGCTCTTTGTTTCATTGATCCTTTCTACTGTTTTTTTGGTTTCAATTTCATTTATTTCTGCTCTGATTTTTATTATTTCCCTCCTTCTGCTGATTCGGGGTTTTGTCTGTTCTTCTTTTTCTAATTCTGTTAGGTGCAATTGAAGGTTATTTATTTGGGATTTTTCTTGTTTGTTCAGGTGAGCTTGTATTGCTATGAATTTCCCTCTCAGGACCGCTTTTGCTGCATCCCATATGAGTTGGTATGGTGTATTTTCCTTTTCATTTGTCTCCAGATAGCTTTTGATTTCTCCTTTAATTTCATCAACGACCCATTGGTTGCTCAGTAGCATGTTGTTTAGTCTCCACATCTTTGTCCCTTTCCTAGTTTTTTCCTTGCAGTTGATTTCTAGTTTCACAGCATTATGATCAGAAAAGATGCTTGTAATGATTTCAGTCTTCTTAAATTTATAGAGGTTTGCCTTGTTTCCTAATATATGTTCTATCCTTGAGAATGTTCCATGTGCACTCGAGAAGAATGTGTACTCTGCTTTTTTTGGGTGGAGTGCTCTGTATATAATTATTAAGTCCATTGCGTCTAGTTTTTCATTTAAGTCTGTTATTTCCTTATTGACTTTTTGTCTGGATGATCTATCCATTGATGTAAGGGGGGTGTTAAGATCCCCTACCACTATTGTGTTATTGTTAATATCTCCTTTAAGGTTTTTTAGCAGTTGTTTTATGTACTTTGGTGCTCCTGTGTTGGGCGCATAGTTATTTATGATTGTTATGTCTTCTTGGTGAAGTGTCCCTTTTATCATTATATATTGCCCTTCTTTGTCTCTCATTACCTTTTTTATCTTGACGTCTACTTTGTCTGATATAAGTATGGCTACTCCTGCTTTGTTTTGTTTGCCATTAGCTTGGAGTGTTGTTTTCCATCCTTTTATTTTGAGTCTGTGTTTGTCTTTAGAGCTGAGATGTGTTTCCTGGAGGCAGCAGATTGTTAGTTCTTGGTTTTTAATCCATCCCGCCACTCTGTGTCTTTTGATTGGAGAATTCCATCCATTTACATTTAGAGTGATTATTCATATATGAGGTTTAATGTTGCTATTTTATTGTTCATTTTCTGGTTCTTTTGCATTTCCTTCGTTTTTTGTCACTTGTGTTTCGGACTGCAAATTCAATTTGGTATTTCTGCATGCTCATTCTCTTAGTTTTCTCTTTATTTGTCATGTGTGGTTCTCTTCTGGTTATTTGTTTAGTTGTTACTGTGAGGTTTATATAAGTGATCTCCTGGATAAGATAGTACATTTTCAGATGCCTCCTTTTTCCTGAGGCTGGGTCAACTCACTCCCCTACCTCTTCCCCTCATTTGTTATCTCTATTTATTCCATCTTGTTGTGAGTGTGTGTTTCCAGTGATGAGCTTGAATTAATTTTTGATGTTATCCAACTGTAGTTTGTTCTGATTTAGTCTCCTTGCTGAAGTCTTTGTATCCCCTTTCTCATTTGTTTTTTTTCAGGCCTAAGGACCTTCTTGAGCATTTCTTGTAGTGGGGGGGTCTTGTGGTGATGAACTCTCTTAGCTTTTGTTTATCAGGGAGAGTTATTATTTCTCCATGTATTTGAAGGTTATTTTTGCTGGATAAAGTATTCTTGGCTGAAGTTTTTTGTCTTTCATAATTTTGAATATATCATTGCAGTCTCTCCTACCCTGTAGAGTTTCTGTCGAGAAATCAGCTGAGAGCCTGATGGGGTTTCCTTTGTATGTTATTTTGTTTTTTTGTTTAGCTGCCCTTAATATTATTTCCTTGTCACGGGTATTTTTCAAGTTTGCTACTATGTGGCGAGATGATTTTTTATTCCTGTTTATATATTTAGGTGATCTATTCATTTCATTCACTGTTATTTCCCTCTCGTTCCCTAGGTTGGGGAAGTTCTCAGCTATTATTTCTTTGAACAAACTCTCTGCTCCTTTTTCTCTTTCTTTTCCTTCTGGAATACCTATTATCCTTATGTTGCTTTTCCTCATTGAGTCTGATATTTCTCAAAGAGTTTCTTCATTTCTTTTTAGTCTTAGCTCTCTCTCCTCCTCTACCAGGAGCATTTCTGCGTGGCTATCCTCAATAGTGCTAATTTGTTCCTCCATATTGTCAGTTCTGCTCTTTAAAGACTCCATTTTTCCCACTATCTCGTTGATTTTGTTTTTCCTCTCCAATAATTCTGATTGGTTTTTCTTTATGGTTTCAATCTCTTTTGTGACGAAATCCCTGAATTCATTGATTTGTTTCTGTGTGTTCTCTTGTATTTCGTTGAGTTTGTTTATGATAGCTATTTTGAATTCTCTGTCATTCAGGTTATCAAATTCTGTGCCTTCAGGGTTGGTTTCTGGGTGTTTGTCATTTTCCTTTTGGTCTGTAGACATAACAAATCGCTGCATGGATCCGACCGCTTTACTTTTTCCTCTCATCTTGATGTTGGTCCTGCAGTTTCCACCTGCTGCCACTGGATGGAGATCGCGAGCGGTATGCTCTGAGCCCGCTGCAGTCCCCAGAGGGATTATGCTGAAACACGGGGTGTGTGGGAGGAGGGGTTCTCTCTTTCTCCTGCTTGACCCGGGGGTTTCCTTTCTGGCTCTCTTATGGCGTTTGCTACAACCCCAAAACAGTCCGTCGTCGCACAGTCCGTCGTTGCACAGTCCGTCGTCGCTTCCTGGTGGGGATCTCTCAACAGTCTGTGAGAGCACCTGGAGGGCGATAGTTCCCCCCGCCCCCGCAGTGGGCCGCCCCTCCCCCTCTGTCTGCGAGCCACGCTGTCTTTGCCGATCGATTGGGAAGGGGGAGTACAACTCCTTACCTCTCCTCACGTCCTTTGGTGCTTCCTGCGCCTCTACCGTCCAATATATGGCAGCAGGGTTTTCTTAGAAGTCCTTTGTAGTGTTTGATTGAGCTCTGTTGGAATGCGAATGATGTTTTCGTTGTGTCTTAGGGGGCAGAGATTCAAAGAGGGAATCTCACTCCGCATGATGCTGACATCACTCCTCTCTTTTGCCTGTTTTTAAATTGAGTAGTTTGTCTTTTTCTTATTGATTTTTAGAGGTTCTCTCCATGTTTTGGATTTGAATTCTTTACTCATTATATGTGTTGTAAAATATCTTCTCCAATTTTCAGTTTTCTTTATGGTGTCCTTTGATGAGGAAGTTCTTGATTATTTATTTTTTAAAACAATTTAAAAATTTTAAAAATTATAACGTATAACATATATAAATATATGAAATTTGATCCTTACGGATTCTGTGTCTACTTGGACAAGGGAAACAAAAGAAAAAATAGACAAGTGGGACTTCATCAGACTGCAGAGCTTCTGTAAGGCAAATGAAACCAGGATCAAAATGAATAGACAACCCACCAGCTGGGAGAAAATATTCGCAAATCGTATATCTGACAAGGGATCAATCTCCATAATATATAAAGAACTCACACAACTGAACAACAAAAAAACAAAATCCAACCAAAAAGTGGGCAGAGAATATGAACAGACATTTTTCCAAGGAAGATATACAGATGGCCAACAGGCATATGAAAAGATGTTCAACATCATTAATCATCAGGGAAATGCATATCAAAACTATGCTAAGATATCAGCTTATACCCATTAGAATGACTAGAATCACCAAGACCAAAAACAAATTTTGGAGAGGTTGTGGAGAAATCAGCAGAACCCTGATTCACTGCTGGTGGGAATGCAAACTGGTGCAGCCTCTATGAAAAACAGTATGGAGATTCCTCAAAAAATTAAAAATAGAAATACCTATGATCCAGCAATCCCACTCTTGGGCATCTACCCAATGGACATGAAATCAACCATCCCAAGAGGCTTATGCACCCCTGTGTTCATTGCAGCATTATTCACTATATCCAAGAAGTGGAAGCAACCCAAGTGTCCCTTGACTGATGATTGGATAAAGAAGATGTGGTATGTATATACCATAGAATACTACTCAGCCATAAAAAAGACAGAATTGTCCCATTTGCAACAATATGGATGAACCTAGAAGGTATTATGTTAAGTGAAATAAGCCAGAGGGAGAAGGACAGTCAACACCACATGATTTCACTCATATGTGGAATATAAACGAACTCACGGACATAGAGAACTGGTTGGTGGTTACCAGGGGGAAGGAGGGTGGGCACAAGGGGTGAAGGGATGCATTTATATGGTGATGGACAAACAATAATGTACAACTAAAACCCCACAATGTTATAAAGTATTAAGACATCAACAAAAATTAAAAATTAAAAAAAATATATAAAATTTACCATCTTAAGCATTTTTAATTGTATGGTTCAGTAGTGTTAGTATATTCATTGTTGTGCAACAGATCTCTAGACCTTTTTTTGTCTTGCAGAATGGGAACTGTGTACTCATTACACAACAACTCTCTATTCCCCCCTTCCCTCAGTCCCTGGTAACCACGATTCTACTTGCAGTTTCTATGAATTTGAGTATCCTAGATAATTCGTATAAGTGGAGCTTTCCTGGCAGGTTCTGAACTGCTCCACCTCAGTCCAGCTGGCCAGGTAGGCAGACCCTGTCGGGTAAAGGATCAGAAGTGTGTCTAATGTTTGTTCAGTTTTATTTTTCTTTGTAAATTCCATAATCTACAAGTATAGATTTTATTTTTATTTTCGTATTAGAAACTATGGCATAAAGAGGTTATAAATGCCAGAGGTTACTTGGTCATGGCTGGACCAAGGATTTGTATTTATGGTTTATTAGGTAATAATTAGCTGCTTACTTTAGACTGCAGTTGTCAGCCTGCTGTGACATTCATATGAGACACGTTCCCATTTCTGTACACAGTGTTGGACAGTTCCCAGCAAAATGGTTGCATCTTTGCTGCTTTTTTCTTAGAAATATGAGGGCAAGAGTAATATTTTGGGGAAAGCCTTTATTAAAGTAAATTGTTCACACACTTGACTATTTTAACTTTTATTGGTAATACTTACTTTGCAACACACCTCAAAACTGAGTTACTTTTCTATGATTCATAATTGCTGCCTTTGACTGCTTAATTATGGTGAATTCTTTATCAGCTGTGTGGGGCTACTTAACATTCACCTCAGAGTTGGTCTAAATATTTGATAATCTGGGATGTACAGATGATCTTCCCACTGGTCTCTCCTCCCTAGCCCCAGAACGGAAGCTCTTGTTAGGAGTTTGGTGGTGGAGTCAGCGTATCACGATGGTGTGGAGCTGTGCCTCCTCGTCACCCTCCATGAGATCCACCACGTCACTGTATAGTTTGGAAGTCAGATACTTGGGATTTATATCAAAGAATTACTTTTTAGCTCATGGTTAATATAAAAATGGCATCAAGCAATAGGAAAAAGATTACACATAAATTTAAATAATATGGTAATATGAATAAGATAAAACAAATTGTGAGCGTGCAAGTATTTAACAACACCTATTTATTAAGTGCTGGTCATATGCCAGGAATAGGTGCTGAGGGATACAGTAAACGAAATAGACAAAAATCCCTATTCTCATGAAATGCATGTTCTAATGATTGTTTTAATGATTTACTATAGGATAATTTACAGTATGTGACATTGAGAGACATAATGATCAGTTGTGACCTTTTTTTTGGGTAGCAGTGTCTGAAACCTTTAAAAATTCTAAAAAAAGAGAAATTAAAAATGCTTCCATTGGCTCATTCAGATAATGCCTTGTATATGTGCTTAATGGCTAAGTATCTCAGTGGCTAAGTCTCTCAGAGCCCCAAGCTAATCGTTAAAAGTTGACACTTTTTATATTGACATGATCCTTATTGAAAAGGGTTCTATTTTTGGCAAGAGGCGGTATAATTTCAAAATCAAATCCACGTGTTTGTAAGATGATATTGTATTGATCTGAAATCTGATAATAATCAGGCAGCCCAGAGGAACAGTTTTTTGCATAATTTGAAGACTTGTAAAATTAACAGGTCAGTTGAAATTAGCTTTTTTTTTGGAGAGGGGGCGATGCTTTTTACCCAGTAGCACCTAGGCCCCTGGATAGGAATGCTTTCAAGTTGAATTAGGAAAGGATCACTATTCTTATTTGGGCTAATGCTTCTGATAGTCATAGCAGTAATGAATGAATGAATAAATTAAAAAAATAAATTTTATTACAAATATAATAAATACATAAACAAATTTATAAGATAATTTTAGATGGTGTGAAGTACTGTAAGGTCAGTAAAATGAGATAAATCATAAAAAAAAGATTGAGGATGCTGCTTTAGCTTGCGAGGTCTGTGACACTTTTGAAGATGTGATGTTTGAGTTCAGATGTGAATGGTGCAGTATCTGTATTTTGTGCATTCCAGGTATGAGGGTGAAGGGGGTTTGGCCTTGAGATGGAAATGAGTTTGGTGTATTAGAGAAGATCAGTGTATGGCTGAAGGGTAGTCAGTGAGAGAAATAGTGGTGGATGAGGCTAAAGGGGTTCTGGTTCTTTGAGGGCAGAGTAAGGAGTTAAGATTTGATTTTAATTATGATGGACAGTCTACCAGAGTATTTTAAAGCTGGTCACATGACTGACTGCAGTGGGGTGACTGACTTGTACAAGCAGGAGAGAAAACTGAGTGACCTTGTAGGCCTGGTTGTCTAGGCAAGAAATGATGGTGGCATGGAGATGGAGACTAGGGCTAGGGCATGTATGGCAGGTATAATTTGGAGACAGAGCTGAAAGGACTTAGGAATGGATTCAATGTGGAAGGTAAGAAATAAGTAATAGTCAAGGGTGATTGCTAGGTTTTTGGTTGAGCAACTGAATTTATGATGATGCATTACTGAGATGAGGTAAATTTGGGGGAGAAGCTGGTGGTGGGGAATCAAAAGTGCCCTTTTGGCCACTATAAGTTTTTTTTTTTTTTTTGTGGGGAAGACCAGCCCTGAGCTAACATCCGTTGCCAATCCTCCCCTTTTTGCTGAGGAAGACTGGCCCTGGGCTAACATCCGTGCTCATCTTCCTCCACTTTATATGGGACGCCGCCACAGCATGGCTGACAAGCAGTGCGTCCGCGGGCGCCCGGGATCCGAACCCGCGAACCCCGGGCTGCCAAGCGTGGACTAAACCGCTGCGCCACCGGGTGGCCCGCACGCCACTATAAGTTTTATTTTTTTCTTTTTCTTTTTTTTTTTTTTTGTGGGGAAGACCAGCCCTGAGCTAACATCTGTTGCCAATCCTCCCCTTTTTGCTGAGGAAGACAGGCCCTGGGCTAACATACATGCCCATCTTCCTCCACTTTATACGGGATGCCGCCATGGCATGGCTGACAGGCAGTGCGTCGGCCGGCGCCTGGGATCTGAACCAGCGAACCCCGGGCTACCAAGCGCGGACTAAACTGCTGCGCCACCGGGCGGCCCCCTATAAGTTTTAGATAATTATTAGACATTTAGGTGAGGAGGTTCAGTGGGCAGTTGGATAAATGAATCTGAAGCTCAGTGGAGAGGTCAAGGCTAAAATTACGAAGTTAGGTGTCAGCAGCATAGAGATGAACTCCCTAGGAGTGGATGGCATCTTCAGTTTACTTCTTTAAACTGAGGAAGTTGGACTGAATGGTCTTTAAGCTCCCTTCTTTCTGAAAATCAGACATTTATTGAGTCACAGAGACTCTCTGTGAGGAAGTGAAGTGATGGGGATTTTCAATAAAATGCTTTTAGCTTTTTAAACCATGAAAGTGATGAATGGGGAGGAAATACAGGAATTTAATTGTTCCATATCTGTATTCATTCCAAAATTGCTTGTCAGTTGCTTGTCTGCAAAGCATGATGTATAACTGAAATGAAATATCCTTTCGAAAGTAACGGTAATCTCAGGCACATTGTAAGGTTTTCAGTTAAACCCAAATGATGGTCAATGTGAATTTATTTTTATTTAAAAAATTTTAAACAGCTTTATTGAGGTATAATTGACACACAGTAAACTGTACGTATTTAAAGTGCCAAGTTGGATGTTTTGACATATGTATCCATCCATAAAACTATCACTGCAATGCAGATAAGGCACATCTCCTTCACTCCCAAAGTTTCCTTGTGCCCCTTAGTAATATCTTCCTCTTAGTTCTCCCTGCCCTGCATCCCAGGAAACCACCAATCTGCTTTTTGTCATTATAGATTAGTTTGCACTTTCTAGAAATTTATATAAATAGAATTGTACAGTACATTTCTTTTTTCTCAATTCTTTCACTCATTGTAATTATTTTGAAATTACTCTGTGTTGTGTGTGTCACAATAGTTCATTCATTTTTATTGTGTGGATATATTAGGATTTGTTTATCCAGTCATTGTGAATTTAGACTCCTTTTACTTTTTCCCTTCAGCAAGGTTTCTGATTTGCTAGTGTTGTCTGTAACCACCTAAGAGACAAATATTGAGGTACACACACACTCTTGCACGTATACACACTTCAAACCCTCTTGATACAAGGGGCGCTAGTTCCTTGTGCTTGTAGTCATCCGCCTTTATCCTGCCCAGGGATGAGCTCCTTGTTAGTCATTTGTCAGAGTAAGTCTGACAAGTGTTGTGGGTAGGAAGCAGATGAACCCTTTCTTTGTGTTCTGTGTGATATTTTGGGATGTGTGTATGGTGAATTTATTTATTTATTTTATCTGGATTAAATTTATTTCAGTAGATTGCCTTTACTTGAGCTTCATAATTTAGCAGTTGTGGATACAATTAATCTAGCATCTTTTAATTTCACAGGTAAATATAAATTCCTTCTTAGTTCATAGGAATTTTACATAGCTGGTTAAGACTGAAATTAAGTGAGAAAAGCTCTCATTAACCTGGTAGGTAGAAGAAACGTCTTTTAATCTCTGTGGGGTCTTGATTAAATCACTTGCTTTATGCTTCTGTTTTGGTGCATTTGGAAAAGCTTGTTGCTTTTTGGTTTCTTTGGATGATCTGAGAATACACTTCAGGATCTGTCAGTTAATAAACCTCTGGGAGTCTGGCTGTTTTTAACAACATCGAATTTAGCATGGAGTAGGAGGTTATGGGATGTCTGGGCTCTTGCTTTCCTGTTCTCTGTGTCATTGTCTGGGAAGGAAGAGGAGAGAATGTTGTATCTAAGGTACAGGCCTGTCCTGGTAGAGCAGGGTTCTTTGCTGGCTAAACCCAGTATGTTTTGCTTATGTGGGATTAGGAGAGGCAGTTGCCATATAATTCAGGACATAGGATTTGGTCCCGAGAGGCACGCCAAATAAGTCACTCCACTTTGTGTTCTCATGACGCCAGTCCTCTACCTACCGTCATCCTTAGCAGCTGTCATTGTTCTCCTTCGTTTGTCTGTCTTCTTGCACGCCTGTAAATTTTGTGAGTGCAGAACTAGCATGTCTCTGTTTGTTGTACTTAAACAGTAAGTGTTTACTGGAGGTTGAAGAGAGTGCATCTTGACGCTTATATATTTATTTTTTTATTTCTGGTTGTGAAGTTTCTAATTGTAGCAATTTACATTAAGAGTTTTAAGCCCCTAAGAAAGATCAAGATAAATATGAGCTGTTATGTTAATAGTCTACTCTCCTTGATTTTAAGTAAACTCTTGAGGCATGATTTTTTTTTTTCTACTTTCAGTGAATTAAAAGCACAGATGGAGCTACGCACTCCACTCCTGGATGGGTAGGAAGTCATAGATGAATAAAATTTGTTCACAAGCCTTGAGAAGCTCACGGTCTAAAGGGAAGGTCAGACTAATAGGCCAGTAAGTGACAAGTGCTATATAGAAATAATTTTAAAAGTGTTTTGGAAGCCCGAAAGTGTGAGTAAAGGTTTTATAGTTTCCAGTTGAGAAGCTGGGTGGAAGTGATCCCATTAACTAAGATAGGACCTTGGAGGAAAAAGGCAGATTTGGTAGAATGATGAGATAGATGAGGGTGCAGTAAAGAATTCAGTAAAGAATCCAATTTGAATTTTGTGCAGAATGTTATTACGCAATCTGTAGATTTTTATGGTGGTTTGTAAAAACCAGTTTCCCAAATTTTTGGTTTGAATTTATTTTTACTGCTTATAGGGAGGTCATATTTCTTGAGTTAAATGAGTTTTGTATTACCTTACCAAAGTTAGTTCTAAGAATAGTGGAGTTTAATTTACTTTATGCTTGAAAGAGTTGTTTTTCTATGGCAATGGCCTAATCTTGTGTTTGAGAATGCTTATTATATTCTTTAAGACTGGCAGCCATTACATGACATTTAGTGGGATGAAACTAGCAATGCAGATTCAGCGTAGGGAGATGAGATAATTACGATCTTAAATCTTGGTGCTCAGTTTTTTGTTTGGAAATTTGAAAACAAACATGTATCACTTTTTAAAAATTTCTTTATTTGGAGGTAGACAATAAATGCGAAATAAACAGGTAGACAGAGTATACAGTGAAAAATGTCTGCGTTTTATCCCTGTCCTCTACCCTGAAGGACAGCCATTGTTACCAGTTACTGGAGTATCCTTCCAGAGATCTTCCCAAAGGGATGTTAATTGTCTCATGGAAACCCAGAGACAGCATGCTTCCAGGTTCAGTTAACTTGATGTCATGAAGGCCTGGTCCTTTGGTCTTTCTGTTCTGCTTTCTTGTTTGTTCCTCTTGGGCTGTGCCCCACTTGACCCCCATGGGTACCTTTCCCATTTGATGTGTCTCAAATTGCAAAGTGTATATTGTAAAGTCTGTAGTCAAACCCTGCATATCTTTGTTGTGTTCATTTTTATGTGTGAAGACGACTTTCCCAATAGTCTGCAGCTTCATTTCCCATTGACTAGAATTGCAGCACAGGTACATGTCCTGAATTAGTTGTTGGCAATGATTAGCTGAGACCAGTTACCATTCACCCCATGGGACTAGGGAAGCATCTAGATTGTCTTGAAGCAAATGGCTTCCTGGTAACTGAACAAAATCAGGATTCTTTTTCTTTTTCATTTTTATTGATGTCTTAATAGTTTATAACATTGTGGGGTTTTAGTTGTACATTATTATTTGTCCATCACCATGTGGATGCATCCCTTCACCCCTTGTGCCCACTCCCCACCCCCTTCCCCTTGGTAACCACCAACCAGTTCTCTCTGTCCGTGTGTTCGTTTATATTCCACATATGAGTGAAATCATGTGGTGTTTGTCCTTCTCTCTCTGGCTAATTTCACTTAACATAATACCCTCTAGGTCCATCCATGTTGTTGCAAATGGGCAAAATCTGGATTCTCTTGGCAAGGACAAAGGTCTGCTGCCACAGGATATCTAGAAGGTCATTTCATCTTAGTACTTATAGGGTTGCCTCATTCTTTTTGATGGCAGGTTAGAATTCATTGACTTAATGTACCATACTCTTACTAGTCCTTGTCTTTTCCAGTTTTTCCTATTATAGCAATGCCGCATACATATAAATATAGTCAAGTGCCCCATAACGACATTTCGGTCAACGGCGAACTGCGTGTATGACAGTAGTCCCATAAGATTAGTACCATACCGCCTAGGTGTGTAGTAGGCTCTACCATCTAGGTTTGTGTAACACTCTATGATCTTCGCACACCGATGAAATCACCTAACGACACGTTTCTCAGAATGTATCCCTGTCGTTAAGCGACACATGACTGTGTATGTAAATACATCATCTCCCACATTGCCAAATTTCTCTCCTCAGCATTGTATCAGTTAACTTCCACCAGCAGTGTTGTAGAGTTCCTGTTTCCTTATACAGCTGACAATACAGTGTGCTGTTGAAGTTTTTGATTTTACCAATTGGATAGGTGAAAATGTTACTTTATTCTGATTTTAATTTCCATTTCTCTTGTTATAGAGTTTGGGAATATTTTCATATGAATGAGTCATTTGTGAATCTTTTTCTGAGAACTGACCATGCATATATCTGCCCATTTTTCTATTGCTTTGTTATTCTTTTCATTACTGATCCATAGGAGCTTTATATATATCAGGGAAATTAGCTTTAGGTCATATGACTTGTAAGTATTCCTTTTAAGTTTGTTGTTTATCTTTTGACTTTGCTTATGGTGTTTGGCCATGAGGGAATTTTTTATATTTATGTAATGGAATTGTAGCTAATTTTTTTATTAGCTACTTCTGAATTTGTGTTATATTCAGAACATTTTAAAATGTTACCATATCATATTCTGAATACCCATTGTGTGTTTGAATCTATCTCTGGACTTCTAATTCTATTTTATTGATCTGTCTGTTCATCTGTTCTTCATTCTAGCTTTAAAAAAATTTTTGTTTTACTCTCTGATAGACGAAGATCGCCCTCATTATAAATTTCTTGTCTATCTCACTTGTTTTTATTTCCATATTAAATTTTTGTGGTTTTTTTGGTGAGGAAGATTAGCCCTGAGCTAACATCTGCTGCAATCCCCTTCCTTTTGCTGAGGAAGATTGGCCCTGAGCTAACAGCTGTGCACATCTTCTTTTGCTTTATGTGGGACACCTGCCACAGCATGGCTTGATGAGCGGTGCATAGGTCCGTGCCTGGGATCCAAACCTGCGAACCCAGGCTGCCGCATCAGAGCTCATGAACTTAACCACTGCTACTGGGCCGGCCTCCTTGAACTGTTTTGTTTTTTTAAAAAAACTAACCCAAGAAATAGATGGATATGTGTCCATGTATTCATGTAATAAATATAGTTGTATGTGTAGTGTGAAAAACAAAAGCCAAAGAGCACATAAATCATAGAGAAAATTTCTGTTGGAAAATACACCATAAACAAAGATAAAAGGCAAGCTATAGACCAAGAGAAGCTATTTGCAAAAGATCAGTTTCAAATATATAAAGGATTCTTTGAAAAAATTCCAGTAGAAAAGTGGGCAAAGGATATAAAGAGGAAACTGAATGTCCAATAAACATATGAAAAATACTCAGCCTCACTAGTAATTGGGATATATGAACAACAAAATGAGATAACATTTTACATCGGTTAGATTGGCAAAAATTCCAAGTCTGACAGTATCAGCTACTGTCAAGAATATGGAACAGTGGAACTCACACTGCCACTGGGAGTGTAAATCAGGTCCACGTTGCTTAGGAGAGCAATTTAGCAATATCTGGTTAAGGGAAGATGCTCGACGCAGAAGTCCTACTCCAGGTGTTCATGCAGTGGAATACTATACAGCAGATAAGGAAATGTATCAACGCGGATAAATGTCAGCAGTGTAATGTTAAGTGAAAAAAATTGCAGCTGCTTACTTTGTCCTTTACCATTTTATAAAATTTAAAACATTCAAAGCAATACAATATATAAATTATGCAGGTGGTAAAAGTATAAAAATAAAAGTAAAAAAATACTACACAACTCAAGGCTAGTGATTACTCTTGGTGCAGGGGATGGAAGGAATAGGATTGGGAAGGAGGGGTCTGCACAGGGTGCTTCATTGTACATGTAGCATTGGAAATATTGGAATATTTCAAGTCCCCTTCTCCATTACCTCCTCCCTAGAGGTGACCACTTCTAACAGTTTGATGTCGAGTTTTCCTGTGTGTGTATGTATGGAAGCAGAAGAGCATGTGGTGAGTAGCTCAGGCTCTGGAGTAAGGGTGCCCTGTCCCACAGGATGGTCACGAGGGTTACGTAAGCCGTCCTGTAAAGCACGTGGCCTGTGCCTGGAGCATACCTGGTGTCTGTTGAGCACCTACAGTTAGTGAAGTGTGGTCTATGTGAATAGGATATATGGAGACCATACTAATGTCTCGCACAGTGTAGGTGTGTAGTCGGCTCATCGTAAGTACAGGACAAATATATGTTTAATAAATGAATATATACAGAAACAGTTTGGATTTTTCTTCTGTTCTACAGCTTACACTTTTCACTTAATAGTATACCTTGGCTATCTTCCATGTCAAAACATACAGATTGATGCAGTTCTTTTAACCACATTTAAAAAATCGAATTTAAGCTAATTTTTAGTTTCTTTCTGTGAATTGTATATTAGTTTCTTTTCCCATTTTTAAATTGTTATCTTTTTCCTGTTGACTTCTAGGAGTTCTTTCTCCATTTTGAATACTAGCCCTTTGTTATGTATATCATAGATATGTATTTTTTTCTTCCAGATTGTTACTTATAACATTGTTTTAGTATTCTTTTGTTGTATAGAAGTTTTAATTTTTGTGTAGCAAATCTGAGTATATGTAATCTCTTACATTCTTGTCTAGGACATAGATAGTTTTAGTTATCATATCAAGTCAGGATAAACTAGATTATGCTGTGGTAACAAAGCATCCCCAAATCTCATGGGCTTAAAACCACAAAGGTCTGTCTTGCCTCTTGTCTCATCATGAGTTGGTGGGGGGCTTTGCTCGTCATTTCTGGAGTATTGCAGACAGAAAGACAAATCTGGAGGTTCTTAGTCTGGTAATTAAGAAGAAGTGACACACATCACTTCTGCTGACAGCTCACCGGTCGTGGCCAGTCACCACAGAGAGTCAGGAAATTCAGCCCTCCGTCTGCCCGGAATGAGAGGAGAACCAGGTGTGGACGCGTAGCACTGACGAGCACCTCAGTTGAGTGTGGACCAGTAATCTGTTTGCAATTTATAATACTTAATATACAAAGCTTTTTTTGTATATAAGAGGCAGTACGATGGTTTCTTGGTTTCTTCATCCGTAAAATGGAAATAATAAAGCTTATCTTGTAACGTTGTTGTGAGGATTAAATGGATAATTGTTAAAGTGCTTAGAACAGTTGTCTCAGTTTGGGTCCTCTGACGAGCGGATGCCAAGAAGCAGTTAGATGAGCAGGAGGTCTACCTGAGGAACACCTGTGAGGGAAAGCTGGGCGGGAGCTGGAGGAAGGCGCGTGAGCCAGCCTTCTGCAGCTCTGACCCCTTTGGAGAGGACAGGCTGGGTGGGGCGTGACTCAGACTGTGGTGCAGTTCCAGGAAGGTTGGCAAAGCCAATCCCCTGTGTCCTAGGAACAGGCCTGCCACCACACCCAGTCGCGGGGAGCCGCCTGTGGGAAGTGTGCCCTTGGCAGGAACCTGGACGGATTTGAAGAGTGCAGCAGGTGGGGCCGTGGTCAGGCGCATACTCACACCTGCCACCGCAGTGCCTGGCGCACGGTAAAAGTGCAGTCAGTGTTAGCAACAGAGCTCATGAAACGGGGTGTGACTCAGTTTTTCCAAAAGGAAAGTCTTTTATCTCAGTTACATTAATTGAATAATCTAGCTTTTTTTCTACTGATGAGAAATGCTTCTTTTCTATAGATGGGAAATACACCATTTATTTAATAGTCCTGTGTTGATGGACACTGTCCATGTCTGCTTTAAACAATGCCACAGTGAACCCTCTTGTATGCTTGTGTGTTTGTGCCACTTTTTCTGGGGTCAAGTTGTAGATGTTGGGTTTCTTGGTAAAGGATGGTACATTTTAAGTTTTGATGGCCATTGTCAAATTTCCTTTGAAGAGCTACCCTGCGTTACAGTCTCCCGACAGTGCAGAACGCCAGCTTCCTCATTCCCTCAGCAGTGCAGGGGAAAATGCTTGGTGCCTTTCTGCTGGTTTAATTTGCACTTCTTTACTTCAGGTTGAGAGAAAAGATTTTTCAGATCTTTATTGGACATTGACATTTGTAAATGTTCATGTCTTTTGCCTAATTTTGTTTTGAGTGGTTCATAGTTTTCTTGTGGATATGTAAAAGTTCTTTGTATATTAAGTAAATGACTTTTTCCTATCATATGTCCTGCAAATATTTTCTCCCACTTTTCATTTGTCTTTTGACTTTTTTTTTTTCATTTTGCCATACATAGTTTTTAAATCTTTATATGGTAAAAATCTACCAAACTTTTCTTTCATAATGTCTGTATCTTCTCTTTGAAAAAGCTTTTTAAACTACCTAAATGCTTTTTTCCCCAGTTTTATTGAGATGTAATTGACATATAAGAGTATATTAGTTTGATGAGTACAGCATAATGATTTGATAGACGGATGCATTGAGAAATGATTACCACAATGAGTTAGTTGACATCCATCACCTCACGTAGTTACAGATTGCTCTGTGTGTAGCTATAGATTCGGTGTGTTTGTGGGAGGAGGTGAGTTCGAGAGCCTCCTGTGTCACCATCGTGGACCGCTCCCTCCCTAAATGCTTTTACAAATTTATTTTGGGTTTTCATTAAGAATTTCTTTGAATGTCCTGAAAAATAAGTTAATCTTGTTGCTATTACTTTGGAGTGTCATACATTACTGAGCAGTAGGCTTTCAACCTGGACGCCGAGACACTGACTTAATTGTGAGATTGAGCCGTGTCATTTGGTGTTCAAGCAAGTTCTTCTCTCACCGCCTCATGGAAAACCATGCTCCTTGAATGTGTCTTCTGCTATTGCTTTTATAAGTACTTTTGTGTGCAACTTTTCAAAAAAGGCTTCTTTTGTATAAAATGAGGTATGTTGTCAGTCAGTCTTAAATTAGCTAAGATTATTCATCCTTGCTTCTTTCTCCCTTTCTCGTGTCCTGCCATGCACACCTGCCTCCCCCGCCGCCAAATTACTGGGGGCAATTTCTTTGAAGGCACATCAGGTCATTTGTATATTTTCAACAAAATGGTGTTGAAAAAAGGACACAGTCCTTTTAGTCTAAATTTCTTTTCATTTAGAAGAAAGCTTATGTAATGAGTTGACCTGTAACAAGCCAAAACAAATGTACACGAACTCCACACAGGATCTTTCTTATTGTGTTTACTAGTTATGATGTTTCGTTAAATAGGGTGACAGGATTTTTTTGTGTGTGTGTGAGGAAGACTAGCCCTGAGCTATCATCTGTTGCTAATCCTCCTCTTTTTGCTGAGGAAGACTGGCCCTGGGCTAACGTCTGTGCCCATCTTCCTCTACTTTATATGGGACGCCGCCACGGCATGGCTGACAAGCAGTGCGTCGGCGGGCGCCCGGGATCCGAACCCACGAACCCTGGGCTGCCAAGCGCGAACTAAACCACTGCACCACTGGGTGCGCCCCTAGGATGACAGTATTTTGCAGATAGCTTCTTTTAAAACGTCTTGGCCATAGCAATCAAGTTTCATCTCAAACTTTCTCTGGAAGTAGAGAGGCAGCCATGGAACAGCCTAGATCAGTCAGACTTGGATTTGAGTCTGGGGTACTAGCTGTTATTATAAGTGACCTTGAGTTGGTTGAGTAAAATGGGGGAAATGGCACCCCTTGTCGTAATCCTTATTGTAAGGATTAAATGAGATAATCAGTTTAAAGTACCAAGCATGTGGTAGATATCCACGTACTGTAGCTGTGTTAGTTCTTTCTTGTTATCTCTCCTTCCCCAGAATTCATTTGCCTCCCCAACCCTACCCCACCCATGAAAAAATGACTAAGATTTTGGGCAAGTTTTACCTTTAAGACCTTTCAAAACAGTTATTTGAATGTCTGAGTGTATTCTAGTATTTTCTATATAAAGTAACAAATAGTCTGGACTTACACATCTGGATGTCCTACAGATTTTTTTCTTGATATGAGTAATACTACTCCTTCCTCCTAGAGTTCTCACCGTCTGACCATCCAAATCCTTCTTACCCTTTGTAGCCCACCACAAGGCTCAAATGCTAGGATGCCTTTGGGATGCTTCCCCCAGGTCAGGGGAATTGAACGCTCCTCTTCTGGGTTCTCCCAGGTCTGTGCCTTAGCACTTAAGTTGTACTCTAGCTCCGTGTCTGTGACTCATTCCTTTTATTCTTTCGGAGCAGGACCACAGTCCATGCATTTGTGTATCTCTTGCACAGTTATCATGGCCATTAGTGGATAATGTATGAATTATTCTTAAGCTGTATGATTTTAGAACATTGAGACTCAAATTCCTCATCTGTAAAATGTGGCTTTCTGTTCTGAACATTCTACTTCAATTATTCTCACCAAGGTCACCAATAAAGTTGTAATTGCCAAATTAGGTGGCCTTCATGCCCTGTGACATCTGACAGTGACCGCAGCCTCTTGAGCCTCCCACTCCCTTCTCACACACAGTCTACTCATTCTGCTTGCTGCTGCTACTTGGCCCTGGATGTGACCGTTGCAGGTCTGTAGGATTCTGCCTGTCTTCTTGTCTTCCTGTAGTTCTCCTTCAGCTGTGTCCATTACTCCAGAGTCCCATCTGCTTTGCCGGCTCCAGACCTGTTTTCCAGCCATCTTCAGTGTGCATACGTGTCCCCTGGTGACTCTCAAACTGAGCATCCTTGAGGGAGCGTTCTTTCTCCCCTGAAACCTGCTCTGCCTCCTGCATTGCTCTGTCTTGATTCATCATCCATTGGTGACTTGTTGCCTTTCCCATTCTCTCATCCGCTCATCTAGTGACCAGTCCTGGCAATTCTGTGGCCTGAGTGTTCTTTGAATTGGTTTTCTCTATCTCCCTGCAACTTCAGGCTCTCCTTTCTCGAGGAGACTGGGATAGCAGCCTCCGAACCTGTTGCTACACACTCCTTATTCTGTTCCTTCTTTTGCAGAAGCAGAGGATGGATCACATCACTTTCTTATTTTAAAAATCTTCAGTGACTTTTCATCCCTTATGGGCTCAGCTGTAAACACTTCAGCATGACATACAAAGCCCCTCACTTTCTGAACCCACCCCGCATTGTGACCTCATCTCCCACCATTCCCTGCCCACACTGTGCTCATTTGCATTTTCATGCCTCAGTGCTTCCTTCATATCTTTTTTTTTTTTTACTTAAATGCCCTTTACTTAAAATGCCCTTTCCCTTATTTTCCAACACAGTGGTTCTCACACATGAGGATTATCAGGACCTGTTTATTTTATTTTTT
Organism: Tapirus indicus; assembly: GCA_031878705.1. Classification (NCBI taxonomy): domain Eukaryota; kingdom Metazoa; phylum Chordata; class Mammalia; order Perissodactyla; family Tapiridae; genus Tapirus; species Tapirus indicus. The sequence continues at coordinate 7,202,375 of CM062923.1, read as the reverse complement.
TTTAGATGGTCTTTTGGGCCTACCCTTAAAGATTTTGATTCAGTATCTGGAGTGAGGCCTAGTCTCATGTTCTTTATCTGTAAGATGACAGTGTTGAAATGGATGTTTACAAAGATATTGTAAAATTCTGTATGTCATTGGTCCTACAATGCTTCTATAATCATCACACTTTGTTTTATATTATATAAATATACAAATATGAAAAGAGAGAGAGGGAGGAAGAGAGAGAAACTCCTCAGATGGTTATGGACATCAGCTGTGATTAGGAACTCTCATGTCACCTGCTTTGTGACATTCACCCCTTCATGCTCCTTCCTTTGTGGTGTTCTTAAAGCACTTTCTATATAACCCTTAAATGGACACTTTAATAATTGAGTTGAAGTTCATTGTGCATGTGTTTGCTTTTCTCATTAGATTCTAAAATCACCTAGGGCTAGCACTGGGATTAGGCTTTTTTCAATTTTCTATGCTTTGCCCATAGTAGATGTTCTATAAATTTTTGTTGAATTAAGAGAGATTTGAAAGAAAGTTTTTAAACTGTAGGAAGCTTTATAGATGTGAGTAGTTATTAATATCAAGAATATTCATTTTTCTGATGTATTTACTTTTTGTTTTTTGTTTTTTTTTTTGGTGAGGAAGACCAGCCCTGAGCTAACATCTGTTGCTAATCCTCCTCTTTTTGCTGAGGAAGACTGGCCCTGGGCTAACATCGTGCCTATCTTCCTCTACTTTATATGGGACGCCGCCACAGCATGGCTGACAGGCAGTGCGTCCGCGGGCGCCCGGGATCCGAACCCGCGAACCCCGGGCTGTCAAGCACGGATGAAACCGCTGCGCCACCGAGCCGGCCCCCTGATGTATTTACTTTTTAATTAAAAAATATATTGTTAGCGGGGGCCGCCCGGTGGCGCAGCGGTTTAGTCCGCGCTTGGCAGCCTGGGGTTCGCGAGTTCGGATCCCGGGCGCCCGCTGACACACCGCCTGTCTGCTATGCCGTGGCGGCGTCCCATATAAAGTAGAGGAAGATGGGCACAGATGTTAGCCCAGGGCCAGTCTTCCTTAGCAAAAAAAGGGGAGGATTGGCAACAGATGTTAGCTCAGGATTGGCAACAGATGTTAGCTCAGGGCTGGTCTTCCCCACAAAAAAAAAAAAAAAAAAAAAAATATTGTTAGAACCCTTTAGGAGGGAAAGAGTGCTCAGAACCTGTTGGAATGACAGTTTGCTGGTATTGAGTCTGTTTCAAAGAATAATGGTCTTTTAGACAATGTGCAACAGTGTTTGACTATTCTTCTTCCTATAATGCAAGAAAAGCATATAGTTGTCTGTGTCTTTAGGCAGAGATGTCTCTGTGGATCAGTACAGCATCTACATGTAGGGAGGTGATTGTCCATAACCGAGGAGTCTGAAGCAGTGATTTTGTTGTTGTTATTATGTGTTTTTGCAAGTTCCTAATGTCAAATGGATTTTTTTCTTTTATTTGTAGATTTTAAGACATATTTTCTGTAACAATCTATGAGAATATACTTCATAAGAGAAGTGGAGATTTTCTTGAGTCCTTAAATAGAGAGTCATATTCCTAGCCTTTTACTTTATCATTTTGCCAGGGCAAAAGAAAAGTTAGGGGGAGAAAAGAGCAGCAGCACCATTGCCAGCGTGTAGTTCATTTCCTCAGTTAAGAGCAACGTAGTTCCTAGTGAGTTATGAGGAAACTTAATAATTGACATTGGTGGCCTGGGGGTAAATGTTTTCCCTCGTGGCTCTCTGAAGGCTCCTTTCTGTTGTCATTTATCCATTTGCCTCCTGAACCTGTGCTGGCAATCCCCCAGAGCTGAGACATTTGTCTGTCACTGTTTCACAAGTGGTGGTTTTAGACCGGCTGGCGCCCCTTGACTCCCCCGCCAGGGATGGCTGCGGAACTCCAAGTGGAAGAGGGTGCGTTCTGCCAGACCTTCGGGATCTTGATCTTCACTCAGAGGATTTTTGAAGTAACTCAGAGCTCTTCTTTTCTACCACTTATAGGGTCACCTAAATCATTTAAACAAGTTTCTCTGTTCCTCACACCATACTGTGCTTTCCATTTCTATGTCTGCACCCCTGTGTCTTCCAGATTCTTCCAGGTGCCCCTCAGGCCTCTCACCAGCTGGACACCACCTGACCCTGTAGCACAGACAGTATGCATCAGCCTATCACTTAGAACTTGAGGCTGTTGTCCCTGGGAAGGCCCCTGATTTTTGTTTCTTCTTTTGTAAACTGAGTGATCTTAATTTTGTATAACCTTGGTCTGCTTGTCCTGAGAATTTAAATGTGCTATCAAGTGAAAAATTCAAGTCTGTGTTGCTAATATGAAATTTTAATTTTTCTTTACAGGTCAACTTTGTAGTGTGCCAACTCTTTGCCTTGCTAGCAGCCATTTGGTTTCGAACTTACCTACATTCAAGCAAAACTAGCTCTTTTATAAGACATGTTGTTGCTACCCTTTTGGGCCTTTATCTTGCACTTTTTTGCTTTGGATGGTAAGTAATTATTTTGATCATATTTAAATGAAGACTTTGGATATCTTTGTGATTTGAATGTGTACAAAGATACGTTACGTGGGGTTTTGTTCTTATATTTTACTTATAAAGTTTTATATGTATACATATGTATGCCAACTTTTTTGTGTGTGTGTGAGGAAGATTGTCCCTGAGCTCACATGTGTGCTCATCTTCCTCTGTTTTGTATGTGGGACGCCACCACAGCATGGCTTGATGAGCAGTGTGTAGGTCCATGCCCGTGATCCGAACCCGGCGGACCCTGGGCCACTGAAGCAGAGTGTACAAACTCAACTACTACACCACCAGGCCAACCCCATATGCCAACTTTTTAATGTCAGTGTCATGAGGAACCTCACCTTACTGTCAAGTAGTCCTAAGTATTTCAAATTATATGTGATGACCAGAATTTTTTTTTTTAATGGAATTCTCTATTCTTTTCTTGAAGGAGAAACTTTTTATATTGTTTTCTTTGAGAAGCAAGATTGTATGTGCCTCTGTACCAGTTGTAAGATAACTCTTTGCTCATTGGAATGAGTGGGGAAGGAGAGTATCCTTTCGATTTGCATTTTAGCACTTTGTTTTTTAAGCTCAAAGGCAGTCACATCTGTTGCTGATTTTGACAACTTCTCTTTTGGAAGATATACGTTAGTACTCCGTAGTTATAATTGATTATTTTACCTACTTCTATTTGGCCTCAGTTTTTTTTTTTTAAACTATCATCTTCAAGTTTCTTTTAACTGGGAATTCGCTTACACTTTTAATTATTTGTTGAACTGTCTTTGATAACAAGTGTAGGGTAATGGAGTAGAGCTTAGCCTTTGAAGTTGGACAGACCCGGATTCCACCCTGGGTGCCTTGGCCTGGTAACTGTGTGACTTTGCACATATTATTCAACCCTTCTTAGCTTCACTTTTTTCATCTGTAAAATGGAACAAGTGATTATTGTGGGGACCAAAGGATATAATACTACAGATAGGAACTTAGCACAATACCAGCTCCTTTGTAAGCCTGGGCAAGTTACTCAGGGTCAAGACGATTATCATCATTATCGTCCGTCGTTGGTGGTCAGATTAGAAGTTTTTATGTTTATCCGATCTCTTTTTTCAGTGTTTATCATACAGTGTTAAAGTAGTTTGTTTATCTGTGTGTCTTTCCCTCCAGATGGAAGCTCTCTGAGGACAGAGACTGTGTCCGTGGACTCTGTCTCCAGGGTCCAGTCCAGCCTTTCAGAAAGGAGGCATTCGGGAAAGATCAGTTGAATAGTTCAAGAGATGTTTCTCAACCTTTTTAGACTTGTGCTCTTTTTTGCTAAAAATAAATTTTATACCTGCCTTCAGTGTAATTTGAAACTCAAAATAAGTAAAATGTGATATCTAAAAACAAACTGAAGTTTAGGATAAAGGATTGTTTTGTTTTCAAAGTACTTAGGCAGCTTGAAAGATTATGATGCACGGTCCATGGGGTGTTCCACTCCATCCCACCCCTTGAAGAATCAGCCAGTCGATAAATTGCCCAGAAAGTCTTAATGTCTGTCAGGGTGCTCACTAGGTATATGACCTCAGGATGTAGTTCCTCAACTCCAAAATGATGAGAGTTGGATTCTAATAGACTTTTAAGATACCATCTATCTTGAATTTTTACTTTACTAAGAATTCTTAATAATTGAGTGCTTACTGTGTGCCAGGTAACCCAGTCAACACTTTTCATGTATTATTTCTTAATCCCAAAAGACATTAAGTGGCTACTATATATTTTTAATCTCATTTTACTAATGAGGGCAAGTGGAGTAGCTACAAATGGGAAATTATGAAGAAAATCACCTGTGCTATAAATGAGTAGAAAAGCAACTTGATGCTTATCTTGGGGATCAATGAAACAGAGGTGACTGCAGATCTGCTCTGAACAGATAAACTTATATTGTCCTAGTAATGAAGGCTTGTCCAACAGGAGGCTGGCAAAGTGTTAGATTGCACGACAAAACATTACCAAGCACATCATCTGGATGGTGATGCCAGGGGAGTGGGCATCTTAAGGTGACATAAGGAACCATGGCACTGTTGGAGAAAGAAAACTCTTAGCTTCTAAAGTTGTCTTACATCCCTTATGTTCCAAGGAAATTTAATCATAGAAGAGGAAAAATAGTGCCCTAAGAGTCCTCAAAAATTGTTTTTAAGACAAGTATCTTTAATGAGTTCTGCCCCCAATTAATAAAGCCCTCACAAGTATCTAGCAGTTCTCTTCAGCATTTTCACATTAAGGTGGATAGGAGGTGGATAATTGATTTGGAAAGTGTGTGTTTTAATAATTTTTTTAGCTTCCTTCTGTTTCAGTGTATACTCATATATGTTTTTTCTGCTTCCTCATGGCCCTCTGGTTATGGTAGCTCTCCATGCCAACATTGTTTTCGTGTGTGTGTGTGTGTGTGTGTGTGTGTGTGTGTGTGTGTGTGTGGTAGAGGGAGAGACAGACTGACTGACATACGCTGTGCAATGGGTAAAGTAAGTTTCTTCTATGTGCCTGCCTTGGAGCCTACTTCTTATTTGTAATATTTCTTTGGAAAAATTTGTTCAAAAGTTTAAGTAACTTTTCCACATTGGAGATGCCTGTTATTCCATAATGATTAGGTTAAAAATAATTTTAATCATAGGTTGAGATCCTTATTAATACTTTAAATTGTGTACAATTACTTGAAAATTTTTTCATATATTATTTGTGCCATCAAAGGGGAAAGAAAATTGAAAGTGTGTGTGTGTGCACGCGCTCGCGTGTGCACATGTATGCATAATCTTAGGGATAGTTTGGATTGATTTTAAAACCAGAGATCCTAATCACGTTTTGCCTGAATTTTGTGCAATGAAAGGATAAATTAGTTCTCTTATTTAATGTGGATTTCTACATTAGAACATGAGAAAATACTGTGTCATCTCAGCAAAATGTTTTGTAGGTAGATTACTGCAAATTAAGGATTGACTAGATTTGTATAAGGAAGCTTATTTGACTTGAGCCATCATGTTTTCAGAATAAATAGATTTGGGTGTACCTGCTTTTTAGTTAATTCTAATATTTAGTACTTTTTGTTGTTTTGTGAGTAATATTTGAAAAGATAAACACAGAGTGTAAAGCCAATATTGGAGAACTTAGTTTGGGTAGACAAATAATTGATGTTCTGTCAGGACTATTCTGAAATCCAGATTTATTACTCCTTTTCATCATTGTGCCTTAAGTTATTGAAAAAGTTGTAATCTTCGAGCCACATAACCCCACAGTGCTTTCATGTAGCTAGGAGACATGGAATGCTGGGGCCTGAGTGTGGCTTTCTGAGGTTTTGTTTTATTTTTTCCAGCTCTTCTGGGGCTTGTGGTGTGGGACTCCCTCTCCAGGGTGTTCACGGAATTTTAGGCTTTGGATGTTTGATGCCTTATTTTTTTACCTGGGAATGTTCTGTGTTATACATAAGCATTTTTTAGCCTAAATTGTTTTAACTTGATGTTTGTGAATGGGCATCCTTCTTCTAACAATGCTCTTACTTTTTATAGGTATGCCTTACATTTTCTTGTACAAAGCGGAATTTCCTACTGTATCATGATCATAATAGGAGTGGAGAACATGCACAAGTAAGTGTTCACTTTCTTCACGTAGAAGTATATATTTCACTGTAATAGAATTAGATCAAAATAGGATTTTATTACATTAAAAATTATTCTAAATTGTGATAACTTTTTCAAGAAGAACTGTCATAAATACAAAAATAAAATCATTGGTATACATCACTCTTCGGTGTACTTAAAGCAGGGTTTCTCAGCCTCAGCATTACTGACATTTTAGGTCGGATAACTCTTTGATGTGCGGGACTGTCCTGTGCCCTGTAGGATGTTTCGCAGCATCCCTGACCTCTACCCTCTAGATGCTAGTAGCACCAGCCCCACAAGTTGTGACAACCATCAATGTTTCCAGATATTTTCAAATGTCTTTCGAGGGGCACAAGCCTCCAGTTAAGAACCACTGGCTTAGTCTAGGGGTGACAGCAGTGGAGAGAGAGAATGAGGCGAATAGATTGGAGAGAGATTTAGGAGGTAAACTTGGAAGGACTTAGTGATTGATGGGAAGTACAAGTAGGAAGAAAGTTGTCAAGGATGACTCCAGGTTCCTGGCTTGGATGATAGGAGAGATGGAAGCACCATTTTCTCAGGTAGGGAACCCTGAAGCTGGGGAGCATGTTTAGGGGATAAGCATTTCAAGCAGGTGTATATTCAGCACCTGAAACAGTGCTTGGTATATAGTAAACACTCAACGAATATTTGCTGAATAAATGAATGTTGACTTTAAAGTATCTGTGAGACATACAATAGGAACTGGTAGCTGAGTGTAGAGGTCTGGAGCAGAGGTGTAAATTGGGGAGTTGAGGTGTGTAAAACTCACTTGGTTGAACACCCACGGGCAGAGGGTAACCAGCAGATCTTGCTGCGGGGGGGTTCCATAATATCTGTGATGACACATGCACTGTGATTCTGAGTTCTGAAATACATATGGCTCCAAGAGTTTTCCACAAGGAATCATGGACCTATAGCTAACTGATTAGGTTTTTCCTAAATCTCATTGTATTTTGCATCTTCAGTGTTTGACCTGGTGGTCACCCCCTCTGTTTTGACGTGATGTCTTCTCTCAGTTTCCATTGACGCCACCTGCACTGGCTTTCCTCTTCCTCCTCTGCACCAACGCTTACAGATTCTTGGTGTTTTGATCTAATTTTTATAAGAGGAGTAAAATATTTTGATGGTGTTTCAGGTGAAGCACTTTTTATACCATTGTAACCCTACTTTTTTTTTTTTTTTTTTTTTGGTGAGGAAGACCAGCCCTGAGCTAACATCCGTTGCTAATCCTCCTCTTTTTGCTGAGGAAGACTGGCCCTGGGCTAACATCGTGCCCATCTTCCTCTACTTTATATGGGACGCCGCCACAGCGTGGCTGACATGCAGTGCGTCGGCGGGCGCCTGGGATCCGAACCGGCGAACCCCGGGCTGCCAAGCGCGGACGAAACCGCTACGCCACTGGGCGGCCCCCGTAACCCTACTTTTAAAATCTTGTACAGATGACAGGTTCAAAGTGATAGTGTATTTAATATCTGATTTTAAAAAAGAATTGTATATTTTTAATCTGGATAATAGGAAACCTGATTAGATTACCAAAGACAGAGGGCTTATATATTACGGTATAAACAAAAGTAATATCATGCTTTTAAATTGGAAGGTTAGTAAATTCATGTCTAGTCAAAGGAAAGTGTTTCTTTTTCTGAAAGGCAATGGCAGTCAGTGAAGTTAACTTTAGGCCTGACCTTCCAATGTGGTAGCCATTAGCCACATGTACTCATGTAAATTTATTTATTTATTTTTGGTTTTGGTTTTTTTTGAAGATTGGCTCTGAGCTAACATTTGTTGCCCATCCCCCTCTTTTTTTTTTTCCACTGAGGAAGATTGTCTCTGAGCTAACATCTGTGCCCATCTTCCTCTATTTTATATGTGGGATGCTGCCACATATGGCTTGATGAGCAGTGCGTAGGTCCACGCCTGGGATTCAAACCTGCAACCCTGGGCCAGTGAAGTGGAGCATGTGAACTTAACCAGTGCACCACCGTGCCAGCCCCTCATGTAAATTTAAATTCTTAAAATTTAAACTTCATTTATTCATTCACACTAGCCACATTTCAAGTGCTCGGTAGCCACAGGTGGCTAGTGGCTACTGTGTTGGACAGTGCAGATGGAGAACGATTCTGTCATCGCAGAAAGTTCTGTTGGATGGTGTAGCTTGAGAGACATAGATTTGTATAAAATTAGTTTTGTTACTCTTTTATAGTAAATGTTCAGGAGGAACCTGCTGCTTGCATATATGCTGCTGATATTTAAAATAGGATTTCAGTGTTGGAATTGACACTACTGATAAGCATATTAGGCTTATCAATTATTTGTGCTAGTGTTGGCAATAAAGAAGTGGGTAATTAATTTGAGAAGTATATATTTTAATCTCTTCTGGCTCCTTTCAATTTTTGTTTATACCCGTATATGTTTTTCGTTTGCCTCTACTTTTTGTTTCTTGTTGTCTATATATGCTTATTTATTTTGCTTAGGCCTTTACATTAATTTAAAATGTGTAATGGGTCAGACCTTAAGAATTTCACTTAAATGTACTAGATGGGACTTAGAGCATTCCTATCTGTCATCCAGAGGTACTGTTTATGTCTAATACAGTTCAGTTTATTTCTTCCAGTCTAGTTTTACATGGTATGTCTAATATATTTCTTTGAAAAGCCAGGGTTTAAATCTTTAAATTGAAGGATTTGGACTTCCTTGAGTACTTTACAGTTTAAAAATTCCTAAATCTCTCTGCTTTATGTCCTTGATAAGATATTCGTAGTGTACTTGTTGCATTCTCTATAACAAATCCTTGGGTAAATTAAAATATTTTAGTATAAGCTTCATTTAACACTCATTTACCCCTTCATTTAACATTTGTATGTATGCTGTATTATTCTGATCCATGTCTAGATAATTTGTCTTTAAAACTTAATCTGTTTTAGAATTCAGTGCTTTTTCTAGTCTGTTTTTTCATATAAGCTTTGAAATGTTTGAGGAAAAAAAATTAAAATCCTGAAGTTATAGAGACAAAAAGAAAAGAGTATTTAGGGAGAGATTGTCCTGTGTATTAGGATATTCTCCTTAATTAATATTGGGAAAAGTTAACTTTTACCATATTTGCCCAGCATTTCTGAGAGCAGGGTTTGGCAAACTGTCTGTAAAGGACAGATAGCAAATATGTTAAACTTTGCAGGACACACAGCCTCTGTCACAGCGATTCAGCTCTGTTACTGTAATGCACTAGTAGCCATGGACATTGTGAATCAGTGAGCATGTCTGTACTTCTGTCAGACTTTATTTACAAGAACAGGTGGTGGACTGTATTTGGCCACCCCGTATACTAGGCAGACTCGTGCCACAGGGATTTTAAAAGAGAGAGGGAGGCAGACGTTCTTTCTACTGGTTTCAAAAATATGAAATAAGTTTAAGTTTGCTAAGTGATAATTTTAAACTGGCTGTAGCACAAATAGTGGCATGTATGAACTTTGTTTATTAATGATTTATTAAGGATTTATGTTCTGAAGTAGATTTCTAAAAACCTGATTAAAATGTTGGCCTTCTTCTTGGTTTTGCTTTTGTATGAAAGGGAACTGAAATAATGCAGGACCTGATGTTTGCCACTTAATGTGGTAATGAAAAATATTTTATTCAAAAAATTGTAAAGAGAATAGTAAAGTCACAGGATATAAGAGCAGTATACAAAAATCAAATTTATTTTTGTATATTAGAAATGAAGAGTCCAAAAGTAAAATTTAAAAAAAAAATTCATTCACAGTAGCATCAAAAACAGTAATATGGGGGAAGTGACGTGAGCATCATGGCGGAGTGAGATTCCCTCTTTGAATCTCTGCCCCCTATGACACAATGAAAACATCATTCGCATTCCACCAGAGCTCAATCAAACACTACAAAGGACTTCTAAGAAACCCCTGCTGCCATACGTTGGGACGGTGGAGGCACGGGAAGCCCAAAAGGACACGAGGAGAGGTAAGAAGTTGTACTCCCCCTCCCCAATCGATCAGCAAAGACAGCGTGGCTCGCAGACAGAGAGGGGAGGGGCGGCCCACAGCGGGGGGGGAAACTATCGCCATCCAGGTGCTCTCACAGACTGTCGCGAGATCCCAACGGGGAAGTGACGGACTGTTTAGGGGGTGTAGCAAACACCCTACGAGAGCCAGAAAGGAAACCCCCGGGTCGAGCAGGAGAAAGAGCGGACCCCTCCCCTCACACACCCCGCGTTTCAGCATAATCCCTCTGGGGTCTGCAGCTGCCTCAGAGCAAACCGCTCGCGATCTCCATCCAGTGGCAGCAGGTGGAAACTGCAGGACCAACTTTATCATGAGGGGAAAAAATAAGTCCGTCCCCGTCAGATCCTTGCGACAATTTGTTATGGCTACAGACCAAAAGGAAAATGACAAACACCCAGAAACCAACCCTGAAGGCACAGAATTTGATAACCTGAATGACAGAGAATTCAAAATAGCTATCATAAACAAACTCAACGAAATACAAGAGAACACACAGAAACAAATCAATGAATTCAGGGATTTCGTCACAAAAGAGATTGAAACCATAAAGAAAAACCAATCAGAATTATTGGAGATGAAAAACAAAATCAACGAGATAGTGGAAAAAATGGAGTCTTTAAAGAGCAGAACTGACAATATGGAGGAACGAATTAGCACTATTGAGGATAGCCACTCGGAAATGCTCCAGATAGAGGAGGAGAGAGAGCTAAGACTAAAAAGAAATGAAGAAATTCTTCAAGAAATATCAGACTTAATGAGGAAAAGCAACATAAGGATAATAGGTATTCCAGAAGGAAAAGAAAGAGAAAAAGGAGCAGAGAGTTTGTTCAAAGAAATAATAGCTGAGAACTTCCCCAACCTAGGGAACGAGAGGGAAATAACAGTGAATGAAATGAATAGATCACCTAAGTATATAAACAGGAATAAAAAATCATCTCGCCACATAGTAGCAAACTTGAAAAATACCCATGACAAGGAAATAATATTAAGGGCAGCTAAACAAAATAACATACAAAGGAAACCCCATCAGGCTCTCAGCTGATTTCTCGACAGAAACTCTACAGGCTAGGAGAGACTGGAATGATATATTCAAAATCATGAAAGACAAAAACCTCAGCCAAGAATACTTTTTCCAGCAAAAATATCCTTCAAATATGATGGAGAAATAATAACTCTCCCTGATAAACAAAAGCTAAGAGAGTTCATCACCACAAGACCCCCACTACAAGAAATGCTCAAGAGGGCCCTTAGGCCTGAAAAAAAAACAAATGAGAAAGGGGATACAAAGATTTCAGCAAGGAGAAAAGCAAGGAGACTAAACCAGAACAAACTACAGTTGGATAACATCAAAAATTAATTCAAGCTCATCACTGGAAACACACATTCATGACACAAGATGGAATAAAGAGATAACAAATAAGGAGGGGAAGAGGTAAGGGATTGAATCGACCCAGCCTCAGGAAAAAGGAGGCATCTGAAAATGTACTTTCTTATCCAGGAGATCGCTTATATAAACCTCACGGTAACAACTAAACAAATAACCAGAAGAGAACCACCCATGACAAATAAAGAGAAAACCAAGAGAATGAGCATGAAGAAATACCAAATTGAATTTGCAGTCTGAAACACAAGTGACAAAAAACGAAGGAAATGCAAAAGAACCAGAAAATGAACAATAAAATAGCAACATTAAACCCTCATATATGAATAATCACTCTAAATGTAAATGGATGGAATTCTCCAATCAAAAGACACAGAGTGGCAGGATGGATTAAAAACCAAGAACCAACAATCTGCTGCCTCCAGGAAACACATCTCAGCTCTAAAGACCAACACAGACTCAAAATAAAAGGATGGAAAACAATACTCCAAGCTAATGGCAAACAAAACAAAGCAGGAGTAGCCATACTTATATCAGACAAAGTAGACGTCAAGATAAAAAAGGTAATGAGAGACAAAGAAGGGCAATATATAATGATAAAAGGGACACTTCACCAAGAAGACATAACAATCATAAATATCTATGCGCCCAACACAGGAGCACCAAAGTACATAAAACAACTGCTAAAAAACCTTGAAGGAGATATTAACAATAACACAATAGAGGTAGGGGATCTTAACACCCCCCTTACATCAATGGATAGATCATCCAGACAAAAAGTCAATAAGGAAATAACAGACTTAAATGAAAAACTAGACGCAATGGACTTAATAATTATATACAGAGCACTCCACCCAAAAAAAGCAGAGTACACATTCTTCTCGAGTGCACATGGAACATTCTCAAGGATAGAACATATATTAGGAAACAAGGCAAACCTCTATAAATTTAAGAAGACTGAAATCATTACAAGCATCTTTTCTGATCATAATGCTGTGAAACTAGAAATCAACTACAAGGAAAAAACTAGGAAAGGGACAAAGATGTGGAGACTAAACAACATGCTACTGAGCAACCAATGGGTCGTTGATGAAATTAAAGGAGAAATCAAAAGCTATCTGGAGACAAATGAAAAGGAAAATACACCATACCAACTCATATGGGATGCAGCAAAAGCGGTCCTGAGAGGGAAACTCATAGCAATACAAGCTCACCTGAACAAACAAGAAAAATCCCAAATAAATAACCTTCAATTACACCTAACAGAATTAGAAAAAGAAGAACAAAGCCCCGAATCAGCAGAAGGAGGGAAATAATAAAAATCAGAGCAGAAATAAATGAAATTGAAACCAAGAAAACAGTAGAAAGTATCAATGAAACAAAGAGCTGGTTCTTTGAGAAGATAAATAAAATTGACAAACCTTTAGCCAGACTCACTAAGAAAAAAAGGGAGAAGACTCAAATAAATAAAATTAGAAATGAAAGAGGAGAAATTACAACAGACACCACAGAAATACAAGGGATTATTAGGGAATACTATGAAAAACTTTACGCCAACAAATTGGACAACCTAGAGGAAATGGACAAATTCTTGGAAGCGTACAACCTCCCAAAACTGAATCAAGAAGAAATAGAGAATCTGAACAGACCAATCACAAGTAAAGAGATTGAAACAGTAATCAAAAACCTCCCAAAAAAATAAAAGCCCAGAACCAGATGGCTTCCCTGGAGAATTTTATCAAACGTTCAAAGAAGATTTAGCACCTATGCTTCTCAAACTATTCCAAAATATAGAGGAAGATGGAATACTTCCCAACACATTTTATGAGGCCAACATCATCCTGATACCAAAGCCAGACAAGGACAATACAAAGAAGGAAAACTACAGTCCAATATTGCTGTTGAACATAGACACAAAAATCCTCAACAAAATATTGGCAAACCGAATACAGCAATACATCAAAAAGATCATACACCACGATCAAGTGGGATTTATACCAGGGACACAAGGATGGTTGAACATCCGCAAATCAGTCAACGTGATACACCACATTAACAAAATGAAGAATAAAAACCACATGATCATCTCAACCAATGCAGAGAAGGCATTCGACAAGATCCAGCATCCATTTATGATAAAAACTCTCAACAAAATGGGTATAGAAGGAAAGCACCTCAACATGATAAGGGCCATATATGACAAACCTACAGCAAACATCCTACTCAACGGGGAAAAACTGAAAGCCATTCCTTTGAGGACAGGAACAAGACATGGGTGCCCACTCTCACCGCTCTTATTCAACATAGTACTGGAAGTTCTGGCCAGCGCAATTAGGCAAGAAAAAGGAATAAAAGGACTCCAAATAGGCAATGAAGAAGTGAAACTGTCACTATTTGCAGACGACATGATCTTATACATAGAAAACCCAAAAAATTCCATCGGAAAACTACTAGAAATAATCAACAACTACAGTAAAGTGGCAGGGTATAAAATCAACTTACAAAAATCAATTGCATTTCTATACAATAATGATGAACTAACAGAAAGAGAACTCAAAAAGACAATCCCATTTACAATTGCAACAAAAAGAACAAAATATCTGGGAATAAATTTAACCAAGGAGGTAAAAGACCTATGCAATGAAAACTATAAGACACTATTGAAAGAAATCGAGGAAGACATAAAGAAATGGAAAAATATTCTATGCACATGGATTGGAAGAATAAATATAGTTAAAATGTCCATTCTACCTAAAGCAATCTACAGATTCAGTGCAATCCCAATCAGAATCCCAATGTCATTCTTCACGGTAATAGAACAAAAACTTCTGAAATTCGTATGGGGCAACAAAAGAGCCCGAATAGTTAAAGCAATTCTGAAAAAAAAGAACAAAGCTGGAGGCATCACAATCCCTGATTTCAAAAGATACTATAAGCTATAGTAATCAAAACAGCATGGCACTGGTACAAGAATAGACACACAGATCAATGGAGCAGAATTGAAAGCCCAGAAATAAAACCACACACCTATGGACAGCTAATCTTCGACAAAGGAGCAAAGAACATACAATGGAGAGAGGGAAGTCTCTTCAATAAATGGTGCTGGGAAAATTGGACAGCAACATGCAAAAGAATGAAAGTAGGCCATCTCCTATCGCCATATACAAAAATCAATTCAAAATGGATCAAGGACCTGAAAGTGAGACCTGAAACCATAAAACTCCTGGAAGAAAATATAGGCAGTACACTAATTGAGATTGGACATAAAGGGATCCTTTCAGATTCCATGTCTACTCGGACAGGGGAAACAAAAGAAAAAATAAACAAGTGGGACCTCATCAGACTAAAGAGGTTCTACAAGGCAGATGAAACCAGGATCAAAGTGAATAGACAATCCACCAGCTGGGAGAAAATATTTGCAAATCATTTGTGCGGCAAGGGATTAATCTCAGTCATATATAAAGATCTCATACAACTGAGCAACAAAAAAACAAACAACCCGATCAAAAAATGGGCAGAGGATATGAACAGACATTTTTCCAAGGAAGAGATACAGATGGCCAATAGACACATGAAAAGATGTTCAACATCACTAATCATCAGGGAAATGCAAATCAAAACTACACTATGATATCACCTTACACCGGTTAGAGTGGCTATAATCACAAAGACAAATAACAACAAATGCTGGAGAGGTTGTGGAGAAACGGGGACCCTCATTCACTGCTGGTGGGAATGCAAACTGGTACAGCCTCTATGGAAAACAGTATGGAGAGTCCTCAAAAAATTAAAAATAGAAATACCGTATGATCCAGCAATCCCACTCTTGGGCATCTATCCAATTGACATGAAATCAACCATCACAAGAGGCGTATGTACCCCTATGTTCATTGCAGCATTATTCACTATAGCCAAGAAGTGGAAGCAACCCAAGTGTCCCTCGACTGATGATTGGTTGAAGAAGATGTGGTATATACATACAATGGAATACTACTCAGCCATAAAAAAAGACACAGTTGTCCCATTTGCAACAACATGGATGGACCTAGAGGGTATTATGTTAAGTGAACTAAGCCAGAGAGAGAAGGACAGACACTGCATGAACTCACTCTTATATGGAATATAAGTGAACACACGGACAGAGAGAACTGATTGGTGGTTACCAAGGGGAAGGGGGGTGGGGGGCGGGCACAAGGGGTGAAGGGTTACATCCACAAGGTGACGGACAAAGAAAAATGTACAGCTAAAACCCCACAGTGTTATAAACTATTAAGACATCAATAAAAAAATGGTAAAAAAAAAAAAAAAAGTAATATGGGGCCAGCCCTAGTGGCCTAGTGGTTATGTTCGGCATGTTCCACTTCGGTGGCCTGGGTTTGGTTTCCAGGCGTCGACCTCCACCACTTGTCTGTCAGTGGCCCTGCTGTGGTGGGAGCTCACATACAAAAAGAGGACTATTGGCAATAGTTGTTAGCTCAGGGCGAATCTTCCTCAGAAAAAAAAAAAAAAAAAAAAAAGAATAGGGGGCCTGCCCAGTGGTATAGCACTTAAGTTTGCGCATTCTGCTGGGCCCGGGGTTTGCTGATTCGGATTCTGGGCGTGGACCTACTCATCAAGCCATCCTGAGGCAGCTTCCCACATAGAAGAGCAACAACTCTACAACTATGATACACAACTATGTATTGGGGCTTTGGGGAGAAAAAAGAAAAAAAAGGAAGATTGGCAACAGATGTTAGCGCAGGGCCAATCTTGGTCAAAAAAAGAAAAGAATAACATGCTTAGAAATAAATTTATTAGAAGAAGTGCAAGACCACTACACTGAAAATAAAAATCATTGCTGAGAGAAATTAAAGAAGACCTAACTAAATGGAGAGATATATCACATTTATTGATTGGAAGACTCAATATTATTGATATGGCAATTCTCCCACAATCGATAAAAAAATTCAATGCAATTCCTGTCACAATTCCAGGAGGCTTTTGGTTGCAAAACTGACTGTATAAATTCGCTATAACTTGTTGAATTGTACACTTAAATTAGGTGAGTTTTATGGCATGTAAATTTTACTTCAATAGAGCTGTTAAAAAGATAACATTATAAAGGAAGTGCAAAAAGGAAGATCAGTACTAAAATAGCACGGTTTTTGAAGGTTGGTTTAAGGATTTTTGTATAGTTTCTTATTTAAGAAAATTTATGGTTGTTCATATGCATGAACACTTTTCTGAGTTTATTTATAAGAATGAAGGGTCAATGGGGCCGGCCCAGTGGCATAGTGGTTACGTTTGCATGCTCCTCCGCTTCTGTGGTGGCCAGCGGTTTGTGGGTTCTTATCCCGGGTGTGGACCAAAGCACCACTTATCAGTCCATGCTGTGAAAGGTGTCCCACGTATAAAATGGAGGATGATGGGCACAGATGTTGGCTCAGGGCCAATCTTCCTCAGCAAAAAGAGGAGGATTGGCAAGAGATGTTAGCTCAGGGCTAATCTTCTTCACCAAAAAAAAAAAGAAGAAGAAGAATGAAGAGTCAAAGGACATTGAAAACCTAGAGTGCCCTTAAAGGAAGGAAATCTAGATGTTCAAGGGGAGATGTAAAGTTATCTTTAAATATCAAAAGGGAATATATAGGTTGCTCTTTGGAATACTAAGACGTAATTGGTACTGCTAGTTGAAGTATGAAGAGGCACATTTTTGGCCCAAGGAAGGACGACCTCAGTCATAGTGAGAATATTCAACAGTGTGATTTGTGAGCTACTGCGTTTGTGATTGGAGATATTTAAATAGTAGATTCTTAGGGGACACCGGTTTGGATTCTGTGGGAGATAGCACCACATGCTGTCTAAATTCTCTTCTGATGGTAGTTCCTTACAAGCCACTGTTGGAGCTGCTGGAGCCACAGAATGTGAGATGTTTATGAGCACCTATGTTTTTTGTAAATCCGTACAGCACCTTAAGTAAAATTGAGAAGTTTTACAATTTCAGTATCGACTGTTTCCATTTTCTCTCTCTTTTATGCCTTAGTTCATCCATTCTTTCTCTTTGGATACCCAATACCTTATTTTTTTTGTTCCCCAGTGAAACAGGTGGAAGGGGAGAGGGCACTGACTGTGTGCCAAACTGAGTGTTGAGAACTTTCCACTTGAGCCCGGTGACGACACCCTCGTTTTATAGGTGAACAAATGGGAATGCTGAGTTATTATGTAACTGAGGTCACATAGCTAGAAAAGGATGGATTTGAACCCACGTCAGTTCCACTCTGAGGCCTATTATTTATTCTTCTGTGAGAAGCATGTTGTTTTAAGTAATTTAATTTCATTGACTGAAATTCTTCACACTATCTGTCACAGGCAATTTGCCCTTTATCTCTATTTGTGAAATGGAAAACTATTCCTGTTAAAGGAATTACAGCTATCAGCAGATGGGAGAATCTTTCTCAGAGGTGTGTATGTATTCTAAGATTACTTGGGGGGAAAATGGTTGGTGATTTATCTTTTCCTACCTTAGATGACCTCCCTGTTTCCCCAGGAATCATGAGCTCTGGAAAGCAGCTTCCAGCAGCCTGTTTGCTGGGACTTGTGCAGTGTAGAGGGAAGGAGACCATTTTGGGCATGACTCTCTCTTTGTAGCCATAGCCCAGAGATCCATAGCTTGCTTGCTTCAGCATAAGTCCTGAAGTTTGCCCCAGCCCCAGTCTCTCT
This sequence comes from Tapirus indicus, assembly GCA_031878705.1. Taxonomy (NCBI): domain Eukaryota; kingdom Metazoa; phylum Chordata; class Mammalia; order Perissodactyla; family Tapiridae; genus Tapirus; species Tapirus indicus. The sequence goes on along the minus strand of CM062923.1, from coordinate 7,184,106 downwards.
GTCCTAGGAACCCTCCCTTCCCAGCCACCTGTTACCAGTCACCTTTCCCTGGAGTATGAAACATTCCATCTCACTCTGTCTTGTCAGTTTCTTTTGGCCTTGATGCTGGGTTGTTTGCTCACAGGGCATCTGACTCCAGGGTGGGGAGCAGTGAGCAGTGAGCAGCATGATTTACTCGAGGACCACTTAGCTAGGACTTTGGCTTCAATGGGTTTTGCTGTGGAGCAAGTTCCTCATGCAGAAGGCGTGGGTGGGAGGGGCAAGTGGAGTGTGTCCAAGTGTGAAGGAGCCACCAGCAGCAAATGCAGGGTAGACCTTTCTGGAAGTTAGAATGCATGAATTCGATACAAGTGCTTTAAGTAGCTTAAGACATAGTGTGGAAGGGCTGTCTTGGCAGGACAAACAGCACAGGCAAAGTTATTTAGGCATGAAATAGCATGATGTGGAAGTACTACTAGCTTAATATGTGGCCTGATTATAGGATATGATTGTACACGTGTATGTTGGCACGTGCTGGGGGGAGGGATATCGTTACATCTACAGGAACGTTTTGTGAGGCCTTTTATCTCCTGTGGCTGGAATGTATTATTTGTGTGATGGTTTCTGTGTCCTGTCAAATGAGAAATAAATCAAATGTGTTTCATGTACTGAGGGATGTAATTAGAGCTAAATTCTTACTTTTTTAAATCTACTATTTCTCTAACATATACTATTTAAAAACAGACACACATGTGCCTTGCTTATAGAAAAACGTATGGGAACAATCCCGATGTGTATCTTGTTTGCCACACTGGCAACATTTAAATAAGACTGCACTAGCGGGTATAATCTGTGTACGTGGAATTCCCTCACATAGAAATTCAGATAAGTGACTGCAGTCATGGTGCACATACCACTCTTTGAAATTATCTTGTTTATTTCTTGGTCTGTCTCTACCTCTGGAATAGAAGTGTCACTGGAACATGGACCCTGTCTGTCTTAAATGCTGATCTGTCCCAAGAGCCTAGCAAAGTCTCTGGCACATGGCAGGTTCTCGGTAAATATTTGTTGAAAGAATGAGTTTAGGATATAGCCTGTTTTCTCGTCCCCAACCAACCCTTTTGCCTTGTTCTGCATGAATATTTTCTTCTCTTGGAAGATATTATATCTCCTCTGCTACAGGCTTTGTCCACTCTCTTCCCTCTGTCTGGAGTCTTCCCCTTCCTTCTCCTGTCCTCTCTCTCCTACTGATTTTCCAGATTTTGCTTTAACTTTACATCCTTAGAGAGTATTGCCTAGATGTCGTAACTAGGACAGGTTGTTACACACTCTCATGGAATTGTATTCCTTTCCTTCTGAGAATTTATGTCAATTTTTAATTATGAATGTGTTAGAGAGTTATTTGAGTAATGTGTTTGCCCTCATAGACTTCAAATTCTGTGACAGCAGTCATGTCATGCCTGTTTTTATTTTCTGAATGTAATATGGTACCTAGGAGATTGTATGGTCTCAGTAAGTGTCTATTGAATGAATGAATGATAACATGACTTCTGCATGACAGCAGCCTTCTCCAAGTAGTCTTCTGGAGCTCTTGCTTCCCGGCCACAGCCTCTTCCTCTGCCTCTGCCTCCTTTAGAACCCTGGGCTCCGTCTCAGATTGGCCCATAGTTTTGTGAGCAGCCACTGTAGCAGCCCTTGTCTCCCACTCTACCTGGAGCAAAGTCCCGGACCTAACTCTCTGACCTGGGCATCTGTGCTGGGCTGTACTTCCATCTCTGTTCCCAGGGTGAGTGGAATGAGGGGGACAGAAGGGATGGGAAAGGGGGAATGGGTGTATAGAGAGAGCCTCTCCCACTTAGGTTATAGAAGGGAAAGGGAGTAGAAATGTGTTTGAGGCACACCCAACTGGAGTTAGAAAGGCCTTTTCCCTGGAGAAGGTAGCACAGGATGGCTGGGTTCTGTGGTATTCCTATGTGCTAAGTAAGCTTTTGTGGACGGGCGTGGGAACCTAAGCGACTTTCACGTTAGTTTTTTGTTTTTTAACTTTTCTGTGGGAAAACTTGTTTTGAGTTCTGAAAAGTCTCAGACTTTTGGAACATGGCACAAGGGAACTGCTGTTATTCACATATAAACCGCAGAAATGTGGGGTGGTTAACGTGAGAAGGGTGGAAAAGCCTGTTAACCTTGAGAAGTTAAGCTAAAGTATTTTCTTTATAACTTGGCAAGTAATTTTCAACAAAGCAAATGACCTGAAGAAAAAGTGTAAAAGATGTAGATATATCCAGTAAAATTGCATATATCTAATGGGTTGCCAAGCTATGTATGGGATTATATTGTAAGAACTGTAGGAAAGTGATTTTAAATCTACCCTCATGTGGCTGAGCTACCCACCAATTTGAAGAGACGTTTATTGTGTGCCACAATGTTTCCAGAAACTCAAAGATCATGGTGATGTGGTCCTTACCCTCTGAAATGCATTGTTCACTTGGGACATTAGGACAGTCAGTCATGCAACAAATATTATGCTAATGCTGGGATTCAGTGATGGATAAAAAGACATGCTTTAAGGTGCTTACTGTCAAACTACCCATCACACTTTGATCACTGTTATACAAGAGACAGGTGCTAAGGGTGAGGAAGCACGAAGGAGGGAGCTACTAGCTTAGAAAGTAGAAAAACCCAGACTGTATATATATCAGCCACTTAACTATATGTTCAGTAGGATAAAACAGTTGGAAACAGAGTATAGATATTTGGTGTTAAGAAGAATTATGCTAAAGTATATTTTTAAAATTGGGCAATATTAAAAAATATTTTCCTCGGATGCCTCCTTCCCTTATTGGCGATAAAATTGAACAGCAGGATGGGACATGAGAAAAGATGGAATTTAAACTCTCACGTCCATTGGGTAGCCTTGGTGAGTGAGTGGATGGCTCTGGTTTGGAGTCACGTATATATGACTTTGAATTCAGGCTCTGCTGGATCTTCATTAGCTTTGGGACCTTGGCCAAGTCACTTCACCTTTCTGGGTCTAAATTAGATTAAACCAGTGACTCAGCTGAGGAGCATGCATCTACGTGCTTCATCCTGTGGGCATCTAGGTAAGCTTTTGTCTGCATAAAGGGTTTGGCTACCAAGAAGAGGTGTTCAAATTCTGGATGAAATGCTTTCAGAGGTCATTCTTAATTACAAAATATTTTACTGTGTTTTTTTACCTCCTGATGTCATGTCAAAGCTTGTTGTAAACATTGATGCTATCTTATTTACCACTTTGCACGGGAATTCATTTTTTCTTCTCCCCAGAATATGAACTTCCGGCAGGGATATCTCACTCATTTTTTAATCTCATTGTTGAGCGTACAGATGATAGAAGCACAGTAACTGACGTTATCTTTTCTATTCTGTTCTGTTGAATGAGTGTTTGTGGGCTCTTGTTTTTGAATCTTCTTTTTCATCTGGTTTTGGTTGGGTATTTCTGAACAGATTTTATTCATTCATGCTGTTGGCCTCGAATGACTTGCCTGATGGGTAGACTTGCAGTCTGTTCATGTTCCCTGCCTGCCTTCCGACTTGCTTTTCTTCCCATTAGGCTCACTGTAGAGCAGCAGCCCTGGGGATTGGGGTGACATTAGGGAAGGAAGAGGCAGTTTTACCTGATGTGGCCTTTATCTCAGTCCACCATGACCCTGAAGAGCAGATAGTACAGGGATGCAGTTTTGCCTATATTCTGCCTGTACTAACGAGACTCCTACAGTATGGATTCCTAGGTAAAAATGTCATTAGGAAGGAATGATGATCTTGGAAATACCATCTGGCAGGCAGAAGTCTCATTTGTCCTCATGAAGTTAATTAGTAGTGGTTAGCGGCTCAGTGGGAACTCTGGGTGGGGGGGAAGTATTAACCTCACTGAGGACAATCTCATGATCCCATGAGAGAGAATAAAATGTGGCAGGAAGGAGACTGGACTCTTTTTTCTTTTATGCTCTCTGTGGACCATGCTGGAAAGCCTTGCACTGGTTTGGGATAAAGGTATAGGCCCCTTTGGTATTGCTGTGCTATCCTGAGCTACCAGTTGGGTTTCTATTGGAAAACCATAAGTAGTTCTAAAATTGATTTTTTATGTTATCTTGTCCTCATAATAGTTAATGTTTCAGTAATTATTGTGTATCAGTCATTGTGCAAAGCACACTTAATCCTAGCAACAGCCCTCAGAGGTAGGCCTAGTAGACCTATTTTACAGAGAACAGAGGTTGGTAAGTGATAGATGTGCAGTTGAAACGAGGTGTTCTGATTACACCCAGAGCCCAGGCTTTTTACCTGTGTACTCTATTACTTCTAAGCATTAGTATTATGATTATTAGAATGTGTCATTAAAAAGCAGTACCCTAGGGGCCAGCCTGATGGTATAGTGGTTAAGTTCACGTGCTTCACTTTGGCAGCCTGCGGTTCGCAGGTTTGGATCCTGGGTGTGGACCTACACACCACCATCAAGCCATGCTGTGGTGGCATCCCATATATATAAAATAGAGGAAGATGGACACAGATGTTAGCTCGGGGCCAATCTTCCTCAGCAAAAAAGAGGAAGATTGGCAACAGATGTTAGCTCATGGCCAATCTTCCTCACCAAAAAAAAAAAAAAAGCAATACCCTAAATTGCTTGAGGAGAGGTAATGGGAGTCAACAGGGCCCTGAACAAAGGCAAGGTATTGTATGTGTTTGTTACTCTTCCTTAGAGCAAAGATGCAGATACGTTTATTCAAAAAGATGCGGTGGCCTTTTGGCATATTGTGCTTAGGATCTAAGGGTTTTAAATATTCTCAATTTCCATAGGAAAGAAAACCTGTGACATGGTGGTAGGTTAATAGGATGTCCAGGTCCTGTCGGATTTCTGAAAAATCTTTAGTACCTAGCCTCATTCCATCAAATCCTGCACTTAGGAAAGGGTGTGATTCAGATTCCTTTATAGTGTTAAGCAATATAGTCTCTCTTTTGGAGGTATTTGAATTCTAAATTTTATTTCCAATTGTAAACTGGATCTCTGTTAAGGAGGTTTTGGTCATCCTTGAGGAAGTAATAGAAGCTTTTTTCCCCCTTGGATTAAGGTTTCTATATGAAGTAGTGGGATTACATTAATGTAGGGTTGTTAATAAGACTAACACATGTCCCTTGATAAATAAAGGCAAATTTAAATCTGAATGTGTTAGAGTAAAAAGAAATTTGTAGATTGCCCGTGTAATGGGGTTCTTCCAGGTGAGGTCTGCTAAAATGTCAGTTTGATAGCTAATTCTCCAAATTAATCAATTAAAAAACAAAAGGGATTTTGAAGATATTATCCAATTAAATAATATAGCTTTCTTATTTTGAAAATAGCAATTCATATATTATTAAAAATAACCATACAGTTGTAATAATTAAAAATAAGAATACTTTTCATTGGCAAAATACAAGGACTCATCTTTATTTTTGGGTACTTCTGGAAGTTAATCTTACTTTTACAACAAGATCCTAATCCTTGCTAGAATGTTGAAAGAAAAATTAAGAACCTACATAACCATTTACTAGAATGATGAACAAAATCATTCAGTTAGTGTCATAACACCATGGTATTTACATAAAATATGTAGTCCAGGGCCAGCCTGGTGGCGTAGTGGTTAAGTTTGCACGCTTCACTTTGGTGGCCCGGGGTTCACAGGTTTGGATCCTGGGTGTGGACCTATGCACCGCTCATGAGGCCATGCTGTGGCAGCGCCCCACATACGAAATAGAGGAAGATGGGCATAGTTAGCTCAGGGTCAATCTTCCTCAGCAAAAAGAGGAAGATTGGCAACAGATGTTAGCCCTGGGCCAATATTCCAAAAAAAAAAAAAAAAAAATATATATATATATATATATATATATATATATATATATATATATATGTAGTCCATGTTGAAGTTTTGTGAGGAAAAAAGCTTGCAAGACTGGACTATTTTTTTTTGACTTTAAGGGTAAGAAATGAGGAAGTGGTTTTGGAAAATTTGGGCTTGCTAAATGATGAATCTACCTGTGGTGTATTACTGTAGTAATGTAGACTGGACATGTGCAAGTCTTGTCTTGACTGTGTAAGAGTGTGATTTGACGGAGTGAATGTTGGACTGTGACTTGGGATTTGAATGCTGGCACTTCTGGGTGCCAGTCACTTTGTTGAGTGCTCTTTACAAATATCCCAGTTAACTGTCCCAACCATCCTGTGTAGGAGGTGTTATTATCTACTGTACAGTTGAGGAAACTGAGGCTCTGAAAGAGGAGGTCATTTGAACAAGGTCATAAACCAGTAACTGTCAGCCCTGGAAGTCTGTGAAATTCGTGTATGTTGTTAGATTGCTTATTTACCAAGATTCTTTTTGCTTACCAGATAGCATAAACATCCCAGTTTATTTTTTGAGATAATAACAAGCACCATTAAGACATTGTGTTGTCACTGGTTTTTTCTTAGTCTTCATTAGAATGCAGCGTTGTGTCTTTTAAAAAGGTTTTAACCTTTATATAAGTATCTGAGTAATCGTGATTTTAATCTCTAAACTCTCTCCCTTTATTTAAAATAGTTCAGACTTATAAGTGCTATGCTTGAGGTTGATCCTTATTAAAGTACATAATAAATATAGACTAAAATATTTTAATGTCAATTGACTAGAAATAGAATTTTAAAATACTTTGAGATAAATTAGTGTAGGGAAAAAATATTGACCTCCTCCTACTTGTTGCTTGCTTATTAAACAGTCTTTATTTAGAGCAGTTATGGAAAGGCTGGCAAAGGATAATAGAAGTAATATCTGATGCCCTGAAAAACTGCCAGGCATTTTGGTGAAAGGATATTACAGTAAGTGAGCCTGGGTATCTATTTGTCACAGTAAAAACTGAGCCTTTGCTTAAACTTAATGAAGCCCAGAAAAGAGATGACATTGCTCGTCTTTTCCTGGCCTGGAAGTTAACCTTGGAGTGTGACAGAGTGTGTGCGTTAGCATGACTTGCCGTAGGAGGAAGATAACAGACAGTATCAGGATGGGCTGGGCGCTATTTGCCTTTCATCTTTTTGAAAAATCTTGTGTAGAACTCATATATTCTTGGAACATAGTTTCCTTTCACAACTCGAGTGATCAGAGAGCTATTATTTAGACTAGTGTGCAAAGCTTTTCTTCTGTAGACATGAGAGCTTTAAAATGTTTAGAAAACAGACTTAAAGAATTGAAAACAAAATCCAGCAAAAGAGAATGATAAAAGAAATGAATAAGATGAAATCCCTAAAGGACAACAGACAACTTTATTAATAAATTACTGTCAATAGCTAAATTACCATTAATAGCTAATATTTACTGAACACAAATTCTAGTCAGATACATAGTAAATGCTGAAGTGCATTCCCATTTGGTCCTTACAACCAGCCTATGCTGTAAGACTGTTGTCTCAGCGTTCCAGTTGAGAAGACAGAGACGGAGAGCTAGATTCCTTCCCCAAGCTCTTACAGCTGGTCCTCAGCAGGCTCGGAGTTTGAAACCCAATCTGTTCAATGCCAAAGCCCCATGCACCCAGCCACTAAACTCAGCTCCTCCTCAAACATATCAGTATGTGGATTTTCCGTGGGAAATGTTCAGTGTCCCACCCACTTTATTTTGAGATTGTTTTCCTTCATTGTTAATTGATGTGTACGAAAGTAATATAAATAAATCTTAGTTTGAACACTAAATTGGGAAGCTAAAGCTCTTCATTCTAATTCTTGGGTTAGTTTCTTAATTTATCTGGGCTTCATTTGATGCCTTCTATTAAATGTAAGAGCCATAAGTGAATCAGTGATTCTGAACCATTTTTCTTACACCTAAGACACCTGACAGAACATACTTTTATTAATAATAGTATTTTCTGTAGCAGTTATTCTCACCTCTTTGGAGTAAAGGGTTATATCAGAATTTCGGGGAATGGCATCATGATTCTGAGATATTGCACCCTCTACCCCCACCAGGCAAACAAAAACAAAACAAAAAAGTGCTGGATTCGCTATCTGATTTCATTTTTGTGTCTGCTGACGTGTCAGGTGGAGGTCCTCCTGCCTCCCCACTACTTCTTTTCTGATGTTGGGCCTTATCTGGCTGCTCTGGTCTCTGTCCCTCCAAATTGCCGTTGTCTACCATCCTCTAGATCAGGAGTTTGCAAAGTATGGTCCAGAGACCCTGGGAGTCTCTGAGATCCTTCAAGGAGATGTGAGGTTAAAATTATTTTCATAGTTACACTTAGACATGATTTGCCTTTTTCATTTTCATTCTCTCACAGACGTACAAGGGGCCTTCCAGAGGGTGTGTGCTGTGTGACTTTGCCGTAGAAACATTTGTGACTTCAGCTGTCTTCTGTTAAATCAGACATTAAAGAGATTTGCAAAAATGTGAAACCGTGCCGCTCTTCTCACTAATTTTTTTTGTTTTGGAAAATATACTTACCTTTCATAAAAATGTTGTTTATGTTGGTATGTAATAGGTTTATTATCATTATTCTTGAATTAACAAATATTTGTAAAATTCTGTTTTATTCTAATATGGTAAATATCAATGGCTGTTTTTTATGTGGGTTATGCTTCTCTGGTTTCCTCAATACCTTTTAAGAGGATAAAGGATCCCAAGACCAAAAATTTTGAGAGCAGCTGTTCTAGAATTCTTTCATGCCCTTTGTGGCCAGTTCTGTGGACCACCCACCTGGCCTCTCTCATTGAAGCCATCTGAGCTTGTCATTAGTGTCCTTTATGTTCATGCCCTCGCTGTCCGCTTCTCTGATGCCACCCTGCTTCTGAAATCTATCGCTCCTGGAGCCAACTGAGACCACAGTGTTTTATATCAGAGCTTTCTTACTCCCTTGTTCCTGCTGGATCCATCCATGACTGGCCATCTGCCTGGTGGTGCAGTGGAATGACAGAGACCAGAGTTGAGAGCTTAGAAGCAGTGCCAGAGGTGATGCTGTTCCTGGTTCTCCTGGTTGGTGTCTTCCTGACCTCATTTTCCTGTTGTCCATCATCTCTGCCATCTTACTAGCGCTCTCAGCAGCCTTTCCTCTTCGTCATTTCCTGCACCACCAGGCAAACGTCCAGTCTCAGATGGACACAGATGTCTATTGTGCTTGGGCAGCCAAGTGTTAGAGAGAGACCCACATGATGGGGGCACTGCAGATTCATGATGTTTTACTTCTCTTAAGTCTTTAATTCTCCTGAAAATGATTTTAATTGACATTTTTCAGTTCCCTCTCCCATTCTTTTCAAAGATTAGTCTAAATCTTAACGACCTTTAAATCCATTCACCTTATCTCTGTCTTCTCACACTTAGCAGATAATATAATTTCATAATTAAAAGTTCTAAGATGAAGATAAAGATAATTCTTGGGAGATAATCAGTCCTTAAAGATCCAGAGTAAGGCATTTAGAAGTAACAGAAAGGGAGAAAGGGAGGAGGGAAAATGACCCCTGGAAGGAGGAGACGTGAGTTGCCAGTCTGCAGTGGTTTTTCCTGGGCAGGGAAGCTTGTTGCCCCTTCTCTTGTCCTGTTTGTTTCTGCACGCAGCCCATGTGTCTAAAACCAAACGCAGCTTGGACCTCAGATCTCTTCTTCCTTGCTTATGCTGTCTCCTGGCATTCTCCGTCTAGGCAGCCGAGCCAGATATTGGAATAAGTCCTCACTTCTTCCTCCTTCTCCCTTCCACACCTAGCCACCACTAAGAACTATCTGTGCTTCAGTTTCCTCTTGGGTTGTTTTGAGGATTAGACATTTGTAAGGCATTTAAAACAGTATCTGGCATGTAGTAAGTGCTCATTAGCTGTTATTATTTTTTCCTGATGCCTCAAGTTCTCTACTGCTCTGCAGCTCCAGCCCTGTTTCACTGTCTCGTACCTGGACTCTCACATTAGTCTGCCAGCTGGTCGCCCTTCCCTCGGGTCTGTCCTGTGCTCTGCTGCACAAATGATCTTTTTAAATATCTGCCCGACCACGGCTCTCTTCTGCTTCGGGCACTGCATTGGCTCCCTGCAGCTTGGCAGCTTGGCAGCTTTGTGCCTTTGCCCTGCCTTCCCTTCCACTTTCAGCTACAGCTCTCGCTCCTCAACTCAGACAGGCCCGGCCATAATGAACCATTTGTAGTTCTGCACACACACTCTACTGTTTCACACTTGGTTCCTTTGTATTTGCAGGGAGCCCCCCCACCCCCAACATGAATTCCTGCTGGTCTTTCAGAGCCCTGTTTATGTGTGACCTCTGCACTGAAGCCCTTTCCCTTCTCCCCCTTCCTGGTGGAATTAGTCACCTTCATCTTGTACAACTTCTGTACTTCACATATGTGCTGTACAAATTTGTTCACAGGCTGGGGAACGCTGTGGGTAAGATCCTGACTGAAGAGCTGCCCTGCCCTCTCATCCTGCTCACTTGCTCAGTAGCTGTGTCACACTGTCTGAGTTATTTAGCCTCTCTATCCTCAGTGTCCTCATTTGCAAATTAGGGGCAATAATAATACCTACCTCTTAGGATTGTAGTGAAGATTAAATAAGACAATGTGCTGTATTTCATTAAGTATAAGATGCCATTAATTGTAAGATGTACCATTATTTTATGTACCATTAAAAGGGGTTTCATGCTATCAGTTGTGAGAGGATTCTTGATTTCAAAGATGTTAAAATGTGAAAATACGTGAGTGTCACATTTGGTGAGTTACAGTGTGCCGTGCCGTGTGATGGTGCTGGGTGAGTGCCGCGCACGTATTAGCCGGTACGAGTTTGCCTCCCGTCCTGGACTTGGAACCTGAGAGGATGGGCTGAGTCTCAGTCAGTTTTGTATCCTCAGAACCTCGCCAGACAGTATTAAATGATGAGGATGTGTGTTTGAACTCTGCTCGGGAGCTGGCCATTTTCTCAAACCTACAGCCAGAGGTCAGACTGAAGGGCGTACCTCTTCTTCCAGGTCCCAGTTTCTAAGAGGCCCTGACCAGTTCAGCTTTTGCTCAGTGTGGTGGTGTCTTCTTCCTATTCCCACTTCTTGGATCTCTTGTATTATGAGCCAAAATATGGGTTGTGGAAAACTGTAATTCACATAATCTTTCTTGCTGCTCTTGCTTTTAAGAGCTTTACTGAATTAATTGAATCACTTTTTTTCTTTTTCTACTTTCCACCTAAATGTTTTTCACCCTAAAGTATAATGGAATAAAGATGAGTGATTTTTTGTGCCTTTATTAACCAGGACCCTTTATTAAAATGCAGCCCCTGAGGGACAGAGAGTGACAAGTTCCTAATCTTCTGCTTGGTAGAGGCCCGAGGTCTTTGAATTAAGGAATGGTAGGGGTGATATGAAGCCTTTTTCAAACATTTTTTTTTTTCAGAGTCCTGGATTTAGTAGCAACTAGAATAGGCTGAAATCTGGATGTGGTTTTTTGTGGATAATTGTCTTTCTCAGTTGCTCCAAGATTCTGTCTTTACATTGTCTGGCAGTTGTAGTTTTTGATGTTATTAAAAGATTTAAATTTTTGTTTCTGTATTTATTGACTTAGTAGGAGAGGCTGAATTGGGGACTATTAATCAGATGATATTTTGAACTAGAATCCAAAGGTATTAAATCTTGATGTAAACTATAATAGTCTTTGTATTTTGAAAGATAAAATAATCTTGCTTAATACCAACAGCCAAAATCCAATTTTATTTGTATATTTGAGTCCACTTTTGAAAGAACAATTAAGTCACTTCATTATGTTGCTGAGCCAGGTGTGGGAGCAAAAGTTGGACTTTGTAAAAAAGCTGAACAATCGCTGGGTGGTTTGGTTCATTTCTGTCATCTGTAAGCAAAGTGAGAAGAGGAAAGAATCAAGTAACTTCATGTATCACTGTCACTGTTTGTGTCTGGTCTAGTGAATACAGCTAAGCTCCTTTCCGTTTTTTTTCCCATGAATAATATGGCTTTGTAAAAGAACAGACAAAATCCCTCACAACTTTTATTGTATTTGTGGCTCATTGAGATCTCTTTGTTCCAGCTGAGAAAATACCTGGTCAGAAAGGCAGGGTAGATAACCCAGCAAGCGCTGGCTTCCCAGGAATGGGAGAGGTTTTTTTGAGGAATGTAAGATTAACTGCAGGTCTCGAGGAAGGAACTAAGAGTGTGTTCTGGTCATCAGATACCAGAATCTGGTGTCTCTATATTCAGGGAGAAATCTAAAATGGGGATCCTGGAGAGGTGGCTTACTTCCCCTACAGAGGACAAGAGCATTCTAAAGTGACTGGGAACAAAAGGAGGGACCTCTGAACCTTATGTGAAGACGGCAAGGCTGTCTTTTGCTGGTAAAGCAGGTGGTTTTTTAAAGTGCTTTAAAATTTTTCTGTTAAGAGTAGCAGATACAGAGATGGTTTCTCATGGACAGAACTCAGTTCACTCTCCCTAGTGAGGTCTGACAATCTGTTCTTGCTGCCAAAACTTTGCTAGGTATGGGTAAGTTTCTAATTTTCTGGATCTATGTTAGAACTTTGATTTATCTCCCACAGATACAATGTTTCCATGCTAGCCTGCAAAAACCCATTTTAATTGATGGAAATTCCAGCTTTTGTGGAGTGAAGAGATCGAAAAATTTTCTCTCCAAAAAACAACTATAGAACTGGATGAACTTGTCAAAACCATTTTAGGGTGCTGGAAATTGACCCAAAGCAAGCAACAATTTGAGAACCATTGATTCGTTAAAAAACTGCTGACCTTTGAGTAAGAATAGTGGGAATCGGTGGTGTTCTTGCCTGAGGTTACCTCCATTCCTCATTCCTTGGCAAAGTAATTCTACTAGTGCTGGGCTGGCCATGAAGTCAGTGGCTTTGATGCCAAAGGCAACTGGCTTGATTTGGAGTGGAGGGCAGGAAACCTGTGCAGTGGCTAACAGAGAATGCCTCCAACTCCTATCCTGAGGATGTAGGCCATATACTGAAAGAGAGGTCCTGGAAATGAGAGCACCATAAAGGGACTTGAGAAGATCTCCACATGACCCTGGCAGACTGGAGGCTGCATCCATGCACAGAGGAGGCCCAAGAGGACCTGGGGGAGAGTGAAAACTGGGACAGACTTGAAAACTACTGGACCGTTGAATGAGCTCTCCAACCCACACATAGATCAGTCGGTGGAGGGCAGAAGCCTCACTGGCTGAAAGTGTTTGAACACAAACTCAGACTAATCATTGGCTGACCACTGAGATATGCAGATGCAGGGGTGACCCCAAGAGCAAGGCTGAAAAATAAAACCAAGAACTTGAAAAACTGAGCAGAGACATCAGCCACTACATACCCTGGGTGAGAGAGATTCAGAAGATTAAGTCCTCACTGAAAACAAACAAACAAGGGCTGGCCCTGTGGCGTAGTGGTTAGGTTTGGCATACTCTGCTTCAGTGACCCAGGTTTGTGGGTTTGGATCCCAGGCACGGACTTACACCACTCGTCAGCCATGCTGTGGTGGCGACCCACTTACAAAATAAAAGAAGACTGGCACAGATGTTAGCTCAGGGCTAATCTTCCTCAAGCAAAAAAAAAAGAGGAAGATGGGCAACATATGTTAGCACACGACGAATATTCCTCAGCAACAAATAAACAAAAAACAGCACAACAACAATGCTCAAGAAAAAAAAGACAATCAAAATTGAGTTACTGTATTATTTAATGTGTCCAGTTTTAAACAAAAAATTAGGATAAACAGAGAAAAAAGGCAGTCAATTGAAACTGTCTCTAAATGGACCCAGATATTGAATTTGCCAAAGAGTTCAAAGCGGCTACTACAAATATGTTCAAAGAATTAAAAGAAGATATGATGACCATGACTCAACAAATAGGGAATATCAGTGAAGAAATAGAAACTATTAGAAAGGACCAAATGAAAGTCCTAGAGGTGAAAAGTAAATAACCAAAATGAAAAACTTACTAGATGTGCTACATAGTGATTTGTGATGGCCAAAGAAAAATTTAGTGAACTTAAAAATGGATCAGTAGATATTAGCCAGTCTACAGAACAGATATAAAAAATATTGAAGAAAAATAAACAGCCTTGGAGACCTGTGGGACAATGTCAAATATACTAATGTATGAGTAATGAGAGTTCCAAAAGGAGACTAGAGAGAGAAAGGGACAGAAAAAGCATTTGAAGAAATAATGGCCAACAGTGTCCCAAATTTGGTGAAAAAACATTAATCTGTAGACCCAAGAAGCTCAACAAACCCCAAGTAGGATAAATAAACAGATCTTCACTAAGATCCATTATAGTCACACTGTTGAAAGACAAAGACAATAAGAACATCTTGAAAGCAACAAGAGAAAAACAACTCATTACATACAGAGGAACAATACAATTCTTACCAGAAACAATGGATGCCAGAAAGAAGTGGAATGACATCCTAAATGCTGAAAGAAAAAATTTTCAACCACAAGTTCTATATCCAGCAAAATTCTCCTTCAAAAATTAAGAGATAAAGACATTCTCAGATAAATAAAGACCTGACTTACAAGAAATTGAAAAGGAAGTCCTTTGGGTTGAAAGGTAGTGTAACAGATAGTAACTTGAATTCACAGGAAGAAGTGAAGAGCTTTTCCTTGGGGGGTAATTGGGGGGTAAATACAATATGCGGGTAAATACAAGAGATGGTATACATCTTTTCTTAATTTCTTTAAAGGACATAGGCTGTATAAAGCAATAATTATAACACTGTATTGTTAGGATTATAACATATATAGGTGCCATACATATAATTATAGCACAAAGGAGGAGGGAGAAAATGGAGCTGTATTGGAGCAAACTTGCTATATTTTATCAGAATTAAGTCAGTGTTACTTTGAAATAGACTGTGATAAGGTAAGATGCGCATCGTAATCACTAGAGCAATCACTAAGAAAATAACAAAAAAGAATATATAGTGAAAAAAATCAACAGAAGAATTTAAAAAGTACACACCAGTTTTTTTTAAATAAAAAGGCAGTAAAGGAGAAAAATGACCTGAAGCATATCTAAAACAAATTGCAGAAAGGCAGATTGAAATCTAACCATATCTATAATTGCACTAAATGTGAATCAAAAGACAGACTGGATAAAGAAAGAGATCTAACCCTATGCTGACATTCTTTAGATGAAAAGACACAAATAGCTTGAAAGTAAAAGAGTGGAAAAGATATATCTTGCGAACAGTAACCAAATGAGTGCTGGAGTGGCTACAATAAAAGACTATCAGAACCAATAAATGAGTTTGGGAAAGTTGCAGGATACAAGATCAGTATACAAAATCAATTATATTTCTATATATTACAAATAGTCCAAAAATGAAATTGCAAAACAATTCCATTCACAGTAGCATCAAAAAGAATAAAATACTTAGGAATAAATTTAATAAAAGAACTGCAAGTACACTTGAAAACTACAAAACATCCCTGGAAGAAATTAAAGAAGATTAAATGGAGAAGTATTTCATATTCATGGGTTGGAAGACTTTATATTGTTAAGATGGCAGTTCTCCCTCAGTTGATCTACAGATGCGATGCAATCCTTAGCAAAATCCCAGCAGGATTTTTAAAAATTGAAATTACAAGCTGATTGTAAAATTTATGTGAAAATACAAAGGACCTTGAATAACCAAAACCATTTTGAAAAAGAATGACAAAGTTGGGTTTACACTATCCAGTTTCAAATTATCCTAATGGTACAGTAATAGAGATGCTGTGATAATGGTGTAAGGATAGACATATAAATCATCGAAACAAAATGGAGAGTCTAGAAATAAACCGTTCTATTTATGGTCAGTTGATTTTTGACAGAAGTTCCAAGGCCATTCAGTTGGAAAAGGGTGGTTTTTTTGACAGATGGTGCTGGGACAATTGGATATGTGAAAAAATGAACCTAGACCCTTATCTCACACCATACGTAAAAATTAACTGAAAATGTATCATAGACCTAAATGTAACAGCTAAAACTATAAAACTTAAGAAAAAAACATAGGAGGAACTCTTTATATCTTTGGGTTAGGCAAAAACTTCTTAGATATGACTCCTAAAAAATGGTCCATTAAAAAAAAATCGATTAATTGTACTTCATCAGAATGAAAAACTTTTGCTCTTCAAAAGACACCTTTAGGAAAATGAAAAGGCAAGCTACTGGGAGAAAATATTTGCAAAACATCTATCTGATACAGGACTTGTATCCAGAATACATAAAGAACTTTTACAACTCAGTAATAGGAAGACAAACAACCCAATTTAAAAATGGGGCGTGTGGGACTACAGTCAACAAGTACTTGTTAAGTATCCGGGTACCTACTTTGTGCATGGTCTGTTCTAGGTGTTGGGGAAATAGCAGTGGGAAAGGCCCATGAAGTGCCTGCCTTCCTGGAGTTAATATTCAAATGGATGGAGACAGACAATAGGCAGGTAAACAAATATACAAGCAAAGTTACTTCAGAGAGTGATAGGACATGACATGAATGAAATAACATGGCTACTATTTTAGATGAGTTAAGAACTAAATGATGTGAATGAGCCACTCTTCACAGAACCGGGGCGGGGGTCAGGGGTACTGGAAGAAGATGGAGGAGAGTTGGGTGTTTAGTGTATTCAGAGACTAGAAAGAGATCTAGTCTTGCTGGTGCCTGGTGAGCAAGGTTGCCAGTGGAAAAGATGAAGTCAGAGAGGTGGGCTGAGCCAGATTGTAGTTTTAAGTGCAGTGGGAACCCACCAGGGAATTTTACACAGGGCGGCGTATTTTGTCACAATCTTACTCTGACTGCTCTGCGTAGAAAGAAGTGTTCAAGGGTAAGAGTGGTAGCAGGGCCATCAGACAAGAGATGTTGTTAGCTTAAACGAGGAGGGCAGCAGTGGAACTAGAGAGAGGTGGATAGGCATGGGATGTGTTTTAGAGGTAGGAGTAGTAGGGTTGGATTGAAGCTTGGTGTGGGCCATGAAGAAAAGGGAGGAATCAACCTTTTCTGGCTTGATACATTATTTATGACATGAGGAAGGCTGAGGAGGAAAGAGCTTGTTGGTCAAGAGTGCTTTTTTGGCCACGTTAAGTTTGAGAGGCCTTATTAGACGTTCATGTGGCAACGTCAAGTTGGCCGTCAGACAAGTCTGGAGTTCAGGGTCAGGGCTCTCAAGCCTTAGAATTAGATGAAATCATCCAGGAAAAAAATGTCAGTGTGAGAGAGAAGACTGAGGCTTGGTTTGAGCTCCTGTCTGGTCACCCAGCTAGTAAGAGATGAAGCCAGCACTCCAGCCTGTGCCAGCCTTTACTCCAGAGTCAGCTTTCATGTTGTCTTGAGACGCCCTGATTTAAAAACTTGACTTTTTCTTCTTAGTTTCCATAAGCAGTTTGATATGAAGTGGTTTTTTTCCTCTTGGAAATCCTTAGCACTTTCTTTAACATCTTCTGCCTTAGCTAAGAACTTACTTCCTCATGCTGTTTAACTGTTCTTCTGACTTCCAGTCTTTCTCTCTTAGAATCCATCATATATATGGATTAGTCTTTATTATTCTCCTAAAAACTATTTCATCATATTACTTCTTTGCTCAAAAACCTTTGAATGCCTGCTGGAGAATAGCCAAAATACTCATTCAAGAAATTCACGGCCATTCAGAGCACTTTGAACCCTATTTTACCAATGAAGCTTATTTCCTATTGTTTTTCCCAGTTTTTACTAGATAGGTGTCATGTTGGCCACAGCATGGTATGCTGACTCTTAGCTCTATGCATTCAATGTAACTGGGAAGCATCACGTCCTCTGTGTCACTGCTGTCCTGTGTTTGCAGCCTACATGGACATCATCATCCTGGGAGGAGCCTTCAGTTACTTCTCTGGGCTGTAGTGATCTTTTCACAGTACTTCTGTTCTACCACTTATTCATCTTCTCGGTACCATGCACTCAGTTCACATGCACATGTCCCACACAACAGAATTTTACAGAATGCTTCTCTTTGTCAGGCTCAGTGCTGGGCACTGAGGTGCTCAGATGTCTGAGATCTTTGAGGAGCTCAGTCTAGGAAAGGGTATGGACATCGAAGAAACCAGTTTTAACAAAATGTGATAAAGATATTCTGAAGGAAACACTGTGGACATATTGAGACAGGAGTGACTGGCATTTAGATAGCTAATCCTATAAAACCCAGCATTGTTACACCTGACTGGCTGTCAGACATTGTGACTAATAGCCCTGACTTGATGGCAGGTTCTTGAAATGGAGAAGTGGTGTCTTATTGTTCTTTCTATTCCCCAGTCTATCAAGGCAAGTGTGTCGAGTCAAAGGGACATCTTTAACAAACCAACTCTAGGAAAAGATGCCACATGTGATCTTAAAATATGAAGAATGGCTACTGTCTATCTTTAAGAGGGAATGTTTGTAAATGTGGTAAGAGTGGAAGGAGCCTTTAAACTTGGTTCTTAGAGAGACCACATGGCTAGATAGTTGATTTGTCACCTATTGGTTATTTGAGGATAAACTAAACTATTGACTGTAATACTTTGGCAAAACAATATATCTTAGAGTGTGTTTTTGCAAACAAAGTAAAAAGAATGAGAAATGTTAAGTATCACATTAATTAAAATTTCATTAAATTTATAACTGGATTATTAGAATAAAATTCAGGGAATTATCAAAAAGATTTTAGAAATGTGATGTCTTGATAATAGTTTTAAGCCAAAATTTTGAGACTTCCAGTGAATTGTAGCAGATTAAGCACTCACGTTTATCTGTGCTCTCTTCTAATACTCTGCTTAAATGGTAGTAAAACGTCAAAGAGGTGTAAACTCAGAGATGGAAGAGTGGAGATGTTAAAAGAGAGCTGAAACCTGAAATGCTTGCAGAGGATGGTGCTACTGAGGATTGAGCCATCTGTCCTGTAGAGTCCAGGGATGAATCCGAGAACTAGCCTGACGGCATCTGGAGAGCGGAGCTCCCAGGAGGGAGCGTGGGGCTGTACACGGCTCTGTCATGATGAGCTGTTGTCGTACCCTTTGACTCTGAAGCTCTATGTATGACTTCCATAAACATAGAGATGAAAGAAGAGATGAGCTCACTTTGGGATGTTGATTTTAGAATACTAGCATGCATTCTTAGGGCACTTGCAGATGCTATTGCATAGAAAAATAATTCTTCAGGTTGCCTTCCACATAGTAACCACTTAATGAAAACAGACAAACTTGATTAATCATAACATTTTTTAATAGGAAACATGAATAATATGTAAGCAGTCATCTTTTCAGGCCTCTGCTGATTTTATTAGACTTAAGATCCTGTTTTGAAATATACCCAGAAATAGAACATTCACAGTTTGTTTTCTTCATTTCGTTCATTCATAGGTCAGCAAATTCTTATTATGCCTAATAATTGTATTTGTATTCACATAACTGTTGTATTTTTAGTGAAAAAATTTTACATATGTGTCTTTAGCATTTTAGCAAATTGTCTCTCTGGTTAGTTAATTTTTTGAGTGTTGTATAGTTCTTCTGGTTACTTGTTACCAAAGTCTATTTTTAAGATCCTGTAAATTATTTATTGAGTACTTTTCAAACTATATTTCTCATTAGTGCCATCTTTGGAGTTAAATCCAATGTCGCCCCCAATCAATATTTAATTTTTAGTTCTTGCCTTATGTTTATTGCTGTTTAGCTAGATAAAAAATAGAAAGGCTGGCTATATTGGCTGAATTGTAGTTTTGATTATCTCATTTGAAATGTTATATTCTAGAAATGGGAATTTGTACTTGTGGATAGAAATTTTGGAATAGATTTTGAGAGTAATGGGCTTGAGATGCAGGTTTAGAGAAGTGTTCGCTGAGGATTTGTTTAAACTGAGCAGAGTCTCTCTTCAGAATTACACAGCACCCTCCCATGTGCAGGGTTGTATGTCAAGGAGAGGGAAGGTTTGGAAATATCCGCTGAATAAAACTTCACCCCTGACTGGAAGGCTTTTACGACTTGCCAGCAGTTTTAACTTGGGCTTACCGTCTATGAGCTTTGCTGTTTCCACTTAGCAGTGCCAGAGAGACAGAGGGAGAGGACCCAAATAGACTCAGGGTGGCTTAGCAAGAAATAATTGCAGTTGTTCCTCGGTATCCACACGGGATTGGTTCCAGGTCCCCCGTGGATACCGAAATCTGTGGATGCAAAAGTCTCCTATATAAAATGGCATGGTATTTGCATATAACCTACCCAAATCCTCCTGTATACTTTCAATCATCTCTAGATTACATATGATACCTAATACAATGTAAATGCTGTGTAAATAGTGGTTATACTGTATTGTTTAGGGAATAATGACAAGATAAAAGGTCTGAACATGTTCAGTACAGATGCAACCATCATAGGCATTTTGATCCGCGGTTGGTTGAATCACGGATATGGAACTCGTGGATATGGAGGGCCAATTGTATACAAGAACAAGATTATCTTCAAGTGAAATTGAGCCCTATTTCAGCAAATTAATTAATGCAAAAATAGCACCAATCGAAAATCATGACCAGCTCGAGACAACACTGATGTTAACTAACTTATCCTTCCCCCAAATTGCTGGAATTCCAGTGATCTACCCATCTAGATGTGTGATAGGTGCTTTGTTGCCAAGCTTCTCTAAGCTCCAATAATGTTCTAATTTTATCAGTCTGATAATTCTTTATTCCTTGGTTGTAATTAAAGTAAAAGTTTATGTAAATGTGTATCATTCATCCAGTAGAACCAAAGGGAGAACTTAATTTTTTTTTTTAAATTAGATCCTGGGATAACAAAAGATCTTGAAGAAACTTGGATTTTGTTCTAGGTGTGGTGGGTAGCCGTTGGGAAGTCTTGAGCACTCTGGATGTTGTCTTTATTAATAGACTAGGGAGGGAGGCTGGGAGGAGCGAGACTAGTCAGGATGCTGTTACAGCGGTCCAGGCCTGGACCTGCTCCCAGGGGAATTACTCAATCCATGGTTTATTTGAAGATAGATTTGGATATGGATGTGAGTCATATATGATGTAAGAATGAAGATAGATTTGAAGATTTTGAATATGGGATCTGAGTCATAAAGATATATCAAAAATGACTTTAGTATTTTGGGCAAAGCAACTGGGTGAGAGATGGTGCTATTTACTAAGATAAAGACAAGGGAAAGGATTGTTTTGGTGGGATCAGGATGTTTATTTTGAACATGTTAAGTTTGAGATGCTCATTAGGCAACCAACCGGCTTATTGGTTGTTTGAGTTTGGAAGTTAGGAGACATGTCTAGGCTAGAGATTTAGAATCTGGGAGCTATCAGTGTACAGTAGGTATTTAAAATCATGGGCAGGGTGGAATCTTCTTGGAGAAGAAAACTGAACCCTGGAGCCCCAGGAAAAGAAGGAATCTACAAAGGAGATTGTGTAAAATTATTTGTTTTCAAATATTTTTTTAATCAGCTTTAGGTATAATTTACCTAAAACAAAATAAAACCACCAGTTCAATGAATTTAGACAAATGTATAGACCTGTGTAACTACCACCCAAATCAAGATACAGGACATTTCACTCATTCCCAAAAGTTCCTTCATCTCCCTTTGTAATCAGTCCGGCCTTTGGTTGTCCCCTGCAACCAATGATCTGCTTCTGTCACTATAGATGAGTTTTGCCTGTTTTAGAATTTCATATAAATGGTACTATACAGTGTGTAATCTTTTCTTTTTGGTGAGGAAGATTAACCCTGAGCTAACATCTGCTGTCAATCCTCCTCTTTTTGCTGAGGAAGACGGGCCCTGAGCTAACATCTGTGCCCATCTTCCTCTGTATGGGATGC
Source organism: Tapirus indicus (assembly GCA_031878705.1). NCBI lineage: Eukaryota > Metazoa > Chordata > Mammalia > Perissodactyla > Tapiridae > Tapirus > Tapirus indicus. Next base: position 7,162,338 of record CM062923.1, on the reverse strand, counting down.
CGCCACAGCTTGGCTTGGTAAGTGGTGCGTATGTCCGCACCCGGATCCACACCTGTGAAGCCCGGGCCGCCGAAGCGGAGCCCGCGAACGTAACCGCTGTGCCACTGGGCCGGCCTGTAATCTTTTGTGTCTTTTTTTTAACTCAGCTTAATGGTTTTAAAGTTCATCCATGTCATTGTGTTTGTCAACAGTTTGTTCCTTTTATTGCTGAGTAGCCTTCCATTGTATGAAAATATCACAATTTATTAGTCCTTTCACCTATTTATCGATGGACATTTGGATTGTTTCAAAATTTGGGCTATTATGAATAAAACTTCTAAAACCTTCTTGCACAAGTCTTTTCATTTCCCTAAACAGGAGAGGAATTGCTGGGGCAAAGGGTAAAAGTATGTTTAATCATATAAGAAACTGCCAAACTTTTCCAAAGTGGTTATACCATCTTATGTTCCCACTAGCAATGCATGAGAGTACCACTTGCTTTACGTTCCCACCAACACTTGGGTTTATCAGTCTTTTCAATTTTAGTCATTCTACTAGGTGTATAGTGGTATCTCATTATGATTTTAATTTAGATTTCTCATGATTAATGATGTCAAGCGTTTTTTCTTGTGCTTATTGACCAATTGTATATCTTCTTTTGGGATGTGTCTGTTCAAATCTTCTGACTTGAATTTTATTATTTTATAATTCATTCTTTCTGTATTCTGGATACAAGTGCTTTGTCAGGTATATGAATTGTGAGTGTTTTCTCCTAATCTGTGACTTGTCTTTTCCTTTTTTTTTTGGTGGGGAAGATCAGCCCTGAGCTAACACATGCTGCCAATCCTTCCTCTTTTTGCTGAGGAAGATTGGCCCTGGGCTAACATCTGTGCCCATCTGGGCTAAGATCTGTGCATTGGTCCGTGCCCAGAATCCAAACCCGCGAACCCCGGGCAGCCGAAGTGGAGTGTGCGAAACTAACCGCTGTGCCACCGGGCCAGCCCTCTTTTCCTTTTCTTAATGGTGACTTCTGAAGAACAGGATTTTTAAATTTTGATGAAGTCAGCTTATCAATTTTTTATCTTATAGTTTAGAGCTTTTTGTGTCTTTTCTAAGATATCTTTGCCTGCCCTAAGTTTATCAACATTTTCTTCAAGAAGTTTTATAACTTTAGTTTTTATGCTTAAGTCAGTGATCCATTCTGAGTTAATTTTTGTGTGTGTTATGAGATAAGGGTTGAAAGTAGATTTTTTTCTATATGTATATCCATTTATACTAGCACTATTTATTGCAAATACCATCTTTTTCTTATTGAATTGCTGTTCACCATGTATGTGTGGCTTTGTTTCTAGACTATTCTGTTTGTTGATCTGTGTGTCTAACCTTGCACGTGGCTTGCACATCTGAATACTAATTTTACTTTCTCCTTATTTTGCCTTCTCCTTCTGTCTAAACTTTCCAAGACTCTGCTTATATACTTTTTGTTTTATGGTATTCCATGTATTTTTAAAGTTGTTTCAAGAATTATATAGAAATGCAGACTACAGATTAGCCAACAGTGTTTGAAAGAGAAGAGTGAAGTTGTACCTGATTTCAAGACTAAGTATAAGTACCTGATTTCAAGACTAAGTATAAGCAAACAGAGTCTTGGAAAATACAGGCAGAGGGGAAGGCAAAGTAAGGAGAAAGTGAAGTCATTATTCCGGTGTGCAGGCCTGTCCTGAAGTTGGGATGCAGCCAGAGCCATCTGAGCTCCAGCACCTTGGGAAGTGAACAGTTTAATCTGATTGCAGCACATTAAAACAAATACTTATTTGGTAGTTTTCATCTTTATTCCCATCAAGTTTTGAACATTTTGGTGATCTTACCTGTTTTCGTCATTTGGGAGGAATTATTTTTCAGTTCTCAGCATCTCTAGTTCATTAATTCCTGTAGTCCCTGAGCGCTTTGTTTTTCCCTGAACAATTTCCATTCCATATCTGATATCTAAATGAATAATATTTTAGATGTGATTTTTCTTTTGAAATGAGGCAGTAATTCAACATTTATATTTTAATGAATAAGAAAATGTTCTGTTCTGGAACTCTTCAAATGTTGTTGATTTAATTTTGATATGAGTAATAATTGTATCAGGATGCTTTAGGCTGCAAAGAGCGGAACCCCCAGCTCATAGTGGTATGATGGTGTGAACAGTGTAGAAAGATTGACCTCTCAAAGCTAGAAGTCATGAGGCATGTCATGACTTTAATTTAATTTAGTCATTTGGTTAACTCAGGAACTCAGTCTTAATGAGGGCATCAAACAGTTCTGTTTTTTGTTCTATTTAACTTTTTTATTTTGCCATCTTAACATATTGACTTTGTCCTTAGGCTAGCTCCTTTTATAACCTAAAGGTGGCTGCTGTGCTTACAGACATAACACCACCAAGTGTCGTACTTTAAGTAGGAGAAAAGCCTTTCCAAAGCTCTGTCATGTTTCATTGACCAGACCTAAGTTTTATGCCTACCCATAAACCAGTTGGTGGCAAAGAGGACAAGATCACAGTGACTGAGTTAGAATAGTCGGGATCCCTGCGTGTCTACCTTTTATAAGTGAGAGAAACAGGGTTCAGAAACAAAGTAACTTTCTCATGATCACACATGTAGGAATAATAAAAAGCGACGGGGCTGTTAAATTTAGGTCAGGTCTGTCTGGATTTTATTTGTATGTATATTTTTCTGTTTGAGGGCATTCAGTGGAACTTGTCCATTGAGCACTTGCAATAATATAATGCATCTACATATTAGCTTATATTTCTGCTTTCCTCTGCTGATGTGTCAACTTGAAAAATCAAAGGCTTTCCCCATCGCCTTTCCCTGCAGTCTAACGCAAAAGAAAACAACAAAAGTTTTGTGTGCTTTGATGTCAGTTAGGAATGCATTTTAGTTGCAGATAATAAGGAAAAAAATAGCACTTCTTTCTGAATTGAATAATAGTTTTTGAATACTGGAAGAATATCCCCCCCCCCTTTTTTTGCTATTCACAATGTAATGGCTACAGTCATGACACACTTTTTAAAATTTCATGTGCATTATTAGCATTTTCTTCATCACTTTAATTCTAATTCAGGTCAGCAAACTTTTTCCATAAAGGACCAGATAGTGAATATTTTAGGCTTTGAGGGTTGTACAGTTTCTGTTGCAGCTATTCAGCTCTGCTGTTATAAGGCAAAAGCAGCCATAGACGTGTGTAAACAAAGGGCATGGGTGTGATCAAATAAAATTTTATTTACAAAAACGGGCAGTAGGTGAAATTTGTCCTACAGGTTTTAGTTTAAAGGATCAAGAAGATTTATAGTGTTTGCCAATTTCCATGATATAAATATTTTCACTGTGGTAGATTTAAAGCTACTAACTTGAAGTCTCTTAATGTGGACTTGGGAAGAAATGCTCAGTAGCTCACCGTTATAGTATTTCCACCATGCAGATATGATAGATGTAGATAACCTCAAGAGCATAGAAAATAGTAAATGATAAGAAGTAATTGGGAAGTGATGACTTTTGAATATTTAATACCTTTGTAATATAATTTAATGTTTATATCATTTAATTTTTAATAATGGCCGATTTAACAACCAGCTTACAAAAATTCTTAAAAAATTAACAGCTTTCTTGAGCCGGTATGAACCAGATCTAGAACACTTCTGCGAATGGCCACCACATTGGACAACGCAAATCTAAACCTTTCCCAGGAACCTCAGCAGACCTCTGCATACATCGCATAGGCAAGATCTGTGTCTCATGCTGCCTCTAACCACAAGAAAGACTGGGAAATTGAATATTTAGCCTTTTCCCTCTATCGTAGAGGAAAGCAAGGGAGAATGGAGGTGGAAATGCATATGGAGTGAGTCACCCCTACAGTGTCTACTATAGTTTTGTTCTAGAACTTTTTTCATGATATATCAGTACATGTTTATGTACATAAAACATATATGTACATAAATATAAATCTGTATAGATTTTTTTGTACCTAAAATAGGATTGCATTTTAAATATACTATTCTTAGCTTACTTTTTCCACTTAACGCTGACTTTCATTGTGTGTACATATAGATGTCTCTTATTCACTGTTACTGAATTCTATACTGTGGCTTTCTATCTATTTTATTATTTCCATTTATTTTAACGAATACCATATTGGGGACATTTAGTTGGTTTTCCATTTTTATCATTAAATACAGTGCTTTAGTGAATATCTTTGTATGAATCCTTGTGCATCTATGTAAGTATTATTTTTTTTTGAGATAGACTCCTGAAAGTGAAATTGGCAGTTCAAAGAGTATGTACAAATTCTGATGTATACTGCAAAATTATCTACCAAAAAAAAGCTGTTTAAAATTTCATCCCTACCAACTGTGTTTAAGGGTGCCTGTTTTCTCTACCCAAACCGGATATTATCTACTTTTAAACTTTTGCCAATTATGTGGAACAAACATTATCATTCTAATGTGTGTTTCTGAATTAGTATTATTATTTCCTATCATTCCTTACCTTGAATCGTATTTATTTTTCCAAATGGACTGGCTGTTACAATTTTTTTATTCTATAATTTGCTCATTCATATTCTCACCTATTTTTCACTTGAATTCTTAATCTTTTTCTTGTTGATTTGTGGAATTTCTTTGTTTATTAAGGATATTAACCTACTATATGTAATAAATAACTTTTTACTCATTTAATTTTCTGTCATATAGAAATTTCCACTGTTTATATAATAAATGTCAGACTTTATCTTCATAGCATTATGATTTTTGTCATGCTTATGAAAGTTTCCCCATTCCAGGATTTTGAGGATATTCTTTTGTAATTTATTCAAGTACTTTTCATTGTCTTATTTTTTACATTTAGATCTTTTCATAATCTGACTGGAGTTTTTGTACATGTGTGTGTAGTGTGAACTGGGAAACTATTTTTATTTCTGAAAGAAGAGCTAATTTTTTAACCTCATTTACCTCATTCCTCCTTCTTCCCCTAATTCGATATGCAAACTTTACAATAAACAAAAACTTTCATTTGTACAATGAATCTTTTTTTGAACTTTCTTTTCTGTTTAGTTAATCTTTTGATTTACTTCTGAAACAGTACTATATTATAAATCACCATGACATATTCTTTTATCTGCTAGGATAGGGTGGGTCTTCCCCATCATGTTTGTTTAGTTTTCCAGAGACCTTGAAAATCAACTCATCAGGTTTCACTAAAAATATTATTTGATTGGGATTATAATGTTAAATTTAGAGATTAATTTGAGGAGAGTGGAGTTTAATATTATTTAAATTTCCAGAATAAGTCTAAAAGTAAGTCAATCCATACTAACACATATAACCTCTTCTTTCCCACCTCAAAAACTGTTGTATGGTTTCCCCCGTGAATTACTAGTGTTTCAAGGCTGACAAAGTACTCAATGTTTTGATAGGTTTTTTTTTTAATCTTAAGGAAGCATCTTTCTCACTTAGTTTACTAAGAGTTTTATTTTTATGTGGAAACATTACTGAATTTTATTAAATGCCAAAATGCATCTATTATAACTATTTTTTTCCTTTGATTCATCATGATATTTATTGCTAGTCTTCCTATATTGAGTCATACTTGCATTTATCACATAAGCCCTACTTGATCAACATCAGGTATTTTAAATTACTATTAGTTTCAGTGTTCTAAACTCTTAGTAAGGAATTATTTCAGTTATCTGCAGCATGACAAACCACCCCAACTTAGTGGCTTAACAAAATTTATTATTGATTTTCATGGTTCTGTGTGTTGGCTAGACTCAGCTGGACAATTTTTGCTTGGGATCTCGTGTGGTTGCTATTAAATGTTGGGTCGGACTGTAGTCATTTGAAGCCTTGACTTCTTGACATACATGATGGTTCGCTTCTACAGCTAGCAGTTGATGTTGGCTGTTGGCTGGGAGATCAGCTGGGATTGTTGACTAAAGCACTTACATGCTGCCTCTTCATGTGGGCTGGGCCCAGAGAGAGCATGCTAAGGACAAGCATTCCAATAAACCCAGGAGGAAGGAGCAAAACTTCTTATGACCTAGCCTTGAAGTTTCAGGAAGTCATTTCCATTGTATTCTCTTGGTAAACTAAGTTATTAAGTCCAGTCCAGATTCAAGGGGAGGAGAATTATATTCCAACTCTTGATATACAGAGCTACATGTGCAACAGGGAGGATTGTTATTGGGGACAGCAATCTTTGGAGATAGTCTGTCCTCTGGCCCCTACAATTCACATTAATCCTGCATAAAAAATACATTCACTTCCTTCCCAGGATCCCCAAGTCTCATCTCGTTATGGCAGCAAGCTCGAGATCTCTGTCTTTTTCATTAGTAGGCATGAGGCTTCTTGGGTGTGGTTCCTCAAGTACAGTTTTTCTCCATCTGAGGACCAGTAAACTAAAGGGGCAAGTTTTTGGCCCCTCATGTACCTGATCTACAACAGTGAACGGTGATGGGATAACTGTAGTAGACACTTCTGTTAAAAGGAGGGAATGGAAGTCACTTAGCAATCTCTGCTCCATAGCAGTTGTGAAATTCAGACAGACACCTGTTACCAGTTGTTGATTAGGGCCCTGGCCTTGTCCTTGTGAGTGGTTCTCTGTGGCTCTTGACTCCACACCCTGAATTGTCCTTCCTTTTTCATAAGAAATAGCCAGATTTTACAGTTGAATAGTTTTCTTAGCCTGCTACCTACCAGTAGATAGTTGGGAAGCTAAGGATCTCTTTTCATTTTGAACTGTTTCTCCCTTTCAATCCAATTTCATATAACTCTTTTAAAAAACAATGTGGGCTTCCTGTGTATCTAATTATAATCTCCTGCATTAGACAGAAGCTAAACCCATAGATCTGTTTTCAACAGTCTCCTTTTTACATTGGTCTGAAAGTGCTGCCAGATAACACCCTTCAGGTTCTTAAAGAATGTTCTTGTCTAGCAGAGAGTCTAAGAGGCATACCCTTAAGATTCTTAGAAACTCTCTATTTTTTTTTCCTGAGAGGTTCTATAAAGGTGTGCCCTTAAGACTTTCTGAGGTGTCATCAAAGAGTACCTTTGACTTCATCTTTACCCTGATTACTTTAAAAATATTTTGCTGAGGGGCCAGCCTGGTGGTGTAGTGGTTAAGTTCTCACGCTCCACTTCAGCAGTCCAGGGTTTGCGGGTTCAGATCCCGGGCGTGGACCTACACACTGCTCATCAAGCCATGCTGTGGCAGCATCCCACATGCAAAATTGAGGAAGATTGGCACAGATGTTAGCTCAGCAACAATCTTCCTCAAGCAAAAAGAGGAAGATTGTCAACAGGTGTTTGGTCAGGGCCAATCTTCCTCACACACACAAAAAATGAAAAGTAATAATAATGTTTTGCTGACTGGAAAGACAGTCCTGAACTCTTTCTAGTTTTTCTAAATTCTGCTCAAAACCTGAACACTTTTCTTTTTTAGTTCATCTCCTTCTATCCATACATTGTCATATGCACCTAAAAGAAACCTCTTGGTGCTTTTATTAGGTTTATTTTCTATTTTCCATGTTATGGCAGACAACAGTGTTACCCCGTTTCTGCCACTGTGTAACACGAGTTGCCTTTTCTGTAGGCTCCAATTACAATTTTCTTACTGCCCTTCAGATCTTCACTAGCAATCTCCTCAAGACCTTTTCTGCTTCCACCTGCCACCCAGTCCTAAAGCCATTGCTGTGTGTTTTAGGTTTTTGTTATGGTAGCACCCTATTTTCACTTAGCAATTTCTGTTCTGATTATGTCACTACATCAAAACATAGTGGCTTAAAACAAATTGGCATATTAGTTTGCTTATGATTTTGTGGGTCAGGAATTCAGGAAAGGTTCAACTAGATAGCTCTCTCTTTTCATATGACATCGGCTTTTTCACTTAGACATCCTACGACTGGGCACTCTTTCTCCCTTGGCCCTCCTTCCTTCTCTCTCTCCCCCCCTCCCTCCTCCTCTCCACATTGTATCTCATCCTCCAGACCCTCTTCATGTGGTGGTCTCAGGATAGTCACACTTCTTTTCTGACAACCAGCTTCCAAAGGTAAGAAGTAGAAACTAACTGCCAGGCTAATTATGGGCTATGCCTGGAACTAGCAAAGTGTTACTTCTGCCATAATCTACTGGTCAGTGCAGTTAGAGGGCCAACTCAGATTCAAAGTGGGTAGAGAAGTTGACTCTTCCTCTTCATGAGGGAGCAGAAGGTCAGGTTGTAGAAGAGAATATGAACTAGGAGATACTGTTGCAGCCATCTTTGGAAAATACAATTTGCCACATGATTTTTAGAAATCATTTTAAGTTTGATTTGTCAGCGCTTTGTGTGTGAATATGCATATGTGCTATTTTATCAGGTATAGCCATCAGGAATATACTAACTTTGTAAAATATTTGAATTAGGACGCTTTCCTCCCTTTTTCTTTGCTCGGGATTAATTCAAGTAGATCAGAATCACCTATTTGTCTAAAGCTTGCAAGAACTCTTTCATAAAACCACTTGAATTGCCTACATGAGAAGTGAGATTTTAACTTAGCCAAATATATTGGGGTTTTTTTCCCCATTGATTTCTTCTATATTATGTATGTTTAGAAAGTCCTTCCCCAATTTGAGAATATTTGAATATTTATCCACAGCTCTTCTGTATGTGGCTTTGTATTGTATATATAATTCTTTAATCCATCTAGAATTGTTTAGATGAAGGTATAGATCCCTTTCCCCCACCCAGATTGTTTAACTAATTAGGTGATAATCCATTCCTGTTGATTTGCGTTGCAGCCATCGTCTTAATGCAATGTTTAATGTTCTGGAACCTGTTTCTGGGTTTCTAGTGTCTTCTATTGATATGTAAGTTCTTTTTCCCATAGTACATTTTTAATTATTGTAACTCTCTCACAAGCATCTTAAAACTGTGAAAATCACTGAATGTTCATGCCTATAAAATGTGAGGAAATGCCGCCTGATCCACACTAAGCATGTATGATTTTAGACTATTGAGGACGAGTTTTAAAAATCCTGTTAAGAATTTGTTTAATGTATATTTTAACCAAATATTTTTGTGCTAAATTTTGTTTTCTAGAAAGGAGGAATAAATAGAATAAATACCAATTATTTACAGTTTTATGCTTGTGAGCATGACTTTCAGATATAGAAGGGTGTATGGAGGTCTTTCATAAGGAAAAAATGAATAAAGGCAGTAAGTAAATGCAATTGCCATTGAAGATGGTACAAAATTCATGTAAACTGAAGCAGATACTAGTAAACATTTTTTTAAATTTATTGAATAAAGCTATTTGTGGAGGAGATCTAGTAATAATTTTCTAATGATATCATAGTTAATAAATTACTTCAAAATGTATTCTTTAACAAATGAATCTTTTATTTTCACTAATCTAGCTTATTTTTGTTTTCCAGATATTGTTTTGTGTTTGCTTTGGGATACCTCACAGTGTGCCAAATTACTAGAGTCTATATTTTTGATTATGGACAATATTCTGCTGATTTTTCAGGGTAAGATTAAAACTTTGATTCAGTAGCATGATTTATCTATTCTAACATGTTGGTTAAAGGACAAAATATAGTTGCATTTAGTAGTTCAAAGGAAAAGCTATCTTAGTTGAAAATTTTATGACTTTAGAATTTTTCTTCTTGTAAAGTGGTCTTCTGTAGTGCTATATAAGTTACAAAAATAACCTGTGCCTTTAAATTGACTTATATAAAATTTCTAAATATATAGCAGTTAAATCTGTTATATGTCATTCTGATGTTGAAAGCATTTTCTAATTCTGATAGAAATGTCTGCAATCATTTGTAAATGTTGTAGATCAGTCCCCCTTGAGGCTGCATTTTACTACCCTTTCTTTCTTTGTTCTGAGTTCCTTTTGTACAGTCACTCACCAGCTTCTGTATAAGATCTGATCACTTGTTCTTGCTTCTTAGCACCCCATGGGCTTTCTTTGGGCCAGAGATCCTTAGGCTAGCTTAGTCAATCTGAATTTCCTAGAGAAGACATTTGAGCGTGTACTTTACTTCTATGCATTTCACTTCTATGCAATGTTCTACATTCTCGTATCCAGTATTCAACTGAGTAGTAGAAATAACTTCTGGCTTTTGTTCCTTCAAAGGGGATTTAGTCCCTTCCTGGTGGTGGGTGGGTCTCTTTGTCCTGTAACAGAACTGACTGAATGTCTGTTATGAGATAAATGCAGTCCAAATCTTTAAGAACTAACTTGCTCACTATCTTTATAAAGGGACATCTGCTAACACCTGGGTACCAGGTGGGGAAGTTGAAAATAAACCTCTGTATTCTTTATGTCAAGCCTGACAGCTTTCTCTATTAAACAAGATACAGAAAACCTACTTCTAAGTCAGTCTTGAGTCATCTGGAAAGGATAAATAATGACCAGTAAATTCAATTTAAGGATAAGTGAAGTGAAGAAAATCATACAAAACAAATCATGACATCTATAAAAAAGAAATTGTTCAACAGTAGAAATGGACCCGAGTTGTGTAAACTTAGAGAAGAATCACTGCTATGAAACAAAAGAATTTTAGAAGATGAAATATCTTTTTCTCCTTAATGAGATTAAAGTGGATTTTACTTTTATTAAACAGATTTAAAAAATAGGCTTGAATGAAAGGAGATTGCATCTAAAAGAACAAACAAAACCAAGCCAAAACAAAACTGATTAAATATGCTAAAAAAAGTAGTTAGTCCAATTAGCAATATATTGAATAGAATTGAGAAATACACCTGGAATTCAGAAAAGGAGCATAGAGGCTGGCAATCTACTTTATACATAAGAGGAATTCTTGAAGAAAAAGAGCTAATAAGCAGAATCAATAAATATATTGGGCCACCTTGTAAATCATAGTGAATTTGAAGAGGTAACCCAGGTCACACGTTGTCCTCATAGTATAATGAAAGTAAGAATTAGTTGTGTAAATTTAAAAGAATCAAAATCACTTAGAAAATTCGATCTTCCTGAGAACAGGGATCATACTGGTCTTGTTCATCATGGTATCCTTCGTGCTTAGCATATAGTGGCATTAAATAAATACTTACTGCCTCAACACTAATACTTCAGTAAAAAAGAAATTAGAAAATACAGTGAGCAAAATGGGGAAAAATAACAGACACAATATAGAAAAATCTGAGCAATGTGGGCAAAGCTGTACTAAGAGATAAATTCATAGTTTTGAATACTTGCATTAAATAAATGAGAACTAAATTAAGCGTTTAGTATAAAGTAGAAACAAAAAGAGTACTCTTGACTAATTCATCTTGTGCATGTTGATAAGAAAAATATTAACATTAGCAACTAAATGTTACAATATTGTCAAGTCGTGAATTTTCAAATTGACTAGTGGAGTCCTAGGACACCATAGGCAAATACCAGGGCTGCTAAGCAGATGAGGGTCAATCTAACTTCAACCCACATCTGTTCTACATTTCTCTAGTTTATATTTTAGGATTTCACATAATATTTCATTAAAAAATATTGTGCTGCTTGTATTTTTAAACTGCCAGATTTAAAAAGTAGTTTAACATAGCTAAATTGAATTTATTAATGTGAATTGGTGTGAGTACCAGATTATGTGACGCAGTGTTTGCTGGATCCTCATAACCCCTCTGGTTTGATCTTAGTCATTACCCTTTTTATTTCCTTTATCTGCTATTCTAAACTCTTATCCCTCTCTAGTTAGGGATGGCTAACTACTGTTAAAACAACAATATAATTTCAGTAGCTTTAATAAAAGTTTATTTCTCACTCACATCATAGTGCACTGAGGAGGGAGCCTCTGCTCCTAGCCATCATTCAGGGAACCAGGTTCCTCCTTTCTTGTGACTCCATCTCCTTCGGGGTCTCTGGAATCTTCTTGATTAAGTTGGTGGGAGGGGTGTTGAGTGTGAGCAAAGAGAAAGCATTTCTCCTCACCACCTCTGCTCACATTCTATTGGAAAAGACTAGTTACATGGCCCACAAATTAGAGGATAGTTTACATTAAGAGCAAAATACAATTTAGAAAACAGTTTTATATGACATGGCTTTAAATATTTTGCTGAAATTTAAATTTCATTTAAATATAATTTTAAATATTTAAGTATGTAGAAGAAAAACAACAAAGCATTTTAAAGATGGAAAACCGGATCTAAAACTTCCAGTTTAATGTGTAATTTTTATCCATTGAGAGAAAACATTTGAACATTATCATTGAACTGATAAAGATTAGATAGAGACAGATTAGCTGAAGGAGACAATCCTGGCAGAACTAAGTCAAAAGACTCGTTTTTTTTTTTTAATGGACACAGGAGAAAAAAGAAGCTTTCTAGAGGCAGGCTCTCCCCTTAATGAAATATTTAGGCATTAGAAGCTTTGAGTGTGTTGTAACACATGAGCAGAAAAGATCCTAACTTGATCCTAATTAGGATAAAAACAATAGCTGTTCAAAATGTTGAATGTCTGAAGATGGTCGAATTGAACAAAGTGACCCATCCTTTGTGCCAAGGTGTCCTGTTGTCCTGAAGCCAGGGTCTTGCTGAGGGATCGGGTGGGCACTCTTTTTGTATGGGGCAGTCTTACTTGAACGAGGCATGGAAAACTGATAGCGTGTGTGTGTATAGTTAGGTTCAAGATACATTTAAAATGTTGATTAGATTAAAGAGACTAACTCTTAATAGAAGTTTCTTTTTGCAGAAAGGTTGACAAGCTACTGAAGTTGTTAGCTTTTTCACTTAAGCCTCAGAAAAATAGACACAAGAGAAGTATAAAGCAATTAAACAGCTTCCATTGTATCAGCAATACCCAGTTAGAAAATATAATAGAAGAAGGACCCTAGTTTCAAAAGCAGTAAAAACTATGAAATATCTAGGAATATATGTAAAAAGAAATGTACAGGACTTCTGCATAGAAAATTATGTAACTTTACTATAGGACATAAAAGAAGACTAACTGGAGAAACATCTTGTTTATTCAGCTAGTAAAATTCAATATTGTAAAGATGTTAATTCCTCTAAGTTAATCTGTAGGTATGATGCAGTTCAAGTTGGGGTTTTGAGGGAAATTAGACAAATGGATTGAAAAATTTCTCTATTTTTTGAGAAAAAATTGAATTAGAAAATTAGACAAATTAAAAAATTTCTCTATTTTTTCTCTATTACTGAAAGTAGTAAATTCACTATAGAAACATACTACTGTTTGTAAAGCAGCAATTGTTAAAATATTATAGGACTGACAGAGGACTAGACAAACCAAGGAAACCAGGGGAGAGAAACAGACCTGTGCATCTGAGAAATAAACATACAGAATAGAGATGGTGGGATTACAGGTCAGTGAGGAAAGCCCCTCTCCATTATTCAGTAAATAGTATTGGGACAGAAAAAAGAAAGGTGAATGCTTGCCTCCCATGTAGGTAAATAACTTGTAGATGGAAGCAGGAACAGATTTTTTTGGTAGGAAGGTAATAAGGTCTGATTGGAATGTGTTGATTTTTATGGTGCCGAAGGGATAGCTTAATGCATCCACCAAAAAAGATATATATGAAATAATTTTTCATTCAAATCAAAAATATATTGTAGAGCTAACCAGGTGGTATCAGATGCTCAGTAGATGTTTTATCACTGGTTACTCATACGTGGTCATTCAGCTAAGATATGTCGAGCCTGTGCTTTCCGTTTTGCTTGGTGCCAAGTACTTCTGTAGGAGACAGTCCTGTCGAGCATAAGAAGTGATAGGCCGTTTGGTCTAAACACTACAGGTGTGACTGTCGTGTTCATCACTCCTTATAGAAAGCCTTATTCGAGTCAAGAGTCTAAGTTTAGACATCTCTTTGTACTCTGTGAACTGAGTCCTAGAAGGCCCCTGGCTGTTCTTTGTTATCCTCTTCTCACATTGTGCCCAGTCACTGTGTTGTAAATAGGGTTGCTGTAAATTATTCAGCCCACTAAACCTGCTCATTCCATTTATCCTGTTTCATCCTGTGGGAGTGTCTCCCAGAACCCTGACCTACATTTGGTTACAGGAAACATTCTGTCCAGCAGCTGTTAATGTAGTTCAAGTTACCAAGAGTAAACAGGTGTGGATCTGTTATGGGGTTGTCATTTGTTCCCCACCCTCTCCCTGATTTTATGTCTGTACACAAAGCAGTGTGGTATAATGATATTTATCAGAAATCTGCAGTGTTTTCTTAAGACTCTAAGACATTGATAACCGGCCTTCAGAGCTCTTCCCGTGTGCCCAGCCTCGCCCCTCGGCCCTATCTCCCTCATGCTTCCTTCTTCAGTCTGATGCTGCAGCTGGAAGTAACTGCTTTCCTATCTTTCTACTTTTGCTGCATCTGATTCTCTCTGGTTAGAACACCCTTCCCAACCATATCTACTTATCCAAATCTCCCTAAGCCTAAAGGCCCAGGTGAAGTGACTCCTGTTTCAGGTGTTTTCCCCTCAGTTTTCTCAATTTGAAGTTCTCTCTCATCTCTACACAGTTCTGCAAATATTCACTTGGCTCTTAACACTTTTTGTATAGTTATTCACATACCTGTTTATCTCCTATGTTAGGGAGAAAGCTTCTTCAGAGACAGCACTTTACAATTAATTATTGTATACCTTCAATGCCTTATGCCTAGCAGCAATTCCAGTATTTATTATATTAGATGAAGGTTTACTAGACATCTGCTGTGTCTCAGATACTGTTCAAGGTGTTCGTCATATTGCTATCTTATTTAATCCACACAATGGCATTATTATCCCCATTTTATAGATGTCCACATTTTATAGATAGATAGCTATAACAGCAGATAATTTTTCTGAGAAAACTTAAAGAGCTTCACAGTCTTCCACAATTGATAGGTAGTGGGGTCAGGATTTAAGTTGTATTTTCTGACTCACATGTCCAGCTGTCTTTTCACCAATCTCCACCCAGTTGTCTAATAGGCATCTCACACTGAACATGCCTAAAACTTCATTTCTGGTTTCCCTTCCCTGTTCCTCCTGCATTCCTCCTTCTAGTTAGTTACTCTGGTCAAAAACCTTGGTGGCATCACGTCTCAAACCCTGCATCAAATACATTATCAAATCATCATTAAATCCTATTGTTTTTACCTTCAGAAGGTAGCTAGAATCCACTTCAGACCCCTGGTGCCGTCACCCTGGTCTGAGCCGCTGTCCTCCCCTGCCTGCTTATCCCCACCCTCGGCTCCCCACAGGCTTTTCAACCCAGAGCCAGAATATGTCCATTTAAAACCAACTCACTTCTCTGCCTCAAACCCTCCAGTGTCCTCGAAGCAACCTACAAAAGCCTGCCAGATCTGACCTCCTGCTACCTGTATGTCTTCAACTTCTGTTCCTGTCTTCCTTGCTCACCTGCTCCAGTCACATCAGCATCCTTACCAGTCTTCCAGCATGCCAGTCATACTTGTACCTGAGGGCTGTTGAACTTGCTTTTCTCTCTTCCTGGAACATTCTTACCCCAGACCTCCCCATGGCTTGCTCTCTGACTTAAGTTCTCTTTTTAAATGTTACCTTCTGCGTGAGGCCACTTCTCACCCATATCCTGCCACTTCCTCTCCCTTACTCTGCTTCGTTCTTCTGCTCAGCACTTAGCAACATCTGGCGTATGGTCTGTTCACCTGTTAATTGATTTATTATCTATCTCTCTCCAATGTAATGTAAATTCCATCACAGTGAGGACTGTGTCTTGTTCACGGCTGTATCTCCAGCAGCTGGTGCATTGTAGGTGCTTATTAAATACTTGTTTTCTGACTGAGGGAGTAACATGAATGAATGAATGGATGGCTCAGAGACCAATGGCCTTTTCCATATCTCTCACTGCTTACTCAATTGGCATTAGGTACATGGGGTTTATTTGGTTCAGTGGGTCTTGTTTGTGGATGAAAGAGTACTTACGTACTTAGAGATGACTGAGAGTAGAGAATTAGTAGTTTGCCGCTGTTGTTAGGTTACTTGTGCCCCTGTGGCAAACTGACCTTTTACCTAGTAAGTGCTTATAGTTGCTTTGTAGCATGAATATACAGATGTCATTAGAGTTCAGCAGTCTCCTGGAGATAATGAAACAATCAAGAAAATGATTATTCTTTTTTTAACATTCATTCTCTAGTAATGTTTAACTACAGTTGAGTTTTACTGCGTGATAGAACTAAATCCTACTATTCTCATTCTTTGTAGAGAAAAAAAATGCATATAAGTATGTTTTTTAACTTTTGCATCCTTTTTTTTCTTTATTTCAAGAAGTCTAGAGTTTCTTAGTTCTTTACATCACATGGGTATTTTTTTTATATTACCTGAAACTGTTTCATCAGTTGAAGTATTTATTTTGAACAGTTAGATTTCATATTTTTCCACATTCCTAGCAGAGTACCTAGGAGAAAATATTCATAGTTCCACCTAAATATGATGTTGTCCTATAGGAGGTACAGGCGGCTCCGTTCCAAGGCCCTGACCTTACTTGGTGGAGTCTAAAGCTGTCTGCTTCCCCTCCCTCTTCTGTCTCCCAGCCTCCACCCTAGGGAAACAGGAGGGTCTGCATGATTCATGTCAAGTTATCTCAGACTTTCTAGAACCTGGGAAGTGATTAAACATTGGAGGCCCCACTAGATGCAAAGTCAACAGGTAGTTAAAACGTCAATAAAGATGTAAGTGAAATAATTGTGTGAGTCACTCTAACTGTGGCTGAAACAGGTATTTATGCACTGTCAAGAAAACCCACTGCAGTTAATCTCTTTGTGAGTAGTGGAATTATTTTCATTTAGAACTGTTTTCTCTGCACACTGGGTTCTACTGTAATGGCATGAGGTTTTTCCTCCTTCCTCGTCACTCTGTTCTGTTTCCCAGTCATGCAAGTGCCTGGGTGGATTCATCTGTCCCATTTGCCCCTCTGGTTTGCTTTTCTGAGCTCTCTTTAATCTATTCATCCCTTACTGAACTTTTCCTGTATATTTTCTTACTTTCATTCAAAACACACTCCTTCATAGTCACTCTGTAATAATTTTATCTTCTGTAGTTTTACTCTCACATTTGCTGCCCTCTGACCCCACCCCTTGAGAGATTGGACCAGAGGCAGTGGAATTGCTGCCCATTTAAAACCAAAGGGAATATTCGGGGCTAATGATCACCAGCAAAGAAAACAAAAAGATGATGAGACATTTTTGCAAACCAGTCAGTACCTGAGCCCATGTATTTGCCAGGTATTGATGGTGCAGAGAGAAATGAAGCAGTGTTCCTCCTGTTAGGTAGCTCATGATTTTTGTGGTGACAGGAAAGTAAACAGATAATTGCAAAACAGTGTGGTAAATGCTTTCAGGCACAGGTGAGAATGGGTAGGCGGGAGGGAGCATAATGAACCTACAGAAGGAGTAATAGATCTCAACTGGACACTCAGTTTATTTGGCTTTTAAAAAATATTTATTTAGCACATATCTTGTGCAGGTGCTGGAGATTTGGTGGTGAAAAGACTGTTAGTTCCTCAGATTTTAAAACACCTCTGTAATTTAATAAATGGAAGACCCATAAATGTGAAAATATCCTGAAGACAGGAAGGTGAGATGAAGTGAAGAGTGTGTGTGCACTTGGGCAGAGGTGAGATTGAACTGTCCAGTGGGTCTTTTGTCCAAAGTGACTTTTAAGCTGAGACTTGGAGAAGGAGCTATCCTTACAAAACAATTCCAGGAAGAGTAATCTAAGTGGAGGGAGCAACATTTGGAGAGTCTGGAGCATTCACATCTGCTCCCTGCCTTCTTTCCACCTCTATCAGGGAGCATGATTCTTGGAACCACGGTGCAGCCTCACACCACCCTCCTCCCAGCCCAGCTTACTTTCATGGGAGGTCCTGCATCCTATACACCTGAGAGAATAGAAATTGCCGGGACACCAGTGGGCACTAAGAGCATGCACGCAAAAAGCACATATTTGCATTTTTGGAACATTTTATATGTGATGTACATAACAATTTAGTATGTCACGGAGTTGATAAAATAAGCAATAATTATATTATCTGTGTTTTTTATTGTGTTTTAGGGTGACATAAGAATTAGAATGTAGAATTGGAGGGTATTTTATAATTCATTGGTGAGCTGAACTATGAAGAGAATTAGGCAGAGTGAGAAAAATGATTCTTTTACCCCAGGGAAATGGGAGTTATAAGGCATTTTTGTAATCCTCAAAGGCATGTAAGATATCTAGCAAAGCTGAAATGGCAGCTGCGTGTTCACAGCAGCCTGGGGAATAGTTGGCTCCGGAATAACTTCCTTCGGGTGAGTGGTGTGAGTGTAAGAACTGACTTTTAAGGGAACCCAGGAGGAGTCTCCTCCCTTCCGTACTTGCAGATTAAGAGCAGCCTGACAGTTTTTATGAGGTCTTGCCGGTTAGGTGGGGACAATGCGCTGTAAGTCCTTGGGGGCCCAGGTCTGTGCATCTAGTTGCCAGCGGTCGGATCGTTTAAAACAAACCCTTGATGGCATTGCTGACATTGTGAGAAATCATCTTCTTTCTCACGTGTTTAAAGATGCTGGTGTTTTGCCAAAGGTGGCAGCCAACACTGACCATCTGGTGCTCTGGGCACTGGGGGCGGGTGGGAGAGCACAGGTCCGACTGGACATGGTGGGGTCTGAGCCTCCTTCTGTTGCCTCCTGGCCGCGCGCCTGGCCTTCCTGGAGTCCTTCCCTTGGCTGTGCAGTGGGGGTCACTGCATGCTCCCAGCAGATAGAGTCACTTTCTACCTGTAAGCAAAACACGATTTCCTGGTTTTATCGAAATTCCAAAAATATAAATAAATAACTTATGGTTAATTGTTCTTTAATACTAATGTCTGAAAGCTAATGTAATAGTTAAAGGATAAAAATGTATCCTGGTGGTTTCCTTGGTGGATTTATTTAGTTTTTCCCTTTCTAAGCTATCCAATCAATGAGAGATTATAAAATATGGGAAAAACATTGCCATTTTCTCACTTGTGACATGATTTTAAAGTCCTCTTTTCTTTAGTGTGCATGGTTTGCATGCTTTCGGTGGTCGTCTCTGGGGCGGCTTAACAGGCTGTTAACCCTGGGGGCTTGGCTCCTAGCACAGGGATATGGGCATCGTCCTTTTTCTTTTCCCCCCATTTCCCTCCTCCTGTTTAGTTCCACATTTCTCTCCCAAACTCCTTTAATTTCCTACCCATTCCTCATTTCCCAGGCAACTTACTTTTCCCCTTTAAGTTCAGCCCAGAGGCAAAAGACAGCATGGTATGTTGACAAGGTACAAATTGGGAAACAGCCGAGTCTGATGCCTTTGTGGTCCTCGACCTGCGGCCTTGTGTCACGGAGCACGAAGTGAGGAGTCGGGCTGCGCCACTGCCCACACGTGATTCCTTTTAGAAGAGTTTTTTTTTTTTTTGCTTTTTAAAGGAAGAAAGAAGACCCAGACACCCTATCTCCTCTACCTTCCCCAAACACAGCAGTGATGTCCCTTGGGGTCTTTTTTTATGTTAAAAAATTTCAGGATTTTGTAGTTTTATAAGCAGGATAAACTGCTTTTCATACATCATAAGTATTATTTTAAATTTCCTCTTTTAAAATATTTATTTTTTATTTTGTCACAGCCCAATGATGATAATTACCCAGAAGATCACTAGTTTGGCTTATGAAATTCATGATGGTAAGAATTTAGAAATTAACTTTTCATTACTAAAAGAAATCATATTCAAATAATCCTTTGGTTGAGATATTACCATAACTTTCTGCTCTCTGTTAGAAGAAGGAAAGGGATGGAGGTAAGATGGGGGAAAAATTTAACTCTGCTTAGGATTATTACAGTGAGTTTGGTTTTTTCAGTGTCTTAATTTTGCATTCAATTCAGTGACAAAAACTAAGTAAAATAGTGTGATTTGGTCATATGACTCACATTAGTGTCAATTTAAAATATAAAGGAAATAGACATTTGGTCTAAATCAAGTTTTATTAATCCCTGCTTCATCTCTGTGTTACATTTGTATTAAAAGTTGAGTGTTTTTCCTGTCCCTTATACATACATACACACACACAACCATTTTTAGGATAGATATTTACATATTCATATTTTCTATCTTCAATGAGTGGACACCTTGCCATAGGAAATGCTAACAGTCAGGACTCAGAGTCATGAGAATAGACTCTGGTTTCTTCAGAGACTGAAGGAGCACCCATTAGAACAGTCATCTGTATTAGCCTAGGGAGCTGCTTAGGTGGGTTTTTTAGCCCCACTGTATATATTACCCATCCTGTGCCATCTGATAGGGAAGACCTAAAAATATATTTTTTTAAGTTGTTGTTTGCTTCTTAATTTAGTCCTCCTTTGGTCTTTAAATTGGGTTTACGATCTAGTAAGTTGATGTGTAATCATAAATAATATTCTACTGTTTTGGGGGGAAAAGGTAAAGAAATGGATGAAGATGGTATATTTGAGTTTGGTTTTCATTCATTAGAGTCATGTAGGAGTCAGGAAATCATTTAAATCATCCAAAACAGAAAAATTTTAATTCCTCCTTTTGGAAAGTTATAGCATTTACTATTAAATGTGCTAGCATTGGGGAACTTTTAAACTTAATTTCCTTTAGAGAAGAGTCAAATTAGTTCTCTGACATGTGTTATTTATCTTATACAGACCTAGACATGTTGGATTATGCAACGGTCCTTTCGCATGATTGAGCCTGTGTTGCAATGAGAAAGAAAGGGAAGAATTATATCAAAATTGGGATAATTATGCATGAATTTCAAATGAGGAAAGGGATGAAAGTGTGAATAGGAAAAAAAATACTCCATTCTTGGGAGAAATCATAATTGATAAAAGTACCTATTTTTGTTTCTTAGGGATGTTTCGAAAGGATGAAGAACTGACTCCATCACAGAGAGGTTTAGCTGTAAGGTACGTGCCCTGTGTCTCCTGCCATGGTGCATGCTGTCTCTGGCTGGAACACACATTACTCTCATAGCTAAGGCTCACTTGCTCCTGGAGGTACGTACTTTGTGTAAACCAAACCTTCCTCCCTCTGCACTCCTCCCTGCCACCAAGTCTTGCTGGTTAGGAATCCTTTCTCAGACTTGCATGGCACCTTGAATATATCGTCAGACAGTATGCACTTCCGGTGTACCATGAGGCTATCTGCTAAATTTTCTGTCTCTCCTTTGAGGCTTGAGTTGCATGAAGACAGGAAGATAGTAGAGTCTTCATGTCTGCCATGTAGTAATTACGAGTAATAATCACAGCTACCATTTATAGACCAGTAACTTGATGGCAAGTACTGGGCTAAGATATAATATGTTAATATAGCACTAGATGCCATGTTTTGAAATAATGAGGAACCAGTAAGATATTCTTGATTATTATTTGATGAATTCATTCTGGGATTCATTCTGGGATAGGCTTCTACTTCATTTATTATAGGTACTCTATTGACATCTAAGGAATAGCTTAATTTCTTCAGGTTCTGTTTTTAATCTAATATAATTAGAGATCAAATACTAATTTTACTTAAAGAAAAACTTGCTGTGAAGCACCCTTGTTTCCTATAAATCTAGAATTAATAAATGCATGGCTGTCAGAAGAATGGGATTAAGTTTGTGGTACGAGATAGACCCTACCCTAAGTGTTCACCTTTGACCCAGTAGAATGTCTTGGGAATCTTCTTCTATTTTCCTCATCTTTAAGATAATTCTGTTTTGATCTTCTCTATAGTTACTCCTTATATATCAGTAAGTGTACACTTGAATATACTTAGTTGATGAGAGGTTAATTTGATCTGGGTTCTATGATCTTTATGAGTTCTTGGTCCATCCCAATAACCACTCATTAATAGACACTCAGCTTCTGTTTCCACCTTTCCCTCCCACATAGCCACCTGGCAAAACCCCAGATTCAACTCTCTGCCTACCTGAACCCCGAAGAAAGAGTGGAAAAACACTCAGTCTTGCAGATTGGACTCATTTTGAGTTTGTTGTCCCAAATTTAAAATATAGATCTTAGTGTTGCCGACAATTCTACTGCAGATCCTTAGTCCACTAACTTTCCCACTCTCTTGTAAGGTTATGTATGTTCCCTTCTCTTCAAAATTCCAACACTTCCTCCTCCATACTCACTTAGGATGGTAGCAAAGTATTTTTGGAGAAAATAAAGACAACTCTACTTCATCCTGCAACCACCAAATCTACCAAACTGCCTGTGTCTGTAACAAATATTCTCCTTTATTTCCCAGTGACAAGTATTACTGTCCATAATCCAGTCCAAGGCCAACTTTTCACTTCAACACTGAATCCGGTTGCTTCTTTTTTACTCAAGGATTTTGCTTCTTCAATTATCCCATCTCATGCATCTTCACTCATCAATTTCTCCCTCTCTGTTGGATCATTCCCACCAACTTAAAGGAAAAAAAACCTTCTTTACCTCACATTCCCTTCTATCTACCCCCCCATTACTCTGCACTCCTGTATAGTAAGACTCCTTGAAAGATGTGTCTGTTCTTACTGACTCCCCTTCCTCATCTCCCATTCTCTCCTCAACCCCTACGGTCAAGTTTCTGTCTCCACTACTGGTCGGATATCAATTCAGGGTTGCCCTTAATCTTGGCAGATTTAATTTGTCAGCCTTGGTTTGCCTGTTGCTCAACCTCTCAGCACCATTTGACCCAGTTGATGACACAGTTCTTGAAATACCTTCTTCGCTTGCCTTCCGGGACACTACATTCTTCTGATTTTCCTTCTGTCTCACTGGCTGTTTTTCTCTATCTTCTTTGCTGAATCCTGCCCCTCTGCCTTACCACTAAATATTCCTGTGCTCCAAGGCACAGCCCTTGGACTTCATCTTCCCCAGGCAATCACATGCAGTCCATCGGCTTTAAATACCATCTACATATTTGAAGCCTCCTAAATTTGTATTCCCACTACAGCCTTTTTCCTGAGCTCCAGCCTCATATGTCCAACTGTCGTTTCCACATCTCTGCATGGGTAGTGAATAGGCGTCTCAAATAGAACACGTTCTAAATAGAACTCCTGATTTCTGTCTCCTTTTTCCCTGTCCCCATGCCCCTCTGTTCTTCCGCTGTTGCCACCCACTTAATTAATAACAGTACCATTTGTCGCTAGTGGCTTGGGGAAAAACTTAGGCAAACTCCCTTTCTCTTACTGTAAATCCACTTCACCAGCAAGTCAAGTCAATTCTTTAATCTGACATCTTCTCACCATTCCCACTCAGATCACCCAGCCCAACCCTCGTTTTCGACTTGGACTACCTTAATAGCTTTCCCAACTGGGCTCCGTTTTCTCTCTCACCCCCTGGAGTCTACTTTCCACCCATCAGCCGGAGATCCTTTAGTGTGTGTTGGGTTGTATTATTCCCCTCCCCTGATGAAAACCCTCCAGTGACTCCTTTGAGAATTAAGAATAAACTAACAAACTTCTGACCACTGCATATAAGGCCCGACAAGAGCCCAGAGCTCTACCATTCTCCCCCACTCGGTCCCCCCGTGACTACACAGAGCTCCCTATCAGAAACACCCCTCCCTTCCCTGCCATCACTCTAGCCCTTGGTCTGCTTTATTTTTCTCCATAATATGTGTTACTCTCTGATGTTATATATATTTATTTTGATTGTCCCTCCCCTTACCTCCCAAATGTTAGCTCTGTGAGGACAGTTGGTCGTGTTTATCATTGTATCCTCATCACCTCGGTAGCGGTTCACCACCGCGGGTGATTGTGCACCCCAGAGACGTTTGACAATGTCTGGAGGCATTTTTGGTTGTCACAATGGAAAGGGGTGGTGCTACTGACATCTAATGGGTAGAGGCCAGGGCTGCTGCTCAGCGTCCTACAGTACACAGGACAGTCCCCTGCAACAAAGAATTATTGCCAAAAATGTCAGTAATGCTGAGATTGAGAAGCCCTGATCTAGGACAATGCATAGTTGATATCAAATAAATATTTGTGGAATGAAAGAATGAATCTTTCGTTTAATGGCATAAAGGGAGTATTGCAATTATACTTACTTCTCATTTTCATAGCAAACATTATTGTTATCTACTTCAGTACCTAAAATGACTTGTTTGATATGATAGTTGAGCCAGAAATTATTTCGACACATTTCGTGGTTAAGAATCATCTGCTGTCCTTGCGAACTGTGACACACAGTGTGACTGGTGAGACTGAGCTGAGCCTTGATGCCCTGACATTGTTTTCGTCTTGAAATAATTGGTATTGAAAACGGAGCTCTGTGGCTGGAGCACAAGAAGTTCTTTTGTGTCTTTGTGATTGCAGGGCACTTGCCCTGCTCTTTGAGGTGGTGAGAAAGCGATCTGTTTCAGCATTAAATGGAAAGAACTACCAGAGAAAATCTGTCAGAAATATTTTGCTGTCATCAATTTTGAGCCCTCAAGAGAAAATACTTAAGGTTCAAAACACTTTTAAACGTAGAACAATAATTCTGGAAAAATTTTAAAAGGAGTTTTGCCTAAGTGGTGACCTAGCTAGTGTCAGGTGGACCAGAAACATTGTTTTCTCTATTGATTGTTTTTTATAAAAATATATATGAGAGGGTTCTGTCGACTTTCCTTGGCCACAGAGAATGTTTGTGCTTTTTAAGGAGACAACTTCTCTATTAGAGAGGAAGCAGGGATTGTAACATGTTTGAGAAGCCTGCTTACTGTCCCAGGTGTAGTTCTTTTATTTATGATAGTTTATATTTGTCAGTGGATGGCAGACTTGATAAATGGAGCTTGTTTATTTTTTTGTGTGTGTGAGGAAGACCAGACCTGAGCTGACATCCACTGCCAATCTTCCTCTTTTTTTTGCTGAGGAAGATTGGCCCTGGGCTAACGTCCGTGCCCATCTTCCTTTACTTTATATGGGACGCTGCCACAGCATGGCTTGACAAGCAGTGCGTCAGTCCATGCCCCGGATCCGAACCTGTGAACCCTGGGCCATCGAAGCAGAGCGTGTGAAATTAACTGCTACACCACCGGGCTGGCCCCTGGAGCTGGTTTTAAAAAGTAAATAAAAACATACACTCGTAATTCATTTATGTGATAATATATATAGTCTAAACAGTCACCTATGTTACTAACCATTTTTCACCTGATTACCTGCATTGAGAACTAGAATGCTTGGTAAACTTTAGCTACCATGTGCCATTTGAACAGACCTCAAGCAATTGAATTAAAAATGTTGTAAGACACCCTTGATTCCTTTCTCACTCACCCCCCACAATCTATCAGCAAACTCCTGCACTGCCAGAATGTATGCAGATGCTGCCTACCCCACTGCTCCCAGCCACTGTCACCTCCTGCCCAGTAGCCTCCTGACTGGTCTCCCTACTTCCACCCTTCCCCTTTCCACACACAGGGGCTGGAGGGATTCTTTTGAAACGTAGGTGTTTAAAAACCCTACCGTAGTTTTTCATCACATTCAGAATAAAATCCAAAGTTCCTATCATGGCTTGTAAGGCAGGTCCTGTGTAATCTCACCTTGGTTCTCTCTGACTCTCCTTCCTCTTTTCCCTGTTCAGGCTATTCCAGCCACCCCATCCTCCCTGCTGCCAGACGTGCCCCCGTCTCAGGGATTTCGCGGTCATTGTTCACTCTGCCTGGAATCCTTGTCCTAGATATGCACTCTACTCCATCTCTCACTTTCTTCTGGTCTCTGCTCGATTGTTGCCTTATCAGAAAGGCCTTCTCTGACTTATTAAATAATAAAATACTCCCTTCTGTTTGTAGTGCTTAGCAACTCTGAAAATATTTTTTGTATATATATATATATATATATATATATATATATATATATATATACACACACACATATATATATATACACACATATATATATACACACATATATATATACACATATATATACACACATATATATATACACATATATATATAATGTGTTTTGTGTATATATATATATATATATATATATATACACACACACACACATATATATATATATCTGTTTTCTGCAATTGTTATGTGAGCTCTGAGAATGCAAGATTTCTCTGTTTTGTTTATTGCAGTATCTCTAGACCCTGGAGCATGCCAGGCACATAGTTGGTACACACATAGATTTGTTAAATGGGGGCATGATTGACTAGTAAGAGATGATTCTTTATGCCATATCTCATCTGTCTTAGGTTTCATCGTGAGAAATTAAGTAGAAACCCTTTGTAGTTGTTCGTCAAGATCTGTCTAGAAACTCATGCCAAAAATACGTTGAGCATTATTACATCCTGATGTTTTAAATTCTTACCATATAGATGCAAGTGAAATTAAAGCTTGTTTTATTTTGGAAGTGGTAAGAGCAGTGAGGTAGAAGATAATTATTCCTATCAAACTTTCTGAAAGCTTATGTTATATCTCACAAGTTGCGTGTCTTTTAATTGCAGGCGCATGCCAAGCCTACTGGAGTATTTAAGTTACAACTGTAACTTCATGGGTATCCTGGCAGGACCACTCTGCTCTTACAAAGACTACATTACTTTCATTGAAGGCAGATCATACCATATGACACAATCAGGTGAAAATGGAAGAGAAGAAATACAGTATGAAAGAACAGAGCCATCTCCAAATGTAAGATCATGAGATTCGTCTGGAGCCATTATAGCATGTATTGATTAGTCCTGTTGATTTAAAGATACTAATGTTTTCAAGTTTTGAGTTTACCCATCTATTCCTTTAAGAATATTTTTCAAGGTAAATAAGTCTTCACACTGCACTTGGTAGTGATGCCTAGTAGAAGTACAGCCATGCTTAAAGAGTAAAAATAATGTGAAACTGCACTGAGTTCCTTAGTGAGAACAATGCTTTATAGTTAGGAAGTGTTTTACAGGAAAGCCCTTCTGTGGAACTGATCCAGCCTAATTTTCCTGGCTTTTTCCTTCCCTGTACTTATGGTTCAGCAATTTCAGAGTGTTCTCTTTTCCTGTCTCACTTTCCCTCTCCTCTTCTTCTTCATTCCACTTGAAATCTTATTCCTCTTTAAAGGCCTACTTCAGATGTGACCTTTTCCACAAAAGGTCACAATAAGAAAGATAGTAAGAGCTGACGCTTTGATAGCACCTCCCCTGTGCCAGGCACTGTTGCAAGCACTTCACACCGTTCCTCTTCAGCTCTCATGACAGCCTGAGGAGGCAGGGCTGTTTGCACCATTTAACAGATGAGGACACCGATGCTCAGTAATTTGGCCAAGATTTCCAGGTTGGCAGTGGGAGAGCTGGAATTCAGTCTCAGGCGTTCTGGCTCTGAAGTCTGTGCTGAACTGTCTCACAACCGAACCTGATCTTTACTTCCCCTGAACTGCGGGGCTGCCTGGCACTGCTGAGCTGCTGCTTTATCAAGAAAGGCTACGAGGCTTTATGTAGGCAGCTGAGTTTCTGCTGGATTTGATCTGGTAGTCTAGACGTCCCATGAGAAATAAACCAATCAAAAAGTCAGCGAGACAAAAAAAGGGGCTGGTATGTTCTCTCAGAGTGTGGGGCTTAGAGCAAAGGATCACCCTGCTTTCTAAGTTACTGTAAAACGGAGAGTGAATGAAGACATGTGCACCCATTTGCAAAAGCTCTTATGTTATCTCTTTTCTGCCATGTGACCCATTGTGTTTTATACCAGAAAGGTACTTTGTCCTCATCCTCTCTATTACTGATTAAGTGTTAATTGATAAATGCCATATCAAACTGGGTTGAATTTCAGACTTGAAATCGGGTATATTCAGATCTCTTTCATTGACTCTTTGGTGTCTCCAGGCTGACCACTTAACCCTTTAGAGGTCTTACTGCCCTAAGAGAAAGTAAAGATGATTATAGGCAGCTTCGATATTCTAGAAGTTGATTCTGGAATACTGGAAAGAGAATGAAAACCTAGGAATCAAGATACTGGACATAATTTTGTAAAATATTTGAAAAATACCAATCGCTACAAACATGTGAATAGTCATAAATCAAACCCAACAAAGAATAATACAAATTTATATATTACTTCTATCACTTCACTTTGAATTTTTATGGGATTCACTCTTATAAAATGTCACTTTCCTCTTTTGGGTTGTAGACATCATAAATCAGAGGTTGTTGACAATGGCAAATACTTTTAATATGTTATCTCACTGTTTTAATATCTTTTTAAATTAAATTCCATATGTATATAGTTCACACAGTCAAATTGTGGTACACATCATTACAAATCATTCAAAGGTGTTTAGAAGCTTTTTGTGCATCAGTGGGGTCTGTAGATACTTAAGATCCAAAGTAGAACAGTCAGGTAGCCAGTGCTGAAAAAAGGACCAAAATAACAGGAGCTTAAATGAGGTGGAAGTTTGTTTTTCTCTCACATGCCAGCTGAAGTGTAAGGGGTCCATGGATAGTATGGTGGCTCCACGGGTTGGGGATCCAAGCTCTCCCCTGTTTTTGCCATCCTGAGGGCGTTGCCATCATCCATATGGCAATACCGTGATGTCTATAGGTCTTTTCTCGGGACTGTTTGATTTCTTGAGTGAAGGATCCTCCAGTCTTCTGCCCAGGGTGTACAAACTTGATTGCTTGTCTCTGGAGCTGGGCAGGGCAAGGGAGCTGAGGATTTCTCCTCTCAGAATGCAGACTTTCTCCATAGTCTCCACATTTTCATTCTAGCACTTAATCCAGCCCTTCTGGACCCATGTCCCTAAGCCTGGCTCTTCTCTGGTTAGGCTTCCCTGAGAATTCACTTCTGGCCTCCTGCTAGAATGGGGGAGGGGTGTCATCTTACTAAGCAGGGAGGCTCTGGGAGCTGGGGGGTTATACCTGGCTTCCCAGTTTTAGAGAATGCACTCCCTGAATTCTCTGAGCCTTTTTGGGGATTCTGACTGGTGTGTGCACCACCTGGGAGCTGAGATCAGGTGCATGTGACTTTAATCTTTTTTTAAACTGAGACCTAGAAACTTGTATGTATAGTCTAAGGGCCACAGTATTTCTCATTCTGTTACTAAGATGATACACCCAACTTTTATGTTAGTGTAAGAGGCCATTCATTTCATCTCACTTCATTTATAATTACAATTTTTCTCTAATTACCTGTTTTAAAATCTCTTTCTATTCAATTGTATAGGTTAGGTATTTGGGGGAGGGGTGAAGAAAGGGTGGAGAAAGCTTTGAAAGACAAGCAGGAAAATGAGACTAAGAGCAGCTGCAGCACGGAGTCCCTGAGCATTCGGCACCTCCTAGCAAGAGCAGCCTGAGAATACAAGAAAGATTTTCACAAGTGCACTAAATCTGGTGTGTTCTTTTGCCCCTGCCTTTGAGCCATTCTTTTGGCACTATTACAGAAAGTGTTCAAATGTGAATGTTCATCTGCAGATTACTTCAGTTAATTTGAATACTATTTGATTACTGTGCAGGACACCTAAATCCAAGTATTTTGTTACATTCCTTCATCTGAATCCAGCCTTTCCTTTCTTCCACTTGTTTCTTTCCCTTTGTATCCTGTATAATCTCCTTTGTATTAAGTCAGATTGAAATATTCTAGCCTACTAAAAATACAGAAACATCATGAGTTGGGTCCTTTCAGGGTGATTTCACCCCACCAGAATATAGTAAGGAATGGCCTTTTCTTTCCATCAGAGTCTTTTATGCAGATCTTTTAGTTTTCTCAGGTGTGTAGCTCTTTTGGTTTTATCATTCTTGAACAAAATTGCGTTAAAGAACTTTCAGATTTAAAGAAATTTAAGTTGTTTATTGTAAAAATAATGTCCACAAAATACCTAAAATTTGAAAAATATATTAAAGGCACAACAGAAAAAATAAGCTTTGTGTGTGTATGTGTATGTGTATAATCATATAAAATTCACTGCCAAAAGTTATTAATGTTAACATTTTTGTGTAGTCACACCTATACACCAGTGTTTGCTTTTAGATTTTTTTTATTTACCGAAAGTTCTGAAAACACATATTGAGGTTTCTAGTGTGATTTGAGCCATAATCCAGAGGTAGTAATAGAGATAAGGCTGGAAATGTTCATACTGTGAGACCGTGGCGGCTTTAAATGCTGAGCACAATGTAGTTTATGGTTTTTGCCCAGGAGAGTTATAGAGTTAATGCTCCACTCAGGAAGATTAATCTGGCAGTAACATGTAAAATGAATTAAAAGGAGTATGGATTAAGTTTATGAGGTTTGTCTTATGCTTTCAGATCGCAGTTATTCAGAAGCTCTTAGTCTGTGGACTTTCCTTATTGTTTCACTTGACCATCTCTAAAACATTACCTGTGGAGTATAACATCGATGAGCATTTTCAAGCTACGGCTTCATGGCCGACAAAGGTTGTCTATCTATACGTCTCTCTTTTGGCTGCCAGACCCAAATACTATTTTGCATGGACATTGGGTAAGTAACACGTGAATGGACTTTTCTGTTACTGTCATGAGGCGTATCTTACCCTACAGATAGCCAGGAGAATGCCGTCTTGAGGATGTATAGTTAAAGACCAATTAGAAAAGCCAGGGTCATAACTGTAGAAGAAACAAACTGTACAGCTCGTATCCTCAATATAAAGATATATCCTAAAAACTCTTAGGCTATCCTAAAAACTGGATCAAGGTCCATTTTATTATAATATTAGGTAAAAATGAGAATAAATCTACTTTTACTGTTAAAGAATAAAAAATCATAGACTAGAACATACACCTTCTGGGAGAACATGGTAGATTGTTACATAGGTTCTTAATACTGTTTTTTTCACTTTGCTTATTACAGCTGATGCTATTAATAATGCTGCAGGCTTTGGTTTCAGAGGATATGACAAAAATGGAGCAGCTCATTGGGACTTAATTTCCAACTTGAGAATTCAGCAAATAGAGGTTAGTGAATCATCAAGAAGTTAGTTACCATAAGATACTCTAGGTGCTATAATTTGCTTTCATAGGTTATGATGTGATGTTCCAAGAGTGGTATTGAAGGAGTTTTTAATAGTACTCATTCTTCCATTCAACCAATATTTATTGGTCATCAACCACGTGCCTCAGGCCCTGGGAATCCAGTGAATAAGATCGCTGCGATCTGGGCCCTCATGGGACTTTATTCTGGGGCGGGTTACAGGGATTCAGAAAGATAGGTTATGATCAGAGAGGTGGGATGTGCGGATGTTTATAAATAGGAATCTAGCTGAGATGAGATGGCTCAGGGAAGGGGTCCTAAAGGAAGTAATGTCTTAAGCTGAGTCCTAAACGATAAGTAGGAGGTAGTCAGGCACTCCAAGTAGAGTGGGAGTAGCCTGAGGAAGTGAGAAGTGGTGTGTGGCTCATGTTGGTTCACAGCATAGGGAATGGTGTCAGAGGAGACTGGAGAAATAGAGGCCAGGTCAAGCACAGTCTTAGATGCCATATTAAGAGTTTTGAATTCTCTTATAAGAGCAAGGGAGCCTTGTGGATGGGTTATATGCAGGCAAGTGAGATGATCATATATGTGTTTTAGAAGAATCTGGCTACATCAAGTAGAATGTGTTGCCATTGTGAGCCAGAGTGGTCTGTTAGGAGGGTGTTATGCTAATCCAAGATGATGGTGACCTAAACCAGGGTAGTGACAGTGGGGCTGGGAAGACAAACATGTTGAAGAGCTGTTTAAGAGACTCAGCAGAACTTGGTGATACATTGGAACCATCAAGAGAGAATGAGTTATGAGTCATGCCCAGCTGTCTGGTTTAAACAACTGGGCTTATGGTGATCCCTTTCACTGAGATAAGGAACAAAGAAGAGGCCCAGGTTTGAAGGGAAAGATAATGTGTTCACACTTCAGACTTCACTGAGTTGTCCAGCAGGCCAGTGAATGATCAGACACGAGCCGAAACATCTGAGCTTGAGACCATAATTTGGGAACTATCAGCATGTAGCAGTTCAAGTTTTGAGAGAAACCACAAGAGTAGCCTTGGGAGACTCCTGAGAGAATGAAAAGAGATGAGAGCCCCCGAAGGAGCACCCATACTTAGACAGACTGGGCAAAGGAAGGCAGTAGCCAGAGTGAGAAGAGAAAAACCAAGAGCAGACCTTGCTTTGCAAGCCTCTGAAAAGAAATATTCCAAATAGGAGAAATTACCAAAACTTTGGGTGAAAGGTTGACAGGGAACTTTATGATGAAGGCATCAGGCAGGACCCACCGCTGTGCTTCAGCATCATTGACGTGGGACAGCCAGGTTTAAGTGTCCATGGATGTGGTGCCCTCGGAAATACCGCACCACCTCTCAGATAGTTTGCCAAGATACTTAAACCTGACTAGGTCTCTAGATCTTTCTAAATTTAGAGGGAATATGGAGTATACAGAATTGATTTAAACACCAGATCCAGAAGTGGGAAATTCTGTAGGACAAATGACTCAATTTTTCCCAGCAGATAAATGGCACGGGAGAAGTGGGGGCAGAGAGGGACTATTACAGATTAAAAGACACTTCAGCCAAATGCGCTGTATGAACTTTGTTTGGATCCCAGTTGAACAGGCGAATTGGAAAAACATGTTTTTAAACAATCAGGGATATTTGAATACAAGATGGGTATTAGATGATGCTAAGGAATTATTTATTGTTAATTTTATTAGGTCTGATCATGGTTTTTTAAAAGTCCTTATTTATTGGACATAAATTCTGAACTATTTACAGGTGAAATAAGATGTCTGGTATTAACTTTGAAATACTCTTAACAATGTCGGTAATAAAAATGGAGAAAGGGAGGGAAAATTCAATAATTGTGGAAATTAGATGATGAGTACGTAGCAGTGTTTCTAACCTTTTGTTCATTATTGCTACCCTAAGGAGCCTTTTGAGACTTTTCCCCTAATCACCCCGCCAAGAAATTTTAATGTCACAGTATACAATAAACTGTGTATCTGTTTATGTGCTGTATGCATATCTGTGCTTTATACATAAAAAGAGTAAGATTTCTTTTGCCCCACAAGAACCAGTTTTCGTCCTTGGATTTTGACAAGAGTAGTAAATAACGGACCACTGAATCTAAAATGGTTAAGAAGGAAGAGAAGACCCGAGGAAGAGATAGTTGGTAGGGAAGAAGTAGAGGCCAGGAGTCCAGAGGTTCCCTCTGAGGTCAAAGGGTAGCTTTAGTGGGAGAAGCTTGAGTGGGGAGGCTGGAACAGTAGGAAGACAGTGTGCAGATCCGTCCACTCTTTCAGGGGTAGCAGTTCTAGGTGGGGCCAAGATCCCAAGTCAGTAGGGAAAGGCAGCCAAAGAGGCGTAGAGGTGAGGGAACTGAGAGACTGCAGCTTGACGGGGCGTCCAATCCCCAGTGACAGGGTCACTGAAAGGTCATTTTCATGCTCTATCAGGAACTTCTGTGGGATAATTCCGTGACAACCTCTGTGAATATTAATGTGTAGGAGAAAATGGTGATAATCCATTTACCTTGTAGATGTTCCCTCCTTTTATGAACGATGTTACTGTATTAGAAAAACAATATTAAGGTAAGAAATCAGTACACTACAATCATTGTCAAGTAATTTATTTTTAGGACAATAAAACGTTATTATATTTATATTTAAAGCTTCATTATTTTGTTGGCCAAAGAAAAAAGTTCCTTTGTTTTTCAGATGTCAACAAGTTTCAAGATGTTTCTTGATAATTGGAATATTCAGACAGCTCTTTGGCTCAAAAGGTATGCTCCTTCAGGAACAATCTTTAGCTGTACTTTGGCATCTCATACTTAAGGTTGAGCTTCAATGAGTTTGGATTTTTGATTAAATTAACAGTGTGTTGAGTGACATTGTGATCTTGGTGTTAACCAGAAAACACTGTTAACATCCTCCAAAGCAAGTCCTATCACATCTGAGAACTGTTTTGGCTTGTCGTGAGTGTAGCTGTTGCTGACCTCTCAGCCCATCTTTAAAGGTCTCTACCAAGGTCTGAGATCAGCAGTGTCCTCCTGCTCTCATTCTTTGGAGATTTGGTTAAACAAAGTGACTCTGCAACCTGTATACACAGGCCCTAGATTTTCCAGAACAGTTCTGGTTTTAGAATATTTTGATGCAACAGATCTTGTGTGTGTTGTAGGTGCGGCATACAAAGGTGAATAAGACAAGAAGATCCAGCTTCTGCAGTCAAATAGTTCACAACCTTGTTAAAAACACAGCAGTTAATCTACATGCGCTGTTCCCTGTAGTGAGGGTGATAAGAGAGCGAGCAGGAGTAGTGAGGGCACAAACGGAAGAGAGGTGCTTGCACTGAGGTTTATGGTTAGGAGTTTGTCATATGGACACCGGGAAGGTAAAGCAACCCAGGCAGAGGAACACTGGCAAAAGACGAAGTTAGGAAATTGCACAGAAACTCCCAGTGATTCTGTCTTATTGTTCCCAGTGAGATACACTGCCCTATCTTGAGTTTTTTTCATAAAACGTTGCCCCTGTAATGGTAGGGCTCTAAGCACCATTCGTGTAAAGCAGCCTTCTTTTGTAATGTCCTTTATTTTATGACAAGTTGAATATCTCTATCCCTTGAGATATCCAGAATATATTGTCATCTCTTCCTGGTGCCTTGCAATCTCCCCAATGACTGCAGATTTTCTGAGGTAATCTGTTGTGTTATTTTTGTTCTTGTTGTTATATTTTAAATTTGATACCTTAGGAAAAATCTTACTTACATCTGAGTTCTCTGCCCTTTTACAGGAAAACTTTAGGCTAAGCCCAGCCTACTTGCCAGAAAGAATAGTGTTGTTAGATCAGTTAAAAGTTCTTAATGTTGTTAAAAAAATAAAATAGTATAAAATAAAAATAACTTAGTTTATTTTTGTAAATAGTATAGATTCAAACACTAGAAATGATCATTTTAGCTATTACGTATACCAGTGAAAAGATAGAAATTAAATTTATTTTCCTAAATTTGACACTTAATAGCTGTAACCCCCCTGAAGTCATGGACCAACTTATTGCTTGTGGTGGTTTGTTGTGGTGGTTTTCCTGGTTATCCTAAATCCTGTCAGGTCATGAAAGAATGACCACTGGGGGCTTTATAAACTCCACTCCCTCACTCCTCTTGGCTCTCCGTGTTTTTCGTGGTTTCTAGGGTGTGTTATGAGCGAGCCTCCTTGAGTCCAACTATCCAGACGTTCGTTCTCTCTGCCATTTGGCATGGGGTGTACCCAGGATATTATCTGACATTCCTAACAGGAGTGGTGATGACATTAGCAGCGCGAGCTGTAAGTATCAAGAATTTCGCTTTATACTTCAATGGTAGTCCACTTGAACTGATAGAAGAGGCCAAGCAAACCTTTTACGAGTCAGGCCGCAGTTCCTTGGCCCTGGTCAGCGCTGCAGTCTGGCTGGAGGTG
The DNA here is from genome assembly GCA_031878705.1 of Tapirus indicus. Lineage (NCBI taxonomy): Eukaryota > Metazoa > Chordata > Mammalia > Perissodactyla > Tapiridae > Tapirus > Tapirus indicus. Next base: position 7,127,032 of record CM062923.1, on the reverse strand, counting down.
AGGTGTGTGCCTGGCATGTTTGTTGAGTGCTCCCAGGGGCTCCACCCTTGGTTCACCTGTGGAGAAGACGCAGCACACAGGAGGCGCCCAAAAGTGTTCGTTGTCTTTACAGAATTTTCTGAAGGAGAGCTAAAGACTGAGCTAAATAAAGATGATCAGACAGGTAGGTTTATTTTAGAAATGTTTCTTGAAGGCTAGAACCTTTGCATCCTCTTTTAGATGAAGAGTAGAATATGGATAGGCCTAGAGAAAGGGGATGGGCCACTCCTGGTGGCAGACACCACATTGGAAGCAGGGCGCAGGTCTTTAGAGTGTCTGCTGGGTTGGGACCTGCAGTAGTGTTCTGGGAAACAATTGAGAAAGTAGGTTGATGACATGGGTGGTCAAGAAGAAGGACAGTTTAGTGTTAAGTCCTTGAAAGTCAATCAGAGGAAAGTGACATGATGGAAATGGTGTTTGAGCAAGGTTATTATGGCACAGGTGAGGTGGCTTCATTTAACAAACTAGCAGATATTCACTGTATTCAGTTTTAAGGTGCTTTGGGGATGTATGAGGGAAATATCAAGAAGTATCACCTAAGGACTATCCCTTCTGGTAGTTTGTAGTCTGATTAGGGGCGTAAGGTGCATGTGCATGTGTGTGTACATACACCACAAGGCATATATGATAGGTTCCATGGGTTTTCTAGATAGTAAGTACCATAGGTGCTGAGAGGTGAAAGAAATCCCTTTTGGTTGGGTTGACTAGAGGTGGCCTCATTAGGAAACTGTGGTTGGATTTGAGCTTTGAAAGATGAGAGTTATTTCAATAATGAGTAAAGTGTAATGGGGAGAGAAAATGATATTCTAGGGATGGAAATGACATTAGCAAAATCAGGTTTGAAAGTGCAGGGTGTATTTGGGAATGACAAGTAAATCTAGTTGAAGCAGAGACTTCACGTATGCATAAATAGTGAATAGGTCTGGAAAGGCAAGTGGGTGTGGAGGAAAGTAGAGCAATAATAGAAGAACTTGAACACCAAACTAGGAAAGAGCCTCATCCTTGTTCTGTCGGCATATCAGGGAGTCAGGTCAGGTTGTTAAGCATGGTTATGGAATGCTGAAAACCACGGCTCAGGGAAATCAATGTGCCATTGGTGGGCAGAATGGAATAGTGGGTGGCTGCTGCGGCGAGCTGGGGAAGACATGGTAGGAGCTGGGATTCAGTGCTGGTCACTAAGAGTGACCGTCTCTGTGTGGAGGAGCCGTTAACCATACACCTGATCGTCTCTGAAAAACTCCTGTGGCATCCTCATGGCAGGGCAGTGTTTCACCTGTAAACATAGAGACAAGGAAAGCAGGGAACACAATAGAATTAAGTTTGCACATTTCAAAACTGAAATGTTTTTGACTTTCTTGGAAGCTAAAAAAATTATTAAAATAGTGGTTATTAGAAAACACCTTTTGAGAAGCTCTTCCCAGCTTCCATTAACGAATGAGTAATGTGTGCAGTTGCCGTTTATTTAATAAGTGCTGTTTGACCTGAGCTCAGTTATAACATCTATTTGTCTTTCATAAATGCAGAGGTTAAAGAACAAGCAAGGATGTCTCATCTCATAGTAGTAGAAAAAATTGAAAATAGGTTGAACTTTATATGTATACTATAGTTTACCAATTATGATTTAAGGAGCTCCAGGCAGTGTTATTTTTAACTTTTTTGGGAAACTTTTAATTTTAATACAACTTCAAGTCTACAGAAAAGCTGAAAAGAACTCCTATATGTCCTTGACCCAGATCCACACATTTTGCCCATGTGCTTCATGACACTCTCTCCATACTTCTTACACATACACGTGTTAGTTTTTTCTGAACCAACTTTCCCCTGTAGTGGCAGACTCCCACCAGCAGTGTATGAGGGTTTCAGTTATTCCACGTCCTGAAGCAGGTGATGTAGTCAGTGTAATTTTTAAGCAATAATAAAGATAGAGCAAATATTTTTGTTTCTTTATTTCAGATGAGAAGTAACTTCAGACATTATTTCGTTGAACCTCCCCAACTTAAATTATTGTATGATGTTTTAACATGGATGGTAACTCAAATAGCAATAAGTTACACAGTTGTACCATTTGTACTTCTTTCTATAAAACCATCATTCATGTTTTACAGGTAAGTGTTACCCTTAAAAATATGACAGTGGGAATAACTTTATTTTTAAAAGAAAGCTCCTTGCTATTGGGTAGAATAGAAAAATAGTACTGTAACCTTATTTCTTGCAGTTAAATGCATCTTCAGTTACTTTTTACTCTTATACCAAGCAGTCTCACTTTTTTTGTGGAGTAATTCATACCACCCAGCCCTCAGAAGAGAGTGTGATTTAGAGAAATATCAGCTGGGTGACCACTGCCTCAAATCTCTCAAAGATTTAACTAGAAAGTGTAGCTGTTCTTTCTACACTTGGATGTTAACTAGACTTATTGTGGTGATATATTTCACACTATATACATATATTGAATCATTATGTTGCACACCTGAAACTAATACAATATGTCAGTTACATCTCAATTAAAAAAGAGAGACATCTTTTTTAATCAGGTTAGATTGGGCCTGCAGGCCATAGTTTGCTCACTGCTGCTCTGAGGTCAAGATGTAGGAGGTTATGTGTTAAAGCAGAGGCTTAAGAGTCACTGGGGATATTTTGGGAGAAGTAAAATATATCTTCTGATAATCGAATGACTATTGGTAAAGCCCGTGGACAAAGAGTTCAGGCTCTCTAAGCCTGCTAACTTGAAAAAGGAAAGGGAAACTTGAACTAAGATGGACAATAAAAAACATGATGAAGCAGTTTAAAAAAAGAAAGTGTAGCTTGTTCTTACAAAGAATTATTAATTCTCTTAATTTCTTTAATCAAAAGAAATAAATTATTTATATTTCATTTATTGATTCCCTTTTCACTCTTGCATGTTTCATTTGTACTTTGTCATCTCTATGTTATAGAAATTATTGTCTTGAATTTCATGTTTTGTTTATCTGTTTTTTTCCTCTCCCTCCCCCATTTCCCTCCCCAAATTCCACTCCTCCCATATTAGAATAGTGATATCTTTGAGAGCAGAAAATTTATTCTTTCATAAATTCTTCATTACCCTAGTATTTAGAATGACAGCACAGAATATGTGATCAAAAAATTGTTGAGTGGAGTAAGACGATACTCATACAGGAAGACATTAAGTAACTCCTGCTAAAATTTCCATTTTAACAAAATTATTACATATTTTTAAATGTGACTAAGCTGTTGCTTGGATTTTCTGTCCCAGGAACTTTGTTCACTGTCACTTGAACTTACAGCTGTAGAAGCTGTTTACGTCACATTTGATTTATATTTAATTTGGGGAATGTTACTTCTAATAATATTTTTAATAATGTGACCTTTATTTCATGACAGTAGCCATCAAGAAGCAATATCGCTTATCTGTTACTCATGTCACTGGGATATTTGTGAATAGCAGGGGAGGCCAGGGTAGAGAAAGTCTTTACTCTCACTGTGTTCTCTTTGTTTGCTCAATATTTGATTCTGTGGATTTGAGAGATTATTTTCAGATCGCTGCAGCTACTAATAAGTACCTTTTTGTTCGCTTTAGCCATGGCCTTATGACCCTTCCAGAGGAATGTAATATGATATGTAGTCTCATGCTCATAAGCAGGCCGGGTTTATACAGTGCTTTATAAATACCCACTGGCATGCACTGTAGAGTTCCATCTCATGGGGGAGGGGAATAGGAGAATCATGTAGTAATGTACTCATCCTAAGTGGGGCATGTGACATTTTGATAAGTGTGCAGTTATTAAGAATTGTTAATTATCAAAAATTTAATAAAGTAAATTTTTTCCTTTTTCTTTTAGCTCCTGGTATTACTGCCTTCACATTGTTGGTATCTTAGTACTCTTGTTGTTGCCGGTGAAAAAAACTCAAAGAGGAAAGAATACACATGAAGATGTTTGGCTGTCACGATCCAAAAAGTTTGATGGAGAAAATTCTTTGGGACAGAATAGTTTTTCCACAACAAACAATGTTTGCAATCAGAATCAAGAAAGAGCCTCCAGACATTCATCATGAAAGCAACAATGCGGAAAACACTCTGATGGCTATTTTTTGTATGTTAACAGAAACCAATCTTAGCACCTTTTCAAGGGATTTGTGTTTGTTTGAAAAGAGATTGACTTGGGGGAATCGGACAGTTGTAGATAGGGAATTCCCTGTATGCCAGATTGGAAAGGGAGTGAAAGAACCCCTCCCATGCCATGTCCCTGTGGGCCACGCCTTAGAGAAAATATTTCCATTATTTCTGTGGGCACTCAGGACCTCCGCCTATGTCCATAGGATCATATGTGTGCCCTGTTGCTGAATGTATGTTGCGTATCCCGAGGCACTGAAGAGGTGGAAAAATAGTTGTGTCAATCTGGATGATGGAGAGAAATTAACTTTTCCAAATGAATGTCTTGCCTTAAACCCTCTATTTCCTAAAATATTGTTCCTAAATGGTATTTTCAAGTGTAATATTGTGAGAGTGCTATTTCAGTATTTGATTTTGTGTGCTGTACAGGAATTCTGGAGGAATTTGAAACAGGATATTTAAGATTGTGGATAATTTAAAAATGCAATAAACATCTCAGTATTTAAAGGGTTTTCTTAAAGTATCTCAAATGACTACAGTATGTAGTGAAAGTGTAAACAGTAATGGATGCCAAATTATAGGTAGCTTATTTTCCTGGCGAGGTTAATTACCTTATGTCAGTCAGAGAGCCCTTCAAGGAAGAATTTCTTAAACATAATTAAAGGTTGGCAATTTGATATTTTAAGCTTATTTTCTTAAAAAAAGAGAGAAAGAGAGAGATGACAAAGAAAGCAGGGAAGGAAGGCACGAATGAAGGAAAGCACTGTGTGGCTTGGAGCTAGAGCCAGTGGCAGCTGTCACAGGGCCCAGGTGCACAGTGCGGGGACTAGGTGCTCAGCAGAAGCACTTTCCACCCTTATTTATCTGAGTTCTTTGTGATTATGTAAGACATAAAAGTTTAATAACTTTTTAATATGTTGGGCTTTTAAATGAAATTTATCAAGTATAAGTTATATGGAATTATAAAACGATTATGAAAATAATAGTGGTAGATTGCTTGAAGGTTTTGAAAGAGAAATCACTGAGTAAGGTTACTATCTGGCTGATCACTTTCTTATCCTTGACAGTTTAATTTATATTTGGGAAAGTTTTAGGGAAATGAAAACTTAAAGCATTGGGTCTGAACCACATTTTCAGAGAATATAAATTAGTTTCCAGACTCTTAACTTCTCACATTAAAATTTTGCTAACTCTTGTTAATGAATTTTAGATTCTGTAAGTAGAAAAATGTGCTTTTATCTTATGAGCCATTTTCACCATAATTAATCTCACCTTGAGTTACTAGGTATCTCCTTTAACCCCACAGAGTCTTGTGATGGCTACAATAGCCGAAAGCAGAAGTGGGATGTGGGATGTGGGATGTGAGGCCAGCCTGGCGTGAGGGCCTCAGCCACAGGTCATACGTCACGGGCTGTGAGATGACGGATGGGCAGGGCCTTCTTACTTCACCTTTATTTAACCAATCTTTTATGAAATTTATTTTCTTTTTGCCTTAAATTTTTTAATGAAATGCAAATTGTCTGTCTATGATGAGTCACTTATTTTGATTTTTGTCATTAATAAATTTGCACATGAAGTTAAGGACAGAACAACTATCTGACTCAAGCTATGTGGTATTTCAATTAAAGAAGATGAGAAAAGCACATGGACTTGGAACTTTTTAGGTCTTCATCAGCAAAAATGTCAATGTATCTTTTTAGAACTTTAGAAATATCCCAGTCTTTGTTTATATGAAATGATTTTATTTTTCTGAAGATAAATTTTTTCCACCTGATGAAGTTAACCTTGTCCTGTTACCTCCCAGGAAAGGATAGAGAGCTTAATAAATTTTCTCTGTTTTCTCATGTGTTGAAATTAAGCTAGCTGTGTAATGTGACAGGATAGAAAAGAGTAATCATGGAAAGTGTCAGCCCCCCAAAATATCTCCTCAGTTTAATTATTGCTGCAGAGAATCTGATCACTATTAAGGAAAAGTAAACAGAGTTAAAAGACAAGTCTAGGCGTGTCATGAGTGAAAACAAGAAAACTTGATAAAGACTTTGTTTTTGTTCAGCCTATCTGGCCATTTACAAATAATCACCATTTATTTCTATTACCTGACTGTATTTTATTTCTCAGCCTGTAAACCTAATATCACTATTACCTATTTCTTGCTCAGTGACTATAATCATAGCACTACCATCCAGAAAGCAATATGATTGGTGAATTTTCTAGTTACTTTGAAGATAATACATTCTATATACAGTTTGACTGATTTTCATCCCTGAATAACTAGTTTTTTGTATGAAATGGTTTTTGGAGAGGTTTTCTCTAATTTTGGAGAAAGTATAATCACAAGTATGCAATCTAAAAGAAAAACTAAAGAAATAATTCTCGTTCTCAGCTTGACTTTTCTCAAGAAGAAACTTTTTGTGCTGTATAAGATGAATATATCTAATTGGAGTCTTGTAAGGATCAACACTTTGCTTCTACTATAGTAGAAAACTAGTGTATCTCTGCCACTGAAGTATAAAGGGATTGCTTCTTCTTTCTTAATCAACAAAATAGGATTCAGTGCCTATTTATATTATTTCTCCACTCTCCAGTTGTCATGAAACCACTCCAGCGATGATCAGTCAACATCACGTTTATACTTTTGGTTAATTATTATACGACTCAGGGAAAAAATGAACAAAAATAATTATTCTTCCCTCAATTTCATTTTCTTGAAACAATAACACTTTGATGTATCTTAGCTGTCACCATTTTATAAGTGGCTTAGTCTCGGTTTTGAAAATAAGCATTTTTATTGGAACTCAGGGTAATTGGGGAAATTTATTTAGCTTCTAAAATGTCTAGCATGATAGAGAAGGTTTATTTGGCTTCAAAAATGTCCAGCCACCACTTATGTCACCACCATACTTTGGGTTAAAAAATATATTTGTTATTGATCCCTGCCATGTGACATTTGCATACAGGGTTTCCAGATACCAGTTTTGAGAAAAATTTGGGGTGAAGAGGATGGTTCTAAAGAGTGAAGGTAACTTACATTGAAGCATTAATTGTCCTGGGAGGAGACCTGGATCTTCATCTGGCTCAGTCGTTAATGAGCCTTGTGTCCTTTAGAGGAAAGTTCCTTAATAAGCCCAGGGGTCAGTTCTAAAAGCTTAGGATCAGTTGTGTTTGTGATGAATGGAAGCCTCAGCAAGATTTGTAAGAGTCACGGACAAGGGTAGGTTCACGACCAGGACTGTTGTCATGGTCATTTACTTTTATTACTTGAGCTCAAAGCTCTGACTTTTCAAAAGGTGTTCATAGGAACAGAGGAAGGAAAACCGTTCAGTCCATTAAATCAGAAGGCGTGGCAGCACACCATGTCTACTGGAGATAGCCCTTAAAATGAATCTTTCGTAATGAAATTGTCTCTACTGAAGAAAACGTATTTTCCTTTTGCTTTCTCTGCTTTTTTGGTTTTTGTTTGTGCTATGTAAAACTGAAGAAGATACATGCTAAAAAAATACTTTATACAAATTACCGACTTTACTGGACAGAGTTTACCACCATACAACTTCTCAAATATTTTATTCAAAGTTATTTAAAGCATATTTAATTTAATTATACTTATTTTAAACTATAGAAGAAATTACTTAAAAATTTTGCCATTAAAATAGTTACAAAATTATACTTTTATTTGAGGACTAGATTACACTTAGGACAAAAATCTTTCCTATTTAAAATTCATACGTTGTAAAGTTTAATTTGTATATTCATGAACAACTCTGGACACTTCTTTGTTTCCTTATGATTGTAAATTGTTCAAAATTATAAGTTAATTGGTTTTAAGAGTTCTACATTGTAATGGAAAGAAAAAATTACTTGAGAGAATAATTGTTTCAGAATGGTGCCTATTATTGCTGTGGCAGCAAAGGATTTGTCCAGAGTTTCAGATACAAACCAGTATTTTGTGGAGTTTTATTCAGCCACTAATAGTCCATCCAGGCTGAAATTGAATATATCAGATTTCACATAGGTGCAGAATTCTAAATAACACTGTGAAATGTAATCTTCACTGCCCTCAAGGACCTTATAAAACTGTTACACTAACCCAGTGTGCATTTAATGAATGGGTGATTGTTTCTACACTTATCTTAGATGCTGAAAGTTCTGCTTTACAGCCCTTCCTTATAAAAGTGGGTTTGTATCAATGCATGCTCCTAATGCTGGAGGAAAAGAAGAAATTCTACTCTGAAATTTGGGTTTGGAAGGTTAGAATGTAGAGGATCTCTACAGGGTTTTTCTGCAGCGCCAGGTAGTCGGATCTATTTATAGTAACTCTCATCACAGAAGAAAAGTTAAAATGAAATTTTCCACATTGGTATTTTGTAGGAATGCTCTTATTATATAATATCTATGATGAAGCTGCTTTTTGAGGCTCTTGTTATACAGAGGATGCAGCCAATTACATTTTAATTGGTGGGCTGTTTAATAATGTTTTTATATGTTTTAAAACAATATTTATTTTAATAGATTTTTAACATTATGCAAACCCCGGTAAAGAACTGAGAAGCTCTATAGGTCATTGATTGGGAAGACTTTCTGAAATGGAGCCTAGAGACACATGTTTATGCTGACTAATTTGTCTTGCCTTTAAAACTGATTATGACTACAGTCACGCGCGGCATAACGACGTTTCGTTAAGAAAGGACCACATAGTTGGTGGTGGTCCCATAAGATTAGTACCATATGGCCTAGCTTTGTAGGAGGCTATACCATCTAGGTCTGTGTAAGGACACTGATGTTCCCACAAGGACAAAATCACCTAATGATGCATTTCTCAGAACGTATCTCCATCGTTGAGCGACGCGTGACTGTATTTTCTTTTAGTACACCTTTTACAAAGCAAACAAAACAAACCCCCAAGACTGTATATTCTATAAATAATAGTATAAAGGTCCATGCAAAACGACTGTCTAAAGCTTGCTTGATGATGCATAGCCATCTCTCCAGTCATGTTTTATCAAATTTTGTTACTATAAAAAGAAATGGAAATGTAATGAAAAATCAAAAGTTACAGAGCAACATCAGTAGAAGGAATAACTAACCATTTTCTTAGTAACATGTTTGAAATGGGAAAAGTGACTGGCTGCCTTTTACTGGAGTCATAAATGACTGTATCCTGCCCAGTCTCTATTTTGGGGTAACTTCTTTGAAAATTTCATTTGTTAATATTCCTTTTAATCCTTTCCCACTAAAGGACAAACACACGTAAAGAGTTTGACAGACTTTTAAAATATGCCTCTTTCCCAATTTTAAGTATTTTTGGTTCTGTATATATGAATTTGTCAATGAAGTTCATTTGCTCCTGGCTTTTTATCACAAGGAGAGAGAAATCAAACCTCCCCCACAAACGTGTTCCAAACCATCTTCTCCATCTTCCATCACCCATATGCGACTGCCTCTCTAGACCAGAAGGGGCACTATATAAAGCAATAGGAGTGAAAGTAAAAATAATTTAGACAAAGCAAGAGAAACCCTTCTGCATACAGAGTGAAAATGTGTGATTTCATTCCTGCCTTCCTTTAAAAGTTGTATCTTGATCTCTGCCTAGGAGTAGTTGAACGTTGTTACCCAAACGTGAGGAGGGTCCCAACTCCAGCAGCCAGTATTTACGGTCCTCATTTGCCTTCCCTGGGTGAGAATAGAATGTGGTGTTATGTGCTTTCTGTTTTTATTATTCCAAAATATTTTTTTAAAGAAGTGTTATTTTTCAACAGATTCATAAATTAGTTCTTGTTGTATGGTAAATTAAAACTACCACTGTGTCAGTTACACTGTGATGTGATAATTTCATAACCACTCATTTCTAGTCTGTGTCCTCAGCTGCACTGGTGGCTTATTGCTGGGTTTTAAAGATGTTTTTAACTTACATATAAATGGTTTTTTTTCTAATTTGTGTGTCTTTAAAACTGATTAAACAGTAGTTTAAAAATACATGTGTGTGTGTGTGTGTGTGCTAATTTCAGAGGCTTTAAATTTAAATTTAAATCCATAGAACTGAATACCAGGCCTAGCATGACAAGTAATGGTCTTTTTTTATTGAAGGATTCTTCAATATGATGATAATATTTCTAAGGAGTCATTGACTCTTTAAAACTATTTAAAAGAAACCACTGTCACATTATAAACACTTGGGAAGGCAGTTAAAACAACTTCAGTATAAGTATCTTGTATTCTCTCCTAAAACAGACATAAAGTGAAGAAGATGCTGACTTTCCGCAATTAAAAAGAAAGAAAAAGAGCTGGCTTTCCTAGTCCTGTTGTTGGCCCTTTTGCTGTGCTCATGTCTGTGTCTAGTTTTTCTTTTGAGAAGCAGAGCCCTGGGACTCCCGCTGGTTTTCTGTACCATGACTACACACTTAAGGAACTGTGGAGTGTACTTCAGGCTCTTCTAAGACGCTATTGTGAACAGTTGTGGAGCAAGCGTTAACTTGTACTGTGTACAAAGATGTTGGGCTGAACACATGCAAGTAAGTCCAGTCTTGCTGCTTTGTCCCTGGAAGGCCTATGATGGCAGATTTAAAGGACTCCCCTTTGAGATTCAGGACTGCTGAAATTGGGCCACAACCAAGAACAAGACAGACACCACCCAGAATCGCCTGCAGCACAGCCCTTACATGTGTCTGTGCTGACAAGCATGACAGCTAAGGTAACTTGATTTGCTTTGCAATAAGGAAGGTCCTGGAAGGCCAGATGATAACAGGCCTCCTGTTTTACATAGATGAACATTATAATGTATTTTGTATTTTTTCCTTCAATTATTTGTTCCACAGTCATTCAGTAAGTTCCTCCCCATGTGCTTCAAGAAGCTAATAAATGATGACCATATAATGGAGTACATGCCTTATTAGAGGCATGCATGGAGGGCCTTTGGGGTGAGGAGGGGGTGGGGAGCTCCACAAGAGTCGGGTAGTTGCACAGAGGAGTTGGAGTTTGGGTTTGCGAGGAAGTGTTTTACTGGACTGAGGAAGATGGCGAGGAGAGGTAGAAAGAAAAGCATATATCAAGAATTTTACAGTGTTATACACAAACAGAATAAAAACAGGAGTTAACACAAGTTTAGATGTATGTGCCAACTATCTATTTAATAATACCTATCTTCCCCCGATTAGAAAGGGGAATAGGAAAAAACTGAGTTTAGCCAATTTTTTAAAAATAAGACTTTACCAAATATTTGAAGCATATCGTTCAGTGCAGAAAAATGTAACAGACGCTCATATGTCCACTGCTCAGATGGAGCAGGTGATTTTGCTTTGCTATATTAGATTCAAAATGTGTCTTTTTTTTTTCACAAAAAGAACATTGCATGTGATGCCAACATACCTGCCCCAGCCTTTCCCTTCCCCCTCCCTCCTCTGAAGTAACAACTGTGTCAGTATGAGCCTCTTTTGATAGGCTTTTCATTTGGTCGCCTTTCTGGCTTGTGAACTTAGCTATGTGACTTTTACAATAATGTTGTGTTCTATTTCCGATAGCTTTTCTAGGTGTTTTGTAGCAAGATGAATTGTGTTGGTTCAATCTGCTTGTTGCTGGAGCCACATGTCAGCTCAAATTTTTAATGTCGTTAAAATACTGCATTTCTCTTTACTGGTAAAAATCTTTTCTGTTTTCTTATGTGTGTCTTTTATTTTTCAAGTATGTTTTTTGTTTTGTGCTTGAGTTTTCTTTTTTGTCACATCCTCCCGAGCAGTACCAATGGTGTCAATTAGCCAGGCTGAGATTCACCACCAGCAGAAGGGCAGGTCGGGATCTGCCAACTCGGGCAGAGCTGGATGTACTATGCCCAGTAGAGGGACACCGTTCACTGGTTGCCATCCATTTTTGCAGGGTGAGCAAGAGAGCAGCCTTAAAAAACCAGGCCTGAGATCTGAGCTTAGGTACCAGCTGTTTATAGACATCACTGGGGAAGTCAGCTGCCCAGCACCCGGCGTCTGAGAGCCCTTGAGAATGCGGTTCCTTCAGCTGGCCAGTGGGGCCACCAGTCCCTCAGAAAGTTGAGTTCCTGTTTGTCACTCCATGCTTTTTTAATGCATGAGTCATTAGCCTCAAGAAGAATATTATATACACATTGCCTTAGGATTGAGCCTCTCTCATTCAAAAAAAAAAAATTGACAAGTAGTGTTCACCTCCCAGACAACTGACTTTCCGCTGCCCCTGCCTCCCGATTTCTCACCTAGTTCATAGGAACGGCCTCCCAACGGGTCTTGCATCCTCCAGGCATGTCTTCCTCCAATCCATTCTCTCAAATGCAGGCTTGAGTCATCTTTCTAAAGTCAACAAATCACATTTTTATTTTCCTGCTTCAGAAATGAAACTGTTCCCCAAAACCTTTATGATAAATTTAAACTCTTAAGTATGGCATAAAAAATTTCCCATGATCTTCCCTTCTCTCGTACTTCTCTCTCCTGATTTATGTCTCTCCCGATACACACGTTCTGCCATAGCCTGAGTGTGTCCCCCTATTCATACTGAAATCCTAACCCCAAGGTGGTATTGGGAGGTGGAGCCTTTGGGAGGTGATTAGGTCATGAAGGCAGGGCCCTCATGAACGGGATTAGTGCCCTTATAAAAGACCCCCGAGAGCTCCTTTGCTGCTTCCACCACGTGAGGTTACAGTGAGATGTCGGCAGTCTGCAACCTGGAGGAGGGCTCTCATCAGAGTCTGACCACGCTGGCACCCTCTCTCAAACTTCCAGCCTCTAGAACTGTGAGAAATAAATTTCTGTTGTTTATAAGGCCTCAGTCTATGGTACTTTGTTATCGCAGTCTGAACAAAGACACTCACCCTTATGCTCGAGTCTCGTTGGATAATTATACTTCCTCCAGACTCTCTTGCCTTCCTACCTGCTATTCCTTTTACCCAGAATTCCTCTCCATTCCACATCCATCTCTCCTGCCTAGCTAACTCATGCTTCGCTATCAGGACAGGTTCATTGTCACTAGACAGGGAGCGTTCAGTGTGCTCGTACTGTGTGCCCAGGCACTAGGATGAATGCGAAGCATTTAAGCATAAGATACTCTGGGGTTTTTTTGGGTTTTTTTTGTGAGGAAGACCAGCCCTGGGCTAACATCCGTCGCCAATCCTCCTCTTTTTGCTGAGGAAGACTGGCCCTGGGCTAACATCCGTGCTCATCTTCCTCCACTTTATATGGGACGCCGCCACGGTGTGGCTGACGAGCAGTGCGTGGCGGGCGCCTGCGATCTGAACCGGCGAACCCTGGGCTGCCAAGCGTGAACTAAACCGCTGCGCCACCGGGCGGCCCCCTAAGATACTCTTCTCGAGGCAGCTCTTCCTGAACCTTCCAGTCACAGATGCTCTACTCTTTACTCTTAGATGTGCCTTATACTCATCACATGGTGCTGTAAGTGTGAACATGTAGTATCTATTTGTTGAAAGTTGCAAAATGCATTACAACCAAAGAAGGAGGTAGAGTAATGAATGTAGAACAATATGCAATATACAAATATTATGTACGATATTTACTCCAGACTAATAATCTAATTCATTTAGCTATAGGACCTCCATTTCCAAGTCACAACTGGTGGTTGGTGTAGGGATATGATTCCCAAAGTCTCCACATTTCATAATAGAGAGCCAAACCAAGTCAAAACGTTTAAGTCCTGGAGGCTGTGTTTAAGGCACGAGGCCCACTTACACAGATACATTTCAGAATTGGGTGTACACAGAATCATTTAGAAAATTGATTATTGTTATATGTTTGCTAAACTGAAAAAAACCTATACTTCTTGATACAAATAGGTTCCTTATTCACACCAAACAACAAAGTTTTGTGGAATTTGATGAATTTTGGAAAATCTGCAGTATGGCAAAAAACAAAACAAAAACCTTAATACAAAGACTGAAGGGGTATTGTAGACAAGATTAAATATTTTCTATCCAAACCTTCAGATAAGGAATTATTTCATCAGTTTCTCTATACACACACTAATTGTCCCTCCTCTCATCTTTATATTAGGCATAACTTAGCTAGTAAAATGCATTCAAGTAAATAAAACAAAAAAAACACGCATCATTCTATCACTGATAACTAGTTTTAATATTTTGCTGCCGTCCTTTCTAGTCTTTTTTCTATTTATAGATAAAGAGAGATGTATTTTGCAAAATCATTTTGTAAACTTCATTTTGAACTTAACATATTTTGTACCTCTACCTATTTCACCTAATAAGTTTACTTAAAGGGACAATAGTAAGAAGAAAAGAGAGAAATTAAGTAAGTAATATGCAAATTAAATAAACCACATGTTCACTGAACCCCACTCCAACCCATAAAAACAGAAAATAAGTTGTCAAGTTACATTTATAAATGTATTTGAACTTGTAAGAGAGTAAGCCACATGTACTTCTCTTCCTTCATACTGGTGTGCAGAAAGTAATTTTCTTTCAGGGGCACCGTTAGGTCATAAACACATAAAATTAATTAAAACTTTTACTAACTTTCATCAAGAATAACAGAAAAGTAGACAATGGAATGATTCAAGATACATCCAATATAAGGAAACAGCCCAGATGACTATCATCTGACTTTCTGAATCAGTTTGCTCAGGGAGAAACTGACCAAAAATGAAGAACTAAGGAATTTTATGTCAAAAATCATGTGCTCCTGACATTTTGTTCCATTAGGAATCTGGACCCATAAATCACAATGTGAGTGGGTATTTTTAGTATGTGATGGTGGTGTTCTTTGGTGGAAATTCCTGTGTGAATGGCTTAACAACCGGATCTTCATGCTGCTGCAGTGATTGCATGGAGCTTCTTTTATGTCTAGAGTCACAGCACTTCAATATGTTTATGTTTGCTAAATCCTCTCTGTTTTCATCAATATTGAAAATGGAAAACTTGCTGTTCCCATGCAGCTCTGTACAGTGTATCTTCCACCATCTCTAGGCGTTAGTAACATACCCACTATCCGCTCAACCTCTTCCCTTCACTTGTTGCTCTAAGGAAAACCCAGGTCTTTCTTAAGGACATAAGTTTCCTTGCAGAGCTCTTAAACGGCAGCTAGTTTCCTTTGCTCTTCCCTGGGCCTAGAGCTGAGGTTGGTGCCCTTCTTCCTCCTCATTGTCACAGGCAGATGATTGTCCCTGCTCCCTTCCTAAAATACCAGAGTTTAGGAGCTCATGCCATCCCTCCTTGCTGCCACCGTCTACAGACTTCCCTGGGTTACGCCCTCCTAGAAAATTTTAGAACCTGGTTATTGTCACTCTCTCCAACACAAGATCTTTGATGATTTCAATATCCTTGTAGAAGAACCCGCCAAGAACTCTGGTCTCCCAGTTCCCTAACTTGCCATCCTCTATGATCTTGTCCCGCATTCTCCTCAGACCACCACAAGACCTGCTTTAGACCTTGTTATCGCAATAGTCTCCATTTCAAGCACTCCAGTCTCAACCACTTCCCAACTTTCCATCTCCCTCCCTGCAGTAAACAGACTCCGCCTACTCTTTGACACCACCATACTTATATTCCCTTGTTCTTAGCTCATGGTCTTACTTCTCCCTTACCCTGCATAGACTCTGTGGTCTGTAATTAGTACTGATGCTATAGCTACAGCACTGGAGTACTGCTACAGGTTTCTGTCCTGAAAGCACAGGGATTCATGGGGCCGGCCTAGTGGCACAGCGATTGAGTTCGCACGCTTCACTTCGGTGGCCTGGGTTCGCAGGTTAGCTTATTGGGCCATGCTGTGGCAGGCATCCCACATATAAAATAGAGGAAGATGAGCACAGTTGTTGGCTCAGGGCTAATCTTCCTCACCAGAAAGAGGAGGATTGGCAACAGA
Source organism: Tapirus indicus (assembly GCA_031878705.1). Lineage (NCBI taxonomy): Eukaryota > Metazoa > Chordata > Mammalia > Perissodactyla > Tapiridae > Tapirus > Tapirus indicus. Next base: position 7,111,048 of record CM062923.1, on the reverse strand, counting down.
TGTTAGCTCAGGGCTAAACTTCCTCACCAAAAAAAAAAGCACAAGGATTCTGATGAATTCTTTGTGTGTGTGTGTGTGTGTGAGAGGAAGACCAGCCCTGAGCTAACATCCATTACCAGTCCTCCTCTTTTTGCTGAGGAAGACTGGCCCTGGGCTAACATCCGTGCCCGTCTTCCTCTACTTTATATGAGATGCCGCCACAGCATGGCTGACAAGCAGGGCATCGCGGGCGCCCGGGATCTGAACTCGCGAACCTGGGGCTGCCAAAGTGTGAACTAAACTGCCGCACTGCCGGGCCAGCCCCTGGATGAATTCTTTATTGCGTGACACAGCAAAAAAAGAAAAATGAAGTATAATGCATTGGTAATTGTATGTGCTGAATCACTGAAAAAATATATATAAAATAAGCTTTTTATTTTAGAATAGTTTTAGATTCACAGAAAATGTGGTGAAGATAATGCAGAGTTCCCACACACTCCACACATTTCCCAATTGTTAACATCTCAAGTTAGTATGGTACACTTTTCACAACTAACAAACCAATGCTGATACCAAGATTTCCTTAGTTTTTTCCTCACACTCTTTTCTGTCCCAGGATCCCATGCAGGACACACTACATTTAGTCATTATGTCTCCTTAGGCTCCTCTTGACTGTGACAATTTCTCAGACATTTCTCATTTTAGATGACCTTGACAGCTTTGAGAAGTACTGGTCAGGGATTTTGTAGAATGTCTCTCCATTGGGTTTGCCTGATGTTTTTCTCTTGAATGTGTTTTGACAGGAGAGAACTTCCTTTTTAACCAGGTGTCGATCTTCTGCCTACAATTTTACACGTCTACTGATTGAAAAAACATTTCACAGACTAGCTTCTGGCTCCATCTGCTGCAGACCTTATTTCCCTTCCGTCTCCCAGATACTTCAGAACTGGGCATCCAGGCCATCTACTTTCAAACAGACCCAGAACCTGACTTGCTTTCCACCCACCACTGTTATCCTGTCCAAGCCACCATCACCTTTTACTTGTATTATTACAAAAGCCTCCTGAATAGTTTCCCCTTCACCCTTGTCACTCCTGACAATCTGTTTTTCACACAGTAGGCAGAATGAGTTTTCTAAAGCAGGTCAGTCATGTCCCTTGTGTGGCTTCCCATCTCACCTGCAGTAAAATTCAGTATCCTCATTGTGGCTGAAAAGGCCCTGCCTGATCTGGCCTCTCTGGTCTCATCTCCTCCTGTTCTTGTCCTTGTTCATGCTGCTCCACCCCCCCCTCCCCCCCCGCTGTTCTTTGAACATGCCAAGCACATCCCCACCTCTGGGACTTCGTACCTACTGTCCCATCTGTTTGGACCGCCCTTCCTCCTAACAGTGCATGGCCTCTTCCCTCATCTCCTTCTGGCCTCCTGCACTCCTCAATCTTCTGACTCCAAGTTCTCTTTCTCCACAGTGCTTATCACTCTCTGCAGACTCTTATTACTTGCCGGTTTGTTGTCTGTCTCCCCTGTTGGAATATAAGCTCCACGAGGGGAGATGGCAGGGATTTATCCTCACTGCTATATCCCCAGTGCCTAGAAGAGTGCTGAGCACATAGTAAATGTTCAATGAATATGTGTGGAATGAGTGAGTCTGATTGCGGCTCATTCACATATTCAAAGGTATTTGGTACATGATAGGAGCTCACTAATTTGTCTGAGTAAAATGAATGAATGGTGAATAGAGGCTGGTCCCACGATTGAAAACCTCTGCTGATACTCCTGGTATATCCCTAAATAGATATCCTATAGCTTTCCCATTATTTTCTTGTGAGCAATCTCCTAGTAGGTCTCCGGGGGATTCTGTTAGCTGGGGTTACCAATGTGCAGTTTTATATTAACTGCACATTGCTTCAGGCTTAGTTTTCAGATGTCTTGATATACAGGTATTTGACTGGTATTATCTCTTTTCTATAATACTCCTCTCCCCTCCCACACTCTGGTTATACAACCATATTAGTCATTTTTTGACTATACTTCATTCACATTCCTGCTTAAGTCAAATGCTTCTGCCTGCTGGGAGGTCTAGTCAATCCTGTAAGGAAAAACCAGCTGAAATCTCATCTTGACTAAGAAGTCTTTCCAGCTTCCTCCAAATGTAATTAATCTCTTCTTCTTCTAAGATATATATCACAATATCTGGAGCAAAGGATGAAGAGAAAAAAAAGGATAGAAAATACAGAGAAGAGAGTAAGAGACAGAGGGTAGATGGTTAACAGTCTAGCACATGAGTGATTAGACTCCCAGCAAGGGAGAAGAGAGAATGTCAGACAAATTTTTGATACTGATGAAAGTCATCAACTACTATAAACTTCAAGAAGGATAAACAGTGGAAACTCAAAGGGCCAAGAAGGATAACCTTGAAGAAAATGTTACAAACTAATTACAGAAAATATTACAATTAATTATAAAGTATAGTAATTTAAACAGTGTTGTATTGGCTCAAGGATAGCCAAATGCATAAATAAATCAAGTTGAAGTCAATTTAATTCAATAAAGAACCACTGGGTAGGCATTTTGGAAGTAAAGGAGAAATGATTTAATACTCCATAAGAAACAAATGGAAAAGCAGCTATCTTTAGGTTAAACATTGGTTTTAGAGAAAGATATAGGAAAAATTATAGAGATAAAGTAGAATCATTAACAAAATTAGTTGAATCTAATGCTATGTTAAATGACAAGTTAATCTAAATTTTTAATGTATCTTTAGTGAACAAAAACTGCTTGGTAATCTAAAACATGATAAAATGAAACTAAATTTCATGATTAAGATAGGAGACAAGTAAAATTTCAAAACGTATACCAACTAGCAGATCTGAATCACATAGTTTTCATGGCACAATAAAATTAAACATTAATTCATAGTCTCATAGAATTGAAAGGGTTAAAAACAAAATCAACCAATGGACTTAATGCAATATTGACTATCTCTTTCTGTTCCAGCTCTTGTTCCCTTTTATGGGAATCTGCACTGATGAGTGAACCTTGGCTTCGGAGGCTAACGGGGATTCAAGGTGCTAACTTAGTTAGAGCAAGATGCCAAGACTCTGGAAATGGAAAGAGTCCCAAATTTTCAAGAAGGGGAAGAAAGAATTGGACCTCTTACTAACTTAATGTTGCCCTACAAAAGTGCTTTTGATATAAAACTCTAAAGGAGTGTGGTTGGATGTCAATCTTGAGTAGAATTTTCTGACATTGCAATGCCTGTTCCCACCTCCTAGTCGATATCATTTCCCTGATCCCTGCTTACCCTCCTCCTTTCTTTGAGGGTATTGCTTGACTGCCACCAATCCCCAGAGACCACTCACTCTTCTGAGCTCCCACATCCTTGGGTCTCAGCCTATGCTATCTTGAGCTGATAATATTTTCTGTTAGTATATGACCTATCTCCCTAATTGGTTGTCCTCTCATGGGGGGGGGGGCTCTGAATCTTCAGTCTCTAGCAGAGTAAGAATTGGATGAAAAAATCTTTAGAGTCTAAAAGCTATGGCAAGGCGGTAGGTTGGCAGCATGAAAATGTCTGCCCTGCTGGTAGCCTTATTGGACTTATGGTGAGCTTGCAATCAACTAAAACCTGAAGTCTTTTTCATATGAACTGGTATTAACCCAGTTATACCTCTTTCTCTTTCCTCCAACTCTCTGTCTCTGCAACACCACCCCTGACCCCTTGAACACATGGTTTTATATTTGCCCCTCTCCTCTTGCCTCTCGTATCTGTTCTTAACTCTGTCTTCTGGTGTATTCCTTTTCTTTCTGGTGCCATCCCAGAGTTGAGGAAACATCCTTCTACCTGTTTTTTATGTAGAAGGAACATACTGATTAAATGGGTCGGGGAGGAGACTGGCAAAGATATCAAGAGGAGTGAAAGCAGCACCCATCACTAACCAAGGCAAAAATGACATCTCAGGAGCATCCTTGTTACCCCTCCCCTTATCAATAATGGATGTTTAAAATAATGACTTTTGTCAATAAAGTTTTTGTTTCAAATCTCTGTTTAAGAAGTCAGGGAAGTCTGAGTGCTGAGAATAGGGGAGATAGCTCTTTACTTTGTCTTATCTACATGTTTCTGTATTTTCCAAATTCTTTATAATGAACACATATTCCTTTCATAATCAGAGAAAAACAATTTTTAGAGCAAGATGGTGTGTAAAACATCTTAAGATTTCTATGGAAAATGGACGTACAATGAAATTGAAACCCTGTAAAAACATTGGACTGCTGAAATCATCCTCCCAACACACTGATGCTGTTGAAAAACATGAAAGGATGATTGAAATTACAGTTCTGATGGGGAGAGTGGTGAGGACTGGGAAGATAACTCATAGTTTTCCTTCTACGTAATACCATATGACAAGTAGAAAAGCCAGACTCTTGAAGTGATGTGAGTGATTCTGCTGAAATAAGAAACTTTAGGATGCGTTTGCCAGGAAGGTTTAGGCAAGCTTCATAAACCACAAAGAGGCCAATGGAAGTGGAGAGCGTGATATGTTTGAAACAAAACTGAGGAGAAAGTGTTTCAGTTATATTTCACAATAGTTATATCATTGCAACACATGAGTGTTAGAGTCCATAAGTATGAAAGGAATAAGCAGCTTTTGGTATGAGTTAGGAAATATTTATTATCAACATAAATATAACTCACTAATAATTGAGAGAGGAGAATGTGATACAGCAGGATGACAGAGCCACTGTATTTTTCCTCAGGACTGCTCCTGTAAATGCTCTGTGTCTGCTTCTTGCTTCCCACCCCTGGATGAAATTTTGAGTAGGTCTCATAGTTTTCACAATTTTTCCCATCACTTTTAGCTCATAAAATGTTACCTAGTCACCTTTGGTCATTAAAAATTCTCATTTTAGTAATCAATGCCTGGCTTGATATAATAATAAAACCCCTGAACTTAAGCTTTCTCCCTTCCCCACTTCAGAGCTGCAATGGAGGGGGGAACCCTACTTGATAAATCTCTCCTCTGCTTCAGTGCTTCCCTCTTTCCTCCCACCCTGCCATACGTGGACCTGACCCTCCTCTCTTCCTTCATTAAAATGTGGGCTAAAATAAAGTCTGTTTCTAGTAACTTCTCTCCAGGCTGTCATCTGGACTACTTTAAAAGTATTTTGGAAGGAACAACTTGTACATGGAGTATCTTCAGGATTTTTATTTGGGGGGAGAGGTGGGGAGGAGGTTCAGGTGGTGTAGGTGATTGTCTCTTCAGTGTCTGGGACTGACTGTCCCACTTCTAGACCGGGATTTGCAAGGCTCTTGACTGAGAACCCCCCACTGCAGTGCAGCAGTGCTTGGGACCACCTAAGCTGGAGACCCACCGCTTCCCACCCCCCACCCCCTCACTGATTGTTGTGTTCCAATTTCCCCAAGAGAGATATCCTAGTTGTGCTGGTTCACTGCCACTCAGTATGGCTCACCCTGGGTGGGCAGAGCTCAGCCTAGGCATGAGCCTGGGCCTGCCTCCCTGTTGGGCTGGTTGTGGAGGGGCAGTTTCACTAACCGGGCAATGCTGCTGGAGTTACAGAAATTACAGGGTGAGGGGGCCGATAGGGTGGGGCAGTGGTGGTGAGGTCGGTTGGAAAGGTGAGGATTATCTTGGGGGCAGCTCTTCTCAAAACGGTGTTTGGTAGGGGAAGGCACTTAAGGATTCAAGCACTCTGTCTCCCTGAGTCATCATTTCACTAACCAACACACTTCAGTGAGACCTGTCAGTGCCTTTGACCCAACCTCTGATATATAATTCATATTTTCTTTTTGTGTGCACAAACTCATCAAGAAAACCTGTCAACTGCCTTGCTGACTACACAGACAGTTCATTATGTTTAGAGCACAGGTTTCCATTCTGGTGCTACAGATCCCTATGAAATCACAAATTCCAATTCCCATGTCGCTTTCACAGCCAGTGGTTACTAAAAGGCCACCTACTATCCTTTGTAGCTCCTCAAAAAATTGTTTGGCATTAAAAAGGGGTGTTCATATTTGAAATCACTGATTTGGACACCATGGGACCAAAACCCAAATCTGAGAATGGCGTTTCATTGGACTCAGTGGGGGAGATATTTGTAAATCTCCAACAAGTGGCAAGTCTTGATTTTTAAAAAGGTCCAGAGATGGTTCTGATGTGCCAAGGTTGAGAATCATTGAAAAGATTCTCCCAATGGATCAATCTGGCAACTCATGGAAAAAGCCAACAGGGAGTATGGTTCCATCAGATGTTGGTGTGACATATATGAGACAATGAGAGAGTATCCCAAAGTGCATGATGGAGTCGTAAATGGTGTAGTTTCTTCCTTAAAGGCTGGCCAAGTCCAGACACTGTTCTAAACAGGGTGAGGGGAGTTGGTGTGGAATAAGGATGGAGTGAGCCTTATAGTGGTGGAAAGACAAATAAATAGGTTAAATATACTTTAATGCATACTTTTGAGTACCAATTGTGTCCTAGGCACTGTGGAGTAAGAAAGTGAATACAGAAGATGGAATGACAAACTCTGCTTGAGGTCATCCAGGAAGCCATACGAAAGAGGGGCCCACTTACGCTGTATCTTAAAAGATAAACTGAATTCATCTGTTGGACTCAGTTGGACAAGAGACAGGGAAGAGTGTCCAGGTGAGGGAACAACACTTTGGAAAAGAACGAAGATGAGAAAGAGCATGGCCCTGTGTTCCAGCAACTGTGAATACTTGCCAGCCTGGGAGTGTGGACACGATGGGGAGAGAGTAGTGGACAGTGCAGTGGCGGGAAGTCTGGCAGGGGCCAGCTTCTGAGCAGCCTTGCATGTTAAGTACTGTTTGGGAATTTGTTCTGTGGAAATGGAAGCCTACTGAGTTTACTCAAAGAAATAACACGATCTCCAATCTCCCGGAGAAACGGCTAGTAGGGCACCAGGAGAGGCAGGGAGAGTAGTTGGGGGCTTTGGTACAATACTGTTGAGGAGCTTCTGAAGCCTTTAAACAGATCAGTAGTGATGACAGTGGATACAGTCAGGCGACTGGCTGATTGGATGACCTTGGGGCGGGGTGGAGGAAGAGTTGTATGACTTCTCAATTCTTGTCTCCGTGGAGAAGTGGAGAAGGATCACTTTGGGTAGGGGAGGGTGATGAGTCCAGCTTTGGGCAGAACTCTGGAAACACCAACCAATTTAAGGGAGGTGGAATCTGGGAGACCCAGCCAGAGAAATGGTAGAAAAATTAGGAGAATTAGAGTCACAGAAGCCCGGGAGGCGAACATTTCCGGGAAGGCGTTGTGAACGAAAGAGCTGGGAATGGAAAGCTGTCAACAGCATTTGGCCACGGGCAAGACAAGGGTGGAGGCCAGACTGCCAGGGCTGCAGGGAGGGGATGAGGAAGCCGGAGGTGAGGGTGAGGTGGTTGGCTCTCCCGACCAGAAGTATGGATCCCACAGGCGTTCGGAGAAGGCAGAGACCTCCCTTCTGGGTTCCAGAGGAGGGAGTTGGAGCTGGCCTCCACTTGCAATGTATTTGTAATGCCTTCTGAAGTTGTCATTGTGGTTTATTTCTCTGCATAAGCTTTGATTATAATGGTGAATAGGGATTATAAACTAACCATAATAAAAAAGAGTGACACTGACAATGAAGAAAATATTGCCTGGGGCGCTGGTGAAAAACACACCTATTTGGAGGTCAGAGGAAAGGCGGGCAGAACGGCAGAGCGGGGAGGCGCTTCCCCTCCACCTGGCCCAGCTCGCCCGCAGCCTCCTCCAGCCGGGCCTCCTTCGGGCTCCCCCGCCCACTCGGGGGCGTGGCCACCGACACCCCGCCCCGCCGCCCGCGGCCACGTGATCTGTCAGTTCGGGGAGACGGAGGAAAATGGCCGCCGGGTGTGGTGAGGGCTACGCGCTGACAGCCGGCGTCTCTCCCTCGCCAGTCCTCTGACAGAGCCTGCGGCACAGCGGGCCCTTTCCGCCCGAGCTGTGGACGCCGTCCTGGGGCGGGTTGTGAGACGGTCAGTGTGGTGGTCGGCTTTGCGGGGTGCGCGGGGAGGCGGCGAGGCCGGGTGTGGGGCCGCGGCTGGGGGCCGGGGGCCGGGGCCGGCTTTCCGGGCGCATCTGCGCGGTGGAGCGCCGGGAAGGTTTCGGGTTGGCTGTCTCAAGGGGTCAGTCCCTCGGGGCGAGAGGCGCCTCGGGACCCGGGGGGTGCTGTTAGGGGAACGGGCGTCTTCCCTTCGCGGGGCAGCTGCTGGCGCCGCACCGCCTCGAGAGCCCCGGGGCCGGTCCCGCCGGGCCGCCTTCGGGGTTTCTTTCCCTGGGCTTCCAGGGGCGAGGTGGTTGGCCTTCTCCCTTTGCTTTCAGTCGGGCTCCGTCGCCCCATTGTCCTGGGTAGGCCTTTAAATGCCTGGCAGAATGTCAGCAAGCCATTGGTTAGACGCTTCCATGATGTCTGTACAGGGAAACGATTTCTTTGTCAGCCAGCAATGTTGGATTCTTTTTCTTTCGAGTTGTTATTGACATACAGGGAGGTTTAAACCAATGAAGACTATTTTGTTATTAATAACTGTTTATGGAGCCGTTTCTGCCAGCCGCTGGGGGCGCTGGTTAAAAATGTAGCTTTCTTAGCCTTACCGTCGGATTCCCATTCAGCTGGCCTGGGGTGTGGCGCAGGAATCACCCCTTCGGACGCGAAGGGGTGATTCTGATACATTTTGTCACTGCCTGCACTTTGACGACCCTGAGGATCAGACGTCTAACATTTTTTAAAGCACTGTAGGAGATCTGATGCAGAGCCGAGGTTGAGAAATGCTGCGGCAAGGTTGTGTTCTTTGTTCTCCAGCTTTATTAGCATGGACATTTTCATCAGAATCGTTTTGGGGTGCTTGTTAATATGTCAATTTCTGGGCCCACCCCAGACCTACTGAATGGGATTCTCTAGCGGAGAAGCCCCGGGAATATGTGTATTGACAAGCCTCCCAAGTAACTTTGATGTACACAAGTTTGAGAATCTTTGTTCTACACGGTGTGTGTGAATGATTTCCAGATCTGTTTTTCCAATTACTGGGTGGATTCTCCAACTCGGCCTCAGATTCAGCCTCGCCAAAGCACCCCACGGCTGGCCTCATTCACCCAGCAGTAGTGCTGAGGAGGGAGGGGGCGATAACCCTACAGAGGAGAGTCCTGACTTCCTCCTGACTTCCCTTTTTTTGTTGATGGCCGCATCATCCTCCTGGCGCCTATGCATGGCATCTAGTCATCTTTGACCTGTTCTTTTCACCTCCTATCAGTCACATAGTTTCTTTTATTTCTACATCCAGGATATCTCTTCTGGATATTTTGGTAGGTCAAATATGGGGGATTTTGTATTGTTCAAGGTCACATCTCTGATTTCTTCTCCATCCCCACTAGCTGTCCCCTCTCCTGTGGGCTGTCTGTTTTGGTGATTCCCTGACTGGTATTGAGGGTTCTGATTCTTTGGGTTTTTCTGGCCTGGACCACATACACTGCTGGGAGATTAATTTTCCTAGGATCATGTGAGTGTGGCATCCCCCTCTTCCTGCTTTTGCTTAAGTACTGTCAGCTTCTCCACTTTATCTGCTGCTCTGTTAGTTAGGGCTGTTTAAAAGGCAAGGTAAATTGCTTTTGCCTCAGGGAAAAGGAAACTTATAGGACTGATTGAGAATCAGCAAGAAATCAGGATCCAGGCAGCTCCACTTCCTGCGTCTCTCAGGGACCACATTTGCTTTCTGACTTATGAGGAGTCTTTTTCTCTGTCCATATCTGTTGGGTTCTCTCTCTGCTGACTGGACTGTCTCAAATTGTATCATTTGCGCATCACCCATAATGACTGGGTCTCTGGTTTCTAATTCCCAGTTCTAGAGAGAGGAATCTGATTGGCCTAGCTTATCTCTTTGAGCAATCGCATGTCGCAGATCATATGCCCATCTCTGGTTATGGCTGGTGGTAGAGAACATGGCTGTTGAGGGTAGCTGGAGCTGTGGGCAAAGTCTTACAGAAGAGGCATCTTGAGCATACCTATGCAGTTGTTCAATTTGATGGTTATCTCTGACGTTTCTACTTGCTCTAGACCTGTAATAGATTCTGGGGATATAAGAATGAAAGAGAGACAGCCCTTATCCTTGAAGAGGTTACAGATCTAACCACCCTCACTTTCCAGTCTTACCGCTCACTTTTTACTTAAACATTCCATCCATGCTATTCGTTGTTTCCTGGGCACACACGCATAGTCACTCAGTTAACACTCTCTCCATCTGTTTTCATGCTGTTCCTTTTGCCTAGTATGCCCTTTGTTCATTTCCCACCTATTGGACCCATTCTTCAAGGATCAACACAAAATGATACTTCCATGATACCCCAGTGGGAGTAGTAACTTTTTTTAGAACTCTCTTAGCACTTTGGATTTCTCTAGCACTATTCTACCTTGACTTATAGCATGGATTTATCTGGTTGCTGCAACGTTTGCTTTTTGAATTATGTTAGGCAAGTTACTTATGTATGAAACCTGTTTTCTCATCTGTAAAATGAGAAATACTGTTTACTTAACAAGATTACTGGAAAATCAAATAAGATCATAGATATAAATGCATCTTATAAACTGTAAAGTGTTATGAGATGTTATTTTTGTGATGAAGTTCTCTTATGTCTCCTGGTGAACTCTAAGCTTTTTGAAGGCTTGATAGGAATCCACTAAAGGCTAGCATGGGCCTTGCACGTGATGGTGCCCTGGAAATACTGGCCAAACAGATGAAATCTTGCCCCCTGGGCTTTCTTGATTCACCTGCTGTCTATTGAGCCTCTCCTGTGTTCCTGGAAATGTGTCAGGTGTTGGGAAACAGCAGTGACCAAACTTGACATGTTTCCTGCCTGGGAACACAGTCACTGCAATAAAGTGCAGTGAAACTTTAAGGAAGGCAGCTGTTGGAGGAACCAAGAAGAGAGGGAGGAGAAAGAGGAGGGTGAGAAAGAGAAAGGAGGAGGCAGAGGAGGAGGCCCTAAGCTGGTCTTAGAGCGGGGAGGCCCTAAGCTGGTCTTAGAGGGGGCTGTCAGGGAAGCCTTACTGGGGAATTGACATTTAAATTGAGACCTGAAGGCAGTCATGAGGTTTTTCTGGCAAAAGTGTGTGTAGGGGCGGGGCTGGGGGTAGGGGGAGAAGATCCTTCTTCTTGTTAAGGTGAAGGGGAAAATGACAGAGAGGAGGATGGGATTTGGGTTGAGTGTTTTTGTTTTAAGACAGGTGGGAATAGGACCTGTTTAAAGGATTCATTTAAGAGGGAAAGCAGGGCTAATCAAAAGTGAAGCCTTTGAGGGAGGGACTGGGAGACCTGGCCTTTGTGGGACATAATGTGATTTACCCGGCGCACTGCAGATTGAACTCTTGATTTATCTTATTAGAAGCCTGGCTGACGGGAGTCATTTTATAACTATCAGCTGTGGCAGACTTTTCTCCTGTTAAATTAATAAATGTGATGTAACTTGATCAAATTCAGTTCAGGAAACATTGATCAATTCTTTAATGTGCACAAGAAACTGTTTTAGGTGCTTCTGAATTTGTGAAGTTAAGACTTGTGAAGTTCCTGCCTTTAAGAAACTTAACAATAAAGAAGGATGAATGATGGTGGAGATTACCAGAATTCAAGGCATAGAATGTTGAACTATCAGCAAAGCCTGCTATAGTATTTCCCCAAATACACAAAGTAGAGAATGATATGATAAGCCCTTGTATACCCATCCCCCAGCTCCAACCAGCAATTAACAATATTTTGCCAATTTTATTTCAGCCATTTCCCTCTTCCCCCAACCACCCCCTTCCTCCCCCAGTACTATAAGGAGACCTGAGCCTCCGTAGGGCAGGAATAATGTCTTATTCAACTTGTCAGTCATAACCTGTAGCATGGTGCCTTGCAAATTATAGACTGCCAATAAACTATTATTGGATTGAACTGTTATTGAATTATAGCTGTGTAGAATTGTATGCATTTACTCAGAATTATATGACAAGAATAGATCACCTTTCCTTAATAGATTAGTTTAAAGGATATCTTTTGGGTAGCTTAAGGCAAAGCAGCTTCAATTATAAGATTTTTTTTCTTTATTATTAATGTTTTCTGCTTAATCTTAGTCTAGAGTCTAAGTCTAAAGTCTTAATCTTAGTCACTATCTATAGGAATGATAACTATTTTACCTTTTGTGTGTCTAAAGGTGATACACATACAATCCATGTAATGGATTGGAGGAGAGAGGTAACAGGATTTGAAAGTCTAAGATTTTCAATCTTGTTTTCTTTAACAATTGAGGTCAATGTCTATAGCTACTTTACTGTGCTCATTCCAGTCTTGTGTGATATTGTAGTGAGGAAAAATATTTGATCCAAATAAGGGCTTTGTCAGACATCTGTGTGTTTAAAATTTTTATTTTAAAGTAATTGCAAACTTATAGAAGACTTGGTAAGAATAGTACAAAGAACTCTCTTTTACCCCTTACCCAGGTTCACCAAGTGTAAAATTAAGATTTAGTTTGCACATAGCATTTGTAATTATATTCCTGTTAATTCCATAACCATTTATTGGGAATGTACCAAGCCCTTACTTAGTTGCTGAGGATGAAAAGAAAACTAGGATGTGATCCTGTTTTCAAAGATTTCATAGTAAATTAATAGAGGCATAATACTGAAAGTATGCACAAAGTACAGTCATGTGTCATTTAACAATGGGGACGTGTTCTGAGAAATGAGTCATTTTGTTGTTGTGCGAACATCATAGAGTGTCCTTACACAAACCTAGATGGTATAGCCTACTACACACCTAGGCTATATGGTACTAATCTTGTGGGACCACCGTTGTATATGTGGTCTGTCATTGATGGAAAGGTCGTTATGCGGCACATGACTGTATAGTTGTGCTAGATGAAACTGTCCAGGACAGGGCATGAGAGAATGGGGGGCAAGAGGGGAGGAGGAGGTCCTAGAGGAGATGACCCCTGAGCTAGATTTTGAAGGAATGTTTTGGTTTGTTAGAAAGTTAAAGCCAGGTCAGGATTCCAGGCAGTTGGCTCAGTATAGGCATGCTTATTCATTCATAAATATTGGTTATCTCCTGTGTGCCAGGCATTGTTCTATGTGCTGGAGATTCAGTGGCAAACAAAACAGAAATAGTCCCCACTCTCACTGAGCTACATTTTTGAGGTGAGGTGGGGAACAGGGAGGCAGACAAAAAATTAAAAAATGATATCTTGAGTGATGCTAAGTGCTATTTGGAGAATAGGCAGGATTATGGGTGTGGAATGAGAGAGGGGGTGATGGCTGTTTTATACACAGTGGTCAGGGAAGCTCTGATCAGGTGGCATTTGAACAGAAACCCAGCGTGGCCCAAGCAAAATGGAGGAGAAGGAGAGTGGTAGGAGATGAGCTCAGGAAGGTGGAGAAGGGGTGGAATAGATCAAGCAGGGCCTTGTAGGCCATGGTAAGGATTTGGGATTTTATTTTGAGTGAGAGGACAACTGTTAGAGAGTTTTGAGCACAGGATGGTCATAATAAGACTTAATGATTTAGGAGGATGACTCTGGCTTTTGCATGGAGAAAAGGTTGTGGAGGTGGCAAGGACTACCACCCAGGCCCAGGAGTGTCAACACCAGGGAAGGCTCTAGGAACTGCATTTTGGGTCAGTGTTGCTAAAGATTTAAATGAAAAGAGGAGAAAAGGAGGTTGAACCATGGGAGAGGCCACATTCAGGAATTTATTTGTTATTTCTGGAGGATACAGAAATTAGGAAGTGTTGGGAAACACAGTCACTATTGTTGCTTTGGTGTAGTTTGTAATGGGAGAAAAGTTATAGAGCGCATCTACTAATCATTTGGCCTTTTGGTGAAACCATTTTGAATATACCAAAAAAATTCTATTAGCCTATTACATTTGTTTGCAAGTTCTAAAAATGAGCTTACTGCAACATAAAGATCTTTTTTCTAGCCTTGCTATTGCCTGTTTCTGCCATTTCCAAAAAGAATTTCAAGACATTAATTTTCTTGCTAATTGTGCAAAAGAACATACAACCTTATATTCCCATTAGACAAAAAATACTGTGGACAATAGATTATAATGATGCCCATTCATTCAAGAAATATAGTGTCTTCTGTGGGCCAGCAACTGTGCTAGGAATTGGATATTTTGTATAAAACAAAAGACAATAGTCCTTTTTCTTATAAAGCTTGTATCCTAGTGGGAGAGACAGCTAGTAAACAGGTAAAAATTGCAAGTTTAGGGGAGTGACGTCAGCATCATGGCAGAATGAGCTTTCCCCTTTGAATATCTGCCCCCTAAGACACAACAAAAACATCAGTTGCATACCAACAGAGGACAATCATACACCACAAAAGACTTCCAAGAGACCCAGGCAGCTGTACATCTGAAGGTGGAGGTGTGGGAAGCCCTGGAGGATGTGGGGAGAGGTAAGGAGATTTACTCCCCTTCCCCATTTGATTGGCAACACTGGATTGGCAATACTGGTCAGCGTGGCTCACAGACAGAGATAGGGGAGGGGCGGCCTTCTGTGGGAAAACTATTGCCCTCCAAGTGCTCTCACAGAGGCACAGTGTTGAGCAATTCCCACAAGGAAGTGACGACGGAACTGTTGCAGGAGTGTGATCAACATTCAAGCACCCCAGGAGAGCAGATAGCGAGGGAAGAAAGAAGCCCTCAGGATGGGCAGGCGAAAGAGAGAGCCCCTGCCCCCACACACCCTGCACTTCAGCACAGTCCCCCTGGGGATCACAGTGGGCTCAGAACACACAGCTCTTGACCTCCACCCAGTGGTGGCAGGTGGAAACTGTGACCAGCTATCCTCACCATGAGAAATAGTAAAGCAAAAACCTGAGGCTCTGTGCAAAAGTATCTTAAATCTCCAGACCAAGAGGAAAATGACAAACACCCAGAAACCAACCCTGAAGGCACAGAAATCTATAACCTAAATGACAGAGAATTCAAAATAGCTGTCATAAAAAAACTCAATGAATTACAGGAACACTCAGAGAGACAATTCAATGAATCCAGGAATTTCTTCACAAAAGAGATTGAAATCGTAAAGAAAAACCAATCAGAAATCTTGGAGATGAAAAACACAATGGGCAAGATAAAGGAAAATCTGGAATCTTTAAAGAACAGAACTGACAATATGGAGGAGAGAATTAGCATTTTTGAGGATAGGCATGCAGAAATGCTCCAGATAGAGGAGGAGAGAGACTAAGACCGAAAAGAAATGAAGAAATTCTTTGAGAAAAATCAGACTCAATTAGGAAATGTAACATAAGGATAATAGGTATTCCAGAAGGAGAAGAAAGGGAAAAGGAGCAGAGAGTTTGTTCAAAGAAATAATGGCTGAGAACTTCCCAAACCTGGGGAAAGAGCTGGAAATAACAGTGAATGAAATCAATAGATCACCTAAATATATGAGCAGGAAAAGACCCACTCCACAGCATATAGTGGCAAAGTGGGCAAAAGTCAATGATAAAGAAAAAATATTAAGGGCAGCTAAACAAAAAAACAAAATAACATACAAAGGAATCCCCATCAGGGTCTCAGCTGATTTCTTGACAGAAACTCTACAGGCTAGGAGAGACTGGAATGATATATTCAAAATCCTGAAAGACAAAAACCTTCAGCCAAGAATACTCCATCCAGTGAAAATATCCTTCAAATATGATGGAGAAATAATAACTCTCCCTGATAAACAAAAGCTAAGGGAGTTCATCGCTGCAAGACCCCCACTACAAGAAATGCTCAAGAAAGCCCTTATGTCTGGGGAAAAAAAGGAAAAAAAAAGAGAAAGGGGATACAAAGTTTTGAGCAAGGAGGAAAATAGACTAAACCAGAGAAATTGCAGCTCTCTATCGGAATCGGTTAGCAAACACTTAGTTACAAAAATCAAGATTAAGGGAAGGAAAACACCAAGAATGAATATAAACTCATCCCTTTAAACACACACTCACAACACAAGATGGGATAAGTAGTGGCAACAATAAATTAGAAGGGGAAGAGGAGAGGGGTTGAGTCGACTTAGTCTAAGGAAACAAGAGGCATCAGAAAATGGACTATCTCATCCATGAGATTTTTTATATAAACCTCATGGTAACCACTAAACAGATAACCAGAACAGAATCACATAGGACAAATAAAGAGAGAATTAAGAGAATCATCATACAGAACTGCCAAACTGAACTGGCATGGGACAAGAAGTGAAAGAAATGCAAAAGAACCAGAAAATGAGCGATAAAATAGCAACATTAAACCCTCATATATCAATAATCACTCTAAATGTAAATGGATTGAATTCTCCAGTCAAAAGATACAGAGTGGCAGGATGGATTAAGAACCAAGATCCAACAATATGCTGAGATCCAACACATCTCAGCTCTCAAGACAAACACGACTCAGAGTGAAAGGATGGAAGACAATACTACAAGCTAATGGCAAACAAAAGAAAGCAGGAGTTGCCATACTTATATCAGACAAAGTAGACTTCAAGATAAAAAAGGTAATGAGAGACAAAGAGGGGCAATATATAATGATAAAAGGGATACTTCACCAAGAAGACATATCACTTATAAATATTTATGCACCCAACACAGGAGCACCAAAGTACATAAAGTAACTATTAAAAAACCTAAAAGGAGATATTAACAACAACACAATAATAGTAGGACATCTCAACACCCCACTTACATCAGTGGATAGATCATCCAGACAAAAAGTCAATAAGGAAATAATGGACTTAAATGAAAAGCTAGATGAGATAGACTTAATAGATATATACAGATCACTCCACCCCAAAACAGCAGATTACACATTCTTCTCAAGAGCACATGGAACATTCTCAAGGATAGACCATATATTAGGAAACAAGGCAAACCTCTATAAATTTGAGAAGACTGAAATTATAACAAGTGTCTTCTCTGACCATAATGCTATGAAACTAGAAATCAACTACAAGGAAAAACTGGGAAAATTACAAAGATGTGGAGACTAAACAACATGCTGCTGAACAACCAATGGATTGTTGATGAAATTAAAGGAGAAATCAAAAACTGTCTGGAGACAAATGAAAATGAAACTATACCATACCAACTCATATGGGATGCAGCAAAAGTGGTCCTGAGAGGGAAACTCATAGCAATACAGGCCCACCTTAACAAACAAGAAAAACCCCAAATAAGCAACCTTAAACTACACCTAACAGAATTAGAAAAAGAAGAACAAACAAAGCCCTGAATCAGCAGAAGGAGGGAAATAATAAAAATCAGAGCAGAAATAAATGAAATAGAAACCAAAAAAACAGAAAGGATCAATGAAACAAAGAGCCGGTTCTTTGAGAAGATAAGCAAAATTGACAAGCCCTTAGCCAGACTCACTAAGAAAAAAAGAGAGGAGACTCAAATAAATAAAATTAGAAATGAAAGAGGAGAAATTACAATGGATACCACAGAAATACAAAGGATTATAAGAGAATACCATGAAAAACTATACACCAACAATTGAACAACCTAGAGGAAATGGACAAATTCTTAGATGCATACAACCTCCCAAAACTGAATCAAGAAGAAATAGAGAATCTGAATAGAGCAATCGCAAGTAAAGAGATTGTAACAGTAATCAAAAACCTCCCCCCAAAATAAAAGTCCAGGACCAGATGGCTTCCCTGGAGAATTTTAGCAAACATTCAAAGAAGATTTAATACCTATCCTTCTCAAACTATTCCAAAAAATAAAGGAAGGTGGAATACTCCCTAACATAGTCTATGAGGCCAACATCACCTGACACCAAAGCCAGACAAGGACAATACAAAGAAGGAAAACTACAGGCCAATATTGCTGTTGAACATAGACACAAAAATCCTCAAGAAAACATTGGCAAACTGCATACAACAATACATCAAAAAGATCATACACCATGACCAAGTGGGATTTACACCAGGGACACAGGGATGGTTCAACATCCACAAATCAATCAACATGATACACCACATTAACAAAATGAAGAATAAAAACCACATGATCATCTCAATCGATGCAGAGAAGGCATTTGACAAGATCCAACATCCATTTATGGTAAAAAGTCTCAGCAAAATGGGCATAGAAGGAAAGTACCTCAACCTAATCAGGGCCATATATGACAAACCCGAAGCTAACATCTTACTTAATGGGGAAAAACTGAAAGCCATTCCTTTGAGAACAGGAACAAGAAAAGGGTGCCCGCTCTCACCACTTTTATTCAACATAGTCCTGGAGTTTTTGGCCAGAGCAATTAGGCAAGAAAAAGGGATAAAAGGACTCCAAATAGGCAATGAAGAAGTGAAACTCTCACTATTTGCAGATGACATGATCTTATATATAGAAAACCCCAAAAAATCCATTGGAAAACTACTAGAAATAATCAACAACTACAGCAAAGTGTTAGGGTATAAAATCAACTTACAAAAATCACTTGCATTTCTATATGCTAATGATGAACTAACAGAAACAGAATTCACAAAGACAATCTCATTTACAATTGCAACAAAAAGAATAAAATATCTAAGAATAAATTTAACCAAGGAGGTGAAAGACCTATACAATGAAAACTATAAGACACTATTTAAAGAAATTGATGACGACATAAAGAAATGGAAAAATATCCCATGCACATGGATTGGAAGAATAAGCATAGTTAAAATATCCATTCTACCTAAAGCAATCTACAGATTCAATGCAATCCCAATTAGAATCCCAATGACATTCTTCACTGAGATAGAACAAAAAATACTGAAGTTCGTATGGGGCAACAAAAGACCCCGAATAGCTAAAGCAATCCTGAAAAAAAGAACAAAGCCGGAGGCATCACAATCCCTGATTCAAAATATACTACAAAGCTATAGTAATCAAAACAGCATGGTACTGGTACAAAGATAGACACACAGATCAATGGAACAGAATTGAAAGCCCAGAAATAAAACCACACGCCTACGGACAGCTAATCTTTGACAGAGGAGCTAAGAACACACAATGGAGAAAGGAAAGTCTCTTCAATAAATGGTGCTGGGAAAATTGGATAGCCACATGCAAAAGAATGAAAGTAGACCATCTTCTATCACCATACACAAAAATTAACTCAAAATGGATTAAAGATCTGAAAGTATAAAACTCCTGGAAGAAAATATAGGCAGTATGCTAATTGACATTGGTCATAAAGGGATCCTTTTGGATTCCATGTCTACTCGGACAAGGGAACAGAAGAAAAAATAAGTGGGACTTCATCAGACTACAGAGCTTCTACAAGGCAAATGCAACCAAGATCAAAATGAATAGACAACCCACCAGCTGGGAGGAAATATTTGCAAATCATATATCTGACAAGGGATTAATCTCCGTAATATATAAAGAACTCACACAACTGAACAACAAAAAAACAAACAACCCGATCAAAAAATGGGCAGAGGATATGAACAGACATTTTTTCCAAGGAAGAGATACAGATGGCCAATAGCCACATGAAAAGATGCTCAACATCACTAATCATCAGCGAAATGCAAAACTACGCTAAGATATCACCTTACACCTGTTAGAATGGCTATAATCACCAAGACAAAAACCAATAAATGTTGGAGAGGTTGTGGAGAAATGGGAACCCTAATTCACTGCTGGTGGGAATGCAAACTGGTGCAACCTTTATGGAGAACAGTATGGAGATTCCTCAAAAAATTAAAAATAGAAATACCTTATGATGCAGCAATCCCACTATTGGGCATCTCCCCAATGGACCTGAAATCAACCATCCCAAGAGGCTTATGCACCCCTCTGTTCAGTGCAGCATTATTCACTATAGCCAAGAAGTGGAACCAACCCAAGTGTCCCTCGACTGATGATTGGATAAAGAAGATGTGGTATATGTATACAATGGAGTAGTACTCAGCCATAAAAAAAAGACAAAATTGTCTCATTTGCAACAACATGGATGGACCTAGAGGGTATTATGTTAAGTGAAATAATCCAGAGAGAAAAAGACAAACACTGTATGACTGCACTCATATGTGCAATATAAACTAACACTCGGACAGAGAGAACTGTTTGGTGGTTACCGGGGGCAAGTGGGGTGGGGGGTGGTACAAGGGGTACAGGGTTGCATTCATATGGTGACTGACAAACAATATGTACAACTAAAACTTCACAATGTTATAAACTATTAAAACATCAATAAAAATTAAAAACAAATTACAAGTTTAGAAAAGTGCTGTGAGGGGAAATAAAAAAGGATCCTATGAAGGAAACAGAAAGGATCCTATGATAGGGAGTAGTTCAGGTTAGGGGAATCCACTAAGAAAGGGTAGTTAAGATATATTAATATTCTTTTATGTAAAAAAGCTATTTGTTATTGAGTTTGTGTGTGTTAAGCACTCTTTTAATCCCTTTGCATGTAACTATTCAGTTATTTAACGATGGTGAAACTTAGACACTGAGGTCAAGAAACTAGTCCAAGGTGATAAAATATTAAGTAGTAAAGTCAGGAGTCAAACCAAGGCAGTCTGGTTCTAGGGTCCATACTTTTAGCCACTACATTAAATTGCACTCTAAGAACGCCTTTTTGAAGAGATAACATTGAAACTGAAGGTTGGACAATGTTTGTGTTTTTATCTGTGTTCAGATATGATTCCCAAGTGGTCTTGCTTTTGTCTTGACATCATGGTCACAGAGTGACCTTGTCTGATTTGTGTGTTCTGTGAAATAGTTTCTGTTCACATGAGAATGCCAAGGTCTAGCTGTGCATGTCAGGCCCATTCCTGAGAGTCAGGGGCTACTTTTCTCTTTCTTAGCCCCTATTATGTAGGCATTGTGCTAGACATAAGGTGGGTCCTTCCTCAAGAACTTGTAGTTTAGGGGAGATGTGGACAAGGATAAGTCATATGGAAAGTTGAGTGTGGTATGAGTAGTCTAAGTTTAGATGTATGCACAGCGTGTGGAGGAGTCTCGGAGCAGGGACGCTGGCTCAGCTTAGAGTAAACAGCCAGTCAGTGAAGCCTTCCAGGAGAAGATAATGTTAGAGCCATGTCCTCAGGGATGAGTAGAAGCTATCCAGGCTTACATGTGGAGGATGGGCTTTCTAAGCCAAGGAGGCAGTAAGTACAAAGGCCTGGAAAAAAGAAAGCATGGGGCAGCTGAGGAACTGCAAGTAGATTAGTCTGGCTGGGGCTGGAAGTGTGGATGTGAGTGGGGAAGTGGGTTTGGGTAAAGGGTGGGAGGGATGGGGCTGGGGAGGGGAGAAAGAGATGAGGCTGGAATGGTAGGATGGAGCCAGATTGTGAAGGATCTGCATGCCCTCACCATCAGGATCAAGAATTGAGTTTTTCCCTCATTGCTTTGCACAGAGCAAAGCTTTTCATAGAAATTACAGAATTGAATCTTTACAATGGTTTTAAAAGGCTTAAGGATTTAGTTCCTTGAATAACTTGTGAATAATAAAGCCATCATCGTCTGTTCTCTTAGCATGAATTTATGGGGAACTAATGGAAGGATTTTAAGAGCAGTGTATTTTAGATCACTCTTGCTTCCATGTGGCAACTGGATTGGAATGGGGAAAGACAGGAGGGAGGAGACACAAGTTGGGCGACTGTCACATTGATCCAGGTGAGAGATGGTGCAGGAGACATTTTTAGGACCGATGTCTAGATCACAACAGTTTCCTTTTTTCTAGAAACAGTGCCAATTCCATGTGACCTTGTAACCCCCTGCCAACCCTGTGACTATAGTTGATTGGTTCTGGGTTGGCACCTGACACAATCTGGGCAATCAGAGAGCCGTTTTCTGGGACTTTTGGATTTGGGAACAAAGAATAGTCTGCTTTTTCTGTTTTTAGAAACTTCCTGATTTAGGGCCAGATAGCTGTTGGCAGCCATATTCCCACTTGTGAAGAAGAGGTTGGTCTATAATGAAAGTAGATTAAGCCAATAGAGAATGAGAATTCTACTGGCATTTGAGGTCCAGTGGCATCCACCTTTCCTACAGTGTGGTTATGGGAAATATACCAATATTTGTAAAATAAATTTTCTGTTTTGCTTAAGCTAGTTTAGATTTGTCTCTTGCACCCTTAGGAGTTTTGATTGGTATAGATGGTGAAGGCCTGAAACTAAGGCACTGAGAGTGGGGTTGGCTCATCTCAGATGTTAGGAGGTAAATTGTACAGAAGATGGTAGCTGTTGTACTCTGGAGAGAGCAGTAGATGCTTTGGTAGAGTGGATATGAGGGTGGTGTTCAAAATGAAGGGAGCAAATTGAGCAAAGGCAACCGTGTGGAGCAGCATGGCAGATAGGGGCAATTTTGAGTGCTTCATCTTGGCTGGGCTCTAGGATGGCGTGGGGTTGGTAAACGAGAGGAGTGGTAGGTAGAGCCAGATTCTGGATGCCTTACTGAGGTATGAAAGTTGATCCTATAAGAAGTGGGAACAAATGAAGGTGTTGGATGTTGGTGATGACTATTAATAAAAATCTCTTACTCGTTTCCAATGATAAAAGTACCACATTCTAGAAAATTAGGAAATAAAGTTTCTAAAGAAAATAAAAATTATGTTAATGCCATCACCATTTGATCTGTTTCATTTCAGTATTTAAAATTGTGTATATTTTCAATAGTTGAGACACTGTATATCTAGTTTTTTCATAGTTAATTTTTTCTCCCACTAACAAGCATTTTTCTATCAGTACACTTTTGGAAACCTTTTGATGACCATATATTATTCTACTGTCTGAACGTATCATAATTTATGTAATCCCTCGTCTCTAAGTTTTTTGTTCTTATGAATAAAATTGTGCTATATTTAAAATCTTTGTCCATGTTTCTTGTGTTTTAGAATTGAAGTTACTAGATGAAATAATTCTTTTTGAGGATTTTTTAAAAAGTTAGGTGTTATTGAGGTACAATTTACGTACAATATAATTCACCCTTTTTAGTGTCCAGTTTTGAATTTGACAAAGGCATATAATTTGTAACTACCACCACAGTCAGGATATAGAACAGTCTATGAACTCCCCAAATTCTCTTGCACCCTGTTGTAGTCATCTCATTCCACCACCTTAGACCCTGACAACCTCTGATCTGTTTTATGTGCATATAGTTTTCCTTCTCTAGAATATCATATATATGGAATAATATAGTGCAATAGTTTCTGTCTTCTGGCTCCCAAAGATGAACTTCCATTCCATATTCAAAACACATTCACCCCATCCCAAGGCCCCCCGAAGTCTCGGCTCATTACAGTATCACTCAAAGTCCAAAATCTCATTTGAATCTTGTCAGTTCAGAAGTTCCAAGTCCTATCATCTAAATCAGGTATGAGTGACGCTCTGTGTATAGTTTGTCCTGAGGCACGATTCCTGTCCATTTCTGAACCTATGAAATTCAAGAAAAAGTTATGTACTTTAAAATACAATGAGGGGACAGGCATAAGATACCAGTTATAGACATTCCTGTTCAAGGGAGGGAATGGAAGGAAAAAAGGAGTCACCAGTCCCAAGCAATTTTATTCTCTTAACAGAGCAAAAGTTAAAAATTTTTTTTTTTTTTGTGAGGAAGACCAGCCCTGAGTTAACATTTGTTGCCAATCCTCCTCTTTTTTGCTGAGGAAGACTGGCCCTGGGCTAACATCTGTGCCCATCTTCCTCTACTTTATATGGGATGCCGCCACAGGACGGCCTAGGAAACAGTGTGTCAGTCTGCGCCCGGGATCTGAACCTGCGAACCCTGCGCCACCGCAGTGGAGCACGCGAACTTAACCGCTATGCCACTGGATTGGCCCCAAAAGTTTTTAATTTTCTTTTTTTAAGGACCATGCTTTTAGTGTTATATCAAAGAAATCTTTGCTTAATCCAAAATAGTCTATGTTTTCTTCTAGAAGTTTTGTGCTTTTAGATATTACATTTAGGTCAGTTTTGGGTTAGTATATGTATTTAGTGTAAGGTGTAAGTTGAGGTTTGTTTATTTATTTATTTATTTGCATTTGGATGTCCAATTAAATAAAAGTTTCTACTCTTTTGGAACTTACCTTCTGGTTGTGGTAGATGGACAACAAACACACAATATGTTGTATTTTGATGGTGGCAAGTGCCATGGAGGACATAAAATAGGGCAAGGGAGTGAGAGTACAGGGACCGCTGTGGAGTATGTGTGAGGTTGACATGGTCAGGTTAGACTTTTCCTCATAAGGTGACTGAAGGAAGTGAGGGAGTGAGCCATGTGCATGTCTGGTGGAAGAGAAGCTTAGGCAGACAGAAAAGCTAGTGCAGCGGCCCCGAGGTGGCACAGTTCTTGGTGTGTTCAAGCAGTGAAATGGGCAAGGAGGAGTGGTAGGAGCTGAGGTCAGAGGAGTAACACCTTGTCACCTAAAGTCATGCAGGCCAGGGTAAAACATCTGATTTTACCTTGAGTGCTTTGAGAAGCCATTCGAGAGCTTTGAGCAAGGAAGGATGTAATCTGACTCAGTACTACTCAAGGTGTGGGTCTTCCGGCAGCATCACCTGCGAGCTTGTTACAGATGCAGATTTGGGGGCTGCACGCAGACCTGCTGCCAGAATCTTCTGAGGATAGAGCCCAGGCATCTGTGTTTTACAAGCTCTCTAGGTGATTCTGATGCATGTTATGGTTTAAGAAGCTCTGGTCCAGCTTAACATTTTCAAAAGATCACTGTGGTTGCCTTGTGGAGGATAGACTGGGGGGATGGCAAAATGGAAGTAGGGAGAGCAGTTAGGATTTAGGTGAGAGGTCACGGTGACTTGGACCAGGGTGGTTGTAAGGGAGGTGGTGAGTAGTAATCAGATGTGAAATATATTTTATAGGTAGAACCAAAAGGATTTGTCAGTAGACTGAATGCAGAGTGTAAAAGGACAAGGTAAGATGTGGATAATTCCAAGGTTTTGGCCTTGGAAGAATGGAGCTGGAGCTGCCATCTACTGCGATGGAGAATGGAAAAGGCAGCAGGAGGAGCAATGGAGCACTTTCTTTTATTTGTGGGTGGTGATGAGGGCGAGGGTTTGGGGGATGCATCTGGAGTTTGGGGTTCGGATGAGTTAAGATCGAGATGAGTGTGAGTCTTGGGAAGAGAGAGATGGGCATTTTGACAGCTTAGCTCTGGGGCCTTGTAATCACTGCTGCCAGTGGAGGTATATTTGTACAAGTTTAAGGTTAAGAATGATAATATAGTTAGTAGTGACTTAGTTTTTTTTCTAATCACAGTTATGTGTATTTTGTCTAATCTGGTTTTAACAGGTATTGGAATAAAGATACCTACAGCTTTCTGTGAAAATGTCAGTTCTAATATCACAGAGTGTAATAAATTATGTAGAAGAAGAAAACATTCCTGCTCTGAAAGCTCTTCTTGAAAAATGCAAAGATGTAGATGAAAGGAATGAGGTAAGATCAAGTTTCTAAAATTAAATTCTTTTCACAAATATTTGTTGACTACCTACTATGTACAAGGCACTGTGCTAAGGTTAAAGGTAAGTAAGAAAGAAATATGTAGTTCTCACCCTTGGTAGTATTACCTTTGGTAGTAATTTCTTAGAGTTAAAAATACTTCAGATTCCATATTTTTGGAATACATTTGAACTTATATAATGATTGAATGTTGAATTTAGATGTAGGATTGAATTTTTTTTTCCAGATGGAATAATCAATTTTCAGGAAGTTTGATTACTAAAATCTAAAGTGTTTATAAGAAATTTTAGAGAGTTTCTGGATCCAGTCTTCCTAATAAATAGATTAACCGGACAAAATTAGAGCTTTTTGGAATATTTTCTTTAATGGAGTCCCAGCTGTCTTCCAGAGTTGTTCATTCCACACATCTTGGGATTTTAAAGAGACATCTTTAAGAGACAGTTAAATAGGTCATGTGTTCTGTTTAATAAGACAGGGAAGTATATATTTATCATTTTCATTAACTTATTAGATATTTCTTTTCAACAATACAAGTAAATAAAATGTTGATTTTATTTCATCATGAACAGCCAAGCTGCAACATTTTAGGGACTAATAAAGTTTTTGTATGAATTTTTTAAGTGGCAAAGTGTGTATTTGTTTTATAAAACTTAAGAAAAATAATCCTGTTTCTTAAAACTCTATATTTTCAATATAGTGTAATTTTTTGCCAGTGGGTAAGATGAATGAGGAGTGATTTTAGTTTTATACATATGTATGTATGTGTATATGTGTGCACATATATGTGTCTGTGTATGTAGACATGTAAAGAATTTTATTTATTTTTTTTATTGTGGGAAAAAACATGTAACATAAAATTTGCTGTCTTAACCATTTTTAAGTAGTTCAGTGGTGTTCAGTAGTAGTGTTAAGTAATTCACATTGTTGTGAAATATCTCCAGAACATTTTCAAATCTGAAACTCCATAGCCATTAATCAACAACTCCCCATTTCCCCCTCCCCCCAGCCCCTGGTAACCACCATTATACTTTCTGTTTCTATGAATTTGACTACTTTATGTATCTATTGTAAGTGGAATCGTACAGTATTTGTCTTTTTGTAACTGACTTATTTCACTTAGCATGAAGTCCTTAAGTTTCATCCATGTTGCAGCATGTGACAAGATTACCTTCCTTTTTAAAGCTGAATAATATTCCATTGTAGGTACCTATCACATTTTGTTTATCCATTTATCCATCAATGGACTTTTGGGTTGTTTCCTCCTCTTGGCTATTGTGAATAGTGCTGCTCTCAACATGGGCGTGCAAATACTATAAATGTTGGTAAATTGCTGAATCAAGGGTTATTACTTTATTATTATTATTGACATGGGGTACCTAATTTCATTAAATGTTAATTGTCATTAAGGAAATCTTGATATAAAAATTTTGTTATTGCAATAACATTATGATAGCTAATATTTTTATTGAATATTTATGCAAATATGGCAATTATTCTGTTTGTCATTTAATTTGAATATCAATTCTCTAAAGAATAATACTGTTATTTATCTCAATTTACAGATAAATGACTTAATTCCTCAATTTCCTATCCAAGGTGTTATCTGGTAAAACCCTAATTTGAACCCTGCTCTATTTGACTTCAAACAAACTATAATCTGTTTATGCTCTACTGCCTTTCTTTGAGTCTTCAGAATAAGTCATCTAGTGATAATGCCTATATTTTCAGTGTTTCTGTATTGAACAAATTATATTTTGGTTAGTTAACATATTACACCCTTCTATGATTATGAATAGTCAAGATTGTTATAAGAGATGAGATAAAATTTATAATTGGAGATTGCTCATTGTTATAACAGAATTACTTACAGAAATATGTAGTCATCTTATTAGCATATATTAGCATATTTGGAATAATAAAATGATGATAGTTTAAAAAGATTGTTTTCCTTCATAGACATTTTCTTTGGTAATACTGAGAAAATAGCTTTACTTGGAAGGAGGAAATTAGCATATCAATAAGCATAAAATTATATTAATCTTATTCCCATAAAGAATGAAGCATATTTGGTATAGAGCTTAACTTGGCATCATGCATGAGGTAGCATTTAATGGATATTAATGATATTTATACTAGTTTAGTATTGTATCAATTTAAATTGGAGTTTTAAAATAATAATTTGAAACAATCTGAGATTGTTTAATTATGGCTCAGTGTGAAGGCTGGGGAAAAAGTAGCTTTCTCAAGCCCTTTTAATTAGCATTTTGCTTGTACGACAGACAAAATTTAGTCTTTATAGTATTCTAAAAAGTTGCTTGGACTTTCTTTCCTTCTTTCTTGCCCTTAAAAGTAGAGTATTTAGTTACTTCATGTTAATGTGTTTTGGTTATCAGTTTTGAAAAGGCCTCTTAAATATTACATCAATAAAATAAAATGATATGGGGAAAATTGGCTAATGCTGTGCTTAGCATATAATCAGCTGCAATCAGTAAATGCTAATTTCCTTCCTTCTTTTCTTTCTACTTTTTTATAAACTAGATAAATGTCTTGGTCTGTGAATATTCTCAGTGGTGGCAAATCTTTGCTCTTTGTAGAGTGGTGAAGGGATTTTATTTTAGAGCAAAAATCCCTCTCATCTATTCTTGGTACAAGAGTATAGTGTTGAGATTGGACATTATTCTCCTAAGAAAATGAAGTGGGCTTTAAATTCAAAAGATAGATTTTGTTATGTGCATACCAGTAGATTCTGAAGGAAATTTCAAAGTGTTTTAGTTTCACTACAATTATTGGAAGAAGTATATATCCTCCAAAGGTGACTGATTTAAAGGGCAATGCTTATTTGGGTCTAATATGCCTAAATAAATAGAAGTGGAACCACGTAGGAATTGAGAAGAGCAAAAAGATGCTGAATAGGAGATGTTTTTGCATTGTAGTCTTCTGGGAAGTTGAGATAAAGGATGGTACCTTTTGTGAGGAACTTCAGTTGGTGCACAGTGTTCTGTTATGGTGTGTTTTGGCTTGAGGTCATTATAGGTAGAGTAGGGGTCATGTGAGTTATGTGATCATGAGTTTTTGGAAAGAATTGGACTTGGGATTTGCTGGGATGGAGGGGTTAGGGAGGGAAGGGGCCTTTAGTGGTTAATTTTGATGTGGAAGAATAAAGTTATCATGACTGTTCCTAACTTATTCTGCATCTCCACAGCTGTGGTTACTAGATTGATTAAGCAAGAACTAGTAGAATAAATAAGATATATTTTGTGATAAAGCTCACCTTATAAGGTAACTAATCTTCTGTCTTTGGGAATCTAATAAAACTTCATGTCGACCTTTCCCGCAAATCATTTATCTTGTTGGATAGTGTTGCTATAAAAGGTGTATCATTTAAGAATTGCTTTGGACTG
Organism: Tapirus indicus; assembly: GCA_031878705.1. Taxonomy (NCBI): domain Eukaryota; kingdom Metazoa; phylum Chordata; class Mammalia; order Perissodactyla; family Tapiridae; genus Tapirus; species Tapirus indicus. Next base: position 7,082,211 of record CM062923.1, on the reverse strand, counting down.
TGTGTAACAGCTCCCCAAACAGTGGCTTAATCTAATTAAGGTCTTATGTTTCTCACATAATGACAAGTTGAAGGAGCCATTCCCAGGCTGATATGGTTTCAGGATATCTTCCGAGGCTCCTTCTGTCCTTCTGGCCACTCCTCACTGTGTGCTGCTTACTGCACATCAGCCATCTTGATACAGCTTCAGGATTGTGTCTACATATCGGGCAAGAGGAAGGAAAAGGGGCACAGGCCAGCCGAGTTAGTCACATTACCAAGCTTTCCTGGGAGACCCAGCCAGAGCAGTGTCATGGGATTACTTCCAGCTGCAAGTGAGGCTGAACAGTGTGGGCTTTTTCAGCTGAGCACACTGCTACTCCCAACAAAATCCTGTCGCTCTGGACGCTGAGTAGACAACTTATAGTTTCTGCAAGAGAAAGTAATGACTATTCAAGTGTTTCATTTGGCTTGTTTCTAGTTAATCAAGCTTATTATCGTCTTTCATATTTGTGTTATAGGTATTTATACACATCTACATTATTTTTTCCCTCATACCCTAGAAGCACCCATCTCTGTGAATTATATGAAATGTGACTGACCCCAGAAAGTAAACGGAAAACTCTTGAATCTTTGGAATTACTATTTTGAAAACTCTGATATAAAATTCATGTATCCTTAGGGCCATGGATGCAGAGTTAATTAGCTTTAATTTATATATTATACCAGTGACTTTGATATCTCACTTTTTATCCCAGTTGATTAGAAGGGAGAAGGATGTTGCAGAAAGTATGTCAAAGAAGTCAGAGCTGATAGAGGCAAGCCTAGTGTAATAATTGATGTCTGTAGTTATGACTCAGAATCATAAACATAGTGTTTAAGGTAATCTGTTTAATAAGTAGCAGTGTGTGCATTGCCTTTTAGAGTAATGGTTATCATAAAAGTTATAATCAAATTTAATGTTTAAAGGGTAAACTTTTTCACCTGGAAAATCTATTTATGTACAATACCTCATTCCCTAATGACCCTGGTTGAATGACATGTGACTACCACATATAATTTAGTATCCATCGTTATATAAGAATGTCTGTATTTAATGCCATTTACTTTTTACTTTGTTTAAATGAGTGAAAAATGTTAAAATGTTTCACACTTGGATTATTCTTATAATAGCAGCTGTCATATTTTGCCAATTATTTGCTTGTTTGTATGTTGCCACTAATAGATTTTTAAGTTCTTTGAGACTTTGCTCACTTATTTACTCAGTGAGTTTTTGAGTACCTGTGTGGCAGTCACTGTCTTTCACACTGGGGATGCGGTATTAAAGAAAGGAAACAGACATATTTTCCACCCTCATGGAGTTTAGAGCCTTTAGGGGAAACACAATAATCAGTTGTTAATCACAGAAATAAAAGTGCAATTATGAACAAGGATTAGTATAGTAAGGGAAAATTAGAGGAGGTTAGCCAGGCTTCCCTGAGGCGTTGAAGTTTGACCCAAGAGCAGAAGGGTGGGTGGTAGTTAACTGGGTGGGGCAGAGGGAAGACTGTCTGAGGGTCCAGAGTGGGAAAGAGCTAGAGGGTACGTTGGTGGGGAGGGAGTGGCAGAGAATAGGTTTCAAGGTGGGCCTGTTGTGGTCTCTCCATCATTCAGGGCTTTTGTAGGCCATGGGAGGGATTTTGGTTTTAATCCAAAAGAGCAGTAGGAAACCACTGAGAGTTTTAAGCAGAGGAATGTTGTCAAATTAGCATTAAAAAAAAATCTCTAGGGGCCGCCCCGTGGCGCAGCGGTTTAGTCCACGCTTGGCAGCCCGGGGTTCGCAGGTTCAGATCCCGGGCGCCCGCCGATGCACTGCCTGTCAGCCATGCCGTGGTGGTGTCCCATATAAAGTAGAGGAAGATGGGCACGATGTTAGCCCAGGGCCAGTCTTCCTCAGCAAAAAGAGGAGGATTGGACGGATGTTAGCTCAGGGCTGGTCTTCCTCACAAAAAAAAAAAAAAAAAACTTTATTTCCCACACTGATATACACGCAGTAAATGGGTGCTTAAATAAGTATTTGTCTAATTGAACTTAATTTTTGGTGTAAATTTTGTCTCATATACCTTAGTATGTTTTAGCACCTTTAGTACTATCACTGTTAACCCAGTACTTCTAACCGGTTTCATATCAGGGCACTTGCAGAAAATGATAATGTGTGTACTGCACTTGCAATAGATGAGGCTTGCTGCTGCGGGGGAACCTATCCCAGGATCCAGCTGCCCCCTGCCCGCTGTCCCAAGGCTGGGGGAGCGCTATTGCTTACTACTGTGACTCATTCTGGGCACACAGACTGGGCAACTCTGATGTAACTGGAAGAGGCTTAGGTTAATGAATTAACGTTATAAGGGAAGGCTTAAAGAAACTATATATATGTATTCTGTACAGCACCTGTATTGTTTTTATTTATTGTTTTACTTTTTTCTCTCTAGTCCAGATAAAATGTCTTATAAATACGGTTAAAACCACATTCTATATCATATTCTAACTGTATTGTTAGAGAATTTGGTTACCATAGATATCCTAAGATTTTCATATACATTGTGGTAATTACTTTTCAGAACCTAGTATTATTCATGTTTATTTATTTTGAATGAAATTGCAGTACCGAAAGCAGGTTACTAATGCTGTAGTAAAAAACGTTTCATTTTCTCTTGACTTTTACATTGTTAGTAAACTGAAAAAACTAAAGATTTCAAAGGTGTTTCTAAATTAAAGAAATACTTTAAACAGTGCTTAACATACCTTTATGAAAATGTAAGTGTAGTGCATTTAACTGGTGTTTTCAGTTGAAGAATAGCATCTTGACAAGTTCTCTGTGTGTTTTATGTTCTCTAGTGTGGCCAGACTCCTCTGATGATAGCTGCTGAACAGGGCAATCTGGAAATAGTGAAAGAGTTAATTAAGAATGGAGCTAATTGCAATCTGGAAGATTTGGTATATTTTGAAATAATTTACTCATTGTCTTCTTTCTCTTTAACTTTGCTGTTTCTTTGTTTTTAAGAAGTGATTCAAAAGTAATAGATTACAAATTGTGCTTTCAGATATATCTCAACTTTGACTAAAAATTTGCTGTCAGTTTTTTTAAAGGGGTAATACAGAAGAGAAATTTTTACTTTCAATGAAAGATCTCAGCTCTTCATGTTTTTTTATATATAGGTGGTGCTGGAGCACATATACATAAAATTAAGTGCCTGCCTAGAAATTATCCATGTGTGAGTCATATTTTTAAGTAACTCCCCATAATAGTATCTTATCATTATAAATATCATTACCTTTGGTAATAGCTAGAAAGATGTGGTCCCTTCTCATATCACTTCTGAGGGATAAATCACTATTCTAGGAGGCTTGCATTTCCTCTTTCTCTGTTTCCCACAAATTGTTTTTTAGGGTCACAGAGCTACATCTGTTTTTGTTTTTGTTTTTTTTTGAGGAAGATTGGCCTTGTGCTAACATCCATTGCTAATCTTCCTCTTCTTTTTTCTTTTTTCTCCCCAAAGCCCCAGTACATAGTTGTGTATCAGAGTTGTAGTGTTGTAGCTCTTCCATATGGGATGCTACCTCAGCATGGCTTGATGAGAAGTGAGTAGGTCTGTGCCCAGGATCCGAACCAGGAACCCTGGGCTGCTGAAGTGGAACGCGCAAACTTAACTGCTATTCCACCGGGCTGGCCCCCTGTTTTTTTTTTTTTGAATTGATGATACCAATTGATGATTATAAATTGATGGTTTTAGTTGAATGATCATTGGAGTTAAATTATGAATAAAAGTTAGGATAGGATACTTGTAGTCTTTACTTAAAAAATAAAGAACAGTTCTTTCTTTATCACATAGTTTCTAAACTCATCATATGGGATCACTTCAGTGTGATAGCCTGTGAATGTGCTCTGAAATCTGATTACAGGCTCTTTAATTTAAATTTATAGTGATGGTTGCTAGCCACAAGGATTAGCTTCGAGGTTTTGATAGTCATCTTTTCTCCTTTTTAAAAAACACAGTATGTGATTAAAAGTCCAGTAAAAAGACTGAACAAGCAGTTGTGAAACCTTTTCTACACCATTGTATGTAGTAATACAAGTAGACAGATAAATTCTGAACAGAACTTATGCTTCGATGTTATTTTAGAGTAGTTTAGAGTGGGTCAAATCATGTCAATTTGGTATGATCATTTGGTATGTAAGTTTGAATTTGTTTTTCCTCACTTTGGAATGTTAGTTTTGGTTTTGAAATGTTAACATTTGTGTCTTTGTTGTCAAGGATAACTGGACGGCACTCATCTCGGCATCAAAAGAAGGGCACGTACATATTGTGGAAGAGCTGCTTAAATGTGGGGTTAACTTGGAGCACCGGGATATGGTTTGTACATTCTTTATGCTATGTTATTAATTAGCTGGAATCTTCTTAACAGTAAAAGTGTGAAATCTTATATTTTTATGTGTGAGGTGATATTATAATAATGTTTTTAGGATTTGGGGTTGGGCGTTGAAATGACCCTCAAGATTGTTTTAAAATCCAGGTGATATAATGTACTTCTTTTATAATATTCTTAGTCATCATTTTTAGTTTATTTCAGAGTTTAGAATTCTGAAATATTGTTATAAACAACTCATTACCCTTTAATATATCAAGGTTTTAGAACTTATGAGAGAATTGTTTCCTTTAAGAGGAACTTTAAGAGGGATATAGTATAGTTTTAAAAATATTTTCAGTTGTTTGAAGTTATGATTTTCAGAATAATGGAAAAAAGGAAGGAATTGATCTGCCTTGATATATAAAACATGTATTACTTTGCTGATGATGCTTTATGAAGTAAAGGTGTTCTGAATTTTTAAGAAACTGCAGTATTCCACCATCTTGCACTTTTATTATATTGTAATTGTAATGTATACAGTGTTTTTACCTCTTTAATCTTATATTTATTCTCAAAACTTAGTGAAGTACTTATTTTTATAGGAAGATACAGAACCATTTGTATCCTACCTATTTCTGAAAAGAAATTGAAGCACATTGTTATAAAAGTTTCTCCAAAGTAATTATCACAACACCTGTTTAACATTTAAAGGGTCTTTGTGTTTGGCTTTAAAACACCAAAAATTGGGGAAACTGAGGACTGTCTCCCCAGTAGTTAGTATTAAGGAACCCTAATCTCAAAGGATTGGGTGGGTGGTAGTAGCTGCGGAGTTTGTGAGGGAAGGCAGAGTCCCTGGGACTTGTGAAAGGAGAGGAGAGTGACCGCCAGGGGTCATCTAGGATTCAGGAATAATTCCAAGATGTAGTGTCAGGAAGTCTAGTGAAGATTCTTTCTTGAGAGGACCTTTAACAGGCACCAAACCATAGCTATTGCTGTAGACAGTTGGTTCCGATCTTTTCATTTTGCAAATTTGGACATTGAAATAAAAATTTAATCTTGAGAAAACATAGATTCTTGCATAGGGTGACGTTATACAAATTAAAGTGAGGGCATGGTATTAAAACAATTCTGGGCAGGCATTTTACAGATTAAAATATTGGTGTATGTGAGACTTGACTTGACTAAATGCCCAACTCTATAATTTGACCTAAATAAATTACATCACCCTTTCTTTGTCTTTCATGACCTTGCTACTTTTGAAGACTACTCGTCTATTATTTTTTAGAATGTCTCTCAGTTTGGATTTGTCTGGTGTTTCTCATGATCAGATTGAGATTGTGCTTTATTGGGAAGAAAACCACAGAGGTGATATGCCCTTCTCAGTGCAGTATGTCTAGGTACATGATATCAGAATGTGTCACTGCTGATGTTAACCTTGATTTCTTGGTTAAGGTAGTATTTGCCAGATTTCTCTACTGTAAGATTACTATTTTTCTCTTTGTAATTACTAAATATTTTTGGGAAGATACTTTGAAACTATACAGATATCCTGTTTTTGATTAAACTTTCGCTCATCTTTTAACATCTATCAGTGTATCTTGCATGCAGCAGTTATTACTGTGGTGTTATAATGGTGATTTTTCTATTTTCCTCATTCCCTCAACATTTATTAATTGGAATTCTCTGTAAGGAAGAGTTCTCTCTCTGTCCATATATATCTATATATCTACATATCTACATATCTATCTATCTATCTATCTATCTATCTATCTATATGGGCTCATGAATATTTATTTTATTCTTTGGGTTATAATCCAGTTTTCTACTTATTTTAAGTGCCCTTTCAAGATGCCCTATCCTTTTTTAGAAAATAGGATTTAGAAACCAATATCTGGGTGTTAGGTGTGCTTATTGCTACTGGGGTGTCACTGCTTGTAGTCCTTCTCAATGGGTAGATGTGAGAAATACATGTCTGGATGCTAACTCTTACATACACATACATCTATTCTGTATCTATCTGTATAGATATTTTAAAAAAGAAACTAGATTGATACCGCCAACCCACTCCATTGTGACCTTTTCCCTTTCCTTAATTTGTTTCTCTTCTCTGATGGTGAGAAATCTGGCTCTCATTATCTACACGAAGTATTTGCTTATTTGTTCAACTCTAGTATACAAATAAAGTAATTTTAGCATTTGTAATCCATACCCTGAGAGAAACAGATTTACCTACTTATTGAAGTGTTTGTGTACAGTTCTTCTTGTCTTTAGCATTACAGTATTTAGTCAAAATCTTGCTTTCCAAAGTTACCTGGTCAGCTTCTAAGTAATTTTATGATTATGTGATTCATTTGTAGTATAGTTAGATTCGTTTGTTCCAGTCTGTATTCTATCTTTCCTCTCCATATTCGGGTGGATTTCTAAAAAATTTACATACAGTGAAATTCACTCTTTGTGGTGTACAGTTCTGTGTTTTTTGAGCAGTGCATAATGTCATATGCTCACTTCCACAGTCCTATACAGAGCAAGTTCCATCACTTCAACAGTACCCTTTACTCTGCTCCTTTATATTCAACCCCTCCTCACTCCCCAATCCCTGGCCACTACTAATCTGTTTTCCCTTTCTGTAGTTTTGCCTTTTTCAGATTAGGGCAAGTATTTTTTTTTAAATATCTTTTTTAGTGATGATGAAACAGGATCAGAAGGATTAAGTGATTTATATTCTCAGAACCAAATGTGAATTGGTCCAAATACTGATTTTAAAAAAACAAACAAAGAATTTGTTCCTTAGTAAAATTTGATTACATTGGTCTCTTCTATTTAATTGCATTATAGCTAAAGAGAAAATTACCCCCAAAGAGAAAGAAAATTGCTCCTATAGCTTAGAAAATAGAAAGTTATCATGTTGTTAATTCCTACTTGATGTCTTTGCCCATCCCTGGAAATCATGATCTACAGATCATCGCTTTAGCGTCCTCTCTTTTTAAACAAGAGGTACTGTAATGATCTGGGATTTATAGGATGTGTTTAAATGCAAGAGTTGAACATGATTGCTGAAATTCCTCCCTGGAAAAAGTCTAGACTCTACAAGGAAGAGAATATTTAGGGATCTAGAAAGTTTTCTGAAGAAAAATTTTTGAACAGCCAAAATAAATCTTGGAAATTTGGAAGAGTCAACATGAATGTTCCCTATTTCAATTTCCAAGATATAGTACAAACTTTTGAATAATTATTTCTGGACTTAAGTGATTTGACTTATTTCAGGTACTATTGTATATGTCTCTAGGGGGGTTGGGAATTTAAAACTACATAGTAGTGCTTTCATAAAACAATGGTTTTTAAAAGTATATTCACAGAAGGAACTTCATTAATGGCATTTTTGTGCTTGGAGACGATCCAAAGTTTTAGCTCCCGCCTCCTTTTTTTTCCTTCAGGGAGGATGGACAGCTCTTATGTGGGCATGTTATAAAGGCCGTACTGAAGTGGTAGAGTTGCTTCTTTCTCATGGTGCCAATCCAAGTGTCACTGGTCTGGTAAGCATTAACAAAAAATACATCTGTAATATAAGTGGTAAGTTCTCTTAGGGAATACTTAAGGCTGGTTATACTTGAGACTTCATAGTGAGTAGAAACAATCTAGATCTTATCAGATAATAATTTAGAATGTGATTCCAAAACTCAATGCAAATTTTTTCCTCAAGCTAAGCTTATATCTCAATTTTTATGATCAAAAAGGCAACACTTACAGCTTAAATGTTAGTTATAGGTATATAACATTTCAAAAGAAGATTTTGAAATCCTTAAGTCATCTTGCCTTGTTTTCTGTGGGTTTGCATCTTTTTGTGTGTGTGTGTGTGAGGCCCTGAGCTAACATCCATTGCCAATCCTCCTCTTTTTGCTGAGGAAGACTGGCCCTGGGCTAACATCCATGCCCATCTTCCTCTACTTTACATGGGACGCCGCCATGGCATGGCTGACAAGCAGTGCGTGGGTGGGCGCCCGGGATCTGAACCTGCGAACCCTGGGCTGCTAAAGTGTGGACTAAACTGCTGCGCCACCTGGCCAGCCCCTGTGGGTATGCATTCTTAATCTAAAATTCTTTAAAGAAAAGAGACATTTACCAAATATACATACCATTTTTCTATACATTCTTATACATGGTAATACATGCATTACTATTTTGCTTGAGACTTGATCTCCGACTGCAGGTTAAGAAACTGTTTTTATTGATGAGGGGAATCACAATGTATATGTGTATCAAATCATCACATTGTACACTTTAAATGTCTTACTATTTTATTTGTCAGTTATACCTCAATAAAGCTGAAAAAAAAACTGTTTTATTTAAGTTAATGAAGCAATTATATAAGAAAAGTTTCACATTCCTCTTATTATTCTTGTCTGTTGGCTAGATAATCACATTACATATGTTGAATCTATAAAAATAACTGTATTCATAATATATATTTATTTAAAGTTGAGTACATCTTAGTTACCAGTTAGGTATTATGAGTATTATGTGTGTTTTTGAAGTGGAGAATGGTCTGTATCTTGATTTTTTAAAATATTACTTTGTATTACTCCCTTTGTTATTTATAGTCATGTGCTGCATAGTGACATTTCGGTCAACAATGGACCACATATATGACCGTAGTCCCATAAGATTAGTACCATATGGCCTAGGTGTGTAGTAGGCTATACCATTTAGTTTTGTGTAAGTACACTCTATGATGTTCCCACAAGGACAAAATTGTCTAATGATGCATTTCTCAGAATGTATCCCTGTTGTTAAGTGATACATGACTGTACTTTTCTTAGCAAATGTGTGCTGTAAATATCCACCTAAAAGATTTTTTCTTTCCCTCACTCCCTCCCTCCCTGTCTTCCTTCCTTCCTGTCTACCTACCTACCCACCTACCTATCTCCCAGCAGTACAGTGTTTACCCAATCATTTGGGCAGCAGGGAGAGGCCATGCAGATATAGTGCATCTTTTACTGCAAAATGGTGCTAAAGTCAACTGCTCTGATAAGGTAGGTCAGCAGGATCTTTGCGGGTTCCAGTTCATATTATGTCCACTCAGTGTGTCTAAGTTACAAGTGTTTTCATGTGATATCAAGAGACTGCTCTGATGTATTTTCTACTTATGCATATTAATGTATTTTATATAGATATACATCTCATAGGTGTGTACCTTATAGGTACTATGTACTAAGTGTCCTTCCATTGTTTTTTGTATCGCATTCATCATTCTCAGGGAAATAGAGAGGGATGGTTCGCTGTCTTCATTATTTGAAGTTTTCTGTTGTAACTCTTCTTCCTACCTTTAGTCCTATCTGCTTTCTGTGTATTGTTGCCAGAATAATCTTTCTAAAATTCAAGTTTGGTTATCTCTCTCTCATACTTAAAATGCTAAAGATATCAGTCCGTGGTATGATGTAGGAAGATAGGCCTTGCCTCCCTTTCTGCCCTTTCTCCTGCTGTCTATACCCCAAAACTACCTTGCAGGCTAGACTGTCAAATGATGTAGGTTCCTGAATTCATCTGTTTTTAACCCTTCCATGCCTTTGCATGTGCTCTTTCACAGTATGGAATGCCCTCCCCTCCTTGTCTACTTTAGCTTCTGTTCTTCCTCCACACTCAGCTCATTTGCTCTCAGCTCTAGAAAGCTCCCCAGAGTTTTGTTCTATTCATTTTTTAATCCTTACTATTTATTTCAAACATTTAATCGGCATTTATTTAGTTATATCGTTCTTCCTTGCATTTGGAGAGTTTTGATGGCTTCTGCAGTTCTGGGACAAAGCCCAGACTTTTCAGTTTGCCTCCAGTCTGTCACCCCAGGCTCACTTCTTGCCATTCCTCTCCATATACTGTATGCTCTGGATACAAAAGATTGTCTAACACTCTATGAACTTTTATGGATTTCTATGAAGTTTCTGTTTTTGTTTATTTCCTCTGCTAGAAATGTTATTACCTCCTCTGCCTGATGAACTCCTATATAATTTTTCAAGATCAGTTGAGATGTTACCTTCTTTGTTAAGTCTCCTTAACTCACCCAGTCAACTTAGATGCCCCTTCCTCTGTACTGTCAGTATTCTCTGTATACACTTCCATGAGTGCACACAACCAATTATAACGATTGATTTACTTATCTCTCTTACCACTAGACTCTAAGTTTCATGAAAGTAAGGAATGCTCGTTTTCTTTTTCATTTATGTACCTCCATTATTTTCATTAACTGTCTTAGAATTTGAGACATTGTGGGTAATCATATTTTTTTCAAATTAATAACAATTTAGCAAAACACGGAAAAACAGTTATTAGACATTTTTTGATAATTGGAGTATATTCTCAGCATAAATTTAAGTAAAATAGTATTGCTTAACTTTATGGGAGTGTTGGAAATCATTCTTATTTTTATCTGGATGATGGTTATATAGGTGTATACATAGGTAAAAAGAAATCATCAAGAAGTACACTTAAGATTTACGTATTTTATGTACTTTATACAGGTTATGCCTTATTTTACATAAAACAATAGCTTAATGAGGACTATAAGGAGACTATTGCAAATACTTGTAATAGGGTATTTAAAAATATTGTTTTGGGGACTGTTTGCTAGTTCAGATTGATTGTCTTCTAATTCAGATTAGTGAGGTTTTATTGTCTGTCTAAAGTGGATGTGATTCTATTTATTGAAGTTTCTGATTTAATACTTTAATATGATGGAGAAACTTTTAATTTCTCCTTCTGGCCTATTGAAAAATATAAAAGCTGGCATTCAAGGCCCTCCAGAATCAGGTACTATGTTACCTAGTCTGTCACTCTAACAGTTTGAGAAAATGTTTAGTACCTTCTATGTGCCGTGCCCTATATCTGCACTAAACACAGAAGATATAAAAACAAAGAAGAAATTATCTGTGCTTAGAGAAGCAGGGAGATAAGTGGGACATTTAAAATGCAAAGGCTAAGGGTCAAGTCACTGAGCAGTGTAGAGAAGAGAATTCACTGATGGCTAAGCAGTAAGTTAAAGATTTGATAGAACTGAGATTTAATCTAGACTTTGAAGAAAGAGTAGAATTTACATTAATGGAGAATAGGAGAGGAGACTGTACAAGGCACAGGGAAAAATGAGAGCCAGAGGCACCAGAGTGTGATTCTTGTGGCGTGTTGAGGTAGTATTGAGTAGACTCATGTGAGTAGAGCTGAGTGGAGTGGAGAGGAGCTGGGAGGAAGGAAGCGCTGGCTGTAGATGGAGCCACCTAGAAGTAGGCCTCGAATACCCAACTAAGGAGGTTGGGTATTTGTCCTGTTGTCACTGAAAATCGTTGGGGGTTTTGACTAGTAGATTGACACAAAGTGGTGGTATAGAAAAATCATTACTTAATAGTGCACTGTAGGATGGATTGAAGAGAAAGAGAATCATTTTATTGCTGACAGAAATAGGAAGGTTTCTGTGGGAACTAAGTTTTAGTGAATGAACTCAGTTTTAGGTATGTTGACTTTTACGTGATGGTAGCACTGGGAGTTAAAGGTGTCCGACTAGATAGTGGACATAGAGATTTTGGCTGGAAGTGTTGAGGGGTTGTCTGCATAGAGATGATTCTTGAGGTTATGTGAGGGTGGATTTGATAACTGAGGTCGGTAGTAATGAGACTAGATGAGCAAAGAGCTGATTATTAGCAGTGTCTCCCTAGGTAGGAGAATTTGATGAAATGTTAAAGATGACTAACGAATTGGAAGTTCAAGGTGGAAGGAACAATCAAGAGTTCAGAATATTGCAGAGCTTTCAGGAAGAAAAGAAAGAACTGAGAAAAAGATCTACAAATCTAGTATTTAGGTGACTATTGGTAACTTAGGGATAGTGGTTTTTGTAATTATAGCAGAAACTAGTTTTCGAGGGGGTTTTGGTAAGGAATTGGAAGTAGCCATTATAAATTATTTTGGAAGTTTAAAAGAAAAGGCAGTGGTGAGTATCTTGGGAGGATATCTCATTGGAAGAGTTTTTTAGGATAGGAGAGACCTCAACCAGCTTGTAGGAAGAGAGAATAAAGAAGAAAACACTGATGATGTAGGAGGAGATTATTGAGTAAGCTTCTAGATGAAACAGAGAAAGATAGGATCAAGAGTACACATAAAGGGATTAGATTTGTTAGAGATAGAGGCCAGGATTTGAGAAAAACAGGAGAGAGAGACTTATTGAGGTGGCTCTGAGTGCTGACTATAGAGATGTTCTGAAGTAGAGAGAAGAGGTCTCACCAGATGTCAAGATTCTTTGTAATGATGAAAGTGAGATTATCCGCTGAATATGGGGTGAGGAGTAGCTGGCTAATGTGATGGGGTGGGGGAAGAGCAGAGTTGATAGCATATGACCTTGTATAGTCCAGTTCTATAAGAAGGGTAAAAGTGAAATGCAATAGGTGTTCAAAGGATGAGTGCTCAGTTATCATTACTGTATTTAAAGAAGGCTTTATGAATGATGAATGTCTATGTATTATTTTTGAGGATGTCTAAGATTTTGATTTGTAGAGTCAGGGAAGGCATTTTAGCCAGAGAAAATGTTATCCATAAATGAAGAGGCTAGAAAAGAATTTAATTCTAGGAGAAGAATAAGATGCAGGAATGAAATTGGGAAGTTCCTCCTGTCCTTATTTCATCTCTAATCCAGCTTTGAGGCTGTAACCTTGACAACTGCCTCCCTCTTATATGACCCTCCTGTTTGTTAGGCTCCTACTCCTGTATGCTGTATTGGCAGTCTTGGAATTCTGGCTGTCATGAGGTCCCATCAATCCAGAAAGAGCACCAAGGGCTACAACTTTGAACAGTGTGGTTACTGGGATGTTTGACCTAATTTACAGTGGTGCTGCCTAGTACAGTAGCCACTAGCCACATATGGTTATTTAGACTTAGGTCAATTAAAATTAAATAAAATTAAAACTTCAGTTCCTTGGTCACACTTGCCACATTTCAAGTGCTCCATAGCAATATGTGACTAGTGGCTACTGTATGGCCAGTGCAGAATTATAGAGCATTTCCATTAACACAGGGCATTGGGCAGGGCTGTTATAAAATGTAGGCATTCATTAAATGTTCCTTTCAATCCACAGTCTCTCGTGTAGTTAAAAGTCACTGTGGGTGTGCGTTTGCCTCTTGATTGCCAGACTCCCCAAAGATGCAGCATTGCTTTTATGTATGATTTATATTCTCTGATGCCTTTTGAATCATGTTCCAGCAAAAGGTGCTTTTGAGCGTAGTTTCTAGGCTGAAGTTTATTTTGTCAAGTATAAAGGCTGATTTTTGGGTGGTGGTTAACAGTATAGGCTGAAGCCAGGCTTGTTGGGATCATGGGTCTTGCTGCACCTCTGAGTAGCTTTGTGACTTTGAGCCTGTAATTAACTTCTTAGCGCATTGTTTGCTCATCTGTGAAAATGTGATATTGCGAATTGTAGTTACTCTTGTAATAATGGTTGCTTGAATTAACCCGTGTAAAGTTGTTAGAACTGTGTTTGGCACTTGGTTGTTAACTACTTTTGCCTGTAGTCAGACTGTTGGACTTTAAATTGTGTTTCACAAGATATGGGAAGCAATGAAAGCTTGTTGAAAATTAGAGGCTGTATGACTTTTTGATGGAAGAGTTGTCATTGATTGTAAAAGTTAAAGTTGGTTAAAAGACATTTCATACAGTGGTTTAATCATCCATTTGGAGAAATAAAATAGGGAAAATATGGTTGATCTAGGATTAAAATTGTGATTGGTATAAACTGTAATCTAAGAATGCAGTACTCAAAGTATGATTTTTGTCAAAATTTGTGTTGAGGGCTAGTTTCTTTAGTACACCTTTGGTAATAATTTTAAATTTATTGTTTGTTTTAATAGTATGGAACCACCCCTTTGGTTTGGGCTGCACGAAAGGGTCATTTGGAATGTGTAAAACATTTATTGGCCATGGGAGCTGATGTTGATCAAGAAGGAGCTGTAAGTATCTTTTCTGTTTTAACCCCTGGTAACAGAGATATGTTTTTAGTTTTAAGAGACAGAATATTTTTCTTTAAGCATATGCCTAGAAAAACATCCCTACAGTTCTTAAATGATACTTAGAAAAACAAGCATTTTCTTTCTACTATCCTGATAAACTTGTTATAGATATTACATACTATAAATGTGTGCTTTTAAGGATTTATTGCTAGTGCACATAAATTTTGGGAGGCTAAAACTATAAAGAATATCTTTCAGTAATCTTAGAGTAAATTGAAATACTCCTCAAATCACACAGCTTGAAATACTATTGTGGAAAAAAGTTATGCTCTATTAAAATACTTTTTCTTTGAGAATTTAGAATAGTATTGTAGCTTTTTGGATTTTTTTTTTTTTTTTTTTTTGCTGAGGAAGATTTGCCCTGAGCTAACGTCTGCTGCTAATCTTCCTCTTTTTGTATGTGAGCCGCCACCACAGCATGGCCGCTAATAGACAAGTGGTATAGGTCTGTGCCTGGGAACTGGCCCCGGGCTGTGGAAGCGGAGTGTGCCGAATTTAACCACTAGGCCACTGGGGCTGGCCCTGGATATTTTTCACCATGATTTATTTTCCTTCTCCAAGAGACAGATTAAAAAATATCAGAAATCAGTGGTCAAAACCTAGAAAGCTTAAAATTGGTTCAATACATCCTACCGACTAGTACTTATTAATTCCTTATTGAGCACCTACTGTGTACCCAGCCCTGTGCCAAATGTGTCTCCAAATACTGGAGAAGCCTAACAAATTTCTTTTCACTTGAGCTTATAAGAATACAGTTAAAGGAAATGACATTTAAGCACAAGAAACAATTAATACAGACTACTATTTACATAATTAAGTATTATGTGAGATGGCTCATAGAGGATTCTTAGAAGAGAGACCACTAAATCTCTGGCTGCAATGTAACAAAAGTGAACTCTAAGTCATACTTGACTTATTTGCATAATATCAACCAGTTCCTCATATTTTCCATATTGACAGAAACTATTAACTGCTGATCTTCAAGGATTATATAATATTTTAGTTCTGTGTGGATACAGAGTGTGATTCTTAGACAGCCATGGAAGTCATATCTTTCACTTTTTCATACCTCTGCCTCCTTTCTGGACAGTTTATCAGGTGGATGAGTGGCTTGCTTCTATGATTACTGACTGCTGAAGAATTTGAAAAGGCTGTGTTATTTTGATATATGAGAGAATTATGACTTAGTTTGGGGAACTGGTCTAATAGCCAAAATATTTCTATGCGGAAATTGTATGACTCTCAAAATATATCAAAATCTCAAGAAGCAATTTTAATACTTCTTTTGTCAGATTCTTAGGTGATTTATTGTTATAGATTAGATATGCAGTTTTTAAAAGAACCACTAAAAAGAAGACAGTTTTTAAAAATGTAGTTTCTATATGACTGTGAAAGAAGAATATATTATTCTTTTAATGAAATATCCTGTATTCATTCATTATTTTACTTCAGTTTTTCCTATAGATTTTATTGTAAACAATTCTTTGTTTGAAGTCTGATCGACCTTACTTTGGATTATTTAATTTAGAATGTGTTTAATTTTGAATCATCCTGTCAAATATTTTATACTTCATCACACTAGTGAGTTTGTTCATTATAAATGAGTCCAATTTCAGATTATCATTTAAAGAATTAAATATCATAACAGTCCTGTTGACTCAAGAGAATTAATGTATCTCTTCAAAAATGGAAAAGATGCCTCCTGGTGTGTGTCTGATTATTTATATTGGCATTTTATTATCAGAAATAACTATTAATAATAGGCCACCTTTTGAAAACATCAGTTTTATGATTATGACATAAATCATATGTTTTCTAGAATATACTAATTTCTTGGGCTTGTTTTTGTTTTTTAGAATTCAATGACTGCACTTATTGTGGCAGTAAAAGGAGGCTACACACAGTCAGTAAAAGAAATTTTGAAGAGGAATCCCAATGTAAATTTAACTGATAAGGATGGAAATACAGCTTTGATGATTGCATCAAAGGAGGGGCATACAGAGATTGTACAGGATCTACTTGATGCTGGAACATACGTGAACATACCTGATAGGGTAGGTTACCTATTTGTCTTCTAGAGGTGACATTGATGGAAGATTATCTTAACTTCTCACCACCTGTCAAGATTCTTCATGAATGACATACGTTTGTTTTAAGATGTTTCATTTCTACCTTTAGAACTAATAAGTTAAAAACTATTCAATCTTTGTGAAGGCTGTTCTTTTTAATTTTTGTCAAATAATATTGTTATTGAGAATGTCACATGTACTATTAGTCTGTAACTGTCCTTGATGTATATCACTGTAGGTGTCGTTCATGGCTAGTGTTATTTATTGTCCCAAGGCTTCAAGTACCACCCTTACACTTAGAATGTTCAAAATTGTATCTCTTGCTCTAACCTCTTCTCAGAACTCTACACTCGTATATCCAACTGTTTGAAATTTCCATTTGAGTGTTTCATGGGCTTCTTAAACTTAGAGCAAAACAGATGTCTTGTTTGTTTCATCCCCAAACTGCTTTTCCCTCAGTCTTCTCTGTCTCAGTAAATGGCACCACCATCCACCCTGTTGTCAAAGCCCCAAATCCTGTGCATTAGCCTTGATTTCTCTTCCTCACTCACCACATCCAGTTCTCCAGCAGGTTCCATTGACTCTATCTCCAAAACATATTCTTTATCTGTCCACTTCCTTTCATTTCCATTCCCACCTCCCTACTCCAAGCCAACATCTCCCATTGTTATAGCCATAGCACGTTAACTGAGTTCTGTTATTGTCTCTGATTTATTCTCCACGCTGTTCTCAAAGTGATCTTTAAAGCAGTAAATCTCGTGTATACTCCTTTGTTTACAGTCGTCTGAGTTTCCTCTTGCACACAGGGTGAATGTTAAATTTCTTTAGTTTAGAAACACCACATGACATTGTCCTTGCCTCTTTGCCCTCATTTTATACCATTCTTACTCTTATTTCAATAGGTTGCAGGCATATATTAATTTTCTTTCCTTTTCTTGAACACACTGATCTTGTTGCTGTCTTGGGGCCTCTGCACCAGCTATGCTCTTTCTGGAATGCTGATCTTCATGTGACTGGCTCCTCCTTGTCATTCCAAACTCAGCTTAAATATTACCTCCTCAGAAAACTCTTCAACTACTCAATCCAAAGTAGCTACCCAGTCACGTTCTATCACAAGACTATATTTTATTTGCATAGCATTTGTCTGATTTTTTGTTTGTGTTTATTGTATGTTGTCTGTTTGTCTCCTCTAGACTGTAAATTCTCCCAGACCTGGGACCCTGTCTGTGTTGTTTCCTAGTGCCTAGAACAGTGCATGGCACATAGTAAGCAATGAAATATTTATAACCTTTTATTAATTTACTAGTCTGGACCCATATTAATGCTAACATTCTCAACTAAAATTTATCTGCCTTGGGTTTATTTCTACTTTTAATGTAGTAGTTAAGGTACTACACCATGGTGCTAAACTTAATAATCCTCAAGGACCTGCACCTTGATTTATAGCCCATTGGGACCCACTCAGGATTGAGAGGAGCCACACCTCATGGATTACCCAACCCAAATTCCTACAACTGATTGGTAATTTAGCAGTAAAAAAGAAAAATTTATGCCCATAGCTAGAATAGCCATTTCCAGTATTTGAAATAGTGGGGAGATATAATTAATAAGGATTACTGCTGGTAAATATGATTTCAGGGCAAAGAGATGTCCTTATGAGGTAATGAACTTCCTCTAAGCCTTGTCCTGGAGAGTGAGTCAGTCTTATGCACTGTTGGCCAGTGATGCCAAATTGACTAGAATATGGATGCTGATCTGGGAATTAACCTTCTCCCTTAATTAAATGTGGTTATAAACCCACTGATGGCTCTAGTTTTACAACTCCCTTTTTTAGAATCTATGACTTTCGTCGAATAGCATTATTCCGAGGGATTTGTATTATATAATTTCCAGATATTCACCTGGTTCATTGACAGCTGTAGTGTCATTTTATTTAATTTACATTTTTGGTGGGAGGTTACCTTCAAAGAGAATGGCTTACTGTTCTAGGTAACTTGTTTCTGAACTTTTGTTGTGGAATTTCATTGTCCTCATTTTGAGGCATAAAGTCTTCTGTCCTTTACTCTCAGAACTTATTAATATCAGATATTACTATTAGTTAACTAAAATTTTTCTCTTATTTAGAGATATTCTTTTTTCAGAAAAAATCTATTAATACAGGATTAACATTAACTTCAAAACTTTTTATTTGTTCTAATCATCAATTCACCTGTTTTTTGTTTCTTTTTAGAGTGGGGATACTGTGTTGATTGGCGCTGTCAGAGGTGGTCATGTGGAAATTGTTCGAGCACTTCTCCAAAAATATGCTGATATAGATATTAGAGGACAGGTATGTGTGATTACAGCATTGTTGTTATCTTTGAGTATAATTGGTTGTACATGTTGACTGATCATAATGTCATTCTTCCAATGTTCCTATGGAGATAGACTTGTAAACCATAGTATACTTAAAGGATGCCTATATTACTAAGCTTCACTGCCATTATTATGGAATTTCTGTATTAATATCAAGTTAGATTTAGATAGAGTAAACCAAAAAGAAGCTCATGTTTTTCAACCACACCTCCCTTACTAATGTATAAATATGTTCAGTCCTAAAATGACTAGTTTGTGATACTGAGACAGTTGGTGGCCCTTTGAATGTACGCAACTTATTTTCTTCAGTATTCTCCCTCTGTTTTGTCCTCTTCATCCGTCTGTTGTTCTTCCATTCCTGTTGTTTTATCTTTCTTCTCCTTTTTCCCCATTCTGCTTGCCTTTCCTAGGACCACTTGGTATTGCCTGTGGACTTTGCTTAAGGCGGTCATAGCTCACAGAGCTACAAAGGTTATTAATTTTAGGTAAAAGCTTCCCTAAAGTTGTGAATTTATCCAATATTTCAAGAGCTTTAGTTTAAAAAAATATATACTGATAGCCCATTGTGTTGTTGGGCAGTCTGCATTTCTGCTCAGTTTCTCCTTGTATTTAGCTTGTACCCAAATCCCTCTTTGAATCAAACTAATAAATATTATGCCAAATACGATGAGGGACTTAACATGGGACCTTTGCCTGTAAGAAACATATGTTTTAGTCAGGAAGGTTTTTGTTTGTTTTGTTTATGTTTATGTTTTTATGTAAACATAAAAAGTGGTGCCACTTTTGTTATAAGATGGCGTGTGATTGATTACCTAGTGAAATGTTCAAATGGAAGAGTCTTGAGGTGGGGAAAGGGGGTATGAAGGAAGGCTTTTGAGGGAAGGTAGAATTTGAGCTAAGTTTGAAAGACAAGTTGGATTTAGAAAGGTAGAGAAAAGGAAGGCAGGGTATTTCCAGCAAGGATAGTGGAATAATGGGATGAGAAAGTTCAAGAAAATAGCTAAGTGAAAGAGTATACTCCTTAGCTGGTGAATAAATCAGGCTGGCAGTGGGGTGGTGGAGAGGATGGGATGGGAGATGGAGACGGAAATAGGAAGGGAGGTTTGAGTACCAACCTAAGAAAACTGGTAAGTTAGTGTACATTTTTGAGAAGGGGAACTCCAGTGGGGAAATTCTGGTAGAGGAAACTTAATGTAGCAGCAGCGGAACATTGTTCACTATCTTTTGGGTTACAATCATATTTTCACTAAAAGATGGTATTGGATCACCTATTTAGACTTTTACCTAACTCCTTTGTGTCTGTCAATCCTGTTTTCCTAGGTTTTAGTCAGTTTTTTTTTTTTTTGATCTCTAGCTCTACTTTCAAGGTCAATGTGGGTCTCTTTTTGGTTTTTGAACTTGATAGGATTTTAAAGGATCTGATCAAGACTGGTATATGGGTATGGGTGAGTGGAGATTAACAAAGCTAAAAATGATGAAAACAATTCACCTTATGTTTGTGTAGTACATTCTCATACATTATCTTTTATTTATTTATTTATTTTTGTGGGGAAGACCAGCCCTGAGCTAACATCTGTTGCCAATCCTCCCCTTTTTGCTGAGGAAGACTGGCCCTGGGCTAACATCCGCACCCATCTTCCTCCACTTTATGTGGGACGCTGCCACAGCATGGCTGACAGGCAGTGCGTTGGCGGGCGCCCGGGATCCGAGCTCGCGAACTCCGGGCTGCCAAGCGCGGACTAAACCGCTGCGCCACCGGGTGGCCCCCTCTCATACATTACCTTTTGAAAAGATTGGGCAGGTGAAAAGCCAGGGGTCAGATTGTTTACGTGACTTGTCCAAGGATACAGAGCTCAGGTATTGATGACTTCCAACCCAGTGCATGGTCCTGAAATCTGCTCGCATTACAGAAAGCGTACTTTATTTATGTGGGGTTGCTGCTTTCTAAGTGAAGTAATACCAAGTTTTCCTAGGCTTCTTTCATAAAGAATTTCTCAAAAGTAAATCCAAGATAGAATAAAGATTAATGTTATTTCCCACTGTGCTCCTTGTTGGTAAGATCTATTAATGCTTTCTGGCAAAAATGTTAATAATGGTGTTTTATATTTACAAAGAGCAGTTTTTAATATTATATCTTTTATGAAGTGATTGTTGAATTTTTTTTTTATATAGGACAATAAAACTGCTTTGTATTGGGCTGTTGAAAAAGGAAATGCAACAATGGTGAGAGATATCTTACAGTGCAACCCTGACACTGAAATATGCACAAAGGTATAAATGACATTTCTATTCTCTTAGCAATACCCAGTGCTGAATATTAGTACTGCTTATTTTTTTTTAATCATCTTTGTTTGATATTAGAATTATACTGATTTTACTGGTAATGTGCTATATTAAATTGAGGAGCAACTTTGTATCTTTTCAGGAGTTGTGTATTCACAGCAAAATACAGTGTGTAATTTGTTACTCTAATTAAATACTTTCAGAAAATACAATATCAACTATTCATAAACTGTAGACAAATCATTTCCCCAGAATTCTTTTATGCTCCTGTTGTTTGGAATGCAGAACACATTTCCTTTTAAAAGACCATTGTGAGTGGTTATTGGTTCTCCAAACCAGCCACTTTAGTCTGTTTTACTCAAATCATGTGGAAAATATAAAACTGTATAACTTTAGTGATTGTATTTGGCCTTATGTGTAATAGTTTTCCATGGGGAAAATATATTTGGAATTCTGGATTGAAATGGCAGGAATTTTTTTTTTTTTTTTTTAATGAGGAAGACCAGCCCTGAGCCAACATCCGTTGCCAATCCTCCTCTTTTTGTTGAGGAAGACTGGCCCTGGGCTAATATCCGTGCCCGTCTTCCTCTACTTTATATGGGACACTGCCACGCATGGCTGACAAGCAATGTGTTGGCGGGCACCCGGGATCCGAACCCACGACCCCCGGGCTGCCAATGCACGAACTAAACCGCTGCACCACCTGGCTGGCCCCAAGGAATTCTTAATGAATAAGGCAAACTTATGGAGTAACCCCTAAGACAATCCTATTTCTTCTGCTAGAGATTGAGACCAGCATCTTTCTAAACTGATGATGGTAACCTCAGTGCCCTAGGGCAGAAAGTTTCCTGGGATACTTTCTGGTTTGCAGGTGGCTCCTTGATAATCATTTTTCTTTATCTTTTGGACCTTTGTGTCAGCCACTGTGACCACCTGTGGCTTCTGACCAGGTTTCACTCTTCTAATTCAGTGCTGAGTGATGGTCTCTTCTTATTTCCTTAATTTGATTTTGAAAGCAATCATGGACTCTTTTGAGGTTTTCCAAAGGCATACTGCTTGTATCAAATTGTTTTCCCTGCTACACACAGGTCCTTAAGGTGTATAGAGAACTGAAGTGATGCTGGTATAGATTTCTGAAAAATCTAGACACTGGCTTGCCTGGACATTGACTGGCTAGGCTGTGGGTTGGTTGCTGGGGAGTTGGTGAGAATGGGAAGTAGTCTCTGGAGGTGCTGCCCCAGATGTCAGTGGGAACCTGGGGAATGGCAACAGCAGTGAGAGGCAGGAAACTGTTACCAGAAATGGCTGATAGGTAGCTGGGCACATCCCATACTCAGCTGAGTGATATAAAATTGTTTCGTTACAGATAATTGGTTGTGAAAGGAAAAGCACTTTTCTTGTTAGTTTTTACTTTTCAGTATAGACTGGTACCAGAGTCAGATACTTGAATTCTTACGTGTGCATTTATGTGACTTGAAACATTTAGGAGTAAAGCTGTTAATCTGGCAAACCTTCTTCTCTGTGTCCACAGGATGGTGAAACTCCACTTATAAAGGCTACCAAGATGAGAAATATTGAAGTGGTAGAGCTGCTGCTAGATAAAGGAGCTAAAGTGTCTGCTGTGGATAAGGTAAAACATCTGTGCCAAGAGAACACTTTTTGGAAGGCAGTTGGTAGACTGATCTGTGTATCTGGTGGACTTAAGGGGCTCTGGTTTTATTTTGTAGGGGGGGAGATCACTTGCTGGGGATATCTGTCTGGGATTTTGATGCTGTGATATCTTCTTGGCTGTTCCAATGGCATGCTGAAAAGTTTGCTATTAAGGAAGCTGCTTCAGATTTTCCTTCTATTGCTCATATCGGTTATCGGAAGCTGCCATTGACCACCGTACAAGGAGGTTGTCATCAGGTGTAGAGCTTGTTGCAGATAAACAGAAAAGAAGGATCCAAAGGGGCTGGAGCAGATAGACTCTCAAAGCAGACTGGCATTAATGTTCACTAATAGGAGGGAAAATGTTCCACCATATGTCCTTGCCATAATCCTTTTATAGAAATTTTTGTATTTTACATAATAACTTTAACTCTAAATTGCTTAATACTTCATATAGAATTGATTCTTGGTTTTAGTTTGTTTTCATTTTAAACAAGATTCTTTCTCTACTTCAACTGATTTCCTCCCAGAAAAGAAGTGAGTTGATTTATGTATGAAGTAAGAAATACAAATTTTTTCCTCTAAATGTTTGATATGATTTGGGCTTTGCTAATTTATAATAGATTGAAGTTTATCTTTCTATTATTTATGAGGCAACTAAACAAAAAAAACCACGGACTCAATATATATTTGCTTTTTATTTTATCAAGAAACAACATTAAAGAAAACAACAAAAAAATCCTCCCACCTATCATTACCATATTAATATAGTTTCATATGAAAGAAAGGAAACTTTAATATTAAAAATTAGGAAGGACATAAAGTCAAAGAAGAGATTGTGAAATTGAATATATTTAGTTTCATAGAAAACTCCCTAAATTGCCTGTTTTTCTCATTCTGCCATCAACTCATTTCTGGCCTTGATCCTCTAATTTTCAATAAACAATCACTGGACTACATGCCCTATAAGATTGCATATGGCCTTGTTAATTCTGTAATATGCCCTTTGTAAATAATTGTTTCATACTTATTAATAAGTTTCCTGAAGGACTCGGTATCCTTTTGTGTGTTGCTTTGCCCTGAGCCAGCACTTACTTGCTGACAAGAACACACGATACTTGGAATAGTTGTTCATTCATTTAACACATACTTACTGAGGATGGATAAGGTGCTGTCCTGCTAGAATTTGGAATACAAACTTGTAAAAGTCTTGAACCTGGCTCTTTGTAGAGGATTTCATAAAAATACATTTAAGGATAAAGATTAATGTTATTTTTACCCTGCCCGTCACTGATCTCTATTTATCTTCAGCATATTGGCAGGATGTGTTAATAATGTCTTCCTTGCGTTTTCAGAAATCTTGTATTTGGCAGAAATGCCACTGATATATTTCTACCTTCTCACTGGTTTAGGATTAAGAAATGGGGTTCAGGTGGGGGAATAAGATGAGGAAATCTGGTTTAGATGTGTTTACTTTGAGGGCTGATAAAACATTTGGGAGGCTGTGACCAATAGGCATTGGGAAGTGTGGGACTAGAATTTGGGCAAGAAATCAAGGCTCATGATGAGAATTTGGTAGTTAGTTACTGAGAGATGAGAGTTGCATGGGAATGACCAAGATCATCAATGGGAAGAAAAATGAAAGCTAAGGTCAACACTTTACTTCTCTTATGGCATGTGTCATGTTCTAGTTTGTCTTTTAACTGTGTGTATTTATCTAGTCTCTTCCTAATACATTGTAAGCTATTTAAGGTCGTGACTGTTTTGTCTTCCATCTTTATATCCTCGAAGTATTCACCACAGTGCCTTACATATAGTGAGCTCAATACATAGTTATTGTGCCATATTTAGGATGTAGGAAGAGAATCTAGAAAAGGAAGAAGTAGACCTGAGGCAGAAAAGGAAAGTCAAAGTCAAGATAAGGTTGTGCCATAGAAGCCACAGGAAAAACATTGCAGGTCATTTTCATTTAGTGTTCTAGAGAGATCAGGGTGGATGAGAACTGAGAATTTGTAACATTTAGGTCATTGTCTTCAAGAGAGGTCTTTGTGAAGTGTAAAGTGGGAGAACACTTTGCAAACTGAAGAGGTCTTTTTTTTTTTTCCACGTGTTAGTTTTCATTAGCGTTGGTTGTGAATACTAATGTGATTAGAGATTCTGATAAGGGAAGAAGGTAAGTTGATATTAGGGAGAAGTGAGTGGTGAGGAGAGCAGAAGTGGTTGTACTGGCCAGAGAAGGATAGATACAACATAAAGGCCTCTGAGGGAGAGAATGAAGACAGAACGAAGTTTAAGGGCTTAACATAATGGTGGTTGGTTGACAAAGGGCATTGGTGCAGACGAGATCACTTCTGTTAGATGGGACATCAGCATGGATTGTGAAGCTTTCTAGACAAATGGAGAAGAAAGTTGTGAAATAAGATATAAATTAGTTGAGGAAGGTGGTTGTCATCTGTGGGCAATAAATATTTGGATGATGGATCGTTATTAACTTATGGTGGAAGTGGATCCATGGCTTGGGGGGAGCCACAGGGAAAAAGGCTATTGCTTCTCCTCTTTCAGTGAGTTGAAGGGAAGGAGAAGAATGACCTTCATTCTAGAGGGCTGTGGGAGAAATAATACCTGAGAAAAGCTACGTAAGGAACTAGAGAAAGAAATTGCAGGGAAGATAAAGATAAAAATTCATATTTATGCACCCTATATGAAAAATATGAAAAGTTCAGATTTTCTGTTATTTTGCAGAAACATGATACTTGTTACTCTGTATATACTATATGTAAAAAACATGAAAGTTCAAGTTTCCTGCCACTGTTTTACAGAAAGGAGACACTCCTTTGCATATTGCTATTCGTGGGAGGAGTCGGAAA
This sequence comes from Tapirus indicus, assembly GCA_031878705.1. Classification (NCBI taxonomy): domain Eukaryota; kingdom Metazoa; phylum Chordata; class Mammalia; order Perissodactyla; family Tapiridae; genus Tapirus; species Tapirus indicus. The sequence continues at coordinate 7,056,591 of CM062923.1, read as the reverse complement.
CTGGCAGAACTTCTTTTAAGAAATCCCAAGGATGGACGATTACTTTATAGGCCTAACAAAGCAGGCGAGACTCCCTACAACATTGACTGTAGCCATCAGAAGAGTATTTTAACTCAGATATTTGGAGCCAGTAAGTATTGGGTTTTGTTCCTGATTGAGGTTCTTAGAAATGAATGTTCTATGAAAAAATTAAGAGGCCAACAGCAGTTTTGCATTTATCACTTACCTGGAGATTATCGTAGTTGAGAAAGTTGTTATTTTACAGTGGAAAAATACTCCTTCCTGTCTAAAGCTCTTTTGCATTGTATTATAGCATTCTAAATTAAGTACATTCAGAGTCATCAATCAGCTTTTAAGAACTCTAAAAATCTGGCCTACTTTTCTAAAAATCTTTTCCCCCATTATTCTCCCAGGTATACTTTGTGCTTTTATCAAAACATGCTCTGTTTTCTGTGTGGCTCAAGCACTCACAGTTCTCTGCCTTTGCTTGTGTTGTGCCCTCTCCATCCCCATCAATATTCCTGAATTTGTTAAAATCATCTCTCTCCAAGACTCCAATCAGTTGTCCCCTTCTCAGTGATGTTTTAACTGATCTGCCTTACCAGATAAAATTTTTCCTCATTTGAATACTTAAGCCCTTGTGTTTATATTTTCTTTTTTAAGTACTTATTGTCTATGGCCTTTTATTCTGTTTCTTTTAGAGTTTTCTCTCTTCTTCAGGGCAGGAACTGTTTCATTGTATCTTTGTGTCTTCCGTAATATCTAGAATAATGCCTGGAATATTGTACTAAAATAATTTTTGATTGAAAAGAATGCACATGAGAATGTAACCGTTCATATGTAGTGTTTTGAAATATGGGACAATTTTCTACTAGAATTAAAAAAGAGATATGTTGGTCCCAGAAACCAACAGGAGATAGAATCTTGCTACCTTCTGATTTAGCTTCTTCCTTACATCCTATTTTTAAGTATGATTCTGTTGTATTATTAAGTCTTGTATTTTAAAATATTCTTTTCTAATTATAATAATAATGGACACATTAAATTTCAAGAATGAAGATACGAATATTCCAGAAATTGCAAATTTCCCATTGTCCCCTATCTCCTAATTTGTGATTGCTTGAATGACCCTCCTGGATTTTCTTTACATTTCTAAAAATATTTTATACTATGTATATAGCTTTAAAAAAATAAAGATCGGGTCATACCATATTGTAAAAGTTTTTAATGAACTATACCATATTTTGATTTTTGCATAATCTTTCATTGTAGGTTCTAATAGTACATTCAGTTCTCTACGATGAATATTTGGTTTGTTTTGTTAAAAGCTAGTGCTGCAGTGAACATCTTTGTTCATACAGTCATGCACCACATAATGACGTTTCAGTCAATGATGGAGGTCCCATGAGACTAGTAACATATAGCATAGGTGTGTAGTAGGCTATACCATCTAGGTTTGTGCAAGTACACTCTGATGTTTGCACAACAACGAAATCACTTCGTGATGAATTTCTCAGAACGTATCCCCATGACTAAGCGACGCATGACTATACATCCTTTAACTCTTATTTTTAGGATTTTTTCCTTGGAATAAATTACCAGAAGTTGAACTGGCAAGTCAGTTGATGCTCACAGTTTTGGTAGACTTTCCATAATGGTTGTAACAATTTCTTCTCCCTCGGATCATATATAATAGTACAGTTCTCCACAACCTTGCTAGCACTGATATTTTCAGCTTCCTTAATCTTTGCTAATCAGATCAATAAGAAAAAAAATATCTCATTTTAATTTGCATTGTAAAATTATTAATGAGATTGAGATCTTTTAATATGTCCCTAGGCTATTTGTATTTTTGCCATTTTTCTCTTTGTATCCTTTGCCCACTTTTTTCTTGAGTTTTTAATATTTAAAAAAAATTGACTTCAAGTGTCTTTACATGTTATGGATATTGATCCTGGATCCATCCTACATGTTACATCCCTCTCCCCAGCTTATTCTTCGTTTATGGTGATGGGTTTTTATATTCCCCATCCAAAAGTTTTATGTTTTTGTAGTTTATTTGTCTGTCTTTTCCTGTGGTTCTGGCCTTACTATTACGTTGAGAAAGAGGCTTTTTCCACACAAAGATTTAAAAAGTTTTTTCTCTTATGTTTTCTTCTAGTCTTTTTATGGTTTTACTTTTTACATTTAATTTTTTAATGTTTCAGAAACTTATTTTTGTTAAGGTATGAGATGTGTAGAGTTTTTGTGTGTGTGTGTGTGTGAGGAAGACCAGCCCTGAGCTAACATCCGTTGCCAATCCTCCTCTTTTTGCTGAGGAAGACTGGCCCTGGGCTAACATCTGTGCCCATCTTCCTCTGCTTTATATGGGACGCCGCCACAGCATGACTGAGAAGCAGCGCCTTGGCGGGCGCCCGGGATCTGGGCCCATGAACCCCGGGCCGCCAAAGCGTGAACTAAACCACTGCGCCACCGGGTGGCCCCGAGATGTATAGAGTTTTAATTTTATTTTTTAAAAATTGGATGGCTAACCTCTCCCAACACCATGTATAATGCATCCTTTCCCCACTGATTTGAAATGCCACTTATGCTAATATCCTGTGATGTTCTAATTATTGTAGCTTTGTAGTATGTTTTGATTCTTCTCCAAAGACAACTATTCTTTGGTAGTCTTTAAAATTTTTTCTTAGCTATGCTTACATGTTCTTGCTTTTCAGTTTTTCAAAAAATTCTCATGGATTTTGATTAGAATTTACTTAAAGTGATAGGTTAATTTGAGGAGAATTGCTGTCTTTAAGTCATTGAACCTTTCTTCCTGGAACCATAAATGTCTTTCTCCAATTATCCACTATGTTCTTCAGTAACATTTTATAGCTCTCTTTATATAGGTATTACACATATTATATTTATTCCTATGTTCTAGTTTATGTTTTAATCATATTTTGTTGATTGTAAAATGTACATTGTTCCACATTTTAACATCTCTGAGATTGGAATATGTTTTGTAGTTGGTGGATAAGAAAGCATTGTGTTGGGGCTGGCCCGGTGGTGCAGTGGTTTAGTTCACGCTTTGGCAGCTTGGGGTTTGTGGGTTTGGATCCCGGGTGCCCGCCGATGCACTGCTTGTCAGCCATGCTGTTGCAGCATCCCACATAAGGTGGAGGAAGATGGGCACGGATGTTAGCCCAGGGCCAGTCTTCCTCAGCAAAAAAAAGGAGGATTGGCAACAGTTGTTAGCTCAGGGCTGGTCTTCCTCACAAAAAAAAAGAAAGCATTGTGTCACAATTTAGCAGCATTTTTTCTTTCTTAGTTGTACAAAATAATGATACATCTTACAATCAGTAGGTATCTTACATTCTATGAAATATGGTACTAATTTAAGAATCTCTGAATCTATTTTTACACAGGTCTAACCATTTAAAATAAGTGTTCTTCTCTTATTAAATAAACAATTGATAAATGAGAATTGATGTTCCTTTCTAATAGTAATATGTCTTTTTAATGTAAGGATATGGTGTGTTTATAATTACAGGACACTTGTCTCCTACTGAAACAGACGGTGACATGCTTGGTTATGATTTATATAGCAGTGCTCTGGCGGATATTCTCAGTGAACCTACCATGCAGCCACCCATTTGTGTGGGGCTGTATGCACAGTGGGGAAGTGGGAAATCTTTCTTACTCAAGAAACTAGAAGGTAAAGGGCATGAAGTAAAGAAAAAGAGTTTTAAGTATGGGCATGTGTGTTACACAGTTTACTAAATTGAATGTATTAGGATTTTATTCCCCTCTAGTTGATCCTGCACATGGTCATTTGAGTTCTCTTTCTAAAACAAAGATCCAGTTGTGTTATAACACACTTAAAAGTCCTTGGTAGCAGATTTTCTGAGTGTGCTATTTATAATCATTGAATCCAGGGCCCTTCACAAACTTGTCAGTGTGCATGGCCACACCTGCTAGCACTACCTCCTGTGTATGCTCTGTGCTGCAGTCACAGAGGGCTGTTGCTCTTGCAAGAAGAGACCAGACACTTTTCCTGACTTGCTCCCTCTATTAGGAGCTTCCTAGACAGCTTCCCCTCTGCTTTTTTTTTTTTACCATTTTTTTAAATTGATGTCTTAATAGTTTATAACACTGTGGGGTTTTAGTTGTACATTTTTGTTTGTCCGTCACCTTGTGGATGTAACCCTTCACCCCTTGTGCCCACCCCCCACCCCCCTTCCCCTTGGTAGCCACCAATCAGTTCTCTCTGTCCGTGTGTTCACTTATATTCCATATATGAGTGAGTTCATGCAGTGTCTGTCCTTCTCTCTCTGGCTTATTTCACTTAACATAATACCCTCTAGGTCCATCCATGTTGTTGCAAATGGGGCAATTGTATCTTTTCTTATGGCTGAGTAGTATTCCATTGTATGTATATACCACATCTTCTTCAACCAATCATCAGTCGAGGGACACTTGGGTTGCTTCCACTTCTTGGCTATAGTGAATAATGCTGCAATGAACATAGGGGTGCATATGCCTCTTGTGATGGTTGATTTCATGTCCATTGGGTAGATGCCCAAGAGTGGGATTGCTGGATCATACGGTATTTCTGTTTTCCCCTCTGCTTTTTGCTAGGCAAAATATTACTCATTTTTCAAGGACAGGTTTCAGTATTGCCTGTAAAATTTTTACCAAGTTTTGTAGAAAGAATGGCTTGTTTAGGGCTCATTTAGGCTCAGCACATACCTTTAAGAGCAGTGATTTTCAAATGTGATTGGAGGGAGAAGGGGTGAGGAGGAGTATCAGGAATGGTGGGACACATAGCAAAATAATGATTTTTAGTTTTATATATGGAAACAGTACCTTGTTGCTGTGTAATACCACAAAAAAGTAAATATCAACCAAATCTTGACAGATGGGAATATATTGAAAAGAATTTTGTGCATCCTCAATATGAAGCAGGTTAGTGGGTAAGACAAGGGTAGATGTGCCCCTAGGGAATGGGATTTGTATGTTTATCAAAAGAGAATGTTGGTTCAAATGGTTAAGTAGCAACATTCTATCTAGGGACTTAGCAAGTGCCCAATAAATATTTATATTGAAAATGTGAAAATTTCAAATTGAGTTAGAAGTTGTATTTCTTAAAACAGGAATAAAATTTTCATATTAATTTCCCTTTCAGATGAAATGAAGACTTTTGCAGGACAACAGATTGAACCTCTTTTTCAGTTTTCCTGGCTTATAGTATTTCTGACCCTGCTGCTTTGTGGAGGGCTTGGTCTATTGTTTGCTTTTACAGTGGACCCAAACCTTGGAATAGCTGTGTCATTGAGCTTCTTGGCTCTCCTATATATATTTTTTAGTAAGTCTTTGCTTTTTATCTTTTTCAAAAATGAAGAAAATGTCAAGACGCATTATTTTACTTCAAATATTGTCTATATCTATCTCTTAAAACTTATGATTTTCATAATTAGATGAGAAGATTGATGTTTTTGCTATATTACAAGTTGGCCTGGGGGAACATTGTGGAGTAGCTTTAAAAACTAGTGTTGTTGTTGTTAGTGCCATCCAGTCAGTTCTGACTCCTGGCGACCCTGTGGACAGCAGAGAGGAGCCCTCCCTGGTCTTTTTGCGCCATCCTCTCACCTTCTGGTGCTCTATCAGACAATGCTCCGCTGCTATTCATAGGGTTTTCATGGCCAATTTTCCGGAAGTGGATGGCCAGGTCCTTCTTCCTAGTCTGTCTAGTCTGGAAGCTCTGCTGAAACCTGTCCACCACGGGTGACCCTGCTGGTATTGAAATCCTGGTGGCATAAATTTCAGCATCACAGCAACACACAGCCACCACGGTATGACAACTGGCACACAGGTGGTATGGTTCCCTGACCGGGAAATGAACCCAATGAGAGTGCAGAATCTTAACAACTAGACCACCAGGGCTGGCAAAAAAACCTCTAGTGTACTACTTGTTAATATTGAAGCAGAACTCGAATTTATTATACTTACCTTTTTATATGTTAATTAATGGTTTATATTTAAATCTTTTTTGAAAGTAAGTCTTCATAGTCATCACTGGCATGCTCTTGAGCATTTCGATCATGACTGTAATTTTTATCTAAAAGCAAAGTAATATATATATAATCCTGGTTCTTGGGGTGTATTTAGTTGCAAATAGAGCTACTATTGGAGGAACTGGTAGCTTCAACAGTTGCAAACAGTGATAAACCCAAAGTCATTTACAGTTGAATCTGAACTAGGTAATATGTTTCTGTTTAAGACATTATCTTTCTAATTGTGTTTCTTATGTTATTTTTTAGTCAGTTTGTTTTCCATTTTTCACATACTTTCGGTATATTGGGGGAGGTTAATTAACTAAAGAATTCTTTGAAGAGTAGTTAGGAAATAGCGTGAGACCATGAAAAGTTATGTAAGCCTACCTGTCATTACTTTATATTTGACCATTTGGATGAAAGAGGCTGCTTGACTAATGATCATTTTGGATAATTTTTTTTTAAACTGTGAATTTTAGTTGTCATTTACTTTGGTGGACGAAGGGAAGGAGAGAGTTGGAATTGGGCCTGGGTCCTCAGTACTAGACTGGCAAGACATATTGGATATTTGGAACTCCTCCTCAAATTGATGTTTGTGAATCCACCTGAATTGCCAGAGCAAACCACCAAAGCTTTACCTGTGAGGTGAGTAGGTCCCTTTGACAGAAGTAACTTTTAATAAGATGAAGCAAAATGAAGTTTATAATGCATCATTTTTCAATATTTGTTCCAAAAAACATTGGTCCTTTGAACTTTTTATATGAGAAATAAAACAAACGAATATTCCCTGGTCAAATACGTTTGGGAAAACACTTCGTATTAATCTTACCTCTTGAACATTAGAGGATCAGAGACACCTTTTTATAGAGAAATCTGTTTCACTTTGATTCACTAAATTTTATTTGAGCATAAACCTTTTTTCCCCCCATTATGACACCTGTTATCATCCTTTGAAACACTTTGAAAAGAGCGCTGGATCTAGGATGGAGCCCAGCACCTCTTACATTAGACTGTAACCTGGGCAATTCAGCTTGCATTCCAAACTGCTCTTTCCTCATCTGTGGAAATATGTTTACTCACCTATCTGAAATTATTACTAATATCAGATAGGAAATGTATGAGAAAACAGTTCAGAAAAGATGAGAAACATGTAAGTCAAGGAATAAAGGAAAGGTAGATGGCTCCAGAAGAAAGTAAAATGAAAAAAAAAAGGTTAGAGAAGTGAAAGCAAAGTAAATTCAGTAGAAATTAGCAAAATAATTAAATATGCATTAAAAGATTAAGAACTTAAAAATTATTATAAGATAAAATATGTGTAATTTAAGATGAAAATAGGGCAAACCAGATAAAACATCAAAACTATAATATAAGAGAGAAAAATAAAGGTAAAAGCTTATAATATTAGCATATAGGATGAAGTATTAAGAAAAGTGTTTAAAAATGAAAAAGTTAAAAAGAAAACATACAGAGAATAAAATAATTGGGAGAATATTTTTACAGAAAGTAAAAATATTTTAAATTAATGAGATGGTATTGAGATGAGAGTTTAATTTAGGAATAGAAGGGGAGAAAGGAACCAACGCAGAAATAATATCCATTCAGAGAGTCAAAATACAAATAATTCAGTTATTTCAAAGAACAACTGTGATTTACAACTTATTTCTAAATCCCTGGTAGATGTTTAAGCTATAAATAAGAGATTCTAAAACTTGAGTTTTGAAATGGCATTAAATTCTTAATGATGATAGTATTTTTTCAAGGTTCTGATCTCTTCAGTTGGTGCTTAGAAAACTTTCTTTGTGCAGCTACACTCTGACGTGGGGTGCCACTTTGTAATCATTGTATCATGAGATCTGTCTGTCAAGATGTCTGATTCCTTGTCTAAGCTCTGTCATAATTTTTTCCCCTTCTGTCTTTAGTCCGAATTACTTCATAATAACTCTGCTGCATTTAACTTTGATTTTGTTTTTTTCTAAGAAAGGTATGTAGGATGTTAGAAGTGAAAGATACCTAATTACAAGTTCTTTTTCCTGAGAATTTTAACAGCAATATTTTGAAAGAGACATAAAATATAGGGTAAATGATACAGAGGTCACATGTTGAAATTATTTGTTTCTTGAGATATCTGAGTAATGTTTTGTTTCCCCTTTCCCCTAGGTTTTTGTTTACAGATTACAATAGGTTGTCCAGTGTAGGTGGAGAAACATCAATGGCTGAAATGATTGCGACCCTCTCGGATGCTTGTGAAAGAGAGTTTGGCTTTTTGGCAACCAGACTTTTTCGAGTATTCAAAACTGAAGATACACAGGGTAGGACTTCTTTTCTTCTTCTCTGTGTGTGTAGGGATGAATGTTCAGTGTACATCCATGAAAACATGAACTGAACATCAGATTCGTCATATGCTGTCACTGTAATGATTAGGATTTTCTTTCCAGATACATGATATGTAAATAATTGTTAAAACCATTTGTTGTATTACAGGTAAAAAGAAATGGAAGAAAACGTGTTGTCTCCCATCTTTTGTCATCTTCCTTTTTATCTTTGGCTGCATTATTGCTGGAATTACTCTTCTGGCTATATTCAGAGTTGATCCAAAACATCTGACAGTGAACGCTGTCCTCATATCAATTGCGTCCATAGTGGGGTTGGCCTTCTTGCTGAACTGTCGCACATGGTGGCAGGTGCTGGACTCTCTCCTGAATTCCCAAAGGAAACGCCTCCATAATGCCGCCTCCAAACTGCACAAATTGAAAAGTGAAGGATTCATGAAAGTAAGCATTTGTTGGTTATCAGAAAATAATTGTAATGTGAATATGCTACCATGGCCATGATTGTTGGCTTTAGGAGCGTACTCTCTAAATGTTATAGTGTTGCATTTGTTTTTAGTTTTATTCAGATTTTTCCTGTAGAAGTGTATATTGGAAGTAGAAAAAGTTATAACAATAGCATGTTTTTATGAAATAGACTTTTATAAGATACTCAAAGGAGTTAGCAGATTACTCCACAGGTGGTGATTCCTACCTAATAATATTGGTTCCTCTAGAGCCCAGTAAAGTAAGCAAATTGAACCAATAAAACATATAAAATAGAATCATAGTTTTAGAACCAGAAGGGACTTTATTCATTATCTGTAGCCCTTTCCTTTGATCAAGGTCATGCGCCATCAGGAGCCAACTGTATTGTGGTGTTCAGATCATTTAAATTTGCATTTAATTCCAAATCTTTTGACATTCAGAGCATGTGATGTTGGCGAATAAGTCACTTAACCCAGTTTGTCCTTTTAAGATGGACATGACAGTGTCCACCTCATTGTAAGACTGAAATGCTCTAATTTATGTGAAGTCACTTTGTAAATTGTGAAGCACTCACTACAGTTTTAAGTGGAACTACAACTGGCGGCGAGGACTTTAGATTTCTTTTCTTTCTGTTAGATGACTTTCTATCAGACTTTTTAAGAAATGTGCTTAACTTTCTCATATCTTCAGTGCTGTCTGTCCTTTCTTTTGCACAGGTTCTTAAGTGTGAAGTGGAATTGATGGCCAGGATGGCAAAAACTATTGACAGCTTCACTCAGAATCAGACAAGACTGGTGGTTATCATCGATGGATTAGATGCCTGCGAGCAGGACAAAGTTCTCCAGATGCTGGACACTGTATGTCGTAACCATCTTGAAATCTGTAATTGTCACATACGTGGCAGCTGAGAGGAATGACTTCATGAATATCTCAAATGGAATTTGAATAGTACTTTTTCAATTGTAAAAACAACCATTTTTTTTAAATGCAGAAACATAGCATAGCATGTTTCATCACAAACAGATTTAAACAATTTTACCTTAATGGCAGTTTGAGGAAGAGATGAATAGAGTAGCTCTGAAGTCCATTGTGTGACTCCAGCTTTTCTTTGTGCATGGTTATGATTAGAATCAGAGATAAAAGTAGGGAACTCAGAATTTGTAGAGTTTTTGTTAAAGTAGAGCACATTAGTGGCTCTCTGTAAGGTATGTTATAAGCAACAATGTGTAACTGTAGGTAGAGACCAATGTGCCTGGTACCTCATGTGTATTCATGAATATTTCTCATATGTGTTGATCTTACCTCTTATGTAGATCATAAGTGTCTCTTATGGACACAATAAGGGACACGATAAGACAGGATTAATTGTTTTCTTTGGAGGTTTATGACTGTCAGATGGTGAGAAATTGTCAGATGGTGAAAAACCAGATTGAGACTTCAGTCAAATTGTTTTCATGTAGAATAATATTTTGATGAAAAAGAAATAGTATTTAAAAAATATGTCACCAAAGGATAACACAGATTTTGAAGAGACTTTTTAATCTTTGGATAATTTAAAATTTATATCATAAATATACCTTTTCTCCCCCACAGGTCCGAGTTCTCTTTTCAAAAGGCCCATTCATTGCCATTTTTGCAAGTGATCCACATATTATTATAAAGGCAATTAACCAGAACCTCAATAGTGTGCTTCGTGACTCAAATATAAATGGACATGACTATATGCGCAATATAGTTCATTTGCCTGTTTTCCTTAATAGTCGTGGACTAAGCAATGCGAGAAAATTTCTTGTAACTTCAACAACAAATGGGGACATTCCTTGCTCGGATACTTCAGGTAAAGATCAAGTTCCTCAGGTACTTTCGGTTTGAAGTAGTTCTATAGTTTTTTATAGTGACTTACCTTTTGCCTTGAAAAATATTGTTGGTATTTCACTTCTCTTTAAATATCATATCGAACAGAATTTTAGTACAAATAATGCTCTCTTGATACATTCTTTAAGGCATACAGGAAGATGCTGACAGAAGAGTTTCACAAAACAGTCTTGGAGATATGACAAAACTTGGTAGCAAGACAGCCCTCAATAGACGGGTAAGATGCCATTTGTTTTGAGCCGTATGTTTGTACTGCTATTATTCAAATAAAACTAAGGTGATACCACTTAAATAATATTTTGTAAATAGTGCATTAAGCTCATCAAATAACTTTTATCATTGAATTTCCTTTCAGCTTCAGGTAGTTTTTCAGGGAAGGTCTGAACCTAGAGCCATAATAACCGTAGATTGTGCAGAAGTTGCTATCCTCTCCCAACCTGTTCTCAGCCCAAGTGCCACTCCAAACCCCAGACCAATTGAATCAAAGTCTCTGAGAGTGAGATTTTAAATCCCCAAATGATTTCGTCCGGGTTGAGAACCACTGTATTCATTCCAGGTCAGACTGTATTTATTCCAGCGGCCCACTGCCACCATGGCTATAAGGGAGAAAGAGGGTTGTAGTGTGACAAAAACTTCTTGCTTTATCTTCCTATTGGCCTTCCTCCTTCCCTAATGTCTCTGAGGTGTGACTCTTTCTTCTATACCCACATGGTGATTTGGTGCCCTTCCCAGCCACCTTGGGTTTCTCCTTGAACACTCTAGTTGTCCCTGTCCTATCCCATTCCTAGAACCCTCTTTTGTATAGAACAAGGGAGTATTACAGGATAGGAATATGTCCACTTGCAGGTAAGTTATGGTGATAATGCCACTTAAAGATGGCTAGCATTGGGCTGGCATTGTCACTGTTTTTTTTTTTCCTAGTTTGCTACCGTTAAATTTGGACATTTTACATTTTAAAAAATGTGTCTTCAGTGACATTCTGACATTTTGATTTTATGCCTCTACCCTATACTGATCTTCCTTGACTTACAGTGGGGTTACATCCTGATAAACCCATCATAAGTTGAAAATATCATAGGTCGAAAATGCATTTAATACAGCTAACCTACTGAACATCGTAGCTTAGCCTGCCGACCTTAAACATGCTCAGAACGCTTACATTAGCCTACAGTTGGGCAAAATCGTCTAACACAAAGCCTATTTTATAATGAAGTGTTGAATATCTCATGTAATTTAATGAATACTGTACTAAAAGTGAAAAACAACATGGTTGTACGGGTGCAGAATGATGGTAAGTGTATTGGTTCTTTACCCTCGTGATCGCGTGGCTGACTGGCAACTGCAGGGGCTGCCGCTGCCCAGCATCGTGAGAGAGCATCGCACCACATATTGATATCCCAGGAAAAGATCAAAATTCAAAATTCGAAGTAAGGTTTCCACTGAATGTGTATCACTTTTGCACCATCGTAAAGTCGATAAGTAGTAAGTCGAACCATCTAAGTCAGAGACTGTCTGTACAAGTATGGATACAAAATTAATACTATGCATGACAATTGATAGCGCTAAATTAAGAGGAGGGTGTGATTTGCCATTTTGAATTTCTCTCCTGAGAGTGTGGCCTCTTAGGCTCCCTGTGGTTGCATCCACCATTCCCTTGTTTCGTGACCTTAGATGAGCACACACCTTTGTTGTGCCGGTTCCTCCTCTGATTAGATAGATTCCCTACCCCACCCCACCCAACAGAGTGCCTTTAATTCTTGTGTGGATGTGAGGATAGTTAGAACAGCTGTGAAAAATAACCTAAAAATCAAAATACTGAATTCTTAAAACTAGATAAGGGTAATTTGCTTTATTATTTCAGGGTTCCTATAAATATTGAGCTGCTATAACAGTTTAAATTGAATTCTCTTTACATAATTCTGCTTACTTATAATCTTCAAGGCTCTGACCTTTCTCTAACTGCACAATTATAAATCAAAATACCTCTGAAGCTAAACCATAGCATTTGATGCAGTTGCTGCTAACATTGCTTTAAAACTGTTCTGTAAAGATTCTGCCTCAGGGAATAATAATAATGCTTTTTATTATTATATAATCTTCCTCTTTGACTAAAATTTTGGATTTTTTTCATTGTTGTCATAAACATATATTAATTTCTCAAAAAGCCTTAAGTTCTCCGACTTGAAGTATGGGTTCGTTCTCATTGAAGCTACACTATTTCAGGACACTTACCGAAGAAGGCAGATGCAGCGGACGATTACTCGGCAGATGTCCTTTGATCTTACAAAACTGCTGGTTACGGAGGACTGGTTCAGTGACATAAGTCCTCAGACCATGAGAAGATTACTTAATATTGTTTCTGTGACAGGTGACTTTTGTTTCTTACTGTCTTATGGTAGATAATAAGCTTTAACATTAACAAAGCAATTCAGTTTTCAAAACAAAGGTATATACTCTATTTATATGCTTATATTTGCTGAATGCCAGTTTTATTTGCATTAAGTGTATCTAATAAAACCAGAATTAGTTTTGACAATGAAAATTAACCATTAGTTGTACACTGTTGTTTTAAGATTTGATGATTTCAAAAGTCTTTTATTTCATCTCAGGTTTAATTTTTCTCTTTGTATAAAGATAATTTTATGCTAATTTGTATAACTGAGTATAATTAAATTGTAATTTAAAATGTTGACATTCAGATTTTATATGCTGCTATTGTTTTAGTTTTCAAATGAAATATTTTTTTCTTTTTTTGTCATATTAAATAAAATACACATTAACATAAAATTGACCATCTTAACCATTTTTAAGGGTACAGTTCAGTGGTATTAAATATATTCACATTTTTGTGCAGCCATCACCACCATCCATCTTCATAATTCTTTTCATTTTGTAAAACTGAAACTGTGTACCTGTTAAACAATAACTCCCCCTTCCGTCCTCCCCCCAGTCTCTGGCAGCCACCATTATGCTTTCTGTCTCTATGATTTTGACTACTCTAAGTACCTCATATAAGTGGAATCATATAATGTTTGTCTTTTTCTAACTGGCTTATTTCATTTAACATAATGTCTTCAAGGTTCATCCGTTCTGTAGCGTATGTCAGAATTTTCTTCCTTTCTAAGGCTGTGAGTAATATTCCATTGTATATATATAACACATTTTGCTTATCCATTCATCTGTTGATGGACATGTGGATTGCTTCCATGTTTTAGCTATTGTAAATAATGCTGCTATGAACATGGGTGTACAAATATCTCTTTGAGACCCTGCTTTCAAATCTTTTGGGTATATACTTAGAAGTGGAATTCTTGGGTATTTCTATTTTTAATTTTTTGAGGAACCTTCATTCTGTTTTCCACAGTGGCTGCACCACTTTACATTCCCACCGACAGTGCATAGGGTTCCAATTTCTCTACATCCTCATCAATACTTGTTGTTTGTTTTTTTGATAGTAGCCATCCTAATGGACGTGAGGTGGTATCTCATTGTAGTTTTGATTTGCGTTTCCCTAATGACTAGTGATGTTGAGCATCTTTTCATGTGCTTATTGGCCATTCATATATCTTCTCTGGAGAAGTGTCTATTCAGGTCCTTTGCCCATTTTTGAGTTGGGTTGTTTGTTTTTTTATTATTGAGTTTTAGGAGTTCTCTGTGTATTCAGATATATGATTTGCAAATATTTTCTGCCAGTCTGTGGGTTGCTTTTACTCTATGGATAGTGTCTTTTTATGTACAAAATTTTTTAATTTTCATGAAGTCCAATTTGTCTTTTGTTATGTATGCCTTTGGTGTCATATCCAAGAAATCATTGCCAAATCCAATGTCATGAAGTTTTTGTCCTATGTTTCCTTCTAAGAGTTTTATTGTTTTAAGTCTTACATTTGGGTCCTTAATCCATTTTGAGTTAATTTTTGTATATGGTGTTAAGTAAGGGTTCAACTTCATTCTTTTGTGTGTGGATATTGGTTTTCCCAGTACCATTTGTTGAAAAGACTGTCCTTTTTCCATTGAATGGTCTTGGCACCCTTGTGAAAAATCATTAGACCATATATATAGGGTTTATTTCTGGGCTCTCTATTTTATTCCATTGGTCTATATGTCTGTCTTTATGCCAGTACCATACTGTTTTGATTATTGTAGCTTTGTAGTAAGTTTTGAAATCAGAAACTGTGAGTCTTCTAGTTTTGTTCTTCTTTTTCAGGATTGTTTTGGCTATTCAGGGTCCCTTGAGATTCCATATGAATTTTAGGATAGGTTTTTCTATTTCTGCAAAAAATGTCATTGGGATTTTGACAGAGAGTGCATTGAATCTGTAGGTCACTTTGGGTAATGTTGACATTTTAACAATATTAAGTCTTCTAATCCATGAATATGGGATGTCTTAATTAACTTATAATTTAAAATGTTGAAATTCAGATTTTATATGCTGCTATTCTGTTCTAGTTTTCAAATAGTATTTTCAATAAAAAATATTGACAATAAAATTGAAGATTGTTGCCCTGTGACAGAATTCTTTGCATGGAGTTCTGCTCGCCACCATGTTAGTGCTTACTTATAAATACTTGTAATTTAGTTTGTAAAATATATGTTTCTTTCTTTGCATGGTATTGAATGGTACTTTGTCATATTGACTAGTGTTAACTATGTTTTGATGGTTACACTGGAATTTGTTTTTATACTAACGTTGTGGTGCATGCTGTGGAACTATATTGCAAATGAGGTTGTATCTAATATATTCACAATATTTTTGACAACTAAGTCCCTTTAAGAGAGGTCTCAAACCTCATTATACTTGATTATGTTCTACAATGGAAATATTCAATAAAATTTATGTACTTATTTAGCAAATGTACAGTGAATGTCTCCATATGCCAGGTATTGGTCTAGGTATTGTGGAGATAAGCAGGAACAAAATAAAGTTCTTGCCCTACTGGGGAAGAGAGCAAGATATAAAGTCATGTGATGATAAGTGCTATAAAACCTCATCTCCTCTTACCATTTAGCTTTGGAATGCCCTTGGAGCAGTCCTTGGTTCTTCCCTTTTCTATCTAGACCAGCTCCCCTGTTGATCTCATTTAGTCCGAGAGGTTTAAATACTGTCTGTATGCTGAAGGCTCTCAAATGTGTATCTTCAGCTCTGTTGCTCTCCAGTTGCCTACTTGATATCTAATGGTGTCTGATATATGTCTGATACTTATCATGTCTAAAATTGAACTTTTAATCCTCTGCCCCAAACTTAATCTACCCATAGTCTCCCATCTCAGTTAATCTAACTCTTTTTCCAGTTCCTTGGGCAAGATATCTTGATATCTTTCTTTCATATACCACCTCCAATCTGTAGTAAATTCTTTATATGCGGACTATAACCAGAATCTGACCACTTCTCACCATTTCTAACATACCATCCTTATCCAACACATCATTATGTCTTATCTATATTAATTATAGCAATAGCCTTCTCACTGGTCTCTCTGCTTCTACTTTTTTCCTCTAGAGTCTGGTCTCCATGTGGCAGCTATAGCGATCCTTGTAAAATGGAAGACATTCATGTTACTTCTCTGCTCAAAACTCTTTATTATGTCTCTCCATTTCATGAAGATAAAAATCTAAGTCCTTACAGTTTCCTACGAGGCCCTTTTTCATCTGTCTCACTCTGTCCCTTTCCCTACTTCTGACCTCATCTGCTACTCTCCTCCTCCATCCGTTGCTGACTTCTTTACTGTTCCCTGAAAATGCCAGGCATGCTCCTGCCTAAGGCTCTTGCACTTGTTATTTCTTCTGCCTGTAATGATCTTTCTTTGGAGAGATGCATAATGGGTTTTCTCACCTCCTTTTAAGTCTTTGCTTAAATGTCAGCTTTTCAATGAGACCATCCCTCATTATCTTATATAAAATTACATGTCCCTCTGATTTGGGTTTGAGCCCTGAGCATGTTAATTAATTTCTGGTAGCTTCCATTCTCTTATATGTAAAAATGCATAATATTATCTGTTGAACACTATGCAAATAGTTGCTGCTATTAGGAAAGTCATATAATAGATGGGACTAATGTCAGAAAATAATTTGGGATTTTAGTAGATAAAATATTAGAGAGCAGTTAAGTGGTTTCCTACTTAAAAACTGTGCTTCATTTTATCAGATGTGCTTCATTTAAAATTTGTTTTAATGTGTTGTTTTGGAGGATAAAATTAAAAAATAATCTTATACACATTCACCAGGCAAAATTTTTTTCTTGCTATGCTTTATTATTAACTGTTATGTACTAGAATACTTAGAACACTTACATCATTTTTATTCACTCATACTTTTAAAATAGTTTTCCAACTCTCTGTATCTATCAATTTCATGAATTCATGACTTTGTATTTGCTGTTCCCCTTGTTTGAATGTCCTAACTGTCTTCCCTTCCCTTGCCTCAGCCCTCCCTCACCAGACTGACTCGTATTCCTCCTGCAAAGCTTAGTTCTAGTGTCTACATTCTTAAGGAAATCTTTCCCTAACTGCTGTGTCTGGATTTGATGTGCGTTTTCTATTATCTGACAGCAACACATGTCTGTCTCCAATATAGTCTTATCTCGTAGTGTTGTAATTGTTTTTTCATTTATCTGCCTCTTCTAGTACACTCTTGAGTTCTTTTGGGGTGAGGAGTAAGTCTTCTATCTCTGTCATCAGTAACAACATACTGAATGAGTGAGTTTTAAAAACTCAATAAAGCAAGCAAACATAGTTAGATTTGAAATCTTCACTGCCTTCCCACAAGTTGTTATTTGGGACATCAAGCCCAATCATTATGGGATGAAAATTAGTGTGTGTAATGTAACCTGTGTCTCAATTCAGTTCTAAAAGTTTTCACCAGTTTTTTCATCTTTAAAAGTTCAAGAAGTATATTGGCAGGGTTGCAAGCACATTTTAATGCCTTGCTTCTAGTTGCCTAGTTTTTTTAAGCTTTTAGTTCTCTGTTAACCTGTTTACACTCTACTGAGAGTAGATCTCCTCTCATCGTAATTTGTGATTAATTCATTTCATGCTTTTTGTTTGATTTATTAATCTACCCCACTGGAGTGGAAGCCTCATAGACCATGTCTGTTTTGTTAAGCATTTTATCCCCAGCATCAGTGTATCAATAATTGTGATAGTGAGTTTTTGTAGCTCTCAAATGCTTGTGACTGTGGCTCACTTGGATTGAACGTCAAGACTCTGTCACTGATCTAGCAGACCAGATCCCACTTTCCAAGGAAAGATGAATCCAGTGATGATAATGTAGTTTTCATGTATAAGCGGATTTGCTGAAGGAGTGAGAGTCTGAGGATATGGGAAGAATTGGATGGGAGGATTATATATCTACATCTATTAGTGGTAGGGAAAGGGATCATTCATATTTGAACCAAAACAAATAGATATCTTAGTCTAGTTATAAACTAAACTGATAATGATGAAGTAAAACTGACAATGTTTAAAATTAAAAAGCCAACGAGATCAGCAGTGTGGAATTCCAGTGAAATCAAGGAAAAGTTGATGAAGCAGTGAAACAAAGCATCTATTCCAAAAGTTTGAGGATTGCAACTGCCTACATGTAAGCGTGCCCAGTGGTAGAACACTGAATTAGAGTCATCAGAAAACCTCAGGGATAGATGGGATTTTTAAAAAATATGTAAACAAATTTTAGAAACACATTATAACTTACTTGGTAGGTTACTTACATAGGCCACCCTTAGTACCTAAAGATGAAAGTGTATGGGCTTGCACATTCACTCATAATAAAACAAAAATGGACCAGTGTATTTGGATTTGTCTGTCAGTAAGCTCTTAGATGGTACTTCTTGAGTGCATTAACATACTCCTGTATGATTGTGGGCAGCTTTGAGACTGTCTGACACACAGTTCTGAAAGATTTTTGTCTGCATGTATGTGGTCAAAGCAGTGTATAGCTCCAGTGGCAGATCACACAAAAAATTACTTTAGAATTAAACACAATTAAATTAAATTGTGTTTTAGTTCTAGAAGCTTTCCAGTATAGCTCTTTGGATTATAGAAACCATATAAATACTAGGTTTGAATTTGTAGTGTAGATTAAATGGCAAATTTTAAAGATTTAAAGTTAAATTATTTGTGAATATACTAAATGTTTTGCTTAACATATTATACATCTATTAATTTAAAAATGTTTTTGTATTCCTTAAAGGGCGATTACTGAGAGCCAACCAGATTAGTTTCAACTGGGACAGGCTTGCTAGCTGGATCAACCTTACTGAGCAGTGGCCATACCGAACTTCATGGCTCATATTATATTTGGAAGAGACTGAAGGTATTCCAGATCAAATGACGTTAAAAACCATCTATGAAAGGTACTTTGCCTGACCTGTTTATATTTAACTTTTTTAAAATTTAACTTTATCTTAGATTGAGTTGACTTTTCAGAAAAAAATTAATGCATATAAAGCAAAATGAATACAAAATAATATGTATAAAGTATATACTTTTGGATTCAACTAATCATTCTCATTAATTCCACTATAATTTTGGAGTTGTATTAGCACAGGTATTATCCTATCATGTAAAATTTACAGCTTAATTTCGATGTATTCCTTTTTCAGTGTAACCTATGTGATTAAAAATGTTTAATTAATAGTCCTATTGGCTTTGTGTATTTATATATGTGAAGTACAAACCTTAAAACATTATTATTTGTTTCCATTTTATTTTTTATTCTAAGTGTCTTTATAGAATATTAAGGAGGTTATGTTTTCCAAATCATTAGTGCTGGTATTTTCACAGTTTTATGTCTGGAGGATTTGGGAAACGGTGAATACTGGCTAGAAAACATTCTTTGCATTAAACAATAAAGGAATTTATTGTTCTTTTATAGTCAGTCATTTGAAGTACTTTTAAAATTTCTACTTCTGATAAAGAAATTGATTAAATTTTTTCTTGAAAGACATGCAGTTAAGGCTCAGTGAAATGTCAAGTATGTAAAATTTTAAGTTACCGATTTCTTGTCAAATTCACAAATAAAATTATAATCCTTTTTGTTTACCAGAACACTTAATACCTTCATAGTTTTCAGTTGCTATTCTAAATAAACTCTCTGTTAGAAAAAAGATATACAAGGAAATTATAGAAACAATTTTATAAAACTTGGTATAATTGGAACTATCATTTTGAACATGTAAATGGAATAATAAATCTAACAGCATTTAGTGAATAGTTTGTATATTAAAACTTTAAAGATTTCAAATAATTTTTCTTTGAGTATTGTCAGCATATGACTTTCCAATCCCCATTTTTCTTGTATGTATTTTATTTAATATTTTTTAGGTAAGTAACTAATTTTAGAATTATAGAGGATGGTGGTAGTATTAGTCTACCGTTTTGAGCTCTTCTTGATTTTGCAGTTTAGTTTATGCTGAATTAAATCAGTTCTTTAAACCGTGTGTGCTGTATCAAGTAGGTGTTCCAGTAGGTGGCAGTGACACATAATTACCATAGGCCTGTAGAGAAGTGGCACTAAATTGCATCTGCTCTTTGGTATTTTAGAAATAATCTCCTTCTTATGGGATACATGATTGGTTTTTCCCTTGATTGTGTAGTGAAATATTGTTTTATTTCATGAATAAATGTTTGCATCATAACACAGGTGCTGTGTAATTATGAATGTTTGCTAGATGAGCACAGTATTAAATAGTTAAAATTTAACTTTTTAAAAGTTTCAACTTTTTAATAATAATTCATACCAACATAATGGTATTTATTTTTCACATGGTATATTTTTACATAAAGTCCTAATTAGCGTGGACAGGTAATCCTTAATCTTGAGAAATTGTTGTTATTGTTTGTGTGTAAATAAAAATATGTCAGAGAAAAGGTCAAGCCTTCATTTAGGAACTATGAACTGGATTCTTAAGAGTCTGTCTGAATTGTAATATGTTTGGTTTCATGAAATGTGAAAATGTGGGAACAGGAGACCTGGTTGTCTCACAGGTGTCCTTGTGTAAGGAGGAGAGTTGCTTAGCATTAGCATTTTCTCCTTTTGGCATATGTATCCCCAGACTTTCTTCCTCAATGCCAGGTCCTCTGTGAGGTGCCTTAGTACTCTTGAGTCTTTATAAAGCTCGGACAGGTGGTTAGAATGATTCCATGTTATTAACAAGGGAGATTGTGGTCCATAAAGTTTAAGTGACTTCCCAAAGTCAATCGGGTCTTAAGTAGCAGAGCTGTTTCAATCCAGGTCTCTCCGACTCCATAAACTACTTGTGCCCTGTCACTCTTCTAAACCCTTTACATTTTAACTCCTTTTCTTCTCACAATCTGTGAGGTAGTAGGTACTGTTATTCTCATTTCACACATGAGAAAATTAAGCCCAGGGAAGGTAAGTGTCTTGCTGAAAGTCTTACAGCCAGTAAGTGGTAAAGTTGGGGTTTGAAACGAGGTGACCTGGCTCCAGAGTCCGTGCGCTAAGTGTACTGTACTGCCTCTCACAACATGGTAGTTTCATTTAAATTTCTTTAAGCTGTCGTGCTGTCTAAAATACTTAAGAAACTGAAGTTTTATGATGAAATTAAGTGTCTGAGGTTTTTACATTTTTGTGTTCTCCATTTCTTTCTAGAATATTATAAGATAGTAATATTCTATTTAGTATTTAATATTTAATATATAAGATGTTTAATATAAATTGTCTTATTTACTCTAACAACTAACCTATAAAGCAGACATTGCTGTAATATATTATTTTTTTCTACAATTTTTCTTTGCCTTCATAAAAACATCAGTTTTCTGTATTAAAATAAGCAATTAGTTATCACCTTTTTCAATTTTCCTTCTTTTTCTCCCATATCTGTCTGTCTATCTATGTAGCTTTTAACAGAGTAAATAGTCCATGTCAGTCTTTGGTTTTGGTACAGGTCAGTCTCTTTACCTTCCTTTAACTGAATAGAATGCTTAGAAGTATACTGTGTCTTAGAAGTGTACTGTGTCTCAGGATTACAGAAACATTGATCAGTTGTCACATTTCAAGGGCTGTGTGCTTGAAGTCCCAGGCACTGGACCCCCTGCATGTTTTGTGAAGAGGGTAGGAAGTGGTGAAAGAAAGTCTGTGTCCCTAGGAGATAGAAGCAGGAGAGATGTGAAAATGAACAAAAGCTTTCTAAAGCATTAGAAAATACTCGTATTTCAGTTCAATCCAACCAAAATTCATTAAGTGTCTACTATTTGCTGGACCTGCTGCTAGATGCTGGAGATATAACGGTGAACAAGTACCTACGTATTTACTTTTTGATCCAACAATCCCACTCATAGAAATTTCCTCTGAGTGTACACCTGCACAAATACAAAACGTTGCTGTACAGGTTATTTATTGTGACATTATCTGTAGCAGCATAACTGAATGCACATTTATAGGAAAAAGGGTTGAATAAATTATGGCACATCTATGATAATAGAGTAGTTTGTAACTGTAGAAAAGAATGAGGAGAAACTATGATTTGATGTGGAGGAATTTCCAGAATATGTTAAGTGAAAAATGCGAAGTGCGAAAGAGTATATAACATGCTGCTGTTTGTGTAAAAAGAAGGAGGAATAAGAACATTCATATATAAATATGTAGGTATGTATTCTTTTTTTTGTAAAAATGTAAAACAAACCCATGGGAAGGGTAAACCAGAAACTTGTGAAAATGTTTACCTATAGAGGATGCTTAGATGGGAAATAAGACATCTCTGAATGTACGTTTTTATATAGTTCGACTTTCAAATCATATTCGGAAATAAAATTGAAAAGATGAAAAAAGCAAACCCTAATATTGAATACAAACAGAAGTAAATGGTCCCAACTGTATATGAAATTGGTAACATAACCACACAGAGAAAATAATTAATTCAAGCACATTTGAACTCAGTACTCTCTTTATTCTTAGTAGAATATATTCTGAGGACAAAATTAATTGCAAAGAAATCTTGAACTTAGTAGGTTTGTTGTTGGTAATAGTATTGTTTTATACTTCTGAAATACTTTTGACTGTATTGTAGGATAGAGTAAATGAATAAATAAATACATATTTTTGGGAACCAGTGTTTTCCCTATGGGAGAAGGGAGATGTAAATATTAAATGGAAGAAATTGAGGAAGAGCACTATGGTATTAGATTGGATTTGGAGATATTAAATGTTAACTCATAATTTTTTAATGAGATTTTTCTTAGTTTTGTCCACCAAAAGGACCTAGAAGCAAAACACCTCAAAACTGTGAGCACACCTGGAGCCTAGATCTTGGTTCTACTGGGACTCTTGGAGGAATGGCTAATTCCAGATGTAAGGCAGGGAAAGCTCAAGGTGAGCCTGCATTGTTGTGCCAGAAAGCATGGAAGGAAGTGTTCAAATGCAATGGAGTCTGGACAGAAGGGCACAGGACCTAGCTTTTGAAGGAGCACCTTTCCAATTTGGGGCCATTTGAGCATCACAAAAAAAATGATAGTGACGGATTATAACATATGGAAAAAAAATTCGTGAGTCTGTAGTAACACTTAGAAGAGAAGAAAAAAGGAATAGTTGTTTTTAAATCATAGAGAATGCCAGCTAATAAGTGTGGAAGGAATGAGTGAAATAGAAAAATCACCATTTTTTCACCCCCAGAATAATAATTAATTCAAGCAAGGATTATCAGTGGTTGCAAAAACCTTTGGAGGAAGGTTGTTGGAGAACAAGATGCTCACGTGGTCTCAAAATATCACTCTTTAGGTTACTTCTGTTTACAAAGAGGAAATGTCCTCACAGTGGAGAGATCTGGCTGTCACCACATTTTTGAGCAAATGGTCAAGCTTTACATCATTAATGGGATGCACAGCATCATATGTCTCTAGATAAAATGCAGTGGAAGGTACCACATCACCTATGTGGTATTGTTGCCAGAAATGTTTTACTATGATTCTAATTATGAGGAAACAGCCAGACGAATCCAGAAGGTGGAATATTCCAAACAACTGGCTTGGATTCCATTTTGGCCACTTGGGGAGACTAAAGAGACCCAACAGCCAAATGCAATGTGTGAACTGTGACTGAAATCTGTATCAGAAGGAAAATAGAGCACTGAAGGACATTTTGGGAGCAATTGGAGAATTTGAGTTTTTGAATTAATATTCATTTCATTAGGTATGGTAATGGTGTTTTGGGAGATTCATGCTGAAGTATTTAAGTGTGAAATACACTTTCAGATGGTTTGGCAAAAGAAGAATGTACATATGTGTGTGTAGATATATGTATGTATATGTGTGTATCTACGTAGGTGTATATATTATACATGTATGTGTTTATATATATATATATAGTACACATATACGTGTGTATAGGGGAGGAGAGAGCAGGTGTATCAAGATGTATGTTAACAGTTTGTGAATCTAGGTGAGGTATGTTTTGGGGGTTTGTTGTCCTATTCTTTCAACTTTTCTGTGAGTTGAAAATTTTTTTTTCTGCTGAGGAAGATTCACCCTCTTCTTTTGCTTGAGGAAGGTTAGCCCTGAGCTAACATCTGTGCCAATCTTCCTCTATTTTCTATGTGGGACACCGCTACAGCATGGCTGGTGAGTGGAGTAGGCCTGCGCCTGGGATCTGAACCTGCGAACCCAGGCTGCCGAAGCAGAGCACAGGGAACTTGAACCACTCGGCCACAGGGCCGGGCCTTATGGGTTGAAAATTTTAAAAGAAATTTTCAAGCAGTTGAAGAGACACAAGTAATTAATTAAAATATAGGGTGAAAATGCTGTGATTTGAGCAAATACAAAGAGAAGAGGGATACAAATATGAAGTACCTAGTTCTTATTAAAATTTTCCCTCTTCCCATTTCTTTTGTTCTCCATAGTGATTATTCAGTAAATATTTGTTGCTTTGTTACTTAAGGACATAGTTTGAATTAAATGAATCTGAGAGGTATGCTCCTTAGTACACTCATGTGATTTCAGTAACTTTTACACACATGCCACATGTAACTGAAAATAGTTATGTTTATATACATAGCTCTACTGAAAGCCTTTTTTTAAAAAAAGAAAAAAACCCCACCATTTGTTTCATGGTGGCAGGATGAATCACAAACCACACTTGATTGATTGATTGATTCTAATGTCAAAATCAGCCAGTACCTCCAAAAGGTATGGAGCAAGTGGATGCAGAAGGTGCAGTGTTCATTATTGTTTTAAGAACTGAAACCTACAAATGCCAAGAAGTCAAGTTAGCCACTTCAGATCCTGTAGGAAGTAAGATGGACAGTCCATCAATGAGGTCAAGTGTGATTAGAATCTGCAGCTCTTCGGTTAGTAAGTTATTCAGGTTAAATCATATATACATATTAAAAATTCATAGTGTATAATTTCTTTGCAGGAAATTTTTTATTCCTGCATGTTGTTAAACTATATAGAAAATTCTGAAGGTGTTTGTATGAAACTGAGCTTTTGCCTTGTCGTTGGGCGGTACTTTAAGTTAGGTAGTAATAATTTTGGAGTTCTCTATTTAATTTTTTGCTGGGATGGTGGCAAGAAGACAAAAGATAGAAAAAGGATGAGGAGTAATTTGATCTCATTTTAGATATTACCATTTGAATATAACATGTCTTCCTGAAATCTTAATTCCTCTTAAAGAAACCAAGATGAGTAGATGTTAGAGACCTAGTGGCTTCTCTTGATTTTTGTTTATCCATTCTAGTTAAGTTTTTTTCAGTTAACATGTATTTCATGTGAGTTTTTTCAGTGGGTCAAGGCTTTCATAGTTGTTTTATGTGTTGCAGGTCTAGCCCAGGAGGGACGCATAAAGAGACAAATATAAAAAGCATCTTATACCCTTGAGGAACTTAAATCTTTTTAATTAATTTTTTTTTCTTTTTTCTCCCCAAAGCCCTGGTACATAGTTGTATATCCTAGTTGTAGGTCCTTCTAGCTCTTTAATTTTTTTTTCTATTTGAAAATACTTTCAAACTTACAAAAAAGTTGCAAGGATAAGAACAGTACGAAGAACACCTGTGTACTCTTTATTCAGATTCATTTGTTAAGGATTTATTTTGATTGCTTTATCATTTGCACTCCCACTGTCTCCTGTGCGCTTGCTTTCAAAAATATATATGTACACACACACAAATTTTATTCTAAACCATTAGAGGGTATATTACATACAACATATCCTTTGTCCCTAAATACTTGAGTGTTGAGGAACTTATATTCTGATTGAAGGTAAAAATACACATTTGAAACAAGTGGAGGAAAGTAAAAATGTGCTGGCTCAAACTATTAGCCAATTAGGTTTTATCAATATTGGCTAAAACATTGCTTTCTGGATGATGGAAAACTTTTCAGGCTAAAACTACTGTTCTTTTGCTGATAGAGAATTACTTGACCTTTTAAAACTTTCACTCTAATTTCCAGCATTTGAGCCTCAAGCTATACGACTTCCTAATGTTCAAGGAAATTTTCAAAAATTTGCATTTTTAATTAAAATATCCTAATGTTCAAGGAAATTTTCAAAAATTTGCATTTTTAATTAAAATATATCTTACAGACAAGAGAGTATATCACCCATAATTTAAAGATGGTAATTTTTTCACCCTGTTTATGAAATGGAACATTTGCTAAAGAAATGTTTTTGATGGGATGTTTTTCATCATATAATAAAAATAACTTGGAGTAAATTTTTGTAGGGGGAATATTTTATTTTGTTCAAGTAAATATAGAATATTATATATTGGAGGTATAACGAGGTGGTGAGAACTTTGTTTTGCTATTAAATTAATCCATTATTTTAGACTTCAGCACTTGGTGGGCCTGCCATCCATAAATGGGTTGGATTCAGGGTGATTTTGAGATGCCTTTTTTTTAAGAAATAAGTATGTTTTTTATGCCTACAAATACTTACAAAGAATGTTTTGTGGCAGGTCTAAGGAAGAGGAAAAGACAATGTAGTAAGAATCTTTGAGAATTCAATAAGGTATTGACTTAAAATAATTAAATTTAAGATGATTTAGAATGAAAAACTGTAGGAAGACAACTTGGTCAACATATTGATAAATCACTTATTGGAATATGTTAGAATAATTTAGATGACTGTTTCTAGTTATCCATAGTTGAGTTCTTTGATGCTATTGCTTGTCATTTGAATAATAAAAAGTTTTATTTACAGCAGATAAAAAGCAGCAGTATATAATTGATATTCATTTATTTTATTAAAGAAATCTGATTTCGTAAAAACAATCAGAAAATAGTATTTTTAATGCTAGTAGTAAAATTTATTTTTTTAATCCATAAAAAGCCTCATTTATTTTTATAGCAATTTGATGACACATCTGCTTGCTTTATTCAGCTGAAAAAGAAAATGTTGGTTCTTGGTGTTTGGTAAAATTGCTTTGTTAAATTATTTTCTAAATTGTTCAACTTTTAACAAATGACATTTGATACTAACACTGGAAAGCAATTTCAGCTAATTAAGTAGATCCCTCTATAAACCATTGGAACATTAAGATGACATACTGTTCATTCAAGATTATTTTAATTGGTACAATTATTGTAATTTTCTTGCAATTATGTGTTGAGCTAAAAGCTTTTGTCTAGATCATTTGAGGAGGTTTTTTTTTGTTAACATACATTTAGTAAGAAGAAAGGGAGTAAAATAAAAACTGTAGAAAAAGATTTTTGTCTACTTTTTATTACAGTGTTTTAGACAACCATTGAAATATTTTAGTATAAAACTTTATTTCTGGTATTTTTCAGGAAGTATTTTAAGCAATGATAGAGGTTTTAAAAGATAGATTTAAATAGTTTTCATGAAGATAATCTTTTCAATTTCTGCTTTGACACTGCTCGAGCAATCTTTTACTCAGAATGACATGGTCAGAGTAGTTTTGTGATAAGGATAATGCCATAGTTTCTTTTGGTACTCTATTTTGATTTTTTAAAACAATTGAATAAGTTTTGAGAAAGCCTCAGAATGGTAGCCATTTTCCATTTCATTGAAATAGCTATTTGCTGAATAGACACTATAGACATCTAATTTGTAACATTTATACTAAATTCAGTATCTTTAAATGATTCAAGTAGTGGTCTTTCTGTACTTCAGACATTTTTCATAATAAAACATCATATCTTATGATATTCCTTCCTGATATTCAGCCAAAGTTTTCATAAGGTTAGTTTAATCACTTCTAGTTATCTCATGCCTGTGTTAGCTCTCACTCACCTCCTTCCTCTTTCCTTCATGTTCTGGGTGATTGTTAGTTGCCCACTGCCCCCCCGCCCCCCTTGTGGCCCAGATTATGCACAGGCTTGTTTCTTTTGCATATGGACTTAAGTTATGACTTTGAAAGCATGAAAAATTGATCACTGGTTAGTTTAGATTTTTGAGGTTGTCTTATCTTCTTTGTAGTACACAGTACGTCCTTTGTACTGATGATTTTTCTCTTAATTTAGGTTTTGAGATACTAACTATAAATTTTTATTCCAAACACTGCTTCATGCATGCTGTTTTGGTGTTTTTTATATGTAGTTTAGAATCTTAATGAAATTCTCTCTTCTTGATATGATGTGACTTCTTTGTAGGTGTTGGTGTTGTCATCATTCAACATTTATTAAATTAGTGCCTTGTGTATAATAATTATTGTTTCCGTCTTTATTCCCAAAACAACAATCACCCTTAATGTATATGTAATGTAAATTACTTTATTCAAAGGTTCAGTATTTTATCAATATCTTTATCTTTTTTAAAAGATAGCCTGATCTAATTCTTTGCAAAATCATGGGATAATTCTCCATATAGGAGAGGAAACTAAGCAGGTTTGTGTTGGAAAAAAGCATTATAATCTAAAATAGAAATCACATTTTATCTGGATAGAAATAAATGATGGTAGTATATTATCAGGTTTAATGTGAAAATTGAGCCTTCAAACCATGAACAAAGATGCCTGTAATCAGCTGTAGTGTTGACAGTTAAACATGCATTTCTGGTTGTGCATTGTTTATTTTTTATTTATTTATTTTTTATTTTTTATTTTTGTGAGGAAGACCAGCCCTGAGCTAACATCCGTTGCTAATCCTCCTCTTTTTGCTGAGGAAGACTGGCCCTGGGCTAACATCCGTGCCCATCTTCCTCCACTTTATATGGGACGCCGCCACGGCCTGGCTGACAGGCAGTGCGTCGGCGGGCGCCCGGGATCCGAACCAGCGAACCCCGTGCTGCCAAGCGCGGACGAAACCGCTACACCACTGGGCGGCCCCAACTTGTTTATTTTTATTCATTGTCTTTGTGGAAATTAACTGGAAAATCCAGGTTCCTAAAGATAAATAAAGGTAAAGGGCAGAATTTTTTAGTTTACTTCAACGTACCTGCAAAAATCATGCCTACTTTTGTTGTTTGGAGAAAAAAATGAAACATGTCAAACTAGATATGTTTGACTGTTTTTTGAGTTTATCTATTTATATATTTTGCTGCTGCTTTGTTTTATTGTTGCTTCCAGACTTGTAGCAACACCCAAAGGTTGTGAGAGAAATTAATAGGAGAAAGCTTAGAATTCCTTCATTTATTGAGAAAATAGTTATTGAGCACCTATTATGAACCAGGCACCATTCTACGAGCTTGGACATATCTATGAACAAAACAGACACAGATCCCTGCCCTGAGGAGTGTACTGTAGCAGGGAGTGAAGGGTAAAAAACAGTGTCTATAATACATAACTATACAGCATGTTAAAAGGTGACAAGTGCTATGGAAAAAATAAGAAATAGAACAAAGTTGGGGAGAGGAGGAGTAGGTTAGGTGCCACATTACATAAGAGGCTCAGGACAGTCCTCGTTAAGAAGGGATCTGTTGAGCAATGACTTGAAGGTGGTCAGAGAATTAGCCAAGCAGATAGCTAGGGAGAGCATTTCTAGGCAGAGGGAACAGTTTGGGTTAAGGTCCTAAGTCTAGAGTGCCTGGAATGTTCGAGGAAGAGCAACAACTAGGGATCTGGTGTGGCTAGAAGGGATTCAGTGAGGGGGTGGGGGTAGGAGATGAGGTCAGGGAGGTCAGGGGGCTGTGGGTCATGGACAGCTTTTGGAGGACCGTTGTAAGGACTTTGGCTTTTACCCTTAGTAAAATGGAGATCCATTGCAAGGTCTTGAAAAAATTGTACCCATACCCTGTATGCTCTAAGGTGCCTATTTTTTGGTCATATCAATGTAACTTGGCCTGAGTTAGGGAACCCTGTTGACCTAAGAGAGCATATTTTGAGAATCTCATGCTGGGAAGAGGATAAGAATGAATCTGGGTGGAAAAACTAGAGTAAATGAAAAGTTGTGCAGAAGGTAAGTGGTGATCCCACAGTAAAGATGAAATGAGTGATAGAGAATGGCACATAGTGGCACTCCATGAATATGACAAAGCTAAGAAATGAATAACATCATTTATAGTCTTGTTGCAGTGTACTGAAAGAAAACTAATTAGTTATTCTAAACATCTGCAAGAATTTATATGACTAATTTCCCTGTGTGTATCTCCTGTTGTAATAGTTTCTTGTTTCTTAAGATCATTTTATTCTTTATTTTCTAATAAAATGATGGATTTATAAACCTACTTTTTGGATCATTTTTTAAATTGCCTTCTTTCCCTTGGACTTGCCAGCTGCATGGCCTGTCCCCCAACCCCCTACATTTAAACCCCTGGTTGAGAGTGAATGAAAGGTGGTTTCCATAGCATTGAGGACTGATAGGTATAGAGGGCAACTAATGAGTTGCTTGTAGAGTAATACTGACTTTGATTTATGAGTAGTATAAGATAGAAGCGATGGTCATTGCCTATCTAATTGGGCTCTCAGGATAAAGGGAATTAATTGACCACAATTGTATATACAGGAATCAGGTTTGTCTGGAGTTCCAAGCAATCTTAACATGGCTCTCCAGCCCCTTCTCATGCCTTCTCCTTCTTGCTTTTCACCTTTCCACCTGCATTCTCTCTGGCCCATCCTCCCCTCTCCTGCCTCATTCTTCTGGTCTCATCTTAAATGCCACTACTTCAGGAAGAAGCCTTTTGTAACCAGGCATACTCCATTCTTCAATATTTTATTCCATGTCTTCATTGTATACTAGTATGTTCCTTCATAGCACTTACCATAGTTACCCTTTTCTAAATATTTGCATTGCTATTTCTTTAATATTTGTTTCCTGAACTAGACTGTTAACTCCATGGACTGTAACTCCCTTAAACCCTGTTGAATTCCTTGCTTCTAGACATTCTTGGCATGCAGTAGGCAGTAGTAGGTATTTCTGAAAGAATAAAGAAATGTGATGATGCCATTTGGATTGAGAAAAGCATGGATTGGGGGAGGGTGGTAAATGAGAAGCCAAGTTTTATCTTGGAAAGAATACTACCCATACAGGCCCTCCCTTCTTTGGTTCTAAATGTGGGTAAAATGTTTCCTTTGATATTATACCAGTGTATCCCTGGGTCAGGCACATAGTAAGTTCTTGTACACAAAGAATGGTGATGACATATTTCAGCTGACACCAGTAGTCTCTGCCTTTGCCAAGTGTTACTAAAAGCAGTTTTTTTCATAGGCATTTCACATTTCTAAGTTTGCTACATTTGTAGTCCTTTTGTGAATGTCATAGTTTGGAGTTGCTTCCTATTGGTACTCTTTAGACAGGTCCCTCCCACTTCAGTTTCTACTTACAGGCTGTTGTCAGCGTTTAAAAAGGCCTTGTGACTTAGCTGGACTCCAGTTTTGCCATGTTAAACATTTTGATTTTGCTCATTCATTAAACAAATATTTATAGAGTTTATTATCTGTTGGCACATGCTAATAAAAGTACTAGCTAATATTTGTTGAGCCCTCAATATATGCCACACATTGGATCAAGTAGTCTGCCTAGATTATTTCATTTAATACTCATAACTCTGGGAGGCAAAGAGCAGGAGTTTCCTAAGATCTCACAGCTGTAACTGTTGGAGCTTCCGCAGGCCTATTTCTGGAAGCCAGGAAATGGCCCGTAACTGCACAGCTAGGCAGTTGGTCTCAGATATTAGACATACAGAACTAAACTAATTTTATCTTTATTTCCAGATATATTTCATTCATTTCCAAATAAATACTTAGAACTGTTTGTTGTATATCGATGGGAATGTTATAGTAGATAGAAATTTTTCCAGAGGATTGAATTTATCTTTTCTATTAAAAAAAATGCAAACTTCTTACCAACTTATGTAAAACCCCAAATAAATGCTTTATTCAGTTCTAATTGTGTCTAGTAACTACAGTAGGTTTTGAATGGAAAGCTTAAAAAAAATCAGTTGTGATATTTAGCACGTAAACAGCTGGTACATCTGTTTGTTTAAGCCTGTATACCATTATTAGGTGCACTAAGTGGTTGTGATTTTTTACTTGGTAGCCTTTTCCATAGCTTTTCTTTTGCTTTTAATAGGATAAAATTGATTTTAAAAATATTTTCTCATTTAAACTCATGATGCCATTTTCAGTATTTTAGTTGACGTAGAACAAAGAGAGAATTTTAAATGTTCCAAAGTTGTGTGTCTTTAACTTCAGCATGAAAATTCAAGTATATTAACTAAGACTATTTGAAAACAGAAATAACAAAATCAGTTTCTCTAAATTATATGTTTTAATACGTAAAACAAAAAATATCATTATCTATGCAGGTTTAAGTTTATTTTATAATAGAGTAAGAGTATTATGCATGTTTACATTAATAAAAATCTGATTATTGAAGGATTCAAATTTGCCAAAAAAGTTAAATATGCCTTTAGAGATCAGGTTGAGATCAATTTTTTTCCTGAAGTTATTTTTTCAACAGAGGTTTGTGATTTCAGAATTTCAAATCAAAATATTTTTAAGATTTCAAAATTTGAGAATAGACGAAAGTAGTATATAACAAAAATGCTAGCTGATTCAAATCCTAAAATAAGAGGAGGTGCTGATGTGAAGCCACGTTGCAAGTGGCTTCTGTTAGCAATATCCAAGAAGTCCACAAGATGGGAGTATTTTCACTAGAAACATTATTAGCATTGTCAGCCAAGAAATAAGATCTAATATGTTTTCTTCCCCCTTTCTATAGCAGAAAAACACTAAATTTGGTGAATATTTTGAACTCTAAAGTTCAATTTTCTTTACTATTTCTTTTTAAAATGGCTCTACAGGACATTTGTAAGCACTGAGAATCATGATTGTAGGCAAATGAATGGTTATCTGATCATATGGTATAGTTTTTATTAAGTTTAGTAGTATCTTTCTCTCCTAAAATTCTTTTAAATTAACTTTTGGGAAAAGGGTGGATATGAAAAAAGAGGAGTTTTTAAAAAATATGTCTGCTTGCAGATTTGTATTTAGATTAAAAAATATTAAATCCTAAACATTGTAAAACTTGGGTTCTATACTTATTAAATATTAAATCTTTAACTTGTGTAATAAAGGTTTTGCTTTAAGCTGAGGCATATTCATAGGCAGGCTTTATGAGTTCAGAGCCTCCATTCTCTGCCTGTTATTCAGAGTTTTATTGCAAAACATTTGTTTCCTATATATGATTCATGTAACATTTTTAAAGATTTCTTGAAGGCAACAGTGACACGAACGTCTCATCACTTGCGAGCCCCTCACGGTATTGTGTGTGTTCCTCAACAGCTGTGAAAATTGGATCTCACTTACTTTCATCAGACTAGTTTTAAATATCATAGTATAAACTCGATATAAAACAATGGGCTTTGCTTTTTTATGATAGATACTATTTTCATACTGAGTCAGTTGTGAATTATTTTGCCCCTCTCAACCTCTTTACTAAAGTCTTCTCTATGACCCTTGCTTGAAATTATTGTTTTGTCATCTGAACTGCTCCTATCTGATCACTTGTGTGGTAGTAACTGGGCAGGCATCATACTGTAGGACACTGTTTTTCAGGCTTTTCCCCCCTAGTGGAAACCTTTTTGTAAATTAAATCTTATACGGAATCCTAATAAATAAAGCAGAATGAATATAAAGTAATTGATTCAAATTATAACATTTCCTAATAAATTCAGTTAGTGAGAAAAATGAGCTGTTCTGAAGAATATAAAAATGGAAGTGTGTGGATGATTGTTGCAGTCCTGCATTAGTTTAAACATCCATTTGTTTCTGTACTTAGTTTTGGTAATATAATATCAGGAAAATTCTAAATCCTAAATAGATGCAAATGTTACCGATTTTTAAACTTGCAATGGCAGGATATTTTCGATTAATCTGATCCAGAAACTTGAAAGATTAATTGGGAATTTTGCTTTGTAGGTGAATCACAAAAAATATAATCTTTGTGGCTGCTAACGTTTCTTCTGATTAGTTGAAGTGGTGGGTGCTGCTTCTCTTACTAGCTCCTGTCAACTGGGTCATGTCATGAACTATCATTGTGATTTTCTAACTGGAGAGTTCTAATTTTCTAACACTCTGTGCTCAGGCACATGGGGTGGAGTAGTGGACTTGCATAATTTTGTGAACAGAAAAGGGCTGCTCTGGATTAAAAAAAAATTGCAGTCATTTAAATATGTACATAAAAATGGAGGAGATACTTTATTTCAAAGTCTGTGGAAAAACTGAAACGGCTGGGATGACCTGGTAATACAGGCGTATATGTTGGTCTTCTTCAGTGTGTTAAAATTTACTATGTAACGGCATTCTATTTTATTATATTTTTAAGGTGTTAAAAACATGTAAATCATTAATTTAAGAATTTTGAGCTGCATCTATGGCACCCAGTTTGAACCAGTGCAGTGAGCAGGGTACAGGCTTTCGAATCAACCAGACACAGTTCCAGCTCTCCCACTTACATCTGGGGTCATGTCAGGCCAGTTGCTTAACCTCTCTGAGCCTCAGTTTCCTCATTTTAAAAATGAAAATAATACCTCAGTAAGTAGTTGAACCTAAGCTGATACCTTTTTGAGCTTTCCTATTTTACCCTCCCTGTTTGTTGATCCTTTCTCATCTCTGTAGTTACCAGAATTGCAACCTTAAAGCCAAGTGAAGTTGTGCTTCAAGTGTCTCATCTTTACACCAAAGTCCAAGGGAGCTCAGGCGTGGGAGGGACATCTCTGTGTTAGGCCAGTATTTTCCTTCATTGCTTTGAGAGAGAGCATCTCCCCATGTTGGGAGCATGGGAAGCATCTACAGGGTCCTAGACAGGACCTTAGAAATCTACTTCAGCCCTTTTGAAATAAGGAAAGTAGAGTCTAGAGAGGTTAAATGACTTGTCCCAAATCATACACAGTTAACAAGTGACCCAACCCTTAAATATGCCTTTAAAAAATTAATCTCATTGCTTTTAATCTTAATTTTCAAACACTTTAGCCTTGTTTGAAGTTATCTGAGATCATCAAGTCTGGATTTAGGGAAAGTCATTCCAGTAAATACTCTATTCTTCCATTTCAGAATATAGTCAAGTTGCATTTCGTGCAGGCATTGTATTCCTAGAAATCACTGCCTTTATCAAAACTGCATTTGATCGGAAGTATCTAACATGTAAATATATAGTAAGTTTATATCAATAGCTTCAAAGGGAGATTATTTTCCCCCCAGCCTTTAGTTATACTAAGCTTCCTAGTCAATTGCACAGACTGGCAAATTGAATCATCACTGGAGATTCACTCACCCTCCTTTCTTTTTCTTTTGGTGAGGAACATCCATTGCCAATCTTCCTCTTTTTGCTGAGGAAGATTAGCCCTGAGCTAACATCTATGCCTGTCTTCCCTATTTTTTGTATGTGGGACACCGACCGCCACAGCATGGCTTGATGAGTGGTGTATAGGTCCACCCCCGAAATCCGAACCTGCAAACCCCAGGCTGCTGAAGCAGAGCGTGCAAACTTAACCACTATGCCACCGGGCTGGCCCCCCTCCTTTCTTTTTGATTGTAAATGTTTTTGTGTCAAAATAATTGAGTGCTTTTTTTTAAAAATTTAGTGAGATTTTTATGGTCATAAAATTTTCCTCCTATTGTTTCTAGTCCTAGTTTGTTTTTCCAGTTTCTGACCATATTTATTATTCATGTTGAAAACAAGAAGCAAGAACAGCTGAAGCATGTGAACAAGATATTGCCAGCAGCACTGACTTATAAGCCAGAAGTGTGGACATAGCTTGGAAAAGGGGGAGCTGTGGCACGTGAGGTCTTGGATGTAGTGGTATCTCTGCCACCAAGGTCACATCTGTGCTGCCAGGTGAAGCCTCACTGAAGCCCAGCTGCAGATATGCAAATTGTGTGTCTAATGATAGTCTACTGAGTTTGCATATTGAACATTTTTTTATCCTTTAAATTTCATGCCTACATGTTTCCTCCATTAGTATAAAAAAGTAATCTTGGGCCCTAATGTTTTGGCCAAGTAGATCATCTTGGAAATATACACCTGCAGCAGGAAATAATTTTTTAACAATGTACAGTAAGCTCTTCCAGTGAGTAAATGAAGAACATTGTTTAGCTCTGCCAATGATTTCTGTGGAAACTTAGACAAGTGCTTTTATGGTTTGCATTATTTAACCCTAATTAGCCCATCCTTAGACACATAAGTCAAATACATTAAATACTTGAAACCAGAAACAAACAAACCTGAAGGTTTGGCACAATGATATATTCCGTGTGCCATGTATACAAGCGCTTTGTTGTTTTCTAGTGTAGTAACTGAATAGGATGCCTATAAAATGCAACGTGACTTTTGTAGGTTTTGAAAAGTAGGTATTAGTGAGGACACCTGACACCATGAGCACTGTTGTCTTGAGAATCAGCTCTGACCACCACATGCAGGTGCCTCTTTTCTTTCCTAACAAGTTCTTTGCTCCTTTGAGTGTTGTTTTGCACTCAACACAGCCTTCTGCATGTGGACAGTTTTAGCTTATATTACTTTATTACTTTTGTTGTTTTAGCTATAGTAAGGAAAGTGTCATTTTTCTGACCCCCTAGGCTAATGTTCTTTCCAACATAAGATGAAAGGTAAATAATGGAATCTTTATTAAGGTACTTTTATAAGAATCTTAGGGGTGATTAAAACTTTGGGATGCAGCAAAGGCAGTGTTCAGAGGAAAATTTATAGCTGTAAATGCCTACATTAAAAAAGGAGGAACATCTTAAATTAGTAGCCTAACTTTACACCTTGAGGAACTAGAAAAAGAAGAGCAAATTTAAAAAATTTCAAAGCTAGCAGAAGGACGGAAATCAGCTTAGAGTGGGGATCAATAAAATGGAGAATAGAGTAACAATAGTGAGAATTGATGAAACCAAAACTTGTTTCTTTGAAAAGATCAACAACATTGATGAACCTTTCACTGGACTGACAAAGGGGAAAAAAAGAGAACACACAAATAAGTAAAATCAGAAAGTGGAGACATTACCACCAACCTTACAAAAATAAAAAGGATTGTAAGAGAATACTCACTGGATGCAGAGAAGGCATTTAACAAAATCCAACACCCTTTCATGATGAAAACACTTGGAAAACTTAGAAGGGAACTTATTCAACATGATAAAGGGCATTTATGAAAAATCCACAGCTACCATCATTCTCAATGGTGAAAGACTGCAAGCTTTTCCCTAAGACAGAAACAAGAAAAGAATGCCTGCTCCTGTGGGCTGAATGTGTCCTCCCAAAATTTCTATGTTGAAGCCCTATCCACCAATGTGGTGGTATTTGGAGTGGGGCCTTTAGGAGGTGATCAGGTTTAGATGAGGTCATGAGGGTAGAGTCCTCATGATGGGATTAGAGTCCTTATAAGAAGCGACCAGAGAGCTAGCTGCAAATCAGGGAGAAGGTTCTCATCATAACCTGACCATGCTGGTACCCTGATCTTGGACTTGTAGCCTCCATAACTGTGAGAAATAAATGTTGGTTAAGCCATCCATCCTATGGTATTCTATTATAGCAGCCCGAGTTGACTAAGACACCCACTTTCACCACTGCTGTTCAGCATTATACTGGAAGTTCTAGCCTGTGCAATTAGACAAGAAACAGAAATAAAAGGATCTACGTTGGAAAGGAAGAAGTAAAACTATCTCTAACCACAAATGACATGATCCTATATATAGAAAATCCCAAAGAATGCAGAAGAGAGCTACTCTAGTTAATAAGCAAATTCAGCAAAGTTCCAAGATACAGATCAACACACAAAAATCAATTGTGTTACCATACACCTATAATGAACAATCTGAAAGGAAATTAAGAAAGCAATTCTATTTACAATAGCATCCAAAAGAATAAAATATCCAGGAATAAATTTAACTCAGAAGGTTAAAGACTTGTACATTGAAAACTACAAAACATTGCTAAATTAAAGAAAATCTAAATAAGTGGAAAGATATCCTGTGTTCATGGATAGAAAGACTGAATATTAAGATACCAATATTACCCAAAGTGATCTACAGATTCAGTGCAGTCCCTATCAAGATTCCAATAGCCTTTTATGCAGAAATAGAAACCTAATCCTCAAATTCATATGAAATTAGAAGGGACCACAAATAGCCAAAACAATCTTGAAAAAGAAGAATAAAGTTGGAGGACTCACACTTCTTGATTTCAAAACTTATTCCAAAGCTACAGTAATCAAAACATTGTGACATTGGCAAATGATAGAAATATGGACCAATGAAATGGAATTAAGAGTCCAGAAATAAATTCATACATCTATGGCCAGTTGAGCTTTGACAACTAGATTTTCACATGCCAAAGGATGAAATTGGACCCCTGTATCATACCATGTACAAAAATTAACTCAAAGATCAATCTACTCTTTCCCAAGTGCAAGGCTTTTTCAATATCAGAAAGGATAATTAAAGTGAAAAAAATTTTTTTTAATTTATTTTTTTTTATTGATGTCTTAGTAGTTTATAACACTGTGGGGTTTTAGTTGTATATTTTTGTTTGTCCGTCACTGTGTGGATGTAACCCTTCACCCCTTGTGCCCACCCCCTACCCCCCTTCCCCTTGGTAACCACCAATCAGTTCTCTCTGTCCGTGTGTTCATTTATATTCCATATATGAGTGAGTTCATGCAGTGTCTGGCCTTCTCTCTCTGGCTTATTTCACTTAACATAATACCCTCTAGGTCCATCCATGTTGTTGCAAATGGGACAATTGTGTCTTTTCTTATGGCTGAGTAGTATTCCATTGTATGTATATACCACATCTTCTTTAACCAATCATCAGTCGAGGGACACTTGGTGAAAAATTTTTTAAAAGAATAGAGTTTTGGGGGGACAATACATTTTTTTGTGTAGTTTATTCACTCTATAAATATTTATTAAGCAAAAGTGATATGACAGTATTCTGCTCTAGGCACTGACAATACAATGGTAAACAAGACCAAACTTGTTCCCAGCTTTAATGGAATTTACAGTCTAGGGGGGAGATAGACATTGATAAAATAATTCCACTAATGAATGTAAAGTTCCAACTGTGATATGTGGTGTGCAAGGAAGTATATGTGCTGTGAGGGCTTACAATAGAGGAGTAGACTTGGTCTCGGGGAAGACTTCCCTGAAGAGGGAGAATTGAGCTGAGAGACAAAGGATGAGGAGGAATTAACAGGGTTAAGACAGGAGGGGAAAGCTTCTGTTACCTGCTAAGATGTCCAGGGTTTTTGGTCATCTTTCCACAGATAGTAGTGGGCTTAACAGTGAGTTCATTTTATCTTTTGTTTCTGACCCTTTGGCTACAATGCTAGTGGCTGTTTTTTGTCTGTGTGGTCCATCTGTCTCCCAGAATCTGAAAAGTGCTGCGTGCATAGAGAGTATTTAATAAATGGGCATTCACTGATGGAAAGTATTTGAGCATCTACTAGAAGTTAAATTTGTTTCAAGGTCATAAAATCCTGAGGCAGTTACGAGTTTTCCCTATTAAAATTTTTTTTAAAATTTATCTTAATTTTTAACCTCTTATGATTAAATAATGACATTATTAGGCAGCTACTTTTAGGTAAGGTATGATAAATAATGCCTTTTTCATAAATTATGCTCTTAGAACCTGTTTATATTTTGATTTAAAATAGAAATTTTTTTCATGTAATTTAAAACCTCATTTTGAATTGAAGTGATATGAATGGCTTATGTAATTTCTGTCGAGGAATTAATGTGGACCTTCTATAAACCACTGTCATTTATAATCAAAATGCTTTTAACTTACATTGATGTTGGCATTAATAAGAACTGTTAGAATGGTAGCATAGAAAGAAGTTGCATTTAAACTTAGTGGGAGCTCATTGATGCATGAGGTTTTATAATGCCTTCTGTGGGCCATTTAATGCTGGCAGCTTTAATTCACGTGATTCGCAATACTGGAAATTTAAATTCACTCTTAATTGAAAAGTGAAGTTACTTAAGTTCTTTAAATACTAACCTTCGGAAAAATATCTGAAAAATAAAGGCACATATGATTTTGGTGGCCCACTGCCAAAAGATTATCATTTACGTAGATGTCTCTTTGAGTCGATGAGTTTAATGTATTGAGCTCGACAGGTTAGAACAGAGACTTCAGCCTGGAAACTGGCAGCAGACTGTTGGCTTGTGAACAGCAGGGTCGTTCATCGTGTTGAGAACACTGTCCGCATTCAAGCGTAAGCAGAGCTGGCAGTAAAATTCACTTAATTTGTTTCATGTGACTTGTCAGCTGTGTGTTTGTATCTAAATCTTTCTAGCTTCTCTTAGAATTTTATGTTAAACTAATGAAATAGATGAACTACCTTTTTAACTGTTTAAGCCCTGATACCATTCTCCAAGTTTTCCATTTCATTTTAAATATATTTAATAATCAGTATGAATGCCATTTTAATTTGGTAAGAAGTAATCCCATTTCGGAGGGCTTTTCTATTTCATGCATGTGTGCTTGAGTCCATAAAAGGGACTTCCTGAAATTCATTAAGACAAAATTGCTGTCCTTATTTTCTCGCCAGCACCCTGTTCTTTTCTTATTTGTTAATTTTGTTCTCTGGATTTTCTCTTAGATGGCTTTTAATATTCGGCTACTAGCCAAGTATTGGGTCTGAGCAGTAAAGTGCTAGTCCCAAAGAAATAATATAACTGTAACTAATATTACAGTAAGATCCCATTTCATTTTTTCAAAGGCATGAAAATCTTACTGCTCCTTTGAAACTGTACTCAGTATAATCCAGCAGTTAATATTCTTGACTAACTGGGAATTGAGTGTTTTGAAGATATATCCAAATGTACAGTGATTTGTAAGCAGCTTTATGAGGTATAATCAACATACAATAAACTGTGCCATTTAAGTTGTACAATTCCACAAGTTTTGGTATACGTATATACCCACACAATCATCACCATCCTCAGGAGAGTGGACATATATATCACTTCTAGAAGTTTCCTCCCATTCCTTTGGAATCCCTCCCTGTCTCCTTTCTCCCCTACATCCCTGACTTCACAGGGAACCCCTTATCTGCTTTCTGTCGCTATAGACTGGTTTACATTTTATAGTTTTAAATAAATGAAAACATCCAACTATACACTCTGTATTGGTTGTATTCTTTTACTCAACATAATTTATTATGAGACTTATCCGTGTTAGTGCATGTATAAATAAGTTCATTCTTTTTAATTGCTAAATAGTATTCCATTATATGGATATAGCACAAGTTATTTATCTCTTTATCTGTTATTGGACATTTGGATTATTTCCAGTTTTCTCATCTACCTCCTTGTCTTTTAAGCTCTCTTTCACATTTTCTATCCCTTTATGTCTCTGTGATGCATTTTTACTTACTGCCTCATATTGGCACATTGTCTGGCATGTAGTAGGTTGAACCATATAGAATTGTTAATGTGTCACCATTTTGACCTATAAAAATGGTAATTTCATGTAGTTCAACAAAGAAGTAAGTGTTTACTAAGTATTTTTTAATGAATGAATGTTACATGTTTTTACGTTTAAGACTACTGCCTGATACAAAATTGTTTATATATATAAACTCAACTATGTAAAAAATTCTGCATAGTAAAAAAAAGACTAAGTGACATACTCTATTAGTAGTTATTGTGTCTAGTCGGTAAAATTATGTTTTTTCTCCTCTATTCTGTATTTCTTTGTCTATGTATATGCTTACACAGTAAGCATGTATTACTTTTACAATAGAAAATAAAACCTTTTTTGAAAAGGAAAAACCTGTGCTAACTTCTTTCTAGTTTGTGTAATTTGTTTAAAAATTGTTCTTTATTTCTTCTTTTCTTTGCAGAGGCAAGAACCATGGTATTCTATAATAAACATGGATTTTAGAGCCAGTCAGATTCTCTTTCTTAGTTTTGTGACTTTAGGCAGGCTGTTTAATTTGTATGAGGCTTGCTGTCCTCATGTGTAAAACAATAACTCGTTTAATCTTCACTGAGAGGTAATCACCAGTGTGTGAAGTGCCTGGTGTATATGTGTATCACTTTCCTTCTTATGGTTTCCCAGCCCGAGGTCCTGCCTTTGGTTTAAAGACAATATAATTCTGACCACACACCTGTTACCTTAGTAATTTTGCAACAATACTACTTATTTTGTTCCTTTTTCTTTCCTTAAAAAGAAATTTTTTTAATGAGAGCAAGATGTGTAATGTATTATTTATTTATTTATTTTTCAGGAAGATTGGTCCTGTGCTAACATCTGTTGCCCATCTTCCTCTTTTTTTCTTCTCCCCAAAGCCCCCAGTAGATAGTTGTATGTAATAGTTGTGCATCCTTCTAGTTGCTCTATGTGGGACGCTGCCTCAGCGTGGCTTGATGAGCGGTGCGTAGGTCCGTGCCCAGGATCCAAACTGGCAAACCCTGGCCACTGAAGCAGAGCGCGGGAACTTAACTGCTGTGCCACTGGGCCGGCCCCTGTATTATTTATTTATTTTTTTATTTTATTTTATTTTATTTTTTATTGATGTCTTAGTTTATAACACTGTGGGGTTTTTGTTGTACATTTTTGTTTGTCCATCACCTTGTGGATGTAACCCTTCACCCCTTGTGCCCCCCCCACCCCCCTTCCCCTTGGTAACCACCAATCAGTTCTCTCTGTCCGTGTGTTCACTTATATTCCATATATGAGTGAGTTCATGCAGTGTCTGTCCTTCTCTCTCTGGCTTATTTCACTTACCATAATACCCTCTAGGTCCTTCCATGTTGTTGCAAATGGGACAATTGTGTCTTTTCTTATGGCTGAGTAGTATTCCATTGTATGTATATACCACATCTTCTTTAACCAATCTTCAGTTGAGGGACACTTGGGTTGCTTCCACTTCTTGGCTATAGTGAATAATGCTGCAATGAACATAGGGGTGCATACGCCTCTTGTGATGGTTGATTTCATGTCCATTGGGTAGATGCCCAAGAGTGGTATTGCTGGATCATATGGTATTTCTATTTTTAATTTTTTGAGGACTCTCCATACTGTTTTCCATAGAGGCTGCACCAGTTTGCATTCCCACCAGCAGTGAATGAGGGTCCCCGTTACTCCACAACCTCTCCAGCATTTGTTGTTTTTTGTGTTGGTGATTATAGCCATTCTAACC
This sequence comes from Tapirus indicus, assembly GCA_031878705.1. Lineage (NCBI taxonomy): Eukaryota > Metazoa > Chordata > Mammalia > Perissodactyla > Tapiridae > Tapirus > Tapirus indicus. The sequence continues at coordinate 7,013,393 of CM062923.1, read as the reverse complement.
GGTGTAAGGTGATATCTCAGTGTAGTTTTGATTTGCATTTCCCTGATGATTAGTGATGTTGAACATCTTTTCATGTGTCTATTGGCCATCTGTATGTCTTCCTTGGAAAAATGTCTGTTCATCTCCTCTGCCCATTTTTTGATCGGGTTGTTTGTTTTTTTGTTGCTCAGTTGTATGAGATCTTTGTATATTACTGAGATTAATCCCTTGTCAGACAAACGATTTGCAAATATTTTCTCCCAGCTGGTGGGTTGTTTATTCATTTTGATCCTGGTTTCATTTGCCTTGTAGAAGCTCTTTAGTCTGATGAGGTCCCACTTGTTTATTTTTTCTTTTGTTTCCCTTCTCTGGGTAGACATGGAATCTGAAAGGATCGCTTTATGTCCAATCGCAATTAGTGTACTGCCTATATTTTCTTCCAGGAGTTTTATAGTTTCAGGTCTCACTTTCAGGTCTTTGATCCATTTTGAATTGATTTTTGTATATGGCGATAGGAGATGGCCTACTTTCATTCTTTTGCATGTGGCTGTCCAATTTTCCCAGCACCATTTATTGAAGAGACTTCCCTCTCTCCATTGTATGTTCTTTGCTCCTTTGTCGAAGATTAGCTGTCCATAGATGTGTGGTTTTATTTCTGGGCTTTCAATTCTGTTCCATTGATCTGTGTGTCTATTCTTGTACCAGTACCATGCTGTTTTGATTACTGTAGCTTTATAGTATATTTTGAAATCAGGGATTGTGATGCCTCCAGCTTTGTTCTTTTTTTTCAGAATTGCTTTAGCTATTCGGGGTCTTTTGTTGCCCCATACGAATTTCCGTAGTTTTTGTTCTATTACCGTGAAGAATGACATTGGGATTCTGATTGGGATTGCATTGAATCTGTAGATTGCTTTAGGTAGAATGGACATTTTAACTATATTTATTCTTCCAATCCATGTGCATGGAATATTTTTCCATTTCTTTATGTCCGCCTCGATTTCTTTCAATAGTGTCTTATAGTTTTCATTGTATAGGTCTTTGACCTCCTTGGTTAAATTTATTCCGAGATATTTTATTCTCTTTGTTGCAATTGTAAATGGGATTGTCTTTTTGAGTTCTCTTTCTGTTTTTTCATCGTTAGTGTATAGAAATGCAATTGATTTTTTAAGTTGATTTTATACCCTGCCACTTTACTGTAGTTGTTGATTGTTTCTAGTAGCTTAACGATGGAATTTTTGGGGTTTTCTATGTACAGGATCATGTCGTCTGCAAATAGTGAGAGTTTCACTTCTTCATTGCCTATTTGGAGTCCTTTTATTCCTTTTTCTTGCCTAATTGCTCTGGCCAGAACTTCCAGTACTATGTTGAATAAGAGCGGTGAGAGTGGGCACCCTTGTCTTGTTCCTGTCCTCAAAGGAATGGCTTTCAGTTTTTCCCCGTTGAGTAGGATGTTTGCTGTAGGTTTGTCATATATGGCCCTTATTATGTTGAGATACTTTCCTTCTATACCCATTTTGTTGAGAGTTTTTATCATAAATGGATGCTGGATCTTGTCGAATGCCTTCTCTGCATCGATTGAGATGATCATGTGGTTTTTATTCTTCATTTTGTTAATGTGGTGTATCACATTGATTGATTTGCGGATGTTGAACCATCCCTGTGTCCCTGGTATAAATCCCACTTGATCGTGGTGTATGATCTTTTTGATGTATTGCTGTATTCGGTTTGCCAATATTTTGTTGAGGATTTTTGCGTCTATGTTCATCAGCGATATTGGCCTGTAGTTTTCCTTCCTTGTATTGTCCTTGTCTGGCTTTGGTATCAGGATGATGTTGGCCTCATAGAATGTGTTGGGAAGTATTCCATCTTCCTCTATTTTTTGGAATAGTTTGAGAAGGATAGGTTCTAAATCTTCTTTGAACGTTTGATAAAATTCTCCAGAGAAGCCATCTGGTCCTGGGCTTTTATTTTTTGGGAGGTTTTTGATTACTGTTTCAATCTCTTTACTTGTGATTGGTCTGTTCAGATTCTCTATTTCTTCTTGATTCAGTTTTGGGAGGTTGTACGCATCCGAGAATTTGTCCATTTCCTCTAGGTTGTCCAATTTGTTGGCGTAAAGTTTTTCATAGTATTCCCTAATAATCCCTTGTATTTCTGTGGTGTCTGTTGTAATTTCTCCTCTTTCATTTCTAATTTTATTTATTTGAGTCTTCTCCCTTTTTTCTTAGTGAGTCTGGCTAAGGGTTTGTCAATTTTATTTATCTTCTCAAAGAACCAGCTCTTTGTTTCATTGATCCTTTCTACTGTTTTTTTGGTTTCAATTTCATTTATTTCTGCTCTGATTTTTATTATTTCCCTCCTTCTACTGATTCGGGGCTTTGTCTGTTCTTCTTTTTCCAACTCTGTTAGGTGCAATTTAAGGTTATTTATTTGGGATTTTTCTTGTTTGTTCAGGTGAGCTTGTATTGCTATGAATTTCCCTCTCAGGACTGCTTTTGCTGCATCCCATATGACTTGGTATGGTGTATTTTCCTTTTCATTTGTCTCCAGATAGCTTTTGATTTCTCCTTTAATTTCATCAACGACCCATTGGTTGTTCAGTAGCATGTTGTTTAGTCTCCACATCTTTGTCCCTTTCCTAGTTTTTTCCTTGCAGTTGATTTCTAGTTTCACAGCATTATGATCAGAAAAGATGCTTGTAATGATTTCAATCTTCTTAAATTTATAGAGGTTTGCCTTGTTTCCTAATATATGGTCTATCCTTGAGAATGTTCCATGTGCACTTGAGAAGAATGTGTACTCTGCTTTTTTTGGGTGGAGTGCTCTGTATATATCTATTAAGTCCATTGCGTCTAGTTTTTCGTTTAAGTCCATTATTTCCTTATTGACTTTTTGTCTGGATGATCTATCCATTGATGTAAGGGGGGGGGTGTTAAGATCCGCTACTATTATTGTGTTATTGTTAATATCTCCTTTAAGGTTTTTTAGCAGTTGTTTTATGTACTTTGGTGCTCCTGTGTTGGGTGCATAGATATTTATAAGTGTTATGTCTTCTTGGTGAAGTGTCCCTTTTATCATTATATATTGCCCTTCTTTGTCTCTCATTACCTTTTTTATCTTGAAGTCTACTTTGTCTGATATAAGTATGGCTACTCCTGCTTTCTTTTGTTTGCCATTAGCTTGGAGTATTGTTTTCCATCCTTTTATTTTGAGTCTGTGTTTGTCTTTAGAGCTGAGATGTGTTTCCTGGAGGCAGCAGATTGTTGGATCTTGGTTTTTAATCCATCCTGCCACTCTGTGTCTTTTGATTGGAGAATTCAATCCATTTACATTTAGAGTGATTATTGATATATGAGGGTTTAATGTTGCTATTTTATTGTTCATCTTCTCGTTCTTTTGCATTTCCTTTGTTGTCCCTTGTGTTTCGGACTGCAAATTCAATTTGGTATTTCTGCATGCTCATTCTCTTGGTTTTCTCTTTATTTGTCATGTGTGGTTCTCTTCTGGTTGTTTGTTTAGTGGTTACCGTGCGGTTTATATAAGCGATCTCCTGGATAAGAAAGTACATTTTCAGATGCCTCCTTTTTCCTGAGGCTGGGTCAGTTCAATCCCTTACCTCTTCCCCTCCTTATTTGTTATCTCTTTATTCCAGATTGTGTCATGAATGTATGTTTCCAGTGATGAGCTTGAATTAATTTTTGATGTTTTCCAACTGTAGTTTGTTCTGGTTTAGTCTCCTTGCTTTTCTCCTTGTTGAAATCTTTGTATCCCCTTTCTCATTTGTTTTTTTTCAGGCCTAAGGGCCTTCTTGAGCATTTCTTGTAGTGGGGGTCTTGTGGTGATGAACTCTCTTAGCTTTTGTTTATCAGGGAGAGTTATTATTTCTCCATCGTATTTGAAGGATATTTTTGCTGGATAAAGTATTCTCGGCTGAAGTTTTTTGTCTTTCATGATTTTGAATATATCATTCCAGTCTCTCCTAGCCTGTAGAGTTTCTGTTGAGAAATCAGCTGAGAGCCTGATGGGGTTTCCTTTGTATGTTATTTTGTTTTTTTGTTTAGCTGCCTTCAATATTATTTCCTTGTCACGGGTATTCTTCAAGTTTGCTACTATGTGGCGAGATGATTTTTTATTCCTGTTTATATATTTAGGTGATCTATTCATTTCATTCACTGTTATTTCCCTGTCATTCCCTAGGTTGGGGAAGTTCTCAGCTATTATTTCTTTGAACAAACTCTCTGCTCCTTTTTCTCTTTCTTCTCCTTCTGGAATACCTATTATCCTTATGTTGCTTTTTCTCATTGAGTCTGATATTTCTCGAAGAATTTCTTCATTTCTTTTTAGTCTTAGCTCTCTCTCCTCCTCTACCAGGAGCATTTCTGCGTGGCTATCCTCAATAGTGCTAATTCGTTCCTCCATATTGTCAGTTCTGCTCTTTAAAGACTCTATTTTTTCCACTATCTTGTTGATTTTGTTTTTCATCTCCAATAATTCTGATTGGTTTTTCTTTAGGGTTTCAATCTCTTTTGTGACATAATCCCTGAATTCGTTGATTTGTTTCTGTGTGTTCTCTTGTATTTCGTTGAGCTTGTTTATGATAGCTATTTTGAATTCTCTCTCATTCAGGTTATCAAATTCTGTGCCTTCAGGGTTGGTTTCTGGGTGTTTGTCATTTTCCTTTTGGTCTGTAGCCCTGACATATTTTCGCAAGGATCCGACGGGGACGGCTTTATTTTTTCCCCTCATGATTAAAGTTAGTCCTGCAGTTTCCCCCTGCTGCCACTAGATGGAGATCCCGAGCGGTTTGCTCTGAGGCGGCTGCAGCCCCGGGAGGGATTATGCTGAAACGCCGGGTGTGTGGGGGGAGGGGTCCTCTCTTTCTCCTGCTTGACCTGGGGGTTTCCTTTCTGGCTCTCTTAGGGTGTTTGCTACACCCCCTAAGCAGTCCGTCGTCGCTTCCCAGTGGGGATCTCACGACAGTCTGTGAGAGCACCTGGATGGCGATAGTTTTCCCCGCTGTGGGCCGCCCCTCCCCCCTCTGTCCGCGAACCGCGCTGTTTTTGCCAATCGATTGGGGAGGGGGAGTACAACCTCCTACCTCTCCTCCCGTCCTCCTGGGCTTCCCGTGCCTCCACTGTCCGATGTATGGCAGCAGGGGTTTCTTAGAAGTCCTTCGTAGTGTTTGATTGAGCTCTGTTGGAATGTGAATGATGTTTTCGTTGTGTCGTAGGGGGCAGAGATTCAAAGAGGGAATCTCACTCCGCTATGATCTATTTATTTTTTAAATAACAAATTTTAAGTTACATGCAGAATTTGCATTCCTAATAGTGACCTTAATGACCTCTTTCATTCGTTTCTTGTTTGAAGAATATCAAAGAATATTCCAACAACTAAAGATGTTGAACCACTGCTTGAAATAGATGGAGATGTAAGAAACTTTGAAGTGTTTTTGTCTTCAAGGACCCCAGTTCTTGTGGCTCGAGATGTAAAAACCTTTTTGCCATGCACTGTAAACCTAGACCCCAAACTACGGGAAATTATTGCAGGTGGGTATTAGTAGTAAGTTTAATTTTTCTTCTCTGAAGTCCTCAAACATTGTCCTATTTCTAATGTAGCTGTGTAAGTTTCTCCTGCTCCACAAAAAGCAAGAAACATTGAACCAAGCACCGCACAGGAGACTTAATGAAACTGAGCGTCAGGAGGCTTGGCATCCTTTACGGAATGTTAAGGAAATGTTATTTGTTAAACTCACTTCATTATGTTTCCCAGCCCACACACCTGAATCTTTACTTTGGAATCAGATTCCTTTTAGTGTATAGTCACCACTTTAAGTTGACAGTTCATTGTAATTTTTCTGTCACCAATCTTCTGTTCTTAATGGGACCAGAGGGGTAAGAAAATCTTTATATTACTTTTTAAATTTTGACTTAAATTTGTGGACTGGAACTTGAAGATAGTGACATGAAGGTTTCGGAATAGTTTAAGTTGTTCTTGAGGTGCCACTGTATACACATACACACACAAAACCTTTATTGAAACACACTCTCTATTGTATGATACTGGCACTGCTGACCCACCTTTGAGTTTTCTGGAAATTATGAGGAGAGAGCCTTAAACTACTCCTACATTTTTTTAAGGTACTTGTTATAAAGCTGATGTCAAAGGTGTGTTCTGTGGTTATGGAATTATTTGTTGTTGTTGTTCAGAGGCAGATGAGTCATATTGTTTGCAAACCCAAAGTCTTAGCTAATATCGTCTTTATTAATACTACACATGTGTGAATTATTAGTAGTCAGTAATACTTTATGAATCATAAGAATTGTTAGAGTACCACAAACAAACAAATACCTTAAAATGTCAGAGAAAAATGTATACTTCTGGTAACTGAAGAGAAGAATTTAGATGTTATGATTTTTCAAATGGTGAAAAACTACTTTTTATGCAAACTATTTGGGCTTTTCTTACTGGAATGTCTATGGAATATTCAAGATTTCCTGTCTACTTCTTTAAGCTGGTTGGAATCCCTGGCAAGAGTGATAAAATCATGTTTCTATCTGGTAATTAAAGGAGGAAGTGGTAATTGGACTAATTACTAATGTCCTATTTTCTTTTGCCTTCTGGGGTATCATTTAATCTTTTAGATGTTCGTGCTGCAAGAGACCAGATTAATATTGGAGGACTTGCATATCCCCCGCTACCCTTACATGAAGCTCATCCTAGACCACCATCAGGCTTCAGTCAGCCTCCGTCTGTCTGTTCTTCCTCTACTTCCTTCAATGGACCATTTGGAGGTGGGGTTGTGTCACCACAGCCTCACAGTAGCTATTACAGTGGTATGACAGGACCCCAACATCCATTCTATAATAGGGTAAGGAAGTGCTAGAATGTTTAATTTTAAGAATTTGTTCCAGGGAAATAGCGGAGGTTTTCTGCTTATGGATTCTATTATTGTTTTGAAACCGTACTTTAGTTTTTTAAAATAGGAATAATGTTAAGTTTGCATTTATTATATATGATATTTTAAAAATCAAAAGAATTTTGAATTTTAACAGGTTCTAGATCTCTATTGAGTCTGAATATTAGAGATGCTTTTTGCCTTTATTTATTATCCTGATAAGAAAGTGAAACTCCATAGGGTCAGCAGTGACTATCCTATACTTCAAAGGGATCAGTTTCTCTATTTGTTTATAAACAAATGTTTCATTTGTTTTATCTTGTATAATAATTTAAACTGGCATTTAAAACAATAATAAACTTAAATTTCTAAGTGGTTCAGTAAACCTACTTTGAATATGTGTTATAGCTTTTAAATGTGAGATGATGGAAAATACTGCTTGTACGACTCAGATGTTATTGCTAAATAATAGCACCATAGCCCATTTCTGGAGTTTTATTTCAAGTTATCTTCAGTCATGTATCATTGTTTACTTAGTATAAATATGATAATTTTCTACTTGAAACGATGAAAGCATAACTAATTATCAGTGGTATTCAGACCCTAAGTTTAGTAGGCCCAAGCTATCCTCATTGTAATGATCTTAAACTCTGATATTTCCCATAGGAAAATGGAGCATGAACCCTAGTATTTTGCTTTCCGGAACTGTACTCTAGGATCCATTGCAATTACTTATTTTTGCTGTCTCTCTCATTAGTCTAATTCTTGAACATATAGGGGCTAGTATTCATAGAAGTCCACTGCATGCCTAAACCAATTTCAGATGAGCTAGGATGAAAGAGAAGTTTAGAATAAATGTGGCAAAAAAGCGATTCCAGAGTTTAAATTAAATTTTCAGTTTTGAAAAATGTTGGCCATATAAGTAATTAGGTACACCATTTGTAGAGGTCCTATGAATGCTATTCCATTCTTTTACTCAAACAAGGAGAAAAAGGTGAAACAATAGCATTTTATAGTGTATTCCATCCTTGTAAACTGTAACTATGTGGTAGGCAGTGTGAAATGCAGGTTTTTATTTACCAGTCTTAAAATCTGCTGTAATTTTACATAAAATGGCTCAATTGATCATTAGATGACAGTTGAGGTTTTGAGACCAAGAAGTTTGGAAAAAAATAATTACCATACCATCTAGGCTGAGACCGTGTGTTCAGTAATTTTGTATGAATAACAATCATGTGATGCTTTAATAGCATTTTATTACTTTTAAAACATTTAAAATTTTCTCATGTGTTTAGGTCTAGTTATTTTTTCCTGTAGTTACTTGAAGTTTTTAGTCTGAAAGTTAAAAGCAGAATAATTTTCTTAAAATGGCGGGAGTGAAAAAGGTAGGGGAAGATGTCACTTCAGTGTAATGAAGCTTAGTGAATTTTAATCTTTATGTTTAGCCCATATAATCTGATATCTCCTATTTATATGAAACTGCTTACAAATAAATGCTACTTATAGCATAATAAATCTCATCTAAACAATGGATTCCCCCATTAAAAAAATACACTTGCTTATTTAGGAGATAGAGTAAACTCTAGGGTATAGGATGTAAGGTAAATTCTAGGAACTTGGAGTGACAGTATTCCTGGAATCCCCACTAGGATGTTCTCATATAATTGAGACTTTTTTTGGTCTTACTTAAGGCTAATCTTTTCTTGTAAAGAACAGTATTCTATTAAGATTCCATTCTACTTTTTTAAAAGAGATTGTGAATTAATATTTGTAAATCACTTAGAATCTGACACGTGGTAAGCCCATAAAAATATTAAATGTAAAGAGAAACTCTTGTGTCAAATTGTAAGGTGCAAAACTTTAGTTGCCTAAAAAAAAAAAAAACCCTTATATTAAATCAACAATATGAATATTTAAATAATCTGTCTTAAGTTTGGGTTTGATATCTTGTAGAATATGAGTGAGGCTTTTTTTCTTTTGTTTTGTCATTTGCATTAAAAATTTGGAGTTGTATTTTATTCGTTAATTTCATTTGATAAATCTCATTACACTTTGATTTCTGTAATTGTTTATCCCCTTCTTTTGTTACGTGTTTTTTCCATAGCCATTCTTTGCCCCATACCTTTACACGCCAAGGTATTACCCTGGCGGTTCCCAACATCTCATCTCACGTCCATCAGTAAAAGCGAATTTGCCCAGAGATCAAAGCAATGGCCTAGTAAGTATAAAAAAGGGTAACTAAAGTATTAACATAATAAGCAACATAGATAGCATTAGAAGTTTGATTATTTCCTTTCTGTAGTAAAAGAGCACAACTTATTTTATAAATAGTTTTAAGAAACGTAAGCTATTACTACCATAAAATGTATTTTGTTTTCATTTCTGGTAAATACCTGTGGAAGGAAAATGACCAGCAGCCTCACTGAATATGTTGACTTGTTTACAACCAGAGTTGCTGGCTTATAATGCAGTGTTGGTTACCAAAATTTTTAAACTAAACCTTTCATCTACTAATTTCTAATATCTTTTTAAAGGTTATATATGTGGTATCTGTATATATATGTGAGCCCTATGGCATAAAATTAGAGCATGTATTGAAAGAACATTTTAATCTCGTGGCAGAAATTAAATAGGAAAAGGGCATTATTAAAACGTACTATTGAATCTAATGCAAACAAAATACATTTGTGCCTAAAATATTAGGTGTTCCTGATAATAAACTTACTTTAAGAATTTTAAAAAAAGAAATTCCCTGTTGATATATTTTATAAATTAGGGGACAGAAGCTATAGCATTTAAACTGTTGTTTAAATTTTAAAATGTTGTCACTGAAAGAGAAATCTAATCCCATCCAGATTTCGGTGTGTTACATTACAATTTCTACATCGTGTTCATTCATCATCCTAGTTTGGCTCACCCCTCACCTTTACCCACACTCTTGTTTTGTGTTGTTAGGAGGTTATCAAGGAGGATGCTGCTGAGGGGCTTTCTTCACCCACAGACTCCTCAAGGGTAATGAGCAGTCTTGTGGTGTGGAACGTGCGCATCTTGTCGCGTCTGCAGCAGTAACAACTGTCCGGACTGTGATGATGGCAGTTCACTAACTGCATCTGTGCTGTGATGGGCAGCTAGTGTAGAGTAGCTGAATACTAATAATCATAGTTCATGGATTAATTAAAAAGCTAATGTTTAACTCTACCCTTTATTTCCTCCTGCTTTTCCCCTTTCTCAAGGACATGGATGGGGTTCTCAGCAGCCATCAGGACCATTCTGTTGGTGGTGTTTGTTCCTTAGTGTTGACCTCTATTTTCACCTTTGCCTGTTTTTCTTAAGCCTGCAGTTGGTGTTACACATGTAGAATATTCTTGGAAATATCCAAAATTGCCCTTGAGACAGCAAAAAGGCATTATGAGCTAGATAGTGTAAACGAGAAATGGAGCTTTAGTGACTCATTCTTATCTAGGTGGCCACAGTTTATGAAGCCTCAGTGTAAATGCAGTCTTACTTTTCTTTTTCTGTATATTTTTTAAAGTAAAATTTCCAGATAAACACAGACCTAGTTCAGCATGTAAAGGGAATTATTTAAACCTTTTTGGGTTCTTTTGGCCCCATACCGTAAGGTGGGTTTCTTTAAAACAGGAAGTCACTTTGGGTATTTATTGCTCAAGACTTTGTACTTAATAAGAAATATGTTTAATGTGATGAGCCTTAAAATCTTCATTTACTCAATCAATGTGGAATTTAAGAACCTAATTTGTGTTTTAACTTCTATTGATTTATTTACAGAATGTTATGCCCCTGTAAACATGATCAATTTAATCTAAAGCTATGTTGAAATGTGGCATAGGAGTTAGAATTAATGTGGTGAAATATTGCATCCTAAGAATATCCATAATTTTTTAACTTAAAACATGCATTTGGATAGGCAGTAGTTTTTTGACTTTAATTTTCTTTAAGTTAATGTTAGTAAGAGAGAGAAGGAGAACCATTTTGGTGTTTTCATTTAGGAGCTGATGATTCTTTTTAAGTCATTAACATTTTAGCTGAAGTGTTTGAGTGACTTCAATTATCCATGAAATGATAGACACAATAAACCATAATAATTCTCTTTGGGTGTTAGGGGACTCTTTAATCCATGGATCATTGCTGCTGTATGCAAGAATGACTTTTAGTTTAGTCAGAGAGCCTTTAATGCATAGATTCATGCATGCAGTGCGATTCTCTGAGCTAAAATTCCTCAGCAAACTTTTGATGAAAGTCAGATACTGTGAAGAATTTGATGGTCCTAATGACATGGACATGCTGAAGTAGTAGCTATTCCCATGCTTAAGAATGTGGACAAACCCTTGTAATTAAAATGTGTCTGTAGTTTCTTTCAGGGACCAGTGAAGGAGCATTAGGCAAATTTTGAAATGAGTTTTTGGGGAAGGGGAAATAGTACAATTCTTGAGATGTGTTTAGAAGCCCAATAACACAAAGTAAAGATGCTCTAAATATGTTAGTGCCTTTGTTTAGTAAAATAACCATACTATTTGCTGTTCTTTTAATATTAAAAGATAGTTTTGTGATCTGCTTAGTGAATAATAGATGCTTACTGAGTTTGCTTTGCTTTTAAGAAATTAATAATGACAATAGCATGGAAAATTTGTTTTGTAGAAGACTAGTAAAAGTAGACACTTAGTTCAAAGCCAAATTAAAAGCAGTGGTGGAAATGTGGAAAAGTATCTGTACACGGGAACATTGTCTGGGATCTTTACAGCTGAACCAACATAGAAGTAGTTAATATAAAAATTTTTTATTCCTTCATGGCTCATATGGCTTTCTAGTCCTGTAGTAGAAAAAACTCTGTATTTCTGGGATAACAGGACTACAGGTTGAGTCCATCTCTGCTCATTCAGCTGTCCCCTATATGCAACACTAATGACAAGAGCTGCTTATAGATAAGTCAGGAGCTACGCAAACATTTTTGGACAAACTGTCTTGTCATTACAGATGCAGAATACAGAATGATAAGATACAGGTACAGAATAGTAAGTTTAAAAAAAAAAACACACCAAAAAAGCCAGATTATAAAGAATTAACCAACTGTAGTCTTTTCCATTATGGGAGGAGGTCCCATCTTTTTTTTACCACAGAGAGTTTCTGATAGACTTGTATAAAGCAGATCCTTATGAAAATAATTGGGTTTTCTCACATTAAGGAACACTGTAATGATTGTAGCTTGTGAAGGCCAGCCAAGGACTTATCAGAAAAATTACAGATATATGTCCAAGTGTTTCACAAAGGTGAAGATGTAAAATATAAGCCTCTGTGATAGCTTTTCCCCCTACAGTTTTATAATAGAGAAGATGTATGCCAAATCTTGTAAAACTGGAAAAAAATATTAATATTGGACTCGATATGCTCTGCAGAATATTAGAGCTAGAAAGGACCAGTGTTTTTCAAACTTTTAAAGCAGAGAAGCCTTTTTTAGAAATGCAGTCTTAATCTGAACTCCAGTTTACAAAACCAGTAAAAAAAGAACTCTGGCCCCACCTTGGACTTGCCTTGTCTCTTGAGGATCCTCAGAGAACACAGTACCCATGGTGTAGTCCGGCTCCACAGTGTAGATTCGAGACTCAGAATCTGTGAGACTTACTTGAGGTTCACAGAAGGGGAGCACCAGATGTGGAACTAGAATCCGCGTGGCCTGTATCACAGCCCGTTCCTCAATACCATGCTTCTTCTTTGCTCCTGTGCATGACTTAGGTATCTGGTCTTTCAGGTTAAATAGACCCTGGTGATTAGCTCTTTGCCTTGGACAGATTCCATAACCTCTCTGATACTCAACTTCCTCATCTGGAAAAACAGACCTACCTCATCCGTCTGATTTAAGGATTACTCAGTCTTAGCATACTTTAAGTACTTAATAATTATTGTTATTATTGCTACCCCAAAGGCCAAATTCCATGGAGCTTTAAAGACTCAGAAACTAAAACTGTTTGGTGTTAAATAACCCTAGTGCCAGTGGTGGGAGTAGTGCACAAATACTCCAGTCAGTTTAGATTACCTCAGCCTTTTATCTCTTGATGCTTCTCTGACCCAAAAGGTGTCAATCGGTTTGTTCTCTTAGAATTTCAAAGGATTTCTCGGTTATTTGAATGCTCCAAATACTTTCAATTTTTAAATCTTTCCAGGGGGATTTTACTTGGTGCCTTTCCTCTCTTCCAGTCCAGTTCCCACTAGGAAGTAGTGGATTCAGATCCTCTGTGATGATGAAGGGAAGTACCCATTATGGAGGACCTGTCTCCAGCCAGGTCTCCTCGGTGGTGTGTTGTTACGGTATTTCAAAAAGTTACTGTTATGAGTATTGTAGTCTATTTTTATTTAACGTATGGTGCTCTTGGTGGTAACTGTTTCATTGAAAAGCATTTTTTCAAAGGAAGGAGTGATATAGCATTCTTTACCCTTTCATCCTTGAATTATTTAGCATCTAGTACTACAGATGCCTGTGTGATCATTCACTGGGTCAATAAATTTATTGAATGTCTACCAGGCACTATTCTAGTGGGAGGCAGCAGTGAACAAAACTGATGAAAATCTTGCCCTTCTTGAGCTTATGGATTTGAAGGCTGCCAAGGGGGAGTTGTCAGTACTGTCATTCTCTCTCCACCTTCTCTGCCACAGGGTTTACTGGATCCCTTAGGCAGCTTCATGTAGGTCACTTTTATACCTCATTGAAAAGGCATGAAAATACTTAATTAGCACAAAGTTTAATTGTAAAGAACTTCAGAATTGCAAAGGCAGTGTTAATAACAGTATCCTGAGTTCCAGGGTGCTGTTACTTTTAGAGATGAATGAAAACTACCGAGTTAACAAAGGTATTAAAAAAGAAGGTCTTGATTTTTATTAAACTGGATCCAGTTGGTGGAGTGACCAATTAAAAAAAAAAGATGGGGCTCAACTGTAGATAATTTTTATTTCCACCACTGGTTTACAACTCGTAACCTGTCTTCAAGCAAATGTGTGTCCAGATCAAGCTGTCTCCCGTTGTTCTGGAGCAGACTTGGACGAGAAAGTTAGCGAGGCCGTGGGTAAGAGATGCCGGGCACGTGGTGGGTTCCGTTTAGATTGCAGGCTCAGGGCTGGCACTCCCTGCCGGCTCTCAGCGGCTTCTCTGCAGGTTCATTCACACTTCTTTTAGAAGTGCATTTTTATTATTCTGTTTCAATTTGGAAAAGTATTGTGCCAGACTTTGTCAAGAAAACTTTTTTCCTAAACAATTAATAAATTACAACTAAATTGATTTATTTTTACAGAAATATGATATTGCAGTGATGATATCATTGAAATCCTAGAGTACAGTTAAAAGTTAAAAAAATGACAAAATCATATTCACTGCAATTGTTTAGTATTTGTGTTTTTTGAAAGATTGCCCTTAAAATGTGGTATTAAGCCGCATCTGTCAACTTTGACCTAATTATTATTTCTCGTGTAGTTTGAAGGTAAGTTATGTTTTTCCACCTAGGTTAACAATAGCTTTCTTTTGTGTTTTGGGTATCTTGTAATAAACTGTAATTTCATTAGCACTCCTTTTTTGATATTTTTCAAGTCTCCACAGATACACATAGTAACTTTCTAAAAAACCTGCTTATAGTAAGGTTGATATGTAAACTAGAAAACGGGGTTCCCATGAAGTGCTCCAGATAGTGAATGCTAAAAGTAAAACATCTGGCACTAGGCTAGCAAAGCCCTGCCCTTTATTGTACTAAAACAGTGTTATAAATCAACTGTGAATTGATATTGTCAGACATCTCTAGATTATTTTAACTATTTTAAGAATGTTTACCACCAACCGAATAGGTTCAGAAAAATAATTAATAGAATGTATGCTTTGAATTAGAATTTTTAAAAATCTATGTCACTGAAATAGTTATGTTAACCAAAGTATGCAGATATTTTTCACCATTACATTTATGATTTCTTGAGCTGTAAGGCTCTTAAGGCCTTTCTTTTCCAATGTGTTTTAGTGCATCTCTTTAATGTGCCGCATGCCTGATGAAACAAAACCCACATTTGAAAAGTATATTTCTGAAAATTAACTATAGTGTGGCTAGATAATATTTCACTTTATGAAGTGATCATGTGAATTCCAAGTATTTAAGCCTTATTATTAAATCGATGTACAATTAATAGTTGCAGTTTTCTAATCTGAATATTTAAAAATTAATTTTAATGTTCTGTATAGTAGGAATATTGACTTTTCCTAGAAAATTTGATTTGCCTGGTTTTCTTGTTGAGTGTATGGCCCATGATTTATTCTTTTAATTGAAAGAATGTAAATTTTGAGAGTACAGTTTTAAAATTGCCAAGCACACGTTATTGTGTGCATGTGTGCGAGCGTTCCTTGCTTTGTGTTGCTCTAGAGGTGGCTTGTTCAAGGTCGTGGGAAAATAAGAGGAATGGTGAAAGTGCTGCCTGTGTTCTATTGTAGATGTGTATTTGACGTTTTACTTTTAAGCTCGTGTCCTTCATTCTGTTTTATTCCTTCCTTAAAGCCGTGTGACTCTGGGTTTAACAAACAGAGACAGGTACAGAAACTTTCAGTGAAATCTTACTCACTTTTCTTGTTAGGCTACTAGAAGCAATCATTGGCAGCTTCGTGCTGGGCTGTTTATAATTCTGTGCTCATTTCAGTGTCTTGGGTTTGTTTTAATAGCTGCTTTCAGCCTATGCATGGCATTCATTTCTGGCTAATCAGTTCTAAGCTTATTTAATAAATTTACTAAAGATGATAATGTTTCAGAGTGTAGTTTTAATCTACTTACAATATAAAATAACACAGTTACATCAAGGTAATTTCAATCTGTTTTGTTAGCTTTACTTTTACCTGGAGAAATTCCGATTTGTGTGCATTTTGAAGTTTGTTTTTAACAGTTTAAACAAACTAACATCTTCTGCATTCAATTTCCCGAAATTTTTTTTTTTATAAATTGTGATGTATGCTGAAATGATCTGTTCTTGATTTTAACAGGTAAATTTCAAGTAAGAATGCATGATGAACTTTAAAGTATTATCATTCTGTGTATTGCCAAAGTAATAAAATTAGTTTTCTATTAAGAATTTACCTATTGAATTATTAGATATGCTTTTTCCTTATCACTTCTGTACTCTTTCTCCTTCCTTTTATGAGATTTCCATCCAAAAATCATTATTTTGGTCACTAATATTTATATGGTTTCAAAATAATTTTATTATATGTGATTATTTTAGAAAAGACCTGACAGGTAATTACCATTTCTCCTTTATTCAAAGAATCATATTGTAATATCTTTTAACATATTGATAATTTACCCCTTATCTTGATAAAGCCCAACTTACAAATAATTAGTCAGACTATAGCTTTGATGGAATTACAGGGATCTTATGTCCATGTGTGTGTCTGTCTTTTCTTATAGCTTCTGAAAGTCATTCAGAGATAATACACATTTTCTCCATAATCCCCAATGAAGGAGACAATATGTTTTACAATAATTGATAAATATAAAAGTTTTAAAGGATCATGAAATTAAAATTATGTGGAAATTTTTTTTTTCTGGTGAGGAAGATTGGCCCTGAGCTAACATCTGTCCCAATCTTCCTCCATTTTGTATGTGGGATGCCACCACAGCATGGCTTGATGAGTGGTGTGTAGGTCCACGCCCAGGATCCGAACCTACGAACCCCAAGCCGCCCAAGTGGAGAGTGCTAACTTAAGCACTATGCCACCAGGCTGGCCCCAGAAATTTTTGTTTTAAAGGAAAAGAGTAGTATTATTAATATGTCTCTTTTGCTGAATTCTCAGATTCTCCGTGGAAATAAGATACTCTTAACATTTTACATTTTCTCTCTAAGTTGACAGAGTTAATCTGTTCCGTGTCTATTGTACTTGTTCTTTTCAGCACAATCATAAATAGAGTTCTTTTATGATAAAAAAAACTTTTTACTTTAAAATAATTTTAGACTTAAAAGGTACAAAAATAATATTCCTTGATGTTAACATCTTTTATAACTAGTATATTTTTCAAGAGTAGAAATTAAAATTGGTACAGCACTGTTAACTACAGACTTTATTTGAATTTCACCAGTTTTTCCACTCATGTCATTTTTCTGGTCCAGGATCCAGTCCCGATGTGTTTTATTGTTATTTCTCCTGAGAGTTCTCTAATCTTTGACAATTCCTCAGTCTTTTTCTTGTCTTTCATGACCTTAATTAACATTTTGAAGAATATTGGTCAGGTATTTTGTAGACTGTCCCTCTGTTTGGGTTTGTCTGCTGTTTCCTTGTGATTAGAAGGAGGTTATACGTCTTTGGCAAGAGAACCACAGGAATGATGCTGTGCCCTTCTCAGAGCATCATGTTAGAGGGTCCAGGATGGTCCTGCCTTACCACTGGCAGTGCTAACCTCAGTCACTTGGTTAAGGTCGCATCTGCCAGGTTTCAACGCTGTAAGGTTTTATTTTTCCAAAAACTTTGTGATGAATAAATATCTTGAGGGAGACATTTTGAAACCCTGCAAGTATCTTGTTTCTGCTTATACTTTTTCCCATTAATTTTAGTATCTGTTGATGCATCTTGTATACAACCACTATTATTGTGGTGTTTTCCTGATGGTAATTTTCTATTTTCCTCTTCTACATTTATTAATTGGAATTCTATAAGGAAAAGCTGTCTCTTCTTCCTCATATATTTATTTATATCAGTATGGACTCATGTATATACTTTTTAGTCTATGAATTATAATCTGGTATGATCATTATTTATTTTGGTGATCAAACTGTTCATTTGTGATTTTTGAACCAAGAAAATGTAAACAAGTATAAATGTATCCAGAGGGAAGAGACAGGTTAAGGAATAAAAATGTTTGAAAGACAGTATTAAAGATCATTTAAAAGATAAATATTATTCAGCGATAAAAAAGAGTGCAGTACTGATACATGCTATAGCATGGGCGAACCTTGAAAACACTGGACTAAGTGAAAGAAGCCAGTCGCAAAAGGTCATGTATTATGTGGTTCCATTTATATGAAATGTCCAGAACAGACAAATCTGTAGAGACAGAAAGTAGAGTAGTGGTTGCTAGGGGCTGGGAGTGGGTGTTGGAGAGGATGGAGAAAGACTGCTAACGGGTTCAGGGATTTCTTTTTAGGAATATGAAAATGTCCTAAAATTGATTGTGGTGATGGTTTCATAACCATATGAATATACTAAAAATCATTGAATTGTATGCTTTACATGGGAGAATTGTATGGTATGTGAATTATATCTCAATAAAGCTGTTTAAAAAGAAGGAAAGAAAAGATCAAAGAAGAATGGTTATTAAAAATTCATAGAAAACATTTTAAATTTCCATAGTAGATAGTAGATAATTAACACTTTGAATATTGGTGTACTCATTCAGGCAGAAAATAGAACTATGTATAGAGACATGAAAACTAAACTATGGAATTACTAGTGTTTTTCTGTTAGTATTTTTGAAGCAATTGAACCCCAGACCATATAATATATGGCATATTTTAAATTTATATTTAAAAACAAACTATGAATAAATGTGTTTGGTGCAGTGTATTCCAAGTCATTAATTTCCAAACTTGTATGGGCCTATCTCATACTTGCAAACTGGCTAAGATTCCCTAACGCTCATAAAATCTTTTCAATATGGTCTCATTCCCTAACTTTATTTATATTTATATATAATATAGATATATGCCATGTATATATACTATGTGCATATTTATCAATTCATAATAGAGTATTATGTTATGTTTTCATGTTACACATAGTGTTTAACATCTGGCTAACAGGCAGTTTTGGCTGTGTTATAGTCTACTTTTGTCCTATAATGATAAAAGAGGCAGTAGAAAATATAAACTTACACATCCTTGAGGATAGGATGAATTATTTTCATCATTTTAAAGTTAGATTGAATGGCAAACAGAACAGATCGTTTGGAACATTATCTTTATCCTCTATACTAGTTCGTTTGTCTTCTCTTTATTTATTGTGGTTATAGTTTCTATAAACTCTTCCAAAATAGACAGTTGGAACAAGGAAAATAGAAAGTTGTAAGACCTGATAAATTAGGGTTCTGCTCCAAATCTACCACTAACTAACTATTTATTCTGTGACTTTGAAGTCAAAATTTAACCTTGCCAGACCCCAATGTCCCCATCTGTAATTGAGGAGATTAATTGATCACAGGCAAATACTTCTTTAGTATGTCACCACATTCAGAAAATGTTTTTCTTCTAAGTAAATACTAGAATTACTTATTTTGACTTTTCTTTTAAATGAGACCATATTTTAGTGGACCGTATTTACTTTCACATGTGTTAAGAAGTAATTTGTTGTTTTATATATACATGATTGTTGTATGGATTCTTAAGGGGAAGTTTTAGATCCCTTGGATATAAAATATGATCAAGATCTGAAAACCTCAGCTGTCGTAGACTATTAGTCCATAGAGACAGTTAAAGCTGTTTAGGCACTTTAAAATTATTTCATAGATTTACCTTTTGTATTGTTATAATATAGGCATCAGTAATTTTGCCCCTTTGTTCTTTCTCTTTTTTTAAAACCCCTGTCCTTCCTGTTATTAAGGGCTACACCCTTCTTCTTGAAGTTAGACTGTCAACATTTGGGAAGTTGGCCTAGGCTTGGTTCATGGAATGTTCTGTCTTCTTAGAAAAGTGGTTTTGATCAGGCTCTATCTGTATAAAAGCTACTCCTTAAGGTATAATGGTAGCTAATTCTGTTCCCTACTGGCATTTTCCCATACAATGCACATTTGTTGTTTTTACTTTAGTTTGAAAATTTGTTCTTAGAGTACTTCATAGTGTAACTTCATGAGTGTTTCTCTGTCACGTGACTGCATATATCTGGCGTTAAATGCTATTCATACATGTGCTTTTCCATGGCTTATCTAGGGATCAGGCCCATCCTCAGGAACAATATCACTGAATTCAATGAATGTGGATGCAGTATGCGAGAAACTGAAGCAAATAGAAGGGCTGGACCAGAGTATGCTGCCTCAGTATTGCGCAACAATCAAAAAGGTGATGTACACATTCACCTGCCGACACGGGCAGAGCTGAGGGCACAGGAGGTGGGGCTCTGTGGACAATGAGCACTTCTTATTTAGCTTCTCAAAGATGGGTTCTCTGCTGAAATGGGAAAGCTCTCAGTGGAAACATGATTCTTACTATTTTGTATCCTAAAATTGCCCTATTATCCCTTAGTTTACAAATGGAGAAAAGAAAAGAAAATAGCTGTATTACAGTGTTATTTAAGAAATTACCTAATGTAAGTGAAAAAATGCCTTGATGAGAAATGCAAAGCTCTAAGGGATTTCACGTTTAGATAAACAATAACTCATGTTTCCAATATGCAACATAGAACAGTCAAAGGCCTTTTCTTTTATGTTACATTTTCTTTGATTGTAATATTTGTTTGTGACTTAATGATGATCAAAGTAAACCACACTTGCTTCCTTTTCCCCAGATCCTCACTTTCATGTGTTATAGGACTTATGATCATGTCCCATTTGATGAAACCTCATAGGTTTGGGTGCAAGGCTAACACATTTGAGAAGTTTCTTTCTTTCTAGATCCTATTCTAGCAATCCTAGTAACTACCAAGAAGTTGGACCGTGATGCCTGGGATTTCAAGGAAGGCTTCCCATATAGCAGGCTGAGTCCCAGTTATAGTAGATATTTCCACAGTTACACTTTTTCTATCAGAGAACTGTAGTAAAGTAGATCATTAATAACAAGCCTCTAATGTTTACATACTTTAAAGAATGGCATCTAAAAAGTTTTTAAAAGAATTATGAGCATACATAGATACCATTTTACTAATCTTAACCTATGTTTAGTCAGAAAGGTTTCAGATAATGTCAGTTTCCTTACAGATCTGGTTAGTGCTAATCCCTGTTTGCAAAAATGTCCAGCACTGCCTTTCCGAGGTACAAATCTGACTCTCTCCTCTAGGCAGCTTGGTTAGAGTCAGGAAAAAGTGAGGTCTCCAACTTGAATCCTTTGTGGCAGTTTTCTTTCCATCAGGACAGTGGTTTTTTTCCACTCAGCTCGTATTTCCTGGCTTTTTGAAGCCCCTCGTAGCAACTGGTTTCTTAAATGCTGCAAACTTCCTTGCATTTCTACAGCAGGAACCTGTCACAGGCTTGCTCCGTACACTCTTTTCTTCAGAATTCACTTGGAAACTGAACATTCTATTGATTTAAAGTACAGGTATTCCATAACTTTACCATAGTTAATAAAGTCAGGTTTTGTATTTTGTAAAATCAGTAAGCTACCTATTATTAATAAAGAAAATTCCCTAGTTTCTTATTTAGCGGAAACTAGAATTACAGAGACCCAATGGTGATACAGTCATTTTTTGTGAATTTAATAGACTGGGAAACTAGTGGGTGGACATTGTTTATGACAGAACTTATCTAATATAACTGATAAACAAGTTTGTCAGAGCTCACCTGTTTAGAGCTTCGCCCATGACTGACACACTTAGAAGGACAGACGTCTTTGACTCCTTCCAGGAGCTTGTGTCCTTGTTCATATTTTACAAGATTAGAGGAGAAAAACTAACAGTTTTGTTATTGTGTGTGACAGGGTAGGTAGTCCTGGAAATAGTTGGGAGGGTTAGCTCTTGGGTTGGTCCCTAAACAGTGATCTGTTTTACTTGAGTGCTTAAGACACTAGGAAAAATATGGAGTGGTTGATGTTCAAATTCAACTTGTTTATTATATTATTACATGGGACGATAACCTTTTTTAGGTAAATATTTTCTTTTCTCTGACTTTCTTTTCATTTATTTATTTTTTTTTACCATTTTTTTTATTGATGTCTTAATAGTTTATAACACTGTGGGGTTTTAGTTGTACATTTTTGTTTGTCTGTCACCTTGTGGATGTAACCCTTCACCCCTTGTGCCCAACCCCCCCCTTCCCCTTGGTAACCACCAATCAGTTCTCTCTGTCTGTGTGTTCACTTATATTCCATATATGAGTGAGTTCATGCAGTGTCTGTCCTTCTCTCTCTGGCTTATTTCACTTAACATAATACCCTCTAGGTCCATCCATGTTGTTGCAAACGGGACAATTGTGTCTTTTCTTATGGCTGAGTAGTATTCCATTGTATGTATATACCACATCTTCTTTAACCAATCATCAGTTGAGAGACACTTGGGTTGCTTCCACTTCTTGGCTATAGTGAATAATGCTGCAATGAACATAGGGGTGCATACGCCTCTTGTGATGGTTGATTTCATGTCCATTGGGTGGATGCCCAAGAGTGGGATTGCTGGATCATAAGGTAATTTTAATTTTTTGAGGACTCTCCATGCTGTTTTCCATAGAGGCTGCACCAGTTTGCATTCCCAGCAGCAGTGAATGAGGGTCCCCGTTTCTCCACAACCTCTCCAGCATTTTTTGTTATTTGTCTTTGTGATTATAGCCATTCTAACCGGTGTAAGGTGATATCTTAGTGTAGTTTTGATTTGCATTTCCCTGATGTTAGTGATGTTGAACATCTTTTCATGTGTCTATTGGCCATCTGTATCTCTTCCTTGGAAAAATGTCTGTTCATATCCTCTGCCCAGTTTTTGATCGGGTTGTTTGTTTTTTTGTTGCTCAGTTGTATGAGATCTTTATATATTACTGAGATTAATCCCTTGTCGGACAAACGATTTGCAAATATTTTCTCCCAGCTGGTGGGTTGTTTATTCGTTTTGATCCTGGTTTCATTTGCCTTGTAGAAGCTCTTTAGTCTGATGAGGTCCCACTTGTTTATTTTTTCTTTTGTTTCCCTTGTCCGAGTAGACATGGAATCTGAAAGGATCCCTTTATGTCCAATCTCAATTATTGTACTGCCTGTATTTTCTTCCAGGAGTTTTATGGTTTCAGGTCTCACTTTCAGGTCTTTGATCCATTTTGAATTGATTTTTGTATATGGCGATAGGAGATGGTCTACTTTCATTCTTTTGCATGTTGCTGTCCAATTTTCCCAGCACCATTTATTGAAGAGACTTCCCTCTCTCCATTGTATGTTCTTTGCTCCTTTGTCGAAGATTAGCTGTCCATAGCTGTGTGGTTTTATTTCTGGGCTTTCAATTCTGTTCCATTGATCTGTGTGTCTATTCTTGTACCAGTACCATGCTGTTTTGATTACTATAGCTTCATAGTATCTTTTGAAATCAGGGATTGTGATGCCTCCAGCTTTGTTCTTTTTTTTCAGAATTGCTTTAGCTATTCGGGGTCGTTGTTGCCCCATACGAATTTCCGTAGTTTTTGTTCTATTACCGTGAAGAATGACATTGGGATTCTGATTGGGATTGCATTGAATCTGTAGATTGCTTTAGGTAGAATGGACATTTTAACTATATTTATTCTTCCAATCCATGTGCATGGAATATTTTTCCATTTCTTTATGTCTTCCTCGATTTCTTTCAATAGTGTCTTGTAGTTTTCATTGTATAGGTCTTTTACCTCCTTGGTTAAATTTATTCCCAGATATTTTATTCTTTTTGTTGCAATTGTAAATGGGATTGTCTTTTTGAGTTCTCTTTCTGTTGGTTCATCGTTAGTGTATAGAAATGCAATTGATTTTTGTAAGTTGATTTTATACCCTGCCACTTTACTGTAGTTGTTGATTATTTCTAGTAGTTTTCCGATGGAATTTTTTGGGTTTTCTATGTATAAGATCATGTCGTCTGCAAATAGTGAGAGTTTCACTTCTTCATTGCCTATTTGGAGTCCTTTTATTCCTTTTTCTTGCCTAATTGCTCTGGCCAGCACTTCTAGTACTATGTTGAATAAGAGCGGTGAGAGTGGGGACACTTGTCTTGTTCCTGTCCTTAAAGGAATGGCTTTCAGTTTTTCCCCGTTGAGTAGGATGTTTGCTGTAGGTTTGTCATGTATGGCTCTTATTATGTTGAGGTACTTTCCTTCTATACCCATTTTGTTGAGAGTTTTTATCATAAATGGATGCTGGATCTTGTCAAATGCCTTCTCTGCATCGATTGAGATGATCATGTGGTTTTTATTCTTCATTTTGTTAATGTGGTGCGGATGTTGAACCATCCCTGTGTCCCTGGTGTAAATCCCACTTGATCGTGATGTATGATCTTTTTGATGTATTGCTGTATTCGGTTTGCCAGTATTTTGTTGAGGATTTTTGCATCTATGTTCATCAGCGATATTGGCCTGTAGTTTTCCTTCTTTGTATTGTCCTTGTCTGGCTTTGGTATCAGGATGATGTTGGCCTCATAGAATGTGTTGGGGAGTATTCCATCTTCCTCTATTTTTTGGAATAGTTTGAGAAGGATAGGTGCTAAATCTTCTTTGAATGTTTGATGAAATTCTCCGGGGAAGCCATCTGGTCCTGGGCTTTTATTTTTTGGGAGGCTTTTGATTACTGTTTCAATCTCTTTACTTGTGATTGGTCTGTTCAGATTCTCTATTTCTTCTTGATTCAGTTTTGGGAGGTTGTACGCTTCCAAGAATTTGTCCATTTCCTTTAGGTTGTCCAATTTGTTGGCGTAAAGTTTTTCATAGTATTCCCTAATAATCCCTTGTATTTCTGTGGTGTCTGTTGTAATTTCTCCTCTTTCATTTCTAATTTTATTTATTTGAGTCTTCTCCCTTTTTTCTTAGTGAGTCTGGCTAAGGGTTTGTCAATTTTATTTATCTTCTCAAAGAACCAGCTCTTTGTTTCATTGATCCTTTCTACTGTTTTTTTGGTTTCAATTTCATTTATTTCTGCTCTGATTTTTATTATTTCCCTCCTTCTGCTGATTCGGGGCTTTGTCTCTTCTTCTTTTTCTAATTCTGTTAGGTGTAATTTAAGGTTATTTATTTGGGATTTTTCTTGTTTGTTCAGGTGAGCTTGTATTGCTATGAATTTCCCTCTCAGGACTGCTTTTGCTGCATCCCATATGAGTTGGTATGGTGTATTTTCCTTTTCATTTGTCTCCAGATAGCTTTTGATTTCTCCTTTAATTTCATCAACGACCCATTGGTTGTTCAGTAGCATGTTGTTTAGTCTCCACATCTTTGTCCCTTTCCTAGTTTTTTCCTTGCAGTTGATTTCTAGTTTCACAGCATTATGGTCAGAAAAGATGTTTGTAATGATTTCAATCTTCTTAAATTTATAGAGGTTTGCCTTGTTTCCTAATATATGGTCTATCCTTGAGAATGTTCCATGTGCACTTGAGAAGAGTGTGTACTCTGTTTTTTTTTGGGTGGAGTGCTCTGTATATATCTATTAAGTCCATTGTGTCTAGTTTTTCGTTTAAGTCCATTATTTCCTTATTGACTTTTTGTCTGGATGATCTATCCATTGATGTAAGAGGGGTGTTAAGATCCCCTACTATTATTGTGTTATTGTTAATATCTCCTTTAAGGTTTTTTAGCAGTTGTTTTATGTACTTTGGTGCTCCTGTGTTGGGTGCATAGATATTTATAAGTGTTATGTCTTCTTGGTGAAGTGTCCCTTTTATCATTATATATTGCCCTTCTTTGTCTCTCATTACCTTTTTTATCTTGAAGTCTACTTTGTCTAAGTATGGCTACTCCTGCTTTGTTTTGTTTGCCATTAGCTTGGAGTATTGTTTTCCATCCTTTTATTTTGAGTCTGTGTTTGTCTTTAGAGCTGAGATGTGTTTCCTGGAGGCAGCAGATTGTTGGGTCTTGGTTTTTAATCCATCCCGCCACTCTGTGTCTTTTGATTGGAGAATTCAATCCATTTACATTTAGAGTGATTATTCATATATGAGGGTTTAATGTTGCTATTTTATTGTTCATTTTCTGGTTCTCTTGCATTTCCTTCGTTTCTTGTCACTTGTGTTTCGGATTGCAAATTCAATTTGGTATTTCTGCATGCTCATTCTCTTGGTTTTCTCTCTATTTGTCATGTGTGGTTCTCTTCTGGTTATTTGTTTAGTGGTTACCGTGAGGTTTATATAAGCGATCTCCTGGATAAGAAAGTACATTTTCAGATGCCTCCTTTTTCCTGAGGCTGGGTCGATTCAATCCCTTACCTCTTCCCCTCCTTATTTGTTATCTCTTTATTCCATTTTGTGTCATGAATGTGTGTTTCCAGTG
Organism: Tapirus indicus; assembly: GCA_031878705.1. Classification (NCBI taxonomy): domain Eukaryota; kingdom Metazoa; phylum Chordata; class Mammalia; order Perissodactyla; family Tapiridae; genus Tapirus; species Tapirus indicus. Next base: position 6,987,386 of record CM062923.1, on the reverse strand, counting down.
ATGAGCTTCAATTAATTTTTGATGTTATCCAACTGTAGTTTGTTCTGGTTTAGTCTCCTTGCTTTTCTCCTTGCTGAAATCTTTGAATCCCCTTTCTCATTTGTTTTTTTTCAGGCCTAAGGGCCTTCTTGAGCATTTCTTGTAGTGGGGGTCTTGTGGTGATGAACTCTCTTAGCTTTTGTTTATCAGGGAGAGTTATTATTTCTCCATATATTTGAAGGTTATTTTTGCTGGATAAAGTATTCTTGGCTGAAGTTTTTTGTCTTTCATAATTTTGAATATATCATTGCAGTCTCTCCTACCCTGTAGAGTTTCTGTCGAGAAATCAGCTGAGAGCCTGATGGGGTTTCCTTTGTATGTTATTTTGTTTTTTTGTTTAGCTGCCCTTAATATTATTTCCTTGTCACGGGTATTTTTCAAGTTTGCTACTATGTGGCGAGATGATTTTTTATTCCTGGTTATATATTTAGGTGATCTATTGATTTCATTCACTGTTATTTCCCTCTCATTCCCTAGGTTGGGGAAGTTCTCAGCTATTATTTCTTTGAACAAACTCTCTGCTCCTTTTTCTCTTTCTTCTCCTTCTGGAATACCTATTATCCTTATGTTGCTTTTCCTCATTGAGTCTGATATTTCTCGAAGAATTTCTTCATTTCTTTTTAGTCTTAGCTCTCTCTCCTCCCTTATCTGGAGCATTTCTGCGTGGCTATCCTCAGTAGTGCTAATTCGTTCCTCCATATTGTCAGTTCTGCTCTTTAAAGACTCTATTTTTTCCACTATCTTGTTGATTTTGTTTTTCATCTCCAATAATTCTGATTGGTTTTTCTTTATGGTTTCAATCTCTTTTGTGACGAAATCCCTGAATTCATTGATTTGTTTCTGTGTGTTCTCTTGTATTTCGTTGAGTTTGTTTATGATAGCTATTTTGAATTCTCTGTCATTCAGGTTATCAAATTCTGTGCCTTCAGGGTTGGTTTCTGGGTGTTTGTCATTTTCCTTTTGGTCTGTAGCCATAACAAATTGTCACAAGGGTCTGACGGGGATGGCCTTATTTTTTCCCCTCATGATAAAGTTGGTCCTGCAGTTTCCCCCTGCTGCCACTGGATGGAGATCGCGAGCGGTATGCTCTGAGCCTGCTGCAGTCCCTGGAGGGCTTATGCTGAAACGCGGGTTGTGTGAGGGGAGGGGTCCTCTCTTTCTCCTGCTCGACCTGGGGGTTTCTTTTCTGGCTCTCTTAGGGTGTTTGCTACACCACCTAAGCAGTCCGTTGTTGCTTCCCAGTGGGGATCTCTCGGCAGTCTGTGAGAGCACCTGGATGGCGATAGTTTTCCCTGCTGTGGGCCGCCCCTCCCTACTCTGTCTGTGAGTCACGCTGTCTTTGCTGATCGATTGGGGAGGGGAAGTACAACTTCTTACCTCTCTTCGCATCCTTTTGGGCTTCCCACGCCTCCACCGTCTGATGTATGGCAGCAGGGGTTTCTTAGAAGTCCTTCGTAGTGTTTGACTGAGCTCTGTTGGAATGTGAATGATGTTTTCGTTGTGTCGTAGGGGGCAGAGATTCAAAGAGGGAATCTCACTCTGCCATGATGCTGACGTCACTCCTCTCTGACTTTCTTAATACTAAATATAAATGTACTTTTTAATCACTAATAATTCAGAATATCTCACATTTTGTCTTTATACCTGTATTTGTTTTTATTTAGGCAAACATAAATGGCCGTGTATTAGCTCAGTGTAACATTGATGAGCTGAAGAAAGAAATGAATATGAATTTTGGAGACTGGCACCTTTTTAGGAGCACGGTAAGATATTTTATATATATAGAATTATTTACAACATTGTATAAAACAAGTGCTAATAAATACTGGTCTAAACTGATATTTTTAAAAAACATGTAAAAACCGCGTTTTACAATTATGTACAACCCTTGTATATTCTGTTACACAGCAGCACTTGGCAACCTTTGCTTTTGGGCATTTCACTAGGAAATTTGGGAAAGAGGCTACCTGCCAATTCTCTGGGCTTTCATTGACAAAGACTCTCTCCTTCACCTGCTTGTAGTCAGGCTCCTCTAAGCCTCTAGGCCTTGACCTTGGTCTCCATCCTCGTCAGGCCTGCATTGCCCAGTTTTAGCAAGAATTCTGTTAAGTCAGTTTAGAAAGAACCCCCCCCCCCCTTGATGTCTGATCTCCCTCTGTCTCTGATTAAACTCCTCATCCCTCACCACCTCCAGGTGCTATCTGACCCCCCGACCTGCCTCCCGCAGGAATCTTGTCAAGTCAGTTCATCAGAGTCCCCCTTACCTGTGATGTTTCTCTTAGCAATTTTCCATCCACTGGCCCCTGCCCCTTGCTGTAAATGCCCGCTTGTCCATGCTGCTTTTGGAATTGAGCACAGTTCTATCCTGAGGTCTCTTTTTCCCTATTGCAATAGTCCGTGATTTAGATCTTCCTTTACTACATTAACTACCGTCCAGCTCTGGTTTTCTTTGACACACTACAGTTGCATTTTGTTTTGTTCTGAAGTTAAATTTTAAAGTAAAGTAATAACATAATGGTCAAATTAGAGTATAACATATATATATGATGATTATTGCCACTACTTCTTTTAGTATTAATTAAAGTGAAAGATAAACAGATATAGTACAAATTCATTAGAAATTCACTTACAGAAAGTATGCTTTCTCATTTCCATTATAATAACTTTATAATGTTTTATATTTTAAATAATGTCTAAAATTTCTAAAATCTGATTTGTCAATGTGGATATTAATGATATTTTTTTCCCCCGTTAAGGTACTAGAAATGAGAAATACAGAAAACCAAGTGATCCCTGAAGACCCACGTTTACTTAGTGAAAGCAACAGTGGCCCAGTCCCTCATGGGGAAGCTGCTCGCCGTTCTTCACACAACGAACTGCCTCACACCGAGCTTTCCAATCAAACGCCCTACACACTAAACTTCAGCTTTGAAGAACTGAATACACTTGGCCTAGATGAAGGTGCCCCACGTCACAGTAATCTAAGTTGGCAGGTATTTATTAAATGTCATTTTTCATATTACTGAAGAATTAGGGCAATATTTAATTCACCGAGATTATGTTGGTGCATTTATGTTGTCACTCAGAAAATAATGAGTACCTAAGTGAAAAGACGGAGGACTCCCTATTCTCAAGGGGCTGTTTTCTTCTGGAGAGGACAGTCAGTAAAATAAAGAAAAAATAAGATTATTTCAGAATTGATAACTGTGAAAACAATCAAATAGGGTAATGGCATAGAGAGTAATAGAACTGGGCTACTTTAGTCAGTGAAGTTCAGTCTTTCACTTGCTGTTTTCTTATTAAATTCATTAATCATTGGCTAAAATATATCTTTATTGGAAAACTTGCCACATATTATCCCTTTGAGCACCATAATTTGGTGTTTCAGTACATATACTCACTGTTTATGGATATTCATTTTCTTTTTATTATCAAATGTTAGATATGGGTAACTTCTTTCTTTAGATGTTCTTAGAAGAGGGAGGACAGGCAAGGGTCAGGAATAAAAACAAGAGTGAGAGACAATGAGAAGGAATAAGGAGAGAATAAGAAGAAAAATAAACTAGGAAAAAAACAGAGCAGGTACAGAAACTCCGCTGTACACTACTGTGAGGATGAGAGTGAAAAGGCAAACGATCGTCATATTCTTATGGAAATAGTTTAGACTTCATGGATCCCCCGAAAAGGGGAATATCTGTATACTGGATTTGAGAGCGGAGGATGGCAGTGTTCTTACAATCTGAATCTTGTCACAGAGACCTTCTCAAGGAGATGGGTCATTTCTTCCTGTGGAAGGAAGACTCTTCGCCTTATTTCTGCTTCTTTGGTCTAGTCTTTGCTCTGTTCCTTCTGAAACATCCTTGATTCTTTTTCTTCCATTTCCCTCCCCATTTTCCTAATCTGTACTTTTTACTCCTCATTTATTAGCTTTTCTGGGATCTAAAGCAATTCTAATCCTAAAACTTCACATTGGAAATCAAACATTTAAATATTTCATTTCTCTGTTTACTAGGACCTGACTGTTGGCCACATGGCTTCCATTTCTTCATTTAGATCCCGTATTTATCTTTTCTATTGCACGCTATACTCTATTCTTTTTAAATTCCTTGTTTTTTGTGGTTTTTTTTTGCATTTTAAGTACATTTTCCTACTCTTGAATTGAAATTTGACAGAAACTTCATGTCTTAGGAGTTGAGAAAGTTTCTTTTTAACATACATTGAAGACTTGAGTATTTTGTTCTTGAAGTATATCTTAACTCTCATCTTCTTTCTCTTTTATAAGAGGAATTTTTATATTTTGTCAATGAAAAGTGACTTTTGCCTTAAATAAAAGTTAAGCGTTTGAAGTTATAAAAACAAATGCTAAGGGTTATACAACCTTTAGTTATATTTTTAAATATTAACAAACCAATTTTATTAAAACTTGTGTAAAGCTTTCTAATAACAGTAAAATTATCCATAAGTTTACAACTTTTGTTAAACTGTGTTATACAGAATTCTTTTAAAAGAATTTGATATTTTGAGGACTTCAAAAATTCTTAGTTTGCATATGTATTTCCTAAGCTGATGTTTATTATGCCTTTTTTTTTGGTTATTTGAATTCTTAAATTATTTTTTTTTCTGTCTTCACAGTCACAAACTCGCAGAACCCCAAGTCTTTCGAGTCTCAATTCTCAGGATTCCAGTATTGAAATTTCAAAGCTTACTGATAAGGTGCAGGCCGAGTATAGAGATGCCTATAGAGAGTATATTGCTCAGATGTCTCAGTTAGAAGGGGGTACAGGTTCTACAACAATTAGTGGCAGATCTTCTCCACACAGCACATATTATATGGGTCAGAGTTCATCAGGGGGCTCCATTCATTCTAATCTAGAACCAGAAAAAGGGAAGGATAGTGAACCAAAACAAGATGATGCAAGGAAATCATTTTTAATGAAGAGGGGAGATGTTATAGATTATTCATCATCGGGGGTTTCCACCAATGATGCCTCACCCCTGGATCCTATCACTGAAGAAGACGAAAAATCGGATCAGTCAGGCAGTAAGCTTCTCCCAGTCAAGAAATCCTCAGAAAGGTCAAGTCTCTTCCAGACAGATTTAAAGCTTAAGGGAGGTGGACTGCGCTATCAAAAACTTCCAAGCGATGAAGATGAATCTGGGACAGAAGAATCGGATAATACTCCACTGCTCAAAGATGATAAAGATAAAAAAGCTGAAGGGAAAGTAGAAAGAGTGTCAAAGTCTCCGGAACACAGTTCTGAGCCAATTAGAACCTTCATTAAAGCAAAAGAATATTTATCAGATGCCCTCCTTGACAAAAAGGACTCATCCGATTCAGGAGTGAGATCCAATGAAAGTTCTCCCAATCACTCTCTTCACAATGAAGCAGCTGAAGATTCCCAGCTCGAAAAGGCAAATCTCATAGAGCTTGAAGATGACGGCCACAGTGGAAAACGGGGAATACCACATAGCTTGAGTGGCCTGCAAGATCCAATTATAGCTCGGATGTCCATTTGTTCAGAAGACAAGAAAAGCCCTTCTGAATGTAGCTTGATAGCCAGCAGCCCTGAAGAAAACTGGCCAGCATGTCAAAAAGCCTACAATCTGAATCGAACACCCAGTACTATGACTCTGAACAACAACAGTGCTCCAGCTAATAGAGCCAATCAGAATTTTGATGAAATGGAGGGAATTAGGGAAACTTCCCAAGTCATTTTGAGGCCTGGTTCCAGTTCCAATCCAACTGCTGTCCAGAATGAAAATCTAAAAAGCATGACACACAAGCGAAGCCAACGTTCAAGTTACACAAGGCTCTCAAAGGATTCTTCAGAGCTCCATGCAGTAGCCTCTTCTGATAGTACAGGCTTTGGAGAAGAAAGAGAAAGCATTCTTTAAGAAAAACAAGCAAAAGTAGAATAGTATTACTATACCCCTATGACAAAATTGAGCTAAGTTTTATGCACATCATCTTTGTACATTTCATTCACAAATAATTAATGGATGAAAAGCCCTTTGGTAAAAGAGACATATACTGTACAACAGAGGAAAGTATAAGAAAGGGTGATTCATCAGTCACCCTCCATTGTCTTTGTAATTAGAAGCTTAAAAACTCACTATTGTTATTATACCTTACATTGGCACTCTTCCTAAAATTTTTTGAGACAAGATCTGAGTATAAAGATAGGTCAGAAATATTAAATATAAAGCGCTTAATTTGCCAAAGGAAATATAAAGCTAGAGACCCCTTTTGTAGCACGTTCACTTACCGAATATTTGAGGGAAGACGTGGTATTAGATGAACCAGAAGCAAATTTTGCTCTTAAGGAGTAAAAGATAAGAATTTACAGGTTATGGAGTAGCCCAGACACTAAAGGTAAATGCTCTGTAAATTGAGAACCAGTGTTCTATATAATAGACAGATTGCTTACAAAGAGTTTTTAAATTTTAAGTAGAGAATAGATGATAAAGAGGGCTTTAAAATTTGATAAGAAAGTGAGTCAGCAGCATCCAAAATAGAGTCCCAGTAACTGGGCCATTATGAGCTACTAGGAGAGTTGCCTGTGCAGAGGGGCTGATAACCTTTCTCTGACCTGGGTGCTCTTCTCTCCAAATCCCAGACCTGGCTTCAGGCACCATCCACTTGCCCAAGAACCCACCCTGGTCTACCCTATAACTCTTAAATTGTGTGCCCAACTTTTCTTAGTGAGCCTAGCAATGAGAGGAAAAAAACATGAATTCTTTCTCCAAAGAATCAGGGAGACATGAGTAGTAATAATAGGCACTGATAAATATTTATGGAATGAGAGGATGAGGAAATAATTACATTCCAAAGGTCAGTGGCAGTTGACAAATGACGAGGAAATATTTAATTAGGTAAAGCTAAATCATTGCCTTCTGTACTGGGGCAGAGTTGATCTAGTTCATCTGTTCCTAAATCAGCATGTTAATTCTGGGGCAGGATCATAGGAAAGGAAATGCCTTTTTCTTTTTTTTTAAAGGAAATGTCTAACAAAGCAACAGGAAAAAGAAAATAAAATTGGTGTGACTTTCCATTTATCGTTAGCAGAGTTGAGAGAATGATCACATCTAAGTATTGTGTGGACTAGAAATGTACCCTGTCATCATGCATTGAAAATTTTTTGTTGTTTTAACGTAGCTTATTTATGTAGAATTAATTTTGGCAGTATATCATCAGTCACAGATCAGATTGTAGATGGTGAGATTGTAGGTGTGTGATTACTTAAATTTAGTGTTACATTTGCGATGTTTATCACTTATGGATTTTTTATTAATATGCTGAATAAATTATTCACTTGACCAGTCACTGCAATAAATAGTTTCATTGCCTTGATGTTTGAATGTAATCTAACATTTTCATAACGTGTTTATTCTGCATGACCTTAAATGTTTTAACTAATTAAGAAAAAGGCAGGATGTTATAGACATAAATATTGAAATGTTAAAATTTTAGTATTTATAGTGTGTATTAGTTTGCAATAATGTATAATTCGTAGTTATTTCAGAGGCAATAGTTTTTTCCTTTTCAGGTGAGTAGATACAGCTTCATATCATTGTGGTGCATTCTTTATACTGTTTGTGAAGTTAATACTAGAGTATTAAGTGTACACTTAGATCTAGAAAACAATAAAAAATTTGCATGCTATTCTGACTCATGAATTTTTATTCATTACAGTGATAATGATTCACATTTTGATTAAAAATAAGAAAGTAATTTGTGTATTTCTTTTGTCACATGTCTGAAGTTCTTTAAAGATGTTCAGGTTCATGTAGCAGTCATGTGGCTGGCAGAAGTGTTCTGAGCCGCCCTGACTAGTGTTTTTGAGAGAGCTTGGCTCTTAGGTCCCAGTGCCTGAATGGTGCTGTAGTGAAGCATTAGTGCCTAACAGCACAACTCTGTGCTGTGCACTTCTGTAGCTACAAGAAGGAGGTTATCCAGATCCTGGGAGGGTATCAATTTAATTATTATATGAACATTCTGGAAAAGTTCGCTTTTTCATACTATTACAGAAATTGAAAAACCAGATGGGTTATTGAGTCACACCATCATCCCTTTGAATCTGTGTCTATGTGTGTGTGTGTATATCTATATCTATTTATAATTTATAGCTCAGTCTGATTCTCACGTATGCAAAACTCTGCTTTAAGTTGGGTGAAAAATGATAGAAAAGAAAATTGGTGCTCTAATCTTGCTGATCCCTTAGATTTTGCATCATTTAGAGTCTTACCCATGTTTTATAAACCATTTTACCTTCACTTTTAGCCACAGATAGTTCTGTTCATGTAACGTAATATTAAGCCAGATCCATTCTCCTTGGACGTATAGAGCACTACCTATGAGTACAGTCTTTCTGAAGGAGAGACTAGAAATAAAAAGAAGCTGTTGATATCTCTCAATTGTTACAACTTTTATAATGCTGGATGTTTAAAGGATCAGCTCTGAAGTTCTGGGAAATTTAAGCATTTCTAACTGAACATTTTTAATATTAACAGAGAAATTTGGTTTTGTGTTATATTTTATGTGTGTGAGTTTTATATAGTCACAATAATTTTAATTACCTAGCCAAATAATTTTAAAAACTTATTTGCTTAAATTGAGAACTCTTTAGATCATTTGCATGTTATAGTGCTGAAATAAAATATGTTTGTAATCATGATTTTTTTTCTTACAAATACTAACCATTAGAAAATATTTTTTGAATGAAATTAAATCTTTTATTCTTCTGGCTAAAATACTAAATTTAGAAGGTTTTAAGACCACATAATTTTTGGTAATACCAGGAATTCTCAGCCTGTTTAGAAGTATCCCAGAGTTGAAAAATCCCTGAATTCCTGGCTAATTGTTGAGTAAGTCAACATGACTACCAGGAAAAGAGAGAACTAGAGGGCACTATTCCCCTTTACTGTAAGGGTGAGTGACATTAAGGGGATAAGCAGGGGAAAGGGAAGGTGCAATAGAATTAACTTCTACTTGAGACTGAATGTCTAGGCTCCTTTGTTCCCCACCTGCCCTTCTAGACTTATGCTGACACTTGCCAGAAGGGAAGAAACAGGTGGAGAAACTTTCTGCTTGGGGTAGGGGTGGGGGTTGGCTGGCCTTGGTGGGCTATCTGAAATGATTGCATTTTCAATTTCCAGGTTATGGTGCCCCCTACACTTCCCTACCTCAGAATGTTAAGCATAGGCCATAATTATGCAAATGAATTGAAAAATAGAAGGAAATTTATATATAACAGTGAGCCAGCACTTGGATAGTCTTTTAATGGCTCATCACTTCAGAAAGGTTGAGAATCCTTGGTTGAGACTGATTAACCAGAAAGAGAATTTAAAATCTTACATAATTTTAAACCCTTTCATGCCTAGGAGGAAAATGCTGTTCTTGAGATAGATAGCTCTTCAGAGGATCCAGTTTAAACTGAGGTATGTAAAAGTTAGTTTTCAACGTCAACTAGTTTTAGGCCAGCTATTAAAAACAGTTGTCTCCAATTAGAGAATTTATATTCTCACCGCTTTAAGAAAGAGAGTTAAGTAAGAAACATCTAAAATGATTGCAAGAAATTAACCACTGTCACCTACATGGTCAAAGCTTTTTAAGTGAAATGACTAGTAAAGCACAGCCTCGGTGAACACCATCCTGAGTCAGCTGTGCCCTGGTCTGTGCGGTGGGTGGAAGGTTGCATCACGAGGACCTCTCGGCCGCGGGAGGAGAAAAACTTATTGAGTGGGGCCTCGGTGCGGCTTTGGAGTGGGGCTATAGGATGGGCTCTATCCTGAGTTTCCAGTCCAGTAGGTATTACAAAAATAAAGACTTTATAAGAATAAAAGGGTCAGTCAAAGGAAAAGCGATTATTTCCAAATCATTAGTAGGATGACTCTTTAAAAGTTTATAAAAACGTCAGTGACTTTGACCTAACTGAAGTGAAGATCAACCAAAATTGGAAAAACAGGAATTATATAATACTGTATAATAAAAGCATTATTACTGTTTTAAAGCACACGAAATATTCTGAATCTGCCTATGGAGTATAATCAGCAGTCCTTTGTTTACAAAGAATACACTTATTTCCTGAATTTTCTGAAGCTAAATATGCTTTTCGTAATGTTATTTACACTAGTGATGTGTATTAGTAGCCCTGTCTTAGTTTTGCCGGGATTTAACAAAACACAAAATAATATATCAAACTATTATTAGAACTTGAAAAAATGAAATTTTACTTTTAAAAAGAATATAGAACTACATGCTCTATATTTCAAATTAAGAAGCTGTTTGAAATAATTAAGAGCTTCTTGATTACCCACTATCATTTTCTAATTTTAATGTATATTTTATACTTATTTACCTCATTTTCTTTCAAGGCAACAAGGGCTCTAGATCTTAGTACCCTGCCCATAGAGCATTCCTCCTGACAGTTCGGTTAACTTCTCACAGTTGGCTTCCTCGCCAAACATAAGGGGTAAAGAAGATACCACCTACCATGCAGTCCAGTCCTTGGAGAAGAGAGATTTGTGCGCCTCTACCAGTTTTCTTTGTTCTTGGTAGTTGTAGAATTTGAATTAGTTTTAATGAAGTGTTCCTTTTATGAAATTTTATGAAAGAGCCCAAATGTATAGCAAAAAGCATGTAAATAAACTCTACATAACCTGACATTTCATATCTTATATCATCTTCTTGGACAAATGTCTAATGAAAAGTTAGATTGTTATTTTCAAAATTATCATAGTTCCTGACACTTGCACTGTTTTAAGCTGTGTGTCTGAGAAGTTATAGACTGCTTATTGTTATACTTAAATTAAACTCTATTTTTAAAGAAATTATTTTCTATTTGAGTTCTTTGTGTTTTTCTTCTATCTTTTACTGAGTTCTTTTCACTCTTTCTGTATCTTAGTTTTTTTTTTTTTTTAGGTTATCATGTATTCATCCTATTTTACCATAAAATATTCCTTAGAGCAGTAGAATGGGAAAGAACTTCAAGACAGCTTTTAGACCAAATCCTGGATTTCAGATAGCCATTGGACGTTTGGTCAATGCTTGTTAAGTGAGTGAATAAAGTATACCTAAACTAGGAGAGTCTGCCCACAGATCCTACACTGTGTCTTAAAAAGATTGAATTTGAATGCCTTAACACTGTGCGTTGTGCTGTAGTTCCTCACAGGCCCCATCCTTCCCATCACTTTATACCCACCATGTTACCTGACTGGCCCTGTAAGCTTTTCTGTTTGTGACTCTAGGAATCTTTCAGGACATAATATCATGCTTTGTTAAAACTCCCAGGGGATGATGTCCACAGCCCATCTTGATAAGAGCTATCGGTTTAAAGTGCTAGGCTGTATGTTCCACATGGACACATTTTAAAATCCTTTTGTGTGCTTTAAGCCCTTTGTATAGTCCTTTGTGGAACTGTCAATCTTATAAATTAATATAATTGTAGAATCAAATTAAAATGGCTCAACTCTACATTTTACTTTAGGATGTTAAAAATATTTTCAGGTATAACTTAGCTAGAGTGAGCGTGTTTTCTCTGAGCCCAAATTGGGAGACATCATTATTATGAGGATATTTAATAAGAGGACCCTCCCAGAAAATCTGATATGTAGGTTTACCCTATCTGTAGCTCAGCTTTTCAACCTTTCTTTTGGTAGGATTAGTTATTATTTTCATTGACCACCCCTCATTGCTCTCTCTCATTCCCTATCTCAGGTTGACCACTCTTGATAGGTTTGAACTGGAATAAGCATGTTATGTGGGGATTCTATATTGAATATTTTATACATGAGTGGGCCATTATGTATTGATTGAAAATTTCTGTATTAAGGTAGGCTAACCACTGTAACAACAACCCCCAAATCTCACTGACTTAATACATTTGAAGTTTCTTGTTCCTATAACAGTTCAGTGTTACCTAAGTTGACATAGAGATTCAGGGACCCAGTTTCCTTCATCTTGTGGCACCATCAGCCTCCAAGGCTTCAGAGACCTCTGCCCCATCTTCTGCATTCTGTTGATGCACAGGGGAGGAGAGAGGATGGAGGACCACACAGGGGAAGTTTGCATTGTCCAGGCCTGGAAGTGGTGTAGCCCCATTCCATTGGCCTTCCTAAGTACGTGGTCAGGCTGAGTTGCAAGGGATCCTGGGAAATCAGGTGAACTGAGGAAGAGCAAACATTTTGGTGAGCACGTGGGAATGTTTTCCACTTAGGTACTTGACATGGATTATCCATGGCAGATTAAACACTGACTTACCTTATTTTCAACTTTGTCAGCAGTTCTTTTTATTGACATCTCTTTTAAATTTGACCTGTAGGCAGTTTTCATTCTGGTAGGGAAGTCTGTTAAAATCATAACACCTAACACAGAAGAAGGATTTTAGCGGAGGGTAGTTTGCAATTAGCCAGTTATCTGAGATGTATTCCATACATCTGGGAAACGTAACACATTTCTAATGTGGAGCAGGTTGCAGGGAGAATTAAGCAAGGTTAAGAATGGGGAAGAAAGTTTCACAGCTCCTCTAGAATCCTTTTTTGTTCAGAGACTCTCAGACTATCCAGAATCTGCTTGATTGTTTTATTTTTATTTATTTATTTATTTATTTTAATTTTTAAATTTTTTTTTGTGGGGAAGACCAGCCCTGAGCTAACATCCGTCCAATCCTCCTCTTTTTGCTGAGGAAGACTAGTCCTGGGCTAACATCCGTGCCCATCTTCCTCTACTTTATATGGGACGCCGCCACAGCGTGGCTGACAGGCAGTGCGTCTGCCAGGGCCTGGGATCCGAACCTGCAAACCCTGGGCTGCCAAGCGCGGACTAAACCGCTGCGCCACTGGGCGGCCCCCAGAATCTGCTTGATTTTTAAGATTTGATTTTAAGTATTTATAATATAGACTTTCTGTTGCTATCAATTCTTTAAATTTCCTTCCTCCTGGAATAGGAGTGACTCTTTGTTGCTTCTCCTTGTACCTGGCAGATGTGGAGGACACGGTTCCGGGAAGCTCCTGCCTCCAGTGTGGGGATTGGTAGTTAACGAGAAGCTAAATTGCCATTAGTGACCACTCCTGCCCTGGAAATAGAGCTCCCACCCTTAGGAGTCAGTGGGAAAATGAGACTTTATGTCTACAGTTTTGTTTTTAAACAAACTCTTCTGCAATCTATAACTTTACTGACCACTTTCCAGTTTTTTTCCTATCAGTATTTCATCAATTCTAAGATGCACATTTTTACACATTTTGACTTTTCTGAAATGTCTTAGAATCCATAGCATCAGTGGCAGCATTTTTTAATGTTTCCTAAAGTAATGACACATTCTACAGTTGGTGGAGTCTTGCTTGGATTGATGGAACATGATATTATTTTAATACTTGGATGGTCAATTTGAGTTATATCTTCAGCAATAGTAATGGCCTAAGGATGATTTATATTCAACTGACCCCCCAAATTCAACAGTTTATGTTGAATATTTGTTTTATCAGTTATTACTCATCCTGTTTTCATTCTGGATATTTCAAGTATTGTTATGCATTTATTATAATAAAAATAGCTTACATTAATTGAACACATATAAGACCTCTACATGTGTTAACTAATTTAATCTTCACAACAACCTCATGTAGTAATTACTATTATTCTCAATTTACAAATGAGAAACTGAGAGGTTAAGTAACTTGCCAAGGTCACACACTACTCAGGGGCAGAGCTAGGATTCAAGCCCAGGCAGTGTGGCTCCAGAATGCCCACTCATTACATTTATCTTTATTGTTCTTTAGCTGGTTAGGGATGAGTCAATTCTTACATTTTTCCAAGATACATTTTAATTTTAGCTTTATTTGCTGTATCATCATCATTGTCTACTTGTTTTAAAATAGGGTTTGGGGTCTCTCAAAGAGCTATCTGTTTAAGAAACATAAGTTTTTAAAAATCTATAGCTATGTGAATTACATTTATAGAGAAAAATGTCTTTTTTTTTAACATCAAACTTCTTTGTTCCCAGTAGTTATTTTGGAACAGTGTTCAAGTTTTGGTTAAAAATATTGACTTTTTTAAAATGTCCTTTATTCCATCATTATTCATGGATTAGACCACTACATTAAAGTTTGTACATAATGTTGAAAATATTCATTTTATTTGCAGTCTTATTGTTATATGGCTTTCATGTACTTGCCCTTCTATATGTCTAGTGTCAGTATGCTGTGTTAGATTATAATCCTAAATACCACTGTATATATTTTTCTTTATATTCTATTATTGAACAGTATTAATGCTTAATAAATGTTAATAGATAAGTAATATATGTCTATTTAAAAAATCACTACTGCAGTAGAGTTTCTTTTTTTAATGATTCTGGTCACTGTCTCCTAAGGAGAGAGAAGAAATAGGCAAAACAAGACCCTGTCCTTCAGGGTGAGAGCTGGTCACGAAACGCAAGAACCAACAGACACATCCATTACAGTGGATTGAGATGGTGGTTGAGTGACAAATCAGTTTTATATAATTATCTGCCCAATTATTTGAGTGCTTACTTGAGCCAGACACTGGTTTAAGCACTTCACATGGATTAACTCGTTAAATCCTAACAAGCCTGTAAAGTAAATACTGTTACTATCCCTGGTTTACAGATGAGGAGACTGAGATGCAGAAAGTTATAACATTTGCATAACAATGCATTAACTTTTTATAACTCTTGCCTAAAATGTTGGCATTATTATTATTATATTCATTTTTGAGAAAACTGAAGATGTGGGAGTTTGAGACACCCCACCCTCAAGGTCACCCAGCTTGTAAACAGAACAGACACTAACCCTGGTTTTCTGACTCCAAATCTGATTTTTTCACCACTTACCACACAGCACAGTGCCTCCTGCACTTCCCCCAGTACAGTCACTCTCTCCTGCATGGTCTGTGGGGCTCACGTTTCCAATTCCACTGCTGGAGAAAATGTCCATGGAGAGCATTCAACACACTCGAGTCTTCACTGTTCCGCTGAGCCAAACCCAGGTTTCCCACAGCGGCTCTCCTATCCTTCCTCCGAACTCTTCCGGCGGCCTCAGCACGGGGCAGTAAAGGGGTCCAGATCCACAGGCTATCCTGGACCTTTAAATGCTTGTCTGTCTCAGAATGATTCCTCTGTCTGTCTACACTGTCCTCACTGACGGGATCTCCTGAACATAACCTATATGAAGGACTGAAAACCGGTGCTGTGTGTGTTTGCACACGTGTGCATGTGTACTAGAATTTTACCTCGCCAGAGAGCTGGTTTGATTATGCCCATCACTGAATTGCTGAGTTGATTGGTCAATACATTGCAGGTGAAAGAACACAGAACTCAGTCACAGGCTTGAGTTATGGGCCTGGCTCTGCTTTTTATTTATCAGATGGCCATTTATTTGTCAGCCTTAGTTTCTTCATCTATTAAATTATGAATGATGGAGGACAGTGGAATCCCTCCCTTGATGATTGGTATTACCTTCCCAGTGCTGACGACGTGTTAGTCACTTGCAAACATTAGCTCCCTAAGCTTTGCAATAATATCGAGAGGCAGTCATTTTTCCCATTTTACGAATAGGGGAACTAAAGCTGAGAGAAGCTAGGAACCTTGCCCAACGTCTCACAGTTGCTACAGATTACAGCGCAAATCTGAACTCAGGTCTGACACCAAAGCCAGTTCACGTTGCCCCGCCATGCGTTTCTGCCTCCCCAACACTGTGTGTGAACTGTTTGCAGACCTACAGGTGGTGTTGAAGGGACAATCATGGGCAGGTAGAAGAAGAAATCACGTGGCCATTTAGTCCAACCCCTCGTGTTTACAGATGAGGAAATTACAGAGTGGTCGTAATATTACAAATGTCTTTGTGCTATGTAGAATGGTTTGCTTTCACCCCACTGTTAGCTTCATCTTATCTTTGTCTCAGTCAGCTCAGGCTGCTCTACTGAAGTATCACAGACTGGGTAGCTTATAAATGACAGAAATTCATGTCTCAGTTCTGGAGCTGGAAGTCCAAGATCAGGGTGTCAGCATGGTCAGGTTCTGATCCCCTTCCAGGTTGCAGACAGCCGACTGCTCCATACACCTGCACATGGCAGAGAGCAGGAGGAGGAAGCGAGCTCTCTCGTGTCTTTTATGGAGACACTAATCCCGTCATGAGGGCTCCACCCCCACGACCTCATCTAATCCTAATCACCTCCTAATACCAGCACACTGAGGGGTCGGGTTTCAACATATGACTTTTGGGGGACACAAACATTCAGTCCATAACAATTTTCTTCCTCTGGATCATCTTCTGGCTCGCAGAACCCAGCTTTTTGTCATTAGACTCTAAAGTGCTAACAGTCACCATGAATTGAAACTGCCTCCCAGCTTCTTAACTCTCAGGTCCCGCTGACTTCCAATCCGCTGTCCGGCACCACGCCTCTGCACTCGAGATGGAAGCTCAGCCTCTCTGTCCAGGCTAGCAGACCGGCCTGCCACCCCTAGAGGTCTGGCAGAGCACAAGGAAGACTGTGTGGTCACAGGATGTGGGCTCCAGCCAGACTCTGCTTTCGCATTAGGCCAGAAAATGGCTCATCCTGGCCCTGCTTACTGATCAGAATCCCTCTCATAGGTGACCCCTCATCACTGGAAACAAGGCGATCTTTCCTCCCAGACCTGTAGGCACTATTCAGACTTCAAAGCAGCTAGTGTATCTTCCCGAACTCGATCTCCAGCCATTCTCCCCTCCCTGGAGGATGGGGGGTGGGGCTGAAAGTTCCAAACTTCTAACCACAGTTTGGTCTTTCTGGTGACCAGCCCTATCCCGAAGCTCTCCAGGGGCCAACCAAGAGTCCCCATTAGAACAAGAGATGCTTCTATCACCAAGGAACTTCCAAGGGATTTAGGAGTGCTGTGTCAGGAACCTGGGTCAAAGAACAAATGTATTTCTCACAATGCCACAATAATAAAGCAAACCACAGCAAGGTGAAGAAATAGAAACTGCCAATATCTTAGAGGTCTCTTCTGGAAGCACCCCAAAGCACCCCTCCCTTGCCTTTGAGAGAATCATCCCCCTGCTTGCCTTATGGTTTACCACTTATGTATGTGTCCTCGAACAATTTTGCCTGGTTTTGATCTCATATAAATAAAATCATACTGTTGGTATTTATCCTTGACTTGCTTCTTTCATTGACCAGTTAGTGAAGTTTATCCCTGTTGATGTCCATAGTTGTAATTCGTTAATTTTCACTGAAGAATACTATTCTATTATATAAATATTTATAACTTACCTATTTACCTTATTGGATGTTGTGTTGTTTCCAATTTTTAGTGCAATGTTAGATGAATGCATTACGTCTCCTGGTGTACGTGTGCAAGAGTTTGGACTTTCTATGTACAAATTTCTGGGTTTGAGTTATTTAAAAAATGTATTTGTGTAATCAGAAGAATGTTGCAAAAAGAGAAGACTCTTTTAGCTTTATTATATCTCTAAACCTCCCTGGAGCGAGTCTACGTCTAGACTGCTGTGACAATTGTGAGACCTTGACAAAGGTGTTAGGAGCCGGGAGTGAGGGATGACTGTGGGTGATGGCACAGACGTTGCCATTCGGAAACAGACTAAATTGGGACCCTTAGCTTGGAATGATGGAGGGAGGAAACAGCTGTGAGCCAAGGTGCTGACGTTGTGGTGGGCGTGGCAGAGAAAACTTGCTCTCAGACCTCCCCTTCCTCCAGCGCCAGCTGAACGTCTCCACCCAGATGTCGGGCGTCACAGCACGTGCAGCTTGTCTAAAACAGAACTCAAAACCGTCCCCCAACCAACTCTCCCTGCTGTGCTTTCCTCCTTGTCATTGGTGCCCTAATTATCTCCATTTGGGCTCGCAAACTGAGTTGTCTTTGCTTCCTCTCTCTCTCATTCCCTCATCTCATCAGTCATTAAGCTCTTCTCTGTAGTGTCTCTCCAGACCATCCCTCGAAGGTCCCTCCACCTTGACATCACCTGCCTCCCACCTCTTCATTCCAGTCAGCACACAAATGCCAATGGAACCTCTGAAAACGCAGAGTTCATCATTTCCTGCTCAATAGTGGTGATGACGCTCCCATCACACGAAGTATCCAATTCTTTGATGGACATTCAAGGCCCTTCAAAATATGGCCCCAGTTTACTCCTGTGCAAATCAATTTCTAAGCTAAAGTTGTCCACTTATCTAGTACTTCCTGAATATTACAAAGATCTTCAGGAAACTAAATTCACAGATTGTCCTTATTTTTGTGAGTTTGGCCTCACTTCCTCCTATGCCCAGGTACATGCTCCTGCCTTCCTCTCATGATGAAATGCTTTGGCACAATATCTTCTACTGATTGAAAGGCAATTGTCCGGGGTATCCCTTAAAGTTTAGAAACTTATCACAACCCAAGGGAGTGTCCATTTGTGCTCTTAAGCATGCAGCCACCGCCATATGAAAGGCACTGGGCCAAGGGTCAAAATTGAACTTGGTGGGTAGCAAGTTAACAGAATTTATTACTGAAAGAGCTGCAATAAGTTGAAAAATAATTGAATCTTAAAAATTTTAGATAAATTTAAGGAATTCTTAAGTGATTAAGAATATCATTGTATAACTTATGGAAACAGAAGAGTCTTAAGCTTAGCAACATACAGAAGCATAAAGGTCTCCAAAGAGACCTTAAAAGATTCAAGTCTAACACTCTTACTTTGTAAATTAAAGAATCAGGCTTAGGGGGCTGGCCCAGTGGCGTAGTAGTTAGGTTCACGCACTCCTCTTCAGCGGCCTGGGGTTTGCTGGTTCAGATCCTGGGCACAGACTCACACACCACTCATCAAGCCCTGCTGTGGAAGCATCCCATATACAAAGTGGAGGAAGATTGGTGCAGATGTTAGCTCAGGGATCATCTTTCTCACCAAAAAAAAAATCAGACTCAAATTGCAATTTTGAGTTGCAGCAGCATTAATCTCAACATTGTCTAATTTTCTTCTAGCTGCCTTAAAAAATAGAAGAATGTGGGGGGCCAGCCCGGTGGCATACCTGTTAAGTTTGCGCATTCCTCTTCGGCAGCCCGGGATTCACTGGTTTGGATCCTGGGTGCGGACCTACTCACTGCTCATCAAGCCATGCTGAGCCAGCGTCCTATACAGAAGAGCTGCAACTCTGCAACTATGATACACAGCTATGTACTGGGGCTTTGGGAAGAAAAAAGAAAAAAGAGGAAGATTGGCAACAGACGTTAGTGCAGGGTCAATCTTCCTCAAAAAAAAAAAAAAAGGAATAGCTCCTGTGACTTTTGAAAAAAAAAATAGAAGAGTGTATTATTACGCATTGGCTTAAAAGGAATTGACCATTATTGGAGGAAAGAATATCAAAGTTTATGTGAAGTCAAGTTTTCATGTAAAATGTAAATACACAGAAAGGGATTTGATTGGAATGAAGTGACATCAAAAGTGAGAGTGGGGCCTTGAAAATTCAACAACAGATAGAAGATTCCGCTGACCATCCAGGTGACCAGTCCCTTACACAACACTGAGAAAGGCAGGAGCTGCGATTCCAGCAGTGTGACAGGTCCTGGGAGAAGAGGTGACATCTGAGAGCGAATCACGTATTCCGAAGGACAACTTGAACACAAAGTAAGACTTTTAAAAATCTTTACCACGAATTTGAGAGACAAGTGGAGAAATCAAAGTATTTATTCTGGTCTTTCAAAGGATACTGGACAAAAATAGCATAGATTTGAGGAAAACAGTAATTGGTGATGAAAGGTGGTGTTTTCTTTGTGACCCAGAGACAAAGTGTCACAGTTTACACTAGAAAATTTAAACATCCCCAATATCCTCCAAAGCGCCCATGTCAAAATCCCACAGAAGGAGCACATTGCTTTGTCTCTCTGCCATCTGTGCGATTGTTCAAACCCAGAGGTCAAAAGTCCACCCATCTCGGCGTGCACACACGTGGAAGGTGCGCAGGACACTTCCCAAGGCAGAGAGCTGAGGGGGTCTGCGTGCCTCGCCACATCCAGGACCCAGCTGAAAGGGGGCTTCCTGAGAAACGGTTTCTGACCAAAATCTGTGACCCGATTTATCACTTAGTTCAGCCTTTCCCTTGGGATGTTCTGTGGAAGACCGGTTACGTGAGGTTGTTAGCAGATGTTACACGAAAAACTGGATTTGTGGTCCAATGAGTTTAGAAAATCCAATCAAATAGGTTTCTTTGTCACATAATTTATTGGAATGTTCAATGTGTATTTTGAAACTCCAAGAAGAGAAAACGGTATGTAATCTCTTCCAAATACATCCTACCCTGAACCCTTTTTCCGCTGAGCAATGTGTAGGACAGTGTTCCACAGAACAACCTGTGAAGGGCCTTGCTTAATTAAGTCCTTTCCTTCAAATGGCTTTTGGAAATTTCAATAAAACAAATCAACTGTTGAGCATATTCAAAAAACTATGATATTCCTGTTTAAATGATTTTCAGAAGAGGACAGCCCCCCAAGGCTCGTCTTTAGAGTGTAAGACACCCATTTGGGTAAGTTACTTCAGTACCAGTTAAGGATGCGAGAATGACCACGTGCATCTCTTTCCTCTCCATCCTGACATGACAACCTGCAGGGACAAAGAGCACGGGGAAATGGCAGCCGGTGAGAAGGCTCAACAAATATTGTGGTCTAGAGAGCAGAGGGAGGCGTGGTAAGTGACTTAGCAGAGAAACAAGCTATATCCTGGGTGCTTGCCCAGGCCCCTAAAGAGAAGAGAGTTGAAGTGCAGGGCCCTCAAAGGCCCTCGAAAGCCCTGGAAGCCTGGGGACGCTCTCTAGAGGCAGAGGTGAAAGTGGGATGAAAAACGGAAGGTTGGCTGAAAGTCCTTGGGCCATCTGAAGCCCCTCCTCCTTGCGTTCCCTAGAACATTCCTTGGGCGGCCATCTGAAGCCCCTCCTCCTTGTGTTCCCCAGAACATTCCTTGGGCGGCCATCTGAAGCCCCTCCTCCTTGTGTTCCCCAGAACATTCCTTGGGCGGCCATCTGAAGCCCCTCCTCCTTGTGTTCCCCAGAACATTCCTTGGGCGGCCATCTGAAGCCCCTCCTCCTTGTGTTCCCCAGAACATTTCCTAGGGAAATGTTGAAGCCAAGTGATTTCTAATTTTTTGCTACCAACAACACAGAAGCTGGATAAAACTGAGTTGTCATGGGATAGAATACTAAAAATAAAGTTTGATAATGAATTGCTATGCAATTTCTAGCATATAACTTGGAAAAAGTTGAAAGAATCAACGACATTGCTCTATCAAAACTGCTTCCAATTCCAATCACTTATTTATGGAAGTGAGGTTTCTTGGCACTTATATCTATGCAAATAAAAATACAGGGTTTAAAATTCATGCTGAACTCTCACTCCTTCTACACAAAAGTAATACTCATCCATGGATACATAAAATAATTGAAAAACAGTCTTACCCATCTCATTAAAAGACTTATTTCCTGAAAAGTATTATCTTAATGTTTATAAAAATTTTTAAGTGTTGAAGAATGATTTGTGATAGCTGGAAATAAAAACATTTATAATTTCAATATATGTGCATATGTATATTCTTTTTGCAGAAAGGCATAATAGGGTGGGTGATAATTTTTGAATGCAAACATATATTACATTAGAATAAAATTTTGTGAGGGAAGTGGAATAGAAACACTAGCTCAGGGAGAAAAAGAAACAATGTGAAATTTTTGACTCCTAAAGAGAAATGGTTCTTGCGTTTTAAACATGGGTGATCATGGCTATTGAATTGTGCTGACATTCCAGTGGATGCACGTAAGAGAATAATGTAACAATTTTGTGTGAAAATTTATTTTGTATTTAAACTTATTAAAAATGCTTAGATGGCAACTTAAAAATGTGTGAGCAGGTACATGGTTTTTCAGAATCCTTTAAGGAGATTACACAAAAATATTTGAAGATTATAATTCTTAAACTGTGAGAGGTCTTACCTTTTCAGACCATGTTCAGGTTATTAATTGCTGTGTGAGAAATCAACCCAAACTAAATGGCATAAAACAACAATTATATACTATAATAAATATATATTTTTTATAAGTTTTTTTGTCACAGTTCTGAGGTTGACTGGGTTCAGCCAGGTATTCTTGCTCAGGGCCTTGCATGCAGTTGTGGTCAGATGGTGGCCGGGGCCTGAGGCATCTCAAAGGCTTTCTCGCTCACATGTCTGGTGGGTGATGTGGTGTCAGCTGGGATGGCCACTGTTGGTGGAGCCCCTACACATGGTCTTTTGCAACAGCTTGGGCTTCCTCATAAAATGGCAGCTACGTACCAAGGGTGAATGTCCTGAGATTGAGAGAGAGAATCAGGCAGAAGCGTATTACCTTTTATGGCTTAGCCTTGGAAATCACAGAGCATCACTTCGGTTGCATTCAAAAAGTCCAGTCCAGGTTCAAGGGCAGAGACAGACTCCACCTCTTATTGCTGGAGTGGCAAGGTTCTAGAAGAGCGTGTGGGACCAGAAATATTTTTGCAGCCATTTTTGGAAAGTACAAAGTGCCCCATATCACTATAGGGACAAGGAAGACATAAATATTCTCCCCTGAGTCCATCATGGCAGAAAACAGAGGGAAAAAGAGCTCTGCTACACACTGGCTGCATCCCAGCCTGATTTTAGAGAACTGTTCATCTTCCAGGGCAGGAGAAGAATTACAGATAGCGTGATGGGGCTGAAAGGATCCCTTGCTTTGCTTCTGGTGAGACTGAGAGCTGGTTAGAGCAAGTGCCTGCCCACACCTCTGGGCAGTGGCAGCAGCAAGGATAAAGCACTTGCAGCCGCTCCTCTTCCTTGGGCTGCGTGAGTTCTGTGTTCCACGTGGCTCCCGTGAGGTCAGCGTGGGGCAGGAACTGTCTTGGTTGACAATATTTGAAATCAAGTAGATATTTCCCCTTAACAGTGGAGCCTTCAATGTACTTTTGGTATGTAATTGCCTCCATTTTTTTTTCCAGGAATGATTTTCACTTAGTTGGAAAATGTCAGTTAAAATTTACACCCTTACTATAGTGAAAAAGATGTAAAAAATGGAAATGGCTTACTTTTAAGACACTGTCACCACTCTCTCTTGCATATGGCTTCCAGGAGGTCTTTTTCCCCCCTTCTATTTCACTGATGATTTGGCTATGGAATCTCAGAAAACTTGGGTTCTTGCCTATAACTAAGCGTGTAAAGGCCTTACACAGAAAATGTTGAAGTGTATAAAAATCTTCAGTATATACTATTTTCAGATTGCATATCAACATAAGATTTAGGATTCAAGTCCCTTGTCTTTATCTATCTAGATCCGCACAGAAGCTACCACCTTCCGATGTATAAGTGCATGGAAATGGCCCAAGGGCCACTTCCAACATTTCCAGAACTTTGATCCTTTTATTCACCTCAACCAATCACTTGGACTTGAAGAGTGTCACTTTCAATGGTGAGAATGAAGAACACTATCAGTTGGGTATAACATGTTTCCAGTAATTAAAATACTTCCCCCTAGAAAAGCTGCACACATGTTAAGTTGGGCGGAGTGGGGCTGGTGGCGGGAAGAACTCCTGAATTTTATCCTTGGCTGTTATACCTTGCCATTCCATTTATTATTAGAATAATTATTTCAAGTCCAAAATATTTAATAGTATGGTTTTCTATCTATCAATCTATCTTCTATCTATATCTATCTAATCTTTCAGATATGCCAAAATTATCCCTGCCATTGTAGAAGTAGAAATATTATTCACCTCAGTTCAAGGTTCTGCTTATAGCCCGCTGTTTAATCAGCTGGGAGTAATATTTGGGAAAAGTAAAATGATCTAATGAGTTTTGATGTTCTATGATGTGTGGTTACTTAATGTGCTATTTTTTTCTTGGGTTAAAAAAACCAAGTCAATTGTGGTCTAGTTAATAAGTTTGAAATATATTGGCTATAACTAAAAAAGGCATATATAAACCATTGACATCTAGACATCTCAGCAGCTGGAGGAAATGCCAGCATAATTCCTAAATTGAGAGTTTTAGTGACAAAGCAAGATATGCTTGGAGGAGTTACACAGCCCAAATTATGCCTGCCATTTCCACCAAATGTTTCCAAAGAGCTTCTAAAATGGTGCCTGCAGTAGGAAGTTAGCCATTTCCGACTTGTGGGACCTATGGATTATAGCTCCTGCTCAGATTATGGGGTCTCTAGATTTTCACCAGCAGCAAAGGAATCAGGACACCCAGGCTGGCCCAGATCCCACCCCACCCCACAACTCAAAGTTCTTAATAAAAAGACCTGTGTAGCCACCCTTCAAGATGGCCCCAGTGATCCCTGTCTCCTGGAGTTCACACCCCACACCCTTGTGGTCCCCTCCCATTGTACCAGGGTTGGTTTGTGTGACTGATAGTGGTGGTACGTCACTTCCAAGGTTAGGTTATAAAAGACTGCAGCTTTTGTCTTGAACATTCTCTCTCTGCCTCACTCTGGGGGAAGCCAGCTGCCATGTTGTAAGCAGCCCTATGGAGAGGCCCCTGAGTTAAGGAACTTAAGACCTTTGGCCAACAGCTGGTGAGGAGCAGAGGCCTGACAGCACCCATGTGAGTGAGTCTGGAAGCTAATTCTCAGGTGTAGTCAAGCCTTGAGGTGAGAGACCCTGAGCCTGAATCACCCAACTTAGCCGCTCCCTTGGAAACCATGCAAGGTAAGAAAGGTTTGTTGTCTAAAGCCACTGAGTTTTGGGGGACTTTATTACACAGCAATATAGAACTAATATATAACTAAAATTCTGTATTAAATCCAAGACTTGGTGAGCCTGTGGAGTTTTTCCTCTGAGCAGTATGGTTTCACGTCTTACAGGAGAGGCTAAGGGGTTGAAGAGCCCTAGGGGAGCAGTCAGGGTCCAGTCAGGAGCTTTAACAAAGAGAATAAAATTGTTAACTCGGTGTAAAGTGTTAACTAGGTAACTGAGAAAGCGAAAGAACTCGTAGGTATCCCCAAGTCAGTGATTGCAGGAAGCATTTCCGCCCCAGGCTGAGGGCACAAAGGAAAAGGCTGGAATTATTAACACTGGGGACCTTTGGGGGGGGGCCTGTAGGCCTTCTGAGGAGGGGGTAGCCCTCCCTGGTGTGGGGGTCTCTGAGCTGGAGGAGGGTACCCTGGGCCTGGGACCCAGATCTTACAAAGAGCAGGTGCTGCTCGGCTGGAGTCTCCGGGAGGAGAGCGGTCAGGCTGGCTCTTGGGGTGTTGGAAAGACCGTAACCTGGACCCAGGTGCTGCCGCAGGAAGGCCAGAGTGAAGAAGGGTTGGGGTGGGGCTTCTGGGAACCTCCAGGAAGCCCACGAGAAGGGGCAGCTCCTGTACCTGCAGGTGCCCTCTCTCGCCCCTACTGGCCATCCTAACCCAGAGTCCCCGGCCTGCAGAGTGCCTGCCCCGCAGGGTTGAGGACGGCGGGGTGGGTGTGGAGCAGAGAGCCAGTAACTCCATACCCGGCCCACCTTGCAGCCCCTCTCGCCGTTCCCTGCTTTATTTCTTTCCACAGCATTTACGCTCTCGTATACGATATAACTCCCTTGTTTACGGTCTGTCTCTCGCTGCTGGACGGCAAGCTCCAGGGCAGGGGTCCCTTGTTTGGTTTGATGTGTCTGCAGGACCACCTAGAACAATATCTGGCACATAGTAGGCACCCAATAAGTGTTTGTGGAATAAACAAATTAATAAATAAATGTAACCACATCGGCACATCAGAGATTGTTCCCTGGAAGGAGTGTCTCCTTGTTTTATCAGGAATAGCTTACTGGGGTGGAATGTCTGTTCTCACAGACGCTAGAATACTCGATGAAAATGAGTAGAACACATCCTGCTACGTCATCACTTGTCCCTATATGATTTGGAATTGCTTCTTCATCAAATGGAGTTTGCAGGGATGGTACTCAAGGGTATAGTTGTATTTAGGATGATTCTCAGAAGTCATTGTCAGGTGCAATGACTTGTCCTGTCCAGGTACAGGGCTTGACAAACTTGTCCAGAAAGTTCTTTCCTAGTCAAGACATTTTTAAATTAGATTGACTCATCCAGTTTAGATTAGATTTAAATTTGAGATTTTTCACTCCTTTAAATATTTTACTTTAGGGGATTAAAGTTTCAGTTGACATTTTTTATGAGTATTTTTTCCCCTGGTAGACTTGGGCAAAATCTGGTAAAATTAGAACATCAAGAATGGCCTTTCCTTTTTCCTTGCTAGCAGTGCTTCTGTAGGATTTTTTGAGACATAAAAAGTTTGAAGGAATGTGTGAGTTTTTAAGAACTTTCTTCCAGAACTGATGAAATTCATTTAGAAGACTATATTTGTAAACTAAAATTTACACCATTGTCTCTAGGTGGAAAATTATTTAAAACTAAGACCATATTCTAAAAGGATGGCATAATCATACACAGGGAAATATACAGACTGTTCTCTTCTGCTTATGACAGAGAAGAGAAGAGAATAGGAAAGGATGGGAGGACATTTCTAGGCCTTGTAGTTTTTCTTTGCTGCATTTGGCAAAGTTATGGTGAGACTCATAACAGGTGTCCTGTGAACAGAGCAGCTCTCTCTTAGCCAGTGCAAAGGCAGCTGAGCCAGATAAGGAAAGAGAGTTCAGTTGCTCTCTAGTCAAGGTAAATCTTGAGGGAGAGAAGAAGGATGCCACACAACACGGCAGGAGGCTAGAACCTTTGGAGAAAGCTTCTAGGCAAGTCTGTATGCCAGAGTAGACATAGCATTGTTTTTTTCTAACTTATCATGAATATTTCTGAATACGAAGAATGGCCACGTGCCTGTCACTCCACTGTGACACTAGCAGTATTTTTCTATGCCTGTATCATCTGTACCTACCCCCTTTTCCTTCTATATTCTTTTAAAGTGAATACTAAACATCACGTCACTTCATCTGTAAATACTTCAGTATGCATCTTAAAAAGCAGGGTCATTTTCTTATATAACATAATACCAATTTCACATCTAACCAAAATAATTCTTTAATATCATCTGATGCCCAGTCCTCATTCAGATTTCTCTGTCTAAAACAATCGTCCTTTCAGAGTTTAGGAATCCAAACACGGCCCACTCATTGCATTTGGCTGTGATATTTCTCACGTCTCTTTATGTTGTTTTCACCAAGGACAGCTCTCCCCTCATCCCCACCCACCCTTAATGCCCTTGATGTGTTGACAGAGCTGGGTGGGTTGTCCTGTAGGAAGTCCCCATTCCGGACTTGTCTGCCGCCTCCATGTGGTGTCATTTCACTTGCTCTCCCCTCTTTCCCAGAGACAAGAATTCAGATCTCAAGGCTTTATGTTATTTCAAATTGGGTTATTTTTTGAAAATTATTCCTAAAAATACTTCACGAGTGATGCTGTGTACTTCCCACTGTAGCACACCAGGACGCAGCTAACGGTCAGTCGTCTGGATTTTCAGTGACTGACCCGTAGGTTCAAGTAACCATTTCCTTATAAACAGCCTGATCATTTCATTATAGAATTTCCCATCCACCTTCACCTTAGCGGTGTTGCTGAACATTGCTGACCATTGCAGAAAGAGTGTCTACCTTCGTTATCATGTTGTGGTCACTACATTTGTTGTTAACGGTGGGGACTGCAAACGGTGGTTTTCTCATTTTGTCTTTCTCTCACGGTTCTCTGAAATACAGCTCGTATCGGAAAGGCAGGATAAATGCTTTATTACTTCCCTGTCATTATCCATTTTTAGAACGAGTTGGTGTCCTAGAAAGCTCCATTGGGATCCAAAGAGTTTTATTTTATTTTTGTCTGCCCTTTATTTTTATTTTCACTTCCTGTCCTGGACTGGGAACGAGCCATTTCTCTAGGGAACACTGGCTACTTCCAGTGGTTAATGGCATCAGAGAATACAAACTGGTGTGAGGGGTGCACAGTACTGCTAGGTTGTTACTGCTTCTAGGCGTTTTCAGTGGGAAGTGAGAAAAACGTATGTTTTTTTAAAGAGGAAAAATGAGTTTAAAGTGATATTTGTCAGTTTAAATATAAGATTTCTGGGCTATTACTTTAACTTTATACTTGCATCCAGTTCTCTTACACTGAAAATCTTGGTTCCTAATTACATTAGTATAATTACTTCTTTGCATGTCTTACAACATACATTTAATAGTTTAAAAATAACAATATCAATTTTATTACCAAAAATATGACACCTAAATGAAGTTTACAATTTTTTTGCAGTTCTTTTTGTCCTTAGAACACACCTGCCAGGAAAGTACCGTAAAACCGCTGTGTTCTAAAGTCAAGTGGCTTCATTCTTTTCTCTGTGTGGACATATCACCAACTTGAGATACAACGAGATCCATTTGTTTCCATTATTTTTTTAAATTTATATATTACATTTACATATCCCAAAATCAAAACTATATAACAAGATACATTTAGAAACATCACATTTCCATCACCTTCTCTACCCTGTTCTATCCCTCCCCTCTCAATAACCATTTTAACTGATTTTTTTATCTTCCCAGTTTATTTCTCTGCAAATATAAACAAATATGAATCTATGTGTGTGTATTATACTTTCCTTCTGATAGAAAAGTTGGTGTGCTATATACACTGCTCTGCCTTATGCTGTCTTTACTCAACATGATATCCTGGAAAGCCCACATCAGTGTAGAAAACTCTTCCTCTTTACGGTATATCATTATGGAGGTACTATAGATTTTCCAACCACCCCCTCCTGATGGACATTTGGGTTGTTTCCATTCACTATTAAAAATAATGCCAAATCTATTAACCTGGAGCATATATTATTTCATATTTTTGCAAGTGTAACTTTGGGATAGATTCCTAGGAGTGGGACAGCTGGGTGAAAGAGTAAATGCATATGTAATTTTGCTAGATATTGTCCAATTCCTCTGCATAGGGGTCATACAATTTTATCATCAACAATATACAAGACTGTTTCCCCACAGTCTTGTCAACAGAGTATATTGTCACTCTTGGACTTGTCCCTCTGCTGGGTGAGAACTGGTATCTCATGTAGTTTCCATTTGCACTTATTTTATTATGAATGAAATTGACCTACTTTTTGTATGTTTAAAGAGTATTGTATTACCTCATCTGTGAACTCTTCGTCTTGTGTGGTTGGACTTTCCTCCTCAATTTTTAGGACATATGTGTATGTGGCCTGTTAGCTTGACTAAAGGCTGGTCTAATATTTAGACGTGTCTAATGTTCAAGTTTAAGTTGCTTGCTCACTGCGACACACTCCCCACCATTGCCACAACCTTCAGTGAAGTCTGCCTGATGTGTTGGACTTTCTCATTCTACCCTCTGTGTCTCCTACCTTGATTTCATATTTGTGATACCTTTATCTCTGTATGCTGTGTTCTGGGTTATTTCCTCAGATCCATCTCCCAGTTCACTAATTCTCTCTCTAGTAGCTTAAAAAAATTTTTTTTATTGTGGTAAAATACACATAACATAAAATTTACCATCTTAACTATTTTTAAGTGTACAGTTCAGTGTATTAAGTATATTCCTATTGTTGTGCAACCATCACCACCATCTTCAGAACTCTTCATCTTGCAAAACTGAAATTTATACCCATTAAAGAATAACTCCCCTTCTTTCCTCCCCTCAGCCCCTAGCACTCACCTTTCTATTTTCTGTCTCTGATTTCGACAACTTTAAGTACCTCATATAAGCACAATCATACTTGTCTTCTTGTGTCTGGCTTGTTTCACTTAGCATAATGTTCTCAAGGTTCACCCACATTATAGCATATATCAGAATTTCCTTCTTAGAGCTGAATAATATTCCATTATATGTATAGACCACATTTTGTTTATCTATTCATCTGTTGATGGACACCTGTGTTGCTTCCATGTTTTAGCTATTGTGAATAATGCTGCTATGAATATGGACACATAAATATCTCTTTGAGACCCTGCTTCAATTCTTTTGGGTATATACCCAGAAGTGGAATTGCTGGAACATATGGTAATTCTATTTTTTAATTTTTTGAGGAGTTGCCATACTGTTTTCCATAGCGGTTGTATCATTTTACATTCTCACTAACAGTGTACAAGGATTCTAACTTCTCCACATCCTTGCAAATACTTGTTGTTTTCGGTTTTTTTGATAGTAGCCATCCTAATGGACGTGAGGTGGTATCTCATTATGGTTTTGATTTGCGTTTCCCTAATGACTAGTGATGTTGACCATCTTTTCATGTGCTTATTGGCCATTCAAATATCTTCTTTGGAGAAATGTTCATTCAAGTCTTTTGCCCATTTTTGAATTGGGTTGCTTTTTATTATTGAGTTTTAGGAGTCTTCTGTATATTTGGGAAATTAATCCCTTAACAGATATATGATTTGCAAATATTTTCTCCCATTTCATAGATTGCCTTTTCACTTTGTTAACGTCCATTGATGCACAAAGTTT
This sequence comes from Tapirus indicus, assembly GCA_031878705.1. NCBI lineage: Eukaryota > Metazoa > Chordata > Mammalia > Perissodactyla > Tapiridae > Tapirus > Tapirus indicus. Next base: position 6,956,911 of record CM062923.1, on the reverse strand, counting down.
TACATTGTCATGAAGTCCAATCTGTCTACTTTTATTTTTGTTGCCTGTGCCTTTGGTGTCATATTCAAGAAATTATTGCCAAATCCAATGTCATGAATCTTATGCCATATGTTTTCTTCTAAGAGTTTTATGGTTTTACCTGTTACATTTAGGTCTTTGATGTATTTTAATTTTTGTATATGGTATTAGGTAAGGGTCCAACTTCATTCTGTTATATGTGGATATCCAGTTTTCCCAGCACCATATATTGAAAAGACTATTCTTTCTCTATTGAATAGTGTTGGCTTCCTTGTTGAAAGTTATTTGACCACATATGTGAGGGTTTATTTCTGGATTCTCTAATCTATTCCATCAGTTGATATATCTGTCCTTATGCTAGTACCATACTGTTTTGATTACTGTAGCTTTAGAGTAAGTTTTGAAATCAGGAAGTGTGAGTCCTCCACCTTTGTTCTTTTTCAAGATTGTTTTAGCTATTTGGGGTTCCTTAGGATTCCATGTGGATTTGGGGATAGATTTTTTTATTTCTGCAAAAAACATCATTAGGATTTTGACAGGGATTGCATTGAATCTGTAGATCGCTTTGGGTGGTACTGACATTTTAATAATATTAAGTTATCAAATTCACGAGCATGGGATGTCTTTCCATTTGTCATCTTTAATTTCTTTCAGCAATGTTTTGTAGTTTTCATTGTACAAGTCTTTCACCCCTTTGATTAAGTTAATTCCTAAGTATTTTATTCTTTTTGATGCCATTGTAAATAGAATTGTTTTCTTAATTTCCTTTTGAGATTGTTCATTGTTAGTGTACAGAAGTGCTGCAGAAGTTTTTAATCTGGGTTTTAACCTTTTCATTGAGTTTTCAATTTCAATAACTGTATCTTGTGATTTTTCTGATGTTTTGAATTAGTTCTTTGATTTCTGTCATCATTTTAGTCATCCTTACTCTATAGCCTTTATAGGTCATTGGTTTCTAATCTTTCTCTTCATTGTATCCACTGATTCTTTCTTTCAGGGGAAATTGTTTTCCAGGGGTTTAAAAAAATTTTTAATTGTAACCTATTTTCAGCAAGCCCTTAAATATGAAAATTTTGCATGCTCTGTATTGAGGTCTCCTCTCTCTAGGGAAGGTTTGCCTTTGCTACCGCCAGGATGCCCAGGGGCATCACCAGCCAGGAACTCATTTTTGTGTTAATTTATCAGCATTAGAATTTCTCAGACTAGTACATGTTTGAACTGCCAGTCCCCAGGAGGATATACGGTCTTTATCTGTATATCCTGGCTATGAACTGTCAAGGGAGGCATTTCCTTCCCACCTTGTGCTCAGGCTGACAGATAGGCTCCCGTGTGATCTTCCCGGGCTAGTGAGGAACTGTTTTCCTAGTCTAGACTTTAAGTGACATTGCAGGGTCCTGCATGGTGGTCTCAGTTCCAATGTCCTGCTGCTCATGGTTGCAAAACCTCATCTCCAATTCCTGTTGGGCCAATGTCCCTAACTTGCTGAGCTTGGCACCCTTGCCCAGGACTGTCACATTCTGATTTTCAGTTCTCTCTCCCTGTGTCCTCTGCAGAGTCCCCTGACGTTCCTGCAATGTCTGGTTGGTACTCCTCATGGGGCCTACTTCAGTAGCTGGCACTAAACAAAATACTTGCTGTTAAGCTTCTCAACAAATCTTGCTGCCTGTGTCTCAAATTATCTTTATGATGAAACAGAAGGACATTCAAGGCCTGGGCAGAACCATCATCCAGAAAGAGACTCCAAGCCTGGAGGAGCCTTTCCATAGCAGAGTGCGTCAGAAACTGGAAGGGTGTGTGGTGAGCCAGGCTGACGGGGACTCCAGTAGTCCTGAGCTAGTCCTAGATGGCTTTTTATTGACAAGAATGCTATTTCCCATTAAATTCTACATCTCTTTCTCTACTCAGAAGCCCCTTCTCCATTCCAGGAAAACATTGCACTGTGTTAGGCTGTCCACCGACTGCTGTGTGCCTTTAGTCACTCACTTCATGTCTCTGAGTCCAGTTTTTGTAGAATAGGGAGACCACATGTCTGCCTGCCTCTGAGGATTTATCCATGGCTTTGAGGACTAAAATCAAATGTAAACTGACCTGCATGTTTATTGAGGTTAGTGTGACCTTGATTGCAAAACTAGATAAGGACAGCACATGAAAAGAAACCACAGCTCCATTTCATTCTCAAAAATTCCAAGTAAAATATTGGCTAACAGAATCCAACAGTGTGTATAAAAAGTAATAATACATCATGTTCAAGTAGAATTTATCGCAGAAGTGCAAGACGAGTTCACATCAGAAAAATCAGTGTAATACACCAGAGAAAAATCATATCAATAAATACAGTAGAAATATTTTACCAAATTCACCCCCAAATTATGACTTAAAATTCTAAAACAAAACAGAACAACACCTAACAATTAAAGGGTTCTTCCTAAAATTGATAAAGACCGTATATCACAACCAAATCCTAGAACCAGGTCATGCATACTGGAAAAAGTTTGACCTATTGTCATTAAGATCTGTGATAAGAAGGATATGCACTCTCACTCCTATTTAACGTAAGCTTGGAGGTCCTGGTTAACATTATTAAGCCGTTTGGAAAAAATAAAATTAAACAGAAACTTAAGGAAAGAGAAGGGAAAACGTTCTGGCTTTCATTTGACTTCACAATTCATTTTTTCCACAATCCAGTAATAATCTCTTTGAGGCTGGGGATCATGTCTGATACTTGCATTAAAATCCAGGACAGAGCCAAGTGTAAAGGTGGTAGATCCTGTTACGAAGTAGTAAAAATGAAATAAGATTTATATGTGGCAACGACTGTACACGGGCTAGCGAGGGACTCTTTCATGTCATCATCGTTCATTTTCTAAAGGCTGTATCTCCCCGGCGTTTTCTCCCCTAACGCTCCCGCCGATCGCCCCTCGGGAGCCAGGCGCCCAGGCCCGAGGCCCACGAGGACCCGCGCTCGCGCGCCTCCTCGCGCCGGCCAGCAGGTGGCGCGCGGCCTCCACCAGCCGGACCCGGAAGGGCGGCCCGGGCTCCGCCGCGAGAAGCGCCCTCCGAAAGGTGCCGCTTTTCCTGGCCGCTGCAGCTACTCTGGGTCGTCGTCCAAACGTTGCAAACGGTCCCCTGCTCCCAGTGACCGTGTAGGTGCTCGAAAGGGCCCCGCCCTGCTCGTACGGCTTCCCCTGGAAAGCCAAGGAGCGGTCCGGGTCGGATCCCCTCGGCCATCCGAGCAGACGACGCGCGGGTCACCGAGGAGGGGGTGGCGACCGGGGGCTGGTGTCTGCGTCCCTGCCCCGCCGTCCGCGGAGGAAAGGACGGGGGCGGGGCAGCGACCTGTCCTCGCGCTTCCGCTCTCGCCCCGCCGGGCCCGGGCCCGCGCAGGGTGGCCTGTCGTGCAGGGCGCAGGGCGGGCTGACAACAGGTGCCCGGGACGTCAGGTGACAGGTCCGAGGGGCGGCCTGGTGGGGATGGCCCGCCCCGCCCAGATGCTGCAGCCAGAACCCGCTTCCCTGGGGTTATGATTATCAACAACAACGACGGCCCTGGGTACTGCGCCCAGATCAGCGCACGTGCTCATCTGCGCACGCGGAGAGTGTCCGCGGCGTGGACGCGGGGCAGGGCGCCGGTGACGGACAGGGCGCGGGTGCGGGGCAGGGCGCCGGTGATGATGGGCTGGGCGCGGGTGGTGTCCAGAGCTGCCCGGGCCGGGTTTCCTGACCCCCGCCCTGGAGGAGGGAGGGTCTCGGACCGGCACGGCCGCAGAGGGCGCAGGACCCCGGCGAGCTGCGGCCGAGACCCCGAGGCCGCCCTCCACCCCCAGCCCGCGCTCCGCGGTGATGGATTCCGTGTCAGCGCCGGAAGCGCAGCCGCCGCCAGGGCAGACTCGGTGGCGCCACCCAAACACCTGCTCGGCTGGGCCTGAGAAAGTGGCCCCAGGTGAGACACCTAGCCGCACCTGCCTGTCCTCCCCCCTTCCTTCTCCAGTTCCCGTCCGTCTCGGACCTGCCTTCCAGAACCTCCCACCCCCACCCTCACTCGCCTAGGGAAGTGTCTTCCAACGTGAGAATGTAATATAAATACACGTATACGTGTGAATTTTAAACACGTATCTATATTATTAACTATGTATTTTAAAGCAGGGTCCAGACATTGCCACTGAGGGCGGCAGTGGAAATAGCGCGCTGACACTTTCTCTGCGACTTGGAAGGCCTCTCCTCTCCCTCCCTCTTTGCCTTCCCTGGGCAGTCCAGGGGCGCAGTCAAGGGTGAAGGGCGATTTAAGAGCGACCTGTTCTGGAAATGGGCTGGCCCAAGCCCCGTCTCCCTGCGGCTGGGTGAGGTACGGTGGAAGAGGTACAGGTGAAGGAGGTCCAGGGGAAGCCTGCGGCGGCCTGGGAGTTCAGGCCGATTACGGCACAGTTCCCACGGGCAAACAGTCACTCCAAGCAAACACTCGGGGGTCTTCTTGCCCTTCCCCTAAACCTTAAGTCATGTTCTGAGTTCTACGGAGCCTTTTCTCTTCTGATTAAGGAGCAGTTTCATTTACTCCACAAGTGTCTGAACACCTACTGACAGGTAGTCCCTCCAGACTCCACACTGATTTTGAATGCTGGAACTCCTAGGAGTCCCTGTCACAGCAACTCTTTGGTTTGAAATTCACCCCCAAGGCACAGAACTAATTTCTCCCTGACGGACTAAGAGAAACTTCTGTGTTTACAGCCTTTCCGGCCGCCGTCAGCTCTCCTAAAAATTGGCAGCAGCCCTTTGCCCCAAAGTGCTACTCCTGACCGCACATCCGGGGAGATTCTCTGCACACGAGTTCTCAGGCTTAAGGGGTGGTGGAAGGGATGAAAAAAAGGGGTTAAATAAAATGTAGAGAGAGCGCGCTTAAAAATCATTCAGAATTCAGGTATTGACTTCAGACATGTTTTATTATAATTTTATACAGTCTACATAAATTTGAACTTGTATTTATTTGGGTTCAGTTATAACATAGCATAATAAAAATCAAAGCACTGGTCCTCTGAAATAAAGCAGGCAATCACCATTCAATAAACACACTCGATTTATTTTGTATAAAAGGGTTAAGCTTACAACTAAACTTTTATAAAAAGTTTAGCATGAATAAGTACATCATTACACTTTGTATGCAGAAATATACATCTCTGCCACTATACAAGAAAACTCTAGTTAAAGAGTTCACAAGGTTTCACTCAATATATATATATTTATATATAAATATATACACAGCATTCAGTAGGCTCGAGTCAAAAAAGGTAATTTCTGACCGAAAGACTTCATTTAAGTAACTGAATACTGGATCCTTCTGGTATTCACGCTCCACCTTTGAAAAAAGGCAAAGTCTGCTTAAATTGGGCAATTCCTTGTGATTTTAACGTTTTCGCTCCCCATGGTGGGAATAGTATATAAAGAAAACCTTCCAACTGCAGAAAGGGCATTTAAAAGTCTTTTTCATAAATAACTAATATCACAGTCCAGGTCAGCGAACACCCTGGGGAAGATGATCATTCTTAGCTTTCCTTCCATTTTTTAAAAAGGTCCATTCAACTTGTTGTTGTCCTTGTGAAATGATTGAAAAATAACTTCAGCGCCTTAAGAGATCCTGTGGATTTGTTGTTGTTATTGTTGTGCAAAGAAAAAAAAGTCATGAACACCTGCAAAAGATCGGGAGAGAAAGGCATGTTTAGGAGAATGTAACCTAAGGGCAGAGGCAGGCAGACTGGCGCCAGAGGAAGCCACAGTTTGAACATTTAACCAAACACTCAAAGATTGGGCAAACCGTGGCGTCCAGATGCAACACACACTCTCGGCCTCAACAGTGCAGATTCAACATTAAAATAGCAGAGACTCAAGGGAAAAACTTCCCAACGCAATCTTCTATTTGGATCTCCAACAGCAGTGCTCACAGGCGCCAGTCTGCTTCTTGTAACAATTATTTGATTGAAAACAGCCCTTTCCTTAACAGATAGGGAAGTCCGGAATCCCACATCACAGGGTCTGAGGCACAGACAGGATAGCAATGCTCGGCTAGCCGAATCCCAGAGGGCTATAGTTTTAGGGAAGGAGGATCCCTATGGAATTTGTGGCGATAAGATTAATTATATGGAGGTTAGTACCTCCTTGTACCAGAGCAGTAGTAGAAAGGAGCCAGGGCATTACATGCGCGACAGACGCCAATACACATTTCCCTCCGCCACCTTCATAAGGTTACTGGCATCATTTATTTTATTTTATTTTTTAAGAAAATGTTCTGGGATTTTGAGTAACCCGAGCTAGAAGCCCCCTTCACGTCTAGTACACATAGACACTGTACTACGTGTAATACAACGAAGTACACATTCATTTACTAAACCAAGAATTTTACAGAAGCACAAAGTACTCTCGCACACACAAATGAAAAAAACACACGCGCGCACGCACACACACTCCAAGAGGCACAAGCAAACACTCACCATTTATTCAGCCACAGAGCGCTTTGCTGTCATTTGACATTAACTCAGAAGGGAATTCAGAAGCCTGCGAGAGAGAAAGGGGATAAAAGGCAATATGTTAGACAATCTTAAGGAGAAAGGGCTTTTTTAAAAAGTAGTCCATAAACAGCAAGTTCCATTAAACATGTTTATGCTACAATTCAGACTCAAAGACAGAGGCATTAACGTGTCAGAACTTAGCAATTTCACGCAAGGCTCAATCCACAGCAGATTTGTAAGAAAATAAAGTTAATTCGCTCATCTGTAAGTCACCGACTACGGCCGCCTCGACAATGGGTCCGCTCGAGGCAGCCCGGGCGATCGCTGGGGTGCGCGGGAGCGAGCGGGGACACCGGAGCAGGTCTTACCTGCAAGGACAGGATGCTGATGTCCGTGTTCAGGGTGGTCAGCGGCGTCCGGGACGCCTGGCTCTGCCCGGGTCGCTGGTGGTGCAGACTGACAATAGTGGGGTGCGAGTCCAGGGCGATCTGCAGGTCCAAGATGTAGTCGATGACGTGCTGCAGGATTTCCATCTTGCTCACCTTCTTGTTCTGGGGGATGCTGGGCACCAGCTCCTTGAGCTTGGAGTAGCAGTCGTTCATGTTGTACAGCAGGCTCATCGGGTCGTCCACCGGGGTTTTGCTCCGGGAGATGCCCAGGCTGTGGTCCGAAAGGCTGTTTTTCCTAACGGACCTCACTGGACTGAAGGCTTTCATGCTGACCGCGGGGAAGGAGAGACCGAGAGGGAGCGAGCTGCCCTGAAGCTCAGGCCGCCGCCGCCGCCGCCGCCGCCGCCGCCGCCGCCGCCGCCGCCGCTGCCTGCGGAGCTTCTCGCGCTCGGCACCGGGCTCGGCTCAGAATGAAGCCGGGAGCCCGGCGGGGCGGCTTTTATCTGCATTCGCCGGGGCCACACGATCGGTCTTCCCCGCGTCCTCATTGGTGGAGGACGGCGCGTCCATCAGGCCGGGAAGGCGCCCCCATTGGCGGGCTCGGGCGCGGGGCGAGCGCTCGGTCCTTCCGCGTTCGCAGCCAATCGCCGCAGGGTGGGCGGGGCGGGCGCGAGCTCAGCTGGGCTGGTAAATAGTGTACAGTAGGCGCCGGGCGGGAGGGGGCGGGGCTCAGGGGGCGAGGGTCGGGGGAGCGCAGGGACCCCGGGAACTCCAACGTGCGCCCTAATTCCAATACCAATGGCTAGGCAGGACCCTCGCCCTAGGGTGTCCCCCGCCGAAGCCTTCCACATCTTGGAGCTTTCAGTAGCCCTACAGTCGCAGCGACACGGGCCAGTTCAGCTCAGCAGAGAGAAAACCACAGGTCACCGGGACCCACGGAATGTCCTCAAGATAGAAAGCATTTCTGAAGAAAGTGAAAACGCAGTTTGCCATTGACAGGTGACGTTTGTAGAGTGAGTTTGGTCTCTTCATTTAAGGAAAAGCTACCTGTGTATGGAAAAAAAACCCACCCACGCGCGCATCCAAGGCAGGTTTAGTGTCGGATCTTGCAACCCGGAGCAACGCGGGAGGCATCACTGTCAACTCAGTAAAATGAGTACTTGAAAGCCGTGCTGGTATCTAAGCAGCTCTGAGAGGCAGGGCACTTCCAGGGTTCCTTTTCTAGAACAGGGCAGGACTATTATAACGATCCTATTAATTGGAAACATTAGGAAAATTTGCATATTGAAACTGTATTAACATACACTGCCCTTGAGAGGCTGCGGGTCGGTACCCTGCAGTGTAGGTGGCAAAATAATGTGATTAACTGTGCACAAATCGTGATTTCTGCTGTCACATTCCAGCACCCACAGTACTATTAAAGTTTTGTCAGAGGTAGGTGGCCCTAGCCATCAATGGACATCACAAAAAAAATAGTCATCTATGAGGTTTGGGATCTTTTCAGCACCAGCACTGGATGCAGCTCTAGGCTTTTTTTGTTTACCTTTGCTGTAAATTTTTAAGAACTCATTCCTGCCCTTTAAATAAAAAAAAGTTGGCAGCTATTTACTAAAATACTTTCAGTTAATTCACACAAAATTCTAGCTTAACTGAAGACCACATTAAATTAATGTGTTTTAAAAATCATATTTCTCTAGAATACAATACACTAGAGAATCCCAGAAAACGTAATATTTGTAAGTATCTTCTTTACTTTTCGCCTCAATCGCCACCTCCTTTGAGAAAAGGGAATTCTTCCTTTAAGAAAGAGGAAGGGGGCAGAACTGGAGAAAGGGCAAAGCTTAATAATGGGGACACAGTATTTTTTCCTTCAATTAATGATTAATTCCTCAGCTGGTGGGCCAGCCGGCTCTGGCACTGACTGCAGCCTTGTGCCTGCCCCTGGGCTTCTCTTGAGGCGGCAGAGCCGGTGATGCTGAGGTGCTTGTCACTCTCAGCAAGTCCAGCCACTTCAGTGCGCAGGATGGAGGTGGATGGTTTCCTGTCCAGCAGAGAAGTCTGCGGAGGGCGGAAGGCCCTGCAAATGCCGCCTGCAACTCTGTTCCGCACGGTGTTCGATTAACAAACCTCTCCTCTGATATTAAGTCTGGAAATGATTTAATACCCGAGTCCCCCACAGTTCGAGTCTCTTGATGTACTTTGTGTGCATGTGTTTCTGTCACATACGTGCCACAGTGGAACAGATTTTGTTTTGACACTATTTTGGTTCATGATGTTATACTTTGACTATTTTACAATAATAGCCAATGTAAACAAACATCTTTGGGATTCTCAAATTATTACTTGTGATTCTTGGACATTGCAGCTCTGCGATACTGACGCATTCCCCACTTTTCCAAGGACACCGTCTGTGAACATCCGTGCCAGCCTCATTATCCCGACAGCCAGGCTCCGGGCTGGTTCCTGATGAGCGTTGCGCGGTATTACTTTACACTCTTGCAAAGTTGATTAAGGCAGCGCCTTCTCCCATGATCGTTTTTGTATCCTGATGTAGTAAAATTGCTAAATATGGTGAAAGTTTTCTAGCGTTTCTTTCTTTAGCTGCCATGTCAGAGTCCAGTCCGCCTGATTGTTGAATTCGATTCGATTGGCATGCTACCCAGTTTTACATCCATCTAAAGATCATTTTAAGGAGATTAGGAGGCTGTATAAGTTAATGATTTTAAAAAGGCCTGAGTTACTGGTATGTCTGTCTCAGCAAGCCCAATATGAAACTACCTTTAAAATCATGTTTTCGTGGGGAAAACGGTGTTGGAGCACTTCGGGGTGGGTTACAAGGCACTGAAAAAATCTGTCAATTGGTGTCTCTGTGGGTTTGCATTTGAGGCCTCTAAAGTTCAAATGGTCCCAGCTGCAGAAAAGGCCCTGGATTTGCTAGATCTGTGGGTGGTGGAAAGGTGTGAAGGGCTTCCGGCGGGGGGTGGAGATACCGTCCCCCCATTTAAAGTCACACGCCAGCCCTGGAAGTTCCCCGAACCTGGTTCCAGGGCTGGCTCTCGCACTCAGGCTCCATCCCAGGCCGGGCCGGCGGCCCCCAGCGCTTCCAGCCCCTCGCGGTAATCAGAAGCAGCCCCGGGCCGGGCGCGCCGGGTCGGCCGGGCCGCCTTTGCAATCCCCGCGTGATGCGGCGGGGGGGCGGAGGAGCCTGCGGGGGGCGGGGGGAGGCTCAAGGTCCTCCCTGCACATCTGGCGCAATTGGGAGCGCTCGCCTTTCTTCCCCCCGGTTTTGTTCTCACAGCTGTGTCCATTCCGCCCGTGACCCCCCGACTGATCCCTGACAGGTGATGAATTGGCAGCGGCGGCGGCGGCGGCGGCGCGCGGGCCAGGCCGCGGCGGGGCCGGAGCCGGAGCCCCGGAGCAGACTCTCTGGCGCCAGGCGCGTGACGCCGCCCATTCACGCCGCCCTGCAGCCTTGTCCTCGCGGCGCCGCTCAGGCGGCTGCCATGGCAACCGCGCCGTCACTCAGCGCGCGCGCCCAGCTGATCAATGCCTGCGAGGCCCGGCCGTCCCAGGCTCGCCCAGGCCCGGCCGCCCGGCTCGCGCGCACCTGCAGCCGCTGCACGTCTTAAGTTTCGAGCGATTTGGGGAAAGGAAGGAGGACAGAGAAGAAAAGAAAGGGGCGGGGGGGGGGGGTGTAGAAAAACAGCCAAGAGAAGGAGAAGAAAGAAATTTTCCTTTTGCAGAAAGAGGCATAACGTGGTTTGGAGGTTGCCAAAGCAAAAGGTTTTGCTTTATTTTATTTGCTTTTGCAACCGAGGCGTTCAGGGTGGGGCTGGCGCGAGGGAAGGGAGGATGGGGAGAAGGTCACTATCTTAGCGAGATCTATTTATTCCTTTGGATCCTCGCAGTCCTCGCGGGGATGATTTTAATGCCAGACTCCTAAAAATACCTTTGAAGGACCCTCACCCCCGCCCCCCACTGACCCTGCCTTCCTCCTCAGAACCCTTGGAGGTTGCACTAAAAACCATCAGATTTTTCCAGATACCCCCCGCCCCACCCCGGGGCGGGGGGAGGCGGGAGGATGTGCAGCCGCTCCGGCTGCTCCGAGCCTCTGCGTCCAGCGGACCCGTGTCTGCGTCCTCACTACCACTACAAAGCCGGGCAGACGGAGCCCCTTTGCAGTCTGCGCTTTCTACTGAGAACGTCAAGAGGCCAGAAACTTCCAAGTCAGCCCGCGGACGCAGACGCCTCCTCGGTCCCGGCTTTATCTCTAGGGAAAGTTCCATTTTAAGAACCAGATGCCAACATTCCCGGACAGTTTATGGCATCCGGATCCCTCAAGGGTGCTCGAGTGTTAGCAGCAATTATTTATCATGTCTCCTGGAGAGGAGTTGCTGAACGTGGATGTCCTCTGTTGGCCCTAAAACCGCGGGGAGAGGGTGGGGGGCAGCACGACTGTTCCCGATCCTGTTATCTGGTTCAGCAGAGTTTGTTGTGGTTTTCGAGGAAACAGCATCTGGATTACATAAGGATTCAAGTTTTTGCTTTACTTGTTTATTTAATACCTTGGCAAGGGGGAGCCCTTGCCCTGAAACCAGATAACCGAATTTGGGTTTAAAACAGCCTCAGATGAGGGGCGACGAGAGGGGAAGAAAATGAGCAAAGCCACAAAAAGCAAACAAGGGGATGTTTATTTTTCTCCTTTCGGGTATTTTTGAAGACCTGCCTAACCTCCTCCTCTTGTCGCGCGCAGCTAATAAATTGCACTAACAAAGCGCTCCAGCTACTACAATGGCTTCCCGGTCCTCCCTCCCCCGCCCCGCCGCGATCGCGGCCCTAATTCTTTCTAGGATCCGCGCGGTCCTCTTTGCCCAGAGATCTCAGCACCAGGAAAAGGGCCGGGCTAAATCCAATTGCCTTCACCGGTCTGATCTTGCAGGGAGATCACCTTTCAGCTCCGTTCAAAGAAAGCAAAGTTTGAGAAGTTTAGCTGAGGGGCCGATTTAACTCCCAGCACTGCAAATATTTAGTTACAAATGCTGTGAAGTGCCCCGAGTTGTGGCCGCGTTTGCATTTCACAAAGGACTTTCCTGTGACTTTTGTTCCGGTCACCAAATTAAAAAAGAAAATTAACTTGAGCGAGAGATAAGGTCTTGGAAAACAATCCCGGGCCGCCCGCGAGCTGGCGGGCGCGGGGCTGGCGTCGCCGAGTCTGCGCCGCCCCGAACACGCGTCGCGGGGTCCGGCCCCCGCGGGGAGCCCAGGTCACCTCGGGGACCCCGGGCCGCAGCCCACCGTGCGCCCCCCGCGGCCGAGCGCAGCGCCCAGGCCGCCGGGTCTGGCCACCGGCGTCCGTGGGAATCCGCAGCAGCCCTCTCCAGTCAGCGCCAAGGGCGGGCTTGTCCGGAATCAAACTGCATCTTAATATTATAATGCGGCACCAAAAGCAAAACTCGAGGTCCCGGCTTGCGAGTCCCTAACAAGAAACACATTGTGCGCCTGTTTTTTTTTTTTACTTTTTGGCCGAAGCCACGTTTGCGCGCCGGCCGCGACGCGCGCCAAGTCCATGACTTCAGTGGGGAGGAACCCGCCCGCCCCGCACCACGTGCGCGCTCGAGCCCCGCCGCCACCCCGCGGCCGCCCCGCCGCCCTGTCCCGCCGCCTGGTCGGAGGCCTGGGCCCGACTCCGCACGCATCCTGCGCCCGCGGCGCTTTGGGCACCGCTCCTTCCTGAGCCGGAGGCGGGTGCTGCCCATCGCCCCGGGCACTGGTGGCCCCCAGGCGGTGCCAGAGCAGGTCGTTCCCATCTCTGCCCTCTCAGGTTGGCTGGTGAAGAGACTTGTTTTTAACCGAGTTTGACGCCCTTCTCTTCCACATCCCGCACACACGTCTTCGAGGCTTTCACCCCCAGATTCTCCCCGCCCCCCCCCCCCCCCATGACAATGTACAGACTTCCTCCTTCCCCGGTGGAGGGAAATCGCAGGAGGGTTATGCAAGCACCCAGCCACCAGCCTGTCCCAGGTCATTGAGGCCCCTGTCTGTCAGGAGGGGTCGAGGCCTAAGGCTGAATCCTCAGGGACGGGAGAGCTGGGCACCCCACGAGCGGTGGGGACCTGTAGGGGCCTCTGGAGGAGCAGCCCCTGGGCATCCATGGTCAGCTCTGTGGGGGTCCTGCCATCTTCCCAGCACCAGGGGCCTCGTCTGTTTCAACGCTGGGGCTACCCATCCGCAGGACCCAGAGGAGAGGCCAGGGGAATTAAGTGGTACATTTTATTTTAACCATGCCTGCTTTTCCCAGAGTCTGTGTGAGGAACACAGAGACATGCCATTTCAAAGAAAAAAGGGCAACAGGATGTCCCTCTTTCAGGGGAGGTTAAACATTCACAGTGGCTAGGAATAACTAATCCTGTCCAAGCCTGTTCACAGCTTACCTGTTTTGCTCTTCACTTTGACCCCATGAGTTAGTAAAGGCAGATGCTGTCCCCATCTTACAGAGGAAGAAACTGAGGCACAGGCGGATGACAGGTTCCTCTGTGGGCCCGCAATCCCTAGGACAACACCCTGTGATGATGCAGAGGTGTGTGACCCTCACTCCAGGTGGGTACTGAATACTTTTTTACCTTGAAATTTGTTCCAATCCTCAGGGCTGGATTGCCCAGAGCCAGGAATTTGTAAACACCTTCTCACCTTCCTCAAAGGTTAACAGTGAGTGACTGAGCTTCACCCTTTATTAACAAAAGGTTAACTAAGATCTGAGGACTTTTCAAACCTTCATGTAGGTAAGAATCAACTCTACACACAGAGTCCTGGGGCCCCCTCCAACAGTTCTGGTTCAGTGCATTTGGTGAGCGGGCAGGAAACAGCCTTTTGAACAAGCATCTTGTGGAGATGCTGATACAAGTGGTCCAGGGACCACTCTGAGAAGTTTCAGGTAACAACAACCCTGCAGTTGGTGCACTTTGCCTACGGGGTGAGAATGAGCCATCTTGGGCCTCTTGAGGACCCATACACTGGTTTTTAGAAAACTCAAGAGGACAGGAAAGTCTATTATCTTTGATGCCATTTTTACTGTTTCCTTTGCTCTTTCTTCCCTCCTGACGTTCCAGTATTCTTTCTTTTGTCATTTCCTTTCTGTTTCAAGAGCATCCTTTACACATTCTGTTAGGGTAGGTCTGCTGGTGACAAGTTCTCTTAGTTTTCCTGCACCCGAGAGGGTCTCACGTTTTCCCCTTGATTCCTGAAGGGTATTTTTGCTGGACCTAGAATTCTAGGTTGGCGGTTCTGTTCTCTCAGCATTTGACATGTTGTGCCACTTCCTTCTGGCCGCCATGGTTTCTGACGAGAAATCTGCTGTCATTCGGATTGCTTTTTCCCTTGTGGGTAAGGTGCTGCTTCTCTGCCCTGCTTTCTTTGTCTTTAGTTTTCAGAAATTTTCCCAGGATGTGTCTTGGCATGGATTTCTTTGTTTTTTCCGGTGGGGGTTCTCTCAGTTTCTTGACTGTGTAGGTTTCACTCTTTTGCCAAATTTGGAAAAATTTTCAGCCATTATTTCTCCGTGTACTTTTTCAGCCCTCCCACTTTCTTTCTCCTTCCAGGACCCTGGTAACACGAACGTTAGATCTTTTGTTATAGTCCCACACCGCAGGTCCGTGAGGCTATGCTCTTTTTTCTTTTTCCTTTATTTTACTTTCTCTCTTGTTCAGATTGGGTATTTCTGTTCTACCTTCAAGTTAACTGATTCTTTCCTCTCTCCTCTCCATTTTGCTTTTGAGCCCATCAGTAAGTTTTTTGCTTTGGCTATTGTATTTTTTAGTTCTAAAATTTCCACTTGGTTCTTCTTTTTATCTTCTATTTCTTTGCTGAGATTTTCTTTTTTTTTTTTTTGAGCATGTTCATATTGCTCATTGAAAGACTTTTTGATGGCTGCTATAAAATCCTTATTAGTTAATTCCAACATCATGTCACCTAGGTGTTGGCCACTGTTCATTGTCTTTTCTCATTCAAGTTGAGCTTTTCCTGTTTCTTGGTATGACGAGAGTGAAACTTTTGATTGAAACCTGGACATTTTGGGTTTTCTGTTATAAGACCCTGGATCTTATTAAATCTTCTATTAGAGCAGGCCTATGTTGACACCACCCTGGCTCAGAGGGGGAGAGGTGCCTCCTTACTGCTCCCCAGGTGGCCTCCACTGACACTGTGAGGTAGAGGCCTCTTACCCCTGGAAGTGGTGAGTGTCCCAGATTCTCACTGGGCCTTCTCTGAGACCACCCAGTGGGGAGGGAGGACAGTGCCTGGTTACCACTGGGTGGGGGTGGAAGTCAGGCTCCCATGTGGTCTCTGCTGACACTCTTGAGGGGCTCATTGCCAGCAAGCAGGGATGAATGCCTCTGCCCCCACCCCACCTCCTCTGACACCATCCTATTGTCTAGGGAGGCTGAGACGGGGGTGCCTCATGACAGCAGGTGAGGGTGGAAGTCTCGGCTTTCCACTGGGCCTATGCTGATGGGGTTGGAGTTGGGGCCACGTTTCTGTGTGGTGCTTGGTTAGAATAGGATGGTCACTGTCTAAAGTTTCCTGTCCTGCCAGGCTGCCTCTTTCTTGGTCCTTTGTCTGTGTTCATTGCCATTTTTGAGTGCCTGCTTCTCCAGCTTCTGGTCCAGGATATATGAGGCACAGAGAAAACATCACTGTGTCGTTTCTCAGGCCCCACCATCACTAGCCTGCCTGCCTTCCTCTCTGCACCTTTCAGAGTCTTCAGATGTCTGTTTTATATCTAACGTCCAGGGTTTTTAGCTCTGCTTAGCAGGAGGAACAGGGAGAAGTACATCTACTCCATCTTGTCTGGAACTGGAATTTTCTATATGTTTATTGTTAAATAAAATAGAAAACATAGAGCAGTGAAATCTGTTTAAAGACAAGTATTCACATTTCTATATTGTTTGAATTTGCAAAGCATTTTCACATACACCTTATTTCATCAAGTCATGGATTCTAAAAAGTGTTATTTAACTGTTGTCTCAGCAGGCTCCAGCTGGCCGTGACAGCAGGTGCACAGAGGCGTTGTTAGGTCTGATGGTTGTAAAATCCCTGGCCTAGACAATTGTTGTCCCCACCTGTGGCTGGACTGGTTGGTTAGAATTCTTAGACCAAGTCTGGTTCATCCCATGAGCAGCTTTTGTGTCCTTGCTAGCTGGGGGAGCTAGAGAAATCTTTCACCTTCCCATGGCATGAGTCCTACTAGTGCTGCTGTTGCTGCTGCCTGCTTTTGCTCTGCTGTTACTCCCACTTCATGGGCAAGCAACCTGTGCAACTGCACAGGGCCCCGAGCGCAGATGGGGACCCAGGCTCAGACAGGGCACTGAGCTTGGACAGGGCCCCATGTGCAGAGGGGGCCCCATGCTTGAGGTTTAATGCTCTGCAGTTGCTATCTTGAAATTCTTAATAATTTTGTCTTTCAGTTGTGTTTTGTGAGTGACATTGATGGGACAATGGAGCATGTGCTGGCGGCTGGAAACCTGACCCATATGTGGTTCCACCTCCCTGCCTCCCTGGGACAAGTTCTTGCCACCTGCTCCCCTTCTCCCACCTTGTCCATCCGCCACTATTTCTCTGTCCCCCATGGGAGCCTGGGTGTGGGGGCAGGAAGAGTCAGAGTGGGTGAGTGTGCTCTACATGCTGAGTTGAGGAACAGGGCTCTGGGGACCTGTGTCTTTATTTGCCTGAGTATTCTTGTGCCCAAGAGAGCACGCCATTAAATAGCAAATAAAGTACCATGACAGGTTGAGAAAGAGACTGTGGAAGAAAGGGAAAATCTTTTTTCTTGCTTTTAGAACTAGAGGTCTTGCATTTTCACTTTGCACTAGGTCCTAGAAATTGAGTAGCTTGCCCTTCTCTTTGGCCTACAGGTCTCTGTAGCTTCTGAGGTTGCTCCTTTCAAAAGATGCCTCCCAAGGGACTACACTTCCCAGTGTTCATGCTGTGTGTCAGCCCCTCCCAGACTGGACCTGGGCAGCCCCTGTGCGCCCAACAGACTGCAGTGGGCATGATGCTGTGTGACTTCCCAGGTTAGGTCAGAAGAAGCCTTTTAGTTTTCATTGTGGTTTCTTGGCTTCTCTCTTACAATCACCACGGAAGAAACCTGGATCTCTCTGAGGTCACCATGCTGTGAGGATGTCCAAGCTTGCCACGTGAAGAGGCCACACAGAGAGGACCAAGAGTGGGGCCGGCCCTAGCCTCCCAGTCATCCCAGCTAAGCATCCAACTGCGAGTTAAGAAGACACTTTGGATGTCCAGCCCAGAAAAGCCTTAAGATGACCCACCCCAACCACCAACTGACCATACCTGTGTGAGAGGCCCCAAATGAGACAGCCCACTGGAGTCCAAGCACTAAGATTGTGAGAGAAGAAATTCTTGTCTGGAGCCACTGAGTTTCAGAGTGGCCTGTTGCATTGATAACTGAAGGGCCACCAAGAGAGAACTTGGGAAGGGCAGAGCGAATCAGAGTTTCTAAGTGTGATCTTGTGCATGCATCGTAGTTATAATCCTTGATAACTTATTTGGACTTTTTTGCCCTGAAAGTTTTACAAGAACAAATTACTTGTAATAAACTTAAACATATTCCCACATTCAACAAAAGTGCCTTAATTTTAAAAGAAATACATGATGTTTTATTTGATGTCCTCGTGTCTAGTACATACTTAGGTATATAGTGTGGGTCTTTTTTTAACCAATAAGAACCCCTACCAACTTTTGTCCAAGGTATAGAATTTATAACCATACGTGATGACTATATATTTTGAACCCAAACCAAGTAGGATAAGTGGACTGACTGACTCTGGGGCCCTGGAGAGGATGGAAAAGCTGAACGATTGAGGAAGGTAGTTGAGTGTGGACCACACAGCTTCCCTAGTGAGGGACTAAGAGCATCTGGTGCCTCCAGACTTTCCAGAAACCATATCATGGAAACATCTCAGAGGCATCACTTCTTGTCATCAAGATTTAAGGTAATTTTGACACTTTTTCTTTACAGGACACGAAGAGTTTGAGTGTGGAGCCATCATGCTTTCTAGTTAGGACCAGGCTCTTTATCCCATTATCTTGTTGATTTGACTTCCAGGGACTCCTGGGATACGGTTTACCTTATGGAAGACACCACTGGTGTGAAGACTTCGAAGCTTGACTACAGAGAAAGGGGGCTGGGAGCCCTGCAGGCAGTAGCTGTTGGCAGCTGCCAAAAAGTCTCCGTGAAGCTCTCCCAGTGTGGTCATTTCTGGTCCTGAGAAAGGAGTCAAGAGTGGGCTGATGCAATTACAATTCATTAAGTCCTGCTTTGAAGTCATGACCCCACATCCCAGGGAGGAGCCACTATGGACACGCAGAAGGGCAAAACTCTGCAATAAAGTATTTAGGTTCTTTTGGTTGCTGCTGTTGTGTGTGTGTGTGTGTGTGTGTGTGTGTGTGTGTGTGGTGGGAGGAGGCTGGAGCTGACGGCTGCCATCACTCAACCTTCCGTGAGCCTGAGCCTTGGCCTTGAGGGGTGGCTCCAACCCAGCTCTCTATTTCTTTATGTTCCTCCAGCATCTGCATCCCTGCTTGCAGTGTGCCCGCAGGGGAGTCACTGTCATCCCAGGGTTCCCAGCTCCTCCACCCGCATGCTGAGGCTCAAATCAGATGGCAGACTGGTCTGGAGCATTGAAACTCTGAACCTGACTCCTCATAGTGTGGTCTGAGAACCAGCAGCATGGGCACACTGAGAAATGCAGATTCTCAGGCTGTAGCCCAGACCTACTGAATCAGAACCTGCATTTTGACAAGCTCCATGCACTGGAGAATTTATTGAAGAAAATATGCAGAAGTATCTGCGACTGAGTGCAAAGGCAGTGCCAAAGGCTATAACAAACCAACCCAGAAACGTGGAATCACTTGCTAGAAGTTTGTTTCTCACTCAGTCCAAAGTGGGCATTAGTGATTGGCAGGCAGTCTCCTTCAGGCGGCAACTCAGGGCCGTGGGCTCTTTCCATTTTCGCGGCTCCGCCATATTCACCAGGTGCTTCCAAGGCGTCGGGCTCATCTAGTCAAGCCTGAAGAGGGGAGGGAGTGTGGGGAAGCCGGTGGAGAACCACTTGGGTGGCTGTTATGGGTCAGGCCTGGAGCTGGCTGCCAGCACCTGGGCTCACATTCTGTTGGTCAGAACAGGGTGGCTCACCCTCAGCACTACTGACACTTCGGGCTGGAGGAGCCTTTGTTGTGGGGCTGTCCTGAGCGGGATGCTCCCCAGCCTTTGCCCGCTGGATTCTGATAGCATGCTCCGTCTCCTCCAATTGTGACACCCAAAGACATCTCTAGACGTTGCTAGATGTCCCCTGAGGGGCAAAATCGCCCTGGCTGAGAACCACTGGGTTGGAACTCAGTCACGTGACCACACCTACCTGCAGGGAGGCTGGGAAATCTGGTCTCCTCGTGTAACCAGGGAGAAAATGAAACTGATTTAGAGTCTGCCAGCCAGTCTCTTTCACAGTGACCTTTTGCATGTGGACTCCTCTACTGCTGTGGGGACACGAAAGCCTGTTGCAAAGCTGTTTCTTATGGGTGAGGAGAGATAGCAAGAATTTGAGGGACGGGATGGTAGACTTGGGTAGGACAAAGAGAGTCTAGAGACCACCATGGTGTTTGGCAGCATTGAGTATTTACGAATAGATGAATAGTTGTGAGAAGAATGCAGCAAAGGAGGAAATAATCATTTTGGAATATCCCCTTACAATTCACAAACACTTTTAAAGATATGAATGAGTTCCCGGGCTGCCCTTGGGGTGGGAATGGATATGGTTGGCTGCCATATCATGGGGAGGGGGCTTTGATATCTTTGTCTTACTCGAGGACCTGTGAATTATGCAGAAAGCAGAGCAGGTTGGGGGTAGAAAGGGAAATGTAAAAATCTGGTATTTGAGTGTCTTCCCAGGGAGGAATTGTCATTTAGAAGCCCAGTAAAGGAGATTGCTCCATCGGTATATATGGTGCATTGTGTGTTCATATAATTACACCTAAATGAAAGCAAGAGGAAACATGTAGGAAGCTGTTTTCATAGTTCTTTCATTAACGTTTACATGAGTTAATGAACACACAAACAGATCTGATGAAAACATGTCAGTAGTAAAACAACAAAGTTGGTTTTAAAAAGGGAAGTCACCAGCTTGTGAGCAATCAGATCTTACCTCAGGCTGGAAAAGAAGACAGGTTTTCCAAGCTCAGAAATTGCAGCCAGTGTGAACGGTAGCACAGAGCTCAAAGGTAGGCATCCATCCGTCCATCCATCCATCTGTCCGTCCATCCATCCATCCATCTACCCAATGAGTATTTACCAAACATTCACTATATGCCAGGCACTCTTCTAGGAACTTAGGAATCATCAGTGAACAAAACTGACAAAAATCCGTGACCACCAGGATGTTACATTTTAGTGGGGAGAAACACAGAAACAAAAATTGGTGAGTAAATCATGTCAGTTATTAGAAGATGACAAAGGCTATGGCAGTAAAGCAGGGAGGGAATGAGCAGTCCTAGGAGCAAGGATGGAGGGACAGTTCTAAATAGGGTGGTCCTGGGAGGCTGCATTGAGAAGGTGACATTGGAGCAGAGATTTGAAGAAAGTGAGTCTCCCTGCTCACATCACTTGGAACTTGACGACAGTAAAGGAACAGAGGGTCAGGCATGTGCCAGGCCTGCATGAGGGCGTGTACCTAATACTGACAACAACCCAAGGGGGACAGCTACAGCCTTAGGGGCTCCATTTTAGGGTGAGTAAGAAGCTGAGACTCAGAGAGGTTAAGGAACAATTCTGAGGCCACAGAGCCACTAAGTGTCAGGATCAGGGAGCAAAGCCAGGGATGGTGGATCCGATCTTTTCTTCTTTCAGTCAAATATGGGGAAAATAGTGAGGAAGGTCATTCTCAAGTGGAGGAGAGTACCAGAAACCTGTAGGCAACAATCCCGTGTCTGCTCAAGAACTAAGGGTCCTCTAGGCAGTGATGGGACTTCGCTATTCTGTTCTGGAAAGCAGTGCCAGGGAAAACCTGACTAGAATGATCTGGAAGCTTCTAGAAAATATGGATTTGTAGACTCCCACCCCTACCTATCCCATTAGAATTTGGGGGTGGGGTGAGGAATAGGGCCAAAGACTTTAAATTTTTTCACAAGATTCCTGGACAATCCTCAGATCATGCTTTAAGAAACTCTCCTCAGAGGCGGAAATGTGAGTATGAAACCTCCATTTTAGATAAGATTCCTCAGGTGATTCTTATGGCCAGATGTTGATTAGCAGTGGCCATTTTATCGTACAGTGGAGGTTCTGACTTTTGGGAATAGTGAAGGAAGGACAGGAATGAACCACTCAAGCTTACCCATGTTCCACTTAAAAATGGATGATTTACAACCAAAATAAATTAGTTCGTTCACTTTTGAATGTAAACCCTACAATATTAGAGAGAACAAAGGACAAATAAAAAAAAAAAACAAATTTAAGTGATTTTTGTGATTTGATAGTGGTACAGTTCTGCTTTTCGTTTTTATTTAATACCATTTCTGTCTACAAGTGTCTTCAGTCCTGTTCATCACTCTGGCTCTACCTCAGCTTATTCTCCTCTGTAGGCAAAGTTCTAGTAAATACAATATTAACAGGACTTTGCTGTTTTCTAAGAGCCACGGTGCTTCAGCCGTTTGTGGAATCTTGGCCTGACTCTTGCCCCTCTGCTGATGACTTCTCTGTCCCTCAGGAAGGCCGGCCATGGCACCGTGTCTGCCCAGCTGTTTTTGATGCTCTCTCCCAGCATTCCCTGAGTGAGTGACCCAGCATGACTCAGCAGCCTGACTTTTTAGGGGAGCCGGGCTATTTTGCCACACAACCAACATATGGTGAACACTCAGGCTGTTTAGCAAAATCATTGCAAGTGAAACACACCAGGAGACAAAAAGGCCCAGATTTCTTCACACCCAAACTGGAGACATCAGCTGAGAACAAGTTGAAAAAGCCATTTTCTCCCTGGGGCCAAAGTGGAGAGCAGTTGCTCAGAAGGTGGCCCGGGAGAATGAAGAAGCAGTCGCACGGGGCTTCTGTGTGTAGAGGGGCTGATGGAGGGTCTCCTCGGGTAAAACACGGAACAGGCAGCTGAGAGGAGACAGCTCCACTGATTTGACGTGATCGCCACCACGGCTGTGTCAGCCTCATTTGTTTTGCAGGGAAAGGTGCAGGTTATTCCAAATTTTTAAGTTTAGTGAAGCTTTAGCTTCTTTTGAAGTGGCATGAAAGTCTGGCTGTTTAAAAAGGACATCACGGCCGCTGACACTCAGCAGTCTCTACAAATGGGATTTGAATGCTGTGAATCCTGCGGCGAGGGTCCTTCTGGCGTCCCTCCTCGGAAAGCTGTGCGAGCTCACTGGCTATTTTCCCTCGGCAGCATTTCTAGGGTCATTGTGTTAAGCCTTCAGTTAAAGAACAGCCTCTTTGAAGCAGCTGGTTTGGGCTGGCCCGCTCGGCCCGGGATGGTTTCTCGGTATTTGTGTCCACGTGACAATGAACATACACTGGATTCCTCGCCTTTTAGAGTTTGGTGTTTTCTTCAGCTGAAGTAGCTTGTTATGCTTGAGAAAGATTTTGCTTTTTAGGTCATAAAGTGGAGCTTGAAGACTGGAAGAGGTTTTTTGTGCTTTGTTTTCATGTCTTGACTGTGCTGAATGTTTGAAGGGCCTGGGAGTAAGGACTGAGAAACAGAGATCTGCAAGTGGGGAGGTTTTGAGGGACGTCTGACGGTCCTAAGGGAGCAGTATCGAACACTGGGTCTTGGGCTCAGGGTTCATCACTGAGGCGGATGGGTAAGGTGGCCTTTGCACAATTATTCTCCCACCAGCCTGTTTTGGTCTCTGTATAGCACCTAATACTCTGGGAATGTTCTCATATAATAAGCTCCCAGAGAGCAGGGCCTCGTTCTTTCTTGGCACCCCTGTACCCCAGGACCTACACCAGTGCCTGGCACAGAGCCTGTGAGGAATGAATGAAGATGCACCTGACAAGTTGGCTGTAATGAAAAATTCT
Organism: Tapirus indicus; assembly: GCA_031878705.1. NCBI lineage: Eukaryota > Metazoa > Chordata > Mammalia > Perissodactyla > Tapiridae > Tapirus > Tapirus indicus. Next base: position 6,933,927 of record CM062923.1, on the reverse strand, counting down.
CTACATCAAAGTGTATTCACTGATTCTCATTCTAAAATAAGAGATCAGTGTCTCCAGTTCCCCCCAAATCAGCGGGAATGGGGCAATGAGAAGGTTCACGTGTGTGCTGGAAAATGTTTGGCTGAGCAAGGAATCCCAAGTAGAAGGAAAAGTTGAGGAAGATGGTGCTGAGACGGAAGTACAAGACGTCCCAGCTAAGCACAGCCGTGTGTCACCGTTTACGAATGGATTTTGACTGTCAGGGAATGATACCCAATGTTATTTGATCCTGTAGAGATCAAGAGCAAACTAATTCCTTGCTTTTTTTTTTGTGAGGAAGACCAGCCCTGAGCTAACATCTGTAGCTAATCCTCCTCTTTTTGCTGAGGAAGACTGGCCCTGGGCTAACATCCGTGCCCATCTTCCTCTACTTTATATGGGACGCCGCCACGGCATGGCTGACAAGCAGTGCGTCGGCGGGCGCCCGGGATCTGAACTCGCGAACCCTGGGCTGCCAAGCGCGGACTAAACCGCTGCGCCACCGGGCGGCCCCTAATTCCTTGCTTTTTAAAAAGTGTGACACTCACATGGTCTGAGTCTCGTTTTGTTGTTTAATTTTTAACTGACAGTACCTCCTTGGAGTTTGCTTCTGGAAAGAAAATTGTATTTAGAGGTGATCTGCTGCTTACCAGAAACAGCATCATTACTTGACAGAGGAAAGACGGCACAGGACTTCTCAAAGACGTCTTCTTTTTCTTACAGTGTTTTCATTCCTATGTAAAGCCCTGTGGAAACACAAGTAAATGCCATCTCTTATTTTTGTCCTGTCCTCCCTGCTATGGACTGAATTTTTGTGTCCCCCAAATTCATATGTGAAGCCCTAGCCCCCAGTGGGATGGTATTTGGAGGTGAGGCCTTTGGGAGGTGATTGGGATTAGATGAGGTGATGAGGGTGGGGCCCCCATGATGGGATTAGTGTCTTTAAAGAAGAGATGCCAGAGATCCTGCCCCCCACCCCGTATAGGATGTATCAGCCGGCTGCAAACCAGGCAGAGCTTTCACCAGACACAGCTGGTGCCGTGGTCTTGGACGTCCAGCTTCCAGAACTGTGAGAAATAAATGTTTGTCATCTAAGCCACCCAGTCGATGGTACATTGTTCTGGCAGCCCAAATTGAGACCACCCCCACCCCCACACACACTCCCCACCTCAATGCCAGATCCCTGCTCCCTCTGGGGAGTCACTGCCACCCTGGCCCAGGACCCCATGTCAGCCCTGCCCCTCCGATCCCTCCCAGCTCCATCTGCTGACAGTGGGCAGCCAAGATGCTCCCCCTGCCCTCTGGATGACGTCCAGACTCTGACTTTCCTGAAGGCCTGGCAGGTTCCATCCTGGCCCACTGTCCAGCCTCAGCTGTCACCACCTGCTCCTCTCACAGACGCTCCGGCCGTACATGCTGTTTCTCCCTAGGACACCAAGTTCTCTCGGGCCCTGGGTGGGGGTTTGCTCATGTCAGTCCCACTGCCTGGGACTCCCTTCATTCTCCCTTTCATGGCCTGGTCCTTTTCTGTCCTTCAGTCTCCGGTGTCACTTCCTCTAAAATCTTCCTTGGCCTCTGAGGCTAACCACCGCCCTCCCCCGCCCCCCTTACTGCCTCCTCTGGAGCCTCGCCCTCACAGCCCACCACTGCTGGCCTGGGCTGGGCTGCTACCTGGCCTCCTTCTGTGAGATCCTTCAGCAGAGGGACTGCGGTGGCCCCCAGCAGGGGAGCTTTCATTATAGACCGGGTGGAGCAGTGTCCAGGGCTGGAATTACCCCTTGTCTCCATGCACTAGGGCAGTGGATCTCAAAGTGTGGCCTGTGACATCAGCATCACAGGAACTTGTCAGGAATGCAAATTCTCAGGCCTCACCCCAGACCTGCTGAACCAGAAGCTCTGGGGAGGGGGCCCTCTGGGGGAGTCCGACACTCACTTGCCGAGTGAGAGAGCCACTGGGCCGGGAAGGAACCATGGTGAAGATCTGCTCTGCTCTTCTCGCAGCCTCCCCCTTACACTCAGATTTTAACGTAGGCATGACAGAGCTGCCTCGTGGTGACACTGGACACTCAGAGGAAAGAGAGTTTGTCACCCATAGCTTAATACCAAATGTCAACAAACCTACTGGGGACCAGGCTGGACCAGACTTTGGAAGAAAGGGAGCTGAGTGCCCATCAGTGGGCCCAACTACAGGCCAATCAAACACTACCTTGGTCCTGGTGGGTTTTCGGCCAGGCAGATTGAATAAGGAGATGAGCATCTGGTCGGGGGAAGAAAAGCAGCCAGAAGTGCCATGTGAAAGTCCAAGGCCCGAGTGGTAGACGCTGCCCAGAATTCTGGTGGCAGTGGTGGTGGTGGTGGTGGTTGGCTTATCAGGCCTGGACATTTAATTTGTCATGTTCATGGACTTACAAAGTGTTATTGCCAAAAAGGAGCCCTAAAGGTCACTTTGTGTTGTTTTCAAAATTACAGGTGAGAAAGAACAGTCTGGAGGCCGCCGCCTCAGCCGTTCTCTTCTCTCGGCTGCTTCCCTGGACGTCAGCCCAAGGTACAGGCTTCCAGCTCCGTCAGGCGCCCGGCCTCCAGGGGTGCTCTCAGAGCTGAGGGCAGGAGGGGCCTCTCGCCAGGAGCACTGTGGGCCCCAGGGCTGACCTGCGCCTTCCTCTGCCTCTGCAGGCTGCCAGAGGTGGGGGTTCAGGGGTGCTGGGGAGTAAAAAGAGTGGTTAAGCCACCTCCAGGTAAGTCCACCCCAATTGTTGGAGGCTTTCTGAGAATTTGGGGTACATAGCTCCCTTTTTTCTTTGGTTTTTGCCCAATTCTTGGGCAAAGGGGAAATTTGCATTCAATGTCCAGTCACCACAGCATGTGTCATGCTGAGAAATAAAGAACTGAGAGGCCCAGTCTCTGCTTTCCTACAGAGAGCTCACAAGCAAGGCCACGTGGGTGGACAAACACACGTGTAACTCACGTGTCCCCCCCAACACAGGAGTTCAGATTTCCAGGAAATGGTGTCGGGACTAGTGTCACCATATAATTTATTCTCCAAAGCAGGACATTTGTGAGAGTCAAGGGGGACACCATTAGCCACCACAGGCAGCAGCATACGCAGGTGTGAACCCGACTGTCCTGGGCCTATGTGCAGCGTGCTCACCCACCTGTGAACTGTTGAGGGCAGTTACGACAGATTTCCACTGATATGTGGCAACCAAGCAAAAACACAATGCTCAGTTGTCGTAAAACGTTGTCTCTAAGCTCACCGTTATCTGTGCACACCAGAGAGTGACTTCCGAGGCCCCATGGTGAAGGGTAAGTGGAACTAGACATAAGGGACAATTTGGCATGGAGGGCGGCAGTTGGCTACGTAAGGACACAGTTGATGCTCAGTTACAAGTTCTGGAGAGCTTCTGGTGTCCCTCCAGCCAGTCTATTCTACACAAAGGAGGCCAGAGTGCTGGGATCCTGCTGTTCTCCTGATCCACACCTCTCTTCTGGCTACAGGGTGCCTTTGGACAATAGGAGGGCCTGAGTGGGGAGGCGTACATGGCCACTCTGGACTTGTGGTACCCAAAAAGCAGGGAGAGAAAAGTGCAACCATCAGCTAGTATGTTGTTGCTTTAATCAATTGGTGTTTGAAGACTGGAGGATGTAGAAGTTAGCTTGCCATCATGGCCCTTGACTTACACATTTCCCAAGGCAAGGCACAACCACAGCCTGGCGGGGATGCAGGTATAGCGTGAATGGGTAGATGACTGAGCTCATGCAGAATATCTTCTCCTGTTGCATTGCCCAAAGGTACCAGGCTTTTGGAAATCTCCCTAATTTGGAATATTATCGCTGTCATTTCAAAAGGGAGGGGGAAACACATTTCCTGTTTCATTAGTTTTAATGTCACTCCTTTAGAAGTTTATTCCCAGGGAGCCCTCCTATGACGCCCTGAAATTTCTGATTTATCACCTAATGAAAATCAACACTTTCAGAGCGAGTCTGTGATTGATCAGGAAGTTGGGAATTTGCCCCAAGAGGCAAGTGCCACTGAAATGAAAATCTGAATGTTAGCTCCTCCTTTTACGTATGAAACCGCTCTGCCCACCAATTCTACTGGGTCTCCCTCCAGTCAGGACAGAGCTGGTTCCTTCCTCACCTTCTCAGTGCTCCCGAAGTTCCTCTCCTCCTGCTGAGATCATGATCCTTTTGAAGAAAGATTAAGGAATTGAGGTTATTTAACTGGGGGAGAGGTCTGGGGTGATTGAGGAATGTCTTCAAGTGGTTATCAAGGATGATGAAAGGTGTTATCCTGTTCATCTCTTTTTCTGCAGAAAACCACTCAGCTTCAATCCAAGGAAGGAAGTGTGGCAGGGCAGTACATTTTGGCCCATGCCGCTATTCCTACTAGACTGGCAGGAAACAAACTAGGTCACAAAGCGAAGAGGCTCAGCTGAACCATGACCAGGAAATTCAGACCCAAGTTTCCTTTCTGAAGGGGAAGCTTAAGACATTATCTGTAGAGAAAATCGAGCCTTTTGTTTTCTGAACAGGCTGGTGGGAGTCTTCAGGACCAAGATATGGTGGGAAAGCCAGTGTGCCAGGTGTGGTGGTGGACAGAGAGCGTAAAGTAGGTGCCGTAATGGACCCAAGCCTCCGCTCTGCTTTGGGGTGAAGGCAGGTGGGTGAAAGCCATGGCAGAGAGGACGAAGCTGGACAAACAGTAATTCTCATGATACTCAGAGCCTCTGAGCACAGGGGAGCAGGCTGCTGAGTTACAGCATTGTCAGATATCTTTAAGAAGAGACTCAACAATAAACTGACACCTGCGTGCCCACTATGGGATAGATGTGTTGTTCATCCACTTATTCATTCACTCATTCATTCACTCAACTTGAGCATCAGTGCTGTGACAACTACTAGAATAGGAGCACAGGAAGCAAAGGTTTGGTTGCAAATCTGTAGGTGAGGCAGATGAACCAACAGGTACGCTGTAAAGCAATGAGGTGAGTTCTAGGAGGGAGGCAAGCCTGGGGTGCTGGAAAGCCCAGAGCAGGGGGCTTATACCAACCTGGGGAGTGTGGCGCATGGGAGACAAGCCCTCCTGGGGAGATGGCCTTAGAAGACGGTAGGTGCAGTGGGCAGTTATACCAGTGCTGATGACGATAGGTCACAGGTCACACTCCCCAGGCCAGGGACTGTCGTCACTGCCTTAGACGGGTTACCCTACCAGCTCCTTCCTCCAGAGGTGGACACTGCTGTGTTCCCTTGGGCGGTTTGAGTGCAGGGTAAAGAATTCAAGGAGCGAGAAGAGGGGAGGGGGCACCAGTGGGGGGCACGGAAGAGCCCCGCTGCTCCTGCTCCGAAACAGGCATTAGGGCAGGACCTCAGGCGAGGCCACATCCGGGAGGACTCAGGAGTGTGGAGTGGACCCTGTGGGCAGTGGCGCTCCTTGCAGGAAGCGCTTACATAGGTGGTCAGTGGCGATTTTGCAGCAGGTGTGTAACAAGTAAGATTCACTCTCCAGAGAGAACCCTGGAGCCTGCGTGTAGGGCTCCCTGGAGGGAGTGGATGAGGAGGAACCGGTCAGGGAACGGTTTGCAGGGAGCAGGCGTCAGGAGGGAGGGTGTGACATGGCACTCCATCAGCCCCAGCCCTTGTCCCAAAGAGACACAGAGGCTCCTGGTGGACCTCAGAGATACAGCAGGCATGTCGAAGGTGAGCAGGCTTTCCATCAGGCCATAGAAACCGAGCGTGACCTTTTGTCCTCCCAGTGCTGTGATTTTTGTCTGCCTTTCCATCCAGCCCTGCAGGCTACAATTGGGTCTCTTTCAGGGTCACGGGAGGGGGAAACCCTTTCCTCTGAGCTTTCCCTTTGTGTTCCACGTCAGTAGGCATTTGTTGGCTCTGAATGGAGAGCCCAGGCTCCTCGCTCACATGGGTGTGCTGGTGGTTCTGAAAGCAAATCAGCTCACACGTGTGGCCAGCCATGGTGGTTGCTGCTCGGGTCTCCAGAGAACAACACTCTGGTAAATCAGACCGGTGCGTCCCCGTCCTTGCTCCAGGTAGATCTCGGTGCGGAGCGGCTTTCTGCAAACCTGTTCTCCTCTGTGTTGTATTGTCAGGCCTGCAGAACTCAATCGATGAACTTTTACTGAAATACACATGTTAAATATTTAGTTGCTTATGGTAAGTTTTGTTTAAAATTAGTTGAAATTGGAATCTGCAAGAGAAAGTTGAAAATCTTCCTTAAACTCTGAAAATAAGTTCACTTCTTGGTTGGGATCCAAGAGTAAGAAACTTCATTCAGAATGATAATTATCTTGAAAAGTTAAGGAATCGGTAATGATAGAAGAGAAAGCATGTTGACCAAACCAGTAAATGTTGGGAGGATACAAATGAGGACCGAGGGCATGGGAGGAAGCCTGCCCCGACAGCTGGAGGTGCTCCATTCGCAAGGAGAGGGGCCCTGGGCACAGGCTCAAAGTGGCCACAGGAAGGGCCCCTTTAGTGGACCTGCCCAGTGGCTGCTTATCCTGTTTCTGTGATTTTGGGAAAGTGCTGGGCACCAACAAAGCTGGAATCGCCTCCTCCCTTTTCCTTTGAAACATGCAATTACCAGCTTCACCGCCATCTACCTTCTTTTGATAAGCCCAGGTCTACTCAGGCCAGTGCTGTCCAGCTCCTGCAGAGCCCAGCTCTCTTCGTGATTGCAACTTCCCGCACAGCCCTGCAGCTTCCGGCAGGATGCACACACTTCCCCCCGGGGCCTGGGCCAGCGTTAAGCCTTTGGCGTGTACATTGGACTTGTTCGTTGGGTAACAGAGGAAAAGGGTGTTGAACACTATTCACCGTGAAGGAAAGCTTCCAACCCTTGAACTGGAGTATTTAGTAAAAAATGTTTTGATTTTCTAAAAGGTGGAGGGAATTTATAGATGAGAGAGTGTGCTGGAGACCAAGACAGAAATGGATGAGTTTTTGGTGAAACCATTGTCACATATTTTTTTCTTTCTTTCATTTTCCCCAGAAATAACGTAAAGGGAATTATTGGTAAAAACAAATGCACAAATGCCATAGCTGTGAACACTTGAAAAGTTGCATTTTAACAGTGAAAATGAGTAGAAACAAAGGGAGAAATCTGTAATACTGATCCTGTCTTTATTTAAAAATTTGGTATTTTGTTTACCATGGATTTTTGCATTAATTTTGATTTCTTAAATACTGTTTTAAGACATGATTTATTTTGATCACTGAGTTTTTTGACATCCCCTTCAATTCTGCACTCACGTCCTCACAGCTCTCAAACCCTCACCCTGGTCCTGGCCCTGGGCTGACTCAGAGCCATTAGCTATTGGTGTCACCTTAGCACAGACTCATTGATGGAGGTAGAAAAACAGATTCACTGAGGCCTCTCTTGGCCACTCTGCCAGGACCCCCTTCTCCTTCTCTATCTGGCAAAATCTCATCCTTCAAGGGCCTGTGCAAATGTGCCCTTCATTATTAAGCCTTTTTAGTTCCTGCCACCCTTGGAGAATCCTCTTCCCTCCTTGCTCCCACAGCACCTGTGCTCACCTGGGCTCACCTGTGCTCTAGCACTGATCTCCCTGTGTGTACATTTCCCCCATGTCCGCATCTGTCTTCCTCACTAGATGGGGAGCTCTTCAAGGTCGGGCTCCATGCTTTATTTATTCATGCCTTGCATGGTTTTCTTAGTATGTGGTTGGTGGGCACCCACTAAATGATTAAAATGGAATTATTGAGTGCTAAGATGGTTTTGCTGAGTATAAATAAACTGTGAGTTTGAAAAAAGCACTGGCCAAGTGTGAGTCGTTTCCTCCGCTCCTGTGGCCATGGGACCCTTCCACTGGTCCAGTGATCTGCAGTCTCTGGTTGGTGGCTTGTGGGGTGGGGCCAGGGTGCGAAAGGTAGTTCCACTTGGCAGTGCAGGAATTTGGAAGATTGAGAATGTCATAACAGGAAGTCTTGTGGCTGGATGGGGAGGGTGGAGGAGGGGCCAGGGGAGGTATTTGTGAGGGCACCCACCATGCTAAGCTCATTCGACAAATACTCGCTGACCAGCTAGGGGTTTGATTGACTAAAAGATAGAGTTGTGCTGTCAAACCACAGGTATAATTGGATAGGAGGGAGGGGCCACGAGGGAAGGCAGAGGACCCTGTGGTAAGGCAGTAAGGCGGTTGGGGAATGAAGAGACATCCTGGGGCACTGAATGTCCCAGACAGGGGAAGATATTGACAGGAAGAAGGAAAGTGATGATTATGTGACATTGTGCCAAAAAGATCTTCAGAGTGATCTGTACATATATTTTTTCCTTTAAACTCAGGTCAAAGAAATGAGGAAGTTAAATGCTGTGGAAAGGCTATTGGTAACTCCAGCCAGAACAACTTGATAATATTTTTAGTTTTACTGCTCTGGGATATTTAAGGAAGATAAATAGGTTTTGTAATGAGACTACAGTGCACAGACTGTTTGGCTATTATAAGCTGGACTTCTGGAGAAGCAGTGAGCAATGATTTAGGAAGGTCATAAAATGGGGGAAGCAAAAAACAAAAACACAAACATGGGTAAATTGGTAAATTAGAATCCCAGAAATGAGTCAGGTCTGGATGAAGGTGGTTAAGTCACCCAGGACCGCACAGCAGAGTGCCCCAGCAGAACGGTCTGAAACAACTGTTGCTGGGCATGGTTCTGTGGGTCTGGAATTGGGGGCACCCTGATGGGGACTGGACGCCCTCACTGAGGCCTTGGTGCTGGCCGGTGGCGGGGTGCTCACTCTCCTGCGTGCGGCCTCTCTCCATGGACTCCTTCATCATCCAGTCATCTACCCTGAGTTTCTCTATGGGCTGTTTACAGCGCAATGGAGCCCCCTCCTCCTTGGGGGCCAGCAAGTGACTTCCCCTCATGGAAGTGGATGTGCGATGAGTGAGGCTTCTGTCGGCAGAAACACAAGCTGTGAGATTCCTGAGGTAGACGGGGTGAAGGGAGGAGCGGGAGCTGGGCACGGGAGACTGACCAATGATTCTGGAAGGAGCCCAGGCACCGGGAGACCCCCTGACACCAAGGCCCTGCAACTCTCCACGGTGGAGGCCATGTGTTCGCTCTGGGATGACAGCCCAGAGGAGCCACTCCTGGGGAGTCCTGGACCCACCTCGGGTTTGGAAGAGGCAGGGATCCTGTGCGCTGTTGTTTCTGCAGGGCCTGTGCGCCGGGTTGGGGTAGGTGGGGCTGTGGGGGACTGCGGGGAGGACAGGCCCTGTGACGATGGAAGGCGGGGGCCTGGGGGTTAGGGGTTCTAGCCTGAGTGAGTCACTTTTTGGCCAAAATCCAGTGCTCCTCGTAACCTCCGAGTAGGGTGAGACACAGCTCTCGGCTCCAGAACCTGCTGCTGGGGACGGAGGCCCCTCCACTAGGGCGGCTCACCGCTAAGGAAGGGGGGGCGATGATGACTCCGTGGATGGCCTGCCTGGGGCTCCTGCTTGCCCCAGTCACACGCTGAGGGGCAGCTTGGCCCCAACCTGCTGACTGCCTGAGCAGCTCAGAGGTCTCTTCACACCTGTGACCAGCACAGGAGACTTTGAAAGGGTCGCTTGCCCGAGGGCATGGCTCTGCTGTCGGAGGAAGCAAGTCCGGATTAAGTAACAAACCTGGGGAGAGAGATTGTTGGGAGAATCAAGGAATGAGGATATTCTCCTAGATCCACAGCTTCCTGTCTTCCTGGGGAGAGCCTCTAAGGCCTGGGACAGGGCTGACCTTCCCTGCCCCCTCCCCGCTACCCCCAACACTCTTGCCCTGAGAAGAGGGTGACCGTCATGATGGGAGCATGGGGTGAAAGGGAGGCAGGCCTTCTTCTGACACTCATAGGGCCCAAGGCAAAGTGGCAGCAGAGGTCCCTGGCCTACAGTCTTCCTCCTTCTTCTTCCCACCCCTGGATCTGTCTGGCTTCATGAAGGGCCTTGCAAGTGGCCTGTGGACACCCCAGCCCTTGAACCCAAGCTCCTTCCTCACACCCCACAAAAAGCTGGTCCTTGGCCTTGGGGTGTGCATATCAGCGATGTGGCCCCCCGAGAGGACGCACCCAGGAAAGAGGCTTGCTCAGGCCCTGGAAGCGGGGTCAGGCCCGTTAGGCAGGGATTTCTGGGGTCCCAAGTACCCAGAGCATGGTCTAGAAGTTAGGGCGTGGGCTCCCCATGGGCTGATCCCCTTGGCCCCATAGACCCTGTAGTGGTTCTCTAGGACTGCTGTGATAAAGTGCCGTACCACAGACTGGGGGACTTGAACGACAGAAGTCTGTCGTCTCACAGTTCTGGAGGCCAGAAGTCCACGTCAAGCTGTCTGCAGGGTTGGTCCCTTCTAAGACCTGTGAGGGAGAGTCTATTCCAGCCTCTCTCCTTGGCTTGTAGATGTTCATATGGCGTTCCCCTGTGTACATGTGTCTGTGTCCAAATTTCCTCCTTTTTATAAGGACACACCCTAGTCATATTGGATGAGGGCACCTCATTTTAGCTTGATTCCCTCTGTAAAGACCCCATCCCCCAATAAGGTCCCACTCTGAGGTCCTGGGGGTTAGGACTCCAATGTAAGGATTTTGAGGGGAAACAGTTCAACCCATTACAGACCTGTAGTCCTGTGGAGAAGAGCTCATCTGGGTGAGGGTTGGAGTGGACTCTTGAATGCTCAGGGTCCAGGGCACGGTTGGTTCTAAGGACTTTGGGGGGAATGGGAGATGAGCTCAGAGAGGCGGTGGGTCCCATTTAGGAGGGGCTCTGGGGCAGTGGGACATCTCTGGAGGGCCGTGGACCATGGGAGACAGTGATGAGATCTACGCTTCAGAACCCTGATTCCCAGCCCAGGCTGTATCCCACACTGGTGGGACCCCATCAGCGCTCAACATGAGCGAGTCTGCGGAGTGCTGCTTTGGAAGCCTGGCTGGGCTGCTGGACGGAGGCTGAATTGGGGGTGGGTTAGCTAGGAGGCTGCTGCAGTTTCCAGGGTGAGCCATGCGGAGGGTCTGAGCCCGGGTTGTGACTGGAGGGACGAGAGGGGGAGACCCATTTAGGAGACATTTCTGAGGTACCTCCTGGGGGTCTTGTCCCCCATGTTCTGGATGGCAGTCCCAGAGACGTGATATAATCACGAGGTTTTGACCCCTGAGCTGCAGCCCCTGGAGGTCAGCAGGCAGAGAGCTGCTTTTTCAAAGATGACTGAAGGAAAAGTATCTGCCAGGGATGCGTTTCCAGGTCCTATGATGCCAGAACAGTTCAATCTTGACCTAAAAGCTTTTGAAAGGTGTTGAAAGACGGAATGGGACACTCACAAAAAGCTGGGGTCATGCTGGCCTCATCTTTCTGCTGCCCTGCAATGAAAGCATGGCTCCTGGATGCCTGTCTGAAAGAGCCGCTCTGTGCGGCCTGGTTGGCAGCCACAAATCCATCTCATACGTGGTCAAGAACATTTTATCCAAACCGTCACTTGAATTTGAACATGGGGAAACAAACAAAACAAGCCTGAGCACCCAGAGCCCAAGTGGGCCCTCAGATGTGCCATGGGAACATCCACTGAAAGCCGCCCCACTCCAGGAGGGCCCACAACTGTTTGCAATGAATGTGGCATTTATTCTTCTTGGCTATGTGCAGAGTCAGGTGAGGTTATTGCAAATAGAATATAGAAATATTCATTTTTCCTTCCAAAAAGGGCTCTTAAATGTCAAATCAAATTAAATGAAATCATTGTATCGGGGCAGAACACATATAATTTGCAGATGGTGCAGCCTTTCCATAAATTCCCCCAACCTCACTGCTTCCCCTTAGATTTTATTGACCTGGGCCAGTTTAAATAAAGTTCAAATACACTTATTAGTTGAGCAAATGTCATTTGCTAGAGTCTGAGCAAAATTCATTAGCTAACTTCTCCCCCCTCCCTGCCCCACACTTATTTTGTCTGGCTTTCCTTGCTGGACTAATTATAAGGTCTCTGACGGCAGTTCATATGACATAGTTTAACTCTGCATCCACCTTTAACACCTGAAAATGATCAAACAGAAATTCCTGGTGCTCAGTGTCCAGTCCTCAGCACTGTGGGCAAAGGTGCTGGGAAGCACCAAGCCTGTGGGAAGGAGGGAGCTGGGGGCCGGTGGCCCCACCCTGCGGGATCCAGCATAGGAGGTGCGGCCGGTGGGAAACCCGCCCAGCTCCAAAAGGCCGGAGCCCTGTGCACAGATGTTGTAATGTTATGAGATAACTTGCGGGCCCCAATGGGGTGAAAAGGGTGGATTTGTCAGAGAGGGGCATACCTAGGGCTATCTTTTCAAGGAGCAGCACCAGGACTTCATTACCATGTCAATCCTGGGAGAAGGCCCTGATTTAGCACAGCAGTTGGCTGAATGCATATGGAGCGGATGGACCCTGAATGAATAGTGAATGGGAAACCGGCTGGAATCTGCCTTCAGCTTTGTTTCGGGGATGACCAGTGTGAGGGACCCCAGAGCTTGCAGCACAGATGGTGGGAAGAGGCAGAGATCTGACAGGCTTCTTGTCTTTTCCTTTATAGCCTATCACTGGTGGGGCTTTCCCTCCATATTTGTATACATATTTCAGTTGTCTAACTGAATTTGCTTCGATTTGCTCACTTCACTAAAGCAAAATTAGCTTTGGGGGAATTAGAGATGAAACAATAGCATATGCAGCAATAAACATTTACATTTTTTCCCAAAAAATTGAAGTGTCAGATATTCATTCGTGAGGTTTAGAAGTAATTGAAAATGTAATTAAGAAATCATGAAAAAGACAATTAAAAGTTTGAACCACAAGTTCAGAATTACTTCTGGAATTCTCTGGTGAAGGGGATTTGTGGATTCTTGTATCCATATGTCCAGAAAGGTTTTGTGCTTTCAGAGCTCGGCAGTGTCCGAAGGGCAAGTGCTGTAAATCAAAGGACTCTGGCATTATCTCGTTTCCTTTCTGGCTTTAAAAGTTAGAACAGATGTCACAAGAGAGGACAAAATGGATTTTACCCACCAAGAGGGGCTTTTCTTGCCATCCGTAATAGGAGGTGCCTTGAAATGCTAATGTACACAGTTTGTGTTGCTGGGGTTTGCATAGAGATGGTGGGAAACAGCTCTGATCCCAACAAAACCTTTTGTTATTAATCAAGAAAATCTGGTCTTCTGAAGCAGTGAAGAGCTGAAAATTAGCGAGCCCACTGGCAATGAGGCCGGGGAACAGAAATGCAGTTAAACATTCCAACGCTCCAGTAAGACGTGGTATCTGGGGCCATGCTCTATTTCCTTGTGGCCCCCTACATTCTCTGCAGTCCCTGAGCCTCCATATTGAAAGGGGGAGGGATATTTCTCTTGTATCTTGTACTTTAAAGTCGTGTGTTTTCTTTTTCAGCAATTTCAAGAAGCAAGCTGGAAGAGCATCCATTAAAAGCACGCTAATGAAGTGGTACTAAGAAAAGAAAGCTAAACACCACGAAATCAAAGTGGAGCATTTAGCTTGGCTAATGGGCTTGATTATGAGATTTTACAGGCCCTTTTATAAACTCGAATTTTATTTTGTGCTGGGGAACAGGAAATTTCTGTTTGGTTTTAAACATACATGATCACACCACCAAATATTCCTAATTTAAAACTCTGAGGGTAGAAGGAGATTTTGTCTAAGAGAGGAAGGGGTAGAAACAGCCCACCAATGGTGGTTCCTGAGCACAACCGCTAAGCCTCTTATTTTACAGAAGTGGAAACTGAGGTTGCAGCAGCCCTCAAAATCTATCTCCCTTTCCCCCAAGCCTCTGCCACTCTCATAATCTGACATCTGCTCATGGAGTGTCTGACATCGTTCCCTTTGGGATCAGATGTGTTCCCCCTGCCTCACCTCCTCAACTGGAGCAGATAATTCCTTGTTGTAGGGGCCTAGCCTCCGCCTTGTAGGATATTTAGCAGCATCCCTGGCCTCTACCCTCTAGATGCCAATAGACCCCTCTCCTGCTGTGACCACCAAAAACATCTCCAGATATCACCGAAATCACCCCTGGTTGAGAATCACTGAACTAGATAAATCACCTGCCTTAGGGTGATGGAAACCGCACTTGAAACATTCTGACTGCCCAGCATCTGGCCTGGTGTTGGGCACAGAGCCGCATGGTGGACACGTACTGGTGCCGTGACATTACGGAGAGCTTGGAGAAGGATGGACAAGTCAACTCCAACAGCAGACTGGTGCATGCTTTCAGTCTCTTTCCCCATGACACCAACAGCTTTGCATTCTTTCCTGTCTTCCAGCCAGAGGAGGGAAAGCAGGAGGAGGAAGCAAGAAGCCTGAACATTCCACGCCTGGATATGCCTTATCCTAGGGTTCTCACGTGCTTGGCCCCATGGGCAGATGGCACCCTCGTGGCATAGAAAGAGGCTGCCATTGGGGACTAGTTTAATCTCTGGCAAGATGTTTAAGTGAGGCCTTTCCTCTTTAAATTCTGCTCCATTATCCTTGTAGCAATGCCTTGCTTTGCTTTTGGGGATAATAAGTTATTGAAAAGTTGCCTGCAGGTAGGATGATAAGAATTCACTTATGAAATACATATTAAGCACACATTGCCCACACTTTTCTACTAATAGTGAATCTAGAGAAAATCTGTTATAAAGCAAAGTATTTAATTGCATCATGAACCATCATCTTTCTCTCCATCCTGGGTTTGCTTAAAATACAGTAGGTGCAGCTCTAGAGAAAACACTGGGAGTTCCCCGTGGCCCCTTGGAGGCCCCATGGCCGCTTGGTAGAATTGTGATCACTTTACACGTAGTTTACCCACTTTGACAGGAGCTTGACAAGAGAACTGAGACAATATAGTACACGAGGAACTCGTGGGCCTTCACAGGTAGTGGATGATCTGTGTTGCACTTAAGAATTCTTAACCTTGCGGATTGTATTGATCCCGGATTGTATTGGCAGGCCGTGTCATGGATGGGCCACGGGGAGGAGTGTTCCTCAGTTGCGTGCAGGCATGGGGCTCAGTGACTTGGGGGTTCCCGGAACACCGGAGGTCCCAGCTTCACCAACACGCGGATTTATAAACGGCCATTCTGATTTTGCCTCCTCTGCTGAGGAAGCTCTGGCCCCTTCGACATAAGAGCCATTAGGGGAAGGCTTTCGGAATGTGTGAGGTGGGAAAAGGGGAGACTGGAAATCAGGGACAGCTTCGGAAAGAGGATGTGGGGCAACTGGCTTCAAAGTGGCTTCTTCTAAACCATCTGTCTGTTTTCATCCTCGTGACACCGCCTGAAAGTCTATCAGGTAGATGTTCTTTGGGTTCATGAATATTTTCTTTTCAAAAATGCACATGTCTGCACAGGAGACCTTATGAGATGATCTAGGGCCCTGATGCCTTCATTTGGTAGAAGAGGAAATGTCCACGGAGGCAAAGCTACGTGCCTGCTGTCTATCGTACAGCAGGGGTGGCAGGGCCCTCGCCTCTGCGCAGGCTGTTCTCTCCCCGTGGGGGTGCTCAGCCAGGGGACTCACCTCCTCGCCTGCACCCATCAGACAGGGCCTTGGCACAGGGAGCAGAGATTAGCATGGAGGGAGAGTGGAGGCCTTGGTATGGAGCAGTGGGTGGGCCTGTCTGACCCATTCCCCAAGGATAGGGTGCTGTGGAGTGGGCTTTGGGGTTACAGTTAAGGATCTAGTCCCCAGGGAGAGAGAGGCACAGAGATGGAGGGGGGAGGGTTAACTGAAGACAACCCCCCCCCCCCCGCCCCTGACCTGGCCTCTTCTGGGACTCAACACTCACGTTGTCATTGGTGTGAGAGGCCAGCATCTCCAGGGACGGAATTAAACTTTGTGGGCTAGCTGGGGCCCACGGGATAGCTGGAACATTGCTTCTGAGGGACAAAAGCCTTTTGCATTTGAGTCGTTTAACTTCCCAGTGATTTTTTGGAACACAGCTTGTAGGCGAGTTGGGTCAGAGGGAGAAAGGGGTGCCAGCAAGCCCCTGTTCACAGCCTTGTTCCCACGGCCTTGCAGACTGCCCGGCTGCTACACAAGGGCGTCAGCATTTCTCCCAGTTCCCCCACCGCCCCCCAAGTGCTATAAACTGGTCCTGCTCAAAAGCAACTTAGTTTACTTTCAGACATTATAAAAAGAGCTGTTGGTGTTTGGAAAGCTGCACAATATCCTCCTAGACTGAGATTTCACCTACCGAGGGTGAGTTTGGAGCAGAAAAAAGGCTCTTTTATAAACACCTTAAAAATAGACAACAAAGGAAATGCTGACATGGCGGCCGGGCCCCGGGGGCCCCCAAGGCCCCCAGCGCTGGCTTCAGCGGGCAGTTAGGGAGGGAAGGGTTTTGTGTGGAGTTCAAAGCCCCGAGTGAAAGCTAATGAGGACCATTGTATTTGGGCAAAAGACAGCGCAGAGCGATTATCAGAGAGCAGTGTTGGGTTACCCGCCTCTGGTTAGAGGACCCTGCAGCCTTTGCAGCCCCTCGAGGCTGCAGAGGTGTCTGTCTCCCGGGGGTGTTTTCTGGGGGACCCTTCTGGGGATGGCACCTGGGGATCGCCCAGGTTGTGTGGTCTGCGCCCACAGCCAAGGAGCTAACAGAGGCAAAGGGAGGGAAGGGCGGTTGCTTGAGTCCTGGAAAGTCAGTACTGCTGAGGAGCCTTCGCGGTGTGGGGGTCAGAGAGGGTGTGGGGCGTGGGGCTGGGCTTCGGAGAAGCTGAATCAGTGGAGAAACCGAGAGCTGCCAAGCCTTTTCTGATGGATCTTGAGACTGTGTCCTGTCAGTTCTTTGATCCTAAATTCAGGAATACTGGACTGAAAATCAACTGCTCTAATTCAACATTGATCCATGAGTAAGTAGTAGCAGATGATCAGTTTCTAGAACCTGCCTTGGCCTCTAGAAAATGTCACATTATCGCTGGGGTCCCAGGGACCCCACTCCACTCAGGGAGCACTTAGGCATTCTGACGGGAAGGCCCTTCTGTGCGTTGGGGGATTCCTGTCCTGGCTTCCTAGTGGCCGAGGAGGACTGTCAGCTGATAGGACACCTCCAGGCCAGGAGAGAAGACTGTTCATAGTCCCATTTCTTGGAAAGGCTGGCTGAGCCTTCCCCTTTCAGAGGGACTCGCTTCCTCTTGCTCATCCCTGTCAGCTGCCACTTGCAGAAAATCTTTCTCTAAAACGGCTTTCAAATCACTCATGTTATGAAATCTTTTATCTTGTCCTGTCTCTTTCCCGTGTACATAAAGGGCAAAACAGTAGTTTTTTCGTACAAGAGTGAACAAACTCCCTCCTAAACAAAGCAAAACAGAGCCAGCCGTGCCCACTGGGGAAAATTACACACTACTGTTAAAGTGGACTAGGAACAAGCATGAAAAATTATAACATGAATGATGCTGAATGAATGATAATGAAAGAAAAATGGTAAATAATTATGCGGCAGCGTTTCTGGGGAAGCATGTCCTGCACTTCAGTGCTATTTCCCATAGGCCAAACGCTAACGTCTAATTAGGGTGTTAGCTCCTCTTTCCTCCCAGTGTTTCATTCTTATCAATTCTTCTAAAAGTCTCCAATTTCCTACAATGTAAACAGAAGTAATAGAGACTGGCCACTCACGGACTGCAGAGATGGAGAAGAGCATTTTAGGAATGTGAGGGAGGAGAATGCAAGGAGGGAAAAAAAGAGATTTTAACAGCCTCTTCTCTCTCATGCTTTAAAAAACAGAGAATCTGGGCAGAGGGGCACTGGGGGCAGGGGGAGAGTTTGAGGCCGACTCTCGGGCACAGAAAGACCCTGGACAGTGAGGTGGGAGAGTCTGTGGAGGGCGCGGTGAGTGAGGAAGGCAGAGAAACAGTCTGAATTCCTGAGCACAGAATTCTCAACCACCCAAGAGTCTTCAAAGGCTCAGAGCCTCCCGTGGTGTTTTCAGAACAAAATTAGTTTTAATTCACTTGAGTTAGAAATATGTTTGCTGTCAGTGGCCTGACTAGAACTTCTAGGCTGGGGTCACCGCAGAGCTCCCAGAAAATTGGGGCCTGCTGGGATAATTCTCAGCACCCTCTGAGATGGGGCGAGGCCTGGAGAGGAGGGGCCAGTGGGGAAACCGTTTCTCTGTTTAACTCCATGTCAGCGCTGTGCACTCCTCAGCGTCTTCCGAGTAATCCATCCTCCATGAGCCTGGGCCCTGATCTCTGGCTTCTAAGTGCAGAGAGCTGAACTGAAGTGGCTTATGGAGCCTCAGAGGTCTATGATAACACTCAGCAGATAGCCTCTTGTTGAATTTAGCAAGGCCTTCCAGTACTGAAGATAATGCCCTTGGCCTTGACGTCTGGATTCATGTTGGAGTCTCTGCCGCCCCAAGAGAAGCGTTTGCACAGTAACTGTAACAGCCAACAGGTACTGAGCACTCAGCATCTGCCAGGTGTGTTCTGTTTCACAAGCATATTCCGTTCCATCCTCACAACAACCCCATGAGGTGGGTGTTTGTAGTCGATGATGAGAAACCGAGGCTCGGATTGCTGAAAGGACTTGCCCATGGTTGTGTAGCTAGTTAATGCTGAGTTGGGTTTTCAGCCGGACAGCCAGACCCCAGACCTAAGAGCTCAAGGATCCCCCTCTGCTGCCCCGGCTGGGTGGAAGGGGTGAGGGGCAGACACTCGTTAAGAAACTCTGTGTTCTATCTAAACTGATGGTTCTTAATTGTTTAGTACGAACTAATGTTTCAAGAAAATTGTTATTTGTTATGAATTGGCAAAGTTTGCCAGTGATTCCTTAACTTAAAAAATATATATATAAATTAGCACCAATTCCAGGTTTGGTCTATAATGTCACTCTCACTCTGATATGTCTTCAGGAGAGAGAGAGAAAGAGGGAAGGAGAAGCAGCAGCTGGTGGGCCCGAAGTTGCACCTGTAAGAATGTCTTGTGGGTCTTGACGGAAAACAATTGAGAAGTCTGTGCCAGAAAGTGGC
Organism: Tapirus indicus; assembly: GCA_031878705.1. Classification (NCBI taxonomy): domain Eukaryota; kingdom Metazoa; phylum Chordata; class Mammalia; order Perissodactyla; family Tapiridae; genus Tapirus; species Tapirus indicus. Next base: position 6,914,955 of record CM062923.1, on the reverse strand, counting down.
TGGGTTCCACCTGCTTTATTTCATCATGTCTCCACAACCTCCCTGAGGGGGGTTTGTTATCTTAAAGATAGGAAAACCTAGGCTCAGCAGATATGTGACTAGTGTTGAGGGTAGAATTGTGTCCTCCAAAAAGATATGTTCAAGTCCTAACCCCTGGTGTCTGTGATTGTGACTTTATTTGGACTAGAGTTTTTGCAGATACAATCAAATTCGGATGAGGTCATATGGGTGGGCCTAATCCAATGACTGGTGTCCTTGTAAGAAAAGAAAAGTTAGGACACATGTATGGAGAAGACACAGGGAGAACACCATGTGGTAATGGAGGCAGAAATTGGAGTGATGCATCTACAAACCAAGGAAGGCCAAAGATTGCTGGCCACCACCAGAAGCTAAGAGGAGGCAAGGAAGGATCCTGCCCCAGAGTCCTCAGAGGGACTCTGCCAACACCTTGATTTTGGACTTGTAGCCACCAGAACTGTGAGAGAATAAGTTTCTGTTGTTTAAAGCCACCTGGTTTGTAGTAATTTGTCATGGCAGCCACAGGAAACCAACTCATCAAGCATTTACCTTGCTTCCGCTGTGTACTTGAACAATTCTGCATTGGGTTCCGGGGGGGAATGCTGAAGAGGGGGGAGGTGCTGCCTGTATCTAGCTTGTAAGCGAGTTTACTCTCCAACTCCAGAAAGGGAGATCAAGGATGGGACTATGAGGGCCTTGAAGGAAAGAGGAGTGGGATCTCGCTGAGGAGGGGATAAGATGAGGGGGCACTGCAGCCTGAGGGTGTGCAGTGAAGACCGGAGGTTGGCCCTGGGGAGCAATTGGCTATGCAGGATGGAGCCAGATGCTGGAGCCAAGTGCAGGAAGGTCTCGAAAACCAGAAAGAGGAATTGGAATTTGGTGCCATACATATCAGGGAGCTTGGAGAGTATAAGAGCAGGCCAGAGTACGAGAGCGTGATGAGAAGGTTTCAAATATGTGTGCTTCGTCAAGGGGTCGATGAGGGTGAAGGAAATGACCTTCCCCTGTTACACCAGGGGTGTTCCCCGAAGAAGGAAGAAAATCGAGATTTCCTTAGGCGAAGGGGTGCTTAAGAGCAAAGGAGAGAGGGGGACAGAAAGTAATATGGTCGGGGTTGTCCAGGAAAGGGTTAGGGTGCCTGAGAAGAACCGACTGAATCTGGGTGAGAGAGGAAAGGACCGGAGAGAGAAGGAACAGAGAGAAGCCGAGAGGTGAAGAACAGCCTGAAGGAGGCCGAGGGAAGGGGAGCTGGCGCACGAGCTGTTGACATATAAAGCGTACGTGATTCTTGATGATAAATAACTCTGGAAAGGCATTAAATATGGTGTTGGAAAGTGACTCAGAACCCAAGTATGTTGTACTCTTGTAATGTGGGCGGCCAAGCTATGTTGCATGAGATGAAGGGGTTAGTATCTCATGAATGTGCGTGGGAGGCTGACTGCATTGGAGAAAGAGTTAATAATTAAACCCTTTGCGCCACTACAATGGGCCAGGGCTGGCCAGGGTCCTCGGGCTGACCCGATTCCTCACCCGCCCCGTTGGTATGTGGCCCACACGGGAAGACCACAGGAAGCTCAGACAGCGGGCCCTGAGCACAAGGCATTTTAGTTCTGGAAACTGCCAGGACAGGAAATTAGGAAGGCTGATTAGGAAAACCAATTTGGCTTGACTTGAATTTAGTAAGGAAGAGGAGAAAGGTGAGGGAAAGGGAGCTAGCATTTGATGAGGGCTGAAGGAAATCCTGGACTCCTCCGTGAGGTGGGGGTTATCAGCCCCTCTTTTCCAATGGGGAAACCGAGGCTCAGAGAGGTTAAGTAGCTGGCAGAAGGCTCTGCAGCTGGAAAGAGTGGCCAAGCTGGGAATGAAGGTGCAGGACTGTTGGCTCCCAATCCCCCAGCCCGAGCCCCCACAGCTGTACTGCCTCCACCAGGGCTCCTGAATTTTCTGGAGAGGAGACTCACAGGCCCTGGACAGGAAATAGGGGACGCGGATCCCACCTCTGACTCTGTCCTCATCTCAGGTGGTTATCAGGCAAGAAGAGGAGCAGGGGTGCTGGTCCCACCCATCGTCACCTGCCCAGTGACCCCGGACAGCTTTCTGGCTTCTATAAAGGGGTTGACAGCATCTTCCTCTGGCAGATGGGGTAGACCAGATAATGTTTTAGGATGCTGTCTAGTCATAAGATGGCATGATTCTTGATTTCTGGAGATCTGAAGTGATAAAGAAAGTGGTCAAAAGAACTGAGCTCTGGGGCAAGAAGTCACTCCCGCGTGACCCTGAGCATCAGTGTCCCTGAGCACCCTGCAAGCTTCCTTTGCTCTTGGCTGCTGGGCATCCTCCAGCCCCATTCCTTTCCCATGTACACTGCAGAGGGCAGAGCTGAGGTCCAGGCCTCTGGCTTTCCCTGCTGGGTAGTTCTGCTTCTCACCCGCACTGCCCTGCCGCCACCACCCCTCACTCCAGGCTCTGCGATGAGAGTCTGCTCCACCATCAATTTGGCAAAGGTCCTTGCAGCTTGGAGACACTCCCGTGCTCCCCAGGGCTTGACACTTCACACTGTGAGTTTCATTCCTGCTTCAGAGTCCCTCATCAGGATGTCCTTCCTGCCTGACGATTCCCTCGGGCAGAGTCCCTCAGGGCTGCCAGGCCCTTCTCCTTTCTGGGGGGCCGTGGCCACTACCCAAACCCAGCCGTTCCAGCGATTTCTCTTCCTTGACTCACAAAGCAGCAGAAATGCTGCCTCCTGGATGAAACATCCTCTAGAAGATGCATGCCCTGTCTTTCTGCCTGCTCAAAACAAACCCCCGGGCCCTGGGAACGTCCTTCCCGAGCACCATGAGCCCACGTGGAGCCCAGTGCATGTTGCTCACTGATTGCAAAGATGACACATGGGTGAGGCCTCAGAGGCCATCTAGCTCCGCCCAGACACTGGCCTGGAGCTGTGGGTGTCTGCTTATTCACAGAATGTCCTAGGGAAGCACCTTCCTTTGACTGTGGTGGGCAGAATAATGGCCCCTAAAGATGTTCACATCCTAAGCCCCAGAACCTGTGAATATGACACTTTACATGGCAAAAGGACTTTGCAGATATGATTAGATTGAGGATATTGAGATGGAGAGATTATTCTGGATTATCCAAATGGGCCTAACATAATCACAAGAGTCCGTAAGTGTGGAAGAGGCAGGCGGAAGAGTCAGAATCCTAGTGGTGTGATGTGAGAAAGACTCAACCGGCCATGGCTGGCTTTGAAGGTGGTTGGGGCCATGAGCCAAGGAATGCAGCTGGCCTCTAGAAGCTGGAAAGACAAGGAAACAGACTGTCCCCTAGAAGCTCCAGACAGAACGCAGCCCTGCCAACACCTTGATTTTAGCCCAGTGACCCATTTTGGGCTTCTGACCTCCAGAACTGTAAGATAATAAATTTGTGATAATTTGTTAGAATAGCAATAGAAAACAAATATGCCAGGTGACACCTTTTCTTGTGACATGTCTTAGGGAACAGCTGTCCATGTGCACATGTCCGAGGGGGAAACCCGGCCACAGAGAGCGAGGAATGTGTGAGCTGGCAGGTCCTGGAGGCTCTTGCCTGTGTCCCAGCATGACAATGCTCCATCAGTGCCACACTCAGAGAAATAAGCTCTCTCACACTTCTCCTTCTAGTTAACCCATGACCCTCTGCCTTAAAACATTCCCTTTGCAGCTCTGGGGAGTGGATACAGCGGCTGACTATTCTCTGGGCTCTGGAAGAGGCTCCGTTCAGCTGGACAGATGGGCCTACAGCCCCAGGAGGAGAGCATCGGCCTGGAGGAGGGCTGCAGAGGGCACTGCGGGGGCCTGAGGGAAGGCCCTTGACGGGGGACTTGGGCAGACCGCACAAGCTCGGAAGCCGTGGACCCACAGGCATGGCTGGAGTGGTGTGACCCAGATTCTCAGTTCTCTCTTCTTCCCGGGTCCTCAGGGAGTCTTCCCAGCCCCCAGGTGGGACACGGGGCAGTTGTGGCCAGCTGGCTGTGAACACACACTGTTGATGTGTGTTCTCCACTTTCTTCTCATCTTCCCCGCAGACCCGGAACCCACTTGTGGATGAGGCTGGGTCCCAAGACGTGGAGGCTCTGTGGGCCCAGCTCCCTCAGCCCACACGGCCTCGTGGTGTGAGCAGAGGGTGTGTGAAGCCTCTGAGATGCCTGGGTTAACTTCTCATCCCTGCTCAGTCGGCCTATCTTGGAGGATTAACTGGGTTTAGAAAGAGCCTTGTGGTCTTGTGAAGGGCGTATTGTATGCAGTTGGAAAACATGAGCATGATGAGTTAATATTTATGGGAGGCAGGGAGACCGAGGAAACAATTGCGGGATGTTAGTGGGATCTGGGGGACACAGTCGAGGCAGAGCAGTGGCCTTGGAGGGGCAAAGACCGCCCTGGGAGAAAACCTTTAACTCTTGCTTCCAGACTAAAGGATCCTAATTTTAAAAACTTTTTGCGTCTTCTCCGTTCCAACTGTTTGAGTGTTTTAACTGTTGCCTTGGGGACCTTATTCCATGCTTCTTACAGTGGGCCCCTGAGCAACCACAGGTTCTAGAACAATAAGTTATTTTGGACGAAGGCGATCATATTTAGGCACAGCCAGAGAAGGAACTTTTAAAAGTAAATGTTTTCGGAAAATAACCCTTTGAGACTTTTTAATTGAGAGATCAGTGAGCCCCATCACAGTGTCCCCTCTGAAGCACATTCATTGGCACTTGTTCTATTATTTGATGAGTGCAAGTCTTGTTCCCTGAATCCTTAGAGAAGAGTCTGTCCTTCTGTGCTCTCTGTGGGGTGGCAGGGAGGCCAGGAGCTGGGAGTGGTGCACCCCAGGCCAGAGCAGGCCTTCCCTCCATAAACATTTATCAAGTGGCCCAGGGGTTGGCTCTGCCGCCGGCCGGAAGGAGCGCACAGTCTGACGGGTGCGCTGTCCCCTCCCTGCCCAGAGACAACACAACTCAGGAGGCACAGCAGCCTGGCGAGGGAGGAAAGGAAATTTTGAAGTTGACACATTTTTCATTTTAAAATTCGCTGCACTGACTTGTTAGGTAGAAATTAGAACCATGCTGATGTTCGCACACCTAAAAAAATCCAGAGGTGATAGGCGACACTTGTTAACCTCGTAAGGCACGTATTCATTAACTGGGCAGGTCTTAAAGGCACAGAGAGCATTACGGAGACAGAGCGAGGTGTTTATCTTGCCTTTCTTTAAGAAATGCTTTGGGGAAAATTTCTTTCTCTCAAGTCAAATGAAAAACGTCAGCCCAGGACTTTTAAAAGAAGGGCACATTGTACCCCAAATGTCAGCCTCCCGGGAGATGACCGTTTTGTGGAAAGTTGACTCTTCTTGCCTGAGTGGCCAACTCATTGTCTGCAGGACGAGTGCCGGGTCACCTTCCTCCATCTCCCTTGTTCCTTAGATGGCCTCTCCGAGGCTGGCGGATGCCCGAGTCGGTTTGACCCCGTTGTGCTCCTTGACCAAGCACCCTTGGAAGTAGCAAGTGCTTGATTCACTCTCGCCCCCGGGACTTCCATCGGGTAGATGATCATGACCAGCAACGACTCAGGACACTGGGCTGAGGCTTGCACAGTGCAAGCCAGGTTTGGGGAGATGCTCCTGACAGAGAGAAGCCCATCGACGTGAAGAATGGCCCACCCAATCCATCCCCAGCTGCCTTCCCCTCCGGAGAAACCGGGATCCAGATTTAAAGTCCTCCGACCCTCCCACCTCCTCACGCTGAGAACCCTGGCAGGGTGGTCTTGGGGGTGATTTTGAGTCGATTGTCATGATCCTAGATTCAGGCTCTTCTCTTGGTGGCCCCCCACATGTAATGGCTGAGCACCAGTGGGGCTCCCAGGCCCTGTGCCCCAAGTGTCCTGCTTGAGCCTGCCAGCTCTCCTGTCCCTCACTCTGCTGCTGACGGTCTCCGATGCCCGCACATTCTGTGTGATGTGGGTGAGGCGGTGGGGTTGTGAGAAATTCAGCTCTCCAAGCAGGACTGAGTGAGAGCTCAGTGGGTCCATTGTCACGAAAGGAAGACAGGAAAACGTGGGCAGATTCAGTACTTCGGTGGATATGTACGCTATCAAAGCAAAGGGCCACCGTGACCCCCGGGGCTGAGCAATGTGCTGGAAACTCAGCCCTGTGACTCTTGGTCATCAGGACCTGGCCTGCTGTGTGACCTCACACATCCTTAGAGGAAGCTCTGTGCTTCTCTGTCCTAGTGTGCTGAGTGAAGCAGCCCCATGGGGACAAGGTCCTCACATACTTGGCAGTATGTCAAAGCCACAAAGTACAGGCCCTGGCACCCCCCGACCCTGCCTTCCCCGGCCCCAGCTGGTCTTCTGATTCTCTCAATGGTTTCAATTGCAGCTTTGGCACTTATTAGCTGTGTGACTGTGGGCAAATGTCTTAACCTCTCTGAGTCTCAATTCCTTCATCTGTCAAGTGGATAAGATGATCCCTACTTCAGAAGGTTCTTGTGAAGGTGCTAGGCACCTCACATAGGGCCTGGCATTTGTAGGTGCTTAAAAGTATGTTACTTCCCCATCACTCTCCTGCCATCTTTAAAACTGTCACTCTCCTCGCTTCCCTGCGTCTCTCCTCTTCCTGTCGTGGGCAGCTCTCCTGTGCTTGCTCTCTGTGAGCCACCCCTCTGCTGCACCTCTGTGGGCTCCCCCACTCATCTGGCGGCCCCTCATTGGTCCCGGCCACATAGACAGCCCCGAGGCCAGGGGAGGGGTCTTGGGAGGCCAGGAGGAAGGGGCAGCAGTGATTTCCCTGAGGGAGACCCTCCCAGGCTGACTGGGCCAGGAGAAGCCCCGGACCCTGGATCTGCTTGGAGCACACACTGGCAGCAGCAGGCTCCTACATCCAAGGCCTTTCTTTTCTGGAAAAAAGAAAAAAAAGTGTTTTAAGTGGTTGATCAGTTGTAGACACCAGTTCCTCTGCGGGGCTGAGCGCATGGCCTGGAGTGGGAGGGTCCCGGGCGCGTGAAGATGGAGGGACCGGGTTACCCGGTCTTGCAGGGGAAAGAGAAGTCCCTGAGCGGCCGTTTGGAAGGCAGGCATCAAGGAGTGTGTGTGTGTTGGGGGGAGGACCTGCTTGTCTGCGCCCCCCATCCTTGCAGAGATGCCCCTCGTCCTGGTGGCCTCTCACCTGGTGGCCCAGCGGCCATGAGATGGGAACTCTCTGTGTGGTCTATCGTCCGGCCTAGTCTCCATTCCCTTCATGGAGGCGACTGAGCGTTGACCACACGCGTTTTCTGACGTTGAGTGGAACTGCGGTGCGCACCTCCTTCAGTGGTTCCCGCGGGACACGCGCCTTTCCTGCATAACCGCCCGGAGCGCGCTCCACGGGGGCGGGGGGAGCGTGGCCCCGGAGGAGCCCCGGCTCGGACCCGCCTGACCCTTCTCGGGGTGGCCTCCAGGAAGTGGCTTAGACTCTGTCTGCTGGTCTGCGAAGTCAGAGTGGCCTGAGGGAGCGCGACATGCCACACGAGGCTCTGCCGGGACGGTCCGGGCGCCTGGCCGGCGGCACCCTGGGGGTGGGCTCTGGGGGTCCCGGTGCGGGAGGCCCGGGTCCACCTCCCTGCTGGGCACCGAGTGACCGAGGGGAGGGCTCCTCCCTGCGAGGCGCTGACCTGAGGCTCGCAGAGGGGCCTGCCGGGGACCGCTGCCCACCGTGGGGCCCGTTCCCGGGGGCGCTGTGTCCCTCGCCATGGAGACCCGTCCTCGACCCGGACCTCAGAGCCACGCCCGCAGCCTTGGGGAGGGTTTTATGGGGCCGCCGACGGGGAGAAACAGGTCCCGTCTGTTTGCCCACCGCCGGGGTCGCTGCGAGTGGACTCAGTGCAGATGGCGCTTTATCGCGCCGCTCCTCCTCGGAAGATCCCCGTGACGAGGGGCTCCTCTCCATCTTCCAGTTTAGGGCCGTTTGTGCAGGGGCCACGACTATGGCCTGTGTGTTCAGTTGTAGCGTAAATTACACATCGATCGACCTCTCTCCCACCTCTCCCTCTCACGTCCTCTCCCACACTCTCTCTCACACACACACGCTCTCCCACACACTCACACACGTCCTCTCCCACACTCTCTCTCTCACACACACACGCTCTCACACACACTCACACACACTCTCTCCCACACACACGCTCTCCCACACAGACACACACCCTCTCTCCCACACACTCACACACACCCTCTCCCACACACTCTCACACACACACCCTCTCCCACACACACACACACTCTCTCTCCCACACACTCACACACACACCCTCTCACACACACACCCTCTCCCACACACACTCACACACACTCACACACACCCTCTCTCCTACACACTCACACACACCCTCTCCCACACACACTCACACACACACCCTCTCTCCCACACACTCACACACACCCTCTCCCACACACACCCTCTCCCACACACACACACACTCTCACACACACACTCACACACACTCACACACTCACACGCTCTCCCACACACTCACACACACCCTCTCACACACCCTCTCACACACACTCACACACACACCCTCTCTCCCACACACTCACACACACCCTCTCCCACACACACTCACACACACACCCTCTCTCACACACACACCCTCTCCCACACACACACACACCCTCTCTCCCACACACTCACACACACACCCTCACACACACACCCTCTCCCACACACTCTCGCACACACTCACACACACCCTCTCTCCTACACACTCACACACACACCCTCTCTCACACTCACACACACCCTCTCCCACACACACTCACACACACACCCTCTCTCCCACACACTCACACACACCCTCTCACACACACACCCTCTCTCACACACACACGCTCTCACACACACTCACACACACTCTCTCCCACACACACGCTCTCCCCCCCCCACACACACACGCTCTCCCCCCCCCACACACACACCCTCTCTCACACACACACTCTCTCACACACACACGCTCTCACACACACTCACACACCCTCTCTCCCACACACTCACACACACCCTCTCTCACACACACACACCCTCTCACACACACACTCACACACACACGCTCTCCCACACACTCCCACACACTCCCACACACACGCTCTCCCACACACTCACACACACCCTCTCCCACACACACTCACACACACACCCTCTCACACACACACCCTCTCCCACACACACACCCTCTCTCCCACACACTCACACACACACCCTCTCACACACACACCCTCTCCCACACACTCACACACACTCACACACACCCTCTCTCCTACACACTCACACACACACCCTCTCTCACACTCACACACACCCTCTCACACACACACCCTCTCCCACACACACTCTCACACACACTCACACACACACCCTCTCTCCCACACACTCACACACACCCTCTCACACACACACCCTCTCCCACACACACTCACACACACACTCTCACACACACTCACACACTCACACGCTCTCCCACACACTCACACACACCCTCTCCCACACTCTCACACACCCTCTCACACACACACACACCCTCTCCCACACACTCACACACACCCTCTCCCACACACACTCTCTCACACACCCCCTCACACACTCTCACACACACACCCCCTCACACACTCTCCCACACACACCCTCTCTCACACACTCTCCCACACACACTCCCACACACTCTCTCACACACCCTCTCTCACACACACTCTCCCACACACCCTCTCTCACACACCCTCTCTCACACACACTCTCCCACACACCCTCTCTCACACACACTCTCCCACACACCCTCTCTCCCACACACTCTCCCACACACTCTCCCACACACCTTCTCTCCCACACACTCTCCCACACACCCTCTCTCACACACACTCTCACACACCCCCTCACACACTCTCACACACACCCTCTCTCACACACTCTCTCTCACACCCTCTCCCACACACACTCCCACACACCCTCTCACACACACACACACCCTCCCACACACTCACACACACCCTCTCCCACACACACTCTCTCACACACTCACACACTCTCCCACACACTCTCACACACCCCCTCACACACACTCTCACACACATACTCTCCCACACCCTCTCCCACACACCCTCTCTCACACACACTCTCTCACACACACTCACACACATACTCTCTCCCACACACACACTCCCACACACCCTCTCCCACACACCCTCTCTCACACACACTCTCTCACACACTCTCTCACACACATACTCTCCCCCACACTCTCTCACACTCTCTCCCACACACACTCTCCCGCACACTCTCTTACACACATACTCTCTCCCACACACACTCTCACACACTCTCTCTCCCACACACTCACACACTCTCTCTCCCACACACACTCTGTCCCCCACACACCCTCTCACACACACACACCCTCTCACACACACCCTCACACACACTCACACTCATACACATTCTCTCACAGACACACATATACACACTGTCTTACAACACTCACACATACTCTCACACACACCCTCACACACACACTCTCACACACATTCTTTCACACTCTCATACATATTCTCTCACAGACACACTCATACACAGTCTCACAACACTCTCACACATACACACACTCTCACACACACCCTCTCACACACACACTCTCTCTCACACACACACTCTCACACACTCTCCCACACACACTCCCCCACACAATCACACACACTCTCCCACACACTCCCACACACACACACTCTCTCTCCCACACACTCTCTCACACACTCTCTCCCACACACACTCTCCCACACACACACCCTCTCACTCACACTCTCATACACAGTCTCTCACAGACACACTCATATACACACTCTCACAACACTCTCACACACACACTTTCATACACACACTCATATACACACACACACCATCTCTCTTACACATCCTCTCACATACACACTCTCATATACACACTCTCACAACACTCTCACACATACTCTTTCTCACACACACCCTCTCTCTCACACACACGCTCTCATACACATTCTCTCACGTACACACTCTCATATACACACTCTCACACACGCACTCTCATATACACCCTCTCACACACCCTCTCTCTTACACATTCTCTAACATACACACTCATATACACACTCTCACAATACTCTCTCACACATACTCTCTCACACACACACACCCTCACACACACACTCTCATACACACACTCACAGTACTCTCACACATACACTCACACACACTCTCACACACGCACTCTCACACTCTCTCTCTCTCTCTCTCTCTCACACACACACACACACACACACACACACACACACACATGCCTCATCTATTCCAGTCACCACAATCTCCAGCTGCCTCCTCACAGCTGGGCCTGTAACTCTGCTCCAAGCTGTGAGCCACAGGCCAAGAAGAGCCGCGCCTCTCCCTGCTCTTGGAGCCCTTGGCTCTGTTGGGTGGTTCGTAAGCAGTGCTTTGTGGAGTCTAGGGGCGCCTAGCTGGGGGCAAAGGGCTGGGCTGTGGTGGGGTGAGTGTTGGCCCTCCAGCTGTGTTCCTTATTTTCACTTGTCAGACCAGCTTCACTTTTCTGTTTTGTCTACTGGAGAGCTTCATGAGTTTTCTTTTGAAGAAATAATTCTATTGCTAAAAAACATTTGAAAATGACTGGCCCATCTCATATGGCACCAAGACACTTGGGAGTGTATATTAAGCATCTGCATTTCCACAACTAATGATGCAGGGAGGTGGGTGAAGTCATTTTGGGTGTGAGTCTGGGATTAAGGGATGGAAACTGAGGGGGCTGTATTAGTAGGGATGGGGATGCTGGAAATAGTGCTTTAGGAGTGAGAGAACATTCTTCTTCAGAATGCTTTTTGGGGAAGGATAGGATTGTTTTCTCTCCTGGAGCCAGTTCATCTGTGACCCACCCGTCTGTCCTTTAGTCATCTGTCCACACACTTATCCACCCATCCATCTACTGTCTATTCATCATCCAGGAGGCCTTCACTTTCTTGGGCCACCTCCAGTCCCACTTACTGTTCCTGGTGGCTGAGAGTTGTGATTGGAGAGAGTTGGCAGTGTGTGGTTAGCTGCATGACCTGGTTAACTGCAGCCTCTGAGGAGACTTGGGGCATGGACCTGGACCGCTTCAGTAAGACACCCTGCTGGACCTGAAGAGGTGACTGGGATGCACTCCTGTTGCATGCTGGATGAGAAAGTCCAGTCTGGCAGGCTGGTCATGGTGTAAGCACAGGATGGGAATTAGCAAAGATGGGCTGTCCCGGGGTGCAGTGTGCTCTGAGGGGTTTTCCCGTAGTAACAGAGGGCTCCTGCAGGAGCAGGTGATATGGGGAAATCTGGGCAGGTCAGGGAGGCAGGGCCTCAGCTACTACACTGGCCAGGCTTGGACAACCAGGGGCAAGGCCTGACCCCATCCAGGTTGCCCGCAGATGCCCAGGATCAGAAGCAGGGGTCACGGGGTGGACCAGATGTCTGGATGGGGAGGCATCTGCAAACATGCTGGGCACGCCCTCACCTCGGAGCCTTCTTCTAGCCGTTCCCCCATCTGGAATGGTCTTTCCGCAGATTTCCCCTTGATTGACTCCAGCCTTTGCTCTAATCTCATCTCTCAGTGAGGTCCATGTTGACCGATCTATTTAATGTACAACCTGCCCCCACCTCCCCCGCCTCCCAGTTCCCCTCCCTACTCCTTTTTTCCCCAGAATACGTGTGACCTTTAACCTACTATATAACTTATTTATGTATTAAGCTTGTCATTTATTATCTACCTCCCCCTTCTAGAATGCAGCTCCTCAATCTGTATCTGTTCAGTGAATAAGGAGGGGATCTCTGGGCCATAAGCTTGGCTGTGGGGGGTAGGGGCCGTTCTCTCTCCTACCTCTTCCCTCAGGGAAAAGAAGTAATGTGTGACTGTTGGAAACATAATAGATCTGTCAAAAGAACAGGAAATCAGTCCATTCTATTTGTTCTGGGACAGTGGAAAAACAGCAAGTTTACCCACAGAAGAGGAAAAGCACCATTGCCATGAATAAGTGATGTGCATCTCCCAATATACCTATGAGGTTGGCCCCGTTGTTATCCCCATTTCAGAGACGAGGACACTGAAGAGCTGGGAAGTTATGTAACTCACCCAAGGACTCATGGCTTCTAAGTTGAGATTGCTGCTCAGGCTCCTCCAACTCCAGAATTCTCTGATTGTTCCCCCTTGCTCTACTTCCCCCAGATCAATGTCGCCTCTCCACCCAGAATGCTCAGGGAGCTGTGTCTCCAGGAAAAAGACATGACCTTTCACTGAGGTCTATGATGGCTCTGCTCCCTACTCTTTTTTTTTTTTTTTTTTTTTTTGCTGAGGAAGACTGGCCCTGAGCAAACATCCATGCCAATCTTCCTCTATTTTGTATGTGGCTCACTGCCACAGCATGGCTAATGAGTGGTGTAGGTCCATGCCTGGGATCCAAACCTGTGAACCCAGGTTGCCAAAGTGGAGTGTACCAAACTTTAACCACTACACCATGGGGCTGGACCCCACTGATCCCTACTCTTTAACGATGTTGTGAGGGACAGTGAAGGGGAGGGGAAGGGAGGGACAGTGAGAAGCCAAGGCCAGGAGCCTTCAGAGGGAGGGCTGTGTGTGTGACACCCAGCACTCAGCCCCTTGGGCAGGTGCACACATTTGGCCTCAGCCTGGCAGAGGCTGAGTCACAGCTTCAGTTTTCACTGTGTTCTTGTCCTGCAGAAGGGGCCTCCTTGCTGTGTTCTCAGAGGCTGATTAGGTTGCAGGGCAGCTTGCTGAACACGAATCTCCACCACAGCAGCCCTTTGTGGCCAGCACAGGTGGCTGCGTTTGCCTGCATAGCCCTGGGTCCAAAGATCACCCCCTGGCTCTTCACGGGGAGTGAGTCTGCAGCATCATCTGGCTGTGAGTTCAAGGGCAGGGTGCTGCCTTGGTGCTGCCCTGGTGCCAGGGTGGGTGTGTGCTCTGACATTTGGTTATGTGGCCAGTCCAGCCCCTGCTCCTCAGTTCCCAGGAAGGCAGTGGGGCATTCCCCAGTAACCTATTGTAGACAGCACAGAAAGATCTGGTGACGAGAGGCCCAGTTCCAACAGGTGGGAGCAGATCTATTCCATGTCATTTAGATGCCCACTGCAGCCAGGGCACTGTGCTTCTGCTGAATGGAGCTGAGGTCACCAGTTGGAGCGCATCTCCCTGGGACTCGGGACCCATGTGAACTGATCATATATGGTGGGTGCAAACCCCTGTCACCTGGACCAGCTGTTCCTCTTCCCTTGATCCCATGAGGATCAGCGTGTCCTGGTTTGCAGTAGTGACAGCAGAGTGACATTTACTAAGGCCTGCTGTGTGCCAGGCTGTGGGACACATAACTACATAACCAGAACAGGATTGCTGCCCTCCAGGGGCTCATGGTCTAGAGGAGGACCTAGACAGGTAAACACCTAGTTTATGCAACTGTAAGGTCAACTAACTTGAACATTTTTGAACCAGGGATATGCTTGTAGCTGAGAATTCAGTGGCCAAGAAGACAGACACAGGTTTACATTCTTGGCCAGTAACTAACCCACAAGGTCAGCCCTAATGGGTGGGTCCAAGGAGAGATGGGGATGCAGAAGTGGGGCTCCTAGGGCTGAGACTTGAGAGTTAGGACTTATTTAAAGGTTGGAGGTTGTGGGGGGTGGAGAGGAAGAATGTTTCCACAGAGGGAACAGCAGGTGTGAAGCCCCGAGGCCAGGCAACTCAGGACTAGAAGGCAGTTCAGCATAACTGGAGATCAGTGGACAAGTAGGGAGGGAAGAGGAGAGTTGTGGGGGTGAGTAGGGGGCGGAGGGAAGAGGATGAGGGTGAGGTTTCTGGGGATAGTCAGGGTGGCATCTGGCTGGAGGTTGGGGGCCATGGGTGACTGTCTGGTAGGTGAAGCTATGGAGTGGATGCACACCTCCAGGGAGGGGGCAAAGCGAGGAGGGCCAGGACCAGCCCTAGGATTACCACAGGTTGAGGCGGGCAGAGGGAGCAGACCTGCCAGGAGCGCTGATGGGGGATGACGCAGAGAGCGAGCCACTCCTGGGAGAGTGGAGGAGAATCAGTGCAGCTGGTGGTCCACAGGGTTGACTCCACCAGACAGTTCAGGGGGCAAAGAACCAGAGTCTCTTGGAGTTAAGGAAGGCAGTGAGTGGCAATGGGTGGAGGCCGAGTGGGAGATGAGGAGAGGGAGCAGCGAGCTGGTCAGCTCCCACAAGGGGCCCACCCAGAGGGCAGAGAGCCCAGGACCAGTGCGAGGGTGCTGTTCTCTAAGACGAGAGATGCCACATGCTCGAAACCAGCTTATCGTGACAAGGGCCACGAGATGATGGAAGGGCGGAGGAGGTCAAGAGCTGAACTAGAGGAATTGGCCTTGGGGAGAAGGAGGGACAAGATGGAGGTGGAGATGGGCCTGGTGGGGAGCAGGGTTGGGGTGGATGCTGGAAGAGCCCGGTGTGCCTCTACTGGCTTCTGTTCCCTCTGGAGGTGAAGGGAAAGCCTGGCAGGAGAGGGAGCGGGAAGCTCTGAGCTTTTGTTTTTTTTTCAGTTGAGGTAACAATGGTCTATAACATTATATGGGCTTCAGGTGTGCAACATTATAGTTCGATATCTGGATCTACTACAACGTGCTCACCACTGAAAGTGTAGTTTCCACTCGTCACCACACAATTGAGCCCCTTTACCTGTTTTGTCCTCCCTCTACCCACCTTCTCCTCTGGTTACCACCAATCTGCTATCTGCTTCTATGAGTTTGTTTTTGTTTTGTTGTTTGGTCAGTTGTTTTGTTTAGTTTCTTAATTCCACACATGAATGAAATCATACTGTATTTGGCTTTCTTATTTGGCTTGACTTATTTTGCTTAGTATAAAACCCTCAAGGTCCATCCATGTTGTTGGAAATGGCAAGCTTTCATCTTTTTTATGGCTGAGTAGTACTCCATTGAATATATATACCACATCTTCTTTATCCATTTCTCCATTGATGGGCACTTGGGTTGCTTCCATGTCTTGGCTATTGTGAATAATGCTGCCATAAACATAGGGGTACATGTATCCTTTTGAACTAGTGTTTTCATATTTTTTGAATAAATACCCCATAGTGGAATAGCTGGATCATATTCCTAATTTTTTGAGGAATCTCCATACTCTTTTCCATGACAATTGTACCAATTTACATTCTCACCGACAACGAATGAGGGTTCCCTTTTCTCCACATCCTCTCCAACACTTATTATTTCTTGTCCTTTTGATGATAGCCATTTTAACAGGCGTGAGGCGATATCTCATTGTGGTGTAACGGAAGCAGCACAGTACTGGCAGAAAAGCTCCGAGCTTTGAGGAGGAGAGGCAGGTTTGCAGCAGTTACCTCAGGGCTGGCGGCAGTGCTGGGGGTGTGAGAGGGTCCGGAGCAGCAGGGTCTCCCGGGCAGCTGCAGGGGCACAGGCGTCTTTTGGGACCTGGGTTTCCTCCGGTGGAGGCAATGGGGGTGGAGGCAGGGGCAGAGTTGGCTTCTGGTCCCAGCTGCACCTCTAACCTTGTGTGACCTTGGGCAGATTGCTGTCTCCCTGGGCCTTATCTGTGCAAGGAGGAGGCCAAACTAGAAAAGCGAGAAGGCCCCCTAGAGACCTGGGATTAAATTTAAGGCCACAGGTTGGAGACTGAGTATTTATTTCGCTCCTTATTAGTGCAGAGAGGAGGAAATGAGAAGTTAATATTGAGGCATGCCTGCAATGTGAAACTGAGAAGTGGGAATTTTATTGCTACTTTGGGATTTTGCACTAGATTCTTTTCCACAGAATTTAGGTTTGTAGGTTAATTATAAAAATGTTACCAGAAAAAAAAAACCCTCCTGATTTATCCTGGTTGATTGATCTAGTTGTTGAGTTCCCTCGTCGTTTCCCTTCCGTCCATTTGATGTCGTCATCTAGACTATTTTGCAGCTCTTTGGCATCAACAGCTGGCAGTGGAAAGGTGAAGAAAGAAGGTGAGGGCATTTGGCTTTTTTTGTAGCTCTGATGATACCATCTATTTCTTCACTTGTTTATTCCTTCATTCATAAACAAAGCTTTAGTTGGAAGATGAATGGATGAATAAATGTTGGGATCAAGAAAGAGTGTGGAGAGACCATTAATAATTTCATTTATCTCTGCTCTCTGGACCCCTGCCTGCTGTAATGAAAAATTATGGAAATTGAAAATAAGCCATTTGTAAGATCCATGAAGAAAAAAAATGCAAAGAGAAAGCAAGTGCACCATGAGTGCGTTTAGCTTGGTACTGAAACTAAATTTGGAATTATACTGTCCCAAGGAATTTGAGAAATTTGAATAGGGTAATTGTTTTCTCTCATAAACAAGCAGCCCTAAGTCACATGACAATATGGAATGCATCCTCATGAAAGGCAGCACGATAAAGAAAAAAACAATATTTCTCTTCCCTCAGATTCCATTTTACGGGTTGATGGAACAGCAAGGAGAACTGGGATCTCCTCTCATTTCCTCCTAATCCCCTGAGTCTTGATCAAAGTCATCAAATCATCCCCTTAGCTGCTTTTTTTTTCTCTGTGAGAGAAGAAAGTTCTTTGGGAGCATCTGTACGTTGGAGTCTGTGGAGATGCAGCTCCATCTCCCCCCTCCTGCCCTTGGAGCACTTTCCTCCTCTCCTTCTGATTCCAGACGTTTTGGAGAGGGTCAATCTCATCTTTCCGAAATAACCTACTCTGGAGTCTTCTGAGCTGCTCCAAGCCGGACCGGCAGCCCTCTGGGCATCTGTGCCGAGTGTCCTACAGGCAACTCTGTCACCCTGGAGGATCCCTTTGCTTCTCTGTCTTTTAATTTAATTTAAAATTTTTTTTGGTGAGGAAGGTTGGCCCTGAATTAATATCTGTTGCCAATCTTCCTCTTTTTACTTTAGGAAGATTGTCCCTGAGCTAACATCTGTGCCAATCTTCCTCTATTTTATATGTGGGACGCCACCACAGCATGGCTTGACAAGTGGTGTATAGGTTCGCGCCCGGGATTCAAACCTGCGAACCCTGGGCCACCTAAGCGGAGTGTGCTAACTTAACCACTATGCCACTCAGCTGGCCTCTCTCTGTCCTTTAAAAAATTAACTTAGTTGAAGCATATGCAAACTGAAAGGTGCACAAAGCATAAGTGGATGTCTTGATGAATTATCACAAAGTGCACATATATTTGTGAAGACACAGAACTTGACTAGTTCCCTAGAAGCATTCTTTACATCTCTCCTAGTTACCATTTCCATCTGCTTCCCAAAGGTAACCACTATCCTGACTTCTAATAACACAGATTAGTTTTGTTATTTTTCACCTTTATATAAACTGAATTGTACTCTTTGAGAAGAATGTGTATTCTGCTATTGTTGGATGGAGTAGTCTATAAATGTCAAGTAGATTGCATTGACTGTTCAGGTCATCTGTGTCCTTATTGAGCCTATCATATCTCAATTACTGACAGAGGGGTGTTGAAACCTCCAACTATAATAGTTGATGTGTTTACTTCTCCTTGCAGTTCTATCAGTTTTTGCCCGATGAATTTTGATGCTCTGTTATTAGGTACATACATGTTAGGGATTTTTATGTCTTCTTGGAGAATTGACCCCTTTATCATTATGTAATGCCCCTCTTTATCCCTGACAATCTTCCTTATTTTGAAGTCTGCTTTGTCTAAAATTAATATACCTACTCGAGCTTTGCTTTGATTAGTGTTAGCACGATATATCTTTCTCCATCCCTTACTTTTAACCCATCTGTGTCAGTATATTTAAAATAGGTTTCTGGTATTCAACATGTAGTTGGGTCTTGTTTTTTTATCTACTCTGAAAAACTCTGTCTTTTAATTGGTATATTTAGATTATTCACATGTAAAATGGTTATCGATACAGTTGGATTAATATCTACCATATTTCTAACTGCTTACTATTGTTGCATTTCTTCGTTTCATTTTTCCCATCATTTTCTGCCTTGTCTGGTTTTAATTGAGCATTTTATAGGATTTTGTTTTATTTCCTCTATTAGAGTATCAATTATACTTAAACTTTTTTTAGTGGTTGCCCTAGAGTTTAAAATATACGTTTTTTTTTTTTCTTTCTTTTTTTTTTTTGGTGAGGAAGACCAGCCCTGAGCTGACATCCGTTGCTAATCCTCCTCTTTTTGCTGAGGAAGACTGGCCCTGGGCTAACATCGTGCCCATCTTCCTCCACTTTATATGGGACACCGCCACGGCATGGCTGACAAGCAGTGCGTCCGCGGGCGCCCAGGATCCGAACCCGCGAACCCCGGGCTGCCAAGAGCGAACTAAACCGCTGTGCCACCGGGCGGCCCCTAAAATATACGTTTTAATCTACATCCACCTTCAGATAACACTGTATCACTTCATGGGCCATTCAGGTACCTTTTAACAGATAATTTTAATTCCTCCTGCCTATTTTTTTTTTTTGCTGAGGAAGTTTGCCCTGAGCTAATGTCCACTGCCAGTCTTCGTCTTTTTGTATGTGAGCCACCACCACAGCATGGACACTGACAGAGGAGTGGTGTAGGTTTGCGCCTGGGAACTGAACCCAGGCCACTGAAGCACAGCATGCTGAACTTAACCACTAGGCCACAGGGGCTGGTCCATCCTCCTGCCTATTCTTTGTAGCATTGCTGGCATTCATTTCCCTTATTCATATACTATAATCACCCAATACGTTGCTACTATTACTGTTTTAAACAGTTATCTTTTAGATCTATTAAGAAAAAAAAATCTTAAGAATAAAAAAACTGAAAAATTTTATTTTACCTTCATTTATTCCTTCCCCAACACTCTTCCTTTCTTTATGTAGATCTGTGTCTCTTACCTATGTCATTTTCTTTCTCTCTGAAGAATTTCATTTAACTCTTGTTGTAGGACAGGTTTGCTGGTGATGAATTCCCTGTTTTTGTTTGTTGAGAAAGTTTTTATTTCTCTTTCACTTTTACTTATTTACTTAAACAGCTGTATTGAGATATAATTGACATACAGAAACCTGCACATATTTAAATTATACAATCTGGCGAGTTTGGACATATGCACATACCAGTGAAAACATCACCACAATCAAGGTAATAGACATCCAACATCTCCAAAAGTTTCCTTGTGTCCTCCCCTTTGTTTTCACATACAAAAGCTGTACATAATTAATGTATACAACTTGACAAGTTTTCTCTTTCACCTTGAAGGATAATTTCTCTGGATATAGGATTCCAAATTGGTATTTTGCTTTTCTTTCAACATTTTAAATATTTTGCTCCACTCTCTTCTTGCTTGCAAGGCTTCTCTTGAGAAGTCTGCTGTAATTCTTATCCTTGTTCCTCTAGATAAGGTGTTTTCCCCTCTGGCTGCAAGTCAAGATTTTCTCTTTCTGCAGTGTGAATATGATATGCCGCCTAAGTGTCGATTTATTGGTATTAATCCTGACTGGTATTCTCTGAACTTCCCAGATCTGCAGTTCGGTGTCTGTTGTTAACTTTGGAGGCTTCAGCCATTCTTGCTTCAAACATTTCTTCTGCTCTATTTTCTTTCTTCTTCTGGTGTTCCAGTTACGCCTATGTTACACCAGTTGAGCTTGTTCCAAAGTTCTTGGATATGTTGTGTTTTTCCTTCTTTTTTCTCTTTGCATTTCACTTTGAGAATTTATTTTGACCTGTCCTGAAGCTCACTGATTCTTTTCTTGGCTGTGTCCAGACTACTGGTGGGTCCATCAGAGGCATTCTTCCTTCCAGTGTTTTTGACATTACAGTGTATTTAATTTCTAGCATTTCCTTTTGAGTCTGTCTTAGAGTTTCCATCTCTCTGCTTACATTACCCATATGTTCTTGTGTCTTGTCAACTTTTTCCATTAGAATCCTTAACATATTAATCATAGTTATTTAAAATTCCCTGTTTGATAATTCTGACATCTGTGTTATATCTGAGTCTGGTTCTGATGATTGCTTAATCTCTTCAGACTGTGGTTTTATTTGCCTTTTGACATGCCTTATATTTTTTGCTGAAAGCTAGACACGTTGTATTGGGTAAAAGGAACTAAGGTAAATAGGCTTTAGTGTGAGGATTTATGTTAATCTGGCTAGGAGTTGGGATGTGTTTAATATTTGCTCCAGCTGTAGGTGCAGAGGCATCAAATCCCTTTAATGCTTTGTTTTTCTCTCTCCTCCTGACTTTGGGCTTCCCTAAGTACTCCTCCTCAGAGAGGGTCTGTGCCTCACAGCTCTTCCAGCTGTAATCCAGTATTGTGAGCCATGTTGGTGTAACAGTAAGGCATTGGGAAGGGAGAATGTTCTACAACCTTCTGATTAAATCTTAGTTTTTCAGTAGGTCTGTGTTTTGAGGCTGTGACCTTCACAAGGGGCCCTCCACTGGTATAGCTTTTGTCTCTCTGCCTTCTACTCCCTTCCCTGGCTACAGCATTCTATTTTCCTGAAGCAATGACCCCTGTTAACTATGTTCCCCTACCATTTCCCTGATAGGTGATCCAGGAAGGCTAGAGGGGGCTGTAGTGGGAGGAATGCCCTTATCTCAGCTGGGATAGGCCCTGGCGAAGTCTTCTCCCTTGAGAGTTGGCATTGGTTATGGAGAATTCTCTGGGCATATTTCTCATGATTCCCTTTCCCTCTGCCTGCCAAAGCCATGAGGGGATATTTCTTGGATCTTCATTGTGACAACTTGGTGGGGTTCCTGGAGGTAAAGCCCAAAAAAGTGTGAGAGTTCCCCAATCCTTTAGCTCCAGGTGTCTCTCTCTTTTAGGCTAGTCTACACTCAGCCTCCAGCAATCTATCAAAATTACCGTTTAAGTATCCCTACCAGTTTTTGACTCTAGTTTATGACTTTTGCTCTGGGTCAGATCTTGACTATCACTCTGGATTTACCTATCTCTCTGGATTTGGAGGTGGTGATTTGTCCTGTCACATCAGCTCTCTGATGAGTCCAAGAAAAGTCATTGTTTTCAGTTTGTCCAGACTTTTCTTGTCATAAGGATGATGGGTGGTGACTTCCAAGCTCTTCACATGGTGGAGCTGAAACTGGAATTCTGAAGTTTACTCTTTGAGATTCTCTTGGGTTGGATTCCATGCGTGTTTTCATGCTTTTCTCTCTTGTTTTGGTGGAGTAAATCTTCCAATAGTTTCCTGAGGTATGTGGGAGGTAAATGTTTTGACATCTTGAATGTCTGACACTATTTTCATTCTACACACACACTTAGTTGATAGTCTGGTTTGGTCTGGCTTGGAAATAATTTCCTCCCACCTTTTTAAAGACCTTTCTGCATTGTAGTCTAGCATCCAGGGTTGCGCTTGAGAATCAAAATCATTCTGATTCCTGATCCTTTGTACGAGACCTGTTTTTATCTCTCTGGAAGCTTGTAGGGTCTCCTTTTTGTCCTCAATGTTCTTAAATTTCATGATGATTGACTTGGGATGAGTCTATTTTCATCTATCATACTGGGAATTCAATGAGTCCTTTAGGCTAGAAACTCATGTCTTTCAAGTCTCAGAAATTTTCTTAAATTATATCTTGATGATTTCCTTTCCTCTGTTTTCCCTGGTTTCTCTCTCTGTCTCTGGAACTCTATTTTCATATGTTGAACTCTTGAATTAAGTCTTCAGTTTTTGCTTGATTTCTCTATTTTCTCTTCCAACCTTTCTAATGAGTTTTCTATTTCTGATATTACATTTAAAAATTTCAATGGATCTTTCTTTGTTCTCTAAATATTCCTTTAAAAAAAGTATTCTCTTTATGGATGCCATATCTTCTTATCTATCTGAGGATGTTAATAGTAGTTTCCTGTTTTTGATGTTTTCTTCTCTGTGCATTATCTCTCTTTCTTCCAAGCCGCCCCTTTTCTCTCTGTTTTGGTCTCTCTCTTTCATGTCAGAGGCTTTCTTCAGATGTCGGAGGCCCTTGGTTGCTGGCTCATATTTAAGAGTGGGACATAAGAAGTGGTTTGGGAGGGCTGGATGTGTGATTGAGATTGTCTATTGTGGGCTTCGTTGTAAAGGAAAATGGTTGGGCTGTTTTGCTGGAGAACTACTATATCAGGATCTTTAGATCTTTCTCCTTGGGCTGGTTTGAGTTCACAAAGAAGGATCCTTTAATCTTCTTCCTGGAGATGACAGGCTAGACATTCTGGAAGCTGAGTGAGGGAAAGGGTTGAGAATGGGGTACAGTGTCTCAATATTCAGTATACAAACCTTTGTTTACCCCTATTTCTGTATGGTACCCTGCTCTTCAGCTGTGCCTGGAATCTCCCCATCTAGACACCTCCTGTTCTAGTCTCTCCAGAGAATAAACTTTCAGTCTTCTGCTGGGGTGGGAAAGGGGATTTGAGGACTAACTGCTTCTTAAACAGACTTTCAAATAACTTTATTTATAGCTCCACTTTTACCCTCACTTCCAGAAGTATTTGGGGCCACAACATCCTGAGCCCTCTGTGGATTCTTCTGGGTAAATCTGATTTTTTTGGCAGAACTGCCTTTACATCTGGGACGTGAGATTTGGAGAGTCTTGAATTCCCTCTTCTGGTTGTGCCCCTTCCCAAGGGCCAAGGAGACATGCTCACCCAGAGCTTGGACCTCATTCTCTCCTTCTAGAACATATTTTGGGGGAAATGGGACCTTGAAATTCCCTTGTCCAAATGACCTCAGCCCTGCTTCTAGGGTCTCTTCCCAGGGCTCATTCTCCTAGAGTGATTGTGCTGCCTGCACGTGCACACCTAGGCTGAGGGGCAGCTGAGAGGCAGCAGTTGTGGGAGGTATGGATGGAGCAATGGCAAGACCCCTCAGCTATGGAGGTGCTGGGTGTGGGAAAGAAGGGGAGGGGCCAGAGCAGAGGCTCTTCTTGTGCTTCCAAATCAGAGTCTATTCTGGTATAGAACTCAGAGGAGCCTGAGAACTCCAGATTTGACCCTGGCTGTTAGGGGTTGAATTATGTCCTCCAAAAAAGGTATGTTGAAGTCCTAACCCCCAGTACCTCAGAATGTGACCTTATTTGGAAATAGGGTCTTTGTAGAGGTCATTAGTTAAGATGAGGTCATATTGGAGTAGAGCAAGTCCCTAATCGAATATAACTGGCGTCCTTATGTGATGAAGGCCGTGCGAGGACAGAGACACAGGGAGAAGACCTTGTGAAGATGGAGGCAGTGAGGCCTCCACAAGCCAAGGGATGCAAGAACTGGTGGCCTTCACCAGAAACTAGGAGAGAGGCACGGGACGGTTCCTCCCTCAGAGCCCTCAAAAAGAACCAAACCTACCCACACGTTAATTTTGGACTTCCAGCCTTCAGAGCTGTGAGAGAATAAATGTCTGTTGTTAATTTAAGCCACTCAGTGTGTGGTTCTTTGTTATGGCAGCCCTAATAATCTAATACACTGTCCTTTCATATCATCCAGAAGGCACGTTTTTCAAGGTAGAGGACAGAGATGGTATTTTTTAAATCTATTCAATGAAGTTTGTTATCTTGGTTTAGCCTTTTGTCAGAATTAGGCATGTGGCTTCCTTTGGCCCCCTGCTCAGGCCTCACAAATGTTAAGGGTGAGTTGGCTTCCTGCACCCCCTTAGGGTTTAGGATTCAGCTTGATCCCACTCGCCCAGCCAGTTACCACCCATCCTGTGCTTTCCAGCTTCCAGCATTTTCCCACTGTGCTCTCCCCACTGGTTTGCTCCTTGCGGGTCTATACCATCACTGCCCAACAGAATTTTTTGTGATGATGGAAATGTTCTTTATCTGCTCTGTTCAGTATGGTAGCCGCTAGCCATGTGTGGCTGTTGAGCACTTGAGATGTGGCTGGTGCAACTGACAAACTGAATTTTAGAATCTATTTAATAAAAATGCAAATTAAGCACATGTGGCTAGTGGCTGCCATATTGCACAGGACAAATCTATCCTCTAAAACAAAACAAAGCAAACAAGAGTTTGTTTTTGAGATAATTAAGGAGGTAATGAAAGTAAAGGAATATGTTCCATCTGCCAACCTTACCCGAGGTTCTCTTACAAGTTTTGAATTTTATTTCAAAGAGATCTTAGAACTAAACCAGAAGAGTAAGTTAAAAAAAAAAAGCAGTTCTGGCCCTGTGTAGTAGATGAGCCCTGTTATATTGTTCTATGTGCAAGGAGGTGGCTTTTGTGGCGGTCCCTCCTGTCACAGGTGAGGGCCTGGGCAAGTAGGAAGGGGAGGTGCTGCCCGTGGTCATAGAATGAATTTGGGACCCCTGCCTCCAGGCCTGCTCTTCTCACTGCAGCCCACCTTTCCTTGTTATGGGTCCTTGGCTACTGGCCCGATCTGTGCCGGTTCAGCCTCCCCTCAGATCAGGTATTCTTGAAGCTTCCAGAGACTATACCAGGCACACCTTTGTGACTCCCAAACATCCAAGTTGGCCTCCCAGGCGCTGCGGCCACTTGACTGCTGGAAAACAGATGGGGTTGGTAAAAATACATGTGTGTGTTCTCACAGAACCTGAGACAATTACACCTCTACTTTGACCAAAACATCTTTTGTGCCGCTCCAATAATCACTTCCTAACTGGTGGGATAGCAGGCCATACGTCTGTGAAGTGGCTAGCAGAGAAGACGGTCTACCTCCATTGTGCCTTGCAAAACACCTTTTTCTAGCCGATCAGTTCTAGAAGAAAAAGAAACCAAGCCACAGGCTTCTTCTTCCAAACAATAATCCCAGTGCACACTGCTCCCGGAGATGGATGGGAGCTGGTCCCACAGGTTCGTGACATGTGTGTGCTTAGGGGTGAAAGCAGGCAACAGGATTTTTAAGTTTAGAAGCTCAGTGTCTGGGGAGGAGGGGAGATGCCAGCACCCAGAGAGTGTAAAGGAAGCCTTGACTGAATGAGGAAGGTTCTGTCAGCAGAAAGTGGGACTTATTTGGGGATTTGATTTGTTGCGGGGGCCTCCAGCCCCTCCTGGAGACTGTGGCATGCTGACACCAGCAGGCTTCTTGTGTAAGCCCCAGCTCTCACCTCAGACCACTTGTGATTTTCCCTCTGGCTCGAATGATGAAAGGTGGGAGGTGAGCGATCTGCCCCTCCTCCTCCAATCCTGGCGCTCAGGCCTTTTTGGAGTGTGTGGCACAAGAATTCCACCCTGGAGGTGGTTCTTGTCCCGTGGAAGCTAGTGCACACAGCAGAGCAATGACAACCCCC
Organism: Tapirus indicus; assembly: GCA_031878705.1. Classification (NCBI taxonomy): domain Eukaryota; kingdom Metazoa; phylum Chordata; class Mammalia; order Perissodactyla; family Tapiridae; genus Tapirus; species Tapirus indicus. The sequence continues at coordinate 6,888,680 of CM062923.1, read as the reverse complement.
AGGGAGAGTTTTTCTTCTCTTTGCACCCTTTCCTCAGAGTCAACCAGAGCTGTTCTAGAATGATGAGTGTCTTTCCCACAACGGTGTTTCTGGAACAATCCTGTCTCTCTACAAGTGACTTTGTGATCTCAGGTGAAAACGGTTACATGTCTTGGTTTTCTCACCTGTGACTCCAAAGGGTCGTGTGAGAAGAAATCAAGAGATGCAAAAACACTTCTAAAAAGTTACTGACTTTTGTGTCCGTTTCAGTTTTATATTAAAAAACTTACTTGTTATATAAACAGTTGTCAGTTCACTACATGTTGTACTCAAGATGATTCACCCCCCCTCCCTTTTTAAAAAAAAGTTATTGACATCCTTTGTGGCCTGAATTTATTTGGAAGATCTGGGAAGTGAAGTTTACATCTTGGATTTTTCTTTATCTAACAGGAGGGAATTTATAAAGCAGGGCGACAGACTGAATGTTTGTGTCCCCCCCCCCATTCATATTTTGAAGTCCTAATCACCAATGTGATGGTATCTGGAGGTGGGGCCTTTGGGAGGTGGTTAGGTCGTGAGGGTGGAGCCCCCATGAATGGGATCGGTGCCCTTATAAAAAGAGACACAAGAGAGATGATCTCTCTTTCCGCCATGTGAGGACCCAACAAGACGGCGGCCACCCGTAAACCAGGAAGAGGGCCCTCACCAGGACCCAACCGTGCTGCTGCCCTGACGTCTTCCAGCCCCCAGAACTTTGAGAAATAAACGTTTGTTGTTTAAGCCGCCTGGTCTGTGGTGTTCTGTTACAGCAGCCCAGATGGACTAAGATCAAGAGCGTGGCCTGTGTTTGTCAAAGCAGGTACTGTGGTCTTCACCCGTCTAGCCAACTGCAGAGATGTAAATACTATTCTGGGGGTCCTGCTCAAATGTCCACTGTTCCTGCAGTCCCAGGAGGTGCCTCTGGAGACCCACGAGTCAGCTCTTGTTACCACATTAGATTTGTGGTCATCCGAGGAATAAAAGGTATTCAATAAAAGAGCATGGAGCACGGTGGTCTTAGCAGCAGCAGCAGCTAATTAAACTGAGAAGGAAGCCCAGGTGAGATGAAAGAGAGATACCATTTATTCCAGAACCTGGAAGTGATATTGGTATGCAAATATTAGGCCTGAACCCTGAGGGCCCTGGCTCAAATGTTTCTTTCCTGATCTCTTCCAGCTGGAAGTAATCTCCCTTAGGAGCTCCCTCAGTGCATTATCTGCTCCTCTCCTGAGGCACTGATTACTGTCTGCCTCCAGTGAGTTATTTCTGAACCCACCTTATCTTGCCTCCTGAACCGCTAGCGCCTCAAGGGTTGAGACTATCGTAAACACCTGTTATCTTCCTCGTGCCCAGCCGAGGGCCTTGCACAAGGGTTATCATTTAGCTGACTCCAGCCCCGCATGGTGTGAGATGCCTTCCCTGGAATACAGAGCTGAGCAGTTTCTCTGCACCAGCAGGCTGGCGCACTGGAGATGGGAGCAGTGTCCCTAGTTGGCCGACATCCTGGGAACTCAAAGTCCCCGGAGGAAGTTGCCCTGGGGAGGTCCTGGCGGCTTGTTGGTTCCCTTCATCATCTCCTGCCATTTGTGGTCAGTGTCTTTCCATCAGGCATCACCTCTCTCTGCTTTATCTTCTCTCACTTCCCTTCTGCTGGTCATTTGTCCATGTCTCCCTGTTTAATACTCACCTCTCTGGATCCTGCATCTCTCTCAGCCTCCCTTCTTCCCTTCTTGGCAGGGCTTCTCCCCCGAGATGCCCACTCTGCCTCATTCCTGGGCCGCAGGGATTTGGTGCCCAGCCCTTACACTCCCGAGACGGCTCTGGGTGTAATACGAGGTTTCAGTGGCCTGCTCTTTGCCAGATCTGTATGGCTTTTTGGTCTCGCCCTGTGTGAAGTATATCACCTGGTTGATGACGCTCTTCTCTAAGCCTCTGCTCCCTTGACATCCTCACCAGGCTCTCCTTGTTCTCTTGTATGACAGCACCTTTCCCTCTCCTTTGCTGGCTCCTCTTCCTCTTCTTTTTCTTTAACTATTAATGTTGTTTGCCCTCCGCACTCACAACACCCCCAGATGCTCTCTTTGCTTCTAGGAGATGTCAGCTACCACTCGGAAGCTGATACCCCCCAAATCTATGGCTCCAGGTCTGCCTTTTCCCTGATGTTATTTCACATCCACATTTCCAGTTGTCATTTGTTTATTGCCACAAGCACCTCAGACACACATGTCTAAGATAAGTGAAGACTTATCGTCCAGTATCTCCAGCAGTAGTTAATGGCACCACCTTCACCTGGTCGCCCAAGTGGTTGTGCTAGACTCATCTTTTTCCTCAGCCCCGTCCAATGACTAGTGCTCTGATCTGCCCGGGTGAGGTCAGGTGGGTTATGCTGTGTAACCAATGTCTCCCAAGTCTTAGTGGCTTAACGTAATAGACATTTGTTTCTTGCCCACACAAAGTCTTATGTGGGTTGGGCATGACTCTCAGGAGCTCTCCTCCAGGCAGACCACTCAGTGATTGCGTCTTGTTCCAGCTATAGCCATGCCACCTGGAGCCCAGGACTTCTAGGTTTGCCGCAGAAGAGGAAGAGTGACCAGAGAATCCTACAAGAAGCCTGGAAGTGGTTTACATCAGTTCTGCCCCATCCCTCTGGCCAGAACTCAGTCATATGGCCCCTAAGCTAACTGCCAGGGAGGCTGGGGAATGTAGTGCCCTGTGTGCTCAGGGAGAGGAAATGACCTGGTGCCCCATAGCATTGCCACCTGCTTCCCTCTGTCTCTGCCTCTCCACCCTCACGGCCACTGCCCTAGTCTGAGCCCTGTCATCTCCTCCTGGACCGGTGGACAGGGCCCTAACAAGTCTCCCTGCATGCAATCCCTTTCCTTTTGGTCTAGTGTCCTTACAGCAGCAGGAGCCATCTTTCTAATCTGCAGACCATACCACCTCGTGTTCAAAGGCTTTCCGTGGTGCGACTCGCATGCTCTTGGGATTCAGCCCATTTTCTATTTTAGCAACAACCAGGAGGCCTTTCATGACGGGCCCCTCTTTCCACCTCTCTATTCTCATTTCTCACCACCCTCCCCAACCCAGCTTTCTCTCCAGTGGCAACAAACTCCTTGTAGTTCCTCAAACGGGCAACATTTATGCAAGTGCCCCGACTTTGCCTACAGGTGTTCTCTCTTCCAGAACACAGCCTCGGATCTTCATGCCAGAACCAGCTCACAAGACACATCGTCTGACCCATCTTTGCACACCCCACCACGGCTGAGACAGAGGTTCTCTCCTCTGGGCTTCCAAAGCCCTTCATATGCCTTTTATTAGAACACTCATTGCATTTTCTTGTAATTGCTTTTCAGAGAGTCTGACTTCACCTCCTAGACTGGAGGTTAACAAGGCTTCTGTGTGCCAATCACTGTGCTAACAGATTTGCATATTTTAACTCATTGGATCATCACAACTGCCCTGTGAGAGAGGTACTACTGTGATTTCTATTTAAAAACATAATGGGAAAACTGAGGCACAGAGAGGTTAAGGAACTTGCCCAAGCTCACACAGCCAGCAAGTGTTGGAGGAAGGTTGGCTCCAAGTCCACACATGTGGTTGCTGTGCTGTGTGGCCTCCTCTGTCACCAAGAGCGCTCAGCGATACATCTTCATGCCCATCTCTCACCCATAGAATGCTGGCCACTCATGGTCTGTCGGACACACACATGGGCGAGTCCCATTTTCTGGTTTTCCTCAACTCCCTCCTCTACCTACCTACACCCATCCATGTTTCCCTTGGAAATTTCCCTAAGTTTTCCTTCTTGGTCCATTTCTGTAACTTAGGAAGTTGTGAGACTCTCGCTGTACTTTGTTCAAACAAATGAATGAACTCAACCATAAAAGTGAGCACTGCTCCCCTTGAACAGTCACTCCAGGGGTGCCTGGAACACTTTGGATGGCTTATTTGGGAACTGATTGCAGAGACAGCTTACTGGTCACACAGGTAAGCCATTTCCATGACTTTGTATCACCGTCTGCACAATACAAGCAGCACCCCAGGGATTCTCCGTAATATATGTGACTGAGTAAAAGTGGTTTGTCCGACATATCATCAATTTCAGTAAGTGGACAAAAATGATGTACTTTAAACTTCCCGTCTCCTAAATGGCTGCCACGATGTGGAGAAGCAGAGAGGGGCACTGTGTTAGTGTCCTAGGGGCCGCTGTAACAAAGCACCGTAGACTGGTGGTTTAATCAACAGAAATTTATTCCTCACAGTTCTGGAGGCCAGAAGTCTGAGATCAAGGTGTCGGCAGGGCTGGTTTCTCCCGAGGCCTCTCTCCTTGGCTTGTAGATGGCCGCCTTCTCCCCGTGTCCTGACATGGTCTTCCCTCTGTGGTGTCTGAATCCACATCTCTTCTTTTTATAAGGACACCAGTTAAATTGGATTAGGACCCACCACATGACCTCATTTTAGCTTGATTACCTCTTTGAAGAACTTATCTCCAAATATAGTCATATTTTGAGGTACATACTGGGGGTTAGGACTTCAACACATAAATTTTGGGAGGACACAGTTCAGTCCATAACAGGCACTGACTGAACCTCTGGCCGCCCTCAGCTCTGCGTCCAGTGCCTCCGTGACCTTGGGCGAGTCCCCGCCTCGCTGGGTGTCAGTTTCCTTATCACCAATGCGGGGGTCAGACCGGATCACGCTGGGTCTTTACAGCTTCTAAGCTCCATGATAACCTATAAAAGTGTCACGTTAGAGTGAAATACTGCTTCTGTGACTCAGGCAACACAGGGGCTTTCAGTGTTCAAGGCCACCAATCCCCGGTGTGGTCTGAAGTTTCTCAATATTTGACGACAAACTTTATTATTCCTTTATGTTGGCAGGCTAAACATTCCTCCTGGGCTCTGAAAGTAACCGCAGCAGCATCTCAGCTGGAAATATCCTTCGTGAAACATCGTTTGGTCTTTTCCAGTCTGTTGAGTCCCGAAGTGGAAGCTTCTCATCACACCCTGGAGGAAGGAAGGTGTCTGCTGCCTTCTAAGCGGAACAAGGGCACTTTCTTTTTGGGGGTAATTCTATATACACACTGTTAAAGATCAGAGCCAAAATAAACCAACTAGGGAATGAAAAAGAGTCAGCAGGGACAGCAAAATCCTTTTCATTGTAGGTGCCGAGGCAGACCCACTCAGTCACAGTTCGGCTTTGGCTAGCTTGGAGCCCATCTGGAACTTTCCAGATCCCTAGAGTCATCCTGGGTAGGCACTACTTCAAAAACAAGCCTCAAGCAGTTGCTTGCAGCCCATTCTTATCTGAGCAATGATGCGGCAGACTCTTGTGTGTACCCCAGCATCCTGTCCTGTTTCCCTGGCGCAGTAGTTGTATGGAATCCAGCTGGTCTCCTACAGCTGGGGGCAGAAGCTAAGAGAAGCATGTGCTGAGGGGTCTCCAAGCAGGAGTGGGTTCTCCTACCTTGAATGGGTTGCTTCATCCTTCTCTTTAGTTCTTAAAGCTGGTCTTCAAACCCACCATCTCGTGTTCCTGCAGGCAACCTAACTTCCCTGATTCTTAATTTCCTTCTTCACGACATCACAACACTGACGCCCAGAAGAGTAGTTGTGAGGGATAAATGAGGTCTTGTGTGTACAGAGCCGGGTGCCCACTCCATGGCAGTTATCGGATTATTTATTTTGTGCTAGCACCTGTTGATTTGGCTGAGACTGGACAAGTCTGGACACTGGGGTGAAATTCCCCATTGGGAATACTGTATTTAGCTTGTCCTGAGCTCAGCATGGTGGTCTTCACAATCAGCGTGGACACAGCACTTTAGAGGCACACAGCTCGTTACACACATTCTCTCCTCTAATCTTCTCCATCATGCTGTGAGATCAGTGCTACCACTTCCCTTTACATGAGGGTTACGCTGGAGAAACGGAGGCTCATTTAACCTTCTTGCCCAAGGACATACAGGTCATAAGAGCATGAAGGAAGACTCTGGCCTGGGTCCCCTACTACTGATCTGCACCTCTGTAGCCCAGGGGTCAGGCTTGTTTCATGTCTTACCGCTCACAATGTTCCTGTAGAAGCCCTGCTTCGAGCTCCTGCTGAATGCTGGAGCCCCTCACGCCCACCATGGAAACTGAGTTGGTTTCAGTTGACCTGAGCAGGCGGGTATAATTCACATGGAGGCACTGTACAGGGATTTCAAGCTAGAGTGAAAAGTTGGCTTTGTTGAGGTGTCCTCTCTTTACCACATGAGTGGGACCATTTTTGCATAATCTGCCTAAAAGAAATGCATCAAGGGGCTGGCCCGGTGGCGCAGCGGTTTAGTTCGCGCTTTGGCAGCCTGGGTTTTGTGGCGCCCGCCGACACACTGCTTGTCAAGCCATTCTGTGGCGGCGTCCCATATGAAGTACAGGAAGATGGGCACGGATGTTAGTCCAGGACCAGTCTTCCTCAGCAAAAAGAGGAGGATTGGCAATGGATGTCAGTTCAGGGCTGGTCTTCCTCACACACACACACACACACACACACACTCGCACACACACACACACAAAGAAATGCATCAGAAACGGAGACTAATTATTGCCCAATCAGGCCAAATTATTTGATGCTCTGTTTGGCATACTTTCAAAATTTGCAAAGGACCAATACCCCTCTCCTATTGTGGGAAACAGTAAATTGACCACGAGGTGTAAAATTCTGGGTTATGTGGAGTTGACCAAAGCACAGGCCCAAGAGGTCAGTTGTTAGTCTGCCTGGACTTCTCCTCATCCTGATGGGAGCACGTAGGCCTTCGTGGCCTTGGGATGGGCCTTAATGGGGGAGAAGCAGTTCCTCCTTTCTAGGCAGACTTCTCTCTCCTGATTGCACACCAAGGTTGTCATCTCAATAGGGAGTTCTGTGTGTGGTTTTGTCACGAACAGAGGAAATCAGAGGGATTTGTACCTTGATCTTCCCCATGGAGGTGGATCCCTTCTCAGGACAAAGGGCACATAAACAGAAGCTCCAAAATGCACAAGACCTTGCAATGTCCAGTTCAGGCTTCTGGAATGGTGACGATTGGGGGTGGATGTGGGGGTTACATGATGTTCAACCTCATCAACATGCAAGAAGGGGATGCCCTCGGATCCCGAAATGTTGGCACCACTCAAAGAGCCGGTGGTATCCGGCCCAAGGCTGGGGGCCAAGAATGTCCCCTGAAATGGTTGTGGGGCGTCCATAACCTGCAGGTGGTAAGGAAGGAGAAGGCAGCTAGTGCTGAGTATGGTCGAGCAGAGAGGACACTGGCTGTGGATTCAGACATATCTGGCCTGGATTCTCGCTCTGAAACTACCTGAGAGATTTTAGACAAGTTATTCAACCTCTCGACGTTTCTTGTTGTAAAAAGATTATAACACTGACCTCAACGGGATGTTGAGGGAATTTGATGAAATGCTACCTGTTAAACGACTGGCTGATTTAGATGTGCCATAATGGTGTTTTCTGGAGGATGCGGAGGAGATAGGGTCTGTGCAGGCTGGGCTCCTGGCACCGTCTCTTACTAGCTGGTGACGTCATGCAGGTTAATCAAAATGCCTCAGCCTCAGTCTATTTATCTGGAAAATGGGGGTGATAATACCAGCCTCACAGGGATTTTGTGAGGCTGACATGTGGTAGCATATGTGAAAAAAACACCAGCAGAAAGTATAAAATGCCTGGCATGTCTGCAGGCCAGTTCCTGGAACTTTGAGGACAGGAAATAGGATGAGGCTTTGGGAGGTCTGTGAGGAGATCAGGAAGACCAGGGAAGAGATGCGAGGTGACTGTGGAGACCAGGGGCCTTTGGCTCAATGTGGTCCAGATCTGGCTCTGGCTTCCAGACACCGAGGCACCCTTATTCCTGCAAACATCTTTGCTGGCTTCTCTGTGCCTGGCCCTGTGCTCAGTGTCCTAGAGCCAGTGACCTTGTCTAGGGCTGACGTAGCAGGCTTAACCCGATCTAGAGGAGGGCAGGGTGGGCTCACTGTTTCCGTCCATCGGTCCAGCTGTACTTAGGCAGCTCATCCACCTCGTCCAGTGAGGACACTCTGCCCCCTGGCCTGACTCCAGCACACATCTTGAACCTCTGCCCCTGCCGCCCTCTGCCTTCCTACAGTGTCCAGACCTGTGGTCACTCATCTCGGTTCCTGCCTCTTCTGCTTGCCCTGGGTCCCAATCCCCTGCCTGCTGCTGAGGGCCAGTCCAGCTTGACCCTCTGCCCTGACCTCCCTGTTCGGTGACTTTTCCTGCAGCTTCCTGCCCCAGTGGCCTCTACTGATCACCTCCACTGCTATCCTCTCTCAGACCAGGCGCTGGGTCAGTGTTACTCAAAGATGCCTTTGGAGTGATGTGATCAATCTCAGTCAGGATACTGGCTTACTGGCTTTAGGTTTCTTTTGAAAAGGGCACCAGGAGTGGCAGAGCTTTTGTGTCAGTGTCCCCAGGGCTCCTGGCAGCAACCTTCACTGTGTGCACTGAACGCTCAGAGTCACATAGCTAGTTATCGGGGAACCCGGATGGGAAGCCTGATCCGTAGGGTTTTGTTGTGTGGGTGCTCCCCCCGCCCCCGCCGGGCTGCTGGCCCTCCCTAATGCCTCCTCGCTGCATCTCCGCCTGCTCCCCAGGCCTCAAGCCCCCAGAGCTGCAGCCATGAGGCGTTGTCCTGTGGCCATACCCACACGAAGTGGGGCCTTTTCTGCAGTCCACTGTGCCTCAGTCTCCCTCCAGAATTACATGACGTCAGAGCAGAACCCGTGTGGAATGAGTGGCTCTTGGCCAGCAGTCAGACAAGTTTAAGAACCATGGCATTTTTTTCTTTACAAGAAATAAAGGAAAAGACTGTTTCGCTAAATCAACAAAGCTGCTTATGTCGCTGTTCATTTGGCCAGGCAACTCCTCATTGACTTGTAATGGGCTTCAGCTCTGCCAAACCCATTTTTCACTGCAATCAAGATGATTTATCATTTAAAGTGTTCAGCACATCTAAGTCCTGGTTGAGAAGGTCACAAACAGCAGGCAGGGCTGGGTGGAAGAGATTAGGACAGACAGGACCTCAGGGGTCTCGGATTCCAGCCCTTTCCTTTTATAGATGAGTGCACTGAGGCCCCCCAAGGAGAAGGGACTTGCCTGAGGTCTGGGTCCGGGGCAGCCGACTGACCTGCCCAGTGCTGTTCCTGACAGCATCCTGCCTCTCCTTACCCACGTCCTTTGTGAACGATTCTTATGCAAGATGCAATTGCTGGTGGGGCTCAAGCAGGTCTCCTGAGGAAACACGTGGAAGGGCTAATTGGGGAGAGGATCCCAGCCTTAGCATCTCCACGGATGGAGGAGAAAATGCGGAGAAAGCAATTGCCATTTGCCTTTGTCACAGTCAGGTTTGCGAACCTGGATGTACACAATCGAGAATTCCTCCCCCCCCCCCAAAAAAAAAACCTAACAAAACAAAACAAAAGAATGAGAAAGATTTGCTCTGAGCTTTACGGGGTATCTCCTAAGGCATTTCTTATTACAGTGCTGGCGAGGAAGTGATATTCGGTATTTTGTTGGTGGGCAACAGAGAGTTTAAGTGTCTGGTCCCAAGTCACACTGGCTTGGAGGTGGAGATGTAGATCAGAATTCGGCATCTCTTAATCTTACTCCCTGGTTTCATCCGCTGTCAGTGTCACTGAACCAACAGCCTGGATCTGGTTGACATGTTCATATAGTTGAAGGCCTCTCCCGTGCACTAGGGATAGACTCTTTCCAAATGCTGCTTCAGAGCAGAAAGTGTGACCCTCTGTGTGAAATCCCGGCAGGGCATATTTCAGGCCAGTGCGGAGAGCATCAATCAGTCAGGACTGCCCTGGAGCTGGGGGTCCGCCTGTGGGGTGCAGGGCCGAGCTCCCGGCACACTGGGCCTGGGTACAGGGTCTGCAGGACCCTCTGCCCGGAGTGGACAGGGCTTCCTGGACAAGGCTCCTGAAGGGGTAGGAAAGCTGGGCTCCACGACTTGTCAGCCTCCTCCTCCTTGGAGAGCTTCTGGCCCGCTGGCTTCCTGCTGCCGTCTGTGTGGTTAGGACATGAAAACAGACTTGACTCCCGGAGTTAAACGGAAGAGAAAGTCAAGACCCTGCACTTTAGAGAAAAGCATGTATTGTTCACCTGTGGGGTCTGTTACCTCTAGTCTGGGGCAGCCTTCCTTATAGTGTTGTCACCTAAATGGGATGCTGGGCCACAGGAGCTTTCAAGTGGAGGTTTCAGAGCACAAATTGAACCAAGAGCAACGGCAGAGCCACAGAGTGTCGGAAGGTTTGTTATCTGCTGACGGCTGAGTTACCTCCTGAGAAAAGCTGCCCCGGACCTTTTCTTGGACAATGGGAAGTGATCTTTGAGCGGGAGACAGAGGACAGCGTGTGGACAAAGAGCCCTGACTGGGGGGTAAACAGCAGGACTTACAGGAACTGTAGCTGCTGTACTTTGCGTCCAAGAATTTTTCAAGTCAACGGTAGAAGTTTATAATAAAAAATTTCAGGAATGGCAATTCCTGTTTGACTGTATATGCCAACCTCTGATTAGTTGATAGAGTATTTAAACCTGATATTTGTAGATTTGATCACCATTTTCCTTAAGCTAAAGTGACTTTTCCCCCCAAATCACCGACAGATCTGAAATCTCCATGCAAACATTCCCTTGTGTTATTAACTCAAGGAGAAAGAATTCTGCTCACTGTCTGCTGAGGTCATCTTAATATTTTCCTTGTGGCTGTCAGTGGGAAATTCAAAAGTTCTAGGCTATAGAGTCCTTGTTTCCACTATCTGGGTTTAAAATGACCTGTGAATAGTGATTCATCACAGTTTACTCGTACATGCATGTATATACATGTACACATATGTAATACGTGTATATATACACATATTTGTACATATATGGACATATACAGTACATATATACTTTTTTTACCTTTTTAAAATGAGATATAATTCACACACCATAAAGTTCATCCCTTAAAAGTGTACAATATGGTGATGTCTAGTATATTCATAAAGTTGTGCAACCATCATTACTATCCAATTCCAGAACGTTTACAACATCCTCAAAAAAAATCCTGTACCTACAAACAGTCACTCTCGTTCCCTCCTCCCCCAAGCCCTGGCAATCACTGATCTACTCTCTGTCTCAATGGATTTGCTATATTTCCTGTAAATAAAACCATATAATATACGGTCATTTGTGTCTGGCTTCTTTCACAAAGCATAATGTGTTCACGGTTCATCTATGTTGTAGCATGTATCGGTTATTCATTCTTTTTATTGGCAAAGATTATTCCATTTTATGGATCTGCCACAGTTTGTTTATCCATTCATGAGTTGATGGACATTTGGGTTCCTTCCACTTTTTTGACTATTTTGAATCTCCTGCTATGAATATTCCTATATGAGTTTTTGTGTGGACATACATTTTCAGTTCTCTTGGGTACAGACCTGGCAGTGGAACTGCTGGGTCCTGTGCTAACTCTGGTTAACTTTTTGAGGAACTGCCAAACTGCTTTCCAAAGTGGCTGCACCATGTTACATTTCTACCAGCAATTCATGAAGGCTCACTTTCTCTACATCCTCATCCACACTTTTTATCGTCCGTCTTTTTGATTCTGGCCATCCTAGCTAGGTATAAAGGGGTATCTCATTGTGATTTTGATTTACGTTTTCCTAGCGACTGATGATGTTGAACATCTTTTCATGTACTTATTGACCATTTGTATATCTTCTTTGGAGAAATGTCTATTCAAATCCTTTGCCCATTTTTGAATTGTTGTTTTTCTCTCTATTGTTGAATGGTAAGTGTTCTTTATATATTCACTGTACTATATCCTTATCAGATATATGATTTGCAAATATTTTCTCCCATTCTGTGGGTTTTCTTTTCATTTTCTCGATGGTGTCCTCTGTCACACAAGTTTTTTATTTTGATGAAGTCCAATTTATTTATTTTTTCTTTGCTTGCTTGCTTGTGCTTTTGGTATCTCATGTAAGAAACCATTGCCTAATCCAAGGTTATGAAGATTTACAGCTATGTTTTCTTCTAAGAGTTTTACAGTTTTAGCTCCTAACTCTTAGATATTTTTGTGCTTAAATTACCAGGCTTAGCTCTGGGAACACTTCTTCCATTTTCAAATAACTTTTGCTGTATGAAAGAAAAAAAATTAAGAAAATAAAAAAAAAATGTACTTTTACAAAAGAGGAACCACACTTTAAGATTAATTTTGTAATTTGCTTTATTCATTTAATATATCTGAAACATTTCTCTATGTTATTATTCTTCTACATCATAATTTTGATCGGCAGCCCAACAGTCTATTGTTTGGATATGTATTATTTGTTTAATCCTTCATTATTGGTCATTAGGTTATTCTCCATTAAAAAATAATAGAAGTAATATGGTAATGAATGTGTGATAATTTCCTTAGAATAAATTCTCAAAAATGATTTTAAAAGGGTAAATCCCTATTTCCAGCATCCCGATAAAACAAGTATACAATGGTTCCCTGAGAATATTCTGGAACAAAATGAAGGAAAGTTAGACAGGTTAAAAAAAATAAACTCAACACGGCTTTCATTTTGGGGAAGTGCTTCTTGACCTTTTCCAATATGCACATATTTTCTGTAGATTATCATACAATAATACCAAGAACATTTCCTTTGTTACTACAGTTATAATTACAGTTTTAATCACTGTATAATATTATATTGATTTGAAGTGACATGATTTACTTATGATGTCCGGATGTTGAATACTTAGGTTGCATTCAACTTTTACTGCATGGATAACACCACAGTGACCGTATTTGTGCATACAGCGTTTTCCTTCTCTGGAAGTGTTTCCTCAGGGCAGGTTGCCAGTAGGCGGGTTTCTGGGTCAAAGGTTAGAACTTTTTGAGAATACACATATTGCTCTGTTGCTTCTAGAAGGGGTTGTCGCAATTTGCACTCCCCTCAGCAGCGTGTGAGGAACCAGTCTCCACGCTCACCTCCACCCTCACAAGTGTTTTCAAATATTTCAGCGAAAACTCCAGCAGAATGGCTCTTGAGTTAGGGGAGGGTAAAATTACCTTCCATTTTATTACTATTTTAAATTCAAAATGAAAGATGATTCTTTGCTTTACCGCATATTTCATATTCATCCCATTCTTTTTCTCAGAGAGTGAAGTTTTAAAAATTGTCTTTAAGCGAACAGAACACGAGGCTATAACGTATGAGGATTGTTGTTCGTGGTCTCTGAATTGCAAAATGTCTAATATGAACAGAAAGGTATGACAGTTTCCAAGTTAAAAAAACCCAGAAGTTCCATTTTCTTATCCATTGTTCATCCAGAGCCAAAGATTCTCTACATTTTATTTTTTGTAACCATAAAGTAGCAACCAGCCCACAACTGCACCCCCCACCCCATGGCTTTAGGTGGCTAACCGTCACCACAAACGTGGGTCTCTGGGAGTTTCTGAGTGTCATGCTCTGTATCCAGCTCCACAGTTATTCCCGCAAAGAACTTTGGCTGCCCTGGCTCCCATCGTCTGATGGCAGTGGATTAACCCAGCACATGATGTGCCAGGGTCCACCTCAGAGGAGGTGCCCTCAGCTCTGGGGGACTCGATGCCCAAGACCTTTGACGAGAATCTACTGCTGTCATGAGAGCTCTTAGTGGCCTAGAATGTTCTGTCAGTCATTTCCAGTTAAGCTGGCCTTAGGGCAGGTTTGGCCCAGGAGGAGTTCTCTGTACCTCTGAAGTGGGAAACCAGATCTCCCGTGATTGCTGTGGGACCCTCCCACCAGTTGAGGGAGGTTTGGCCACGAGAGGGCCCGTGTTCCGTGGGTTTGAAGGAGAACTGTGTGGTGGAGGAAGAGTCCCGCCGGAGGGGGAACTTTGAAAGCAAGGGGCTTTTTTGGCAAGTTAATAATAGCAAAGAGCAGCCTTCCCTGTCTGCTGTGGAAGCCCACGAGAATAACCAGCACTGGTTTGCTTACTGATGCTGCTTCTTTTGGCTGTTGAAAGGCCCAGATCCCAGGCCTCTGTCCAGAGGTGTGTGTGGAGGATGGTCATGGCCTGAGGGGTTTTGATTCTGAAATTTGGCTCAGATGGGATCCTGCAGATCTGATTGAGGAAGAGAGCTTTTCGCCTGGAAAAACAGAAGTTCGCCCTGCCCCTGTGACAGGTTCCCATGAGTGTGGTGTCTACCTGGAAAGGGGCAGGGTTTGGGGGTGAGGTGCTCAGCGCACCCCCTTTCTCTCATCCTGCCTTTGACTTGTGGATCTGGGTCTGAGTCCAGGCCCTCCCCTCTGCCCCGGGGGGACTTGAACTCTGGCTTCTCCAGTGAGGTCTGCTTTGGGGAGCACTTGTGGACCAATTCTGGACTCTCTGAACCCAACCTTCCCCCTACCTACCCTAACCCCCACGGAGGGGGCAGAGAACGTGTTCCTTCCTGGTTCTTCCTCCAGAGGGGAGATGAGCAGGATGTTTACCTACAAACCAGCTCACCTGTACGCACGTGACATCTTGAATTCTCCTTACCCCGCAGCGGTGGGAGCACCAGCCAGAAGGCTGAGACGGGCTCCTGGGAAAGCTGCCAGAAAGAGGCAGACACAATATTCTCAGAATATTCCCACAACGTTCCCAGGAAGGTTGAGTTGTTCCTAGAGGTCACACCCTCCATATCTTGGAGGTGGCACTATGGCCCTGGCTATCTCCCAAACTAGAGATTGGACAGTGGTCTTCCGGGCCTCCTCACTGAAGCGAAACATCCCATCCTGGTTCTGTCTGCTCCGTGACACCTCTGCTCACCCTCTCATTTCCCGTTTTCACTCCCACTGCCTGGGTTCAGACCTTCATCATATGTTGTATATTCAACATATTTTGTATATTGCATATCCATTGTGTATTGTGTATTCATCATATATTATATATTCATTGTATTTTGCATATTCATGGGATATTGTATATTCATCGCATTTTGTGTTGTGTCTATTGCATATTCATTATATATTATTTATTCATCGTATATTGACTCATATCAATGCAACAGGACTCCTAAGTGATCTCCCGTGTCAGCTCTCACCAGCTCCCAGTCAGCCCCATGTCTTGGCCTGAGTCACTTTTCTCCAGTGCAGCCTGTTCCAGTTACCTGCCCTGTTTCACGGATCAGGTTAAATTCTCTCCTTTAGGCCTCAGGCTCCCTGGGGTGGGCCTCCCCTCTCAAGCTTCCTCACCTGCCTGTCCTTCCTCCCAGGTCCCTTGCGTCCCTTGACGGTGTCTGGCTGTCTTACTCTCCAGGCTTTGCCAGGGCTGCTGTCTCTGCTGGGATCAGCCAGCAGATACTTTTTGGAAACAGGGACCAGCAAGTACACGGCATGCGATGGATCTCGGAGCACCTTGGTGGGCCTGAGTCAGTTCAGTCTTGACCACTGTCCAAGGGAGGTCTTGTTGGCATCTGTAGCTGCCCGGTGAATAGACTGAGGCTAGGAGAGGTTGGTTGACTGAACCAGGATCACACAGCTCAGGTGAAGTGGCTGGGGTCTGACCTGGCCCTCTGCCTCCCGAGCTGGGTTATTTCCATGCCCCCGTGCTGTCCCGGGACTCACTGGTAGCTCTGCGTTGGCATCCTTGATGATGGGATGGGATTGGCGCTCTTGCCGCTCACTAATCTGTTAACTCTGCTTGGCCTTGATGGCCTGTGGTCACTGGGGACTTTCCTCTGACCCTGATCTCCACGTAGCCTTTATCTCAACTGATTTTAGCTTTAGCTCAACTCTTCTCAGGCTGAGGGATCCCTCATGGTCCTTTCCAGTCCTTGATAACCTGCCAACATGCAGAGCACAGGGCACAGGTCTTGAGACGGGGAACTTTCTCTTGCTCCCTGTCCTGCTATGCACGGACCAGCTACTTGGGGAGCTGCATCCCAGCCTCACCACCTGCAGGTTCCCTCCGGCACATCACACACACAATGGTCACAGGCTCACACACCCACATGCATGCATCACACTCCTCACGCACAAGTGCTTGCTGACATACATGCTTATACACATGCCATACACAGTCACACACAAAGAGCCACTCATGGGAAACATGCTCACACACAGCCACACACCACGTGATGCACCAGTGCACACACACACACCACGCATAATCCCCCCACCCCATGTCCACACTTTCACACGTACTTGCATACCTTCTGGTCACAAATTGGCCCAGGAGGCAGGGGGTCCCACGGCTTGCTCCAAGGACAGCCTCTGTGATCCAAGTTCCAGAGTAACCCTTGTTGCTCTCGTCTCCATGGCCCATAATTAGCAGTGCCAGCGATGTCTCAGGATAATCAGGTGGTTTACCTGGTAGACTGATGGCCGAGCTCCCAGAACATCCTTGTCTTTTGGGTGAGGGGGATAAAGAGAGAAAGAAGGAGGAGAGCCTGAAACAGAAAGCAGGATGCAGGGCTGCACTTGGGGAAGGTTGACAGCAGTGCTGGTGGTTCCATCGGGCAAAACAGGTGCTGCTGACACTTGAAGTCTGATATTGGGGCAAATGCCGCCACTCCTTCTTGCTTCCTCTGGTTAAATCAGAAGAACTGAATTTCATTTTCCATATTGAATACTGCAGTTTCTGGACACGTGTTCACATGTAGTTTAACGAAGGTGGTAGTGTGTGTGTGTGTCTCTGTATGTGTGTGTCTAGTGTGTGGTATGTGTGTGATGTGTGCCGACTGTGTGTGCCTGCCTGTGTGCATGTGTGCTTGGACATGTGTCAGCATTATTCTGAAGAAAAGAAAGGATTCTAGGGTGTAGGGCAGTTAATGAAACATTACTGGTGAACTCTCTGGAATACTTCGGAGTTCCGGCAGTCATGGTCTGAATGTCTTACCCCTTTTCTCATCGCTTGTCCCTCACTGTTCTGACTTGGTCTGTGATGCTCTGGAATTGGCTGTGGGGCATAGAACATGGGTGGGGGGGTGCCATCCTCTCCTCTCCCTTTCCTCCCCGCCCCCCCCACCCCACCCAGAGGAGTCTGGGGGCTGCAGAGGGAGCTCCTCATCAGTGCCAGGGAGGTGAGGCAAGCTGAAGACTTGGCTGAGAGAGGGGACCAAAGGGCCAGTCCCCACAGCTGGGGCTGGAGCAGGTTTGGAAGTGGGGCAGGGAGCCAGGCATCTGGGCTGCAGCCCCTGCGCGGGACTTTTGAAGAAGTCAGGAGCACGTGGGTGGGGATCTGTTCCAGCCTGAGGGCGGGGCAGGAAGAGCAGTGAGTGGGTGTCCTGCAGCGTCCTCACTGCCAGATTGCTGTCTACACCACAGTGGCGGGCCTGAGGGAACTGCTCACGGGGAAATTCCAGCCCCCAGAAGCAGGCACAGAGGGAAGCTCAGGAGGTGAGAGCTCGGCCCTCTGAACCTGGAATATTTCCCTGCTGCTCATTAAAATTGCTGGAGAAAAGAATATCTTGAAACAACTTGTCTGGGAAAGGATAGAAATTAACCTCTGGTCCTCTTGAATTGGCTCGCTGGCTGAATGACTCATCTGAAGCACACTCGGATAAGAAGAGAAGGGACAACACTCAAGGGAGAAAATTCTGACGTGGACGGGTGGATTTTTCTCAAACAGGCAACACACCAACTTAAGTTTGTAAATGAGTGGGAGGATGTATGTAAAAGTACCGTTTGGAAGGCAGTGTGCTGACCCAGTTGTAAGGGACTCTGGTGACCAATTTCTGGGTCTGCTGGTAGTGTTTCCTCCTGCGACAAGCAGGCATAGCAAGGACTTTCTTTCTTGGCCATGGACAGGGGCCCTGACCCCAGGCTGTGGCCACCTGGTGACAGCCAACGACTCGATGACTCATGCCCTTTGTGCTTTGTGCTCGTTTTCATATTATTACCCTCATGTCCTTCCAAGGAAAGCACATTCCTCAGAAAGAGAAAAAACAAACTACTTGCTGTGTACTTGATTTAACCTTTTTTGTAGGTGAATACTGAACGTGCTTATGGACAAGAATCATTTCGATAAATGGAAACATTAATTTTTATTGGGGGATGGGGCGGAGGGCAATTTTAGTCTTGGATTCTCGTGTTTTTTTTTTCAGTAAAATAACATTATGAAAAATAACAATTTATTTTTCTAGTGGATTTTTTCAAGGGTTTTAACCAGTTGGAGAAACAATATTCATCATGTAGAGCTATGCAGAGAGGAAGGAGCCCACGTTACAGCTTGGACTAAACGATATGTTCTGAAAGTTTCTAAAGGGAAAAGGCTGTTGAAAAATGGCTTACTGTTTTTGGTGGGTGGATCCACTTTTGGCTCATCTGTAACCCTTGTTTCCAGGGCAGTGGCTTCCTTCAGAAAAAACCAGCCTTAGCAGTGAACAAAAATGGCTTCCAAACCCCGAGTGACACCTCTGAGCTCTTGTAGCTGAGGTGTTTTCTTTTGAGGAAAATGAAGTTAATGGAAGCTTCCGGAACATCTCACAGACTGGAGCCCTATTCCATGCAGGACCTCTCCACGCTCCTGGTTAGGGACCCAGACAGCTGAGGCACGGCCCAGAGGCTGCAGCCGCCAGACTTGTGCACTCAGAGCCCGCAGGAAATGGAAGCATCCCAGCACTCCCCACGGACACATTCTGGAGACGGCATGAACCTGCTCTTAAAATCATAGCTGCATCATTATTTATTGAAAAGGAAGGAGAGATTTATTATCTCCTCCAAATACACAACCATGGAAATTTTTGGTTAAGTATACTGTGACCTGGAGAAAAGCTTCACCTGGGTTAGGGAGTGGGTGGGGAGGAGAAAAAGGAGAAATAAATTGAGGATGTTTAAGTGCACAGGTCAGCTGACACTTGAGCCCCT
The DNA here is from genome assembly GCA_031878705.1 of Tapirus indicus. NCBI lineage: Eukaryota > Metazoa > Chordata > Mammalia > Perissodactyla > Tapiridae > Tapirus > Tapirus indicus. The sequence goes on along the minus strand of CM062923.1, from coordinate 6,869,802 downwards.
CTTGTCACACTGCAAAGAGCTCTCTCAGTTCTAAGGTCGCCCATAAATCAAGATGTACACGGACTATAACCGATGCTTGAATTGCAGGTGAGAACGTGTTTACTGAGGGGTTGAGGGTTACAGGGCAGTATGAAGCTCGTGTGTGTGCATGTGCATGTGTGTACTTGCACACGTGTGTGCGGGCCACAGCCTGTGGCTTCTTCTTATAAGGACTTTTAATCTACTCTTATAGTGAGGGCAACCACAGATGGCTCAAAAAAGAAGATTAAAAATATTGATGGGGCCAGCCCAGTGGTATAGTGGTTATATTCAGCATGCTCCACTTCAGCAGCCCGGGTTCGTAGGTTTGGATCCCGGGCCTACACACCACTCATCAAGCCATGCTGTGGCGGTGTCCCACATACAAAGTAGTGGAAGATGGGCATAGATGTTAGCTCAGGAACAATCTTCCTCACCAAAAAAAAAAAAAAATCGAGGTGATAAATAATTGTATTAATATACTAAAGCTGCCATAACAAAATACCATAGAGTGGGCTGCTTAAACAACAGAAATTCATTGTCTCTCAGGTCTGGAGGCTGGAAGTCCAAGAACAAGCTGTCTGCAAGGTTGTTTTCTCCTGAGGCCTCTCTCTTTGTCTTGCAGATGGCCACCTTCTCTCTGTGTCCACACGCGGTCTGTGCATGTCTATGTCCTAATCAGATCTTCCTATAAGGACACCAGTCGTATTGGACTAGGACCCACCCTAATGGCCTCATTTTACCTAAATTACCTCTTTAAAGGCTCTGTCTCCAAATACAGTCCCATTCTGAGGTCCTGGGGTTAGGACTTCAACATATGAATTTTGGTGGTGGGGGGCGCAATTTGGCCCATAACAATGATTTTAAGCCTAAACAGTAGAATAATGTATGTACAGCATCTAGCACAGTCCCCTGCCCAGATCAAATGCCACTGTGCGTTGTTTCCATTGCTCTCCACTCTGTACCTTCTACCACATCTAAGGATAAATTCTCAACAGGGGACAACCTGGATGGACCACAGGCCCTGCAGCAATTTGGAATTCCTCTCCTCTAGCCTTTTAGTTTCTTCCGAGAGAGAATTTCACATATCTTTTTTTGTGTGTGTGTGTGAGGAAGACCAGCCCTGAACTAACATCCGTTGCCAATCCTCCTCTTTTTGCCGAGGAAGACTGGCCCTGGGCTAACATCCGTGCCCATCTTCCTCTACTCTATATGGGAAGCCGCCACGGCATATCTGAACCTGTGAACCCCGGGCTGCCAAAGCGCGAACTAAACCGCTGCGCCACCGGGCGGCCCCGAATTTCACATATCTTTGGAGAGACTCTCATAGAATTAGTGCCTTTTTCTCTTTCAGCAGAGTCTGGGTGATGAACTGCCAGCTGAGTACAAATTTTTACGGGGCCTTTAGAGCCCTGTGCGCAGTTTTGATGGTTCCCCAGGTGAGAGGGGACCAGAGGGACAAGGTCTCATCATTGTTCAGATGGAGAAGACTCGGGAAGGGAGGCTGAGTGGCTGCCTAAGGCTGAAGTCAGTCAGAGGCAGAGCCCAGGTCTCTTGATTTCTTCTCCACTCCTATCACAGCCCTGAAATCCACAGCCCCTCCCTCGAGACCCATAGATCCCACCTCTGTGGTGCCTGAGAAGCAGAGAGGCCACTCAGGCATGTGGGGGAGGGGAGGCTGCTGCTCAAGATCTAGCCAAGAGCCCTCGTCTCCAGGCTCTGTTCCTCTCACATTCAGCTCCCCACCCGCCCCTCCCACTGACCCTCGGCATCTAATGATGGCCTTTCCTATGTGTCCGCCTGTCTGTCTGCTAACTGATTGTCTGTCTGACTCAGGGCCTCTGTGCAGTCGGGAAATTTGTGCATTGCCAAACCTACACAGCTGAGCATGACAGCCCTGGATTTGTGTGTATTGTCCCTCAGACTGTGACTCCCTGAATCCAGGAATGCTTTAGGATTCAGCTTTCTGTGAGTGATCTCTAGCAAGTTGGTAGGCACCTAGGAAACTTTCTATATGTTTGTTGAATAAATGGATGAACGAATTTCAACATAGAAGTTTGGAAGTGGAAGAAACCTAATGCTCCTTTTTTCCTGACAAGTGTAGAAATCTCTACAATGTCCCTGACTGCATTTCCTTGAATGCTCCCAGAGATGAGACACTCACTCACCAAGTAGCAATTTCTCTGCTGGGAAATGTTGACACTTAAAACAATTTTTTATAGTAGCTGAACTCTGGCTCCTTCTCATGTTTATCCTGTGGTCTTAGTTCTGGGCAGGACCTTGGAGATCTCTTGTCCAGGGATTCTCAGAAGGAAGGAAGAAGGCGTCTTCTGGGTGGGGGCAGGTGGGGTGAAGTCAAAGATCATTTGAAAAAGCCAATGTATTATTATATATTTTGAAATTTGGAAAATGAAGAAAAAACTATTATTTTAATGGTAAAACTATTATTTTAATGATAAAAACTATCAACAATAAAGGGATGAGAAATTACAAAATGAGGGAGGGAGATGGGGGCTGAGGTGATGATCAGGTATGTGGTGGTAACAGACTTCTCAAAGTTTACCTGGCCATATTGTTTTGAGTTTTGAACCACATGAATGTATCACCTGTGCAGAGTGAAAATTAAAATTTTAAAATGAAAAGCAGGAAAAACAAAACAAAAGGAGGTAAATTTTGCTTCGTTGGGATGAGAAGTCACAGTGATTCCAATGGCATGTCATCCCATCCTCTACCAAACTTCTTTTGCCAAAAGAGGGTGTTTTTTGTGTGTGTGAGGAAGACCAGTCTTGTGCTAAACATCAGTCACCAATCCTCCTCTTTTTTGCTGAGGAAGACTGGCCCTGGGCTAACTTTATATGGGACACTGCCACAGCATGGCTGACAAGCAGTGCATCTGTCCATACCCAGGATCTGAGCCTGCGAACCCCAGGCTGCCAAAGTGCAAACTAAGTCACTGTGCCACCGGCTGGCCCCAAAAGAGGGTGTGTTTTGATAAAGGTTAACAGGCAGGTGATTGGGCCCCCTCTCTTCTGAAGGAGGAACTGGAAGCTCAGAAAGGTAAATGGTTCTGTCCAGTTGCAAAGCATGTCAACTCATACTCTCTGCCCTTCAGAAGCCCAGTTTGCAGATGAATTTGGTAGAAACCACTTTGGTCTGAACATTAAGTTGGAGATGTCTGTTGACCCCTCCATTTGAATTCTTATGAGTTATTAACTTGGAGCTGACAAGGGCGTAGGTGACTACCCTATAGCTATTGAGAGAAACATTTGTAAATTTCACTTCACAGCTTCTCTGAGCCTTAGTATAAATTTACAAAATGAAAAACCAATAACTTGGGAATACGTGAAACTTCATGGATTCATAAAAGCAGATTAGATCAAGATGCCATTTTTCCACCAATTATATTGGCAAAGATGAACCAGTTTGGTCATCTGCAGTGTTGACTAGGTGTGAAGAAATAGGACTCTCAAACGCTGTTGGTGGTAGTGGAAATTGGTCCAGCTTTTATATTATTTGGTGGCTATTTTACATTATGTATCAACACCACAAGTGCATATATTTTGAGGCCTCCAATTCTAATCCCAGGAATTTATCCTTCAGATATATTCTGGCAATGCAGGTGAAGGTATGTGAACAAGGTTTTCATTACAGCAAGATTTGTAATGGTGACAAACCAGAGGCTTAGTATGTGAATTATGATACATCCACATAATGGACTAATATACTGCCACTGAAATAAATGAGGTTAATTTTGTATGGAAAACATGCCAAGACATGTCATTAAATTTAAACAAAAAGGCAAAAACTCACGATGATGATATACATCTATTCTTTGCAAAAAGGTATTTTTATGTCTTTGTGAAGATGGGAATTTTCTGGACAGATGCACAAGAAATTGTTGATGGTGGTTACCTCTGGAGAGTGTGGGAGCTATGAAATCAATGGGAAACTGACTTGAGATTGGGTAACCTTTTGTAGTGATCAAATTTGTTCACTGTGGGCATGCAGGATTTTCATTTTAAAAAGGCAGCCTTTCCCTCCAACAAAAATCTAATAGAAATCTAGGTCATTGTGAAAATCAAATTAGATCGCTCAATTCAATTCAATAAACTTCTATTCAGCACTGATTATGTTCTAGCCACTGGCTAACGTATGTAAAAACTGCTCCATAAACTGTTAACCACCATAAAAACTGAGAGCAAATGATTTATTTCAGATAGTACAGGTAATTAACCAAATATTTATAAGAACCAGCTTCCATTTATAAGACAACCCTCCAGAACATCAAGATTCATTGCAAATGAGCAGTCGTTATTATTTTATTAAGTGCTAGATTTTAGCAACACAGAATTACAAACTTACCACCTTAAAAAGCACACTCATAACCACTCCCTCCAAATCCTTCCAGAAAGCCAGAAATTAGGGTGAAGATATTTTAGGACCTGGGATAGATGGTTACATGTCACAAGACCTGTGGTGGGAGGGAGGGAGGGAGAGAGATAGAGAGAGAAAGGGAGGAGGAGGGAGAGAGAGAGAGAGGGAGAGAGGAAGAGGAGTAGAACGCTCTTGCATGACATTTCAAGAGCATCCTTTCTCTAGGGTGCCATTACACCACTTTAAAACTTTGACTCATCCTTACTGTGACTTCTTGGCTTGCAGATGTTTAAAGATGCTGTAAATATTCGGATATTCCATTAAACAACGCCCGCCCTGAATGCCCACCGCCTTCTGACTACAGTTGTCCCTAAGGACGCCTTTGGTTTTCCCGAGTGCGCCCAGCACATTGATGTTATTAGGAAAATCTCTATCACTTAAGATTTCTCCTGCAGCCGACGGGCCTGACAGCTTTGTGTGAGCTGCTTCTTGGGTTGTAGGAACGGGTTACAGCATGTGTCTTAATGATCCTATGAGGCTGCAGCCTGTGCATGTTTCAAAATCATCTCCCAGGGCAGCGTGAATCAATAGATCAATGAGTTGTGCTCCCATGACTATTCCTAGAAGGTAGAAAAGGATGTGGCTTCTTAGAGCCCAAAAGGCATCACACTGCCCTTAGGGGTGTGACACAGCTGTCCTTCCTCCACCTTCCCTGCAAGAAGCAGCATAGTCCAGACACTGTGCAGTCTGAAGGAGGGAAGACAGGCCGCCCTGGGTGCAGGGGGGCGACTGAGACCCCTCTCACCAGGCAGGTGATGCTCTCCCAGGGGAGACAGGCCCTGGAGCTGTGTGGTCTGGGATCAACTCCCAATTCTAGCACTTAACACTGGTAAGACCCTGGGAGGTCCATGCAGCCTCTCTGTGCCTCAGTTTCCCATCTGTGAAATGAGGATGACGACAGTGAGATTGCCCAGGGGATTAGGACAGGCAGAGCGCTTACCCTGTACTCTGGTTATTCGATCACTAGAACTGGGACCCGACTTTAGGAGAGAGGATAGGGAGGGTGTGGAATCTGGAAGGGAGACCTTGAGTATCTTTCTGCCTCTCTCCTTCTAGAGTCGTGTTTTGGGTTGCAAGACGGTTCTGGCTGAACCGTTTTTGAGGCTTTTGGTCCAAGGGCCTGTGGGACTCCACGGGGCTTTGGGAGAGCTGGGGGGGTCAGTGTGGAACATCAGCAGAGGAGGGGGAGGCGGGTTGTTCGGGGCAGGTTCTGGGCCATAAGCTCCAAGGGAGGGGGGCAGGAGGCACCGGTAGGTGGACCTGGCTTCAAATCGGGCTCTGCCATTTACCAGCTTTCCACCTGTCTCTCTGGGTTCCAGTTTCCAAATCTGTAAGACGGGGCTGACTTTACACCAAGTTGTTTTGAGGACTAGAGACGGTGGGCGTAGAGCACTTAGCGCAATGTGCCAAACTGGTATTCATCACAGAACTGTTAGTTATAGGGACCGGGGCTGGACTTGGAGAGAAGGGCGGAGCTCAGGACTGAAGCCCTGCTGGGGGAGGGAGCCAGAGGGCCCGGGCCAGGAGGGCCTCGCCTGGTTGTACCTGGGCCCTGCAGCACCCAGGCATAGGGCAGAGCCCCACCGCAGTTCTGTGGCACCCACAGTCGGGGTCCCGCTTCACGTGCTGGCAGCTTTGGTGCTGCTTGTCACTGCTAGGAGGGAGATAATGAGTCAGGGACCGAGGTAACAGGGTGGATCTGAGGGTATAGGGTACTTGTGCTGTTGAGGTGGCCCCTGGTTACATCCTACCTGACATCTTTGGAACACGCAGAGTTTTCAGGGGAAAGCCAGGTTCCCCAGCCCCCACCCGGGTGAAAGCCCCGCTCCCTCCAGGGCCTGGGAGGGGAAGCGGAAGTTGGAGTGCTCAGTTTCTCCCTCCCTGGCGCTCACTCAGCAGGCTGCACTCCTTAGGGCCCGGACTCCTGGGTTCCGACAGCCCCAGAAGGTCAGACGTGCCCTTCCAGCTGGGCTGGGCCTGCGCCCGGGGCTGTCCCATGGTTGGCACCTCCTCCCACAACCCCCGGAGGAGACAGTGCTGTGGGTGATGTGGGACGGCCAGGGAGGCAGGGGCCCTCCGACTCAAGCGCATTCCTCCTTTAGAATCGTGCTGTTCGCACAGCTCATGGTAGGCTCACAATTTGCTCTCAAACCTCGTTTTTCTCACTTTAAAGCAAATGTGGGTAGACTTGAAATGTTTCTTGACCTCCAAACTCCAGTCTGTGGATTTAGTTGTAAACCTATCCCAAATCTGGGGTGGGTTTAAGATTTGTAGATGTGCTCTTCTGAGCTGGTCTGTGTCTTGCCTTGTCTTAGTTTTGTCTTGTCTGGGATCCTGAGCGGTGACCTGTCCCGGGACCACCCTCACTGCCCCCGTGGGGTCTGACTTCTGGCTGGGCAGCACCACACCCCACTTCTGTCTGGAAGCGACAGTGCCTCGCTCCCCTCCTCCCACCATGCCCTGAGCTATTTTGGGCCACTGGCCACCCAGTTAGTCCAGCCCCTCTCCACCTTGAGTCTCCGCAGCACTCACTGCCTACACTCGGTCTGAGCAGTAAAAGAATTAACCGGAACCCCTCTGGCTTTGTATCCACTGCTCTGGTACTGGAACCTTTGTGGGCTGCCCAGATCTACCCCAGCCTCGCCACGGGTCAAACGTGAGTGCAACTGTAGGAGGAGGCAGGCAAAGCAGAGCCAAACATCCAGAGGGAGCATGGGCCTTCTCTTGCCGTCCCCCTCAGAGCCTCTGAGAGCTGCCAGCCCCTCTCAGCGAGCCCAGTGTCTCCTGCCCGGCCAAGCAGCCGAGGGCCAGGCTCCTGCTTGTGAGGCCTGAGCTGTGTCGAAGAAGGGGCATGGCAGCAGGTATCAGAGAAGTTTCTAGAGGTGTCTGGTGTCACGTGGGTCTTGCTGCAGCTGCTGTCTCAGGGGTGGACTGAGCTCCACACTCAGTAGCCAGGAATCTAATCACTTACAGGGCGCTCTCCCCATGGCGACCTTTCCTTCCGTATTGAGCAGGATGACTTCTCACATGTCAAGATCTTTAGCTCTCACCTAGCCACGCCCATGTCAGGTGACTTACTGCCAACTCAGAAGCAGAAAGGTCAGACATTTCTGAGTGGTTTGAAAAATAACAACAAAAAAGAATCCTAGAACAAAATGAAAAAGGCCCTAGAATGCCTGAACTTTCACAGATCCCAAACCCAGGGGTGCTTCTCCTTCCTCAGAAAGGAGACAGGGCTGCAAGCTACTGAGATGTGGCGGAGAGCACATTTCAGGTGCTCTGGAGAGAGAGGGAGAGAGAGAGAGAAAGAGAGGGAGAGATTTATTTTAAGGAACTGGCTCACGAGACCCTGGAGGCTGACAAGTCCAGAATCTGCAGGGTCGGCTGGCAGGCTGGGGGCCCAGGAAGAATGGATGTTGCAGTTCAGGTCCGAAGGCTGCTGGCAGAATTCTCTCTTCCTCATGGGACCTCAGTCTTTTCCTATCAAAGCCTTCAACTGATTGGATGAGGCCCACCCACATTATGGAGGGTCATCTGCTTTATCCAACGTCGGCTGATTTAAATGTTAATCTCATCTAAAAAAATACTTTCACGGACCTCTAGACTAATGTTTGACCAAATATCTGGGTACCATGACCTAGCCAAATTGCCATCTCATGGCCCCCGAGGACAGCTGGATGCTCACCTGTCCACTTGCAGGCCTGTTTGTCCTTCTCTTGCGTGGTGTGGCTGCTGCTGTCCCCTAGGCTGCCACCGTGAGCCACAAGGTCAGAAGCCTGGGTTCCCCTCGGCCTGCTGCTTGCTTAGACTCAGTCAGATGTCTTCTCAACACGCTCCCCAAGACTATGGCGACGGCCACTGATGTCAGACACGCCTGGGGTTTGAATCCTGGCTTTGTAACTTCCAAGCAAAAGCAACTTAACTTTTCTGGTTGTCAATTTTCTTACCCAAAATGTCTCACCAAAATACTTTTTAACCTCATAGGGTTCTTATCAAGATTAAATGAAATGATACATGAGGTATATTTAATATGCCAGGAAATACTGGTTGAGTGTTTCCCACGTGCTGGACACTGTTCTAAGCTCTTCCAAGCTCTGCATGGACTCGTTTAATCCCCTGCAACAACTGCATCAGGTACGTATTATTATCGTCTCCATTTATTTTTTAAAAACAGTTTTATTGAGATATAATTCACACATCATACAATTCACCCATTAAAAGTGTACAATTCATTGCTTCTAGGTATATTACATTATTACTTTTGTAAAAATGTGATAAAATATACTTAACCTGAAAATCCTTTTTAACCGTTTTAAGTGTACACTTCAGTGACATTAATTACATTTACAATATTGTGCAACCATCACCGCTACCTCTTTCCAAAACTTTTTTGTTCTTCCCTCTCACAGAAACTGTCACTCTTAAGCATATTATCCCCATTTTACAGATAAGAAAACCGAGGCACAGAAAGGTGAGGAAGCTTGTCCAAGGTGACACAACAAGCAGGTGGTGGAGCCAGGGTTTGAACGCAGTAATCTGGGTTCAGAGCTTGTGTTCTTATGCCCCAGTGAACAGGGTATCCAACAACAGCTACTGTTTATTGAGAACCCACCACATGCCAACACTTTCCTCAGTCCTTGTAATGAGGCTGCAAGATAGCTATTATTGCCCCTATTTTACAGCCAAGGAAACTGAGGCTCATAGAAGTTGGGCAACTCGCCCAAGATCACAACCACACTATGTGGCAGAGCCAGAGTTTGAGCCTGGGTCTCCCTGATCCCCAGGGTCACGCTCTTTCCGCCTTGCTGCACATCCTCCCACAGGACCAACCATGTCTTACGGCTTTCCTGGCGCCCCGCCCAGCACACAGTAGGTGCACAAAAGGCGAGCTGTACTGCCCTTCAAGGCTGCAGCCGGGAGGGAAGCCTGGCCATTCCCAGGGGCACTCAGCGGGTCCTGCAGATAGAGGAGAACTCACGTCAGGGCGGAGGAACCTTCATTCCCCAAAGACAGGGCCCGGGTTCCCGTCCTGGTTCCTGAGAGTCTGCAGGGGAGACTGGTGGAAAACAGGCCATACGCGGAGCCATTCCCCTCTCGTTCCGTTCCACAGACGGCTCCCGAGGGCCCCCAAGCACCCCGCAGTGGGCAGGCCACAGGGATCTGCCTGAAGCTCCTGTAGTCCGCTCAGATGGGTTAGATGTTGACGCAAATTGCGAGGGAGGGGTGGGGGTTTTGGGGTGACGGGGGAATGTTTAAAGGAGAGAAAGATTATATCCGGGCTCAGGAATAATGAAAGGCTCCATCAGAAAAGGTCTTAAGCGATGAAATGGACTTACACAAAAAGAGGTGATTTTGACAGGGACAGGTGACGCCGGGAGGCAGCAATAAGAAGGTGCCAGCTGGAGGTGGGCAGGGGAGCAGGGAGAATAGCACGTCGCCCTGGACCAGGCTGGGAAGGTCCGCAGGGAGGAGCATCTCTGCGTGGCCAGCGGGGTGGGCCGAGCCCTCCCTGAGCGCCCCACCCCCACCCCGTGGCCCCGCCCCCAGGGCCACGGCCCCCTGCTTGTCCTACTTGGAGCAGCAGCGCGTGCGCCCGAAGGGGAACCTGCTCGGGACAACCTTTTTTTCTGACGGAGCCGGAAGAGCTGGTGCAGGTGGTCTCGGATGTGTGTTCCTCTTTGCCTCTGATGTCTGGAAGGGGAATTCAGCAAAAAGGACTCCAGTGGAGCTCTGAGCCCCACCAACTCAATCCAGGCTCTAGAGAGGTGCCCGTGTAGCCCAGCCCCGGGGTCCTGCGGGGCTGCGCACCCTCTCTCCCCTTCCCTCCTCTGCACCCCCGGTCCACCCCCTGGCCCAGGCAGAGGCCCCTCTGTGCCTGTCCCGACATGATGGGTGGCCATCACCCTGCATCGTGTCTGCTAATCACAAATCTCCCTCCTCGGTCAGGAGCTCCTGAGGGCAGAAACGCTGCAGTTCTATGACTGCGCAGAGTGAGGCCTTCACCAAGTGTTGTGGAAGGAGAACCTGTGTGTGTGAACCCCCTCCTCTCCCCTGAGCCAGGCCTTGGGCAGAGCCCTCCCCAGCAGCCTCACCCCTGGCATGACCATGACCAGGCTGGGCTGCACAGCACTGGGCAGGAGGGGGTGCCTCCTCCACCTGGGGGGCCCAGCTGCTTCTCTCCCCGTCAGCCCTGGGACGAGAGGTGCCCACACCTCAGGTGTGTTTCCTGTGTGCTTGGCCTTCCCATCCCCAGGCTGGGGGAGGCTACAGGCAGAGGGAGAAGCAGGAACGCAGCTAAGGAAAGGCTTTTTCCTACAGACGGTCATCAGTCCATCCCTCGGGAAGCCTGGGCTTCCCAGGCTGGCTCCCTGAGCCCTGGGGCAGTCCTGGCCCCAGTTTCTCTGGGTTTCTGGCCTGGGCGCACTTGCTCCCTGCCTCAGAGCGGGGCCCACAGAATCTGTGATTGGGCGGTGCCTTGTCCTGTATCTCAGGAGTGTGGAAAGCAGCTTCTCTGACTTCTTCAACATTCCTGGAAAATGGTCTCAATTTTCTGGAAGAAGGAAGGAGGATCCGGTTCTTGGAATGTTCCCGGTTACTCTTTACAGGGACACAACTCACTCAATTCCCATGTGAAAGCTGGGACAGCTATCCACAGCTCCAACCCCTGCCTGGTGGCTGTGCAGTCCCCAGCCAGGCTGTCCGGCCCTGGCTCAGCCCCCGCGGGTGGCCGGCCTTCCAGGGCTCTTGCGGACCCACCTGCTCTCACGTCTGTCCTGGGCTCCCTTGCCCCCACTCAGGGGCAGCCCTGAGGCAGGTGAAGGAGGCCGGTGAGGGTCCAGGGGTCTTCTTGAGGAACTCTGAGAGAGGGGCCTGTGTTAGGGCTGCGAATGGAGTTCCCAGGCTGCTCTGCCCAGGGCCCAGCTCCCTGCAGCGTCCTGGGGCTGACTCTCTAATCTCTGGCCACCGCTGGTCCTCTCTCCTGCCACTGTGCATTCTCTCCGTGCAGCCTCTCTGGCCAAGCCCACTGAGCAGGGAAGGACTTAGAGGTTAGGGTAGGAGGAAGCTGGTGGCCTTGATGCCGCTGGGCAGCAGCTCTCAGGGCTCTGGGACCCTGTGTGCCCAAGGAGAATGAGTGTCAGTGGATTCAGTTTGGTGTCAGAAAAAGCAGGGGGCTCTGGGTCCTGGAGGTGGTAGGACCCCACTCTGTCTATCCTCCCGCAGTCCCTGGTCCTGGAGTTATCCAGGCTGCCCGGCCAGGGTGCCTTCAACCTAGAGGGTGATCTGATAACTGAGTCTCATAGGCCTGGGGGTTGGAAGATGTCTCAGGGACGCTGGAGCACGTTGTCTGGGCCCTTTGTGAAAACACCGCCCGCTCAGGAGGTGTCCACAGAGGGCCAGAGAGGCACTTGGGCTCTGTCACCATTTGCCAGCGAGGCTCTGGGCCCTGGTTTCTGTATCTGGCTGCACGCAGGATGCATTGACAGCTGCTCGCCTGACTGCATGATCCTCAAGGGCAGGGTCTGTGTTTTTGACCTTGTGTCCAGCACCTAGCGCAGTGCCAGATACTCAGGAAACCTGTGTCCCTCCCTCTGGCTGCTGTCCCCAGCCCGGCTGTCTCCAGCCCGGGTGCTAGCTGGTGATGGGCTTCTGCCTGCTTCCTTTAAGGAACTCTTTGTCCACCCTCCCCCTCCCTCTGCTTGAAGAGCCCGTGAGGTCCCGAGTGTCTCCCCGCAGTCCCCTCCCAGGCCCTCTCCCGCCCCTCCTGGCTTTCACATGGGGAAAGGCTGCCCCAGCTCCTCACATGTGCACAGAGGCTCTGCAGTTTCCAGAAGAATCCACCCACTCAGCAGTCTGCCCCCCACCTTGCTGGAGTTTCCTGTCCTCCGTGGGGCTGGCTCCCTGGAACATTCTCTCCACTCGCACAGCTCTCGGGCACCCCTCCTCTGCCCTGCCTGAGGGGGAAGGCCTCACCCCCACCTCAGTGACTCCAGGGCAGCCTGTTCCTCCTGCCTCAGCAGCTCTTCCCACCTCCAATAGGGTCAGCAAGTTCTTCTCTGCTTGTTGGGCCCCTGGCTCCAGGCTGTGTGATCCGGAGACACCAGTGTCACGGCTACCCAGATACTTGTTGTGTTGCAAGCTGCAGCCTTGTCCTCTAAGACAAGGCCTGAGGGCTTTTCTCATTTGCCCCAGAGTTACCTACAGGGCGGTAGGGTGTGGGAACCTCCCTTCTGGGTCAGGGCATGGTCTGGCCTGGTCACCCGAGGTTTCTCCACAGGAGCTTCGTGAAAAATTTCTGATTTTCACATTGTCACAGGACAAAAGAAACCATAATTGTTTCATACCATGTACTACTCATTTTGTGTACTATCATCTTTCATCTCATGAAAAATATTTGATGGTGCCTTTGGGGGAAGAATTGGGCCATGCATGGGGGCGGGTGGTGAGTCCCCATTATCACAACATATGCAAAACTGTATGCTCACCCTTTTCCCCACCTACCCTGGTTCCCTGAACATTGAGACTCACTTAAAATCACAACTATCATTTTTTTTTAAGTCTACTTTGTTGAGAAGTTGCAGAGTTTTGCCTTCCAAGGGTGGATGATAGATTCAGGAGTTTAATCATTCATTCGTTAAATAAGTAAAATGTTTTGAGCACCTACTGTGTGCTGGGCACCATGCTAGGCAGACTGTGGGGAGACACAAGTGGACAAGAGGGACACAGCTGCCCTCGTGGAATGGCAGGTCCGTGGGCTTGAATCCCAGCTCTGTGGTTCACTGTAACCTTGGGCAAGTCCTTTAATCTTTCTGACCTTCAGTGGTTTATCTATCAAATGAGGATGAGAATTCCTGATTCACTGAGCGGGCCTGACATACAGTAGGTGCTCAATAAATAGCAGCTCTTATTGCTGTTTTCCAGGCTATAGACTGTCCTCTTTCTTCTCACATGGAAATTGCCTGGGAAGCTACTGAACTCTTGGCCCTTGAGTCAGCTGGCTGTCCTGAGTCCCGTCAAGGATCCTCAGGAGATGGCTGATTGGCTCCTGGGACATGCCAGGCTGTGGGCCATGCAGAGCTGCTTAGCAGCCCAGAGTCCGAGCTGTCACTGCGTTCTGTCTAATTTCTGTTTCTGTGTGCTCTGTAATTGGGCCACTATTTGAGTCAGCTGGAGTAGTTAACGACCTTGAGAAGGGATCCCAGCCCTGAATATAGAATCCTGCTCTTTTGAAGTCACCCACTTTCTTTGTGGGTCTAATGTGTTTGTGTTTCCCCCTCTTGGGCATGTCCTCTCTCTGCTTTGATGCTGCCTCTGCAACAACAGGGCTCAGAATTATTAATTTCTACTGCACAGCAAGGTGCAGTTTTATTACACAGAAAGGGGGGACATATAATTGCTATCTTGAGTAATCATTTTCCGAAGGCTGCGAGCATAACCTTTAATTAATATTTCATTTGCAGCCATGGTGGGTAACTTGAATAGGGCCTAAAAATATTGCTGTCCCTATGCATGGAGCGACTGTGAACTGGGAGACATGGATCCTGTGTGTGCTATTCAATTGTTTGCAATTATTTCTAAAATTAAAAATGTCTAATCCATTAGCCCATAATAAAATAGGGGAGAGGCTCACAGAGATGCAGCTCTTCAGTGAGTGTGATAAAGGTGCCAATGCCAGGCGTAATTTATCTCAGCCCCTCCGCTGGGGGAGCCATCTCAGCTGCCAGTGAAATGAATTTGGGGCACAGGGGTGTGGGGGGCCAGCGACTCACTGATCAAAGCCGGGATCCCAGGTCGTGCCCCACAAGTGCTGTGTGCCCACTTCCACAGGTCACCGGGTTTAAGGACTCAATGGGAAGTGCTGTCTCTTTGATGTTTCCTGGAGCTGGGCACTAGAGACGTTCAAAATGCCTCCTGGGAGAGGGCCGAAGGCTATGTCCCTGGGTGGCCGGGAACCCTGAGAGACACATGCTCTTGGGGCAGAGAGGAGGGCAGGTGGGTGGGGAGGGTGGGAAGGGAGCAGGTCAAGGGCACGGAGAAATGTAGTCATGGGTCCTTTGGTGACTGACAGTGATTCTGCACAGCTTCCTTCCCAGCTGTGGGGATTCTGCCTGGTTGGGGACACAGAGCTGGCTCCTGCGTGGTGACTGAAGGCCTTAAGAGATGCAAGTCTATCTGCCCAGCTTCTTATGGTCCGCAGGTTATTTCACAGACACAAGTTTGTCTGTCCCTGCTAGCAAACCTCTGAGACTGGTGGGAATGTGGTGACATCACCACCATAGGCACCTGTTGATCTCTTAGTCATCAGCTTTATGTCACCGGATCCTCCCAACAACCCATGAGGAAGGAGCCACTTCCTCCCAGATGAGGCCCCTGGGCGTTTTTGCTAAAGGCACTGAGTCCCAAGCTCTCACAGCCATAGCGAGCTGGGGTTGATTTCGGGGGCCTCAGTGGGTGCTGACGTCTGTGGGATCCTTGGAGGGTGTGGGCTGGTCAGCATTTGGTCGCTGTGGTGGGACAGAAGTGTGGGGCCCGCTGCATTACGCCTCTCTCGCCCGTCTAGATCTCTCTTTGCATTTGAAGTCGCAGGACTCCTGACTCCAAACCTAGGGCACGTGGATGTGAAAGGGCAAGTCATTTAACTTCATAAACACCAGTGGGATGATTTAAAACAGCCCTGCTCAACCCCGGAGTTGCTGTTTCTGCATTCTTGGGCTTACCGACTTTTCCTGAAACAAATATTGAACGAACATTGGCCAATAAGTTTATTGCCATATTATTGGTGACAAAGGGGAGCTGTCTCAGTTATTAATCACTTTGGGGCTTCTAGACGGGCTCCAGTCTGCTTTGCATTTTTGCCCAAAGCTGCGGCGTTGTCGGGAGTTCGCTCTTCCGGGAGAAAGGCCACCGGCGGGCTTGTAAACTGCCACCTGCCCCTCGCCTGCCCCTCGCCTGCCCGGAGCGCTGGGGCTGTGCTGGAGGCGAGGCCGGGGTGAGGATAGAGGAGCAGCCTCCAGCGCCAGGTTTTCGTTTTCTCTGAACCTCGTACAAGGAAGGGAGGCGGCAGGAGGGGTCCCAGGGCAGCCTCTGTGCCAGGCGCTCTCACCCGTTATCCCCTTTGACCTCACGGCAGCCCTGTTCTTGGTCTTACACGAGGAAACCGAAGTCCCCATGGGAAGCACGGCCAGGCCCCGGTCAGTGCCCGAGCAGGGTGTGAGCAGGTCACACATCCCCTGTCTCCCCCGCTCTGTGTCAGTGTGGCTCTGCTCCTGCCACACACATCCCGGCGAATAAAACCACCTCTCAAGAGCTTTAAATAGGGGCTGCATTTTATTTTCCCTTTACTTATTCCTTTTAAAAAAATTATAAAGCGTTCCCTGCTTACAAAAAGCAGAGTTTTCTTCCCTAATCCCATGCCTCAGAAGTGACGGAAGTTAATGACTTGGTGTGCGGTATTCTAGACTTTGTTTCTAGGCAAGTGTGAACCTTTGAAGGTATACATAGATATCAACACACCGAGAACTTTCTATTTATACAAAATGAGTAGGTATAAGCAGATTTATTACAGCAATGTTTGTAAAAGCCCAAGACTGGAAATAACTGAGATGAAATAACTTCAGCAGGGATTCGGTTAGATCTGTAGTGACACAGCCAGTCAACAGAACGATTATTTGGCTGTTAGGGACAAAGCTGTCCACGCACAGCCACGAGACCTGTTTACAACGTGCCATCAAATTAAAAAGTGAAGGATGAACTGTCTGCATCCGTGAACACGCTTGTTTTCCATAGCAGATCACATGCGTGCGCAGGCCGCACGGGCAGCCCGTCCAGACGCAGCCCAGGGTTCCCCGTGCAGATTCCACGGCAGTCTCGGTGGCCGGGTGTCTCCGGCCCAAGCTGTGCATGGCATCGGGCCACCTCCAGAGCGCTACGGCCGCCCCAGAGGAAGTTGCTCTCTGACACTCAAGGGAAGTCCCATGGTCAGGGCTCCGGTGGGCTGTGTGTCTGAAAGGCAGGGGTGAGGGGAGGCACTGAAGGGCAAGGGGGGCCAAGATGACCCCAGACTTGAGCTGTAGCCTTCCTGGAGGGCGGGGGCTCAGAACTATTCAAATGATTGCACCGAATCACTTCATTTCTACACAGGCAGATAACCCAGGCCCAGAGGGGGGAAGTGACCTGTCTGGAGTCACACAGCAAGGTAGAGATGGGGCTCAGCAGGCTCCCCAGGGCCACTCTGGGAGTGACTCTGGAGTCTGCATCTGAGGGGGGAGGATTGGGGCTGCAGTCGATCTCTTCCAGCCTTCCTAGGGGCCCACGTTCTCCTTAGGGTCATCTCAACTTTCTTTCTCCCCTCCCTTCTTCCTCTTTCTGCCTGCAACCCCCTCAGTTTGGTCTACATACCTCCTTGTTAGAGCTGCGGAACTGGGGGCAACTTGCTGAAAGCCCTGGGTGAGGATCCTAGGTTTGATGCATCTGCCTTGGAACCCTTGGATGTTCGTGGTATGAGGCGTGTGGTGTGTGCATTTGTGTGAGCATGCGTGTGTATGCATGCACGTGTGTGGATTGTGAGTGTGCATGTGCACACATGTGTAAGAGGAGACAGATGGTGACTATTAGCCACAGAAGTGTTTGAACTGACCCGGGAGCAGGGGCAGCCCCAGGCTGCTGTGTACCCCCCTTCCTGCAGGCCGCCAGCGGGCATCGTGTCTCACTCAAGCCAGTCCATCCCGGCAGAGCCTGGAACCCCGGCCTAAGAGAGGCGAGTGCTCAGAAATAGTAAACCACTGTTTTCATGCCATCTGTTTGCCCTTATTAATTCAGGTAGCAATTACCCATTCTGAATATTTGGCGACTAATTAGTTTTTCCTGCGGAGATGGCAGAGTGAGGAATACTTTGCTCTGATCTGATCCACTTCTCCGTTTCCTGAGGAGGGGGCGAGGGAGGCTGAGGGAGGGAGGGACAGAGCGCCAGTGAAATCTGCTCGATGCCTGGGAGGCCCCTTTCGCTGCAGGGGTCTTTGACACAAGTCTAAGGATGATAAAAAGAACCCACCCGATTTTGGTTTTGTTTTTGCTTTCATGTCGCCTGGCCCGTTTCCCCTGTGGGTGCAGCCCTGGCAGTTTGCCTGATAATGTAGGTGGTGGTGTCGGAGCAAAAGTTCGAGGCTGCTGGCTGAGCTGGTGTCACCTCATTTGGAACTGTGCCCTCTGAATCCACAAGATGACCAGGAGCCCTGAGTGCAGGGACAGCATGCTTGGTGAGAGGACAGGCACAGACTCGGGGGCCGGGAGGCCATGAGGCACACAGTCCAGGGGGACAGGTTAGAAAAGACAGCCAGGTGTCCGTTGGCCCGAACTCAGCTGTGAGCTGATTGGAAATTGCTTCTTATCAACGGCGAAGCCGCTTAGTCACCATCTGGCCTTGATTTGCTTTTCCAGCTCTTGAAGTTTTCGTTCCTGGGGAACAGTTGTCAGTGCTGCTGTGGTTCCTAGAGGCACCTCTCAGAAGGTTCCAGTAGACAGGAGGTTTGCAGTTCAGGTCTGAGCAACCTCTGCATTGGAACACGCAATGGGCATGAGTCTACTTGGGGGGTGGTAAATACATAAGTCAAACAAATATTGCCGTATTTTCTGGGCGGAGCCGTGGGGCTCAGACCGTGGGGAGCTGGACACAGATCCGGGCACTGCAGCCCAGTCCATCAGAATCACGGCGGGGGGGTTCCTCCGAGCCCTTCCTGGGCTGGCTCCCCTGCAGGGAGGTGCACAGACCCACGAGGGCCGGATTTCTGTCCAGTCCGTTGTGGTTTGTCTCTGAAGGGTGCTCTCCACCTGCCTCTCGCTTCAAATGAAAGTTTCTGATGGGGTTGGAAGGCGTCCCGGCCGCCTTCTCCCTGTAGCTGGGTGCTGGGGCCTGGTCTTGGCTGTGGGTGAGGCCTGTCACCCACACTTCCTCATCTTCTGCAGCCACCCCGGGCGGGTGGGCATCAGCACTCAGCCAGGCCCTGGCCGGCTGCTTCTGCCCCGCCCCCCGCAGCTGCAGCAGCCTCCTGCAGCTTCACCATGCCCCTGACCGCCCGGCACGTGCCTGTCTGTCTGTCTGACACAGCTGGGCCGGCCCTGCTGATGCAGGCATTTAGCTCTGGTCATTTGCACACAGTTGAGCTGCTGCCCACAGCTTGTTGTAGTTCACGGCTGGGGACTTTGTCTTCTGGGGTTTGGGGTTTCCCCAGAGTGCTCAGGCTTGTGCTCTGCCCAAAGGGTGGCTGATGCCTGGCCACACGTTAGAGCTGGTTTCCCTAAACCATGGTGGCTGTGGTTCCTGTTCACATAGGCTCAGGGAAGTGACGGAGCCGTGAAGCCAGACCTGGCTCTGAGTCCTGGTTCTTCCAGTTGTATGTGACCTTGGGCAGGTTATATAAGCTCTCTGAGCAACATATCCCTCGTGATGCCCATGTCTTTGGGGTACACTGCCTGCGTTCTTGGCATCAGAGGGAGCCAGATGCTCAGGGTTCCCAGGGATGTGAATTGGGGGCATGGGGGGAGTTTGTGGGTAGCCACCCTGGCACAGCCTGCAGCTTGGACAAGTGGCCTTGGGATCTCCCTTTAATCCCCCAGGAGCCCATGGGGGACAGAGCATTGCTCCCTCCTCCCTAGAGCCAAGAGAGCATCTCCCTGTGCGAGACGCAGGATACAGCTTGGAGGGCCCTGTGGGAATAGGTCAGGGGTGCCCCTCAGGTGTTTTCCAGGTCACCAGGGGGATGGCGCTTAAATAAGCTGCATCACAGCATTTCCAGGCTGGGACGTGACGTGGATCTGGGGCTAGCCCAGCTGTCCGCAGGACCGTGGACGTGGGCTGAAGCTTGTTTCCTCCGTGGCGGGAAGCTTCACTCAGCCCCTTCAGCTGTCCTGGGAGAAGCAAAAACCCCAGGTGCAGGGCTGTTAGAGTTTCCGTTTGCAGTACCTGGGGCTTTTTGTCCAGCTTCCCCTCCCTACCTTGTAGCCAGGACCCCACTGTTCCCAGGCCCCATCTGCCTGAGGAGCGTGCCAGGCAAGTAGGCCAGCTGCTTGCTGCGGGCGGATGCACCTTCCACAGGGACTTTTACCCCCAAAGGCTGAGCAATACGACAGCTTTGGAGGCAGAGATCCTCGGTCCAGCTCCCTCTCGTTAGCCGAGTGGGCTTGGGAAAGTCATCTGAGGATGGGGGTAATAACCCTTCCTTGGAGGCGGGTCTGGGGAGTGAATCAGCTAAGGAACACACAGGGTCTGGTGCGGTGCTTGGTGAGGGACAGCTGATGTAATCACAGCAGCCATTCATTGCAGGCCTCCTGTGTCCCGGGTCCACAGATGCTCACAAGTATTACCTCATTTAGACAGCACAGCAATCTTACAACATCGAGAGCACGATTATCGTCCTTCCCATTTTACTGATAGGGAAACCAAGGCACGGAGACGCCAAGTAACGTGCTCAGAGTCACAGAGCTGGTAAGAGGCAGACGCGCGAGTTTGTGCCCAGGCAGTCGGCCCCCGGGCCTGTGCCGTCCCCATTCCTCACTCTGCCCTTGGAGGCTGCCGGCCAGTGCCTCCCTGAGCTGTGCGTGTCAGGCGCTCAGCAGCTCCTGTCCCTTGATGTCCCCAGTGGGTCCAGGGAGCTGGCATGACCCGCCTAGGGGACTCTGTGCTGTGGTTGGCTAGAGTCAGCCCTGGGGAGGCCCCATCTGCAGGCAGGCTGGTGCCGAGGAGGGTGTGGGCTCAGAGCCAGATGCAGCTGCTGAGCTCCCAGCTCTGACGTTTACAACTGGGGACCTTGATTTTGTCACTAGTGAGAGGAAGGCAAAGAGTGGCTACTGTTATTATGGGTGTTCTTTTTTAAAAACATTTTTTAAGGCTTTATTTTTTTAGAGTAGTTTTAGCTTCATAGCAAAATTGAGAGGAAGGTAGAGATTTCCCATATACCCCCTGCCCCCACACACGTATCAACATCCCCCATCAGAGTGGGACGTTTGTTATAATTGATGAACCCACAGTGACACGTCATAATCACCCAAAGTCCGTAGTTTACATTAGGGGTCACTCTCAGTACTGTATGTTCTGTGGGTTTGGACAAACGTATAATGACGTGTGTCCACCACCATGGTATCGTGCAGAGTATTTTCACTGCCCTGACAGTCCTCCCTGCTGCACCTAGTCATCCCTCCCCTCTCCTCCTCAGCCCCTGGCGTCCACTGATCTTTTCACCATCTCCATACTTTTGCCTTTTCCAGAATGTCACATAGCTGGAATCATACAGGATGCAGCCTTTTCAGATTGCCTTCTTTCAGTTGGGAATATGCATTTAAGTCCCTCCATGTCTTTTCATGGCTTCATAGCTCATTTTTTTCAGCACTGAATAATATTCCGTTGTCTGGATGTGCCGGTTTATTTATCCACTCACCTACTGAAGGACACCTGGGTTGCCCCCGAGTTTTGGCAGTTGTGAATAAAGCTGCTGTAAACACCCGTGTGCAGGCTTCTGTGTGGACGTGTTTTCAGCTCCTTTGGGTAAATACCAATGAGCAGGATTGCAGGATCTTGTGCTAAGAGTATGTTTAGTTTTGTAAGAAACTGCCAGGCTGTCTTCCAAAGTCACTGTTTTTTGCATTCCCACCAGTGATGTGTGGGAGTTCCTGTTGCTCCACAGCCTCACCAGCGTTTGGTGTTGTCAGTGTCCAGATTTTGGCCATTCTAACAAATGTGTGGTGGTGTCTCATTATGGTTTTAATGGGTGTTAGTTTTCATTTTTAGCCTTACCTACATTCCCCTGCTGTGGGCCTGGTTTCTTTCTATGCTTTGTTTAATCAACAAACCTTTCCGGAAGAAATCTTCCTTATAAGTATCCAGGCTAATGAGTGGACTCAGCCCTCCTTGTCTGTTAGAGGGTGTGTGTGCCTGTGTGTTGTGTGCGTGTGGTACACAATTATAAAGAGTAGGAGGAAAACGAGGACTGACAAAAGAACTCTGGCAGAGACACTGGGGGAGGATGGGGCCGCGAATCACTGCGGCATTTACCTGCCCCCTTGAGAGTCCAGGCAGGGACCACTTCTGCCTGTTCTCTGCTTGTTCTAGGCCCAGCAAAGTGCTAGAGCCGGGGTGGACACTCAGGAAATGTTTGTTGAAGGAATAAGAGGAAATCAAAGAAGTTTTCCTAGAGGAGGTGGCATTTACGCTGAGGCTGGAACTTAAGTCATGTTTGCTCAGGGAAAGAGGAGGGGAATGGTGGGGGCCAGGCTCGGAGACACAGAAATGCACCCAATTTCCAAACTGTAGTTGAGTAAGAGGTCTGGTTGGGCTTTGTTTTGTCACAAGCTGTGTGTTTGGGGTGAGTGAGTTCCTGGAGGAAAGGGGTAGAGATCCATCTGTTTGTTCAGGAAACATTTACTTGCCATGTACCCCGTCTGAGGCTCAGCGGAGGCCAACATAAGGCTGTGGGGGTGCTGGCAGGCTAGTGGGGGGGCCAGCCTGGGAGCCAGTGGGGCTCCATGGTGTCCCTGGTGCCAAGGTGGGAGTCCTGCAGGGAGGGGAGCATGGGGAGGAGGGCTTCAGGCAAGGCTAGACAGGGGGACACCGTGTGGCTGCAGCTTGGAGGGCGAGTGGGTGTCAGAGGGCCTGAGGGGATGAGGGAGCCACTGCCGGCAGCTGGGAGGGCCCTGGACAGGCCATGTGGAGGCTGGCGGGCCCTCGATGTTTCTGGGGCAGGCAGCAGTGCTCATGTACTGAGCTAGCAGTTACCTGGTAAAAGAGCAGATCCTTGGTCCCCTCCACCCAGAGACTTTGACTCAGTGGGACCCAAGAATGCGCATTTTAGTTTTGCGGGTGTGATTTCCACACTTTGGGGAATTCTAACGCTAACATGTCTCTCGGGGCTGGGAGCCACCAAAGCTGGAAACCCTTTAAAATTCCTAACATTGCTGCTTCTGCAGGAACCCAGGAAGCTTGTGTCCAGACTGCTCATTCTCACCTGATCCTGCTGGGAACATGCCCCTCGGGGGACATGTGCAGGGACGCCGCACTGGGGCTCTGGTCTCCTCCTCAGTCAGGTGACAATCTGACAGCTCGTCGTTCATTTCATTTCATCTATTTCGTTGTATCCCTGCCTGTTCAAGAAAGGATTTCAGATGGCTTACAAAGGTATAAAATATATGAATATAGCATAAATTAAAAGTGGAGTGAAAAAAAGATAGAAGAACAAAGGAGGGGACAAAAATGAAGAATAATAATGCTCAGTTTTCTTGGCTGTCATTTCCCTTAAACCTGGTCTAATTTCTTTCAGGGTTTGTGACGACTGTGGGTTCTGTGAAGGATTAGGGTTTAAGCTGCCAGAGCTCCTTCCGCAGCGAAAAGCCTCGCATCTCTATAGAAGCTAAAGCTGCCGAATCCGTACTTGATTTGTTTAATGAAATGTTGTGCTTCTTAGTAGGCGTGCGATGTCGAGCGAGCATTGTCTGGCGGTGAGAAAGCCTGGATGCCCGGCCCGCACTGCTGAGCGCTGCCAATGACTTTTTGTGCCCGTGAATGTGGGGTCCCGCGGCTGCTCTCTGAGCCAGCCCTGAATGCACAGCAGCTGGCTGCAGGGCCGTGTGGCCTCCATGCCTGACCTGAAGTTCCCAGGCCCTGGAGGCCCCCAGGCCCCAGGTCAGCTCTGAGGCAGCCACCCCAGGCTAGGGCTTTCTGGAAGCAGAAGGGGATGATAGAGCCCCATCTTTTAGGGCCTTGGGTGGAAAGGGAAGCGAGACCGTGATGACATTTGCTTTGCAGTCCTTAATGGAGAGAGAAACCTCTGGGGCGGAAGTGTTGAAAACAACGGCCTCAAGTTGGTGGGAGGTGGCTCACCCTTCCGTGGTCTCCTTACCGTGGATCTGTCCCTGCGCACGATTTGCCTTTGTCTTCCCGGTGAAATGAGTCAACTTGGGAGTGAATGAACCTCCCGCTGAGCCTCTGCTTCATGAAAGTAAAGCAAACTGGATAGATCAACCACGGGGGGCGGGGCCCTGGTGTGTGTTTGCCGGGAAGCAATCTTCGGAAGTCACTCTGGGGACATTTATCTTTTTATTTTTTATTTTTTGCTGAGGAAGACTGGCCCTGGGCTAACATAGTGCCCATCTTCCTCTACTTTATATGGGATGCCTCCACAGCATGGCTGACAAGCAGTGCGTGGGCAGGTGCCAGGAATCCGAACCCGTGAACCCCGGGCTGCCAAAGTGTGAACTAAACCACTAGGCCACCGGGTCGCCCCTCCCTGGGGACATGTAAGCCATTTTTTTGGAATAACACAGTTGATTCTTTTCTCCACTACTTGAATTTCCTCAGGAACACTATTCAAACGCATCTGCTTGGTGTGTGTGTGTGTGTAAGGTCGTGACTTTCTCTAAATAGTAATTATTAAACAAAACCAAAGGGAAGTCTTCTGTAAGGATGCTGTTTACAAATATTTGCCACTTTAACAATCGTTAATTGAGGTTGCAAAGTTTTGTATTCTCAGCTCCTTAGATTAGTTCTTTGAAGGCTGGTTTGAGGGCTGGGCTGAGTCTCCTCCTTAACACCGGCCTCGTCCACAGGGTGGCCTCTCTCCTAGGGCACTGTCTTCAGCCCCTTCTCTCCTCCCTTCCTCTTTCTCCCTACGTGGCTTCTCCGTGGCTCCTCCTGTTGTTTCCTGGCAGGGTCTGGAATCCCCCAGCACGTGGTAGATGCTGGCTGGTGAGGTCCTGGAATTGTGAGGGAGGAGAAGTATGTTCAGGAACGTAGCCTAGGGCGCATTTGCATGGGGACCTCCTGGAGGCCAGTGAGGAGGAGGAGGAGGCAGGGTGTAGGTCAGGTGGTCCAGTGCCCGCAGGAGGGACCCAGTCACTGCGTGCAGCCTTGGGAAGGGTGTGGAGGCTGTTTGGTAGTGCCGTGCTCTCTGCCTTTTTCAGGTCCCTCTGCCCAGCCCAGGGCTTTGGATGAACAGGGGCAGGTGCAGCAGCCGAAGGGCGAGGGTGCCTGCTCTGAGGGTCAGCACCCGAGCTGGTTTCTCGGCAGGGAATCCAAAGGTTGTGCAGGCAGGGAGAAGTGGGGGTAGGAGAGGTGGGGCCCGGGAGAGGTGGGGGGCGGGTTGGGGTCACCTGGGTGGCACTAGCCACAGGCTATAGGTGGGTTGTCGGCAGCACCAGGGAAGGGGTGGCGGGAGCTAGCTTCTCTGTGGGAGAGGAGCTGGCTTTATGATGGTGGCCTCAAATGGGAGGTGGTTGGCAGACAAAAGGACCAGACTTGTGGGTGACCCAGAAGGGGTGGTTATTGGGAAATTGGGCCAGGGACAAAACCCGTGCTTCCTCCTTTCTTCTCTCTCCTACTTTCTTCATTTACTCGTCACCGGCTCTGTGTCTCACGACCTCACATCGGGCACTGAGAAGGTGGGTTTGGCATGGCCCTGCCTTCGGGAGGTCTCTGGCCTTGGACTTCTCGTGGCTGGAGGGTCTGTAAACACTGGGGAGGGGCTTGAACAGGGAGCCTCTGGACCGGCCCCAGGCCCTAGAGTTTCCAGCAGCCTGTGTGGCTCAGGAAAGTAGGGTCAGGGCTATTTCTGCAGCATCTTCCAGCAAAGAACGAAGCCTCCGTGGGAACAGCAGTGACCCCTTATAGCTGCACGTGTGAATATGAGAGGCCTTCACGGAGAGCCTGCAACATCGCCTCCTCCGGGTCGCAGCCCCAGGAAGGCGGCGCTGTTATCCCCGGCGCTTCATGAGTGAGGAAGCCGGCTCCGGAGGGGAGTGCCCGCCCGAGGACCACGCAGTGAGCCCAGCCTGTCCCAGCCGTACTGCTGCTGACCCAGATGGGATGGTGAGATGGGGAACGTTCCAGAGGATCTGTAAGAGAGAGGACTGTGGGTATTACTTGGGCTTTATTCAGTAAGATTTAAAAAATGAGGCACAATTAGGTGTTGGGTTAACTATACAAAATAGCCGTTTTTATAAGTTGAAGATCGTCCAGTGTGGTTTCACACGGTCTGCCTAATAGTTTAGGGTATATAAAAGGTACTGTCATGAAGAGCTCGCTTTAGTGTTTTAGAACATATTGGTGGCCTCGTTCTGACTGAGACAATCCCTCCCAGGGAAGCTATTCGACATTGTTTCTCAAAGTATGGTTTGGGGGTAGAGGAGGGGCTAGGGTTTAAATATGGATCCACAGACTTTCTGAATAAGAGCCTTTGGGAGTGGGTAGCTAGCAGACGCACTTTTAACAGTACACCTGTTGACTTATGTACAACCCGAGTTTGACAGCCACTGTTTGAGGGCATAACCCCATATTCCAGAGATGTCCTCGGACTTGCTGGTTCGTCAGCCCTGAGTACATTCAGCCTCTGTTCAAGTCCATGAGTTATACTTTGGTATCCTTTGGGATAAGCCGTGTATATCATCTGCTACAAAGTGTGATACCTTTTTCGCCCCTGCGTTAGTCAGGTTTCTCCAGAGAAGAGAACCAAGAAGATGTGTATATATATGTGGAGAGAGAGAGAAGTTAAGGAATTGGCTCACAGGATTAAGGAGACTGGCAAGTCCAAAATCTGCAGGGTAGGCTGGCAGGCTGGAAACCCAGGAAAGAGCTCTGCTGTTGCAGTTCAAGTCTGAAGGCTGTCTGCTGGCAGAATTCCCTTTTGCTTGGGGGAGGTCAGTCTTCATTCTTTCCAGGCCTTCACCTGATTGGATGAGGCCCACCCACATTATAGAGGGCAATCCGTTTTATTCAAAGTCCACCAATTTAAATGTTAATCTCATCCAAAAACATCCCCATAGGAACATCCAGAATAATGTTTGACCAAGTATCTGGGCACTGTGGCCCAGGCAAGTTGACACATAAAATTCAGCATCACAGCCCCTAAAATTACATCTTTTAAATATTCAGAAGTTTCTTTGGTTCTAGAAGTTTAATGTGATATATGCAAGGTAGGGTTTGAGACCCTGTGGGGCTACAGAAATGCATAAAACTTGGCAAACGAGCCTGAGTTCTTTCTATCAGTTAATCAATTGGCATGGAGTGCCTATTCTGTGCCCATCTTAGACAACTGCAAGCATTACATAATTTTATGAACATAGATAATTTCTCAGAGTCCTCTTTGATGTAAGTTCTAACTTTTTATCAAACCCACCTTTCCTTCCTCCTTTCTTTCCTTCCTTTCCTTCTTTCCTTTATTCAGTCAATATTCAGCATCTAGGATTTTCCAGGTCCTAGGCACTGGGGAATCAGAAATGGAGAAGACATTCTGCTTCCAACAGTGAGCTTAGAGCCCAAAAGGGGCTCCGTTGTAGAGTCAGTCTCCTGAAGGTCACGGGTCAGCCTCTTGAGCAGGTGCCTTCCCCTTCTCTAAGGCCTCCTTGGAAAGATGAGGTCTGAATGTGCAGCCTGCAATAGTCCTGGTTTGTACTGTGGGCAGCATCTCATCTTTTTACAATGCATCCTGTCTTCTAAACAGAGGGGATTAAGGACCAGCAGCCTCACCTGGCAGCTGGTTGGAAATGCAGACTCTCGGGCCCCACCCCGACCCACCCAATCAGCACCTGCATTTTAACAAGATCTGCAGGTGATTCTTGTGCACGGAAGTCTCACCTGTGCTTCACTGGTCCTCACTCCCTTCCAACACACAGAAAAGCTCCATGGAAAATCTGGAAGAATTGATGACCCAGCCATTGGGCCACCCTGCTTGGGAAGGTTTTCAGCAAGTGTTAAGAGGTTGGAATTCATTCCTAAGCCGAGCAGGACAGGCCCCCAGGTAGCTTCCTCTTGGGCTCAGAGAGAGGCAGCCTGGGCCCCATACTCGGTGTTAAAATCCACTGGTGAACCGTGTGCTGCCCAAGGCTCCTGCAGAGGCTGCACCTCCACTGGCTTCTAGAGGGATCATGGGCAAGATTCCTCACTTTGCCAAGATAGTCTTCTCCTCTGTAAAATGGGGGTGATAAAAAAATCCTCCTTTCTGGGTTGTTGGGAAAATGCTCAGATCCACAGTGCATGGATGGTGTGTCGAGAGCCAGGCGTGACCTGTGGCATCACGACAGCAGCAGGCTGCACTGAGGGGGGCCGGAGCTCCTTGGGCTGGCACTAGAACGGCCTGCTCCTCATCCCTAAATTGGGGTAACGCCTGCTGCATAGGCTGTCCTGAGGATTAAGTGAGATTATGCATGCAAATCACCAGAGCAGCAGCTATTATTTTTATAACAATTGGCTTGTGTAACAGCCCTGTGTGCAGAGCCAATACACTGGCTCCGGGGACGCTCCAGTACCTGACTCATCCAAGGACAGGTGGGGGCAGGTAGAGGAAGAGGCCACTTTTGGCTGTGGCAGTGCCTTCTAGATTGTTCACAGAGGCACTGTTTACCCTTGGGTTCTCAGGCCTAGATTCCAGAGAGAATCCGTAAGAAGCACAGAAGTTAACATGACATGCTGCTAAGTAGATTTCTTTTAAAAGGTGTTCTTTCTGTCCGAGGTAATGACAGATGTGAGCGTTGCTATGGTGACAGGTTGTCTGTTTAGAAGTGCACAGCACAGCGGTTCAGATGGCTTGCCTACAATTTATGGTCACGGAAGGTAAGCAAGCCCCCTCTGGGTGATTTTAGTGAGGGGTCTTTTCCTCCTGGGTCTGATTTTCAAAGCTGGTTTTATTTTGTGCCTTGGGTGACTGGGCAAGATGGGAAACCACTGCATATATTCAGAAGGGCAGAATCTATGCACAGCGTACGGTTGAAAGGTCGAGCTCTTTTGAAGAACTGAAGGAGATTTAGAAAAAAAATTCCACGAGGAGCTTAGAGCATTGAAGAATTACACGGTCTGGGATCCTCCGAGAACACTTCACTAAACGGTGAATTTCTTTGTAGCAAACAGCACTGACGTTTTGCTAGATTAGAAGTAGAATCTGTAGCTGACTATGAGTTTATTTCAATATAACAAGCCTTCATTGAGTGCCTGCTGTGTACATTGCGGGTCCTGTGCTAGGAGGAGATGGAGGGTGGGCTGGCAAGACACGAAGACGAGCAAGACGTGGTGCCTGCCCTTCAGAGTTCAGGGGGGAGAACCGGATGGACACAGGCGGGCGGTGGTAGAGGCTTCGAGAGCGATGGAGACACGGCTGAAGTCCAGAGTGAGTGTGTGTGGAGGGCCGGGTTGAATTCCAGTGGTGGGGTCTGGTCTGAGGAGTCCTTGAGGGAGTGGTGGGGACTTTAGCGGGATCTTGAAGGATGAACAGGGATCCAGCAGGAAGCAATGCGGGAGAAGGGCCACCAGGCGGTAAAGGTGTCTGCCGAGGTGGACAATGGGGCAGAGCCAGTGGCCCGGGGGCTGGAAGCCCAGGGCCGGGCGGGGTGCACTGGATGAGTTTGGAAAGCTTGGCTGGGTCAGGGGGCGTCCTCAGTGCCCGGGAGAGGAGTCTGGACTCAGTATCACTGAGACTTCTCACCGGGAAGGTGGTGTGGCCGGCCAGGCCCGGTGCTGTCAGTGAACGAGGGTGGCCTGGCATGGAGAGACTGAGGCAGGGGGCTGGGGAGGACGGCTCAGTGGTTGGTTGTGACAGATGGTGACGGCATCACCCCGCACCCCTACCTGGTGAAGTCCACGGGTTCCCGCCTGGCCGCTGAGGCTCTGCTGGTCCCCCAGCCCCGGGAGTTTGCTGCCTCGACTGAGGCCTGGGTCGGGGTGGGGGGCTTCTCACCGGGGCCTCAGACGCTGCTGCTCTCAGGCGGCCGGGAAGGCCCCCCACTGCCACTCACTGCCAGGGATCTCCCAGGGTTCTGACTGGTGGCGATCTCCTCCCCAGGGTCGCCATCCCCAGGCCCCAGTCATGCCCGCCCAGGAGCACGTTTCCTGGACGCTGACCCGCTAACCCAGGCTGGTCTGACCCTGGAGCCCCGGCGCTGCCTGGGGCTGAACCCCAGGGAAGTGACCCTGGATGGATGTGGTCAGGAGCGCAGGGGCACGATGGGGGGAGTGTGTGCCCAGAACAGGCTGGAAGGAGGGGCCAGTGTCCACGGGGGCCCAGGCCATTCACTGTGAGAACAGTGCCCGCTGGAAGCTCTCCTGCAGCTCGTAGGAGCCTGTCAGGTGACGCCGTGTGACTAGACACCAACACCACAAAACAGCGAGGACAGAATGCTGGAGCCTGCGGAGGAGCTGAAAAGGAGCCCAGGTCTGGGGCCTGCAGCCTGGCTGGGGGAGGGCACAGACGTGGGGGGACATGGGGGGGCTTGGCCTTCTTGGATTCTGCTCCCCTCTTGGTTCCCCAAGTGAGGAGAGAGCCCTGGAGAGCCAGCGTGGTGTCTGTTCTAGACAAGAACCCATCAGCCTGAATCCCGACTTCCCCAGCTGTAGAGATGGTGAGACCTGCTCAGGTGACCTCAGGGCACCCTGGGATCATTTAATGCAAAAGGGTTTGTAAACTACAAATATGGTTCAATTCCTTGGGATTTGAAAAATTAAACAAAAACATTAATTTCTCTCCAGAAGAAAAATTGATACATGTTCACCATATAAAATATAGAAAATATAAAAAGAGAAAATAAAACAACCCATTATGACACCATTCAGATGTGCACACTTTGTATTTTGTGATATGAACTGCCATTCTTTTTTCATGCCTATATATAAATTTCTACCTTTTGTATCCTTTGGCCAAATTGGATCGTACTCTATGTACATCTTTGAAAACATTTATTTTTCATTTGGCAACATCTTCTAGACATATTTCCTTGTCAGTAAACCTTCCCATGCAGCATCATTTATATGGATGCCTATGACTTCATCCTAGGTGAATATACACAGTTTATTCAGTGGATCTCTTCAATGCTCATCTAGGCTGCTTCCAACTTTTCTCTATTATAAGCAGTGCTGCAATGATTGATTGTGCTGTGTGCTCTGCCTTTTGAACTGGACGGCTTTAACAGGAGATATATTAGTGTAGGCAGTGTTTTTATTCTAGAGAAATGTATCCCTGGTCTCCCCACCTGCTCAGGCCTGGCCCACCAATGCTTCACCCTGAGCAGACGTGAGTCCTCACCCTGGCATTTTCCAGACTCTGTGTCTGTTCTTAGATTTTTCTGTATCTTGTCTCTTTTGAATGAGAAAAAAATGCCCCTGCTTATGAGAATGGAAAGAACAAAGTATCTGGAAGAAGTGTCGCTCATTTCCTGAGTGAACGGCATCTCACTGCTGTCCAGCCAGCTGTCTGTGGTTTTTAATTAGGGCCCAGCCATGAGCTGTCACTGTCATTGTCCCAACCACTCTTTCTTCTCAGGCACCAGCTCTGAGCTCATCTTCTAAGGTCATTCTCCAGCCCAGCAAGGCAGTCACTCTCTCCAGAATCCAGAGCAGGCACTGCTCTTGTTCTCCCAGTTGCTGAATTTCCTGATCACAGAGGCAAAATCCACTGATGCAGGATGAAGATGCTCTCTGAAGACAGCCCACCCCAGTGATGAGATTTCCTGCCTGGTATTCAGGGCTCCTTGTGCCAGCATTATAAGAAACACACGGCACCTGCAAGGGGCTGCCTTGCATCTTCCCCATGACAGTTTCCACCAGTGAGGAGGAAGGAAAGGAGACCACCATCCACTGGGTTCCTGTCAAGAGGTGGGCCCCGGCCTAGGCACCCACACGCCAGCTGACGATTGGCTTTGACCTCAGGTCTGGGGTGCCTTGTCACATTGCGTCGCAGACTTGCCAGCTGGCCTATGTGATGGCCACTCAACTATGTATAACCCCGTAGATGTGGACCCAGCAGCACCACCCAGCTACTGCATGTCACCGAGTGCACGACTCAGCTTGGACAGAGTCAGTGTGGATGACAGCTGTGTGGAAGGTCACACAGCAGGCTGCACATGGGCAGTGGGTAAATTCTCATGATCCAGGGGCTGGACTGGCTTAGGCACCAAATCCCAAACCCTTTCTCTGGGGCTGACTCACATTAACTACACTCAAAACACTGATGTCTCCGCGGGATGTCAGGTTATTGTACAATGAGAGCTCCATCTGTCGAATGGTCTAGGGAGCTGAGTCCTCTGCTTACCCTCTTCTGTGCGGGCGGTCTACCTGCAAACCTCTTCATAATCCGACGGTTGCCTGGTGAGTGTGGACCAGAGGCAGCGAGCCATTACCAGATAGGAATGCTTAGTGACATGGGCTCTGGTGCGTTTCTCCCTCTCTCCGTAGTGAGGTGGGCCTGCCACTGGGACTGGAGAATTGAAGCCCCTTCCTCAGACAGACCTGCTTTTTTTCTGGATCCCCATTTTCCTGGGTTTCTGTGGCTGACCGATCCCCACTCTAAAGAACAGTTTTCCTTAGTTATGTGACTCGTTTCTGAGAGGCCTTCTTGACCGTCTCCCTGTGCCCGTGTATCTGTGGCTGCTCTGATCTCCAGGTTAACGGTGTTTCCTAGAAGATCACCTGAGCTTCTCAGCACGCTGAAAAATGACTCTGGGCTTTCACTGAGGTTTTGTTTACCCACTGGCAGTTCTTCGTTTGGGGGTTGGCTTTTGGTTTCCCCTTCTCTGCCCTTGAATCTTGTACACTGCTCAGCCCATAGGAGGGCACTACAGAGGCCGTAGAGGGGATGCTGGGGTCCTGCCCCAGCTGGGGCTGTGACACCAGCGTGAGCTGCAGTCGGGGCAGACGCAGACTCTGGGACTTGAAGCTGATGCTTTGTAGGCTCCTCTTTTAAAGGAAAATGCTAAATTTAAAATACAATATTAGGTACACAGAATGAGTATTTATTTAAAAAGGGCCTGGGTTAGTAAGGAGCCTGAAGCTTAAGCTTCATGAAGTATATGGAAAATCGACTTCTGGCAGAGGGTGTGGCACAGATGGGGTGGGTTGGGGCCCAGAGGACCCGTGACCACAGACTGCGGGCTCTTGGGCAGGGGCCTTCAAGTAATAGTGCCTAGACTTAGAGGCCCCACCGTGATAATATTTACACGAATAATGCAGGAATGTGCTCTTCTACATGTAAGGAAAGAAACAACGCAGAACAACACTGAATGGAAAGAACAAAGTCTCCTCTAACTCCTACTGCTGCCCGATCTGCATCCTCCCGTGAGTAATCCCGAGCCACGGTTCTGGAGGTCACTCCTAGGCCTTTTTCTTCATGTTTCCGTACACACGTGCACATCCACCTCATGATTTTAAAAGGATGCACAGTAACCTCTAGGATGCCTGCTCATAGTTTACTTGGCCAGTCTCTTGTTGATAAGTATTTGGGTTTATTTCAATCGGTTGCTTTTACAGCATGGCAATGATCGTCCTTTCAGAAACCTTTTTGCAGATATGGGCACATTCCCGTGGGAGAGACACCTGGAAATGACTTGCTGGGTAAAAGGGTGCAGAATGTAAAATTTTGATAACTTCAACAAATTGCCCTTCAAAAAGACTACCCCATCTACACTCCTATCAATCATGTAACAGCACTTCTTTCTATATGTGCTTATCAGTATTAATTTTTACCAATATAACGAGTGAAAAATGATATTGTTTTTGGGTTATTGTTGTTTTAGTATGAAAGTGCGTGATTGCTAGTGAGTAATATCTTTACATATGTTCACTTTCCATTTGTATTTCTTCTCTGAATTATCTGCTCATTCCCTAATTTTGAGTGGATTGTTGGTCCTTTTGAATGTGTAGATGCTCCTCATTTTTAAAATATATTAATCCTTTGGTTGTTACATGTGCTGCAAATACCTCCCACCAGTCTGCCAGTTAGCTTTTAACTTTGTTTATGGAGCCTTTGGTCATAAGATTTTTATATTTATGTGGTCAAATTTGTCAATCTTTTCTTTTATGTCATCTGGCTTTCTTTTTCCTTTTATTTGGTCATGCTTGTGAAGCACTTTCCCATCCCTAGATTTTAAAATGCTTTTTCTATGTTTTATATTAATACTTTTGTAATTAAAAATAAGTAGCTTTTGAATCCATCTAAAATTTTTTTTTGTGGTGTGAGGTAGGGAACCAGTCAATTTCTTAGTCTTTAAACCATTTATGAAGGGGTCATTATTTCCTCAGTGATTGGAAAAATCTTCAGTTCTGGTCATCTGTTGCTACGTGCAGAAGACTCCAGACTTAGTGGCATAGAGCAACCACTGCTTAACATGCTCTTGAATTCTGTAGATGTGGAATTTGGGCAGGACAGGGACAGCTTGTCTGAGGCCTCAGCTGGCCAGACTTGAGTGGCTGGGGGTGAGGTGAATTGCAGGGGCTGGGATCATTTGGGGCCTCTTCACTGACATGTTTGGGTGCCTGGCCTGAGATGCCTCAGAAGCTCAGCTCGGCTGGGACTGTGCACCTATGCTTGGCCTCCGTGTAGCCTGGGCTCCCTCACAGTATGGAGACCTCTGGGCAGTTTGACTTCTTGATGGAAGCTCAGGGCACCTAGGGCGAGTGTTTCAGTGGAACAAAAAGGAAGCTGCATGGCCCTTTATGGCCTCACTTGGAAGCCACATAACGTCAATTGGTTGGAATTCACGTGCTCACCCAGATTCAAGGAGAGGGGACACAGAGCCCACCTCTAAATGGAAGAAGTGTCAAAGGATTTGTGGCCATGTTTTAAAACTGCTTCACCTTCCCCTACCATATATTAAATTTCCATTTATAATGGCTTGATTTCTGGACTCTAATATATTCCACTGGTCTCTGTATCTGTTACTATATAAATATCCCCATTGTTTTAATTACTATAGATTATTATGTTTTGATATCTGGAAGGGTAAGTCCTTTCTAATTGTTTTTCTTTTTTTCTCTCAATTTTTTTGATATATATGTATATAATTTTTTTCTATGAAATATTTAGAATCATTTTGTTATGTTCCATGACAATTTTTTATTTTGCATTTATAGATTAATTTGGAGGGGAATTGATGTCTTTAAAAATGAAGTCTTCCCACCCAGGAGTAGGATCTTTAATAAGAAATATTTGATAATTTTCCTTACATAGGTCTCACACTTGTTATGTTTATTCCTATATATTATTATTATTATTATTTTTGCTTTTTTCTCCCCAAAGTCCCAGCAGATAGTTGTATGTCATAGTTGTGCATCCTTCTAGTTGCTGTATGTGGGATGCCGCCTCAGCGTGGTTTGATAAGCGGTGTGTCGGTCGGTGCCTAGGATCCTAACCGGCGAACTCTGGGCCGCCGAAGTGGAGCACGCAAACTTGACCGCTACGCCACTGGGCCGGCCCCCTATTCCTATATATTATTTATTATTATTATTTTTTTTGCTGAGGAAGATGGGCCCTGGGCTAACATCCGTGCCCATCTTCCTCTACTTTATATGTGGGATGCCTGCCACAGCATGGCTTGATAAGCGGTGTGTGGGTTCACACCCAGGATCCACACTTGCGAACCCTGGGCCGCAGAAGCGGAGCGCACGAACTTAACAACTACACCTCTGGGCCGGCCCCTCCTATATATTATTTTTATAAGTAATAAATGGGAATGGGAGCTTTAAAATGTTTTCTAATTATTACTGCTCTATAGAAAGCTATTGAGTTTTTTTTAATGTTGTTCTCCTGCCATCTTACAGAGCTCTCTTCTTAGTTATGCTAATGTTGTTAGATGATATCTTTATAAATTTTTTGTTAGAAAGCCATATTATCTATAAACACTGATCACTTTTTCAAGTTTATTGCAAGTCAGGGAGTTTGTAAGGTGAATACACATGATGACATCATTTACTGACGTCTCATAAGTATATCTGCCCTTCTTAGAGGAGGATTTCAGAATCCCTTGAGTTCATGTACCCTACCCCTCACCATTTTACAGGGTGAAGAAACCCAGCTGTTAAGTGGTTTGGCCACGGTCCCCAGTACATTGGAGGCAGGGCTGGCCCTGGAATTCAGGTCTCCTGACCCCAGCATGATGCCCTGCCTGTCAGATCCGACTGGACTCTCATTGGCACAGCCTTCATTTGCTCATTAAGGAAGGTCGCTTATAGAAGTCGACATGTGCTTTGGTTACCTGTGTGTAAAACTCTCACAATAAGCTGTCAAGCAAATGTGGATTTACTTAAACCTTCTCCAGAATCTTCCCACTTCCACATCCCTCAATCTCAGCAGCAGGATTGTACAAAGGAGAGAGGAATAACCATAAGGTCTGAACTGCGCCCGCCATTTTGTGACTTGTGGCAAATCCCCTTCATTGTCTATAAAGGGAGATAATTTTCAGTTTTAATTTTCTTGTGATTACACCAGATGATGAGGATACAGCTCCTAGCACACTGTGCTCTCCACTAGTGGGCCTTCTACCTCCTCCTTCCCTGTCCTTCTCCCCCTCTCCTCACCTCTGCACCACCTTCTCTTTTTGAGCATTTAGCCACATAAATGTGTCCTCTACTTCTGATTCAGCTACCTCATTTCCTTAGTTCCCGACTTTGAAAATGGCAATGGGCCATGTTGACAAAGACCTCTCATGCCAGAAATTGAGATTGGGTCCCAGGTCACTGCAAGTGGGGGGTCACCAAAGCTCCTCATGAGGGAGTCCTGGGGTGGGACAGGGCCCAGGGAAGAGCGGGCTGGATGGGCCTCACGGCTGGAGAGGGAGGGCCACTGGCTGCCCCCGGGCTGTGCCCGTCTGCTGGACCCCCTTTCGCATGCACGGTGTGTGTTTTGGCTCTGGGTGTCATTACCTGTTTTGCAGGTACTTCCTGTCTGAGTCACCTGTGCTGACTCCACAGCTCTTTGCAGAAGCCGGGAGTCTAAGGTTGAACCGGTCAGCAGCCTACCCTCCGCCCTGCTGCCCCTTTCCTGTGATGCCTGTCTCCAGGCACTGTACCTCGTGGGGCAGGACCTGCCCCTGCTCCACAGTGGCTCCCCACCCAGGGGGAGAGTCCCTTACAAACCCTGCATGAGGAGGCCCTCGCTGTTCTGGGCTGGGCTAGGCTGGCTGGTGTGCCCTACTTCCCGGTGTGGAGCCCACGCCGACCGCGGTGGGAGCTTTCCCCCAAAGGCAGGGGTCATCCCTGCTCTGTGCTCGGCCTGTTGGATGGGAACCTGTGGGTGTCACCTAGGTCACTCCTGTCACACCTGCCCACATCAGAAGGTGATGACATGGGTCACCTGGGGCAGCTATAAAGGAAGAACAAGGTACTGGGTGGCCCCTCTGCATGGCCCCTCTGCACCTCCCGCTCTGCCCTCCACACCCCAGTCCCATCAGTCTTCCAGACGGAAGGGCTCAGATGTCAGGGCCCATTGATGGGGCCTCCTCTCTCCTCACGGATGTCACCCCTACACCGACAGGAGGAGAAGAGAGCTGGGAGGGGCTGCCTTTTGTTTAACTTTTCTAGAATTCTGGACATGCCATCACCCAAGACAGGAACTTTGAGCTGTCTGGGTGGGTGGAGAGCCAGCCAGTCCAGAGGCTTTCTCATGAGGTGTAAGGCAGAGATGGACGTGTTTGGAAACGGTGAGCCCGTAGTGATAACACCTGCCTCTGGTGCGCGCGTCCTTGTTGGGAGCTCACCTGGTCCTCACGGTAGTACCACCAGGTGGATGCTGTTATTATTGACCTATCCCATCGCTGAGGGAACTGAGGCACAGAATAATTAATTCATCTGTCCTAGTCACACAGCTAATAAGTAAGAGAGCCAGGATTCCGACTCTAGCAACCTGGTTCCAGAGCCTCTGGTCTCACCCACCTCGTGATTCTGCCATGCCTCAAATAGAGAACAATAATGAGGACGAAAGAAGTATTATACTGACTTTTTAGACTGTCGTTAAAAATGAAGAACCATTAAACGACCAAAATGATTTCACTAATTTGATTCCATGAAAGATAGCAGCATTTCTTCTAAAGTCACAGTGATTCATTTGACACATGAACAAAAATGTAAAAAGACTGCTTTTTCTTTGTCTAGGTAGAATTACTTCTGAGGTATGAAATAACCTCTGTTCATGTGGCCAGACTCTGCTGGCCATCGACAAGAGGCTAGATCTCCCATCTAGGATTTTCCACGCAGCCTGATGTTTATGAAAGAATGACTGACCGACAAACTAGGTTATTCAGTCCTGGGTAGTTGGCAGACATTTTCCTGAAAATAAACAAAGCCAGCCTGTTACTTCAAGAAAAAGAACTGATGGTATTTGTTGGCAATCATAAAATTGAAGATTTTGAGTGAAAATTAGAATTTTAGAAAACTTGTATCCACCGCTGTGAGCTTGATAGCTTTCTAATACTTTCTGACTTTTCTGATGAGGTTCACGACGGTCATGTTCCCGCTATCATTTCTGGTTATTGTATAATGAAATGTATCAACATATCATAGATCTGAGTAACTCAATGAATCAACATTTTCCAAGTGACCAATGCATGATGTTGCAAATTCATGAATGGGTAAGAACAAAACAAAAAGACTATTCAAAGTGCACCCACGATAGCTAGTGGATTTTAACGTAGCAGTGTTTAAAAAATTAATTAATGTGATTTCAGATTTCACATTGCAACTAACCTTTAAGAAACTACCACGAGTTGAGTTTTGGTGCAATATCAAAGAATAATATCCACAGTTCTCTGAAAAGCCTGTTACAAAGTCATCCTCTCTTTTCCAACTGCATATTTGTTTGAGGCTGAATTTTCTTCACATACCTCGACTAAAGCCACCTAATGCCACAGATTGAATGCAGAAGCAGATGTGAAGATCCAGCTGTCTTCCATTAATTCAGACCTTTAGGAGCTTGGGAAAAGTACACACTGTTGCCATTCTGCTCATCGTTATTTTTGTTTTGGAAAATATAGTTATTTTTCTTGAAATGTGAAATTTATGCCAATATGTAATGAAGTTATTATTGTGATTTTTGATGCAAATTGATAAATATTCAAAAATTTTCTCAGTTTTAATTTCTAACACAGTAAATACTTTCAAATACAACCCACGTGAACACAATCTCTTCAGGATGCTCAATAATTTTTAGGAGTATAATGCTGTCCTCAGACCAAAAAATCTGAGACAAGGTGCTTTTCAGAAAAGTCGGCTTAGTTTAGAACAGTTAAGAGACTGGCTTCGCGGTCGCTGGTTGGTGGTGACTGTGCCAGGAGCACGGGCAGGTCTCCCCATGCCCTCACCTGTCAGCTTTCCCAGCTCTAACTTCTGCCTTTTATGCAAATGGCCTGGACCCCGTCTGGTGTGTCTCAGAGAGCACTGGGCGTGTCTCCTCTTTGGCATGCTATTTAAAAGCAAAATGTAATGTGGGCACCAGCATTTATTTCTGAACAATGTGTGAAAAAGGAACAGCAGAACATAAAGTTCAAGAGTAGCTGTGCAGTGAGTAATGTGGGTGTCATCTACCGGGGCCCAGGGCCGGGAGGTGTTACCAGGAAGACTTGGGGGCCACATTGACATTAGGAGGTTTTGTGCTATGCTGCTGATGCACTGGGCAGATCTGCTTCCCGTCTGCCTCTCCTGTCTGTGTCTGTGTTTGCTACCTGGCTGTCTCAGCTCAGAGTGATGGGACATGCGGCCCCAGGCACTCCTCTTCAACGTGCTCTGCAGCTGCTTTGTATAAAGCAGTTGTGCATTCTTGATCTCTAGCACCTCCCGTGCTTTCCCCCGTCAGTATAATACTGAGTTTATATTCTTAGATTGAAATGGAAAGGTGTCTTTGTGTTTCTGAGCACTAAAATAGAGGATAGCATCTTCTGTGTATTTTTTACAGGGAAGTTCTATCAGTGAACAGTTTCCCCTTCTTCATCATTCCTGACAATATTTACCCCGGTCTCAGCCCTGCTCTGGACTCAGATGAAGCGGATACAGCCCTGGCATGCAGGCACTAGGAGTCGCCAGGAGTGGGTGGGGAGCAGGAAGATGTGCAGGGCCCGCTGGAGCCGTCTCCTAGGGCGTGGGGCTGTGTGGGAGCAGGTGTTCAGGCAGAAGGACATTGGGAACCATTGCCCAAGTGAGCCAGAAGCCCGAGTCCGACTCAGAGGGAGTAAGCCAGTAGTGAAGACGAGAGCAGGGCAGTAGGTTTAGGGAGGGGAACTGAGACAAATTTTCTGGAGTAGTTTGCCTGCTGTGATGAGTATTTTTATTTAATTGACCTTGTTGAGCACACACTGCCTCCTGCCAATTCCAGCCTTGGATAGTTGCCGTAGTCTTGGAGAGGTTCATCAAGAAGGTGGGGCATGAACTTGACCTTGAAGAGTGCCCAGGACTTGGGTAAGTGACAAAGAGCAGGAAAAGCATTCAAGGGTTAGGAAATGGAGTGAGCAGAGGCATGAAGCAGGAAGATTCAAGGCATGTGGATCAATGGGAGCGAAGGGATTGTGTGGGGAGCAGGTTTGGGCTACAAGATAGAAGGTCTGGAATTCCGGACTCGAGTCTGGGCCTTGCCCTTTGGCCATGGAGCCACGGATGGGCTCTGAGTGGCAAGCGGCCTGTGTGCGTAGGGGCTCTCAGAAGCTGAGGTTGATAGTGATGCCTGGAAATGGTTGAAGGGGGAGCTCTAACACTGGAACCATTAGGGAATTTCTTCATTACGGGCAATGGGAAAGAAAGGGAAAAGATGAAAAATAAGCCCTTCGGAGGGACTGACTGAAGTCGTATGGCGAGGGAGTAGGAGGAGGGAAAGACGGTGCCAAGTTTTCAGCCTGACGCCAGCGAAATACAAATCCACTTGTGTTTCTTTACATAGCTGAATGTGCAGATGATCTTTAAGAAGGGCTCATCTTATTTGGCGCTCAGTTTCTGGGAAGAACAGGAGGAAGAACTCTCTCAGGCTGGGAATCAAGTTTTAACTCACTTCGAGGCTGTTATTATTACTGAAGAAAACACAGTTACGATTCCCAGGGGAGAATCAGACGAAAAGATGATGAGATTATGCCTCTAGTTGTTTGTGGATGCCTGTCTTCTTCACCAGCCCCCCGTGGCCCCCCACTTCTGGTGTCCATGCCCTCGTGTAACACGCTTCCCTGGGGTGTGGGCTGGACATGGTGTCTTCATTCTCATGAACAGATGTTGGTCAAAAGTGATGAGATGTCGCGTCTGTGATTAGGCTACAAAATGACTGTGACTTCTGTCTTGTTCTCTGTCAGTCTTTTGCTCGCTCACTCACTCTGAGGGGAGCCGGCTGCCATGTCGTGACTGCTCTGTGGAGAGGCCCACGAGGCAAGGAATTGTGGTTTCCAGCCAACAGCCAGTGAAGACTGGAGGCCTACCAGTAGTCACATGAGTGAGCTTGGAATCTAGACCTCCCCCAGTTGAGCCCTGAGGTGACCACAGGCTGTCTGTCACCTTGATTGCAGCTGGTGAGAGGCCAGGAGCCAGAGGAAACAGCTAAGCCACTCTCAGATTCCTGACCCACAGGAACTGAGACAATTACTATATGTTGTGTTAGGCTGTTAAATTTGGGGAAGTTTGTTACACAGCTATAGATAGCTACTACACCCAAACCCTCTTGGTGGTGTCTAAGAGCACTGTCCCCAAAGCCAGACTTCATGAGTTCAAGTCTTGGCTCTGTGATTTACAAGTTGCACAATCTTGAACTTATTATTTAATTCTATGTGCCTCAGTTTCTTCACATGTAAAATGGAAGTAAGAATAACACCTGTGTCATAGGGTGATTGTGAGGATTAAGTGGGATAGTCCCTGCAAGTTGATTAGAACAGTGTTAACACTCAATAAGGATTAGCTACAATTATTATTATTATTGTCTATCCTTTAAGGGCCAAGCTGATGCTAATCCCTCCTACAATTTTTATTGTACCATTCCAACCCATGCTGACCCCTCCCTTTCGGAGTTTCTGTGGCATCTTGTCTGTACTTTACTCTCTAGTTGTCTATCTAAAACCCTCTGGCTTGTTCTCTGATGGTCTCAGATGTGTAAACTCTTCCCAGCTCTGATGGGGCTGCAGGAGGACTCGGCAGAGTGCTTGACAAAGAAGAAAGGGTTGGGATTGAACAAAGCAGGCAGATGACAAGGGAAACAGGATCAGGTGTGAGCTTGTGAGGCCAGGGACAGGTGGAATTATTGGTTTCTGTGATCAGAGCCTAGCACTGTCCCAGCACAGAACAGGTGTGAAACGATCTTGTTAAACTGGAAGGAGCAAGCAGATACGAGACACTAGATAGGCCGCACATATATGCACGAGGCCAACGAAGGAGGCACATGAAGGTCCGTGCTGGGTGGTTCCGATGCCACAAAGTGAGTGCTTGACAAATGTTTGCGGAAAGAATGGAACATGAAGCCCAGTGTTAATTCCGGCTGATTTGTGAAAGTTCACTGAATCTAGTTGAAGTGGTTGGAATTTGGATGATGGGGAACAAGGCTCATCACCAGGAGAGGAAGAGAAGAGCCGAGAACCAGAGGAAAGAGCTTCGACGTGGGAGACCGAGCACGGTGGCCTGCGGTCCCGGCTGGTAGTTTGAGTTTGTTTCTTCTTGGCAGCCAGCTCAGTGGGCAGGCCTGGGTGGATGGTTGGCAGCAGGTAGAGAGAGAGTGGAGATCCTGACAAGTAGAGACAGGACCAGCAGCACCTCCTTGGCGCACGGTCAAGGGAGGATCCACCTTGTCACCCACACCCTGAGCGGCCACAGAAGGTGAGGTGACCGAGCAGCTGACTGAGTCCTGCCCCACTGAGCTTGGGGCAGGTACCACAAGGTGACCCCCTCTCCAGGGGGCTGAGGGTCAATGTCTGGTCCACCATAGGCAAGACGACTTCCTGGACCCCAACGACAAACTCCTTGTTAGCGCCCGCCATGGCAGTCAGAACGGCTTGTTCAAGGGCTGCCACTCACCCTCCACATGTGTTTTCTGAGCATCCACTGAGTGCTGGGCCCTACTAGGCACTGGGGGTTGGACAAACCGAGACAGCATTCCTGTCCCCGTGGCTCTTGCCATCTAGGGCAGTAGGTGGGGTTGTCCTGCCTCCCAGGGTGTGTGGAAAAGTATAGAGCTTTCAGTGGGTGCTGTCACAATGGCTGGGAGTGCCACAGGCATTTAGTAGGTGGGGCCGGGCCCTCCTGCAGTTCACAGACAATACCCCAGGGTAAAGCATTAGCCTGCTTAAAATGCCTGCTGGTCAACTACCCCTTTGGGAATTACTACCCCAGTGGGAGAGCTAAATGTTAATCAATTAACCACACAAATAAGTGAATAATTACAAACCGTGTTAACTGCTATGAAAAAAATGGTACAGGAAGCTCTCAGGGGGGTTAATACAGGACCTTTCCTAGGGTGGGGTGCATGGGGGTGTAGGGAAGGAGGAAGCAGAGATTGGGCTGAAATGGGAAGTATGAATGGGCATTGGTCTGAAGGGGTGAATGCAGGGCTGTGTGCAGGGGTGGGATGGTGAGGGGTGGAGATAAGAGGAAGATTGTCCCAGAGAGACAGACAGAGAGGAATGGGGAGAAATAGGCTGAGGCTAGTAAGCACAGGCCCTAAGAAACCATGTTGGCGGGTCTGTGACCCAAGAGTTTTCTGCACAAGGGTAATCCTATGACATCGGAGATTTGGAAAGATATGGTGGACGGACTGGATGGGGAAGAGTAGAGGTGGAGAGACCAGTTAGAAGGCTACAGCCCTGCCTGGTCCCCAGAGATGGTGCTTGCTTGCACTGGGGCATGGGGATGAAAATGACAAAAGTGGACGGATGCTGGGAGGGAAACAGGCCTTGGGGTAGCTTAGATCTGGGGCAAGAGAGAGGATGGTGGCAAAGATAAGCAGGTGATAACTTACTGAATGGTGGCTGGTGAGTAAGTTACAGACTCTGGAAGTAGAACAGGTCTGGGAGGTGGTCATTAGTGCAGTTTTGGACAAGTTGAATCTGAGGTGCCTCTGAAACAGCCAAGGGGTTGTGTGGAATAGATTTCTGGTCGTGTAGCTCTAGGGGGCAGAGGAGAAGTTTGGGTGGAGGTAAAATTGGGGAGAGATTGGTGTAGATGTAGATTAACAGAGGCCACTGGAGTGGGTGAGCTCTCCTAGAGAGAGTTTAGCAAGAGGAGACGTGGCCCCACTGAAGACTCGAGGCACCCAGGTAGAGGAAGACGACCCAGACCGAGAGACAGAGAAGGAGAAGCCAGAGAGGGAGGGGCAGCAGGAGACGGAGTTGTCATAGAACCCCAGGACAAATACACTTCCAAAGCTGAGTGGTCAGCAGGGCCTCAGGGTGCTGGAAAGTT
The DNA here is from genome assembly GCA_031878705.1 of Tapirus indicus. Taxonomy (NCBI): domain Eukaryota; kingdom Metazoa; phylum Chordata; class Mammalia; order Perissodactyla; family Tapiridae; genus Tapirus; species Tapirus indicus. The sequence continues at coordinate 6,826,217 of CM062923.1, read as the reverse complement.
GAGTGAGAGGGTGACTGAGAAATGTCTCTTGGACTTAGAAAATGAGGTCACCAGTGACGTTGGCAAGGGCTGACTTGGTGGCTTGATGGGGCCGAGCCTGCCACAGCGGGTAGACAAATGGGTGGGAGGAGAGGAAATGGACACAACACTTTGAAGAAGTGTGTGCGGGGAAGAGAGACAAAGCACGAGTTGGAGGGGGTGTGGGGTTGAGGGCAGACGTGTATTTAATTTTGGGAGGTGAGGTTCTAACGTGCTCCTTATGCACGAGAGCTGGCTGAGGGTCACGTGTTTGACTTCAGTTACATCCCCTAAAATAACGGAGATTGTTACTACAAAACGGTCACCCTTATGATGAGGGTAACATTTCATCCGCACTTCTCACATGAGGCCCCGGTGGGTAGTCGCTTTCCCAAGGCCACACGGCTAGTAAACAGAGTCGGGGTTTAACAGGCACAGTTAACCAGAGCCTAACCGAAGGGTCCGAGTTGTTTTTTTCCTCTTTAAGAATGTTACTTTTTATTTTATTTATTTTTTTAGGAAGATTGGCCCTGAGCTAACATCTGTTGCCAATCTTCCTCTTTTTCCCTTTTTTCTCCCCAAAGTCCCAGTAGATAGTTATATGTCACAGTTGTACATCCTTCCACTTGCTCTATGTGGGACGCTGCCTCAGTGTGGCTTGGTAAGCAGTGTGTAGGTCTGTGCCCAGGATCCAAACCAGCGAACCCCAGGCTGCCGATGCAGAACCTGCGAACTTAACTGCTATGCCACAGGGCCGGCACCCCGAGTTTTAACCCTTACACTTACCCCCTTAACCCTATGCTGCCCTGCCTTTCAGTTGAGCCCTTGGTGGTGTTATGTGTCTGTCCCCCCGCAGACATGAGCCTCTTGTGGGAGCTGGTTTATTGATGATCACCAGCCACGTGCTAGACGTTGGAGGTCGTGGCAGCTGATCTTGAAGCCTCTTCCTAACTCCACGTTCAGTGACCACACTCACCACTGTGGGAGGATTTACACCACAGAAATTGGCACAAATCAGAGCTATTTTTTAATTCCCTGCAGAGCCAGTTGTTAAACACTTACCAGTACAGCACATATCCCCAAAGGACACAAAGGTGAACTGGGCAGAAACCTCCATCTGAGACAAAGCTTGGGTCTTGGACGAGTGACCTGAGGGCCTCCTGGCTCCCTTGGAGCTTCCCCATCTGCCCTGCAGGCGGGAGGTCTCCCACCCCTCAGAGACCACATGACCTGGCTCCATCTGCTGAGCTCTGGGCGGGGCGGGGGGGGGGCAGGAGGGAGTCAGGGCCTCCTGTCGCCACCTCGGGGTGCCCCTGTGGCTCGGTGCTGCTGGCTTGAGCTGGCTGCTCCTGCTGCCAATTCTGGAGGTTTTGGAGCGAGCTGCCTCTCCACCTCCCATCACAGCCCGCGGTGCCTGGCCTGTCATCACGTCTCCCTCCACGTGCACACAGTGTCAGCCCAGAGAGGCTAACATCAGACCCAGACTTTCAGAGCTGTCCTACCTGCCAAAATGTAGTGTGGTTGAAATAAGGACACAAAAGGAGTTTTCGAAAAAAGGGGGGAAAAGGCGAGTGCTCCCTCATACCTCAGGGAGAGACCGTCCAGCAGCTGTGAGCTCATTTGCAGAGCACCTACCAGGTCAGGGCTGCTGGCAGGACTCTGCCTCCCTACAGAAATGTAGCTGCGCTCGCTCCATTGCAAAGATAAGCGAACTGAGGCGCAGAAGGAGGAAGTGACTTGCTCCTGGGCCCACACATAGTGAGTGGCAGATCTGAGATTTACTCCGGGGCAGACTCCGAAGGCTGCATGGCCTTGTTCCTGCATTCTGCTGTCACTGTCCCCACTGTGTCTCTGAGGCTCAAGGTCCTCTCTGCGGCAATGAGTCACATGGGCTCAGGACTGTCGTGGGGCTTGCGTGGGGCCACACACACCACCTGCCTAACACGAGGCCGGGCAGACAGTGGGTGCCCGAGGCTTCCCTTTTCTGCCTTCCAGGCCTTGCTGCTGTGGCTGGTGCCTGGGCCCCCATGTCCCAACCTGCAGCCTGCGGCCCCCACCCCCATGTGACCACGGCGCATACATTTCCCCATTCAGCTGATGGTGAGTGCTGTGCTATTTTAAGCCCACATGGAAGTATTTCTTTTTTTTTATAAGGACCATCTGCTACCGGCCCCAGCCCAGATGATACAGTTAGAACCTACCCACAGCATCCTCTCCCGCCTTCAGACAGTTCCAGGAACAAGGGTGAGTCAGTCGCCCAGCTGAACTCCTGTCTTGCTACTCGACTGATGGCCCCGGTGCCAGCAGAGGGGGCCGCTTGCACCCGAGGGGCAGGTGCACTGAGGTGTGTCTCAGAGACAGGAAGGGGACCCCCGCCCCCCTGCAGAGGGAGCCAGCAGAAGGCCCCCGGAGTGTCCAGGTTGGTCCATCTCAGCTGAGCCTGTCCCCCTGAGGCCACAATCTGGTTCACGAGTTCAAGTGCAGATGCTGGAACTTCCACCACAGCTTGTCACAAAGTGTGTCACAGAGAACAGGGCAGCTAGCAGCCCACTTTGCTCTGGCTGCCCCTGGAAGAACCCCTGGGTCTGCTTTGGGGTGCAAAGAGGGTGGGTCTCCTCTCACTGGGCTACTTGGGCAGGTGTCCTCCTTGGGCCACAGGAGGATGTTACTAAACACTGACCACAGGCCCTCAGCTCTCAGCTTTGTCACCTCCCCTCTCTTTCCCTTCCTCCCCAGCACCTAACGGCTCCCTGTGAGCAGAGGATATTTAAGTTGGTGAGCAGCAGAGACTGCGGCCAGACCTTGACTCTGGGCTCTGCCCTTATGAGCTCTGTGACCAGTGCTTAAGGTATACTTAATCCCGAGCCTCAGTCTGCTCATCTGTAAAATGGGGATAATCTGACCTACCTGCTCGGATGTCTGTGGGCATGAAATGGGGTAATGTATGGGAATGATCTTGAACACTGCCTGGCTATTATATTCTCTGTCATTATGAACTTCAGAGGGTCTGTCCTTTGAATTGGTGAAGAGTCGCTGGAGTACTTAAAAACACTGGGTCTGTAGCTCTGAGAAGCAGTACTTCCCGCCTCACATTCTCAGTGTGCCGGGGCCCCCCTCCTCCCGAGAGCTGGTCATTTTGGCTGCAGAGACCCTGGTTGAGAAATGCATGGGCAGCAGCCAATTCGATCCTGACAGTGTAGCCCCCGCCTGCTGTCATTTCCTCACAGGCCCGATTATTAGAACTGTGACCTTGGCCGACGATGGGACGCCCGGGCCTCCTGGAAGCCTGGGGTTCTCTTGGTGCTTCTCTCTCCCTTCCGGCCACTTCTCTCCCTCCAGAGGCTGTGGGCCTGTGCCAGCCGGGCCACGCTCCTGGCAGCCACTGTGGAGTCCCTTCGTGGTGACCCACGGCCGTGACCCAGAGCATTATCGGGCGTGCACAGCCTTCGGTGGCCCCGGGAGCGCCCCGAGAGCAGGCGCGGGGCTGAGGCCTGACAGCTCCACTTCCTGTCCCGGCGTCTATCTGCCGCTGCTCTGTGGAGTCCTACAGTTTATCTGTGGTCAGTGTTCTCACCCATTTCCTGCCAGCTGCTACTGGTTTTTCAGTCAGCTCCGATAGCTATGGTAACTGGGAAAGGACGCAGGGCTGGTGATTCACCAGCTCTGGCTGGAGGGGATGCTGACATGGTCTGTGAGGGGCATCTTCCTCTGCACACAGAGGGACAGCACCTCCTCTGTCCCCCGGGCCTTCCCCCAGGCCCCCGCACATTCATTGTGAACCGAAAGCTGATTGCGTGTGTGTGCGTGTGCGTGTGCGTGTGTGTGGTGTAAGGGAATTTTTTTTGAACGCACCAAAGCCAAAATAAATGGTATCATGTTTTGAGAAGTCAGAACAGAGCTCTGGGCTGAGCTCTGCCCCTCTCACGGGGAGCCCCGGGGTCTCTCTGAGGTATGACTGTGGTGAGCTCGCAGTGGCCCAGATTAGGATATTGCAGTCCCATCTTAAATTTTATTTCCTGGCATTTCCAAAAATGCAGAGGAACCTCCCCCCGCCCCCTAGCAAATGGCTCCTGCAAATGGAAAACTTAGAATGTGTCCGTTGGTTTTTTTTTTTTTATGCTGTGGACAAGAGTTTCAAAGTTGCCCCAAATGTTGGGAAGCATTTAGTTAAGTGTCTTTAATTGTCTAGAGCATCGCTTCTCAAGGATGGGTTCCAGTCTAGAGAGCAGGTGCCACTCGGAGGGTGGGGCCCGGGCCACCAGCAGCAGCACCTGGGAGCTTGTGTGAAATGCAAAATCTCTGGCCCAGCCCAGGCCTGCTGAGCCAGAACCTCTGAGCGTGAGGCCCCGCAGTCTGGGTTTTACCTGACTCTCCAGGTGGTTCCGTCTCAGTGTGAGAAGCACCATTATAGACTTCATTGGGAGATTTTATTAATTTTCTTGATAGATGTGGGTTGTGAAGAATGAAAACGACACTCCAGTGCAGAATTAAATGATGCATTCCACACATTTTACTGCCCTCCTGCCCTGTATGCTGTCTCAGGCTCTGCGGTAGACACAGCAATGAGCCACCTGGCACCCAGAGCTCAAATCCCTCTCTCCAGGGGTCCCAGTCTGGAGGAGGCAGATAAAATAAACAACAAGGATGCCACCTAATCGGGAGAAGCTCCCTAATCAGATGTGGGCCTAGGGGCCTGGGGAGGGTCTGGGAGGGGCTCACTGGAGTAGGAGGAGAGACCTGAACTATTTCATCCATGGTGGGAATTAGATGAGGAGGGAGAAAGTTGGGAGATTACAGTGGGAGGCAGGATGCTGAGGATGGCCTTAGTGGGTCTGGGGTTCCTCCCAGCTCTGACCTTCTACAGCACAGTCAGATGGGACAGTCCCTGCACCCTCTGAGCCTCAGTTTTCTCATCTGTGTGATGTGTTTAGTGGTTGTTATACTTTATAAAAACAACCACCATAATTTTATGGTTGTTTTGAGACTTAAATGAGGTAATACATGCAAAGTGCTTAGCACAGCCCTCACTAACCTCAATAAAGATAATGATAGTTATTACATCTGGAAGGGCAATGGGGAGCCCCGGAGGGGTTTTAGCTGGTGAGTGACGTGAACAGAATACAGTAATCACTCCAGAAGCGTCTGGTACATTCTGGCCAGTAGAGGCTCTGTGTTGAGCATAAGACACACATACTATTAACATTTCAAGCTACAACATATTTAAAATGTGTCTGAGGAAATATCTTGAATCCCAAATAGTACCCCCTCCCCCCATTGCTGTATTTTTGGATCCTAAAATCCACCAAATGCAGGATCCGACCACTTTCCAAAGCGACGTGTCTTTGGATTGAGGACAAAATTGCAGAACAACGCTTTATTTTTCCTCTCAAAAAGTCGCAAGGCCCAGAATACAAGAAAACCTTGAATTTTGATGCCCATGCCTCTTGGGTGGCTGACAGACCCCACTGCCCAAGGGCAGGACCAGCACTGGAAGTCCCCCTCCAGTGACCTGCTTTCCATGCATGCTGGCTGGAGCGGCTCTGGGCAATGCTGAGGAGACAAGCTGACCAGGATTTGTTCTTCTCAAAGACAGAAAACCGAAGGAGAGAGGAGAGCAGCGGGCACAGGGAGGTGAGCCCTCGGGAAGCACCACTGCCCGCAGGACGGTCTGTGGAAAGCTCCATCTTAAACCCCTTCCATGTCGGGGCAGCCTCAGGCTGGGCATCCCCTATCCATCCTACACACAGTTGCCGGGCCCCTTCCACATGCCTGTCCTCAGGGCTCTTCCTCCAGCGGGAGAGATGCCACTCAACAAACCTTCTCGTGAAGGTGTGGATGAGGAGGGGCTGGAACACGTCCTCTAAAAGGGAGGACCTTGGCTCTGCAGAGCCACACAGAGCCAGCATCAGCTCCCCGAAAGGCTTCTTTCTGGTCTTAGGTCTTGCACAAACCTTCTTCTTCCTGAGCGGTTCTCTGTCTGCTGGCTTCGGAAGTGGGGGGATGGCATTTCAGGTGGGGCACCTCGAAGCACCCTGACGCCCACATTTGGAGGCGATGCAGGCAGCCAGGTGCGTTTGCAGGGAAACGCGTGCAGCTGTGGTGCCCACATCAAAGGCGTGCGGTCCGGTGTGGGAGTCCAGGGCATCAGCGCGCTATTCCTGGCACGGGCACTGACTTACTGTGATACGAAGTCTCCTCTATCTCGGTTTCCCCATCTCTAAAATGGGGCAAGATCTGACTTTTCTGGTTCCACAGAAACTCAGGGGCAAACCACTTCACTGGTCAGGAACTGGCCTGCCTGCTGGGCCCTGAACCAGACGACCCTCCAGTTTCCTCCCTGTGGTCTCTGAGAGTCCGTCTCGCACTGTCTCCACTGTTTCTCAGAGGACGCGATCCCATTGGAAGAAGCGCTCTGGTTTCCAGGCGAAGCTTTGCTGTGGCTCTCACAGACCCAGTTTGGTCTCTGCACTGCCTCTCAAGTGCTCTTCCCAACCCACAGTCAGATTCTGCAACTCGCCTGTGTAATTCCCACTAAGTACCTCTGTGGACAAAGACGCAGGGCTCCTTCCATCTCCTGCCTACTCTCCCAACCTTCTGCAGTGTGCATGCCAGCAGCACACGGCAGCTTCAAGTTCCCCAGTCAGGCTAGGCCCTTTTCAAGTCCCAGGGCCCCTGCAAATGCTGCTCCCTGTCTGTATGCCCTTCCTCTCTGATTGGTTCAGCAAACTCCTCCTCATCCTTCAGAACCCAGTTCCGTGATCATCCCTAGGAAGCCTTCCCTGGCCCCCTTATTCCCTCATCCTCAGGCTCAGTGTCAAGGGGCATGGGGTGCCCTGAGGCCCGCTCCTAGTCACACCCCACCCCTGCCCCCCGCAGGCCAGACTGGCTGGAGTGCTGCCCGCTCTTGGGGAGCAGGAGCAAATCTGCCTCGTCCCGCTTCACCGCCAGACTCCTGTTCCCCACAAGGAGGTCTGGAATTCCTATTCCAGGAAACCTGGGACCAGGCAGCCTGGAAGCAGGGAGGGACAGCTGTCACAAGGCTGGAGACAGGTGGAGATGCCCTTTCAGGCTTAAAGCAGATTGGAGCTGGGCAAAAAGGTTCACTGTGAAGGGTTCAGCACAAACCAATCTGAACGTGGGGCTCCAGGTTGTGTGTGTGATCGTCTCCTGCTTGTGTGTCCAGTAGCTCAGGGATTGTTCTTGGGAGGGTGCCGGGGAGTGACCGCTGCTCCTGGAGGCCCCTCTCTGTCATTTAAGCACAAGTTTGGATGGGGTGGTTGGTTGCCAGAGCAGCAGCTTAGGGAAGGGCCGGAAGGTTACCTGATGCCAAGGATCTTTCTGCCCCAGCTGAGCGGCCGCCTTCGGGAGGGAGAGGTGGCCTGAGGAGGGAGAGGCCCAATGGAGCAGCGGACAAAGACAGGCAGGGGCGGTGCTGGCAGCCCAGTCTATTCCTGCCCCAGGCTGACAGCTTGTGACATCCAGATAGCTCCCCGGGTCTGGTTTTTCCTGCTTCTGAGGTTGCTGTACCATGGCAGTTTCTCTGGGCTAGGTCAGAAGTGGCCGTTGGGGAGCGTCCCGGGGGTGTGAGTGTGTGTGTGTGAGATATCTCAGCTTATAGAAACAGGAAATTCAGGATTTGTATCAGCACCATGTCCCTGCTGCCTTGTTTCCTAGAAAGGAAGGGGCAGATAGCACAAGGCTGGGCCCCAGGTGAGCTCGGGGTTGACCTGGGAGGAAGGGGCTTTTGGATCTGACCCGGCTTGGCCCTCGGCCGTGTCTGGCCCCTGAGTCTCTGTTGTTTTCTCTCCTAGAATGAGGCCCCAAGCACTTGCCTCCCAGCATGGAAGGGGCCAGGTCGGGGGAGCAGGCTCAGCTCGGGGAGATGTGGACTCTGCGTCTTGCCAGGTTGCCACGTCCTTGTCGCCTCTGTCCCGGGCAATCAGCACTGATGGGGGACACGGGCCGAGAGTGATGAGAAGGGTAACTCTGGGAGGGAGGAGGGGCTAGGACGGCTGTGGGGTCTGGTGGCTGGGAGGTTCCTGGGACCTGTGAGTGTGGGGCCTCTGGTTCCAGAGAGTTTAAGGCAGTGGGGCCCATGGGGCAGCTGTTTCCTTCATAGCCCAGGAAACTGAGGCCACAGAAGATGATGATGGGCCATGGTCCCATGGCTCTCAGCTGCTTGACACCACCAGCCTCCCTATACAGTGGCCTTCCACTAGGTGGTCCAAGATGTCTCCACTCCGAATTCCAGGCCCGGGCATCTGGATGAGCTCTCATCTTCCTCTCTCACCCAAAAGGCTGCCCCTCAGTGTAGAGGCCCCAGGGTCACTCTGTGCCGGGGTGTCTGGGCTGGAGGCCATCATTGTAAGCACACCCGGGCCTGGTGAAGGTCCTAATGAAGGAGAGAGAACCCCGCAACCCTCAGAATAACTTGGTCTGGCTTCCCGGGCTCAGCGGGACAAGTCATGGGGCTGGAGTCCTTTTGATGTATCTCTGTCTCTATTTACTACTCTTATTCTGCTCAAAAGAGCCATGATTTGGGTATCCAACTAGGGGGCAGCTTTTCCTCATGGGGAGAGGAAGGTGCCTGGAGCAGCCAGGGTGGCCCCGAGTCCTGGCTGCTGGGCCCAGGCCTCTCCCTGGTGTGGGCCTCCCTGGAGCTCCTGGGACCGAAGAGACCAGCCTTTGCCCCAGAACTCAGACCTCCGGTCTCCCCACAGGCCCATTCTCCCTCTGGAGGTCCCTGTGCCCACTGACCCCTGACCTTGGTGCCTCTGGCTCTTGGGGTGGGTGAACACTCCTGGAGGGGGGAACCCGGGGCAGAGCCTGGGGCGGCCTGGAGGCCAGAACAGCTCACGCTGCACAGTCTCCCTGCACTGATTTCCCCCTCAGCTTGTTCCACTTTTAAAAATAGCTAATGAGGAAATTAATTTTGTCACCCAGATGTATTCAGTAAAAACATGTCAGGGAAACAATTAACCTCTGCACCGATAAGTCCTTCCCAAATTAATGAAGTTAATATTTGTAGATGTTGAGACACTCATCTGGGGAGAGAGACCACAAAAGCAGAACTCCCTCCAGGCAGAGAAGGAGAGACCAAAGAGAAGTTGGGGGAGAGAGAGATTCGGAGAAGGAGAGCAGAGAGACACAGAGGAAAGTGTCTACTGAGAGACAGACGGAGAGGGAGAGGGAGAGAGGAGACAGAGAAGGAGAAGGAGGGAGGTGAGACAGCACGCGCTCAGAGGGGACGTGGCTGTAATATTTTCTGAGAATTTTAAGTTATTCCGGGCATTCCCTTGCAGTAGGTTTCTGGGCAGGAGGAGACTTGACAAACTAAGCCAGAGATGAAAAGAGTTGGGGTATTTCTAAGATGTACAATTTTCAATCCCCCGTTGACCAAATCTTCTCTCCGCTTAATGATTCCGGATTCTTTTTCTCATCAAAGGCAGACAGGGAGCCCCGGGCCACGGGAAGTGGCTTGCTGTCAGGAGGGGGCTAGGCAGCTGGCTGGGTGGTTACAGAACATTTCCATCCTGTTTTCCTGCGAGCCACAGAATCCTGGCTGGAGGCACCATCGAGTTTAACCTCCCACCCAATGTGGACACCTCCTTCGTCTCCTCTCCTTTCACCTCGAGGAACCAAGCCCAAGACGGCCGCAACCTCAGAAGGGGTCAGTTTCTGCCTGAGTTGGATTTTTCATCCCAGGCTGAGACTGGAGAGAAGGGACAGAAGGCCTTATGCCAGGGAGAGAGACGGGTCAGGGGGTGAGGGCAGGCGGGTGCCCATGTGGGCAGGGGTCAGCGTGAGAAGAATGGACAGCACAGGTGGACCCTCCTGCCCCTGCCCCTCTGCAGCCTCGGCCCCCATCTAAGGAGCACCAGCTCAGGAAGCAGATCCTGACTTGAGCTCCTGGAGCTCAGATTGAAATGGAAACTTCTTTGGAGACTTTTGGCTTTGGAGATGTCAGAATGGATGAGCGGCTGAGTGACCTCTCGGGGTTCGGTCACCTCTGAGACTCAAGTCAGGGCCCTGCTCCTGAGGTGCTGACAGGCAGGTGGCATCTGTGGAACCATCATATTTTTTCCAGAGGGTGAGACTTGGCTGTCAGACCCAAGCCAAAGACACTGCTTTGCTCATCTGTTAAAAGACCATCTCTGTATTAATTCCTCCCAACTGTGTGAAATGCAAACAGGACACGAAGCATTCATCATTGAAATCCTGTCCACTCTCCATTTCTGGGAAGCAGAGGTCTGGGGTGGAGTTGGGGGGCTGGCATTGCTGTGTCATTCAGTCAGGAGGCAAAGAAGAAATGGGAGAGACACATGGGACTCTGCTCCTTTCCAGAAAACCAGGGGCAGTGACAATGACCAGCCAACTAGAAGGCCCCAAAGACTTAGCTGGAGTCAGGCTGGGGCTGCCATTTTGAAAACTGGAAGAAGCTGGAGGAGGCGTTTGGGAAAGAGTTAATGATAGGGAGATGGCTGAGTGGGGAGGTGGAACCTTGGGAAGGAGAGGCCTACCAGCTTTGTTTCTACACTTGACAAAATGCCGGCCAGCTTGGCCTCACAGACGCTGTGGGCACAGACAAAAGAGGAGGAGACAGTGGGTATCTGGAGTTGGATTTTCTGATGACCGGGTTCTCACTAATCTAATCTTCCCGGGCAAAGCAACAAGCTTGCAGATTGCAGACAAGTGACAGATGTCACCTGCCTTGAGTTCAGTTAGGCCATTGCTCTGTTCTGCATGACATACTTCCCCGACCCTAAGCCAGAAAACGGGGATATTTGTCCAGATTTCTGGGTCCCAAGCCGGGTGGAGCAGAGCCTCCAAGTGCCTTCCCCCACAGAGGGTCTCAGAGTGACTGCTGAGGGCCAGTCCTGCTCGACAGTGCCCAGGACAGAGGACAGGAAACTTGTCACATTTTGCAGAAGACCCCAGTGTGTGACCAGGGAGAGAGGATCTGAGTTCACACTGACCGTGGGGAATTGTGGAAGTGCTGAGAAATAGAGCAGAGGTGAGCAGGGCCAAGGGCAGAGCCGTGCTGGGGGCTCAGGGCCAAGGGGCTCGCCTGGGTCTGCAGGGTCTGGGCCTGTTCATCATGCACGTGCCTTTCCTGTGCCCGGCCCTGAGCCGTGTGGTAGATCATCAAATTCTGTCACCCAGACAGTGGCTCTGGGACTGTGGCCGAGCAGAGCCCGCCGACTTCAGCACTGAGCTCTCTCTGCTCCCTCGTGCCTCCCATCCCTGCCGCTGCCCCCGGAGATTAGTAAAGGCTGAGAAATTAGAAGCAGGAGGGAAGTTTGGGGGAAGATGAGACTGCGGGGTGACTGTTCCGTCTGCAGGAACAGGAGGGCTTTTACAGTATGGGTGTCGAGTGGGTGGTTCTCTCTCTTCTGCTCTGGACAGAACACAGGAAACAGGCTGACTGCAGCCTGAGGGTGGGTTAGAGGTGAGGACGAGGAGCTGCCACGAGGGGTGAGCCGTGTGAATGGCTCCCAGTGAAAGCTCCCTGTGCAGAGCTCTTGGAGATGGGCAGGTGCGGCCTCGTGGTCGAGACCCACCCTAGGGGACAGGTTCCACGCCACTGGAGGGCACCCCCCGCAGTCCCACAGGTTTGAATTCCAGCCCAGTCACAGAGACAGTCCAAACCTCAGTTTCCCCAACTGTGTATGAACAGGACAGTTTCTACCTCATGGGATTGCTGTGAGGATCAGAGGGAATAATGTACATAAAAAATGTGTTTTTAGTTCAGAAATACTATCTGAATGCTATTGCCCCAATGTACATGCATGCACAAGTAAACGCTCTGGGTCCAGATGGATCGCTTCCTGTTCTGGGGAGCCCTCTGCCCCTCTCCTACGCCCACCCACTTCTCCCTGCACCTTCCCAACGCAGAGCAGAGACCCCCTAGTCTGGGTTAAATTGCTGGAGCCCAGGGCATAGATGAGGGCCTGGCGAGGTCCCTCTAGGTTGTCTTGCGTGTCTTCTGATCTTTCGTGCCTTTGTGAAGATGGATTGAATAGGATGAAAAAAGGAAGCAGCTGGGAGAAGCAGGGCAAGCAAGTAACCGGTGAAGCAGCATCCATGGTCTGAGAACCCCTCCTGGATGGTAACTCACTCAGGGTGGGCCCTCCGTGAGCAGTCAGGACTGGGAGTTCAGCTGTGTCTGGGTCCCCAGGGAGAGAGGTTTCGTTGACCCCCTCAGTTCATCAGGCCCCTGCTCAGAGGGTGCCGGGGGCCCAGAGAATATCTGGCTGTGGTGGCCCTAGGCCTGGGCTCCCCCCTGCCCCCCAAATCCCTCAGCAGGAGCCCTCTGTGCTGGCCTGGCCTCGATGGAAGATGGAGTGCTCCTCTCTCCCTGCCTCTGCTGATCTTGAAGGCCAGCCTTTGCTGCTGTGAGGGCTTAATTCACCACTACGAAGGGCAGAAGAGTGGTTACAAAAGGGAAAAAAGTGGGGAAGTGGCAGAAGTTTAAGAAATCTCACGGGGCTCTGGCAGCTGGGGGATCTAGTTCCCGATTCTCCTGCTGAGATGGTGCCTGAAGGCCCTTGGCCTCTGGCTCCCCTTCCACCCTCTGAGGGCATAGTACTACTGACTCAGCTCCTTCTGCAGGGGGTGACCATGGTCAGGGGTCAATTGCATTTCCCAGTCAGTCTGGACTGGATGGTTCCTACTCAGGGACGGGTGATGTGCCAGAGTTCACAGGGTCAGTGGTGTGGCTGGGATCCAACCCAGGCATGCAGGACGGTGCCCAGCTCTGCTCTTCACAGGGGCCCAGAACTAGGCCCCAGTCCAGCCATGTGACCTTGGCACAGCTCTTAATCTCCCAGACCTCCGGATTCCTCTCCTGGGAAACAGGTGTCCTTGTGGCTCCCGGGCCGTCGTGTTAGGTTGCTCAGGCTGCTGTAACAAAATACCACAAACCGGGGCGCTAACAACAGAGATCTATTCTCTCACGGTTCTGGAGGCTGGAAGTCCAAGATCAAGGTGTCGGCAGGGTTGGTTCCTTCTGAGGGCTGTGAGGCAGAATCCGTTCTGGGCCTCTCCCCTGGCTTCACGTGGTTTGCTGAGCACTTGTGTGCCAGGCTCTGCTCCAAGGACTTTACACGTCATCTCCGCAGCCCCTCACAAGCCCGCACCCTGGACCTGCCTCCTTGCATTGGCTGGTGGTGGCCCTTCCTTGGTGCTGACTGGCCTCCAGTGCAAAGCCGGGCGCTGACTCTCAGCCACTAGCGCAGGGCCCAGTGCTTCTGCCTAGCTGTGTGTCCCCTCCTGGTCCACCCCCAGCTGGACCCTGCCTCTGTATCCCTAGCTTACTGATTGTTTAATCCTCCCCCCACCCCCAGAGTGAAGGTGGGCTTTTGGTGAGGGCTGGGGCTGGGTGTGGGGTGGGCAGATGCAGCTGTAGGGTGCAGACTGTCCAGGCAGGGAGCTGAGGAGCAGCCAGAGTGCCCTTGGCCAGAGGGAGCCTGCACGGTATGGTTGGTGTGGGGGTGGGGTAGGGTAGGCTATTCTATCACCAACAACCACTCAGTGTGGCCCCACTGCACTGATGGTGTTTCTCACTGCCAGCTGTCTGTGGGATCAGGACTGATGCATGGCTAGAAGGCCCTATGTCTGACCCAGAGCCTCCACTGCGAGGGGTCCCATGTTTCCCAGATTTGCCCTTGTGCATCAGACCCATGCTGCTTTGTTTTGGGGTTATTTCTTGATTCTTTTCTACAAGCCAGGGACTTGATATCTCCAGGGAAATGTCAAAAAGGTGAGGAGAAGTGTTAGTCCCACAGGATTTAGTACTGGAGCTGCATTGAACATCATAAATACTTTGTAAGTGCCCCTCTCCATACTGAATAGACACATACTTGTCAAACCTTAATGTGATCTTGTTAAAACACAGAATCTGATTCAGCAGGTCTGGGGTAGGGTCTGGGATCCTGCATTTCTAATAAGCTTGTAGGAGATGCCCATGGTGCTTTTAGCAGGAAGTGACTGGACCAGCATGTCCCAAGAGATCTCGGAACACCTCTATACTCATAAAAATTACGAGGACCCCAAAGAGGTTTTGTTTATGTGGGTTATATCTATTGCTATTTACTGATTAGAAATTATAACTGACATTAAAAAATATTATTTATCATTAAAAATAACACTAATAAAGCCATTACATATTACCTTGAATAACATATTTTTATAAAATAAACTATATTTTTTTCCAGAACAAAAAATAGTAAGAAGAATGGCATTAGTTTATATTTTTACAAAGCTCTTTAATGTCAAAAGATGCTGGATTCTCCTGTTTCTGCATTTAATGTGTTGCAATGTGTAGTATTGGGTGAAGTATATGAAAAAAGTCCAGCCTCACACAGATGTATAGTTAGTATTTTAATGGCCTTTTCAGATAATTGTAGATAACCTTCTTTGATACTGCACTAAAATGCTACAAGTGGTGCTTTCTTAAAAGTTAATTTCGATGTGTGTACACTGTTACTCTAAATTCTGTTAGTCTATCTTGTTCTTCGAGTGGGTCTTTTACTCATGCATGATTTTGTGATGTCATTTGGAAATACTGTTTTTTCCAGTTATGCAGATCTTCCAGATGTTGATACATTTCATTATACAACATCCAGTAACCACATTAATTAATTCACCATCAATCTCATCAGAAGTCTTGGAAAGCTCACAGTCAAGCATGTGGTGCTGAATATAAGTTTTTCAAAATTCTAATTTTTGCTTGAAATCTCAGATATTATCACTGACAATAAATGCTCTCAGTTGTTTTCCTTGAACTAACAGGCCCATTTGTTCATTTTCAAGAGGATGTCTGCCAAAACCTAAGTCTGAAAAGTCATAGTTTGTCAGATGTCAAGAACAAATGGTGTTTCATGAAACAGAGTGGCTAGTTTAGCTTGTAACTCAGTCCCACAAGTGCTTTTTCTCCTGACGCCTTCTCCCTTCCGTGCCCAGCAAAAGGGCTTTATGTGTCCGTCCCACTTCATCATGCAGAATATTAAGAGAATGTAGAATCAAGAATAGAGATGGAGTGAAATTAATGCTTTCTCCTGCTTCATCAAGGACATTCTTCAGTGAAACTGACAAGTGTGGCCGTGAAGAATATAGTGACCACTGGTGCAGTTTGATGCCACTGCCCACTGCCTTGATTTGTGTTATAGCGTAGCCATTGCTTTTGTACCATCTGTGCAAATGTCAACATAGTGAAAAAAGCAAAGACTATCTTAGACTATTATAAGAATGACTCTGATCTTATGCACCCCCTGAAGGGGTCTAGAGGACCTCCAGGGGTCCAGGGGTCTAGGACCTCACTTGGGACTCTCTTCAAGTCCAGTGTCAACCTATTGCAGAGGGCATCCAAGGTAATCTTCAGCCCAGCTGACCCCAGCGTGATTCTCTCTTAACTACTTCACCCTAAAATGGGCTCTTCATGAACACACAACTCGGACATGGTCTGGAGGATATTTCTTCAGATTTTTTGGAAATGTCACCACATGTGAATTGGTACCATGAGGAGGTAAAAATACAACCCAGGAGCCTGCTTTCGGGTATGCAGCAGGGAAACAGAAGGCCCAGGCCTGTGTAGTTTGACCAGAAGTGTCTACTGGCCAAGAAGTGTCTACGGGCCAAGAACTCCATGTTAGAACTCAGAGCAGAGACCCAACTGTGGTTTCTAATGAGGAACATTCTTCATGCTGAGTCTACAGGCGTGGCAGCCTCAGGAACCAGATGGGATTGACTTGGACTCCTTGCTCCTGTTTCTCTTTTGAATTTAAAAAAGAGAAAGTGAAGGCCCAGCTTGAGTGCCTCTCAGAATTTGTCTCTCTGCCCTCAGCTGCTAATCTTACTGCGAGCTCTGTTGTAATTAGAGCCTGGGAGGGACAGTGGATGGATGTCCAGCACATGTGTATATCCAGTGGGGGATTCCTCCTGTAATTCCTCCAGTGGCTCTCCTTGGAGACCTCTTTCTGGGGTGAGGCAATTATGCAGTGAATCAACCAGCCAGTTCACCAAAGAGCTGGTCTGAGGCCTTGGCTGTGTGGGCCCTCTTCCTGGTGACAGGCTGTTGCCTACCTTGCCCTGTTTAGGGGTCAGGGGGCTTAAATGCCCTTTCTGGTCTGTCTTCACTGGAAATAGAGAACTCTTCTCTTGGCTACTAGGCTCGACCTGCTGACCCTCTCACTTGGAGCTGCAGAAGGCAAAAGGGAGGGGAGTTTTCCTTGGAGAAGGAGGTCAGGGCCAGCACAACTGAGAAAGGAGGGCAAATGAGGCCATTCTCTCCTCCCTGACTCAGTCCTCCCTTCCTCCCTCTCTTCTCTCTCTCTTTCCCTCTCTCCTCCCCCCTACTTCCTCTCTCTCTCCTTTCGTCTCTATATCTGCCTGTGCCTCTTTTTATTTTTAGCCCATTCTGTCTGTCTTTCGGCCTCCTTTCTCTGGGTCTCTCTTGTCCTGTGTCTCTCTGCCTCTCTCCACGTGTTTTCTGGGTTCTTGACCCTCACCCTCACCTGCCCTCTCTCCCAGGTGTGGGGATCCATGTGGGTGTGCTGGGCACTGTCTACCACAGGGAGAGGGGACACTGCAGTGACAGATCTCTCCTGCCCACAAATGAAGGACAGTATGGAGCCCTCTGGAGACGTCCTTTCCCCTTAGAAACCCGTCATCCAGGATCAACCCAGCACGTGGAACCTGCAGGGCCCTGGGCGCTGAGGGACACACTTCCTCACGACCTGCGCTGTTCCGCCTGCGTGTCTGAGTAGTGAAAGAGGAAAAAACATTCTCTTTCCTTTTCATTTTGAGTCAACTTGGATTTTGTTCTTGTGTTGAACAAATTAGTCTAAAATATTATTATGGTTGTTGTTTCAGATGTGCTTGCTGTATAAATATTTTAATCCAAATTATCAGAAGAATAATTATAGTTTGTCTCAGCGAGGCTTTGAAGGACGACTCGAGTTTCCCTCCCTGGGGGTGGTGGGTACTGCACCATCCATGCTGCCTTGTGAACTGGGGCCTTCCCCTCCCTCTGCCCAGTCAGATTCTCTTTCCCTCTTCCCACTTCCACCATACCGATCTATGTCTCTATGAGCTTTTTTTTTTTGAGTGAAGGCAGCCAACATTCATCAAACTCTTTACAGGTGCCAGACTCTGTCCCAAGGACTTTATCCATATCCTTCCATTGAGAGCTCATAACTCATGATTTTATTGTCCCCATTTTGCAGGTGAGCAAACTGAGACTTGAGGAGCATTCAGTGACTTGTCGCAGGTCACGCAATCAGTCAGGACAGGGTTGGGGGAGCTCAGGCACAGTTGGAGGTTGGAGCGACAGGCAGCAGACAGAATGGCTGGAGGGGATGTGTGCACACAAAACTGTGCATGCAAGTACATATGTATGCATCTGTGTTCATGTGTGAACTCGTGTGCTTGTGTGTGTACACATGTGCATGCACATGCATGTGTGTGTGTGCGTGGAGCTGGGCTGGGTTGGGCGAATCACACTGTGGCTGGAAATGCTGCAGGAGTGGATATTGGGGCCAAGAGTGGAGCACCGGCGTCATGGTGCTAAGGAGTCTGGCCATTGTCCTGCAGGGAAAGGGAGACATGGCGGCATTTTTAAGTGGGAAAGTGTGTGGTCAGCAGTGTGCTCTGGGAAGCTCACACTGAGAGCAGTTTGGATGGTGAATTTGGTGTTGCAGTGAGAGGGGAGGACCAGAGGAAGGATCCCAGCTAGGAGGCCATAGCAAAAAGCCAGGAGAAAGCTGATGACAGCTGGCGGTGGGAGGTGGCCATAGGGGAGGTCACGGGTACCCAAGATGAAGGAGGCAGAGTCTCCAGGACCAGAGAACAAACCGGATGTGGGGGTTAAGAGTGAGGGGGAGCCCAGTAGGATGCTCAGGCTTCTGGCTAGGATGCTTGTATGTGCACTGAGACCCTTCCCCAGGAGAGAGGGCACAGGATGGGGAAGGAGGGGTGGACTTGGGGACAAAGTTGCCTTGAACCTAGGTATTTGAGGACCAAAGTCCCTAATTCTCTCTTTTCTACTGTCGTGAAGCTAAAGGAATGGGAGCGAGCACCCCATCCTTGGAGGTATTCAAGCCTAGTCAGATGGCCTCGTAGTGGGGGGTGTTTAGAGGGCTTCCTGTCCTGGGAGGGCAGGTAGAGGGTGTCTTAGTCAGATCAGGCTGCCATAAAGACTGGGCAGCTTCTCACAGATCTGGAAGCTGGAGGTCCCAGATCAAGGTCTGGCATGGCAAGGTCTGGCAAGACCACAGAGAGAGAGTCCTGGTCTCTCCTTTTCTTATAAGGCCACAAGTCTGACTGGATTAGGACCTTACCCTCATGGCCTCATTTAACCTTGATGGCCTCCTAGAAGACCCTCTCCAAATACAGTCACACTGGGGTTAGGGCTTCAACATTTGAATTTTTGGGGGACAGAGGTCAGCCCATTGCAGAGAGGATTTAGCCTACATGGTCCCTTCTGGCTCACTACACAGTGGTCTGCTCAGGCTGACCCCGTGGCCGGCTCTGAGGAAGGGGAAAGAACCAGCAAGGGACGGCGTGGGAGCGCCTGGCCCTGAACTTGGTCACAGGTCACAGAGCCCAGGACCTGTGTGAACGGAAGGCCCACCAGTGTGCGGGCTGGCCTCTGTTTGTGTCACCTGGCATTTAATTGTCCTGTGGAAGTCACTGGGGCTGACAAGCTGTTTTTTAGCTCCTCGTTATCGCCGGCTGATGCATCTAATTAGTCCTGCCCTCCAGCTGACAAATATCAGCCCCTCCGACTAAAAGATGGTTTCCCACCAGTGCTTCCCCTGGCAAAGCTAAATATTAATTATCTCCCTTTATTTCGTGATTTTTCGCGGGTGCCAATGTCACCACATCGTGGAGTGAGATATGAACAAGTGGTAAGTTGTGGTGAGCTGCCCAACAATCCTGGAGCGCATGGAGACACTGTTGTTGCCTGGGGAGCTTGGGCCTGTTTGTTACTGGGCTCTCCTCTGAGCTGTGCCCAATGCACGGGCTGCCGCGCAGGGTGGAATTGCAGGGTGGAAGGGAAGAGAAGCAGCTTGCCCCACCGGGAAGCTCAGGTGAGAGATGCTCCCTTAGAAGCAGAGCCGGAGATAGTTCCTACATGACTCACCTGAGAAGACGCCCGTGGTTCAGCTTTTAACAGTTGAATAAACATCCACAGGGAACTCAGGGTGCTCCAGGCAACGTGCTGGCACTGGAGAGGGAGGAACGGGTCAGAAGATATGGCCCCATGTGTGTGCAGGTCCAGGTTTGAAGCTGGACACCTACAGTTCATGTCAGAAAACTGCCCTTTGTGGGTGTGTGAATTTGTGTGTATTCGTGTGTGTGTGGGCATTTTGCACCTTGGTGGTGGTCCCTACACCGATAGAGAGTAAGAGAAATAGTGATCTACGATGAAAGATCCATTTCTCTGTGTGATGCACCTTCTTGGCACACAGGTTCACTATCTGCTCACTGACTGACATACCTGCTGGACCGGCCGGAGCTCGCTCCCTCAACGCAGGTGTGTGCTGTCCCTCCTAAGGGCGACCGAGGTGGAGGTTGGCAGTGTGAAGCCTGGAGCTTCCAACCTGGCAGGCGGAGAGGACATCCCAGCATTCTAACATTCTAATTATTTCCAAATAACGGAGCAGGTCTATAATTATCATATGAGGTCATCTTAATTAGAATGACATAAAATAATGTCTAATTAGGCCCCATCCCATCTTCTAGAGACTTGTCATAGATTCAGATGGAAAACCTTTCAGTTTCTCGGTGGTGCACTTTTGAATTCTCAGTTGGTGTTCTCTCTCTCTCTCGTCCCTTGGCAAGTGACGGGGCATCCAGTCGCTGGCCTGCAGTGGGGGCTCAAGCCTGTGCGCTGGCCCTCCTTGGCACCAGCCACGCAGAGGGAGAGGCAGGGGTGGAGGCGGCCCCGGGAGAAGCCAGGAGGTGTTTGGAGGGAGGACCAGGCTCCCCCCTTAGCTCACGGGGCTCCTCTTCGTCCTGGGAGAGAGTGTCATAGAGGATGGAAGACCCCCACTAGGAGCCAGGGCGTCTGGGCTTCAACCCTGGCCGTCCTGCAAGCACCAGGCCCACCTGTGACTGTGGCCTGTCTCTCTGAGCCTCTGTTTCTTCCTCTGTGAAATGGAGCTGGTCTATGAGTGGATGCCAAAGAGGGAGGTCAGAACAGAGCAGTGGTTGTAAAAACAAAGTTTCTAGAAACCTCCTCATTCCTCAAGCTGGACTGAAGTGTTTTGCTGCTAAAAAAAAAATAACAATATGTCCCCCTGGTTTGTAGATACAATGACATCAAAAGCTACTGATTGCAAAGGACCCCAAGTTCTCCACTCGCCACAGGGGTCACTCATCCACAGTGCCCCAGGGGCCCCGTCTGAGCCCCATCTTGTGTGTTTGCAGGAGACTCGGGCTTCCCTGAGGATTCCGGGGAGGGAGCGCCTCCCCTGCTGTCCTGCTTACCCCGGTCACCTCCACTCGGGTTGCCATGATGGCTTTCCCACTAGTGGGCCCAGGCCAGCTGGTCACAGTGTCTGTTGGCCCCGCTCTTTCAGTCCTGCCCCTCTCCAAGAGTGACGGAGGCCTCTGTGTCCCTCACTATGTTTGACTGGCTTCACCAAGGCTGACGACAGGCCAAGGGGAAAGGCAGACTTTGCATCTGTCGTGCTCCTGGTCCATGCCAGCCCTTCAGGCTCCTTGCACCCATCTTCCTGTGTGGCCAACACTGCTCTCTCTCCTCCAAACGAAGTGTCCCCTCCCCACCTCCCTCCCACTCCTGTCCCTGCCTTTGAGACTTGGACACAGAGCCCGCAACAACCTCCCTCTGAAGAATCTGCATTTGGGGTATTTCACCTTTCAGGGCTTCCCCCCAGTACTGGGGAAATACTCTCCTCGCATCTGCATGAATTGGAGGCTGATCTCAGAGAAGGTCTTTCCAGAGGACCGAGTTCTCTCAGAACGCAAAACCCGGTGCAGTTACCAAAAACAGACGGCTAAGTGAAAACTAAACTCACCTATTTTGTGTTAGGTCTCTGTACAGAATCAGAGGTTCTCAGTTTTAAGTTTCTCTTCCATAAATGTTTTAAATTGTGGCAAAATATATGTAACGTAAAATTTACCTTCTTGACCATTTCAGTGGTGTGGAGTTTCCCTTCCATAATTTTTAATACTTTGTTACTTGTTCCCACCTGACCACACTGGCTTCTCTGACCAGCTTGCCAGTTTCAGTAGCTGTATCTGTGCTGCCACAAAGAGCACCATTGCCCTCAGGTGTCGTCACCTTGGGGACACGTCTGCAGGCCTCGCCAGGTGCAGCTCTGGACTCTGCCCAGGTCTGCCCTGCTGTCCTCCACTTCTTAGCTCTGTGACTTCTGACAAGTGTCTCCGGTTTCCTTGTCTGTAAAATACGCATAGTGCGACTTCCCTTGGGGAAGGAGAACAGAACCAGAGAGTAACGCAGTAATGCCCGGAGAGCAGCCCGCACCCCCTGCCCCGGGAAAGCTCCATCTCGCCGTGACTGCCCTCGGGTGGTCACGAGCGGCCTCTGAGCCGAGCAGGAAGTGCTGAACAGGCCGAATCCTGTTAAAGCAGGTTAAAAAAATGAAAGTAACTCCAGCAAGGGAAACTGGGTGAAAACTACCCCGGCCTGAAGCCGATCGCTGACCTCCTGCTTCATGAAGTCCATATGGACTATCCGTTTCCCCTGTGCCTTCACAGGAAAGTCCCTGCAGGTGTGAGCCGAGGCTCACAAAGAAGGTTGGGAGATAGCAGCCCTGGAAAAATAATTCCGCCTATAAACACCTGTGTTAACAAGTGCTGTATTTGTACAGCGATTTTCTTTTTCAAATACTGTTTACACACACCTATTCTCTTACCCCGCTCAGGTGTGTGTGGCATGGCATCTGGGGATCCGCTGGCTGGGGGCCAGCCCGCCTGTCAGAAATGCCTCCCCTTCTGCCCAGCAGCTCGGGGCTTGGAGGCCAGGCCTTCCTGGGGCCTGCCGTAGCTCTGGTGCTCCTGGGGTGACCGCTGGCAGCTCAGCCAAGTCCTGATGAGTGTCAGGTCTGAGACCTCAGTGAGGCAGGAAGAGCCAACTTGGGACCCTGTAGGGGAGAGTGACCCCAGCTGGATGAAAGAGGACACCTGCTCTTTTCCTAGCTGGCCCAGTTCACTTTGCATTTTCACACACAGAGGAAATTTGAGCCCCTCAACCACCCGATTAGAACAGCAGCTGATCCGGGACACGGGAAGTGGGAGACGCTGAAGACCCAACAATGAAACCTTTAGAGATATGGTGGGCAGGGGAAGAAATCAGTTCAATGCAGCTCTTTTTCATTCTACAAGAACTCTAGAATTTGTCCAGAATTCCAGCTGACTCTGTGGAAGCCCTTTGGATTAACTCATCCAAAGGGTGAGCGGCCTCAGCCCTAACCGCACGGGAGACTCCCTGGGACATTTGAATGTCCAGTGCTCGGGCCCCAGGCCCGGGGATTCTCACTTACTTGATGGGGGCAGGCCCGGCTCCAGTACATGAAAATCTTGAATCGGTCTAATGAGTGGTGAGTTAAGGACGACTCCCCTGGTAGGATAGCCTGATATGTCTGCGTGTTTATTTACGATGAGCCTTTTATTTAGAATAGCTGTGCATTTACAGAAAAGTTGCAAAGACGGCACAGAGAATTCACAGGCCCCTCACTCCACAGTTTATTTGGATTTCACTCGTTTTTCCCGAGTCCCCCTTCTGTCCCGGGATCCCCTCCAGGCTCCCTCTGTACATCTAGTTGTCGTGCCTCTGTGGCCTCCTCTGGTCTGTGACTTTCGTTGTTTTGGATGACGGTGGTGGTTTGGAGGTCAGGAGTTTTGTAGAATGCCTGCACTCTGGGCTTGTCTGACGTTTTTCTCATGGTTAGATGCGGGTTACGGGTTTTGGAAGGAAGAGCATAGAGGTGAACTGCCATTTCCATCACGTTGTATGCATGCAGGGCACGTGCTCACAGGACTTATCACTGTTGCCGTGGCCTTGATCGCTGGGCCGGGGCCGGGTCTGTCAGGGTTCTCCGCTGTGAAGTCACATCCCCCTTCCACACTGTTCCCTCAGAGGCGAGTCACAGAGCACGGCCTGCACCACGGCGGGAGGGGCTTCCGCTCCATCTCTTGGAGGGGCAGTATCTACATGAATTGTTTGGAATTCTTCTGTAAGGGCAAATTGTCTCTTCTCCCCATTGTTCATTTTTTCAATCACTTGTTTATGTCAGTGCGGACTCATGGATATTTATTTTAAATGCTGGGTTATAATCCAATGCTACGTCACTTATTTTGTGGCTCATATTGGTCCGGCTTCGGCCACCGGGAGCTCTTTCAGGTTGGCTCCGGTGTCCCTCCGACATGCCCCCATCCTCTTGGTTTTCATGCACTTCCTTACTGAAGAAGAAAGGCACCAGCTTTACTGAACACCTGCTGGCTTCTGTTTTGGGCACTTTATTTGCATTTTCATTGTTTAATAATAACCACTCTCTCTCCCTCTCCTACCCGCTTTTCACTCTTGTCCCAGGAGTGACCTCACCAGTAGTGGAGGGACTCGGATGGGGAGTCAGGTGGCCGAGTTTGTAACCAAGTTTTGCTTCTCACCAGCTGTGCAACCTCAAGCAAACTCCTTAAACTCCACCAGCCTCCAGTTTCTGACCTGTGAGAGGGAGATGACACGGCGTATCTCAAAGGAGCGTTGTGAGTGGTGGAGACCAGTGTAGATGGTGCTGGCACGTGGGGGGGTGCTCACATAAGTAGCTCTGCCATTCCCATCCCTGGCTCTGTCCATAAGTGACTGTGTGACCATTTTGATCTCTTTGAGTCTCAGTTTCCTTATCTGTAAGATCAGGAGACTGGACCAGATGGTCTCGGAAGAACCACCCTGCCTTCCCCATGTTCCACGTGGGCCCAGGTGCAGCTGGCTGGTGGGGATGGGTGACTGGGGGAGAGAGCTGGGGGGCCGGCAGGCATGGCTTCGGGGACTCGGCAGCCTGGCCCATGGCCAGCCCCAGGCTCATGTCAGAATCAGCTTTGCAAATCTGTCAATCAGGGAAGATGGCTTTTTGCCCTAGAAGACAAAAATTTACCCTGAAAATGTAACCTGCATCTCTGGGCTGGGCACCCCCACCCTGGCCGGCTGGGCACAGCCTGGTGATCACAAACCAGTCCAATCTGATAGAATGTTAAATATGTTTATTTTCATTGGTACACAAGCATGCATGCATGTTTCATACCTTCTTAGATATCTGGTCTTCCATCTCTGTGTGTCCCTCTCTGCCCAGCAGTGGCATTTGTCAGCTTCTATCAACAAGTGGGATTGGGGTTGGGGTGTGAGGTTGGGTTTCTGGTGTGAATTTCCGAGGTTGGTTACAGGTGCTGAAACCAGGGGCCAGAGCTTGGCAGTAGGTGGGGTGTGGCCGCTCACTGCGCTTCCTGTGGGAGCTGGGCCTCAGTCAGTCATGTGGGCCAGTTCACCAGAGCAGGAAAGGGGCAGATTGGGAGGGCGGGCTCTGGAGGCAGGGCAGGGCTCGGGGAGCAGACCCAGGTACCCATAGCTCCTCTGGTCTGGCATGGGCTGGGTGGGATGGGGGATGGGCTGGAGGGAGGGCCTGCTTACGGCAAGCCTGGGTTTCAGTCCCAGAGGAAGAATGCTGAAGTCCACTTACCCAAACTGGGTCACAGGTTAGGGGGAGCCCTGGGTCTGGCCAAGGCAGTGGTTGTCCCAGGATTCAGGACTGGGCACGGGGGTGGGGGAGGAAAAGGGAATCCAAGTGTGAGTCTTAGTGATTGTGGCCCTGGAGAGCAAAGGGGTCTCAGAATGTCCAGTCAAGGGAGTGAGTGGCAACAGGGACAGGACCAAGGGGACAGGTCTGCTGGCCTCCCTTTTCTACAGATTATTGCACAAACTACTGTCCAGATGTTCTCACCCACGTGCATAAAGATACATCTACTAAGATGTTTGTGGAGGTCTTGTTTATAATAGGATAAAATTAAAACAATGAAAATGTCCATTAGCAGGGGATTGGGGTTATCTGTAATATATATCAATACAGAGTGAGATGCTCCAGGGATATTGAAGAGAATGAGGTAGGCCTGTAGGAATCAGTATGGAAAACATTGCAAAGACACACTGCTGAGTAGAAAAAGGCAAATGCAGAGCACAGAGAATAGTAGGCACCGTTTGAATAAACGTAAATCTACAAATGATGCTTGTATATTGCATCAATTAGGAATGGGTTCGCTTGCAAGGAATAGAAAACCCAGCTAACAATGGTTAAAAAAAATAAGGGTTTATTTTTTTCATGTAACCCCACATCTGGTGGGAAGCAGTTGCTGCCTACCAAGGTTCTTTTCTGTGCCACCTGCATGAAACATGTTGGCTTTTGAATCCTTACACTTATTTCCTCATGGTCCCAAAATGGCTGCTGCAGCTGTGAACATCACATCCTAGTACAAGGAATGGAGAAGGGGATTGGTCAGTGCCAGACACAATTGTCTTTTTTTAAAATCTGGAAATTGAGAGCTTCTCAGATGCCTATCCGGTCCCTCCTCCCCCTATCATGGGCCAACTCAGCTCCACATCTCATTGTTTAGGACGGGGTCACATGCCCATCCCCATCCCCAGCTGCAGGGAAGGTGGGAAAGCAAGTGTCTGGCTCTCCAGCCACTATAACAAGGAAAGAGAGTCTGAAGAAGCTGGTACATTAGCCAGCCAGTAGTGTTTGCCCTGTGTGTGCAGAGGACTTGGTGGGAAGGGTCCCCAGGGGGCTCTTGATAGTAATGTCTCTGGGGAATAGGATGTGGGAGCTGACAGGGGAGAGTAGCTTGCTTTTTTGTTATATATCTTTTCATGCTCTGACTTTTTTGTTATCATGTGTGTGACTTTTTCAATTAAAAAAACTTAGTTAAGTAAAATCAAATGAAAGCTAGTGAAATGCAGAGTATGCAATGTGCCACACTGAGAGCTGGTTCAGGAGAGAGTCTGGGGAGGGCCCTGAGGCTGCTGTCTGTGGGGGGCATGGCCGTTTATGGGGCTCCAGTGGCCGAGTCCATGGGCGAGTGGCTGATGATGGGTGTGAGGGAAGACCCTTGTGCTTGGCATCTGGGGGACGGGGATGGGGGTGGGGCTTGCCCAGGTCAGCACCAGCAGTAGGGAGAGAGGGGAGGCAGGGGCAGGGAGCTGGGAGAGTTGGGTCTCCCCGTCTTTCAGACATTTACTTACCAAGTGTTTCAGACTTTCTTGCTACCTCATCTTCCAGAGGGCAAGGTCGAACCAACTTCTCAGGAAAGTCCCTCCCCGCCCTGATCTAGAGGCTGATGTGTGCTTCTAATTCTGCTCACCAACCGCACATGTGTCTTTGAAAACACAACATGAAGGAGAAATGGGAAGATGATCTGAATCAGTCCTTGAATCAGACGACTGGGGTGAAATTGGGAGAGGGTGACGGAATCTGTGATTCTGCTTTTCCTGAGGGTGGTCTCACTTAAGTTGGGGAGGAGGGTGTTTGTGCATGTGGGTGGGGCCAGAGAGGAGGAAAGGCCAATCGCCCAGGCCAACGCCGGTGAGTGATCTGTAATGGCCCTGTGGGGGACATGTCATGGCTAGACTCAGGACAGGACTTGCTCTGTGAACCAGAGAATGGAAGACCCTGCTCTTGCCCTGGTTTTAAAATTGAGCTGCGGGATTTTGCAGAAGGAGAATGGTCCCCCAGTTCTCTATTAATCTATCTACAGGGGGTTCTTCCCTCTGGAAGCCTAAGGTGGGATAGACTTTAGTATGAGTCCCTGGAACTTTTCTCAGTAGAGGACCAATCTGTACCAGGGTGTATCTGCTTCACTCGCGTGTGCAAGAGAAAGCCCAGCATCATGTGATCCTGGTGCTCACGAGTAGAAAAGTCAGCGGAGGGTGGTGCTCCAGTGCCTCCCCAACAATGTATTGGGACTGATCGTAGAGTCCAGGAAGGATTCTATGGAGATTCATAGATTTCTCAGGTAGCCAATCCTTAAACTCAGACAGTACACACAGTGTCTGGATCTGAGAACCTAAGGGCAGATGTATCAGTCAGAGGTCACTGCAGGAAACAGAAGCCACTCCAGATATGTTAAGCAGAAAGAGTCTTAATACGGGAATTTGGTCTTTACGAAACGGATGGGAGGGCTGAAGGAGCAGGTTCTATGCTGGGCCACTGGAATGACTCCGAGAAGAATACAGACCTGGTCACTGGGAGAGCTGCTGCCTCTGAGACTTCCCCAGAGTGGGGCTGGAAGTACGATGCTGCTTCAGTATCTGCTTCTCCCGGAGAACAGCTGCCCGAAGCCGCAATCCAGGGATTAGGAAGGCAGAGCAGGACACCCAGGAGCTGGGGGATGGACACTGGAGGTTGCTGCTGGAAACCCCTACATCTCAGCGACCTAGTTTGCAGCAGCAGCAGTCAAGCTCTGCAGGAAGAGGGCATTCACCAATCTTCTGCCTTCTGAAGGGGTCCTTTGGTACAAGCTAATTTGCATCAAGAACCCTAGCTGCAAGGAAGCCTGGGAAATGCCTTCCAATTCTCACATCAGATGGAAGGAGAGGTCAAATGGGCCATTCTAGAGAGTCTGGCTCACAGGGTAATGTCACTGGGTGCTGGATGGCTTAAGAGGACTTGTGCAATATTGAATCTTCAGGAAAAGTTTGACTCAGAAACGTGTTACGCTTTGGGTGGCTAAGTTATGGAAAGCAACAATTTCTCCCAATTTCCACACGTGATACTAGATGTTTCTGGTCTCAGCTCTACGGTATTTTGATATGTGGCCTTGAACAAGCCTCAGTTGCCCCAGTTGTAAAATGGGGATGTGTGACAAGCTTGATGGTGGCTTCCAGCTTTGGGGCTATTTCTCGCAGTGTCATTCAGCTCATACTTTGGGTCCTGAGCTGGGCAAGTCTTTTAAGCACTTCTGTGAACAGCAGCTCTTTGTTCCTGGGGTTTCCAGACTTCAAGTGCACTTCCCTGGGGGGTTTTCTGAGAGCTCGTGAAGATCAAAGCAAATTAAGAGGAAGAAAAACTTGTGGAAATCTTGGTAAAGCCCAAACAAAAGTGGATTGTTGCCCAAGTGACAATGTCTGGTGTTGAATCCTGGGCTTCATAATGTCCAAGGCCCTGTCTCACTCGCTGTGCCCAGAGGTGTCCTCCTTTTGCAGATGAGGGAACTATGGCTTGGCCAACTCTGTGGCGTGAGGGATGATGCTTCAGAGACCACATGACTGGTGGGGTGGGGAGGGAACACACGTCCCTGTGCTCTGGTCCTGTGATATGTGCACTCTGCCAGTGATAGCAAAGGGCACTGTCCCCTTGGAAGTCCTCCAGTCCTCAGCTGGGCTCTCTGGTGTTAGAGGAGGATAGAGAGCAGAATCGAAGGTTTAGGATGAGATCTCATTCTGCCCGTCTATCTATGGGCTTCTGTGCTATGCTGGTAAATATTTAATAACTGGCCAAAAAAAAAAGACAAAATAAAAAGCTGCATTTGCCCATTTTTGTGGTGTGAATACCATCACCATGCCGATTCCAAGCTACTGATGAGACATCATTGAGGGCACACTGAAGAAGTGATGCGCACGTTCGGCTTTGATACGGTGAGGGCTGGCTCAGGTGGCCCACCGCTACCCTCATTGGTGAGACCCCCATTATTCATGAGAGAAGTGGTGGAGACCGACTGGCCAGCCTGAGGATCGTGGCGACCAAGGGGAACACAGGCTGCCAGGGTTGTGGGATCCTGCCCTGAGGAGGTAGTGATGTCACCCTGGGCCGGAAGATGGTCTGAAGTCACATGCGTTGACTATTCTCCGGAGGGAATGGTTTTAGGGTGCCAACCTAACCACCTCCTATCCAGTGCTGGTGACCTCAGGGACTTGTCCAAGGTCACACAGCTAGTGACTGTGCGTCCCGAGGCTCTGGCCTCAGCTCTGCGAATACGCCCTCATTTCTCATAGGCCTCGGAGGGAGTGATGCTCAGTGGCTCTCCTTCCCCCAGCAGGCCAGAGGGAAAAGAAGGGGTGTTGGTGAGGCCTAGAGAGAACCCCCAGACTCTCAGCCTCCCTGGAGTCGTCTCCCCACCCCCCCCACCCCCGGAAGCTCACTCTCCCTCACCTGTGCCCTGTTCCCCCTCCTCCCTTCTTCCAGACCCAGGAAGGAGCCGGTGGCCCCGGGCATGTGGGGACATTCAGGGATTGCCCCGGGAGTGTTGGAGAAGCACCACGGAAAGCCCTTCCTCCAGCGTGGCTGAGCCAGGCCGGCACCGGGCCCGGGGAGCCTGAGGAGGAAGTAGGATGGCCCCTGGCCACGCGCCTCTGTGGCCTGTCGTGAAGGACTCCAGCAGGAAGTGACTCTTCACGACGGTGGGACCCACGCGTACCTTCTGGAACTTATCCCCAACTCACCCTTTAAAGAGTCCAAACAAAATTGTACAAACCAAAATGGCAAATTGGGTAAAAGTACAGACTCTGGAGTCTGATTGTCTGGGTGGGACCCAGGCCGCACCAAGTCCCAGCTGCTCTTCTCTCCCCTCCGCCTCAGGGTCTTCATCTATAAAAGCTGATAATAAGAGTTAACAGGACGGACCTCGTCAGGTTGTTGAGAGGATGAAGCGATTAGACACTGTAACCGTATGTGCTGGCATGTGTGAGGTCCCCACTCACGGGCGGAAATTATCAGCTATTCAAGTATGACGTCACAGTTGGTGGTCTCTGAGTCCTGGGGTTCCTTTAAGTCTTTAGGGGTTTGGCTTATTTGGAAGGAGAATCTGTGCTTGTCATCCTGCCTCCCTGCTGGGCTCCTCTGTGCTGGCCCTGTGCAGGCAACGAGGGACAGAGACGCACGCTTAATGGCAGTCATGGTGCGTTCTTCTACACCAGGCTGGGCGAAGGCGCCTCCCCGATCTCTGTTTCTCAGCCTCCTGCACCATTGCTTCCTTGGGAATATTGCCTCTATGCCCCCAGGCACATCCACTGTTGGGGGAAGGTGCTGAGGAGCAGAATTCAGTTGGGCCTCAGGTCAACCGGACTTGGAATTCCAGATCTGCCACGTCCAAGCTCTGTGACACTGAGCGGGTTACTTCGCCTCTGTGAGCCTTGGTTTCCTATCTGTAGCAATGAAATGAACTAGAGTTGTTAATATTAATATTAATATTAATATTAATTAATATTAATTCTTCATAAGAAGAAAGGAGGCACAGTTGTAAATACTAAATGAGATCGTGGGAATGCACAGGCCCAGGGTAGGAACACAATGTCTCAAATCCTAGTGCCAAGCACTAGGTTACGTGGTTTAGGGCATTATATCATTTCATCCTCACAAATGAGGAATTGCAGTTCTTAGTAACTCAGTGTACAGATGATCTGACTGAGGCTGGGGGCTGTGCCACCTGCCCAAAGGCCGCAATGCCAGGCCACCGCTGAGCGGGTGTCAGCTGGGCTTCCCTCTGAGCACCGAGGCCACCCAGGAGGTTCTGCCGCCTCCTACTGTGTCTGTCCTTTCTCTCTGCCATGTCTGAAGAACTCGGCCCAAGAACCACCAGCCACAGTCCTGAATGGGCCCTTTCTTCCATGAGGACACCTGGACGGAGGTTGGGGCACCCGGAGGTGGCAGAGTGACAGCAGGTGTAGAATGGTTTCTGTTTGCTTCTTGGTTCTCAAGTGTTTCCTCTGATAACATTCATAGAGAGCAGTACTGCTGGACCTTTACTGCCCACCCTGAGGGCTGGAAGTGCCCTGGCTGAGGAGGAGGAGGGGAGCGAGGAGGAGGAGGTGGATTGGCAGGAGGGGCAGGAACGAAGAGGAGCGGGAGAGGCGGCCACTGCCCAGTGGCTGAGCAGGGTCTGAGCACACTGTTCCTGAAGGCGTTTAGAAAGTCTAGCTTTCTTCACCAGAGCTTCCTTTGGGCTAAGAAGTTCCTGAGACATTTGCAATGTAAAGGGCGGCTGTCCTCCGTGACGCAGGGGACGAGATACCATCGGAACAAGCGTATATTTAGAAGACAGGAAATGAGCCCTCCAGCCTGCCCCTGACTTAGAGCAGGCGTTTTGCCCTGTGAGCGCCCCCAGAGTTGACCGAGAGGCTGCAGGGCGACTGAGAGGAAATCGTTCTGGCTGCGCTGATGCGTCCTTTTCTTCCCTTTTTCTCCCCCCGACCCCGCTTTCTGTTTCTATGCTTGCAGGTTTGCTGGGGTTGTCCCAAAGTGATGGGGAGAAATGACATTTTGCTAGGAACTGAGTCATTTTGGTGGATTTTTTCAGCCATGTCCCTGATTAGTAAACCTGCTTCAAGAATGGGAAAATGCACAGGGCTATTTTTAAGTCTTCTCAGCATCAACAATCCTAATTCCTAGAACAGACATCAATGGCTTTTGTACTCTCAAGTGTAGATAAACACTTAGCAGCTGTGTGACCTTTGGCAAATTACACTTGCTGAGTGTCAATTTGCTCATCTGTAAAGTGGGGCTCACACTACCTCTCTCACAGGGTGGAGGATGAAATGACCATGGGCACATACTCCCCACCTCCCCCAGTGTGCGGTGCCTGTGGGCATTCAATGTGCTGAAGTTTCCTCGGTAATTCTGTGATAAGATGCTGTTCCAAGACCAGCACGGGGACTGGGTGAATTCACCCATTTGCTAAACACAGGTGTGTTTATCAGTTGAAAAGCCACCTTGACTTGGCTAGTGGGGGAATCAAAGTGAATCTTGTACTTAAATCATCAGCCAGGGGAAAATTTGGCGACTTTGTTCAGTAAGTAAACATTTGCCCAGCTCCTCCAGGCTAGCCCTCTGAGGGCAACCAGAGAGGGAGAGTGATGCCACGCGGGGGACACTGTCCAGGGTGGAGACGGACACAGAAATGATGACAAGAGCAGGGGTGAGTGTGAGGTGGGCAGGGGGCACCTAACTCGGTGTGGGGACTTTGGGAATGGCTTCTCTGCAGACCTCATTGTCATTACCGAAACCCAAGGACACTCCAAGATGCAGTGGAATTAGAAAGATGAGGACAGTTAGGTGATCAAGGAGTTTGTACTGGTGTGCTCAGTGCAGACACATTCTCTCCGAATAAACTGTGTGGAGTGCGTTACATTCCAAGAGAAACACGTCTGTGTGTCTCATATAAACGCCAGCTACTCTCACCTTAGTCTTTATTGAGTGTAGACACTGTGCATGGAGCTTTGCACGGCTCCCATTCCGTCTCACAACAGCCCTGTGTACACTTGCCCAAGGTTTTACAGTTGAGAGAGAGCAGAGCCGGATTTGAACGGAGATCTGTAACTTGTCCCTTCCAGTCACCAAGGCCCACACCTGCACGAATCCTTCCTGACTCTCTCCTGACCTGCTGCCATGGAGAGATGTGATTTTGCTGTGGTCACTGCAAACTGGCTATAATGAGATGGATGTCCTAAAGATAATTCCTCCTTTGGGCCGGCCCCGTGGCCTAGTGGTCATGTTCGGCACGCTCCACTTTGGCGGCCTGGGTTCAGTTCCTGGGCACAGACCTACACCACTCATGCGCGGCCACGCTGTGGTGGCAACTCATATGCAAAGTAGAGGAAGAAGGACACAGGTGTTAGGGTGACTCTTCCTCAGCAAAAACAAACAACCCCCAAAACAAAACAACAACAACAAAATCCTCTGTTGGTGAGGGCTGCTAGTGGACAAGAACCTTGCCCCATTTGCCAACAATAATTTTCTCCTGAGTGGGATTCTCCAGGGGCCCCTGGAGAACAGAACTCTCCTGTCGCCTTTGCTCTCCATCTCCAACATTTCTGGGTGGTGCCGAGGCAGCAGGGGCTCCTGGTCCTGTGACAGCTGCTTCTGGGGTGGATGCCTCAGAGCCCGCAAGGTCTCCTGCCCTCTGGTGTGGTCGTCAGCAGCTCAGGCTAAGGCCAGGAGACGGCGTCAGCCTCCTTGTGCAGGGCGGAGCGCTCCAAGGGCCCATGTGAGGCCCAGCCAGGCAGCCTGTGGGAAGATCAGAGTGGGATTAATCCTGCGGTGGAATGTTCAGTATGCTGGAAGAAAATACTTTTTTAAAGATTTATTGCTCCTCTGTAGTACAATTCAATGTGTCCCATTATGCGAACTTATATTACGTGTGAAATAGAATACACAATTAGCTATAGAGTAGTTCCCTTTATCCTTGAGGGAAACATTGCAAGACCCCCAGTGGATGCCTGAAACCACAGATGGTCTCAAACCCTGTATACACTATGTTTTCCCGAAACATACATACCTATGAAAAAGTTTAATTTATAAATTGAGCACAGTAAGAGATTAACAAAAATAACTGATAATAAGATAGAACAATTATAACAATAGACTGTAATAAAAGTTACTGTAGGTCTTAGTAACCTCAGCATATGATTTTTTTCTTTCCTTGTTAAGTTGAGAACTTTCCCCTTTTCATTTAAAGGAAGCACCTCGTGGCTTCTCTTTGGCATGTCCGAATTGCCACCATCACCACTCTTGTACTTTTGGGCTATTGTGAAGTAAAATACAGGTGACTTGAACACAGGCACTGTGATACTGCAAGAGTCACTCTGATAACCGAGACAGCTGCTATGACTAACGGGCGGGCAGTGTGTACAGCGGGGACCCACTGGACAGAGGGATGATTCACATCCTGGGAATTTCAGCACGCTGCTCAAAACGGTGCTCAATTTAAAACTTATGAATTGTTTACTTTTGGAATTTTCCATTTAATATTTTCGGACTGGGGCTGAAACTGTGGAAAGCAAAAGCAATTACATATTGTATAATTGGTGTCTTGGTTAATTTCCAGCCCTATAGCTTTCTTGCTAGAGGGTCAGAGTAGAGCTCAAATTAGTCATTGTAGCTACTGGTTAGCACTTCTCGTTAATTCACGGAGTGGGGACATGGAAGCTATCATTGGGAGGAATCATAGGCGAGCCTTGACGTTGGGGAATTAGCATTTGAACGATTCATGAATGACCTGCACGTCGAAGCAGAGCATCTTGGGCTTGGGAGGCTGGTGTGCCGGTGAGGAGGGCCCCCTGAAGCACGGACCTGCGGCTCTCGAAGCAGCTTGGTGTCTCGTGTGTGAAGTGAGGAATGTCATAGTTCTCTGTTGAGAAAATAAGAATTCCAGCACAGACAGCTGTCTGCTAAGGCGATGCTGATGGACATGGAGCAGTGGAGGTTCTCAGCCACAGAAGAGCCACTGTGCACACTTCACAGCGGGGTGATTGTGGGCGATGGCAGGGCGGAGGAATCTGGACAACTGGGGAAGTTCCAACATGCGCTGAGGCCCGTTGGGTTTCCATCCTCTGCAGCCCCCTGCGTCTGCCCAGTCACCGTGCAGTCTCAGGAGAGGAGGCAGAGGGTTAGTGCTGAAGGCTTCCCGCGCTGCCTCAGGCCGCTGGGTGTGGCTTCCTTCCACGTTCTGCAGCCCAGTGAGGGTCCTGGAACGCAGGATCACTTAGAGCACCTTAGGGGACTGATTGAGACCCCCAAGGCCCGTCCCGACATTTGCTGGTTGTCTGGAACCCAGCTGGACACCCCACCTCTGGTGGAGGTGAGTAACGGAGGAGCAGTGAAGCGTGGAGACGCTGGGCTTAGATCTGAATTCTCATTCCAGCTGTGTGGCCTCAGACAAGTCCTTTAACCTCTGAGAGCCTCACTTTTATCTTCTCTCCAGTGGGGCTAATAACATTTACCTCACAGAAGCATGGGGAGGAGTAGGTTAAGTGAGAGATTTACCTGAAGCGCCCAGCACGGTGCCTGGAGTACGGGGGGATTCGATAAACACAAACTATTATTAATAAAATGCTGCAGTTTGGGATAGCAGATTCAGCTTCTTTAAGAGAGCTGTCTTGGAGAGATTTTTACATCCTATTGCACTGTGCTAAGGAGACAACTAAATTCCTGTTTACATATAAACCTAAACTCTCTTATTCTAACTGTGCCACCACCTTAAAAGACATATATTTACGCTTTCGGTTTTAGCAGTTTGTATGTTTAAAAGCAGCACGCACTTCCAGAGTGATTATGCTAATGTACATAGGAGTTTAACAGTCGCCCCGACTGTACTAACCATCTATTTGAACTACATTGTACAAATAAGATGTTATCTTAAATAAGCTCCTAATATAACTCAGTAATCACCATAATGTTTTTGATGAATTTGTGGTGTTATTACTGAATTTAGCCATGAATCTCAGATACTGAACCTTTGAGCAAATTCCTGCAGAGCCCAGTTGCTGAACTCCTGGCCCAGAGGAGGTGGAAAATGCTATCCCAAACCTTGTTCTTGCAGGCTGAGGAGGGCGGGGGCGGGCTGGCATTGTGCGAGGTCCCGGGACCGACACCCACAGCAACAGGGGAAGGAGTGTGAAGGATTGCACCTGCCCGAGGTGGCGTTGCTGTTATCAGAAGCCTCATCACAAAGAGGAGAAGGAACTATAAATACTGCACAGCGGCACATTCCGGTGACAGTGGAGATATGACACCGGCTCGGCCTGACTCACGGAGTGGAATGCAGACCAGGAAGGAGTTCAGTCAGCTCCCAGTCCTCTCTGCAGGGCAGACCCCACCTGCGCTGCCCTCCTCTCTCACAACGAGGGTTGGAAAGGGGCCGTGGGAACTTCTGGGGCAGGTGGAGTTCTTCCGCAATGCTGAAGGAAGCACTCAGATCTCAAAGGAGGAACTCTCAGTTTATCCTCACATCTCATTAAAGAAATAAGAAGTAGGACGTCAAGGAGAAAGTGGAGGATTTAAAAATATAATGACTGTCCTTCCATCCTTCCTCCCTCCCTTCCCTCCCCTCCTCCTTTCCTCCCTTCCTTCCTCTCTTCCTCCCTCCCTCCCTCCCTTCCTTCCTCCCTCCCTCCCTCCCCTCCTCCCTTCCTCCCTTCTTCCCTCCCCTCCTCCTTTCCTCCCTTGCTTCCTCTCTTCCTCCCTCTCTCCCTTCCTTCCTTCCTTCTTTCTTTTTATTTTAATGGTTGGAAGCATTTAGCTTAAAAGAAGGAAATGAGAGCCAAACTAGGAGAATGCTAGGAATCAAATGAGACAAACTTTAAGGAGAACATTGGAAGGACTGGTTAGCCGAGTATTCTGAAGGTGAACACGAACTGCAGGTTCAACGCCCTGGCCCGAACATGTCACTTCTCACACAGAGCAGGTCACTGACTTCCTGCAGGGGAGAAGAAAAGCGTCATCTGTTTGCCATGGAAAGAGTACTGTACCTGGAGTCCGTGGGTTAAGTCGGTTGGTTACGATGCAGAGGGGTTCAGAAGTGGGGTCCACTTGTCCACAAGGCCACATCTTCTCCCTCGCTCCACTGCCTTAGAGGGGTGCAGACATTCGCCTTCTCCTCTTGATTTCATACGTGAGCAACCAGGAGTCTGGAGATGGAGTTTCCACCTCGTGAACCGATATATGCCAGGATCTGGAACCCCATGGCATTTCTTTTAGAACACTGGTCGGCCTCACGTGCTCCTGTCCCTGGGGAGTGACACTCTGGAAGATACTTCTGCAGAGGACAGAGAAAGCCGGCCTGCTGGGCCTGTCCAGGGTGGGTGCATCTGCACCACAGGTGCTTGAACACTCTAGTGTCAGGAATAAGTCTAGTGTCTTGAACACTCTAGAAGAATTGCAGTCCATTTTCTTTCATGAACACACAGAAACCCAAAGAGGCCGACCCAGTTTGGTCTGGAGGTGATCTTAGGCAGAGGACTTATTTCAATGTCTCAGAATTACTTGTGACTTAATTTAAATTATTGCTGTTAAATTAAACTTCCAAATCACACATAAAGTGTGTCCTGAGGTAGTTTCACGTGTCTGGGAGCTCTGTTCATACTTTCCTTTGACTGGGCCCACCATCCTTCCCTGTCTTTGTCCCAAGGTGCTTACCAACGCAGACTTCACGCCTTAGAAATTTAGTATTAACCTCCCCATTTTATAGATGAGGATATTCAGGCCTGAGAGCTTTAACTGACCTGCCAGAGGCCAGAGCTGGTAACTGAATCTGACCCATGAATCTTCCAATCCAGCGTGCAAGTGGGGACTTTATTCGGGATGGAATGAGATTACAGGGACTCAGAGAGCCGACAGGGTGATTCAAAGGATGGGGGAGGGGCAGAGGCCGCAGGGTCAGGAATGAGCTCACAACTCT
This sequence comes from Tapirus indicus, assembly GCA_031878705.1. Taxonomy (NCBI): domain Eukaryota; kingdom Metazoa; phylum Chordata; class Mammalia; order Perissodactyla; family Tapiridae; genus Tapirus; species Tapirus indicus. The sequence continues at coordinate 6,788,996 of CM062923.1, read as the reverse complement.
GACCTCTAACACCAACCTGCTCTGAGAGCTAGGAAAGCCCACCAGCCCCTCTGGGCCTCAGCTTTCTCATCTACGAAATAACAGTTTGGATGATATTATGGTCTGAATTGTGTCCCCCCAAATTTATTCCTTGAAGTCCTGACCCCCAGGACCTCAGAATGTGACTGTATTTGGAGACGGGATCTTTACAGATGTGATTAAGGTAAAAAGAGGTCATGAGGTGGGCCCCAATCCAAAATGACTGGTGTCCCTAGAAGAAAATGAGATGAGGACACAGACACACACAGAGGGAAGACCAAGTGGGACACAGAGAGAAGATGGCCATCTACGAGCCAAGGAGAGGGGCCTCAGTAGAAACCAGCCCTGCTGCCACCCTGATCTTAGACTTCCAGCTTCCAGAACTGCGAGAAAATAAATGTCTGTTGTTTAAGCCGCCCAGTCTGTGGTGCTGTGTTATGGCTACCGTGGCAAACTAACGGAGACGTGATAATTCCGTAGGGTACAGATGGAAAACAGCAGTGCCTGTTCCTTGCTGCTGGTGACCGTGGACCCTTGGACTATCCATGGGTCTTGGCTGGCTGGGAATCGAACAAATGAAATTGGGTCTTGAGAGTTTTCTGGAGCCTGAGGTCTTGGAATTGGCTTTTATTCCTTCAGGAGACACACTCTGTTGTTCTCTTTCCTCCTCACCTCACTGCCCTCTTGGCTGCCTCTCGGGGCCAAGCACATGCTGGTGGCTTCCTCTACTCCAAACACGCCACATCCTTGGCAGATTTTGTCCAATGAGCAGGTAGATGTGATGCGAGGGAAAGCACAGCAACTTATTAAGTGGTGTTGAAAGAGGAAAGAGAGAAATTGAAAATGGTCTTTCCTTGGCCAGAGGCTGGCCAACCAGGAGTGGAGTGAGTGGTACTCCCGGTTCCTGTCGGTGGGGCCAGAAGGAATTCAGACTGCATCTTGTCCAGATTGAGCATTTCTCAGATGGGAATCGGGGCCCCAGAGGAAAGGTGACTTGCCTGAGGTGGGGCTGAATCTAGACCACCCACCTCCTGAGTCCCACTCATGGTATTTGTCACTAGGTGGTACTCGTGGAAACAGGAAAGGAAAAAAAGACTCTCTTCAGGTTCAGGAAAGCCTAATGTGGAGAAAACAACACATTTAAACCCTAAAAGTCTTCTCCAAATGAAACTGCTTGTTTGTTTAGGTTCATTTTGCTGTCTGGAGGAGTTATTAGCAACAGTTCAATGTTATCATCTGCACATCGTGTGAGAATGACTGTGAGGGCCAGAGAAAACGCAGCACGCTCCTCTCGACTTGTCTGGACATCACCCTTGTCACTGGCACTGCTCACGTCCTGCGGGGGCCGCGGTGCCAGGCACTTTCCTCAGGTGCTCCAAAGTGAGGGCCACGGAGTAGGGGAGCAGGGTTGGAGGTGCATCGTTGCCTTCCATGGAAGGTGCTGGATGGCTCTGTGTTTGCTGAGCCCCTCCTAGACGGTGGTACCTCAACTTGGGTCTTTCTGTAAATGGGCTTAGTGACACTTGTCAAGTGGAAGCAAGAACAGAGTGACCAGACAAGGGCGGCTGCTGGAGGTGACCTGGATTCAACTAAGTTCCACCAACTATACCCTTTGATAACTGCGAGCCTCCAGTTACTTCTGTGGGGCCACACGGCTCTGCAGGGCTGCTCATCCCGCAGCAGAAGAAATGGAGGGGCAGAGGTGTGGGGGCCCACATGCCCAGGGTCACACAGCAAGGGGGTGGGCTGTGGTGAGATTCCCATTCAGACCGCCCCTATTGCAAAGCTGGACCTTCCTCATTTGACCACATTGCCCCCATTGGGGCATTTCCTGAGTGCCCGTAACCTGGTGGGCACTGGGCTATGGAACAGGGACCTAGAGAGCAGGCAGACCTGGTTCCTGACTTGGGTGCTCACAGCCTGGCACCAGGAGTTTCTCCCGAGGGCCGTGGCTGTGGGACTGGTGGCAGGTAAAGGAGGGAGCCATGTCTTTTAAACAATAAAGTATATGCCTTATTAAAGAAAGCCATGTGCCCTCATTGCTGCAAATTTAAAAATGAAAGAAGAGTAAAAAGAAGAGAAGAAAAAGAAACTACCCATATTTTCACAATCAGAAGTTCTCTGCTATTACTCTTTGGTATATTTTGTTTTGGTCTGTTCTTTTCTGCCCACTAATTTTCTTACCTACTTGTAATTATCCCTTGATTGTAGGTTTCAGTGGATAGGATCTAAGTTTTTCTCATTTTCCATTTTATCCCTTATACCTGTACAGTGCTCGGCATGCAGTTAGTACTCAATAAATGGTTTTAAATCAGTTTGTAGAACAATAATATATATCCAATTTTGTAGTCGCCTATTGTCGTTTAAAATTATAATGCATTTTCCCATATTTTTACTGTTTTGTTCTAACTAGTGTCTTTTTAATAAATGCATATAAAATCAGAGTTTAATGTACTTCACTTCTCTACTGTTGGACTGTTGTGCAATTTAGGTGTTTTCCATGTTTTCAGAATGCAGTGTATTCTGAATAAATAAGAAAGCAATGAACATCTTTGTATATAAAGCTTTTTTTTCCATATTCTGGGATATTTCATTTGGATGGGTTCCCAGAAGGAACTCAACAGGTCAAAGTATAGGAACATATTTGTTTCAAATCCAGATGGCTACACACAATTTTTCAAAATGTTGTGCCAGAGTACATTCCTACCAGCAGGGTGAGAGGCTTAGACAGACAGAATGTGATGTCTGGGGTCCAAGCTCCTGGGCTCGAGTCCTGACTCGGTTACGCACTTGCGGGTGACCTTGAGGAAGTTACCTAACCTTTCTGGGCCTCAGTTTCCTCATTTGTAAAGTGGAAGTGATAGTGATAGCTCATGAAACTGTGGTGAGAATCAAGTGAGCGAAGTTGGTAAAAGTGCTCCACAACCTGTAAAACTCTGAAATGTGCATTCTTTGGCAAAGGAACTTGCTGTCAGGCAGGCATCCAGCCTGCAGCATCCTGGGACAGAGGGGTACAGCATCCCAGGACTTAGGGACATAGCACCCTGGGACTCAGCACGCAACACCCTGGGCTCCGGTGTGCAGTGCCTGGGGCTCAGGTATACAGTGCCTGGGGCTCAGGTGTACAGTACCTGGGGCTTAGGAGTTTCTTCCCAAGAATGGCATGTTATGTGTTGCTGTGCACCTCCTCAACCCAGCTGAAATCTGAGCTACAGCTTCTTACGTGCTCCAGTTCTAGTGACTCAGTTCACTGTTTGCTCACCCAGTCTGAGTACATGGCTTCACTGTTCTGTTACTCATGGCTTCTAATGCCCTGTTTGTCAAAGGAGCACGTCAAAAAGCACTTGGAAGTGAGCAGTGTAATTTCTTTTTCTGGTTATATACATTAAGGTCAGAACTACCCTAAGAAATTGGTTCCCAAATTTGCCGAGGCAAAGGAAGAAACGCATGTGCTGGACTGAAGCGCGTGGTTGGTGAGGAACAGATCAGAGGAAGGCGAAGCCAGCAGAGGGGCCCAGGGGGGAGGGAACACGCACTTTCCAGGAAACTATTTCATTTCAACTCCATCCTTCCCTCCTTATCTTCCCTCCTTTCCTTCTTTTGCTCATTTATCCAATATCCACTTGTTGCTGAGAATACGAAGATTAGAAGATGCAGTCCCTGCTCTTAGGGGCTCTCGGTCCAGAGGAGATGTCACAGACTGATAGCGCAGTAACAGTTGGCTGCGGGCTTTGACCACGTGCATGGGGAGCTTGGGAGGACAGACATAACCCAACTCCTCCCAAAGGCATGTGGGGTCACATCAGGTCTGAGTTTAAGGGACATGTCTCTGGAGTCTGCTACATGGCAGGCAAGTGGGCTCCAGGAGACCAGGAGAGGGCCGGGCACCGGGGGTGGGTGCCTTGGGGAATAAGATGTCAGCTGGTCCAAGGGCGAGTCCCACGGCACCAAGTTCTACTCCTGGAGGCTGAGGGCAGACAGGAGCCCCTGGGCTCGAGAACACCTCTCTCACAGATCCAAGAGGAATGGCAGAGATTCTTCTGTGGCTGTGCTGAGACTGTGCAGCACTCTCAATATCCAGAAGGGAGCTGCGTGGCTGCTCAAATACATCCTCTTCCCATCTCATCTGACTCATGCGCTGGGAACAATGCTTTCCCAAGTCAGTGCATGGTCTGAATTGGGACTCCTCCATTGGGAAAAAGAAAAAGGGCCGCCAGCTTGGGTCGGCACTATCAAGTGTGGGGAATCAGTCAGCTTTTCTTTCTTTTGTACTTTTGGACCCATATTTGGCGTCTGTAAAAATGCCCAGGTCCTGTCGATTGCACATGTGTTACAGGAGAAGGACATGGAGAGCTACGTTACACTGAGTGCCCTCGGCTTGCGTGCTGATGTTGAGTTTAAGAGGGAGCCCGTGACTTAGCGACCCTAACTCACCATTTCACAGATGAGGATGAAAGTGCAAAGATGTTAAGCTACTTGCTCCAGATCACACAGTCGGTAGAAGACAGAGCGGGAATCTGCTTCCAGGTGATCTGATTCCATGACAAACACTCTTGGCCACTGCTCTGTACACCTCTTAGTGGAAGGGGAAGGCATGGTAGAGTATATGATATAAATGGCTTTCAGGAAGTCCTGCTTTGAGGAGCTGGGGTTGTGAGGCCCGAGTCTGGAAGTCTCCCCATTCTTCACCAAAGATCCTGTGAATAACTATTTCCTTAGCCTGGGCCAAGCTCTGGAAACAGTTGGATCAGAGGGACAGACTGACGACTTTTAAATGTCTGAAGGAAGATCAATATAAAAAGAGATGAAAATAGTTATTGGTGGACTAAGATGTAGAACAGAGGTCAGAGGTTGGAAAATATACTGTGGAAAAATTGAGCACAATAAAAATGAGGGGTCTTATTAATAAGATCAATAATAAGTGTAGAGTAAAGAATAAAGTGATGCTCTTGGGCCAGCTTTAATTCCGACTGCATCACATGCTAGTGTGAGACTGGGGTTGCCTTAGTTCCTCTGCGCCTCCCCATCTGTCTTTAACGGAGATGGTAACACAACGGATAATTCACCAGGTTGTTGTATGGATTAAAGAGAAAATATACTTGGAGGCACCCAGACTCCCTGGTGGACAGTAGGAGCTCAATAAACAGTATTTCTTCCTCTACAGGGAGAAATAAGAATGGAATGACCTACTCCATGTACGGGAAACACTCCCTCACCGAAGAACTTTAAGAGAAAGTTAGATGACCTCTTGATGGGAGAAGGCAGAAGGGGGAGATTGTAATTCCCAAATCTGATGGTGCTCAGGGTCTGGGGGATGGACCGGGCCTCTCACGGGACGGCTTCCAAATGGAGAAGCAGCAGCTCTGTCGCCCACCTGCTCCCAGCGGAGGTGTTCATTGTGTTGAGGACTCAGCCATACTAAACAGAAGGCTGGTGGGTGCAGGGGTTGGAGTGGGGCTGTGTCCTTGGTTGGGACCCTGGTTAACAGAGGGGACAGGCATTGGGAGCCCTGGCCCTGACCTTCCATCACAGTTGATACCAACGCATGAGAAGCAGGTCCTGCCCTGATGCCAACGCCCTGCATTCTGGTTGGAGAGGAAGATCTACTACATCAAAAGGGCAATGACAATAGGGGACAATGTATGACTGAGTGGAATTAAGCAAGGAGTCTGAAATGGGCAGGATTGCTTTGCGTTGGGGTTGTCGGGAAATGGATATGTTCCATGGCCTTGAATCATTGATAGGATCTGGACACCTAGAAAGGTGTGAGGCCAGAAATCCAGGCAGAGAGCCTGATGGGTGGAAAGACCATGTGTTTCAGGGACTAGAGCGGCTCTCTCTGCTGCAGCGAGGAGCGAGTTTGAGAAAAGGCAGGAGAGAGGTGTCAGATCCATGTTGTGGGGCCTCGTTTGCCCGGCTCATCTCCCCTGGACAGAGATTTCTTGACGGCCAGGCTGGTGTCTCATCCTTCTTTACTTCCGATGGCCTCTGAACCAGGAGAGGCTTAGTACCAGCCGTGGGCTTTAATTTTCTGAGGTGCTGGAGAATGAACTCAAGTAGAAGAAGGAGCTGGGTGGTGGGAAGGTTACTATGGCAGGGGAAAGGGAGGGATGGAAGAATGGACAAACAATGCCAAGGAAGCCTGCTTGGCTGTGAAGACAAAAAAGAGGGAATTGGAGATGATGCCGACTTTTTTCAGGCTGGGAGTGGATGGGTTCCGGGAGAGAGAGTGAGGCCACTGGAATGGGGCTGCTAACACCCACCACATGAGTTCCCTTCTTCTGCTGACATATCAGGAGCCCGAGATGGCACTTTGGGCTGGTTGGGATTGTGACAACTTTGGACCGACTGTGACTATTGGAAGCGATGAGACAATCCTTGAGATAATTATCATTTACTGAGCACCAGCCATGCAGCGAGCACTGTGCCAGGGGCTTTACACACATGATCTGTTTCAAAACCAGCTCTCAGGGAGGCAGATCAGTTCCTACCCTCTCGAGGAGATGGACATGAAATGATGAAGTGGACCACTCCGTGCCAGTGGGCCAGCGAGGAGCTCTGGACGGAACCAGAACCAGCCCGATCTCCCAGCTTGTCCCTAGCTAACGTGTGATAGGGCCTTCCTCATGTTTGGGGGCCCAGGGAACAGCCTCCCGGTTGTGTGACAGCCATTCCCTTTGTGATTCAGCACCCAGCCCCTCCCATCTGTGGGGGGGCTCAGAGGCCATTGGCCAGAAGCTGGTCCCTGGAAAGGGGCTAGAATCAGCTTGCTCAGTGCCCAGCGGGTCCCTCGCAGAAGGGTGGGTGGTGGATGCTGAGTGAGTGACCCCAGCAGAAACCCTCCAGGCATCTCAGAGGATTTACAAGGGCCAATGCTGGTCATCTGTGCTCGGGGTTATGTCTCCTAGACTCCGTTACGATGGGTCAGTCACCCCTCGGTGAGTTGCTGTTTGAGTCCAAGGTTCTAAATGGCAAGGACACATGTTGGCAAAGTGAGACTGTCCTGGATTCTTCATGTCCTCTTTGCCTCCCACCTCTCCTCACTCTAGAACATCTTTCCTCCATCTTCTTCTATCTAACAGACAGAAAGTATTAATGTATAGCTTATATGTTAGGTTAAGGATGTGTCAGATCCCTCGACTTTATTAAATATTTATGGAGTGTCTACTACTTGACAGGCGCCATGGGGGAAAGTTAAAACTCTAAAGAGCCCACAGAAAATCAAGAGAAATAAAATTATTATTCTGACATAAAATAGAATGAAGGTAAGGGGCAGGGAGTTTGGTTTCTTTGTGGCTGAGGTCGTATGAGGAGACACTGGAGGGCACTGAAACTGGAAACTACAGAAGGACAGGTTTTGAAAGTGCCATGAGAGTGGGGAAGGGCTTTCCTGGAGGAAGGAACAGCATAAGCAAACTGCAGAGGTGGGCTCGTGAGGGAGGGAGGGGGCCTTGGGCAGGTGCATAAGGATAGTGTCAGGTGGTGAATCTGGAAAGGTGCCAACTCATGGAAGGCCTGAAAGCAAGACCGGGGATGTGGGCTTCATTCTCTGAGCAGAGAGGAGGCACTGAAAGGTTTTGGTGGAAGTTATGGGTTGCATTGTGTCCCCCCAAAAAGAAACATCGAAGTCCTAACCCCAGTACCTCAGAATGTGACCCTGATTTGGAAGTAGGGTCTTTGTGGATGTAATTAGTTAAGATGAGGTCATACTGGAGCAGGGTGGGCCCCTAGTCCAGTATGAATGGTGTCCCTATGAGAAGAGGAGAGAGACACAGAGACAGGAGGGGAGGGCGCCATGTGACAACGGAGGCAGAGATTGGAGGGACACCAAACGTCTTAGCTCGGGCTGCGGTAACAGAACACCAGAGACCGGGTGGCTTACCAGTCACAGAGGTTTACGTCTCAAGTTCTGGAGCTGGACGTGCAAGCTCAGAGTGCCAGCGCCGTCAGGTTCTGGTGAGGGCCCTCTTCTGGGTTGTAGACCATCGTCTTGTGCATCCTGACACGGCAGAGGGAGAGCTCGCTAGCTCTCTGGCCTCTTCTCAGAAGGACACCAATCCCATTCACGAGGGCTCCACCCTCCCGACCTAATCACCTCCCAAAGGCTCCCCCTTCAAATATCATCACATTGGGATTAGGGTTTCAATATATGAACTCTGAGGGGACACAAACATTCAGTCCATAGCACTAAGGATTGCTGGCAAACCACCAAGCTAGGAAGAGGCAAGGGAGGATTCTCTCCTGCAGGTTTCAGAGGGATCATGCCTCTGTTGACACCTTCATTTTGGACTTGTGGCCTCTAGAACTGTGAGAGAATAAATTTTCTGTTCTTTTAAGCCCCTCACTTGGTGGTGCTTTGTACAGCAGCCCTAGTAAACGAATATGGTGAGTATGTTGATACCTCTAATGAGCCCTCTCCCGGCTTGCTTCTCCTTCCCCCAGGGCCCTGCGTGAGGGGGATGGGTCCCATCCCAGCTCACTGCCCATCTCTAAGGTTACATGGGGTACCTGCTGACTGTTTCCACCCTACCCCAGCTGGGCCACCCAGTCCTGAAAAGATTGTGGGTTGGGTTGTCAAAAGCTTGAATATATATTTTTGTTGTTTTCTGGGAAAAGATACAGGCTTTGGGAAGAAATGACATTATACAAAGAAGGAGAGTTTTCAGGCACAGTGCGTTCAAGTCCCTACCGGGGAATAGGGGGGACATCGTTTTCAGAGGTGCTGAGGCCAGAGAGGAGGGCACGGAGGAGGCAGACGTGGTTCTGCTGGCTGTAGTTGTCAGTCAAGGTGCAGGGACTCGGAAGATGCCGTGGCCTGTCTGCATCTGATTGAGGAGAAACTCACTGTGCTTTTGGCCTTATGTGGTCCAGCTGAGGTCTGCGTAGCTGTTTCTACACATGTTAGGAAAAACCAACAGAGTTGAGGGACTGGTTTCAGCTGACGGCTGCAACCTGTTTGAACTTGGCTGGGCCAGCTTCGCACGAGTTGAGGGCAGGAGCTGCGTGTATTGAAAGAGAGCTTTGACACGGCTTTCCCATTCCCCACTGTGTCCTGCCCAACGTTTCTCACTCCCAACCCCCCTTCCCAGCCTGTTTGTTCAGAAAAGGTGGAGAAAAAAGTCACCCTTGCTGGATATTGATAGATAGGCTGCCCGTGTCCTGCACACTGAGGACATTGTTTAAGACAGTGCCACCTCTGTGAAAATATTGGTTCTGTAGTGCTGCCAAGATTTCGGAGTTAGCTATCAACCAGCACTCCTTGTGCAAACTCAATCTGCCTTCTGACAGGTCTAATCAGCGCGCAATCCATTTTAGAATATGTTCGCAGTATTAGTACATGTCTCCTCTGTGCCCTGCTCGCCACCAGCAGCCACTGGGGTAGGAGTGATGTGAAGCTGTTGTCTTGGGGCAGAATCGGGTAATCAAAACATGAGAAAGGGCCGGAGAAGTCTTTCTCGAACAGGCTGGAGAGATGTCATCTCTGTTTCACTCTGGTGTGACTTTAGAGAAATCTTTAGCCAAAGATTAAAAGGAAAACGTCCCAGTTGCTGGAGGAGATCTGTTGTTTGCACTCGAAGCTTCGGTGTTAGATTCTGAGACGCTCATTAAAGCAGTCAGGATTTTGAACCACAGGTGTCTACTGGCTTGAAAAGGAAAACTTAGTGGTATTTCCTTTGAGGTCATCACCTTGGAAAACAGAGTGTTGCAATTCTGAGGCTCGAAGCAAACTCTGCAATCTGTTTTTGTAACATAATTCCATGCAGATATGTAGATTGACCGGTGAAATTTATCTGAGAATGAGGGTATTTTAGCCATTAATCTATTTGGGATTAGAAAAGACTATTTTCAAGTTCTAAAAATGAGTAAGGAGCTCAAAACTTATGTAAACATTAGGTTAACATTAAAAAAAATTTAAGCATGGTTAGAAATTAGTAATAAAATATGCTGGGTCCTTGAAGTAACTGATTTAATATGTAGAGTACACAAAGAACAATAGTTTGATAGAATATCAGATAAATTTCCTCCTGCCTATCCTCACCTCCCCCAAGTTTCTTAAAAATGACTGTTTCGGATTATGATTTACAGTAGGGAGGAAATTAATAGAGAAATATGTACTTGGAGCAGTGGGCTGGGAAGTTAGCATTTGGACCTATTGCTTCTTTTCTGCTCCTGACTTACTGTGTGACTTTGGCCAAAGCAGTTAGCTTCTCTGGGCCTCAGCTTCTCCATCTGTGAAAGAGGAGTACTGCTCATCGGATGCCAAACAGGGAGTAAGGTGAATGGGCAGGCACTTGAGAAGAGAAATGAGAACGGGGCTCCCAGAGGTTTGGATGAAAAACAGCAGAGGAATAACAAGCGGCTCCCGCTTGTCCCCAAGCCTCTGATTTTGGCCCCTTCTCAGGACTGGTGTTTGTAATCTGTCGCGCCATGTTGGTTTGGCCTGATGCTCAAAAATATTGAGAGCAAATATTAACTCAAGATAATGCAACTTGAGCAATGCGAAGGCCACGTAACCTGGAAAAAGAAAATATCACTATATTTTAAAACGATGGCACACGATGCTTCCAGAATTGCTCATAAATTCCTGTTTTGTGGCAGCAAGAACATGTTTGAGAAATTAATGCTGGGGTATCTCAGGGCAGCTTCATCATCATGTCAGATCTGCACACTGTCCCCCATTGCTACAACCCTTCATGGCTGATAAGGTGCTTGTTAGTGAAATGGGAACTAAATTTATAGTCGGCTTTTGTGGAGCCAATTTACATGTTGTACTGCTGGAGCTGAGAACTAAAGGAAATGTGCTCGAAGCCAAAATTGGCTTTGTGGCTCCGGTTTCCTCGGCTCAGCACCACCTGCCTCCAATCAAACTGTCCAATTACAGGAAACAATTGTTTTCTTGCTTTCTGGGAAGTGAAGAAATTCAGCCAGTAAAGGACTGATTTCTAAATGTTTCTTTTTTCCCTCCTTAAAAAAGAAAAAAGAACAGAAAAAACAGCAAATCCAAAACATCAACACTGTTTTGGGGGAGAAAAAGTGTTTCCCTAACAAATTACTTTCCATTTCAAAAATGAGAATGATGCAGGCCGCGCATTTTGGTTCTATGGGCCACAGACATCTGATCTGTAATTACCTCCTATAATAACGTTATTAGCCACTCAGAAGAAAGGTTCTCCCTTTTAAGATGAGGCAGTAATTAAAGGCTGTGAATTTCACAGGTGAAATCTTGCAGAAAGTACGATTTTGAAGTCAAAGAATTTAGGGATCCACCTCTGGTTAATTACACTTTCTTCTCAGAATAAAATCTTGTAGTTGAAACAATGAAATCGGTGGCAATGATACCATTTATCGCCGAGCCCAAGTCTCATTTCTTTAAATTCTAATTTGACTTGCTAAAGTTTATTTCTCTAAAATGGTTAAAATAGCAGCAGAGAAGTTGAAAGGAAAATAAACCATTGGCCACATGTAGATGGTACTTAGCATGCATTGAGCACGGATGATAATTATAGTTCATACTTCCCTCTGGCAGGTAATATTTTAATGGGACCAACAAACAAACTTCTCTTGACATGTTTCTGTGTCATTTCTTGAGTTTTTCTTTTTTAAAATAAGAACAGAAGTGCTCAATATTTCTCTATTCAATAAAAATAATGATCTCGTGAAAACCACTTAAAGGCACATTTCATATTCATTCCTCTGAGGCACTTACAGTCCTGAGGCTGCCCCTAAAACCTTTCACATACAGCAGTGACTTTCTGCCACAATTGGAATCCACTTACGTTATTCTGAGGGACTAACCCCACTCTACTCCGTGAGCTCTCCCGTGCAGGGGACCTCAGCGTCTAGGAATTACTGTTCTCCTCCTCCAGGAAGCCTTCTCTGGTCAGCTCAGCGAGAGGCCGTGCCTCACCCTCTGCCTGCTCTAGTCCTGTTTTGGCCTCTGTTCCAGGCGGTGGCTTGCACTTCTGCCCTGTAGAGTAGCCCTTTGGGAATATGAACTCATCGATGGCTAGGCTATTTTTCTCCCATTCGGTAAACGTGACGGAGTGGGTGCTTGCCCTCCTATTTTTCCGGGTATTTCCTCTGAGCTCCCTTAGAGACCTTTTCTCTTCTCCATCTCCCCTAGGTAGTGGTGGGGCACCAGGACTACAACCTCAGCACCTTTTCCTTTCATTCTACACACACTCTGGGTGACGACTGCACTCTTGTGACTTCGCTTGTAACCTGCAGTCCCCAAATGCACAGGCCTGTATTCTTGTCCTTACACCTGACGGAGGCCCCGGGGTGTGGGGGGGGAGGGCTAAGCACGCAGGTCTAGAGTTGGGTACCCTGTTCTGAGCCTGGGTCTTCCACGTACCAACGTGTGACCCTAGGGCTGTTACTCGACCTACCTGAGTCTTAGTTTTCTTACTAAATGAGGGTGTGGGATAAGAGAGATCAAATCCTTCAGTCCTGAGAAGTCCCTCTCATTCTTCAAACCTTGGCTTGGCCCAGGCATCAGGGCCCTGAGGCTCTCCCTGCCTGCACACCCCACCTCTGCCACCCCCGCCTCGTGCTGCCCCAGGGCCTGGTTCTGTGCCTGGCAGGGGCTGGTGCTCATTTCTTTCTGAGCACCTGGAAGGTGAGTTTCTCCAGAGCGGGGACTGAGCATTACTGAGTGTCCCCTGGTGTCTGGAAGACGCTTGGGAAATCTTTACTGAACGAACAGATCTGGTTTCAACAAGAGATTCTGTGCTCCTTCCCTGCACAACGCTCCTTATCCATGAGAATGACTTTTGGATGCTGAAAATCTACGGCTTCACGGAGATCTGGTGACTCAGGGGGTAACTGTGGGCATGGGGGCTTTCCAGCAACCTAGTTAGATGAAACCACACAGAAACCTTCCTGCCCCGCGGGGGTGACCTATTTCTCAATTCCTGTAGTCTCAACATCCATCACCGCAGAATTCTGACGAGGCCGGGCCAGTTCACTGCTGGGATTTGATGAGAAAAGGGAATTGAAATGTAGGTGACTGATTCGGACTTTGAGAAGCTGATGGGATGTCATCCTGTTCTTTCTGACAATGGGAACTGGTCTGTGTCAAGGGGGCTTCCTGTGACCCCTCCTGGGCCTCCCGGAAGTTCTGCTCTATCCCCAAGGAATGGGATGGGGAGGCTGCCCTGTCACACAGTGCAAGAGATTGATTGTCTGGGCTCTCATGGCCTCTCTGGGTGAGTTTCCCAATTAGAATGAAAAATCTCTAACAATTCTGTTTCCACCCAGATCCTCATTTTGCTTTTTAAGTTGAAGTGAAAATTGAGCTCTGAGTCTTGCCTGACCGAGTTCATCTGTGAGGCAACCGGCTGGCCGCTGCTGCTCCTCTGGGCTGATGGGCGAACGTTCCTTCCTCCCCGCGTCCAGCAGGACCGGTGGGTGGGCAGAAACCGGCTGAGTCTCTGGTGGGTTATGTTTTCTCAGCCCCGTAGCAGTAAAGAGGAGCGGAGACGCTGGAGTGGGCAGGTTTCTTTTCGCCTCCCTTTTCTCTTGGCTAACTCTGACTCATCTTAAGGTCCCCTCCTCTATGACTTCTTTCCCGATAATTCCCATCCCTCCCGGACCTCCTTCCTGTGACCCACCGGCACTCTGGATGGCTCGTTGGGAAACTCTTCATGTTGGACGTGGTTTTCTGCTTACCACCCAGCCTCCCACTGGCCTGGCAGCCCCTGGAGGGCAGGAAGTGTGTTGCTGACAGTTGTTAGCTGGGTGGTCACTCCATACAGATTTGTAAGGGATGAAAGAACCACTCAGTGATGATCAGCCCTCTGCTCAGTGGACTATTAGAATCTTCTGAGTTTTTAAAAATAATGCAGAAGCAGGGCCCCACTCTGGACTAATGGAATCAGAATGTCTGGGGGTGAGACCTGGGCATCAGCATTTAAAAAGTCCCCCAGGTGGTTTCACTGTGCAGGCAGAGAGAAGGACAAATGGCAGAAACCAGGCTTTGGGATCCGACCTGGATCTGGGCTTCCCTCCTGGCTGACTTTGGTTTCCTCACTTAAAAGGGGGAGGCCTGTCAGGTGAGGTTGCTGGTTCTGGATACTGCATATAAAGTACCTAAAAGAGAATATGCACCCAGTAACTTTTAATCTTGTGGTTGCACATGCTTGGTGCACACTGGGCTTAAGCCTAGAGGATTTGGAGTTAGGCAAGGCCTGGTCTGAGCAGGTTACCAAATATTCTAATCTGGCTGGTTACCAAATAATCTAATCAACTTCTCTGAGTCTCAGTCGTCTCCTCTGTGAAATGGGTTTAATAATATTCCCCACATCACAGAGGTGTAAGGATGAAATGAGTTCAGATATTCAAGTAATGATATTTGATAATCAGCAGCTATTTATTATTATTATTAGGTTATTGGATAAGCAGGTGAAGAACATAGGGTGAATACTGGCTGATGTTTATAGGAGAAAAAACAATCAGATAACGATATATGAATTGTGATTATTTGGACTTCTCTTTTAAAGCATATCTCTCTAAGCCTCGAACTTTAAGGAAAAGCTGTATGCTTTTGACCTTCATAGATCAAAACATTGCTTATTATGTAATGCCAGATTTGTGAACTTCCAATACATTTCTGGAGTGGAAATACATTTTCATTCGCTAATTTCTGTTAACAAGGCAAAAAGCTTTCTTAAATAAACAATTATATTTTTAGGGAAGTGTAAATTAAAGCACTATTCTTAATTTTACTAAACTTGTCCTCCCTCTGACTGTAATTTACTCTGACGATCACACTGTTCCTGTAGCTGCTAAATTGTGACGCTCTTAGCCGGCCCTCGGCTTCAGCTGTTAGGCGAGGATGACTGTGACGGAAGTTCTGTCTGAGACCGAGGCTGTGAGCCAGGAGTCAGAGCTTGCAAGCTGGTAGTTGAGCCCCTTGAAGCCCCTGCACTTTATTCCGCACCGAGGCTGATGGAGGTAAGGAAGCCACCATGCAGATGTGGGCAATTCAGCCTTCCAGGGTGAGAATGAATGGAGGAATGGATTCCAGCCATGAAAACCCAACTAAATGCTTAAAAATTATGGAGAAAAATTATGAATATCTAATGCAATTGTCTGTTGGCTCAAGAGCTGCCACCTGAGTGACAATATGGGCCTCCTCCCAGAGTGTGCCCAACTGTTTCTGACATTCCCCCGAAGGCTCCCACCACCAGGTCACTCGGGGTCACTGGCATCTTCCATCCAGGGCTGCTGCTCGTGAGTGAACGAGCAGGTATCTAACTGCTGCCATCATCTGCCTCGAGAAGGCAATTGTCCAAGGCCGGGTGCAACCTCCAGTGGATCCTCCAATTCCCAACCCTCAGGGGGCCGGTGGGTGCTAGGTTTCCTGCAGAGAGAGAAGAACGAGGCAGATCTGAGGCCCAGTGTCTCCCTGTGTGTCTGGTGAGCAGTTCTGCGGCTCCCCTTCCCTTGGGGCAAAAACCCGGGCCAGTCAGGGAAGAAACCACGCGGTCCCCTCTAGGCTCCTCCCGAGCCCCCCCAAACACCTCCTTACAAAACACAACTCTCTGCCTGTCCACGGATGCAAATGGGTGCTGACATGTAAGTGTAGGGGAGGGAGAAGCAGGCCAGGCCTTAGCTCTGCCAGCTGAAAATTCCCCGTTACATGTATAAAATCCAAACCAATCTCATTAAGCAACCAACAAACATAGCATGACTTGGTAATGCCTTCCTGGAGAGCAATTTGGCAATATTGATCAAGAGTCTTAAAAATGTTCACAGCCTTTTACTCAGCATTTTAACTCCTAGGAATTTATTCTCAGGAATGATTCCAGTGTGTTCATAAAGATCTATGTTCAGGGATTTCACTTGAAAATTTATCTCACCAATATAAGTGCAAAATTGGAAATTAACAACCTTAATGTCCAACATGGAGGTATAATTAAGTTAATTTTGGTGTTTACATACATATAGTGAAATATTTTAAAGCCATTAAAATCACACTGAAGAGTAGTTAATGATATAGGAAGACGTTTATGCTGCAACGTTAGGTTTAAACTATTGCATATAAAATTCTAGGTATAGTGTGAGCCCAATCATGTAAAAGTATATGCATATACAGCATATATTTCTAGGGTGTGTGTGTGTGTGTGTGTGTGTGTACTGTAACAAACAGACAGGAAAGAATGCATCAAGACATGGGCAGTGGCTGTACCTGGGCAATGAGACAATTACAGATCATTTTTTTTCTTTTTCATAGTACTCTGCTTTTCCCTAATTTTCTAAATGAGCGTGTATAACCTAAAAAATACTTTAAAATGATTCAAGCAACAAAAGATAACAGAAGCTCAATGAGAATCCCACAGCTGAGAATGCAGGATGTGTTATTCCAGGTCTCCTTTGTGGGGACCTCCCAAGCTGGGCCCCCATTTGCACCCCTCCTCCATCTCTGATGCTGCAGACTTTGCCAAGGATGCAAAGAAGCAGAGATGGACGTGTGCTAGCCTGAGCCCTGAGCCCTGGAGAGCCATTGTCCGGGCGGTGTCCTGGGGCAGTGGACAGCAGCAGATAAGAGCAGGGCTCTGGATTCAGCCAAGTCTGCAGCAGGCTTCCCAGCTCTGTGAATTACATCCATGGACCTCGGGCAGCTCTCCCTACCTTCAAGAGCCTTCGTTTCCTCATCTGTAAAATGGGGATAACAATACCACCCACAGGATTGTGAGATGACATGTGAGAAGAGCTTAGTGTTGTTCCTGACGTCTAGTTAGTGCCCTGTAATAGGTGTGTGTGTGCACGTGCTTATATGTGTGCACGTGTGAATGTATGTGTGTGTTTTCTCATCTGATAAACGGATCCACGATTACTTTCACCACTCCCTTCTTAAAGCTTTGGATTAACTGATATAAGAACAGTGTTTTGTAACCTACTAGACCTATGCCAGGTGGGGCAAGTGGGGTCTCTTTGTGCTGAGAAAGAGAAGGAGGTCACAGAAGGGTGCTCAGCCACTCCAGGAGGATAGAACTGGTGTTACTCTCCTCCTTCACAGCAGACGTGGAGGAGGCTGCTGGTCAACCCTTGGAATCTTCCATGTCCACTCTCCTCACAGCCACGTGGCTGGACCACGGCCTCCCAAGGCTAGGCACACTTTGCTGAGTGGGAAAGTCAATAAAGAGTAGCAAATACAATCTCACTCCCCTCAGTAAGGGAATGATACACTTGAGAGGAGGCTGACATCATCGTCACTGTCACCACCATCATCATCATCATCACAACATAAGGCATGGATGAAGAAGTCCAGGTGTTTACCTGGAAGCCCAGAGCCTGTGTGGCCCATGCTCTCTCTTTGCCTCTGGTTCCCTCCTTCTGGACTCTCCATGCTCAGATCTGCCATTTGTGCACCCGCCCACACCCCTTTCTGGAAACCACTGCTGAGGCTGTTAGGTGAGCTGGCTGGAAGGGAGGGTGTAATGGGCATGGCTGTATTGCCATCGACTGAGGCTGTGATGGGGCTCGTAGGCCATCCTGGCTACAGGCATACGTGCCACTGCAGAACAATCCCACACTTGCACCCTGGGGGTGATGCCGGCGAGAACAACATAGCGTGAGGCCAAATGCAAATTGTTCTAAAACACACAAATGAGCTTGGTTCAGGTGGTGCCAAAAAGTTCTCGATTTCAGCAGAGTTATTTTGTGTGCTTTTACTACTACCATCCAATAAAAATGCAACTGTTCATAGAGTCATTAAGTTGTAGTTTTAGGAGATGCTGTCAAGACCAGGCCACAAACTTAACCTGATTTGCCAAATTGATTTTAGTTGCTTTTTTCAAAGCCACGTCAGACCTTCAAATCCGTGGGCTTTCTTTTTCTTCGTGAATTTGTGACTCTGAACATTCAGAATCAGTTTGATGAAATGATACTCACCTGAAGCCACTGAGCGTGCGTAAGTGCTCTCAGGTACGTGGTGTGAGTCCTTGTTTCAAGGAGCTGCTGGGAAACAAGGCATCACATAGGATGCTAATGGGAAAATGTGGCTCAGGCTGCAGGTACCGTTAGGGATCAGGAAACAAAGAGATGATGTCATCCACAGTGTAATGAGAACCCATGCCGTCCAGGGCCGCATTCACGGGGGCAACCTGTGTAGGTGTGTAGAGCCCCTCGTTTAGAAGGGTCCTGCCATTGACCTTATGCTCTGCGTCACTGTTTTGAAATTCTTAGTCATTATGACCCTGGTGCTCTGTATTTTCATTTGCACCAAAGCTGTTTCCTTTTCTTTCTGGACACACAGCTAGACTCCATCTCTCACCCTTCCTTGCAGTCAGGTAGGACACGTGACTTAGTTTAATCAAAGGAATGTGAGAGTCATTTGCATGTCGGTCCCATTAGAACCTCCACGCACCATCTTTATAAACACACATGGGAACTTGGTTCACGGTGCCAAGGAAT
The DNA here is from genome assembly GCA_031878705.1 of Tapirus indicus. Taxonomy (NCBI): domain Eukaryota; kingdom Metazoa; phylum Chordata; class Mammalia; order Perissodactyla; family Tapiridae; genus Tapirus; species Tapirus indicus. The sequence continues at coordinate 6,770,558 of CM062923.1, read as the reverse complement.
CCTCGACCTCAGCAGAGTTACTTGTGCACTTTTCCTGCTATCATTCAACAACAATGCAGCTGTTAATGGGGTCTAGGCTGTGCTGCTCGGGGACGCTGTCAAGGAAAGGAGACCAGCCTTGTCCCCAGGCAACTCTGGAAGCCTGGGGTGGAGATGGCATCACTGCCATCAGCCTGGGTCTGAGTCTCTGAATAACTGCATGGAGCAGAACGTCCTGCCCCTGCCTCCTTGTCCCAGTCACTTGGAGATGCCCTGGACTCTCATGGGAGCAAGAAACAAACGTCTCTTGTGTAGAGACTCCACAAGCAGACCTGTGGTTTCCACAGCCCCGCGTGCTGCGAAGCCTCTTTTAGAGGAAGGGGGGCTTCCTTAGAAGCCTCCCAGCCCACTCCCTCCCTCAGCTCACTGGCCAGAATTAAGTCTCACATCCATTCCTAAACCAATTCCTGTCAAGGGGAAGGGGATTGCCATGATCAGCTTGGATAATAAGGACTTGCTCTTGAAGGCCAGGGTGGGGCCTGGCCACCGGAAGCCTGTGGCTCTCCATACCTGAACACAACTTGCCTTCGAATAGCAGGGATTGAGAGAGACCTACCACTGGGTGGGCAGCCAAACAGTGTTTGCCATAGGGGAGGAAAAGGAAGATGGTGGGTTTTCTTCTTCTTGACAGCTTTATCGAGATAAAATTGACATCCAACACTGTGTAAGTTTAATGTTTACAACACAATGATCTGATGCACGTATATATTGGGAAATAACTACCCAACAAGGTTAGTTAACACGTCCATCACCTCACATAATTATAATTTTTTTTGGCAGTGAGGACATTTAAGATTTACTCTTTTAGCAAATTTCAAGTATAATGTGTATATATATATAGGTATATTTTAAACAAACATTTGGTTTTAATCTTCTGAGGAGAGAGAGCGACCATATCTTTTATTTGTTTTGGAGCGATAAATTATCCTCTGTAAGTTCTTATAAATTGGGGGATGAAAAAATTATACATGTTACACTGGTGGAGAGAAACCTTCACTATAACTGTGAAGTTTATCTGGAAATAAGAATGCTCCATGTAGATCTTCAGTGATAACTACTAGTTTAACCCCTCGATTTTCCCACCTCAAACTGACACAATGGCCACAGAGGGAGCCTCCTGGGAATTGTGATTAACATGGGCTGTTAGGCGTAGAGTGGAACAGCAGTGATGGAGTTCCTTTGGAGGAGTCTAAGTTTTTGGACAAACTACTTTCCCTTTTGGTGTTTGGTTTGTATGTCAGAAGGGAAGGTCAAAGACTGCAAGTATAACAGCATATCTGACCATCTGACTCCAGTGGTTTAAATAACAAGGGGTTGATTCTTCCTCATAGAACAAGAAGACTGGAGGTAAGTGGTTGCTGGCGCTGGTTCAGAAGCTCGATGATATTAGCGCCAACCTTCTGCGATTTTTTTGCAATTCCCTTAATGGTTGCAATATGGCTGTTACAGTTCCAGCTGTCATGTCTGAGGCAGGAGGAAGGTGGTGGGGTAAGGAGACACATTTTGAGTCCTGTTTTGTCCCATTTTATCAAGAAAATAAAGTTTTCCAGACTTTTGCCCCAAAGTAGTACCTGGCTTTAGTCTCATGGCCGGAATTGGATGATCCCCCCCGCCCCCAACACATACACACCACCTGCCCCAACTACCAGGGAGGCTGGGAATGAGGAGCAAAATAGTCAAGACTGACTTAGACCAATCACGGCCCATCACCTGGGCTGTCCTGTGGCTGCTCTGAACCAAAGTGGGATTCTTCCAGCAGGAAGCAAGGGAGGAATGGATATTGAATAGGTGACAAATAGCATAGTTGCAGTCTGCAAAAAAGTTTGGATGAAGGGGAATGGTTTATAAAAATAAGGCAGGTGGGACTTGAACTTCTTCTGGCCAGGAGGAGGGAGGTTTGGGTCTGACTACTTCTTGATACAAATGAAGCCCAGATCAAAGTGAAAAGCAGAGCAGGGCTTGTGTCTGAGCTGACGCTGATGTTCAGAAGTGAATCCAGGGTTCTTCTTGCTGCCAATGTTTGTTCTCCTGTTAATCCAGACCCTATAACTTTATCAAGTTGCTATCGAGCCTCTACAGTAGAGGCTGGTGAAGGTGGTAGGTTATCTGTCCAACCAACTAGACTGCTGATAAGAGGGCTTTCCCTTCATATTTGAGTTCTTTAGGCCCAACTGTAGCATTTCACTTGTTTTCCATGGCCTCCCTTTGTGCTTCCTTCACTTTCTTTGTCTCCCTGTGTCATAGATAGCTCTGTTCCCTTGTCATCCTCACCAGACCTGTGCCTTGAAAGCAGTGCTGTCCAAAGGAAGTACAATGTGAGCACATGTGTATCTTTAAACTGTCTAGTAGCCACATTTTAAAAAGTAGAAAGAAATACATGAGAATAAATTAAAAACTGTTTTTCAGTTAATTCAATGTTAAAAATATCATTTCAACACGTGATAAATAGAAAAATTATTAGATATTTTTCACTTTTTTTCATACTAAATCCTTGACATCTGGTTTGTGTTTTACACTTTACACATCTCAATTCACACCAGCCACATTTCAAGTGATCAACAGCCACACGTAGCTAGTGGCTACCATATTAGAGAACAGAGTTCTGGAGGACAGACACGATTCTGTTCCTCTCTTCATCTCTAGTGCTTGCAGAATAGCAAGCCCTTAGTAAGTACTGAAAGAACAAATACGGCCACATTGCTAGGAATGGGTCTTTCTCAAACACAGGTATTTGGGAAGTAGACCAGAAAGCCCCAGAGCAGCGTGTATGGTGATCAAGAGAGTGGACTTGCATTCACACCCCTTGGGTGTGGCTTTATTAGCAGCTTACCCAGATCAAATAGTTTAGTCTCCTTATGTCTCTGTTTCCTCATCTGCAAAGAGAGACAACATCTATCTTTCAAGTTGTCTGGAAGAGTAAGTGGGAAGGCAGACACAAAACGTGGAGTACTTGGCACACAGTAAGCACTTAAGAAGCTTAAGAAGCAGTAGCTGTAGTTATTTTTTTTCCTCTTTCAGTTTTATTCAAATACAATTGACATACAGCACTGTAGGTTTAAGATGTATGTAGTTATTTTAGACTAGATGTTCTGAGAGTCACATGGACAAGTTGGGTTTTAGCAGCAGCTGTGTGACTTGGCCAGGGCTGTACTGGTCCTGGGGTTTGCTGTGTCCTAGTCCCGGGACACTTTTGATATGGGTTCTCTCTGCGTTGGGAACTATCCGGGGGGAATCGCAAAGCAAGTCACAGTGTTTCTCTTTTTGACTGTAGCTAGGAAAGTCACATGCCAGCTGTAGGGCTTGGTAACCAGGGGCAAATGCCAAACGAGGGTGGCCCTTGCTCTGGGAGTTGCTAACTGCTCATTGTCCCTCCATAGCCTGAGGGTTCAGCTTCCCGTGGGAACTTGAGGACAGCCAGGCCCCTTCCGAGTGGGGTGAGGACCTGGGTCCTTGTTGCCTGCGGTCTTCTGCTCCTACTGGGCCATCCCCTCATGCTCCACCCCTCCTCACTTTCCTCCTCTGCATGCCCACTGACTATTTTTCTTTAAATCGACGGCCTTGAAATATGGTTGTTTTAAGCAATGGAAACAAGTGTTTCATTATCATACCCAGTTTTGAAAATGAAAAATGGGCAAAACAAGCCAGACACATAGTCACATTAAGAAAAGCAAAGGCTAACTTTATTAAAAAGCTTCTTTGTGGTATTAGGCAGGAAGTGAAATGGCTTTAAATGGCAAACATTTCTCAATCATTTAATGCACCAGTAACCTTGGCATTCTTTCTCTTCTGACCCCTTAAAAAAAAAAAAAACAGTGCCCAGATATAACTCAGACAAGAGATGGGAAAGTAACTGACTCAGTGATTGTCACAGAGCTCCTGTGAAGGCTGGTCATCCCTTCCATGAAGCTTCACAGGGGTGCCAATGACAGATGTATGTCTGTAGAAGAAGGTGCAGGTTCTGTTGGACATTTGAGCCTGGGCCACTTGATGAATTGCTCACTTTTTGCTGGTACCGCTGGCCGACTGATTCTCTCAAATCCGTCACTGTGGGAAACACCATGAATGTCAAATTTTGGACTTTAGCTGGTAAGTCCAGTTTCTGGGGATGGTGAAACCCCAATCCCCACATATAAAATTTACTCCTCTTGCCAAGTGCCATTGTCCTTATTTCTACTGCAAGTTAGGCTCTTTTTACAAAAAATAAAAGCAAAGAGAAGCATGATTGGCTAAATCTTTTCTTGAAGAAAAAATTGCACTTATCAAGTACCAAACCAACAGAAATGAAAGGGGAAACCAGAAGATTGGTGCCACTGATAGAGTCTTGCTGAGTTGCACTTTTAAGACTTATTTATAGATGTCAAACAGGATATGGCACACGGAAGGTGTTCAGTAAATACTCCTTAATTGATTAAAACAGAAATATATTTGAAGATCTTTAAGGAAATAGGTATACTTTTTAAAATAGTGGTTGGTTTTAATCAGGAACAAAAATGGTGCCAGACGGAGTCACGTTGATTAGGACCAAAAGTCTGGCTAATATGAAATAGCTCTCAAATGTCATGATTTTAGGCTCTTTCCTAAAAATTCTCAGAATGGTTTCCCACATCTTCTCATTAACCTTTGCACTGTTCTGCAGTGTCAGGGGCAAATGTTCTAATAAGGCACTAAAGAAGTAAGGGGTATGCCTCAAGATGTGGCTGGAACTCACATTTCTGACTTCCAATATCATCCTTTCTTACCTTTTCTCTACCTGTCTCCATCCAGCAAAATCCCCACGTCTTTGAGCCCCAGAGTGAAGGAGTTGGTTCCCCCGCATCCACTCCTCTCCCTGGTATATGCCGGTCCCAGGTAATGTAATTGTTTGCTTAGTGTCTATCTTTCTCATGTGAGCCCCTCCAGGGCACAGACCTGGATTTATCCATTTTTACATCCCAGGAATTCCCTCAGCATCTGGTAGGTAATAGTTTAACAAACACTGGTTGAACAGATGTTATTAACAAAGTTATTAACCCAGTTTGTCGTTGGTGTTCTTTGTGGTATACGTCTAGTCTTGCTCCTGTAGTCCCTTTTCTCCCTTAGATAAATAATGAAACCCAACTTCTCACCTTGCAAGAGGTTAGTCCTATTTCTAAAGCCATTTTGTGAACTCTTTTGAGAGGCTAGAAACCTCTCCTATATCCCCGGGGAGAATCCTAGGTGAGGGGTTGGCAAATCTTGCCACAAACCGAAAAAACTTGCCCTTGAAGTTAAATGAAAAGGACATCGTGTCCCTTCTCTTTTAATTGCATCCCTGTCATTGTCATCATCTGTCAGGGAGCTATGCAGGTTGGGAAAGCTTGATGTTTTCCCCCCCTCCGAACTCCTTGTAGCCGGATAGAGCTTGTGATTTTCCCTCATTGGTTTTTCCTGCTTCAGTGTACTTGAAACAACCTTTTTGAATATGGAAGGGGGTTCAGCACAGTCCCAGCAGCGAGCAGGGGACAGCCCTCATCCTGGCTGTGCTGATTTAGGAAAGTATTTTTTTCTAAGCACTGACAAGTGGCTACTTTCTCAGGTGGTGCGATTGTACAAGTGTTATAAACAATGGCTACTTGTGGAGCCTCGCGTGAATGCTTTGGCTCACGTTTCTCCAGAAAGAGCTCACAGGTTGATGGCCTGGTTAAGGTCCTTCCTTGTTTCAATCCATCTGATTATTCTCAACTTCAGCAGACCTATGATTCCCTGTCTGATAAAGCCCCAACGGTTAAAGGGAAGTATTTGTCATCTCGGCGCCTGGTTTCAGGAACAAAGTACTCACCTCCCAGCCGAGGAAGCCATTTCAAAATAACCTTTGTTCCGGGATCTGAAGAGCTGAGTAACTCAGCAGTGGGGACTGTCCTACTAGCTGGGCTGGGGTTGGGGGGGAGGCTGGGATTTCAGGTGAGCGGGGCTTAGTGGTTGCCATGGAGACTATCAATCATTTGATGAAACCTGCTTGGTGGGGGGGGGGGGCTGAGAAACCACATGAAAATTATTTGCCTTCGAACAATTTGTTAGCCCCTAACGCAGCTGTCAGGCTCAAGCCTGTGGAGTTGGTTATTTGGGGCATTTGATTCTGGAAACAGAAGGAAGCTACGCGTTGTAACTTCCCTTGAGAAATGCATCTGATTTGTGCATCAGGGGCCTCAGGATCCTTTAGCCCCTCGGAGCCTAAGGCTAATTTTGTGTGTGTACCTGTTGGGGTGGGGAGTGCTCTTTACCATATTTGCCCTGTTGGGCCCATACGCACAAGTTGGTGGCTGCAGGATTTCCTGGGTACCCCTGGGGAATCCTATTCCTGGGTTTTCTATTTGGAGGCCTAGTGATAGATCTCTCCAGTTTTGGGTATTCAGCAAAGTGATGATAATACCAGCTTTCCTGTATTGAGGACCTATTGTGTGCCAAAGGCTTTACCCGCATCATCAACATTAGTTCTTATGAAATCTTCGTGAGGTGGTGTTGTTAACTCTACTTTACAGATGAGGAAACAACGGTCCCAAGAATTGAAAAAACCTCTTCGAGGCCACAGAGCTAATACTTCACACCAGCTGACGGTGAGTCGCATGTTCTTCCCGGCAGCGCCCTCTCGGGGGATTTGGTGAAGGAACGCCCTCTGTGGTCTCGCTAATAGGCCGTTATTTGTGGGGTTGCTTCATCGGCAGTTCCTACGGCCCCCTCGGGCGCCCTCCTCCACCCTGTCTCAGTTCTCTGCAGCCTTCATCAGTGTGATGCACCCCCCTTCCTTGAGAGGAGCCAGCCAGGACTGTCTCACCTGAAAAGACCTCCTGGGGGTAAGAAGTTCAGGACCTCAGGCATTGACCACCCTGGGCTCTGCCCAGGGCCAAATCCATCAGTCTGATCAGTTGACCCTGGAGTTTGGGGAGAGCTTCCTGTCTGAGGCATGGGACTCTGACTTTGCAAAATGTCTCACAACAGAACCACCATGAAAAGAACTGCACTTCGGTTGTTTTTATTGGATGCTCAGCAGACTTTTAAGTCTAGAAAATCAGGCACTGCTATTTGAGTTTGAGAGTTCTGGGATGACTTGTGGTGTGTCCAGTTGCCCTGGGAAAGTCACCAAGACCATCGTGGTGCTGTCTTTACCTTGTTAGGGTTTCTTGACATGGGCTTCTTTCTCCTATGGGGAAGACTCCAGACTCTACGCACAGGCTGGTGCTGGTGGGGTCTGGCTACCCCTTTCCCTGGCTATGTGTCTGCTTATGCCTCTTTCTGAGGATTTAGATACGGCCGTGTCCGTAAAGAAGGAAAGTCTCATAAAAAAGAGAGAAGATAAGCCAGTCCTCTCGGTTCATCATCTCATCGCAATACCTAACAACACTTATGGCCTTACAGCTCCTCTTTTCTTCTAGAACAGCAAGTGACAATGTTGGGAGAGGGGGTGGCAGTGATGGTGGCACCAGACGACCTGGCTCTACCAGGACTGTGGTGGGAAGTCATTTACCTCTGAACCCCACACTCCCCATCTACCAAGTGAGAACAGTAACCTCCATGTTGCAAGGAGAGGGCACAATGCATGTTTGGCACCTGCCACCAAGTGGATACTCCATAAATGATTATTGTTGTTGCTGTTATTATATAACAATCTTATTATATAAAACCCAATTTAGTACGGCCTTTCTAAGCTCATAGGAGTTGGAAGGGCTTAGCTCCAATGTTCCCTTCTTCTTACCTCAGCCAAAAGGATCCCCGCTTTCTCTCCCTCCTGCAGCTCTTGGTTGTCTGACCACAGACTCTCTCTAATACCCGCCTTGTAATTGTATTTGAATCTGGACTGTGTCTTGTCTACTTCCTAGATTAAAGCTCATGGGGGTTAAGGGCTCAAGACCACAGGCTAGTTGGTGGTGGAGCTGGGGTTTGAACACTGACCCATATTCTTCATCCCGGGAAAATAAAGTTAGGCACCAAGTCCTAGGAACAGCATGAGGAGTTTTCTCTCACTTTTGCTTAGAGGTGGGAACTAGCAGGTCTGTGCCTTACCTGGACACTGGAGCAGGACAGGCCTCCTGGTCTCCGGTGCACAACATATTTGATAGGAACCTACCGACTTGCCAGTTCCTCAATCATGTGGACTGCACGGTTTAGAAACATCCCCTAAGAGATATGGGTGTCGAAGCTCCTGATGAAGAGGACAGCCATGGAGGAAGTGCTCAGAGGGTGCTGGGCTAGCAGGAAGTGGGAGCTGTTTCTAGCACAGAGGATGTGGCTCAAGACAAGGTATGAGAAATGAAAGTCAAGGAGGAAGTAGAAGTGGGATCATAGGTGCCTCGAGGACAAGGAAGTGGCTTTGTTGGCAAAGGTGGAAGGAGAAAAAAGAATCGAGGCTCAGCGTTGGGGTGGGTGTGGAAGCTGTTTCTCCTCTTACAACGTCTGCCCCAGGGGAGGTGTTGGGACCTGGAGGTGAGAATATGGTGTATGGAGATGCTCAGTCAGTTCTCATGGAAACCACTCTTGAGGGGAAGCTTAACTTCTGAAGCCAACGGGACACTGAGTTCAAAGAGGCTCAGTTGACTGACTTGTGCTTGTGTCTTGGTTCTCCAGCAAGGTGAGGTCTACGGGGTGTTCTGGGGCCTGGGAGCTGCTTGGTGGCAGCTCTGGTTTTCCTTGCTGTCGAGGGGGTGCATACAGTCTACCCTCCACTGAGCACCAACGATGTGCTGGAGTTTACAGATACTAACTAACTTCATCCTCATAATAACACACTTTTTACAGAGATGCAGCCTCTGAGAGTCAGGGTACCCAGGTAACTTGTCCAAAGTAGAGTTCAGCTGGCAAGGTGATTTCAGCCGGGTCTCTCTGATGCCAGAATCCAGGTTCTTTCTGCCAAACTGCTCGTTCACATACAGGTCTTGCTGGGAAATTTTTCTCCCCTGCATATGAAAAAGGAGCCAAATCAGAGGCCAATTTTTGGGTCAAGGGTCCCTTTGAAAACCAGATGAAAGCTAGGATACAAGAGTGCATATACCCCACAGTTTTAGGGGTTAAGGACCCTCTGAAGTGTGTCTCTAAGCCTCAGCTCAGGAACTCCTGAGATAAGGAAAAGGAAGTCAGAAGAAGTCAGAAAATAAAGAACCATCAACGGAAATGGATTTAAACATTGAATTGTCAGCAGAACCTGTACATTCTGAATTTGTTGCCTTATACATGACAAGCTTAAATAAACATGGTTGTGTTAGCTCAGATTATAATGTTCTTCTCATTTGTAATGATCAAGTGAAAATGGACAACTTATTTGAACATTCTACAGGTAGATATTTTTTGCTTGCCATAAAAGCCAAATATAAAACAACTTAAAACAACGTGTTGGAAAGCTTAAACTACAGCGTCACTTTCTTCTCTGTTCCTGCTCAGGGGTTTTCTGTTCAGGTATGGTATTTTATCCATTCTCATAAGCCATGTAGGGATGACTTCCGTGAAATCATCAGAATCACTTTGCAGTATTGTTATAGTAATCTTAAGAGGACTTGCCTCTCATTGGAATATAGTTCTTTGCATATGTTTTACTACATTTACTACTCATTTCATACCACTTTTGAACAATACTTAAAAATGCTCATGCACAGAGAATCATGGGAAGGGAGCTCAGAGATCATTCAGCCAAACCCTCTTACTTTGCAGATGGAGAAACTGAGGCAAAGAGAGGTTAAACTGACAGTCTCGAGGCTATTGGTTGAGTTGGTGGCAGAACTGGGGCTGGAGCCCTAGTGTCCTGACCTCTTTCAGGGCTCAGTTCATTGCAACACGTGTGTCCCACAGACACTCAATACATATTGGTTGAATGTGTGGCCAGATGGAATTTTCTTCTGACCTCACTCCCTCCTCCCTTCTGCTCCACAGTCCTGGTAGGGAGGGGATCTTTGGTCACGTGGGGGAAGGCACAGAGGCTTTGCTAGCAGGGAGACCCCTCACTCATGATGAGGGCCATGGAGGTGGTCAGAGAAAGGTGTGCTGGTCAGGATGGATAGGTAGGACCTGCTTCTGCCTCTGCGGATGGGGCTAGAAATAATGGTCATCACCACGCTAAGGACTGTAGGCAGCAGCTCCAGGATAGGATGGTGTCCCAGGGGGCCAGCAAGGTCCAAAGGCAGGTGGGGCAGGGAGAGCAGGGCAGTGGACCCTAGAGGAAAGGAATCCCAGGTACCCCCTGAAGTAGACCCTGTGTGGCTTGAAAGGTGATTTGATGGGAAAAGGGAAACAATGTGGCTTAGTGTCCTATGCCTCTGTGTGTGTTTGGGACCATCAGGGGTGGAGGGGAGAGCTTCACTGTCACCATGTATGAAGTGCCTGCGTGAGCACATTTTGGATCAGGCACTGTGGGGAGTTATGCAGGAGTAGAAGTCAGGGTCTCCACTTTCAAGTTTCTTAACCTCATGGGTTGATGTGGTTAGGCACCAAATTTAGCCACTTAACCTTCACTTCTTTGTATTTTCAGACATTTCCCCCTTTCAATTGGGTTTAAACCTGGCTTGAAATTCAGTTCAGGCAATCGCTCTCTGGGCAACCTTGGATAAGTGAGTCCCTTAACTTCTTTGAGCCTCAGTTTCCTTGCTGCCCAGATGGAGCGTCTTCCCATCCTCAAGAAATTGGAAATAACCCACTTTCAAAATTAAACTGTAATTCAAATTAGGGGAGCAAAAGAACTTGGCTCCAATCAGGTGACAATGTGATCATGTCCAAGGAAAGAGTGTGTGTTTCCGAAGGAGAGCAGGCCGTCTTGGAAGCAGAGGGTAGGGACTCGGGGGGCAGACCCTGATGTCCATCCACTGCAGGGAGAGTCCTCAGCCCAGCATCGTCCACCTCCAGTGCAGACAATGCCCTGTTTTGGAAACAAGTACATCCAACGTCAGGACACATTCAAATCATAAACAGTTCTTCCCGCTCTCACTCTGAGGTCACCGAGCAAACTTCTGCTGATAATTTGGCTTCCTGTGTAATTTGCATCCATGGAGCAAATGTTTGGCAATAGGAAGTAAGTGCTGGTGCCCTTGGCAGTCGTATTTTATTTTAGCAGTAAATTAATCCATTGGCACTCTGGTTTCTGCACTATGGTTTCCTGTGGGTTGGTGAGCGTGAGTCAGTACGAGTCTCACCCGCACAGCGTCTGACCCCAATGCCGCATCTTTCCAGGACCCCCGCACGCTCTCTTTCCTCCCGGTTGCTGCCTCTGCCCCTCTTCACTGACCACACACAAGGGCTCAGAGCCAATTTTAGCTCCCAAGGGATGGCTCTGGGTCTTTGCTCAGCCCCTGCAGCTGCATCCTATTGCAGGGTGAGAAGAGGAACTGTGCCCGCAACCTGAGCCAAAAGGCCTGTTGGTGCTCAAAAATGCTAATTGAGTGAATGAATGACTTAATGCCTGGGCTTATGTAGACAGATAATAGAAGGCAAGGCTCTGCCATTTGGAGGGGTGGGAGTCCCTATCTGAAGTTAGTGGAAGAAGCATTAGGCAAGGGGATTTGAGATTCTAGACTTGACTCTTCTTCTGATTCTCTGTAGAGTTGTGGGAACATCACCAGGGTCCTTATTTGTAAAACGAAGCAGTTGGAGTCGGGACCTTGTTATCATGCATGATAATGTACACTATCACAAAGGTTTCAGTACACACTCAATATTATCTATAAATTCAATGCAGTTCATGAAACTTGAAGAGAGAATCCTGAGATTCCCATGCAAGCATAAAGGACCAAAAATAGATAAGAGAATATTAAAGGAAATGAATATGATGTGGGACTTGCTCTCTAAATATTAAGACTTATTTAAAAAGCTGTTGTAGTTAAGACAGTGCACTGAGGCAAGAACAGAAAGTGGATCAATTGAAAAGACCAGAAAACCCAGAAACTGACCCATATGGAAGTTGGTCTAGGACAAATGTAGAACCACAAATTGGTGGAGAATGTATGGGCTTGCTATTTGGGAACTTTGGTTACCCATACGGGAAAAAGTTAGATTAGATCCTTACCTCACAACATACAAAGAGGTCAATTCAGGGGGATTAAAGACTTTTACATGGGAAAAGTGGAAATACAGGAGAATATCTTCTAACATTGGGGTGGGAAATCATCTTAAATAAGATACAAGAAGCAAAAGCCTTAACAGAAAGAATCAGAAGTTTGATGTTAAAATGGAAATCCCTATACAATAAAGAAAAAGACAGTCATGTATTGGAGAAAGATATTTGCAACAAATACAACCAATAAAAGACAGGTGTCAGGAATATATAAATAGAAAAACAGTATGGCAGCTCCTCAAAAAATTAAACATAGAATTGCCATATAATCCAGCAATTCCATTTCTGGGTATATGTCCAAAATAATTGAGAGCAAGGATTCAAATATATATTTGTACACCAATGTTTGTGGCAGCATGATATCCTAAAGGTGGAAACAACCCAAGTGTTCATAGATGGATGAATGGATAAACAAAATGTGGTATATCCATACAATGGAATGTTATTTAGCCTTAAAAAGGAGGGAAATTCTGACACATGCTACAATATGGATGAATCTTGAAGACATTATACTAAGTGAAGTAAGCCAGTCACAAAAGGGCAAATAATGTATGATTTCACTTACATGAGGTACCTGGAGTAGTCAAATTCATAGAGACAGGAAGTAGGATGGTGGTTGCCAGGGCCTGGGGAGAAGGGTGACGGGGAGTTTTTATTTAATCGGTGCAGAGTTTCCATTTGGGAAGACAAAAAAGTTCTGGAGATGGATGGTGGTGATGGTGGCATCACCATGTACTTAATGGCACTGAATTGTCCACTTAAACACGGTTAAAATGGTAAATTTTGTTATGTATATTTTACCATAAGAAAAAAAAATAAATGAAGTACTGATACATGTCACAACATGGATGAACCTTGCAAATATGCTAAGTGAAAGAAGCCAGCTACAAAAGATCACATCTTGTCTGATTCCATTTATATGAAATGTCCAGAATAGGCAAATCTAGAGGGACAGAGAAGAGAATGATGGTTGCCTGCGGCTGTGGGAAATGAGGGACTGGTGGGTGATGGCTAAAGTGTACACAGTTTTTTTGGGGCTAGTGAAAAATTTATAGAATTCTAGAACTTGATTCTAGAGTTGATTGTAGTGGTGGGTGCACAACTCTGGGGATATACTGAAAGCCACTGAACTGTACACTCTGAGTGACGAGTATGGTATGAGAATTACATCTCAATAAAGATGTTACAAAAATAAGAAGAGATAAATAACTCTTTCAAAATAAGGGAAGCCAAACAACAAAGACAAAAATGGGCAAAGAATATGATTAGACGATCCACTGAGGAGGAACCCGAAAGGACAGCATATACAGGGCGACAAGGTCAGCCCCAGGGAAGTGTAAACCAGAGCAACAGTGAGGTTCTCTCTCCCCCTCATCATATTGGCAAAAATTCAAGTCTTTTAACATTCCCTCAATATTGGGGAAGATGTGAAGCCATGAGAACAGTCACACCAACGTGTGGAAATGCAGATCGGTACAGATCTTTGCAGAACAATTGGGCGATATCTGACAACGGTGGAGAGTTGCGCCCTTTGACTCGGCAGTTCTACTTCTAGGGACGTACCCTAGGGAATTTCTCATGCCCGGGCCTGAGAAGTTAAGTGCAAAACATCAATGCAGCGTTGTTTGTCAGCACAAAAACATGGAAACATCCTAAATGTCCATCCCAGGCTAAGAGATAAACAAATTGTCATATATTCAAACAGTAGAATACTATACACCAGATAAAATGTACTGTATGTGGACTGGATTAATATAGCTGAATCTTTCAAACAAAATATTAAGTGAAGAAATCTAGTTATTGAAAGATAAGTGCACACATTTATATAATGTTTATAAACAAGCAAAACAATATTCATATTATTTATAAAAAGGGGTTCCATTATATCTGTACTGTTCTATTTAAAATATCTTTTTCCCTTATAAAATTAGAGGTCTGAAAGAAATATGTGAAAATGTCAAGAATTGTTAAGTATCACAGGTATTTCTACGGTATTTGTTATATTGTTTGTATAATTTTCTATATGTTTGAAATATTTCGTAATTCAAAAAACACTTCAAAGACACAAGAAATGCCATATAATTGAGGTCATGTACGTTATTTTGGAAAGCATATGCTTCCTCGAATTTCATTAATGGTCAACCAACTAGGAAGTCTGCTAGGCCAGAGAGTAAGTTTTAGAGGCTGAGTCACCCTATCCAAATAGTCAAACAGCAAACACTTCAACATCCCCAGTGGAAGCACTTGATGGCGTGTCCCGGGTCCCACTCCGCATTATTCCTTATGCCTAGCACAGGACATGGCATACATGATTGCTAAGTGGGTGAACCACCACCAAAAACACTCAAGTGGAAAATGTTGACTACAACTTGAAGAAATGGTTGGGGTTTAGAGAGGAAGATTTCTTAAACACCTCAGTGGGCTCTGCCTGCTGGATCGCAAAGCTGTCCTTATGAGGCATTCAGCCTCTACCCATTGTTCCAGATTAAAATGTAAACCTGCGTGCCAGAGGCCACCTGAGTACAGTCACTTACTCTCGTGGAGGACACTTCTTTATTTTTAATTTTAAAAATAAAAATTGTATTTATTTAAGGTGTATAACACAATGATTTGATACACATATACATAGTGAGTGATGACTGCCATCAAGCTAATTAATATCTCCTCCTTCCATAGCTGCCATATTTCTTTTGTGATGAGACCACCTGAAATCTACTCTCTTAGCAAATTTCCAGTATTCAATACAGTATTATTAACTCTCGTCATCATGCTGTATGTTGGATCTCTAGGCTTGTTCACACTACGTAACTGCAACTTTGTACCCTTTGACCAGCATCTCTCCATTTCCCCCGCTCCTCCCCCCAACCCTGGTAACCACTGTTCTACTTTCTGCTTCTCTGTATTCAACTCTTTTAGATTCCACACATAAGTGAGATCATGCATTTTTTTCCTTTCTGTGTCTGGCTTATTTCACTTGGCATAAATCCTCCAGGTTCATCCATGTTGTTGAAATGGCACACAGTCTTCTTTTTGAAGGCTGAATAATATTCCATTGTGTGTGTGTGTGTGTGTGTACATACACACACACACACACACACACACACACACCATAATTTCTACATCCATTCATTCTTGGAAGATACTTCTTTACCACGTGTGCAATCACAACCTCTCTGAAGCGTGACTATTGGCAATAACAATAAAGTAATGTTCATTAAAACAGTGATATAAAATGCCATCTGCCTCCCTTTCTTAAAAATGAAATAAACTTTCCTACTTTGAGGCAAGTTTTTAAAGGAGCCAGGAATGTCCCTGCTGAGCTAGGCTGAAACGCTGGGCTTTAATTGCAAGTGACAGAAAGAAAGAATGACTGCTTCTATTTTGCTGATGTGATTCTTTTCCTGCTGTGGGCAAGAGGTGGCCGATCGTTACAGAAATGAGAGATGAGATAGTCTTGCAGGGAGAAGTACGTGTGCATGCACTCACGTGCGCGTAAGTGAAGAGAGAGCAACAGTTTCCCTCTTCAAACTGAATCATTTGGTTTTGCCCTCATGAGCATGGCTAGACCTTTGCTACCCTGTCAATGAACACGGCCGTCTCGTTTCGGGTCCACCAGAACGTACCAGGCGTGGTCTCAACTGAGTGCCGAGGCACCAGGAAAGCCTGCAGGGCCCGTACTGAAGGCCCTTCCTCCCATCTCTATGCAGAGGAAGAAGTTTAACAATCTTGACCTGAGCAGCTGAGATCCAGGCAGAAGATTTCCAAGTGTTGCCAGCTTCTGAAATTGTTTACTCGGCCTCCACGTAATGATGGAGAACATATTCAATTTAGTGCAGAAAATCTGAAAATGGTGCCCAATTAGTTTAGTGTGGAAGAGTGCGATAAT
Organism: Tapirus indicus; assembly: GCA_031878705.1. NCBI lineage: Eukaryota > Metazoa > Chordata > Mammalia > Perissodactyla > Tapiridae > Tapirus > Tapirus indicus. Next base: position 6,754,590 of record CM062923.1, on the reverse strand, counting down.
ATTTTAATAATATGGACTTTATGCAAAAATTTGCTTTCGTCTGAGTGATTAGGACTAGTGAAAGGTTTAATGTGTATTGACTGAGCACATAGTAATAACAGTGCGTGAGCTGAATAATGAGGAAACATGGATGCACGAGGGGCTTTTTCTTTTCAGTTCACTGAAAGTTGAGTCCCTTTATCACAATGTCTGTCATGCTGAACCATAAGATTGCCTCTAAACTGAAATTAGAGTACCTAAGTGTTCAGCCCAAGTGTATTAGAAAAATTACCTTGGTAGAAGACTTACTTCCCTTGAAATGCTTTTGGGAAAATAGTTTCTTTAAATTAGACCTGCAGAGTCTTTGGAAATATCCTCAATACTGCAAAAGCTTTATTTAGGGATGCCACAGATCTTTTCCCATCCTTCATTCTTACCAGTGGAGACAGTGATATACTGCAGAATCTGAATACAATTTAGTTGTTAATTTTAAAATACTTCATGTAAAATATTTCTTTCATGTTGGTTGACCTTCTCCCCTTTAAAAAAAAACTCCACCCCTGGGAGAAACGGTTTAGTAGGATTTTGACTCTTGATGACCCAAAGGGAATGTTTCTCCATGGATGTCACGTGACAGGTGACTGTCAAATGGTAGGTGGGGACTGACAGAATAAGGGGCCGTGCCTGGACCCTCCCAGCTGGAAAGTCCACTTACAATGGGCCCAGTGCAGCCTGATGGAGGCAGGCAGGCAGCCAGCCATCCCCCAGGCCCGAGGCCCAGGACACATTTGCGTGGCTGCTTTAAATGGTAGAATCAATGTCAAATCCACAGAGAAGTCATAGTGTGTGACCAGAATGAAAAATGGGGGTTAAAAATTCAGAGCCATGTCTCTAGTTCATTCTTTGACCTTAGCAGTTAACGTTAATTTCTGTCCTAAGTAGGTGATTTGAATGCAGCTTATCAGAGGATTTTTTTTTCAGTCTTTGTGGTTCCTTTTATGCAGCTACTTTTTTCTTTTTTTCCCACTAAGTGCTTCAAGAGGCACGACTTTGAGAAAATAGTCCTCTCTTTGTGATTCATCTCAGCTGAAGTCAGCAGAGATGGCACCCAGCAAGGGGGCGGGAACTCAGCAGCAGGCCAGAGGGGCCTCAGCTTGTGACAGAGGCAGAGCTACTGTCGCCTGGTCTGACAGTGTGGCCCCACTGTGTTGGGTAGATCCATGCTATTTCACCACGAGTTTGACCTAGATCATCTTGGCTATCTTTGCTTGGTGTCCAAACCAGCAGCGAAGTAGCCGGAGCGGGCTTCTACTCCTCCGCCCCCCTGTGCGCCCTCAGCCTTGTACCCGGATTCCTGGGTGAGCAGCACAGGTTTCCCGCTAAGAGACGACTGGGCCTCTGGGCCCTGCCACCTGGCTTCTGAACTGCTCTCAGGGGTCAGCTCAGGCCTTCTCCCTGGCCCTGTAGTTTATTCATTTTTAACACTCTTAGGGTCTCCTTTCTTGAAACTCTGCCCTCCTGTGGTTTCCATGCTTCTCATTCTCTGACCTCTCTCACTGCAGATTTGCTCTCCTTCACCCACTCCTTGTTCTCCTCCAGCTTTCCAAACACAGCTGTCCTATTTGGTTCTGCCCTTAACTGACTTCTCTTTATCCTCCACATTTTCTCCTGCTGGACTGCATCCACAACTCTAGGGCCCAGGTTTCATTTCTATGCAATACTCCTCTTCCTTTCTCCTGACCCTCAGCCTCACAGTTTTATTTTTCACTTGACTTTTCCATCCAGATACTCTGTCAGCTCTAAAACTGAATTCTGCCTCCATCCTTCCCTTTATCAAAGCCTCCCTATCCAGCTTGCATGTCGTGAAACGCCAATTCCTATGGACGCTTCCTTTTTACTTTCTCTCTTTCCTTTTCTGTCCTTGCTATCTCACTAGCACAGCCTTAGTCCTTGTGGTGGCTTCAAAGCTGGTTCCCCTATTTCCATCTCAGCCCTCTCCAATCTATTCTGACTACTGCAGCTTTCATGGAGTCTCCCAAAAAGAGCACCCCTCTTCCCTGCCTGGCTTCTGAACATGTTAAGAACTAAGACAGTAAGTAGAGATGGAGGCATCTTTATTCCTGATGGAGGCTATGTGGGAGGATGTGGCTTTGGATGTGTGGGCTAAGTGGCTTGCTGGACTGACTTCAGTTTAGGCCAACTTAGGCATCCAGTCCTTGCAGCACTGGCCTGGGGCAGGTGTATGTGGGCCCAGGTATATGACTGCCTGGACAGGTGTGCCCTGACAGATGGAGTCAACCCCAGGTATGACTAACAGCCCAGAGAACTCAGGTCCTTCTCAAACAGAGAGGAAAAAGAAGGGCAGAGCTGAACTAAGCTTGCACAGTTATGCTTTCTAAAATACCACCCAGATAGACATCTCCATCCCCAGGTGGGCAGTAAGAGAGGCTCCTAGAAGGAAGCATCAGGAGAGGGGAAAAACATTTCTCTCCCTTAGGAGAACAGACTAATCTTAGAAGGTACAAGAGCTGATCCTCTTGGTCTCTTACTCAGATACCTTCTAGCCCCAATTTTATTCTGCAAAAGGAAATAACCTACAAAACTCTGTTTTATCTAGCTTAGTCAAAGTTCAATGAACTTATCTTGAGGTTTTCCTTCTTCAGCTATGTTAAATTGGAGCCATTGAAAGTCTTCAAAGACTTCAAGGACAAGTTCAGCTTCCACAGCCATCACTGCTGAGGCCACAACCACAGCCACAGCATCAGCACCGTGACTCTGTGCATCACAGCAAAGGACTGGATGCTTCAGACATGCTCTCTCCACTAATTCTTGAGTGTCAGAAAACCTGACCCAAACCGACTTAAACAACAGGGAATTTATTGGGTTATGTAATTAAACAGTTTCTTAGATGTAACTCCCTTTATTCAGGGTTGAAGAAGATCACCATAAGGGGGCGTTATCTCTTCACTGCTGTCTTTACTTGGTCCATGGTCCATTTTCAGGTCCCAAGTAGTCATAACACGATTTATAGGAGTGACAACCCAACAGCCTCTATAAGATTGTTTAGAGTGACAACCCCAACACCCTCTATAAAATGGTTCACAGGAGTGACAACCCCAACACCCTCTATAAGATGCTTTGCAGGAGTGACAACTCTGACACCCTCTAGAAGATGGTTCACTCAATGACAACCCAACACCCTCTATAAGATGATTCACAGGAGTGACAATCCCAACACCCTCTATAAGATGGTTCACAGGAGTGACAACCCCAACACCCTCTATAATATGGTTCACAGGAGTGACAACCCCAACACCCTCTGTAAGACGGTTCACAGGAGTGACAACCCTGACACCCTCTATAAGATGGTACACAGGAGTGACAACCCCAACATCCTCTGTAAGATGGTTCACAGGAGTGACAACCCCAACATCCTCTGTAAGATGGTTCACAAGAGTGACAATCCCAACACCCTCCATAAGATGGTACACAGCAGGGACAACCCCAACATCATCTATAGTGACAACTCCAACACCCTCTATAAGATGGTTCACAGCAATGATAACCCAACATCCTTTCTCCTTATCTTGAGAGGAAGGACAAGTCAGCTTTCTCAAGTAACCAAACACCAGCCCTGGCTTTATCCTATTGACTCTGATAGGCCTGACCCAGGCCACATGCCCATTCATGGACCAGCCACTGTAGCCTGGGAGATGGAATGCACTGACTTACTTAGCTCCAACCCCAATCACTTGGTAAGTGATTCACAAGGAAGGGGTTGTTCTTCCAAAGCAAACTGGAGGCCCTATTTGCCATAAGAAGAAGTGGATGCTGGGGGCAGCAATAGCCATCACCCTGTACAGCAGGCTTCTCAAACCTTACTGTGCACGTGAATCACCAGAGGACTCATTAAAATGCAGATTCTCATCCAGAAGCCTCAGGTGGGGCCTGAGAGTCAGAGTTTGTAACAAGCTCCCGGGTGTCGCCCAGACCACACTGTGAGGAGCAAAGCAGTGCAGTGCCTAAGGTCATACAATGAGCAGATGACAGAGCCGTGACTGAGTCCTGGTCTGATTGATTCCTCCCTCTAGAATATCTTATTCTAGTTGTTGGGTAGGTGGTACAATGCGTTGCAAGTAACCATTGCCCACTGTTTTCCCCTTGACCTTCTCCACTGGAGTCCTGTGAGAAGGTAGCACACTTGGCTGGCATGCGGTTGTAATGATGTCAGGGCAGAAGCCCGGTGCCAGTACTGGCAGCAGATTCCTGCCTCAGAGACTGACCATTGGTGAAAAGATCTAATCAGCCAATCAGCAAGGATATTTGAACCCCTCCTAGTGTTCTGTCTACACCTGCTCCTCTTGGGCAGGACCCAGAAAAATAAAAAGACATAAAGACGTGGGCCCTGCCCACTCTGATCCACATTGGGAAGCCAGAATAATCCACTTGGAACCATGGAGAACAAGACAAGACAGGCTTATAATTAAATGCTAATTTGAAGGACTGGAAGTGATGTTGGATTCAGAGGCGGAAGAGATTCAGGAGAGCTGGAACAGGCTGGAAAGACTTTCTGGAGAAGGTGGGACCGGAATTAAGTTTTGAAAGACGGGCAGGATTTAGAGGAGGGCAGAGGGCCTTTTAGGCTGAGGAAACAAATAGCTCAAAACACTGCCTTCTTCATGTCCGGGAGACAGAACATCTCTGTAGCGTTGTTTGTGTTGGGCACTCTGACGCCATGGTAGGTAACCTCCATTGCTGCCAAAAGTGACTTGATATTTATTTAGACTTTAAAATAAATTGGCCTATTACATCAGGTGTAAGGAATCTCATCTGGACAGTGACTAGAGTTGAAGGGTCCAGTTCTTTTGCAAGTTTTAAAAATTTAATGACTAAGTCAATGAATCAAAATTAAATTGAAAACTGAAAATTAAATACAATTTTTTAAATCAATGAAGTCTAAAAGTCTGGGAACCACCGACCTAGGAACACAGGGAGACAAGGATGGTGAGGAAGAGGGACAATTGGCGGTAGCTTCGTTTATTCTTTGATTTATTTGTTCATGCACTCAGACAATATTACTGGCCGCAGAGTCCACAGTTTTTATTGAATTTGAGCCACTGCAGACTTCTGAGGAGATCGGGGGAAACAGTCCTGTTCTTTGGGACTGAATCTCAAGGCTGCGTGTGTGCTGGCTCCGAGGAAGCAGGTCCCTACCTTTGTGGAATCCACCTGCAGGTTCATTTATGTGGATCAGGGTGGGCTGGTTCTCATAGGGTGGGCTTCTGCAGGGATAAAGGAAGAGTGAGGGTGTGGAAGAGAATCAGGAACAAAAACAAATCTATTAGCTCTTAGGGACATTGAAATTGAAGAAATGTAAGGGAGAATAAGATGTTCTTCTAGTACTTGGGGGTCCAATAAGAGATGTTTACTGAGCACCAAGCATGGGCTAGATGCTATGCTAGATCCAGAGTTACAGAAGAATGATGCTTATTTCATCAGCAACACAACACAAGTAGTGTTTTAAAGACCAAATGAAATGACAAAGTGGTTCAAAGTCACTCTCTTTTCTGATTGCTTTAGGGAATCAGTAGTTGAGAAGGACACTTGGGTGAATTTGGTGTGTTGGATGCATATGTGTGCACGTGTGGAGAGTAGTGGAAAGAAACCTGCACAACAGGATGGGGAGGAAGTGACATTTCTGAGGTGGAAGGGACCATTGCAACTACAAGAGCCAAATAGAAGTTTGGGGACCCACTGGTTTTCAAAAATTCCATTTGCAAGTCTAATGTGGTTTACGCCATGGATCCAAATATTACGCAACGCATTGCGAAATTCCCCTGGTCAAGTCAGTGTGTTTGGCATTCGTGGCTCAGGTGGTGAGGTGGGTGGGATTTAACGCCCAAATGTTGCCTGGAGGACTGAGTTGGAATCCTGACATCATTCCAGAGTCAGGACTCCATTATGCCAACTTATGGAAGCTGGTCTGGTCACAGACTGGCACTGGAGTAGGAGCTGATGGGATTTGCAGGGTGTGGGGCCCGACGTGCTTCCTGCTTCTGGCTGGGCATCTGTGTGAATGTGAGCATTTCAGATCCATGTCCTTCCTCCACTCCACTGTGCCATTTAGTAACGGTGTGAGCAAGGTAATAAACCTCATTTCGGTACAAAATATGTTGTAAACACAAAACTAACCTCTGAAACCAGAGGAGCAGGCAGGCAGATAAACAGCAAGTCAGTCTACAGCATGACTGGTCACCCAGTTCCCACCTGGAGTAACAAATCCCTAGGAAGGAAAAAAATTACTCACGTCTTCTCTCCATCCCATTAACTTGCTTGCACGTCACATTTAAAATGCATTCATTCTCTCAGTTGGAAATCAGGATTTTCAAGTAATACACTAAAAATCAATAAGTAACTAAATATTGCAACAGTGGGGCTAGGATCCCTGGGAGTTCAAAAGAAACAAGGTAGAAACCAGGCAGAAAATGCAAGGTATTTTCCTGTGGTGTAACCCAGCTCTTAATCTTTATGCTGATGATATAATTATTATTCAGTGTTACTTAACACCTGGGAAATTGACTTTATCTTACTTGTTAAGAGAGGGTGGACTGTGGGAAGGGGGTGGGGGTGAGAATGGTTCACAGGTCTTGAATGGAATTAAAACTGCTCCCTTGTTATCAACAAGGAAGGTAACAAGAAAAAAACGGACCCAGAGAAAAGGCCCGGGGAATCCAGTGAGACCCTAAATGTAGTACAGTAGGTAATAAAGGATAAATATTTCTAGCAAGTAAAAGCCAAGAACATAAATACCAGGTAGGCTGCACCTGTTCTCTTTCCTAGCCTTTTAGGAATGCCGTCACTGCCTTCTGGCTTATCCACACCTCCAGCTCAGGAAGGAGATCGTTCCTGTGGGGAGATTGTGTTTGCTGTCGCTTTTCGACATCCCCTTCCACGAGGCCCTGGATTTTCCATTTAATTTCACAGTATGGATTTACCTGCCGTGGGGAAGGCCATTGAAACCTGGCTTGGGATGTGTAATTGAATCTATTTTCGGTTATTTATTTAATACACTTAAACACATAAATGAGACTCTACTCATCTCTCAACACTTCCTTCTGCAACGACTGTATATATGTTTTCAGTAAAGTTAGTCAAGAGAGGAAGGCTCGAGAACTCTTGGCTGCGGCCCGGGCTCAGTCCCTCTCCCCGCCCCCACTCCCTGCATCGGGGCTGGGGACCCAGCAGGAGCCCCGGCTACAGGGTCCAGGCGCGCAGGCCGGGGTAGGCAGGGGCCCGGCGCTGCGGGCTGGGACCGCGGCGTTCTGGGGAGAGGGCGCGGGGGGTGGGGCGCGTGGAGAGAGGGGAGGGCGCCCAGCTGCCTCGCGGGTGCTGCAGTCACCCGGAGCGTGGGTGCAACCTGGAGATCGGCGCCGCCGCCCCCCTCCCGCGCCCCTACCCGGTGCCGCCATCCGCGGCTCCTGCGCCCCTGCTCCCCCACTCTGGGCCTGACAGACACCTCCAGGCCGGCCGGCGCGCCCCGGGCTGCACCCCTACCCAGACAGGAGTAGGGCAGTGGGCCCCCGCCAGCTTGGCAGGTGACCCCAGGCTAAGCAACCTATCCGTCCCCAACCCGCACTAGAGCGCCAGTTGGACTGAGTTCTTGGAAACCCTCCTGACACGGGGGCCTCAGTTTCCCCTCTGGAAGATTGCGAGGCCAGCGCCCCCAAGCTTGTGGTCGACTAGGCTTCAGCTGGGGCCTGGCCCAGAGTCCTGCCGCCCCTCCAGGTGCCCCGGCGCAGGCACCATCAGCCGGAGTTCGGGCGCGCCCCCTGCGTTATGCCCCTGCGGTTCTAATGAAGTCCGAAAAGCATCTCCTGCGGTACAAGTCTTTAAGGGCCCGCATCGCCCCTTGGCCCGAGCAGTCAACGTGCCCATTGTCCATCTCCAAATGAGTAACGCAATAGCCACGGTCAAGGTTGCAGCCTCGGCTGACAGCGCTCAGCCCGGTTTGTGAACCGCGCAGTGGAGGCTTCCTCAGAGGAGCGGACCAGCCCGCCAGAGTCAGGCTTTGGAAGATCATAGAATCTCCAAGACCTGCCACTTTACCAACAAAACCAGCTTTCTCTGCGGTCCCCCTCCTTTTGCATTTGCTGAGAGCGAGGCTGTAGACCCGGGCCGTGGGGGTGGCGGGAGGAGGGTTGACGCTGCAGGAGGCAGGGGAAAGGGGGCCCTGCGCTGATGCTGCAGACTCGCCTGCGCGGAGCCCTTGAAGGGCTTTTCCGGGCCCAGGGCGGTTGAGTTTCAGAGACCAGACTGCTTTCATTTTCTTGGTTGCCTTCATCAAGACACCTCATGCTTTGACATTTCCTGCCCAGAAACCTTTGAACCATTTTCTTTTTTGCTGATGGTGTGTTGTGCTCTCGGAAGGCAAGTCGTGTGAGTCTCTTTTCTTGCCTAGCGGTGTGCCAAACCATGCAAAGGTGGAATGGATGGAGGTGTCCCTGTCCTACTCTAGGCCAGAGATTCAGTGATATGGGGAGGGGTGTCTCAGGCCTAGAGTGACCTTTGTGCCATCACCCTGGACAGGGAGAACCTGACCTAGTTTTAGAGAACTCAGGAAAAACATCCTAAGTGTCCTGCTTGGACAGACACTGTTGCCTAAATGCTTTGGTTAGTCAGTTGTCCCCTGACTTTTAGATCTGAGCACATCTTTGTGAGTAAGCGCCTCACCACTGTGGTTGCCCTTGAGAGAACCTTCCACTCAGCCTGTCAATTATGCTGTATTTAGTATCTGGGTCAAGATGGAAAAAACTCTTTTTCTGTTAAAAGGTTTCTTACGAGTCATTAATGAGGACATACTCTTTGGTGTTCAATGAAAATGTTAAACTGGTGCTGATGATTGGATCTGGGGGAAATTCCCATGGAGCTTGGGATGTTCTCCGGTCTACTACTTTTCGAGGACATGTCTGCTCTGATTTTGGATGGCATCGTCTTGAGGTCTGTCCTGGTAACCTGTCTTTGTGTGTTTCCAACCTGGAGGTGGTGGCAGGGGCTGGGCCTTCTCCCCACCTGGCATCTTTCCTGAGTTTGTGTGAACATGGTTCATGGAGGGGGAGCTGGTTTGATGCTCTGCTCCCTCTAGTAATGGCTTCCAGCCTTGGAATGTGGTGGAGGCAAGAGGCAGCCATGCCCAGAATCCAGCCAGTGGCCTCTTTTCTCATATGTTTGGCCTGAGCATGGGTGCCTGGGCTCAGCAGGATGTGTCCAGAGGAACTCCTATGAGGTGGTGCTGGGCTCCTGGGGAGCTTCACCTGCAAAAAGCCCTAAGAGTGACAGAAGAGCCATTGACTTCCCTCATCTCCATAGAGGAAGTACCCTTCTTCCCCCTGTCATAGTCCCAATTGCTCAGTATGATGGTGCATTATTATTCTGGCCATCTTGAGGTTGAGCACCATGAAATGCTACACTGAATGGAAGAAAGATGGAATGAGTAAACCTCCATGAATGAGGTGATGTGTGGGGATGGTTGCGTGCTGCTGTCTTAAAAAGTGTTATGGCTTTTGACAGGTTGTTTAAAATGTGTATAATGACTGTGATGCTTCCAAAAATTCTCTTGTTTTACTTTAAAACTCTTTTGTCTTCAGCTCAGCACCCACAGCTGTCCTGTTCTACTTCTTGAACCTCTGCGTTCAAAAGCATGCACTCAGGAGCTGAACCACCTAGGTTTGAATCCAGGCTTTGCCAATTATTAGTTGTGTGACTTAAGTGTCTTTGTGCCTCAGTTTCCTCATTTGTCAATTGGGGATAATAACGATATTGACTTCATAGGGTTGTTGTGAGGATTAAATGAGTTAATGTAAGTGGAGCCCTTGGAATGGAGCCTGTAGACTAAGCACTATGGAAGTGAGGGCTCTCAGCTATTATTCTCCTCCTCTGTTGTTTGCCTAAGCCATTGATCTTAATCCAGCTCTTGATGTGTGACTTGGAACTTTCTTGTTTAGAGAGAGAGAGAGAGAGAGAGAGAGAGAGAGAGAGAATATAATTGACCTATTTCACTATTAGACCAAATGGAAACTATTTACTAATGTGCTTTCTGGGATTCTTGGTTACTTAGTGAATTCATGTTGGAATAACTGGGTTAACTTCATGTGAGTTTCTAGCTCTTTAGACAGTTTGGAATGGTGAGGCTTGAGTAGAATTCTAGAAGACACTGGATCTGAACACTAGTACCATGCACTGTTTATCCTGGCAGGGGCTCCTCTGAAGGGAAACTATTCCAGGAGGTGTTGGTCTGGGCATAGTAAGTGCTAGCTCCAAGTTTATGTAAAATGCAGTTTTAGGAGAGTATCGGTTAAAAACACCCCTTGATCTCATGAATATGAAAAATCAGAAAGTATGGTGGTTATGTCAGTTTGATTACTCAGTACCAGTATCTGAAAGCAGCACATCTTGTCAGAGGGAAATCTCTGGAATACCCAGAGGGAGCCAAGGGCGGGGCAAAGGTCTGCTGTCTGCTTCTGACCAGTGTGAGTGCTGGGCAGCAAGTCGGGCTGGGACCCGTCCAGCAGGATGTGCGTGAGAGCCCCACACGGCCACACCTGTTCTCACCTGGAACGTCCCTCCGTGGTTGGAAGCATTCTGAGGTGTGGCCACTGCCAATGTGTTCTGAAATTCTTTCTCCTCCAGGAAGCCCCTCCTGGCAATAATTCTGAATCGAGAGTTCTTGGGGGTGGGCTTGGGAGTCTGCATTTTTAACACCTGGGTGAGAATGGCGGAGCAAGCGCTGACTCAGGGAGGTGATGGAAACCCCTGGTCTGTGCCATGTACGTAATGGGCCGTAACTCAGAGCAGTTGTGCCACAGACTCAGTCTTGGTAAGACAAGTGGTTTGAGTTGTTTTTCTAGAAATGGAAACAGGCTTGCTCTGAGTCATTCTTACCCTTGCCAAATCGCTTTTGTTAGCCATCATTCACATTTCCTAGATAATCTTATACATGTAGCTTTCTCTCAGACACATCTGCGTCCACATGGCCTGCGCCATGACCGATATTGTGACCTGCTGTCTCCTCACTAACTCTATGCAAGCTGGTAAACCCAGAAGGATGTCGGGTGGAAATTTCACAATCTTAAAAAGGATATTAATGATGATACAGAAGAGAAAGGTTTATATGATGGCTGCTATTTATTGTGCAACAACTATACAGATGCACTTGCTAAGGGCTCACGTCCCCTATCTGCAATCTTTATAGGCAGCGAGTGCTCTCTGCGTTGTACAGATAAGGACAATGAAGCTTAGGGAGGACACATGCATCTTGTGGCCGACTTCAGAGCGAAAGGAAATGCTACTGACTCACCATTGGTGGGTTGTGTTCTACCCCTGGGAGGAGTGATGGCGTGTGCTGATTCTCTAGTGTCTCCTGTTTTCTTGATCTCCTTTTTGTGGCTGGCATTTTGAACGTGACAGGGTCTGGGGGTAAGGGCATGGCAATGGACAAGCAGTGTGGTCCAACAATGGACCACGTGAGGACTCAAGCTGTGCTGGCACCATGATCTTGGTGAGGTAGAGTCATACTTGAGTTATTACTCTCCGCTACTCCTCCATGCACTTCTCCCACTTTGGAAAGCTAAGCATTCTTGCCTCAGGGGAGGTGAAGCATGGCAGAATAGGGAACTTAGTTCTTGGCTTTTGAATTTCAAAAGAACTCAGGGTATGAATAATACATTTGTAAGAATACTAGCTCAGAGCCAGTTTTTGTTCCGTTGCCCTGAGGTTAAAGGAAGGTTCTAGAGGTTGGGGAAGGGGAGAAGAGATCTGAAGAGGTGTGCAGAGCTCTGTCTTCATCCACATGCTCCTTGGCAGTTGTGAGCCTTCAGCTGGAGGGGGTGGTGGAGGGTCCCTACAGAAACCTCAGATATGTCTGAGAACTCCTAGAGGACTCTTGTCTCTCCTGAAATTCCTTGGGTAGGGCCCCAGGAAACAGCCTTAATGCAGAGTCTCCCTAGTCCCAGCAGATGAAATATTTCACCAGATGTTTAGATAAACAGGCCTGATGCAGCCTCCTCACAGGTCCCCCCTTGTGCTTACTCTCACCCACATGGAGAACAAGCAACAACAACACAGAATGTTGACATTATGGCCAGAGAGGCCAAGGGGGCCGCTGTGCCTGTAGAGGGCCCACAACTGGGACAAGGAGGACATCGAGGTCAGTTGCATGAACTGACACGAGGAGACCAGATGGAAGGAGAACATTGATAGACAATAGTAACCGAGGGTCACACGCCGCGGCTCCCACCCCATGTCACTGCCGCGGCTCTAGGTGCCCCAGGGCTTCAGTGTGACCCTGTGAAGGAAGGAATGAGACTCTGAGAGTAAATTCAGTTCTCATAAAACGAAATAAACTATGTTTCTCGTGCACTCACATCTGTAGGCCAAGATTTGTAGCCACTGCCTGAGTTAACCAGCTTTGCCCTCATAGTGGCGTTGGCAATTAGAGGTCTTCATCAAGATGAGGGTTCCAGGCACTCCTTTAGTGACCATGCTGCAAGGTCATGGGGAGAAGGGTCAGGGGAGGTTGGAAGCCTGGGGTTTTTCTTCTAACCTTGACCTTTACTCAGAGCCACACTGATTCACCATTCTGGACCTTAGTTTTTTCATTTATAAATTAATATTGGGTTAAATGATCTTTATGTACCTTAGAGTTCCAATTTTGTAAGACCAAAAAATTAAATTAAAATCAGTTCGTAAATTCACTTCAAATGGGGAAAGGAAAACACCACATGAACTCCCTCTCCCGCTCACTTATATTATTAACAAACTCACAATCTTTTCATTTAGATCCTATTTTGCACTTACTTTTTATGCAGCCCTGTAAGTAGTCATTTAAAGTGTGTGGATAAAGTGTCTCATTGGTGGCATTTCTCCTAGGTGACTGCCTAGGAATTTCTGGTATTTGCAACGGTCCATGGTTCTCCAGTATTCTGCATCTGGTCTTAAAATAGGCACATACCTCATCATGTGCTGACCTACTAATGTGAAGAAATCCCCAATGTCAATGATGTTTAAGAAGGGAGCCCCAGGAAATCACAGTGTTCTTGACCCCGGTGACAGCCAGTAAGTATTCAGCCTTCCTCGTGTGAACATCTGTCCTTGGAGGTAAGTTTTGTATTTTTAAAAGAACCATGGAACCAGCAAGACCAAAACAGAGAGTTTTTGGTACATATATTATTCCCCAAACAAATAAGAATATCTAAATCAGAAGATGTATGAATTCTGATATTTCGTATTTTCACTAATGTCCTAATTGTTGAATACACATATTTTATTTAGTTCCAGTGAATGACTTAATAAGGATGCAAAGAGAAATAGTTATACCCATATACTGTGGGCATCTGTCTATGCCTATGTCCTACAGATGACAATCAATAATTTGAGTTCAATGATACAAAAAGTGACTTTGCAGAAATAACAGTACTTTTTCCTGTGATTGTGACAGCCATTTGCCTGCTCCAATGCAGTATTCGGTGCCCATCTTCTTGTGCTCCTTTGGCACCCTCAACTTACCTCTCATATCGCATTTCTCACCTTTTCCTATGATTTCTGTTAACTTGTCTACTTTCCACAGCAGATGGTGAGCTCCTTTAAGACAGGAACTGGGTATTCATTATTGTAATACCAGTGCCTAGGAAAGGTTGAATGGGTGGCAGGATGGCTGGGTGAGGGGTGATGGGTGAGAAGCAGAAGTGGTGAGTAGGAGCAGAACACAACTGACCGTTATTTGGCGCACTGGGTTAATATCAAGTAGTGCCTGAAGTTAAGCTGGTGCAAGTGAGCTGTGTGATCAGCGGGAAACAACCTGTAGAGCAAAAGTACTGCAAATAGCTAGAATCCTTGATTTGCAAGTTTTAAAGAAGGTAAAGACAATTCATCACGTAAATAACCCGTGCGTCCATGATGATGTAAGGCATATTTGTCCATTTGCCAACTTGATCAATGAAATGATTTAGGAAGTCAGGTTTGGTTCATTTAAAATAGAAAACCAATTATATGAAGGATGTTTGATTTGAAACTCTGATATGCTTGTTTCAAAAATATCAAGTTCATTATCGGTATAGCTGTGGTTCTCAAACTTGGTTATACATTAGAATTACCTGGGAAGCTTAAAAAAATCCTGATTCTCAGGCTGTGCCCTAGACATTGTCTCTGACTCCCTGGAGGTGGGACCCAGGCATCAATGGCTTTTAAAGCTCCCCAGATGATTCCACTAGGCATCATGACCACTTACCTGGGCTATAATACATACGAGGATACTAGACTACAAATTGCAAGAAAGAATTGGTCCAGATATGGCAAGAACTTGGTCTGGAGCTTAAAAGCAGATACTCTGAAAAAGTATCTTCAAATAATAATAATTTAAAAACTCATATACACTAAAAATAGGGTGAAAATGTTCTATTGTTTTGAATTTATTATTAGCTAAAACCATTGTTTGATACCCAACTTAATTGGATTTCATGTGCTAAACTGAGCTTCCTCTGTGCTTGGAAAGGTGAAAACACTTACAGCACAGTGTGCACACAGTGTGTGTGGGACACAAGGTGGTTTCCTGGCTCAGGTGCCACTCACTTTGCAAGCCACCATCTCAAATGCCACAGGTGCGGCAGGCCAAATCTTTTAATACCACTTCCACCCCTGGGAATTAAATTCATTCCCAGAGAAAAGGGATTCATAAATCCTGGCCCTGCCTTCCAAAGAGCAGTCTGATTTCACCAGGGTGATAAATTGCTCCTATCAAAACAGACATCAAGTCTCCCCGGGAAATAATGGGTTCCAACAGTACCGAGGGGAACATCTTAAGTGCTTATGAACGGGGGACTAGTGGTGAAAAACCATGTCTTGGGAAATCAGTGACTTTTTTTTTTTTGAACTTATTTCAACCTCTCCTAAATTGTAAGAGGTACAGAAGAGCAGATGAAAAGGAAAACGTGATCAACTGTAAATTGAAAAAATCCATCATAAAAATGTCTCCAGGAGCGCATTTGTTTGAGGGTGTGGGGTTGGGCTGGGGTTGGGCTGGGGTCGGGCTGGTTGGCAGAAAGGTGTGTGGGGTTTTCTTTCAGAGTCTCTCTGGCCGGATTCCGGGGTGGGGAAGGCAGCTGTCTGGGAGAGGTGACTTATGTGCTGGAGGCACTCCCTGCCTGAGAATTCCATCCTGCCCCGTTCCCGTAATCACCTGCAACTCTCACGTTACTGTGGGTGAAGTCAGAGGGCTCTGGTGCAAGTGCAAATGTTATCGGACAGAAAAACCCATTAAAACCATTACCAGCTAGTAACGATTTATCTTAGATCATTTTCCCCAAATAGCCGCTGGCTTCTTAAGTGGGCCTAGAAATAAATGGAAGAATGGAACTTAGTTATGTCACTTCTCTTTTCTCAATTTCCTAACACACTATCTTGCTAGACCTTAGACCTTGCTATAACACCCTTTTCCCCAACTCACAGTGTGTGGCTGTTTCTTCTGGCTGGAGATCTCTTGGCTGCGTCCGCCAGGACTGGGCTCAACACTCTGAGCAGACTTTCTGAACGCCCCAGGAGGATTAAGCGCTGCTTTCCTAGCTCTCTGTTGTCCTCTAACACTTATGGAGCAGAGGGCAGTCACTGGAGTGCAGAGATGGCTCAAATTCACGCATGCATTCATTCAACAGGTACTTACTGAGTTCCTACTATGTGCCCGGTACTATGCCATGTACCCAGGAGAGGAGAGAGAGAGCCAAGACAGATCTGTCCCTGGAGATACCCAGATCAATATGCTTTGTGTTGAATTCCAGTGGTGCTGTGAGGTCGTGGGGAACCTGGGTTCTGGGCTGGTTCTCTGCTGGAGGAGGGGGCGGGGAACCAGCTCGCTTTCCTGGGGCCTCACTTTCTTCATCAGTGAGAGAGCTGGAGGAGATAACACTGAAAGTTTCTTCCAATTCTGAGATTCTGTGAACTGGAGTAATATAAAACAGGAATATTTTTAAAAATGTGATTTCTTTTGTCTCTTAATTACTAAAGTAAAATACCTTCCTTGTGGAAAGTTTACACATACAGAGAATCAGAAAGAAAAGAAAATCATCGTAATTCTACCACTTAGGGATAATCACTGTTAATGTTCTGCTTTGATAAGCTGTCTTTTATTATTCGTATATTCCTTTAAGAGGTTAAACAGCAACTTTGCTGTTTCTACATTAATTCTCACAGGTATATTTTTCCATCAGCATGGCTTCCCCTTCAACATGATGCTTATGGTCACTGTTACTACCACTACTACCATTGTTATTACTCTTACTACTAAGTAGTATTTATCGAGTACTGACAACACGTCAGGCTCTGTACTGGGCGTCTCATGTATCCTGGGCCCTCCAACGCCCCGACGACCAGATGAGGCAGTTACTGTTACTGCCGGTGTACAAACGAGGAAGTTGAGGCTGATGGCGCTTACACAGCTTACGAAGATTTACCCCTGTAACTGGGTGTCTGGGCTGTGGAACCCAGGTGGCCACGGGTCACACAACCCATCACTGCACATCTTTTCTATGTCTGAGCTCTAAGGTGTCAGACCCATCCCCTGTGGTCGGCCCCTGAGATTGTTTCCTGCTGTTATAATCAATACCCTGATTAAATCCTTGTAGCTAAAAATTTGCATAGGATCCATTCTTATTTTCTTTAGGTAAATCCTAGCTGTAGAATTGCAAAGTCAAAGTTCCCCTTAATTCTTGAATATATGCTGCCAAAATTGCTCCTCTTTCCACAACTAGAGGTGCAACAATTTCTACTCCCCGCCAGTGGTACATGAAGTGCCCCAAACCCGGCAATGAGCAGACAAAGGGAACCAATGCAATGTTAAAGCAAAGATGAAAAGATCAGACACATCCCAAGAGAGGCAGGGATGCCGAGTATGGAGGGACATCACTCACCCCAAACCCACAGTTTTGTTGATAGCAGGGACCCTTAATTTACAACAGGTAAAAGGCCAACCCTATAGGTTACGGGTTTTACCCAGCCATATCATCTAAAGTTACTGATATTAAACAAATGCTGACTTTTCATTTGCCTTGAATTAAAAAAAAAAAAACATGTGCCTTTATTGTCTCTCTCTGCTATAGCCAAGTCCAATGCTTATGCCAACTTCTCCCATATAGAAATGTCAGATGAAATTCCAGTGCCATCAAACGAGACCTTTATTCCTCCACCTGCACATTATGACTCTAATAAACACGTTATCAGCTCATGAAAATGACGGCAAACAGGTGACTGAAGGATTTGATAAGTCAGCAGCAAAGATTAACAGTTCTTTTCAGAGGAAGCTGTGAGAGGTTCACCTATTTAAAACAATTGTGGCATGTGAATTTACAGCATTTAAATCATTATCGGCAATTAGTCCTTGTCAAAAAGGTTGCAGCTGGCTTCAATTACAGGTAAGATTTTTATAATTTGAATTTAGTAGTGTGTCTGATAAGTAGGACTTGGAGGAACACCCTTAGGGAGATTTACAATTTAAGAAAAACTTCAAGGCATTTCAGAATTCAAAAATTCATTATTTTCAGCAATGCTTTGTTATTGACATCTATTATTAAGCTTCTAGAAAAATTTCCATAGACTTCAACCTTCAGTTGTTTTCTTCCCTAACAGAAAATGACTGATTAAAAAATCATTTTTTAAATTACAAAAACACTACATGCACATTATAAAAAAAAATTCTGAGCAGCACAGAGGATACAAAATAAAAATAACTCTCTAAACATCCCTTCGTCCTCTGTCCCTCATGCCCTAAAGATTTTGCTTTTAATTCTTCTTGAAATTACCACCATAACTTCATCTGGAATTATTTTTACCCCTATATCTTTATCAACCAACTTTGTACAGTGTGTATTAACTAGGAAAGGTACGGAATTTAATGCCCTTACAGACTCATCCATCTCTCTTTCACGTGTTGACTTGCTGATTATGTATTAAGTTTTTCTGTAGCTCAAATCTTTAAGTAATATGCTTATTTCTTGATCCATCGACTTCAGATTTTCGCCATTTAACACGTGTAGTAGTGGTATCTCACTGTTTTGGTTTGCATTTGCCTGATGACATACGATGTGGAGCATCTTTTCATGTGCTTATGTACCATCTGTTTGTCTGCCTTGGTGAAGTGTCTGTTCAGCCCTTTGGCCCATTTTTTAATCGGTTGTCTGTTTTCTTATTGTTGAGTTTTAAATATTCTTTGTATATTTTGGGTAACAGTTCTTTCTCTGATATGTCTTTTGCAAGTATTTTCTCTCAGTCTATGGCTTGTCTTCTCATTTTCTTGACAATGTCTTTCACAAAGCAGGAGTTTTTACTTTTAATGAAGTCCAGCGTATTACTTATTTCTTTCATGGATCATATCTTTAGTGTTGTAGATCCATTAACTTTAGGTACTATCTGTTGATTCTCCTTTAAGAAAAGTGAGAAAATTAGCATCTTTTTAATTCCCATCTTTCTTTCTTCTCTGTCCAGCTACATCATTATATTTTTATATTGTTATTATATTTGTATATTATTTATATGTTTTACTGTAACTATAATTAAACTTTCTATGCTTCTAAGGAAATTCTAAAAATAAAATGTTAAAAAAACAGCATTTATATTATTATGATTATTTAATACTTTTCACTGCAAAATAAATTAAGGAAAAGTTATTTCTATGTTACTGAATTGGTGCTAACTGAAGGATAATCTTCTAAGAGTTAAGATTAAATGTATTTTTATTTTTCTAAACTCCATCTATTCCTCAAAATTAGGGCACCTGTAAATTTGCTTTATATTTGGACCATACACGTTTTGTACAGCTATCTTCCCCTCCCCCACACTCCCTGGTGTTTCTTGTTTTCTTTCTTTTAATTTTTTATTTTTGAAACCATTGCTTGAAGGGACATATGCATAGGCATGTCTATTAGACATTTTAGGTTCTCTTTCAAACAATATAAGTAACTGGATTTATTTTTGTCTTGAAGACCTTCTTCACCAGCCCTCATACTTTCTCTTTTAATTGGTCCATTGCTTTCTAGACACACTGCACAGCTGTCAACCTTGGATTTCTTTCCAATGATCTCCTCCTTCGTTCGTTGTGAGTTAAATTTTATGGCATCTTTTTTACTGAGTTCCTTTTTCATTTTGCCAGAGTGTAACCTCTCCGTGCCATAATTTTTCATCTATAAATTTAGGATAAAAATAATGTCATAGGGTTGGTGTGAAGATTCAAAGAGTGAGTACATGCAAAGTGCTGAGGAGAGTACCTTGTGATTATTTACTGCTCTGCAATTTTTTCAGAAAGGGAAGTAAAACTTTCCGAGTCCTACAACTCTTAAAATATCTTTATTTTCAACCACCCCACTTGGTTGATGGTTTGGAATAGAATTTTAATTTCAAAATAACTTTCCCTTAAAACCTTGAATGTCTTGCTCCTTTATTCTTCAAATTACATTCTATTGATAAGTCTGAGGTCAATTTAGTTCTTATCCTTTGTGGGTAATCTGTTTTTTTTTTTCCTTCTAGAGGCATCCAGAATTCTTATTTTGTCTCTGGGGTTCTGAAATGTTAATAGAGTATAGTAGGTATTTTTTTATTCCCTTTTACTTATCCTATGTGGCACTTGGTATGCCCTTTCTATTGGAAACACCAGGTCTCTCTTTAATTTAGAGACTATTCTCCTGTTTTATTTCTCTATTATCTCCTCTCTATTGTCTTTTTTCTCTGCTTCTGGAAATCTCTCCAAGGATGACTTTAAAATTAAAAACAATATTCTATTCTGTTCCAGTAACTATTTCTCTTTTCACTGGGGTCAGTTGCCCATTTCTTTCTTTGCAATATTTTTATTTTTTTTTCCCTTCTCAAATACCTGGTGATTTTTAGTTGAATCTTCATGAATGAAGGACTATGTTGGTGAACAAAGGTAGTTGATGTGGTTTCCTTTGCAAATGTTTTGGTCTGTAAAGCAGAACCGTCTCCCTCTTGACCCGGAAGGCTGCCTGCAGGCTCTACACACGTGGGCAGTTCTGGCGACAGATGTGATTCCCCTGGGGTGCTAGAGCAGAGAGCAGGCAGGCTTGGGACCTTCCACGATTGACATTTTCCCAAATTATCCCAATTCCTCAGAGTTAAAAAAATACCTCCAGTAAAATAAGAGCAATTATTTAGTTGTTTCATCGTGTAAATCCACTTATTAACTGAATTTTACCTTCTTTCATTGTAGAGGGGAGAAGACAGCAAAGTATGTTACAAGGGACTGAATTGTAATAAAGAGATTAGATGGATAATTTGTGGATCAGGATAAATGTTTGCAGAGATGAAGCACCATCGCACTTCTCCATTCATGATTGCCTATGGTTCATCCATCTTTTTGCTGTTATTGAAGCTGACAGAGTGATGGGCCTTCGTGTGTACCCCTCCATTAGTTCCCAGTGGCATCACTTATTCAGATCCTCTTAGCTGAGTCAATGTGATAGTCTCTTCTTACCTGGTTCCCATCTCTGGGGTCTCTTTACAATGTTCTGATCCTCCTATCATCTCCCCCGGTGTCGGCTGTCACCTCTCTGCTGACAAATCTCCATCTGTAGTCCAGGTCTCTCTTAAGTTCCTCTTGGGGGTCCCACAGGCTTCTCACACTCATGTTCCAAAGCTGAGGTCGGCATTTTTCCTGCTCTCCTCTTTCCAGGTTCCTATTTTGCTTTGTGGCTCCCTATCTATCCAGTTGACCAAGTCTGAAGGCAGGACACACAGAGCGCTTTCATTTCCTACATCTCAGTAATTACCTATTCTGTCTTTCTTAGCTACTTCGGGCTGCCATAACAAATACCATGGCTTAAACAACAGAGATTTATTTCTCATAGTTCTGGAGGCTAGAAGTCTGAGATCGGGGTGCCAGCAGGGTCAGGGGGAGGCCCTCTTCCTGGCGTGCAGATGCACACCTTCTCACTGTGTCCTCGCATGGCGGAGACCAAGGTCATCTCTCTCGTGTCTCTTCTTATAAGGGCACTGATCTCACCATGAGTGCCTTGCTCTGTGTCCATTACTCTCTCTGGCTCAGGGCCCTCTGGCTGCCACGCCAGCTATGTTGCCCAATTATAACTGTGTCCCCCTTGCTTCTGGTTAAATGCCACACTGGCTTCTATTATTTCAAGATTCCATCAGCCCATTTCCATTAGGGAGTGCAGTTTTGCAACAACAGGATGGCCACCTCTGAGCTTTTCAACAGTGCCCCTCTCAGCAATGCATTTTTCCTCAATTTGACAAATGCAGTGTTTTCTGGGCTTTCTTGATGAGCGTGGTTGGTTGGTTTTCTGACCTCACATGATATATCTGCTCTTGAATGCCAACTTCCCTGAGCCTCTTCCTCCCTTACTCCTCTGTCTGGGTGCCAGCCTTGGCATTTCTGCTTCCTTAGTGTGGACCATTGCTTTCTCCAAGTTACTCTAAGCCTTCCTAGCAGCACGTTAGCACTGCCTAGGGGCTTTGCTGGAGTTTCACACTCTGTATTATGGAAGAGTTCTCCACGTGGATAAACTCTCCCTATTGCACACTTCAGCTTTACCCATCTCCATCCAGACCCACGTGTTCCCCTGGGTCCTGTCAATACCTCCTGGCTGGGTCCTGCAGCTTCTTTCCTCCCCTAGCAGGCCCAGCACTTCCCCAGCTGGGTGCTGCTGTGACTCGAACCTCCTTGTTATTGGTCTGTTGGTGGGAGGGCAAGTGGACTCCTTTTAAAAGATAGAAGTGGCTAAAGACTAGATAAATGAAGATAGAGAAAGACAAGATTTGAAGAATCTAATAAATGAATAATTAGCCTTTGTATTTCATAGAACTTAATTTTTTTAACATACAACCAATCCTTTAATTCTCATCCTCAAACTAATAAACAAAACCACACTATTGTCTATCACTTGCCTTAGGAAAGACCTTGGAATAATTTCTTGACGCTTGACACATGACATACACCAACCCCACTCCCAATCCTACCCCATTCCATCATTCCACCCTTTCCATTTCCTCCCTCCCTCTCATCCTTCCGCACACATATATATTGAGTTCCTTCCCCATGCCAGGCACCATTATAGTTCTGGGATCCCAGTGGCCTCATCAGTGTGGGAATGAACTTCAGAGAATTTAAGATCTCCAGAAGCATGCAGGCATGGTAGCTGTCTTTTTTTTCTTTTTTTTTTTTAACGCAAAAGCCAATGCATATAGCAATTAATCTTTTGTTTACTTGAAACTCTCACATTCAGAATGTTTAATTTTCATGTCCAAACTCCCTGCTCATTTGTGCACTGAATGGTGGTACTGTATTTCTAATTCCTCAGGCTCACTGCAATTTTTGAATACTGCTTTTCTTCTCTCTCCATATTCTTCTAAGTGCCCATGAAAAGCAGAATCCTTCTTTTCACTGGTTTGAACTCACCATTGTGTGAGGTGGTCTCTGTTTTGTTCCCTGTTCTCTCTTCTCTGTGTTTGGACAACTATAGGGTAGATATGGTCCACTCAAGACTCCTACTGGTGAGGATCTGCTTTTTGTAACCAATGCTTTCAAGCCAGATTTTTTTTAAATAACAAAAATAATTTATAAGAAGCCTCCCCTGGGAATGGCTGTCAGGCCACACAGCTTGTAATTACGAGGGATATCTGAAGTGGTCCCTCCGCTTTCATATGCTCCAGCTGACCTCTTTTTAGACATGTTGCTTTAATTAAGTTAGGTCACTCTAGGAAATAGACAGTCTTGCATTAATGTTATCGGGAAAGTAATGAAATAAACCAGGTATGGGGTCGCCTGCCCCAAGTGTTTGGCCCATAGAAGAAGGCATGGTAGCATCCTCATGTTTGAATTATCAGGGTTTGGCACACACTCAGGGCTCTGTTGTGAACTGGAGAAACAGAAGAATGAAAGATTCAAAGAATGAGTGGGTGCATAGTAGGTGTGCAATAAATGTTGTTTGTGCCAACTCTGCAATTATAGCTGTACAGAATGCGGAGGCATGCTCTTCCTCCCTAGCACTTCCTCCATGTGGTTAAATTTCATTCTTGCTTAAGTTTCCCTTCCTCCCTTCCTCCCCTCGCTCCCTCCTTCCTCCTTCCTTCTCTCTTTCCTTCCTTCCTCCCTTTCCTTCTCCCTCTTCTCCTTAGGGTCATGATCTCAGTATCTGTGAGCCACATATATTGAACCATTAGCTTTATAACTCCATTAAGAATTCCTTTCTCTCATCAGCCACGTCTACACACTTACCTTTATATAGCATCCCAAAGCAGAGCCAATTTATCCATTAGGCACTGTAAGGACAGTGCCTGAGGCCATGATGCTGTTAGAGTCCTATGAAATGTTTTTTTTGAGTCAGTATTGAAACAGGAATCTTTAGATTGAAGAAACTGTCTTAATATATAATATTAAAACATTCATCTTTTTACTAACACATAATAAAATATAATTTTTAATATTATTTTATGGAGGAAAGGACCATGGAGGCAGAAATGCCAAGAGCTCATGAAAGTCACAATGAGGTCCAGACCCAAAGGCTTCGTATCTTTTGATACAGCCAGCGGTTCTTGATCCTGGCTGGACATTACAGTCATCTGGGCAGTTTTTAAAAAAAGCCCAGTCCCCACCCCATTCTTAAGGATTCTGAATTAATATATCTCAATAGGGCTCAGGCATTGGTTATTTAAAAGCCCCTCAGATGATCTAGATGTGCAGTCAGGGCCCAAAACCCGTGGGTTAGGTGTTAGATGCTTTCAAACTCAATTGTATGGATAGCAGTCACCTGGGGGCTTGGTAACCTGCAGATTCTGATTCAGTTGGCCTGGGGAGGGGCTGAGACCCTGCAGTTCTAACAAGCTCCCAGGTGATAGCGATGCTGCTGGTTCATGGCCCACCCTTCCGGGAGCCGGGGTCCAGCGTGGAAGGAACGTGCTACTCTTTGCCTGTAGGCTCTCCCACCTTCATAACTATAGTAGCTGCGATTCATTGAGCACCCACTATTTGCTAGCCACTAGGTGTGTTTTGCACACTATTTCTAATGTTACAACCACCTTATGAGGGAGGTGTGTTATCCCTATTTTATACACTAAAAAATTGAGGTTTGGAGAAGTTAAGGCTGGAGTCCAGGATCCCATAGACACTAACCAGTGGGGCTGGGATTGGAATCAGATCTGAGAAGCTCCAAGTCCATGGTCTTTCCCCAGCTCCACGTGCCCCCAGCATCCTGAGTGGTCTCGCACACAGAATGCTGAACACCTGCAACCTGAGGGGTCCTGGCATTCCTGCCCACTGTTACAAATGAAGTAACTGTAGTTTAAAGAGAGTGAAAAAAATAAAAGTCAAAGAGTACTTAGTCAACTATATTATTTTTGATGTTTCCACTCTCCAGCCTGCTTTACAACCTAATGCTCAGTTAATCCCCCCAATGTTGCTCTTATGGCATTGCTTGCCTGCTCACATCCTGGCTAAACCATCTGACCAGCGGTCAAGGCCCTCTGCAGTCTGGCTTCACCCACCATATAAACTTCCCAACCTTCCTTCCTTCTTTTATTCCTTCACTCATTCGGCATTTTTTGAGCATCTGCTCTTATGCAGGCCCTCTTTTACCGGCCGGGACCTCTTGCTTTTGTTGAGGGTCCAGCGATGTTTGGATAAGCAATAAAATAAAGTCAACTTATAAATTGTCATGTTATTCTGTATAAAATTTAATTTTCTTGCCATAACTTCAGCAAAATAACTATATTGGTTTACTTAAGACTTGGACAAAATTTGTGCTCTATTAACAGTGAAGATCCAAATGGTTAAAATATCAAATGCAATTGTTTTCAAAGTATGCCAAATTTGAATACATTTTTGTTAAAGTATAAATTTAAAAAACTTAAAATTTAAGATACTAAAGTTATTTTTACATACGTTTTCAAAGCGTTGTTTTTCTTCCAAATTATTTAAAGTTATCTGTTTAAAAACAATGTGTAGATTATAATTCATACATTTTGACAATTAACATCAAAATTATTTTAATATAACTGAACTCTTTAATTCCTTTTTGAAAAATAAGTTAAATCTTATAGTGTTTAATAGAAATAAAAGTCTTCACAATTCTAGTGTTCAATATTCACTTGGTTGCCCACGTAAAGAATTAGTATCGTGTTTTATGAATATTATGTCTATAGCTGTATATACAAATATAAGAGTAATATGAATCATTTAACATTGTAGAACGTTCCTCAGTCACCGTTACAGCTGTTGCAAACACCACACTGATTTGTGTGTGCCTCTGGAGCCGTAAATTGGGACATGAAGAGAAGCAAGTAAAAGGACAATTGGCACCTCTAGGAATCTACTGTAGACATGCCCTTTGAGAGGAAGGACAAGAACATGAATCTGTCTTTTCTCTCCCCTAATTATTTCCACTGCTCCATCCTTTCCTTCACTTCAAAGCAGTATCGGTATCCAGCCCTCAGACCTTCATGGCCTTTGAATTCAGCCATCTTGTATCTCAAAGACATAGGTCCAAGGTGTGGAGAGGCAGGAGCTTGGGCCCAAATGGTGTTATGAGAGCAGGTGTTCAAGGATGACGGATTAACTCCTATTGCCGCTGTAACAAGTTACCCCTACTGGGTGGCTCACAACCATGGAAGTGGATTCTCTCTCAGTTCTGGAGGCCAGAAGTCTGAAGGCTGTATCGCCAGGCTGAAGGTGAGGTGCTGGCAGGCTCACTCCCCCTCAGAAGGCTCTAGGGGAGAATCTATTCCTTGCCTCTTCCAGCTTCTGGTGGCAGTTGATGTTTCTCGGTTTGTGGCTACATCACTCCAATCTCTGCCTCCAGGCACATTGCTTCCTCCTCTGCCACATGTCAAATCTCCCTCTGCCTCTCTCTTATGAGGACACTAGTGACTGTATTTAAGGCCCACTCTGATAACCCAGGATCGTCTCCCCATCTCAAGATCCTTCCCTTAATCACATCTGCAAAATCCCATGTAAGGTAACATTTATAGCTTTTGGAGGTTACAACATGGATTTTTGGGGGGCCATTATTCAGTGTTGACTGCCAGATCATGAGTGACAAGGTGCTCGGGTGTTCTTTATTAAATTAAATTTGTTTTATTGTATGGTTTGTTAGACCCTAAAGCATGGGACCTGGGCAGGAGCTCCTCTTCCTGTGCTCTTGCCTGTCCCGAGTACAGTATTAGCTACACAGGTTACCATCGCTCAGTGCTTTGGACAGTGCCTGGCACATAGTAAGAGCTACATAAATGTTGGCTTTTATAGTTGGGACCACGTAATGTCAATGACAAAGCATAGGGCCTTTCCAGGTATCTCTTTTTTAGCTGCTTTCAATCCCCTCTTAGGACTGCTTGTTCCCAAGGTTATGCTGTTCTGTTTTCTTGAATACCTGTGGGTCTTTGGGAATCTGGAAACTATTGAGTCCGAGCACCACTCCTGGGAGCCCCTCAGGCACATGGTCAGAAGTGCTGGGAGGCTGTGGGGGGTCATCTGTCCTGACACACTCCTACCCCAGTGCTCTGGGCTCCTGCTGCCTGCTGGGACCTCACTAGGGAGGCCCACCAGGTCCTCTCAGATCTTCCGCAGGCACCTCGAGTGTCTCCTTCCAGTGTGTCTGGAATCTGGAATCGATTCTCTACTTTCTTGTCCACTCCCAAACTACTTTTATTTCCACTCTCTCACACTATTATCTCTTAGATAAAATTCAAAAGTGTACTTTTATTTTCCAAATCCAAGAATTAGCTCTCTTCTTTCCCTATCCAATATTGAGGCAATATTCCCACTCTAAGGCCATGGCTGTGTCCGTGTCTGGCTGCTTGAATGGGGTACAGATCATGAGAAATACAGAGAAACCACTTTTGTTAAACTGCACCCTCCCCCCATGTTCTTGGGCTTGACTTGTGAGCCCACAAGAGCCTTCCCATGGGTCAGATCTACCACTCTTCCACACCCTCTCCACTCAAGCCTAATGAAACTATTCACAGTATCTTGAATATGATCTTCCATTACCTCTGCCTGGAAGGCTCATCTTCTATCTACTTGCTTTTGTTTTTTTGCCAGAAGAACCAGCTCTAGCTTCTTTGCTTCTGGAAAAGAAGGATTGATCTTATTTTCCTTTGAACCACCACCATGTATGGCAGAATCAAGCTGGAAATGTAAGAGAAAAGAGCCCTTGAGAAGTGGAAAGGTGTCCTGGAATCTCAGTATGACTGGGACTCCCTGACTCCCTGGTCTCTGGACTCCCCATCCAGGCCGGACAGTCCGTTCCTCTCAGTAACTCCATGCCGTCCAAAGTACACGAGTCATCAGTGTCCACCATAACCTGCTCTGCAAAAGGTGACCTCAGTGCCTGGAGCATTACCTTCCCTGCCTCCAGCAGATGCCACACATGCTAACATCAGCGTGATTTAACCAATTCCTGTCAAATCCCTACCTCACGCTAGGCAGCATGCTGGAAACAGAAGTTGAAAGATGAGTAAAACCCGGTCTCTGCCCTCAAGAAGCGCCTGGTTTGGGGCAGTGTTTCTCAAACTCAAGAAATGTAGCCACTCCTTTTAAAATAGAAAAAGATCTCAGTCACCTGGTGGTGTTCTAAACAAGTTCTCTTTTTACCCACACAACTAGGAGTTGACCTTTTCTGCTTTTTATTCCCACACTTATAGAAAACAAAACAGTTTTTCTAACTAGTTGTGAACCAAACCGAAATCCACTAAAGTTCGAGTCCTGTGATGACGTTTTGCTGACGTGAATGGTCATGGTGCTGGCAGCTGGGCCAGACCCTGGTGAGTTTGGCCATTGCTCACTGCCCTCTATCAGGTGATCCAGGTCTTCTATCTGAACTTCTGTGAAACTTTGTTCATACAGTGCTCTGTGATGTCATCGACATTTCACTTGGCTCACCTTCATTATTTGTGCATCAAGTCGGACGCTATTCTTTCCTCATCAGCCTGTATCCATTACAGCAGAGCCATAAGCACGAACACCATAAACACAGAGGCGACACTGGTACTGAGACAGCCTGGTCATTAGGAAATTTGCCAGGTGATGCAGAATAGGCTAAAAGTAGCGTCTTCTTTTAAGATGATGATCACAATGAAAACAGAACATTTTGACTTTTTCAAAGAAAAGCTGTGGAGAACATATCCTGGGATCCGATCTGAGAAATAGCAATCTAGTGACTATATCTCACATTTTCCAGGTCGATTCCCATTTCAAATGTTCTACTTCTGTGTCTGTCCATTTGCTACGCGATACCTCTTGGGTTTTGGTTTGAAGAACTGTGGCCCCAGACCTGGATTCTGACCCCAAATCTTGGGTCATCCATTTTGTGCCTTTGCTTCTACCCTTCCCTTCATCCTGGATGCTTCTATCCCGTCATCACTGGTGAATTTTCCCAGCCTTCAGGGAGACCAGCTCAGATTCGACTTCTTCCAGGAAGCGCTCACAACTGTTGATTCAGTTCCTTCCTAGCATGACACTGCCCATGAATGGCTGCACGTGATCTGTCCCTGCTCTATGTTAGATCTTCCCAGAGACTTGCTCTGAATCCCGTCTTGATCCCACAGTCCCTGGCAGAGTGTCTGCACACACCAGGTGCTCAGCACACCTTTGGAATTCTGCTGGATTTGTGGGTCTTTCTTCTGTGTCATGGATCAGCCACGGAACTGGTGAAAGGCTGTTGTGGGACCAGGAGTTACTGCCATCGTGTCCCTAGGCTGAGTTTCATAAAACTTTGCAACACTGACGTGATGAGGAAGACTCAGGAAGATTCTTGAATGGGGCAGATGTGGCACAGGCTGTGTGTGTGTGTAAGTGTGATATGTGTGTGAAGGTGTGTGCATGTTAAACCGTATCCCGGAGGTCAGCATACCTGCAAGTGGAGATGAGGGCAATCATGGGACATTCTTCTCACCCAGGGAGGTGCCCTTCCCCAGCTCCCTCCACATTCCATCCCCATGCTGTCTCCTCCTTCCTCCTGAGGGATTAGTGGTAAATAAAAGGGGCAGTAGGATGCTCTGGAGGAACTCTGAATTGTATGAAATAATTTCCTGGGTGAACTCGGCTGCCACCTCCTTTGATGTGGGACACATCACACCCTCAGGGCCCTGCCGGCCACAGTAGCTTCTGAGCACCTCTCATTCCCAAGTGGCACGATTCGATCTCAGACTGCTCGCAACCCTCCAGGGTTGTTTTCTTCCTGGCATAAATAAATCAATTATTTAAGGCGATCTCTTTGATCGTTAGGAGCTGCTGGTTGGCAGTGGAAAACTTGAGCTGTTCCCCGGGAGACCCGGCCCCTCCCAGCGCGCGGCGCAGCCCTGCCCTTGGTGGGCCACCTGGGTCTCCTGGCGACGTGCTATGTGCAGCAGTTTTGAAGTCGGTCACCGGCGCCCCTCTGAGCACAGAGCCCTCCGTGGGCTGCACGGAATGCTCCCAGGCGGCCCTTCATCTGGGACGTGGCCGTGGTCTAGGTGGAGCGGACACCTTCAATGGGGCTGCGCAGGCGGGTGGCGCCCTACCTTGCGGGACGCGCGCGCATGTTTTCTGAAACCACACTTCATACTAGTAGGGCGAAGGGAATTGGGGGGTCACTTGGGATCTGTATGCATTAGCAATTATATCATATTGATGCGGTGCTAATTGCTCTTGCAACCTTTTTAATGCAAATTAATCTAGTCCTGTTTGCATTGTCATGTACGCAGTGTAATACCTTCTAGCCTTTCTATTATTGTCAAAGTAATTAGCGGTGAGCCCGTTAACGAGCAACATGTTTCACGTCTGCTCGTCACTACGCACCCGGTGTCTCGGGGGGGAACAAGATTGTTCCAACACTGTTAGGGTCATTTTAAAGTTACAGTCTCTCCCAGAGAGAGGGGCATTTGAAAGGTGCTGCAGTGACGTCTGCGAGCAGAATCTGCGTGGGTGGGATCAGCCCACAGGAGGTTGTGGACTCGCTAAGGCCGTCGGAGGTCGCCTTCCTTGTTTGGTCTCCTCTCTGCTTTCTATGTGGGCTAAACGATGCGTAGTTTGCGTGGCCAAGCTGGGGCCTGAGGCAAAAGGAAGAATACTATATGCTCCCGCGCTCCCCACCCCATGTGCTTAGCAAAATGTCCTCCATTATTTCCAACCCAGGCGAAAAAGTGAATGGAAGCTCTGCAATCAAAAACCAAGTCCCACGTTGCCCAATCTGTCTGCACCCCACTGTCAGCCCTCACAGGACTGTCTGGAGGGGATGCAAAAGCCACGGGGCTGGGATCCACGGGGCTGGGATCCACAGGGCCGGGATCCACAGCTGGTCCAAAACCCCTGTTTCAGAAATCCTGGAATGGTAAAGCAATCAGGCAACCACTGTCTTTATTTAAAATTTTTGATATTTGTTCGTGGATGTTTTTGCATTAATTTTTATTTTTTAATATTGCATTAAAAATCATTTATCTTGCTTACGGAGATTTCTGGCTCGTCCTTACATGGTGTCTCGCTGGCCTCACCCTAATCCTGGCCCTGAGCAGTTGACTGAGTGACTTTGTTGATTTTGTGGCAAGGACGATAACCCTGGTTCAGACCGAGTATTGCTAGAGGAGTCTTCTGGGTCTTTCCTGGACCTCCCACCTTCTTATACATTTGGGAAAAATCCCAACATCTTTGATATCTTTGAAACTGAGGGGCAGATCATTCAGCTGGGTAGCTGGTGACAGGGTTTTTATAGAGGTGGCTATTTTAAATCTTCTTAGATATAGCTGGGGTATTATAAATAATAAAAATAATTCTCCACACAAAATTTGAGTCATCTGAACATGTGCCAAGTTGAAGATGGACTTTGGATGTAGGTTGTGTTTGATTTTGATTTGGTTCTTCCACTTTTTAGCTGACTGATCTTACATTAGTTACTCCAGATCATTGAGCCTCCGCTTTCTTATCAGTAAATGAAAATAATGCCTATTTATAGGGTTGTTATAAAGATTAAATAAAAACCATCTAGGCAAAGAGTCTGGCATACATTAGACTCTACAAATTTCCAGTTCCCCTCTTCATCTAAAGAGAAGACCTGGGTTCATAAACGAACTCTCAATTCAATGCCCCAGCAAATGGTCATTTGATTCTTTATTTATTCTATCACACAGTTCGTCGATTCTAGTAGCTGAAGGTCACTGTGTTTCCCCAAGATCCAAAGCCCTGAGATTCCAATACAGGCTCACGTTAGGCCAGGACCTCTAGCACAGGCAAAGCTCTCAGTCATTCCTGGAAGAACTCAGGGCTCCTTAGGGATGCATGGCAGTCCCTTCTCTTCTCCCTGTGGCATCTCCCTTTATCCTCCTTTCCTGCTCAGGCTCCTTGTGGGAGACCTTTGCATGCACAAAGCTTCTTTCAGGCTTCAAGGGTGGCTCTGTGGGACATCCCACTGCTGCTGGAGGAGGGCACACCTGTGAGGGCGACCCCATCACCGTGTGAGGTGGTCCTCGGTGTGTCCAACACTCCCTTGTTCTTTGCAGATGTAGGAAGAAGCTGCTTTCCTGGTTTGGGAATATGGGTATTGCTGCTTCCTCTAAAACCGAACCCTGTGTTACAGGCATCCCCTCGGGGCAGATATACCAGCTGGTGGTCCCAGCCTCCGTTTCCAGTCCCTGTTATCATTGCTATCTACAGCTAGGAGTGGCCACATGGCAAAATGCTGGCCAAAGGGACAAGAGAAAGCAACGTTTGCTCAGAGTTCCTGAAAACTTCTACAGGGTTGACTTCCTTCTCTTTCTGATGGAACAGACACAGGTGTGATGGGTGGGGCAGTTCTCACCAACTGGAGGCCATGAGGGAAAGGCCACAATAGTCTCAGAATGGGGCCACTGAACCAGAAAAATAAGTCCCTTATTTGTTTAAGCCACTGTGGTTAGGTTTTCTGTCACTTTCAGCCAAAAACCTTCCTCTCTGGTACACCACCAACTCCTGTAATCCAGGTGCACCCAAGAACCTCTAGAGGATGAATATGATACAAGGCTAGTCTAGTTCTTGGATGGAGCCCAGGTTCCTGGTCTTCCCTACCTTTGGATGAGTCGCTCTGGAGGTCCTTTGGTTCCTGATGTAGAAGAGCCCTGGAGGGTCCACCCCACCTTTTAACCAGACCTGCCGGACATGTCAGTCCAAACTGCAGACTTTGCTTGGGCTCCAGCTGGGCCTTCTGCTTCTGGAAATGTATCATGAAGATCTTGACTGGGAAAAGATATGGTTTCAGCAGGATTGATACCCAAGAAGGGGGGCAAGATGGGCTTCTCTGACTTCATCATTAAATGCCAAAATATGGTTTTGTTCTAAGAAGTTATTAAAAACCTACCCCTATCCATTTAAAGTTTGTTGATGAAATGACAAATAACTTTTGTAAAACTGGAGGAAAAGGGCATTGCAGAGACAGACAGAAGAAGTCATGAACTGTGATTTTCAATGAAGGGGGCTTCCAGGTGGATTAAGTGTGTCAGAGGGAGAGATGTCATAGTTTGTCTACTTTTCAACCACGCTGAGGTGCTGTGATGAAGATGGCGAGGTCGGGGTCCTTGGGCTGCTAATTCTGTTACCTTTCCTCTTGGACTCTATGGCATTGCCTGACCCTGGGGTCTCTCTGGCCTCCTTTGTCCCTCCTTCCAGCTGGGTCCTGCCCATTACCAGTTGTTGACAACTGAGCTGATCCCTAAAGTTGCCAGCAGGTGAACATACAGCTGATGTATATTCAGTTTCCCAAAGATCCTGTAAGTTTTAACCCAAAGGCAGGAACAGAATTTCAGGAACCAGAATAGACTTAGTAAGCTGGGGGCTGATGAGCATTGATGAGTGATGGAAGAATGACATTTTTTTTTTCAAGTGGTAAAATGCATAACCCTCTTCCAAAATCCTGGGTATATATAAGGGTGACATATGTTTATCTAGAATAGTTCCTGATGAATCTGCTTTTTAAGAAGCTTTAGACAAAAACAGTCTTCTGTAGGTTGTGGCAACTGGGGATGCTAATTTTATAATGAGCCATAGATTGATTGACAGGAGGCAAAACAATAATGGGGAGAAAGACAATTGGCTCAGAGACAGAAGCTGGCAACCGACAGGAGATGGCTGGTTGGCAGAGGTGGCTGACGGTACTCAAAGCAGATACCAGAAACAAGCGTGGGGAGGAGTTCTAACCAGGTGTCACATCACGTGGCTTAATCAAGGGCTCCGGCGTGGCTTGGAAGAGGAGAAAGCCCTGGAAGTTGACCTGGCTGCACTCTTGCGGGGGGAGCCTTGTTGAAGGGCTATCTAGAGTTGAGTGATGGGGAAGGAGGTGCTTCCCGAGTGGAGGCAGAGGCCCCTATAGTCAGGCACAAAGAACCATGATGCCCTGACCACCAGAGAGCTCTCAGGAAAAACCTCACTGGTCCAGGAGAAGGGGCAGAATGAGAAGAGCCCAATCTATGGATTTCCCAATTTTATCTTTATCCCTGGAGTTTGTCTACCTTTGAATAATTTGTTACTTAAACTCAACATCAAGACTCAGGTGATTACATCGTTGCAAGTGAGGTCTTTTCACTCTGCTGTCTCCAGATGAAGCCTGACGCATTGCACATAGTGCCACCCAGGAGTGTTTGCTGATTGAATGGGAAAACTCACGTTGGTGGACTGGAATGAGACAGAGCGTTGGTGTCTAAGAGAGGAGAAGCTTTCTTTCCTCCCTTGAAGGCGCTGGTGGGACTGGCCTCTGGTTTGGGAAATTTCCTGCTGTAGGAGGCTTTCTGCCCCCCAGTAGATTCAACCCTCTTGTGACAAACTGGTGAAAGACAAGGCATTTCACTTCCTGGGCTGGACATTTGCCTCTGGGGCTGCCACCCCCAAGTGACAATGATAGCAATGGAAGAGGGATGATTTGGGCACATTTTCTTAGGGTTTTTCACAAATTGTCTTTGTTGGGAACATTTGGACCCCATTCTAAGTGTGGTTTTGAATAAACTTGAGTTTTTACTGGATCTACTCTTTAAAATGGGCCTCATATGTAGAGTTCACTTGCAAATTCCATTTGACCATTCCCTGCCCCATGGTCCCCTCTGTTCAAGCTTCCATCACAGCACCAATACATCTGATTCACTTTGCTGTCCTTGTTACATGGCAGCCCCCTCTGATAAGACAGGGACATCTTTTGCCACCCACACCTTCTGCAGCACCTAGCACATAGTCAGCACTCATAGGCATCTTGCTGAAAATGCCTTCTATGCTGAAGACTCCTTTAAAGTGTATCTTTCACATATGGTGTAAAGTAGATGCTTCAAACAATTACCCAGCTATTTCAAACCAAGAAATTCACCTTGACTTCAACTGTCTCTGTGTTTTCGGGCAAAATTTATTTTTGACTTGAATTACAGCTGTTTGAAGTATATAGATAACCACCCTCTGCCTACGTGTTGCCCAAATAAATAAGTCATTTGTCTTTCCAGGTACAGTGTAGTCTGTGTGTGATACTGGGTGAAGCACTTGCAGAATAAGATGCACATCTAATTATAATTCAGTACTTTGCTTTTGCTGCCCCTCCCCGGTGTAGGTGTGTGTGTGTGTGTGTGTACTGATGGTGTCCATGCACATGCCATTACATGTGTTATGTGGCAACTCTCTGCCAGGCTCATCCCCAAACCTCTTGCTGCCCTGGATTGCAGGTGTTCTCACAAGAAGTGGAGTTATGTACAGGGGTTTAAAAAATCCTGGAAGCCTGGTATGGAAAGAGAAAAGAGAAGCCATATTTGTGTTTAGCAATGTCTTGTAGTCATGAAAGTATTTTTTTAAATGACAGAAAGTTGGGTTACAGTGTGAATTTAACAACACTAAATCAATTACCACTCAGTGATTACGTTATCTGATGGGTAAAAGATGAATCAGGAATGGTATCTGCTCCCAAGAAGCTGACACTCAATTAAAGGAGGAAGACAGATAAATATAGACATACAGAGATAAATAGAGAGGACGATAGAAGAAGTGTACATTTAGCTGAGGTTTATTGTGTGACAGGCTCTGATGCCTTAACTACATGGTCACTGTGAATCTTCACGACCCTCCCCTGGGGTGGGTATTATTACGATTGCTCTTTTACATCTGGGTAACTCAGGCACAGAAAGGTGGCGAAACTTGTGAAGACATAAGCAGCGCACAAGCAGGAAAGCCAGGATTCAAAGCCAGATTTGCTGACTGTGACGTCAGTGGCTCTTCCCATGTGCCACGTTGGCACCGTCGTTTGCACTTCCCCATTTAGCTTGCTCGTCTCTGCAGTTAGTCCAGGATGTGGTTGGCCAATCGACTGAGGAAAATGCTGTTGCAGAGGTGGCAGGCATCATGGAAATTTGGGGGCCACTGGAATCCATCTTTCTGGGGGCAAGGGAGCCGGCTTTCTTGGTGTCTCGCCTACACAGGGCCAAGGGGAAGGGCAGGGAAGTGGGAGAGAGCAGACAGGCCACTTCCCCTGGTGGCAGCACCACGAGGAGGTCCTGGCCTGGCAGAGGCAAAGCCAGGCACAGATCCGCAAACTCCCCAGTCCAGTCACTAAACGTGACCACACGTGGGCAGAGTGAGGAGTTTTAGAGGACTTCTTCTTAGAAATTGAAGCACAGGTTAGAATCAAGTTCAATCCGAATTTTGCAAGTTAAAACCTGGTCAGGGTTAAGGAGTGTTTCAGACTTTGGAAACAAGATGGATCAACCACTTGAAGTCATGAAAGGTTCAAGACTGATTAGTTTTCAATTCAAATGAGATTTTAGAGTTGGAATACAGGTTCTTTGGCAACAGATGTCTCAGGGAGGGGAACAATAGAAGAAGTGAAGTCAGAAAGGAATTAAGTCCAGCTGACTGCTTGGTTCAGATAAGTGAAAACATTAAACTGTATATGAAAAGAAGGCACTAGAAATCCTTTCCTCCTGTGGTCACACATTGTTTGCATTCAAGGGCTAAATCATTCATGCTGTATTCCAGGGGTCTTGACGTTAGCCCACCTTGAGAGCATCAGTGCTTTGTTCTGCTGCTGGGATTGTGGGTGATATTGGATTTTCTCTTTCCAGAAGATAAACTTATTGTTATGAACAGGTACTGTCACATAAGAAATGTTGTTGCCATGGAGATGATTACAGATGTTTGAAGATGAGGTGGCAGTTGAGAGAGGCCACCTGAATGTGGGGCACAGCCTTGCATGATGTTCAGTTGCCTGAGAAGTTGCAGATGTGGGTCATGGGTACCGGAAGCTCACTTGTCCACTCAGCTGAGGGACTTTCCACTCAACTGCCTAGTAAAGCTGCCATTTTAAAATGATGTCTCTATTCCACAGGGCTGCAAAACTCTGATGCAGGAGGGCAGCTGGGCAAAAATGTGGCAGCCCTGATTTACTACTTAATTCCTGAAAGCCAGCAAGTTTCCACAAGGAGGTAGAACATGGGAGAAACTACATTCTCATTCATTCATTCAGCAAAGCACTATTGAGAGTTTAACTTTTCCTGGTTCCTGGCAAGATGCTGACGACTCTCAGAGGCACAGGCTTGGTCCACTGCTAGTTGTGGAGAAAGATAACTAGGCAGACAATGACATGAAGAGTGACCTGCAATGGCAGGGGCGTGCACAGTGTGTGGGCAAGTGGCAGACATGCTGATGCTATAACTGGAACAAGAGGACCAGGGCCTCGAGGGGGGCCGCTATGTAGGAGTCATCAAGCTGAGTTTCCCAGGCTGCACAGATAGCTGGAGGTGGTAGGGAAGGACTTGCCTGGCACGTGCAATGTCCTGGAGGTTTGAAGCAGCCTCCTGACTTAGGGATGTATTCTGTTCAAACTCTTGCCTTTCTGAGATTTTCTATTTTGCTTGGATTCAGTGCCATAGAATATGGGATCTGATTATTCTAATAAGTTCTAGTCTTGCCTTCCCAACTAGATTCACATCTCCTATAGGGCACAGAGCATGGGATTGGGCAAAAAGAAAGTGCTCGGTGGCACAGCAATTGGAAACATGTGGATCTTCACTTTCAAATATAAAAAAGCAGCTCTGTCAAGACCACCTTCTTATTGGGGACCAATGTCAAACACTGAAAAATTCAGTTATTAATGTTTATTTGACATAGGACTCTTTTCATTTTAGATTGAATGAGATGGAACTCATTTGCAATAATTCAGGGAACAACCAGTCCGAATTTTAGACTATTTAAAAGAGTCACAGTAACGCACCTAAGAGAGAATTGTTGCCTACTAGGAGTCTTTAGGGAGCTGTGATATTGAATATTTAACAATGACTTATTTCCTGTAACAATTATTTGTGAGTGAATGCTTTGGATGTGTTGAAACAATGTATTATCTGATGCGTTTTGACACTTCCCTCCAAATACTATTTATAAATTTAAATTGCTGTGTGAAAGAAGAAAACGATTGCTGGGCGAAGTTCAACTTCAGCCTTGTATGAATGATTTCAAATCAGCGAATTCTGAGTTAATGAAATTTTACCTTAGTTCCCATTAATAGGTTTTGCTCTGTCAAAATGTGAAATATGCTTGGGGAAGGGGAAGTGGTGGAGGCAACATTAATAGATTTTATACGGACAGTCAATGGAAAATAGAATTCAGGGAGTTTCTCTTTCCTTTACAGGGTACACTCGCAGAATACATGTATGAAAAATTGGTATGCTTGTGCAGTATCTGAGCTCTCAGCTGCCTGCTTTTTGCACAGTGTTTCCACTTAAGGAGTAGCAGAGTCATGGCCTTGTGTCAAGCGAATGAAGGACTTGCTCAGGATCCATAGATGTGCCAAGCCCAGAAGGGCTAACTTCTTACCAGTGCCGTGGGCACCGTGCAGGCTGTCTAGAAGCCAGGATGTCCTGGCTTGCAGCTTGGCAATGGCCGTGCTGCAGAGAGAAGCAGCTCCTTCTTCCTGCCGTGAACATCTCTACAACTCTTTCCTCATTAGCCCACATTATGTCAGCCACCAGGAGCATCATCACCAGGTGACCGTACAGAGAAGTGGGAGATGGTGGGAAGCCCCCTTCCTCCTTTAGGTTTGCATTTGACAATGGTCAAGAGGACTTGGGTCTATTTATCTTTTTATTTTTTATGAAGGATCCAGGAGTAAAAAATTGGCCAGTGAATAGAAGAAAATGCTGCAAGATATACTGTTTTTATTTTTTTAAATCATGGTCTCCCTGACTTCAGATTTTTTAGGGTGCTGTTACTGGGCGGGGGGGGGGGGGATTGAGCTGGAAGAAAGCCTGTCTCACAATACCTGTCCTTGAAGTAACAGACAAGTGCCGTGCTGTGGAATCAGCCAGTTCTGAAGGAAGATTTGAAGTTGCCAGCGCATATGTTATGTATCCGTTTCTCACCTCTTTCAAAATCACCTGATTGGAATACAAATTATTTTTGCGATGCAGAAACACTTGGACATGTGAAGCAAAGCTTCACTTTTATGGGCTTATTTTTAAAGGGGAGAAACGCTGATGTGTGCCAGATGACAGTCACCTTTGAATCATCTGGTTGCATCTACAGCCAGCTTGCACACCTCTTGCTAAATGTTTTCCTGTTTGTGGAAGCATGCTGGTGTGTTGAAAGAATTTCACAAGAGTGCTGGCGCAGTTCTCTTATAGTTCTTCCCATATTTTATTGCCTGCTTTTGCTGATAAGAAATGCCTATGTAATTTGGATTGAAACCGTATCAGGGAAGAGTCAAAGAACAAAGTCCAGAGAGAGCTTCTGTAAAAAATAGGTACATTTGGTCTTTATAATCAAGGTGCCCTTTGTCCTGTGCACCTGAGGATTTAATTCACAGAGCACACCACTCAGAGTTAGGTGACCATGCTCACTCATTTGCTTGGCGGTACTGGTTAACACCTAGTTGGCCAGGTGCAATTAGTAATAATTTCCCTGTTTGCTCTAAAAAAAATGTCCTGGCTTGGATATGATATGCTGATATGATATGATGTGATGTGATATGGGCTCACAGATATTCTGAAACACTCAGAGTTTCTCCCAGTCTCTGCACATTGCCTTTAGTCTGCATTTTCGAAGATGCATCTTTACAGCTGGTCCTGTGTGGGAGAACAATCCCATTTATTTCCAAGTCATGCATGGTATAGTGACCAAATTTTTTACCCCTTGATCCTTTCAAAAAAACCAAAATGTCAAAATGTGCTGGTGCCTCTTGACCAGTTTTCAACTGCAGACTTAGAGTAGGGAGGTGTGCTTCCTCCATTTCTTATGCCCTCGAATGCCTGTGCAGTGGGGACAAACATGGTCTCTGAAGCAATACTGAGAGGGGGTTGAAAATGCCCGGACACTGGGCTGTGTTCGGGCAGCCTGCCTGACGAGTGGCTCTACGGACCTCTTCCCTCCACGCGCGATGTTTGTGTGTCGCTGGGATGCTAGAACAGAGCTTGTTATTCTGTCCTGCCGTCTGTTGCAGTTTTATAATGTAATTTCCCCAGATTCCACGAGGAATGTTGCATCATAAAGGCCTGCTCTTGCAGGGCCCGGGGGAGTTGTTCTGTCTCTCTTTCCCCCGCGCTTTTATTGCTCAGCGCTTAATGAACTTTTCTTGGCTGTTTCAACTGTCAGCGTTTAAAGTCCGCTGGTGAACGTTGGTTGGCTTTATCCGCGCTAAACTGGACTGTTCGGCGGCAATTATATTCTTCATCACCATGAGAAATTTGAGGGAAGGGTAGACCTTCCCAAAGTCTGTCAATGCAGCAGCAGGAAGTAAGTCTAGCAGAAAAAGGGAGGGGAAGCTAAGGTCCATTCTATTCTCCTGAGACAGAATGTGGCACAAACTGGAAGGTCCTATAGAAATAAAGCCAAAGGAAAAAAGAGATGTCACATTGTTTCTCCCTTTGCTGGTATTGTTTATTCTACACAGTTGGCATTTGATCCATTCATTTGTGGGTTAATAAATCATTAATGGAATGTCTACTTTAGACCAGGCAGTCCTAGGCATTATTCCAGAGACTTCTAGATAACTATGAATGATTTTGGACTTCAGGGAACTCTGAGATTAGTGGGATGACCAGCAATGAACTGGCTCTCAGGGAACAGTCTCTGAGGGGGATAGACTTGGTGTCCTGAAGGCACAGGGGAACACCCATCAGCCGGGGGAGGGCCTGGGAAACTGATGATCAAGCAGGGAGCCAGCTAGATGAGGTTGAAGGCTGGCAAAGGCCTCTCTTCCAGGATGACATGTCTAGGGAATCAGAAAGAGTTCAGACTGGTCAGAGGAAATGTTCTTATGGGGAGCCTATGGAAGATTCATTCATTCATTCATGCATTCATTCCAGAGTTGTTTATTGAGAGCCTACTCTGGGCTAAGTGTGTGAAGCCCACATTTATGAAGACGAGGCTGGAAAGGCAGGAGAGATCATTCAGGGCCTTGTGTGCTGATGGAAGGAGGACTGCCATTCTAGAGGGCCATGAGAGCCTTGCGAGGGTTTAGCCTGATTAGACTTGTGAGTTGGCTGTCACTGGGAGATGTGTCAGAAGGGAAGCAGCCTGGAGGCAGAGGGGAGGGACAGACAGAGGTGATAAGGGAATGGTAGTGAGAGTGGAGAGGAGTTCATTCATTAAGAAGTTTTGAGTAAATCAGATCTGTTTATTGGATGGAAAATGAGGTCGAGTCTAGGATGACCGTCTGAGTTCTCTTTTGGGTAACTGCTGGATGGTGATGTCATTCACCAGGTCGGGGAGAAAACAGGAAAGCTTGAAGAAAGTAGATGAATTCCATTTTAGACGGGTCTGAAAAGTTTGAGGTGCCTGTCGGAACTGCGGGAGTTCGGGGGTGATGACCAGAGACTGAGATTTTCAGGGCTGACCATTAGGAAAGAGAGGTGAGCTGCAGATATAGACTGGGAGGTTATCAGCTTGTAAATTATGATGAAGTCATGGGTGTGGATGAGATCACTTAGTAATAAAATCACAACTAATAATAACTAAAGTCTGTGAGCGCTCACTCTGTGCTCAGTGTCCTGTGAGGCACTGACCCATTTCATCTTCAGCAGGACCCTATGAGATACTGTTTCTAATCATTCCCGTTTAACAGAGGAGGCATTTGAGGCAGAGAGAAGTTAAAGAGCTTGCCCAAGGTTGCATGGCATGTTAGAAAGGTGGGGGGCTGGGGTTGGAGTCTGAGGCACTCAGAGGAGAAGAAGGACAGAGTGCCCCACAGGCCGCTGAGAAGGAAGTGCTGAGATGAAAGGCGGGAGGGAGTCGTGCAAGCCCGTGGGTAGAGTCCATCTCTCTCTCCTGGCACTCCCCGGGGTCCTGGTCTGGTTGCTGCCCCAGTAACTGCTGAATGCTGATGCCCTCCTTGCAGGACAGGGAGGCCAGACTCAAAATACCCCTTGTCTTAGAGAGCACAGGACGCGTGCTCACGAGACCTCTCCTTCAAACCTCCAGTCAGTGGAAGAAGGCCCTGTACCTGCCTTTGTTATCTTGGAAGGCTCCCAAGAGTTCACCCCAAGCTAACCTCCCATCTTGGCAACTGAAATCCCACTTTCCTGGGAGGCTCATTGCGAAGGTCAACGTCTCTGGGAAGCTTCCAGATTCTCCCTGTCAGACAGGGCTCCTCGCGCCCCTGCACTCCCCTGGGGCTTTGCGCAACCGAAAAACTTACCACCAATTCTTTTCCACAGCCACTTGTGTTTTTGTCTTGATGCCCTGGAGGGCAGAATCGATACCTTATTTACTTGTGTGCCCTGCATGTAGTAGGTGCTTAATAAATAACTGGATTAGTAGGTGCTCAATAAATGGGTTTCAATGAAGGGAGGAAAGGTCTTGGAAGCTTTTTTTTTCTGTCTCCCCACTTTCCCTTTTATGGAAGATTTTGCAGCCTCAGTCTCCTTGCAGGCTGCCTTCTGATATTTCTTTGTCTCTCCTCTCTCTATCCCCAGGGTTCTTCATTGCTCCCCCATTCGGGCCTTCCTCAGCCTGACATAGATCAGAATTAGCTGTGTCTCTGTGTCTGGGACACCCCTAGACTCTAAGGCTGGGCTGGGGGCTAGGTTCTTATTCTCCCCTAAGTGCCAAGCCCAGTAGCTGGAACTTAGTGGGAGCAAGTAAGCGGCAGAAGGAAGGGTGGCAGGCCAGTCCCCTGGAAGCCCCTCTGCAACCCTCCCTTGCATCTGCCCCCACCCCGTTCTCCCTGAGCCGGTCAGCTGCAGCCTTTCAACTCACCTGTGTGGGAAGCAGGCGGCCCAGCCTTGCTCCATGTCCCCTCTCTGCTTCTTCTTGGTCCTCCCAGACCCAGGCTCACGCATGATGTTACGATGATATGCGCTTCCACTGTGACCAAGGCTGAAGACTGCAGCTGAGACCTGAACTGGCTGGTAAATGAGCAAAGACGACCTCAGCCAGTTGGGCTGGAGTGTGCAAACATGTGGTGCTGGGAGCCTTTGCCACGGTTACAAGTCAGAACCTTCTAAGCTGTTCCTTAAAGGGGACACACGGGGAGGAAGATAACGGGTGTGTTGCCGATGTAGGGTGGTATCCTGAGGCCTCCCTGTGACCAAGAGGAGAACAATTGCGTTTGTCATTACTGATTTTCTGCCAGGTCACTCCCACTGTTTCACTAGGAGAGGGGGAAGGGTAGGAGAAGAGAAAAAGAAAAGGAGAGAGTGTGCATGCTTCTGTTGCTTATTTCCAGTGTAAGCGTTACGAGCGAGCTCATTAGGGTAATATTTTCAGTGGAAATATGTACTTCTGCTGGACACAATGCAAGAATTTTTTGCTCATGGAATTTTCACTCAACAATAGGGAAAAAAATTGTTTTCACACAGGCAGTTTTGGCTCCAAATATGGATTTGACAAGTGTTTCCCCAAATGCCACCAGGACTGAAGTATGCAGCTGCTATGGAAATTTCAGAACTCTCAAAAGAACCCCAAATGCATTTGAAAAAAATCACTCAATCACATATTTAAATTGTGCTTTCTGTTGTTGCTAACAACATTTGAGGATGATAGTTAGAGGGACCTCAGAGATCTCATCTAAGAAACCTTAAACATCATTTAGCTGTTGGACTTTCTGCACTTTCATTTAGCATCATGGTGAAATACGAGTAGTCTGGCTGGTTTCACATCCTATTCGTTGTCAGTTTTACTTTCTGGGCCCAAGACGTTGATGTTTGGGTTTTCAGAACAGAAAGATGATCTTGAAGATGAAACTCATGTATCTTTGCAAGACTTTTTTGAAGTCTCCCCACTCGCTTCTGTACCCCATGTCAAAAGCATCTCCCCCTTATCTGATGTGATTTCTGGTTAGTTTAATGCAGTTGTGATAAAGCACGCCATCAAAGTCAAAGAAGGGCGGTGTCTTCTACTCCGCGTGACAGTGTTTTCAACTCGGCCTGACGACGCCTGTCACCCAGGGCTGGGTGCAATTGATTGGCTCATAGAAGAATAGAATTATGTGACCCCTCTTATGGTCGTGCTGGGGACTTCCACGGGGCCTTGAAATTCTGTCAAAGATGACTCAGCTTTCTCATGGTTATAGTTTTTAAGCTTTTTTCACTTGGGCTTGACATTGGTTTTCTCTCTCAGTTCCTTCTGGTTAATCTTATTATCTTCAAAATGTAAAACTGCCCTGCTCGATTTTAGAGTAATTTACATGCTGGAGATTTTTTTTTAGGTGGCTTTCTGTTATGATGACATCTGGCAGGAAGTGATCCTGCTGACTTCTCGAGTCCATCCTGGGATTCATTGTCAATTCAGTTCATACACATCAAAAATCTATACAAAAACTCCCCAGATAGTCACATTATCTGATTAGTGTGGCTCTTCAAAAGTAACATGGGAATCCTTGTAAGGACAGAAACGAGAGGTCTCACTGGCTTTATAGTCTAAGTATGTGTCCCCAGTACAGTGGGGAGATAGTAGGATTAAAAAGCAGGCTGAGAATCACTTTTCATTATAAATCTTTCTGGATTTTTAGTGTTACATCTGTAGAACTTTGACTCAATTTTACCTTTTTCCATTCACTTGAATTGGCATCATCACTGGAATCTTTATTTAACACAACTGTATAAATCAAATTCGACTTTCTTTTGACAATTAGGGGTTGGGAAGTTCACGTTGGTGAAGTTGGGAGGTGGCAAAATCTATAGCTCATAGAAAAAGTTCCTCTCTTGAGGTCAGGGAATTACTTTTAGTGAATTGCTGATTATAGGGAAAACTGAAGGTGAGGGTGATGACTTTGGACGTAACTTAATATGAGCAGACTGCTAACTGCTGTGGAAAAGACGGTGGGTGTCAGATGGAGGAGACAGAGAATATGAACACAGGTGAAGCGGGCGGCAGAGAAGAGTGGCAACATGAAGCTGGCCATAGGAAGTCCTGGAATGTGGCCAGATGGGCAGCCTGGAGCCTCTGGACATGAGCTTGAGCAGGGGACAAGGAGAGGGAGCTGGCTGGCATGGCAGGGCCAGAGGGAGGGGGCCAATGTGGGGCAGGGCCTGGGAGGGCTCACGAGGTGGAAGGGCAGTGGATGGCCAGCCTTGCAGGCCAGCTTGAGAAACTGGGGCCACTTATAGCAAAGAATTTGGCTCAAACACAAGTTTAAAATAATCCAACCCTAATCAAAGACAATATGTGTGTGAGCCCCCAGGTGAAAAGGCACTTACCCATCTTTACTGCCTCGCCCGCTGATGCTACTCATCCTGGAGAGGAGAGGAGGGTTGGGATTGACAGCAAAAGACGGGCAGACTCAGACAAGAATCGGAAGGGGAGAAAGTAAGAGGAGATGATCAAACCAGCACAGTCGGGCGGGAAGAATGGATGTGGCCTTGGCACAACGGGCAAGGAATGGGAGGAATGCTGAATGGTGTTCCACTGTGGGAATTT
This sequence comes from Tapirus indicus, assembly GCA_031878705.1. Lineage (NCBI taxonomy): Eukaryota > Metazoa > Chordata > Mammalia > Perissodactyla > Tapiridae > Tapirus > Tapirus indicus. The sequence continues at coordinate 6,709,745 of CM062923.1, read as the reverse complement.
GCCGCCAGGGAGAGGATTTCCTTTCACTTCTTCTCCTAGGCCTGGTTTCAGACGTCATTGGTCAAACTGTGATTGAATTGCAGGGGAGCCGGAACATGCTGGCGCTGTGAAGCCGCTCTCCGGCACGACGCATGGCGTCACGCTTCTCCATGGTTTCATTGAAAAGAGGTGCCTGGGCCAATTTCTTTTTGAATAGTTAGGGCTATAGTTAGTCCCCCTCTTGATTATCCCCCTAAGATTTTCCTTTTCCCTCTTGATTTCCATCATCAGGCGTGCTGGGTATTGGGGTTCAGGTGAGTAACTGACTTTGGGTTGCTTCCAAAGTGACGGATCCAGGGCTTGTCTCGGCGGGAAGAACACACGGTTTCACACCAGATGCCCCACATCAAGTCAACAGTCACCGGCTGGTTTATTTCTCTCCATTTACTCCAAGTAGAGGATGTTTGAGCCAAAGGGCAGAGCAGAATATATGTTAGAAAGGGAGACTGAGATCAAGTTTCCAACCAGCAGATGCTGAACAGAGACCCTGGGTATCTGGGCCCTCTTTCTGGGATTTTGTTACGAGCTGACTCAAAAAGAGAGGTTGCCCATTCAAGAATATCCTGATTATCAAGGGACCTACAGGTAACAGAGCTGCTTACTTCCAGGACAAGCGATGAAAGGCACTGGGTGAAGCTATGATTGACAGTTGCCGATTGGCACACAACCGGGAACCTGGGTGGAGGGGGCAGGTGAGAGGAGATTTGCTTTAATGAGTTTAAGCTTTCTCTACATGGTGTCTGAACAACACACTGAAACAAGCTTGTGAGAGTCGTAGAGGAAGGGAGAGGCTTGTGGTTAAAGTGAGCTGCAGTCATTGAAGGGAGACCCGCTCCAGCCCCGTGGGGGGGGGGGCCGAGGTCACCTCTCTCTTCATGGAGCGCCACAGCTTCAGGGGTGCAGCCCCACCACCTGGAGCAACGGCCTCGCCTGGCCAGCTCACTGAGGGGTGCTGGCGCTGATGGTGGTGACGGCTGTGGATGTGAAAGGCAGTACCCTCCCCCCTCGTCTGCACACGCGGTCGCGCTTTTGTTTCCAAGGAATGACTGAACTCTGTGGGTGGGTGGGTGGAGGCCCAGGTCCCTGAGTCCCTCTGTGGACAGGCCGTGCATGGAGGTGCACAAAAGTCCTGCTTGTAGTCTCCTCCTGTGTTCTTGCCCTCGTGGTAGTGTCGTCCTGTATTCTTGCCCGTGGGCAGCCAGTGGCCGCTGCACTGGGAGCCCCAGTTCAGGAATGGGGCTGCCCTGCCTCCGTCCCCACTGCAGGGAGAGAGTGGGGGCCCAGACACAGGGTGGGGGGCTCCAGGATTTTCGGGGCCAAAATGCACAGATGCACATGCTGAGGTTTTGCTAGAAGGCAGTCAAGGAGGCCTTACTTTCAGGAGGAGTCCAGAGTGCCTGTCATTTGCCAGCCCCTCTCCTTGTTCCCAGGCAGCCCCCTCCCCTCCTCTCTGCTTGGCTCCTTTCAACTCCAAGTCTGTATCAGGCCTCTCGCTGGGTGCTCTGGTTTCAGTGCACTTTCCTGGCCTAAGTAATTCCTCTCCAGGGCACAGATCTTCTGGTTTCACTCTGCTTTCCAGCTCTGCACCCTGTGGGTTGCAGACACCTCCTCTTTCAGCCAGGGCCCCAAGAAACCAGCCAGCCCAGCTTCCCTCAAGCTCCATCCGCCCCATCCGCGGTTGGGGGAGGAGGAGTGAGAGAATCACGGTTGGAGAATGACTTTCCCAAGAAATCGACGTGAAAAACCCATCCAGAGGTTTGTTTCCAGGCTCATCTATGATAGTGTTAAATCACTGTAATCAGAGTCAAAGGACATTTGTGAGTTAGGGAAAGTGAACCGTGTCTTCTTTTTTTTTCCTTCTCGTGAGGAAGACCAGCCCTGAGCTAACATCTGTTGCCAATCCTCCTCTTTTTGCTGAAGAAGACTGGCCCTGGGCTAACACCCGTGCCCATCTTCCTCTTCTTTATATGGGACACCACCACAGCATGGCTGACAAGTGGTGCATGTGTCTGCACCCGGGATCGGAACCTGCGGAACCCTGGGCCGCAGAAGCGGAGTGCGTGAACTTAACCGCTATGCCACCGGGCCAGTCCCGAACCATGTCCTCTAATATTTTTTCCAATGGGACATTACAGTCTAAAATAAAAAATATCAACAAACATGCACTTTTAGAGCAGGGTCTTTTTTTTAACCACTTACAATTTTTATTTATTTATTTATTGTTTTGTTTGTTTTTTCATTTTTTTTTGCTGAGGAAGATTAGCGCTGAGCTAACATCTGTGCCCATCTTCCTCTATTTTGTGTGTGGGATGCTGCCACAGCATGGCTGATGAGTGGCATAGGTCCCCGCCTGGGATCCAAACCTGTGAACCCAGGTGGCTGAAGTGGAGCGTGCTGAACTTAACCACTATGCCACGGGGTGGGCCCCGACAATTTTTAAAGTTAACTTTGAAGTGTAAAAGTAATCCAACTGTATTATAGAATTCAACAAGGAGACACATGCACTCCAGCCTCTTCTACCTCACGGCTAGTTTCCCACTATGCATTAACACTTTACATCTTTGCAATCTTGGTGCAGATAGAATTTTGTATGTTGCTTTTTCACTCGGTTTTGAATTCTAAACTGGCTTGATGCTGCTGGGCAGTCCTGGCAACCATCACTGACAGCAAGTGAGTGACATGGCCCTGAGCGAACGGGCCCTGACTCACTCAGGTCATCGGGACAGAGTCTGTGAGCTGGGAAGTGCCTATCACTGGAAGTTTCAATAATGGTGTCATTCAAAGTTCTAAAAGGAAGGGAAAAATTAGATTTTGAGTCTCTGGAGGAGGAAAAATCAAGGTGTCTGGGTGTGTCCTTGTACCTACCTAGGTCACCTGCAGTGTCAGCCATCACTTCTAGAGAGGGCTGCAGGGATCTGTGGGGGCGGGAGGGCAGGCTCAGGGCAGCTGCACAATAAACCTGGGATCTGGCAGGGTATTTTAGCGGGTTTCCTCCCATCCTCCTTCCCCTCTTTCATGGCAGACGTGAGTTCCTGCTTCTTTCCCCCATCTTCCTATCCCAGCCTTTCCCCTTCCACTTGTGCACCTGGGAACCCTGGCTGTCTAATAGGAGGGCTCTTAAGGCAAGTGGGCTTGTGACCCCCTCCCCCTTCCTCCCTGGCTCCATCCGCAGGGATTGGGAGGAAGCTCCCATATGACATGTTTGCCTAGATCTTTTCTCTAATTGCCTAAGATGTTGCATTATTTAGTAGCGGAAACATTCCCTTTTTAAAAAATTATAATTTGGGTGCAGAACCTTGTGCGAGATTGTACACCCAAGTAGTGTTTGGGGAGCGTTGCCTTGGATGTTATTTTGTGATGAACTTTATTTTCTTGGGGAGAAGAGCTGCTTCCTGACATGTGAGGAGCTGATTCCGGCAACTTCTGCCTCTTTATGGTCTAGGAGTAGTGGACCCTGGCCTCACCGTGATTCTAGTCCTGTACCCGAAAGTATGTAGAAGGCAAGAAGAGTCCTTAGTCACGAGATTATTGGAGAACCCGGGGAGGGAGGAACGAGAGGAGAGCTTTGGTCTGGGGAGGTGATGGTTCATCCAGTTGTCATCGGACAGACTCAAGGTAAATTTAGAGTTGGGAGAAGTGACCGAAGGTGGTGGCTGTGGACGTGACAGGTGCTGTTCTAGGAGCTGCATTTGGGTCATCTCCTTAAATCCTACCAACAGCCTCACGAGGCCACTGTCATGATCCCATCTTCCTGATGAAGAAATGGCTCTCTAGAAAGGTAAACCAATCACTCTGCTGCTAAGAGGCAGAGCTGAGCTTCCAGCCGGGGTCTGGTTGACTCTGTTTGAAAGAAGGATTCTGCCACCAGCTTCCTCCTGTGTGCTGGGGGAAAAGCGAGGAAAGGAGGTGAGAGGAGAAGGATCTGTGAGCAGGCAGTATGACTCGGGGCTTAACTGGCTTGTCCATCTGCAGAGTCTGCTAATTCCCACTCTGCAGAGCCTGAGAATTTCATACAAGTGCTGACACCCGGAGCCACTGCGTCTCCTGAAATCGGTCATCTGGTTCTCGGAGAAGCCGGCACAGCCCAGACCTGCCTTCTGTGTTCCTTTCAAAGCAATTAAATGAGATCTAATTGTTATCCCAGAAACAAGTAATTTAAGACTGATGTCCTACTGAACAGGTAATGTAATTCATGGGCTATGCAAAATATATCTCATGTTTTAAAATGCAGAACAAGATGAATAAATTCAGCTTAGAATCTAATAAAGCCTCTCTAGCGTTCCTTTTAAGACGTTGACCTGTGTACTGCATGAACCTACATTTAGAGATGGAAAATTAGAGCAGAGCTACCTATTTATTAACTCACCACTTTGCAGTGAACACTTGTATTTTGGGTTGGTCTCCGGATGGTTGACACATATTACCCTCCCCATTGAAACCATAAAATTTACATTTTCTTGAGTATCCTGCCTTTGATTAACTTTCCTATACAGTAGTCCGCCCTTACCCATGGTTTCAGTTACCCGTGGTCAACCACGGTCCAAACATATTAAATGGAAAATTCCAGAAATAAACAGTTCATCAGTTTCAAATTGTGCACCGTTTGAGTAGCGTGACGAAATCTTGCACCATCCAGCTCTGTCCCGCCTGGGGTGTGAAGCCTCCCTTTGTCCAGCGGATCCCTGCTGTACACGCTACCCTCCCGGTATTCACTTAGTAGCCGCCTCGGTTATCAGCTCCACCGTCGAGGTGCCGCAGTGCTTGTGTTCAAGTCACCCTTATTTTACTTCATAATGGCCCCAAAGCGCAAGAGTAGTGAGGCTGGCAATTTGGATATAGTGCCTCCTTTAAGTGAAAAAGTTTAAGTTTTCAACTTAAAGAAACAAAATTGTATGCTGAGGTTGCTAAGATGTACAGTAACTGTTTTTACAGTATATTGTTATAATTATTCTATTTTATTATTAGTTATTGTTAATCTCTTACTGTGCCTAATTTATAAATTGAACTTTATCATAGGTATGTGTGTATAGGAAAAAACACAGTACATACGGGGTTCAGTACTATCCGAGATTTCAGGCCTCCACTGGGGTCTTCGAATGTGTTCCCTGTGGATAAGGGGTGACTACTGTATGCCCCATTTTAAGAGCTGTATTTCCTTTTCATCCTATTTCCATACTAGACATATATTTCTGAGGTTTTACACTTTTCCATTGTGGAGACAACGTGATCTCACCGTGGTTCTTTCTGTGCTCTCAGGTGGAGAGTAACCAGTGGCTGCCCATTACCCTTTTATAAAGGGACACTCTAAGGCTTTTAAAAGCATTTCTCCTCGTAAAACTGACACACAATCAGCCCAGTCCTAGACGAGAGGCGGGCCTGCCTGGAGGCTGAGTAGCTTCCTTACTTCCAAACAAATGCTGAAAGCCGCGAAAAGACCGACTCAGAAACAGTCCTTCCTGCGACTGACAAGCGTGAAGAACATCCACGAAATAACGCTGTGCTGAAAAGTGCCGACCCAACCCTTAATTAGAAGGAAAATTGTGAAAGTGAGTATGTTTCTCCCTGGGCAGCCAATTCTTACATTTTGGAAACTGTAAAAGTCGATCAAGTATCTGAAGAGGGTAAATGGGGAGCATAAGTCATTCATTAATTCGTGTGTTGTATTTGAAAGATTTGCCGAATTTTTATTTAGGTGATATTTAGATGAAACCAGAATTTGGATATTTATGCAACTTTAACTGCAATTCCATGGCATGGAAAAGTCAGTTGTTAAGAGAACAGCAGCCTTTGGGGTCAGATAGTGCCTGCATTTCCTCATGGGCCTCGGTCAAGTTATTTAGCGTCTCTAAAGGCCTCAATTCTTCTGCCCTCAAGTTGCTTACAGTCAATGGAGATAGAACAACCAAACAATGACACAAATAAAACATGGAAAATTGCAATTGAGCAAGTGTTTAAAAAGGCTGGAGCATGTGCTCTAAGAGGATGTTACAGGTCAGGGAGAGCGAGACAGTTTCCGGGAGAAGTGATATCGAGCTGAGATCTGAAGGATGGACAAGAGCTGAGGGGAGTGGGGAGGAAAGGGTGCTTTCGGCAGAGGGAGCAGCATGGGTAAACGCCCTGTGGTCAGAGGGAGTGAGGCAAGTGTGAGGGACTGAAAAGCCAGTGTGTTTGGAGGGCAGAGAGTGAATAGGAGTGACCAGAACATAGAGGGTCTTGTAGGCCAAGTTCAGAAGTTGTGTTTTGTCTTAAGAGCGCTGGAAAGCTGGTGATGGGCTTCAAGTGGTATGTGTTCTTGTGTATGCATGTGCATGCACACGTGCCTGAGTGTGGAAGCAGGTTGAGGTGAGGGTGGCCAGCATGACTTGCTGTGCAGGTAGGATCGCTGTGGCTACAGGGCAGAGAGAGCCGAGTGGGTACAGGACGTCTAGTGGGAGTCTACTGCAGTGGTCCAGGTTAGAGATAGTGGCAATTTGTGCAAGGGTGTGGTACAGAGGCTGGAGAGAAGTGGATGGATTTGAAAGTATTTTGGAAGTCAACCACAGGGTTTGGTGATGGTTTGGTTACGGCCCGTTGGGAAGACTGAAGGGTAGAGGATGACCTGTGGGCTCCACCCACAACTGGGTAAATGGAGGCCATTCCCTGAGCCAGCCAGGGAGTGCTGGAAGAGGACAAGGAGTAGGAGGGGGAGATTATGGTTTCGGGTTACCTTTCAGATGTTTGTTTGAGTTGCCTTTGAGATGTCCTAGGGAGAGGACAGCCAGGCAGTCGGATGGATGTGGAATTCAGAGAGCTTTGGGCTGGAATCATATATTCTGAGTTGGCCTTGCTGGGAAGTGGTTGAGGCTGAGGTATGGCCAAGCTTTTGCAGCCAAGAGCCCAACAGGGGAGGAGGGAGGAGTGGGCCTTGAGCCTTGAGGACCCCCATCGGTGGCTGGCTTGGGGAAGTTCTGCGGAAGATGGCAGGGGAGGTGAGGCTGGAGAGGTAGGAGGTGGACGGAGTCAGAGGGGCTTCCCAGGTGGGAAGGTGGGGTGCGGGGCTGAGTGCTGCTGAGGGGTTAAGTGAGATGAAGGTGAAACATTTTTGGTTGGATTTAGGGATACTGAGGTCATTGACAATTTTTGATCATACTGGGATTTCAAAGAACTCAAACTTTCAGGTCATGGAAAAAGACTGTTTCTGACAGCGGCAGGATTAAATGAGATAATCTCAGCAAGTGCTGGTGTGTTCCGAGCACTCAAGTACAGAGAACTGGTTCCTCTTATTTTCTATAAGAAGGAGAGTTCATAATTGGTGTATCAGAGTTTCTTGCCCTGGGGCCTGTTGTCACTTGGGGCGGATGATCCCTGGTTGTAGGGGCTGTTCTGGGCCTTGTAGGATGTCTGGCAGCATCCCTGGCCTCTACCCATTAGGTGCCAGTATATCTCGCCTCCAGGAGTGAAAAGAAAAAGTGACGTTGTTAAATGTCTCCTGGGGGCAGAGGGCAAAATTGCCCCTGGTTGAGGACCACTGGTTTAAATAAAATAATTTTTAGAAATGAATGTGATAGGCTCATATTTCATCTTTCTTTTATAAGGAAACAGCTGTAAGGGTTTGGCATTCTTGAAACGGCTACGATGTCACAAATAGAAGTCACAGGAGGGGAAAAATCATTGATTTAGCATCCAAATATCTTAATTGCCACGAAATACGCAGCTACTATGAGAAACAGAATTAAAAATATGGATGGGCTGACTCTAAATGTTTTCTAATTCTTTAGGAAGCATGAAAGCAGATAGTGTATGTCATACAGGAGAGAGAAGGCGGCTCTCCCCGGAAGCCACAGCCACATCTGGAGGCACAACCTGCCAGCTCACCTCCCCACTTTGGGGCTTATGCTTTGCAACAAACTTTTGTTAATATTTATGAGGAGACTTAATGCCCTTCGGTGTCAAAAAAAAGAAAAAAATCTGAATGAACATCACTAACAGGATGGTCCCATATCTCCCAAAACGTATAATCCCCTTTTTGGGGTTGGCAAAGTTTGCAGAATAAACCTCCTCCAGTGCCGCACGCTGACTGGAGTATTCGTCTTTGACACCCTGTGCTATTGAAATTCTTAACGCCTTAGAGCTGACTTCAGCAAACAAATTTAACAACCTAGTTAAAACCAAATAGTTTTATAGAGATACTGTAACTTCTTTTTTAAGTTATAGCAGGACAGATTTAGGGAGGCAGACAATAAAAGCCCTGTATTTGCTCATATACTATATATCGCTGCAGGACATTAACTCCTAACGCCAACCTAAGTGGCAGCCGGGACGACTGGGCTGTTAGCGTTCAGAGCTCCCTCCGTGCAGTGCTCCTCTGGGCCAGAACAAAGGGCTTTTCAATTTCCTGCCATATTGCACAGTTTGCAGAGACATGTGTTTAATGATTTTTTTACCCTAAATGAGCTATCACAAGGATTGCACTAATAGGCTCGGATGGATGCTGTGAGGAAAGGAGCACACTTTCCAACGGGATGGGATGGATATTTTTTTCTTTTCCTGGAGAAGCCGTTCGTTCACTCTGGAATAGGCACTTTAGACTGTCAGGGCGGGCAGCTCATGAAATAAGGCTCCTGAGCCCTGTGATGGGGAATCACAGATGTTGCCTTGTCTTTCTCCTCAGTTTGAAGAAACCTGCCCTTTTATGCCACGAGGTGCGGACTTGAGATTCTAGCTCATAGTTCAATTTCTGGGTTGATTCAGCCCCGTTATGTTACAAATACTGAGCATTCTGTATGGTAATGATGGGGAATCTGCTGTAGGATCAGAATCCAGAATTACAAAGGAAATGTGAAAGGAAGGAAGGGAAAGAAGGAGGGAGGGTTAGTTTTTACAGCCTCCACTTTGCAGCCATGGCCCACACAGGGCAGAGTTGTTCTCATTCCCATGAGGACAGGAGAAACCCCCTCACAGGGTCATCTGGACTGTGAATCTCTTTTTTTGGTGAGGAAGATTGGCCCTGAGGTAACACCTCTTGCCAATCTTCCTCTTTTTCCTTGAGGAAGAGTGGCCCTGAGCTAACATCAGTGCCAGTCTTCCTCTATTTTGTATGTGGGACGCTGCCACAGCATGGCTTGATGAGTGGTGTAGGTCCATGTCTGGGATCCAAACCCACAAACCTGGGCCACCGAAGTGGAGTACGCAGAACTCAACCACCACCGGACCAGCCACTGGGCTGGCCCCTGGACCATGAATCTCTTGATGGGTGTGTTAGTCCGAGTTCTCCAGAGAAACAGAACCAATAGGATATATATAAATATATAGGAAGATGTTTATCATAAGGAATGGCTCATGTGGTCATGGAGGTTGAGCAGTCCCACGATCTGCCTTTGCAAGCTGGAGACACAGGGAAGCTGGTGGGGTAATTCAGTTTGAGTCCGAAGGCCTGGGAACCAGGGGAGCAGATTATGCGGATCCCGGTCTGGGTCTGAAGGCCTGAGAAGCAGATGCACCAAGGGAAGGAGAAGACCAATGTCCCAGCCCATCAGTCAGATAGAAGGGCTGAATTCTTCCTTCCTCCATCTTTTTGTTCTATTCAGGCCCTCAAAGGATTGGATGACGCCACCCGCATTGGGGAGGGTGATCTACTTTACTGAGTCCACTGATTCCAGTGCTCATCTCACCTGGAAACACCCTCACAGACACACTCAGAAGTCATGTTTAGCAAATATCTGGGCACCCTGTGATCTAGTCAAATTGACACCAAAAATTAGCCATCACAGTGGGTTTTTTGGGAAAGCTGTTCTGATTCTAACAATGCCAGGATTTCTACCATGGAATAAAGGTTATTATTGTTGAAAGGAGTCTTACTGAGCTTCAAATGCAACTAGCTCATGGGACAGATAGGGAAACTGAGGCTCAGAGAGATGATGTAAGTTGCCCCAAGTCACACACTAAGTAGGGCAGAGGGGGACCAGGACCTTGGTCTTTTGAACCCTAAGCAATGTAGTCATCACAGTAACACCTTGGGTGGATAACTTGGCATGCTCCCCCCAAAAGACAAATGGCAAAATGGTGAAGGAGCTCTGGGACCAGCTGAGCCAGCCAGGTCTGCCCATTTCAGTTGTGGATGTGTGGTTGGCACTCTGCTGTGGCCTCTGACCCAACGGAGAGGTGATAATGTTGCCTTCTTTGGGCCCCATGGAGCTACCCCTGCCCTTTCTCTCCTTTTCCATCCATCTTTGCCTTAGAGACATCAGCCATTCGTGTCTGGCAAATTAGGTTAGTTACCTCTTCCAGGGACGTTTGCATGTGAAACCTTTCTTCTCATTTGACTCTGGCATTGTCTTGAGTAAAAGCTGAACCACTGAGCCCTAAGGTGAGGTTCTCTGTGGAGAGGCTCTGCAGAGTGAGGGTGAAGGGCGGGTCTGAGTCTGAAAACCAAGGAGGGCCCTTTGCATCTCCCTGCCTCAACTTCTGTGCTGCTCTCCACTTCCTCCTTCCTCCTGCTGACCTCACAACTTCCCCCAAACCCAACCGACAAGCTAGAAACCTGTGGGAAGCCTGCGGTGGGAGCTCCTGGCCTGCAGAGGGGGAGGGGAGCCAAGCTGTTTCCCTTCTGAAAGATGGCTCCCTTTGAGAGCCTCTGCAAATGACCCTGCTAACTGTATTCAATCCCTTTTCAAAGGAAGGGCTCCTTATCATCCAGGAGCGAGTCATCCAGGAACAAGAAGATCCCAGGGCTGCTTTTGCCTGAGCTCGGCAGCTGGAGCAAAAGCCCAGGAAGATGTTTGCAACAGTGCAATGAGTTTCCAAAGAGAGGGATAACGCTCCCTCACTGTGTTTAGAACGGTTAATCTATTTCAAGGGAGAGCCCCTTTGCTCTGCAAATGTGAATTTCCTAGGGAGAAACTCCCAGTTTGTTAGTTCCCTTCATTCTGAGGCTTTTTGGTATTTTCAAATAAGTTTTTTAAATCAGCAAATATTTGTAGAGGGTCTAATACAGGCCACCTCTTACGGAGATTCGAAGGAGTGTGTGACACAGTGCCGCCTTCATGGGGCTTCTCAGCGAGAGGGAAAGTGAGGATGAAGCCGCGGTGGGGCAACTGACAGTGAAGTCGCCGTGATTTAAACAAACCTGATCTCCCAGAGCAGGCGGAGGGCCGGAGGTCGAAGGTGCGGTGGTTTCTGAGATGAGCAGTGTCTGGGCGGGATGCTGGGTCTTTGGACTGCCTGGTCCCCGAGTCGTGCCTGCAGTGATGTACCCTCCACTTCAGTTTTCATTTGCTCAACGTTGGATGCCGTCTTAGCGTTTCAAACTGTTTTACCCTCAAAACAGGAGCTTTCCAGGAGACAGATGCCCGTTGCTCGGGAGGTTACAGGGACCTAGGATCTGTGAAACGGGGCCTCTGACATCGCGCCGCTGAGGTGGCTGTGTGCGGTGAGTGAGCTAACATGCATAAAGCTCCTGGAATGGTGTCTCCTAAGTGACAACAGCTATGATCACCGTCACCTTCATAGCCTCACGAGGACCCTGCAGGACAGGGACTTCTATCACTGCGTCACATCCGAGGGAAGCGAGGCCCAGGACTACGAGTGCTGCTCACGTGCCGTGCACCGTGCAGCAGACACATGTTAGAACCGCGTCTGCCTCACTACCTGCCTCCACCCAGAATTCCCGTCTTGGCGGATGCATCAGAAAGCCCGGGAAAGTGTTTAAACAATCACTTCAATTTTCAGGTTATAAAATGCCCCATTTTATTACTGATAGCAAAGTCAGTGTCAAGAGAGAAACAAGCTTCAGGGGCTTTCAGTGCTGCCCTCAATTTCATCAAGAGCATCTTTCTTTTTTTCCCTTCAGATCAAGAGAGTGCTTTTCCCTGTAAGTACTGAAAAAAAAATTAATCTTTTTTTCTTCCTAAAATATACCTCATGACCTATTCTGAAGTCCTTGCTTCAGAAGTGTTCTGAAGTAGTTATGCCCTGGGGCATGACAGTGCAATAACAGGACAGGATGACCATTCGGGAAGGACCGGTTCTGCTCAGAAGTGGGTGATAGGTGCCTCGGATCTAACCTGTTCCTGGAACTCTCACGCTAGCATTTTATATCCTTAATAAATGTCTCCTCCAGCCTGCGCCTCCACCCATCTTTCCTGGTGGCATCGCTGTGTCCCCTGTGACCCAGGCTGGAGACCTGGATGCTGTTTGACATCTCCTTCTCCTTGCACTCCACATGGAGCAGCTGCTGAATTCTCACCCCTCCTGTCTCTCTCGGGCTTTCCTCCCCAGAACCATCACCCCAGAGCATAGATGCCTAAGCTGGCCTTTCAGTAGGCTTGCCAAAGAGAGGGGTGGAGCAGGGTTAAAGCGGATGAGGGGAGGGGCCGACAGAGGGACACCTAGAAAACAGCCAAGGCCAATGGGAGCCAGTGGAGTGGGTACTGTGGGGCCGAGGACCCTGAGGAAAGCCAGGTGGGGTGGGCTCCTCCCAGGGCCCCGGTGTTGTCTCAGCGTGTGGTCGGCCACGGGGGTCCCCCCTACCTGCACATTGGTGTCTCCGGAGCCTCCTGGACAGGAAATCTCTGTTTATCCCCCCAGACCTGGCACTGGAGTTTGAAGCCTGGTTGGGCCTGAAAGAATTAGATTGACTCTTAACTGAGTTCTGGGGACCCCACATTTCCTTCGTGGGGAGTACACTTAGTTCTGGAACTTCAGGTCCGCCCAGGCCATTTGACTGCTGTTGAATACCCTCCTGGGGGACTTCCGGCCTGTGAGAATTTGCTCAGGGAGGGGCTGCATAGAGACTCACCCTCGGGACTCCCGAGGGCCTGCGGTGTTAGTATTTGGGGGCTAGCTAGCCCCTATGGAAATACACTGTCTGTGAATTCCGAATGAGTGCACCTTGCTCCGCCTGGTAGACGGTGTTCAAAGGAATCCTTTCACGGAGCAGATCCGCCTAGCCCCCTGCTGGGCAGGGTCTTTCAGGAGTGCTTGATTCCTCTGAGTGTGGTTTGAGATGGGGACTTCACATGACCAAGACTAAGGGCTTTTCATCTCTAAAATCCTGTGATTCTTTGATTCTAAAAAGGGATTTCCTTATAAGGAGTTTACCTAAGGTAAGTGAATTCCACTGTCCAGGGCATTAAAATATCCCTAAGTTTCCTGTGCAGGTGGTGACCCCAAAGGGACCCCGCATGTTCACTCTCCTTAGGATGGAGGCCGGTTCTCAAACTTCTCAGATACCTGTCTCCCCACAGAGGGTCCACAGGGCTTCCGTCCCCTCCCTGGAGGAGGCCTCCAGGACAATGCAATGCGGAGTATGCACTGCATATGAGGGGGAGGGAGGCGCTGTCCTGGGAGTCACGGGCGCAGGCCTAAGGAGCATGGGCTGGTTTTTAAGGAGCTGTAATGAAATTTAAAGCCGTGTTTGACCTGGGCACTTGTCCCTCCGGGAAGCAGCAGAGGATCACCAGGTGGGTAGCCCAGGAGGAACCCTCTCCCTCTGGAACATTCTGTCTGTTGCATAGAAGGGCTTTCTTGATTGTTTTAGCCGGATGTGACATCTTTTCAAGTTTGAGGGCCCGGAGTGGGTTTGCCATTTCTTGGCCCTTGGGGGGGACCAGGTTCTCCCAGTTGAGAGGCTGACCTGAAGAGCAGCTGCCTCTTCCTAGCTCCGCCCTGACTCCCAGGCCTCAGGGACTTCACTGGTGACAGGTGCTAGGGGACCTCCGAGCCACCCCCACCTTGGACGCTATGAGGGAACTGGAATCCTGCTATTTGCAAGCCTTGAAGACAAAACCAAATCTGTGCTGCATTTTCTGGAGAGAAAAGCCAAGCTTGTCCTCATACTTCACCTCTTCCAGATGCCTGGAGGAAAGAAGTAATGCCGGTGCAGGCAAGCTACTGAGCAGCAAGGGCCCCTGACCTCATCCTCACCTGCTGTGTCCAGACATCCCTGGGACTCCTGTTTCCTGAACCAGCTGTGCACTCTGCACGCCCTGTACCCTTCTTCTGGAACTCCCTTTGGTTCAGCCCACCTGTCCCACTCCATCCCCTCCTCACTTATTAAACGTCTTCATGCAGGTGGATTGTCTCATGACCGAGAGACCTGGCTCTACTGTCCACACCCATTACTGACTAGACGTGTGTCCCTGGGCGGCTATTAACCTCTCTCAGCCTCAGTGTTCTCAACTGTGAAAGGGGACTTTGCAAGGTTATCTTCCTCTTGCAGCTGAGTGAGTGCCAGGAACATAGTAACTACAGCAGCTGCTCTTTTGCTTGTCCCCACTGCCATGAACAAGGCAGCCCCTGTCTTCTCCACCAAGTGTGAACCAGCCTAGTGACCAAGGTCCTGGCCTTGTCCCCAAGCCTTTTCTCATGCCCCCAACCAGATTCTAGATTTATGTTCTACCTGGGCTTCAGGAGAGATAATAAAAAAATTGAATTAGAAAAAACAGGAGTTAAATACTATTTACAGCTTCTCAACTGCTTCAACAGTTTCCCCCTTTTGAGGGAGCTGGGGGTGGGAATGCTTTCTCAGGCTGGCTCTGTGGCTGTTCTCACTGTCCACACTTCCATCTAGCTGTTTGTACTGGCTGTCTCTCTCCCACTAGAGCGTCAGCTACTCAGAGCAGGAGGAAGGACGGAGGGAGGGAGTAAATGAATGGTACCACGCTCATGAAGCTTGACCAAGACTTTCAAAGTGATTGCTACAGCTGGCTGTCCTCTCCTTTTCCAGTTAGGGCTGATAATCCTCCACTGTGCAACAATTATATTCATTTAATTTTAAGAACCTTACAACTGAAGCGGTCTTGGATTTATTTAAAAGAATAATTTCATATCGCTTTTTTTTCTCTGAATGTTGGGAGGAAGGTTTGGGATGTGGAACCTGGGTTGAAATTTGAGGGTGTAAGGGATCAAAGGATGTGTTCCCTGACGGCTCAGTTCCTATTTATAGCTCTGCAAGACTTTCCTTCACTACCAGCCACGGTGGAATTTAAATGATTGAGCAGGGGGAGGAACTCATTTCTCTCTGCCATCCTGTCTCAGTCCCTCGCCCTCTCCTCTCCTGCTCTTTTCCTATTCAGTTCCTATTATGATCTTTCTTTGTTGAGGACATTTCTGGTGATTAGGTGCTTATATCTACTGGTCCCCTACATATTCGTTTGGATAGATTTAGGACAGATGAGAATGCTAAAGATAGCCTGGTTTCCCTTTGCTCTAGACAGAAACTCAAGGAAGATTTTTAGGCGTTTGAATTGTTTCAATTATTACGAAGTTATCTACCTTTGAGTTCTATAGTTCTCTACAAATCTAGATTTTTTTGAAATTAAAGAAAACATGAGAAGCTGGAGTGAACTACCTAATTCTTCTTCATCCTTTCTGTTGTATAGAGATTGAGGACAGCAGGCCATCGGGAGACGCACGAGAAAGCAAAAGGGCCTTGGATCCTGAGCTGGACCCTGCGTCTGTATGAAAGAGGTGATGATGGTAATAAGAATTTCTTGCTTTAAGCCAGTTTCGTTCTGGGTGATGTCTATACTTGCAGTTCTGCTGCTGACCTGACTGTGTCTGCAGGTGGGCAGAGCTGCTGGAGAACCTTCACCAACAGCCCTCCCACCTTGGGTCCCTTTCGGTAACCACAAGGCCTGCGTGGAAGTGCGACTCTAGGTCCTGTGGAAGTGAAAACTGCAGTGGCAGCCCCCCGTACCTATTTTGGACTCCTTTCACCTATCTGAAGGGCTGGCTGGAAGTGGATTTATTTAGGGCCTTTCTTTATAGAACTCAAAAACTTCTGTCTGTAGCCTAATCTTATTTATCCTCAGACGATCTATCAGCATTAATATCAAAGCTACTTTCAACTACGGTTTTCTGTAACTTGCATTTTGCCCCAGGTTCTGTGGTCATTGGCAGAACTGCACTGAATCCCGGTCTTATTGCCAGAATGTAGCCTGAGTCTGAAGATCTTCTGATCTGGTGGGGCTGGACCCCTGGGTCAGATCTTACCTGTATCACCAGAGAGGCAAAATGAGACACAGACAATAATTACTGCCCTCTGTATGCCCCCATCCTTCAGAAGGGACAGAAACTCAACTTGAAGCAGCTGAAAAGCTGTAAAGAGTACTTAACTCCTGTTTTTAAAATTGTGATCCTTTGATTATCCCTTCTGAGGTCCAGTTAGAACATAATATGGAATTTTCTTAGAGAAAAACCAGTGTAATTTGTATAGCCTGCTTCAACCACTTCAGATACAACTGTGGTAGTAGAATTGTTATATTTCCAATTAATTTATTGCACATATATATGCCCCTATATATCTGCCTCTTGAGGGTATCCTCCAAAATGTATGTAAACTTGAGGAGGAGGGGTTACTTATCCCAAAGAGGTTCATTCAATTCTGCTTCCAAATCCATAGAGAGAATCGGAAAGTTGCCCCGTCTCCACTATTGCAGTTGTCCCTTACTGCCACATGGTGTCACTGTTGAAGATTGGTCCTCTGCAGTCCTGTCGATGCCTTCGTGTTCTCCATCCCTGCATGGGCTGGGGTGATGGTCCATGGGTGGCCTCCCAGGGTACAGTTCTCTTAGTTCACACAGATAGGCTTAGCCAGGTTTTGCCTGGAGCAGGCCACAGTGCCTGGGTGGCCATGCTCTTAGGGGTTACCAGGACAAGCTGTGCCAGAACCAGCCTTCACCAACAAATCTTCAGGCCATGTATTGAGTGCAAGCCAAGAAATAGACTCTCAATGACTTCCTGTTGAATTCCTCTTTGGGACCCTTGATATATTTTCTTAGAGACCTTGGGTCAGGGCCACCACTATTCTTCCCAACAGGTCTTTTTTTTTTTTTTTTTTTTTTTGTGGGGAAGACCAGCCCTGAGCTAACATCCGTCGCCAATCCTCCCCTTTTTTTTTTGCTGAGGAAGACTGGCCCTGGGCTAACATCGTGCCCATCTTCCTCCACTTTATATGGGACGCCGCCACGGCATGGCTGACAGGCAGTGCATCGGCGGGCACCCGGGATCCGAACTCGCGAACCCTGGGCTGCCAAACGCGGACTAAACCGCTGCGCCACCGGGCGGCCCCCCCAACAGGTCTTTAATTTTGAATTTCTGGCTCTGTCTTTTTTTCCCCAATAGGCTTTGGGCTTCTTTTACAGATCTCTCAACTCCATCTTCAGTGGCCAGTTCCTAATACCAAGGAGGGAGGTGATGTTGGCTTTTGTGTTGAATACAAGATGTTCATTATGTCCTAAAGGAGATCCTTAAGTGACTCTTCATTGAACAAAGAAGATGTGTTCTGAAGTGGACTGATATTTTGACCCTGACACAGAAGGATGTGTGTGTCCGTGGTGAACGGTGGTGGGTTGGGTGGGTAGCAAATAGTTTTGACATTCATTTGCAGAAGATTCAAAACCACATAGACAATGGTTTGAATAAGGCATTCATGATCTTGGGCTACTGAAACCTTAATCTCTCTACAAACTCTGTTCAGTATCAGAAAGTCTTGCTAGTTATTTGCTGGTAAATTGACTCGTATTTCTAAAGTTCCAAAATTGGTTTCCAAAATGTGAGTACTTCCTTTTCACAAGAACAAACCCTTCAAAGTTTGGGGGAATATTTCTTTAAAAGTCACTTCTGAATTTCTAATATTAAAAAGTAGACCCATGTTAAAGAATAATTTTTAAAAAGTGTTAAAATCATGACTCAAATACAAATTAATGCCTATCAAAGATTTTATTTAACTCATTAATTAATGAGGAAACCAATAAGATGTTACAACCAGTTCAAAAGAGAATTCAAAACACACAGAAGCAATCAGAAACACTGAAGTGAATTTATAAATAAATGCAAAACTGATCAAAATTTACAGAGTAATAATCAATTACATCACCACCAAACACAATTTGTATTTCTATAGAAAAGAATCATTTGCATTACTATCAGTTTTCTACAACTATTTCTGTTTCTACAGCTATTGTAAAATAGCTCAAGGACAATAAAAGGTGGAGATAACCTGAAAGGTGAACTAGACAAGATACACAATAATCTTTTTCTTTTCTGGTCTGTTTCAAAGTCTTACACAATTTCTGATATGCTAATTTCAGGTTATTCTTAGCTACTCTCTTGTTGCATACTATATGATCCTGTTTCTGTATAGCATGGTGAAGAGAGTACTAGACTTGGAGGAGGGGGTTCTATTCTCAGTGGTTTATCTGTTGTTACAGGTTTAGTAGAGTTAACTCAACCTCTCTGAGGCTTGGTGGTCCCCCTGGAAAATGGCACCAATATTTACTCTGTGCACCTCACCACATTGTTGGTTAGCAGAGCATTTGAGATGATGTATGGGGATGAAGCACAAAGGTGCACCTCCCTCAGATCTTGCCAACAAGTGTCAGATTTACATATACAATTGTCTATTCTACAGCTCCACTTGGATGTCTTATAGTCATCTCAAAATTAACAAGGCCAAAACTTAACTCTTGATTCCCACTTTCCCTCCTCAAAACCTGTCTTCTCGTCTTACTTATTTCAATTAATGGTGCCACCATCCACCCAATTGCTTAGTCCAAAAACCCAGGATTCCTCTTTGTCTGTTTCACATCAAATCTAACACCAAAGCTTATTAGCTTTACTTCCAAATTATCCTTTCCATAATTTCCAGTGTTACTTCCCTGGACCAAACCAACACCAGCTCTTTTCTGGATTACAGTTATTGTCTCTTAATTTTGAGTTGGTCTTTCTACACCCAGTCTTTCCCACTACACCCAGTCTTTCCCACCTAAATTCCTTTCCTCCAAAGCAGCCAGATGACCTTTTAAAAAATGTATAGCAGAGCATATCACCTGCTGCTTAAAATCCTCCAATGAATTTATATTGCATTTATCATAAAAATCTAAGTCATCCCCTCCCCTGACCCTAGGCCTTAAAGGTCTATGTGATCTGCCTGCCATCTGGCTCTTTGACAGTTCCCTTCATGTTCCTTTGGCTCCCTCGCTCCAGCCACCCCACTTTTCCTGTTCTGAACTAGGCTATTCCTGCTGCAAGGACCTCTCGTTTGCTGTGTCCTCTCTCGAGAACATGCCTTCTCAAGATTCAGGTCTCACCTTGTGTCACCTTCTCGAAGAGGCCTTGTGAGGTTTATTATTGCTTTTGTCTGGCTCTCTGACTTTATATTTCATCCCCCTTTTCCTGACTCTTCCCTCCTCTCCTTCTCCAACTGGTTTTTCATCTGCGTCCTCCCTTTTCTTCCATCTCTTATTTATAAACCATACCTAGCACACCACTGTGTGTGTGGTGTGCCTGTCTATTTTTTGTGGCTTTTACTGAAATAATTTTCTATGCCCCATTCTTAACTTTAAAGACAATGAGTAAAATTATTCATACTAATTTGTATCTAAAAAGCTCTACAAACCCAACTTAAATAACTTAAATAAATTGATTTTAATGTGTTCATAGCTCTCAGTGCATGTTTCTGTAAGTCAATGGCTCTTAATGGAAACAACAACAACAACAACAAGACTCTTCATTGTTGTTCTAGACACAGGCTTAGTTCCTATCCTTAAGGTAAGAAATTCTAGAATGGTAAATTTCTATTATTATTGGGAAAATGGAGTAAAAAGTGTTCTATCAAAACAGGCTTCATATGTTCTTGAACTTGGCCTATTTTCCTTTGCTAATCACTGCACTGACAGGCTCTCCTTTTACACAATTGTTCCTTTTTTCGTCCCCCAGGAAGATAAAAAGTCTGCTTATGATGCACATCCATTTTAGAATCCTTAAAATAATTAGAGAAACCAGGTGAGATAAATTTAGAAGTCATTAAAAAATTTGTAGAATGGTTTGACTTTAGAAGAACTTTATACTTAAAATCTTTGTTTCTTGCCAAAGCAATATTGGCTGAATCAGAGCAAACAATTAAACACAAAAATGAACAGTAAAGAAAGGTGAACATATTGTGATTGGGAAAACTTTACACATTGTGTAAAGTTTATAAAATATGCTCTTGTCTGAAGTCTCCGCAGGCTGCTCCTTGTAGAATGGTGAGATGTGTAAGTCCTTTCCACGGGGTCTGCCCTGCGTAGTATTGTGAAGTGTGGACGTGGCTTTAATTCAGTTGAACTTTATAAATCATCTTGCTGTATGATTTAGTCTGGTTTACATTGACTAGACAATATACCGTAATGCAGAGTTTGTGTTATTCTGGAATGGAGCCCTTTGTACTGCTCTGACACCAAAAACTTTATCTGTCAGTTTAATCTTGGATTTTGGGTATTTTCTCCATATACACCTCACAAGAATAGTCTTTGCTTCACTACCAGGAGTTGAGTGCATTTTGAAAGCCATTTGAACCTCACAAGTCATGTATCTTCTGCAAATCTGTGTGTGAGTGACACGAACTTGTGAGTCTAAGAAGGATGAGCCAGAGCAGGCTTTTTATAGTTTGGCTTTTAAGTTCTAGGGGTCACTTTAAAAATATTTTTTTCCTGGATTTTATTGCAGGGTTTTTTGTTGTTACTGTTGTTTTGATTTTTTGGTTTTGCTTTCTGTCTCCACCTGTGTTTCATTCTTCTGTTAGCATCTTCTCACTCGACTGTGATGGTTTGAATGCGAGTCTGGCCTCCTCACCAGCCGGTGGCCTCTTGGAGGCCGGGGCAGCTGCCTTGTTCACAGGTGAGCAGTTTGGTGCCTTGCTCAGGATCAGGCACAGATAAAGCTCCTGGTGAACGTTTATTGAATAAATGACAGTGCATCTCAGCGATGTATGGCTTAGAGGCCAAAATGGAGATTTTGTGGTTTAGTGCCAGTTCAAATTCAGTCTATGACCTGAGAAGATACACAGTAGTGTTCTAATTTTCCTGTGTTTTGGGTTGTAATATGTTAATGTTGCTATTTATGTTTGGAAAATATCTGAGATCCGCACTCTAGGGAAGGCAGTTCTATTTGAGAATAGACCGCAGGTAGGATGGAAAGTAGGACCAAACAGACAATGACGAGAAGAGAACAGACCGAGTGAAAACCATTAGAGGTCATGTAAGCCCCAAACCACACAGTTACTCTGAAATCTGGGCACGATCTGAGGCACGTTGACTGCATCCAGCCCTTCCTGCACTCGACCGTGCTCACTCCCTCAATCCCTAAGGACTAGAACATGGAACTGGAAGGAATGAGGTACAGAGACAACTGTGCTGTAGTGAAAAGACCACCTGACTTGCAATCAGAAGGTTACAGAACCAAGGTTTTGCATTCTGAGTCATGCGAACTTGAACCCTTAGCAAAGTGGGAAGAATAGCACTGAATTCAAAGTGGTTTTTACGTGGATTAAATAAAACGGTGTGTGTGAAGACATATCTGGCACATACGAGGCAGAACACAGAGGATCCGATTATGACCTGACCTGGGTGTTGGATCTCTCATTCCTTCAGTGTTACCTTCTATATTTATTCATTCCCGAGTTCAATTGTGCTTACCAAGGACCTGCTATGAACCAGGGCTGCTCTAGGAGCTGGGAATATAAAGATAAAAGTGTCATCCTATGCCAATCTGGGGCAGGGGTGGTTTGGTGTCACACCATCTTCACCGTCCCTAATGCATGGAGATCCCAAGGACACAGGTAATGTGACAGTCCAAGCAGGTAGGAACCCCCAATGCCAATTCTGACAGCCTCCTCCAGAGAAGCTACTTATGGGGTGTAGGTGATTTAAGAGATTCTCCAAAATCTGACTAAGTGAAAGAATCTGTCTGCCTCTGACCTGTGTGGATAACCTGTAGATTTAGTAAAAGAATGTCATTTGGTCAAAAGCAGTCCTGCACTCCAGTTCAAGATTTCCCTTAGTATGTAGAACAGAACAGTATGCCCAGAGGGCACAGACCTGGGAGGTGCTATGTGAAAAAGGGTGCTGGGGTCAAACAATTGGGGGCGCATTCTTGCTCCATCCCCCTTCTAGAGAGTTGAGATGAATAAACGTTTTAAGGGGATGCACAGATCTACCCAACCCTCGTGTCGGTTACCTCTGGGGGTGGGATTGAAGTAGAGAAGGTGAGACTATCAATCTTTACTTTATAAACCTCTGTATTATTTGTTTACAAGGATCATGTTATTTTCTGTAAGTTAAAAAAACCCTATAAAATAAAATAAAATAATTAAATAAGGAGACCCGTAAAAGGTTCTGAGAAGTGCTGTCATAAGGAAACCTAGCACTTCCCAAATGTTTCTGATTATGCACCCCTTACCTGGTTCTCTGGAGCATTCTCTGGGAGATGCTGCTCTCATAGACATCCATCTTTCTTGACTGCATAAATCTTAGAATAATTTAACTTCTGAGTTCGAAGGGAGTTAAAACATAACCTATATGCCTCATTTTACTAGAAAATAAAGTGAGGCCCAAAGAGGTAGGTGGCTTGCCCAAGGAGACAGGGCTCAGAGGGGGCAATGGGGAGGGGCTCCCCATCTCCTTCCCAGGGAGGAGAAGCCTCCGTAACCCACTCCTGGGGCCATGACACCCTTATCGTCATAACATCAGACATCAGCAACAAAGGCAGTGTAAACAGCGGTGTGTACTGGGAAGTCAGAGCACCAGCTTGCTGTGTGTATCGCACTATGACATTGAACATGTTAAACCTTCCTGAAACATAAATAAGTTTTTAGATCTGGGCTCAGGGACCTGCTGTCACCACCCTGGGCTGCAAGAACACATTGTCACCCTTTTCCCTCCTGACGCTGTGTCCTCCACCAGGAGAGGGTCTGGTGAGGCCTGCCCTGCATCTTAGCTCTCCCAGGCTGGCAGCTGCCATCTTGCGTCCTTAGTTCCTTGACACAATTCTGCCTGGCTCTCCAGAGACTCTGCAGATGCTGGACAGAAGCAGGAGGCACAGGAAATGACCAACTTTGAGCATCTTTTACCTAAGTTCCAATAGGACATTTCATGACAAACTTTTGAGCCTATCAACCAGCTTCCTCTACCAAATGAGAAAGCCGCCTGCCCCCAGAACTCCAGGCTATTGCAAAGGCCAGACTTCTGCCTCTATCTGTGACCCAGGTAAGAAACTTAAAGGAACTGTGCTTACAGGGGAGGGGACAAGTGGCACAGCTGTATTTCTACAGCCAGCTAAGTAGAGGGGGCAAAGCCATTGATTTTAATTTTGTAATTTTTGACGTTCCTTAATTTAAAAAATAAAAACAAGCAGAACACAACTGGCAAGCTTGCAAAAAAGTGGGTCTGAAGTCCCTGTGGGAATAGGAGCAAAGGAAGAGAGAATGCGGGAGGGGAGAGGGGACCCATTAGGCTGCTGGCAATGGGAGGTCACCGCAAGTCATTTATAAAAGGTAAGTGCCACAGTGCCTGGAGGGCCCAGCACCACACTGCAGGTGTGATTTATGAGGAAGAGACCGGCTATAAATCAAACCCCTTTGTTGTAAGTAGTAGTTTCAGTGCAGGAGATCAATTTACATGCAAAAAGAACAGGAGAAATTGCACTGTATTATAGTCTCCGGATATCACAGAATGAGATTTCAAACTTGAACCAAGTTTTTCAACTGTGTGACAAAGTGCCCTTGCATGGAGTTCTTTGGGGGGCCGAGGACAGAGAGAGAATTTTGGGGGGCCTCCAGGTCGCAGGGAGGGTGGCTTGATGGGTCCCAGCAGGAGATGCTTCAAAGCTGGAACCCAGGAATTCATCCCTGCTGAAGCTGGCATCACCTGGCGCCCAGGGCTCTCAGAGCATCTTGGTTAGTAAACCATCGTGGGCTGTCATTACTTTCCCCACCATTTTTGCACCTTGCCATATTGCTGCTCCTGGTGCTAACTACATCGTGAAGGAGGGAAATATCGGACTCCCCTGATTCTCATCAGCTCCCACGTAGCTGGCGATGAGAGAGAAGACCCAGCTCGAGAACACGCAGCCAGCACTCAGAATTTCTATAAAATGTTCTACTTATTTGAACATTTGATACCATTTACTGTCATAGCGTTCATAATTATTTCACACATGTAGACCTTGTATCCCTCAAGAGGTGAAAAACTCCCCGAGAGCAGGGCTCAAACCTTTGTTCCTCTTGTATTTTTCAAAATGCCTAGCCCTTGGTTTGAAAAATGATAGATTCTGGGATGTACTTGTTGGCTTGAGTCAAATATCTATGGAGACAGGGGAGAGCCATTGCACAAATAATCAAAACCCTGGGGTTATTCAAAGCCCTCATTTCAGCTGTGAAATTTGCTCTCTTTCCCTTCAAGCCTTTTATCATAAATACCACTAGAAAAAAAAGGATTATGATATCATCTCTTTCTGCTTCTCTGGCCCTCCTGCTGGTACTGAAATGATCAAGAGAGTGAAAAAGTGGCTAGAAAAACACAGAAGGAAAGAGATGCAAAGGACTCAGAGAACCACAAACAGGAGGATGGCTCTAGAATGAGTGGGACAGACCAGTACCTCATAAGCACCTGCCTGTTTCTTGAGAAACTATGAAGTCTCAAAGTCCACAAAATGACAGACGCTTCCTTTTGGTTTGGTGATGGCTTTCCCAGTTGGGGGAGCTCATTTTTACACATTTGCATATGTTTTCACATTAGGGTTTCAGGTTGACTTTGAAGTTCATTCTTTCAAGGACAGAAGGAAATTCCTAATCGTTCACTGACAGTAAAGTTCAAGACCGAGAACTTCATCTGCATGCCTCTGCTGGGACGGGCAGGGGCGAGGAGCGGCCCTGCTCCAGTCTATCAACCAAGGGACGTGCTGGAGGAAGGGGGCTTTTTGGGACAGGAGATTTGACTCACCTTTGAGTGAGTGTCCTCTAGGCCAAAAAGTGGGGAAGGGTGTTTCAGCAATGCAGCTGGATACCGGGATTTGAAAAGAAAATATTTGTGTATGGTGGACTTTCAAAAAAACCAAATATGATACAAAATCAAACCCTCTTTAATCTTAAAACATTGATTATTGGCACTTTAGAGGAGGCGCTAGACTGTGAATTGCTCAAAAGCATGACCTCTGGCGCCCCTTTTTGTGTACCCAACAGTTAGCACCATTCCCTGCACAGACTAGGGGCTCAGTTTGGGTTTGGGAAGAATCAGTTAACCTCTTAGGTTTTCATTTCCTTCATCTTCTTTTACCACTGAGCAATTAGCAGTAGTAGAAGGCACTATAACTGTAGCTTGTAATTTAATGGCTATCTTGGAGATAAGGTTGAGATTTTTAGTCTTTAAGAAAGTTTACTCTGGTTTATCATAGCCTAATTTTCTCTGCATAAATCAGTATGTTTCTTCTAAGGTGACAAATAATTTTGTTAAGTGATCTACTGCAGTGGTTTTTATTTTTAAGAGTGAAAAATTTAAAATACGAGAAGTCTGTAAGCTGTGGGTTCCCTTCGTGCCAGATTCAGAAGTGCAGCACAGGTTTCTGGCTTTTCAGTTTTCTTACCTTCTCACACAAGGAAACCACAAACAGGGAATTAGGACTGAAAGAGTCAAGCAACACACATGCCGTGGGCTGACTCTTCCTCAGCAGGGAGCCTAGGAGGACCCTCACTTTTCAGAAGGTCTGAACTGAGACCCCAAGTATGGGAAAT
Source organism: Tapirus indicus (assembly GCA_031878705.1). Taxonomy (NCBI): domain Eukaryota; kingdom Metazoa; phylum Chordata; class Mammalia; order Perissodactyla; family Tapiridae; genus Tapirus; species Tapirus indicus. The sequence continues at coordinate 6,684,181 of CM062923.1, read as the reverse complement.
AATCATAGCTCCACTTACATCCCACTTACCATGGGCGAAGCACTCTTCCAGGGTTCTAGAGTTAACTCACTTCATCCTCAGGACAAACTTAGGAGGAGGGAATTACGATCATCTTCATTTTACAGATGGGGAATCTGAGGCATGAGGAGGTTAAGAATTTGCTGGAGGTCACCAGCTGGTAAATGCCAGAGCTGAGCTTTGAGTTCCGGCAGACCGGCCACAGGTAATGGGCAGACTACCCCACCTCCGTTCTGAAGCAGGCACAAGGCTATATAATGGAGGGGACAATCACATTATGATGATGCTAATATGATGTGTGGTTAAAAACAACAGAGAAACATATGGAAGCATTTTTTTTTTTTTGGTTTAAAACCACTTTAAATGTTGTTATAAGAGAATAACAATTAGAATAGTTCTTACTTTTTTTTCAACAGTTACTAAGATGCGTTTTGAGACCCAGAATTGTTATGAGCATTTTAAGGCTCCAAAGATAAGAATCCTTAAGAACCAGCCATGAAATGAGAAACACTGCCAGTGAGCATATATTCCCTTCATACTGATTAAAATAGATTGTACTTATATTCTGGATAGTTCTTACATGCATATGCTACAACATTCAAAACTACGAAGAGAATACAGTGAAAAGTGAGCCTTTCCTCCATTTCTGATTCCCAGTCACTGCATTCCCTTCCTCAGAGGCAAACAGAATCAGGTGTTTCTTGTATAACGTTCTAGAGGTATCTATGCGTATATAAGCTTATGTGTCTACATAGTTTATTTTTTGGGAAGAGTGGGCCACAAGTGGTAACTTACTATGTCCAAATACTTCAGCATTTTGCTATTTTTACTTAATATTGTTTGCTGGAGTTCAATATGAGCTTGGTCCATGTTGAATCTCGTCAAAGTCATTATTTATAAAAGCATTGATTTCTCCACATAAAATTTGCATCCAGCCATCTTACTAATTTATCTTATTGTTTGTAATAGTTTTTCAATGACTCCCTTGTATTTTCCAAGTTAGAGATCATATAAGCTGAATTCTTCTTTCTAATTTTTATAGTTCATATGTATTTCTCTTATCAAATTGGATGGGCTAGTACCGCTAGAACAATGTCCATAATTGTGATAGGGATAATGGGCATTCGTATCTTTTCCTTGACTGAATTGGAAGCTACCAGTTTTTCTCTATTAAACATTGGTTGTTCTCTATTAAACTTTTGGGTTGACACACACACACAAACTAAATATACATACATACATACTTAATTGACATTTTTTGTTGATCTTATGTCTTTATATCATAGTAAGTAATCATGCACCTTTTCCTATTTAAGAATATTTATTAAAAATGGATGTTAACTTATATAAAATGCTTCTTCATCATATATGGAGGTGATCATTTGATTTTTTTTCTTTTGATATATTCATATGATGATTTATGTTAATTGACTCAAATTTTAACCATTCTTGCATTTTGAGATTACTGTTACTTGGTGGTTGTATATTGTTCTTTTAATATTTTGCTAAGGATTTTGCATTGATATTCATAAATAAGACTTTTTTTCATGTTCTCTTTGTTGTTAATCAATGGTATGCTAGCTTAAAACAAAGGGATTGAGAGTCTTCATTATTTTTCCATGATCTAGAATAGTTTGAGAGAACACTGGAGTTACCTGTTTCTTAAAGTTTTGATAGAATTCTCTTGTCAAATCATCTAAACTCACTGCTTTAGGGGAGGTGTTAAGTGCGTTAACAATTTTTTCTATTTCCTCTACAGTAATTGATCTACTTTGAATTCCTAATTTTTCTGATGTGTTTTGGTAATTTACATTTTCCAGAAAATAATCTCTTCAACTCAGATTCTTAGAGCCATATAGACACCATCAGAAAAGTGGTGTCTTATGATTCCCACAATGTCTTCCCTTGTCATTTCCTACAGTGTTTATTTATGTTTTCTTATTTGTTAAAATTAGGCTAGATAAAGTTGACTTTATTTATTTATTCTTGTTTTGAAGAAGATTGGCCCTGTGCTAACATCTGTTGCCAATCTTCCTCTTTTTTTTTTCTTTTTTCTCCCCAAAGCCCCAGTACATAGTTGTGTATCACAGTTGTAGGGTTGTAGCTCTTCTATATGGGACATCGCCTCAGCATGGCTTGATGAGCTGTGAGTAGGTCTGTGCCCAGGATCCAAACCAACAAACCTGGGGCCGCCGAAGCAGAATGCGTGAATTTAACCACTATGCCATGGGGCGGGACCCGGACTTTATTTATTTAAGCTCTTGGATTTATCATTGCTATCATTTTCAGTTTTCTAATTAATTAATTTCACATTTTATGCTTACTAAATTCCTTCCTTCTATTATTCTTGGCTATATTTTCTTATCTATTTTTTATCATCTTTCATTGGATGATTTATTCATGTATTTTTGTTTCTTCCTTCTTGTTACTATATATACAAGGCTATGTATGCATTTTCTCTGAGCTCTTCTGTAGATGTAACCCACAGGTTCTGCTATGCATCCTTTTCATTATTGCCACTGTTTTCTAGCTATATAAAGTTCCAGTTTTGATTTCTTCTTTGATTATGAATTGAGAAAGTCTTTAAGTTTACAAGTGTAAAGATTTATTTGTTTGTTTTTGTGTTTTAGTTTCATTATTAGTTTCTAGTTTGTTCATTATTTTGTCTCAGGGCATTTGTCTCATTATTTCTACTTTTGGGAATTACTTGAGGTTTTCTTTGTGTCCTAATATTTTGGCATGTGTGCATTTCTTTCAATATTTTCCAAGGTTTGTATTTTTGTTCTAGTGTTTCTTTATATTACTTTATGGAATATACTTATTCCTCTATTTCTTCAATATATCTATTGACTGTCAGTTTTTCCTGGGACATGTCTTTTGATTCTGCAGATTAAAACCTTTTATTATGGAAAATTTTCCTAGCATATCTATTTAAATATATGTATTTAACCCTGTTCCATCTTGGAGTACCAATTAGGCAGATGTTGGATCTCTTGGTTTGTCTTCCTTATCTTTCACTTTCTCTCTAGTCCTTTTTAATTCTTTGCTTATTTTAATTTTATTTTGATTGTGCTTCTCAATCTTTTGATTGCTGTGTCTTTTGCTAGGTTTTCAGCAGTTTCTTTATTCCTCAGAGCCGGTCCAGCTAATTGCAAAGTAACACAATGGAGGGCAGGGCCATGGAAATGTTAGGGGAATTCTTTATAGGACGCAGGGCTTCATGTTTAAGAGCATTCTTTCCAGTCTTACTTTCAAAGTCATCTGAAATGTTCAGAGGCAACTCTGCCCACAATGCTGAATTTCTTTGCTGCTTCCTGCCTCACTGACAGACTGCTTCCTGCATATGTGGTGGGTCTGGTTGATTTCCCATCCAGCCCACCATAACCTGCTTTCCTTTTGTGCCAAACTCCGTTCATGTGAGCTGCCCATTCCCCACCTCTGCCTGCTGGCCCTAAGAAGGGAGGTGGGATTGCCCCCTAGAGTTGCTACTTTCTTTGGGACCTTTATCCTCTCACCCTTGTCTAAAGTCTGTAGCCACGGAATCCTCTCTCCTGCTTGACCGTCACTATATTTCACTTCTATTTCTTATATATTATGGTTTGGGGTTACCTATGCCTCTCAGTTTTGTCAAAACCTGGGGGTTGATTTTGCACAAGGTTTGAAATATCTTCTTTACTCTTCTGTATTAAAACTAGAGATCTCTATTGTGTATGAAAATATTTGTATTTTAAATATAGAGAAATTCAAATTTGGGAAAAGACTTTGCACTGCAACGTGTGTAATCTTTTAGTATTCTCTCAGCATGTGTTTCTTAGCAATTCAAAAATTTTTGTTAAATGCATAATTGTGTATGGCTTATAAATTTTATTGTTAAATGTTTTGATATGAAGAAATAATGATGTGATTTGTGAATTCTTGTATTTAGGTGGTTATATTTTATTTTCTATATAAATACAATTTTGGCAGATTTTTACATAAAACTCTTTTTAAAATTTTCAGTTTCTAAGAAAATTGATGCCACATGCTAAAATCCTCAAAATGTTTTATGTTGCAAAATATATATATATTTGTATGAAAAAATAATAATTTCCCTTTGCATGATTCAAATATTAAGGCCCATTCTCATCTCTCTTTTGTACCATCAGGTGGTGCTAAATATGTCATATTCTTAACGATAAAATTTTCAGGAATATTCTCTACGTATAGTTAATGAAGTTAGGATCTTTGGGTAGATTGACATAATTATCGCATCAAAATAAAAATAGCATGATTAGAAAGTACAACAGTTTAATATAATTACATAAGCTATAGAGATATATTAAGTATCAACAGCGTTTTCACTGTTTCCATACGAATGGCATCATTTGCCAAGTGAAGCTGTGGCCCTTGTAAAGAACTGCTTTGCGTCCTTATCCGACATTTAACAGAGACGGTCTGTAACCTTCCTTCAAGATCATTTTACTCCTTTGCTCTTTAGTGAGTTAAAGTTTGCTTAGTTTCTTTGTCTAACATCAGCATATCTGATGTTTCCACGTCATATCTGATTTGAGTTTATTGCATTAATCTCGACCCTTGGATGAAAAACGCTTTCTCTAATCTGGTTACCTGAAGAACCTGGATGAGGAGCGTCGCGTACTGCGACCGCAACACACTGTTTCTCTTATGTTTACACTTCTGCTCATTATAGGGGTAGAAATGTAACAGACCTTCCAAAGGGGAGCAGGTGACTTTTAGTGTCTCTTGATTGAACTTCAGAGGCCAGACATTATATTGAATGGTTTGCATTTAGCAGCAACATAATTACTAAATTTCTTTAGACAAGGGGAAAAAAGAGAGAGGTCGGATGTTACTGATTTCCACATCCCTGGGGAGTGCTTGCAGTTACTCAATGCTGTATTCTTTTAGCAGGTTTTCTCCTTAAAGAATAAATATTCACTTCTTATATTTCAAAAAGTATAGCTATGAATGCAAATATTGGTGATTTCCATTATCTCATTTTTTAATAAATGTCTTTTAAATTGTTAAAGGCTTTCATGGCTTCATCATTTACCTATCGTCCTGCAGGCAGCGGAGAGCTGCGTGTGTGACCCAGCAGTGCCCGCGTGGTTACCCGAGCCAGGCGGGAGCCGGTTTAGGGGAGCATGTAGGCGTAAAAAGGCGGTGGTCAGTCTTGCCTCTTACAAACAGGCGGCTCATACACAGAAAGGATGGCGATGAGACTGGTAAATTAACCCCCTTTCCATCTCAGTTTGCATGTCCTCTCCAGGGCACTCCCTGGGTCACCATCTGTGGCACAGCCCCTGTGCCTCTTGCCCTCTTTTCTCCTCTTCTGACCCCCTTGGGGCTTGGTCTCAACCCACGCCCCCTGCGCCTTCCTAAAGGCCCCGCGCGTCATCCTCAGACTGCTCCTTGCTGATGTGCCCGAGATGTGGAGTCCGGAGAAGTTCCACTCCTGCCACTGCCGCAGTGACTGCCAGTTTCACCCTCCCCTGTGTTCGGGCTCTGGGGACTCTGAAGCCTGGGCAGGGAATCCAGTGCAGATAGCTGATCCCTCCTGTTCAGTAACTGGGGAGACTGGGCACCTGTGGCTCGCATGACAGGGGTTTCATTCCGGGCTTGAGTGCTGGGCTGTCATGGGGTGGGGGGCATGTTCAGGGCTTAGTGGCCTCGAGGCCTCCCTCAAATCACAGTCTCGGCAGCTGTAGTCCACTTGAGCCAATGGCTCCGCTCACCTGTGGGCTTTCACGAGGAGCTTTTCCAACAGGTGGATCTGCTGGAAGGCTCCCTGAGAGGAGTTTATCGCACGGCTAGAGAGCATCTGAATGGATCCCAAGCCTGGCCCTTTCCCGAAGGACAGTCGGGCATGTGCAGGCTACTGTGTGACACGCATGTGGAGATCAGTGTTAAGATAAAGCACGTGCCATTTAACCAGTCCTCCTTACTGGAGAGATTTCATTCATTTGTTAAATATTTTAGTTATACCAACTTCTCAGGAGTGTTTCTGCACCCTTGGCTTTTTTTTTTTGCACCCGTCTCTGTTTTGGGCATTACATTTTAAGCAGGGAATGGAGGGATTGAGCAAGTCTCAGATTTTACATGGTGACTGGTGGCTGGAAAGGAAACACAGAGTAAAGAGAGAGGGGAGCTGGCAATGCCTCCAGCTTGCCCACATGGAGGGAGCGGATGGCCCCCGCAGTCAATGAGGCGACTTGGAAGAAGGGACAGAGAGCATTCCTGGGCAGGCTGGGGAAGGATTTATAGGCAGAAGAGCAGACATGGAAATTCACACGAAGATACTGGGAGCTGGCTTTGGGTTATCTGGAGAGGATTAGTGGAATTAAAGTTGAAGGCCGGAAGGATTAAGGTGGTTTCAGTTTGGGAGCTTAGCCGTGGGTGAGAGGAGGAAGTGGGAATGCTGAGGCTGGAACAGAGTCAGCTGGGGGAGCAGCAAGGCCAGTCCAATGGCTTGGGTGACAGGTGGGGTGGGCGCGGGGCTGGGAGAGGGCTCCACCCCCGTAGGTTTTGTTCTGTGGAGACCAGGAGTGCCATTGGCAATTCAGGAGTGAGCCATGGCTGGAAGATGGATATAGCCCTCAGGACTGGTCCTTTATAGACTAAACTTTTCTTCAGGCAATTCCATTTCCCCCTCTGAGCCCCAGTCACCTGTCATGGTGTCTGTTTTAGTTCGCTCTGGCTACCATGACAATATACCACAGACTGGGCGGCTTCAACAACAGACATTTATTTTCTCAGTTCTGGACACTGGAAGTCCATGATCAAGGTGGCAGCTGGGGTGACTTCCTCTGGGGCCTCTCTCTCTTGGCTTGTAGATGGCCACTCTCTCCAGGCCCCTGGTGTCTCTCTCCTCATAAGGACACGAGTCATGTTGAATTAGGGCCCACCCTGAAGGCCTTATTTTAATTTAATTGCCTCTTTATAGACCTTTTCTCTGAAGATGGTTACATTCTGAGGTACTAAGAGTTGGGACTTCAAAATATGAATTTTGGGGTTGAGGGCGCAATCAGCTCCTAAGAGTGTCTCACCCTCTTGCAGCCCCAGGGGAATGTTCCAGTTATGGAACCAGCATTTCATGCCTTTGTAATCTTGTTAGACTAAACCCTGATAAGTGTTATGCAAAATAGTCATGCATAATTCCCCATTCTATGGTTTAAATTAAGGGGTGCATCTCTATTGATAAATTAGGAATGCACATCATGATAGGAAATGGGGACTTCTTTTGACAGACTGGAACGTCTGAAAGCCATGGGTGGATCCAGGTTCTGTGGGGTCTAAAGCTTACATAGTGTTTGGTGCTCCCTTTAAAAAAGAGAATACAAAATGATGAATATGAAATTAGGTATGGAAGATAAAATTTATTTAGAATGGGGAAAAAATCACAACAAATTATAAATCTGAAAAAATGAACAAATATCACAATCATAATAAAAATCCAGAAAAATAGTGTACTCATTAGTTAACTGCCTGACATACCTCCATAATACCCTTTTCCCTTGAGTTTTTGGCTCTGTGTTCTTTGTCTTCTCATCTGACAACAGTTTTGTAACGTTATTTCTTCTGAGTGACTAGAAAGAGAATTCAGTCTTTCGCCCCACGTGGCTGATGGATTCTTGTTTTGGACTATTGGCAGTTTAGGGAAGTCTCTTTCAGCTGCAAGACTCTGCTGGTGATGACACCTTGGACTGCCTCTGCAGAGCTGCTTCCCCGTGTTGGCCTCGGAGAACTGCAGCTTTCGCATCTCCCTAGGCGTGGGCTAGTACGCTACTGCTTTAGCAGCTGGTTCTGCTCAGCCAGGTCCCTGCACTTCCCCGGTCCCCAAGCCCAAGCATTGTTAGTGGTGAGCTGGCCCTTAAGACTGGGCTGTGACAGTCCCAAGCACAGGACAGAGCCAGCAGGACAGCTGCTGTTCAGACCCTTCCCGATGGTCAGATACAGGGCCCGATGCACGGTCAGTACCAACTTGTTGCAGCAGACCATAGCTGCTGCCCATCCCCCCCACCATCACCAGGGCAGAGAGGGAGGCCCCCAGGCCGAGCGGCACACTTCCAGGGTGCGGCTGGAGGTGCTGCTTCCTCCCACATCTGGAAGGAGAACCTGCAGGGCCTTGGAAGGGGCCCATGCAAATGAGTGGCTCTGAAGCTTAAGCTGCACAAGCAGATGGCATCTGCTTAGAAAGCCATCCTTAGCTGTCATGACCCTCCCCAAAAGTGAAGATGAATGAGGGATTTTTGTCTCTCCTGAGCCTACAATATGGCAGCAGAGATGAGATGTGTAAACGTGTAGCTTAGTTTCTGTCTCATGGTAACTGTTGACTGACCGGCAGCTCTTATGGTTATTAGTAAATTACCATCTGCTTTAATCATTCTCCTGAGAGTTTTATCTGAACCTATTAGTTTCCCAGAGTCAGCTCATGCTTGGGAGAACTCACAAGGCTGAGCACCAGCTCCAGCCAGGGCTCTCCAGGCCCGGTCGTTGACACCCCATCTTGAGCAGAGGTGTGGATCCTACTCGGTGAACAGCATGTGAATTACCCTGCAACGTCACGATCTGCATGGTTCGTCCTCTCAGTGAGAGTTTACTGAGTGGATCCTCCAGGAGCACCATGCTAGGTCCAGTGGAGGATACAGAAAAAGATAAAAGGCTTTTGCCCTAATCGATTATCCCAGAGTTGAGGGAATTCAACACATTCTTAATTTAGACGCTTTGATTGCATGAGACAGAAACACAAGCTGAAGGGGAGACAAGGCCTTGTCGGTGTCCCTGATTAGATGGTTCTGACAGGCATGCCCTTCCCAGGGTTAGAATCCCAGGCTCTGAGTCTACAGGAACTTAGAGGTTGGGAGGATGCACAACAGAGACTTGCTTTGAAGGGCTCCCAGGCCCTTCACTGTTGGGTTCCCTTGTCCTTGCGGCATGGTAGGTTACCCTTAACATCTGACCCTTAACACCTGATCTTTACCATTTACATCTGACTCAACATCTGGGGCTCAGAAAAGCTGCACTCTGCAAGAGGCGTGACCCTGCTCTGTTCTGCGTGCAGCTTCCCGCCGAGGCGGCAGGGTTCCACCTCCTTAGCAGCCTCCTCTCACTCAGAGTGGACTTGCACAACTACCCCTATTCCAGGGGTCAATCACACAGATGCGGCCTCCTTTCCATCTCCCACCTTCACTTTCCTTTCTTGTGGAAGGACTTTGAATGGAAATATGATGTTGTATACATAAATTAGCAGAGAGATGCTGAATCAAAGTGCAAATACTCTATATATTGTCATCAATGGCAGAGAATAGTGTCTTATAAGGAGACTCCTATAATTGAGTGTCAGCTTTTCAGATTGATCTTTAAAAAATTTTTATTATTAGTCATCTTCTCAAGTCAATACTGGGAGTTGCCCTTACGTCTGTCTTCCCCTTGTGCTTGGTACCAATCAGTCACCATGTCTAATCACTGTCATATCCTTCAGACCTCTGGGATTGCTTCTTGTTTGGATTTCTTATCCAAATCACCTAACTTTTCCCTCTGCCTTCAATTCTGCTTACCTCTCATTCATTTTTCACGCTTGGGCCAGTGTGATTCTGCTGAAACCTCACATACCTAATACCTTTACTGGCTTCTCCTTACCTTAGGGGACACATGCAGCCCCCAGAAGCTGGTCTCTGACTCCCTCTGTGGTCTTGGCTCGCCCCTGCTCCCCGGCACTGATCCTTTGAGAAGGAAGGGATTGGCTTTCTGGCAGAGGGTCACTAGGATCACCCTCATCTTTGGATCTTCTGGATTTCCTCCTTCTAAAGCTCCCAGGTTCAGGACATCACGGAATCAGAGGCTGCTTGATGCCTGCTGCTTCCGGGGCGGGCAGGAGAATTTTTGCTCCTAACTGCCCACCTTTGCAGTGAACCAAACTCCCCCGACTTTTCCCCAAGAGCCATGATGAGACTGGCCACTCCCTTCTCATGCTGATTTCTCTAACTGGATAGAGAAATACGTGATTTTGCTGAATCCTCACAGTTGTGTTCTGGAACATGCTTCACTATTATCTCCATTTTGTGGGTGAAGAAACAGAGGTTTGGGGCAGGAAGTAACTTACTTCATGTCCAAGAGAGGTCTGTGTTTGCCTCTCTTAAATTTGGCACCCTCCGTTTTATCTTAACGACCTAAACTGCCAACACAGGTGGCACGGTGCCTGGCAGGGCTGGAGTTCAATGTCAATGCCAGTTTCCGTTCAGTCCAGCTTCCCAATCGGTTGCATATTCTCCTGCTTCTCTTTATGTCTTCCATAAACATAAGCTGTGACCTCATTGTGCTCATCTGAGTTATTGACCAAAATCTGGATGTTGGCTATGCTGGAGACAGACCTCTGTGCCTCAGCAAAGCCTCAGACTTTGCTCTGGCTTAACAGAAATCTCTTAATTGTAGGGCTCAGTTTGCAGCCGGCTGAACCTATATTTCTTTTCTTTTCAAGAAAATCATAAGGATTATATCAAATCAATTACTGAACTCCAGAAATCCCATGTTTAGAGTATAGACTGGTGTCTGATGGAGATGGGTTTAAATCACAGCTTCCTGGCATGGACCTGTGTGGACCTCGACCAGGGGGAGTGTTTCCCAGCATTTCAAAGTCTGCCCTCTGGGAGCAATGAGCTGGGTTTAGGTCCTGGCTCTACTAATGTTGAACAGCGTTTGCCAAGTATTAGTGTCATTGTGCACAACAGGGTAATAACAATGATATAACCTGTGCAAATGGCTCCAGAAATGCAGCCCATAAAAAACACTCAAAAGTGTTAGCTCTTGTTTTGGTTACAGTTATTATTACTTAACTTCTAAAGGCCTCAGATCCCAATGCACAAGATGGGAGTACGCTACTAAAACCCCTCATAGGGCTGTTGTTAGAGAAATGTGGGGAATGTCCTCACCAGCATCCAGCCTGGGGTACGTCCTCCACCAGTGGTGCTGGGTCAATTCATGGCGCTCACCTGATCCATCATTGCCGCAACATTATAGGGAAAAAGAAATGATACCAGAGGGGCAGGATAGGAAAGGGACAGTGTGTGTGTGTGTGTGTGTGTGTGTGTGTTAGTGCTCTATTGTAACAGTTTTCCTCTTGTGTTTTGAGAAGTGTGATGGCTCCTTGATTTCACAAGTTCAATTTTTTCAGTAAACCCCATCACAGGCTGGTAATTATATCCTTGGCAATTGGTATTCCCTAAGGATTAATGTTTGGTGCCAGCTTTAATGTTAGAGCCATAATTAGAATATTCATTATGCTAATAATGTTACACCATTCATCTTATGTATATTTATGTATGAGAAGATATGATAATTCTATGTAACTTACCCGGGGAGCAGGTAGGCTAGTGTACCGTGTGAAACATTCTTTTCCTAATCAGCTGAGACAGAAAGGAGGAGGAAATTAAAATTAACCTTAACATTAACCGAGCTGCTGCAAGGCACCAAGACCTGTGCTAGGTGCTCTGAATATGTGATTTTGCTGAATCCTTACAGTTGTGTTCTGGAACATGCTTTACTATTATCTCCATTTTGTGGGTGAAGAAACAGAGGTTTGGGGCAGGAAGTAACTTACTCCATGTCCCAGTAGCTCATTGGTGCCTAGGTCAAGAGTCGAAACCAAGGCCCCTTCCACTGCAGGGTAACCCAGGATGCCACCTCTCTGTCCAGCTCAGAGGACCCGGGAACACGATCTCTACTTCTTTCTCCCTCCACTTATGCCTTCTTCGTGAAGGGTGTGGCCAGAGTTGGCTATGATTTTTGCAAAGCAGTTGGGAGCCTTCAGCAAGAGAGAGACCAAGGCAAACATGAAACACTGTTTAAATAGATGCAGGATCCCATCACTTAAGTTCTTTGTTAAAGGAACAGAAACACATTAATTAGAGCAAACCAGAATTAGGGCTCAGAACAATGGCTGGATTCTCAGTTTGGGTAATTTTAAAGAGATTTCCAGTAGCAATGTAGTCGTTTCTGTTACTGTGACTATACGGCAAGGATGGGCAGGCGAAGGGCTGGAGGGGACTGAGAGGTGACACATGAAGATTTCGGTCATTCATCTTCCCTCTGGTGAATTCTGAACACAGGACCGTGGTCACCCCTTGGTGCACGCAGGTGAATTGGAGGTGGCTCGGTGCAGCCCGGGAGCTCTGAGTGGGCGTGGGGGGTCCTGGGGTCTCCTCCTGGTGACCACGGGCAGTTGTTTCACCTGCCTGAGCTTCTCTCGCCCGCCTTGTAACAGGAGACTATTCTTGCAGGGATTCTTTCAGCTGCAAGTGACAGAAACTCAAGTAACAGGAGCTTAAGCTTTCCTCTTTATCTTGGCCTGCAGAAGAGCTTCTTCTAGGCAGTGAGAAACTTGGCAGTCAGCAGCTATAGGCTTACTCATCCCAGGTTAGGGCCCCAGAGAAAAGAGGGCTATCTTCTCTAAGTATCCACACCTAAAATTCCCAGGAAGGATCGGGATGCTGTGTCCTGGGTCACAACTTTACTCATGCAACTGTGGCCAAGGGGATGGGATTCTATGGCTGATTTTTTATCAGAACAAGGTAGGGAGCAGGGATGCTGGGCAGACAATAGCAATTGATGTCTGCCAAAGAGAGAAAAATCATTGTGAATTCCAAAAAAGCGAAAATGTGTTTGCCCATTTTGACAGCTAAATATTTACCAATTTCTCCCAATAAAAACTTTCTCCTTATTTTCTTTCCTTTTTAGTGTGAACAAAATTGTTTTCAGAGTAGGAGGGAGTTTTTATCTCCCTGTTCAGCATTTCTTCTGTTAAAGATTTGTTTGATCACTGACTGGCTTCTCTTCCCTTCAGCAGGTAGAGAACGTCACCCCGTAAGTCAGCAGCGTCTGCCCAGTGGTCAGGACCACCCCCCGTGCCTACAGGAGGCCCTTTCACTGCCCTACATAACAGAGCCAACTTAACTCCTCTCTCCCTGCCTTGTTAAAATGTATCCAGGTGAGAAGAGATCAACTTAAAATATTAAATTTTATTATATAATTCTATTTTCAAAAAAATCTCAAGCTACTTACCCCTAAACACTCACACACATGCACACACACACACAAATGGCAAACCAAGCAAGCAACCAACCAATACAACAACGACTCAAAAGTGCGACAAAGATGAGATCGAAATAGAAATGTAAGGGATAACGAAGAAAGTAGCCAGGTGAAACATAAGGGCGATAATAGTGACCAACCATGGTTCATCATCACATTCAGCCCGAGGTTCTTGGCAGCCAGGACAAAGAGAGACATTCGGTGACCTTAGCGAGCATACCAGTTCTCAGGGGCGATGAGGACTGTCCCCCTGAGGTGGGCGTTAGTCTAGCCATCTTTTCTAGCACTATATTCTAAAAGAGACGTCGTGTCTGAATTTCTTTATAAATATGTGTGAATGGCACAAGGGACTATTTCCTTAACTACAGAAGCAGACTGCTCGTGGCAGGTTCTGGTGGCGGCTACTGATAGGAAACACAAGCCGTGACATAGAGGACTTCAGGCCAGCCCGATGGGGTCCAAACGTAGAATTCATCTGGGGGGACTTGAGGGGCCCTTGTTTTAGAAACCAGGAGACAGTTATACGTGTCCACGATTGTTCAGTTCCAGGCACATTGATTTGAGTGCTTTCACATCTCCATATGCGGCCATGGGCCCCGCTTCCTTTCTCAAATGACCTGGTGCCCCGGACATCCTTCAACTGCCACTGTTGGGGAGGTTCTCGGATTTCTCCCCAGCCCAGCGCTTGCAGCTTCCACACATTTGTACCCCCCTACCCTCAGCCCTTTGAGAGCCCAGCCTGTCTGCAAGAGGCTCACATGGGGCCTGGCATAGCACAGTTCCTTAGCAGTTATTCATCTAATGAAAGGACAAGGTCTAAATGATCTTTAGAAAATAGAATAAGAAGAGACACAACTTAGGCAAATTTCAGGTGAACTACCATATGCTCTTGAATTAGATACCATTTTGTGTGTGTGTGTGAGGAAGACTAACCCTGAGCTAACATCTGTTGCCAATTCTCCTGTTTTTGCTGAGGAAGACTGGCCCTGGGCTAACATCCGTGCCCATCTTCTTCTACTTTATATGTGGGACGCCTGCCACAGCATGGCTTGACAAGTGGTGCGTGGGTCTGTGCCCAGAATCCAAACCTGTGAAACCTGGGCCGCCAAAGCAGAGCAGGCAAACTTAATCACTCTGCCACTGAGCCGGCCCCTAGATATCTTTTTTAATGCACATGGGCTGAGATGGATAAAAATGTACCTGCCATAGAATTAGAAGTAGGTACTCTCCAAAAGACTCAGTATACTTTTGTTTGAGCCATTCGGCTACAGAGAGCTGAAACACTGGTGATGTTGGAAGAATCCATCGGTCAGTCGATGGTACTGATTGAGTACCTACCATAGGCTGGTGCAGTTCTGGGTGTTGGGGACCCATCAAGGACCAGAAGGCAAAACCCTCATTTCTAATGCAGGGACACACAATCAAACAGGCCATGATAAGGAGTTTCAAGAAAATGTAACAAGGCGAGGAGACTGGGAGCCATAGGCGAGGGTGGAGGCAACTTCAGCGGGGGAGGGCTGGCCGGCTCTGGGAGGAGAGAGCTCTGGAGACTTGAATGGGGAGGAAAGGCAGTCACGTGAAGAAGCAGGAGAGAGCTCTCAGTGCAGGGAGTGATGTGAAAATCCTGGGGCGGGGACAAGGTTGGTCTGTGCAGGACGGAAGGAAGGCCAGTGTGGCTGGCAGTCAGAGAGCAAGAAGAAATATGAAGACGAGTCTGATGAGCAGGAAGAGCTGAATTATGCAGGGCCTGGTGGGCCCATTGGTTTGGATTTTATTCTGAATGTGTCAGGAAATGACTGGAAAGTTTTAAGCTGGAATGACAAGATCCAATGTAGGCTTTACAAAGATTACTTTGGGTGCTGGGTGGAGAACAGCCTGAGTGAGGTGAGAGGAAGTGGGGAGAGTGGACGGAAGCATTGCAGCCACTCAGGCTAGCGACGGTGGCCAATGGAGCAGGGCCGTGAGGAGCAGGATGGTGGAGCAGAGTCGGGTGAGTGGTGGAGGGGCGGCCAATCCATTCTGGAGCTCCGCTCACGGGACTGCTCCTCCTGTTTCTGCCTGTGCAGCTCGTTGATGGTGGGGCCCTCTCCCGAGGGAGAAACCATGAAGGGAGAAGCTGGTTTGGTGGTGATGGGCTTATAGGGAAGGGGGTGGGCAGGAGGGCCACTTACTGGGTTTTTTCTTGACCACATCACATTTGAGCTGCTTACTGGATGTCTAAGTTGGTTTTAACTAATGGGACGTTGCTTAATTATGAGTGCATTTTTAAAAGATCTTGGGATACCCTGTATTCTACTTCTTTTATGGAAGTCTTAATTTTATTTGACTTCTAGGTAACTAAATGCTGCTTCCCTCATGACTTCGTTACCTTTCTGATTCTTTCATCCTCTTCTTTCTGTTTACTTTGTTTCTTTCCTGTTGATTTGGAGGAAAAATAATAAACCCTGTCATTTTCCACTGCCCTCAGATATGGTATTTCTATATAGCAAATGCCTGCACTGCATTCATTTGCTCTTTCATTCATTCAACAGACATTTACTGACCTCCCACATTTGTACTGGGCTAACATAAGAAGTTGAAGGAGGTAGATACAAAAAGAATAAGACAGAATTTGGAGTGATGTGGAGGAGGCAGAGTGGTAAACACACAATCGTGACGTTCAGAGGGAACCCATGGAGGAGTAACCACGGAGGATGCTGGAATGCTTCACGGTGGAAGTGTCTTTGAGGTCCTCCGTGAAGAATAGGAAGTTCATGAAGAGATGGGAGAGTGGAGCAGGCTGGAGCCAGGCTGGAAGAGCCGTGGGTGATGAGCTAAGGATTTTGGATGTTGGAGCTGGTCAAAGTTTAAGATGATAATGGACCAACACTGTCAGGTTGAACAATGTCTTATCTGCTGAGTCTGCAGTAACCTGGTATCTGGGAAGAAATTCATACTGCTCTCCTGTGTTCCTAGTGGGACCAAAGTTTCCAGAACCATCTGCACCTGCAGTCTCCTCCATACTGACGACATAGTGCCCAGTCGTTACTCACTCACCATGGGAACAGAGCTTGCTCTCTGGACCCCTGTTTTGCTGACCCTTGCTTCCAATTCTAGCAGGAATAAAGTGTAAAAAGTACCGTTGGTGGTAAGATTGCTCATTGCTTTCTGTGGCCAAAAAAGTGGGGGTTCCATCTGCCAGCGTTTCGAAATAAGTACTCCATTTTTTACATCTGGTCGGCCCCACCCAGGTGGTGATGCACAAATGCATGTGCTAATGATGTTTTATATTTGTGTTGTGGGCATGTGTGAGTGTGTGAGTAATAGTGTGTGTGAGTGGGAGGGTGTGAGTGAGAGTGTGAGTATGCATGTGTGAGTGTGTGAGCGTTTGTATGTGTATGTGTGCATCAAGCTGACTACTCTGGCAACCTACTCTGAAAGAACTCATGTCAAGGTAAAGATAAAATGCTTGTAAAGATGATTCACAGCAAAGAAAGGGATGGCTTTTGTCCTGAGAGTATTCTCAGGTAGTTTAGAATGAGAGGCTTCTGGGGATGGTTGAAAGCTATGTTGGGTGTGAAACAAAATCCTCCGTCGCGAACCTCATATGAAGGGCATGTCAACCACAAATATTTAGCGTGATTAAACGCAAGTATTTATTAAAAACACAAGGCTTTATTTTAAAGGATTTCTGGGCTTACTGCACTTAATGTCAACCAACCTTCGCATGTACGGCTGTACCTTTCAGAGGAAAGGTTCGAGAGCGGGCATTTACTGAGATCCGTACACCTACACGCTGCAGATGGTTTCGTTCTATAAGAGATGAAACTGCATTTGGTGGAACTGATTAAATATAAAAACACCACCATCTGCCATTTATTCTAATATAAAATGGCTTGGGCAGATGCTGACATCTTTCGAGATGATTGATTCATCCCTGACAAGAGAAGATGCTCGGGGGTTCCAGCTGCCCACTGCTCACACAATCCCAGTCTACAGGGCCAGTGCCAACCCGGGCAGTTGGATTTGGACGTAGCAGGTGAACAGACAGCACTTTAATAACGAGCCGCCGGGAATTTCTAAGCCCATCGACTGTCTTCTCCCCACTCCCCACCTCCCTTGACTTCTGGCCCACACGTAGCTGGAAGAATATTCTACACACACGCTGCATTCTATTAAGTGCCTGACACCCCAGCACTGGGACGGCTGGGGCAGTCTATTCTCATGTCAGTGTCGAAAACTTTCAAACGCTCTATACATATGCTACTGCTGGGTATAGAATTATTTTTGCTAAGTGGACTGTAGAGTTTCATTAAAAAATATATTGTTGGGACCAGCCTGGTGGCATAGTGGTTAAGTTTGTGCACTCCGCTTCGGCAGCCTGGGGTTCCCAGGTTTGGATCCCGGCCGTGGACCTACACACCGCTTATCAAGCCATGCTGTGGCAGGCGTCCCACACACAAAGTAGAGGAAGACGGGCACAATGTTAGCCCAGGGCCAATCCTCCTCAGCAAAAAGAGGAGGATTGGTAATAGATGTTAGCTCAGGGCTGGTCTTCCTCACCAAATATATATATATATATATATAAAATATTATATTCTATTAATTATGTTATATTAATATATAATATAATATATATACATATATAAAAATATATAAATATACATTTATATTATAAATATAAGTATATATATTTATATTATCAGTATATCTGTGTTTATATATATATATATATATACATATATATAGTTTACAAGGAAGCCTTGCCACATGTGACAGACTGACTTAGACAGCTGCGTCCATGTTGCTTGAACATCTACGACTATCTGATGCCCTTTACAGAAGTAGTAACAAACCGCATCTTCATGTAGGAATATTTTCCTGACATTTTTTAATAACCTACGTACTTTTAGGAAGAAAACTTAGACATCAAGACATTTATTTGGCGCTAGGTTTATAAAATATCTTTTTTTTTAAGGTAGTGATTGTTAGATGTAAAATGATGTTTTCCTCTAATAGAATCAAAGCCAGAGGTGAAGCTAGGTTTTTCCCACTGTATTCTTCACATTTTAAAATATTTGAATTCTTCATGAATAGTTAAGCAAAGTGATTTAAGACTATTTCTTGGTATTATTTTCAATTAAATGCAGTGAACCTATGAATGTCACCACACACTTGTGCTGCAATCACAAGCGTCCACGTGCATGTAATTGTGCGTGTTTGTGCAGATATGTTTCCATCTTGGTGCTCATAGAAGATTCTGTTCTTTTGAACCAGATGCTCATCCACTTACTTCCTTTCTATTTCCTGTTGTCCATTTCTTCTACTAGCTTTGGAGTCTGATAATCAAATAGGATTCGATTTTGTCTATTGCTCTGCCAGCATTTTAAGCGATGCTTGCGGTCAGTGTTACTAGAAACGTCTTATTTCAGTTCACGTTCTCAGCACGTCTTCTCTGCTCCCTCTCTCTTCTACTCACACTTCAGTCTTTAAACCACTTTTCATATCCTGCCTACATCTCCCTCCGTGCTTGTCCATTGGTCTTCTTTATACTGTTTACTGTCTTTTTCTTTCTTATTCCTCCATATTCGGGGAATATTAGGATTCACCTTTTCAAGTTTGTAGGAAACTCTGATGGGTGGTTTCTTTACTACTTTGCCATAGTTAGCCCCACAACCTTTTCCTTCTTCCCAAACTTTCTCTCACTCTGTCTCTGTTACTGGGCAAGGGCCCACTGCCCGATGTGCATAGAAGCCAATATTATGGCACCGGCTTTTGAGAGAAGAAAGGGATTATTGCATGGCTGACCAGCAAGCAGATGGGAGGCAAAGCTCACATCGGTCTCCCTGAGCTGAACAGGGGACAGACTTTTAAGGAGTGGGGAGTGGGAGTGGTTATGTAAAATACTGGGTTGGCAGAATCTGATTGGATGACGGGAGTGTAACAGTCTTATAAGTCCAGCATGCTACAAATCAAGGGGCCCCTGGCTTCTTATTAGCTTCCCCTCGCCACTTTCTCGTTACACTGAGTTCCATAGTTAACTTTTGATTCCTAGGCTCGAGGTCATTGGAGGACAAGGTTCCCATCTTCTGAGCACGCTCCAGCCACATGACTTGCACTTTTTGCTCATTGCCCCTGCCAGATAGGGGCAATGATGTTTTGTTATTGATACAATAGGGCCAGTTTGAATTGGTCTGTGATGGTTGAGTTTCTCTCCTTGCTCTGTCTCTCTCTCATCTTCCCTCCGTCCTTCTCTCTTTTTCTAAGGTACCTACTTGCTGAGAGCTGGAAACACCAGGAAAAATAAGATACTGTCATGGGTAGAATTGTGCCTTCCTCCCCCAATTCTTATGTTTTGTACTATGTTTGTACTATGTACTAACCCCTAGTACCTCAGAATTTGACCAGTTTAGGGAGACCTCTTTACTTTAAAGAGGTAATCAAGTTAAAGCGAGGTCTTTAGGATGGCCCTAGTCCAATCTGACTGGTGTCCTTAAAAGAAGAGAAGGTTTGGTCAGAGACTCATCTAGAGGGGAGATGACGATGGAAGACTCTGTGAGGGTGCGGCCATCTACAAGCCAAGGAGAGAGGCTGGAACAGGCTCTCCCTCACAACCCTCAGAAGGAATAACCCTGCTGACAGGGTCTTGGACTTTTGGCCTCCAGAACTGTGAGAAAATGCATTTCTGTTGTTTGTGGTACTTGGACATTCAGCCCCAGGAAACGAGTACAGAGATCATCCCTGCCCTCAAGGGTCCCACTGGAAGGGAGCTGAAGATGCAAAGAGCAATCGTGAGACAGTGACGGGCACTCTAATGAAGCTCGGTAGCCAGTGAGAGTTTAGGAAGGGCCATGTGAAAGGCTTCTTGGAGAAGGGGCGAGTAAGGAGTTTTCAGGCAGACATTTAGAGACATTTGCCCATTCACCTGGGCAAAGAGGAAAATGTGTGCAAACTAAGGAGGGTGCAGGAGAACTGTGGTCACAGGTGAGCTTTGCCCACTCACTCAGATAATGATGGCGACCCATATGGTACCTTTTCCCCGCATCCCCCTGTCCTTCATGACATGACAATACCTCCTGCCTCTACACCTTCCTTCATTCTGAAGGACATTCTCTGTTCAATGAGCAAATGCACTTGTCTCTGGAATCCAAGTAGTGTTTCAAACCTTGGGTTTGAAATATGAGCAGAGCATGGGTCCTGCTGTCTCTTGCTGCATAACTCAGTGGTTTAAAACAATAATCTATTGCTGTATCTCACAGCTCTGTGGCTTGGCTGAGTTCAGCTGGGCAGTTCTCTCTTGGGGTCTCTCTTGTGCTTACGGTTGGATGGTGACTGGAACTGGAATTCATCTGCAAGCTTGCCTGGGTGGGGTCCCAGTCAGCTTCTTCACTCATACATCCGGCACCCAGCTCGGATGGCTGGAACAGCGGCAGTTGTCTAGATCTTTCTCTCCATGCTGATTTCCCATGTGCCGGCTTGGACTTCCTCACAGTGTGGTGGTCCGGGGTGTTCAGACTTCTGGCATAGGGCCTGGCTTTCTCCAGAACAAGCCTTTCAAGAGACAAAGGCAGAAACTGGCGTCCCCGACTCAGAGGTCATGTGGCAATGCTTCTGTCACGTTTAGTTGGCTACACCAGGCCAGCCAAGATTCACAGTGAAGGGGACTTGGGAAGGGCATGAATAGTGCAAGGTGTTTTTAACTAGAGAGTAGTCACCACAGCATTTTTCAGGTAGTGCTGTTGGGTTTGCATGGAGATCCGTCTTCCTCGTGGTTAGTGAGGTGACTCTGTAAGATCATTGTCAAGAACTTGAACTAGCAACTGGCACCACGAAATAGATTTTCTTTTTGTGAGAAAACTGGACCAAAAGAGTGTTAAATTTAATAGCTAGGTCCCCTTAGCTAGAGCAGGGACAACTGCATGCAGATGTCACGGTCCAGAGACAGTCCACTAGACAGCCCAACTGGGGCCAAAGTTTACAAGTAATGAGATCAGAAACACTTTTCTGGCTGGTTTGATTACTACAAGGCAACTTGAGGAATAACGGGCTTATTTGTAAAGCCATTAAGACTGCCTTTGATGAAGGAGGGCCCATTAGCACGATGATTCTGCCTCCTCACTGAGTCCCTGTGGGCCATCTGATTCCATGACCCACGAGTCTGGATGGGGAGGCAGTTAAGGAAATCTTCTCTGAAGCCAAAGCAACTGAAATATAAGTTAAGAGAAAAACTGAACTGGCTGCTAATTCCTTTTCTGTGAAGTATCTTTCAATCCTAGTTAAAAGGACTAATTCTTCACAGCAAGGAGCCTTGTTTGCTAAATCGTTGCTAGAGGCATGAACACCAGCAGGGACAGGACACTTGGATTTTAAGTTGTAGGCAGAAGCCAATGTGATCTGAACGGCCAGCACGCAGGCCTCCGTCCCGGGGCTTGCCCACCGTGGGGCGGCTCCCAGCTCCCGTCCCTCAGGTTGGCATCACTCTGACCATGGTCTCTCTGATGACTCTGCCTAATTTTTTCCCTGTGATATTAGTTTTCATTTATTTTCCTGTGAGCAGATTTCTTCTGCCATATGCTCATTTAATTCTAACTGTGGTGCATGAACATCTTGTGTAGTACGTGGCCGTGTCCCTGGGGGCTCCCTGAAGCTGAGCCCCGTGTGACCTGTGAAACCGTGTCAATGTGAGAATCTCACTGGGCAGGTCCTGATAACTTGCATCCCCTGTACCTGGTTAAAAATAGCACAGGTCCAGAATTTTTTTGTCCTTTTAATAGGAAGGTCATACTGTTTGATTGCTCCCAAACTGCGTCATGCTTACGCATCTGGAAGAAAATTGCTCTGTGATGTGTTTTTAGAAGTTCACTTTTCCTGAGTACAGGACCTCCAAGTCTGAAACTGGCAAGTGAAGGCTGAAAGCAGGCATGTTAATCTTCAACTTTCTCATAAGCAGGAGTAGGAGTTTCTCAGGCTGCAAGTTGACAAGACGTTGATGGTTCTCAGCAGCAGGCCTTTTCAGGAAGATCCAAGGGACTTGCCTTCAGTTGTGCCCCTTGTCAATGGAAAGGTTGGCTCTGTCTGCTCAGTGTCACCTCCTGGGCACTGCAGGTAAAGGCAGAGGAAGGAGGGGGGTGGGAATGACAACATGCCTGGTGATGCTGAGTTCCCACCTCAGAGCGGCACAGGGGAATGATTCCAGTTTGTGGTAGAACCACAGCATCCCTCTTTCTGCGAAACTCTTTGATGCCCTTTGTTCATAGTTTAGCCAACGGTCCATTGTCTTCCTCTGAGTGCCCCTTCTGTCGGCTGTCCCTCCCGTGAAGCAGTCTTGGACTCTGGAGCTCTTTGGATGGGCATGCTGAGTTCCTATTGTTTGTGGGTGGTCTCTGCCCTTGGGAGGGTTGGGTGGCTGACTTTGTTATTCATTCAGCCTGCGGGGGCTGACTCAAGGCTGTGAGTTCAAATCTGTCATGTCAGCGATTTAATTTGAGGAGGTGTTTGCTTTTTTAAATAAATATGAACCTGAGATTTTTGTGGGTTCTGTCTCAAATGCCCTTCTCTCCCTCGTATACCTGAAAACTCCTACTCCTTCCTAGAAATCCCACAGCTACATTGAAGTCACCTTCCCTGCATTACATTAAATACATTCCCTCCATATGTTAAAGTGTATACGTATATATTTTTGTTGTTGTTGTTTGTTTTAATGTTCTCCCTCTCTGTGTATGCTTCAATGCCTTCATAGGCCTCGATCAGTTCACTTCTCCATCTTCGCATTTCCAAACTCTGCTTTCATGTGGGAGCTCTTCTAATCTTTTGGATTATTATTATTATTATTTTTCTTATAGTTCTCCAATTTCTTTCTGTGGAGATAGTCACCAGAACAGTACAGGGCATTTCAGGGGAAAATTAATTTATTTACCCTTTCACAAAGATTTAATCTGATCTAGTTTATTCCCAAGAACTATGGATCAGCAACTGTGTCAACGCTGACAAATGTTTTCTGTTTACATTTGTGATCATGGACAGAAGCACTTTGAACTTTCAAGAAACAGCCTATAATAATATTTTGAGATCTCCCTCGGCTGTTAAACAAAGCCTTCCTTCAAATCAGCCACAGCAGGAGTATTTACACCATGAAAATTGGCAAACACTACAAATTAGGGCTTTTTAAAAAATTTTATTTTAATGGAGAGCCAGTTTACCGTTGTGTCACTAGTTATGATGGATCATTTTGGTTCCCATGGACCCATATGTACCATTTAGATCAGCCTACGTTTCGTGAAACATTGGTATTCTATGAGATTGTGATAGGTGCTCGTTCAGAGGAGAGTTTTTGAATCATTATTGGGTAAACACAATAAAGATGTTTTTTTAAATCAAAGAACTTCTTATTGGCTTTAAAAATGATAATGTGCATTGTGAATATTCAAGAGGGAGGGGAAGATATTGAATGAGGTGTTTTCCTAAATTATTTAATCAAAGAACCCTCTCCCCTCAGAATACCTATCTATTATTACGTCGCTGGCCCCTGAGAGATCCTGGTTTAGATTTTTTTCTCCTAAACGTATTATCTCAGACTTAACTCAGTTATTTCTGTTTTTTTTTTTAAAGTGGGCTTGTGAAAGCTTCCCGTAGACGGAGGCGCCACATGAACTGAAGGAGCTCAAAGCCTTAGTGATGCGTGTCTTTCTTCCGTCTGCATTCTTCCAGCCCATCTTTCCCAGTTCTTACTCATTGTCCCGTTTGTAGCAAGAACATTCTTGTTGGTAACACACAACCTTTGGAACTTGATGAAAATCTTTTTTGAAAGACTAAATAAATTTGTTGTTTCTTTTTCCTCAAGTGCTGTCGTCTCTTCTCTAAAATCCTAATTGGTTAGATACTGCTGTAAGAAGAATACATCCCACCCCCAGTGATTGTGGTGGGTGACCCACCCTTGATTACAGGTTATGTCTATGCATGATGCACACGCGGTTCTGATCTAAATCCAACGCGGCCACGTGGCTTCTCATCTCATAACCGTGATTCAGAGTCTGTGTTTGCACAAGGCTGGGACTGTTAATTCTGCTAAATTCAATCAGGTAACGAGGGTCAGAGCAATGTTTTCTGTAAAGCAGTTTTTTTGTATGTTATTAGATTTTTTGGTGGTCTGTTGATACGAATTGTGAGAAACAAGAGCCATGTTCGAAAGGAGTATTCACAAATACCAAGAGAAGATTTTAATATGGAAGTAAGAACCAGAAAAGAATTAACTTTGAATAAATACGCATACATTTTCTTGAGATATTATTTGCATGGTTCCTGAGTTCTGTGCTCTAGCGATTTGTCAGTCTGTCTTATAGAGATTTTACTGAGGGAGTGAAAGGCAGAAGCTGTGAGTGGCCTGAGACCCCTAGGGATGGTCTAAACAGGTGAAATGCCAAGTGATAGATGCCCCCGAGGTCACAGAGCAGTTGAGAGACTGGACCTCTACGTGAATATTCATGAGGGGAGAGTCTACCCAGAGTTCAGTTTGGCAATAGGTAACAACTGAAAATGGGCTTAGATCTGATGATTTCACTTTTAGGAGCTTAGATTAAGGAAATAATATACAAGGGTGTTTACTGCGGCACCACTTACAAATTCAAGAAAGTGGAAAAACTTGAATGTCTCGCAATGGTAAAGCACATCATGGTAGGTGTGTAAAATAAATACCATACCAATCATTTAAAATGATGATATTGATCTATATTTATTCTCATGGAAAAGATGCATTATATATTGTTAAGTGAAAAAAGCTGCTCATGAAAGAGTCTGTTAGTATAAAAACATTTTGGGGGGGGTAAAATTTGTATATGTATATATGTAAACCCTACAAATATATGTGTATATGTGCATAAGAAAAGTAAGGAAGTTTACATATCATGGTGTTAATGATGGATTTCTTTTAGGGGAAGGAATATGGGTTAGCTTACTTCTTTGTGTTTTCTGTATTATCTGATTTTTTAACAACAAGACTCTGTTTAATTTTAAAGAAAAAAACAACCTGAAGCGGTTAGTTTTATCCATCCAGCCTGGGTGTACTTCCAAGGCCCTGAAATTCCTTACTTCACAGGATTGGGAACTGCTTTCCCCCGCTGCTGGCCCAGTCCTGTCTGTTCCCATCCCAGGGTCAGCCTGACTGTGGTCACGGGTACCTGAGCTTCGTGTTCTGGAGATCCATTCTCTGGAGCTCAGCCTCAGGGGCCTTCCCCGTCCGCCTGTCTGGAATTGTTTCTGAGGCCAGTACTGGTCCTTGGTTTTTTCTGGTTCCTGTCCTTGAGGCCTCACCTTGTAATCTCCAGCATCCTGGCTCTTCTAGCTGGTCTTTGTTGGCCTTCCCTGGCACTGGCTGTGGCCTCACCCTTGGCTATGGTTTCTGGTGTCCTGCTACCTGCTGACAGACCCTCTGCTGAACTCCCTTCTTGGGATCTGTCACCCATCTATATGGTTAACTCACTGCGCACCTACCATATGCCCGGGATATGTGCTGCGCCCGCCAGACAGGACTGCCTCTCAGGTCCTACAAGGGGTCCTGTCCCCTCATCACCCCTGTGGCTGGCTGTGCAGGTGGGCTCCTTCCTGCTCAGGCCACCCCATGCTGTCCAGTAACTATGTCCATTCTCAGGTACGAATCCAGGGAGCTTCCATCCCATCAGGCCCCACGGCCCTAGACAAACCAACTCAGACCCAATGCTGCATATACGTGTGTGTAACTGTTGATAAATCTGAACAAACTCACCCATTTCGTGAGAATTCTGTTAGAACCAATGAAATATCAGGAACAGGAAATCTTTTGTAAGAATCATTAGAACGGTTGTTTTCTGGATCATGGACCCTTTCGAGGATTTGGTGGAGACATTCGTGTGCTGTCACTTTAGGGAGCTGCGCAACCTCTCTGCTCTCCTACCATCTCCCTCCTCCCCATCCCTGTGGGGCCTGCTTTCTGATAGGAAACCAAGGAAGCTTTGCCAGTGGGCCATTAGGACCTGGGAGCAAGGGTTTGTCTTTGAACAGAGTCCTCCTGGAGACCGTGTCCCAGCCCCAAGCTAGGCTGGGGTGATGCTGGGCAGGCCTAACTCACTGTTGTCCCATGTGGAGCGTCACCTACTCCGCTCTTCCCTGGCAGGCCTCACTCTAAGTGCCAGCTGCAGCCC
Organism: Tapirus indicus; assembly: GCA_031878705.1. NCBI lineage: Eukaryota > Metazoa > Chordata > Mammalia > Perissodactyla > Tapiridae > Tapirus > Tapirus indicus. Next base: position 6,657,929 of record CM062923.1, on the reverse strand, counting down.
ATGAGCTTGACTTCTGGCCTCTTCTCCTCCGTCCTGTCTTCATCTCTGCCGCCTTCACTGTATTGGTCCTTCAGCCCCCATTTCCATTAATGATTATTTTTTCTGGGACGTGGTTCAACCCATAACAGTCCCCCCTCTGGCCCTCAAAAATTTGTGTCCTTCTCACATGCAAAATACATTTCTAGCCATTCTGTTTGCCCAAACAGTTAAACGGCCCAACTAACCCTACAGGGCTCAGAAATGCAGCCTCTCTGGGAGGCGGGCTCTTTCGGATGGTTTACAATATGCAGAATGCTTTTGTGTCAGCAATGCATTGGATACTTAGAACTTGCAGTAGACAAACCAGGCCTGACACGCCTGACACAGATGGAGCAGACATTAAAAAAAAAAAAAAATCACTGTTTTTTTAACATAGAAACAAGGCCCAGGGGGCTTCAGTGGGAGGTTGAAGGTCACATGGCTAGTGGGGGAGGGGAAGAGGCTAGGTCGAGGCCAGTTTCAGGCACCTGCTCCTCCCATTCTAGGGTTCATTTGTCTGTGTCTTGTCTAGCAAGAATAGATTTACTGATGGATGATCTCAGAATTTACGTATTTTTTCAGGTAGGAGATGTAATCTGCGTGGGATGGTGCAGAACAGATGAAAACAAGTGACTGAAAAGGCCACAAATGGCCTGGAAACCACTGTTAATGGGTTCTCATAATTGTCAAATCTTCTCTTTAGTCAGACTGTTTGCAATTTGATTTCAGGGATTCCACTGTATTGAGATTAGCTTGGAAAACACACCAGTTAACGCTTTTGTAGGTGTGGAGAAGTTCTCTCCTCCCGCCCAGGAGATTCTGGAGAATGGTGGCCTTCTCTTCCGCGGTTCTCCCTCCTGGTTTTGTCCCTCCATTTGCATCACAGCCGGGCCTGGGCAGGCCTCCACCTCTGTGCAAGGCAGCTGCCTTTTCTTCTGACTTTGTCAAATGCCCTGATAAATAACACACAGTCTACAGCTGTTCAGATGATGTGGCTTTTTCTAAGCAACACCTCCGCGTTCATTTCCACTCTTATAGGCTTCACCTCAATAGGCAAATAAGCTACAATGGGACACAATGTTAAACAAAATTGAATAAGTGGGCGGTGGAAACTGAGCATGAGGTGTGACAGAGTAACAACAGGACACTCTCGCTGTGGCCAAGATACTTCTCTGGCAGCCTCTGTCAGCAATTCACTTACAATCTTTTTTCGCTCTCTCTTCCCACCCCTCCCCCTTCTAAAATTCTTTTCTAGGTTAATACTGTGTCTCCAGTGTCAAACAATGGATACAAATGCCTCTTCTACTCATTTAGAGGCCATTTGCAAAAAGGGAAATCATTTCTCCAATGAGAATAGACTTTACGTATTTCGCCCGCGTGTCAGCTATAGAGATGCGGCATGAGAAAACGTCATTGTAAATCATGAAAGGGCAACACTTGGAGTTTGTTAACTTCTTGCTTCACCACTTGAAACAATTTTTGGCGATTGCAAATGTGGCTTGTTGATTTTGTATCACTGTGTGGTCTCCGCTGTTGTGTGGAGTTCCCTTAAGAAGTCTTACAGTTAGATGCAGAGTGAAACTGAACTGTGTGTGAACACCTGAGAAATTCATGCTCCAAGTATAGTGTCATTGTCTCCTACTCGTCAGCAGAAAGGAAAACATAAAAGGAGCATCCATAGAAATTTAGAATAGAAGTTAAACAGACACAGCCAGCCTCCCTCTCTCTTCTTCCCACTGTCTCAACTGTTTACCCTGCCACCGTATCCTTTCCAGCTCTGTGCCTCAATTTCCTCATCTGCACCTACACCATGGGATTGTTGGAAGGTGAAGTGAAATCACACACACAAAGTATTTAAAAGAATGCCTGGCATGCAGTAAGCACACAATTGGTGTTAGGTATTATGATCATTATTATAATTCCATTAGCAGCCCAGACTCACATTGGGTCCTATTCCTCAAAGGGGATGCTCAGCAGAACGCTGTTTATGTCTCACCGGGCCTTCCCTAACCTCCATCTGCCTCCTGAACTGTAGGGGGTTGTGCTTGGGAACGTGTATAACCAATCGTGGAATGATTTACAAATTGGACATTCATACTTCTTGGAGTCTGAAGCCCATAAAATCTGCTTTAAGCAAAGCCCACTCTGAGTTGTCAGGAGAACCTGAATCAGATGCCTTCCAACAATATATGGAGAGAAAGGATCCTGGCAGAAATTGCATATATTTTGATCATTTTATACAAAACCTCCCAAATTTTACGACTTGAACCTCATATGTCAATCTTATTAATATATACACTGTCAGATCACGATGACTTATTTTGATAGCAACATCTGTCACCCCTTCCATCGTGTACGTTTATTTGATTGACGTAGCTGACTATGTGGGATCCCATTCATCCTGCTACTTTCTGTACATCTCTCCAACTTCATGGGCTCTCTGAACAAATGTTGCTTCAGATGGAGGAGGTAGGACCTCTCGCCTCAGCTACAACGTCTAACCACATGCCCGTGGCCTGTCTGCCAAATCCGGGATTGCGTTACAATCATCAGAAAACATTTGAATATCCCTCATGCACAAGGCCTTTGGGAAGAGTGAAAACACAGGATTTGTAATGAGACTTGGTTACCATTGCAATAAGGTGAGAATTACAATAAAATCTGAAGCCAAAGCTCATTTCTATGAGAATGTGCAGCTGCCTCTCCCAAACCACATTTTTACCAGAGTTGTTAACAAGTCCATCTATGGACATGTGTTAGTTTCATTTGTAGTAAGATGATGCGTGGGGCCTTTCTTGTGCAGCTAGGACCCATGGGTAGAAAACAAAACTTGGTAAGTGCTCTCATACTCTAAAGAGAGTGCTAGAAATTAGAGTCACACACCTCCGCAGGCCCTGCCAACACCACCCACCACCCTGCCACACACATCCCCAGGCTGTATAAGAAGAGCAGGGCAAGTCTGGGGGCTGGCCTCCGGGGTAGTGCAGAGTCTGAGCGGATGGTGGTGGGATCCTTTCCTCCCTCTCATGGTAGAGCACGGTGTCTCCATCCTTGAAGTCAAGGGCAAGTCTCCAGAGGAAATGCCAAGGTCGATGGAAGTGTCTGCAGACCCAGGAGTCTGGCAGCTCTTCCTTCTCTGGATGTTTGCTGAGCTCCACATGCCCCTGGGCCCATTCTGGTGCTACTGTCAGAGTGGAATCTGGGGAGAGTTCTGAGTTCTGGACACAGGTTCTCTGAAATTTGAAGATGTGCTTGATCATATTGCCTGTTGCTTGTTTTGGATGCAGAGATTTCAGAAGGCAGGAGGGAAGCTGGGACTATAGTATTATGGGCCTTGGAGAAAGATGGGGCTGCCCCCCATCCCGTTCCAGCTTCCCAAGGCCATCAACTGGCACAGGATGCCACGCTTCTTGTGGTTCCATATGGAGGGCCATGGAAGTTACTGGAGACACAGGTCGCCAGGACAAGAGGTTGGGGCCCTGAGAGGAGGCATGGCTTCCCCTACTCAGGGGGCCAGGGTGGAGCTGAACACCATCCTGAGGAAATGACACAAACCCACCGCTGGGAGAATGCCCTGTTAGCAGAGGATGTGGGCAGCAAACTCATCCAACCTCTGTGTCCAGCCCCACCGGACCTCAGCTGTCCTTTGCCTGGACAGCCCTGCCATCTGCATCCACCATTGTTCCTCTGACTTCATTCAGGCCTCTGCTGACATGCTGCCTCCTCCAAGATACCTTCCTTGGCCACTTATCTAAAAAATCACCTCTTGTCCCTCTCCATTCCCTCGTCCTGCTTTATTTTTCTATACACCTAAGCACTGCCTGACAGCATACTGTACACTCGTCTGGTCCCTGGGTAGCTCCCCTACCTGGACACTGGGCATATAGGTCAAGAGAAGAGGGGCTTTGTTTTGGATCCCCCTCTATCTCCCCTGCCTAGGAGAGAATGTAGTGGTTGCAGGTGCTCCATGAATCTCTCTTAGATGAATGAATGAGTGAGCGGGACTGATCCTCCTGTGGTCAGGCAGTTAGTTATGGAAGGCAGTCCCACTGCTAGTTGCTCTCCTTTTGCATCTCCAGAACCATCATCTGCCCTTCTTGGGCCTGACCTGTGCCTCAGGCTTAGTGGTTAGGGCTGGGTTTGACCAGGAGAGGCACCTGCAGGAAACATGCAGGGGAGTCAGGTGTATTTACTTCCCAGCCCCCTCCCTGCTGGGCATGGCAGCGGCTGTGTCCCTCCCCTGAGGCCGCAGTGCCTGCCAGGTGTGCCCTCTGCCATGGAAGGAGCTCCCTCCTCCTCCTCTTCAGACCCAGGCAATGGCTTCCCGCCACGGCTAGTTCCTGGTCTTTACTTACCTGTCCATGGCCTTCATCTGCCCACCGTTCTGTGAATGGTCTCTTCATTGGGCTCACTGCCAGCGCCTCGAATGTGCCATCTCTTTCCTGCTGTGATCTGACTGATGCACCAGCCTATTCACCGATGCTCCTTCCTCCTGAGCCGACCACGGGAACCTCCCCACCCCGATGCCGTCCACGGGCCAGCAGCATCGGCGGGACCGGCAGTTTGGTAGAAATGCAGAGTCTCTGGCCTCCCCATTCCAGTGGAGTGAGAACCTGTACTTGAAGAAGATCTGGGTAATCTGCATGTGAGTCTGCGGAGCACCGACTAGAGATCGCGGAGGAGGCGTTGGGTAAAGATGGGACGAGGCTCCGCCCCGACTCTCCAGGGCATGTTTGTCAACTAGCGCGGCAGGCTCCTCAAGCAGCAGCTGCACACTTCATCTTTCCTCTGCCTCCCACGGGCAGAGGACGGGGGAGGCTCATCCATTCTGGATTCCGACTGCCTGGATTCCAATCTTGCCTCTCGACTCACTACCTGTGCCACTCAGGGTGCGTTCCTAACAGTCTCTTGTTTGTCCAGTGGGGATGGTAACGGTGCTGCCTAACAGGACTTAGATGATTAAATCACGTGACGCAGAAGAAGCGAGGGAACAAGCCACACGATACACGTGGGAAGGACGAGTGAGGAAGAATAAGGAAGAATATTGAGTTAAGGAAGAATAGATAGAGCCAGTGCCTGGGGGCTGGTGCTGCCCACCGCATCGCTCAATGGATGCTAAGGAGGATTGGTGGTGGGGAGGGGGGTCATTTTCGGTAGGAGTGGAGGCGGTAGGTTTAGGTAATATACAGGCTGGAAAATCCATGTGTGTATTTCTGCTCATAAAAACAAGACAATCACCTGAAATGATAATCACTAGAGAGTTCGTATTTGCTTGAGAGCTTGCAAGGCCCTTTCAAAGACGTAATACAGATACTTGAGTATGAGAAGCAGAGCCCTGAAAAGATCATTCTAGGCAGAGCTCAGTTGGATGGAGACCTTCCAGAATAAAGTTGACTGTAAATGAATCCCTGCTTCCAAGTGTCATTCTGCAGATGCACTTTGATTTCACAGCCATTGATCAATAATTCATTTGGCTGGTGACTGCTGATGACATGATTTAGTATGTCCAGCTAAATTATGTTCCCATAGGAACACTCATGCATACCAGAGGAAAAATGACAATTACCACAGTGCTGGCCCTAATTGAAGCAAGCCTGCATGCACGCCTGGACTTGCTGTTTGAGGGGAAAAACGGCCTTGTGTTCAAATCAATAGAGGGCCTAAAGCATACAGATCTCCATGAGTCCAGGACTAGAGAGAGAACTTCTGGTAATGCCACCCCTAACCAGGGGCACCTCACAGTGGTCAATGTTTATAATACCCACCAGCAAGATCACAACTGGAAAGGCCAAGGTAATGCACACCCAGGAAACTTAAAATTGCTTGAGAGTAATCCCAAGGATTTATTCAGACTTCCCCAGAAACACCTCCGTCATCTTTACCGTTGGTGGCGTCTCTGCCTATTTCTCTCTAATCCTCTTTGGGCCTCCCCTTGTTTAGTGTGAGATACACAGGTGAAATGGCAGAAGTAGCAAGCACGTGTTTCAGGTTATGATGATGGTGAGTGTGTTACATGAAGTAAAAATACCACGAGGCTTGGTTTCTAACAAAAACGGAAACCCACGATCCAAGCGATTTTGTGAGTCTAAGTCAAACACTAAAAAGAGCCTGGATGGTCATACACCTTTGTCTTCACTGTGGTTAAACAGTTTGGAGTCATATCTGACACCTTTTCCCTCTCATTGGGATCTCTTCCTTTCTTTGTCCCCTGCCACTGTCCTTGAGTGTCACAGTAATCACAGTATCAAACAGTAGCTGGGAGCTCTGGGCTTGGCATTAGGCTGCCTGGGTTTAAATTGTAACTCATGGCTCACGGGCTGTGTGGTCTTGGCAAGTTACTTAGCCTCTCTCTCCTTCAGTTTTCATGCCTATTAAATAGGCAAAATAATATTTTCTTACCCCTATGGTTGTTGTGAAGATTAAATGAGCTCTAATGCAGTTACATTCTTGTGCAGTGCTTCCTATATACTTATTATACAGTCAACATTAATGTATATTCTTTATTATTATTATTATTACCACCAGTGGTTTCCTAATTGGTCAACTTACCTCCAATCTTTCTATCCCAATCAACAATTATTAACACTACTGCCAAAGTAAAGTTCTGGAAGACGTACTCTGATTAAAAACAACCCTAATGGCCTCCCACTTCCTATAAAATGAAGATCAGGATTTTTAGAACAATATACGAAACATCCATGACCTGGCCCTTCTTATCTTTACACCTCTCTCTAGCTATGCTAGCCTATTGCCAGGTTCTTAAAAGTCCTGCATTTGTCAACCTGTGTGTTCATGAGATCCCTTCCTTCCACCCATCCACCCGCTCACCTGACCACCTGTCCATCCACCCACCTGCCCACCCATCCACCTACCCAGCCATCCACCCATCCGTCTTACAGATATTTATTGGATGCTTACTCTGTGCTAGGTGTTTTACTAGGCATTGAGGATACAAAGATGAACAAGTAAAGGAAAAACTGAGAAAACAATTTGGGATAATGATAACTGTTATGAAGAAGTGCAGCAATGTCCTGCGGGTGGAGCGGTTCCTTTCGATAGGGTAGTCAGGAAGCCCTCTGGGGCTAAAAGGCATTTGAGCTAAGACTTGGGGAGGCTGCTATGGAAAGCTCTTGAGTGAGAACGTTCCAGGCGGGGGTAACAGCTCATGCACAGGTTTTGCAGTAAGCCAACTGTTGCAACAAACAACCCCTAAATCTCAGTGGCTCAACACAATTAGTGTATTTCTTTCTCACTTTAGAACCCAGTGCGTGGGAGGACACTGCTCCTCCACCCAGCCGCACTGACGATGTGATGCCACAGCCTCCAGGGACTCCATACCTTGTGTGTTCCGCTGTCAGATGGGAACAGAGAGGGAATGTGGAGGATCGCAGGGCGGGGCCAGAAGGGGCTGATACCATGCCCTACCCATTCCACGGGCCCAACTATGAGCTGACTGCAAGGGAGTTTCTAAATGTGGCCTCTGTGTGGGACTAGGGGGAAAAAAGACATGACCTGGAGACACGTTCTGATCTCCGTCCCGGGCCTTGAGGCAGGAAGAACTTGGACTGTTTGGGGAACAGAGTTTAGTGTGCAAGGGGGAGAAGGGAAAGATGTGAGGGCAAAGGGTGCACTGGAACAGTGCCTGCAGGCTATTTTAAGGAATTTGGATTTTATTTCATTATCAAATGGAAGCCTTTATAAAGACTTTTATGCCAGGGAGGGACGTGAACAAACTTACAAGTTAAAGAGACCTCGTTGATGTGGAGAAGGGATTGAGGGAATGTGTTAGTTCCCTATTGCTGTTGTTACAAATTACCACCAGTTTAGTGGCTTAAACCGAGACACATGACTCTGTTACAGCCTGGAGGTCAGAGGTCTAAAATCTTGCTGTGTTCCTCCTGGAAGAGCTTCAGTGGAGAATCCGTCTTGCATTTCCAGCTTCTAGAGGTGGCCGCATTCTTAGGTTTGCGGCCTCTTCCTCCACCTTCAAAGTGCATTACTCCCACCTCTTGTTCCGGGGTCACATCGCTGTCTCTTTCTCTCTGACTGTAATCCTACTGCTCCCTCTTCTATGAACCCTTGTGATTAAGTTTTCTCACCCAGACAATCCCAGATAATCTCCCCATCTCAGAATCCTTAACTCAGTCTTGGCTCTCAATCCTTTTCGTCGTGTAAGGAAACATACTCACAGCTTCCAGAGATTAGGACGTGGACATCTTTGGGGGTCATTATTCAAATGACCAGAGGGTACAGGAATGATGACGAGATGACCGGTAAAAAGACTGTTGCCGTAGTCCTAAGCTAAGACCGTTGTGATGGGGCCCATGGATTTGAAGGAAAAGTGCACAGATTTGAAGACTGTTTGGGGGGCAGGATCCACAGGTGTCGGTCACTGGTCCTGGAAGATAATGAAGAAGGAACAAAGGAGGGGCCCAGGTTTCTTGCTTGGATGTAATTGATGAAATAATGACCGGAGTCATTCAAAGAGTCTATTCAGTAACCAATGATGAGTAAAAATTCTAAAATTGTCTGTAATTTATAGGGTTTGTGATAAGGAAAGAACTCATAATTATAAACTGGTTATCACTGAAGATTATACACTGATTTTGTCTGAATCATTAATTAGCAAATGAATCAAGCTGCTGATATCTCATAAACAAGCTATTTTAATTTATTTTTTAAAAAGTACCATGCAGTGAAAAGGAAGAACTATAGAGGTGAAGACTGAGAAATATTCCTTAGAATTATTTTTGTGTTTCAGAGTATATTTTAAAACTGATATTTGTGAACTACCAACTTTCACTCAATAAGCTACAGCAAAGTTTGAGCTACAATAAATTAAATATTTTAATTTAAAAATTAATGTGGCATAAGCAGTTGCATATTTTCCAACTTCTGAAAGACATTTAAGATCTTCATTACTCTTCAAAGACTATGGGCTTTGGCTACAACTTCCATTTTCTCCCTTTTTTCTTTCTTAATTCTCTTCCAGTTCTCTATTGCTGCAGAGTGAACTACCCCACGATGTAGTGGCTGGAGACAACAACCATTATTATGGTTTATGACTGTGTGGGTCAGGACTTCAGACAGGGCTCGACTGATGGTTCTTCTGCTTCCCTTGGTACAGACTAGGATCACTGAGTGGTATTCATCAGGTGGCTGGCCTGGTCTGGACCATTCCACACGGCTTCACTCACATACTGCGCGCCTTGGCAGGGTGGGCTGCCTGGTTGGGTTCAATGGGACCCCCCCTGCCGTGTCCTTTCAGGGCTTCTCCATGCAGTCTCTCCAGCGGGGTAGTTCAGACTTGTCACATGACAACTTAGGGCTCCAAGGGACCAAGGCAGAAGCTTCCAGTTCTCTCAAAGGCTAGTCTTGGAACTGGAATTGGGTTGCCAGATTTAGAAAATAAAACTGTAGGATGCCCAGTTCAATCTGAATTTCAGATAACAATAATTATCAGTATAAGTGTGTCTCAAGTGTTGCATGGGGCATGCTCATACAAAAACAATTGTTATGTACCTGAAATTCAAATTGAACTGGGCAAGCTGCATTTTGTCTGACAGCTGTCGCCTGGAATCACTTTCACTATTGTCTATTTGTCAAAGCAGCCACCTGCCAGCCCAGACCCAAGGGGGAGGGCAGATAGGACCCACCTCTCCATGAGAAAACTGTCAGTGAGCGTGTGGCCTTCTTTAAGTCACCACCGACACTGCAGTTGTCCAGGCTTTGCTCGCCATTGGGATGTAGGAACTGCCAGTGCCAATGCTCTCCACGGGCTTCCCAGCTGGGCCGAGGTCCGCGGTGACACAGTCGCCTCAAATCCCAACAGTCTTGGCACAACAGGCAGCATGGCACAAAGCGCGAGGATCCGGATCGACCTGTGTGTAAATCCCGCGGTGCCTGAGGCAAGTGGCTTGCTGTCTCTGAGCCTCAGTTTCCCCTATGTGTTCCATGCTCATCGCCGTAATACCGTGGGTTGCAGGAAGGATTAAACAAGGTGAAAAATGAATATAAAACAAAGCCCCAGAAAACAGAACAGGTTCTCCAGCCACAGGAGCCACCCTTACTGTTACCATCGCTCTAGCAAGTAGAAGACATGTGAAACGGGAAGATTGCACTTCAGTGACCGTGAACTGTGTGAGCTGAGCGAACTCCTCCATGACTTGACTTTGCTCTGAGGATTTCACTTCATGAAGTTTCAGTTCCTTTCAGTACGTCACGTGCCTGGTCTCTGAGTGGGTTAAACATGAAAGTGAATGCAACTCATACTGCCTTTCACCAAGGAGTCCCTTCTTGTATAATATTGGAGTAATATTGTAAATATTTTCAAATCAGGCTTGGAGGACACTGATTTTCTTTAACCCCCAACCAAGCCCTTCAACGTATCCTAAATTGCTATAAATATCAATATATTTATCTCTTTAACATTCCAGGTGATTGTATTCTGTCCATCGCACTGCAGCTGTCCAGGTGAAAAGAGGAGAGGCCTTTTCTGTGCACGAAGGTGCATTTCCACGCAGCAGCCACGTGACCGCAGAGTTCTCCCTCCCACCCTACACTCGACTCCCCTCGCCCCTGCCCTCACCCCAGGAGCTCGGCCTGGATCCCCGGTGGAGACTCTGAGAAGGACAGGCACATTTATTTGTGGTCTAATCATGGATCAAATTAAATGTAGGCAAAATATTTGACAAAACGCATTTTGAAAAACAAAAATGAGTTTTAGGGCCTGTCACAGCCAATAAATTCACTTAGATAAAAGGCCCTATGTGTAATAAAAATGTCCCATTTAAGAAATTAAATGATCTTGTCATTTGTAACAAGGATTAATAGAATTTTCAAATGGAATGTGGTAAAATGAAGCTCGATGAGTCACAATGGCCTTTCACATTTGCAATATTCCTAAGATAATTATTAATTAACATACCAGAAACGATTTTAATGTAACATTGTGCTACAGATTTAAACACCCAAATGGAAAATGCTTCTTATTAAGGTTTCTCATCCTTTCTTAAAATTAAAATGCTAAACTAATTAAAACCAAAGGTACTTTAAAAACAGTTTGCTTCCAAACAGATTTTTAATATATGCCAAGTCAAGTATGAGCCTAGAGCTATTTCTTGGGGGATAGAATCAGAAATCTATTAAAAATGGGATTTCTAATAGATGTCCTAACAGCTTTTCCTCTATCCACATGTAATCTGTATGGCAATAATGCCATTTAAGGCAGAATTTGGCCGCAGGTTGTGTATTTCATAAGAGCATTAATCTAAGCAAGACGTAAGTCACACTTTATCACAGATATGCTGAAGTGAGTCCCATGGTCTCCCATTCCTCTAGTGTAATCTTCAATTTCCTTGTTATGACCCAGAAAGCCTTACATGATCCAGCCTCTACCTGTTTTTTCTCCCTCCTTTCATTGTGCTTGTACTTCAGCCATTTTAGCCTTCTTTTACTTTCTTTGAACATGTCAAGCTTGTTCCTGCTGTAAAGTTTTCGTATTTTCAATTCCTTCTACCCTAAGTCATCACATAGCCTGTTCCTTCTCACCATTTTGGTTCTGATTGTCCTACCTAAGATGGTCCTAGTCTAGCCCATTACCCTGCATTATCTTCTTTAGGGCACTCATCATGCTGTAAAGTATCTTAATGTTGTTTCCTTGTTTACTATTTGTCTCTTTCAACTAGAAGACAAGCTCCATGAAGTCCCTGTCTGCCTTGTTCCAATCGGAATCCTCGGGGCCTAGAACAAAGCTCAACAGCTGTCAACAGCTGTTCAATGAACACAGGCACCGTGCCATCCAAAAACGACAACAAAAAATGACTACCGGCCAGCTGGGTAGGAAAATTGCGTCGGTTTTTAAAGAAGTTGCCCGGGTCTCACTGTGAGACCTTGAAGAAATTTAGATAAAAGCTTGTGGGCAGGAAGTGGGAAACATGCGTATTAATATGCTCAGCTAATCTCTGAATCAAAGAGAAAGACAAAGGAAAGAAAGATGACATTGACATAAAAAGGCTGACAGCAGTGGGGGCCTGAGGGATCAATGTCAAGAACCAGAGGCTGATATTTTTTGATGTTTTTCGATCTGAGTCTCTCTTTTTTATTTTTTAAAAGGCTCAATTAATTTTCTTTCTAGGTTTGGAAGTGTTCAAGAAATGCTTATCAATGTTTATTTGGGAGTCCCAATTTTCTCTTTCTTCTTATTCCTCATACCTGATTAACTCACGTGAACTCAAAATTGTGAATAAATGGCCTATTTACAATAACACAAGACTGTTCTGTTTTGTCCTGTATACTCTCTCTTCTTTCGTGTAAAAGTCACTCTGCCCTTCTCCATCACCTCTACTCCATTTCATTTTCTGCTTTGGCAGCCTCTGGTACCCAGAAATTTATCTGACAATGTGTTGATGGATCTTAGAGTTCTGTGGAGACTTGCTGATGTTCCAGAAGGACATTCTTCAGGAAAACTGTCTTAGAAGTTTTGGTGAAATGATAGTTTTTTTTTCATATTTTAAAGTTGTGTGTTTTTTTTCCTTCACTGTCTAAAGTACTCTCCCATACATAGCCTGAAGTCATGCATTTGTTGCTAATTTATCAGGAAGCTCTAAACCAGCAAGCAGCAGATGCGGTCATCAACACGTTAAATATGAGCCCGTGGGCCGTCTGGTGGCACAGTGGTTAAGTTAGCACACTCCGCTTTGGTGGCCCGGGGTTTGCAGGTTCGAATCCCAGGTGTGGACTTATGCACCGCTCGTCAAGCCATATGCTGGTGGTGACCCATATACAAAATAGAGGAAGATTGGCACAGATGTTAGCTCAGGGCCAATCTTCCTCACCAAAAAAAAAAAAAAAAAGAGCCCGGCGTATTAAAGGGCTTACTATATGGTAGCTGTTAATAATAATGGTGAGTATAAATAAAACAGCTAAAGAGAAAGAAAACTTACTGTAGCCCTTATTACCTTCTCATGAGTCTACAAGACTAATAGTGATTATTATAGTTTTCCTTCAGCATGGCTCCACTGTAAGTTAGAAAAAATGCATTTAAATCAATGCCAATCTATGTATCTATATAAGTACGCATCATTTGTGTAACACATATACTAAGTAGGCAATTCAACAAACAAGTGTTGAATTTGTGTGTGCCAGGATGCGAGAATCAGTAAGCAGCGATTCCCTCCCCAAAGGATGTCTCCCCTGGTCAAGAGCATATATTTTCTAGGAAGTAGCTCTACCACTTCATTATGTTTCTGAAATTTTTAAAGTATAGTTTCTGATTTCAAAGCAGTGAGCAACCACCCTGTGTTCACGCTTTATAAAATTTTTGTTGAGAAGAAAAACCACCAAGCAATAGTTGATTAGTGTAGAATGTTACCTACTTCTGAGTATCAGGGCGGGGGCCACCGGTCTGCCCATGAGCCTGGATAAAGAAATGGTCGCTTCTAGGAAATTGTGGGACAGGGGAAAGAGCACGGATGCTGGGATTACGAATGACCGTGTTGGAATCCCTGTCCAACCTCTACTAGCTGTTTAATCTTAGTTAAGTCAATCTCACCGACTCTCATTTCTGGCTTCTGTAAACCGGAGGTAGGACTTATCCTTGTGCTGTTTGTTAGGAGAATTGCTCAAGGTGACGTGGAGAGCACCAGCACAACGCCACGGCCTGTGCTAGAGCTGCTGCGCAGTCACAAGCGATCACAGCTACTTTCCACAGGTGCTGGTTTGTTTCCAAGCGTGCGTCTAGACCTTCTCGGGCCTGTGGCCGATCTGTACCACGCGCCTTGCTCCAATCTTCCTCCTGCATCCCCGCAAGTGCCATTCACCTGCATCTCAGTGATCGTCTTACCTCTCGGAAGTTTGGGTTAGCACTGAACCTTTTATTCTCAATTCCCAGTGACTTAATGTGTACACACTTTTAATTTCTACTGTAGTAAATATTGATGTCCCTTATAAACAAAAATCCTTTGGAATCCCAATTTTTAAGAGCGCAAAGAGGTCCTGAGACCAAAAAGTTGAACTGTTGATCTACTCAATGGGATTTCAGCTTAGCTGAATATGTGGACTGGGGATTCTTTCCTCTCATTTGTTTATTGAGTTATTGAACAAATCTAACCAGGCGTCTACTTCGTGCAAATTATTTGACTATTTTGGGGGGATGGAGCAATGGATGACGGTCCGTTGCTCCTGCCTTCAGGAAGCTGACTGCGAGTTGATGTGGATGGGTGGAAATGGCTCTCTGTCTGTTCGCAGGTTGATTGCTAACACTGCCGCCCACTTTGCAGTATGGTTTTCAGCTCACAGAGCTGGTGGCCGAGCGCTCTGTCTTTCCGGGGAGTGTGCATGACAGTTGAGATGGCGACACTGTGACCCACATGACAGTAACTGCTGTTTCTGCTTTTCTACTTGTGGGTCAGCCCGAGTGCTCTGGGCTCTCTCGTGGTAGCCCTAGGTTAGCAGTCCCTCACACAGAACGCCCGAGGGGTGCAGCTCTGCGACGCTGACCGCTGACCACACTCCCAGCAGATAACCATCTCCAGCCGCCTCTGCCTGGAACTAAAATTGTCGGCAGAGCTCTGAACGCAGTTTGGGTTCTGCGGTCTTAGGTTGATAACTGCTCTGCTATACTCTGCTCCTCTTTGAAACAAAGTGTTCCCAGGCTGTTCCTCGAAACAACTGCCCCTGAGGCTGAGCTTTCTGCTTCTTTTCACTTAGGGCTCCAGAGGCCCTTCTGGCTGTCAGGAAACTTCTCTCTCGCCCTTGGCCTGTTTGCAGCCTCTTTCATTCTGCTGTTGAATGCATGACCCACTTTTCTCTCCTTTCAACGGGTAGCAAAGGGGACTAGGAACAAAAGGGCATTCTCAACAATGTTATGAGGAAATTCAGGACCGGCTGAAACTTCTCGTTGGTTCGGCCCCTGGGAAATTTCATCCTCTGTTAGTTTACACTAGATTTTCTAAACGACTTCCAGGGCTCTGAAATTTGCTTCCCTATATGGTGAGTGACATCATTTTATACAAAATAGTCGTATGAAAGGACTGAGCACAGAAACAGATATGTTCTTTGGACTAGCCTTTACCTTCCTTGCTATTACACTATCCTGCCTCACGGAGGCACGTTTTCTGACAAGTATGTTATTACATTGTAGTAATTTACACCTCCCTTCCCACTCTCAATAATAATAATAATAGTAATAATAATTTGCACTAAGGGTTTAGCAGTTTGCACTTATGTCTTTTACGTTCATTTTACCTTGAAACTAGTAGCAAGAATACAGCAAACCACATCGTGCTCCCCCACGCCAGCCTTGCAGAGAGTACTTTACTGATATTAATTCCTTCGATCCTTGTTGCAACCCTGTGAGGTAGATTTCATTCTCCCCCATTTTACAGGTGAGAAAACTGAGGCATGAGAGGTTAAATGACTTGCCCAGGTCACACAGCTAGTGCAGTGGTGGAGCAAGATGCCATTCTGCTGTCTGTGTCCCAAGCTCACAACTGTCACCATAAGGCTCTTTGAAGGATCGTCTTGTGGCTCATGTATCACCTATCAGATCCCTGAGCACCGAGTGCATCATGGAACACCTGCATAGCATCCGTCAGGACAGGTCTGGAGGCAGAGGGTGAATGTTCACTGGGGGTCCACAGTATAGGCCAGGATGTTTACTTATTTTCAGGATCCTTCCCCCTCTCAGGTACTAGACTCCTCCCCTCCTCATTTCTGAGACTAAAATTGCTGAAATAATTGGGTTCCACCATGATGGGCTGGGTGGGGACAAGAAGAGGAACGGTCCCAGGGAAGAACGCCGGGCATGGCATCTTGCATGTCCACTGCATGGTGTCCTCTGACTAGAGAGAAGACTGATTCTGTCAGAACAGTGGCCCCGGAGAGCTCAGCGTGGACCCCAGGTGCCAGGCCCTGGACCTGCTCTGACCACTAGGCAGGGGCCTTTCCCACAGGGCTCAGTTTTAGGAGTTGGAGGTAGGATTTTCCTTTCCTTCCTCACGTCCCCTAATAGTAGACTGAGGAGAGTACTGCTACTGGGGAATCGTGTGACATTTTTATTCTGGAAAAGAGTATATATTTAAAGGTTGCAACAAATGTCTTTTGCTGTGTAACCCAGAGAGCCGTGGCCATGGAGCAGGTCTGTTTGGGGGTGCACCGTTGGACGGGCCTGGTGAGGGGCAACCCGCACAGCTGGGGCCATCTTGTCTGGTGAGTTCCCTCTGTCTGCACAGATGTTCTGTGGCCCGAAGCTCCGTGGTTTGCAGCTCGCTCTGCTCTTGATGCATCATTTATGGAGTAGCCTGATTCCAGGGCACATGGCAGCCCTCCTGTCTCCCAGCCAACAGCCTCAGCTGTCTGGGGCATTTATGACAACTGTGTAGCTGCAACCGGGCCGGCTTTGCACTGTTGCCTGGAGCGCCTGTGATGCGTCCTCTCGCTGCCCCATTAGTTTACCCAGCACCGTGGCACTCGCTTCTCTCGTATCAGGGACCTTTGGTCAAGCACAGAAAGGCAACGCCTGGGTATTCTCCATTCCCGTGCTGGGATGCTAGGACAAGGGTGCCACTGAAATCACACTGTGTGTGAAATACCTGTCATGTGCCGGGCGCGGTGTTATGCGCTTTGCCTAACTATTTCATTTAATCCTTACAACAACCCTCTGAGGAGTACAGAACTATCCTCACTTTTACAGGTGAGGGAATCAAGGTCAGGAGAGGTTAAGTAACTAAGATATGGTCACACGGCTAGTAGTTAAGTGACAGAGTAAGGATTCTGGCAGTGGCACTGGTCACCATCTGGGTCCTTTCGCGGGTACTCCCATGGCAACTCCATGTGGTTGGAGACCAGAGCAAGGACCAGAACATTCTGGACTTCCCTCAGCAGGCTGGGGTGCCCATACATCCAAATGAGCACAGAGAACTTGCAGACAAGGGTTTTCAGAATTGAAGTCAAACCGGAGTGTGTGCAGTTCATTTCTCCAACTAGCAGCTCTAGGGTTTTCTCTCAGCAGTGTGAGCATCACTGGACCTGACGCTCAGCCCACGGGGAGCTCAGCGAGAGAAGGCCCCACGGGAGGGCGTGTGAAATCCTTGGCCCGGCCTGTGTGAGGAGGAATGGTCCCGGCCAGGGCCTCCCGTTGTTTTCTCTCCCAGGGCTCAGGGTATGTGCCCAAGAAATCCTCCTTTGATGAACAAGTTTATAAAAATTGATCCTGGCCACTGCTGGCTTCTCTCCCAGCCCCAGCAAATGTCCCCCCAGTGTGGAGGTGGCTGGGGAGGGGTCCTGGGCAGGGAAGACAGCCGGGGAGGATGCTGCCTCTGGCCAGCAGGCACACTCTGCTGCTCTGCTTCTGTCACCTCCCTCACCCGCCTCCACACCCTAGGTCAGTCCAAGCACCTGTTTTCAGAGAAAGGACCCCTTGAGAAAATGATGCATTTGAAATAGGCAGAAGGAAGGCAGAGGGGGAATTGGGAGTGGGGATACGGGAATATGGTCAGTCCTCACTGTGGGTCCCTGGAAGAGAGAACAGACCACGTCTAGTGGGTCTTCAACAAACTGGTGTTAATTACCTTTGGTGTGAAGAGGTGACCCATATCAGTAGCTTTTAGACTTTTTGAGATGTTAGTGAGAGCTGTGGACCCTCTCTCCAGAAAGAGGAGAGCACACACTATTTCAGGGACCCCCAGGACCCCCTGGACTGGTCTGGCTTTAGAAACTTGGCATTAGAGAGAAGAAAAGGGGTCGTCACCTGTGGGCCCAGCGAAATGAATACCAGCAAAGTCATCCAAGACTGTCCATTTGTTGTCTTTTTAAAATTTGTATCATGTAATGAAATTACAATCTTTAGCATGAAAAAATGATCACAAGAATGCCAGTACTTTCTGTCGGCTTTTTTTATCCCTCTGATCGAATTAAAGTTTACTTGGAAAAAAATTCTGTAATCCTCAAACATAGACCACCTGAAAGGTCATCCAAGGTCCCTCATTGCGGGGGACTCACTCATCACTCACTTCCCTCTCAGGATCACGGGAGAGGTGTGTGCGTGTCTTTATTGAATTTCTTCAGGTTCTTCCAGAAACCTGCCTGGGACTCCTGCTGAAATGGTCATAGAACAGACACTACCATCCCCGCTCCCGCTGCTGCTCCGAGGTGTTTACGTGCATTATCTAGATTCTTCTCAGCTAGGGAAAGGACTCAGGGCTCAGAGAGGCTGACTTGCCCTGAGCCACAGAGCCAGGCCAGGGCTGGGACATGGGAATTCCCAGAGCGCCCACAAAGCACATCCGGCCACGTTCTGCATTCGCTATTTTTAATGGAATCAAGTTGTTTGTCAACCTTTCCGCAACGGGAAGCAGTCACGTAGCACAGCCTCTGACCCCTGCCCTGGTCTGGGTGCTGGGCGTGGATGGAACAGGAGCCACTGGGCTGGAGGGCTGGGGCGGTTTGCCTGGTGGGAGCAGGGCTGTGACCCCTGCAGCGACATTTGCCTGACAGCATCTGTCCCCTACGTCTGCCTTCTTGGACTGAGTCTCTCTGTGGTCAGCTGTGGCCCCGAGATCCTGGCCAGCACCCGGGGCAGTGGGAGGGGTGGTGGGAACAGCCGGGCTGTGTTAACACACCTGTGCTGGCCTTCCAGCTGTGCGCTTCACAACAGGACGGCTGTTAGCCATTGCGAAACATTTTCACACCACCCACCCGCTCGCCACTGCTCTGTAACATTTGTTGGCACTCACCAGCGGGGTTGAACTGCTTTATTTTATTTATTTTTATTTAGAAAGGGACACCAGAATTCTTTATGTCTGGAAATAAGCCAACCTGGCCCAGTGCTTAGTGCAGAAATATTCCATCTCCCTTCTGTGCCCAGCATTATTTTTGTTTTCTTCGATACACAACCTAGATACGCTACAGCAAGGAAATTGGCTGATTTTCGAAACCAAAACTCTTTTCCTGTTTATCAGCGTTGAAAAAAAATTCCACCGTTGTCGATCACGATGCCAGTTTATCTTTGTGGGTGGTGTCTGATTCGTTTTCTCTTTCATCTGCCGTGTGGTCCTCATATTGCTCCAAAGGAAGTGGCCGTTATATCTTCAAGCCAAGATTAGCAAATCAGTATTATTATTAGGATTGATACTAATCCCTGACACTCGAGGGACCTGGTAACAGACGGCATGTGGACTTTGCCCTCAGCTCAGCTTGGTCACTTAGGAGTAAAGTGGGCCTGGGCGGGTGTCTTGTTAACTTCCCTGAGCCTCATGGGGCTTCACCGTGAAATGAACAGCATGTGACATGGTGGGCGCTCAGCCACTGCTGGTGGTGGGAGCTCTTCCTGACCCTTTGTCAGGGTTTGTTGTCTTCTTGTGTGTTTTCTGCTGCCAGAATTTAACCTCTGTGAGGGCAGGGGCTCCCGCCCATTCTCTTCACTGCTGCACCTCCAGAATGGGGTGCCCGACACAGCACACTCAACAAATATTCGTTGAATAAATAAATGAATGAATGAGTGAGTGAATGAATGAATGCCAGGTCTGTATTCCTGAAACACATTATTTTCATTAGCAAGAGGGGGTGGACAGACACACAATGGAGGAAAAGGAAATACCCAAGCTCTTGGAGAATTTTGTGCCTGCCCACCCTCTCCTGCCAGCCTCTCCATTTTTCCTGTCCCCAAGGATAAATGAGGCATTGGGGGTATGCTGCAGCACAGGACAGCAGAAGGTGCTGGAAAGAGGTTGAGCAAGAGAAGAACATGGCTCTGAAAATTTGCGGGCACCCAGGGCAAGAGTTCAAATGGGGGCCTACATATTAAAGATATTACTATTTAAAATTACACATTTAGCTTCACTGTTGAGTGAAATAGTTTCCCTCCTCTTGCCTTGACCTCGATGGTCAAGTTCAGATTGGGAGTTCAGACTCCTTGAGGCCCAGTGCCAGCACATGGCTTCCAGCCCCTGCCCCCAGCCTTCCTGGTCCACACACATCCCTCTCATAGTCCCTCCCTGGATGTCACTC
Source organism: Tapirus indicus (assembly GCA_031878705.1). Classification (NCBI taxonomy): domain Eukaryota; kingdom Metazoa; phylum Chordata; class Mammalia; order Perissodactyla; family Tapiridae; genus Tapirus; species Tapirus indicus. The sequence continues at coordinate 6,637,904 of CM062923.1, read as the reverse complement.
TGCCCTGCCAGGGCCTCCCACCAGGTGTGGACACTCCAATCCATGCATTCCAGCTCCACCATCACCACCGCAATGGGGGCCTTGGCCTTGGGGGTGGACATGCCACAGCGGGTTTTCTGGATGAGGACAGAGGACTCAGGGGAGGGACGACACAGGCCCTGGAAGTGGGCTTGGTGACATCTGGGCTAGGAATCCTGGGGTCCTGGGCACCCAGAACATGGTCCTGGTGGGGTCATGTCCCCTTTGGGGGGCACGTCCCTGGCCCCATCGACTCCTGCCCCCATGGAGAGGGGTGCAGCAGAGGACAGTCAGAATGGGGGCCTCCAAAGTGCACCACCAGGACACGGGCCACCCTGGCCCCATCAAAGGGCTGTGTGGGTTCAGGGAATGCTTCTCCCCTGATGGCTGCAATAAGTGACAAGATTGAGAGAGGAAGAAGCCTGAAGAAGTGCTGGCCTCAGACATGAAGTGTTGGGCAAGGACTGAGGCCAGGGTCATGAAGACCTTTCCCTGCTGTCAGGTCTCAAGGGCCCCCTTGACTGCCCTGTGCGCTAAGAATAATCTTGCAGGGGCCAGAGCTTCAGTCTGCAGAGCACCTTCTCGGACATCACCCTCTCGTGCCCTTCACAGTAGCCCTAGTTGGGCCAGCTGAGTCCTACCTCATTTTACAGGTGAGGTGAGGAGACCAAGTCTCCGCAGGCTGGCAGGGCCAAATTAGGACTGTTTTCACAGCAAAGGGGTTCAAGGCCTCAGCCAGGGGCACGCAGTGAAGCGGAGGCAGGGACAGGTGCCCGTCCAGACCCCTGTTCCCTGCACCGACTCTCAGCAGAGTGGCCGATGGGCAGGTGCTTCCAGCTCAGCCTGGGCTGTGAGTCCTCTCGGGCCCAAGAGCACGAACAGCCTGTGCTGCTCCGACGGTCTGGCTCCACAGCCTTGGGGGCACAGGTGGCTCTGGACGTCTTGGGCTGAGCCCCTCTCCAAACTTGCAAATTAGCCCAAGATGGGGTATGGCCCAGCCTCTCTGCCTGCCCTGACTCCTCAGGGACCCCGGGGTCCTGAAGCAGACACAATCTTAAGCACATTCTAAGTTCTCTAGGCCTCACTTGTCTCCTGGCCCCCTGGGCTCTCCTCATGAAGCACCATGGCGGCTGCTGCCCATCCTGCACCCCTCATGCCTGGTGGGGTGAGGGCAGAGGCTCATCAGGTGCGGGGGCTCTGACCCCCACCTCTCCTAGGCCAGGCTCTGAGGTTACCTGGAGAAGCCAGGTGAGCCCCTGGGAAGTGTAGGTGTTCACTGCTTGTGGTGTGGTTGCGACTCACGGGGACTGGGGCGGGGGACAACTCCCCAACATGCTCCCTTGGGTGGGCCAGTCCAGGGCAGGGTTGTTCTGTGCAGCTGATTTCCAGATGTCCCACATGGCATGGGGTCACTTAGTGTCTCTTGGTGGCCGGTGGAGCAAGGCCGCTTGGTTACGTACCACCTTGTGCCTGCTTCCCATCCCTCTCTTGCCTCCCTTTGCCCTCACCGTGTCTGCCCTGGGACTGTCTTCCAGTCAACCGGGAGCATCCGAGCCAACTCAAGCCTTAAGGTGGCTGTTTGTTGCTGGGTTTTCTCAGTCTGCAGAGACGTTCCCTCTCCGACTGTGGCTTCGGGGCTTCTGTCCCAGCATTTGTGAACCTTCCTGAAATTTCTTCTACTCCAGCTTCCCTGGTGAAGAACAAAACAACAATGAGCCACAGGGTGATGGATTCTCAGACAGAAGCACTGACTCACTGGCTGTGTTGAAAGGGTCAGTGTGCACAGTACTTAGGAGAGTGGCCTCAGTAGTCACACTGTCTGCACTTGCATCACAGCACTTACTGTGTGGTCTTGGGGAAGTTTCTCAACCTCTCTGGACCTTAGCATCATCTTCTGGGAAATGGGGATAATGACAACATTTACACCATAGGCTTGTTGAACAGATTAAATGAAATAAGGTCAAAGCCAGGGCCATAATAAGCACTCAATAAATGTTAGTTGTCCTCTGAGCTACTCAGAACAGGTCTTCCTTCTTTGACTTGACTGCTCTTAAAATAGTTAACAATTGTTACCATTTATTGAGCATCTTCCACACACCCAGGACTTTGCCCAAACGCTTTCATTTAACTCATTGACATTTTACAGTGAGAACACTGAGGCTCAAGGTGAGCCAGAGGGCAAATGTCTTGAGTCGGAAGTTGTACCCAGGTCCGCCTGACGCCAAAGCCCGTATTCTTTCCTCTGCGTCACCCCGAAGAGCATTTTCATTCTTTTCTTTCTTCCAGGAACACCTGCGCCTTCTTTCACCATGAAGCTTCCAGAACTGACCGTTGAAGTGCAAAGAGGAAAGGACAGATGTTAAGGACAGTGAATGGGTTCCACTAGAAGGGGAAGGTACAGGGCTGAAGCAGCAAAGAAGCAGGCTTATGGCAGGTGTTACCACGTACAGCATGCCTTTCCTAACAGGCATAACAAGAAAAGAAAACTGACAGAGTTTGGCTTCATCTGAAGATGTGAAGAGAAGACCCCATCTCTGAGAGACATTTCCATATAACACAAGACCTGAGGGTCCTGGCCCTCATGACACAGGAAGTGCTGCGGTAATGCCCGAGTTGGAGGGCAACTGGAGTCCTGCCCCGTGGACAGTCTGATCAGCCTGCCTGTGGTGCCTGTCTTAAAGCCACAGACACGTCTCCCCTCTTGAGAGCACATGTCCTAATGTGGTTGGACGGTCCCTGACAAGAATGGGCAGCGTGAGAAAGGCAGCCTTGGGGGAGTCCCACTGACATCTGCTGTCTGGTGTGGGTGAGCCCCGCCATTCACTCCCTGCTGAGAGAAACTCTGTCCTATGGTCAAGCAGTGGAAGCACAGATGTTGTTACTATTTTTTCTTTTTGAGTTGATGTGGACAATGACTTCCTTCACCACCTTGGCTGGATGTGTGGTCATCTCAAGTGGGGCGCGAGGATGGTGTGAGGCTGTGGCCGTCATTGGTGGCTCCTTTGCGAGAGCATTGGTTGGCTCCCTCTGCCGCTCAGAGGTGGCAGCCGTCAAGGGGAACATCAGGGCACTCCAGACAGTTGTTGGGGTTATGAGGCTCTTTCTTCTTCAAAGCACTTTGCAGTCGTGAACTACACGCCCACCCCTAATTATGGTCCAGGCTGAGCTTGGCCATGGTCTTCAAATGCAGCCTGGCTCCCCACACCCCCTCCTCTCTCAGCCTCGAGGAACATGCTTTCACGGGCAGCTGTAATAACATCTGGGGCTTTACCTATCCTTTCTTTCCTAACTTCACTGGGGTTGATTGTCTAACTCACCCTTTTATGGTAAGATTTATGCCTCTTACCAACTGTGATAACTGAGATACTTTCTAGGCTGCTGTGGATGCGGCTTTAAGGGCTGTGAGATGGGATGACAAAATCTTGGGTGATTTTTAGGTATTACAAAGGGCCTTTTGATTTGCTTTTTAGAGGAAATGTGGAAGGTCTTCATCAGCATAGGTAATACTATAGAGCTGAGTGAAATCCACATGACATTCCCAGTGGTAATTTTCCAACTTCTCTTTGGTATTTGTGAATTGTAGAAGTAGGATCAGCTGGGTTCATCTCCAGAAAACTCCTTCTTACAATTGCTGATCTTCTGTTGTTGGGAAATGTGTTTTTTCCCCCATTAAAAACAGAAAAAGAAGTGTGCTTTGGTGCAAAGGAGAAATGTTTTGAAGACAGATCTGGATTTGAATTTTGGTTCAGATTTTTAGTGACAGTGGGACCCTGGGCAAGTGAATTTCTGAGCTTTGATTTCCTTATCTATAAATGTGGGATAATAATAGATACCACAAAGGGCTGTAAATATCAGAAGTAATATGCATGGAAAGAGCAGAGAGAGTGGTTTCCGTTAGTTTACTTTTACTGAGACTGAACGGCTGGCAGGCCAGCAGAGAGCGAAAGCAAAGTCACTAGACAGTGAAAGTACCATTGACACTCACTGCTTCTGTATTTTTCCCATAGAAAACAGAGTGAAGGAGCAGATACAGGCACCATCTGTCAGTGATGAATCAAATCACCCTGATGGTGAGAAACAACATAAAAGGGCCTGTGCTGACTGCGGGGTGTGGGTTCAAAGAGAAGGAGCATCTGAGAACCTCTAAAGGAGACCGTGCCTCCGTGGCAAGGGTTGCATGCCCGAGTGGATTTGAGCACTCAGAGGCTCTGGAAATACTTCCTGGATAACTAAGTAACTCTCTACTTCCTGCATCTTCCAACCCACAACTGGCCATCACAGATGACAGATATCTGCTTGTTAAGTTTTATTACACCGATTGTTGAGCTTTCTGGAACTTCTCCTAAAGTAGGAGCATGGGACTGCAAATAGAGAGCTGTGGATGTCATTCTTGCTCTTTCCCAAAAGCATCACTTCAACACCTGGGTTTGCATTTCCTCACATGTGGGTGAGGGTTTGGACTGGGTGATGGTTCAGTGCCTTCCTCTCTAGGAGTCTGCTGTCTTTGATCCTGGGACCATCTGCCCCTTCGCTGACACCCAGTTACAGAGTCCTGCCATCAAAACACATCCATTTTAAAGCTTGTTACTAAATAATTTCCAAAGTGAAGGAAATTAGCATCAATACACACAAATTTGAAAAATATAAATACATCAGAAGAAATTGGAGGGGAAACATTCATTCATCTTTTCATTAATAAGGGATGCCTAGTTTTCTTGTGCAAGTTCAGAAGCTGGTTAATACCAAACACAGACAGTATCTGATGCAAAGAAAGATTTCTGTTTTCCTGTAAGCTGAAGATAAGAGTATCTGTTTCAGAGTTGGAGATAACTCTTACCGCAGGAAAGCTCACAGGTCTTTTAAAATCTGGGCTAGATTTTTAACTAATGAAGGGCTGAAATTCAAAGTAAGATTCCCTAATGTGTGCTCATAGCTTTCAACTCTTTCATAGCACTTTCACATAAACAATCTTATTTCAGTCTTACAACCTCGTGAGGTTGGTAGACGAGGTGTTATACACATTTTATAGAACGTGAGTCATTTGAGTTAAAAAAATCTTGTCAATTTCACTCCCCATTTTTGTCTCCAGCAGTTAACACAGTGTCCAGAACATGGAAAGAACTTAAAAAAATATGTGATTGTGTGGCTGACTGACTTACTGAATGAATGAATGAGAAACTGATGCACTCACAAAAAATTAAGTGATGTATCCAAGATGATTTGGTAGCAGTGCCAAAATATTAATGAAAGAGACAAAATTGTACTCTTCAGAAATCAAACCTTGGAATGTTCCATGATCCTATTACAGCGATGAACAGTTAAACATAACAGTTAAAGAGTTCTGCCATTGTATTAGTCTTCTATTGCCCTAATAATGCTGTGTAACAAACAAGTGTAAAATCTCAGTGGCTTGTAACAAACATTTATATGTCACAGAAATGGGTCTGTGGGTTGGCTGAGGTTCTGCTGATCTTATTAGCTTGTCTGGGCTTGGTCCCAGGTTCAGGGCAGACTCAGGTTTGCTCCATGGGCCTTATTCTGGGGCCCACGCTAAAGGGGAAGTGGATACATTCTGAGCCACATTCTTCTCATGCTGTAGCACAGGAGCTCAAAAGAACAAGCCAACCATGCACACATATCTAAAACCTCTGCTTCTATCATGTTCACTCACATCCCATTGGCAGAACAAGCAGCTGGCCAATCCCATAGTCAGCGGGGCAGGAAAGTATGCTCTACTGCAAGGGGGAGGGGGAGTGACTATTTGCTAAAACATAATTTAATTTATCACTGCTAGTCTGAAGGCAAGGAATTTAATTAAACAAATTCTCAAGCTCTCCATCAGCCTTGTGTTTCTCCAGTTCTTGTACAAAACATTCAAGGGAGCTTAGCCCTTCACCAGTGGAAACTGCCTAGTCATACCCTGCTCAGAATTCAAGGCCAAGCAGGGACCATTATTCGAGCCGTAGATTTAGCTATTTGGTATTCACACATCCCTAATGATCTTGGAAAGTATAGTGTTTACTAACAGCTGTAAAGACAAGAGATTGTAACATGATCAACTATACATAATATCCATGAAATTACATTGAATAATGTAATGATGTGTTATGCTGTCATTAACACATTATGAATACCTAATTTGAAAGGTTAATGAAATTGACAAACATATGAACACTATGGGTATCATCAATATCACTTAATGACAGGTCTCCTGTTTTCATTTATGGAAGCATCTGAAATGGGAAGACTCCACCATAACTACTTTTTTTTTTTTTTGTCATAAATTAAAAATCATCTGCCCAATATGTTTTGTTTTAATTTGGAATGTAGGATTATAAAGTATTTTATACCATAGGTTAAGTATAAATAATATTTAATATAATAAGACCATAATTACTTGAAATGGCTATTTTGCAGTTTTTCTGAAAAGGGTTACACTTGCTAAGAGTGAGTATTTTTTAGTTGGACAGATCAAAGAAAGTGTCAGGACCAAGGACAGCTGCCACGGGGAAAGTAGTCCTCAGCAGCCAGTGTGTGCCTGTGGAAGGACCCTCCCGTCTGGGCTGAAGGATCTATAGTTTTTCATCTTAAAACTGGGAAGAATGATGCGAGGAAGACTATTTTCTTTCTTTCCAGATCCCCGGGCCAGCTTTTGGTTTAACTGATTGGTTTGAAAGCACTTGTATCTACATCAATAGGCTAGGGAATGTGAATAAAACTGAAATACATGGAAGGGGCCCACTTTATTGTCATTTCCAATATAACAGTCTTAAAAGAATGGATATCATCTATGTTAACATTTTTATATAAAGAAAAATTGTAAATGTATTTTGTTCTTGAGTGTCCAGGTTACCTCTACATCAACAATGCTAACATGAATACGAATACTACGACATCAATAAGAGTAATGACAACACGGACGCCTCTACATTATACAAAGCACCTTATATACATATACACAACCAGCTTGAGCCTTTTAGAAATTCAGTGAAATTATTGAGAAATACTGTAACTCCATTTTGTCAATGATGAAATGAGGTCTGGAGAGATTAAATGACTTGCCCAAAGTATAATGGTCAAGGTGTGGCAAGGCTGTGACTTGCTAGTTCTGTGCTTTTTCCGTTATGCTTTACAGCTGTTCCATCTCCAGAGGCCACAGATTTCTGTTAGCCATTTGTAGTTACATATCATTTTTGTTTAAAATGATTACTTTTTTCTGATTCTCAAAATAACAAGTGGTCATTGTAGACAATTTGAAAACATAGAAGAGTATAAGAAAAAATAATCATTACTTGTTTCTGGAATCCAACCATGCAGAAATAACACACGTGAACTCTTTCCGGTGTATACGTGTGTGCGTAAACAAACTCCACTCTCCTTTGTCCCAGGTTCTGTTAGATGGCTGGATGTGACCAATGAGGATGTTGGAAAATACCAGGTCATAACACTGACTTGGTCCTGAGCCTCACAGAATTAAAGAATCTGTGATCATAGGAACTGCCTTTGCAACATCCCAGGAACGTGGTCTCCCAGCTTCTGTTGGAAAGCGCCTGGTCATTCGAAGCTCCCTGCCAATGTGCTGACTGTCCCTCTGACGGTCGTCTCGGCTGTTCTGAGGCTACAGTCTGGGTGGGGAGGGCTTCATGGAGGGCTCTGAAAGGGGGGAACGTTCCCTACTCCTTCCTCAGACTCTCAAAGCCCACTTCACAACCAGTCTGCCACCTAGCCCCTCTTAGCCTTAGTTTCTTCATCTATTGTGTGACGATATGAGCACTAGATTAATTAATACATGGAAAGACCTTGAACTGTACCCAACCAGGTCGTCCTCAGTAGTGCTCATTATTGTGATTGTTGTCCTCATGCTTAGTGTTACTATCACGATCGCTCCTGCACCCTCTGCCGAGCTCCTTGGCATGGATTGGGTTCACCATACTCCCTGGTCCCCAGACACACTGCACACCTGCATGTCTCCCCCTGGTTCCTGCCCTTTCTTCCCTAGACAGGCTCCCAGAACACCCCCCTTTCCAGCCTGTTACTCACACCACGCCCCCACCTGCAGGAACTCAGCTCCAACCCATTTGTCCCGGGTCACCCCGGCCTCAGCGTGTGAGCCCGCTGACTGGGGTGAGGGCTCAGGTCCAGCCTCCGTTCTTAGAGCTCTGTGCTTTTGGAACATTTACTCCCACTCTGTAAGCCTCAGTGTTCTTATTCGTAAACCAGAGACAATGTTTCTTGGAAGGTTGTTTTGAACATGAAATGAGATAAGATATTGCAGTTTCATGTTGGATAACAGGCGTGCTTGGAATGTCCGCCCTTGCCTCCTTCAAACACATTTCCCCACTTGGTTCTCATTGCAGACTCGAGGCAGGGATCACTACAGGGGAAAATACTGAGCTTTGTGGGAGAAGCAACAGACTCAGGGTCACCCAGTTATTCATGGGCTGAGATCAGACTTGAATCCAGGACTTCAGACTCTAGATCCGATGTGTTATCCACTGCCAATTTGCAAAAGTATTGCTAACTGATCTGGTAGGCTCTCAAACTTCCTTGAATTAAATCAATTAAATCAACAGCAGAATACTATGATATTCTGATCTTTTATCTAATTAATTTCTTTGCATTTTATGCTGGGTTTTAGTTGTAAGACTACCTGGAGAAATCAACAAAACTTTTATTATAAAGGAAAAAAATAGATGGCTAGAGAAGTTACTTCTCATGGTGAGGCACCAAAGGGGGTTTTCTAGGCTGCTTATTTTTGGGGAGCCTGAGACCCTGAACGCTGTAACATAGGCATTCAAAAGCCCAAATGGTGACGTAGCCTCTTCTGACATGTTAATGATGTTTCCTGTCACCAGAATCTGTGCATGGGAGTAAAAACAATACATACATGTTGAAAAAGTGCTTTACTCTGTACAGAATATTTTTTGCAGCCCTGGACGTTGGTTGATGTAAGCCAGCCAGCAACCGTGTGTGTGTGTGTGTGTGTGTGCGCGCGCGTGTGCGTGTGTGGGTGCGCGTGCGCCTGGCTTTCTGCACCCAGCCCACCCTGACTCTACCTTTCAGCCCGGCAGGGCTGTCTCCATCCCCAGATTTGGTGTCATAGCTCACCCTTCTACTTCTGAAATCACATCAGGTATGATTCTGTCTTGAAGTCTGAGGATCAGACTTGAAAAGGAGCCAGCTCTCCTAGCGTCATTCCTGACAGATTTCTTAATTAATCTGCTCAGATTGTCAATAATGTAATTCACTGTTGATCTAGAAACTAGTTCTATGAGCACTGCTGGTGCCATTGTGGGAAAACATCTGAATAATTCAGCTAATAGATGGGAAACTCACCCAGATTGCTGGGGCACAGGGAGGGAACAGCTAATTCAAATGAGATGAGCTCAAGCAGGGTGATTCCAGCAAATTCCAGGGAGCGGGAGAGGTTGTCATATTACTGGGGGCAGCAGCTGCCTGGTTTAATTATTGTCATTTTGGTTTTTGGAAAAAAGAACATGGGCCTCACTCTCACAGGCAGAGGCCATTAACATAGTCTTGAAAAATACTGTGGAATTTCAGTGTAAAGAATGTGATCTAGTTGATTACTAACTCTGAGCTATCCTCACATGTTAGTGGGTCTAATTCTTGCTATATAATGTTATTTTTATAGGATTTTTATTTGAGATATGTGAGTTTAGCAGTAAGTATCATCAAAAGAATATAAAAATGACTTTTTTTCCTAGGATATTCATAGTTATTTGAGTGTTTCCCAGAATTGGATAGATGTATCTTGAGATTATGGTGATCATCCTTTTTGCACTAAAACTTGGGGCTGTGTCACAAATGAAGTTTATAGATTGGTGAGTCTAATTATGTGAAAAGTCTTACATAAACATAAAAGCTCAATCACTTTTAGTTATATACTTAACATTTCGTTTTTATTGAATATAATAAAATTATATGGAGTTGAGCTGTTATACTAAATTTTTCGCTAGGGTGGTTAGAGTTTTAACAATGCTTAAGTGCAGATGAGTTAGTGCTAAAATGTAAATGTTAATAAGAATTATGGTACTTTTGATAGGAAATGTTAACTTAGTTGCATTTATCTGCAGTCTTATACTTTTCTTCTGTTTTTGTCTCTCTCTTCCTCCCCCCAACACCCTCACATGCATGAGAGCTCATGTGCGCATGCACACACACACACTCCCTTCTCTGTCACACATCTTCCAAATTTCTATCCTAAGGCCTTCAAAAAGAGGGAAAGACCAAACAGTATCCAATTCTGATACTTTGACACTGGCAAACTTCTGGCATGGGAGAGTCATTCCGCTTGGGACCTGTTGCTTTATATTTTAATAAAGTTAAGACTGGTTTTACATCTTAAATTGCACTGGAAACCTTCTGGGACGGAATTGCCTTTTGGGGAGCTAATGAACAGAACCTCAGCAAATAATTCTTGAACGAGTGGATAAAAGAACAACAAGAGTGCTGTCTGTAAATACGCTGAGTTTCAGACGTCTGTGCATCTCTGGCTGTACAGAGAGAAGGTGTGTAAAGCATGGCGTTGGCTGGGATTAGCTTTGGCTGCATATCACAGAACAGCCCAAGTAACAGCAGCTTAAATGAGATAAAGGCTAATTCTCTCCCTTACTAAAGAAGTCTGGTGCAGGCAACCAAGGGCTGGGGTGGCCACTCCACAGTCACCAGGGACCCAGTCTTCTGTCTTACTGCTCCACCGACCCAGTGCATGGTTTGCTTCAGACTCATGGTTACTTCATGGTCAAGAAATTTGTGGGCGTTTAAGATATCACATCCATATTTCAGAGAGCAGAAAAGAGGAAGAGGAGAAAAGAGCACCACTCCCTTCCCTTCTGCTTTTATTAAGCAGCCTTTCTGGAAGCCCCCCCGACTCCACTTACACACATTTCATCTTGCACATCCTTGGCCAGAGCTCAGAGGGCCACACCTAGCTGCAGAGAGGCTGGCAAACATTGTCTTTTCAGCCGGGCACAAATCACACTGAAGCTCTGTTACGGGGAGGGCAGGAGACTGGATGTTTGATGATAGCCTGAAGGCTATGTCATAAGACCTAACCAATTCCTGCAAATAGATGCTTTAGAACAAGTGGTTATTATAGCTCTAATGAAACCACAAATAAATGCTTCCTATTTTTACTGAGTGCCATGTATTTTGAATTGAGAAAATGATTTGAAAAGAGTATTGTTTAGTGATAGCCTAAGATGAGAGAGCATCGATCATGGCTTTCTGTTACTTTCACATTGTGCCTCCCCAGCTCCAACCGGAGACGAAATGCTGATAAATGCTCTCAGTTGTGGGTTGAATAGGTGACAGGTGCCAGAGTTTCCTAATGAAGCTGGTTATTTGGAGAATGGTTTGCCTTTTATTGAAAAAATAATTTGTTATTTCCGTGTGTAATGCTAGCACACTCTGATCATGTATTCCCTGGGAATCTAATTTGTAAATAATTACTTGACAGAATGGAACTGGCTGGAAAGTTCTGAATATGCAGAGGCAGAGGCAAGCCCCTGAGAGGGGATTTTTGCTGAAAGGCCAAGCACCTGAATGGTCCAGTAGCAATTTCTCATCTCTCAGCAGTAAGCAACTAATAAGGTCCTTAGCTAAAAAAGCACATTCTCAGGCTGCAGACACAGTGGACACACAGAGCCGGTCATTAGTGGAGGTGCTGGGAGCAGCTGGCCCACTTGCAGAGTTAATGAAATGCTTTACCCCCTTCACCTCTCCACACCAGAGAACAGAGGCCAGGACAGATGGAGCTGTTCTTCCTGTGTGTAGAGTGGGGATGGGGTGTGTCTGGGCTGAGGAAGGAGGTGCTATGAACTGAACGTTTGTGTCCCCCACAAATTCATATGCTGAAGCTCTAACCCCCACTGTAAATGTGTTTGGAGATGGGGACTCTAAGGAGGGAATTAAGGTTAAATGATGTCATAAGGCTGGGGCCCTGATCCCTTAGGATTAGTGTCCTTATAAGAAGAGGCGAAGGCACCAGAGCTCTCTGTGTGCACATACCTAGGAAAGGTCACGTGAGGACATAGTGAGAAGGCGGCTGTTTACAAGCCAGGAAGAGAGCCCTCACCAGAAATAGATCCTGCCAGACCTTGGTCTTGGACTTCCAGCCTCTGGAACTGTGAGAAAATAAATGTTTGTTGTTTAAGCTGGTTCGTTTGTGGTATTTTGTTACAGCAGCACGAGAAGACCAATATAGGCTGGTGGAACAGAGGAGTGCCTCAGAAAGAGTGTCAAAGCCAGGTCCTGACCAGTGGCCCTCCCTGGAGTCTTTCTGTGGCTGCCACCTTAGTTCTTGTCCAGCACCGAAGCTTCTGTTCCCATCCACTTTGAGTGTGCTCAGCCCTGCACCTCCTCACCTGACATGCTCTCTGCAGTGAATGCCCAGCTTTTTCTTCCCTTATTCATTCATTCTTTGGATTATTCATTTCAGCAGAGTCACTGAGAACCTACTAAGTCCCAACACTGATCTACACTCACATCTACAACAGAAAGAAAGAAACAGCCCCAGTTCTCACGGGGACCAGTCAAAGGGGCGAAGACAGGCCACAAGGCCAGTATTAGTTACCACCTAGGTGGCGCTTGCTGTGGGCCAGGTGGTGTGGCCAGCACTCAGTGCGCACTAAATTATTTGAGGCTCACAACAACCCTACAAGGTAGGGGCTGCTACTGCCCTACTTCACAGGGAAAGAAAGAGGCTCAGAAGTGAAGTGGCTTCTCAAGGACACACACCTGGTAAGTGGCAGAGCCAGGAGTCACAGCCAGACAATCTGCACCAGGCTCCACGCTCAACTCTGCTGTAAAACCAGGTTGTTACAACCCAGTTGAGAGGTGCTTCTGTGGCTCAAGCCCAGAACCCTGTGGGAGCACAACAGGGAGACCCTCTTGGGTCTGGCAGGCCAGGGAAAGTCTCCCCAGAAAGTCAGGTCCAAGCAGAGACCTGGATGGTAGGAGCTAACTGGGTATAAAGAGCAACAGAGAGTGCTCCAGGCAGCAGGGGCGGGGGAGCCGGGGAATGTGCCACGAGTGTAGGTCACAGGAGGTGGGGACAGCAGGGACCAGGCGGAGAGGCAGGGGATCTGCATCATGGAGGGAATTGAAAACCACAGAGAATCATCAAAGAGTTTAATCAGAGGATGACATGATCACACTGCATTTTAGAAAGCTCACTTTGACTACACTGTGGAGAACAGGGGGGCGACGTGGGAGGAGCAGCCATTACTTTTGAGACAGGGAGCCTGGTTAGAAGGACAGTGTAATTCCCCGCAGAGATATGATGGCAGCTTGAACCAAGGCCGAGAGGGAAGGGAAGGGATAACCCAGTGGTGTACAGGAGAGCCGACTGTTAAATTTTCAGGAGTTTTGGGAGCTAGTTATTAAATACAGCCATTATTAAAAAGTAAATTATAAAAATTTTCATAAAAATTGTTTTACAGTAAAAACAAAAATAATAAATACTCAAATTCATCACTTCCTAATCATTTACTACTATCTATTCTCTTGAAGGTATTTACATCCTCTGCGTCTGTGTGGTGGACACAATGGTGTGCCACCGTGTATATCCTCCCAACTCTGCGCTTAGTGAAGTCACATTGGTGGCTTGAAATTTGTTATTATTCAATGCGAGCATTTACACCAAGGAAACTGGCAAACATTACCAATCAAGTTTTTCTTTCAGCACACCTCTAGAGATGAAGAACATGGAAGAACACTATTTATGCTTTCAGGCTCCATCTGGAAGCCTTCTCCAGCCTCTCCCTCCTCTGGAGCCTCCTGGCATGCTCTGCACACCTTCCTCAGAGCACTCATCTCTCGCAACTGTTATTTGTGTCTGCCTTTCCTTCCATTCTGCAAGCATCTTGATTCTTCTGTAGAACAGAACTCAGCACAGAGTTGGGGCTCCTTCTGCACTCGTGAATGAATGAACACATAAACACGTTAGTAAAAATGGCCTCACTTTCCTACACCTGCGTCTACTTGGCCTTTGGGATGAGACCTCCCTCACTAACCGGCAGAACGTTAAGATGATGATAACCCTGAACTGCTTTGGGCCTCAGAAGCAGCCTGATAGCTGAAGTGACATTTCACACAAATGTGTGTACAGCTTGATGCTGAAATGTCTACCGAGAAACTATTTGAAAACGGCTTCCTTTGAAAGAAACTACTTCGAAAACTACTTGATAGTCCACTGAGCCAGGGAAAATGTACCCAGGGAGCTGGGACTGCACATCAAAGGCGTTCTGAAGGACAATTTGAAAGGAAGGTCCAGTGCCCGATCACCTTGGGGGAAGTTGTCTCTGTAACTGATCTGAACCGAGGGCAATAGGGCACAAGGACATCAGATTTGTTTGAAGAAAACAGCATCCTGTTAGTCTCGGAAAATAATTGCAGAAAACCACCGAAGTGCCACTTCCTCCCTCCACACACCCTCCCCGCCAAATGGGATTTGGTACATTAAAGATTCTTCCAGCCCTAAGTCTGCCTTGTATGTCACTTCAGTTAACCGTTTGAGGGCAAATGCTCAGAACATCAATATGAGGGGGTTAGAAAGAGCCCCCCTCCCCTCCCTCAGGTCCATTGTGCCCCCTTCTCTGGGGCTCCCCCCAAGGCTTGCTCTGGTAATTTTCCTAAATCGTGACAGTCAGGACGCCTGAGCTCATGGGCTAACTCCACCATCTCCTGTTGGAGCCTGGGCAGATCATTTCTGAGCCTTTGCCCCCGACCTCTAGAATGAAGTAGTTCAGTCGGCTTGCCCACCTCACAGAGCTGTTGGGAGGTCCGAGGATGTAACTCATCATAGACTCCACAGAGCTGGAAGCTGCTGTTCTTGGCCTTCTCAGGGCCATTACCAGTGTCTTAGTCCCCTCTCATTTGCGTGAGAAACCTAAGGCCCAGAGATATGAAGCCCAGAGATGACTTGACTTGGTCCCACCCAGGACCTTATTGGTGGACCTGGGAGTGAGACCCGCTCCCTCTGTGAGAAAACACACCCAACTCTGGGCAGCCTTTTCCGACTCAATTTATCAGCCCCGCAGCAGGTAAGTAATCTAATAGTATAAAACAATTGCCACCCATTTCACTATAAATTTCTATCTAGGGAACACAGATGCCCCCACCCATACCCTCTGCCACTTAATTTTAAGAAGAATAGAAATAAATGCTCTTTTTTGTGTGTGAGGAAGATTGGCCCTGAGCTAACATCTGTTGCCAATCTTCCTCTTTTTGTTTGAGGAGAATTGTCCCTGAGCTAACATCAATGCCAATCTTCCTCTGTTTTGTACGTGGGATGCCTCCACAGCATGGCTTGATGAGCGGTGAGTAGGTCCATGCCTGGGATCTGAACCCACAAACCCTGAGCCACTGAAGTGGAGCGTGTGAACTTAACCACTACACCACTGGGCCAGCCCAGAAATAAATGCTCTTTTAACACAGCCACGTTGACTTGTTGAGTGAGTTCTCTCTCATCATTTAATACAGTATAATATTAGATTTTGCATAAGTCCTCCTTGTCATATGCCCTCTCTTACTGTGTAAACAATCATCATCATAGTAATAATGATAACAAGAACATACAGAGCACCGACTACATGGCACCACCATTCTCAGCGATTTGCGTATGTTAACTGATTTAATTCTCACAACTCTGTTAGGTAGGTACTATTATAATTCCCATTTTCAAATGAGGAAACTGAGGTGCAGAGAGGGTAAGTAATTTGCCCAAGGTCTCATAGCTGGTATGTGATGGTCAGGATTTGAACCCAAGCAGCCTAGTTTCAAAATCTGCATTTATCAGGCACGGCTGTGCAGCGCTCGCTACACAAGACCACGTGCAAGTATATGTTAGGGCGGTATGAAGGGTTGTCAAGGCTCTGACATGCTAACTGCAGACCCAGCCCCATCATATTGTCATAAGCCTGACCTCAGACCTGTAGCTTGTCCTGGGAGGCTGGGACAAGACAAGGTGAATCAGGCACGGATGGCCTGGCCCTGGCCCTGGCCGGTGGCTTCAGTCCCGAGCTGTGACACAACCTTTCTCAGCCCAAGTTACTGCTGCTGTTTTCCTCTGTTGCTCTGGTCATTTTTTCTGCCTCTCAGCCCCCATTCTATTCCTTCTGTACATTGAGCACTTGGGATTAACCTCTTTGGCCTCCTAAATGACCTGGTCTTACACAGATCTCAGCCACCGGCAAGGCAGCCAGTCTCCATCAGCTTCTGGCCCTTTCCCTGGGGAAGTGTATCATTTCCATGATAGACATTTCAAAGCCTCTCCCTGGGACCAGAGATGCCCATGTCAGCACCTGCTGTGCTCACTTGCGTGCTGAGTGGTTTAGCAGGGGGACAACAAGATAGACGCAGAACTAATGTTTGCAGGACGCTCCAGTGAGTGCACATAGGGGCAGCCAGCCTCTTAAAGTGGGCACAGCCTGGGAATGTCCCTGTCCCCCTTCCATCTCCACCCTGTGTGTCCCACTGTCCCTTGAGTCCAACAACAGAGTTGGCTCCCAGTAAATGTTTATTGAATGAATGCATTCCCTTTCAGGTTTGTTCATTCACTCATTCAGCTAGTCTTTCATTCAACTTTTATTGTGTGCTGATCGTGAACTAGGCACTGTACTAACTACTGGAAGTGCGGAGACCAATTAGACACACACCCTGCCTCAAAGAACCTCATTCCAGCAGGGGAGATGGAAATATACGCAGAGAAGTGCAATGAAGTGCAGCAATGAGACATGAACGGCACTGAGGAGAGCTGGGCCCGAGGGAAGGGAAGGACAGAGTGTGTGAGGGCGGAGGAGGGGTCAGGGCAGACCCCCAGGAGGAGGGAGGCCAAGAAGCTGCCCTGAGCCGGAGAACCAGGGAGCAGGGTCCCACCGGGTCCGCAGCAGTTTTGTTCCTGAAGGTCCGCAGTGAGTGGTCTTTTCAGGACAGACGATGTTGCCTCTCTCAGGCTAGTTTTCCCCCAAAGCTTCTTGCTCTGGATTCTGGGAGGACATTTGGGGAGGAATAGAGCTCCT
The DNA here is from genome assembly GCA_031878705.1 of Tapirus indicus. Lineage (NCBI taxonomy): Eukaryota > Metazoa > Chordata > Mammalia > Perissodactyla > Tapiridae > Tapirus > Tapirus indicus. Next base: position 6,620,844 of record CM062923.1, on the reverse strand, counting down.
GGGTTTGACCACCTGACCTCTTCCCTTCCTCCTACCTTTGTTTTCTTTGTCAGCAACTTTCAAGTGGGCTCGGGAAAGCGGGCCTGCAATCCCCACCCCTGTCCTCGAGTGCACGGTCCATTACTGTACAACGTTGCTCCTTGTGGAGGTCCTTTCGCTACCTGGTGGGCTTCCAGAACCGCTGTTCTTCCTGAGGCAAAGTGGCCCTTTAGTGCAGCTTTGAAATGCAACCCTCAGACAGAAGTTTTCAAGGGGCTTTAAAGTGCAGTTGGTCTCCTGAAGAGGTTTCCATTCCACATAAATCAGAAGCCCTTCAGAAATAGCAAAGCCCACGGCTGGCATGCAGATCCAGTAGCTACCATACTCCTGAAGAATTGTCCATTTCTTTACACCCCATTTGATTAAAAGAAAAGTCTGCATGGGTGGACTTACCAGGAGTTCCTTCTGATGTAACAAGCTCACACAGAAGCACAAAAGCCAAACTTGGATTTCACCCTTGGTTCAAACTTCTGCTCTCATAGATAAGGAAACTGAGTCAGGGGAAGTGTAAGGAAGTTCCTGAGTCAAAGCAACTAGTGGGTGGCAGATTGGGGCACAGGGACTTGCCCTCAGCCGGTGTGCCTGTCACCGAATATCATCCATGCGTCTCAGAGCAATAACTTTTAATTCAATTGTTCAAACAGTATGATCATCTACGTGACAAGCATTGCACCAGGGGTCGTGGGGTAGCACCAACAAAGGATGCAGAGCCTTGGTCCTTAGGTACATTGCAGGTTAGTGGGAGACAGAAGCTCCTACATGTTAAACTCACATTCAAGGCCGAATGACATCATTGCTAAATAGAGAGGTGCAAGGAGCTACAAACGCCAAAGTGTTCTTTTGCAAAATAGCATTTGAACCAGGACGAACACAACGTACTGAGAGATGGGTGAAGAGGAGGTAGAGAGTTCCTGATAAATGCCGTCTCGGGAAATACACTTGGAAATAAAGAATTCTTTTAAAATCATTATTTCTACTATAACTTTGACAACTGTTCTTGAATTCTATTTCTAAATAAAGTAGAAGTTTTGGGTTCCATTTTCTTCTTCTTTTCCGTTTTCCTGGGATGGGTGGTGTTGTTTAAAGCTGTGAGCGTGCACACACACAGACTCACACACACACACACACAGACTCACACACACACATACTCTCTGGGAGCTTTCCTTTCTGAAAGGGGAGGCAACAGTCAACAAGGAGAATTCTGCACTATAGACTCTTTCTCAGTTCGATTATATGCAGGACAAGTGTTGACTTTCAATTTGTACCTCTGACATGAGTCATTGGGTGCTCTGATTCTTAGTTTATCGGTCCTGTCTTCAGTAAAATGGATTGAAGGTAGGGTTACCCAACCATGATGTGGCACCCTGATGCCTCCAGTGTGGGACTGATGAAATCTGAGTGCCTGGCACTATCTAACAGGAAAATAAAAACTTGATTTGGTCTGTAGCCAGCCTCCCTCCTGCTCTGGAACATGAGTGGAACATCTGGGGAAAACACTCCACTCATTAACTGCAGCCCTGGACATTTGCATAATACCCGATCCTTCAGAATCTGACTCCACACGTCCAGTTGGCCTCAGATATAGCTTAGATGGCTTATCACAATAATGAATCTTGGTTTAATAAAGTCCATCCTTTATTTTTTTGAGGTATGATACAGAATTATGGCTCAATTTTTAAAAGCTCAGAGTGAGATAGCTGTGTTTATTTATAAACAAAAATTTCAGATTTCCAAACTTCCCCCACTGCTGTATTTTTCGCTTCTCTTTTAGACAGATAGTCTTGAGAGATCTCTTGCTAGAGCTGAGAGTTTTAAGCCCATTCTCCACGACAGGCTGAAGGAGGTCTCTGAATTCTCTCTCACATGCTATGCAGAAACTGTATGTGTTGATGAGCCTTTGCTTACATTTCTAGAGAGAAGGTCTACATTTATATCAGACATATACACTGATCCATGGCCCCAGGGGGTTAAAAACCTGCTGTGGAGAGATTTCCCATGATCTGGAAACTAGAAAGCATCTGAGATACCATTCTTACGTCACAGCTGGGGGAACTGAGGCCCAGAGAGATGTAATTATTTTTCCCAGGCCAATACAACAAGGTAGTGACAAAATAGCACAGAAGTCCAGGAGCAGAAATTTGATTTCCTTTTAACCTGTAAATCTGAACACCTTCCGTGGTTCCGGGAGGCATGGTGATCTCTATGCATAGAGTTAGGACTTTAGATGGGTTTTGAAGGGACCGTTTTCCTCATTTGCCTTTTGTGATAATTTACTCTGGCAGCTGGTAGATATCTTATCCCACAGGCCTGTCCAGAAAATCCTGTTCACACTGTTAAACCACCTACCGATGTGAATACTCAGTGCTTTCTTTTGGCCACTAGGAATCCTCACACTTTGGGCAGCCCTCCACTCTGTGTGTGTGCGTGTGTGCCCTGTACGCAAGTGTGTGGGTGTGCACACATGAATGCAATTGCAAAGCACATAGCAAATGCCCATAATAGGGAATCAAGAGAAAAAGTCTCAAGTTCCACTTTTGTTTAACACTTGGCTTCCTAGAGGTGTTTTTAAGACAGTGTCTGTTTAGGGAACGTCTTCTGAAGCCTGGATGGGTGCCTTCCAAATGAGACAGCAGACTTGACCTTGCTTTCTGCTGTGAGAGGTGAGCCTGGTGAAACTCAAACACGCTGGACGTTCACTAATCAGCCGTAATCACAGCCACGGATAAAAACACTCCCCGAGGGTGGCTTCTGTGTGGGGAGGATGTGACAAGGTGGCTTGGGAGGGCTGGGGTGGATCTCAGCAGAGACTAGCCACACACAAGGCCATCTCTGCTCCATCAGAGGCCATGTCTTATGAAAGCACAGACTCCAAAATTGTTAGACTGAAAGACAGTTCAGAGAACACGGAGCGTGAAAGCTGTATTTTACCAGCTAAGTAAACCGAGACCCACAGGGAAGTGACTGGCTCCGCACAGGCGGAGATGAGAGTCCTGAGCCCGGGCTCTTGCCTGTGTGTCATCATGTTTAGTGACATTGGCCTCATTAGGTGACACCACAGAGTGAGCACCCGGGGGCACACACGTTAATCGTCTGCTCAGTACTGCAATTCTGCAAAAAACTGCAAAATTGAGTCAATAACAACATAACAATGGGCCGCGTGGAGGGCAGTGTGCCGGGCACTTCACAGGAACTGTCCTATTTAATCTTTACAACAGTATCATGAGGTCGGTCGTGTCATTGTTGCTGTCATCTTACAGATGAGGAAACTGAGGCTCTGGGAGGTTAAGAAACTTGCCCAAATGACGTAATTAGTGAGCGCCCGAGCTGGAACTCCAAAATGAGAGTTTGTAAAGATCAGGCTGTGCAAGACTCCCATGACCCTTGTCCATCTGTCTGTCTGTTCCGTTTTTCTCTAGAGCACACCCAAACTTCTCAGGGTTTCCCATCTCAGGGAGTAGGATGTGTCAAGGGCTTTTGTTTCCACTGGGCAGAAACGTGAGTTGATCGACACTTAGCCTGGATTCCTGGGGCCTGAGGTGCCCCGGGTGGTGGGTCCATCCCAGGCAGGACAGGCTCTGACTTACGGGTTCTGTATGTCCTCCCAGTTACCACCTGCTTCTCTGGCACCCCTGTTAGCAGGGCCTTAAGCCCCTGGACCAGAGGCCTTTCACGGCAATCAAACCATTATTCTTTACAACAATTTGCCTCTTATTTCTAAGTAAAATAACAGTTTGGGGTCTTTTTTCTTCTTTTCCCTTTTGAGTTCACGGTCATTCAGTCCAGATTTTATCGTGCCAAGTTCACTTACTCCTCGCCTACTTTAATCCGAGTGCCTCCTACTCCAAGACACCTGGGGCTAAGGGCTCAGCACAGGGAAGTTTTTCTTTCCCTGTTTTGACTGTTAATAACACAAATAAAACTGTGATCGATATCTTGGTTTACACTGAGTTACCCAAATGCTTGTGTCTGATGGTGCACGAACGGCGTCCCTGGGCTGGGATTCCTTGCCTTACCTATGTGACCCACGCTACCCTCTGGGCACGAGGGTCCCTCTCTGGGAGGAATCATAAATGGTTTGGCTGTAAGGGGAGACGTCTTCACGGAGGTGGTGTGTCTTGTGTGCCAGGCCCTGGAGAAGTAGAGGTGAACGTGACCCAGCCCTGACCTCTTGGCAGCCTCTATCACTCGCCTGCATTTTGCATTTGCTTTGATTCCTGACTAACGGGTGGGAGGGGACCGAACTTTGAGAGGAACAGAAACCAGAGATCTGGGCTCAGCAGGACACTCCCTGTTAACCTCAGAACTGCTGGGGCACTTCTTGGTTTCCTGTCACTTGCCATAAGGAGCTGGGTTTGAACTGGTTTCTTGATGGGTCAGATGCAGTGGCCCTTTGGGTGGGTCTGACCCACGCTGGCTCAGCGGGGAATGTGCCCAGTGTTTGGGCTGTCCTTGCGCAAGCCCTAGGGCCTGCTTACTGCACAGGAAGGTCAGGTCTGCCTGGCGGACCTTGCCCCACTCTGGGTCAAGACAGATGGCCAGTGGAGGTGGGAGGTGCCCAGGTGTTCAGAGAGGCTGCGTCTCTAGAAAGGATGCACCTCACCACAGGGGCTTTGTTGTCAGCACTGTGGGGGTGTCACTGTTCTTGTCCCTCAGCCCTGGCTTCGGGGCCTCTTGGTCGGGCACACAATTCCCGAGGCTGTTCTGGAGAAGACTCCCCTCTTAGCCTCGCTGGTCAGGGAGGGCGCATGCGAAATGAGGGACAGGTGATTTCAGCTCAGTGTTACCACCATCTACAGTTTTGAGATTTTCTTCCCTTAAAGCAAAATCAAAATGCTAGCAAAAGTCAAGCCTTTTTGGTAGCTAATAATAGAGAATGTGACCTTTTAGTTCACAGAAAATGACTGATTTAAACATTGAAGGGGGGGAAGAAAAAAAAATAACAGAAAAGAGAAGGACCTCGATTAACAACTAGCATTCTTTGGAAGGATCTCAGAACATTAAAACAACTTCATAATTTCTGTTATTCTGTAATAATAGATGATCTACGAAAGCTCTATACACACTACAGATTTTAGTCCTTATAACAAATTCACAAGTTCGGCATTGCTAACCGCTTCCACCAGTGGGGAAGCTAAGTTGAAAGGAGTTCAAGTACATGTTTCCCCACCAGGAATCAGCAGGGCTGGGACAGAACACAGATTCATGGTGTGTGATGGATCCTCAGGTCCCTGTGCCCAGCTTTCTCCCGCGGGGAGCTCATCCCGACAGGAGCACCCCAGGGGAACTCTTTGCGTGGGAAGAGTGGATGCTAACAACTGTCCTCATGTGGGTGGCAGCTGTAGCATTTGCCCTACAACTTATACACAGCTCTCCTTTGACCTGCGTGAGGACCCTGTGAGACAGAGCTTGTCGCTTGCATGATCCTGCTTTGCAGACACAGAACAGAGCTTCCGAGCGGGGGGTAACTGGCTTCAACGAGGCGAGTCCCTGGTCCTTCACTCTGGGTCTCCACAGCAAACCTTCTGGTTCCAAGCCAAGGTTCTGCTCACCTGACCACACTGTCCAGGGCCAAGCCACCTGCTCTCCCTTGCTGGCAATGATGGTTGCTGATGGCTCACGACTGTGGGTGCCCGCTGACTTGCTGCTTTGAGCGCATTTGGCTGTGTTTTCATCTTCAGCTTATGCACTTGCGTCACTACAATAGGTTTACCATATTTTTCCTTTTCTTGCTTTAGAAAATGGTGTGGCCTCTTCAGATCTTTTCTTCAAATAAGTTGTACTGCCTAATATCTGAACTTCTTCCTTGAATGTCTTTGGAAAGACCATGGGCTTTGGGAACACTCGGAAATCATTTCAGTGAAGAAAGCTGACAGAAAAAAACGGATTCATCTGAAATATAGTGTTGGAGGAGAGCTCAATGGTACCCTGGTCTGCCAGGAAGACGGACAGGCGGGTCCCAGAGCAAATTAAGCCTGAACTATCGCTGGAGGCAAAAATGATAAAACTGTCCTAGTGTGGGAAGGAGGATTCTTTGGAAAAGACAATGATGCTGGGAAAAGTAGAAGGCAGCAGGAAGACCAAATATGAGATGGATTGACTCCATAAAGGAAGCCATAGGCATGAGTCTACAGGAGCTGAGGAGGGCTGTCGAGGGGAGGACATCGTGGACATCACTTATTCTTGGGGTCACCATGAGTTGGAGCAGACTTGATGACACATAACAACAACAAACATCTTGGGTCCCTTCCCTTTGGCTCCATATAACTGACCATGCAACCGACCATATAACTGAGCAGAGGAGCACGAATGACTCACTTGATGATTTCACTTATTCATTCAACACTTGGTGCTACCAAGCAAGGCACTGAGGGTCCTGGGATGTGTATGACAATTATGGCCCTTGAGACATTTCAGCGTGGTGGCAAAGAGTGTGGTACAAAGGGAGGAACCGTATCTTTGGGGTGCAGAGAAGGGAGTGGGATTCTTAGCAAACCGTGGAGTTGGTGCAGTGGGATAATAGTTTGAAATGTCGATTGAAGTTTCCTCTTTTATCCTGGATGTCTTTTTTCCCTTTGCCTTCCCATTCCTCTTGTTCAAACAGGACCCTTTTTTGCATTATCTTAGGTAGGGGGGTCATGTAAGAGCAGAAAGAAGAGAACAAAAAGCAGTCCTGTTTTGGCTGAGGTGGATACAGGAGTGCTCTGCCCAGATCCCTCTTCAGGGCCAATCCACTGCCCTCCCTTGCTGGGAATGATGGCTGCTGATGGCTCACGGCTGAGCTGCTCACTGGACATCACCTGCTGCTGCCAGGAACTGCCTTGCTCAAGGTTACATGCCCACTAGGGCGGTGGTGCCCAGTGACTGGCTGAAGCAGGAACACAAAGGCTCGGCTCCCTCACCCTAATTTGGGCCAACTCTGATGGATGGGCCATTTCAGCTCCAGAGTGCCCTTAGGATTGGCTGCAGGTGGCCTGAGTTGCAACCTCATTGTGAGTCAGCTTTTCCTACTGTAAAATCCCGTCTTTCTCACTTCTTTACACGTGAATCTCCCAAGAACACTCCCCAATAAACCCTCTGCACGCAATTTTCCATCTCAGATTAGGTTTCCAGGAAACCTCTAAGGCAGCTGACACGGGAAGTGCTTGTGAGAAGTGGACTCTAAATGGAAAATTGGAAATGGAGCATGTGGCTGGCTAACAACAAGGACCCCGTCACTGGTGGTAAGTGGAGCATGGACAATGCTTGAGAGGCATTAGGGAAGTGGTAACTGGAAGCTCTGTGGGATTGGGTGGCCGTGGCTGAGTGCTACCGATTTGTTGAAGAGAGAGAGCGATAGGCTTGGGGTGACTCATCACCAGTTTAAGGCAAACTGTGAAAGCCGAAGTACCTCCTTGACAGCATTTAAGAAAATCCCAAGGTTCTGCAGCAGACAGGCAAGTGAGCTGGAGGGCCAGTCTTAGTTCTACGAGTAGCAGAGTTTTTTTTTTTTTTTTTTTTTTTTTTGTGGGGAAGACCAGCCCTGAGCTAACATCCGTCGCCAATCCTCCTCTTTTTGCCAAGGAAGACTGGCCCTGGGCTAACATCCATGCCCGTCTTCCTCTACTTTATATGGGACGCCGACACAGCATGGCTGACGAGCAGTGCGTCAGCGGGCGCCCGGGATCCGAACCTGCGAACCCCAGGCTGCCAAGCGCGGACTAAACCACTGCGCCACTGGGTGGCCCCCTGTAGCAGAGCTTTAGAGAATGTAAAGCTCTCAGCCCTCCAAGGTCAGGGTCCTAATAGGGAAGATGTGGGACCTCAATACTTGGAGTGGGGTACCTGGACAGTTGAGACTTGGACTTGTACCTGGACTTGGCCCTTATGTTCCTCTGAATCCTCTGAGCTTGCAGAAGTGGCCAACTCCTCAACCCATGTAGAAGATTGTCGATTCTCTTTCTTGAAGATTCTACAGAGGCCTCAAAAGAGGCAGGTATCTTATAGAACAATGCTTGCCCACCCCAGGATCTAGCCCCATTTTCCTCCCTGCATGGCCCAATTGGGGCTGAGCTGGGCTGGCAAAGGCAAAAGGGGCTATGTGATGGAGGAGCTGTAGGATCTGGGTAACATGTCCTAGAAGGACCCAGGAGACTATTCACGGGATCAAGTCAAAGAATGTAGAATGTAAAGTTGAATAAGGGAGAGTTTAGTGATGGGGGGCACTCTCCGTTGGCACAGGATTTCACATCTTGGCCAGGATCCCTGGAGACAATGCTAACACTCTGCTGGGATGGTGCTTGAGAGCCAGGAGGAAGCAAGGACCCATGCTTAGGCAGATGGTGGAGGAAGGGACCAAATGGCTCAGAGAATGGGCATGCTACAGTGGATGTTCCCGAGACGGCCTAGAGAACTTCCCGTTTACAAAGGGGTGCACTGGTCAGAGTGGCCCCAGCATCACTGAGAAGCTCAGGAATGGCTGGCTATGCTCTGTAGGTCAGAGCTGATGATAGGTGATGAAATCACAGAACTGGTTCTTGGGGGCAATGGGATGATAGGATGCTGAGATGATGGAGGCCAGGTGGTGGGCTCACCATCAGAAGAAAGGTGGAGGCAATGGCCACAATGAGGGGCAAGATCAGTGGCGCACCCAGGGGTATCCTGTCCTGCAAAATGCTTTGGAGATGGTCAATAGACACATTGCTCCTAGAAGTAAGATAGATTGGCAGCCAATGAGGGTAATGCTTAAATTATACAATTAAAAGAAATCAGTTATGGATGACCAGGAGGATGAGAAAAACCACCCAAGCAGTAGTCAGGATCTCTTGCCCAATTGAGCTAATTCTCAGATCCAGAACCCATGGACTGAAGGAGAAGCAGAGTTCCTCCCAGGAAGGACCCTACAACATTACAGGCAAATGCACATTGGGGAAAGAGCAATAGCTAAGCTTTCTGGAAATTATTGAACGGACACTGAGACTTGGGGACCCAGAGTGCCACTGTGGCCCCCCTGTTAGAGCTGAGACCGGGGAGTCAGATAATGAAAGGAATCCTGGCTCATGTCCAGCTCACAGTCCCTGGACCCACTGGCTGTCATTTGCTTGGTCCTCAAGTACAACTGGGACGGGGTGTACTTGGTCTTTGGCAGAGTCTCCCTATTGGTTCCTTTGCCTTGAATAAAGAAATGTTGTAGTGGGGCAGACCCTTCCCTCCACTAGGTAGTAAATCATAAACATGATCACATATCATTTTGGGGGCAGGAAGGCCAGAGATGCGTGCCACCCTCAAAGACAGAGAATGGGGCTGTTGTGGTCTTTGTTATAGCCCCATTTACTTCACCATCTGACCCCTACACAAACCAGATGAACCATAATAGAGGACAGAGAACTTTCACCAAGTGAATCAAGTAGTGGTTCCCCTTGCAGCTGCTCTGCCAAATGTGGTATTTTTTGCTAAAGAAGAATAACCCAGTCTCTGGCCTGTGGAAGGAAGGCATTGATTTGGGGAATGTGTTCTTTTCTATCTCTGAGAAAATGAGGATCAGTGGCAGTTCAAATTCATGTAGAACAAATGATAATTTTATGGTTCTGCTTCAGGTCCATGTTAACTCACCCACTCTTTGCCATCTTTAGCCGGAAATCACCTGAACTATCCGGACATTTCACAGAATGTCACATTTGTCTACTACATTGATGTGTACAGATGAGCAAGAAGTGGTCAGTAGGCTGGTGGCCTTGGTAAAACACATGCACATCAAAGGTTGGGAGATAAACTCTATGAAGACTCAGAGGCCTACCACATCAGTGACATTTGTAGGGATCCAGAAACTTGGGGCTTACTGGGATAGCCCCTCCAATGTAAGGAATGATTGCATCTCATACCCTCCATCATTAAAAAGAAGCACAATGCTTAGTAGGCCTCTTTGGATTTTGGAGGCAGCATGTTGTGCCCTTGTGAATACTGCTTCGACTCATTTTCTGGGTGATATGGAAGGCTGTCATCTTTGAGTAGGACCCAGAGAGGAAAACACTCTGCAGAAAGTCAGGTGGTGGTGCAAGCAAGGCTGTTGTTTGTGCTATACAACCCGGCTGATGCTATGGTTCTCACTGGTAGGTATAGCTGGTAGATATGGCATATCTCTATGGTGCTAGAGAGATGGATGGTGGGAAAAGACACCATACAGAGCTTATGCCAAGCCCTGGGAGAGTCACAAGGTAACTACTGGCACTCTGGAGAAAGGCTATGTCATCAGCAGCAGAGAAGTATGCATTATTTGAAAAGTAGCTCCTGGCAAGCTTCTCAGCCCTGACAGATGGAGCATGTTGCCATGGGATGTCAAGTAACCACATGGCCAGTCTGGGTTCTGTCAGACTCACTGACTTAAAAGCTTCGATGGACTCATCATAAGGGGAAGTGTGATATCCAGGACTGGGCACCGGCAGGGCCAGGGAGAATGAGGAAGTTGCAGGAATAATTGGCTGGGCCCACCATCATCCAACACTGTAGTTCCTGTATTTCTCCCTCAGTTCACACTGATGGTGTTCTGTGGGGCCACGATGACTTGACTCATTGGTGCCTGTCAATAATAGATCACAGGCAACACCGCTCAGGGATGGCCCTTGAAAGACAGCAGTGAGGGGAAATCCTCCAGGTGACATATATCTGGGTAGGTCATCTGGTCACCCACTTTGTAGGGAAAGAGAAATGGCCTGAGATAAGAATAATGCCATGTGACATTTATGGCGAAGCTCATGGTGAATGTTCTGGAAAGGGAAAGATTGGCATATGGGAGACAAGGAGGTCTGGGGAAGAGGGTCTTGGATGGACTTATAGGAGTAAGCACAGAGTGTAAAGATCTGTGTATCACATGGTGATGCCCAGCAAAGTGCATTCACCATGGAAGAGGGAGTAAACAACCAAATAGACAGAATGACTCGGCCAGTTGACATCGGTCAACCTGTCATCAGCCGCCTCAACACAGGTACATTGGATGCCATAATGGCAGAGATGAAGTCTACACATGAGTCCATCAGTTTGGGCTTCCGTTCACCCAGGCTATCTAATTACTGTTGCTGCTGAACATCTAATCTGCCAACAAGAGAGACTAGCAACACTGAGCCCCCAGTAGCAGTCTCTCAAGGAGACTAAACAGCCATTTGGTAGAAAGCTGACTGCACGGACCTTGTCTACCATGGATGGGACAGAGATGAATCTTGACTAGGATCATCATCTTGGCATAGATTTGTCTTTCCTGCCTGCAGCACCTAAGCCAGCACCACCATCCACCGACGCAGAATTCCACATAACATCGCTTCAGGTCAAGTCATCCACTTTATCACAATGGGGTGTAGCTGTAGGCACATGACCATGGGATCCACTGTTTCCATTACATATGACATCACCCAGAGGCTGCCAGCCTGACAGGGAGGTAGAAAAGCCTCTTGAATATTTAGCTGAGGTTTCAGATTAGAGATAATACTCTATGAGAGTGGGGCACTAAGCTCCAGGACAAGAATACATGCCATGTCGATGACGTGGTATCCCAGTAGGGAGAAAACCTGGGTTTGGGAACCAAAGGAAAATAACAGAAGTAGCCTTACTTACCATCACTCCCAGTGACCCACCGAGGGCATCTGGGCTTTCTGTCCCTGCTGTATTAGGCTCTGGGACTTCCAGAGGGAGAATGCCTCCACCAGAGGACAAAGTAAGAGTCCCATTGAACTGTAATTTACACCTACCATCGGGCCACTTAGAGTTTCTCATGACAATCGACCGGCAAGCAAGAAAAAGAGTTTCCTCCTGGCAGGCATGATTGACCCTAATCCTCAGGGGGAGGTAGGGCTGTAAATGCACAGTGAGGCCAGGGAAGACCGTGTCTGGCACTCTGAGGATGCACTGAGGTGTCTCTTGGTGCTCCTATACTCAGTTTCAACTGCAGGTGGACAAGTACAGGAGTTGCAGCCTGAGGAGGGAGTGACGACCAGGACTTCAGACTCTTCAGAGATGGTGTCTGGGTCACCCCACCAGACAAGCTGCCTAGACCAGCAGAAGTGCAAGATGAGGGTGCGGGGAATCTTGAATTGGTGGCGGAGGAGGGGATGAAGAATGTCAATTACAGCCTTGAGACCAACTGCAGCTGTGGGGGCTGTCAGTTATTCTCGGAAGCTTCTCTTCTAAGTTTCTGAGGTAACCAGTCCAACCCAAATCTAGGAGGGGCTGTTCCCCAATGGGGCGCACTAGGAGAAGAAGCAGGTGAATCTGAAGCAAGTGTGGACTGTGGTGGGCATCGTGGAGCTATGTGTAGATCTCTCTTCAGGCCAACGGATCCAGGAATTGCCCTCAGCCATAGCGAACTGCCTCACTGAAGGTTTCCTCACCTCCCAGAGGATGGCCCCTGTTCAATTACTGGCTGATACAGGGTACAAACACCTGGCCCCCTTGCCTGCCTTAGCTTGGGACAGACCTGAGGGGCCATCCTCAGCTCCACAGCTCCCAGCGGGAGGCTGAAGTTGCAGATGCAGCCCTGTTGAGAGTCATCTCTTCCTGGTGCCCAATCCCTTCCTTAAAGACGCGTCTTCTGAGAACACTCCCCAGGCAACCTTCTCGGTGCAGTTCTGCATCTCGCACTCCGTTTCCAGGGACCACAAACTGGCTTTTGATTTCCAGAGCCTAGGCCTTTAGGATATTTGAAGGGCATCATGGAATATATAAGATTTGGGGAAAAAAATCATGAGTAAGAGTAACAATAGCCCCCTCCCAAACAAAAACAAAACAAAACATAAAACTAGGGAAAAAATTTCCCCAGCTCATTTTCTTTTATCGTTATGTTGTAACCCTCTTTAACCCCATTGCTGTTTTTGCTTTAAAATTTACTTTTTTTTCTGATATTAATATAACTAGTAATATAACAATCTAACAATATACTTAATATAACTGTTAAGGGTGTTTTAAAAAATTAAAAAACATTTTATCCATAATTTTTAGCTGTTTTCAGTGTTTAGTCTGAACCCTTAGCCTGCCATGTTACTGGAAACAGAACTCCTAGAGGTAATGTTTTAAAGAAAGAAATGATTGAAAAAGGTGAAATTTCAGCCTCCACTCACTCTGCATGTACAGAGTACTTGCTTAGCTGATGTGATGCAAATATCCGCTTTGAAATTGGCAGGATGGACTATAGGATTCCTCGCTTCCATCAGGTTCATTGTAATTCACTTCATGTAGGAGGGAGAGAGAGAGAGAGAAAGAGAGAGAGAGAGACTCTTCAATATTTATTGGATGGATGCATGTTACCAAACAATTTCAACAATTGGTTTGCATTATACAGTTGAGACAATAAAATTGAAAATAAATTAAAGCCACTTCAACAACTGTTTTGTGGAACAAATATGTAAGATTTGAATATTTATGATGGTAAATCAGATTAAGTGGCTGAACACTTTTTCTCGTCTGTCATCAATGATGCAAAGCTCTCAGGAGTAAGTTATTAAGTTTTTGTAGTGTGTTTTGATTAAATACAAATAAACTAATCACATTTTCCTGGTTATAAAATAGTTCATCAAATGAGGGAGGCAGTGAAAACAGCCTTCTCCTTCAGAAACATATGGTTAGCAATGTAGACTTATGAAAATTGTGTCATAGTTCAACATTTAAATTAAATAAATTATCCAAAGGCTAAGAAATGATAACAGACTTTGTACAGCTGATGATGAAGCCTCATGTTGATTTTTAAAAAACTATTAAACTGAAAACTAAGTTTTAATGCTTCAAAATTGGCCCCAAAGAACCTTGAGTTTGTTGTGCTTGTTAATTCTTTGGACTGTCTCTTCTGCTGTCAAAGTTCTAGAAACAGGCTTTGACTTTAAGATTCTTTTCTTTCTTTCTTTCTTTTTTTTTTTGCTGAGGAAGATTCTCCCTGAGCTAACATCTCTGCCAATCTTCTTCTACTTTTGTATATGGGACACTGCCACAGCATGGCTGATGAGTGGTGTAGGTCTATACCCAGGATCTGAGCCCATGAACCCGGGCCACCCAAGCAGAATGTGCTGAACTTAATCACTATGCCATGGGGCTGGCCCCAAGATTATTTTCTTCTTCACCAAAATACAAGGTAGACTTTTAGGACAATCTGTAAGTTTTTTTGCCAGGGATTATAAAAGAAAACCTATCTTTTCTTTTATCTCCTTCTGCCTTGGCCTATTGCTGCTTCCATTTTGAAGTGGTTTCTGTGCTTAAGCAACACCCATTTGAAGACTGGGACTGGAGGGAAGAGGAGGAAATGGAAACTTGATGATTGCTTGCTCTTGCGGCTGGTAGGTGCTGATCACCTTTCTGCTCTGCCAAATGACAATTTCACAGCTTCTTTGTTCTCCTCCAACCTCCAGAACCCTCCCCTTCCCTTCTCCACCATCTCAGTTGATCACCTCAGTTCCCGAGTCCCTGAGCTAGTAGAAGTGCTTAGACAAAGACTGCATCTTCTCACCCACGTCCTCCTGTGTGTGTGTTGCCCACATTCCCCGCCTCCCTCCAGCGGCTCCCTCCAAGCTCCCCATCTTGGAGTGTGCCCTGGGGTTCACCCCCGTCAGCACTCCAGAACTTCACTTCTGCAAGATCAGTTCTTCCGTTTCTGTTCGGATGTTTCCGTTGGCATTCAAACGCAGCTAAAGAAAATGCACAAACGGTATTTGGCCCCCGTCCCTCTCTGACTCCCGATAGGAACTTCACTGAGGTGTTGTCTACATTCTGCACTGCCTCACCTCCAGTCCTCTCTTTAATCCACTCCAGTCAAAGTTAGGTTGAAGACTACCTCTAGGAAGTCACTTTGTCACCAACAACCCTCATTTTAGCAAATCCAGCAGTCAGTTCTTTCTCCCCGTGGACCTCTCAGTGATGTTCACACAGAACTCCACTCCTTCCTTTTGGAAATATTCTCACCATTTGACTTGTGGAGCACAAATAGCCTCATGTCTGCTGCTCCCCCTGGGCTCTCAGCTGCTGTTTTCAGACATCTTTAGCAACTCCTTGCATTAAGTTCCTACTGCTGCTGTGAAAAGTTCCCACAAACTTAGTGGCTTAAAACAACATGGGTTTATTATTTCACAGTTCTGCAGGTTAGAAGTCCGTATGAATCTCTCTGGGAAAAATCAAGGTGCTGGCAGAGCTGCATTCCTTCCGGAGGATCCAGGCCTTTTCCAGTGTCTGCAGGTTCCTCTGTTCTTACTTCTCTCTCTGCCTCTAACTCTTTTGCCTCCCTCTTATAAGGATCCCCAGATCATCCAGGATATTCTCTCTACCTCAACAATCTTAACTTCATCACATCTGCAAAGTCCCTCTTACCCTGTAAGATAACATATTCACCAGCTCTGGGGATTAGGATGTGGACATTTTTGAGGGGCCATTATTCAGCCCACCACACTCTCCCTCC
Organism: Tapirus indicus; assembly: GCA_031878705.1. Taxonomy (NCBI): domain Eukaryota; kingdom Metazoa; phylum Chordata; class Mammalia; order Perissodactyla; family Tapiridae; genus Tapirus; species Tapirus indicus. Next base: position 6,605,408 of record CM062923.1, on the reverse strand, counting down.
TCAGATTCATGCCTTCACTGTGGAGCACCCCAAACTCGGTCCTCGGCCTGCTTCTCTTTTCCATCCACGCTCTCCAAGAAGCAACTCTCACTGAGGTGTCACATGCCATCCCTAAGCTGATGACTTCAACTTACGTCTCTGGTCTTGACCTCACCTCTGAGCTCCAGGTCTGAATCTGCTTCCAATCTGTCTACGTTGTCTATACAAAACTCTCTTGGATGTTTATCAATGATCTCAAACCTAAAATATACACCAAACACTCTTGATTTGTCTCCAAAGCCTGTTCTTCCCAACTTCTTTCAGTGAATGGCTCCATCATCTGCCTTGTACCCAGATCAAAAACCCAGGAATCATTCTGTATTCTTCCTCTTTATTCTACCAAACTTCCACATCTAATCTATTAGCAAAACATTTCTGCTGCCAGCACTCTATTCCAAACCTCCACCACCTCCAGCCTGGGCTCATCAAAGGGCTTCCTGACTAGTCTCCTTGCCTCCCCTCTCCCCCTTTCTAGTCTACTGTCCACCCAAAAGTGAATTTTAGAAACAATATTATGAATACAAAGTATTTCAAGCAATCCAAAAAGTACAGAGAACGATAAGATGAACACCCAGGTATTTACCACCCAGTAGTAACAGTATTAACATTTTCTTCACATAAATTTTTTTTAAGAAATAAAACATCACATGATTATGAAGTCTTCTATCTATACCTCTTTAGTCCTGTTCTCCTTCCTCATTCCACTTCCCAGAGGAAACCATTATCCTGAAAATGTGTGTGCTTAATGTGCTTTTATATTGCACCATATGTATGTATTCATAATACTTTACATAAGTGTTTTATATTCTGTGTTTCTGTCACTTGATATGTTTTAGCATTATATTTGACATGTATCCATGCTTATATACATAGATTTAGTTAATTCATTTTAATAACTGAGTAGGTTTAGGTATCATTACATGAACATAGCACACTCTAGTTAATCATTTTCCTGTTGTTAGGCATTTACTAGCAAAATGTCGCTAGTGAAATACTACAACAGTGAACATCTATGTGCATAAATCTTTTTGCACATGTATGAGAAATCACTGTATGAAAATTGTAAATTTTTAGAGTAGCTAAGATTATCAATCTTTTTCTAGAGTGTTAGTGCTTTTGTAACTTGGTTAAGAAATCTCTTCCCAATGTTATGAAAACATTCTTTATATTTTTTTCTAAAATTTTTGCTTTTAAATTGATGTCTTTAATCATTCTGGAATGTGCATGTGTGCCTGTGTGTGTATGTGCCTGATATAGTTAGCTAATTTTTCCATCGCCATTTAATGAATATTTTAGACTTTACCTACTGAATTAACACCACCTCGCAGAATACCACCTTTCTAAGAGAGATGGCATAGCAGAGGGTACAGAGGTGTACTGCTTGTGTTCAAACCCCAGCTCTATTTCTTAAGACGTGTCATCTCCATCCAGTGATATAATCTCTCTGCATCTCCACCTTAGCTCCACTATTGCAACACAGTGATAATTTTAGTGAATACTTTTGGGGATTAAATGAGCAATACTGCATTTTGACTCCTTCACACATAACCTGGCCCATAATAAATACTCACTGAATGTTAACTATCATATTTAAATTTTTATTATTTTTATTTTATGTGTGAGTCTATTTGAGAGGTCTGTACTTTGTATCATTGGTTTATTAGACCACACCTTTGTCAGTGACAAGTAATTTAATTATTACAGCTTTATGGTAATCTTGATATCTGAGAGGGCAAATACTGCTATTTGTCAGTTTGTCAGATTCTGAGAAAAGCAATATGGAAATTTTGATTGCAATGTATTGAACTTACAGATCGGTTTAAGAGAATTGACACATATTATTGAGTCTTTCCACATAGAAATATGACACATTTCTCTAGTTATTTTGGCCTTCATGCCTTTGAATAATGCTTTATGATATTCCTCATAAATGCCTTATACATCTTTTATCAGATTATTTGTAGACACCTTATACCTTGTTATTGAAGAGACCACTTTTTTTAACTTTTTAAAAATTGTATTGGTTATTGCTGGTATTGATTTTTACAATTGGTTTTGTATTCCAGCAACCTCATATCTAATAATTTATCGTGGTTTTCTAGGATTTTTTGGTAACATCTTATCTATTGCTTTCCACTTATTTATTTCTCTTCTTTAAAACAATAATCATCTGTACAGTAATAATAATCATTTATAGAGTATTTTGTAAGTGCTAAATGCTCTTCTAAGCACTTTGCATGTATTAACTGCAAACAACTCTCACAACAACTCTACGAGGTAAATAATATTATCATTCCTATTTTATTGGTAGTGTTAGAGAAAAATTATACTGATACTTGTTGAAATGGTAAGGAAACTTTCTTCAGGACTATCGCAGTAGGTGTCAAGACCATTGCAACAGGGAAGGGAGCTCAGGTTCAACTCCGAATATAATGAGGACAAGTGGGGATTTATAGCCAAGGAGCAGGGTAGGGGGTTGGTAGATGGAACATCACTCCAGGGATTCTTCCTAAACTGACTTAATAGGATTCTTGCTGAAGGCAGGTCAAGGACTTAGACAACAAAGACAAGGAATAAAGAACTTGATCAGATATCAAGGGTGCGGGGATTTTCCCTAAACTGATTTAGCAGGATTCTTGCTACAACGGGAAAAGGTGGGCCCAAGACAGGGCCAAGAACAAGGCCGAGTTGAGAAGCCTGAGTTTAATCAAGGAGGGAGTCTTTGTCAGTCGGCAACTGAAGTAGAGAAAATGTAGACTTGCCCGAGATGGCACACCCGGTAAGGAGCAGAGCCAGGTTTGAAGCCCTGATAATTTGGCTCTAGGGTCAATGCTTGCCATCCCTCTGATTCTAATAGTAGTGGTGACTGTGGGGACTCTTGCCTTCTTACTGATATTAATGGGATTGAGGCTCAGTTTGCACTATTTACTGTGATATTGATATTTGGTGAAAGCACGGCTAAATATCATTTATGTAGCTTAGGAAATTTTTGTATATTGTTAGGAAGTTTTTTTCTTAATCTTAGAGGAATTTTGAATTTTATTTAATAATGTTTCTGCATCCCTTGAGCTAATCTTATGACATTTTTCCCTTAAATCTGTTAATGTGGTGAATCACACTGATAGATTTTCTGATATTGAACCATCATCGTATACCTAGGATAAACGCCAATGGGTCGCAGTAGAAATAAATTTATTATAAACCCTAAATATCTTAATTTAACTTTGATTTTGGAAACGAAGTTCCAAGTTTTGTTTTGTTTTCCTTTAACAGAGTACTTGAGAAGCTGTTGACCAAGTATTTTTGTGAATGCAAAGCACAAAATTATCACAATCCATTGTTTGGAAAGATAAGAAAGGAAGTCATTGATTATTTACGTTTAACGTTAACATAATTTTAGGTTAATCTATGTTGATTTTGTATTTTATCTCCACAGAGTTGAGTAAAGGGGCAAAGACCTTTCCTCTGTTTAAAGAATTGCTTGATTAGTTTCAATGTCTGTCAACGACAACGTGAGAATTCTAAGGGTGCTCTCGCCATTTATTTTCATTTGTGGAAATTGTACAAGCACTCCTGACCATATAGTAGTCGTCTGAAGGGACCGGTTGCTGTGTGTCACGTGTTGGAAGGTCACTGTGGCACTGGGCCAGGAGTCCTGCAGACCCGGACTGCAGGCTTCTCTCTGCCCTAACTATTAACTCTGGGCAACCTAGTGTAGCCTCAGACCCGCAGCATTGTTGGCTTTAAAGTGAGGGAGACCACAACCACCGCCCAGCCCAACACGCAGCCTGTTGCTGGGTTGGAATGAGATGGGGTACGTACGGACAAGTCCTTTGAAACTCACTCTCCAAATGTGAGATGCAGCCCTCACCTTGCACATGGTCAATGGGAGGACAAGCAAGTGGCTTGGTGTCTGAGAATCGAGTCGACAGATAGGTTCCTTCCATCCACGTTCCCGCCGACCTCCGTCTGCAGTTCTCCTGTTGGGGAACCTCCGCTCCTGAGCAGGCAGGGGGCTGAGCCACGTGATTTCATTCATTTTGCCACAAGGGTCCTGAGATTGAAGTCCTGGTCAGACTGCACTTGCTCTTCTGGTTGGATTCAGATCCCATGAGTTGAGATGATGAGTTTCCATACCCTAGGATTATCTTTCTCCTTCTCCCCTGTTATTTTTCTTCTTCTCTTTCTAAAGTGCATTTGCCGGGCACACATGGCAATTCCACCTTTGAGCTGCCTTTGCCTGGGGCCCCAACCCTTCCTGGGCCTGAATCCTGTCATTCTGACAATGTCCCACTCTGATTTGGGAGCTGGGAATCTTACAAAGGGGCTCAATTGCATTAATTCTCATGTTCTGATTTTGTTTGTTCCAAGGGAAAAAAAATTTAAAAGAAAATCACTTGCCAGCTGAGAATCACGATGAGGCACAGAGTCCAGCACCACTTGGCAGACGCGTCTCCGTCTCTGTTGCGGGGTACGCAGACCAGGCTTCCCACCACGCCGCCTCCTTGCTTTCCACTTCCCCTTGGCTGGAGCAACATTCCCAGAAGCCTGCTGTGATGGAGGGTTACCCGGGACCTGAAGAATACCTGCTACCTTGTGAGCCTTCTCCTAATTGTTTGTATTGTGATGAATGTCATCACAGTATCAATGTGTTTTAGTGGGGACATTTGTCTTCTCGCCGTTTGCGTCACAAATCTGAAGGGGGACATGGGAAACAGAAGGGCATGTGTCTTTACAAGTGTGTTTGGAGGCAAACCAGATGATGCATTTCTTTTCAGATGCTTTCTGAGTTTTGGTCCAGGACTTTCAGAATAAAAATAGGATGCCTTCTTTCTGTAAAGGGTTGCTAATATGACTCCTCCCTGGGCTGGTTTTATTGGTGTAAAAGGCAATTCCTGGGCTTGGATGTACTGCCTCATTAGTCATTAAGAAATTTACTCCTTGGCACTAAAGAATAACGTAATGCAGGTTTAATGAAAGTGAAAGCTTAAAGTTGACATTCATTTAATAGTACAGTCAACTTTCAATTATCCTTGAGGAGGAAAGAGGGGGTGGCATGGATGATCCAAATTAACGAATGGCCTAGAATACATTATACTTTTCCCTCTAAATTCATCAGGGTTGCTGCTCTAATTTTCCCTGCAAGGGGCTAATGTTGAAATGATCATGAGTTGATTTGGGGGAAAGCTGGGCTCTAGCATGAGGAAGAAAGGTCATGACCTGCCAAATATGCCTCGAAATGTCGCAACTACCTGTGAGGAAGGTGTCGCCATCCACAGTTACAGGTAAAGAAACAGGCAGAGTGGAAAGACTCGTCCAAGGTCATTTATTAGAAATTAGTAGAATCAGTGGTTCTATGTTTCTCAGTCCAACCCATGTGTCGAGCAGAGGGAAAAATGTTTAATCTAAACCTGAATTGCAATATGTAGTGTAAATTCTCTCCAGAGTATATGCCATTTTCTTTTTAGGCAAAATTCTTGCTTGGGATAAAGGCATAGTTTGGAAGAAAACAGCAAAACTGATATAGCAGTTTACTGTTTTGCACAACAAATGGATAATGAGGGTGGGATGGGGCAGAGAGGCCCGTGCAGGTGAGGGTACCTCTTTTATTACAGAGTCGATAGAACTTTTGAGAACAAGGGCATCTAAAAAGTCAATGTTTATGTTACTGGCAGTGAAGTTCTCTGATGTAGCAAAACATCCTTTACCCCAAATCTTCAGTAAAGTATGCAGGGCACAAATGCCTGGTGTTAGTGGTTCCTGGGTTTGTTCCAAGGCAGAGGAAAGAGAATCCCTGGGAGGTTAGATGAGGCAAGGGGTGGGCAAGAGCTGTGTATTAGGGTTCTCTAGAAAACAGAACCAATAGGACATATGTGTGTGTGTGTGTGTGTGTGTGTGTGTGTGTGTGTGTATATATATATATGTATGGAGAGAGAGAGAGATTTATCATGAGGAATTGGCTCATACGGCTATGGAGGCTGAGAAGTCCCCGTGATTTGCCGTCTGCAAGCTGAAGACCCAAAAATCTGGTGGTATAATTCAGCCTGAGTCTGCAGACCTGAGGACCAGGGCAGCCAGTCATGTGAATCCCAGTCTGAGGGTGGGAGAATATGAGATGAGATGTCTTGGCTGAAGCAGTGAGGCAGGAAAGAAGGGGCGAATTCCTCCTTCCTCCACCTTTTGTTCTCTTTGGGCCCTCCACGGATTGGATGGTGCCCACACGCACTGGGGGGTTGATCTACTTTGCTGAGGCCACTGACTCAAATGCTAATCTCATCCAGAAACCCTTTACAGACACACCTAGAATAACGTCTGATGGGGGCTCCCTTGGCAAGTCGAGTTGACACATAAAATGAACCATCACGGGCTGCCTATGAGAATGTGTGCCTCCAGGAACTAAAAGATTCCTTAGAGAGGGAAGAGGGAAGTCAAAGTCACTCTGTGTAAGTCTTCGAGGGCAGGCATGTGGTTTACATGTTACAGACAGCCTGACAAAGTAACTGGTTACCAGCTAGTTATCAGCTTATTTTCAGTCAGTAGGTTTAGAGCTAAGGGGATATCACCCTATCGCATCCCAGAACCTCGCTGCTCCAAGTGTGGTCCCTGGGCCAGAGCAGGGTACCGTCTGGGAGCTCCTGAGAAGTGCAGAATCTCAGACCTATTGAACCTGAGTCTTCATGCAAACAAATTCCTGGAATGTCCCCAGGGAATTCACGTGCACATGAAAGTGAGAAGGGCCGCCCGGAACACGTGGGTGTTGGGCTGAAACGAGGAGAGGTGTGAGTAGAAGGCTGGAGCGAGGGTCACGGTGGGGAAGTTGAACTGGGATTTAAAATATTGGTCAGGTATCGCCTACAGTAATTAGGTGTCATTCAGAGTTGAGGGTGCGGTCTCTAAGCCCAACCAAGTGTAGAATTACAGGCTGGAAGTAGGTGGAACGGCTCTCCTTGCCCACGTCCTGAGCCCCTTGCCTCCAGACTAATGCCTCTACTCTGGTCTAGTCCCCCCTGCATCCCATCCATCCCCACACTCTTCTCTAGAAGCCCAGTCTGCAGAGGGAGATACATGTTCTCTTTCCTCTCTCTTTTCTGCACCCTTGCACTCAAAGTGTATCTGTGTGATCACATTTATTGTTTAGCTCAAGGGTCACTGTCCCATGAGAAATCAAGGTGCATGTGTGCGTGTGTGTGTGTGTGTGTGTGTGTGTGTGTCTTGTGTTTTCTGCATAGCTAAATGATAGGAAGCAGTTGAATAACTTTTGGGGAGCCTGCTCAGCTCATCACTCCTTATTTTGGGAGAAGCTTCTTAATGCACTGGGGATAGGTCTGTACTAGCTGACCCTCTCCCTCTGACCAAGGCTGATTCAACTGACCTCATTTGGGGCAGTCGGATGCCCCTCTTGGGGGAGCTGAACTTTGGAGCTGAGAGGCACCTTGGGGTGACTGCAGCTGAATCACACTGATCACATGACATGACTTCTGTCTGTGCATTGATGGGATCAGGACGACAGTTGACAGAATAACAGCAGACTCTGTGTGTCCTTCAACTAGCCTGGGCCCCTGTGTTTCTCATTCATGACATATTTATGGAATATAGTACTTGCTGTTTCCTGTGCTAGAACCTAGATGTATCTGGCCTTTGCTCTTTGGCACTTACTGTCTAGTGAAGAAGCTGGATATTAATGTAGTAACCACTGAAATAAACATAAAATGATAGCTGCAGTAAGTGATGTGAACGAAAGGGTGCAGAGGACTATGAAAGGTATAAAAGGAGAGGGAGCCTGGGGAGGAGACCAAGGAAGGATCCCCGGGGAAGTGGCAGCTGACTGGAGTCTGCGGGGTGAGGAGGGGGGCATACGATGTGCGGGCAGCGGGGAGGCGCTCCAGGTGGACCACGGCAAGCGCAGGGCTCTGTGTCAGAAGCAGTACGGGGCGTTGCTGCAGCCGACAGTGGGCCAGCGTGGCTGAAGCCCAGACAGCGAAGGAGAGTGGGAGGGCAGGCAATGGGGTAGGAGAAGTAGGGTGGGGCCATATTAAGGACGTTTTTCCCCATAAGAGCAATGAGAAGCCACTGAAGTAATTGAAGCAGAATGTAGTGGCCGGTGGTGACTGGTCAGATTTGTCCCAGAACTAGGGAGGATTAGGAAGAAATAAGTAACTAAATAGTTAGGATGGTTTTTGCAGCTTGGAGGGAAAGATTAACGCAGAAGCCAAGTACGCATCAAACTCTTTAAAGATCAAGGCAAAACTGTGCGGTAAGCAAAACAACTGCCCACCTGGGGCGTTTATGGCTATAAACACACTTTAGAGGGGGCAGAAAGATAAAATGCTCCGAGCTGCTGTCACCGGCTCCTAAAAGGCATATGAATAGAGCTTTCAGTGAGGGATAGTCTTCAGTGTTAGGAAAATTACAACTATATGGGGTGCATTATTCTTTATTAAGTAAAGGGAAAGAAATTTTCTTTTGCCAGGAGATCTGCAACTTCATTCCTCCAAGCAAAAGTCAAGGTTTGCTAATCGTTTCAAGATGATTATTTATGGCTGAGCAGACAATGCCGCGGTGCCCTTGGCTCTGGCATTCCTTTGCTCCATCTCTTTGCTGTCTCCTGAATTTATTGATTTCATTAGGAGATAAGAGTGACAAGCTTGGCTTATAATACTTGGGAGAAATGTAAAACCATTAGCAGGTCATTGTTGAAGTCAGAACATGCCCCGATAAGCTTCTTGGGAAACCGGTGGAAATCAGCGACACAGGGATTAACCTGCCTGTGTGTGCGTGTGCATGTGTGGTGTGCACGGGCCGTGGACCAGCTCTGCCATGAAGAACTTGTCTATGATAAGCTAGGACACTGAGTGATGGATACACGGGTTATTGACACCAACAATTACTTTTTCTTTCTTTCTTCCTAAATTTGAGGTTCCAGTTCAAAATGTGTCTCTTTGGCCTGAGGGCTGCATTTCAGAGGGCAGGGGAGAAGGCTCTCCATGTTTGGCACGTGCTAACTAGCTGGGGTCAGAGGGTGTGATGGGAGTGACTACCAGCGGCTCCTGAGTGGTCTGTCCGGTGGCCAGTGGGGCAGCGTGTGCTACAATGTTGCCCCTGAGAGGATCTCTCTGATACTGTCCCCTCAAGTGGGAGCAGCAACTGGAGGGTCAGTCTCTCTTGACCTTTCCTCATGGGACAAGAAGGGGGGGCTGGCTGACAGTGTGGAGGGGATGGTCACTGTTGAGTCTTGAGAAGATCTTTTAAATAGAATAGAAGAGACTTTCTAACACTGAAGGATATTAGTGCTCGTGGGGAGGTCAGAGAACAGGAAGGGAATGTACTTACATCTCTGTAGTTCTTGTTTATTCTGCTTGGTGTTGGCAGTGTGACAATTTGCCGATACTGCACGTGGATGCTCTGAAGATCCTGAAGCAGAGGGACTTTAAATCACTGTTTGACGCAAATGTATGGAGGTGTTATGCTTGGAGGGAGGTGGGCAGCTGGTCCGGTTTCTGAGGACAGGGCAAGAAGAAATAGGCTCCAAGGACAGCACCCTCAGGCAGAAGGGTGGACAAGGGGGCATCTGTTCTTAGCCAGCTCCGGCTGCTATAACAAAATACTGTAGACTGTGTGGCCGAAACAGTATTTATTCCTCACAGTTCTGGAGGCTGGGAGTCCAAGACTAAGGCGCCAGCAGATTTGATGTGTGGTGAGGGCCTGCTTCCTGGTTCATAGATGGCCGTCTGCTCACTGTGTCCTCACGTGGCAGAAAGAGCAAGATCGCTCTGTGGTCTCTTTTATAACGACACTAATCCCATTCATGAAGGCTCCACCCTCACGACCTAATCACCCCCCAAAGGCCCCTCCTTCTAGTGCCGTCACCTTGGGGTTAGACTTCAGCACGAGTCTTTGGGGGACACAAACCTTCAGTCCATAGCACATCCATGGGATCCCAGCTGGGGGCTCCGCGGCCAGCCTCCTTCCTCACCTCTGAGTGGGATGGGCTGAACGCAGGATCAGGATCTCGGCTTTCTGAAGACCTGCCTTTCCTGAGGGTGTGATTCATAAAACAGGATTTTTTTCATTATTCAGCTAATTACTCCCTCCCTGACATGTTTAAATTTGCAAACTTTAGTGTGAGAGGTTGAGACCCAAGAGTAAATCTCCACCCCTCGCGGCATTGGGGGCCCCTAGAAATCAACATAGAGGCTGAACTATGTGCCTTCCAATCCTGCCCACATCAGGCAATCTTCAGTAATTGCCACTGTCAGCGCTTCTCTTGTCTGCCTGTAACCCAGCTTGTTTTCTTACATGGTGGTTATGAGAACTCAGGGAAAATACACGCTAAAATGAGTGAAAAACCTCAAGCGCAGCACCAGCCTTGGCTGACAGACTTACTCTTAGGCGTGTAAGAAGAGTCCTTCTATGGAGATCCAGAAAGCTCATCTGGCTTTACTTTATCTTCTGCGCCGTGGACCTTCACTTGTGATTCTCAGTAAAGAAGTGACTCTTGGAGGTGAATTCAGCACAACAGTCAAATTTAATGTAACAATGTGAAGATGTCTTCTAGGAATTTGCCCCTAATGACTCAAGTATTGTAGTCTTCAGTGTCGGATGTGATGATTTACTAGAGAAGGTGGCCAGGTGAAATACAGGACACCTGGTTATATTTGGATTTCAGATAAACAGCAAATAATTTTTCAGTATAGTTATGTCCCATGCAACATCTGAGACATGCTTATACTAAAAAATTATTTGTCATTTATCTGAAATTCAAATGTAACTGAGTGTCCTGTACTTTTATTTGCTAAATCTGGCCGCCCTGTACTGGAGATACAGGCTTCCAGCAGACATACAAGAGTGAAATCCCGTTCCCATATAAACTGCTTTTGAGCCTTTTTTTTTTTTTTTAAACATAAATAGGAATCACTGAGTCAGCATTGCATGTTAGGTAATTTCTTTGAGCCTCTAGTTTTTTATCTGTAAAGTGGAGAGAATATTACCTTACTCAGTGGTTCTCAGATTTGGCTGCTGATTAGAAACACCTGGGGACTGTTTGCAACTCCTGAGACCCCAGGACCTGAGAACAATTCCATCAGGATCTCCTGTGGGGTGGAACCCAGGGCGTGCTACCTTTTAAAGCTCCCCAGGTGATTGCAGTGGGGCAGCAAGGTTGAGAATCACTGGAATCACTCCTAGTGTCACTGTGGGGTTAAGGGACACAGCATCTGCAGGGCACCTCACAGAGTGTCTGGCATGTGTAAGAACGCCACAGACAGTCCCTGTACTACGTTAGGAAGAAGGGCTACAGAGTGGAAGTGGGCAGGGAGAAGAAAGAGTGCCCAGATGGGGTGGCAGGCCATGCAATGGCAGAGTCTATAAGCACGTGGCCCATGTAGGAAATTACAGGTCCATCTGTGAGGATCTGTGCGGCTGGAGCACAGCCTCTGGGGACAGCAAGAAACACGTGGTAGGTTGGCAGAGGCCAGGTTCTGGAGGCCGTGGGCCACAGCGAGGAGTCTGTGCTTCATCCCATGGGCTATGGGGAGCCATTGGCAGTGCTCTCACTCCTGAAGGTAAGAGTTTGTGCGGAAGCCCACATGTGGCCGTCTCCTTATATTTGTGCGTCTCATGGAAGATACGGGCCGTGTGGGATCAACGGCATGTGACGTCCCCAGAGTGGGAATCTTATCTGTCTTGCTCAGTGTGTATCCTCAGTGCCAGTAATGGTGCCTGGTGCATAGTAGGAACTCAATCAATGGTGTGGATTGAGAGAGTAAATGGAAAAAACACAGGCAAAGCTCAACAGAGGCAGCATGGCGTGGTGGGACTGGCCGTAAAGTGAAGGCAGAGTTCTCCAGCCCTGCTCTGACCCCGGGTGCCACTGGACAAACCACGGCCCCTTCTTGGCCTCTGTTTCTTGTCTCTTGAATGGAGGGCATGGCCCTCCGAGCTCGTCAGGCCATTGAGAATTAAATTCTTCTGCTCCTGAGTGAGTTAGTGACCTTCTTGCTGATACTGTGATACTCGGAGAAAAATCCCTTTGAGACTGTCGGTGTTTCAATGAGTTCTGGAAGGCCAAGCCCCCAGACTGCAGAGTCGCAGCAGCTCACCGTGGCTGCTGGAGGGAACTTGAGTCAGGAGTCCCCACCTTGGGGCAGTGGTGGGACCAGATCCCCAAGAGCCATTTCTGGGTGTGTGTGATGGTGGAGAGAGGACCAAGGCACAGCCTGGACAGCCAAGGGGCTCCCGGGCCAAGAAGAGCAGTGGCCGGTGCTCGTCTCGGATGCTGCATCTCGGTGCTATGGCTCCAGGCAAGCCATTTCATCTGTTTGCATTTGAGTTTTTCTAGTTGTAAAATGAGGAGTTTATATTAAGTTAACTCTGCAGACCATTTTTGGCTTTCAACTGCCATGATTCCATAGTGTGCTCTTGGGTTTCTTTTATCTTTTATCTCTATCTCTGTAGCTTTGTTTCTAAAAGATCCGGGCCACCACGACCCCTCTTGTGGCCCGTCTTCAGAGATGAGAATTGAAAAGCTGACTCTGCACCTCTGTGTGCTGCCGAGCCTTTTGCACAGAAAGAAGGGAGAGCTTTTTTTTTCTTCTTCTTCTTTAACAGATATTTTTAGCTTTTCTAAAAGCTTCTCACTCTGAGCCTTAAAAAGAAATAAGAACCTCTTCCAAAAACGCAAATACCCTGGCAAGAAGAGAGGTGTTTTCAATCTTCCCTGAACAATTGTTTTCTCTTCCATTGACATTCCCGGGGCAAAGGGGTGAAGGCGGGGGATGCGGAGGGGGAGATGGGCGGGTGTTGTGACAACCATAGTCGTGCTGTGGCCAGCAGCAGTGCTTTCCCTGGGCTGCTCCATGGTATGTGTGCTCTGGGCTGGCTTTCCTCCAGCAGGCATTTGTTTGAATTGCTCCTGAGCACTTCTGGGTGGGGTAGTGTGTTGCTCTATATGTTTAGAATGTTGTGAGTCTCTACAAAGCCCTGAGATGAGGTGGAGGGTTCTTCCTCCCCAGCCAGCCCCCAGCCTCACGCAGGCTTTGGAAGTCAGTGGGAGCTGTTGGTGGCACTTGGAGATGGGCAGAGGCAGCCGTGCTCCAAGGGAGAAACAAAAGTGAGAGCAAAGTGGACTTCCAGTTGGCTTAGTCTGTGTCCCCAGCTTTAAATTTTCCTTATTCAAAGCCCATTATGTTCTACTAGCTATCTGAAGCCTTTTGTCCCCAGTGCTGTCACTTCCTCTAATGTCTCTCCATAGCACCAAGTTCACACCATGAAAAAGCACCCAACGAGGAAAGAATGATGTGTTGTATCCATATCTGCTTCCCAGGAGGAGCACGGGGAAAAGGGAAGAGGACCGCCTGACATGTGGTCACTGTGCTGGGCACCTGAACGTCTATTATTTCACTCACTCTTTACAACAATCTTGCAATTATGTCAAATTCATATTTTTGATCTCCTAGCATCTAGTTCATAGTAGATGCTCATTATCTGTTCAGTTGTCTGATCTAAGACTTTTCATTTATGTCTTTCAGAGCTAATTCAAAGTTTGCTTATATCCTGCAATAATGATTTGGCCTAAAACCTTTGTTGAAAAACCACACAGTTTGGTTCCATTTATGCCAAATTCATGCAACACTTGTGAATGCAGCCTCTTTAAGGGGACATTTAATGTACTCTAGCTTGCAATTATTTTGCAGCAAGTGATTATATTGACATAATGATCTGAAAATTAACGATAGCACCCTCCAGCCCTTACACACTCAGTCACACTTCCCAGGATGTTAGTGATAGAGAGGAACTAGGCAATGTGACCATTTTTGTGTGCTGCAGCTTCTGTAAGCACAGCTCAGCTTGCCTGTAGCTGAACCACAGGTCTAAGGTGTCCAGAGAATCATGGGTCAGTCAGGAAAAGCACACGAGAATGTAGACCTTCCACTGGTTTTCTTAGAGACACTGGAGCCCCACTATTTACAACTGAAGAAACTGACGGATCCAGAAGGAAAGTGATGATTCAGATATTAATTTTGTCTTGGCTTCTTGGGGGCCTGGGCCAGAGCTCCTATTTCTTCCCCTCTGGCTTCTGTTCTGCCCACCATCATCCCCCACCCTGCCGTTGACTTGGACAAACAGTGTTTAATTGGTCCTCTGGGCATTACTGACAGTATTTACTCCGCTGGATAGAAAGGCTGTAAGAAGATAGAAATGAACCCAGTCATGTCTGAATATCTAATATGAGTTGAGCCAACTCTCCCTCAATAATTCTGAGGCATAATGGAGAAAGATGCTGTAATCACGCTGGGTGACACATAAATCTTTTGTTTCTGACAGCAATACCATCATTAAACTGAGTAACTCTAAGGGGAAGGAGCCATGAGAAGGAACACAGTCACATTCAAACTGTGATTCCATTTTTTTAAATAGAGAATTCCTCCATAATACCACCCAGTAGTGTTCTAAATACTGATGCGTTCAGATGATGAACCCTAGGTAGCAGGAAAGAGAGATGGAGTGAGAATAGTGAACAGAATTAGAGAAAGATTCAAAAGTTCACATTAGATGTTTGTTGAGCAGTGGCCATGGACCAGTCTTACATGCATCTAATCCTCTCACGGACCTGAGGGGTGAGACACTGTTATACCCAACTTCTAGGTAAGGAAACTGAGGCTCAGAAAGGTTGAGTAACTTGCTCAAGATCGTGACATTAGTGTCAGACTCAGAATTCGAATCCAGCTCAGCCTGACCTGACACCAGTCTGAGCTCCTTCCTTGACTGAAGAGAGATGCTCCGGTATTCCCTCTGGCCTTCAATTTGATCAACAAGGTTAACCTTAGCTTAGCACAGGGCCAGGCGCTTTGGAGTTCCAGGAAATGTAAAGCACTGTCTGTGACCTCAAGGAGCACAGCTGTGCCCTAGTTGATGGAGGCTAGATCCACACGACACCTTCAGTAATAGTTCAGCCAGGTTGTTATTAAATGCTAAATTTTTGGTTCCAGCTGATAAGTTCAGAGAGGTTCATCGTGGTTTCAAGTGCTGAGGGAAGGCTGGGTCAGGGGATTTGGCCCCCGCTTGTTGGTGTAATAAGGGTCTGGATCTGCACTGGTGGGTGGTGGAGAGTGATTTTTCTAAATGGGCAGCCAGACCAGCCCAAAGAAAGGAAGGGGTGGGTAGAAATAGGGCTTTTTTCAACAAAAGGCCCCCTGCTTGGTTCAGTGTCTGCTAGGTGCTGGCTGTTTGTAAGGCAGAGGGGGAGAAATGGAAAAATATGGTTTTTGAAACATAGTGCAGGGTATGTGTGCAGCGCTGAGCTCCTCCCCCTCCTTTGGTCCCACGCAACACTCAGTCCCTGTAAGCCTCGGTGCAGGCGAGTCATCCGATGGTTGCTGTCATTAGCGGCAGTTAAAGTCACAATCCCCTGCCATTTGGGATTGCATTTCCCCCATGAGAAGTTTAGGGGAATCAAGTATTTCATTTTCTTTCTATGATTATCTAGATTTTTATCACTTTTAGCAGCTGTGCAAATTTTTGATTGTGCATCAATATTAGGAAATTATTTTTGAACAAAATATCTTATATACATATAATTATTTATGAACTCTATGCTGTATCATGGTGTTAATAATTAGTGATTTTAAAACATATGCCAAAATAGAAGTCCTAAACTAACAATATACACAGAAGTTTCTTCCTGAACCTCAATGAATGTCCATGTGTATCTTTGGAAAACGTTGGTCTAGGCTCATGACCCTAGGAGAATGTCTTCCAAAATGGCAAACTGGTGTATTGGTGTCCTAGGGCTGCCATAGCAAAGCACCACAGATTTAAACAACAGAGATGTGTCATCTCACAGTTCTGGAGGCTGGAGTCTGAGATCAAGGTGTGGGCAGGGTTGTTTCCTTCTGAGGCTGTGAGGGAGAATCTGTTCTATGCCTCTCCCCACCTTCTGGTGGCTCTCTGGCAGTCTTTGGTGCTCCTTGGCTTGTAGAAGGAACCCCAGTCTTCGCCTTCATCTTCACATGGCATTCCCCCTGGGTCTTTTTCCATCATCCTCCCTCTGTGCATCCCTGTCCCTGTCCAGATTTCTCCTTTATATAAGGGCACAGTTGTAGTGGATTAGGGCCCACCCTAAGGACCTCTGTAAAGACCCTATTCCCAAATAAGGTTACATTCTGAGGTCCTGGGAGTTAGGACTCTGACTATCTTTTTTAGGGGAACACAATTCAATCTGTAACACCTGGTAAACCTATACTTTATTTTAAACAGTTAAGTTGTGCCTGAGAAACTTGTATTCATAAAAGTGTTAGTAGAAGCATTATTTATAAACTGGTCTCTGGGAAGCCCCTCCAATTTTTTTCCAGTGAGAATTAATCAGTTTTCCTGTAGCCATCTATGGAAAGTTTCTTCCACCTTTCTTCAGCTCACATTTATTCCATCTCGTATAATGGTTGCCATGGCAGATTCTCACACAAATTGAAAGTTTATCAGAGAAGAGATGTTTTCACTGACATTTTTGTCCACTTCCTTTCATAACGACTTCCTACCTTTTCCACCTGCCAGTCCCAAACATCTTTTTTTAGAATCTTCATATCCACGGTAGATGATCAATAAATACATCTTGAATTAAATTAACCTTTTTATAGAAGTGTAGAATCCTTGCATAAAGTTAATTATCTTTGTGCAAATCATTGAAATTCATCAGTAGCCTTGGGTCAAGCAAATGTGCACGTCTGCAGCTTCTCCCCCTTGTCCATCATTATTGTTCCCACAGCTTTTAAAGGAGAACTGAAAGCATTTGCTAGTACGTGTTCAGGCTCACAGAACTTTACTTAATTAAGCAGAACTTGGCGAACATCTGGGGTGGGGACACGTTTCCCCACAGAAAATTGCCTTGTTCACTCCGGATGAGTCATGCCCTCAGTCTTGGCCGGGAGTGGGTGTTCGAGGGAATTGCATCCCGGCCTCCAACGACTGTGAAATGCTCTTTCTGTGAGTGGCAGAATTTTTGAATGATGCAGAAGCACCTGCATATCTTACCAGCTTTGGAGGAGGTTATATTTTCCTGAGTGTCATGGAGACTTTTACTTTAAACCTTTAGAGTTCCCACTCGTCTGCTGACTTGCCTGCAAGACAGTGAGGGAATATATGATTAGTACCTCTGCCTTACCGTTGGTATTATTACTTATTTTGGCTTTATTTAATAACTCTAGTTGCTGCTTTAGAAGAGGCTGTGAGTTTCCAGCTTACTGTCAACTATTTTGCTTTACATCAGCATCCAATCAACTCTAGCGGATGTCTGTTGCTACGTATGTTACCAAATGTCAAATGAGAAAAGATCAGTTTTTTTCAATCTATTTGCCACTTTTATGTCACCCATCAGCTGGATTCACCACATAATTTTGTCACCCTGAAGTTGTATGTTTCCCTTTGAGAGTAAGAACAGGTCAGACGACGAGCCCTTCTGATCAGTGTACTTGGAGCATGGGAATTCCTCTGCTTTTTTGATTCAAAAAAATTTGTCCTAGAGAGTTGGCCAAGGAAAGTCACTCCATTTTGGATCACCCAAGCTTTTCCATGGGTAGTATGTAACAGTGTGAGAAATACACTTGGACTTTCACTTCTTTTTCAGTAAAATGGGCATGAATGTCATTGTTCGCCTTACCAAAAAGTGGCTCATTGATAACTGGCTGAAATAGTTTTTACCTATAAATAAACTTTGAGTCAATCAAATAAGGATCTATCAAAGGGCCTGATGTGTAGTAATCCACATTTATGGTACATTTCTTGTGTTAGAACTTCATAATTATCCCATTTAATCCTCACAGTGAGGTTTTTTTTTTAAGTCATAAATAAGGAAATTGAGGCACAGAGAGGTTAAGTAACTTGCCAAAGGACACACGGCTGCGAGTGACAGACCCAGGATCAGAAGCCAGGGACGACCAAATCTAGAACTCTTGCTCTTTGCTCTGTTCTAGAGCTCACAGGCTTTCAGGAGATTTTGCTCTCCTCTGCCCATTTCAAGAGTTTAGGAGTTTGCCCATCACATTGGACTTTCAAAAGGGACTATGTCTAATACAAATAAAGATTGCCAGCCTGCCTTATGGCACAATGCTCATCTCTGTAATGTACTACCACATGTTGGAGGAGTTGCTTCACACGATGACATAGTGGAAATATTCCATTTTCCTTCAACAAATGACCTTTTATTAGTTTGAGAGAGCAGCTTACATACCAGTGAGTCAGTATCAAAAAGCAGAATTATTTGTTTTTGAGAAGGCTCACCACCCACCTGTATGTTCCCTTCCGCTAACCCCCTCCCTCAGACTTCAAGACAGCGAGTTGCAGGGGATAAAACATAAGGCCCTTGTTAATTGCAAATTAATAGTGCCAGGAATAGATGCAGATGGCACCTGAAGTCAGCTGCTGACAGCGTCATATTCTGGTTATGTTTTTCTTCCCTGCGACGCAACTGTGCACCGAGCACAGGCGGAGTGCTCTCCCCTTCTTGTTTAGTTCTGAGTTTCTGGAGGATGGAATCTGTGTTCTTGGCTTACCACTGTTCTTATCCTACAAATTCAGTAGGTTTTGCTTTTATTTACTCATTAATTTTAACCGCTTCCGGGCTTTGGTGGTTCGCAGGACACAGACTTTCTGTATCTATTAGGCTCCGCTCGCTTAGCTGGTAAATATTTCGCTGCGTTCATTTGCTCCTTCTCAAGCCGTCAGTTGTGAACCTCCCGTGTCGTAACAGGTCTGTGGGGACCATTTGTGCTTTGGTTGGCACTTAGATCAAATTCACCAAATAATCTTTTTCTTCTTCTAAGGCTGACAAATCAGTGAAATTTTTAAAGGTTGAGTGCCAACTGCCAGCGTCAGTTAAGGAAATGAAAAACGCAAAATTTGTAGGAAAAAATGATCATTGTATGAAACTGGATGACCTGGGATGAAATAAAGCATCCTCCTGACTTCCTAAAGTAGAGAGAAGAACACTTTTAAACTCTGACTTTGCACTAATTATGTAAATGAACAGTTACTAAGAAAATAAATCGTGATCCAGGATTTTGACAGAACCTTGGGCTTCACATCTTAGGACAAGTGGGAGCACAATTTATGATACTGTGACCAACCTCGGCTAGGCAACTGAACCCTAACCCAGCGTGAGCTTCTTCAATATCCATCCGTCTTCCCAATCTTTGTGATTAATCCTTCTAGAGGAGGAGAGTCAGGTCAGAACCAGCCCTCTCTGGCTGTAAAATCTTGGATCTAGAGGGACAATTGAAACATCCTATATAGTAACCCCCTCTTTTCTAGGGAAGCAGAAGTCTCTGCTTGGGTCCCCAGTGCTTGTATTTCATGAGCATGTGCTGGCCTAGGAATGGGCACATGTGCTGAGGATGGGTGTGACTCGGGTCAAGCCCAAGCCAGGCACTTTGGGACCTGTAAGCCCACAGGAGGTCCTCAGTGGAGTCTGGAAGATGGGCCAAAGTGATTGGAAGTGGGTGGGAAATCTGGAAACTGGGAAGGCTTGGCTCCCACTTAGAGGCACCAAGTGAACGAATTCATACCCACCTCTCAGTATGTTAAAAATGGAACCAGTAATGATCACCCATGGGCATTCATTGCTTGTTACACTCCTGTAATTAAAAATGATACCCAAACTCTGAATAGTAGCAGGAACACCAGTTTAAATTCTGGGCTCTCCTCCAGCCGGGTGCCCCCCGAAATGGCCTTTCCACATGTCACATCTCCTCCAAGTCCCCTTTGCAATGTGTCTCTTGTTTTGCTGTGTGGGTGTACTCTACCCACCCCTCCATGCTCTGGAGAGTGTCTCTGCCCACCTCCCCAAGAGCTGATTATAGTGGTGGGAGTCTCAGTCCTGGGCTCAGGTCCACAGGAGGCATTTGTGGGCAGAGAGCCTTTCGGCCCCCTTTGCCTCACAACATCTAGATAACTACCAGCCTGCCCCATGAATAGATGCAGAGCTCGCCTCTGTGAGCAGTATTGTGCCCAGAAAGACGCTGCTAGGAGAGAGAGGGAAGGGAAAGCTGGGAGACGGTGTGGTGTACATGGGCGGGGGGGGGGGGTGTGGAAGCATGGCTGCTCACACTGGATAAGCAATGGCCTGTTCTATCCTCTTGTTCAGCAAGTTCAAATGGCTGGCTCTTGGTCCCATGTTGCTCTTGCAGGACATTAATTAGGGAGACCTCATGGGACTCACACCTGTGGAAAGGAGGGGATGAAAGCAAGACTGGGCAGAGGGAGAAGTTGAACTGAGATGCGGGCCCAGTGAAGGCTGTGGAGAGCACTGGAGGTGGGGTGGCCCTTCAGGGAAGCCTGGCGTTTCCGCCACAGGCAGGATCTGGCGCTGAGATGTCGGAATCAGACTGCCCTGGGAAGGAGGCATGCACGTGGGCGAGGCAAGTCCAGCCATCCCCACACACACTATGTGTAGCTCTGAGTCTCTGCACCTTACTCTACTACTCAATTGCCTTCCATGTGTCTTACCAACAAGTGAAATCCAGCCAGAATTAACTGGACGGTTACCGTGCACGACAAGTACTTTGTCAAGTGCTGAAGGGCTTTTTTTTTTGATAAGCAGGAAATACAGTTCCCGACATCCCAGAATATATACACCAGTGTGTGTGTGTGTGTGTGTGTGTGTGTGTGTGTGTGTGTGTGGTGGTCAGGGAAGATGGAGGGATTTCTGCACAAAGACAAGATTGAACATAAATGCCAAGAGGAGACAGAAATTGTCTTATGGGGTTTTACAAAGGCGGGATAGATGGCATCTAGTTGTGGATGATCAGGAAAGATTCCTGGAGCAAGTGGTCTCAGGCATTTGGAGTTGGCTGTGCAGGGTGCTTAGCATTGAGATGGGAAAGGGGCTGTCAAGGGCATTCCAGCTATCAGGAATGGTGGGGGCGAAGGAACACATACTGGAGAATCTGGGACATGTGTGAGGGCGTGTGTGGTGTGCATGTGCATTGGGTTGAGCGGGTGGCCAATGGCTTGGTTTGGCCAAATAATAAGGTAAGAAAGCATTAGCATAAAAGTAAAGCCAGTTTATCTTTTTCCTCCCCCCACCCAACCCACTCCCCACTGCTCCCCAATTCCAAATTGAAATGTACCCAAATCCAGTGTGATGGGTGGTCTTGCACCAGGCACAAGGGGGCTTCTCAGTGTGCCTGTTGATTTCACTCAGGAGTCTTTCAGTCTCTCTCTCTAAGTCACAGAAAAAGTTGATGGGATGTGAGATATCTGTCCTCTTGCTTCCCCGCTGCTCGTGGAGGCTCTTCCTGATCCCACCTTCCTCCAGCGAGAGGATGAGGATTTTTTAAAGCATCGTCTGCCGAATCCTACAGCTATTTCTGTGTAAAAGGAATCTGAAATAAAGAGGTGACTTCACACACATGGAAGAAGTCAACCTCCTCAGTTTCCTGCAGGCTTTTCCAGGAAAGATTGCGTCGTGAGCCTGAGACCTGGGCACCCAGCTGCGTGGGTAAAGCTGGTCCCTTACCATCTGGGGACTGGTTTCCTGGGCTGGACCATTAAAGATAGTAATACCTCCTGCAGACGATTATTGTGCAAATTAACTGAGAAAATGTGTGCTAATGGATATATGAGGGACTGCAGAAATGCAAGTTTAGATTTGGAACCAAACGCCAGTGATGAAGGTACTTCCGGGATCACACCCTTCCAGGAGTGCCTGTGGGCCATCAAATAATAGGGTCAGCTGATGGTTGAATTCTATTACAGTGTTTAGCTGATGAAATGATCAAATCTTGGTGATTTTCATGTGCTTTTGGTAGTTTGTCAGGAAGCAGACAGGAGCTGATGAGCAGGCGGGGCAGCCGCCAGCTGGCAGTGAGAGCTGTGGCCGCGGGGTCCAGGGCTCCCCGCAGGGAAGGCTTTACGGTCCTTGTGCAGACATCCACCGTAGCGGGGGAGCAGGGCTGAGCCATGACTCCGTTTCCCCTTGGTTCTTGCTACCCCTGCTTCCCCACCTGGGCTTTCAGGGATGAGCAGCGCTGTTGTTCACTCGCAGGCTCTGGTCCACAAGTCCGCCCCAAAATCAGTATAGGGGAAGGATATACATGAGGGGTCCCTGCACGCCCCTCCCACCACCGTGCCTGGCAAACAGAGGACTTCGGTAAGTGTTTAGCCTTCGAATGAGTGACTTTAGAGTTGGGGGAGTGCGGTTTGGGCAGGAAGGATCAGGGAAGACGTTTTGGAGGAGACAGAGCCTGCACAGGTGCTGAGAGAACTTGGGTAAAGGGAGGGAGAGGGCATGGTGTTGCTGGACTAGCACTGCAGACCAGAGAGCTCCAGTGGGAGACAGACTAAGCGGGGGTCTTATAGGCACTTCAAGCCTTTGGAGGGAGGATTCCCCAGGCGGCAGGGAGTGGGGCAGCTCTCTACGGAGATGAGGAAGGAGTATTTGTGTACAGAAGACTGTTCTGTTAGTGGTGCTCTCAATGGACTAGAGTCAGGAGAGGCCAAAGGAATCTGATGTGGATGTTTGGTCTATGGTATTTCCTGCCAAATGTGGGGCTCCTAAAACATGGAGTTTGAAGACAGTCCAGAATTGCCCAGGCGGTACTCTTTTCTCTTGTAGACTCTATGGCCCGTTTGGCTCAAGAGCACGCAAGGGCTGCACTCTTTCTTTATGCCGTCCTTCTTTAAACAAATTTGATCTGATATTTTCACCTTTGGGGAAAGAGCGATTGGCCAACACCCCCCAGGGTAGACTCTCCACTTCTCTGGAGGGCTTTGTTTGCACTAAGATGACTTTGCCCGATTAGCTTGTTCTCAGTTTACAAAAGGCCTTTATTGAGAGCTGGCAGATCATTTAACCTCTTTGTCTCAGTTTCACCGTCAAAAAACCAACCTGATCATACCTGCCTCCAGGATTGGTGTGGGATCCAGGGATGGGATCACGGATGTGAAAGTGCTGTTTGCCTTGTCAGGAAGAACAAGTTTGCAGGCAACAAAAGGATTCTTTCCTCTGAAGATGCTCCCCTGTTTTCTTCTTCTGAATGCTCTTTGAAATGACTTTGAGTGTGCCCTTTCAAGGGGAACTCAGGGTGGCTGGGGACGAACCTGTGAGAGCGGGACTCCTTCAGGTCCCTGAGTATGGCTGGAGGTTTGAAGGTAGTCAAGGTGGGAAGGTACCTCGTGAGAAGATTATGTTGCAGAGATGAGCAGAGTACGAGGAGGAGGAGGGGGAGGGACATCTATCTGTATCTGCGGAGTCTTTCACTCTGGGCAGCCAGAATTCTAGTGAGGGTACCCTATTTCAAAGTGACTTTCTCATTGATCCAGGAGCCCACAGAACTGGTATCACGGATTCAAACAATCAACAAATAGGTTTGCATGCCCAGTAGTTACAGTAAAAGACATTTGAGAAGTGCTTTCAAATGTGTGAAATTATCTTCATTGTTATTACACTTTGATCCTTTCAACAGCCCTTTGGGGCAAGAATTATTTGGATCCTTCTTTAACATCCTTTTTAAAAAAAAACTGAGGTGCAGAAAGAATACATCATTTGCTCAAGAGGTGGAACCCATCCACCCCTGTTTCTTTCCCTTCACGTCAATATTGTCCACCCTCTGGTCCAAGTTCACCAAGAGCTTTCAGTTTAGCAAGAGAGGGATGACCTGTGCGGATGATAAGGTAAGTATCGGGCCATCTATGTCTGTAAGAGTGACATGGGAACCTACCCACATGTGTGATCAGTAACAGTACCAGGCCTGACTTCCTGGCAGCCTATGGAGTGTTTACGTGGTTTAAACCATTTACACCTCAAAACAACCCTGGACAGCCGACACTTTTACTACCCTATTTCCAGATTTGAAAGTGGGGGATTAAGAAGTGGAAACATCTAGCCTAACGTCACACAGTTAGCAAGTGGCAGCGGATTGGATTTGTTTCACAGGGAAACTGCCTGCAGGAGGCCGCGCTGGCCACTCTGTTTTGTAGCCTTCACTGATGTAGGTCAGTGGGCAGGAGAGCTGCAGGGTTGGAGGGGGAGCCACAGGGAAGGGAGATATGGCTCCTTTTCCCCTCCTTACTGTTCCTGATGCATAATCAGATTCTGGGATGGGATATTGTGGCAGGACTGATAAGGCCAGAAACCGCTGCCTCCCCCTGCCAGCACTGCCTGGCACGCTGAGAGCACGGTTTTGCTCTCTGCCTGCCTTCTATGTGGCATGTTGGAGCCGCACTCAGCATCGGGGGCTTTTCTCAGCACACAGGCAGGCGTGTCCAGACCTGGGAAACAGCTGTACCCTGGACGTAACCAGCAGACTGGCTGCGCAGAGCTGTCGGCACAGACAATGCACGACCTTCAAACCCTCCCTGAATGGCATTCCTCTGCGCCCAGTGCCCGAAAATCCCTTTCGAGAGGTGAGTCCTGAACATAATACAACTGTGCTCCAGAATGTCCTGGAATTTCCTTCAATCCAATAGAGAATAATTATACCGTTATGGCTGCAATTCAGCTGCTGCTGCGGCCATCCCTGTGCTGGTCAGGTAGTCTTTTCTTCCACTACTTATGTAAAAATCAAACCATCCTAAGAACACTGCCTACACAGACTGCTTTAAGCCTGGCAAATGGAGTGATAAGTCCTTAGTCTGCATAAAGTTCCATTTTGTCCTTCACCACCTTTCAACAATCAAATTAAACTCGAAAAGAGTTTTCTCACTGTGGGGAGGAAAAAGTGCCATTGAAAAAAAAAACATCTCACTGGCAAATTAACAGATAAGGGTCTACGTGCTGACACAGTGCCAAGCAGAGTCAAACAGTCAATCTCTTTATCACAGCAAAGTCATTTTTCATAAACCGGGGAAATAAATGTAGGTTGGGATACAGTAACGCTTTCTCCCTGTCGCTGTAGTTTTTGAGTTTGAGATCTAAAGCTAAAATTGAAACTGGCACTTGTTTGTAAATGACAGCGCTGTTCTCCTTTAGATTACACAACATTTATCAAATTTTTCTGAGAATTTATAAAGTTGCCCAAGGAAAGTTATGCTCACGATAGCAGAGCAGAACTATGGGGCTATTTCTAAATAGCATATTCAGCATATTAATCATTCCTTAGATAACAGTCCTATCTCTTCAGGACCTCTGTTTGGGTTTAACATCAAAGCTGGCAAATTAATACAGTCATTATACGGCCAAAAGCTGGATCACTTACCAGTTCATGATTCTTCAAATCAAAATTCATACTTTTCCGGATTTCCCCAGGGTTATGAACTAGGTAGGAAAATTTATCATTCTGCAGAATAATTTATCCTGGCTCTCTCTCCTCTGTGTTAAGAGAAACAGCCAATTGCCATTACCTTCATTTTCTTATTAATAAGTCCTGTGCTGAAGAGTTACCACAGACTCTGTCTTTCTGGTTCCACCCAGCACCTTCTCCTGGGACTCTGCCACCTGCACAGGAGGTGGAGTGGAAGCCCTGATTTCTTGCTCTTCCCCAAATCTCAAGTCATGGTCATGTAAATGACTCAGCTTCATTTTCAGTCAAAATACTGAGCTATCTCCTAATTTTCAGATTATAGCTACTCAAAAATGGATGCAATCTTGCAAACTTGGGTTCTGCTGAAAGAGCTGCTCTACAGAGCAGGTACGGGTCTAAATGATGCTGACCGAACCTCTGGAGAGTGTGTGTTTCGAGTGATCTGCAGAGAGGGGGAGATGAGGAAGCTATAAAAAACACTCAATTCCAGTTTTTTACAGATTAGTGCATTTTCAACCAACTGCAGCTTCCCATGTCATGTAACCTATTTTACTCTTATTCTAACATTTGGCTTTTAATGGTTTTTATTAGCCAACATTTTATCTGAACAAATAATCTTGTGAACTTGAGGTCGAAATCTGAAATGGCTTTTTCCCTTAGAATTATGAGCAGGGGCAGGAGAGGGATTTCTTGATTTCCAAGTGGATTATACTCTCTCTGAATCGCGAAGCAGCATCCCCACCTCTCTTCTCTTCTTCTTCTTCTTGCTAGCATTTGCCACCTCTGTTTGTACCTGATGCCCTTGGAAACTTTAGAGCAACATAAATGTGGAAGGTTACAGAGTCGAATCACAAGCAACACGTGGTTCAGATGGAACATTCTTCCCTAGAATTTTTCAGCAGCCAGAGAAACAATGTGATCATTTCACTCCTACCACCCAGTGAGAGGCAGCCCTGGAAGGTTCCAGAGAAGGTGCTGCTGGCTCAATATGTAGAAACCCTAGCTGGTTTGTGTTTTGGGGACAGAATCTTAACACCTCTCTGAAGCCGGCATGTGGTTTTCTTAGCTGTGAACACATGAGGCTCACATGCTTCATTGCATCAGGACTCCTCGTTCTAGGACACCACCTACATTCCCGTGTATGACTTGACGGCATGCTTCATTTTCTTCTGATTGAATTGAATCATCACGATGCTCCCAGACCGGGCCTCTCAACATTGCCTTGGTTTCAGAATCCATGCAAAGAACATTTGTTTCTTGTTTAGACAATCCATGATTTCCTTCACTACTTTCATAGTAAAACTTTTGATATTAAACACTGTTCATTATTTGAGTTCCTTGTCTAGAAAGATAATGGTATGATGACCCTTTCTATAAAAATTATTCCAGAGAATGATATGCTGTTGCGGACCATGAGAATGCCACCCCATGGGGACAAGTTCTAATGACTTACATGAGTCTAATTTGAACCATTTTCAAATTTATCCAAATGGCAAAAAATTCTTTTTAAGATGAAACAAGATTCAATTCAGCAACCCAAGTTGGCACCAATGTACCGAGGCTCCATTTGATAGTTCTTTGTAAATGAAAAGTATTTGTAACTTCTCTTCGCTTACTGCCCCGAGTTATAAGAAATGAAATTCTACTTGGTTTTCTGAGTGCTGTGGTCTCTCATTTTCAGTTTAGAATGGCTGTTGAGCTGTGTGGGGATAATAACTTTGCTGAGGAGTTTATATTGATGCATGCTTCTAGTTCCCACATCAACTCTGGGGCATTGGAGCACAGCCAAACACATTTTTCTGTTACGTGTTTTGTTATGAAGAAGTTTCTTTTTCAGATGGGCACTATTATTTTTATTTACATTTGGAATGAGAATCTACCAAAGTGAAGGTCCAGCGAAGATGCATATGGGATTGGTAAAAATGTAGATCTGGACTAAATTCATTTTAAAATGGAATTGGATGTTGTCTTTATGGACTGGCCTGGAATGCGCTTTATTGAATCACTCATTTTCTAAAAGTGTTTGTTCTTATTTTAGTAGAGATGGAAGCAGGGGCACCATGCAGGATTAGAGAACAGTGCCTTTTGTGGCATTTCATGCACTTGGAAGGGACAAACAAGAACGGGCAAGAATGGGCACAGGCCTGTCTTCTTTGTGCTGCCACCGTTCTAGAGTCAGATCAGACAATCTGATATTGTCTTCTCTTTCTCCCTCTTGTTGAGAAAGGGCAAGAAGGGCATAGCAGATGGTTTTATGCACATAGATCCATTAAAGAAACCACTCACTAGCTGCATTAGCCTGGGACTTAGTTTCTTCAGCCATTAAATGGGGATAATTTAATAATTAGGCCTCATAGACTTGTCGTAAGGCTAATTGATGGGTGTAAAGAGTTTAGAACATAGTTAGCACTATATACATGTTAACTGCCATACTGCTATGCCCACAATCATCATCATTATTATTAATCATACCTAAACTACTTTCTGGAGGCCATAGGTATTTTCAGCAGAAGCCGCATGAATCTGTGACTCCAAGCGCATCTTGAGTCAGGCTGCTTCCACTCCTTTCTTGCTTGTTCTATAATTTGGGGCAACTTATTCAAACTCTGTAAATCCTGTTTCCTCACCCATAAATGGACATCATAATAGCTCCTGCCTCACAAGGTTGTTAGAGCCATAAGTGATTTAGCATATCAAATGCTGTGTCAGCATGGATTACCTATGGTGGTTGCTGATGTTATTTCATTCATTGGAGTCACTTGTCATTCCCATTTATTTTGTAGCTCTTACTGCCATTTGCTCCAGAGGTATCTTTTTCTTTTTTCTGAGGAAGATTAGCCCTGAGCTAACGTTTGTGACAATCTTCCTCTATTTTGTATGTGGGTCACCACCACAGCATGGCTGATGAGTGGTGTAGGTCCCTGCCCGGGATCTGAACCCATGAACCTGGGCCACTGAAGCAGAGCATGCCGAACTTAACCACCATGCCACAGGGCTGGGCCCTCCAGAGGTGTCTTTTGAGCATCTTCTTTGTGGCCAAGCATGTTGCCTCACTCATTTCATGCCAGTTTCTGACCTAGATCTACATTGACCTGAGATTTTATACATTGGAGTGAAGCTAAGATATGATGAAAAACTTTCCATGTCCATTAGGCACTAATTAACTATACAGATGATTGATTTTCCTATAATGGCCATGCTCATCCTTCTAATTTAAGAGTCACAACTGGCTTCTTTTGGTTTATCTGCATGACTAATGATCCCCCCAAAGTTAACATGGTGATATGCTTCTTCTCCTGTGAAGATGCCTAGGAGTTAAACATTGGACCCACAGGAGAAAAGCAAAAGATATAAGATAACTATTCCAAGGGGAGCTCTGGGCAAAATTGATCCACATTGGCCATCAACTCAACAGAGTGCTAAGGATGAGCAGGGCTCCTTGGTATCTGTTTATTGCCCTGATTAGAGAGACTGAAAATTACAATTTTTGGAGTCAGTCATATGCCTCCTTCTAACCTCTCTACAAAGGAAAGAGACTTAGTAGAGACCTAGCACAGGGCACAAAGTCGGTGCTCATTAATATTTGTCAAAGAGGCATCTCATAATCTAATCAGAATTTTGTTTCCAGGGGTTCATTTCAGAAGACATAGCATGACTTTTGGGATAGATCCAAATCCCTGTCATAAGTTCTGTGCCTTTTGCTTCTCTCTCCCCACCTCCTTTATTTAAAAATAAGTGCACTGAAGCCTTGGAATCTCTGACCAAGAAGGCAAACGGACCAGATTCTATTCCTGACTCTGCCGCCCTGGCCTTGCAGCCTGGCATTTACTTGACCTTTTTTCCCCTCACTTCCCCTAAGGAAGATGCCTGCTGCGTACAGACCCCACGGGGGCGTTGGGAGGGTTTCAGGAGTGAATACAACTATCTCGGGTTATAATATGATGCTGCCAACTACTTTGAGGCCTCGGGATGAAAGATGCTGGGTGAAAGAGCATTGTTATTACATTTTGTTAAAAATATGGATCAAAGGCTGGCTATACAGTAAGTAAGTGCTAAATGTTAATTATTGTTATAATATCATAACAAAGCAGATGCCAGAATGCTAGATCCCAGGAGAGAACCTATTATAATAAGCCAGTGTGAAATGTACATATTACAACGATATTTGGCAAGGAGGCAGATTTGGTTTTGAAGTCTCAATGAACAATTAAGCCGAATAAAAAAATAACTTTTAATGCTATGAAAAATATAAGTGTCTTGACAACCCTTTAACATAGAAAAAAGAAGCTGCCTTTTCCCCAAAGAAAAGAGGCAGCATTATTGCTTTCTCCCCCCTGAGCAGAAGATATATTTGTGGCATCCTTGAATATAGAAAATAAAAGGCAATATTCTTCCTTACAATGACCCCTAAAATAACTCTCTTTACAAGAAATGAATCGGGAGAAAATTCTCTAAGTTTATAATAGAGCGATGAGTAAATCTAATTTTTTTTTAACTTCAAATTCGTTCATGTTCCACTGCCTGTTTCTCTTTCCTCCTCCAAATTCATGTTCTATTTGATGACATGAGAGGATGGACTTCTGCAAGCATTCATAAATGCCACCAGCTTCTCTTAGCTCAAGCTTCTCACATATTTTCAGATCTAGAAAGCAGAGTGCATCATGTAATATCAGCTGGGAAAGGAAGAGGGAGAGGGAGGGAAGGCACAGAAAGATAGATTTAGAAAAAGAGCCTGTCCTAAAAAAAACAAAGTCAAGAGAAAATAATTTCTGTATCCTTGTGCTTTTTAAGAATGGAGTGTGTGAATTTACCTAGCATTCTCAATCTTTTTTTTCAGAACATTGTGAGAAATGAATAACCAACTCTCAGGGGAAAGTAAAAGCCTATACTTGCGTTGGGATAGGTTTGACCTTTGGGGAAGAAACAGAGAAAGGAGGACTTCACGGATCAGAACAAATGGACGGTAGGTTATGCACCCTCAGCTGCTAGCATTACAGCCAGATTATAATTAAATTACCTTGGCTTGGTCTCCATGTTTATCTGCCCTGACACACACCCAGCCACCTGGCTGCTATTAATTCATTCAATACTAACTTCAGTTTTTCCTTTTAACTTTTTCCCCTATTACTCTAACTTTTAAAAATGCATCTGTTATTAGAAAAAAAACAAGCACCATATTTGTTGGTCAACTGTGTCATGTGTTCTTTTGTGTGAAGGGGAGAAGTTGAGAAACCAAATGTAGTAAAATGAACTTATTTGGAATTTGAGTTGAAATGTGAAACAATCTAGACTTTATCATTAAAAAAATTTTCAGGATGACTTGCAGTAGAACCCAAGGAAAACCATGGCCCCTGTGACCATGTGCTCAAAGGGAACAAATCTCTGAAACATGCCTGTCTTTGGAAGGAGGTGTCCATGGCCCAGGAAGCATGTGCTCCAGCTGGGACTGCACGGGCTTGGGAAGCATTGGCATCTTGCCTTTCTTGGGACACAGTGGTTGTTTTCCTGGCCTATGTGATGTCAGGGAGATTTCATTAGTGCTTTGGCAGCCACTTGTTAAAAAATAATTGGGGACTGAAGTGACAACCTGTCATTGGGATTTTGGAGAGTGAAGCAGGTATGTGAGCAGAGCAAGATGAGGAGTGTGAGCAGACGAAGAGAAGCTGGAGGTAAGGCTGGGAGGGGTTTCCTCTTCTAATCTGGCATTTCCCTCCTATCCCCATTGGATCTCAGCCTCTCTGGGCAGATAATTCCCAAGAAAAGTGGCCCAGGTTGCTCACTAGCAGAGAGTAAAAGCCATTGAAACATCTTTTTGGTCTTCAGGCTCTCTCTTTGTGTTCTCATCAGCAATTGGTTTAAAAATTAGAGACTTTTTAAATGATGATTTGGAGTTTGAATCTTAAGTATTTAATTCATTTTACAACCAATATCATCTGTGAAAAAGCATCTACCCTGTGCCAGGCGGAAAGGAGATAAAGTTAGATAAGACCCAGACAAGTGTACTTGGAAGGCTGGAGGTCAGGACATCTGTCAGAGAGGAATGACCTTTGATCCAGGTCTTACAAGATGAGTAGGTGAGTTCATCAGGTGAATCAGGCCTCATGATGCATGTCATGGGCTGAACTGTGTCTCCCCAAAATTCATATGTTGAAGCCCTAACTCCAGTATCTCATGATGTGCCCATATTTGGAGATAGGGTCTTTACAGAGGGAATCAAGTGAAAATGAGCTTAGAGTGGGTCCTGATGGAATATGACTGGTGTCCTTATGAAAAGGGGGAATTTGGATGCAGAGCCTTGCACAGAGGGAAGATGATGTGAAGATACATGGAGAAGATGGCCGTCTGTAAGCCAAGGAGAGAACAGATCTTTCCCTCACAGCCCTCAGAAGGAGCCCACCCTGCTGATGCCTTGATCTCAGACTCCGGAACTGTGAGAAAATAAATTTCTGCTGTGTAAGCCGCTCAGATTGTGGTACTTTGTTAGGGCGGCCCCAGGAAACCGATACAGGAGGCTGAGCAGTCCCGGCTTCTCACACTTTAATGTGTGTCCATACCACCCGGCATCTGAGGAAAATGCAGGTCTGGGGTGGAGCTGAGCTTATCACTAACAGACCTCCAGGTGACGCCTGTGCTGCAGGTCCGAGACCATATTTGAGGAACAAGGCCACAGGTTGATACTTCTGAAACCAAGATTCGCATTCGAATCTCTTGGCAAGCTTTTAAGATGTCCTGACGCAGGGCTCCACCAAAGACCAACAAGACGCAGGCGTCCACCAAGACCAAAGAGACATGGGACTCCGTCAAGACCAAGGAGACAGGGGAGTCCACCAAGGCCAACGCGATTAAACGTAGGCTGGGCCTCACCGTTCTGCCCTCCGGGGGGGTCTAAGGTGCAGTCAGCGTTGAGAATTACTTGACTTGGGAAGTCACTGAAGGGCGTTGTTTAGCAGAAGAGACAGGCGCAGGGCTGGGTTCCAGATGTGTCACCGGGCCAGGCTGTGTGGGTGAATGGCCGCAGACAGTGGATGTGTATCCCTGTCCAGCCTTCCCATTTCACCTCAGAAAAAAACCATAAACTAACAAAGCTCATAAACAAGGGACATGCCTTTAAGGAAATAGATTGGGACTGCTACAGCCAGGGAAGGGAGTAGGGGACAGGAAAACAAAGCCAGCTATGTCCTTGGGGAGGCATGGAAATACCACAGCCCCTGACCCAAGCCCACTGGGAGGCTGACAGCTGAGAGAAAAGGGCACTCTGTGCGCTATTGGTGGGAGTGCAAACTGGTGCAGCCACTATGGAAGTTAGTATGCAGATTCCTCAAAAAATTAAGAATAGAACTACCATATGGTCCAGCTTTTCCACTGCTGGGTATTTATCCAAAGGAAATGAAAACAGGACTCAAAGAGATATCTGCACTCCTTGTTCATTGCAGCATTATTCACAATAGCCAAGTATGGAAACTACCTAAGTGTCCATCAACAGATGAACAACACAGAAATTGTGGTATATATAAAAAATGGAATATTATCTGGCCATGAAAAAGAAGGAAATTCTGTCATTTGAGATGACAGCATGGATGAACCTGGAGGGCATTGGGCTAAGTGAAGTAAGTCAGGCACAGACAGATATTGTGTGGCATCACTGATATGTGGAATCCCCCCCCCCAGAAAAGTCAAACTCATAGAAACAGGGAATAGAAAAGTGGTTGCCAGGGGCTAAGGGGTGAGGGAAGTAGAGAAAGATTGGTCAAAGGGTACAAACCTTCATCCGTAAGATGAATAAGATCTGAGGATCCGATATAAAATATGGTGACTGCAGTTAATAGCACTGTATTGTATGACTGAAATTTGCTGAGAGCAGATCTGATATGTTCTCACCAAAAAAAAAAAAAAAAAGAGAGATAAATATGTGAGGTGATAGATGTATTAATTAGACTCCTTTCACAGTGTATATGTATATCAAGTCACCACAATGTACATTTTAAATGTCTCGCAATTTTATTTGTCAGCTATACATCCATAAAGCTGACGAAAAAATATTATAGAACAAGCCCCTCCCCCACTTCCTACCCCCACACCAACAGTGTCCGGTATACCAGCAGTATAAGGATTAAGTTGAAAGATTTGTAAGACACAGACCCTATCTGAGGGACAGAGCCAAGAGGAGAGATACAAAAAAAGGTGCCAGAGGAATCTGAAGTCTCTGTACCTCCAGCTACGACACACAACAGACACAGCCCTCCCCCTGGCCAGATGAACGTGGAGCTGAGATTGTTTTGTTAGATGCCAAAAGCCCACGTTCCTCCCACTACAAAAATGCCCACGAGTTACTGTACCAAATTATTTCATCAGCCAACTAAGTCTTTTTAAATGATCAAAACAAAGATAAAAATCAGAGTTAACCAGCCTCAAGAATTTCATCAACAATGCTATGTTTGCTGTTTGGAGAGTGGTAACCACATTCTAGACACACGTGGTATCATATTTAATCCTCATTTGTTGTAACTGTTTTTGGTTTGTTGGTAAGGTTGGGAAAGGTGAAGTCACCAGGCAAAATCACACCTGGGTAGTAATTGTTGGAGCTGAACTGGAAACCGGATTTACTGTGGCTAAAGCTCATGTTTTTACTACTGTATTTGCTGCTCTCTGCAGGAACTTCACCTGTGAAAGGCAGGCAGTCCTAGTATTTGGTAAAAATTATGGAATCCAAGTTGTGACCCGTGTTTTCTCTCCAGGGCTGATGCTTCGGCACAGCCACCCCACACCTCAGTCATTGGTGGGAGGGACCAAGTGCGTGCAGGCATGCTGCACAGAAACGGAGGGAAGCGGGCTGGGTCTCCCGGGAGCTGTTGGAGAAGGTAGCTCCCCGGAGAAGGTGGTGGAGACCTCATCTGAGAGAGAGGTTAGTCTCTCCAGCACTGGCTGCAAGTTGACATTTTGTGACACTTCATTAAGAAGAACTAAGCACTTGGGTCTTCCCAGGAGGAGGACTGAGAGTCATCAGGCTCCGTTGTCATAGGGGTAGGGGTTGTCCCAAGTCTTTGGGCAAATTCAGCCCCCAGGGTTTTGGTTAGCTTTTACCTTTTTTTTTTAATTGAAAATGCTATGAGTGAAAGCAACCTGCAGCATTTTCTGAGCACTCCCGAACTACTCGTCATCCGTAGCATGTGATGCATGAGATGACAACAAAGAGCAAGGGCCTTAGTGTTTTTCTTGGGGAGACTGAGATTGGGACTAGAATATTTGGGGCTTAAGGGTTAGAGCCTTTGGGGGCAACCCAGAGTGGCACTGGGAGAACCTGGTAGCAATGGCTTTACCTTTGTATTTGTATCTGTAAGAGCAGCTGATACTTTTGCATTTGTGTACTTGTTTGCTTTCCTGCTCTATTTGTCTGTCTTATCCACCGACTCAGCTTCACAGGGCAGGGACCACTGTGGTGGGCTGTCATCCTGTGGGGACAGCAGCCGTGTAGGGAAGGGAGGGGGCTGAGCCTGAGGTAGGAGGACCAGTGGGCCAAGGAAATACCCTCAGAGAGGCTTATTATTTTGAGTGCGTTCTCTTGGTCCCATCCAGTTCACGTAGTGCATAGCTTTTCTGTTGAGAGTCGAGAGTCATTTCGTGTAGGGGTGCAAAATTTCATCTTTGGATGAAAATTTTATCTTTGGTTGAATTTATCTTTGCATGCTGGGTCTACCATTTCAGTAGCAAAGAAAGTTCAACCACAAAATTTTCTTTACTATTCCAGTATGCAGAAATTGACCACAGAGTAGTTTGCAGGGTATTTGTTTATAAAATAGAGCTGTTTATAAAAGAAGCATTTTCTTTGGTCATAAATCCACAGTGGGTAGAAGTGGGGACCAGCCTGAGGATAGATTCGGTAGTGTTTACTCTTTTTGTCTAAGCACCGGTTAGTGGGGAAGACCTTTATGTCCCTGGCAAACCCCGGTGAAGTGCTTCTTGAAGGACATGAGTCCTCACCAGGATTCAGAGCTGCAGCTTAGTGGGGAAGCTGCTCCTCCATTACCCGGAGTTCTGTTTAGTCAGAAGGTGGCTCACGACAGGAACATTTGACATCACCTCTCAGCCTGGCTCGGCCAGTGCCCCAGCACCGCTTCAGGCCAGAAGGACTGGTGGCTGGCAGCAACGTGCCCTCCAGCACATGGCTCTTGACCTCTAGAGGAGTCGTGATGCCGGCTCCCCTATGACACGGTGCGCTGGAACCACAGACCTGAACTTCATGAGGGCAGCTCAGCGCCAAAAGCCAGTCCACATTCTACACATGGACGCACTCAAGGGCACGCTGATGAGGACAATTAGATTGTATTTGATTAACGGCCCTTGGCAACATTCCACTCAGAACTGTGGCGCCTGTACCAGGACCTGGCAGGCAAGTGAGATTCTAAATTCGCTGTTTCCCTCAAAACCACTCGAGCAGAGCTGGTGGTGAGCTGTGAGCTCTCAGACTCGCCAATGGGAAGAAGTTTCAACTTTTCGTTTCTAAAACAGATACGCTGTTGGCTGACGAGTCTCTTTTGCTTAGAGAAAATGTCATTGATAAATCCTGAAGCTAAATGCAGAAAGTCTGGAGAGAGAAAAATAATGAGTGGATCAGATCTGTTTTTCAAGCTAGAGAAAGTGTACTGGAAAATTCCGAGTAACCAAAGCTAACTTTTGTGAAGCCAGGAACTTCCAAACTAAACACATCTACTAATCTAATCCTCTGTTGAGTAATTCTTGGTGGACTGGTTTGAGTGCAGGCATCCAATAAAATGGAATCTCTGCCATGCAAATAAGCTAGGGCTGTTATGGGTGACAATAAAGTGAAGTTTATCTGAGAATCAGGTATTAGCTGAGTGGAAGAATTTTCTTTTTTTTTTGGCAGTCCTAGGAAAGCTTCAGCATCCCAATAGATCTGAATGAGTGTTGGGATACAAGAACGAAGGAATAGTCTCTGCCTTCACACTTATATTCTATGCTGGGAACATAGAGTGGATTCAAAAATAAAGTATGCGTTTAATTCATCAAGAATTTCCTGTCTATGCTATGTCTCCTGGAGGAAAGAAAGATGGGCAGGGCGCAGGAATGTGGTAAAGGCCTCTTCCTACTGGCTGAGTGCGACAAAGGTGGGGTAGTGTGTGTGCAAGTAGCATGTACAGGGTGAGCTGTTGAGGATGTTGACTCAGCTCACATGTCGCCAAATGCAGAGCGTTTGAGGACAGGGTGAGGCTGGAGGGAAGGAGGGCTCATGTGGACAGGGAAGACCTGAGACCCTCTGCCTTCCAGAAGGCCCGTGGTTTCCTCCTGGCACATGCCTGTGGGGGTGTGGCCTGGGTGCGAGGGGCACCTCCACCCTCCTGACCCCTGCCCGGCTTGCCTGGTGTGACAACAGCAGATGGGGCTAGCTTTCTCCTCCAGCCCATCGCTGCTCTTTCTCCTTTCCCAGAGGGAAGAGGCCACCCACAGGAGCCCTTGGGTGATTTCTAGTACTTCTTTATATTCCAAGAGCCCGCATCACCCCCACACTTATGCAATGCTGACCATTGCTGATCTTACTCTTACTTCTCGCTTTTAACTGGCCACAGCCAGCGTGGGTGATGTTCAAAATATGGAACAACTGGCATAGCGTGGGCATGGCCACTCAATCAGAAAAGGCACCAGCCAGCTACGGACTTCTGGTCCTGCCATCCTGGTGCATTCCAGGGGCGTGTCCTGATTACAGCCTCATCTAATATATTTGGGAACAGAGGACCACAAAGACCCATACCCTGATCTTCAATCTTGCATTTGTTTTCGACTCTTTCATGTTAGCTCTTCGAGTCAGGAATAGTCAGGATGTAGTGGCACAGAAGTCACTTGCCCACCTGAATTACAAGACTTCATGGGTTTGCATGAGGGCGGGGTGGGAGTCTGATGGGCACAGGCTGGCAGGGAGGGCCCCATCTGGACTCCTGGGTACCTCAGAGATTAAGGGAGGGAACAAACCTGAGTCCAGGGGTGATGTGGGGTGGAAGTACACTGGGGTTGGAAGTCTGATCCCAAACGAGGCCATCCTGGAACAAATTTAGGCAGCTGGAATTGGTACCTATGGGATCAGAGAGCTAGGAGATGCAGGGTCTAGGGTGAGTGGTCTGGGGTAATACCTGAGGCAGAGGGAGAAAGGAGAGGAGGGGAGACACTTGAGTCAGGCAACAAGCCACAGCTGGTGCTCCTGTGGCCTGCTGTGTGGTTTTCTCTCAGGGACTGGCATAAGGAGAACCTTCTGTTCTGTCTGCATTCACAGACCCTCTCTGACTCTGTCTGGCTTGTGTGCCCCTCGCTGAGACTGGTCCTGGCCTTTTTCCTTAGAAGGGGATGATAACCTTTCCAATGTACACCTCATCTGATCCCAGTGTAAATGTTTGCAAGGAAAAATCAGCTTGTTATTTCAGCTACAGTATTTATACCCACCCATAAAACCACACATGGAAACGACAAACAAATTTATTTGCCATTTTTGAAAATTTGGCCCTTAAAGGGCATTAGCAAGAACATTGTGCCATTAGCACAGATTGTTTTTAAAACACTTGAAAAGATCCAAATTCTGGTGAATTTGGGGGCCAAGCAGATTGAAAATTCTATCTTGTATCCCAGGATCTATACGCAGTTTTGTTGCATGCACGTTAGAAAAGAGTGCCATCTGAAAATGACCCATGTCACGCAAGGAGATGATCTGACCCTGGCCACATTTCTATCAGTGTACCCAAACATCCCTGGGCCACAGAAGGCCACCCCACGGACACCTCCCGGAAGAGACCAGAGTGTCTGGTGGCCTGGGGGAGGATGAGGTGGGCTTGTTCCTGGCTTGAATACCTGATGGTGTCTTCTGAGGAATGACCCCAGATCTGTGTCCCTGGACAGAGCTCAGTGCTCCCATTTTATCCCCCTTCACGAGTTTCTCGCAGCCCATAGGAGAAAATCCAGACTCCTTTCCGTTCTGCCTCTCCAGCTATGGCAAGCCTTCTGAGTTGCCTCTAAAACCGTGGTCTGCCAGTGTCCTTGTCTGGAATGTTCTTGCAGAGTGGGATGGCTGAGCCTCATCTCCCAGGGCCTCATCCCTGTGACCACTCCTGCCTAAACTGACCAAGCAAAATCTCTGTCCTGGGGATTGCGGAAGTTGATTGGAGCCTAACTTGCAGGTACCTGGAGCAGAGTCGTTTGAGAGCCATGCCCTGTGGACAGCTGCCCTGGCTCCCGCCCTCCTGTGGCTTGATTTTCAGTCTTCCTTCTGCTCTGGGACCTATCTTTGTAAAGTCCCCCCTTTTCCTTAATAATAGTAGAGTTATCGAGAGCTTATTAGGTATTTTGCTAAGCATTTTACATATAATATTGTTTAGATCCATATTAGATCCTATTAGATCCGTATCACAGATGAGGAAACTGAGGCTCGAAAAGCTTACATAACTCTCTTAAGCAAATACAGTGAGTGTTTTAGTGCCTATGCCATATAGCCCCTTGAGTAATTTCAGTCAGTTGTCAGTTTCTGTAGCTTGTGAGCAAAAGAAGCTTAACGGATTCATCTTCTCTCATACCTCACCCAGGTTGGCATCAAGACTAGCTTCAAAGATCACCTCTGTGATGTCTTCCTGACTGGGTCATGCAGAGCTGAATGGTACCCTCTCTGTACTCCAATGAGACATGGTTCGTATTTATCTCATATCGTTGGTTTACTTCTCTTTTCTCTGCAAGTCTGTGACTTCCTCAGTGATAGAATCCCTGAATTATTTGTGTCTGTCTCCTGGAGCAAAGTAAGAGTTCAATGAATCTTTGTTGAATGGCTGTGTGACTCCTTCTTACCTGGAGTGGATGAATAGGAGGGAAAGAGAAAGAAAAGAGAGCAGGTGAATGACACCAGAAGGCCACCATTTGTATATTTCCACATATATCCTAGGGCAGGGTACATGGACCGAGGAATGAGAGTTATTTTGAGTGTTAAATTCTAATAAGATCAGAAAACTTGATTTTAATCATTTAATTAAATTAATTTAGGAAATATATGTTGGTGACCTTAACAGTCTCAGTAGATACTGGGGCCCATGAAGGCAGGAGTAAAGTGGGTCTCTGGACCCAGGGAGCCCACAATCTACATGGGTAGGCTGGTCAGTGTCAAAGGTGGTCTGGCAGGGGCTACCAGAGAGTAAAGAAGAGCAGAGGGAGGAGTGGTTTGTTCTGACTGGGAGCACCCAAAGTCTCCACTGAGAAATGGCATCAGGGGTCAAGTTCAATAGCAAAGGGGGTGTCGCCTGTGGGATGAAGGCCCCTGGGGCAGAGGAGCAGGGTGGATGCCTGGAAAGCTGTCCTGTGTGCTGGGGAGGGAAAGGCTGGTGGTGAGAGTCCCTGCCCTTGGAAAGGGAGCAAAATTCAACTTTGCACAAATGGACGTTGCAGAAGGTTTTGTCAGACTCTTCCTTCATTCCTGCCATTTTTATGAGGGAAGAAGGAAAGTACTGCTGTTTTATAGGTTGGCTGCAGTTTGGAATGGTGGCTTTAAAACTGTGGCTCTTGGTCACCAGGATCCTTTTAAAATGCAGGTTCCTAAACTCCCTACAGAAACTGTAATTCACCGGGCTGGGGTGGAGCCCAGGAATCTGCATTTTTATCAAGCACCACAGGTGATTCTGGGGCAATGGCTTCTTCCAACCCAATTTTAAACCATTTCCCAGAGTCCCTGTGGTGAGGACACACTATCTGTTGGTTTAGGAAAATGTGAAGGGACCTTTTGGTTATTTGATGGGATCATGGTTCCGGGGGAGAGTCCGCTGTTGGGAGGTTGAGTTCACGGGGTTTCACTGTTTTGTATAGAAAGAACACAGGTGCCTCCCTGGGTTCGGGAGGTTGTTCTGCTATAAAACGATTAGGGACTTCTTAAGGGCAAATTCTAGAAGTGGGGGTTGCAGCTGGCACTTGTGTTGGGCAGTGGGATAAGCACCCTGGGGAAGGAGCTGGCCCTGCAGCAAGGGGACGGCCTGGGACCTCTGCCCGGTGAGGTCTGCTGGGTTTTCTCTGGTGATGAGCTTTGGCAGCAGGCACGTTGGGTATTACTTCTGATTCTGTGCAGTAATCCCCCCCTTTTATGCCCTAACCTTCAGTAAAAGTCTGGTCCATACGATAGTGCTAGGTTAGGAGTATTCCTGAGAATTTAAGACCTGGATCTACATTTACCTTTAGAGCAGAGTGTAGGAGAGGAAAGATGTAGCCGAAGTGGTGTATTGTTTCCTGGGGCAGCTGAAACAAAGTACGCCAAACTGGGTGGCTTAAAACAATGGAAATTTATTTTCTTGTTTCTGGAGGCTAGAAGTTTGAAACCAAGGTATTGGCAGAGCCACGCTCCCTCTGACACCTGTGGGCAAATCCTTCCTTGCCTCTTCCTAGCTTCTGGTGGTGACCATTCATCCCTGACGTTCCTTGGCTGGCAGCTGTGTCACTCCAGTCTCTGACTCTGTGGTCACATGACATTCTCCCTGGGTGTCTGTGTCCAAATTTTCCTCTTCTCATGGGGATACCTGCCATAGTGGTTAGGGCCAACCCTAATGACCCTACTTCCAAATAAGGTCACATTCACAGATGCTGGAGGTTAAGACTTGAGCATATCTTTTTTGGGGGACACAATTCAGCCCATAACAGATGGCCAGACGTGAGAGTGTATCCTCATCTATTCCTCACCCTCCCTCAGAATCTTCAAAAATATTTTGGCAGGGGACTGAATTATTGGAAGAAATATCAGAAATTTGTAGGATTGAGGATGGGGTCTTTTATCAGGATAGTACAAGACAAGGTGACCCCAGATGAACTTGGGCCCACTCCAGTTACATATGTGTCACGAGTGGTTAGTGCTTAGCGCACTGTTTGTCAAATGAATTACCTAACTTCACTTGTGCTGCAGCCAACTCTGCGTCACCATCACCGGATTCAAGTCCGGCTTGTCTAGGGCCAAGAAGAGTTCTCCATGCGGAGAGATACTCAGTAAATGCTTCCAGCGCTCAGACAATTGAATGAAATACCTGTGGGGCTCTTAGGTTCTCAGACAAAAAGATTGCTATGCAACGTCAGAGCCGCATTATTTCACCAAAGGTTGGGAGAGGAAGAAGAGACCTCGTTACACACAGCGGGCAGTCGTCCTGCTTTGGACTTGGTCACATTCTGGTGTCTGCTTGATCATTAACACCTGGTTCTGGAAGCATCGTGGTTTCTTTTATTTTCAGAGATGGGGATGGCAAATTTAAAATTCAAATTCTTGTGAACAGCGGAGAGAATGTAGCTATAAAAGTGTTTCAGAGCACAGTGTTTTAAATGAAGGTTAATTTTCTGATAAAATAGAAAATGAAGGAAAAATTATCTCGCTGCACGCAAGCATGGTTTAGAATACTATAGCTCAATTAGATGTTCTGATTGTGCAAACAATCACTTTGTGTCTTGTTAAACTTCTCCTTTTCAAATTAGGAAGCTTTTTTATACCAAGATTA
Organism: Tapirus indicus; assembly: GCA_031878705.1. Lineage (NCBI taxonomy): Eukaryota > Metazoa > Chordata > Mammalia > Perissodactyla > Tapiridae > Tapirus > Tapirus indicus. The sequence continues at coordinate 6,563,641 of CM062923.1, read as the reverse complement.
GCAGGGGTATTAAGGGTACAAGAGATAACAGATCCATCTAGAAGGAACATGATAACTTAAGAGGGTTCAGAACTAAATGAGAACTCCCTAAAATCCCACAGCGTATTCAACATTATTAAAAAAATTGTCCAGCACGGAAATTAACTGCTAGACTCAGAGGAAAGAAAAGTTATTACCCTTTGATTTTTTCCCCTAAAATATTGAGTACTTTTTCTCAATGGAATTTTGCTTTGTGCATACAGAAATATACAAGGAGCATGTTAATCAGATCTATACAAGGTATTATTTCAACATAGTTTTTGGGATATAAAATGTTTACTCCTTATGGGCTTGGTTTTAGGGAAAGGAAAGACCCTTGGAATTTCCTAGCTTTTGTTGCAAATCAAATTTGATATTATAAGTTTTAATAGGTGCATCATTTTCTGATTCATCCTCAAGTCTTTTTTTTTTCAACTCCACACTGGTTGTATCCTGAACAGAGGGATGTGCAGTCGTTTTGTGCTGAGTCTTTTCTATTTTCAGTGTTGGTAGTAAAGTCACAGAATGTGTCAGCACACACTTTATGGTATTTAGTGGAGTTTGCTCCCTAATGAATGAAGGATGCCTCATCTTGTTAGGACATTTGGTTACTGTCACACCTGTCTCCCTTCTCACTCCTGCTCTCAGTGTTCGATTCTTCATTGCCTGTGCTGGCACTGTGGCCACGACCCCCTAACCGCTCTCCCTTCCTCTGAACTCTCCTTCTCACCCACTCCCTCTGCAAGTCCCAGGCACAGTGCTCGGCCTGTGACTTGCCCGTCCTGATTGCCAGCCATGCACCATCACCATACCTTCCTGTGTGGCTTCTCTTGAACTTTCTTCTGGTTCTCTTCCCAGGCTTTGTGCCAGCGCAGAGGTCACGTCTTCCAGGAAGCGTTCCCTGACCCCGGGTCCCCCCGATGCTCTGGGTGTCCTCCCTCAGGAGCATATTTCTCACCTTCTCGTTGTTGCCTGCTCCTTGTCTGTCTCCTCCCAAACCAGAAAGTCCAAGGGCAACGTCTGGGTCTTTTTCGCCTTGATATTTCTGGCATATGGCATGGTACTTGACATATAGTGGGTGCTTGACCAAAGTTTGTTTGCTCCTCACGTAAGTAATAATTGGGTATATATTTGGGGTCACAGAGAATACACAGGCTCTTTGAAGATGAGATGCACCCTCACTGAAATCCTGAAAATTGTGACCCTAGAAGTCTAGGACCGAAGGGGCCGTGCAGAGGTTGTCTGGGACAAAGGTTCATCACACTCTGCTTCCCAGGCCAGGATGGGGGTGTGCCTGGTCGAGTGGAAGAGGAAATCTTAGGTGGGTCAGTGGCCAGTAGTTCAGCAGATTCTGTAACCTAAATTTGGGCCAATGCAATAAATTATTGAAAGTGACAGTGGATGAGATACCATTTTATCTCAGAAAAGGGAACTAAGCAGCACTGTCCTAGACACCTTATACGTTAATACATCATTTTCTGAAGCAGATCCAGTTACTTGCATTTTATAGTGAAGAACTTTAGGGTACCGGTCCAGACAAGAACACAGGAGTCAGACAGCCTACTTGCAAACCTCGTCACATTTATTAGCTACAAGATCTAGGAAAAGGGCTAATCTCTGTGTGTCTCAGTTTTCTCACATGTAGAGTGGGATTAAAGAAAGCGCAATGAAGTAGTGAAGCTAAGATGAGATAATATATGCAAACACTTAGCACAGTGCTTAGCTTTAAGTCTCAATAAATACCTTATATAAAACAGAGAAACTGAGGTTGGAAGGATTTAAATCCCAGAAGTGATCACTTAGTTGGGGAGGAGTGAGCTGGCTAGGGACGATTTTGAATCCAGATTTGTCTGTCATAACAAACAGGACTTTTCCTGCTCTACTGAACAGTTTCCCTAGAACCCACGGTCATGTACACCCTTGACTTTGGTGTCTGGAGCCTTTCTGACTCCTGTAGTTTGCTGCAATGATTTCCTGGGTTTCCCCATCAGCAGTGGACCGCCCATACATCGTCTTGTCAGTTACCGGACACCATGGACATTTTCGTGGACATCCAAACTAGATGTTGTTGTTCTTAAATTTTTAGTTTTCAAAGGACATTCCTGGACCCAGCTGCAGAATCCCATAAATTAAATTGAAATCAGTCACATTTATGATGAGGTTGTTCAAAAGCTGTAAGTGTTATGAATTTATGACTCTGTGCTCACATTCAGCTGTTCACTGCTTCTGCTTCTAGGTCTTTCTATCCTGTGTGGGATAAAATTTATATTTGTGGGTGAGATCATTATAAATCTTTTATGCACCACAAGTGCAATTTTAAATGTTTGCAAGGATGGAGAACTAGGCCCATGAGATAGCTGCTGTATTTCGTGGATTATGGCTCTTGTATAACCAGCAAGAAAAAAATCGCTCAAACCCAAACCCAAACACTGAACTTTGTGACCAGCACCTACTGAGCTCAGTGAAGAGGGAATACTTTATGATGGAGCTAAACTTTGATGCTGTGGATACTGTTTTAAATTTCTCTTCTTTTTCACATTAAAAGAATAACTCTCATTGATGACCATCCTTCCAAATGTCCCTTACAGACTTCTAACTGAGTTCAGTGGGAAAGGAAGAGTTTCTCTGCATCAGAATTTTGTGTCTCCCTTGCACTAGTCAGCAGGGAAACTGAGGCCAGCGCAGAGCAGCTCGTTGCCCTTTCCTCATCATTCTTTGGAATCTTGATCCTGAACTTGTGTGTCATAGAAGTCAAAGTGCCAAAGAAAATGCAGATATCTGGTGAAGACTTTTTTTTTTTTTTAAAAAAGCATCATGAAAATGAAAATGTATGTTTATCTTTGCGAGGGGACAGCGGGAGTCCAGGTGCCAACCACACTTGGTGACTTTGTGAGCTCTACCATGGTAGGGTGAGGCCTCATGGTCGTTCTGATGGGAAACCGGGAATTAAACCCACCTGAGTGATGTGATCAAATTGGGATAAGGATAAGAGAATGTGATGAAGTATCATTAGAAGCAAATAATGAGATAGATTTTAATATGCACAAACATTTTGTGCTGACTTTGTGCTTTGGAGCACGCGGCTGTCAATTTTGCTGTGTTGTCAGTAGGAAATGATTCCTAAATTAATCCAGGCAACAGAATCATCTGGAGGAACTTTAATAAAAAAGTACACGTTCAGGGTCCCATCTCAGATCTGAATCAGAATTCCCGAAGCTGTAGCACATCTTTGTGTTTTTTTTTGTTTCCTTCTAATTTATTTATTTATTTTTGCTGAGGAGGATTGGCCCTGAGCCAGGGACCTGTGCCAGTCCTCCTCTACTTTATATGTGGGACACCACCCCAGCATGGCTTGACAAGTGGTGTAGGTCTGCGCCCGGAATCTGAACCTGCAAACCCAGGCCCCCGAAGCAGAGTGTGACGAACTTAACCACTACCCCACGGGGCCAGCCCCCACATGTCTCTGTTTTTAATGAGATCTGTGGCTTGATTTTTGGGAACCAGAGCATAGTTTGATAGTTACGCTTTCTCTATATCCTTTTGAAAATATGCGTGAATTACTTTAAACTTAACTCTTTCTAGGAGAGAATTCTAAGTAAGTTGTGATCTTAGAGATCCTCACCTCCCTTCTGCAAACAGAGAATTGAAGCCCAGAAAGGTTTGCTACATGATCTAAGGTTGCACATTTTGTTGGGGACCAAGTCAGGACTTGAACCCAGGCCTGTGGCTGCCCAGCCCGGGGATCTTTCACTAGACCTGTGATCCCCACTCTGGGCTCTGAAGCACCCCAGGGTGCAATGGTGAACTCACATGGGCCCTGCAGGATATTTAAAAGTCTTCAGTTTTCTAGGGAAACACGGTGATGCTCTACATCTGTCAGACAGTGTGTGAACTACCAGCTTGGGATAGTTCGGTTTCAACTTTGGGTCCCGCTGCATTCCTTTTAATGACAGATCTTTGCAATCTGGGTTTCTGAAGGTTGCTAAGATAGAAAGCAACTATTGCAGGAAAACCAGCATGAAACAGGAAATGAGGGTGGCAATGTCTACTGAGTCCAAGGATTGAGAAGTTGTGTTGAGCCCAAGAGGTGCACACACCCACTAGTAAGTGGCTATTTTAGAATGAAAAAAAATGTTATTTTTTTTCAGTGTGTATATTATTTTTTAAATGGCTACTAACTTCCTAGGACATAAATGCTGATAAGGTTATAATATAATTAGGTATTACTTAATAAGCAGAACTATTAGATATTTCTTTTGGCACAGAGACAGTGAAAAAATTACTGAGACTCTAAGGACACCATGAATGAAGAAAGTTTAAGAACTATATCATACCATCTTCCCATTGTCATGCACTGAATTTTGACTTGGACATTCCAGAGCTTTGGTTTCCTGGGTTTCAAGAAAAATTGATATCTTCTCTTCTTCTTTTGGTGTCATTGGTCTCACCACTTATTTCAGACTGCTTGCTTCCAGAAGAATCTATTTATGAAAGAGTTTCAGATGACAGTAGTTTTTGTTTCAGCAGCAAAACCGCATTTCTCCTAGAAAGAGGTTGTATTCAGAGCTGTCTTGTTGAAAGAGTAGGGTGCTGATGACATGAATGGACACAGGCAGTTAATCTGTCCAAAACATCAACCTACTGCATGTCATTCTACCCTCACAACCCCATTCCTTTGGGTTCTGTAGACAGTAGAGGCTTCTAGAAACCCCCAACGAAATGCAGGTGTTTCTAGGTAGGCTTGTCTTGGTAAATCTTAGTTGTTACTAAACAGTCAGACTGGAGGAGGAGCGTGCGATTTATGTGGTCCTGGAGGTAGAAGATGCCAGGAGAGAAACTGAAATGGGAAGATGGATGCTCATGTTGCTTGGAGCAGTTTTCTTAGGACTGACTGGCTTTGTGTCAGATGTTGGGGAAAACAATCCCCAAGGACCTAGTAGAGAGGTCTGATTCTTTAGCTAATTCAGATTTTACCAAGATAATCCATGTCACTTCTTGGTCATTTTGTTTAATTGGTAGAAACAACCTTTCCGTTTGCCTAGTGTATTATCTTTCTGGAAGCTTTTTTTAGCCTAATCTCATTTAGTTCTCACCACGACCCTCAAAGGATTATTATTGCCATTTCTAACAGATGAGGAACTTGAGGCTAAGACGGGTGAGATGCCTTGAGCTGGTTGAGGAAAGAGAACAGGACTCCAGGCTTCTGGCTCTTAGGTCAATGCCCTTTCCCTCAGCCACATCTTTATGGATTTAAGAAAATTTGATAGTGAGTGTAGTCCACACCATGATGAACACTAAAGAGGCTAGAGGCCACGGTAGTTCATCTTTGCTCAGTGTCGTGGTTCAATGCTGCAGTTACCCTGAGGGTCCTTGCTTCAACCCCAGTGACCATCTTACCCCCATCACTTCTATGATCATTGTGACCATTGGCACAGAATTCAGCTCTCTGCGTCATTGTATTTCCCAAATGTGAATTCAAATGCTTTCCATATAGTCTCCTTCCATGAAGAATAAAAGGGACTTGCTGCATATTGTCACTCTGTCTGTCTGAGAACTACGGGTTTTCCTAGGTCCGCAGGGCCTCTCCCCATTTATGCCCCACACAGGTGTGACACCCAAGCAGCAGCCGACTTGTTTTGTTGTAGGTGAGACAGTGCACTGAGGAAATGTTTTCACAACCGCAGCGCAGGGAGAACAATAAAGCCAGTCCCACAGAGAGGAAGCACACAGGGTGTCTCCAGGTCTCAGATGGAATAAATCATTTGCAAGGGCTGTGGTTAATGTTCAGTCTGAACGAGGCCCACACAGCTGGGACACTCAGTACTTTTGATCTGGTCTTTCAAGCTTGGGTGATGCCAGGAAATTGTGTTTAATGGACTGAAGGCTGCAGTATAGAAAATGAGACAGGGTTGTTAGAAAAACAATCGAGACCATTTCATGAACTTCCCTCCCCCACCTGTTGTTTCTATGGAACCCCTGAATCTCCACTCTGCAAGAGGAGCCTGACACTGGCCGGCTGGGAGCCAGCCTGATCTGCTTGTGGTTAGAGACCTTCTCCAAAGCTCCAGCATGCACTGACTGTGTCAGATTATGACACATGTCACTGAGTCATCTCCACCAGGCCAGTCATTTCAGCACAGGAAGCCATGCACCTGCACTTCTTTGTGGTGAAAATAACTAATTCGGGGGAAGTGTTCAGCCAGCCTTGTCAGAGTTCAATTGATTAAGTTCATACTCATGGCCACACCCAACCCCTGAGTGCTGTGGGTATATAAATAACCCCAGAAATGATACTGCACTCCTAGCTTTACCTCTTCATGATAGGACAAGAGAGTTTATTTCAATAAAAGAGAAGGGAGGGAAAATCATTCCATCCTCATTGGATCCCCACAGCTGTCAGATGGGCCTGAAGAGGAGTTTCCTTCCTTCCTCTCATTCTTCCCATTGTGGAGCTGAGCAGCACGGTGGACTTTCCACATGACTTACAGTGTTGGGGGCAGGTGCAAAAGCAGAAGGGCATAGAAAACAGCTGATTTGGCTGGAGAGATTAGAAGTACTTGCTAGTTTCCTATTTCCATATGACTGTATATCATCAGGGACTGACCTATTTTCAGGACAAAAACCATCTTGTGAAAGAAGTATTGACACTAAATAGTTCCACATCATCAGGGTGAGTGTGCCGATTAATGCAGCTTATTAACTCTGTATAGGGAATTCCAGCACTCAGCTGCATTTAATCTTAAGTAATCCTTTGACACAGAGGAAGCAAGTATCAATATTATCTCCCATTATCCAGATGGGGACACTGAGTCTTAGAGTGTTACAAAGCAGGTCAAAGAAAGGCAGATTGGGAGCTGAAGGGCAATAAATTATTAACTGGAACAGAGGCTAAATTACGTGGCCAAGGTCTTCAACTAGTATGTGACACTGGAAGCAGTAGGGGGGCTAGTAAGAAGAAAACGCTTACTATAAGTGACATTGATTTTCTTTTTGCCTAGAATAGTGAAGACTAGCGACATCAGGGGAAAGTTAGAATGCTTGGGACAAATATTATCTTGGTGATTTTAGTTTTAGGGAACTAATTCCAGTGGCCTGTTTTTAAGTATCTTCTATGGTTACTTAAATCTTTGAATGAAGGAGTGCTTGATTATTCTCTTAGCTTCATAATTTACCCTTCTTTGAAAAATTATTTGGCAAATAGCTAATAGTAAGGAAATCACCAATCTACTCCCTATCAGTTTTTTTGGTGAAGCTCTCTTTTCCTTTCAAATCTGCTGGGCCAGATCTGCTTGGGGTAAGTATGATGAAGATCTTCACTGGTTGCGAACATTTACTTTAGGGTACTTGGAAACTACACGGGCTTTCTCACCCTCATCGTATTCCAGTGGCATGTATTGGACAAAAATGAAAAGCTACGTTAAAAAGACACTATTTTACGTACTGAAAGTGATTAAATAGCACACAAGGTGTGGTCTTGTTCCTGCTACAAAACCAATACAGAAATGACTTCGGTATGAAAAAGATATTGGATTGATGAACTTTGTCGTTTTCCCTTCCTGGGTATCAGTTTCTGCTTATGCATCTGTTAAGGTAACACTAGCTGCTCTAATAGGTAAACCCCCTAAGTCCCAGTGGCTTAACATAATAAAGGTGTGCTGTTTGCGCAGAGGCCAACTGAGTGTTCTTGTTGCTTGCCAGACCTCCACATGCTCATTCAGTGATCACAGATCTTTCCACATTACAGCTCTGCCCTGTCATCCTTGTCATTCAGTTGGTGGATGAGAAAAGAGTTGAAGATTATGTGGGAAGTATTTTTAATAGGCATATATCATATCCATTCATATTTCACTGGCCAGAACTCAATCACATGGCCATACTTAATTGCATATGAGACTGGTTAATGCTTTCTAGTTTTGTGCCAGGAAGAAGACAAAACAGATTTGATGAACAACTGGTTAGTTCCTACTCCACCTTTAGAAATGAAAGGTCGGACTAGATGACCTTTTAAGTTCCCTTTTTCATTTAAATTCAACCACTGCAAGATTCTAAGATCCCTGCCCTTCATGGACTCATGACCATGTGTGTGAATTGATCTGTATATGACATCTCAAAGATGAAATATGTTCTTAGTCATATGAAAGTTGACTGGTCCTGAAATTTGACAAGAACACTTCCATCAAGATAGTTCAGTGAGTTCAGACACATCAATGACCAATAAAATATTTTTTAAAAAAAGCAGTCATGATGGAGTAACTGGGACCATAACCAAGTAGAAAATTGGATCACTCATACGAAACAACTCTTTGCAGACACTGGAGAAGAGACTGCAGATAATGGAAACAAGTGAGGTGAACCAACATCCCTGGATTTCTACTAGTTGCACTTTCTAGACCATATTGTAGGGAGGGGTTCCAAGCAGAGATTGGAGGTGTTGATAGTGGTCAGGGTTCAGGAAGGTGGAGATACTGGAGTTGGTGGTACAGAATACCAGAGAGGTGGAAGCTATGCAAAGAAAGAGTGCCAGAGCTCTGTGTTGTTTTTCCCTTGGTTCTCTTGCTGATTACTAAACCAAACCTACAAAATATGGAATTCCATGATTCCAGGCAAGAAGGACTGGGAAGATGTACTGAATAATTCCTAGACCTTACACGGGACTAGGAGATGTTCAAGTTCCAACCAGCCAAAGTTGACAGTCCTCGTTGGATGCCTGGGCATTTAGGAGGGATACCAACTGTGTCATGGCTTAGTAGTAGGACTTCACTAGCCCTGGAGGAACTGCACTTGAATGTGTCTTTCCAGTTGTTGAGTGGAGTGTACTATCAGTGCTAATCAGATCATTTGTTGTTTGTATTGTTCACATTTTCAGTATCTCTGCTGGTAGCCATAACTGCTTGCTCTTCTGCTTACTGAAGAGGTGTGTTATACTTTTCAACAGTGATTGTGGATTTATCTTTCTCTTTGCCTTTAGTTTTCTGAATGTTTTTAATTTGTATATTTTAAGGTTATATTATTAGATATATTCAAGTTTAGGGATTTTATATCTTCCAGTTGGTTGATCCTGTTATCCTAATGAGATATACCCCTTTATCTCTACTGCTATTAGTGTCATCACAGCAGCTTCTTTTTATTAGTGTTTGTGTGGTGTATATTTTTTCCATCTGTTTACTTTTAAACTTTGTATATTCTTATATTTAAGGTTTGTCTCTTGTAGGCAGTGTATATACATATATATGTGTGTACTTATATTTATACTTATATAGTTATACATATATATATAGTGGGATTTTTCTTTTTGTAAATTGAATCTGACATCTTTGTCTTTTACTTATAGTCTATTTATATTAAAAAATTATTGATTATTTGGCTTTAAATCTGTTATTTATTTTGTTAGATCAATTTCTATGACATTTGAGCCAATACATGTGTTTGGGTTTATTTAGTAAAACATTTAGTTTAACCTAGATAATATAGAAGAGTAATCTTAGAAAGGGAAAAAAAAGGGGCTGGCCCAGTGGCGTAGTGGTCAAGTTCACGCGCTCCACTTCAGCAGACCAGAGTTTGCGGATTTGGATCCCGGGCACGGACCTACGCACAGCTCATCAAGCCTCGCTGTGGCAGCATCCCACATAAAGTAGAGGAAGATGGGCAAAAATGTTGGCCCAGGGCCAATCTTCCTCACCCCCTGTGCCCCAAAAAGTAGTTACTCTTTTTAAGGCAACTTGTGAAATGAGATACACTGTTATTAGATGGCATTTTATCTTTGATGATTGGCTGGTGGTTATATTCCCCAGGGAGCGTACATTGTACATCCCTTTCCTTTGAAACCTGTCATTTTACCACTGCTTCGTGCCCCCCCCCCGTCACCCAGTGAGGTCCTCCCAGTCTCCTCTAGGCAGGGGGGGCGCCTCATGTTCTGTTCCTACCCTCATATCTCTCCAATTATTGCATCTTATTGCATCTGCTCGTTTACATTCTTGGGAGAATAGGAGCTTCTTGGCAGGGATCGTGTCCTTTTAACTCTTATGTCTGAGTCCCTGACTCATAAACAGCTCTTAATAATTTTTGTTGAATAAATGATGCATGAGTGGTAGGTTCTGGGTTAACCCCAATGGCATGAGTTTAGATGGGAGGAGTATTCAAGGTTTGCTAAGGCTAGGAATGGCCTTACAAGTTCTAAGATGATCCTGAATGTTCTCTTCTTCAAAGGGTTCCAAAGGAGGTTGGGTTAAGCCAGGAACTGGAGTGTGCTCTCTTGTTGACCCAAGCTCAAAAGTGGGGCCTGGAATCAAACCCATCTCTTCTTTTGTGATGACAGACAATTAGTTTGGGAAAGAAATTTTTCATGAGGCTTTCCCATTATTTATCAATTTTGGGGTCTATGAATAGCTTTGAATACAAAATTGCACGTGAAAATCATTGTGTCTGCTATTGAATAATTGACTGATCTGTCACTTACAGCCTCTGAATGAGGGGTCCTGGCTAATTGCACCTAGTATCTACTGGTTGCACCTGCAGTTAGGCAATGGCAGGGGCAGTTTTTCTGTTTCCGTTTAACTGCCTGGGCTAAGATGGAGAGTACCCTTTACAAATCTGGCCTATTATCTCATTGTGAGCCTTTGCAAATTAAGACGACCCCAGGAATGGGTGGAGAAAATATATAGTTTTATTTGCTGCACACCAATTAATGTCAGTAATCTAGCCAACATTCCTATACTTTTCATTCTAGTAAGATATTTAAGTATGTTGGAATCAGTCAATACACCCTAATATAACACCACTTCAACATTTAGTTTTGCTGTTTTATCATAATACACATATCCAAAGTGGTTCTCATTCCTAAAAAGTTTCCACATTCGTATTGTACTTGTCAGGGAAACTTCTGAATGTGATGATTACAGTTCCGCTGCTTTCAGAGAGGAATATAAGACCCCACTAAGAAGATTTGGCCCTTTGAGTAACTAACTTAATACTGGGGTGTATTTTCTGACCTGACCCTGACTCCAAGTTGTAGAAGCCTACTCCATCTATTGTGTCAAGTAATACTTTTAACAAGAGTACTAGTTAAAATTCTATGGTTTTGGGGGAGATTTTGCCTATATTTATTGAGTTTTTGTTATTTTTTGGCGACATTTGCTATGTAGTGGATACAGAGATGTGCTGCTCAGATGCCCTTTTATAAATGGACTTGCTTCTCACTGCAATGAGTATGGTTGGTTGACAGCCTCCAGCCATTAGTTTCCTGGAGATCTGCCTCAGTTTACCAGCCATGGGCATGCTGATGCCCAAGCGAAGTGGTGGAAGAATGTCCTATCCCTTTCTGTTCAACATAGGACTCTCCTAAAGGCAATCTTGCCCTGGAACTCCCTGGGGGAGACTCTGCCGTGTCATTTGTCATTGCAGTCTGCCAGCCTCTCTGCCCAATCCTGCTTCCTTCCTTTTCTTTTTAATGGATGTTACTGCCCAATAAACCTTTTGTGCTCTCAACTCCATCCCAGCATCCGCTTCCTAGAGAATCCAATCTTTAACCACCATCAAGTAAAGATGAATTAGGAATAGCTCAGAGGATGTTTATTTTATTGGATCCAAAACTTTGCTCCCAAAACAGTTTTTAAAGAAATCTATTTTTCTATAAGATTATATAAGAATTATTTCTTTTCTGTTTCTTTGTTTTATTTCCTTTTCGTCTCCACCAATCAAGGGATAAGACATATAAAATAATTTCGAGCAAAAGAATACATTTTTTAAGTTTAGAACCTATATTTCAAAGGATTTTTGTTTTATGTAATTATTATTAAATATTAATTAAATAATTATTAATAATATTATTTAGAGGGACCAACTCTTCCAAATATTTCTAAGGGAAATAGAAGTTACCTCTAAACAGGTGTTACCTTTGTATTATCACATCATCAAAGCAATGTAGCTTTCATTTTCATTTTTATAGTCTTTATTCATCTTCAACTGAGCTTCTTTAGATGCCTTTTCATATTAACTTCCGTTACAATGGTGGATAGTGTTATTAGGCAAAAATTCTACTTCCTGCCTGCCAAAATCTACGTTGCAAATGGTGCACCCTTTCTTCCTTTAACATTGGGCTTAATGTTTCCAAACTCCCAACAAATATTAATATTTGGGATCTGAGAAAGAGACATTGGAATTCTTGGGAATTCTAGGGGATCCTTGAAATTATAAGTTAGTCTGTATTTTTCATAGTATTTTATATATGTATTTCAAATTAATAATGAGTGACCATAATAATAAACAGTGAATGATTTTTATTGTAATAGGGTTTTACTAGAAGTTTCAAAAGCTTCCTGTAAACAAAAGGTATCATAATAAATGTATGGTTTATTATTATTCTGAACTGATATATTGTGACAAGATTACATCTTTTTATAACATATAAGAGTGATCTCTTCCTGATAGAAATAATTGATAATAGAAAGCATTAAAAGGAGAACTTTGACACAAAATATACACCAAATAAAAATCATTTATAATTGGAAAGATATTATCCCAAATATTTAAAATTTAGAAGTTGCCATTCTTAAAAGTAACATTTAAAAATACCCCAAACATCAATCGCCCCATGTGATAGTCTTGATCTTTGTTTGGTAACAAATACTTCAGATGTAGATAATTTTCTTTCATTTTGTGTTGAATTGGTCTAATTATTCTGTTTCCAAAAGCACCTATAATTTTGGCGTTAGGGCATATGTCACTTGTTTTCTTTTTTAATAATGAAAATGTTTTGTCTACTTGTCCTAATTTTGGTTTTGCTGTTGAAATCAATATTACTTATGCTAATCAGTTTCTGATTTCATGTAGTATTCCACAACATTGACATTTTCTCTTTGCATTTCTTCTGTTAAAATATTTACAAAGGACTGTAGCCTACAGCAAATACTCAAACTCTGGGAAACACTATAGAATATTATTGGATCCTATTTAATAATATAACAATTAGATCTTCCGGCATGGTTAACAGCACCACACAGAATGACATGTCAATATTGCCAATTTAAGTATTTATTTTGCTTCCCAAACTTGCTATTTCTTGGAACACCGCTCATAGGATTTGTGTAAAGTGTACTCTGTATATAAACATATTAATATCTATTTTATTTGCAATAATGGTACACCACTGGCAGCAGACAGGGCCAGAACACACTCTTGTAACATGCCAACAGCTACAAGCAACACCAACTGACTAAATGATGACATCTCTCTGCTCCTTGCTCTTGTCCCAGGTTTCAGAAACTGTGGTCTTAACCTTGGGCTCTACATACAGCATTTCTTGCTCTTGCTTTGACTTGAATCAGTGGCTTCCACTGAACCAGTAACATGTTGCTTGTTAACTCTGTTTCTTGCAGGGAAATTATAAAAATTATTCCTGTTTTCACAATTGATTTCTCTTAACATTTGGGGTTCAGAAAAACATAAATTTCCTAAGAAAAGCAGGGAAGGAATTTCTGCATAAAAACACTGTTATCTTTGGTTGAATAACGGATTTGTTGGGAATTCCTCTAGAAGAAGACTGAATTTTTGTCCCTTTGTGATCTGCAGTCATGGGAAGGTATTGCTGTGAACATTGGAGGTATTTATTGACAAGTGAAATGGTGTCTTTGCGCCTGTTGGCCTTGTGGCAATCACAATTAATGCTGTGCTGTGGATGCCAAAGCTTTTCCTGTTCTTTGTGGTCAACCAGACTAATTAAAAAACAACCAAGAGTGTCGGGCTGGGAAGGGATCCGAGGCCTAGCAAACTGACAATACCAAGGAGAATTGGTTGGACAAGGGGAAGCCTTCAGCAGAATCTCCTTTGTGAACGCTGTAGTTGAAGAGAGAAGGATTTGCCTCTTTGGTGAGGTGCCAAGGACTCTAGAAGGGGAGGCCCGAACCTCAGGCAACTGTCCTTTCAGAATCCAAGTTGTTCCCATACATTTCCTCCCAGCACTAGAGGAGAAAGGAGGCCAAGTGCGTGGACGTCTGCACTGGAAACCACTTCCTGAGGCCCGAGCAACCAGGTGGAGGTACCCCTCCTCCTTGGCCGGACTCTCTCTGCCTCGTCTGCACAGACCGGAGCCTGCTCTGCCAGGCCTCCGTGAAGGGTTCAGAAAATATTCCCTGTGGACGTAACATATGTGTGTTAGAAAGAGAAAAGTCAGCCTTCTAATTATTCCCAAGGGACTTATCTTAATATAGTTCAAGTGTGAACGTCACAGTCAGATGCTTACCCACCGGGCAGACACCAGAAGACGCTCTCATCGTCCGTCTGTGTACGTACGGTTTTTGTTTTTTAGGAAACGAAGTTTGTGAAACTGATGATCTTTCTCTCGAGGAAAATTTTGTCTCAGAGAGTTGGATGACTAGAGCTCTGTGACGGGTATTTTCTTTTAGATACTTTGAATCCTGATGTTTTTTATCATCATTCTGAAGCTGAATGTTATGGAAACTTTATGAGAGATAAATGTAATTTTATATATTTAGATAGCATCCTGCTTTCATAAATTTATAAAATAAACATGTATATAGGAGATGAGGCTGGTATTCATTTTAAAGTGTCTTGTTGGCCCATTAATATGAAATTATTTGAATCAATACGCTGTAATTATGAGTCACATACATGGGTTGGTAGAATATATATTAGACACTTGATTAAATTACCCCAAATAGAATAATCTAATTTCCCATATATTTTATTATAGTGATGTAGTATCAGAGATGATGATATGTTTGTGAACACATAGAAAGAACATTTTTTGCTTGAAACTGTAATTTTACTGCTCACGCAAATGCCATAAATACTGGTTTTGGTTAGGGGGAAATCATGGAATTTATCTCTGATCTAAACTGTGGGTCAAATTTTAGACCAGAAAGCATTTTTATATCTTTGCGAGTTACAGTCTGATTACTTTTATTAGTCCTCCCCGGTGATAACCTCTGTAAATGATGGCAGACCATGGTGCAATGGCCAATCTCTGGACCAGTGCTCAGAGAAGCCGACTCTGCTTCTGGCTGCAGGACGACTTAGCTCCGTGGCGCTGAGCATGCCGCCTGGCCTCCCTGGGCCTGCTTCTGGGGTTTGAATGTCTCAGGGCTCATTCCAGTTCAGAAATCTTGTAATTCTCTGATCTGATTTATATCCTTGAGGAAACATACGATTCCCTGGACAGTAAGCTTCGGTGATCCCAAGCCTACTCCTAAATGATGCGTAAGATGTTACAAGAGGAATAAAGAGACAGACTAAACCAGTGCCTTGCCAGGGGTCACTCTTAATTTGAGGCACATCCGTGTAAATTATTGACCAGACGTTTACGCGTATGTTTTGTTTTCCTGGTTCGTGGGGACTCTCATGAACACAGAGGCCCCTGGGACAGCACCTGCAGTGGCTTCCTCTCAGCCTTGGCTGTTTCCTGAGGCCGAAGAGCAGTGGCTGGTCTCTTGGCAGGAGTTAACATCTCCCGCCCTTTCCTATTCTGCCCTCCAGACAGTGCTGTTCTTCGTGATGGGGTGTGAGCCAGGGCAGGGAGGGGCTTCGGCTGGACTGTGGATGCCGTCAGCCTCTGGGGTCCACAGGGGAAGACTCAAAATAGAACGGCAAATGCTTTTTTTCCAAAAGTCCATTTGTTTCATGCCAAAAACAGTTAGACATGGATTTTTAAAAAAGATTATCTCTGAAATACCATGGTTTCTCCCTAAGTGACTACATAGAACCATGAATCCATCCATCCGTTCATTCACTTGAGTATTTATTGAGCACCTGCAGAGCGCCAAGTCCTCTGTGCTGTGATGACAATAGAGCTTCTCAAGACAGTCCCAGCCCTGCTCACCCAGCATTTAGTCTAGATGTTGCCGAAAAGGTCTTTTCAGATGAGGTCAACATTTAAATCAGTAGACTTTGAGTAAAGCAGATGACCTTCCATAATGTGGGTGGGCCTCAGCCAGTCAGTTGAAGGCCTTGAGAGAAAAAGATTGATCTCCCCCGAGGAAGAGGAATTTCGCCTCCAGACTGCTCTCGTCAACTCCAGACTACAGCGTCATCTCCAGACTGTATCAGCAACTCTCCCCTGGGTCCCCAGCCAGGCTGTGTCTGTCCACCTGGGCTTCAGATGTTGTAAGTAATTGGTCCCTCTCAATAGCAACAAAAATAGTAGTCGTAATACCAATAGCTAATGTTAATGGCACACTTACTCTCTGCCAACCATGCTCTAGGGGCTTTGAAAGTATTGACTCATTTAATCCTGTGAAGTGGAAGAACATTATCATCTCCTTTTAACGGGTGAGGAAACTGAGGTACAGAGAGGAAAAGTAGCCTCTCCAACTAGTAAATGGCTGAGTCAGGATTACGACGCAGGCCGTCCCTACAGCTGCAGAGCCGGGGCCTCTGTCCCTGCTACTCCTACTGCCTCTGTTCCTGCCGACCCTGCAGCCATATGGCACCTTGGGTCCTGTCGCCCTATTACATCACTTCCTCATTTGATTCCTGCAAGAATCCCATGAAGTGGGAAGGACTGTGGGTATCATTCCTGACCTCACAAGTGAAGAAACTGAGGCTCAGAGAATTTGCGTGGCCGCTGCCAGGTCCCAGGGCTGCTGGTCACTCTGGCTGCTTTGTCTCCTGACCCCAGGTGGGTGCAATTTTTACTACTGCCTTTCCCTCCAAGGCTTGCTGTATACGCTGGGGTTGGAAATGGGCAATTTTCACAGCTCCTCAGACTCCCAGGCCCTGGTACCACGTGAAGGAGGTAAAATTGCAGCCAGTGAGGTGGACGTACTTTTAGAAGTCCCCGTCTCCTCAGGTCTTCTGAGGCTGTCCCTGCCCTCCTTTCGGAGAATCTAATTTTCTTCTCTCCATCTGCATAGTTTCCCCCTGTTTGTGGGTTCAGCTTAAATCCATCCTTCTAGAACCTTTCCTGATGGTACCTCCCTCTGTTCTTCCCTTCTGCATCAGGTTTTCTTAGCTGTATGCCCCATTTGTTAATTAACCTTTGGCACAATCCTCATATGATCTGATACTTTAAAAACCTCTCTCTGAGAAGTTTCTCCAGGTTTCTTTATGGCTCCCTCTGGTCAAGGCCGGAGCCCAGCAAACAAGAGGTGTGGAGTTTGTGTTTGTTGACTTGATGTGATTAAATATGGTTGAAAACATGGGTCAGTCAAATTTGGAAATGACCCAATCACCTAATGGTGTTTCAAAGGGAGGCAGGGTAGGGCGGCCCACCGGGCCTGGTGAAATCCCCCCGCGGGACTCCTTCCAGGCCCCTGCTGGGATGTCCTGGAATTTGTGTCCAGGGCACAATAGGAATTTTAGTGCGTGTAATAATGACCCTGTGATTCAGAGGTTCGGCTTGAACACAAGTAATTTCCTCAATTCAGTTCCCCACCAGGGAGCATTTCCTGGTGAGTACTCAGAGTTTCTTTTGTGACACCTGCCTTAATTTGGGTACTTTTTAATTCAAGCCCTGTGCAGGCAGCCTGAGCTCACAGCACCTCTCTCTGACCCAGCTGCTTACAGTGGCCCCGGAATTTCTTCTGCAGCAAGTGTCGAAGGGGGCAAAACCAAGGTCATTGCTACACTGAATGGGGAGTTAGGGTGGGGAAGAAGGATTGAATGTTGTGCATCAATGGCAGAGCACATGAGAAAATGACATGCAGGGGACAGTCACTAACTGTTGGCCTTGGGAAGGTTGGGTGGGACTTGTAGAGCTCAAGAAGGAGAAGCTGGGAAATAAAGGAGCCACTGGTGTCACCTGACCCCATGTAGTTCAGCTGCACTGAGACCCTAGGACCCTCAACCGAGAAATTTTAGAATTTGGATCAGTGAATTCTCAATCTGGAAATGGTCCTGGATGCCGTCAATGCTACGGCCTTTATTGGAGATAAGGGGACGGAAGCACAGAATGGACCAGCCTCGTCATGGCGGGGCCTGCACGGGGATCCTTTCCCTCTCCCCTCCCAGCCCCAACCTCCTTGCCACAGTGACAGGCCAGCCCTGAGTCGTTGTCTGGCATCAAATGAGCCAACTCTGAGTGCAGGTTCAGTAAAGTCATTTGTAGCTTCAGCCGTCAATGACCCGAAGCTGTGCGGAGAGGAGGAAGAACGCTTCTGCCACTCACGGTAGCAACTTGGGTTTGTCCATGTTTCATATTAGGCTTTATAGAGCACTTTGGAATGTACTCAGTGTTTTTCTTGTGCATTATGTATCTCATTTAATCCTCACAAATCCTCTGAAAACAGTAGCTATTATTTCCATTTTGTAGCTAGAGAGGGGTGGACATTGGACTGTCACCCAGGTCTCCCGAGCGCCCATGTCACTTTCTTCGTCCCCACACATGCCCCCCACATGGCACTGTGCTTCGTTAAAACATTGCTCTCCCCTTCTATGTGGTCAAATCCCCGTTTCTCAGTTAAATGACCATCTAACTTGTCCTCTCTGTGCATCGGCTGCTGGCTGTATTCCTTGGCCGATGAGTTCAGTTCTCCGAAATTGTGCAGGCATTCCCTTGTCTGTTACATGTCAAGGACCAAGGGGGAAAGTGCCTTGGGGAGCCACGAGGGGATATGAGGGGTCCTTTCCTTCAAGAATTATTGGTCCACATGGCGAATTGGGAAATCAATTCCAGCCCACAGACAGGGACGCTTCCAGGAAGAAGCAGCATATGGATGGATCCTTGATGAACAGGCAGAATTCAGACAGAGGTGGATCAGGGACAAAGAAGGAGAGGTGAGCATCCAGGTGGAACAGTGTGAGTGATGCACAGAGGTGGCGACAGACACTGTGTGTTCCTGACCTGCCTGCTCCTGCATGTCGATTTGTGGGGAGAGTGGCTGGGCCTTGTGCTCTTTTATAGAATACGAACTGCAAAAAGCATAAGCAATGTCAGATGAGTGCTGAGAGGTTCCTGGAATCGCCAGGGTATTTGGAGTCTTTTTCTCTCCTCCTGCTTTCCCTCTGCCCACTGAATCCTCCTCCCCTGCTTATACGTTTCAATTTTGTGTGTGTGTGTGTAAGGAAGACTATCCCTGAGCTAACATCCGTTGCCAATCCTCCTCTTTTGGCTGAGGAAGACTGGCCCTGGGCTAACATCCATGCCCATCTTCCTCTACTTTATATGGGATGCCGCCACAGCATGGCTTGACAAGTGGTGTTCAGGTCCGAGCCCAGGATCTGAACCTGCGAACCCCAGGCCGCTGAAGCAGAGTGTGCGAACTTAACTGCTGTGCCACCGGGCCAGCCCTTCATCGGTTTCAGTCTTAATAACAGATCGCAGACATTCCGCAATGCCCCGGAGTTCTCTCAACCTCCAGGTTGGGATAAATGCTGCTCTTTTGCACTTCCCTCCATCTGAGAACTTACCTCTTCCTGATCAAAAATTTGTCAGATGGTTAGGGTGCAGTGGGGTCGAACAAGTTAGACCGAGCAACACTTGTTTAGGTAGAGACAGAGTATAAAATGTAACTGGAGATAGTCAGATATTCTGGCATAAGTTGTAATTTTGGCATCTTACTGGTACTGGATCCCAAAATGGATTTAAAGGTGGCAGTAGTGCAAAAAGCAGCTAGGGTGAGTGAACCAAATCAAACAAAGCAAAATACCCCTGGCATTGGCATCTGACAGAACTGAGTTCAAATTCTGGTTCTTTTGCTTACGAAAGAGGGGACTGTGAGGAACTTATTAATTTAGCTTAATCTCCCACTTCACAGAAATCTTGGGTGCAAAGTGCCCAGCCCACAGCTCCATAAATAGAACTGTTCTCACCTGACAGGCTGTTGTCTGTTTCTGCAGCATCATGACTTCTTATTTCTGAAGTCTTATTCCAGACTGTGACCTAAACCAGCATCTGAACCCTGCTTGAAGTTCTATGGGAATGTCTCAGAGACGGCTATGTCTGGGTGCTGGCTGTTGGCCCGAGTGTGACAGTGTTAAATATAACATCTGATAATTTTGTAAGAGCCTGGCGAAGACGCAGCGTCTGCCAGCATTGCAGCTCTCTGGCGCCTCCTCGGCCCACCGTCCTGTCCGCCTTGCAGCGGTGGCCAGCTGGCCTGAGCCTCCTCCTCTGTGAGTGAGAGGGCTGGAGGGGCCCTCTGAGGGGCGTCCGGCTCTGGAGGCGGAAGCGTTAGTAGGAGGGCAGAGATCCAGACTGCGATTGCCTTTCCCTTCTGGATTTCGGGCCCAGGAGCCACTGCCTCCTGAGTGATGCTGGAGCACGTGCTGGCTCCAGGGAGCTATGTGGACCTGTGCTGAGGGCTAGACATATGGGGTTCAGGACCTGCCCCGGGGCCTGGATGTGGGGGTGGGTAGCGGAGAGGGATCCAGACTCGGTCCCCGGCCTCCCAGGCCCGCGCTTGTCTGGGGCACCGTGGCAGCTCCCACTCTGCAGGGGCCGTTTCTCAGGACTTCCCCGCGCTGAGCTGGCGCACCAGGCATCCACGCCAAGTCTGGATTTCTCGTTGCTACCAGGCATTCCGTGCTGGCAGAGGTGCAGGTTAGGCCCATGGGCATCCCCCCTCCCTGGAAGACAGTTTTGAACCGGCTCAGCTAACCAGGAAGAGCCCCTCTATGGTGTTCAGGGCTGAAATAAGTAAAATAATACCCACCACCAGCCGCGGGAAAAACAGGCAAAATATACATTAGAGAATCTCAAATGCTTTTTTCTGAAAATGACATCCCTGCTGGTTGCCTTTCATGGAACCACCTACTCGCCACTCGGGACCCACGGAACACCCTCCGCCATTCTCATTTATCCACGACTCAGCCTGCCAACACATCTTGCAAAGTCCAGGGCCCTGAGCTGGATGGTGAGGTGAACAGAGTGAACCCCACACGCTCTTTTCTGGTCATGACCGCTGGCCGTGTCCTCATTGTCCTTGCACTATGTCACCTGACTTCAACTCGATAGACAGGCACACATGGAAACTCTCACTACAGACCAGGCACTTGGCACTACTGGCTTTTGTTGTCGACCTCTTTTGTGTTCCTCAGACTTGGTGCTTCCGTGAGAGTCTGAGTTCCGAGAGGGCAGAAGCTTCTCTCTCTGTATCCACATCCCACAGTGTCCAGACAACAGGTTTATTAAATATTTATTTTAGCATTTAAAAAATAGTAACTATAACAATACAATTACTAAACTAAAAAAAAAAAACTGATAAAGATATATAAGTGATGAGAAGTTTTACCCAAGGAAAATAAGCTTTATTCCTAGTGAGGAAAATGGCATGATGGCCACAGCTGCCACTTAATGTGGCACATGTTCGTTACCTCTGAAGACCTCACCGATCCTTCGAGATGTGTGTTATTATCCCACCTTAAAGTTGAGGAGCCCAAGTCTCACTTAGAGTACCAAATGTGGTAACTCGTGGTGTGAATTATGGTGTAGGTCTTTTAGACTCCAAGGCTGTGATCTTTTTGTTAAGCCATGCTGCTTATTATTTTCATCCATTGTTACATGTTCAGCTACATGTAAGATTTCATGTAAAAGATCCATGTACAGATGCTTCTGGTGCCTGCATTACGAGAGGATGTAAACAAGCACGAGATAAATCAGATAGACCTTACCATCATGAAAGGATGTGCACTCGCAGAATACCATTAACAGGTCAAACAAATGTATGATAACTGCTGAATAAGAGGCCCCGAGGATGTATGTATTGCATGGAATATTGGTTGAATATTTGTGTTTCTTTATAAAGCTAGCGGCACAGCTAGAAACTGGTGCCAGGAACATTTTCGAGAACTAGATTTTAGTTCCCCCTCTTTTGCTGGCAATTTTGACCTCATGATCCTCTAGCTCTTTATCCCTGAAATATGGCAGTATAACCTGCCCACCCCAGCTCGGCCTGATTATTTCCATTTTAGTTAATAGAACCAATCTATATAGCTCACGCTTTGGGACTAGAGAAGTGTTGATTCTTAGGTGTGTTCAGGCTGAGCTGAGCTGGAGTGATGGATGAAAAGACAGCATTCCATTAGACCCGTAGTTTCTCCTTACCTCTAGCAGAAAGGCAGGAGAACATTAGTGATGAGGGCACTCCCTTTTAGTAAATGAAATGCCCCCTCCAAGACCTCTCTGCATCAAAACCTTGGGAGTCGGAGGTCACGCACCTGCATGTACTAATGAGACTCATTCACACCAGGGGACCAGTGAGGTCTGCAAAGGGACATTATTGTGGCCATTCTCTCCTTTGAAAAAGGAGGCTCCATCGTCCCTTCGCCTTCCTTCTGTCTGTGTCTATCATTCAACTAGAAGTGGGGGCAGGGGCTCGAGAGAGGAACCCTTGCACTAACTGCTTCCTGGAATTCTTAAGAGGCTCAGCTGTTCTGTGGACAAAAATGAATGCAGCACGTGGCACAGAGCTGGGTGACTCTTCCTCACGACTGGGGGACACTGCCAGTCCAGGCGGATTCGGAACCCTTCTGGAGGCATAGAACACTCAGGGAATGGTGGCAGCTGTTATGACAGCACATCCCTCTTTAGTATGGAGACTTCATGTGGGTCTTTGAAAATAGTGCATGTTCCCTCTAGCTGGCTGGAGGAGGTGGCTCAGAAATACAACCCATTAGGGATGTGCCTGAAACATCATGGGCTCTCCCCAGGAGGATGCAGGTGACGCCTGGGACAGTGTGCCCAGCAGTTTCAGCAGGAGAATTCAGCACCTCTAATAGTTGCCCAAAGAATGTAAGCCATTGAAAACAGGCCGAGCAATTCTCCAGCAAGGAGGTGGTTTTTGTCTGCCATGAGGCTGGGTGCACCTCCATCTACCTAGCACTGGTAGAGTGTGTCTCTCCAAAGCCACCTATCCTGTCTTCACAGGTCTCATAGAGTTTGCCCAGTTGATGTAGGAACTTTCTTGTGCTATTGTGTATGGGGTTCCCATAATTTAAAAAATATCAAAGATTTTCAGTTAGGGGGGTGGAGGTGGCGAGGAGCAAATGGACAGATGATATCAATCAAACTTGTTTAAAATGTTTTCAGAGAGCTATTAGTCTTTTGGCTGCTGTTATTTTTTTCCTGTTTGTTTCTTTTTTGTAATAAAAGTATTTTAAAGGTAATTATGCTCTTGGAAGAAAGTGTGGAAAGTTCTAAAAAGCATCAAGAATCCAAGAAAAAAGTAATCTGTGATTGTACCATCCAGGGGAAAGCATAAAGAATATTTTGGTTTATTCATGTCCAGTCTTTTGAGAAAGGAGATTATAAGGTGTGTGTGTGTGTAAATCATGTTTATAAACATTGTATTATCTATTTAATTCGAATCCTATCTTTTGAACTCAGTATTATAGAGTAAGCCCTCCCTATGTTATTAAAAATTTTTTGCCAACATATTTTTTTTCTGGTTTAAAAATACTACTTTCCCTACCACATGCTTTTTTTGGGAGAGATTGAAGAACAAACCTACCTTGACGGGAGCTTCAGTTTGAATATAAACAAGCCCAGTTGTTTTTAAGCATTTTTCCCCCCTAAGGAGAAACATTCATTTTGTTTCTATTTACGAGTTACAAAATGTCTCCTCCCTTTGTGACGTTTTTTTAGATGTGGGTACAAGATTGTGAAACTACATTGGTTGTTTCATTGGATGGTCCTTGTGGGTGAAATTATGTTGTCTATATTCTTTTCAACAAATGCACTACTCTTTCCCGAATCTAATCTCCATTTAGATTTCTCAATGAAATCCTCATCTTATTTGTTATTCTTCACTGAACTGCTTTTTTGTTTTAAAGTGAGACATCAATTCACTTTATTATAAAAGTCTGAAACCCAGGTCAGGCTCCATGCACAGTTCCCAGTGGGAGAATCCACCTGCTTCCCTACATCTCATGTGATACTTGACAGTCTTTTTCCCTCTTCCCTCCATTACACACTTTTGGCTGGAACAGAATGTTTCCAAGCAGGTGTGTCCTAACCCAGAAGCCTGGGTTTGAGGATGCTTTCGTAAAAACAAATGAGCAATGAGCATATTCAATGCCATACAATTAGATCTCAAAATAGCAACTCTAGATTTTTTTAAAATAAAAGATATCATACCCAATGGAAATGACATGATTCCAAAAACACCTACGGTATAACATTTCTACATTAGTCAAAAAAATAAATAAAGATACCATTAAAGAAGTATTGGCAAAGAGAAATAGAAAGTGGTGCGATTTAGGCAGAAGCTAACTCATAGAAAAAAATTGACCAGAGATGAAAACAGTGGAAATGACCAGGGAGGAATGTTTTCTTTAGAAACACCTGCACTAAGAATGCCAAGGAATGCGAAAGAAAACAAAATAAGCCACAGAATTAATCAGCTTTTATCTCTTTATTGTAAAATCATTCGTGCATGGAAATACAGTTTTAGCAATAGGAGGTTTATAGTCAGTGAGACCACACATCCTGGTTTGCTCAGGGCGGTCTCTGTTCTTGCCTCAAATCCTTGCATAATTATTAATAGCGTTGCCTTTCATTCTCAAAATTATAGCAGTTTGGACATTAAGTTATATGGTCTCTTTATAAAAACAAAACTGAAATTTTGTGATGTGAAAAATAATTAATAATTATTAATAAATATTAATTAATAATTAAACGGATTTTGAAACGCAAATTGGAAGTGACAAAACAAAATTCAACATGTTTACATCAACAGCTCAGATCTACGGTGACACTGGAGAGTTGAGTGAATGAGAATTCCAGGAGAACATGGGGTATGGGATGGGGTAAGGAGGAATAAGGTTATTTTTGTGATTGTAATAATGGTATATTACATGTGTAGGGTAATTTACAGTTTCTGGAGACCTTCCACATCCCTGGACTCATATGTTCTCCTGTGACTTTGAGTGTTCTGGAAGGAGGAGATAATAATGTCACAGTGATAGAGGAGACGCCAACCCACCTCTGCTCTGGGGTTTTGGTGAGCACACTCCCACACTGGGAGTGAATGCCGTCCCTTACTGATGCTTAGAGGGAAGGGAATGAAAACAGACTGGAGCACATTCAGAGAAGGATTGGGGCCTCAGAGGCAGGAATCGATTGGGAGAGTCTTAGGAAATGAAATCTGTATATCAACGCTGAGTTACGACTCATGGGCACCAGCAGCTCCAGCTTTGGAAAAACAACTTCGGGATCTGCTTTTGTGAAGATGAATAGTTTCCTGTGATTAATACAAAAAGGGTCAAATGAGGAAAAATTGCTCCTTATGAGAGCATTTTGAAGTGATGGGATTGATCATGTGGAAAAGGTGGCTGGTACTCAAACTCTTCAAATGTGTCCCTGGAAAATTAAATTGATTGCATAGAGTTTTGGGTTTTTTTCTCCCTGTTATCCACTACTAATATTAATATTAATAGGATAATATTATCCGTTATTGTCCTATTATCCAAAAAAACCAACACCTTTTCTTCCCGTAGAGAAGTAATTGAAAAGAAACGAAGATTCAAGAGCAAAAGGCCTAACATTCAAATGTCTACATTTTGGGGAGGTGAATTGCCTAAGCAATTGCCTAAGAGACTGGGGGTATCAGTTACTACTGGCTGAGGAGGGCTTTACTGCCCACTGGCAGAAAGATAGGTTCAATTATTGAAATTTAATCCATTTAGGGTGACTTTGTGGCAAGTGACCCAGTACTGTTTACATTCCTTCCAAGAAGAGAGCACTTTCCAGACGGCTGGCTCCTTGCTACTCCTGAGGAGAAACCAGGACACCCTGAAACCACGACGTGCAGGGTGACCCGTTCTTCTTCTGAGCCATCCAGGAAGTAAACTGGGATGTCAGGAAAAGTCTGACCTAGGCTTCATTTCCAGTTTCACTTTAGCAATGGTGAGGTTTTAGGTCTGTTTCTTAATTTGGGGAGGGGGGAGGCATAGGAAGATTTGCTGAGAAATTCAGATGACTTATTGTATTGAAAGTACTTCAGGCTCTGCATGGAGCCCATTCCCTGCATTTGCTTCTGCTGAGGTCTGTTGCCCTCACTGGTGTTTTGCTCTGACTGGTGAGCCTCTGGCCTCCTCGCCTTCCCGGGCCAGGGCAAGGCTGCCACAGAGTTGAGAGAGCTGTGAGGGCCAGGACCAGAGGGGACCATAGTCTCTCCACCAAGCGGCTCAATAATAAGAATAAAAATTTTATTCTTATTAATCACTCTATATCAAAGTAGATTTTAGTACAGTGATGAGGTAGTCTTTTATTTAAAAGCTTTAGAAGAAAGTTAAATGAGAATCCTTACCACACAAAATTGGGGTTTTCTTGCCTGATGCACATTAAAAAAGCCAATTATTAGGGCATCAGCTTTCGGGAAAAGAAATTAGCTTTATTTTGTGAGATCGATCTGCTGGGAGACGGGGCGTATGCTCTCAGATCTGTCTCCCTGATCCAGGGCGTGGGGCACAATTTATGGGATGCAGGGCAGGGCAGTCTGAAGTGTGGAGATGGATGATTGGAAGTAAGGAGATGTGAGGTAATTGATGATCTGCGCAAGCGTAGTCAAGCTTCGTAGCTCGTCATAGGACCCATGTTCACCCAATGGCGACGTTACTGTGATCTGAGGGTGGAGTTTTTAGCTCCTTGACGTCAAAAAGGTCACTTATTGAGCATTTGTACAGGCCCAGTTGATGGACTAGTGATCTCAACTGGCCTGAACTGGACAAGGGGTCTCAGTTCCTGAAAAACCTCTCTTAATTACTCTGTTGATAAGATGGGGTCAGTTGAACTGGTCCTGGAAGGCCCCTGGTTATGGAATGAGCTGTAATAAATGACGTGAGTAGCTTAATTTTAAATTTCCTGTTTCTACAAATAAATAGAACTGGTTTTCTGAAGACAGGTATCCGTTTTTTTAACTTTTAACTAATTAATCGATAGCCATGCCTGCCTGTGCCTTACAGTGGGAACTCTCTTTACAGCGCTCCCAGATTGCTGCGACCTTCTGACTCTTCCAGACAACTCCTTGAGGCAGGGATTTTACTATGGATTTTGTGGGGAGACAGAAAATCGTTTTTGTTACGAGCCATATGGCAAGACCTCGAAAATCCTCCTCAAATGTTTGTTGTTTCTCCTGATGCTCTCTGGAAACAGCATTTGTTCCCAAATGGCTATCTCTGAGCCCCCTTCTGCCCTTCCCTCAGGAAGCCTCTGCATTTTCCCAACTCCAGTTTCCTTCTCTAGATCTTTCTCTGGCTTAGAGCAATTAAATCCTTTCTTTTCTTCTCCAGTTTATTTTCTCCCCGGCCTTACCCTTTTCCCTCCCTCCTCAGAAAACGCAGGACTTTCTTTAGGACCCACTGACTTTAGACTCAGGGTGACAAAAACAAAGAATTTTTATTGAGAAATAAATGGCAAAGAATTTTTGAAAATTCCTATGACAATAAAATGACTCAATGACATTTATTGGCCCTTAGGACTGATTAGCTAGTTGTACCAAATATCATAAAATATAAAATTTGATGGGATAAGGGATAAAATTGTGCATTGCAATTTTAAAAAAAGATTTTATTTGCAAAAATAGAGTGGGAAAGGATTTATAGCTCTATTTACTTTCATGGCCTAGATATTTTCTTTCTAGTTTTTTTCTGGTGGTTTACAAAATGAGAATTTATATTTCTATCTGCTCTGAATTAACAATTGTCTATTAACTAATAGCCCCTGTCAAAAGAGAATTGGAGAAATAGGGGAGAAAAAGGGAGAGGAAAAGAGGGTTCCAGGGTTGAACTGTGGGCTTTGGATACCTCTTCAAACACTTAGTGTCTTGTAACCTTCTGTGAACTCCCTAATGTGTGTCCACCTTAGTTTCCTAAAATGAGAATAACAACACTGCCACGTATCTGGCTTCCACGGGGACATAGATAATAAGTACTCAGAATCGTGCCCTACACACTGTAAATGCTCAATAAGTGTCAGCGTCAATATTTTTACAATATGGTTAATGATATTTTCAAAAGGCAAACCCAATGACATGCTTCCTAAGAAAGGACTGTGGTGGCAGGTGCTAGGTCTGCATTGTCTCCAGGTTTCTTGAAGATTTACAATCAGACCCAGGCCTGGCACTTGTAAACCATGCAGCATGGCTGTAAGGCACGTCGCAGGCCTGGGCAGGACCCTGCCCCACTGAGTTCCTCCCTAAGTTTCAGTCTGGTGTCCCCTGTTCTGTCAAAGTTTCTCTGCAGTTGACATCCCTGCTTGACGTGCTCAACAAAGATTGGAGAGTCCATTGTCCACCAGGCATTGCTTTGGTTTAGGAAACAGAAGTGATCCAAACATACAGTGTCTCGACTCTTGTCACTTGCATTTTGGCAGTAGGGATGAGAAGACAGAAAATAAACAGATAAATGTGCAGTCTGTAAGCCTTTTGTACTTTAAAAAATTATACTATTTTCTATTAAACTTTTTATTTTCAGATAATTGTAGATTCACATGCAGTTGTAAGAAATAATGCAGAAAGATTCCATGTCCCCTTGACCCAATTTTTCTGATTGATAACATTTTATAAAACTGTAGTACACTATCACAATCAGGATATTGACATTGACTCAGTAAAGATACAGAACATCTCCATCACCACAAGCATCCCTTACGTGGCCCTTTTATAGCCACACTTCTCTCCCACCCTCACCCACTCTGTAATCTCTGAAAACCACTAATCTCTTCTCCATTTCTATAATGTTGTCGTTTTAGGAATGTTATGTAAATGGAATCATACAGTATGTAACATTTGGGATTGGCTTCTTTCCACTCAGCATGATTCTCTGGAGATTCACCCAGGTTGTGGTGTGTATCAATAGTGTATTCCTTTTCATTGCTGGGTAGTATTCCATGGTGTGGATGTGCCACACCGTAAGCTATTTCCAGATTTTTTTCTGTTACGAATAAAGCTGCTATGATCATTGGTGTATAGGTTTTGAATGAACATAAGTTTTCATTTCTCTGGGATAAATGTTCTGGAGTACAGTGACTGAGTGTATGGAAGTTACATGTTTAGTTTTTTAAGAAAGTGCCAAACTGTTTTCCAGAGTGGTTGGACCATTTTACATTGCCATGAACACTGTATGGTTGGTTAAGCTTCTCCACATCCTCACCAGCATTTGTTGGTGCCACTCTTTTTTAAACTATTCTGATGGATGTGTAGTGACATTTCGTTGTGTTTTTATTTCATATTCCCATAATGGATAATTGTGCTAAACGTCTTTTCATGTGCTTATTTGCCATCTCTATGTCCTCACCAGTGAAATGTTCCTGCTTTTCATGTATTTTGTAGTTGGATTGTTTGTTTTTTTACTGTTGAGTTTTGAGAGCTGTTTATATGTTCTAGAGATTAGTCCTTTTTTGGACATGTGGATTGCAAATGTTTTCTTTCAGTCTGTACCTTGTCTTTCTATCCTCTTAATAGGGTCTTTCACAGGGCAAAAGTTTTGATTTTGATGACAACCATTTTATCAATTTTCCCTTTTATAGATTGTGCTTTTGATGTCAAGTCTAAGAAATCTTTACTTAGCCTAAGATCCTAAAGGTTTTCTCTTGTTTTTCTTCTATAAATCTTATAGTTTTACATTTAAGCCTGTGATCCATTTTGAGTTATTTATATAAGTTATGAGGTTTAGGTTGAAAAAATTGTAGGAATACAATTGATTTTTGCATATTTGTCTTGTATCCTGTGGTCTTGCTGAACTCAGTTATTAGTGCTAGGAGATTTTTAGAGACAACTTGACTTTTTTTTTTTTTTTTGCCTAGGAATGTCCAGTTACTCTAGTACCATTTGTCACAAAGGCTATCCTTCCTCCATTGAATTGCTTTTGCACATTTATCAAAAAATCAGTTGGATACATTTGTGTTTGTCAATTTCTGGCTCCTCTGTTGTGTTCTATAGGGTTATATGTCTGTCCTCTATCCTCAATCAGTACCACACAGTCTTGATTATTGTAGCTATATAATGTCTTGAAATTGTGTAGACTGATTCCTCCTCCTGTACATTGCTTTTACAAAATTGTTTTAGCTACTATGCTTCTTTTGCCTTTTCATATAAATTTTAGAATAGTCTTGTCTGTATCTGCAAAAAGCTTGCTGGGATTTTGATAACCATTACATTAAACCTATATATCAATTTGGGGAGAATTGACATCTTTACTATGTTGAGTCTTCTAATCCATGAAAATGATATGTCTCTCCATTTATTTACATCTTCTTTGATTTCTTTCATCAGTGTTTTGTAGTTTTTAGCCTATAAATCCTCTATATGTTTTATTATATTTATACCTAAGTAGTTCTTATTTTTTGAGCAATTGTAAATAGTGCTGTATTTTTAATTTCAGTGTCCACATGTTCATTGAGAGTATATGGAAATACAATCAATTTTTGAAGATTTGTCTTGTATCCTGTGACCTTGATGAACTAACTAGGAATTTTTTTGGAGATTCCTTGGAATTTTCTACATTGATAATCATGGTATCTGCAAATAGAGGTAGTTTAATTTCTTCGTCTCTGATATGTACGCCTTTTATTTCTTTTTCTTGCCTTATTGCATTGGCTAGATCTTCCAGTACTATGTTGAATAAGAGTGGTGAGAGTGGACATCCTTGCTTTCTTCCCAATCTTAGGGGAAAAAAATCATTCAATCTTTTACTATTAAGTATAATATTAACTGTAGGTTTTCTGTAGATGTTGTTTGTGAAGTTGAGAAAGTTTCCCACTATTCCTACTTTTCTGAGAGATTTTACTGTGGATGAGTATTGGGTTTTGTCAAATGATTTATCTACATCAAGTGATATGCTCTTGGGATTTTTCTTCTTTAGATTGCTAATATGGTAGAGTACGTTGATTGATTTTCAAATGTTAAACCAGCCTTGCATTCCTGGGAAAAAACCTCACGTGGTTATGGTAAATATTTCTCTTTATATAATGGTGAATTCTATTTGCTAATAGAATCAAGCATTATGAAGCTCTTCTTCTATTTTCATAGAAGTATTCCCTCCACTTCTATTTTCTGGCAGAGATTGTATAGAATTAGTGTTAGTTATTCTTTAAACATTTGGTAGAATTCTCTGGTGAAACTATCTGGGCTTGGAGATTTCTACTTTGATACTTTTAAAATCACATATTTAATTTCCTTAATAGTTGTAGTGCTATTCAAATAATGTATTTGATACTGGGTGAATTGTAGTAGTCTGTGTTTTCTGACTAATTGGTCCATTTCATCTAACTTGTTAAACTTATGTGTGTAGAGTTGTTCATAGTATTCCTTTATTATGCTTTTGGTGTCTCCAGGATCTGTAGGAATATTCTATGTTTCATTCCTGAAATTGGTAATTTGTGTCTTCTGACTTGCTGGAGGTTTGTCAATTTTATTGATCTTTTCAAAGAACCAATTTCTTTATTTCATTGATCTCTATTTTTTGTTTTCAGTGTTGTTAATTTCCACTCTTGTCTTTAGTATTTCTTTCTATTTTCTTGTTTTGAGTTTATTTTTCTCTTACCTTTCTAGGTTCTTGAGAGGGGAGCATAGATTATTGATTTGAGACTTTTCCTCTTTCATAATGTGAGCACTTGTTGCTGTAACTTTCTCTTTCAACATTGTTCCAGTTATATCCCACAAATTTTGGTATGCTGCATTTTCATTTTTATTCAGTTCAATTTTTAAAAAATTTTCCTTGAGACTTCCTCTTTGACCACGGGTTATTTAAAAGTGTGTTGTTTAGTTTCCAGGTGTTTAGATGGTTTTCTGTTATCTTTATGTTATTGATTTCTGTTTTGATTCCATTGTGCTCAGATAACACACTATGTATAATTTCAATGCTGTTTTGATTTGTTGAGGCTTGTTTTATGGTCCAGGATATGGTCTATGTTGATATTATGTTCTGAGACTTCTTGAAAAGTATGTATGTTCTGTTGTTTATGCCATACTGTTGTATAAATGCCTATTAGATCCTTTTGCTTTAGTTCTTCTACATCCTTGATGATTTTCTGTCTAGTTCCATCAGTTGTTGAGAGAGGGTATTAAAATCTCCAGTTATAATTGTGATTTGTCTATTTCTCCTTTCAATTCTGTCAGTTCTTGCTTCGTGTATTTCACAGCTTGTTTTTTGGTGCACACACATTTATGATTTCTATGTCTTTTGGTGAATTAACCATTTTGTCATTATATAATGTCTTGGAGGGGTGGGAGTGCCTCATTACCACTCCTCACAAGGCCTCCGCAGTGGTCTGTGGGGGGGTGGCTTTGTTACTCCTGGCTGCTGGTAAAGTCTTGCCTCTCTTGTAGGCCTCCTTTGGTGCTACCTCTGTGGGGAAGGGGAGGATTGCCTTATTATGACCATATTGGGATAGAATTCCAGGCTCCCTGTGTGGCCTCCATTGACACTGTAAGGGATCCCTACTCACCCTTCTTGGACACCACCCCGGGATGTCTCATTACAGCAGCCCAGGGTAGGAGTCTAGTTTCCTTCCTCTGCCTTTGTGGTAGGGTGGAGTGGGGCCACAGTTTTTCTGTTGTGTTTGTCTGGAGTAGAGCAGGTATTGTGTAAGTGTTTCCTATCTTGCTAGGCTGCCCCTTTTCTGGTCCTTTGGCTAGAGAGAGCAGACTCTTTGGTGGAGTTTTTTGCCTGTGCTTTTTGCTATTTTTAGGTTGCTGGCTTCTTCAGCTCCAAGTCTGGGATATAAGAGATAAAAAGAACTCCAAGAGAACTCATACCATATTGTTCCTTAGGTTCTGTGGTCCCTAGACTCCCTGTCATATTCTGTCCACCTTTTAGAGTTTTCTTTTTTTCTCTTACATATAAATATCCAGGGTATTTAGTTGTGCTCAGCAGGGAGAATAGGGAAAAATCCATCTACATCGTCTTTGCGGAAGCGGAAAGCAGTATGTCATTTATCAGCTTTGAAGAAAAAGACAGCATGGTTGGGGGATGATGATGTGGTAGTGAATGCTGTTGCTTTGTCTTTAGTGAGATCACAGAAGGACTTTCTGATAATGATTTGAGTAGAGCCCTAAATGATTATTATTATTTTTTTTTGTGAGGAAGACCAGCCCTGAGCTAACATCCGTTGCTAATCTTCCTCTTTTTGCTGAGGAAGACTGGTCCTGGGCTAACACCTGTGCCCATCTTCCTCTACTTTATATGGGACACCACCACAGCATGGCTGACAAGCAGTGTGTCGGCAGGCACCAGGGATCCAAACTGGCGAACCCTGGGCTGCCAAGCACGAACTAAAGCGCTGAGCCACTGGGCCGGCCCCCTAAATGAATTTAAGAGTGAGCCATGTAGACGTCTGAGGGAGGTGCATGCTGGGGAGAGGGAATAGCAAATGGGAAGATCTTGGACTGGGAACTTACTTGGCATTCAAGGAGCTGCAGTACAGACTGGCTAAAATGAAGGGGTCAAGGGCAGAGTGTTGGGAAGGGAGAACTGGGAGGTGGTGTGTGCTTAGACCACATCAGACTTTATTGGCCATTTTAAAGATTTTAGCTTTTACTTGGAAGGAGATGGAGCCAACGAGCGACCATGAGTTGATTTAGGTTTTAACAGGATCACTCTGGCTGCTATATAGAGGATAAACTGAGGATGTAGGAGACGAGGTTAGGAGCAGGGAAACCAATTTAAAAGCAATTGCATTAGCCTAGAGGAGAGGCCCAAATCCCAGATATACTAGAACTTTCATTTTTGTACAGAAGATGACGTGCATTAATGAAAAAATTCTGGGTAATTTTGTCAGTGGCATTTAAGTGGATTCCATAAAACCTGGGTTGGCAAATTTAGAAAAAATTCTCCAATTCAAAGGCTCTATGATAAATGTCTTCTCAGTGATTACAGCAGTTCCTGTGCACTATTGGATCTATTTATAGGTGTCTGTATCTTACTGGCAAGTGTCTTTTCAGAGTCAGCACAGATGCAGCACAATGACTTGTTGTCTCCCAATGTTTCTTCATTCTTCCTCTCTTTTTTTGGAGTTGTTGCCTGAAATATTAAATAGCTGTATGAGCAATTGGGATGTGTTTGTTGCAACTTCCAATTATGTCATCTGCTGCCATTGGTAAAACATGGGTTATTATATTGGAATTGTTAATGACTTTTTGAATTAAGGTACATTTATCAACTGATAGTGACAACCAAGATGTTTCCTGAACTGCAGGGTGGAGTTCTGGCACATTAGATTATCTCAACATGATATTTGCAATCTAATGTCTATTTTCTGGTGTGTTCAGAGAAGATTCTGTGATTTTTACAATAGTCAGACTCAGGTTCAGCTGGAAGACATTGCAAAACCCCACTGCAGGCGTCAGCTGTGAGCAGGCTCTGGTTGCCTGTATTGGAGCATACAGTTTGGTCATTGTTTTCGATTATTCCCCGGAATAAATCAAGGTTGTCAACCTTTCTCTTGCCAGGCTTGGTCAATTACCTTTGCTGATTCTTGACTGCGGAGCATCTTGGAGATGTAACAGCTGGATTCAGTGGTGTCTGGGAAGATGACTTTGGTATATTCAGGACCACCATGGACTCACGAGGAGAAGCAGCCAGGGCAGACCCCAACTGAGGGCCTGTCATCCTTGCTCAGACTCCCCACTCTCCAGTGAGAGTGGCTCTCCTCTACTTCCCAGTGGCTGAGTTCCAACTTTCTTTCCCCTCCTCCTGGTGGGAGCATCCCTGAGCCACTGGAGGCGACCAAGTACCAAGCCTAGTTTACATTTTCCATCTCCTCAGTATCGACCCAGCCTTGAGAAAAATCAAAGGTGGAGTTTTATTGCATGGTATCAAAATAAACCTGTTGTATACCTTTGTGAACCAAATTTGAAATAGAGATTAAAAAGTATACTTCCAAGTTAAAACCAGAATGGCAATTTGAAGAAAGGGCTCTGAAGCAGAACTTGCTTTTGAAGCAGTTTCTCCCCATTCTCTTCCCCTGTAGTATGATGATCAAATTTACCTCCTGCGGTTATATGAGGATTAAATGAGATAGAGCAAGGTTGATACTCAATGCATGAGGATGCATCACTGGGTTCATAACACCCATCACATTTTGTGGAATATAATAGTCCTTCATAAATCTGGTTGAATGAACCTAGAGCCCATCTGACTGATCCAGGGGCCTTGTGAGAGCAAGGCGGTTTTCAGAATGTCATCTGGCTTTTTATGGCCATGGCATTTAAAAAAAACCAAAACAAAACTATGAACCTATAATGATTGTCTTAAAACACTTTAAATAAAATAGGCAAAAAGTTTATTCAGTGACTGTGGCCTATCCGTTTGTGGGTCATAACATTTTTCAGGCTATAAATCCATAAGTTGATAGAATGTAAATAACATAAATTTTTACAGAACAGATTCTTAGAGTTAGAAAGGGCCTTAGTTTTTTCACTGGAGCTATCTCTCACACGAGGCAGAAGTAGAATCTGTGGTGTTTCAGGCACTGCTTGAATACACCATTCATTCATTCAACAAGCATTTATTGTGCATTTATTATAGTTGATGTGCTTTGTAAGGCATTGGTAAAATGGTCCTTAAGAAATTAAAAATTGAGTGGAAGTTCCATGTGAAGCAGTCAGTACCTGCATTAAGTGCTGTCATATCCAGTCTTTTATTGTGTGTTTCTTATCTGCCAGGAACTGTTCTAAGTGCTTTACACATATGAACTCATTTGATCCTTACAACAAATTGTGAAGTAGAGTGCTTGGAGGACTGGACTCTTACCATTCCTGTCTCACAGCTGAGAAAGGATGAGACTACTGCTGACAAAAAGCAGAGGGGGCTCCAACCCCGGCAGTCTGAACCCAGAATCTGGGCTTTTAATGACTATGCTTAGAAGATGCTGGAACATGGTGAAGAGGCACCCAGTTCAGCCTGGGGAGCTGGGGTGGTCAAGGCTTGCTTCTTATAAAGTGGACTCCAGGACCTGGGCCCGGGAAACTCATTATTTCTAGAGAAAGGCCATTGGACGTTTCATGAATGTATTCCTGAAAAATAAAATACAAAACTAAACACTTCTAAATGTTATAAAAGGAGGGAGGAAGGGAGTGGGAGTGAGTAACCCAGGGAACAGTGGGCTGTGGGGGGATAAGAGAGCAGTCAGTGAAGAGCGGTGAGTTCTTTTTCTCATGTTCATGACTACAGCATTGAGACATATGCTCCAGCACTTTCCCATTCCTTCAGTTTGCCAAGATCCACCCCCTCTGCCCACCTGCCTCCACACAGGCCGTTCTCTCTGCCTGGGACACTCACCCCACTGGGAGCCACAGCACACGCACGCTCGGTGTTGTTTCCCGGGGGAGGGTGTTCTGCCCCCCAGATTATTTTCATCCCTCCGCTGTGCGATTCCCCATAACTCTGCCTAGCCCTTCTCACAACTGCAGTTGGGTAATTATTTAAGTGCCTGTTAAATATCTGCCCCTTTGCCCTGATTCTAAGCTCTTTGAGGACAGGGATGGTCTCTTTTTTGTTCATCCTTTTCCACCTGCTACTTCGTATAGTGCCAGGGTCAAAGTAGGTGCCTGTTAGGGGTTGACTTGTGTCCCCCTCCCCAAAACAGATATGTTGGAGTCCTAAACTCCGGTACCTTAGAATATGACCTTATTTAGAGACAACTGATCTTAGGCTTCCCAGCTCCAGAACTGTGAGACAAATTTCAGTTAACTCACCCAGTTTGTGGTACTTTGTTAATGGCAGCCCTAGCAGACTAATACAGTGCCTAGTAAGTATCTGTTGACTACAAGAAGGAAGAAATAACACATGGCATCACACATTCCTTTCCTTCACTTGGAACAGGGGCTCAGGCAGTGCTTGTTGCCTCTATGATGTCTAACATGTGCCACATTTTTCATTTGTTTTTATTTTTGTTTGTTTTATTTCTCATTGTTAATTTCAAAACCAGAAGAGTTTAACTCTCTGTATAGCTCTCAAAAAACCCCAAATGATGTTTTAACCTCACAAATGTTTTGATTATTCTTTGCCTCCTGCGTCTTTGACCTAAGAGAAGGGAGTGGGACAGAAGTTGCTGGTGTCACCTGAGACCATGTGTGACACCAGCTATAATCATAAAATCTCAAAAATCACATATTGTGGAACCAGCATTAAATTGTAGGGAAAATGTGAGTCATCCATGCATTTGTGATGATCTTGTCATGCACGGATTGGTACCTGGCAGGCGTCGTTTTCTCTAGGATTTCTGCCACCAACTGTCACTACATACTTTTCAATTTGCACAATCTCATCACTGCCAAGAAAGAAATAACTCCGTGCGACTTGTAATTACAGAACTGCTCCTGTCGCCCCCTCCCCAAATCCCTGGAGGTTAAATTTGCACATTCTGACAAAGTAATTTCTTGATTTTGTTTTCTGTACGAATCATTGAAGGTCTCCTGAACAGCTTCATTGTAAACAGTGAGTCGGTGTCAGCCCCCAAAAGTACTTCCTCCTCTGACAGTTTAATTGTTCTCTTGGTTTCCAGGCTTTTCACCTTTTATGAAATATGATGCTTTCTCTACATCTTGTCTAAATATGGGTATGAAACATTGGACTGGTTCAAAATCTAAAGAGCTGAAGTCTAATTAGAAGGCAAATGTGATTGTTGCAGATATGTACAGAGCTTCTTGAAAGACAGCTCTGGTTTCTCAGGTGCCCCTGACGACTTGAGACTAATGTCCCAGGAAGCAGAATGCACAGGAAAGGCAGAGACTCTCTGGAATGACATTCAGGGTACCTGGACGCTCAACTGCTGCTCTAGATGGCATTTCATTGTTGGCCCATTGGCTAACTGCGTGAGTACCGTGGCTGCACTGGGGACTACCTTTCCACCCCATTAACCTGCTTTATGGTTCATAATGAGCCCCGGTGCCGGAATCCACAGAGCCACTGTGTTCCAGGCAAGCCCCCCACCTCTTCTCTTCATCCCGCCCCTCCCACCTCCTCTAAGCTCTTGCTTTGCCACTGCCATCCGTTCCACGTCTTCTGACTCTCACCTCTGCTTGCCTCTGACTCCTTCCTCTCAGCCTATAAACACGTTAGGTACTTACCATCCTTAAACTGAACGAAACAAAACAAAATCCATCTTTGAACCAGCCTCCCTCTCAAGCTAGAACCCTCCTCTCTCATTTTCTTTCTTGTAAAAACCTGGAGAATCTTTCTAAACTTATCGTCTTCTCTCTTTCACCTTCCGTTCACTTCAGCTCACCGCGCCTCACTGCACCTGCTGTTATTAA
Source organism: Tapirus indicus (assembly GCA_031878705.1). Classification (NCBI taxonomy): domain Eukaryota; kingdom Metazoa; phylum Chordata; class Mammalia; order Perissodactyla; family Tapiridae; genus Tapirus; species Tapirus indicus. The sequence continues at coordinate 6,525,479 of CM062923.1, read as the reverse complement.
GGGAACCACTAGTTCCCTAAATCAGGAGACTTTTAGTCCTCATCTCACTTGACCTTAGAAGCACTAACAGTGGTGTCTGAGCAGCCATCTGCTGAGCTAAAACCAGAGGGTGTGAGAAATAGGGAAAGGACAAACGGATATCAGAGGTCAATTGACAGTCTCTGCCCCACTGACGTTAGTCTTCTTGAGTGAGTCAACTTCCTTTTTCCCCTTTAATTTTCACCTTAATCAGTGGTTATTTTAGGATTTGTACTCACATCTTTGTCTTCTCTTCTTTTTCATTTTTTCCTTTCATCATATCCTCTCTACTTACTTTTATGTTCTTTCTGGGCAACATCATCATCTTCCCCACCTTCAAGTGCCATTTCTCTACCTTGACTTCCAAATCTTTATTTTCACCAAGGACCTGTTTGCTAAGCTCTAAACCTATATTTCCAAATGCTTGTTGGGCACGACCCCAGCAAGGTTTTATAAGCACTTCGAGTTAACATGTCGTAGGGGAATTTGATAATATCTTCAAAATTTGTCCTCTCCTTATATTCTCTATTTCAGCAAACAGCAGGACCACCTATTCCCTACTCTAAGCTAGAATCTTGGATATTTTCTTGATCTTCCCTCTATTGCATTTCTTGTATCCAATGTTATCAAATTTGGTCAATCCTTCCTTGTCTAGAACTCTCAAATTTATTGTCTCTTTTCCATTTGCACTGCCATAATTTTGGTTCTGCCCCTAGCATCTCTAAGGCTTTAACTAAAATGTAGCCCAGCACTTTTTTTTCTCAAAGTGCAAATCACCTAGAGATCTTGTTAAAATGTGGATCCTGGTTTTGAAGGTCTGTGATGGGGCTTGAGCTTCTGTGTTTCTGAGACGCTCCCAGGTGATGCTGCTGCTGCGGGGCCATGGACCAGACCTTGAGTAGCAGTGGTCCCAACATGTAACACCTTCTCTCAGGTGCCTCTCCCTCTGTCTTTTCACTCCTTCACCCTCCTATTCCCCTCCCTGACCTCCATCCTACATAGTACCTCCCTATGTTCACAAGTCATTCTCTGCGATGTTGACAACCTTCTAATTTCTTAAAGCAAAAATATGATAATGTCATTGGCCTGTTTAAAAAACTTGAATGGGGATTTTGTTGCCTTCAGGACAAAGTATGAGCTGCTTGGTAGAATATGCAGGAAGATATTAATGATCTGTAACCCACCTGCCTCTTCTCTCCCCTGCTCTCCCAATCCACAGAAATATTTTCACACATTTTTTTCAGTGAAAAGGACTGAAGAATCTGTTGGATTCTCAAAGTGGCCTTTGACCTCAGAAAGAGGAATTACCACTGTCCTGTCTCGATAAGGAAATTTTATAGATGAAGAGACAGTGGCTCACATAGATTAGACAATTTCCCTGAGCTCATAAAACATAGATAGTTGCAGAGGCTGGACTAGACCTTGAATTCTTGGAGTTCTAGTCCAGTAGTGATTGCACTGAGCAGTAAAAACCATCCTTCTTTAATAGGTGAGATCAGGGTCAAAGTGAGATGACTAAGAGGAAGTGTGACCACTTAAAGCCACAACAACAAAGCAACGTGCTTTAGCGTCTTGGGTTACTCCCCCTTCGCTATATCTACATTGGGAGAAGGCTTGACTGTGCTTATGTGCTAATGGAAAAGAACCAGAAGAGAGAGAGATCTGACAATGCAGGAAGGGCAACTTGTACTATGGCTGGAAGACGTCACTAGGAGTGTGCAGTGTCAAGACGGTGACCTATGAGCCACAGGAACTTGGCTACTTAGCCTGGGTGGGAGTGGGTGGGGGGGCTTTTCCAAGGAGTCATGATGGCTGTTTTCCAATATTTGCCAAATTACAACATTCAGCATATATCAATTGATTTTCTACAATGGGCATGTGACCATGTGTGTTTGTTTGCGTGATCTAGAAGTAAACAAGGTTTCCACGTGAGTGCTGCTTTAAGTTTTGGTTGGTGTATTGAAACGTCGCCTCTGAAAACCAGTGTTACTTCTTGTTTCTGCAGAAGACCTGAAAACCCGCCAGCGGAGCAAAGGGAGAAATACATGTTGACTTTCAAAGCTGTAAATTTACTTACTACCAGGCTTGTTCATCTTTAAAGATACTGTTTTCACTGTCAGAAGACATTTTTTTAATGTCAAAATAAATAGCATTTGACATTTAAAAATATAATTAGTATGGAGCATTCAGTAGAGGGAGAGTAGGAGAGGCAACTGGGTATGTGCAGGAGGAGTGGTTTCTGGTATCCTCCATTTATTACACTTTTGGAATGATGGCAAAAGGTGGCGACCGCTACATCTTTGGGTCTGTTTAATCTCCAGCTGTGAACATGTGATCAATCATCTCGTGGACAACAAAAGACTTTTTCCAGGACCAGCAATCATTTCCATGTGCTCACAAGGGTTTCTGTGCTCGCTGGCCTGCCAGCGGGTCAGCCCCAACGATGCATTCTCTGTGCTTGGTGACTTACAGGGAGCGCATGAGGAAGCCCCAGGACTTACTGCTTCTGCTATTGACTTCGCAGCTAACTTACTATCTTGAGTAGTTATCCCCCAGTTTTCTTTCTAATAAAAATGAGGGAAATAAAACTTGTAAGTTTGCAAAGCTCTTTGAAATTTCAAATTCAAATATTATCAATGTGCAAATTATTATAACTCTCTCGTACTTGCTGCCTTCTATTTACAAACAGCTGTGGCTCTTCCTCCCACTTCTGGATGAGACATAGAAAGGGCACCAAAACCAGCCTCAAAAAGTTCGAAGGAAATGTGTGTTGCCTGGAATGCTGGAAATCAGGAGTGCTACTTTCAGAGAGAAAGAAAATGCAGGTTATATCTGCTATGGAAGTTTCAGGTTATTTGGCTAAAATCCCTCCATGTATAGGGATGAATAGGGTGAATTTAACTCAGCAAATAAACTTTTCACTTCAACATGTGAACCTAAAGGGCTATCTGAGGTGAAACCATTTTTCAGAATCTTCATTCTCTGTAGTTTCTTGGAATTGAAATTGCTTAAAAGAATTTTGTTTTTTTTTAAACCATTTAAAAACATATCATGGCGGAAACATGAAATCTACCATTGGAATTCCCACTTCCACCATTTTCAAAATGGATAGGGCTGGTTGAGAGGTGGTGTGACACTTATGGGGGTTTTCTGAGTTGCTTTCCATCATGTGCTTGGTGAAATACTGCAAAGCATATGGAAGGCTGGTGATTCATCTAGATGTAAGATTTCCTGGGGAAGGTTGAGATGCATTCAGTTTGCAGAATTTCCCCCACTGTACCCTGCTTTTGCCTTAACGAAACAGAAGCATTAGCTCTATTTCAGATTTTCAAATTAATGATCCCAGAAATTTTTTCCAAATGAGTGTTTCCTCCTTTCTCGTCTTTGTGTGACCCCATCTCCTTTTCCAGTCTTATTCATGAGGGTACCACTCTATCTTGGTAGCTGGGGAGGGATGTGATAGCTTATGTGTTCAGTGGTGCTGTCAGGGGTCAGAGAGTGTGTAGCAGTGTAGGTGTCACCGAGTGGAAGGATATTATTAAATCAGGAAGAATATTTCAACAAATAGGTGGCAGCATATATTTTAGTGATGGTGGAAGGTAAACATTTAGGCAATACAAGGTGTTGATTGCAAGAACTAATTTTATGGGAGATCAGGCTCAAGTGTATGTTCTGAGTCTTTGATTTATTGCCATTATTCAAAAATTGAGCTTAATTTGTTCTTCCCTTGGAGAATACATCTTTCATGCTTGACTTCAAAGCATCAATGACATGACTGGAAGAAGCTCGAGATGTGGATGCTTTTCATAACAATATTAAAATGTGGAGAATCAGAAAAATTTTCTTTAAATAGTCTTCTATAATTAAACATTTATCTTACATCCATATAATGGAAAATAGTGAGCTATTGGAGATTATTTTGGTTAGTTTGTTTAATTTTAAACCATTAGAATGTTTGATATCAGTAAAAGGAGATTATGCAAATAATCAGGATACAAATAGTATGTATGCTATGGCCCCACTTCCTTAAATCTATCTACAACGTTAGGTTGGGCTGTATGAAATGGTCATTTTGTATGTCAAAATGGTTTGATATCAGCAACTTCAGATGGTTCAAGGTATAAGAGAAAGCATACATATACACACACACCGCATATACACACATATACACACACCACACCTACCCACACACATGAAAGATAATTACCAAAAGTTCTGGATGGAGATCACAGGCAATTTAACATTTTTTCTTTTTCTTATTTATACTTTCAAAAACAAATGTGCATTATTTTTTTAACGAGAGAGAAAGAAAATCTTTCTAGATGTGCCCTAGGCAGACTCTTTCACTGTGGAGAGGGGTTGGGTTTGGAGCTGATCTACATTGGAGGATTTTTGGTCTCTGGTCTTCAGAGCTCTTTAGAAATTACGAGATTTGGTGAAAATACCTACCCACCTCCTCTCTTCCCTTCCTGTCCTCAAGTAGATTCCTCCAACTAAACTGTGACATCTTGTTTTGTGTGCAAGCATCGGCATTAAGTAGGTGCTCAAAAATATTTGTGAATGATTGAATGAGTGAATACATGAAGGGGAGAGTGATAAATTATTGTTGTGTAACATATTCTGAAATTTTGCTTTTTTCCTCCCAATTACTAAATGGCTTGATTTGTCCTAAGAATAGAATGGGGCTGAATTGTAAGTCCATATATGTGTAATATTAAGAGGAAAATCCAGTCTATTGAAAAAGACAAAAACAAAAACATTGAATTGACTGCTGAATTGGTCTAGAAGTATCTTCACAATTTTCCTGGATAGAGTGGAAAATACCTGGGTAAAAATCTCAGTTCATTTTGAATTTCTGGAAGATGTTAGAATTCCTGGCTCCTTACTATACAGACATTTCTAAAGCAGCTTGACCTATAGGGGCCAATGCTGGGGCCTAGTCTGGCCCCAGACTCTAGTTCTGGATCCTCTGCAGGATGCATTTAACTCAGTTTGTGACCAGAAGCATTGTTTTTTCAATCTTACCACTCTCCAGGATTGATATCAGTGCCCAGTTTTCCTTTCAATGGCTATCTACTTCTCCTTTGGAATGAAAAGAAGGTAGGAAAAAAAAGAGAGAAAGAGAGGCAAGAAGGGAGGGAGGACGTCAGGAGGGTGGGAGGGAAGGAAGGGAGGGGGGAGAGAGAGAAAGGGAGAGATTTTTAGCCATGTGGAATCTTTCAGTACTCTTTTTAGCAAATGGTTGTAAAAATGTTCCAAAGGGTAGATATTGATCATTTAACAGCTGACACAATCAGTGGAGCATTATTTCCATCCTGTGATTACCTCTAAGTGAGTGACTCATGCCAGCTTAGATGGGTTCTAAGTCCCTGAGTGGAGCACGTCCTGAAATTAACTTGAATAACCTAATCCCTACCTTCACGTAGATCTCTTCTTAAACACTGAGCAAAGGGCAAAACAGAAGTGAAACAAGAAAGATTAACAAGGTCTGTGCCAGCTGTTAGAGGAGAAGGCATTGTTTGTCTGCATTTAAGGAGAAAAGGACACTGTTTGGCAGCATGGGGTGCCTCGGCGTCGGCTGGAGCTAATGATCATCCTGAGAATTGAGCTGTAAGGCGAGTTGCCCATTGACCGGCCCTGACTGCTCTGGCTGACAGGTGCTAATGGGAGGGGGCAGGACACAGCTGCCTGAACAGGAATCCCATTATCCTTTGCTGGGTATTGATTCGCCCTGTGGGATGTTTCCTTTCTGGCTGTGTTAATTTTCAGAGTGCACATTTGCCTTCTTCTCAGCAGAGAGAGAGGCAGAGGTGCTTGGGGCCAAAGTGATGGGCTCTGCCTTCCAGTCTGCAGAGGTTCTGTCTGTGGGGATGTAGGCTTCCTCTAATTATAGAGCTTGCTAGGGAACAAGGTCTGGAAGAATAGCTTTACCACTGATATAATTGCCCGAGGTGCATAGCAAATTAATCTAATGACATGAGGTGCATTTTGAAAGTTTTTTTTTTACACTTGTAAACAGTAGTTCAAATTTAAAACTTGATGTTTTTCCACAGAAAATCCAGGAAGTGATCCAATAGTTGGAATCTTGGCCATCTACAGTCATCTAAAAAATTTCAGTCCCTTCTTTGTTTACCATCAGGCCTTCTAAAAAATCTTTAGAGATGATCTTTGCCTTTAATCTTGCTCTGTGATTCAGTGGTTTGTACTGAAGGGCAATATGTGGGTGAATTGAGTTTATTATAGTTAAAATGATTGAATATAATGTTTAGAGATATATTATTACGTAGATAGGTCAAGGCAGATTGTACTTTGAAGAATTACATACTATAGACTCAACTTTGGGTACAAAAGGAGCATTTAAGTCATCTCATTTATCTCTTTTTAGCATCAGCCAGTCCATATCATTTGCAGACTCTCTACTTGTTAAAGAAGTTTTCCTTATATTGAGCAAAACCCTGTATTTCTGTAAATTTTATACGTGTATATATATTGTGCATCGTGATGGGGCATTTTAGGTTCATTTAAATACTGGCACATTCGGTTTAGTTCACAGATTGCCTCAATTTCTTTCAGCTCCTACGTCTCTGTTTACATATGACACAGAAACTGCTGGAGGCCTTACTGCTGCAGGGACACTGGTCACATGTATCGCTTCTGTTTCTCAGCCTCCATCTGGCCACGTCCCTGTGAGTTATTGCACCCGCAGCCTTTTGTTGAGTTTCTGAACAGCGTGGGCTTTAGGCATCTTCAGTTCCTTTGTGTTCACCTCTCCTGGGAAAGGTGAGACTAAGCGAGGGGAGATCTGGGCTCAAAGCCTTGAGAGGAGGCTGCTCTAGCAACACCCGCTGTGAGTTCTGTTCTTGAGAAATAGATTTCGGTGTCCATTTGCAGTGCTTCTGCCTAGCGAGGAAAATTCCTGTCAAGAGGTTTGACTTAGCAAAAGGCAGACGAGCTAGGGATGAACGATTTGCCTGAGAAGGTCAGAAATGGTTCTCATAATGATCGTGTGATCTTCCCCCCACAGCAAGCTCAAGATATTTTATATTCACTGTTTCATGACTCTTTGGAAGAGCTCTGCGGCGATCTGGTTTCAGTGTTATAGCCCGTTCGATAGATTGGGGACTGAGGACGTGGAGCATGGCCATTCAAGAGCTGGAGAGGAACCTAGGCCTGCATTTGGTAAAAATATGTAGAACTAGCTTGAGACAAGAGGCTGAAATTCTTTTTTTAATGCATTATATTTTTGTGGTTATACAAGTAATTATGGAGCTTTTGTAGGAAATTTAAATATATAAAAAATGACAATCATCCATAATTCTGATATTCAGAAATAATAACCATCATTACTATTTTGATAATTTCTGTCCATTTCTAATTATATGATTTTTGTATCCTTTTTTATCATTTGCTATTTTGCCAACAACATTCCCTCACAGCACTAAAAGCTCTTTAAGGATGTAACTACCAATGTCTGGGTAACATTCAGGGCAAGGAAGGACAGTGGGGGAGGTTGGACATCTCCACAAACCTGGAGCACAGGGAACCGAGGGATGAGTTCCCCAAAGCAGGTAGAAAACGCTGATGCACAAGATGTGGGTGTCTTGGTGGCCTTTAGGAGATTTCTACTGCCCTGTTTGGCTCGATGAAATAAGACGGGAGGTAGAAGTGAAAGAGAGCCTTCGTAGTGATCGCATCTCTGAAAGAAGCGGGTGATTGATGTAGAAGGGTGGATGGGAAATATTGCCCTACAGATACTGGCCTTGGAGAACTCAAGAGAATAAAGCAGAAATCACCTTATGTAAAACCGATGATGTCATACCTCTGGTGGAGAGTGTTGTTGAGAAAGTGCTCAGAAGTAACAGGCTCAGACTCACACCTCCACCTACTCAACCTCAATCCTCTGTCCCTCTCCAACACTATCCTGCAAATGGGTGACACTAAAAAATTGCCATCAAAAGGCATGTGACCTTCGTATATTGATTCCAAACACAAATGGAGAGTTAGAACATGAAAAGTAAAAGTCATGTCGAGAATACAGACTAGAAAAAATGATGCCACAAAGGTAAAGAAATGTATAAACAAGTAGTTGTCCATGGATTCAGATATTAATGAAAATGTGACCTTTCTAAGAGAAATACTCAAATGAGGAATGTAGGGCCTCAAAGTAGAGTTCATAAAAGTAAGAAAATAATCAAAATCATTATGGAAACAAGACTCTTATTACAAGAAGCCAAAAAATATATATGGCAAAAGACACATTCTGAGACATAAAAAGTAAGTGTGGGAGAATGAGCAAAATGAAATAGAAAAGAAACAAATTACAGATGGTTATAGAAGAAATTGTTGGTAGTGAAGACAGATAAAGGATATCCCATATAATCATAGTTGTGCCTGGAAAAGAGAAGGGAGAAAATGTAGGCAAAAATTTTAAATGATATATTTAAATTTCTGATTTTTTTTTTTTACAAACAGATTGGCATCCACAGATTGAAAGAGTACACCATGTACCAGGAAAAACAAATTCAGACGAAAACTACTCTAGCACGTTTTACTGAAGTTTTCAGGGATAATTCGATGGCACATAGGGAAAAATCAAGTTATCTCCAGGTGGAAAAAGGCAGACTGGCCCCATACCTTTTTATAGCATTCAAATGGGAAAGGCAGTGGAACAATGTTTACAAAGTTCTTAGAGATGAAAGTGTAACTCAAGATGTTTATATGCAACCTGGCTGCTATTCAAGTATAAAGACAACAGACAGTTCTTCTCAAGCGTTCAAGAACTGAAGGTATATAGTCCCCAGTAGTCCTCAAAAACAAAATGAGAGAATAAGGAAACAGGAGATGACTAGAGATCTTAAGATGAAGAAGGAGGAGCAGGGAAGGAGAGAAAGGGGAAGAGGGAGGAGGCAGAGGACGGAGGAGGGAGAGACAGGGAGAAAAGGAGGAGGAAAGAAAGAAAAGGAAAAGACTGGTGGAGGCATCGAATTCACTGAAATGAGACACAAAGTTGAATAACTGTGGAGAGCATGAATAGAAAACAGAATGTAAACGTTATAAAATATTTTAATAATAATCTAACAAAACATTGAGTTTGAGTGGAGAGAGAAGATGTGAATATTTAAGGAATATATCCAAAGAGACATACAAAGGATAACTTTAATAGAAGAGGTGGTGATGTACCAGGAAATGCAAATAAAAATACGGCAGAGTTGAAAAATTCATGTCCAGCAAGTTTTAACCAAAAGCAAAAACAAAGATAAACACTGTATAATGATAAAGATTGCAATCCACAATGAAGATCTATCCTGAATGTTAATGCACCAAATGTGGAAAAATTCATAAAAGTAGAAAATAAGAAACATATGAAAACACAATCGAACAAGTAAACTTTACCTTTCTTAGCTCATGGTATATCAAATAAATGAAAACAAGTGAAAATATAGAAAGTCAAATTATAATCATATGAGACATGAGAGACGTATTGATTGAGCATATGTTAAGCCACAAAGAAAATAAAGTTCTGAAAGTAGAAATAGTTCAGTTATTATCTGACGACAACGTTATAAAAACTAGAAATGAACAACTGTGATTGACACTGCCAGTGACCTACCCAATATTCATTCTCTCTTCTGCCTTACCATTGAATCTCAGTTCTATATGGCTGGCAATTTTCCCAGCTGAAAACACTCACCCAGACTCCATTTCTGCTAGGGCTGCCGTATGACACAATTCTGGCCAGTGAGACTGGTAAGCTGAGAGTTCTGGAAAAATTTTTGCTTTCCTGATACAGTGCTACCCCTTGTTTCCACCTTTGTTTTCTTCCTTCCTGCTTCTTGCTTGGAAAGCAAATGTGACACCTTGAGGGAAGATGAAAACCACAAGGAAAAAGATCTGCATACTTATATACTGATAAAATTAATTTGTATACTGGGATCCACAAAATGGAGGCTGCGCCGGTGGTCCAGCCCAGGTCACAAATCTAAACCTGAGTTAGCCTGCACTCGCAGGAAACACCTCACCATCAAGGAAACCTAACATACACCTCCAGCTTTGCATCAAAAGGGTGAGAGGCCTATTTACCGGGTACCTCTACATGCAAGAGCTGGACAACTACCCTGAAATTCTCTGCCAAAGGCACATGTGTGAACAGCAGTTTATAATAAATGACAGAAAGTTGTAAATAGGACTAAGAAGAAGTGATTTATTCTAGGAGAACTTTAGAAAGTTGCGTGGAAGGAGGGTCTTTGTGTGTTTATGTTCATGAAGGATATTACCAAAAAATTGGTAGTATTTTTATAATGCCTTTGTCTGGTTTTAGTAATGCTGGCCTCATAAAATGAGTTGGGATATACTCCTTTCTTTTTTATGTTGCATAAGAGTTTGTGTAGAATTGGTATTATTTTTTCCTTATTTGTTTGTTAGATTCACTAATGCAGCCATCTGAGGCTGGAGTTCCATTTGTGGAAAAGTTTTTCAACTGTAAATCCAATTTGTTCTACTATCTGAATATAGGGCTTCAAGTAGAAAGTTTTATAAATATATCAGTTTCAAATATTCTGTTTCTTCTCATTTCAGTGTTGATAATTTGTATCTTTCAAGAAAGTTTTCTATTTCATCTAAGTTGTTGAATTTATTGTCAGGAAGTTATTCACAATATTTCCTTACTATCTTTTCCTTATCTAGAGGATCTGTAGTAATGTCTCCTTTTTCATTCCTGGTATTGATATTTCACACATTCTCTCTCTATTTTCTGATCAGTCTGGCTAGAGATTTATCGCTTTTGTTGATATTTTCATAAACCAGTTTTTAGTTTCACTGATTTTCCTTTTCAGCTGTGTGTTTTCAATTTTATTGATTTTTGCTTTAAGAAAATCCTTTCCTCTTATTATTTGAGTTAAATTTGCTCTTAGTTTTCTAGCTTCGTGAGGTATAAAATGAGATCATTTTATTTAAGATCTTTCTTCCTTTCTAATATAAGCATTTAATGCTATAAAGTTTTCTTTAAACATTGCTTTAGCTGTAAGCTGCAATCCAGAAATTTTAATACATTGATTTTTAATTTTCATTCAGTTCAAAGTATTTTATAATTTCTCTTTAATTTTTACTTTCACTCCTGGGTTGGTTTTAAGTATATATTGTGGTCAGAGAAATTACTTTGTATGATTTCAATTCTCTTAAAATTTTTGAGACTTCTTTTATGGTGTGTTGTATGATCTGTCTTTTGAATTTTCCATGTGCACCTCAGGAGCATGTTGTTGAATGGAGTGTCCAGTTAGGTCAGTTTGGTTGGTAGTTTTGATAGGTCTTCTATACGGGTATTGATTTTCTTTTAATTGCTCTAGCAATTACTGAGAAGGAGTTGTTGAAATCTCCAACTGTAATTATGGATTTGTCTATTTCACTGCTCTGTTTCTGCTTTATGCACAGTGAAGCATTTTTATTACATGCCTACGCATTTAGGATTTTTGTAGCTATTTATTGTTATGGTATGTCCCTATCTATCTCTGGTAATAATCTTTGTTTTGAAGTACTACTTTGATATTAATATAGCCACTCCATATTTCTTTTGATTAGTGTTTGCATTTATACTTTTTTTATCTTCTTACCTATGATCTATCTTTGTTTTTATATTTAATTTAGATTATTGATAGAATATAGTTGTTTTTTTCTTTAATCCAATCTAACAGTGTCTACCTTTAATTGGGGAGTTTTGTTCATCTACATTTACTGTATTGATGGATATGTTTGAGATTAAATCTACTCTCTTGCTATTTGTTATCTATTTTTCCATCTGTTCTGATTTTTTTTTGAAGAAATGCCTTTGAAATTTCTTGTAGAGCAAGTCTGATGGAAGCGAATAATCTCATATTTTGTCTCAAAAATGTCTTTGTCTTCACTTTTGAAATGCTTTTTTAGCTGGATAAAGAATTCTAGATTGACAACTTTTCAGTATTTTAAATATGTCTCTCCATTGTCTTCTGGTTTGCATAGTCTCTGGTGAGATGTCTGCCGTAATTGGTATCTTTGCACTTTTTAATTTATTATATCTTTTTTATCTTGTTTTTTAAAGATTTTCTCTGATCACTTATGTGCAGAAAATTTTAACTTTGCATGTTATCCCTTACGTTTCTTTTGCCTGGGTTTGTTAAGCTTTTAGGATCTGTAGATTTATAGTTTTAATCAACTTTGATATAAAATGTCTTTGTCTATACTTCTGCAAAATTTTTTTCTCTTCTTTTTCTTTCCTGTCCTTCTAATGCTCCACTTACAAGAATGCTAGATCACTTGACATTGTCCCATGGTTTGCTGATAATTTGTTTATTTTTTCTCTATCCTTCATTTTGGATAGTTTTGAAGACTATTTCTTTAAATTTACTTTTCTTATGCAATGTTTAATTTGCTCTTAATCTAGTGTTTTTATTTTATTTATTTATTTTGCTGTTTTCTCCCCAAAGCCCCAGTAGATAGTTGCATGTCATAGTTGTGCATTCTTCTAGTTGCTGTATGTGGGACGCCACCTTAGCATGGCTTGATGAGCAGTGATTAGGTCTATGCCCAGGATCTGAACTGGTGGACCCTGGGCCACAGAAGCGGAGCAAGTGAACTTAAGTGCCACCGGGCTGGTCCCTAGTATTTTTATTTTTAATGTAAGACATTTCTTATTTCTAAAAGTTTCATTTGGGTCTTTTATTATTTTTTTGGATCTTAGATCATTCATCATGGTCATGCTTTCCTCTGCCTTCTTGAACATTTGGAATAAAATTATATTAGCTTTTTAAATTGTTAATCCACTAGTTCCCTCATATCTGTCATGTCTGGGTGTGTTTCTATTTTTTTTCTTCTGGTTATGGAAAAATTTATGGTTTTTTACAAGCCTGGTAAATTTTTAATAGATGCTGTAATTGTAAATGTCATGTTGTTGTTTGCTGTGTTTTGGTGTTTGTGTGTGTGTATAATAATGATGAATTTTTGTTTTGTCATGGAGTTAGTTGGTATCAGTTGGTATTATTTGAGCTTTGCTGTTTCTTTTTTTGACTGGAATCATATGTTATGTTTTATTTAGTGACTCGCCATTGTAAACTCATGCAGATTTCTTTAAATACTTCGGGTATAATATATACTAGAGTTTTATATAATGAAAGTTAGTTTTTGTGTTTTATTTCTTCAATCTTTCATTTAAATTTATTCTAAATATTTCTTAAATTTTATTCACATTTCATTCTTAATTAAACTTTTTGTTTTGAAATAATTATAGTTTCGCATGCAACAAGAAATAGTACAAAGGCTTTCCATGTGTTCTATACTCAGTTTCTCCCAAAGGAAACATCTTGCAAAACCACAGTACAACATCACAAACATAACACTGACATCAATACAGTAAGATATAAGACTTTTCCATCACCACCTATTGTGTGGCCCTTAATGAGAATACCCATTTCCCTCCCAATTACGCCCCCTCCTTAACCCCAGGCAACCACTAATCTACTCTTCATTTCTGTAATTTTGTCACTTTAAAATGTTATATAAATGGAATCATACAGTATATAACCTTTTGGAATTGGCTCTTTTCACTTAGAATAATTTTCTGGAAATTCATCTAGGTTGTGATGTGTATCAATAGTTTGTTCCTTTTTATTGCTGAGTAGTATTTCATGGTATGGATGTGCCACAGTTTATTTTACCCATCTGGGTTGTTTCCAGATTTGGGCTCTTATGAACAAATGGTATGAACATTTGTGTACAGGTTTTGAGTGAATATGTTTTAATTTTTTCTGGGATTAATCTCCAGGAACGCAGTTACTAGATGTATGGTATTTGCATGTTTAGCTTTTAAAAAAACTGCCAATCTTGTTCAGAGTGGCTGTACCATTTTACGTTGCCACCAGCAACATATGAATGATAACAGTTACTCCACATCCATGCCAGCCTTGATGTTGTCACTTTTTTAAAAGTCCTAGCCATTCTGATGAGTGATTTTATTTTGCATTTCCCTAACAGATAATGATGTTGAATAGCTTTGCCTGTCTTTATTTGCCATCTGTATGTCTTCTGCAGTGAAATGTCTGCTCATATCTTTTATACGTCTTCTGATTACATTGTTTGTTTCTTTACTGTTGAGTTTTGAGAGTTGTTTATATATTCTAAAGAATAGTCCTTTGTTACATATGTGATTTTCAAATATTTTATCCTTCTCTGTAGCTTTTCTTTTCATTTTTCAATATAGTCTTTTGCAGAGCAAAAGTTTTTAGTTATGATAAAGTTGAATTTATAAATTTCTCCTTTTATGGATTGTGCTTTTGGAGTCAAGTCTAAGAACTCTTTGCCTACCCTGAGATTCTGAAAGATTTTTCCCCCTATGGTTTTTTCTAAAATTTTTATGGTTTTACATTTAAGTTCATGCTCCATTTTGTTATTTTTGTGTAAGATATGAGATTTAGTTCTAGGTTCTTTTTTTTTTTTTTTGCATGTGTTTGTCTAATTTTCCCACACCATTTACTGAAAAGCCTACAATTCCTCCATTGAATTGCTTTTGCCTTTTTGTCAAAAATCAGTTGGACATATATATGTGGGGCTATTTCTGGGTTCTGTATTATGTTCCATACATCTATGGGTCTCTCTCTCTCTCTCCACTAATACCACACAATCTTGACTACTGTAGCTATAATAAATCTTGAAGTTAGGTAGACTGACACTTCCTACTTTATTCTTTTTTTTTTAAGACTTTATTTTTTAGAGCAGTTTTAGGTTCACAACAAAATTGAGAGGAAGGTGCAGAAATTTCCCATGTATCCACTGTCCCTACACATGTATAATCTCCTCCATTATCAACAACACTCACCAGACTGGTATGTTTTTTATCAAGGATGAATCTACATCGATACATCATAATCACCCAAAGTCCATAGTTTACCTGGGTGTTCATTCTTGGTATTGTACATTCTACGGTTGGACAAATGTATAATGACACCTATCCATAATTTTAATATCATACAGAGTATTTTCACTACTCTAAAAATTCTCTGAGCTTTGCCTTTTCATTCTCCCCCATCCCTGACAGCAACCACTGATCTTCTTATTGTCTCCATAGTTTTGCCTTTTCCAGACTGTCATATAGTTGGAATCATACAGTATGTAGCCTTTTCAGATAGGCTTTTTTCACTTAGGAATATGCATTTAACGTTCCTCCATGTCTTTTCAAGGCTTGACAGTTTGTTTATTTTTAGGGCTGAATAATATTCCACTCTGGATATTCCATGATTGGTTTATCTATTTGCCTACTGAGGGACATCTTGGTGTTTCCAAGTTTTGGCAATTATGAATAAAGCTGCTATAAACATCTATGCACGAGTTATTGTGTGGACATAGATTTTTAACTCCTTTTGGTAAATACCAAGGAGTGTGATTGTTGGATCATATTGTAAAAGTATGTTTAGTTATGTAAGAAACTGCCAAACTGTCTTCCAAATTGGCTATACTATTTTGCGTTTCCACCAACAATAAAGTGTTTCCTGTTGTTCCACATCTCTGCCAGCCTTTGGTGTGGTCAGTGTTCTGGGTTTTGGCCATTCTAATAGGTGTGCAGTGATATCTCATTGGAGTATAATTTGCATTTCCTTGATGACATATGATGTGGAGCATCTTTTCATATGCTTATGTGCCATTTGTATATCTTCTCTGGTGAAGTGTCTGTTCAGGTCTTTGGCCCATTTTTTAATGATGACATGAATGCTAAATGCTATTGTATAGTCCCTTAGGTGCCTACAGCTCTGTTCTTTTTCTAATTTTTTTTCAGTCTATCTTCTTTCTTGCTCAGATTGGGTAGTTTCTATTGTTTTACCTTCAAGTTCACTGATTTCTTTTCCTCTTTCCCTCTGTTCTGCTAATAAGACTATCCACTGGATTCTTTATTTTGGTTATTGTATTTTTTAGTTATCACATTTCCATTTGGTTCCTTTTTATATCTTCTATTTCTTTGCTGAAGCTTTCTATTTTTTAATTCATCCCAAGCATGTTCACAACTGCTTTTTGAACCATTTCTGTGATGGTTGCTTTAAAACCTTTGTCAGATAATTTTAATTTCTCTGTCATCTTGGTGTTGGAGTCTGTTGACTTTTTTCCTCATTCAGTCAGAGGTCTTCTTGTTTCTTAGTGTGACAAATCATTTTCACTGGAAACCTGGACATTTTGAATATTATGTTTGGAGACCCTGTATCTTATTTCAACCTTCTGTTTTATCTGGCTTCCTCTAGAGGAAGGGGAATGATGCCACCATTTTACTCTCAGTTGAGTATACAAGTCCTGGATGCCCACTCAGCCTCTAATGACATGTGAGTGAGGGAGGGGCTTCTCATTCCTGCTGAGTGTGGGTGGAATTTCTGGCTCTCCACTGGGCCTCCACTGATAATGTCCAGGATAGGAGGCTTAGAAATGCCTCATTACTGCTCCTCTTGTGGCCTCATCTGACACCTTGGGTGGGTGGCTTCTTTATCACTGAGCATTTGTAAAATTCCTGACTGTATTCTAGGCCTCCACTGATGCCACCCCTATAGCGAAGGGGAGAGGCCCTAGTCAGTGTTGGGTGGGGTGGAAGTCTAGGCTCCCCACATGGTCTCCACTGACTGACACTGAGGGTGCTGGGGCAGAGGTGGGAGGGCTCATTAACACCGGGTGGGATGACAGTCCTGGCTCCCTACTGTCCTTCTCCACACTTCCCTAAGGAGGGTTTGTGGGTACCTGATTACAGCCTGGCAAGGATGGAGCTCTTGTCCCTGCACTTGGCCTTTGCTGGTGTGCGTGGGAGTGGGATCACAATTTTTTGGTGGTGTTTGGCTGGAATAGAGCAGGTAGTATCTAAAAGTTTTCCATCTTTCTAGGCTACCTCTTTCTTGTACCTCTGGCTAGAAAGAGCGGACTTTGGGGGGCCTCTTTCTGTCTGCACCTATTGGAATTTCTATGTTGCCAACCCTTCCAGCTCTGAGTCTAGAATATAGAAGGCAATGTGAGAACCCAGGGAGCTCCCTGTGGTGTCAATCTTTGGGTCCCAAGGTCCTTAGCTAATGTGTCTTGGCTCCACTTTTCAGAATCCTCTTATATTTGTTTTATATATAATGTTCAGGGTTTTAGTTGTACTTAGTGGGAGGAATAGGTAAAGTATGTCTACTCTGTCTTCCTGAAAGCAAAAGTCACATGAGACTTGTTCTGAATGCCTTTTTAAAGTGAATACAAGCAGACTTTAGTCTGGGGTTAGTTTAGTCCTACTCCTAACATCTTATCCTCCTGAAGTTTCTACGTAATGCCCCATGTATGACAAGGTCTTTTCTCTTTGCCTGGTGGGAATATAAACTTTTCCCTCAACACACCTGGATTTTGACAATAATATTAGCTGAGGATATCTTTCCTTTAATTTGAATTTTTTTGTTATTAGTGTGTTTGGATATTTTCTTTCATCTGAAAACTAGATATATGCCCCTCAATGCCTATAACTTTTCCAGCTTGTGAAAAGTCATCTTGTCCTTTAATGTTTACATAAGGTTAGGCTTTTCCATCCTTTTACTGATTCCATGCAACATCTGTGGGAATCTTGAGGCTGGTAGCTGGGGAGGTTTGCATTTCCCCTGGTCACTTCTTGCTTTGTGTTCCTGCTTCCTCTAGATTCTCACTGCCTACTTTCTGCTTCACCTCCTGTGTGTGAGCTAGGTTTTTCTGCACTTCCCATAAAGGTGGAGAACTCACAACATTTAGGCTCCCAGAGCACCACTGACTCCATGGAGGGATGCAGCCAGCTCTGCGCAAAGTTGGGAAAATGAGGTGGGGGGTTATATTAGAGCAACAACAACTCCCACAAGAGCCCAGCAAGCAATTTAAAACCATGCATCAGGTCTCCCTCTTCTCAACACTCTCTTGTCTAGTTCCAACACTGGGGGATTTTCCCTGATAGACTCTTCTCTTTGGACTCAAGTGTTCTGCCATGTTGCTCACCCCTCTCTCCTCAATCTCTTCATCTCTCTTTCCTTCACCCTCTTCCCTGAAATTCCTATTCATTCCTCATGTACAGCTCATTGGCCCCATCACCTTACTGCAGCCCATTTAGGCCCTTCCCAGGGAGCAGCCTCATCTTTCTCACCAAACATTCTGCAAGGACATTGTTTGCTAGAGCGAGATTTTTCTTCAGTATTCAAGCTTATACATTGCAAAACTCCAGGGAGTACCTGTCACACTTTCAGAGAATGTAGACTATGAACAGGTCCTGGGATTGTCTGATGTGGAAGCCTGAATCTCTGTGTAGTGCAGACGTTAGCTCTTCGACTATTAACACATGCCTTGAAAACACTTTTTATAGTTTGCCATTTGTCTTAAAATGTTTGCTGTCTTATTCTGCCATATACAAATATTTATATACATAAAACCTGTACTCGAAGTTGAATATATAATTTTTCCTTTATGTGTGTTATTATTCAGGCTTATTTAGAAAATCTGTCTCTGCCTAAAGGTTATAAAATACCATGTTTTCTTCTAGTGCAGTTCTTTTGTTGTCTTATTTTTATTTTTTTAAGATCTGTAATCCTGTTGGAAACATTTTGAAGTAAGAAGCTAAAGACCCTGTTTTCCTCTTCTTCCTGCCAAATAACTTGTTTGACATCATTTATTGGTTAAAGAATTATTCTCTGTGGTTTCGAAATGCCACTTTTTCACCTTTATACTTGAGTCTTTATCTGGGTTCAAGTTTAATATTAAATTAAACTTTAATCATGACTTCATTTTATCTCTGATGTTCTAAAGACGTTATCTCGGGATTCCTAGACTGCCAGAGTTCTATGGGATCCGAAAGTTGTCTGGGTCCAGCCCCATCATGCCATGAATGGGAAAACTGAGGACATAAAAATTAAGCAACTTGGTTGTTGGCACACAAGGAGCCAGCAGTAGGGCCAGAATTTAAGTCAAGTTTATGTGTCCTTAAAATGTGTTTTTCCTCTACCCTTCATCTTCATTTCTACCGCATCACACATATCTGTCCTTGTAATTTCCCTTCACTAGTTGTGCTGGTCCCATCTTCCCCACCCCAGTGCATGCTACACAGACCTTCTAGAATGATCTTGGTAAAGCAGACACTGTGCAAGAGAGAAGAGAGGATAGCATGTTGCCTGTGTGGAAAATCATTCGTGGCACAGCCTCATGTACCTTTCCTGAGCTATGTGGTAGATAAGAAGACCATGTGGTCAGCACAGCCTTGGGGCCCAGGCAGCCTGGCTCAGAGGCTCACTGACCAAGTGCAACTTGAGGTTGGGAGGAGTGCTCTCCCACTCCTGGTCCAGGACCCAGGCATGCCAGCTGGCTCAGAACCTGTTGGGAGAGTCAATGAGGGCAGCACCATGCCCAGCAAGCAGGGCCTCATGCTGATGGTGGTGGAAATGGAGCAGAGATAACAGACCCCCAGGGGTGGTTCCTGGAAGACAAGACACACTGGCTGTTCTGAGAGTTGTGAGGCAAGAAGGACGCGGTGTGAGGGCAGGGTGAGTAATAGTGCACGTGTATGTTTGTGATGTGCTTCACAGACAAGAGCTGTGAACAGTGTGGCAAGAAGGGGGTATCTGTGAATGTGGAGGGGCTGGAGCAGAGGCATGTAGAGTGGAAAATACTGGATGGGAAATGTGGGTCTGCTCCTGGGTGCAGAGGGGATGGTGCCTGCTCTTTTCCGGGAGGAAATGCTGGGTCCTGACGCTGTCTGTGAGGGATTTCTGAAACCATGTCCTTCCTTGGATTTCCTGTGGTACCTGATGCCTGGGCCTTGGCTGGGACTCGGTGACCCCACACATGATGTGATGCTTCACACAGTTTTCCGGACAGGCCTCAGCAGGTTATCATAAAGGCAGCTTGGTACCTGAGAGGAAGACAATGGTGGCTAAAACCTGTGGCCAACTGGATTTGTTTAAAAGCTCATATAGGACCCCCTGAGGTCTTCTAGAAATAATGGAGAGAATTTCTCAAGGGGATATAATTCCTGCTTTGTGGAGTAGGAACAATGCAAATTTTATTGCCCAAGCAATGTAAATTTTACTGATAATGTCACCCCATTTTTCTTCTTTTCGACCCGATTTTTAATACCAAGTTGAGGTGGCCTGAGGATCCTTGGGTTACGTGTATTTTCCCACACTGCCTCAGAGCCTGGGACATGAAGTGTGTGTTGCTCAAGCTGTGGCCGTATTGAGATTAGCACTATTTGAAATATGTTGCCTTTGCCCCCAAGTATGTGCCTGCATTTTTTCAAGGCTGAGGCCTGTCAGAAAAGGAAGTGAAAGAGGGTTGTGGAAAAGCTTGATAATAGTTGGGAAAGAGGAGAGTATCCCTCTAACCATGCCCTTGATCAGATTCCCAAGGAAATCATGCTAAGTTTGTGATAAAAACAAGGAGCAGGTATTTAGAATGCTCCTAATTCCAAAAGGAATTATAAAAAACCGAACTCTCAGTAGTTCTGTTTTAAGAGTACATCACTGTGTATATATTAACAAATGGGGATATTGACTAAAAGTAGTTACTTTTCATAGTAAGTGGTTCCCCTATAGAAACCTTGGAACTCTTCCCTTGGAATGGAGGAAGCAGAAATTCACTCCAACCTAGGTGCTTAAAGAGACAGGATACCCTGCTGCCTTTAGCTAGTTGACCATTTTTGTGGGCCTGCACCATTTTCGTCATTAATTAGTGATGTTGGCAGGAAGTCACCCATTAGGGTGGGTTCATGCAGTACTTATTGGTTTATCAAAATGGAAGCTCTTTTGGGAGCTGTCATCTATGTGGTGAATGTGATGTTTGAAAGGAGACATTTAGAAATTGGACTTCAATTTGGAGATACCAGATTTTAGAGGTACTAAATTTCAAGCTACTCAAATTTGACTTATTTTTAGGATATTTGAATATGGAGGCTAAAAAGATAACATCCATCTAGTCTAGAGGTAAGCACCCAATAGTAAACTACTATGAATAGTAAAGAAAAATTGCTGCATATAGCTTTTCTATTTTTTGATTAAATAGGATCTGATGCCACTGTAATGGTATTTAGTAAATTATAATGCTCCCATTAAATTATAGTCCTGGGGCAAATATTTGTGAATTCAATCATGCTGCTTTGCTTCTAGCTATCCTGCATATTTCATCAGAAGCTGATTGGCCAGTGATGGCAATGACTCCATATCGCTGTAAGGAAAAGGACATATTACGTAAAATTGGGTTGAAAGTCAACCAGTTAATGAGGCTCATCAAAGTCCAACGCTAGCCCAGTCGTTGAAATCATCTTCTGCCGACGTGGGGCTGCCCTGAGATTTTCTGTCCTATGTTGTCCCCTCTGTCCAGGCCCACAGTCCAGCTGTCCACAGAGAAGAGGAATGGGTCATTCCCTTCAACTTCTAAGTAAATGTGTCCAAAAGTGGATCCCACCTGGGAAAAGGGAGGCTTCAGTCCTGAGCTCAGGTGTGCACCTGCCAGGAAATCTCTAGGGCAGATTAGCACCCAGAGAATACAGAATCCAGTCAGTAACAGGAAATCGGAGTGTCAGCTTTCAGGGATTCAAGTTTCTTTAGGGGAGAGTGTCTGAATGAAATAGATTCCCTGAGGAGAGCTAAGAATCCAGGGCAGACAAAGAGGTCTTCATAGCAAGGTCAAAGGCAGTAAGCAACATTTGCATGACCCAAGAAAGCCATTGTCTGGGGATGCAAGCTCCTTTTAAGAGGGGTGGAGAGTGAAATAAATGAAAAGAGAGGCTGTGTAGGAAGAAAGAAATTGTTCCCATTGGCATAAGTACAACTGGAAAAAACAACTTGGTCTGTAGATCTCAGGACAGCAGAGCAAGCAGCAGCTTGACAGAGTGGAGTTGTGTTCAACACCAGGTTCAAATCTCTGCTGTGGTGCTCACAAGTGGTGACCCTGGACAAGATCTGCCCTTGTAAATGGAAATAATGACCCTTTCAGGCTTGTCTTGAGAGCTATTGATATTGACCTAAAGCATCTTGACACATTGCAAGTGTGCAGGGAAAGAGACTGGGGTCTCTGGAGCCAAACTGCCCTGGTTTGGATTTGGTCTCCACTTCTTACTAGTGGTGTGATTTGGGGCAAGGTCTTTTGCTTTCCTGTGCCTCAGTTTCCTCATATGAAATGGGGCAAACAATAGTACTTACCTCAAAGGGCTGATATGAAGACTAATGAGTACTGTATGTAATATAGTTAGAACAGTGTCTGGCATCTAATAATATTACTATATAAGTATTTGTTATTATTGTGATTAGGCATATTATTATCACTTCTTGAGGAACTATATGGTCCTGAGAGAATACTGAGTAAAGAAATCATAGAAATGGGAAGGATACTTGAGAGAGAATCAATAGCTATCTTCATTTTATAGTGTAAAATGACCTTGAGTCCATTTCTACCTGACAGAAGGGCACACTTTCCGACATCGTTCATCTAATTGTGATGCAGAGCTGGGATTTGAATTCCATTACACTGCAGTACCTCCTCCTAAGACATCCATTGCTAGGCAAGCAAGATAAAACCTACCTGATTAACGGGCTCCCTGTCTCTAGGATTTGATTTATTAATCAAGGTCAGTACAATATCATCAAGCCTTGGCTTGGACCACCATTGGGAGTATTTGAGCAGCCATGCGGCTGAGGGCACGCCAGAGCAGAGGAGCTGACTTCCTCTTTATCGAGGAGGAAAAGGAAATTCCAGTATCTAAAGATAGGGAGAGGCGATGTTGATTCCTGACCAGATTCTAGAAGATCTGTGTGCTAGGCGTGAAGAGTTTTCACCAGTATCTGGTTTTCCCAAGAACTGAGCAAAGGATTGACCTTTGCTTCCTAGGAGTTCAGTGTGGGCGTGCAGAGTGAGGTGATGTATGCCGGTTCTGGGTGGAAGCACTTGCTGGGAGACAACCCTGAGCCCACTCCTCCCTGTCACCCGCAGCAGACGTACATGTTGACTTGGAAGTGCCATGAGAGCAAAATATTCTGGAAGTCTGAGCTAACCCAAGGAGGATTGTAGTCCTGGAGAGGAACTAAACTCCTCTTTGTTGAGCCACTGTTATTTTGGTCTTGTTCTTTTCTTTTCTTTTTTTAACTGAAGCATAAAGTAGTCTATCTTGATGGATATTACATAGTTTGTAAATGAATATGTATAAACAAAAAGTAGTTGTTAAGAATTTGTGTACATTTCCTTTATGTGCTAAAAATAGGTCATTCTTTTTGATGGTGCTGTTAGACTAGCCAACTGCGGCAATGATGTTTATGTCACTACCTAGCCTTCATTAAACTTTTTGGTGAAAATATTTATCAAATTCCCACGTGCAAGAAGGAAAAGTATGAGTTCAGTGTTACAAGGGTTAGGTGGATTTTTAAACACATTGATTAATGTATTAAAATCTGAATCTGAGTGAAACCCCTGGTGAAGTATCATGGGGTCTGTTCTTTGTTCTGTACCTTCCAGCCACTTGATCAATGACATCAGACAGTCATTAAAAGCCATGCTTATTAAGATCTTGGAATGGATAGATATTAAGATCTTGGAATGGTTAAAAACTGGAATGGATAGAATCAGGATTTGTAATAATCTTGCTAAATTCCTAATATCAGCTAGATTGAATTCAAATTAAATTGTGTCCAGTTGTATGTTGTGCTTTTAGTTTAATAGTATAACAAAATTTCCATTATCATTTACTGCTATGTTATTTATTTTCTCAAAAGATTGGTAACCGCCTATGTTTCCAAGAGTGGGGGAATAGTTAAATAAATTGTAATTTATGTCCTTAAAGAACATTGAATGATATGGGGCATGCTAAAGATATAATGTTAAATTTTAAGATAAACTAAATACAAAATTATATGTAGTATGATCCCAATGAGTTTTTAAAAGGAAAGGACCAAAATACCAAAGGTGATTTTTCTTCGATCTTTCTCTTTTTGCATTTTTAATAAATTGTCACATAAGCAGGTATTATTTTTATAATTAAGGTAACATACTTTTAAAGGGAGAGCAAACTTTATATAATGATTTTAAAGTTAGGGAGAAATCTCCTTTTTCCTATCTGTAGTTGGGATCTGCAAAACCTTAATATGTCAGTTTACCATGCTTAGGATGACGTGGAAAATTTGGGACATTTGGAATGTTACTGGTGCTGCTGCAGGAGTTATTCTAGCTCTGATTTAATTTATTCTAGCTCATGTTTTAATGTGGTTTAAGGTATTTTCCAGAACACTATATTATGAAATATAAGTGCCAGGCCGATTTGACATGGCAACAGTAGGGGAAGACTTAGCATTCAAGTACATTTTCTATCTAGACAAAGACAGTATTTTCCTAACTTGGGGTGCCCTTGAATATGCATGTTTCTGAAGGAAGTGCACTTAAATATTTATCCTGTTTTAGGTGAAATTAACAAGCATCTGAATTTTAAATGTATTCAAAAAGTACTTTTCGTGTTTATGAAAGAGCTTTTTCATTAGTTTTGTAGTTTTTGTTGTTCTATTTGATTCTAGTGCCCAATCAAGTTTTTCTTTTCCTACATTTAAATAATTTGATAGGGAGAGTTAATATCTAAATACTTTAAATGATGCTTAAAAAGGTACTCAGAGTTTGCCTAAAGATGGCTTGCTTTATTGCTTACTTACTACATAGCTGGTTTTAGCTCTTGCTATTTAATTTTTCCTACTTTAAAAAGGAGGAATTTAAAGTGCAACAAATTCCTCATTTATTCTATATTTTTCATGCACTGTTGTAACTCCCATTCTAAATGCTGGATTCCCTGGGCTCTGTTGCCCTGCAAAATATATGTGTGAAAGGCGGGTGAGTTAGCAGTGTGCTTTGTTTCTCAGGAACTCACCTGCATTTAAAGTTGGAATCATCTAACAACCGTATAAATGCTTTACTCTATGTTGTTTAACAGAATGAATTTGGGGAAATGTATTTTGATTTTTAAAGGGTTTCTCCTGATAGAAGACCCTACGGCTGTGTTGCGTTCAGTGATCCGTTTGAGATTTGCTCATGGCTCATGATTGGAATAAAAGATATTTGATTTAAAAAAAACAAAACACTTCACAACAGGTATGTAAAGAGCTATGCTGAAAAATATATCAGAAAAAATCCCCTGGATTTTCTCAAGTACTATCTGCTTTCATTCATTCACACATTCTTTCATTCTTTGGTTTGTTCATTCAACACATAATTATTCAGTACCTAGGATGCTCAAGGCCCTCTATGCCCTAAATCATTTGTTAGCTCTTGAAATACGGGTCTTGTTCTCCACTATACTTGAGTGTTTGGAGGCAGTGAATTACACTGTTGAACCGTTTGTCACAATATTACGGTTGCTGTATTGTAAAAATTACAGTGTGTTCATTGTTCCCTCTCCCTGTACTAATTTCCTTCCTTCCAGCTGATGGTGAATTAAAACAGATGCAGAGAGAAGAGGGCAGGATCGCAACCTTAGCCGTCACAGACAGGGACAAAGGGAGTGTTAGGTCAGACTCTATTGGGACATATTTGGGATACTTTCTATCATGCGCTTTGCACCGAGTACACTTTCCCAAGAATGAAAAGCAAAATAAAACAACACACACAGGTCAAGGATTTGAGGTTTGTTTGATTTGGGTCACTATCTGGGAACCAGAGAAAGCAAACCAGAGGAGCTTTGCTTGTTAAGCCAAGATGTGCATATTCGTGCAGCTGTTAGTTTGCTCAAATACATAGGGAACAATATCTACCTTCTAAAGGAAATAATAATGGTTTTTAGACAATCTTAGGTGAACATGGTGCCCTGCAGCCAACTGGCCCTTAGGCTGCCTGGTGCGTTCCTGCTCCTGCGTCTTTGCACCTGCACTTTGCCTGGTGCCAGGCGCCTCAGTGGCAGCTGATAAGTAGTAGTTGTGTGTTGAGTTGACTGAGCCTCTCACTTTTCAAGTAACTGAGGTGGCAATAGAAAATGTAGCATCAATTCATTTCTAGTGGCTGCTTATAATATACTAAGATGCAGTAGAATGTGGAGAAGGGAAATTTTCGCAGCAACGGAAGCTTCCATTGTCCCCCTGCACTGTATTCTGCAGTGTAATTTTGAAAGTCGTAAGTCACAGGGAAGAAAGGGTTTCCTAAGCCACTTGGGAAATATGTCTCCCTTCTATTCCATGTGGATTGTTATTTGGAATAACTGAAAGGCTAAAACAGCCACAGAATTAGAGAACCAGGCAATTTTGCTTTCTTTCTTTACTGCTAATGGGACTGCAGAAACAAATATATTTTATTGGAAATATCTTTTTTGCTTAGAAAAATAAGATGTCCTCATAAAGATTCAGAAACTATAAGAATATATTTTTGTACACACAAATTTACCTTCAAACATATTTAAAAGTAAAAGTCATCCTGATCTTCCCACTAGACATAATTACTGTTTATAAATGTGGATAGATAGATATACACATATATCTAGTTGAATTTAAAAGTTTTATAATTCTTTATATATATATAATATAATCTCAACTATGTACATTTACAGAATATTTTACATTTTTCTACTGTTATACATAAAATTTTTCTTATTTTAAATAGAAATTTACATTTATAAACCTCCTTTTATAAATCTTATTTTATTGGCTGTATAATATTCCATTCTGTGTTCACAATGATGATTTTTTTCATGTAAAAATTCCCTTTCAGTAGAAAATCATAGACTGTTACTCTTTCCACCCGCAGAAGCATCATGCAACTATAGGAAGATATTGTTAAATCAATTGCTAAAAAAAAAAAAATCCACAGAATCTGGCCAGCAATAAGTCTCATGTTCACCCACTCTCGTCCAAAACTAGAAAGAGTTAACATATGTGCTGTCACCACAAGCACAAGTGTGGGAAGGAGAGCCGTTCTCCCGAACTGTTTTTAAATCACACCCATGATGCAGCTGGAAGTGAATGTCAGGCCACAAGAAAAGCCTTCCTGTCTTCCAATGAATACCGCACTAGGATTGCAGACGAGAAAACCTGGAACCCAGGAAAGCGAAGGTGCAGGAAGGGATTCGTTTAGACTGTCTATCTGTGCAGACTATTCAACAACAGGGTTGTCATTTGCTAATTAAAGCAAAGACACTCATTTCACTTTGTAAAACATAATTCATTCATATACATTATATAAAACCCTGTAAATTAAAAGGAGACTTTTTTTCATGTTTCTGGTTTGGATTTTCAGTTCTGATTTTATAGAATGACTAAGCCGTTTTGAATTCATAAATATATCTCACTTACTTAGTTGTGTCCACAATAGATGGCTCTACCATCAGGCCTTTTGTTGGCTTTACTGATCGCCCGCTGTTCCAGAATTAGAAGGCTGCTGTCTAGACCTCCTGGCGGGTTGCAGCCCAGGCTGTGATCTTCCTGGACTGCTGGACCACTCCTGCCAAGAAGTGCCATCCCCATTCAGGCTCGGGAGATGCATTTCGTCTTGGTGCCGATTGCAGACAGACTTTAAAAAGCTGTCCCGAGAATACATCTCTGCCAGTAGTTTAGTATGTCAAACTGAGGACAAGAATTTTGCTCTATTCTTAAAATGCAACTATTTGTGTATTGGGAATATTAGCCAATGAGAAGGAGAGCTGAAGGTCAGGAAAACTAGGCTGCTCCTGTCAAGCAGAATTCTGGAAATGCCTCGCGTGGGATGGGAAAGAACTGTAAGGGTAAGCACACCCCAGGGGTGGCTGTTTTGTGGCTTCTTGAGATATTAACTCCCCTGTACTCAGGGGTACAGATGAGAAATGACCAAGCTAGAAGAATTCTGTTTATTTAAAAATTGTTTGCATTATTTTTTTTTCTGGAAAAATAATAAAATCCTTAATAAGAGTGTGGGGGGACCACTTGTTGAGAGGTAGATGCATGAAGAACATAGGTAAATAGTACTTCCCAGAGAAACTGGACCTGGGGAGATGAGACTGTTATGCAAAATTTGGTATCCTGGAAACTGTAAGTATGCTTTTCTTAAAAAAAGAAAAAAAGGCGCTTAGTATCCTCGTCCACTACCCGGGTGGAGAAGGACGCAGAGGGTGAGTGCAATCTCCATGGTGGGCGGGTGACTGTTCAGCCACCTGCCTGTCATACCAGCGCTGCCTCAAGGCCAAGGCAGAGGGTTGACTCAGGACTCCTCCGTGTGAGCGAAGAAAACCGAGCAGAGGATAATTTATGGCGTGTGCTTGGAGATTCCCTTAAATAGAAAAGACCAGCCGCTCAACTTTTCTCAGCGTGTTCACTGTCTTCCATGCATCTCACTGCATACAGGGGAAACACAGACCTACACAAGTGTCTGGAAGAGATTTCGGTGCAGGCACAACACCCAGACTACCACCAGGTCCCGGATTACTTCCTAATGATGCCCACCCTGCAGAATGATTGTGAGGTCGAGTGCGGGAAGGCCAGTGTCTGCAACGAGCTGGCCTGCTGTACGTCGAGGCTTATTGTCCTTCTCAGAGTGTACATTTGACCAAAAAAGTAGCTTATTAAGTAATAACCCTGGGTCATAATTCACTTTAGAATGCATTATAAATTTGATCTATACATAATCTCAATTGTAAACTGAACATTATGTTAAATTTTAACTTTGAATAAAATCGATTAAATTCCTCAGTCTACACTGAGTAGATATTGAAAATGCCCAGAGCGAAGATCTGGAAATTAAAACATTTACAATGGATACCCCACCACTAGATAATGGAGAAGTGGCTATTATTAGCTGTGCTGACTAAATTACCTGCAGCCGTCCATTGGTTTAAAGTAATACTGTGGGGTTACTGTGCTGGTATTAGCCTAACGTTGAATTACTACACATTGTTTTTGGAGGTGGCACATATGTAAATAATTTTTAAAAACAGTCTAACTGGGTTTTGATAAAATCAGTTCTGATGAGTCACAATTATTTGCTGAATTTATTTAAATCTTAATAGCTGCACAACTATTTTCTTTGAAATGATGACTATCTTGAGGGCTGTCTTGGACAGCCTGCTTCCAATCCCCAAAAGATTGGGGCACTTGTTCTTAGCTGGAGACGACATGGGTGTGCGTGTACAGTGGCTTGGAGTGGTGATACGTCAGCAAGAAGGGGAGATTAGAACATACGGTCAGACTTTCTGTGGAACAGACTGCAGGAAGAGAGCTCAGGCAGGAAGGGCTACCCAAGTCAGGAGAGGCAACTGAGGGTCTGTTGGATGCGCCGACCGTGGAAATGAAGGTAGCCTGCACAGCATATGGGTTTGCTTGCCATCCTGGGACTCCTCCCGGAAGGCCGAGGAAGAGTTGACTGAATCAGTTTGCTCTCCCCACTACACCCCCTGCTTCTACTGTGGAGAGCGTCCACCTGATCGCCTGATGTGGTACAACCGGCCTTGATAGGCCACCGGAACTGTGATCCTCGGGGCAGACACCTGCTGGGCTGCTGTTTGGCTGGAGAGGGAGGAAGTCAAGAATGTAACTAAAGGCGTGGCCTTAGCCTCACGGAGGGGCTCAGCTGCCGGCTGAGTTAGAGTGGACAAAGAAAAAGCCCCGAGAGTGTTCACTGTAAAGCCTTCCAGGCCTTTTCCAGTTCTGAACTCCTGTGGAAATTGATCTCAGACTCTAACACATTTCAATATCTACTTGGACTGGAAATATTTTATTGTTTAAGATACTTGGGAAGTCATTGTGTCGGAGTTCATATTTCCTACAATTGGAACAAGGAAAACAATTAGCATTTTGTAGCCACCTACTATGTCCTAGATCTTGTACTCAGCAATTTTTCGGGGGGGGGAAGATTGGCCCTGAGCTAACATCTATTGCCAATCCTCCTCTTTTTGCTGAGGAAGATTGGCCCTGGGCTAACATCCGTGCCTATCTTCCTCCATTTTATATGTGGGGCACCCGCCACAGCACGGCTTGGTAAGTGGTGAGTAGCTCCTTGCCTGGGATCCGAACCTGCGAATCCCGGGCCACTGAAGCAGAGTGTGAGAACTTAACGACCACACCACTGGGCCAGCCCTGTACTCGGCAATTTTAAATATGTCTTTTCATGTCGGTGGGATGGTGGTGGGGTGGGGGGTGATTTTAGGGACCCAATGTGCTCTCATATTGATTCCCAGATTCCTACTGAAGACTCAGATTGAGTAGTTAAGAAACTCAGTGGCAAAAGGGTGAGCAGTTGTGGTGTAGGAGGGGTTCTTAGCAGGAAATCAAAGTGGTGAACCTTAGCCCTGGTGTATGGAGCAAAGAGCAACAGGTCCAAAGGGCTGGAGGGACACCAAGGAAGCGGTGATTAGCCAGGCTCCATTTGGATAAAGGAGGTTTAGGGACGGCTTCTCAGAAGAGGTGGAAGTTGAGTCAGGCCTTGTAACAAGAATCAACGGCATTCCAGCAAAGGGCACAGGAGAGAGGGGGCATAGAGGTCAGTGTGAAGGCAGGGTTAGGGCGTGGGGTGTTAGAAATAAGATGGAGCCCACTGGGGCTACAGCTGGGGCTGGGTCAGGCTGTTAATAGTCCCGTGTCCTCCTGTCACTTTACCCTGACATGATGCAACAGATGCAGCTGGCTGGAAGGGCCTGGAGGGTCAGTGACCCATTTCCCAGCATTTGCTCAGAACGTGCCCTGGGGAGACTTCACAAGCGTCCCTGGACTTTGTAAATGTGCACGAGGGAACTCCAAGTCCTAGAAGTTAGAGAGAACAGCAATTTCCTTTTATGATGAGAGGCATTTTTTAGAGCAGAATATTTCATATCTATTGTCTTCATTACACAGATGCATCATGTTAAAGCATTTCTTGAAGACATACCCACTATGTGTTTAGAGCTACATGTATATAGCGGGAGAACGGCTGCAGCCTGCCAACGAGAAGCTTCCAGTTGGGTTAGATCAACTCAGCCCACCCCAGGCAGCTGGGTGAGGGGCTGTGCGGTGCTGACTTGGGGCAAGTTGGTATCATCTAGAAGGCAGAGAGGGCTTCACGACAGGAAAAGGATTCGACTGGGAGGGGAGTGTGATCAGTGGGTGGAGGGGAGGAGTGAAAGTGTGCCATGTGAAGGGGAGCCCCAGAAATGTGCTTTCAGGGATGAGGTTGTGAAATGGAAACAATAGCTTTGGAGATCAGCCTTACTGGAATGGAATCAATCAAGCTTGGCATATCTGTGAGGGAGGTGGAATGGGGGAGAACATCAATGTTTAGATGGTTGAAGAGCCAGATAGAGAAGTTTAATTATGCTGCATTAGGGCAAGAGTAACAAGCACAAATGCATCAGTGTCTTCAGGGCCAGGAAGCTTTCGTAGCCTGAGAGGCAGTCATGTGTAGGGCGATAGGGAGCAGTGAAGTCTGTGGTGAACCAGAGAGTGTGAGGCAGGCCTGGAGACATCAGACTCATTTTTTAACATGGTGACAGAAAAACCAAACTTTGCTGTAGTTGTGATCATTGGTCTCTGAATTGGTTGACTATCTTTTTTGGAGGGGGAGGGAGATAATATTGCAAATATTACTTCACTTCAGGAAGTGAAGTAAAAGTAGTTTTAGGAAGTTGACCTGATATTTAATCAAGAGGGGGAGCAGAGGCAGCTAGTCATGGAGAAGGTGATTTCTAAACTCCAGGCATGAAGCCATAAGGCCTAGATGGAGAGAAAAGGGAGAAAGGGTCCGTGGGAAGGTGGAGAAAAGGGTAACTGAGAGACACTGGGAACAGCATGACAGCAGGTTACATGGAGGCAGGAAATGAAGAGAGAACCCACAAGAGCCCACGTGTTATTCACACACACAGAGAAGGGCCGGGTTTGAGGAGAAGGAGGATGGAAGTGATGCTAATCCATCCAGCAGAGCTGTCTTCTCAGCATTCAGTAATGTGGGCCCAGAAAGCAGGTGATCATCAAGGAGGTTCATGCTCAGTTTTTGAAGTCTCACCATTTCCCATCTCCTAAGCCAGAAATTATAAAACCAGAATAGTTTTATTAAAAAAATGCTGGAATATAAAAAAATCAATGCAAAACCCAAAGCCCCACCCTTCTTAGTTTTTTTGCATTTTCTTTGTCATTGTTAATAATATTGCTGTTTGCGCAGATACACGGTCTGATATTAGTACATCCCCAGGAACTATGGCAAGGTAAGTGAGAAAGAAAAGAGAGAAAGGAAAAGTGGGATTTTAATGAAGAAAAGTGAAGCATCTCCAACTTAAAAACAAACAAAACATTGTCATGATTATTGAAAATAGAAACCTGAGATAAAAATCCAAGGCTTTTACAAGTCTATGCACTCTTTATTAACTCATCCAAGAAAAACTCCCACAAAAGACTTCTGCGATGCTGGGAGTGGGGGCAGGGTATAAATAGACGTGCGGGAGACGTGAATTCAGACGGTTCGAAGCGCGCTGACAGTATGGTAAACAAACGAGCAGTTGCCTTCCTGACACAAACATTGGGACTCGGCTAGTTTTGATTTCTAGCTCTGATTCTGTGTGCCTGTGCCACCGAAATTAAGATTTCTCACTTTACATCTCACCATTCTTGATGGGGCCAGCGCTGGTACAACATTACACTCCGTCTAGAACGATTTCACCCTCGAAGCATAACTGCAGCATCTCATATGGCAACACAGCGTTGTATCCATGACTGCCTTTTCTTCCTTTCTTTCTTTTTTTTTGTGAGCAGAAAAATAATGTGGTTTGATGCAATGGCCCGACACAATAGGAGCTAATGAATAGAGCGTGTTGCACTTGAGAGACTGCAGTTCAATTACTGGCGGTACCAATCAAGTCAGAAATATTAACCATGGTAACCACAGATTTCCAGCTCTATAGATGTGTCGGGGAGGCAGTTGCTCTTTGGGAATCACCGGGGTCCTGGGAGGGAGAAGGGCTTGGAGGGACAAAGCACCACTGAGCTGGTGAATGCCGCCTTCACAAAGATGAGCGTTGATGGGCCACTGCTCCAAGAAGTCCCACTGAGGAGGCCCAGGGCTTTATTCCCAGAGAACTTGCAGGAGTCCAGGAAGGAAGGTACAATGGCAAAGAAATATGTATTTAGAGGGAGCTGAATAGGCTGAGAAAAAAGTTACATGCTATGGATCATGCATTACCACAATGAGCTGGATTCATTAGGATTTGGGGGCTGTGAGTTACGAACAGGGGAAGGTGGGTGTTATGGGTTGAATTCATATATTGGAGTCATAAACCCCAGTACCTCAGAATGTAACCTTATTTGGAAATAGGGTGATGGCAGATATAATTAAAGATGAGGTCATACTGGAGTAGGGAGGATCCCTAATCCAACATGGCTGGTGTCCTTATAAAAGGGGAAACGTAGACAGACATGCACACGGGG
Organism: Tapirus indicus; assembly: GCA_031878705.1. Lineage (NCBI taxonomy): Eukaryota > Metazoa > Chordata > Mammalia > Perissodactyla > Tapiridae > Tapirus > Tapirus indicus. The sequence goes on along the minus strand of CM062923.1, from coordinate 6,492,126 downwards.
GAAATGTCATGTGAACACGAAGACAGAGATTGGGACGATGTATCAGCAAACCAAGGAGTGCCGGAGACTGCAGCCAGGAGAAAGTGATGGAACAGGTTCTCCCTCAGAGCCTCAGAACCTACCAAAAGACCTGCCAAAAGCTTGGTCTTGGACTTCTGGCCTCCAGAACCGTGAGATGATACGTTTCTGTTGTTGAAGCTGTTCAGTTTGTGGTGCTCTGTTAAGGCAGCCCTAGCAGACTAGTACAACCTGGATCTGTTGAATCAGGAGCTTTGGGTGTAGGGCCCAGCTATCTGTGTTTGAACAGCCTGCCGGGAGATGCTGGTGCACACTCCAGTTTGAAAACTAGTGCTCTAAATCAGTAGTTCCCATCAGAATAATCTAGAGATGTTTTCTAAAAAAACAGACTTTCCTAGCAATTACCATACTCCCCCACCCCCGATTTGTTGAATTAGAATCTCACAGATATTTCTTGGAATAAGTTCTGAATCCCAGGGTGCAGATTCTCTTATGGTGCGTCCAGTGTTTTTCCATTGAGAAGGAATTGCTTTTCCAATAAGGGCTCTTCAGTTTTGCATCGAGTTTCCCAGTTTATAACAGATGTTAACATGAATTGTCTCATTTGCTTAGTTTTAGGACCTGATCCACTAGTGGGGAAGAATAAAAAGGAGAAACTTTCATTGGTTCAGTGGTCCCTCAGTGAGCCAGGTGTGGGACACAGGCCCGTGCAAGGCTCTCTTCTCCCAGGTGAGAGCCCAAGGATGCCCTGGGCTCTGGAAGAATCATACAAGTTTGACTTGCAGCCAGAGAATCTTGCAATACTTGCTCATTTAATGCCTGGTCTTTTTTTTGGTTGGCTTGATTTAGAATAGAATCCTAAAATGCAGTCTTGACTGTGTCCCCACTTCCAACCCTCCAGGGCCTCCTCTGTCTCTCGTTACCTTCAGGACAGCACCTGATTTACTGGGCTGGGCCCTTCACGGTTCACCCCGACTTAGTTCACCAGGCTCGTTTCTCACCCGACCCTGTCTGCTCCCCCCTCACTCATGCTCTGTGCCAGTAGCTATAATGATAGTAAAGACAATGGCTAACACAGCCCTTACCGTGTATTACTCTCAGCTCTTCTCAAACATCAATGTGCAAAGTCCCCCCGGGATCAGGTTCCAGTTCAGTGTCTGAAGTAGGCCCAAGACTCTGCATTTCTAATGAGCTCCCAAGTGCTGCTGATGGTGCGAGGCACTTTAAGGAGCAGGCACTTAGCACATATTAGCTTATTTAATCCTCACAGCAACCCATGAGGTTGGTGCTCTTGTTGTCCCTTATTCAGATGGGGAAACTGAGGCACAAGATGGTGAAGTGACTTGCTTAAAGTCACATAGCAAAGTGATAGAACTAGGATTTGAACCCAGGAAGTCTGGCTCTAAGGTCCACTTTCTTGGCCATTTCCCCATGCTGATTTTCAAATAGGCATGACTAACTATTTGTGGTTTCTCAATTCCCCATTTTCTTTCTCTCCTCTGTGCCTCTTATGCAAGTTAATCAACCTCTCCTCCCCTCAATGTTCTCATCTGTGAAATGGGGCTATGACAGTACATACCTCTTAGGGTTGTTATGGGGACTGAACAAGACAATCTGTGGAGCTTACTTTTGCTGCTTCTCCTCTTCCTCCTCCTATAATTAATGATTAATAATAATCATTATTATTATGTGGTTAAAAATGTGGACTTAAATCCAACTGACTCTGCTTGAGCTCCCTCTGTAGGATTCCTTAGCAGCATGAACTGGCATATCACTTAAACTCTCTATAAGTTAGTTTCCTCTTCTAAAAAGGGTACAATAATGATTCCTTCCTCACAGAGTTAATTTGTGAAGGATGAATTAGATAATACACATAAAAGCTCTTTGTGTAAGCCAGACATAGAGGAAGGTGTTAAAAATGTTAATAATTATTCTTTTCATTCAATGAACACACCCCTTTCAGCCACATCCACACATTCTTACTCAACTAATATTCTAAGTCCTTGCACATGTATCATCTTATTTAATCCTTACAAGAATCTTATGAGATGCTTATTTCCACTGTACAAATGAGAGAACTGAGTCGCAGAACCAAAAGGACTTGCTTAATGCCTTGCGGCTCATGATTGGTGGAATAGACTTGAAACCCCCAACCGTGTCCATTGGTTCCTCTTTCCACAATGGTCAGTGGTGTGACCTTCACAACGAGTGACCCATGAAATGCAAAACAAGAAGAGCACTCACGTGCTAGCTTCCCCTTAGCTAATTATCTACTCCCTTATCTTGGAGCTTGTTTGTGGTTTCCTTAAATCCCTTTTTGTTCACTATGTCTTTACTTGCTGTCTTTCTTTTCACACACATTTGTACTACTTGCTTTCCGACTGTTGCCCATTTTGTGATAACTCTCGGTCATGGCGGCATGGGTAGAGTTGTCATGGCCAGTTCTGGCAACCCGTCTCTTCCTCGCCCTTTAGACTCATCCCTTTAGCTGAGATCCAAGTGCCCAGAGACAAGATGTTGGGGCAGAGTGGGAAATGGTTTCGCAATCTTTGCTTCTGGTAGAACTAACTTCCCCCTTCATCTTCTATGAAACAGGGGCAAGAGCGGTTGATATAAAACTTGAAAACTGAGTCCAGATTATTTCAGTGCAGTGTGCACCCATGTTCCTTATGGTGCTCTAATATGAACTGAGCATCCTTTAGGGGAGAGGAGAATATTTTAAGTAAATTGGAACCTTTCCTGAGGTTGGTGGCTAACTTACAGATACTCATTCATTTTGGAGTTAGGATATCTGGCTCTGTCCGAAGTATTACATGGCCTATACAAGTGTTATTTGTGAAATTTAAGTGAATTCATATTCATTTTGTTTTCACTTCAACAAGCATTTCTCCTAGGCCTGTGATGTGCTTATAAATAGGACAGATCTTTTTGGGATTAAAGGGCCCAGAACACACACACACACACACACACACACACACACACACACACACACACACGAAATCTCTTATATTGAACTTGAGAAGATTTGCTTCTTACTTGGAGAACTTACAAAGGAAAGACTTGGAAAATATTTGTGATGTTTTCCAATTAGGAACCCTCTGGAATGACGGTCAAATGCTGGATGAATGACTGTCAGCCAAAAGCAGTGCTTTTTGTGAATAATTTGGACCACTTTGTCCCTCTGACCAAAGGGAGACAGAATTTTCACGTTATTGGGGTGGAGAGAGGGCAGAGATGTGGAGATCTGTTTTTCTAGGATGGAAGTGGTGATATTGTGGAAAGAAAATTGAAGTTGCAGACCAAAAACTTGCATTCCAATTTTTGGTCTGATATTTGTTCACAGTGGGATCTTACACAAGTTAATTAACCTCTCTGAACCCAATTTGCTTGTCTGTAAGATGAGTTAAAATATCTACATTAAGGATTGCTGAGTAGAAGAAATAGAATAAGAGACGCAAACATATTCTGTAAACATTGACGTGCTGTATTCATCAAGAGATTATTATTATAATAATGTTGACAACATGACTAACCTGAATGTCCAAACATGGGGACGATGTGAAGCAAGGAGGTGAAAGAACAGATCCACCGTGGCGTCCCCATTGCTGTCCCCAACAAGCGGCCAGGCCTGAACTGGGAGGAGGGAGTCAGTGTAGCTGAAGCATAGAGGGTGCAGCCTCAGGGCATGGGGGGACCAAAGCTAGAGAAGTGTAGAATGTAGTGCCATTAACTACATTCACAGCGTTGTACAACCATCACCATGACCTAGTTCCGGAATCTTTCATCACCCAAATGGAAAACTCAGACCTGTTAAGGAGTTACTCCCCATTCCTCCCCCCTCCGAGCCCCTGACAACTACAAATCTGCTTTCTGTCCCTATGGATTTGCCTGTTGCAGATATTTCCTATAAATGGAATCATACAATAGGTGACCTTTTGTGTCTGACTTCTTTCACCAAGCATAATGATTTCAAGGTTCATGCACGTTGTAGTGTGTATCTGTACTTCATTCCTTTTTATCTCTGAGTAATATTCCATTGTACGGGTATGCCACATTTTGTTTATCCATCCGTTAGTTGAAGGACATTTGGGTTCTTTCTACCTTTGGGCTACTATGAATAGTATTGCTATGAACACTGTTGTGCAAGTTTTTGTTTAAATCTCGTCAACTCTTCCCTCCCACTATTTCATTCTCCAAATAGCCAAAATAATCTTTTAGAAGATAAATCTGATCTTCTCATTCCCTTTCTTAAAGCTTCAGTGGCTTTCCATGCCTTGCAGGATAAAATTAAAAGTCATGAACGTGGTCTGCAAGGCCCTGTGTCACATCACATCAGCCCGTGTTTTGTGCACTTCAGCCACTTAGCTTCAGCCACTTCAGCTTCTTTTGGTTCCTGGAATACAACACGCTTCTACCACCTCTGGTCAGTCCCACAGCTTTTTCAGCTCAGCCTATAAAGCTCTTCTGGATTCCTCTTTACCAAGCTCACTCTAAATCACCCTTGAGATTTCAACTAAAATCTCACTTTCTAGGCAGACTTTAATGCTTCTAGACTAAGTCTAGCCCCCATATTTTGAATTCTCTCACACCCTACCCTTCTCCTTTGTAGCATGTATCACAATTGCAATTACACTGATTAGTCGCCTATCCCTAAAAAAATGTAAGCTCCGTGAGGGATGGTACAGAGTTGTCTGTACACAGCTGTAAATCCAGCACTTAGCACGTTTCCCTACAGGTTGTAGGTGTGCAGCTTTCATTTGTCCAAAGTTGAGGGTGTCCAACCCCCAGCAACACTGACACATCTACCAGTCTCTGCCCTTCCTCTCTGCCGCGCCACACTTCCTGAGTTAGCGCAGTGTGGGGCAGAGACAGGGAGGCCCCTTTGTCCTGCGAAGAACTGGGGGAATGTGCACCATTTCCTGTGAGGTCCATGTAGATGGCAACGTTCTCCGTGTTCTGTGATAGCTGCGAGGTGAGAGGTGCGATCTTTTACTTGGAGATTGGAAAATAAAGTGAAGGTGCCATGTGGCAAAATTGCTTTCATCTGGTCTATGACTGTTTTCTGTTAAGCAGAGGAACTGCAGCTCCAGTGAAAGCTGAGAATGTGCAATGGCTGAAATATATTAAGCTTCGGGCCAATGTTCATATATTTGAAATGATGTCAGAGCCATGAAGACAAAGTCACTTCATCTCCTACAGAAGACTGAGTAAAGTCAGTGCCCTGTGGAAGACAACTTACAATATCTTCCTCCTGGAACAAACTAGGGGCAAGTGGGGTATGGTAATCTCTACCAGGAAAATGACAATGGTGACCACACTCTGTAGGGTCCCCACGGTGCTGTAGGTGGTGGTGCCAGCTGGGGCCACACTTTCATATTGCAAGAACGAGCCACTGCAGGTGAATGACCACTGCATTGACAGAGGATAGAAGGACTTCATCTAGCTGGTGGTCTGGGCTGAGGTCAGCCATCAAAGCCGGCAGTGGGGAGAACAAAGGAGGCCCAGCTAGACAGGTTCTCGGCTAGGGTGAACATTCAGATCATTCTGAGTCTTGCAGCCCACGAGGCATATGGAAAGTCTTAATGAGGAGAGTGCTTGGTTAGGCATTTTTTTTTTCTATTAAAAAGATTTTTAGTGAGGAAATATTGACTGTCAAGCATTAATCACCCTTCAAAATCCTGGCTAACACCCACTGAGCGTGCCCCCATGCCAGACACTGGGCTACATTCCTTACATGCATCATTGCTTCTAAGTCCCCACAATGACCTCCCAGGTGGGCGTCCTGATTAGCCCATTGTATATATGGAACTGGAACTTGGAGACGTTCAATAACTTGTCCTAAGGTAGTTAGCTAATAAACAACAGACGTGACATTCTTACCCGGTTTTCTTTGAATCTAGAGCCAGCGCTTTTAACCGTTACGGTGAATTGACACTATTTTGGAGATATGGGACAAGTGGAGGCCGCCCTGAAGATTGAGGCCTATGCAGCAGAAAGTAGTTATAGATGATGAAATAGAGAAATCCATCCTTGGTGTCCCCATAGGAATGCATTGCAGATTTTTCAGAATCACGTACAGGCAAACATACACACATACACACACACACAAAACAAAACAAAACAAAAACAGGCAGATGAGCCAGGAGCCTCCAGGGACAGTGTCTTCCTGTCAGCCCTACAGGGCCCGGTGAATTGGTTCAGGTTGGAATCATGTGACCAAACTATGCAGTCATCCTCTTGAATTCTGTTTCTGGAATTGCATTTCTGGATCAATGTTACATTTGACTTATGGTTTTACTCCTTTGACAATATCAGAAAGAGGTGGGTCATTTTCACCTGTTCCCCTTATACAGCCTCATGGCAAATAGCAATTATGTTAAATCCAGCACTAACTCATGTGATCGGCATGCACAGTCTGCAAGGTGTAGGCACTGGGTGGGACGTGAGGATGAGGGAGGCACTGGCCTTACCCTCAGGAAGAGGACAGTCCAGTGGAAGGGACAGGCATGCAGTCTGGCAATTGGAATACACTGAGGAGAAAGAGACAGAGAAAAGAAGGAGTCCTAATAGTGGGCTGACTGTGTGCCTATTACTCTTGGACATCTTGACCTGCCGCTCAAGGTTAGAGCCTTTATCTACATCCTTCTAGTGTCATGGAAGGGGTGAGTTTAAGGCTGTCAGCCTCCCAAATGTGAGACTGGCTTTTACACAAGGAGGTTGATTTTTATTCAATGATGGGGTTACGGAAGACAAAGCTACAGATGAATCTGTCCCACTCGGCCATGGGACAGGTAAAGAGCAAATGTTTCATGGAAGGTATACACCCCCAACTATAGTAAGGTTGGTGCAGGTACAGGTTCATCAGAAAGGCAGCTCCTGACCCTGGGAAACCTGGAGCCTAGGGAGCATTAATATGACCGATAATCCCTATGCCTCAGGCTTGCTGGGATGAAGGTCAGGGTCAGGGCGATGGGAGCACAGAGGAAAGAATGACTAGAGCTGATGGGAGCCAAGGAAGGAGTTGGAGATTCTGTGGATCAACAGTAGTTTGGGGAGAGCAGAGAAAGAGAGCCTCCGAGGAGGAGGCAGAGCCTGGGCTGGGCCTTGCTTGGCGTGGAGGAAGCCCTGGGCAGTTTGGTGTCCTGCAGAAGGTCTCTGCATCCTGGGAGTGGAGAGGAGTAGCATTAGATGAGAGAAGTGAGACCTATCTGACCTCAGCGAAGCTCCTCCATGACAAAGCCATTCGCCATGACGTGTAATTCACGGTGATTGTGAGAAAGCAGGGACACAATTGCTGAAGAATCACTTCTCCTTGAGCCCGTGTATTTTACTGAACTTTAAGATAATTTAATGACACCATTCAGAGAAGGAACCCCAGTTCCTTGGAGACAAAAGTATTGCCATTCTCTCTCTTAGGGCTCCTGTAGGACCTAGCATGGTGCCTGGCACAAAATATACTTTTAATACACTTTTATAGAAATGAATTAAACTTTAAACCTTTGCTTTTCAGCTCATTCAATTCAATCAATCAATCAATGTTTAGTGGTTGTTGACAGAAATATAATCAAAGAATTTCAGATCTAAAAGGACCCTTGGATATTGGCTATTCACATATCTCATACAGATGAAGATGCCAAGGCCTTGAGATGTTAAATAATTTGCCCCCAAATTACCAGGTAGCATAGATGGTCAGGTAGAGGCCACCCAAATCTTTATAGTCTAAGAAACAGAGCGATAATGCAGATCCTCTGGAATTGCATATGTCTTCGGATGTGGTCTATTCATTTGTTTGTGGCTGGTCTTCTCTGTTATTTAGAGAGCAGTGCTGTAAGATAAAGACTGTTGGTCTGGTTCCATTACACGTGAGTTGCCTTCCATCTGTCCCTGGGTGATGCACTGCCCTCCTCACCTGCTCATAACCCAAAAGATCAACGGTGGGAGTGAAGCTGGATCAGTGCAAAATCACCTCTCAAGTGTTTAGTGGGTGTTTTCCAGAACAGTGCTAGCTGCTGGGGTTTAATGGACATCAGGAGATGAATCAGACGTGGTTCTTGCCTTCATGAAACTCAGAGTCGATTGGCAAAATAGCATAAACACAAGAAACAGGACTAAGAGAGTGAAATGACCATAGGAGGCAGCTAGCAGAATGGCCCAGGTTGTAGGCCCTCGTGATGGTGGGGCAGTGTCTCCAAACCTCAATCAGGGTTTAGTTTTGCTTGTTCTTCACTTAGATCAGAACCATTTGGTACCCTTGCAATAATTTACTGTTAAAAAGGGAATGAGTTGAGTTTTCCCTCCTGAAAATCAGTGATGAGGAAACAGCAGGAGAGAGCCCGGAAGCACTATTCGCAAACCAGTGAAGTTGGAATTGAACAGGAGAATGTTGTCCAGATGTGCTCCAGGATTCCTCAGGGTGGACTGCATTTTCTGCAGAGAGAAGAGGAGAGCAGGGAAACACTAGTTTGTAATACTATTTCACTATTTGTGGGCTATGCATGATCTTCCATGTGGAGTAAGGGGCCAAGTTGATTTTGGATGGGAGGTTGACAGGTGAAGGTAGTGGCACCTTTCACCAAATCTCTCAGAAGGAGCAAACATTTGTTCTTAGTGCTGTCAAGTGAATTCTGACTCTGCAACTCTGTGGACAGCGAGCAGAACCCTGCCCGGTCTTTTTGCACCATCATCTCACCTCCCGCGCTCTATCAGACAACGCTCTGCTGCTGTTCATAGGGTGTTCGTGGTCAACTTTTTGGAAGTGGGTGGCTAGGTTCTTCTTCCTTGTCTGTCTTAGTCTGGAAGCTCTGCTGAAACCTGTCCACTGTGGGTGACTCTGCTGGTGTTGGAAATCCCAATAGCAGAGCTTTCAGTAACATGCATCACAGTATGACAACTGACAGGTGGGTGATGTGATTCCCTGCCTGGGAAATGAACCCAGACTGCAGTGGTGAGAGCCCCAAATCTTAACCACCAGACCACCAGGGCTGACTGCAGCAAACATAGCTTCTTGATAATCTGGATTGGGTGTATATTACCAAGGACACCCAAAAAAAGCCAGCCCACTCAGAACAGGACATATGGCATTTCTGCACAGATGAGAAGAGATGTTTGTACTCATGCCTAACTAGTGATCCTTGTGAGACCACATGGTTTATTGTGACTAAGTTCCCATAAGAAACTTAGCAGAATTAGCCACAGAACCAATCCGAATCATCAAAATCTAATCATAAGCACCTCCTCTAAAATCAAGCCCTTTTAATTCCACTCAAAAGAATCTTTGTATCACCCACAATAGTCTTCCCGGGCTCTAGCACATAGTAGGTACCTGCTAAATATCTGCGGAATGAATGGAAGAAATGCGTGATCATGGGAAAAAGGAGACAGAAACACATCAAGTTAATGTCTTCGCTATGTATGAACATGCATAAATAATCAAGAAACTGATTAAATTTACGGATTTAGGAAATAACCACTCAGGATAATATTTCTCTACAAATGTATTGTTAGATGTGTTATCTAATTTGGCCCTCACAGCAGAGTAGATACTTCTGTTTCCACTTTATAGAAACTAGTGCTGGGATGTATTAAGTGACTGTCATGGATGATTGCTATAACAATAGGGTTCATCAATTGCAACAAATGTGCCATTCTGGCGGGGGATGTTGATAATGGGGGAAGCTGTGCATGTGTTGGGGCAGGGAGTATATGGGAACTCTCTGTGCCTCCCTCTTAGTTTTACTGTGAATCTAAAACTGACCTAAAAAATAAAAAGTCTTTATTAAAGAAATATATTGAGCAAATGATGAGTGACCTGCATGAGGTGACTCAGCCAGCATGTGATAGGACAGACAAAACTTGTATCTCCTGATTCCTATTTGGTGCCCTGACTTAAGGTCACTCCTGAGTCAAGACCAAACAGCAGTGTGTTCCTGACCTATCACCCGCTTCTCTGGATTTTGGTTCAGAATCACTGGTCAAAGGATACCACAAAATTTCTACATGCTTATTTATCCTCCTTCTGTAGGCCATTTCTCCACGAGTGCACATCACTGTCACCGATGCTAGTGTGAGAGTTTCCGGAAGGTAAGGCTAAGTCACCCCCTTCCTCCTCTGTTCTTCCTTCATACCTTGTGCTTGCCTCCTTGTCACCCTGGATCATGAGCAAGCATTTATCTCTGTCTCTCATCATATTCTAATCTTCTCAAAGACTGAGCCTGTGTCAGACTCAACTTTCTATGCCCTCTCCCAGCTCAGTGCTTTGAGGGTAATAGGTTCTCAAAAATTTCTTACTGTAGAATAACTATGACTGTTTAACTGCCTTTAGCTGTCACATATAAAATAGATTCTAAATACCTTTTGATGGTGGTAATAACAACAAATAATAATACCAAAAATTCTTGGGTTATTGCGATGTTAAAACAAAAGATTACCTAATTGTATGAAAGAAGCTTTTCCTTTGGAAACTGCAAAAAAGTGCTTCACTTGTGCCATAAAGTATTTCAGCCCCTGATATGACTCAGTCACTCAGCATAGTATGATCATAGTGTGTGGATGGAAGATGTGAGATTAATAGTTTGCATCCCAATTGGCGGGTGTTCCTAACTTGATTCAGACAACATTTTCTTTTGCTCACCATTTTGGACCACATACCTCCAAAAGGCTAAATCCCACTTTTCAGAGTTGGTATTTACTGAGTCATTTCTGGTGAGCAGAATGCCATAAACATGTCTGAAGTTGATTACATTAGTTCCTGCCTAACGTAAGAGAAAGGGGACAATGATAGCAAATATAAAGTGTGTTCCTGTTGATTAGAAAGCGTAGGTTGTAGTCTAAGTATTGGAGATTTTCTCAAAGTAAAGATTCCACCAAAGAAAAGAGCATGAATCAGAATCAGACATCCAGTCACATGGAGACAAATGTGTTTCCTAGTGGTGTTGATAAACCGAGACAGATGAGGGGGAAGATCAGGCAAATGTTTGCAAGTAAAGTTTCAGAGAGCAAAAGCAGATTAGACACATCAGAGAGAAAATTTGCTTCAAAAATAGAAATTAATTTATTTAGTAAGTCAAAAGATAAGCTGGGTTGTCATTGTCAGGAGAAAATTGAATGATGCTCACTGAAAAAAAGTGTGTTTAATCCCAGGGAGTTCAACTTTTGGAAATAATTTTAGAACTAGATTAAAAAGTAACTTTGGTAACTGCCTCTCCAGCCCTTTATTCCTCCTTTTTTGAAAAAAAGTCCAAGTTTCCTCTGAATCGAGTTTGAACATTCCTAGTGGAATTTGTCCGAGGCTCCGTAAATTGCTAACATTCCATCTTGCCATGTCTTATAAACATATAAAAGGCTATTGTTGCCCAGACTTAGGTTTTTAATAATTTTTCAACTCCTTTCCCTCTGGAGTCCACTTAAAGTCATCCTCCGCTGGGAAGCCATTTGTGAATATCAGAGCTTCATTATGAGAACAAAGAGGTAGTCTTTCTGTAGAGAATAATTCTGCACTGGCGGAGAGCTGCACTCGATGACCTAATAGGTCTTTTCTATCTCTAATTTCTGTTATTCTATGAAAATCATCACTCACTAGGAGAAACAGATGTTGGCTGGAGACAATGGCGGTGAGGACCGTCTTCCTTCATCAGCCCCTTTCAGAGGCGTGGTTGCCACCTCTTTTTCCCCCCACTTCTCTCCTCTGTGGCAGCTGATGAGATATTTATAGCCTCTTCCTCAGCCTGCCAATTATAATTATCAATATCTCCACTGATAAAAAAAGAGGCATCGTCAGAATTGTGCACAGTATGTGATAAGCCAAGTTTGAGTTGAAAATGAGAATGGTTTCTTCCAATCATGGACAAAAGAGAGGTGCCTTTTGTGGCAGGGCTGCCATCCGGGCCACAAGAGAGATCTTAGCTTCCCATAAAGCACCTCTGTGGACAAAGAGCAAGGTGGAGATGCCCTTACGAGCAGCCATTGCTTGAATAGACAATGCTGTCTGTACTGTACAGAGTTAGAGAGTTGCTCTAAATATAATAAATAAAAGTGAACTCTTATACCAGGCAGCACAGCTTAGTAATTGCTGTTTTGGAGCTCACGTCTCTGCAGCTATTTAGCTCAGCATTTCATCTCCAGCTGCAGCACAATTTTTGCCAAATATAGATAAATGAAGTTAAAGTTATTGGCAACCACTAGTTCTGTGTCCCTGTTTTGAGTTTATAGATTTCATAGGAATGGCATTACTTTGTTCCTGCAGCAGACAATTGTTCTTCTGAAGCAAGAAGCAAGAACTTTCTCCACGGTACAGTCTGTAGGGCATTGACTGAGGCCGGAAATCGTATCAGAGAGAGATATGGGCAGCCAGAGTGAGATTTCTGTTCGAGCTATGGATCGGTTGAAATTTGGTGGTGGAGGGAAGACAGGCTCTCAACCCAACCAACATATTTTAAGGGTTTCCAAACCTTAATGGAATTTTAATAAAGTATCTGCAGACGCCCTCTTTCATCACAGGCTGCCTCCCAGTAGTGATGACTCCATCCGGATCTGCAGCTTTTCTGAGACCCACCTTCAGAGATACGCAGCCCCCGTCATCTGAAAGCGGTGTTTGGCTCTACCCTTTTATTTCTGGTGAAATTTGAGGCTATAAAATTTCCTTTTAGATGACTAAGAATTATAGTGTTAAGAATTAAAAGTGATCTTAGAGTTGGAGTTCAACTGTCCAGAGCGTACAACTCCCTTCTGAGGTGGATGACCTCTGACCTCTTTTTGATCACCTTCCTTTGAACATAAAGCTTAGCCTTCCACGAGGCATTTGCTCCCATTATCTGGTCTCATTGCTGAAGTTAAATATTTATTCAGCGCTTTTTTGGTAGAAGTTAGTGGTCAGCCATCATGCCTCTCCTCCATGCTAAACACATCCGTTCCCTCAATTATCTTGTGGCTTTGTTTAGACTCCTTATCACTCTAGTGGCTTTGCTGTTTTGGAAAAAATGCTTTCTAGAACCTTATGCAACTGCAAAATAGGATGAGAAGACACATTTTGGAAGGAGATCATCATGTGAGTCAAAGTCAATTCCACTCACACACACACACACACACACACACACACACACACACACACACACACACACAATCTCAACATCTTGGTCATTAACTGACCTGAAACTATTTGGTTAGATTCTTGAGGTTAACTTTTCTCTCCCTGTTTATCTCACTTATACTCCAAAAAGGTCATACCCACATTTCTTTGCTTGCTGACCCCTCTGTATATAATATTAGAACAGTCATAAATTAGTCTCTTTTTCCTCCTCTCTCCCTCTCTCCTGCTCTCTTTCACTCTCTCCTTATTTTCTTTTTTCCATGAGTGATTTAAGCCCATTTAACAGATGAATAAAATTCAGCAATGAGAAAATAATTTAAATATTCTAAAATTCATCTTTTTCAATTCATGTAATATTGGCGATCACCTCTGTTGGAAATCACTTTAGGAAACACCTTTCCTTTCCATTATCTTTCTACCAAATCGCAAGACAGTGCAGCCCCCCCTTTCCTGTTCCCCTTGCCCAGACAGAGGCGTGGGTGCACTCTCTATAGCCCGTGGCAGCTCTACATCACAGTTGTCACATTGTATTATAAATATGTATTTTCACGTAGCTCCTCCCGTCCACATAGGTTAATGATCACTTTTAATGTATTTTCACATTCTAAGTCTTAGCACACTAATGACTGATGTATAGATGGTCCTCAGCAAATATTGACTGAATGAATGAATGTGTTCACAACAAAAATGATTTTGGGAAATAGCCCCAAAGTAAAGGGAGGGCCTCTGAACACAGTTTACAGAAGAGACAAGGGTGCTTTAGTGACTGTCTCTGCAATATGGAGACATCTGCTTGCTCGCTCCATGCTTGGCCCAGCTAGCCAGAGAAGCCTTGCCCCAGCCCAGGGATGCTGCGGGGACTGGAGCTGAGAAGGCTCTGCCCCTTGAGGATTCGATTCTGGGAAGTCAGAGGAAAGGCACGCGCTGTTTGAGATGCTGCTAAGGGCTTGGCTGTGGGCGCAGAGCTGTAAAGTGCACTCGCAAGCTCTCACTGGCTGCCTGTTGGGTCTGTTCCTCACTCCCCAGGCCTGAGGGCTCCCCTGTGCCTCCAGACATGCCAGGATCCGCTGCTGCCCCCTTCTCCTTTTGAGGAAACGTGTCGGGTCGGCTCAGGGGGCGGGGGCCTTCACTGCCTCTCTGAGCCTGAACTTGTGACAGCTCTTCTTGTCTTCTACTAACAGCACAAGAAGGAGTTCTAAATTATTTAATTTGAATATGAAGTTCCCCAGAGTAAAGAACCTGTAGGAATTCTGTTCTTGCACCCCTGAAGAAGGTACTGAAACAACCATTTGTTCTGGGTCCTTAGACTTGCCCTAAGGCAGAGACTAGATCTGGGAGCATCTTTTCTCTAGATTGAATTTGTTGTGATTCTGAGGGGATGTAAATGAGTTGCAGCAAAGAAGTATTGAATTGGCCTGGCAGGACTCCCGCGGCCATAGGCTGGCAAAGGGCCGGAACGCCTGGCGGTGGCCAGGCTGCTGGCTCTGACCTGTCAGCCAGTTTAGGGTCATCCTTGAGTGTCAGAGTTCCTCTCGTGTGCCCTGCTTTTCTTGGTCCATTTAGGTCCATAGCTACCATTAGCTTTTTTCTTTCCTTTTTTAAAATTTGAGGTAAAATCCACATAACGTAGAATTGGCCATTAACCATTTTAAAGTGTACCATTCAGTGCCATTTAGTGCAGGCACAGTGTTGTGGGACCACCACCTCTGTCTAGTTCCAAGACATTCTCATCCCCCCAAAAGGAAACCCTGCACCCACTAAGCAGTCACTCCGCCTTCCCCCTTCCTCAGCCCCTGGCACCCACTATCACGCTGCTGCTAGCTTTTGCATCTTAACATGTCAGAACCAATTCTTTCCACTCATTTTATTTGCAAAAATGTATTAAATACATTTTATTCCAGGCACCACACTAAGCATTTAATATTCATTAACACATTTAATCCCCACAGCAACACTATAAAACAGTTACTATTTTTATTCCTACTTTACAAGTGAAGAGACTGGGCCCAAGAGTAGTCAAGTAATTTTCTCAGCGTCACACAGCTAGGAAGTGGCAGGGCTAGGACTCAAACGCGCCCTAGCCCTACTAGAATCTTACACACTTAGCTATTATCTTCCAATATGTTCTGTTCAGACACTTCATTTTCAGCCGCTGCCCACTGCTGCCCTCCTCTCCCTGCTGCCACAGCTTCGAGACACTATGACAGAACTGCCTTCTTTCCTCATTAACCACACAAGCCTTTTCATTCTTTGCCTTCTTCTGGTTTTGTTCTGTAGCTTCCTGGGCATTGGGCGGCAGAAGAAAGATCCAACATGAACATCTGTGTTGTAATTTTCCATGACTATCTCAGAATGACTGAAGACATGACTACTATTTTCTGGATCAAAAAGTCTTTTAGGCTTCATCCTGACCTCTTTGGACAAACATGGTTTAGGTATGAGTCCAAACGCTTCACAACATTCTTTTAGAAATTGAGCAAAGCTGGAAATTTTGTCAGAGAGAAACAACCAAAGTTCATGGCCAAATAGTAATGTGTTTGCTTAACCTTGGGGAAAAAATTTTTTTTAAGTTATAAAGTTTGATGTAATTTTAACCCTCCGCCAAACTAAAAAGGCAACAGAAAACACGATAGGACCCAGGTTTTCAAATGTGAAAATGTTCTGTGTGTGGATATGTATAAATATTTTAAATATGTTTTAACTTTACTATGAATACATATACATGCTTCTTGTAAATACACAGACCTAGTTCTTCCAAATTTCAGAGTCATAGGGGTTATTGGTTTTATCTATTTCTCCAACATTAACAATGTTTGTTTTCAGAAAACAAAGGTAGCTTTTTAAACGAGGTGCAGAATCATTGGGGATCACCACAGTTGTAGGTGGGGTTTGGATCCTGTCCCATGTTTGCTTACAAGGTGGGCAGGGGGTGGGCCTTTGAGCAGTGTCTTGTCCTCTGTGGAAGTCAGCCCCTGGGTCTCAGCGAGCTCGTGGGTCTACAGGCCTGCTAGAGGCCCCTGGGATGGTAAGGCGATCATTATAATGTGAGCTCACACGTGATCCCTAAGTGGCAACACTGTCCTACGTGCCTTGTGTGTTTCATCTCCTCTAATCCTCATAATAAATCCATAAAGTCAATGCCATTATCATCCCCATCCCATGGGGGAGGGAACTGAGGCACGGCCCACAGAGTCAGGTTTTAGTGTGGAGTCTGCTTTCATTCCTGGCACTGGGAATGCAGACGTCGCTCTCCCTTTTGACCGTTTAGCTTCCTTCTATTTAGATAAACGAAACTCAAGGAAATGAACACAGAATCTCCTGCTGGATTCTCTGTTTAGTCTCCACGGACAGAAGTGAGAGGGGTCCTGTGGTCTTTCATCTGCCCCAGGCGTCTCCCCAGCCGCGCTGGCCTCTGTGCCTGTGGAGGACGGTGCACCGGGGCTGGGCCTCAGAGAGACGCAGGGCTTTCGATGACCCTGTAAAATCACAGACTTCTTCATGCTGGTGCTTTTCACCTCACAGAGAAAAGGGAATGTTAAGTCCTATTTGACGACTTTGGGTTTTTCTTTTCGCTCTTAATGAGAAGAGTGGGAGTAGAATTCCACACTATCTCAAAGAAATGTAGCCATATATTTTTAGTTAGAGCACACATAATCTTAGTAGTATATTATATGTGGCCCAACAATAGCAGTTCCTCAATTAAATACTTTGTGCCAATGCATGGCTTGTTGTCTTCAGCGGTGAGGGCCGACCCTGACCGTGCAAACTCTTGTCATCACTTCTATGTGTCGTCTTCAGTCCTGTGGAGCAGGTTCTGTGTCCAAGTCAGGGCTCTTCCGTGATGAAGTAAATGAGAAGAAATGAAGACGAGAAAGGACAGTAAGAGAAAGAGCCCAGGAATCCAGTTGCCCCTCGCGTACGACCAATAGAAGAGAAATGTTGCCCAGTCAGATGTACAACACTTGTCAGAGCATGAGGTACCTGGTAGGCAATCAACAGATATTGCTAACTTGGTTCTCCCAGCTAACATGAGGGTCCTAGCCAGGTAAGACCAAGATGACAAATAGATTTAGCTTGATGTGACAAGTCTCCCCACTTGGTAGCGGGTGTATGGAGAACTTTGATGAGAAGGATTCTAAAGCTGAGACTTCAGTGGGAAGGCTCGCAGGGCTGGCTCAGGACGTTTGCCACGGGTAACCAGGGGCTGATTGGCAGTGTGCTTAGTGCATATGTGACCAAGTGATGTGGGATAGTAAAAATGTATATCATTTATAGTCCTACTAAAAGTGTATACTAGACATTTTACAAATGTTAACTCATTAATTATTCTAGCCACCCTATGAGATACTTGTTATTAAGTTCATTTTCCAGATGAGGTAATTGAGAACTTAAAAGCTTAAGTAACTTGTCCAAGGTTACGTGGCAGTTCAGTGGCAGAGCCCGGGTTTGACCTCACGTCTGTCTAGTTTCAGTCTTGCTCTCTCCACCACTTTCTGCTGGCTGCAGTCAGAAGTCAGCTGTCATCTCTGCTGAGCACTCCAGAACGCATTACTGATGGCCTTTTGTCCAGGGTGCTGACCTGGGGCATGGCGTTTCCTGATCAGCAGATGCTTGTCTTCGTTTGGACATAGAGAAAATCCTCGGGAGAAATGTGGATTGGGGAGCAATCTGTAGATGACCTGGGCATTCTGCCTTCTCTCTGACAATATGTGGCATGGACTGTCCTCTTCAAAGTGACAAACTGAGAAGAATGATCAGCTAATTGGGACGTGGAGAACACCTTATTTTTTTTACCTGATAGATCCAGGGGCCCATTTTTTGTGTGTGTATGTTTCAATAAATCCTAAATTATGAGGGGAGTTTCCTCATGATTCATTATTTCACTTTTCATGTTTAAGCATGGTCCAGCGGTGAAGGAAAAATTACAGAATCCCTCTTTCCTGGTTCTTTCCTCCCATTCCCCATAGTGGAAAAACAAAAGAAAAAGGCTGGTTTCAGTCCTGGCTGGTAACTGAAGTGTCCAATTCTGCACTAAACTTGGCCGATAGTAGTTCCAGCTTTGTTCATGAATAATCAACAGTCACATCTGGGTTCACATATTTACCTAAATGCAGACAAACCCAAATTATCTTGGATCTGCCTGATGTATTTCTATCTGATGCTGTATTTTTTTCCCTAAATATCTCACCCCACCATCTCACGCCTCCACATTTCTCTTTTCTCCAAAGACTTAACAACAAAAATATGTGCTTCTTTCCCCTCTAACATTCTATACCCGAGCAATAAGTGTAAGGGTTTAAGAAATATACCCTCTTTCTCTTTAAAGTAATTCAATGCAAATTTTTGAATACATGTGACATGCAAAATATCAGAACATCTTGAAACAGCGATACCTTCAGAGACAGCATGTTTTCACGTCTCGTTTTAAATGAAGCCTGAAAAAGATCGTCTCCACACCAAATAAGGAGCACGCCTTCAGGCGCACACACGTGCACACCCGGTCCTCCCTCCCATTCCACCCCCCGCCCATTTTTTTTTTTTTTATTAGAAAACACTTGAAACTTATCACGTGCAGCAGATGGGAGTAGAAAATGCAACTTGAAGACAGTTATATAAATATATCCTTGATGTCTGTTTTGCTTTTCAGTTTGCAACGAAAAGTACAAAGGTGGAGCGGCTCGCCAGCGAGGGCCGCCCGTGTCTCTTGATATTCATTCCAGATGTTGGCTAGACTTCGTGGAGCCAGGCTTATGGCACTGGGGCTGGAGCCGAGGGTCTCCTCCTCCAGGTGTGATGCCTCATGCTGATCCCCCACAGGCTTGCTCGCCTTGTCCAAACACTCTCGACTCTGGCTGGCCTCTACTGCCTCTCCTGACCCTAATTTACCTTCCTGATTCCTGGCTCTCCAGGGGGGTCTGGAGACAGGGGCACGTGTGCTTGCTTATCACCTTGCCTCAAGGTTCTCAAAAATGAGAACCTTAAAAAGGAAAAAAATAAAAAGAAAAAAAACCAGGAAGGAAAAAAAAAGTTAACCCTGATGTTGTTTGCTAATGCCGTTTGCCAGCCTCGAGCAGCTCCTTGTGCACGTCCATTTGTTGGGCTTCCTGAGAGGCTGGCGCTGTTTGACCCCCAGGCCTGGCAAAGTGCGAATGGTGGCTCCGTTTGTACATGCTTGTAAAGGATTTTACACCGTAATACGTTAACTTCCTGATTAAACAGTGCTAAGCACAGAAGTGTATCATAAATCTTGCAGGCGCCAACTTCATTTATCTGAACGTTGGTTACTGTCTAGTGCGGGTAAACAAATGACAGGGGCATTTATTACGATGTATGGGACCACAAGGTAGTGCTATTAATAACCCATGCCCTGGGTTCCCTTGTCGGAGAGATACCCTTGTCTTCGAAAGGGAGCCTGCGGCCTTTCCTCTCTCACTTCAGACGAGGTCCATCCAGGGGAGGGCTCTTGAAGAGTCTGCACAAAGAATTTCAGGTGAAAGATTATTGGGCAAAACCAAGAATCACTAATCGCCTCCCTGCCCCGCTGGCCCCATGCATTTCAGGGCAGTAAAGGGTGGTCGGGACCGACTGACTCTTGGGATGTTACAGTTCTGTACAGTGTTTTGGAACTGGAAAATGTTTAAGGACACAACAATTCCAAGAAAATTATTAGGAGTGACAGACTCGCTGAAGGTCACAGTGGGAAATGGGAGGGCTGGGCCCAGAGGCAGCCCCGTTTTCTCCCTGGTGCCTTTAGAAGCAGGAAATGAACTGCATTAGGCATTATTAGCACAAATGGGTCTATTCCTCTGTGTCAATGACAGAAAACAAACGCTGGGGGATCATCTTGCCTTTCCTTCTGCTTCCTCATAACAAAAAGATGTGTCCATCTTCACTGGACAACTCTTTACTGTATTGAATCCTGTGTGTGTGTATGTGTGTGTGTATCTGAAAGGGGGGCAGGAATACACCAACCTGTGGATAGAAAAGTAGGGATAAAAAAGTCTGAAATCATATTTGTTGCTTTGGAATTCGAATTCTCAATTATGTGTTCAGTGTAGTAAAGTAAATGTTGGTTCGCTGAAATGTTGCTAGAATATCATTCATTCTTCCCTGAACTAGCTGTGTGTCTTTGAGCATATCACGCGATCAACCTGAACTTGATTTTTTTTCACCTGTACAATGAGGAAGATAGGGTTACCTTGAGCTTTAAATAAAATAATTTTTTAAATGTTCTTAATACATTTCAGAAATGCAGAATTCAGCAGAAAAGGCTCTAACATGCCTTTGATGGGAAAATCCAAAATACTCTAAGAGTTTCACCTGTGATTAGATTTATTTTCAACAAACAAGTTTGAAGCCTCAGCATGCAGGGCAAGTGTACAAGGCAAGTCTTCTACACGCTGTGGGACACGGAGATGAGCAAGTCATGACTCGTCCTTAGGGGGTTATCCTCTAAAGGAGAGACAGACCTGGGACACAACTGGCAGGATTTTTTGGCAGAAGGGGCTTCACTATACGGTTCCAACAGTGGACAGAGGAAGAGGCTTCTGGATGGGGGAGAGGAGGGAGTAGAGAAAGATGATTGGGTCTCAGTGGCACGTAGGTCAGACATCAGCCATGTCTTCTT
Organism: Tapirus indicus; assembly: GCA_031878705.1. NCBI lineage: Eukaryota > Metazoa > Chordata > Mammalia > Perissodactyla > Tapiridae > Tapirus > Tapirus indicus. The sequence goes on along the minus strand of CM062923.1, from coordinate 6,471,397 downwards.
TGGAGAAACATGGGAAGAAACCTTGGATTATCTTCTTCAGAGAACAGCACGCTGGAGCCTGGTGGGGAATGCACGTCCAGGGCGTACACGCGGCTGCCACTCCTGCCACTTCTGCCACCACACCCTCACTTCCAGTCTCCTGCCAGCAAGTGCCATCCCCAGATGGGCCAGCTTCTCTCGGCTGGCTCTTCTGCCCAAGATTGATTTTCCTGCATTCTCCAACTGGTCAGATCTCATTTTTCCCCCTAGGAGTCTAGCTCAAAGGGCTCTGTAAAGTCCTCCCCAGCTCCTTGACTAGAATTAATCATTCCCCCCACCACCCCTGTGCTCCCCCAGTCTTGCACATGCATTATTTTTAAATGTTCTTTTTAAATGCAGCTGTCTTGGAAGACGGGCAGGCCAGGGGCCGTGTCTCATTCTGCCCTGCATCCTTGGCAGCAAAGAAGTGTCCCCGAGAGGGCTGTTGAAGGGGAGGGGGAGCAGCGCTCCTGTGCCCTTTCTGTGTCCATGTGGTATATACCTTTCCCACCTGGCCTCACTGGCCCCTCCAGCAACACTGCAAGGGGGGTGGTGGCACCACATTTCGGGTCAAGAAACTGAGATTTAAAGAGATTTATTAACATGTTCAAGATCGCTCAAATAGTGTTATGATGGAAACAAGATTTGAATCCAGGTGTTTTTGATTCTAGAGCCCTTGATTGGACATGGTTCTATGGGAAACACCCGCAGCCAGGACTGGCGGGAGCAGCTGGGCGGCATCCAGGGATGGCGCCTTGAGCAGGTGGTCCCAGCCTGTGGCTCCTTGCCCCACGCACCAGGGTTCCTGCAAAACTGGGTGGAATCAGCCACAGTCTATGGCTGGTCAGGCTTCTAGTCATGAGACTGGACGGTGCAGCGGGCAGAGTGAGCAGTGTGCAGCCAGAGCCCGGGTCCGAATACCACCTTCGCCGGCCTCCACCCTGCAGGGCTGCCGCGATAGCACGGCTACAGCACGTATAACTGCACTGGGCACGCAGGGGGGCGATCAAGATGCCATTTGGAGCCTGGTAACAATACTTACTTCTTACATTTTGCTCTGGGGTTGCCAAGGACAGGCTTTTATAAGAACTAACAATTTCCCCAGACTTCCAAAAGGGAAGAAGTGCCAGATTGTCAAGGGTAATTCAAACTCGGTGCTCGTAGAAGCTTATTGGACTCAAGTTCAGCCTGGCAACTGGTTGTCAGGGAAAAATATTCCAGAGCAGGGACTGGCAAAGTGCTGCCTGCAGCCCAATCCAGCCCTTGGCCTGTTTTTGTGCAAACCATGAGCTAAGATGGCTTTTGCATTTTTAAAGTGCTGTAAAAAAAAATAAAGTAAAGCAAAATGAAAGAAGGCTGTGAGACAGAGATCCTCCGTGGCTGGCAAGGCCTCAGGTACCCCTGTCTGACCGCCTGCAGAAGGAGTTTGCCAACCTCTGCTCTGGGCGCTGTTTTCCCAGGGCATCTGCAGATACGGGTATTCAAACGCAGGCTCCACAGCTAGTGAGTTGGGAAATGCTGGGCGAGCAAGGTGAAGCAGAGAACTGTGCTGCAGGGCCCTGAAGAGCCTTTAAATCCCCCAATTTCTTTGACCTCCAAGCTCCTTCTCCGTGGATCACCTTGAGGACATGAGTCCCAAGACTGTACTTAGAGAAATGCCGATACAAGAATTTTAATACAAAGGCGTCTCCACTGGTGAAAATCTAAAAGAGAAAAGTACAGGCTGAAGTCACAAGTTGTAGATAGTCAACTTTTAAAGATGCCAGTCTGCTGGTTTGATGCCAGGGGGGACAGAGACCACCTGAGATGTCCCGACTGATTTCCATTTCCTGTGGAAAGTTACGATTTTAGCTTTGCACGATGGTGGCAAAATTAAGGTGGAAAATTGTATTATCCCAGGCAAGTGCCTGGAACATGTTCTAGAAGGCTGGGCTATCAGTCCCCTGCCCTCTCCATCAGTCCCTGAGGGTCACCCCTGGGACGTGTGATGTTTGCACAGGAGAAATTCTTAACAGACTAGAGCATAAGTCAGGTCAAGCTGAGCTGTTTGTTGAGCTCCGAGGCCGCCAACAACCTCGATTAATTATTTAGTGACGAGTCCTTGAAAGGCCAGATCTGGCCAAGGTAGACAAAGTCCAGCCAGGATTGAACCAGCCAGGATTATAACACGGCTCAACCTTCCTTCATTTTGTTACTTCAGACGTTTACGAGAGGTATCTAGTATGTGCTAGGCATGTGTTAAGTAGGGGTGGATACACATATAATCGAGAAGTTCTTTTCCACTAAAGCTCATAGTTGATTCACAGAGTCAATAAATACTTATTAGGCACCAACAGTGTGCCACGCAGGAAAGCACGATAGATCTGACCCTGACCTTTGCGGAGCCCACGGTCTAGTGGAGAAGACAGCACTGAGCAAGTAACTAAACTGCAGTTAAGCTAAGCCCTGGGACTAGAGTGTTGAACAAGACAGTCTCCACCCTCTTGGAGGTCACAGCTTGACGAAGAAGGCAAACATGTGCATTAAAAGTCACTGCACAGTGTGACATTTATAACAGGAATACTAAAGGTTGCTATGAGCTCACAGGAGCCGGGATATTAGTTTCTCATTGTGGGCTGAGGAAATGTTTAGCCAGAGAGGAGCCTGTTGAAGGAGGACTAAGGTGTTCACAAGGCAGAGTCAGGGGAAGGACATTCGAGCTAGAGGGAGTATTGTGTTCACACGCAGAAGAATATGAAAGAGCATGGCGTGTTAGACAGAGGGCAGAGAGTCCAGGCCAACCTCACACGAGAACTGGGAGACAGGAAGCAGAGCCTGAAGGACAAGCAAGGGCTTTCTTCTTACGCTGGATGTGTTGGAGGCATTTCAAAGATTTAAAATACTGTATGTGAATGATGACCAGGGCTGCTGAGGTCAAATTAATTATACGCTCTTCCTGCTGATTTTTCAGAGAGGTTGCAATCTCCAGGTTGAAATCACCAGCTACCTCAGGGTGGGATAATTTCTCAAGAGGGGGCTCGGGGAAGTTACTCTCTTGAAAGTGTCATGCACTGTGCAATTTCAGGATGTGCTCTTTGAGAAGACGACAGAGGCATCTTTGAAACCACAGGCCCTGTGCTGCCGAGGCAACCTGTATGACAGAAAGAACATTTCAGAATTCAGTTGTTTTAAATCTTATCAGTACTATAATTATGAAGTCAGCTGCTCTCTCAAAAATTAAGAATGTGTTTTTGTGAAATGACACAGATAAGAACTTACTGATGCAGTTATAATTTGATTCTTACAAAATATGCTGGGTCATGCATGGTCCTTGGCCAAAAGCCTCAATCTTTCAATCAAGAAATGCTTGATGGGTTTTTGTTGATGCTGGTACATCCCTCTTTTCAAAGTACCATCTTACACAAATTCATCTTTGTGAAAAGTGAAAATTTGAATGAATTTTACTTAAGTCTTTTGCAAGAGCCCTTTAGTTGAGTGGGGCATGCGTGGGTGTTCAGGAAAGAGCGTGGCTTTAGCCACCAGCCAGAGTTCTAGGTCTGGCTCTGCCATTCATCAGCCAAGTGAGATCACTTGGGGAAAGTCTCAGACTTTCATTGATTATAATGATTTTAAAAATCAAAGGGAACTTGGAAATAATTTAGTCTGTCCCTTTATCTTACGACTGAGGAACTTGAGGCCCATCTGGCGAAGGGGCTGAAACGAGATCACTGTGTGAGGCGAGGGCAACACCAGGCCTGGAACGGATCCTGGGCCCCAACTCCAAGTGCTTTTCCTCATTCTTTCCTGCCTGACTTGTCTCAGTTTCCTCATCTGTAAAAAGAGAACAGTTATTGCTGCCCTGCCTTCCACATTGGTGGTTGACGGTGAAGATACATTAGGTGAAGATACATTGACGGTGAAGCACATTAGGAACCAGAATTTACTGTCCCCGTGCATGTAAAGGAGCGTAGGCTACACGCGAGAAAGGACTCATGTTCATCATGTCCTCCTATCCTTTTTGTGTCTTTTCATCCCTCGTTTATAACAATAGCCTACACATTATGGTAAAAATGATATATTAGCAATTTAGGAGTTTCAGACCAGATATTTCCTTCTTGATCTCCACCAGGTGTCAACTGCTTTGTTAGGTTCTTAGCACTCAAAGAAAGGGGCGGGGATGCATATTTATTTAGTGGGGGTGTGTGTGTGTGTGTGTGTGTGTTGCTTTGTCACATGACATTTCTCATAACCCTCCATAAAACCACCTGCGGTTAGGCATTTTTATTGCTAATCCATGCACGGATAAACTGATGGGTGCAGATGAAGTTACCCGGCCAAGCTTAGAAAGCCAGAAGCGGTCATTGGCAGCATTTACAAACAGGTTATTCCAACTCCAGAGTTCTAGCCATTCCCATGGTAACCTGCTGACTCTTGCCTGGGAGGGGTTTTGTTTTGAAGGTCCAGGGTCAGAAAGATGTTCACGGGAGTAGTGAGCCCTTCCAACACTTGTTACATGTGAGGCTCTGACTGAAGTCCTGGACAGGTGCGAGTGTGGCCGCATTGCATCCTCACGAGCAGCCCGGTGAGGAGGCACTAGAATGAAACCATTTTAGAGATGAGGAACCACAGGCATGGGGAGGTAGGTGGCCTGTCCTGTCTTACCTAGGGATGCAGCCCTGGACACTTTGGAGAGCCTTTGTTTTTACTCCTGCCCACGTGAGCCATACATTCGAGACTCTGTTCCAGCAAGAGAGATGAGTATCTGCGTGTGTTTTAGAACAGTATTTGGCAAACTTCTTAGAGGTCATCACATAGTAAGAATTCATTTAAATTTTTCCATTGCAACCCATTTTGTGCATGCACGCACGCGCACACACACACAAACACACTCACAGTACAAAAGTTTCATGAAACAATACTCACCCTTACAGTAGCTCCGGGTTTCTCAGTCTCAGCACTGTTGACATTTTAGGCTGGATAACTCTTTGATGTGCAGGACTGTCCTGTGCACTGTAGGATGTTTAGCAGCATCCCTGGCCTCTGCCCACCAGAGGCCAGTAGCACCCCCCACAGTTATGACAACGAAAAATGTCTCCAGACATTGCCAATGTTCCCATGGGGGAGGAAACACCCCTGGTTGAGAACTAAGGCCATAGATGACACACTCATATTTTCTATGCTATTCTATATTCTATTCATTAAAAAATTTAAAATCAGGTTGCAACCTACAAAATTGATCTTCTAACCCAGTATCAGGTCTTGGTTTGTCATTTGAAAAACACCATCACAGGATTGTGGGATTAGGGGAGTAATTTGTAAAGAAGAGGAAAATAGAAGATGATGATTTCCAGAGAAAACGGGTAGTGGGAATTTTATAATAAATGAGGAAATCAATAATACAAATTTGAAAATAAAAATACACTACCAGAAATATCCTGTTTAGAGGGGATTGAGGCTTTCAAAATATGAAGATGGTAGACTATTTGGGAGACCTGGTAAATTGTTCAGAGAGGAACTCTTCTCCTGAATGTTTGGGGAGGTGTTAATACAGCTGGAAAGAATGTTCTGAGTTCTCTCCGGCTCCCCAAAGAATTGGAACTCAGGTGCCCTCAGGATCTGAGAATGTAAAACGATAAAAGGTTTTTTTTCAGTGAAGGATTTATTTGCAAATTCTACCCATAAAAAAGACAAATGACTTTGTAAAAAAGTAAAATGAGTAAATATAACCAGAAGGAACTATGGACAGGAGATTTCTTCCCTCCTGCTTAACGGGAGGGTAGAACTGTACACAATTTTCGTAGAGCTTGAAGTCTAAGAGCACATCAGTATCAACAACAAATTAGGGCCTTCCTGAACGTTTTCACGGTTTAAGTGTCAGTGCACACTGAGCCGCATAACGAGCGTCCGAGGGCCTGAGAAGGTGACTAGAACAAAGGTTTGGAGTCCTGTAGGTCTGAGTTTGAATCTAGGTTCAGTCTACTTGCTATGGGACCCTGGTCAAATTACGTAGTTCCTCTAAGCTTCATTTATCTTGTCTTTAAGATAGGAATGATAATATCTGTCTCAAGGCTTATAACTGCTGTGAGTATTGAAAGAAATAAGCCTCATAATGCCTGGCATAGGGTATGTAGTCAGTAAATGCCATAAAAATCACCATTATTATCAATGGGTAGCATTGACATTAAACAAAATTCTAGGGCCATGGACTCCAGGCTTCCTCTGGGGAGAGAGTGAGCTGCTGGGAGCTGTATTTTACATTGGTTGCCCAATAAGACTTGCCCACAGTAGCTGCTGAGCAGAAACGACCGACACCTCCTTGGTGAGACATTTCAGACTCTCAGAAAGGAGCCTCAGAGAAAGGGCCTGGGGGACCACCACTGCATCCTGTCTAAGCGGGCGTCTGGTGGAGAGAGCTCTTTTGAGAAAGGGCGGTGAATGCCTGACGACTTAGCTACTCCTCCACTTAAAGGGAAATCATGAGAGTTTATTATTGCGTTGTTGGGTCAATGACGTATGATAGATAGATGGCAGTCTACATGAGGAGGAATTCTGAATTTGCATCATTTTCAGTTGTGTTTTTTAAAAAGTCTGCTGTAAAAATGGACATTAAACAAAACAAGTATCAAATTAGATGCATGTCTGACAGAAGAAATGTGTTGGTTGAAGTCACAGAGTGGTAGCTGACCACTTGTATACATGGGCTTGCCCAGTAATGTTGCTTAGAAACACCACATTATCAAAAAGAACCTCGCGTCAGTTTGGAGCAGTTCCCAGACAGCTGGTTAGTATAGATAATTTGCAATGGAAAAATGTCTAATATCTGTTCCAGTAATTTTTCTTTTCTCTTGAATTAATTTTTTCATACTTAAGGAGATAATTTTGGAGGAGGAATGGTGGATGTGGTTGATACTTCCTTCCATAAGATGGAAAGTTAAATAACACCTGTAAATATATTTCATAAGCTGTGAAGTAAATTTATAAATGTACAGTTTGTCAAAATGGCCATTAAAAAGAGAGAGAAGTCTGGGGAGAACATGATGAAACTTGGTGATTAAAAAAATGATACATTCTAGAAATTTCTGGCAGGTGTAGATAGGAAAGGTGACTCTAAAAAGTGAAAAATGTATCCTCCACCTGAGTGTTGACATAGATCAGTAGTTCCAAAATATTTTATCAACACAAGAGTAGCTCTTCTGGATGACAGCACTCAACACCAGTTAGGACTTTGCCTCTCAAAGGACATTAAGATGCTTTTAAAAATCTCATCCTATGTGACTGTCATAGTTAGAAGGGCCTCCTTTTTTATTAAGATGCTCTACAAAAGCCAGAGAATATCTAGATGAAACACTAAGATGGAACCAGTAAGAGTGATTTAAGCTTGAATGCTTATAAAACCACCTAGCCCAGTGTATTCCCAAGTTCCCCCCAGTTAGTTAAACTGTGAAACCCGTTTTTTCCCAAAGACCTGCCATTGGAAAGCCTGTTATGTAAAAGAAATAAAGTAGAGCAGCTCCAGGAATGGTAGGAGACAGTGGATTCCCACCCACTCTCCTCTTTCCAGTATACCTTTCAGACACCCAACGCCTACACTCTGCCCTTGACCCAGGGCCCCTGATGGGTGGGCTTGGAGCTCTGTGGAGTGGTGGAGTAGCTAAGGGTCCACCTAAATGGTGTCATCCAGGCATATCTCAGTGCCCAAACAGACCATTCCATTCATGGCTGGTCTGGCGGGAATGAATATCCTGAAGAAATGATTTGTAAGACTAAGAGTTTTGGTGAAACTTGTGATCCACATATATCCTCACAGAATTCCAAGTACAGTCATGTGGTGCATAAGACTTTTCGGTCAATGATGGACCACCTGTTTGACCGTGGTCTCATAAGATTAGTATCATATGGCCTAGACGTGTAGTAGGCTATACCATCCGGTTTGCGTAAGTACACTCTATGATGTTCACACAAGGATGGACTCACCTAATGACACATTTCTCAGAACATATCCCTGTCATCAAGCAACACATGACGATATATACATATATGTATATATGTAAATATATGTGTTTGTACACGTTTTTTCTTTTTTATTATTGGCCGCCAACAATTAACAATCTGGAGTCCCAATTTCTTTGAGAACTGAAACCAAGGCTTCGTTGCAAATTCAAAAGTTGTACAATGTTTGAGAATTCTAACATCTGAATCAGTTTCTCTTAGTAAGGTTAGGTTGTGTTCTTATGTTTAGCTTCTGGAATAGAGTGGGGTTTTCCCTTGATCAGTGGAGAATTTGACTCTTGAAAGGGCAAACTGATTTCCACTTGGTCCCCATTCCTGCCTTCCTGTGATCAACTTTTAAAGGGAGTCAGAGCTTTAAAAGGCTCCAGAGGGAAATGTTTCTACCCGAGCGCACGCAGGCACTTTCACAGCAACCTGCACGCCTTTTAAAGTGATAAACGGTAATTGTTTAAAACTTGGCTCACTATCTTCCCTCGATAAGAAGGAGAAGTCTGCCAGTTTGAACTTTCATGGTCTCAGCTGTTTCAGAGTGGTGTAATCACGTTGTTAGATTCATTTTGCAGCTGGACTAGTGAATTATATGCATTCAGAAACCAGCTTTACCTGGTTGACTCTGGTTTTCCTACAAATGCACTCATATGGGCATATATTTACCTCTGGCCTTGCCTCAACCGAGGAAATCTTTAATCCTGGAGGAAATAGTTATTGCTATTATTCTGGCGCTCTGTAACCGCCGTGCTTTCTCTCTCAGGAGTTCTCCAACCGGCTGGAAAGTTCTGCTTGTATCAGAAGTCCTCTCAGACACACTGAGAAAGTCTTGCATAAGCAGCGATTTCAGTTTCTATTTCTGAGAATTTTGCCAGGAGTCTTGACAATCGATGAAAACTCAAAACAATTAGTCACAGTTGTGGGTCCCTTTGAGTGCATGGTCAGGACAGCAAAGCCACGTCCAAAGGGGAAGATCAGGGCCATGCTGAATACAGTTTTTTTACCAGACAATGGCGTTTCAGTCTGGGGCTCAGGAAACATCGTGACATTCCCTTTGTTTAATCAAAGTTCTTTTCGACTCTCAAATGCTGGCTGATTTGCAGAGCTGCCTTATATTTCCTATCTCTGTTAGATGATGCAGTTGGTGCTGAAATCCCTACAGTGAATCTGAGCAAAATGTTTTCAACCAGTACAAATGCAGCCAAACAATGCCTCCTTATTAACAATAAAAGACATTCCTGAATTTTCCCAGAATCAGGGAAGGACTCAGTTTTCTTTCATCCCATTCAGTGCACCCAGGTGAATTCACATAGAATCTGAGAAGCAAGAACTCAGAACAAGGAACTAAACCCTCCGCCGCCCAGAGAGGTGTTGGAGAAGCGGAAACAGGGGAACACCTCTCAGCAGAACCGAAAACCTGTTTAGCCTGCTTATAATGACCCTTTTGCGTGGCCTCTGCTTTGCTTTGTGTCCTTTTCTTGTTGTCCCTTGTCACGTTGTGGAGGAATGGTGTAGTGGAAAGAGTATTCACAAATGTTTCCAGAGAGCTCTGCTTGCGTTGAGGCATAAACACGAACGCAGAGCCCCTGCCCTCCACCAGCTCACAGGTGAGTGGGGAGATGGCCTTGCAGACAAGCCAGAGCTCAAAAAGGTAACTCAGCTGGCCCTTCTACCCCATGGACCACCTGGTAACTCTATAACCTTGGCTCATCTATTTAACCTCTTGATTTTTGGTTTCCTCATTCATCAATTGGGATAATACCCATCCTGCAGGTTTGTGAAATAAGGGTTAGCCTAAGAGTTAAATGAGATAATATATACACAGCACAAAGTTTGGAGCTTAACACATCAAGTGAGGAAGGTAGTGGGCTGAGATAAATGCTGGTTCCCTCCTCACTGTGGGCTCCTGGCCTCTCCCCTACTTTCGTTTGCGTAATCTCGGCCACAGTGGGGCAGGACTGTAGTTTTGTTTGTTGGCTTGTTTTCTTCAACTTTGTTTTATTCCATTTCTCTTCAGTGCTGGTCCCTCCATGGTGCTGTTTCCACATCACTCCGGGCTCGCTGGGGACAACCTGTATATGAAAGCTCCCACCTGGCTGCCTTGAGCAGTTAGTTTTCCCAGGTCCCGTCTGTCCTCATCGTCGATTCTTCCCTGTCCCGCCTGGAAGGCCTCATTATGCCACGGCCTGAGCCTGTGTGTAGTAGGATTTCAGGGGTGGTTTTATGTCATTCCCAAGCCCAGCAGGCTTATAAAAGGGTAGGCAGTCAACAAACACTATGGTACTGTTAGGGGAGGCAAGAGATTGAGTTTCGGCTGTGGACTTCTCCAGGACCCCGGAGCAACAAGAGCTGCCCCGCAACGATGAGGCGAGAAAGCAGTGTAGCCACAGCCTCGTAGAAACACCTCATGTTCACGGTCTCCACTCTGACAAAGTAGGTAAATCACAAATGGGGCATGCAACTGTTCCCTGCTTTACCCAAATCTTGTGAAATATATCTGGAGCAAAGGCCACCTGAGAGAAAGATTGGCTGGTTCCGTGTCTCAACTCTGTCCTGTCCGTTCTGTGTTCTGTTCCACATTGGAAAGGAACCTATGGAAAGCTGCTCTTTTCCGTGTGGGGGCAAAGTGAGCTTGATGGGGTTTTGCTCTGTACAGACGTCTCCCTTCAATAATTTGAAAACTAAAAGAAGAACTGGGGTCAGAAAATATAGGCTGTAGACTTCCCACAGGCGGGCAGAGAGGACCCTATGAAACCTTGGGGATTTACGACCCAAATTTTATCTTTTCCTTAACATGAGTCTGGCCCTGTGCCCTGGACCTAACCAGCAGCCCACAGCTGCTGCAAATTGATTTATCCTCTGACGAGAGTTGGAGTTGCTCTTGTAACATCAGAGACACTGTTTTTCAGGCTGTTTTTTAAAGAAGATAAAATTTCCTTAGCTCCTTTCTGTTCTTTTTGCCATCTGGCATTTTGGGGTGCAAAGGATGATGAACAAATATTGTTTTTTCAAGTAAGGATTGTTCTGAGATGTATGTGTTTAGGAGAGCACCTGGGATATGTTGCATGATTACCACAAAAGACCCCAAGACACCTGCCCTACTGGACTGCTGAGCTCATTGCTTTCTCTTGAAAAGGCCTTTATGAATTCCTTTTGTTACTATTCCTGGCCCCTTTAGGACAAGTTGAAGCAGAAGTGAGGAGAAATCTACCCTATTCTAACTCATCTCATTCTCTGCCCACTTAGGAGCCCGGGCAGCGGTCCTCGGAGCTGAGCCAAGACATGGAAATGCCTTGAGCAGGGAGGTCGCCATGGGAGGTCACGATGTGCTGCTCAGCCCAGGACGCAGACTTCCAGGGAAGAGTCCTGGCTGGCCATGAAGGAAGGGGCAGTGCGGCCTAGTGGGAAGAGCGCACGGCTTGGAGTAGAGCAGACGCCTTTTGAGTCCCTTTCTGCCACTTTCTGACCCTTGAACAAGCCATTTCATAATTTGGATCATGGGTACTTCATTTATACAATGTGTGTAGTACAGGGCGCCTCGTGGGAGTGTTGTGAGGGGTAAGTTAGATGAGGCAACATCTGCAAAGCCTCCTTGATGGCAGCACACAGCACCTGCTCACGTGGCATCTAGCACAGTGGTGATCTCTGTCTGGGGTGGCATCAGGCTAACTGGAGTGGCGAGAGCCGGTCTGGGAGGGGATGTTGTTTTTGCAAGAATCCTCTCCAACCTGCTACCCCTTGCCCCTTGGGAGGGTGTTTCCCGTGGACTTGCCAGCTCCACCTGCAATTCCAAGTTCAAGATTCCATTCTTGGGGGTTTCCAGAGCGTTCTGAAAGGCTCAACTGGCCCAGCTTCCTAACTCTAAGAATGCTTACCTGCATGCTACAGCTAAATTGATCATGAGAGCAATTTGTAACATCACCCCAAGAAAGAGGCCACATCAATAAAGAATGGGAGAGAAAGGGATTGCCTGTGAGGGGTGGGATTCATGGAAACTCCCAAGCTGCCCTGCGCTGCACGTGTTTACCTCTCCCGGCCTTGGGGACTGGAGCACCACCTAAGACCTGGCGCCAGTGGCCCAGGAGTGTCATCTCAGCGTGCGTTCTGTACCACAGAGTTACCCCACCTTCCAGCCGAGGTTGGAAAGTAGCACTAGAAATCCAGTCACCCATATTTTGTGTTGCCAACACACATTTCCAATTAAAAGCACAGGTTTGTGGGTATGAATCATGTACTTTGTATAAATTTTGCTATGTGACGATTTATTTTCTTGACACCAAATAAATTATACACAGTGAACTTGGCCTATATTTACACCATCTCCTCTGTGGATCTGGGGTTAACATAAAGGTAATTGATTAGAATGACAACTAATTTAGTAGGTGATGAGGACCCCATAATTTGGACCCTATAGGCAAATTATTTCATAGAAGTGAAGGGTCAAAATAGCTTTTATGAACCAAAGGGTTTTATAATTCCTAGAAGTCCTTTCAGATTTAGAAACTTACCTAACATGTGCAATACAAAGCTTCACCTCCCCAATGGAAACCCCAAGGCCTCAAGCCAACCCCCATCTGAAATCCTGAAAGAGACACAGATTGTACTCAGTCCTCAATGACCTACTTGCCAGGGCCTACTAAAGGAAGGCCTGCCTGCACTCAGGAAGTACAAAGACGGAAGATTTCAAAGCAAATTTTATTTTGAAATTGACTTAGTTGTAACAACCTAAGCTATCACTCACCCATTTTTAAAACTACTTTTCATACTGATATCCCTTTAAAAAGAAGTCATTTTACGTGTAATATGATCTTGGGACTTGATACTATGAGCTGACTACAATTGATTTTCCTTTCTTTCTTCCTGGAGCAAGTGCTATTAGATTTGAGGTCATGCAATCACAGACCTGCAAGCAACCATGGAGGCCCTTCCTGTCATTAAACACACAAATGAATACACCAAGACCCAGAGAGGGTTAGCATTTGGTCCCATGACACACAGAGCAACTGGGTATGATTACAACCAAGAGGAGCACATGGGCTGCCTGAAGACATTCTGGTTGGTTCTCTTCCTCCCCCTCCCACTATGTCTTTACTGTTTAAAGTAGCTAGTTTGTAGATCAGCATCTTGACATTATCTGGGAGCTTGCCATGAATGCAGAATCTCAGCCTCCGGCCCAATCCCACCGAGTTAGAATCTGCACTTTGGGCTAAGTGGCCATTTCTGTGAAACTGGAAAAGCAAAAAAATCTCCCAAAACCTGTGAAACAAATGACACATCTCCATAATAATCCTTTTATTCTTACATTTTTGGCTGCTTACCCTATGAAGTGCTTCTTCATTGGACAACTATTTATAATATTTTTAATAGAGAGAGAAGGGTAACTCAGTCCTCTTTTAGCATAGTTGATTAAAATTTATTTTAATTATTGATAGTTGGGATGCATAAAATATGCAAGTCCGCACACAGATGTACTCATTGTTTATACTACAGCCTCAGATTTGTGCCTCACAAACATGGGTGTGTAGATAGAGTATATTTTGTTGGCTTTCCATAAACAAATGCATGGTGCATTTATAATTGCGCATGCTACGTTATCGATTGTGTTCTTACAGGAGACAACTTCCATTTTCATTGGTCATTGATGAGACTTGCATCCTCTCTTTGCAACTTTACATGACTAATGATTAGAGGAATTTTCCAAAGATTAACTCAAGGCTCTATATATTTCAAACCTTGTTTCTGCTCCATGACCCGCACATTCCAGTGCCGGATGTCATAAGATGCATTGATATTGCTATGTGATCTCTGGCCCTGGACTTTCATATCACAATGCCACAGGAGTTGGCATAGTGGGCAGCAGGAATACTCCTGCAAGTCATTCCTATACTGGGACAGACAATGATAACTTAACTACATATGAAAGGGACAGAATCACATATATATACCCCAATAAATCCAAACTAAGTGTATCCCCACTCTTTATTCAAAACACAAAAATGCACAAGCCATGCCAATAGAATCTGATGGAAATATGATAGGAGGAGCTGGGAGTAGAAAGGCAGAGCAAGCAGTTAAAATATTTTTGTTTGGAAAGTTCTTCAAATATTTGAATTTTTCAACCATGTGAATGCATTGATGTTCTCTCCCAAGGGCATGTAAGAAACCAATGGAGCTCAGAGGTCCTATCACTTTAACTTCTTGGTAAATCTGTATAGAAAAGTTGGGTTGAGGTGTTAGCTCAGTAGAAGTTTTCCTTATGACAAAGTTAATATTGCAGAGAAATATGTAAATTGCCTGGGCAAAACAAACTTTTAAAGCTCTTTAGGAGTCCTATTTGCATACCAATAATTGATATACTAATTTCAACCTCTTCTCAACCATTCTTTGGAGTAAGTCTCCCAAAGATTTCTCCATTTACCTAAAAATGAACATGAACACATACCATAAAATGAAGGTTTATTTAAATAGAAACATAAGATGTTGGTACTGAGAGGTCCCCTCTCACCACTCCTTTACTGTAATTTTTTGCTAATTCAATAAAATAAGAAGAGGAAATAAAAGGTATACAGATTGGGGCGGAAGACATAAAACTGTCTTTGTTCCTGGATGATATGATCATTTATGTAGAAAGTCTGAAAGAATCTACCAAAAAAATTCCTGGAACTAACGAGCAATTGTAGCAATGTTGCAGGATACAAGGTTAATATATAAAAGTCAATCACTTTCCTACATATCAACAATGAACATGAAATTCGAAATTAAAAACAATACCATTTACATTAGCACCCCCAAAAATGAAATGCTGAGGTATAAATCTAACAAAATATGTACATGTTCTATATGAGGAAAGCTAATAAACTCTGATGAATGAAATCAAAGAAGAACTAAATAAATTCCGTGTTCATGAATTGGAAGACTCAATATTGTCAAGATGCCAGTTCGTCCTGACTTGATCTATAGATTCGGTGCAATCCCAACGAAAATCTCAGCAAGTTGTTTTATGGATACTGACAAACAGAATCTAGAATTTATATGGAGAGGCAAAAGACCTAGAATAGCCAACACAATATTGAAGAAGAGAAAAGTTGGAGGACTGATGCTACCCGACTTTAAGATTTACTATAAAGCTACAATAACCAAGACAGGGTGGTACTGGTGAAAGAATAGATAGATAGATCAATGGAACAGAATAGAGGGCCCAGAAATGAACTCACATGCGTAAATATAGTCAAGTGATCTTTGACAAAGGAGCAAAGGAAATACAATGGAGCAAAGATAGTTTCTTCAATAAATGGTGCTAGAACAACTGGACATGCACATGCAAAACAACGAATCTAGACACAGACGTTACACCCTTCACAAAAATTAACCCCAAATGGAGCATAGTCCTAAACGTTAAATGCAAAACTATAAAACTCCTAGAAGTTAACATAGGCGAAAAACTAGGTGACTTTGCATATGGTGATGCCTTTTTAGATACAACACCAAAGGCACAATCCTTGAAAGAAATAATTATTAAGCTGGATTTTATTAAAATTAAAAACTCCTGCTCTATGAAAGATAATATCAAGAGAATTAGAAGGCAAGCCACAGACTGGGAGAAAATATTTGCAAAAGACACATTTGATAAAGGACTGTTATCCAAAATACACAAAGAATCCTTAAAACCCAACAATAAGAAAACAAGCAACCTGATTAAAAAGTAGGCCAAAGACTTTAACAGACACCTCACCAAAAAAGATATACAGATGTCAAATAAGCACATGATGCTCCACATCATATGTCGTCAGGAAATGAAAATTAAAACCATGGTGAAATACCACTACACACCTAGTAGAATGGCCAAAATCTGGAACTTTGACAACACCAAATGCTGGTGAGGTTGTGGAGCAGAAGGAACTCTCATATGTTGCTTTTGGGAATGGAAAATGGTGCAGCCACCGTGGAAGACAATTTAGTGGTTTCTTACAAAACTAAACATACTCTTACCACACAATCCAGTCATCATGCTACTTGGTATTTACCCAAAGGAGATGAAAACTTATGTCCACACAAACACCTGCAGACAGATGTTTATAGCAGCATTGCCTTGTAGAGAGCAGTTGTTTCACATCAACATGTACTTCTTAATATTTAGGAGATTAGCAACAATACTTCAAAAATACGGAATCATAACAACTGTTTAAATTGGAAGAATCTCTATTTATAAGTTTTTTTTTTTTTTTTTTTTTTTTTGTGGGGAAGACCAGCCCTGAGCTAACATCCGTCGCCAATCCCCCCCTTTTTGCTGAGGAAGACTGGCCCTGGGCTAACATCGTGCCCATCTTCCTCCACTTTTATATGGGACGCCGCCACGGCTGTGGCTGACAGGCAGTGCGTCGGCGGGCGCCCGGGATCCGAACTCGCGAACCCCGGGCTGCCAAGCGCGGACTAAACCGCTGCGCCACCGGGCGGCCCCTCTATTTATAAGTTTTAGGTCAGTCCTAGAGGTGTAGGGTGAGAAGCCATATTATGGTGTCTCCCACAGCTTTATCTAACTTATATAATACAGAATTCTCTTATCTGTATTCTTATGTTGACAGACCAGGCAGGATGAAATGCATTTCTGTGAAGTCACCATTGGAGTGCAAAGCAAAATTAGAGGAAAATCACATGGTTGTTTCAAAATGTAAACTGTGCAAGAAATAAATTATTCCTGACTGGGTTCTATTAAGGAGCTCAAACTTGATTAATTCTTGGCCTAGATAAGCATTTACCTCTAGCAATTACATGCCACTATTACAGTGATTATTTTATAAAAGCTAATAAACACTATCTGGAGTTAATATTTGCTCCTGAGGAAAGTTTGCCAAGAGCTTAGAATATGTTTACAGAAGATTTTGCCTGCTAGGTTTGTATACAAAGTTTGAAAAACCAAAATCCTTTTATCTCCATTAATAATAATAATAATAAAATTAGTGCACAGTTTTACCCAGTAAAGCTGAAATCTGATATAGAAATAGGCAAAACCTTAGGAATTTTGCATAATCAGCCAAGTATTGCCCATCCCTAATGAATTCCAGCCAACTAACTCGCCGCTGATTTCGTCTCTGAAATGACCTCTGCTTAAATCTATACCACGTGCCTTTTTGCGTGTCAGAGAGTCAAGTAATGGCTGAACTCTTGCTAATTTAAAGATTAGATGGACATTATGCTAAACAGACTGTAGTCTGTTGTTTTAACGTACACATGCCAGAGTTAACAATGGGATGTTGGCTAACGTTCTCAACAAGGAAGAATAAAGAACCTATTCATGATCTGTGTATCTGGTTAAATGTCAAGTTTAACACTTGTTTAAGTAGAGTTTGCTTTCACTTCAACTCCTGGTGGACATACGTGAGTATGTTTGAATTTCAGTAAATGTGTTAGATACCCACACATCCTCTTATTTAGGCCAAGGATCCAGGAAAAACTAATATTTTATTGTACCAGTATCATAATGAAAATACAGTATCGTTCTTAAGTTCACATGTGATTAACCTTTATATCGAAAAAATAAACATAACCATGATCCACGATCCACGATCCCAGGTTTGCTACCATAATTTTCTCTATTTACCTATAGACTGTATGCTCAGTCAACAAGCAGGAGTGGTGAGTGAGGGTGGAGGAAGTCAGCTGGGCTAGCATCTGAGACTTTGAATCTGTTCACTTTCTGCAAACTTTATTGGCTGCTGAATCTCTCAGGCCTCCTCATTCATTGAGGAGCGTGGGTAAGAGTTCTTGGCAATGAGTAGGGAGTTAGATCTAAAATTTCTTCTTCCATTCTACAATTTGGTGTGTGTACTTAAAACCTTTTTCTTAGGGAGAAAAACAATAAAAAGATGTCTTATATGCTAGGCTGTATGTAGGTATCAATCCTGAGAAAGTACAGAAAGAAGGATGCTTTGTAAAGTACTAAGTATGTGTGAGTTTGTTCTTTGGAGTTTATTTAAGAACTCCTCTTAAGATGCTGGATTTAATTAACTTATTTCTAAAAGGAGGATAGGTATTTGATCCAGCTATTCCACTTCTAGGTATTTACCCAAAGAACATAAAAACACTAATTTGAAAAGAGATATGCACCTCTATGTTTATTGCAGCATTATTTACAATAGCCAAGACTTGTAAGCAGCCTAAGTGCCCATTGACAGATGAATGGAAAAGAAGATGTGGAATATATATATATATATACAATGGAATACTACTCAGCCATAAAAAAGATGAAATCCTGTCTTTTGTGACATCATGGATGGACCTTGAGGATATTATGCTAAGTGAAATAAGTCAGGTGGAGAAAGCCAAATACCATATGATTTCACTCCCGTGTGGAAGATAAAACAACAAGAACAATAAGGAAACAAACAAACAAACAAATAAATATGGAGAACAGATTGGTGGTTACTAGAGGGGAAGGGGAGGATGAAAGGGGGAAAGGGAACATTTGTATGATGACAGGTGAAAACTAGACTTTTGGTGTTGAACACGATGTAGTCTATATAGAAGTCAAAATACAATGATGTACACCTGAAGTCTGTATAATGTTATAAACGTTACCTTATTTAAAAAAGATAGGTATTTGAAGTTTTTACAGAGCCCTGTTTAGGGAAGACAGTTTAGGATAGCAGGGAAGAACACAGGCTCTTAAGCAAGTCACTTAATTTCATTCTACCTCTCTTTTCTCAATAGCAAAATACATCACTGGGAGGATTAAATGAGTAAATGCATGAAAAGTGCTTAGAGGTACACCCACTAGCCACTACCAAGGGCAGAGGCTACACTCAGGGGTGGAAGGAGCTGGTACTGACAGTCTTGCGATCCCAGCTCAGGGGGATTAGGAGGGAAAACAGCAAGGGCACAGGTGCTTGGAACCACAGGAAAAAATCATAGGCATCAGTGGTGACTGATCCTTTAAACAAATTATTTGTCTGCCTTAACAATATAAATTAGAGCAAAGTCTTTTTATAATGACATTGCTACCTCAAAGAAGAATGGCAAAAATGGAAAAATTCAGGAGTAATCTGGGGGCAGTTTCCATCTACTTAGGGCCTTCAAGCTAAAGGCCATGCTTGTTCTTTGTGATATAGAAGCTGCCACCAAAAAAATTGTTAATGACCAATCATTATTCTTTCAACTAAGAAAGCGTTTCTCTTAATGTCCCAAAACACAGGCTTTGGGAAGTAGGTGAGCAACTATGGTGCGTGCATATGTGTGTGTGTGAGTTGGGGCAGAGTACATCAACTTTGCCATTTGCAGGTGGGCTCTGCCTTTGGTAAACTCATAGGTAAAGCTCGCATATATATATATAAACTTAATTCAGCAATTAAAAAATCTGAGGGAAGTCACTGGATATAAGAATGACATATTAAAAGGAAATAAATTGGTAAAATTTTAAACATTAAAGTTTCAAAATTTTTTTGTATTTTAAGTTTATATTAAACTTTTGTTCATGTTTTAAGTAAACTTTTATTATGTACCATGTACATGGCACTATGCTAAAAACTAGTGATATATGGGATAGTAAGTTAAATGTGCTCCCACTTTTATGGAACTCACAGTCTAGTGGGAAAGGTAAACATCAAACCATTATTATTAGTTAGTTGAATTTTAACTTATTTGAAATTATTATTACTAAATTGAAACTGATACAACTTACAAAGGAGTACAGGCTGCTGAGAGAAAGTATAGCAAGTGGATCAGATGCAGTTTGGTGTGGCAGAGGGCAAGTCAGGAAAGGCTTTTTCAAAAATGTGTAATTTGAAATGAGTTCTGAAAGATAAAAATGAGGAGCATGGCACAGAAAGGAAAAACATATGTGCAAATGACTTCAGGTGGAAAGAAGCATGGAGATTTCAAGGAAATGAGAAAAAAAGGCCTATGTGAAGAAACACAAAAGGCAAGAGAGAGCTGTCAAGTTAATGAACTATAGAGGCTTTTGGGTGCCCTCCCCTCAAATCAATTCTTGATAAACTATAGAATCAAGAAGGAAACACAACCAAAAACACACGAAAAAAAGAAAAGAATGCCGACTTTTTAAACACAGTATAGTGGTGGTGGCCAATGTTATTAGATAAGAAAAATAAGAGGTATAAGGAAAAGTAAAAGTGTTGTTATTTTTAGTTTGTGATCATAGACCTAGAAAAACGAAGAAAAAGAGAATCTAGAAACTATTAAAACTAATAAAAGTGTTTACAAGTTATCAGATACAAGATTGGTAAAATCAGTACTATTTTTTATTAAGGTATAATTGACATTACATTATATTAGTTTCAGGTGTACAGTGTAATGATTTGATATTTGTATGTATTGCAAAATGATCACCATAATAAGTCCAGTTAACATTCATCACCATAAATAGTTATAAATTCTTTTTTCTTGTGATGAGAACTTTCAAGATATACTTTCCTAGCTGCTTTCAAATATGCAATACAGTATTATTAACTATAGTCACCATGCTGTATGTTACATCCCCATTATTTACTCATTTTATATCTGGAAATTTGTACATTTTGACCCCCACCACCTCCTTCAAAATCAGTAATATTTTTATTCACCAGCAATTACCAATTGGAAAACTTAACCAATAAAAGATAATTATATTCACAATAACAAAGGTACTGATGATTAATTTAAATAAGAATATGACAGAAGTTTAATAAAGTGCATAAAATATTATCTGAATAAGTAGAAAGGCGTTATACGTCATTAATGGGACATTTTTGGGCTTTAGAGGGCCATGTGGAGATTTGAAAACCTCTTCTCTCTTGTCGGAAAAGCGGGCATACCATGTCTCCACAAAAGCAGGCTGAGTCATAAGGACATAGCTTGTGCTGGCTTTCTGGTACTTCTAAAAATTTGTCATTGGAAGCCATTGGTACAGGTAGCTATTGAAGCATTGTCATGGAAGTGTAGGGTAAAGACGAAGACTTTCTTCTTATTTGTCTCCTGCTCAAATATCACTTCTTTTGTGAAGCTTCTCCAAAATGTGGGGCTCTCATTTCTGAATTCATAGTCTTCTGTACATTCATATAATCACCCTGAGCACATCATATTTAGATTATCTGTGTGTGTTTTTCTTCTGCTAGACTGTGAGCCCTTTAAGGGCAGGTACCATGTTTTCACTGAATTTTGTATCTCTTTTGCTGAGCACAAAATCTGGGAAAAAGAAGGTACATAACAGTTGTGTAATTGAATTCATAGAAAAAGCATTATTTTCTTCTAATTTTCTGGCTTGGTTATAGATTTCTTTGATTTCATGGATATAAGTTTAAAATTTTTGTTTAAAAATGTCACGTGAGTAATCCCCAAATGGTGGTTGTAATTGTCATTGCCATTATACCAGTTCCATAGCTAATAGGGACGTAGAAATCCTGAAGTCAAACCTGGTTTTGATAGAGCCTGTACCTTAGTACCTCTCAACTGCATGAGCATTTCCAGCAGGATGGGAGCTTGTGGGACTGGGATGTCAGCACAGCCTGGTAAGAGTTCTTTGCTAGAGGCTGCTTGCGTGTCCTTAGGGATTTTTGGCTGCTAAGCCTGACTGTCCTAGCCTTAGATTCATTGCTATCATGTCACCCTGGGCACCTGAAATCTCTGTGCTGGTGGAAAGCCTCAGGTGAGAAGCAATGTAGCTCTTTGTCGTGAACAAAACACAAACTGGGGATAGACCCGTTGTGTATACAACATGGCACAGGGGTGCCGGCCAGGCATCAGAGCCAGTCTCCGCCTTGAGGGAAGTGTTGAAATGTTCCAGGCACAGCAAGGGGCACTGTTTATGTCCATGGTGATGGAGGATTATGGGATATCCAGCAAATAACAGTATGAGGAATTTAACATGGGGAATGGGATATTCCTAATCGTGGTCTGAATTACTGGGAGGTATTGTGGTATAGGTAACACACAAGTAAGCAGCAGGCTACAGGTAGAAGACTGAGACCCAGCTCACACCCCGATCACTGGGGGACCAGGGCCATGCTGCTTAAGTATAAAATGGTTGCTAATGAGCAGCTTCACATACTGGCTAGGAAGAGCAAATAAGATGTTATTTATGAAAGTGAAAGTGTTTCGCAACTTCTCTCACTGGGAACAAATGTTTTTATTAATCTATGTAACCAAGAATGGGGAGAAGTTCAAGATGTTGACTGGGGCCAAAGAGGAGACAGACGAGAGTTGGCAGGTGGGTTCTGGTTCTTGCCTGTATTCCTCTGTCTCTTGGCAGACGGATAGCAAACCTGCTCATTCCTCACACATGCCTGGCTGTCTGTGGAAAACATAAATAAAAGATGCTAAATAAGTGGGGAGGAGCCAATGAAGGGCAGGACATGCTGTGCCTTGGAGCTTTGGTCTGTTCCCACTTAGATACAAAGTGCATGACGGATGGGGAATTTGGAGCACTGGATAAATGTTTTTACTGAACAGAGATAAAGAAACAACCCCAGGAACGTGTGCGGAAGAGTCCTGCTAAGGGACACCTCTAGGTGGAAATCTTCTCTGGGAAATGATAAAGTGTGGACTAGTTGCCCCCCATCCCAGCTCGCCCCAGAGCACAGTGGAGAGACCAGAAGTGTGCATGAACTCTTTGCAGACAGACCTGGCAAATGCTCATTTCAGACGTCCTGGCTCAGGCCGAGAGGAAGTGGGGGTGAGAAGGTGGAGATGGGGGCTGAGTTCTGGCTCTGCCACCCACAGGCTGGCACCTGCAGCAGAGGGAGCTCTTCATACCAGCCTTGGGGTCTTCATCTAGAAAACATATGGGTTGAAAAAGATGGTTCTCCATCCTAAAGTCCTGTGATTCTGGGAACGATACAAAGATCATTTCTCTCTCTTCAGATGGTTTTATTAGTTTTACGAATATTTCTTAATCCAGGAGACTTCAATGGCTAGATGGGCAGAGACATATTTTCTTGTTACAGAAATTTTACTCAGAATGTAATTTCTGCTACAGTTATAAAATTTTTGTGTTCTCTAGGGACATTATTATTAATCATTTACTAGGCAATTTACATTTTCTTCTAAATATTTGAATTTCAGATTTATTTTTAACTTTTAAATTAAATTTGAAAATTTATCTGGTGCACTGGATATTTTCCAATTTCTTAGACACTAAGATTTAACTCTCAGGAAAGCTTAGAGCCCTCTTTTTAGAATCCCATCTCTCCTATAGGTTTTGCCTCTAAAAATCAGAAAATCAGAAATTTGCAATGTTTGAAAAATACCTTCTTGAGTTTTGTCCTGCCTGTAGTTTTCTGATCTTTTTTTATAATAGCTTTATTGAGATATGACTCACACACCATACAATTGCCCATTAAAACTGTACAGTTCAATGGTTTTTAGTATATTCACAGAGTTACGGAACATCACCAAAAACAATATTACAACATTTTTATCAATCC
This sequence comes from Tapirus indicus, assembly GCA_031878705.1. Taxonomy (NCBI): domain Eukaryota; kingdom Metazoa; phylum Chordata; class Mammalia; order Perissodactyla; family Tapiridae; genus Tapirus; species Tapirus indicus. The sequence goes on along the minus strand of CM062923.1, from coordinate 6,447,992 downwards.
AAAAAGAAACATGTTCCCTTTAGCTATCACTCCCATGTAACTCCATTCCTGCCTCCAACTCTAGGCAACCACTAATCTAACTTTGGTCTCTTTTGATTTGCCTATTCTGGAAATTTCATATAAATGGAATCATATACTATGTGGCCTTTTGTGACTGGCTTCTTTCACTTAGCACAATGCTTTCCAGGTTCATTCATGTTGTGGTGTGCATCAATACATCATTTCTTTTTACAGTCAAGTAATATTCCATTGTATGGATATGCCACATTTTGTTTGTCCATTCATCAGTAGATGGCCAATTGGGTAGTTCCACCATTTGGCTATTATTTGCCACTATGAACATTTGTGACAAGGTTTTTTGTGGACATATTTTCATTTCTTTTGGGTATATACCTAGGAGTGGAATTACTGGGTCAAATGGTAGCTCTTTGTGTCATTATTTGAGGAACTGCCAGACTGTTTTCTAAAGTGGGCTACACTATATTACATTCCCACCAGCAGTGTATGAGGGTACTGATTTCTCCACATCCTCGCCAATAATTGTTATAATCTGTCTTTTTGATTCCAGCCATCCTACTGGGGTATGAAGTAGTATATAATTGAGATTTTTGATTTGTCTTATCCTGATGACTAATGGTGTTGAGTATCTTTTTATGTGCTCATTGGCCCTTTGTATATCTTCTTTCAAGAAATCTGACTGTCTTTTAAGCTTTTTCTATTGAGATGTGGCACATCATAGTCCTGCTTGTTTTCTGTTGTCTGGTGGCCTTCCAGGATAGGACAGTTGGAAATGATTTCTAGTCTGGAGATTTGGGGAACCATAGCAGAGTATGGTTAAATGGCACATCAGTTTTATTACTCCCTGACTCCATTTAAAAAAATTAGTAATATACAGCTGCTTGTATGAGAAAGCATAATTTGTCATTAGACATACTCAGTGCAACTTGATACAATTCAGCTTTCACCTTCAATGTCTTCATTTTACATACTTGATTAGGATAATTTTGGTTTGCATAATATTGTCTTTGTATATGATGAAGTACTACTGGTTCAGGACAAGTTAGCTTTAAGTATGAAGATCTTAGTTTATCTTAGAAATACTAGCGATCAAAATAGAAAATTAAAGTAAAACAAATGATCAAGATTATGTTTCTCCTGCTTCAAGGGCCACTGCTGAATTCTAAGGAACAATATTCTACTATTTCTCTTTGGATCTTCCACCAAGAGTTCACTGCCAATTTGCCGTGTGGTTTTCATATAGACAGAGTTCATGGCAGCACATCAGACTGAGTTCTCATCTCTTTAGATTGATCTTGTCTAAAAGCGTGTCATTAGTCATGCCTTAAAAGCCTTTTCTAAGAGTGAAGCTTCTAGTTCAATTCTTATGCCTGCTTTAGTTCACACCTGGGAGGTATAAGTAAATTAGCTACGCATCCTAGACTCTTTTTCTCTGTCTCTCTCTTTCTTTCTCCCTCTCTCTGCATTTCCTAAGGGTCTATTTGGTGTCGGGAATAAGAAAATCACTAAGACCCAGTTGTAGCTCAGTGAATACGGCAGGGATGTGCACACGGTGTTAATTCACCCTGGGAGGTTGTTGTGATGGAGAAGTACACAGGGGCCTGAGGGGACACAGAGGATGGTGCCTGGATGGTAGAGTCTTTGCAGTGCAGGAAATGTTGGGGCCAAGATTTCAAAAAGGAGGAGATAATCGAGCCCACAATAGTAGGTGCCACCAGGTAGACAATTAAGAGAGGCCATTCCAGAGGAAGGGCCAGAATGATGAAGGCCCAGAGGAGTGACAGTGATTGGCCTGTGGGAGTGAAACTGGGCACCACGATGGAGGTGAGCTGGAGACAACAGAGAAACACCCCTCTTGGTGGCTCTACAGCTTACATTGTTTCTTCCCACTGACCTGTTCTACTCTCTGCAACAACAAAAAGTGAATTCACGAGAGCTTTTCACAGATTTGACAATAGCTCTAATATTCCTTCCAAGTCTTCTTTCCAGGGGGAACATTCCCCATTCCTTCACTGTTTCCTCGTATGGAATGCTTTCCCGGACCGTCACCATCATAACTTTCTCTATTGGATATTCTTCAATTTGCAAATTTTATTCTAAAAATGTGGCTCCCAGTGCAGAATCCAGCAGTTTGCACAGTCTCGGGGATGTGCTTTCCTCTGTCGTGAGCACTAAACGTTGACATCCAATCATATCCGCTCAGGTAGCTCATTTCAAATGTCTGAGCCTTTTTTACCCACCAAATCAGGATCTTTCAAACTTGGGCATGTTACTCCTTGACTCAAAATACAGGATTGGTTATTTATATGTATTTATTTTCATCTGGTTAGCTTTAACCCATGTTTCTTGGGAATGCCAGAACCTCTTAAAATCCTGATCCAACTATCCAATAATGTCTTGGCAATCTCTCTCCACCTAGGGTCATCTAAAGATTTCAGAGTTATGAAATCTTTTAGTTTGTCTCCATCCAATAATTTGATAAAAATATTGATAGTAACTGGGCTCAGTACAGAACCAGCAGCCTCAGTTTTATTAAGAACTGGTGTTAGTGCTTCAGGTTTTAGGTGACTGTATTGAGCCATATTTGTGAAACTGACGGTAGTTTAGAAAGTGCTGTTCACTGATTGATAAACAGACACCCCAGATCAGCATCTCTGGGTTAAATCTGTGGATTTTCTCTATCATAATAAACTGAGGCGCTGATTAAAATGCAAATTCCTGGGCCTCATTTGAGACCTACTGTACCAGGAACTAGAGGATATGCATCTGAACAGGTGATTCACCTGAGCACTAGGTTGGAATGAACAAAGTAGTTAAGCTATCCTCAGCACGGATGATGGGCGGTGGTCCAGGACAGGCAGTTAGCATCTGGTTTAGTGTGATGAGCTGCGGCATTACTTAAGGGCAAATATGTTTAAAATGATGTGTTGGTGGGTGAAGTGAGGCCAGAGGGGTTTTGGTGCATCTTAGCAAAAATCCTTAATCTATGACATCCTCCGCTGTGATCTGGCCTTCAGCCTGAGCCAAGGAGCATCTTCGCCTTCTACCAGAGGTGCCAGCATGATTTCAGCATTATTGCCGCCTTAGTCACTGCTGTCTTGGGAGCATGACTATTCTGCATTGGCTGCGTGAAGTGGCTGATCTCATCCTCGAGTGGCAGCACCCCCAGCCATGTCAGACCCTGGAGCCACGAGCCTCAGTGGAACCGACTCGCAGTTCTTCCCGCACAGCCTGCAGCTCTGAATTCACACCAGGGTAGACAGTGTGGGTCTGACGATGTGCTAGGGAAGAGTCTCTCGAAACACGTATTTACTGAATCACAACTCTAGACTCTCGCTCTATATTTACCCGTCTAACGTGGCTGCCAAGTTTCCACCTAGTCTGTTGTGACTCTGACGCTTCTCAGGATTTCAAGTTCACTGTTTTTAAAGCTAGTCATGAATGTCATACCTTTTCTCCCCTTACAAGATTCGAATTATCTGTTAGACATCCCTTTGTTCTCTGCAACTTTATTTAACTCCACAGGGTCTCTCTTTATTTTAGGAATCAGTACAAATTGCCGTTCAGGATTTCTGTAGAGAAGTCTCACCATCTCGATTCTTCCCTTTCATAATATTTATGTACCCAACATAGGAGCACCTAAATATATAAGCAAATATTAACAGACCCAAAGGGAGAAATAGGCAGCAATACAATAATAGATTCTTCCCTCTTCTGGCAACTACAAGAGTGTCAGGAGTTTATTCTAGATCTTTCCGACATCTGAACCACCTCGACTTCACGAGTACTTGCTACTTAACTTTATGTCAGTGTCTCTTTTGCAATATGTCTCAAAGTTTTTCTCTTGCTTCTTAGTTATAAAACTAGTATCTCTCAATTTCTACCATTCTCTTTTGTCTATAACATCAACAAGGAAAAGCTCTTTAAAAAATAAATTTTTTTTCTGATAATAAAAACAAACGTGGTCATTGTTGAAAATTTATTAAACATAGAAATGTAGACTAATCGATTATAATTATACCACCCAACAACTACTACACTTTGATTTAGTTTAATTAAATCTTCCTCAGTGCACACTTATTTTCACAGTTGTCATCATACCTTGTCTATGATTTAATATCCTCCTTTTTTCACTGAACATTATAAGTTACCTGCATCACATAATTATATGAACATCACAATAAAAATTACTGTGTGGTTGTACCCTTTTGCTGATCACTTATGATGTTTCTTATAAATAATATCATGATGAACATCTTTGATATCAAGGTTTTCTCTCTATATCTCTCTTGGGTAATTTCCTCAGGATAAAGTGAAAGAAGTGCTATTATTGCTCCAGGGGGACATTTTAAAGGTTCTTGATACATATTTCCAAATTGCTTTCCAAAAGAGTTGAATCCATTTATACACCTACCAGCAATACGTGAAAGTATTTATTGGCATGGTTTATCCTAGGAAACCCATAGTTACACATTTTAAGGGAAAAAACATAGCATTCTATATTAGGAGAAAGATGAGAGCATTTTCCTAGTTGAAGCAGATCTTAAGACAGGTTCCACGAGCACACGGTTGAGAATGCTCAGCAAGTCCCTTATCTATTGGGCATGACATGGTGAGCTTCCCAAAGAGAGTGAGGAACACCAGCAATAAAAAAAGGCTATTATGTAGACCTTTTGCTTTTCTTTTGACTTTTTCATCATTAACTGAGTCATTCTTACAGTTTCCTTATAAGAGCAGGAGAGAACGTTAAATGTAATAATACTGCTTAATGCTGAATGTGTATTACCTGGGAACCAATTCATGTAGACAAATCCCTAAAAATCCTGAATAGATATTATAATTCAAGAGGTTTGCTCCTTGGAGTAAATTATTGTGGTCTTGTGGGATGATCAATGGTCTAATTGCTACCATTCAGAGGACTCAGATGTTTTTCTCAAACCATCAAAGTAGAAATGAAATTCAGATAGAGAAAGATGGAAATAATAGATAACTGGGGACTTAAGGTGGGCTCTCAAAATTGTAATTCCAGGTAATTGCCACTGTCACCCTACACAAGATCTGCACAGTCCAGATTTCCACCTGCAGGGCTAGAGGAAAGGAACAGACTTGGGGTCAAACAAACTGGGATTAACTTAATAGTCCTGTTACTTTTGGAGGCTCTTGGGAAATTTACTTAACTTCTCAAGCTTCATTTTCCTTATCTGTCAAAACAGAAAAATTTTAGCATAAATAACATTTCTTTTTTAATCTAGTGAATTAAAGGAAACAACATGAGAAATTCACATGAATTATAATGCGTACAAAGACATTATTCAACAAACGTCCATTTCTTCTCTCTTCCTTCTCTGCGTAGCCCCCAAGTGCACGACACATAGTCCTGCCCTGCTGTTTCCAAAATGCAGTTTCCCTATCCTAGAATGACTTCAGCGCAAACCGATCTCTTTCTCCTCTAATCTGCTAACCATCATGGCTTGAGCCATTCATCCTTTACTTTTTCTTTTGAATTTTCAAGCATCAACCAAGTCATTCTCACAAATCCCTGGAAGAATGTTTTGCACTATAGTAATGTTTTTATTATATGTTTCTCTGTCTTCCTAACCAGATTCTACTCTTCTAAAGGGCAGGAAATACGTCTTTGTATTCCTCTAGGATCTTAACACAGCTTCTGAAATGTAGCAGACTGTTGGCAAGTGCCTATTGGTTAATTGAATGTTTGACATTCATTGGTTATCCTACACCTATGTTTTTAGAACTTACTCTCCTAGGTGCTAGAAATACAATTATGGATGAGATTGATAAAATATCTGCTCTCTTGGAGCTCAAGTGCATATCTATCATTTTCATATAAGAGCAGCTCAGAAGCAGAAGAAAGCAATATGGATGGATCTTGAGGTACGGGAGACTTGTCTTGAGCCTGAGTGTGCATTGCAGTGCACTTAACTGGAGACTGAGAAGTGATCAATTACCTGTATCAAAGAAAGGCGTTCTGATGGATGTTATGAGGTTGCTAATGCTCCATAATCAACCCCTGCCATCCTCCCTATCCCCCCTCTAATGGCTCCCAGAGTGGTGGGGAAGGCAGACATTTTAGCAGAAAACTACAATTGTGTGGTAAGTGCTCTGTTACAGGTAGTACAGGATCCTACAGAAGCACATTGGGAGGCCCCTAACCCAGAAGACTAGGGAGACTTCTCATAGGAGATGACATATCAGCTGAGCTAGGAGGTATGCAGGCTGTGTAGGAAGAATGAGGGTGGTTGCTTCACAATGAAAAAGCCGTATGTGATTAAACCTGGAGCCCCAGAGGGTGCCATATCTTTGGAGAGCTGAAAGTGGTTTAACATGATTGGAAACTTCAGGGGGTAGAAAGTAGTGTGTCATTGGGTTGAAGGCTAAGCAGGTGAAGGATCAGAAAGGGTATTGTAAACATTTTAGTAGTTTGGACTTTGTCTTGAGGGCACTAGAGAACAACTGAAGGGTTGTCATCATTGGGGTGACATGATTGTGACAGAACACCCTGGCTATATGCAGAGAGTAGATTTGAGCATGACAAAATGCAGGCAGGGAGACCTTGAGACTGTTGGGACAATCTAGGAGCCCCGCCAGTGGAGTTGGAGGCAATGGGGCATATTCAGAGATGGTCATAAGGTAGAAGCACTAGGGCTTGATTGGGTGTAGACGTTTGAAAGTTAGCAGGGGCAGGGATTACACTTAGGTTTCTGATTTGGGTGATCAAGAAGGAAATGGTTCTTTTCACTGAGGGAGGGAACACAAATAATTGAATTGTAGTGGAGAGATCGTGAGCTTGAAACATCCTGAATTTTAGGTGTTTGTGGGCTGTTCAAGTGGAGATAGTTATACAACTAAGAAGTCATGTGCTCATTGAAACTCAGGGGATTCTTCTCTGACCTGGAAATGGGGACATTGGAGGCATGTGCATATAGGAGGAAATTAAACCAGGGAAGTAGATGAAGCTGCCCAGAGGAAATGCAGGCACTGAAAAAAAGCACGTGATCACAGTATTTACGTGCAACTGATAACAACCATGGGCCTGGTCAAAAAGGTTATGCTACATTTTCACTTATATTTTACTTATTCCTTTGGCCAATCATTTATTTATTCATTCATGTGTTTCATCCTTTTCTTTCTCTACTCATTCATGCACTCAGTAGTCATTTATTGAGCCAGGCACTGGGTTAAGCTCTGAGGATTCACAGATCAATGAGATACAGATTCTGTTCTAAAAGGGAAGTGAGTCGAGTTGACTGGGGAAGATCTGTAATGACAACATATGTACTAAATACCCTAATGTTAGTAAGGAATTATTTGGATCCAGGTTCTTGACCTACTCTGGGAATGCTTTGAGAAGGATGTAACACTTGAGTGGCAACTTGAAGGACGGGGAGAGAGTCCTGAGAAAAGAGTGAGGAGGTGGTGGGGTATTCCAGTCTACGGGAACTATCTACTCCAACCCCTGATGCATGAAACACATGGTTCTTTGAGAAATCCCAAATTGGTCAATGGGACTCAACCAATGGGACTTGTTGGGATGCGGCAGGAACTGAGATAAGCAGTGTCTCTAGGAGCCCCATGATAAAGGACTCCATGGGCCATAATTAGTAATTTGAGCAAATCTAGGAGGCAGTGGGGAGCTATTCTAAAGTTTTCCTCTGGGAGAGACATGATCAGATCTGTAGGTTAAAATGATCAATCACTCAATGTGGAAGTTAGATTGAGGGACATGAGGACCCGTGAAAAGAGGGTGGTGAAGAGGCTGTGCCATAAATGTGGTCAGAATGAGGAGACCCGACCTCAGGTGATCACAGTAGTGTGGGAGAGGAGTAGTACAATTTGAGAGATGTTAGCAGTTAGAATTGGCAAGACTAGGGGGCCAACTGGTTGTAGGGGCTTAAGGAGAAGAAAGGAGGAAACAAAGATGATGACCAAATCTGTATTTTTGACTCAGGTCTGTGGTGAGGCCGTTCACAGAGTCAGTCTACAAGGAGGAGGAGGAGGTGTTGATGATCGATGTTTAGCTCTGTTTTGGAGGCAGAGCAGGTGCTTTAATCAGATGTAATTTCAGCCTTGATAATGATTTTATAGCTTAGAATTAAAATTATACTGGCTACCGTGTTAAAGAAGCCTGGGTCTAGAGGCTCAGCCAATCCACAAGGCCTTCCTGAGAATCTACACTGTGCTTTGTTCTCATTGCTGAGAAATAGAGAAAGGTGCTCTTTCTCATAGCTGGCAGTCATTTTGTAACAGGCCTTTCACCTCTAGAAAATTCAGAACAGCACAAGACAGTATGCACCAAGTATTGAATTTTGGGATACGTACACTAAAAGCTTTAGGAGTTTAGAAGAGGAGGAGATCAGAATAGCAGCTAGGAGAAGTCAGGATGGCTTTCTGAGGTGGCAGGACTTGAGTTGGGTTTGGAAGAGTGAGAGTTATAAACCCAAGGTCTCATGAGCATACAGTGGTGAAACCAACTGTCAAATAGGCGGTGAGCTTTGAGATTCTGCGCATCTTCCCAAACCATCATGCTGGTTTAAGATTTTGGATTTTGAATTAGGAGATTATCATAATTAGAAAGTCTATTTTGTGCACCATGACTGCCACCAAAAAACTCCCTGGCCACATTCTTCACTCCTTAAACGTTTTGATGGTGTCCTTTCATGTGCTTGAGGAGTTACTGGCCCTTAAGAGATTCACTGCAGGGGACACACTCCTTCTTCATGGAGTGCTGAGCCTGGTGGCTAAAGAAACTCCACGGACCAGGGCCTGGTCTGGTGAGCTCTGGTTCTCACCAGGCCCAGACCTGGTCACACTGACAGCCTCCCCTTGCTGGGTGACCAATGACCTACAAAACCTCAACCCAGAGTTACGTTTGTGATTAGAGCAGCCTGCTGCTGAGTAACTGCCAATATTGCGTCTTGGTCTAAGATGTCTTCAGAGTGAGGATCAATGGCTCCACCATCACCTGGGAAAACCTGCCTCTACTTTGTACATCGGATTTTTATTTTCTTGCATTGACAGGGAAGTTAAATCGGCTGTAAAGGAAACCCTGGATGCTTACTCCAAAGCTGTAGCAATACTTGGGGCACTGTAGGCTGCCACAGAGGCATGGAGGCTGTTGGCCAAGAGACTGAATGAAGTCAAAGCCCTTCTCTTGTAATTGTATTCGTGCTCAAAACTGTTCCTAGCTTAATGTTCTGGCTTGATAACTGCCTTCAGTCCCTCAATTTTAGCAACTCACTATGGCTCTTAGGTGAATTAGACTAAGCTTTTCCTTTGGAACTCAGCTCTCAACTCTGCTCACTCCCTACACGCATTCACTTTAGTTTCAGTGTCCTCATAAATCTTGGTGTTACGCTCCTTTCTCCAGCCCCAATGTCCCAGAATCCCACCAGGTAGAACACTTCCTCAGCACAAATCAGTCTAGTCTGTCTTAGACAGTATGAATGGAGGGAATTGTGCTTAAAACTCTAATTTCCCCTTTGTGGATATGAGTTAGGTGCTTTGACATAACATCTAAAAAGGACAACATCAGCAGCTGGGCTGGCATGCCTTGTCCACTCTGGAGATGTTGGCTGGAGTGGTGGCATCTGGGCCTTGGGCAGAGTGGGCCTTGACATAGTCTTCTCCAGTAAACGTACCCAGCTTGGGGAGTTTTCAGAGCCAACCACCCATAGGTGGGAAGAGAGTGGCAGTAGGAATGTCATTTGTGTCCTGCCCCAGGGCCTAAATCATTGTACTGGGGCAGCTGAGCTGGCTGCAAGGCTTTGCAATGCTTTTTGGCAAAAGCTGGGACATTACATATCCTTCTTCCCCCTGACTGCCATTCTGGAAGTGTGTGGAGAGTTCTGAAAACCTTACATTTATTTTCCACAACAGAGATGAGTCTCATGGCTGCTCTCAAGCTTGACGTGCTTGAACAACGCCTGCTGTGAGTCTTGCCTCTTCAAAAGGAAGTGAAGGCTCATTGCTGGCTAGTCTTTCCACACTGTAAGTTTGCTTGCTTACCTGCTAGCACATTCTCAGGTGTTCCTACTATCAGTGGGTGGGAAAATACTGACAGAGAGGAAGGAATGATGAGATTGCCGTCTCATGAAAGCTTCACTGATATTTAGATTCTTACCCCTATTTACTGCAACGCTGTGACTCACCCTGAGTTGTACACCAATAAGTAGCAAAATAAAATTCCTTTATAGTATTTTTAGGGCTCTTGTATTTTTCTGCATATATATATATATATATATATATATATATATATATATATATATATGCCTGATGAGAAAACAATGAGAAAAACAATAAAAAAACTGAATCAGATACAGTTTCTTGCCCCAGACACAGGATCCACATAAAAAGACTACAGATTCATGACAAGATAATAAAACAGTGTGTGTGTGTGTGTGTGTGTGTGTGTGTGTGATTGGCAATAGAACCTCACTGGGGTTGGTAGTAGCAGGAGAAGGTTGCCTGGTGGAGGTGAGACTGAAGACAAGCAAAGAGCTCTTTCATTGCATCTAGGATAAGCTCTATATTCCTTACTGTGGCATATAAGGACCTTCATAGCCTGTCCCTGCTACTGCCTCTTCCTCACTCCCTAGTCTCTTCTCCCCCAAGCCCTTATCCACACTAGGTACCACGAGACTCACCATTCCTTAGATGGGGTACCTTCTTGCTCTAGGCTTCAGCTTATGCTTCAGTCCTTCTGAGTGTTGTCCTGGTGTCTGTCTTATCTGGGGCCAGATGGTATTTCCATTCTTTCAATAGCAATGGGTTAGAACTGCAGGGACCCAAGACACAAAAGTGATTTAAAAGGTTTTACCACACCCCTCCCTCTCCTCCCCAAATACAGTCGCCCATAATGTCCAGACATCACCTGCTCTGTGTCAGCAGTGTTTACTAAACGTGAAAATGCCAAAAGACTGAGGCCCTTTTTAGGACATCCTAGGCCTCAGATCTCCCAGACAAATGTTCTTCTGCTTCTCCACAGGGGGAAATACATCATTCAATGAAGCTCAGCTCAAAAGTCATTTCTGGGTGAAGTCTCCCCTCCTCCTCCTCCACCCTCCATGGCAGAGACTCAATCCCGCCCTCCGGAGTTCCTGCTGTCTGGAGTCAAACATGTTAATAACGTCTCTTCAGACTTCACTGCAGTACCCTGTGTGCACATCTCTCTCCCTCGCTGGACTGAGTACTTTTGAGGGGAGGGTCTGAGCTTGTTCATCTCTGTATCTTCATCAGGGCACCTAGCTCAGTAGGCACAAATATAAGATGACACCCCAGTGAATGAATGAACTCCCCATAACTGGGAGGCTGAAGTGACACAGCTAGAAATTCTCTGTCAGTGCAAATGACTGGAGCAGAAGTGTTGCATAAAGCTGTGAAGAGATAAGAATGGAGTTAGGTAGATGTTGGTCAGACTGTAGGAGGACTGCAATCAAAGATGTCCACACTTTCCCCACCCTCAAGTAATGAAGAGTGAAGTGAGCCGAAGAATCTGACATCAACGTTGGCCCTTCCAGAGTAGCGTAAGAGAAAGAAGGTGGCATTTTATTCAGCTGATGTGTGTGGTGGGGAGACGGGTGGGAGAAGGGGGTCCTGTTACACGTTCTGTCAGTTACATGTTCTCTCTGATTCTCTGGCTTCTCAGCAGCAGAGTGGAGAAAACAAGATGCACGCCATGGGGTTGTGGTGACCAGGGTAGGGTGATGAGAGCGGCCCAGCACAGAGTTGGTACTTAGTATCTGTTCCCGCCTACAGTTGCGCACCAGAGCTGGGGAAACAATCTTCTGATGGCCAACATTCCCACAATATCCTTCTTGAGTGAGAACAATCGTGGCTTCAATTTATTGAGCGCCTACTATGTTCCAGGCGCTGGGCTGGTTCTTACTATGCATTATATTCAGTTCTTCACAATTTGACCAGGACAATGACACTATCTTTATCTTGCTGGTGTAAAAGCTGAGACTCAGAGACAACAGACTTGCTCAAGGACAGATGGTCTGAGCTTAAACCTGGCTTTGCGCAACATTACAGCAATTCATTTCCACCTCACACACTCTGGGTTGGCTCTCTCAACCTATGCTCACCTCTTCTGCTTGGAGAAGCCGGGAAGCTAGAGACTATGGTTTTGAATTAGAATTGTCCTTCAGCCATCAGAAGTCCCTGTGTGGGGTTGGGAAGGCAGCAGCCGCTTCCCCTCTTCTGGATCGTATCTCCAGTGGTACCAATAATCCATCAGCATCTACCTCACTTCCATTCTTCTGGTCTGCCCAGTGATTTTGTAAGCAGATAATTCCTTGTATTAAATCTTTTGTGTCCAAATACTTGGAGTAAGTTCTCTCTCCTGCACTGGATCCTGGCTCACACAATCACGTAACAGAGGTAGACTGGAACTCTTGAGTAATAAGCTCCAAGAATATGATTATGCACATAATCACAGCATCATTTGCATAGAGTTACCCTCTTTTACATCATCCTACCTCCTCTTTTTACCCTTAACATAATAGATTTTTAAAAATAGATAACAGATGATGTCTTGGTTTTTTTGCCCTCTGAAATGTGTCATTTGAAATGTAAGAGTAAATAGAGCATGCCAGCAAGATCTTGAAGGATTTAACCTTCTCAACAGGATAAACATCTTGCTCCATGATGTGTGAGCATACGCTGCAGATGGATGTCAGCTCTAGGTTGTATGTTGGACCTTGAATATAACCACAGCTCAGTGAATTGACTCTTCTATCTTATGAAATTAATCAAATAATCTAGTGATTGTGATTGTGAATGATATAGGACAGAACATGACAGTTTGCATTACATGACTTGTCTCAGGCCAGGAAAAGAGTGATGGAAAAAGGAATACTTAAAGATATTATAGTTAGATTTGTAGAATAGTTTATATTTATGAATGTGGTCTATCACCAGGCATAGTCTGAATGCCTGGTAATGTTACAGAACAACAACGAAAGTGTAATGATGTATTGGTATTCTACACTTCACTCCTTTCCCCCCAGCCCTTCTGACTACAACAGAGCATCAAGGGGTCATCTGCTTCACTCTTTTCTCCTGGCTTGTATTTTAAAGGAAGAAAACACGATGACTGGGAACTCCTCTGCAGAAAAGCAGCCAGGCAGAATAAGAACTAAACTCTCAAGGTGTCTGCACCTTGAGGGGCCCTGGGAAAACACAGGGAAATGGAGAGAGAGGTGAGGTCCAGAGAGTGCCTTGTGGAGAGGGAAGTGGAAGAGGTAGGCAAGGGGCCAAGATGACTGGATCTGGTTGGTTTAGGTGAGGTAAGTGTTGTGTTTGGAGGGGAGAGCTTATAAGGAGGATAAGAGATTCCTTGATATTTAGAGGGGTTTAGAGAGCAGGAGAGGAAGGAAAATTAGTAAGAATTGTGGTAAACTATGCACTTGAGAAAGACCTGCATTATTATTTGGGTTGGGTTTTAAGAAACTATAATGTTTTTAGACTGGACATCATGAGTGACAGTTTTATAAGGGTCATAAATAAAAGTAGTTTTTTAAATAAGAATTTCACATGTGAGTTTTTTTTTTTTTTTTTTTAAGGATTAGGAAAAAAGAAGGAAAGAGAAAAGAAGAGGAGGAATCCATTCGAACAACACACATTTTCTGAACACCTGTTCTGTTCTAAGCTGGGCACTGGATGCTGGAAAAAAAGATGACCGACACCATAGTCCTTCCCTCAAGCGGCACACCGGTGATAGACACCCCCGTATTTGTATAAGGAACTGCTATGCATGAGTATTATATGAGAAGTGTTGACAATGTGCTTTGAAATTCTTTACAGAGAAAGGCATAAGAAGGAGGTATAGAGTGACTAAGGAAATGTCGAGGCTTGGAGAAAATGAGGGGAAAAAATAAATAACATGTACACAGGAGAGAAGTTCAAGCAAACAGGCAGATAAAATATGTTGAAATGACACAACTTACAGACCAGAGCCCATGGCCTTTTCTAGCAGTGGTTTCATTTTTCTTTTCTCAAAGAACAAATATCACTGTGTTTGGGGCATGTGTTCTAAATCTCTGTGTAATGCCTATTATAACAGACTGGGTAGAAAGTGGACCCAAGACACAGCTGCACTTCATAAATGGAAAATACTTGGTTACTCCAGTCAATTGTCTGCAAAGATGATATAAACCTTCTGAAACATAGATAAACAACTCTAAATTTTATTATTTTTATGCATATTGAGGGTGGTCATATTTTTAGAAATAGTCATTATTGAACCTGAAATTAGTAGGTACTTAAAATTTGGAAAATACACCTCATTAAAAAGAATGAAATAAAATTCATCTATAACCCATCTCCCTAATGTAACCACTGTTAACATCTTGATATATTTCCTTCCATTTTTTTTCTGTACTTTCATTTGTACATAGTTGAGTTTATATTGTGTAAATTGTCCTATTTTTGTCCCTTAAGAATATATAGTAAACATTCCTCCAAATCATTATGAGTTTTTAGAAAACGAATTTATTACGGCTGCAAGACATTCCATTGAGAGTTTGTACCATAAATTATTTCATCATTCCCCTACAGTTGGACATTCAAGAACATTCCAATTTTATTTTATAACAATAATAAATAATATGATAAACATCTTGCTTGATAAAAGCTATTTTTTAAATACTTTTTGGACTTCTTTTTCTTCATATATTTTCATACAATTGGAATTGCCAGGTCAAAGGACATTACTATTTCAAGATTCTCTCTCTGTATTCACATCTGTGTGTGTGTGTGTGTTAAGTAATTTTCTAAAGCATCACACCATTGTACATTCTCAGGAGCAATATACGAGCTGGACATACATTTTCTAGAACATAGTGTTGAATGATACATGTGAACCTTTCTATGCCAAGGCTTAATCTTAGCAAACAGAGGCTATGTTTTCTATCCAAAGTCTTTGGGATTGCATGACTTCTGGATGGCCAAGAAAGTCTACAAAATTATGAAGCAAACATTTTCAGCAAATAACAGCTTCAAAGCATGTGGTGGATGGGGGTGGGTTGAGAGTTGCTGAAATATACATGAGCAAAGTTTGGCCCTCCTGGGCAACACCCGAGGGCTTGGGTAGACTTTATCTGGAACACGAGAAATTTCTTTTATGCTGTGATTAGTATTTTACGTTTCTTTTTGTCTGGCAGCTACTTCTCTGGTACCATCATGTGGTATCTACTATCTACTAATTTAATCTGTCACACTCTGTGCCTCCATACATTAGTGCTTATATTTAGAATCTGTTCTCTCTCTCCAAGAACCAGGCAGATTTCAAACCCTCCTAAGCCAGAGAATGTTTTGTAACCTGTGTGTGTTTTGTAACCCTGTTGTTATAAAAAACACACACACGTAAACACATTTTTAAGAACCCACCCTGAAAAATATGGCCTTTGCTTAAAAAAAAAATAGGAGAGGAAGACAGTTTACACTGCTGTGTAGCAAAGACCGTATTTTCTCGTATTTAGGAACAAAGACATGTCAGGCTTTATTGAGCACATCACTAACTATATAACTAGCGTTAAACACTCTATTTGCAACTGTTGCTGTGTATTTTGTGTGTGATTATCACCCCTAGATCTGCATCCTATAAAAAGATATTTCTGTTTGCTTAATTATAAAGCTCTTTATGAACAGGCTCATCTGTAAATAGCTTGGTGCAGCTGAAATAGAAATATAATTATAATGAAGGCAGATGTTTGTGAGATACTGGCTCATGAAACTTGTTCAGAATCTACAAAGGAGAAGCGTGGTGAGCGTGTTTGTTTACTGGTGGGCCAAAGCTGGGAGCAAGGAGTGTTCGCCTCGACACTTATTTTAGAGTCATCTTATTTACTCTCAACCTTTGCTTTCCTAGATCTCTGTACTTTGGAAAAGGAGTGGCTTACCTCATGTTATTACCGAGCTGCAGGAAAAATTGATTTATAGAAGAGTCTGAGATAAAGCTAAAACGAATAAAATTACTAAGTTGGATTTAGGGGAACGAAACAGAGTTTGTGGCTGTGGTTCCATCATTTACACAACTTGGGTTGAGTTTTAGTGGCTTGAGATTTGGGATCAAAGATTTTGGTGTGGTCAAGATGGCATTCTTTCAGTGATTAAAATTTCCTTTTTGTTAATGCAAATTTTCCGGAAGACATGGAGAAAAGACCTAATGTGTGGCGAGGAGAAGGTTAAAAGGATGCTGATGTAACAAACTTTTAACCAGTCTCCATTCTGGAAAGTGGATGTACTGACAAAGGATTCTGGTGATCTAACATAGAGGGACTTGGGCGGACACAGGAGTTCATATGAGGTTTTAAAATTAAAAAACATCCATCCAATCAAATAATTATTTCCAGGCCAATAATCAGTTGTTCTATTTAAATTTTGATTCAAGCTAAATTCTTTTGTAAATGGACTTGGTCTTAAAATTACTACATTTGATTTGTCCAAATTTTCTTGAGCCATTATAGTGTTGGAGTCCTTTAAGCACTTTGAAAATGTTAGTGGTTAATTTTTAAGGTGTTAAGTAATCAAATGAATGAAAAAACAGGTTAATCTCCCTGAGGTAATCTAATGAATGAAAAAACAGGTTAATCTCCCTGAGGAAATCTATCTGTGGACACATTCTTTTTGGTCACGCTTTCAAGCCATTTACAGCTAAGTGTTGGTATTTCAGAATTTGTGTTGGAAGATCAGTAGGCATTGATAACTGCGATTTTCAGATGTAAATAAGCATGAATTATTTTCCATGTGTGCCTCATGTGATGAAATATATGTCCCCAAGATACTATGAATTGTCTTTAAGAAGTTCAATTAATTATATTTTAACTCCGATAGATAAGGCTAGGAGTTTTATGGTGGATTTGCTTCTTTCGTGAGTTCTTTCATAATGCGATTTTAAATTTCCCATAACAATTTCCCAGTTTTTTTGTCATATATATATTACATAATTATATATCTATCATGTTTGTAAAGGTAAGTCTATCTATCCATCATTTATCTATCTATCTCCTGTATCTTTACGTTTCTTGCACTCAAGCACACATTATCCACTAAAATTATTATTGTGTACTGGCAATTGGAAATCAGTCATTATTGACGTGATATCCACTGTAACAAATAATATTCATCAATCATCCACCATCTCAAGGGAATAGTCTCAATAAGTAAATTTTTGGCACACACACTCTTTTCATTGTCTAAGCTTTCAAAGTTGTCAATAGTTGGCTGGCAATCGCTCTGACGTCCTGCCAGGGAGCTGCAAGTGCCCCGTCGGATCAGGTGGTGCTTGGCAGGAAGCTCGACATGGATCAGCAGCGAGAGGCACTATCAGAATCTTGCTGGACCAACAAAAGATGGTAAAAACAATTACGTATTGAATGCCCACTATGTGCCAGGTTTTGTTACAAGTATATACATAATTTACACACAAAGTGGGTTATTATTCCTGATTTTCAGTTGAAGAATTGAGGCTCAGAGATATTAAGTACTGTCTAGGTTTGCAATGATAAATAATCATTGTGGAGAGCGTGCCTATACATAAAATTTAGAATCTCTATTTAGTTAGGATTGTTTCTTTGAATTCTAGGTATTTTTTAAGATTTTTGATACATATTTCCAAATTTTTCTACTAAAGGAAAATATATGTGTGCCCTTTTTACCATATGCTTGCCAGCATTGAAAAGTGTCATCTATAAATCTTTAGTACATTGATGGGTAAAACATGGTATCTCATTTTGCCAGTCGGTGAGATTGAACCTATTTTCAAGTGTGTTAACCATTTGTATCAATTCTGTGAATTTTATGTTTGGTCATTTTCCTATTTTAAAAAATTTTGAATGTTTTGAGATTTTATTCTTGATGAACAAGTGCTCTTTATATATTAAGAACATGGACCTTTTCTCATACTTATTGTGAATATATTTTCAGTCTCTTTACCTTATTATTGGCCTTATAATATGACTATTATATTATTTATTGCATCATTCAAACTTACCAATAATTTGTTTTGTTTTGTTTTCCATTGTTTAAATACTTAGGAAGTCCTTTTCTGTAAAGAACAGTTAGATTCACATATATTTTCATTTTTATGCTTTCTTTTAAGGATATTTAACTCTCTAATACATATAGAATTTATTTTTGGTGTAAGGCAGAAGATGAAGTTCTAACTTGATTTTAGTTAATGTTCAATTTTTTAACACTAGTCATGCTGAATAATCCATCTTTTCTCTCTGGTTTGTGGGTTTTTTTGGGTCTTCTGTTACTATCTTCTCTCTTCTATTTATTTATGTCAATTCTTCTTACACTAATACCACAATATCTTTTTCTTGATTTAGTTTTAAAACAAGCTTTACTATTCAGTTAGGTAACATCTTTCCATTAGTCTTTTATATTTAAAAATATTTAAAGTTATCTTTATATATTCTTTAAAATGAATTCTAGAATTATTTTGTTAAGATATAAAATATGTCAGTTGGAATTTTATTTAGAGGTTATTTAATAATTATTTTAAAAAATAATTTTACTGACATTTTCAGTGAAATTTTAGTGAAGTGAACTAGTCTGTAAGAGAGCTGAAGGCAGTTTTGGGAAACTGAATATATTTTGTGTTAATTGATGACAAATGGGCTGTGTCCCAGAAAAAATGGACTTTCGAGGAGCCATTTTCATCATACTTGAAGTCGTTTTTTTTTTTTTTTTGAAACATCCTTCTTTCCTATTTTGGGATCATTTGAAACAGCTGAGGTAGCGAGACATACGGATCTTAAATAAGAGGTCAGTGCTCTAGTCCAGACATTCAGTGACTCTTCGGGTGGGGATCAGCATTACCTCCAGATGTCAGAATAAGACAGGATTATATACCTATAATTCCTATACTTATGTCTTCTTCCTACATGGTCTTCCTCCTGCCTTTTTTATTTTCTTAGTAATTGGTTTTGCTTCAGTCAGTCAGGGTGTTGGCCAGGCCCTCACCAATGTGGCTGTTCTGATGCTCTGTAAACCTTCTCTCCTTTGGATTGAGAAGTTCTAGTGGGTTCAGTACAGAGCTGGAGACAGGTCCTCTCCCCGGCTCTGAGTGAGTGTGCGTCACTTGGGTCCAGAATCCCCTGCCTGTGCACAGATCCTCCCAAATCTCTTTAGAGCTGCAGGTCTCCAGCTGCTGGTCTCAGGACACTTATAGATTACTGAGGACCCCCATAGAACTTTTGTTTACTTGGGTTATATCTGCTGATACTTATTGTATTAGAAATTAAAACAGAGACATTTTTAAAGCAGATGAACACTTCTTCCACACCTCATGTGAGAACCTGCTAGCACACCTAGGAGGGACTTTTCTCCCTTTCAGCTTGAGGAAGGAAGCTGTCATGTTGTGAGATGCCTTGGAGAGTGCCGTGTGGCAAGGAACTGCAAGAGGCCCCTTGAGCTGAGAGTGGGCTCCACCAAAGGCCCAAAGGCAACAAGAGAAAGCCTACAGCCAAAGGAGATGAATTCTTCCAACAACCTGAAGGAGCTCAGAAGCAGAGCCTTCCCTTGTCGAACCTCTGACAAGATGCAGCCCAGATCACATCTCAACTGCGGCCTTCAGACCCAAGGAGAGCGGAAGACCTTTCTAAGCCATTCCTGGGCTCCTGACACACAGAGACAGTAAGATAATAAATGTGTGTCATTTTAATCCACTAATTTTCTGGTAATTTGTTACACAGCATAGAAAGTGAATACACATATGATGGACAGAAACATGAGGAGGATTTCTGTGAAGCTAATAAAAACAATGGATTCCTTCCTATGTATAGAATAATGTGTGACTATTTCACAAATATGTAAAAGCAGCCCAGTAGAGAGAACTTAGAAACAAACTAATCACTCATGATCCCTTATCATACAATTTGATTAACATCAACTAATTTTCAGGTGAACTTATAATATGATTTGACCTTGAACAATTTGGTTTTTATAGAACTTCTTTGGGACGTTGGTAGCATGTGTAGGGACATGTGCCACAAACATCTTCTGATGAAGAGCTCAGAGCATCTCAACAAAAAAATTCCATATAATGCTAGAAAATCTGGAAACAAGGAGGTAAAAACAAATATTTTCTTATTTTACTGTATGGAAGTCAAGAGGCTGGGTGGCAAGTGACTTTTCACTTATTGTTCATGTCAGTTCGTGCTCTAGATCCAAAGGAGACTGATGTCTTTCTGTGAGGAATCTTCTGCCTCATTGCTACAGATAAGGATCTTTCTAGATTCTTTCCATTTATAGGTTTTCATTATTAAAATCAAAATTTTGGATTTTTATATTATGAATCTCTTCATTCTGCCAATCAACTAAATGGAGGGATTTTTAGCAGCATTAATAAAACCCATTTGTTCATGTGTTAAGGTAATATTATGTGGCTCTGTGCTGGAGAATGGGTATATCCCTCATTAATCCCCACACAGGTCATGGCTCTCAGACATTAGACAGAGACCTGCCATCTGGATGCCGTTATCTCCAGAAACTCTAACTCCTCAGAAACCACAGAGTCTTTGGTCTGACCACACTTGATACCAGATCCTGAAACATAATTCTACATGCAATGCCTGCTTTAGGGGCTAGGCATTAGCTTCTTTTTCAAATTTTGGAGAGTCAGTAGGAGAATAATCTTGTGTCCTACTGAGGCACAGGGGAGATTTGGTGTTGAACTGATGTGACATCTCAGGCTTGGAAAGAAGTGAATCCACTCTCGGAGAGCAGTGTCGGTGGCAGCTGTGGAAAGAACTTCAATTCCCCCGGGGGAGGGAAGAAACCCTCTGCCTGAGACTGCACAGGATGGGGATGATATAGTTTGGACTTTGAACCTTATCTCGCAAAGTTAAGATGATTTGATAATGGACATTATTTCCTTTGGATTTTCCTTTGAGCCAACTTACGAGAACCTCCACTGGGCAGTGTTAGTTAGCATGAGACAGCAAAGGGGGATGGATTCTCACTTAAGATCAGAGAGGCCATGGAGTTGCTGCTCAAGCCTGGGGGCAAGACCCTGAGACACAAAGGGGCTGTGTTGGAGGAAGAAGCAATTTGGCCACCAGAGCGCCACACCTCTGGCTCTGCTGGATAAGAAGGAGCCCAGGAAGCCTGCAGCTATGACTGCACAGGCAGCCATCTTCGAACCCTGAGCAGCAGACACGAGAATGAAGCTGACCTTCTCACCGCAGAACAGACGTGAAAACTTCAGGAGCCACGAGATCCACTGAGCCTAAATTCTGCACTGTCCCTAGGGTCCCATTTATACAAGGCGGTGTCTCTACAACTTGAATAAATACCGATACTACCAATAATATTTCATGTCTTGCTGCACCTCACATTTATGATTTCACTTAATCCTTAAGAACGGAATTGAAGGAAGTATTGTTAACCTCATTTTAGAGACAGAAATGGTCCCACAGCTAATAAGCAGAGGGACAAGAACTCCTACACAGTTTCATCTGATTAAAGCTGATGCTCTTTCCACTGTAACTTAGGAACGCTTTCCCTGGATAGTTAACAAATTGGTGATTTTAGAGTAGAAAGGAAATATGAAAATTATCCATTCAGTTCTGCCAATTATATAGAAAACAAAATGAAACCTTGTCTGGTTAGGGATGGCAACTATTTCTAATTTGGGGAAATAAGGAAATGAAAGGTGGAAATCAGAAGTAAGATGTTAAAATGCTGTTGCAGTTATTATTTTGCAATTTGAACATTTTAGTTTACATTAAGTAAACTCAAATTATTATTATTTGGTGAGGAAGATTCACTCTGAGATAACATCTGTTGCCAACATTCCTCTCTCTTTGCTTGAGGACGATTTTCCCTGACCTAACATCTGTGCCAGTCTTCCTCTACTTTGTATGTGGGTCACTGCCACAGCATGGCTTGATGGGTGGTATAGGTTGGTGCCTGGGATCTGAATCCATGAACCTGGGCTGCTGAAGCAGACCACACCAGACTTAACTTCCACGCTACGGGGCTGGCCCCTCAAATTATTTTTTGTAAATGAGTGTGGTATATATTCTTAATGGTAGGAAATCTAAGAGGGACTAGTCCCTTGCATTTTTAAAAAATTTGATAAGAGATGGGGATGAAGAGTGTTTACTTATTTTAAAAAGCACAAGAAATGGTGTGCTATAAGGAACCCCTGCATTTCTTAGGTTGTTTTGAATACTAGATACGTGTATGTGTATGTGTGTTTGTCTGGTGACAACATATGAAAACACAAACACACATATGTGTAGTTTCTGTGCTCTGCCTGTAAACCTCCATCTCCTTTGGCTGCCCACAGACACGGCCCTGGAGCCGTCTGAGAGACTCAGGAGGCCTTGACATCTGCATTTGCTGAAGGAAATGCACAATTATAAATCCAGGCTAACCCCACCTGCCAAACAGTGGAAGGGCCCAGCCTTCTCCTGGCAATTGGAAGCCAAAAGGATGTTAATCATTTGAAGAGATGGCCATCGGCTTCTGTGGGCACAAGGGTGCATGCCTGTTGGACTAGAAAGATTGTTTGCAAATACTTTGACAGGTTATTTTGAAGAAGATGGAAAGTGTCTGATAGTGATACGTTAACTGCAGATAAATATTATTGGTCAAGTTTGGATGAAATGGAGGTATATTTCTACTTCTCTGTTCCAAATATGTCATTAACAGGATCAGTTAATGTGTCTAAAAGCATTTATACATGGAAATGTAGCCTATTCATTTATTATGTTCACGTCATTATCTTTAAAATTGGTAATCTCATAATTACTTTTTATTTTCATCTTTGTAGCCTCTGGGTGCTTTGGTAAAGGGAAATAATTGCTATTTAATTGAAATAAAACTTTACTAAACTGATAGTTTTGCAATATGGATCATGGGTTGAAAAGTGTGTATCCTTTAGGATGCTGTAAGAATTTTAGCCTTTCTCATAACTCTGGCCCTCCCTTTTCTTTAAAGAGGATTGTTAACAAGATCTTAGAAGTTGTCATCTAAAAACCAGACATAAACATAAGGGAATCAACTCCGACATCATTTGGATATCTGTAAATGTTTAACTGGCCCCAGCAGACAGAGAGGGAGAACAAGAAAAGAAATCAGGGGAATCAACCAGTAGAGAGACTATTGTGTATGATTCTCTCTCCTTTGCCATTGTGTAGGATCTTTGCAGGGGCTCTGGTGCCCGGGCTCTGACTGCCACTATACCTAGGTGTGCAGCACTGCACAGCCTCAGGTTGGAAATTTCGGACCCAAAAGAGATTGAGTCATCGCTCTTACCTCTCATATTTATGACTTGGGACCTTGCACAGGCACCCTGTCCCTGAGGCTCTCACAATGTCAGTGTAGGGAACACTGTCCTCACACACAACTCAACACATCTTTGTCTTGGCATCCATTTCCTAGTGGATGAGCAGATTCTTGCTGAACACATACAGAGTCATTCTAGGAGGTGCACCAGCCCGTGGGCCCTCTCCTTCCTCTATCACTACTTGGCAGCCCCCCAGTGAGCTTTATGTGTTAAGGAGCTCCTGGCTTTCCTGGTCCTTTGTGGGCTTCCCCTGGGAGCTGACTCAGGGTACAATTCTCTCTCAGAGCACAGAGCTTCCTCCTCACGCTGCGACAGGAAGTGGGGGATGGAGAAAAGGAAGTAGATCTGATCAATTGGTGCTCAATAAAACTGGGCTTCCTGTCATCATCAACAGTCTACAGGCATCCGTTTCTCTCCCACTCCAACTAGATTCAAGCCTGACATCATTTCCAGACCTGCCCTGGACCAGGTTATGACATTGTTCTTCCTTAAAACCACCTCTTAATAAACATTTGAACTTAACATCATCTAAATAAGTAGGTGTGCAAGTATAAATGTGTGTGTGTTGCGGGGAAGGCAGAAACAAAAGTAAAGAGGTGTGCAAGGAATTGAGGGGCTTCAAGTGTGAGCTCTCTGCTCTTTAATGACTAATGGCATTGGGTGGGTTGTATTTTCAGAAACTAAAAATGGGCTTTTTAGTTTATACTGCAATGCACAATTCTATTCTTGGCCTCAATTGTCTACAAGTTTTATGATTCTTGTTTCTCTAAGCCTTGAGAGTCTAGGTTATCAAGGTTAGTTGGGAATTCGTACCGAGGCAGTCAGAAAAATGAACTTTGCCATTTGATGATAGATGCCAGACAAACATTCCACATGCTGTAACTGGAAATAAATGTGAGCCACAGATAGTTCTATTCCCTTATGTTTACAAATCCATTTTATTCTTTGGAATCTCCTTCCTCTCTGGTCCTGGCCTGATCTTAATTATTCATGCTTCATCAAACCTTAATTTCCTCTGTCTTTTGATATTATCCAGAGTTTCCAGTCGGCACGAAGTGTTGGGCATGGTCATTCTCACTCCTAACCTGAGTTTCCATTTCAAATTGGTGATCAGTTAGACTGTTGAACTGTAGGAGTTTGCTGGCCAGTGTTCCTGTGTGTGTGCGTGTGTGTGTGTGTGTGTGTTTTGCTTATGTTAAACATTAAGTATAAGAAATTGCCTTCACAGTTTTCATTTATGGCCTGTGAAAGGGATCATTATTACTTTTGTGCTCCTAGCTTGCAAAGAAAGAAAGAAGATATGTCTAAAGACGGAACTAGCTGGGGAGCCCATCTCAGGGAAAGCTGGAGCTCTTTAAAGAAATATCACCAAGGAGCAGAGTAGCTACAGTTCGGGACTCACCACCTCCTTCAGAAATGCAGGTGCCCCTCAAAGTCTCCTCATTCCACACGTAGTAGACACACAAGAAGTATTTGTGGAATGGATGTATCAATGAGCGAATGAATGTGTGCTGTCTGTGAGACTCACAGAAGTCCAGGGATACAATTCTCTTCTATAACATTATTGGGCCTTACTTTTTACAATCTGGATTCCTTGAATGCAGTAAGTTAAACAGGGGGATTGAGAGATCAGCAGATTTAGGAAGATTGCTTTTGTCACTTTCATGAGGGTGGAGTCGTTGATCATGGAAAGCAATTCTTGTGGATCTGTTATGTGCATGACACTTTATATGTGTATCACATCATTTAGATTCTACACTGTCCACTATAGTAGCCACTAGCCACGTGTGGCTATTTAAATTAAATTAAGTACAACTGGAAACCAGTTCCTCTGTCACACCAGCCACATTTCAAGTACTCAGTAGCCATGTGTGATTGTGGCTACCATTTTGGATAGCACAGAGATAGAACAATATCCTTATCACAGAAAGTTCTTTTAGACAGCACTGATTTATGTATGCAATATGTTTTTATATTCAGTTTATCAAAGATCAAACTGATTCTCAGTAATTAAAGAAACTTACCCATGGTTATATGCTTGATAAACACCTGCTTGTCTTAGATTCACTTGAATGTCAGTCAGTTTTTCTAGACATTAGGCTATGAGTGAAATTAAGGAGGCTAGCTGGAAACTAACTGATAGATTGACGGGAGACGTTTATGTTGCTGAACTCCTTCATATGGTATTTAATGAGTTTTAAGATGTGCTGGAATTTAAGCCCCGGCAACATTTGAAGTGAGGTTCCCATGGGTGTGTTGACTGAAAAGGTGACACCCCAGTGCCTTATAAAACTCCAGCCAGAGTACCTTAGAAATGCCCTGGCTCTTCTGGCATACCTTACCCCCAGAGAGGATCCCCTGCGTTAGGTTCATGCTGAGGCAGATCAGAGAATCCTAAAACATCCAAACTTGAATGGACCTCAGAGGTCAACTGGAACAATGCATTTATGTCATAGATGAGGAAACTGAGGCTAGGCAGTGGAAGAGATTGGGTGACCTACAGTCACCCAGCAAATACCCAAAGAGGCAGGACTTGAAGCCCCATCTATTCATTCCCAATCCCTTGTTACTTCTGCTATGCCAGGCTGAGTGATTTAAATCAATAAAATCTAGTTAGTGATGTAGCATCATGCATCCATCCATTCACATTTTTATTAAGCATCTATCATGTGCCAGGCACTAGGAATAGTGAACAAATTCAGACATAGCCCTTATAGACTAAAGTCTAGTAGGTGAGAAAACCCATAAACAAATAACAAGCAACAGATGTAGAATTGTAACCATAGAGCATCATGAAAAAGAAACACAGAGCTTCTGGAGCACCTGTGGACTTGACAGAGGCAGCATCCCTTAGGAAATCACTTCTGAGCTGAGATGTGAAGGGTGGATGGGGGTTAACCAAGTGAAGAGGAGAAGGAAGAGCATGAGAAATGCTCAGGGTGGGAGATCATATTGTCCTGGATGGGGCAGAATGGAATGTGTTTGGAGTGGGAAGAGCACAGGTGGTCTATGGTGAGATGGGACTGGACAGGTAGGGAGGGCCAGACGATGCAAGGCCTCTTATGCGTGTTGGCTTTGTAAGAACAATGATCAGAGGGTGGGATGGCAGGCCATGGATTTCTGGCAGTGGATCAAGGCAGGGTGCAGAGGGGGCACCTGTGGACTTGTTAGAGCATCACTGATCAAATCCACACGCAGGTGATGGTGGCTGGGCCAGGGGTGTGTGTGAAGGTAGGTAGCGGTGGATAGTTTTGACAGATGGTTATGAGATAACATCAACAGGGTTCCATGAGACGTTGAGTATGGAGACTGAGTTAAAGAAAAATGTTAAAGATCACTGCTAGGTTCTGCCTCATGTGAAAGGATGAATGGTGACGCTTCAGTGAGGTGGAAAACACTGGAAGAGAACCAAGTTTATATGGAAAAAACATGAATTTGGTATGTGACATGTTGAATTCAAGGTGCTTTTAGTAGGCGATTGGCTATATAAGCTCAGAGGAGAGTCCTGAGTTAGAGCTATAATGCTAGAAGCCATTTGATTGTATCTGGTTGTTAAAGCCAAAGGTATGAATGAGATCACCTAAAGAATAGAGAATGAAAAGTCTGAGAAAGCAAACACTGAACTCGGCATGGCCCTCTTGAAGAGGGTGCACCTGCGACAGAGGAGGAAAGGCTGTGTTTCTTCATGAAACCCAAGGGGAGAGCTTATTCTAAGAAAGAGGGAGTGGTGATCAGTTTTAAACATTGCTGAGAGCTCAAATTAGATGAGGATTGAAAAATGTCCACTGGATTTAGCAACATGAAGGGATTGGAGGCCTTTAGAAGAGCTGGTTTGGTAAGGAGATGGGGCCAGAGGCCAGACTGAAGTGAACCAGAGTGTGTGGTAACCACTGTGGGGCTCAGAGGTCGTCTCAGCCACCTATCTCACTCTTCAGGTGGGGACGCTGAGGTCCGGGTATGGGGAGAGACTTGTGCACAGTGTGAGGAAACACCCAGAGAACCATCCTTTCATGGGGCTGGAACCCCCTGACATGGGCACCAGTCTGTCTGTGGGCCCCCGAAGTACCAGCCTCACTTGAGACCTGGTGCTGGGAGGGATCCGAAGGGACAGGAATGGTGCTGGTTTCTGGGCATCTTGTGTACTCGGGTCTCTGGTCGGCTGAGCAGAGGGGCTTTGAGGAGGCAGAGCTGCACTGAGGCTCTCGGCGCAGAGACAACGGGAGAAGGGGAAAGGGCGGAAGAGGTCCCATTCTCAGGAGCAGTGAGCTCTTACTCTTCGGGTTCCCCTGCCCTGCCTGATCCTCCACAGTGAGCAGGAAGCTGTGCACTTGTTCTCAGGGAGCCCACAGGAAGACCCACTAGGCGAAGAAGGGGCTCCCTGTGAAGAAAAGCAGTGGCAGAGGGGGTCCAGGCTCCCAGCCACCAGCCCGAGGCATGGCCCTGCCTCACCTCTGCCCCTGGCATCCCCAAGCCCCATAAATGTGCAGGTCCCAGGCCTGAGCTCAGTGGCTGACAGACCGAGGGCAAACAGGACTTCTGGCTACATGAAGGGATCTAATTCCCAGTCAGCCTCTAAATCCACTAAATGCAACTCAATACCTGTAACTTTGTGAGGCATTGCATGCATATCAACGACATCACAAATCATTCCCCGTTGCCGTGAATCTGGGAACCGTTTCCCTGTGAGAAGAGCCATCTCAGGGACTAACTTGGAAAGTCTCACTTCTTGCCTGGGCCTCCCCAGGGCTCTTCCTGTCCCACACCCTGCATCTTGGACAGGATTCCCATAGGCCTTGCCGTCTGGATTCCTGCCTTTGTTGTCTCCGCTGGCGTGATGGCTCCTCTCTTCCTCCCAGCTGCTATTGGTGTTCTCGCCCTCTTCCCAATGGTGTCGCACAATCCTGCCCTGGGAGATATTTCCTGACAGATTGTAAGAAGACGGAGCAGCGCTGTGCTCCCCACCCTCCTCCTCTGCCTCTGCTGACCTGTAAAGTCCACTCAGCAGTCCTTCAGGCAGATCCCCTGCGGAGCTCGGCCAGCTCTGTCATCCTTGCAGCAACACTGCGGTCCACAGCTGTCATTTCCTTTCACTGCGCCGGGGCTCCCAGGAGACCTGTGGCTGGGTGCGCACCAGCTGGTGCTCCCAGGCCTGCGTGTCTGGCCTAATCTGTCCTTGGATGGCCCTGAAGCCCCAGCCAAATGGCTCAGCTGCCTGTGCCCCAGGCAAGCATCCCCCAAGGGGAGGGGATGAGTTCTTGATGGGCCACCCACGAGTGCTCAGCACCTTGGTCTCTTCCAACCTCACAGCGAGTCAGGGAGCTGACAGTATTTCCCTGGGTTTAGGGCTGTGGTTCTCTGACTGGGCTGTACATTAGAATCACCTGAAGTGCTTCTCAAAGAAGTCCTCAGTGTCCAGACCACACCACAGACCAGTCAAACAGGAACCCCCGAGGGCAGCTTCCCAGGCTTCAGTAAGTAGTAAGGCTCTCCAGCTATTCTGGCACCAGCCCCACTTGAGAACCACTGGTTTAAGGGAAACAAAGGCTCATGTAGAATAAATCATGTGTCCACAGTCTCTTTTTCTCTCTCCCCACATTCTTCTCAGCTTTCAATCTCTCTCTTTCTTTCTTTCTCTTCCTCTTTATTTTATAAGTTCTTTCTCTTTTTTTTTATGTCTCATTCATTTGGCAAATATTCCCTTTTGACTAGTTATTACATAAACGTATTAAAAATATTTTGTTGACTGCCTACTATGTGACAGGCAATGTATTAGGCATTGGGTGTTCAGTGAATTAAAAACAAAACAAAAAAACAACAATGTACCAAAAAAAGGAAAAAAGACAAGCTCTTGACTTCACAGAATTTACAGTCTAAAGAAAAGACATTCATCAGGAAAACACAAAACACGTGTATTATTTTAAATTGTGATGCAGTCGATGAACAAAAAGAATAGTATAGTGCTATAGACTTGCTGTTTGTGTCCCCCCGACTTCATATGTTGACATCCTAACCCCCAGTGTGGTAGAATTTGGAGGTGTGGTCTTTGGGGTAGAGCCCTCATGAGTGGGATTCATGTGTTTATAAAAGAGACCCTGTAGAGCTCCCTGGCCCCTCCACCATGTGACGACACAGACAGAAGATTGCTGTCTGTGAATTGGGAAGTGGGTTCTCACCCGACACTGAATCTGTCGGCACCTTGATTGCATACTTCCAGC
Source organism: Tapirus indicus (assembly GCA_031878705.1). NCBI lineage: Eukaryota > Metazoa > Chordata > Mammalia > Perissodactyla > Tapiridae > Tapirus > Tapirus indicus. The sequence continues at coordinate 6,418,439 of CM062923.1, read as the reverse complement.
CTCCAGAACTGTGAGAGTAACTGGGTGAAAAAGGTAAATTATGTCAATATGACACTGTGTTGTAATTACAAATAAAGAACTACAGGTTATTTCCTTCCGTTAAGTAGTATAACTGCAACTTTTTACTATTAAACATGGCCTTTATAAATGCATAGTCCAATAATTTTATTTGCTGTCAATATTTAATAGCTTATTAATATTTTTGTCACCTCTGATCATTTTTTGGGGGGGGGGGCGGAGATTGGCCCTGAGCTAACACCTGTTGCCAATCTTCCTCTTTTTGCTTGAGGAAGATTGTCCCTGAGCTAACATCTGTGCCCATCTTCCTCTATTTTGTATGTGGGTCACCGCTACAGCTTGGCTTGATGAGCGGTGTGTAGGTCCATGCCCAGGATCTGAACCTGCAAACCCCAGGCCGCTGAAGCAGAGTGTGTGAACTTAACCACTATGCCACTGGGCTAGCCCCTGATAACAAATTTTAAGTTACAAAAAATTGTCCAACATCTTTAATTTAAAAATGAAACTAGATGTTGAAATAAATTTGATACTTTTTTATTTAAAAAAGTCTGTTGTTTAAACCACCCAGTCTATGGTATTCTGTTATAGCAGCCCAAACAGACTAAGACTAACCCTGAGAGAGAATAGAAGAAGGACCTACTTTAATTGGATGGTCATAAAAACCCTCTTGGAGAAGGTAGCATTTAAATTATGGCCTGAGAGATGAAAAAGGAAGCAGTCAGATGAAGAATGAGAACAAAATGTTCCCGAGAGAAGGGCACATGGGAAGGCTCTGGGTTGGGAAAGACATCAGTATAGTTGAGGAACTGCAGGACAAGTGGTCTTGGCAAAAATTGGTGTGAGATGAGGCTGGAGACTTAGCAAGGGTCAGTCATGCAGAATTCTAAGCCAGAGACTGGTATCATTAATTTCCATTCTTAAAAGATCATCCCAGAGAATGAATTCATGTAATTAATTAATTGTAAATATTCCACTTGCAAATATTAAGATTTGCTTAGAATAAAAGCCTAAAAGTGATAGGAAACATAGTGAAGGAATTATCCTAAAAATATAGGCTAATTATTGAACACCTAACATTTGGCAATTGTAATGTTAACAGAATTTATGCCTGGAGATGGACACACCTTTCCTTTTGCTAGGGCCTCTAGGGATGGGATTTGAGACAACTTAGTAGGGAATTTGCTGACTTTGGGATTTGTTGTTGCTGTCCTTGTCCTCAGCTTCTCACGTCACAGGGTTCCACCTCCTCTAGCATTAACTGGACTTAAGCTGTGGGCTGGTTTGCCTGATGGTTTCTCTGTCTCACCATTGACTTTAAGTCTTCCCTTTGTGCCTGTCTTCAGAGAGACTGTGTCTCCACACCCTCATCCCTGCTCCATGGCAGTCTTCTGTTGTCCTGATTCAGCTGCATCTTGGGCAGGTCCCATGTCCCTAGTTCCCAGGTTTGGGCCTCTCAGGAATCATCCCCTCCACAGCAGTACGGGATTTCTAATTTTCTGAGGTCAGGACATTCTCTTGTACCTCCTCCGGGGGTAGGACATTTTTCCTTCTGTTCCTTTTCCCCAGATGCACTGGATTTCACCTGTGGCCTCTGGGAAACCAGGTTTGCTGTCTTTCTGCCAATGGCTTAAGACTTTTACTCCATAAAGGAGGGGGGGAGAAATATCTGGCTTTGTGCCTCTCCTGCTGCTGCTATTTCCCTCCCACAATCCTGCCAAGGGGGCTTCCTTAGGTTGCCGCCCTTCCCCAGCACTCTTGGGAGCACCAGTGAGGTCCGTGGAGAGAAAGTGGAACTTGGTGTGAACCCCTGTGGTTGGGGCACCCAAGGGTTCCATAGCCTCTGGGTAGCCCACCCTTAGCTACACATGTTAGCTGAATTCCTCTTCCTGGCTTGTCTGGCAGCAGCATCCACTCCAGGAAGGAAGTGCTCACCTCCATCTCCCTTCTAGTTCCCATCTTTCCTCATGTTTTGAGTTAATTGGTTGCACTGAGACCTCAGTTCTCTAATGGATTCAAAAAATGTTGTGACCTTGCCAGTTATCTGTCTTTTTCTGCATTAAGGATGGGAACAACATTCTTCTCTCTGTCCCAAGTGGTAGCCAGAGCCCCCTCACCCTTTTAACCCATTATTAAAAGCAGATAGTTGGGTCTTGCTTTTTTTTTCTTTATCCAATCTGACAGTCTCCATCTTTAATTAGAAAGTGTAGGCCATTTACATCTAATGTAATTACTTCTATGATTGGATTATAAATTGAGAAATTTGGTTATGATAGAAGCTTAGGTTGTAATAAGAAAAACACTAGGGTTGAAAGCCAAGGTTCTAGGCTAATTATTTTTCTTTTGACACTCCTTAGTTTTGGGTAGTCAGTTCATTTTCCTAACCTCAATTTATTTACTCTTGAAAGAGTATTATGACACTGGACACAAGGAATTACTTGGAGGATTGTAAAAATTGATGCAGCTGATATTGTATTAAACTCTATGTTCTTTACAAATATTTTATGATTATACAATAAGGGAAAAAATTGGTCAAACTGTTCCATGAAAGCTTACTAGGATTGTAGTTTTGTTCTGCTCTAGACCTGTACTCATAGTGATAAAAGTGGTGCCTGTAACACATTTAGCCTCCATCATGTAATTCTTTCCCAAGACTTGTCACATCCCTTGTACTTATTTGCTTATGTTTTTCTTGTCATACTAGGTCCTCATTAACAGCAGGAAATAGAATTTCTCTCTATATTCCTGTGTTTTGCAGAGTGCCTGGCACACAATATATGCTCAATATGGGTTTGAAGAATTGAATCACATTTTTAAAATATAGCATTGAAGCTCTCTGTACCAGTCTGAAAACACAGTATGCCCTGGCTAAATGCATATCTAAGTATTTAAGAATTTGACCAACCTCTGTGGATCTTACTTCAGAGCCTTGATTGCATCAACATAGCCTGAACCCCCGGACACCCAAGACAGCCCTGGCTGTCAATTGGCATCATGGGTGGTGAAAATTCTTTCCAAAGCACATGGGAAATTTGGCTGTCAGGCCACTGTCAGCTACACACAAATGTATTGCCACGTTTTGCGACTTCATATGACTAGTCTCCAAGCTGTAATGATTGTTGCATTTGTGTGTGACTTCTCAACATTCCTGTGACATTACCACCATGTTGCCACAGATGTAAAATGGTGAGAATTAAATGGGGATTTGCAAACTTTTAGAGAAGCTTTGTGTTTTTGTAGCTACATAAAGGAAGCATTTCTCTCCCTTCTGCTGAGGTAGAATTATACAGTTCTTCTCTGAAACTTCTGTGGAGTTTCTGTGGTTTCGTGGCACATGCCTGGGTTTGTCTAACTTTTCTTCCACTTCTGAGTGCGAAGGCCCATCTGGTGCTCCCAGAAGAGCTTTCTGAGTGAGAATACATGTGCCCCACACTAAGAAGGTAGTCTTCTCCCCTCTGCCTATCTCCAGCCACTCCAAACTTAACCTAACCATACCCATCTCCCCTTAGTCTGTGCTCATAGTCTGTGACACACAACTGAGAACCAAAAATTGTTTATTCTCTTGTATTCTGTTTTCACGTTGTTCTCACAGATTATAGTCTCCTCAGAGCAGGAGTTCTGTCTTAAAATTCTCTTTTTGTCTTGAAAGGCCAATTATAGAGCAAAAGAAAAAGTGAGTTCTTACTAAACATTTGCTAACTTTATGCCTAATTCCACCCCTGCAGGTTGAAAGCATTTCATGCGAAGATTATGCAACAGTAAGAAACATTCAGAGAGTTGAATTCAATGATTCCACGTACCTATTTTGGGGAACCAAATTCAAGTTCTCCTTTATAAAACACTGACTGCTACCCTGAGTATTCCCAAGGTTGAATGGTGGACAGGATGTTAGGAGCTGTTTCAGACGCCAGTGAAAAAATTTTTGACTTGCCTATAGGGGCAAGTTAGTATTGAAACACAACAGTCCAGGCTGGGTCCCCTTTTGTACCATAGGCCTAATAATTTAGCCCATCTTACCCTCTTCTTAGCTGCCTGGCGGTGGGCAAAACTCTGAGACATATTCAGTGACTAATTGATGGTTGGCCAGCACTGGCCTCCCTGGAGACCCAGATTTCTTTATTGAGGAAACCCTTGGTTTTGATTTTGTTCTTTTCGGGAGAGTGTGGTAGGTGTCCCACCCTACTTCATGAGTCACTGGGAATAAGAGGGGAAGTGTGGATTTTGGAGAAGGTGCCAAGGAAGAACAAGTAAAACCTGCTGGCCATGGCAGATTTAAGCCCTCAGAAGGCAGGCCTCTGTCTTGTTACCTCTCTCTCCTTCTGGCATAGTTGGCAATCAGACAATATTTATTGAATACCTGATGAATGACTGATTGAAGGAAGGGAAAGAGATCTCTCCATCAATGAAGGATTCAATATACACAGAAATTTAGTCATCGAGGATAGAATTCTGTCCTGCCTAACCATGATATGCCATGATTTACTTGGTAACGGACACTGCTTAGCAAAGTGTGTTTTATCCCCAAACCTGACTCATTGTTTATAGATGCTGGCCAGGCATCAGCACAGCCTGGGCCAGGGAGAGCAGTTGGCCAGTTAGTCATCATCTGTCATGCCTATGGACTCCAGGGACCAGGACATTTACACTAAGAATCACAAAGAGAATTAGCGCATTAATGCCTTTGTTCCTAACCATCAAGGCCATTCATCCTGTCTGCTGCCTGGCTTCGAGGTCTTTGGAAGCTCTGTTAGCCTCCCCACCTGCCCACCACTTTGTTCTAAGACTTCTACTCAACAGTGACTTGCTTTTGCTGCTTTTATGTGGCTTCGTGATTGTGCAAGAAATCCATGGCATGAATCTGCCTTCTGTGAATACAGGGTCTCACTGGGTATAATGAAGGCTTTCAACTCCCGGTTCCATTTTTGCTGTATATGTTTTCAGTAAATTTGGAGTGTGGTTTCAATTTAATTCAAGAAATATTTGTCTAGTGCTTCTAGTGCACCATGATGCAAATTACGAGAGATGCTTCACTCATGATATTAGTTGCACAAAGAATGCTTCTCTTCTCTGTGCTAGGCTGGGTTTAAGAGGAGAGAGTGGATTTCCCTTAAGATCTGCCCTTCCCCAGTACTTTTCATGCTTTGTCATTAGCCACATTTCTTGAAGTATCCTATGAACCAGGCACGGTGCCAAAGCCCTTACTGGCATTCTCTCCTTGAGCCTCTTTGCTATACCCTTATGAAGAGGGGCATTATCATTCCTACTTTACAGATGAAGAAACTGAAATTCAAGCTCAGGGAGGTTGTCCAAATACCCAAAGCACCGTGCACAGAGGAGAAGTGAATTTTTCAAAGCATTGAACCAGTAAGTGATGGAGACAGGACCTGAACACAGGCCTCTGGGACTCCTCATTCCTCGCCATTAACACAGAAGGCTGTCTAAATACTTTACAAAATGAATGAATGGATGATCCATGCCATGGTTTGGATGACTTTGCAATATAATTGTAAAGATGGGATAGACAGACTTTAAAAACAGACAATATGGGATAATATATAATTAAATACTAAAGTAGATCAGGTACGATTGATTTTGTGCTCCAAGAAACCCTTGCAATCCAGTCCAGTTCCCTTATCTTCATATAATCAATGAAGAGACTGAAGATAATTGACATTTCAGATCTTGTCCAAAGCCACAAAACTACTAGCAAAAGGCCAAGCCAGCACACAATTCTAAGTTACCTAAATGACAATCCATTATTCATTTTGCTACATCCTCTTGCCTTGATGGCTTCTCAGAGTCAAATGTTGTTAGAGTTTTAGTATTTTATGAAAAAGTGTTTTTTTGAGCCAAATATGTATGGCTATGCATTTCAATCTAGGGGAACACAGCTGGCCTACTATGAGAATAGAGCGAGATGTTCCTCACCCTAAATTATGCAGCAATATCTGGGTGAGTCTACAAGGCTCGTGTCTTACCAAAATGTGTAATGTCAGTGTGAACTGGTATTTACAAATGAAGAGATGTTATTAGTAGAGTAATTTGGTTAAGTGAATATTGTGCCAAATTATCTCAAATTTATAAGACAACACTTATAACAGTTTTATGGAAAATTGCTTCCAAAATAATACCCTTATAAAGTGTACACATTAATAATACACCATGGGGACACATAAATTATATAAGAGTCATATCTTTTTGCAGTTGTGTACATTGAATAATGTGATGTTTTTGCAAGAGTAAAAGGTATACTATGTTATTAAAGTATACTGGCATTTTAAAATGCTATATTAAAATCACCATAGACAACCAGAAGATACAGAAATAAGATGTAGTGTTTTGGGCAAGATAAGATTTATTCTTCCTCTGAAGGGAAAATTAAAAAAAGAAGACTACACATATAGAGAGGATGAGATGAGCCCCAAATAAGAATTAGGAAGGGGTGGTATCATCTGTAGTTATTTTACATAGTTTGTTATACTGAAATTAAGAGATGAACGTGATCTCTTAAATTCTAGCAACAAGATAGAAACATTTCTTTCCTTTAATTCCTGGGAACTGTGGTTACTCTGCCGATCTGAGAAATGAGTACCACTCATATGTCTAGAGGTGATGGTCAGCACCCCCCTTGCCCAGCTAGCCAGCCATATAGCATGGCACACAGTTCCATCAATGTGCTGTGCTGTTTTGTGCGTGTTCCCGTGTCTTGCTTCTGTTATTCTGATTCTACTGCTCAGAATACCTTCCCTTCTTGCCCCATATTCTCTTCTTCTTCAGATCCTGTGATGAACACCACCTAGTCTTTCAAGCTTTGGTTTGAGACACACAGTCTCTGTGATGTCTTTTCTGATCCTTGTCATGGAAATATTGCTCCTTTGTTTGGCCTCCCCTTGAACCCACTTTAGTATGCTTGTTGGTCTCCATGTTTGTCTTCCCACTAGATTGTGAACAGTCTTAATCATCTCTGAACCTAAACATCATTACAGCTATTAACTCAGAATAGTGCACATTTGTTGAATGATTGAATGAATGAATGGAAAGTCAAGCAAAAAGCTAAATGAGACCCCAAAGTGTATATATAAAAGGTATATCTCTCAACATTGGTGCTCCCAACTGTCCAATCAATTCTATGGTACACTTGGGCTGGACCATAGCGTTTGCTTATCTGTGAAGTAGATCGGATATCCTTTTGCTTCTGATACCTTCTTATTTTCCATAATGAAGGCACTTTGTTGATAGGCTTCTATTTTGATCAGCTGTCTTCATTTTTCAGGTGGAGCTGGTAACTGCCACAATGGGGTTTTCATTGGAAGTTGTAGGAATTTTATAGAAAGGCTCCCAGTCAAATCACACCAGCTAAGCAGTCGTCTTCTATATCTATGTCTGAAAAATCAGCCTTAGTTCTAGAAAAATGCCCCTCTCTCCCTTCCTCAATCCTTCCTTTCCTCCCTCCTCCTCCTTCCTTTTGTCCTTCCTCAAAGATTTTTTGAGGGCCTACCATGTGCAAGTCACAGAGCTAACTGTTGTAGATACAAATGTCAACAAAATCAATGCAATAACAACAAAGATTTTCTCCTTGGCAGAGAAAGGGAGTGCTCACCAACATCTATGTCTTTCCTTTTATTGGATGTACAGCTAGATAATATTTCTACTCCTCTCACAGCTTTTTGGGCAAATGACTGGATTTTGGTCAGTGCAATTGTAGGTGGAAGTGATGAATGCTATTTTCAAATCTGACTCTTACATCTTCCTGCAACATCATCTGTGTTTTCTTTCTTTTCCCCTGTCGTCTAACTGCATTTAGCAGATCCAGGAGAGAGCTCCTGAGGCCCAGGGTTTGTGGAGCACTAGATAAAAGGATCACGCAACCCTGAATGGAGCAAAGTACCATCCCCACCACCATCATGAGTGCAGACAACCAACAGTGGACTAGGATGAGAGCAAAAAGCAGTTATTATGAGAAGTTGGTGAGATTGAGGGAATGTTTGTCAAGACAATTAGTCCACCTGAATGAATTGACAACAAACCCTAAAACTGACTTTGATGTCCACCCATATTTTTCCTTCCTTCCTTCCCATTATGTTTAAGAGATGTGATTCTTCTGATGTAGGGCCATTTCTTCCCACTTACCCGGGAAATTTATTTTCTCTTCAACATCTCCTTCCATCAGTGTTGAAGCATGTTCGAATCTCTGTCGTCGTAAAAAAGAAAGAAGTGAGACAAACAAAACATCCTCCTGTGGACGGTTTTCCCTTTTAGCTGGTCCCAGCAGCTCTCCTCCCCTTTACAATTAAACTTCTTGAAATACTTGTCTACACGTTCTCTATTTTCTCAACTCTATCAACTTCCAAACCCACTGCATGTGGATTCTCTATGTCCTCTTACCTCCTGCCGTGAAACTGCTCTTACTCAGACCACCACCAGCCTCTCTGCCTTTAAAAATTTTTTTTTGCAAACCCAAAGAAATATATTAATACTTATTTTACTTGATTTTTCTATAGCATTTGCCTTTGTTGACCTTTCCTCTTTTTTGAAAACAATCTATTTCCTTGGCCTCCATGATGACCTGTTCTCCAGGTTTTGTTTCTATCTCTCTGGCCATCTTTCTGGTTTTCTTTGGGTTTCCTTTCCGGTCCCTTAAATATTGGTGTTCTAATCCAGGCCGTCTTTTCCGTATACATATATATGCTTGCTGGGCAGGCTCATTCCACTTTCTTAGTTCCGTGAACTACCTAGATGCTGATCCTTCCAGTTCTTTCTCTAGCTGGGATGCTTTCTTGAGCTCCAGGAGCATTTGTCCAACTGCCTGCTTGATACCTCCTCCTGGATATTCATTAGGGGCTTTGAAATCAAGAATTCCCAGCCTGATTGTATAATTTATCCCTTTGCAATTCCCATATTCTCAATGACACTTCCATTGTCATTCTGGACTCTTTTAGCTTCTATACCCAACTACAGCTGCACCGCCCTGGCAGAGAATAAAAACACAGATTGTCTGTGAAAGGACCAGAAGGAATCTGGGATAATGTTATCACTGTGTTCCCAATATAGAGTCCTCAGGTACAGGGACCCACAGAACAGAAGTGGTTTATGAAGGCATTGTTAGTATTTGGAAGCACTTCATGGGATCAAATATTTATTCACGTCCAGGCTGCAGACTAATAAGCCCATCACTCTCCTTTGCTCTCAGATAGAACTCTGTACCCCAGTGTGGCCCCACTACCCCCCACGGAGACAGACTAGGAGGCTCTCTAAAGGCACAGGTGTTCTTGTCAGATGGAAACTTGCAACCGGAGTTCCCACAGGGGGAGATTATTGTTTTCCTGGTTTGAATGAGGATGTTGAGATTCCAGTAGGTTAGGCAAAATGTCCAAATTCATACAACTAGTTAGCACTGGGGCTGGAGACTATAAATACTTCAGGCTCTAAGCCCAGTGCTCTTTGGAATAAGCTACGTTGCATCTGCACAGAGACCATCCTTTGAATATAGACAAAGGCCTTTTCAAGGTACTTGAACCTCTTCATTCACAATAATTGGGGCTTGGTATGGGAGACCTAGGGAGGATGTGCCAGTTTGAACTAGTACGAGGTTGTAATCATGTAAAACATTTCTAGTTGAGAAAATACAATTTTGTGGCTTTTAGGCATGTAGATAGAATAATGGCAATTTACTAACAAAGAATTATGTATATGTTGAAAGTGGTTATGGGGCCTTAATGACCAAATAACAAGGACCAAGTCTTAGCATCTCGCTTGTATGTGAGCAGGTGTTCCTGCAGGGCTTGGGGCTGTGGAAACGTCTACCAGTTTGACCCACAACAGGGACTCAGCTTATTTGTGTCACTAGCTTTCTTGTAACAGGCTGAGAGTTCTTAATAACTAAGCAGTGGCTGGACATTATTAAGAGTTATCATCGTTAAAACACCTTTCAGATCTGACTAGCTCCCACCTTTAGCAACTCCAGTGACAAGTGGCTGCCCACAGGATAATCCCCCGAAACCCATACAGGGGAATTCAAGGTTCCTGGCAGAGTAGCCACAGCTGATGTCTCCAGCCTCCCCTGCAGCTTCTCTCAGATTCTTATCCCAATATCTTCCGAGCTCCAAGTTGCTCTCCACCCCGCGCTACGCCTTCTCTGTGTCTGAGCCTTTGCTCCGCGTGGCTGCTCCTTCCTTGACTGTCCTTGCTTAATGCTTCGCTATCGGGAAAATTTTCTCCTAACCCTCAGAGCTAAGGCTAAATATGTATCTTATCTATAGCTTCCCTTTATTCTGCACCCCTCCCCCACCTGCTGAAACAAAATTAATTGTTCCTTCTTCAGCTTTTCCGTAACGCGGTGTACACGCTTAATTCAAGCCTGTGCCACATCGTGACGAGTGATCCGATCCCATCTGACCCACCAGCGTGTGAGCACTTTAAGGCCAGGGAATGTGTCTCATTCATCTTTGTGTCATGTGGAAGTGGTAACCAGTGGTTTTCTTTGCAAGATAAGAACAGTAATGTGGAGCAGAAGTCTGCCTGGGAAATGGGGGGCTGAGGGGAAGAGGAGACCAGGATCTCTAGGTGGGCAGAAACAGAACCAGCCCCAACTTCTCCCCACGATAGAGAATTAGTAAAAACTGTTTGGGCTCACAGAGTTGACCGTGGCCAGGGAAGAAGGGAAGGGCAGCGATGCCCCTGGAGCCAAGGCTATTGAGAGAGAGTTGGGGCATGCGCTGACCCCAGCATCACCTTCGCAGGTCTAGGAGGAAAGGTGATTCTGGGTCTGGGAGGCAGTGGGCGTGGCGCTGGCCCAAACCAGGCCTCTGAGGGCAGGGTTTCACCCTTGGGTCAGTCAGGGCAATTGAATCCAAAAAGCTATTTGCCAATTTTGGTGCAGACCCCGCTGGCTGAGTGAGGTCCTCTGGCTGGAGAGATTGTCCTCTTTCACATCGGAAGGCCCAATGAGCTTGGTGCGAGCTCTGCAGTGTCAGAGGTGGCAGCTGAGCCACGCCCCTGTGACTGGGTCTAGCTCAGGGGCAGTGGGAGCCAAGACCGTGCCATCTGGGGCTCAGCTGCTTCTGGCTTAGATGGTCTTTTGCTTCCTGCGCTGTGACTGAGTCAGGTGGAATCCACGCTGCTGGGGAGATGTCTGAGCTCTGTTTCTCAGGGTAGAAACTGGGCTTGGGGTTTACCTGTGAGCGGCAAGAGGCTGGGGGCAGCACAAGCAGACCAAGGGGCACTGTGCACCGTCTGGGCTCAGCGCCCTCCATCTGTGGTACGTGTGGTGGCACTTGCCCAAACAGCCAGTTCTGTAGCTGTGACGAAGGAGCTGAGCCTCAGCGGGGCCTCTCTTGGCCTTGGCGCCTGCAGGGCAGCTGGCACAGACACCGCTAGTGCAAAGGGTAATGCACCTGCAGGGGACCCCTGGGGTGGGAGGGATACTGGACTTCCTGTCAATCTGAGCCAGTGGGGATGGAGTGTCACAATTTAGCAGCGTTTCTAACCTTAAAGGGGGGCAAGCCAGTTACATCGACATTATTCATTTATAAATTTGTATTATTTATCAGATGCTATGTCACAAATTATCCCAAAACCTAATGTCTGGAAGCATCAGACATTTATCGTTTCAGTTTGTGTGGTAAGGAATCCGGGAAAGACTTGGTTGGATGGTGTTGCCTCGGGGTCTCTCGGGGGTCTTTTTGAGCCTCAGGGATAATCATCCATGGGACGTGTCTGTGGAGAGAAATAGCCCCTGATTTGGATCTCTGTGCCAGCCCGCAATAGCACAGCTCCTTATGGCCACGTGCTTCCCCCACAGTGAACTCCAAGGGCCCAGACTCCACCTCTGCGCAGCTGCCCCAAGAACACCGGCTTTACAAACACAAGGGAACTGCAGGTGGGACCGCTCCGCGCTTGGCCGAGAGCCATCGCTCCAAGTCCTGGGCAACTGCGTCCGTCTGGGGTCACTTCCACCTTCCCCTGCGCACAGAGCTGTGTGTGCCAGTGTGTACAGAGAGAAGGGGACTTGGCGGAGGTGGCCAGCACATGTGGCGACACTCGCACTCACAGTGACTAATCTGCTCACCTGCGCTGGGGGGTGAGTCTCCACTGTGGCTTCGCTGGAGGCTGTTGAAAGCTGTGCTAAATTGCAACTTGGCTCAAAATAGACCCGGGAACGTAGATGGTGAGAGCGTGGGCTGTGGTTTCCCAGAGGCCTGACTGCAGCGCCCACTCCACCGCGGACTAGCGTGGGCTTACCCCGCCCTCCGTATGCGTGCGCTGGGGGCAGCGGCAGGACAGGCAGCTCCAACGGAGGAGCAGACGGGCCAGGGTGCAGTTACCAGGAGCCCACAGACGCTTCAGTAACCTCCTCCCTCTTTCCCAGAAGGTAGGATCCGGTTTTAGACAAGGTTTTTGATTCTGCTTTTTTACTTCCAAGTCCCTTCCTGGTATCAGAACGCAACCAGAGGTAGCGTAAAGGGAAGTGTAAGTGTTTTATCATCTCCCTTCTGCACATTTTCCAGGAATCCCAGATGGTGCATGGTTTGCTCCTTGCCCCAGAAGCCAGTTGTAGGAAATAAACAAACCTTTTGTCTCCAGATTTGTGAAGGCTTTAAAAAAATTAGTCTCAATGAACTTTTCTCAGAGGCCATTCTGTCGTTGTGTTCTGTTTCTACGTGTTATGAATCACAGCTCAGTAAAATTCTAAAGTTTTATTTATCCCAATTGATTTGGGGGAATATTCTGTTCGTTTTAGCATTAACTGAAAAACAGCTTTCCTGCTTGTGGTTTATGTATGTCATAGAGAAAACCATAAACATTTCTGCTTGACCTAACTGTTGCAAAATGTTCTTGGGAAATCCTGAGTCTTATACAGGTAATCACTACCCTCTTTTACCTGAGCAAGGAGTCTTTTGATCTGGAAGATCTTCTTTTGAATTGTATGAAGTATGTAATAAAACGATCAGGCATAGATGAATATTAATTTAATCAGGGGCGGTCAACTATCAAATGCCTTCGGTGCACAGAGGGTAGCAGGAAGGTGCAAGCCGCGGGGGGGCAAGATGGTGGGGAAAGAACGAGAGAGCACATATCCCGCTGAAACATTCACATTTAATATTTAAATAAAAGACAGCACTGGCCAAAACATGCCTGGAAGCCAACAGACTTCTAGCCTGGAAGCCCCAGTGTGAACGCATCTCTTCAATAAGGCTATTGCTTGCATTGTGTTACCATGGATTTGGAGTGACCCCAATGCACAAGATGAGAGGATGCCCCTGCAGACCCGCAGACAGTATCTCAGTGCCTGGGCCTGAACTCAGAGGCGCAGCTATGTAGCCAACTATGTGACCCCAATTAGGGACAACTGGATCCCTGAGGCCAGCTGTGGGGGTCGTTCCAGGGATGTGAAAACTCAACTAATAGCATGAAAATTGTTAACTAGAGGTTAGAGTCGGAGATCTGGGCAAATTGAGTTTCATTACTTTTCCTGTGTTGACCGGGACCCCAGTCGGGTTCTGAATCTTGCTTATCCCCAGCTCACTCACTGGGAAAGAAGGGACGACACCAGTACTTCCGTCGTGGACTTGCAGGGAGAACTCAGTGGGGCGGTTCGGAGCATGCTCAGTGCTCGGTGAAGGGGCACCTCTGCTCCTGGGGTCCTTCCTTCTGTGCTCCCAGCAGACGTGAGGGGCCCAGACCAGGACACTGGGGCTGATGGAAAGGCTGGAGAGGGGTTCATTTTTAACCAACATTCTTTAGGTGGCTCAGACTATCTTCCCAATTGCCTAGGTTTTCTCTCTCTGGGTTTTCTGAGCCCCTGTGGTCTCTGCCATGTCTCTAGTGATGGTTGTCTGCCTCTTGCCCTCTCCCCACATTCGCCACATCTTTCAAGGGTCTGGCTCAGTATTTGCTGAGTGAATCAGGGAACCTAACAGGCTTCCCCAGGTGCTCCTGTGCTCACTTTAGAAAAAGGCCTTCTTCTTGCCCAGGCGGCGGGGCCTGCCATTTCTCACCCTCTCACGAGGTCCCTTCTCAGCCTGGACGCTGGGCTCCTCCTGCCTCCACGGCTCCCGGAATGAGCCTCCTTTCCGTGTTATCCAGACCCCAGACTTCAGATGTGCTCTGCTTGACACTGCGAGTGCGTCCACTCCATCCCCGTGTCTAACGATTACTCCCCCTGAACTTCGGAAACTAAACATCTCAAACAAATCGTGGATTTGCTCTGTCGCCTCCCACCCAGCCCTTCAGTCTGTCTCCGCCGATGGGGATCCATACTGCCAAATCTGTTGTCTTTGTCTGCTCAGGCTACGATAACAAATACCACAGACTGGGGGGCTTAGAAAACAGAAATTTATTTCCTATAGTTGTGGAGGCTGGAAATCCAGATCAAGGTGCTGACAGATTTCATTTCTCTGAGAGTTTTCTTCCTGGTTTGCAGACAGCAGCCTTCTCTCTGTTTCCTCACGTGCTGGGGAGGGAGAGAGGAAGCAAGCTGTCTTGTGTCTCTACTTATAAGGGCACAAATCCCATTCATGGGGGCTCCCCCCTCATGACCTAATCACCCCCAAAGCCCCACCTCCCAATACCACCACAGTGGGGGTTAGGCTTTCAACATGAATTCTGGGGGGACACAAACAGTCTATAGCATCCGTCATCATCCTTCTAGACTGTGTCAACACTTTGCACCATCGCCATTCCTTTCTCCTCCCATTTAACAGCCCTTGGCTAACCTGCCTCTCACGGAGCTTTCCAGGTTGAACCGCACAATCGGTGTCCTGGCCATTCCCCACACCCTGCCCCCAGCATTCTGGTCTTTTCTGTTTACACAGGAATCAGTATCTCTCTCAACCTCTGCGTCTCTTCTCCAGTTGTGCATTCTCTGCTTCTCACACAGGAATAGCACACATTATCCCTGGGAGGCACTTAGAATTACAGAAAATGTACCATGCAGCTTCATGGAGAGTCAATTTTACTTTAATTTGGGGGAAGTGCAATGACATTAATTCTAAATTAAGATATACACACATATACTTACCCACACAAGTATACACAGAATAGATTCTGGCAATTTTTTAAAATAAAAAATGTGTGAAGAAACGTCATGCTTGTAGTTTCTGGTTTGGGCAGCGTGCCCAGATTCTTACAGCCGGACATTTACTCCGCTGAGCCATTGGATGTACTTCAGGGGGGAAATGTTTCAGAAGAACGACGTGCGTGGCGCTTCATCTTGCAAAATAATTTCAAAAGCCAAAAACATTATTTTCCTGCCTGAGAGAGAGTTCTCCCCACAACCTCTAAGGTCCTTCCGGCCATGGACCCGAGCTCCCACCTTCGAGTCTCTCTCTCTTCTGCTCATGACGTGTGACGAACACTAAGGAGTCTTCATCTTCTGACATCTCCAGGAGCCACTGCCTTGGGTCAGGCCTTCGGAATCTGACCCAGGAATTATTTCAACTTCGTATCTGCTGGTTGCTCTGCTCCTTCAGTTCATTTCATCATAAAAGTTTAATTTTGTTTTGTTTGTGGTTGAAGCAAAAAGACATAAAAAGAGCAGAAATTTGAACTTTTAGATCTCTTGAGGAAAGGGCTAATGTGATGTTTTTGTTTCTCAAGGTTATAAAGTCCTAGAGATAAAGCTCAGCTTTTAATAAAAAAGATGGTAGACTCTAGCAAAGCTTGTTACGTTATGATCTCCCAAAGCTGCTGATTAAATTCTACAACCATAACAGAAGGCAGCTATCCGAGAATCTGTGCAAGGGCCGAGGAAACAATGGTGGCCAAGATAACTCTTGTCTTCATGAAACAATCTATAATTATTATTTCCTTTCTGCCAACAACACTCCATGATAGCTGTTATGTTACTGCATCCAGAAAACCGAGGCTTAGAAAGGTTGACTAATGCATCCCAGGCCACACACATTGTTCAGTTCCAAGTCCATTATCTTTCTTTGAGACTGCACCCTCTCTCCTGTCTCGCGAGGAGCGTTGTCTTAGACCCAGCAGAGTACCTATCCTGTGAGGGTTGCCAATATTGGTTTATTTAATGGATAATTTAAACAACAGAGTCCTACCTGCATACGTGTATGTATATTTACATATCGCAATTTAAAAATCCTTTGTATCAGGATTAGAAAACTATGTAAGTTCAAAATGAGGGTATCTCAGGAAAGCCAACTTTTTTTTAATAACTGGAAGGATATGAAAATGACAGTAGGAACACATTTCTTATAGAATTGTTCATATTATTCTTTGCTCTGACGTTGCCAAAAACTTAAAAAAAATCTAAGATTATGTGTATAGACCATTCTATCTTAACCAATATCTGCTCATCACAATAGGGAATGGGAAATAAGACATGGCCAAAGAATAGATTACTAACCAGCCTTAATAAATAGCTGGTGACTGTCAGCATGTTGATTCAACAGGTCTCAGGCAGTAGTTTGAGAGTGTTCCATCTTTGTTGGGTTGGAAACTTGTTAAACTATTTTACCAAGACACTTACACTCTATCGTACCACACTCTATTGGATTCAAATATCTCTAATTTAACAGAAAATATTGAAGTTTCCATAACTTTAGGAAGTAGAATCTTTGCTGTAGAAAATATATTTCACTTAATCTGCCATTTTGGAGCTCTTTGAGAGATGAAAAAGCACTCATGAAGCACATATTTTCAAAACCAAGGCGGAACAATCCCTCACCTTTCCTGGCCTGCTGATCTCCTAAGGAGACACTCTGGGGGTCTTTCATGGGTTGTGGGGTGAGCAGCTGGAGGTGCCCTGGGTCACACATGTTTCTAATACTAAGTTCTATGCTTGACTTTAAACTGGTTCCCACACTTTAAAATCACAGGCGGATTTAGCAGAAATGCAGAAATGTTCCAGCAGTAAGAAAAAAAATAGCTTTCTCTACTGCAGATATTATGGTGCTTGTGTGAATGTCACCTCTGTATTCATTTTTTTCACAGCGGTGAACTAGTGAAGTTTGATTGGTTTTGCTTCGGGCAGCCCTGTCGTCGTGTCCGGAAATTCTGTCCCGAATCTCTCAGATGAAGCGCCTTCCCCGAAGCGCCGTCCCCAAGAGCACAGTGCAGCGCCGGGCGGCCTCGTGTCCTTGTTTCTCACTCAGCGGAGACTGGATGTCACTGCGTCTCCGCGCATCGCCTGGGGAAATGACGGAACCCGTCTTCACTGGAATTACCCCGGCTTCTGCACCTAGGTCAGAGCTCCTCCAACATCCTCCGCTGACCCTTTTGCCGCTCCTCCTCCTTCCTTTCTCTCTCCTCTCACTTCTTCACCTTTGCTCCCATTCTTTGCTGCAGCCTCGTTGAACAGTCTGACCCAGGTGAGGGAAGGCCCCACTGTGCGCCCTGAGTTTTGGAGAGGCCCAGGGTGACATCTTCTGGCTGTGCCCCTCCCCACAGGGCAAGGCAACCAATGTGCCACAGGAGCCTGGGCCACTTGGAGGCCATCCCCTGCTCATCACCTTCTAGACAATGCTCCCAGTTCCCATGACCCCAGAATCCCCTAAGCTAACAGCATGAGTCTTATTTGACGATCTGAATTGGCTTTTCCCAAGGGCAGACCACTCTCCTGCTGCCAGATGGCCCGCCCCTCAGCACTGGGGTGGCTGAAGTCGTGGCTGGAGCTTGGATCAGGCTGGGCCGTCTGTGCCGTGGGAGGGAGCGGGGGAACGGGGAGAAGGGGAGCTGAGAGCCCCCAACTACACTCTTGTGCAAGGCCCCACAAACGTTAGGGCAGGCTTGCGCTGGAGGATGCTGCTGAGGCGTCGGCGTCTTACCAGACTGCACCCTCAGCTCTGGGCACCCCCTGGCACTTTAGAAGGGCCTGGCCCTCATGTCCCCCCATACTCCCCAGCCCACAACACACTGAGGAGGTAACAAGCCAGGCCCAGCCCTAAAAGGGCATCAGAAAAATTAAGCTTTTCTGACTCCTAGGTCCACCTCTGGGCAGGGACTTCCCTTTGGGGTCAGTGCCAGGCTGATTTAAGTCTCTGAATCAATCTTAAACACTTTAGCATGTGTGTGTCATTATTAACCCAATATGTTATTATTATCCCGAATAGCATTTGTCACTGAGGATCATTTATATCCCTTGAAAGAGTGCCGCTTGCTCAGTGGTGACAAGATCACCCCCTCCAAGCCCCCTCCCCAGCATGTCCTTCCAATCACCTCTCCCTCGAGCTTACTGTCCCATTCATCCCACACAGACTAAACGCCTGAGAAATCTGGACCAGCCCCCGACTGGAGGGCCCCTGTAGGAAGATGCAGTTGAGTCAGAGAGACACCTCAGACCAGGCCTGGGCACACGAGGGCCTGGGGGCTCACGCTTTCCGGAGACAGCACGTTGGACCCTCAGCAGAGAGGGCAGCACAGGAAATGAGTGTGTGGTGGACACTCAAGGAGCATCAGTGCTTCACGTACACCATCACACTCACTCTACCCCACACCTGTGAGACAGTGTTTGTACCGCCATCTTACACACGAGGAAATGGAGGCCCATTTCACACACTTCTCTGGGGCCATGCTGCCGTGAACCATTGGGATTTGAACTCTGCTTTTTCTTGTCCCATATCCCTGTTCTTCCCACTGCTTCACACGTCTTCAAGTGACATTGTCCTTCTGAAATTCTGTGTGTCCCAAGACGCAGGCATCCGTCAGTCTTTTCTCAGATCCCTCTGTGGGCCACACAGCAAGTTGGGCGGGGTTGGCCCCCTTACAGGGAAAGGCAGCCTTGAGTAGGACAAGAGGTATGTGTGCTTGAGGGTTAGAACACAGTAATCCAGGGATGGCATCCACCGCACACGTGCACACACATGCACATGCACACACATGCACGTGCACACACGCACACTGTTTATTGACAAAGTGGCCATTGATTCTGAAGTTAAAAATGTTGATCTTTACTTGACCTTAATCAGCCTGTTTGCAGAAATCCCAGATTTCTTGTCTTAAAATGGCAGTGAGATCAGAGTTAACCAATCTGGTTTATCGTGTTCAATTTATGAAGAACCACAGTGGATCTCTAACGTGTTCAGAAAGAGTTGTGGATAGGATGGCAGCCTTCTCCTGTTCTGGCTCTCCCTGCCCCACAGGAGCAGATATGCTCCATTGATCTGCCTGTGTTATTAGAAAATATTGAACACGTAATTGGACCACATCACCAGGGGCGAATCCTATTTGTGTGGCCCACTTTTGTGTTGCCCGAATGAGACATAATTGCACATGTGCACTCCCTCCGATGCGGGCTCCACCCACCCCTGAGACACTGTTCTAAACTGTAATCATGTTGTGGTTATCAGGACACACAGCCAGCGACGGCTGCCCTGGACTTCCATTTGGGGTTTCTCAGAGGGTAGTCGTCATGTGACGGGAGCCATCAGGGATGTGGTCCATCTCTCCAGCCTCGCTTCCCCCAAACCCTGGGGTTTGAACAGCATGCCTTTAGACAGCTTTTTGTCCTGCTCTGGTGAGTCCTGCTTCTTCTCCTACAGATCTTTTGAGTTCAATAAAGCGGAAGCTCAAATTCCCGTCTCTCTACTTTTCAGTTGCCAACTCCTGAGCCAACTCTTACCTCATTTGAATAATAAAGTCCTTGTACCCTCTACTTATCCTCAGTCAGTCTTCGGTACCTCATTTCTCAAACAGGATCTCAATTGTGGGGTGGCACTCTCTGGCCATAAACTCCAGTCCCAACTCCAGCCCTCTTCCTGGGTGGTGCACATAAGCTGTCCAGACTTCAAATCATCAATTATATTTGGTAGGGATCTTATTGATGATCTAAATAAGCCCTTCCCTTTTCACCCTTGATGAAATGGGGTTCAAGGGAGGTGAGATGATCTGTTCAGTCACTCGGTCACTTGGTCAGGACTAGAACAGACTTGCCTAGCACCCCAGGCTGTGGTCCTTCCTTTATCCCATGTTTGGGTTCTGATCTATCACTTTTTGTTGTTCTTTTATTTTCAAATCCTACAAGCCTCCGTGTATATACTTCTACTCTGCTTTGTTCCAAAAAATTTTTGGTGTGGCTTACAAGATTATAATACAATAAAATAGCAATACACAGATGGATTTTTAAAAGTCAGTGTGAAAAGAAAAGATAGATAAAATGTTATGATGAAACCAGAGGGGAAGTTAGCCATGAAGATTTATGCCACAAGTTCCTACTAACTTAGGGAAGTTGGATTGCAAGTTAAAACATGGGCTTCCTGGCAACCAAAGAAAAAAGGGAAAGTGTACAATTGAAGATTCACACTGCCCTAAAAGAAAATATCAATTACTCAGAAGTAAACTTTTTCTTGGCAACATTTTGCCTTACATTCTGAATTTGTTTCTTTTGTCTGAGGACATCAATGTTATGTCCCTCATTCAGTGAGATGTCCGTTTGTTTTCCTTCCACCCATTCCCTCTAGGTTGCTGTTTCCTTTCCTGGCTTCTTTCCAACTAAAGGCCAATCTCTTTTTTCCATTGATGGCTTTCAATTCTTCTTTGGTAACCAAGCCTCCTGAGCTTTCCTTGCTGTTCCCTCCTCGCCTCTGCCCGGGGCTGTCTCCTTTCCTCAGAGCAGCTGCTGCTTGAGATGTTTGCTCTGGTTAATCTACATTTGCCTGGTGCCCGAGCAGAGCAGCTGAACACATGGGCAAGGAGCGCTATCGCCTGTGTCGTTGTGCTGGTCTCCTGCTCCCTGGCAGCTGTAGAGGAAGACAAGGCAGGGAATTAGGGTCTCCTGTCACATCTGCCTGCTGCCACCATCCGCTGTATGCAGACACGCACTGCTGGGAAGCCTTGTCCCCCTGCCTGTCACTAGCAGCCAAGGAATGCTCCAGGGTCCAGGTGGAAATAGCTGGTCAGGGGCCACGAGGCAGAACACATCCTGTCTCTAGCAGAAACCAGTGCAGAGTTGTTCCCTAAATTTTGATATACCATCTATTTTTATTGCCTTTCTATCTCTTTGTCCATTTATCATCCATCTATGCATCCCTTGCCTGTTTCCATAAATTATGTGAAGTGACATAAAATTTCAGACAATACAGAAGGATAAAGTGAATATCTAAGGGAGCCGGGGCTGAGCTTACTTGCCTGGCACCAGGGTCCTGCCTGCCGGGCAGAATGGAGCCTTTGGGGTAAACTGAGTTGCATCACCCTCTCATGAGGAGATGCTCCTTCCGCCTCTAACGACTTCAACTCTGAACTTCTCTTCCTCTTGGGTGTCTTGTGGATTGCCAAGCAGTCTCCGGACTAGGAGTGTTCCCATTAACACGCTTAGCCAGCACATGCCATGTGATCACCCAGGAATAACGCGGCATTTGTGTCATGCTTTACAACATTGACTAATTGATTCTCAGGGGGGAAAGATTACTTCTTGTGCAGGGATTTTTGTGTTCTTTTTTGTTTTCAGACCTCTGCTGTGGTCACAGAAGTCGCTGGGCAGAGCCAGAGGACTTCAGAGTTTGAACATCACTGTTTCACAGCTCTGCCTTTTTTTCAGATTTTCCCTAGCTTGACCAAGAATGGGGGAGGTGGAGGTGATATTTGAGAAAGAAAGCTGGGGGTGGAGGGAGAGACTTTAGTCCCTGCTCAGCTACTAGCATGCTGGGTAATCTCTGGGAGGTCACTTCACCTCTCTGTGCCTCTGTTTCATTGGCTGTAAAAGGATGACATTGAATTAGAGGATCTTTGCGGTACCTCTGAGGCTAAGCGTTCGGGGGTCTCCGTACTTCCTGACAAAGACCTTTCCCGAAGAAACACCACATTTTGCCCAGCTTGTAAATCTCAAGATTCTGCCTCATATTTGGTTCTCAGCTACTCTGCCTCACACTCCTTTACAGCCCGTTACAAACACTGAAAGGGCAAAAACAAAGATAATGAAACACAATGCAAAGAGTGAACCAGTCACTAAATCCCTCACTCCATCCAGGAAAATTATCGCCAGCTGTTGCCCAATTAACCGCAGCAATCCAGCAGTGTTGCAGCGGTTCAAAGGGGAATGCACGCCCCGCGTGCCCAGCCAAACCACTTCCACGAAAACCCAGAGGACGTGAACATAAAAACACATTTTCCATAAGCTATGTTTGTGTTTTTGTTAGAAGCATTCCAACTCAAAGACTTGGTGAGCAAGCCGTGAGGCCTGTTAGCAGCTTTTGTCCTGGGCTTTTACACACACCGTGCCCGCAGCGTCCCCGGGAAGGGAGCTTGAAAGGGCTCTTTAGTTCCAAGTGCTTCAGGACTGTCTGAGCTCTGACTGGTGCTCTGTGCGATGTGCAGATAAACACAGCATCCTCTGTAGGTGCGCTCATCCCTTTACATTAACTCACCACACATTCACTGTGCATCTTCTATGTGCCGGATAGTTTGCTAAGTTTCCGAGTATTGAAATCAGTAAGACAGGTTTCCTGCCCCCAGGAGACTCAGAGTCTGGCGTAATGGACAGGTGCTGAAACTATAGCACACTATGACAACATTATAAGGGCTTCTCTAGGAGCTTGGGCCAAAAGAGCAAGCATCATGATGTTTGGAGGAGCCAGGGAAAGCTTCCAGAAGGAGCTGTGTTAGAGCTTGGACAAAGGCATGCATGGCTAGTTCCTAAATTTAATATAATCAATTTTTTTCTCTATGATTAGGGCTTTTTTTTTTCTTTTTGTCTGTGTAAGAAATCTTTTTCTACCCTAAAATCATGAAGATATTTTTAAGGGATGAAGATATTATTTTATCTTATCTTCTAAAACCTTAAAAGTTTGCTTTCCCATTTAGGTTTGTAATACACATGGACTTGATTTTGGTGCAGGGTGTCAAGTGGAGGTCCAGTGCGATTTTTTTTTCCATATGGATACCCTACTGTCCAAGGACCAGTGCCGCGTGGAATGCAGATAGTGAGACTGGGAATAATTCCGTCCTGTTGACAACCACAGTGAAAAAGCTCTCATGTTTCACTACAAGTATTAGGATTTCTGTAGTGTTTTGCCTGATGTTTCTTATTAGATTAAGAAAGTTCCTTTCAAATTCCCCTTTGTTTACAGTAATTATTTATCATGACTAATTATTAAATTTCATCAAATTGATTTTATCCATTCATTAAGATTGTATGGGGTTTCTCCATTAATCTGTTAAAGTGGCAAATTACGCTGATGGAATTTCCAATGTTAAACCAACCTTGAATTCCAGATAGAGACCCAACTTGGTGGTGACGTAGCAATTCCTTTATATATTGCTAGATTTGGAATGCTAAGGTCTTTTTAGGGTGATTGCATTTATGTTTAAATGTAAGATTATTCTATAATTTTGCTTTGTTTTTCACACTCAGTTGAGTCCTGGTATTAAGATTCTTCTAACCTCTTATTTGTGGAGAGTAGATCTTTTTTTTTCCTATTCTCCGGAAGACTTTGGGAAAGATTGGCTGAATTTGTTGTTGAATCCAGACCTAGAATATTATTTATGATGAAAAACTTTGTTATTGATTCATTTACATTAATTGTCAGTTCTGGTAAATTATATTTTTTCTAGGAATTTGCTCATTTCATTTAAATTTTTGATATTGGCATAAAGTGATAAATCCCTCACTTTTTCATTTTGAATTGTGCTTTCTCCTCCCCCTCCCTTTTCTCCTTCTTTCTTGAGCAATGTTGCCACAAGTTATCAATTCTTTTAGTTTTTTCCAAGAACCAACTTTTGGTTTTTTGACTTTCTCTATTGTGTGCCTTTTAAAAAAGTTTCATTGATTCCTGCATTTAAAAAAATCTTCTTTTTTCAATTTGTTATGGGATGTCATTCTAGATTATCGACATGGATGTTTAGCTCATTAATTAATCTTTGGGGTTTGTTATTTTTTCTTTTCTAACATATGCATTTAAAAACATCCACCAAGTTTTGATATGTATTATTTTTGCATTTTTTATTTAAACATATTTTCTAATTTCCAATATGAATTATGATTTCCCCTTAGGCTCATGGATTATTTATAAATGTAATTCTTAATTTCCAAACATATATGTATTTTCTAATTATCTTTTCTTTTTTTATTTTTGACTTCTAGCATAATTGCGTTACCATCAGAGGACATACTCATTCCTTTAAAAATGGGTCATTGTTTTATGACCCAATATATGGTTATTACTTGTAACTGTCTCTGATTTGCTTTGAAGAATTCTATATTCTGCAGTTTGGAGAATAACATTCTGTCTTTACAAGTCAAGTATATTATCAAGTTGTTTAAATCTCTATATCTCCACTGCTCTTTGGTTTTGTCTCTTTGAACAATTAATTAATGAGAATTGGGTAAAAATTTCTGAAATGTTGGTGGAATTTTCCATTTCTCCTTATAGTTCCAGCAATTCTTGTCTTATATATTTTGAGACTATGTTATTAATTGCATACAAATTTAGAATTGTTTTATCTTCTGGGAGATTTGAACATTATGTTATATGAATTGACCCTCTTTATTAATGGATTTTGCCTTAAAATATATTACATATGATGTAGTTACATCAGATTTCTTTTGATTAGTGTTTACATGGTATATGTTGCTCTTTTTACTTTTGACAGTTCCATACATTTTGTTTTAGATATGTTTTATATGAACTGAATATATTTGGATTTTGGTTTTTTATTCAGACTGTGACAATTTTTGTCTTTTAGCTGGACCATTTAGTTTATTTATATTAAATGAAATTGCAGATATATTTGGTTTTCAGTTCTTCATGTTATTTTGTACTTTCTATTTATCTATGTTTCTTTTCTTTTTCTCCTGCATTCGTTTAGTGGCTACCCTAATAATTATAACAATACTTCACTTATCTGTATTAACAAATGCTTTTGTCCTTCTTTTGGACAAGACAGTACTGTAGAACACCAACTCCACTTATGCCCCTCCTGACTCCTTGGCTGCCATCTCTCTTGCCCTTGGGAATGATATGTTCTCTTGATCATCTCCATAGCTCTTGGTGGATCAGGGACCCTGGATGCCACTCTGACTTTGCCATCCATTGCAATATTTGCATCTACCTTCCTTCTAATGGTTAAGCATTGCCACCTAGCTTTTGATATTTTGGGATCCTATTGTTTTATTGATGTCAAGGAATGCAGTTCTATATCAGCATTTCCTACAGTTAGTCATGACGTATAGAAAGGGCATATGTGATGCTCCATTCACCAGGGCATTCCTTGTTGCTTTGGCAAACAGAGTGTCTCCAAGCCCTCCTGCCATACTTAATTGGCTAGTATTCCACTAATGTTAACTTCAGGTGGCTTCTGTAGTATATCCACTCTAGCAGTCCCAGTTCTCTGAGAATTTGATGCCATGCTGCCAGAGAAGTTCTGGGATTTCTACTTCACTTAGTGCAGACCATTGCTTTCTCCCAGCTCCCAAGGGCCATCATAGTGTGTTGGCACCATCTCCCATGGTCCTTGCCAGCATGTTAAACCCTTGTTCATGGGAGAGGTCTCCCTTATCCTCCTTTGTGTTTCACCCTGACCTTGATCCCACACCGTCAGGATCAAGTCCCATGTATACTCTCCTAGCTCTTGCTGATACATCTTGGTGAGGTCTTATGACTCTTTTTTGGTATAATCCCTTTCCTCTCTCAGCATGCCAAGCAATTCCCCAGCCATGTTATGCTGGGTCTTAACCCTAGTTATTGATCTGGTGGCTGGAGGGTTGGTGGGATAGATCTTAAGCAGGGGACAGGGGTAGGATGGAAGTGGAATTGGATACCTGTTGTCTTACACAGTACAGGCCACTTGATTTTAGCAGGAAGGAGGGGGGCACTTCTGCAAGGGATTCAAAATTTTCAAGTGCATTGACCTAGATGTCTGCACTCCATACTCCAGGGTCCACCTTCCCAAGCAAGGATTTGCCTTGGCATAATAGCCTCCCTGAAGTTGAGAATTCAGCCTCCTTTAGGGCTCTGTTACAGTAAATATTAACTTCTGGACCTAATTCTCAAATTTTCTACCCCAGAGAGTCAATAACATTTAACAATTGCCATTGGAGCCCATTGTCCTTATAATTATTATATCCCTTGAATTTCTCAAATGTATGCAATATAGCACCCCCAGTACATGCCCTTCAATATATCCCTTCCTGGTTCATAACTGTGAAGCTTTAACAATTGCACTTCAGCATGCCCTGGGCTCTTCATGCTTCCTTCACTGGTCCCCAGTGATGGGGTCTTCACTGACAGTTGGCCAGTAGGTTGTCCAGTTCCAGAATCCCCCTCTAGAGTCAGCTTCCTCCGACCAGTCCTGGCACCAGCTGTCATAAATTAGGTTCTTGGGAAAGCAGACTCTGAGACATAAATTTGAGGGCAGGAACTTGATTGGGATGTGTCCTTGGGTCAATATCTGTGGAGGAGTAAAACAAGTAGAATTGAACAAATGGAAGAGTTTGACTGCAATGCGGTCAACAGGAAGGCCTGAGCTGATTCCACGAGGAGCTCTGGACTCTGTTGTCCTGCCTGGAGGCAAGGAGG
Source organism: Tapirus indicus (assembly GCA_031878705.1). Classification (NCBI taxonomy): domain Eukaryota; kingdom Metazoa; phylum Chordata; class Mammalia; order Perissodactyla; family Tapiridae; genus Tapirus; species Tapirus indicus. Next base: position 6,391,959 of record CM062923.1, on the reverse strand, counting down.
CTGGGCCTTCACATGCCCTACATTGACCAGTCACCAGATGCAAGCTGTCCCCAGGGAAGGGGAAATGGCCTTGTGTGAAGTGGCTGTCTTGAATTGCAGGCAATTGGGGCAATTTCTGGAGAATGACTTAACTGTGGGCTGTCAGCAGCTGCCGGAGTTTCTCTGGGGATGACTCTGGGGCCATTGCCTGAGACAGGTGGTGCTTGTGACTGGTCCTCATATTTTGAGATGTTTGGATCATTCAATGCCAGGTTCAGAATAGTTAGTGTGGACTAATTTGGGGGAAAGGTCAGTGGGGCTGGCTTTTCTAACCAGTGAGAGCATTGGATCTATATGGATTAGGAAGTTTCATGTTGCAGAGATTCTGCTAGAAAGATGTACACCAAACGGATTGAAACTTTAAATAAGTGTCCATCTTTCTCCCTCATGTACTCACTCTCTATTCTTGTGAATGATTACAAGGAAAGGAAAGAGCATGAAGTTCTAACGGGGAGAACGCAAGCCTATGCCCAAGAATACTGTCCAAAGATAAGTCCTAATGTACAGCGCGAAAAATCGGAGAAGCTTCTCAAAGAAATTTTGAGTCTTGCGTTTTGAAAGAAATGGCCAAGCATGGGCAATAGAGGATGGGTGAGTGTTTTAAGAAGCAATCATACAGTCCCCAGGGGAGTGGTTTCTATCACTGATTCATGTTTGTTTATTCATACATCAGTAAGATTGTAGAGGGCAGAGAGGATCAATAATTTGGTTTTATGGACTGAATTGTGTCCTCTCCAAAATCCATGTTGAAGCCCTAACACCCAATGTGACTGTATTTGGAGATAGGGCCTTTTAGAAAGTAGTTATGGTTAAATGAAGTCATAAGGGTGGGCCCTAATCTGATAAGACTGGTGTCCTTATAAGAGGAGGACTAGGTGTCCTTATAAGTGCGTGCCTAGAGGAAAGACCATGTGAGGACAGAGGGAGCAGGCCACCATCGGTAAGCCAAGGAGAGAGGCCTCATCAGAACCCAACCCTGTAGGCACCTTCATCTTGAACTTCTGGTCTTCAGAACTGTGAGAAAAGAAACTTCCATTTTTCAAGCCACCCAGTCTATACTATTTTGTTATGGCAGCCCAAGCTGACTAAGACACTTGGTAATTTATAATTCCTTCCAGGCACACCAGTGTGCCTCAGGACAGTGGTTAGAAAGCTCTCTGATGTGGAAATATTGTTTAGGAAAATATGCATATGAAAGAAAGGTAAAACAAACAAAAGAACTGAAATGATAAAAATCCAATTCAACACAGTGGTTGCCTCTCAGTGATTACCTCTGAGGAAGGTGGAGAGGGAGATGGGGGAAGAATTGGTACAAAATGGGCTTCAACTATATTTGTAATATTGAATTCCTTCAGCTGGTTGGTAGGTGCATTGTCGTTTATATTTCCTTTTATGTTTTTATATCATTTTGCATACCTGAAATATTTCATAAAAGAAAAAGAATAGTAAAATATTTTGAACACTCACTGATTAATTCAATATATATTTATTGAATCCCTTTTTAATGAAACTAGTGGAATAGAAGGGAAGAAGTACCAAACAAACATGTGCTTGGTTTTCATTTTCTTTTCTTTTTTTCCCAGCTTTATTGATAGATTACTGACATATAACATTTGTAAGTTTAAGGTGTACAATGTGATTATTTGATACACATATATATTGTGAAATGATTACCACATAAGGTTAGTTAACACCTCCATCCCCTCAGATAATTACCATTGTGTGTGTGTGTGGTGATAGCATTTAAGATCTACTCTCTGAGCAACTCCAGTATAAATACAGTATTGTTAATTATAGTCGCCATGCTGTGCATTAGATCCCCAGAACTTATTCATCTTATACCTGGAAGTTTGTACTTGTTGACCAACATCTCCCCATCCACCCTGTCCCAGCCTCTAGTAACCACCATTCTACTCCCTATTTCCATGAGTTCGGCTTTTTTTGATTCCACATATAAGTGAGAACATACAGTGTTTGTCTTTCTCTAACTTGTTTCGCTTAGCTTAATGCCCTCAAGGTCCATCCATGTTGTTGCAAAGGCAGGATTTCCTTCTTTTTTATGGCTGGATAATATTCCATTATTTTTATTTTTATTTATTTTCTTCATTCATTCATCTTTTGATGAGCATTTAGATTGTTTCTATGTCTTGGCTATTGTGAATAATGTTGCAATGAACGTGGCTGTGCAGAGATCTCTTTGAGATAGTGATTTCATTTCCTTCAGATATATACTCAGAAGAGCAATTGCTGGATGATATGGTGGTTCTATTTTTAATTTTTTAAGACCCTTCATACTGTTTTCCATAGTGGCTGCGCCAGTTTACATTTCCACCAACAGTTCACAGGGATTCCCTTTTCTCCATACCTTCGCCAACACTTGTCTTTTGTCTTCTTGGTGACAGTCATTCTAATGGTTGTGAGGTGATCTCTCACCATGGTTTTGATTTGCATTTTCCTGAAGATTAGTGATGTTCAGCACCTTTTCATATACCTGTTGGCTATTTGCATGTTCTCTTCGGAAAAATGTCTGTTCAAGTCCTGTGCCTACTTTTTTAATCAAATTGTTTAGTTTTTTGCTATTGAGTTGTATGAGTTCCCCATATATTTTGGACAGTAAGCCCTTATCAGAGAGATGGTTTGCAGATATCTTCTCCCATTCTGTAGGTTGCCTTTTCATTTTGCTGATTATGTCTTTAGTTGTGCAGAAGCTCTTTAGTTTGATGTTGGTTTTATTTTTCATTGAAGTTGTGTTGCCATTAGCCCACCATCCTTTCTGGCCTGGACCCTCTTACAGTTGGACTTTTGTTTTTGTGAAGTGACTGTAGTCATGGCTGCAGGGCTTGTGTATTTAAGGAAAATACCTGCAAAGTGTGATATCGTTAGTCAAAAGAAGCACATTTAATGTAAAGGTTTTATTTCTGCCTTCAGGCAGACCGTCAGGGAAATTTTCTGTTGATTCCATTAAGCTGTCCTTGCAAAAGTTTTCATGCCCCATGATGCTTAAAATACTACTAATTATGCCTGACATTTATTAATTGCGCCAAAATTATCAAAGTGCTTCCAAAGGCCTTAGTAACTCACTAAATTCCACCATCATAAGAAGGAAACTATCTCACTTGCTGCCTGCTGTCTCAGCAGGAGACCCAGCCCAGGTAATTGGACACCACCCTAGGAGACCATGTTACAGGAAGGCTAAGAGGAAAGAGGTGCAGTTAACCAAATGGCAGAGACTCTGAAGTACAGGATGTGATACCTCCAAATAGCCCCCAGATCTTTAGTAAAATTGCTAAACTGAAATGCCAAAGGTGACTGGATTGAATGATGAAGGCTAAATAGAACGTCTGAGCACAGGACATTGCATGCAGAGGAAGTGAGCTGTTGAGACTCACAGAAATTATAGCTTTGAGCTCTTACTCTGGACCCAGAGTTTAGGCCGATTTTAACCAGATTTCAAATGTAGAGAAAGCCCCATCCAATACCTGGTTACATGAACAACAGTGATGGGAGGTAAGTACGGCAGGTATGGGACTGTCCCATTGTGAAGGTGCAGAAAGGAAAGCCCAAGGAGGTAAAAGGACAAATGGCAGCCAGCAGTGGTGATGCCAGATGTTAAAACTAAGGCTCCCGCCTCCATTTCATCCTTCAGAAACCCACACTACCACCACAGACTAAAGGCGAATTGTGAGAACTCGCCTCCAGGGTTCAGATACAATCCCAGCGCAGGGTAGGAAGGCTGAGAGATGAAAGCAACAGACTGAGGGCAAAAGTTTGAATGGGATCATAGGGTACAAGCGAATGGTGCTGCAAGGTAATTTTCCTCTCAATTCTCCAGGCCACTTGTGACATTTCCTGAGGCTTTGTATTATCTCCACCAATCAGTCTTAATTACTGCCTTTCCTGAGCCTTGAGCCTCCTGAATCAGTGCTGGCAATGTGCTGAGTCAGCAGGAAGTGATCTCATCAGCTCTGTGGGAAGTTCCCGCGTTGTGATGGAGAAAACAGAATCCAAATAAATTAGACTGAAAAGAAAGTCCTTATCAGCAAGAATGGGACTTTGAAACATCAGGAGCAACTGTGGGGGATGTTGGGGACATGTTAAATGGGAAATGTTATTACGTTGATTTAGGAGGAGATAGTGTAAAACAAAATAGAAATAGGCAGTCAGATCCAAGTCTTTTATTTTAGTCACACTGGCAGTGTATATTACTCAGAACTTGTAAAATTATGTAATTCTCTCCCTAATAGGCTTGAAACTCTTTTACTAAGGAAAGTAGGAACTTTCCCTAATAAAATCGGTAGCTACCGGGCCTGAATTTGATTTGTTTGTTAAGGAAAAAAGAAGTCATTTCCTTAGCTTCATGTTTCCAAGGGGATTTTTTTTCCTCCAGAAATGTATTGCTTATTGGATGGTGCATCTCTAATTTTGGAGACCATATGTTCTAGGTATTCTGGGGAAGATCCAAGTTTCAAATACTATGTCCATTGTTCCCAGAAGCACAATGTACTTGAAGAAAAAGTTCTTATGTATCCAAATAATGGGAAATTTAATAATAAATAATATAAATTATGTTATAATTTATTATATATTTATGTATATAAAATAATAAAATTTAAATAATTGACTTTCAGAGACTATAATGTGATATAATGGTAATCGAGGCTCTATTATAATGACCCCAAGGCAATGTAAAGACTCAGATACATCAATAAATATTTAAGCTAGGTGCTTTTATTAAGTTTAAGCCCTTGATTTAGCCAGCCATGCTCAAAGGACCTACGGCCATGCTGAATCTGCTAGATACTGTTTGTTTTTAGCTAAAATTCTGTGTAGTGTGAACTTTTCATTCAAGCAAATCTCAGAGGGAAATTTTAATTTTGTTCTGAAAATGAATGAAGAGAAAGACTTCTCATTTAATTATGGACGTACTGAATTATATGAGAGAGTTTAAGTTTTAGAATTAAAACAGAATGCCTTTTTTGGCCAGGAGATACAGTGGTCAGTATCACTTGACCCCCTCATCCCACTCCAGTCCTTTGCCCAGGATTTATTAGATTTCCATCTGGAGTCAGGCAGGCTGGGTTCCAATCCCATCTCTGTGACTCTATGGGAATTATATTTATTCTATAAAATACTTACCTCTCAGGGCTGCTGTGAAGATTACAGTGGATCAAATATGCCAAGTGTCTGGAAAATAACAGTTGAATGATAAGTGGAAATTTCTTTTCTTGCTTGTGCCTTTTAATCTAAAGGGGCTGATTTAAACTCCAGTTCTAGGTCTATTTTCCCCCAAATAAAATCATATCCTCTCAAGAAGTAAAGTCACAAAAAGGTGAAATTGACTATAATATTACCTAAATGCCTCCCGGGAGATTGTGGATTGAGTGGGTAAGTTCGTAAAAAATTCTAGCATTTCATTCATTTTCAGCTGCTATCTCTGACATATGGAAGGCTGTAATTTCACAAGGAAGTGAAATCTTACCTCCTACCAGGTGCCAGTATATTTTAAGCAAAGAGATGTTACAACTCTGGAATTATTGAAAACCTATGTTCTTTCCCTCCAATTGCTTGAGGCAGACGTAAAAAGTCACATTTTTGAAATCAGCATGTGATGCCATTGGGACTAGCTGTAGTGAAGGTGACACAGTGGATGTGGGAGATAGTGGAAAACATTTGGGCTGAGGAAATCGGGAGGGCAAACCTGTTTTAGAATTTTTTATGCAGGGCTACTCTGATGCTCTAAAAAAATTGTAAACTAGAAACTTTTAAAAAGGAAACTTGCTTTCTATCTTTTTCTTAGCTCTCAATCTCTCTAAAGGTTAAAAATCAGAAGGTGAATTGTGTATGTCTTCTCTATGGACCCAACTTCAGCTCATTTTAAGTGTCTAATTGACTTAAATAGCCTTCAATTCATCTTGGAACTGTTTCAACATAGCAAGAAAATACAAAGATGTATGTGATCTACTGACATAAGAGCATCTTGAAGAAGTACATAGTGTGTATGAGTGTACATGTGCATGCATATGGGTTTGCATGAGTGTGTGTGCACGCATGGGAGTGTGTGTGTGCACATATGTGTCTGTTTACCTCCCCCAAGGAGCAGCAGTGCCCAATATTTACTCTGTTCCTATTTTTGTCCTTTGTCATCACTATTGTAACGGAGCCCACTGTCATCTGGTAAGAATATTTACCCGCTGGATCTGACTTGGCCTGGTGACAGTGAGCGCACATCTGGAGTCTAGACTTGGTGGCTCTGTGGGCAGGCTCGTGTCCCAGGGCTCCAACAGCCCCAGGGCTCCGTGGGCCTGGCGCCCTGCTCTGTTGACATAGGTGCTGGGCTGCCTCATCCATTTCAGCTGCCTTTTCTCCCTGGTGTCCCCCCATCCTCCCTTGCCCTGCCATGCCCTAGCTCTGACTGTGCACTTTGGAGGACAGTCCCTGGAGGATCCCTTCCCTGATCCCTTCAGTGACTCACCTCGTGCTCAGGGTGCTTTGCTGTAGTGGGTGGGAGGGAGGGAACTTCTGACCGCCGAACAACGCCAATGAGAAAGCTGACAATTGATGATTGCACTTTTGTTAGAGTCGATGGGCTGTACTGAGTTGAAGAGAAGAGCTTTGACAAATGTGTGAAGTATAGGAGAAAGAATCTGGTGTGGTGAAAAGGATGCAGATGTTGGAATATATAATTTGGGTTCAAATCTTGTACTCAGCCGTCACACCAGATGTGTGGTCTTGAAGGTCTCTGAGGTTCATTTACATTATCTGTAAATTTAGGGCAAGAGTGACCACCTCATAGAGTTATTGAAAGGAAAGCATTGGTCAAAAAAGGTAAAACTGCCTTAAAGTGGGAACAACTAATTCCCCTCTTTCTAACATGTACATCACATATACACATATACACATGAGAAGGTGATTCTATGACCCAAGGCAAGAAAAATAACCTCGATAGTTGCTGAAAATATAGGGCAGTTGTTTGTCTGGGGTGGGGTGGGGTGGAGTAGAAGGTGCCGAAGTCTTCATGTGAGATGAGAAGTTTTTGAAGCTGGTCCAAGAGCAATACCTACTTTTAGATATAAGGTGACAGAGAAAAGGGCAACCACATTCTTGTGGCTGCAACATTTCTCATGTGGGATCGTTTTTCCTCTTGTTTCTTTTTATAAAATGAAACTACTGTGAGGCTCTGATATGTGTTGGTGGCTTCTGTAGAATTAGGCTGGAGCCTCAAAGGAGTTGAGGCTCCCCTGACCTGTCAAGCTTGGCATTTGAGAGATCCTTAATGCATGAGCATTGCTGTATTTTTTTAAACAGCAATGGATCATTTTTTAGTGTAGTTCCTGTACTAGGATGCCCCAACAAACTGTAACAAAGAAGTTGTCCATATCTGTACCTAATTAATTATATTTGTAATGAAGTGACACCTAAACAAATTTCCTGTAAAAAATAACCATTTGGATGTCTACCCAGCAAACAAAAGCTAGCCTTTGAGAAATTATAGGTTTCTTTTGGAAAAATTATTCTATTATATTGAGGTCGGCAAACCAGGGCCTGCGACCCACAAGACAGAAACCGTATATCTCCTGCCAAGCCTAAAATATTTACTCTCTGGATCTTTACAGAAAACATTTGTCAATGCCTGTAATTGTATAAATAAATAAAATTAAAAAGTGTGGCTTTCTCTTTTAAAATTAGGAATAGCTATCTGTCAGTATAATCTTATTGTGATACTACCTGACTTAAAATCCATCTGATATTCTCATTGACTACTTTCTTAGTCATCTCAGGCTGCTGTAACAAAATACCACAGACTGGGTGGCTTAAACAACATTTATTTCTCACAGTTGTGGAGACTGAAAGTCCAAGATCAAAGTGCCAGCAGATTCGGTTCCTGGTGAGGACCCTCTCCCTGGCTTGCAGACACCTGCCTTCCTGCTGTCCTCATGTGGCAGAGACAGAGAAACTCTGGGGTCTCTTCCTCAACTTATAAGGCACTAATCCCATCATGGGGCCACACCCGCATGACTTCATCTGAAACTAATCACCTCCCAAAGGCCCCACGTACAAATACCATCACATTGGAGGTTAGGTCTTCAACATATGAATCTTTGGGAGACACAAACATACACAGTAAATTCCTTACCATGGTGGAGAAAGCCCTTCCTTACCTGTTCTTAACATTCCAGTTTCATCCCCTGGGGCTCACTTCTATCCGACTTGTGTTCATGCAGGAGGAACCCCGGCCTGGCTGAAGGCGTGAAGCACCGTGAAGGCGTCCATGGAGCAAGAGACTGGGCATGTGAGGTCGATCTGGAGTCAGGGGTCCCCTCCACTATTTAGTAGACACCTGTCTTTGGGAAAGTACTTAGGTTCATAAGCTTCAACGTTCTCACTTGTGAAATGGGAATAAGGGAGGGAACAACGTACCTTATAAGGTTGTTGTGAAGGTGAAATGAGAAGAATGGTGGCAGAGTGCAGTGAATGCTCATAAATGTCAGCTACAGCTGCCCCTGTCACGATCTTGTCTTGTGACATTCCCATGATGCTCCTCAACACCCAGCCCAGCCCAACCCAGACATGATGCCCTCTGCGTGCTCTGCCTGTTGGTCAAGGCTTGACTCAAGGAGGTTCTTCTCGCTCTTCAGAATCTTGATTACAACACTGTGTAGTGCAGTTTCTCTTAAAAGAATTATACAACCTAACGCATCTAAGATTACAACCAGCAAGTTGTCTGCCTGCAAGTTTAGAACAGATGTACACTTGTGGCTTTAAAGAGATATTTGGAGCTTTTAACAGATACCAACAATCAAAGATTTATGTCTGGTTTGGGTTTGGTTTTGCCACCTATCATGTTCCACTTTGGTAACTAATAGCAGAAATCTAGCAGGTTGACCAGGCCTGGCATTTAGGTTTTAGCAACTTGAAGGTGCAATCACTCCAAGGGCTAACTTAGCCTTTATTATGTTTTAACATCATTGGCCTGTACAATTAGGCATATAAATGGATTTTAAAAATCAAGTGCTTTCAACATAAGTCCGTCAGTATTTGGGGCTCTTCTTAAGACTAATAGATATAGTATATTTTAACTCTACGATATTTTTTTGACAGTTACAGTGAAAATCCCTAGCACTCAAGCTAACTACTTGTTTTTATTTGTTTCTTTTTTGTGTAAGTGAATAATTGGGCCCAAGTAAAGAAAAAAGTACAGATTAGGTTTTGTTTTCGTAGTCACCAGAGTTTGCCAGTGCATAAGGCAAAGTTTGCATCATGAAGGGTCTGATGTGTCACCAACCAATTCAGAAACACTAGCTGGCATTGTTCAATGATTTTGTGTGTGTGTGTGTGTGTGTGCATGCATGAGTGTGTGCATATGTGTGTGTGTGTGTGTGTGTGTGTGCATTCATGACCATACCAGTGGGTCTATGTGTGACATATGCTGATGCCCGCAGATGAGGAAATGCTCTGATAATAGACAATGTTGATCCACTGAAGGTTTGCTGACTCAAGGGCTGGGAACAAAGTGGAAATTTTGTCTCTATTGATTATGACAAGTCCCAGCATCCCCCAATTACACTCTTGCCTTGGATGGAGGTCTTCCCGGGTTAGCAGCAGGATCTGATTTTGAGTCATGGGTTGTTCTCCCCATTTGCTGAATTCCTTCTGAGCCTGATGGACAGGAGCCAGAAGTCTACAGAGATGCTGGCTCACACCACCTTATCTATGACAAGACTGTTTAGCACATGAAGCGTGAATATCTTCATTGTCACCAACAGCAGTAACAGTAGCAAAAGACTCTGCTTTCCTGTGGCACACCCGTCCCTGCACTAGGATTTCTTTTGTGGAGCCCCAAACCAAATATCTCTTCCAGGGGATAGTCCCAGAGAAGGTATTGGGGAGTTTAGAGAAGAGCTTATTAAGTACCAATATTTTATGGATGAAGGATTTGAGGCTCAGAGGAGGGCCTTGCACCAAGAAAGGCCACACTGCCATTGGCAGAGCCAGAAATAGACATGGCATCTCCAGACTTCTGTCTCGAGCTCTTTGTACCATAACATGCTTCCTGATCTTCTGAAAAGACTGGTAAGAAGGTCACATATTTTACACTTTGGAGGCATTGTGCGTGGTAGCTGACATATAACACACCTTCGAAAATAATGGTTTGAATAAATTAATGAAAGAATGAATGGAATTAAATTCCAATGGTCTAGAGAAAATATCAAGAGGACTCTCCAAGTTATCCTTCTGTAGGAAGAGGTAATTTAGATATGGCACCTAGCACAGGACCCGGCGCATGGTGCTCAGTTAATTCTAGCTGTGTTATCAACTTTGTTGAGACTGGACATGCACTGTTCTCTCCTATTGCAGTGCTGTCCTGCTTACAGCTAGCTTTGCTGTTGGTATTAGAATCAGAAGGTTCTAAATGAAGCTGGTAGGATAAGTCTGTTGAAACCAGGCCCTAGAATTGTTCCCAAGGGAAGCTTTCATAGAAGGGGCAGCATCTTGCACACAGCCTAAGGATGCACTTCCTGGGTTCTACTGCATCATCCCCTACACGGGGCATGATGACATCTGCTACCAGCAAGTCTGATGTCCACTGAAGATCCCCAGGTTGTAAGCCCCGACTTCTCTTCGTTGCCATTGCCGTGGGTGAACTGCTGCCAACCCAGAGTGCGTGACCAAGTTTCAATGTATTTTGATGAGTGAAATCCAAAAATCTATAAGCTGATTTAAAACATACTTATGGCTCCAAAGTCTGTAGTAGTGTAATAATAACAAAAATGTATTGTGTCAATTTGTGACTTACTCTATAATTAAAAAATGCTTTCATACAAATCATCACAATTCTTGTGGGATTTATTAATCCCATTTTACACATTAAAAACTGAGGCTGAGAGGGATTGTGACTAGCACGGAGTAGACACAAGGCCTTGAGTTAGTTTGTTGGTCTTTGTTTTTCCCTCTACTACGTTGTCACAACGAGTGTGGTTCCTCCTTGTGTGTAGGCCAGTAGCACACTGGGTCTGAGCTGTTGGCACCAAATAATCCACAGCACTTTTTTCCTGGGCACCCACTGTAAAACGCACACAATGCCCTGCCATTGTACACACCGCAGTGCGTGCTTATCCTCTCAGACCTGTGACGGGGTGGAGGGGAAAAGAAAATGGCAGTTCCAAGGAAGTCAGATGCAGGGAAAAATATTAGTGAAATATATTCAGGTTAGTTAGTGGACAGAAGCCGGGGTTCTAATCCCACCTCTGTCAGTTTACTTGTTACTTGTTGGAAGCAAGTTGCTTCCACTTCTGGAGGACTTTTCTCATCTATACAACCAGGGTCGCATAATCATTCAGCTAAGTCAGCTCAAAAAGCTCATCCTTCTATTAAGTAGACACTGAGTTGTTTCAAGTTCCTTGTATCTCAAATTATGTTTTATCTATGGCCTCTCAAAAGCCAAACTGCAAGAACTGGCATTTATAGAAAAGTTCGAGGTGGGCAGAGGAGCCAGATGCACGATGGTCTCCACCTGCCTGGGTTCCAGTTCAGCCACTCCTTAGCTGTGCACCCTTGGGCAGGTGGTCTAACCTTTCTGTGCCTGTTTCCAAACCCCTAAATTGAGGATTAATAACCTCAGAGAGTTGTTAAATGAATTAAATGAATTGATAAGTGCAAGTATTTATAATTTCTTCTACCTCATGATAAGCACTATTTACATTTTAATGATTTGTGTTATCACTATTATTTTTTTGTCCTATATATGATAGAGCCAGGGGATCACTTGTAATTTGACTAAGTCCTGGCTATCTCTTTCTCCTTTTCAGCGATTCTTGTGATGTCACCTGATTTTGGCCCATGGGACATAAGAAAAACTCTACTTGGGGACTTAAGGAAAAGGTTCTGCTTCCTTGGTGAGTTTGTTGAGCTGTGGTGCCAGCTCTATCCAGTCTTGTTTCCCATGAAATAATCAAATGTCTTTGTAAGTCATGGTTAGTCACTTATTTTGTTATATGCCCCCCAATGTGTTCTTAATACCATGTCTACATGCAGTAAACTTGTCCTTTAATCAAATCAGAATTAGCAAGAAGGAAAGATATGTTTGATGCTGAGTGATACGTGTACAATTGCTGTGCACAAGTGCTGGATTTAGCTCTGTGCTCCCTGGCAGCCAGAGGAAAAGAGAAAAAAAAACACACCTAATTTTTTTAAAACGGCAGAAAGAAGGAAACAACCAATTTGAGTAAACAAAATTATTTTGGCAATAAATTTGAGAAGCCATTTCTCACATTCAGTATTATAGAGATGACACTGAATGGCATAATGGGCTCCTTTTTGACAATTTTAATCAAATTGTTTGTTTTTTAAAATGACTAATTCCTGGGGCCTAGTGGTTACCTTTGACACAATCTGCTTTGGTGGCCCAGGTTTACTTCCCGAGTGCGGACCTACACCATTCATCTGTCAGGGGCCATGCTGTGGTGGTGGCTCACATACAAAATAGAGGAAGATTGGCAACAGATCTTAGCTCAGGACGAATCTTCTTCAGCAAAAAAAAAAAAGTAATAGTAAAATAAAATGACTATTTCCTGTAAGCAGCCTCTGACTTAAAACAAAGTAATGATATAATATTAAAGTGAGGCCATTGCTGTTTTCTGTGTGACTTCCTTCTCCTTTCTCGGTTCTGATTTTCTACCTTCATTTCATCAACTTAATCTTCACTTCACTGTGTGCTTTTAATGAAGTTGCTTCAAATCCTTTCAGAATCAGAGAAAAAGGTGATTTAGTGGCATAAAAACATCCTAGGCAGAGCTGTATGGATTCATGTCAGCAAGTGTAGACAAGAATGTGTTCTAATATCTGAATCAAAATAAAGTGATCACAGCCCTTCACCCTGTGCCCTCACTGTGGACAGTGGGTGTGAGCACTGGGCTCCGGCAGCACCCACACATGGAAGGGGCAGAGGGAGCCATGGAAGGCACTGGACTAACCCTGGGCTGTTGTCAACGTGGGTGGGTCGTCCATCCGAGAATCGTATGCTGTCCTGAGAGGGGAGTGTTGCCAGGAAATTCTTACTGATTATTGATGACCAGTTGCTTGGGCAGTGACTGCATGGCATGTTTACACTTAAACTTTCTTTTCAAATAATTATCCCAGTTTCTAGTTCAGGCCAGTGTTTGTTCCTGATGCGGCAACAGTCTCTGTTCCCTCCTAGATTAGCTCAGAAATGGTCAAGGAGACACGGGGGCATTTCAGTGTCTGTGGCCTCTAGCTCTTCTAGTAAATTCTGCAAAAAACATTTCACTTTTGCCCCAGTACATCTGAACATTTAGGAGACAGAGAAAAGTTGTCATCTGTAAAATAGGCCCAGGACGTGGTACCAGAAAACAAACTGAGGAAAAGGGGCCTTTGAGTAAAGCGGCCTTTATGTGGTAGAACCCGATCAGTCTGGGCAGGAGTACTGTTAGGAGTTTGGTGAATTTACAAGAGAATGAAAGTCTCCACTGGATTTTGAATTAGGAAATCCTTCAGAAAACTCTGGCAGATGAAAGAACTGATGAAGGGGATGTTTGCAGGGCCTGGAGCAGACAGATGGTCAGCAACTCAAGAGGCTGCACGTGTTAAAATATGCATTGGCCAGAAAGAGCCCAAGGTCTTCTCTGACCAGAACCAGCGGTCATCCTCAGGTGGATGGTGTGAAGGGTCGAAGACGTCACACATCCCAGCAACCGTGCTCGTCCACGGGAAGTCAGTACGCCACAGGGGCACCTTCTTCTTGATTGAAAAGGTGGGCAGGGTGAATTCTTGCTGTTATTTATTCAATTGCAGTTAACACAAAGTTTTAATGGAAAAACATGAACGAGGACAAACTCTGGGAGAGCCAGTAAGAGAGAATCTTTGACAAATTTGACTAGGAAGCAGTGTGGAGAGGGGGTCCCAGGGGAAGTCACGTGTGAATGCTCCCCACGTGCTACTTGTTGAAGATGGTGTTGTGTTTCCGAGTTGGAAGGTTCATTAGTGAATTGTGCATGTGACAGAAGCAGAAAGTCTTTGCTGGCAGAGTTCGAACTCCATTTACAAGCAAGGTGACCTTGACCGTGACCCCTCACCTCTCTGAACGTATTCTTCTTCCTCTCCTAAGTCAGGGTGGCTATCACCACATAGCTGAGCTGTTGTGAGGTTAGAGAGTTCTTATGTAACAGGCAGTGTGGTGTCTGCACGGAGGAGGCCTCAGGAAAGGAGAGTTGAATCGTCCTAGTTCCGGTTGAATTCGGTTCCTGGAGGGCAGAGTCAGGAGAGTGTTCTGTGTCCTGGTCCTCCACCCTCCACCGTGCTCTTCTCCACTCTTCCACTCATGTCACCTCAACGTTGACAAGACCACAGCTTTAGGGCCTGAGATGCCGTGGTATAACACAAAATAAATATTTGGTCTAGAGCTCCTAAAACCCTTGGTCTTTTTTATGCTAATGAGATGACGCCTGGGCAGGGGGCGGAGAGCTAGATAGCCTCAGAATGGGAGCTGATCACCAAAAAAATCCAACCACATGAATAGAGGGTTAGATCTTTCAGCCCCACCCTGGACCTCCAGGGTGGAGAGAGGGGCCGGAGGTTGAATTCAGTCAACAATGGCCCAATGATTTAAGCAATCCTGCCTGTGTAATGAAAGCTTCATAAAACTCCCTAAATGATGGGCTTGGGGCGTTTCCAGGTTGAAGAATACATCTAGGTTCTGGGAAGGTGGGTGGCTGGAGAGGGCATGGATGCTCTACCTTGCCCCCCAACTCTCATACTTGGCCCTATGCATCTCTTCCATTTGGCTGTTCCAAAATTATATCCTTTATGAGAAACTGGTAAACCTAAGTCAAGTGCTTTCCTGATTTCTGCAACTTATTCTGGCAAGTTTTCAAACCTGAGGAGGGTGTTATGAGAACCACCAAATTTGTAGTTGGCCAGGCAGAAGTGTGGGTAGCCTGGGCACCCCTCTTGCAGCTGGCATCTGACGCGGGGCGGTCTTACGGAACCGAGCCCTTAACCTGTGAGATCTGCACCAGCTCTGGGTTGTGTCAGAGTAGGATTGAAATGTTGGACACCCAGTTGGTGTCCGAGAGTTGGTTGGTGTTAGAAGAAAAAGCCACACAGGTGCCCACCGTAGAATATGGGAGCCCCATTATCCAGGGCAGGGGTCCTGGGAGTGAGATGAGGTCAGGGAGGCATGGATTAAACCCAAATCCCACACTAAACGCATGCTCCTTGTACACAGTCTTCACATGGTAAGGCCAGAGGGTCCGTTCGGCATGGCATTGGATCATGTAGAGTTTGTGACAACTCCCTGCCCATAAAGTAGGACAGGTTAATATGAAACTTTAATCTTGAAAAAATAGATCTACATTGTTTGTCTTAATAAAGAAAATAAAATAACTGACAGTAGTGACTGAGCACCTTCTACATTTCAGGCACAGTTCTAAGAGCTTCACATGAGTAAACTCATGTTGGGCTCACAAAAGTCACTGTGTGGCCAGCACTTAGTGTCCCATCTTCAGATGGTGACACAGAGGTTCAAAGAAATTAAGTGACCTGTCCAAGTCCCAAGGCCAGCGAGTGACAGTGAGCTTTGAGCCAGACAGACTGACTTTTGTGCCTGTCTCCTCACCATCAGGATCCTCATCGAGAAATGCTGAAATATTTAAACAATGAAAGAACATGCAAAATGTGAAAAGACGTTTAAGGGACAAAACCAGCTCCCCACCTCTTGTAAAATGGCACATAACTGGATTAGCTTATTCCCCCTGGCTAGGATCTGGGCTATCTAGTGTTGAAAAATATAAAATACCTAACGAGGAAAGTATTAATGTAACTGAAGTCACTAAAACGAGCAGTACAGGGACACTAAAGGCCTACAATTTATTAAATACTATTTTCAGGAATGTACAAAGAAGCCAGAGCCGGGAACCTAGTGATCTGGTTTCAGCATTAATATAAACTGAACCTAAGACAACTGAAAACGCAGCTAGTTAGTTATCTGAGTGTCACCAGACCCAGAGCTGCAGGGACATCCTCATGGGAAATCTTGTTTCAGGATGTGAAGTTGCCAAACTGATGAGATTTGAGTAATTTCGTGCCTTCCCTGTTGCCTTCCATGCCTTTCCTCATGTGTATGTCCAGTCTGTTCCTGCTTGTCCACAACTCTCGGCTCCAATGCCGCCTCCTCTTCTTGACACTTCTGAGTGCCTTCAGCATCTTCCGGTCACCCTTGTTTGTACCTCCATGATTGAAGTGACAGTTTACATTGTAACAGTTAGGTACAAGTGTGTCTGTCGAGACTTCCTGGAGAGTAGGGCGGTATCTTTGCATCCCTAGCACCTAGCACACTGCCCAATTTACAGCAATTGCTTAATCAATATTTGTGGAACAAATGAATGACTTTTCCTGAGGCAAATAATTCCCAAAATGTGGATTGTGTGTGATAAGAAACATGAAACAGGATGACTTGGGACACATTCCTTGGTTTCTATCGCATATTTCAAGACCAGTATGTAGAAGGCCCTCAGTGTATTTGTTTTTTTATTTCAGTTATTTTGGGTCTAAACACCACAAATAAGGAAAACTCTGGAACATTCATGGCAGCATGAACTCTAGAGAATGATAATTTCTTAGCTACAGGGATGTGTTTTGAGTGGATCTTAACATGTTGATGGTGTGCAGAGCAGTTAATGAGGCTGTGTGGGGACCTAGAAGGAAAGAAGACGGAGTCCACTTCCCCACCCTTCACAGATTGTCGAGTCAATAAAAGGAGCAAGACTGGCCCCCAAATGTGGACATAGACTGATCAAAGTAATCACAAAAACACAACACAGCAAAGCAAAAACTTAGATAATTGAGTAAGAGAACATGAAGGAAAAGGAAAAAAAAAGAAACACAGGTATTGGAAAGTCACGCGTGCCAGAGGACAGAGTTGACGGTTAAAACTGCTGCATCGAGCATTGTGAAGGGGGGTTGGCTTCACTGAGAACGTGGGAAATCCAGGGTACATGTAGGTGCTATGGGCTCTGAAGGTGGAGTAGACGAACAAGGGGTTGAAGTGACTGACCACGAACATGGGCAACACTTAGACGTTGAAGTAGGTGACTCTTGGTGGGTCTGGATAGCAGTCACGATCTCGTATGGCTGCAATAAAGGGAGAAGCAACAAAAGGTGATTGAAAAAACTGTGAAGAATTGGAGTGGGGACCTGAGGTGGGGACGATGCAGAAGTCCGTCGTATTCAGATCCAAGTGAGGGAATTGACAAGAAGGCTGAAATACCGTGGAAGTGAGGGAAAGGATGGGCATTTGGAAGCACTGGATGGGATATTTAGTCCCATAAAGATCTGAGATGTGAGGAGCGGGGGAACACGATCCCCACGTCTGGGTGACTGAGTTATTCTTCCCAAATGATCGGTGGGAGCCATATCTCTTTCCACTCTTGAAGAAGATGCTACATCCTTTTCTATATATCATTGACGAAGTGGGGCAGGACTTACTGGTGAGAACAAGAATACTTCATGGGTTGAACAAATATATAAATAGAACTGCAAAGCCAAAAGATTCCCATATTTACTGAAGATTTAATTAAGTTGAAGAGGAATTATTATTTTGATTTACCAACTTCCTACTCCTAATGATTATGTTACATGTCCTAAAAGATATAAGAAATGTAAGTTGGATGTAAAGGGATCTGGAGAAATAGAGTGGATCTCCTCCAACTTTGTCATTAGACTTACGAAAAATTAATTCAAACATGAATTGGGAGATGCATGCTTGCTCATGCAAATTAATGAAAACTTCCACATCTCAGATATTTTGATGTACTAGCTGAAGGTTTTCCCAGTTTCAGGTTCAGGAAAACTGCATGTCATATGATTTTTACCTTCAAAGTCTTGGTTAGATGGCAAAAAGTTCATTTGCAAGTAAATATTATTATCTGTACCCTGTTATTCCTGCTTGGGGCTTAAAACTGTATGAAGTTATAAAGAGATGAATAATCTTTGAGAGAGAAGTAACAGAAAAGATCTGTTTGCAATTACATTATTCAGTTAAGGAGAACTTTCCTTGGCAACTAAACACAAAACATCCCAATTTTATGTAATCTGCAGATTTTATTACAGTCCACAAAAACTGCAATCAATTTTAAAAACTTGCTCACAGAGTAGATATGCAGAACACAAGTGGGTAATACAGGACACATGGTTTGGCTATGTTGACGTCTGAACTCTTTTTGTAATTTTGCATTTGAAACCCTCTCAGGTATGTTTGAGGCAGAAACTGGGTATAAATAACTTGCTATGGCTCTTATTTGCGACTGGAGTTGACTCAGCTAAGCATGTTGGACGACAAGAAAAGGGAGCATTTACATATTAGCGTCTCTTGGCAGAGCCCAGGAAGAGAACTGCAGAGAAATGCAGAGGGGATGGCACCAATCACCCAATAGGCTTCTTTTGGAAATAGTGGCCCCAGTTGGAGATTGAGGGCATCAGAACTTATAGCTGCACTTGCCTTAGACATCATTAAAGTGACTTTTTTTTTCAAGACTTAGTTTATTTAGAGCAGTTTTAGATTCACAGCAAAACAGAGAAAGATGGAGATTTCCCATGTACCCCCTGCCCTGATACACGCACAGCCTCCCCCATTACCAACGTCTCTCACCAGAGAGTACGTTTGTTACAGTTGATTACCCTACTTGATACATCACAATCACCCAAAGTCCATAGCTGGTATTAGGGATCACTCTTGGCGTTGCACATTCTATAGGTTGGACAACTGTACAATGACGTGATCCATCACTATGATATCATACAGGATATATCACTGCCCTAACAATGCTCTGTGTTTTACCTGTTCATCCTTCCTGCCCCACAACCCCTGGCAACCACTGATCTTTTTACTGTCTCCACAGGTTTGCCTTTTCTAGAATGTCATATAATTGGAATCATACAATATGTAGCCTTCTCAGATTGGCTTCTTTCACTTAGTAATATGCATTTAAGTTCCTCGGTGTCTTTTTGTGGCTTGATAGCTCATTTCTTTTCGACAGTGAATAATATTCCATTATCTGGATATGTACTCAAGGTGACTTTGGGCCCTCAAAGGTTGAAGGATTCCCCCGAAGTACCCAGGAAGTTCATGGCAGGGCCGGGACTGGAACCAAGACCTCCACTCTCTCCAGATCCGCTTCCTCTTTCCACAATCAGTGGAAACCCTCTAGTCATTTGTTTTATAACATAGCCTTGCACACCTAGAAGTTTTGCCCTTTTTTTCTCTTAATAGCTTCAAAAGAGGTGAAGAGGGAGAAATGACAAATTTGGATTTCCCCCAGAAAAGCGGATGGGCCTTTCTGGGCATGGGGGCTTGCAGACCCCTTCTTCATGGCTTCTCAGGCTGCCTGCCCAGAGCTTTCCAGGCCCTCAGAGAAGTCTGTGCCTTATGAGGAGCAATTGGTTGGTGCAGGCTCACCCCCAGCGATGCCGCCTCCCTGCAGCCCCTGGCCTGGGGCAGACCCTGCGGTGAGGGAGGTCGGGGTCTTCCCAAGACTAGCTCCATTCTCAGAGGCAGAGGCTTGAAACCCTGGAAGGAAAACCCTCCGAGCTCTGCCCGGGTTGTCAGGTTAACCCAAGTCCCAGAGTGTCCTGGTGGCCTGGCGTCACTTGTTCCTTGAGAGTTATTTCCTCAACACCTACCTCATGTCAGACATTCTGCTGGTCTCGGAGGCATCAATGCCTGATTGATACAGCACCTGCCTTAAGAGGCCCCCAGTCTACAGAGAGCCCGAGAGATGAGACCCGTGTGCTGTACAGCGTGTGCTATGCAGAAACCTGGGCCGCGGACATCACGTCTCTGCACATTAACACTCCCTCTTTTTCTTGGCTGATGTGGCCACTGGAAAAACACCCCCTTCTGTCCCCCAGCCTGAGATACCATGCACCACGCAGAGAGAGCCCAGAGAGGAAGAAGCTTGTTTGTAGGCTCACGTTGCACCACTTTTCCATTTTCTACCCCAGGCTCACACACAACCTGCGCTGTATGTGAGTGGACGTGGGAACTAAACATGATTGACAAAAGCTATAGAACACATTTTAGTTGGAAAATGACCTTTAGACATTAGCTAGCACACACTCTTTAGTAAATAGTGTCAAAGCAAAACATGCTCATGGTGAAATATTCAAACACTAGGAAGGATTTAAATCCAGGACCCCAAATACCTTCCAGACAATTCTGGAAGCATGGACACATATCAGTTTAGAGATGAGGGAGCACACGTCTTCTGACGCTGTGAGCTAGTGGGGTCAACCTGAGGCCAGTTCCGGGACGACACACCCAGGGAGTTGTGCTCAGCTGCAGCCTCTCTTTACTGAAACTTCTCCTGCTCTCCTTCCTAAGCACTTTGGCCTGAAGGCAGTTTATACACTTAATGGGATATCGTTGTAGAATGTTTTCCCCTAAGTCCCTCTCCCAACTCCTGGCCAGGAACTGTTCTAAGTGTTATCCTAATTGTAGTCCATTTACTCCTCATAACAATTTTATACTAAAGGTATTGTATTGATAGCTCCATTTTATGGACAAGAAAACTGACGCCTCGGGGGTTAAGTAACTCACTTTACGTTAGGCCATACAGCTAGTAAGAAGTGAAGCTTCTTAAGTAAGAAGTGTGTGGCCCCCACTTCCCAATTATGAGTTCCTTCAGAGACGGAATTGTGGCTTCAATCTTTTTCTCTCAGCGCACAGAACCCGGCACACAGCAAGTGCTCAATTAACGTTCAGTGATTGAATTAATGCCTTTCTAATGAGATGCAGTCTATGTTATTCCAGTGCTTCGTTAGGTATAATTTGTTATAAATTATTTATTAACTGAATTATCTGAATGCTCCGCTGCCCCCTAGTTCAGCTTGTTCAAGAAGGAGAGCAGTCAGTGACAGCCTGTCAGCTTGTGTGGCCTTCTCTCCTTCTCCAGATGAACGGGAGGTGGGATTTCAGAAGGGAGCACCGTTTCCACCCTAGAGGAAAACATTAGTTCAGTGATTTTCTGAATCCCGTGCCTTAAAAATAAGAGCTGTGGGAACCATCCTGGAATGGGAAGGAAAGATTC
Organism: Tapirus indicus; assembly: GCA_031878705.1. NCBI lineage: Eukaryota > Metazoa > Chordata > Mammalia > Perissodactyla > Tapiridae > Tapirus > Tapirus indicus. Next base: position 6,370,822 of record CM062923.1, on the reverse strand, counting down.
CAGAGGCAAAAACACTGTTTTCAAATTTTCTGGCGTGGGAAAGTTGGCTACATGTTTTGAATTTATGTAGAGGTCAGGAATATAGGAGCTGTCTCTTCCCACCTTCCAGCCTCCAACCTTTCAAATTCCCTCACCAGCCTTCTCAGTCCACATGTGCACCTGACATGTGCCAAGGCATATATAAGCTCTGGATTAGCATTTGAACTGGTGGGCACTCCTTTGGCCAGTGTTGATAAGGTTATACAGCTGTGTTCTCCCAGCACAATGGACTCCATGGTGAATTAGGCCATGAGTTGGTATTTAGACAAATTGGGCAGTATTTTCTAAACTTTCTGTGCCATATGTCCACACAAGAATGGGATAATGAGAGCATGTGCAGAGGCAGCAGAACTAGGCTTCCACAAAAATAACATTTCCAAACCAGCGAAACTGTGAACACAGGGAAGGCAAACATTTCTAAACCAAATTTTACCCCCCATCAGTTAAACAATCATAAGAATAGCCATTATTCTCATCACTACAGAAATGCCTCATTTGTCTTTCATCACCAGAAACAAGGGAGTCCTTGGAAAGTAGTTTTTCAGATAAATGAGCCTTTCCATTCTAAATATCAATGAAGATCTTTCTAAATAACTCATTGTCTTCTCTGCCTGCCTAGATTCTGAAGAAAAAAGCTACTGTGGTTCACTGACTATACTGGGGTGAATAGCGTCTCCCCAGATTCATGTCTTTCCAGAATCTGCAAATGTGACTGTCTTAGTGAGCTCAGGCTGCCATAAGAAAATACCATAGACTGGGTGGCTTAGGCAACAGAAGTTTATTTTCTTACAGTTCTGGAGACTGAAGTCCAAGATCAAGGTGCCAGCATGGTTGGGTTCTGGTGAGGACTCTCTCCCTGGCTTGCAGACAGCCTGCTCCTCACTATGTCCTCACACGGTAGAAAGAGAGTTCTGGTATCTCTTTTTCTTCTTGTAAGGACACCAGTTCCGTCAGATTAGGGTCCCACTCTTATGACCTCATTTAACTTTACTTCCTAAAGGCCCTATCTCCAAATATAGTCACATTGATGGTTTCAGCTTCAACATTTGAGTTTTGGGAGGACACATTTCAGTCCACAGCAGCGACCTTATTTGGAAGTGGTGTCTTTGCAGATGTAATTAGTTAAGATGAGGTCGTCCTGGATTAGGGTAGGCCCTTTGGATTAGGGTAGGCCCTTATCTGAAGACTGGTGTCCTTATAAGAAGCAGAAACAGAGGGAGGGAGAGAGGAGAGTGCTACATGAAGACAGAGTCAGAGATTGGAGTAATGCCACTATAAGCCAAGGGACACCAGGAAACTGGCAGCTGCCAGAAGGTAGAAGAGTCAAGGAACCGATTCTCCCTCTGAGTTCCCAAGAGGGAACAAACCCTGCCCACACCTTGGTTCCAGACTTCTGGCCTCCAGGACTGTGAGAGAATAGATTTATGCTGTTTTAATGCACCTCGTTTGTGGTAATTTTTTATGGCAGCCTCAGGGAACTAATGTACTGACTACATCACCATAGTGGCACACTGCCGTTCAACATGGCGGCCAGTGGGGTGTCTGCTGGGCGGTTTCTAGGCTGTCACAGAGGAGGCACCGGTGAGCGCTCTCACTATCAGCTTTCATCCTCCACACTGCTGTGGGCCTGGAGGACCACTTATTAAGCCTGGGTTGGTTGGTAGGAATAAGTGGGTAGGACATGGGGCAGTCCCTGGCACATGGTAAGCATGCCGTGTTAGCTTTTCTTCCATAGGACTGAGGTTGCTGGTATTCTTTTTTCTTTCTTTCTTTCTTTTTAACCAATAAGATGCTATTTACTTTTTGAGCCCTTTAGAGTTTATAGTGCATTTTCACATTATCTCGTTCGATCCCCATAGTATCCTCGAGAGGAAGACAGGGCAGGGATTGTTACTCCCATCTGACAGATGAGGAAAGTGAGGCTCAAGGAGTTTGTTCTTTCATTAAGATCACTTGGCTCATTATGATGCTGCTGAGACTAATTCTAGACACCAAGCTCATTTCTTTAACCTGTATTTACAAGAGTGTTAAATGAAGAGTCTGAAGAGAAAAGGTCTGATTTTAGCTCAAAAATTATCTGGGGTTGCTAGTGCTCTGACCTCAGGTTAAATAGCATATTCCATTTTTATTAATGTTTCCATGTATTCAAAACTCATTAGTTCCTACAAGGAATATTAATTGAGTGCACGTTATATGTTAACTGCTGGTTTAGGCGCTGGAACTATAACTTGGAGAAGGATACAGAACGTTCTCTCATGGAGCTTATGGATGGTGGGGAAGACAAGCAATGAAACAAGCAATTACTGTGACGTAAGATGAACGAGCACCCTGCTAGTGGAAGCTCCCGGCGGAGACGTCATACCGAGTCTAGAAGAGGGTACAAGGAAGGCTTCCCAGAGAAGATCACAGGGAGTCCGGAGCCTGGAAGATGAATAGCAGCTGGTTAGATGACAGGAAGAATGCCAATCCAGGCTGAAGGAAGAGGGAAGAGGTGCATTTTGCTCAGGAAGAAGGAAGGAAGGAAGGAGAGAAGAAAAGAAGGAAAAAAGGAGGAAAGAAGGCAAGAAGGCAGGCAGGAAGAAATGAAGGAAAACCATGGCAGCTAAAACTAAGACTTAGAGGGCAGGGTGGGGGTGAGAGATGAAGGTTGTAAGGAGTCAGGGAGCCAAGTAAGAAAGAACCTGGGGCCTTCTTCATGGATTACAGGTGTGATGGGAGGCCATTGAAGGGTTTCCTGCAGGGAGCAGCATGGTCAGGTGTATCTTAGAAGGCTCACTCTTGCCCCGATGGAGTCTGGATTGGATTAGAACAGAGGCAGAAACCAGATAGCTGGCTGCACACGAACTCAGGTGAAGGATTGTGGGGACTCCATCTGGGGTGGTGACACTGGAATGAAGTGGACACTCTCTGAAGGAAGTTGAATTGACAGGACTGATGTTTCATTAAAGGTTGGGATGAGGGATGAGGAAGCGTCAAAGATGACTTCTCCTTCTGGCTGAGGAAGCGGCACAGAGACACATTTTTCCATAAACTATGTTTTAGTAACCACAGGAGCAAAGTGAAAAGGAACTGGTGTAGAAGTGAGAACTAGATTCCGTTAGGTTCTAAGTGAAGGAGTGAGTTTATTTTTGCATCATATTTCCCATTGTCATTTCTGCACTTGTCTCATTCACACAATTGCATTTCAAATGGTTCTGCAGGGACATTTTTCTTGGGAATTTGATTTGCAATTATCATGAAAATAGTTCTGTTACAAATAATAATTCTTTATATATTCCTTATTAAATGAATTTTCTCAGGTGCGTATGGCATGCTGAGGGCTGATTTGAATGCCATATGAACCGAGAAACACATTGAAGACAGGCGAGATTGTGAATGAGAATTTACTGGGAAAAGGACAGTCTTCCCGGGGAGGGATTTGACTACTTTAACATGTCCCCTGGGACTTCCTGAAAGTGAGCATTAGAAATACACTGGGGAAACAAGGCTTAACCCCTGTGCGCAGGAGGGGCAGTATGATGGAGTCAAGTGGAAAAGATACGGGGTTGAAGGTGAAACCTTTGGGTTTGAGTTTTCCTTCGACATGGTCTGATCTCGTACAAGCCATAAAATTTCTCTAAATCTCAGCTCCTACAGTGATAAAATAGAGACAATAACATCAGTATTAATATTTTTAAGTTATATATAATCTGCTGCCTGGCACATAATAAGTCATTCAATGGCTAAAAATAATAACTCTTAATATGATTATTTTCCTACGTTTTTAGATGCCAGTAGCGTCTCGAATTTAAGACAGTGCGGCCCCTTGTGTAATGACTTACTGGATGCCTTCTAACTTTCACAAAGCAAAGACACAAAGCAAAACTCTTCCCTAGCGGTGGAAACTTCTCCTACTTAACCCAAGCCAGAAAATAGATTTATTTTGGAAAGTTTCTTTAAAAATTCATCAGGCTGTTGTTTCTGGGGTTGGAGTTTGATTTGGTTTGAATTATTGGCATACAAAATAAATACTAAAAATAAATAACAGAGATACCCTTCAATTTCGGAGCCGAGGAATCTAAGTACACTCTGTGCTGGATTTGTAAACACCCAGCCAGTTTCCAGAGAGAGTCACTGGAGGCCAGGATTCTCCTGATGGCCCCGGGTGAAAGCCAGGCAGTGCAGGAATAGTCGCATGGCCAGCGCCTGCCTGGTGGGGTCAAAATGAGTCATCACAAGTCCTCAAGTCATAGTGTCACAGCACCTCTTTGGGAATTTAAAAAATCACCCCCAAAGTGCAGTTGGGTCCATTGGCTAATGAAGCTGGGAGGGGCCTTAGCGACTGTCGGATATGGATCCTTCATTGATACTGTTAAGGTCCCACAATGACTTACTGGCAGAGCCCCTAGTGCTGTCTTTTGCTTGTGTAGCGCTTTGCAGTTTGCAAAGGGTCGCCGTGTATGTGATCTCCCTTGAACTTCAGGGAGGTGGAATCACCTGCCCTCATGAGGTAGGCTTTCCTTGCATGAGACATGTAAGAACCACTCTCATGTATATGCCCGCAATTGATCTGTTTGAACTTGTTCCCATTTTACAGGCAAGAGAATGGAGGCACAGGACGTTGACGCGATTTGCCTGCCTCACAGGCTGAGTTGTGACACCAAGAGGAGACTTGAGCACATCTCTCTGATTGCAAGCCTCGTCATTTTCTTCCTAGAACATCATTGTAAATTGTAAATAAAGTGAGTTGTTATTTATTTACTTACTTCCATGCTGCCTCCCACTTGAAAAAAAGAACAAAGGAGAAGGAGGAGAAGGAGGAGGAGGAGAACAGCACACGGAAGCAAGGACATATATCGAACATCCACAATGACTCGTAGAGAAGAATGCTGTGCGGCCAAGTGAAGTTCCATCTAACCTCCCGGGGTGAGTTTTCCCCTCGTCTTTGGGAAAACCATTTGCTTTTCTTTCTGAACTCTATACTCATTTCCCAAAGTAGGAATTGCGAGCTCCTTTGAGGATTTGCACAGCCTCCTCTCGGAATGGGCCTTTACCCACTCAGAAATGGCTTGCATTACCAGACAAGGGTAAGATTAGGGACCAGGGGCAGCTCTGGGGGTCCAACTTGGATGAGGACCAGTGTCTGGCCTCCTTTGATCTCTCCTGCCAGCAGACAGGTAGGAGGTAGGGAGAGAGGGTGACTAAGTGGCCTCCGCCCCCTGAGTGAGGCACTCTGGAGCCCCGTTGCTCCAGTCTGGTGCTCCTGAGGCCGCCTGGTGTCAGGCACAGCCTAACGGCACAGAACATCCTGGAAAGCTGATGGGCGCCTTGTGTGATTGAGACTGAGGGTGGGAGGTCCCAGCTGTGTCCCAGGGGAGCCCAAGGGCGAGACTTCAGGGTAGCAAGGAATCCTGCGGATGGACATCTGGCCAGGATCCAGACCGAGGTAGCAAGGGAGGGTGGACTTCCTCTGCCTGAGGCTCTGTGGTCACCAGACTCTCGTGTGAAGCTGGTTCTTTAAAGTGCTGTGAAAGTAAGAAAGCCTGGTGAGCTGTAGTATGGAAGGAAACATCTTGTTTACAAATGTCAGGCGGTAATCAGCATATTTTAAAGACAGGAGCCACAACTGCTGGCTTTTGTTAGCTGAAAACCTCAGCACTTTCTTGTGGCTGTGCTTTAAGAGGCTGGGTAGACACGGAGACTCTGAACCCAGTTCATAAATAGTTGATTTCATATTTTAAAATCTTGCACTAAAACTGTCACCCCGTCCCGTGGATCACAGATGGTGAAGAACTAATTTGTTACTGTTTGATAACTGCTTTTATGTATCAAAGCTCTTATTTACTGCTCTGTGGGGGAAATGACAGACTTAAGAGCGATTGTGTGTTTTCTCTCCGTTTTTCTTTAACCGCAAGGCTTCTTGTTTCCTCCCTAACATGTTTCCTATTTGAAATATAAAATTCTGAATCTTTTGCGTATGCTGGCTTGATTGAACCCACTTTTGGGGGTATTTGAAGATGCCCCTGCTAGCACAGACCTACAGCCTCTTTTCTTGATCCTTTTTAATGTTCCAGCGCTGTATAATAACATTCAGGCCAGTCTCTCTCAAGTCACAAAACGTTTCTAATTAGAGATGCAAATTAGGGCTTTGCTTTTGAAAACTGTCAGGGAACTGTATGAAAGTTCAAGAATAGTCCTGAGGTGGATCCAGATTATATGCTCCTAGTTCCAGGAAAACCCTTTCTCCTTTAACTGCTTATTTTCATTCATTCATTCATTCACTCACTCACACATTCATTCATTCATTTTGTATTTGCTTCACTTTTTCATTCCATCAGCCATTTGAATTCTTTCCTATGTGAAAGGACCTTTTGACTGGATCAAAGCTGAGCCATAGGTACAGTTCGGACTGACGCTGGTATGTACCCGTCACCACCTCTACCCTGACCTTGGAATGCCCTGAGCATAACACGAAAGGCCTAGAAGAAAATTCAACAGTTGGCTAGCTCAGGTTGGCAAAATACAGCCCGTGAGCTAAGAATGATTTTTACATTTTCAAATGGTTGAAAAAAATCAAAAGATTTTCTTGATGTGAAAATTATATGAAATTCACTTGTCAGTTTTGTTGGAACTTTGTGACATCCATTTGTTGACATATCACTTATGGCTGCTTTCCTGCTACAGTGGCAGAGTTGAGTAGTTGTGATAGGGACTCTGGCCCACAAAGCCTAAAATATTTATTATCTAGCTTTTTACAGAAAAAGTTTACCAACCCCTGAGCTAGCTCTTTCCCTGATTTCTTTGACACAATGTGAAAGAACTTGCATCATATGCCTTGTTGTGATTCAGACATGCATAAGTCATTCTGGAAAAGTGGGTGTCTGTGTGTGTGCGTGCACATATGTTAGGGTGGGGTGATGCGGGGTGCCAGAGTGGTGTTGGTATGATGGGTTATAATCAATAGTAGAGGCTTTGTGAGGAAAAAAAGAAGAAAGCAGAGATTAGAGAGTATGAGATAATCCTTAAACTGAGATTAACCTATCTTCCACACCCCATTTCTCCCAAATAATTGCAGAAAAAATTCTGACCACTAGAACTGAAATAAGCGTATCATAGAAATCACAACGTCTCGACTACAAGACCCAAACTGTAAACCTCCGTGCATTAAAAGAAGGTTTTTCCCTGCTGGCCAGATACAACCCTGCACCCCCAGTCAGGGGACATGGAGGAAGAGAGGAGCTTCAAGCAGTGCAAGGGACAAGATCTGGTACAGGTGGCCTCAGCATGGGTAAGAGTGGCAGCCAGGGTCTATTAATCCAGAAATTTAGGGACCATGTCTTAAAATAACATTACCTAGATCAGGGCTAATAAACTGGTTGAATTCAGGAGATATTCAAGCTTTGCTTTCCTTCACGGGATGTGTCGTGTTTCGAGGGTTGTGCTGGGTGCCAGGGGTGAAAGAAGGCACTCGTTCCAAGGAGGTGCCTATGGCATACTCCCTACTCTTAATGCAAAAAAAAAAAAAAAAAAAAAAAAAAAGACTAAATGCTATGCAACAAGTAAGCACGGAGAAAGGGGTCTGTGTACAATTTAGCCTCATCCCTCATCAATCCCCCTCTGCTCACTGAGCACCAGCTGTCCTGCCAAATGTGGCCCCCTGCCTCAGGGCCTTTGCTCACCCTGCTCTGCTTGCAGCCACAGGTATTTTTTATCCATACCAATTTCATCTATTCTTTTCTTTCAGATTTTATATCAAACTTAACTTCATCCGAGGAAACTTCACAACTTTTCAGACTAAATTATGCCTTTTTTTGGCCTTTCATTGACCTTCATTTTTTTCTTCTTTTCTTTGATAAGAGTACTTATCAAAGTTTGCAATTATATTTGTATTAGTGCTATTATTTATTTGATATCCTCCTACTAGCTCTAAGATGCCTGAAAGCAAAAACAATGACTGCTGTCCGTGTCACTGTATCCCAGGTGCCCAGCAGAGGGCTGGCCTGCAGGAGTAAGGACCAGTTTCTGAATGAGTGAACGGTGCCTGCCCTTGCTCTTTCTGTGTTCCATGCTATCAACTTGCGACTGCATGTAAGGAATTAATCTCATTTTACAGGTGGAGAAAATAAGGATGCTTTCGAGGATTTGGCAGAGGTCTATCTGACAGCTAGAACCCATTTCTATCTGACTGCAAATCTCTCACGAGTGTTTTACAGATAAGGAAACAAATGGTGTGTGATGCGTCATGATTCAAATCAATTCCCACTGGGAAAGAAAAATGCCGTGGGAAATATTGTATTCTATACACAAAAAAGGTTTTCTCAGCATGTTTTATCAACATAATCATCGTCACATTATCGTCATTAAGGCCTGAAAGAGGAGTGCACAATGGAACACCCTCCTTCCTTCTAGTCACGCGGGGAGTAGACGGTAAATGGAATCTTAAGCTGTGTTTGCTCTACTTTTAATCGTGTTTCCTTTCTTGAATAATCACAAGATGCCAGAGTGTTAGAGGGAATGTTGGAGAAGATCTAACTCCGCCCGCTGATTGTCACACCCAGAAGCATGAGGGGACTTCTTGGTCAGAGAGTCCTTGGTTGTCTTAGATCCACAGAATAAATTTCCTCCTGCAATGTTGGTTCCCAGGACCCCTTCCTGTCTCCCTTATTTTAGGAAACTCTCTTGGATTTTTCTATATTTGAGATTAAATTGCTTACTTTCAGCTTCATCATGTCATATTTTGAGATTTTAAATACATTTTCCTGTAAGTTATTTAAACTCTCCCCTTGCACCCCCCGCCCCCCGCCTCACTTTTACTGTCGTCCAGGGTTAGATTTCGGAGCATGGAACGTACGAAACCAAGAAAATGGATTTTACATGTCATTGTCAGAAAACACTCACGCCTCATCACTACTGGGATGTGGGCTTCCCCGTGGGTCAGCGTGCACCCGGATCACGCCGTTCTTAGCTGACATTTCAGTGCTACTCTTTGCCCACGTGAAGTTCAGAGAGTTAAATAACACTATGAAGCTGTTTACAGAGTAAGTGTGAGCAGAGATGGAGAATTCAGCTTGTAGTTTCAGAGGGTCCTTGGCCTTCCTCAGAATAGACGGTGATGGCGATGAAGGTGACAGTGATGTTAACTAAAACAACGGCGTTCAGGAAGCATTCTACATTTGGCAAAGCCCGTTCCCAGGGACTTTTCTCATGAAATCTTGAGACTCTTCTTGTTAGTGTTATTTAGTATTATTACCTCCCTATGCGGATGAAGAAATGCAGTCACAGAGGGCTCATGGGAAGTTCCACAAATCATACACTAAATAAACGATAGAGCCAGGGAAACTGTCTTATTGTCTTCTAAAGAACAGAGGGACATTTCTCTGCCACCTGAAATATTTCTACATCTGTTCTCGAATTGCTAAAACCACAGGAACATGGGAGGAAATCTACAAAAGAAATACCCCAGTGAAAGATTAAAATATTGACTTAAACTCACATTGAAGTAAAAATAGGATGACCGCTTACTTGCCTGGGAGAGTCCCAGTTTACACCTGTGTCCCTGCGTGATTGTTAACAGTTCCCACCTTACACTCCAAAAGTGTCCCAGTTTGGACAATAAATCATATATCATGTGGATAATAGATCGTACATCAATAAATCATGCAACCCCTCTAGATATAGAGGACTGAGAAGCTTGGCTGGGGAAGGAAAGGAAGGCAAGGAGATCAGGTGTGCTTGAAAGAGAAGAGAGACAGACGGCCTGGGCACCTTCTCCTCAGGTTTTCTTAAGGCTGGTTCAGAAGTTGTGTAAGGACAAGACATTACACAGCAGTCCCTGAAATCTTGATATCTTTCTTTTTGCTAAATATTATTATCATTATTACTGTTTTTCAGTTTTATTGAGGTATAATTCACAAATAAAATTATAAGGTATTTAAAGTGTACCTTGTGGTGATTTGATAAATGTATGCATTGTGAAAGGAGTCCCACAATCCAGTTAATTAACACATCCATCACCTCACGTATTTATCTTTTTTTTTTTTTGGTGAGAACATTTAAGTTCTACTCTCTTAGCAAATTTCAGTTATACACTACAGTGTTATCAACTATAGTCACCACGTGTTCCATTAGATCTTCAGACCTTATTCATCTTATGACTGAAAGTCTGTACTGTTTTACCAACCTCTCCCCATTTCCCCTGCCCCCTTGCCCCTGGTGACCACCTTTCTATGCTCTGCTTCTAGGACTTTGACTTTTTTTGGATTCTACATATAAGTGACACCGTACAGCATTTGTCTTTCTCTGTCTGGCTAATTTCATGTAACATAATGTCCTCAAGTTCCATCTATGTTTTTGCAAACAGCAGAATATCCTTCTTTCTCATGGTAGAATCTATTCCATTGTGTACGTATACCAGGTGACGTCTTTCTTGATAGGACTTGAGGTTTACACGCATCCACGAGCCCCTGATCTAGTTCCACCTCTCACAGCCCCAGTGTGCGTGTCCCCACTGCCCTAGTTACATAGTGTCCTGTTGGCCTTTCACACTTCTCTGTCCACCTCCAGCCCTGGCTGGATTGCTCAGATTTGCTCGCAGTGTGTGAAAAAACACTTTCTTCCTCTCTGAGCCGTGGTCTCTATCCATATTCACAACGTCTCCCAGGTCCTATAGATGCCCTTCATTCCACATCACTTCTTGACAATTTGTACCAAACTTATTGTCCCCACAAAGCTCCCACCTCTGGCCACCTCAGGCAAGATCAGATTCCTCATCCACTCCTGGGAAGGGCCCCACGTGGATCTCATAGACCTCTAGAACTCCCTAAGCCCCTCTCCATGCGTTGCCGAGACTCACCACCCTGAGCTCTCTACCAAGCCCTGCACCACATCTTTGCGGGTTTGCACATGCAGTTCATCTTGTGTGTGAGAGTGTGTGTGTGTGTGTGTGTGTGTGTGTGTAGGGGATGCAGCAGAGGATAGAAACCTCGGATAAAGAACACTTTCTGAAGTCATCTTCCTGCCCTCATGTGTTTCTGTTTTGGGGATAAAAGTGACAACATAGTTAATAGTACTCTGAGCCCCAGATGGCAAGAGAAAGACTCATTTTATACCTTCCTCCTTACACATTCTTCTTAGGAAGTACTAATGTAGATACTTTTCACCAAAAAAGAATGAACAGGGTCTTTCTAAAGTACAGTTGGTCTATGCAACTGCAAGGCATGCATATCTGAAATACATGGAAATATAGAAAAAGATTTCTGTATGTTCCTTGAAGATGTTTATATTATAACATGGGAAACAGATGTGAATATAAAGAGAAGGGATGTGCTTCCACCAAGCTAAAACATGTGAGAAATGTTGAAAATGGTCACACAACTGCTCTTGTAATCCTTGATCGAGGACTCCAGTCCTGCACTTTTCTTCAGCAGACTTTCTCTCTCACTCCAGAGACCATACTGATTTTAGTGTTCAAGTCTTCGTGCCCCGGCCAAGGCGCTGCCTTCTGCGCGGGGCATCATTAGGGTTTGCTGATGCCGTTCTCCTTGGCAGAAGTTTTATGACTTTGAAGCTATCGGTTTCCATTTAAGTGGAGGATTTAGACTATGCCAGGCCAAGGCATTATTTGCCAGCATTTTAACATTATGCACAAATAAGGTCTGAATTTCTACTTGGAAACAGGAAAAGGGTCATTTAAACAGTTTAAATATTATTAACTTACTCAGAAAAAGAAAAAAAAAAAAAAAACCCCGAAGCTATAATGGCGTCCACAGCTAACTGGATAGATTTATTGAAGTTTTTGTTCCATGTTAGAAATATATCTACAGATGCCCCATGGTAAAATTAGGTAGGCTTCTGGCACTTAGAAAACTGAAATCTAGAAACACATGGAATGAGTAAGATGATATTTCCAGCAATCAATGCGTTCTATAAAATGATCGAAGAGAGCTTCCTCTACACAACAATTTTGGACTTAAGGCTTCGGTTCTGTGTTTCTTGCCCTCAATTATACTAAAGGCCAAATCTCATTATAACAAACTGTAATAAATCTTCAAAATTCTTGAGTTAGAAATCTGTTATGTTAATGCGCCTTGATCTAAATGTGACTAGGACTTGGAAATCTTTTTGTTATACTGAAAATTCTGGCTATAAAGATATTTGGCTGATGTATTCAGTCCTTCCCATTCCTACAGCAGGAAAAATCCTAGAGTATAAAAATTTCAGATTGTTTGGTGAGCCTGACCAGACCACAAATTTGGTCATGGGTCCAGGTTGGGGAACTGATGACTCAAGGAAGGTTGCTTTCATGTCTGTTTATTGCAGATCCCGCGAACGAGCAGAGGGGTGAGAAATTGTGGACCCCAGTGGGTGGCTGTGGCCCCTCGGATCCCTTTGTTTCTCACGGAGGTGGGACTCAGACCTGGCGTGCCTTGGCAAAGCGGTGCAGAGTGTAGCCTCTGCCGGGCAGCCTGAACTGTGGGCTGGTCAGCTTCCCTCTAGGCTGGACAGGAGCCATGTCAGCACTCCAGAGGACACATTATCATACAAAAGAATTCCTCCTGCATCACCATCTCATACAAACACCGATGGGTCTACTCAAGCTTTCAGCGCAAGACTAGCTAAAAATGTAATTGCTAACGTAGTCTTCTGAAATAAAAGATTATGCTGAGATCTGTGTCTGAAAAAATGCTTCTCTTCTGAAGGGTAAAGTATTAAAGGCATTTTAAAAAGAACAGAGGCCAGCATTTTAGAGCTCACTGGTTTCTTTCTTTTTGGTGATAGATGACCCAGTTCCCTTGGGAAAGCTCAGAAAAAACAAACTAACATGAATCGGGCAATTTTCCCTAGATGTGTAGTTTAGTGTATGCCTCCTATATGGAAAAAAGATCAACTTAACGTCTCATCCACAGTGGACTAGCGAAAGAATGCACTCCTATGGGAATTTGCGCTCTGGGGAATGTTCCATCTGTGTCGAAGAGGAAGAAATATCCTCTCACACGTGTGCCACTGAACAGTCTGTTCTTTTAAGTTGGCCAAATGTCACTGAGGCTCCTCTCTGAACTGAATAGGGTCTCTGAGCTGTCTTTTGTAGTTCACGATGCTAGAATTCTGTCTGAGAATTCTGAGATACTTGAGAGCTTCTTAGTGTGAGAAAAATTATCTGAAATTTTGAAGTTAGAAAAAAGATTACTAGGTGTTTTCTCAGTGCAGCGCTGGGTTTGCACCTTTGATTGACTTCCTGTTGCCTGGGCTATTTTACATCTCTATGTGGCAGAGATTAATGTGTAGATTTTTATCTGGTAGAGATGCAAATAATTTCCATCCAGTGGGAAAGAAAATAGCCCCAAAGATTATAGTGTTTATCCCTATAGAATATTAATCAGTTATGTATCTAACTTTTTCTAACATTTATTAAGTTGTCCATAAATATCCAACTTCTCAAATTCTCATTAACATCTTAGTGGCTTCCTCATTATTTGATGAGCCGAATAAATCTTTGGCATGTGTTTATATTTGTATGAGAATTGTGTTTTCTTTAACCTTCTGAAAATTAGACTCTAGCACTATGGTCCAGGGGACTGGGAATTTCTCTTAAAGGTTTTGCACAATTCTCTGAATAGCATTCTATTTCTATCCCTATTCTCTACCCATGGAGCTTTTCTGAGAAGGATTCAATAACTTCCACTCTTCCCAAGAAAATATTCCACTATATTTGCACATGCCAGTGCCATCTGGGTGGAGCTCAGACCCCAAGGAAGAGAAAGATGAAGCAAAAGGAAGTTCGGTGGCTATTCCTTCATGCAGAGACTCTGAGAGCATGACGGCACTGATCAGAATCAGGTGCTGCTCATGACCTTGACAAGCTGTCACTCAGAAGTCAGTCACCCCACCCCATGGTCTTCCCAGTACCCCCCATTCAGACTCATTAGATTAGTGACTTGTGTTTGTCACCTTCACCTAATGTAGCTTTTATCTGCCTGCCCCACTGGGATAGTTTTCCTGTTGGGAGCTGTGGCCTCACTGCCTAGGGTCTGTCCTGTACCCGCCTCGAGTCTGTTCACGTTAAGACTCTGCTTTGTCTCCGAATGGCACAGGGCTATTAACACAACTTTTTCTGATGGTTGTTCATGATAATTTGATCCTCTAACTTCACCTTTATCTACAAAATGTTCTCCATGATTCATTAAATGGCTCCTGCTTTTCCATTTTTTTTTCCGGGGCAACTTACCCTCTTAGCATGCCCAAGCATACTCCAAATCCTTTTGTTTTGTATTTTTGAGTAATTCACCTCTTCTTTTCCAGACCAAGTCTTGGGAGCCTCAACCTCCAATACAAAATATGCCAGTTATGGTATTTTATTTAGTAAAAGAATTATGAACTCCAAGAACCAAACTAAGTCACTTCTTTAGAAGTCAGAAATGGTTGTAGTCAGTGTTTCCATCAATCTGAATAGCAGTGTTTTTAACCTTCACCCTACAACCAGCATAGATGATTCAGAGGGAAGTGATACCAGCGACTGAGGAAGAATCCTGGAGACGGACCAGATTTGTAGGGAAGGTAGGAAGTTCAGCTTTGGAACAGTTCCAAATGAGGTTCCTATGGGACATTATAGTTTCATGTGATGGCTTCCAAGACTTGGAGAAGTTTGCTTTAACGTTGAAACTTTCTTGCCCTTCGTCAGTGATGGGGAAAACCTTTCCTCTCAATTAGCAGACATTCAGTCCTGTCCAAAACATCCATAAGACATTTGGTCCACTCCAAAAGGTTCTTGATATTTGGTCCTATCCAAAACACACATAAAACATTTAGTCCATAGGACTTTTGGTCCATAAGACATTTGGTCCATGCCAAAAGGTCCTTGATGTTCACAAGGTCAGTTGGTCCTGTCCAAAACGTCCATGGAGACACTGAGTCCATGCCAAAATGTTCTTTATATTTGTTCTTGTTCAAAACCATTTGGCATGGATCAAATATGCTCATGGACATTATGGACAGGACCAAATGTCAAGGTCCTTTTGGCATGGAGTGAATGTCTTATGACCAAACATCTTATGGACATTTTGGACAGGACTGAATGTCCTGTAAGTTTCCTCTCATTTTGGCTTTGAGTCATTGGAAGCCCTTTGCTTCTTTCTTCCTAAGCTCCCTCCACCCCCCATTTGGCTCTGAATTACAAAGAGGTAGTTCCTTTTGAGGCTGAGGGTCTTGTAAAATAAGCAGGAATTATAGACTCCTGAGTGTGACCTACTAACCAGACCCCCATCCTGAACCCACGAGAGCCACCTCCCCCAGTTTTGGCGCCCGCTCGCCCCGTTCTGTGGTCTTGGCTGCAGTGGCTGGGCATAAAGCTTCAGCTGCGGTTTCACAGCTTGGATTTTAAACAGCCCATCAGGAGAGATTGAAACCTGAATGTCTAATGCTGCCTTCGGATGTACCATCTATCACCCAAACAGCCTGTGTGGAGAATTAGTGGCTAGAAAACTGTCCCAAATATGCTGTTTATATCTCACCTGCAACCAGAATGAACCACTCAAATGTACTAATCAACCAGTCAGAGTGGGAAGGTTTATACTGTTGGGCCAGAGGAAATCAAAAAAGTTTAAATTCTAAACCTGCATTATGGGCAGTGAAATTGCCCTAAACTATTGTGTCTGGCCTTGTAAAAATGATTGCTGGAGGATCTGGAACATTTCCTGGGAAATATTTAATTACATATTTTAAAGTCTGATAGTTAAATGTAGTTACTATGGACCAGACTTACTTGATATCATTTTGACCTGCCACAGACTAACCTGAATAGAAATTCATATCGTGCCAAGAATCTTCTAGAGGTAATTTAGAGGGTAAACATTTTCCAAAAACTAAATCGTAGCAAGATAACCAGATAGAGAGCTGGAGATTTTAGTCCTAGTTTGAGCTTGACTCTTAACCAGCTGTGTGTTCTGGATAAGACCCTAAGGCTCCAGTTTAATATAGAAGGTGAGGCAGTTGGACTAAACACTTTCTAGGGCTCCTCTACGTTCCTACACTTAATTCTATGTGTACTTCTGTCTATGTCCGTCTTAAAGAGAAGGAGAAAGATAGGCCTCTGCATTTCTCCCTGCTCTCTCCTCCACCTCAGTCTAAGGCATTATCAGGACCTTGCTCTCAGGTAGATATTGGCCTACTCCATTGTTGTGAGCTCCCCCCAAACTTCCTGCTTCCTTAACAAGGTATTTATCATAATGGATATCTCTCATTTTTTTGGCTGCCCAGTATCTGAGGATCTTTCCTCTCTCTGGAGATCTTTGTTACTTTCCTAGGGTCCCCATGGGCCTTAATGGGTCCTAGAACCTGCCTCTCATTGCAGAAGCTTCAAATGCCCGGGTACTTGCTCTGAGGACGTCCCTTGAAGCTTGGGCACAGACTCAGGATCCACCATCAGACAAACTTGCCACGGGTGTAAACGTTCAGTGATGCAGAGGCAACAGAGAATCCATGGTGTGGCACAGGTGGCCACTTACTGGGAAGTGGTGCTAGGAGCAGCACTGAGGGGACAATTGGATGGCATCGGGGGTGCAAAATGCAGAGCCCACTGCTGGGCAGCAGCAACAGGGCTGTCTCCAGCAGACCAGTTCTGCGGTGTGATTTGGTGGCATTGCTCCTGGTGATCCACCCCTAAGTCTGGTGTTCAAGTTCTTCCAGTGATTTTGCAAGTTCATCTGCGACACTTTAATACAGTCTTTTTATGCTTAACTCGTCCAGACTCAGTTTCTTTGACTTGCAACTAAGTACCCTGACTTATGGTTATAACTGGACAAAAAAATGGAGTTTCCTTCTTACAATCCTTTCCAGAAACCAAAGCTGGATTAAGTCACAAAATCACTCTGTTTAAATTCCTGCCTCCTCCACTAATCTTTGGTTCTTCAAGAGCAGAGATGATGTTATTTATCGCTACAGCCCTAGAACTCAATGTTCCATGTTACCTTGCACAAAACGAGTTCTATCATAGGAATATGAACAAAGTGTAATGGGGTTCAAAGGAGCTGCTTATGGGATTCAAGAAAAGCTTATGAGAAGAGTATCATTTGGCTTGGGTCCTAAAATAAGAGTAACTGTCTGTCAAGTAGGTGAGTCTGGAAAGGGCGTTCCAATAGAGAGAAAAATGAGTGTGAAGACACAGAATGGGATATTCAGGGTACAGCAATTAATTTGGTGCTTGAGGGCTACATCAAGGTGTTTCTTCCCCCACAAATCTAGCAGCAGAATATTGTGCCCCCAGTGAAATCAGCACAGGTCAGGAAAAGCAAATGGGCAAGAGTACTTTCACACATCAGCATAGCTTCCAAGTTTGCAAATCTTAGCTTTAATGAAGTAAATGCATTAATTGACTGAATTAACATATCTAAAGGCAGAATTGACATGTAAAAGGTGGGTGGATCAGCCACAAATTGACATCTGGCTTATAAATCGGTCTTGGTAGCTTGGTTAATGGGTGACTGTCACGAAAGATTAAACCTCTCTATTTTGCTGTTGATAACAGATAACGCTCAGGAGTGGACCAAGGATAGAGAATAACTCACTAAGGAAGTGCCATCTTGTGGGAAATGACCAGCTAGGGATTCTGTTATGAATTGTTTGGCCATTTCCAAAATATGCCTTTATTTTGAGGTTTTATATTTGGTGTGGCTAGAAAATAGGGTTTCTGGAAGGGGGTGGTGTATAGAGAGAGTAGGGCCAGAAAGGGAGCCTGGAGGCTAGATATTTGAGGGAAAGCAGGCCTGAATATGCATGCATCGTCTGCTGGGCAAGAGAGAAGCTTCCAGGCTATGCATTGGAATGAAAGCAAATCAGAAAAATCACTTTCCTTCAACAAACACTATTTGAGGAGACTGTGGAGCTCAGGGGTTGTAGCAGGATGAGAAAGGCCTGGTCCTTGTTACTTTAGGGATTCTGACCTGTGAGAGACAGGAAAATTTCCCAGAATTGCATGATGAGTTCACCAGTAGGAGCATACATACACGAGACAGACACCAGACTGGTCACTTAAGGGAGAAGGGAATGGAATGAGGGGCCAAAGAAACCCAACTGATAGCCTCTTGTGGGAAGGTTGGAGCTGGGTGGGTGCTGAGTGGGAGAGGGGCTGGTGTTTGATGCCCACAGTTCCAGCTCCGCTCTCCCCCACCTCCTGGTCCTGTGGATTCTTAGCACAGAACCTCCCGGAGGGTGTTCTGGGAAGGTGGGATCTCACCCCACTCCCACTCTGGCTTCCTGTCCTGCATTCTCTGGACTATAGCTTCCCCTGCTGGTTCAGTTGCCAACAGGCTCCCAGCTGTTTTCCATCTTTCAAAAGTTGGTTGAAATTCTGCACTGGCTGACAGCCAATCCCTGCCCCCTCCCCCGTTTTGGAGACAATTTTGGTTTTATGGATATTTCTTCAGTCTTAGTACCATGATTCTTTAGAGGGAGCAAAGGCAAAAATGCTTGTCCCACCTGCCATCTCTGCCCCTTTCATTTGACCTGTGCACCAACCTTAAGAGGAGGTGCCATTACTAAGCTATAAGAGCCAAGGTGGTGGAGCTATAATGGGCAGAGCTGGACTGGAGGCCCCCGTCTCCCCACTGTGCTTCTCCGCTCAGGGCAGGTCAAGACAGGCCGGGTGCGCCAAGGGGTGACCCAGCAGTCACGCAAGTGTGAGCTGCAAGGAGGTTGGTGAGGGTGACGGGCTTCCAGGAGAGCTTCGGAGGCTGGGGGTGTGCCTCAGAGCAGTGGGTGGTACTCACATGTTTCTGAACATTAGAGATTGACAAGTCCCCTTGCATGGCCACATCTCAGACTGATGACATGAGAATTTCTGCAGGCAGGATCCAGGCATCCGAAATGTTTTAAGCCCCCCCCCCCCCCTCCCGGCTGCAGCCAGGTCTGAGAACCAGGACTTCTTGCAGCGCTTCTCAAATGTTCATGTGCCAGGAACGCCCTACAGACCTTGTGAAACGCAGATTCGGATTCCGTAGGTCTAGGGTGGGACCTGAGAGTGAATTTCTAACAAGCTCCCAGGCAATGCCGATGCATCTGGCCCCAGAGCACATATTGGATAGCAAGACCTCAGAAGAGTGCAAGGCCCCTTGTTTCAGAATTGACTGTTGGAGAAATCAACCTGGTTCCCTTGGAGGATTCTGGGCTGGCCTCACTCTATCCTCAGCCGATGCTGCCTCCCCAGCTCACGTCCTTGAGCCACGGAGCTGCTCTGCTTAGTGGGTAGCAGTTGGGACAGCACTTCTCCCACAGGTCCCCGGGTCCAGCTGTAAGCTTAGCCCTGCAGTTAGGGGAGTGTCAGACCGTGCACGGTGAAGAAAAGTCATTTTACGGGGGAAGTCCCTTCAACTGAGCATTAACAGAATCAAATGAGAAGGGGAACGTTTTAGTCAGAAACCGGGGAAGGTTTTTTTACTGGTGGCATTTTATTAGACAGTGGAATGATTTTCCCGGGCAGTAGCGGGGCCACTTGTTTCATTTAAAAAGTCGACTTAGATGATATCCCGGAGGTGCTGGCAGAGGGATAGATGAGGTGACCTAAGAGGTTTTTTATTGCTCCAATTTCTGTCACCAAGTGAAACTCGAACAGCTTTTTCACATCTTAAACAGACCAATGTAAAGCAATTATGAGGATTCCATCCATTATAAAATACCTCTGTTAATAGTACGTTAGAAATATGCCACTTGGGTCCTACTAATCCTTGATGAATGGGATTTGGACAATCAGGTGGGAGAGAACTTGAAACACGGGGGCAGGTGACACAGGAGAAGGAAGTAGGTGAAGTGTGGCCGTCTCCCAGGGGGTCGCTCACCTTCTTCATGTCTCTGTACTCTCCATCCCCAATGCGGCAGTGGGGCTGTGTGGGGGAGTGGGAGCTGGGAGGGTAATGGTTTCTTCATCTTCCTTTACATCACTTTGCAAAATGATGCTACCATATGTGCTGTTATATTTAAATAGCAGATGTGGAAAACTCACAAAGTGGAAAAATGCAGAAGCCAGGTACCATTTGCAAACAGATTTTCCAGGGAAAGCTGACTTCCTCGCAAGGTTTGGAGTTTATCGCATCCATTTTGTTTCCAGTTGCAGTGGTCCATACAGCAAGGAGCGGTTAGTGGTTCTCTCTGTCTCTCTGACTGGCTAGTGGATGGAGTTTGCAGCTCTGAAATAGGCTTATGTGAAATTGCTTTTCACACTGTTAGGGAGATGGGATGACCTCTTCAGCAGTGTAACCACACGAGAACTCTGGCTGGAATGCTGTCACCTGAGAGAGGACTTGAGGCAAAGACCTCACATCAGAGAGGTGCGTGAGGAGGCAGAAGCCTTCATGTTCTACTTAACAAGGTGCAGGAAGCACTCAGAAAAAGTTCGAGAAACAGATTAGACTTAAGCATAAGAGAAGCAACTACCCCGCCCAACTCAGATGTTTGGATTTAATTACAGAGGACAACAGGTTGTAGAAAAAGCAGAGGAATGATGGATCTGGGTTCAAATCTTGTTTCCACAACTTATTAACTGTGGGATTTGGGGCAGGCACCTCAAACTGACTGAATTTCCAATCCTTGTTAAGTACAGTGAGAGTAATCGTTACCTGTGCTTCCAAGTCGTGGCCAGAGCCCAATGCGACGGTATTCGTAATGAACCCAGTTAACCCTGCGTAAGCTAGCAGTTATTATTGCTAAGTGATAAGCTTCATTAGCTCACCAATTAATTACAAAGTTCGTCGCAAGTTTTAAATCCACATTATAATATGCTCATTCTATAGTATTAATATTAGTGCTCATTCTACATTAGCTAGAGAGACGGTTAAGATACCAATATGTTACATAAAATGCCATCAAATTAAACATCAGTGAAAAAAGTTTTGATGGAGAATGAGAAAAACTAGTCACTCTCATTTAATCATTTATATGTAATGTAAACACTGAATCGAAGTGATCACAGTGGACGTGTTTGTGAAGACAAGTCTGCTTTGATTCTAGGTGCATTTTAATAGTCACATCTATTTCATCATTATGTGTGTGTGTGTGAGGAAGAGCAGCCCTGAGCTAACATCCGTTGCCAATCCTCCTCTTTTTGCTGAGGGAGACTGGCCCTGGGCTGACATCCGTGCCCATCTTCCTCTACTTTATATGGGACGCCGCCACTGCATGGCTTGATAAGCGGTGCGTTGGTCCACCCACCGAAGTGGAGAGCGCGAACTTAACTGCTACACCACTGGGCCGGCCCCTATTTCATTATTGAAGATAAAAATAACTTTCAATTATCATTAAGAAAAAGATACTATGAAGTAATGTATGCAACAGAAATCTTCACCTCCTCCCTGGCCTTCAGGCCCTTGCTAGTACTAGGGTGACAGTTAGCCTTCAGGAAGGGCCAAGAATGACAGAGTGATTATGGATTGGGGTGCTATGCAATTTTTAAAAGAAATAAAATCTAAATATAGTTAATGAGTATACATTTTGCTATACTCATGGGACACCTGTTACTATACTTATGGTATACATCACTGGGAAATTAATTTAAAAAGAAAAACTGAATGGTTTGTTTTCAGATTTAAAATGGATATACTTATCCCAATGCCCACAGTGACAGAATGCCCAAATGTTGAAACTGAACTAAAGCTTGAGCTTTGGTGGGCCTGACCCTCAAAGTCTTCCTATCAGAACTCAGTATTTCAAGGAGATGAAGATGTGCCCTAACTTCTCTTGGTGGAGACCATTGTAACACATACAAAAGAAATGACAGCACAGAGTAGGCAAGAGCATTGCGGGAGGTGGAGGGGGAGGGTGGTATCTGAGATTAAATTATGTGATTTTAAAATCCTTTCTTTCCGTATTTCCTCCCTGCCCCTACCAGCAGTGTCCTTCCTTTTTAGAGAAAGACATTAGTCATAGCTTACCTTTGAGTTTCAAAATTTAGTTTTGATTACCAGGAGCCAAAATTTGAAGGAATTAGTATCCAGTTTATCTCCAAATGTTAGGAGTTCATAGATCGTGTACCTGACTCGTCCTTTTTCTCTTCTATGTCCCACCTGCATCCCAGGGGAGGGGAATTGAATTCTTTATGGATTCGTTGTGCAGGTAGGACTTGTTCCAAAGAGCTGGATACAAGCAAACGTTGGATGGGATGTGGGTTTCCTGCTCCCTGTGCTCATTTCAGAGTCCATCTCAGAAAGAGAGCAATTGGAGTTTAGTCGGGGACCTGCCCTCAGTGTGGGGGAATCCGAAAGCAGGGAACCTGTGTCTTACTTTTACAGAATCTAGCCTAGGGACTCTTAGAGGAGGCCCCATCTGGCCCAATGCTGGAGCAGGAAAACTCACAGAGCCATCCAGTGTGGCATGGGGGAGGGCATCACAATTTCTACAGGTCCATAACCGTTATTCCTTGCCAGTGGAGAGAAAAGCTAAGGGTATGGTCTTGCTACTTGTGACATGGACTACACACATCCCAACGCTGAGATCGTGACTGGACAATGGTCAGAGCAGGGGCTGCAGGGGTCTAAAGGCCAGTGAACAAAGACTAGCAGGGCCTGGACTCTGTTCAGAGGGACCCCAGCAGAGGGCACAGTCTGGCCTGAACAAGACAATCTTCCCCCCAATGTCATGGGGAACATTAGCCTACTAAGAGTGCTCTCAGCTCAGTTGAAGGGAAGAAGAAAGGAAAGAAAAAAATCTGAATTTACTGACAGACTGAGAAAAGAAATTGGAAGCAACTAAATTTTCCTTGAATTGGCGAGGTTTACTTTTCTGCCATAGGTTGAAATGTGAGCTCTAGATGGATATTAAGTTAAATTGTAGAAAAATAAAGTCATATTTCTGCATACCTGAGTCTGCGATTTAAAAACGCATATAGCCAGAAAAAAATGCCAGAAGAATTGTTGCAGATAGTTTGTGCTTGCTCATTCCAAGGTAGAAATACTTTGTGGAGGAGGAAGGATTTGAGCTATACCTTGGAAATGGGCAATATTTGAATAGGGGACATCAGAGGAAAACTGCAAGAGTAAAGGAAGATGTGAATGAGGCATACCTCCCCAGGTTCATTGAGAAGGGAGTTTCCCTTGCTGGAAATGCAAAGGGAGCAAAGTGACTGTTGAGCGGACTCAAGGGGTGAAAACCCCTCCTCAAAACACACAGAAGTGCTGAGTAACACATGACGAAATGATTTGTAAAAATACCGAGACATGCTCAAAAGGAAGAAAAGGAGATACTTTCACAACAAAAATCAAGGGGGAATGTGAAGCCTAGGCAGTGGGCTTCTGGTGGCACCATGACGGCCAGGGAGATGTGGACCAGACGGGGCCCTGGAAGTGGGTGGCTCACACTGACACTGTAGGTCTTGACTGGGCCAACTGGAGATGAGAAGCTGGAATCCTGCAAAAAGATAGCGTCCAAAGAAGATCAGTGTTTCGCTGGAACATACTACGCCCATACTAGGGGGCCTAGAGAAGCCAAAAGAAGCCTACCATCTGCCCAAGGCTCTGGATGGGGGTAGAATCAGGCCTGTGCCTGTAACCAGTGTAGCGTCTAATGCGCACAATCAACAAATGTGCAGGGAGTTACCATAAAAGCCAGTGCAGGAAAATTACAAGCCCTAGCCGACAGCAAACATGAATGTAAAACTTCTCTGTTGGAAGATTTTACCCGCCTGTGGTGTGTGGACCCCCACAGAAATACCAAACCCTGCTGAAGAGAAGCTTATGTGATAAAATTACCCACCATTTGAGAAAATGGACCACTATGACGGACAGTCCGCCAAAGCAATGAACACAAAAGTTGCACCCGAGGAACTACAACAGAACAATCTGGAAGGAATTATAAAATTAAATGTTAAAAATGATTAAAAATAGAAATTATAATGAAAGCACATGGATACCAGGATAAGACATAAATTCTAAAAACAAACCAAATGCCACTTTTTGAAATTAAAAAAATTTATTAAAAACACAAGGGCAAAACAAAAAACAAATGACATAAAACCACAATGGCATGGTGCATTGTCATACAAAAAGAGATTGTCATACAAAAGCCCAGTCTGCTATACAGTGTAATTTCTTGTTACTTTGCCATTCACTCCAGCTATGACCCATAAGGACTGCCTCGTGCACACTTTGTCATGTCTGCGCTACTTGAGATCTTTTTGGATTAACGTCTGCCTCCCTCTTCTCTTGGTGCTAGGAGGAATATACTGAATTCAGATTCAACGTCTAAATGGACATTGAGAGAGGAGAATAGAGCTAGGAGTTTCAGGAAGTTCTTTACAAAGTCTAATTGTTGGTCAGATATGTTTCCTGCAGAGGGAGAGAGAAAAAAATTCAGTGAAAAGAAAACTTGCCTGTGGTGTAGTGTAAAGAAAACTGCCCTGGCAGACCCAGGTCATTAGATTTCTTAGACAACACTTAACCTCTCTGGGCCTCAGGTGGCTTATCTGTAGGATGTGTGCTGGCTATGAGAAGATGGGAGGCTTGGTCCGGTTGTTCTCTGAACTCACTTCCCTATCTGAGATCCTTGGGAAGGGTCTAGAAGAAATAGTCTAAGGGTGGACAGCAGGGACCTCTCTGTTACTGTTTTGCTCTTCAGCTCCCCTGAAAAGCAAAACTTGACTATGGCAAGGTCAACCAAGAGATTGCCAAAGGAATACCTGAGGGTAACTCCTTAACAAGCGCCAGGTCCCTCAGTAGCTGGCCCCGCCCCCACACCTGGGGCAGCTGGCTCTAATAACCTGCACAGATTCGCCTCAGATCTCAGCCTCACCTTCTCATGCCTTATGTCTATCCCTGCTTTGAATTGTTTTCACATTCCTCTGATTTCTGTCCCACTGCCTCCCACCTGGCTGCTTCCTCTCCACCTTCTCCCTTGAGCCTGATGGGGAGCTAGAAGCTCAATTCTCAATATTCCCAGGAGTCCCTGCTCTGGCCTTCCTCCTCGAGCACTTCACAGCAAGGCCCTGGGATTGGCCCCAACCAGCCATCTTTGTCCTGGATCAGAACTCCAGGTTCCCACTTGTTTGAAAAGAGGTATCAGAAACTTGGTTCCAAGGGACAGGGATGGAATGCGGATTTCTGTGGGCCAGATATTTAGAATTCCAGGAAGGTGGTTGGAACTGCTTGGAAACAGTTACATTTCCAGCTTCATCAAGAGCTACTCACCTCACTGGATCCTCCTCAACAGTGAATTTTCTTCTGGTTCTGAAAACACCCCTGGCGCTTAGTCCTATGCTGCATTTCCTAACCGTCGGCTCTCCTGTGGCCACTTACAGCCCTGCCTGCATTTTATTCTCTGCTTGACTTGCTTCTCCTTGTGAAATTCATCCTCGTATTCCAGCCCACATGGCTGTGCTCCCTCTTTGAACTTCTCGCTCCTTGTTACGTGATCATCGAACACATAGCTTGTGTGGTTCCAGCTCGAGAAAATATCCAGCGAGGCATATGCTTTCGTCTATGAGAGAAATGATTGATGTGTGGAGATTGGTGGTTATTGATGGGGGGGAGGTGAGCGAATTTGTATAACAGAACTCAAGAATCTTTTGAGAAAACAGGAATCAAAATCTCAACCCCTTCTTCCCAAGATTCAGTGATTAAAACTCAATTGATGGACTTAGCGTGGCACTTGGTACAACCTAAGTCACCCCAGTGTGACTCTGACCCAGGCTTTCTGTAAAAGAAGGTTGATGAGACTCCTGAAATAGAATCGCCATGGGATAGCAAGAGAGACAACAGAGGCCCAATCCCTGTAGAGAATCTGCCATTAAAAGGAAAATGTGGGTCATTGTCTACAAGGAGATAAATACTCAAATCTACCCAGTAACAGCTCTTTGGGGAGCCCAGGCTGATGTTGGTGTGGTGTGTTCATGCAGAGGTAGCTTCTGTGGGAAAGATTGTTCTACTTCTCAACTTGAAGAACCACGGTGCCTGGTTCAATGAACCACACTGATTTCTTGAGTGTGGCCCAAAGCAAGAGTCTGTGGTCCAGACACATCAACTGCGGGCTTTGGGAGCACTAGGTGGTATAGACTCCACCAGCCTCAAGGGGATTTCTGACAACCAGCCCCAACAATGAGATGAAAGCCTCCAGGGTGACCTTCTAGCACTAAAACACCCAGGAGATTCTGGAGGTGCTCCTCAGACAGGAGCGCCTCATGGCCTGGGGTCTCACAGCATTTCATGGGAGCATTGAAAGCAGCTGTGACCTATTTTACTACCTGGTTTTGAGCAAGTAGGACACGTAGTTTATAGCTACATTGTTATTGAGCTTTCAAAGTATCTGTGGGGACAGCCTAGTTGTCTACCCATGACTGGGAGGTTGATTTTTCTGCCTGAGAGGCCAGAAAATGCAGAGATTAAGCCATTATTATTTTCCTACCTCTATATTCAAGAGTTCATGTGATTATCACAAATTCAAATTTTATCTTGGTTTCTCCATAAACTTCTGCCTGTTGTATTATTTCTCCTTTCGGCGTTTGGACAAAGCCCATCTTGTGTGGTCTACACCTTGCCACTTAATGGCCGGAGCTTTCAGAACCCATCGGATTTCCAGTACATCATATAGCTGCTCACACTGCTATCTGTGCACATCTGAGAAAATCTGCCCTCATTTTAATTTAAAAAAAACCAACTTTCTGTGTACAACATGTGATTGGCACAGCGTCTCCACAAGACCATGTGCTAAAATATATTTAGATTTATTCTCTGATCAAGAGATTATATGTGTTTACATAATATATTTTATTATATATTCATATATATGATATATTGTATATTTTTTATTCTGAGGAGTCTCAACATGCTTGTTAACCATAGCCATCATGGATCCTCATTTCAGAAATAGCATGTCTGGCCTAAAAGGAAAAATTTGAGATACACGTTTTAAAGTACACAGTTCTTTGTATATACTGTGCCTTTGAATCTACAGCACTTAGTAAGATGGTAATAACAACCAAATTTTTTGAATAAGGAAACTGAAATATACAGCAATGAAGTGACTTGGTCCAAGTCTTATTACTAACAAAGTGTAAAGCCAGAATTGGGACCCAGGCCTCATTCTGTGTAAAGATTTTTTCTTTAGACCATTTTCAAGAAATAGCACTTCTGCCCTGATAACTGAATATTTAGCTGGTGTGCAGCACTTCCCAGTGTACTCGGCATTTCTTCAATCCTCATTCTAGCTTAACCACAAAGGAAAGAAGTGCCATTCTTCCTCCTCATTCTTTGATGAGGAGGAACCGTTTGCCGAGGGCCACACAGCAGTGACCTGGGCAGCCAGGCCCCGTGTCCGTTATTCTGACTATGCACTTGGGTTTGGTCTCTTGTTTCCTCATCGTTTCCACCACTCTCTCGCTTCCCACCTTACTTCCTCACTTTCTGGGAAATGACTTGCTTACCTTGTCCCAACCTCCTCCGAAAAGGAAGGAAGAGATACATGGTCTATAATCCATGTTGATGTGCGGATAGTTTTGAGTAAAGTAATTGTGATGTCTTAATTTTTTTCTGGTTCTAAAGGTATTGTGTGTCATTTTGTAGGAAATTTGAAAAATACCAAAATGTCTAAAGGGTAAAACACATGTATCTCATTATCCCATCACCCCAAAATAACTGCTAGTAATATTTAGCTATCCACTTGTCTACATATATTTATCGCTTTCATCTATCTTTTTTCCTATCCTTTTAGCTATCCTAATATCTATTTGTATCTCTCTTTTATTTATGTTTCTAGATCTCAATAAGTATAATCTTTAAAAATTCAGATCATAATGAATATACTTTTTTATTCACAAATGTATAATGAATAGTTGCCTATGTAATAAGTGATTTTTCAGAAATGTGATTTTAATTGCTGCACAATATGATTTATTTAATCAGTTCCCTATTGTTGGCCATTTCTGATGTTTCCAATTTTTTTTCTGTAATTATTTATAACACTGTAATGAACAACCTTCCCAGATACCCTTCAACTTCCTCAAAGAATCAGGCATCTTCACAGGCTGTTTGTAAATTAACTTTTCTTTCTAACACAAGGGAAGTGTGTGGATGCAGCAGGACCCCAAATTTAAGAACTGGAAGCTTAATGAATGCTTCAAGTACAGAGTTGGCTGCAGACAGATCCTTGGACACTCTGCTGCCCACACATGTGATAGTTTGGTGAGCTCTTGGCTCCATCAACTTCATAAAAGCAGCCACCAGAGTCTCTGTTAGAATATCAGATAGGCAAGGATTATTGTTTAGAAAATGGGTTTCTTCTGACCTTAGATTCCAGTTAGATAAAAGGGGGTTTTCTTATCCTCCAGGAGAATAACAGGTAGCCATTAGGACCTGAACCCTCCTGTCCATAATTCAGAGCCTTTCGGACAGAATATGTTCACCCTTGGTGAGGCTGTGTAATTGATACTTCAAGTTTCTTTGTTGTGTGCTAGAGTTACACTAGCATAGTGAGATAAGTCTGATGATCCCATTCAACAAGTGTTTTTAAAGTATCTACCATGTGCAAGGCATTTACAGGTTGCCAGGAACTGTACTAAGCCCTTGACTTCCATTATTTCTCTATTTCTCACAACAATTCCAATGAGGGGGTTTCACTAACACTCCTCATTTTAAGGGTAAGAAAACTGAGGCTTAGCGAGGTTAAGGAATGCGCCCCCAAATCGTGTAGCCCTTAAGTGGTACAACTGGCATAGGAAGCAGGTTCATCTAATTCAGGGCTTCTCTAGTTAGTACCATGGATATTTTGGATTGGATCATTCTTCGTTGTTGGTGGGGAGTTGTTATGGGGCTGTCCTGTGCATTTGGGATGTTTAACAGCATCGTCGATCTCTACTCACTAGATGTCAGTGGCATCTCGCCACCCTCTCCAGTTGTGACAACCAGAAACATCTCCAGACATTGCCAAATGTCCTGTGGGGCAAAAATTGCCCGAGTCGAGAGCCATTGGTTCAATTCCATCATCCTGGCCTTAACCATCGGGCAGTGTTTTGTCTCATGGGAAAACAAGTTTTACCTAATGAATTCGGTTTGCTGGAAAACTCATTTCTCTCAACATGGATCTCAAGTTGATTAGCGACCTCTCACGTAATACGTCTGGGGGAGCGGGGAGAAAGGCAGAAGGTGCAATCTTGTTTCCTGGCCTTCTGCTTCTCCAACTATAAGGCAGGTTGTTCTTAGTATGGATAATTTCATTCCAGTCCTCATAGAACACCTTTTTCTCCCCCCCTTCCATCAAGTAACACGCTGGTCAAAATAGGAATCTTTTTATTAACATTCTGAATATTTTATTCTGATGATTTTATTCATTTCTGTCCTCATTCTCCAGATTGCTGCCTTTTCCTTTTTACAAGCTGCCTTGATGTTTCCCAATCATTTCATACCTGGCACTAGGGGAAAAAAGCAGCTTGTGAAAATGTCTACTCTTGCTTCCAAGTTAGCGTGGAGGAGGACTAAAGTTTACCTGAGTTGAAAAGTCATTCCCTGAAATTAATTGGCAATTTCTTCTCCTTAGTTGTCCAGGGAGGAACCAGAAATTGCCAATGATCTCCGTCCAAATTGGTCATTAAGGGGTTCTGATGGCAAAGTGAATATTACCACCAGAAACTGCAAATTTTATTGCTACATGGGCCCGAAAGCCCGTGTTCTGCATTCAAATAAAGCTGCAAAACAGCTGTGACCGAAAATTGGTCATTTACCAGCGCTTAATGACTAATGCCCTTCCCGATCTGAATTAGCGAGATTTACGACAGAACTGCTTTGTTCAGCTGAACTCTCTGCTGTTCTCAAAGAAATCACAAAAGCCCATGTGAGTGAGAGGCAGAGTTGTCTCTGCCTGTCTTGGGGACAGGTGTTTGCCCCCACGCCTCAGAGGGAAAGGGAATGGACAACCCACCGACTCTGGGCCTGTGTTGGAATTGGGCCACATATCTCAAGAACTGACTTGATCAATGACTCTTAGGGTCACCTTAGACTGTCCTGGTTGAAACCTGTCGCTGGTCAACTCCAGCTTTGGAACTGTTGTCAAGGTGAAGGGATTAACTCATCTACTCAGGCCAGATGCAAGCTCATTTGTTTACCCCTGGGAGCTATATGGAGAAGGATAATATGAATTGAGAGGCACTCCAATGGAGTAGTAAGAGCTTGGATGTTGAAGCCAGACTGCCTGGCTTTGTCACTTGAGAAACCTCAGCAATGTCCCTAATACCTCTGTGTCTCTGTTTCCTAACTGTAAAATAAAGACAATTAGAATACTTTCTTCATGGAAAGGTGGGTAGGACTGATTGTCTTAAGCCATGTAAAGCTCTCAGAACATTTCCTGGCTCGTGGTATGTGTTCAATAAATGGTAGCAGCTGTCATCATCATGATCATCATTTGTTTAATTTTAAAAATTGATGATCTCCAATAATGCTTTGTACTCATCTTCCATAAATAGAAGACATGCTTTTAAACTTTTAAACATATAGACCTGACTGTTTTATTGATTCACTTGTTTATTTGCTCACTCTTGCAATCATCCATTGACATACTCACTTAGTCTTCATTCCTTATTTGTCAATAAATATGTTCCCACCACTGAGGCTCTGCAGACACAGAAGTAAGAAAGAGCCCTGCTTTCCTGCCTTTGCCGAGTTCAGAGATTAGTGGAAAAATGAGCCTGAAGAAGATTGGGTGTGATGAGTTGTATTAAGAGCTGAAATGGAGGCATGCATGCCACCATGGGGATGCAGAGGGGGCAAGGGTGCTTCGTGGAAACATTGACTGGGACTCTCTCTGGCACCAGAGGCTGGAGCTGTATTATTTCACTCATTATAACAAACCCGTGAAGGACATTTCACAATCTCCATTTTACAGAGGAGGATGTTGTGGTTGGAAATCTACCCATTACCACTAATGGTAGAGCTCTAGGCAAACCCAGACCCAGTGCTCCAAGCCCAGAGCACTCTTTCCCACTGCACCTCCAGACTGGTGAGGAGCAGGGAGAAAGTCAACATGAAGTTGCCCCAAATTGGACACCCATATACTTTTTGTTTCATAACTTCATGCATAATGATCCAAGAACCCATGAAATCATCTATTCAATAATTTTTCAGCCTACACTGATTATACTAGAGACAAATAACAGAGACCACAGATAGAGGAATATGGAGAACCACCATCACCAACCCTCTCCCCTTGTCTTCCCAGGGCTGACCTCTGCTGACAGTGCATTATACATTCTTCCAGGTCTTTTCTATGCATTTATGTAACATGCATGAATATGCCCATATATACACACATCCCTCACATCTTCTTTAATCACACAATAGACCTTTGAGGGCTTATGAGTGGATAAACAAGGTGCTCTCTCTCTCTATTTCTTTTACCAACTTAACTTTTCTACATGACCAAAAATTATTTCTTAATTTTACCTGCTTGGCAAGGGTGTCCTCAAGCAAAAGAGCAGGAAGCCATCATAACCTGAGGGCTTGGCCATGTTTAGCTGTTTGTGAGGGTAACAGTACATTGTTGCCCCACGCTGCAAGTTCAATAATTCTGAACATACATCTCCTGGGAGCAAAGGACACCCACTGTGCAAAAGTCTGCTCTAGTTGAATTAACAAATAACACAATCATTTCCTTTTGATGCCACATACCCTGGAACCAGGTGGCAGGCTCATGACAGGCTGCCTTTTCTCCTGGAATGCTTTGGTCTCCAGCCATGGGAGGCGCTCCACTGGGGGACCCACACCTGTCAGACTGTGGTGGTTGTCACTGACGAGACCATCCCTCCAGGCTGGTTGGAGCCATAAGTACATCTCGGAGAGGAATGGACAAGGCTTCCCAGAACAGATGTTGCTGCTGGAAGCGAGGAAACCTCCCTCTCTGCCTAGCACTGCTGGAGCCCAGCTGGGCACAATAGCCAGGCTCCAGCCACACGCATGCCCTGGGCTCCAGCCCCTTGCAGGTAGCCAGACGTGCAGAGGCCGACAGATGAAAGGCTGTTCTCCAGATGTCCCCCGCTGAGGGGGAGACGGCCTGTCCAGAAATGTCATGTCTGGCAGCTGCTGAAAACCCCTCCTACTGCTACTGGCTCACGGCTCCTACAGGGCAGGAAAGATGCTTGCAGTCAAGTCTCCTAAAGGGACAACATTAAAGGGAATTTTTGGCTTCACTCATATTGATACTAAGCTGACAATGTGATGTGCTTTCTTGGTATCTCATTAATGGCATTTTATAATGTAATGAGAGCTGTAGTAATTCTGCGAAAATGCGCATCTGATCCTGTTGTCTCTCCCGGGCCTCGCAGTTGGTGGGAGCCAGGGTACAGTTCAACTTGTTAACGCGACTTTGGTTTTAGGGTTGGAAAGTTCACACACTCTAGAGTCGCATTTGTAAATAAAAGGTATTTTTGATTCTTTGATGTTCTATAGTTTACACAACCTGTTTTATGAGCCCTCACCCTGCTGGGCGACAGAAAAACTTCAAGGTTTGCCACTTGGTGAGTCTGCAGTCTCTTCTAGTCTGAACACATACTTTTAGTTGAAATATTGGCTATTAGCAAAAATTCAACTCTTTCTCATTGCTTCTTTCGGTGGCTGCTTTTAGATATAGTAGTGGCTTGTAAAGGCTCAGATTTTTCAGATGCATCTTCTATCCCTTCCCCCCAAGACAGCAGCAGGTGAAGGAGGGCACCTGTTCTCACGGGAATGGGGAAGAGGAGGGCCTTGGATCCATGTAGCCTCATTTGGATCTTCGCTACTCTCTGCTTCAGGGCTTGCTGGGTCCGCTCTCTGGACTGGTGACCACAGGCACCATGTGGCTTTTTTTTTTTTTTTTTGTGAGGAAGATTAGCCCATCCGTTGTCAGTCCTCCTCTTTTTGCTGAGGAAGACTGGCCCTGGGCTAACATCCCTGCCCGTCTTCCTCTGCTTTATATGTGGGATGCCGCCACAGCAAGGCTTGATGAGTGGTGCATAGGTCTGTGCCTGGGATCTGAACCTGTGAATCTCGGGCCGCCGAAACGGAGTGCACGAACCCAACAACTACGCCACTGGGTCGGCCCCACTATGTGGCATTTTAAGTAATTTGCTGGCACCTACTGCAGAAGTGGCCCCACTTTGACTCTGATCTGGAAGCTCCACATATTTCACCCTTTCCAGCAATGACCAGAGGCCTTTTCTGTCCTCCCAGCTTTGTGGTAACTTTGCATTTCTTAGTTGGGCACACTGAGACTGCAGGATGCTGTCTGTACTATGTTCAGCCATGGAAGCAGGGACCCTGCACCAGGCTCACCCACCTGTCCCCTCAGCCAGGTCCTCTGCACCTTCTCTTCTGTTGGGCAAGTCAAAGGCGAGGGTTCCCCGAGGGGTCTGCAACCCGCCCCACTATGCTCTCACTCTGATAAATGGGCCACCAGCCTGGATGATTTTATGCTATTCTCTCCTTATCTAGACATTTCTAAAGCCAACCCTGCCTCCCAAGGTGCAGCTCTGTGTTGGCTGGTGGATTCAGAAGTTGAAGCCTGAGCTCACTGCAGTTACTTCCCTCCTTACCCCCACAGGCTCCTTGAAGTGATGGATCAGGATTTGTCCCTGCGTCGTGTCTTCCTTCCTAAGTCAGGCCTCGTGGGTCCTAGAGGACCGGTCCACGGGGAGAATCTGACTCTCAGAACACATTTCAAAAATAATATATACGTATATATACTTTTACACATCCCTTCACACACACACACACACACACACACACACACGTCTACCTCCCTTAATTTCTTAGCCCCTACCTAGCTCTCCAGCCCCATCTTTCTGCTCTCCCTCTCTCGTAACTTGGGGTTTAGCCACACAGGTTTTTCTCAAAGCTGCTCTGCTCTCCCTCTTCTGGGACTTCACAGGTGTCGCTCCCTTCCCCCCATCACCTGCTCACTGTACCCACCCTCCAGAGCACACCACAGAAACACTTTTGCCAGGTTTCCTTTCCTGTGGCAGGGGAGGCTAGGAATGGGGCCCCCACATGACACTGTACACCCCCTAGGATGACCCGTCTCACACCTTGTTGTCACTGTCTGTGCAATGTCCCCGTTAACTGCAGGAGTAAAGGGACCACGCCTATTTAGTTGACCTCTGCTCTGCCCTGCCCGATATGGCGTGGCCGGAGAACAAACTAAGGAGCTGACACAGTCACAGAGACACGGGAGCAAGGGGTCCACGGGGCTCCTCACGTGGTTTCATGCAGGTGGAGGTTTGTTAGGAGCTGAAGGGCCAGAGAGGGACTAGGATGACAGAGTCTCGGTGGGACAGCCCCGAGGACTGCGAGTGACTGGATTCTGGATTATCATTTTTCTTTTTTTGATTACTTTTTTGTTTGTCCCTAGAAATGTGGCCAGAAAACTTGCTGACATCCTTAGACCCCTCCCCCGCGGGGGCTCTGAGCCTCACGCAGTGCTCAGCCGTGGTGGCGGCAGATTTCTCTGGGGAGTCCTTGTGCAGCTGGCCTCTGGTGGGGAGAAGGGAGGGGCAGGAGGGAGGGGCGAGGTTGTGAAGATGCCGCGAGGGCTCGATAATTCCCACAGCGGACAGCGCTGGAAAGTTCCACAGCCTCCTCTCACACTCCGTGAACCCGCACAGCAGCTTTCACAAAGTCACCAGACAGTTGTGTCTTCAAAATGTCATTTGGAAGAGCACAGTTGCTTTCCACTATTTGCATGGTAATGGGGAAACTTTAAGGAATTTGGGTTGTCTGCTCCTTAAACTTTTTTTCTGACATCATCCCATGTCATCATAATTTTCTTAATGAAAAAGTTCACATCAACTTTATAAGAAACAAAAATGTCAATCTATTGCTATTTATCACTGTAGTTTTTGCTGAAATATTAAAAAAATACACTAATAGCTAATACTTAATTGATATTTGTCACTGTCCTAAATGTCTTACATTTGTGAACTCATTTCATCCTCACAACAACTGTATGAGGTAGGTCCTCTTTTTATCCCATTTACAGATGAGGAAACCGAGGCACAGAGAGGTTAAGCAACTTCCCTGAGGTCACACAGCTAGTAAGTGATGAGATCATGCTTCAAACCTGGTGGTGTGGCTCAGAGTCTGTGCTCCTAACAGCCTTGCTATACTGTCCCTCAAGAGAAGGCTCTATATTATGTCATTTCCTGGAGAGTGGCCCTGACTGCAGGTTAGTTTGCTCTCTGTGGACTGAGAGAAGGAGCCCGTGGCCTTCTCTCTCTGCCCTTTGGGGGGGTAGCTGGACCCCTCAGGATGTGCAAGAGATCACATCCGAGTAACCCAGCTGGTAAATGTCAGAGCTAGGATAAAATTTTCAGGTACCACACCCCCCGAGTGCTTGAATCTCCCCTCATACCACAATGATTTCTAAGTAACCTCGAGAAGTAACTCAGAGAGTAACCCAGAGTAATAATGATGCAGTCGAGAGGGTTTACTTTTCTATTTTAATGGGGATCTGAGCCCTCAAAACCAGAACAATAAAGCTGATAAGCTCTCCCTCTTCTGCGGAGAAATGAAACTTGATTTTCACAGGGCCTGCTAATTCTCCACCTCTGTTTTACGGACGAATATGACACAACAGAGGGAAAATTCAAAAGACAATAAGTGCTCACACTCTCCATGGCTGACTCAAAAATTTCTCCAAGCGCCTGTATTTATAGCTGGAAAGAGGGAGACAGAGAGGAGCAGCTGCTTGCTGTTATTTCGAAGAACTTCAGGCTTCCGACCAAAATAGTCTCTGAACTTTGAAACTCCCATTCTAATAGTCTCGAGGAGGAGTGAACCAATATCCTAGAATTTGAGACATTTTTAGTCTTGAAATAAACTGTGCACTTTCCTACCTCCCTTCATCCTAGTCCCTCGCTCTGTGTGCTGAGCTCTGCTGGTTTACCCAGGGGCGGGTCTCGCGGGGGGCCAGCGCCCAGCCAAATGTGGATTAGGGCTCCTTTGGAAACAAAAAGAAAGAAAAGAAGGCCTCAAAATATTTATTAAAAAATGCTCCGTTGAGTCAAGAAATAATTTAAAATATGTTCATCAAATTAAAAAAACTGGGAAAGCTTGTTTTTAAGCTTAATAAAAGTGCTTATTAAAATAGACTTGCAGATGCTGTGGCCCATATTCATATTGCATTTGTGTCCCTATATGGATACATTCAGCTCAAAATGTGATGTGCCATATTCTTTCCTTTATTAAAGGCGGTACTAGTGATAGAGTTAAGACGAATCATAGACGACTGAGTCCACGATTACCATCTTCAACCAGAAACGTTGGTATCAGACTTTATTCTTCCCCTTCTCGAACCCTGCGTGTAGCCCGTAGCAAGACCTGCTGGTTCTACTTCTGAACTCTGTTTCAAACCTGCCCGCACGTCTTGACCTCCACTGTCCTCATTTAGTCCAGGTCACCTTTAGCTCCTGCCCGGGTCTCGGAAGCAGCCTTCCAACCCATGACTTCTCTTCCACGCCTGAGGCTCCCCACCTCTTCGTTCCCAAATTGATAAAACCGATGGCAGTCAATGCTGGCTGTTTTTGCCCACTGAGGATCAAAACTCCTGATTTTGGCAGTGACACTGTCCGTGTCCCCTTCACTGCATCAGCCGTGACGGGGCTGTGGATGGAGGAGCCCCCCTTCTCCCCTCTCGCGGAGGGGCCTGTGCTTTAAGCTCCGCAGTCAGATGCTGACTCTGGGCCTGGGGTCTGGAGCAGGAATGACAAGAGCCGGGAGGGTTTGAAGTTGAGGATCCAGTCCTTCCCGCTGTCAGATGCCCAGGGCGCTTCGGTTCCCGGCCCTCCAGGGGCTGCTGTTCAGAGATTTTATCAGTTCGCATTTCTTCACTTCATTTAGCCAGAATTGGTTTCTTTGGTTTGTGAACGCAAAGCCCTAACTGATCCAGAGGTCTCTGAGAAGGTGGCGAGGAAACATTACTCCTGCTGACAACTTTCATGGCTTCCCAATGTGCTGAAATAAGATGCAAGCATTGTCTCGGTGCTGGATGAACTGGCCCTGCCTCTGCCCCCAGTGGACGGTCTGAGGAGCACCTCCAGGCTCATTGCACAGAGGGGGAAGGTGAGGGTCAGGTGGGCTCGATGACGGGCACGAAACCGCACAACTACATGCGTCAGAGCAGAACCTGAAATCTTTCTGACTCCAAAATTGTATTAGTCAGGGTTCTCCAGAGAAACAGAACTTATAACATATAGATAGATCTAGATGTATATAAAGGAGATTTATTATAGGAATTGGCTCACGCCTTTATGGTGGCCGAGAAGTCCCACGATCTGCCGTCTGCAAGCTGGAGAATCAGGAAAGCTGATGGTGTAATTCAGTCTGAGTCCAAAGGCCTGAGAATCGGGAGTGCCGACGTCCGAGGGCAAGAGAAGGGGGATGTCCCAGCTCAGCAGAGAATGAATTCCCCTTTCCTCTGCCTTTTGCTCTATTCAGGCCCTCTCTGGATTAGATGATGCCCACCCTCACTGGGGAGGGCATCTTTACTCAGTCTACTGAGTCAAATGCTAGTCTCTTCCGGAAACACCTCACAGACACACCCAGAAATAACATTTACCAACTCTCTGGGCATCCTTTAGCCCAGTCAAGTTGACACATAAAATTAATCATCACGAAACTCTTTGCTCTTTCCTTCATTTCATAGGATATCTGATTTCTATTTCTCACTACCTTATTCCCTGGGACTCGAGCACAGCAGGCCACACTCAGTTTTGCACATGGCAGAACAGATTTTCAGAGACTCTGGAAGAGCTTATATATCTTTCTTCTATCAATCTCAATGGGTGTTAAATGGCCCCAAACTCCAAGTTCCTTGAAAGTTGACCCTAATATCAAATTACTTGTTTAGTTTGCATAACATCTTTGAAGATGCTGTCAAATCTTTTTAATTACATGGAAAATTATGTTTGTGGCAGAGCGATTATGGAGGAATTAGTTCAATATGGCACCATTTGGGGGTATGCAGTAGGCATGGCAGGGATCTCATTGCAGGCCATCAAATATTTGTCCCTCAGGGTGAAATGGCATTGTGAAATGCTCCCACACTTCTAATCCCTCGTTTTCCTTTCTCGGATACATTATTTGCATAAAATTGAAAGAAAACTTTACAGGAGCCAGGCTGGGGACATAGTGGGCCATGTCTCCCTCGTTTTGCTTCTGCCAAATAATCTGTAAATTATAGTCCATTGCCTTTTTTTTCATTAATTGCACATATTCTTTTTCATTTGGCTGCAAATTCCATCACTTTGGCCAAAAATGTGTACTTCTGCGACAGCACAAAGTAAGCACTTTGAAAGGACAAGCAGTTCAGAGAGAGTAGGTAATTATACCAAGAAAACCAAGCGCAAGAGGAGAAAAAAGCCTCCAAGATTGAAATGAGAGAAAATGATTAAATAAGATGAAGTCACCTTACAGTGTTTTAAATAGCCAGATGAATGGTGCAAGAGTTAAGGGCCAAATGCGCTTGCTCGCTTTCAATCCCCCTTCTTACTTCCTGCTTCTTGTCTGTGCGGTGGATTCTTTCCTTTAGTCTCCCTTTCTCTATGGCCAGGTGCAACAGAAACAACTGTACCTGAGAAATGCAACAGTCGATGCATCCTGTTCGTCCTGGCTCATCACTGAGCACCCAGACGGCCCTTTACTGAGCACCTTCTGTGTGGGAAAGATTCCTCGGTGCTGTGCTTGCAATGAGGCCTTTGCGGCTCTCAGTTACACTGTGTCTCAGCCATTGTGTGCCCATCTTTTTTTCAGAAGAGAAGACTGAGAGTTAGAAACACTAGTGGATTTTCCCAAGAATTCCCTGAGCGATCTGACAGAATCAGGCTTCCAGCTAGACCGTCTGACTCCAGGGCTAGGCAGACTTACTACGTGAGTTCCAAATGCCACTCTCTCCCTTCGCTGGAAAACTCCAGAGGCAGTGCTGGATGGCGTGGGGAAAGTGCTCCAGCACTTTCTTCCCAAGAAGGCTTTGGATCTGTATGTTTCAAATCAGCCAATTAAACTTGCTTGGTTTTAAGTGGGAGGTGGGGTGGGGTATAATGAAACTGGGTCTTGATTTTGCTGCCTTTGTCCAAACCTGCAAACTCTACCTGGAAAGGGTTAATTTTACTGTATGTAAATTGCAGCTTAATTATAAAAACAGCAATAAATATCTCGTGATTACTCCTTTTGGAGATACAAAACCTGAGCTGGCCATCACTGACCTCGTTATTGTGTAAAGTGCCGTTGAGTTCCCGCGCAGGATGGAATCATCAGTTGTTCTGTCTCATCTCCCTGAGCTTTGGCACCTTTGCAATCTCAGTCTTACTGGAAAAGAATTAGATTTAGGGTTGGTTAAAAACAAACATGAGTCCTCTAATCTACAGTCCTAGTCCATCCTAGAGAGGAGAATTTTTTTTTTGTCTAAACAAACTATTTGAGTTGCTTAGGATTAGTAGACTGGAAATGTTTTGCAGGACATTACTTCCCCATATTTAATCACATAATTACATGTATTTTAATGGAAAGCTAATTTGTAATTTCCAAACAGTCAACATCCTGCTGAGGAAGGGCTTTGGGAATACAGGAGCAGTTTTCCTTGACATAGTACACTTTTCCGTGCATCTCAGAGCTCTTTCCAGAGCCGCCACAATACCAACAGAGGAGTGAAAGCAATTTTATATTTACTCCTAACTTCTCACTCTCTTTAGAAAGAGGAGAGAAAAGGAAGACCAACAATATCTGAACTTTTCAGACACGTTGAATCTTTATTGCTTACTAAAAGTGAAGGTTTGTGGAAAAAAAAATGTGTGCACACAACTTCCCAATCCCCCAGTGCTGGGGGACCTGATGTGATCCAGAATGTGCCCAGAATCATTTCCTGAGCAATATTGTTTTGCTTTTAATCGGTATTCACTTCTTTGACTATACTGAGGGCTTTTCTTCCTTAAGACCTTCTCATGTCGTGTCAGTGTGGGTCCAGATGGGAAAATAGAGCCGCTGTAAAAATTCTGGGAATAAAGGGGCGTAACACGGGCTTACATGAATACTGGGAGAACTCTGCGAGAGAAGATCAGGAGAGTACCAGCTGGAAGATGAGAACAGACACCAAGACCTCAGCCTGAAACACTGAAGGCGGTGGTTCCCAAGGGCGCACCGGGAAATGCTCTGGTTCTCAAAAGCCTGGGAAGCTCCCGCCAACCGCCTTAGTGTGCAGCAGCCAGGCAGGTGCATCTCCAACACCTGTGGAGAAGCCTCCGTGAATTCTGCCTCTGCTCCCAGGTCTGGTGCAGCTGCCTCCAGAGAACCGTGGAATGGCTCCTCTTCTGCTACCAGATCCACGTGGGTTTTTCTTGCTGGCAAACTCTATTCCGGACTGCGCAGGGAAAGGGATGCTGGGAGATATCATCACTCCCAACTTCTCCTCCCATCGCAGAGGGGTATGGTGGGTGATGCCTTGCAACAGATCCGATCCATCATACACATGCTGTTCCATCCTCCGAGAACACTGTTCCTCTCACTCCTATCCTTCAGGTCTCAACATAAGTGTCACAGACTCAATGCTGCCTTCCTGGACGACCCAATCTCAAGCCTGTCCTTCCTAATTAATCTCTCATTTTTTCCTCATAGAGTGTGTTACAATGTGTAAGTATGCATTTGCTGGCTTTGTTTGTCGTCTGTCTCCACGCTAGAATGTCAGTTTCCACAAGGGCAGTGTCAGATCTGCTCTGTTTGCTGCCGTATGTCTAACTCCTAGCACAGGAGTTATAAACAAATACATGTTGATTAAAATTCTGAATTTAAATGTTTTTGTGAGATATTCTGGACCCACTCTTTATCATTTACAAGATATATGCTACCCATCTGAAAAGTAAGATAAGACAAGAACTACTAAACATCAGTTATGTGCAGGGCAGTCTGCTAAATACTATGGGGAGGGCATGCAGATATTAAACAGAATGTGGTTCATGTCTGACTTTTAAATAATTTAGTCTTGAACACATATGGTTTCAACATAACCACAAACTTCACCCCAAGAAAGCCTTTTACTTGTTTCCTACTTAAGTCTGATATGGCCTCTCTGTCTCCCAGAAAAATGTGATCCTTTTTACTTATGTAATTTATGCAATGGTCCAGAGTAGAAGAACTTATATTAGCTTCCAAGGTTGGAAACGGGATATATGAGCTGAGAAATTTGGAACTGGTCTGTGTAGCCAGGGTTTCTGACCAACACAAATACTATTGCCCAGAAAAAAAAAAAAAAAAAACGCTTATAAAAAGCAGCCCTATGGTGCCAGTTTGCTGTGTCTTGAAGCTACATATTACTATTTCAAACTTAGTTTCAGTCAAGTTTAGTCAGTTCTTTTCTTGGGGAGGAAATAAAAGTGTGTAAATCTCTTCTTTGATTTTGGATAACACAGAAATACTGCAACTTCAAGAGGCTTTTTTCCTATTGGGGGTGGGGGAGTTTAGAAAAAAGATTGTCTTCATTTGGATGTAGTATCACAGCATCTACCCACCAGGTTAGCTGTCTATCCAGTTAAGAGGGGGATTTTAATTAAAGAACATAAAATTTAAATGGTTTGGAAAATGTCAACATGGTTTCCTATTTTGAGCCCAACACAGATGATAGAACAAGAGGGTATAAATGAAAATTAAAGAAAAACAAATTCAGAACAGATGTCAGGAAGTGTTTTTTTTTTTTTTTCCACACAGAGAATCATAAATGTGTGGAATAGCTTACCAGGCAAGATAGTTAAGGCAAAAAGAGGGAGGTCATTAAATAAACAATTAGATTGCAAATAGATTGCAAAAAAATGAGAAGTGGTGAACCAAATGGTCTATCTCTTCCCCGGTGTTTGGATGTTTTTGGATAAAATGAAATCTTCGGACATCCCTCAAGCTGTAAATGTCTAGAGCATGCAAAGGGAACTTGCAGATATTGCAATGTCTGGATTTCTATGCTTCAAATGTGAGCTTGTTGAGTGTCATCTTGGAGATTTTCATGTTGGAATTCTTCCACTCAAACACATGTGCTTCAGGAGAAACGCGAAGTGTGAAAACATTAAGTTCCAAGTAACAAGAGGCATGGCAACTAATGAACAGACTTGAAATGATCGATAGATATGGACAGAGAGCCTCATCTCCTGCCTGTATTAAATAATCAGACTTAATCTTAACATTGCAGCTAATTACACTTGTGACTCTTCATGTTAAAATAAGTAACAGTTTGACACAATGTCCCCTGTAGTAGATGCCTACTTACCCAGTTGACAGGCATCTGCCTGTACAGGGCATGTCCCGTATTTAATGGTTTTGTCTTGTGTCCTATATTGACTTTGTTGGGAAGTCCTAAATGTCCCATATTCAGCTTTGACCAATAA
This sequence comes from Tapirus indicus, assembly GCA_031878705.1. Lineage (NCBI taxonomy): Eukaryota > Metazoa > Chordata > Mammalia > Perissodactyla > Tapiridae > Tapirus > Tapirus indicus. The sequence goes on along the minus strand of CM062923.1, from coordinate 6,328,464 downwards.
ATTACAAAAGCAGCAGAGTTATTTTCCCACCATAGAAATTGGGATTTTGATCACATAAATGGCAACACTAAGTGACAGTAGTACCTTGAGCACAAAGATGTGCACACTCTCCGCAGTCTCTCCCACGGGTTTGACTGAGGGAAAACCAAAAGAGGGGACTGAGAAGAATTGAAAGTACTTTTTTTTTTTGATATTCAAGAAAGGAAAAGATTGTTCTTTGGCTTAAGTCCCAAGTTGTGAACAAGTGACCGCTGTTAATTAGAGATGACCTCACATCACTACAAATGCTCTGAAAATCAGCCGGCTTGTACCCGCCTCACTCCTGTGGTGGGTCACACTCCGAAAAATTAGCAAATCGACAACAACCCTAAGCTTTGGAAAGTCAACCAACCAGAGACAGCCCTGCAACTGTAGACAGCTGCCAATCAGCAAGTGCTTCACTCCAGTGACCTTGCTTCCGCAAGTCAGCCTCACTCCAGGGACCACAGAGTCACAATTGAAAGTTCTCAATGGCTAAACACGTCCACTTCTCAAAGTCCACCAACCTTCGCAGGCCAGGCTTCCCCCAAACTCCTAGAAGACCAGCTCTGACTCTGGGAGACCATGCACGACTCTCCCTTACAAGCCAACTGGGAAGTTCGCTGCATTCACATCAGATACGAAGTTTAATTTCTTGTTAGTCTGCAAATTTGCAAGCCTCTTAATGATTTATTCAACCCCCCTTTACAGTTAGTCATGAGTTTGGACTTGTGAGTGAGAGACACACTAATGTGGCTCTGATACGCTCAGATTCAATCTTTTCAATTCCTGTGGGGGTGGCTATCATCCTTTTTTGTTTTTCATTAAAACTTTGGTTTTTTGGAGCAGTTTTAGGTTCACAGCAAAATTGAGGGGAAGATCCAAAGATCTCCCATATATCCCCTGCCATCACACGTGCATAGGCTCCCCCATTATCAACATCCCTCATCGGAGTGGTACGTTTGTTACAACTGAGGAGCCTACATCGACACATCATAGTCATCCAAAGTCCATAGTTTATGTTAGAGTTCACTCTCTGTGTTGTACATTCTGTGGGTTTGGACAAATGGACAATGACCTGTATCTACCAGTATGGTATCATACAGAGTATTTTCACTGCCCTAAAAATTCACTGTGTTCTGCCTTTTCATCCCTACTCCACCTCCCAACCCCAGGCATCCACTGATCTTTTTACTGCCTCCATAATTTTGCTTTTTCCAGAATGTCGTATAGTTGGAATCATTCAATATGTAGCCTTTTCAGATTGACTTCTTTCACTTAGTAATTTGCATTTAAGGTTCTTCCGTGTCTTTTCATGGCTTGATAGTTCATTTCTTTTTAGCACTGAATAATATTTCATTGTCTGGATGGACCACAGTTGATTTATCCATTCACCCACTGGAATAATCTTGGTTGCTTCCAAGTTTTGGCAGTTTTGAATGAATCTGCCATAAACAACTGGCTGCAGATTTTTGTGTGGACATAAGTTTTCAACTCTTTTGGGTAAATAACAAAGAATGCAACTCTGGATTATATGGTAAGAGTATTTAGTTTTGCAAGAAATTGCCATACTGTCTTCCAAAATGACTGTACCATTTTGCATCCCATCCACAAGAAATAAGCATTCCTGTTGCTCCACATCCTCACCAGAATTTGGTGTTGTCAATGTTCCAGATTTGCGCTATTCCAGTAGGTGTGTAGAGGTGTCTTACTTTTGTTTAATTTGCATTTCCTTGATGACATACCATGTGGAGCATCTTTCCATATGCTTATTTGCCATCTGTATATCATCTTTGGTGAAATGTCTGTTCAGGCCTTTGACACATTTTTTAATTAGGTTGTTTGTTTTCTTATTGCTGAGTTTTCAGTGTTCTTTGTGTATTTTGGATAATAGTTCTTTATCATATGTATGTTTTACAAACATTTTCTCCCAGTCTGTGGCTTGTCTTCTCATTCTCTTCATATTGTCTTTCACAGATCAGAAATTTTTAATTTTAATGAAGTCCAACTTATCGATTACTTCCTTCATGGATCATGCCTTTGGTGCTGTATATAAGGAGGCACCACCATACTCAGTCATCTGGGTTTGCTCCCATGTTATCTTCCAGGAGTTTTATGGTTTTCAATTTACATTTGGACCTGTGATACATTTTGAGTAAATTTTTGTGAAGGTTGTTAGGTCTGTGTCTAGATTCTTTTTTTCCCTTTTTTGTACATGTGGATGTCTAATTGTTCCAGCACTGTTTGTTGAAAAGACTCTTTGCTTCCATTGTATTGTCTTTGCTCTTTTACCAAAGATAAGTTGACTATATTTATGTGGGCCTATTTCTGGGCTCTCCATTCTGTTCCATTGGTCTATTTGTCTATTCTTGCACCAAGACAACATTGTCTTGATTATTGTTGTTTTATTATACATCTTGAAGTCAAGTAGCATCAGTCCTCCAACTTTGTTCTTCCCCTTCAATACTGTGTTGATGATTACAGGTCTTTTGCATCTCTATATAAACTTTAAAATCAATTTGTTGACTTCCACAAAATAACTTTCTGGGATTGTGATTGGTACTGCGTTGAATCTATGTATCAAATTGGGAAGAACTGACACCTTGACAATATTGAGTCGTCCTATCTACGAACGTGGAATACCCCTCCATTTCTTTCTTTCTTTGATTTTCTTCATCAGAGTTTTGTGGTTCTCCTCACATAGATCTTGTACATATTTTGTTAGACTTTTGCCTAAGTATTTATTTTTTGGGGGAATGTTAATGTAAATGGTATTGTGTTTTTAATTTCAAATTCCACTTGCTCATTGTTGGTATATAGGAAAGTGATTGACTTTTATATACTAACCTTGTATCCTGCTACTTTGCTATAATTGCTTTTTAGTTCCAAGAGCTTTTGTTGATTTTTTTGGATGTTCTATATAGACAATCATGTCATCTGTGAACAATGATAGTTTTATTTCTTCCTTTCTAATCTGTATACTTTTTATTTCCTTTTCTTTTCTTATTGCATTAGCAAGAATTTCCAGGACAATGTTGAAAAAGAGTGGTGAGAGAGGACATCCTTGCCTTGTACCTGATATTCGTGGGAAAGCTTCAAGGTTCTCACCATTGAGTATGATATTAGTTCTAGGCTTTTTGTAAATTTGCTTTATAAAGTTAGGGAAATTCCCCTCTATTTCTAGTTTACCAAGAGTTTTTATCATGGAGTGTTGGATTTTAAACACTCATCAAATGCTTTTTCTGCATCTATTGATATGATCATGTGTTTTACTTTTTCAGTCTATTGATATAATGAGTTACATTGATTTTTGAATGTTGAACCAGCCTTGCATAACTGGGAGAAATCCCACTTGGTTGTGGTATAAAATTCTTTCTCTGCATTGTTAGGTTCAATTTATTAATATTTTATTGAGGATTTTTGCATCTATATTCATGAGAGATATTGATTTGGAGTTTTCTTTTCTTGTAGTGTCTTTGTCTGGTTTTGGTATTAAGGTAATGCTGGCCTCATAAAATGAGTTAGGAAGTCTATCATCCGTCTTTTATTAGTGTATATTTGATCTCAAAAATGTCAAAATGTGATGTAAATTTCATGATGAATTTTCTGAACAGTGGAAATTATTAAACAAGGAAAAAGTCCTTTTGAAGCTCTCTATGCAGTATACAGTTTTTCATTCAATACTAAAATGATGGAAAGTAAGATATAAGCCAGCAAATACTAATACTAAGCATAAGAGACGTATGACTTCCTCAACCAGTATCAAAGAAAATGATAACAAATATTTGGTTTAAGGAAAATTTGGGTAAAAAAGATAAAAGAATGGCAGCAGAACTTTTAATGGCCTTCCACATTCTATATCATCATCAAAATGACTATTTGAGGGGGCCGCCCGGTGGCATAGCGGTTTCGTCCGCGCTTGGCAGCCCGGGGTTCGCCGGTTCGGATCCCGGGCGCCCGCCGACACGCTTCTTGTCAGCCATGCAGTGGCGGCGTCCCATATAAAGTAGAGGAAGATGGGCACAGATGTTAGCCCAGGGCCAGTCTTCCTCAGCAAAAAGAGGAGGATTAGCAACGGATGTTAGCTCAGGGCTGGTCTTCCTCACAAAAAAAAAAAAAAAAAATGACTATTTGAATGTACTTCAACCAGAAGTACTTCCTGATCCCCAAATTGCAAACAAAATTTTAAGTGCCAGGACAAAATCTACTTCAATAATAAAACATATAATAGTTCCATTTACTATTACAGAGATTATCAAAGATCTAAATGTCTCATCTTTTTATGGCAAACCACAGGTGCAAGTAATCACAAAGCAGAAAAATTTTCCCTTTACTTTGGCAATATTTTTTCTCATGTAAAAGTTATCCTTATAAGGCTGCCAGATGAGACTTCTGAAACAATAGTAAAATTTTGCAGAGACTTGTGCGTAGTGTTGAGGAAGAAGGGAATAACAATCGATAATTTGTTTTTGGTCAATGAACAATATTTTTAAAAGTTGATCAAAAGATTCAGTGTAATCCTGAAGAATGAGAAAAACAAGCAAACAAGATATGCCATAAATGATGGTATTATGTGCTCGAGCAAATCAGATTTGAAGAGCAATTCTCAGAGTGTCAGTACCTGTTCAGTACGCTGGTTCCTAATGCTAATGTTGGGCATGATTTCCAATGGACAAAAAATGGAATAAGTTAGCTATGGCCATCATAGGAGCAGTGCTGCAGTGTAAATGGACAGAGACTCTAACCGAGGAGTTGTATGTCGATGTTCTCAGGAGCAAGTCATTGAGGCAGATGAGGCAGATGCTTGCACATGTAAGAGGGGGTGGTGGTGCGGAATCCTCTCCATGGCTGACAGGTAATCTAGGAGTATTACTGGCTGAGGAATGCATTTTAAAGTGGACAGTCTCAGCATTCTAGATTGAAACCCTAAGTCCAGAATTTTGAGGGTTCTATTTGAAATTTTTATGTAAGCAGCCCAATTAGCAGAGAACAGACTAGAGCTGGAGATATGTAGGCAGCAGGCTGAGCTGCTGCTATGAATCCTACCCCTGGTGATGGTGGAAGACAGCGAGTCCCAAGCAGTTTGAGAAACAGGAGAAGCACAGGCATGGCAGAGTCTCCACTAAGCCCAATCTTGGAGGTTTTTGCACCGGAGTGTAAGACAGAAATATTCTCCTAGGGCAATCCCAAGTGTGAGAATATTTTTTTTCTGTACTGAAATCAGCAAGTCCATCAACCCCTGAACTGATGGAAGACTTGGCATGTGGGGAAGTAGAAAGGACTCCTTTGCACAAGCACAGATGCAGAGGCAGAGACTGGAATAGTCCATCTTTAATAAATTGGTCTTGTATTTCCATTCCACCATTTCAAGCATGAAATCAGCACCACCACTTGGGGAAGCTCCTGGTTTCAGGACCAGTATTATAGAATTACAAGCTTTCCAGGAAAATACGACATGTAAAGAAAGTTGTAAAAGATTGAGCCTGGTACTCTGGTATTTAAAGGTGATTAACTTCATAGAGAGATCTTTATAAGCCAGCCAGGAACAATTAGGGAATGAAAGATCTAAATAAGATGAAGGTAATTGTTCATCCTGCTCATACCTTCCAAGTATCTCAGGCATTTCTCAGAGACTGCATTTTTTAATTTTGAGACTTGGTTTTTAGGGGAATGTTTAAAACATTGATTCTCACGTTATCATTCTCCTAATGCAGTCTGCCAGGATGTTCCATTCAGCTGCCACAATCTGCTCATCCCTGTTTTGTAAAGGGAAACTATTCTCGAGTGAAACTCTCTCTCTCTCTTTTTTTTTTACATGAATATATTTCACAAAGGAATAAAGGTGTTAAATTTCAGGTTTTTTAACCTAAAAAATATGGACATCTCTTAAAACCTGTCTTTAGGTGATAAAACTCAAGGTGTTTGTATATTTTCTCCTCTTCCTCGGGTATCATTTTGCCTCATCACATGTTGTTTATTAGTTTACTTGAATATACAGGGCACTTACTATGTGCAAGACAATAGGCACTATGCCAGATACTGGGGTCAGACATCTAAAAACGATGTGTTCCCTGTTGTCATGGAGCTTATGGTCAAGGGGAGAAATATTTATTTTTTGTATCCCTCTAAGAAAACCAGTTCAGCAAGAGAGAAGTCCAAAAGAGCAGTTTAACTCAAGAGCATGCACTAGTTCACCTTGAACTTCTCTCACCTGAGTTTGTCAAGACTGAGCCAAAGAGGCTTTCGAAACAGATCTGAACTTGAACTCTGCCTGTCACTTATTAGCCATATGCTCATAGTCACATATTTAAATTCTTACAGCCCAGGTTTCTGTGGCTGCAATTTAGCCACCTTGCTGTATTGTCTTAGGAGATAAGAAAGAGGATGAAAATATAAGACAAGATAAGAGAAGAGAAAGATAAGATAAGATATGGGTGATTACCGGGGTAGGTGATGGATAAAAGTCAGTAGTCTTTTCTCCTCCCACCTACCCCAAGAACACCAAGCATATCTTTACACCCCACTTTATTTGTCCTGCCAGTACAATATTTTATTTTACTACTAAATGTATCAATACCTTCAAAATATTGATAATTACTGAATCAAAATGGGAAAACAAGAAATACATTGTTGGAATATTTCAGCAATTAGAGTATGAATTATTGTCAATGTGCATTTAAAAAATATTGGATGCAATGCCTTTTCTGCTATTAGCAAGTTTTGATCTAGTTTGTAACAGTGTATATGTGCAGGAAGGTTTTCCATCCATGAAAATTTCTTCATTTATCCATTTACCCTTTCAACACGTTCACAGAATGACTATGTTGATTTATTTAACAAATATGTGTAACAGGATGTGGAATAAGACTTTACTAGTCTAGACTTGACTGGTGCTCAAGGAGAGAAGAGGTAATTCATCTCCCACATTCAAAAGGGAGGTACTAGCTTTCTCCTTGTTGGGCTGAATAACATCGTTCATCTGTCAGGGAAGCCTCATCCCTCCATCCAAGTAGCCAGAGAAATGAGAAGCCCGAGGATGAAGAAGAGGGTAGCATGAGATGACCTGTATTCCCAGTGGCACTGCAGTGATGTGGGCTTTCCCTGGGCTAGGTGGCTGCTGAAGAAAGTTGCCAAGCTTGAACTGCTTTGAAGAGACTGAGACCAAGACGGTCCCCGGTGTCACGAGGCTGAGGGATAGACTTGTGGGTGCAGGAGCTGGTGGTGGGAGGGAGGACACTAGAAACCAGCTGAAGAGCTCTCTCTGCATGTCTGGGAAGCATGTGCTGCTCACATTCCACAAGGCTTCTGAGGAGCCCGCATACCCACATCCAGGGAAAAGCCCAGCATTTGGACATCTATCACTCAAAGGGCCCCAGTAACCATATGACAAAGCCAATCAAATAAGAGTTTTGTGTGTTTTCTCTAGTCTTCCCTCACCCTCATTAGCCTCCACAGTGGGAGGAGACACCAAACAAGACAGAACAGACAGCCTTCTCTTCCGCGCTGAAGGCCCCTGAGCAGAGGTCAGGACTGAGCTGGGAAGGGAAAAGGTTTGAATCAGACAGAAGGGGCTTTAGCATGTCTTAAAGTAGGTCTTATTTCCTCAGTGAGAGTCTCATAATAGAAACTAGCCAGAAATTAATGTTAAAGTGAAAAGAAGGGTGATGCTTCAAAGCGTGTTGGAAGGCGGTGATTGGAGAAACATCAAGCTCTTTGCTTACTGCGCCCACCCAAGTTCAAGCCCCTCAGAACGATGTTGAGACCTTCTCTGAGCTCTGATTATTGATCACAAGGGACCCAGTCTTCAGATGCTCCTGGAGCTGAGGAAACGGGACTGACTCAGAGGAGGAAACTCGTGCTCCAAACGCGGTCCACATACTCCACGCCATCCCAGCTCAATCACTTTAAATCTCTCACCCTGCTGTTGCTTTCGGCAAGGACAGTCAGACTTTGTTTTATTTTCCTCATCGTTCACATCAGCCCGGAATTAATCTTGTGAGGCTTGAGTAACCAGAGCTACATAATTAGAGACACTTTTGACTTAAGGGATGAAGGAAGAACCCCCACTATGTCTCCCTACATCTTCCTTTTGCATTCCCCATGGAGGCCTGATGCTCACTGAAGGTGCTCTGGGGGAAATTTGTAGTTCAAGAGAGCCATTCCCACCAACGCAGTGACTGTACACATGTATGCAGAATACCTAGTGGTTTGCAAGTAAAGAATATGTCAGGGGAAAGAATCGGCCCCAGAGGAGGTAAAAACCTGACAGAAAGACTGACAAAACCACTATTTCTATAACCTCGCTGTCTGTGCCTTCACTCGACCCGGAATTCTTTTGAGTGAGGGGCCCAGGGAACACTGATGGCATACTTACAGCTTCAGGCTCTAGGAGCAAAATATCTAGGCTAATAGTCATGTATTTTTTTTTAATGGTTCACCAGTCTACTTTATAAAGGAGTAATAGGGAAGATAAAAATATATGCGATAATATAGCATGGTGTCGTGGTTAAGTTCGGGTTCTCCGTGTTTGCAGGTTCGGATCCCAGGCGGACCCATGCACCGCTCATCAGGCCATGCTGTGGCGGTGTCCCATATAAAGTAGAGGGAAATGGGAACCGATGTTAGCCCAGGGCCAGTCTTCCTCAGCAAAAAGAGGAGGATTGGCAATGGATGTTAGCTCAGGGCTAATCTTCCTCACACATACACACAAAAATATATATCTGATAATAAAATGAAAGAGAGAGAAAACAATAATTTTTCCACTCTGTTTTCATAGTAGTTTGTATGTACAAATTGAATAAATATCTACTTTGTACTTTGCACACCTGATTTTACTTAGTCCTCATAACAGGTATTATCCCCAGAATGAGAAAAAAATATATTGTCGTTGGATGACTTTCCCAAGATCACACAGCTAGTTAGTGGCAAAGGCTGGACTCTGTTCCAACTGCCGCTGATTTCAGCGCGAATGTTCCTAACCACCGAGTAATGCCATGTCACGTTGGGGTGGAGCTTGGGGGCAAAACCTTGTCAACCAAACTTCAGAATGATGCCTTGTTGTTTGGCCTCAACTACAAATGTCTATTAGATGCCTGCTATGGTAATAATTCATCATCGCTTACAATCCATTTCCTTGAAGAGAAAAACAATCTGAATGGCTTTTGTCAAGAGAGAATTGTGGCTACCAGGTATTGGAGTTGCGAGTTGTTTCTATCAGGGGTATTTGCAAAAAAAGAGGGCAGTGCATCATCATTATAAAAGAGAAACAGAGTGGGTGACAGAAAAAAAGTAATGTTTGCAATGAAGTCTCTAGAGAGAGAAGGAGGAAGGATGAGGTAGAGACCCTCTGAATCTCGCCACTGCATGGCTGAACTGCCTGGGAGGGAGGAGGGGCCGGGCTAACCCGCGGGATCTGATGGCAGATGCACTGACATGAGCTCACGTGGAGAAAGTTAGAAAAGATTGGGAAAAAGCTGAAAAACACTCACCTTTTTCTATCTCACAAATCCACAAAACTTAGCTTATTGAAAATCATGGCTTCACCCAGGAGGCGAAAGGAAAAAATTCTTAGACATAAGACCAGAACTTTATTGAGCATTTTGATAGAGGACCAGATAAAGGCAAAATAAATAACGTGTTTAATCTAATCGAATCTGTTTATAATCCACAACTAAGCCAGATGATAAGAAGCATCTCACTGACACTACAAAAAAAGATCTTTAAAACTTGGGGGGGGGGGATGACAAAAGGGAATTAACTTACCGAACACATTATTATTCACTTAAAATGCTTAGCATGGTGTCAACAGTGGTTTGTTTGGTGTAGGTGACTTTAATAGTGTATTTTCTTTTTTACCCGGGAAAAATACACATAACGTAAAATTTACCATTTTAGGTGCACAGTTCAGTGTCATTAAGAACATTCACATTGTTGTGCAACCGTCACCACCATCCACCTCTAGAACTTATTCGTCTTCCCAAAGTGAAACCCTGTACCCATTCAACAATAACATCTCATTGCCCCCTGCCTCCAGTCCTGGAAACTACCATTCTACTTTCTGGCTCCATGAATCTGACTACTCTAGATACCTCGCATAAGTGGAATCATGTAGTATTTATCCTTTTGTGCCTGGCTTATTTCACTTAGCATAATGTCTTCAAGATTCATCCACGTTGTAGCATGTGTCAGGATTTCATTCCTTTTTAAGGCTAAATAATATTCCATTGTATAGATGGACCACATTTTGTTCATCCATTCGTCTGTTGGTGGACATTTGGATTGTTTTCACCTTTTGGCTATTGAGAATAATGCTGCTATTAACATGGGTGTACAATATCTGTTCAAGTCCCCGCTTTCAATTCTTTCGAGTTTATACCCAGAAGAGAAATTGCTGGATCATACGGCAATTTGCATTTTTGAGAAACTACCATACTGCTTTCCACAGAGGCTGAACCATTTTACATTCCTACCAGCAATGCACCATATTTTGTTTTATTGGTTGTAAAAACATTTATTTTCTAAGAGTTTGCAAAATTTTGCACACCCCCTATTACATTTTCTCCACACAGATTCAGTTCTAGCCCTTAAATGGATTCTTCTTGCCTGGTGGCAGAGTGTGGGGGCTGGAATAGAATTTCTGGGGTAAGATAGGAAACACTCTAATAGCAGAGTACTTACAGTTTTTCAAAAATATCATTTCATGTGATCTTCACAACAATGTGAAACAATTATTATTATGATGATTCTCATCTTACAGGTGAGTTTTTTGAGGTTGATTGGCTTAGGTGACTTGTAATGTGTCATGGAAGGAGTGTGGATTTTTAAGTTGAACAGATGTTCCTGGCTCTGCCACTCTGACCTCAGACAAATACTGTGCCTGTGGCTGGGGTCTGGTGTTGAGCCACTGATGTAGGTGCCAGCAGGTCCACTTCTGAGCGGCTTGAATCATCTCCATGTGCTGTTACATGCAGTGATTTATATTCACTTATTAAGAATTTAGTTTCTTTGTGAAATATTTGTCCATTCCCCTCCAAAATAGCCAACTGCTAGTGCAGATGATGAAAATGAAGAAAAAGCAGGACAAGCTAAGACACTTCAGATTCTTTGCCTGAATATAAAAATGAGTCAATTAAGGAGGGGGATGAATTCAGCAATGGCTCAGATCTGAGGAATGAACAAGTTCACCAATTTCTCCCTACAGAAATGAGAAAAAGGCATTTGTGAAACTGTTGTAAATGATCCAGCCAGTGAAAAAATTGCTCATCCAGTGAGAGATAAGACTTAAGTGAAAACTGAAAAGGGGGTTAACGTGTAGAGTGAGAATATGCACAGGAAACACAAGACTTCTGATGGAAATGAGACTCGGCAGAAAGCCCAGATCCTGTACAAACATTTCCACGAAGCAACAGATGGGGAAGACTCCAGTGTGCCTCCTCAACCAACCTTTGCTGTGAGTAAAGTTCATCGAAAAGCTTGAAGAAGCTTTTTTTTCTTGGATGGTACGAAGTAAATAGGAGAAATGGCACCAATAAACCTCTTGGTTGATGATCAGTTTTCTCCTACACCCAGAAAGACCCTGAAAAGGAAGCATGGTAGATCAAAACAAGACTCCAATGCTGGTTTAAAAACCTCTATTGGAGTAAGATTGTCTTCTTGAACATAGGAATCCACGAGGAAGGTGAATATTAAGATTAAAGGCAGCCAAAGACAGTCTTCTGGACTTTGGGAATGTGTTAAGCTTAATGGTTGACCCAAGTTTGCTCTGCCATTCCTCACACCCAAGGCATTTAGACTCAGTGATGAGAACTTCATGTCCATATAATAACAAAGTCGGAAAAACTATGTTGGGAACATGGCATGTTTCCTTTTGTACAGGACAACTGTTTTGTCAAAGTGGAACTTGGATTTCTATGGGTCTCAAGACCCTTGTCTTATGTTATAGATGGCAACATGGAGCCTAAAATCACACTGGGAAAGATGTCTGATGCTTTAAATACACATCAGTCTGACTCCAAAGTCCCTGCTCTTTCCTCTGTTCCCTATCAACTTTCAGAAATTGAGTCAGGCAAACTTATTTCCTAAAATCTTGAAATGAGGGCCAAGAAATAGACTGGTATGGAGTCCTTCTCTGGTCCCTTTCAGTCCATTCCTTTCCTTAGCCTTCTGCTGGGGAGCAGCAGAGAGTTGGCAAAATGGTGCACCCACCTAGGCACATCATATGTAACACAGCAAACTCCCGTAACGTGATAAGCTCCATTTTGATTTTATACGTTTTAAAGATATTTTTCTATCAATACTGTTCACAATTTAATTACAATAATTAACATAGTTTTCCAATATTATTTTTGCATTTGATTATATGCCTAAAAATGTTGCAGCTGTGTTTACCTATATGCCTTTTGTCTTAGGCTTCATTTAAAATGAGAAGTAAATATCATTTTTATATATAGCTTTCCACTTGCTTTGTGAACTATTTTCAAAATACCCCAATTTAGCCACATACATCCTCTGGTGTGCTCAGATCTCTCCAATTAGGGGAAGAGTGGGACAGAAATCAGGGGACAGCATCAGTTCCCTGGCCCTAGCAAGAGATGTTTCCAAGTGCTGGGAAAATAAATATATTTTTCTTCATAAAAACAATGTAGATAATTTGCAGTCATATTTGGCTACCCATCGCTTTGCAGGCGAAATGGAACAAAACAAAATCCTTTTTGGCTTCTCTACCTCAGAGGAGGGAAAAAGAAAACGAGTTGCTGACCAGAAGCCAATTTCATCTTGACTGTCCAAAAAAAAAAAAAAAGAAAGAAAAAGAAAAAAAAAAAGCCTTTTAAAGACCACATGGCACAATTAAACAGCAGAGCAGAGCATCAAGCTGCTTCTCAGTTTAGACTCTGGGTTTGGGTTGAAAAGTATTGGCGGCTGATACACAGCAGGAAGGAAGGAAGCATCACACTTGTCAATTCAACTTACTTCCTAGACCTAGACTGCAGATGTTAGTACCTGAAACCATTGACAGAATTCAGGGTCCTGAATGCAGAGAAATACAAGTGACTAATTCAAACACACCTAGGGAACTTTGAGCACATTAATTGCTGACTGCGATTAATTATTTCAATGGAGGCTGAAGAGACTATTACAATTTAAAGGCACAAAAGTCAATCATATACTTGTGAAACCTAAAAGTACATTTGGTAGGAAGTCTGGGCACTAGAGTATCTTTGTTTTTAATCTAGTTTAGTATTTCAAAAAGTATAATGTGTCTACCACAGCAATCGAAGGATAATTTTAGATAAAACTGTGATGGAAGATGAGACAGAAGCTAGGGCTGGGTTGGGCTGAAGAAGATGTGCAGGCTGGGGTTGACAGGAAAGAAGAAAGGGACAGGAGAGGAAGCCAGGAAGGTGGGAGGAGAAGCTTCTACACACACACACACCCACACACACACGCACACACACACACACACACACACACCTGGGCTCACAGGCATCCCGCCAGCCAATGACTTGCTCAAGGTGTTGACTGTGGCACCTTGAACTAGCAGTGTCAGGGATCCACTTGGCACATTCTTGGGGCCCTGGTGCCTGAGTTGGGATCCCCCCAAGGTAAGGCCCAGTGGAGGGGGCAAGGCACTAGTCGCTCTGAGGAGATTGGGATGTAGCTGCACCCTCTAATTCCATTTGGGAAGGTAAGAGGATAGTTCTGGAATTCAGCATTCTGAGGTTCAATTTTTGATGCTGATACTTACCCTGTAACTTCCTGGCTATGTCACCTCAGGCAAGGCCCTCTACCTCCTTGAATTTCAAATTCTTAACTGTGTGGTGAGGATTCCAGTGGTGTGGTATATGGTGGGAATGAAGTGATATAGTGCACAGACTGTTTAGTATGGCATCTCGGAGTCAGCAAATGGTGGCTATTTTAATTATAAGTGTTCGTCAGACAAATACATCCAGATCCCGGGAGTGAGTCCTCTGAGAAATTCATCCATTCAATCAAATATCTGAAACATTACTGTTGACCAACCTGGTTGTAAACTCATATAAGTTGGCTGACAACTATTTGAACATCGTGAAAAGACAGTTGAAAAACGTAATACATGGTGTTCGTGGATATTTTCTCAAGTCAGATAATGACAGAGAGCATGGATTGGACATTGATAGCCCTACCTTTTTTGGATAGTACCATGTAAACACATAAGTGGACTTGTTCAGTAAAAGACCTGATTTTGTAGAGTGTGTTGAAGTCTTCCTGAAGTACAAGTTTACTGAACTTTACAACTCACTTCTTTTGGAATAACAATGAACTCTCAGTATTGAACAGTGTCAAGATGTTTTACCCTTCCCAACCACATGTGAGAAAAGTAACTTGGTGCTGGTTAGCTAAAACTGAAAAAGTTATTATCTTATTGAAAGAGTGTCCAGCTGCATAAATCCCTCTTTCTCATTGAGGAATGTATTTTCAGTCATTCATTAAAAAAAAAGTTTAGATTTATTATATTTGCACAGTTTCAAACTGAATAATCTTTTGCATTTATCTTTGTAGTCATCTCTCATTTGTGCAATGGCTTAAACTTAAAAGTAAATTTACTTGAGAATAAAAGTGAGTTGATTTAAAGGAAAATAATGTGTAAATATAAGCATGCACAAATATTGCAAAATTGAGAAGCATGTTATAATAATGACTAGAGTTTGGGAACAGTAATCAAGGATATACACATACACTGTTGATTAATAGGAGGCTTTGCATATTATTTTTTATTCAATTGATTTTTTGACTAATACACTCCCATTTTAATAAATTCAAGAATAAATATTGCAGAGAGTTTAAATAGGGTCTCCATATTTCCACAGATAACAAATAACATATACAGGTGCTTCCAGTCATATTCTTTTTTTTGTGTGTGTGTGTGGGGAAGACCAGCCCTGAGCTAACATCTGTTGCCAATCCTCCCCTTTTTGCTGAGGAAGACTGGCCCTGGGCTAACATCCGTGCCCATCTTCCTCCACTTTATATGGGATGCTGCCACGGCATGGCTGACAGGCAGTACGTCGGCGGGCGCCCGGGATCCGAACTCGCAAACCCCGGGCTGCCAAGCGCGGACTAAACCGCTGCGCCACCGGGCAGCCCCTCCATTCATATTCTTTTTATATAAAAGGGATTTAACTATGCTCATTGCTTGCAATTTGCATTTTTTATTGATATTGAATTTGAGGCATTCTTCCATGTTGGTAAACGTGTCTTATTCATTTAATTTTTAAATATCTACATAGTCTTCTTTAATATAGATGCAATATAATTTACTTCATTTATCATTTTTGATGTACATTTATATTTCCAGTTTGGAAATGTTACAAATAATATTACAGTGAATATCATTACAAATATTTGTGCATATGGTTAAATATTTCTTTGTGAGGGATTCCTAGAAGTGGAATTGCTGAACCAAAAATTTTTTTAACTGATAGATATAATAAATTGTCCTCAAAAAGCTTTTTCTATTTACAGCATCCAATACTACATGACATGGTCTGATTTTTCACCTCTGTGAAAAATCTTATTATTATTCTTTGAATATTTTATCAGTTTAAAGAATGAAAATGTTATGTTCTTAATTTTTTTACTTTTCTGATTACAAGGAAGATGGGCCTCTCTAAATA
This sequence comes from Tapirus indicus, assembly GCA_031878705.1. Taxonomy (NCBI): domain Eukaryota; kingdom Metazoa; phylum Chordata; class Mammalia; order Perissodactyla; family Tapiridae; genus Tapirus; species Tapirus indicus. The sequence goes on along the minus strand of CM062923.1, from coordinate 6,312,793 downwards.
TTCTTATTATCCATTTGGGTTTCTTCATCTGTAATGTGTCTATTCATATGCTTTATCCATTATTATTTTACATTTACTAGGTGTTTACTTATTCTTACTTGATATGTAGAGTTTTCTTTTTTAAGTATTTGGATATACATCATATTTATGTGTGTGTGTATGTGTGGGTATATAACAAAAATGTTTCTGCAACTAGAAAATTGTTTTCTAATCTTTAATATGTCTTTCTTCATAAGAAAATTTTACATTTTTATGTAGGGATGTCTGTCATTCTTTTTCTTTAATATCTGAATTTGACTCCATGTATAAAAATGCCTATCTTACCAAAATATTATTAAAAAATAAGCTTCTACATTTTCTTTTAATATTTTTTCTTATAATTCCATCAGGACTTTATTTTTGTATTATATGGAAGAAGGCTAACTTTATTTTTCTCTAAATTTTTCAATACTTTCTTTTCCTTGCCTAGTTTATTCTTTCCCGCTGATTTGAGATTTACTAAGGAATTATATTAGTCAGGATAGTTTAGGCTACACTTTGGCAGTAATTAACTCCAAAATCTCAGTGGCTACCGATAGCAATGTTTTTTTTTTCTCTTCTCTTACTTGTACCAATGTCGTTGGGAGGCAACTTGAGCTCAGCTCCCTGTAGTCGCTCGGGAGCCAGGCTGACGCAGGCTCTGCCATCTTGCATCTGCACAAAGGGGACATGTGGCCATCAGGTCACAGCACCACCACGTGGGGCAGACTGAAGGACCTGGGGCGCTCTTCACTGCTCAGCCTGGGAGCCTCTTTGGTCCTCGAGTTTTAAAAACAAGTAGAGAGGCTTCAGACAGCATGAGGTCATTCAAAAATTGATTTGAATCTATTCAGTTTATGAATTTAGAAACCAAGTATTGGGAGAACAGGGGATATGTTTGGTAAGTGTTGTTTTGCCTGCCACTGTTATATATAAAAATAAGCAGTAACATGAGGGTAATAATAATGCGTCTACATCAGAAGAATGTTGCACACATTAAATGAGTTAATATATATAAGTGAATCATTAGAGAGTGATGTTCCCATCAAGGACAGAAACGAAAAAACCATGCTCACTATCACAGAAACTAGAAGTTGTAAATCATAAACGAGATAAGAAAAAAAATAGATGGAAGCAGTGCACAGAACAGTGTTTCTCAAAGTGTGGCCCCTGTACCAGTAGTGTCAGCTTGTCAGCCTGCAAACTACGGGGCTCCATCCCAGAGCTCCTGAATCAGAAAGGTAGTGTAAAATATATGTATATATAATTATCATAATAATTCATGGCTAATTATTTTGAAAATTCTAGGTGGAAAACAATGTTGGTTAAAATTTGTGTCTTAGATTGGGTTTGGAGACAGGATCTTGTGCTGGTGGTTTCTAGAGATGGTGTGTTCTCAGGTGAAATCTGTGTGAGAGTGAGGGAAGCAGGCCAGAGCAGGGAAAGAAACTGGGCAAAGATGTGGGCTCAGCTGTGGTCCAGCCTCATTCTGATCCCACAGGATCTTCTGGACCATGAACAACATCATAGAGTTGTGTGACCTTGTAGCAAGACGGCCTGCGTGCTGTATTCCCATACCAGCCAGTTGTTGGCTGCAGGCTGTCCCAGATATAAGGCAGAATCTTCCAGGCATTTCTGAGCACATTGATTTCCATTTGCTGAGGCCATTGGAAGCCAACACAGCGGTTGGCGGTCAGGGTCAGAGTGCCCTGGCTGGACAGGAGACCTGGGTGGGGCACCAACAGCATTGCTTACAGTGAGGTTCTCAATCTTTAGCTCATGACTGGACCCCCCGAGGACTTGCTAAAACACAGATTGCTGTTTCCTACTCGAAGAGTTTCTGATTCAGGAGGTCTAGGATGGGGCCTCATGGCTTGCATTCTGACAAGCTGACACTACTGGTACAGGGGCCACACTTTGAGCAACACTGTTCTATGAGCTTCCATACTTTTTTCTTTCTTATCTCATTTATGATTTACAACTTGTAGTTTCTGTGATAGTGAGCACCGTTTCTTTGTTTCTGTGTTTGGTGGGAATGTCTCTAATGATTCACCCTTCATGTGGCGTTGGTTGTGGTTAACTGGGAGGTTCCTTTCGGCAGATTTAGAAAATTTCCTTGTTTCCTGCGAAAGCGGCTTACCAGAGATGCTGAAGTTTATCAAGTGTTTTTCCAGTAACAGTCGTGATAATCATGTTTCTGTTTTTCTATTTATTCAGTTTACCAAATATTGAAACTTCTTTGAAGTCCTGGTTTTAACCTTGCTAGTTTTATATGACGCTTTGTTCTTTAAATATATTGATTAATTTGATTTACTAATATATTTTTTAGGGATTTTGTGTACAAGTTCATAAGTGACAATGAGTTATTGTTTTGTTTTCATTGTTTCTCTTTCTTTCTTTCCTTCCTTCCTTCTTTCTTTCCTTCCTTCCTTCTTTCTTTCCTTCCTTCCTTTTCCTTGCTATCTTTTTTTTCTCTTGGTTTCAAAATTATGCTAGCTTCATAGAATGAGTTGAGAATTAGCCCACTGTTCTCTATGCCAAGGAATTTTTGGCGTAATATAAAAATGATCTGTTCCTTGAATGTTTAGTAGATTTTATTTTATAAAACAGTGTAGGTTTGGTGTCTCTTTGAAATAAAGATGTTATATGGTATTTAGGGTTTTGCTTCTGTATGCTTTTTAATACACTTTATTTTTGAATAATTATAATTTACAGATGATTTACAAAGCTAATAAGTTCCCATATAGATTTTACCTAACTTCCCCTAATGTTAACATAACCATTGTACATTTGTCAAAACTAAGAAGTTAACATCGGTGCAATACTATTAACTGAACTACAGACTTCGTTAGGATCTTGCCTGGTCTCCACTAATATTCTATCTCGGTGTCAGGTTCCAGTGTAGGTACCACAACTCATTCACTCACCGTGTCTCCTCGTCTCCTCTGGTCTGTGACAGTTTCTCATTCTCTCCTTATATTTTGCAACCTTGAAACTTTTGAGGAATTCTGGTCAGGTATTTTGTAGAATGTCACTGAATTTGGGTTTGTCTGACATTTTCTCATGATTAGATTGGTTTATAGGTTGGGGAATAATTCTGCAAAGAAAAGTATCTTTTTCATCTCAGGGTACATGATATAATGATGACTTGTTATGGGTGATGTTAATCTCGATTCTCCATTAAGGTAGTGTGGCCAGGTTTTCCCACGTAAATCTTCTATTTGTTTCCTTTCTATACTCAATTCTTTGGAAGCTAGTTATTAAGCCTGACCTACACTCAAGGAGAATGAAATTAAACTTAACTTCCTTGAGGGGGGATATCAACATTATGACAAATTCTTCTGTAAATAATATTTTCTCATGTCTCATTTTTAGTTAATTAATATTAATGTGAACTCATTAATACTTATTTTATTGGAATAATCCAATATTATTATTTATTTTGTTGTTCAAATTGTTCCAGCTTTGGCCACTGAGGGGCTCTTTCAGGTTGACTCCCGTGTTCTTTTGACATGCCTTCATCTTTTTTTTTTTTTTGAGCACTTTCTTATTTTTGTCACTGCAAGATGCTCCAGCTTTAGTTTCTATTCTCCTTACCCAAGCCCTAGAATCAGTCATTTCTCTAAGGAGCTTTGGATTCTTTTATTGGAGGATAGTATTTAAAAACCAAGATCTGGGACTAGGTGTGCTCATTGCTACTGGGATGTCACTGCTTCTCGGTCCTTTCGGTGGACAGAGTTAGGAGATTAATGTATGTGAATTAACTTGTGTATACAAACATAGCTATAATTAGTTCTGTACTTTTTACTATTTAATTTTGCAACCTCTTTTTTTGGTTGCTATTCCCAATTCATATTTTATTGAATTTGTATTTAACTAAGTTTTAAATTTGGGGTGATAATTCATAAAACATTGAAATTTTCATTGAAATAACTCACACAGTGTATCTTGTATCCTGCTACCTTGCTAAAAATCATCATTAGTTCTAGTAGTTTTTGGATTTCTTAGTATTTTCTACATATACAATTGTGCCATCCAAAGAAAAAGAGGATTTTTACTTCTTTCTTTCCAATCATTATGATTTTTCTTACCTTATTGAACTGGCTAGGACCTCTAGTAGAATGTTGAAAAGAAGTGGTGAAAGTAAACATCCTTGTCTTGATCCCAAAATATTGTTTAATTTTTGAATATCACATCAACTTTTTACTACAGAAATAGACCCCTCTTGACCACGATGGATTCTCCTTTATATCTATATATTGCTGGATTTAATTTACCAATATTTTGTTTAGGATCTTTAATCAATGCTTATGAGGGATATTTGTCTGTAATTTTCTTTTCTTGTAGTATCACTGTCAGATTTGGTATCATGCTTGTCTCTTCAATTTGGTATTTTCTTAGCCTGGATTCTAAAATGCTAATTGGCCTGAATCAGGCACTGAATGTATTTTTTTCTTTGCACACCTACCCAGATGCAGACTTCCAACCAACTCTGGCTCTAGTGTTCTGCTTCATCATTTCACATGAATCCAAAAATATTCACTGAGCTCCTACTGTGCACCAGGCACTGTTCTTGGCATTTGTCAGAAGGAGCAGGGAAACTTATCAAAATGAAAATCACACCAAACTAGCACTCAAGAAGTTGATAACTCAATGATATTTTAAATGGCTCTTTAGCTTGGAAGCAAGGACTACTTCATGTTCATTCATTATTGTGTGTATTTGCTCCTGCTGCTCTCTCTGCTTTTGTATTCCTCTCATCCCAGTTCTTAGTGCTAAAAAGTTACCCAAGTGTAGTACCCAGAGAAAACCAATACAAGCACTCAAATAAGTTAAGAAAGGATTTTCCCAACTCTGACAGCCAGGTAGTTCATTATGATTTATTTATCGATCTAACAAATATTTATTGAGTGCCAACTATAAGCTGGATATAATTTTTTGGATCTAGTATTTATTGTATTAGATCCTGGGAAACTGATTATACATATGAGAGGAAATATTCATGCTTTCCTAGAGTTCAATTTCTATTGGGATAAGATAATAATCAAGTCACATGCAGCTTCTAGTACTGCCAAGTGACATGAAGAAAATAACACTGGCTAAGTATGATCGACAGTGGTAGGAACAAGGACCAACATTCATAGATTCCTTTTGGAGGACTCCAGGAGGTGATATTTTATTTGAGACCTGAAAAATCAAAAGAATAAGGTTAGTAAAATACACGGGGGAGGAGATTCCAGATGGAACAAGTGAAAAAGTCTTGATGTGGGAATAAGCATGGTGTATTGCTTGTATTGCAGGAACAAGAAGAAGGCAAGGTGTACAGTAAACAAGATGGGGAGTGTGTGAAATAAGGACAGAGCATAGGCAGAGCTTTACAGTCACAGTGAGGAGTTTGGAGTTTATTCTGGGTATAATTGGAAACCATCAGAGGGCTTTGAACAAGGATGTGAGCTGAGCTCTTCTGTAGACATTTTAAAAGACTGCTGTGTAGAGAATGAATAAAGGGGAATTCTAGAAGTAGAATCAGAGAAACCAGTTAGTAGCAGCAGTAGCAGTCCAAGTGAGAGGGAGCATATGGCTCAGTCTAGGGTCATTTCAGCAAACAGAGAGGTGGGCATATTTGTATTATATATTTGGAAATAGAAACAATAGAATCAGATGATGATTATACATGGGGTATAGGGAATAGTAAAGAATTAAAAATGACTTCTAAATTGTTAGTTTGAGCAACTGGATCGATGGTGGTCCTGGTTATTGCAGTGTGGAAGACTCAGGAAGGAACAGCTTTGGTGGTGGTGTGAGGTAGAAATTAGGAGCTCTATTTTGAAAATGTTAAATTTTAACACCTATTAGACACTCAAGTTTACAGTGTATGTCAATTAGGCAATTATATTCACAAATCTGGAATACAGGGGACAAGACAGAGCTGGGATGTAATTTTGAGCTGTCAAGGAAGATGATATTAATTCCTAGACTTACACTGCACTCCTTAAGTATAATCAAATTGCTCTTGAAATTCTCTGTGGAAGATGTCTTGCTCAAGACTGACATACCACTTCTTACTAAGTCCAGCACAGCCGGGTTTTTCTCCTATGTTGGAGCGTTTAGCTGTTTTTAGCTATTTTTTGATGTGGTCACTGGCTTGTGCATAGCAGCCATATTGAAGGAAAAATACACATCTTAAGACACTATAATCACATCCAGCATGAAAGTTTCATAGACATCTCAAACTAAACATTTCTGAAATAGAATTCATGATTTCTTTCCAAAAACTCTATCAAATATGTTTCTACTCCATGACTCCATCTTAGTAAATGGTACCTCTATCCACCTTGTGGCTTAAACAACCTATATAAGAATAATTGTCTCTATGAGAGGTTCACAAAAATGGTCAGATCGAAGGAATGGAAGATTTTATTTCCTCTTCCATTTATTTTGGGCATAAACAGGCAAATGTGGTAGCCAGCCTCCAACATGGCCCCAGTGATCCCACCTCCAGGTGTTCACACCCTTGTGTAGTCCCTTCTCACACTGTACCAGGGTTGTTCTGTGTGACCAAATAGAATACAGTAGAACTGATGATATATCACTCCCAAGATTAGGTTATAAAAGACACCAGCTTCCATATAGAGCTCTCTCTCAGATAATCAACCATATCAGACAACCTTGGATCTTATCTTGCTCTGGGGGAAGACATCTGTCTTGTCTTGAGGATGCTCAGGTGGCTGCCCTGTGGACAGACCCATGTGAAGAGTGACTGAGACTTCCAGCCAACAGCCAGTGAGGAACTGAGGACTCCAGCCAATAGCCATGTGAGTGAGCTCCTTCAGGCCTTTCAAGGCTTTCGAAGATGCAGACCTGGACAACAGCTTGACTGCAACCTCCCGAGAGACCTTGAGCCAGAACCACGCAACTAAGCCACTCCCAGGTGTTCGACCCTTAGAAGTTGAGTGAGATGATAAATATCTGTTGTCTCAAACCACTGAGTTTTGGGACAATTTGTTATGTAGCAATATAAATACTACAGCAGTATAAATAATACGGCAAGTATGCCTTCTTATCTTCAGCTCTGACTTGATTTCTCTCTCTCCACCCAACTGGCCACATTTCCACTTGTGCCACTGCTCCACTATAATCCTGCCTCTCTCCGTAGCCAACTTTTTTAATCTGAAAAAAGGTAAACATTTCACTTAGCTTCAGCTGAAGGACACACACAGTAAGTTAGAAAGTGAATCACTGACCATCTTCCCTCACCTGGCTCAGCGCCTCAGTTGCTTTTGTATCATGTTGATGAAAGACAGTGATAAATAAATTCTCAAATTCTCTTTTCTTAAAAATTTAAACACCTTATGAGTTCCTCAAAATTTTGGGTTATTTCTGAATATTAGCCCTTTTCTTCCAAAAGAAAGCATAGAACATGCCAAGGAGAAAGGAAATGGGAGATGATTCAATCCAGCTTTCTCAGTTTTTCAGAGGGAGCCAGTGATGTCCAGAGTAAGGGCGTAAATGACCAACACTTACTCAAGAACTTCGTGAGAACTGGGATGGGAACTCGGGTGTTCCGATTCACTGCTTCAGCCACAGCACCCTGAATACTGACCTGGAGGGCAGTGAGTCGTTACCATGAATGACAAGAGCTGACGCTTCGAGTGCAGCATGTGCCAGCGCCTTTCTAAATGTGCTAAACATGAATTCACTCACTTGTCGTAGTAACCCTGTTAGGTGTTTTTATTCCTAATTTGCAAATGAGAAAATGAGACACAGTGATGTTGCATGGCTCGCCAGAATTTGCGCTCTAAGTAATTGATGAGTCTGGGATCTGAATCCAGGCAGTCTGATTCCCAGGTCTGTCTGTCTGTGTTTATATGATTATCCATGTACTTTCAGAAAACTGCTCTTTCTTCTCCACATTTCTATGCAGCAATATATTACATACTCTATTCTAAAATGTCCATCAGCGGTAAAGCCCTGTGAGTCTGACTCCAATCTCTCTCCATCATTAATGCTGCTACATTATTTGAAATTGGAAACTGCCAAATTTTGCCTCAAACGTTTTTTCTAGTTAGAACGAGACATCTATCCATTTCTTTATTGCAGGAAAAATGGTAAATGGTGTAGAAATGCTACTAAAGTATCCTGTGAGAATTATTTTCAACTGCTTTCACGTAGATGGCACTAGCTTCTGTGTTTTGGGCCTCCTGACGAGTTGGTCCTGGAGTGTGGAGAGAGGCCTGTGATGTGAGATGAAAGCCAATTACAAGTCACCTCTCAGGGCCGGTTCCTAAGCCCAATAACAGATGCGATTTCCTGGATATGCCTTCATCTCCGTTCCTGACTCTGTGCTGGCCCCTCACAATGCGTTTTGGATGGCTGGCGCTAATTATCATATGGTGCTAATGGCCTCAAAAGAGGCTGAAGAACTTGCTTTTCCTTTCAGTTCAGGTCCAGGGGGCTCTAAGGATAGGCGACAAATGCACCGGCCATCTGCCCTGTGTGATCATTTTGTTTTCACCTACAGCTTCTCCGTTTCTCTCTTAGTAATGAGCTTGGTGATCACTTTTTCATGTTGGCTGAGGAACCGTCTAGTATGTAGTCTGAGGAGACTAAGGATGATTTCAGATTTGCCTGAAGAACAGGAGTTTGTGGAAAGACAACTCTTTCATTTCTAAACACGCCGAAATGAGGAAGCCCTGTCCTTTCCAGGAGGGCTTGCTGTCATTCTGTGATGCCAGGCTGACTTGGGCTCCTAGGGACTCAAGACACTGACGCTCCGGATCTGCCTTTGAAAGAAGGCACAGTGGAGCTTTTCTCACTGAGCTAACGTTTCCCGAGGATACGCTGTGTGCCAGGCCCTGTGCGAGGCACGGCAAACAATGATGACAGTGACACAGTTCCCGCGTGCGCACAGAGCTCACAGGCTAACGCTCAGACACTGCCCGGCACGCCAACCTTCTCAAAGGAACGAATCCCAGCTACATTTAACAGGCACAGGACCTGTGGCCCCTGAACTCGGGCAGTTTACAAAGTAAAACCCAACAAGAACTTGATTGTCTACATGATATGAAATAAGACTGGCGAATTCCATCTCCACACACGTGTAGGGGTATGGAGCCCTATGTGGTGGCCCCACGCAAGGAGCTGCAGGGAACTGAGATGACAGACTGCCACATGGAGAACCTGTGTGAACAGAAGGCCCACTAGAACATGGGTGATAAGGATTGTCCAGTGAAGTGGGACAAGGAAGGACGATGGTTTTTATCTGGGAAATTGGAGGAAGATTCATACCAGACTCGACAGTTGCCCTGAAGAGTAGTCACAGATGAGCAGGATTTTGGGGGAAGAATCCGTCAGTGAGGTAGTGAGCCATTTTTTTTTAATACTGACTGCTCCTTTGATATAAAGGTAAGATATTGTCTCTCAAATATATCTCTTTAAAATTTCATGTTTATTTGAAAATTTGAAGACTTCTGCTCTTCTTATGCCCTTGATGGTCTTATATTAGAGGTTTTTATATTTTGATGCTCTGAAAATTTGATATTCTTGTGGATATATCTGTCTTAATTACAATGAAAAATATTATACTAAGATATCTTCTACTTACTTATTCTATTAGATCATAACTTCCTTGAAATCAAGGATCATACCTTACACATCATTGTATCTTAAAAAGTATTCATCCACTTGAAACAACAATGAAAATAATGCAAATAATAGCTGCTGGTAAATGTTAGCTTGAAAAAACTGAATAAAGCTATTTTCCCTAAAAACTGCGTAGATTTTAACCTACTTAAAACTTGGACAGCTACTTAAATGAAAAGTGAAAATCCAGGAGGAAGTTTCTAGAAGTATTATTCTTGAAAATATTATATTTTCTGCACTGATGTGAGAATCCACAAACAGAAGGGAGGATGAAGAAGGTGGGGAAAGCAGAGGAGCGCTGGCCGGGGGAGGTTTGAGGAAGCCCCCAGTGGTTGCATTTCTCTCAGGACTGCTGAGCCAAGGAGACAAGGTGAATTATCCCCAAGCAGAGGTGAGTGCACCCCTGATGGGTTCTGTCAAGACAGCCCAGGTGGGCTGGAGCCAGGGACGTCATTGGAATGAATGTTCCACGCCCCCTGAGGGTGCCAAAGGAAACAGGGTTGAAAAGGCAACCTCAGGAGGTCAGCTGCCTGGAACACAGATTACAGCCCCGAACGATTAGTGCTCAACAGCTGGCAAAGGAGGAGAAAACACCAGGAAAGAGTCAAAGGAGACAGACAGAAGTTTGACTTCAAAATCAAACCAGATTCTTTCTTTGAAAATGTTTTTGGCTAGAACTGGGTCAATATACCGGTAATGAGGGGGAGGGAGATCCAGTTTATAAGGATTACAATTTTATAGTTCACGCCCTTCTTACTCTACTGACCAGTTTGCGGGGCTAAACAACCTAGGCATGTTTTTCTCCTCCTAGTGGAATGAGCTGTGTCTGTCCGAGCAGGCAGACAGGAGAGTTGGCGTGATGTCCTCAACATCCTTCTGAGCACGAGGCCGTGCCAGCCCCCACGCTAGGCTTGGTAGAAAGTGGATCCACAACACACATATCTTATCACTATTTGGTTTTTATCGTGATTAATATTTTAAGTACATCATTTTGTAAGTTATACAAGTACTTATGTTTATTGTAAAACATTTTCAAATTGAATAAAAGTAAAAAATAAATAAAAGCAAAAAGGAAAGAAGTGAAAATTATCTGTAATTCCGTCAACCCAGAGATATAACTGCTTATATTTAGACAGTCTTCTGGTAGGCACATGTGTGTCTTTTTTATTTCTTAAAAAAAACAGATTTCAGGTCATATTATGTATTTATGTGATTTCAAATCCACTCTTATCATCTTACATCAGGACTCCCGGGTTTTATCATCTTCTCAGCTTCAGCAGAATAACTGGCATCTCAAGACAAATAGAGAATTGGCCTATCAGTTCTATCAAAGATGGACTTTTGGGAAGTGCAGGCCTAGAGGCACACTGAGCACAGGCACCTTTGTGAAACTGTCCTTGGGCCTGTCTTGCCCTGGATTTGGGGTGCTATCAGGAAATAGGATCCGAATACCACTGCTCTGGGATTCACTGATTTCATTCTTTTTTTTCCCCCATGGTGACCAGGAGAACCTGCCTCTCAGACCTCCACCTACAGACAGTGTGGTCGCCCAAGGGCCCCAGCTGTGCTTGGAATTCATTGCAGCATTTGGTTATAATGGGCTGCTCCTGGCTAATGTGACAGCAAGTGATATCAAGGCAAGCCCATTCCCGGGGGAATCAGGAACACTGGACATTCCCATCAGGGCCCTGTGGGCTCACTGTGCCCAGAAACCAGTGGAAAGAGAAGTCATCAGACGGCAGGGGTAGCTGACCCCTGTCAGCAGGGTGGGGTAGGAGCGTTTGTCTAATGGGGGGTGGGGAGGACCCCTAGATTCATGAGAACTGTAAGGGACACGTGCAGCGAGTCCACACCAAAAAGGGTCTATTATTAAGAGTTCAGAACTTCAGGGGCGACGTCTTGGTTCCCACCACGAGGTAAGGCACGGAGACCCTCTCTGGTGATGTGGGTGCAGGGATTAGAATGGGCCTGAGGAAGGGCGAGGACCCACGTGGACCTGAGACCCCTGCAGCCACAGAGGCCGCAGTTTGTCCCAGGAGCCCCCATCTTGGTGGCTGGCCCTCAGCAACAGAGACTTCACTCTTCCGATTCCCTTTGGCTCTAATTTCCCCGTCTCCAAATGGGGGACTGGTGACAAGACGCAGTAAGACTCTGTTTTCCGGCTTTCCTCACTCACGTTGGAGCTGACACGGATGCCGGTCTCTGAGGCAGGGAAGAAGGGGACCAGGATGCACTTCCTGAAACCCAGACAAGTTTGCTGCGTGCGCTGTGCTGACAGTGCGCCGCCGGAGACAGGCAAGGCTGACTCCTCTCTTCACGTGACCCGGACAGTGGGGCTCACCGTGCTGCTCTGCGCCCTCGGCGCTCCCCCAAGTGGTTCCCAAAACAGGGATGCAGCGTGTTTGTTCTTGAGTAAGCCTGGTGCCCCCAGCACCGGCCCCTCCCACAGAAGAGGATGAAATGTACTTACATTTCAGGTCTGAAGGTGCCCCGCTGTAGCCACGTTTCTAGAGGTTGCACAAGGACTTCTTTCAGGTCGCCTGGTCACCTCCTCCTTCCTCACTGGAGTTCTGTGAATTCTGGGTTCCCCTCATTGACTTGGCAGTGGCTTCTTGTTCAGAAGATTAGAACTGCAGGCAAATTCTGTTCATTCACATATTTGCCTCTTTCCCTTCCCTCCTGCCCTCGTGGAAGAGTGCTCCCTCCTCTCTCCCTCCTCCTGTCTCCATCCGAGCTCCAGGCCCTCATCCCACACCATCTCAGCGGGGTCTGATTGACTGCACTTTCCTCACCTGTGTCTGCATCCATTTGCTCTGCTGCCTCATTCTCAGCAGCATCTAAATGTGGCCGATGTGTCTCGTACCTTATAAACCCTGTTCAGTTCCTCCCCGATTCTAGTTACTACCCTTGTACTTACTTCCCCTTCACCCTCAGACCTCTAAAAGGGCTGCCTAAATTCATCTCTCTCCCTCCACACACTCACACACACACACGTGTGTGTGTATACATGAGTAAAAAAATTAGAATAGTACAAATGAATCCAGTGAAAAGTGATTGTCTCTCCCAACACAGGCTCCTAGCCACTCAGGTCCCCTCCTAGATGAAATAGTTTCTGTATTCTTCCATGTATGTACAAGTATATATACACACCACACACACATATTTCCCTCATACACACTATGTTATACATTGCTGCTTTCATTTAAGGATATATCTAAGAGACTGCTTTATTTCTGTATAGGTAGATCTTCCCCACTCGTTTTTATGACTACATAGTATTCCATTGTAGGTATGAATCACAATATATAGGCATACCTTGGAGATATTGCCGGTCCCATTCCAGACCACCACAATAAAGCAAATATCGCAATAGAGAGAGTCACACGAAGTTTTTGGTTTCCCAGTGCATATAAAAGTTATGTTTACATTATACTGTAGTCTATTAAGTGTGCAATAGCATTATGTCTAAAAAAACCAATGTACATACCTTAATTAAAAAATACTTTATTGCTAAAAAATGCTCACCATCATCTGAGCCTCTAGTGAGTTGTAACCTTTTTGCTGGTGGAGGGTCTTGTGAAAAATGTAGCATCTGTGAAGCACAATAAAGTGTGGCACAATAAAATGACTTATGCCTGTACTTCACCAGTTAAGTATTGGGGATATTTCGTTTATTTCCAGTCTGTAGTTATTACAACAATGCTGCAATTTATATCCTTGTGTGTGTGTGTGTGTATAAAATTTCAAATGTGCAATTATATCTGAAGGATAAATTCCCAAAAGTAAATTGCTAGATCAAAGACTATTTGCATTCTTTTGGTAGTTTAAATTTGCATTTAAAGTTGGTAGTTATTAAATTACCAGTTTCTACTGTTACTGCGATAAAGGCAGTGCTTTTTCCCTATACCGTTACTAGCAGAATGTGTTAAACCTTTTGAATTTCACTAATCTGGATAAGCAAAAATGGTATCTTATTAAATTGCCTTTATTTTAGTATAAATGAGGTTGAATATCTTTTAAAATGCTTAAGAGCCATTTGCATGTGTGTCTGTCTGTCTGTACACTTGTATATCTAGTTCTTCGCTCATTTTTCTATTGGGTTGTTTGTCATGCTTTAGGGTTTATTTTAGGATGTCTTTAGAGTTTAAGAAAGTTAGTACTTTGTCCAAATTTCCAAGTGAGTCTTTTATCTTTAACTTTGTTTGGGGTAGTTTTGTCATCAGAAATATTTTATTTTTATATGATCTACTTTACAAGTCTTTTCTTTATGGTTTCTGCTTTTGTTCCAAATTGAAAAAGGCCTTTCCCATTATTTTTAATGGAGGTTGATACCATCAGATCTGAATCTTGAAAAGATCTCTCTGGTGACAGTTCGGAAAGCAGACGGCGGGGGCAGTGCTGAAACTAGAGGGCGACTGCACACGTCCACGAGAGTGATGGTAACGGCCTTGTTATGACGGCAGGGGAAGTGGAGAACAGGCATGGATTCAAGGTCTATTTAGGAGGCATCATTGGCCAATAGATCAGATACAGGGGAGGAGATAGGCTTTTGGTTTGAACAAATGGACAGAGGATGTTATTCACTGAGCTAATGGCCCCTGGGAAAGGACTGGTTTGAGGTTTTTTCTTTTTCTCTTCTTTATTTTTGGTGTGGGGAGTAGAGGGAGGACGTCACGAGTGTGGTCTAATACACATTGGCTCTGGGTGGTTTTGAGACTTCCTAAGGGAGTCATTGAGCATCCATCTCAGGCAGATTCTCAGAAAAGGGGTTCTTTCTGGCTGGAGATGAAAACTGAGGAGTCATGAAATGGTCAATGGTATCTGAAGTCATGGACATGAATGAGATTTCTCATGAAGACAACATAGAGTAAAGAGATGGGGGCCTAGAAAAACCCAAGCTTTCACGGCTGGGTGCAAGAGGACCTCCTACTGAAAGCACTGGATGTGAGCCAGCCCCCAATGGTGTGTGCTGACGGGGACTAAGAGACGGGATGGATCGTGAGCTGTGAGGGGGCTGCCTGCCTCACCCAGCGGGGCTGGGCGTCGGGCTGGAATCTGAGAAGGTCGTGTTGGAGAATCCATTGGGCTGGGCAGCTATGTCTGCCAGGAAACTCTGGGACATCCCGTATTTTGTTTTGTGCGCTTTTCTTTCTGCCTTTGTCACCATTTCCACATCATGAGAGGAGATTCAGAAAACAGATTCTTCTCACTCTTCTCCAGAACTGAGATCAAGTGTTTTCTTGCGGCCTTGACTTGTAGGGATTCAAAAAGACTTCTTCAGGAGAAATATGCTTTGTTCTTTCCAGGCGAGGTGGTAGAATATATTAAAGACACAGCATTATACTTCCAAATTGGGGTGTGAATAACACGGGGAAAAGGGTTTTTCAGTGCTTCTACCTAAATGCCTGTTATCATTTTTCTTGCTGTTAGCATGGTGTCACGGAAATGGCCTGGACGTTAAAAATACCTAGACCCTGGTTCAAACCCCAGCACTATCTCTTGCTACAGCTGTGACTTGAGACAAGTGACTCAACCTTTTAAACCTCAGTTTTCTCAACTATAAGATGACTATAATCGCACTGATTTCCAGGGCGAACGTGGAAACTGAAAGATGGAATGCGTACGAGACCCCAGCAGGGGGCTTATCACCGATGGGTGCTTAATGCCTCCACTCACCTCCTTTCCTCTCCACCGTCTACACTCCAGATCTCACATGCAGATGTTTTTTTTTTTTCTTTCCTTCTCTCACAAAACCAGCAAAGTCTTCTGTATTCCTCTAAGCAACAGAAGACTTCTCGGCTGAAATGGTACATTTATATTCTTATTAACTTTGCCACTGGTTTCTGAGTAACTGTACTCGGCGAGTAAATATTCAGAGAGCTGAAAGGACCAGGATCCAGGGTCTTGAACATCCATGCACTCGGCGTCAGAAGACAACCAGCGAAAAGTGTGGTGGGAAAGGGAAGTGGGAAGTAGGGAAACACGTAGCCTGTGTTGTGAGGCCGGAGGCTGGAACCGGGGCTTCTCATGGCACCACAGTCAACCTACTAATCTTTCCAGAGGATTACACAATTCCTCTTTAACATCACCTAAGCCACCCCCTAGAGGAAAGCTTGTGACATTTCTCCGCCAAAGTCTGATTCATGCACATCTTATTTCAAAACATTTGGGCATGAGACCTCACCTGATTCAGACATTCAAATTTTGCTGTGTTTTAAGAGAGAAGAGCATCCCTGTGTGGGTGGAAAGAGTGCTGGCACGAGTCCATAGCTTTATTCTGTGTCCCAAGCTCTGGCACTTGGTCCCTGATGAGGTGGGCTGTGCAGACACTTGCCTGCTTTGGGTCTAAGAGAACTCACCTTTCAAATGACAATAGGACATGCCCTTTGATCTCTGGGATCCCTTCTAGTTCTGAGGAGCTATGAAACTAAAAGCCTAAGGGTCCTGTAACTTCACCGGTGCTGGAATTGGTTTTCCAAGTCCAATACGGATTCAGTGCTCAAATTAGCAAATTTCACATTTTTATGATTTGCATCTTGTTGTGCAGCAAAACATGTATCATTGGTTAATTAATGCTGCCAGCACAGCACTCTGCTAAACGATTGTTTAGCCTAGAGTGGAATAAAACGCTACGATGACTGGTATAGTATCATTATGTAATAGAAAATTAAAAATCTGATAATTTGATTGGAAGTCTCAGGTGAGTTTTTTGTATAAAAATGTTAACCTCAAGTAGCTATAAGCAGGTAAATGTTTTATTCATCCCACTGATACGAAATAAATGCTTGTGATATAAATTATGTATAATTAATACTCCTGGGATAAAAAAATGTATGCTAATATGTTGTCAGTTAATTAAGAAAGGAATAGGAGGTAAACAAAGGTGATTATAATTTATCCTGGGACCATAAACAGAAATCGTGCCTCAAATATTCTCTGTAAAAAAATACATTATACAGCAAATCCTTCGTTTTCATCCAGAGCATCCGCCTAATGGTTCGCAGCAACTGTTCAGTGGAGATGTTAAATGAGGAAGCAGCTTGTGAGAGTCGGCCGGGCTTGACCCTCCCAGTCACTGGGGCTCCACTAAGATGGTCTTTTATGGTCAGCCCTGGTCTCTTCAGGAACATTCTATGAAATATAGCTTTTTAGGAAGCCAGAAGCTAAATTAAAAGAAAAAAAATGACATCCAACTAATGAAAACTTGAAAAAGTGTACATATACAAAATGACAGTCTTATGCTTCCTGGCTAATTTAATTCTCTTTTGTGAAATTGAGTAGCAGATACCTGGCACCTGCCCCTACGTGTGGCTGGATGAAGTTGCAGTGACGGACGGTATGGACCGGAAAAAGATATCATCTGAGTGTCTCTGAGCCCTCTTCTCTGTTCATTCATTCATTTAACAAACGTTTATTAACCACCTACTCTGTGCTAGGCATGGAGGACAGAAATGCACTCTGGATGTTGTCAATCTTATTTCTTTTCCACTGGCAAGTGAGAGTCCTCCCCAACCTATAGGGTCTTGATGTTCTGATGAAAATATCCAGCAAAGAGCTACATATGGAAATTTGAAGCCCTGGAGAAAATTCTGGGATCAAAATAAAGGTTTGGGTCATCTAAGTGGTACGAGCAGAGGACTGGGGGGAGATGCTCAGTGATCATGAACATTCAGGTGTGGGGCGAATCAGAGCCTGGAAAGAAGGACCGACCAGCAGCTCAGAAGGGTATGTGGAAACTGAGGGGTCACAGAAACTAGCAGACGGGGAGACTCAGGAAAGACGGAGCTGTCCCCGGGGTAGCTGGAATGGAGAGGTCCTGCCCACAAAGAAAGAGAGATTTTCGGTGGATTCTGAAATTATGAGGCTTAGCACAAGCTGCCACAGCAAAGTGGAGAGGTGCAAGTCGGACTGCGCTGTGTTCGATGGGTATCCAGAGCTAGTGAAGACAATCACTGGATACATTAGGATAAGAAGTGGGAGAGAGGGTTTGGATGGTGAAGCAGATTTAAGGGGGGGCATTTTAGAGGGTAATTCAGTTTCAAGAGTGACACAGGAGGGAATGGCATACATTTTGGGATTGGAGAGACACTATTTATTTATGAACTGCTAGAAGAGCCAGTGAAGGAAGATGGGAAGGCATCGAGGGCACAGAGAGAGGGCCTGTCCTTGGAGAGCGCCAGGCTGTATCCCACCTCTGAGGCAGGAGACAAAGCAGCGAGGCTGATGGGGACTTCTCTGTAGGCCTGTGAGCAGAGGGGCTGGGGGTGGCCAGTTGGCTTCAAATTTCTCTGAAGCAGGAGTTCCAGGTTAAATGCCAGAGTGGGGTGAAGGAGGCTGAGCAAGGAACTAGGATCGCGGTGAATGTTCAGAACTGTCGTTGAGAGAAGTCGGAGGGGAAGCTCACCAGGGACAAGAGGGATCCTCTCTGCCTGTCCTGAGTGCAGAGTCCTCGCACCTGCAGCTCTTCCCAGCCCTTGCTGGACCCGCAGGCTTCCCTTCTGTTACAGGGAAGAGATGGAAGTGTTGAAGGGGAATTCCTTTATCTTGTATTCGATATGCTCCTTGCTGTGGATATTTAAAATACTTATTTTTCCAAGTCCTCTCCTGCAGCCCTATAAGGTGAGTATTAGTAGTTCCTTTTTTTTCGAGTGAGAAAACAATGTTTCATTTGATCCCAGAGATTCACAATTTCCAATTTTGCTGGATGATCAGAAGAGAAGTTTCTGTGTGATGAGACTCTTTTTTTTTTTCAGACAAATTTTATTAGCCAGATGTGGGGAAGACCTTTCTATTTTTGATCCTAAATGCAAAAACCATAAGTTAAAATATTAATAAACTCCATCTAATATAAAAAATGTCTGCATTGCAGAAAACACCATAAACAAAATAAAAAGAAAAATGATGTACTGAGAAAAATAATTTGCGAAGGACTTCTTTCCTTAACATTTGTTTTTATTTTTCATTTTTTTTTTTTACTGTGGTAACATTGGTTTATAGCATTATATAAATTTCAGGGGTACATCATTATACTTCTGTTTCTGCATAGATTACCTCATGTTCACTGCCCAAAATGGCAGTAAGTGATAAGACTCTTGTAGGCAGCCACCACTCCCAAAAGTTGTTCTCGTTCCCATGTGGCACCAAAAAAGTTTCTAAGCCCTTCCTAAGAAAGGAGATTTGAAGAGAGGCATAGGATGGGCATGTCTTATATCTCTTGGGTTACACGCTTTGGTGGAGGTTGTTGCAAGGAACCACAGACAAATAGGTGGTGGAGCCTATTTGGGGGAGAAATCCTGTAAGCCCTGATCTTTGCCATCTTCAGACAGAAACTGCGAGTTCCCAGCACTTGCATGTCACTATCATTGCGAGCAACGATTGAGTGAATCAGGATTTACAAACTCAGAAGAGTTTCTGAAATATAAATGGAAAATAATACCATTATTTTATAAAGCTAACTGTGCTGTGGCGTGGGAATTCTCTGGTATGTGGAATCAGACTGTCAGACAGACAGTTCTGACTCTGACACGAGGTGGGGGACTAACAAATTCCCAGTCTGAAATGGGTACAGTAATTCCTACCTCCTAAAATAGGGTAAGGTTAAAGTGAGGTAAATATCAGGGTGAGAAGTTGGAAATAAGTTAAGTCTCCAATGCATTGTCTGTCACCTAATAACAGTAGATCCTGTTTTCATTGTAGTTGAAAATATTTATCATTGTCGCCATCTTTTGCATTGTCATCATCATCATCATTGTCTTTGCATCATGGTCCTAAAACTTATTGTCTGTGGACTTTAAGTAATTTACTCTCAGTCAGGAAATTAGAAGTCACTCTATGTAGCCCAAGTCAGAAGGTTTTTTAATGTGAACAGTTCATTGAAGTTTAATGTTCATAGAGAAAAAAATATACAAATATTAAAAGTGGAGCTCAATGAAATTTCACAAACTTAACATGCCATGTGACAAGAATCTAGATTAAGAAGTTGAACATTAACAAAAAGTCCCCCTCCATGTTCCCTTCTAGTCATTACCTCCTCAAGAGTAGCCAGTATCCTAACTTCTAAAACCATAGATTATTTTTTTCTCATTTTAAAAATTTAGCCAAATGGAATTATCTGGTATGTATTTTTTTACATCTGAGTTCTTTTGATTGTGATTCATCTATTTGTTGAAGGAAATTGTAGTTATTTCATTCTCATTGCTTTATAGTATCCCATTTATGAATATACCACAGTTTATCTATTGTACTGTTAATTCATAGATTGGGTGTTTTTCTAATATGAGCCTATTTAAATATTACTGCTATGAATATGCTTGAATATTTTTTGTGAGTATATGTGCACATTTCTATTGATATATATGTAGGCGTGGAATTGCTAGGATGTAGAATATGTGTATTTTCAGTTTTAGTGGATAATGTCAGTTTTCCAGTTTTCCAACCACACATAAGCATAGATGTCCCAATTTACTCTCCTATAAGTGTGTGAATTCTAGTTGCTCCAAACACAACACTTAGTTTTATATGTCTGTCTTTTAAATTATAGACTTTCTCTCATGTGTATAGTGGTTTTAATTTGCATCTATCTGATGATTAATGAAGTTGATTACCTTTTAACATATTTTTTGCTGTTTAGATATTCTTTTTTCAGGTGCCTATACAAATCTTTTTCCCATTTTGGCATGTCTGCTTTTTCCTTATTGATTTCTAAAAGTTCTTTATATATTCTGGATAGTCTTTCATCAGATATGTCTTGTAAATATCTTTTTCTATTATATGGCTTGCCTTCTACTTCTCTTAAAGGTATCTTTTGGTATTCAGAAGATCTTAATTTAAATGGAGTCCTATTTATCAATTTTGTCTTTCATGACTAGCAATTTTTTGTCTTATTTAAGGTTTGCTTACTCCAAGGTTATGAATAAGTTCTTGTATGTTTTCTTTTAAACCTTTATTGTTTTACCTTTCACATTTAGACCTACAATCATCTGGATTTGATTTTTATGTATAGTGTGAGGTAGGGGATCAAAATCCATCCCCCCACCCCCACCCAATGGGTATCCAATTGACCCAGCACCATTTATTGAAAAGATAACTCTTGTCAGAAGATTTTAGCAAGAGGAATTAAACCCTAACAAAGCATTTGGAAGGGCTAGGGGGACAAATGACAGTGAAGCCGTTGCCAAAGTCCTTAGCCTTCAGCACTAAAGCAGGAGATGAGCAGGAGCTTGCCTGGAAACCACTGAGAAAATCACACCCACTTTCACACTTTTACCTATGAGTCCACCTATACTTCTACCTGCAACTGCTGCTGGAGAACACGGACTTCTCCTTCCATTTCACTCGTGGACTCACCTGGAAACCTATGGGGAGAGGGATTCTGGGAAATGTAGTTCTAGGGTTCTTCTCTGGGGTGTAGGGAAGACTAGAGAAGGGGGTGGTGATGATGCCAAAGAAACATCGTTCAGCATAGTCATTTAATGTTTTGTGCCTCGGGGGAGGAAATTAAATTTGAAGTTGGATTACGTGGTCGCTAAGGACTTCCTACCTCTAACATTCATTAAAAGTGTTGGATATTAGAAAAGCTTTCTCAATAGATTTTATTCACTCATTCAGGTATTGTACTAGGCCAAGAACATAAAAATGAAAAGAAGGGAAGCTGCTTCCATTAGAAACCCTTCAAATACCACTGAAATAGGGGCATACAAACAGATGATACAACGCAGCAGAATAATGGCTGTGGCTGTAAATGTATGAAGTAGCACGGAGGAGTACAGGCAGAGGAGCAGCCAGATCAGCCTGCGGGGCCGCTCCTGCGGGGCTCCTAGAAGGCTGTGTGGGATCCTGCCTCCAGCAGCATCCTGGGGATTGTGAGCCCGGAGGAAGGAACAGCAGGTGCATTGAGGGATGCGGGATGAGGGAGCCGTTACAGTACCTGGGGAAAATGTCAACTCAAGCTTTGTTTCCTTTTATCCTGAATATTTTGAGGAAAACCACAGGTGCCTTCAAGGAAACAGATGGAAGTTGTAATCTGTTTTGTGTAACAAAAGCATTAGGCAGCGTTTGTGTGGCTTTGGGCAAGTTCCTTCCTCTTCGTGCTATGATCTCTCTCGCTAAAATCTCCAGGATTCTTCATCCCTCCTTTGGTTCAGGCTTTCTAGGGATCTTGGGTTTGCTCTTCCTCTGTGCTCATTTGCAATCGCAAATATGCAGGCGCCTCGGCTTGGTAGGTTGATTTCAGTGGCAAGTAGATTGGCTTTATCTTCTTTATAGATTTCTCTCCAGAATCCTTGGGAAATGGGGTGGAGTGGTGGCAGAAAGGGGAAGAATGAACTCGGGGTGGGTGTCAGTCAATCACGGCATATTTCAATGATTTCACATGGATTGCAAAGTGTTGAATCACGAGGAGGCTGGCAAAAGGGCCTGCTCCTCACGAGGTCTGGTTAATATCAGGAATTATTGCCTGGAACGCTGCAGGTGTGGATCGATCTCTTTCAGTCCCAGTAAATGGGGCTGCGACTGCCTTTGACAGCCTCAAAGCCGCACAGTGCTCATGCCCCAGGGCAGACAATGATGTGGGGGAGTTGCTGATTTTAGGATAGAAAATTACAATGCTTATATAGTAAACAGCACCTGGAAGTTTACTAATGATTTTTACAATTAACAGCAGCAGTGTGGTCTGATTATTCATGTGCGCTTTCTATGAAAGAAAAGAAAGGAAGCAGATGTTGAAAAAAGTCACATGGCTTAGATTTCACTGCGAGGGGGAAGTGGTGCTGAAAGAAGGATGGAAGGGTAGGAGCAGAAGGAAGGAAAGAGCGTGAGGTAGAGATGGCTTCCTGTTATTTTCTTTAGGCTGTAATATGCAAATCACCCCCTTCCAAATCTGGAAATTAACCTTCAGATATGTGCGATATCATAATGACTCTTTTATGCATTATGCGTATTTGAAACCTCATATATTTTAAAGTGGTTGGACAATTTTATCGGTGCATTAAGTATTCAATAGAAACATATATGATTGGGCATTTTTCTATTTCCATACTGAGGATTGGGTTGCTCTGACAAACATGGACGATGCTGGCTGAATTCTTCCAAATCCCACCAGGTGGGCTTACGGTTAATTTCAGAGGACTCCTATTTTCAACTAGGAAACCATCTGTATTATATCTTAAAGCTTGATGACTGATTCCATTTTTCTTCACCCATCGCTGATCAATTTTTTTAATCCCTTGCTCAACCTATGATAAATTCAATTTCATTTGTCTATTCTTGCAACTATTTACTTTATGTGTTGGAAATATGATGCAGCAATATTACTTGATGTTCTGAAGACTTAAATGTTCTCTTATCTCAATACACACGGGTCACAGATAACTTTGTTTTCCATATTTTATCCTAGTCTTTGTCTATATGAAGACTTCTTTTATATAGTTGCAGTCATAGGAAAATGTTATTTTGTATCTTGCCTTTTTTTAAGTTTAAAAACACATGGAAATGTTTTTATTTCTAGCAGAAAATATATCTTATTTTTCATGTACAATAATTAACCAATTATTGATGGGCAATTTTGTGTTATGTTAGGCAACACTGTAATGAATGCATTTGAGTAGATTTTTGCTCCTGTTACATTCTTCCTTAGTGAAGATTCTGAATGATGGGATCACCAGGTGACAGAGAAGGGGCGCCCAGCAAGGGTGCTCGGCTTCTTGTTACTCTGTTGGACTGGAAGCTGTGCTCCAGGGCCTGTGTGTGCTGAGCTCATCACTGACTCGTCAATACTGGAGTGGCTGACTGCGCACGCACATATGTGTGTGTGTGTGTGTGTGTGTGTGTGTGGTAATTTTTCTATCTATAAACTAGTATCACGAGGTGGTTTTTAATCTTAGTATCTTTGATTATTGGCCAAGAAAATATATTTTTTAAAATTTTTTATTTATTGAGTTTTCTTTCATATATCAAAGGACCTTTTATATTTTCCCATTTATCCACTACTGGAATCTTAACATTTTATTTAAAAATTTCATACCCTCCATGAGGGCAGGAATATATATATATATATATATGTGTGTATATATATATATATATATATATAATTTTTTTCCTTTTATTTTTGTTCAGCTAATGTTTAGAACTACACCTGGCACAAAGAAAGTCCTGTAAAAGTACTTGTGGAATGACTGAGTAGGATGCACATACATGAAATCTTTATCAATTCTTAGATATCTGGGAACAAAATGGTTAATTTTAAAAACAAACCATCTGCTCTAAGCTTGGAACTTGCCCAACTACCAACTTTTAAATACTAACTTTGATTATTCCCACATTTTTGACCAAATTAATGTTCATAATCTTTTGTCAATTACCTTCATTAGGTATACTAATGTATATTTCCAAAATTTCAAACATTTTTGATCTCCGCCCTCTAAGATTTTGCTAATATACCTATGAAGGATCATAAACTGTCGTACAGACTTGACCTTCCCTCTGCCTTGCTTCCTTCCTTCCTTCCTTTCTTCCTCCTTTCCTTGCTTCAGTGTCTCTGCTGCCCAGGACCCCATAGCGAGTACTGGTTGTATTTATGATTCCTAATTAACAAAATCACATGGTTTAACTTGTACTTAGATCTGGGTCCAACTTGGATGAGGAGCCGAACTCTATGGTGCACTTTGAAGGGATGACAAATAGCTGTGTATTTCTGATCTTTTCTCTTGTGGTAGATCTGCCATCACCAATGGACAGTTTGGTTTATCATGTCACTTACAGCCTTTGGAATACTCTATAACTGTCTTCTGCCACATCTGTGGATCCACAGTAAAGACAAAATCATGTGTGAGAAGTGGAGGTGCTGACAGCCTGTCTACTACACGAAGTAGCAGCACGAGGGCAAATAACATGGTGACCAACGGCTAATCTCTGTCATTTGCCTTAATCTCTTCTTTAAAAACACATTAGGTTGGTGTTCACCTAAATGCTATATTTCATATATATCACAAAGAAAATTCAGGGGAGATTTCATAGGTAAAGAGAGAGAAAAAATAATATCCTGCATGTCTTCATTGATGTTGGTCCAATGCATCTTAATACTCTGGGCCAGTTAACTATCATCTTGGAGCCTTTCTTCACCTATAGATTGTGGATGATATTAAATGCTTCACAACATTCTTGGGGAGTTAAATGTGAAAATGGATACAAAGCACTTGGCACAGTGCCTAGCACATGAAAATCTCAGTAACTGTTAGTTCTCTTTCCCTTTCTTAATAGACAGATGGAGACTGTAGATAACTTCTTGCACATTGTAAAGTTAGTAGAGTTCTGAAACCAACAGCTCTTAATGGTCTAAATGTAGGCTCTACTGAGATACACGTGCTAATGTGTTAGGTGATTGTCTCATATATATGGGAAAAGCCTTGGTCTTTGGTCATTCAGAGGAGTTAACATCTGGATATTCATACTCATATACTTTTATCCCAGACAAAATGTCAAAAATTACACAAATGTAAGGATGAGAATTAGAAATTGGCTTCCAGTCTTTTGGGACTTGGCTACTCACTTGAGATAAAAATCAGAACAGTCTGGAGGCATTTTCTACTTGGCATGAAATTCTTTTCTCTTTTTTATTGTCCTTTAATCCCATGGGTTATAAATCTAAGCACCTCCTGTTGATAAATGTGCCAGCTTCTTCTGGCAGGCTTCCAAAGTGGGCATTCACTTCTCACCACTCCATATATACTAAGTTTCGTGGATTTCACCATATTATGAGGAACTCAAGGGCCGGATGGGCAAACAGGTAGACAGGAGTCATATCACGATAGAACATTTTCTATTTGGTTCAAAGTGGCCTGCTAACCCCTGCTCCAGTCTTATCAGCTAATGGACAGTGTTCTCTCTGAAGCTGATAAACAAAATATTTCTCCCTAATCACTCAGGTTAGGGAACAACGGAGAGACACAACAGGAATATGGGGATTGGCTGGGGGAATGACAGCCTGAGTCTGCACATCCAACATATTCCAAACACAGCTGTCTATTCCTGGGGTATCCTAACTCCACCAGATAAAACCTCCCGGCTGTCTGTAAATGATTACTCTATCTAGTTTTCATATTGAAAACTAGTTTTTACCTTAAACAGAGCCACTGCAATGTGACCAGTGTGTGAACAGAGAGTGGAAGGCTACAAGTCCCATTCTGTGGACACTGAGCCCCATTGCATCGTGGCAAGAGAGTGGACCTTGGATTGACAGAATGGCTGCCAGTTCACTCATCCCTCCAAACTTTCCTCCCACTACCATTTTCTAGGAATCTCCAATCCAGGCTCATAGTTCTTGCCATCGCCACCTGCAACTAGTATCCTGGACTCTTCTCTCCTGAGAATTTTTAAGTAGAGGGTTTGGAGGTTATAGAAAATATATGAAGTACATGGTGTCTAAACTCTACCCTCAATAGGCCATGGATGACATATGGAGGCTGACGTACCTCAGAACTTTATAAAGCCTGATGCAAAAATCATGAGAAGTCCTTGGGGAGAGGGAAGTTTGTTGAGCCCCCCTTGGCAGTAGCAGAAGGTGGAAGAGGGAGGATATAGCAGCCTGGAGCAGAAAAGAATCATTGCCCACAGACGGGGGGAGGGATGGACTGATTGGGCTTCATTTTTTTAAAACTATCTCGTGCTTTCCTGGATGGATGTCTGTCAGCCCATTAACATCAACAGAGTAAGGCAGCATTGGTCAGCCCCTCTCAGCCAGGGGTGGAAAGGTAACATTAATTCAGCGCTAGGCCAGAGCTCTGGTAGAGAGCCCATGGCAGGCAACGCAGTGTAGCTGGGAAGGCTTCGTATAGTCTCTGAGCCCCATCGTCACCCCATGTGATGTGGAATTACAAGGAGGCTGTCAGCTGAGGGACAATAGCAGTGTCTGGGGAGGAAATCCAGGAAGTTCTATGGTGGGGAGGGAGCCGTAAGGAGAGAGTTCAGAGTCCAGCTTGTAATCCTGGGGACCCTATTCCCTGAGACATCCCCAAACTTACCTGAGGAGAATGAACTAAAGGTATGCTTTTACCCCATGACCCAGCAGACATTACTAACAATGCAGCTAGTATTCCCATGAGAATAAAGATGAGCTCATGGGAACACTACCCGGCCAAAGCAATGTGAGAAAGAGCTAATAAACAGAACTAAAGAGCTAATAAACAGAACAGCTAATAATCAATACCTGAGGCATCCAAACTAACAGGACAATATAGAATAAGAATTTAAAATATATATAAGGTACTCTCAGGACAAAAAGGAATGATGTTGGAAACAGGAACAGGCATACATGAAGAAGACTGGCTATGGAAAATGAAATTGTTGGAAATAAACTCAATGAATGGAGTTTTATAGAAGAATAGATATAGTTGAAGAATAAATCAGTAAGTTGAATGTTAGGTTCAAATAATTCTCTCAGAATACATCTGAAAGCAATAAAGTAATATGATGATTGAAAAAAGTTAAAAGATACGGAGAAGTGACAACACTAATTTAATAAAAGTTCCAAAGGCAAGAAATGAGTAAATGGATGGAAGGAATTACTATCGTTATATATTAGAATATTTCTCCTTATTTCTGATTTTTCATAATGATTCCTTATTTGCATCTTCTATTTAGCATCCACTTTGTCTATATCTGAACTTCATATAAGTCAAAAGTCTTATCTCCTTTCATTCCCCCCATCTCCTTATCTCCCTGCTCCATTCTATTTTCCCCAATATTCCATTTAAGTATTTTATTATAACAAATTGATATGAAAATTAATTTATGAAGACTACATAAATAATAATAAATTAGGGGTAACCACCAAAGGAGTAGAAATAAAATGTGTATTTTACAAATCTGCAATATAACATTCATTCTTTCCAATGAAACATAGGAGAGAGGAAAAGAAGCACACACACACGGGATAATTAACAAATCCCTCAGCCCACTCTTTGGAAATACTAATAAACTAGAAGGTCCCTGACAAAACGGACCTTCCAAATAAGAGAGAAGATGCAAATAAACAAAATGTACTATGAAAAATGGAAAATAACGACATACTAAAATTAATACATAGTAATATTGTAAAAAAAAAAAAAACTCTGCCAATAAATTTGAAGGTTTGAAAGACCTCTCTGGAAAAATAAAGCTCTCAGAGGTATCAGCACCACACGAAAGGGGTCTAGACTCCTCTGGCCAGTGGAAGGTGGAGGAAGTGATGTCTCCCAGTCTCAGGCCTCGCCCTTCACTGGCTCCTGCGTGGCCTCTAGCCCTCTTTTCCCTGTCACTGAGCCCTGGGTTCCAGGTTCTCCAGGCGGCATAGCTGTAGGATGGGGGAGTCACCTGACCTGCAGGAACCTATTGTGCTAAGCCACGCAGATTTGGTGGTGGTTTGTTACAGCACCTGGCTGGTATTAATCACCCTCACTCTTAAAAGGGCACAAGACATTGATACATTTCATCTTGCTGAAGAGCAATGGGAAACCAGGGTATTTCCTCTATTTCCCACGAAGAGAGAATCATCAACTCATGGTGACGTCAAGGGATCCCTGACTAGTGTGTGGACTCCTTGTGGGCTGGGATTTTGTCACGTTCATGTGTGTTTTGTGTCCTCTCTTCCTCCCAGAGTAGTGCCTGGCATGGAGAGGGTGCTCAGTGAGTGGGTCTAGAGGAATTAATGAATGACTAGATGAGTCATAATTTTAATACGTTCTCATCAAATATTGCCTAAATTTTTGAAACTACTTGATTGGTAAATGTGACTCAACTTGTTGGTTTGCTCAAAAATGGTAAGCAACTAAAAGGAGGGCTAAAATCTCATTTTTATAAATAAAATAAATTTGACTTTTATTAATGTTAAAGTTTCTATTTTTGATTAACAACTTTTTCTTCACCATTTGCATCAATCTAGTTAATGTGGCTTCACACAAATAGTTTGACAATGCCTCACACTTCTGATAAATCTGAGAAGTTCTGGGCTTGATCACCCTCTGAGGTTCCCTCAGCTCTAATATCTTATTATTTGCAGACCCAAAGGAAGCTTGTGATGTTCCTACCACCTGTAAGACTACCTTTGAAATGGGTTAACTTTAGGTAGTTTCACGTGTGTGTTTTGTCTCTTATAATTTAAGTAGTGTGTGGATTTAAAACCATTATCTAACTACCTAACCACCTTCTCCCCTGTGCCTTTCTCTCCCTCTGATTCTGAACATCCCTGAAGACAGCCAGCACGCAGTTCTAAATGGCATGGTGTAAGTCAGAACGGTGCTGTGCAAAATGCAGCTGGAGTGGCCCAGCCCCTTCTCCTAGGGACCCCTTGATGCTATTTAGAGGAGGTGAAGAGACGATTTTAATCAACCAAATAGCTACTGCGAAGCCACATATCCCATAGCCCGCCAGAAAGTGTCATAGCTAAACTATTTCAGGGTTTATTTCAGGCAAACAAGACTGATTAAAAGTGACCAACATGACATGATTGCCCGGGTCTTGTTTATAACCATGAACGTTTTTGCAGAGAAGCCACTGGGCCTGCTCCATTCTATGGTTCTTAGCTGCTTCTCCCCGGTTCTGGCAACCTGGTCTCTGACTAGTTTCTGGAGGGAGTAGTCAGGGAAGATGACTAGTCTGTGCTAGCGTTGCCCTGATCAGCAGGTTAGCGTCTGGATAGGCCTGCAAGGGACCTGAGGGGGCTGCAGGGGGAATGGAAAGTAATATATTTCTTTTTTTTCTTTTTGGTGAGGAAGACCAGCCCTGAGCTAACATCCGTTGCTAATCCTCCTCTTTTTGCTGAGGAAGACTGGCCCTGGGCTAACATCCGTGCCCATCTTCCTCCACTTTATATGGGACGCCGCCACGGCATGGCTGACAGGCAGTGCGTCGGCGGGCGCCCGGGATCCGAACCAGCGAACTCCGGGCTGCCAAGCGCGGACTAAACCGCTGCACCACCGGGCCGGCCCCAATATATTTCTTAACTACTTGTTTGGAGCAGTTGTGATCTCTGACAAGGAATTAATAAGTAGCAGGCACCCAAAAACTTGACTCTCATTTGTAGTCCTAATGATGGTTATGGATAACAATAATAAAAATATAGTGAGTTTAAGAAAATAATAGTGCTAACCACTGTCCACCAAATCTTAACCTTCTGGATCTTTGTAACTCCAATGACCTACCCTTGATGGGTAAAGAACCAGAAGGGAGCAGGAAATTATTCCTTCATCCACACATATTTGCTGAGCCCCCTGAGGTGCCCAGGACTGTGAAGGGCACTGATGGCACAAAGCCAAGGGAGCCAGTCTGCCCTTGATCGCTCCAGGGTAATGTGAACGCCATGTTGGGAACTCCTGCTTCAGCTGGAGTGGTTTTCAGGTCTCCGAGTGCTGCTCCCTGAGGTATGACTCAGCCGCAATAAATACGTGTGCAGCCTTGAAAGATTTTACCGTTAGAAATTTTATTAATTGTTTTCTCTGATGCCCAAATGACCAATAGTGAGTATAAAACTTTGATTTTTATTAAATACAGGCTTGCCCTTCTAACCAAATAATAGAGCCTAGTAGCTAGTACAACGTTTAGGAGACTATGAAACATGGAGCTAGAATAGACAACGACGTCTTCTCCTGTGTGTTTGTAGCCATCAAAGCAATGAGCTCAAAAGGAAGCATAAGCCTTCCACTGACAAACATCTAGTGATTTCCTGCCAGCTCTGCTTGCTCCTTGCTATACCTTTCAAGCTGTCAATCCCTCTTCTCCTCGAGGTGGCCGGACACCATTCTCCATGTTTTAGGGAGTTCTCTTGCTAACTTTTGGGAAGTTCTCTCCCAATCCCAACCTGAGATTGGTCTGCATGTTTTGTGCTTTAAAGACTGAAGACGGGTTTGTGGCCAGTTAATCTGGATTTGACCATAGCTCCATCACACTAGCTGTGTGGCTTTGGGGGGATATTTGTCTTCTCATAGACACTCAGCTTTAGCTCTCTTATCTTTAAAAGCGAAAATGAAAGAATACGTAGGAGAGCATCCAGCCTGACCCCTTGGGGCAGAACATACGCTCGGCAAAGCGACTGGCCCTTCTCTCCCCACCTATGCCCAATCTGCCTCTTTGACAATAAGAAGAGGAGCTATGCTGTGGAGCAGCTACACCCTGCTGAGTGCCTTATATGTATTGTTCAACTGAATCTTCCCCACAAACTTAGGAGATAGGTGCTTTTATTATCCAGAATTCACGGATGAGAAAACTGAAGGCAAAGACAGAATGAGAAACCTACTCAATTTCACCCAGCTCGCAAGCAGCAGTCAAGTTTAAACTCAGCCATTGTCAACCCAGAGCCCTTGTTCTTTTTAATCTTTCCAGATTGTCTTTGACATTCGTGTCCCTCTCTCTTTCCTGGGAACAATTGTGGGACACTGAAGAGCAAGAGAGAGAAAAAACCACACACCATGCTTGG
Source organism: Tapirus indicus (assembly GCA_031878705.1). Taxonomy (NCBI): domain Eukaryota; kingdom Metazoa; phylum Chordata; class Mammalia; order Perissodactyla; family Tapiridae; genus Tapirus; species Tapirus indicus. Next base: position 6,281,691 of record CM062923.1, on the reverse strand, counting down.
TGGGAGAGCAGTGTATGAGAGCACGACTTTTCATCTCTCTGTGTATTAGCATCGATGCCCAAGTGGTAGCAATGATCACAGCCAGCACATGCACGGTTCTCTCCGTAATGCCCATGTCAGTTGATCTCAATCCATTTCCTACCATCTCTGCATGGCAGGGAGATGTGCGCGGGTCTCACACCTCGTGAATGACTGTGTAGAGCCTTACCCCAGGTCCTCACAAGATTTTGTGTTCTTTTCATGACATCTTGCTGTTTTTTTCTTAGATATAACCCGGTGTACTGCCAGAACACTAGTGACTTAGAGGGGAGCCCAACTGCACTGTGATTTCATGGTGACATCTCTGCCTCGTGGCATCGAAGGAAAAAAGATAACAGAGGAGGATTCCTTTAGGGCAGGGGTGGTGAACAATGGTCATGGGCTAAATCCACACACCGCCTCTCTGGGTGAATCAAGTTTTATGAGAATACAGCCACACCCAGCCGTGTATGTTACTGCTTGTGGCAGCTTCCACGCTGCGATGGCAGAGCTGAGAGCTTGTGACGGAGACTCCATGTCCCACAAAGCCAGAAAACAAAGAAGCTCTTGAAGCTCTCGATGACTGATGGGATCCTGTCATAAAGACAGTGGGGCCAGTGTGAGGAGCTCTGAGTGTCCCAAGTTGGGACACCTGAGCATTAAAAAGAAAAATTGACACATTGAATAAGGAAAAATCCACGCGTCCATAACAATATCCAAAATATTAATGAGAGAAAGAGAGAAGGTGGGAAAAAAAAGAGGAGGGTTTTTTTCTCTAGAGAAGAGCGCCAGATAATAGAGCGAATCATAGAGTTAGGAAAAAAAACAACAAAACACAACTTTTATGGCACTGCTGCTAGGCAAAAAATAAATTAAAAAATGAAAGTATCTTGAAGACTGTAATTATTTTATTGGCTTGTAATTATTATATGCAAAAAATATTATCCTGGACAGAGCAAGAAATCCAGGTCAGGAATCAAGTTAAAAACCACGAAATCAGGCTTTCATGCTGAAATGGTGGTACCGATGGCCTGCGACAGAAAGGGGCCTTTCTGGTGCACCGCGCAGGCCGCCCGCGGGCCGGGTCTGTAGGTGAACAGCAGGGCTCCCGCTTCCCTGCTGGTGCTTGTGGCCTGCAGCTGCCATTTCCTAGGCTGGGTCGGGCCTTGCCAGGCGGGGACTGAAAGGCCCCCCCCAGGAGGGGATCCGATTCATTGCCCTCTCTTTTTGCACGATGTGACAGTGTTTCGTTCGTTGGTTTTATTTTCTCATTTTGTCACTTTTATTTCAAGGAATAGCGATTCTATAGCTTCCCTGATGCTGCCGTCTGACCATCCACGCTGGCCAAGTGTCCCCCTTATGGTTAATCTCCTCCTGAGGTTTTTCACTGGGCCTCTTTTTCAGACTTCATGCACATTCACCTTACTGGCCACTATTGATTTTTCAAGTCTTCCTAATAATGAGCAGCTGGAATGTGCAATGGACGCTAGAGTCAGTTTAAATAAGTTTGAACCTGGATTGTGCCATTGGCTGTGATTTAGGATGAGTTGCTTAACCTTTTTTGTGCCTCAGTTTAGTCATCTGTAAAATCAGGCTAATCGCTCCGTATTAGTTTGCTAGAGCTGCTGTAACAAAGCACCACACGCTGGGCGGCGGAAACAACAGAAATATGTCCTCTCGCGGTTCTGGAGGCCAGAAGTCCGAGAGCAAGGTGCCGGCAGGGTTGGCTTCTGCTGGGGACCGTGACGGAAGGTCTGTTCCCGCCTCTCTCCTCGGCTTACAGGTGGCCGGCTCCTCCCTGTGTCTCTTTCATTGTCCTCCCTCTATGTACATCTGTCTCCAAATTCCCTCTTTTTATAAGGCCATCAGCCATACTGGATTAAGGCCCACCCTAATGCCTCATTTTAAATTGATTCCCTCTGTAAAGACCCTATCTCCAAATGTGGTCACATCCTGAGATCTGGGAGTTAGAAATCCGATATATGAATTTTGGGGGGGATTCAATTCAACACAAAACACATTGCGATCTCCGTTATAACCCTAGTGGGAGATTAAATGATGTGTAGATGTAGCACAGAGCTGGTTTGCATAAACACTGAATAAACATTATCGACAATAAGTGGCTCTCCCAGCTCTCCTTTAGGAGAGGTTTTTGTACCTTCAATTGTTTCTCTGGGTCATTTCTGAATCTCTCATCATCCCTAGAGCTCTCCATTGGGCTCTTTCCAAAACCCTCTTGACTTTTCAGTTGCAAATTCCAGAACTGGGAGATGGAGGGCAAAGACAATCTGAGAACCACACTGGTCTCCACAGAGGGTCCGATTGCACATGGTGCCGACTGGGCCCTGATGCTGGTTATTTGGGCGTTTCCCTCTGCTGGCCACTCTGCTCTGCCAGCTCCAAACACTCCCTTCCCAGCCACCCCTGTAGGTGGATCACCTCCCCTCTCCCGGAGGACCCTTCATTCCTAGTTCAGTCTTTGAGCAAGACTTGCCCTCTGCAGCTTCTGTTTGGTTGGTATAACCTGTCTGCCTGTGTGCCTTGTACCGGGTTTTCTAAGGAGAGATTTCAGATCTGACCCTGGTGGGTGTAACTCTCCCCTGTCCATCCCCCACCACAAGCACTCTAGTTGGGTGAGCCCTCTAGGCCAGGGATGTCCTAACAGGGGCCACCAGCCTCTTCCTGTTTCTCCTTTATTCATGCAGTGGACACTTTCTGGACATCTAGCAGCCAGTCCCTTCTAGCACTGGTTCTTGGTACAGATGAGTCGGGCATGGTCCCAGCATTCAGGTTGCTTTCAATCTGGTGGGGGAGATGCACTGATTTCTGGGGCTGGCACCCTCATCCCTGGGCACCATGGCTGCCCTCCAGCTCTCAGCTTTAGCCTTCTCCTCTGGGAAGCCTTCCCTGACCTGGGAGTTAGGTGGACTCCTTCCCTCTCCTAAATTCCTCTTGCACTTGTCTGTACCTTTCAGAGCACTGGCCCTCATCTGCCTTCCTGCGTCCAACACACTGGACTCTCTGAGATTCACCCTGGCAGAACCAGCCTCACTCCTGACTGGAAGGGCATAAACAGCTGCAGAATCGCTCACTTGAGTGACATACGCTGGCAGGCTCTGCTCACTGCTCGGTGTTGGGCTGGCTCCCAGTGCCCTGACCTGCAGGCCTGCCTGCCCTGCCACTACCGCTGATGATGAGGAGGGAATCCTGGCACCAATGGCACTGAATGTCCCATCTGACAAGGACCTTTGGAACCTGGGCATGAACTGTGGAGAGAGACCTTCAAGAATAAATGCAGAACCAGCGCTGTGCCTTATTTTTTAGGACTTTCCTTCTGTTTTCAGCCCAGGAGCCAGCCTGGTGTTGCATTGCCCCCAAGAGCACAGGGACCTGCATTGGTCTTGCCGTCTCCTCAGTCTTATAGAATGCCCAAAGAGCGACTCAAGTCTTTTAAACATTGTGGAGGAAATGCAGCCTGGCCTCTGCCCTGACACTCAGCAGGCAGGTGGGCACTGGCCTGCGGATTCCCTTGTCTTCTGATATTGACTCCCAAAGCAACTGGACCCTTTGGGCTGGACAAACTAGTGACGTATTACCCATGCAAGTGAGCTGACAGGAAAGGAACATTGTGGAGACTGCAGCCCATTGGAGCCTGTGGTTTCAGAAGAAAGAGAACCCACCAGGAAGTCAGGAATTCTGTGTCGGCATCCTGATTTGATTCCGCCTCCTGCATAAGGCCTTCTCCTCCATGGAATGTTGATGCACCTAACAGAAAGGGACGTACAATGCGGACTTTTCTCACTTCACAGCCTCATGAAAGGATCGATAACACAACCCTGGAAAAAGAGGTAGAGTTCAGAAATTATTTGTTTCATCATCAAGTTTCTAGCTTGACACTGGTACAGGAAGTCCCAACCACACTCTTTTCATGTGACCAGTCTGTGGGCAAGATTTTTTCAAGTTATATTATTGCCGTTTGGTCTGTGTATGAGCTACAAGGGAAAAAGAAGAAAGGCCGAGGTGCCCATGTAGACTTTCAGAAGAAAAGGAATTTTTTAGAGCTTACATTCCATGCTTAACCACAGTGCTACAAACATTCTTTTTCCTTATCTGCTATTCAAAATACAGAATATTGGAGAATAATAAGCCACAAGATGCATTTGTATTCTGTTTGGGAATGGTATTTTCAAATCCTGCACTTGCGAAGTAGCGTATTGTTATACTGCTTGCCTCTCATGGAAGGTTTATTGTCTTGTTAAAGTAATTACTCTACTACATCAGGGAGATCAAACACTAATCTTAAACAGAAGCCTAAAATCTCTTTTATTGATATTTCACAGAATACTACTTGATATCATTTAAATACTGTTCTAATGGCCTGCATACTCCTTTGAGCGAGTTTCTTCCACCTTCTTCAAAGCCTGTATTAATATTCTTAAACACACACACACACACACACACACACACACACAAGCACACACATGCACACACTTTCACATGCATACACACCCAGGAAAAGAAAAGAAAGAATCTGCCTGTGCTTTCCCATTCCCCAAGTATCCACACCAGTGATTCTTAATTCTCAAATTCAGTGTGTATAAAATACCCAGGAGTCTTTTAAAATGCATATTTCAGGCTCAAAGTTCCTAGAGACTTTGATTTAGCTATAATATGAAGAAGAACCCTTGAATCTGCACTTTCACCCGTGTCTCAGGTGATTGAATGCTTTGACAAACGCCACTCCACACCAACAATTTCAGGGCTGACCAAATCTTAAGGTCACCCTGCCCAAAGCAAAGTATTCCCCTGGGGCTTCCATTGTTCCAGTGGGCAGCACCTTTCCTCAGCTGAGCGTTCAGGGTTTTGGTCAAATGTGTTAGCTCTTCAGTCATCACACACCTTCTTCTGGTCTGACTCTTCTCCACTCCTCCAGGATTGTATTGAGAATGAATTCTCTATACCTCTGTCTCCTCCTCCTCTTGACTCTTGACTCAGTAGTACATGAGCTGCTATGAAGACCTAACCTCTAGTGCGAGACATAGCACAATACTTACCAACAAGAGGCTCTCGGTCAGAACTGCACACTGTCAGAGGAGAGTTGACCTAGTTTCTATTTTAAGGTCCGGACTGGATTGGTCACTTGCCTAAGGAGATCTATCAGGTCTGCAGAGTTTCACGTGTCCTTCTCCTGTGGCACCTATCACTTGACCTTGCATTGTGATTTATTTAGTTCATGCTCGCAGGGCCTTTATTAGATTTAGTTTGCACCTGACTTAGCATGTCACCTGGCATCAACACTAAAATCAATAATTGAATCAGCCAATTAATTCAAATAAAAAGCAACCATACTTTCGACCTCTCTGGTCCCCAAGACACACTAATAACTTATGCTCCCACTTAACCAAAGCTAAATCTTGATTAAGTGACTTTCTCATTATTGGAGTACTTAGGTATCCTTCAAGGCCAATTGATTAGTCAATGCATTGACTGGCCGGAGAGACAGCAGATTTCTGCTCTGTCATCCTAAGCTGGGTGGTTTCCACCTCCCGCAAGGCTTGGACTCTTCCAGCTGGAGGATCATTCATTTATTTACTCATGTGACAAATATTTATTAAGCAGTTATTCTGTGACAGGCTGTAGCCTAACCATGAAAGATAGAAAGAGGAAAATAAGTTGTCTCTGTCTTGAAGGAATTTACAATCTTGGGAAGGAAAAAAATAACAGACATCAAATGATTACCTGCAGCTATGTACAAGCAGAATGTGATCAACTCTTTCTAGGGGGTGAAAGAAGGAATTGGGAAGATCTTGAAAGAAAAAGCATGGATAAGTGGGAGAAGGGCATTCGGGTAAATACCATCTACAAACCTGGAAGTGAGAAAGTGCACAATATATTATAGCAGTCACCAGTGGCTTAGGCTACAGTTCCAGGAGACAGATCTTTGAAATGGAGATGTGCACGTAGTGCGTCTTGAGGATTTCTCCCGAGATCCTCTATGGAGCTGCAAGGAAGTAGGATTGGTCAGAGGGGGCCTGTGAACTGTGATGCAATTGCAATACAAGCCAATCCCCAAAGAAAGCTCTGAGGCTGGAATCACCCTTCACAGTTGTCCTGCTTACGGAAAGGGGCCAGGCTTTTATGCCCCAACAGTGAGCCATCTTAGGGCTCATTGCCCCTGCCCCTAAAGGGCATTACTTTAAGCTAAGTAGCTCTCTTTGGCTGGGGACAATTCTTGGAGAGGGATTTAGCTGACAGCTCTCAGTTGCCAACATTCCCAGCATCTGGGGGAATGAGCGACTCAGTCCTGACCAGAAGTCTGGGCCACATGGCAGCATCCACGATGCTGAGAGAGCAGCTGCCTGTGTAGAAGTGACAGAAAATGGAGGGAAGACAGTGTCAGGAGTCAGATCAAAAAGGATCCTGTTCATCAGAGGCTTGGGCCGATCTTGAGAACTATGGGGGCCATTCAGAGGTTTGAAGAAAACAAATGGGCAAACAAAACCATGACCAGATTCGCATTTTAGCAGGATCTCTGGGTGTGGTGTTATGAAGATGGTTTGGAAATCAGTTAGGACAGTTTTGAACAACTTGAGGAAAGGGAGAGAAGAGAGGCAAGGATTTGAGAGCTGTTTAAAAGTTAAAAGAATTAAAAATGAGCAGCTGATTTTTGTGATCATTAAGGGAGAGGGACAGAGTTATGGAAACTGGTAGACAAAAAGACTTTTGGCATACACAATAATGGAATATGGAATTGTATTCAGTGCCTCTTGGTATTTGGTTGGTTCACTTAGAAGGCCAGGCAGGAGAGGAGATACACTATGCGTGTGATGCATTCACTACGCAGTTGCAAGAGGATGAAGAATAAGATGGTTCATTAAAGGGAGATTTTTCTTCTTTTTTTGTCCTAACAACTCATGTATGACAAGAAAACTATTGGAGGAGGTTGGTGGGCTCTTTCTGAACAAATTGCATACTTTTCAAGATGGCCGACTCAAAGTAAGTTAGAACTATTACTAATTAAGATCATGTGAATAAATTTGAATACCTAAGTGTTTGCAAGGCTCTATATTTATTATCTTCATGGTCTGAGACTAATAGGTTCCTCAGTTCTACAACAATTCTGTTCGGGGTTTATCTAGTGGAGGAAGAAGCAGCAGAGGAATTGAGGAGAGAAGGTATGCAATTAATTAAAAGGGTATCAGTTCTTGCTCTTAATTAAGATCAAGTGAAAATAGGAATTTGACAGGTATTTGGCCACAAACAGCATATTAAACAATTTTTGATCTATAGGGAAAGAGTAGGGAAAATCCACCCAAAGCATTCAGAGGACATTTCCTCTTCTCTTGTGATATAATGCCTTCAACACTTTTTAGAGGTCCTCTCCACTTTTTTTCCAGAACCAATGGACACCTATTCTACTCTACACAGCTAGATCAAACTTTTCCATAAATCATAATAAAATTTAAGTTATCTCATTAGAGTTCCATGTCATAATTGAACAGAAAAGAAATAGGCAAAGCACTTGAACTGTCAAGTTGATTATTCCTAAAAACAAAGTTTCTCATCAATGACCACTAGCTTATAAACTTCCTGAGGCAGGAATGTTCCTTCTCATTTGTTCACTGATGTATCTTCAGTGCTTAGAACAGTGTTGGTATATAGTATACACTCAGTAAATACTCGTTGAAAGAATGAGTCAAACAGTGAAGGAGTTTCTCTTAAAAAAGGGTTATTTAAAGGGTTGGAGTGCTGATGGTATGAAAATGTGATTTTCTGTGTGGCCAGATGCTCCTTCCTTTGTGATACCAACTGTGATCCTAGTCATGGCACCAGGGCATGGGATCTTCTCGGTTGACTGGGATTATATATTTGAGCACACTCTGGTTATATATTTGACAGTTGATGCTTCTATTGGTTTTCTAGAACTGGTGCAACTAATTACCAGAGACTACATGGCTTAAAACAATAGAAATTTATTTTCTCACATTTCTGGAATCCAGAAGTCTCAAATCAAGTTGTTGGCAGGGCCATGTTCTCTCTGAAGGCTCTAGGGGAGGATCCTTCCTGGCCTCTTCCAGCTTCTGGTGATTTCCTGCAAATCCTGGCATTCCTTGGCATGTAGGTTTAGGTGCCTCTGTCTTCACATGACCTTCTCTCCATGTCTGTGTCTCTTGTCTTCTTCTTATAAGGACCCATCCCAATCCAACATGACCCCATCTTAACTAATTACATCTATAAAGACCCTATTTCCAAATAAGATAATATTCACAGGTGCCAGGGCTTAGGGCTTGAATATATCTCTTCAGAGAACACGATTCAATCCACAAAAACGTTCTTCCAGGATAGATTATACTGAGGATTTGTACTCTTGGGGTGTATCTTCAAGGAAACCAAACGTCTGTTGACCCCTCCAAATACTTCTCCAACTCCTTGTTGGATTTCTCCTCACCCATTTTCCTGAGGTCAAATATGTATAAAATATCTCCACTCTTCTGAGACATGAAAGAGACCAGGATATTTTTTGAAAGTAATTTAGGCATGGAAGGGGCGAAACAAAAAATACTTAAGGAATGATTGATATTTCAGGAACGAGGACAAGTTGAAAAGAGTACATTAATGAAGGACAAAAGGGTTTAGCGAGGGGAGATTCAGGACGAATTTCACCACTTTTTCCTCTAGCCAGCTGTGTTTCTGATGATAACATGAACTGTCACTTTATTTGCATTTTACTGTATTCCTTACTTGTAAGAAAACAATGTATAAAATATCTTCATGTTGGAATTCATATTAGAATTTTCTAATGTCAGCTTTTCATTCAACAGATCCTTATGAAATGTTATTTGCCTTGCACTGTATCAGGTATTGGAGGAGCAAAGAATATATCAATGACTAACTTGTACCTAAAAGGAACTAACATGCACTCATGATGTAAATTTAAAAGTTCAAAAAACGATGTCTCTTTATTATTATTCTGACATTAAGGTACTTGTACAATTAATTCTAGTAAATTTAATAAGGCAAATTCATCTGTGGTCTTCTCTCCCTCCAGTTCTGGATTAAGTACCTACTTCTCCAGCCCTGCATTTCTCTGTGCATATCCTTTTATAACGCTTGGCACAATGCTTTGCAAATATTATTACTTATTTGCTTCCTCCACTAGTCTGGAAGTCTCTGGTACATGATCATTTCTCTATAATGATTGGTGGAATGAGTAACTGACAGATATAATTTGCTACAAAATGGTGGCAAATAAAATGATAGACACAGATCAGGTGCTTTGGTATTTAAAGGACAGCCTCAGCTGTCTGTACTTGTGTTCACCAGTGGGATTCTCAGAAAGGTGGAAATTGACTAGAGCTCAAAGAATGGAAGAGAATAAATAAGAGGAAAGGACGTTCCAGTGGTCATGCTGTATGCAGGTAACCATGATAGTTGAGGTATGCACGCCCTTGCCTTTTGTCTACTAAAAAGTCTTTAGTTTATATAGCTTACAAATGATTGACTCAAAGAATAAGGATTTGTGTTCAACTTAATCTCTTTTTCCTTGGAAAGGGCAACTATAGTCTATGGACATCAAATTGATTACAGCTTAAAGTCATTTAGATTCTACTACATAGACAGTGTTGGTTATAGTAAATAAATGATGTTGGATTCTATTGTCAGGGAGGACATTGGCACATTTAAAAAAAAACCCCAAGCTAAATAAAGCTAAAGCTACTTTGGCCTCCCTAAGATAGTGGATGCACTAGGCTTGCAGCAACAATCCACTGGAGAGATGATATCGCATAGTTTCATTTCTTCAACTAACAGCTATATAGTACCAATTTTATGCCAAGGACTGAGCTGAGTGCTATAAAGCCCTGATTTTAAGGAGCCCATAGTCTAATAAACACAATATATAGATAATTACAATATAATTTAGAAGTGGTAAAATATCATGGATTTTCAGAGAAATGGCTTTTGGCCTTGTGCGTTTGGGAAGTTTTCTTCTAAAAATACAGGAGTCACCTGTATCTGCCTCTGAACAAAAGGTAATTTTTGGTCATGGAGAAATGTTGATATCAAGGGTTCTAGGCAAAAGTCACACTGAGTTTGGTTTGACTACAGCAGACTTACTCTAGGGCTGTCCTTAGAATAGAGGCTGGAAATACAGGCTGAGACAGATCAGCCACCCCAAGAAGTGTGGCATACTGAGTAGAAAATAGGGAATGTGAAAGGTTAGTGAACTGACTGGCGTGACTGGGGCTGCACTGAGAGTATGAAGTGGGGCACTGTGTGGGAAGAGGCTGGAGAGGAGGCAGACAGACTGGGTGAGGAGCTGGTTCAGATGCTCTTATAGTAGCTCAGGTGAGAGGCAATGAGGGAACAGATAAGAGCATCATAGAGAGGGGAGGAAGGGGCCAAGTCAAGATGTTGTACAGAACTAGACATATGCATGACTCATGGGTCATAGGAGGTTGAGAAATAAATGTAACTCACATGACCCTTAGCATCTTTTTGTTCTATAATGATGTGGGTCATCTTGACCTAATATTCCCCATTCCAAAACCTAGTTATGTTCAAAACCGTCCCCATAACATTTGTCATTTGTCCACCTTACTTCCATATGCCTACCTCTCTCTACCTCTTTCTGTGTCATCTTCAGCTGCTTAGGCTTCTCATCTTCCTACTGACCTAGACACCTAACTTTGCCTCTTGATTGATTCCACCATAAATGCCTTCACAGCAGGATCTGTGTCTCTTCCTGGAAGACTTTTGGGGTCACAGTTAAAGGCCATCTCATTAGAGCACACATGGCTGAACATGCTTTTGTAGGAATGCTCCAATATCTCTCCCTTAATGACACTTCTCAAGCTCTCGGCAACCCATATATGTGGAATTCACCAGACACGTGATTATTTAAAGTTTGTCTAGAGAAGCAGAATCACTATGAGAGATCCAGATAAAGGATTTCTTATATCTTATATGGACATAGCTACAGGATTTGCGATTGACCTCGTGGGGTTGTCGGAGCTGGAGAAGCAGTCTACTTCCATGTCTGGTGTTGAGTTTGATGTCAGCAGGGCTGGCAGTTGAGAAGGAAGGATGGATGAGCAGCGGGAGAGAGCAAGGAAAGATTGGACCCAAGTCTCTCACCCCCTCCAATCTCAGTGATGAGAGTCACCTTGCACATACTCCTGGCCCAGGACTCAGAGGAGCCAGAGGGGAAGATGTGGCAGGAGCTGGAGGAGCCTTGGGCCTAGCTGCTGCCCCAAGCCCACAAGGTGGATCCACAGATGAGCAACAATGGGCAGGAGCTACAACAGCACCTGGCCCCACACCAAACCCTCAAGTGGAACCGTGGCTGGGCTTCTCTTCTGGCTTCCAAATCGCATGCATTCTTCTTGTGGCAAAACTTGAATATTCAGCTCCAGCTTACTAAGTCTATCCAGGACAAAGCCACATGCTCCCCTGCTCGCAGTCTCCAGGCAGTGGGGTCAGTTTGCAGACCCAGCAGACCATTACGGGACGATGGTGTAGCCCTGCCTTCTTCAGGAAAGAGGAAAAGGCTTCCAGGCCTGCTTGACTCTCAGGGATGGCTGGTAACAGGAATGTGGGAGAGGGGAGGGGCCACGGGGTTTTTAGTTCAGGAATTGTAAGGACTGAAGGGTAGAAATTGAATATGGGGTGACTGCATTTGGGAAATCTGTGCATCTGCACCAACACATCCCATTTAGCAATTTCATCAGCACTGTCTCCGCTTCTCTCCACTGATCTGCATCTGGAGACAGTCACTGTTGAAAAGCACAGTCAATTTAGAGCAGAGATCCGGAGAGCACAGGAGGGAGGGATGTGCTTGTCACAGGAGCAAACTCACCTGAATTTCTAAAGTTTATAGGGTGTTGAAGTTTGACTTTATTTAAATTTCAATTGCCATTAAAAAGAGGCAAAGTTTTTATATTTATAAAAGGGAAATGGGTTTTAAGAAGTTTTTTTTTAATAAGTTAAAAAAGAATTATGAAAGGAAGGCTGAGCTCAAAGAAGGTGAATCTTTTGATTGGACCCGGTCCCTTAGAGCCTATTAGTTACTGTCTGCTTTTGACTTATGGCTCCGGACTGCTGTGCAAATTACCCACCAACAGACATGTTAATTAAAACAGACACAGTTTATTAAACACTTGCTTTATAGGTTTTACTGGAGAATGCTTTACACATATAATTTCAAGTCCCCACAACAACACTGTAATGCAGTTTTATAACCCCAATTTGATAGGTGAGAAACTGGTTCTCACCAAAGTGAAGCAACTTGCCTCAAATCACACAACCTGTAAACGGCTAAATGAGGAGCCACATCAATGATCTGCCTCTGAAGATTTCCCTCTGCTGCTTCTCTTGCTTGAGCTTCTGGGTCTGATGTGAAGCTCACCTGAGGAAACTGTATGAGCTCCGTGCAAGAGAGTGAGGGATTCACTGTGATTACCATGTGGATATGTATGTGTGTGTAAACACACTTGTGTACATACACACAGGACAGGGACGATGTCTAGCCGAGGCATTGGTGTATTCTAACGTCTAATGCAAAAAGTATTTGCTTATTCATCGACACACCAAGTACTGCGTCATGGGCTAGTTAAACGATGGTGTGCATGATCAGAGGTGGCCCCCACTATATGGAGCTAGTAATCAAATGGGGGAGGGAAAATAATCAAATGCTCATACTAATACATATGTAATTTGTTGTTATCAGTGCCCATGAGTTGATTCCAACTCCTAGCACCCCTGTGTACAGCAGAGTGGAGCCCTGACCAATATTTCTGCGCCATCCTCTCACCTTTCAGTGGTATTATCAGACAATGCTCTGCTGCTATTCATAGGGTTTTCATGGCCAATTTTTTCAGAAGTGGGTGGCCAGGGCCTTCTTTCTAGTCTGTCTAGTCTGGAAGCTCCACTGAAACCTGTCCACCACGGGTGACCCTGCAGGTATTTGAAAGACTGATGGCACAGCTTTCAGCATCACAGCAACATGCAGCCACCACAGTATGACAACTGACATATGGGTGGTATGCTTCCCTGACCGGGAAAGGAACCCAGGCAGTGGCGTTGAGACTACCGAATCTTAACCACTAGACCACCAGGGCTGGCCACACATGTAATTACCACTTACTGCAATCTCAGTGCAAAGAGATCTATGAGAATTTGTGACAAAGGAATCTGAGTGGACTGGGGAAGTCAAGTAATTTTTCGTTAAAGGAAGAGGGGTGAGATCTTCTGAAGGAAGAGTCAGAGGAGGAGAATTCTATAGTAGAATATGGAGGACAGATGAAACAGCACATGCAAAATCCCTCTGGCAGGCAGAATGAATGGATGTTTGGTTAATTAATTAATATAACACCTGGAAACATGGGGACCAGATTTTTTATTGGCAGGGTGTGGGGGGCACTTAACATCTCCTGTAGTTCACCGGGCAGCCCCCCGCTGGGATTTTGTGGATGTTAGGATAGATGACACATGGGCACCAATGGATGCAAAATAAAATGTGCTGCTCACATAGTCAACAGAAAAAAGGTTTCCCAAAGAAGAAGGTCAAGAGTGAAGAAACAGTGAGGGATCAGGAGACAGGCTTCGAGTTTTTATTGGGGATAGAGGTTGGAGCCAGGGTGAGGTGCCCTCCCAGGCAGGTGCTTTTATATTGTTTGAAATGTTCATTGGACAAGTGATGATCAGGCACAGGTTCTTATCAGGTTGCCCAGATGTGGGGCAAAGAGGAAAGGGGAGGGATGAGACTGGAAAGTTGTCAACAGTAATCAAAAATAGAGCCTTTTTCTTTATTACATTGGTGGAAGTTACTGCAGAATGAGTTTTCATAATTTCAGTGCGACACATTAAAACACCAGGAAGTTATCCGCCAGGGTAGAATGCTTCCAGAAGTCAAAGTCACATAGTCAAAGGAGAAAAAAAGTTTCTCCTACTGTCAAAATGATTATCTGAAAAGGAAGGGAAATGCCCTGGTGCTTAGGGTGTCGGGGTGTGTGTGTGTGTGTGTGTGTGTGTGTGTGTGTGTGTGTCTGTAGCTGTGTGGGAAATACATGAAGATGATTAAATAGATTTTTACAGAAGGAGACAGATGAGAACATTGTCTATTTACATCAACACTTCTTCCAGTGGTGGCATTATAGAGGTAAGAAAAAAAAAAGAGGTAAAGAAAAGAAAAATAAAAGATGAGCAGCTTTTGAGTCCCTACAATATACCACTGTCTGCCAGGTACTATGCATAGGTGAACTCTTAAACCTTCACAAAAATCTATTATGGTAATATTCATCTCATTTTGCAAATCAATAACCTGAAGTTCAGAGAGTTACAAAAGATCACTCAATTAATAGGTGATAGAGTAGGGATTTGAATTTATATTTGGGTAATGATGACTAGATTCCCACTATAATCAACGTATTATTTCAAGTGTATTACATTGAGTTTATTCAGATTTTTTTCCTCCAAAAATTCTTTAAAACCTTGAGAAATTCCTTTCAGCTTACTCTTGCTATTGGTTAATTGAAAGGAATTTTCCTGCTCAAAACTTTATATTTCCCAACTTGTCCATGAACGCAGTTATTTTGAAACACAAATCTCCTTAAAACTCAATAAACATTTTTAAATTTATTCCATAAAACCACACAGGATAATTTTTCTCACTCTCAGAAATAATCATAAAATGCTAATTTGGTCCATTTTACTCTATAATTTTTTTCAAAGCTCTATTTGGGAAATGTATTGGCATTACAGCTAATTGTAGAATATTCCACTGAGAATAACAATAAAAAAAATTACCTAGCCCTGAAGTCTCAGCACATTTTTCTTTTCTTTTTGAGTTTTATTTTGTTCATAATTCCATTCCAGTCACCATTCCTCTACTTCACACCTACATCTTTTACCCCATGTTGGAGGAGATGAAGTTGAGACCTCAGGAAACATAGAACATTTGTCTGTTTTAGAAATCCCTTAAAAGATTTAAATCAGAAGATTCTTCTTTCAAGACTTCTTTGTTCAAAAATGTGGTGTGATAATTTGGGGAGCTCATGACTTGGTGGAGTCATTTGCTTCACTGAGACAAATTTACAAGATGCAGCATTTTTTTGAGAGTTAGAAAATGTAGCAGTATCCATCTATCCATCCAACATCCATCATCCCAGTGCCCCCATCACTGGGCAACGTCTATTACCATCCCAACGTCAGATGCATGAATCTACTTGTATCAACGTCTGTGTACCCTCCTGTTACAATGAATGAGCAGACCCCGCTCCTGTGCGTTAGAGCTCATCCTCTTCTGTTGATTCAACGACTTTCCTCCTGAAATCAAGCCCTCTCTTTTGCATCATCATTATTACCTTTTCTACTGGATCACTCCCATCAGTAGAAAACATTTTTAATATTTTTAATTAGCAAGAAAAACACTTAGAC
Organism: Tapirus indicus; assembly: GCA_031878705.1. Lineage (NCBI taxonomy): Eukaryota > Metazoa > Chordata > Mammalia > Perissodactyla > Tapiridae > Tapirus > Tapirus indicus. The sequence goes on along the minus strand of CM062923.1, from coordinate 6,266,238 downwards.
CCCCATATACTCCTCTGAGCACCACTTTATTTCTTTTGTCTCCTTGATGGCATTATCCCTCGAGAACATTGTCTACACTTGCTTCTCTACTGCCTTGCTTCTCATGCTCGTCTGAACCAGTTCCTCTTGGGCTTTGGCTCCCATCATTCCACTGGAAGTACTCTTGTCAAGGAATCACTAATCAATTCTTAATCCTCATTTATTTGACCTGCCAAAGGGATTTCGTCCTCTATTCCTGTACTACTTTCTGAATTGGCCTTCCAGAACACTGTACTCACTTGTTCTCTTTTTACCTCCCTGATATTTCCTTTAGTAGCTGTTCTTGTCTCCTAGACATCTGAAGGTTAGTATTCCCTAGAACTCCCCTCATCCTTCTTCTCTTTTCTAATTATTCTAACTCCTTAGCCGACCTCATCCAGTCCCATGTCTTCATGGGCTGATGAATCCCCAAAGTCTGTCTCCAGCCCTGAACTGTCCCCTGATTTCTAACTTGCTACCTGACATCTCTATTTGAATACCTAATTGGTAAAAATAACTTTTTATTTCTTCATTTCTTTCTCATCTTAGAAAATGTCACTGACATGCACTCAAGAGATCAGGACAAAATCTGGGAGTCACCTCTAATATCTCTTTTCCCTTGAACCCCAGATGTGTAAGTCTCATGGGCCCTACCTCCACAAGAGAGCTCTAATGAGACCACTTTCCACCACCGCTGTCTTCTTTTGCCTAGACAAGTTGAACAGCCTCCAAACTTATCTCCTGCTTTCAGTGTTGCTTCCCCCCACAATCCATTCTCCAGAGAGGAGAATAATCATAGGAAAAGGTAAATCAAATCATTAAACCACAGCCCATCAAAACCTGCCCCACCCCATCTTCTAATTACATGTGGAACATAATCCCACATGGAATCTGTGGTCCACACTGATCCTGATCACCTGATCCTGATCCTGATCCCTTCTTTCTTCCTCCACCTTCTACCTCTCTCTCTCTCATGCTTTGCTTTCCAGACTCACTGGCCTTCTTGCTCATCCCGGAACAAATTCTCGCTTCAAGCCTGTTGTATTTTCTGTTCCTGAGGATAGAAAGAGCTCATTCTCTGACTTCAGATGTCACTTCTTCAGAGTATCCTTTCTGTCTAACCTGCCTCCCCAGGTGAATCCACTCTCCATCTCCTGCCACTCTCCATTGCCTTATCTTGCTTATTCACAGGACATGTAATTACTTGACGTTAAATTATATTGTTCCACATTTACTCGCACGTTGGTTCATTGTCTGCCTTCCCCACTAGAATGTAAACTCTGTGAGGGTAGATACTTGGTCTTGTTTTCTGCCCCAAGAATCACAGGTGCTTTATAAATAGCTGGAGAATGAGTGAGCAAATAAAGTGTTTCTTCAGCAAAAGGTACTGACCACTGTATCAGTTGGGAAAGTATTTGATTGCAAATAACTAAAACTTCAGCTAAATAACTTCTTTAAATACACAGTGGGATATTTTGTCAAATAATCAGTTTGGAGGTGAAAGTCCATGCCTAGGGTAACTGTTCAAGCATCTGGTCAGGGACCCCACTCCTCGTCTTCCTGCACTGTGTCCCTGGCTGTGGCTTTTGTCCTGTGACTGCAGGCTGCGTGCAGCATGGCCAGGCTGCACACCCACGTTCAAGACTAAAGGGCAGAGGGCTTTCTCCTAAGAAGACATTGCCTTCAGACAAAAGTTTTCTGTCCACAATTCTTTAGCCAGAATGCTAGTTGGCCACATTGGTAGCTGAGCTCACTTCTGCTCTGAACAGAATTGGGCTCTGTTAGAAGGGGGCGGGGGGAGTGGAGAGTTGGTGGGCAGTTAGCTGTGTCTGCCACAAGCACCGTGGGTGCCAGGCCCTTTGCTACAAGATGCTGCAGAGATATCGTCTCTCAAGAAACATGTACTATAGACAGGATGAAAAGTAAACAGAGCCCTCATATTAAAAACAAAGGCTCTTCTCAGATCTCAGAAGACAGAGTCATTGGCTTCTTGGACCATCGACCAAGAAACACTTTGCAATGCTTGTGATTGTACCTTGAAGGAAGCTTGTTAATTGGAAAAGTCTGAGAAGGGCATTCCAAGCAGAGGAAAGGCTATTTGCAAAAGTATGCAGTTATGGATGCTGAGGGCATATTTGGACGTGGAAAGTAGTCCAGTGTGGCTGAAGCATGGAATAGCAGGGCATGAGGGTGGACAGGGAGACTGGAGCTGTGGATGATACAGAACTTTTGAAGGACTTTAAGTAGAGAAATAATATAATCAGTAAATACATTTCTGAAGGATCAATCATTTTCCTGGAGGAGGAGACATTAAATGGAGAGAGACTTGAGGTGAGGAGATTAATTTGGAGACTGTTGTCTTTGCACTAAATCGAGCCTCTCCCAAACCTACATGGGCAGGCTCCTGTATTGCTAGACTAGATGTGGGCATAGCTTAGAGTAGTGGTCCCAACCTCAGGTGGCCTAAAGGAGCCGGCAGGTGACATCCTATGTGAATGAAACCCCATCTGAGGCACAGGGAGTAAGAAGCCCATGGCAAAGTGAAGAGGGCACCCCCCACCCCCACCACAAGGACATGCACATTTAATTTTGAACAAAATGAAAAATGCTGCACTTGCCAAAAAAATCCCAAGGACCAATTTTGCCGGGAGATTACTAGCTCGCAAGCCCCGGTTTAGAGTAATCTTCCGCTTAAACAGACATAGTGCCATTCACACATCATGCAGGGACATGGAGGTTTCTATCCCACAGGTTGGATTAGAACCAGAGAGAAATAGACAATCTTGACTCATATACAAGCTCTCATAATTGGAGGTCATGGAGGTCATTGGATTGGGCCAACTGGAGGAAGAAACACTCTCAATTAGGGGATTTAAGGTGTGGACGCCTGAGTTTCTCCACTGAAGACAATTTTTTTGTAGCACCCACACAACTTATCTCACAGATAAGGAAGAAAATAAATGGAAAAGCCGAGGTTCATTCAACACAAACCTGATTTTTAAACCAAGATAGCAATACGAGACTTCAAAAAATAAAAATTGTTGTTGAAAAATTACCATATGCCAGATAGTCTTCCACATATTATTTAATTTTCATAATATCCTTGTAAAGAAGGTGCTGTTACACCCGTTTTATAGATAACAGCACTGAGGCTGAGATGGGTGGGTGGTGTACCCGAGGTCACACAGCTAGCTGAGGTAAGGTATCAGATTCCAGTTAGCTCCGGGCCCACACTATTTCCAATTCATCCGTTTTCTGTTTATGTCCCAGTGTTAATCTAAATCCCTTGGAATTTGGCCTAAATTATTAATAATTCTGAGTTTGAACTTGCCTCTCTTTTGCAAACGTTAACGAGCACCCCTCAGAGCTGGTGAAGAACGTGGCCCGCGGCTTCCCTGTAGAGTGGGTGAATGGATGGGAGAATGGAGAGGCGTGATGCAGCCCATCCTCTGTTTCATCACGAGTCGAGGATGCAGCAGGAATCTAGGTCAGACTCAGAGTCAGTTCATATCAGTTGGGAACCTACTCCCCGCCAGGTGCGATGCCAGCAGAAGGAAGTCAAAGCTATTTCTTGACTGATGATTGACATCTCCACTGAAATTCAGATATTATTACCAACTAGCCACCCTCTCGTCTGTGCTCCCGGGGCACTGCTTCTTTCACTACTCTGGCATTAGCCTTATTTCAGTTTAATTCAGGTGTGTAGATGGCTGTGACCTCCTCTAGAGGAAGCTCCAAGGATTCTATAATTTTTAATCCCCATCTCGCTTAGCACAGGTTCTGGCCCAGGGTAGATGCTCCATTTTAAAAGTAAATAAATAAAAATAAAACAAAGAAGATTCCCATTGGATACCGATCTCCTTCTTTATGCTCTGTCCAAGCCACCTTCTCATAGCAGAATAATTTTATCTTCACACGGAAGGAGCAACCACCATGGGTTTTTTTCTTCTCCTACAAGGGTAGGGGAGAAAAGGAGAAATAAATAATATACTTCCACAGCCTTCTCATTATTATTTCTGGGAAAACATAATAAAGCTACAGCTGGCAGGCACTTATTTTTTTCTTAGCGTTTAATAATAGAATTAATTGCTAAGTGGAAAGCTTGCAACCCCCTTTCTGTTGTGCATTGCCCTCTGCTATCATTATGAATAGATGTAAAAATCAAAGCTAATTATCATTCAGAATGTTTGAAGAAGTAGACTGAACCACACACACAAAACTCACTTCACACCCCCCCCCCCCAACAGCCCTGGGTTACAAAGTTGAAGCTCATGCACACACACACACACACACACACACACACACACACACACACACTCACGTGCGCTCGCACAGTAGGGTAGGCGATTCCCATGGACACCCAACCGTTCATTGGACGTGGGTCCTTTTAGCCACTAACTGCAGTTTGGCAATTACACGTAGCCCTAAAACTTTCCATTATTTCCTAGAAGTTGGATCCGTGCCAGATGGAGGTTGAGGACTTAGGTTATCCTGGTTTTCATTTTTAATTGTGGCAAAATATACATAACATAACTGAACTGTATACTAAAAATGGTTAAGATGGTAAGTTTCATGTTATGCACATTTTACCACAATTAAAAATAAAAATAAAATTTTAAACTCAAAAAAGAAAAGCTCTTTATAGAGCAAGTATGTCCCTTATTTGCCTTGAGTATGAAATGACTGACTCTCTGAGCTACCAGTGCCACCTGGCAATGCGTCATGTCAAATAGCAAGAGTAGAGGCTGCAAAAATGGTAGAGGGGAGTGGAGGTGTGACGTCTCAGCTGAGAGACGAAAGGACATAAGCAGGGAATGAGTACAGGGAACGGGAGCTAGGAAGGGAGACTTTTAATGTCACAGGATACCAAACACGACCGAGAAAATAGATAGTGTTGAGGAGAAAACTTCTCCACCTTAGCTGTGGAAGCTCTGAAGACCCCAAAAGAGACCTGGCATCAGTAAGGGCTGTTTTTAAAACCAAAAGTGGTTGAGGAACTGCTTTTTAGGAATGGAGATGAAAAGGCTAACTTCAAGTTTTTTTCAAATTTATGTTATGTAAGGAATATTAAAATATAATTTTCTAAACATTAAAGTCACTATTCTCAAGTAAATATAAATAAGCACAGGTCAAAGATTTTATTAACCCATTAATTAATGGGTGGGTCAATAAGATGTTATGCCAGATTCAAGGAGTATTGAAGAAGCTAAATATGGACACAGGCACAGCTAGAGCACAGAACTGGTCCATGTCCAACAGGGCCACAGCCTTTGGGGTTATGTGTTCCAGCAGACAGAAATTACTAGCATCTCTAACAGACAAACGTTTGCAAGTTAACAGGCAACTTCACATGTCCGAGGCCTTTAATTGATGGGAAATAGTTAAACTCAGTAAATTTTTCTAGATAATTTTTGGGTGACCTCTGCCCCCATATGACACTGAGAGGTCATGGTGCCCACCTCTCTGCCTTATTTCCATGTTTTGGATCATTTTTCTGACCATCTATGGGGTCACTGCCAGCAGTGTGTGGGCGCAGGGACCAGAGAGGGGCTTTGAGGAAGCTGCTGGTGCTGGAAAGCTCTTTGGGGTGGAGACTTGTGTGTAGGGGGTATAGAAGTTTTGCTGCATGTGATATTAAGCTTCTTTTTTAAAAAATCTGTCTTTGTAATCTTCAACAGATCTGCATGCCTTGCTAACGTTTTGTAGAGTCGGGTGGAATACAACAGTCAGTCCTCAAGGTGGGCACACGAGGACCAGCTGGGGGGCGGCACGTGGGAGGCGTCCCTGGTCTGTGTCCTCCACACTGCAGTGACCAGGAGATTTACCCAATACGTTGATCATCAGTCCTCTTAAGAGGCCTCAGAGGTGGATTTTATTGTCACCATTTTAGAGATGAAGTAACTGAGATACAGAGAGGTTAACTAACTTGCCCAAGGCCACACTTAAGGCAAGTACCAAGCCTGGATCAAAACCAGTTCTGCTAACCTCTGCAGTTGGGGCTGCATTCTTTCCATGGACTTTGCAGATGACAAGAGTCAGGGAAATGAGGGCAAACTCAGCTTGGAAGTAAAGCAGGCTAACGGCAATTGTAGACCATTTTCCAGGAAGCAAATGTAGCACTTTGGTCATTTGCAGTATCACTTCATGAATTTTCCCTCAGCCCTTTTGTCACGAGAGCTAAACCAAAAGTCTTGGCTTGCTGCCCCAGATAACAAAGATCACCTAGAACCTGGAGCCTTCACTCAGCTTCAAATTTCACACTAGATTCTTAAAATTCTGTAGCAAGACAATAGTATTTCAGGCAAGAAAAGGGTTTTGCTAGGAACTCTCAACAGTAGAATTTTGCTTATCAGGAATCAAATCTGGAAAAAACGAACCATGGAATAACCTGCAGGGTTAGAGCTGAGCGAGGAAGGAGGAGTTAATGGGGCTTCCGATGGGTCCCAGGGTGCGAAGAAGACAGATAGACTAGAAGAACCTAAAAAAGAAGGTTCTAGAGCATGGCAGACTTGTAACCAGTAGCAATGGAAGGTTAAGATCACCATCAGTGGGTGCCCATACAATACTAAAAAGAACAGGTGGGACCAGCCATACCCATCAGCCCTTCTACCATCTTGTCACCGTCTTCTCCCTGATCTGTGAGCGTTCTCACTGTATAAAGGATGCGAGTCCTCTCACGGTTATGTATACTTAGCAAATAACTTCTCTCGATTTGTGACTTGCTTTTTAACTGTTTTTATGGCTGCTTTGGGTTAACATAAAATTTTTGTTTTAATGTATACCAATTTATCATCTTTTTCTTTTAAGCTTAGTGCTTTTTGTGTCCTAGTTAAGAGAGCTCTCACTGCCCTAAGGACAGGAAGATATTTTTCTATATTATCTTCTTGCAGCTTGTTTTGCTTTTTACTTTGAATCTATTTTATGTATGGTATGAGAAAGAATCACATTTCCTTTATTTTTATAAATGGCATCAACACTGTTTATTGAGATTACTTTTCTTTTCCCACTGCTTTGTAGCTTCACCGCTAGCATGAAACGAGGGGCACATCTGGGTGTGCTTCTCTATTCCATTGGCCTTTTGTCTATCCTTGTGTCAATGCCACCCTGGCTTAATTACTGTAAATTTGTAATAAATTGTGATAGCCATTAGGGTAAATCTTTCCACTTTGTTCCTCTTCAAAAATGCTTTGGCTATTCTTGGCCTATTGCATTGTCAGTTTTGTTTTAATATGGTTTTTTCAAGTTCCACAAAAAAGTGCTTTTGAATTTTGATTGGGGTTGTACTGAGTTTTCAGATCTTTGGGGGAAAATTGTTATCTTTGAAATGTGGAGTCTTCTAATCTATAAACGTGGTCTATCTCCTTATTTTCCTATGTAGGTAATCATTTTGCTTTTGAAAAATGGTGTTAATGTTTTTTTTCTAAGTGTAACTTTAATTTCTTTTCTTCCTCCTTTTGCCCTAGACCAGGATCTCCAGTAAAAAAGTTTAATAGAAGAAGCCATCCTTTTCTTCCTTCAGGCTTTCAACCAATAACTAATAAGCACAATATTCACTCTTCATGTTTACTTCATAACCCTTTATCAGGGTTTCTCCCGAATTACTCAGGTGTGATTTTGTTTTGTTTGTTTTCTTTCTTCCTCCATCCCTCCTCCCCCTCCCCCTCTCTCTTTCTCTCTCCCTTCCTTTCTTTCTTTCACTGATGAGGTCGTTAAATTTTATCATCTTTTTCCTGCCACTCTGGAGATGATCATGATTATTTTCCTAGATTGTCTTAACATGATGAATTATAATAATTAATTTTCACATATTAAACCAATATTGCATTCTGAATAAAGCCAGCTTAGTAATCATGTAGAATCATCATTATATATCACTGGATTCATTTCATAGGATGTTTGCATCTTTATTTAACAGTGCAATTGGTCTATAATTTTTCTTGCTATGTCTTTGTCAAGTTTTGGAACTAAGGATATGTTGGCCTCATAAAACAAGTTCAGGAGTACTCTTGCTTTTTCTATTCTCTGGAAGAGTTTCTTTAATTTTTGAGACATCTTTTTCTTTGTGGAAAGATTTATGTACATATTTATAATTTTTGTGCCTCTTCAAGCCTATCTGAATCGTTAACCTTCCATCTGGGATGATTTTCTTTTGCCTGAAGAATACCTTCAATATTTTATTTGTTTCAGGTTTATTAGTGATGAATTTTCTCTAAAGTAGTTTGCCTGAAAATTCTGTTTTCCCTTAATTTTAGAAGGATAACTTTTGGGGCCGCCCGGTGGCGCAGCGGTTTAGTCCGCGGTTGGCAGCCCGGGGTTCGCGGGTTCGGATCCCGGGCGCCCGCCGACGCACTGCCTGTCAGCCATGAGGTGGCGGCGTCCCATATAAAGTGGAGGAAGATGGGCACGGATGTTAGCCCAGGGCCAGTCTTCCTCAGCAAAAAGGGGAGGATTGGACGGATGTTAGCTCAGGGCTGGTCTTCCTCACAAAAAAAAAAAAAAGAAGGATAATTTTCACACGGTATAAAACTCTATGTTAAGAGTTATTTTTTTCAGTACTTAAAGATATCGTCACTCTTATCACTTCTGGTTCCCATTTTTTTAACTGAAAAGTCAAGTCAGTCCAATTTTTAACTCATTTGAAGATAATCTCTCTTTTTTTTCCTCTAACTTCTTTTAAAAGTTTCTCTTTGGCTTTGTTTTTTAGCAGTTTTACTATGATAATGATCAAGCCGTACTTCTTTTTATTTATCCTGAGGTTATTAGGGGTTCTCAAATCTCTTGTTCAATGTCTTATCAGTTTTGAAAAATTCCCACCAATTATCTCCTCAGGTATTTATTTTGCTGTCTATCATCTTCTTCTGGGATTCCAGCTTCATGGATTAATCCACATTTTATTGTGTCCACTTTGTTTCTTATTCATTTTTTCCATGCTCACCAGTTCTCTCTCCAGTATGCCTAATTAGCTGTTAGTCACATTCATGGAGTTTGTAATTTTGGTTTTTATATTTTTAACTTCCAAACTTCCTATTTGTTTTCTTTTTAACCTACTATGTCATCTTTATTGCATTTCAGTTCTCCAAAATTCTCAATCTTGTTTCTCATGTATTTGTTTTCACTTTCTTGAACATATAATCATGATTATTTAAAAATATGTGTATGATTTCTCTGATATTTGGAAGTTCTGTAGTTTTGTAATTGTTTTGTCTTCTCTTGACTAGTTCTTGTACATGTTGTCTTGTCTCCTCAAGTGCCATTTTCTTAATTTGAAAGGTTGCTTGTATAAATTTATTGAGACCATGATGATGTTCTCTTCCTTTGGAGAGGACTATGTGTAGTGCATCCTTACTCTTGTTGTGAGCTCATCTGGGCCCTGACCAAATGATCAGGCAAATTCCCCTTGCTGATCCTGGGGCTAGTTTTGGTCCCATTGGTCCTATGAGATAGTCAGAAGCACTGCTCATTTTTTCATCCTCACAGCCAATTTTTCAATATTGGCCAACATCCAAAGGGAAAGTGGTCTAAAAATTGAGCTTATCCCTCTATCCATCTGTCTTCTCCAAAATCTTGGCTCAGGAATTTTTCATTTTCTTATACATTTTCCAATGACACCCAGCAGTTTTTTAAAAAAATATTATATCCAGCTTTTCCAGTTTTTCATAGTGAGTAGGTCAGTTTGAATAACCAAATTTCCCATTACAGGAAAGAAAAGTCAAAAAATGTTTTCAGGGCCAGCCCCATGGTGTAGCAGTTGAGTTTGGTGGCCTGGATCCACAGGTTTGAATCCTGGGCGTGGACCTACACGACTTGTCAGCCAGGATGTGGCAGTGACCCACACGCAAAATAGAGGGAGCGCAGCATAGATGTTAGCTCAGGGCGAATCTTCCTCAGGAAAAAAATGTTTTCATTGGTGAAATGTGTGATTTTCAAGATAAATAATTTGTCTAAAATGTTTTAGAGACATCCGGCCTCCTTATACGAACACAGCTTAAGTTCCTAGAGCACCCTCTGGTCTTTACCTTTAGGAATGACCCCTCTGCTTAATTCCTAAGTGTCTGTGTCCAGGTATGAGTTAAAAGGGCTCTTAGTCATTTGAGTCCACCTGGGTAGTCAGGTCATTCCTACTGTTAGAACATCATTGCTTTTGTCTCCTATAAACTTTCAATGCAGGGTACCAGTGGAACCCAAAATGGGCAGAGCTGGGACTCCATCGAGTTTACAGCATGAGCAATAATGCTGCTCTGTGCTTGCATGCAAATAAATGTCCACACATGTGACAGAATTTGGTGTAGTGACATACTTCCCTTGTAACAGATAGGGAGGTTATAGAAGCATAGAAACTGCTCACCTGTCTGCCTGTATTACCAGGGAGGACCTCATATTTGTGTGACCAAACTGGTAAGCTTTCAACAGTAGTTAAAGGGAAGTTGGAACAATTTATAAGCAATAGTCAAAGATTATCTGGAAATAGTAAGATGAAGTCTAAAATATGAAAGATTTTTCTCCATAAGCTATTTTGGGATAAAAGCAATGTAGGAATTGCAGGCAGGAGTCAGGAGGACTGTGAGAGAGAGCAGAATCCACCAGGCTCAGAAGGGGATCGTCTCTTCGGGTTAAGGATTCTCATCAACATTCAGGGAGATGTTACAGAATCTATAAAAAGGAAGCAAAACACCAAAGGAAGAGGCAAAACTGAGATGAAAAGACAAAGACATATGAAAATGGAAATGGCAGGCAGAATTCTAAGATGACCCAAGATGCCTGCTCAGGAGAAAGAGACAGGCAAGTGAGTGTGGGGACAAGGCCCTCCGGGAGCTTGCAGAAGTGGTTGCTGCCAACCTGTGGAAAGCGTCTCAATATTTTGGCAGCCAGAGTGTCCTGACTGGATTTCAGTCGTGGTTCGGTGCTCCTCTTTGGTCTCCCCGAAGCTCCCCGTATTTACATCTATCATTACATGTACCTCAGTATATTATCATGGCTCCTTCATTTGCCCAGTGGTCCAACAGAGCATAAGCACTTTAAAGACAGGAATTGTGTCGTCTTTAATACAGATGCTCGGTGGTGAGAATGGTGCCTGGCTGGCCTCTGCTTCACGCCTGGAGAATTTGCAGGTGTGAGTTCTGCACAGCCCACAGGCACAGTGGCGCAGGCCCGGTGGGCAGCAGTGGGCAGCCTGTCCTAGCCATCGTGGAGTGGCAGGAGGCCTGCATCACAGAGGCTGCAGCAGGTGGCCTGCTGGAGCTGGGCTGGGTTCACAACCCCAGCCCTCCCCTGGAGGACAGCTCTGGGTCTCCCATGGTCTGGCTTTAGGGGAGACAGCAGCAGATCTGAAGATGTCCTAAGAGATCGGCTCAGGCTGGCATTCCTCACGTGGGGACCTGGGCAGTGCAAAGAACTCTGAAGAACCCACAGCACACCCCATGAAGGAGCGGCATTTAGACAGCTGCCGAGCAGAGGGTGGCAGCGCCATCCAGGCGCTCTGAAGCCGCCAGCTCAGTCAACGCTTTGCTCCTTTCCTGTTTCCTGCACAGATCCTGGAGCATCCAGAGGGTGCATAATGATGGAAAGGAAGAGGGAAGGAGAAAGGAGGAGGGAAGAGAGGGAGAGCAGACCCCACCCTCCTTCCTCTGAGACCCAGGGAGGAGAGAAGCTCCCTGAACTGGAAGGTTCGATTTAGACACACTAGTCTTTTAAAATAGCTGACTATGACTCTTAATTATCTAAAATAATTACATATAATTGAGATCTGGCAGAGGCTGCTTGACAGCAGTGACTGGAGAAAGAAATCAAGCTTTTTATATTTGTTCTCAAGCTGGATACACATTCATCCCCACAACAGATAATTACTGAGAAACTCTTATGGAGAAGGTAGGTCCTGTGGATGATGAAGAAGATCTCTAACCTCGAGGTTCTTGGTCTAACAGTGTGTGTGAGGAGGGTCTAAAAAGTGAAGACAGTGCAATAGGAGAAGGACTACAATAAAGGTTCAGGGACACCGACAAATTGCTTCTGAGACAGGTGAAAGGAACTCTCTAGGGAGCTGTGAGTGTGGCCTCTGGCCTTGCATGACCATCCTGTGGTCATCCACCAACGTCCTCCTGCGGGAGATACCAAGTTAAATTGACACTTTGGAGCTGAGTAGCGGGTGCTTCTGAAAGAAGTGAGAGGGGGTGGGAGACAAGCTAGGAGGCCACTGGATGTGGGGCAGGATGGAGTGTAGGAGCCAACAGATGGCAAGAGTTCATTTTGACAGAATTGCTCATTGGGAGCATTATTCTTATGAATAGCAAACTAATTCTCCTAAAGTCAGCATGGACTGCAGTGTGCCCAGTGGGGGTGTGTGCAGCTCAAATTGCTCCACTCTGCCTGCTGCATAATACCCTACAGCAGTTTAATGTTTGGTTCATGGTCACTTTTTCTTGCTCGGGCACCCTGCTTCTTTCCTGGTGAGGCCAACTAGCAGCGTCTTGCAAAGACCAGCATCAGACCCTCTGGGATGACCATAGGGAGTGATCCCGTCTTAGCGGCCCCAAGTGGAACACCTTTAAGATGAGCATCCCACCCTACAGGGTGGGTGTATGGAGGCTGAAAGACAGTTATCACTATTGTGGTTTCGGGGCCTGGGGAGGATGAAAAGCAGAAGTGAGTGAGAGTCGGGGAAGAAGATGATAAACAGCTTCTCAGAGTTTGCAACACAGACCTCTCCATTCATAACGTGTTAAATGGAAGCCCAGGAATGCTTTCAACAACCGGGGTATCTTATCTGCAGCGAAGATGAGAAATTTCACTTATGACAAAGCTCTGCATGGAAAGGGCTCTTATCTCTGAGCCCAGACGAGGGTGTTAGTAACTGCGCCTGCTTCTTTCTCAAGCCCTATTAGTGCCAGGTAATAGGTTTCCCCAATGGTGTTAGCATTTGCTCAGCTGCAGAGAGCTACTGAAAAAGAAAGTTTCTTTGGAAATAAGGTAGATTTATACTGAGAAACATTACCAAATCATTGAGGTTGCTATTGAGTCAGGTAGTTCAGAAAAGTTCCCTGTGAAGGGTTTCTGTGGGGTGAGTCAGATTTTTCCCATTTACTTTCATTATGAAGATGAGAGTGGTGTACTTCTGGACAAGGTTTCAGGCAGCCTCACAGAAAAACTGTGTTTGTGTGAATGTAGACATCTTTATGATTTTATGACACTTTACTGCAGCAGTTTGAAACTTTGGGGATACACGAATAAGCTTCTGGGGTCCCCGAAGTCCGTGAAATTGAACACAAGGCTTCTGTACATTTTTTTTGTTGGGGAGAAAGGGGAGCCATGGCTTTAACTAATGACATAAATAAATATGCAGAGCACTTTCACCTATGTTACTGGAGAAAAGTCCTGAAAGAGGAGCATGAGGGCCATTCTTGGTATGCGGTTGGAGCAAACAGCAGGTATAAAATGCCTTGAGTCAGGAGTGCTCTTGAGATATTCCAGAAATAGCCATGAGGCCATTGTGGATGGACTAGAGTGAGGAGAAGAATTGTGGGACATGAGGTCAGAGAGAGGACTCATGTGTGGTGGGGTGGGGGAATGTCCTAAAGAGCCCAATGGGCCATTCTAAGGATTTTGGCTCCTGCACTTGAATGAGATGTGAAGCCAAGGGAAGCTTTTGAACCCAGAAGTCACTTGATTGAATTTTCATTCCAAGTGCTCCCACTGGCTGCCATGTTGAGGATGGTATCAACTGGCAGGGTGAGGACAGAAGCTGGGGGAGTGACCAGGAGGCCCTTGCACCGATCTGGGTGACGAGGCTTTAGATCAGAGTAGCAGCAGTGGAGGTGATAGACACAGGTATTTTCTGGGTGTGTTTTGTAGAGCCAAGAGGATTGCTGATGGATAGGTTTTGAGTGTCATAGAAAGAAAGGAACCAAGGATGACTCTAATTTTCAAGGCAAAAGCACTCAATCGTCTTTTACTTAGAAATCCTGGAGCCCCAGCTGCCTTTGCATCTCCAGCTGTTGAGCAGCCTTGTGCTACTCACTCACAAGCAGAGGGATGGCTTAGTATCCTGGTAATCACCCCCTGGAGGGGTCACTTAGGGGAAACTCTATACCCATTGATCTATCCCGATAACCTCTTCAGATCATTAACAGATTCTATCATAGAAATTAGCACCCATGTCACCTTTCTCCTAGGGCCAGGACCAGAAGAAGGCAGAGAGGGGGAAGGAGAAGAGCTGCCACCCTACAGCCCCAGAGGTAAGAGCAATAGATGGACATTCAGTTGGGCCATCCTGAACATCTCCTGTTTGCCTTTCAGACCCTACTGTGTGCCCTTCTGCCTCCTGCACTGTGACCCCGGACACTGACCCATATTGACTACATATGGGAGTCTGGCTTCAGGTTGAATTTGGGTATAGAAGGGGACCAGCATGAGATTGGAGAGACCAGGACAGTGGGGCTAGGGATTCATTGCCCTTGCCCTCTCTGTGCTGGGCCCAGGGACTGGCTCCCTCCCTTGACTCATCTAAGGCTATAGCCGCTATCTCCTGGCCCTCCTCATGCCCTTGACCTGTCCCTTTCCTTCTCCAGACTAGAAGTATTAACAGCTCTAGGATGTTACCAGCCTTGGGAAAGCAAACTGTTCTCATGATTACCCTGTACCTCATCTGTTTCTTGATAAATTATCCAATTTGGGTGCTGCCATCTATTTCCTGCAGGGACCTTGACTGATACAGAAGCCTACTTTGTGATCTTCAAAGACAGATGAGAACTATAGACTAGGGATTATAACATTGAGGATTGTTTTTAATAAACTTTATGAAGCATAATTTACATGCAACGAAATTCACCTGTTTTAAGTGTACAACTTGATTAGTTTTGAGACATGTATAGTGTTGTGTAACCAACACCACCATCAAGAAATAGAATCTTTGTATCAAGACAGAAATTTTCCTAATGCGCCTTTGCAGTCAATCCCTTTGCTCCACACCCTGGTCCACGGCAACCATGGCTCTGGTTTCTGAGGTCTTGTCAGCTCCCTGACCTCAGCAAGTGTGTTCTCTGTGTGACGTCCCAGCCCAATGGAAGAGACTAACCATAAAATCTTTTAAACAGAAAGACCTCGCCTACATCAGTAAAGCTGGGGAGATTTTAGCTTGTTCCAAAGCCAGGCTTTGTGAATAATATGGATGTTGACAGTCACTGAAAGGCAAGGAGGCAGAACTAGAACAGAAAGAAAGGAGGAGCACTGGCAGGGAAGCAGATCTGAACTTGAGGTGGAGAGTTGAAGGCAGGCATAGAAAGGCTGGTCCCGACCATTACGAATGGGCTCTTGGGTCAAACAAATGCTGAGTTTAATCCTGGCTCCCCCACTGATGAGCCTATTACTTTCAACTCTGTGGACCTCTGTCTTTTTCCCTGTAAAAGAGGGACAATTACACTCAGTTAATGTATTATTGTGAAAATTAAAGTGAATTCGTGTATGTAATGAGCCCAGACCAGTATGAAAATATATTTGTATAGTACATAATTCTGTAAAGCACATAGGCCCACAATAAGTTGTTATTGTTATTAGTACAATAATTATAACTATATATATTCTTGAAAAGTTGTACTAGTCTATAAGATTTGTAAGACCTTAACGGTCCTTGAGATGTCTTAGTTTTTATTTATCAGTCCTGCTAAGTTTTTGCTTGTTTTAATGTAAAATATCTCACTATTCATTTCTAGAAATTTCAGCAAGGCTGACAAAACTTTGAAATTTCTTGTTGTTGAGGTTCTCGCATAAAATACCGGCCCTGCGACTTACTAGTTGTGACTGGGGCTGAGGTATTCCCTTTACTCTGCCCCCTGGTCCTCAGCTTCTTCCTCCTTAAAATGAGCTGATTGGGCTGAGCAATTTCTATTACCTTTGCCAGCGCTAACATATATGACTCTTGGCGAAACAGGAATGTGCGAGGTCTAAGGAAAAGTGTTCTGGGTGGCTCCAACTGGATTTGGACACAACACTCAAGCAGCTTGCTGCACCTATTTTACTGCTATTCAGTAGGGTTTTGCGTGGAATCTAGATAGGAAGAGTGAAGGAGAAGATTGCTAGGATAATAGCACGTCACTGGGTAATTCACCAGCTGGGAATACCACCATCAAATCTGAAGATACTAGAAGGCCTTCTCTGTCTTCCTAAATAAGGTGAAATCAAACCATGTAGAATTTCTCATCAGAGAGTCTCTCCTTTAATAATGCTAGTAAACAAAATGTCTACTGATGACAACAGGTGTCAGTGTTCAGAAAGAAAGAGCTGTTAACCAGGCCCTGACCAGAGAGCTCTTTTTTATAACCTCACACACAGACAGTTAATGACGATGTGGGAACCATACAGGGCTGCGTAAATGGTAAGTTAGAATTTAAAATGTAGGCTTGGGAAACAATTAGGGGTTATTCTAATTTCATTCTCTAGAAAGTTCTTCTATTGAGTTGCTCAAGAAAAGATGCTCTGATAAATTTTTTAAGCCACAGTAAGAAGCTTGTTTTAATGTAGCCAGCTCTCTACTAGGTTATTTTTTACTAGCTATTCTAATCATCACAACATTCCGAGTAGGTACGTAGGAGGAGACTGCGCCTCTGTAACACGGCCGACGTCATGGTGTAGAACGCGTGTGAACTGGGATTTAGTCTCAGGTCTCTCTGATGCCCAGACCAGGCATGCTCTTTCTCTTGAACCGTAAAGAGCCTCTGATGCTCTTACGTATTCAAAGCTGTGAACCAGAAACATCAGTGCTGGTGTCTGAGCAGTGTGTTTGTGCTTGCATGATTAACAGACAGAGGTCGGACTAGGCGAGAAAGAAACCCCCCGAGGGCCAGGTTACTTGGGAAGAACTGAGGCTAAGGAAGGCTTTGAGATGAGTGCTCTGAAGGCTGGCACGAGCCTCCCTGATAGTTTTAGCTGCATTTCTGTAACACACTGAAGAGAGATGTGTAGACTGTAGCAAGAGATGTCACAGCTCCTACAGCTCTCCTGTCCACACTGCTCAGAAAAAGAATTTCCCAGCAACCCAAGCCAGAGCTCCTCTGCTCTTTATTTCCCTTCCTCTTTCCAAGTGGGTTTGTGTTCTGAAGCCCAAAACATAGTGATAGCCAGACAGGAGCCCCTCTCTAGGTGGAGGAAGGGAGATTTTAGGGTGAAAGGCAGGACTTTTTTGGGTAGATTGATATTTGGATGCCCACCACTCAGATATGAATGATTCTGCATCAATAATGGTGATCTGTAATCAGTGGCGTGCTAGTAAATGTTTAACAACTTGGGAGGTTGCTGCTCGAGTGGGAGGTAGGGACCGGCACTTATTTTGTAGCCATTGCTGATTTTTGAGCTGTAAATATCCTGTCTTGGATGACTACAGGCTACCAAGATGATGTCACTGAACAGGGAGTTGAGAAGACATGCTCAGAAGCACACCATTATACATAGAGTATTTCCCCCGTACAGACAAAACGGAAGCAAATAACCTCAAAAGCGCTGATAGTAGTGTTTGGGCAAACGGCTGAAGCAGAAGCGCATGCCAATGCGTATAGATAAACGGTTCTCAAAGTGTGATCCCAGGTCAGCAGCAGCAGCAGCATCTGGGTGCTTGTTAGAAATGCACATCCTCAGATGCAACCCAGACCTGCTGAATCCAAATCTGTTTTACTAAGCCCTCCATCCGATTCTGAGGTGCCTTGAAGTTTGAGAAGAGCAGATGAGTCCGAGGAAAAGTATTCAGAGAGACAGTGCAGTGTGGCGGAAAGCAAAATTTACCCTCAAAGACCTTGTTTCAACAGTCTCGTGCATGGGAGACAGGAAAAAAATAGCCGGCCACACCTCGCTTAGCACTGACTCCCACACCTCCCTGGAATCAGAGCTGCAGGACAGCATCTTGATTACCAACTTTAGGGAGAAAGGTGTTTCTTATTTTTAACTCTATTAGTACTGGGCACATACATCCACTTTATTAAAATACAGTCAACATTGCTTGTAAGTCTACACTCCCCTTTAACCACAATCTGAACCCCAGCACCCTTTCCTGAGGTACCCCTCATCCTGAGATGCTATCTGTCTGGTGAATTACCTTACTTACATTTTCTATGCATTTGTGTGCCTCTGAATAAATATGGTGATGACGTTTTACAATAAATAGCATTGTTCTCTATATATCTTTCTACATATTTATTTTTTATTTAAAAATACGTCTCAGATATTTTTATAATAATACATGTACCCTCTTAATCTACACGTACGGAAACACCGTTATTTACTCAGACACTTCTCCATTGTTGGACGTGGTGGCACAGACTGCTGAAAGTTCTCCGAGGTTCACTTCCCCTTGGTTCTGGGCACAGTTCCCAGCAGGCTTTGTGGTTAGATGAGGGAGGTGACCAAGTGCTAGCCAGTGGGGTGGAGGACACTTCATGTATGCTACTCTGAGCTTGCTCCTGGTCATTTCCTCAGCTGGATACAGACTATGAGAAAATCCCTCAGATGGGCAGAGTCATGAAGTAGAAGGAACCAAATAGTAAAAGCAGGAGAACTACTCCATTGATCAGTCAGGAGAGACATTGAGCAAGACATGAACTGTGTGTTGAAACACTAGCTGCTTCGTTCCATCCATTCTAACAGGAAGCCTATTGTGTCCAATGCCAATATTTAGGTTCCTCGTAACTCTTCACCTGACAGCTAACGAGGCGAAAATAATATGTGCAGCTTGTGTTTGCTCTGAGTAGGTACTTAGAATTGGGATTGCTGGGCTGTGTGTTATGAACATGTAAAATGTTAATATAATCTGCCCAAATCGTCCTCTAAAGTGGCTGGACCAATTTGCACCCCCACCTGTACCGTACGAGAATAGCTTTTTTTCATTCTACCCAGCACTCAACATCACCAACCTTTTTGAAATTGCCAATCTTATGGATCTGAAATGGTCTCCATTGTTTTAATAAAAATTTCCTGTTTACTTCTGGGATGGTTGATACTTTTTTTCATATATTATCCACTGGCATTTCTTTTTTTTTTATTGTTATAATTGTCTGTTCATCTCTTTTACCCATTTTTTTGTTGTTGGATCTTTTGTGTCTTATTGATTTTCAGGATCTCTTGTTTTCTCCTCCCGCTTTCTCCCTTGTACTTACATATTTCATGACATCTTTGGTCAAATAAGAATTTTGTCTTTAAATGCAGACAAATAGATCGTCTGTCACTCTATGGATATTGTCTTTTTGTTTCCATTATGAATTTCTTTCCTAGACTAACATGTTGAAAATATATTTGTACTTGTCAAATATCTTTTTAGTTTTTATTTGTTTGCCTCTTCACATTTTTTTCTTTTGTGAATGGCATGAGGTAGGAATGTAACAACTTTTTTCCATATTGATGATTGTTCTTTTTAAACATCGCTTATAGAATAGCTCCTGCTTTCCCCAGAGATTATCGCGTACTAAACCCTGTGGCATACTTGTGGACTCTCTCTTAATATTGACCTACTTTCCATTCCTGTGCTATTAATATGGACAAAATATTTCAACTTGATTTTGTTGAACTATGTTTTGGAACCGACAACAATAATTCATTTTATTTTCTCCACGAAATGTATGAAAATAGTTTACTCTTGTTACTTCACTGCCAAAACTAGGTTTAATAAGTCAATCCATTTTTTGAAAATTGAATCTTCCAAAGAAATATTGATGTTTGAGCTCAGCCCATGTATTCCCATATTCAAGGTCAGGATAACAAATAGTGTGTGAGAAAATCTTTCCCAACCTGTCTCAGACACAGGGCACTTGAAGTCTTCAAAGGTGTCCTGGGAGCGTGAGCAAGACTTTCAACTCCACAGGAAGTCTTCGAGTCACAAAATGACATGTGATTTCCTCCAGGAAGAACACCTGAAATCGCCTCCCTGACCATTTATCTTTGACTGATGATTTTCTAGCATTCTAAACCAACCGCCTTAGGTATAGCACTTTCCTAGAACTTAAAGGGGATTGGAAGAGCCAAGTGTGTGTGTGTGTGTGTGTGTGCGCACGCACACATGCATGCGAAATTTGACTGGATCAATAAAAATGTCTTATATCCTTAGATCAACACCACTTGAAGTTTAGTACATTACTTTTTTGGTGAACAAGGAGAAAACACCAGAGATGATTATCAGAATGCGCTAATTCTCTAATTCAGAGCCTGTAAAACCATGGCATATGCTAAAATGGTGTTAAACAGAACAGTTTAAGTTTAAAGTAAGATGACCATGTTTCCCAGCCTGTCCAGGAGAGTTACCATTTTTATCTGTTTTCCTAGTTTGGGGATTTATGGTGCCTCTTCATTAGCTAGAGGCCTGTTTTGGATAATAAATCACGTGGCCTCCCTGTGCACAAGGTTTGTGAGCATGTCTGTGCCCACTCAGGCCTGTGACTCCTCTGGGTGAGGGAGCAGGGCCTTCCTGCCACGTTCAGAGGTGTCTGAGGATTTATACGTGAAGCTGGACACGTGATCAGGGAAAACGCCGATACTGAGGATGTAAATCAATCATTCTGGCTAAGGAGGGATGTGTGTTTCTAAAGGAGATGCCTGGGAAGAGTAGGATTGGAGGATGGTAGACATTTGCCTTCAGGGAATCCTGTATTTGCATGGGGTTTGCAGAGGCCCAGCATATGGAGACTTTAGAACGGAGGGCTTGGGGCTTTGATGGGACAGGCAGCTGCAGTGAAATGGGAAAAAGCACTGAACTTGAATCCTAGATCTGTCACCTATTAGCTATGTGACTTTAGGGAATGCCATGAAGGCTTTCTGAGCCTCTTTAAAATGGGGAGACTCTCACAGGATTGTCGTGGGAATTAAAAGATAGAAATATATGTGTAGGAATACACAAAATGTCCTTGCTGAAATTATATGTGAGGGAAAGGGAATGAAATATCTGCAAGATGAGGACAAGTACAGTGACTTAAAACTGCAAAACACGTTGCAGAAATCAGTGTAAGGCTCTCTAGCAGTTTCAATGCTGCTTCTCATTAAGTGCGGTCTGTGTATACGTGTCTGTGTGGAGAGAGAGAGAGAGAGAGGGAGAGGGAGATCTTTGTTACTGTATCTAGTTGCTTTGAAGAAAGTGGGTTGGAACACACAAGTTTGACCTTTATTTTTTTGTTTCTGAAAACACTTGCTGTCATCTAATTCAATCCCCACTGTCCTAGTCTGACAGATTCAACAAGCTTGCACAGACCCTCACTGTTTGGCTACTGGAGAGAGCTGGAAGCCGGATGCACAAAACACTCTTGCATAGGGAAGTCTGTGTACAGGGTAAGTGCTTGCCCTGGAGGGTGATTCAGAGGGCCCCCTGCAGGATAATAACAGAAGTGCCACTTGTGGCCCAAGGAAAACCATTGTAATTAAAAAGAAAAAAGAATTATACGTATAATCAAGTCCAGGGAATATATGCCCTTGTCTGCCAGCGCATGTCTGCTCAATGCGCACAATGAACAGCGATTATCTTCAGGCTGTGAGAAACCAGTGGTAATTGTCAGTGATGGTGGCATCCTACAGGCTCACAGTTTGAAGGAGCCTGTATTGGTAATCACATCAGGTCCCCTCCCCTCCCTGGGTCAAGCTGCGGTTACATAGGTGTCAAGCTTCCTTTGCATCCCCCTTACCTCAGCCACGAAGAGTATGCTCAAAAAGGCCAAAGCTTGGTGAGGAAGTGAAGACACGGGATTCTAGCCTCAGTTCTGCTAGACTATCCAGTTGTACATTTGACCTGGCACCAAAATAGGGCAAATTTTGTGACCAGCTGAGGCTTCAGCCCCAAACACCTAATGAATTAGGGTGGTGCAGGGGATTTCTTTTCGCTTCAGCTTCAGTAGATGTCAGCTCAAGGCCAATTCTTTATTCTTTCCCCATGCCCACTCCTGACATTGGACTTGACTTCTCACTGTTCTGTGACGGAGGAAGGCCAGTTTAAGGAAGAGCAAGACAGCCGGCAGGAAGCAAAAGAGTCTTTCCTCCAATAATGGTATTTTTAAAGTCCTCACACTGCTTCACCTAAAAATGGGGCTCAGTGAATATTTGCAAACTTGATGAGTGTCTGTCTCCTCTCCTTCCTGATGATGGAGTCAGAGAATAGACCCACAGAAAAGCTCTCTTTCCTCTGGATGACAGCTTCCCAGCTTGGTTCTGGGGTGGATACAGTTTGGCTGAGATATTGATCCCTTAGGGAAGGAATTCCTGGGCCTGACTCTTGTTTTAACCAGTACATTTTACAAATATTACTATTTTCTGTATGTATTGTAACATGAAAACTTGGGGAAGCACTGTGCCGGCAAACATTCTCCAGCATTTTCCTTCTTTCCTTGGTCATCTTGCTTATCTTAACTGCCAGACCCAGTATCAGTCAGGATGCTGTGCTTCTTATGTAGGTCAGAAGGTCTCTGGAATGTAAAAAAACCCTACAGTCACCTCCATGGAAACATTCTCCAACACACTCTGCTTTTATGTATTTATGTACTTTGTACTCATCAAAAAATCACAGGTGGTATAGACCAAGACTTTGGGAATTAATGGCCTTTTGATATTGATGCCACGTATTTGTGAAATAGGTCAGGATGAAGCGTTACCTAAGTTTGCCCACAAAGCCCACTATGAAATAAGCTGACTAATTTCTTCTATTTCCTTTTCCAATTTATGCTCAGCTGCATTGTCCGTCTCAGTTCACAGGTAGTGATACATAAGGTGTACCAGATTTGGGTGACAATGCTGCTCAAAAAAATATGTCACCCCTGAAATTTGATGCCATACTGTGTAATACAACAAAGCACATCCTTTACCAGTAGCACATCTCAAAAATGAAATATCCTCCCACCATTCCCACAGAAAAATTAGAGACTAAATGGATCAAATTCCCTTTCCTCACCAGCAGAGTGACAAGGGACCCAAGGGACACACTGAAGTGTCTCGTCTCCAATGTGTCTTTCTGCTGAGTGCCAGTTGGAAGAGCATCTCTGAGTGTCTGGTTGGAGTCTGGTTTCCTTCTAGAAATTGCAGTCTGCGTTGTCCTCCACTGAAGTTGACACAGGGCACATTCCAGAGAGTTAGTGGGAGACAGGAAACTCAGTCCCAGTCTTGAGAGCATTGAACGCCTGCAGCTCCCCAGCTCCCGTCTGCATCGACACAACTTCATCCGTTGTCTGTATTACCATGACTTTCTATTCCAGGAAACTCTTACCTAGGAAGATGAAATTGCAAATAACTGTACGGTTTGTACGAGGAGCTCCCCTAAAATCTATCCGAAGAAGCGACTGCTCAACTAGTCCCTGTTACCTTTTCTGGGGAAATAAATTGCTTAACTAGTCTCATCAAACAACTCTTCTCATCAAACACCTTCTTACTCTTTAGGACTCCCTTCAAATTCTCCTCTTGTTGTGTCCACCAATCCTATCCTATAATTCGGAAACTTGACCCAATCCAAATTAGCCCACTTCCTTTAACACTTGAAGACCCACCTTAAAACAGAAACCCCACCCCAGCCAAACCCTTCACCCTCCTCTCGGACGCTACTAAGACACTGTCAGAACTGTGTGGTGAATTTCCCCGCTGCAGTAAGCAATAAACCCAGCTTCACTTTGTCAACAGTGGTCTTTGGGGGAAGTTAGCAGGTGACAGCTTTTACCCATAAAATATAAATAGTTGCCATACTCATATGTTACCATTAGAGCAGTTTATAATGCAAATACCAATTTCCTTGTAAAATAGTATTTCTCAGATAGACACGAAATCCCCATAGCCCAATATATAAAATCACCTGGAGATTCTGGTTAACAGTGAAGATTTCTAGATCCACCCAGATGGATTCAAATTCATTATGTCTGGGATGAGAATCAGGAATTTCTAATTCCAGTCTCACAGGTGACTGAGGCCGACGGTCCCCAGACAATATTAGAGAAACAGTGATCTGGACCCACATTACTGGCATACAGCAGAGATTTAGTATTATCTGGGGAAGGAGATAAAGGAAATACATGTCATATTGTTTCGGCAAAATCGAATATTGGTCACTGGCGCCGGACACACATTGGTTAAGGCTATGAACCTCAACTCAACTGAGAAAAATAATCCCCTATCAGAGGGTTAACAGGGATATTATGCTGGCCATTTCCTGTGGGGGGAGGTAGGGGTTGGAACTTGCAAATCACCTCTCATAAAAACTATTTCCCCTTGAGTGGCACCTAAAAATCTCTCTCTTTTTTTTTTTTTTAAACATGGTCAAGAACAGTGTGAGAGTGATATGCATATTTCTCCGAGTATTTTATTCTACAATTATCTAAGGCCTCTATGTTTTGCTTTCAGTTTCTTATTGACTCTAACATGCCCGATATTTCCATGCTAAATCAACTCTAACCTCTGACAAGGGACCCTGTGGCCACTTTCTACCTGAACTTAGAGTGCATACCATTCACGTCCTAGCATCCTCCACGTGCTGTCTGCACGGTCTTTCTGCATTTGTTCACTCTCCGGCAGGACGTCAAGCCTAGCAAGTCATTGACAGCCAGGGGCTGCTGCCTGCTCAGGAAGGACGTGGGCCTGATGTCTGCCTTACACAGGACATTTTCCTCTTGCTCTTCATTTGTTTTGGGTAGTTTCCACCTCAACACTTTGATGCCACCTGTTTCATTCTCACTCTTGGGAGGTCTGTTGGAAATAGAGACATGTTGACTGTTGGCCACTGGGCTTTTAGTCACACACACTACATCACTGACTTGAGATGCATTAATTTGTCCTGACACACTCCTCCATTTTTGTCACATGAGACCTCAGTGGTCACTGGGATTACATCAACGGGACCTGAGTTGGCCAAAAGCATTTTTTATTCAGACAAAGCAGGCCCACTTTGCCTCCTTCAGCAGAATGACTCTGTAGAGCAGGTTCACTCAACACATCACAGGGACACTTGACCCAGCCCTCGTTGTTCTTGTGCCCAAGCCACAAACCTACTTGACCTGTCCTGTGTCCTTCACAGCACACCCCGCTCCCCGGAAGCTCCCTGACTAATGAATGCCCGGAATTGTTGTCACTAATCTTCTGGGACTTTTCCTCTCAAATCTGCCAAAATGTTAACAGCCACATTGTGTAGTTGTCACCCAAAGTAATCAAGGAGACCCATCCAGGGACACTGGCCAACACGGCTCTACACACATTAATGCCACCGGTCACACACACTGAAACTCAGCTCATCCGAGGTGATATTTTATTTATACGTGTAGAACTCTAACTCTTTGACATTTGGAGTACGGGACTGGCTGTTGATGTGTTATTTTATTATTTTGGGGAGTCCATATTTCCAACCTGTGTCTACCCAGTCAGACAAATCTGTAACTGTGTGGAGTAAATGTTGATGACTGTGAGTCTTTGGGACCCCTTCTTTCACCTCTGTGGATAGATTTAATTCCAGTATTAGAGAGAGAGATTTCTTTGACTTAAAATACAAATACAACTTCATTAATTATCGGGGAAATGCAAATCAAAACTACAATGAGATATCACCTCACCCCCGTCAGAATGGCCATAATTAACAAGACAGGAAACAACGAGTGTTGGGGAGGATGTGGAGAGAAGGGAACTCTCATACACGGCTGGTGGGACTGCAAACTGGTGCAGCCATTATGGAAAACAGTATGGAGATTCCTCAAAAAGTTAAGACTAGAACTACCATACAGTCCAGCTATTCCACTGCTGGGTATTTATCCAAACAAAATGAAAACACCAATACATAAAGATACATTCACCCGTGTGTTCATTGCAGCATTGTTGATAATAGCCAAGACTTGGAAGCAACCTAAGTGCCCATCAAGGGAGGAATGGATAAAGAAGATGTGGTATATATACACAATGGAATACTACTCAGCCGTAAGAAATGATGAAATCCAGCCATTTGTGACAACATGAATGGACGGTGAGGGGATTATGCTAAGCGAAATAAGTCAGGTGGAGAAGGTCAAAAACTGTATGATCTCACTCATAACTAGAAGATAAAAACAACAACAAACAAACACATAGAGACAGATTGGATTGGTGGTTACCAGAGGGGAAGGGGGGAGGGAGGAGGGTGAAAGGGGTGATTAGGCTCATGTGTGTGGTGATGGATTGTAATTAGTCTTTGGGTGGTGAACACGATGTAATCTATGCAGAAATAGAAGTATAATGATGTACAACTGAAATTTATACAATCTTATAAACCAACATTACCACAATAAAAAAAATACAAATACTAATTGGCATGATAGGTAGGCCTTTTAGGTCACTTTTATAAGTTAGCTTCTCCGGAAGTTGACTTGATAGGAGGATTCACGTGCAGGAATTTAATAAGAATGTGCTCTCAGGGGAGATCCGTAAAGGACTGAGAGCAGCGTGCTGTAGGGGACCCGGAACCAAAGTTTGGATCATCTCATCCTGGGAAACTCGTTTCTCCTGACGGGGACAATTCAACTGGCCTGATCCAGGGCGCATTCTATGTATTCTACTTGAACCATGCCCTTTAATAACAAAAGCCAATATCCCAGTCTGCTGAGGAGAGCATGTCAGCACAGATTGCCTGGAGTTGCAGAAGCATCCTCTAGGAATAACACAGCATAGAATATTCTGTTTCATTATTTCACTGTCCTCCAGGTAACATGGCCATTAAGTGTCTTTGAAAGGGCGGATATGTGTGATGGGAATGAATATATTCTCCTCTGAAACACCTGAAATTACAGAACTTTAATAAAGCCTATAATTTCTAACTGGTTGTAAATCACCACTTCCCCAACTATAATCTGGTAGAATCTTCCATTTGTAATTTTGCTGTATCCTTATTAGAAAACATTTGGATTCTCCTAAAGAATATTTAGTTCTTACTTACAATCTGTCTTTCTGATTGAGGAAATTACTGACCATGGCAACCTTCTTAAGTTTTCCTATATTTTTCACACCATTCTTTCTGCTAGGTACAGGATTTATATTTATAATGTGCAAACCCATTTTACAGTTAAATGTCTTGTCTCAAATTCTCTTCCCAATTGGGTTAGCGTAACTGCAGCACCTGTTGTTTTAGTTTTGTTTATGTGGATCTTTTCATGATGACTTTTTGATACATTTTGAAATTCTGCAGGCATTTCATTTGACCCAGAGTGGATCTTAATGCCAGGCCCTCTGCCATCCTAAATTTCATCAGCATATTTTATTCGTGTTTTGTTAGATTTCACAGGACTCTAATGTTAGATATTTCCTGGAAGATCTGAGTTTGGAAAGGATAACTGTTTTTTTTTTTTTCTCAAAATATCCTTTCAAATTGTCAGATAGGATGAAAACAAAACAAAATAAAACAGAATGATATATAAGAGAACTTTAAGTGTTAGTTGGTGGTTTAAAAAAAAAAACACCTGGGAAGTACCCAAAGAATACTTGTTTTTCACCCTGAATTTCTCAGTGTATCATGTAATAGAAGCCCTTCCAAATTCCTGTGGCAGTGAGCTAAGGTAAGAAAAAAGGGAAGATTTATGGGAGAAATGAATCACAAAATTTCAATTTTGGTTATGGAATGACGAAATTATCAAATTCTTAGAACAATATCAAATGCCAACATTCATTTCATAAGAAGTACAAAACCAGAATAATCCTGTAATCATTAAAAATGAGAATCAGTAATTAGAAATCTTCCTCCGAAGATAACACCAGCTCTCAAAGGGGTAAGCGAGGAGGTGAAGGGGTGGAGACTGAGCAACGCAAACACCCAGCAGAAGGGTGTGCGGGAAGGTGCACCAGCAGAGCAGAGGCTCCGAGGTGGGAGTGTGCACAGGGCATCTGAGGGACAGTGAGGAAGCTGGAGCTCTTGGAGACGAGTGAGGAAGGGGAAGAGGAATAGGAGATAGCATCACGGGCCTCGTGGGAGGCACAGGTCACATAAGCCCACAGAGTAGTGTAGGACGCTCATCATCGTCTACAACCCAGCAATCGTATTCCTGGACATACCCCAGAGAAACTCAGACATACGCACAAGACCCGGTCGCCTCAGTGCTTGTAGCCGGGGAACCCCAGAAACAACCTAAATGCCCATAGCAGGGGGATGGGTAACTGAGTTGTGGGGATTTGCACAGCGGAGTGAGAGAGTAGGAGTAGAGCTGCATATACCAACACACGAAGACATGCACAGACATGCCAGTTCTCTGAACACTGAAAAGCATACGAAGTGCTGTCTAGTGGTCTCTCTCTCTATATGTACTAAAGTTTTTAAAACCTCGAATGGGAATGATGAGTTGCAGGGACGTAAAGAAGAGATCTCCATCTTATGGGGTGCCTGAAAGTACGTGAGAAGTGTTGACCTCTTGTCTCTATGAGGGATTCAGATCGGCTGAACTTCACTTATTCTTCCCGCTGGACATCAAAGGTACTTCTCAGTGGGATTCAAAAAAGACAATTTTGAGGTTCCCCGTAACCCTGAGACTTTATTAATTTAATCTCTGGTTTGGGGAGCTAGCTGACGGATTCTCCCCCCTCCCGCTTTCTACCATCACTAGTAAATATTCTCCAGCTGTGAGGATTGTTGAGGAATCCTCAGAGACAGCTAGAAAAATTTCCCTAATTCTATTCTGTATGCCCAGAGAGCTGCCTGGAGTAGAGACCCAAGGAAAATCTGGGTCACATCATTCATTCATTCACCACTGAGCATCTGGTACATGCGATATGTACATTCAAAAAAGGTGGTCACTGTGTAGAATAACCAGAGAAGAAAAGTGTTTTCTGGGAAATAAAACCCCCCAGATTTAGGATGTAGGGCTTTATTTATGTGAATTTTTTTGCACATTTAAATTGATTTTCTAATTCTTTGGGTATTTTGCACAACAAATAATAAGGTAATTTTACATGCTTTAGGCACAGCTGCTTAGCAGTTTTCCTCAAAGACCTATTCCAGTTTAAAATGATATGTTTTCCCTTTTCTCTGTCACCTTCCCCACTCCTGCCTCATTTTTGGACCCTTGTGCCCAATCACCATCACCACACACACAAGGCCGCCATAGCAGGGACTGATGCTTCTCCATCCCAGAATGCAGAGAATTTGATGAAACCCCTTGCTAATATGTCATGTCTCAAAGTGACCTGAGGGAAGTCTGTTAAGGGGAGGAATAATTTTTCAAAAGCTCTAAAAACTAAACTTCTACATACACTTCAGTTATATCTTGTGGATTCTTATAGTAGGGTCTTACAGCCCAGGATCCTGTGTCCATGCTGTCTAAATCCACATAGTTCTAAAGCCAAATCAAACCGAAAGAAAGATAAACAGCTTTAAAAGTGTTGTCTTTAAAACTCATTTGGTGACAAACTATCTCCTCATCTTACATGAGCTATTTATATATGTCACCTAGTGTAAATATCCAGGTTTAACCGGAAGTATCCACGTGTTTAATTACAGGGTGCAGTCCCAGATATGACGGACTAAATCCACACTCTTCCTTTTCTAAAGTCTGAAAGGTACTGAATTCCAAAACAAATCTGGCCCAAGGGTTTCAGACAAGAGAATTTATCCACTCCCCATTTCATTTGCCTTAGTGCTTTCTTTCCTGCCTCCTGCGAATGCTGGCATGAGACACTGCCCTTTTGTAGCAAAACAAGCGACCTTATTTGTAATACAATGCATTCAAATCTTGAAAAAGACTGCAGTGCTCTGAACAACTTCGCAAGTTGTTGTTATATAGGGTTTCTTCATTTGAAGTATTTGGGAAATTTTAAGTGTGAATATCTAGGGGATTAGTTAGTTTTTCTCACAGTGATGTATATAACAATTCAACATGATGGATTACTCTGCATTCAGCTTAAATAATTTAGACTAGTTCATTCAATAGTGCTAATGGTAGCCCACTTGACTTTCAAAATGATGGTACACATTTCTGAAAATAACTTTTTACTTTAAATTGTAATTCACTACTTTCCATGCCAAAAGAGGAAAAAAAAAATGTGAGAAGTCTATCATGAGTATCAGGCAGCAATACCTCCGCAGCATTATTTCATTTATGTGCTAAATTAAACTGACAGGCAAAAGATGGAAAGCATTTACACAAATGTTTAGAGAAGTTGTTTTGAAGTAGCCAAACCAGAAATTTATAGTGAATGCAGTTTTGCTTGCTTTTCCTAAATAAGACACGTTTTCTATTTAGTGCACTCTTCAAAGAGGGCAAGAGTCACAGCTCTTTTTGGACTGACAAAAAAGCTAAGAGTTGACTTCAAAGGGAAGAGTAGACATGTTTACAGCAACCACTTACTGAGACAGGAGCAACCAAAAGCCAGAGTTTCAGTTTTAAATAAGAAATGTTAAGACATCTACGTGGTATACACATAAAAGACAAGATGCTCACTTACCCACCTGGGGAGAAGGGCCAGCTTATGCTGTAGACACAAGAGTGAAAAGAACTGAGTCTTTTCTTCAGAAGCAACGGAGCACAGGGCCGTACCCTGTACTGAAGGTGTGCTAACATGTCTCCTGGTTCAGCCTCACCCAGAACTTGCAGGGCTACTTGGAACAATAACAGTTTCAATAACCACGATGTCTACAACTAACTTAGTACCTATATGCACCAGACAGTGTCATTTCTCTTTAATTCTTGCAGTAATATCTCCGTTTTCCTGAGGAGGGAACTCCAGCTTAGAGGGGAACACCAATATGCAATGACGGAGATTTGATGAGTAGCCTAATCGTCTCTAAATTTCATTGTAGCATGTATTTTTCCAGAATCTATTTCAGAAACCACACCCAAGTGTCTGCTATCTCCCTCCTACCTCCCTTGAACCCGAGTAATCTGACTTTCAAATATTTTATAACATACACGTGCAGAGTTATATTTATATGGCTCAGTGACACCAAGTAACAAAAATTCCTTGACATTTCTTTTAAACAGAAGATGATATTGGAGTAAAATTCATTAATTTAACGAGTATTTATTAAATTCTTACTATGGGCCAGGTTTGAGTTTAATAGGGACCAAAATAAGATACAGCCTCCACCTTCATGTTGCCCCTGGAGAATGAAAGATATTGATATTGACATTAACAGATGCGTGATACAGACAAATAAGATGACTGTCATTCTGGGTGAGCATATAAAAGAGGCTTATCAGAGAATGATGACCACAGGAAGTCAGGCTTGAGCTAAGATTCTTAGATGATAGCTAAGTGAAGCATAATGGGACCCTATGAGGATCATTCCAAGCAGAGAGGGAAGCCGGTCCAATAACTGGGGCAGAAAGAAACACAGATTTTTCAAGAACTGAAAGAAGTCTGGTGTGGCCATGCACACAGAGCAAGAGAAAACAAGGAGGTAACGTAGGTAGGAGCCAGGCAATGCAGGGTCTCCTGGGGTAGCATATCAGCAATGTTAGACTTTATTCCAGGAGCCATGGGGCTATTGGCATATCTGATGATCAAACATTCATCCACAGTGATCGCCCTGGCTCTAGCGTGGAGAACTGAATGGAGGAACCAGAGTAGATTCAGGGAGACTAGTTAAAAGGGGGTTGCAGCAGCTGAAAGGTGATGTAGCTTGGACTAGAATTTGTAGAGGGCACAGAAAGAAATAGATGGAATTGACAATGTTTTGGAGGTAAAACTGATAGACCTTTCTGAGGAATTACATGTGGGGGAGAGGGAAAAGTCAGAGATGATCTCTGGATTTCTACCTTGACCAACATTCAGAGGTTGGAAACACTAAAAATATCAGATTTGAGGGAAAATAATAATTTTGGTTTTGAAGTTGAATTTCTGATTCCTTTGAGAATCAGGGCACACTATCAAGTGAGCATAGTAATAAAGAGTTGGATCACGGCACGGAGTTAGGAAGCAGCAATGAGGAGGAAGGTAGGTTGGGAGAAGACTGCAGGAGAAACACTTTCCTCAGAGGAAGTGCATGAGGTGGACTAGATTCCCAAAAAGGCAGAGGAGAAAGAGCGGTTGCTCCACAAAACAGAAGGGAAGGGCCTGGGCAGAGTCAGGGGGAGTAAAGGGCAGGGCACAGAAACTGCACTGAATTTTGGGACTGACACTTTTACTGTAGGGGACACAGTTACCCTCTGACTGTAGGGTTTATACCTTGACACTGTGAACAACAACCACCTGGGGAAAATCTTGACTCCTTGTGGTCACTTCTCATTTTCTAGATGAGGGACCTAAAGCTCTGAGCAGGAAAGAGGCTGGAGCGGGACGCTCATCTGATCAGCACCCAGCCTGACCCTTCCCCAAACAGCCATCGCCTTCCTTAGCCCCTCTGCACAAGTCTTCATCATAGGACCTTGTGTCAAAAATCCAAAGAAGTTTTCTTGCAGACTGACATTCCACTTTGTACAGAGATGACAACAGCCATGTTTACATAACCTGCTAATTACACCCGTGGTAGTCAGAGCTTCGTGGTGAGTGGCCTGCCCACTTTCGTCCTAATTATTCCCAGAGATTTTCGTGTACAGTAGTTAGTTTTCAGTCTGGTGATGAGAAGCCCCCTCAGCACAGATGGGAAATGCTTATTATGCTAATCGAGTTCTGGGTTGTTAGTGGAAATTATTAAATGGGGATGTTAGTGATGTCTCTGGTGGGAGGAGGGAGGTGAGAAGGTAAAAGGCACAGATAAATGTTCCTGAGACTGCACGGGGGCTGGGCCAGTGGCTCCAACTTCAAAGGAAGAAAACAGAGATTTCATTTGCTGCAAATTCCTATTTAAAGGGGATCAGTGTTTTACAGTAAATTTAACTGAGAGAAATTGGGTAGAATGATAGGGGAATGACAGCTCTTGCCTATTTACTGACTCTAAATAAGATCATTCCATTATTAAAATATAGTATTTTAACAAGACAAAATTTAGAAATGTCAACAAAGATAAAAAGAGGAAAGTCAACAAAGAAAAAACCCAGAACAGAAAAGCCAATATGAAATCCATATATTTGGCCAGTAACACTGAGCAAGAGAAGAAAACAATGAACCAGAAAGAAGAGACTGTAAGACGTGTTCAGAGGACAATAAGCTAATTGTAAGAAATATATGTGTATGTGTGTGTATCTTGGTTAATATTTCTGAAAAGCTAGAAATTGATTGTTTTTCTAGGGAGATGTAGATTAAAATTGATTTAAGAAGATAAATAAGCTGAGTAGACCAATAAATATGGAAGGAAATTTTAAAAAGTCAAAAATGTTAAAAAATCTGGTGGGTTGAACGGTGGTCCTCAGAAAGTTACACCCATGTCCTCATCCCTGGAACTTGTGAGTGTGACCTTATTTGGAAGAAGGGTCTTTGCAGTGAAGGATCTTGAGATAAGGTCATCCTGGATTATCTGGGTTCTGAAGGAGTCCAGGCTTTCCCCAGGTGGCTATTGTGCACAGTGTCCAATGTGTAAACTCCTACAGTCAGAGGGATACCTAAACCCAGTGACAAGTGTCCTTATAAAAGACACACAGAGGAGACACAGGCACAAGAACAGGAGTCCATGTGACCACAGTGGCAGAGAATGGGGTGATGAGGCCACAAGCCAAGGAATGTCCGAGCCACCAGAGGCTGGAGGAGGTAAAGGGAGAGAATTTCCCTCGAGCCCTCAGGGGAAGTGCAGTCCCACCGACACCTTCGGGCCTCAAGAATGGCAGAGAATACACTATGTTGTTTTGAGCCACCCAGTTTATGGTATGTTTTTACTTTGGGAAGCTAATAAAAGAACTCTTAATAGAATATTAATGGATGTTTATTATGATGGAGAGTATCTGTCTGTCAGTGCGGACACCCTAAGGGTGAGTGCATCACAGCCTGGACAGAGCAGGGGATTTCGCTGTCAAATCTTCTCAGCCACTGAACGCGTTGATGACACTGGACAAGTTCATTACTAGATAAACCTCAGTTTCTTCACCTCTAGAATGGGGTAACAAAACTTACTGTACAGAGTAATTATTACAGTTAGACACAATGTATAAAGATGATCACCACAGTGCCTGATGCACAATAACACAATAAATATCACACCCACACAGAGGCACACGGGGAGATAGGGGACCTGGGGCCATGCGGCTTGGGGTTTGGCAGCTTCTTATTTCATCAAATATTCAGTAAGACAGGCATGACTGTAACAAAATTAGAGCTAACTGGCCAGCCGAAAAGGTTAAATCAAAGTTTATTTTTCTCCTTTCTATGACTCAAAGAGAAATAATATCAAAGAAAAAAAGAGTAAGATGACAAAACTGCTAAACTGCTAAAAAAGCTTACGGACCCTTTGTATCAGCTATGAATATTTTCCCAAATACTGTCTTTAAAAACTGGGAACACCCACAGCACGGAGACAGTGCCCCCACCCTGGTGCTCTCTCTGGGTGTGCTCTATGTGTGACTTGGTGTCATACAGGAAAGCGAGTTTCTAGAATTCTTGGTGCATGCATCGGAGAGGTACTTTCCTCAGCGGTGTGTTCTGCATAAAGAGTTGCTAGGAATGAATCAGAACGTGCATGTTTGAGTGGGTGAAAGTCCTGGGGTCTTGGCCTCCAGAGCATGCCCTGGCACCTGTAGAAACACTTCTCCAACATGTGGGAGCAGGATGCTGCCCCGGAGGTGGGACTGAAAGTCCCAGCATTGCTCCCATTCTCAATCGAACAGGTCTCTCATAGAGAGTGAAATAAATGTCCCATCTCACCTGTGTGAGAGCATTCTGGAAAAGAGTTCATTTTCACTTCCCCTGCCACTTACTTCCACAAATGCCCCAAGGTCAGAAATAGGCTTAGTGATTGGTGAAAACATATCTGATTTCCCAGCAATGACGGCTGCATAGGCACAGACCTCAGAGGGAGAACAACCTAGTACATGTGACTTCCTGATCTGAGAAGCTAGTTCTTTGGGCTGAGGAGCAGGGATGGAGACGGACTCTTTTGCCCTCTCCAGCCATCCGTGAACGGGTGTCCCTGCCCCTGGTGTACCTAGTAGATTTAAGGGCATTAAAACGGGGTCGATGGCTGAGGAAGTTAAGAAAAAAGTTATTTGATGAATTGTGAAACAGAAAGAACCCCCAATGAATTCCATTGACACTTTTTAATTGGGGGAATTCATATAGTCCAAGTTAGCATGACATTTTTGGTCATGTTTAGGTCTGTATTTGCAAGAATACTAGCAAAGACAACTGATACACAGAAAGTGCTCATTCTGTTAAATTAACATTTAATGGCAGGAGATCATTTAGTTTATTCTGCCCTTCTACCTGTACATTATTCTCACTTATGAAATATTAATTTTGCTTATATGAAAAAGTTCTAATTTAGAAATGGATTGAATCTGAGCAGTTATCATGTGGGTCATTTCTTTAGAATTTGATTGTATACCCCTATAAATACAGCAGTGAAAAATACAAATATAGATGACTCCAGCAATCATTTCATTAGTGCTTAATTTTAATTGAAATAGGCTACTGTGGGTCTATGACCCACAACTCTAAAAAGAGAATGAAGGGAAAGAATAAACTTGGATTTTGTTGGTATAATCTGTTTCTCAGCATAAAAGAGCACTGATTCTTCACCCTCCACGTGCTCATGTCCCCACACCCGTGTGAGCCTTGGTGGCTCCTGAGTCTCCAGTCTCCAGCAGGAAAGGCATAAGGAAAGCTGTTCAGGAGACAGGTGGGCAGGGTGGAAAAGGGGTTGGAGAGAAGAAAGAGTAAGATTCTCCGGGCAGCCTTGGTACCTGGAATAGGTCAAGTTTTCAAACACAGGGACTATTGATAAATTGATGGTAATTTGGCCAGTATCCAATTTTAAAGATCAAAGAAGTGAGAGACACACAACATCAGTTTACATTTGCACAGTACTTTGATATGCAAGGTATTCTCATTTACCTTATATAATTGTTCCCCAAACCTTGTAAAATGGGTATAATTTACAGATGTTGCATTGATGTAAATAACCAAGGCTTAGAGAGTTCACTTTCTTTAGCCAAGCCAGAATCAAACCCAGATTTTATGTTCTAATCCAGTCACTTAAAAAACAATTACTGCTCAAAGAGACAATGCATCCACTCCTAGGTTTCTTTGGTCAAAGTGAGGACAAATTGTAATTGCTCTTTCTGCCTTTTTAAAAGAAGTAACATCTTGGTAAATTATCCGCATCCGGCTTCAGATGCTAAAAATCCGTCCCCAATTCTCTGCCTCAGGGAAGCCTGGCTTTGTACATTAATGTGCATTCTCTCCTGTGAGGCAAGTCCCCAAACATCCAACATGCAGGGAAGTGCCCATGAACTATTGGCACCACATGGCCTCATGCTCTGCTTCTTTACAAGGAAGTGACTCTAAGGTCTTCAGGGATCAGGATCAGCAAAACCTCATCCTCATTTATGTAGCTTATCTCCTGTACCACCCAGCCTTCCTGAACCTTTCCTATGAGTCTGTCAATATTGTGTCAAAGCTTATGAATTTAGGCTCTAGGGATTGTGTTTGATAGTTATTTAATAAGTTTTGAATTTTACCTCAAATCTATCTATGGAGAAGGATACTGCTAAATAAACCAGTTAATCATATGTCTAGGGAGTATTTACACAAAGCCTTTTCAAAAAAGATTGTTCTTTATAATTTGCAATCTGGCTTTTTCGTGTTACCTCAAAAGAACTCAACTCAGCAAATGTGATCCAAGGCATGTGGGACAGCGTGAGATAAGATGTGGTTATTGCCAATCAGGGAAATAGGGCCAAGATCTCCTCACCTGTTGCTTGGCAGAAGTACTCCCTGCCTATATGCAGTTAGAAATAATCCAGTCCTTTTCTGAAATCCCATGACACCTGTGTTTGTCCTGGTCCTCCAAGGAACAGATGCAAAGATGGGTTAAATGTTCAAGAAAGTTATTAGGGGGAAAGTCTCTGAGAGGAAATGGGGAGAGAGCCAGGAGGAGTGGGGAGAGCAGTAAGAACATAATGCCAATCAGACCAAAGTGGAGGAAAGGGACAGAAGGAAAGAAGGTTGGATGGAAGTGTCTTGGGTGACCATGCACTTCTGGAGAAAGTTCAGCCAAACTATCAAGAGTCCTGGAGTCAAAGGTGTCTGTCAGAGGAGTCCTGTGTCCCCTGGGAATGCTGAGTATCCCTATCATGTATGTCATTGCTAGGAGAAGCCCACAGGAGCTTGGCCTATGCTGATGATTTCAGATGCCAGCAGCTAGATTTCTTGGTTATTTGGAGATCTGAAGGTGCATTCTCAAGGCCACAACTACATCTTTCTGGTAAAACAAACAATCATGTAAATGATGTGTGGTTGGCTGAATGATGGCCCCTCAAAGATGTCCACATCATAGGCCCTGCAACCTGTGAATGTTACCTTACACGGCAAAAGGGGCTTTGCAGATGTGACTGAGTCAAGGAGCTTGAGATGGGGAGATTTTGCTGGATTATCTGGGTGGGAACAATGTCATCACAAGGGTCCTTATAAGAGGGAGGCAGCAGGGTCAGAATCAGAGAAGAAGATGTGACGGCAGAAGCGGAGGCCAGAGCAAGAGAGATTAGAAGACGCCATCCTGCCGGCTCGGAAGGTGGAGAAGGGAGCCAGAGCTGAGAAGGCAGGAGGCCTCCAGAAGCTGGAAAAGGCAAGGAAGTGGATCCTCCTCCAAGGTGTCCAGAATGCTGATTTTAGGCTGGGGATCATTTTCAACTTCTGACCTCCAGAACTGAAAGATGGTAAATTTACATTGTTTTAAGTCACTAAATTTGTGGCAATCGGTTACAGCATCAAGAGGAAATTAATAGATTTCACGATGTATCACCCAGTAGAGCAGGCCAGAGGAGACGTGTGCGGCGCTGCAGGGTTCTAGTGGGGACAAGAGGCACATGCAGTCAGGGCGAGGACGCAAAGCTCAGGGGGGTGTGAGCCAGGAGGACCTAGGTCCTAATTTCCACTCCATCACTGACCCTGCGGCCTTGCACAGCTATATCTCCACTCTGCAGTGCAGGCTCCTCATCTGTGAGTGGGATTCTCAGGGTTGTAGTGAGAACTAGACACACATCAGTACAGTAATAATATAGAAAGATTCCAGGAAACTAGTTTTGTAGTAGAGCTAGAAATGGTAATGTTATTTTTATTTTGATCATGTTTTGTAGAGCTAGAAATGGTAATGTTATTTTTATTTTGATCATGTTTTGTAGGTGGATGACCTTCATTCATTCATTTACTCACACCTTTATTTACTAGCTACTCTGTGCCAGGTGCTAGGCTGGGTACTGAGGATATGTTAGATGAGTAAGAAAAAGTCCCAGTGCTAAGAAACATGCATGTAGGCAAATAAAGGGAAATAAAATATTCTTGATGGAGGGCAGTGTGATATCTATTGAATATGCAATAACATCTCTATCCAAGACGACTAGAAAGGTCTTACCTCTTCACACACCCATCTCTGCCTTCACTTCCCCAGCCGCCAGGCCAGCTTTCCCTCCCTTGAACTGGCTGCATTTCATTCTAGCCTCGGGACATTTCCATTTGCCAGTTCCCTCTGCCTGAGGTGGTCTCCCCAGCCTCACACAGACGTGGCTAATTCCTTGTTCCTCTTGCCTGATCAGCTTAAATCTCACCCTCAGAGGCCATCTCTGACCACGCATGCCCAAAGTAGCTCTCTCGTTCCATTGATTTCTCTCTAGCCCTTGTTCTTTCTTTTTGGCTCTTAGCATAACTTAATTTCTTTGATTCATTAGTGTGATTACTTGTTCATGTCAGCTGCCCTCATAGGCATGTGCGCTACAGGGACTAGTGACCTTGTCCAGCATTTCCACCACTGACTGAGTCTCTAGCACCTGGGCGGTGTTTGGAACCTATATGCTCAATGCATATTAATTTTGCTCACGAGGAGACTGAGGTTGTTATTGGGAGTGCAATAGTTTTAATATTAAAAATGTCAATTAGAGATAACAATACCCGGATTTTATTAAACACTTGCTTCGCACCTCAGAAATAACTCACGATAAAGCAACATAGACTGAAAAACAAAATTAGTTATGGTCGATTCTCATTCTTTGCCGTGGTGACGTCCTACAAAGTCACCACGAACAGTGAGTGAGCGGATACGGAGCCAGTGCTCCTCGGGGAAGTACAGGGTTGGGTTCCTGAAAGTGTCCGGTCACAACGTCTTTGTCTAGTGATCAATATACAACTTTGATGTGCATTCACACCTTATGTAATACGTGCATTGTTGACTCATTAACACTGAACTCGACAGCACTGTCACCGACGCCTGGATGAATCTTACCGGACATGTGGATTTTCTCCATCAGAAACACCGCCGCCTCTTGCACTTGGGAACACCAGACAGCACTTTGGCACTGTGGTTGGGCCCTTTTAAGCAGCAAAACAACCAACGAAAGGCACCAAAATATGAAAACCATGGCACAAAGTGGACCACGAAAGGGACACCTGTTGACCGCGTGAGCGCTGAGACAAGGAGGCCAAGGGTCGCTCGGCTCAGCCTCCGCTGGGAGCATGTGTGGAGGGACTCGGGAGTTTGACCCTCTGCGCATGTCCGCAGACGACCACAGAAGCGCCGCGAGTCTTGACGCTAAGGGTTACAAATAAACTTTAGCAAGCAGACGAATTCACAAATATACAGTATGTGAATAATGAGGATCGACTACATTTCCTTCTGGCTAAAAATCTATCAACTTACAGTGATAATAGTGGTTATATTTTGCTGACAAAAACCCTGCTGTAGTTAGTGTGGGAATTTCTCGAGTTTTAATGACCAGCAGATGAGTATTTGGACGTTCATCATTGGAAATGATTTGCCACGACCAGGCTTAGATGCGGGCAGACGCACCTGGACGGGAGGCGGAACAGGTCGTTGGCTTTTTCCTGACTCCTCTTCTACTGCATCCTGTTTCTCCGCAGAAATGGATTTGAAAAACACGCCACAAAAGAGTGGATTGGTTTTAGAAAACAAATAAAGGATTTAAAGAGTTTAAAAATTATGCATTTGGCAGCATAATGTTGGGGAGGTGAAGAGGGCACAGGCCAGAAGTTTTGCGTTTTTACTTCAATATAGTCACAGACTAGTGATTGGATCTTGGGCGAGTTCTAGTCTCTGTGAAATTATAGATTCATTTATTTGCAAAATGGGGATAATACTACCGCTTCCTTCAAAAGATATTGTTAAATGAGATCATGAAAACAATTTGTAAATAGTAAACTATGTATACATATACTTACACGTACATAGGAGTGTATGTGTGCATAAAATTTAACACTGATTCAGTTGTCATCTCTTACCTCAAAGTGGTCTCCTTTCTTCTGCACATGTTCCCTTAAAATGTGTGCATTATATATATAAGATATATATGTATAAAGGATATCCACATATATATATTCTTCATTTATATATGACAGATAAGTGGCTGTTGAGAATGAGAGACCGGGGGAGGCAGGTGTGGGTGGGGGCAGGTGCAAACAGAGCAGATAGGATAAGAGGAGTTCGTGTGGGAGGACAGGGAGGATGTGGGCTGGGTGTGACTTTAGCAAGAGAGAGATTGGTGTCTTCTTGCCCTATCCAGGAAGGGATGCAGGATCTCAAGCTTAAAGTTTATTGCTTTTTAGCTAAATTCAATACACAGTGCATCCTTACATGTGCCTGAAATTTCACTCCTGTGTTCCATCCAGGAAACCGGCTGAGGTCCCGTCAGCCAATGGTGCCGTGGCTGCAGAGCAGGACTGTCAAATGATGGGTTCTCTGCACAGGTTGTCGGTCCCCAAGCTGCCAGCCGACTCTCTCAGGGGAGTAGCGCTGAGCGATGGGAACCTGCCTCCTCGAAGTGGTGGGGCCTCAGAGCAGAATGTGCTCTGCATGCACCTGAAATGCGTCCCGAGGAGGCCCAGGCCCCCGTGTTCTTTCTTGGTTCTGAAGCAGATGGAGGTGGGGGAGAATGAAACCAGAGACACGAGCTCTGCAGGCCCAGGCCAACCCTGAAAGAGAAAATCTGTCACGACCACTGTTTCACTCTCTCATGACATGTGCAGAGCCCTCTAGAGAGCGGGAAGGATGAAACAGGGTGAGTCACAGAGAGACACAAATAGAAAATGCAACCAGGAGCCTGTTCCCACCGCAGGCTGTGCCTGCTGGCCTCCCTTAGGGAGATATGGCGCTTCCTCATCCCACACTCTATGGGCACAGAACCAGACTCGCGTCTGTTCTCCCTGTGGAGATCTAGTCCTCACTAAGCAGTCGGTCCTGAGAACTGAGTCCCCCGAGAAATTCTCAGGTTGTCGTACTCTCTTGCCCTCACAGATAACAGGTCTGTAGGTCCTAAGGCGGGAACATCGATTTTGGTCCATCTGTAGCTGGACAGCTGAGCAAACCACTGAAGCTTCGACCAGCAGTTGGTACACTGGTATAGATTCTAGAGGCAACAGCAAATCCACTTGAACTGAATGCATCGGGAGGAAAAGAGAGATCAACCAGGAAGAGCATGTGATAGGGGAGGAGCACTTACCTTCTGTGCTGTACAGTTTGTCACTGTCTCCCAGACCCAACGTCCTGAAAGCTGCAAATGGATGTTTTGAACTGCCTGTATCTCACATGAAAGGTTTTGTAATAATCTGTTGAGTTTGTTCACTCATTTATTCAATAAAATATTTATTGCATGCCTACGATATGCCAGACTCTGATCCTGCCTCTGGAGATATAGCAGTAAAATTACATTTTAGAAGAACAAGCTAATTTATGAATGAATGAGCAAACGAGTGAATGAATTCTGTATGGAGTTTTAGACTGCATTAATTAAATAAAAGAATTCCACTTCGATAGGACCACGCCATGGTGCTGCTGAAGCACTGGCAGGAAGCTGTGGACCAGTAACTATCTGTTAATGTTTCCCTTGAAAGTCACATTGCCATAGTTTGGGACTAAATTCTGGGTCACATCTGTGGCAGAGTTGAAAAGTGAGCAAGTTCACGAACTGCATTTGGAAGTATTCTCACATGGCCGCATCTGGACAGGCCTGCTGCCGTCTGCGGCGATTATGCAGGCTCTCTGAGGGAAAACACAACCTGGTCTAGCCTTTGTTTTTTCTTTTCTTTCTGCAGAGCCTTTCAATCTTTGCTTTATTGTTTTCTTTCATAATCTCCTAATTTTCAGCCCCTCAGCTCAGTTTGCAGATGTGGCTGGAATGTGCTCTGGCTCAGACTGTCACCCATAAACTAGAGCAGCCAAGGACACCAGCTACAAGTTTTCAAGGGTGTCTGCTCAGTGGGGGTTGATACCGGTCTCAGGCAAAAACAGGATAGAGGTCAACCC
This sequence comes from Tapirus indicus, assembly GCA_031878705.1. Classification (NCBI taxonomy): domain Eukaryota; kingdom Metazoa; phylum Chordata; class Mammalia; order Perissodactyla; family Tapiridae; genus Tapirus; species Tapirus indicus. The sequence continues at coordinate 6,223,967 of CM062923.1, read as the reverse complement.
TTGGACCGTCAGCATGCCCTGCTGATCTGAGCACATGAGCAGGGTAGTAAACCTGTTGGATCTGGAGGCCTAAGGAGCTTCCTACGTGCAGGTTGGGCGAATACCCATGTCAGGGGGCTGTGCTTCTCTGGTGAAAATTGTTCCATTGCCTCTTCCTCCTTGATTTTTCATGGAGGGATCTTGGCTTTGCCAGCCTAGCTCCCTTTTATCAAATGCCCTCCTCCACAAATGACCCTCTGCTCGAACATGTGGGTCATCTGTTGTCTTCTGAATAGGTCTGTCTTCTTGGAGGGCTTGGGGTCAGCTTTCTCTGAGTCTTGAGTTGGTCTCCATTAGGATGATGCTCCTCCAGGGATTCACGCTCCTAGGAGACGAGGATTCTGGAAGTGGAGCTTAGGCCTGTGCCTCCTGCTGACATCAAACTCCAAATGTTAGAAATGGTCCATGACTCCACCCAACCCCTCCAGCTGCCTTCCCTACACAATGTCCATATAATGTGTCATTCAGTCAATTTTCTCAACTGATCTTGAGCATATTTATTACCAACCGGTAGCAATCCTCGAGAGAATGCAGTCACTAACAAGAGTCCCATTCTGAACAGCACCTCTGAGTTGTGTGTGTGTGTGTGTGTGTGTGTGTGTGTGTGTGTGTGTGTGTGTTGTTGGTGTTGTTATTTTACCTACTCAAACATTTTAAGATATGTTCCCTGGGACTAATGTTTGACTATAAATGAAAATTATTTTTATGCAGTGCTGATATTTTACTCTTTCAAATAAAGTTTTATTTTATCTCCGTTGACAATTAATAATTTTAACTGATACTGTATTTAATGTGATAGAAAGGGCAATGACTGAGAATTAAAGCATAAAGATTCTGGTCTAGTTTTGTGAGTTACTGACTGTGTGATTTTGAGCAAGCCACAAAATCGCTGACCCTTAAAAAATTCTTACTTGAAAAATAGTGTAATCTCTGCCCAACTGGTACAGATGTTTTAAAAAACAAGTTGGATAAAAATTTTCAAATTATTTGTTAACTCTGTTAGGCAATATCAACGTAAGGCAGTTACGGTGTAATTACCGTCCTCTTTATGATTGCCTTTAATTCTCATGACCATTTAGTTGCCTGTCTGTAAACTTTCATGAGGATAGAAATCATATTTGAATGCATGGACTGTACACAGTTGTGTGAAACCACTCAGCACAGTGCGTGGCCCACAGAAGACACTCAATAAATATTGGTTGCAAAATGAATAAATCTTCCAGATAAGAGGATTTCAAAGAGAGGGTAAGACACTAGTGGATCATAAACTGAATTTAATGGGCCATGGCAAGCATTAAAAAAAAGTAGAACAGAAGGAAAAAAGAAAATCTTAGTGCAGTGTAGCCAGTAAGGTTGAGAATTATTGTGTTGTTTTTATTTGTCTGTTATAGGTGTGTATGTGAACTTGCATTTGTGTGAATCCTATGTTAGAATGCACTTATACTAGCTATCCGGAGACATGGTTAAAAAGTTTTAAAACTTCCTCTAGACAAGATGAATTCAGATTTTTAAATCTATGGAGCATTGCACAAGAGATGATAGAGTGAAGGAAATTTTATGTCAAAAGTAGGTAAGAAGCTTCCAGGGTGAATGTACATATCAAGTCAGTGTTCTTCCTTTCCTCCCCCTGGAAAGTACACCAAAGCAAAGGAAGAACATAAAAAAATACACAATCTCTATTTTTAGTGGAACTTGGTCACCCATATAATCCACAAATTTCTAAAATACATGTAAAGCCTGTCAAAAAACCCCAAGATCATGCAGAAACTCTGGTGTGTGGAAGGGCAGAGGAAGAGAGAGACATGGCAGATGACCTGAGAATAGACCAGCAAAATATGCTTCTTGGAGGCAAGCAGGTGGCCTTGAAATGAAAACATTTTGCTGCCTGTGTGGCAACAACAGGTTGGGACACGGAGAAGAGCAGGAATGGTGGTAAGATTGTTTCTGAATCTGGTTTGAGTCAGGGAAATGATAAGGCAGGGTGTAGAATAGCTCAGATATATTGTTGGAAGGAAATAAATTAGAAGGTTGTTTTTGGGCAGCAGAAAACTATGGAGCCTTCCAGCTTTGAACCTCGGATTGCTACCCTGCTGTACTAGTTTCTCCCCCACCATCCACCACTCTCCGATCTATAAATATGATCTAAGAAAATCCAACCCACTCAATGATAAGTGTTAAAATGATAAGTATTAAAAAAGAAGACACAGTAGTGATACAAAAATACTTAAGAAATAAATGCAAAAAACTTGACAACACATGACCACTTGCCAGAAAAAGTGTTACCCTATAGCAATGAAAAATTTTCCCAATTGTTTCCCTATTCAAAACAATAACAAAACAAACACAACAGGCAATGGAACAGTTAACTCTGGGAGGCAAGATCACAATTCAGAAATGTAAGACTTGAGGGAAGAAATTGTATGCTGATGGGATGAGATGAAACACGTACTGGCAAACTCAAGAACAAAAGTGGAGAGAAGAAACAAAAGCATCATAAAAATGAAGCGGGGCAGAGTAGACACTTCACGAAATCTACCAAGAGACAGGCGGGAAATAAGAGACGTGAAAAACAAAATGAAATGCAAACAAAGGGTTAAAAAGGATAAAAAAGAAAATAAGAGCCATGAAAGGTGAGAAAAGTAGTGCTAACACACACATAACTGGAGCCCCCAAAGAGGTGTTAGAACAAATATCTAATGTTATAAAGGAAAAATGATTACTTTCCTGAAATGAAAGAAGACTTGAATCTACGTATTGAAAGGCTCCACCATGAGCGAAGGGAAATTGACATGAAAGGTCAACTTTGATACATACACTAAGGAAGTTCATGGTTTTAAACATAAAGAACTTTTAGGGCAGCTGGGCAAAATGTCACTAATAAAGGTGGAAGAAATAGTCTCAAGTCCCGCCCCCCAAACCTTCAATACCAGAGGAAAGCAAAGCAACACCTCTAAGATTCCTGTGGGAGATGCGTGGACCATTGACTTTATATCTAGCCGAGCTGTCAAATATAAAAACTATAGACAAGCTCTGAGAAAAATCAGAGCATTGGGAATATCGTTGCAATATTGCCCAAAACCCTCACAATGAGGGTTTGTGTCTACCAAGAGGGTTAGTCTACCAAGAGGTGACTAGAGAAACCGCTGGACTGGTGGTGAACGTGGCATATATTTAGCTGTAGGCATAAAATGGAAACTCCTATGAGTGTGACAAGGATATACAAAATACAAAGGTCATATGCCCCAGCAATTAACAAATGACACAACTAACAAAAATTGGGAGGAAAGGGGAAAGAATGTTGAGGCAGGGTGAGTTTTCTGATGCCTCAGCTGTAAGAGCTGCGTATCAAAGCATATCATTTAAACCTGAAAAATCAAGTAACTGAAGTATAAACCTATTTAACAGCACAAAGTCAACATTAACAAAGATTGTGGACTGAAATTAGAGGATTGGGCAGAGGAAGGTGACAGGAAGGGATGAGAAGGATGAGCACACCTATTATTTTCAACATCGTTCACATCAGGGAACTAGTAAATTTTGTCTAAATAAATAGAGACTAAAGGTAATGTATTAAAGTTTAACATTAAAAGCAACCATTTGAAGAAAAATACAAACCTTCCTAAATATGAGAAAAATCACAAAAAATTAAGAATAAAAACCACAAAAATGGACCACACAGACATTTTAAGCAAGAAATTAACAAAGATAACATTAAACGTCAGCTGGTCTAGGCTGCAATCCGCAGGTATCCGATCACACGCTGGTCTAGGTGCCGCTGTGAAGGTGTTTTGTAGCTGTGAGTAAAGCCCACGATCAGCTGGCTGTACATGAGGAAGATTATCCTTGCTGATCTGGGTGGATCTGACTCAATCAGTTGAAAGGCCTTAATTGCAGAGTTGAGGCTCCTCTGAAGAAGAAAAATTTCAGCCCGTGGACAGCAGCTTCAGCTCCTGTCTGGGGTTCCGGCCTGCCTTTTCTGACCGCTTACACTACAGACTCTGGACTCACCTAGCCAGCCCACAACTGCATAAGTCAATTCCTTGCAATAAATCTCTTAATATGGATCTCCAATGGTTTGTTGCTCAAGTTGAACCCTGACTTATATGAAAGCCAAGTTCAAACGTGTCTCTCTTATTAGTAAATGAATAGATTATCTTATCGATTACAAGAAAAGATTTTCAGAAAGGATCACAAAACACAATAACAAATCCAAGTCTATAAAAAGACACATCTAAAACAAAGTCATCGAGGAAGCTTGAAATTAAACAGATAGGCATAGCATAATGGCAAATGCAAGAACTATATAAGCAGTGGTAAAGGTCTTAATGCCAGACAAGATGGAATTCACTCCATAAACATAAAATGACCCAAAGAAGACCATTTTATATTGCCAAACTCCACAATGAAGAAATACTGGAATCTAAATACCTGAGGGCAAGGGTTTTAATCCCTTTTGTTTATTGCTATATCCTAGGACCTAGATCAATGCCTGACACGTTCTAGTTGCTCAATAAATACTTGTTGAATAAATATATGAAAGACTGGGAAAATCCACGCACAAAGTAACATATCAACAACATTCATAAAGTAGAAATTACAAGAGATATGAGATGAAATAGAAACACAGTGGGATTAAGAGATATTAATTCCTCTCTCTCCGTTCACTCTCCAGCCAGGATATATCAAGTGGATAAAAAATAAGTAAGACTACGTCCTTTGTCTGGGTCTTCTAGAAAGAAAAGGCTAAAGCAAGGATGAAAGTGCTGGCATGGTTTCAAGCCCAAGGCTGTGAAAACGAGGAGAGAAGAACAAGCGAGGCAAAGGGAGATTTTGGGTAACGCAATCGGCTGTGACACAGCGCTGGCCTCTCATGGGCTGCGGCAATTGTGTTCACTCAGGGTAGGATACTTCTCAAGTAGATTTTCGAAGAGAAATTACACCTCAGAACACTCCTGAGAAGAGAGAAGAGAGAGGGAATGTATCTGTCTGCCTTCACATGATCAAAGTTCACCCACAGGAGCTCACACACCTCACACTCCCAGGTTGCATCATCCAGCGTGTCAGGGGCCGCTCAGGAAGGCGGACCCCACGTGCACTGCATTTCATCACGGTCGCTGGATTTCCATACGTCTCTGCATGTAATGGAGAGAACTGATCTAACTGGGGGCCTGACCAAGAGAGGGAAGAAGGAGACAAGTCAATGGAATTGAGAAGACTCACAAGATTTGTGCCCATCACAACTACAGAAGACTTAATGAATAGAGTAGATCTGATTTATATAGATTAAATTCTGCTCTCAGATTGAGGTTTTTGAATATTCATGACAATTAGTCATATATTAGGTCAAAAATAAAACTCAGGCCAGCCCCAGTGATGTAGTGGTTAAGTTTGGCACGCTCTGCTTCAGCGGCCTGGGTTTGGTTCCTGGGCGTGGACCTACATGGCTCTGTCAGCGGCCATGCTGTGTTGGTGGCCCACATGCTAAAAAATAGAGGAAGATTGGCATGGATGTTAACTCAGGGTGAATCTTCCTCAGCATAAATAAATAAAACAATGCATTTTAAAGCAAATTATAGTATAGACAATATTTTCTAATCACAGTGCAATAAAGTTAATAAAAATAATAACTAAGAAAAATATCTGGAAATTTGAAAAACAGTTTCCACATATTTCTCATGGAAAAAATTAGAGATGAATCCATACCTTAAACCAAATACTGGTGTAATTCCAAAATGTAAAAAATGAAACCATAAATATACTAAAGGAAACATAGAGACATGAATTTGTAGTTTTGTATTGAAGAAGACTATTTCAATATGGTTGAAAATTAAAAAGCCATGTAGGAAAATAAAGATAATTTTAATTAAGTTAAAGAAAAAACTACTAAAAAACAACCTTCTGCATAATAATAACCATATATGCAAACTCAAAAGACAAGTGAGAAAATTAGAAAATACTAATAATTCATATTACAAAAAGACTGATATCTGTCATACATAAAGAATTTTAAGAAATTTTTAATAAAATGACCAGGAGAGTGAACAGTTTACAGGAGAGGAACTAGAAATGGCTCTTAAGCAAATGAAAAGATGCTCAACTTCTCTCATAATACGAAAAGAGTAACATAAAGAACTACACCAAAGTACCATTTGTCACCTCTGGGATGAGTAAAAATCAAGAATTTCATAACACTGTTGACAGTCTGTGTTTCAGTGGCTGATGATGGGATTGTAAGTCCTAAATCCCTTTGGGAGAACAATTCAGCAATAGCTCTCAGAATTACAGGTGCATGTACTCTTGGAGAGAGTTATTCAACTTTTGAGGTTTCCATGGGTGTATCTGCAAGCATGTGAAATGCTGTGTATACAGTGTCATTCACCACAGCACTGGGACAACGGCAGAGTCCTGAAAAGGAGTCAGATGTCCACCCGTAGGGTAGTATTTGAATAATTAGTGCTGCCTCTATTCATGGAATTCTATCCAGCTGTTAAAAAAACATAATGATGATACTCTAGGTACATACAAAAATATTTCAAATGCATTTAACTGTTCTGGACAAAAAAATATACTTATTTAAGTATATATTTGTATTTTTTGTATGTTTAAAGAAACTCTGGAAGGACACCCAAGAGACTTAGCGGTTACTTGATCTTGTATGGGCCAGCAGGTGGGAGGATATGTACTCCAAAATATATATTCTTTCTAATAAGCTTCATTTAGGCATATCCCCCCTTGATATGAATCTAAATTCATGTAAGGATTCTGGAGGATAATTTGGAAATAAATTTCAAAAGCTTAAAAATAAATATACCCCAAGGGCCCAACAAACCCGTTTACTGGGAATTTCCACAGATGCTAAGAAGAAATGTTATAAAATTACAATTCCCTATCAATACACTAGTGAATTAGAATAGAAAGATATTTTCTTAAATTATGGCAGGTATCTCAAGCCAAAGGCCAGTATTTTTCTTAATGGGGAGACTCTAGAAGCGTTCTAGTTAAAATCGACTAACAACCAGTAAAGTGAAGTTCTAACACTGTCATTTAACACACAGTCAGTAGCCGCTTCAATCTGAGAACTAATAAAAAGATTTAAAGTATTCAAAGGAATGAGCAAAATTATCTTTATTTGCAGACATTAACCCTTTAATATCTCTTATTGTCTTACATAGAGTACAACGTAAGGCAGGGGTATGACATTTTTCCCAACTTGTCAGTCTTTTGTCCCAACATTATTTATCAAATATGCTCTCCCTTTGCCCACTCCTTAAAACGTCATCTTATATGCATAGTCTGTTTATAGCTCCATTTTGTTCCATTGATATACTTGTCAAGTTCTCCACCTGTCAGTGCTAATTCAGATTCCATATTTTTGTGCTATGTTTTGACATTTAGCATTGTTTATCCTTTTCAAAATTAAAAATAATTTTTCCCGTGATTAAAAGTACTATAAACTAAGTGCAAAGAAATCCAGTGTATTGATCAAATGTTTAAATACCTACAACAGGCAGATTAAGTGACGTCCAGCCTCCCTTCACTTGTTCAGCATTGCTCAGGGCGTGGGTGAATGAGGATTATTATCATCTTTTCTTGGAGGGCAAACTGAGGCAACCATTACAAAGGGAAAATTTTTTAACAATAATATATGAATTGTCTGTCTTTATTTTATTCTTTATTCGGAAATAAGTCCATCATCAGCCCATCAGCAAAACACCCAGACATATGCAGTAATAAATTCAGTCATCTTTGATATTTTTCTGAATTTTAGTTACAAGAAAACCACACAACTTTCAATCTATATTATGAAGTTTTATTTGTGAAGGTGGGAAGAACAAATCTATTTTATTTAACACTTTCTTGGTTTGCTTTATCATTTTCAAATATTTCAACAAATGGACCTCTGTACGTATTCTTGCCCTGGTCCCTGCAAATTTAGCGATGGGTCTCCCCAGTTGCTGCCCATCACCTCCAACATCTGTGGAACCCAGGACCTCACTCATCAGCTGTGTGTCCCTGGGCTGGTGGCTTAACCTCTCTGAGCATCGAGCCGACCCACCAGCCTAGCCTTCTTCAGAGTCTGCTTTATAGAAAGTGCTCTGCATGCCAGAGCATCTTTTGACTTAGATTTGGAGGCTCTATTTCCAGAGCAGACTCTAGTTGCCTCAAGGCCAGTGACTATGACTTGTCTGGCATTTCCCACAGACCCAGCCTCAGGATGAGGCATGCAGGTGCCTCTTCTTAGCCCCTTCAAGTTCCTGTGCCATTTTGCAGAGGAGCCAGGGAGCTGAGAAGGTGGTTTGAGAGTCTTGAACCCCAGGCCCTTGGTGCCGCCATCCTGCAGGGAAGGGAGAACCAGCAGCCTCCGCCCTCCAGGCTGGCCACTGCCCCTGGGTCATAGGCTGAGCGGATGGACCCGAAGACCCATCGTCCTTGTGGCCGTTTTCTTCTCCTCACACCCTGTCTTCCACCTCCACCCCTGCCTCTGCCTCCTGCCCCCTCACTCTGGGTCTGTTAACCACAGTAGCCCTCCTTCTGGCCAAAGTCACAAAAATGTGTCATCTGTCCACTGACCTCTGGGCTGACAATTCTGCATAGATGCTGCTCACCACCCTTCCTTCCCAGCAACCTCCCGACGGCCGGAAATTGTCGTCTGGAGAGGGGTGGGGAGCAGTGGTGAGCACAGAGAGCAGATTGGGAGCTTCTGTGTGTGCACAGTCCATGCAGGCTAATCTGAGCTGGGCTGATAGGCTTGCAGCCAAACAACTGCCAGTCAGACTTCACCAGCAGAGCCTCTCCTGGAGTTCCTCAACAGATACGGACCAGGATCCATCTTCTTGGCAGTCAAGTTTCATCCTGGATGACCCTCAACTCCCAGCTGTGCTGACCAACCATCCCTGCCTCCCATGCACCACCCCATGCTCCCCAACTCAGCCCCCCGGGACCCACTCTAGATCTGGAGAACAAACTCATGCCCGTCGGGAGAGAAATATGGGGGATGTGTGATCTCTATTTCTCCACAAGTGTCATTTGATCTTGTTTAAATAAAATGAAGGGTTTGTTTTAGGTAATCTCTACAGTCCTTCTTAGCATTCGTCTTTGAGTTCTAAAGTTCTGTAACACTATACTACCAGTACTAGAGTTTACTTAGGGGTACACTTGTGACTGCCTGATAGAGATCTGATTTTATTTGGTGGGCAATTTTGTGATACTGACAAATTTCACATGTGTACAATGCTACTATAAAGATGGAAATGAACATAGCAAAACAAGATATGCTTGATTAACAAGTTTTGGGATATAATGTTGATATTTTCATCAGAATTATTCTGCTTAGAAGAAAACAGAATAGTCTAATGAGAGGGAAATGAAATGGGAACAATCATTTCTCTGGGCCACTTTGGAAGCCCAGTGGTCAGGATCTTTCAGTGAGTAAATGGGTTTAATATGTGTATAGAAATAGTTCTCTGATTTGGGCTTTCTTGACGTACAATTATAGTAATTCCACAGGTTCAAATTCCCTTTTCTGCGAGTAAAACAATAAAATGGAACATATGTAAGTTTTTAAAGAGGAATCTCCTAGGAAAAAAACCAAGCCACCACGTCAATTTTATGCCTTTTTTTCCAAGTGTTTTGGACTGTGAAACAAGAGCAACTTCCAAAATCACATTAGTTGGAGCCTTGGGTGGCTGGGGAGCGAAGGCCAGGAGAAATGTTCCAGTGAATTTTGCTTTCCTGAAGCTGTTGAATTACTCACAGCCCATCTGACTCGTGTTCTACATTCCTAACTCACCAAGAGGTCTTGGTGCACTCGTGTTCCTACACATCGTAGGCTGCAAAGATCAGGGTTGAACCAAGAGAAAAGAGACTACACCAGCATTGGCTCTGAAGATTTTCAGGACACTCAAGAGTACTCATTATTGTCTCCTGTGGCCCCACAAGCATTTTGAGAGGAGAGCTAAGTTGTAACTGCTGGGGGTGAGAAAGGGGCCGGGGACACAGGGAAGAATGCACCCAGGTGAGAGGGTGCTCCTATGGCATCAGAGTCAGTGGCAGGGAATGACGGGGAGGAGCTCAGGGACTCAGGCGCTGGAAGGTTGCCCAGAGTATTTTGCCGTATGCCCAAACACAGAAAGAAGGTTGTAAGAGGCTGGAACAAAATGCACAGCTGTATACCCAGGTTTTAACAACTTATAAGGGGACTGACATCCCGCAACACCAGGTCTTCCCCCGTGCTCCTCTCCAGTTGCCAGCACAACTGGGACCATTTCTCATCTAAAACCGTTGTGCCTGTGGTTGTTCATGAATTTCCCCAGGTGATTAACTGCATTAAATGTTGCCCAGTGGCTTCTACCCACCCCATTCTCCCAACAGGTCCAAGAATAGGTAAAGTTTACTCAACCACAAAGATGGATTGCACGTCTATTATGTGCCAGTCATTGTTCTAGGCACTAAGGATACAGCAGGAAACAGGAACTAAGTCCCTGCTTTTCCTAGCATGTGCCCTAGGAACAGGAGGCAATTGAGATAAACTAATAACAAAGGATATATGGTGTATGTACAGATATATAAAATGGCAGAGCTTGGAAAGTGCTGAGGGTTAAAATAAAGCAGGATTAAGGGAGAGAAAGTGATGTGATGCTCTGTTGGTTAGGTTGGCAGGCACACTCTCTCCGTTTAGGTGACCTTGGAGAAGAGACCTGCAGGAAAGAGCATAGAGAGCCACGCAGTTATGTGCAGAGTGGATTCCAGGCAGAGCAGACCCTGAGACCAGAAGCTGCCAGGCAGATCTGAAGAACACTCGGGAAGGAGGCCAGTGTGTCTGGAGTATCAACGAGGGGAGATGGGTAAGGTGGTGGCTCCTGGTGAAAAGGTAGTTCATGTGCAAAAATTAATTGAATAATGAAATGATATTATGCAAGACATTGATAATTATATTAACAGAACTTATTCAATCAAAATTACATTAATAAAACAATAATTATAGACTTAAGAAACCTGAAGATTGTATAAAATTAATCATTTTCCAAGTTATTGCAAAATTGCTTCAAGAAGAGAAAGGAAATTTAAACAAGACAATAATTATGGAGAAAATTAACATAGACTCTCCAAGATAGGGCTGTGCCTGTTCTCAATTTATTGCCTCTCAGATGCAAACGCACCCTTTCAATATGTGCTCTGTGATTAAACAACTGAATTCGTCTGTTTCTCTTTTAAGGTGAGCACGATGTGATGTTAAGCTTTCTCAGTAGAGGGTGCTGGAGGGGCACTGCAGGGAGAAGAGGCTTCCTGCAGTTTCCCGTGGGTGGAGGGACCCTGGCCATATGGGTGTGAGGACCCCCAGGAGAGCATGGCCCAGCCCCCAGCCCTTCCTGTGGTCCCTGGGCAACCTCTGGCCTTGGTCTGCAATGCCCTATCCATGGCCCTTTGACATGGAAACTGGGCCTTCTTTTGAACCCCTGCATCTCGTTAACTTTAGATTCAGGTCTTCCACCTAAACTAGATTGTGAGCTGCTTAGAGATCAATGATTTTGTGCTTTTGATCTTTGGATTTCCTAGACCAAAGTTCAGCAAACTATGGCCTGCAGGCCACATCCCGTCCACGCCTGATTTTGTAAATAAAGTTTTATTGGCACTCAGTCGTGCCCATTTGTTCACCTGCTGTCCATGGCTTCTTGCCAACAGCAGAAATGAGAAGTCTCAACAGAGACCATGGGGCCAACAAATCATTGACTCCCTGACCTTTACAGAAAAATTTGCCAGGCCCTGCCCTAGGTCATAGTAAACATTCTTTACATTTGTAGACAAATAAAGAAATTGAGCAGATTAATACTGGTAAAGTCACCCCGCTGACTACTCTGTGATGGGGATGAGGCGTGAGACAACTTCCCTTCCCCACAGCCCAGCAAGAAGAAGATGCTTAAGAACTTACAAGAGGGAAACTACACTGTGATTAGGATGGATTTTCCAAGATTTAGAAAAGCTTAGCTTTGTTTGAAAGAAAGAATTATTTGTGGTGGAAGAGAAGGCGGCCTGCCAAAGGAGAAGAGATTCCTCTTTTCTAAACAAAAAGGTTTCAAAGTGAAACCTGAGTCAGGCAAGCGATGCATCTGTGTCCTCCTCGGACCGCCGGGAAGGCAGCTTTGGCAGGAACCAAGAGGCCTGGATCGAACAAGGACTCCGTGGCTCACCAGATGGGTGGCCCTGGGCAACTTTTGCCAATGTCTCTGGGTCTTATTTTTCTCATTTATAAAATAAAAGATTTCAATAAAGAGTTGCTAAACCAAGACGTGCATCAGAATAACCTGGGCAGCTTGTTAGAAACACTGATTCTCAAATATCTCCTTGTAGATTCTAATTCCATGAGTTTGAAATGGAACCCAGGCATAGGGCTCTTTGAGAAGTAAGCCAGACTATTGTGAGTCAGCCTGTTTGTTAGGGGTCCAGGAGCTGACACATGGGCACCCCTGAATTAGAGTCTGCAACAGTCCCTCCAACTCAGAGATTCTTTAGTTAGTGAGTCCCGATAACTCGATAACTCGATCTTGCCTTCATTCACACTTGCCACTGCCAAATCCCATTCCTACTATCCTGTGCCTCTTTCCGGAGAAAATACACACACACACATACACACACATACCATTAAGCTTCCTCTCTCCTGATATTCTGGGTTTCCATACTTATGGGGGAAAATGATGCATTTTTAATTAAACTGACCTTACCTGAGGGTAAATGATATTCCAGGAGACACCCACTCCAAACTCATCTCTACTGCATGTTTCAGCTAAAAGCAGAAGCCTCCTCCTCGTGGGGTGGCCACAGTACCTGCTGACACAGGACCTGGGATGGAGCCAAAAGGTGAGTGAAAGTTGCCGGGTTTCCTGTGCACCTGCATTCAAACAATTTCCAAAAGCATATTGTGCTTTCTAAAATCAATGAGCAACGTGCGGTCTCAGTTTCGACTCCAATGCTTGGCATTTTCCAGAGCTTTCATTGTTTATTTCTTGATGATTTAAGAGAAGGGAGAATAACTTCTGATCAATTTTGGTATATTATTTCAAGGAGTTCAAACAGCTCAGAAGATTCATTTGTCCCTCTCTACCGGGTTGAAACAGTTTGGCAATTGCCTAATTTTCAAATGCGATTAACTTGTGTTTCTTTGAACAGATTGTCACGCATTTTAGTAAGTAAGTAGAGGTTAGAGACACATGTGATTACATGGAATGAGGAGACAAGTTAAGAAGCATGTATAAAAAGAGGTCTAAACACCAGACGTGTGCCATTTCTGCTGCACCTGGGGAAGGAAGTTAGGAATACTGAGAAATGCATCCTTATTTTGCAACAGCCTCTCTCTCTCTCTCTCTCTCTCTCTCTCTCTCTCTCTCTCTCTCTCTCTCTCTCGTTACCTTGAAAATTTAAGCTGCAATCATGTTAGTAAGTAAATTTTGTTTAATTAGCAAGATAATTCCATAAATAAAATCCATGCCTCTATGCTGTCTGAATGTATGTTCAGAAACTTAATCCACTTTTCTGAAACCTTAATACATTTTAAAACAGCCAGTTACACTGGTCCTTCAGCTCTAAAGCTTTCCCAAGGGCCTTTGGGCAAACATAATCAGCTCTGTTCCGATGGGTCTCAGAGATAAGAATCAGATCTGGCGACTCCCACCTGGCAGTGAGAACGTACTTTCTGTTTTGCCTTCTCGTGTTTACCTGGGGCATTATGAGCACCTGCTCACAATGCAGAAGGAAGGGAAACGTGACCACTAGCCTGGTGCAGTGACCTGTGCTAGGATCTGGAGGGCAGAGGCGAAAGGTGTGTTTCCTGCACTCAGGCACCACGTGGATTAATGGAGAAATGGATATGTAAAGACACAAATACGTGGTTATAAATGCTATGCTATGCAGGCTTCTTTTTAACATTCCTTATTTCCATTATGTAATAGAAATACCCTCCCCAAATAACAATGAGTAGTAAAGATTGTACTAGAGATCAGTCCGTTCCACACTCTAAGTCCTACGAGGAACGGGGAGGCAAGTGCAGGGCAGGAGGGAGGGCTAACCAGAGACTCGGTCACACTTCAAGCAGCACGGTGGCAGACAGCGCGCAGGCGGTCAGCAGCCTGCCAGGGAGTCAGAAATTGGCTCCGCTCTTAACAGATCCTTTCTAACTTCTCGGCCGTGATTTCCTTAAGATTTCACCCATCTAAGAATTAAGTGAAATGACACAGGCGAAGCGGCCCGCCAAGTCTGGCAGCTCAAGAACCATTAGTTTTCTTCCTCTTTCAAAATACAATGCAAATTTCTTAAGGAGCAGGTCCCATCCACCCGCCTTTGTCAAAGCAGCACTGAATGTAATGGGACAGTGACTGATGGGGCTCCAGGCCCAGCTCCTGCCTCACTAGCTGTGTGTGCGGATTTCCTGAGCTTCCATTTCCTCAGGTACGTGCAACATGGGGAAAACAGCTGCATCTCTCTCCCAGGGTTGTTGTGAAGGTGAAGCGGGTCAGTGGACATAAAGAGCTCACAACGGCACCTAGCACATGCCGACCTCCATTGTTTGTGTTGCTGATACATCTGTGTGTCGCCTCTTCCCATTGTACAAATTGCCTTTCTTAGAGATCTGTCTGTCTTTGGATAGAAACGGGTCCATCCATACCTTAGTTTTCACCCAACCCGGGGCCCACAGTGGCGTTTCATCAAGACCACTGCCATCTATCCCTCAGTGAACACACGGCACATCCTCCGGCAGGGACTGTCTGAAGAAGCAGAGGATGCCCGCTCCCCACCCTTCGTCTCTGGTGTTGGTATGCAAGACCAAGACACACATTAGAACCGGAAGGGCCGCTAGAGGTGGCTCGTCCATGCCTCTCATTTTATAAAGAGAGTCGGAGACGTGGAGACAGAGGGAAGGATTTGTCTCTGGTCAGCCAGTGTCAGAACTTGGGCTGGAATCCAGGTCGCTCATCTCTGCCTGCTGCTTTTTCTAGAACATGTTAAGAGGCAGCATACTGAATAGAAAGATCACGAACTTAAAGTCAGAAAGCCGGGTCCAAATCTTGGCTCGTTTGACATGTCACCTGACCGTCTTTGTCACATAAATAAGGATATTAACTCCTTTCTCACAGAGTTGCTTTGAGGATTAAACCAGGTTCTGTGTGTGAAAGCACCTGGCTTGAAACAGGTGCTTAATGAACGTGAGTTTCTTCCCCGTTGCAATAGAACTTGTATATTTATAGGTGCTTGGAAACAGGAAAGAGATCCAGAATTAACAAAGGCTTCTGATGGAGCAGCTGGCCCAGCGCCTGTGCTCAGAGGTGTGCACAGGTGAGTGCCTCTAGGCGCCGACCCTGAGCAGATATACTGAACATTGAAGCAAAGAGCAATGGGATCTCTTTTTTCTGGGAACACGAACTAACTGGCTGGGACACTGTGGGAAAGGGAAGGTAGGTTGTGAAACCCACAGGTGGCCCTGAGCATGGCGGTGACCAGAGTCAATGTCAAGGCTGTTTTCCTCTGGGCTGTACTCACCGCCAGGTTTACGGGGCCCACAGCCAAGTCAAACAGGGCTACCCACACTCAGGGCTGCACTTGCTCTAGGCGCTCCCAGGGACGGCTGCATCAGCTTCTCAGGTCAAATGTTCGCCCCCTGTCACTGGGAGGCCGTGCACCTGTGTGGCTATAATGCGCCGCTGAGAAGCCAGCCCCTCTGTTCCCAAAAAAGCTCCCGGGTTTGAATTTTCCTTAAAGCATCCAGCACTCACTGAGCACTGAGCCCTCAGCCAAGTCTAAACATTTGCCTTGGCACCAGGCCATCCTAACACAAGGACTCAGTGCTGTCCCGGCTGACGTGCTTTAAAAGAGCTTCACAAGTTGAAATTCAGTGGGATCATAAACATGCCAGGTAGACAGCTGAATCTGAAGATTAGAACCAAAGAGTGAGTTATTAAATCCAAAAAGAAGTCAAGAAAAAGCAAACTAGTTTCCCAGCGTCCTGGAAGCCCAATAGCACTCAGAATGGCTTCCCTTCATTTGGGCGCCTGCTCTGTGCCACGTTCCTACTGCGCCGTCCTGTTAAGCCCTAAGGACAATTATGTTGTTATTATTCCTATTTTGTTGGCTCATAAACTGAGGCTCACAGGTGATAGGTGACTCACAGAGCAATCCTATGATGGAACTAGAATTTAAATCAAGATTGATTTAATTTAAATTTTAAAAAAGCCCAAGGTGTTTTCACTGTATGGTTCTAGGAAACCAAGGTAAGTGAAAAAGAAATTAAATATCCTCTAAGATAAGAAGTTTAACAAAAATTGACAGAAGTGTGGATTTCTCTGTTAGCAGTCTGCAAACAAATAATAGCCCTGACTAGGGCAGAAGACGAAAGTTCAGGTTTTAGCTCATTGCCGATGGTTCTTCTTCACATATACTGTGCTCTCACCAAGTGGATTATTTCCCAGTATGTTCCACAAGGCTTTTCTCATTACCATTGCCTTGCTGTCCCTTGTGCAAAGAATGCCTTTCGGATCTCTGATTTTTGAAATCTTAACCATCCTTAATTCTCCTGCCTTCCAGACAGATCTCTGACTCTCCTAGGTCATTCAGAGAACAAAACATTCTGTTTTGCTGGTGAAAATACAGTTTCCTGAGTCCTGCCTCTAGAGATTCTGATTCAGAAAGTCTGAGGTGGACCCCAAAGATCTATTTGAATAAACATTTAGACGATTCTGATGCAGAAGATACATGGGCCGCGCCTTAAGGAATACAAGCCTAAATTTAGGGATTCTCTCCCACTGGAAACTTTATAGTTCTTATGATTCGTGTGTTAATCGTTTCTGTATGGTTGTTCCTGCCTCTTTGGACTTCGTGCAGGGGCTGCGCCTTGTTAATTTTTCTATTCTTCGAGTGTCAGACACTTTGTAGACACTCTACAAATGTTTATTGAACTAAACTTACTACCAACCTTTTAATTAAGTTGATAAATATTATTTTTGTGCCTTTTCCCCCTTAAAGCAGGTAAAGAGTAAATTTGGGGGAAGGATTGGGGGTAAATAAAGACAGCAGATGTGGAAAGATGGGAAAACAGGGATGCTGGAAGTGTCGGAGGAAGGCCTGTCTGGAGGAAATTTGCTCACCTCCTAGGGGGTTGAGAAGGTGATTGCAGCACAATCTTGATATTCTGAGGAAAGGGGAAAGGCTCCAGGATGCAGGATTTAGTCCAATCTTTCCATGCCAACTGACCTTTGAAGATATTCAACCCTGGATGGTTTGGGAGCCAATCTACATAGATCTGAGAGACTGAATTTCATGGATTCTTCTGGTGCTTTGGTCCCTAACTGGATGAGATAGGACCATTTGGGTCTCTTGAAAGTTTACACATCTACACTTTGGGGTAAATTAATGTATCTGCAAAGGACTTTAAATATGCTAACCTATGTCTGGCCCCAACTCAAAGCCTCCTAATGTCCATGTGCCTTTAAATTCACTGAATTCAGAGTTCATAAGGAAATCAAAGGCTCAGCCAAAT
This sequence comes from Tapirus indicus, assembly GCA_031878705.1. Taxonomy (NCBI): domain Eukaryota; kingdom Metazoa; phylum Chordata; class Mammalia; order Perissodactyla; family Tapiridae; genus Tapirus; species Tapirus indicus. The sequence goes on along the minus strand of CM062923.1, from coordinate 6,206,407 downwards.
CAAGGCTTGGAAGACTCTAACATATTGTAAGGTCTGGAATCCAGCCTCTTCACGGTTGGCTATAGAAAGCTTCCCCTGAATCACCATTACAGCCTCATGCTCTCATCCTCTTCACCTAGAGCCTGAATCTATGGTCATGGCTTGATCATGTTGTATTCATGTTGCAGGATTTTTCCTTTGTTGTACCCTCTCCAGACCCAGGAAATGTTCCTTTACTCGAACAGCTATTTGGCTCTCTTCTCCCTCCTTCCATTTTCTCTCTTTCTCTTGCTCCTAGAATGACTGTTGAAGTACAATCTCAGAGGCAAACTCAAATCCTCTTTATATTCCATAATATTATTCCATAAAGAGGTTTGAGTAAGGATGTTGCTAAGAATTAATTTGTAGTCAGAGAACCAAGATATAAATGGCCACTGGTGGGTGGACCACAACATAACTTCATTTATTTAACCAATGTGAAAGGGAACCATAATATCGCATTTTATATTCCTTAAACATTCAACAAGATGGCCATTTTTTGTTAAACAAACTTTACTAGCTCACTGGACACTGAGGATCCTTATGTGCCAGGCACTCTAAAAGGTGCTGGGAAATATCATCTTTACTCTTAAAGAACTCACAATCTATTAGGCAAAACCTAATAAAATTAAAGTGGACAATTTTGATAAAACCAGGCAATTGCTCCAAAGGGGATGTGATTAAGGTTGAAGAGCTGAGGAGAAAGACCCGCGATGAATCCCTCGCCTGGCTGGGGAGAGCGTGGGTCCTGAGCACAGATCACCTGGGCTGGAATCCAGACTCTTATTATCTCTTTAACGGTGAACTAGTTACTTAACCTCTCTATATGTTTCCTCATCTGAAAATTGAGGTCAATAATAGCATGTACCACATAGGACTGTGTAAGAATTATATGAATTGACATTTGCAAAGTACTTAGAGGAGTGCATGGTATATTTTCATTTATTAGTGTATAATAATACTTAATTTCAGCATAAATATCTATCAACAGCATTTCACATGGTTGACGCTATACCTTCACACTTGCTACTAAATCTTGATGCTAAATGAATATGAATGGCTACACCAAATATGGTGATGATCATTAGAAAGATATTGCTCCATCTTTACAATTTCTCATTTGTTAATTTATCAGTAATTTAATAAGCACCAACATTCAATGGAGGTGTGGCTCTTTGCTAAGAGAGACGGGTATTAGGATCATTCAAGAACGTTCCCTTTTTCAGAGATGCTCAAAGTTTTGCAGGAGAGACAGGCACATGGCTCTAATAAAACTGTAATAGTGAAAATTATCATAACACATCAGGAGAATAGAGTTGATCTACCTAAGCCAGCCCATTGGTCTCAAAGGAAGCTTAAGGTCACACCTGAGCCAAATATTCCAGGGGGGAATCAAAGCTGGTTGCGCAAGGGTGTGATAAGAAACATCAGTTTGGTGAGGAGAAGTATGTGGCCTGGTGTGGCCACAACTAGGCATAGGGCAGGGTCTGGAAGATATGCAGAGGTCATGCTTTGACGGGGCTTCTGACTGCCTTCTGTCCCGTAGGCCTGGGGAATCACTAAAACATTTTGTTAGGGGTGTGTTATTTGAATCTCTGGGAAGTAAAGTGATTTTCCCAAGATGACATCATGAGGGAGTTAAGGTTGACAGTCCTCCCAGAATGACACAGGAAGTGAACATGAAAGTCTATGCTGGAGCTCAAAACGGTGAATCAGCCTGGCTGCTTCTCCCCCACCTGCCTTCAGAGGCACGTGTGTGCTCTCTCTCAGCCGGGGTCAGGCCAGGGGCTTTCCAGAGGTTTGGCAGAACTGGATGGACTGGCAATACTGCTGGCCTTCCCACTAAGGCCCCAGGGCAGCTCACCTAAAGCAGCTTCTTTCCTTACATTTTCTAATTTTTGGCAAAAAGAAAAATCTCAAAGCTTAGGTAGATCAACTCTGTTCTCCTAATATCTTAGACAAACTTTTTCTATTACAATTGTACATTACAATGTCATGCCCAAGGGGGCCAGCCTCATGGCATAGTGGTTAAGTTCATGCTCTCTGCTTTGGCAGCCCGAGGTTCATAGGTTTGGGCCCCGGGCATGGACCAATACTCTGCTCATCAAGCCATAGTGTGGTGGCATCCCATATACAAAATAGAGGAAGATTGGCCCTGTGCTAACCTCTGTGCCAACAGGGCCAATCTTCCTCACCAAGAAAAAAAAAGTTACGCCCAGTCCCCATTAAACTGTTGCATAGCAAGTATGAGAACAATTGATGTACAATATGAACAGAGTATGGGGCCTCACCAACATAATTGAGGTTAGGTGGTTTAAGGCGATTGTTTATATCCTAGGTTAGAAATATTATGTATTGCCAACAGCACTGAAGATAAATTTATCTATGCAAAAGCATTGCATTCATGTTGACTAAAAAGAAGATTTAAAACATGATAAATGATATCTTCTTTTGTCATTCCTGGGCACATAAAAACCTCCAGGCCTAATGTTCTGCCTCTGGGCACATGCTGAGCCTTCCTTATTCTTATGTTACAGGGGGAGGCTAATTATTTCCTGAAGGTATATGCTTGCTAAAGTCAGCACCAAACTGGATCATGAGTGTCAGGGAGTGCTTGTGGACCAGCTGGAATAAAGCACCAGATAGCATGTTGTGTTTGGTTATTTTCAAAGTCTCTGACGTACATCGTCTCTCACGCAGTCCTCAAAGAAGACGGGAAATAGGCTGAGGATGTTATCCTAGACTCTATTTTACAGATGAAGAAGGGAGGTGGGGATATATTAGTTCCATGCAGTCTGGTGACTGTCAAATGGTGTTTGTATCTTTTGATTACAAACAAAGGATTCTATCCACTGAATCATGAGGAAGGCAGGTTCAGTATCAGGAACCTGTTTTGGGTTAGACATGGCCAGTGTGATGTTGGCCAAGTTATGACCTCTGGACTGCTTTCTCATCTGTAAGATGGGGATAGTAATGACTGCCTGGAGACTAATGCAGAATTGCAGAGGCTACGGTACCTAAAGTACTTAACACAGCACCTGAAACATAACTAGATATTTTTTAAGACGCTCATATCATTCTTCTTTCCTTTCACAATTTTAAAGTATCTACTCTTCCTTGTCATACAAGATTAGCTTTCTAATCTTCAAAAGTCTCTAAATCATTTCTATTGCAGAGGGGACTCCTGCACCTCATTTCCATCTGTGAAGGTTGGACTGGCCATCACTGGTAACCTAATGGGATTTGGTATGTATTGAGCAAAAGCAGATGACAGTACATGAGGTCCCTGGTCACTGGTACCTGAAGTGTGCTTGCAATGGGCTACGAAGTGGGTTGTAAAGACAGGACTATAGAGCTATATTGCTATATTGCTTTCCTGCAAGAGAAGCCAAAGGGAATGGACAACTCTGGCTCTTTCTTCACCTGATAAAGACCCAATTCTTCTTTTTTTAAGAACAAAGTTGAGGGGTCAACTTTCCTTTGATTTTTGTCCTCAATTCAGGTTGTACCCTAGTTACCTCTCCAAGATCCCACACATCCCACACACCCAAACAGAGCCTGCTAAAGCCAGAAGGATATTCTTCTGCAGATCTGAGCCTCATAGAATCTATGAAATGGTTCAAAAGTGCCCACTTTTCTTACAGAAGGAAAACTAAGTCACTTTCCTATCTCACCTCCTGCTGCTCCTCAAACATGCTTGAATCATCTTTGCAGCTCATTCCTTCAACAATCACCCAGCAGATATTTTGCACATACTCCTTCTCTGCCTGAAAGGCACAAAAGCCTCCATTTCTTTCAGCTCCTTCTCCAGAAAAACTTATTTCTTCAGATCTCATTTCTGTGGCATTTCCCTCAGTCTCTCAGGCATACTTTGGTTTTTCCTCCTCTGTGTGTCACAATACCTTGTGTGACTCCCAGTGTAACCTCTCTTCTATTGAATCATTGTCTGATGCATCTTTCTCCCCAGGAATAAGTTTGGAGGGCCTGGGTCATTCATCGCTGCACCCCCACACCCTTACACAGTACGTGACATGCAGTTGGTGCTCATTAGTACTTCTTGAATCAATCAACTTAGCTCCATTCTTGACCTCATGAGCTTAGAACCGGCAATATACATGTTTAGTGCTTAATATGTGCTGCGCACTGTTCTAGATGCTGGGGTATGTGAGTGAGCAAAGAAAGAGAAGGAACTCTGACCTTTGCAGCTTCCATTGCAGCAGAATTGTAATTCAACTCCTTCCACTTCTGATTCTGTCAAAACAGAGCCATTTTTTTTCATGCATTCCCTCATTCTTTCATTCATATAACAAAAATTAACATGTCCTTACCATGTGTCAAGTGTCTTAATGAGGGATTTCCATGCACAATTTAACGAAATTTTTACAACAACTTATACAAAAATTCTATGAGGCAGCCAATGTTTCTTTTCCACTTATGGAAAAACTGAGACACAGAGAACTTAACTACTCTACTAGGATTCTCTTGGTTACAGGCAATAAAAAAAATGGCTCAAACTGGAATAAACAACAAGGCAATTTTTTAATCTCAAATAACTAATTTCAGAGATGGGGGAAACGTCAGGGTCAGTTAGTGTTTTCAGCGATTATAAACAAGGCCCAAGTTCTTTCCAACTCTCTGCTCTGCTGTCCATGTTATTGTCTTCACCGCCCCCTCCCATCTTGTTTTAAAAATGGCTGCAATAACAATCAGGGCTCTCCTGCCTTGTTTGTGTCCAGTGGGAGAGGGAGAGAAAGATACTGTAGCCTTTCTTGAGAAGCCTCTAGCAACCTTTCTCTCATAATTCATTAGCCCAAATTTTGCCATCCACCCATTATGAATCAGTTCATTGGCAAAGGAGATGGAGTTACTCTTAGACCAATTATTCCCACAACTTGAACTGAGCTCAGTTCTCCAACTAACATCGCGTTATGAACATACTAGAATAAATGTTGGAGAGTCAACCACAGTATCCACTACAGACGACAGCAAGGAGCAGGAAGAACCAGAATGGTAACATGTGTCTCAGGGGCACCAAGACTCGACACTGAGGAAGTGGATCCTGTCATATCCTGAGGAAGAATAGCCCAGATATGAGAGAAGAAGCCAACTTTTAAGAATCTGGAAAGAGGAAATAATGTGGAAGAAACTGAAGAGTGAGGACCTGGAAGAAGCGTGAGAGCCCGTGACTGTTAATGTGAACACACGGGACAGAGACGCTGCAGCTCTTTTTAATAAATTCTTGAGCGATGCAAAACAGTGAGGCAAGGCAGACTGCTCGAGGTAGTTGTTCAGTAAATACCCAGTTTTTATCACCAACTGAATGTGGAGGGGAGAGGGCAAGATTTTGCTAGACTCACTGTGTTTGGTATATCACACATGGGTATTTGGATGTAGAAACTATAAATGCCTTTTTTGTTTCACTTTAAAAATAGAATATGATAAAAAATAGAAAGAAATATTTTTCAATTCACTTCTTTTATTCACCTTTTTTGATTTTGGTTCACAACTGAGTATTTAAAATCTCGAAACTTTTTTAATCTACTAAAATACTATGTATGAAAAGATGGACAAATTAGGCTACATCAGGAGTGTGATAGGTACAATTACTTTGAAAGGCATTTTGATAATATTGGCAATTAAAGTTGAACATCTACAGCCCTGTCACCATATATGTCACTCCTGGGTGTATACTCAACAGAAAGGTGTACACGTGTTCATCAGATGACATGTGCTAGGCTGGTCATAGAAACATTATTTTATAGTAGGGCCAAACTGGAGGCAACCCAAATATCCATCAAGAATAGAACAGATAGGAGGTGGAACTTCCAGAATGACGAGGCAAGGAGCTTGGGAGAACTTCTTATTAGTAAAGGAACAACTTACTGGTAAAAACCATATAAGAAAACAATCCTTTAAAGTCTCTGGAAATTTTCCTAAGCACACACAGCAAATGGAAAAACATTAATTCAAGAAAATCTACTAAATCTTCAGGTAATAAATGAGAGTCTGTGGCATTTGAGCCACGACTTGCTCCATTAACCACCCCTGCCCTAGCTCCATGCCACAGAAGCTCTCCTTTGGGTGAGATCAGCAAGAAGGAGGCTCCTTCTCCCCAACTCCCATTCTGGAGTATGGTTTTACCCCAGGAGGGGCAGGCAGCAGTGATTCTCATCACCCTCAGCCCCGTGTTCCAGAAGCTCTGCTCCAGGCAGGTGGGGCAGAAAGGACATCTCTTCCCTCACCCAGCCCCCATTGCTAGGGCAGGAGCTCTACCCTAGCTGAGGGGTGAGACTCTGGGGCTTCTGTGGCCCCTGCCCCAGCTGGCTTGTAGGGCAGAGGTTCCACATCTGGAAAAGCAAGCCAAGAAAACCAGGGATTGCTCTTTCCCTAGTTCTCATTGCAGAGAGAGGTGTCACTCTGGGCAAGTGGTTCCATCCACAACACTGGTGCAGTGGTGCAGGGGCTCTGCCTACAGGAAAAGGCAGGCCTCTAGGATGAAGAGCCCCGTAGTTCTGCCTGAGGACACTGACTATTTGGAACAGGATGGAAGAAATCCATGCCTGAGGGTGTTGTCAGAAAGAATGGAGATCTTGGCGGTGAGTAATAAAGAGTGGGCTAGTAATTCCAAGTTGTACGTAAAATGGCAGAGCAGCTGAAAGTTTAATGAAAAAAAGAACGAGGAAAAGAGATGGCCAAGAGGGCCCTCCTGCAATCACAGTAAACTCTGGGGGTCAGGAAAGCTGGGGGTGCGTGTGCTAGACTGCACCCCCTCAGGAGCATTCAGAGCAGGATGTGGTGCGGACCCACCAGCATTCCCCGGACGGCACAGAGATCCATCAGCACAAGGCAGAAGCCCCCCTGGCATGAGAGGCTTACACACAGCTCTGCCCAAACCTGACAGAACCAGAGACTCTGATCCCACGGCGACTCCTAGAGGGCCAGGCTTCAGAATAAAATCCCACTCAGCTATGGCAGCCTGGAAGACTGTGTGTAAGCCCAAAGTTGCACTCTCTCAGGGGTAATCACAGAGCGGAGCTCCAAGCTACCAGTCCTTGGCCAAACATGGGGCAAAAAAACCCCATAAACTCCCTAATCTGTGATCACAACCTCCAAGCATGTACTCACCCCATGATGAAGGGGAAAAATAGAACTGGCTAAGGGGACTTCAGACAACCTTTGACCGATAAGTAGCTTATGCTGACCTAAGGGTGACCCCTAGATAGGAAGGCTAAAAGATGAAACACATAGGGAAAAGTCTGAGCAGGAGCAAGAGAAACTGCCCACTGCAAAGGATATCGATGTTATAGGTTTAGTTTCATCCAAGTCATTAAAGAAATAGACAAATGACCAAGCAAACAGCCACCACCTCTGAGAAGGGGGATTAGTATCCACAGTTACTATGATATGTTACCTAAAATAACCAGTTTCCAACAAAAAATTATGACATGCAAACAAACAGGAATGTATGACCCATATGGGGGGGGGGGGGGAAGCAGGCTTTAGAAACTGCCCTTGAGGTGAACTTGGCCGAGAAAGAATTCAAAGCAGCTACTATACATATCTTCAAAGAACTAAAAGAATCTACGCTTTAAAAATTAGAGAAAAGTAGGATGACGGTGTCCCATACAGAGAATATCAATAAAGAGAAACAAATTATAAAAAGACCAAGAGTTGAAAAATATAATAAGCTAAATAAAAAATTCAGTAAAGATCAAGAGTGAGACAAGAATTCCTATTCTGCCATTTCGATTTCACGTTGTACTAGAGGTTCTAGATAGGGCAATTATGCAATAAAAAAAGACACCTAGATTGGAAAAAAAGAAGTCAAACTTTTTCTTTTCTCAGTTAACATGATATTGTAAATAGAAAATCCTAAGGAATCCACCAAAAATCGATTAATAAGGTAATAAATTCAGCATTGCTGCAGGATACAAGACCAATATGCAAAACTCAATTGCATTTCTATACACTAGCCATGAATGTTCTGAAAATGAAATTAAGAAAACAATACCACTTATGATAGCATCAAGAGGAATAAAATATCTAGGTACAAATTTAACAAAAAGAAGTGCAAACCTTGTATGCTAGCACTACAAAACATTAATGAAATAAACATCTAATAAGTGGAAAATATCCATGTTTATGCATCAGAAAACGTAATATTGTTAATGTGGCAAGATTCCCAAAATTAATCTACAGATTCAGCTCAACCTTTCAAAATCCCAGCTGTCAGTTTTGCAAAAATTGACGAGCTTTTCTTAAAATTCATAGGGAAATGCACAGGACCCAGAATAGTTAAAACAATCTTGAAAAGGAAGAACAAAGTTGGAAGATCCGTGATTACTGATTTCAAAATTTACAACAAAGATACAGTAATCAAGACAATATGGTATTGGTATAAGGATAGACATAAAATCAATGGAATAGAATTGCGAATCAAGAAATAAACACCTACACCTATGGTCAATTGATTTTAGTCAAGAGTGCCAAGAACATTCATTTGGGAAAAATAGTCTCTTCAACAAATAGCATTGGGAAAACTGGGTATCTACATGCAAAAGAATGAATTTGAACCCTTACCTCACACCATACAAAAAAAAAGGTTAACTCAAAATAGATCATAAATCTAAGAACTAAAATGATAAAACTCTTACAAAAAACATAGGATGAAATCTTAGTGACCTTGGATGACACAATGGTTTCTTAAATACTATATAACTACAAAAGCAGGAGTGACAAAAGAGAAAAAAGATAAATTGGACTGCATAAAAATTAAAAACTTTTGTGATGCAAATAATATCATCAAGAAAGTGAGAAAACAACCCATAGAATGGGAGAAAATATTTGAAAAGCATGTAACTGCTAAGGGACTTGTATCAATAACATGCAAACAAGTCTTACAACTCAGCATTAAAAAGACAAATGACAATTAAAAATTGGGCAAAGGATTTGAATAGACATTTCTCCAAAGAGGATATACAAATGGCCAATAAGCACATGAAAAGATGCCCAGCATTCTTAGTCATTAGGGAAAGGCAAATCAAATACACAGTGAGAGACTGCTTTGTACCCACTAGAATGGCTGTAATCAAAAAAACAGTAACAAGTGTTGGTGAGGATGTGGAGAAGTCATAAGCCCTTTTGAGAATACATTGCTTTGGGGAAAGTTCAGCCACTTTGGAAAACAGTTTGATAATTCCCCAAAGAATTTATCACAGAGTTACCGTAGGTCTCATTAATTCCACTTCTAGGTATATACCTAAGAGAAATGAAAACATACACCAGTGGTGGTGAACATGATGCAGTCTATAGAGAAGTCAAAAATATAATGACGTACACCTGAAATTTATATGATGTTATAAACCAATGTGAACTCAATAAAAAATTAATTAATTAATTAATTAAACAAAAGAAAATATATGTCCACACAGAAACTTGCATGCATTATGTTCATCATGGCATTATTTATAATAGCCAAAATGTAAAAACAACCCAAATGTCCATCAACTGAAGAATGAATAAATAGGGTGGTATAGCCATACAATGGAATATTATTCAGTGATAAAAGGAAATGAAGTACTGACACATTCAACAACGAATCTTGAAATCATTATGTGAAATGAAGAAAGCCAGTCACAAAACATCACACATTGTGTGATTTCATTTATATGGAATCCAGAAGGCTCAAGTCTATGGAGACAGCAGATTGGTGATTGCTGAGGGCTGGGTGGAGGGAAATGGAGATTGACTACTAATAGTTTCAGGGTTTCTTTTAGTGAGAACAAAAATGTTCTAAAATTAGATCATAGTGATGGTTGCACAACCCCTGAATATACTAAAAAATATTGAATTGTACACTTTAAGTGGATGAATCATACAGTATGTGAATTATATCTCAATAAAGCCGTTAAAAAAGACTAGAACAGACAAATTGCGGTTCATTTCTACATTAAATACTACACGGGAATGAGAATGAACAAATTTACACATGAAGCATGGCTGTATCTTGCAAAGATAATGTTGAGGAAAAGAAGCCAGCCACAAAACAATACACACAATTTAATTACATTTGCACAAATACACTAATCTGTGTCACAGAAATGGAGATAAGGGTCACCTTTGGGAGGAGGGAGCAGGTGGGAGAGGGCACAGGACAGGGCAGGCCTTCTGAGCTTCTGGTAAGATTCAATTTCTGGGGGCTGGTTACACGGTATGTTCAGTTTGTGAAATTCATTGAGCTGAGTCCTGCTGGGTTTGTACTGCTTTTCTAAATGCATGTTATACTCCAATAAAAAAGATTTTAAAACACTCTATATGTCATATCATTTTATTGTGTACCCTAGTTCTGAGCTCTGGTGGAAAAGCAGCCAACTGCACAAGATTTTCAGTTTGGCAACATGTTCTTTGTTGATTCAGCATAATATTTAAGAACCACATGCAGAGCCTTTGAAAATGGCCCAGGTTTCTGGATCAAGAAAGTGGACCGAACATTGTAGCTATTTCTCTTTCCCCAGGCATCCATTAAGTTGGCAGAAAACATGTAACTTTGCTTAAAAATAAGGAAGGAAGTCAGCAGTGGGGCAGATATTTTGAGGTATCTTGGGAAATAGAACCCAGATTGGATTGGATGGATGGAAAAGATAAAAATGCAGAGACTGAGAAGTAAAGTGTGGGTGCAATCCAAAGAGGGCCCAGAGGAGCCTCAAATTGACACCCATGTGGTAGACAGGGCTGAGGGATCCATAGTCAGTCTTTGGGTGATACACAAAAGAATGGAGAACTGCATTTGGAACAGCTGGGCGAGTCGAAGCACAGTAAAGCACCAGGTACAGAGAGGGTAGGAGGGAAGGCAGCTCTGGCAGGTAGAGCAACACTATAAATTCTTTGTCCTTATCCCCACAATTGGCGTTGAGAGACCTTTTGAGTGCTCACTACCCAAACTGTGCGCTACGGAGCAGCAGCACCACCGGGGACGTGTTGGAAATACAGATTCTCAGGCCCCACCTGGACCTACCCAATCAGAGTCTTCATTTTAACAAGAATCCCGGGTAATTCATATGCACATAAAACATGGAGAAACTCGTTTACTAATACCTTATAATCTACTATAACAATGGTGTTGACACACATTTCACTGCATTACTGTGTGTTCTTTTACATTTGCAAGAGAAATTTCCCTGCAAAAGATGAATTAACTCACTGTATTAATTAGGGTTCTCCAGAGACACAGAACCAATAGGATGTATATATACGTACACATACGGAAAGAGGTTTCTTATAAGGAATTTGCTCATGCGATTATAAAGGCTGTCAAGTCATCAAATCTGCAGGGTGACAAGCTGGAGACTGAGGAGGGCTGATGTGTGGCTCCAGTCCAAGTCCAAAGGCCTGAGAACCAGGAGAGCCGATGGTGTCATTTTAGTCTGAAGAACCACAAGCTCCAGACCCAGGAAGAGCTGATGTTTCAGTTTGAGTCCAAAGGCATGAAGAAAACAATGTCCCAGTTTGAAGGCTTTCAGGCAGGAGGAATTCTCTCTTACTCATGAGGGTCAACCTTTTTGTTCTATTCGGGCCTTCAACTGATTGGATGAGACCCACCCACTGGGGAGAGCAATCTGCTTTACTCTGTCTCATCCAAAAGCATCTTCACAGAAACATCCAGAATAGTGTTTGACCATATATCTGGGCACCTTGTGGCCCATCAACTTGACACATAAAATTAGCCATCACACTTACCAATCATTTAATTCAGTGTATATTTAGTGTTTATTTAATTCAGTGTATATTTCTTGAGCACCAGACATGTGTCAGGGACTGTGAAAAGTCCTGGGGAGGGGAGCAGTCAATGATAAACATGAGAAATCCTCACAGCATCCACAGTGGATCCTGTGAACAATCCAAACCTTATAGCCGATATGTTTTCCCATTGTTTTAGTTATTAGGGACTTAGAACGTTGGCCAAAACCATCCATAATCATGCAAAACACCTCAGCACTAATGTTTCTGTACTGTGATCATCTTCTCCACAGCTTTATCTTACTATTTTTCTTTCCTTTCCCTTCACTATGAGTTTTCATATTTATTTTTGGTTGTTCTATATATATGTTTTTGTTATCTGCTTAAATTATTTCTAGGACAGTGTGGCACAGATAACTAAAATGAGAATATGTGAAATACACCGGCTGTGGTTGAGGGTATTCTAGGTGTACGTGTGGCACATGGGCTAGCCCTGGAGAGGGAATTGAGTTATGGTGGCTGACTGGTAACAAGGAATTCTCTCCCTCTTCCCTCCCACCCCTGAGCTCATGTAGTGCTTTGTTATCTAGTTCTATTTCAGGATGCCTGCCATTTCCTCATTAGCATCCCTTCTGTTATGGACTGAATTGTATCCCCTGAAAATCCATATGTAGAAGCCCTAACCTCCAGTCTGACTGTATTTGGAGACAAGACTTTAAGGAGGTAATTAAGGTTAAATGAGGTCAAAAATATGGGGCTTCAATCCAATATGACTGGTGCCCTTGTAAGAGGGAGTGACACCAGGGATGCATAAAGAGAGGAAAGACCATGTGGGAACACAGGGAGAAGAAGACCATCTGCAAGCCAAGGACAGAGGCCTCAGAGGAAACCAACCCTGCTGACACCCTGATCTTGGACTTGCAGCCTCCAGAACTGTGAGGAATAAACTACTGTTATTTAAGACCCCCAGTCTGTGGCATTTTGCTATGGCAGCCCATGCAGATGGATACCTTGGCTTGGTGTAAGCCAAATGGACTCCTGACCTCTCCTCTGCAGCCCAGGACTGAAGCACATCATTCAGAGTCCTTGTCACTCACCCCTTGGCCTGGCTGAGTTGATCTGATTGTTTTTCCCTAGTAACAGCAAGAAGCATTTTTCACTCCGGGGAAATGAAGAGGCAGCAGAAAAGGTCTCACTTGGAGGGATGATACTTGCCCATACTGTCCACCCACGGGCTCTATTTCTAGCCATGTCATATTTCTTTACACACCATCAGCCTGTGAGGATGGAAGTCGGGGAAGGCAAAGTCTTCTGCAAAGGCCCTCCTGCCCTTCCCCCCAGGGAGGACACTGTGCGAGCTCTGGAGCCATCTTATACCTGTCGAGTGCTGCCACAATGTGTAGTCAAGGAGAGGTCTGGGACAGTATTAGACAACAGGTACTTCTGCCATTTTCCCTACTTATGGCCAGAAAGAATCTCTAGCTGGGGCTCTTCTGTGCCTGCCCCCTTCCCTTCAGCTTAGCTCTTTCTAAGCAATCTCCAACTCCCCCATGGAAATATCCTTCAGGCGTCCAACTTTCCTCGTGCATGGCCCTCCTGATCTGGTCAGAATCAAGCAGTGGACGTAGCCCAGGCTCGAGTTGGACAGTCTCCAGCTTGTGTAGATGCCCAGTCATCAGGGAGGAGTATGTGAGCACTGTGAAGCCAGAGGAAGGGTGAGCGACGCATTTCACCCCTGTCAAGGAACCTTATGTGAAGGCAGGGTCTTAGTCAAAAACAGATGAAAGCAAGTTTGAAAGGTTATCAATTATTATTAGTTTAAAACTCCTTTTAGAAATTGGCCAAGCAAGAGCCAAACATTTTGGCTTTAATAAAAATAAAACCTGCAAAACCTCAGCCTCTTTTTCAGCCAGGCTCTGACAGAACTTGTAAGCACACAGACAGTGTCAGCCGTCTGTTAAGTCTCTCGGCTCACACTCTCGGGCGGTGCTTAGAGAAGATTCTTGTCTTGCTTTAAAATAAGTGCGCTCACTGTTGGAAAGCTCCTCAGAGTCAGGCCACGGAAATGATGTGACAAAGGCTGCCAGGACAAGGCCCTGTGGGGAAGGTTGATAGAGTGGGGGGAGGCCTTCTGGGTCAGGACAGAACTGAGTTCAGGTCACTGTGTGACATCCACTAGGTGATCCCTCCTTTCTGAGCCTCTCTGTTTCTTTGCAAGTGGAAGAAGATTGTGGTATTTATCCCTAAGTTTGTGGTGACTATTAAATGAGGTTAGCATATAAAACACCTAGTATAGAATTTGACATCTCAGAAGAGGCCAGAAAATGTGAGGAAATTCTAAACACTGCCCTGTCCAGACACTAGAAACGTCCAGAAGAGTCTGTGCACTGGGTCCAGCTTGGGCCTTACGACTTCTGATTCTGATATTGCTCTTGAACATTCAAGTTTGCCACAGTTGGATGTGATAGTTGTAGCATTTTCAAGAAACTGGGGTAAAAGAGAGACTTCTAGCCTTCCACCGTGTGGAGTACCCCTGAACATGGAACTCCGTGCCTAATAAGGGGACATTCAGCCAGGTGTCAAGTGCTGGCAGACACATGGGGCCCGGTGTCGCCTACCTGGCATAAGGCAGACCTCATTGGATGAATTTTTATTTCAAATTTTACATCATATTTACTTTTCCTAAATATAAAAGTAGGAAAAATTTGTCACAAAAATAGAAGGAAAAAATTGTCCCACAGTTCAAAGGCCTGAAGACAACCACCATAAGCTTTTTGGTGCCCTTCTTTCTTGTGCATTTCCCTCTAACATGCCCATCATTAAAATAAAATAAAATTCACACACGTGAACAAGACATGCCCACATGTACACACAGGCACACACACATGTGCACATGTACACACAGCAGAGAATGGCTTACCTTTCAAATTTTGCTCATATAAAAGACTCTGCTCACAACCACTGTCCCCCTGAAGCTTTCCCTCATCGTACTAATTCTTCTCAATTCTGCCTGTTCCACTCTTAAACATTTATTGCAGAAATAGCTCATGGTTTTCTTTATAATTATTTCCATTTTGTTTCCTAAACTGGACTGTAAATGCCATGAAGCTGGGGTTCTGTGTTACCTTTCTTACACTGTCTGTAGGACCTGACACGGGGTCTTGTCTATGAGGGAGGGGTAAAGTGTGGACACTGGGCTGGGTGAGGGAAATTGGATAAACCAATAACAGGTCAAAAGACTAACCTCCAAGAGAGATGATAGCAATTCTCTGTCACTTCATGGAAGGGAACTTGACTGAATTTCTTCTGGGCTTCTCTCTCATATCACTTGTTACACTGAAATTTTAATATTTATTTTTCCAGCTGTTTAATATCAAGCTTTCACTAGAATGAACTTTCCCTGCAGTGGAGGCCAGTGATTGTTTTGGTCACCCCGCTGACTTTCCAGCCCCTCATGTACAGCCAGGCAAGGACGGATTCCTATGGGACAGATAAATGCAGGTGTTCCAGTCTCTCTGTGGGAAGGAGCGACCACAAGGAAAGCCACGAGATTTAAAACGACTCTGAGCATGCGCTTTTCCTGATCTTAGAACAACTCCGTGATGTCCTCCAGAGGGTAAAACTTCTCCAAAGGGTCAGCAACTCTGAGGAAATGTTTCAGGTCCACAGATCTTCAGAGACACACTGCACGGCATCGGGAGAGGGCGAGTTGTGCGAGCAGTTTATCCACACGACAGACGACGGAAGTGTGATGGGGGAAACGCTCGCCTCCTTTTCTAACGGAGTGGTTGTAGAATTCCCTGACCAGGTTTTACCACCCCGAGAAGACTCTGATAACTACTATGTGGCTTTCGCCAAGGTCCTTGTCTGATTTGGGTTTCAATTTCTTTGTTTGAATGGGGGTTGCACCTCATGATCTGTTTTACATGCCTTCCAGCTTTAACATGCTACTTTCTAAGAACACTTTAGTAAAACTTGCTTTGCCGTAGGTGGGAAATGGCAGGTTGCTTCACACCACCTCGTCCACACAGCGTTTCCTTCTGAGGCACGGCCTCAAAATTTTTTCGACAGTGTCTGGACAGCCACCGCCATGGAACTGGCCTGCCTCCTGAGAGGTCATCGGGTGGGTTACCATGCACGGCGAAGCTTTCTCAGGGTCGCTGACACACCCCTCTGATTACAGGACTCAGTCCCTGGGATTTTCTCTTCCCTTTATTCCTAAATTCATTTTATTTTGCTCCTTTGTCTGATTTCCTTGTTTCCACTGCAGTGGTTCTCAAACCCACGGGTGCTTCAGAATCCCCCACCGCACTTGTTAAAGCATAGCTCGCTGGGCCCACCCCCAGAGTCTCTGGTTCTGTGGGGCTGCAGGGGGCCTGGGAATTTGCATTTGGAACAGATTCCTGGGTGATGCTGCTACAGTTGGTCAGGGGACCCTGCTTTGAGGACCGCCCCACTGTGCTGTGACCCAGAGGGAAGGAGAGGGCCCCTGGATGATTCTTGACCCCAGGCCCCAAACCCCGCCCCTGGAAGGACTGCAGGCTGCAGGCCCAGTGTGAGAAGGAAGCTGCTGCCAAGTGAAACCTCAGAGCCAGCTATGCCTCTACGAGCTATTTAGGCTCTGAGTCAAAGTTCAGGCTGCCCGTGGGAAATGTGGTTTTTAGCAGCATTGCTGAAACCAAAAACTCTGCCCACCTTGAAGTGTCAGAAGCCCGCATCAAGCCCTGGCTTGCCCTCCTCTCTTCTGTGGGAGTCTCCGCTCCTCTGTAAGTGGAAATTTCAGCTGGTATGGTATTTGGGGCTTGGCAGGGAGGGACATTCCACAATAATGAGATGACTGTGTCCTAGAGGCCCCAACAATGTCGCATCTGTGTCTGTGGTGACTTCCTCCGTCAGAAAATCTCTGTGCAGCGTCCCTCTGCACGATGCTGACCTTCCTTCCTCCCAAGGCCCTAAATCAGGGCGTCCCTTAGAGGGGAATCTTAAACAACATTATGCCCTCACATAGCCACATGTAGCTGGGACATGCCACTGAATCTGTCAAAAAAAAATCCTATGGGAGATGTATTGTTGTCAGAAAGTCCATGCATTTTACTGTCTGGAGTATAAGAGAATCTTGCAAGGATACATAGCCAAATAATTATTTATAAAACAAAGTCATGAATAATATATACTAATTTATTAATAGCCATAGGAAGTGACAGAAGATAGGAGAATAAATAAATAGAAGAACTGCACAAATTAGAAAGAACTCCATGAGAACAGCAATCTGGGGCCCATCTAGGGGAAATTTCTCTGCAATTTGCAATCTCTGAGGGCACCACAGGGCGTGCTCTAGGGGACAGAATGTTCTGAGTTCACCTGGATGACTTGGAATTATAGAGAAGCCTCAAAGAGGTTCACTGTTCTCAATTTAGGAAGACAAAGATATGCATACTAGAATGATAGAGGGAATATGGGCTAGTGGTTAACAGTTCAGACTCTGGCTGGATTTGAGTACTGGCTCTACCACTTACTAGCTGTGCAATCTTAGATAATTTACTGGTTGTCTCTGGGCTTCAGTGTCCTCATCAGTAAAATGGGAATAATGATACTATGCATATTATGTTGTTATTAAGAAGATAAAAGGTTTTAATGTCTGTAAGATGCTTAGAATGGCACATAGTGTAATATATTGTTCATTAAATAAATAGACACTCTAGTGGTTAATGAAGTACTTTGTATTGTTTATTAAATAAATCATTAAAATAAAATTGTAGATGTATTGTGCTTGTAACCATAATATTCAGTTATGAAGAGAGCTCCTGTTGTAAGGAAACTCCTCATTTTCTGACACTGGTGGGTAAATGAGATGTCCTGGCAGTTCAAGTCTTCGAGAAAGGCCTCCTGGAAGTCGAGAAAACATGTGTCCAACAGGGTAGGTCTAAATTCTGGCTGTGGCAGTCCCAATTGGATGGGCAAGACCATCAACCTCTCTGAACTTCAGTTTCTTCCTCTGTAAAATAAATGTCCAGGATTTATTTAAAGCAACTTACAAAAGTGGAAATGCTCACTAGGCCCTCCATAGGTGGGGGCTCATGTAAGTGTACGTGGGAGGGAGAGCATGGCACAGCCATACACTCTGATGGACTAAAGTGTGAACGGGTCCAGGCAGAAGACTGGCACCTACCTGGCTACAACTGCCCTACTCCCCTACTAGGTGCTGGCCACCTGCCTGGCGGCCTGATAGCATATTTCACTCTTGTTCCATGAAATCAGGTGCAGATGCAAAGATCAGGAGAAGCCACCAAGAGACTGAGCTCTTGCCCATCTCCGTATTAACCGATTACAAATTCAGGCAAGTCACTTTCCCTTTCTGATGCTCAGGTTTTCTGCCTGTAAAATGTCAAGCCTGAGGCCCCTTCTAGCTCCAGACCTGTTAAAATAGACACTGATGTTCTGAAGGGCTGTGATGGAGCCTTGAGGGCCTGCTGTGAGCTGTATTGTTCTCACTCTGTTTGCTTTTGTAAGTGCTGGCCACGCGAATCTTCATCTGCCGCCTCCGGGTTTCCTAGGCATATTACTTATCTCCACAAGCCCTTGCCTTGGGAGGCGAGCACCTGGACATATTGTCCTCCCTCTGTCCAAACTTCGCCTCCTCTTGCCAATTGCCAGAAAGCTTACATCAGGGCAATTTAAAAACTCAAAATGCTTTAGAAAGCAAAGTAAAACTAGGATATGACAAAATCACACCTAATAAATATATTTCAAAAGGGGACTCACAGAGTAGGTTAGAGAAAGCCTGGGCTTTGGGATTTTAAGCCTTATTTCACCGTCCTCTACACTTCACCTTCATCATCAATGAAGTGGGGACAAGGAAGAGTGATCCAGCAGAACAGATGTGCACGGGGAAGGTGCTGACTCTTGGTTCCAGTACAATGCTTGATGCCAAACAGAGCTGACAATTTTATGATTTTCTCTCTATAAGTTTTTACTTTACTTAGTTAAATGTCAAAATAAAATATGAGACGAAGTGAACCTTGGAATAACTGAAGACGAGTTACAGTGAGGGGGCTGTGGAGGGTTGCACGGTGAAGACAGGTCTTTATCTGCCTCTTCCCTTCTCCTCTTTCCAGGGAGGATGATGGGAACTGGGAAGAGCACAGAACCTGGGTTTGGAGAGGAGAGCTGGAACGCTGGCTCCGACACTTGTTAATTGTGGCCTTGTACAGCTTTCCTGACCTCAGGAAACGTCTCTGAGGAAGGTTGGCTCCTCGCAGGAGCTCATTCACCTTTCCTTGGATGGCAGGTGAGCAGGTTACCATGAGTGCTCTGGCGTAATGTTCATGCCCTTTGCCAGGATACTCCACTTGGAATGTATGTGTTCCCCTACATTTCAAGGGCTCTATTTCTTTCTATTCAGTTTTCAACATAGCATTTGGGAGAAAAAGCATAAATCCTTAGGGCAGTAATCACAGTTTTTCACAGCCTTTTCCACAGCTCTCCTGTTTTTTCATTTTAAAAATGTCACTGACAATTGGGGGCTGGCCTGGTGGCGTATCAGTTAAGTTTGTGCACTCTGCTCCAGCAGCCCAGCGCTCACTGGTTCAGACTCTGGGCACAGACCTACACACTGCTCATCAAGCCATGCTGGGGCTGCGTCCCACATAGAGCAACTAGGAGGATGTACAACTATGACATACAACTATCTACTGGGCCTTTGGGGAGAAAAAAGGAAAAAACGGGGAAGATTGGCAACAGATGTTAGCTCAGGGCCAATCTTTCTCAAAAAGAAAAAATGTCACTGATGTAATTTAATTTTCCCTTGCAAGCTACTTTCAAGTAGTTTGTCAATGCAAAATGTTTACATGCAGTCCTGTTTACTGGCGGTTGCACAGTCACCAATATTTAAGGGAAAGTATTACATAATCTGAAGTTTTCACTGTTTGTCATCTAGTTAATTTTTTCACAACTTCACAATGGGCCTTCTGTCTATTTCTCCACCTCTGAGCAAACACAAGCAGTTAGAGATGAGAGACGACACTCACCGGGCCATTGCCAGGCTCACTTTTCATCTGTTTCTGCACAAGTGTCTTAGCTTTGGCCTTGAATGTTTATGCGTTGTTGATGTTTTGCTTTTTGGGGAATTAATTTGAAATCTTGACTTTTTTACATAGGCTATTTTGTTGGGTTATGTAGCTCTCTGCCCGAGCCAATTAAAACAGTGACACGCAAACTGAGCAAAACTTAGTCTTCCCCCTGCAAAGCATTTGCTCAGTCATTTGCTCATCCAGTCATCCATTCGTTCTTTCTGCTGTATCCAAGGCACACTGCACCGAGCTCTGTGCTGGATGCAGAGGGACAGTAACTGCTATACTGGGGCTGTGTGCAAGGTGCTATGAAATGTAGGCCCTCTGTCTTAGAACCAGCCAGCCCTGGTGCTCTAGTGGTCAAGACCTGGTGCTCTCACTGCCGAGGCCCAGGTCCATGTCCCTGTCAGCAAACAAAACCACCCGCCTGTCAGTTGTCATCCTGTGGTGGCTGCATGTTGCTATGATGCTGAAAGCTATGCCCCTGGGACTTCCAACACCAGCAGGCTGACCCATGGTGGACAGATTTCAGCGGAGCTTCCAGATTAGACAGACTAGGAAGAAGGACCTGGCCACCTACTTCCAAAAAACTGGCCATGAAAACCCTTTGAAGAGCAGCTGAGCATTGTCTGATAGAGTCCTGGCAGATGAGAGGACGGCGCAAAAAGCCTGGGCAGGGTTTTGCTCCGCTGTCCACAGGGTTGGAATCGACAAGACAACACTAAGAGCAAATGTCTTAGAATTCAGTCTGGCCACCCTTGCTGCCTTACTGCCCGCGGATGATTTGAGCCGCACTTGACTGGAATAGAATATGAGTGGACTCTTCTAGCTTTGCACTCAGCACCTCTCCTAGTCCGTGGTTCTTGGCCCTTGTCCTCCAGGCCTATGTGGGGTGAATGATAGTGAAAGATGCGCTTATTTTGCCTCTGTGTGTGTGCGTGCGTGTGTGTGGTGTGTATAGTCATGTGTGTGGTGTGTGGTGTGTGTATGATCATGTGTGTGGTATGGCGTGTGTGTGGTGTGTCTGGTGTTTGTGGGATGTGTGTGTGTGGGATGGTGTGTGGTGTGGTGTGTATAGTCATGTGTGTGGGATGTGCATAATCATGTGTGTGTGTACAGTCATGTGCGTGGTATGGCGTGTGGTGTGGTGTGTACAGTCGTGTGTGGTTACGTGTGTGCGTGTGTGGCGGGAGGCGCGCTCACACGGGCGCCCCGCGATCCCCGCGAATTCCCGGGTCGGGAAGCGCTCCCGCTGGGACAGAGGGCTGCGGCGCGCGGGGAGCCCGGAGCCCGGGACGCCGACCGGCTCTGCTCGGGGGCCGCGGGGGTGAGGGCCGCTCCACCGGCCCGGACAAAGGTGGCGCGGGCAGGGGCGCCGGGGCTCACCCGGAGGACAGCCCCACGGCGGCCCCTTCCCCCGACGAGCCCGAGCGGCCGTGCGCGTGGGGCAGCGGTCTCTGGGACCCGAGGCCCTGTGCCTGGTCACCGGCGCCCGCGGCCGAGCCGGCGCGAGGAGGCCCGCTCCAGCCGACGGGCCAGCGCTGCCTTATTTGGTAGCGAAGCCGGCGGGCCTGTCCCCAGCCCTGCGGGCGGGCCTGCGCTTCCTCAAGGGCTCGGGCTGCGCTCCTTCCCGGTCAACAGGCTCCCCGCGGGGTAGCGCTGCTGGGCGAGTGACGGCCGCCAGGGCGGCGGGCAGAGCCGGGACTAATTTGGTCATGGGAGCGCTGCGGGGTGACATGTGCTGGCCTCCTGCTGGAGCTGACACAGAGCACACGCCTGGGGACCCAGGGGGGGGGCGGCTGCGGGTCGCAGGGAGAGAGCTGGGCCCGCTTCCCTGGGGAAGGCTGAGCCGAGCCCTGGCCTGGCCGTCTGGCCGTCTGTCTTGGGGTGTCTGGGATTTCTCCACCGCCGCTGCTCCCTGTCACTGGGACACCCCGATCCTGCCGTCCCACCTGCCTGGACACCACTGAGCGTGCACACCGAGACGTGTGGCGTGTGAGAGGCAACACTTGCTCTGAAAACAGTGAACTGGCCCTCGGGTTGCGCAGGGAGATTGCAGAATCCTGGGGGGGAGAGAAGGGTTCCATCGCCCGTGCTTAGACCAGGCATTCGACACATCCTCTACCAGGTTAAAACAACGTTTGATTCCAATGGCCTGTTATGAAGGAAGATCTTGGTTTCAGGTATTTGTCCTTTAATTCAGAGGTTCCCAGACTTTTTCTTTAAATGATGAGATAGTAACTATTTTAGGTTTGTGAGCCATGGAGTCTCTGTTGCAATCGTTCCACTTTGCCGAGCAGCGCAAAGGCAACCACGGAAAACGTGCAAACCTATGGGAGAGGCTGTTTCGACAAAAGGACAGGACTTACTTTACAAAGGCCGCCCCCGACCCGCCCTGGGTTTGGCCTTCCATGGTGATTTGCCCACCGCTGCTGTAATCCGTCACCACATACTGAATGAATGCCTGTGTGCTCTAGGTATTGAAAATACACTGATGACCTCAAAGACAGAATCGTTGCCCCAGTCAAGTTTATATTTTGTGAGGGAGGGAGACCAAAACTCCTAAATAATTCTGTAATACATGACAGCTGGTGAAATGTGCTATAAAGAAAAGGAAAGTGAGACAGGGGACAGTGGTAACATTTATTCAGGCTCCTTCTCTTTAGGTTCCAGTCTTGCATTCAACCCCGTGAGGACAGGGACTTGGAGTATCTAATTTATTTTTGTGTCCCTGGCACCTTGGGTGGCATTTCCTCATGACCACTTCCCGAAGGTCTGGACAAGGCACTTAGATAAGAGAAAGAAACCAAAGACAAAAAACTTTGAAAGCAGGCAATAAAACTGACTATTTGTGGCTGATATGCTTATATTCCTATATGGAAAATACTGTAAACTAAGAAAATTCAGTTAATAAAGGGAGTAGATAAAATATATAATAAATATACAAAGTATATGATAAAAGGGGGTTTATTAAAATAATGAAATCTATACTGCCATATTTAAATATACATATAGCGGAAGAAATCAGAACACATGAACAAAAATGAAAAAACAAAATACTTAAGAATAAGTGTAGGATATATGGACCTTACGACAAGAAAATTTAAAACTATTCCTGAGGGACAGAAATATCCAGGAGTAGGGTAAATGAAAATGCATATTATATTTTTGAGTAAGAAGGCTCATCATTATAAAGATATTAAAATTCCCAAGGCTAAATTGTATATGTAATATAAATCCCATTTTTTTTTTTTTAAGGATGTGATTCCAGTTTGAGAAAGGACTCCTGTTTTAGTCCTTCCCTTGGGGCTGTCTGGTGATGCGGGGCTGTCTGGTGATGCGGGGCTGTCCTAACAGAGACAAGAGTCTGCTTTCAGTCAGGACTCTCGACTTGACAAGAAAATAGGAGAACAGAGAAGGTCCTAGCTCCGTCTGTGATTAGCTTAGTTTTTTTTTTTTATTGTTTCCATGAGAAAAGAAAGTAACTAATTTCATCTATGAAGAACGGTGTAAAAATTCTAAGTAAAACTTCATTAAATTTGATCTGGAAGTGTGTTAAAATGATCAGAAAGGTTGTATCTGAGTAATGCACTAATGGTTCCGTATCCAAATGTTTATCAGCGTGATATGACATAGTCATGATTTGAAGGAAAATATATCATTTTAATAGATGCAGAAATGATTCAAGAAATTCAGTGAGCATCTGGATTTTTAAAATTCTTCAGAAATTGGAAATAAAATGCAAATTTCTTTACCACAAAAACACATCTATCAAAAATGTACAGTAATCATCATACTTAATGGTAAATTATGGAGTAATTTACACCAAATTTAGGAAATGATAAAAATTCTCTTTATCACCAACCCTTACTCCTCAAAATTTTCTTCACGTGCCATAAAATGCACTACAATAAGAACCAAAAGAAGTAAAATACGTAAGAAAAATTACGTAAACAAAATTAGTAAACAAAATTCTTATTTGCAGACACAGTTGTCTACATACGAAATTCATGAAAATCTATAAACAAACTATAAGAATTAGTGATAGTTCCGCAAAGTTACTAGATATGTTAGCATCTTATAAAAATATATAATTTGTTGCCAGCAAAAGCAAATATCAAGATGTAAAAAACAGTACGCTAATCGTAATAGTGACAAAACCGTAAGATACATGGAAATTAATCCAATTATTTTTCCTATGGAAAAAGATTTTTTTATAAAAATTATTTAGACTTTCAGTTCTGGAAATGGCAGGCGAGGAGATTAAAACAAACCCTCTCATAGAGGACACCAATAGAAAAATGCTGGATTAAATGTGAGAAAATTCTGAAAATATCAAAGAATTACTGAAAATAAGAAATAACTGGGCTAAAATCTAAGAAAAGATGATACCTTGGAGAAGTAGATCTTACACTCAAATATGCTTTTCCTTGAAGGTATTTGCTAATCAAGAGGAAACATCTACAAAACTGAGATTATGGGATGGAGAAATGAAATAAAAGTCAGTGTTGGGCACCCATACTTTAAGCTGGTATTTGAAGTGGCTTCAACAACAATTTAAATATAAATTTGAAGTTAATCAGTCCTCATGTTGGTTTCATCCTCGGTTTGCATCTCCTGGGCCTTCCAGAGAACCTCAAGCCTTGAATTTGGAATTAAAGTGTCCTAGAATGTTTCTCCCATGGTCATAGAAAAGAAAAGGAAAATCTTCTTTTAAGAGATATTCCATTTTCATATACCTCAAATTATTCCTAGAAATAATCTTAAATATTATGATCAGCCCCCAACAGTAAACAGCCACACACTAAAACAAGGCATAATGAATGAGAATGAGACAAAACAATAGACAACAGAGATATGATTACACAGATATAGGAGACACACAAACTCTAAAGTAATTAAGCACAGTTATACTGCACTTAAAGGTCCTTGTCTAAGAGCAAAGGAAATGCTAATATTATACTTTGATCAGTTAGAGAGCATCTTGTAATTTCCAAACATCCAAATTGTTAAAGAGGCAAAAAATGGAATCATAAAAATTCTCCATCAAACCAAACGAGGTAAGAAATGAGATAAAAGAAGAAAACAACAATTAGGTCACAAGGAAAGAACAAAATAAAATGGTTCATTTAACCCAAAATACAAAAGCAGTTACATTAAAGCAAAAGATGCTAAATGCTTCAATAAAAAGCCAAAGATTGTCTGAATAGATTAAAAACAGAAAGAAAAAAGGACATAGCTTATACGAATATATGACATATGTATGTACATAAATGCATTAGGTATTTATTGCTGTGTAAAAAATTACCCCAAAACTTAGTGACTTAAAACTATGCACATTTATTATCTTATAGTTTCTGTGGATCCAGGGCTGGTTTAGCTGGGTCCTTTGCTTCAGGATATCTCACAGGTCTGCGCAGAAGATATTGACGGGGCTACAGACCGTCTCGCTGACAGCTCAGCTGAGGAAGGATGGAACTCCAGGCTCACTCGTGTGGCGATTGGCGGTACTCAGCTCCTTCAGCGACGCTGAACTCCAGGCCTCTGTTTCTTGATGACCACCCTCAATTTCTCGCCTCTCCATAAGGAAACTCACAACATGGCAACTTGCTTCCTCAGAGCGAACATGCGAAAAGAGCCAGAGAGAGAGTTTAAGCAAGGCATATTCTTTCATAACCTAATGACAGAAGTGATATTCTATCACTTTTGCTATATTTTATTTCTAGCAATAGGTTACTAGTCCAAACTCAGCTGCGCAAGGACTGCACAAGGGTGTGAATGCCAGGAGGTGGGGATCACTGGAGGCAGTATCGGAAGGCTGACGAACAAAGCTTGTTGCCATCTCTACAACAGCTCTCTGCTGTCTTAATTCCTCGCATAACATTTCTCACTGTCAGACACATTTCTTGTTTACTTGTTTATTATCTTTGTCTACCCTTTAGTAATATCTCCATGAGTGCAGAAACTGTGCCTGTTATCATAGTAGGTGATCAATGATACTTGTTGAATACGGGAATAAACCAATGTGTGACCTGGAAACACCTGAAAGTTTGGCTGACCTTCCCCTGGAACCAGGTAGGCTGTTCCCCCTGAGATGAGATTGCAGAAACCAGCACACATTTTGACAGATGCGGGAGCAATGAACCAGAGCTTCTCTGATTTATTTTACAGCAGATGTTCTTTCTGTTCTCTGACCTCTGTCCTAGGGACAGCAATTTAGAAAATGAAGGGGTGGCAGCACATGATGATGCCACATACACTGGTTTAATTGAAGTGATCTCGTTTGTAATAGAGATTACAAACTGGGAGAGGGCCCTGAGTGGCAGCTGCTGCCGCTATGGGCTCTTCACCTGGACTCTGGGCTTCATGGATCATTCTCTGTTAATCTCTCTTCTGCCTCCTTGCTCTTTCCCCTCTTCATTTGTCCCCTGTGCCTTGAAGACTACATGTCTTCCTCCTCCAGCAGTTAAAATTTAATTATTCCTTACCTCACGATCTCGTGGTATTCCATTTGTTCTACTTATATAAACCCCATGCAGGACTGATTTCAGTTGTCCTGCGAAAGTCGGTGAACAAGGACAGCGTAAGCCCATGCCTCAGAATCTCTCCCATTGCTTGCCCACATTCTTTAGCTCTAGCAGGTCATGAAACTTGTGCTGACGCGTGCATGCCCTGCAATATGTTCTCCTCAGCCTGGACATGCAGGAAATGAATTGATCAAGTTAAAGATAATGCTCTCTACTCTTTCCAGAATTTCCATTTTCTGGGCCATGTGCTACTTTCCCATTATTTCCTCTCCCCAAAGCATCCTTGGAGTATCAGTTAATCCAGAAAAGTAAGAACTGTTAACTTTGGTAGTGATTTGGTAGTGAATTTCAAACAAACACAGACGTTAAGATAATAAATTTTTTTAATGTAGTCAAAGATGTTCAAGCACATTGTTTTTAGAGTCAGGTAGTTCTGTAACTTTATAATAAAAACAGCAGACCTGTGTTCCACCTCTCTCACTTCTATTCCCACCTAAAAGCTGACCACTTTCAACTCTTCCAGTTGATTTTTCCTGTGGTGATGACCCACCTATTTCTATGAAGCTTCCATATGCTTCTATTTCTTGATTTTTCTATTTTAGATACTATCTATTGACTTCCTAACGTGTAAGGTGAGGAATCAGCTCTCTGACAACCCCCACTCCTAACGCAGATGTGCGTGTGCATGTGTGCACACTCACATAGACACATCTGCAACCCTCTTCCCAAAATGGCGATGATTTCCATGTATTACGATAATCATTTTCCTTCTTGTAGATTTGTTTGTTTTGTTTTAATACTTTATCTCTTTTATCCCTTTAGATTTCTAAGCAGTCATAATTAATGCATCCTCCACCCCCTTCACTGAAGGGTAAATCTCCTCTTAACATATTGAATTTTTTTTTTCTGGAAGACATCCATGAGGAGTCTTCTGTTTTCCTCCTCTAATGAGCTAGGCCTGTGCATAGCTGTTCCCATGGGAATTCCCTTTATCATCACCCTGGGAATTTGCCTATTCACTTTTTATTTCTTCTGGATTAAATAGTTCTTTCTTTGAATCCATCTCTTCCTCTTTTATTGTTTAACTCCTCATTTATTGGAGTACATCATTCAACAAAGAGTACATGGGAAGTAAAATTTTGAGAACTTGTTTATCTGAAGGCATTATTCTACACTTTTGCTTAATTGATGGTTTGAATACAAATAGGATTCCAGGTGAAAAATAATTTTTCCTACAATAATTTTGAAGATCTTGTCATTTTCTTCTAGCTTCTTCCATTGCTGTTGAAAAGTCCTGTTTCAGGTACCTCTTGCTGAGTAGGAAACTGTCCCAGGTCTTAGTGCTTGATACAATGACTTATTATTTGTTATGATTCTCCGGGTTGGCTGATGGTTCTCTTGCTGGATTCACGTGTCCTATCTCATGTGGCAGCATCCAGGTGGGGCATAGCTGGGGACTGGGTTCAACTGGGGCTTTCTCTCCTTGTGGTGCTTCATCCTTTAGAGGGCTGGTCTGGACTGGACTTCCTCACATTGGGGCAGCAGTGTTCCAGAAGCAGACCTTAACACAATAGCAGCTTATTAAGCATTTGCTTGCAACATATTTGCTCATGTCCATCGGCCAAGCCCAGAGTGTTTGAGGCTGATTAAACAAGGGCATGAGTACTGGGAGGTTTGATTCACTGGGCCCCATTGGTGGAACAATCTACAAGAGTCCACCCTCTGGCCCCAATGATTCATACCCCTCCATATGCACAACATAGTCACAGCCTGACAAGACCCCCACCCCAAACACATCATCACAACAGCAAGCTTGAAGTTCATAATCTCATGATCTACATCAGTCCTGATGTGGAGTAGTCACTGTGGATGCTTCTCTCTTTGATCCAGAGAATTGTGAATTAAAAACACATGCAATCGGCCTTCCACACACCTACACACACTGGTGAGAGGAGGACAAGACAACTGCAACAGACATTCCTATTAAGAAGGGCAGGGACTGGAGGCACATAGAAGTCCCTGGTCCATAGCACTTCTGAAATCCCACTGATCCCATGTCAGGGCCTGTGTCTGGGGGAAAAGAATCTTCCTTGATTAGGGCCAACTCTGCCCCATAGCAGTAGTTCTCTAATTCATGATTTTCCATGGTTTTTGGTTCCACACTCTAAGATTCTTCCCCCTGAAACATCTTTTCTTTCCCATAAGAAATAGCCCATGTTTTTACCTGAGCAGTTTTCTCAGACTCCTTCCGGCCTGTAGGAAGTTGAGAGCCTCAGGGGTGTCTTTTCCTTTTGAATAATTACTGCCTTTTTAAATCAAAACTTGTACAATCCTTTAAAAACTTTATGGCCTTTCTACACATCTGATTGTGATTCACTCCATGTCCCCAAAGTCACACCCATAACTCTTTTTGAGTGAACTCTCTCTACATTGGGCCAAGGGTACTGCTGCAGTAAAATAATACCTTTAAGGTTCTTAGAAGTGCTCTTTCCTAGTTGAGAGAAGCTACCAGGCTGAGGTCTTTCCAGGGTCTCAACAAAGGGTCTTATGACATGTTCTTGATTTACTCTTTACCCTGAGGCCATTTCTCATTTTGAGAGTCTTGTGCCAGCTGGAGAGCCTGGAAATGTGAAACAGTTTTATTTTTCGACCTAGTAAGTCTGAATTGGAAATTCTGCTTGCATACTGAGTAGTTCTCTCTTTAGCTCATCTTCATCTTCCCATATTTTATCATATGCAGCTAACAGAAGCCAATTGGCACTTTCAATATTCTGCCTAGAAATTTTATCTGCATGCATATGTTAATTTGGTACACTTTCTATTTTCCAGGTTAATGCAAACCGTAGTTTTGCCACTTGTTTTTTTACAATGAAACATGGGTCATTATCTTTTAAGCCTCTAGTGTCAAGTCTTCTCACTGCACTTCTAGCCTCCACTAAAATCTCCTCACTATCCTTCCAGCCTCCCCCAGTGCCCCGTGACAACGCCAACACTCCCTGTTTCAGGTCTTGGTACAGCAGTGCCTGTATCCAGCCCCCTTTTCTGTTTCTGTTATCCATTGCTGCAAAACAAAGCCCCCTACGATGGGTTAATGTATGTAATGATGCAAAGCACTAAAAATATCTGAGAAATAATCTTTTCATTATTATTTCAGAAGACATTCAATCTGAGGATTTAAAAACTACTCTATTCTGTGAGAATGGTAGAAAAGAGAGTGAATGCCAAACTATTAACATTGTTCACTAATTTTTGGAAATGTGATACCAGAAAGTCCAGTTAGAGGCTTTCAATGCCTTTCATCTCAATCAAAAGGTATGCGACAATAGAACTGAGAAAAAGGTATTTTAAGTTGTGTTTTTTTAATTAGACAGCAGATTGAAAATGCATTTACCTGGAACCTAGGAAAGGTGGGTTGGTTTGCCTTTGCTCCTGTGAGTGGATTTCAGTAACAAGTATCAAGCAGGGATTCGGAAGAGCTGGTTCCCTGTGTCATCGCTGACACCAAGTGTGTGACCTTGGGCAAGCCACCTCATCACTCTAGTCTGTGTTCTCATTTGTGATGTGGCAAGGTTAGGCCGTCTGCTCTTCATCATCTCCCCTAACCTTAACAGTCAATGACAGACGAATTTGAGCCTTTGAACAAATCTTCTCCGTCTGGAAACTGGACTCACCATCGAAAGAAGTCAGTGTTAGTATTTGGGAACACTCCTGAGACAATTTTTATAAAATATCTAACGTTATTTTAGATAAAGTACCATAACAATCCCAAGCTTTTATTTACTAATAAGCTTGATCCCAAGGTAAACTAATAAGGGTAAATCACGTCCTTAAAATATTTTGCTTACCCCTCAGAGATTAATGTGATTTAGGTAATTAATCCAGCTTCTATTTAATTGCATGAAAGAGAGACTGTTAAACTTGCTGGGTGAGTGCTGGATAATAAGACTGGGCGCAGTTTGCACAAGACAATCTGTGTGTCTGGATCTACATTTATTTAATAAATTTATTTTATTTGCAGAGAAGTTGTGTACAGGCAGGCTAGAAAACACACATGAGAACATAGTCTGCAGGGATTAATTGAAAATCTCCCCATAGACATGAAAGTAGAGAGAATCCTTTCTGCTGCAAAATGAATTCAACTCGCCAAATTGACAGTGCAGTTTCTTTTTTAGTAGATTAATTACTTACCAGGTAATTGTAGCTTACCCAGACAGAAGACTCAAACCCAGAAACAGACAGACTCACTCCACCTCTGAGAAACTACTAAACTTAACATCAGTTTAAATATCAAATATAATAGCTAAGTTCTCTTTGGGGCTACACTACTTGAAAAACATAAAATTTGGGTCTAATAATTTAGTTCCACTGAGCTTTATCTTTATAGGTTGCTGAAAGGTAACAAGAGATAATAAACGTGAAGATGCTTTGGAAACTATAAATTGCTATTAACATTTGAGAGCATATTTTCATTCATAATATTATTGTAATTTATTTCTTTTTATTGAAGATTTTTTAAATGGACAATAAAATAATCTAAAACAAATATTAAGCAAGTTTTATTATTCCATATACACTGACTAAGTTATCTTGAAAAACTAGTAGGTACTAATATTTATTTAATTTATTCCAGAGAGAGAGAGAGAGACAGGGAGAGAGAATTGAATCTTTTTATAAAATATGCTATATTGTAAATATTTAGCAATTTAAGAATAATTCCCCCAAACTTGAATTTAAATGCATGTATAACAATTAATCTTCCCCCAGTACCCATATTTCCACTGGTTGTTCATTTAAATGTATTTCAAATTTTAAAAATTATAAATGATATAATATTAATAATTTTCATATACAAATTATTATCAATATCTCTGACTATTTTGGTAGGATACATTCTTAAAAGTTTCTGGAGTTACTGGGCCAAAGTTATGAACTTGATACAAATTGACACATTATTTTAAGGAAAGTTTGTAAGTTGGTACCAATCTGTGCTCTAATGGGTAAAATGAGTAAATTCTTTTCACAGCATATGTTCCCCGACATTAACATGTTTCCAAAGATATTTCTAATTTGTAATGCAAGAAGTCTTCTATTGTTTTAATTCACATAGATTTTATCATTTTATAGCTGCACTGTCCAAAAGAGTAGCCACTAGCCACATAACTTAAATTAACTCAAGATAAATAAAATTGAAAATTCAGTTCCTCAGCTGCACTAGGCGCAGTTCAAGTGGAGGGTAGCCACATGTACCTAGCCGACATCATATTGGACACTGCGAAACGTTGCAAATATTTTGGCTGCTAGAGAAGCTAGATTTTATTTTCACATATTAGTTGGTTATTATTGTTCACTTTCAATTGCAAATGACAGACACAGACATAGCACTCAAACTTGCTTAAAAAAAAGCAAATTCAAGCATGTTTTGATATATGATTTTAAACAGTATGTTCTCTCTCTCTCTCTCTGCTTTAAACACATCAGTAACCTCTTTTGTCTTAGATCTTTTCCTCATTTTCTACTACGCTCTCCATTTGGTGGCAAAGATGACAGCTTGTGGTTTACCTCATCCTCGTAGCTAATTCTCCCATTAGAGATTTGGTTTGTCTTATTTAATCACATAAATTAATTATAGAACAATTTTAGAAGGTTTAAAACGATGTTTATAGTACTCAATTTTCCCATCCAGAATGTACTAACACTCTATGTATTCATATTTATTTTATAGATCATTGAAATGTTTTGTTTGTTTTTTGGTTTTCATATATTTTACACATAAATCTTGCAGAATTTATACCTAGGTACTTCTTATTTCTACTTCTATTCTCAATGTGGCCATTTTTTCGTTTCATATTCTAAAAGCTTATTTCTAGTTTCTAATAAAATTTTTGAATTTGCTGTATTTATTTTTTATCTGGTTATTTTGCTAACTAATTTATTGAGTCTAATACTTTTTTCAGTTGATTCTCTTAGGATATGTAAGGCATGAGCTAAGCATAATCTTTGAATTATATCTTAGTATAATTTGGTAGACCTAAATATATTTGGTATATCTAGGTATAATCTTTGAATTATAAATTGACTGTTTTTCTTTTTTTTTTCAAATAGTTCCAATTGCATTTATTCTTGTCTTTTATCATTCACTGAAACATTCCAAACCATTTAAAATTTTTGATGTAAAACTCTTATAGTTCTTACAGTTTTTTACTTTGAAAAAAATCATGTTAAAAATTTAACGCAAATTTTAGTTGCATTTTTAAAATCTCGGCTTGGTTGCATATGAGACAACTTAAAAATAATTAAGTGTTTTGGAAAGAAACAGTATTTTTAAGTGTTTTTGATTATCAAAAAGTTTCTTTAGGAAGGGAAAAAAGCAACAAAAAACAAAGCAAATCCATACTTCATAGGAAATGGAGATAGTCTTAGTCATCTGGTAAAAGGGCAAAAAATAAGCTTTTAAGGTCTTTAGCACTATTTTTTAGAAAACATTTATATTGCCAGATTTTCATGTTTTTCTTCTTGTTGCATGACTACATAGGAAGAGCGTGGAGTTGGTAAGCCAGCGTCACTCAGCTGCACCCTGCTCAGCCTCAGGAGGTCAGGTGGGCTCTGCTGGGGCACCAGCCTCTCTGTTTCTCAGCCGTCTCCTGAGGGAGGGCTTTCCAGGCTCTGAGTTACAGCACTGAGGGGACTGCTGGCCCTCAGTGACTTCTCTCTGTGTCACCTTTTCCTTTTCATCCTCGTCCTCTCCAGGCTGTCTCTAGTGAGGACAGTCCATGTGAGGTGATGCATGGCCGACCTTGAGCTGCACCAGGGTTGTCAGTATCGTCACTGTGCACATTTTCCCCCTTGTCCTGAGGGACTGGAGTGCTGGGGTGGCTGCAGTACAGTAACAGCCACCGCCTGCAGTGGGGACAGACATTTGAGGGCTGGCCTTCGGGAGCGCTGGTTAATTTTTCATTCCCCTCTCCGCTTTCACACTACCAGTTGTTTACGGGAGCTTTCCCAATGGAGAGCATCTATAATGGCTAAAATCACCTGTATATCTATTGCTTAACAGTGACTGCTCCAGAAGCTGTGATATTAATGAGACCTACACACTTCCTCCCACAGTGTCTCCAATTCTGCATCATGAAGTTTCTGGACTTAGACTGCTTTCTCAACGTCTTCAGATTCATTTTTCACTTTTAAGAAACCCAAACTTGAAATGCAGATGATATGTTTGTTCAAAAACATAATACAGAATTCTGATCAATAGACGTATCCAGGAAAAGACATTAGACCTACATTGAAGTGGTGGTAAACAAATGTAATTTGCATGTTTTAAAAATAAAATAAAAAGTTAAATGTAACAACATATTTTTAATCCCAGTGTTTAGTTGTTATTGTACTTTCTCAAGTCTTGATAGCAGTGTTTTAAAAGTTTTGTAAAACAAATTGGTAGCAGTCCATGTTTCTGTCTATGCTATGGGTTGTATTAAATATTTTAGAATGAATCCTTTCTTAAAATTTTGAAAAAAAATGAATTCATAGTATTTTCCTTATTGGCAGTCTACTCATTCTTGCTACTATTTTGACAACTTAAATTTTTCCAGAAAATTATCCATTCAACAAGATTGTAAAAGTAATTGGCATTTAACCCTGCATCTGACAGTCTCTCAGGTTTTACACTCTGTGGTGTCTGCTGTCATAGCACCTTCATGATTTCAAACACCTTAATTTTCATGTGTCATAGTTTGCTCTTTCATTGTTCATTATTTGAAAAGATTGATTCTTAAAATTTCTTATCCATTTTGTTATTTTCTATATTTTTATTAGTTTTATTTGTTTTTAGTTCATTCTTTTTACTTTCCTTGGAGTTGTCTTCTTATTTTTCAAATTTCTTGAAATCAATGCCTAGTTTATAACTATTTGTTATTCTCTGATAAATAGAATATTTTAAGAGATGAATTTAACTCCAGGTTGTGGACAAAAAGCCACTGTCAGGACAGAGTATGGAGAGAGAATGGTTTCCTTTCAGCAAAGGTGTGCCTTTTAACTCCCTATCTGCTTAATCTGTACACAGAATATATCATATGAAAAACCGGGCTAAACTCGGATGAAGGAGGAGTGAAAATCGGTGGGAGAAATATCAACAGTCTAAGATATGCAGATGACACCATCTTATTGCCAGAAAGCAGTAGTCAGGTAAGTCAAGCACAATGACTAAAAAAGGCTTCTAAAGACAGTGAAAGGAGAAAGTGCCAAAGCAGGCCTGTGTTTGAACATCAAGAAGACAAAAATCACAACAGAAGAACCATACAACTGTAACGTAGACAATGAAGGCATTGAAATTGTTAAAGATTTTGTTTACCTTGGTTCAGTCATCAATTTAAATGGAGACTCCAGCCAAGAAATCATGAGAAGACTGAGACTTGGAAGGGCAGCCATGAAAGAATCAGGAAAGATCATCAAGACTATGGAAGTGTAACTAGAGACCAAGACCAAGATTATCTGCACCCTTGTATTCCCAATTACTATGTATGGGTGTGAAAGCTGGACAGTGAAGAAGGCTGACAGGAAAAAAATGGATTCATCTGAAATATGGTGTTGGAGGAGAGCTCTACAGATACCCTGGACTGGCAGAAAGATGAACAAGTGGGTCCCAGAGCAAATTAAGTCTGAACTATCACTGGAGGCAAAAATGATAAAACTGAGGCTGTCCTACTGTGGGCACATCATGAGATGTAGGATTCTTTGGAAAAGACAATAATGTTAGGAAAAGTAGAAGGCAGCAGGAGAAGAGGAAGACCAAATATGAGATGGATTGACTCCGTAAAGGAAGCCACAAGCATGAGTCCACAGGAGCTGAGTAGAGCTGCCGAGGATAGGACACTGTGGACAACACTCATTCGTAGGGTCTCCAGGAGTCAGAGCCAACTTGATGGTATTTAACAACAATAACATAACAGCATCCCATTTGTTGAAATCAGAGATATCTTCTTTCCTTCCTTTCTCTCTCTTTTTTGTTAGTTTACACATTCCTGTTTCTTTTGCTTTGGTGTTTTATAGACTACATGATGTGTTTTCATCCTGGATGAGTTACGTCTTCCAGGTTTGCAGATATCCTTGGGCTCACCTACTCGGGTGCTGCTAGCTTCTGTCTTTCATATCTGATCCTAAGTCCAGATTGACGTGCACAGTACTCCCTTAGTTTATGTCAGATGCAATGTAGTCATCTAGTGTTGTTTTGCTATCTTGAGTTTGAATTTTCCAATTGGTCAGCTTCTCCAACCATGGTAGAGAGTTAGAAGCAGTCTGCAATTCCTTTTTGGGCCGAGTTTTATAGGAAAGTCAACACAAGCTACATGAGCTCTTCCTGACACTGTCTAGTTTCTTAATTTAAAAAAAAAAATCTTCATAGAAGGCTAACATCCCAAGATACACTGCTCCGTATGTGCTCTTTTGCTTTTTATCATTTTGTAGGCTAGGAATCTGTGAATGGGAATAAAGATAAGGGGGAATGAAAAACTTCAAATATTTATTGTTTTCCAGGCCATGTACACATTGAGCGAGCATGTGACTCTATGTCTCTCAGCTAGTACATCTACTGAGTAAGAGGATTTGGGTCTGTGTTTTTCATTATTTGTTTATTTATTTTTATTTTCTTGGTTGTATTTTGGCTCATTTTACAGTCAGCAGAATTCTTGGGATCCCTGAGAAGGGGTGGGCACTATAAGAGTGTCCAAAAGTCTTTTCCTATCATTTTTGGAGCCATCTGACTTGTTCTGATGTGCAGCGTAGAAAGTTAGGTAGTTAGTCCAGAATCTATTTCTCAGTACCCACACACAGTAGAAAGTATAGTTAGGAGAAATACTGCCTCTTCTTGAGCCTACTGTCCATCTTTATTTTTAATGTACTGTGCTAATAAGTTCTGCTTTAATAAATCTTTAGTCTCTCTCTATATACATACATATATATATATATATATATATATATGTATATATATATTTTTTTCCTGAGGAAGATTTGCCCTGAGCTAACACCTGTGCCAATCTTCCTCTATTTTGTATGTGGCTCACCACCACAGCATGGCCACCAATGAGTGGTGTAGGTCTGAGCTCGGGAACCAAACCTAGGCTGCCGAAGTGGAGAGCACCAAACTTAACCACTAGGTCACAGGGCCAGCCCCTACTTAACATATATTAATGAAATAAGAGAAACATCATCTGCCATGCTAAATAGACATCTTCTTTAATTTGTTGAGTAACATG
This sequence comes from Tapirus indicus, assembly GCA_031878705.1. Lineage (NCBI taxonomy): Eukaryota > Metazoa > Chordata > Mammalia > Perissodactyla > Tapiridae > Tapirus > Tapirus indicus. Next base: position 6,169,810 of record CM062923.1, on the reverse strand, counting down.
AAGAATTGGTAGAAACTCCTATTGACTCTAGCTTATGTATTGTCAGTATGTGATTTATGTCAACCTTGTGGATAACTTCTAAAACCAGGATGGAGGAGCAAGGAGGAAGAGAAAAGAAATCATCACCACTTTGTAGGACCTAAATTCAATGTATTTCAAGGTCTGAAAATTGCAGGAGCAGTTTAATTTGATTGGCACAGATGGTGAAATTAGAGCAACCACTTGAGCTCCTTGGGCTATGCTCCTAGATTTCATTTATTCAACAAATATCTATTGTGTTTCAGGCCATGTACCCATCACTGCGGATAAAATGGAGAAAAAAGGCATGTGGCTTCTGCCCTTTTAGAGTATATATCTTAGTGAGGAGACTAAAAAAACAGAACAATGCAGCAACAATATTAGTAAAGAACAGTCAACTGAATAAAAGCATTGACAGGTTGCATAAGTACAATGAATAAAAAAACTAAGTTAAAAAAAATAATGAACAGATGGGTGGGTAGGGAAGTTCTCTTCAAGCAAGTAATATTTAACTTGACAGCCAAACTATGAGAAGTAGAAGTAGTTAAATGAAAGGTAGACAAAAGACATTAAAGGCATAGGTAGCAGCATTATTAGGAGCGAGAGGAAGAAAAAAAAAAAACAAGTTGATATGTTTGAGGGTCAGAAAGGTAACTGGTGTAGCTGGAGAGTTGTAACCAGATAGGAGTGTGGCAAGAGACAAGGTCAACGAGATAAGCAGGGGCCAGGTCATGCCCAGCATTCTGCGCCATGGTGAGATGGGCAGTGATGCTGAAAGGTGTGGGAAGAAGGGCAGGAAGCACTGGAAGGATTTAAACAGGACAGTGACATGATCCTATTTATAACTTAAGAACATTACTTGCACTGCTGTCTGGAGAATGAATTAGAGAAGAGAAAGTTAGGAATCCTGTTAGGAGGCTGTTGCAAAAATCCAGTGAGAGTTAATGGTAATCTGAATTAAGATGGTAGAAACTGGGATGGAAAACAGAGAATAGATTCAGAATATGTTTTGGACACATAATCGGTGAACATATATTTAGATCAATTAAGAGAGTATAAGAGCTGATGAAATCAACTAAAAGAGGGTATAAGAATAGAAAATGGCTCTGAGATTGGAGAAACTCCCAGCCACAGGGGTTTGGTAGAAAAAGTATCTGGCAAAGGGGATGTGAAAGAATGGTCAGGAAGGCATGGACTTCACTGGTGACTGACAAGAGCAGATTTGAAGGAGTAATCGGGAAAAGAAGTACCAATATCGGGTTAAAACTGAGGAGAGTAGAGGAAATGGAGACTGCATCTTAGACAATTCTCAAGAAACATGTAAAGGGAGTAGAGAAATAATCTGTTAGCTAACAAGTGCTATGAAGTCAAGAGATGATCTTTTTTTTTGAAGATGGGAAATCCTAGAACAATGTCTGTCTACTGATTAGAATGACACTTTAGAAAGAAAGATTGATGAGGTAGGAGAGAGAAGGAAACAACCGAAAGATGAAGTCCTTGGGAAGGTGAGTGAGGATGGAATTCAAGGATAGATAGGATTGGCCTTTGATAAGAGAATGAACATGGCTTCCTTTTTAATTGTTGGGGAGAAAGAAAATGTTGCTGCATGTATAGACAGGTCGTTGGTTCAGTGGTTGGAATCCAAGGGCTTATGAGCCTGATGGTTGTTTGAATCCTGCCAGTGTGGATTAAAAACCACGCTGAACAATTGTGACGAGGAAAGCAAACCCAGCAATTAGTGATCCTTACCATACATAGACTCGAGGTTCCGTTTGGTCGCCACACCCACTGCCAAGCCTCTCGAGTTAGTTGTTACTTTGCTGGCCCTCCTTTCATACCCTGGGAAAGCTGGGTTTGGCTACTTGGTTGCTGCTTTTGAGGGAATGCCAATCCTTACTCCAAAAGATCTCAAAGAAACTTTCATCTGACAAATCTTAATCAGTATCTATTGTCCTACTTCTCCAAGAAACATTCAAAATTTCTGAAATCTGAATATTTTCTCCCTCTCACAATTGTAGTTTTGTGTGTTCCTATTAAAGCACTTATGATATTTCATCATTATCTGGCCCCTGCCAACAATCCCCCCATCATCTCCTTCCACATGGACTTTCTCTTTGAGACCAGGCCGTGTTTCTTGTCTCTGGGATGTAGCACATGTTGAATCCTTTACTTGAAATGCTAACACCAAATTGTTTTTCTGGTTAAATATCATATCCATAAAAAGGTCTTCCCTAACTCTTCCTACTAGATTTTTTTCCCCCTCTGTGTTCAAAAATATCTATCACTTCTCCCTAGGAGAGCACTACCCTCTTCACCCCATAGACACCTCATGGCCTAGACATGTCACTTACTTTGACTAATGAAATGTGAGTGGAAGAGACACTTGTCACTTCCGTGTAGAAGGTTTCAGAGCGGGCACTTTATCCACCATACTCTCTTCTCCACTCTGAGGTCCTGAGCACATGGGCCAAATATGGAATACCTGTCAGCGGGGGGCCCTGACTGACTGGCTGAGCAGAACATGTGGCTCTGGCTCCAGAGCTGGGCAGTGAACAGGAAGGAAACTCTTAGCAGGGTTTGTGAGGATGGTGATCCACGTCAGGTCACAGTCAAACACTTAGAAAACCGCCATCCATGGAAAATGGGAAGGCAGATCCGTTCTAATAAGATTGGACATAGCTTTAGTCAAGCAAATGGGAATTCAGGTTTCTGGGGGCGTGAGTTTATTGGTAATGCTTGCATGTGAGGAAGGTCTCTGAGAAAGAGATGAGATCAGGAAAGAAATGTCCAGTTTACAAGCAGGAATAAAAAGAAATGAAAAGCCCATAAATCAACAACTTGAAAGGTTGGAAGATGCAATTCTTAGTCTCCCACTTTGAGCCTCATAGGTTGATTAAAACGCAGCCTGTGACAAGGACCAAATCCAAGGGATCGTTGCACTCTTTGTTAAACTTTGTAAAATTTTACTGAATAACTTCCAGTTGGATAAAATGGTTCAGATAGAGAGAGACTCGTCTTGTCTCTTCCTCTGAAATCTGGTAGACTCATGGTCCAAACAGTTAAGTCTGCAGGAAAAAAACCCTCAAGTCTAAAAACTAATTTTGGATGTGTTTATTGAAATAAAGCAGAAAAGAGATTGACACCGTTTTTGAGAGAATTGTATTGCTAAAAGGACACTAGGCTGAACTAAAAGAGAGTGATCCTTAAGACTTAAATTGAGGCACAGGCCTCCAACATTATTCAGAGAGGAAGCATGCTAAGACACCTGCTGAATCCTAAAGAAACATATTATCTATTGATCTCTTTGAATGGGTCCAAGTAGGATAATTAAAAGGAGGTTGGGACCCAGGAACAATCTGATCAATGGACCAAGGAGCAGAACAGGGTCTTAATAAAGCAATGTCTATCAGTGGGATTTTAGTGTTTACTGAAATTACGAGGTCCCTCTTCCATCATTGTTGTATTGGTTGTAGGGAGGGAAGTTTCGTTTCTGTTTTTCTTTTTTTAGTGTACAGTATAGATCTCCCGAGCAAGAGGAGCTATGTCCTTTGGGGAAGGAATTAGTGTATTTGCAAACAAAAAGGGGAGTGAAATTAATACTCGTGACCAGAATGGCAGACTGTGGGAGACCGTGTTGTCATTTATAGCTGTCTGCTGTCCCTCTCGAGCAGAGGACACTTCCCTTCCCAATGACAAAAGGCTTGGCCAAGTGAAAGTGAGCACTGTGTTGGTCAATGGTAGTGATCAGAAATGACTTTCAGAACAAGGGTATGGTTGGCTGTGCTCTCTTTTCACCCAGCTGTTATGATTATGGGTTGAGATAGAGGCTCCATCAGCCTGGATACCTGAGCAACTACAAGAGGAGCCTCCTTGTGGACCAGCAGTGGACTTGTGAGGCAGACGAGAAACGAGCTTGGCTGGTTTCAGCCAGTTCAATTAGTCCATTTGTGTGTTTCCCTGCAGAACCTTGCCTACTCCAAGTCCTCCTGTTATATCTCTCATAGCATTCTGCTCTTTTTCCATCACCAGCAAGTATTATCATTAGTTTTGTAACTTTTTACACATTGGCGTGAGAAACAGTATGACTTCTTCAGCTAGATATGCTTAATGAAGGGTGCTTTTTATTTAGGAGCTTTGATCAGGTGCCTAGCAATAGCGGGTAGGGCCCTAAGTGCGTGAGTTAGAGGGACAAGAAAGAGAGAGATAAAGTGAGCTTTTATAAACCATGAACTGGAATTTGGGGCTAACTGGGAGGACAAAGAAAGGAGAAAGAAAGAAGAGAGCTGAGCAAAGATTCTGAGTAATTTATAGAACCAAGTTGGAGATGGCAGGAAAGGAAGAGGAACATTCCAACTACAGGGGAGTCTGATACACAGCCCAAGTCTTTCAGTTGTCATTGGAAGGTGTATGCCTGCTGGATAGGGCAGCCCCAAGGGAGCTCTGTGAGAGATGTTGTTCTTCCATGAAGGGCTGAGCCTGTGTTATAAGTTGGTGTTTGCTTTTCAGCACATGGAAAAGAATAAACCCTCAAGTGAAAGCTGGAAGCCAAAGGTAATTAGATGAACTGTAAGTTCCCAGAGATTTACAGAGACCTTGGGAAGAACAAAGGAATTTCCATAGTATATGAGATGGGAACTTGGTCAGAATCTCTAGATCTGAAAGGCCTTGGTGACCCCAACTGATATCTGGCTTACATTTATTTAATATATATCTCCTCTACTGTTCTGCAAACTCCTTGAATGCAGGGGCTGGGTCTACTTGTTCAACATCTTTATTTCAGTGCCTACTGCAGCCTCAGGCATAAAGATAAGTGATGCAGGCATGAATGAGTGAATGAATGAACAAATGACTGGATGAATTGGAATGAATTATTTATGTATATATCTGTTTTCTCCACCTGATTGGGAGTTTCATCAAGCTAAAAGCCATATTGCCTGTCTCTCGACATCCCTACTAAGTAAGGAAAGTGACAAAGTTTGGGGAGTTTAGGTATTAAACTAAATAGTTTTTTTCTTGGTTATTTGTTCTAGCTGTCATTGTTGCTGTTTTAATTAACTCCATTTGTCTGATCGGCTTTCCTGGGTCCTCGGAACTAAATTTCTTTGCCTGGAAATGTCTATTGCTATCTCAGAGACTGGAGGAAAAACAGTCGAGTGGAAAATTACGACTTTTGAGGCCAGATGGATGTAGGTCCAAATCCTAGCTCACCCAAATACTGTCTTGGGTAAGTTCCTTAACTCTGCTCTCCCTTTTTTAAAAGAGGGAGAGTAACGCCTGAAATGTAGTTTTTATGACAATTAAATTAGACCACAGGTTTGAAGCCCCCTGCAGACTGTTCGATGCATGGTAGATGCTCAGTAAGTATTGGCTCCCTGATAAGGGCCTAATTATGCAGCCAGAAATGAAGAACTCCCACCCCCAATTCCACGCCACTCCTCAGCATAGCCAGTCCTGGGATTTTGATGCCCTGGTTTGAAGCTGCATTGTTTTCATTGCCACTGAGAGATCATTTCTAACCTTTCACTATTGCAGTTTTTGTTAGCGGCTGGTAAAAGTACTTGAGGTCACCCAGTTCTGATATCGTCCTTTAAGCAAATCATGGTTTCTCCAAACAAACAGGCACACAAAGAGGAAAATGAATTGTACAAAAATCAGAGGGATTTTTGAAACTTGGGCTCTTCACAGATCAAAGCAAAGAAGAATGTCCTCTCCATTCAAACCTTTCATTATTTGTCTGAGTCTGGAACTGAGGAGGTGCTATGGAGGGAGAATATAAATGGGATGACTATCATTCTGTAATGTTTTCAGGGTTTACAACTGGCTTAAAAATGTACATTTATGACATTTAGGTTAAAAATTAACTAGACACGAGACATGACAGCAAGCAAGTGGCGGTCGTGGACATCCTGGGCCCGGGCAGAGCTGTGAGACGTGCAGCCACAGGCTCAGTAACTGCGAATGTTCCGAACAATCGTTAATTCCTGAGAGACTTAACGTCCTGAGAATGTCTGTGGTGTGATCTTAGGGAAGTGCTGAGGGCCTAGAATCCCAGGTTGTTGACCCGTTCCCAGAGGAAGTCTGGTTGTGGGTCTGATATCACCAACCACAGGCTGCATAGCTTCTTCTGTCTCTGGGATCTGGAACCAAGTCAAAGTGAAGGTGACACCACCCAGGTTTCGGGAAATACCGCAGAGAACCAGGGAACTGGCTGCAGCTGTGAGGGTTGGATTCACCACAATGCAGGGGGGAGGCCATGACTCATGATACCTGTGCTAGGATAGGAAGTAGGGTATTCTCAAGAAGAAAGAGTTATTTTCCTCGTGGCTGTTGGCATAGGTCAGCTACAGGGCTTTTTGCCAATTTAAAAAGTTAGTGGGAAACCTGTCCCTCTTTCCTTGTCAGATCCTCCACGATTGGGAAAGTAAGGCCGTGAGATATGGGCTCCATTTTTGAGTGCTTTGTCTATACCTAACTCAGAGATACTGAAATGGTAAGTGAATGTTAGTTAAAAAAATGAGTCTGAATTTAAGAAGACACCTCTGGTGTTCATTTGACATGTTTGTTTGTTTTTCATCAGCAGTGTGATCATAATCCTGCCCCAGTGAAACCTGTAACTGGCTCGCCATCACCCACTAGAGGATGCCAACATCCTTCCGCTGACAGTCACGATCCTCCATGGGCTGGCATCTGGTACCTTCTCAGCCTCGATCCCCCTGTGCCTTCTCTCAGGTACTATATACAGGTCATGCTGAACTACTTGCATTTCATGGTCAAGCTGTTTTTCCAATTTGCAAAGAGGCAACTTCTGCTCATCATTTAACACTTAACTCAGGATTCTCCTCTCTGTGCACATCCCCTGGCTTGTGAACATAGAGCCAGTCCCTCCCTCTTCTGTACTAAAATTGTACCTGGTACCCACCTCTGTGACAACACTTACATTGCCTCATAGTTAATACATCAACTTCCTTCATTCCTTGCAATTTATTGAAGAGAGAGAATCAGTCCAACTGATGAATAATCCCATGGTTGGCAAATAAAAGGCACTTATAAAGGTTTGTTGAACTGAGATAGAAATTTTCCCCTAAGTAAAATATTTTTAATCATTAACAAAGTTTGGAGCTTTATACACAAAAGATAATGAAGAAAGAAAATAGCAAAAGGACCAAGAAATAGATATCTATGGCTGATTTAACTTGTTTACCATCAGATCCTTTATTCCTATTAGCAAACATGTGCCCATCTCCTAAAAGAGCATAATTTCAAAGGCCATCAGTTCTTTTCTCCTTACATCACAAAATAAAGAGGACAAAGTCAGCAGATAAAGGAAAAGCATGAAACAGACACAACCTTGGATAAACTACGGCCTATCTCTGGTGACCAACACTAATAGGAGCTGGGAGGGTTAAAACCCTGCACCATAGCATCTGTGACTCAGGTCCCAAGTACAAGGGGCCTGAGGAGGCTCTGGTTACATTCAAGTCATGATGGATATTTAAGATGCAAGTGACATAGTCCGACAAAAGGCTATTTCCATCTATCTAGGTGCAAAGCTGAAGTCCATTCACAAGGATATGAAAACCAATCACTGTGCAGCTTCCTAGAGAGTCCAGTATCAGGTTCTTTCTGGGCTGTCCCAGATCATTCCTCAGCAAAAGCTAGACTGCTTTTCTTCTCTCCCTCAAATATGTTTAACCATCACGTGAATGCTGTTCTTCACCATGGTCCCTGCAGCTTGTGTCCACGTGGTGTCATCAATGGATTCTTCACATCAGTTCTAGTTCTTCTCCCTTCAGGTTTTGAGCTGAGAGGAAGTCCTCTGAAGCTTTATTTCATGCCCATCTCCACCTGCTCTCTTCAGAGGAAGTTTCCTGATTGCCCCTCATTCAGCTTTGGCAAATTTGCCTTAACTTTTATCAAATATCTATTCTGTATCAGACATAAGGCATACACATATGCATGCATCGTTTTCTTTAGTCCTCATGACGAGTGGAAAGGTAGTTATTATTGTCCCTATTTTAAGGATAGAGGAATGCAAGAGAAGAGAGGTATAGGAATGCAACTTGGCTCCAGGAGCTGACTCATAGGAGAGCAGAGATTCCCAGGGTTTGGACTCTGAAGCCCATTATCCTTAAACACTACACTTCCTTGCTCTCTTTCCTCTGCCTGAGCACTGCCATGCGCTTACACCTTACAGCCACCAAAGCAGGGCCAGCCGAGGTCATCTGTGAGATTTCTTAGCAAACGCACAGCTCCAAATACAGCCTGGTGGCCCAAGGGACTCCAGAGGCTCCAGACCACCTGAGTTGGCCACCATTCACTGAGGACACTGTTTCTCCCCGCCCCCCGTTGGTTCTTTAGAGGATTCAAATGTGCATCAGAGCACACGTGATTTGAAACATCACTTGTAAATTGCAACTTCCTTATAATCAAAGCCTCTAAAAGAGCTCTTCCTTTGGAGTCCTCAGGAAAGGCTGCCCCATTATCCCATGTCAGGACCAGGAGTCAGTCCACGGACCGGAGGTGAGACTTCTTTGGAGGATCTCTGAGAATGAGCAAAACAAATGGATTTACTTTTAGTGTCCACTCTCTGCCAGGTACTTCGACAAGGGATTTTTAAGCTCCCTGAAAACTAGAATTGGGCCTCTCTCGTTCACCGTTGTTTCCCCAAGACCTAAGACCGTTTCAGACACAATGTGGCATTAAAAAGTACAATAATTCATTATGTATTTACAACATCAAATCCATTAAAGTAACCATTTCAGCAAGCATTAAAGAATCTGAAAACTAAGGCTTAGAAAAGTCCATTAAGCTGCCCAAGGTTATGCAGCATATGGCACAGCTATCCTTGAAAGGACATTTGATTCCAGAGCCCATCTTTTTTGCACAGTGCCGTTCTGCCTTTTCCCTGACGGTACATTTGATAGACTGGTGAGGGGCTTCCCATAGTCCAGCTTCAGTCCTGGTAAAGAAAAACATACCATCAACAAAGGCCTATTCTACTCATCATTGATTCATCTCTTTCTCATTTGATGCCAATCAACATGTTGGATTTCCCGACCAAAGTATTTTGTGTAGGTAGTTTCTGTCTTCTGGAATGTTCTTGATAGTATTCTCTTTCTTAAAAAATAAATACAATATAAAGTAGTCTCTAATTCCTCCATCTTGATAAGTACTCTATTCTTATCTCATCTCTCCCTTAGAGCCTTTAAGCCCTGTTGAGAAGTTTGAACTTTATTCTAAGGATAATGAGGAATCCCTCCGCAAACTTTAATCGGTGAGAGACCTAATAACATTTGTTTTCTTGAACGCTTCTATGTCAGGAAGATGAAGAATGGATTGGAGAGAGACAAGCCTAGAGTCAGGTAAATGGGTTAAAAGAATATTGCACAACTCCAAGTGAGAGACTAAAGCATTGTGTAATAAAGACGTGAACTCTTCCCTAAGAGAAGTCTGCCATTTGCCCTTGGATTCTGAGAGTTAAGCTCTGGCCCTGGAATGTCATACAAACAGGAGTGTTTTTGTTTGGAGGCCTTGGCTCACAGCCTGAGAGTCAACAATGTGATTTAGGGCAGAAGCTTTGGGGCATGTGGTATTAGCTTGACCGCTGGAGGGGCTGGAGACCAAGGTCAGTCATGTGGGCAGCCAACCAAGTTTACACGCTCCAGCCCGATAAACACACTGGATATCAAGGCTCAGGTGAGGTTCTCTGCGTGATAATGCTCTGTGCATATTATCACACATCATTACTGAGAAAGTCATACTGCCCACAACTCCACTGGGAGAGGAAAACTGGACGCTCCATGTTTGGAACCCTCCTGGACATTGCCGTGTCCACTTCTCCCCTTGGCTGATGTTAATCTGTGTCCTCTAGCTGCACTGAGCTGTACCTGTGAGTACAACCACTTTCACTGAGTTCTGTGAGTCCTTCTAGTTCATTAAGGAAACTCAGAGTGGTCGTGGAAACCCCTAAATATGCAGTTGGTGTCAGAAATGAGGATGGTCTTGGGACTGTTCTTTCAAATTTTGCAGGTGTCCAGACCAAAGGAGTAGAAATGGGAAGGGAGAGGAGCAGAGGTTTTCAAGAGATATTTAGAAAATATTGCTGGTGAGGCTGGTGGACTTAGTGACGTGGTGAGGGGAGGATGAGAGGGATTCATCTAGGATGGCATTCAGATTTCTGACTTGGAGACTAGTTGAGTGCTTTGTGAAACTCACCCAAACTCGATTTTATCTTCTAAGACATTCGACTGCTAATGCCTAGAACAGTGTCTGGGACATTTTAGATACAAAACAAATGCTGAATGAAGAATGGTCTGGGACAGTGGGGGAAGATCTGACTCATTTATTAACCAGAATGGGAAATGATAGTTAATTGACAGTGGAATATTAGTTGGAAGGTAAACCCCACCATTTTTAAATCTGTCTAGGAGACCATATGACAGATTGAATGGACGCTCACAGTTAGAGGAGTGTTCCTTTGCTGTATGCTTCCGGAAGGACTTTAAGGTAGCCTTTAAATAAAGAAGTTAAATCATCTGAAAGATAAATTCCATCAAGCTTTGTTAGTGAAGATCATCCCACTCAGTTCAGACAACTGCTGTCCCAGTGACAGGCATCACTCCTCTTCTCTGCACATCCAGAGCCTCTGGGGGCGTCCTGAGCAAAACCCGCTGCTCGTGAAATCTCCTGTCATGTTCTGTTTAGACCACCGACTATTTTCATCCATTCTTTGGTTACCACAAAATTGAATTCCTGAAATTTTCTTTACTTTTATCATATTGCTGTCTGATAGCTAAGGCTAGATGCTGGTCATGGTTTCCTTGCTGATGTATATTTTTCTCATTTTTATGCTCTTTAGTAGATTTAGATTACTCAAAAGCTCTCTGGTTAAGCTTTTAGAATGCCCATTGCCTCATTAGTATTACATGTATCTCTAAGTTATTAAATTGAAAAAAATCAGAAGACTGGACAACAATTCCTTCCACTTGCTACCTGAGAGATCGTGATAGTGACTGTGTAATTGAGAACAATAATATTAATAACAACAATAATACATGGCCTGTTTAATTTTCAGACTTTTTAGGAAGATTAAATATGATATCATAAGCTGAAGAACTGAGTAAAATGTAAAATTCTATGCAACTGTTAGCTATATATGTTTTAATTGGCTGAATTAAATACCAATTTAGTCAATCGATAATGACTAAAACCTATTTTTTGTGAATTCTGTTAAGTTCAGTTTTAAGGACTTTTCACTTTACAAAATAACGTCACAACTTTTATCCTACTTATTCATAACAACAATCTTGTAAGGTGGCTGTTATTACAAATTCCATAAATAGTAAACAGAGAGACCAATTGACTTGTATAACATTGCACAGCTTCTAGGTGACAGAGCTATAAATTAAGTTAGACCCATTCACCTTTACAACCTACACCATCCCCAGATGCCACATTTCTTTCCAGGTGGGAAACATCTGTAATGAAGATAAATAGCATTTAGTTCTTTTCTGAAACACTGTGCCCTTCCTTAAAAGTAGGGGCATGGTCCAATCATTCATGTGGCAAGAAGAATCAAGTTGCAATAATACCTTTGCTCTTTTTAAATGCTCCCTGCTTAGCCTGGATTTATACAATACTGAGCAATAATAATAACTTGTATCCTAGCAATAATAATAACTGCGAATGTCATGGTAAGGTGCCAGGATTCATCACCGCATCTTATTTAATCCTCACCGCAAACTGCTAAGTCAGGGACTGTTATTATTACTGTACGGATGAAGGGCCTGGAGGTAGAGGCAGTAAGTAACAGACTGAAGCGGAACAGCTAGCTCAGGGCGGGGCTGTGTGTCCACTCCGGGCAGCCGGCTCCAGAGCGCCGTTGCTCAGCTGTGGCTCTCGCTGGCGTAACCTCAGCTTTTCTTATTTCTCTTTGGTCCAGACCTGCTCACAGGGAAAAAAGTCCACGGCCAGCTTGAGATGGTAGATGGAGGCTCTCATGCATTTTCCTAGTGCACCGAGAATGTCTACAAACATGTCTCATGCAGCAGTCAGCGTGGTTTTGATTGCATAGATACTTCGGGAGAAGCGATGTAAATTCACTACGTTCTCCACGGAAAAGGTCCTCCCTGTGTGGAGAATACTCAGGGAGTCTCAGTCCTGGGAATGACATCTTGGCGGAAAATTAAAACATTTGGAATTGAAAGTCCAGAGTGAAAATGCCTTCCTAACCTGAGAGAGGCTGTTGCAATAATGACCCTAACGATTTAAAATCAAACAATGAAAAAAATCTCTTTTTAAAATGGCACTCATGCATGACACAGGAATGGTGCTGCTCCCACCTGCCAAGCAGCCAGTTGCCTCTGCTGTTCCCCAGCTGACGGAAGGCTCTGGACAGGGTGCGGCAAATACAGGCTTTCTAAACTGCCTTGGTTTGGCGTTCTCTCTCTAGCAGTTGCTAATTGTGGCCCTAGGGCAGTTCCTTAACTTCTCCACACCTCAACTTGCTCAGCCATGAAATAGGGGTTAAACAACAGCCATGGCTCCCATGGTTACTCAGAGACCACCTATGCAGCATCTCTGCTGGTTCCCTTTCCACGCTAAGCCTCCTGCACTAAAGTCGCGGAGTGAAAGGGCCTGGGTGTGGTTCCTCCTCTATGTCTCCAGTGAAATGCTGTGTGGTAGGCATTCGATACAAATATGATACATGGAAATCATCTATCTTCTTTGTCTTTTAGGGGCAAAGAATTCCAAAGATCAGGTTGTATTTAGTGATAAAAAGGGAAGACAGGAGAGCAGTGACAAATGTTTGGATCTAAGTAAAAATAGCACACTCATTTCTGGCTTTGATTTCCTTAAATGCTCCCCAAAGTCATGGCCATTGTTCCATCTAATTTAGAGATGCTGAAGACCATTCACAGAGCAAAGAGTAAAACCCATCTTCACTGGCTTCATTATATTTACACCAATCCTATTTAGTTAATGTTGCATTTTCTACAATTGTAGTTTCCATAGAGTAATTATGAATCAAAGACAAAAAGAAAAAAATGTAAGTGAATCAGTGCTTAAATAGTAAACAATATACCTAAATAGAGGTTTAATGACAGAAACATTGGCAAAGGCAGCAAGGTTTTCAAGTGTATATTTCTGAGTAAAAGTAACTTGTGATGACCATTTCTTTCTTAATTTCATTTCAGGTCATTGGATAGATATTGGAAGAAGATGTCTGATGCATTTATACATCTTGGGGGTGTAATCCTGGCAGGGCTGTAGATTGATGTAATGTTCGTTTCCCTCAGACAGCAGCATCTCCTGGTCTGCCTGGTTGGTTAGCAGCAGGGGCTCAGCTGTGAGGCTTAGTGGTCTGGAACAGCCAGGCTCCTCTCCCCCCTGGGGGGGTCACACAGCGCACTTACACGTGAGCCGCTGTCGTTAACTTTAATGGGAGCTGCCCGTGGTTCTGGGCTGATTTAGCCTATACACAATCCCACTTTGGGGACCCAAGAGTTTTGCACTGCCCTCCTGATTTGCAGTTTCCTGGATTTGGGCCACTGGGGTATCACCCATTTCTCAAAGTCACACTCTAGACCAGGCTAATCAAATTGGCTAAGCAGGGTTCTCTGATGAGGTTTTTCCAGACACAAAAAGAATGCCCAATAGCTACCCTCTTCTGGGCACTTTCTATGTGCCAAGCACTGCTGGTTGCCTTACATATATTACCCCAGTGCTCACCAGCACCGTGTGTGGTAGCTGCCATTGTTTTTGAGAGCTGCCGTATCGTGGCGTTTTCGAGGGTAAGCCCAGACTGACCATCTAGAGGCGTATCATCGCAATGTTGCCATTTCCTTTCTTTGTGCCTTTGGACGAGTCACACAATCTCTCTAAGCCTCAGTCTTCTCATCTGTAAAATGGGGATACTCTTGTCTACTTCTGAGGTTGTGATCAGGACCGCCATACCTAACGCACTGCCTGGCACATGGAAAGAGCTCCATACATGCTATCACTATCCTCTGTGTGCAAATGAGGTGAGTTCGGAAAGGTGGGAACTCATCGTACCCCTAAAGCTTCCATGTCTCTCCTGGACAAAGAACAAAGTTGTGCAACTTGTCAGTTTTAAGCATAGAACCCACTTCTCGTGGGACCTCATTTTAACGGTAGGGTGGCAGCAGATGAAGTCGCTTCTCAGCTTCCTCAGAGCAAACCTCAGCAGAGGCACCGACCTGGCGATTCCTGGATTTGTTCTTTGAAGTCTATTTTCATAATGGACTTTGACCCTCTTCTGTTTATAAAGATCCACTTTAGATTCTTAACCCCACCCTCCTCATGCCTGTTTTTGTTCTGTTTGAGAAAACCCAGTCAAAATCGAACATTAAGGATCTAAAAGCAGTTTGGCTGGAGTCCCCCATCCTTATCCTCCAGATAAAGCTGAAAGGGACATGAGGACTCCGTGGTCGACACTGCCTTACCCATCGTGGGCCAGTCATCACTGGCAGGAATGAGTCTTGCACAGAAGCCTAATAAAGGTATTGCTAGTTCTGCTAGTTACCTGTGCGTGACTGCTACCCCACAGGACTGCTTCAAGTGCTCTCTCAGCCTCATAATGCACCACAACTTTTGCTGGAAGAAATTCTTTGTGTAGTAGCCGATCTCCACGTGATGCGTTCAGAGTCCTCGGACTGGGCTCTGGCCCTCTGTGTATATGCCTCTCGTGGTAACGATGTGAGTTGAAGAATCAGTGGGTGCAGAGGGGCCGAGTTCCTGTGACACCTTGTTGCAGGTTGGGTTTTAGGGAAGCTGACTCTGAGATGAAAGTTTAGCATGAAGGATGTTTACAAGGAATGCCTTGGGATCAACACCTGTGGAAAGGAGAGGAAGCAGCAGGAGCAGGCGGAGGGAGAATCCAGCTTCAGTGAAGGCCCAAGGCAGCCTCAACTTGTTTTATGGGAAGCTAGTGAGCTAAAATGGCCCTTCAGAAGAGTCTCTGAGTTGGGTTGAGAAGGCTAGACTTTCCTTACTGTCCCCTGTCCCCAGCTTCTGCTATAGACCAGTCATGCATGTGAATCATCCCAGAGGAGGCACGGTCTCGGGCCAGCTCTATGCAGCCAAAGCAGTCCCTGAGGGCTGTCCACCAACATCCCCAGTCCCAGGAGAAGTTAGTCCTTCGCTGAAGGGCAACCTGGGTGGTGCATCACAGTGTCCATGAGCACCCCTCACACACACATTCTGCAGGAGCTGAAATGACCCGGTCACTTCCCCTGTGACAGCCATCATGCTCAGACCCATCAGGGAAAACACAATTAGGATAATTCCTCTAGGTCTTTGGCTTTGGATGGCCCAGGGCTGTGAGGGGACAGAGAGGGGGGAGACGGAAGGAGGAGAAGGTAAGAAGAAGGGAGGGTAAGAAGGAAACTAACGTTTACTAAGCATCAAGTTGTGTCTGGCACTGTGTTAGGTGGTTTATATCCTCGATTTAATTTAATTTAATTTTCACCACCTCCCTTAGAAAGCATGATGTGATTGTCATTTTATACATGAAGAATCTGGAGCTCAATAAGTCAGCAGCAAGCACAATGAGTGCTTTTTCTCAAGTCTCTTTTGCTTTATAATCTGTCTGGCACTGTGGTGACGCCAGTGGGGGTGTGACACGAAGGCAGCGATACAGCCCCGTCGCCTCATATCAGCTCCCGGGGTCCACACCCCTCTGTCCTGCCCTGCCCTCCAAACCACCACGTTTGCTCCCAAGTTTGGAGCTCAACACACCTTTTCCACCTTTCTTCTCGTTTCTTGCCTACAAGCAGGCCGTTCTCTAGTTCTGACTTATGAAACGTGCTCGGGAAAGGTTTGTGCATGAATCTTAAGTGGTCGCCCGAGACTCAGAGCTGTACCGTAGCCGCCACCACGTTTCCTCCAGCAGCTGTGCCGCCCACGCGGATGAAGCAAACTCCCTGGTATAACAATGTTAGAAAAGGACTCTAGGGATTGCAAGGGGCCAGCCCAGGTGGCTTAGGAATTTGTGACAATGTGCACGTGAAAGTGCATTACAAATAGTATGTTTATGTTAAATAGTGCACACTTGGATGCATATGGTAATGGCTACCATTTTACACATATTATCTCAATCCGCACAAATAACTCCAAGAGACAGATATCTCCCCTTGTTTCAGAGATGTGGACACTGAGTCCTGGGGAGATCAAGGAGTGTGCCCAAGGGCCCCACGGTTAGGATGTGCTTCAGCCCGGCTTCAAATCTGGCTCTTTCAGACACCATATCTTAGCACTGAACTCTGCCAAGCCGAGGTACAAACGTGAACAGTCACAGCCCATCTTACCATCCAAGCTGGGAGACCAGCCGATGGGAGAGGTCCTGTGGCATGAGCTGTGTGCTCTATTTCATTCTCTCCTTTGCATCAAATGAGAAAAGGTAAGCCATGAGGGGCCCTCGAGAGGGTTCGTGTGTTTATACACAGAAATACACACGTGTCTCCCACAATTCACAGCAGCGTGTGGTTCAGGAAATGTTCCATCCATGTTGAATGTGTTGGGGGGTGTCTATCTGGATCTAGATACACATACGCTTTAAGTAACGCTATTCACATTTCCCACAAGTCCACACACTCACACACATACTCTCACACTCTTACTCTCACACACATTCGCTCTCTCACCCACACACTCATGCTGTTCTTCCCTCTTGGGATCCTTTGTTCAGAGGCTGCTCTGGCCTCCTGCTGTGCCTTAGGGAGGGGCCCCTTGCACAGGTGTGAGTGTGGGTGGGAATTTATTTTCTAAACAAGTGAGAAAATGACAAAATGAACAGAAAACCACAAAAGCAACTATGTCTGATCCTGGTTCAAAAAAAAAACGCAGACAGAAGAGGGAGGAAGTGGGGCCATCCAATTGTTTAAGGAATGGGGTGGGAGGGGGGAAGGAAAGGAGGAAAGAAAAGGTAATAAAAATAACTGCCCTACTCACCTCTTAGAACCAATGAGTCTAGTTGTTGCGTGCTTATGAACCCATCTGATGAACTACCACACATTAGCTGACAGGAGACACACCACAGGGAGGTGTTAGAAGTCTGGTTTTGCAGTTGATATTGTCAAATTACCTCGGCTTTGCTCAAACCAGGTCCAAGGGCTTTAACCACAGAGCTTGTTTGCATGCACCTATTCCCTTAGCTGCTCTGAACTGCGTGACTTAGAGTGTGATGGCAATTCTTTTGGTTTTCCTAGCTCCATTTCTGTGAGATGCATGATTAAAAATCCTATTTGCCTCTTGCTTGTCAAACCTTCATCAGCTACCGTGCTGGGATCACATAAGAGCTTCAGTCATCAGCCAGCTTTATAGAGAAGGCAGGGTTAGAAACGGGACACGGGAACACTGCTTTCTTAGGATTTTCCTAAAACACTAAAAGCATCTCCTTTTTGCAAAATTTCAGTCACAATCTGCAGTCGATTAGCTAACTAGCTCCCCCCCTTGAAACTTTTCTTTCAGATAAAAACTGCCTGATGCTATAGAGATGATCTAGCATGAGACCAATCTTTGTGTACAGCCGTCCTTGGACTCCATCATGTCAGAAAACAAATGGGGATGCATTAAAATCTGTCCAAAAGCAAAATCTGCAAATGTGTCATTATTTTAATTAGGTTCACAGCTTTCAAATCATCTTTTTTACTGAAAGGTATTTTGACACAGCCTAAACAGGAAAGGAGTCAGAGACACCTGTAGAGTTCGCTTAAAGCCACTACTGGCTTAAAGAGCTAAGATAGGAAAGTGGTGAAATGTATGTCATCAAAAAATAAGAGTTTGTGTTACTGTCAAAAATTTAGACTCTTAACAAAATGCCATGCCACCTGCATTATTTATTTTGTTTTGTTATTATTTCATTTTTGTTTTGATCCAGACATTTTCCCCTTTGTCTTACACTGAAAATGAGAAAAGTTTTGCCTATCTCTACAACTCGAGTGACGAGTCTATTATGTGGCATATTATGTAAAATTCAGAGCAAGAAATGAGGCCATTATGCAGTCTACACATTTCAGAGGATAAAAATCATAGCAAAGAGATAAACTGAAAAATAATCCATGCTGAGGCCTTCTATCTCTTTAAGCCAGTTCTCAAGTCTGGCTGCATGTTTGAATCGTGTGGGAACTTACCTTATTTTTGATGCCTGCATCTCACCCTCCAGAGATGCTGATTTCATTCATCTGGTGTGTGACCTGAGTTTCAGGGGTTTAAAAAGTTCTCCAGGTGATTCAAATATGTAGCCATGGGCCATGGTTGAAAACCCTGTTTGAAGTGAACTGTATCACCCACCTACACTTTTTTTCCCAACTTTATTGAGGAATAATTGACAAATATAAATATACATGTGCATTTCTGACAATAAAGGCAACCATCCAGGTTCTCCTCATTCATCCTGGTCCTGTTTGCTCCAATGTGTCATTCCAGGGCTCCAGAATTTTGTCTCCATAGGTGACTCTGGTACTGTTCCTGGGACCCCCAGCCCAGCGCTGGCACTTGATCATGTCAGCTTTTTGACCCTTGGCCAGTGTATTAGTTTGCAAGAGCTTCCATAACAACTTGCCACAGACATGATGGCTTGAACGTCAGAAATTTATTTCCTCACTGTTCTGGAGGCTGGAGGTCAAGGTGAATTATCAGCAGGGCTGGTTTCTCCAGAGTCCTCTCTCCTTGGCTTGAAGATGGCCCTCTTCTCCCTGTATCTTCACATGGTCTTCCTTCTGTGCATGTCTGTATCCTCATTGCCTCTTCTTACAGGGACATCTGTCATATTGGATTAGGGCCCACTGCAATGACTTCATTTGACCTTAATGACCTCTTTAAAGGCCCTATCTCCAAGTACAGTCACATTCAGAAGTACTGGGGGTCAAGGCTTCACAGACGAATTTGGAGGGGCACAATTCAGCTCATGACAGCTAGCCAAAAAGGGTGTTTGCACTGGCAACATGAATGCATTTGTCACAGCTCTCCAACAACTATGACTGGGAAAAAATGTCAGAGAAATCAAAATACACAAACTTTTCTGAACATTCTTCCTGAGCTCACCTTATCAGTCAAATTTTTAGTCAAATCAGCATCCACTGGGGGCTCTGTGGCTATCTCAAAGAGTGGAATCATCCTGGAGAATGGACTGGAAAACCCACTTTCCACCCCAAGGACCATGCAAAGAGCCTGAGTGCCTTTTCCCAGGAGTCTGAGAAGTGGGGAGCCCCAGCCCCATAGTCCCTGGCATGTTGAGGTGGTAGGTGGGGGAGCTCTGTTGCCTCTGCTGCTGTTTTAAGGCAGCTCAGCCTCCTAATTCCCAAACACCCAATCACCTAGCTAATCACGGTGACCAGGGGTGATATGGACCATCAGAGGCTGTGGGATTGTTGGGAAGAGTGTTGATTCCCCTCGTGAATGGCAGAATAGTTCTTACTTTCTTTCAATCACTGGATCTTTGGACATTTTGTTTGTTCTTGGTCTTTCCTAAGTTTGACTTCCAAACATTCGTTAGTGTTTTTGGTTTGGAATTATTCTTCCCCCTCTTTCTATTTCCTCCATCAGAAGGTTGGATGCACTTCCACTTCCATTCCCGTAAGGGAAGGTTCAAGTAGATTGGATTCTCAGATTTCCAAACAAATCTTCTCTGACCCCTTCTCAATTATTCCTTCACCCATGGCCATGCAGACTTAGCCTAGGGGTAGAACTTTGGGTTTATTTTGTGTTGTATCATATTCTAGTTATTTCTATAAGTGTTAGTTGAGCCCTGTAATTAATTAGTGCTTCAGCATATCTGTGTTATTTCAAGGCCTCTTCTTTAACTTTATCTACAGTTTCAAAAAATGAACTTAGTATCATGACTAAGTAATAAAATTAAATAAAGTGTTGTTTTGAGCTCCCTGAGAACATGGGCCATATACCCATCAGTTTCTGACATTCAATACTCATTCAAAATCTGGTGAATTGAATTGAATCAGACAATTTAATTAAATGAATCATTTTTTGTCAAAGCTGGAAGGGACCTCAGACTCTTTACCTTTAGAAATGAGCAGGATTCAGAGAAGAACATTGGTCTAAGGCCACACAGTGAGTTAGGTCAGAGCCAGGATTAGCTCTCCACTAATTAACACCTACATTAATTAGTATATTGCATGCTTTATCCTCATGAGCAGTTTGCCTTAGGAAGATGTTGAAACACAACATTATTTCACTGTCTTCCATTTAGCATATCTCCAAAGAGCATATAAGTTTTAAAAATGAACAGTGGTATGGATATTAGTTAGAAATTTAAAAACATCCATTATATTCAAAACACACAGTTCCTTAGATAAGACCATGTGGCTTGCAGGCCATGGGGAGAAGGTCGCCTGTGATAAAAGAGCCGAATTGAGTTTGCTGATGGCCAACCCCTCTCAGCTACTAACAGCCATCTGGATTGTCCTTGTGGAGGCCAGATTGCCCATTATGTCCACCAAGTGAGTTGTCTTGCCCTGGAAAAACAAAATACAAAACATCAACAAAAGAAACCTGTCATCTCCCTGTCTTCGTCCGTGGAAATGAGCTTTCTTCCAACTTGCACTGGTGGCACAGTCTCTGAGCTCCTCTCGGCAAATCTGGAGGGTGACAGCTGCCAGGGGGGTGTTTGGACGAGAATCTGATGGGCAGGGAGAGGGTTCCAGATGAGGAAGCCACAAGAAGGCATACAATGTGTTGTTTCCCTTGCACAGTCACCAGGAGTTTAAGAAACAATACCTATTTATTAGCTGTATAACCATCCGTTCCCTAGTTCACTTTGCTAAATGGAAGATGGGAGTTTTGGGGCTGTTTGTCTGCAGAGCTCCTACACTCTGCACCTCCCTTTCCTTTGTTTCTAAGAATAAGCAAATCACTGAAAGGCTGAAAAATCTCTCCTCTAAAAAAAATGAGCTGGTTTGATTTGGCATTTAATTAGGGTTTTTGTCTCTGTTTTGAATTAGTGAATCTTCTCCTGCTTAGAAGGTGGTTGTTCTGACTTTTCTTTCAAGTTTCTCTTAAGTCGTATTAATTTTGCTGTGAATTTCTTTGTGATGCTGACCCAGAGGAGCAGAGCATGTCTTTCTGGAATAGTGTTCTGCTATCAGTGGGGTACAGCAACACAAATATTTTCCCAAGTAAAATGGCAGCCATTTATCAAACCAATTGTAGCCATTTTACATCGGAGTCCTGTGAATTTTTTACCTGTTCCTAAACTATCTGTCTCAAAAAGCACACAGTGGAATACATTTTGAAAACTGCTGCATAGGGGAAGTATCTACCAAATAATTTTATTTGCCATAAAAACTTATTTGTTAATTTGTAATTGTGATGGCATGTCTTATATTGACTGCCACATCAAGGGTGGGAGGAGGTATAGTTAGATAATCAGATAAGACAATAATCAAAAATCCCAAACCGTCTCAAGGATTTACCTCGTATATGGAGGTGGACTACAGTGATGGCATGCCCTTTCACTGAAACAGGGAAATATTTGTGGATAGCTTAGATAAAATTTTCTCATGAGAAACAGAATCTATATGACATATAAAGAACCCATATTATTCTGCTTTCTTACTCAAAGATTTCACAGGTGTGCTCAAGGTGTCTGTATGAAGAGAGCCGAAGTTCATTCACAAAACATATGCTAATTTCCCAAAACTGTGCACCTGAAGCATCATGGGAGACTGAGGGAGATGTGGGAATAAAGGGAGGAAGACATGGACTTTTATTGAGGAAGTACTAAGCAGCGGCCACCACATCAAGATACGGGTGCATACATACATATTACAAATACACACATACACACATGCGGTTTACAAATCCTCACACACAGTTACCTGTTTGTCACTCCTTTCATACATTAGCAAACGTTTGCTTTTTCTGCCTGCAGTGACTTTTCCCACACACACAAACCATCCCCCACCTCCATCTTTTTTTGGCTAATTCCTTTTCTGTCTTAAAAATGTTGGTCAAATAGCGTGTCTTCTAGGAAGTCTTTCCAGTCTGTGTTCGGCCTCCTCCATGCAGTTGACGCCCTTTCATTTGTGCTCTCTAAATCCCCTGGGCATCCCTGTCTAGAACTTTGTAGGGCACATGCTGATCATACTTGGGTCAACCTACAAAGTTAAATCTGCCAGGAGTCTGATTTCATTGACTCTAGTCTGAGCCTTCATCAGATTCAGTCTCCCTCATCAGTGTCCCTCGTGGCACCCCGGGTGGCACCAGAATCTAAGATGTATGATACCTGGGGGACAAAAACGGAAGAGGGGCCCCCAACCTGTAACTGGCAGTGTCATTGCTGATGCGCTCATTGCCCAGGAATGAGTGGTCCTTTGAAGGTTGGCAGCCATGTTTCTGGGTGGCATTTGGCTTAGGGGAATTTCTGATAGAGCTAGGAAAGAAGTTGTCTAGGGACCAGATGGACTAGGTGTTGAACAGAGACAAGAGGACATTATAGAAAACAAAGCCAGGTAGACAAGTTCAGGGAACTGGAAAAGGTATGACTTAGGAGCGGAGGGTATTCTATTTAGCTAGGGATGCAGGAGCAGGCGAGATGAGGCTTGAGAAGATGCATATGGCAAATGGATGTTGTACTTGAATATGAAGCTAGGTGTTTTTTTTTAGTAGGGCAGCACAGTGTTATTATTAAACATGTACATTCTTGAGCTAGATTGTGATAGGGAATCCAAACTTATTTATTTACTAGTTGTATGAATCTGGGACAAACTTCTTAGCTCTCACTTTCCTTATATGTAAAATGGGGCTAAATTATTACTTACTCCATAGGGCTCTTATAAGGATAAAATGAGTTAAAATATATAAAGCACTTAGAACAGTGCCTGGGAGGCAGTAAACACTACTGAATTATTTACCATTATTATTGTTACTGTTGTTACCATTATTGTTATATGCTCTTCAATTCTGAAGGAAAGGGGGAACACATGAAATTCGGGGGAGCACTGTTATGAAAGTGTTTGATGCATTTCCCAATGCATTTATCTATTTACTATTTTATTAGGTCTTTAGGCTACTGAGAGTACACACGAGTGACAGTAAAATACATACTCAACAAATATATAAGATACATACTCAATAAATAAAATAAATATATCAGTGTTTTACTCTGATAAAATACAAAGAGATAAAATAACACCATTAATAGCTAAAAAGATGGTGAGCCAGCGACATTCACTTTGGCTGCTAGCTCCAGAAGCCACACAGTTGAGGAACAAGTGGGCAGTTATTGTAACAGTCGAGTCCTACTCAGGATCAGCCTGTGGCTGCTTTTCTCTGAGCAGGACCTAGATTTTGGGATAAGCTTGAAACCTGAAATGATGATTTATCAGGTATTTCAACATGTGTTTCTGTCATTCTTTGAAATATGGCAGAGAATACATATGCTTGGAGGGTTAGGTTGAAGAAATGGGTTAGCTTTTGAAAGGAGTTTTATAAAAACTTCCATATTCTATCTTAATATTTAGCAAGAAACTGTTCAAGGCAGACTCTTTCTTAAGGGAAATATGTTTTTAAACCACATTTTCTTTTCATATCAGTTACATAGCATTGAAATAGTATTTAAATATTGTGGAATGGATTGTTTAAAACATTCACGTGTTTTTTAAAAGGGGAGAAGACCACAGCCCCAGCATTATAACAAAACCATGTTCCTTTTGGCATCTGTTCTTCAGTCTTTTATATGAAGAAATAATTTAGATTGCAGTATTTATAGTATGCATATTATTTGTTACCTTTTTTTTTAATTTTATTTTTATTTTTTTGTGAGGAAGACCAGCCCTGAGCTAACATCCATTGCTAATCCTCCTCTTTTTGCTGAGGAAGACTAGCCCTGGGCTAACATCCGTGCCCATCTTCCTCCACTTTATATGGGACGCCGCCACGGCATGGCTGACAAGCAGTGCATTGGCTGGCGCCCGGGATCTGAACCCACGAACCCCGGGCTGCCAAGCGCGAGCTAAACTGCTGCACCACTGGGCCGGCCCCTAGCTTTTTATTTTGAAATAATTCTGATACTTTAAATTAATTTGAAATATTTATGAACATAGTACAGAGAGATCTCCTGTACCCTTAACCAGCTTCTCCTAATGGCAGCAATGGTGTGACTGGAGCACAATATCAAGCCCAGGAAATTGGTGTTGATACAATCTACAGACATTACTCAGATTTCACTGGCACTTGTGTGTGTGCCTGCGTGTGTGTGCATGTTTGTGTATCATGCAAATTAGTTTGTATTTTCTTTCTACATGATAGTTTCTAATGCTCTTGGGTCTACATATTATTCATAATTATCAAGCTTTTCAATATAAAAACTATATAATCACCTCACAGAAGAAAATAGATAATATCAAAAAAAACCTTCATATGTAATTTCACTGTTTTCTGCAAGTATTATTATCAAATCATGAGTTTCCATCCAGCAACAGGCACAATTGTATTTATCACTAATTTTAAAGTTGGGTCAATGACCTACAGTTACTGGTTTAACGCCTGCTACCCCAGGAGACAGCACATTCACTAGGGGAGGCTGTGTCTCTCTTCATTCACCACTTTATCTTCACTCTATCTATCTGATATGTTTAGCTGGCACTTTATTTGGTATTCCTATTTTAGCTATCTTATGCTTAGTAGATACTTGAATTAAATAATTGGTGAGTAAACATAAAATATTGGCCACCCAATGTTTGGCGTGGCAAACATTCCAGATTTCTCATTTACTCTATGGTCATCAAGAAGTAGCTCATCGGCCCTCAGGTGGACTTGAAGTTTGAAGAAGAATAAAGTCCTCTGTCTGGTTATGAAAATCCCACGCTCTGCCCAATATCTCTGCATCTCAGTGGTGCTTAGTAGAATGTGATTAAACTGAAGTGAGACACTATCCTGGTACTTTAAGAAAGGTCTGGAAATTAACTTTTGCTTTTTGGCTGAGTATAGACTGATCATTCGTTGATACACTGATTCAGCGAGCGTTTATAGAGAGCCTCGAATGTGTCAGGAACTTAGGCTAAAAGACATGGATTTTATGATTTACTTGGAAAGAGACAGGAAAAGCCATAATTACGTCAAGAAGAATACTTGCTGGATAGAAGTAAGCACAAAGAACCGCAAGAAGATTTCTGATATTGCACAGAGGGTACTGCTAAGTAGCCCACAGTTCATAATGATTCTTTAGGAATATGGAATATTCCAAACTTACATATGAATACTCTGTTACAACTATCATTTCTATTGGAGCTCCTGTCCTTCTGCACAGGAGGGTGACCATTTATATGTCTTAAGAACCTTGCATGTCCTGGGTGGGGCGTGGGCGCATGGACGGAAGCATAAATCTCAAAGCTCTGATCTGGGGCTTCTCCAGGGTGAATCTGGTTTGCCTACAAAAGTAATTACATGCCCCAAATACCTCTTCTCCCCACTCCAAAAAATATACGTCTAATTTACATATAAAGTTGGTATCCCATTAAATATTAGGTCACTATTATCCTCTTTATTGGATAGGAAGACTTTTTTTTTTGAAGGAAGTTTAAAGTATATTAGTCACATTATTTTTTACTGAACTACTTATTTTTCTTCTACTGCTCAGAGGAAAGTGGGGCTAAGGGGTTTTCTTAGGACTTTTTTTTTTTGGTGAGGAAGATTCACCCTGAGCTAACATGTGTGCCAATCTTCCTCTATTTTGTATGTGGGTCACCACCACAGCCTGGTCGATGAGTGGTATAGCTCTGCATCGGGGATCTGCACCCTCGAACCAGGGCCACCGAAGCAGAGCATGCCCAACCCAACCACTATGCCATGGGCCCGGCCCCTTCTTAGGACATTTTAATGTTGGGATGGTGATTTTGTAACCTGGAACTTCTTGTGAAATGAGGCTTAATTAGCAATTAGTGGACCATGGGGCCATGAAGAAAGGGGTTCCTAGTGGTAGGCAGGAGTGTGCTCCATGCTCAGCAACATTTGGGGAAACTTGTTCGCTCCCTCTCTCCCCTTCTTCTCCCAGGACCTAGATCTGACACCAGTACAAGTCCATCCTGAGTCAGTAGTGTTTAGTGGACTGGTCTGAGAACGTGAGCATCATTTACAACACTGACTGACAAGCAAATATGGCCCAGCTTCTCAGTAACCAAATTTCAATTTAACTTTTTGACCACAATTGGTATGGTAACGGGGACTCCTTCTTGCTCTTGCAAATGTGTAAAGCCATGCTATTTTTAGAACAGCCTGGGATCATAAGGGTCATAAGTAACCCTGTGGTCATCTTATCCCAAACCCTTAACTAAAAAGAAGGAAAGGAGCTAACAGAGAGGGAAAGTGACTTGCTGTGAGTCATACCGCTAGTTAATGAGTAGGGAACCTAGACTTCAGTCAACGTCCTTCACTTTTGTCTGTGAGGCTCCTTTGACTTATAGCATTTCCTGAATATCCTGTCTGTATTAGCCAGCATTCTCCGGAGAAACAGAAAGAACGAGATTTTATATATATATAAATATAGCATTATATATATCATGTGAGCCAATTCCTGTTAATTAATCTCTCCCTCTCTCTATATATATATATAAAATGCTATATTATATATATATATATATACATAAAATATATGGGGGGGATTAATTAACAGGAATTGGCTCACATGATTAAGGAGGCTGAGAAGTCCCAAGATCTGTTTGGAGACCCAGAAGAGACAGTAGTGTAGTTCCAGTACAAGTCCGAAGGTCAGAGATCGAGGCTTGCTGATGGTGTAAGTTCCAGTCCAAGTCCAAAGGCTTGAGACTCAGGAGAGGCAATAACGTAATTCCAATCTGAGTCTGAAGGCCCGATGGTGTAAGTTCCAGGCTGAAGGCAGAAGACCAATGTCCCAGCTCAAGCAGTTACGCAGGCAAAGTTCCCTCTTATTCAGCCTTTTTGTTCCACTCAGGTCTGCAGTTAATCGAATGAGGTCCACCCACACTGGGGACGGTGATTTCTTTATTCAGTCTACTGATTCAAATGTTAATCTCATCAAGAAACACCCAGGACAATGTTTGACCGAGTGTCTGGGTACCCCGAGACTCAGTCATGTTGACACTGACTTTCCCTTCTGCCTCTATTGCTGCCCTGTCCCCACACCGAAGCCCACCTCTAGATCCCCTGCTCTCTACACTCATTTCTGATTCAAGTGGAAGCAGTTCTCAGCTTTCCCTAGTTCTACTCTCCTCTTCTTAGTTGAGACATCTTGACTTTAAAGAGGTAAAGAGCCTGTAGGGGTGGCCAGAGTGAAAATGAAATGCTAATGAGAGGCTTAGAGCATTAATTCCTAAATACGCCTTGGTTCAGAGAGACTTTAAGGAGAAGGGGAGTCAAGGGTCTTATTGACTCATTACTCAGAAAAGCATTAGGATAAGGATATGTATCTATGACAGACCCACAGGGCATATAGGAATTATAGGAACTGGCATTATGTTTTAGAGAAAGCAGATTTGTCCTTGACTAGAAATTGAAATGGTAATAGTAAGAAATAAGTCTCCATTCAGCTATGAATATAAATCCCTACTTTAATAAATTGAAAACAGTTTGCATTGGGGAATTAAAAAAATATATATGATTCCCTAAGTAGGGAGTGATTTGTTTAATTAGGTGCTATCTTGACTTCACTGTGTCCTGCCATTCTTCTGGAGTTGGAGGACACTGATGTTGGGGGCAGCTGGGCTGTGGGATCCCAGAACCAAAGCTAAAGTAATGAAGGCAGATGAACGTCCAGGCAGAATCAGAAATCCAAGTGTGGAGACCTTTATGCTATTAAAGGACAAGGAGAGGCTAACGAGAAACCTGGACAAGCAAAATGTTAAACATTAGGAGCAGCTGTAATATCTTGGGGGAAAGCATGGGATTAGAGTCAAGCTACTATGGATTTGAATCTTGGCTTTACACCATACAAGTTATGTGACCTTGACAAAGACTTATCTTTCTTTATGTCTAGAAAGTTGGATAATAACAACTTCTTTCACAAGAATGCATTTGGCATTAAAAACCAACATATGGAGAAATAGCACAATGCCTGGCATGGAGTAGGTGATTAGTAAATGTTAACTAGATCTGAGTATTAAAGAAATGGGGAAGTAGCAGAGGTCAACAAGCCAGGGGTGAAGGTGCCAGGTTGCTTGTGAGTTATGTTGATGTGGATGAACAGCCAAGACTCAGTGGTCTGAAGAATGGAAAGGACCGAAACACTAGGTAAGAGCACTCTACATCATCTTATATAAATTCTCACAGATCCACCAGAAATAAAACATTTGTCTCATTTTACAACAGCTATAATTGAGAAACTGAGGCTCCTAAGAACTTTACCAAAGACACACAGTTTGTTAGGTAGAGTGGATAGAAGCCAAGACAATTTGCCCCCAAAGCCTAGGATCTTTCCACTGCACTCATTTCCTTACTTAAACTAAAACTCTGGAGTTCCAGTTCTGGGTAAGATGGAGCAAATTCCCTTCATCCTTTCTCTCCCACTGAATGCTATGGAGAGGCAAACTGTAGCATGAAACATTTGCATTAGAGGAAAGCAAGGCTTGAGGTCACTGATCTAAGCGTCTACCTTAAGAAATTAGAAATAAAAGAGCAAAATAAACACTAAGCAAGCAGAAGGAAGGAAATAATAAAGAGCAGAAATCAATGAAATTGAAAAAGGAAAACTAATAGAAAAAATCAATGATACCAAAAACTTGTTCATTGAAAAGGCAAATGAAATTGATAAACCTCAGCAAGAATGAGTAAGAAAAAAGGTAAGACATAAATCTACCAGTATCAAGAATGATAGAGGAGATATCAGCACAGACTCTGCAGATATTAAATAGAAAATAAGGAAGGTCCATGAACAATCATTGGTACTGTGGGAAAATTACTTAACCTTAATTCTTACATCTATGAAATGGAAATAATAATACCATAATCATGAGAAGATTGTTGTAAGGATTAAATTAACATAGATAGATAGATAAAACGTATCGAGGTGCCTGATCTATGAGAGGTGTTCCACAAATGTCTGCATAATTGACAACTGCCAAATGTGTGGTGCTGGCCACTCCAGGAGGGTCAGAGGAGGCAGGGAGCTCCATGGACTGGGGTGATGAGGGAAGAATTTGTATATAAATTCTTCATAGAAGAAGTGGGGTCTCAAATGGGGCTTAAAGACATGACTACACAGATAAGAGGCGAAAGGGAAGAGGGAATGGAGGGCACCCGGACAGAAAAGTGCTGAGACAGCTCACATGCGGGGAGCACCTGCTGGCATGGGGTGAGGGCTCTTAGGTGAGATGGTTGGAAATGCGGAGGGGCCGTTGGCTTGGGCAGAAGGTTCAGGTGCAATGTAAGTCACCTGGGGCCACCTCCCTGGATAAGGAGTCTGGACTTGACCTTATCGGCAATGAGAGGGCACTGACACTTTGAAAGTTGTTGTTGTTTGAAATTATTTATCAAAAAGATTACTCAGTGAGGTTGATCAATTGTGGGGGGCAGTGGAGAGACCTGGAGGCAGAAATACCCCAAGGAAGGCTACGAAAATGGTCTGAACACAAAAAGCCAGTTAGTTAGATCAGGGCATTAGAGGCCACTTGTGTCTTGGCATTTCGTTGCAGAGCGCCAAGTTCTCTGGACCAAATTTCCTCACAAGCAATGAGCTGTGACATTGCCCAGCTTTGGGTGTAACAAGTAAAGTTAATACGTATATCAACACTCTCAGATCACTGTAGTTTTACAACAGTATTCTGATGGAACTATTTTCCTTGCTGCACCAGTTACAAATGTAAAGTCTATACGTTCAAGCTTGTGATGAGAGCAGACGTGTTCCATTTGAATGTTCGATCCCCAGACGAGTTTATTTTTCCTGTGTTTATGGCGTCCAGGCCGAGGCTGAAATATCATAGTTCAACTCAAACTTCATTCCTTAATCCAAGAGCTAACATGCATGGCGGTAACATTTAATGTCCAGAGGCACTGGTGAGCCCCTCACCTCCTTCCTACCAAAGGGCAGCCCTGAGCGCAGGCTCTCCCATTCCCTCACTTCCCACTGCCATTTGTGGAGGTGAGACCTGCTCTGAACCTGCCACTAGGCTAAGTGTTTGGGGCTACAAATTAAAGCAAAGCCCACCTGTGTCTGTCCCAATGATGTTTACATCCACTACACTATCTGGAATCTTATTTGACTGTCCTCCTTGACAACATTTCATTCTTAAAAAGCCCTGGGGACTTAATTTCATGTTGTGGAATCCTAAGGTCACCTTAATCCAGTCTGGGAGAAGGTGGTGAGCACCTGAACCTGAAGTTCTAAAGAGGACAAGTCACACTGCCCCGGGTGAGGATGCATTTCCCCGCTCATCTGGAATCTCTGTGCATTTGGGTTTGGAATCACATTCCGAGGGCATGTGGTTTCGAGATTACACTCCTGTTTACTTCTTCCTCTACATTTCACAGATATCCTTTATTTTTTGTTGGTGGATAAATACCTGCAGGTATTCACACCTGTTTCCCTTTCAGGAGAATGCGAATCTAAAAAAAATAATCAGTTTCTTTACTGACAGGTGGATGTTTAGTAAAGTTTCATGGTAATTAAAACCATATTCTAAATATTTAAATAAGCAACATAAAATATGAAAATAAGTTTATATTCAATAATTTGGTGCACATTATTCAAAAATATCAAATGTTTCTCTAGAGCCTTTTCTTTGATTAGGGAATTTGTGAGACTGCAAAGCACTGACTTAGAAATTGACAACTTTACAGCTCGAGCTGCTTGTTAAGTAACTTGCGTTGGCATCAGACTAAAATTTAAAAAAAAAGTTTTGATGAAAAAGAAATTGACAAGTTTATAGGATACTACGTTCTCTATTAGAATTACAAAAATCATATCTAAAATATAAATGTTAGAATAATGTCACCTACTTGTAATGGGTGGCAAAGTATGATGTTTAAAAATTTATGTCTAATAATTCATTATTCTAACTTTTGTGTTAAACCAAGCAATTTTTTCATAGATTATGTGGAAGTTCTGTTCCAGGTCAAATTAGGAGACAAGTACGAGAGGAATATAGAGTTGAAATAAGATATAAGGCGGTTGCCATCCCGCAGAACAATCTCTCTTACGTGAACTTGGCGGGCTGTGTCGTGATAGAAATCCCAACGTTGACCACACAAATTGACTATGCAGAAATGTGAAAACCCACCTCTCCCCAGCCAGGGTCACAGCAAAGTGCAGGCTTTTAGGGATTTGTGATTTTCTTCTCCGTTCTCCTCTAAAAGTGAAGATCAGATGTCTTTTCCAGGAACTCGCCTTTAACCAATCAGAGCACAGAATAATGTCTCTTTTTTTTCTATCCCCCTATTAGCGATCTATGCCATATGCAGGTTAAAACTATTTTTTCTCTTCCTCTCTCTCTCTAGTTGATATTTCACTAAACACTTAATCTCTTCTAAATTATTATCACTAATCAGTTCCATTTATATATGGTGGGAAACACTGAGAAAGATCTAGAACTGGGTGTGCGGCACATCTCACCACGCAAACTCCCCGAGTGAGGACACCGCGGAGAAGCAGTTCTCGCTGACAGACTCCAGCCACACCAATCCTGACACTGGGCAAATTAGCCAGGCCAGGAGCAAATAAAAAGAAGGAACAGGTGTGAAATCACCTTCCTGCCTCCCCAGATGAATACATTGTACACTGAAGGCGATGCACCTGCACTATTGTTTTGGAGGAAAATATAGCTTTTAAGAGCAAATACTCTTGAGCCTTGATAGAGACAAGTGACTCCTGTGTAATTTGAGTATAAATGGGCTCCTTTTTTTTTCTTTTATGATGGTTTATATTATGTTAACTCTTTGAGGAAATGGCTTTAAAGCTCAATTTAAACATTTAACTGCTGCTTGCTTTAAGTAGAGAGAGGAGAGGAGGCTGATGAGCGGTCTGACTTCTGGAATGGCTGCAGGGGACCCCACACACTGGCCATCTGTCTAGATTTCTTTGTGACCATGGGATCCTCGGCATCTTTCTGTACTCACCCATCTCCTGGCTGCTTTGGCATGACCTTTGTCCACCTAAACCAGCTCACACCGCTCAGAGGGCCAGTACTGACAATATTAGGGTGCACGCCTGGGCCCGGATCCTCAATATGTAATTCAGAATAGAAATGTTAACAGCCCCGGCAGGAAGCCCCACAAATTTCTGTTTTTCCCTGTGCTAACTACTTTAATGCCTTTGACCTATACATTTTTACAATTTTTTTTTTCCTGGTGGCCTCATTTGCTTCTGCCAGAAGCACACAAGGTTAGTGCCCAATGGGTAACGGAGGGCTGCCCCCAAACCTAAATCTCCCTCCCCTGTGCTGGCCTGAGCACCCCACAGTGAAGCCCCCCCAGCTTCACACTGCCCCTTGCTCTCTGTCAACCTGCCTCATGCCTCTTGGCTCTGCCTGCCCTGAGCTGAGGTGGGGGATGGGGAGACAGGGATGGTGCAGCTGCAAATTCATATTTATTAAGTCTAGCTAGTTCTACACAACAAATAATGATATTCTAACATCACTTGGAAGTTGTCTTCCTCCTGCCTCTTTTGTTGGATCTGAGTCCCTGCCTGGGGCAAGCTACTTTGTTCTCTGGTTTCTTCCTGAATCAGGTTCCTACCTTGCTCTGGTGAGATCTAGAAACTGGAGCTTTGCTCCTGAAAACAAGCAACTTTCTGGGAGAAATGAGAGCTGTTTCTGCTGATCGGAACTTCGGAGTGTGGCCTTCCCCGTCGGGTCTGCTTTCCAACGGACGTCCTGGAATCTGCTCGCCTGAACTTCCGCTGCTCTCACTGAGTCCTTTGAATGTGGACCTTGTCTGTTAGAATGAATCCTCCCTCAGCTGTGAGAGGCACCACCAACACCTGCCCAAGTGGACATGTCGAGCACCTGTTCACAGTCTGCCCATACCTGCTCTGAGAAACCAGGTCTAGCCTGGACGTGACTTAATCAGAAACACTCTAGACTCTCTTGGCTGGGACTTACCTAGTTAGTGTCTGATTTTCTCTAAACCCTGTTTCTGTGATAAATGGATTATAAATTAGGTCACAATGCTCCACTTGATAACATTTCCAAATCAATCAACAAACATTCCCTAGATCTCCACCGTGTGCTTGGTATGGTATCAGACATTGGAATGGACAAATGAATGAATAACAGTTGGTTTTGACCTTGAGGACCTTACCAACTACAGGTTGGTAGGAAGTGAATACACATCGTGACATGATGATTTTCCTATAGCATCTTTCTGGAGTGGCCTACTTATTAGAAAAGTCACTCTTTTTTTCCTCCTGTGTAAAATGACCTGTTGGACTCCATGTAGTCCAAAGTCTTTTACATTTAAAAACTTTATGATTCTAAATGTCAATATAATGACTTAGAAAAAAATGAGTACACTAAACATTTAGAGCAGCACTGACCAATGGAACTTTCTACAATGATGCTCAATCTCTATGCTATCCAATATGGTAGCCACTGGCCACATGTGACTGTTGAGCACTTGAAATGTGGCTAGTGCAACTGGGGAAATCTACTTTCTAATTCTATCAATTTTAACTAATTTACGTGTAGGTATAATAGCCAAGGAATAGACTGACTTTACTTTCCTGTGTTTATGAGCCAAAGTGGGGCAGAAGAGTGTTAGCATAACTCACTTTGGATATCCTCTCATTCAGAAGTCAAAATGGCACCCTCCACTAAAAACATGCACTCTTCTTTTTATTCATGCTGCTGGGGAAATGAGAAAAAAATTGAATAAAGATACACAGGGCAGTTTCCATACTTCTGTAATTTCCCTTGAATTGCTCACCAAGTGACGATTATTCTCCTCCCATTAAACATGGGGCCATCTGGGGCATAGATATGCAAGAAAGATTAAAATGTGACTGCACCGAACCTACTCTGTAAACATGGATTTGTGCTTTTGTGTTGTGTGGAGGACAGAAAGATTTTCTCAACTTCTATAGGAGCATCCCAGCATCTTTATTTCTTTCACATCTGCTGCTGTGTGGAATTGATGGTAATCGTGGTTATTATTATGGTGTCTTCCTCCACTTAATACAAGGCCATCTGGGGTTTGTGTGGTAGGGGTGGATTAGCATTTTTTTTCAAGTGCTCCTCTTCTTTAGTAAAAATATTTTACGGAAATTATTTCAGAGAAAGGATTATGATAATAATGATGATAATACTAATAATAGGGTTATTATGTGAGATCGCCTTTAAAAAAAAAGCCTCTAGTAAGCATAATCCAGAGCAGGCAAGGCCAGGAGTTGAACACCTGCCCTGGCCTCTGGGAGCAGCCGGGAGCAGTTTCCTTGTCTTCGAGGGCTGTCTCTGCAAGTAGGGCTCTGAATCCCAATGTGGCAGCTAGGATGGCGGGAAGACCATCAGCCGTGGGGTCAAACGGCCGGTCCAGATTCTAACTCTGCCAGCTCCTGCCTGGGGGTGTCTGGGCAAGCTTAAAATAGTCACCCTCTTTGTTTTCCTATTTGTAAAAAAGAGATAATAGTACTTCCCTTTTGTGGTTGTTGAGAGAAGGAGATCAAATAGTGTGTGAGGACACTTCCCAGAGTGCTTGCAATGTATCCTTAATAAATGTTCAAGGAAAAAGTCAAGAATATTAGATAGAATGCTTGCCAATGCCCAACTTCAGTGACTTTTCAGTTTCCTTATTTCAGGACAGATTATCACAATAGCAGTTAATACTAGAATCGATGTAGCATTTCTACTTTGTGGTATAGAATTAGCTGAAGTTATAGTTAAATGCCAAGAGGTTGGACAAATCTAAATCCTTATTTAAATTGGTTCCTAATGCATGCCTATAAAATTGGTGATGTATAGCGATAAGAACAGAATTTGGAGTCACACAAAAATGTCCTTGAGTTATTGGCAGAGTGCCCTTGAACAAACCATTCAGCTCTCTTAGCTAAGAGTTATTTCCAATAAAATCTGCATGAAGGTATATCATACATTGATGAAGAAATTATTCGTTGTATAGTTTATCTAATGTAGAATCTGTTACATAGTAGACAATAAATGCTGGTTTTAGTATATATGTGTACATGATAAATTAAAAAACAGAGAGAGTGTGTGTGTGTGGGTGTGCACACAGGTGTACGTGCTTCTCTATTGTACTTTTATTCAGTTCTCCTTTCTACCACTCCAATACAGCCTTGTCTTTCTCTCTGTCCCATGGATGTCATGTGGATACAACTGGTGTGACTTCCTTCCTAATGCTCAACCTCTGTGATAAGGTACAGCCTTCCATGTCATCTCAACTCTCCTGCTTTCCATCCACAGGACATCGTTTCCTTCACTGTCCACTCTATTACCTTGGATGCCTGAATGAAATGTCTTCTTCTCTCTGAGACTCTGCCCTGCTGTGTCACACCGTCTTTGGAAGGTAGATTTGGAAGGATGGTGTACATGAGAACCCAGACTTTGTTTGGAGGACACTGAACTAAATAAAGGTACATTGTTTCCTAATAACATATGTTAGCCTATATTTTAACTTGATGAGAAAATTTCCTTTTAAGATTATAAACCCAAATCTGTTTCTTTACACAAATATTTATTTTCCTCCATTGTGTAGGCACGTGCTTCAGATATTATAGCACTGTCTAGAATAGCATATTTGCATCTGTTTAGAAAACTTAAAAACATAAGAGCCCGGGATCCTATATTCTTGGCATCTCTTGCGAGAGGAAAGGCACATCCCCCACTGAGGCTGTGAGTTGTGCTCCGGGTCGTGGGTCTGACCAAGGCTGGTCAGAGGCTTCGGCTTATTAGAACTGGAAGGGGCCATGAGCTTCATGTGGGTCTTGGGGCTCTTTTCCTGCAGATCTCATTCTTTGTTCTTCCCCTGCTCTGCGTGAATCCCAGGAGGCTAACCCCTGCGGGCAGCCTTTCCCAGGCACCTGGGGCAGCTGGCGCTCAGCTCAGTTTGATCAATGGGAGGCTCTAGCAGGGAAGTGGAAGGTGGGATGAAGGGAGGAGCCAGGCTCTCCTCTCCTTCTCTCTGAAGGTGGCAGCCCCCATCGTGTTTGTGTCTTCTACCATAGGGGTCTTCCATGAGCTGAGTTTCCACTGGGTGGCATTGCCCCCATGCTCCTGCACTGTCACTTCTTTCATTTTCTCCTCCAGCCGAGCCCAGGCAGGGGCTTCCTGTTCCTGATGGCTCAGCCACCTCGTCATGCCCTGCTTGGATTTGCAGATCTCCCATTACCTATGTCACCAAGTTTCTACGCTAATCGCCTCCGTTTGAAGTACTTAAAATGGTTTCATTTTCCTGTTAGAATCCTGATTGATATACATCATGTTTTCTAGGGGTTTGCAAGCTCTTTTCCTCAATACTACAGGATATTCAGATCTCTTCAAGGTTTAGTGTTGACTCAGGAGGGGGAAGGATATGAAGGGAGTAGCCATGGGACCGCAGTAGCTGTGGAGAAATAGCAGGCATTAAGAAATGGTCCCTGCACATAGGAAGTGCGGAGTCTAGTAGGAATAACACTAAGGTGTTTGTTTGTGACTTTTAAGTTGGAGTGATATGTGACCTCCAGTCTCACTGTATGCAAAGGTTTTTTGTTTGCTAAAGATATGACTGAATGAATTAATCAGTCAATTAACCAATGGGGAAAGGGCACTGCATCAGTAGCCATGGGCGTGTGCCTCTGCATCAGGAGGGATGAAAAGTGAATGGGCAAAGAGCCTTGCATGAATGAATGAATGAATGGATGAGTGAATGAACAAAGGAGGCAAGAACACTATATCAGCAGCCATGGGTTCAGGATACAAGGAGCCATGCACCAGTAGCTGTGGGTTCTTGTCTACACTCTACTATTAATTTGTAAGTTCACTTTGGGCAAGTCCTTCCTCCTTCCTGGACCTATCTTCTCACCCATAAAATGGAGTTCTTGCCAGCTGGATAGGTGTTATCATGAATGTGAAATGTGAAATATGACCAGCTAGAGTGGCTGCTTGTTTTACCCTAATGAGAAGGATACTGAAGGACGCCCGTGAGCCTTGAAGGACAAGAGAGCTGTGTCTATTTGCAACACCTGCCATGGGGACACTAACTTCATGTCTGCCTGGATGGGTACTGTCTGATGTTCTAGTTCTCTCTTTCACATGGTTAGTTTACAAGCAGCCTCGTGTAAACCTTTCTCTGCACATAGAGGCAGCTGGAAGTTACTGCTGCTCAGGAGGAAAGAACATGATCTTTGCCAAATTATAAAGAGAAGTACATCTTTCCTTTGTAATTGCCTACTTGTCTGTCTGTCTTGGGCACTAAAGTGAGAGCTTCATGCGGAAAAGGATGCTCTCTTTGCACTGTTAACTCCTCAGTGTCAGATACGGGTTGTAGCATGGGCTAAATAGGAGAATTGCTGGCTGAATTTGATTTTTGGGACTCGTGGAATCCATCAGTAGATGAGCCAGGGTCCAGGACTAAATGTAAAATGTGATGGTCAGTACTGGGTGGCCTTCCTGTCTTAGCTAGTGGACCCCAAATGTGGAGCTTAAGGCAGGGGCCTGGATGCAGAGAGTTTATTTTGAAAAGTGGGGTCAGGAAAGTGACACAGGGAGGAGGGAAAGCTAACTCAAGGACGTGTGATCCAGTTGCTCACTGCTGGGGACACTTGCGACCTCAAAGGAGCCTGTATGCAGGGGTGGAGGACAAGGGCATATTTATGAACTCTCTCCCATCCTCTGATGTCCGAGGGTTGCTCCATGGGTGTGAACTTCCTCAAACTTCTGGGTTTGTACAGGCCTGGGACACTGAGCAGTTGCCTTAGGACTGCCCTTGGCAGCGTCAGAGAAGCCTCGGGGCAGAAAGCAAGAGCTAGCGGGAAGTGCTCCTCAGTGCAGCTGGTTTCAGCAGCCACAGCTGAAGTAATGACGTGGGCAGAGAGGGTGAGGGGGCCACAGGAGAGGGCAGGTACAAAAGCTGAAGGTGGTTCCTTTATCTAGCTCCTTGGAGGTGACCCAAGGGAGCCGATTTTTATAGAACTCAGGTAAGGCTCAGTGGGGACAGGATCACACCAGCTGTTCCCTACAGTTCACATGGACTCAACTCTCGTAAGGCTTTGAGGCTGTCTCATTTGTGGTGGAGTCACCTCTTCACAAATGCTCACCGTCACAGGCCAGCCATGATAGTTCGGACATCCTACAGAACCATTGTGATGCTGGCCAGGTGGTGCTGGTGCAGGAACAGAGAGATGGGCCAAAAGAACCTAAGATATGCGAGGGGGAGAGGCACCAGGACTGCCACCCATAGCTGTGTGTTGCACAACTTTAATGTTCATGATAAAACCACAACATTAATTAAAAAATGAAAGACAGTATCTTCTTTGTGATTCAGAACTTTTAACAAGTTCCAGAACACTAAATATGAGGCAAGAATTGATTACCTCAAAATTAAAGTTTTCTGTTCCAAAAAGGAATGGGCGAAAAATGATTGTGATGTCTAAAATTGGCAAGGGATTAATATCTGAGTTACAGAAGGAACTCCTAACGAGCACATGAGGAGATTTTCCAGTCATTAGTAATCAAATAAATAGGAAATACAAAAAATTATTTATGGCCCACACACAAAGGCCATAAAAGAGGATAATGTCCAAGGTTGACAGGGATGAGGAATATGGGAACGTGTTTTCCAGTGAGCGTGTAGACTGGTGCAGCCATTCTGAGGAACAACGTGATACTAATCAACCAGCTTAAGTATAGACGCATGCTATGACTCCAGCGATCCTTTCCCTAGGGATACCCGTAAGGAACTCTCTTACAGCCATAAGAAGACATGGACAAGGATGCTCACTGGCCACTGTTCCTGATGGCAGAGACTGGAAACCAGCTGTGGCCTCCAGGGGATGATGGTTAAACTGCAGCAGGTGTACATCGTGAAGTAGCAGGCAGCAGTAGGGGCAGGGCTCAGATGCTCAGATGCACATAGAGCCCCATGGATGCATCTTAAAAACATGGTGCTTAATGGACACGTAAGAAAAGGGGTGAGGTATGCAGCACAATGGCAATCATGCCAGTAATACCCAGTCTTTAAAATCACAGACTAAGGGAAAGACACTTATTATATGGGGAGTGGGAATGTGTTATGAAGATAAAAGGTAATAAATATTGCAATAAGAGAAGTGTGCATGAACAAATATCAATAACGTACAGTGAACCAAAGAGTGTATTTAACTGTATCCTCCGCATTTCTGTGTTTGAAGTTAAAAATTGGTATATAATGATATGTAACTCTATACTTCTCCTTCCCATAATATTAAGGAGAGTGAAGGGGACATAATATATAGCAATAAGCATATAGAGACATATCAATGCTCTGGCCCAAGTTCCCATGATGACGTAGGTGGATGCTTACATCTACACACAGAACGGCTGTGACCGTGACAGCTACAGTTGAAGACTGATACAGACGTTGTAGTGGTCACCCAGATACTTCCAGCACTGTTGCCAGGGTGTTATGATTTTTTAGACATGTGACTATTGGTAAAGTTCCCATAAGACGAAATATAACCTCCCCTTGAATTACAAAGTAATTGTATTCTTGGAAAATTCAGTCTGTAATAAAACTGTGCAAAGAAAGAGCTGTGTGTTTATATTTGAAAAATTAAATTAGATTCTTGGTTCAAATAATTTTAAAAAGGTTTTCACCTGCATGAATTTCAGATGAGGGATTTGAAAGTTTCACAATATAGAGTCAACTTTTTATCTCTAAATAATTGTTGTATGGGTTGGAGGGCATCCGGCATCTCTGACCCTTGGCTACCAAATGCCAATAAACCCACCCCCAAACGTCATGACGGAAGGCGACACCCAAGTTTCCAAGATTCCTTCTGAGGGGAAATACTTGAGCCCACTGGGACAACGGAATTCATAATGACTGTGTAATGGAAAGCTAATTTCTTTTTTCTCTGTATTGGAAGACTTATATAACCTCCAGATCTAGGAATTTGACTTTATATGAAAGTGAAAGTTAGAAAAATGCAGCATCGCCTCTGAACTGGTTTACAGGAGGTGAGAATTTTGTTTAAGTTTGCCTTGGTCAGGCAGGTTTAGGTAGTAACTGCCATGCTTGGTCACAAATCTGATGAATAACAACAGAAGCAATGAGTAAACGGTTATTTCCCAGGGAAAATCCAAAATCCTGGTTCAATTTCAAATAACCCTTGCAGCATGGGAGAGGCTGAAAATAATCAATGATTAACCAGAACATGAATTCCAGGAAACTATGAAAACAGTGTTACAATACAAGCAACTTCTGCTTTTAGTAGCAGAATTAGTATGGTATTGGTGTACTTTAATGTTTTCCAAACTTTCAAAAAAGAAAATATTATTTTCAAATGAGCTATTAAGTATATCCATAAATATAAAGCAGATGAAATCAATATTTTCTTATTACCAATATGTAAGTTGAAATTTATATTTTATTATTATAGCAAGCAATTACAAAATGAAGCTGTTTTATGGCATAGGCATTTGAAATCAGGGTTATTGAAGATAGTTCAGTCTCATCTTTATCATCCTGATATTTTGTTATGGTTGCACAAGATTAAAATATGTTGATTTGCACAGATAGGAATATACAGCTTGCGGGGCCAGCCCCCTGACATGGTGGTTAAGTCCAGCATGATCAGCTTCAGTGGTCTGGGTTCACGGGCCCAGATCCTGGGAACAGATCTACACCACTCGTCAACCCATGCTGTGGCGGTGACCCACATACAGAATAGAGGAGGATGGGCACAGATGTTAGCTCAGGGACAATCTTCCTCACCAAAAAAAAAAAAAAAGGAACATGCAACTAGCAATATTTTTAAGTTTGCTTTACACGCTCTCAAAACTTAATTTATGAATCTGCAGCAAAAACTTAAACTATAAATGAGAAAAATTTTGTTTAAAACTTAAACCAGTCATCAGCAATATCTACCTTCTCTTACAGCCAAACCATAATATCTAACTATTCTCACAGTCAAACCATAAACTTAAAGCTAGACAGATTGCAAAACTAAACAGACCAAACCTGACTACAGCAAATAAAACAAAAAGGAATCATTTGAGCCCCAGAACTCTCCATAGTAAGACATGATCACATGGGGAGGGGCATGTCCTATGTTCCTTTGTTTTTGCTCAGATGATAATAAAATGAAAGTGGGATGCGAGCGTGAACCACTCAGGGGCACCTGGCCCTTGCCTGGCGTTGGTTGCAGAAGGCCCGTATTAGGCTGCAATAGTGCACAGTACACACTGGACTTCGTATAAG
Organism: Tapirus indicus; assembly: GCA_031878705.1. Classification (NCBI taxonomy): domain Eukaryota; kingdom Metazoa; phylum Chordata; class Mammalia; order Perissodactyla; family Tapiridae; genus Tapirus; species Tapirus indicus. The sequence goes on along the minus strand of CM062923.1, from coordinate 6,128,464 downwards.
CACCAATCCTTGCGTAGGTCTGAATTTTCTGAGGGCCAGTGTCCTATAGTCTTCCTCTTTAAGGATATATCAACATGAATTTAAATTTATTCATGGCATGCAAAAATTTTTCAGAGCTGTTCCACAGCAGATGAAGCTGGTAGTATAAATTAATACATTGATCACCTCCAGTGTGTTAAAATTTGCTAAAGAACTACATCATTTAAAAATTTCTAAATATGTATATTAAAAACAAAATTCTGTACTACCGTTAATGTAATTGGAAGCAATCATTTATAGAATCTGTTCTACTTGAAATTAACCCTGCATTTTTAAAGAGAAACTTAGAAACATATTCTTAGCACCAAAGCTTGAAGGAAAGAAGCAAGCAGACCTCAGGACCACCTCTGACTTGCCGCTCTCTGACTACCAGCCCTCCGATGCTTTTGGTCCTTAATCTTCTTTTGCCCTGTTATAATATTAGTCATTGCTCCATTTACTGAATAACTGAGTTCCGTGAGAGCGCTTTCACAAGAAAGCTCAGGCTCTGTCTCTGTGTTAAAGACGTACACTTTGCCTCATGAACAAGATCTAAGACTTTCATGCTTCTTAGAGGTGGTAGATCTCTTTCCAATACAGACTCTTTAGTCCAAAAGCAGGTCAATTAGAATGCAATCACTCTTAAGAAACTTTAGATTATTTAAAAATGTTATTACCTATTCCACTATAAAGTATTACATGCTTATAAATATGAACAATTTTTATAAGGAGAAACGAGAAGGGAAGAATCACTCCTCCATGGCTGGAAGACCAACAATGGGAGCAATCTGACTCACCTCCTTCCTGTCTTTCATTTCTTATTTACAGTTTTATATTTAAGCATGGCCATGTTTATATAGAATTTTTATTTCACTGTTTTGTCTTTATGTTAAAACAAATATTTTCTCATGTCAAACTGTAGATTTTTATAACTCCAGCTTCAAGAGTACACAGCAAACTGTTTATTTAACCCGGAGGCAACATAGCTGACTTCCGTCTCTACCTTTGCCCCTCTCCAACTGTCTCGGTCTGTTTGCATAATTTTTTAAGTTCATAAATAAGGAATGGCGACTTTGGGAAAAGGAAACTTTTGAGATCAGTCAATAGGTACTTAATGCTGTCTAAAGTCTGGAGTGAGAATTTCTGGGGGACACTAAGCCTCATTGTCTGATACATTCAATGTCCATAGGTCAATGCAGGATACATCAGGCCACAAGTACAGGTCATCACAACCGCATGGGCAAGACTCTAGGAAAAGAACACAAAAGCAAAGCAACAGACTGCGGCTGGAGATAGGGCAATAGGAGGGAAAGACTGTATGGTAGTGGTTGTTGTGGGCTGAATTGTGTCACTCCAAAATGTATGTGTTGAAGTCCTAACCCCTAGTATCACAGAATATGACTATATTTGGAGCTGTAAAGAGGTAACTAAAGTTAAATGAGATCATTGGGGTGGGCCCTAGTCCATATGACTCTTATAAGGAGACGATTAGGATACAGACAGATATAGAAGGAAGACCCTGCGACATAGAGAGTGAAGACATAGGGAGAAGATGGCCATCTGTAAGTCAGGAAAGAGGCCTCAGAAGGAACAATCCTGCTGACACCTTGATCTCAGACTTCTAGCTTCCAGAACTGAGGAAATAAATTTCTGTTGTTTAAGCCACCTAGTCTGTGGTGCCTTGTTACGGCAGCCCGGGCAGACTAATGCAGTAGTGAAGTACTGGGGTGGCCTACTATCTGGGATGGAATCCCAGCTCCATCCTTAATAACTCTGTGCCTAGGTCAATCCATCCATTTCCCTGGCTCCTCATCTGTAAATTAAAAATGACTACCTACTGTGCAGGGTTAGAGGAAGACCAAGTTAAGGTGTCTAAAGCACTTAGAACCATACCTGACATATAGTCAATGCTACATAAGTGTTAGTTTTTGTTATTTTATTAATAAAAATATAATGTAAAGAGCATGGATTTGGGCCTTAGACAGACCAAAGTTTAAATCCTAACTCTGCTACTAACTAGCTATATCTCTATAGGCCAGCCACTTGGACAGATTCTTCTTATTTGAAAAATGGGAGAACGGCAGTTAGCTCATGGGGATGCTGGGAGAATTAAATGTGCAGTGTACACAAGGAGGTGGGGATTGAGACTCAATAAACATCATGCCCTGCACCCAGCCCTCAGCCCCCATATCTACCAGATAAGAATGAAAGACAAGAATTTTGTAGCTATCAGAGGCATTTTTGAAGGATGTGCATCAGAAAAAGAAATCGAAGGGGGAGATGATGCCCAGCCAGAGTAATCCCAACAGCTTAGAATCCCAAACATCCCATGTCAGGACTGAATAAAAATCACAACCACCAAGATTTCCAATGCTGTTTTTCTCCTTATTGTTCTCAGGACTCACTATTCATTTTTCCTACAGGAGCCCAGATTGCTCTGTGGGCCAAAAAGCCACTACATAGTAGCCAATTGTCCATATGAACCACCGGTCTCACTGGAACCCTGCTCTTCAAGACTTTTTCTTACAATGTTGTGATGTGGGGGGTTGATTTCTCTATCATCTCATGACACAGCCCCTTCTTTAGATATCTTTCATGATGAGTATGCACTTCTGTCTTTGTGGCCTAGGAGAAGGAGGATTGAATTTCAAACAGATGCCCCGTTTCCCAATTGTCTCTGCCTTACTATGCAATTATTTCCTATTATTCTAAAACATGTGTCGAGCACCCCATAAGTACAAAGCTCACTCCAGCACTTCCACTGAATTATCACAACTCATCAGGAGCCCATCATCATGCACACGTTGTGGTGTAGACTGACACTCAGAGATTCAATTCCCTTTCCCAGGACTTCAGCACCCATAAGTAAGCTCAGGACTGCAGGAGGCAGGTCCAGCCCTGTCTAACTCTGGCTGCTTTACGTACAGCAAGTCACACTCCTTGCCATGAGCCACACCTTGGATTACCTGTCTGCTTCACCTGGCCTTAAATTGCCAATGGAATTCGTATAAAAATGACTCACAAGGAAGTAATTTACATTCAGGACTAATGGCCTGAAATCTTTGGAAAAAGGATCCTATGACCAGACATATTTTGCTTTAATGGATCTGATTGACTTTCAATCCTTCGTGTTCTTTCTAACCAGCAACCTTGGCTCTCCTCTTTCCTCGGTTTTATTACTTTCAAGTATTTTAACTCAAGGTCTCTGAGCTGGCTTCTGCTCCTCACACTTCAATCTTTCTCTCCTCCCAAGTCGCAGTCACTTCCCTCTTTGAAGCATTTGCCCTGTCGGATGAAATCCCCTGCCTGAGTGAATGGTGTGTGGTTGTAGTCATTAGTTCCCCCCAGTTGAAGACAGAATATTCTCTTGGCTTCTTAGCAGGCCGTGCCCAGCTTTTTGTTCTGACACTGATGAGGTGATAATGGCCGAGATGCAGAACATCGGTTCAGCCTGGGGACCACAAGAATCAGGAGTGCAGCTCAGGGGCTCCAGAGAAGTGCAGAGTAGGGCTCCAGCTCCCATGGTGGAGAGACAGAAATCTGCTTCTTATTTTCTTCAGGGGAGAGAGATTTCTCCTGGAGTCATCTAGGAGAGAATGTTTCCAGGAACTGGTCAGAGACCCATGCCTTTTCTGTCAGCCTGACCTAGGAACAACAGAGCACAGAACGACAGAACACAGAAGCAAACCTAGTATTTTTAGGAAGAAAGACAAAGGCTTTTCATTTGGTCCCATGGCTTCACGCAAGTTCTGCTTCCTGCTGGCTTTGTGACCATAAGCTCATTAGTTACCTTCTCTGAGCCTCAGTTACCTCCTCTCCAGGATGGTAATAATAGTAATAACAATAATTCCAGTCTGTTATGGGCTGATTGTGCCCCCACAAAACTCAGGTGTTAGAGTCCTATCCCTAGGACCTCAGAATGTGACCTCATTTGGAGATGGGACCTTTACAGAGGTGATCAAGTCAAAATGAGGTCATTAGGATGGGCCCCGAACCTATATGATTGGTGTCCTTCATAGAAGGGGAAATATGGACACAGACACACATAGAAGGAAGAGGATGTGAAGACCAGGGAGAAGATGGTCATCTACAAGCCAAGGAGAGAGGCCTGGAACCTTCCATCACAGCCCTCAGAAGGAATCAACCTCGTGACATCTTGATCTCGGACTTCTGGCCTCCAAAAGTCAGCCAATAGATTTCTATTGTTTAAGTCATTCAGTTTGTGGTAGTTTGCTACAGCAGCCCTAGAAAACTAATACACAGCCTCAGAATTTTTTGTAGGATTAAATTAAATCATGTATGTAAGGTGCTCAACAGTTATACTTCAAGCTCTCAAAAAAGCATTATCACGGAGCCAGCCCTGTGGTGTAGTGGTTAAGTTTGCACGCTCCACTTTGGCGGCCCAGGGTTTCCAGGTTTGGATCCTGGGCGCAGAGCAACTCACCACTTATCAAGCCATGCTGTGGCAGCATCCCATATAAAGTACAGGAAGATGGGCACGGATGTTAGCCCAGGGCCAATTTTCCTCAGCAAAGAGAGGAGGATCGGCAATGGATGTTAGCTCAGGGCTAATCTTCCTCACACAAAAAAATGCATTATGATAATTAGCATCTTCATCATATAAGTGGCGACATCATCATCACTGATATTGGAAAAGAAAGTTGTGCCCTTGGTTGGAGCCCATGGAGAGACCTTCATCCATCCCCCTTTAAGAGCAGGGTGTCTGTAAGGGTGTGTGTGTGTGTTGCATATTTCCATTTCACGGTTTTGTGGTAGAATAAATAATGACTCTTTCCCTCTCTTACCCATAGTAACTTTGCCCATAAAGTGAGGAGTTGGGGCTCTGCATCTAGAAACTTGTGAAGGTCTCTTTCAGCTCTCGCATCAATGTGGCTATGATTGGGTAAGGATTGGGTAGTATTTTCCTGTCAACAGAGGACTCAGAATTTGAATCCAGTGTGGGTTCTAGATCTCTCATTAAACATTTGTGGGCCTTTGGACAAGTTAATTACCTTCTCTGGACCATCCACAAACACAGAGGCAGTGCAAAGCCTGACTGATCAATAAGGCCTCTAAGAACCTGTGACTCACACTTTGATACTGATGGTCACCTAATTTAGGTAATATTGTTCCTTCCATCTGTGGGCAGGCCAATCTCACTAAAAAATGCATTACATCTTTTACCGAAAAAGTGTTTTTTTTTTAAATGCAGTTTAATCATCCTGCTGCCATACGATTAGCATTTTGAAGTGGATCTGAGTTAGTTGAAGCAGATGGTTTATCTTCTCTTACAGTGTTTCAAGTTGGACATTATATCATTTCTGCATCTAACTCTGTCCTTGCAGCGCTCAAGGAATCATTCCAAATTTTGCGCACTCTGTTTTGACTTATTTAATGCAGACGTACTTACCCGCGGTAAACATGATTACCAAAATACTTTAACTTGAGAGCTTCTGCTTCCCTCGCTGGTGTAATTAGTCACACTGCACTCTCTCTGCGTTTAGGGGAAAGGGAGGGAAGAAAAGCACCACACACAGCATCTTGCAAATGTGTCTTCACTTCTCTCCAGCTGCTTGCCTTACTCTTTTGAGTTTTCAGAGTGTCAAACTCTTGAAACAAGGGCAGAAAAGTGGAGAATTCGACTAGTGACAATCACAGGCCTTCAAACACAAGGGTGAGAGATCCCATCAAGGGTAAAGCTCTGGAGACTGAAGAGTCACTGCCAAGACAATTGGCCTTTGCTGCCTTCCTTGCTGTGCTGAGTGTCTCAACATTCGGGTGAATGTTTTCTCTCCACCGTCAGGAATCAGCCAAGTCCCTTTGAGTGGCAGCAGAAACGTGAAGCCAAAGAACACCTCACTCAGTGTTACAACAACACTGCAACGATGCCCACGTGAACCTGGAATCAGACTGGTCTTGGTCAAGTCGAACAATTAAACCGTCCTTGTAGGATTACTGTGAGGTTCCCAGTCGATGTTTGCTTAGCTACGAAGAGAGTCTGGAACAAGGCAGGTTTTCAGTAGAGAGTGCCCATTACGTTTCTCAGATGAGGAAACTAAGGCTCAGAGAGATTGCCTGACTTATGTATGTCATATAATAATGAATAGATCCAGATTTAAACCTTAGTTTTTTTTTTTTTTAATTGCGGTATAATGTATGTATAGTGAAATGCACAGATTTTAAGCATACGTTTGATTCCTAACCTCTCTGGCAGCACCAAACTCCATTCCTCTGACACCTCAAGCCACAGAGTCTGCAACTTTGGAGCCGGGTCCTCACTCCTGTGATGTGCACACTGGGAGTGTCCAGTGCCTTCTACACCTGAGTCTCATCCAGTGCACTTCCTTTCTTCCAAGGGATGAGATCTCCCTGTTTCTGCTTGCTTCTGCTTACTCTTCAGTGCCTTCCAATATGTGTCTACATCTGCGTTCTTGTATTCTGTATCTATCACGTTTATTGGTCTGACAATAACCTATTCCACAATGACCGCATTACTGAAACCCAATCTAACATTTTTTGTGCATTTTCCTCTCTCTCTCTCTCTCTTTTTTTGTGAGGAAGATTAGCCCTGAGCTAACATCCTTTGCCAACCCTCCTCTTTTTGCTGAGGAAGACTGGCCCTGGGCTAACATCGTGCCCATCTTCCTCCACTTTATACGGGACGCCGCCACAGCATGGCTGACAAGCGGTATGTAGGTCTGCACCAGGGATCCGAACCCGCGGACCCTGGGCTGCCGAAGCGGAACACGTGAACTTAACCACTATACCACCGGACTGGCCCCGCATTTTCCTCTTTTAAATGTTCCTTTCCCCAACACCATGTCATTTTTTCCAACGAGTTAGAAAATCAGAAGAAACACACACACACACATGATATTTGTTTATAGATATATAAATATACACACACTGCCTTGAGTTATATGGAAAAATTTTAGCCAACCCCAACCATAACCATTCAATTTCTCATCTCTTAATTTCCATCTTTTCAACTGAAAAATATGACATTCAAAAAGGAAGAATGGACCTAGCAAGGGCTGTGAAACCCAGGACGAGTGAGGAGCAGAGAACATGCAGCTGTCCTACACGAGTTTAAGACTCAGGGAATGAACGCCTTCACCGGTTGTAAATACTGAAATAAGACATTCTCTAAAGATTCTCAGAGAACATCAAGGAGGGGTGCAGGTGAGAAAAGCTGGGCAGAGCTTTCTTTTCTTTCCATCTATTAATTTAAAAAAAGGAGCAAATGTAGACTTCTGCATGTACAGATCAGGAAGTGTGTCAGTAGCCCTGGTCAAAGTAAGAAGTAAATGATAAAACTGATAATTTGGAAGCACAGAGACACACTCTGACCAGGAGGAATTTTAGCTCCTGGATACAGTGGCTGGGGAGTCTACACTGAGGCCTGCTCCCCTACAGCAGGGCTGGGCCTGGGGTGAAGACAGGATCAGAAAGAGTACCATGCAGAGCCCTATGGGAGCTGGAGGCAAGAGGAAAAATCAGTAACACCAATCCTGTTTTTATTAAACATTTTGATATTTTCTTTGTCAATGATTTTTTTTGCATCAGTTTTGATTTTTATAACGATCACATTAAAACAGTATTTATCTGGACTACTGAGAGTTTTTGGTGCCCTGTGAATTGCACCCACAGTAATTACCTCTCCCTTTCCCCTGTTCTGCCTTCCAGTTCCAATCAGACCAGAGTCCTAGTTTGTGTATCTGAGCTTCAGCCTCCTTCCCTGAACCAGTGCCTAGTCTGTTTCTTGGTCTGGTTTCTGAGTTCTTGTCCAGGTGTGTGTCCCGGCCAATTCTCTCTAAGTCCGAGAACTGATGCTCTTAGAAACTCCATTTCAGGTAAGAGTTTCTGCTGTTGAATTTCAACCTCAGCCCAGCACGGCCCCTTCTGACAAACTATGCAATTATCAATTTCTTTCTTAAATTCCTGGATATATCTACCCCCTCACCTATTGATAGATATGTTAATGTCTTGTCTAGGAAACCATCAGCTCTAACCTATGGATGCCATATAATCCTGCCTGTGCTGGATCTCCTCCCAAATCCCACCACCAACTGCACATCCCAGGGGCTCCTCCAGCTCTTCTGGCCAGACTTTAATAGCCACTCTGGACTTTGTCCCAGATATGACACACAAGTTTATTAAGAACAAGGTCAATCAAATCAGCCAAATTTCCTTTTTGACAGTTGTGATCTAGAAGTGAATTGTTAGTCAACAAAGCCTTGATCCAGGTGCATGACTTCTTTGAAATGTGTATTTAGCAGAGAAGAAAATTTACCGACTTCTTAAGCAGTTTCAGAATATTGAATGAATTTCTAGAGGCCACTTATGCTTCTTGACGCTGTCTATACTATAAGTGTTTAGGTGACTTAGAAGAATATATCTTTTCTATCAGGCATAAGTGTGAGAAAGCCAACATACCTTTGTAAATAAAGACAAAATTCAGGAAATTTCCCAATAGATAAACCTTCCAAGAAATGGTAGGTGTAATTTTACATCAGAGAAGGTAAAGCCTTAAAGGTAATATGTTGACCTTTCAATACTTTTGTCGCAGTTGGTTCTCAAAGAATGTTGTTACTTAATTGAGTTAGCTAATAACGAATATGATTTTATTTAAGGGCAAAGAATAATTGCACAATTATTCTTTTCTCTTAAAAGCCGTCTGCTACTCATTATGATGCAAGAAATCTACTATTTTTGGATATAATTTTTATGGTTCTCAAGTGGTATTTATCCTCTACAACCCCCTAACCTTGCCACCAATTGAAGAAAATATCTTTTTTTTTTTTTACTTGTGCCTATATTGGGGAAAGAAACAGATACAAATCAATATATCTGTGATCATCTAGTTCAGCCACCTCATCTTATAAACTAAGTAAGCATCCAAAATAGTGCCTGGCACTTAGTTGGCATTCAATAAATATTTGTTGAATGAATGTGTGAGTGAATGAATTAATAGATGGATGAGAGTGATGATCTGAGAATAAAAGTGGACTAATATTCCCAAATGAAGAATTACCTAAAATGAAATTTTAAAAAACTATTTGAATTTAGAAACTTAAGGAGAAAAATGCTGACTGCTGGGGATGATTAAGAGTTTCTTCCTTGTTTTTCTACTTTTTAAAAATTCCTCCCATTCTGTCTTTCTCTTGGCTGTGGGTCTTATAAGTCTCCACAAAATTAATAAGTCTGATAGCAGAGTGCTCTATGAAGGCAAAATGTGCTGTGCTACCAGGCAAAGAGCAAGTAAGATGCTTCAAAAATGGGTGACAGGGTATGGGGGAGGAGCAGAAAAGGGGATTCTAATTTTAGTAGCTCTGAAATTTTATCCAAGTCTTTGTCCATCTTGCTGAGTTGCATGACCCATTTCTTGCTCTTCATTCAGGTCTTAATGCTAAATCAGCTCAGAAGCTTATGTGCAGATAGTTGAAGAAGTCAGAATGGTTCTAGAAAGGTCGTATTGCAAATACTAGTTCACATTCAATGTCTAGTGTCTTTAAGTTCAAGACACTTTAGATGTCTCCATGTTCAAGCGGAAATCTGCATTTGTTTCTGCTCCATCTCACTGAATGTTAGGAGAGGGAAAAGTGAACTTCTCTAGTCTAACCACATTTGAACAGCAGCATCAGTTCTTTTGACTCTTGTGTTGATGAGTAATTGTCTGAGTTCTTTGCTTCAGATTAAAGGGATACAAGGAAGAAAACAATAGAATTTATGAAATGTCTACTATTTGCCAGATGCTAGGCTAGGCACTGTATATATATATATATACACACACACATATGTATACATATGTGTATAATTTTCATATAATTTCATTGAACTCTCATAGATGCTTTAAGATTGATAATTTGTCATTAAAGAACTAAGGCTCAGTGAGATAGAGTATTTTATCCAAAGTCATGTAACCAGTCGGTGCCAGAGCCAGGATTCAAAGGTAAGTGTCTCTAACTCCAAAATCTATGCTGTTTCCACTTTGCCCCCTTGAAATGTCACCAGCACACATTAGACTCTGGGGTAATTGCCTCTCCTGCTTGCAAAAGACAGTCTATTGATTCTCAGACAACTCCAGAGGGGTCGGGTAATTTGCATTTTCAATGCACTGTCCAGCTGGGCACTTCTACTCCCTGCATAGTGACTAGACAGGTAGGAATTCTAATGGGAAACTATTGAACGTGCAGATTACCACACTTCCAGAGACTGTGATGCTGTAGGTCTGGGAAGTTGCTTAGGAATCTACACTTTTAAAAAGAACCTAGAGTGAAGATTATGTAGGTGATTCAAATAACTCAATTTAAGAACTACTGCCCCAACAAACCCATCAAAAGTAGGCAATCCAAAATTCCTCCCTCATTAACCTAATTAAATCATGTCTTTCCCCTTGTAAAAAATCTTTCTTTTGTTTGACGATATTGCCCTTCAGATATGAAGGCTGCTGTATCAATAAAAGTAAGTCAGCCTCTGCCCTCCCATTGAGACTGAGAAGGTGAGATGGTGTCAGGGCAGAAATTAGCCATAGAAGAAGATTAATGGGGGAGATTGTAAAACCGCGCATCAACCTGGAAGGGAGTAGTCCATACTACTTATTTTAACATCAACACTGTTTTGCATTAAACATTGCAATAGGAAATAAGATTATGGGGATGGACAAGATAAAGTCTCTGCCCTCCAGGAGTCCACAGCGTGGTGAGAGAGATGTGAGAACAGATGACTCCTACCCAGCATGCTAAGTGCCGTGATAGAAGGAGATGCAGGGGCCATGGGAGACCCGAGTTGGGTGGTAGGGAAATCTCCAGTGAAGGAAACAGCTAAGGTGAATCACATTGGAAGAGCTGGAATTTTGTGCCAGTGTGAGCTAAGTTGTCCTCTGAGGCGATGCAACTTTGAGAGGAAAAAGCAGTAGAAGAGACAAGCCGGGAAGAGTCAGGAGGTTCCCATGCTCCTGGGCCTCATAGCAAGGCCTTTGATTGTTTCCTTCAGTGGAAAGTGAAGCCAAGAGAACCATGTGTGTGGATGATGGGAGGACACCTCACATTCTGCAAAGTCGCTGAAGACTTCTATGAGGAGACTGGGTTTCAGACGTGAGAAATGTTCAAGGGTCCTATGGGAGGGCGGGATCAAAGAATATGCTAGGCAAAGATTACAGTATATGTGGAGGCCCTGTGTTGGAAAAATTATGGCACGTTGAAAAAAGAAAAGCAACGTACCCTGAGCAAGAGAACGAGGAGAAGATTCATAAGAGGTAAGATTCTTCCAGTTCTTATCATCTCACTTAATCCTCATGAAAATCCCATAAAGTAGTGTAATGGCTGATTTTGTGTATCAACTGGATGGGGCTAAGGGATGCCCAGAGAGCTGGTGAAACATTATTTCTGGGTGTGTCTGTGAGGGTGTCTCTGGAAGAGAGTAGTATTTGAATCAGTAGACCAAGTAAAGAAGATCACCCTCGCCAATGTCGGGGGGGGCATCATCCAATATGTTGACAGCTCCAAGAGAACAAAAAGGCAGAGGAAGGAGGCATCCATTTTCTCTCTGCTTGAGGTGGGACATCTATCTTTTCTTTCAAACTCTGACTGGGACTTACACCACTGGCCCCCTGATTCTCAGGTCTTTGGGTTAAGACTAAATTGCACCATTGGCTTTCTCAGTTCTCTGGCTTACAAATTGCAGATCTTGGGACTTCTCAGTCTCCATAACCACGTGAGCCAATTCCTATAATAAATCTCCTCCTACATATATCTCTATATATCCTAGTGGTTCTGTTTCTCTGGAAAGTCCTAATACAGGTAGGTAATTTTATTCCCATTTGACCAATGAGAAAATCAGGACTCAGAGAGAATAAGTGGGGGAGTCAGAAATGGGATTTGGACAGGAGCGCCTTTGACCTCAGTCTGAGCCCTTTCTTTGATGCCATGTAATTTTACAATGTCCAGCAGGATCTAAGCACCTTTGCTCCTACTGTGGACATCATGTCTCTGCCATTTTCAAAGACTTGCAGAGCTTTCCCTTCTATTTGAACATGATGGTTAGCATAACCCTGAAAGAACATATTCCATCCATTCTGTCATTGTAAAAAGTAAAACAGTCAAATGACTTTGGCATTAACTCAAGAAAGGAAGAAGGAAAAAGAGAGAAAAACAAGCAGGGTTCCAGTTTCCATCGTGAGTTCTTCCTACGGCCAATGAAACCCCCTTCCTCACAGATCAATGGTCTGTGGCAAAGCTTTATGGGCAAAGTGAGCTTGAGAAGGCTTGTCCTGGATGAGAGCGCTCACATTTTCCCACATCCCTCTCCAAGAACAAGGCGGGAGACTAATTAAAGCCAACAGGACTGGCGACACTTGACATTTTGCAGCTGAAGACACACTTTGAAATTTACAGGTAACCAAGAAAGAGCTCAGCCTATTTCCAGGACCCAAATGGAGGTGACAGGATGGGTTCATTAGCTAGAACTGGCCATCTCAGCCCACAGAAGAGCTGTGTGGGAGTTGATTTTTTCCAGCGAAAGACACATGACCAGGCACATCCACAGCAAAACTGACGATTGGTTCTCTGGACCATGTTGGCAAATCAGATGCCCTTAATGTTTCTGCCACCTACATGTGTCTGTCATTCTGGTAAAGCCTGGGTTTTTGTTTAAAGAATTGTCTTTTCCAGGAAAACCAACTTAAGATAATCCTCTTCAGCATGAGGATGTCTTAGGTTTAATGGAAGAAGGAAAAAAGAATTGAGGGAGGGAAGGAGGCTGTGTGTGGGGGGCTACTGAGTCCAAGGGTGAAAAATGGAAGTTCCAGGGTGAGAAGTGGGGTCAAAGGATGATGTCCTCCGGTTGACATCTTAAAACACCATTCAATGTCCCCCTCTGAAACTTTCTTTTCTGGAGTCTGAGTCTAAACAAGCCTCTCTATAAAGAACAGACTAAGAAGAAAGAAAGGAGACGCAGAGGTTACAATTGATAAGTTAAAGGAGGAGAAGAACAGAAAGGGCAAGAAGAGATGGGAAGATGAAGAAGCCTGAGCTCCAGCTCCCGGGTGTCCTGCATGCCCAGGTGCCCAAGGACACAGTGACTAACACTCCAGGGGCACAAAGTGGAAGTGATCATCTCCCCAAAGTGGTTCATGTCCTGTATTTTCAATCTGAGGAAGCTGAAATGGCCATCTGGTAAACCAAACCTAGAGTCAATCCCGGCGCCCTCCCATGGCCTGTGTGTACAGTAAGGACGCCAGGGTCAGTCAGTTCTGCCTTCTGAACTCTTGAATCTTCATCCTTCTAAAGGCCTCCTTGGCCTTTGCAGCAGTAGCCTCCAGAATTGTTCCTTTCCCACTGCAACGTGAGTGATCCTTCCAGGAGTTTATCTGTATTCGTCAGGTGGCCTCTCCTCCCCTGCTTAAAATTCTCCAGCAGGACTACAGATTGTCAGCGTAAAATTCAAAGCCGCCAGCTTATCCTTCATGGTCTGACCCTTTGCAAGCTTTCTAAACTTATCTCTGGCCCTTCAGGTGGAATAGTCACTCTAGCGTTTCCATAGACATGTCTTTGCTTTTTTAATCTCCCTTTACCTACTATTCCTTCTGTTTGAAATGTATCCCATACTACTTCCCCCATTAACACCTTTTTTTCTGTCTTATTAAGGCCTACACATCCTTGGAAGTCTCTCAGACATCATCTGCACCCAGAAGCCTCTCCCAGCATCCCTCCTCCTGGGTGAGGCACCCGTCCTCAGTTCTCTCATAAGCCGAGGGCGGGCCCTGTCATTGCATTTGGTTCTCTGGGCTTGAACTGCTGATTTATTTGCCGTTCTTCCTCAGCCGTCTCTGTGTTGTGTGTGTTGACTGTGTATCCCAACACACAGCACAATCGGCGACATGCAGAAGGTGGCCAATACCTGCTGAGTAAAAGAAGGAGTGGGAAGGAATAAAACAAAAGAGAGAGAAAGAAAAAAAGAGAAACAAGGCATGCTGATGTTTAAGACAGCAAAGGACTGCGTGCCATCTTGGGAAGATTTTTAAATATGGGTATTAGAATGTCATAAAGGGAGGGGAACAGAACGCTACCAGGCCTCTCTTCTTGGGCTGCGTAGGAACGGTTAACCTCAGCCTGGCGATGAGGTGCGTCTTCCTGGAATAACCTGCTCGCTGGCGAATGCGGTCTCTTGCCCACACCCAGGGTGCTGCGTTTGCCTCTTCTATTTCCTGCCTGCCCACTCACATGTGATTTGGCCTCTTTCTCATCAAGGAAGCTATTTTCTCTCACAACATATGCTTATTTTTTATTCTACCCATCATTCTGAAATGCTCACAACTCTGACATTTGTCAAAATGGCTTCACCTTCTGACGCGTTTGCAAATTCACTCATTTAGAGGCTTGCTGAGAGCAAAGACCTGCTCTTGCAATTTAGTGATTCAGCCACCAGGTGGCAGGACAGTGTTCCAACTGCCAGGAGCCTGCTTTCCCTGGATTCCCTTGGATGCTGAGCAGGGATCCACTCAATGCAAGAACCCCTTCTGCCATTCCTCCAGGATCAGCCTGCAGCTTCTGCTTGGGCAATTCCAGGGACAGGAGATTATACGGACAGCCCACCCTATATTCAGGTAAATCTCAGAAGTAGAGGCACTATGAAACAAGTCAACAATATTTTCTGTGCAAATATTAGGGGCCCAGCAGTTTTAAAAGAGCTGGAGATAGAAAAGTTGTGTTCTGCTCTTAAGAACTTGCATCACCTAAGAGATTTTCCTTTTATGAAAGTGAAATTCGGCCTTCATAAACTCCCAGATTCCTGACCAGCTCTGCAATACAAGCTTTCCCTTGGCCCTGGCTCTGCCCATCTCCTTTTGGGCAGCTCTCAACACTCTGGTGTGTCACTGATCCATATTCATCAAGCCCCAACCTTCTCTGCCCTACTCTCCTTTTCCCCTTGTCCCCCAAAGGAGCCTGCCAGAAGAGACTAAAAGAAATTAAATAGGCTGTGGTGGCTTCCTAAGATGTTTTCTTCTTTTTCTACCCATAAGGGAAAGATTCAAAATGTCCCTCCACCTGGGTCCACTCGGTTTGCCTGAAGTTAATTCGCTCACCAGCTGTTAAGGCTGGTTCTGTCCTTGGGTGAAATTTGGCTGCTCACCCACTCTTCTGAGCTGCAACTGGGCCTGGCCTCATTAGAAGCCATGTGGCCTCCATCGCTGGCACCATTGCTGTCCCCGGAGTCAGCCTGGATTACATCAGCTTCCTCTGATGGCCAGAAGCAGATTTCACTCTTTTTTCTCTTTCAGATTTATGCTGTTTTCTTGCTGCCTTCTGATTTTGCTTTCTACCTCAGAGATCCATCTTTAGTCGCTACCTCATTTTCAGGCAGAGGTGTTGTCATATTTTTGAATGATGTGGTCTTACTTTTCCATCTAAGCTCCAGATTGCCAGACCAACATCCGCCAGAGTTACAGTTCTGGGGAATGGTTGTCTAAAATATTATCTTTCTATTTTAAGGTTTGCCCCCAAATCCTGAGCAGACAGTATGAACGGCATAATTTTTGGCAAACTTAAGAGCATGATCTTTCCTAACAGATGCTTAAGAGAGCACCAAAAGCTCACACAGAACGGCTGCGGGTTCAAGAGAGTCACTGGCATTCTGTGGGCTTGACCCTCACTGGGTTTAGAGAGCGTGGAGAAGGCTTTTTGATAAAATTAACGGGACCGAGAAGATCTTATCTTGATCTTCTGATTTCACTGGTTGGTGCCATTCAGAAGGGCGTTGAACTTGGGGACGGAAACTAGCATGTACTGAACACCTGGCATACACCTGTCAAGCACTCTGTAAGGGATGCTCCTGTCATCCTCGCAGTAGCCTTGTCAGTATCTTGTTATTATCCCTTTTAGAAGACATGAAACCTGAGGCCTAAGACTAAGTAATTTCCAACCAACATTACTTAGATAATAGAAATTCAAACCAGGATATACTTCTAGGTCTGTTTGGATGCAAACCTGGCTCTGCTGGAAAGCAGTATATTTCTTTTCTAAATTAACTTTGATTTTTTTTTCTGATTGTGAAAGCAAAACTTGATTTTACTAAATAATGATTTCTCTAGATAATTAATTAGATAGATAGATGGATTATAATATATTTAACCATTTTTCTTTTAGAAAATAAGGTTTTCTTTTCATTCCACAAATAAAAATTCTTAGATTGCACTTGGGATTCTTTCTTCAGGACCAAGAAATACTGGCTCAGAGTGTGCACTCATTTATGGATCTAGATACGTGTGTCAAGTGGATTTCTAGAAACAAATTAATAGCAACGCATAGTAGTGCATGAGCTCACCTATCTCATTATATCTGAAGAGGCAACAATATAATAACGTCTATGGGCATTGCTTATTTTTCTTTTTTAGGAGAAAATGGCATCTTATTGTCCTAATTATTACAAGAAGGTCAAACAATTTTCAATTTAGGTCATTTTCTCCATATTTACTTTTCTATGAATTACTTATATTTTTCATTTTCTCTATTAGAGGTTTAGATATTTGTATATCTAGGATAGGCCCCCTTTCTTATTTAATGGCAAAACAACTACATTTTTTTTTTCATATCAATCTGTGGTTCTTCCTTCCCACTGTCAGAAATGAAAGCACTGAGTGCTGAACCCCTCATTCAGGGCCGACTTTGGTCAAGTAGGAAATTCCTCCCAGTCCCAGTCTGCAATGAAAACGAAATGTAGCCAAAGCTTTTATCATTTCCACCTGTCCTTGAATGCCTGCTCACTCCCCTTCCTCTCTCAAGACCAAATTCAGAAAAAAAAAGACTTAGTTTCCATATCTCTACAAAATCTTGCCAACGAATTTTGGTTTACTGATGAGTTTTCATTGCTGTTATTTCCTGTGGAATCCTCAAATATATGTATAAAGAAGACACCTTTTTTTTCTTTCAGATACAGTGGTTACTTTTCAGGTGCTGTTTTAGGTTAACTTAGTAATTTAAATACTGTTAACCAATTTTGAAATTTACTTTGGGTCCCTCCAGTTGCTTAGAAGATGAAACATTCTTTAGAATAATTTTGCATCTTTTTAAGGATTAACAGTATAAAATACAACATTTATGGTGACTAGTAATCTATCAGTAAGTATTCCCTGGGTTCATTACCAAAATATCCTTTTCCTCCCCGCCATCTAGCCAAATCTTAACTATTTTCTAAGCTCAGGCCAAGCGCCTCACCTGCCCTGATCAGACTCCCAGAAAGCATTTGCCCTCCTCTGAAGCTTTTTTTTCCTGTTAAATCTCCTTTGGCACAAAGCAGAAACCAGCCGAATGTCATTAAACTTTCCATGTCTTTGCATTTGATCTTTTCAGCCAGGTTCATTAAGTGTGCATCCACTCAGTTCAATTTATTCGACAATTTATTAAGCTCCCCTTAAGTAAGACTTTGCAAATTTATGCAATTTTACATATTTGTAAATAGACACACTTGTAATATGATATATATTCCTGTGAAAGAGATGAAAGATGAGGAAAGTGTAGAGATCAGACTACAAAGCAGTGTGTTTGAGCTGACTCATACTAGCCTGCAGGAGCCTATTGCTAAATTTTCAGGAATTTCGTAAGTTGGCTGTTAAACATTGCCATTATTAAAAATCAAGTGTGGTGCTATATGTCTCTTCCCAAATTTACATTCAGTAACATCATGTTGATAGCTTGATATTGGCCCTGGTTGGAATAGTTATACCACAGAAATTGGCAAACACTATAAATGAAACCTTGATTTATTGCTTTGTTGATTGACTAGGATTAAAAAAGTGATAGAGAAAATGATAATGATACAGATTAAACTTAAAAGTGTGTTGTGTGTATAGTCACTACCTGGAGAATAACACACAAAGAGTGAAAGAAATATTCCTCTGGTATTTGAATACCGTTATCCAACTAGGCAAACCAGTCATTCACATCATCGAACAATGAATAGAATTCTGACATACAAAGTGACGAAGCTGGAAGAGGTTTCAGTTTAATGAATACAATTTGTGTGAGAGTGAGAAACAATTTAACAATAGATCACATATCACACTTAATACATTTAATTGGAAAAGAGCTATCAGAAAGGGATGCAGTTCAATTTTCAAATCATGTTGAATTGCAACCATAGATTGGCTACAGATACAAAATTTCGGCAAAAATCAATGAAAGCATTCTGTAAGAATCGGTTGTTTATGTAAGGTCTACAACAAAGAGTATTGTATATTTTATGGCTGTTTGTAAATTGTGTGCTACACATACTTTATATGAGTAAAATTTATAATAGAATATATACATTTGTATATAATGTACCGACATTTTTTTTTTTTTGGTGAGCTTGTTCAACATCTACCTGTACACCACCACATGTATTCTTCATTGCAAGATGCACTCATAGTGAATTTTGAACCAGGGAATGGTGAGCTCTGGCTATGCTCCTGGCATCATCTCCATACACACCCTGGAGGTACATCCTTTCCTAGTTCTTTATGAAATATATGTGGCATAGGTTGTCTTCAGGGGCTCCATTCAGAACACAGGACACAGGGTCACCAGGAGTCGGAATCAACTCAACGGCACTACCACAGCCTTCAGAATAACCTAATCTCTGTTCTGCCTCTAAAATACCTAGGCATGCATTTTTTTCCTTCTAAATATGAAAATCATACAAATCAAATCTTCTTCTTAAAAAGGAACCTGGAAAGAAGACTTAAACTTCATAATTATCACATCACATCTTCTGATTCGCCCTACTGCATACAGTTCTCCAGCTCAGGAATTGTTACGGCTCAGGCAGCTTTCCTTCCCACTAGAAATCCTGTAGGGTGGAGCCTAATTCCAGAACAAGAAGTACTCAGGGGAAAAAAAGGTCACATTTTATAAAAAAGAATAAATCCTTCAGGACTCACGGAAGCTAGGACTCAATCTGACACACCCGTCATGTTGCCCATTGCCCTCCTGGGATGCTGATGATTTTGTACACAGGAAGATGGTTCTCTTCAGCGGGAAGCTCTTTTGCCTATGTTTGGGGCATTTAATGTTGGTTTCTCAGGGTTCAGTCATGGAGAGAGGAAGGCCTGATGGAGGACACAGTGCTGCTGGGACATTCTCCATCACCCCACCTGATGTCACCTTTAAATACAGCATCCCCAAGATGGTGAACAATTGAGGAAGTCTTATCTGAATTTCCTTCAATAAAATGCTTAGTTCAGATCTCCCCTCGCTGTCCCTACTCTCAAAACCTGAGCCCTAATTTTCTCCTATAAAGCTGAAAAAATACCCATTTTTGATTCCTGAAGAATTTTACACAGAGAGGAAAATAATTTGACTTAATGAATAAAGAATGACTACTGAAATTTGCTTATCTGCATTTAGTATGTTTAAATACCAGGGAAGATCAAGGAATTCATATTTGGGTATGTATGTGCGAATGAGATAATCGGGGTTTAATGAAAACCCACAGTTATTAGCTAATCAGTTCAGCTTGGTGACTATTGGTCTGTTACAGCAGGACAAGAATAATTAAGTGACACTTAAAGGTATGGGAAGAATGTTACTCAGAAATTGATGTGCCTACAGAAGGCTCCAAATGGCCGACGTTTAATGGTCCTCTCTATGTTGCCATGGCAACTCACTTTGGTAACTCACATATCCTCCGTGTAGGAAAACAAGGGGCAGAGTGTTCTTAGGAAGGTGCAACCCCCTTTAAGCAGATCTATAAGCATCGCAGATGAACAGAACTTTAAACATTCCTCCATGAATATTCATGAAGTAAGTTGTTTTTTGTTGCCTGCCTAGTCAGCAGTCACAAAACACATGGTGTGTGTTGGCAGCATCTTGCCTAGGTAGAGGGCTATGGACTGAGGCAATGGCAGGAACCAGGACCTGTGAGGCTGACTGACATTTCCATCTGTAGTGAAGGCTGGTAATTAACAGGAAGGAGTATGCCTGCAGCATTGCACCATCTGCTAGGGAAACGGCTCAATAAGAAAGGAGCTGGATAGCATCTCAGCGGTGGCGCGATCTGGTTCCGACATGAGGCCGGGCATCTGTTAGCGGAGGAGATAGACTATTAGGAAATTCGACTGGGAATGAACAACATGGAAAGAGCACTCTGACCTAGCCCATAAAAGCAACTCTTTAGAAATGGTGTCTTTTTATCTTACTTACCCAAGTCTTCTGAAAATGGTTTTCTGAGGGTCCATTACAGATCTGTTTGAAGTAACACAATGGTTTCAAAAATGCTGTTTTATTCCAACTTGAAATTCTTGAAATCAGGATACAGCTGTCATCTTTTGACAATAGAGCTAATTTCAGAGCGAGGATATGAGGTTAAATTCCTTCTTTTGTTGTTTAGATTGGGGAGCAGAGGGGGGACAAAATGATCATTTAAATGCTATACTATTCAAAATTAAGAAGGCACAAAAACCCCGCAATGCCCTAGCAGAAAGTGAGCAGGTCAAAAACCACCCCAAAATTCTTGTAATGTCCTCATATATCTGTTTTGCTTTTTCTATAATATATCTATTTCTCAATGCAAATCTCCCTCATTGTGACAAACCATACTTCCAGACTTCGGGCATAGCCATATTTTACTGGTCCCAGGACCTTGGTTGAAGAGAATGTTTTGGGTATCAAATCTAGAAACAGGAGTCAAGTTCATGGTAGAGTTACTGTGTATTTGGGCAGAATGAATAGGAAGAACATTTCTAACATCCCCCCAACCTCTATATTCTTAGGAGGTACATAAACTTCTTCTGTAGGGGGCCAGCAGACAGAAAGCTTGGTCTTTCCATACCCTTATAGGTGAATGACACTTTTAAGAATATAAATGTGTTATTGATCTTTCGACAATTAGGGAGAAACTATTAACTCAAACCGTCTCAGTCAGACTGGAGATTAGGATCTAAGAACACAGTTCCATTGACTGGGACTACTGACACATTTACAAAGTCCAGCAGATGGCAGATGACTTGAATATATACATGTGTTACTGTTACTAAATCAGAGCCATTGAATGATATTTCCTGAGGCCTCATGGTACCATATGGAATTGAAGAATATATAGACCTTGGAATTTAAATTCATCTGAGAGAGGTGGACACAAGCTTCAGATTTAAAGCATTTTTTTTTTCTCTCTCTTTTGTGAATGCTGATCATTTTGCTAATCCATGGGGATACTGGTGTCTGAAAGGGCCAGGGCAAGACAAATAGAAAAATCTCATCTTTACTAGATATGAAAAAATAAAAGTAACATTGACTGTGGAAAAAAACCCACATTTTATCCAGTTGTGTGCCGGTAAATGTTTAATAACTGTCTCCCGGGGGGGGATAAAGAGGCCCTAATTTGTAGCTTTTGCCAAATTCCAGGGTATAAATACTCCCACTGTGGCTGATTTCAAACTAGCCACATTGAAACTTGAGAATAGATGCTCACAATCAGCTCCTGGGAGCCAGTGGGGACCAGTTCCAACACACCACTGATTTTATCCCTACATGCCTCAGATATAAAGAGTTGGTAACACAGTTTTGGTGATATTGGTGAAAATGGGCCACTTTATTCAATACAGTCACTCTTGTCACATACTGACAGCAAAATAACTTATATTTATATAATGTATTATAGTCTATAAAATCCATTTATATGCATTCATTCACCTGATCTTCATAATCCTGCTGTCTAGGCAGAAATTGAGGGTATGTGTCACGCCATAGGCCATGTCATTTAGTAAGTGGGAGATGTGAACTAAGTTTCTAAGTTTTAATATAAGAGTTTGCTTCTAGATAGATGCCTGCTTATTCCTGGACATGGAACTGACCGTGTTCCACTGGATCAATACATGTCTTTGTTTCTCCATTTCTATTTTGTGCTGTTACGTTGCTGCATTTTGGCCTCAACCATTCCCTGTTATCTCATCTCAGCTGCAGTGTTTGAAGTTGCCTTAGAACGCTCACAGTAGTGTAGTGGCGGCATTCAGGCTCTCCCCTCGCCCGACTGGAGCTGCTCAGAGTCAGCTCGCACTTCCCCTTCTCTGGTGCAGTCCACCAGGCTTGGGTCATATTGAAAGTCACTGCCTCAGGAACCTGGATATCCGCTGTGTTCTGGGAGCTCATGCAGTATTACTATGGCTCATAGGTTATACCAATAAGGCAATTTAAAGAGTCACTAAGAAGAAATCTGGAGTCGTGGAAAGCATCTTGGCCATGTGGGAAGCTGGATAGCATCACAACACTGCATATTTAACAGACAAACCTCATGGCTCGAACCCTTACTCAGTTATTCAATCATTTAACAGAGCAACCGATATTACTGAGTCCTATGTGGCAAATAATTTGCTACATATAGTGGATGCAGAGATTAATGAAACAGTCCCTACTCTCAAGGATCTCACCGTAAATATTGTTCTTCCAGAGGAAATAATTATGGCTGTGAGGTCTGCAAATTCTCTAAGCAGTCATACTATTTAAAGTCACATAATAAATCAATAAGACCGTTACTTCTCTGGGGAGAGTCACTTATAGGTTACTTGTTGGAAAGTGAACAGCTCAAATTTAACATGGAGAAGATCCCCACAGTTTGGAAGGTCTACATCATGATACAGTATATTTGGTGATATGGAAGACTCAAGGTTAGAAAGAGCCCGTCAAATCCAGAGCTGTTGGAGAGCTGAACCAATTATTCCACATGTCCCCTGCCATGTATGAAGATGATAACTCTGATCCAATAAGACATGAATTTAAATTGTTTTTGATGGTTGTATTGATGACTTTTGTTGACCACTCAAACTTTCATATTTTCACGCTTATAACTTGAGCCTACTGGCTAACATCCCAATGCTGATCTGAGAGGTAGGGAGTGGCATTCACTTAGATGATGATGGTAATGACACCTCCTGGAGCTCCCCACACAAATGTAGAGGCCCTGGGTCTACAATGTACAAAATGGATCTAAACTAGCCTTAAAGGCAACCATGCTAAATGGGAATTCTACTTACAATACTAGCTCAGTGAACGCAGTGCTCTAAGCTACCTAGTCAGCATCAATATCGAAGTCAAAAGTCATTCCACCCTTATCAGAGATAGTGCTGGAATTCTTCATGGTTTTCTTCTTCCATGCCTTCTCAACACCATAGATGTGAACCTAAAAATAATCTTGGTGTTAGGATATATATTTCGCTTTAGCTTTGGAGCATCAGAATCTTTTATTAATTCACCAAAAATTGACACAAATTCCTATCATATGGCAACCACTGTTGTAGACACCTGAGCTATAGCAAACACAAAACAGACCAGGTCTTTACAGGCATACACACACACAAACACAGAGCACATCAGATGATGATAAATGTTATGAAGAAAAACAAAGCAGACATGAAAAGTGATGGTGTGGCTGGGGTGGGTTGCGGCTATTTTAGACTGAGTGCTCAGGAAGGGCCTCTCTGACAAGTGATAGTTGATCTGAGTCCTGTGTGAGAGGTAATGGGAGTCAGCTATGTAATATTTGGAGGAGGAAGGGTAGCCCAGGTGGAAGGAGCAAAAATACTCATGATCTGAACTAATTGCCTGGAAGGACCTCAGTGGATTATTGGAAAGATTAACTGCTATACCTAAAACTGTCTTTCTCAATATATAGAAGACAGCTGGTGAGTTTCTGCCTAGATATATCCTAAAACTATTGAACACAGGGGAAATGGTACAAGGGCTGACAGACATCTCCACAACGTCCACCTTAAGAAAACTGCCGCTCTCTCTTGGGAAATTTGGTATCACATCCTTGGCATCCTTAGTCCCTATTCTGTTCCTCAGAATTATGAGTCTTGGAAATCAGAACTGCTCTCTTCTCCTCTACCCCCATACGCTTCCTGGTAGGCAGTAGTTACGTGGTTTCTCTTTACTAAATTACATTTAATATATGCATGCCTTTTTCTTCATTAAAAATTTTATTGCTTTTTTAATTACATGAGTAATATGTGTTTATTTTTGAATAAGTTCAAAATTTAAATGAGAATAAATAAGAAAATAAAAGCACCTCGGTCTTATTCAAACAAACTGCTGTCAACATGTCTTAAATATTTGCTGTACTTCCAGAATATTTGTGTATATTATATTTTAACTACCCAAAATGAATCATACTGTACACACAATTTAGAAATTTGTTTTACTTTTTTCACCAAATATTTTAATGTCTTTTTATGTGGATAAATGTTCTTCTATAACATCACTTTTTATGTCTGCATAGTGTTGCACTATATAGTTGATCAAAATTTATTTAAGCAGGCCTTTGTTACTAAACATTCTGGTTGTTTAAAATTATTTCTTATTATGAAAAATACTGTTGAACACAATTTTAGTTGAGTCAAATCGCCATCGGCACTTTTCCTTATGATATATTCCTAGCAGGAGAATTGATAGGGCATAAGCCTTTGACCTAGTAATATCCACCCCAAAAAGTTGTATCCTTTTGTGAGGTTGTTGATTTCACAGATGTTTATTACTTGTAGTATATGGTCCGATGGTCCTATGTTCCTATAGTGACAATGAGGGGCTGTGTCATCAAGGATTATTTGTATAATTACTAAGCTTTGCCAACCAAGGGCTGCACAGTCCCATTACCCCACACATTTCTAATTAATAGTGCTGCACAGCAGCTCCACAAGATGTCAGAAAGGTAAAGCATTACATCTAGTACTTTTATATCAATTGCATTGATTGGTACCATACTGAAATGATAGAGATTATCAATAAACCCACATTCTGATAGTTGAGAGCCATTGTGTCTGGCCCTCTTCACATCAACAACATGGGGGACGGAGTATTTTATAGGGCAACTTTAAAAAGTCCAGTCTCCAAGATCCTTCAATCAAGCAATAGGATATTTGTCAACTCATGTTTTGCCTCACCATCCCCAAAGCTGGAAAATTCTCCCCACACCTCCCTGTGATACCACAGTTCCTCAGGATCCCTCATATGTGCCCCCTCCCAATGGTGCCTGTTTGGGACCAAAGGGTGAACATTGGTTTGATCTGGAGCATGGCTCATGCCCTAGTTGTTTCTTACTACTATGTTCTCTGATTCTGTGGATATGAGGTCAGTTTTCAAGTATATACCCAGGAGTTCTGGTGAGGTGTTCAATTGTGCTGCGTGGTGGGTGTGAGTTATCTTAGGTAAAAGTTATTTCTTGCTCAGATCACAGTATAACCTCCCACGATCAAGAGATCTGGAACATTCCTCATAAATATATCATTCCTAGGCAGTGGTAACTGGTGAGTGACTGAACTTTAGAGAAGGGAATCCTCAGAACAGTCATGTTTAAACCATCGGCCATACAACTTGTGGGAAGTAAGAGAAAGCTTCGTTGTTTGCTGGTAGTGAGCCAAATCCCCTACAGGGATAAATAATGAAATAGCTGCTAGCGTCTCTGAGAATATAACCAAATTACATCTTTGGAGGTCAATGGATTATAAAGCCCCAAAGCCTGGCTCTGAAGGCTGTAAATATACCTCCTCTTCCTGCTCCACCCTCTGGGGACTTGAGGCAAAGTTGGCAAGGATAGGATATAATGGGAACCCATTGCATAGGCATATTCAGAAGAGAGGTGAACCGTTCTAGCACTGGACAGTCCTAAAGCAAAATGTGGGAAGGTCACTATAGATTCCTAGGATTGGATTTCTAGTAGACCACCCAAAATCTCACCCTGAATTATGTTTGCTGTGGATTGAGAAACTGAGCTTTCTCTACAGCTGGTGGAATGGGCAAACCTATTTTTCCCTGTCCCCCTCTTCTGTCTTCCCCCTTCTCTTTCTCATATCTATTTTTCTGCCAGCAGGTTTCCTTCAGCGTTCAATCAAGGGCAATATGTCCTCAATCAACATTTTTCATTTTTTATGCAACGCTGTCCTTTAAAGCTTTTTGCAGCTGGTTGGCAACTGAATTGCTGCCAATATTCTCTGAGAGCTTCCCCCGGTGCGTGCACATCAGTCGCCTTCCCAGGGCTCTTCAAGTCCCCTGGAGGCAGCTTGACTTGGAGCGCACCTGAATTGACTGACCAGGCTGTGGCTGCACTCAAGGTTTACAACTTCTTGGAGCCCGGCCCCCGGGTGGTGGGGAGGAGCACAGAGAGGTCAGCAAGTAATCGGATGCAGTTGGGAAACAGGGAATGTTTTGTGCAAAAAAGAGAAATCTAGTGTTTAATTTGGGGAATGGTAAGCATGTCATTAAAACGACAGAGAAGCATTCTGATGGCGGAAAAGAGCTGGGCAGGGAGTCAGGAGACCTTTGTGTTCTTGGTGCTGCACTAACTTACTCATTCTCAGTTCTTGAATAGTCAGTGAACTTATTTTACAATGCATTCAGAAAATAAAAGGATACTGGACTGGTTCTCTCCATTAGCATTTTCTACCCTAATATTCCAAAAGTTTCTTCCTCCTGCCTAGGATCTGTGGGGAGACTAGCAAGATTCCACCAAGAAACTGCTGTCCAAGGTGTTGTGAGTGGACAGAGTCCTAACTGATGCGTGGTTTAACTTGTGTGCCTGGGAAGCTCTCTAAATCTGAAGTGCTCTTAAAGTCCTCCTCTCCCACTCAAATTTTGAGCGAGAGCTCCTCTGGGAAATCAGTGCAGATATGAGCCGGTCCCCACGCACCTGTGTGTTTTATCTGTGAAATGATTACTCTGCAGGAGGGTCCATGAATCTTCCAAATATGCACTTTATAAGGGAATAACTCAACGTCCAGCAATCACAGTGAACTCCAGCCCTTCATTGCACAACAGTCTGTGTGTGTCTGCATCACTGCCCGGACATGCGGAGAGGAGGGAGCTACATCAGGATGAGACACTCACAACTCACCGGGGGCCCCTCAGACCTAGGTCAGACACTCAGCTACTCATTTGCTGATTTTGCAACCTTGCAACCAAATTATATACCCTCTCCAGATCTCACTAAACATTCAGTAAAATAGAGACAATTTCTTTTCTTTTTCCCTTTTGTTTTTTTTTGTGTGTGTGTGAGGAAGACTAGGCCTGAGCTGACATCCGTTGCCAATCCTCCTCTTTGTTTTGCTGAGGAAGAGTGGCCCTGCGCTAACAGTCGTGCCCATCTTCCTCTACTGTATATGGGATGCTGCCACAGCATGGCTGACAAGCGGTGTGTCTGTCTGCACCCGGGATCCGAACCCGTGAACCCCAGGCCACTTAAGCGGAGCACGCAAACTTAACCGCTACGCCACTAGGCCGGCCCCAAGACAATTATTTTTTCTATCTCAAAGACTTGCTACAGAGGTTTAGTAAAAGACTTTCCACCCTTACTGGGGTTTTCAGAGTTGTCTCACATTTCATGTGGCCTAAAACCTCCCCCCAAAACACAAACACTTCATTCTGTCTCTCCCCTAATCCATCTCTCTCCATGTCCCAATATTTGATATTTCCCCATCTCAGTAAATAATGCAAACATCCACCTGGCAAAGCAGAACTCTAAGAGAAATCAATTCCCTTTTTCTTCATATCCAATCTATCAGTAAGGCCTATTTATTAAAAAAAAGCAAACATATTCCTAATCTGTCCACTTGTCCCTTCCTTCACTGCCACCACCTTGGTCCAAGGTATCATCCTACCTTGCTCAGATTAGTGACACGTACTACTAACTAGTCTTTCTATTCCCATATTTGTCATTTTACGAACCACCCACTATATTCCACACAGACTGATATTTTTAAATCCCAAATTATATTTTTCGCATTCCTCCCACTTCAAACTTTTCGAAGCCTTCCTATTAGAATAAATTTTGAGTTCCTGACCAAGACTTAAACAGTCTCCATAGACTCTGTCTGTCTCTCTGCCCTCCATACCATTCACTCTATAATTTGCTCACTGAATTCTGGCCAAACTGGTTGCCTTGGTTTCCCTCATAGACACCAAGCTCAGGCAATCCCATCATTGGGTTCCTGCACTTGCTATTTCCTTTGTCTCATCTCTCTGTCCTCAGATCTTTCTTTACATAGCTGACCCCTTGTGTCTTTCTGGTCACAGCTGAAAGGTCACCACTGCAGGCACTCACTGGCTAGCACATTGCCATGCCCTATGTTATGAGCAGATATCACTATCTGCAAATCTTATTCACTTATTTATTTTTCTGTCTCTCCATCACTAAAATATAAGCTGCACTATAACAGAAGTTTAAGCAACCCAGTGCTCTGAATTTCCACATGTTGAAGTAGAGTTAGCTTAAAAATATTGTTACGAAGATTGGAATATTAAGACTGTTTACATACATGCCCAGAAGAGTTGTTTATATGTATATGTGAAAACAAAGGCTTAAGAGTCAGCTGGTTTTAGACTCGAATCTAAATTTCAGCTACTTCTACTTTTCCTTCTGCTTCCTGCTCAATCAGCTGATTATTGAGTGTGGTGCTAATAGAGTACAATTTGGTAGAAGCTTCTGATATTTTTGTTATTTATTAGATATTTCTTTAAAAACTTCTCTGGTGCACCATGGCACACAAATATGAGAAAAACATAATCCAAATATGGAGTCAGCATGTCTAGGTATTACATCATTGATCTACCACTTTTTAAGAATTTGACCCTCATTTGTAAAATGAAAAGGATGTGAATTACCACACAGAGCTGGTGGATGAAATGAGTTTAACACAGACAAAGGTCTTGACCACTGGTGAATGTTAATGCTGCTCCTTCTTCAGTTACACTTTCAATCTACTCATAAATTTAAAATTCTCTTTAAGAGAAGGTCCAATAACTTGAAGGTACTGCTATATCTTTTGTGCTGATCGAGCAGAAGGAACAGCAGGTAGTACAAGACATGAAATACTCCATTTAAAAGACCATCAGGCTAAGTTTGATTATATGCAGGGAGTTGAAAGATGAGGATGACTTGTAAACTAGACATGTGTTTTAGAAAATGCTAAGTTTAATATCAGCTTTTTATCTTCTTGTGACCTTGCACCTTGCTTTGGAGAGTAAATTAAAATAATCTAAACTTGGTATTGATAGAAATAAACTGAATTAAGGGCCAAAAGGTCTGGCTTACTAGATATGAGAACTGAAACATTTTTTTTTAATCTTTGATTTCCAGGTTCTTCATCCAAAAATGGGACAAATACTGCCCATTTTGCTTTCTGTCCACATTTTTTAAAAAGTTTATAAAAATGGTTTTTAAATGATAGAAACTAAATAATAATGTTATAGATTAGATTTACCTGTTTGAAGTCAGAGTAAAATTAAGACACTTAGTTGTCTGAGGGAGAATTTGGATTTATTATAAGGAAACACTTCATAACAAAGTTAGCTGTTTAACAAGAAAATCAACTAGAGTGAGTTCTCTGTCACTGACAGCATTAAATAGAATTTAGAGAACTATTTTAGGAGCAGCTGAGTTAATCTTTCTATGTATCTTTAAGCCATCTAAGGGTCTATTAAATAATGTGTGCATTATAATAGCAATGTAAGCACATTACAAAGTTTAGAGATGAGATATGAGGATAAGAACTATTAATGGAAATCTGAATAAATGGAGATATACACTAGACTTGTGAAAATGCCATTGTCTCCAAGCTGATTGATAGATTCAGTGTAATTCCAATCAAAATCCCAAACGGTTTTACGGCACTTGCTAATGTGATGCCATATTCTACATAGAATAGTGAAGGGTCAAGAGCAGCAGGATACTCCAAGATGGTTTAAGTGGTACTGGATTTACCCTTTCTTTGTGAACAGCTGTGGAGCCAGAAAGGCTGTATGAAGTAAACTATATAGCATTGTTTCCAAGCACAAAACAATAGGATGCTCAGAATGGTGAGCTCCACATTCACTGGGCTTTCTGACAGGGGCTCTTTCTGATAAGAAAACCCGGGTGTTCTCTCCTTTGGCACTAGTATGAGCTTCAATCCACTAAAGCCCCTTCCCACACATAGGAACTCTCATCCCAGCCCCACCGCCAACCCACAATAAAAATCCAGGCCAGTCTTGTTTCTATACTGTCTCTCAAGCCATTTCAGACCTGCGTTAGAGGCATTCCCGGCTCTCTTCAGAGACTTCAGTTATGGAAGGAGAAACCTTTTTTGTGTGTGTGTGAGGAAGACAAGCCCTGAGCTAACATCTGTTGCCAATCCTCCTCTTTTTACTGAGGAAAATTGGCCCTGGACTAACATCCGTGCCCATCTTCCTCTACTTCATATGGGATGCCGCCACAGCATGGCTTGACACATGGTGCGTCGATCTGTCCTTGGGATCCGCACCTGCGAACCCTTGGCCGCCGAGGTGTAGCATGTGAACTTAACCGCTATGCCACTGAGCCGACCCCAGGAATAAACCTTTCTATGCTCTCTTGGTGTCTGTGTGTGGCATCATCAGTTTCAACATCCAAATTAATTTTGAGTGCAGTGTTTATAAGCCTCTGTAGGTGACCATAAAAATTACATTACAAAAATAATCTGTAGACTGATAACTTTCATGTATATAAATATATCACCTCAACAATATTAGCAGATAAAATCTAGCAATACAAAATATAATATGTCATGGCTAGGTGAGGTTTATCCCAAGAACGCAAGCCTGGTTTAGCATTTGAAAATCAATCAATAAAATTCATCATATTAACAGAATAAAGAGAAAAAAAAACATATGATCAACTCCACAAATACAAAAAGTATTTTACAAAATCCAACATCAACTCATTATAAAAACTCAGAAAACTAGAAATAGAAGGGAACTTTCTCAACCTAACAAAAATTTATATAAAAAAAAACACAGCTAGTATCATTCTTAATGTTGAAAGACTGAACATTTTTTCTTTAAGATTGGGAAGAAAGCAGCATTGTTTCTTCTCATTACTTCTATTATACATTGTACTGGAGGTTCTAGCCATGTAATAAGACAAGAAAAATAAATTTAAAGCATACATATTAGAAAGGAAAAAGTAAAACTATCTTTACTTGTAGTTAACATAATCATCTGTATAAAACAAACAAACAAAACTTCTGAGAAATCTATAAAAAAGCTACTAGAACTAAAAGTTAATTCACCAGATTACAGGAAAGCCGCACAAAAGCTATTAGAACTAGTAAGTGAATTAGTGAAATTACACCATGTAAGGACAATATACAAAACTCAATTGTCATTGTATACATTAGCAACAAACAATTGGAAATGGAATTTTTGAAAGCAATACCATTTACAATAGAATAAAAATATAAAATGCTTAGGGAAAAATTTTAAAAATGTGTTTAAGTTTTGTACTTTAAAAACTATTAAGGGGCTTGCCTGGTGACATAGTGGTTAAGTTTTCGTGTTCTGCTTAAGCAGCCCGGGGTTTGTGGGTTTGGATCCCAGGTGTGGATCTACACACTGCTCATCAAGCCATGCTGTGGCAGCAACCCACATACAATAAATAGAGGCAGATTGGCACAGATGTTAGCTCAGCGACAATCTTCCTCAAGCAAAAAGAGGAAGATTGGCAGCAGATGTTAGCTCGGGGCCAATCTTGCTCAACAACAACAAAGAAAAGTAAAAAAATATGTATATATATATCAAACATTGCTGAAGAAATTAAATATATATTAAATAGAAAGATACACTCATGGATAAAGTTTCAATACTGCTAATGTTAGTTCTCTTCATTTTGAACTGTAGTTTCAATGCAATCTCAATCAAAGTCTCAGAAGACTTTTCATTTTAGACATTGAAAATTAAATTCTAAAATGTATATGGAAAATGATATATAGCTACAGTTACGGCAATTTGACCAAGGTATCAACTAGAGGTCCATTGAGAGACCTATACATTTACGAAAATTTACTTATGAAAAAAGTATATTTGAGATTAATGGGAAAGAATAATTTCTTTAACACATTAGGTTGTAAAGAAAAAGATGAAATTGAATCCCTATCTTCACACAATAAACAAAATTTAACTTCAGAGGAATTAAATACTATTTTTACTAACAGAGACAAAAACTCGGTAAAATCTATAGACTAATAATATTTAGATCTGCTGATCTAAAACAAAGTAAACTGGGTTGCCTATTAAACAAAGATTAAGTTGACTACAGAAAAATTAACTTTATTCATCAATAAAATGTCTTCAAATAGTAAAAAAGAAACAGTGCCTTAAAAGAGTAAAAGGACAAACTGCCAACTGACAGAAGAAATTCATAAAACACAAAACCAACAAAAGATTAAGATTGATTATATAAAAGGAATTCCTAAAAATCAGTAAGAAAGGTACAGATAACTGTTGAAAATAGGAAAATAGGCAAAAAAGATGAGCAAACAAAAGAGAAAATAAATGTGGCCAATATCATTAGTTACCACAGAAATGCAAATCAAAACCAAAATGGAATCCTCTGCTATGTCTATTTAATTAGAAAAAAAATCTGAAAATACCAAGTATTGGAGTAATCGTGGAGTCACAGAATCTCTTTCACATTGCATGGAAATTGGAGCAACCATTTTGGGAGACAGTTTGGAATTTTCATGGAAAGTTAAACATTCATTAGCTTACGTTTCAGCAATTCTAGCCCTAGACATATACTCTAAAAAAACTTTTGCCTATGAATCACGGAAGACACATGCAAGAATGTGTGTTTAAGTTCTATTAATGGTAGCACATATCTGGAGAGAATTCATGAACCGGGAGTGTAGTGCATGAATGGACTCTGGTATCTTCACACAGTGGAATACATTCAGCCATGATGGATGAATCTAGTAAAATAATATTAAGTGCAAAAGGAATTCAAAAGATTATTTTCATCATGACACTTTTTAAATAAATTTATTTAAAAAACTATGATTTTACAAACCATATATTGTATTGGTACTTAGAGATGCAATAGAATTACATAAAAAGAAAGAAAGAAAAAAAATGATCATCCTGGGACACAGGAAGTTGGTTACATAGAGTGATCTTCACCATCAAGGAGGTGGGAAAGTACCATGTCATTAAATGTAGGTTATTATTCAGGTCCTAACGGTTTGTTTTAATTAATGGAGGATTAGGTGTATTTTAGATTATTCAAACAAACTAAACAAATAAATAAAGGTGAGTCTGAATAAATGATGCTGCTGTAAATCACTGATTACAGTTCATGTAATTCTGTGACTTTAAGAGCAAGAAAAATATTTAAATAAAAGGGAAAGACCATTGAAGAAAATTGCCCACTCTAACAATACCACAATACAACTGTAAGCTTATTGTTTTATTTCCTTCCAGAATTTTCACCTACACAAATGTTTTCTTTGCAATATATCAATTACACTGTATTTACAAATTTGTATACTAATGTTTGCATTTAATGTCACATCCGAGATTATAGTAGTTTTTTTTTAGTGAGGAAGATTAGCCCTGAGCTCACATCTGTTGTCAGTCTTGCTCTTTTTTTTTTGTTTGAGGAAGATTGTCCCTGAGCTAATATCTGTGCCAGTCTTCCTGCATTTTGTATGTGGGTCACCGCCCTAGCATGACTGACAAATGGTGAAAGTCTGTGCGTGGGATCCAAACCCATGAACCTGGGGCGCGAAAGCGGAGTGTGCTGAATTCAGCCACCATGCCATGGGGCTGGCCCAAGATTACAGTATTTTTTAAAATATATCTTTTGTGGCAGAAAGTGGATTAGGAAGGTTTCAATTTACACGTGCCTTCAAGACTCTTGTTGCCAAGCTGCTCTAAAGCCTTACAGATCTCTGTGAATGTCCAGATTGGACACAGTGAATGAGCCCTGTCTGGGTATCTTGTTGATTCTCTTTCCTTCTTTTTTTACTTAATGTGTTTTTCATATCCTCAAAGGCATCAAACTCTTGAGAAATTTGCATATGCACTTTCTCCTGCAGGAAATGCTCCCCACTATCCCACTACCTCTGCATGACTGTCTTTGTTCCCCATTTCTGGCTCTCACATCACTTGCTTATTTCCTGTAAAATGTTTCTAACAAGTAATCCTATTAATTGTTTGCTTATTCTCTTTGCCCTCGTTGACTTGAAGCCCCGTGAGGGCAGGAGCCATATGCGCCTGGTCCTCTCCAGTATGCCTGGGCTAGCAGATCTCACGCTCGGGCACGCTGTAGGCTCTCAGTAATAATCACTGAATTACTGTTGAGGGAATACTTCACGTCAGCTGGTTTGAAAAAATTGTCTCACCCCAACCAGCTTGATAATGGCGGTCATCTGTAGCCTGAATGGAATAACTCTCCTCGGCTTCCTGTAAGGGAGGAGAGGAAATCAGGATTACCATGGTCCATCCTCTTGCCTTTGCTCCCAAAAGATTTTATGAGAGCAAAGAAGTTGAAATTCACAAGAAAAACCTTGTTTTAAATCAGATCTCATAGCAATATTTCTTTTTTAAGCTGTCAATTGTGTTTTTTTTAATTTAAAGTACAGTTCATATGTATATAGCTGGGAGCTTCTGAATTGGGGGTTAATTTTCATTGCCAAAAAGAGCACTTAGAAACTATTGAAGTTTTCCTTTCATTTATTTTAACAGAGCAGAGATCATATTTCTCCTTGTCTTAGAACAGGTGAAGGGCCATCTTCATTTTTCAGGGGACCTAAGCAAATTTAGTTTCATTGAGTGGTTATGTCTGTTCACTGTCCCCGTGGCTCTGGTCTTTGTCACATTTTTCTCTCCTCCTTGACCACACATATTCCTAAACTTGCCTGCATCCTAGTGATACTCTTTTAGCAGGTTATGTAAATCCCACTATTCTGATTGCATTATTCTTTCTGTATATAAGTATTTCATTGATTTCTCCAAGGGCATATGTATTTGCTTAGCTTTTATGTAGACATTGTTAAACTCAATCTGGATTTGATTCCAAAGACTATGGTCACTCTACAAAAATCTCCATGAGGGGTATAATCAAGTTGGTCTGGTTTGCTGCTATATCACCAACTTGCACAGTGCTTGGCTTATAGTGGGAGATGCAAAAAATGTCTAAATGAGGATTGAGAAAGTCTTTTCTGCTCACCCTTGAGAAGAGAGAGGATATGCTCAAGGGTGGGCTAAACCCTGCGAAAAGGGATGTGGGTGCTTAGTCTTATCCGGAGCTCGATCAGGTATGGGTTTCAGATTTGTGGTTAGGACACTGTAGCCATGAAAGAAAGGGATTCCATCTGTGACCTACATTTCAATGTTTTAGTTTTCTTGGCAAAGGCATCTGGTTGGCAATGGGAACCCTCCTGTTTTCTTCCTTGGTCGGTGTCTCTGAGCGCTGCCATCTGAGGACCATTGCTGAGTTCTGCACTTAAGGTTTTGAATCTAAAAGTCACAAGCTCATTACAGACATATTTATTCCCTACAAGTGTTTCTTGGACCTAAACAGATGGTTTGGACACCACCCAGCCTGGTTTGGTCTGATCTTTTTTATATCCAAACAATATTTTATTATCACGATGAAATTGTAGAGCACAACAAATAATGTAAATGCTATTTATTGGCACTTAGAAAATTTCCATTTTAAGAAGTCGCCGGAATTAAAACCTTCCAAGCATGTGACTATCAACGGCTTTTTTACTTGTCTCTGTAAATATGAAAATGAACTTGCCCAAATATATCAAAGATAATGGATTCTACCTTTGCATTCACTGATGATGTCACCGATATTATTCATTTACTCATTCAGTCCATAAACAATTATTGAATGTCTGTCTATAAAAGACACTGTGTCTGACACACTGGATATAATTTACACAGCAGTTCTTCCATCAAAGATCACAAAATAGAGTAAAAAAGAGGAGATATAATCACACATAACAATGACACCAGGTAGAAAGCACATACAGACCTTCAGAGAGGTATGAAGAAACTGGTGTCCTAGTACAGAGAGAAAGTGATAAAATCATGACCAAGATATGGACCTCTTTGAAGCCATAATCACAACAGCTCTTAATCCCTACAAGCATTTGAAGAGCCCTTAGATCCCACTTTGAACACATCATACCATCAAAGGTTAATATTAGTGAAAAGATATAAATAAGGAAGTGGAGACAATCCAAAGCATCTATCATACATTTGACATTTTCCCCCTCCCAAATGTTACAGTTCAACTCAATTCCAAGTCACGGTATAAGACCATTTTCCAAGGTGTATTTGAAAGTATACACTTTATAACCAGAGATAGAGAGTATTTCAAGTCAAAAATGTTATATTTCATTCCCTCTCCTCAGACTCAATAGGAGGTTTTCAAGAG
This sequence comes from Tapirus indicus, assembly GCA_031878705.1. Classification (NCBI taxonomy): domain Eukaryota; kingdom Metazoa; phylum Chordata; class Mammalia; order Perissodactyla; family Tapiridae; genus Tapirus; species Tapirus indicus. The sequence goes on along the minus strand of CM062923.1, from coordinate 6,092,248 downwards.
TGTGCTGAATTATTTTTTCAGAGGAGAAATGGGTCCTGCAGGTAACCAAGGCGTTGGGGTCTCCCATCATTGACCATCAGGGGATGTGCCTGCTGCATCAAGAAAATACAACACCTCGAGGAATGAGAGCAAAATCAGCACATGCCCCATTTAAACTAAACACAATTCTGACATCTTCCTACTATTTAAAATGCTAGGAAGCAATTGACTGAACTGTTTCCAGAACAGTTCCTTGGTGAATGTCACACGTCACCCTGTCCCTATGTGGATCTTGACAAGGCTGCCGTCCCATGGTCCATGTGCCATGGATGCCTTCTGGGGTTCCACTGCACTTCACATCTCTCACCCCTGCGTCAGTACAACTTTCTACTGATTCTGGCTGTTATCTCGGTGTGTGGAAAAAATCTGTTTGAAAATATGCAGTTTCAGCTTCCACCCAGTTCATAAACAGAGTCACTTTCATTAGATCTCATCAGATCTTATTTGGAGTATTCTCTCTTTCTGATGAATCTCTGGATATGTGCATTACTGGAAAGATGTTTCTTTTTGCCCTTTCAAGAAAGTCTTCTCTAAAAACCAAACAAAGCAGAAATGAGCAAAAGCTTAATTTCTCTTCAGGCCCACTCCCTAATTTCCTGTCTGCTGTATTTCCATTTAAGTATTTATGAACCCAGGGCATTGTTTATTTTCATGATGAATACATTTGGGGTTAAAAATAAAATGACAGTCTTCAAATTCTGTAATATTTCTTAGATTTACATTCTTCTTTTCTGGGAATAAAATAAAATTGAAAATTTTCTTCTTTTTAAAAATCATCTTTAAGATTGCTAGTTCAGCCATTTGCTGCCTCCCTTTCTGATGTTACATATCTCATTTATTTTAAAGATCACTGTAAAATAGATGGAAAAAATTCATTCCGAAATGTAAATTTTAAAAAGCTAGAATTGGGGTTCCACCCACCCAAGAAGTGCATTATTTTGTGAAGAGAGAGATGTATGTTTTTGTGACACATTTTCATTCTTTAAACAAAGTGCAGAAAAAAGGAAAAAGACTAATTAGCAAGAATGGTTTGATTTTCCAATGATTTTAAGATCTATCCTTCCTAAGAAAAATCTCATAGTTCTATGAAATTGGCAGCTTTTTGTGGCTGTTAAGAAAAAAAAAATAATAAGAGTATGTCAGTAGCCCAATTTATCTTCCAAACATGGAAACATTAATCTACTTCTGAGCAAATGCCCTTGATGAGATTGTATTATTTCAAGGGCGTTAATGGTAAAAGAAAAAATGACTTGACCTCTATATTTCTCGGTATTCGCTTGAAACGCTACAGCAGTGATAGGTACTATCACACAATTAAGCAGTTGATTATATACGCACTTACTATTTTCTTCTAGTTTTTCTATAGAATGTCTTTTTTTTCCCCCCTCTGCTTTAAGGAGCATAATTATAAAGTCCTTAACAGGAGCTGTAGCTGATATTTGACCCCACTCTTAGCATGGGGGGCAGTGGCTGGCACATGTAAATCCTCTGCCTTTCTCATCATACATGGCTCCAAATAGCACTATGTGTTGGAGATCCCCAAGACTATCCTCAGGTCCAAGGGATTGTCAGAAAGATTCACACAACTCAGAAAAGTTGTTATTCTCATGGCTATGGTTTATCGCAGTGATAGGATACAGAGTAAAATTAGCAAAGGGAAAAGACACATTTGGTGGAGTCCAGGAGAACCTGAGTACCAGCTTCCAGTTGTCTTCTCCCACTGGAGTCATTTGGGCAGCATGTAATTCTCCAGCAGCAATGTGTGACAACACGTGTGAAGTGCTGTCAAACGGTGAAGCTCACCCAAGGTTTGGTGCCCAGGGTTTTTATCGGGGGTCAGTCATGTAAGCATGCAATGCCATAAAACTGGCCTCAGCTACTCAGACCCCAGCCCCCTCAGAGGTCAGACTGTTACATCATGGCCCAGAACCCCAGGCATGCAAAAGCAGACATCCACCATAGTTCCCACCATTGGCATAAACTATCTGGCTTGGCCCCAAACCTCAAGTTTACAAAAGATTCTTATCAGGAAGGCTATTCCAAGGGCTTGGAGGTGTCTCCCAGGAACTGGTCAAGGGCGATCTTTGGAATGTGCAGGGTTTGGATAACCCAGGCCTGCCAAATTATCCCTTACTGCAAAGGTCAGATATTTGATTCCTTAAATTCTCTTCTCGAGATACTAATTCTGGCTTTCAAGGGAAGAATATAGATGAAAAACTCAACCGCAAGTCCAGAGAAACCACATTTCTTTCAAATCAAAGTCATTTTGCTCTATTTGGTTTGACCATGAAAATGATAGCAAGGCAAATTGAGAAGTGATATGATAGTTAAAAAACAAACAAACAAAAACAGTTAAGCAGCTTTACATGACATTTCTACCATTCCAATTGTGTGATTTGGGGCAAATACTCAAGTGGTCTATCTTCTCTTTTCTGATCTATAAAATAAATCCAAAAGACTGCTTTGAGAATTAAATAAAATAATGTAAGTGAAAACACTATTTTCAGTGCTTGAAAGACTAGGTCCTCCAAAAAGTAGTAACATTATGCGGGCAACATTATTGACAGGAAGAGAAAGGCATTGAGAAAGAGAAAAAATTAAGAGTATTTCAGTGTATAGCAAAATTTTTTCACATCATGGTACGTGCGGAAAGTGGTCATCTTTTTACTGCACACTGGAAGAAGGATTGCCTGCTGGAAGCACTGGACAAAGGACCCAGAGTTGTGGCTGTTTTAGGTCCCCCCTGCCATGCCCTAGCTGGCCTACTAGACAGCTAAATGAATCAATATCTTGGCCTTTCTATAACCGGTCATGGCAAACACAGTGAGAAGTTCCATATGACATGACTGATAGACTTATTGGACCTAGACTGTGACCATATTCCATTGCAGTAGATGTGGTCATGACAATTGGGGCAATAAAAAGACTCTACTATAGCATAAGCCACCTGTTGACTAAGCAACTTTCAATCATCCAGTTGTCCATGACAAGCCAACTCTGTCCCCACAGATACTCCCTAGTTTAGGTGGAGGGTAAACAAGAGGGGAGTAAAGAGAGGAAATTGAAATGCAGTCTGGACATGAGATGAAATGGATGAATAGATGGATGGACCTATTTAAGAACTGTGATGAAAGATTAGGGATCAGACAGTGTAATTTCTTGATTTTCTTCTCATCAAAAAATTGCTGCTGGCAATTTGTAAAAATCTGGCATGAGCTAGTTAACTCTATTAAATAAAGTTTGCTTGTTTTCCACTGTTTTTAATGAGGGAGTTGAGCCATATTAGTAGTTTTCAACTCCAGCTACACATTAGAATCACCTGCAAAGCTTCAAACAAAACAAAACAACAAACAACAACAACAAAACAATGAAGTCAAGGCCCCATCTCCATCTCCAGAGAGTCTGACTTGACTGATCAGACATGAGCCCGTGGATGAATATTTCTTACAGTTCACCAGGAGGTTCTAATGTCCAGCTACTGAGCTAATAATTCAGAATCCTTTTATTCTATTATCACCAAGGAGATTTCTGGCAATAACGATAAATAATACAAAAGATAGAATAAGATGGAATGCAAATACTAACATTTGAATGAACAATTTTGAGTGCTTTTCTCCATTCTGAGGATAAATTCATTAGAATTTGGGAATACAGTCAAGGGAAGGAAGTCTTCACGGAAGAGGAAGTGTTTGCTCTGTAAAGCAGATATGAAGATTCAGTGATATGGCTAAGGAGAAGATGCCAATGTAAAGAGCTGGACACCATACATAGCGTGACCAAGCATCCTGTTTGCCTGGGACTTAACTGCTTTTATCACAGAAAGTCTCACAGTCCAGCAAAGCCCTCTGTCCTAAGTAAACTCAGATGCTCGGTCATCCTATATACAAGATTTTGCCTTTTTAGAACTGGATATAACTTCTGACTGAACTGACGCATGTATAGACACAAGAAGAAACATCCTCACAACCAATGGCTCTTTTGTTGACAACTATTTATGGTTATCTTAAAACTAACCAACTAATTCCTTAAACATAAGTAAATACATAGACGAATAAGAAAGAAAGAACAAGCGGTCTCTGTGTAGCAGGTGTGTGAAGTCTGAATTGATTCCTGTCTCTAAGCTGGGGTTGAATTAGTGCCAACTGTTCACTGTGATGACACTTGTCTATTTAAGAAGCTGTCATGTATCTGTGTATCTCTTAAGGTTGTGGCCCTGCCTCTTGTTCACACTGACTTGAAGAGAAATCCGCTTTCTCAGCAAATGGTCTCTTTATGACTTGTATGTAGATCAAGCAGTCGCCTACCGTTCAATATAACAATGCTTATACCTGACATTGTACTCTGTTTTTTACGTGCTGACAATGCTGGCTTTATTTTTGAGCAGAATCGTCAATCGTCACGTACACTTCAAGTGATATCAGTGCAGAAGCAGCCACTTCCTTAAGACGTTGGGCAAGTGTGTTAGCCAGCTTTCACTGAGATTTGTTGTGGTAACAAAAATAACCATCCATGGCTTACAAAACAACAGATAATGATTTCACGCTCATGTTGCCTGATGGCCTCTATGGCTTGCCTGCATTCCGCTCTGCTCTGTTAGGGGACCAGGCTCAAGGGGCAGTCACATGGGGAATATGGCCTCTCTTGGCAGACAGAAAGTACAGGAGAACTAGGGGAAACATGAAATAGGTTTAAACTGCTACTTGAATGAGGCATATGACACGTTGGTTCACTTTCCATTGGGCAAAGATGGCCACGTGCAATCTTCGGGGGACAGGGGTGCGTCCTCCCCAAACAGGAGATGCTGCAAGTCACATGACATGAGCTGGGAGCTAAAATCTTCTCGTAAAAAGGGCAAATGAACATCCAGAAGCAACAGTACAGTCTATCACAAAAAGCTATTTAACCTACCCCAGCTTGTGTTTTCTGCTAATAAAAGATAGATTATAAAACCCACTTTATATGGTGGTTGGGATAATTAAATTACATAATGCATGGGTGGCATCTAGGAGCATGCAGGCTCCTAAAGTGGTGTTCAAAACATGCATTTGCTGTCTCTTCCAGCAGATGTTCCGATGGATGTAGGGGCCCATAAGTTTTAACAAATGCTGGGAAACATCTAGTTGGCAGGATAATTCGACCTTGATGACCTAAATACCAAAAACGTAAAAGAGGTATGAGTGAATGTGGGGTGCAGGGTGAGAGTAGGGGGCTAACTAGCTGCAGGGTTTTGAGCAGACCAAGTCGACACTATCCCAGGAATTCAACTAAAGCAACTCCTGCGAAGCTACTAAAATGCTAGCCCGACAGGGCCACCAGGGGAATCTGTTAGCGTTCTACCTCCTACTCACTTGGGCACATTATCGAAGTTGTCTGAGTCTCAGTTCCTTCAACTAAAAAGGGAATAGTTGTGCCCACCTTGAAGAGTGATAAGGAAGATTAGAGAGAGTGTGAAGTACACCACCTGCCATATTGTAGTTCTCAACAAACAGATATTGTTAAAAACAAGACCCAGTTCTGAAGGAGACTTAGCATTTTATTCTCACAATCTTGGGTCTGGGACCAAGAACCTAGAGTTGTATTGACAAAACCTTTGAGCCGATTCCTGGATGGTTCTCAGGAGCCCTGCTCAGTGTACGAAAATCTTATCTCTCTAAAGGAGTCCAGAAGCCATATCTTTAACCCATTCATTTTGCAGGATAAGGAAATTAGACTCTGGGGAAGTAGCTTTCCAAATTTCATGTGGCTACGGATTGAAAACATTTGGAAAAACTAGAACACCTATATGGTTACCTGGTGCTTTTTCCCTTTGTCACGGTTCTCCAGAGGATTTATGTTCCCCCATCACACTATCTAAAGGGGCTTGGAATCTAGAAAGGAGTAGAGAAATCTGTCGGAGGACTGTCAGATGGCTAAAGCAATCTTCATCCAGGGCATGCACAGCCATGGCGAAAAGCGTTTCAAGAAAAAATAATTATTATTTTTTTACTTCTGACTAATGTACAATATCAGGAGATGTAAAACACATATCCCTGGGGAGGGCTGAATATGCCTGGGTGGGCAAAAGAAGCAAAGCAAAGCACAGAATAGGGTTTATAAAGGGTGCTGCAGGGATGACTCCCGACGCTTGGGATACACTAAAGTCAGTATAATTTCCGATTTTCTGCTGTAGAACGAAAAAGAGGGATTTCTTTCCTTGCTTTTTTTTTGCTTGCCTCAGTCATACCACTAATTATTTAGTGGTCTTTCAAACCTTTTGTAATCTCTACTCGAGAAAGCCCTGAAAGATATTAATTCTTAGCCATGTGCCTCATAAATGAAGGCCATTCTGCTACACTTAATGACAAGGCTGAGGCAGCAAGATGTCATTTGCTTTTTTCTCGGTTTTTAAATTGCTTTCTAAATGAACTACAGCTGTGAGGGCCAGGTGCTGTGATCCCTTTAGAAAGATCAGGAAATGATGAAATCCAAAATTTCAAAGTGTGATGGATGTCAGCTCCCGATTTGGTGTGTGTGAGGTCACCCCGTGCACCTGGTGCCATCTCCACAACAGAATTACTTTTCTGTGGAGGAAAAAAAGGGGGAGAGAGAGGGAGAGCGAGAGAGAGATGCACATGTCTAATGCGAGTGCAACAATAAGAGAAACAGTTTATAATTATCTCTTTGTTTGCTCCTCATCTAGATGGAAATGGTGAAATGCGCCGTGCCTCCCCACCCCCACCCCTTTCCCTTTATAGGTATCGCTGCTGTATTAAATACGAGATTTTTTGTGAATCATAGAGTTGGTGTGGTGGCAACTCAGAAGCCACCATGGAAGCAAATGACATGTTATGATGATGGGAGTGGGGAGGGAAGAGAGAGAGGGGAAGGGGAAGAATTCATTAAGACTCTTTTTCACTTAATTAATCAACATCAGTACCTTTAATGTTAAGGGCATTGTTTGCTCTGGGGAGCTCTCAGCCAAACCTGGGACTCAGCAGGGGCTGCCTTTGACGGTGGTCAGCTGAGGGCAGACGCCGTCCACCCTGCCCCGGAGCGTGGAGACGCCACAGGCACGCCCCTTCCCGCGTTGCCAGTCGCTCATTCTTCTCGCCCAGCTTGAGGCTCCAGGTGAAATCTATTTAGGAGACCTTGTTCTTGCAGTCATCCAACAGAGGAAATAAGGAGTGATTGTGCTTATTATCTCCAACACTGACCCCCCAGGATATGTATTTGTCAGAGCTGGATGGCTGCCAGGGTCAATCCCATTTTCTCTGGGACTTCTGCCCAGTCTGCCCCTGGGAGGAGTGGGGACTCCCCGGACTCCGGCAGACCTTCCTCTCGGAACTGCTCACTGGGGGATTGAACTTGACCGCCTCACAGAAAGTGGTACAGGGCAGAGTGTGAGGCAGGGCTGGGCGGAATCTCGACCCTAAACCTGCAAAGTGCTCTTAGGAGACTAGGTTTGTGGCTTGAGTTTTAATCCCCATCACCGTTAAAATGCGGACAGAAATACTCGCCTGGTTTTGGTGAGGATTGACTGATACTGCATATTTAAAGTGCCCATGAGTGTTTTGCACAAAGTTGGTGTAGAAATATTAATCTCCTCAACACCGTTGTCTCACACTGAGCACATTAGACAGCAACATGGAGCAGAAAGTGCGGGAGAGTGAGACTCAAGAGAACATGCAACTCCTGATATCAGTACTTCTAGATATCTGGCTTTACTTGATTACCTTAGCCTCTCCGAGCCTCAGTTTCTTCATCCATACAATAGGGACGAGGGAATGTTCTACCTCACTTGTCCCTACAAGGACAATATGAGATGTTAGCGCTTAGCTCAATACTAAGCTTAAAATGCTTAGTATATGTCAAAAGAGGAATGCGGGGCTGAAGGGAGTTGATGGGAATGTCAGTGTCACCCCCAGCTAAATGGTGGCCATTTCCCTTTCTTTCCAGCACCAAGCTGATGTCTGGGTCTGGCCGTCAGTACTCAAGATCACCCTGTGTGTGACTGTGCGAGTTAGGCAGGTGCTAAGTGAATCCTGCGAAGAGAAAGTGATGGTGAAGAGAATGAAGGAGAGGACACTGATCTGATGCATATGAAAGACCGGAAAGACAGCATGATCCCAGCCAAGAGGAAAACCTCTCCAAACTCAAATGGTGAAACCCAATAGCAATCCCCTATTTGAGTAGTTTTAGACGGAAAAACAAGTGTTATCACAGAGCCACAGCCCAAATGAGCGGAGGCTCAGGGTTTCTGTGAACAGCAGAGGTCTACATGGCTTTGATGCCAGTTGCTGCTTTGGAAGGCTTTGCCTTCAAGAGCCATAAACGGGAGATGATCTCCTGTGCTTTATCCAGAGGTATCCCTGGGGATTCCCGAGAGGAGGTCTAGAAGCAGGACCTGTGTGCTGAGCTCCAGCCCCACACTTCCATCGGGACGTTCTACCCCTCACCTCAACGTTCCCAAACTGGTGTCATCATCTTCTCTCCTGGACCCCTTCTCTCCAGGCTCTGCCAGATCACCTTCAGTTCCAACCATTTTCTACACTACGAGGTGCCTCCCTCTCTTTACCAGACCACACTCAGTGCGGCAGGGTGATCTTCCAGTGTGTGCGGATTCAAATCTACCTGTTCACCTTCTTTTCTTCCACAGGCCTGACAGTCAGACCGAGACCACAAATGGGAGCAGAGGTTGGTGCCGTGATGCACAGAGACCCAGCCACAGGGTCTCCTGCTTGTGTAGTGCTAAGTTTGACTCCTGTGTGACCAACCACTCTTCCTTCCATATTGAATACAGATGATAAGGTGACCTTGGCTAAGAATGGACCTCAAGATTTTTGAACCCCAGATGAAAAGACAGAAAGAAACTCTTTAAAATTTGCAAGCGGTTCTGTGCTTCTTACCAGGTGGAGGCCAATATTTTCCTTTGATGTAGAATGTTCAGTTCCTTTCTTCTGGGAAAACCACCCGAAAGACCTTTGGATGTGTAAATATAGATCAAAGACCCTCCTCTGGAATGGATTTAAACTGCTCTGAATAACAACGTGGAAGGTTCTGTTTATAGGGGACAGAGAAACATTTCTGTGGGTTACCTTCTCTTTAAAAGAACACTTCTTGCCCAAATGCAGGTTAAGACCACGGTTGAAATTATTGCTAATTTTAGAGGTGATGGTGTGTGTGTGTGTGTGTGTGTGTGTGCGATTTTGTTTGTGTGTGTGTTCATGTTCAAATATTTGGTCTTGGAAAATCAGGAGTAGAGACCACTAAAGATTGCTTAAGAGATGTGAATACCTGAAGAGAACAGTTTGGAATGAGACTGGGCGTGGATGGGGCTGCTTAATCCAGACTGGAAGACAGGACCACAGTGTTCATGCAGCTTCTCAGTCTGCGACTCTTTAGGGTAAATGTCCTCCCCTACCCCTTCCTTCATGCAAATAGTTTCAGGTTTACATTCTGTTACTCTTCTCAGCGTGTGCTCCTGTGGGTCAAAAATCTTTAAAATGGGGATGCCCAGAAGTGAATAGGCAGCCCAACCAACACAAAGTAGAACTCAAGTCTAGCCTCTTTAATATTTCTAGAAACTACACCTCTACTCATGTAGCCTAAGAATACATTATCTTTCTTGGTTACCACATTTCAATGTTGACTCACACTCAACTGACTAAATTTATGGATCAATCTCTTATAGTCCTCACCTTTCTGAAATTAAGGTGCTTTGTTAGAATAGAATATAAGATGTGATCCCCCAACACACATTAAATTAATTTTGTCAGATTTACATCCATCTGTTTTGATCTTTTTATGATCCAGAGCAGGGCTTGAAGACACAGCCCAGTCATTAACCAACTTGATCTAGGTTGGCATTGATCTATTAATCTGCATCTTTTGGGGCAGAGCCTTTCATCCAGTGATAAATCCTCCTAAGTTTACCATCACCCAGATGAGTCACCTGTATGTAGACCAAAATAACACTCAAGATCTTGCAAAATTCTTTGCTGGAGTTCTGATCTATCCCTTTTCCCTAAAAGACCTGTCTAAAACTCTGACAAAATAGAAATACAGTAATTCTTATGCACATATGGAAAACATAGTCTCTGTGCATGATGTTCACTCTATTAAGGCTCATACACACAAGGAAGACCCCTCCATTTTTTACAAATAAGAAAATTGAGAGTCATGTTGATCAGTCATGACTGGAGTCAGAATCATCTGACTCTCGGGCAGTCCACCTCCATCCCACTGCATCACAGAATTTCCCGTTCAGTGAACTCAGTTGATATTAGACCCATTGCCTACAGCTATAATCCCAAACTTTCACAATACAAAGTCCCATCATCAATTTGGCTTGTTCTGAATAGTCCCAATAAAATACCAAGAATCATAGGATCTCAGAGTTGGGAGGATCCCGAGGGTTCACTTCACCCAGGCTCCCCTATATTCCAGAAATCCCCACTAAGCTTACCCTGAGAGAGCCAACCTGGTCTGCCTTCACACTTACTGTAGAAGGGGGTCATGTTTTCATGAGTCTGACCATTTCATGACTGGCAGGTTGGTGGCTTCTCCATATGACAGCAGAGAGCTACCTCTTATACTTTCTCTGTAGGGCTCTAGATCATTCTTTGTAGCCGCCCAGATTAAGTCTTTTTCTACTTCAGGTGTTTGAAAAATTGCTTTGCCTTTCTTCTCCAGACAATGCTTCCCCAAATTACTTAACCAATCCACTAATGGCCCAGTTCTTAAGCCACCTCACAGTCTCCCCCCTCCTCTCAATGTGTTCCAGTTTTTCAACATCCTAAAATGCAACACCCATAATTAAACAGAATGCTCCAGATGTAGTTTGACTGGCACAAAATTATTTCCTCTTTTGTTCTGGACTGTGTTGTTTCCTAATGTTGTTTACAGCTTTTTCTGTAATCATTATTTTATGCTGGAGATACTTCTGATCCTGAAATTCCCTAAAGCCAGGGACTTTTTTCCCTATATGGAGTGAGCAGTCCCAGTTTTCCCCTCTCTGGGTCCCTGTACTATTGGTTGCTTTGACTTAAACATAGGATTTCATATTTGTCTTTGTTAGATTTCATCTCTAGTTTTGCCCCATCATTCGATCTATTGACCTCTCTGACGTTCCATACATTTGCTGTTTCATATTTACATGACTAATGAGCACATCCTCTGTATTTTCAACAAAATGCTGCATGAAAATACTGAATAACATTCAGGAATAGGTCCTTCAGGCTATATTAACTTTCTTGTTAATCATTGTCTCTTTTTAGTTCTCTTCCCTATCAGGATACCTTTTGATGAAGGATAGAAAAGAGATTTGTACCAATCAGCCCTCTTGGAGACATCTTGAGGATACAGAAACACACAAAGAGCTTAGGTTTTAATTGATGGAACAAGTCTAGCACAACTGGAAGTAATTAGTTAAGAAAAATAGATGATTAGGTAAGATATTGATTTAAATAGGCATCAAACATTATAAATATTTAGAGGAGAGGGTTACAAGAGACTGGGTGAAATTTGATTTTTTAAGTCAGTAGAATTTGAATCTGGAGTTGTATATAATTATAATACAGTGTGTTATGTATTAGAAGAGAATTACTTTCCACATGCCAAGTACTACAAGTTGGGAGTATAACTGTAGGAAAATAGGTGAAAGATAAGAGAAAAGGCTACAGGTCAATGGTGTCTGGGAGGGTGAAGAAGCAAGAGCCAGGCAGAGGAGGAAGAGAATTTGAGTTCTAATGATTCACTTTCATACATTCATTTATCCATTTGTTCATTAAAAAAATATTGTAGAGTTCATGCTGTCTGCCAGGCACTGTTTTAGGATGCAGGAATGAATGAAACAGACAGACATCCTGCCCCACCAGAGCTTACAGGAATGTGCTGAGAGTGATAGTAAGAAAAATGTATGTTTGGTAGGAGAGTGAAAGTGCTGAAGAGAACAACAAAGTGGGGAAGGGAAACAGAGATGTTGGAGTGGGTAGGGGTACTTGCTGTTGTAGATAGGGTGCCCAGGAAAGGCCTCACGGGAATGCTGAAGAAGTAGGATTGAGCCGTCATCTATGGGGGAAGCATGTCTTAGGCAAAGCCTACAGCGAGCACTATAGTAGGCTCACGGTATCTGAGGAGTAGTGAGAAGGCCGACCTGGCTAGAACACAGAGAGCAAGAGGAAAAGTAGCAGACGACTTCAGAGGCATAGCAGGTTGGTGGCATACAGAGCAGGCTGACCTTATGGGCCATTTTAAGAACTCTGGCTTTTAGTCCAATGAGAAGGGGAAGTGTTGCAGGGCTTTGAAGAGAAGAGTAGGATGATGTAACTTATATTTTAATAAAATAATTCTGGGTGTTGGGCTGAGAATACATTACAGACAAGCAAATGCAGAAGCAGGAAGACAAGTTAAGGGGTGTATTGGTTAGTTATTGCTGCATAACAAATCATCACCAAACTCAGAAGCTTCAAACAATAAGCATTCATTACTATAGCAGTGCAGTTCTCTGGGTTTGGTTGAGCTCACACAGGGGTCCGCTGTGAGCTATGGGACAGGTGGGCATCCCAGCTGACCTTGGATGGGCTTTCCTGTGTTTGTTGGTTCACAAGCTGTAGGCTGGTCTAGGATGGCACTGGCTAAAATGACTGGGTTCGCCTCCAGCAGGCTGGCCTTGGCTTACTCACGCGGTAATGGCAAGATTTCAAAAGAAAATGTGGATTGAAGTTTAGGCTTAGAGTTGGCACTTAGGATACATTTCAAGCAAGTTGCAGGCCTGATTCAAGTGTGTGTGAGGGATAAACTTTACCTCCTAGTTGGAGCAAACTCAGAGACATATTACAAATGTCATGGATACAGGGATGGTTGAAGATCGCAGCCAGTTTTGTAGTCATTCTAAGGTGGAGGCTATTTGCAGCATCCAGGAGAGACATGAGAGTGGTTTTCATATGAGTGTTATCAGTGGAGGTGGTGAAAGTTATTGAATTCTGGATATGATTTAAAGCTAGTAGATTCAAATGTGAGAAGGAGTGTGATGGAGAAAGGACCCAGTGATGAGTCTAAAGTTTTAGGCCTTTACAACTCAAAAATTAGAACTGCTGATTACTGAGATGGAGAAGATGGCAAAGAACAGTTTGGAAAGGACAATTAGGAGCTCAGTTTTGTACACGTTAAGTTTGAGAGGCTTATTTAATATCCAAGGGAGATTTTCAGTAGGAAGAAGACTATATGAGTATAGAGTTCAGGAGAGGTTTCTGATCTGTTGATATAAATTTGGGAGGCATTGCCTATGGAAGGCATTTAATGCTGTGGTGCTTTAGGAGATCATGCAGACAAGGAATGTTAATAAAAAAGAGAAGAGATCTGAGGGTGAAATTCCGGGACACTCCAGTGGGCATGAGAAGGAATGAGTACAGGAGACAGAATTAGTGCCCAGAGAGACAGCAGCTGGAGACAGAACAAACAGAACATGATGGATGAGGCAGAAGACAAGCTGATGGAAGAGATCAAGGCCATCTTAGGAAGAGCCTTGCATTCTGTGCTAAGGAAATGGATTAGGGTGCAGGCAAAACTGTTATGATGTTTTCAGTACAACAGAGTTTTCTTCCCTGTCCTCATGGACTGAGGACACTGTCTGAAAACTCCAATCGCTCTGACAGAATTCTCCTGAGCAGACCTGTTCAGGACAGGGGGAATGTTAGAGTGCATCATGGACCTGATTGTGACAACTCCAAGGCTCCTATGCTGCCCAGATTTAAAATGGTCCCTGATCACCCACATATAACGATGGCCAAGATGATGAACCCCAGACTTGCTCTGCTCACACTTGAGTTCCTGTAGGCGTCCCAGCGTCGCTGTCGCTGAGCAGCAGATGATTACTATGGTGGTTGGGTGGGGTGGAGGACAAGTCTTCTGCAGGGATCCAGCTTTCCATTCTTTCCTCAGAAGCACTGGCAAGTGAAATCTAGAGTTCCTCAGCAAAACAGCTAAGGCCTGGAGAAACAAATTTGCTGAAAAGGACCAGTGATTTAATTTTATTCATCCTGTATCAAATTTCTGCATCTCACAGTTTGGGCACAACAGGAGGTGACACTGTTAACTGTTACTCTTTTCACTTCCTTTTTTTCCCCCTCACTGAACATAAACATATCATTACACAGTTACACTCCACTATATTTAGAGTTGATTTTTAACTATCTATTAAATCAAACAGGGAAGCTATGCTGTTCTACCTGAAGTGGTGGGACTGGCTGGGGAGAGGGACCCGTTCACTGAGGAGGGTAGGACCAGAGTGAGAGCTGCTTTGCCAACCAATATAGACCCCAGGAGCCCCCACCCCGATCTTCTTTGGTGACACAAGCAGACCAGCTAACTGGGACAGGGCCAGCATCCTGCCCCAAAACCACCCTGCAAGCCTCTCGTTCGCCAGTGATACAGGCTTCAGTCTCATCACATTGTATGGATGGAAGGGACTTCACAGGAACCTATAGCATCTGTTCCAAGCAGTGCACTCATCAAAAAACGTGATTTAAAGTAGCCCAAGATGTCAGGGACTTGATATGCTCTACAAAATACAGGCTTTTATTCTTAAACAAGTTTGCAAAGTGCTGTTCACTATCTCTCCTACTTGGGGTCTTGCAGGGCATGTCGCCATTGAGGCAGTGAGGAGCTCTTCATTAGAGGAACTTTCCTGACGTTGTTAATCCCAAGATTTTCCCATCCTATGTTACTAAGGAATCTTCTATTGCTGATAATGTCTATTAACGTTCACAGAACTAATGATTGTAGAACACCCTTCAGAAGACACTACTACAACTCTCACCGATATGGCAGTTTACAGCATGCCAACTGGACATTATCTGTAGTCCCTATCACTATCAGAACAATGTATGTGGAGAGCTGGGGATGTTTTCTCCGTCTGACGATCTGAGAAGTGGAGAAATTGAGTGGCATCAAGATCAACAGAGATAACAGAGTTGGATAAGAATGCAGCTCTGTGATTCCTATCCAGTCTTGCTTCCTTTAGACAAAACAGTATATGCCTCATGGAAAAAATGAGTGGAGGCCCTAAAATAAGGGTGAGTATCAGAGACTGGAAGTAGGCTTACTAGGTAGTGCTAGTAATGGGTGGCTGTTGCTGGAGACAGGAAAATTGGGGAAATAAAAATTGGGGGGGCATGGGGGTCATGCTACCAAGTCACCAGCTGCCACTGTCTACATCTTTAATTCTTCTTTATGGCCTTTAATCGAATCTAATTACAACATGAATAACAGAAATATGGCCACGTGGTCAAACTTAGCACCCACTCTTCCATTTGGCCTCATTGTTAATCAGCAGTTATCCGCAGATTTGTCATGGGATCTATTGTTGTTTACTGTCTGGCCATTTATTCATTTTCTGATCTGTAGTCTAACATTCTTTCCATCATCTCACCCTGCCATATATTTTCCTCTTCTGGCCTTAAAATGAATGTTAGAAATCTCAGATAATAAGAAAGAGCTAAGAAATTTTTCAGAAATGCACATTATTACTTATTTGCAAATATATGTTTCAGTTTGTACATCAAGCTTTTCATGAAATTTTCTAGTCTAGAATGGAATTATGTCAAGTTGGTGAACTAGACAATCACATCCACATCCTCCAAACTTTCTTAATGAAGAGAAAATGCCGCATTTGGTATGGATGAAAAGAAATAAATAATATTGAGAGTTTCTACAATGTGTTAAAATCTTGGTTCTAGGTGACACCATAATTGAGCATTAAATGAAGCCACATCTCCATTTTAATTTGATGATTTACCTGCAAAAATTTGTATGTTTTTAATATACATTTTGAAGACATTATGACTTAATTATATTACTCCACGTATATTATCGAGTATCTTTTTTGTGCCAAGAGCTGAGTATTCAAAAATGAATTGCTTCCTTTATGCTGCTCACAGCTTATCAGAGGAACTCAACCTCTTGTTCAGATATAAGAATAATTAAAATAAATGCCTGCCCAAGTCAATAAAACTTAAAACTAAATGATGGTCACATAAGAATATATGTATTCTAACTTTAACAGATTACAGTTAATCACTAAAATGTACCCAGTGCCCATGTGTAACATGACTCTATTAGACACTTTGCAGAACCAATTAACAGCCGGGGTTCCAGTCTCAAGGTGCTTAAGTTTGCTTGGGGAGAGAAGCCATAAATTCATAAAACCAAAACACAGAACAAACAGAAAAACCTAAATAAAATAAAATGAGAATAGATATGAAAAGAGTCACCCAAGTTTAAAATTTGCTGCATAGTGGCCCAGAAAATAAGACTTAACACGTTTGGTAAGAAAGAGCTTTCTTTGCTTTATTTTGGGTGAGAAGTTTTCATGCAAGAAGAAGAGGGTCCTGAAGGATAAATATTTTGTGAATGAGAAGAGAGAAGCGAGGTTTTCCAGAAGACATTATTCACAAAGTCTTAGGGCTAAGAATTATCAAGGACTACTGAAGAATAGTAAGTAGACTAGGCAGTGCCCATTCCTTACTACAGATATAAAGCCCTAAAATTTTAGATCTCATTTGGTTCCTCTCTTACTCGCACATTCTGCTCAGCAACACTGTCATTCTCTCTCCTGCTCTAATACGTCAAATTCATTTCTGCATTTGCACTATATCTCCTCTGTCTGGAACAAGCTTTTCTCTGATGTTTTCATGAGCCACACTCTTTTGTCAATCATATATCAGCTCATCAGAGGGGCCTTCTCTGACCCAACAATTTGAAATAGCTATTCCGTCAGTGACATAAACTTTTCAACCTATGCTCTATTACTCACTTAATTCTCTTCATAGTACTGATCACAATCTGATAGTTTTACCTTCTTTATTGTTTGATTGATTACTTAATTGAATAGATGTTTCCTCCCTGTAGAACTGCATGGCCCAATACAGTGAACATTAGCCAAATCTGGCTATTTATATTTAAATTTAAATTAAGTAAAATTAATAAAATTAAAAATTCGGGTCCTCAGTCACAATAGCCAAGAGTCACATAAGTGTAGTGGTTATGATATCAGAAAATGTAGAAAGTTCTATTGGACACTGCTGCTCTTGAATATAAGCGCTTCAGGATCTAGGGACCTTGTTATTCTGTTTACCACCGTATCTCTAGTACTCTAAACAAAGACTGGAGGTAGATATTTGTTGAATGAATGAATGGGCCAGTTTCCTAGAGAAAATGGACCATGTAAAGGAGGAAAAAGAGATGAGGCTGAGTCTATAAATTGATTCAGATTTTGAAGGAACTCACGTGTTCAAATAAGGAGTTTATACTCATATCTTAAAAGTGAAATGAGAGTGACTGAAAACTTTTGAAATGGAGAAAGACATGATCAAACGCCTAGCTTAAAATGATTCTTCCGGCAGCATGAACAGAATAAGGTGGAGCAGGAGGGACTGATGATAAGAAGGTCATCTAGGAGATTATGGTCACTATAAAGATGTGAGATGACAAAGGACTGAACCAACTTTGAGAAGGAAGAATCAATAAAGTTTGTGCCCATGTTAGTCAGAAGAGGCTATATTATACTGAGGTAAGAAACAACTTCAACACCTCCGTAGCTTTACACAACAACAGCAAGGTTTATTTTTGGTTTACATGAAATGTTTTGTGTGGATTGGCAGATAGCTCTGCTCCACACAGTCACTCAGGAACCCAGGCTGATGGAGGCTCCACTATCTTGGGATGACACCATCCAGAGCACATGACTTCCTTAGTCACTCCAGCAGGGAAAGTTCCGCTGGCAATCACAGGTAGGTGGCTTTTCAATCCTTCACTGCAGAAGTGACCCATGTTATTTCTATGAAATACCACCAGCCAAAATTAATCACATGGCTCTGTTAACTGCAAGTATTCAGGAAATGTAGATGAGCAAGGAGATTTATGCATGTATTTATTTTGTGACTCAATCAGTCCACCATATTGATAATGAGATATGGAGAGAGAAATGAGTCACATACACCACTGAACTTTCCTATTCATATACAATTTAAATCTGTATATACTAGAATTTACAGAGATATTTGACTATCCAGAGAGAGGTCTATTCACAATGATAGCAACGGATAGCGAGCATAGCATCCCAGCAGATGACAGATGATGAAGTGATGAATAACGTGGATGACATTGATTGTGTGTCAAGAACTAGGAAAACTGGAATGAACAATGCAAACATTACCCTGCTCTGACTGGCCTTAGATTCTAGTGCATGAGATGTTTAACAAACTAGTCCCATAATTTGTCATTATAATTTTATGTGCTACAAAGAGAACATATAAGATTGTACCATAAGAATAGTTTATTTGTAATGTTAATTAATAATCATTTTTGTCATTTCTGCTTTTGTTCTTTTAATATTTCCTTTAATTCACATTCTTTCCAAGAATTTAAACCATTCATCAACTGAAAATTAAAAGAAAAGAAAATTAATGATATGGTAGGAACTTCAGTGGGCAACTCTAATAATCTATTCACGTATTAAAAAATATTTTGCTAAGTCACTTGGGTTTTCTTCATTTAAAAATCTAACCTTTGTGTTGGAATCAATACCTCGCCTGTCTTTGCATAATGCTTAGCGTAGGGTTGATATTCAAAAGAGGTTACAGATTGAGACATAACACATCATAAAGAATATGCTAAGAAAAGAAATATAAAGATATCATATCAGCTCAAATTTTATATGCCTACCACCTTATCACTTCATGGTACTTTATAGACGCCCTGTGTTTGATTACTGAATGAATGCCGTTGTGTAGAAATAATTGTCAACTATAAATTTGACTCTAAGAATTAGACCGTGGTGCTTCTCAATGACTCTGAAATGAGTTATTCTTCAAAGGCCAGAGTCATCACTATAAAGATTCCTTGGGGAGTGGTTAATAGGGGGATGACAACATTTCAACAATACTTCTGTTCTCATGTTATTTGAGAACTAAGGATACGGGATGGGTGTCACCAGTCCAAAAATACTCCATCATTCTGTGACCCAGCATGCTTTCCTTTTTCTTCTTTTTCTTTTAAGTTATTTTCTTATCAACCCATTTCTGGCAAGTGCCATTGGAGTTCCAAGAAGGGTCTTAGATTATTTAGAGGCAATGATTCAGAGGACTGGTGCATACCTTACCTCCAAAAGAACATAAACCAAATGATTTTCCCATCTCTACAAATGTTTCCCTAGTGAGACACAATAACCTCAATGATCCTGATCCCATTCTTCAAGCCCAGTGCCCTCTGCATTCTCTCCTACACTGTGCTAGAAAATTCCTCAGCCTCGTATGACCCACAGCAATTGGAAGGGCATGATGTGCACATTTCTCTTCTGTAACTGTAGAGGAGTAATAGCCCCTCACAGCACCACTGGCATTCCTATTTCCCATTCAGCATTGTCTCTATTCCAGAACAGGCACATTCAAACTCTGTGCTGGATTCAGCTTTCAAACATCCTTGAAAGGGTGCAGTGCAGCCAACATATTGCTGAAGCTGCAACATCAGTTTGAGGATACATAATGCATTACACAGCGGTGGGGCCATGTTTTGCTTTGACTGAAGTGCCAATGACTCAGAGATGAGTTTTCTGTCTTTTTCCCTCCCCCCTATTTTAAAGGCATAAAGTATTGTGGATATAGCATTTTCTGGCCATGCTGTAAGTGTAGCTTCCCCTACCAGCAATTGCCCACATGATAATGGAACTCTGCAATAATATTAGGGGTATGTGGAAAATCTATGGCCAATTTAGTCACTCAAGCAGTGTTCAAAATATCTGGGTTAGGGCTGCAATGGGAGATAACTTGCCATAAGATGAGCTGCCTGAAACTCTGCAAAATACATGCTTCAGTGCCTCCTGGAACAGTCCAGAGCAGTGTGTGCACTCACAGGGGAGAAGGAAATGGGCAGCGCAGATGCCAGGAGCCACAGATTTTTGGTTTTCAGTATAATGACTGATTTGATGGCTGTTTTACTTATATTTTGAAGGTAATTTGGATACCGTGGTTTCAAAATGTCACCACCAAATACTCCTTTCATATGGTAGAAAGCCATTCTTGGCCCTATCGTGTTGAAGAATCCTCATCTATTCTGCCATACAGAAGTGAAAAAGAAGAATACTTGATACCTTTTTTAAAACTTGGGGACATAAAACCATATCAAGTACATGACTTGGACAACAGAACTTTGATCCTCAGGGGTAATACGGGACAGCCAAAGTGGAGCTGCTATGTAATCAATAGTTCTGTCGTTAAGTTTGCACATAGGAACACCAGGAGTTTGTATAAATTAACCTGTGTGCCTAGTCAGAAAGAAAAATGGCCATCTGATCATCAAGCCAGATCAGTTCAATGCATGCATCCACTAAACAGTACAAGACAAAAATCACAGATTTTCAGTCCTCAAGATCAGACATCCGAATTATCTAAAGTTCTTACACAGCATTGATTACATTATTACATTATTACATTATTACATTGATTACATTATTAACTCCATTATTACAGAACTTTAGAGCAGGATAGGACTTTGGAATGATTAAAAATAGCAACTTATATTTGTATACTCCATTAGAGTTCTCTAATAGCTCTACAGCATTCATTCCTTCAATCGTTTGTTAACAACATGCATATCATACTATACCCACCTGCAACAGTAGAGGAGACAGGTGAGCCCTCCTCTCAGGAACTGTATGATTTAAGGAGAAAGCCAAACAAGTAATGACAATAAAGTGTGATGAAAGGTATGTTTGGGGAAGTTCACGGAGCTATGGGAGCACATGACAAGCACACTTCACACGGGCTAGGGGTAGGGCTGAATTGTAAGTCACAGGTGAAGAGTGATCTGGGCAAATGGGAGATGCATTGATGCTCCTTATCTGTCCTCTAGCGTGGTTTCCTCAGTGTCGGGTAGAAGTGAGTGTCAACAATGGTAGAGGCTAGTGGCTTCTTTAAAGAACTGCTTCATTGTGGCTCCCTCCTCCTTCCACCCTTCCCTGTCCAGGGGCAGAAGGCAAGTGGGGGGAAGGATTAAATGTCTCAGCATGGGGCTTGCTCATGCCCCCTTGGCTCTTGTCTGACCCCCAATAGTGAAGGAAGGAAGGAAGGAAGGAAGGAGGAGGAAGGAGGGAAGGAGGGAAGGAGGAAGGTAAGGAAGGAAGGAGGAAGGGAAGGAAGGAAGGAGGAAGGGAAGGAGGGAAGGAAGGAGGGAAGGAGGAAGGGAAGGACTCCCCTTGAGTAGCATGCACATCCCCAGCTGCTCTGTCGCCCTGGGCTGCTGCGGTGACATCAGGTGGTGGGAGTGCCCATCCTGTGATTCCACCGAGAGAGGGCTCGTTGCCACTGCTGCTGTCTTCCCTCGACCCTTTCCAGTATGCATTTAGTTGTGTGTCATCCCAGTGTGGGACAGGCCAGCAGAAGCCTGGAGCGCCCAAACCAACAGTTGAATCCCCAGCCCAGGCAGAGTCTGGTTCTTGCTGTCCTATTTGCTGTGAGGGAGGATGCTCCATCCATCTGGGGGAGGGGCTGTTGTTAGGCCTCAATCTTGACAGAAGATTCACATGTAACATTAGAGGAAATTTTCTTCCAAGCAAAATATCCACATCTAATTTAACGATTTTAGCCAACACTTTATCCAGATATTAGATATTTTATCAAAGTGTCTTTACCCTGCTTATAAATTCTAACTATACACAAAACATGCTTCAAAATCTTCTCTCAGCCTCTCCGTGCTCCTAACACTGTTCCCACAGCACTCTTGGGTGGGGTGGGGGGGGGCTGAGGCCTGGGGAGGAAACCCCTAGGAAGAAAGTCTGCCCCTCAAATCGTTCCTGCAACAAACAGCACAGCACAAAGACTGGAGAACATGGCCACTCCCAGGAATGGCATTTGTTTAGCACGGCTGTCCCTAACTGGAGGACAAGGAGAGAGGCCAAGACGGTGTTGGAGACCCCAGCGGATACCTACCAGGGAGAATGAGTTATATTTATGGAGAAGACGGAAAGGCAATAGGCATATTTTAAGGAGGGGATAAAACTGATTAGATTTATGTTTTGGGGAGATTTGTTCTCATTTGATAGCCATACAAATATAAGGAGTTTCGTTATTCTCATTTAACAGATGGAAAGCTGAGGGCTGGGGTTGGGGGGGCATGCCCACGACCCCAGAGCTAGGGAGTGACAGCTGAGGGACAATATCAGGTTTTCTCATTCCCAGTCCACCACTAACATTCCATCAAAGCCAAACTATTTCCTTCTGATTCATACACTTTTAATAATCTATTTAAAACATGTTGTATAAAGAGCACTATTCCTCAGTTGTTAATAATGGTAACATCCTATAACAAAATGATACTGATTTTTTTCCTTTGGTGGCAGTACTGTCATTTGTTTCTTTAGGAGAAAAGCAGCTGAACCATTTTTCAACCTTTTCCTACATTGATTAGCTCAACTTTTTTTTTAAGATAATTATAATAATATACTAGACTGTAGAGTATCAGATACAATCCAAAACTGAAACTTAATCCTTTTCTCTTCGTGAAGTTTGATCGTGACAGTAACTGATGCTAAAGAGTTAATAGACATTCCTTTTTGGAGTAACTTTATTTTGTTGAGGAAAAATCAGTTAAATTTAAAATTCTGTGGAGAAAATCCTCTTATTATGGAAAGAAGAAATCTGCTGAACTGCCCAAAAATAGCTCAGGCGGTGAACGCTCCCCGCCTGCCTAACTATTGATACATTCCGTTTACTACTTCGATTCCATCTGCCAGATATACCTGGTTTCAGATGGGGCGGTATTTGCTAGCTGAATTAATGAGGAATACAGGATCTTTAGAAAAAAAAAATACCCCATTTGATGCATTTTTAAACTGAACTTATCATGTGTATCAGTCTATCCTTAATGTTGCTTTTAATAATAAACTACAGAATTAAATATGTCAGTGAATACACAACTCTTAGATGGCACGGATCAGTCCCATATTGCCTAACATGAACAGATGAAACAAAATATGAATTTCTGAGGATGATTTTCTTCCTAAGCTAAACAAAATTCAAGGGCAACAAGTTTGGACTTGATGAAGACAAAATAATTTGCTAGCAAACAGGGCTAGTCCTTTATTCTTTTATTGACAGTACATAGTTATAAGAAACAGTTAAGACTTTTGAGTGATTTTATAGTTTTTATGAGCTTTTCCCATGCCAAATCTCTGTAAAGCCATTAGGTGTTGTGTTAACGCTCTCGGAGATGCACAGCTGAATTAGACGATGTCTTTGCTGGACGGTGGTAAGAACTGGGTTTGGCACTGAGTGCACTGGAGCTCAGATCTATGCAGCCGGGGCCTCAGGTGAGTGAATGAGCTCACATGTGAGTATTGTCATCCCCAATTTACGGATACCTCATAAGATCATCGCCAGAGTTAATTGTGTTAGATGTATACAAAGTTCCCTATACGTTTGACTCACTCAGAGCGTGGCCCATAAAAATGTATACAGCGTAAGGGGCTGAGTGCCTAGGAGCTGTGCTCAGTCGGGAGGAAGGATTATCTTCAATTTGTGCAAATGCAAATACTCCGGTTTTGTGTAATTGTGTGTGTTTGGGTGTGGGTGGGAGGGCTTGGGCCACAGGGCAGCTAAGGCTCTTTATAGCCTCTTTAACCCGGAGAATTGCAATAGAGTAAGATGATTGTCTTTATACAAATTTAAATTTCTTTTGGACAGCCTCCCAGCTGCAGATAGGGTTAATTATTTTAGCGTCACCATTTTGTACTGATTGAAAAGGACGTAGTTTTGAGGTGAGCAAACTTGAGTGATGAAGTTTACATAGGTAAGAGTGGAAGCGGCTTCTCCTTGATGAGAGATAACACAGAGATTCAGAGCATATTGTGGAGGAAGATCACGAAGCAGTTGGTAACCTTAAAAATGTGTAAGATCTGACATGACACGCTGATGCCAAGACTGAACTTGAATGCTTCAAAGGCAGAGAAATTATCTCCCTCTCCTCCTCGCCCACGGGATGCAGGAATCTGCAATTACAGCAGGAACGACTGGGAGTAAAAATCTTAGTTACATTCACTTCCAACAAATAATGACATGAATACTAATATTGCTATTAAAATTTGTTAGATCACATCGATTGGGGGTTGTTGAGACACACATAGGAGAGCCAAATTTGAGAGGCCATTACTAAGAGAAAGAATGGAATGGAGTGCTAAAGCCATCTGTGAACAAAGGACAGAGCACGTCCTTGTATGCCACAGTTCTAAAACTTTGGTGTACTTAAGAAACACCTGGGTCCCAGCCCAGATCTTGAGCACTGGGATCGGCCTACCTTGCCAACCTGACAAGGTTGCTAAGGCTACTGAGAGACTCCATTGTGGGAGCAGATGTAAAACATCGTGTTAACTGTACTACTACACAAACATTGGCCTTTAGTACTTTGCCTCTTTGGGATCAAGCATAATAACCGAATCAGCAGACATGAAAGGGCATGGAGATTGGGAACTGCTCCTGGATTCGTTCATTCATCCCTTTACTTATTCATTTACTTTTTCTTCAGAAAATATTTCCTCAGTGTATACTTGTTGATTAGCAAACTGGCCTCTGTAGACAGAGTGCAAGGAGAGACCTGCGAGAGAGACTGACCACTCCAGATTGGCGGATGGCAGGTTTAATAAGCAAGGGAAATTATATAAGCAGCTTGTCTTGGGTGGCTGCAAGATGAGCAGATCCCCACCCTCACTAGCCAGAATCTTAAAAGTTTAAAAGGCCTTTAATGTGAGATTCAGTCACATATACCTTCCAGATGGTCTCAACGACACATCGCACTCTCAAAGCTGTGTCCTTGAAAATGGCTCCCACTGTGGGAACAATAGGCAGAATTTACATTCCAAGGATGGGGAGGGGGTGAGGAGCCTCTGGTTACCCAGGTTCAGCTCTTGGGTCAACTGGAGGTCACAGCCTCTCCATGACCTCCTCCCACGTCACTATGTGCTTGGCACAGTTCTTGGTGCCGGGAATATACTGGTGAAGGAAAGAGCCAAAGTTGCTGCCCTCATGGACTTCCCTCTTGGCAGAGGAGACAGCCCATGAACCAACAGGTAAGTGTATAATATCAGTTGCTGGTAGGGTACGGAAGACATTTCTGAGGAAGGAATATTTGAGCAGAGAACTGAACGAAGGGAGAACGAGCCATGCAGATGCCCAGGCGCAGCAGGGCACGTCCCTGGGGCAGGAATTTGCTTGGGTTGTTTGATGGTCAGCAAGAGTGCACAGACCAAGCAGGAGTAGTTGTGGGGCTGAGGCCCGAGTTCAGGGCTCGGCCGAGAGAGGCGTCTCCTAGTGCTGGTAGAGCTCTGGATTTTCACTGAGAGAGGAAGGCAGCGGAAGTTCTTCAGCAGAAGAGTGATGTGATCTAATTAATTATACAAGGCCCTTCTGGCTGCCGGGGGACTGTCAATGGAAGGAGGACAAGGACAGCCGGGAGCTTATTACAGTTCCCCAGGTAAGCGGGATTGGAAGTAGGGTGAGGGTGGTGCAGTGGTAAGAACTTGGGGGTTTAGGATGTCTTTTGAAAGAGTTGTTGGCCCAAACCTTTGGGTCTACTTTGATGGCATTCACTCTTGCTCAGATCAACATGTGTGCATTGTGTGTGCAAGGCCCTGTGCACCGCAACTCCTAGAACATCTCAGTGGCCATTGAGGTCTACACATCGAACGGAAATCGAGGAGGTATGTGAATAGCTCATGATGTAGCACATGATCTTCAGAGGTAGAATTAGGTCACTTGAACACTGAGATTTGCTCAAACATCACTGATCTTCCCCGTGTGTGTGTGTGTGCGTGCGTGCACGTGCATGCATGCCCCCTGGCACATGTGTGGTGTGGTGCATCCTACTAGAACAAAGTATAACTCACAGCCGCTAAAGACTGACATTATTACCTCTTTTCAGAGATGAGAAAACTTGAAGCCCAAAGACTTTGCCCAAGGTTCCAAAGCTCATAACTGCAATTACAGGCAGTGCCTTAATAAGTCTGTCTTACGACATGGTCTTCGAACAACACTGTGCTGCCTTAATGCTCCCGATTGTCATCTAATTTACACTTCTAGCTTTCTCAGTAACGTGGTGTTTTGTTTTGTTTTTTTAATGAGAAAATTTTCAGATGAAAACGTTAAAAAAGCATTGGTAGCAGACACTGCAGGGGCACTCACCCAATACCCATTCTTGTTCATCTCCCCTGATCCCTTCCTTTTTCTATAGAGGCAGGGAAGCTCCATGCTTAATTTTCATGTCTAGTTTTGAGCTGGCAATAGCCAGATAAGGCAATTGTGTCCAATGAGCTACAGTGGATATCTGTTGGGAAAGTCTCCCCTTCCTAAATAAAATGCAAAGTCTTGTAACAAGAAAGTTTATTTAAAATTCCTTTTCTACCTTCTGATGCCTGGAGCTACAGCAGCCATTTTGTGACCATGAGGACTAGAGACACACAGTAATGATAGCAAAGCAAGAAAATAGGAGCCTATGGTTTTGTTGTTTGATTGTTCATTGTGAATATCATTGTAATATCTTTGATATCATGAATCTTACCTACCTCTGGACTTAGTGCTAAGTGAGGAAGATAATTCTTTTACATATTTAAGATAGTTTCTCAGGAGTGATCAAGTGTTTAACTGATTTACCGTACAACCTGATAAACTGATGTGTTTTTTTTTCCATTTTTCTATGTTTTCTAGTCTTACAAAGAACCTCAGTGCTCAAAGGAGTCTTGAGGTGACATAAATTGACAGCTGAGGAAGCCAGGATTCAGAGCAGGAGAGGCTTGAACAAGCAGCACAAAAGTTTCGGCAGCAGGTCTTCTGACACCTAGCCCAGTACTCTCATCACAAACGCACTGCCACATCCATCTGAGAATTCAGGACTGAGCTTCCTCTTTCCCTTTCCTGAGCAGCCACCTACCCATAGGAACAGGTAGTCATACTTTTTTGTTGTTGCTGAAGGTTATAGACAGCTGGGGCTGGGATCGATGTGGAGTGAGGGAGCTGCGGAGAATGCTGGGCACCCCAGTGCACTCCCCCCAAGGCATCAATGCTGGGGTGACCCGTGGGATAGCATGGTGAGCTGATCATGGGGCACAGACGAAGAAAAGTGCATTCCTGTTACCTTTAATTTCATATGACTAGAAAAAGGATATTTAGATTTTTAATTAGTGGTTATTTGCAAAATAAAATAGGGAAGTGGTTTAGTTTCATAGGAACAGGGTAGAAAACTGTTAGGTGAGGAATCTACAATGGATGCAAAGAGCAAATCCAAGCACTGTATTCAGAAGGAAGAGAGGTTGTGTGTGTGAGGATGTGGCTTAGGGATGCTATAGAGACAGGAAGTCACCATGAGGAAGAGAGAGGAAAACAGAATTGGGGTGAAGAATGGAAACAGTTCAAAGACCTATAGATAGATGGGGTGGCATGTCTTTATTGCCCCCTATTATTTGGTGTCAGTCCTGTAAAAGGATGTTCACTCCTGCCCATCACCGTGTGGCTTGCGCTGCCTCTCGGGGGAAGGACGTACATCCCCACCTCACTGCGGCGGGTTGGAGTGTGAGGGGAAGTGATGTGCTCCACTCCCAGCAGGCGGTTTACCCATCACTCTTTCCCCTTTTGCCATGAGCATGGCAGGCACTGCTCATTCATCCGAGAGGTCAGGATGGGACGTGACACGGAGCAGGGCTGCAGAGCCGAAGCTGACCCAGAGTCAATATGTAACTTGAGCAAGAAATAAGCCTCAGTTTTCATAGATCACAGAGGCTTGAGTGGGGTTATTTGTTATTGAAACATTACTGAGAAGAAACGCGCCAAACCACAACATATTAAGACCTTTCAGATCTTTTTATTAATATTGTCCAGTTACACAATCAAATAAGAAAGTGGAGGCCCCTGAAGACATGCCAGTTGTAATAAATGAGTTTAGTACAAACCATCTGGCCTGAACATCACCCCTGAGTAAACAAATTTCCCAGAGGTAAGAGATGTGCTGGGATCATAGAGCCAGAGGTCTACTTCCCAAGGGATAGCTGCTCCTTTTATTTTTCTGTCTCCATCATGTTTCTCTCTTCCCTTCTCTCTCCCAATCTATCCACCAGAAAAAATGGAATAATATCCCTGAACCAGAAATGCAGGGAAGATAAAGTAAATCACTCCTGCAAAGCACGAGGAGCTGCTCAGAAGAAAGTCTGCATAAATACTGGCTCTAATTATAACATTAATACGGCTGGGATCATGAAGGCAGAGACAACCGACATATGGCAAAAGTGGCAGGCCCCAGAACTGCAAATGAGACAAGCTTTCTGAAGGAGAAAGCAGGTTGCCTGGGGAAACAAGGCCACCCTGCAAAGCCTGCACGGAAGTTCCTTCCGAGCTACAGGGCTCCGGGGAAGAAGGTGAGCAGGACGAACCTACTGGGGGGATGATGCCATCTGGGCGGGACCCTGAAAAATCTAACTCCATTCACTGATTCACCACACTCTGTGTGCCAGACACTGTACTCAGTGGCGGGGACATGAGCAAGACATGGCATGTAGAGACCCTTGAAAGAGAAGGATAAATAGCGCAAAGTCACAGCATGGAGAGAAGTCTGTGCTGCAGGAACCCCTGGAGGGCGTGTCTACTCAGAAAGCGCTGCTCCGAGAGGGCGTGCTGAGGCAGCCAGGCAGGCACCAGGGCGAGGAACACATGAGGGGCTGCAGAATGGGGAGAGGGAAGCTCTGAGTCAAGCCTCCCATTTCTCCTCTGCTGTCTCCTTCGGGTCAGGATCCTGGGAGGTGAGGGAGGGCATCAGACACAAAGTCAGAGCCCCTGGCTTGGAGGCCCTTCTCCCAACAAGAGTGCGACTTCTCCCAGTGCTCACAGGCCCTGCAGCTCTTTCTGACCCCACACTGGGTTTTAGCGAGAGAAGCCTTCCTATTCCTTCTAAAGAAACATAGCTTCCCCTCACCCCTTTCTCCTTCTAGACTCTTCTTTACCACTTGATCCTGCTGTGTCATCCAGGCCAAAGGCCTGCACATGAGAAATAAAGGTTCACATTCAAGCAATTAAATATCATTTTGGGTCTTTCAAGACAGAAAATCATTTTTACATTATGCTACTCAAGGTTGGAAAGGTGGGATGAAATTAGCACTTTCCTACACTTCAAAAGGGAATAAATATTACATGACTTTTCTGGAAAGCAGGTGGAGTGTGTGTGTACACATTTTGAGAATTTACACTTTAACCAAGTAATTCCACTTCTAGTAATCAACGACAACGAAATAGCAATATTCGCAAATATGTGTGTCCGGGATGCAAAGGTAGTCACTAAGTGGTGTGTATGATGAAATAATGGAGCCCGTCCCTGTTCAACAATAGAGAAAAGATTAACCATGTCTTGGAACATTTGCAGCGGAGCAGATAATTTAAACGTTTTGAAATGATTTGGTGGAAATTTGAGAAATTGCTAAAATATCGCATGGAGGGAATGCAAATGGAAAAATCTTTAACACTGTGTAACTGGGATAAATATACAGTGATATCAATAAGGTTGTCTTAGGATTGTAAGACTATATGTGATTTCCATTCTCTTTGTATTTTTCTCAATGTTCACATCTCTAACAATGAGCCTGTACTATTAACAAGTCATTGAAAAAGCATGAAGAAAACTTCAGTAGAAGCTCCCCAAAGGTTGCAGGGTTGGTCTTGGGAGGGGATAGGTGGTGGAGATCTGGTGACGGTGGATCTGTCTCTTCAGATCCCTTAGGCTCTGAGGCCCCAGTGGGTGGCCAGTGAGCAGGCTCATTCAGTCCTTCACCAGGCATTTACAGAGAACTACTATGTGTCGAGCAATTCATTGTGCCTGGTCAGTACTGTGTCTAAAAATAAGACCTGTTAACATGGGAAGGTGCCGTGCTTTCCCCGCGCTTTCCCTCATCACTTTGGTCTGGAAATAACATCACGTCTTCACTTTACCTCTTCACCTTACTTGCTTTCTTGAAACCCAGAGCCACTTCTGGAGGGCTCTCACACCACTTGCACTGTTAGAAGTCTCGCTCATCTGCAGGCCTTTCTATCTACCCTCCCCTACATCCCCCCACCCCTGCACACACACACACAGACACACACACACACACATAGAGGCACAGGCGTCCTGAGCTGAAGGGCTCTGGCTAAGCTCCCTCAGCCATCAGCTGCTGTTTATTTCTTCGCCTCCTCATTTGGCTCCTGAGAGGATGTTTCAGCAGACTTTTTAGAGAAAGAGAAAAAAATACAATAGCTCATTAAGCTAATGACCCTTAGCCAGGCTGGCTGCAAGCGAACAGAAGCAGGGACAATTGCGAAGCTTTCCTCTGCACAATTCCCTACATAAAGTCTCCTTTTTTCCTCTCTTTTTATTTCTCTGACTAAAGAGCATGTAGGAGGCTGCTGCTACCTGCAAGTTGGGGAGAAGTTTTAGGCTCAGCTTGTGTTCAGATGAGAAGGGACCGCCCCTGGGGAAGAACTGCAATGAAGAAATTGGTAAGAGTAATGACTCCTCACCCATGTGAGTGCTTTTGAGTTTAGAAATCCTGTCTATAACCTCAACTCACTCCGCCATCTCCATTGGAACGGCTGGCACTGGCGTTATTTCTAGAAAACAGGGACTTGGAGAAGTTAAGTGATCAGATGAAAGTCTGAGTTCTGTAAAGACAGGTTAATACCAAGGGTGAGATTTCACTGAATGCATTTTCCCCTGAGGCATTCTCAACCTAACCCCGGCACTTTTCCAGGAGAGTTTTATTATGGTCTGTTTTATGTAAGTTTACAGAGAGGTACCCATCTCCCCCAGTCTTCACCTGTGCCCCCCACTGTCTTGCCCAACTGGACGTTGGTCTCTGAACATCCTTTTCTCTGCTAAACAAGGTTGCCATGGGCCTGCAAGGACACATCGCTTTTGAGCTCGAATCAGGCATCCGTGTCTCGGAAGGAGTTCCTCCGGTGCCCTGGCTGGGTTTCCTTGTTCCCTCTCCAGGTGAGAGGAAGTGGTGGTATGGCTCACCCAGCATTCACTTTAGGGCACTTCCAGCAGAGACACACACACACTCTATTTTAGTCTTCTTTCTTCAAAAAATTTGAGGCAATCTGCTAAGAATTTATACCAAAAAAAGAAAAAGTTAAGAGGCTATAAGCAAAGCCTTGAAAAATACAAAGTGGAGGGGAATCTAACACATCAATATTCAGACCGTGAGGCCCATACAATCAGTCCTGTTGAACTGCAAGTTCAGTTCTAGGGCTCCTCTCAGCCAAACCAAAAATAGGAAATAAGTTCATTACATGACTCACTTTCTGTCTAACGATGATGGCTATTTATTGAAAGCATGCTACTAGTGACATTCTGTTCTGAGCACTTTACATGTCCTAACTCATTTAACAATACCTTATTCAAAGACACTGTTAGTAATGCCACTGTACAATAAGGAAACTGAAGCAGAGTGAGGTAAGGGACTTGGTCAAGGACATACAGAAAGTCAGAGCTGATGGCTTTCCCACTCGTGCACTCGGATGCCAGAGATGAACCCCCATATCTGAGCAAAACATTCTAAGAGAACAACAAAAAGCCCACTTCTTCAGGAAAAACAGCACATTTTCTGGCATAAGAATTTGAAAAGAATTTCTAACCTGCTTCTTTATGTAGAGCAAACAAAATCTCACAGGGACGTGTCCTCAGCCACATCTCCCCAGAACTGCAGGTTCTGTGTAGTGTCCTTTACTGGAAGGACATGCTGAGGACGTGTTAGTGTCAACTTATTTTGTTTTGTGGGTAGAATTGGACACATCTGGACATTTCAAATAATATTAGGTATGAAGGCTAAAGGACACACTCTCCAGGAACAAATAGACTGTTTAAAATTGGGGGAAATTACAAAATTACCCCATTCACTAATTTGGAATGTGTTGTTCAAAGTCTTTGGAAAGGCAGTTGGAGCAGACAGGCTTGTGAGGGAAAAGGACCCTGTTTCCCACCTGCGCACTCTACGTGAACCACGCTGCTACCCACGTGTCCACGCCTCAGAGTGAAAAGTTCTGTGTCACGATTGAACACTACATCTTACCTGTCAAAGTCACGCTCCGAAAATGGCGTGTTCGAGACAAATCAAATTTTTTGAACTACTTGCCATCTGTTTCGGCTGAGAGAGAGTCAAGAATACTCCCTTCCTGTGAGGTATGGCACTGACCCGATTGTCAATAAATACTGAGAATTGGATTAGCAACTCTGAACTCTTCACGTAATCCAGACAGCCCCTGATGGTCCCTCTCAAGTATTTTCAATAATATATGTATTTTTTCTGTGTTTAAGAGCATTTGGAGTGAGACATTAATAGTCATCTTTAGAAATGGAGAGCTGCTTATTTTGTTATAAGATAGAATCACTGATGTACTCTACATGCAGAATCTTTATACTCAGCTCCTGAACCAGCCAGTCTTCACCAAATGAAGGCAAGCCATTAGTGTCAACTGCATGTCCAGCATTGCCTAATCCTGGTGGTCTTTCATGAGGGACCTTTCCCCCAACATGTAGGAAGACAAGCCAGCCCATCTCTCCAGGGATAGTTCAGGTCCCTTCATCTACTCAGCTGGGTGGCTGCCTTTCTGATTAAGCACATCAGGCCTCAGTGGAGACTCAAATCTTGTCCTCAGTTCCTCTGCATTTGCATTGAGGCCTGACATTCTACAGCCTCCAACCCACCACTGCTTCTTTCTTTGTGTTTAAAAAAATTACAGAAGATGCTATAACAAAGCCCTGTATACTCAAAACAGAAATAATAAACATTAACTTTTGGTGCAGATTATTTTAGTTAAAAATAGGATTTTACAGATAAGTTGAATTACTTTTGTACTTCAAACAAGTCCCCCACTCACCACCCTTCCTCCCCAGAAGCAGCTTCTATTACAGATTTGATGAATATCTCTCCAGCTCATGTTCCAGACTTCAACTCTTTTTTTGTCATTAAAACAATAGTAATACTTGGCTGGTTTTTAGATTTTGCATACATGAAATCATACTGCATGCATCAGTCTGCTGTTATAAAAAGTACTTCTACTGTATTACAACTCCTAATTAGTTATGAATTGTGAATTGAAGCACTGCTGGTTTTTAGATACTGATTATTATCCAACAAATCTACTAAACCCTATTTTTCAATTCTAATAGTTTGTAGATTACCTTGGATTTTCTCTGTAAAAAAATAATTTTACCTGTGAATTATTATAATTTTGTCTCTTCTAATAGCTTCTATTTCTTTTTCTTGTGTTATTGCATTGGATTAGATTATTGAATAGTGGTGATGCTACCAGGATCCTTCTCTAGGTCCTGATTCAAATGGGAATGTCTTTAAAATTTTGCCAAGATGTGTCAGCTTTGATAAGTATTTTGAATGGTTACACTTTATCAGATTAAAGAGATTCTCTTTTATTTGTAGATTGCTATCAATGCTTCTTTAAGTAAATGAGTTTTTTTCCCAAATGTTTTTCCTTCTTCTACAAGAAGACTATATTGTTTTTATCATTTAATCTATAATATGATAAAGCACATTGGTTGTTATTCTCATGTCAAATGATAATTGCAGTATTGAGATAAAAACTTCTTGGTTAAGAAATAAAATGTTTGTATATACTATTTGTCTTAGTTCAGGCTGCCATAACAAAAATACCACTGACTGGGTGGTTTAAACAACAAACATTTATTTCTCACAGGTCTGGAGGTTGGAAACTCCAAGATAAAGGCACCTTCAGATTGGGTGTCTAGTAAGGGCTCGCTTCCTGGTTTGCAGATGGTCATCTTTTTGTTGTATCCTCACATGGTAGAAATCAGAGAGAGGAAGAGAGAGAGAGAGAGAGATAAAGAGGGAGAGACAGAGAGATCCCTTGTCTCCTCATTATTTAAAAAGGGAATTAACACATTTATGAGGGCTTCAACTTTAAGACCTAATTACTTGCTAATGGCCCCTACCTCCAAATATCATCACACTGGGGATAAGGCTTCAATGCCTGAATTTTGGGGGATACAAACATTCAGTCCATAGTCCTACTGGATCCTACCTGCTAAGACTTTGTATAGCATCATTCTAACTTTTATTTATTAATTTACTTATTCATCCATCCATTAATCAGCACCCAGACAAATAACCAATATTGTGGGATATTGAGGTGAGTAAGAGAGATGCTCGCCACTGAGCTACATTGTAGCACAGGCACAGTTCATAAAGAGAAAAACACAAAATAATGGGGTACATACCGTAAGAGTAATGTACAAAGTGATATATATATATGTATATATATGATCTTTACATATATGTATATATATATATATATATATATATATATATACAAAGATAGATTTAAAGATAGATAGATAGATAAGAAATTTCCTATCTCCCTCCAATTCTGCCAAGTACTAAACGTGGGAACTCTTTGGCACTCTTTCCTAAGTCCTTTGCCCCTCCATCTAATAGCTTCTGTCACATTCTTTACATGTGTGATCTCATGCATTCCTTGGGTTTTAAGTACCTGATCTAGACTGGTGACTCCAATTAATATTTCCTATTTTTATACGCATAAAGCCAACTGGCTCCTTAATATTTCAGCATGGGTATCTTCTCAAACTTTAAATGTCTGAAGTAGAATCTATGACCCCATACTCGGATCCCAACCTTGCTTATGCACAGGCTTCCCTGTCTTAGTAAATGACTTTACCATCCAGCCAGTTGCTCAAGATAGAAACCTAGGAGTGATATTCGTTTCCTGCCTTTTTCTCCACTCTAACCTATAAGAACTATCAACAAGTCTTATAAACTCTACCTCCAAAATATGTCTCAGATTGGTCCACTATTCTCTATTTTCTCTGACACCACTGAAGTTGACAATATTAGTAAAACATTCCCATTATAATCAGAAGATGGGTAAGATATCCTCTATTTGTAAAATGGTATTACATCTTTGTCAATTTCTTGGCAAGCAATGCACATTAAATAGAAGTAAGAAATATTACTTTTTTACAATCCAAAGTCAAAACTACTTCTTGCTGAGGAACTTACCCAGAAAACAAGCCTAGGGAAGCAACTTGAAAAAAAAAACTATTTTAAGTATTGTGAAATTATTAAAGTAAATGGAACATACATACAGAAATCCAGTGGCTTTCCTCAAAACCACTTGGAAAATATGAAGAAAAAAATTGAAAAATGCTTTCATAAGAGCAGCAAACTTTCACAATATTTAGGAATATACCATCTAGATTATGGATATATCATCTTGATGCCTTGTACATGGTAGATTTCAATAAATATGTGCTTTATTGAAAGGACAAATAAAGGAATAAATAAATGAATTTATTACTTTAAAATCAGTCTAACCCCCATACTAGTCCAGTGGGGATTTTAAAAACATTTTTAGTGGCTACATACACAATATTTTACCAGGAAGTGTTGGATATTTTCGTTATTTCCATTTTATTATTTGGTAACATTGAAATAAATATTTATGTACATCCAGATATTTTCAGTGTTTCACATTCTGTTGTTAGAGTTGATTCTCGGGACCAAAAGTACTGGCTCAGAAAGGAGGGCAATATTTTAAGACTCTCGATATGGGGTGCCAGGCTGCTCCTGTCCCATTGCTCTTACAGAACACACTGATCCTTTCTTGTCCCATTCGCGTTGTCTAAGGCTGTTACGACCAGTGTCACCAGAAAATATCTGGAAACAGGGAGAAGATAAGCAGCAGCTTTGGCCAAAATGACTCCAGTTCCTTTTTCTAGACCATTTCACGCACGGGCTACACCTCACAACCGTAAGAAACCCAAGAACCCTCAAGGTGGGAAGTTAGAGAGGATAAGCAGCTCGGGCAGGAACGTACTTCACTGGCGGTTTGTGGACTAGAAACCGCTGCTGTTTCATACGTCCACGGACCATCTATTATACATAATTCTCTTTATCATTCCTTGGTGGGGAACATATAAATATAAACCCCTCCCTGTTGTTTTTTAATTCATTACAATCTGATTAATCAAAACATGCCTGTGAGTAAGTTACTATCAACCATCTCAATAATTGTCCATTCTGGCAAGTTAGAATCACTTTGGAGCATAAAAGAGCGTCCAGGTCCCGACTGAGGCCAATTAAATCAGAATTGCTGGAGGTGAGGCCTGGATGGCAGTGGCGTACGCAACCAGGG
Organism: Tapirus indicus; assembly: GCA_031878705.1. NCBI lineage: Eukaryota > Metazoa > Chordata > Mammalia > Perissodactyla > Tapiridae > Tapirus > Tapirus indicus. The sequence continues at coordinate 6,055,985 of CM062923.1, read as the reverse complement.
TTGAGTGTGCCCACTACCTGCCACGGATTGTTAGCTGAGCACCAAATATGCTTGCTCACTAAGTGCCTTGTTCACTAAGGGTAGTGGCATCCCTGGCTGGGTTAGACTGCCAAGGAAGGCTGCATGGTGGCAGTGTATCTTGACTTAAACCTTGAAAGACATTTAAGTTGGACTGGATATGGGAGCAACGTTATACATAACAGGCGAAAAGAATGGCATGAACAAAAGTAGGTCAGAGATGTAAGAGCAGATGTTGCTCTAGGCAGGAGGGCTGGAAAAGGGATGACTTCAAACTAAGTGAACTGAGAAAAAAATGAGAAAAGTCAGTGTGGGGCACAACTTCGCTTGAAACGGTGGAGTTTTCAAACTGGTGGCCCATGGCCCCCATCAGACCTATAAACATGTTTGTTTATCTCGCACAACCATTTTTCATTTGAGGCAACATTTAAAAATTGGGAGTTTTCACACACAAAATGTAAGATCTGCCAACACTGGGCCTGTGTTTTCAGGTGACAATAATTGGCTTGAGCGGCTTACTTTAGGTGGGCAGGCACTCCAGTTTCCCTCCCTGCCCATTTCTGAAATGCTCCTGTGCACTTGCATCATCTACCTATTCTGGAAGCAATGGAGTCCCTCACTCTTCCCTGGTTGGCACAGCCGGTGTTGGAAGAGGGGCGTGATGAAGGGAAAGGGGTATTGAACTGCAGACCAACTACAATCTTTGCAGTTTCCCATCCAAGTGACCTTGGACAAGTTCCCTTGCCTTCTACACTTCAGTATGGCAATCTGGGCAATGAGGAAGTAGAGGTACACAGTTTCTGTGCCCCTTTAAACATTGACATTCTTTGACTCTAATTGTAGGTGGATCAATTCCACCTGCAACTTGTATTCATGTAGTAGATAGGGACAGCCCAAGTGGCATGGGAACCAGAGGTCAGAAGGGAGAGCCACAGAGAGCAACAGGCCCTTAGACTCTAGCTCTTCACTGCAAAAAAAGCCTTTGGGTAAATGTTCAGCCACATACATTTCTCCTTTCGTCTCTACCATGGCTGAAAGATCTACTGACCTCACCCAACTACACCACATAAAGAAATCAACCTTTTCCTAAGGATCCTGTAGCTGACTTGCAGGGATGAAACTGCAAAAGATTTAAGTGCCCCTCCTATTCTGAAATGAACCATGTGTCACATCCTCCTGGACCTACAGTCTCTGATGTCCCCCTTCCCCAACCCCATAGTACTTGGAGTTTGGGGCTGTCATGAGCTCAGCAGAGCGACTATGAGATTGCTGGCTTCCTGGCAGGAGACCATAGAATTGCAATTTTGTGTGATTTTGTAAATCAAAGCAACAGACTAATAATCAGTAAGATTAACTACCAAAAGTTCTCTAAAAACAAATATAGTCAACGATGAGCTCCTACCAAAGTTCTCCATGAAGGCACAAGAAAGACTGGATAACCCAGCCCTGAACTTTATTGGGAAGAAAGTTCCAGATGAAGAAGTTCTGCCAGCTGAAGAGGGTTTGATTATCATTGCTTCATGCTATGATTCTCAAACATTAGAAAGCATCAGAAACATCTAGAGGGCTTGCTAAACCCCAGAGTGCTGGGCCCCAGGTTTTGAGTTTCTGATTGAGTATGACTGGGGTGGGGTCCAAGAATTTGCAATTCTAAAAAATTCCCAGGTGGTGCTGATGCGGCTTGTCCAAGAACTACACTTTGGGAACCGCTGCTTTATACAGTGTCTAGTTCATAACTAGACAAAACCCTGCACAGTAAGAAACCTGGTGGATCTCAGCCCATGGCAGTAATTGTGCTGTATCTCCTCAGTGTCTTTGGTATTTCCAGGCATCAGCAGTTAAAAGTCATAAATATGGCCATCATAAGGAATCTTGAAATGCAGGCAAGAAGATATCACAATTATTAGTTTTTGTTTGTATCGTTCTCTTCACCTGGAAGTCCATACCTATCATGCATGTCTCAAATAAAATGGTACTTTTTCAAGGAAGACTTCCGCAAATGCTACTTCTTTCATAGGAAGATTTCCCATTCTCCAACTGGAAAGAATTTTTCCCTCCACGAACTACAATAGCATGCACCTGCGTTTCTCATAGTGCTCATTTCTTTCTACCTTGGACTATTGGTATGTGTGCATACATTATATGCATTATATCTCCCACCTTCCACACCCTAGAATATGCTGAGTAATCAAGTCCGGGATGGTAACTAGGCATACGTCTTTTACAAACTGCCAAACAACCTGTGACTTACGTGCCTGAAAAAAGAAACACCTCATTAAACTGTGACTGGATATTGACATCACACACTCAGACATACACACATGCACACGCATCCATCTAAATGAAAAAATATACTTTCCCAAAGGACCGCATCCCAGTAGATAATCTGAGAAAAAGGTAGTTGAAAGCTCCAAGTACAAGCTATTTTTGGAGGAATGTGGATCTCAAAATGGAGGAAGTCTTTTCCAAACTTTCTCCTCTGCTTCTTCTGTTTAACTCTCTCTGTGGCTCCTACATATCTTTTTCTGTCTCTATGATGCTTGAGGCTTGTGTGTGCATGTGTGTGTGTGTGTGTGTGTGTGTGTGTGTGTGTGAACTCTGTTTCTCTCTTTGGCTGTAAGTTCTGTTTTGTGTTATGTTCATCTGCATTAAGTCTGTTTGGTGTGATTCTTACAGATGGCATAAAAGGGTATTATTGAAATGATGTTTCTAATAGTCTGGACATCTTCCAGCACATAAAATCATAGGAACAAATTCTTTCATCTAATTAAGTTTGAAGATAATTTAGCTGATTGATAGTTGGGGTAGAAAGAACTTCTCTAGCCCAGGGAGCCAAAAATGGCGCATGCTTTAAGTAACCTCACCTCCTGCCATTTTCAGAATTTACCATAAATTAATTCTGCTGATATATTTCCTGAAACGTACTTGAATTATCTACAGCAGAAATCTTATTGGTAATTTTAATCCATCATCTCTATTATGCTTATTATGAACTAAACTCTGTGTAACCACTGTATTTCTTTTTCTCTTTTCATGTCTTTATGAGTAAACAATTTGTAAACTTCAGGGACAGAAATTAACAATGAAACATTTTTATTAGCAGTTCTAATTTCACATTCTATTAGTGCTTCAACTGACTAATGCAAAACCCTACAACCCATTTAATAAATAATAATTGATTATTAGAATCACCTGCATACTATTGCAGGCAATTCGCTACTGACTGTCTTGCAAATCAAGACCGTTGACCACAGGTGAGTAAAAGGAAAAGAATGGATACCGATCAGGTTGATTGCTGGACAAACTACTCCAAGTTCGTGCCAAAATGAGAAATGTCTGCAATAGCACCTTGAGAACAGGGAGGAAAGCACTCCAGTTACAACAAGCTCTTTCCTTCCTACTAGCTGGGAATCCCTTCCTCGTCAGAACTACTTCCCATTCACCTCGTAACCCCAGCCCTTCACACATAATAGTCACTTAAGTGTTTGTAGGGATGAATATAAAATATAAAACCCATACTTCTCCTAAATGTCTACTTACTATTCTACAAAAATAAAAATGATGTAAGCTTAAGTGTTGCGTAACCTCATAGAATTAGAATTCTGACAGTATTTTGTTTGTTTAATTACTTAGACAGTTGTTTATTTAGTCTCATGGGTTCTCAAAGCTTTCGAATAGAGAAAAGTCCAAACATGTCTGTTCCTAGAGGAAAAAGAACAGTTTTTTCAAACCATGGAGATCTTAACATTATCTTAAATTATCCAGATAGGGCCATGTTTGCTCAACTAGAAAGGAATTCTCAAGTAAGACAAGGAATCTCTCTACTCAAATTGTGCTGTCAAGACTCAGTCACGTTACAGAACGTGTCTGTCCTAAAATATAGCTGACAGCGTGCTTTAGGCTGATCCTTCATCTCTGCACCAAAGCCACTCAATTTTCATTATCTAGTATTTGAAGAGCAACTATCTTTTAATATTATTTTAAAATTATTCTCAAAGCTAAAGTAGATGTTGGCTGCTTTAGCCATTTGATTTCTTTATACGATTATTTAACTAATAGCTGTAAAGCCACAAACAGAAACTGGATAAAAACAGATGAAAAAGAGTTGTAATCAAAAGCTATGCTTTTCTTTAGTTTCAATTGCCCATATACAACCATATTAACTTAAAATTATGAGCTGGAGATAGAAACACAATAAAATGTTTCACTGAAGCTTTGTTTGTCCTATAACTTCAACTCCAGTTTTTATTTTTTAAGCAATTAATTCTACAACTAACACTCTGTGACGGATGTCATTCAAACTGCAGAAGCTTATTGGGTAGTTAAAAGGAAAAAATCAAGTAGTCATTCTACTAATCCCTTTACAAGGAAACAGCTTTCTGCATAAAAAGTGGAACTTATGTGGCCATTAGCAGATGCTACATCAAGCGACCAAAAATATACACATTTAAATTCTTAAGCACAATCTATGAACACTACACAGATGGTTTCCAAGAAACTGTACCTAAATTGATTACGATAAAAATGATCTGCTGCAATTGTTTCTGTCAAAAGGGAGAACAGAATTTGTCCCAATGTGTCTCTCTGCCCACTCATGCAGAGAACCCAGCTGCTGGGACAGATGTTGCTCTAAGCACTTTATTTTAGGGTCATTAAAATGGTTACAGGGGTTAGTCATTCACTGTTTTATAAATTGTGCTTACTAGCTGAGCTCAACAGATGCTGGAAAACTTCTTTGTAGTTGATCAGAAACAAAGTTTGGCATCAGATCCCACCTACCTTGTGTTTAGAGGCAGAAATTAGGAACAAATGGGAATGAATAGCTAAACAAAGAAATGCATACAAATTGTGGCACATTTGATCTAGGAAGACATCTTCCACAGCTCTATTAATAATGCTGATGCTCGCCTCGCAGCCTCCTCCGGCTGGCGATGCGAAGCTATCTTGAAGGCTTGCGTGTGTGCATTTTATTAGAGAAGTTTGACGTCTTATATTAATATTGCACAATTACAATTTTAAAATTGACCCAGATCTGTGCCGTTGTCCTTAGCAAGGTGCCCCACAGAATTTGTCAGACAATAATACAGATCTTCCTACTGCTCCTGAGAGCACTCTTCTTTAGAAGGGTAATTGTTTCTAAGCCTTTCTGAGAATGTTGTGTTAGCTGTCTCCATTAAAGATGATGGTATAGCTGTCCAGCTCTGATTTGAAAGCATGATGTACTGAGATGACACCTAATGTATCAACAAAACCTACACAAAATGATGGGCATACGTACGATTCTGGGAAGGCAGCTATTCGTGTATAGTTACCTGTGATCCATGTTGACAGTGGTTTAAACTATTACTATTACTGGGTTGAAGAACTGATAAACAGCACTGACAGAAATTAACTGCTGCCGAAGGACACGACACGTTCTTCTTATACAGGAAATCAGAAATTCCAAGGAGACAAATTGCTCAAGACCAAAGGCCATGGAGGGAGATGAGATAGGAACAGGAAAGGGGAGACCCCAAGGTGAGGCTGTGAGCTGTTCTAGACGGGAGGGTGTTCTAAAGTAGATGGAGCTAGAAGTATTGTGAAATTCCCCTGATTTTTGAGTAAGGACAGGCAGGCATTGCCTTCAGCTGCTTAAAAAGGCTCAAGGCTCAGCAGAGAGTGAAAATCAAGAGAAGAATGGAACGAAATAAAAAGTCTAGCTTTGGAGTGAAAGCAGGTTGGCAGTTTGTGGAGCCTAAAGCTTGTGCCTGTAATTTGAAAGAGAGATCTCTGAGAAAAAGAATACGATTCTTAAAAAGCACCTCATGGGGAGTCCATAGATGTTTCCCATCCACCCAGGCTGTGTTGAGTGTGTCAAGGAACTAAAGGAGGGAGTAACAGCTGCAGGTACCTCCCAGAACTGGCATTTCATGTTCATACAGTTTTAGGGCTGGATTTACACCTTATTGGGTACGTGGTTCAACCTCTTAATTTTATAGACAAAGAAATCCCAGTACACAGAGGTCAAGTCCAATTGTTTATACCTCTTAAGTCTTGACATAGGATACCCTCCAAAAGCATATGTTATTGGAGCGAGGTTGCCACTGTCCAGGAGTTTTGTCTTATCCTTGCACTTGCTCTAAACTAGGCCTTACTGCTGTCTGTCTTGTCCACATTTCCCAGCTACACGTTTGGACTCTACAGGCAACTTATTAAAGTGGTATGTGCTGGAGTTGGTAAGACGCATAGTTGAAGTCTTTCTCCTGTGCATCAACTTTCTACTCCCGTATAAAGATCCACATTTTCTCATTTTGTAAACTCTGCAAAGGCTGAAATAGTATTAAATAAGTTTTATTTCACAGGAGGAAAATATTAGCCAAAAAATGCCCCAAATACAGTATCAACAATGTCTTCACTATTATGACACTGGAGAGACTGTGTCCTTTCTGCTTATTTTGGGTTCCACCAGCTTAGGAAATTGTTTCTGTGCATTGCAATCCTGTGGAATCACGGACTCTTCACACAGTTCCTTCGGTTCTTCACAGTTTACATCTTCATATATATTAAATCACTATACTTGCACAATATTTTCAAAATAAGTTTGGAGGTGGGAAGATATAAAAACCCTTGGTAAAGGTTAATATTTTAAGACAAATATTCTTTAAATATTTTGTTCTCTCTGGTATTATTTGGGCCTGCAAGACTGAATTCAAACTCTTTGACTTTGAATTTGTCTATACAACAAGGAAGCTGGATTCACTAAGGAGGAATTCCAGCTTACAGTGAGCAGTTATTATTATGGTCTGTTTTAGAAGATGAAACTTTCATAAGATGAAATATCTCAAGTAAACTTTTGGACAGGGGACCTGTGCTGAGCTATTTTCCAAACATTTGTAAAGTAACATAAAGAATATACAGAAATAAGCCATTAGTGAGATTAAAATCTGTGATCAATATTATGTCATAGGGTTCCCAGCTCCCATTCCAAACTACCTTAGAAGTGGCCATTCCTTCCTCTGAGCACCAGTTCGACTTGGCACATAACATGCATGTGGCACTTACACATGTCCCATCTCCTCCACTTCTAAATTCCCTGAAGGCAGTGAGTGAACTTTACTCATCTCTGCATCTCCTATACACACAGCAAGCACAGTTTGTCTTACCCAGTAGGTGCTCAATTAACAATGAATGAATGGTAAACAACAGAGATAATAGCAGCTTTTACTTTGGAGGAAGCCATAGGGCCATGATGAAGAAGGTCATGACAACAAATTGATGTACAGAGGTGACATATGGCAATGAGGTTTAGCTTAAGCATGTGACCCATATTCCAGGAAATATGGTGGTATAAGGGCGTGCATTCAGACTGCTCATGCTCTGAAACTGTGTAAAACGAACATAAAAAGCATGCAGTCCAATTTATCAGGCAGTGTGCTACAGAAGGCATTTCTAAAATGCAAGTTCTCAAAAAAGTGGCCTGATGTCCAGAAGGGGGTGAACAAAGCAATAGCTGGGGAGTACCCCGCCATAATCATGCCCCTCCCCCTCTCACACCAGGAAGGGTATCCTCTCTCAGCTTGGTAATGCTGGAACTTAGTGTGGTAATTATTTAAAAGAAATTATAAAAAAATCCTAATTTAAAGTTTTTAAGTAATCTGGCTTTATGTGGAAAACTGATTGGAATAGGTCAAGAGTGGGGTCAGTAAGACCATTTAGGAAGCTGTTGTAAGCAAAAGATGTTGATGATTTGGACTGGGCTTGTGGTAGTGGATATTGGAAAGACCCGGAGGTTGAGCTAATAGAAATTGATGATGGACTGGAGACGAGTATGAGGAAGAAGGAGATGTCGATGACACCTTGGCCTGAGGAATGGAATGCATGGAAATACTGTTTCTTCTGATGGAGGGACCAGAGGGGAGGGTATGAGGAGCAAGATCAAGAATTTTGAAATGTATCTGAGATCAGTCCAAGTGGATATACCAGTGGAGAAGTTGTGGTTCTGGAGTTAAGAAGAAAGTTCTGGGCTGGAGATATACTTTTGGAAGCCTTCAGCCTGTAAATAGTATTTTAAAAACAATATATGCCTTTGAATTTGCCAGATGGTAAAAACTTCAAAACCAGAAATATATAACAAAAGATAAGCAAAGGAAATATCAAGTAACATAGCAGAATAAGAAAAAAAAAAAAAAAGAAATGATGGGAGACAAAGCAAATCACTTGTAACAATAAATGTAAATAGGAAAAAACGAACTATTGGAAGAAGAGAGATTTTACATTGGGTCAAAAAACTAAGACCCTGAATTATATAAGGTATAAACCTGTGACAAAATGACCTCAAAAATACGAAGGGAAAGGATGAGCTCAGGCCAACCGGGCAAATTCAGACATATGGGGAGCAAGGAATGGAAGCGAGGCGCACTGAGGTTTAGCCTCAGATGAGGCAACAAATCTCACATGCCTGGAGGACAGGACGGAGTTGGGCTGCGTGGGACTACTGCTGCCGGACATAGCACAAAAACCCTAGAGCCATCCATCATATATTATCTCTGAGCTGCACCAGAGAGGCTGCAATGGGTAAACAACGAGTGACTATAGACGGTTTGCCCCTGTGTTCAGATGAGGGATCGAGGTAAGGGGGTATATCATGCAGATTTTGCTGGTCCAACTTTGGGATCCAACCGAAGGCTCATCCTTTTCTTCCTCCCAACAGTCTGCACCCGACAGTTAGGATGAGCTTTTACAAAGGCCAAATCTGATGATCTCATTGCCTTGGTTAAACTTCTTTGCTTTTAGGATTCCAAACCTGAATTGTTAACACACCTTCCATCCGATGGCTTCTGCTGACTTCTCAGCCTCATTTTGTTCAATTCCTTCATATTCTCTCTATGAAACAAAGCAGGCTTTCATCTTCCTAACGGATCATTTTTGTCATTTTGTTATTACACAGGTGTCCCCTCTTTCTGGAGGAATCTGCCTCCCTCTCAGTTTAACGAATGCTTAACCATGCTTCAGATCTCAGATGACAGAGAGCGATAGGGACGACTTTCCTGACTCCAGCCAGGATCTCTCATCCCAAGATTTCATCCCTGTCCTTCCCATTAAACCAGTTGGAAATTTGCAATTACATATTTGGAATACCATAATATTGTGGAATAATTACTTCCATTACCTGTAATCTTCACTAAACTATATGCCTCATGAGGGTTGGGTCTTGTCCATTTTACTCAGATTTTTATTCTGTGTTTAGTTCAGAGCCAGACACAGAAGCAAAATTGTTTTCTTTGTGGTGATAGATATGTGGTCCTATGGGAGATACTGGGGTATAGAAAGTTGACCAATGAATATGTATTGGATGGATTAATTCACCCTAGGACATTCTTTCTTGCCTATCTGATAGTTACTGACAATAGGTGAAAGAGAGAAATGAAGGAAAAAGGCTCTTAACTAATTCTCCCTTTGACTTATTTCTATGGGATAGTTTCTATTCATTAGTTTCTGTACTTAGGTGATAAGAGCTAAGAGCAGAGCTGTCACTTGCTCCAAAGGGGATGCTGGCTCATTTTTCCCACCCAGAGAAGTGAGTAAAGAACCAAAACTAATGATGCCTAAAAGTAGTAAAATATGTTTAGCCTCTTTCCTCCCAATCTCTCTACAATGTAATCCATGTAAACACAGATGACATTCAAATAGAATTCCAGTCCTGTCATATGGCTAGAATCATCAAAATCGGTTATTAAGACGATTGTCAGTTTCTGTCATTCCAGCCTGCTACTTCAAGCTCTCCTCCTCCTTCATCTTCAGGAAGCCTTACCTCAAGTCCTGGGCTAATTCTGCCGGCAGTAAACTTGCTATCCTTCAGCTCATTAAGATGATGAAAAGATGGTTTCTCTGGCCTTCTCCAGTGATGGATATGATGGTCTTTTGGTGCTGGAAAGATTTTTAACCTCATGTCGAGTGATTAGTGAAGTGATTTTGGGGATGGGGCAGTTTTAGAAAAAGCAGACTATAGAAAAGATTTAATAGATTAGAGAATTTTGAAAAAGATCTGTTTTTATTCCTAGGATACTGTACAGATCAATCACTTATTGTTTGCTTTTTATTTCAGGCTGGAGACAAAAAACAACAAATGAATAGGCTGTGAATTAGTCAGTGCTTGAAATTTCTTTGTCATTCGTTACTCCACAGAACTTGTTTTCTTTTCTCTCCTTTTTTCTTTTTCCTTTCCCTCTCTCCTTCCCTCCCTCCCTCCTTCCCTTCTTCCCTTCCTTCCTTCCTTCCTTCCTCCTCATTTTACTTTCTTTATCCCTCCTGTTCTCATTCCATGAGCTCTCTCTCTGCCTCTGTCTCTCTCTCTTTTGCTCTTTCCATTCTTGGAAGCCTGTTTAGAAGAGTTAGGATACAACAAGAACAGAGAAGCGAATTCAAATATCTAGCTTTATTAAGCTTATGAAAATCCTAATGAATGGTCATTGCCATATGATGTGATGGATTTTGTTTGAGAAATCAAAATTACTGAAGGAAAATGCTTGAAGTTGAATTTTTTTGTTTATGAAACAAAAACTAAAAACTCCAAAGGTTAAAGTAATAAATTCACTAAAACAGGGATAAACGTGTAAATGATTAGTTTTACCTCACAATCCCATGGGTCACGTATCATCTTATATAAACTGCTCTAGGGGGCTGCCCATAATATTTCTTATAAAGTTACTTATGCATTTCTTGAAGATACAAAATGTATTTTTTGTATGTTAGTATAGGGCAGATCATAGAATTGTTGCCAAAATTATTATTTTTTTTTAGTGAGAAAGATCTGCCCTGAGCTAACATCTGTGCCCATCTTTCTCTATTTTGTATATGGGACGCCACAGCGTGGCTTGATGACTGGTGTGTAGGTCCACGCCCAGGATCTGAATCTGTGAACCCCAGGCCACCGAAGTGGAGTGCACGAGCTTAACCACTATGCCACCAGGCTGTTCTCTCAACGTTATTTTTAAGTTGAATATTATAACAAAATATGTCTAAAATTGTGTGTGTTTTGTCACAGTAAGTGTCCAGTAGTATACAGCACCCTGACACTACTGCCACACAGAACAGAGGAGATAATGGTCTGCTTAATATCAGTTCTTTGTTCATGGATACAAAGTATTGTGGACTAGCAAATAAGCTTCTCTTTTATGGCATGTTTACTTAGATCTTTTAACATATGAAAATGTCCCCAACGAGATTACAGATTTTAAAAGTAATATGGATAGTATTGAGTTCCCCAGAGTCTACTCACACAATTTTTTCTGATATTTTGAAATAAAGTCATAAAGAAAATGTTTTTTAAAAAAAGTTTTATTAAAGTAATCAATGAATGTACATAATAAATAATAAAATAAGTAGAAAAAGAGAAGCGAAACAGTACTGTATTCATAGCTTAAAATAGATCTTAATATTTTTCTAATTGTAAATACTACTTCATGAAAACTCTAGACAATACAGAAAGTAATTTGGAAAACACGGTTTACTAAAGCCCATCACCGGGGGCTCTCCATCGTTAATAGTACACTGGATTTTTTCTAGTCTTGCAAACAGCAGGTCAGCAGACACATTAGCATAAGACTCAGAATGAAATAGCCCATTTCTCTGATCCCTGAAGAGTCTAAGGATTGACAACCTGAGACAGATGGCTTGTTGCAAAGGTTTCTGTTTGAGGCCAGAACCTCTACATGGGTGAAAATTCTCCTGGCCAAGACTCCGCCTGCGCTTTCCCGTAATGCACCTTGAGAGTCTCTCCGCTGGAGGAGATTTGATGGCAGGTACTTGGGGTTATGGGTGGAGGACAGACATGAGCCTGGCATAATGACTTTGAGATGAGACATGGGGACATATTTGGATGGAACCGTACTATTCCAGTGGGCTGTGTGTTGGCTGAGTCTGGTAGGCATGGCTGGGGGCAATGCAGCTTCTGTTTCTTTGGCACAAATACATGCTAGTCTTGTTCTCTGCTTCAGTATTTCTTTTCCCATTAATCACAGAAGATCTGAGAGGCCTCACTTGCTTTGTTATTTTTATTTTTTAAATTTGATGGCTGATAACATAAGGAGGGGCTATGTCATGAGATATTAAAATGACTAACAGAGTAGAGTCAGAAATATGATCCAATTTAGTAACTCATGTAATTCCCTGTTCATAATATAAAATAAGAATCTAGCAATGTATGTTAGTATAGGGCAGATCATAGAATTGTTGCCAAAATTATTATTTTTTTTTAGTGAGAAAGATCTGCCCTGAGCTAACATCTGTGCCCATCTTTCTCTATTTTGTATATGGGACGCCACAGAGTGGCTTGATGACTGGTGTGTAGGTCCACGCCCAGGATCTGAATCTGTGAACCCCAGGCCACCGAAGTGGAGTGCACGAGCTTAACCACTATGCCACCAGGCTGTTCTCTCAACGTTATTTTTAAGTTGAATATTATAACAAAACATGTCTAAAATTGTGTGTGTTTTGTCACAGTAAGTGTCCAGTAGTATACAGCACCCTGACACTACTGCCACACAGAACAGAGGAGATAATGGTCTGCTTAATATCAGTTCTTTGTTCATGGATACAAAGTATTGTGGACTAGCAAACAAGCTTCTCTTTTATGGCATGTTTACTTAGATCTTTTAACATATGAAAATGTCCCCAACGAGATTACAGATTTTAAAAGTAATATGGATAGTATTGAGTTCCCCAGAGTCTACTCACACAATTTTTTCTGATATTTTGAAATAAAGTCATAAAGAAAATGTTTTTTAAAAAAAGTTTTATTAAAGTAATCAATGTCTGTATATCAATATATAATATTATAAGAAAGCATTTAACATCTATCAACAAAAATAAAGAATTTTTAGGAATTGGCATTGGTCCCCAGGCTTTCTTACAGGATACTTGAGGTGGGCAGATGCTGAAATAATAACCTGGAAATAAATGTGTTTTCTATGTCTGAAAGAGGTGATATATGTGAAGCACTTATAATAGTGCTCAGCCATAGGAAGCTCTCAATAGCTGGCTGGAAAAGCACAGTGTACACTTCAGCACAAAGAAGTCACTGGGCAATTCTGTGTCTGTGTACATTCGCATTTGGTGTTTGCTGTGCTTAGAAAGCCCTGCTCTTCCATTACCTGTTTGGCTGATTCCTACCCATATTCAACATCCCCCCTAGAAAGTCATCCCTAATTTCTCCAGGCTTGGTCTTCAATATGCACAAACTTTCCCCACTTACATACTTCTTTTGATTCTAGTGGTCAAAACATTGCATTCTATTTGATTCTTAGTTGTTTTTCACTCCATCGTACTATAATAAATCCATTTATTTTGAAATGAAGATGTAAATAATTTAATAGAATTCACCCTGAATTTGATATCAAAGGAGTGAGATCAGCACAACCCTTGAATTTTTCTTAGTGCCATTGAGTCAATTCTGACTCCTAGTGACTCTGTGCACAGCGGAGAGAAACTTTGCCCAGTCTTTTTTGAGCCATCCTCTCACCTTCCGGTGCTCTATCAGACAATGCTCTACTGCTTTTCATAGGGTTTTCGTGGCCAATTTTTTCAGAAGTGGGTGGCCAGGTCCTTCTTCTTAGTCTGTTTTAGATGGGAAGCTTCACTGAAACCTGTGCACCATGAGTGACCCTGCTGCTACTTGAAATACTGGTAGCATAGCATTCATCACAGCAAAACACAGCCGCCACAGTATGACAACCAACAGGTGAGTGGTGTGGTTCCCTGCTCAGAAAACAAACCTGGACTGCAGTGCTGAGAGCGCTGAATCTTAACCACTAGATCACCAGTGCTGACTAACCGTTAAATACATTATCCAATTTAGATTAAGTTTTGTGTATGGTTCAAGGTAGGGATGAAGTTTCTTTTTCTCCCATGTCAATATCTATTGGTTCCATCACCATTTGTTAAAAGACATTTTTATTATACAAATAATACGTTCATTCTAGAAAAACATAAAAAGAAAGAAAAAAATGATGTGTGGAAATGCACCAGTCTATAGTATTCACCATTTTTCTTGAATTTGTTTTATGTTTATGAATATAATTGTATCTTTCTTGTTTTCATGCTCTCTTTTCTCTCTCTCTCTTATAATAATCCCATTTGCTTGATTATAAAATGCAAAAAACTTACATTTTAATATTTATGAAATAGGAATATATTTTACAATTGTTTTATAAAGAATAAACAAAACCGCTTTGAAGGACACATTAAATAGGCTGTGATTTGTCCTGGCTGGACCACGGTAAACTTGGCCATGTGTAAAGGTTTCTATTTTTTTTGCTGCCACCTCAGCTGAGTTATTCTCATTGGAAGTGCCAAATATGGTTAAAACTTGTTAGCTTGAACCTCTAATTCTCTAAAAAAAATTAAAAGTATTAAAATAAAAGATCTGAGAACTCCCATTTTCTACAATGAAGGAGTACTTGGTATTGTTTTTATCCTTCCACCAAAAAGCAAGTAGAAAAATGGACAAAATACATGGAATAAGCCTTTCAGATATTGGCCAATAGACAAAGTACAACTGTGACCCCCGAGATGAGGAAAACAAATGACTTGAGACCTATGACTACCCTGGTTTTCTCTCTGAAGGCATTTCATGGATCTTGTTGTAAGAAAGGAGAACTCAAGTTGACAAAGGCAAAACTGTTGAGTTGGGCAGGCAGAGATGGTAGTCTGTGGAAGCTTAGGTGAATGAAATTTTGAAGGCAACTTACCAGAGACAAGGAAGCTATTCAGACAGAGTTCCAAAAATATATAGTCTCCTTGAATCTGTTGCTGTAGTCTAAGTTTTGCATGCACAAAGGGAAATTTCACAAGGTTGGACAAAGGAAAACAAAGGAGCAGTCAGCTAATCAATTTCCAGAGCTCCAACATGGTGGGATGGCCAATCAGCCAGAGTAAAAGGCCTTGTTGACCACCTAAGCATACAGTAGAGACTTTAGAAGAATCATGTCATATAGTTAAGGTTAAATTAGCCCTCAAATAGAGTTTTTTTCAGACCTACTCTAACAAAACTTTAAATCAAGCCCAAAATAACCATGGTGATCCACAGATAACATAAGTCCCTGCCAAAATGAAGTGAAATGGTCTTCAAAGAAAATGGCAAAGCATGACATCCAACATTCAATAACAGAATGTCCAATCTCCAATCAAAAATCACAACCTTACAAAGAGGTAGGAAACTGTAACACACACCAGACCAAAAAAAAAAAAAAAAATGAACCAATAAAATTGAACCCAATGATAACAGAAATTATTGAATTAGTTGACCCAAACTGTAAAACTGCTAGTATAAACATGTTAAAGATTTAAAGGAGAACATGAACATAATGATGTGAGAAATTAAAAATTTGTAGGAGAATCAAATGGAATTTCTAGAGCTGAAAATTATCTGAAGTGGAAGATTCATTGAAGGATCTTAATTGCACATTGAATACTATTGAAGAGAAGATCAAAGAATTTGAAGACAGGCAACAAGAATTATAAAAACCAAAGCACAGACATAAAAAAAATGCCTAAAAACTTTAACAGAAGCTCAGTACTCTGTGTGACAATATAAAATGGTCTCATATATAGGAATTTTCTGTTCCAGAATGGGGACAGAAAAATATTTTAAGAAAGGAATAGGTACAATTTCCAAAATTTGATGAAAATTATAAATATATATGGTAGATACCTGAAGATATAGGATGAAGCCCAACTCAAAATTTTGTTCCAATGTTGGACTTATGATGCTACTCACATAAACCAAGAGGATCTGAAAGGTTTATTTCTCACATATTGAGGCACCTGGGGAGTGTAAGGCAGACTTCCCAAGCTGGTCTTAAAATGGCTTGAGAGAACAGGGAAGGAAAGGAGAATGGCTTGGGGTTTTTATTGTGGTAAGAGTTGTGGGGAGGAGTGTGAAAGTTCACCAAAGGAGGGAGCACTTGGGCTTTCTTATCATCTTTTCCAGATGTGAGCAGAAGGGGAAAAGGGAGGAGTGGGGCTTAAAAGCTGTCAGTAATCAACATGAAAAAATGGAGTCAGATTCTTTATTACAACCCACAAAACCAAGAAACTTAAGAAAACTCAAGCAGAATAAACACAAAGAAAACCACACCAAAGCACATCATAATCAAATTGCTACAGTATAGTTTGAGAAAAAGAAAATTTTAAAAGAGCAAGCAAAGTAAGAAAGACACATTATATGTAGAAGCACAAAGATAAGAATGACTACAGACTTCTTGTCAGAAACAATGTAGGACAGTATACAATGGACCAAGATCCATAAAGAACCAAACAAAAAAAGAAAAGAAAAAAACCCCATAGAATTCTCTTTACAGTGAAAACTCCTTTAAAAATTTAGGACAGAGAAAGATGTAAATCTGTTTTTGGGAATGGCCATGTAAGATCACATATGACCCATCTTCTGGCAAATGGTAAGTGTAAACTCTGAATGTAATGCAAAATGCAGCTGTCTGAAGGCATTTGAAAGTTACAGAAGCATTCAGATTTGAAAAGTAGTGCACAGCAAATGGACAGAGGTACATGCAGTACAGCTACCATTATCATAGCTTTCAGTATGGTGAAGTCAGATGCAAATGGAGAAGGGGAAAGAGAAAGGAAGGAAAGGGAAGGGAAAGGAAGAGAGAAGGGCAGGGAAGGGAAGACCCAGAAGGAAAGCATCCAGTAAGGGATCTCCCAAATTCTGTCTGTCTGTTTCTCTGACTAGAGCAAACTCAAAGCAGCTCAGTTAAAGAAGAAGTATGTCAACTAGGGTCACAGCTAAAGAAAGGAAACTGAATTATCAACTTGAGTCCAAGCAAGATAATAGCCTACCAAAGCAAAACAGATGACATGCTTAGAAAAAAAAAATAACAGAATTTCCACAGCTCATAATATCTAGAATAGAGCCCCAGCTATCTGATGAAGAAAATAAATATGACATAAATTATTAATATGTGGAATGAAAAAGAGGACATCACCAAAGACACTACAGAAATTTAAAAGATGATAGGAAAATATTACGAGAAATTTAATGCCAATTAAATGCCAAATTTAAATTCAACAGACTAGATGAAATGGAAAAATTCCTTAAAGGACACTAATTATAAAAACTAACCTAAGCAGAAATAGAAAAAATAAGTAGACTTCTGTCGATTAAAGAAATTGTATTCATTATTAAAAACCCTCTGAAAAAGAAAACTTCTGGCCCAGATGGCATCACTGGTGAATTCTGTCCAAATTTAAGGAAGAAATAATTGCTAGACTAGAAAAATTCTTTCCGAAAATAAAGGAGCAGGGAATACTTCCCAAGTAATTTTATGAGGCCAGAAAGTACCTTGTATAAAATTTAGACTAAGGCATTACAAGAACTGAAAAATCCATCAGGTACAGATACGACACACTTAAAGTAACAGCAGATGGCGTATATATGCCATGGCACGGGGAAGTGGGCTTTATCAATGAAATGCAAGGTTGGTTAAACGTCCAAAAATCAATCAGTACAATTCATCATATTAGCAGAATAAAGAGAAAAAGCATATGATCATCTCACTAGATGCAAAAAAGTATTTGACACAATCCAACACCTCTGGAAAACTACAGAAAAATCAATAGTGAAATTAGCTCTCTAAGATGGGTGCTGCAGTGATAAAAGGAGAGCCAAAAATTAGAAACAGAATGGGAAAATAGGTGAAACAGGGCTGGTACGAGGGGTAGGGACAAGGAAAGAGATGTAGAGAAGGTGAAAGAGAAACCAGAGCTGAGCCAAGAGGCCAGGACAAAAGAGAGAAAAAACATGAGAGTTTGAGAGAAAAGTGAGGCAGAGAGAATTCTAAAGAGAAATACTGAGGGAGTGTAGAGACATCTAAAGAATCTGAAGGCTCTCATTTGAATATTCATAGGGATTTTTGCTTTCATTTCATAAAAAAATTTGTTTCATATTATGGAATTTACTCACCACTGTAATAAAAAGTATAATGCTGACTGTTTTCACTTTCTAATATACAGTTTCCTGGGTGTCATTATCCTGATAAAATCCTCAAGTGGCTCACGTGTCCTAGATCAGTGTTTCTCAAGGTGATGGTCTTCAGACACCTACATCAGAGCCACTCGGTTGCTGTAGTTAAGAGGTCAGGTCCTCATTCCCCATCCCATACACCCTGACTCAGAATACCTGGGGTGTCACTTATGAATTTCAATTTTAACGTGCAGCCCCATGTGATTCCAATGCACATTAATGTCTAGGGAAGCAATTTAAACACTTAAACACACACAGGAAACATAAAACGAAAAGTCACCTAAACGTCTCCTTCAAGGATTTCTGTAGTCGGAGTTGAACCTGCCATTCGATCTGTTGTTACACAAAGACTCTACCTGGAAGTTAGACTCCAGCTGTCGTTGCGCGAACGTGCTGACTGCTGCGCTGTCGCTGCGTGTGCTCCTGTAGCCTCCCATCTTCTAAGCCCCAGGCCCTTTGGCACCATCAGAGGCTCAAATCCAGCCCACGGTCATGATCTCTCCTCTGATTTCCGGCGGTACTTCTTACATGCACCCCCTCTCCAACCCCCTCATGGGCGTGAGCCGGGTCTGGTAATGGCACTGTTTGTGCTGGCTTCCTCTCTCCCAACCTCTCTGGAGGCTCCTGTGTCACACGAAGTTAGGCCTGCTGTTCTGTATGTGCTCGCCTTCCCGTACAGCATCAGTCCTCAGAAACGGCTTTGTGGTGGTGACAGACAGCAGACCCTCGGGGGAGTTGTTAGCTGCGCTGTTTGTAGAATCTTGGTTCTGGGTGATCAATTCACCAAGGCTCTCAACCCAGACACTTGGGCATTTCTTTGCAACCTCTCTCCTCTGCCCAAGTCACATAGATTTTTAATTCTCGAATATCTTGCAAATCCACCCTGAACCATCCTCAACATGCCATCTCCATGTGGTTGTCTCTGTTCAGCCCTCATTGTCTCTCCTTAGGATTGCAAATTTCTACCTCTTCTCAGCCTCCAGTCCCTCCAAGCTCCTCCCTGCCAACCCTCTGTGCAATAGCTGCAAAAGGTATCTTTGGAAAATATTCATACGGTGAAGTCACTCCCCTGTTTAAAGTGTTACAAACATTCCCGCTCGTCTGCATATCACAGATGAATGCTCACTGCCCAGTGCTGGACCTTTTTGTCCTGACTCCGCAGCTCTGGGTCATCTTCTAAGTCCTGTCAATATCGAGTTAGGAGCTCAGTTTCTGGAATGAATAGAATACCCGAGTTTGAATTCCGTCTCCATTACTTGTTAGCTGTTTGACTTGAACAAGTTATTTAATTTTCAGACCCAAGTTTTATCATGTATAATGCAGGGGGAAGAGCAGTACTTGTCTCACAGGGTTGTCACAATGAGCAATTGAAATAGTGCATGCAAAGTGCTGACCTAACACCTCGTGTGTAGCCAGTGCCGAGTAAATACTAGTTGTTACGATTATTTCATGCCTTTGTGTCTCTATGCGATTTCTTCAGATCAGAATGACCTGTCTATATGGCAAACACCCACTCTTTTGTTTCTGTTCAGCTACTACCTACTCAAATCCTGCTTCTCTGAGAAACATATTGATCACCCAGGCCTCTTGGTCTCCTAATCAGCATTAGATGTTTTACCTTGTGTTCTCAATCACCTAACTCACTACAGTATTAGAGTGTTGAGATGTATGCCCTTCCTGATAAACAGGGAGGGAAGGGCCTCGCTGTACGTATTTCTCTATCCCCAGAAGCTGCAACAGCAAGGCTGTGACTTTTAATCATCAATCAATTTGTTGCAAGAATGAAAGAACGGCTGGGCACCTTCATTATATATCTACCGAGGATCAGTCTCATGTCTTTAAATATATTTAAAGTAGATTAAAGGACGGGATTTTCAGAGCAGAAGAAAAATAATCACTTATTTCCTTCAACTACAACTTAACCGGAGGGATGGAGGAGTAAAGGAACAATAGTCGGAGTAATTTTCTACATGTTCCCTAGTCCATGTAGATCCCAACCATCTCCCCCAGTGGGCCCCAAATGGTTAAGTAACATATTCTACTGTGTGTCATGGTGATGATGTTATTGCTCGAGGATACGTGGAAGTGAGAATCATACCACAATTCCAGATCGGAGGAAGCTGCTATGCAGCTTGTGAAGAGGGCTCTTCCACAAGCCTCTTCTTTGTAGCTGGAGCACAGAAAACTGTGCTGAGCTTTTCTTATTGTAGGTTTCCTAACATGTTGGACCATGACCATTTTGGGAACTATGTTTATCACCCAGTTTGGGGCAATGTGTTAGGTTAAAAGACCTATTGTTTGAGAGTTGGAAGCGTGGGTTTCCCAGACCTCTGTGAGCAGGCACTCCTCTGAAAACAGCTTTTGTCTATTGCCACATGCAATCACTTGTCTCATTGTTGGAATTCAGTTTGAGAAGAAGAAAAAGGAAAGAAAGAAAGAAAAGGAATTGTCATCTGCAGCTGCAAACTCCAAAACCTTCTGGGACCCACGATACGTTAGAATTGCTGAAGCTGTTAGAAGAATCTTTTCTCATTGTTTTTGGACTTTTTCACCTTCAGTTCACTTCTGGAGTCTTCTCAAAGCCAGCGAGGATTATGTTTTTTGTCATCCAAACCATATCACTCAATCTATTATTTGTAGCCATGAAGTTGATTTTTCAAAATAAATCCAGTACAAGTTTATCAAATTACTCTACTGATTGCTCCCTTATAAATGGTTTCTCATTTTAGCAAATAACTAGATTTCATATGCATTTTTGTAGGCTATTAACTGATATCTCAGCAAAATAAGCACTAGCCAAAATATTGTAATTGCACACCAGACCCTTCTCCTTGCTGTCAAGTTAATTGTAGATTTCCCTAATTGAGAATCTGCGGGTGGCTATCTGCCCCGGAAGCCTCATGCGTGTCAAGACATCTGGTTTGCTAACCATCACACTGCTCTCAGAGCCGACTGACTGCAAACGCTTCTCCCAAGGACCTCCCACTCACACGCAGAGCTGCTTAGAGCTGGCGCTGGCTGGCCACGATGGTAGGAAAGTGTGCAAAGAAGGGTGCTGAGCTGCTGGCTCGGGTCTGTAACACATTTGGGCTGTGGCAAGGTAATGGTTCTAATGATGCAAGCTGCAAGTTATGCCAATTCATTGGTATTTTTAAAAAAACAATCACGTTAAAAAATGAAATGCTTTGTTGCAGGGAATATGCCTGCGGAGTTCAAAAAAACAGAGAGTGTTTGGACAAGCATTTTCAAAAGCACAGAGCCCTCGCATGCCCCCCCTGCTATACAGTTCGCAGGAATGGCTTCAGACCTCAGGACACACTGGGACGATATTCAGTGAAAATAAACTTACTTTTATTTAACTGAAATGTTGACTTTATCGAGCTAAAAATATAATTTTAGACTCAGATAAAACCGCACTTATTCTCCATTGTTCTATCTATATGACATTGGGCAAATTATTTATTCTCCTTTCTCCTCACTTCTCCCACCTGCAAAGGGGAATAATTTGTGTCCCTTAAGCCCTCAGATGGAGTGGGGAGAGAGTTGAGAATGTCCCACCTACCGTCTGATGCACAGCAGTTCCCAGAGAATGGTGCTGTCCCTCTACTGCTCT
Organism: Tapirus indicus; assembly: GCA_031878705.1. Lineage (NCBI taxonomy): Eukaryota > Metazoa > Chordata > Mammalia > Perissodactyla > Tapiridae > Tapirus > Tapirus indicus. The sequence goes on along the minus strand of CM062923.1, from coordinate 6,034,338 downwards.
GAAGTTCTACCTCGTTAAACAAAGGCATCCCTATCACTTAAAAGTAAAGTCACAAGCAGTTTAGGTTAGAGTTCTCTGAAATGGCCTGAAGTAAACCAGGGCAGAGATGATGGGAAAATTGAAAATGGTGGATACAGTGCAGATACAATAAACATTTTCCACCCTCAATTAGCCATCCAGTGCAGAAATGAACACTTCTCTTTGAAAATAATCCTAAAAAATAATTTAAATAGAAATAACTGTGAGACGAATTGGGACAGAGCCACAGAAATTGTCACAAATACTCATCAAAAGAATAGAAATCCCAGCATGTAAGCCTAATACTCTAACAGAATTCAGACCCCTGTAAAACAGAAACATTGTGAAATTTTTCATTGAAAGCATTGAACAATTGTGTTTTCCTGACCTCTGTGGGTATTCAGGGAAACCACTTGGTACATCTTGTAGAAAGAAATTTAAGCAGTAGATCCCAGAATGAAACAGATGACTCAAGGAAGTTGATGCTAAAGCCAGCTAATGCCTTGGTTTCTTGCACACTATTGCATATAGTTTTTGTCTTCTGGTTCCATGATTTTGACAATCAATTCCATGCCTTTGCATTTTTCCTTGCCAACTCCCCCAACCGAAAAATGCCTCTCAACAGATGAATCAAAAAATTGTGATCAGGGGCCAGCCCAGTGGCGTAGGAGTTAAGTCTGCAGGCTCCGCTTCGGCAGCCCAGGGTTCACAGGTGCGGATCCCAGCCGTGGACCGACGCAACGCTTGTCAAGCCATGCTGTGGCGGCATCCCATATAAAGTAGAGGAAGACGGGGTCACGTGTTAGCCCAGGGCCAATCTTCCTCAGCAAAAAGAGGATGATTGGAAAAGGACATCAGCTCAGAGCCAATCTTCCTCACCAAAAAAACCAAAAACAAAACCAAATTGTGATCAGATACTATTCAACAGTTAAAATTAACAAAGAAGCACTGTATGAATCAGTAGAAAAAAATCTCTAAAACATGCTGCCTTAGCAAAAAAAAAAAAAAAAACATATTGGAAGAAAATACACATGCAAAATGATATTATTTATAAAAACTTTTCAAACCTACAAATTATTTTAAAATTTCACTTGAGAAATAGTAACCCTTTAAACACGTGCCTAGGAGAGAATCAGGGGACTGGGGTCCAAGGGCTGTAAATAGGGGCCTCACCAGTATAATGTTTATAAATCCACAAAAAAATCATCTGTAGCAAATATGGCATGGGGTTGCTCTTTAATAAAGTTGGGAATGATACATCGGTGTTTATTTTATTCTGTGTTTTCATCAAAGTGTTTATAATATATCACAAAACAGGATAGATCAAATATTATTTTAAGGAGTGAAAAATGAGGTATTACTTTGGGTGCTAAAAGAAGTATGCGAAACTCTTGCTTAGTTCAAACTCTTTGCTGCCAGCTGCCCCCCGAATGTAATATGTTGATTGGTGCCTTGCTGAATTGACTTGGAGGCTGCCCCTTGTTTCCAGACAGGATATTATGCACTCAGAGGAAAGTGGGTACACATATCTGTTGGATTCGAAGCTATATTTTAGCATGACATTCAAGATTCTTTATGATCCAGCTCAAATTTCCTTTTTGGACAGCAACTCCTGTCAATTGTCAGCATCTATTACCTGTCAACATCTATTCCCTATCTATTGCCAGTCTCATGGAACTGGTCACTGTCATCACAAACTCTCTTTGACACTCTGTGCCTTAGTCTGAAATCCCTGCTCTTCTATTTCTCTGTCACTTGAGCATCTATTCAATGACAGGGCCAAATTATGTATTAGCCCCCCAAAGGAGACAAGGTAAGTTGGGTTCTTCCATCTCAGTGCAGCCCTCATTGTACAAACATGCATAGGGTACTTAGCTCAGGATGCTTTAGCCATCTGGTAACTCATCCCTCTGCTCTTCTACTCTCTGCACTGTGAGATCCTCATCAATAGCGCCCTTATTTATCCATTTGCTCATAGGTTGGCCATGTAATAAATGATTATAAAATGCTGAACAAAGTAATGTTTCCATCAGACATTGGTCATGCTTTAATGACTACACAAAAGGCAATAATTCTAGAGATTTATCATTTCATACATCACCAACAGGTTTCCATTTTTTTAAAAATGTGTGTTTGAATGAGTTAAAGCGCTAAGAACAACTGCTGGTACATGATGAGTGCTGTGCTGTGGAAGTGTTGGTATTATTGGTCAATCAGAGCTACATTGTCATTTGCACAAACCTGATCGTGGAAAGCCCCTCTGGGGCCTTGGAAAGCTTTAAAAGTCCCTGCTCTTTGGTGCTGACCCTGAATACCCAACCTGTGTGAGGAACACAGTGATTCTGAGAGCAGGCTTTGGAGGCAAAGCTGGTTGAGGCTGGGAGATGCTGGATCCTCCCTACAACTCAGCTCCAATCGGTCCAGCTATGATGGGAATACTCCACTCCAAGCATTATTTTGAAGAATATTGAGGCAATGCAGGTGAAGGCCCTACCATCAGCATCACGCATAAGTGGGGGACAAGGTGGCCAGGCCCCTCTCATTGGAATTCCAGCAACCATGTGTAAGGAGAACAGCCCATCAGCAGTGACTTGCCTCTGGCATCAACAAGATTATGTTTCTCACCATTTTGAGAACCGTGGCCTGGTGGAAATAGGACTCAGCTTAAACTTAGAGGTCTGGGTTCAAATTCTGGCTCTGACACAAATGGGGAGCCTTTTGTAGAGTCCCTTAAACTTTCAGCCCCAGTTGCTTTAATTGTTAAATGATTACAGGAGACCCGTGTCTCAGAGTAGCTGTGAGGCATAAAAGATAAAACACATGTAAGTACCCCTAGAATGTCAATAGGCTGGTTAGAGCTGAGAGTTGACATGTGATGAGTATTAGAGCATCTTTTTTTTTGATTGTGTGTGTGGTGCTGAGCCAGGAGCTGATGATGCAGGGGCAGATGATACAGACTTGCTCCTTGCCTGGTTGGCCTTTCATCTATACACTAGTGCTAAATGTTTTAATTTGACCTACTTTCATTTAATCCTTAAAATAAATTTAAAAGACACATTATGAAGTCTATCAGAGTGCCTTGAACATAATAGGTACAAAATAAAATAGATGTCAAAATGTATATGGAGAATTCAGAGACAGATAACAAAACTTGTTTGAGACTGGAGTTTTCTAAAGAAAGACCATTAAGAGTTTCCCCAAATCAGATATCAGGCTCATACTGTCCATCCACCCACCCATCCTTTATTTCTTGGACATGGGACTCGCTAGGCAGGAAGATATGTATATTCTCTTAATCAGGTAGTGGATATCCTGTCCAGCTTGGAGCAAGCGTTGTGTGTGCTTCTGCTCCACCACCCAGAGCTGATAAACGTAGCTCCACACTCCCCAAACCAGTTTTCTGTCTATACTCGCACACCGTGCAGATGCCCGGCTGGCTCCGCAAGAAGGACATGCATCTGGCAGGTGAAGTCAGAGCTACTCAGACTCCTTGGTGCTTTGGCCAGTGCTTGGGGTGAAGGTGTGGGGTAGGAAAGTTCTTGGTTGGGGAGAAAGCTGCAATTCTGAGGTGGGAAAGCAGAGAGCAGTGCCCTCTTGGTGTCCCCCGAGCTTATAGCTGAAAGAGGCTCCATCTGTCACACGCCTGTAACTGCGTGAAGAGAGATTTGAGGTGCTGGTCTGAGCGAGCCCCCACGAGGCAGGAGGAACCGACACCCTGCAGCTCTCTGGGTGCCCCGCAGTCAGCTGCACCTGGGACTGTGTAGGTGTATTTTTCTCCTCTTGTTGATTTGGTTACCGAAAAGAGCTTTTGATGGAGACCACATCCTTTTACTGAGTATCAGGAAAGTTTATTAAAAGTGGCTCAGAGAACACAATAAACCCCCAACTGTCTGATTCAACTCTGCTTGCCTCGCTTTCCTTTCTCTGTCGCCAAGGTATAAACACACCTTCTGTGATCAGCTGTACTTTCCAGCTTGAAAGGTTTCAGAGAGTGAGATAAGATAAACAGGCAATGGTGATGATAAATCAGAACATATATAGGATTCTTTCTAAAAGATATGCTGAATTCTTAAAATAAACGAAAGCATGCACTGCTGGGCTGCTATTAAATACTGATATTTTTTAACCCATTCTGTGGTAATGCCCAGGAATATACTATCTAAGTGACAAAGCTTTCAAAGACTCCTTCCCTTTTGTTCGACAGAGTGTGCTGGGAATGGGGAAAGCAATCCTTGCTCCCTTCCCCTCCTCTCCTCTCTGAGGTATTTGTTTGGATGTTACTTCCCCCTGGATGGTTTTCCCAATTACCCAAATCTAGGGAAGGCACCCACTCTGATCCTCGGAGTTCCTCTGTGTCCCCTACCTTTGCTATGACCTCTGTCATGATTGCCAGACTCTTGTCTGTAATGTCCAGTGGGGTAAGCCCGGTGAGTACAGAAACCATTTCACCTTATTTATCAGTGTGTCACCAAAACCAGGCATGCCACATGGCACACAGCAGACTCTCAGTCAGTGTTTGTTAAATGAACAACGTGCAAAAAAATTCACAAAGGAAAGTTCCTTGGTCCAGGAAACTTAAGTCTTGGTGAGGATGGAGAGAGAAGAGACAGACATTGAAACAATGATTTTAATATAGGAGCTTAGAGGGACAATGGAGCACAGTGACTCACCGTGAGGCAGCTGGAGGAAGATGCACTGCTGGTCTTGAGCAAATGGAGAAGGCCAGTCTTGGAAAGGCTTGGGTGGGGGAGGCACAGGAGGACAGGTCACAGTGGCAGGAGGGTAGAAGTGTATTCTAAGCAGAGGGAATAGTATGTGCATGGGCATGTAGCAGTAAAGGCTACGGGAATTCTACAGCTGTGGTGTTGTATTCATCCATTTCCCATTTTACCCTTATGACAGGCAACTGAGGTGATGAGGGATATTTATACAATGTGGATTAAGAGGTCAAGTGTCAAAAATGACATGGTTTGCCAAGACCACTGGTTAAGTGGAAGAAGCAGAACAGGAACTCTCGGCTCTGGCACTTGCCAGCTATCAGGCATTGAGTCCACTATAAGCCTCAATTTCCATATTTTTAGAACATGCATGCCGATGCCTACCTCACAGACTTGCCTTACAAATTGATTTAAGAAAGAAATGTAAGTTCTAGCATTATGTGGTAGGTGCTCAATAAATGTTCTTTTTCTCTCCTTTTCCGTATTCCAGTCACATCCCCTCCCGCTACCATTCTTGGTGCTGTTTCTTCGCTTTTCCCTTTTCGCTTCGCTATAAGGCCCAGACTGAACCTGTTGGTGGGATGAGTCAGATTCCTGCTTCCCTGGAGCCTGGCCAATGCCCTGGCCCTGAGCAATCTCCCTTTCAATCCCGATCCTCTTAGGGGCCGTGAGGTGATCTCACTGCTTTGTGGGTCCCCTGTGCCTCTCTGCCTCCTGAGCTGCCACATGCACTTCCAGAGCTCAGTCTCTGAATTATGCATCTTTACATCTCCTGAGCCTAGCACTTAATAGAAGTTTAAAAAATGCTTGCTGCCGATGACGTAGTCTTTTTCAAGCCAGAATTACAGAACAATTACAGCGTCGGGGCGGAGGTCGGCTGCCCTGTCTGTGAGGGTTAATTGTGAATGGAGCCACCAGAGAGCATGGCGTATTTATGCTCTCAAGTCAACAGGGAAGAAAAGTCCCAGCAGCATAACCATTTCTGCTTTTCAAACAATTGTTTTTAAGGGAAAAGATGTTTGGAAAATGTAATTCTTTGGAATCAGCTAAGATATTAAACACACACAGCTGAGTCATTTTAAATTAATAAAGAGCAGACATGGGCAGGGACACCAGCATTTATAAATCGTCTACTTCGTGTTTGGCACATCGCCTTCTGTATATTATCCATGTATTATCTCACTTAATCAATATTCATCAGATGTTCTATGGAAGAGACATATTTCATAAATCCAGTGGTAGTCTGTCCTGAGGTAATATCAAATGATGCATAATCACTTTTTTACAAGGAATTAACTAACCTACAAAATGAAATGATCATTGCATTAATGAGGTTTTGATATATTGTGTTGGAGTAAATAACCCCCGAATCTCAGTGGCTTATGTTCATGTTATATGAACATGTTTATGTTACACATTGGCTGAGTCAGCTGCTGCTTTGCCACCCGTTTCTCCATTCCAGGACTCAGGCTGAAGCAGCAGTTCTGACGACAGGGATACTCCAATCTCCTGGTGGAGGGGAAACACCATGGCCACACCAGGCCATGGCTCTCACAGCTTCTGCCTGGAAACGGTCCATACCATGTCTGCACACGTTTCATTAGCCAAAGCAAATCATGTGGCAGAGCCCACGGGACAATATTCTTCCTGTGGGGAGGGAGGGCGAGGTCACTGTAAACCGCAGAGCGGTGGACATGAATTCTCCTTTGACAGGGGAGGGGAGGGAACAATTTGGAACGATATTAAATGTTATGGCTGACGTCAGAAGCAATGATGTCTCCTTTCAGCTGGTGAAAACCACATGCCATTAAATTCTACAAACGGTGACTGTCTCTGCTCCATGCACTTTTCATTCCACAACCAGACCAGTTAAGAGGCTATAAAAACTTGTCAGCAAAAAGTTGTGGAGAGCCAGAATTAAAGCAATAGCAAGGGAAGGAAGAGAAAAGGATGGATTTGAGATATATTTAAGATCTATAATGATCAATCATAATTCATGGTGATGAAATTGGTAGGAGGCCAAGAAAGGAATGGAGGATATCTTCAAGGTTTTGGAGTGTTTCCATTTGGATATGGAAGGTTTTGTAGCAGGGGAAAATAACAGAGTTTACAATTTAGGGCAATTAGGTCATCAATAATTCTTTGCTGGCTTATTTGATTTCAGCCCACTGTCACTACTTACCTGTCTTCCCACAAGAATTGAAGATTTCAGTAAAGGTACATATGGCAGTCACTTTGCAATCCATATTCTCACAAAAGTTTTGACCATTGGCTCGACTCAGGAGAGAGTGATCATTAACGGACACAGCAGGTGGGGAAGGTCCTTACACTCATGTTATCAAGTGAACCTGAAGGTGAAGTCCAGCAAGTCCAGCACCAATGGACAGCCATAAAAATGGCAAATCTCTTAGAGAACAGTGTTTCAATCTCACCAGAGACGCTAATAACTCATGATTAAAACAATGGGCAGGAATTTGGAGTTTTAAATGATGCAGAAACATTTTCTAATTTTACTCCCAAAAGAAGATAAATTTGGATTAAAATGTAACAGGTCCATAGAATACAATAGAATGGCAGTCACGGTTTGTCATGGCAGTTCTTTTCTCTTTTTTGACCCCCTAATTTTTCCCTCTAATTATAATTTGCTAACATTTCTCATAAGAATGAAACCAGTTGGGATCTAAGCATTTACTCAGGTGAAAGTTGAGCTTTAAAATTAATTTCCTTGGAGAAAAAAGGTCTCCAAATGGGTCATATTAGCCACAAAGGTTGAAATGTGTGAAGATATTTTAAACCCCAGAACTGAAACAATCCTGGGAAGTGGGGGTGGGGGGGGCGGCAATGATTTCAATTCCTTTCAGAACAGCAGGAGAGCAACAACCGACCTAATGGGACGATGAGACATGGTTTTACAAAACTAAACAGAAGGACTGAAGTCCATTCCAAAATCTATTAGAAATGGGTAATTTACTTTTAAAAATTCTATCAGAGTATCCTACATTGGACAAGGCTCTATGTTAGGTGCTGTGAGGGTCTACAGAGATTAAGACAGAACTCTGCCCTTAAAAGGCAAATTATTTATTTCAGAAGATGAAGCATATAAAATATCTTCATGTCTGGTAGAACTATGTAACAAAGGATGTTTTAAGGGTTTATGCATTAATTTATGTGTTAATTTCTCAAATATTTGGAAGACCTACTAGGTCCAAGCACTAAACTCTACACTTGGGATATAGCATAAATAAGCAGAGCCCCTACTCTCACCTGGAGGCATGCAATTATAGTTCAGTAAGATAATTGCTAATGTAGAGGCATAAATGGAATACTAGTAATGAGTATAACACATGTTTTGATAACACAGTGGATCAGAGAAGGATTTCATTTCTCCCTCACCATTATTGTTATGAAGGCCACTAACCTAAATTTCTTGGGATTTGTCTTTCCTGTTTACAAAATTAAGAATATTTTACTTACTTCAAAGAGCTAGTCTAATAATATAATAAGATTGCATAGGTGAAATTCAGGCACAAGTCAATGAACCTAGGAGAAATTGCATATGGCAGCCATAGTAGTATCACCATGTGAATCAGAGAAAGAGCAATCCTTCCTTCTTGTCAGGTAAAGGCAAAGCCTCATGAAAGGAAAAATAGCATCACAAAAAAAGATAGGATTGGAAGGCATTTCTCCCCTTCAACTTCCTTTCAAGTCCAATTTTATCGTTTAAAACTCATGTGCAGTGTTTTCTTCCCTGGGAAAACTTTCTTCCAAGAATAGTCAATCGCCTCCTCCATTCTCCCTCTACCTGCATAAGTCTGTTATACCTTTTATCATACCCATTGCTAGGTGGTTAACATGTTCCTGTCTTATTAACCCATAATAATTTTTGAGAGAAGGAACCTAGCTTTTGTCCTCTTTGGGTCTCTCACTTCTGGCTCAACTTAGCAAAATATGATGCTTGTTGTATAAACAATTAAGGAGCTAGACTGGAGCCTGTGGTGGCATAGCAGTTAATTTTGTGCTGTCCGCTGCAGTAGCCTGGGGTCTGCAGGTTCAGACAGACCCCGGGCGCGGATAGACGCACCGCTTGTCAAGCCATGCTGTGGCAGTGTCCCATATAAAGTAGAGGAAGATGGGCACGGATGTTATCCCAGGGCCAGTTTTCCTCAGCAAAAAGAGGAGGATTGGCAACAGATGTTAGCTCAGGGCTAATCTTCTTCACAAAAAAAGAAAAAGAAAGGAGCTAGACGGTCACTGAACTTTCTGGTACCTGAGGAAAGAATGTATCACAGGAGGAGTAAGCACTGGCAACATTTCTCTTTGTGCTTTAGGAGGTGTGTTTCTCTGCCACTGAAAAACACAGGTATGCTCTCTGTCCATGATAGATGCTCCCCCCAAATTTATATATTGAATAAAGCATCATTATTGATTCTTACAATTGTCAGTGTGTTAGTCTCACAAACACAGATTGATCAGGCCACTGTTGTTGAAATTGTCTATATAAGATCAACACAAACTACTTATCATTTTTTTTGGAAATCTTTTCAAAATCTATGCTGACCTATTTTCACCCCCATCATCTGAAGCTCTTCCCACATGTCTCCTGCCCCTCTATCCTTCCTGTGCTTCTCAAAATGGCTACGTCCTTTCAAGAGCAAAGTTACATCAGAGGCATGAAAAGGCTACTCTGCTTCCTCTACCTGATGCAATTACTAGTGGGCTTTCAAAATCCATCTCAAACAAAATGTCTGAAAAATTCCTTCACACAGAATTAGCCACTACCTCCCTTCAGAATCCTAAGGTTTTTGCTTGTCATGTATAATATTGCTTCTTTCAAGATTAGTTACATCAACTATGTTATCAGTTCTTTGAGGCAGAATATGGTGTTTTGGTTCTCATTTACCCCAGTGCCTAGTGAGATGCGTGGCTTGTATTAGATGCTCAAAAATATTGCCAGAAAGAAAAGATGAAAAGACGGAAGGAAGGAAGAAAGGGAGAGAGAGAAAGAAAGAGAAAAAAGAAAGAAAGGAGGAATAGAGAAAATTGGAGGGAAGAGGAAGAGAAAGGAAGAACCATTTGAGGAAACCTACCATGAATCTATGATACTAACAATAGCGTTGGTGAAATTTACTGTACTTAGTATATACTGAGCACCCACTGTGTTCCAGGCACTTGGTTAGAGACTTTATATGTATCATCTAATTTTCTCCACACAGCTCCCTTAATTTAATAGATTTGTGGGTCTGGAATTTACATCTCCACACACTTTTCATAAAACTTAAGGACTGCATCTAACTCACTGGCAAAGAAGTTCTGAAGACTGAGTAATGAGTAAATTGGTTACTATATGTCTTATAATATCTATCTGCTCCTGTACAAGTCTCTTACATTTGGGTATATAAACATTCAATAAATGTTGACTAAATACTCAGTGTAAGGAACACTGCATTGAGTATCTGAATAATGTACAGAAATGATTACCTTCTTTTTAGGATTCATAGCACCCGTATTCTCTAATCCAAGATACCCAATAATCCCAATGGTGTTAGCACGTCTACATGATTACTGCTCATATGTATACGTGTTTGCCCATTTAGCTAGTTACGTCTTTGGGGTACATTTCTGGAAGTTAAGTGGCTGTCTAAAAGGTGAGAACATCTTTAAGGCTTTTATGTATAAATTGAAATTGGCTTCCGTAAAAGTTTTACCCACAGTGAGAATATAGAGAATTTCTGCACACTTACAAACCCTTTGCATTTTCAATTTTTAATGATAATGATTTATTCATATTTAACTTAAAATTATTCTTTCATAATCAGATAGATAATGATTATACCTCATTATTTATTTTATGCTTTTAAGATGAACTTTTTATATCTGTTGATCATTTGTATTTCTCATTGTGAATTATTTTTTATATTGTGAATATATTTTTGTCTATATATTATTTTATTTCTGTTTTCCAATAGGTACTATGGATTTTTTGATGTGTACTTTGCAATTTTTTTTTCAAAGCTTGCTATTTAACTCTGCTTATGGTATTTTTGACATATAGATGGCTTTTAAATGTATAATTAGATCTATCAGTCTGCATTTTCTGTTATACTTACAAACGGTAAATCAGTTTAATTTTAGATCCAATGATCTAAAAAGCTACACTAGGGAAGAATTAAGAAACATTTCATTGTGAGATGAAATGTTTAGCTGTTGACACACGTCAGATCGTGTCAAGGTTTGATGAACTGAAGGTACCCATGAGGAGGTGAAGGGGTAATGGAAACCACACTGAGCAGCAAGGTTGTTCAAGGTCAAACTCAAACCCCACCCCAAACAGAAGCGACTCCAGAATTCTGCTGACCCTTGGCTACACTGGGCACCTTGCCTTCGTCCTCTGGATTTTAGCATATTAAAATTGACATTTCCAAAGAATGCAATTTACTTAGATAAAGTGCTTTTTGCCTGTAACTTCAAGAAGAGATAGTATGGAACTAGAAGGTGGGAACCTGGAAGTAGTTTTTATTTTGCTTGACTTTGGGCCTCAGGTTGTTTTGTTTCTCAGCAAACAGTAAGACCCTACCCATCCCTGGGATCTTGATCTGTGAACTTTTAAAAATTTATATTTTAAATAATCTTAAATACACACACAGTGTAATAATACCTCTTTTGTGACCTCAGAGAATGAAGAAAATTGGTCTTGGGTTATCCCTCTGCGTATTTCTGTCTCTCCTGAATGATGTTGCTCTGTGTGGAGTGCAGGGGCATGGCAGAAGAGAATGGGTTTTGGAACCAGAATCATTTGAATCAACTTACTTCTGCCTCTTGTCACCTTGCAAAATTGCCTGAACTTTTCTTTGAAACTCTCTTTCATCTGAGGCAACGATGTTGTCATGAAAATGTTAAATGAGAAATGTCAGATGCTTCGCACATGCTGGACCCCAAGTAATGCATCTAGAGGTGCAGCCCTGTCAAAATGGAAAGAGCCTGGAATGACCTGGGTTCTGCTGGGATTTACCCCACCCTCCCGGCCTCAGGCTTTGCACCTATAAGTTTAAGTAAAATAACACCTATCTTGTAGGAACGCTGTGGTGAGTAAAGACTATGCATATTGCTCACAAATCCCAAAAAGTCCTGCTATATCATCCTCCTTCATTTTCCTAAGTAATTTTCTCTCTCACTCACCAAGACAATTTCATAATTCTACTATTTGTTCTGACCTTCAGCAATAACCTGTCCCCTTCTTCACTTCCAAATGATAACATCGCTTCTTATCTCACTGATGAAGCAGAAACAATTAAATGGGAACTAAAGCATCTTTCTGACATCCTAGCTACCAATCCACGGCATTGGCCCCCACACCCTGCCTTGTCTGTTTTAAACCCTGGATTTCACCGTGAGTGACCTTTCCCTTCCCCATCTAAGGGCAACTCCCCCAGGTAATTACTCTCTGATTCCCACCTGCCTAATGAAAGACAGTGCTCTTTATCCACCACCCTCTCTTCTGCGTCACCAGGATTTCTCTCTCATGGATATTCCCATCAACATTCATAGTGCTACGTGTCTCCCATCTTAAAGCCACACACACATTCCTTTACCTACATCCTCTCTAGTAAAATGCTGCCCCAATTCTCTGCTCACCTGCACAATGAAACTCCTGGAATGGGCTGTCTGTACCCTCTGTCTGCATTTTCTATCTACACTGAAACCCTTCTAGTCAAGGCTCCCAGGGACATACTAGTCCAAGCCACTGTCACATATGGACTGGAAATATGGGATGGCTTTCTACCAGGTCTCCAAGCTGTTAGGTTTGCCCTTTCGCAATTTAGGCTCTAAAGAGAAGCAAATGATCTTTTTCTTCTTTAATTTTTAAGAATTTTTACTGTGGGAAATTACACATAACATAAAATTTACCTCTTCACCATTTTTATGTGTGCCTTGTGGTAGCATGAACTACATTCCAGTCGCTGTACAACCGTCACTGTCATTCATCTGCAGTACTTTTTCACCATCCCAGACTGAAACTATACCATTAAACAACTCTGCATTTCCCCCTCCCCAAGCCCTCATCTCCTTCTGTCCCTGTAAATTTGATTCCTCTCAGTACCTCATATAAATGGAAACATACAGAGTTTGTCTTTTTGTCAATGCCTTATTTCACTTAGCATAAAGTGCTCAAGATTCATCTATATTGTAGCATATATCAGAATTTCTTTCCTTTTTAGGGCTAATATTCCATTGTGTGTATGTGTATGTATACCACATTTTGTGCATCCATTCATTTGTCGATGGGCACTTGAGTTGCTTCCATTTTTTGGCTCTTGTGAATAATGCTGCTATGAACATGGCCGCACAAATATCTCTCTGATACCCTGCTTTCAATTATTTTAGGTATACACCCAGAAGCAAAATTGCTAGGTCATATGGTGATTCTATTTTTAATTTTTTGAGAAATCGTCATACTGCTTTCCATTGTGGCTGCCCCATTTTACATTCCCACCAACAGTGCATGAGGGTTGTAATTTCTCCACAACCTCACCAATAGCAAATAATCTTTTTTTTTTTTCTTGCCGAGGAAGATCAGCCCTTACCTAACATCTGTGCCAATCTTCCTCTATTTTGTATGTAGGACACCACCACAGCATGGCCGACAAGTGGTGTAGGTTCATGCCTGGGGTCCAAACCTGTGAACCCGGGCCACCAAAGCCGAGCACACCAAACTTAATCACTATGCCATGGGGCTGGCCCCACAAATAATCTTTTGAAAGGATGAATTAGATCAAAGCACTCTCCTGTTAACAAACATTGCTTACAAATTCTCATATATACCAATATATACGTGTATATATGTATACATACATTTTTTTACGAAATTCTGTATGATCTGCCCTTTGCTACCTAACTGAGCTCAGTTCTAAGAATTCTCTCTTCCCTTTTTTACCACCCTGAAGCCACACATGTCCTGGTTGTAAACTTGAGACACTTCCACCTCCTGTCCCACTCAAGCTCTTTACACTTGCTATGTCCTCTGGCTGCATGCTTCACCCAGAAGTCTTCAATTACCCAGGTTTCAGCTTAAACATTTCGCTTCTCTCTAAAACACTGGCTCTCACCCTAATCATGCTTTATTTTCTTCCTAGTAATTACCAGTAAGAGAAATTACTTATTTAATGCCAGATTCTGTGTTGTCTGTCTTCCTCACTAGAATAAAAGCTTCAGGAGACTAGGAACATTCCCTGTTTCATATGCCACTGTATTTTCTACCCCTGGAACAGTGCCTGGCCTAGAGTAGACACTCAACAAATGTATGCCGTATGTTGGGAAAAAAAAACAGGTAAATAATACATGATAGCAATTTTAAATATGGAGAAAATGATGATGAAGATGATGACGATGGTTTTGATCATGATGATAACAGTTTGAGCTGGTCACATCCTACCATTTCTTTGGACTACCAGGAGAGGTGCAATCATCATGGAAAGAGTAAAATGTTTTTCTTTCATTTGAATTTATAGGGGAAATAAAGCCAAAATAACACAAAGTAAAAACAAATTTCCCTGGAATTATGCAACTCTTATTTAGATGAAAACTGAGGACGCGTGGGGTCTGAACTAGATGAGGATTTGCAATCTTAATGTTGAAACAATCATAGTAGCTTCTAAATGGTTGTAACCCAGGAAAAAGCCATCCATCTTAGCCGGAGACTGGGGCAGGGCTGTGCATTGCAGGGCTGCTCCCAGCAGGCCCAGGTCCGACGCACAGGCTGGCTACCTGATGAAGCCCAGCCGAGGTGATGAACGCCAAAGCTCAGGACACATCCAAAGGGCCAGCCTGATAGCAGTGATGCCACAAATCACTTCCAGGTCTATGCAGGTACAAGCCAAGCGATTTGATTTTGATTGCTTTTTCACTCTAATAGTCAGTCAATAAGTCATAAAATTAAGGAGCTGGAATAACTTGAAATACTAATGCAAAATTAAGTGCTAATATGCTCCTGTCCTCATCTTACTTCCTTTTCATATTCAAAATCAGCTCGACATCTTGACCAGACTAAAAAAATCTGATCCAAGAATACATAACACTGATTAACGAGAGCTCCAAAGGAAGAGGAAAACAATCAACTCACCATAGTTCATTAACAAATAAGCATGAACTGTGTATACTTGACAGAAGTGATTACAGCCCTTTCTATCCCACTTTCATTTTTGTCAACTTTTAAATTTCTAATCTATATGGAAAAGTTCAGACAGCTCGGTGAAATAACAAAATTCTATATCTTCATGGAGACCGTGATTTCTTAAAGCATAATTGTTTCACATTCAACTTTTGACATCACATTACACACACTTCAGCTGTTGACATAAGGCCCTTATAATGCTTTTAGCAGCTTCTCTACTGGCTGCATGTTGCCCCACAATTCCAGCAGGAATTTAACTGAACAAGTATCCTTTGAACTCCTACTAATGTGCAAGGCAGTTTCCTGGGGTGTGAAGAAGAAAGAGACAGCAGAAAAAGACTCATGTGTGTTTCTGATGTTAAAGCAAATATAGATCCACGTGCAAAAGAAAACAAACAAACAAACAAAATAAAAATTGGCCCATACTTCTAACATATAAAATCTTAATTTCAAATGAGTTATTCACCCATAAAACACCAAGAAAAAAACAGGAGGACATTTTTTTGACATTGAGTTAGGGAAAGTTTTCCTATATATGACAGCAAAAGCATGCTCCATAAAAGAAAAAATCAATCGACTAATTGAGCTTCACCAAAATTAAAAACTGTGCAGACTGAGAAAAAATATTTGTAAATCATACATCAGACACAAGAAATGTATCCAGAAAATAAAACAGAATTTACAACTTAATAAGAAACAACAAAATATAAAAATAAATAGGCAAAAGATTTGAACAGCTTCTTCATCAAAGAAGATGTAAGGATAGCAAATAAGCACATTAAAAGATGCTGAACACAATTAATTATTAGGGAAATACAAATGAAAATCACAATAATATGCCAATACACATCCAGTAATACATCTACTATTAAAAAGACTGATCACACCAAGTGTTGATGAGAGTGTGGAGCAGTTGGAACTTTCATAAACTGCTTTGATCATAAAATGGGATAACAACTCTGAAAAACAGTTTAGTAGATTTTTAAAAAGACAAACGTATACCTTCTACCTCATAAACCGTCCTACTCCTAAGTATTTACCCAAGACAAATAGCATATGTACACACAAAGACTTGTATGTGGCTATACATGGTAGTTATATCTAAGATAGCCCCCAAATTGGAGCACTCTCACTTCCCAATTTTAAGACTCACTACAAAGATGTGGTAATCAAAACAATGTGGTACTGGCATAAAGATAGACATATAGATTAATGGAATAGAATTGAAAATTCATAAATAAACTCATACATCTATGGCCAACTGATTTTCAACAAGGGCGCCAAGTCCATTCAATGGGGAAAGAATAATCTTGGTGTTGGAACAACTGGAATTCCACATTTAAAGAATGAGGTTGGACTTTTTCCTCATACCATATACAAAAAAATAACCCAAAAAGGACCATGGATCTAAATATAAGAGCTAAAACTATAAAACCCTTAGAAGAAAATGTGGGAGTAAATCCTCATAACTTGAACTTGACAATAGATTCTTAGATATGACGCTAAGGAAAAACTAGATAACTTGAACTTCATTAAAATTAAACACTTTGTGCATCAAAGGACATTATTAAGAAAGTGAAAAGAATACCATGACTGTAAAGCCATGAGAAGACATAGAGGAAACCTAAATACATATTGCTAAGTGAAAGAAACCAGTCTGAAAAGGTTACATACCATATGATTAGAACTGTATGACAAAGGCAAAACTAGAGATAGTAAAAAGATAAGTGGTTGTCCACTTACCCAAGTGGAGGGATAAAGAGAGAGAGAGAGATGAATAGGTGTAGCACAGTCATTTTTAGTACAATGAAACTATTCTATATGCTACTGTAATGATGGATACATGATATCAGACAGTTTGGCAGACTCATAGAATGTACAACACAAAGAGAGAACTCTAATGTGAACTATAGACTGTAATAATGATGTATCAATATTGGTTCATCAAGTGTAACAAATGTGCCATACCAATACAAGATGTTAATAAATAGGAGAAACTATGGGTAAAGATGGGTGGGAGTGAGAGTATATGGGAACTCCTTGTTCCTCTTGTTTAATTTTTCTGTAAATTTAAGACTTCTTTAAGAAATGTCTATTAACGAAAAAAAAAGCTAGTGAGTGACCTGAGGAACTATTAACTTGGAAGTAATAATTCTTTCTTTTAGGTTTTTTGAAGTGACCTTCTGCAGTGCATTTTCGGGACTGGGAAGATGGGCCTTGGTCATCTTCTTTATTTGTTAAGAAAGAATAGTAATTTGGGTTTTGCCTTTCTTAAAATGTTTGGCATTAGACACAATTATGAGCTATCTGTGATTGTTACTGTGCCTTTTTGTTTCCTCCTAGTACAACACTACTATAAGGATGTCAAGATGAGATAAAAACAATCAAATTCAGAGCCAGTCAAATAAGAATGGTCTTCATCCAAACTCTATCTACATTTTATCTCTTGGATTTAATCATACCATTGACTCTTATGTTACATGTCTTGCTATAAAACTGATTTTGATCAAATATTTTGTTTTGTTTTGGTTTTGATGTGGTGGATTGATCCCTGATTCTATCCAGTCTTTCCACTGAAATGATCCAAGCCTCTGCTTCTGATTACAGTATGGAATTGTAGCCCAGCAAGTTATTTGGTCAATAAGGGGTTTTACTTCCATTAAAATTTATATGTTTTTCCAGTAAAAGTCATTATAATGGAAAAGTTATGTTGGTCTTGGGTATTCATGTGGATTTGTAGGATTGAGGATAAAGTGATGGAATAATGGTTCCTTTTGTGAACTGATTGCTTACAATTGTTTAAACATTTCATGGTATAAGAAAAATTTCATATTTTTGCTAAACCTTCTTTAATAAAACCACCTGCTCTGTAGTAAGTGAGTTAAATGACACTGAATACAAATATTTGCAGCAAAAGATGTTCTTCTAGCATATATATTTCTTATATAATTAGGCCAGACAGAAAAGGCAGAACATATGAAATCTTTGTCTTATAAATCTCTCTGATTTCTCCAAAGAAAGCCAAATAAATTCTACAAATATCTATTAAATGCCTACATAATGCCAGGCACTACTCTAGGCACTGGAAACCTGATGGACAAAGAGTCTTTAGTTACTGCCCTCACAGAACAAACATTCAGTTGGAGGGAGATAGACTATATATTCACACACAATTACTGATTTAAGGAAGCAATAAAGGCTACAATGAGAAGAAAGAACATTCATAAGATAGAAGGTAACTGAGGGTGAGGTGCGGTTACGTCTCTCAGGAAACATCTGAGTAGAGATCTGAATGACAAGGAGTTGTAAAAAGTCTGGAAATAACCTTACTTATAAGCTAACGTGTTAGCTTCCCACGATTTCATAGATGGGAGAAGACACGTGACCCCACGGTCAGAAATGGAGGACAGTTTGTTATCTGCAAAGTTATCATTATCAAAGAATGAACATTTTTGAGCAAGTTTTCCAAGCCACGATTCTCACAGGGATATGCAAATAAAACCAGGTGGCACCTAAATAAGCAGCGGGTGCATTATAGGACAGACTCACAGTTCAGCGAACCCAAATCTTTCATCATCGGCAGTAAACATGCCTGACCTTATTATCTCTGTTTTCCAAATGTTCACTGTACGAACATCCTTAAAAAGATATTTTGGAACAAAGTGCAATAAGTTCCTTGCTCACAAGATGTGTGGAAATGTGAAAGGCCGGTGGAGAATTGATTCCTAATAGTAACCAGCCTTTACGTCTGCACAGGCTTGAATTCTGGCCGGTTTTCCCACGAACATGCCACTCTTCAGCCACCCTGATTAATCTTACTGACAGAGGCTGGGACCAAGGCACTGAATTCGTTTTATATACCGTTTCAATACGACTAGTAGCAACAGGACTCCAAGTAGCGGGATGAGACCAGCCTACAGTATTGAGCTCAAACATCCTTCCCAGAGTGTCAAATCCAACCAGCAGAACAAATTCTGTAAACCATCAAGGTCTACTACCTTAGAAAACCAGGTGACTTTCTTCTGAAATTTCTGTATCGACATTTCTACTTGACCTGAGGCATTAATATAGGTACAGCAGAATGTCTTCATGGTTGCACAAATTCCGCCTTGGTCTGCAAGGAAGAAGCCAGTGGAAATTCTATCATCCCCAACGATCCTGGTCAGTGAATCCAGGCTGATGTGAAAGCCTTAGGGCTGAAGTCATGTCACTGACTGCTTCAACCAAAGTGGAGAATACATTTTTGTGCCACTTTTTCTAATTGAATGACTCCCATCCTAGGATGACCGCCTGCAGGGTGCACGTAAAGAGTCGGTTATCCCCCCATGAAGATCCCCACCTGCAGTCCTCTGAGCGATGCCAATCCACAGTGGTTTCCTCAAACACTTGAAGGTCTCCTATGACCACCCTAAGTTACCATGTTTCCGCAAGGAAGGCAAGTAAATGCCCGAGTCCTATACAAGGATAGCCTGGGGGTACATACCATGCCCTGGGAAAGAAAGTGTTACTTGAAATTGTTAGCACCCCCAACATTCCCATCAGTCACAGGGCATAGGATGAAAGTGACTCCAAAATGACCTCCCCACCAGCTTGAAGGCATGAGGCCCTCAGTTCAGTTTAAATAATTGTGCTCAATGCTTGTTTGGGGAGCAGTTCAATGAGGGAAGTCAGTCTAGCTGGGCCTGTTTGCCCACATCCCCAGAAGGGTGGCACATGTTAACCCTCTGAGCGACTGAGCAATGGCTAAGGGAATGGAAGTTGGGGAGACCCTCAAATGGAGATGTTGGTGGGTGCTTTGCATGGGAGGGGCAGGATCTGGGGCCACCCTTTGCTGCTTCTGTTAAATTTCTAAGTTCAAGAGAAACAATGATTTAGTCATAGTCAGAGTCGCCCAGTGGAAGGTGGCAGATTCAACAGTCATTTAAATTTAAGGCACCGGCAGCAGTTTGGGGGAGCCACATCAAGGCACCTTCCTTTGTGAGGAAGATTCAAGGACAACTATGAAAGACACAGGTCATGGATGTCCTCCTCTCCCCCATTTCTCTGAGCTCAGGGTGTCCCCCACCTCGGGTGCTGGGCTTGTTCTCACCCCACCACACAGAATCTGTGTGTCCTATTCAAATAGCTAAAACACCCCAGTCAGCCCCAGCAGAGAACAGACCCTGATAACAGGCATCTCCATGAGGAGGGGAGAATACAGTTTCCACGGCTGCCACTTTTACGCCTACAGCTGGGGCCACGTCAGCTGTGTTCTTCAATGCACCATTTCCATTCGACAAGCAAAGCCTGTTAGGTTATTCTCCCTCCTCTTCCAGAAAGTTACATACCTGTCAACTTCCTATTCTGATAACTGACACTGTCAAGGCCTGTTGAGGATTTGAGACTTTACTTGCACACTCACACGTTAGCCTGCCATAGTTTCACTGGCAGTGGAAGAAAATGTGAGGCTTCTGAGTCCCAGAGGAAGCTTGGTTTTTATCCCACCCCCCACCCCCCCAAGGACAGTACCAGAGTATCAGCATTTTGTGCCAGTTTCTCAAGCCTCAATTCCCACAGGGCGATGCAAAGAGGAGTGAATGGCACCTGCAAATGCAGTGTCTTGCATTACAGAAGGGCACAGCTGAGGGAACCTGAAGGTTTATAATGGGCAGTAAGCATGCCTGCTCTCATCTCCAGAGAGAGACACTAGGTCTGTATTCCAGCATGTTTGCTACACAAATGTTCAGGAAACGATGGTCTGAAACAGGGCAGTCAGCGCCTCCCCCCCAAAAATATGCATAACATAAGAGACCCACGGAGAATTGTCTCCCAGGAATGTCAAAAGTCACAGCAAGTACAAACACCTAGAGGCTAAAAGATGGGAAAACTCGGCGTGTTGTAGGCATAGAAAGAAACCCATCTTTCTAGAACTAAGGGGCAAGTGATAAGAAATTAGACAGGACCATATCATGCACTATCTTCTAAGGCCTGCTAGTGAATCGCAAGGAAAATCAGAGACTTAATTTTCTGCCTTTCATTTTGGAAGGTGTAGGGACTGAAAAAGCTTACTCAATCATCATAGAGAATGCCATTAATGTGACTGTAGATTGAATTTATGTTTCACATATTCTACTCAAGTCAAAAGTGGGATAGTCTTCTATGATGTGACATGAAAAATGGTAGAGCAAAAATTGCAGCCAAGATGGAGTTTCTAGGGTTTCAGTTCCATGACATGCGAACAGAAGGACCTGCCTTTTTGTCTCAGAAGATTAATCAGTTACAGGATTCCAATATCTCAAGGAAGGCGGGCGGGAGAGAGAATCTATACCTCACAGCATGGACCATAAATATTAGTTGTGATGAAGAAAACCCCTTATTTAATTATGGAGGCCATTTAAATAAAAGAATCGTCGTTTCTGTTGGCACTTTTAAATATAATATTAATCCTGGTAACTTTAGGGGCAATAATTCATGATGTAACATAACCCTGCATGAATTACATTGCAATTTGTCCATTTTACCCTATTTTCCAATTTTCTAGTTGTAGTCTGCTTTTCTTTTAAAAAATTTTTAATGCACATACATATTTGAGATTGAAGGCACAAACTCCTCTATGTATAAATTTTTCCAGATAGAAAAGTTGGTCTTACTTAAATGTGGCTGCTTGCCTAAGCTGCCTGTGGAGTCCCAGCCCTAACTAAGATTTAGAAGGGCAACCAACCTTTAGAGCAGAAGTAAGGACTATTTTTGTACTGCAAAAGCCTTGGTTTTATGTTTATTTGTAAGATTTTGGCAGCTATTTTGGGATGTTTCTGAGTTGCAATAAGAAACATTATGTCCATGAATTTGAAAAAAGAGGGAAAAATTAAAAATAAAAATGATTTTAGCGTATGGATTTTTTTTTAATTTAAATTCATTATCAAACAGATTTTGATATTCTTGTGTGGGTTTTGTGTAGGGGATGTGTCTCTTCTAGCTGGCTGTTGCAGGAAGATGCTTGAGGGGGAAAATAAAGATCTTTTAAAAAGAGTCTATGTTCTAGTTTTCCAAAGTACATTTTTAAACTTGTAAGAAAGTTTATGATACACAGATGATGATTCCACACAGACTGAAGGGAAGCAAGCCCTGGCCAACGGGATCCTTGGGTTGACTGGGCACCAAGGAGAAGAGCAAGAAGTTCACACAGGCTTTGCATTTGAATTCAGAGGAGCCACTGATCTGTGGCTTTGAGCAAGTAACTTCACCTTTCAAAGGCTTGGTTAGACTTTTGGTGAATAATTCAGGGATAGTTAATAGTTTTACACTGGAAATCAGTGTTGTTTTCTACCAAGCATTGAAATAACCGAATTAGAACATCCCTAGACTTTATCTCTATTAAAAATACTACTACTTAGGAGGCTGGCCAGGTGGCATAGCAGTTAAGTTCACGGGCTTCACTTCTGGTGACCCAGAGTTTTCGGGTTCGGATCCCGGGCACAGACTGACGCACCGCTTGTCTGGCCGTGCTGTGGCGGCGTCCTGTGTAAAGTGGAGGAAGATGGGCACGGATGTTAGCCCAGGGCTAATCTTCCTCACACACACACACAAATAATGTTATTTATACTGTTTATAATAATATCAGCCATGATTTATTGACAACCTACTATTTAACCAGAACACAGTTAAGCTTATAAAGTTATCTACTC
This sequence comes from Tapirus indicus, assembly GCA_031878705.1. Classification (NCBI taxonomy): domain Eukaryota; kingdom Metazoa; phylum Chordata; class Mammalia; order Perissodactyla; family Tapiridae; genus Tapirus; species Tapirus indicus. The sequence goes on along the minus strand of CM062923.1, from coordinate 6,011,770 downwards.
CACACGATAACACCATGGAGGGACATAAGTAGCTATATTTTTCAGATGAAGAAACAGACTAAGAAAAGCCACTTCCAAGTGGAAGAGATTGAAGTCAAAACCAGTTCGTCTGGATACAAAATCCATGCTTGTTTTATTACATTTTGTTGTGTATCTTTTTGAGTGTTCCATTCATCTTTACCCTAAATTTTTGAAAGATAAAAAAATAAATCAAAGAAGAAAATGAGTAAAGTATTTTGCTATAATTCCTTTAGAATTCAGAGTATTCATAAATGCTCTAAGAGACACATTTGATTTCCTCGATGTATGAGATGCTGTAAGAAATAAGAAGGAAGCAGGGAAGTGGGATTTTAAACATAAATTTCATTACCCACCTAGAACTTCACACTTGCATCATATCTATTGACTGGTTAATTGCAAGGTAAATGCTACCTGGTAGAATCTTGACACTTTTTTTCAGTACTTCCAAGAAGGAAGTTGGTACCTATTTACTTTTCTTGGTACATACCCATCTTGAGTCCCTAGTGAGTTTTGAAAACTCAGGGATAAAATGTGGTGTTCATTCATTTCATAACTACTGAGCACTTGCTACAATATGAGCAATGCTAAATAATGGGAATGGTGAGATAAAAATCAACAACATATCTGCCACCAATCATTTCAGAATTCTAGAAAAAATGAGTGACAAATAGACAAGCATTTGCAATGTAATGTAAGAATTAAAAAATACTATGCAAAGAGAAATGTGTGATTAAGAAAAGGCACTCTGCAGCTTACAAAATGCTCTACCTTCTCTCTTATTTGGAACTCGCCACAATCCTTTGAGATAGGCTGATCTCCCCACCCTGCCCCACTTCTTCTGTAGGGGTGTGACAGAGGGCAGGGATATTGAGGGTTGAAGAGTCCTTTTGGCCAGGATCACAAAGCTAGAAAGTAGCAAGTTTAAAACATCAACTGCAGTTGGCAGAATTCTAAGATGATCACTGTTTTCCCCCCTCCCTGGTGTACAAAGCCTGCATAATCCCCAGGCCTGTGAATTTGTTGAGCTATCACTCCCATAATTGGGTTACGTTATATGGCACAGTCTACCTTAAGACAGAGATTATCTAGATGGATGTGAATTAATCACCTGAACCTTTAAAAGCTGAGAGTTTCTCTGGCTGGTTGCAGAAACGAAGTCAGAGACTCAAAGTTCAATCAAGTTCTGACTTGGTGCTTGAAGATGGAAGGGGCCAAAAGGCAAGGAGCGTGGGTAGCCTCCTGAGCTGAGAATGGCTTCCAGTAGACAGGCAACGAAAAAGCAGGGTCCTTCATCCTACGTCTGAGAGAAACTGAATTTTGCCAACAAAAAATGAATTTGCTAGTGGATTTTCCTCCAGAGTCTCCAGACAGGAACTTGGCCTGGCTGACACCTTGATTTTAGCGTTGTGATAGCCGAGCAGAACACGTGCCCACACCATGCTGGGTTTCTGGCCTATAGAGCTGGGAGCTGATAAACAGGTGTGATTTTAAGCCATGAAATTTGTGGCAATTTTTGTGCAGGAATAGAAACTAATACAACCCACCTGTGTTTTTGAACTTTAAGGAGTACCAGGGTAGCCTTTGTGGACTGTCTGCATAGGGCCGGGCATGATTCTAGACACTTCCCATATTATCTCATTTTTATATTTATTTCCTTCCTACACTGTAAGTTAAGTATTATTACCTCCATTTTACAGATGGGGAAACTGAGACCCATGTGTTAAGAGACTTTTTCAAGACCTCACTTACAATAAGGGATGGGTTGGAGTCTAAACCAGTCTGCTCTGATGTTCATCTCCTGTCTCTTCACAATTCCACTTTGTCTTCTCAAATGCCATGACTGGCGTTATTTATCTCCACTGTACCATAATAATATTTGTTCTGTAATGATAAACTCTTATGAATATGGAAAATATAAATATGCATACCCACACATATCTGCAAGAAGGATTTGGGTAAAGTAAGTGTTAGGTTTAAAAATAAGAATACATTCTGTATGTACTTGTTCTTTTCTTTCTTTCCATTATCCTTTACCGATGTTGAAATACGTAGGAGGTATTGTAATGAGGACCATTTCACAGACGAGAAAACTGAGGTTCAAGAAAATGATACCTTGTACTCTCACCTCACTTTGTTAATTCCCCTGCTTCAGTGAAGCAGGATGTGAAATCAATGACAGATATTTTTTCTAGTTTGCTCATTTGTGTTAGTTTCTCAATGATGAGGTCTCCAGTGAAGCATTGGTGATCCTAGGGTGGGTCAAAAAGGAAACTAAAGAGTTTGTGTCAGACATTATTGTCCTAAGCAGACACTTCCCATCACCATGAGAGTCTTTCACGAATCTTAACCTAAAAAACTATACAAATACAGGGGCTGGTCCGGTGGTGTAGTAGTTAAGTTCATGCACTCTGCTTCGCTGGCCCAGGGTCCACAGGTTTGGATCCTGGGCACAGACCTATGCACCACTCATCAAGCCATGCTGTGGTGGTATCCCACACATAAAGCAGAGGAAGATGGGCACAGATGTTAGCCCAGAAACAATCTTCCTCACACACACACACATACACATATATATATATATACACATATACACAAATACAAATACAGGATACCTGATTAAATCAGAATTTCAGATATTTAAATATATACTTTTTTAGTAAAAGCATGTCTCATGTCATATTTTGGACATACTTATACTAAAATCTATTCTTTATTGATCTGAAATTCGGATTGAACTAGGCATCCTGCGCTTTATCTGGTGATCATAACACCAACCTTATAACTAGCCCCATGCATGTGCTACAGATAGAAAGATACATAAGGTACATTTCCCCCTTTAGAAAATATACAATCCAGCAGGGAAAGAGACATGTTAGACATAATATGGCATAAAACTACAATAATAAAAATATGTAATAATAATAAGTTCTGTTGGTTGGGAATTTGAATTATGCCAGGCACTGAGCTGAGGGTTTTTCATGCATTGTCTCAGTTGAATCTCACAGCACCTTAGAAACAGACATTATTATTATCTCCACTTTGTCGGTGAGGAAACTGAGAGCAGGAGAGGATCAATAAGTTGCTAAGATCATTGACTGGTGTAGTGGCTGAGATGGGATGGGCTCAAACCTGGGTCTGTTAGACTGTGAGCCTGGTCCATTAACCACTGCACACCAGTGCTCCCACAAGCACTGCAGAAAGGGAGTTGACAGAGCTCGCTGGACATGGGCTGCCACAGAAAGATACAAGAGACATTTGTATCTTGAAGGTTGGGTCTTGAAGGATAAATGTTCAACACAGGTATAGGGGACCAGTACCTGGGTATATATATGGAGAGAAAACAGCAGGCAGAAAACAGTAAAACAAAAACATAGAGGTGTGAAATACATGATGTGTTTGGGAAACAGTGAAGAGGTATTTTGAGGAGAAAGTATGCAGAGAAAGTTAGTGAAGTAAAGCTCCAAGTAAGTTTAGAAGAGGCTTGTGAGCCATGTTGAAGAATTAGAACTTAATCCTGTGGATGCTGAGAGAAGGGAATATACATAACTGAATCTTTACAAAATTACTTTGGCTGTCAGAGAGGAGGATAGGGTGGAGATTTGGTAAGAGCTAGGTAAGCCATGGAAGAGGCCCAGCCAGCGGGAATGAATGCAGAGAGGAAGGCATGAACAGAAAGAATGGAACCTTATATAAGATGGAGCATCAGCAGGGCATAGTTTCTCAAGAAACAACCAAGAAGAGGTGAAGATGACTGCAGATTATTGCTGGCTCAAATGGGTGGATGGAATTAGATCTACCCAGTTTAAACACATCTGATCTCTACCACATTTCCCCTAGATACACTAGGTATGTTCCTTAATGTGCTGTAGGTTTTGAGAATGCAATTTTGGCACCTTTTTGCAACTTCACAAAAAATCACCATTGACCTTTTTAATTGTCACGTAAATCTAAGAAGAAAGCTAACTAAAATGATGACACAGATGACTGAATTCCAATTCTGGAGAAAGCTGACTCTATGTAAGCCTTTTTGTTTGCAATAACTAAAAGCCAAAATATGACAACTCATATTGTCACTGTAATAAATTACAAATTGGTGAAATAAAATAAAACACTATGGACAGAATCCAAAGGAATATGGCTCAAATTAAAATATCCCAAAGCATATTCTGTGTGCCTCCTTCATCATTAACTGAGGCCCTGGGTCAACCAAACAGAACCTTTGTCTAGGCCCCTATCCCCGGTCCTATCCCATCAAGGTTGCAGAGTGTTGCAGGAAAGCACTGAGAACTGAACCGAGGTCTTTTCTTGATATTTCCATTTACTTCTTCCCAAACTCTAGAGATAAATTGTGCTGCAAACCAGTTGAACACTTTTTAATAACGACTCTACAGAGTTAAAAATATTCGACTGTTGCCCACTCTTCATTTCTCACAACAGTCCTGGCAGCAAGATGTTGCTTTTGCACAATGTTTTTCTTTTCTTTACCTTTTTTTTTTTCCTCCAGTGGAGGGATTTAAAATAATTTATTCTTTATACGATGACTGCCTAGTATCTGAGAGTAAAGATAAGGCTGACTGCAGTACTCTGACTAAAGTGCTTAGAGAGGAGGAAGCTGGTTGGTGGGTATTTGGGATTACAGTGTCTTCTGTAATATTTCACTTTATGTTTCCAAGCCTGAATTAGGTTGAATTCCCATGTTCATTCACTTGCAGTGTGCACCTTTAACATTTAATCATAGATGCATTGGAGAAAGGATGACACAATAGTGACATACTTCACTGTCCAATAAAATATGCAAGGTGTACATCTCTCAACACCAAACATGTTGGTCTGAGGTCCCAGTGAGCAGGCTTTTCGGCTCAGAGATAGAAGCACCTTGTATTCTGTCTCAGATGATCTTCCAAGTAAATAGAGAGACTTCATCTACTTAGAGCTGACTCTCCCAGAGCAGAGACTTGGGGGAAGATATATAAAAATGCAAAATGGGGGCTGTAGAAGGAGTGGGAGTCACGATGCAAGAGTACAGTCTGGAATGCTGGTGGTAGATCTCTTTTAAAGAAGTCACTCCTTTTTCTTTGCTTCTCACATTTATCTAGTTAAATATTTGCAGCTGAGACCTCATTCGCATTTCACATTCAAAACATTAATTTTGAGTACCATTGTGTTTATTGTTCTACGATGTTTGATTCTGGCCCAAACACAGATCCCCCCATTATCCCCAGGAGATCAGAAGTTTATCCCCAGGAGATCAGAAGTTTATGTAGCTTTTTTTTTTTTTTTTTTGGTGGTGGGGAAAGGTGCACGGGGGTAGATGGAAAGCATCTATGTATTTTAATACAGGAAATTACATGTCTTAAACACACATACTGATGTCTGCACTGTTCCTTCCTTTGCTTTTAGAGGACTCCTCTTCAGTCAAAGATATGTGACAGCGCCAGTTTTTCTCCTAGAATTGTAATGTAAGAAAAAGTATTAAGGTGGATGCCTACACCATGGGTAATACACTAAAACAAAAGGCAAGTGAAATTTTGAAGTCAGCCTATTGACGACACACATTTAGCTTAAATGTGTAAACCTCTATGAGTTTAGATAAGCTACGAAATATTGCACGTGTCGGAGAACTCATAGCATGAATAACAATTAGCAATTAACTGTATTTTTTAAACCTACATAGGATGTGCAATAGATTCATGTTTCTGCCAAAGTGGTTTCAAGAAATTAATTTTCCCAAGAAAAGGAATGGGATAGCAACCTTCTTATGACCACACTATGGACAGAACAGAAAAGCTACTGGCCAGAAAACACAGACAGTATTCTCTAAGTGGAGTGTGCTGTATATTGAAAAAGCTTACATTTACAGGTATAAAAGGAAATACCACTTAAAGCCACACCACTTGTCTATGGCCCAGTTTTCTCACTGTTGATATGGGAGGTTTGGCTTAACTTATCTTTGAAGTACCTGTGCATCAACAACCAGGGGACTATAATCCTTGGAATATATAGAACTGATGATTTGAAGGAACAATGAAAGCAGCACTGTATTATTTACACAGTGAGAGCAATAGGTTTCATGACCAAAAGGCTAGAATTAAAATTTATATATTTAATCCCAGTTCAATTTGGTCTTTTTACTATGGTCTGGCCAAATTTCCTAAATCACAAAGCTAAGAATATCAATTTCCCTACTTAAAAAATGTCAAAAAATCATATCATTCTACAAACAGGAGCCAAATCCCAGAGCTGCCTTTACATCCCAGCAGAGCAGAATGTAATTCTAGCTTTCAGCCTCCATTTCCATGTCCATTGTTCTGTGTCCTCCAGCCAAAAGAGGCAACCTAGTGCCTCCTGAACTCCTCTTGGCCCTTCCTGCCCCTGGGCCTTTGCATGTACCTTAGTTACGACCTTCTCCCACAAGACACTTCTTTCCTTCTGGCCTAATCCAGGGACTTTCTATATCTTTGCTGTTTGACCCATCCTTCAAGATCCATTTCAAGCATCATCCATCTCTGAAGAAATTCCTGATTCTCCAACCAAATGTAGTTTTTTGCTCCTTTTTATGCCCCAAGTAGCTTGAGGTGTGTCTTGTAGAATTTTCCACTGCCTCTATTCTGTGTTGTTTCTGATCTTTAATAGGAAATAATCTTTAATAGTGTCATCCCCAAAATGCCAGATTATAAATTCTTTAAGGAAGGGGGCGACGGAGTCTTCATTTTGGTACTTGCTATATCCTGAAGCACAGTTTCTTGTTCTTAGTAGCTGTTAATACATATTTATTAATGAAAATAAATATGCGGTAACAGATTTGCTGAGATTCTGTGAGCAGAGTAATCGTATGATAGAAGGCCACATGGTGCGATGGAAAGAGGCCCAGTTCCCATCACTCCATTCCTAGGTTATACTGACATTGTCTGCACAGGATTCTGTGTCCTTGCCTGGACTGTGAGCTCTATGAAGAATGGCAACGGGACTTTTCATCTTGGTAGCCCCAGAGCCTCGTCCAGGACATATTGCATGGAAAGTATTCAAATATGTGTGGTGCCAAATTGCTACTTAGTGACATTTTTATATGGGAAAATCCCTCCAATTCTTTAAGCCTCAATTCTTCCTAGTAAGATGAGGGTCTTTGATTGTGTGACTTCTTTTCTAATTGTTTTCATTTTGTAGATTTCTTTTCCTATGCATGTCACTTCTAGGTGATTCTCCCGTAATAATTTAATTAACTTTTACTGTTTGATGGGTTTGATTTGTTGTTTTGTGTTGTTTGTTTAATTAAACCCTCAGGTGTAAGTATGTTTAAACAGTATTACATTCCTAGAGTTTCACAGGGAATATAAGCCATCACAAGGCAGAGGAGCACCTGAGGGGTCCACAGACCAGATATCCCACATACGAACCTGGGCACCACAGTGGTCTCCACTCTCACAATCCATCCTCACTGACAAATAGTGCTCTGATGGACAGACTAAGGAAAGGATGAGCCCTCTAGACACAGTTTTGTGATTTGAAACTCAGCAATAAATTCTCTCTCCAACATTCCTGCTTCAATTAGAAACCATTATGCATCCTTAAGATAAAACCCTGTAATTCTTGGTAGAGGTATCTTTGACCTGTCAGACTGAACATCCTTTCTCTGATGATGATTAGGTGGAAAATGCATTGTCCAGGTGCTGGTTTCTGTGTGCTACTTAAAAAAAAATTTAAAAGGCAAATCACTAAGCTACGGCTGCTATTGTGGTCTAATCACTGGTTTTCTACAGTAAATGACAAGCCAGCATCCCTGTAAGTGGCAGCCACAGTGGTCTTCTTGCTGCCTTCACACTTGCACAAAGCTAGTTGTTTCTTAGAGTCTGACAATAGCGGGAGCCTGGCAGAGCCCAGTTCTGGACTTGAAAAGTTCAGGCAGCCTTTGCACTAACTTTTCTGCTTTAGTGCTCTTTGCTGCAAAATTAAGTCATGTGAAGTTCTCCAGGTAGATCAGAACTAAGACCCAGGCTCTCAACTGCATAAAGGGAAATATTTGTCTGTGTTATAGAATCTCTAGAGTAGAAGAGGAGATTTTGTAAAAGCCACGGAATCTGATTTGAGATTTCTTCAGGGGGTGGCTGAAAAGTGCCCAGATGTGGTGCAGCATCCAAACTTGGAAGGAAGGAAGAAGGCTGATTCCTCCAAACCGTTTTCCACAGAGTGAGGTCCTGACGATGCCTTTCCTCTGGCCCTGACTTATTTAGTGCAAAGCCACTTATATTTGAAGGCTGCTCTCTGCAGCAATGAAATGGCAGAGAAGAATAAAAATCAAGAATAAATAGAAGTATTCTATTTCCCCAGGAATTATGTTTAATCCCCATTCCTTTTAAGCAAAAAAATAACATTTTTCAATGAAATTTTCTTAACCAAAACTTTAAACATTATGTGATGTAAAATGTTTTAAAGGTATAATGTTTTTTGTGTAGGCCTCTGGTGAGAAATTTGAAAAAGAAATCAGCATTTTATGAAAAAAATATCCAAAGAATTATTATGTTATAATAATGTGTCACTATAAATGACAGCAGAGTATTGATCTCAAATTCATTTGTGACATTTTAAAAATAATGGTTTAGGTGCTGGCCCCGTGGCACAGTGGTTGAGTTCAGTGCGCTCTGCTTCAGTGGCCTGGGTTCGTGGGTTCGGGTCCTGGGCGTGAACCTATACCACTCATCAGCCATGCTGAGATAGTGACCCAAATGCAAAATGGAGGGGGATTGGCGTGGATGTTAGCTCAGGGCCAATCTTCCTCACCAAAAATAAATAAATAAACAAATAAAAATAATGGTTTATAAAGTTTATAATCTTCTCTCTAAAAAAATGTCTCCCTCTGAACATGCATCTTTTGTTGATGGTACAGCTCTTTCCTAATCACCTGCACTCAAGATCTCCATGCTCTTACCCCGTCTTCCCCTCTCACGTCTATCAGGCTTTATTGAGCCAATCATCAAATTCTCTCCCTGCCTCCATTCATTGCTTTTAATGGTTCCAGTCTTCATTCTTTATTTCCTTTTTTCAAAAATCTGGGCCCAACCTACCTACCTATCCTTACTTCCCATTATGCCCCAATATAAACTCCAACTCAACTCTTTTTTTCCTCCCCAAAGCCCCAGTATATAGTCGTATGTCATAGTTGTGCATCCTTCTAGTTGCTCTATGTGGGACACCACCTCAGCACTGCTTGAGGAGCGGTGTGTAGGTCCACACCTGGGATACAAATGTGTGAACTTCGGGCCCCCAAAGGGGAGCCTGTGAACTTAATCACTACACCACCGGGCAGGCCCCCCAACTCAACTCTTATATATCAAGATTAGAGCTAGAGGGAACCACCAAGAGCATCTGGTCTTCATTCCTCCTCCATTTCCAACAAGCTCTCAGGGATGCCAATGGTTCCTAACCGTGAGTTAGCGTTGAGTAGCAAGCAAGGTTTTAAGACTCAACCCTCTCTGACTCAGCACCAGTTGTCCTGGCTTCTAAATGTGATACATGGATCTTCTCTGCCTGATGCTGAAATCCCGGCCCTAATACACGCCCAGGTTGGTTCCTGGCTGGACTGCTCCCTTATACCTGAAGATTGATAGTTGTGCATTCGTAGTGCCCAGTCCTTTTCCAGGGCTGGTATCCTGCTTCCATTGTGCAAAACTCATCTCGAAATCAAGAGGCATGCCCTCAGATCCCAAATGCAGTGCTTAGGGCTTTGATACTATCTGATAACATCTGTCCTGAGGCAGGATGGCTGCTTGGTTGCTGCCTCTCCCAATCACGCTTGCTCCTGGATTCATCATCTTCCTGTTGTCCACCTGCCGTGAAGCTCCTGACCACGAATGCTTTTCAAAGCGTCGACTCATTGCTATTTCTTCCAGAGTCTTCCTGCTCACACAGGCTCCCTAGGGAATGGGATTTTAAAAAGTAAAGTACCTTAGCCATGTTCTAGAATTATGAAATTCCCCTTCTCAAAGAAGAATCATTTTATAGAGTAAAGGTTTAGAATTGGTGATTCTAAGCAGAGTTAAAATAGAAATTAATTCCCCAAAAGAGATAAAATTCAGAAAGATTCTGTGATTTGCAGTGGAACTCCCTAATTATGACCAAAGATTGGGGTTTGAGTTTTATCTTTTCAATTTCGTTCAATTTTTAAATCTATATATTTATGAATCTCTGAACTATCTCTCCATCCCCAGTCTATGTCCTGAGCCCTATCCCTGGGCTTGTCACATATGAGTCCAGATAGCATCCGAGCATGTCACTCATCTTCCCCACACATCTTAGGTGCCTTCCTTTGGTTAATGGCCACAGCACCCTTCTAGTTACTTGGGCTAAAAATATGGTCATCTTTGATTCCTCTCTCATTCTTGTCACCCATATTAATTCAGTTACCAGGTTCCACTGCTTCTTCTATTCACCTCTCCTTCCCATTTCTTCTGTCATTACCCAAGCTTAGGCAATTATTATCTCTAATCTATACTTAAATAATAGTCCTCAATTGGTTCTTGGACTTTTATTCTAACCTTACTATACTTTCTTTAACACATTACTGCCACATTCATGGTCCATCTCAAAAATGGCCTACAATATAAAGACCATCTACAAGACAAGGCACATGCTTCTTAGGGGGTATTAGGGGGTCCCCCAAATCTGTCCTAAGCCTGTCTTTCTAATCTAATATTTTACAAGTATATTGTTGTAGACTTTTAAAAACATTTTCTCAAACATTATTTCCTTTGATAATTGCATCAGCTCTGTGAGTCGAGCTGGCTTCTGTGACCTTGGTTTTATTATTCCATTTTACAAACAAGGAAGCAAATGTACACAAAATTGTATGACAACCCAAGAGTTTGTATTACTTACTCAAGGTCACGTTACATTTAGAGGGAGAAGCAAATCTACAATTCTCACCCTAGTTGCTCTTCTACCCTGTGAACTTTCCTTGAAATGTCAATTCTGAAAATTCTTTGCTCTCTCTCCAGGCAGAACTAATTCCTCCTTGCCTGAGGTTCCCAAAGGACTTTCTTCATGCATCTACTATGGCATATTTCACATGTCAAGTGGTTATTTATCTTCATGTTCATCAACAGTGAGAGTCTTGTAGTGCTTTTGTTTTTGCTTAGTGTTTTGTCAGTTAGCAGTACCTGGCACACAGCAACAGGAAGTGCCATAGAATGAATGATTGCATTTGATTATTTGGTAGTTTGAGTCATGGACTGACTTCAGGGAAGTACTGCATTCATGTGCACTGGCAGAAATCACAATCATATTTTGATTGTGGTAGAGAAGTCTTTGTGTTCTGTAGCATATGTAAATGTGAATCTTGCCCAACTTGAGGCCAGAATTCACTTTGGAAAATCAACTGGCCATTCTAGTTGTATAATAAAAAGTGAATTTTATATGACTAAACTAAATTCTTGCCATGAGTCACAGGGCATAAAGCCTAAAGTCATGTCTGGTTTTGAAAAAACACTGTACTCTTATGCAAATGTCCTTATTAAGAATTTAGCTATTACAGAGCATGGGCTCTTCAAATATTTAACAGAAATTGAACTAATAAGTTTATCCAACCTCTGGATGGTTCCATTAAATGACTAATCTTGAACATGTTAATAATTTGTGACTGCTAAATAACATCTTGAATATGTTTGCTGGTGGAAGATATTTTTAACTGGGTATTACAATAAGGAATATGAAGCTTTTCTTTTTACTACGGTTTAATATGTTTAGTCTCCTAAACTTTGAGAAGATGATGAAAAAGTCTGAAGCAAATGAGAAAACATTATGTTATAAACTGTATATAAGGAAAGAATCTAGAACTAGTAGCAAGGTGATAAATTAGAAAAAATATATGTACATGGCTAGGAATTTGCTAATCCCAAGGCCTTGAAGTTCACTGGATTGAGCATAATATGGGGTAGATTATAATTAATTGAAATGTTGGTTTCTGATTATTATCAGGCATCCTCCATCAGCTATTTAGAAAAGCCCTGGGAAGTAGGAATCATCTCATGAGTGTTTATGAAGGGTGACTATCACAGCCCTTGTTCTGAATAACCTTCACTTAGTGCCTTCCTCATTGTCTGTGTATGATTAGCTCATTGAGTTAGAACCAAGTGTTAATGTGGCCCAGGTCATGGTTTCAGACATATATTCCATCTGAATGGGATGGTGACCTTGAAATGCTTTTAATTCTAAGATTGAAGAGTTCACACTTTCAGAGCCAGGGGCTGACATGTAATGTGTGTCCTCAGCCTCAGTGAACAATTACTCTGTGAAAACTGCCACATTTTCTTTTAAAAACTGATATGCAAGGTAACTATATGTCTTATTGGATGGCTAGCTCTCAATTTCAATGTTCTGATCACAACCTCACAGCCTTCAGGTCAGTAGATCACTGGCACAAATGCCTTTTTTCTTTTTTCACATTTTAGTTTTTCAGATTACTAGGACTCTTGCTGATTTTGAATTGTTAAACAACTAGAAGAACTTCTGAAAAAAATCTGGTTATGTGTATGCCAGATTCAATGGACTAAATTTGAAAAACCTGGCCTAGAGGCCAGGGTAAGGTATTTGAAATTAAAGCTATATTTCTCCTATTCTCTCTACAAACTTCCTTTTACATATTATACATATGTTAGTTTAATCTCTGTTCTAATTTAGCTCATATTTACCCTCATTTCTTAAATTCTTTTCCTACTCTGTGTTTGTAACTCAAATTCTTTGGTGCCTTTAACCAAAGTGTTTTCCTGAGGGCCAGTTCTAACCCAGAAAACCAAACAATACCTACAAATAGAAGTCAACATATGTGGTTTTTACACTTGAGGAGATCACAGTCCAATGGAGGAAACAGAAACAAACAAACAAAAAAACCCCAAAAATACAGTAAGGAAAGTTCCAACAGAAATGTTCAATATATAATGAGAACACCCAGGAGAGGGGAATGATCTAGGCCTTTGCAAAGAGGAGCAAGAACTGGCTCCAGAGAGAAAAGAAGGTATAACAGAGGGGCTAAAAGTTTAGCTTCTCATGATCTTCCCTAAAGTAGGGCATTTTATGAACCAAGATCTCTCCAGCTGCCATTGAGAATATCAGTTTTCATGAAATCCTTCCTTGAATGTATTATCTGAGCAAACATCACTGAGGCACTGGCTTAATTGCCAAGTAATAATTCTAATGCTTGGTCGTAGAAAAAATTGGAGTTTCAGTGTCATGTAGATATTTATAACAAACAATGGTGCTTGATGTAATAGACTTCAAATTATTCTCAATTGTCCTATTGTGTGAATTATTTATGAACTTTTACACATCTGTAAACTCCTAGAATAAACCACTTTTAACCATTCCATACATACAAAAAATTAAACATCCTTCCACATAATTTACTTACTTTTCATAGATTTATTTCAATATAATAGTTTACATGTACAAATTATAACAGTTTATATGTCCATGTGCTTAACTACTGGATATTCCAATTGTGTATATTTATTAGTGTCCACAAATAGATTCAAAACCTTTCAGAATCACCAGGTAGAAATTGAGTAGCAGATAATATAGACATCTATACTATTTTTTCTGTTTTTTTTTTTTAAATTTCATTTCATGGAAAAAAATAACTATTGGATTCTTGTAACAATACTAGAGAAATAGGGTAGGAGAGGAGAGCAGGAACTAACATTTGTTTAGCATCCACTATGCACAAGTTTCTTTACATGGATTATATTATTTAATCACCACAGAAGTTTGTAAGGTATATCATTATCCTTTAGATTATCACTCACTGGATTTTATTCTGCCCATTTTATCAAAAAGAATCTAAGATTCATTTTTCCAAGATCCGCACATGCAAGGTTTGGGCCCACACCCACCTGCACACATGGCCAGTGTGTAGCCATACCAGAAACTGAACCTAACCCTGGCTTTAACCACAGGATGAACTACACGGTTTGTGTTTTTGTTTTTCCCATTAGAGGGTACCTGCCATCACCTTGGCCACCGGATCAATACAGAAAGTAATTAAATCATTCTGAACATATTTGGAAACCTTGTGCTAGACTTGACCACTGCTTTCCTAACAGAGCAACCATGGTGAGGAGAATAATGGTCTCAAAGTTGCCTGCACCCTAATCTAAGAATATGTTAATTGTATGGCCAAAATAGACCTTGCAGATGTAACTAGGTTATGTATTTTAAGATTGGGAGACTATCCTAGATTATCTGGGTGGGCCTAACATAAACACATCCATGCTTCAAAGCAGAGAGCTTTCCCTGGCTGGAGTCAGAAAGATACGGCAGCAGGAGAAATCAGAGAGCTTCCAAGTGTGAGAAGGTTTTGAGGCACCATTCTGGCTCTGAGATAGAGGGACCCACGTACAAGGACCAGAGAGAGGCCTCAAGGGACTAGGGGTGCCCTCCAGATGACAGTCGGTGAAGAAACGGGGACCTGAGTCCTAAAATCAAGAGGAAACGGATTCTGCCAACAATGCGAATGATCTTGGGGGCAGATTCTTCCCAGATCCTCTTGGTAACAGACTAGCTGGCTGACACATCAGCTGCAGCCTGGTGAGATCAGCAGAGTAAAGTGAGGGGCCAACCCAGATTCCTAAACAAAACTGTGAGATGATAAATTTACAATTTTTCAAGCCATTGTTTGCAGTAATTTGTTACAGCAGCAAAAGGGACTGTACAGCACCTGACACCTGGTTAGAAGCCCAGCCTTGGGTCGCCTGCTGGATATTTCCTTCCTCCTCCCTTCCCCACTATTTATCCATTTAATCACCACGGAGCTGCATCTGCCATAGTTAGGACATTATATATTTTAATCACAAAATTCAACTCTCAGATGGTCAATTCTCAAGAGGCCACCATTCTGTTCCTCCTTCCCTGCTTTTAACAAGTTATTTTGTCTCAAAATACTGCTCTTGAGCCAAACTCAATGAACCTGGTGTGAAAAACTCTATAAAATTAATTCGTGAACTGGCATTTCCCATATATACAGTTATAATTGATAATAATAAAACAAATCTAGTCATTTCTTTTTCAATAATAATTTATTTCTTACCATACAAATAATACAGTCTCATTTTAAATGTTCCTGGCATATAATAAACACTTTGTAAATAAATAGGCAGCAGTAGTGATAGAAGTCATGACAGTGGTATGATTAGACCATCGTGGTCCAACATACAGGACTCTGCCACTTCCTGGATAAGGACACAGTGGCAATCAATCAGGCAGTCTCGCTCTGAAAAAGACAGTCCAATTTTAGCAAATATTTTTCTTCCCTTCAATGAGCTATTGAAAAATATGTTCCATGATTTTACTACAGCTTACCTTTTTGTAATAGATTTGTATTGTTATATAGCAAATTTCTACAAACTTAGCTGCTTGAAACAACCCACATTTATTATCTCACTTTC
Source organism: Tapirus indicus (assembly GCA_031878705.1). NCBI lineage: Eukaryota > Metazoa > Chordata > Mammalia > Perissodactyla > Tapiridae > Tapirus > Tapirus indicus. The sequence continues at coordinate 5,996,321 of CM062923.1, read as the reverse complement.
TCTGGGTTAGCAGTCTGGTTGCAACTTAGCAGGATTCTCTACTGAAGGGTTTTACCAGAGTGCAATTCAGGTGTTGGCTGGGGCTGTGTTCTCATCAGAGGCTTGAGTGGGGAAATATCCAATTAATTTTCATACAGCTTTGGGAATAAGGTTTCCTTTCTCTTGCTGGATGTCAGCCAAGAGCTATACTTCACTACTAGAGGCTGCTAGTACTTTTCTGCCATGTGACCCTCTCACAGGCCTTCTCACGTACCCGCTCACAACATGGCAGCTAATTTCTTCAAGGCCGGGACTAAAATCTCTCTCACTTCAAATCTCTCTCTTATAGAGGGCTTATCTGTTTTGGCCAGGCCCACTTAGGATAATCTCCTATGGTTAACTCAAAGTCAACTGATTAGGGACATTAATTACTTCTGCAAAATCCCCTCACCTAATTATGAGAGTGAAATCCCACCATATTCACAAGCCCCACCCATATTCAAAGGGAGGTGATAATGCAGGGTGAAGACATCAGGAGTCAGGGTCTGGGGCCATCTTGGAATTTGTCTACCACACCTTCCTTAACCCACAGCTGGAGAGAACTTCTAGAAAGGAGCAATGCTTCCTGAGTAATAACAACCCCTATAGAATATGATGGACAAGGGTTAAAAATAAGGAACTCTGGTATCTGTAGGTTTACTGGCCATAAATCAAAAGTGTAACTATTCCCAGACCACTCATTCCCAAAGACAGGAAAATCAGAAAGCTCAAAAGAGGAAAAAAAGAGTATATTTCAGTTGTAAACTCATGGTATTTTCCTGTAGTGGCCATGAGCTTGGCTTCTGGACTCAGACATGCTGCATTGGAATGCCAGCTCTGCTACTGATGGTGATGCCTTGATTGAGTGTTTTAAATTCTCTAATAATGCAAAAACATTTATGGAGCATTTTCTGGGTCACAAGTACTAAGCTAAGCTCTTCATCTGAATTACTTACATGGTTAGTTGTAGCAGTCCTATGTGGTAATTCCTTTACTTCCATGTTCTCTATGTAGATAACTGAAGCTAGGAGGGGTCGCATAGCTTGACAGAATAAATTAAACAGTGGAGGCAGAATTTGAACCCTGTTGGTGTGACTTCCAAGCTTTCTCACTTTGCCACCACCTGTGGTGGTCTCTAAGCCTCAGCTGCCTGAGCAAACCTGAGTTGGTGAGAGCTCCCACCTCCCAGAGTGGTGGTAAAGACTGATTGAGATAATTCACGGCAATCACCCAACACTGTACCACACACTGCCTCCTAGGGCAGGGCTGGGCACACTTCTACAAAGAGCCAGGGACTAAATACTTCAGGATTTGTAGGTCACACAGTTTATACTGGAACTACTCATCTCTGCTCTCATTGTGTGAAAGCAACCACAGACAATAAGTCAGCAGACGAATGAGGTCATGCTCCAATAAAACTTTATTCACAAAAATGGGTGGTATGTCAGTTTTGGCTGTTGGCCCATAGTTTGTCTTCTCCAGGACAACATATGAAAAATCACATGCCTCAACTCAATATCATCTAGTTTTGCTACAAAAACATACTTTTCAAAAAGCATGCTGTAATAATTCCTTAAATGTGCCTCTTGATATGGAATTTTATTAAATGAATTTATTTTAGTAAACGGTTACTATAGTTTTTATTTTTCTATGTCTAAGATAATTTCTGACACGTGGATATAAAAATTGTTTACATTAAGACGTTTCATTGTTTTGTTTAACCACTGAGCAGATCTTATTCACCCTTGCTTTCTATAGGCCACGACTGGTGGTTCACTTATGTGTTGTCCATCTTACTATCTTGACTTCATGTGGGGCTTTTATGTTCTTTGCTGTCTCATAACAAGATTTAAATTTGTCATTTCAGTTTCTGTTTCCATGCATTGTTTTCTTATTTGTGCCAACTCTCCTTACAACTCTGCCTGGATCCCTGGTAACTCATCGTATTAGTAAAGATAGGAGAGAGAAGCCACATGATAATTTGAGGAGAGAAAGTTTAATATAAAGAATTGTTAAATATAACAGAACACTGGAATAATAACAGAGTAGCTAGTCAGGAATAAAGAGAACTCTAAAGAATGTAGGGATAGAAGATATAAGGAGCCTCCACTAGCCCTAGGTCTGAGACGGGGTGCTCAAGGAACAGTGTGCCTCCCTTCCCCAGGCTAAGATGCAGACTTGGTTGGAGAGGGCACAGTGGTGGTCCACTGGGTGATGGGGAAGTCACCGTGGGACTGTGCTGGCAGAACTGGCTGGATATTTGCCCTCAGGGACTTGCGGTAAATACATTCTCTGGGTTGCAGAGGAAAGCTGTTGGTGGTGAGGTACTCACTGGGGGCACACTGCTAAAAATATGCCCAACAGGCATGCCAAGGGAATCCACTAGCTACTATGCCCTGCATGAGATCTGGGCACCCTGAGGGGGCCTGCCAAGCAAACACCAGAACCAGAACACAAAATCCACTCATCCTGCAATGTCTCATCAGCACCCTCTACTGACACATCTTAACTTCAGGCCAGTCAGCAAAGGAAAAATTCAAAGGGCCCAGATTTATTTCCACAAAGCAGACAATAAGGATGAATTTGGAGCTGAATAGCAATAAATCAAGAAGCAACACATTCACTTTCTATCTCATCTTTTGTCTCTCATACATAGTGCTTATATTTTCTGTATTTTGTCGACTCAAAGTACCAAGTTCTCACATCTTCTCGGTGTTTTTATACCATACTGTTTTTTCATCCCAGTGGGCAATACTGCCAATCCCCTGGGAAATTCTGCTGCAGAGATGGTGTAATTTTTCTACAGGAGCTCATGCTGCTCCTATGTCTGTGAGGAGCATTGCCATTGACCCACCAGGCCTTCAGTGTCCCGGTGAACATTTAAGTCCTTTTGTCCTATGCCAGTCATTGTCAGCAGTCCCTACAAAAATCTTAGGCAGATGCAACTGCATAATGAGGGAGAATGTATTTCACAAAAATGTGATACATGTAACACACTGGCTCCTGGTGGTCCAGGAGTTACACCAGAGTGCTACATAAAAAAAAATTTGAATTTTAACTTAGGTTCAAACTTAAGGTCCCCGTTACAATTAAATAAAGAGTAGTATATCTGTAAAATAGATTAATAAGCAGCCATAAATAAATATTTATGAATATCTAATAACATGTAAAATATCCAGTATAAATTTAAGTTAAAAAATTCGAATGTATTTTACACTGCACACACATACACATATATACAACCCAAATGTTAACACATTAATAGCAACTATTTCTAATAATAGAAATGTTGAATTTTCTTCTTTACATTTATAAATTTTCTTTAATGAACATTATATTTTATAAGAAAAAATATTAAAATAACATTTTATATCTCTTCTGTGTGTTTTTCCCTCCCTTTTCAAAAAGATTGTGGCTCCGTGAAGAAAGCATTCTCTAGAATTTTGGTACATGGGAGTGACCCAGTGAATGCTTATTGCATTGAAATTATTTTACCAACTAAAACCAAATATAATAATACACTCATTATTTTTATCAATTATGAAATAAAAATCAGCATTTCAGTTTCTCAATCCCTTCCTGAGCTCGTGTACAGCACTTGAGAAGTTCCACTTCAAAGATCTAGAGTTTTATTTTCAATGCTAAAGAGACAATATATTGTTTTATTTGGTGCTAGAAGTTTTGCCAGTTTTTGATTATTGCTCTAGGAGTTTCAAAAATGATCCATTATATTTTTAGTTAATGTGAAGATGACCTTGCCACAGACCAACTTGGAAGATCTGTCAGTGCCACAGGTGACCTTGGAGGAAGAGTTCAAAACTCATCTCAAAATCCACACTTGATAGTGAATGCTTCAAGTTCTGTCTGAAAGCTCGTGTTCATGTGAGGGTCATAACCGTGATGTGGGGGAAGCTACAGGTTTACAGGGTCCAGTCTTCTACCCCTAAAAGCCTTTTTGCTACGATCAATGGAAGAGGAACCTAAAATATTTTAAAAGTGAAAGATATCATGTAAAGGCTATGACAAGATTTCCTTTGTACTCCTCGGCCATCTATGCTGCATGGCACAATTAATCAATTAAACATTTGTGAAATAAATTTTTTTTGGCATGCATAGTATGTGGAGTGAACTGTTTGAATCCATCTTATGGGATCCATAAATCATCCTGTGTAGTATAAGCCAATGGCCTTGTTGTTACCTACCCTTTTAAAGGATTAACAAGGAACTGGCAAGAAACACAGAAACGTTGACATGGGCTTCCACCTGGGACTGATTACAAATTACAGTCTATGCTGTCAAGTTTTGTACAAGGACAATGTAACCAGCAACAGCTAACCTACTGCCTCTAGAGACTTGTCATGAAAAGCTATTTAATATAATTTTGCTTTTAATCTTCGATCACATGCATTCTCAAATTACTTTTCCTAGCAATCTGTTGTTCTCTGTGACATTGCTAAGTGTGTACCGGTGTTGAATTGAAAAATACTACTTAACTCTGTTTAAATGCTTTTATTCATTTACTTGTTCACAGACATTTGTTGAGCATTTATGTATGCCTATAACATGCCAAACTATGAGGATACAAAGAAGAAAAATATTCTCCCCCTGCCTTCAAGGAGCCTGCAGTCTCCTAGGCGAGACACACCCAGTGACGACAGTGTAAAAGGCTGCTAAAATAAGATCTTGGGCTGAGACCCCCAAGGCTAAGGATAAAATGAGTCAAAAGTACTCACTACCAGAAGCAAGACACTATTGATGAAGAATTTTAAAGGTGATCATTAAAAATTTGTTCTTTTATTAATATTACTAAATATTGAAAGAACCAAATTTTACCTTTAAAAAGTGTCTTTTTTTTTTAAACTGAAAATGACTTTTAATTGACAAAAAGGGTCAGAAGAAAACTATGGTCTCTGCTAGAGATTGTACCTAAGAATTGGAAAAAAAAGACAAAAGAGTTTGTAGAGGAAAGGACTAGAAGCGGTAAAGTGCATTTCTGCATCCTGGAAGGTCCAGTCAACATTATCCGGTCACTGTTCTGCCAGTTTCTAGAGAATGTTGGATTCGTTTCTCATAACAAACCTCTCCCAACAGCAATATGAGGTAGGTACTGCCATTATTCCTGTTTTACACATATGAAGAAACCAAAGCACAGGCACTGCCTAAGAAACCCAGGGCTATGTAGCAAACCCTGACGGAGGGACAGACCCTGGAGTTGACCTCAGACACTTTGACTCAGGAGCCCCTGAACTACAGGGCTGTAATGGGTCACAAGATGGGCATCCCAGAAGAGGACTGAACAATTGCACTTTCTGCATCATTTGCTTGAAAGGAACCGAGGTCCCTGCGTGATCTCATTTTGTTGAGCCTCTACCAGCCTGGGCTCTCTGCCTACCTCTGGTCTCACACAAGAGAGAAATAAACTTCCATCTTATTTAAGTCACTGAAGCTTTAAAACAAATAGTCTTTACCTTCAACTCCTGTAAAAGCTAAATGCAAAGTGAGTAGCACCTAGGAGTTAACGTCACTGACTTGCTAATCTCTGACCAAATAAATGACGAGATACGCAGAATCTAGGCGTCAGAGAAGATGTGGTTGAAAAATAACTTAAATGCCTAATGAGCCATCACAACTCTGTAAAGGAGAAAGCTATTCCCAGTGTGGTCAAGCGTGTATTTTATTTGCTTTTCGCTTCTTACTGGGAGATTGATTGTCTGAGATGCATTCGAGAGTGGAAGGGAAATCCACAGAACCAAATGTATCAGCTGAAACAGTCCACGGATTTCAAATCATCAGACGGTAGACACGGCCTCATCTCGGTTGTTAGGGGTGTTCTTGGAGGGTTTCCATGAGGGAGACTGAACTGAAAGTGCTTATTTCTCGATCTCTTACGCGATGGAGATTTGAACAGTGACCAGTTTGCCTGGTAGGTTTTGGGTCCAAAGAGGATTTGCTAAAGAGCAAAATCACTTACAGTCAGAGCATAAATCAGGGAGAGTAGTATTAGAAGTGTGTGTGTGTGTGTGTGTGTGTGTGTTTCCTAACAGTAGGACACAAAATATATCGCAACTCTCCCACTACAAAACCATTCAATATAACGGATTAAATAGTTTTAAAATTTTTGAACTCATGAGTGGATCTACAAGAAATCACAAAAATCTTCAGGGCCGGGTACAAAGTAGGAGTTTAAATCCAGTGAAAATAACAGGCAGCCTGGACATTTGGCTGTAGGAAGCACACATGTGGGGAGTGAGAGTGACACTTGGCCAGCGTTGTGTGGAGATTTGGAAAAGAACCTCCTGATCAGGACTGATCACAATCTACACTCTTCAAGACAGGGAAGGCAAAAAGTAACCAACTCACACAGGTAACCAGCTGGAAAACTCTCTGTCTCAGCCCTAGAGAGCAAGAGGACGTCTCCTTGAGGAATTCCTGTCCACTAGTCAAAAAGCATTAGGATCTGAATCTCGAATACATGCTATTTGCAGGTTCTGAAGAGTGGCAAGCTGCGCCTCTTAATTCAAAAGCACCAAGATAAGGAAGGGGCAGGAAGTGAGCGGCATCGGACCCAGCCCACTAGGTAAGTGCACCTTGAGCAGAGAGAGCCGGAGAGAGGGTCCAGAACTGCACAAGTGAATTAGGTGTAGTAAAGAGAAAACAACCTCAAGAGGAGTAAGCATGCTGTTTTGAACAAGAATACAATATAATACGTGTAAAAACGACACTTAAACTAAAAGAAAGCTTAGGTCATTGGACACAGAAGAGATAATTAGTGAACAAGGAGATAGACATGAAAGAATTGCATGCAGTCTAGCAGTGTGACAAAAGAAGTAAACAATGAAAGAGACCCAGACCGTAGAATGGCCTATCCTAACAGAGAGATGGCAGAGCAATGTAGAAATTGACAATGACTGAAAATTTTCAGACTTAAGAATCACATTAATTCTCAGGTGTCAGAGGTCAAGCACGTACTAAACAGGATTAAAGAAAAAAATCTACAAGATATATCTAGTTAAACTGCTAAGGACCAAAGACAAAGAGATTTTGAAAGAAATCAGATAAAAAGACAATTCAACTAAAAGGAATAATAATTAGACCTATGACAGTTTTCAACACTGATGAATGCGAGAGGATATCTTAAAAATATCTGGTTATTGTGAAACCAATGAAATTATTTTGTGTTTCACACAATTAATTAGTACATAAAGGGCAAAGAATCATTAAACTACACATTTTCAGGTAAGGCCGAGGAGCATGGAGGAGACTTTTGAAAGGGGAAGACCCCTGAATTGTTAAGAAATCATAGTGACCAATTTCTTCAGACACTGCTCTTGGAAGTTTGTGACAACGCTACCTAGAATGTCATCACTCAAGATAACTTAGCTGCTATGTAGAGATTCCTTTGGAGAATCCGGGCTCACAGATATAACAAGAACACAACGTCAGTTAGCAATCAAATGCCTTTAGCTCAACTGGTTCAACGTCTAGTAGCTGCAGTTGTCAAGAAAGACTTCTTTTATCGGAGTACATTCTTTGTGCTAAATATATCAACGTTAATTTGTAATGCAACCACCTTCTCAACTGAAACGCAACACGTTCCAAAAGAACATATGTTCAGCAACTTCTTTAGCTTTAGCTTAAGAAACAGTTTGTGTTTTCCTTTTTCTGTTCTTTTCTTTTTCTCTCTTTTCTTATCTTCTGTTTTTTCTCTTTTAATCAAGACAGCAAATGTCTGCTACATGCCTATGGGACAGCATCTTTTTCCTGAGCTCCAGGACTATAAATCTGACAGCCTATTGAACACGTTACAAGACACAGCAAATTAGGTATAGAATGTTTGCCACTCTTAAGAGATAAACAATTTTTTGAGATAAAAATTAAAGATGGAGGGGCAGGCCAGGTGGTGTAGTGGTTAAGTTCGCGGGCTCCACATCAGCGGCCCGGGGTTCATCCCGGGCGCGGACAGACGCACCGCTTGTCAGCCACGCTGTGGCAGTGTCCCATATAAAGTGGAGGAAGATGGGCACGGATGTTGGCTCAGGGCTAGTCTTCCTCACACACACACAAAAAAATTAAAGATGGCTAATGATAAACAGTTGTTAAATTCATTAATGAAATGAATGGACAGAAAAAGGAGAGGCTAATATAGATCTGTCTTTTCCTGGAAAGGCTTCACATGAAGATTATAAGGAAGTCCCCTTCAGGAGAGTCACTGGGTTTTGTGTATGATAATGAACAGAGAGAAGATGGGGAGAAAAGACTAGAAACGGCAGTCTAGTTAGAGAGACTGGACTGGCAAGGGGCCAGTAACCAGAGGAGATCTGCTTGTCTTTACCGGGGACTGTGATGAGTTGAATTGCATACCCCCCAAAATTCATATGTTGAAGTCCTATTCCCTGTACTCAGACTGTGGCTTTATTTAGGAATAGGGTTTTTGCAATGTAATTAGTTAAGATGGGGTCATACTGCAGTAGGGTAGACCTTAATCCAATGTGACCGGTATCTGTATAAAAAGAGGAAATTTGGACACAGACATACTCACAGGGAGAACACCATGTGGAGATGAAGGCAGAGACTGAGTGATGCTTCTACAAGACAAGGAAATCAGAGATGGCCAGCAAACCACCAAGAGCGGGATGGAACAGACTCTCCCTCACAGCCTTCAGAAGGAACTCTCTTGATCTCTGACTTCTGGCCTCCAGAGCTGTGAGACAGTAAATTTCTGTTATTAAAGCAGCTCAGTCTGTGGTACTTTGTTACAGAAGCCTTGGAAAATTCATCCAGGGGTGTACCGGGGCACATGCTTACCTATAGTACATAATGTTTCTGTTTGGGGACAGGTGTTAGAAAGAGCCCTCAATGGAATCATCCAGGCTGGATGACAGTCTCCTATGCTTGAAGTCTCACTTTTGCAGAAGTTGGGAGGAAGGTCACATTCCAAAATAGTCTTTAAATGTGTACTATATGTTATTAGAGTGCCAATAAAAGCTAACCCAGAAGTCTCTATACCTCATTAATGGGCCCTCAAAGAGAGCATTAATTCAAGCCTGGAAACTACAGGGTTTTGAACAGTTGGAATTTATATTTTAAAAATAGGCAACTTTGTTTCCTCCAGGCTCTAAAATCTATAATTCTGGTTGTGACACACTTATCACCCACCAGTTCTTATGTTCATTTGGATCTTTCCAGATTTCTTAGAAAGTGCCAAGAAAACATTTGCATTCTGCCACACATAGGAAACTGGACATCAGCAGGAGCGCTTTAATACAATGAAAGAAGCACATGGTTTATAAATATCGATAAGATCCTCCCATCTCCTACTGCTTGAGAAGAAAGGGGTACTATTTTTCACAGTGGTTCCTTTTTTTAAAAAAGTGTTTTCTAAATTTTGGTGCACAGAATCTGTGAGTTTTTTTTAAATAGGTCATCAGGAAATTATGTGGTCTTAATAGGCTACAGGGTTTAACAGAAGTAGGACCTCAAGAAATCTTGTGGATCTGTAGGCAGTGTTTACTAGCCAATGAGACAATATTTTGTGCCCACTCCCTCTAATAACCGCAATTTCAGTGCAGTTGCTGCTCACATCTTCTCACCTCTTCCTTCCCACCTTGTTACCCACTTCAGTAGAGAAAACAAAGTTTACCAGCCTGAAATAAAATCTGCATTAGGAGACACAAATAAAGTCAGATGTACCTTCAAAGGTATTGACCTTAAACCTAATTTTGCTTCGGATTAGAAGGGTAATTTTCTCAATAATTATTTTTTAATTTTTTGTCTTACCTTTCAAATCCTGGACAACTTGCTATTTCATGAGTTTCTCCAAATATTATCTTCCCCACAGGATAAACTCAATACCTAACTATCATGTGTAATCAATAACAAGTGCCAAAGGAGGGACTTAGACAAACCATGTGTCCTCTCTGAGCTCGTGTCTTCATATACAGATGAGAATATTAATAACCATCTTATAACACTGCTGCAGTGACTTAGTAATGTAAGGGAAAATGCAGCTCTGATGGGGTTCTCCATTGTCAGTAAGCTGTTTAAGCATAACAAGAGACTTATTGAATGATGAGCAATTCTTAGCAAAATCACCAGAAGGCTATGGGTTTGTGATGAAATTGAGAGTAACAGTCAGGCACACTGAGTAGGAGTGGTTTGGGACTTTCAAGACGAAGGCAAACTGTATGGACAAAGGTTTGACCTTCAAAAATATCAAAGTATATGCTGAAAATGAACAAAATCATTTCTCTGAAACAGACCAATCAGGAGATAACTGGAAAAAATGGAAATCAAGTCTAGAAAGGAAATTTGTAGCCTAGTTGCAGGATATGTTTAATTTTACATTAAGGACAAAGGGAATTTTCAAGGATTTTAATTGGGAGATGATATGGTAGGAGCAGTTATTTAAAAATATGGAGCACATCCTGAGAAAGATCAGCAGACCCTTTAATGACTTGTGTGTGATTTGGGGACAAGGGACAGCAGAGGAGGCACTCAAACAACTGAGCTTTACAAATGATTTACAGCAAAACCTAAAAGGTTCATGGTCAAAAGCAATTTGTTGCTTGTGGCAATGTCAATCTGATTGAAAGTAAGGATCAGAGATAAAGTGTATCTGAAAGTTTCCTTTAGCTGGCTTCTGCTCTTCACGGCATGAACTATCAGAATATCTTGATTGTGATTTTACCTCTTTTTAGCTATGGAATACAGATTACAGGCAAGCTGCACTGGAAATCGGCATTTCTTTTATATTAGTCCTATACTTCTATGAGGACATAAATATATCTAGAATGGTAATTTGAATCAATCCTGAAACCTAAAATCCATCAACTGGTAAATGAATAAACAAACTGTGGATTATCTGTAAAATGAAATACTACTTAGCAATGGAACAAAAGTGAAACAAAGGCATACATGCAACAACACATATGAATCTCAAAAACATTGTCCAGGGAAAGGCACTGGAATAGACTACGTGACTCCATTCATTTGACTTCCTGTCAAAGACAAATCCTGAGCAATTTAGTCTTCTTCTGCTTTTGGCATCAGAGTAATCATGGCCACATAAGGTCTTTCAGAAGCTATTCTCCTCTCTTAGATATTCTGGAGGAGGTTTTGTAGAATAGATGTTATTTCTTCCTTAAATATTAGGTAGAATTTTCCAAGGAACCCATTTAGTCCTGGAGATTTATTTGTAGGAAGGCTTTTTAATATTAGTTAAAATTCTTATTAGATGTAAGATTATTTAGGTTACCTATTTATTTGTGAGTGAGCTTTGGTAGTTTGTATCTTTCAAGGAATTTGTTAAATCTAAGTTATCTTAAAGTTTTTCATAAATTCTCTTATCCTTTAATATTTGTGGGATCTGTAGTTCTGTCCATTTTTTCATTCCAGACAGCGGTAAATTGTGTCTTCTCTTTTATTTTTCATCAGTTGACAAGAGATTTAACAATTTTGTTAGTATTTAAAATGAGCAGCTTTTGGTTTCATTGATTTTTCTGTACTGTTTGTTGTTTTTTATCTCATTGACTTTTGCTTTTATCTGTATTAATTCTTTCTTTTATTTGATTTGGGCTTAATTTTCTTTTGCTTTTCTAGTTTCTAATGTAGAAGATAGATAATTTATTTGAAACTCTTCTTCTTTCTTATGTGAGCACTTAATGCTATAGATTTTCCTCAAAGTGCTGCATTAGCCACATCCTGAGCACATAATTTGTGTTACAATTATCAGGATTTGATAGATATGCTATAGTGTTCTGGCTCTTATAAGATAACCTCATGTTTATTTCAATTTGAAATTTCAAAGAAGTGAGATGCACATTCACATAGTTGTTTTGGTAGATTGTATTCTCCAAAGATTTTACAACTATTATCCCCTTGCCACATGCTCTTCCACAATGTGACATTGACTTTGCCCATTAATAGATGGATTCAAATTCCTCTCCTCAAGATTATGGATGATTAATAATTGCTTGACCAACAGAGTGCCATAGAAATGATTCTTTGCCTGAGCCTCTTCTGAGGCTGGGTTATAAAAGTAGATGCAGATCCTGTCTTACTCATGAAAACACTTGTATTTGGATCCCTGAGACACTGTGTAGGAAGTCCAAGTACCATGAAGCTACCATGCTGGGAGAAATAAAAGAATCATAGAGAGACCACACGTAGGCACTTAACCTCTGAATCTTTCCAGTCCAGGAGCCATTCCTATGAGTGAATAAATCTTCAGGTGGTTCCTTTCTGTAGTCATCAAGTCCCCCGCTGGTATTTGAATTTTTCCAGTGGAGGCCCAGATGTGGAACAGAGAGAAAACAATACTCTGTGGTCCTCAAGCCTGACTCACAGAATCTGGGAACACAGCAAAATTATTTTAAGCTTCTAAATTTGGGGGTAATTTTTATGTATCACTTGTGGACCCAACAATTTTATATTTGATTTTATATTTCAAAGTCAATTTCTAATAGAATTTACTTTTTAGAGCAGTTTTAGGTTCATAGCAAAATTGACTGGAAAGTGCAGAGTTCCCATATACTTCCTTCCCCCACACATGCACAGCCTCCTCCACTATCAACATTTGAACCAGAGTGGTACATTAGTTACAATCAATTCATCACATTGACACATCATAATCACCCAAAGTCCATAATTTACATTAGAGTTCACTCTTGGTGTTGTATGTCCAAAGGGACAATAGTATAACTATATATATCCACCATTATAGTGTCATGCAGAGTATTTTCACTGCCCTAAAAACCCTCTGTACTCTGCTAATTCATCCCTCTCTCCCATCTTCCCACTCTTGGCAACCACTGATCTTTTTTACTGTTTCCATAGTTTTGCCTTTCCAGAATGTCATATAGTTGGAATCATACAGTATGCAACCTTTTCAGATTGGCATTTTTCACTTAGTAATATGCATTTAAGTAAGGTTCCTCTATGTCTTTCCATGACTTGATAGCTCATTTCTTTGTCTGGATGTACCATAGTTTATGTTTATCCATTTACCCTCTGAAGGACAACTTGGTTGCTTCCAAGTTTTGGCAATTATGAATAAAACTGCTATAAACATCCACATGCAGGTTTTTGTGTGGACCTAAGTTCAAAACTTAGGTTGGATAAATACCAAGGAGCGCAATTGCCGGATCATATGGTAAGAGTATGTTTAGTTTTGTAAGAAACTGCCTAACTGTCTTCCAAAGTGGCTGCACCATGTTGCATTCCCACCAGTAATGAATGAGAGTTCCTGTTGCCTGACATCCTCGCCAGCATTTGGTGGTGTCATTGTTCTCAGCTTTGGCCATTATAATAAGTATATAGTGGTATCTCATGGTTGTTTTAATTTGCACTTTCCTGATGACATATGATGTGGAGCATCTTTCCATAAGCTTATTGCCACATCTATATCTTCTTTGGTGAGATGTCTCTTCAGGTCTTTTGCCCATTTTTAATCAGTTTGTTCATTTTGTTATTGTTGAGTTTTAAGAATTCTTTGTATGTTTTGGATAATGGGCTTATATCAGATTTGTCCATTGCAAATATTTTCTCCCAGTCTGTGCCTTTTGTTTTTATTCTCTTGACAGTGTCTTTAACAGAGAAGAACTTTTTTTTTAAATGAAGTTCCTCTTATTAATTATTTCTTTCATGGATCGTGCCTTTGGTGTTGTATCTAAAAACTCATTGCGATACTCAGGATCTAGATTTTCTCCTATGTTATCTTCTAGGAGTTTTATAGTTTTAAGTTTCACTTTCATGTCTATTACCCATCTTGAGTTAATTTTTTGTGTCAAAGTCAATTTGTGAAAATAACTTACCAATGCAGTCAAGCTGATATATTCCCGAGGCTCCAAATTTATGGAAATCTCCAAAGTAAATAGGAGCTTCCAATTAGTTATACAAAGAGCTTAGTAACTAGTTGATACACATACCAGTTAGCCCTGGGTAATTCTGACCTTAGAGATAAAAGTATTTTCATTCAATCATTCTATATAATGTTCATTCTCTCCTGTGGGAGGCACTTTTCTAGCTACTAGGGCTACAGTATTCAACTAAATAACCACAAATTTTTATTTTCATGGTGCTTATATTCTAGTGGGAGAAGGCATACAATAGACAAAATAAATAAGGAAACTATAAGGTATATTAGCTATTGGTGGTGCTGTAGAGATACATAATATAGGAAAGAAAAATAGGCAATTTGGGGTGGAATTTGCAATTTTGAATATGGTCATATAAGGCTCATGGATAAGACGACATTTTGAGGAAAAATCTGAAGGAAATAAGAAGAAAGTTGTGCAGACATCTGAAAGAGGAAGGGAGAAATTAGGCAGAAATTAACTCAGAGAGGACATACAGGCTTTTAATATGAATGAGGTGGAAAGTCATAGAGAATAAACTAAAGGGAAGTAAGTATGGATGCCATGGAAATAAGGTAGGAGGAGTCTATAAAATTCCTGAATTTTCATATAGTTGGACCCAGACTGATTTATGTCATCAGCTTTATAGGTCTCCAGCTTGCAAATGAGAGATCATGAAACTTCTCAGCCTCTATAATCACGTGAGCCAAGTTCTCTCTCTCTCTCTCTGTATATACACAGAATGCATATATGCAATATATAAAGAGAATTATATATTATATATTACATAAATACTATATATAATATGTATTCTATTATATTCAGCATATATATAGACTATATATATTCTATGTAATATATATGCAATATACATATGTGTGTGTGTATATATATACGTTCTATATATATATATATATATATATATGTATGTTCTACTGGTTCTGTTTCTCTGGAGAACCCTGACCAATACAGGGTTTAAGAACAGATATTTTTCAGGCATGGTGTATGAAATAAGATGACTCCTGCTTGACTGCCTCTATTTTTCCAATGTCAAGCCCTTGGCTGCTGGGGTGTGTGTGTGTGTGTGTGTGTGTGTGTGTGTGTGTGTGTATTGAGGAAGATTGAGTATTGAGAGTTAACACTCTTCTTGGAGAATAGTAAAGCAGATTACCTAGAAAAATGTAATGTAAAATCTGACTGCTAAGCTGTGAGCGTGAGGGGGACCCACTCGAGACCTGTGAAGGTGTGTCTATGGAATAATTATAATGATGAACATTAGACTCTGAGGAAGAAAGTGAGGATACAAGGGTTGGGATGAATGGTGAAAAGTTGATGAGATCATTTATTGGAAAGAGGCACTGAAGTTAGTGTGCAGAATGGATGGACAAGGGAACAGAGAATGAGAACGAATTTCATCAAAATGTGTGTGTCTGTGTGTGTGTGCATCTGTGTGTGCAACCCTGTGTGTGCGTGTTTCATGAAGGAAAATTCAGCTTCTTAGGGGCAGCCAACAGAGAAGGCAGAAATTCAGATTTAAGGAGATTTGGGTTAGTGTTTTGGCAGGTGAATATATTGAAGTTAGAAGGCTCAGAGCAGCTGACAGAGAATCAGTGGAATCATTACTACGAGAGACTGTAGACTCTGGGCTGGGTAAGGAGGGAAGTGAGAACGTGAAGATATTGACACTCCCATCCAGTGTATGAACATGTTGACTCCTCGTACACTCACAGATGGTGCCGATCATTTTAGCAGGTATCAATGCCACGGGCGAGCAACAGCATTGAATCTATCACAACTTGCGTTTCCCTGACTCCTGTCAGGTTGAGTCTCCTTGAACTCCTTCTTGACTTTTTGATTAATTCTCTTATCAAATGCCTTATAAATCTTCTCAACATTTTTCCAGTTATACTTGTGCCTTTTAAAACTAATTTTAGGAATTTACATATTTTAGGAATATTAATTCTTTGTCATCTATGTTATTACAAATGTTTTTTCTGTAGATTATTCTTTGACTAAGTTTCTGTTATGTTTTGATTTATAGAGTTTTAAATGTTTAAATGTTAAATTGGTCATTATTTGTTCAATAGCTTTTGGTTTTCCCATCATGTTTAGGAAGGCCTTCCCCACAAATGCTTTGTAATAATCTCATAAATTGCTTGAATGCTTGCATTTTTTTAATATTTTAATTTTTGGAATTTATTTATGTATGGTATAAAATAGGGCTCAAACTTATTTTTGCCCAAATGTTTAGCCTATTTTCTCAACATGATTTATAGAAAACCCCAGTTTTCTTCTCATCTACTTGCAACACCAAATGTACTATAGGTTAAATTCCATGCACTCTTGGATAAATTTATCAATCTTCCTTTCTGTTCTTCTGGAATAGCCATATTTTGTTGTAATAGCAGCTTCTTAGAATATTTTAATATCTGCTAGGACAAATCTCCCTCAATTATGCATATATTTCACATTGTTCTTGGCAATCCTCACACATTTATTCTTCCATATAAATTTTATATTCAATTTGTCCAGTTCCCAAATATACCCTTGTGAAGACTGTGACTGAAATTTTATTAGATTGAATTATTTGCTTTGAAGAATTGACATTTTAATTAGGAATAAGGCTTGTCATTCTTAAGTCTTTTTTATATCTTTCTATAAAATATAGTTTATTGCATATGGAAGTTACATATTTATTGTTGCATTTAATATACACTTTGTAGTTATATCACTACTGTGAATAAACCCTATTTGTTATTTTTCCATTTAATTCTCTAACTGATTATTAAAAGAAAGCTACTATGTGTCTCTTATAATCTGCTTCTTAGGGCAATTGTCTTATTAGTTACAAGTATTTTGTGTAAATCTCTTTTATTTTCTAAAGATATAACAATATCTGTAAATAAGGATAATATTCCTCCATTTCTGATATTTATAGCACAAATTTGACTTTTTAAATTGTATTACTTAGCCCTCTAAAACCATTTTGAATAACTGGTATCATTACATTTTCTCTTGATTTTAGTGGAACTTCTCTTAACAATCCTCCACTTAATAACATATTTTCTGCTGGTTTTTGATGAATACTGTTGCCAGGGGCTTATGTGTTCCTCTTTTTAAATTAGGCTTTTCATTAAAAAAGTGTCTGCTTTTACTTTTATTGCCTTGGCTTTTTGGTTGGCTTTTTTTTTCTAGCTGAATAATCTGTTTTTGTCTTTGTTAATTCTTTGTACTTTCTTTTGGTTTATTTTCCTCTTCTTCTTGAACTTCATAAATTGATAGTGTCTTCATTTGTGCTCCCCCTTAATGCAGGGCCTTTATTACAGTGTGGGGGCCCTGATGTCTACTCCTTTAAAAGGCCTGGCCTCGCCTACAGACATCCTCATCCCTCCCCACAGACCTGGGGAAATCTCCCATCAAGCAAGACCCTACGTCAGAATCTTTCATTTTCCACAAAAAGAATGAATTGTTTTCTCTCAGCTTGGTAGAGCATATTGATCTTCTTTCAGTCAATAACACAAATGCCTGCCCTTCTGGTCCTCCCTAATGACAGCCCTTTAGTAATCTGGCATGCTATTCTTGTCACAAGCCCATCTGAGACAACTGGGATCCAAAAGGAATTGTCTGAGAATTATGTTGACTATTCACTTTTTAAGATTCTCCAAGCTTTATTCATTACTTAAGTCAGATTGGAAAACAACTACACACCCAAGACAAACATCTTTCGCTCTCTCTGCATCCCTCATCCCGACGTGTACTGCCTTCAGCACCAGCACCAGAACTTTCTTGAAAGGATTGTTATGAGCTTATACTGTCTACTGGCTTTCACTGCAGGTCAATGTAAGAAACAGGGAATTTCTGTGCTTTTTAACAGAATGATTAGTGAAGATTTGTTCTATCATAGTCTAAATGTCACATACATAAAGATTTTACATGACATATTTATCTTGGGACTTTGAGACTGGAAATGACTTCACTCTCCTATGAAATAGAAGAGAAGACTGAGACTGGGAAGGGCACCCTTCTGTCCTGGTTCACTCTGGAAAGATGGACGAAGGACATAGCCTGTGTGACGTCAGAGCCATGCCACAGTGTCAGTCACATTGCTGGCCAGCCTCTCACCTCCCTTGTTCTGGGCCCTGAGGCAGATCACAGGTCAACCTGCCATGCCTGGGCTCAGGTGGAGCTCCAGATTACCTTAAAGGGCCTCTTGCAGGTTGGACAACTCTGTTTCTCTCCTCCAGGGAGGCCCAGGCACTGTGGAGAGAGTGCCCTACTTTGGGCTCATCACTTTGAAAAGAGAGTAGCTTCCAGGAATGACATATCATACATGTTCCTAATTGCCATAAGTTTGGCAGCATTTCTGGGATTGGGGTTACTAGGGCAATCCTGTATCCACCCCCTTCCACTTTCCTCTGCAAAACAAGAAGATGTAAGGAGAACACTTTTCTGACATACTTTTTATCTCCATAAAACTTTCTCATCCTAAGATTCACATCATGGAATGTATGGTGCTCACTACTTTAGGAGAGGGGACAGCCTAGAACAAAGGACTCATTGGAAAATAGGGTTTGCTGCCGAAAAGGGAGGAAGGGACTTCTAATTTATAGCACCTGTTCTTAACATGCAAGGGCAGAGGTATGAAGTAGGAGCAAAGAAAAGTTTTGCCAACACAGGAGGGAAAAATTAAGAGTATACGCAATAGGTAAGAATGATAAGATGTGCCATGGGTAAGACTCAATAAGAATGGCAAGATCCCCACCCGAAGAAAGAAGACTTGTGATCTACCATTGCATTTACTGCAGGCTGAAATGTACAGAACACGAGAAACAACCTCATTTTGTGGGAGAAGGAGGCCTGGATCTTCCAGACACAAATGAAAGTAGAAAGAGTGGGCAGACAAAGGAAAATATGGTCTGTCTCCCTCTGTTTCTTTTCCATGATTGGAAGCCATTTCACTTTTGAGCTCCTCATCAATCTTGCTGTGAAGCTGGAGAAAGGGACCCTCTTGAAACCCTGTAGTACTTGTCTGTGCAACACTTTGAAATGCAGAAAGTCCTCACATGCCCCTAGGTTTCCGTTTTGTTTCCCTTGCCCCCCGAGAGACTTGGCCAGAACATGTCTAGAGGGACACTTCTATGACCCTATCTTTCCATGGCTTTTTTTGTTCTTGTTTTTATTAGTTTGTTTACTTTTATAATGAAGCCACAGGCCCATAGAGAATCCAAAAGAGTGAAAACATGTAAGACTTTTATTAGTTCCCTAGGGCTGCTGTGACAAAGTGTGCAAACTGGGTGGCTTAACTCACAGACATTTATTGTCTCACAGCTTTGCAGGCCAGAAGTCCAGGCAGGACTGGTTCCTTCTGAAGATGGTGAGGGAGAATCTGATCCACACCTGTCCCTGAGGATCTGGTGGGTTGCTGACAATCTGTGGTGTTCCTTGGCTTGTGGAAGCATCACCCTGATCTCTGCCTAATGTTCATGTGCCTGTATCCAAAATTTCTCCTTTTATAAGGACACCAGTCATGTTGGATCAGGGGCCCAGTGTAACCTCATCTTAACTAATTACATCTGCAACAACCCTATTTCCCAATAAGGTCACAATCAGAGAGCATGGGGATTAGGACTTCAACATGTGGATTTTGAGGGAATATGATTCAACTCATAACAGTTGTTTTGGCTTATTTTTAACTTTAATACAGAAGATTAAAAGAAAATACAAATAAAAGCAACCTTTTAGTCTTGATCTTAAAGAAACAATAGGGAGCCTTCACAATTTTAAAAACATTGGCTTATAGCCTGGCTGTAAAGGAAAGAAGATAAATTCACCCTTCTCCTGACATTCTGTATGTCACCAAAAATCAGGCTTGCTTGGGGATCACCAGCCCCAAGGATACCACCACACCAAACGAATTCCAGTGAAAGGTCTCAGTTTTCCATATTTGATATACCTTGTTCTTCCTGCCTGTATTCCTGGAGTTCCATTTTTCACATGCAAATATGAGAACACATGAAAGAACAGGTATTTCCTCCCCTTCAGTAGCAGAAGTTTCCAAAAGGAGATTTACTTTGCATCTTTGACAGACAGATCCATTGAAATATATCTTTCAGAAATATTAAAGGGAGGGGTGTCAGTCCTGTGGCCTAGTTGTTAAGTTCGGTGCACTCCACTTTGGTGGCCCAGGTTCAGCTCCCAGGCGTGGACATACACTATTCATCAGCAGCCAGGCTATGGAGGCTGCCCACATACAAAATAGAGGAGGACTGGCAACAGATGTTAGCTCAGGTTGAATCTTCCTCAGGGGGAGAAAATTAAAGGGATACTCTTTTTCTTCTGTACTAGGGGCCAATAAAGAAAGAAGTGGGGGGCCGCCCGGTGGCGCAGCGGTTTAGTCCGCGCTTGGCAGCCCGGGGTTCGCTGGTTCGGATCCCGGGCGCCCGCCGACGCACTGCCTGTCAACCATGCCGTGGCGGCGTCCCATATAAAGTAGAGGAAGATGGGCACGGATGTTAGCCCAGGGCCAGTCTCCCTCAGCAAAAAGGGGAGGATTGGCAACAGATGTTAGCTCAGGGCTGGTCTTCCCCACAAAAAAAAAAAAAAAAAAAAAAAAAAGAAAGAAGTGGGACCTTAATTTACATGAAAAAATTATAAGAAACTTTATTTGCAGCACAGATAGTTCTATTGACTTTCTTAATATGTCACAGAGATCAAAGTAGAAGCAGCCAAGAACATTTTCAATTTATGAAATATCATGGCCTCCAAACAAAGGCTTTCAGGAAAAATATCAAAAGTCCATTCATTTCCATAGTAGCTATATTCTCAAATATATATTTATAAAATAAATCTCAGAGGGCAGATCTATTTTATCATCAAAGCATTTCTTATGTACTCATCTGAGGAGACACAAATGATATTTATTACATGCTCCTCTGCAGAAGGCAAAATTCTATACAAAAGTGTTAAATATTCCCCGCCCTATAGAAATGCACATTTTCTGTGTCCTCAAACTTTGACTGATAACCTCCAAGCCAGGGCTTAACAACATAAGGGGGCTTGATAGAACTAAACAGTCAGTCTTATTGTGACCAAAGTCAAGCTCCAAGGAATTACTAGATTGTACTTAAAAAAAAAAAAAATCAAGCAATTTTTAGGTCTGAAGATAGCAGAGGAATGGGTTCAGGGGACCAGGAGACGAGGCGCCTTCCTACCTCTGTGGCTTCCAGCTGTGCGCATTAGATCTGACCTCTTCTCTTCTGTGAGTTTCTTCTTCAAAAAGAGAAAAAGACACAATGGATCATGTTTAGGGCCATCCCAAGTTTACAGCTCATTGTATGGTGAGGCTGGCTCTAATTTTTAACCTGTTTTTAGGTTTTTCCTTTAATAGCACACCATATACTTTTCATATATTGAGCCAAAATGTTAAGAATTAGATCCAACAGTTTCTGTTTAGCTGCTGATTCATTTTAAGGGGAAACGGACCAAGGATGATTCTTATACTTAAGATATTAGAGCTCACAAGGAAATAGATTTTCAAAGTGACTTTTCAGTTTTACTTTTCTCCTAAAAATGTGAATGGCAGCTTTAGATGGCTAATGAATCCCATGCCCAGTCAGGTTTGTCTTGGGCAGAATCCCCTAAGACGCCTCATCCCGGAAATGTCTCAGAAAGAAAATCTCATCACAAGTCCAGAGGACTGTGTCCAGGGGGTGTCATGATTCCCTGAAATTCTCTGGTTAGCAGGGTCCTCCTCCCTGACTCTTCCTTTCAGTCTGCTGGAATTACACCCTACGGGAAAGGGGCTGGCCATCCCTCTATCTCAGTGTTACAAAATAGGTCGCTTTGGAAACCGTTTCTTCACTTGAGTATCACAAAAACCTCCCCAAGTGATAAATCTTCATTTGTTCATTTCCAAACAGATAACTTGATGCTTGCTTCAGCACTTAGCTTGGCATTTGAACTCCTCGTTACTGACTTAAAAATAGGAAGATCAGGGAAAAGGGAAGCAGATTCAGGAATGCAGAACCTGATAAAACACCATCGGAAAGCCAGAGCGAGAAGGGAGAGAACAATAGCTATTTCACCCTCATCACCTCGTCATAACCTCCAGAGGAAAGTGGAAGTATTTCTGTGAGAAGCTCTCCCCGAGAGCGAACCCCCTGGACAAAGCTGGGAGATTCCCAAGGGAAAGGAAGCTCCAATCAGCTCCCTGCATCATTTCCATTTTTTCCCCTGAAGGTAACAGCCTTCATTCTACAGTCTACAAATAGTAGGTTCTAAACAAATGTTGGATGAAGGGGTGTGTGAACGGAACATTTACACATGAATTGATTGTGTGAGATGATGTCTGAGGTTGATTTCAAGTAATTTTGCAATAGCATAGAAAAAATAGACAAAATTCTCTTTAAATAAAATGTATTTGAAAGAAATTAAAGAAATAGTGAATATAAGGGAAGCTGAACTGTTCTGTGGATTACATTTGTCTTTTAATCCACTTTGTCCTCTGTATGAAACGTGGCATAAAGACATCTGCCAATATTTTAAAGGCTTCTGCTGGTGCCTGAATTATATTTTTAAATGAGACCCTAAAGCTGCATTCTAATGCATTACTTTCATTTACTAAAGTATGCATACAGTCTCATTCTACTCCCAGGACATCCTTTATTTAATTAGCCTGAAAGCAGTACAGACCATCTCCATCTCCACATGAATCTCTGCCAGATACTGCTGACTTTTATGTTTCACCTCTCTGGCAATACATGACCTTCTTGAAGGAAAAGAAAATAGATACATAACTGAACAGGAGATGGGGAGGGAAAGAAAAATCCCTTTCAATAATGAGTGAAATGTGTGCAAATCTGACTCTTTGCATCTGATATGACGCATACCATAGAAAATGCCACAGTAAACAACTTTAGCCTTCCTTTGCAGAGGTCAGCATAGTGATCGATGTGTTTGACACAAAATTGAAGGTCGAGAGTAAGAAAATCAATCTATTGTTTGTTATTTTTACAAAGGAGAAGCTATTGTATGTCCTCTAACGGCAATAGTGGCGGTGACAGCGGAGGGTTCCCTTTGGATCTGCCTTAAACAAAAAATAGTTGATTCAGATCTTGGCTTCGGAGTGTAGACAGAAGACAAGTTGGAGATTCAAGAAAGAGACTGGAATCTCCCAAAGGGGAGAAATGCAGACCTTCAGGAGGAAAAAAATCAGGGGGTAGTGGATTTGAACCCATGAGGACTCTACTCTCTCAGTAGATGTTATTTGTTCATGCTGGTGGCACAGACAGTGGGAAGTGCATGGGCAGTGGGATCTGGAAGAATTGGATTCAAGTCCTTAAACAGTTATTTGCTAACGGTGGGACCCTGGACGTGAATGGAGGCTCACTGAGTCTCAGTTCCTCCATCTATAAATTCTATGCAAAAGAGGAGACCAAATCTCCATCACAGCCTTTTGTATGGCTTAAATGAAATAGTGACTGAAAAGCATCTGACAGGGCAGTTATGTGTTTGGTATTTGATAAATGTTAGAACCTGAGTTAGGATATTCTAGGGTATGTTGAAGTAACAAGCCACCCCGATTCTCTGTGGCTTAAACATAACAGGAGTCTGTTTCTTCCTTGTGCTAGATGTGCTAAAGGGTTGGCAGGGTTTAGGGAGGTGAAGGCAAGACTCCACCATTTGGAACACTCTTTAGTCATTGCAGCAGAGTAAAGAACACAGGAGGATTGCACACAAACATTTTACTATCTCAGGCCAGAAATGGCACATATCCACTCTGCTCACATTTTATGGGTAAGATATAGGCACTTGGCCCTGCCTAACAGCCACGAGGTCAGGACATGCTGGGGAGGAAGATGGAATATTTGGTGAGCATTCTCTCGGCCATCGAGTGATGACTTTCTCCCACCAAGAACTCCTTTTAGTACTCTTCACACACATAAACAATTTAAAGATTGTCTTAAAAACAAAGTACATTTAGTAAATAACATATAACATTTTTCATAATGTAGATATCACTGGCACATCCTACCAGTTCATCATCAAATAATGAATTTGACTAAATTATGTCATAATAATTTCAGCCCAAAGTAAAGAACTATCGGCATTACCCATCACCTACAATACAATTAATTTTTAGCTATTTTGGCAGCTCAATGGATAACAAAAGTTAGATTTCCATTATGTTTTCTCAAAATATGAAAATAGCCCTCATAACTCCTTTGACAATTTTTGGTATTCCAAGGGTTGCAGGGACCCTAGACTGGGAAGCATGACACTAATCATGTGGTGACCCCAGCCACCTGATATGGATGACTGACTTCTCTGACTTGGTCTTCACCTCTACGTCTTAAAATAAGGTAGTTGTACTATATTCTCTAGGGACCTTTCAACCTCTAATATCAAACCATTCTACAGTTGTGTTTGAATAGTAATTTTTGTCTGTAATGTATAATGCTGACGGAATTTCCTCCGTTTTCTGCCAAATGTGTTTGATTCCACAGGGACCCAGGAGCTCTATTGCCTACTTCCCGCCAGATTAACCACCTCTCTTGTTACTTACAATGGGTCAAGCAGAGCGTATTCAGATGAAATGGTGTTCACAAATTCCTTCAAAACAATGCTCAGTACTATTGACAATAAACATGGCTCTTCTTTGCCTTTAACATACTCGAATAGTTCAAGTCACGTTTTAACTTCTCTTTAGGACACCCTTTTCTCCTTTAAATAAAAATCCATGGTGGAAATGTTTTCCAATTACTCTAAGAGGAAATCACTCAATTTGCCCAAGGAATTTGGAGCATTCATTTAGTCCACCATTGTTTCCTAAGATTTCACTGTTTCAAGTTCCCTGTTAACACAAGCATATGGAAGTAAATAGGATAAATTTTTTCCTCAAGGAGCATGCTGTCTACTCTAACGAAGAAAGATTGGTAAAAAATAATTACCATACAGCATTATAAATATAAAGATAGGGGGAAGAAAAGAGTGATATGTCTTCTTTGATAACAGGAAATTTTATAATACACTGGAGCATGGGGGCTGTGGTTTACCAGCATTCTGAGTGAGGAAATGTGTGGTGACCATCAGTCCACCACCATCCATTCCACTGTAACTAATCATGTCATTGACACTTGGCCACATTTCAGGACCTGGAGAGAAATCTCTCAGTGATTAGCCACATTCTCCTTAAAATCACTATAGAGCAGATATTTGGGATATTTAGAATAAAGTATGTATCACTAATGCTAATTTTCCCAAGAATAATTCAGAAATTCTTGGGGAAATATCTTGATTCTCAAATTGTCTTCTTTTCTTCCTATGCTAACTTATATATTTTTCTTCCTTATCTCACACGTCTGATTTTACAGATTTCTTTCTTCATTCCATTATTCTTATTTTACTCTGCCTATTCCCGTAGTACCTCCTCTTCCTTAGATGAATCTCCTCTTTAAAGCTCTCCTTAGATCATCTTGCATTCTAAATATCATCTAAATATTCCAAATGAGTTTTACCCTGATATTTCATAGAATTGGGAGTGAAAGTTACGAGAAATTTCTCTGCTTGCTGTGAGCATTCTAAAACACACATTCAGTTATTAGGGGCAGGGCTATTGCACCAGACATAATATGTATCCCTGGAATGTCCATCCAGGTGCCAGAAAATTGCAGGCCAGTAGGAAAATGGTGTAATCTGTGATTCCATCTGGCCCATGAATTTCCAGTGGCCTTGCTTATAGATTGTCAGAACTGTTCATTAAGTTTGTTGTGAAACCAAAGGCTTAATATCTGTAATTTAGAGGGTTCAATAGGCAGTTAAATTGAGTGAAACTATTTTTGAATGACTACTCCAGTTTCAGAGAAACAGCCGACATTGCAGCTCAGAAGAGCTACATTTGAGGCAGCACCAGGAATTTAAAATTATTTATAGGCCCTTTTAGAAAAGGGCTTTGCTATGCTAACTTGAGAAACTTTTTTTCTCCTTTTAAATTTTTTTTTTCTTCACAAAACCCGGAGTGCTGACAAAAGGAAACATTTCTAATGTAGACAGGTTATCAGCCACAACCACATCGCTTTAAATGGCTCCAACAGAGCAAAGGTTGATTGTGTTTTCTGTTTTTGTCTTTCTCTGTCTGATCTGTGGTTATCTTAAAATGCACACACTGTGGTGAAAATGTGTTTGCACGTAATGTGTGCTGAAGGGTGACTGTGATGTGCTAAATGGGTGGTAAAAATGGAATTCCTTACGGAGATCCTTTTATGCCAGTCGTTTATAAGCAATCCTTTAGATATTTTACCAATAATGGGGATCATTATCCACTCCTAAAATAAAAGAGAAGGTTCCTGAACTCAAAATGTGGCACCAACAGCAGATGGGAATATGACATTTGTTCTTGTGCTTGACACCAAAAGATAATGTAGACATCAGTGTGATGCCCGAGAAAAAGTGGGTGTCAAAATATGCCATCCCGAGGAGGAAGTACCAAGAGTGATGGGTCCTCAAGGGTGCCAGTGTCCCTAACCACCTGACTCAAAGGGTTTCTGGAGTGGCTCGGAAGCACATTTCTACATTTTGCACGGGGCACTGGGAACTCATTTTTTAAGGGCTAGATAAATTTTTATCTGCTGATACCAGGAAGATACTGATGTAGTATGGTAAACACTGCTAGTTCCTTCCCCTATCTCTCCTTCTTCATCCCAGACTCAACACTGATTTTCTTTAGTGCAGCAATGTGCCAGGCTAAAACTATAAGAAAAATTACATTTACCTCTCTTACTGCTTGGGAGACACACTTATGGCAAAGGAGATGCAACTATAAGTCAGCTGGGGATTTCTGGGAAAGTTTTGCTTTCCTGGAATAGATAGCCACCTCTTTTTTCTGGCACTTTCATCATCTTCCTTCCTGGAATGAGGGCATGGGCTGGAGATAGAGCATTCCTTTTGTGACCAAGAGGCAATCAGGAAGATAAAAGCCACACACTAATGATGACAGAGCAGAGAGTGAGAAGGAGCCTAGAACATTAATGACATGGGAGACTTTCTACTATGAAAGAAAAATGTAAAGACAATGCCACTAATTGCATTATTGAGAGCCTCGGTTAGGCCTCAGATGCAAATGTATTTTTAGGAATTACAAGAATATGCAGTTTCTATGGAGCATTTCCAGCACCTCGTGCAAGTAAACAAGCAAATGAATAAACTGAAAGCAAAACACGAAAAACCTCAACCAAAACTGTTCAACATGTCAATGTGTAAGTAGCTGTTTTTGATAAGTGAAGAGATATAAATTGTGCTTAAACTATAATTACCAAAGAATACTATTCAATGATTTTCTTTATTCCGATGTATTAAATTTTGACCAGACATTGCTATTTGGTAAATAGTAATGGGAATGATGAAATGAATTTAAACCCTGTTCTGCACTGAATGCTTCCTTGCAATTGTGTAAGAAAATGAACTTTGGGATATTTTCATATTGTCTAAGCACTCATACAATTTTCCTTTTGCATTCTTTTCACTGATGACTACAGTTTTAGAAATCATTGTCAGTAATTATTGGACCACTCAATTTTATTATGTCCCAACCCATCACCTCTTCATTGGGTTTTCTTCAATTTCTACCCATCACTCAAATGACTGGCTTAAAAGAAAACAAGAAAAGTAATTAAAAATGCTTTTCCTGGGCTGGCCCCATGGCCTAATGGTTAAGTTTGGCACGCTCCACTTTGGCGGCCTGGGTTCGGTTCCTGGGCATGGACCTACATGACTCGTGGTGGCAACCTACATACAAGGTAGAGGAAGACTGGCACTGATGTTAGCTTGGGCGAATTTTCCTCAAGTCAAAAAAAAGGAAGATTAGCAACAGATGTTAGCTCAGGGTGAATCTTCCTCAACAACAACAACAAAAAAATGCTTTTCCTAGGGCCCCCTCATACACTGCTGGTGGAATGCAAAGTGGTGCAGCCACTATGGAAAACAGTATGGAGATTTCTCAAAAAATTAAAAATAGAATTACCATATGATCCAGCAATCCCACTACTGGGTATTTATCCAAAGAACTTGAAATCAACAATTCAAAGAGACTTATGCACCCCTATGGTCATTGCAGCTTTATTCACAATAGCCAAGAGGTGGAGGCAACCCAAGTGCCCATCAACTGATGGATGGATAAAAAAGATGTGGTATATACATACAATGGAATACTACTCAGCCATAAAAAAGACAAATTGCCCCATTTGCAACACCATGGATGGACTTTGAGGGTATAATGTCAAGCAAAATAAGCCAGACAAAGACGAACACCACATGATTTCACTCATATGTGGAAGATAAAAAATCACATGGAAAAAGAGAACAGATTAGTGGTTACCAGAGGTGAAGGGGCTTGGGGGGTGGGTGAAAGGGGTAAAGAGGCATATATATATGGTGATGGATAAAATTTTGACTATTGGTGGTGAGCATGATGCAGTCCATACAGAATATTGAAAAATAATAATGTACATCTGAAATTTCATAATGTTATAAACCATTATGACCTCAATAAAATAATTAAATAATTTTTAAAAAGATACAGCAGAGGCTTCCTAGAAGGAAAGCAGTATAAGAAAAAGAGCTTTTCCTGAGCAAGGCACTTTCTTAACATTTCTACAGAGGTTTCACAAGATGGTGAGGGTACTAGGACACTTACTAACGAAAAAATAATCTAGTGATGCACCATGGTCTATGCAAAAAATATGCTATTAATGACATAGGATTTGAAAGCAGTGAAAGGTTTCTGTGGTTGAGCAAGACTTCAGTAAAGGGGTATTTAACATGCTTGTAGGGGTGAGGGGAGTAACTGAATAGAAGAGACAGTTTTCTAGGAAGAAGGAAACAGTGTCAGCAAAGAGAGATCACATGTCAGACAGGTGGATCTCCACAAATCACCTATTTGGCTGGAGTACAGAGTGAATGGAGGGGGGAAGTGGAGGGAGTAGGAGAGCTTTGTGAACATAGATTGTGATGGTCCTTGGATAGTACACTTAGGAGATGAACTCTGTCCTGTAAATGCTGGGGATCCTGCACCTGTAGAAGATTGCCTCAGATTTAACAGATGCTTAACTTGTTTTTCAACCTTAGGGGGAGTAATTTATTTTTACCTAAAATGAACACAGTGTTAATGAAGTTACCATCTTATAGGCACCTAGGTGTCAGGGGACACCAAGAGGGGAGCCTGAAATTTCACCACCACCAATAATAAGGCATTGGTCCACTCACACTTTGGTAGTCACAGAGGGACCTAGTAGAGAGTCAGGACTTCCACCACCACTTGCACGAAAAAGCTCTTACCCACCCACAGTGTCAGTGAAGACAACATGGGGAAGACCAATGGTGTGCCCCTCCTCATTCCAGCCAAGGTGGTATCACAGAGACTTAGTGGGAAAATAAACTCTCATTCTTACTCAGTGGTAACAAAGAGGCCCTCCAGACTGGGTGTCACCTGAGGCTGACTGGGCAACCTGGACTTTCACATCCACCTGACAGTGATGAGGCAGAGTCCTCTTCACCAACCAGAATTCAGTAAGAGGAAGCCTGCTAAAACTGAACATTTAAAAAGAGATCCAGGGTCTTAAACTATAATGTCCAGCCTTCAACAGAAAATCATTTGTTATATCAAGAACTAAGAAGATCTCAAACTGAATGAAAAAAGACAATCATAAGACAACAAGATGACACAGATATTAGAATTATCTGACAGGCATTTTAAAGCAACTATCATAAAAATGCTTCACTAAGCAATTATGAAAACAGTTGAAACACATAGAAATATAGAAAATCTCAGCAAAGAAATAGAGGATATAAAGAAGAGCTAAATGGAAATTACAAAACTAAAACAATTCAATACCCAATATAAAAAGCTCAATAAATGAGTAAAACAGCACACTAGGGAGGACCGGAGAATCAGTGACCTTGACGATAGACAAGCAAATAGCTCAAATCTAACAATAGAGACCAAAATAGACTTAAGAAATTTGAACACAGTCTCAAGAATTTGTGGGACTGTAACAGAAGATCAAATATTCATAGAACTGACAGAGTCTTCCAAGAAATGATGGTGGAAAAGTTCCCAAATATAGAAATAAATATCAACCTACAGTTGCAAGAAGCTGAACAAACCACAAATAGGATAAACCTAAAGAAATTCACACCAAAATGCATAACGATTAAACTTCCAGAAACTGAAGACAAAGAACAAAATCTTTCAAATCCATGATAGAAATGACATATGACCTACAGGGTAAAAACAGTTCCAGTGAGAGTGGATTTCTCAGCACAAACTCTGGAGGTCAGGAAGAAATGGCATAGCATTTTTAGTGGTGAAAGAAAAGAACTGTCAACTCGGAATTCTGTATTCAAGGAAAATATCCTTCAGGAATGAAGGGAAAAACAAGACATTCTCAGATAAAGAAAAATCAGAGGACTTATCACCAGCAAACCTACTCTAAAAAATGGCTATAAGAAATTCTCTAACAAATAGAAAGCATGTGATAAAAGAAGTTATCTTGGAGCATCAGAAAGGAAGAATATGGAAAGACCAAATATATGGGTAAACGTAATAGAATTCCCTTCTCCTCTGGAATTTCTAAATTATGAATGAAAATTGGAGCAATGTATGTAAAGGAAATATTTTAGACAATTATTATAAAGAGGAGATGGTAAATGGAGTTTAAAGGAGATAAGGGTTCTACACTTTGCTCAAACTGGTAAAATGTTAGCACTAGCAGACTGTGATAAGTTATATATGTGGTTATAATCAGACTGACCATTAAAAACACTCTACAAATTTATACATACTCAAAAACACTACAGATGAATCAAAATGGAATTATAAAATATGTCCAAGTAATTCACAGGAAGGCAGAAAAAAGAAAATAGAGATGTGAAAACAGAGAGAACAAACAGAAAAACAAAACAAACAAAAAAAATCAATCATTACATTAAATGTAAGTGGTCTGAATACACCAATTAAATGACAGAGAATGGTCAAGTAGTTTAAAAAATCAAACAACAACACAACCAAAATCATGGCCTAACTGTGTGCTGTCTATAAGAAACTGACCTCAAACAAAACAGTATTAATATGTTAAATGTAAAAGGATGAAAAGATATACCACACAAACATTAATTAAAAGAAATCAGGAGTGGTTATATTAACATCAGATAAACTAGACATTAAAGCAAATTATCAGATATAGACAGAACATTCTGTAATGATTAGAGAGTGTTATGGAATGCACGTTTGTGTCCCCTTCGAAATTCATTTGTTGAAACCCTAATCCCCAAAGCAATGGCATTTGGAGAAGGGGCCTTTAAGAGATAATTAGGTCATGAGGGTGAAGCCTTCAAGACGGGATTAGTCCATATAAGAAGACACATGAGAGCTTGCTTCTCTCTGTGCTCTCCGTCATGTGAGGCTAGAAGAGAATGTCTGCAAACCAGGAAGAGGGCTCTACCAGAAACAGAATTGGCTGGCACCTTGATCTTGGACTTCCCAGCCTCTAGAACTGTGAGAAATAAAATTCTGTTCTGTAAGCTACCCAGTGTGTGGTAATTTACTATACCACTTAGAGCAGACTAAGTCAAAGGATCAATCCACCAAGAAGACATAGAACCTAAATGTGTATCCACCAAGCAAAAAACCTGCAAAATAGTATGATATAACTGAAAGGAGAAATAGACAAATCAACAATTATAGTAAGAGAACTCAACACTGTTCACTCAATAACTGATTAAAAAAAAAAAAAACCTAAACAGAAAATCAGCAAGGATATAGACAACTTAATATCATCAACCACCAGAATCTAATTGAAATTTATTAACACTCCACCCAACTATAGCAGAATATACATTCTTTTCAAGTACCCACAGAGTGTATACAATGATAGGAAATATACTGGGCCATAAAATAAACCTCAATAAATTTAAAAGAATTAAAATCACACGGAGTGTGTTCTCTGACTATAATGGAACCAAACTAGAAATCACTTATGGAAATACATCAGAAGAATCTCCATATGCTTAGAAGTAAACAATACTCTTTAAATAATCCATATGTCAAAGAGGAAGTTTCAAGGCAAATGAAATAATGCAATGAGATGAGTGAAAATGAAAATACCGCATAAGGAAATTTATGGGATGCAGCTAAAGCAGGGCTGAGAGGGAAATTTGTAGAAGTTAAAGCTTATATTAGAAAATAGGATGTCTTAAATCAATAATCTAAGCTCCTAAATCTAGAAACTAGAAAAAGAATGGCAAAATAAACTCAAAGCAAGCAGAAGGAAAGAAGCAATAAAAATAAGTTAGAATTGGGCCAGCCCAGTGGCATAGCACTTAAGTTTGCATGCTCCACTTCAACGGCCCAGGGATTGCAGGTTCGAATCCTCGGTGCGGACAGACACACTGCTTGTCAAGCCATGCTGTCATGCTGTCCCATATAAAGTAGAGGAAGATGGGCACAGATGTTAGCCCAGGGCCAGTCTTCCTCAGCAAAAAAGAGGGGAATTGGCAACAGATGTTAGCTCAAAGCTAATCTTTCTCCCACACACAAAAATAAGTAAGTTAGAATCATTGAAAGTGAAAACAGAAACACAATACAGAAAACAGATACACAAAACTGAAACAGGAAATTTATGAAAGAAAAATCTAGTTCTTTAAAAAGGTCAATAAAATTGACATATCTCTAGCTAGCCTGACAAAGAAAACAAGAGAGAAGACACATATTACTACTGTTGAGAATAAATCAAGAGATATCACTACAGACTCTGTACATCAAAAAGATAGTAAGGGGATGTTATTGACAACTCTATACACATACATTTGATAAATTAGATGAAATATATCAATTTTGAAAAGTAAACTACCCCAACTTTTCCAATAGGAAACCCTTAATTTGAATAGCCCTGTAACTATTAAGGAAGTTGAATACAGAAGTTAAAACCTTCCAAAAAAGAAATTTCTTGACCCATATGTTTTCACTGGAGAGTTCTACTGGAAGTTTAAAAGCTTAACATCAATTCTACAGAAAATAGAAGAGGAGGAAATATTTCCTACTCATTCTACAAAGCCAGGCTTATCCCGATACCAAAACCAGACTCAGTACAAAAAAGACAACTACAGGACAATATCCCTCATAGATACAGATGCAAAGATTCTTAACAAAATATTGGCCAATATATTCCACAATATGTAAAAAGAGTTAAATACATTACCAAATGGGACTCATTTCAGGGAAGAACTATTCATATTTGAAAATCAATCAATATTATCCACCATATTAACAATCTAAAGAAGAAAAATCAAATGATCATATCAAATAGTGCATAACAAGCATTTTACAAAATAATATACCCATGCATGAGTGTAAAAAACAACTTTCAGGAAACTAGGAATAGAGGGAATTTCTTCTACTTATTACATAGAACCAACAAGAAACCTGCAGCAAACATGTTTTATGGTAAAAGACTGAATGTTCTGCCTCTAAGACAGGAAATAAGGCAAGGATGACCACTCTCATCACTACTATGCAAAATATTACTGGAAACTCTAGCTAGTGAAATAAGGCAAGAAAAGGAAATAAATGCATATAGATCAGAAAGGATGTAAAAAAACTGTCCCTATTTGCAGATGACATGATGATCTACATAGAAAACCCCAAGTAATCTACAAAAACTCCTAGGACTAATAAGTGATTTTTAGCAATGTCACATGATACAAGAGGAACATAAAAAAATCAATGTATTTCAATATACTACCAATGAAATTGTGAAAATTAAAAATATAATATTTACAATCACTCAAATAGAATCAAATACTGAAGCATCAGTGGAACAAAATAAGCACAATATTTGTAAGCTGAAACTATAAAATCCTGAAGAAAGAAAAAAAAATCCAAATACAAGAGGAGACATACTATGGTCACGGATTGGAAGACTTAACCATAAAGTTGTTGATTTTCCCAAATTGACATATAAGCCTAATGCAATTCCTAAAAACAAAGCAACTAGAACAGTTAAAGTATTTCTGAAAAAGAAGAATAAATTGAGAGGAAGCACTCTACCCAATTTCAAGACTCATTATATAGTTACACTAATCAAGACATGGTATTGCTGGAGGGTACACATAAAGACCAATGGAACAGAATAGAGAAACAAAAATAGCCCCATACAAGTAGAGCCAACTAAGTTTTGACAAAAATGCAAAAGCAATTCAATGAAGGAAGAATATTCTTTCAATAAACAGTGTTAGAGCAACTGGATATCTATAGGCAAAAAGCCCTACAAAAAAAAAATGAAAAGAAATTTGACTTAAACCATCTTATACAAAGTGAATCATAGATTAAATGTTAAACGTAAATCTGTAAATCTTTAGTGGATAACATGGGAGAAAATCTCTAGGATCTAGGGCTTGGCGAAGTATTCTTGGACATGACAGCAAACACACAATCCATAAAAGAGAAAATACATAAATTGACCTTATCAAAATTAAAAGTATTTGTTCTGTGAAAAACACTATAATAAGGATAAAAATGCAAGCCACAGACTGGAAGAAAATATGTATAAACCATATATTTGACAAAGGCATCATATCTAGACTGTAGTTAAGAACTCTCAAAACTCAACAGAAGGAAAACAAAAGCAATTCAATTAGAAAATGAACAAGAGACATGAAAATACCTGTCATTGATGGAAAATAATCCTATTAAAAGATGTTCAGCATCTTTTGAACAACACAAGCCATTAGGTAAAGAAAACTAAAACCATGAAGAGATATCACTACACACCTGTTAGAACAAATAAAATAAAAAATAGTGACAATACCAAATGCTGGCAAGATATAGCGAAACTGAATCTCTCATATTGCTGTTGGGAATATAAAATGATACAGCCACTCTGGAAAACAGCCTTTTTATTTTATTTTTCAATAAAACTAACCATATAATTACCATTTGAACTAGTAATTTCAATCATGGATATTTATTCCAGAGAAGTAAAAACTTATGTCAGCACAAAAACCTGAACATGATTGTTCATAGTAGATTTACTTGTAATAGCCTACACTAGGAAACAACCCAAAAGTCCTTCAATTAAAGGTGAATGGTTAAACAAACGTGGTATATCCATACAATGGAATACTACTCAGCAATAAAAAGGAAGTGATTGTTTATACACATGTTAAGTTGAATGGATCTCAAGGGCATTATGCTCAGTAAAAAAGTCAGTCTCAAAAAGTCACATATGGTGTTCCATTTATATTATTGAAATAACAAAATTGCAGAGATGGGAAACAGATTAGTGCTTGTGGGTTTAGAGATTGTGAATGTGGTGAAGGGAGGATGGGGATACAACTACAGTCTTGGCTCTCTTAACGACAAGGCTATATTCTGAGAAATGAGTGGTTAGGCAATTTCATCATTGTGCAAACATCATAGAGTGTACTTACATAATTCTGGGTAGCATGGCCTACTACACACCTTGGCTATATGGTACTAATCCTACGGGACCACTGTCATTTCTGTGGTCACTTGACTGAAACATCATCATGCGGTGCATGACTGTATAAAAGGGCAGTGCTGGGGAGATCTCTGTGGTATTGGAATAGTTCTGGATCTTGATTGTGGTGTTAGCAACTCCAATCTACATGCCCAGATAAAATAACATAGAACTACGTACACGCATTGTGCCAATGTCAAATTCTACCTTGGATATCGTACTACAATTATGTAAGATATAAGCCTTGGAAGAAATCCTTGGGTAAAGGGTACGCAGGATCCCTCTGTTCTAAGTTTGAAACTTCCTGTGAATCTATAATTATTTCCAAATAAAAGGCCTTTAAAAGTGGGGGGGATGCTATTGTCTCATGAACAATAGAATGGATACATTGACATGTTCTAATGCAGGAAATAGATTTCCCCTCTATCCTCTTACAGACAGTCTGTCATAGATGCACAGATTTGTGAGCTCATTGTGACTTGACCTGAATGGAGTATGGACCTTCACGCTTGGGTACATTACAACCACGACCAGATGCACAGATCAGATTGTTGAGTCTTTCTGACTACCCAAAAGGTGCCTGTGGGAGTTGAGCTGCTGTCAACAAATAACTCCAGACTGCCTGGTCCGCTGCCACCTGGCCTGCTGTGGCATCCATCACCTCTTCGTCTTAGCTGGGGCTTTACTCATGTTTCCCATTTCCCTTCGATTTAATTCAATGCATAGTTTTTGAGCACCGACTACTCTGGGCCAAGCACTGTGTAAGGCGCCGGGTGCCCTGTGGCCACTTGCAGAAGGAATACGTTGATTAATGGGGGATACTGACTCCAGTTTCACCATCTCAGATTAAATGTCCTCCTATTTGATTGGAATTTGTCCAGGCACCAACCCATTCCTCCCAAAACAACACAAAACAAATAAGTTAACTGAATCTGCTTAAGGATCTGAAATAAGCCACAACTCAAAATGTGTTTGGGTAGGTTTTTCACTTTTAGCACAGATAACATTCCTCATGAAAAAAAAAAAAAAACCCACAAAAATGTGCATCACTTTTGACCTGTTAATAGTTCAGAAAGTCTATCCTAAGGAAACTCTTCAAAATATGGGATCAAACTATACGCAAGTTGTTCATCATTAACATTAAAATACAAAAAACAAGGTAAATACCCACAAAGAGAATTGTAACATAAATTATGGCTTATTCCCAATTATGGAGACTATGTAACAAGATACTAAAACATTGAATGAAAAAATGAGAACATTTTATATACTCTATAATTGTATCTATATTTTTTTTAAAAAAATAGGAAAAAGCCCAGAAGGAATACATTAAATCTGAACCTGTTTTGTATTACCAGCTGTGGAATCATGAGCCTTCCCACACCCCTCTCCCCTTTTCTATTCTTCTTTATCTATTATTAATCATGCAACATAATACACGATATTATTATATAATTTTAAACATAACAGATAAAATTAAGTCTCTTTTGATTACCATTCCTAAATCTACTCTTACCGCTTGCCAAACGCACAAACACACATAAACACACAACCTCGAGGTAACCTCTCCTATCAATTTGGTGCGCTTGTTCCTGAAGTCCCTTGTATGCATCTATGAAACGTTTTGTGTGTTTACATAAAGAGCATCATGTTATATGGATTATTTTGTTTCTTAACGTTTGCACTGAACATTACGACTCAGAGGTCATCCTATGCCGATATATATCTTTATGTCAATATCTATGTCATTATTTTCACTCTCAGGTCACATGCCGTACTAGGTTTTTTAACCATCCTTCCATTGATGGACACTTAGTGGGTCCATTGTTCACTTACACAATTCTGCAATAGACATTGAAGTCTAAATCTGTTCACAAACGTCCTGTAATGTGGCTACATTAATTTTATAATGAAAAACACATTTCAAAACAAAATTATTTGATTATATTAACAAAAAGGAAATCAATCATGCATTTCATAAAGCATTAGAGGGAAAAATGTACTTTGTACGGGAAATTCTAATTATTGTATATTACATAAAAACCCAAATAAATGACTCCCAAGTGTTTTCAATAATCTTTAAACATACTTTAATTTAAATTTTAAAAACAATGTTTATACAAAGACGATGCATTATCGTCAGAAACTTTCAATAGTAAAATTAACCCAGAGATACATTTTGCTGAGAAATTTTAAAAAACAAAACAAAAAACTTGTATTATTTTCCTCCTTAGACCCTAGTAATTTTTTTAATTTATTTTTGGTTGTTATTTTGGAACCAAGTTACTCTATTATATTTGCAGAGACAGAAATATCCATCTAATTGTTGGGCATCAAAAGGGCCATATTTCAATCTTCTAAGCTCCAGAGATCTTAAGTTTTCTAGAGCTGAAATAATTTTATAATTAACCTCGCCTTTTCTTCTACTGACCAAACTGTAGGAGACACTCACCAATTAAGATTAATAATCATTTAGGGGAATTTTTAATTATTCTTTCATCTAACTGACACAAAACTAATCGGGTGATAAATGTGTTTATTTAATATAAAAGAAGAAAATTGGAAAAGAAGCATCATGTTCTTTCAGGAATAAATGAACACACACACACATGTATAGTGAATTCCAGGTTAGTATATCTGTAGACAGTCTGTTCCATGAGTAAATAGACATTTAATGAAATAAGACAGTTCAAAACTAGCTAACTAATGAAAAGTGAGAATCCAAACCTAAACTTATAGGTAATGATATTGCCTGACTTGCAGTCTAAACTTAATAAAAAGGTGAAACTGAAAGACAAGTTAGGAATTGCACAAAATCTATCATAGATTCTTCTCCTTCCCGCCTTCTGTTGCCTTTGTTTACATTCTTCTCAGATCTTCCCTGGACAATGACAACTGCCTTTGAAGAGATATCATTGCCCCTGCTTTTAGCCACTTGAAACCTACACATACAGCAAATTCATTCACGTGATCTGCGGAAAATGCAATTCCGATCATCCTCTCAAATCACAACAGGGGTGAGCCAAGGCTTTCAGCAGCAACTCCCTGTCTCTTAACAGGAACACGAGGTCTTCCAGAATCGGAGGTCCCCAGTCCCTAGCCACATTTCTCCCTCCTGCCTGCCCCCTTGTAGGTTATGCCTCCCAAGCACGGAGCTGCTTGTAGCTTTCCACACTCCATGCTTTCTCCTTTTTTTATTTCTCTCAAACACTCTCCGGCTGGAATGCTCTTCTCTTGGCCACTGTGGCCTAGCGAAATCCTCTTCATCCTTCAGGACTTGGTCACAGCCTCCAGGAAGCCTTCCCTGACC
Source organism: Tapirus indicus (assembly GCA_031878705.1). NCBI lineage: Eukaryota > Metazoa > Chordata > Mammalia > Perissodactyla > Tapiridae > Tapirus > Tapirus indicus. The sequence goes on along the minus strand of CM062923.1, from coordinate 5,957,610 downwards.
TTGCCCTTCAGGCTGGGTTAAGTGCTCCCCTCAGCGACTGCATGTCCATAGCTCTAGCACTGTGTCCACATGATTTTATACTGCATATCTCTCTGAGCCTCTGCCCCTTGACCCATGGTAATTCCTTGTATTTAAACCCTATAACAAGTGTCTGACATCCAGTAATAATTCAAAATAAATTTTGATTAAATAAAGATGAATGAAGTCACAATGAACGGATGAGCTGTCTGCATATAGATGCTAGGCCTTTTTCACCTATTTTTGTTTTTTCCAAAGGTTACACATCTTTTCAGACCCAGCTCAGGGTGTCTGTGCTCCTGGAGACCTCCCAGACTGTTCCAGTCCACGGACATGGAACTCTTCTGAATTTAGCTCCCACTTTGAGTCTGTGCCAATTTGGCATCTATCTGCAGGAGCCAATTCAATTGCTTCTGGAATTGTGCATACTGGTTCTTAAACTATTGGTCATTTGAAATTAGCCATCATATGAGTATTTACACCATGGAAATAAGCAAACTCTAAAAGCAGGTTTTTTTTTTTTTTTCCAGAGAGCCAGCTGTTACACTTACCAGCACATCACTCTGTGTGTGTGCATGTGTGTGTGTGTGTACATACATACATATATCATTTTACTTTTACTTTATGTGTATTTTCCCACCGCAACAATATTTTAAGTCCTAAATGATGGGAAGCCTCTATTTTCTGTTTATATAAATTAAAAATTATGTGCTTCCTTATTTATAGAATATACCCCATCTACTTCCAAAATCTGTCGTCTCAATAAAATATTGACTTCAAATTCTAAATGTAAAATAAAAACAAAAATAATGTGAGAGCAAGAGAAAATCCAAGTCATGAATATTCAGATTTACATAACTACTGTGACTAAGTATTAAATATTAGCTCTGTGCTTCATATCAGCCAAAAGAAAAAATGGCAGTTTTCAATTCACTGTATCTGCTACTAAATAGTGACTAAAAGGATAATGCACACTGACATTGAACAGAAGCATAATAAAAAGTTATTTTTAATTTGTTAGCCATGCATAGTATTTTACACCTTATTTTCACTCAGTCTTCACAAGAACAGAGGTAATTCTAATTATCATCTTATGACACAGAAGGCACTAAAGCTTAGAGACATTACGTGCCTTACCTCAAGATCGCACAGGGCTAGTCAATGAGTGAGTGAGCATGAACAGTCATAACGACTCTGATCCATTGTTCCCAGCTATTGTGTTCTGCTGCCTCCCTTGGCTACCAGCAATGACTATCACAAAAATTTTACCAACTAGACAAAAATGTCTTCTGTATGGTGATTATTTACAAAATCACCCTAAGAAAGTAGAGGTCATGAGTGTCAGAGGTAACTCTGGGAAGACAGATGTGCCAGACCTCCCCCATGAGATTCACATGCACAGCTGGCCCAGGGTCTGACCTGATGGGAGGACAGGACCGCGCAGCTCTGGAGGCATCGTTCTTGGCTTACTCCTCACAATAACTTCCTCAAATGTTAATTACCCTGCTGCACTTTCTGTACAAAGATGAGAGACAGTCCAAGGTTCAAACCCCAATGGCCATTTGAAGGCCAGTTCATAGGTTTGGGTTAAAAGTAAAAACAACACATTATTTATATACCGGCCAAATCTACCCATGGTGAGAAGGTCCTGGTGTAATGTATAATTTGTCCCTAGTAAGGTTTCATTTGGATTTGACTGTTTTGAGTCTGTCACTGCTTTCCTGTATAACATAAACAGTGGAATGACCCAAGCTTACATGCACAGAATTTTGTACTGGCTCCTTAGAGCTCTTGCCCAAATGATTAACAGATAGCTACATGCAGTCAAGTTCAACACAAACACTAAGTTTCTCCTATCTATCCAACCCCATACAAGGTGCTGATCAAACAAGATCAGTCTCTGTTCTTCAGGACTCAAGTCTCATCAGAGAGAGAGAGAACCACAGAAAAAATTAGCTGCATCGTGGAAAGGGCTATGACAGGTGCATATTCAGAATGCTACGGCAGCCCAGGGGGAGGAGGTGTTAACACGGGGTGGCAGAGGAAGGGCATGTCTTGTATGGAGAAAATGGAAGACTTTGGTGAGATTACACTGAAGGTAGATCCAAAAATTAGCTTCTACTTGATCATTTTTCTGGATGTAAATGTTTTTCTGAGGATTGATAATAAAGTGAACTGGATAAAACAGTTTGTGCAACAATAAACTTAATTCTTGTATCATAAGAAAAGATATAAAGTGATGTTTGCATTAAATAGGTGCAAGTGAAAATTTATGGTCTTTCTGTGTAGACTCTGTGATCCTAGAGGGAGCAGGAGGTAGCTTCCTGGTGGGTATACACTTGAGCTGAGTCTAAAGAATATCATATCAAGGCATGGAAGATACTCGACAGCCAGGGTAATGTGGTATCCTAAAATAACCTGGAAAGATGAATAACTGAATGATCAACATGGAATTGAGATAAAGGCATGGCTGCAAAGGCTGAAAATGTGATGATAAGCACAATGCTTACAAAATGTTCCATATCGAGGATGTCAAGGATGCTGTTTGCTAGTCACACACTTGGAGTTTTTAAGTCATGTACAATCTGTGGTCCATGTTCTCTGCTATCAACTCCAAATCTCTTGTCCCGAATCCCAGGTGATGGACGTTCTTTCCTCTCTTTTCTTAAAGCATCACACGTCATCTTATTCTTGTGTATCGAGTTGTTGTGCAACTGCTTCTTTCCTCTGCATGTCCGGAGCTCAGGGATGATGCTCAAGTGTTCCCAGAGCCAAAGGTGTGTCTGGAAAATAGTGGGCACTGGGTAGTTTCTGTGGTTTGAATGCTGTAGAATGATTCTTATTAGGTTTGTTAAAATTCACAAAATTATATGCAGGTGCCTATCACCCATCCTGGCATCCTTAATGAATCACTAGGGATGGCAAAATGTGGCCCAGAACCATAAATGAAGGTTCCTTGACTGAACGAAGTGACTGCACGAAAGAAGCCCTTCATACTCAAGAGTGACTGCACCAACTGGCCAGCAGCACGACACAATCTATGAAGAACCCTCAGGAGAGCCAAGATGCACTCTCGTCTCCACAGCAGGTGTGGAGAGACTTGCACAACAGGTTAGACACCAAACATGGCAGAGCCAAGTGTTCTGCCTCTAGTGGTTGTAGGAGAAGGAGTCCTACTATGTGCTCGGGGTATCAAGCATCAACGGCTCCGATTCAGAGCAGGAGGTTCCTCCTCCCTGAGCCCTCTGCTGACGTTACTTACACCTGGGTGCCAGGGAGCCCCTTCTGCTCCCCATGTGCTGTCCCTGCCCGCCTTGCTCCTGGGACTTGCTGGGGTGTGTTGGCATTGGACCTGCCTTTAGGCATCCTGTGTGGGGCTGTTGAAGGCCTAAATTAGCTGGGATGCGTCCATTTGACAATCACCCAGGCCAAACTGGCACCTGCGATCTGAGTCACTGCCTTTTAACTGTTTATTAAGTGGTGACAGTGACAGCTAAATAGTGAAGAGGAAGGCCCCTTTCTCTGTGAGTTCCGATAACATGATGCTTTAGTGAAAAGGCAAGAGCATTATTAACAGGGGTGGTGCTGAGAGAGGAGGGGGCACCCTTATTGTAGACCACAGGGTGAGCAAACAACCAGACCTCTCTTCTCTTTTGTCTCGTGGGGAATGGTTTGTTAGAAGTCATTCCAGTACTAGCTCTCTGCTCTGTGGCCCTGGCTTTGGGCAGCTTCACACAAGTGTGTGTTTTGAAGAGCACTGAAGGCTCATTTGGCAAAATTAAGTTCCTCCTGAATCTGACAGGCATCACATTTCTGTTGAAAAGCCGCATTGTGAGTGGCCCTGATACCTCGGAAAAGAGGGCGGGTCTCTATGGGAACCTAGCATACACTGAAGGGGCCCAGGAAGTATTCCCACTGGCACATGAGTGTGTGACCTTCTCCAAGTGGCTCCTTGGTTAACTGAGAGATGGGGACTTGCATATATTTTTCACCCACTGGTGGGTGGGACTAACTGTCCTTGGCTAGGAAATGATGCACAGAGGGGTGGACTGTCTAGGGAGCTGCTTCACTGGGGGCCTCGAGAGAGGAGAGTCAAAGATGGACATGGCTGTCTTCACAGTTTTGCCTGGAATCAGACCTGTCTGGCTCCCAGGGACCATTTTCTGGATGTCAGGAAAATACATGTGTGTGCATGTATTTCACCCTTTCGTGTAGTACATACGTATTATGCTGCAGCAAATGCTAACTTCTCAGTGCAAGCAGGACTCATGAAAGAAGAGGCCTGAAGAAGGTGTGGAGGGATTTAGACTCTGAAAAAGTCCTGAGTTCAAGCCCCAAGACCTTCACAATGTGCCATGGAATTTTATCTTGGATAGATCCCTTGAGTCATCTGTGCCCAAGTTCTTTCATGCACAAAATGAAGAGAATAATAATAATCCCTGCCTTGTAGGATGGTTTTGAAGACCAACGAGCTAAGTTTGGGTTTCTCAACCTCAGCTCTCGTGATATTTTGAGCAGTTAATTCTTTGTCATGGAGGCTGTTCCGGGCAGGATGTTAGGTATGCACATAAAGACAACAAAGGGGAGGTAACAGTATTTACAGATAATCTAAGTGGACAAACTATGCACTAAGAAACCAGTGCCCAGTTTCAAAGTTATGCGATAGGAAACCATATCAATCCAGCATGATGCATTTTGGCTCCACCCTACTGTGAAAATGCTGTATTAAACAAATTCTGTTTCTTTCTTCTTAGTAAAGGGGAGGCAAAACAAAGAAAATGAGTAACACATTAAATTGCCAGGATATTAATTATACGGAGCTACATATTAAATGTTATGCATCTAAGGAGCTAATTTTCTTCACAATGTTATTATTACTTGTTACTCGTATTGCACCATTGATGTAAACATACTGTTTTATAAATACTCCCATAAAGTTTATTGCGCTTATATGAGTGTGCCATATAATTATGCGTTTACCTTCTAATAAGCGATGTGAGAAGCACAACTCACTCACAGCAGAACCCCATTGCCTTTGCATCTCTCTGACTTTCTAAAAATCGCTGGGTAGCAACTACAGTGGTGGTGTGCTAGAAGCAGAATTGATATCATCTGAGTAAACAAGAGTCTTAAGAAAAATCTATTTTTGTTATTTTTTTTTCTACTTTAAGAAAACAGGCCACTCTTTCTCAGAAAGAGTTTCACACCGTGGGGTATTTTTTTGGAGGAGGGTATTTTTGGTTTTTTGTTTGCTCCTCTATGGGGCTGATCTATCCCTGTCAAGTCGTCAAGGCGAGTGGCGCGTGGGTGGAAAGATAAACCACACTGAATGTTCTTGTTGCCAGAGTTAGGTCACCTTAAATACCGCATGGCAAGTTTCTTCAGAAGGGAAAAATGCAACAAAAAGAAAACACACACACACACACACAAATGATTGAAATGCCACTGTGAATTATATTCTCAAGAGCAGCTTAGCTTCTTCAGCTCAAATCACTCATGTCAGCAGGAACCCTTCCTGCTCCATGTCAGCCATGGACATTTGGAAGATGGAGGGCGAAATGTGGGCCACTTTGCTGTCTAGCAGCTGGACTCCCTCTGATGAAATAGCCATTGATCCCCACTTTGTGATGGGCCTTAGATCATGTCTAACTCAGATGCATTAGCAGAAAGATCCTTGGGGAATACAATATAATTGCTGTACTGGTCAAAAATATTAGCAATTTTGTGGCTTTTTTCCTTCATGTTCCCTACATGGTTTGGAGCATCAAACACCGAAGACCCTAGAAATGTTTCTTTAAAAAAATGCATCACTTGTATAAACCAAACAGGATTCCACATAACAGCAGGTAACAAATGATCTCCCACTTCTGTTAACTTTGACAATAAGGACAGCCCCACTACATATTTATTTACTACAGAAAATGGCTCCAAAATGGAAACTACATATCCCTGGGGTTGCAGAATCTGAGGATGTTGTATAGAGGTAAACTTCTCAGTCAGATGAGATTATAAGGCCTGAAAACCTTCTCCCAACTGGTTTCCTAGCAAATTCCAAAGAGTAGAAGCCCACAGTAATGGGTCTTATTGATCTTTAAAAAAATAAATGGTGATTTGAAATAAGAAAACAAGAAGAGATTTAAAAAAAAAAAATCCTCATCACAAAAGTTTTTTAGAGTATCTGTCTTTATTTCTAATCTGAGATGTCTCTACAGATATTTTAGTCTGGAGAAAGACTTTAGAAAAATCTTTGTCTATATAATAGAATTTGTCCAAAATGTGTTTAAAATGCTCTATATATCAATAGTTTCACCTAATTCTCTATTTAACAGATGTTTATTTTATGTGTTATTTGTTTCAACTCATCTGTAAGATGTAATGTATTCCCAGCGGGGATGGTCAGTAATTGTCATCCAGGTAAAGGAAGAAGTCAGAATATGGGAAGAATCATGATGCTTATATGAGAAGGCAAGTGCTCCCTTCCTTCCCACCCTGTGGGCAGTGACTCACGAATGCAGGAAAAGTCCTGGAATATTGTTGTTCTCTATGGCTGATATCTCACTCAGAGTTCTAACTTCAGGGAAGATTTTTAACAGTTTGGAATAAATACTTCGGGAACTTATCAAAAGCCTGATCACCTCAGATAGAAGTCGATATAATTTAACACTTGGTATTGTGAGAAGTATATTTTTAAGGAAAATAATGTAAAACAAGAAAGTTTATCTAAGCACTATGAGATAATAACTTAGATCAGAAATTGAAACATATTACAGTAAAGTGATTTAAATAGAAAGGAAAGCAAGCACATAGCTGGTAATTTTATGCCTCATGTTCAGAAAGTAGCAATCTAATTCAAGTCATATGGGAACCACCAGATGCTTCTTTGATTTATACTTGTGAAAACGTCCTGTGTGAGTGCTCTGTCCTTATGCTTCGGGGGCTCATCACACAACCAGCTCTATGTGAAGTCCATCTGACACCATGATTTCCAAGATCAAGACTCTTCTTAGAATAACATTTACTCATGAAATAAACTGTGCTTTTATGAAATTACGCAACAGTGGAAGCCAGACCCTCACCTGCCTTCCCTGTTCTCATCAATTTGAGATGATGTATGGGTGTTAATTGTTACCTCTTAGAATCAAAGGTTTGGTATATTCCGGATAGTTCCCAATTAAAATCTTCTGGGCTATACAAAAGCATTTGTTAACACATAGAGGGTGTGAGAGCTAACGGAATATAGCAGGGGCACCTGATGAAGACTGCAGTTGGCTTCCTAGAGAAAGTGATTTTAATCATGAGTAAGAGTTAGTTTGATGAAAGTGAGTTGGGGACACAAAGAGCTCCAGGCATATGGGATAGCAGGCAGGAAGGTCTGGAGTCAAAGATAGCCTAGAACATTCTAGGAGCTTAAAGAATCTCAGTGGGCAGTTCAGGTAAGTGATGGTAATGGAGTGGGAGTAGAGCAGGAAGTACTTGATGATGGGTAAGTCCAGAGAGTTGAGTAGGAGCCAATACTAACATCTAAGGACCTTAACATACTTGCAAGCATTTGCATTTTGTCCTTGGGTGGTTCACTAAATTAAGGGAGGAATTCAGGGAAAGGAAAGTCGAGGCATGTCCCATGAGGGGCTTCTTGTCCCAGCAGTGACCTCTGGGCAGGTAGTCTGTTGCATGACCTCCCTTCAGAGGTCTAGATGCCACTCACGCTTGGGAAACAAATGGTCTTGATGGGGAAGTTTTAATTATAAATTTAACCTCTGAAAGGACTTAACACTAAAGAAAAGAAAAATGCTTGTTCTTTCTGATTTAAACCTAGAGATTAATGTTTAATTGATAGCATGATTATATCATTACAATAGATTTTTTTCTTTTTAACCTAATATATATTTTTCATTTTAAAAATCTAACCCTGTGTCCAAAATTTTTGTAGAATTGTGAAGAGAAAAAAACCCATCATTCTTCTTTCCACTAAGCTAACTCAACAGACCTCGGTGGTATTCAGTGAATTTACTTTGAGCGTTTTCCCCTTATGAGTAGGCGTTTCACCACATTTGTGCTCATATTGTGCACACAGTTTTAACCCTAATTTTTCGCATTACATTACATCATAGATATTTTTCTTATTAGTGGAAGGATTCCATAACCATCATTTTAAATAAAAAAGATAATATTTCATAAAAAATGCACCATAATTTATCTAATTGTTCTGTTCTTTAGATTGTGATGACCATTTTGCTATTAAAAATAATCTATTTATGGGATTTTCCTCACTGGTTTTGGATTATTCCTTTGGGATTGATTCCTAGACCTGAAATTTCTATTCAATGTGTATCAATACACTTATGTCTCTTTGTTCATATGACCTAAATATTTTCCAAATAGATTATACTAATTTATACTCAGACCAGCTGCTCCAGAAAACGAGCCTTCTGGAGAACTTGGGGACTTCTCATCCACACTCCACGTTCCACGTTGCCTCATCATTCCCTGCTGAGAAGAGAAGCTTGAACAATGCGGATGCGATGGTAGTCTGAAGGAGGGGCACATGTGTGGGTATATTTTGCTTCTGGGCACATTTTCACCTTTAGGTGGTGTCAGTAAGCAATTTTCCATGGCATATCTGTGCCTCTCAGACTATGTTTCCGAGAACATTTACACAGCAGCCTTAGAAGTTAGTGTCTCCCTCCGGGGCAAAGGGCAGGATAATAAAGCCAATGTCTCCCTCAGGGGCAAGGGTTGGGCAGATTTGCTAGAAGCCCTCTTACGTGTGTTCCTTAGCTGTGACACAGGCCTGTGTGTGCATGGCGTGTGCCTAGGCCCACCTCCTGATGACCCCATGGGCCTTGGGGGACAAGCAGAACTAATGTAGACGTGAAGCTCACGCTTTCCATTGTGTGGTGGATAAGAAGCTGTCTAAATCCTTGAGGGATCGCACTTTCCTCACTGACTGACTCTTCAAAAGGGTGGTAAGTCAGCCCAGCAGTTGCAATGGCCCCTGCAGCTTAGGGACTGCTTGAGCACTTGACAAGTAGTGTGAGGAGAGACTATCAACATTTGTGCAAATGAGGCTCCAAGTGAGGGCGGAAAAATGACCTGGCTTCTGATGACAAGGACAGCACCTATTATTAATGTTATTAATTTCCTGAGGGCCTCTGTAGGAGCATTCATATTTGCTTACCGTAGAGGATAAGGGCTAGGAGCCCAAACTCTGGAATCAGACACACTTAGGTCCAACTGCCTGTTTCATCATTTGCTGGCTGCATGACTGTGAACATGCCACTCTCCTCTCTGGGCCTCAGGTTCCCATGTATGAAATGACAGGAATAAGAGAATCTCATAAATTTGTTTAATGAGGCGATGCGCTAAAGTGCTTGGTGTGTGGACCAGCTCATAATATATACTGAATGTATGTTAACTATTATGTTTTTGCTGCCTGATTAAAATATTTGAACAGATATTCAGTCCCCAAAGACTGTTAATATTAATTATAACCAGATAATTTGGTATACAGAAAAATCTTAATTGGTAATCGACCCAGTCCTATAATTTTACCGAAGAAAAGAAATGGAACTCAGACAGTGAACTGCCTTCTGCTGAACTGGACATGAAGTTATCAACAAGTGGGACCAGGGTACAGGCCCCTCAATGTCAGCTCAGTTACCTCCCTGTTGGCACTTTTACTTCCCTGTGGTCACAGGGCCTGAGTGAACTGCTGAGTCGGTAAGAAGAAAGAAAAGGAAAGATGAGATTAGGTCAGAGAAAAGCTAGAGAAGCCAACGATTGTAACAGAGCAACTCTGAAAACCAGGCAGACAGGAAGTAGTCTAGAGTACACCTGAAGGAATATTTCTAATGGAAAATAAAGACCACACATTCTCCGTGTTAACAGTTAAACAGAGGGAGGTTCTCAGGTTCTCATTCTGAGACTTTTCTTTTCTTTTACAAATAAAACTAAATTTAGATGTTGTCTACTAACATCTAACTAACACAGGATCTAAATACTAACACAAGATAGCAGGAAAATAGGCAATAGGGTAGAAGATATACTCACAAGCACACATATCCCATAAAAAGACGATACGCTAAGGCGAAAAGTAAAATACTATCAACTCATAAATGTTGAGTAAAGTAATAGAACGCATCTCAAAATTGCCTTTGCCTACAATTATATTCTTGTACAAGTTACATAACCTAATGATTAGGAAAGCCTTATGCTTCTTAGACCCTATAGAAATGTAAACTAATATTAATAATGTAAAGTAATATAATTAATACATTAAATAATATTGCATAAGCATTTCATTAGTCAGGATAGAATATGCTGTAGGAACAACTCCTCTGTCTCAGGAGGTTAATGCAATAAAGGTTTGCGTTTCTCAGTCATGAAAGTTCTGCTGCAAGTTTGGCAGGTCTAGAGGGTAATTATCCCCCACATAGTAATTCAACAATTCTTGTTGCTTTGATCTAGTGGTTCCACCACTTCAGTGTGAGGCCTTCTTGGTCACAGTGATGGGCAAGGCAGCTTGGAGCTTGCAGCCAGTCTTTAATATTTTGGCCTAGAATTAGCATACATTGTTTCCCTCCACAGTCCAAACTCAAGAACTCACTAGTCAAGGAGACCGGGAAATATGGGAACCAGACTGAGTGCTGGGAAGCCCACTCTCTCTGCCATTGTCCCAGATGGAGCTGGTCAGTTCTCTTCAGTGGATGATTTCTAAGAAGGCATGTAACTGTGTGATACATTTAGAAAGAGTTTCATGAAAAAGTTGCTTAGAATTTTGATAAAAAGTGGTTTTTAGTTATGATAAAGGCTTGATTACCCACAAAACTCAAATATTTAAACATGTCATTAGATAGAGTGAATAAGCAAGATTCTACTGTGTTCCAAGAGTCAGATAAGTCCACAAAGATGAGTTAAATAAAGCACAGAAATTTCTTCCATTGGAAAACTGTGCAACCAGTACAAATAATGATCTATGTGGGCTAATATGGTAAAAGGAATTTGCAGGAAAGTGTGCATAGAGTATGATTCCATTCCCATACACACCTACACATACACATGTATACCTACACACATATCTATATACCTACATGAATGCACACACATACACACATGCATGCATGCACACATACATATGTGCACACATATACAATGCACACACACGCACACGTGTGCACACACATGCATATACATACACATACGTACTCAGTTAGACTGCATTTACCAGGACTCCTTGCAGTCAGATGTGCCCATGTAATGGAGTTCCAGCCAGTAAAGCATGGGTAGAACAGTTCTATACCTTTATACGATTTCCAAGTTTGGCCCATAGACACCTACACTCACCGTCCTCTGTGCCTTTCTCCTTTACTTTTGTTTTAACAGAGAACCCCTCATGCAATGGTGCAAATCATGTATTGTGGATGGTGTAACCCCAAGATGGACAAGATGGACCCCTGCAACCCTGATTGGAAAAGAGGCACCACCAAATAGGGACACCTGATTTATACTTTGAGCGAGAAATAAATTTCTGTCACATTTTGAGCCTTTTTACAATTATTGAGTTTGCTTGTGATATAGCTATCTTACTCTCCCTGAAAGAAATTAAGTCAAAGTTTATAGCTGTACCACAAAAGAGTGAGACTGAGGGTAGTGGTGGAAGCAATGCTTTACCTTTATAACACTTGGTGCCTCTTGATTTAATTTTTGAATTAAAATGTAAAAATTTAAAAAATGTGAAAAAGAAGATAAAACAAAATAAAATTCATGTTATATGCTTGTCTTGCTGCTAAGTTTTAACACTGAAATAAAAACAAATAAGAATAACCCATTTAATTGACCAGCTCATATACCAGTTATGCGATTAACAGTTATTTAAGCTCTTGGAGCCTCGGCTTCATCAATTTTGTTCAAAGTCTTTTAACTTAGTGGCCACTACAGGATCTTTCACATAGAATGTCTTAATTATAATTTTTTCATAGGCCTGTCGGGAACATGATCAGCAAGCTCACAATCAGACAGACATCTTGAGAAAGGAAAAGTTCAGTGCTCCAAAAGGACTATTATTTGAAAGAAGGAGAGGTGACAATGCTAAATTCTTTTAACTTAGAGGTGTAGGACAAAGCAAAAATAATATTTTGGGGCTTTGAAAATATGTATGTGTATGTGTTAGTGAAATACACAGAGAAACAAGCAGAGACTCTAGTGATTAAAAAAAAGAAAACTAGAGGATGTAAAAACAAACTATGAATATGAAATGTTTCTAAAAACGCTAATAAAAAAAAGGAAAAGCAGCTGCCTAACCACAGCATAGTGGTACACACACACACACACACACACACACACACACACTCAGTACTCTCATTCATTCTCTTTGGTGAAATTACAGCTGATGTAGGACTCCAGAGTTATTCGTACTGTAACCATCTCCTTTGTATATCACTGCCTATGGAGAAAACTTTTCTCACTTTGACCAGTCAATAAATCCCACTGATGTCATTGAACCATGGTGAGCTGTGTTGAAAGTCCGGCGAGAGGAAAGGTCACACTACCTACCTTCCAATCTGTTTTCGGCCCTCTTGTCACCAATGGTTGTGCAAATAACCCCTTGTCCAGAGGATCTTTTATTCCAGGGAGAAAACACAAAAGGAGTGCTGTAATGTGGTGGTTCTCTTTCTAATATCCAGATTCCTATAGCATGTTTTCGCAATCATGGTTCTACCTGAACATTCTTCTCTACTTTTAGAATTTTCCTCACCTACTGTTTGGTGTCAAGGTGAGTAGATGGTAGAGCTTAGAGAATCAAAGCCTCCTGGAGCAAGGAACCTTTTTAACACAGAGAAGACCTACCATGTACTGAAATCCAACTATTGAAACAATGGGCCAAGGACATTTCTCATATTACCCCTGCTCCTCAAGTACGAGTGTATCAAATGGGTTTCTCTACCTATTTCCCAGCTCTTCCCCATGGCTGCCAGTGTCTGGCGCATAGCAGAATCCCAATAATAATGTTTAATGAAAGAATAAATGAATATAGGTTGTTTGTGGAAATCACCACTAATTATGAAACCCTTTGTGCTGCCATGAAGCAGAGGGTATTTCCTTTAGCATCAACATAGATCTTTCAGCAGTACTCACATGGAAATATGACAATGTACAGTTCACAGGAGGTGGATATTTCACACTACGGTTAATCTTTTTGGAGCTGTTGACTGAACCAATCATAGGACTTTAAAACCCAAAGGAATGCTATAACCAAGAGCTCATGGCCTCCCGGAACTAAAGCCACAAACAATCAAACCTCTTACTTCTGCTGCCAAAGAATTCAATAAATTGGGTTGACATTTTATTCTTGATGATCTATGACTTTGGAATGGGGAGGAACTGAGTAAACACTAGGTTTATGCAAAGTAAAATTACGTATATTTAGCTCTGGGGTGGGTTTTTTCTGTCCTTTACTTTGAACATGCTTGTGTCTGTCATTTGGCAAAGTCATCCTAAACCACATTCTAAAACCATTTGATGAAAAAGAGACTCAGAAATGATGGTCTGTCTTTGCCCATCTATCCTTTTCTTATCATTGTGCATTTATGCTGGACAAGATGATTCACCTCTTAGAAAGACAGGTCATTTCCATAGTCATCATCATCATCACCATCTCTTCATTTACCAAGCGCCTGCTATGTGCCAAGGCCTCAACCCATTACCCATATTGCTTGACTGCTGCACCACAATCTTTTGAGTGATGTGCTAATATTCCCATATTTTGGGTGAGGAAACCAAGGCTCAAAGAGTTAAACTAAGTGAAAACACTAGATTAAAATCCAAGTTTGTATAACTCTAGATCCTCTAGCTTACAGATTACTCTATGGATCAAATCATAGCTTCACTTTACCTAATTTTGCCCATCTACCAATTAACTTGTGGGGATGGAAGAAAGGATTTAGCTATAAAAACAGCTTTTGTCTAAAAATAAATATCTTTCAACTTATCAATTGTTAAAAACAGCCAGAAGAGAAAATATAAATGAAATTGCCAACATGTAAACAGAAGTGACAATAAGGAGACAAAGTCACAATGTACAGCTGAGAGTTGAGAGTTTCCTGCAAAATCTGCTGGTTTGCTCAGGAGAACTATCCAGAAGTCTAGTCTGGGCTTCAGATAGCAAGGCCCTACCTGGCTTTCTGTTCACAGATCCCACCTGATTATGTCGCAGCCTATTTTTTCTGCTTCTGGCCTATGTGGGGTGAGTGAGTGAGTGAGTGGCTCCCTGAGAACCCTCAAATCCAGGCAGTGTCCATTGGATGAATCCCTCCCATGCCTTGAACATCGTACTTCATGTGGGATGCTTCCAGACAACTCCCTCTGGGTAGTTCTGGCTTCATTTCTTCCTTTACCTTTGGATGGTGGCCATTTGTTAGTATAAAAGTTAGTAGTCATTTCATTCGTTACTGAGTTGCAGTGGAAAATCATAGCAGGATTCCAAGAACACCTTATCCTATTCCTACAAAATCCCTGTGCAGCCATGAGATGCTATTAGAATTGAGATAAGCGTTCGGAAGCTGAAGGAATAGCAAGGAGAAGGCATTTCCCTTCCTCTCAACCTCATATAGCAATGCTCGGAACAAACGGAGAATTCTATTCATTCTAGCAACCACTTTTCTAGGTTTGTTCGAAGACCTAAATCAAGCAAGTCCAGGTTTTCATAAGTGGCAGTGGTTTGGGCTGAAACTGAAAACTATGATTCAGATGATGCAGCTCTATTGAAAGTTTTATGTTTGTGTGTTCTGCAATGAAGCAATCATAAAATTGAAATCATGAAATGACTGGTGTTCACTGCCTTTCCATTTTCCAAGTAGTTATTTGACTGCTCTGGAGTTTAGCAACCTACTTCTGCCAATTTAAAAAAAAATTATGAAGATGAAAAAGAGAAACATTTATAAATCGTACCAAAGCTAGGATGAGCTAAAAAGATGTAAAGGTGTTCAAAAGATGCTGCAATAAACACTGTTCTTTTTATTGGGGTTTTAAAAGCTTTTGGATATATGAGTGAAATATTAAAACAACATTGGAGAACTTTTCTTAATTTCTGGAACCCTCTATAATCTAAGAAACACGTTTTAAATTATATTTTGGCTTTTGTAAGATTTGGATCATTATGAAACAGTGTCTATTTCAGCATGACACTTTACAGGCTGGCAAACTATGGTGGTGGGCCAAATTCAGCCTATCCCTTGTTTTTTGAAATAAAGTTTTATTGGAACACAACCACATCCATTTGTGTGTGTCTTGTCTATGGATGTTTTTCACGCTACAAGGCAAAGTTAAGTAGATACAACACATACTTTATGGCCTGCAGACATAAATAAAATATTTACTATTTGCCCTTTACAGAACACATTTGATGACCCTGCTTTAAATAAAATAGACCTTAAAGTAACTGGAGTTATGCTTCTACAGATTTCTGAAATAGAACTAAATGCAAACATTAACATTCTGAACTGCCATGACTCTCAAAAACATTCCATTTGTAGCTGCTAAAAACAAGGCATTGTCAACTTCTTTACCTCTTAAAAAATGCACTAAAGAAAAACCAGCATAACAGAAGACCTGTATGTGGACAAAGTATATGATAGAATCTCCTATGGACTTCAGAAAGTTTTGAAGAGCAAACACTACTCAGTTTTTTTCCTACCAATCCCTTTCCTATTGGCGACATGAGAAGCATGGTCTTGGTCATGTCACCGCTTCCTGGCCAGCAAGGTCAAAGGTCTGCATGTGAGCGAGGGCCTGGAGAAGGGAACATGACTGCAGAGGTTGTCAACCTTGGCTTCGCACCAGAAACACCTGGGGAGACTAGGCAGCTGCCAATGCCAACCCCACACCAGCACCAGGCCCATTGACTGAGAGGGCCTGGCTCTGTGGCTGGGGCAACAGAATTGTTTCAAGTTCCCCAGGTGATTCTACTGTGCAAACAGAATCGGGAACACCTGAGTTCCAGTAACAAAAGAAGGTGTCTGTAACAAGGAAGCCACTTCACTTCTTTGGCCTTTTCCTTTCAATTGTAAATTGAGGGGGTTGAAATAAAGTTTTCTGAGGTCATTCCCGTCTGTAAGTTTAAGTTCAGTTCAACTGAATTACATTAATTTCCCCAGAAGAGGAAGCATGAGATTTGTGATGCCCTGTGTTACAAAGAAGATGCAGGTTGGAAAGAGCAGAACAGGAACAGGCTCACTGCACCGGGGACTTGGGGAGACAGTGATGTCGTATTGCCATTCTGTGGCTCCATATCTTGCACAGAAGAGAAGCAGGGGGAGTGCTATTCCTATGGCCTCTCCAAGCCCCACAAGTCCAGGCTCCCTTCCACTTAATAGCGCATAACTGAACACAAGCTCTGAGCAGAGGGAAGGGTGGAGCATTGCAAGTGAGTATTTTCTTTGGAGTCAAACTAAGATGAGTCAAGTTCTGGTTCTGCCACTTACTAGCTATGAGACATTGAGCTTATTCACTCTTTCTAGGCAGCAGTTTCCTCATCTGGAACATAAGAGTAATAATCATCTCTCTGCTCTAGGATCATTGTGAGGAGGAAGTAAAATGAGGCATGAGAAATGCATAGCGCAGTTCTGGTCACAGTGTAGGCTAAATAATGGTACGTTATTATTATAATCATTATCACTATTGCTTTTATTATGATAACAATGCTTTTGGTAATAGCTAAGTGAATCAAAGTTCCCAGCCATCAACTATTTTACAATCTGTTTGTACAATGGACACCTAAAAGAGCTGATTTTATCATTATTTTATGTGCTTTGTAACAGCAAGATGGGAAGGTGTCTCTTTATATAAAACATTTCAAGCGTTCACAATAAGAGCAGAGGATAACATATACATCAGTGTGCAAACTTGCTCCCCTCCCCTCCCCCACTGCAGAATGCAGAGTCCCAGGTGCACATCACACTGTTATTACACAGCTGTGTGTCCATAAACCAATAAAGGACATTGTTTTGAATATTTTTAAATGTCATATAAATGGTATCATATTATATGTATGATAGTGAAAACTGCTGGTCTTGCTCAATATTTTGTTTTTGATATTTACTCATATTAATGCATGCAACTCAACTTCATCAGTTGTAACTGCTATATTCTACACTACTTCATGATTTCCCCAAAATTTATTTATCCTTTCTCATGTTGATGGATATCTGGGCTGTTTGCACTATTCTGCATTAAAAAAAGAAATGCTGCGATGTCAATTTATGTACCTATTTCCTTGTGTACCAGTGTGAGAGTTTTGCAGGAATTGCTAAGCAAAGAATATGCATATCTTTCACTTCTCGGTCTCCTTTTCTGGTTCTTTCTCATCTCTGAGATTTCTAAATGTTTGCATGTCCAGAGCTCAGTCCTCATACTTCTCCTATGTCTGCCCTCAATTATTAGGGGATGCCATCTGGTATTAGACTTTAACTATCACCCAAGATTCCTCTTTCCAATGGGGACATAAGCCCTGAACTCTGCATTCATATATCCACTTGCTCACTTAATATCTCTATATCTCACTTAATATCTCTATATCTCACTTAATGTCTCACTCAATATCTCACTTAAATATCTCTATATACCTAGATAGTGTGGTGAAGGGAGCATGGCTGCCTGGCACTGATCATGGCCATGCCAGCACCTGGCCAGCACTAGCAAGTTTCTGTGCCTTAGTTCTGTGTGTCAAATGACTATTGTACAAACCCCAATGTTGAGGGGACTAAATGAGATGAATGTATATGAGAGGCATTAGCACTTAACACTTGGTGACAACTCAGTGATTCTGAATCATTGCTATTCTTATTAAAGAGAAGCACAATACCACGTGGAGACACCACGGGTATTCAAAGAGAAGATGTTCGGAAGGCAGCGCCATGGAAACCAGGACTCAGAAGATGGACAGGATTCAGTAGGCAGGGACATGCATGGTATAATACAGGAAGTTTTCCAAAACGGGGACCAGGGTGAGCAAAAGCACTGGGGGGGAATGCACAGGGGAGGTGTAGGCAGAAGGTGGGTGACTCCAAAAGTCATCCAGCTGTGGACAGAATCAGGACACCATCCCCCCTCGGGTTTGTCCGGGTTCATTTGTCACCTCGTGAAGTCTAGTGTATTTCCCCGGTGTACACAGAATTCTGGCTTTCAGCATCATGTCAGAGGCTCTATTCCCTAGGGAAGATTCAGAGGAGCTGTGGGTGGGACACCTGAGGGCACCAAGAAGGACCTGGGGCAGCTGAGACACGGGGAGTGCACACCTGCAGTGACGTCAGCCCGGGCTCACCTGCCTGAGCGGAAGGCCTCTGGGGATGCTCTGCGGACTGAGGGAGGGGGTGCATCTGCATCAGCCCACAAACGAGTCAGTGAGAGGCCACTGATTAAAATGCAGAGCCCTGTGAGAGGGCGAGGTGCCGCAGCTGGACAGCAGCTTCTCGGAGTCATTTGAAAAAGCCTCCCTCACAGCTGGAGAGAAAATAGCCCTGGCGCCACTGGCTGACCATTGTGAAATCCAAAGAGTCCTTCTTAGGGCGGAAGCAGAAGTTCACCCAGCTGTCAAGTATTTGAAATGTAAAAACCCCAGGGCTCCTGGGGGAGGGGAGAAGACAGAGGCCACGTCAGAGGAAATGCAGGCTGCTCGGGGGTTGAGGAAACCGTGGGCTGTTCACTTTGAGCAATCAATAAGGCTTTCAGAGAGCAGAGGAGAAAAAACAGTTCCGGAGAGAGGGCAAGAAAGAGGGCCAGCCGTGCTTCTGGGCGCGGAACTGCTGCTGTCACTCGCAGGCTGGCGGGGCGCAGAAGGATGCTGAAGCCGCTCAGATCCCCAGCTCCACGAACTAAAAGATAGATTCAGATACCGTGTCTGGCTATCCTAATCCTTCCGCCGGTCTCCATCTCCTGCAGGACCCCTCACGCCCCAGGCCCCGGGGCCATGCAGCCTGCTGGGGTCCCAGCCCGCAGAGCAGCCTCCGAAGGCCCTCCTTGTCTTCCCTTTGTTCTCAGGATGTCCCCCAAAGCAAGCTCAGTGTCCTTTCTCCATCACTTTTTCTGATTCCCACCCAAGGCCCGCCACGTAGAATTGGGTAGTCCTTTTCCTCTGTCTTCGCAAACCTCAGCTAGCTAGGACTTTTATCCCTTAACAACGATGTATGAATGACCTGGCATTTGTCAGCCCTTGTGCCATCTGCTAGGAATAAATGGTGAACATACACCATCTTTGTCCTGGGATTTTCCAGTGCAGAAGTGTAGGCAGGCAGGTGAGTGACAAATGCAATTATGTGGTGAATTCTCCAATCCACGTCCTCTCATCTCTAAGAGCATGTGACTCAGGGCGCTGGGGCCGAGCAGGACAGTGTCTTAAGCTGGTGGAGAAAATAGAAATGCAGCTGCTTCCCTCCTGCCCTGCACACTAAGCACTGTGCCCTTCAGGGTCCTAGGAAACTACAGGCTGGCCCGCCGTCCACGACTCACCGTGTTGCTGTATTTTTAGTTTACCTGTCTGTCTGCACATCCAGACTGTAATAATACTGGGTGCTGCTTGTGACCCGTGTTCCCTTAAACCTGCTTGGTGCTCTAGCTCTTCCATTTGTCCCTAGATGAAACTTAAGGCAGGCTGCATTACATTTTTTGGGTCACTTTTAAGTAAAAAAGAAAGAAAAAAATCAGGTTACTTGATATCACAAAAACAATATAGCAGTTAAGTCATGGCTGTGTCCAGTCCCACGTGGTGACCAACCCTGACAGTGAGCTGAGTGGAGGCATCACCCCCAGCTAGACGTGCTGCCCTGGTTGGCTTCTCAGCCCTTCTCCACCTGGGGCTGCCACCTGCTTTCTCTCCCACTGCTGACTCTGGTACCTGCCTCTTGGCGGTTGGGGAGTGTGAGAAAGGAGGGGGAGGGGTGTAAGTTCTTACTCCACCAATTCACTCTGGCACAAGTGCAGATGTGTTCTCCCCTGAGGGCTTTTGTGGGGTCTTCACAATCTCTCCCTACCTGCGAGGATCCGTACCTTCAATTCTCTTGATGTGGGAAATGTAGCTCCATTTTTATTGATCAGAGCCCAGACAGGAACGCAGAAACTCATCGGTTACTTTAACCAAGAGAATTTAATCTAGGTGAGACAGGCAGCCGGCAACCTGAAGGCAGAAAGGGAAATTGGAGTCCCACAGCGGGAGTCAGTGGAGGAGGTTAACCGCCTCGGGTCCGGGGCACAAAGGAAAGAGGTGGCTTCTGATGTTCCCTTATGAGAACATGGAAGCTCACGGAAGGACCTTCCCAGAGCTGGAGCTCAGCTCTGCAAGGAGGGTGCTTCCCACTGGTCCTGAAGGTTCAAGAGCTTAAAGGAAGGAGCCCAGGAAGTTGGGACTCAGCCCTCTGAGTAGAGAGTGCTGCTTAAGGGAGAGAATGATGAGGCTTGTTCTAGATGTGTGGACAAAACCAGACACCGAAATGAAGTGCTTCTTAGCAGACACTGCAGGGGAAGCAGCATTGCCGCAGGCTGCTGACATGAAGAGTGTGCAGAGGGAGGAGGGTGCCCCCTTCTCCGGCCTGGCAGTCCCCCTCCAGCAGCACTGCGAGCAGAACGGGTCAGGGAGCCCTCGCCAGGGGAAAGTGGTTTGAAGCCCCAGACCTGGCATCCCAGAGCTGAGCATAGAAGGGAGGGTGAGAAGCTGGGAGTCAGCAGCTTAGGAATCAGCACTCCATTCCTGATGGCCACTGTGCTTCCTTCCTCAGAGCCTAGGCATCAGGGTCTCCTGGATCAGGGTCTCCTTGCCTCCTCTCAGAGGCCCGCTCTGACAGCACTGAGTCCAACACACATCTGCGCTCTTGTTCATGGCCCATGCCTGCTCCATGAGGAGTGATCACGTGTCCTCACCCAAAGGTCAGCCTCCCCCTCACTCAGCTCTCAGGGTGGCTGCCCCTCCTTTCTCACCCTTAGGATCTTTCAGGAGGGAGCCAGACGCTAATTCCTGTGTCTGCCAAAACACAAACCACAAATCTCCAGGCTTTCATGTGATTTCCTTAAAGCACTTTTTCTTTGACTTGAGGTTGGAGGGAATGCCCCTCATTGCTCACGATACATCAAAACTCACACTGGAAAAATCTTGCCCCCACTCCAGCTTCTTCCAAACCCTTCAGATCATCCCATGGGTGAGGAGTGATGAGTCAGACAATTGGCTTTCTCTTCTTCTTTCTGGGATTCACCCTCGAGGTCTTGCACCTCGTTCTGGAATATGACATCTGTCAATCTGTTAGTGCATCAACTGAAATTTCCACTTTTACATTCAGTTAAATTTTAATTAACAAGTTCCAAGTTAGAGGAAAGTATTATATGTTATATGAAATGTCATTTATACATTCATTTCCCTACCGTATACAAAGCATTATGGAGATAACAAGGAGGAAGAAATATCATCCTTTCCCATGACATATGCATGAGCCAAAGGGAAGGTAGAAATATAAAGAAATAATTAGAATGCAGGATGCAGGAATTAAGGGAGCTTTGGTGAAGAACGCACAGATGAAGCAACACCGGAGTTGGGTTTCAAACAACAGATTGGCCAGTTAGAGAAAGAACTAAAGACTTTCCAGGCAGGGACAGCAATGCCTACAAAGGCTTGGGGAGTATAAAACAGAAGAATGCCTCAAAGACAAACAGGAAAAAGATAGTGACTAGGCCGCCACAGGTCACATGTGCCAGGACCTGGGATCTGCTTCTGTTGTCAACGGAAGGGCCATGTAAGTTTAGATCAAGGGTGTTCTCTTCCTTTGAATGAAGACAGAACAACCTGAATTTGAGAAACCAGTTAGGAGATTGATGTTACAAAAACGCACATTTTTAAAAAATACACATTTCTGAACTAAGGCAGTAAGAGAATCACAGATAGGATCGTGTTAGGATTTTAGAGAGTAAAGTTAGGTCTAGGTGACTCACTGGATTGATAACTGAGAGACAGTAAAGGCAAAAGTCACTCCATATTTTGTATCATGAAACTGGTTTATGTTTCATATGCCAATGGCCCTGCCGTTGACTAGGGATTAGGAAAATGGGGAGGCAAGTGATGAACAGATATCAGAGACGATGACTTTGTGGTGCCTGTGGGATGTCCACCATCTCTTGTGGTGAGAAGTCTGGAAGTCAGGAGAGAACTTGAGGCTGAAAGGAGAGCCTGGGGATCATTGGCTTACAGATTTCAGTCTAAATTGCTCTCAATTTTGTGGCACAAAGCCATGACAAAAATGGATATTAGAATATGAAATCACTGATACATGAAACATACACGTATTTCGTGCTTGTGCTTATTTGAAATAAATCTCCATAGATGATAAATAAACTTTATAATACTTTGCCCAAATGAACATTTAAGAGATCACTGAGAAACTTTGATCCTTTCTAAAGATATCTCACCTTTCTGTTTTCCTAAGGAACGCCTTATTTACAGCCACATAAAAATGCATTCAAAATCCAAATTTTGTTGCAACACAGTGACATCTAGTGTTCAGTTTGGCTAACACCAAGAGACGGTTCCCCAGGGAAATACTGAAGAGTGTTTCAATTTAAAATTCTGACCTGGGTTTTAAAGGAAAAGTTTTCAAGGAAGAACAAAGTCTCATTTTCTGGTCTTACTTCTAGTAGGTGGTAAAGCTCCACACAGGAACGCAAGCACACGTGAGCCTCAAGTTCAGAGGTCATGCTTTTAAACCAGAACCATTCCTCATCTGATGAAGGTGTCCCCTGGCATGTTTGGTTTTGATGAAGATTTTTAGTTAATTATAATGTAATTATTAGAACTTGGGTTATCAGTTTGCTTTAATGATAGTTGTTAAAATTTTTCGTATAAATATAATTATGTCAAAATATCCTTTTGTCCTGAAACTGCAAGAGCAGTCTGCAGGCATATTCTGAACGGCTAGACTCAGGACAGAGATGAGAAGTGTGCCTCTGGTCTTGGTGGATTTTCACGTGGAGAACAGCATTCCAAGGATGTGCAGCTTGATGGTGGGAAGGCTTCACCAGACGTTGGATGTCCTGTCTTCTTGTCCCACTGTTGTCATTAATGGGCGATGTGACCTAAAGCAAGACTCCTGAGCCCCTGAGTTGCGTCTGTAACTAAGGTATAAAGCTAAATAATATTCCTCACGTGTTTATCAGGAGGGTCAACAAAGTGCTTGTCTTTTGTTTTGTCCATCTTCACAACTCCACTTTGAGAAATGCGTTATTTTTCTCATTTTATAAGTGAGGAAAGCAAAGCTCAGAGATATTAAAGTGAATATTCAGGTAGGCACCTTTACACAACAGACCTGGAGGTGTGAGCCGGTGCTGCCGGCCCCGGGCCTGCTCCGGCCTTTGCACAGAACACAGCTGTCAGTTACACTGGGCGTCAGTTATACATCAGGTGCAGTGAAATATCGTTAACTAGACCCTAAAAGCTTCTTCATGGAAGTGGAAGTTAATAATATTTTGTATATGTGTCTACCTCTAGCCAGCCCTGGTGGTCTGGTGGTGAAGATTCAGCACTCTCATTGGGTCCGTTTCCCGGTCAGGGACCCACCCCACCCATCTGTCGGTTGCCATACTGTGGCGGCAGTGTGTTGCTGTGATGCTGAAAGCTATGCCACTGGTAGTTCAAATACCAGCAGGTCACCCATGGTGGACAGGTTTCAGTGGGGCTTCCAGACTAAGACAGACTAGGAAGAAGGACCTGGCCACCCACTTCTGAAAAAATTGGCTGTGAAAACCCTATGAATAGCGACAGAGCGTTGTCTTATAGAGCGCCAGAAGGCGAGAGGACAGCACAAAAAGACCGGCAGGGCTCTGCTCTGCTGTCCACAAGGTCACTAAAGTAGGAGTCCACTCCATGGCACTAACAACACAAAAATCTACTCTATCAGTCTCTCTCTTCATCTAGTCTCAGGAAGCAATTGGCTCAATATTACAATTACTGTCAGGGAAAAGATATCAATGCTAGTGATGCCAACACTAAAATCATTGGGTTTGGCAGTCTCCAAAACAGAAATGCTAATTCTAAGAACTTTGTAGAACAGGAGAGTATTTCGCATGCATTGGATAAAATTGTAGTTTATTCATCTTAGCCACATACGAGGAGGTTACTAGACTCAAAACTAAATGTTGGGAATCAGGTTCAAATTGAATGAAAGGAGATAAACTAATTCCTAGGACACATCTGGTAGTATCATTGGAACTTGCCCACATCGCATTTCAGGCTGCACCTCACAGCCACCCGACAGGCCAGGTAGTGGCCTTCCCACTGTCCAGAGAAAAGGCTGAGACCTGCTCCCCGACTTTTCTATGACAGAGTTCTGTCTGAAATCAAAACAAAGGGAGTTATCATTCTTCTCCTACAACCTCATATTAGTAAAGTGTTTTTTTAGTTTGCAATATCCAACATTTATTACTGTGAGGGGAATGGGCCTTGTCATACACTGCTGCTGTGGGTATAAATGGTGGCATTTTGAGTAGACATGTGAATAGCCATTTGAGCCATTTGAGACATTTGTCATTATCTCTCAAGTCTGAATATCTGCATACTTCCTCAACAATTCAACATTTTATTCTACAAAATTTTTACCTATTTATCGCAAGAACAAGTAAATGTATTTTTCCATTATTTATTGCAGTATTTTAAAAATACTGACCCTTGAAGACAACACAATTGCCCATCAAAGGATATTACTAAATTATTTATAGTCCATCCATAGAATTCTATGTAACTGTTATAAAATTTTGGTACATTTGTGTGTACTAGCATAGAAAGGGCTCTAAGACACAATATTAAGTGACAAACTGCAAGTTGTAAACCTGGATCTATAGTATATTGAAAGTACATGTGCATATTTGTTAACCACAGTTATATGGTGCTTACTATCTTCCAGACTCTGGTCTAAGAGCTTTGTGAATATTAACTTATTTAGTTCTCCTAAGAGCCTGATAAGGAAGGTGCTACAATTAATTTCTAGATAAGGAAACTAAAATATGGAAATGTTGAATGACTTGCCAAAGGTACACATCCATTTTTCTCTCTCTGTCCTTGAATGTGAGCAACAGGGTCTACAAAGGTAGAACTTTTAGTAAATTAACTGGTTAACTTAGGAGAGTGAGAAGAGTTGGGGTGGTAGAAGGAGCCACGTACTTCTCTATACACTTAGGCATTGCCTATTTTTTAACAAGTGTATTTTCACATACTACTTTGATAATAATCAAAGATATATGAAAAAAATGAGGTGAGATACGAGGTCTTAGCCAAGGAGCGTCCCAGGACCTTCGGCAGGTCTGAAGTAGCTTTTGGACGTGGAGATTGCTTGTCCGTCTCCCTAAATCTGGACTAGAAACCGAGACAGTGTCTGAATCCCTCAAAACAGCATGCTGACTTTGCCATCTGCTCACCGGCAGACAAAGTATTTAGATCTTCCTTCCAATAGTTGATCAGACCGTGAACCTCTTTCCAGCATTTGCCTTCAGCTGTCTTCTCTCTTCTCTGTACCCAGAGCAGGGTTTGGACATTGGAGATTTTAAGGAAGGTAATCCCAGTTGCTAGTTCCCCAACCCATCTGATTATAGCATTCATTTGGAAAGTTTTTTCTAAAAAAAATGCACCATCCCTTATTCAGTCATTCATTCAAATTTAAGATGGGGTCATAGAATCTATTTTTGGAAAGTTCCCCAGGTGCTGGGACTGGTCAGTCTAATTTAGGATCCAGGGGATGCCGTGGGCCGCACATGAGTGGTGAGGCTGCAGTACACAGAGGCAGGCATTTTTCAAAGACATGTGAGGGGCTGGTTCATGGTCCACGAGGTCAGTCACCGGAAGGAAAGTACCTTGATGTGGGCATACACAGGACAACTCCAGACCCTCAAGGGAATGGCCTGGCAAGAGAAAGCAGAGTGTCAGGGGCAAACAAAGCAGGCTGAGGAGTGAGAGACGATCAGCACATTAAGCCATAAACCTAGTTTCACGCAAAGGACAACCATAACTGAGGGAGCAAAGGTTATCATTCAAGGCGCTGTGGCCCAGAGCTTGCCTCCAAGCACATGGGGATCACGCTGTCACTTAAACTAACCACAGAATTCTCAGCGACTGTAGAACACTTGCTATCTGAGATCTCTGTTCTGAATTTAGAAAGATGGATGAGGAACGAGGGGAAGGAGATCTTTCTTTTCCTCGCTTTCATAATGAGTCAATGTCTTTGTCTGGATTCTTCTGGATGAAAACTCTGAGGACTCTCTGCACTTTTACCCCCAAACAGAAGCCCAAAGTTAGCTTCAAAGAAGCAAGACTGAAACAAACTCAGACTTACCCTCTGGAATTCTTCTTACTGTCCATTGTTGCACCTCTTCCCCTACCAATGGCTAGTGCACATCCCAGTCACTGGGTGGAATGCTATACAGTGGGCGAGAGAGCGAGGTGGGCTTAGAAATGAGCAACTCTTGTGGAAGCATCACAGGATAGGAATCAGCACCTGGTCCCCATCTCAGGGTCTTTCAGCACGTCTGATTTGGTCCTGCTTCTATCATGCTTCTCTTCGATCCTAAAATCAAGCCCTTGGAAAGAAGCAGCAGGTACTAAGGAAATTAATCACTCAACTCAAAGACAAAAAGTGATCACTCAGCATAGGCTCCACCCCCAAAGAATGTGTGAGGCTTCAACCACCTGCAGTGAAGTTACCCAGGCCTGCTTCGGCCCCTTCATTCATTCCTTCTGTCAAATAACACCTTAGATTACACCCAATCAAGGCTGTCACCTCCATCCCTCTTGCTGCCTTACTGTCCACAATCTTTGTTCACCAAGTCCCACCAACCATTCGCTTCTCCAACCCCACTGTAGCTGCTCTTGGTCTTCTAGCAGGCAAATTGCAGTTCTTACCTCACTGGGCTCCCTGCCTTCCAGCATCCCTCACACAAGGTCTTAGCCCCATGGCCCTCAGAGTAATCCTGCTAAAATGCAAACCCATCTTGTAGATCCCTTGCTTAAAACTCCTTCAAAATGACATTATTTCTTCAACGGTAGGTTTCAAACTGGGTTCCACAAAGTTCTAAAAGTCCACTGAAGTGTTGCACGAAGAGAGAGTCAGGTGGAGCTGGCGGCATCCCAGGCCCCCTGCCCTGATCCAGTCCAAGCAGTTCTGCCTGTATCTGTTTTATACATTTGGATTCTAACCCAAATTTTACTTTTAAAAGGAACAACTGCCATTTCTTTTAACTTGCTCTGCAGAGCTACATCAAATTTCTTTAATTTGGCTCACAAAATCTTGCATTCCTATCTAACTTACTGTCAGCTATTTACTATTTTCACTACTATCTCCATGTCCTTTTACACTTGAGTTTCTTCTGTTTTCATTCGGTCTGGAATAATGTCTCCACTCTGCTATTGTATATCTAATGTTACGTATTTTTCCTCATTCTTCAAGACACATTTCAATCGCCATCTCTCTGGACCCATGCCTGACCTCCCACCTCACTCCCTCACCACCTCTGTTGGCTCCCACAGCCCCTCACCTGTGCCCCTTTTTATGCATTTGTCACATTCTTGTTTACCACACCGACCTGGAAATTCTCAAGAGCCAGGACCAGACCTCGCTCTGTGTTGCGGGTTGGGCTCCCAGGAAGCACACTGTGTGTTGGGTCGGGTGCAGGCTGTCTGTCAGGGACCTCCCTTGGGATGCCCACCTGTGAGGGAGGAGGTGGGGACAAAGCAGAATTGGAAAGAGGAAGGATGTTAGCCGCAATGCACACCCAAGGACAGCTTCCTATCTCAGGGGGAGCTCTGGAGCTAGAATGGCCACTACAAGCTCTCCCAGATGGGACAGGCTTAATATTTCTGCCATTTGGGGACAGGGAGTGACTGGGAAGGACAGCTATTGTCTGGTAGTCTTCTCAGCACCTGTGACAATCAGTCCCTCATTGAAAGAAGATCTGGGCAGCACGTCAGTGTCCACTGCGCTCTGCCTAATGCCATCAATTATCAATTGTAGGTTTAAATAAATAATGTAAACATTAATAGAGACTGGGCAAGATGGGAGGAGAGGCATGCTGCATGCACAATAGAATTTTTATAAACTTGGCTCCTGATTAAAAGAAATACCAGTAACAAGTATTAACAACATGATAATAAGAGGTGTTACAGTGAGACACAGCAACAAAGTGGCCACAGCACAGGAGAGGGATGGTGGCAGTAGAAAAAAGCACATACTGGTTCCCACCTCTCCTCGATGCTCTGATCTAGTGGCCATGTGTCCCTGCGAGCTGCAAAAGTACCCTCTGCAGAGAAATATATAAATGAGTGCTCTCCTAAAGTCCTGGGTGTAGATAGGCACCAGTATTTCACCTGGTTTCCATCCATCCAAAAGTCCTGAGTTCTGCTATCAACTGTTTCATCTCCCCACCATCAAGGAGATCATAGGCAGTGGGGAGAGAGGTATGGAAAGAAATGACAATAGAAGAGGACAGTAGGACTGCGTGGGCAGTGACATGAGTCACCCCAAGACTGTCAAACTCCGTGCTCCCTAATGAAGAGTCTCTGTAGTATACTTGGGTATCTGTTAAAACCCTGATGCAAAGGCAATCCTCCTTAGCAAGATAGCTTTAGTTTTCTAAATATTATTGGTCTGTGGGAAATGGCCCTATTTATGAACATCTGATTGCTGAGAGGGGTTCTCATTTACAGACCACTAACAAGATTAAAGTGCTAATTTAAAAAGTGCTTAGCCTAGATATTAAGCAGCACCAGCCTTGTGAGTTTATAACTGCTGCTTCTGTACTGGTTGCTAAACAGGAGCCATTTCATTCTCCTGCACTGAAATGGATCAGATAAATCACATTAGGTAGGTTTACAGAAGCAAGCGATGACAGGCTCCTCATAACTGAAAGCTGAATAACCTGCTAGGGTCTGACTTTCTTTCATCATGCGCTCTATCTTCAAACTCAATACCTATTTAAAGCTGCTGATAACACTCCTCGAATGCTCCCAGCCCTTGTCCTCAGACATAATGTATGGTTTCACCAATGCTATGGAATTTAAACATTTTTGATACAGTCTATTAAAAAGAGTGATTGTAGCTAATTCAAATTCGGCAAATTCTAATAAAAAAATAAAAAGTCCAGGAAATCACATGCTTCCTTTGCAAAGGAAACCAGGTAGGAATCACACAAGGATGCTCTCTGTTCTGTCACTAAATTATCTCTCCTGGGCAGGCAGACCTGATAAGAGAACTCATTTTACACACACCTCAGGAATGGAACAGGAGAAGATCTCCTGATCTCCCCGAATAGAAGGGAAGTTCACATTTCCAAGGGATGAAAGCTCCTGTACACTTTATGAGCCACCATTTAAATTCTCTTTTAAATAAAGGCAAAGGCCTTCCTTGTAGCCCTGGGTACAGGTTACCCTGTTTGTGTATACTATCCCTCTCATGTCAAGGTAAATGCCACACTCCACTGGGCACCATCCTTTCATGACACAAATAAAGTGGAATTGTGCAAGGAACCTAAGATGATTTTATGTAGTATAGTGTTTTGCAACATGTTATTTCAGAGTATTTTACCTATGTTATTTGATTAAGTGGTGTAAGAATCTTACTTATTCATCTCCATACGTTGAGGTCAAATTTAATAATAAGCAGATGAAAAAGCTGCCACTTTGGGTTCCATAATTCATTATCTAATCAGACATGAAAATAGGAAGCAAAGGGAAATAAAGGACAATTATCTAGAAAAAATTATCAGAGGATTTTGATAAATAGTAAAATAAAAATGGATAAAGGTAACAGATTGAAGAGGGAAATACCACTGTCTGCAGGTTATAGAAAATTGGAAATCTAAAGAATAGAGACCAAAATCTGTTCATGGAAGAATAGAAAAGTTGAATGCAGGCAAAAGAGGGCCATACAAAAAGGTCCCAAAACATAAAGCAAAATGCCTATAGCACATGAGGATGGGGTAACAAATTCTATTCTTGACTTCGCCACTCACTACCTCTGTGGCCTGGAAAGATCTGTTTCTTTCTCATTTATAAAATGTATTCATAATATCTACTTTGTGACCTCGTTATATGAGATACGAACAGTATCTTGTTCAGTGTCTCAAATATTGTGATAAAAAGTGCAGCTTGTAATGCCAATAATGGAAGTAATATGGTAGGGGAGGCAATGAGAATAGCGGTTGTAACATTTAAGTAATATTAATTATGGTTAAATGAGTTGATGAATGCCTTAATTACATTACAAATCTAATTACACAATATCATGATTATAAAATTATTAAAAGAGAGATGATAGCAGCAATAATAGTAGCCATTAAATAAGGGAAAATATCAGAAGTAAAATCTTGTCTTTGATGATTCCTAAAGGCCCATTGCAGGATCCAATTTAAAAATCAGGGAAAAGATTTTGGAGACGAAACCTCAAACTTCTTATGTTCAATTGTTGATTTTTTCACTTGTTCATTCAAGTGAATTAGTTAGAGTCACTGCATTGTAGAGAGCACAGTCTGGTGGGAGGGGAAAAATGCAGATGCTTAAAATAAAAGGCTGGAAGTACTCTAATCAAATGATACAAGACAATGGGGGAGAAGCCTCCAGCTATAGCTTAGGTTTTAGGGGGGAAAAAGAAGTGTCTTTTGAACAAAATCTTGAAGGTTGAATATATTCCCAGCAGGGAAAGGAGAGGGAAATGATCATTCACACACAGGAAATGGCACTTGCCAAGGCACAGAATTGGGAGACAGGACCCCACATTTATGGAAGGTTCAGAAGTTTGCTATGGCTGTGGTGTGAATACAGTGGAGGAACAGGAGGCTGGAGGGGCAGGAAGAGATTGAGAGTGAAGCCATGACTGTATGTCCTGCTCAGGAGGATGAAACTGATCCTGAAGACAACCAAGAACCAGTGAATGACTCAATGTGTTGTACGAAGAATGGACCAGTTCTGGTTTTCTGTTCCCATGTAAGAAACTTAGAAGAACTCACCACTCATCCCTAACAACAAAGAAGAAGCTAAACAAACTGAAAAAAAATCAGCAATTCTTCTTAGATCCATAAAGGAAGTGAGGTCACAGGGTAAACCACTACCCGCCAAAATCGGAGAGACAGACAGGCAGACACAGAAAATCACAACCCACTGGAGCAGAAACTTATAAGCGGGAACCTCTGAGGGAACCAGTGCCGGGGTAGGAAAACCTAAACTGTACCCGACAAATTGTTGGTAGCTCAGTGTGAACAAACCTGAGACATAAAAAGTTCAGGGAGACACAGTCACAGAGGGGTCCCCATACCTCTGTGAGTTTTACCTCTGGGAGCTTGACCAGGTTCTCACAGTGAATACCAGAGAAATATCTCCTCATGCTTTTGGCTGGGGCAGAGGAAAAATAATCATTTTGAGATATGCTATTCCAGAGCATTCTGTTCTTTCTCACAAGGTCTGCTCTTAGGAGAAACTGTTTAACCAGAGCCTAACCTGCTAGAGTTTCATCAGATCCTAGCCAATCCGGGGGAAGGGAAATACTCAATTCCAGCGCCCTCTAGCCTTCCACGTTGAAGAAGGAAAATATCCAGCTCCAGTGCACTCTAACTGGCCTGTCCCACCCAAAGAGGAAAGGGGCAAAAGCAAAAGCTGAGAAATGAATGTGAGGTTTATAATGCAGAGGTTCACGTTCACTAAAAGACTGATCTCAATCATAGGACTGTAGACTGCTTCCCTCCCTCCACAGCTCATGAGCGGATTACTAAAGGCATATTTACAGCAGCTCCTTTTACCGAGTACACTATGTCTGCTTTCAAGAGAAAATTACAAGGCACACTAAAAGGCAAAAAACACAGTCTGAAAAGACAGAGCAAGCATGAGAACAAGACTCGGACATGGCAAGGATGTTGGAATTACCAGACTGGTGATTTAAAACAATTATGATTAGGGGCCAGCCCAGTGGCATAGTGGTTAAGTGCGTGTGCTCTGCTTCAGTGGTCCGGGGTTCTCTGGTTCAGATCCCAGGTGCAGACCTACGCACTGCTCATCAAGCCATGCTATGGCAGCATTCTACATGCAAAATAGAGGAAGATTGGCACAGATGTTAGCTCAGGGCCAATCTTCTTCACACACACACGCAAAAATAAAACAATTATGGTTAATACTATCAAGCCTCTAATGGATAAAGAAGATATGTCAGAACAGATGGACAATGCAAGCAGAGAGATGAAAATTCTAAGAATCAGATAGAAATGCCAGAAATCAAAATAGTCTAATAGAAATAAAAAGTGCCTTTCCTAAGCTTATTAGTAGACTGGACATGGCTGAGGAAAGACTCTGGGCTTGAGGCTATCTCAATAGAAACCTTCAATCTGAAAA
Organism: Tapirus indicus; assembly: GCA_031878705.1. Lineage (NCBI taxonomy): Eukaryota > Metazoa > Chordata > Mammalia > Perissodactyla > Tapiridae > Tapirus > Tapirus indicus. Next base: position 5,925,212 of record CM062923.1, on the reverse strand, counting down.
GTAAACTGAAAAAAGCAAAACAGAATATGCAGGAACTGTAGGACAATTGCATAAGGTGTAGCATACACATAATGGGAATGCCAGAAAAAGGAGAAAGAGAGGAAGGAACAGAAGATGTATTTGAAAAAATAATGACTGAGAATTTCTGTCAAATTAATGTCAGACCCAAACCACACATCCAGGAGGATCAGAGAGAATCAGTCAGGATAAATGCCCCCCAAACTACACCTAGACACATCATTTTCAAACTATAGAAAATCAAGCTCATAGAACATTGACCAAGATAGACCACCTCTGGGCTATAAAACACACCTTAATAAATTTAAAGGTAGAAATCACACAGTGCCTTCTCTCAGACCACAATGGAATTAAACTAAAGATCAGTAACAGAAAGACAGCTGGAAAATCCCAAAATACTCAGAGATTAAACAGCATACTTCTAAATAACACATGGGTTAAAGAAGAAATCTCAAGTGAAATTAAAAGATATCTGAAAGAAATGAAAATGAAAACATAATGTATCAAAATTTGTTGGATGCAGCCTAAGTGGTACTTAGAGGGAAATTTATAGCATCGAATGAATATATTAGAAAAAGAGAAAGAGCTAAGGTTAATAATCTAAGCTTCTACTTTAAGAAATTAGAAAAAGAAGAGCAAATTAAATCCAAAGTAAGCAGAAGAAAAGAAAAAAGTTGAAGCAGAAAGCAAAGCAATTGAAAACAAGAAATCAGAAGAGAAAATCAACGGAACCCGAAACTGGTTCTTTCAAAAGATCAATAAAATTGATTTGCTTCTAGCCAGGCTAACTAATTAAAAAAAAAAAAAAACAGAGAAGACACAAATTACTAATATCAGAAATGACAGAGAGAACAACACTATAGATCCCATAAACATTAAAAGGATAATAAAAGAGTACTATGAACAATTTTATGCCCACAAATTTCCTAACCTAGATATACAAGATGAATATGAGAAAAACTATAAAACTCTGAGGAACAAAAACAAAGAACTAAGGAAATGGAAGAATATTCCATGTTCATAGATAGGAAGACTCAATATTGTCAAAACGTCAGTTCTCTCCAACTTGATCTATAGATTCAAAACAATCCCAGTCAAAATCCTAGCAAGTTATTTTGTGGATATCAACAAACTGATCCTGAAGTGTATATGGAGAGGCAAAAGACCAGGAATAGTCAATACAATAATAATATTGAAAGACTGACATTATCTGACGTTAAGACTTACTCTAAAGCTACAGTAGTCAAGAGAGTGGTGTTGATGAAAGAACACGCAAATAGATCAATGGAACAGAATAAAGACCTCAGAAAAAGACCCACATAAACATAGTCAACTTATCTTTGGTAAAGGAGCAAAGACAATATAATGGAGAAAAGTAGTCTTTTTTAACAAATGGTGCTGGAAAAACTGCACATTCACATGCAAAAAACTAATCAAGACACAGACTTTATATCTTTCACAAAAATTAACTCAAAATGGGTCACAGACAGAGCACTGACAACACCAAATGCTGATGAGGATGTGGAGCGATGGGAGCTCATATTCATTTCTGGTGGAAACGCAAAATGGTGCAGCCACTTTGGAAGACAGTTTGGCAGTTTCTTATAAAACTTAACATACTCTTACCATATGATTCAGCAATTGCACTCCTTGGTATTTACCCAACTGAGTTGACAACTTAGGTCCACACAAAAACCTACACATGAATGTTTATAGCAGCTTTATTCATAATTGCTTGAACTTGGAAGCAACCAAGATGTCTTTCAGTAGGTGAATGGATAAATAAACTGTGGTACATCCAGACAGCGGGATATTATTCAGTACTAAACTGAAATGAGCTATCAAGTCATGAAAAGACATGGAAGAGCCTTAAATGCATATTACTAAATGCAAAAAGCCAATCTGAAAAGGCTACATATTGTATGGTTCCAACTATATGACATTCTGGAAAAGCTAAAACTATACAGACAATACAAAGATCAGTGGTTTCCAAAGGTTGAGAGGAGAGAGAGATGAAGAGGTGGAGGGCAGAGGATTTTTAGTACAGTGAAACTATTCTGTATGATACTATAATGCTGGATCCATATCATTATACGTTTGTCCAAGAGCCATAGAATGTATAATGCCAAGAGTGAACCCCAATGTAAACTATGGAATTTGGGTAATGATGATGTATTGATGTAGTTTCATCAATTGTAAAAAAATGTACCACTCTGATTGGGCAATGTTGATGGTGGGGGAAGCTGTGCATGCGCAGGGGCAAGAGGTATATGAGAAATCTCTGTACCTTTTGTTCAATTTTGCTGTGAACCTAAAAGTGTCCACAAAAATAAAGCCAATTAAGGAAAACAAACAACCAAAAAAAGAGTCGACCAGTCTAGGAGGAAACTGATGGCGGCTGTAACTGGGTGGAGATAATGCATGGGCATGAGATATCAGAGGCTCTAAAACTCAACAGTGAGGCTGATAGCAGGGGTAGACAGTATAGGCAGAGATGGGAGATGTATCTGAGATAGAACTGAGAGGATTTAGACATGGAGTATGGACCGTGGACTATGGAGAGGAGGATGATTCCTGGGACTCTGAGACTCTTGTGTGGAAGTCTGAGAAGTTTTGACCGGCATTGACCTAGGAGGACAATATGAGCAAGGAGCAGGATTGGGTCAGTGGAGGGAGGCACTCTAACTTCAAAGTTCTATAAAGTTCTCCACCGTGCTGGTGAGCACGCTTCCGTTTTCAAGTGCATTAACTTATTTAATTCTCAATTGAATTTGGCACATTAAGCAGGACCATGTTCACTTTTTAGAAAAAGAAATATGGTTAGTGAGGTTAAATAACTTTCCCAAAGCCGCCCTATGCTTTTTCACCACACTCCAACACCAGCCAATAGACCATTTGAAAGTTCTTGTTTTCATTTGTTGATTTATGTTTTATTGGGAGGAACAAGTCTCTATCCTGTTCCAAAATCTGGGAGAACTGCCCATAGAGGGACTGAAGGGTCAATCCACATCCTGGAATCAAATGTGTGGTTCATTCCTTGTCTGCCGGGGCAGAGTGTAAGGGACAGCCCGCTCATTAACCACTGAATAAATGGTACCACCAATGGCCCCCGGATACCTCTGCTGAGTCCCTCGGTGAGAATATTGAGTCCAATAATCTCTCTGCATGAGCATGACACCAAATTAGAAGACAAATGGATGGAAATCTGGGAAAGGGTTGAGAAAGAAGGAGAAAGAGAAAAGAGAGCAGTGATCTGGGAGGGAGAACACCGGAGGAACTAAAAAAAGTGGAGTAAGTTCCAGATCTCTCTGAGTTTCTGCTGTATCATCTATAAATGGGAGAAGAAGCATTACAGCAGACCCACAAGGAGATGCTTGAGCATGTGAACGCAGTAATGTATCCAGGGGTCACACGTCACCAGCAATGCCTACAGGGGTCATTGCTGCTACACCGTAACTCAGGACCCAGAATTTTGCCTCTGCCTTTTCCCGGTCACCGTTTCTTCAGTCTTTGCTCTTAATCAAGGTAAAAAGTTTCAGAAAGGCTTGCACGACTCCAACACTTTAAAGCCGTCCAGCCCAGGCAGTGCAGCACTATGGGGCCAGGCGCTGTGTTGTTAATTATCAAATGCCAATTGCATAGAAGCAGAAAGATCACCTTGTTTAGGATGGCAATGATTATGACAAGTAAATCTCACTTTAAAAAGGAACAGCTTTATACTGACCCTCTCCCCACGAGCAGCCCAGTCTGAACTGATGAGATGCTCTCCGCCACGTTTTCAGGCAGTAGTCAGCATATTCCTTTCCCTGCAGTAGAAACGTGGCCAAAAAAGGGGGTGGGGGAAAGCAAATGGAACCTTTGCTTCCAGAAAAAAATAGTTCGATCCCCAAACACTGATGCTGAGCATGAGTTATGAGCACACAAAGAAAGTACAAAAACAGTAATGCTCGTATATCTGCTTGGCAGTAACTGAATGTACACCACTCTGTGCAGTTACCATTGGACAAATGCAGACTAGACCTAGTGTTCTCGTGGTTTTAGGCTAAGCTAATTTCACATCATATTATGGCCTGGAAAGTACAACCCATCTCCTAGCTCGATTCTAGTCAAGCACCCTTTTTCTACAGCTGCCTGCTATTCTGCAGTGAGAGAGACTTTCAAAAATATTCACATCTTCCAAGGGGAAGGGGGGTGGGGGGGGCACAAGGGGTGAAGGGTTACATCCACAAGGTGACGGACAAAAATGTACAACTAAAACCCCACAGTGTTATAAACTAAGACATCAATAAAAAAAAAAAACAAAAAACAAAAAACAAACAAACAAAAAAATTCACATCTTTCCATCCTGGTTCTAGGGAAACTGGGACATGGAGAATTGTCATTCTAATGAACTTCCCAGGGATGTACAGCCTCTTGGATGACTGTAGTGAGAGTGTATCTCCTGATGAGTAATCCACAAGAGAATTGCTGGATATTGAGTCTGAAGTTTACAAAAATATCCGAATAACTCCTTGAAAAATACAGTAGGGGATATCTCAGTAGCAATGCAAGTCTAGCCTTTGGTAGCAGACAAATCTCCAAACACATATGGAAGAAAGAACAAAAAGGTACACAAACCAATTGACATTTGTTTATGAGGAAAAACTCTTTGATTCATTTTTGTTTTCAATCCTTCACATTTACAATCATAATGTGATTTTACTAGTATATAATTTGCAAAAGCTTTCACATACATTATCTCAAATGTAAACATTTGTTACCTCATTTGATAGAAAATGTTTGCTTTAAGAAAGTATTATAAATTAATATTTAGTGAGCTTATCAATGGTTTATTCTTCACTGGGGGCCCTGTGAGTCTTTGACTGAGTGTTAAATTATGGGAAATGCATGCTGGACACAGAGTTCAAATGCCCTTCCCATTCCCAGATGCGCTGTTCTGGGTAGGTCCTGACCCTCTCTCTGGGACTCAGTTTCCTCACCGTGTAGAATGAAGGGGCAACGATGACCCAACGGGTCTGCCACATGGAGAGCCTCAGCCCTGTGCGTGGCTTCGTCAGCAGGAGACACCGCAAGCTGCCCGAGGTGTTGAGCTGCACAGGGTGGCCTGTGTCCTGGGGAGACCTAGTGCAAAGACGTCATTCCTCCCGGACCTCCTGCAGCAGTGGGGATGCCCACAAGTTCAGTGGCGAGGTTGCGAGTCTAGCAGTGTGCCCTTGAGCTGGTCAGGCCCTCGGCTCCCTGAGCCTTCATTTCCCATCTGCCCGGTGGAGATAAGAACGCCTCCCAGAGCCGCGTGTTGTGTGCAATAAGTGAGATAAAGCGTGTAAATCCAGGACGCAGGAGTTGGCCCCGAGCACAAGCTCAGAGAATGGAGAGTCTTCCATTCAGGGTCCCAGGGGGTAGAAAACAAGAAAAGATAACAATAAAGAAGGGGAAAAAAAGGAAAGATGGGTTGTCATTCTTTAAATAAAACCAGGGAGCGAGGTGTGAGAAAAATAGAGAAATGCAGAGAGTCTGAGGGAGAGGAATAGCTCCAGGCACTAGGAATAGTGCTGCAAGATTCTCATAAGTAAAAGCTTCTCTTAAAATATTGGAGTTTCTCCATATGGGAAGCTTGAGGAGAGAGGAGAAAAAATTAAATTAAAGCATTTGAAAGTATATTATAGTTTTATCTCTTTGGCTCTGTGATTTCAGAAATAATATAATCCTATGGAAAGCTGCTGCCAGAAGATTTTGTATAGTGGCACCCCGACAGAACGGGACTGAATGATGTCAAAAAAGCTTATATAACAGTTTTGTTTTATTCATTTACATAAATCACATTTACCGTAGGTGTTTTATTCAAAATAAAGTTTGGGAAAAATAAATTGAACAGATGAACCTAGGCAAACCTGGTGATTTTTTCATGAGTAGTGTTTGATGATAAAGGCATAAAAGCATAATGTGGTATCATTTCACCAAGGCACAATATGGATCATCCATATGGAGCAGAAGTTGATAATACTGCAAAGAAGCAAAAATAAACAGAACAGATGTACTTGTAAAATCAAGTCTGCACCCACCCCTGAGTACCTGCCTTACACTGGAGAAGTTTCTACAAAAACTCAAAACTGGCTTCAAGTCACCTTCCCATGGGGACTCTTGGGAAGCAGAGATGAAATCTGACATGACCAAGAAGAGAAGGGAAGGGGCTTCCTAAAGCGGCGTGTGTTCCCACTGGAGGCTGAGCCAGAGCATACTGGCTCCCACAACAGAGCCACCTGACAATGCCTCACATGGCGGAGTCAGGAGACACGGGTTCAAATCCTGCTTCCCCCACTGTTAGAAGAGTCCGTGGGAAATGCCTAAGTCCCTAAGCACTGTTTCCTCAAAGGGAACATGGCAGTGGTGTTACCTACTTCACAGGGTACCTCACCTCGTCAGGGGTAACGGAGAAAATACAGGAAGGAAGATGATGCTATAGAGCACCACGGAGGCAGGGTTCAGTTTATAGTGGTTTTGTTCAGGACCTTTTCTAAGGGACATGCCAGAGGACAGGTGATGTACAGTGATCTCATTTTCACCAGGAGGTAAGACATTTGAGAACCCCAGGTTTATCGTTTGATAAAGACTCAATGTAGAATCATAGTTAGGCCTGAGAGCGTGTCAGCAGTAGACCACACTACTGATAATGCTAATAACATGCGCATGAAATTTTATCACTTCTAAGGCGGTTTCTCACATACAGTTTCATCTGATCCACCCAAACCTGTGAGCTCCACAAGGAAGAGAATAATCCCCATTCAACACATGAGTAGACTGTGGCCCAGACAGTTTGTGGGACAGCTCAGACCAGAATCCATTCTGTCACAGAATCCATTCGCGTCACAACATTACGCTGCTGTCGCCCACACATTCGCAGACTCTCTTATTGTACCAGGAGATCCTTATACCTGGTCAGCCGTGAACTGTGGGTCTCTGTCTGAGGACGGGCTGACTTGAGAACAAGCGAGGCTCCAGTACTTTGTGTTTAGCTGAGAGAATATGAAACCACATTTGTGATGTGTAAAGCATAGAGCTCTTTGCAAACTGTAAAGTGCTAATGTGCATATAAAGTCTTATCTTTTCCTCACCACTTTCCAATCAAACAGCAGAGAAACATCTAGCGATAGCAGGAAAGATTCCTCTCAGACCTTCCTCCTATCATTGCTGGAGCATTGCTTCAGATCCTCTGCTGCAGGCCAAGCTCTCCTGATTCCTCAGCTTTGTCTTCCCTGCAGATCCTGTGAAAAAGTGCACTGCACTGCTTCATTTAAAACGTCCAGATTCTGCTCAGGTTACCTGAATGCTGCAAAGTCCCTTTGTGTATTTTACAAAAGGTGTTTGGAAATTCTTGTCCTGTAGAGAATCCACGGCTGCATATTTCAGAGAGAAGCCAGCAGATGTTCTTTCAGCAGCCCAGATACACAGCTTAAAGATGCTGAGGACCAAGGGAAAATGAAAAACAGAAGGGAAATTCTCCCCTTGGTCCATAGTAAACGTGGTCACGTGGCCAACAGCTGGAATCCACCATACATGGCCCCTGATATAATCAAGTGGCCACCCATCTGCTTGGTTCCCAAAACAGCAAGGAAAAAATAGCGTCCCACGTCCCACGCACTCCAGCTGTCCTCGGATCCAGTGCTCGGTGATTTTTTTCTAAAAATAAAATGAAATAAAATCATCACTTTTCCAATCAGGAGAGCACTTGTTTAGGGAACAATCAAAAGAGACAGGAGCCATTGTCCCAAAGCTACCTATACATTTGTCAAAGCAAACGCAGAAGTCATCCCTTTCTTTGAGACGGGCACCCTTTGAAAAGGGAGCTGCGAAGCCTGCCGGCATTGGAATCCCTGCTCATAGATGTGCATCTGGAGGAAGGGATTTGAGTCCACTGTGCTTAAGTATTGAGCACTGTCAACCCCTGGAATTAGTACATCCTGGGTCACATTTTAGATTCCGTTGTTTCTAATCAGTTCCCCAAAGCATCCCTCTGTAGACTGTGGACATATGTCAATATTCAAGAATAGAACTGGCAGATATTTGCAGACATGCAGCCTTTGGGTATGCCAGCATTATCTTCAGTCAAATTCTCTTTTAGAAGAAGCCCACTTCAAGCAAACACTTCCCCAGGGACTTCAAGTTTTAGAGCAAAAATTGCAAAAGAGAGTCCGCCATTAAAAGCAGAGGAAGGAGTCTGATTCTCCCTCATGGCCAGAAGAGCAGGCTCTCCCCACGTCCCTCCTGCCCCCTCTCGGCCCCTGTCCTGCCCTCATAGGACTGCCATGTCATGGCACCCCTACTGCATACCAAGTGAGCGCCTCGCTATTACTCAATCCTGTCAGTCATCCCTTCCCATAACTTCTGTAGCACTTCATGCACACTCTTCCTGGCAATTCTTAGATTGCACTGCAATTATATGAAATGCATTTGTCTGCTTCACTCTATCACCTATTTTTTATTTATTTAAGAAACATTTATAGTGCCAGCCACTCTTCAAAGTGGTTTACATGAATTAGCTCCCTTAGTCCTCCTAAGAGCCCTGTGATTTAGTAACAGCTGCTGTGTCCATTCCACACATATGGTAACTGAGGCACCACGAGTGAAGCACCTTGCCAGAGTCGCCCAGCGAGTAGGTGGCCGAGCCCCATCCGCACCAGGCGATTGGGCTCCAGAGTTCATTCTCTCCACCGCAGTTCTGCAGGCATCTTGAGGGCAGGGGGATCATCCTACATCTTTTAATTTGCCCATCACCTGTCCCTTGCTGATTCAATACATTCTTGTTGATCAAATGCTGATGGCAATGACGTCATTCTACAGATATGCATGCGGGTTCTTGATGATATAGATGCGTATGTTTGCGTAGGAGCTCACTAAGAGGGCAGTTCCGGAAAGGACACTTCATGCCGGTCCGTAATTTAGGCAGACTTTATTACATCCATTTTACAGATGAGCAAACTGAGCTCTATGATTTAGACTTTTTAAAGAATCTGATAACTGAATTTTGCACAAAATTGTATTTTAGGAAGATAAAATTTCACATGCAATTTCCTGGCTCAGGAGAAAACAGGTGATCACAAAAGTAGCCCGTTTTAAGTCACTTCTGAAGGACTGAATAGGTTTAAGATTCTCTGTCCAGAAAACTCCTGAGAGCAGGAAATTCAGAAGAAGGAAACAGAAAAACATCACAAATTTAAAGATGGTTGAGCTGGTGGCATTGTGGCTTCTGGTTAAACTGTATAGGGTGTAAGGGAAGCAGCAATTCTGTATAATTTCAGTACTTTTTACAGCCTTAAATGTCTCTGATATTCCCTAAATGGCTGAATTAATAGAATATTTACTGTCATGGCAATATTTACTGATAATTATTGTCATTCATGTTTGACTAACCCTTGGCATATGCGTTCACGTGCATTTTGATTTGGGGGCCTCCCGAGAAAGGGCCGTGGCTGGGTGGGTGTCGTTACCCTGACAGGTGAGCACCGTATGGGTTACCCCTGTGCCCCAAATCCCCCAGGCCGACTGGGGCTGTGCACAGGGGTCAGACGATTATTCTCCAGGAAGCCATAATCCTAGTTAAAACATTGGTTCGGTTCCAAATATTCCAATTCCAGGATTTAGGTGGGTGATAAAGGTTAATATATAGGGAAATGCATTTTCTGTAGGGCTCCCTGGAGGCTCGAGCGCAGCAGTGGTGAAGAGAGGCCAGGTCACGCCCAGCTGTGGACAGCTTTGGGAACACTCTCCCCCCTGCAGGGAACACCACTTACAACAGGAAAGGGGGAGATGTCAGCCACGTCCACGGTATCCACACACTCTGCTCTGCTCTCTGCCAGGCCCTGAGTAGAGACTGGAGCCGGGTCTTCTCAGCCCGGGCACTCGGTGAAGGCTGCCCCGTCCTTTCTTTCAACCTCTCTCTCTCCCTTCGTCTCCAGCTCGCTCCCTCTCTGCCTCTGTCTGTCTGTCTCTCTCTATGACACTGCCTTTTAAATCAATCTTGGGACACGGTGGTAAGGATTACTTCAGAGGCCTGTATTTGTCTAAAAGACTCCTATGACATTTCAGATCCAAAATTTTGTCACTATAATTTTTCCTTTGCAAGTATTTTAACAAATCTAAAATTACTCAAATCTCAATTATCATGACACTACTAAAAAGAAAAAAAAAAATCCACCATGGACGTTAAAAACTAGTTCCTTTAAAAATGTTTAAGAATAAATGAGTGTTTTCAAAATACTTGTCAGGATAAATCTTATTTCTCTTTTACTTATTAATCCGGAAGAGGGGGGTGTGCCGTGTCATTTCCAAGTTTGCAGACAATGCTAAAAATGCTGTTGAACAGAAAGACGTCAAGCTGACAGGGATAGACGGCAGCAAAAAGATTCCTCCAGGCTGGCTGCGGGGGTGGGAAGTGGCAGCTGAGCTTCAGTGTGGGCAAATGTGAGGAACTGGATCGTGGGGAAAATCGGTTATAACATGGTCCTCCCCTCAACGTCCCAGGCACGACACAGGAAAGACCGGTTCACATCGTCGGGAACTATTATCTGAATAAATAAATATCAGGACCCTATATAATAGTGTTTCATAATTTGCAGAAAAGCTGCATGTGTGTATGTAAATATGTTTGTGTCTGTATACACATGCATTAGGTCATCACACAGAATTTTGCATCTACATTAGATGTGAGTCAGGTTAGCAACTTGGTTAGAGTTACATGGCTACTTAATGATGAAACAATTAGATATTCTTCTTGACCTCAGCAACTCATAATCGTGAGGAGAAGTCATACACAAAACCCAGGTAGGACAGTGTTTCCTGTGCTTAAACAAAAATGCAGGTAACTTACACAGCATCAGAAACTCCTCAGAAAGTACACAGAGAGGAGAAGAATACTAAATAGGATAGGCCTTTGGAACTCAACATGTCGTTTACCTTGAGAATGTTGTCGGAAAAATTAAACATTCTGTTACATGATGCCCTCTTTATGATTTTAGTATTACAAAGAGATTTGTTTCTTTTGGATAGACAAATGAGTACATTTTGGTGTATTTATTTTTATGGATCTGCAAATCTTTAACTGCTCTTTTTTTTTTCCTCTCTGTGCTAATTTCTAGGAAGCAAAAAGTCAATTTTGCAACCCACGTGCAGCAAGTGTAGCGAACCTTACAGAAAAAGGGAAAGATAATTTATCATCGACTCTGTTCGTTTAGTCTGGTTTGAAGCAAACATACACCACACGGCTGGCAGCAATGCAACAAGCCACGGGCCCTTCAGCCTCATGGACGGCGGTGTAATTCTCCACACGCTGGCACAGAACGCACTGTGCCATCCCATCTGTCTGATTTTGAAGGTTTTCTCTGTCCCATTCTTGAGGGCTTCCTCCAAAATTTCAGTCCTGCTCCTGTCCCAGTGTAACTGTGACTTGGGTTTTCCCAACTTCCATCTGCAACAGTCTGTGACGTAGGTCCCCCCACTTGTGGCATTTCCCACTCTCAGGGGACAGCCCGGTTCAGCCACACATGAGGGGACATATGCCCAGGTGAGACCCACCGAAGGTTCTTTAAGTTTCTCAAGTTGTCCCTGTAAATTGAATCATGTAACATGAATTATGTTTCATTGGAGGACAGTTTAACTTCTTAAATGATGATTTGGCACAATTTATAATATCATTCAAAGAGAACATTTGTTACTGGGATATGGATCCAAACAATTGGGGAGCAAATATTCATTTCTGTACCAGGTATAGGCCAGCTATTAGTCACACTCTTCACAGGGCATCATAAGGATCTCCTTGAGCCTGGAGTGGGCTTGCTGGAGAGAATGTGCCACTCCAAAGCAGAGATCTTTCAAGGACATGATAGATTCAAGGGTACAATATCAATAAACTTTTCTATGATTTTCTCTCTATTTGGCCACCTATCACTAACATTTTTCCCACTTAACATCAGGCATTAAAAATGATTTTTCAAATGAACTTTGTATATATTTATCCTTGACATTTCCTTATTGGAGTAAATATAAGTTCTTTTACCAGTGTACAACCCAGTGTCCAGGACACTTTATCTGCACATTAAATATTTGTTAAAAAAATTTTTGTGTTCAATAACCTAGAATAGTTTGCTAATTCTATTATTTATACTTGATGAGAGGGACATTTTGTGTCTAAAATGTGTGAATAGATGAATTTGCAATAAAATGGTAAATATCTAAATACGTATATTATTAGATGATGTAATTCAAAGGCAAGGAGAGGCCTTGGGTTTTATCTAATCAGAATGCTTCAGAGCTAAGGAAACGAACTGACGCGCTCTAAGTCACACAGCTAATTCATGCAAAATTGGGGCTCCCAGATCAGAAATCCCCACCCTACACATCAGTGCTCTTGGCACAGAACGTTCTTCCTGAGAGCATCTCATAGATTCTACGTGGGGTCACCCCTCCCTTTCTCCAGGTACAACTTTTAAAATTAAGCATGGTTATCAGCTCCAGTGATGTATTTCCACACTGAGGACAGCACCAGCTCTTTAAGTTAGGCTCGTTGAACCAGTTCCTTGTCTCTGGGCAGGTCACTCACACCACTCTTCAGGTTTGATTGGGACAGTAAACAAAACTGGGAGGAAAAGTAATGTGAAATTTTAAAATACATGCAAGTGGCCTTGACTAGCATCTCTTGAAGGAAAAGTAAGACAGTGCTTTTGTCCTGGAATGCAGACCACCTTCCAGACACAACAACATTCTCAGGTAAGATCATGGAGAGGACCTAGTAGTTTCCCCTTCTTAACAGTTGTAATAAAGGTCCCTTCTCCATCTCTCCACACTGCAGAGTGAATATTTCTTCATGCGTAAAACAAAACCACTTAGAATGCATCCCAAACCTTTTCATAGTAGTCCTCCTATTTCTTGATTTTTCCTTCAAGGAATCACTTCCCTCATAGAATGCAACTTTCATCCCTAAGGGAATTACTTCATTTCTTCATTTTCTTCACAGAATTACTTGTCTTCATTGGATGCAACAGTTAATAGGAGGAACTGTTTTTAAAAGTGTCCTCCTCTCTTCTCCCAAAAGAGTCAGGCATGTGACCCAAGATAGGGCCATCATATGGTCCCATCCTAGACTTTGAATTTTGAGCCAATTGACAGAGAGTGACAACTGTGGTTGGTATTTGATTCCAGCAGAGGGCTTTGATGAGAGGATTCCTGTGGCTTCTTAGACTCTGGAAGTTCCCTAGCTCCTTACTATTTCCAAGTATAGTTCTCCAGCCACTTTGTAGACTCAATGAGCTAGTCAATATTTTTCTTTCAATTCCCACTTTGCTTAAGTTTTCTAGTTTGGGCATCTGTAGCTTGCAACCAAACAACCCTAACTGATGCACTGCTCTAACTCAGCCCTACGCCATCCATTGGCCCACATTACTGCAGCTTCCAAGCTGGTCACTTGTCCCTCAGTGCCTTACTTGTCTCAGTTCACTTCTGTATATTCATCTTTGGTAGGTATCATGTTGCTGTAACATGTTACTTCCTGCTGAAATCCCTGAGGGTACAGAGGAGAGGAATAAAGCAATTCTGGCTACTTCTGGAAGGGTTTCCATGAGGAAAGGGTGACTGGGCTGACAGCTGAAAAATGAGTAAGAGTTGTAGGTGGAACATGGCTGATATGTGATGAAGTTGGAAAAGTGGTGTGGACGAAGAGAGAAGGAGCATGCCCTAAGAACCAGTGGTAAGAGAAAATGGAACTGAAAGTAGATTCCTACAAAAGTGCAGCTCTGCATAATCTGGTGGAGGAGATTGTCCTCATTCTGAGGACAATGGGAACCATTGAAAACCTTTCAGCAGAGCAGAAACGTGATCCAATTGTCACCTTGAAATACACTTGAAGAGTCTCAAAAGCCAGTTGAGGATTCTGTGGGCTAAGTTCATGGCCATTTGCTCTGGGTGTCTTTTACAGTTTCTCTTCTCACACATACCCTTTAAATGTTTGCTAGGACTCTGTCCTCTTCTCTTCCTGGGCAATCTGATCCAGACCTATACTTAGCTTTCTATGTACATGTCGATGACTCCTAAATTTGGCTTTAGCCTAATACTCTCCTCAGAGCTTCAGAACTTTGCATCTAACTGCCTGTTCCACCTCCATTGGGATCTCACAGATGCCTTCAATAAGACATTATAAAAAATAATTTTATTCATTCTTCATGACATCCACTTCTTCCTGTGTTTCCTTATCACAACAAAAGTCCCAACAACCCCCAAGTTATTTAAGTCAGAAATCTTGGTCTCACCATTTTTTTCTTCAATTTTACTGACTATGACCCATGACCATTGAATTAACCACCAAATCCTATGGATTCCATTCATCACAAATTTTGAAACTGACTTCCTCAGTATCATTGCTTTACTTAAGAATTGATACTTTCTGACTCATATTACTGGAAATATATTTTTAATGGTAGTTCTGTTTCTATCACTTACATCCTTAAAATTCATCCTTCCCATGACAGTGGATCTCCATTGGCATCCTTACAAAGTGTAAATGGCCTAGCATGCTATATTTGGTCATTTATGTTCTTCCCCTGCCTGTTTCTTCAGCCCAGTCTCTCACTCGCTCACCATCTCCCTCCTCCTTACTCTAGCCACACCAAACTATCTGAATTTCTGAACATATCTTGAGCTTTCTCACACCTCTATTCATTTGTAGGTGGTACTCCCTCTGCTTAGAATGTTATTCTCCTTCTTAGTCAGCCCAGGCTGCTATAACAACAATACCATAGACTGGGTAGCTTATAAACAAAAGAAATTTATTTCTCACAGTTCTAGAGGCTGGAATTCTGAGATCAGGGTGCTCTTCCCTGCAGTTGCCGACTGTTAACTTCTGGCCGTATCCTCACATGGCAGAAGGGGCAAGGGAGCTCTCTGGGGTCTCTTTTATAAGGGCACTAATTCCATTCATGAGGGCCTGACCCTCATGATCTCATCTAATCCTAATTACCTCCCAAAGTCCACACCTCCTAATACCATCCTATGAGAGGAGGGGACACAACATATGAATTTGGGGGGACACAAGCAGTCCATAAAAACCCCTTTTTACCTTTAACCTTCAGATGAGATATCCCCTTCTCCCTCTTCGGGGGTCAGTGCCCTTCCTCTGGACTCAAAATGCAACTAGCTTTTCCCTCTGACCTCACACTTTTCAGCTGGAATTATAGGTCATTGCATTTGACCCAAACATGGGTATAAACTCCTTAAGGGAAGGACTTGGCCCTATTCCTCTTGCGTCTCATGCAGCCTCCCTGCTCTCAGGCAACGTGTGGTGAACCGTGAACTGAACGGAGAGAGAACGGAGTGGTGTGTGTCTGCTGGCCTGTGGATGTAATATCTCGTGGCTCACCATCTTAAGTGAATCATTAGCTATGGCAGCGTTTCATTTTTTTTCCCCATGAAATCTGTAGATATACATTTATTTTCTCTCATGACATTAGTTCTGCCACATTAAACAATTCTATACTATTTGAATATTTTCACTTGAAAATATGTCTGGGGGTAATAAAGCTGAGGAAACACATTTACAAATGAGGACAGTCGAGTCTATGCTGACTCTTCACTGGGTCCATTTGAGCATCCCTCCCCAGAGCAGTTTTCTTAAATACCAAGAAGTGCTGACACTTTGTGCAACATTAATGAAAGAGTGGGGGGCTTTTTACGTAAATAAAAAGAAAGATTCTGCTGTCCTGGAAATATTCTAGTAGTAGTAAAAAAAAAAATAAGTCAGGGCAGGTATGATTTAGACAAAAGTTATTTTCTGCCTTTTTTGCTTATATGTTACATGTTTGACAGCATAGCTAATTCACAGTACATCTTTTTTTGTTTGTTTTTGGCTACTAAACCATGTTTCAATAAATTACCTTGAAAGTAATGCATTATTTTTTTCTGTATTCACGTGGCAGAGTTATCAGATAAAACAAAGCATATGAAAGTGATTTATAAACATTGAAGAACTGTATACATATCAAGTGCTTTTTTAATGCTAGCAATCGATCATTAATTACTGAGTATCTACTACGTAGAAGTTAACATGCTGAATATCAATACAAAAGTTTAAAAATCATGATCTCTGCTCTCAAGCAATTTACAGACGATTTTGGAGAAACCAAGCAGAGAAATGATAAGCTATCAGCAAAACACAGTCTGTCGTGTGGAGCCAAGAGCTGGCCTAGCCATGCTAGAAGATTTCAGAGGATGGGAGCACAGATTAGAAATGCTTTCTCGAGGAAAGAGAATTAGAGCTGCTGGCCTTGAAAAGTAAATGGACTGTAGAGAGTGTTTATTTCAGGCCTAGCATATGAACGTCTAAGATGGTATTCAAGATCATAGTCCCCTGGGGTTTTCCGCACCCTGTATGATCTCCTGTCCTTGAGGATGGAGGGGTCTTTGGTCATGAAGAGGCGTTGCTCCTGTGATAAGGTTCTGTTTTTGGCAAAGGTGCAAGGATCTTGCAAATGTAAGTAAGGCCCCAAATCAGTTGGGACCTTACCTTAATCAAATTTGAGGTTATACTGGTGGGCGTGACCTAATCAGGTTAAAGCCCTTGGAAAGGGGGCGGGCCTCTTCCTGAAGAGAGAAACTCTCTCCAGCTGACCTTGAAGAATCAAGCAACCCTTGATTCTACAGAGTTCTACAGCCACCAAGAAAGAAATTCTGAGGGAGCTTGGAGGCAGATCTCTCCCAGTCATGCATTTAATGAGAAAGCAGCGTCTTGCATACAGCCTTGTGAGGTCTGGAGCAGAGGACTGAGCTCAGCTATCCCTGGATTTCTGACACATGGGACCCGTGAGATGGTAAGTATCAATCACTAAGTTTGTGGCACTTTATTACACTGCAGTAGAAAACTAATACAACCACCATTGTTTGGGATTCCCTAACTTGAAATTGTCTTAGAGCTACTGTTGGGTTTCGCCCGCCAGCTTTCTCTATAGAACTCCTTGCCTTCTGAGCTGTTCAGAGGCATGTAGGTGGAGCTGCTGTCAGATCCTGCGGGGAGTGAGCAGTCTGTTCTAGGAGGTGATCAGGCTGCGGGCCCAGGGGAGAGAATATGGAGCCCAACACAGTGTGCACACGTGTTTGTCAACACCTGACAATCACAAACTCCGTCTCTGGAGGGGACTTCCAAGTTCACATTTTAGTTCTCTTAGTTTCCCCCTGAGGCTCAGGGTGGCATAGCTAGCTCCTGGGAAAGCTGGAAGTGGAACCCGGGTTTTCTGACACCCATGCCAATGTTCTCAGCACTATCTGACCTCCACTGAGTCAAGGCAAGATCCCACCCTGTGGATCACAATCACTATAGCAGCATCTCATTAAGGTCCGAAAGAACACGATGAGAAATTATCCAGTTTTTCTTGCTTCTATCACACTGGTGGTTGCTTTTTCATGATAAATTAGTAATAACTCACAGGCACATTTGGCAAGCCGAAGAAAAATGGAGTTTTTACAATGCATTGAATAAACATCTTCTGCTTGAATATGTCCTATACTTCACTGCCTTTAGTACAGTGGAAGTTTATTGACGTGTGTACTGCAAGCTATGTTTGAGTGATTGCTTCATATATTATGCTATGCTACATTACATCGTGTTCTTTTTCTGCTTCCATAGCCCAAAGACTTATTGGAATCAGTTGTTTCAGACTCATAAAATATACATGACTTAGAAAAAAAAGATTATTGTACTAAGAATTCCACCAGTCTTTTGAAACTGCTTCCTTGATTATTTGTTGAAATTCATTTCATTTTCCTGTCATTATCCCGGTGCATGTTAAGTCCTACCGTACAGAGTAAAAGTACGATCTGCTCAGCGAGGCGGTTTGTAATGAGCTAGCATGAAACAACATTTTCAGCATTATGGTTTGTTGACTTTTTTTTTTAAAGAAACTAGCACCCATAAAGCAGAAAGTTTGTTTGAAAGTGTGAGTTCTAAAATGAGGCTTTTTCTAAAGCGATTCCATCTAAAATTTAATTAAACTGCCCTGTCTTTATCAATAAACCATCCACATTCCATGTAATAGACATTTTTAGCAGGAAGATTTATGAGTCTGTTGAAGCAGCAGGGTTGAGGAGAAAATGCACAGAAAGTGGAGGCTGGAATCATTGCCTGGAATGTCTTCCATCAGCCCTGCCAGACCTGCCCTCCACTATCTCCACTCTGCTCTCTTCCGAAAGCCCATTTACATGGACCTAGAGGACAGATCCTTCACCTTCTTCCTTCCCACTGAATGTGACAATTGGGAGGAGAGAGTGGGGGATGGATAGTGAGGTGGGGGAATTCATGTGTTCAGCTGCTTTCTTGGCAGGTCACTGCAGCGTGACAACTTCCTCTACCAAGGGCCACAGCTCATCTCAGGGGGCCCTTTCCACATGGTGCCTTCTCTAGGTTTCAGTGTCCACTCCAGGGTGGTAGAGTTTCTCATCCCAGGGTCCTGCTTCATCCTTGTTTTTCCTAAACACTGCCCACGTCATTGTAAATAGTCCCTTTGTAAACTCTCCTTGATAGCAAATTTGAATGCACCAGTTGTTTTTTGCAGGGACCCAAGATTGCACAGTTATGGTTCTTGGGTGTGTCATCTACAATCTCTGTGTGTGTCCTTTATCCTCTTCTAAAAATAAGGGGAAAATATTCCTGCTCAAATTGCCTCATGAACCTATTAGGAGTATAAAATGTGAAAATATATGGTTAAGTGCCTTTCAAGGTTTAATGTTTTTATTCAATACACATATGTTGAAGGCTTAGATTGTGGTAGACACTAGAAAGTCAATATGTAAGGATACAAAATGGATTAAGTATGATCTCTGCAAACTGATAACTGTAATAGAAAGACTGATGAAACTGAAGCTGAGACTAACAAGATGACACGCAAGTTCAGTGTAGCTCAAATCCCAGTTGGGGAAGAGGGATGATGGAAGTTTCCCGAAGAAGGTGCCTTTTGAATTGGATATCAAAGCGTGCATGGGATTTGGGTACAAAAATGGCCTAGCTAATCCAGGCTGAAAGAGAATGGTGAGCAGGAGCGGGGGACTTTGAAGAGCCTGGTAGTTATTTAACCAGGCTCAAAGTGTTTGAGGCACTTCCATATATGTCCGGTTTCAAAATGTGAGCCACTTTCATAACAGGCATTTTCTGTACTCCAGCTCAGTGGTTGGTTCTCAAAGTGTGGTCCTGGGACCAGCAGTGTCAGCATCACCTGAGAACTTGTTAGAAATGCAAATGCTCAGCCCCACCCCAGACTTGTTGAATCAGAAATTCTGGAGGTGGGCCCAACGATCGTTTAACGAGTCCTCCGGATGATTCCAAGGCTGCTGAAGTTGGAGAAGGACCACTGTAGCTGTGTATCAATTCCCTGCAGGTGGTGAATGGTGGAGCCTGGGATCGATGGACGGGGGCCTCCACGCACCGTACCTGCCCACAGGACGCTGACGTGGAGTCAGGAAATTACTCTGCTTCTGCCTCGAACTCCATCTGTGACTGAAGTCAACTCCTCTTTGATCTCAGTCCTTTAATTTCCACACATAACATGAGGAACTTGAATTATTTTTTCTTTAAGATCCCTTCCATTTCGGACATCTGTAGCCTCAAGTATTTTTTCTCATAAAAAAATAATGAGGAGGTATTGAAGATAGAGCTCTGGACTCACAGAAGATGAGGGTGCGAATCCGATTGGCTACCTCTTGGTCCTGCGACCCTAAGGTCTCATCGCCTTGCTTGGCTCAGCTTCCTCCTCTAAGTTGGGAATAACACCATCCACCATGCAGGGCCACTGAGAGGATAAAAGGAGATACTACTAGTGAAAGTGGGAAAGCAAAATAGTGCTTCTGTTTTCATGAAGTCCTATTCATTGTTGAGGTCTCAGTGCATGGGGTGAATTTCACGGACATTCTCTCCCACTGCCTGGTCCAGGTTAGGTTTTTCTATTACAAACTGCTACAGTCTCACACAGCCATCCCCCATAGCTGGATTGTCATTTCATCTACTTTGGGGATTACTAGGTTAATGTCTATTCTCCTGTTAGACAATAGGCCCCATGATGGAAACACCATGCCTTTTTCTTTTAATGCATTGTATATTTAGTGACTACAACATGGCATGCACTCAGTAAATATTTCTTGAATGAATGCATGAGAAGTTCTTGAAAACAATTACTGAGTTTTCTAAATAATCATGCAAGCAGGAACCAAAGGACTGTAGTGAAATAGATCCTAGGTCTTTACAAACAAACATTTCTGACCTGGAATGAATGAGGCAGTGTTCTAAGTCACTTTCCTCGTGGAATTTTTTGCCAATGAAACAAATGAAGGTGAGAGCCTTGGTCTTTAAATACTGCCTCAGCCAGCCAAGTTCTCTGTCGTAATTTAATCGTATTCTCCTGAGTTTTATTCTTAAGTCTCCATCTCCGTGCTACCTGGGGCACCTGGCAGGGCTCTGACTGTAACTCTGGTGTCATCGCACCTGTTCTGCCACCTTCCCCCACTGCAGGTTTACTGGTTCTCTGGTCCTAAATCCTGAGGCTGCCTTGGTTTGGATCTTTCTTGGCTGCTGTGGAACATTCTCCTTCTCTCTCTTTCTCTAATGTTTATATAGATCTGTATCAATATCTCTCTATATATTACCATATATTGATATATCTTATCTATCAATCTGTATTACTGATCTACCTACCTATCCATATCAATAAGAATTGGTTATGTCCATGTGTCCTTTTTTGTCTTCTGATAGTAGAAAAGGTGTGACTTCCCAACTACATTTCTGTATGTTGAGAGATGCCCATCACCAAACTCCTTTAGCACATATTAGCAATTATAAAAGGCATTGGATTGTTTGGCTATCACTGACTTCAAAATGCCAAATACACAGCAGTCTGCTCTCCTGATGCTTGAGAAAGCGGGGTGTGACCAATGATGATCCATCGGCTCTGATATTACCCTCTCATGACAGTCAGTCTTCGGCACTTCCCAGGAATACCAACCAGAGCTGAGTTGGCGGAGGTGCCAGAGGCTTGGGAGCATTAAACACCCAGCACAGCAGTTCTTGCTGTGGCCCCAGAGCAGCAGCTTAGCGCGACCTGTGGACCTGTCAGAAATGAGAACTCTGGGCCCCGCTCCAGACCTGCTGAGTCAGGCACTCTGGGCTGGGCCCAGCCTCTAATACTTGACAAGACCACCAGATGATTCTGATGCACGCTCACATGTGAGAGCCCCGGGCCCGGCACAGTTTTTGATACTCGATAGTGCTCCATTGACATTATCGTTATCTGTGATCAAGGACAAGAAGCTGGGTGGACAACTATTTAGGTAATTAGCTATGCTGGGGCGAGAGCAATAAACTGAAACCATCCTGGCTTTGAGCCTATTTTGGTATTGATCTCATGGCCATCCCCCCCCCCCCATACACACACACACAGAGCTGTCGAATGGGATGCTGGGATGGATGGGAAACCCAGTCCACATCTACAAACAACTCAGGCCACATGTGCTCTTCAGGAGTCGTCACTGGGCACGTCTGTGTTGCCACGGGTGGCACCCGACTGTCGTTATCAATGGATTAATGTTTCCTCCTCCATGGGATGGCTCCTTCGAAAAGGTATCAGAACTCACTGTGCAGCCCTCTATCGAACACGAGCCCTCCACATTCAAAACCCATGGTTCTCATTTGCTCCTCACGGACCCGTGCATGGGTAGAGCAGGGGTTTTCATCACTTCCTTTCATCACTGTCCTAACTGGTTTATAGGAGTCAAGGGGAAGTCATGTTGGTCTCAGAACCCCCACCTTTCTCCCACCAGCCTGACACCATCTACATTGCAGTCTTGGCCTCGGGGAACGACTGACATCAGGGGAGAGAGCAGAAAGAAGCATGTTTCCTCCTGGCATCAGATTCCCAGGGCCTCTACACTTTCAAAGATAGCAGTCACCTAGACAGAATACGGATGCATGGCCACCTACGAACTCCTTCCCTCCCGGGCACTTCAGTCTGGTGGCAGTTGGACCAGCACACATTAGGCAGGCCTGGATTTGAAAGTGACTCTCCACTTAAGAGTTGTGTGACTTGGGCAATTTACATGGCCTCCTGAGTCTCATCATCTGTAAAATGGAGACAACAAGATCCAGCTCGAGGATCAGTGTGAAGAATAAATAATTGAAATGGCCTAAGAACAATTCTGCCATTGTAGGAGGGGCTCATAAACGTTATCTCCCCTCTCTTTCAAACCTTACCTGACAGATATGGTATGATTTGGTCAAATCACTTCCGACTGTCTTCTCTCATGCTGCAAGCAGCTGATTCTAACCAAATCAGTGAACCATCTGTTCCTTCATCTACCTGTTCATCCTCTACCAATCCACCTACCATTTCATCTGGCCCCAAAGTATGGACTCAGTGTGGACTGTGTGTCTGCAAGACCCTCAGGAGCAGGACAAAGTGAAAATTCTCCTCTCCCGCCCCTGTCACCCTGCCATTAATATTTTCCCTTCCTCTCAGAGTTCGTCCTCCACACCCCACCCCATGAGTCCTCCAGACAGAATTTATGTCACCTTTCTCTGTACTCAGCAATTTAGATTAATAATGAAAACAGAATTTATCATAATCGACTTTTTTGTGTGTGTGTGTGAGGAAGACCAGCCCTGAGCTAACATCTGTCCAATCCTCCTCTTTTTGCTGAGGAAGACTGGCCCTGGGCTAACATCGTGCCCATCTTCCTCTACTTTATATGGGACGCCACCACGGCGTGGCTGACAGGCAGTGCATCGGCGGGCGCCCGGGATCCGAACCTGCGAACCCCGGGCTGCCAAGCGCGGACTAAACTGCTGCGCCACCGGGCAGCCCCAATAATCGACTTTTTAAGACACTTATCTGTGTATAACCTTTAATACATTCATCCATGTCTGTCTCTCTTCCCTAACAGAAGAACCTTTCTCCCTCCTCCCTCACACAGAATCTAACAGAATGTTCTGCTTTTAGTAAGCCCTCAATTTCTGTTGTTATAATGTTGATTAGAAAGCCGAGAAATGGGGTTCTCCTGCCCTGAAAAAAATTGACAATCTGGTTGAAAAGGTATGAGTGTGAAACTATTCACCCTCTCAGGTTGGGTGTTCTTCTTTTCTATGCTTTGCTTTCAATGTTGCCCATACTTCATCACAAAAACCTCTAATGATTGTATATCTTTAGCTTTAATTAATGTCTGAAGTGCTACATTTTCCTCGAAAAATGTTTAAAGTAAACTCAGAGAGATGGATTCAGAAGTTGCAAAGATTATTACAACACCAAACCTTAAAGTTGCAGCAGTTTCAAGATACCCCAAATGCCTGCAGCTCTCTCTCCCCCTGTGTTCATTAAAATCCTGAAATGAAGTAGTCATACTGTTTGGTCACTTTAATCAGTGTTCGTTGGACCAGTAAATGGAAGACGGATAATAACAGATCGTTTGGGGAGCACTAGGTTTTATTTGCTTGAAACTAACAAATGCAAACCTTTTACAGAGTGGAAACAGAGTAAACTCACGTGCCTTAAGGGACAAAATTCCTAGCTGGAAAATTTCCCCAGGCAGGAACTTTGGGGAGCAGCCACATTTCTGCTTTGACTGCTGTAAGTGATCATCTTATGTCTACAAATTTTTTCTCCTGAGGTTGGGCACAGCAGATGATGGATAATTCAAGACAGACTTCATGTTTTACATCAATCCCCCACCCATGTGCCAGCCCAGCGGAAATACGTGCAGTTTCCAAATAGCCACCATGTATCTGCACATTCCATTTGGACATCCTACAATATTTTTGCCTCTGTTAATTTGATGAGCTCTTATTTGGTCTTTAAAAGACTGTACAGAAGTCCTCCCACTCAGGAAACCTCCGGCACCCCCCCTCCCACCCCAGCCTGACTCAGGGCCCCCTTTCCTCAGGCTCCCTGGCCTCTTTTGTGGCTATCATCACACTGGACTGTGTCAGCATTTACATTTCTGTCTATCCAACTAGACTATGAATGCCATGAAGGCAGACAGTGGGACTCCGTCATTATTCTATGCCCGGTAAATTTTTAATGAATGATGAACAAATAAAAGGGATTTCAAACTCACAACTGGTGATAATCAAGAGACAGTTTTTAGCCCCGATGGAGGAGACACAAATGTTTGGTCACAGATAGCTTTTGTCACCCCTAGTGTATTCAGTCTTGGTCCTCACGTTGGGGTGATCCATCTGGCCACAGCTTCCAGGGAAACTTAGGTGACTGATGTATGAAACTGGGCTTCCACTCACAGGAGTGGAACTCCTGTGATTTGAGGGATTTCTCAGCTGAAATTGAGGCTGAAATTCAGCAGTTTGTTCCAAATGGTCATGGGTTGTCATTTTCTGCCCATGTTCTTCCACCAGACAGTGGCATTAATTCAGCTCTCAGATTGCTGTCCTGTGAGAACACGCAAAAAATGTTTATTAGGGATGTGTGATCTTCCAGATGTGCCCCAAAGGGCAGACCATGGAGTCTGTCACTTTCCTGGCTGTGAACTCTGTCCCTCTACTTGAAGGCAGTGTGGTAGAATGGAAAGAGCACTCTCCTGGCCATCAGAGAGTGGACTGTAAACCCCGCTCTGCTGCTGTGACCACCCGGTATAGGCGGAGCAGGCCGTCTGAATTCTCTGAACTTCAGTTCCCTTTCTGTGAAATGCTGGCATTAACTCTCTTGAATGCTTCACCAAGAGTTGTACTAAGTGCTTTGTGAGTTTTGAGGAGAACTCTATGCATAAGGGGTTCCTTCCTCCCTGACAGAAGGCCGTGGACTGCTGTCCGTTTCCAGGGCAGCCCTCTTCATCAGGTGGGAGTGATAAGAACACAGACACCTGGCAGAAGAGTGGGTTTTCTTTCATATTTTCCTAATGACTTGTCTTAATAAAGAAGGAAATAAAAAAACACACGGGATTTCCAGAGCTCTTTCCTCTGCCGACGGAGGTTTACACTCTCCTGTGTCTCCCCCGTCCCTCAGGCTCCAGCAGGCTCACTTAGATTAGATTGGAGGAAAGGTGAGTCCTTGCCCCTGGGAGTCACCCTGCAGGCCACGCCCTCAGCCCCCTGATCTCCATCCCTCTCATTGCCACCAGTCCTACTTCACTGCAAAGACTCTCAGGTCACTCAGATTAAGTCATTGTTATGGTCTGAATTGCATCCCCTCAAGCTTCATATTTTGAGGCCCTAACTCTCCATTGTGATAGGATTTGGAAGTAGGGCCTTTAGGAGGTGACTGGGGTTAGATGAGGTCATGGGGGTGGGGCATCTGTGATGGGATTAGTGTCCTTACAGGAAGAGACACCAGAGAGCTTGCTCTCTGCCTCTCTCCACACACACCAAAGACAGTCTGTGTGAGCACACAGCAAAATGGCAGTGTCTACATGCTAAGAAGAAATCCTCTCACCAGAACCCCACCATGCTGGCACCCTGATCTTGGACTTCTAGCCTCCAGAACTGTAAGAAAATACATTTCTGTTGTCTAAGCCACCCAGTCTACGGTATTTTGTTATGACAGCCTGAGCTAAGACAGTCATCGTTCTCTTGAAACCAGATGTCACCAGTGTATAAGTCTAAGCATTGCTCTGTTAAAGTCCCTGCAGCATGTATTTTGAGCTTCTGAGAACAGAAGCTTTATTTGTGGTTATATTCACAGAAATTTCTAAGTACCTGCTCTCTGCCAGCCACTGTTAGGTGCTGAGGATACTGAGATGAACCCACAGATCAGAGTCCTTGCCTCATGGGATTCAGAGGAGATAGCTGTGCATACTAAGAACTAGAAAATGATCTATTGAAGGGGCCGCCCGGTGGTGCAGCGGTTTAGTCCGCACTTGGCAGCCCGGGGTTCGCGAGTTCGGATCCCGGGCGCCCGCCGACGCACTGCCTGTCAGCCATGCCGTGGCGGCGTCCCATATAAAGTAGAGGAAGATGGGCACGGATGTTAGCCCAGGGCCAGTCTTCCTCAGCAAAAAAGAGGAGGATTGGCGACGGATGTTAGCTCAGGGCTGGTCTTCCTCACAAAAAAAAAAAAAAAAGAAAGAAAATGATCTATTGAATGCCAGCAATCCTCCACTATGTGCGGTATGAAAGGCCTGATCCACAGAAGCTCCTTATTAAGTTTGTTTTATCAATTGAGAAACAATCTAGATTACCAGTGCTTAAAAAAAAAAAAAAGTTTACATAAATATGAGAGTTTTGGCCAGCAGAAAGTTAGAGGGCACAGTCCCCAAGACCGCCCTCACTTCTGACACTGACTTTAAGGTTGGGGTTTCCCAAAACTACCCCCTGTTTCGATAATTCGCTAGAACACACTGACAGCTGTTAAACTCATATTAAAGGGAAAGGATACAGTTTAAAATCATCCAGAGGAAGAGATGCATAGGGCAGGATCTGAGAAGGTTTCAAATGCAAAGCTTCCATTGTCCTCTCCCCATGGAGTCAGGCCGTTTTACCCTCCTGGCATGGATGCCTGATGATATGCAGGGGGTATTGTGGACCAGGAAAGCTGTCTGAGCCCCACAGTTCAGAGTCGTTACTGGAGCTTCATTAGGTGGGCATGATTGATGGATTGCCCACATGGTTGATCTCGGCTTCCAGCTCTACTGAAATGCTGTGATCCAAAGACCCCCCAAATCACATGATCACCTTTCTGTCCTTCTTGTATGACTAGCTCCCATTCTAAGACTCTCAGATACAACTGGCAAACCCTCAGATCAGCCTCTGCCCTAAACAATGACAATCCTAACAAACCGGACATAGGTTACTTCCCAGATGCAAAGGCAAAGGCCAGAGCTTTTGTTGGGCAAGGCCAAATTCTTTTTTTAAATTTTTTAATGATTTATACAGCTGAGAATATTCTTTTTTTTTTTTTTTTGAGGAAAATTGGCCCCGAGCTAACATCTGTTGCCAATCTTCCTATTTTTCTTTTTTTTTGTAGGTTCTTCTAGTTCGTCTATGTGTGGCATCACCACCTCAGCATGGCTTGATGAGCAGTGAGTAGGTCCATGCCCAGGATCCGAATCGGCGAACCCCTGGCCACCCAAGGGAACCTGTGAACTTAACCACTATGCCACCGGGCCAGCCCCTCAAGGCCAAATTCTTTACTCCGCAGGGAACATTGCAGAAGTGCATTGTTACAGAGCTCAAGGAAAATTCCACACAGCCTGGAGAATACAAAGTAGTGGAAATAGTGTTGCATTCAGTGGCAGACAGACTGAGGTTTGAATTGCAGGTCAGCTAGTTACTAACTGCAAAACTCTAGACCGGCCACTTCATTGCTCTGAACCTCAGTTTCCTCACCTGTGAAATGGAGAAAACGGCAGTATATCAAATTGGGGAATTAACTTAAAAACTGATTTTTAAGTATCTACCACAGTCCCTGGCACCAAGCAGGTGGCCAATAAGTGGCTTTTCTCTCAATTTTTTCTTTCTCTTCTTCTTACTCCTCACTAACAAGAAGGGGTTGCTGAAGCAACAGACACCTCTCCTTGGTAGAGCAGCTGCTTCTGCCTCCAGCAGAATGGTTATAACAGGAGGGATCCTTTTTTTTAAACACACACACACACACATACATGCACTTTAAATTAAAGAACCGACTCTCCAACGCTATGTCAGTGATTTCAGCAGTTGTGAGTCAAAAGGAACTATCACAAGGGTATGGTTTCCATGGCAACTGCCATGGTTACAGAGAAGAAAGGAGGGGAATGGGAGAGACAGCCTTCTTGTCCACTGTCCTTCCATGGCATCCACTCGGGGTCATTCTACAGCACCTCCAGGAAGATGACCTGCTTCTTTTACTGAAAAGATTCTTGAGTGATGGTGCTGGGCCACTTGGAGAAGACATTGGAAGGCTCTGGTTCCCTGTGCCTGTCCTCTCACTTTAGAAGACCAGCCACGAAATGGATCACTTCAAGTGATGATAGTTTTATCACTGAATCTCAGGATCTGGATGACTGGATACCAAACATGCTAAAGGTAGTGTGGAGTGGGGAGTGTTGGAGAGGGAAGGGGTAGGGAGGCTGGGGTTGCTTCTGATGAGTTGGAGGTATGATTCAATTGCCTGTTAAGGTTCATCCCACCCTGAGTCAAGAATAATCATTTTCAGGCATGTATCTATGCCAGCAGTAGGGTAGATTCAGTGGGCTAGATGAAGAAGCAAACTTTACTTCCCAGAAGTCAAGTACTCAAGAAGTAGGCGCAAAATAAAGCCATTTAACTTAGTGTTTTCGATACATACTAAAAACTGGACATAAATTATTTTAAGTCCAGGAGGGAAGTCAGGACATGAAGCAACTTAGAGAAATGTGTGAACATGACAATAGTCACAGAAGCATCTACTGTGTTAGAAAAGGCTCACTTGCAGCTACACAAAGGTCCCGATGGGCCTTATGTCCCATCTGAAGACTTTCATGATCTGGCCTTTGCTTCCTCTCCTGAGGGCTGCATGCTTTCTCTCACCTCCATGCCTCTCCACATGATTTTCATTCTGTCTGAAATGACTCGGCGCCAGCAACACCACTACCGTCTTCCTCCTTACAAACGTCATGTCTTCTCAAGTGTTGGGTCAAGCATCTCCTCATTTGTAAAGCCAGCCCTCACTCCTCCAGGTAGTCTTGGGGCACTGTCCCTACATAGGGGTTCTCAACCTTTGTTCCCTAGCCTCCACAGAGCCAACCACCACCAGTGCAAGCTCCAATGTCGCCTCTTCCCTGAAGCCTCCACAGCTTTCCGAGCAGACACCCCTGCTGCCCTTGGTCGGAGCATCTCTTGGATGCCTAGTACTATCCATCATGTAGATTAGTCTGTATACAGACTAATAGAGGCCTCAATGCCACTGCCAGGCTGGGACTCTTGAGAATGAATCTAGATTCTTGATTTATTGTCATATGGCTACAGTGATCGGCATGTAATAAGAAAACAATCATTTGTTGAAAGACAGAGCAATTCTGGAAGAGTATGTGTTGAAAGTATTTGTTGGATGAATACTAGAATTTTATCAAAGAGGATACCTTTTACAGCTATTTATACAGAGGACGTTTTATTGTGATTGTGCTGTCATTTTATGAGATTCCTATGGCTGCCGTAACAAAGTTCCACAGACAGGCGTTTAAACCAAAAGAGATTTTTTTCTCTCACAGTGCCAGAGGCCAGAAGTCTGAAATCACAGTGTTGGCAGGGTTGTGCTCCCTCTGAGGCCTCTAGAGGGTCCGTCCTTGTCCATTCCAGCTCCTGGTAGCCCCAGGCTGCCCTTAGCTTGTGGATGCCCTTAGCATCCCACATGTCTCAGCCTCAGCTGGCCGTATCCACCTTCTCCCTGTGTTTTCACATTGTCTTCTCTGTGCAGGGCTGAGTCCAAATTTCCCTCTTCTTATAGGGACACAGATTAGACGACAGGCCCACCCTACTCCAGGATGACCTCCTTTTAACTTGACTAGTTACATCTACAACAACAACCCTATTTCCAAATAAGGTCCCAGTCAGAGGTACTGGGGGTTAGGACATCAACGTGTATTTCTGGGGGACTCAATGTAACCCACAGCGCTTGTCACTCCTCTTGCAAGGATACGGAGATTTGGACCTACTTGCAGTTTCGGTGTAACTGAAGTCTTGACCCATTAGGATTGGGATCATTTTATTTTGTTACTTTATTTTCATCCTCTTGTTTATCTTTTGTTCCTTTAAAAATGTGTTTTAAATGTAGGCAGCACCCGGTTAGAGGGCCTCCAGGGCCTTCAGATGGACAGGATCCCAGTGGGATGACAAGAAAAGCAGCAGCCGCATGCACACACGGGCGTGCACGGCTTTGCTCACGACGGGTAGAGGCAGGAATATATTCACAGCATATGGGATGCAGGGAGACGCAGAGGTGCCCTGGGAGCCGGGATGCAGGGAAGAGCTTCTCAGGGCTCTGGCGTGCAGGGGAGGGGACAGAAATAACCGGCAAATCCCTTCTCTGTGGAGAACCACCAGTGAAAAGGAACAACAGACAAGTGACAGGACAGGGATCTGGGCTTGCAAACCGGACAGGTTGTGGCTCCAGATGGCAGAAAAAGAAGAAGAGGAACCATGAACAACAACAACAGTTTTATTCAGTTTGAACATTCACAAAGTTTTCTTTAATTATTACTCCCTTCTGGGACTCCAGCTGCACAAAGAGTTGAGGGGCAGACCCAGCAGGGAGGCCGGCTAAGCCAAGAGCTGGCCGGGAGCTTACACAGGGCCTGGCCAGCTTCGGCTCTGAGCGGGGAGGAAGTTCTTGACTGTTTTCCAAGGGGCTCAGGTGACAGGCTATCAGGTGGGTGGCTGGAGTTTCTCTCCCTCCAGGTACGAGGGCTTTGAGCTAAGGTGACCAGACAGCTGGGCTGGGAGAGGTGTGTTTCCTTGCTCAGTCAGTCACCACATTTGAGCAGCTGCTGGGAGGGCAGCCTGGCAGGACTGTCCACGGTGCTGGCCAAGAGCCAGGACATACACAGCACAGAAGAGACCAGACACATCGGGAGTGAGCCTGGGCAAAGCAATAGTGGATGTTTTCAAAATATCCTTCTGCGAAGACAGACCCTCCCAGGGAAACGTCAACTCCCTCACCTGGAGTGCAGTTCGTGTGTGTCTGAAATGTGGGAAGCATGCCTGAAAGAAGAAGCATGGGGAGTGCAGCATGGGGAAGGCAGCCTTAGCTTTGCCAGTTTCCACTGTGGACCCCAGAAAGGTGCTGGACTCACGGAGCCTCGGTTTCTCACTGCCCAGCAAGTCCCCTTCCTTCACTGGAGAGAGAAGTCTGCAGTGTACTCATGCAAAGGACAGGGCTGCAACAGGCACAGACTGAAAGCACATGTCTCACCACCCTCATGGTGGTTTTCTGGACAGGCCTGGCCCTCCCTCCTTCTGGCTGAGAGAAAGGAAGTCACATTCACAGGCACGGATGCCAACAAACTCTAAACCAAGAAGAGAGCCCTTCTTTCCCTGTCAGATCTCTAAAGAAATACAATCACCCTGTATGACTCCCAATGGGATGAGAACCAACTGGCCTTGCCTCTGTGAAGGAAGGCATGCACAAGGCCACTAACTGAACATGATACCATGCTCTACTCAGCAAATCAATCATGAGCATACTTCCCTTCCATGCATGTTTTTCTTTAAGACTTTACATAATTAGTTCAAATAATCCAATAATATGACAACAAATATTCTAAATCTATTACTGCAAATTAAAAAATATATAATAATAATATGTCTACTGAATCTAAGTTGAATCGCTAGCTGCAAGGGCAGAGTGGACCTGTAGAAATGATACTGAGCTGGATGTCAGGAGATCTAGGCATAAATTCTTGTTCTCCTGTGGGAGTGCTATGTGACCTTCTTCAACCTCTTGGATTCTCTGTGCCTCTGTCTCTCCAACGTGAACATGAGGCCCCAAATACAAAGTTGTTTTCATGGCCAAGTGAATACACAGATGAAACAAAATTCTGACTTGATTAAAATGCTGCACTACATACACTATACATGTTCATGTGTATTGGCACACATATGTGCACATTTGTCTGCAGGGGCATTCATCTTCTTTGGCGCAGAATATTCTTCTGTAATATAAAATTATTTTAGACTTGCAATAATTACACATTGATTTCATGGAGTGTTCTTATCTGAGAAACCAAAGATTCCGTTTTCTCAATATTTTCATCTCTCCTATGCATGCCCTGCCACACAGAGATGTCACTAGGCTGTGAACACCTAGAAGACATGGCCTGACTCTCATCACTTGCCTTTGCCTCCCCATCTCCCACAACAGGGCTTGGTACACAGTGAGTGCATGGTGGTTTTTGTTGGACTGTTACACAAACACAGTGGGACCCAGGAAAGCCCCATGGGTGAATTAACAAGGCTTTGGAAGTGAGACCCATGCTCCAGGTCAGCAATCACCTCTGGGAATCACAGATAACACCAGGTTAGAGTGGTGTTGTGCTTGGCCGTGGGTAAACACTGGCTGAGTGGAGGGCAGGAGGCTGGAGGGAGGGCAGGGTGCCCTGCTGGACAGTCTTTGCCTGGAAGCCATGTCTCTCTCCAATGACAGTATCCATGATTTTGGATAAAATTCAGGAGTCATCATTTCTGATTAGGAGACAAGGAGGTCAATTTGCAAGAGTAAAAGGCCCTTGTGGAAAAAGAAGCCC
The DNA here is from genome assembly GCA_031878705.1 of Tapirus indicus. Classification (NCBI taxonomy): domain Eukaryota; kingdom Metazoa; phylum Chordata; class Mammalia; order Perissodactyla; family Tapiridae; genus Tapirus; species Tapirus indicus. The sequence goes on along the minus strand of CM062923.1, from coordinate 5,892,986 downwards.
GTGGGATCCCAGCAGCGTCTTCTCCACTGAGCAGGGCAGACCCCGCAAGCCTTCAGTTGGAAGCAGCAGAGGTCCACAGAGGCTGCCTCGACTTCCCTGATGAGGACTAACCAAACCACCCCTCAGCAACGGCCCATTCTCTCTTTCACTTGGAAAAAAATATATTTTCAAGGAAGGCGTGGTAAGCCACGAGTAGTTCTGGACATTCTTGTGTCAAAGACCCCTCAGCCTCTGGGGGTGACGGTGGTCTCAGGAGCAGAGCACTCGCATCCATGCCCTCTGCCCTGGTTCTTCAGAGAACAGACACAAATGCCTACCGTGGGCCGCCCCTGAGGGACCAACACTGAGTGGGATGCGCAGGAGGGCAGGGCAGCTACGTTTATTTCAGGGCGACTCGAGAGGGCTCTCTGAGCTAGGTGTCTCGTATCTCAGGACCCCGAGCCCCGTCAGCCACGGGGCCTGGCGGTTGGCTCCCTTTCACTCTCCCCTCAAGTGATCAGGGTGCAGGCTCAGAGGTCTGCCCTCCCAAGATTGTGTCAAATCAGATAGAATCCCACCCGATTCAACTCCCCAGAAATGATGAATGTGTCCTCCAGGCCAACTTTTAGATAAGTCAACTGTTTCTCTGTTAGCAATGGTCTGTTGAAGGTTGGAACCCGAGTCTTCACTTGATACACAGGAAACAGAGGTCCCAGAGGGAAGGGATGCACCAGGATCGCCCTGAAATGAAGGCAGGGCAGTTTCTGGAACCCTGGCTTGCTGCCTCCCAGCACAGATTGCTACCGGTCACTGAGCGTGGCTGGTTCACTGGAGAGGGCACAGCTTCCCAGGAAAGGCTCCAGGCTTACAACTAATTAAAGGTTCACACGAGGTTGGGGGGTGGCACTGAGCTGCTAATGCTTCTGACATCCATCCAGATTAAAAATAATCCACTGTTCATGGTATCAGAGACCTTTGTGGCGCTCCCTCTTCTCACAAGTGATTCTGGTTTTGTTCTCCCTTTTGCTAGACTAGCAGCGTTTTGGCCCAAAATGAAAATCAGCAAACAAGACATTTGGAATGGATTGGAATTGACAGGCAGCTTCTCTTTTGGATTCTTTCTCTTCCTCTCTTCCTCCTCCCTCCTTCCCTCCCTCCCTCTCTCCTTCCTCCCTCCCTCTCTCCTTCCCTCCCTCCCTACCTCCTTCCTCCTGTCCTCTCTTCCTTTCTTTCCTTCATTATGTTAGAAGCAGGGGAACTAGGGCTCTACTGAAACGCAGAGTATTCCCCCGTGGGAATACAGGGATGAACACAGACTCATTCACGAATCCATTTGGTATCCAGACAGTCAGTTTTTCCTTCATTCTTTAAGTCAATAAACCTTACTGGGCACTAACTAAGGACAGAGTATTGTTCTCGGCAGGCACCAGAGATACAAAGGGAAACAAGGCCCTGCTGAGACTGGACTCTCTAGAAAACAGAATCGGAGGCAACATCTAAGCACAGTCTCAGAGCACGAAGACAAAGAGAGCTGAAGACGGGAAGAGGGGAAAATACAGGTGGGCGTCCCCAAGCTGGCTTCACCCGGAGCCACGGTGGCCTGGAAGCCTCCGGGCATCTCCGCACAGGACGCCCAGAGCACTGCCCGTGGGAGGCGGTCCACATAAAGGGATGGAGAAAGCCATGTCTGCTGCTCCCCTGGGCTCTGGTGTCCCACTGTCAAGGTCTTCGCATGGGGAGGTAAATCCCCTGCACTCAGCTGAGTCACCTGAACCCTTTGACACCTCCCAAGAAAGTCGGAGCCCACGCCCTGCGGTGTGGCCATTCACCTGAGTCAAGAATTGGGCAGATGGTGGGGCTCAGGAGGCAGGTGAGGCCGGGGAATCTGAGGTGGTGAAGGAGATGTAGTCCAGCACTGGTCCTTAAAGAGCACAGGGTCCAGGGTGGGAGGTGGAGAGGTAGTCATAATTATTATTATTATGACTAAGACATGTTCACGCACTGGCTTTGTCAGGCACCGTGGTAAACACTTGACATGAATTACGTAATTTAATACCCAAAATGAAAGAGTATTTCCTAGATTTCTCTATTATATGAATTAGGAAACTAAAAGATAGAGTGCTGTTGATTTACCCAGGGTCACTGAGCTGGCAGGTGGCAAAGCTGATGGTCGCACACAGACATCAGGTTTACCTCCCCGGTTTCCTGCTGGAAATTGTTGCTCAGGGATTAAGCCTGCAGGCCATTGTCTGGGAGGCATGGATAGCAGCCCTCCAGAGCTGTGGGTGCCCCACCCTTGTCCCCTGGGTCCCCACTCAGGCTCGCTAACTGCGTCCAACCATGTACAGGGGGACATGGGGCAGTACGAGGGTGTTTTCTCCAAAAAGTTAAAGTAAGAAAATGTATTTGCAGTCTACTAATTAAATGCTTGGAACACTGCACTGAACTACAGAGTTTAGGTCAGTGTTGAGTCTCTGAGGGATTTTCCAGTAGATGGTAGAACTTTTCTCCCACAGGGTTCAGAACAAGTTGAGAACCAAAATAAAAGAATGGCAGGTGGACGCCAAGAACACCCGTGCTTACCACATGTCCATGCTGACAGTCACGGTTAGCGGGGGAGCCCTGCTGGGAGGTGTGACGCCAGGATGAGGCCGCCTGGCCCACCATCCCTCCCGGAAGCTCCTCACACCTAAAGGCACCCAGGGCAACCTCCAGGGGCAGCAGGAGAAAAGAGGAGTGAGGCCGGAGCTCAGGAAAATCCCTTTTCCTGGAAGCTGTTCCCGTACAACAGGCTAGGGCGTGAAGGGCTCCCAGGCCATCTAACGGTGTTGAAACCTGTTCATAACACAAGCCTGCAGAGAGAAATATATACCGGGAAAGTCCCGGAGGCAAATGCGGCAACATGGTGACGTTTTTGGAACACCCGTGGTGTCCAGGCCCTGAGCTGGTCGCCTTCTCCACACCAGTTCTAGTCCTGGCCACAGCTCTAGAGGCGGGTGTCATTGTCATTCTCACTTCACAGTGAGGACACTGAGGCCCAGAGACAAAGTACAGTGATGAAGACCACCTGAGTAGATAGACCCAAAGGGGGTGCTTGATCCCAAGCTGTGGTGGCTTTCAGTGGTCATGTGCTGTGACTCTGGGTTGCCATGGCCCGGGACTGTGCAGCTCAGCCCTACAGATAACCGGGTTGCGAGGTAGAAGCACCTGGTTGTCTAAGCTGGAGCCCAAAGACATTTCATTCCTCTCACTGCATCCCTTTGCTTGGATCGCACACTCACCAAGCCAGCCCCTGGTTATCACTTGGCTTCCTATGGGGCTTGTCTGCAAGGAGAGATTGTGAGTCAGGCCCACATCGATGTCTGGCCTCTTCCTAACAGATGCGGCTCTCCAAGCAAATTAATAAGTCATTCTGGCTGTAGACACCAGTCTCTTGGGGACGTAGCCTGGATCAGCCTCCATGAGTCTGATCAATCCAGAGGTACTCAGGAGACATTTTCTGAGTCTGCAGACCTGAGACCCAACACCTGCAGAGCCAGTAGGACTCTAGAGGACCAGAGGGCTCCCCCAGACACCCAGTCCTATGTCACACCTCTTCGGACATTCACCCACTAAGATGTCCAGGATTCTCAAGCCATCTTTCTCTATTCATTTTCCAGCTGCTTTCGTGACTGTCATGAAGGAAAATATGGATTTATTTAGGCTTCATAGTGTGGTCATTTCACTTAAATTTAAAACACATACACACATGCATTAGGTGTTAGGCACTGTGCCGTATGGTTATGACCCAGAGATGAAAAACACAGAGCCCCTGCCTTCAAAACTCATACAATTTTACAGAAAATTGCGTGAAACAGATAACTACAATGTCACTTGCTAGGGAAAATAAGCTCTAAAGGGGGACTAGGGACTTTTCCAGGAGAAGAAGGTGTTGTGAGGGAAAGAACATAGCAGCCAGAGGGGAAACACGAGGAAAACATTTGTGATCAAGACCTGCAGGCCGATGGTGCCTGGGCACGTGACGGGGGCCCCGACTGGACTGAGAAAGTCTGAATGAACCTCAGGGCCTCACTCCTGACTCCACGAGTTCTGCGTTTCTGTGGGATGGTGGACGGGAAAGCCTTTCATGTTCTTTCCACCTCAAAGGCACAACTCATGACCATCTTTGCCCTAGACCTGGAATCATGGAGCCAGAACGTACCTTAAATTATTCCATCCAATCCCAGTCTCCACGTGACTTCCCAGAGTGGGGCTTGGGTTGCCCCAGATGATTAGCTGATCAGCAGTGGAGCTGAGACAGGGGCTGGCTCGTTCCTCTACGTTCTATCTCATTAGATGGGCTTCGTGTGGCTCTGGGGCTACGAGTTCAATGTGATGGCATGCAGTGCATACTCTATGATGGCACGCATCACAACATGTAAATGTTGACCGCTTACTCCTTGGGTTCTCCAATGCACCATCAACTTGTCCAGGCAGAGATGATGGTTTATTCCTCTTCCTACACTCAGTACTCAGTGTAGCACCCAGACCAGAAGAGGTACTTAAATGTGTCTGATAAATGAATGAACAGAGCATCAAAATAGAGCTTTTGCAAAACTGAGAATAAGGCAGATTTATCTTAGAAACTGTCCAGAAGGCGAATATCTCCTTATGAACCAGATCACTTTTATTGGAAAGAACTGCCAAGGTGCCAAAGTATTTTGCGATTGCTGCTGACATGTTGACATGACTTTCATTCTGACCTTCAGAGCCTTCGCCCATTTTGTGTTAGTCCTCTTACTATTTGTGTACTATGCATTCCGCTGCCTCCTGCTTCATCTAATTAACTTCTCTCTGAGTTTGGCCACAAGCTACTTGCATGTGGAACACAGTGTAACACATTAATCACACCTTCCCTCTAGCTTGATTCCCTTATCTATATGAAACCATATTGATCTATTTCTCCCTGGAACCCATAAGACACACGTTGTTCTCACCTGTAATTGGCTCCTCTGCTTCACTTACACGCATCATTCATTAATCAACTGGGCTGTTTACTCCATCATAATAAACTGAGCCTGTGGTAGCTTATTGTCGCTATTGGGCTTATAGCAAAGAATTCGGAAGTTCTTATAGCCTGGTGACTCTGAAAGGTGAGTCTGAAAATTATAAAGGCCTCAAGTGGAGACTCATAGGGAAGCTTCTTGTATTCGTACAACCCTTTGTCCTGGGTCATCCTGCTATTAAGAAATCCAAGAGCTGGATATAGTTATCTATATTGGGTTTCTAAATGGTTCGAGGTCATGATTAGGATTTTTGACCCTCCAACTTTACCAGGAATTCCTATGGGTATCCCCCACTGCCAAGAATTGGATTCCTTAGGAAATGGAAAGAGAGAGACAGGGAAAGAGAGACTGTCTCTTATGTCTCAGGAATGATTTATTGGTAATGTTGATGCATTAAATCACTGTCAAACCTCTGCAAAGCACCAGGTCCCTACCCTAGTGGTGAGAGAGACAGTGGCACATAATCACTGCACTGCTGGAGGCTTGCCTAAGGCACAATGGGAGCAGAGAGCAAGAAAGCCCAGTCAGTCAAGGGGACCAGGGAAAGCAGTGTGGGGAGATGGTACTTGAGCTGAGCCTTGAAGGGGAATGAGCTTGGATCTGGAGGGGCAGTGCAAGCAAGGTGGTAAGTGCAGTGGATCAGATGCACGGGCGAGGGTGGCTCATTCTTGGGAAATCAAGTAGTTCCATTTCTCTGGATAATAAAGGACATGGGATGGGTGGAGAAGAGATGGAAGACTACATCCCAAACCTCGTTTGCCATGTTCATGAGTCTGAATTTTACTCCGAAGGCTACAGATGACACTGAAAAGATTAAAGCAGGGGAGGAACACATTCAGATTTGTGAGTTAGGAAGTGCAATCAGGCACCTGTGTGTGGGGTAAATTAGAAGGATTCCAGATGGAGGTGGGGGTGGGGGAGAGGGGTGGAGTCTCCTAAGAATAGGGACACCTTTAGCCACCTCATAAGCTGCTGGACCCCCCAGCAGAGCCTGCAAACAAGAAGCACCTCATTTACTGCTCTCCATACTGTCCTGAGGAATTGGCCCCCAGGAGTGGCTGTCTGAGCTCCCACTGCCTCTTACTGGTTGGGGCTCCGGCAGCCCAGGAGCGTCATCCCGCAGGACCAGAGGCAGACCCTCCAAATTCACAGCGAGTCCTCTGAAGTTGGGCTGGAGATGGTAATTGGTGTAGACCCTGTGCTGTCACTTTCCTGGCTTCTCCTTCAGTGCCCTGCTCTGTCCTTCAGCTCTTTCTTTATAATCACTAATGCTGGAAAGAGCACTTAACATGAGAGCTACCCTCTGTAACAGATTTTCAAGTGTACAATACACTATCGTTATCTGTAAGCACAATTTTGTACATCAGATCTCTAGAACCTACTGAGCGTACATAACTGAATCTTTACATCTGTTTATTAGCAACTCTTCACTCCCCTCCCCCAGCCTCTAGCAACCGCCGTTCTATTCTTTGCTTCTATGAGTTTGACTATTTTGGATACTTCATATAAGTGGAACCATGCAGTTTAAGCTCAAGGTCACCTCCAGACTCTGCAGAACAGAGTCCAGGGTCCCTTCTCTCAGTTCCCTCCTCAGATACCCTGTCATCTATGAATGCACCCCCACTTCCCTTATCAGGGTGGCAGGAGCTTGCACCAGATTCAACAAAGAGCTGCGGATGGTCCATTCCCTTCCTTCCTTCTGTCCCCCCTCTCGCGTCTACTCCCTTCCTTTCCTTAATTGTTTTTATTATAAAATAGTAGTGTGTGTGTATATAAAAAATAGTAGATAGATTATGAATAGATGGATGGATAGACAGACAGAGGAGAGGACACTATTGAAGTGAAGCCCATTCCTGTTCTCTCCAGACTGAGATTACAGCACCATCAGTACACTTGAAGCCCACATGTTCCCTTCTCAGTCCCATCTCCCTTCTTCCAGGGAGCGTTGGCCAAGCTCCTCAGCTTGAGTTCATGGTCACTTCCTTTTTGAAATATTTTGCCACCAAAGCATGACTCTTTAAACAACATATTTAATTTTGAAACTTATAAAACTGGAATCATTGAGTATTTGTTCTTCACAATGTGTTTTTTTTTTCTTTACCCCGCAGTTCTCTCATGTTGACATGTGCACCTGTCATTTATTTATCTTTCCTGTTGTATATGGTGACTTCCAACCACAAGACTTTTTGTTTTCTTTTGCACGTGTTGTCTCTGTTCCTTAGTGGACACTTGGGTTGTTTCCAGTTTCTCACCATGACCGTTGCTGCCCTGGACATTCTTGAACCTGTCCCTGGATGACAGGATGTGTTGCTCCATAACCTCAATGGCACCAGGCATTCTGTGTGCCAAACACACAGGCATGAAAGGGTTTTCACTGTGGTTCTATTTTGCATTTTCCTGATTAACTAATGAGTTTGGAAATTCTTCTTATTGGTTGCTAGCCGTTACTGTTTCCTCTTATGTAAAATCTCTTTTAATATTTCTTATCCATATTTTTTGTCTTTTAAGTATTGATTTTAAATATCCTTTGTATATTTTGTTAATTGTTTTGTAAATATATTCTCCTGGTCTGTGACTTGCATTTCATTTTATCTGCAGTTCCTTTCCAGGAACAACTTTGCTTTGCTTTTTTCTTTCTATTTTAATATACTCAAATATATATTCCTTATCTGGATTGCTTGTTTCCATGGCATATTGTTTAGAAAAATGTCCTCTACCCCAAAGGTCACAACATATTGTTCCATACAGTATTAAAAATTTTTTAAGTTTTGCTTTTACATATAAACCTTAAGCCATATGGGATTTATTCTTGTGTATGGTGTGAGGTACGATTCTACTTTCATTTTTTTGATACAGTTAAACACGTTTCCTGGTTCATGTTTTGAAATTTTTTTCCCTTTGATGTGTTTCTGTTTGTTTCTATTTTCTGTTCCACTCATCTATTTGCATATTCCTGCACAAATACCATCTTTACAAGGTAGTATTCCAATATATTAGAAAGAGCTATCTTTCCATTGATTTAACCCTTCTTCCATATTTTACAATAATTCAGCAATTTATTTCATGACAAAAATTTATTCAATTATTGTAATTATTTCTAGGTATTTTACTTTCTCCCTTTTTCACTGTTTATTATTGTGGTAGGGAAGTGCAATTGACCTTTATATACTGATTTTGAAACCATCAGTATTGCTAAGCTCTCATGTTAATGCAAATGATTTACATATAAACTGTTCTGTATGTTTATAGAAAAATCACATCATCAGCAAATAGTGACAATTTTGTTTTTGACTTTCCAGTCCATGAATATTTTTTCTTATCTTATTTCTCTGGCTCAAATATTCAATATAATGTTGAATAGAAGTATGAGTGGGCATTCTTGTCTTTTTCTGAGATTTTTTCTGGGCATCTTGTGTTTTTCTGGGAATTATTTAATCTTTCCCTTCTTAGTAAAATACTCTTTACATATTGAGGAAGTTCTCTTCTCTTCCAATTCTGTTAATCATTTTTATCATAACTGGATGGTAAATGAACTGGAATAACTAGAATAAACTAAAAGTATTCACTGTATACTATCTTTTCTATACATTACTAGATTTGATTTACTAATACTCTCTTTAGAGTTTTCCCATATTTTAGATTTTTTCCAATTGACTTTTTTTTTTCCTTGTATCGACTTTGTCCAGTTTTGGTGTCAAAATTCTCATTGGTTACTAGCCATTCCTGACAAAATGAATAGGAAAATGTTCCCTTATCTTCTACTCTCTGGGAAGGTTCATCTATGTTTAAAAGTATTCACTCCTAGGTGTATTAGGCTACTGTTGCACAAACAAACAATAACAAGAATTCATAAAATGCCTCACTGATTAGAAATTCTGGTCTAACTCTCATTCTTCACAATCAGATAGAGATTAAGATGGAGCTAGTTTCATGCTTTACAAACTTGTTGCCACAACTTTATTGAGAAGTCTGGGGGTGGGAAATGGAAACTCTGACTGTTCCCAATATATATGTGCATATATTTTTAAATTATATGTACGGCCAACAGAGCTTTTTCTTATAATTATTTTCATAACTAAACTTCTTGCACTATAGATTCTGTTCTTTATAGATGGGTAATTTAAAATCCAATTATCGCTCATATACATCAAAATAACACATTTGATATTTATATTTATCACAGATCTGCCATTTAACACCTCCATATTATGCTCTTCTTTCCTCCCATGATCACATTCCAAAATACATTCTACAGTCCAAATTTTTTTCTTTTTTATCATGGAAATGACATTCATATTGGGAAATGTGTTCAACTGAATGTCGATTATCTGTACTATGTAACTTCGTCTACAGAGCCTAGAATATAGAAGGTGCTGAAAACGTATCCTCCCTACTGTTATTACTATTCTCGTATCAGCATTTACAATATTCACCACAAAATAATTGAACTGTTGGTCTTGGTAAATTGACTGATGTTGCTTAACTCTTCCTTTTCATTGGTACCAAAGAAAATTTATTTATTTTTTGTGAGGAAGACCGGCCCTGAACTAACATCCATTACTAATCCTCCTCTTTTTGCTGAGGAAGACTGGCCCTGGGCTAACATCCACGCCCATCTTCCTCTACTTTATATGGGACGCCGCCATGGCAGGGCTGACAGGCAGTGCGTCAGCAGGTGTCTGGGATCTGAACCCACGAACCCCGGGCTGCCAAGTGCGAACTAAACCGCTGTGCTACCAGGCCGGCCCCAAGATACCAAACAAAATTTAAACAGTATAAAGTAAAAAGAGAAAAAATATCCTCCAGAACTACAACCACTAGCTGATTGGGTCCTTATTCAAAGACTTCATATAAAGAAATTCTCCTATGTGAAGCCCAGAGTGCGGGTAGGAGGTAGAGACATACAGCCCCTGCCTTCCACCTTTGTTTACTCGCTCTTGCCTTTCAAATGTGTTGGTTTGGTTTTAAAACACCAATCCCTACCAGAAGTGCTGTACACTCTTAGAACAAAAATAAGAACATAATACCTTTTTTTCTTTGATGGTTTGGAGACTGTCCCAATACCATTTGGAGTAACTGAATTTCAGATCAAATCTAGGTCCCTAGGAAGCCCAGGACTCAGTATTCAAACTCAGATACGTTCTTAGGTCATTTGAGGATTCAGGAAACCATGAGACACAACCAGAGGGCAGGCTTGATATGGATTCACTACCTACACTGCTTTTCGAAGATTAGTACTTTATTAGTAGCGATAGAAGTAATCTTCTCTTGTTTAGCTCTTAAAGCTCCAGTATTCTTCACAGCTATTCTCCTCTTTGATTTTTCCTGAAAATGAAGACTTGTCCTGTGGTCAGAGTCCAACCAAGATTATGACTTTAAGAATCCATGATGTTCATCTTTAAAATGTGACTTGACTAGTGACCAAAAGTGCTGAACGATGGCAAGGATGAGACTTACAAGGAGACTTAAATCAAAGTCACTGTAAGTATATATGTCTCATCCCTCTAAAGAGTTGTCATGTACAATGCTGTCTAGAAGGAAAAAATAAACAATAAACTGACGGTACTTTCATAGAAAAAGAGCCCTAAAATAAGTTGTTAATTTTCTTTCTAAATAGCCCTTTGATTCTGCATGCATTCTTGGAGAAAATCATTGTCTGTCTCTAGCCACAAGATTTTCTTCTTAATAACCTTCCTTTGGATAGGCCCCATTGCTGATATCCAGAGATAAATGATGGGATCTGCACTTGTGTCTGATGGGTTTTCAGAGAGTCTCCACGTTTCAGGACTGTTCTCAGGCTGAGACTTCTAGATTCAACCTGGCTCAGGAAACAGAAGACTGGAGTTTCACCCTTGGCGCTGTCATTTCACAGCTTTCTCATGTGAAGTAAGTTGTGGAAGTTCTCTGACCCTCTGTTTCTTGTATCTGTGAAATGGAGATAATGGTGAGTCCCACACCTACTTCACAACTCTGAGATAGCTAGTTACTACATTCAGAGACCCTTTTGTCTTTCCTTCTGTGGATTCCAAAAGAATGAGATTGCCAAAAGCCTGACATATATAAGCAGGAAGTAAATATATGTGTGAGATGCAATGTTTATTTATGCATTCTGTATACATATGTATATTCTGACATAAACATATTCTTCAAAATTAATTTTTCAAAATGTCCAATAAAATTCTTTTCCTTTCTGCTGTTTCGTCTTTCAATTCTGTCAAGAGCTGGTCCCTTCACAACTGATAAATCACCCACATTAATCTGTCTCCCACCTCCTGCCTTCAGATTGTTCCCTCAGCCACAATAAGATCTGAATGTGTGCCTCTACACATGGCATCCTAAATTATAACCTCCCAAGTCTCAGGATTGTTTTCAAAGGGCTAAAAATTGCCATGCTCATAACAACAAAACAAAACAAAAATGGCAACCTTGTTTGCCTTGCCAGTCTGTCAGAGCTTGAAAAACAAACTTCATCTCAGAAAGACAAACACACACAGCAAACACGGAGAAGGAGCTGCTGACAGAGCCGAGAGAATCTCCAGGCCGAGGAACAATAGAAGAGAAGACAGCCAGACAGTGTGGGGAGGGCGATGTGCTGCAGACATGGTGAACCAGGAGGAGAGAGCAGAGCCCCAGCGGTGGAAGTGAATGGAGCTGGAAGAACTTCCTTCTTTGCACACACCCTCCTTCAAAGGCCAGACGTCCCCACCATCAAAACTCATACATGTGACGCTACATCTGAATTCAGCTCTGCTCATGCGCTCCACTTGTGGTATTGCCACAGAAAGACATCAGTGACTCTGGCTTAAATGGAAGCCTATTTACCTTGTGTAACTCCCTCTTGTGTGTAATGTCAGGTACATAAATATACAGATCCAAACAGACACTGAAATCCCAATTTTGCAAATCATTGTTGGAATGAATCAAAGCCACTCAACTGCATATTTCCTGGAAGGCTTCATTTTACAACCTCTGATGAGATACAAAATAAAAAGGCGACTTTGGCGGGTTTCTATAATAACAGTTTATATTAATATTCTACAGGAATCCTTTCTTCCAAGGAATCTAAAGTACTTGCAAGGAGATTGGATTCTGCCCCAGCTCTGGTTCCAGAAGGAATAAATGGCAGTGCTTGGCAGCTGCGGTGCCAACCTTAGCAACGTCTCGGGGGATGTGAACACTAAGCCGCACACATTACAAATTACAATCTTTGTTCACACACACTCTGGTCTACCGAAGCCGTTGGTCTCAAAAAGGATCGGGGCCAATCTATCCCTAGTTGAGTGGTTATGTGACCCATGAACTTAACAGTGCTTCAAGGTGCCCCTTAGTGAAGATTTGCCATTTGATATGTGCTGTACTAGACCCTTTCCCCACGTCATGTGACTCTCAATGCAATCCTCTGAGGTTGGTCATTATTATTATGCCCATTGTTCTTCTGAGGAATAAAGACCCAGGGTGAAACTTGTTCAGTGACATGGCCAGTAAGTGATAGACTCAGATGTGTACTCAGTCCTTTCTGCTTCCAAAGTCCACACCTTGTTATTCCACTACTTAGATGCAGACTGATCCCAATGGTAGAACGAGGTGGAGTTCACACGATTTTCTTACAGATATGGTGTTCTTTTCTCTTTGCTGTGACAAGGGAGTGGGACTCAGAACTGTTCAAGTTCCTACTTTCCACAAGCTGCTCCCGATCATTCATTTCCCCCTGCCCCACGTCCTTATTCCACCCATGCGAGTCCATAGGTTCCATCGGTGCTGAGATGCCTTCCTGAATGGGACCTCTTGCATACCTCATCTCTGCACCCTAAGCACTGGCTTTAAGACTACTTGGAGGATGCAGTGTCTCCCTAGATCGCCCTGATGGGCTGAGAACATGGGTGTGGTTCTCTCTTTGATTCTTTATTTCCCTAATTAAGCAAAGCTCTAATTGAGCGCTTGAATGCTAGGCCAGGGTGTGGACCAGGTGGACCAAGTGCCTCCCTTTCCTCAGGTGCAAAATTTAAAGAGATGCCAAAAACCATTCATCATAATTAGTAATATTTTAATATAACTTTTAAAAAATCAAAATTAATGCAAAAATCATGATGTAAAAGTTAAAGTTTTAAGTAAAGATAGGATCAGCATTACTGACTGTTCCTTTTGCCTCGGGCTCCAGTGTGGCTCATCTAACTCTGCGCTGGACATAGGCACGCAGAGACCCGCAGGGCCTCTGGAGACAAGCAGTGCTTCCATCCGATTGCGGCATACGATGCAAATAACACCACCTCACCTTTAAAGTGGGAAACACAAACTCTACTTTAAAAGAAAAGTACTAGAAAGTTATTGGACTGGGCTGAGTTGAATAGATTGGACCAAATTTAATTTTCCTGATGTTGAGCTAGAATGGGGTTTGGCAGGAGTGCAGTTTTAAAGAATACAGAAGGAGTCTCACGTCTTCACAAAAGCCGGTGGTGACTATTAATCATAGCAGCTGCACACAGCATGGCAGATTAGAGCCACTAGAAACTTACTGTCTGTTCTGTCAATTGAACTCTTAGCATGGCTGAAGAACCCTACACGCCCTGAGTCAGCTGCCTCTCTTGGACTAGGGTGACAAGGGTCACAGGTACACTCAAATGCAAAGTGTTATCATTGCTTATTCTCTTTTCCAGGCCCTCTTCTGGTCAATAACAATACGGATGGGGCGGAGAGGAACTGAAGGGCTGTGACTGCCAGTAGGGGACAGCGGGAGGGGAAGGAAAAGCCTTCATGGGGAAATGAGGACAAAAACCAGGTCCTCCTTCCCCTGTCGCTCACGTCAGCCTTGATGTCTGTGGCATGTGTTCAAGTAAACCCTCCCAAGTGTGTCCTGCAATGACACGGGTGGTAACTTAGCAAACATCACATACATCCACAGGCATTCATCGCACTTACAAACATCATTTCTTCATTGTAGAATGACAAAAAGTATGTGAAGGAGGGATGTCATTCCTTCTTTATTTTAGAGACAAGGAAAATGCTTCTAGGGAATAACATGACTCATCTACAATTACCCACCCTTTGTAAGGCAACCCAAATTATTGTCTCAACCCTGCCACTGAGTCCAGGGCTTTGAGTAGACGGGAGAAATAGAGGCAGATCTCTCAAATGTCTGTCCACTGCTGCAGGTCAAGAAATATCAAGGTTCTTTAAATTTTTCAGGAAATGCCAATCTGTGATTGGGTCCATACACAGGAAGGGAGATTACCTTTTCCTTGGTAGTACGTTTATTTTGTTTTGACTGGTATATTAAAAACTGCAATCCTCAAAATTTAAATGTAGAGTTACCATATGACATAGTGATTCCATTCCTAGGAATGTAACCAAGAAGAATGAAAGCACGTCTTCGCGAAACTTGGACACAAATGTCTAACAACTGATAAACAAATGGTGGTCTATCCATACAATGGAACATTATTCAGCAATAAAAAAGAATGAAGTACTGACACATGCTACAACATGGATGAGCTCATATTCACTATTTAAGTGAAAGAAGTCAGACATAAAAGAGCACATATTATATGATTCTATTTACATGACATGTCCAGAATAGGCCTCCAGGGGCTGGGGTTGGGGGGGTGGGGAGTGACTGCTGATGGGTATGAGTTTCTTTCTGAGCAGTGAAAATGTTTGGGAATTAGATAGTGGTGATGGTTTCACAACTTTGTGAATATCCCAAAAAACATTGAATTGTACACTTTAAATAGGTGAGTTGTATGGTATCTCAATAAAGATGGTAAAAAAAAAAAAGCAAACTTGACCTAGGCAAGACCTGGCAATCAAACTCTAGAAATCTGACCACAGCGGAGGCAGTTTCTGGGGGAGCCATGGGGACCTGCGAGGGGTCTGAGAGGAGAGTGCAGCTCAACGCCCTAGAGGAACTGATACCACTGACCGCCGACCTATCCAAGGACAGGAAGGCCACACCCAGGAGTGGCAGGAATGCTGCAGGGATGGTAGGGCTGTGTCATACCTGGACTGACAGTCTGCTCTTCACTGAGCAGAGAGGCTAAACTGGGGATGCGTGAGTTTAGGGCTGTGATGCAGAGGAAGGTGAGCACCCTGGGTCCCTTCAGATGCTCACAGACCAGGAGGCGGTGCATCCTGAGGAGGTGGTCGCAGGGAGGGCCCAGGCTGTCCAGGTAAGCAGGGGTGCTGGTTCCCACCAGGGAGCCGCAGCAAGAGCCCTCGTTCTGGGGGTCCGCAGCCAGGAGAGGTGTGGATGTGGACACAGGTAGCGTCGGTGAGCCACTCTCCTCAATGGTTTGCTCAAGGACAAGAGCTGGGAGGGGATCTGGGAGGAGCTGGAGCCCCACCTGGGCCCATAATGACCGTTTCTTACTGCTCTGTGGCCCCGTGTACCTCCTGGTGTCACCGGGAACACCTGTCTCCCTGTGAGCAGGCCAGCTGGCCCTGGGCACAAGTCGCACGCTCAGGTGCTCAGTTAATCACTGGATACCCAGAACCTTGGAACAGAGAAAACAAAGGCCCTTCTGGAAATGACTGACAACGTTAGACCTGTCAGCGTAGCCTCTTTGAGGGTCATGCATGGAGCTCCTTTTTTCCTCCTGCTCCCAGTGCCACCTGCTGAAACCACGGGAAGGTGCCTGGCAGTGAGCTCAATGACAGCGGGTCAGAGCTGAGAGCGCCACCCAAAACCAGAGACCGCGGCCTGACGGTGCTCCCCGACTCCATCACCAGCCACAAAGAGGACACCTTGCCCTGCAGTGGATGGAGTCTCCACACACTTTACAGAACGATTCCTGTGGTCAGAGCCCTGGCAAGGTGGGAGCAAAGCCTCAGGGACATGGAGAGCCACCTCTGTCCTCTTAGAGGGAGATGCCACCAGACAGACCATGTGGGGCACCTCGGTCATCACAGAAGTTAGGGGCCAATGCAGACCCCTCCGTTTCACTCAGCACTGGAGGTTTTCTAAGATGCTCCCATCCTGTGTTCTTGGACCACCTTCCACCACTTGTAGACAGGCCCTTTGTGTAGGACATTCTGGAACCTTCTGACTCTTCTTCTGGGGCTTTCCTTCCCCCATGCTCTTATCTACAGTGCTCCCTGTGCTATAACTGGAAACACATAACTGTTCCTGCTAATTGGGGGCGCTAGCCATGCTTAGGGGACTGCATTCAACTACCAGATACACAATTATGATGTCTTTAGAAATACTAAAGACAATATAAACTTCTAGAGTTTAGTGTTTGCACTCACAAATGTCATTACTTCATTGTAGGATGACAAAAAATACTTGAAAGAGGGATGTCACTAAACTAGAGTTTAGTGTTTAATTTTGGGTGGTAATAGAAAGGGGTTTTCTATGAATTGTATTAGCTTCATTAAGACATTATCATAATATTAGCATATCACAGGGTGTCTGAATCTCTTTCCACAGACCCAGTATGATGGAGTATCTTTGAATTCTTCCAGAGCTCAACATTTTAATTCAGATCACTGGAGGAAGAGGACGTAGAAACGATCTCATTTCATTCAGAATTTCTCTCTCCATTGCTCCCAGATTGTGTGTCTAATTCCAGGAGCTGATGGTTTGCACAGTGCAAGGGGGGTGGGGGACACGAGGCAGGACCCTGATTCCCTTGTCTGAGCACAGCAGTTCCTCAGATTCAGTCCCCGTCAGCACTGAAGTGACCTTTTCAAGCCCTTCTGTGAGATCGCTCGGGTCCAGCTTTTCTCTGCGGACTGAGCCAATGCAGTGGGCATGCACGTCTTTCTCTGATCACATGTGGAGAGATCCCCGTGGGTCTGTCTGCCTCACCCATGTGAGGCCGGTCCTCCCTGGGGCTTTCCCAGCTCTTCACACTCAGACCAGAGAGCATGAGAGCCACACAAGCCCAGGGCTCCATTCAGAAAGCAGACGACAGAGCTTTTATTTTCCCCTCAGAAAATCATTATACTGTCTTTTTACTTCTCCTTTAGCTGTCCTCCTTCATGACCCCATTTTCAGGGTCTCCAGTGAGGGAAGGCAGTGGAATGGGGAGACTTTATAGTTGGCACACTTTTGCCTGAATTTCTCTGCCGTGAATCCTTTCCTTTCCTCTAAAGGCCTTGCATTTGAAACCGAAGAACTGGAATAAAACGCTTTCCCCTTCTGCTCTCCAGTGTAAGTTCCATCCTTGAGGCAACTAAGCAAGACTAGACTAGCTCCTGCTTGATGCTACTATAGAGAAGAGTGGGAAAGAAATACCAGGGGAAGAAATAAACAGAAAAACACCAATTACTATTTCAAACCAATATCCTGCCCTAGTATTTTATAACACATGGCAGTTCACAAAGCACTGGTATGTTTATTCTCATTTAATTTTTCAACCAATATTATGGAGTAGATGCTATTACCCTATTTATAAATGAGGGAGCAAAGTGCTTAGCAGTCATTAATTCCCTCAATAAATATTGGTTGGATACTGGATACCATTCTAAAGACCAAGTGAGTTATGAATTTGTAGCTAAACTAGATTGTGAGCAATTTGAGAACAGGGGTTGTGTCTTATTTATTTTTCCTTTTCCACATCATCCAGCTGTTGTGGGCTGAATTGTTTCCCCCCCAAATTCATATGTTGAAGTCCTGACCCCCCAGTACCTTAGAAAGAGACTGTATTTGGAGACAGGGTCTTTAGAGGTGATTAAGGTAAAATGAGGTCATATGAGTGGGCCCTAATCCAACATGACTAATGTTCCTACAAGAAGAGGGGGTTAGGACACAGACACGCACAGAGGGGTGACCGTGTGAGGACACAGGGAGAAGACGGCATCTATAAGCCAGGGGAGAGGCCTCAGGAGAAACCAACCCTGCAGGTACTTGACCTCAGGTTTCTAGCCTGAAGAACTGTGAGAAAATAAATTTCTATTGTTCTATTGTTGAGCCACCCAGTCTGTGGTATTTTATTATAGCAGCTCTGGCAAACTCGTACACTAGCTCACTGCTGTGGTTAATAAATGTCTGTTAAACTATGAAATTATAGAGAAACAAGAAGTGCTTTAATTTCTTCATTCCATAAATGCCTACCATTTGCTGGGCCTTCTGCTGGGCTCTGGGAAGACAGAGATGGAAGGAATCCCTTCCTGCCTTTGAGGAGAACGTCAGCTCCAGGCAGAGCATGTGGCCAGATAATTATTACATGTCAGTGTGGCAGGGAAGGTGGGGGAATGACACCATAGTGCGGTCATCTGAAGGAAGGATGACTCCTCGGACTGGGTTTGTTGGGAAGACTCACAGGAGGTAACTATGCTTTGTTTTCTGACAACTGAGGAATTGTGAATGGTATAAGAGCTTAAGGGAATTCTGGGTTGAAACACTGTAAAATCTTCTACTGGCTACCAAAAAAAAAAAAAATCTAAACTTCTTACTATGACTTAAAAGACTGTCAGTGGTTTAGCTCCTGCCTTCTACCGTACTGCTGTCTTCTTCTCATCCTCACACTTGGAACCCTATCCTATAGCTCCATTGGACTGCTTACAATTTGTCAGGCACCCTAAGATGTGCCACAGTGCAGCCTTTGCTGGGGAGACTTCTTCTGCAGGTACAGTCCTCCCACCCAAGCTCCGTAAAGAATAGCTCCTCAATCCCTAGAGATTTCACTCAAGGGTCACCTCCTCTACGGTGTCTTTCCAGATATCCCCGAATGAAATAAACTGCTCCCTCTTTGGCCCCCATTATAGTCTCTGCAGACAATTATTTGTAGCCCACATGACACTGTGCTCCCCTGATTTATTTATATATCTGACTCCTCATACTGTATTATAAGCTTCTTAATAATCACAACCATGAGTTATTCATGTTGGTGTCACCAGCATCCTTAGTAGATGTTTAATCCACATTTGTTGGCTGAATGCAGATACAAAGACACCTGCGTTGCAAAGAACACTGTGTGTAACAGGCAACCACTTGTTCAGTGTGAAAGCCATGGAGAGAGTCTGGAGTAAAGAGCTAATCACCGATGCTTAAAAAGTAGGCTGGCCTTTTATGTAGGGTTGGCAGATTTAACAAATAAGAGTACAGAATGTCCAGCTAAATTTAAGTTTCAGATAAAGAATCATTAATATTTTTAAAGTATAAGATGTTCCACACAATATTTGGGACATATTTCTATTAAAAATATTCATTTTTTGTCTGAAATTCACATTTGATTTAGTGTCCTGTATTTTATCTGGCAAATCTGATCATATGTCCTGCTAAGAAGCTTACATGGCTAACTGTATGCAATAGACACAAAGATGTCATCATTTGGTTCTAGCAGACCCACAGTTCGGATCATTCCTCTTTTCCAAGCAATGGGTTAGGCAAAGGCGTGGCTGCGTCCTTCCCACTGTTTTTAATTCTGTGGCCAGCACGAGAGGCAGGTAAAGCAGAATCAACCTCAGAGACTAAGCAGGATTCTGCACAACGGAATCATAAATGCATAAACGCTATACAACATGGAGAAAAGAGAGAAGAAGGTGGAAGAGATATTTAAAAAAAAACAGCCAATATGGTCTTGGCCTTCATGAGAGATTCACACAGCTTTGGGGATACATTTCCAAAGCTGAAACTTGAAGGGAAATCACATGGATATTATGCCACCCTTCCCAGAATTTTAAGCAGAGGCCAAATGAATGTTTCCCCAGAACCCCCATCAACTGCAGCTACTGACATTCACGTCGGCCTGGTGGCACCTGCTTCCACCAAATGCCAGTGTTGAACATTTCTCGCAGTGTTTCTAAACTCGAATCTGCTCACTGCTACCAGCTAGGAACAGATGCACCAGAGAGAACCTACTTGAAAGTGGGTGGCTTATTATGAACAACTTAGGGTCTATAAAAAAAATCCCAACAAGAGCTGGAAGAAAAAAATAAAAACTGCCAGCAGCTCTAAAAAATCTCTTCAGAAGAGAACAGAATAGCTATCTGGAAATTCTGCAAATATGTAAAGGAAACTCGTTTTAGCACCACTTTGCACTTTAGTATAATTTCCTAAAAGTTACCTCTAATTTGGACTTTCACAGAATTGAGTCACTGTCCTACCACAAGGCATTCTGTGTAAGGCCAGTAAAGAGATCTCATGGCACAAACCTAAAGAGAGTGATACCATATTGGATAAAAATATCCATCATTTGCTTGGTTCTAACTATCTGTGGCATGGTGATCATACATTTCCTGGAGTTCAACTGATTTTGTAAAATTGTTTCCTACATTCACTCTGTATGATGGAGTTTCTAGTCTGTGTTGTCCAAAATGGTAGCCATTAGACACATGGGGCTATTGTGCACTTAAAATGTGGCTAATCTGAATTGAGAAGAGCAGTTTTAAAGACTTAATTTTAAGACTTAATTAGAAAGGAATATGGAGATCACTAATGATTGTTATATTGACTACATGTTGAAATGATAAAATTGGCTAATAAAATACATTGTTAAAATTAATTTCACCTGTTTTTTTTAATGTGACTACAAAAATTAAATTATATTTTTGGCTCATCTGCATGGCTCCCATTAAAATCCAAGGCATATTTTGATCAAAGTCTGACAATTGTTTTAACTTAAAGAAGAAATTGTGTGATAATCAACATTTTCTGCCTTTGATATTGGCTCCAGGAGTCTCTGGTGCAATCAAAATGTCTCAATGTGATGGGGCCAGCCCCGTGGTGTAGTGGTTACATTCAGCACACTCCACTTCAGCAGCCTGGGTTCATGGGTTCGGATCCTGGGTGCAGACCTACACCACTCATTATCCACACTATGGCAGCAACCCACATACAAAATAGAGGAAGATTGGCACAGATGATAGCTCAGGGCTATTCTTCCTCAAGCAGAAAAAGAGGAAGATTGGCAATAGATGTGAATCTCGGGGTGAATCTTCCTCACCAAAAACAAACAAACAAACCTCAGTGTCAATGTGGAGGGAGCAGCCCTGGGAGGAATTTTTGTGAGATTTGGATCAACAACTTAATCAGTCAACAAGCAAAGGAGGGAGTTAGAGAACTGTTTAAATTATACACCTGGACTGACCTTGACTTTTGTTTGTCTGACACCAGCACAGACTCCACGGACACTCTCACAAAATTCATTGAACAACTCGTGCTCTTTATGCAGCTGTTTTCATCTCAGTGAGGTTGGAGGACGAGATTGCAACACGTGCTCAGGACACTTTTAACACTCCCTGGCCACTGATTTATCCAAGGAACATTCCCTGAGCCTTCCCTGAGTGCTAGGAACTGAGCACTACCTATAGGAGAAGTGGGATGGAGGGGGTTGGCAGGGGGCCAGGGGAGACTGGTGAGGAAACCAACAAGTACAGTTTGATATGGGTGCTTAGACAACTGGATAGCTACATGCAAATGAATGAACTTGGACCCATATCTCACATCATACAAAAATTAACTCAAAATGGGTCAAAGACGTGAACATAAGAACAAAATTATACAACTCTTAAAGAAAATAAAGGCATAAATATTCATGACCTTGGGTTAGACAATGGTTTCTCAGACATGACACCAAAAGCGCAAGCAGCAAAAGAAAAAAACAGATAAATTGGACATCATCAAAATTACAAACTTTGGGGCATCAAAGACTGTGCTCAAGAAAGTAAAAACACAACCCACAGAAAGTGAGAAAATATTTGAAATTCATATATCTGATTCAAGACTTGTATCTAGAATATATAAAGAATGCTTATGATTCAGTAATAAAAAGACAACCCAATTTGAAAGTGAGTCAAAATATGAAAAGACATTTCTCCAAAGATGATGTACAAATAGCTACTCGGCACGTGAAAAGATACTCCACATCATTAGTCATGAGGAAAATGCAAATCCAAACCACAGTGGGATGCCATTTACCACCCAGCAGGATGGTTATAATTAAAAAGGCAAACAATAAAGAGTGTTGGTGAGGATATGGAGAGATTGGAACACTTATACATTGCTGGTAGGAATGTAAAATGGTGCAGCCACTTTGTAAAAAGTTTGGCAGTTCCCCAAAATGTTAAACATAGAGTTACCACATGATCCAGTGATTCAACTACGAGATATATACTTAAAGAATTGAAAACATATGTCTACACAAAAATTTGTACACAAATGTTCATAGCAACATTATTCAGAATAGCCAAAAAGTAGAAACAATCCAAACATCCATTAACTGATAAATGGACAAACAAATGTGGTCTATCCACACAACGGAATATTATTCAACCATAAAAAGGAATGAAGTACTGACACATGCTTCAATGTGGATGAAGCCTGAACACATTATGTTAGTGAGAGAAGCCAGACAAACACAAAAAGCCACATAGTGTATGATTCCATTTATATGAAATATCCAGAACAGGAAAATCCTTTATGACAGAGAGTAGATTAGTGGTTGTCAGGGGCTGCAGGGGGTTAGGGGGGCAGGTGGAGCATAGAGAGTGACTGCTAATGTGTATGGGGTTTCTTCTGTAGGAGATAAAACATTCTGGAGTTAGATAATGGTGATAGTTGCACAAATTTGTGACTATATTAAAAAACACTGAATTGTAAGTTTATAAACATGACTCTATGGTACATGATTATATCTCACTTTAAAAAAAATGTGACTCTAGAAAGTTTGAAGTTTGGGGGACCTCCACAAACCAAAAATGTGTTTACATATACAGTATATACACGTAATGAATATATTCTATAAGCTATGACCCTTTCTGGGCTTGTCATGTATATTCTTGATACAATTTATTCTCTACAATGATTGTGGGAATTAAGTATTAGTGCCCACACTTCAAAAATGAGAAAATTGAGGCTCAGAGACCTAGCTGTATGGAGAATAAAGGAATAAATAAATACATAAATATTGCATTTATTTAGAAAAAGTCTTTATTCCTATATGGTTCTGAATCCGATTCAAACAGTTATTGATGACAATGATACAGGTCTCGTCCAGGTCAGAATCTGCACAAAGTGCTTCTATACTGTTGCCAGTCATCTAAGCATCCCTGTATGTGCAGCCCCCAGAGGCAGCTGATCTTGGAGAGGAGAATGAGATCTCGTCCTGCCTCCTGTTACTCTGAGACCAATATGGTGATTTCAACTTCTGAGTGAGAGCTGTTCATCCACTCTGGGAAGATTCCCTGCTCAAGGGCCAACTCACATTTTGTGCCACTGAGTCCCATTAACCAAACATTCTCATTTAATCCACAAAATGACCCCTCTAGACTTCATATGAAAAGGCTGGATTCATGGAGTGGAAGCAGTGAACTCCATACTGTGTTTATCCAGGTACTACACAAAGGCCAGTGATTCCGAAGGCTTTGCCCTGGGTTTTTGCAGCACTAACCAGTCTGCAATTGACCGCCATAGACTATGGGGGGCTTGGAGGAGTCTGGCGACCACAAGTGGCTTCCTGATCCTGCACAATTGGATGAGGTCTGCGAGGCCAGGGTATGAGCTCAGCAGCAGGGAGTTTCTGGGGATTCATGGCCACATGAGAGAGTTTGCACGGAGTCCTAAGGACAATGGGAAACATGGCAGAGAGAGTCGTAGGGTGGACTCTGAGATGGAGCCACAGGATTGCATTTTCCTGAGCTCCTGCCAAGGCTCAGCCAAGCGGACTACTCTGAAAAGAATCCAAAGATGAGTACATCTCGGAATCTGTCTTCTTTTGAGAGGAAGGCCAAGCATGGAATAAAAGATAAAATAAATACAAAAAATATTTATTAAAAGCCAATAAAAGTGCAGATAATAGGTGTTGTAGGAATTCAAGGAAAGAAAAATTAAAAGATGGGATGAAGAGGCTGATAGAATGAAACAGAGAGATTTTAGAGATGTGACTTTATCTGACCTGCAAACGTGCATTCAGATGGGGAGGGAAAACAGAAGAGGAGAAAAGCAAGCCCCAGTCACTGGCAGGTGGGCACGACTTAAAAGGAACCCTCCAGAAAGGAGAATGATGCTGCTAACACATTCTGATCCACAGGTGCCACACTGTTCTTTGAAAATAACTCTTTTGAAAGCAAAAGCTCTCCTTTAAAAAAAATTAATATAGTCCTCAGTTGACCATCTTTCCTGTACAGTCATCTCAAAAAAAAAAAAAAAGTATTTGATTGAAAATCCTTTTCTTGGTGCACATCTCTCTGATGTACAGGGAGCATCCAGGGTACAGCACATGACTTCACAGTTATACATGGGGACAGTGCACAAACCAAACCACAGGGGGCTGGTGGTGGCAGGGGCTTACCCAGGAGAGGTGTTCACATGGTTCTCTCTGCTCTGGCTCCCTCGCTCCAGCACCAGCAGGAGTGCTCCTGCCATGGCTGCCTCTTCATCATGTAACATGCTTGATATAAACGGTCTCAAAATCAAACGTAACCTTGGAGAAGTAAAACTACATCAAGAGGAACGTTCCAAGGGACCCTGAGGTTAACCCAGGGGGAAAGGGACACTTTGGAGGCTGACTTTTCATTTCCTCTTTCGTGTTTTAACTCCAGGCTGGAGGAAGCAGGAGCCTGGGCAGATATGAAAGGTTGATGGATCCAAGGTAAAAATAACACCCTCCCTTTTCACCAGCTCTGACTCTGAAAGTTCTGGAAGATGGCATGATGGAAACCTGGGCCAGGAGGAAAGATCTAGACCTGGATGTGAAGACCTGGATGTGCTTCCCAGCTCTGCCACCTCCCCGGACCACTCGCCTCTCCAGGATGCTCCATTTCTAGGAGCCTTGTTTGCATCCGGTGAGTGAAGGTAGGGAAACTAAATGTTCACATCCAAAGGCTGCCACATCTTTCCTCACAGCGCCCTGTGAGGCAGTTACTACTATCCCCATTTTACAGGGGAAGAAATTAAGGCTCAGAGAGCTTACCTGACTTGTCCAAATCAGGTAGCTAGTAATTAAAAATCCAGGGTATCATCCTGGTTAATCTGACCCCAAAGCCCTCGCTCAGTAGACGATAATTTCCTGTGTTCTTTGTGGAAAATGGGGTTGACTATCCCTCCCCACCTTCTCCAGAGATGGTTGTGGAGCAGAAAGAAATGAATGGCTGTGATGGAGCTTTGCAACCATGCTGTGCTCTGTCCACGTCCTTGAAGAAGAACTCCCGGAGAGCAGGGGCACGTCTGAGCTAAGCGTTTGGAGTTCACGGTCCGGGCCTTCTGGCTCTACATCGCACGTGAGTAAGAAGTGATGAGAGAGAAAGGGCCATCGGTGGGCCTCAGCGGATACACTGAGCTCTCGCATTGCCCTCACAGAGAAGTCATTCTCTTTTACTGCAGTCTGTTTGGCTTCCAGCTCATGGGGACACATTTTCCCAAGGATTGAGAAGGAGAGAGTTGCCAGACCTGGGAGAGCTTCTTCCCCACAGTAGCCTGACCTCAGGCTCTGCTGGTGAGAATTACCACAGGCTCCTTTTAGGGCATTGATTCAACGAATGGTGGCCCCGGGGACAGTGGGTCAGCTAGAACAGAATGCTCTTCTCTGCCAGGCTGGCCGTGTTCCCACAGACTGGCTGAAATCTGAGCAAGTAGAGACCAGTGGAGGCCAAATGAGATGGGCCTCAGCAGGTGGTGTTTGCTCCTGGGGAGGGTGATTCCAGGAGAAGGCATCGACAGGCTTCATTATGAGTCCATGGGGTTAGAGAGCAGGGCTGGCAGACCTGCATGGAAACCCACCAGCTTAGGGGCCCTGTCTGCCCTCAGTTCCCACATCTGTAAAGGGAGGTGGTAATCCCTAGCCTGGGAGGTCACTGTGACAATGGAATGAAACGATGTGTGAAGTCACTGTCACATACAATTCAGGAAATTGTAGCCGCTGTTACAAGGAGCTGATGATAATGACAGCAACGCCTCCGTGTGTTATCAGAATCGCGGGCTGCCTGTGTCCCGGGTGTGCTCTGCTGCATCCCAAGCTCTTTCACGGCCCTCCTTCCATCTGAGCCTCATGACAAGCCCGTGAGGCAGGCAGTGCAAGGATGTCCCCTTTTACAGACGAGGAAGCTGTGGCTCAGTGAGACTAAATGACCTCCCAGGGTGACAGCTGATGGGCACGGAGGTGAGGGCTATCACCTCGGTCTGACCTGTCCTCTCTAAGACCTGTAGCTGGTTCCCTAGCACTGTGCCTGGACCTCTGTCAGGAAGCTGACCCCGTTTCTAGGGCTGCATTAAGGTGGAATGAATGCTGGAGTCTTTTATATGCCTTAGAATTGAGAACGCTTGCTGGGCAGTGGTGTTTCCCTGCGTGTGGCGGTGGCAGTGGGGGACGGAGGGTGCTTTACTGTTTCATTAATTTCGCTTCCTGTGGCCACTGTGAGTGATGTCTAGGAAGAGTCCTGTGGGCCTCCCTTTAATGAATTATAATGAATGGTTGGCAATTAGTGGATCAATATTTTTTCATAAAAAAAGTCTCTCAAGTATTTGAGAACAGTCTGTTCTATACGCTACAATGAACATTTCCTTGCCTGACGTCATTAATTTTCAAAGCAAATTATCTTATGGTTTGTAATGTAAAGGTAAGCTTAGCTCAGCCTTGTCAGAATTAAACTTAATTAAACAATAATAGTGCTCATTATGCCTCAGGAGCTAAGGTCAGTGATGGGGACACAGAGATTAATGATCCGTCTTTGGCCTTTAAGGTGTAACTTTTTGATGAAATTCCACAGATTAAAATTTGAACGAGAAGAAAATTGCAAATTGAAGGATTATTATTAATATTATAAAAAGAGGTGTGTGTGTGTGCGTGTGTTTTGTATTTAACAGACACATTCACTATAAGGTTATTTCAAATAATAAATTGTAGATTATTTTATTTTTCATAGAGATGCTTTATAGAGACATTTTCAAGAATTCAGCTGTTAGGTCACTTCCACATTTAATGCCTGTACATTAAGGAATTTTACTATATATTCGAAATTGAGAATTCTTCTCTGTTTGGACATAAAAATATTGAAAATAACCGCAAAAATGCCAGGCAAAATCAGAGTATTGACGCTAATAAGAAAAAAATTATCCAATTAATTTTTATTGATTCTTTTTTAGTAGCCATCAGAAATATTATATGTTCAAAAACGCAAAGGCAAAATACTCAGAGGAAACCGCTATATCTCTAGAATGGAATCCACTTGCGTAACTTTGGTACAATGCGAAAGGAATTAAGACACACTTCTATCAATTTAAAATAAAATATATTTTGCATATTATATATAATCTACATATATATTTACACATATGTAAATAGAGTCTAAAAATCCATCTAGCATGGATAGATCCATATATATATATATATATATATATATATATATACACATATATCAAACATACAGCATAGTTCTGAGCGCTGCCAAAGAAATGAAGTCACGTTTCTCATGTTTGAGGAGCTTATAATTAATGTGGGAGATGAAACCCATCGTGCGGATAGGAATAAGCAACCTGTTAAGCAACAGAGCTGCACCAATATCACCTCCTGAGCATCTGGACTGTTCTGGGTGAGGATCCCCAGGGGAACGATCCAAAGTCCCTCTTTATACCTGCTTAGAGCTCAGGCCCCTGACCCCTGATCTGGTCATTATTTGTCTGTTCATTTGCTTTGTTTTGTAAAATGTATTCATTAGTTTATTCTTTTCAAGCCTTCAGCTTCTAGGTTTGCCGTTGTCAAGGCCATGCCACTTATGGGTCTTAAGCTGTGGTCCCACCAAACAATTTGTACCGGCCATCAGCACCACATGGCGACCCTGATTCTCTGGTCACTCACTCACTCGGAGTCCATGATAGGCATTCTCCCCTCCTGCCTCCCACCCCTGCTGTCATCCCCAGCATCTCCTCCCCGTCCCACCCCACACTGCAGCCCTGAGCCAGTGAGCTAGTCTCCCACTTGGTAGAGAAAATGCAAGCTATCAGGAATTCTCTCATTTCCCTAATTTTTGAAAATTGTAATATAAACATATTAGTGTCCATCTCTATTCTATTCTTTGCCTTCTTATGAGAGAGATTGTCCCTCCTCCTTTAAAATTGACCCCTATACCGATGGTTTGGATTTTACGCCTGTCTGCCTAGTTTGACGTTTACACTATCATTTTCTTTTTCTTGTGAATTAACCCTCACCCTCTCAACTGGATTCTTCCATTGGCTTTTATGCATATTTAAATCTCCTTCTTTAAGAAAACCCCTCACTCACTTCCAGCTGCCTTCCCTCTGGAGCCAAATTCCTCAAGGCATTGTCCACACTCACTCTCTGTGTGCTCACCTCCTGTTCATTTCTAAATCCACGTCACTGGGGCTTCAGGTGCCATCTTTTTTGACCTCTCAGGATCATTTGACACTCCTGATCTGAACCTCTGTTATGGGTTAAACTGTCTCCTCCCGAAAGACAAGTTGAAGGCCTGACCTCCCTACCTGTGAATGTGACCTTATTGGGGTCTTTGCAAGTGTAATGATAAGATGAGTTCGCTTGGGTCGTCTCTAATCCAATATGACCAGTGTCGTCATACAAAGAGGAGAGACTCATACACAGAGGGAGAAGACAGCCATGTGGTGATGGAGGCAAAGCTGGAGTGATGTGTCTGTAAGTCAGGGAATGCCAAGAATTGCCAGCAACAGCAGAAGCTAAGAGAAAAGCATGGAACAGGTTTTCCCACAGAGCCTGCAGAGACAGCATGGCCCTGGAGACTCCTTGCTTTCAGACTTCTAGCCTCCACACTTGTTAGAGAAGACATTTCTGTTGTTTGAAGCCACCCAGTTTATGGTACCTTGTAGGGCAGCCCTAGGAAACTAATAGAATGAGTAAGAAATGAAGTTCTCTAGTATTGAGCCCTGACTGCTTTAGTTCCGTTCTTAGGATAGCCTAGCCTACCTTAAATAAAACAATGTCCCATTCCTCAAAAACCTCCAGGGGGTTTGGCTAATCTGATTTTAAACAAAATAATTGCAATTAACCCTTTTCAGAGATGCCTATCTCATGCTCTTTTTTCAAAGAACCCCCAAACCTTTAAACCAAAGGGTCATTATCTATGGAGATTCAAGGACCAGGGACACTGTGGAGAGGTGTGGATGAGCATCTCCATCCTGTGTCCTTCATACCTAGGGTGACCACAAGTCCTGGCTGGTTCACAAGAGTCTCTTGGTTTGTGCCTGTTCAGAGTCCCAACGAGGTCGTACCTCTTTTCACTGTCACGACTGAACTTATTTGGATAATAAATCATGATGCAGCCCATCCAGTGTCCCTGCGTTGAGTGGCCACCTGTTCTGTCTTTTTGTAGATCTAGTCTTTTTGACAGAGAAAAGCATGTTTCCACAGCCACCCATAAAGGGTCTACTTGCCAAGCCTGCTCTGAGTTTACTTCTTAGAGGCACTGAAGGGCACCCAGAGTCCACACATGCCTTCCTCATTAAAGACATGGTTTTAAATTCTTCACAAATTGAGGAAATGATTTTTAAAAAGAAAGATGAAATGTCAATGGAAGAGCATAAGTTTCATAGTTTGTGATCAGAGTAGGTATTATACTTTATTCTATACATAATGTTTATGATTTAGCAACCTATTGTAGGTATTTTCCATGTTACTAAATATTCTTCTAGATCACCATTTGTAATGGGTTTGCATTATTTCACCATGTATACCCACTTAGTGAAGGATTCATCCACACTGGCTGATGATACTCTCTCCTTTCTATTTGCTCCTCAACTCACCACCGTGCTTCCTGCCTTGTCCACACTGATCTGCTGGGGCCACAGGTACTCACCTTCACACTGGCAAATCTAGTGGGCTTTTTCCATCTGTTTTCTTGTTAGGCTTATTGACTATGTTACTTGGTTCTTTATAAAGAACCACTGAGTTTTGTAAACTAACTCTTCAGGATCTCCTTTTCTGTAATTGTTCCTTCCTTTTCATGGGCTTCTCTTCACAAAACCAAATTTCAGAATTAGCCAACTGTCTGCTCTGTATCTCCTGTGAGACATTTCATAGGCACTTCTAACTCAATTTGTCCAGAAGTGAACTCAAACTCTTACTTTCTGAAGGCAGGTGAGAAGACGAAATGTGTTAAGTTTCAAACTTTTTATGGCAGGAAATCAATAGATATAGGAAAATATTAAAGTGTACAATCAAAAACAATCATTAATTGTCTTCCTCATGTTTTACATATTTTTTTCTTAACATTGGAGAGTTCTTTTTGAAATGTATCTCTTGTGAAAAAATATTTATTTGAAATATTTAAATTTCTTCATTTTCCTTGAATTCTTTTGTCTTTTGCTAGTTTCATGTAAAATTTAATTGAATATATTTGATTAAAAACATCATGTATGCCTATGGTTGTTTTGTCCCTTGATGACTAGGTAGACAGAAAGACAGACATATGTATGGATTATGTATACATATACACACATATATGATATCTATACCTTATCAATATCCATCTACCTATCCTGTGTATATTCAGAAAAAGCTGTATATATTATTCAGAGAGAAAAAGAGGGGGGGAAATGTCTGAAATGATGTTTTGATAAAGTATTACCAACATTTATTTGTGGGTGCTCTTATTTTTTTTTTGAACTTCGTTGGCTTGTGTTTGTTTTATTTTGGTTCTTTATGTTTAATAATAAACTTTTTGTCTTCTTTTCTTCCCTTCATTCTTTTCTTCTTTCCTTCCTTTTCCTCTCTCTCATAAAAGGAGATGATACCTCCTAGAGGTTGTGAGAATTCACAAGCTACAAGGTGTGTGGGACACATAAGACACACAACCATCCCATGACCTGGACCTTCCTTGACTCCTGGCAGAATCTGTGGGTGGCTACTCCTCAGCACTTTGACTCTGTAATTAGCACACACTTGAGTCTACCTTGTAGAATAAGTCCTTTCTTAAAGGCAAGGCAAGGATTGTTTTACTTATTGTTAACTTTCTCTTTCCCCAGCACAATACCTGACACACAATAATCACTTAAATGTTTGCTGAATGAAAAGGTAAGTAATAATATAAGGTTTACTAACTGCCCTAAAAGCACTACATTTTAATTCACTAAATCCTTTCAACAACCGTATGAGGAAGGCGCTATTGCATCCCCATCCTACAGGTGAGGAAACTGAGGCTCAGAGAGTTTAAGTAACACTCTTAGGGCCACTCAGCTAAGTGGTCATTGAGAGTCTGACTGTAGAATCCAGGCTCTTAACTCAAAGAGTCTTTTAATTAAATTCTTTACATTCTAATAAAGCTTTGAAAAAATCAAATGCAGAACAAAGACCATTTCTTATGACACGTTGAACCACAGAAAATGAATAATAACATCATTAGACTTGAACATCGTGTTATGCTTTTGTATATTTTAGCTTCACTGCTTGATTGAATGAAAACAATCCCAAGGGAAGCATCTCACTTTCCTCTTTGTGGTCTCATCACGTTGTGTGCCATCACCGTTCAGCAGAAGGCAAGATTCTGCCTCCGCTCTGGGTATCCTGGGAAATGTAAGTAATAGGATCAGCCTCCAATATCGCTGCCTCCCAGATAATGAGAATCTTGGTTCTCCCCAGAGAGATCCGAATTCAGACTCCCGTTATCTCTAGGTCAGCATGCACTGTGTTGGGAGGCATGGTGATAGGCGCTGGGGATGATTTATTACATGTGACACAGGTTTCTGTTTACGCCCTCATGAAGGCCACGTCTGCAGGATCTGTAGTGCCAGCTTGCACCCGTACACTGAGCCGAGATGGATACGTGAATAATTGTTTTGATAATATTAAGCAGGATGTGTGATGTTGATTTGCAACATCTGCTATTAACAACATAAACACAAGGAGTCTTTACTGGTTGTATGTTACTCTGCTTTCAGGAACAATGTCCTGTGTCCAATTCGGTAAGCCTTTGCAGGTATCAATTAGAACACCGGTCTTTTCTGAATATGTCAGGATCAAGCGCAAACGCCAGTGTGTTTAATATAAGATGGCTAGATAAAAATCAGTTGTCAAGTTTATTTAAAATACCAGGCATCCCTCTTTCCCCCTAAGATTTTAATTCAGCATATCACAGAATAGAGTAAGAAAATCAGTGAATGTTTTAACAAACACCAGAGGTTATCATGTGTGGCCAGGTTGAGAAACCATTGGTCTGATCCCGCCTCCCACTGAACCAGCCTCTGATATAGTGCTTGAAATCCTCAACAACATACCAGAGCAATGGTCCGTGAACTCTGATCATTTCTAATGATGAGTGGCTCACTACTTGCAAGGCAATCCATCCAACTCTGCAGCTCTGGTGTATGATAGTCCTGCTTCCTGAAGCAGGATATTTTGAATTATTAAACAAGATCCCTGTATCCAATGAACGGTAATATTTTCCATGACTGGACAGCAGCCTGCACAGGAAGAGTGAGCTGGCAGGCCTGGGAAGTCTGGCCATTGAAAGGAGAGAGGACACGGAGCAGTGTCCACAGTGGACAGGTGACCACATAGCAGATGGGGATGAGGTCATGAAAACTGGTCAGTGAGGATGGAATGACGCTGAGGACCAGATAATTCCCTCCCCCTCCCACATGCCCAGCACCTTGGAGACAGGTGAAGCCTGCACTAATCTTAGACACCCTTGTGGAAGGGGTGACACTGAATGAACTACAAATAAGTTTCCACCACTCAGTGTGTGTGTAGGGGAGCTGAAATAAAAACTGTGTCCTGTTATGAAAGCAAAGAAAGACAGCATTCTTGCATATCTGAGAATATGAACTACCTTTTATCCCAACCATTTTTTCATAGAGTAAAATCTATTTCTCTGTAGAAATTTCTATCGAGTTCTACCTGTTAGGGCCACTCACAGTAAATGTTTCTTCTGTGTGTTTCTTTTTGGCTAAATGAAGATGGAGCTGGTGTACTTTTCTTCTCCAGACTAAACATACTCAATTCCACCATACTTCATTGGGAAGAGCTGTAATCTGCCATTCTAGGTACACTATAATTTGCACACATCTTCCATATCATGGGCAACTGAATTATTAGTCTCTATTACCCACACATGGTCCAAGCTATTATTTGTCCCCAAGAATGGTTTGATGAATGCAACTTGTAACATCAGCTGTTCTAATAATAATTTTGAAGATAACATAAAATAAACCAGGCATAAAATATAATTTAAATATTTACTACGTGCATGGCCCATTCTCAGTGTCGTAGGGGCTATTAACATGTATAGATACTGTTTTGTCCTGGAGATTCTATTGCACAAATTTTATTAATTGATCGGTTGATCATGAAGTTCTCCTATGAGGCTATTTTTTCTTATTTTTTACTTTACTTTTTGGTATTCTATTTATTCGATGTATTAGGGAAAGGATAGGCTTCTGTAACAAAGACTCTTATAAACCCACAGCTTAAAGAGTGGAAAAGGTTGCTTCTCTCATATGTAGCAGTCCTGATGTTAGCAGAACAAGGTTTTAGGGCAGCCTTGTCCCTCAAGTACCTTCATAGGATCAGATTCTTTCCAGAGCTTTGCTCCTCCATCCTCTGTCCTTGTATCCCTTCAGGCAGTGCTCAGCACACCAGCTCTGCCATCTGTTTCTATAAATAAAGTTTTCTTGGAACACAGCCATTTCTTAGGTATTGCCTATGACTTCCTTCTTGTGGCGATGGTAGAATTGAATAGTAGCAACAGAGATCACATGGCCCACAGGGGCTAACACATTTACTCTCTGTCCCTTTAGAGAAAAAGTTTACTGACTCCTGCCCTGGGGTATTGTCATTGTCTTTATGGTTGAAGCTGGGTCACCACCATATCAGGGTTCAGTTTGCAGAAAGAGGAAGACAGCATGGAAAAGACACCCCCATTAGGGCTGTGCGCAGAAATGGCACACGTCACTTCTGCTCACATAGACTGGGAGAGAACTTAGTCACTTGGTGATGCCATCCCCAAGGGAGGCTGGGAAATGCAGCAGAGCTGGCAGTCACACACGGGCTTCTCCATGTTATGGAAGAAGGGGAGAAGGGGCTTTGCTGGGTGGCCAGCAGTGTCTCCAACACCCAATAGAAACGAGGTGAGTGCAGTTCTACTTTAGTGCACAAACACTTCAGTCTTTTTTCAACAGAAAATATCCTGTCAATCAAATTTTCCCCTCTGATTTAATGCCTGTGTTTATTGTAAAGAGAAGTTTATCCATATGTTTATGCATCATTCATACCCCTCGTCAAAATGTTGTTTTTCAACAGCTGTTTGGCATTCGAAATTCCTGGTAAAAAATGAATAGCAAGTTTGGTTTTGTAGTAGGAAGTTTGGACGTATGTGTGGCTTCTAAGCTCAGCATGTCAGCATGTACCTCATTATTCCCTAAAGAAGGTAAGGGTTTGTAGAAATACCCCATGGGGCTGATTGCCACAGAGATGTTATTCAGCCCTCATCTACCAAATCAGATTAGTTAAATCTATTGTCAGGTAATAATATTCAAAACAAAGACATCTTGGAAATACAAGGACTCCTACATTGCATATAATTCCCCAGTTCATAAAATGGTTTCACATTCACTGGCCCATTTGGCCAGCATTATACTCTGTAAGGTAGCCATCTCTGTCATTCAGGGCCTCCAGGATGCCCTGCTCTATTAGCATTCCTGATCTCTTTTGGCAGGAGAATAGCTTCAGCACCTTTCTCCTACTATGGCAGTTCAGGAATCCAGAGCACTGCCAGTCACCAGCCTCTAGGAATTCCAAAACTGAGAAAGAGACAACAAAACCAGAAGGAGATCCTGCAGGCCAGGCTTGATCCAGCAGCAGTGCAGAGGCCCATGGATCGTGACCCAATTTGTGTTCCTAGTTCTTGAAAACTTCTTTGGTTCTTGTTTTGCTTCCAAGCCTGAGTCTCCAGCCACTTACTGGTTCTCTGAGCTCTCCTCCTGATATCTTTCTAATAAATTCCCTTTTTGATTGAATTAGTTAGAATTAGTGTTTTTTGATTGAAATGGGATGATTGTGTCCTCTCCTTTACGGGTGAAGATACCGAGACTCAGAAATTCATGCTCACAGTCTCACAGCTAGTAAGTGGCAGAACTGAACAGATTCTATGTCTTTTCATTCCATATTTTTCCATTTGATATTTTTCCATTTGATGAATATTCTTAGAATATCCCTCATCTTCTGGAAAATTAAAGGAAAGTTTCTAGCACAGCCCCAAGATCTTCTTCATCTGTGAAGGCCCAGTGTGACGACCATCTCCTCTCTGAAGCCTTCTGCCAGAGCTAGCTGCTCTCTTTATCTGTTCCCATATTGATTTCCCTATATTTCTATTAGAAGAACCACACACATTTTATTAAAAATGTGAAAACTTTTCTATATAACTCACTAAAATGCAAGCTTTACTTTCTTTGTATATATGTATCTTATAGTACCTTGTGTATCGGGGCACTCAGTTATTTCTGTTGAGTAAATGAATGAGTAAATTAAGCAAAAGCATGTAGTAGAACAAGCTGTCAGGAATCTCAAAGGGATTTTCTGAAGCACACGGTTTTAGAAAAGCAGAATTATGATAACCTTATTCACAATCTAGGAGCAACCTCTCATCAAGATCCAGGAATTCCACTACAGCATCCGTAACTGGGAGAAGCTAATATTGGCATGCCCATGGGAGTCTGAGTCTGCGTTAGCAACTTTTCTGTTCAAATGTCATAGAGAAAGAAATAGGAAGCCTGTGGGAGGGCTTGTCTCAACCTCGTCCTATGACTAAAAATGATGAAAGAGCCAACTTCCTAGAATTGTTTCTACTAGTCTAGTAAGGAGTCCAGCTAGGTGGGGCCTTCTGTGAGATTGGACATGATGTCTCCAGATGGCTATATTGGTACAAAAATACCTTCTTTGGTAGTATAGCCAGTGAGCCAGTGATGGCTATGACAACCTTGGATGGTTATATAGAAGCTGAGGAGCTGAAAGAGACAGAGAAATCTGCTGCCCTGTGCACGAGGCCCATCTGCAAGCGCGATAGGGTTTGAGCACGTTCTGATAGGATTCAAGAGCAATTGGAGAGGGACTGAAAGAAGCAGAACGAAGAGGAGAGCTGTGAGAGGGCAGGCGTAGGCATAAGGCGCTGCACGTAGAAAGGTGCAATAAGAAATGCTGAAGACCAAACGCCTGAGGTTTTTGACCAGAATAGATAGGATAGGTTTTCTTCTCTGAAATGGTTCCCAGAATACTATGTCCTAGAAATTAAATCAGGAATGAGCTCTTCCCAGGTGCCAACCTGGATCCATGGAGAGAGAATTTATTTTCTAGGTAGCTAACTCGGAATTTACCTGAGAGACAAAAGACAGACTTTATAGGCTTGAATGGATGACAAAACATATATGAGTTTTCTACGACACACCTGTCGGAGTGAGATCTCAGTCTCGTCAGCCACGCGTGAGTGGCCATTCTTACCTCCACTGCTGCCCCCAGTGTATAGGCTTTAAGCTGTACTATTACAAATAGAGATGTGGTGCCGTGACACCCCTGTGTTTTGTGCTATAGAAGACTCGGTCTCCCCAGAAGACTCACTCCAGAGCTCCTTGGCTGTCTTGATGGTGTAAACAGCCGTGTTGTGGAAGCCCGCCCGGACAGGAACGGTGAGGAGTCTCCAGGAACCTCAGGCAGCCTCTTGATGCCGAGGGTAGCCTCTGACCAACAGCTAGCAAAAAATACTGAGGCTCTCAGCCCCACGACCACAAGGAACCGAGTGCTGTCCACAGCCACGTGAGCAGGAAGACTCTTCCCCGTGGAGTGTCCAGAGGAGAACCCAGCCCTGGCCGACTCCTTGACTGCAGCCTTGGGAGATCCTAAACTGAGGATGCCGCTCAGCCCTGGGTTGTTTTAAGCCACTAAGCTTGTGGTCGTCTGTTCTACAGCAATGGAAAGCCGATACAGTGATGTAGCTGGTGTTCTACCAAAACTCTAGTGCAGAATTGTTTCATGATCTATTTCTCAGATTTCTACTGGAAAGAAGTTGGAAAAGGGAATGCAGTGGAATCCAGCAGAACGAGTACGTCTACTCTTGGAGAAAGATAGATGTGGATTCAAATT
Source organism: Tapirus indicus (assembly GCA_031878705.1). Lineage (NCBI taxonomy): Eukaryota > Metazoa > Chordata > Mammalia > Perissodactyla > Tapiridae > Tapirus > Tapirus indicus. The sequence continues at coordinate 5,855,974 of CM062923.1, read as the reverse complement.
GAAACATCATCTCTTGCTGGCTGTGTGATCTTGCACAAGTCACTTAACCTCTCCGTACTTCACATTCTTCCCCAGAAAAATTGAAAAGATTTCTTCTACTGGGCTATTGAGTTGATGTGAAAGATACAAGTAGGGTAGGAAAGTCTAGTGGTGCTAATTGCAGGATCAAACAATCGTTTATTTAAAAATCACAGTAGCTAACGTTTATTGAATACTCACTATGGGCCAGTGTACTGAATACATTATATATATTTACTCAGTTAATCTTCTCAGTACTCCTAAGAAGTAGAGACTACTATCATCTCATTTTACAAATAAGGAAACAGAAGCGCAGAGAAATGAGAGACCATACCCAAATCAGACAGCTGGGATTTGAACCTAGACAGTCTGTCTCCATTGGAGTTCAGCTTGGATGTGGCAGAGGGATCATGACCAGGAATAACTAGTTGGAGGCAGAAATTGAGACCCTGGCAAGCTCTGAGAAACTTAGACTTCCCCCAACCTGAGAGCAGTAGATAGACAGGATTCCCACAGCAGTGCAAACATGAATGAATTATTCTTGTGGTTGAGCGTAGATGTGCCTTTATAAAGACGTCGTCATATGTGGTAGTTTTGCCAGCGGGAGACAGCAGGCGCACTCTGGATTAGTTGGACTTCCAGGAGATAATCCAAGAATCTATTCGCCAGGTATACAATGACTCTTGAGAAGCAGGTTCCACATCCCAAACAGCCGACTTACAGAGGATTTTTTCAATATATACTGTTTGAGAAGTGCATTCGCCTTCATGCATGTTTGTATAAATACATGCATTTCTTTCATCAGGTCTTTATATATAAAACTCAACAAAATCATTGGGTTGGAGCCCTAAGCAGAACCCAGGTCACTGCAGCCAGGAGAGGATCATTGAGGAGATGCCATTCTACTCTTGTGCTGTGTCTCCTGAAGGCAGAGGAAAGGAACAGTCCTGCAATCCTTGGGGTCCTCTGTGCTGGGGAGAGATGGGTGGGGATTCACAGACAAGCTTTTCAAAATAGTGGGAGCTAAGGGAAGAACTGTGAGATGTCTAAGAAGCTCTAGAGATCAGAATTATGTATTTGGCTATCCATAACCCTTTCAAGAAACAAAATCTATGTCATTTGCCTCAGTAAAAATGAATTTTCCTTGAGAATTTTAAGATGTCTCAGGATAAGCTAGAGAAGTTATGGCCTCAAGGACGAGGAAGTGCATTTAGATCTTCACATCCTCTGAATTTGCGTTAAGCAGAGTGGAGTGGATTGTGCATACAGATGCTCAGGTCCCCGGGCAGCTCTGGGCACAGCATTGCAGGTGAGCCTGAAGATTCCTGTTGTGTTCCCAAGGCGGCTACTCTCCACCTGTTATGTGGTATGGTTTTCCATGAGCGGAGACAGCTATCAGGACACAGGGGTGTTCGATTTGGGCCAGCTGTGATTCCAACCGGACAGACAGCAACTTGACAAAAACTCCCAGAAGGAAACCAAGGAAGCTGCTGTGTTAGAAGACAGAGAACACAAAACACTTTGTCAATATGAAGAGAATAAAATAAAGGTAAAGGGAGGTTTAGCCCAAGGGCCCTCACTTTGTAATGAATTGTTTTTGCCAAGGAAATAATCTGTAGTTCCCCTGGGGAATTTACCACTGAACTATGTTGTTTTGTAGGAGAATACGTGAAATGAAACCCGCCCGCCTTGCTTTTATAAGCTCTGAGAGTGAGGATCTTAAGGACTCTTCCCCATTTATCTTTGTTTCCCCACCTTCTTGCTCAGGGGTTGGCAGACTGTGGGTCACTGCTAGTTCTTTGTGTGGTCTGCAAGCTAAGGGTGGTAGAAAACATTTTTAAATAGTTGAAGAATAAACAAAAGAAGATTTATATTTCTTGTATGTGAAATTATATGAAATTCAAATGTTAGTGTCTATAAGTAAAGTTTTATTTTTCAATTTTGGTGCTATTGACATTTTGGGTCAGAGAAGTCTTTTTTGGGATCAAAGGGACTGTTCTGTGCACTGAAGGATGTGTAGCAGCATCCCTGGCCTGCACCTACTAGATGCCAGCAACACCCCTTCTCCATTCTTGACAATCAAAAATTTCACCAGATATTGCCAAGTGTCCCCCTGGGAGGCAAAATCGCCACTGTTGAGAACTCTTTTTCATTGAGAGGCAACCACACTCATCCATTTCACTGTTGCCTGTCTGCTTTTGTGGGACAAAGGCAAAATTGACTAGTAAGAAAGGCTGTCTGCCCCACAAAGCTTAAATATTTACTCCTGGCCCTTCACAGAAAAAGTTCTCTGACTCCTGGTCTATCACATAGAAGGAACTCAGTGTTTGCAAAAGGAATGAAGAAGGGAAGGGAGGGAGAGAATGAGAGAGTAGGTTAGTCAGGCAGAATACTTTGGGGAAAAATGAGTTTGGTTTTGTTTTTTTAAAAAAGACCAATCAATGCACAAATGTCAGGCTGCAGGCCAGCCTTTTCCTAAGAACACCATAAGTACAAGTTTATTTCTAAAGCAACACCATCTGAGATCCTAAGATCGGCCTCTTCTATTTAAACTCCAGGAAGCTACCATCTATCATAGAAATTGTGAGTCAACTAAAAAAAGCCAAATGGGAGAATGCGTTAAGTATTGACCCTTATAAGCAACTCTGGAGCTATTTAAATATGTTAGCAGCATGGAACGTTCAACAAATTCCAAGTCAACAGACTGAAAACCACTCTGTGAAATCCATGGGAGAGAAAGGAGTCAATCTTTGTTGAACAGTCACCATGTGTTAGGCACTCAGAGAGAATCTATACATTTATGTAACCCACCCAAGAGCCCTGTGAGGCCTTATTTTGTCCTTTTTGACATGAGGTAACTGAAGGTCATAAACATGAAGGGACCTGTCCAAGATCTTATAGAGTCAGGGGCAGAGCTGGGACTCTGATTGGGACCCGGATCCTGCAAAGCCTTTACTTTTGTCACCGCCATACTACATGTATGGTAAGACTTCCTTGAATCAGCCACAGCAAATTCTCCGGAGTGGGGTGACATTTCTAGAAATTCTGAGCACAAAAGAAACTAAGTCAGAAAGAGTCAAAATCATTGCCTATAGTCCATGGCCGCAGTGAAAATGTCCTGTGGAACAGCCAGGGCCCGGCTCCTTCAGTTTCCAGGGAACGTGAACTGACATTTCCCGGGGTGACCCGGCCTGTCTAAGATTTTGGTAAAGTGTCAGTGTATCCATATGGCGTGCTGAGCAGTGTTAGAAAGACAGTCTCAGACAATCTGAGAAAGTCAATGGACTGAGAAGCCATGTGTGTAGAAGAAGGCAGTCTAAAGAGAGATTTATCACTTGTTCTGATAAATTGACAGTGAAATTAAAAAGCTTAATTATTTCAGCATGAATTTTGAGAGGCATCTTTTCCCACTGAACATATGAAAAAAGTTTCAAAGCATTTTGTAGCAATAAAACATCTGTGACCCAATTTACAAAAAAAAAGCAGAATAAAATCGAGTTGTTAAGGTAGCAAAGAGCAGCAAGATGGTTGTGAACCCTTATTCCATCTTCCATCAATAAAGGGACCCTCGTGTACGCAGCAGGCCATCAAAGGTGTGTCCCTATAAATCTTGAGTGTGTGGGGAGAGGGGGAGGAGTCCCGTACAACCCAAAACACCACTGAGAAGAATGCATAAAGGTTCGTGACAGATCAAAGACCAAAGGAAGAGGCACACTGCGAGTTCACTGATGGAAAGATAATGGCCTTCAGGAGCTGGTGAGGAAGACAAAATACAGTAAATGAATGTTAAGGATAAAAATGCACTTGAAAAAAATATGGCACAAATACATTATCTGAAAGCACTGAATTATAATAATTCCAAGATGTTTCTTTTATTCCATTTTGTGTGCTGCTACTGGAGAAAGATGGGAGGTATAGTCTGAAGGGTTTAATGGTTTAGTTTTAAAAGGTTTCAGCTGTATCTGGAGCTTAATTACGGTGGCTCAATCTGGCAGGGCTTTCAAAAAAAGTATCTTTGGAAAGAAACGAAGATCAGATTCAATATACTCAATAAATATTCACGATTCTTGAATGATTTGAAGTAGATTATTTTAAACTGATATAAAACGTGACAAAAATCAGTTCTAAAGAATGTATAGAATATTGACATATGGTAATTTACTAATTAGAAAAACATAGGCAACACACTTCTGTAAGATGTGAAACAAATCGTGCAAGGAATTAACTGGATTGAATCAATGGTGACAATTCTTGGACTGTGTGTCTTCATCATTATTTCAGTCTGATTCCCCAGTGCCCAGGCGATTCGATGGATAAGAAGTAGCCACTTTTGTAAGCATGTTCACTTTTAGCAAGGTTCCATTTTGTAGAGAAAACTAAAGGTACTCAAAATAAATACACACCTGAAAGTATTTTCTGAGGGAACTGTTTGGCTAACCCATGGTCTTAATAAACAGAAGATGAATTTTAAAAACATAATTGCTTATAGATACCTTTTAAGTGAACATTTTTACATAAAAAATAATTAACACTAAAGCAGTGATTTTCAAAGGGCAGCACCATTTCTTGGCTGGGGCAAGGGGATACATCATAGGTCAAGGACTTTTTGAAATACAGCACTACCCACCACCCTACCCCCGAGTCCTGGAAGAAAATTCTAATACATATCTCCAAAGTGACATTATCCATCAACAACCCTGCATCCCATTCCTATTAGAAATCAGGGACTTTCTGAGTCACTGTTTTTGGTGAGAATGGGTCATTTCTCTCAAGTGCGTTTGGAGCATGGAGCAAGAATAAACTCAATGAGTTAACATTCTATTTAGCACAATTCCTGCCAAGGACTAAATTCTACCGTCAGCTCAGCTAAATCGGAGAATAGAGTTTCATATTTGGCTGACAATATGCACGAGAGCTGCTGCAGGAATGATCCTATACTTAGTGTCATTCAAAACCTTTATGAAATTGGGCAGAGAGAATATTAATGAGCTTGCTCGAAGGACAAGTGGTCCCATTTTCCCTCTGGAGGAGGGTCATCAATGTGAATATCTGTTTGGGCAGAGCTGATGTGGGTGAGGGAAGTGGACCTGTTCTGTAGTAGGGTAGGAAGTGGTGTGCACTAGGCCAACTGGGGAGCTCATGCCAGCTGAATGTGTCAGGGGGCACTCTCCAGCCAAGGGTTACTTTGTAGGAATAAAAATCCAGTGTTGCCAGTGTCCCACTTCACAAGAATTGTTAAAAATCAGGATTTTTATGTGGACTTGCCTAATTTTTATGTTAGAATCTAATTTTAAAAAATAGACACTGAGGGAACCATTACTGTAGCATAAACACACCATATCTGTGGGTCAGCTAAAGCCCATAAATTGCCAGTTTGCAACCTCTGCTCCAGGTACCTGGGAATCTATTAGTATAGAGTCAGATAACCACAGCCATTTGCCTGGGTGGCATCATACTTTACCTCCTTCCCAATGTCCCACAGATTGCTTTTTCTGATTCATTGGGCTTTTTTTGTTTTGTTTATCATACAGTAGGAACAACTGAAGGATGTCATGAAAAGTAGACTTGTGAAACTCATCCCAGTGAGTATTGTAAGGATGTTGTCATGGACATTACTGATTATGTGATACCATGTGCTCTATAAGAACAATTGAGAAATGTCTGCTTAAGTTTTATTATCAGAAATAACTGTTTTTAAGGGGCGAAGTGTTTGTTTTTATACCTTATTGACTCTGGACTTATCACAGATCATGTTTGCATTTTGGCATTAGATGCTAGAAGGCTTGGAACTGAATCTGTGTGCAAACACTTCTGGATCCATCCAACTTTGCTTCACTCACTTTCCTTTTGTTTAACACAATTCACATTCTTACTCAGTTTTATTCAATTTATTTTATTATACTGACTGGGTTCTTGGTGAGATGAGTCACTTCCATTTCAAAACAGAGTAGAAAAGGAATACGGGACAGGTATTTTAAAAATAAATTTTAAATATTTGTAGTCTACCTTCTTCTCAGAGCAAGTTGGTTTTTACGTTAAGTGGGGCAAATAGTAGAGGGATTCTTATATGGCCTGGTTCTAGACAGATGACCTATGATTGGAGAGATTCAAACTCAAAATTACCATATAGGGAGAGGAAGGGGCAAGGGGGGGAGCAGGAGAGGGAGAGCAAGAGAGATGGCACTAAAGACTCAAGATTTATCCATCACCTACTCAAGGACATCTGGGTTGCTTCCAAATTTTGGCAATTATGAATACAGCTGCCATAAACCTGTGTGGTTTTTTGTGTGGGCATAAGTGTTCAACTCCTTTGAGTAAATACCAAGGAGCATGATTGCTGATCGCATGGTAAAAGTATATTTAGTTTTGTAAGAAACTGCCAAACTGGCTTTTAAAGAAGTTGTACCATTTTGCATTCTCATGATGTTAGCTTTTGATTAGAATCTTTTAAATATGAACTAAAAACTCCTGGGTTGTGCATTCATAATTAATATATCTTTAATATTAATCAACTCCTGCTAGTGTATGGATTAAAATATACCTATAAATACATATTTATATGTCATATACAATAATACATAGATGCATACATACAAATGTACATACATGCATACATAGATATATAGATGATAGATAGATAGATAGATAGGTCGGTAGGTAGATGATAGACAATGTTTTTGTCAAAATGAGGTACCTATTCGACAGCCATTTCCACTTACTGATAGAGCTGCCTCCGACTCACTGTCAAGGCTGAGCAATGACAGATTGTCCCCTTCCCAACCTCCCTGCAGTAGTCCATGGGCTTGTTACCCAATACTGTCCAAGGAGACCTGCAGGAAATTTCTGCAGGACTCCTGAGTAGCCTTTTCTTCACTAATGTAATGAGGTATTTGAGAAGAAATTAACCCATATCCTGCTTTGTGGTATGGTTAGATGAGTTTGACAGTTTTTGAATCTACAACTAGACAAATTTACAGGTAAGAGCCAACATGCTAAAAAAAGGATAGAAGACATTTGGAAAGTGCTGGGACCCCGATGGCATTTCTGAGTCAACGAACTCAGCATTGTGTGCCCACCGTACCTCAGGACTCCTTAACACGGGAGATAATAAATGTCCAGATGATTTCATCTGTTTTTATTAAAATGTTTTTACTTGCAACCAAAGTCACCTTCACATACACAGTTATTATTTGTTACATTTTCTTTTCTTCTATCCCCAGTCAACAGGAAATCCAACACTGTTTTTCAACCCTACACGGCAGTAGCAAAAGAGATTGCACCTAAACAATTAGGAAAACTTACCTTAAGCAACATCTCTTTCAGAACACAGAAAACTAAAATTATGCGAAGGATTGATGTGCTTGACTCCAGAAAGGAAATTGTCAATTCTTCTAAATTTCCAGTCACTTGATGGTTCAAAACGTGTGTGGCATTATATACATCTTATTTTATGAGGATAATCGTTGATGGCGATAGTATTAAAATCATCTTTTCTTTTGGTACATTAAAAATTGTCTCATATTTTCAAGCAATGTGATCCATGCTTTTATTTGGATCATCTAATTGAATTTCCACAGCAACCCCACATCGATGAAAATATCTCCATTTCAATAATGAGAAACTGGAGCTGAAAGAAGTTAATTAGGAGAACCTGACAAGGCATTATATGAGAACTTGCCAAAATAGTAATAACAACAACGGCAGCAGCAGAAATAACATCGTCTTTCGCCTGCACTCCTTTTGGATACAGAAACCCAAAGACCCCTTAACCACCACTAATCTGCACAGTAAAATAGGCAGCAATCAAGGGTCTGGTTGTACTGAAAGACGAAGTTGCATTGCATTGTGATCTAATTAAAAAAATGCCCGAAAAGTTGCTTGTTTTGAGTGTCATGTTGACCCCAATATCAGATAGTCAAATCCACTTTATATCACATGGGTTTTTTGGTCTATTTTACTTATATTTGACTTTCTTCCTTAAAAATCTATTGAATACTTCACTTTTGGGAAATACTTCACTTTTATTGCATATTGCTCTTTAAACAGGACAGGGCCTTTCTTTTCTAAAGAAAAATGAAACCATGACACCCACATGGATGACAAGAGAACGGCAGGCCACTACTGGAGGAATCTCCTTAAAAACAAATGTTGGGTAATCAGACCAGACTGAAATCCAAGACTGGATGTTTGTGAAAGAGAAACCCAGCTTCCCAAAGTTAGTGTCCCTGGGCCTCCTGATTTGTACCTAATCAAGATATTTACGTATTCTCTTACCTGCATCTTGACAAAACTATTTTTGGAAAACCGTCTTTCCATTCTAGCAGTCCTAGTTTATATTCCTTTTCACCTTTTTCTTCAAAAAAAAAAGTTGATTTTAATGAGATGAGTTATGGCCGTTTGAAGTCACTGATTTCTTGCCGTTTCTGATTCATTATTTTCTTCAACAGTGGTGCAACCTCCCTTAACATCACAAAACTGTGGTTTTCCTAATTTTCTTTATTTCTTTTCATCATTACTCTTTCTATGTGCTTCTGAGTCAAAGTTCATGAGTTAGCCCTGTGAGAAAAATTGTCGATTATCACTGTACTTTGAAGAACTATAGGAAGGTGGGGATAATTTGCCTTAGTAACAGCCTGCATTTGAACTGAGTTAACACTTGAGTTGGTTTGTGACTCACCCTGTACTCCATCTTGGGCAGAGAGAAACTAACCACTTTGAGTTCAGCCCACCGATCTGCCCCAGTACAGGCTTTCACATATTGATGATAACATGGATAAATGACAACTTCTCCATTGCTACTAATGGAGCAGCGTGTCATGGCCACAAATCCAGCAACTGCAGCATTGTGCATTGTATTCCAGTTTGCCATCATTTATTGACAGACTAATCTGTTTGGGAAAATTATTCTTTTCTGGAAATACGATTGATAAAGAGCAGCACACAGCAAATGTATTTATATACCCAATGCCTGCTTTGGGGTTAGAATAATAATTTAGAATACCATAATGGAGATGCATCTATGAAAACAATTTCAATTTATTCCAATCATTAAGAGTTTGTTTTATTTTTGCAAATTATAAGAACTGCAAAGATCTCGCTGTGGGCTACTCAGCAGGGCTTGGCAATTCACACTTGGGGTGTTTGAAAATACACTTTCCCATCTAGTCAATAAATTTAAAGAAAACACATTCAGCTAAGAAAGACCAGTGAGACACAGACACATCTGATTACTACAGCAAATCTGGCCGCCATGAGGAAAATTTTGCAAAATGGAGGCCGTAACAGAGAATGCCAGCACAGGGACAAGGAGTGAGCTTGGAGAAGTTTGCTGGTGACATAAAATGGAAGTAGAAACAAAGAGGACATTACTGTGAGACCACACGTCTGGACACGAGTCCAGGGAAGACAGAACCATGAAAGACAGGGTTGATGAGAGGGATCGTGGTTCCATGAGAGCACAGAGGGGGACATTTGGGTTGGACACTTCCTGAGAAGAAACACCTCATCTTATCAAAGGGGCTGATGATGGGACCTTTCCTAAATATGGCTGCTGTCAACAGTCTTTTACTCATCCTGCACCTCAGAAATCTACATCGTGCTGATTCACGACAAACCTCAAAACATGTCTGATTCTCAGTTGACAGAAATCAAGGGACTAGGAAAAACTGCTTCTGGGAAAGATGGCTCCATCCACACTATCATATGCCTTCAGGAGAATCCAAACAGACCGGCTTTTCCTGCAGCAATATTCATAATTTTTAAATCTCTTATATTTCTCTGGTAATTAAGAGTTTACAAATAGGTTTCACATTTACTAGCAGGTTGAACCTTCATCATAATAATATAAGGTAAGCTGACTTGGACAGAGACAGTCTGGGAAATAGCACCCAAGTTTAAATGAAATAAAACAACCAACCAAACCAACCCCTCCTGAACCCACACTCAGGTGACCACAAGGACTTTGAGTTGATCAGATGCTCACTTTTGTTAGTAACCTACTTGCTTTTTCTGCTAGTCTCATCTATATCCCTGTTTTTCCCCATTCTTTTTCACAATAGTCTTTTTCTGAGGCAACCAAGCCACGCCCAGAGGCAAAGTGGGGATCCCTAGCCAGGACAGGGGTCAAATCAGAAAGGTACCTTAGAGTGAGAGACGCCTTTTGTGTTCTCAAAGCCCTCTCCTATTCTGTTTCATATTACATTGTCACATCATGCCAGAAAAGTAGAGATTTTTTTTCTCACTTTGCTGGTGAAGATTGTGAGATCCAAAGATCTGAACTGATGTGCTCACCAATGCATAATAAATAGTAACAGGAATGAGACTGACATCTAAGACCTGCATCAAGGAAGAACTGTGCACAATATTTGAAATGTGCTGAGTCTTGTTAGTATTCAACCTCATATTAAATAAGTAGCCTTAAATTTGTATAAAATATTCTGACAACAATCACTACTTCATACTATGCAATTAACACTTTATTGTGCAGAAAAACAGAAAATACACAGGCACACACATGAAACATTTATACACATCTTCATTAGGACAGTTCACATCAAGAATAGATTCTTCTAACACTTGAAGATGCCATTCACTTCCGGGGAAGGAGGGAGTTGACAGGAAAAAAGAAACCTGCATTTTACCAATAGAGCTGGAGGTTCACGAAGACTTGGCGTCCTCATATCACAGTATTTCTGCCGGACAGTGTCGTAGAAACCCAACAGTGAACTGAGCTGACTCCCAGGGTGCGCTGAACATAAATGTAATCATCTAACAAGTCCTCCTCCAGAACTTGTGGAAAGGTCAGGATGAGCCCCTTTCCTGTAAAGAATAATTTAGGCTACATTTCTACAAGGCCAGAATATTTGCATTAAATTATTATTTTTATTCCTTCTTTGAAGCTTACAAAAACGCCCATTTTCCTCTACCAAAACCAAACCAAACCAAACAAAAAAACTTGATCTACTAGGTTCTGTATAAAATGATAATTGTCATAAGTGCCAGACAATAGAACTCTAAGCAAAAAATGAGATCAAGGGAAGGGAGGAGTCAGTTCTTTCTAGTAATTCTTAATATGTCTATTGGCTCCATTTTTATTTGGGGTTAATAGAATGAATTGAGAAATACTAGCAGGAGTTAGTAGAATAAATACATATATATGCAAACATATATATAATTCATGAATAAAAATTTTGTCATTCAATAATTAATTATATGCAATTAATATATATAACATATATATAATACTATATATATATAGCATATAATTATATCTATTAGATGCAAGGCAGTGTGCACAACAATGTATGGGTCCACACTCCCAGTTCCCAAGGGACCCTTCAAATAGCAAGAGAGCTCATTTATGCTTGCAGACCTGTAAAATGCGGGGAAGATGGGACAATCACCATAACAGAAGCAGAGATGGAGTGCTTGGAGGCTACATGGGATAAGGAATTTTTGTTTTGCCAGTAAGAATTGTTGACATTGTGGAGAGTTGGAAATTTGTAGTCTTTTTTAAATTTCTTATTTGCATATAAGAGAATTATAAGTTTAGCATATATTTTACATGACGAGAAGGCTGAGATTTAGAAAACTGGTGAGTTTTGCACCATCCAAGGTAAATTGAGTCTGAGAAAAAGCCATTTCGTTGATGAGGAACCTGGTGGCGCGTCTTACAATAAAGCACGCTCTCTTCTTGCAGTGAAATGCCATTACAATTCCTGTGAAATGGCATGTTCTCAAGAGGTAATTGCAAATTTGCTTCCCAAGCTGAAATTTAGGAATAACCAAGCAGGCCTTGAAATCAAAAGCGCCAGTTGGCTCCACGTCCCTTAGCAATTTTTTTCCAGAAGTAAATAATTGTTACTGGCTGAAATGACATTCAGCCGAGGCAAAATGGTCCTTCTGAGGCCCAGCGGGGTGCTAATGGTCAGATGGTATGTCCTTAACTTGCTGGGATGTAGAGCGGTGCATTGAATCTTGCCCATTCTATTTGAAACACTTAGCTTTTCAAGAGGGAGTGCTCAGAAGGAGATGAAAATTGCTCTGGCATCAGAATGAAAATAAAGAGGAGAAAATGGAAACAAAATTGGTGAGCATCACTCTCAGAAGCCGAGGCTAATTTCTTCATCATTGTTAAATTTTCGGGAATTTATTTTTGAAAATTTCTATAGTAAAATACCAGGCTCAGTCCCAAACAATGGTATGTTTAGTAACTATAAATCAACAACAACACTGAGTTAATAGACGTGTTTCAAAACGGAGAAGGCATCAAGAAGGAAGGAGGGAAAGAAGGAAGGAATGAAGGAAGGAACAAAGAAATGAAGGAAGAAAAAAAGAAAAAAGAAATGCTTACCAAAAGCACAATAACACCACTAGTTCAAAAGTGACTCCCTTCTATTCATCAAAATGAGTCAGGAAAATAGTGTTGAGTAGTTATGGAGTCCTCACCCACATGCATGACTGATACAATGCAATCTCTCTAGGTTTCTGAGCTGGAAACCCTGTCTAAAGGCCTCTAAAGAAGAGATGATTTGCCTCTGGGAAGTAAGGAAGGCAAGTGTGGGGGGGTCTCCCTTGCCAAAAGAAATGACCCTCTATTTTCATTATTATTCCACTGTGGCTCCACTTCATTGTTGATTCCGGTACCCAGTGAATTGCCAAGAAAGGCCTGCTGCTCACCCTGTGCATTACTTCTTTTCTTTCCATGCTTATTTTCAGTGGGAGCCCACCAAGGCAGAATTACTTCCCAGTGCAGTAGACAGAGCAGTGCAGGAAAATTGACAACTGCACTACCTTCCAGGTACTGAGCTACCCTAATACGACAGACATCTATTACACACCATTGGAGTAATTCTTGCATTGAGGACCTCTGGAGGGAAGATACAAAGATTCATCATCTACCTACAACACACCAGACCCTGAGCGAAGCCGTGTCACAGGTACCATATTGTCCAATATTATTTACTCTTACAAAAACTCTGAAGGTGGGGATTCACCCATTTCTGAAGGAGTAAAATGAGATGTAGAAGGGGAAATGTCCTTCTCCGTGCATATGTGGTTAGTAGATGGTGGGTTTTAGGTTTAATCCCGTCCCAAAGCCTCTCTGCCCTGTGGGAAGTGGTGGAGCGGTGTGAACTTGCCTACACTTTCAGTTGTGTTCTTGGAGGTCAACACTCACCTGTTTGCTGCCCATTTTCCCATCCTGTCCCAATAAGCCAGTGTTGCATTTTAGTTCATTCAATCAGTTAGTGTTACTTGAATGCTTATTCTGTCCCTGACACTGTGCTTCCCAGTGGAAAGCAGAAAGATGGTTAGACTTAAAACATAGTCCCTATCCCCAAAGTGAATGCATGGAAGAGACAAAAGACATATATTAAAAGAATCATAATGCAAAGGATATCAAATGAATGAATTGTGGAATATAGGCCACTTTGATCACTAATGCTTTTTGTATTTTCTTATTTTTTATTCATTTATTTTGTGTGTGTGTGTGTGAGGAAGATTAGCCCTGAGCTAACACCCGTTACTAATCCTCCTGTTTTTTTTTACTGAGGAAGATTAGTCCTGGGCTCACATCTGTGCCCATCTTCCTCTACTTTATATGGGACGCCGCCACAGCATGGCTGACAAGAGGTGCCTCACTCCGTGCCTGGGATCCGAACCTGCGGACCCCGGGCCCCCGAAGTGGAGCGTGCAAACTTAACCACCATGCCACCGGACTGGCCCCACTAATGCTTTTTAAATATATTTAGAGGTCAGAAACACATCAAAAGATAATTCATGTTTTTTTTTCTTTCAGTTATTTTATTTATCAAATGCTTATACCATATGATTTTATCACTACTCAACCAGAATTTCTCAAACTTACTATACTTAAGTATCACTTGGGATCTTTGTTGAAAATGCATATTCTGAGGCCTCGGATACACACTTTGACTCAGGAATGTGCGTGTTTACAAGGGCCCAGGTAATTTGAATGTAGGCAGGCCTCTCCTCATACTTTGGGAAACTCCATGGAGTAAACATCTCTGACCAATTTGTTAAACACTAGGGCCTCATACAAAACTTGTCATATTATATACGTTTAATAAGTATTTGCTAAATGAATGAATGCTTACCATTCTTTATATGCTCGGCCTCATGGTGAGTTCTCAGAATGTAAGTTGATAAGCCACTAGACAAGGTATGTCTCAGCAAATAGTGTCTGACACATAGCAGAGACTCTGTGAATGGTACATCAGTAAGTATTTATTACCTCTTAGGTACCTGACACCAGGCAAAAAAATGAAAATATAGTTTGAAAGTGCCCTGACAGAGGTGAACCTAGAGTGTTGTTAGAACACATAGAAGAAATGACAGCCATGCGTTTGCCCTCTCCGAGATCTCCTCCAAGTCCTGCCCTTGCCCGGAGCCAGAATTTCTATGTAGCCTTTCTCTTTGCCAACATCGTCACTTCCATCCTCAGGTTAAATAGTTTATGTATAGGCACCTGACACAAAGGAAACCCACCCACAATCTTCCAGAAACCTATGGATTGCAATGAGAGATATGAGGATCATCAATTTCTCTCTCAGGATTTGGGAATTGAGGACTCAGAGAATGAACTGGAAGCTGTGTAGAGAGAGAGATTCCAAGTTGGAAAAACCTCATGTTAAGAGTACAAGGTGCTTGGAGAGATTAGAGTCATGTTGGAAATGGTCACATAACCTAAGGAGTTAGATTTTTCTCCCGTAGGCACTAGGAAGCCATCTGAGATTGTTAATCAGAGCAGCATCTTAGTTTTGAATAAATTACCCTGGATGAAGTGAAAATGGATGAGAAGGTGACAAATTAGAGCAAGAAGGTCTGTAATGAGGTTCCTGCAATGACCAAAGCCAAGACTGAAGACTTGCCCTAGGGTGCTGGCACTGGGGGATGGGAAGAGAAGGGACAGATGGAAGATCATGCATTTAAGAGGTAGAATTGGCAGAGTTCAGACAACCCATGGGTGTATTTTGAGAATCTCCCAGAGACACTCCCAACTTTAATCCTCTGATTGCCAGTTTCACACATGCCAGTTGACACGTGTATCATTATCTTATCATGGCTCTCCTGAGAGGGAGCAAAATGCAGGATCAATGTCATAAACACAGCTCTCTGGGCCACAGAGGTTAAGAAGGTGGAACGGATTTACAGCAATCTTGACAGTCACTGATGCCTAGCTTTCTTCTTGCTGATTACTCTGGTAAGGACCCATGGGTTGGCCCAGAAAACATAAGTAGTGTAATGAGGTCCCTTAGTGCAATCCTTTGTGCTGCTCCTAGACAGTCAAACGGATTTGGCTTTGAAATTTTTGTTCACTTGGATTCAGCTCGGGCCACAGACAATCTGCTCGCCTGCTTTGAGAGGATTCTCAACTGCTACTCAACCTATATCCCTCTTCATGGGACCTGTCAGCGCTCCTGCTTGTCCATACTTCTGGCGGAGATGCCGTGAAGGTGCATGGGATGATGGCTGTAAGCACTGCAGTCACACCTGACTGATCGTTTCATCCCCTAACCTCTGGCTTGATGTCAGCTCTCCTCCTTTCTGCCTTAAATATTCAGGCCACAGTGTCATCTGGTCCCCATCCTGATGCATTATAGAACCCACTGAACTTTCCTTTCTGGTTTCCCATGGAGCGCTCCCTGCCAACTTCCTGCTACTTGTCAGAGAGGTTCCACCAGTCACACAAAAGGAGCTGGCGTGTCTGATCCTACACTACACGGCTATCCACCTGTTCTCATAGCCTGCTTACCAGAGAGAGGATCTATCACATTTTAGTAACTCAACAGATACTGATTTACCTCAACTCAATTCAACAGGCACTTATGGAGAACCTCCTGTGTGCCAGTCACTGTAATAGGCACTGAAGATACAATGAAAATAAAACAGTTCTATGAATCCAGAGGTTTATTAACTAAATGAGAGCATATAAATAAAACCAATTAATAATGAAAATATAAAATGACATACCTGCTAAATAGAATACAAATACCATGCTGGGGCAGCATCAAGGGTAGAGAATATAATTCTGAATAGCAAAAATGTGAGAAGAATGGATTAAGGAGGTTTCATTTACTGTTCTTATTGCTATTGTTAAAAATTGCTGATTAAAAGTCAGCTCTGCTGAGGCATAATCTATTAGCAATAAAACATATTTTAAGTATACAGTTCAGAAAATTTTGATAAATTTGTATACACCCATGAAATAACAGTCACAACCATGATACAAGGTACTTCTATCACCCTAAAAGTTTTCCCTCTGTTCCTCCTAGAAAGTTCTCACCCCTGCCCTCAAGACATCACTGATCTGCTTTCTAGCAGTATAGATTAGATTCATCTTTCCTCTACTGTGCACAGATGGAATCATATAGCCTGAACTCTTTTGTCTGGCTTCTTTTGTTCAGCATAATATTTCTGAAGTTTATTCATATTCACATAACAGTACTTAATTTCTTGTTATTGTGCATATCATTCCATTATGCATATATTGCATCTTGTTTATCCATTCACATGTTGATGGACATTGGGATTGTTTTCCAGTCGTAGGCTACAATGAATAAAGCTGTTATGAACATTTGTGTGCATATGGATGTGTGTTTTGTGGATTATAATTGTGGAATATGTATTTTGTGGATAAGTCTTTTCATTTCTCTTGTACAAATACCTTGGAGTAGAATTGTTGGGTCATGCAGTAAGTTTCTGATTAACTTTATAAGAAACTGCTTAATTATTTTCCAAGGTGATTATATTCCTTTTATATCCTCATCAGCAGTGTATAAGAGTTCCATTGGTCCACGTCTTTGATAAGACTTGGTACTTACAGTCTTATTTATGTTTTAGCCATCCAAGTGGAGGTGTAGTCATATCTTATTGTGGTTTTAATTTGAATTTCCCTGATGATTAATGATGTTTAACAGTTATTCATGTGTTTATTGCCATTCACCTATCTTTTTTTGGATTAGTGCCTCTTCAAATTGTTTTAATTGGGTTATTTGTCACCTTATTGTTTAATTGTAAGGGTTTTTTCACATATTCTATACTCAAGTCCTTTGAGAAATATACAGATATCTATATATATATAGCTATAGCTAAAATTTTGTCCCAATATGTGGCTTATCTTTTCGTTTTCTTAAAGTGTCTTTTAAAAAGCAGAAATTTTAAATTTTGATTAGGTGCATTTTACCAATATTTCCTTAATGGGTATTGCCTATTATGTCCTATCTAAAAATCTTTGCCAACCCCAAAGTCACAAAGATTTGTTTCTTAAATTTTCTCTAGAAGTATTATAGTTTTAACTTTTAGATTTAGTTGAATGATCCATTTTGTGTTTTTTTGGTGTGTGTATACCATATGGTGTTATCTATTTTCATATCGCTATCCAGTTTTTCCAAGCCCATTTCTTGAAAAGACTATCCATTCTCCATTGAATTCTTTTTACCCCTTTGTTGAAAATCAATCAGCCACATATGAGTGGTTTTATTTGTGGACTCTCCTTTTTGTTTCACTGGTCTATATATATCTATTCTTACTCTAATACTGTTTTGATTATAAGAGCTTTATAGTAAGTGTTGAATTTAAGTAGCTAAAGTTCTCCAATTTGTGCTGCCGAAAATAAGCTCCTTTGACTTTTCAATATAAATTTTAGAATTTTCTTATCAAAGTCTACAAGAGTCCTCTGAGATTTTCACTGTGTTCACATTGAATCAATAGATTATTTTGCTGAGAATTTATGTCTTCACAACACTGAATCTTCTAATATATGAGCATATATATTAGTTTGCAAGGGCTGCCATAAGAAAACACCACAGACTGAGTGGCTACAACAATAAAAATTTATTTTCTCACAGTTCTGGAGGCTGGAAGTCCAAGATCAAGGTGTCAGCAGGTTTGGATTCCCCTGAGGCCTCTTTCCTTGGTTTGTAGATGGCCGCCTTCTCACGGTGTCCTCATATGCTCTTTTCTCTGTGGACACTCATCTCTGGTGTTCCTTCCTCTTTTAATAAGGGCACAAGTCCTATTGGATTAGGCTCCCACCCTAACAGCCTCATTTTAACTTAGTCACCTCTTTAAAGGTCCTATCTCCAAATATAGTCACATTCTGAGGTGTTAGGGGTTACAGCTTCAACATATGAATTTTGGGGGGACAAAATTTAGCCTGTAACCAAATGTGATCCACTTATTTACATTTTATTTAATTTTTCCTAGCAATATTTTGTAGTTTTCAGTGCACAGATCTTGCACATTGTTTGGCTAAATTTCTCCCTAAATTATCCATATTTTAATGCTATTGTACATATTTTAAAATTTCAACTTCTAGTTGTTCATTGCTAGTATATAGAAAAACAACCTTTTATGTTGTCCTATCCTATGACATCGCTAAATTTACTTTAGTTCTAGAAGCTTTTTTTTAGATTCCTTAGAATTTTCTACATAGATAATTGTGTTGCCTGCAAGCAAAGGTGTTTTTAATTTGTCCTTTCCAAACCATATACATTTTATGTTTTGTTCTTTACTTATTGAACTGGATAGGCATTAAGTTTTATATTAGATTATAGATATAGATATGACTTGCCCTCAGATAATTTGCATTCTAATAGAAAACACAGGACATATACACAAATAAATGTAATAATTTCAAATCTAAGCAATGTTATAAAATAAAAGAAACCAGGAAATATACAATAAAATATCTGGCCTGGATAACTGTTGGTGGGGATGTAGTCTCCTGCTCCAGATAGGATGCAGCCATGGGCAGGAGCTCATAGCTGGAAGACGCGGGGTGGAGGGGGCTGCGTCACATAAGACATTCCAGACAAGGAGAACAGCAATTGCCAGGCCCGGTCAAGAATGGGTAAATGGAACATTGTAAAATGTTCAAGAAATAAAAACGCCAATGTGATTGGAACATAGTAAACCAGAGAGAGTGACGGGAGGTGAATTCAGGGTTAGGCAGGGCCTACATCAATGTCAGGTCTTAAAGCCCAGGTTTCATTTGAAAAGCATAATCTAGTATATTACATAAAAATATTATTTTTAATTTAATGAAAAATCTTATGGCCCTTCTAGAAAACTACATTGCCTTCCTAAACATAACTATAAATATATACAGGCTCACGTTTTCATTATAGTAATATGAATAGAGGCAGCAAATATTAACATAACATTATTATGTTGCAGGTGCTATTGTAAACACTTTATACGTGTGTCTATGTTTAAATATAGGCATCCAAATGTAGAACATTTTTCCTATATGAAATAGCTTATACCCTTAGGTATAATATTTGAATTCTCTCTCCTTACATTTATAATTTTTTCATCATATATTTCCTCTGAGACTCAAGTTTGGACCGTTGTCATATCCAACACTCATTCTCAGGCTCTGCTGTAAAGATAAAGGAAACAGGCACATCCTGCTGATCCTTTCCTCAGGTCACAGACGGCAGCCCTGCTTGTGAGCACAGCCTCTGGTCTTTGGACAGGATGAGGCTTGTTCCAGGCACTCAGAGGCACCGCACAGCTGGCCTGATGGTGGTGCTTAACTGGGTCACAAAGAGATGTAAAGACAAATTACAGAAGGATGTAAGACAATGGGGCATGTCTGAATTGCAGAGAGAAACAACTCGGGTGATTTTTGTGTCTTTGCATTTGCAGTGTTTCTGCACTCCTCTGATTATGCATTGCAGGCAAGGTAAAAATGAATATTCTGAGTAAGAATTTTCTCTTGCCAAAGAAGAGCAGAGTCTGTGATGCCACATACCCTACAGGCCTGGTGTTCTCTGGCAAATTCAGATGGCATTCTGAAGTAGGCCTCAGATCGTCAAGACTCTTTCTCTCTCCCAGAGCAACGGGGCTGGGGAACCAGGAAGGCCGACTTTCGTCACTACCTCCCATTCTGCAGTTCTCCGGATATACTTCTGGTAGAGCTGAAGTGAAAGAGATTCTTCCCGTAAAAATGAATAACATATCCTGGAAAAGCAGTCAAACCCACACAGTCATTTCTTCATCCAGGGAACAGAAAGCTGTTGAAGATGTGTCTGTACCAGGGACCTGGCTCTGCAGTGGGAATATAGTGGCTTAGAAAGACAGAACTTACCCCTGCCTTCTATGACATACAGTTGAGCAGGGAAAGCACAATTAAGGAAGCGATGACAGTAAAGTACTACAAGCGTTGGAGGAGGTGAAGTACTAAGAATTGTGATCACACATATCCGCTATAACTAACCAACCTCCTCTAGAAGTCAGAAAGAGGTTCCCACAGCAAGTGATGTCTGAGCTGAGCCCTGAATGAGCAATAGGACATTGGCACAGTAAGAGTAAAGGCGAATGGTTCCAGATACAAAGGACAAATGAAATGGCCTGGAGGGGAAGGTCCAGGTTTTTTGAAAGAATATGAAAAGCTACGGCTTAGAATCTGTGGTTGGTGGGGGTCAGAGAAGAGAGGAACATGTACTGAAGGCAGTCCCCTGAGTTTAGTCTTAATACGGAAGAATAATCATATGCAGTTTAAAAGCTTATGGAATGGAGGTGTTACAGGAGGCAAGGTTGAAGATCCAAGGTAAAGGACACTGGAGAGAGTATAGTGTTCACGAAGGTGGGACAGAGGGAATCAAGAGGCAGACAGATGCAATAACTTTACATACATGGAGTAGAAGGGGATGGAGTAAAATTCAGTTTGGAGGCTTTAAATTTGTGCAAGAATTCAGGAGAGTTCAAATATGATGACTTTCCCATGTGATAAAGGAGATGATTTTGTCTGCTGACATGATGGGGGTGGGGTGGAGAGGAGAAAGGAGAGAGAAAGAAAATGCTTGAAGTAGCCCCATTGGGGAACTGGAAAGAGATTGGACTATGGATATATAGATTATTGAGTAGGACTCATGGCCCAACGGGGGCTAATGCTCTTAATGTCTACAGGCCCATGGACATGGTTAGGAGATGTTCTCCAGCAGGTCACAATGCCCTGGTGCAGCCATGGAGAGGCAGCCAATTAGAGTGCTCCCAGGTTCACATTTTTCCAGGAGTGTGGGACAGAATAAAGAGCCAAGTGTTGATTATATTAATAAAGAGAGTTGTTCATGGATAAACCAAGAAATTTAAGCTGAAGGAAAAAAAGATAGACGATAGGATGAAACTGGTAGGTTGGGAGAAATACCCTCGACTGGACTGGAGTTTCAGATAAAAATTGAGCTGTTATGTTGGGTAGAGTTGAAGGAGAGAAGGAAGTAGAAGAGCTTGTAGAAACAGAATGGGATAACTGAATTTAAGATTTCAGAGGTCATGGTTCCAGGGGACACAGGTCCAGAGTGCGTAGCAGCACTTCCGAGCAGGTAATTAAAGGTGCAGGGTTATGTAAAAGGCCAGAGTGTTAGATGCATCGTCACTGTGGATGCTAAAATTATCCATGAAATTGAAAGATGTGAAGTAGAGAAAAAGATTATGAGTCAGCTTCTCAAATTTTCAGTGGATGAGCGGATAGAGGGGTGGTACTATCACTCAGCAAACACAGGAAACCTGGCCTTTACATGTGAAGAATTGGAAAGGGTTGTTGAGCAGAACTGATGACTTGTTGAAGGTTGGGATAAAATTAGACTAATGCATCTAAAGTTAAACCACTCATGAATTCTTGGACTAAACTCAGTGGTTATGATATATCATCTCTCTATATATCAATTTTGTAATGTTTTATTTAGAATTTTTGCATCTATCTCCACAAGACAGAATTGTCTATAAATTTCTTCCTTGTAGTGTCATTGTCAGATTTTGGTGTGAATGTTAAACTGGCCTCATAAAGTGAGTTGGGAAGTGTTACCATTTTCTTGTCTCTGGGAGATTTTATGTAAAATTGGTGTTTTAATTTCCTTAAGTGTTTGGAAGAAATCTCTGATAAAGCCACATAGTCTTGATGTTTTCTTTATGGGAATGTTTTAAGAACAAATTCTGAAGAGATATAAACTGTTAATATCATCCTTTTTCTTTTCTTGAGTCAGTTATGGTATACAGTGCCTTGTTTGGACGATCTTAACATTTTTATTGGAAAATTTAATCTCTTTTACATTTAATGTAATTTCTGATATATTGGGGTATTAACTTATCTTCCAATTTCTTCCTATTTAATCCAGCTGATTTAGAATCTCTTTTCTCTTCTTTTTTTGACATCTTTTGGAATTAACGCATTTAGTTTTTGCACAGTTTCCCCTTTATGTAATGTGTTAGTTATACATTAGTTACTTTTTTCATTGTTATCCTAGTGATGACCTCATGCGCACATGACTCACTGCAACCTAATACAAATTATGATTTGATCACTTCCTCAGTAACGCTAGAAACATACTACTTTTGAACTTCCTTTACTTATCTCTTGCTTTTTGAATTATCATTTTCATGTGTTTTAATATCACACATATTTTAAACTCCTCAAGACATGTTATTGTTTTGCAAAGTCAATATTTATTTACAATTACCCACTTCTTCACATTTCTGTTACTGTTCATTGGTTTGTGCGTTTATATTTCTCTCCGAGAGCATTTTCCTTCTCCCTTTTGTGTTTATTTCAGTGAAGGTGTTCTGGCAAACAGTTCTCTCAGTTTTTGTCTGTGGGAAATGACTTCAGTTAGCCTTCACTTGTAGGACATTTTAATCAGCTGTAGAATTCTAGGTTAGCAGTTGTTGTTGTTGTTGTTTTCATTTCTTTACAAGTGTCTTTCCATCGATTTCTGAATTCAATCATTTTCTTTGAGAAGTTATTTGTCAGTACTGTGGTTGTTACTTTGGAAAAACAATCATTTCCTCTCCCAACCATGACTGTTTTTAAATTGTCTGTAATATACCAGTCAGTTTTACTATAATGTGCATTGTTGTGGGGGTTTTGTATTTATCCTGCATAGGATTATTCAAGCTTCATAAATCTGTAAGCTGAAGTTGCTTATCAATTTTGAAAATTCTCAGTCATTTTCTCTTCAAGGAGAGCTTGCACACATTCTCTATCTTTTTTTCCCTCAGAGATTCCAATTGTATAATTTTGAGTTCTTTTAAAGGGTTTTGCACTTCTCTTGTGTTTTTTCCCCTAGATTTCCATTCTTCTTTACTCTCTTTGCTGCCATTTGGATTTTTCACCTGTATTCCAGAAGACTAATCCAGCTGTTAAACTCACTGCTGAGTTTTCAGTTTCAGATAATGTATATTTTATTTGTTTCTTAATTAGAGATTGTGGTTCTCTATTGAAATTCTCTCTTCTCATTTATTTTCTCTTCTTTTTTTCTTCTTTCTTGTATGTATTAATCACAGTTATGGTAAAGTCATCTTCCACTATTTCTAATATTTGAATGATCTATTGTTCTCTTTCCATTGTCTGCTTTTTCTGTTGATTCCAGTTTCCTTTCAGAGACTTTCTTATTCTTAATTTTTAGCCTCTTACCCTGTGCAGCTTCTTTATTAGGCAAAAAACTTGAAACCACAAAAATCTCATTTTTTTTTTAATCTCCAGCTCCACAGATCTGCCAAAGCTCTGCTGTGTTTCTACTCCCTAAGCATCAGTCCCCTGCCTGGAAAAATCCCAGATTCTCAGCCTCTTGTTCTATAAACATATTTGGCAAATGCCCCTGGGGAAAAATGGGTCCAGAGTATCAGCTTAGCCTTCTGAGCTTCTCTCCTGCCTGAATATTGTCATTAGCTCACTAACAACTTGAAGCATGATATACTTATGTTTTATGGTGTTTCTTACTGTTGTCAGCAGGCACATCGATCTACACATACCACCCCCTCTTGTCTAGAAGAACTCAGTCCTTGAGTTTTACTACATGTGGTAAATGTGAAACCCTTTAACAAATGACAGCGCAGTCCTTTTCTTTAGTCCCATATAAGTCATTGCATCACCCTGGATATTAACTATGATAACTAGCAAAGTTTACTTCAACACAGCAGGGGTACCAAATATGTTACATCTTAGTGTTTAAATAATTTTAACAAGAACTCCTTTTGTATTGTGGTTCTGCTAACCCAGGTCCTCAGATCATGCAAAGATTGGGTTGGACATACCTGCTCGGTAATTCCTTGAAGCTACAAGTAACCCACTTTACTTTCACTTGTATTCCATCTGCCGAAACTAATCATACGGCCCCCACCTAAATGAAAGGAAGGTTGGGAAAAGTAGTTCTTGGCTGGGAAGCTGCTTCTCGGCTCCATCTCCACACTCTGGAAGGCCCCCGTGAACTTTCAATGTCCAGTGGACCATCACTGCTACAGCAGACACTTGGGGAAAGGGAACGCTCTCTGGGGGTAACATATGGGAAGAAGATCCAGACAAATGTGGAAGGGAAGAGAGAAGATAGGAGAGAACTTGTTTATTTGGAATAAAAGAGAAATCAAATAGGTAAATTAGAAATCAGGATTATACAATAAAATATTTTTAGCAAATCTAAGATGCCATGTATGAAATCTGTACATGTTTTGTGTACCACTAAGAGAGAAAAATGCTACCAATTATGTCATGATACAATGGTTTACAATAATATTAATTGTAATAATATTGTCAATTTCAGTTATTAAAATGTGAAAAATCTACTTGTCTTTGAATAGATGACATATGTAGAAGAGACCTTGAGAAGTCTAACCTTTCTTCTCCCCAAATATGCAACCTAGTAAACTAAGGATTTCAGTAAATTATAGAGCAAATAATGGAGTCCTGGAGCTGACTGTCATGGAAACTGAAAGAGAGTGATGCTCAACTTAGTTTTTCTGCGGCCCTGACTGTGATCCCCTTTAAAGCACTTAACTTTCAATTTTGTTTTTATTTGATTTATATGTTGGGTTTGGTCTGTAATTACACAGTCAATTTTTCTGTTTTGTGACTATACACTTCCATTCCCATAGCTCTCTGTAAATCTCTAACCCCTGAATGTAGCAATTTTAAACTCACTCAGTCATATTCTCCCTCTTGGGTTAAAGCAAGGACTGCAAGAACTTTATACAGCAAGTCTAGGCTCTTGGTTTTAAATACAGCCTACAATTAAGTACCCTATATTTACATTTTCTGTGATAAATAAATGCAAATTTCTTAATCATTTTACACGTGTGTTAATTTCTTGGCTGTTAAATATGAGAAATTTGGACTTGACGCTTGAATTTAGTATGATAAGAGAAATAGGAACATTAAAATCTTACTGTTGTGACAAGTCTGGGGAACCGCAATATAGGACAGTGTTGTTATTACAGCTACTATTAACATTGTGCTATCAATCAATAAACATATTTTTCTGAATATAAACATAATGAATATGAACTCATTATAATCAGATGGGCCCCATGGGTCAAAATCATTACAACCCTCTGTCCTTAGGAGATAGAAATTTCTTGGTGATATAACAAATGTTTAGAAATTCCGCATTCTTATTTTGTTGCCAAAATATGTTATTATTACTCAGATTAATCAGATCTTTGCACATTATACCAATATTAGTCATCATCCAAGTACATTATCATAACAAATATACTGCCATATAAACTTTCTAGAATGCATTTTCAGTGTCAGAACCTTTCAGGGTCACATGGGCCCTTAGAAACATCTGATAAAGTTCAATCCCCACTCCATGACTCAATCATCTGTTCTGGCTCTGAGTCTATTTAGCCACTCCTTGAGTACTTCCAGAAAATGGGAACTCACTCTTTCTAAAGTAGCTGATCTGTTGTTGAATAATTCTAATTAGGAATCTCTGCCCATCTTCCTGCTTTCATTTTCCATCCATTGTCTACTATGTACCTCCTAGGACCACAATGAGGATTAAGGAAGAAAATGCTTATAAAGTGCTAGGACATAATAAATCATCAATAAAAGTCAGTGTTTACTAATTTTCTTTTCCTTCTACCCAACTTTCCTCCATGGAAATTCTATTTACCTTTAGGATTTTTCTTTAGAGTTACTTCCTCCCAGAAGTCCTTCTGGACTCCTGAGCCTGGGCTGGTTGATTCCCTTCCTCACTATTCTGCAGCACGTTGGATGTCCTGCCAGCACATCCTGTATCTTGTTTGTATTCCACTTCTACTATCAGCTTCCTCAGGCAAGGGCTTTGTCCTACTTCCTTCAATTTTTATAGTACATAGCCAATTATCTGGCACATAGTAAATAGCTAATATGATCTTTTGAATAAATGAATGATTAACTACTGTAGATATTAGGTAGACAACTAGAACAACTTCAAATGCTGAGTAATATGATGTAGCATGAAATAGGACTTATTAGTATTAGCAGCTTTGTTAGGGTCTTGCATGTCAGTACATAAGCAGATAAAAGTGAACTCATGTTAAATTAGGTAAATTCAAGTTACACAAACCTGCAGTAGTTGGGAGAAATGGAAGCAAAGCCAGGTCTTAGTTTCTCCGATTCTTTGATCTAGTTGTGATGTAGAATGGTCCTTTAATATCTTTGCCTACAGAATTACTCTTTTATGGGACAATCAGTTCTTCTACCTTTCCAAAATGAATACTCATTATTTAGTTTCATAGACTTTTTTTTTTTTTTTTGCCAGATCCAGTGTCGTTCTGGGTTCATGTATATCCCTTAATAGTTTTCCCTTCAGAAAGACAGGATGGATCTAGGGATTCAGTAAGAAATCTTTGACTTTTATACCAAACATAGATCATTTGCATTTGTCTATATTGATTTTTATCTAGTTTTATATTTCTCTAGAAGAAGCAGCACTTCGTGAGTTCATATTAAGCTCTGATCCCATCTGTGACATGTCCATGCTATATAATTAAGTGTCTGATGTCATATCTGAAATTCATGGAAGGTTTTCCAATCTCCTTAGCTGCTTCTCCCATGAGAATTCCACATTGATTTCTATCTCTTGTAGAGATTCCAGCAAGCAATATTTTAAATTTTTATTTTGGATATTATTTATATTTGTCTCAGATGTATTTATCAAAAGAAATAGGTACACAGTCAAACTAGCTTAAATTAAGGGTGAAGGAAAGGAACCATGTAATATTGGAAGAATCCCAAGGACAAAATTCTGTGTGTGACTCTGACTTCCTCTGGGATGACATAATCTTTCATGGATGTCCGATGTTATTGTTACTTTCTCTCTCTGGATCCTGCTCTCTCCATGGGGCTTTTTGTTCCTGTTTACCACAGTAATTGCTCAGATGTGTCTTTGAGTTGCCATGGCACTGACTGCTTTATCTTAGAACTCCAGAGTTCAGCAGCAACTGATTCAGTCTTTTTAGTCACTTAGCTTGACAGAGAAAAATCTATGTTGGGTATACACCTTGATAATCAGCTATTGCCAGAAGAATGGGGTCACCTGGTCCAAATAGGGACACCTATGACCATGTCCTCATAGGGGTTGCAGTCCACACATAGCTACTCTGCTGCCGTGACATACCCTTGCATGTTAGATGGTTTCCCTTTGAAGACCCACCAGACAAGAAAACAATTATTAAATTTCAGCACAAAAAATTCCTTGATATTCACCCCACTGACAACTAAGGGTACCCTATTAAAAATTGTTGGTACTTGAAAGATTAGCTCTGTTACTCAGTTGAAATGTTTTAAATTATTTTAATTAAATGTTCAAAAATATGTAGGGAGTAGTTGAGTAGTTTCTAAGCTAGGAATTTTACATGTTTATTAAGCATTTGCTCTAATTCGTCCTTGTTGATGTATGGCTAGATTTGATATTAGATTGCCCCAGTGATTTTTTTAGGTATAAGACAAATGTTGGACAACCTTATGTGCAAAGGTGTTTACATGGCAACTTAATTAAAATACAGATTAACACAAGTTTATCTGGTTCTTGGAATTTCATCTAAAACTCATACATCTCCATTCTGAGGCATACATTCTGAGGTTCTAATTTAGTTAATTTTTTAAAAACTAATATTCATGACTACAGATGAATACACCATTCATGCATATTTATATATGGAAACTGAGTTATTGGCCATATTTTATTTAATTATATTTTCCTCTTTGGGGTGTTATTTTATTTCTCATCATATGGGAGTTATATACTGTAAGGCTACAATATATACGTATTCTTTTCCCTGGTTAATAGAAATATATACTGGTTGATAACCCACCAATTATAATTTGGAGTCGGCTTCTATATTACTGAATAGAATTCTATATTATTGAATTCTTTGCATCCTCATGGAATCCTGTCTGCTCTTATTTTCCAAAATGTGGACTCCATCCATTTATTCATTTCTGTCCCATGCAATGATTACCTGGTCCCTGTTCTGGGTTCTCCTCTCTGGGGAACCTTATAAGTTTTCCTTTTTTATCTTCCCAGCCATTTCTCAAGCTCATGATAGTTTTTCAGGAGTCCTTTACCTTCTGGTTGAGAATCCAAGAATTTAATTTCTTCTCTCTAATATTTCAAGTTAAAACTATACTCTCTGCACCCCTTAGAAATAGGTTGGCAAATACATGAAGAAAGGCTCTGCACACCCCAGCTCTACCCATAGGAGACACTGCTGATGAAACATGGCACTGTTTCCAGATGGTCCCAGGGATCCTCAATCCTTCTCAACACAGCCCTTCCACCGTCACCCACTGGAATTAACAAGGGACATGAAAAGTATTTACAATCCTGTGTCATTTATTCATCTAACAAACATTAGCTGAGTATGGTGCTTTGTGCTGGAGTTAGGAGAGAAAGACCCAGTCCTCCTCTCTAGGAGTTCACAGCTAATGGGTGAAGAGACGTCAATAGCGATCCGCAATCTTGTAGCTAGAGGTACAAGGGACAGTGGCCAATAAAGGAAA
Source organism: Tapirus indicus (assembly GCA_031878705.1). NCBI lineage: Eukaryota > Metazoa > Chordata > Mammalia > Perissodactyla > Tapiridae > Tapirus > Tapirus indicus. The sequence goes on along the minus strand of CM062923.1, from coordinate 5,827,170 downwards.
AAGTGATGCTCTCTGCCTACAGAGGTAAGGGAGTGCCTGGTGGCCTCACACTGCAGAAGACAGAGAATGGAGTCTTGAGCTCACTTTAAAGAAGCTGGACATACCAAGCAACATAAACCACACGAGGAAAGGCAAGGAGACACAGAAACTCTGGCATGTGCCTTGTATGACAAGCACTGAGTGGTCACCAAGAGGGCAGCAGCCAGGTGTTATGGTTTAAATTGTACCCTCCCAAATTAATGTGTTGAAGTCCAAACCCCTATAACTCAGAATGTGACCTTATCTGAGGATAGAGTCTTTATAGAGGTAATCATATTAACATGAGGTCATTAGGGTGAGACCTAATCCAATTTAACTGGTTTACTTATAAGAAGGGGAAATCTGGAGACAGGAGCACAGGGAAGATGACATGTGAACATGAAAACAGCCACTGACAAGCCAAGGAGAGAGGCTAGAACAGATCCTTCCCTCGCAACCCTCAGAAGGAACCAACCCTCCCAACATTCTGATCTCAGACTTCCAGCCTCCAGAACTGTGAGATGATAAATTTCTGTTGTGTAAGCCCCCTAGTGTGTGGTGCTTTGTTAAGGCAGCCCCAAGCAACTGATACACCGGGTGATGGGCAGCATGGGGTACCATGGCACAGGACACGACCTTTAAGCTGTTGAAGAGGAAGCATCCTCAGAGGGCCTCACGCAAAGTATGGAAAGCATCAACCTGTTCTTTAAGAAGGATAGTATGACTTCAGCGACCTGGCTCAGTTTGATAAGCCTTTCCTGATTATCTATATCCCGATAATCTGGGTAAGTGTTTTAAAAGCCATGGTATGTGCCTTCAAGGAACTCACAAACTAGCAGAATAAGAAAAAATGTAAAACATAAACCATAATAAGGCAAGACAGTAAATGCTTTAATTGGGATGAGAACAAAGAGTTATCAGAACGCAGAAAAAGAAGAAATTCACCTCCATATGTGTGGGGACGTTGAGGGACATATTACAAGGAAAAGACACAGTGGACTTTTGGTGAGGAAATAGTCTGCTATTCAGAATATTATTATAATAATTAAAATACTTGGGTATGGGAATGTGGTAGTAATTGCAGCATCATTAAATATGGATATGTTAATGCAAATTTCATACAATCTGCTGTATACATGCTCCTTTCAAAAGAAAAAGGATGTGATAAAATGAAGTCATTGCTACTTGTGCTGTTTAGAAACACCTTAATGTCTCCCAGTAGACAGACTTGTATTTCTAACCAACAGAGCAGGTGAAAACACTGCAGAAAATTCTTAAAAATTTGCCAAGTTGCCATGATACTTGACGAATCCCAGGCAGACTTGATTTTAAAGGAGTCTTATAGCTCTCATCAGTTATGAATACTGTGAGAACATTAAATCCTTCTAGAGCCTTTTGCCAGACTTTATGAACTATGCCCAGATCTTCACCAATTACTGTTTTGTTTTGGGCTTTGGCTTCACCTCCACCTCGTTGTCCAAAATATTGAGGTTCTGCTAGAAAAGTTCAGCAGCAGCTTTAATTATAAAGGGTTACAGGTTTCTCAAGGGCTTATTTTTTGTGTCCTGTTGAAGTCTAACAGCTTGTCGAGTCTGTGCCTATGGGTGATGCTAACTAATTTGGGCAGCACATGTGGACTGTGGTTTCCTCCACCACACCAGCTACACTGTGTTGTGTGTTGAAATAAAAGTTCTGCCTAAAAGACCTTGGGAGTCTGTGAAAATTTTCTGTTTGGTAAAAGAAACAGAAAATTTTGATTTTTCTTTTGTTAACAAGTCTTTACATTTTTCTACCCTGTGAGAAAAAACACCGTAATTTCTCCAGAGGCTACTGAAACTGAGGATTACTCCCCAGAGTTGGCAGTTAAAAAAGTTATTGCTGAGAAGTGGAAAGAGCTTTAAAATGATGGTAAAAACCAAAGGCAAAATATTGAGAGTCACCGAGGGGTGGGCACATGGCCCTGTGATTCCTCCTCCAACTTTCCATGACACTGTGACATGCAAAAAATCCAGGTCCTCCCCCTCTTAAAATATGATTTCTCATGCTTGGCCTTGGCATGGAACACCTGTCTTTAATTTCTTGGTTAACCACTAACTGGCTCGGGGTTCTCAGTTCTGTCTGCATGTGAGAATCACCTGGGGAGCTTTAAAACTCTCACTGCCCACGTAGCACCCCAGACCAATTAGATTCCGAATCTATAGGGCTGGGACCCTCAAAGCAGCATTTTTAATGCTTCTCAAGTGATTCTAATATGTAGCCAAGTTTGAAACCAGTGCCGACTTTTTGTCCCAGTTATGTCATCTGTCTTCACCTATGCTCTTCCATCTGCAAAATGGGCTGTTTTAGATATTCTGATCTCTTCCACTATGTATCAAAGGAGGGGGGAATGAAGGTGTTTAGACAAAGGGATTTCTACCATCCTCCTCAGTAGTAACAGTCTGTGTCGATGACTTCCTTACAGGGCTCATAGCAAATGAGGGACACTGCCATAGACGTCTGAACACTTAGGCATCGTCAGAATGTAGAGAGTTTAGCCTCATGACAAGATCTCCATTCGGACAGCAACAGAAGAGCAGAGGCAGCAATGATAATTTGCTATTTAGCCAGCCAGGATTCTTTCTTCCAGGGCAAATCCCACTTGTCATTCTGGCTTCAGAACTTTACTTCCTGGGGTTGAAGCCAGGGAAAGAGGCAAAGCCTGGGGATGCTGGGTTTTAGCTACCAGTTCTGTCGAGAGAAAAATTCACGACTGTGGCTCATTCTCTCTATGGGCTTATGATAAGTTTGCATTCCCCACACCATCAACACTGAGCATATCCATGTGACCTGCTGTGGCCAATGAAATGTGAGGCAAAATAACGTGCATCACTTCTGGGAAAAAAACTTTAAGGTCTAGTGTATATTTTGCTACACTCTTCTTTCCCTTTTGCCATGATAACCAGCAGTATTCTAGATAGTCACCCTCTGGCACACAGGATCCCAGAGTGAAATTGATGATGATGGAGAGCAAGACTCTGCAGAAGCAAGATGGACAATTAGCGTGAAGGAAACATGAATGTTTGCTGTTCAAGCATATCCTGACTAATGCCATGATGTAGTCAGACTCAGCCCAGCTCCCACCGCAGCTTCTGAAAATGTCAGTTACGTGTTTGTTTCCTCTCTCACAGCTATGCACTGGCATGCCAGTCACTCCCAGCCAAAGGCAATGATGTTTCCTACAGCGATACTCCTACAACATTCCTTAATGTGGTTCAGAAGTGGTGCATCCAGCTAATGGTTAAATAATTCTGCAAAGCAAAATCAGGTAGTCTACCATCAAAGTGCTCTTTTCCCCCAGGTTAGTCCAGGAATCGATTTTAGAGTGTTTAGAGCAGGCATTAGCAAACTCCATGGTATAATCTGGGTAAAATCCTAAATTATCGAATAGCGTTCCCACTTGTCAGGCTCAGGACAGCCCTTCTTGGGCCTCAGAGCTACCCAGACTGTCCTTCAGAGGGGTCCCATGGAAGCCAGGGAATGTGTCATTGTCTTGTAAGTTCAATTCTCTTGGGGAAAAAGAAGCAAAACTGAAATTTCCTACGAAAACATGCAAAAGTAAAACTGAAATGTTAACCTGCACCTGCACCCCGAGAAGGTTTCCACTTCATTATATCTCTTTTTGAAGTGCCCCCACTGTTCCATCACTTTCCTGTGTTTACTTCTCTCCCCACCAGTGGCCATGGCAGGGTCCACGGCCTTTCTTCCTTGTGACAGGCAGGAGGTCTGGCTGCTGTCACTTGGACAGCTGGCTCCAAGTTCTCCTCAACAGGCCGGGGGACTCAGATCTGTCTGGTTGCTTCATGCTTCAGTAACTAATCCCGAGTCAGCACCACTGGTAAAAACACCAGTTGTTAAAGATGAAGCAGAGATTGGAGCAGGTGGGCTGTGTGGGCTGAGATCTTACACCTACAAAATCTGCAGAGAAAAAGAACTTCACTGTGCAGTTCACTGCACTTTAAAACACACACGCAGACATGCATCTACTCGGAGCCAAAAACAAAGAAGGAGCGAGCCAGAAAGGGAGCGCCGCGCTCCCACAAAGGCAGAGGCAGCGCATCCCCCGGGCTCTGCCTCGAGAAATGCCAATGTGCAAAACCTGAAACATGCCTTCATGATTTCTTTGCTTTATCTGTATAAGCTTCTGGGGGTGGAGACCTTGACTTCCATCTCAGTGTCCTGAGCCCAGCACACTGCCTTCGGGTACACAAAATATGTTGAATAAAGAAAGAAAAGAGAGTGAGGGAAAAAGAAAAAGGGGTGACGGAGGGAGATTTCTTTATTCCTTCCACAAAAGAATGCACTGTGAGCTTCGCTTAAATAGTGTGCGTCTGGGGCACCTGGATGGCTGTTTTGAGACCATTAATTACCTGACACATGGGCAAAAATCAGAAAAGAAATGATAAAAATAGTTTCTATTTCAATAGGACTTCCATACTTGCTTTCTCACTGGGTTCTCAACTCTCCCCTGATTCCAGCTAAAGTACAAAAGGATTTGTTTAGTTTTCTTAGCTGACAGTGGTAATACTGCAACGGTGGATGATAAAGTAGCTTACAATTAATTTCAATAGGGAATTGAGAGTATGACTCAATTTACAAAAATTCATTCATTCTTGTATTTATTCCCTCATTTGATAAATATATTTTAAGTGCCTGCCATGTGGTAGACTTGAGCCAGGGTCCATTTTGGCTTATAATTTGTAACATGGCAGTATAGAGCATGAAATTTTTAAGTGATAAAGTGAAAGCTTTGATCTTGATCTTTGTAATCATAGGAAATCCCTTTATCTTTCTGGTTACCTTGGCTTTATCATGGGAGAAGTCAGGGTAATGTTATATACTTGAAGCATTAACACGAAGAAAGGATGGGAAAATACTATGTGAGGGGCATACAGTAGGCACTCAGTAAAGAAAGTTTTATTTTCTTTTCCTTTACCAATTCACAAATTGGGGCCAGATTAACCACTTAATAAAAATATTTACTCTTTTTATTATAAAAGACATAAGTATCAAAATTTCAGAGGTAAGATATTTCTTCTTCTACAACAAATGTAAATTTAAGAAGCACGGCCCATCCTCAGTTGTGTTCTAGACCACGAGCTCTAGACAAATTTCAGAGTAGGTGCTACGAGATTTCAAAGGACTGCTCTCTGTGGGTTGAGCTCATTAGAAAAATATTCTTAGAAGACATGAGTTTCAAACTACACATGAAATACGGGAAATGTTCATAAACACAAAAAGAAGGATGGGAGGCCTTCCTGGTAAGGAGGTTGATAAGAACAGAGTTCCAGCGGCTAGATTTCAGTAAGCGGTCACATCACCAGCCTGGATTCTTACAGTGGGTTTCCACGTCTCATCCATTGATTACCATCCTCTAATAGTGAATGTTTACTGGGAATCTTGTACGTAAACTAGCCCTGGGTTAGGAGATGAGGAAAATCCAGTCACATTCCCTCCTCAGGAAGCATAGGCCATGAGTTATAATAAACAAATTTCAGCACTGTGTCTTTTAGGGGGCGATCCGATATAGGGCACGTCCCTGACGGACACTATCCAAATTCAAGGTCAGTGACGTACCCCTTCTGTAACTTAGTTATTAAACATGCCAGACAGACCATCATAGGTTAAAAGTAGCTTATATCTTAATTCTTTCCACCAATGCCTTTCAAACCTGCTCCATATTCTCTCTCTTCCTCATCAATAAAACATAGGCCCATAATGTATTTGATCACTTTCAGATATTAACAAACACTCTCGTTTTCAGGTTTTAAGAAGTCCAGTCAATTCTAGTATCAAAACTTCAGTCTTTTATCAAATATAAAGATTTTCCCCTCATCCTTCCACATAGGCCAGATCTGTGATTCTGAAGATGAGCAGTGGGAAAGAGACAAGGTCAGCTTCTTCCCTCTCCTCTCCCAATACTTACACAGAGAGAGAGAGAGAGAATTATATTATATATATTCTATATATTATGTGTATATTATATGTATAATAAATATAATATTCTGTATATTATATCTATAATAATATATTATACATATAATATTCTGTATATTATAATATAGAATATAATTATATAGGATTATGATTGAAATACAGCCTTGACTTCTACCACGGCATCTGTCACGGGTTTCTTTTGTGTAGCAGATGCTCAGATGCTGGCTCTTCCCATGGAACACAACCGTGGGTTCTTGGGATATACTCAGTGCTCCACCACATAAACTTCCCCATAATGCAGGCAGTGCATTCTTCATCCGACCCCCGCCAGCTCTTCCTAAGAGCCTGTTTAAACCATTTATATTGAGGTCACCTTGCCCTGGTGGATGAATCTTTTGGGTGGAGACTTTTCAGAATGTCCCAAGCCCAGCTAATTTCAGCAGGGACCATTCTGGTCCAAGGGAAATACTTCATGAATTTGTCTACCAAATACTGAAAAATCAGTGTGCTGTCATATACGCCTTCTGACTGCTCTGACGTTAGAAGCAGATCCAGCTAGCTTCATTCCTTTAGAACTTTCTAGTTTAGAGACCAGTGCCTGCTTCTGACACGTTGCTTTCTTTCCTCCAAATGGCAAGAAACATATGGATCCCCCTACTGCTGGTTTCTTCCCAGAAATTCTCACTACTAAGATTTTTTTATCTCCTCTTCAAATAGGCTGGAGATGGGTGAGAGGCTAAGAGTCACAGATCCATTATTGGACAATCACCTTTCCAGCTTAAGCAAAGATGCTCTAGTAATTTCCTTTAAAATGTGGGGATACATCTTAAATTTTGTTTTACCTGCTTTGTCTTTCCTTTAATCTTTACACACAATTGAAGCCTTCCTAAATTCATCTGGAATCTCTGACTAGGTAATTAGTAACATGTGGCCTTTAGCTATGATTTCACAAGTTATGAATAGTTTGTTTTATAAGTGTGACTCCTCTTTGAAACCAGGTGTGTTTCTTCTCTTTGTTGAGGAAAAACAAAAGGCAGTTAATGGCACTGTCCTATGATATTGATAATTAGGTATATTTACTCTTCTATACTGGAAATGATATCTTCTATAATAAGGATTCCCTTCTATTTTGCAATTCTGGTCTTTCCCATCCTATAATTCAAATTAATTTATAAATCTTCTATACTAGAAAAAAATCCAACCCCTCCACATCTCCATCCAGAGCAACGATTCTCCTCATGAAGAATGTTAAAAATCTTGTCTGTGTGTGACTTCTATAATTTAAACTTGTACTAGGTATAGCAAAACAGAAAAAAATAAAATGGATCCTGGCCCAACTTGTGTCTGACCCAAGGCTTCTAGCAAGCAAATGACTGTATCCTGAAAATTTAAGGAGGCCTTGCCGCTCCTTTGGGGAATATCTTTTCACAGTCCACGCTAGCTAAAAATAATGTATTCCTGTGTCATTTCACCTGTGATTGTTAGAACAAACGCTGCCATAGAACTTGTCTACATGGCATTAACAAGGAGAATTAGTCCTCTTGATGGCTTGCTTTCTAGTTTGAAATGATTCTGGGCCAAACTATATGGTATGTAAAGAATCAAGAAAAAACATGAGAGCCAGACCCAGTGGCCTAGTGCTTAAGTTTGGTGCACTCCACTTCAGCAGCCCAGGTTCAGTTCCCAGGAGTGGACCTACACCACTCGGTGGTTGGTGGCAATGCTGTGGTGGCAGCTCACATACAAAAAGAGTAAGACTGGCAAGAGATGGCAGCTCAGGGTGAATCCTCCTCAGCAAAAAAAAAAAAAAAAAAAAAGAACAAAGATGAATCGCCAAGCGTCTGCAGCTTGACTTCATGCATATTCAGTATGAGTTAGCTTAGAACAGTTTTTCAATCCATAACAGTAAGTATCTATGTAGTTCCCAGTATATGGGTTTTTTTAATTCTCACTAGTAATCTACCCTCAGCACTATGCTAATACAGCGTACTGCCAAGGAGTGACAGAACTAAAAGATCCTTTGCCTTCTGAGATTTGCTGTCCAAATCAGGGAGACAACTAACACAAAAGGATTTAGAGGTGCTGAGGACTAAGTAGATGCATGACTAGAGATGACAGGATAAATCATGAAGTTTCCTAAACAGCTTTGTACGTGTTACATATTGATAAATCCAGTCATCTTTGCCCTCAGCTCAAGGCCATATATATTTGCATATTTAAGATATTATATTTATTTATTTAAGATAATTACTGATCACTTTCTAGGAATCTACAATAGAACTGGGAAAACAAAGCATACACATATAGAACAGTTAAATAATAATACAAAGTCAGATAAACTTAAGAGTCTAAAAAAAGATAGCAAGTACAGATGCAGTAAAGGCTATAGAAACTCTGAGACACAGAACGAATTGTCCAGGCTGGCCGGGAACTCCTCACCAAGGATGTCAACTTGCACCAAGCCAGAAGAACGGCTAGCGCATCAAAGGAGAAAAGGCGCTTCTATGGAAGTTTGAAATTGTAAAAAACCAACATTATTCTCAGTGCTGGACAAAACAACTTTTGGAAACCTCAGACTCACATCTTTCAAGCCCAGCAGTCCCAGGAGAGATACATGTCTTCCTCCCAGCATCTTCCCAGCAAAGTGCAGTGACGGTCCCCTTTGGGTCATGGGACCATCCCTGGACTAACCACTTCTTCCAGAAGGATGCACGGTGATGATACTCTAGTCTGTCTTAGACTCACTCCAGTGACCACACGGAATGGAGTACAGAGAGTTCCTCAAAGGAAACAGGAGTGATGGGAACTCAAAAATGACAGCTATTTGCTGCACCTTCACACCGGTTTTATCCCTAAGTCTACCCCACCACGAAGCCCATCATGATCATCCTGGCCAAGATGTCTCTTTATTGTTCCCTGATCCCCCCGTGTTTGTTCCAGACCCTAAGGCTAAGCCTTTGCTCATGCTATTTATCTCTACTAGAATGTTATTTCTTCCCTTTCCTCTTTTCTAAACACTATCCATTCTTCGGGCTCAATGCAGGCCCACCTCCCCCATGAGGAGTTCTTGGCCAATCCAGACACCTCCCTCCCCTGTTTCTCTGAGTTCCCACTGCCCCATATTCAAAGAACTTCCGTGTTCCCTTCACCCGGATCCCCTGATAGTTAAGATTTCACTACATCAGTTCCACCCCCTCTTTATTTATTATGTATGTGCCTGTAACTGTATAAATATGTGATTAGTTTTTTTCCTTCTAAACCATTTGATAGTAAGGCACAGATGTGAAGCCCCATCATCCCTAAATACTCCAGCAGATATCTGTCCAAAATACAATCGCCTTCCAACTTCCCCAGTCTGGATACCAGCATTGGTACCACACTACCATCCAGTCTATAGACCTCATTCAAAATTCACCAACTGTTCCAAAAATACCTCATCTTACTTTCTGGCCCAGAATCCCATCCAGGACTATGAATTGCATGCAGTCCTCATGTCTCTTCAGTCTCCCCTGATCTTCTGTGGCCAGCAAAGCCCAGCAAAGCCATATCAAACTTGTAGATCCATGAATGAGAAATAAACATCTATTGTATAAGCCAGTGACATGTGGAGGTTGTTTGTTACTGCAGCAAAGCTGACTAATACAACTATGAACTGTTCAATCATGGAATAAATGCCAAGGACCTTAGTATTTAGGTCCTCTGTGCTTTACTGAAACCTAATTAACATGCAGCTTTGACAGGTGATGTTTCTCTGAACTGCATAGATTACAAATGGGTATTAAGAATGAATCAGATTTTTTAATACCCACTGAACCAATATTCTTTATTGAACTGGTTTCTCTAAGTACATACACACATAAATATTAGACAACAACAGTCACAATACTGAGGTTACATGAGATCACCAATTCTAAGGGTCCTCAAATATGGCAGCCCATCAAACTCATTGGAGAAATGTTAAAGCATTACAAATCCCTAGCCTGGGCTCACCCAAATTAACTGATTCAGAACCTCTGAATTCAGGTTTTGTGTAATGTGCCCAGATGCTTCTTACCAGCCAGCCAGCACAGTCTGGGGACCAGTTCAACTACTTCACTTTATAGATGGGCAAGGAGAGGCCCGACGAGGATGCAAAGCAATGAGTTGAAAAAGACGACTAGAGAGACATGCTGTGGAAACAGGAGGCATGGCCATCGACTGTTAAAACCCCAAAAGAAAGCCAGCACAATTGTGTGGCAATAGATGTTAGAGCCCAGCAAAATAATATTTTTATCAAGAAAATTCTATATGACATTTCAACACTATAGCACTAATCACATTGTTTTATAATTTTGCTTCCTCATTTGTTCCTTCAACTTATGAATACACTGTAAATAAACAGAATTTTTGTAAAGGAATATAGAATGAATGGATGGATGTGCACGTAGCTGGATGTATATAAACTATTCTCTAAACAGTGATATTAGGGTAGTCTTTTTGTTTTAACTCTAGATCTTATAAAGGTAAAGCTTCAGCTACACAGAAAACTGTTTACGGAACACACCTTACCATCTCAAAGAATGAACAAGATCTTGCTCTTCCGTTTTCTGGATGCATTCATGGGAGGGTATGTGACGAACACTGGTATGTGCAAACACCTGCCCCCATAAAACCTTGTTTCCTCTAAATACTATTTTTCAATGAGACAACGTTGGACACTGGGAAAGTATGAGACTTGGAGTTAGCTAGACATCTGTTCCAAACCCGAACCGTCTACTACCATGACCTCAGGCAAGTTCTTCACCCCTCTGTGCCTTTGTTTCCTCATCTATATAATGGAGGTAATACCTACATTGTAGGGGTGGGCGTGGTAAGAATCTGGCACTAAACCAGTAGCCTAGGTCGCGTCAGGCACACGAAGTAATCAGCAAGTGTGCTCTCAATACCCCTTCCTTTGCTCATCCTCAGCGCTTCCTTGTTATTCTCTACAACATGCACAATATACTTATCTCTCAATAAATAGCCATCAAATCAGGTCAACACTGACTCTAGGAAGCAAAGCTACTAGTAGTAGACATTGGCATCCAGCGTCCCTGACCCCTGACCAAATCGCCTAACTGAAGCTGTTTCACATTTCACCTGAATAATATTGACTTTTTTCCCAGGTGAAGAAAAAACTTGGTAATTTTTACTCACCCCTTTGGATTTTATTATGAAGTGACAAACACTCAAGTCTTTATGTGGACGTTTCTATGTGGAACTTTCTCCAGGCTAACAAATGTTCACGCAAAGCCCTTGGCCCCCCGTCTGACCTGGCACCTCCCCCAGCGCGCACCTGCACTCGCTCCCCTGCTCCCGCAGCATCGTTTCCCTGGCAGCTTGCGGGGGGAGGGGCGCACATGTGTTTTAACCCCCACTCCAAACACTGATGGGTTATTTTTCCAACACTGGTTTGGAGAGTTCATTGGAGCTAATGGGATCTGTCCCCCAAGGCACAGCAGGTGCACCCACGCTAAGCCCTAAGCAGATGAGTCCCGCGAAGCCCTCCCGCGGCTCTGCAACACCTGGCTCTCTGCGAGGCCACGCAAGATGCGCACAGGGAGCAGCGCCAACCGCTGCTCCTGCGTGGCTGCTGCATGGGGAGCGTCAGTCACCGCACAGGACGGGCTGGGACCTGCCTTCCTAACCCCAGGTCCTCCCACCTTCAACAGTCACACGTGCCACAAACACACACATGCACACAGGACACACTCACCCACAAGCACTCACGCACGCATACACACACTTATGCACACACGCTTACACACCTACCCACACATCACACACACATGCATTACACACTTTCACATATACTCATACACGTCACATACTTACACCTTCCTATACATACTCACACATACGCAGGTGCATGCTTACACCAGCACTCACATATGCACACACTCATATTCATGGACACTTACACACATCATCCACTTTCACACACACACTGTCTCACACACACGCAGAGTTACACCAGCACTCACAGAACACACACACATGCACACTCACACTCACACACCACCACTCTCACACCCTCTCTACACTCCTCACACTCAAGCATTGCACACAGGCTGAACTCCGCTTTCCAGCCCAGGGCTGGGCGCATCCTCAGTTGCTATGTCCCACACAAACCATTCTTCCTCCAGGACCTTCCTAAGGATCCTCAAGGCCGGAAAGTACACACTGGTCATTTCTGCCCCCTTGAAAACAGTCCTCTGGGCAAGAAGCTAAGAGAGAGGAAACGCGGAGTTAAAATGTGCACTTAATACGAAAACGTGATGAAAGTGTTCCCAAACCGGCAGATGTCTCCTGCGAGAATGGCTTTCCGAATGCCGGGAGAGTCACACCAGACGTCAAACGCGGCATTCAGGGACTCCTAACCCAGCCTCTGGGCGGCTTCTTTGCCTCTCCTTTCTCCTCACACCACTCCATACAACTGTTGTGAGTCCTGCATCGGCCATACACTTCCTCACGTTCTACTCGAAAGGGACCCGTTCACTCTTGCACTTATCAAACATATGCATTCTCCAAAGCCCAGCTCGGATGGACTCACCTCTGTGTGGGGTTTCTCTCCTTCATCCCACCCTTGCCCGATGGCGGGCCAGAGTAATTGTCCCTACTGTATTCTAGGAAGTTTTTAAGCTCTTTACATACGTCATCTCCAGAACGATGGTGCTGCGAGAGCGGTCATTTACTTGCCGCGCTCACCTTAGCTTTGAGGAAAATGAGGGTCAGCAGGGCTGGCTGGATTGTCCAAAGCCGCCTCACTTCTAAGTGGAGAAACCTGTATTTGGACTTAAACCTGTCTGCCTTCAAAACCCCGTTCTCTCCCCTACCACCTTCGCCTCTGTTCCCTGCCATGGCACCTGTCGTAAAGGTGGAAATATGACAGTGCATATCACAGCAGTGACAGGCAGCTGTTCGGAATTTGTTCTGTATTCCCACGCTTACCCTAGACCCCGGACTTCTTGAGAACAGGGCACATGCTTTCTTCACCTCTATCCCATGCTCTGTGTTCTCGGGATATGTGAGAAATGCCTGTAATCCCCGAGACCCAGCCCTCTCTGTCACCAACAATAAAAATGCCTTACACTCAAAAGCTCTTTCAAGATTATGAATTGCTTTTGTATTTAATCCTGAGTGGTGCTGGGGTGCTAGATAGAGAAAGTAATGTTTATAGATAACTCTATTTGCATTTTGCAGATAAGGAGACTGAGGGTCAGAGCAGTTGATTTGCCAGGGAATGCCAGAGGAAGGCCTGGCACAGTGGAGCCCTGCTTGCAGGCCAGTGTCACTGCACCTCCCGTGAAGCTGCTTCCTCACAGGGCCCAGGGTGTGGTCTTCATTTAGGCAGCACATCGGGGCACGCTCAACGCTGTGTTCCAGTGTCACCCACCACAGAGCCCTAGGGATGATGTCTGCATTGCCTGTAGCAGGTTGTGTCCATCCCAGCCTTTCCCTGTCTGATAAAACATGTGCTTCCTTCAACGGGCTGTGGATTGGAAGCAGCGCGGACACGTGAGGTAAAGCACGCTCCTCTGTTATTGCCCTGAAACACACAAGTCTCCTCTCAGCCCTTCTTTTTCCAAGGAATCTTAGCAGTGACATAAGATAGCAAGAGAGGGAAAGAAAAAGATGTGACAATTTGACCTTTGAGAGCTCCTTGGCTAGACCCAGTGCTGTTTCACAAGGACTGTTTTGAAAACTTCTTTACTAAACGCTGGTAAGTGTCACATTCAGAGCATTTTGGGGTCTGCACCTTTCTCACTGTGGCAGGATGATGACTTCAGGACGGAGATCGTGAGGGGGATGCCCCCTCCTCGTTTCTGTTTGCATCAGTTTGCGTACATTGGAGGGTGTGTCCTGGGAAGTGAGAAAACTTCTGGGGGGAAACAAACCAGAGTGTGTGAGTGGGGTTCAGACAACCACGGGATGCTTTCAAGAATGGAGAGGAAGGATCTGAGCAAACCCAGTTGCAAAGAGGGACGGGGAATGCTTAGGAATAAAGGGTCTCTCCTCAACAAAGACACACACCAGGCTCAGTCCAGAACGGCGTGCACGGGGAGGAGAGACACCGTGTTTGTGTGCAGCTGAAAGAGCCGCTGCACCCAGGACTCCGGGAAACTGTGCCAAGGACGCTTTAAAGGGAATTCACAGTAGAAAGAGAGCGCCCTTGGCCAGGCTACTTCTGCAGAGAGCACGCATGCTAACACGGCCGTGGCAGGTCTGTTCCCAAGTGGTCAGTGGCCCAAATGGAGCAAAAGGGCAATGCTCAGAGTGGTGCCCTGGAAAAAACAGGCTCTTGAGTGGATCCCAGCCGAGGCAAGGGGAGCAGAGGAAGCCACTCCTGGCGGATCCCTGCCCGTCCTGTGCACAGGAGCCTGCAGAGGAAAAGAGGAACCATCTCAGAAGCCAGCCAGCTGCTGACCACGACGTGCCAGACCTGTTCTATGATTAAAGGAAGACACTTTCCCCTCCGTCTTATCTCCCACTCCCCCACAAGCTGGTGAACGTGAGGGTGATCTCGGGCGGGACAGAGGTTGTGTGCAGCCCCCACGCTCTGCATTCAGCCCGGCCCCTCCGTCTCTGTTTGGGGAGCAGACTGCGTTGAGACAACTTCAGCTGTGAGTGGGGTCAAAGGTCTAGCTTGATGTCAGCCCACAGCAGACAACGGTCAAGAGCTTGTCACTCGGAAGGAAAAGCTCTGAATTACACTTACCATGTGAGCAGTTCACAAAATCTCTTAAGATGCCATTAAAACAAACATAAATATTGTTCCTTAGTCTCAAAACGACAAAAAAATTATATCCCACTCTACGTCCTCCTCTCACCAGGTTGAGAACTTAGTGCTTCTCGTTCCCAAGCCACCACCAGCATGTCTTTTAGAGTGTTTTGCATTAATTTCTGCTTGGTTTTAAAAATGAATCATAATAATAACGCGATTTAAAAAAATGTCAGAATCTCATCATCTGAAAAATATGTACACACGGTATATCTTGGAGTTGAAGAAGACAGCGCAGCCTAAGTTTCTGACTGCATTTGAAAGGAATAGCAAAATGGTCAAGGAGCCGGAGAGACAGGCAATGAGTGCCTCCATTTCTCTTATATTCCGACTGCAGAGAGGACAAATAGAATCCACACCACCTAATATATTTAGCACATTTTTAATCAGAGGTCGACCGCGGCCTCGAGGCCAAATCCAGCCTGCCATCCAGTTTGGTAAATTAAGTTTTGTTGGGACGCAGCCACACCCATTGGCTTACATATCCTCTATGGCCGCTTTCAAGCTACAGCAGCAAAATCAAGCAGTTGTGATGGACACTCGATGGCCATAAAGCAGAAAACATTTACTGTCTGGTGCTTCACAGAAAGAGTTTGCCTACACCCGCAAGAAGCTGTCAAGGTGTTCTGGGTCATTCACAGGTGTTTTCAGCTCTAGAAGATAGTGAGTTGCCTGGCATTGGAAGTACTCAAGCCTTGGTGCCTATCAGCCAGGAATACTAAGCCCAGGATGCCTGCATCAGCACAGAAGGTGGGTGGCCCCTAAGACCAGGCTCTCGGGTCCTTAAGCTCCTCAGCCGTGCTCTTAATAAAGCCCTTTTCCCTATTGTCCCCACAGGTATCATCGTATTGTTGTCCCCATAATGACCTAGAAGTAATCATTGTGTAAGTTCCAGATTTGAGGCTCAGAAAACAATGGTCACCACATCAGTTATATGCATGTGATCAATTCGTGCGACATAGTAGGAGACTTTGTCCTCCTAACTTAGTGTATAACAGCTGTTATACTAGAACCTTCTGCTGTGAAGGAAGCTGAACTTAAAGGAAACCAGCATTTATTAAGTTAGGAGCCAAGCATCAGGAAAGGCAAAATAATAATGTGTTCGTTATTCCACAAATCACAGATGATCCTTTTCATTGAGGAAAAAATTGAGGCCCAGAGATTTGGTGATGTCCTCAGAATTGCCCAGAAGTCAATGGCAGAGCTGGCAGGGAGAGCAGGTCAGGGGTTTCTGGAGCTCTTGAGCTGTTCCAGGCCACAGCCCTCCGCCCTGGTCAGACCCGATTCCTCTGCTAATCACAGTCAAGGATTCCACCTCATCCTCCTCGCAATGCCCCGGTGCTTCTGAGACACAAAGACAGAGTACTTGAAGGACTTGACCATTAATCAAGAGCCTCATCCCACCCTCCTCCTG
The DNA here is from genome assembly GCA_031878705.1 of Tapirus indicus. NCBI lineage: Eukaryota > Metazoa > Chordata > Mammalia > Perissodactyla > Tapiridae > Tapirus > Tapirus indicus. The sequence continues at coordinate 5,810,965 of CM062923.1, read as the reverse complement.
ACACTGAGCTGGGCCCCCTGCCGCTGACAGCCAGCAGGAGCGGCTTGATGGAAGACCGGCGCAGACCTGGGTCACAGTCGGCTCTGCCACACAGACGCCGCCCTGGTCTGACGAGAGTGATGATTTCTAAAGGAACCTTGTTTGAAGAGAAACAAGGGGCACTGAACAGCCTGCTTTCTGATCCCAATCTGTTGCAAGGACGGCACATTATAAAAACATTAGCACTCAACCAAGGCTCTAGCAAACCCCGAATGGATGGTGGGGACAGTGACAGTGATTTATCAGAACCGGGGCCACAGCCAGATACAAGCAATTCTCTGAAGTCCCGAAGCAGCCCGAGGTTTGTGCGCAAAAGGATCCAAGCCTGGCATCTCTCCAAACACACATGTCCTCTCCACGTTGGGGCAAGTCACAGGCCCGGCTTGGGCACAGGGTATGGGCTCAAGATTCTGCTTCCAAAGTGAGCAGATGGTGCAACCCATGTTCCATGTGCGTGAGAGATCACACCCAGCTAACATGAGCATTTTGACAGAGCACCAAATAACGCATTTATCAATCTGACGTGGTATCTGACAGGGGCTGCCTGCTGGCCCCCCACCCCCTTCACAACATGGTGAAACCTTCCAATTATTGAGGTCACAGATGTCAAAGCCTTCCTAGCACATACTCTAAAATGTCAGAATCACCCTCCACATCTCTTTATTTGTTTCTCTGAAATAAAACCTTAATCTCTCTCATCACATGTCCAAAGGTACAATTGGAGATTGAATCTTCTTTGGAAAAATGGGTGGAATTCAATCTGATCTCAGATGGCCTGGGTGTGAGTCCCTGTTCCTTCCCACTGTGACCCACCATGTCCCTTTCCCAGCTTCTCTTTGATGAACAAGCTCCTGTTAGAAAAAAAAGGAAACCCTGGCCTATGAACTAGAAAACCCAGATCCTATTTGCTGCTGTTCCACTGACTTTGTAAGTCTTGGTTCTTTTGAGCTTTAAAATGGAAATAACAGGCACAGATAAGCCTATCTTACAGATACCCAGGGAGGATCAAAAGCACTCTGCAAAACAGGAGACAATCTTTAGCACCATAAAATTGAATTCATTATTAATTAGTAACAGTATGCCGCTGATCTTTGTAGCTGGATTCCATTAGCTGTATCCTTCGTCCATGACCTCTCCCAGGAGGTGGGTCAGTGCGGGTTGACCCACAGCGGAGGGTCAGGTGAAGGCTGGTCAAGCTAGGAGCAGGCCACGTGGAGAGTTGGTGAACATGGCGAGGCACAATGGAAAGACGATCACGTAGGGAAGAGGGGAGCAGGGGCAGGAACCAGGCTGTGGGGAGCGGGCATCAGGTTGAAGGGGGACCATGGGGTGGGTGGACTGAGCTGCAGTGTTTGCAGCCCAAAGGTGTGCTGATGCTCATTATATCAACACTGACATTTGTATAGAGCAGTAAAAGTCACAAAACAGGTTCATACACATTTACTCCTTTAACAATTGTTTATTAATTGAAAACTTTACCAGGCCCTGGGGATTCAACACGTTTAGAACCAGGAGCACGGATATCACGTCTCACAGAAATACTTCTCTGACCAAAGTCTAATCAGTTACTTCTGCATAGTCCCATAGTTCTAGATATGACTTGATCATCACAGCTCCCAAACTTCATTCACTAGGTCTGATCTTGTTTCTTTCTCCCCCCTACACTCTGAGAATATTGACAGAAGGGACTTTATTACCTTCTGCATCCTTATTCTCCTCGTAGATGCTTAATAAACCTTGGTTGAAGGAAAATAGCTTTCCCTTTTAGAAATATTGCCAGTGAATGGGCCCTGTAATCACTCGTTTACCTCAGTCTCCCAGCTGGAGTAAGGAAAACACCACATCAAGTGTGTGTGTGTGTGTGTGTGTGTGTGTGCGCGCGCGCACAAGTGTGTGCGTGTATAATTTCTGGTTTATTAAGGATCGTGAGCATGACAGACATGAAAAGGACTCATCAATCCCATCAGTAAATTATATTACACTTTCTATTTATCACACTGTTTGTAAAGAATTCTAAAATAGGGTATCTATTACAATGTAATTATTAGGATTGTATTGATTGGAATCATTAATTTGAAAAAAAAATTTAATCCAGTTTGCCACTGGAAACATCACAGTTTCAAGCCTTAGCTTTGATTTCTACATCCAAATAATTCAGATATAATAATGTATGATTAAAAATACCCCATTACATCTGATAGTCCATTGCCAAGTCAACCATCTTTACTTTCCTGAGGAAAATGTGACTCTTGGCAGCATTTAATCACTGTAAATCTTCACAGCTTTCCCCATTACTGCTTTCCTGCCGCAAATTTCAGCAGATTGGACACACAAGGTGTCACTATATTTAAAAGTTCATGCTGAACATTTTGCTCAGTTGGAAAAGATTAAGAGCCCTGAACGACACCGTGATTTCAGCATCTGTTCAGGTAAACAGTGGTGTTACTGACCCAGTAGTGTGCATCCTGCTGGCAAAGACAATCTCGACACTTCTCCATCCACTTCACTGAAAACAGTTAAAAATGAGCCACATTACGTCCCTGGGTGGTAATTTCTCTACATTGTAGTGCTTCTTTATCATATCCGATGCTGCCCACACAAACAAACAGAAACCTATTTGTTTTATTTCTGCCAAGGGAAATCTCCTGCTCCTCAAAACAATAGACCTTTTGAGGTAGATGATGCCTTGAATGTGCGTTATATGAATGCAAGAACTTGAAAAGCAGAACAAAATTTGGGGAATCAGCTGGTTATTTTGTCTCATTCTTGCTAAACTATTGGTTCAACTGGATTTTTTTTTCACTGAATTGGCAGAATTGAGTGGTGTTTTTCTCTGTGTCATTTCAACTTACAAGTGTAAGTTCAAGAAGAATGCTTCATCTTTAGCAGCCATTACATAAAATCCCTGGAATGCCCCTCGCCTCCACTACACCTGATGAAATCCTACATATCTTGTTGGGTTTGCCCAACTGCTGCTTCTTCCAAGGGGCCTTCCCTGATCCCCCACGTAGTAATTATTTAATTTTGAATTCCACTTGTTGCACCTCTGATACAGCCTTTGTTTCATTCTGGCTATATGAGAAAAATTGCATAGGTTTATCTCTCCTCAGTATTAGAAACCATGTCTTATTTATTATAATAGATGCCAACTAACTATCAGTTGCAGTTGCATTGAATTCCACAAAGCTAAAGAATAATAATGAGTCAAAAGAATTATTTTGCTTACCTGTGAAAAGGAAGTTGCACTTGGCTCTCTCCTAAAGTTTGCATCCCTTCCTTTGCTTGGTTCATGCATCATAGTCAGCACAACTTGAGGTGCTGGGCCCCCGTCTGTCCAGTATCAAGGAACATGGAGGGATGGAAAGACCAACAGACTTGATTTTCACCAGCTGTGATGGATGGCCGCCTGAGGATGAGAGGTCTGGAGGTCCTTCTTTGGAGCAAGCTATTGAAGGCAACATGGAGGAAAGTGCAGTGTTTCAAGACAGGGATCACCTAATGCTTTGGTGACTGAGAAGTAGAAAAGGAAGAAGTACACAAGACAGCTGTGAGGAACCGGGGCATGGGCAACTGACTATAAATAACTTCCAGTCAAAGTATATAGGTGAAGAAGATATACTTTGAAATATCTCCTTAGGCATTTTCCCTTTTTTAATCCAATTTCCCTCATTTTAGCCCTTCCACAATAATTGGCTGGCATAAAGGGAAGGCCAGCCCTATTTCTGCTACTATACTGCTGTGTTACCTATGTAACTCTCTCACTCTGACTCTCCATGCCCCACCTGAAGGGGATGGTCCAGTTGTCTTCTAAGAGAATATTTAGATTTGCCAAACTACAGAGTAACTTTCTCTATTGATGTGATCCGATATTCTGAATCTCAATGATGTTGCTCCATCATCTCTTCCTTCTCCCCCTTAGTGAAACAACAAGGAGAAGTGGGCTTTTTTCATTTATATTTCAGAGACAAAACCATGTGTACTCCCCAGAATAAAACATACATGGCACTTCCTGCTCCACTTAGTTGACCTTTCTGAAGATATTGTCAAGGACACAAGTTAGATTGCACCTATCTTCAGGTCTTTCGAGGTTGGCTTTTGACATTTCTCAAATCTCTTTCTTTAACATTAAACATTTGTCTTAGTCAGCTCAGGCTGCTATAACAAAATATCGTAGATTGGGTGGTTCAAACAAGAGATATTTGTATCTCACAGTTCTGCAGGCTGGAAGGCCAAGACTGAGCTGTTGGCAGAGTTGGTTTTTAGTAAGAGTCCTTCCCCTGGCTTGCAGACTGCGGCCTTCTTGCTGTCTCTTCACATGGTGGAGAGAAAGAGAGAGGAAACATATTCTATGGTCTCTTCTTGTAAGGATCCCATCATGGGGTCCCCAGCCTCGTGACCTCTTCCAAACCTAATTGCCATTTAAAGACCCCTCTTCCAAATAACCATCACTTTGGGGGTTAGGGCTTCAACAGATGAATTTGGGGGGCACAATCATTCAGTCCATAATACCACTGCTTTGAAAGGACATTTTAATTTTGGAAGCACACACCCCTCCCCCATTTTCTTTTTCCTAGGCAAACAAGAAACTTCCTGGATCTGGAAATCAGACAAATGAAGCCATTAGACATTTGAATATACCACATAATAGTTATGCACATTTTCAACTTTCGTAGATAAGACCACTACTTCTTAATCAATAAAACTTACATTACATTAGTTATCTATTTCTTACTCAATATTTTCAGTTGGATAATTCCACGGGTAATGAAAATCCAGCAGTTTTAAAACTACTGATCATTTCTCCTTTCATTTTCCCTCTCCTCTTCGTGTACTTGTGTATCCTTATCTCTGTCCTGGCACCAGTACTGACCCAGTCGTTCAGGTGAGAAACCTGGACATTAACGTAACTCTTCTCTGGTTTTCACTCCATCCCTGATAACCATTTCCTGTTGATTCTACCATAAGGGTGAGCCTCACATTCATTTCCTTCCTCTGTATGCACCAGCACTCACATAGTTCAGCCTCTGAAGATGGCTCATCTGAATTTGGGTGATAATTAATCTCCCTCCTCCAGTCCTTTCTCTGCTTCCTCAGTAAAACCATCTTTCTATGACAGAGCAGCAATCACGTGATTCCCGCAGTCTTAATAAACCTCCGAAGACCCCCTTTAGCCTATTGCATTTAGTCCAAACTGCCTCACAGGATATAAGAAGCTGGCCACACTCTGCCCTGTACCCATGTACTGGCTTGTGTCCCAAGACTGTGTTGTCTTCGTTAACGTGTCCTTGAGTTTACATGCTCTCCCTCTGTGATCCCAGAGCACTTCTGCATACCTCTATCTGTTTTACTGAAAATTGGAGATTTGGAAGATATATTGAAGAGAAAAGCTTAAGGCCTGGACTATGGCAGAAGCAGTGGAGATGGTGAGAGGGGAATAGATTCAGGCAATGTTGCAGATTTGAAAGTGCTTAGAATTTAGCAACCAATTAAATGGCCAAGGTGAATGAAAAGGGAGTCTAAGGCAGCAACAAGATTTCTACATTGGAGGACTAGGTGAATGATATCACCAAAAGGAACAAAGAAACCCAAGAGAAGGTCTAAAGAATTCAATAGTCATTATTCTCTTTGCTGTATTCTTTGATATACTATAGTTGTGAATTTCAAAAACACTACGGAATTCCTGCCCAACTAATAAGGGAAGACCTAAGAGAAAAAATGATGTAACCATAACCTTGTGCTTACTCTGCCTTTGCTACATCATTTCTTTTAGTATAAAGCACAGAGCCTTTGTATTCTGGCTTTTAGAACTGGGTGCAACACCCATCTGTTCAGTCAATCATGGAGCAGATGGAAGTGGGAGGATAAGGAAGTGTATGACCACAATCTAAGATAATAATAAATATTTAAATATGTATTTGTTCTTTGCAATGGATTTAGAAGCTGAGTAATGAACACACTTAAAAAATCAATAACAACAATAAGGAGATGCTTTAATAATCCTGGATTACATATACATGTGGGTTTACCCTACACGCAAAAATTGAGGAGGGGGTATTAAGTCTTGATGAACCTCACAGGGGCCCCTTTTCTTGAATGTAAAACTCCCCTTGAGCTGTGAGGGGGGCCTGGCCCCTGTGTTTCTCCTCTGAACTAGAACATAGATGTCAACTCTACAAGCTAGAAGGGGTCTTAGAGATGCCTTGTCCAAGACCCTCCCATTGCAGATGAGAAAACTGAAATCCAGAGAGAGAAATGACAAGCCACCCTCTCAGGGAAAGCCCACTCTTGACCCCACCCTCCTGGTTCCCATGCTCATGACTGTCAAGGGGAGCTGAAAAGAAAATGAAAACACCTCGAGAGAACATTTCAAAGGAAGTGAATAAATGGAGAACAGGCAACATCTGATGCACATGAAGTATCACATGGGAGATTGTAGTAATGATTTTAGGAGCTGAGAATCAGCAGTATTGTGTGGTGTCCGTGTTGTACTGTGAGACAAGAAACGGTGCTGGTTTTGTTTTATTAAACTGCATCAATGAATGCTTTTTAAGTCCACCCCTCTATTTTGTTGAGGAAGAACCACTGTAAAACACCTCTGCAAACTAGCTGGGTGACAATGTAAACCACAAACTCCTCTAAGTTCCAGTGCACCCAGGTCCCCCCGAAATGAGCAGTCTCTAATTACGCAAAGAAGAACCCGTTCCCTCTTTGCCACTCTCCAGATTCTGGATGAACCATAAGAATCAGTAAGACCAGAGCAACACACATTTCTTTGTGGACCAATAGAGAGTAGGTGGGACTCCCTGTTTCCATAGGAACAGGAGGGAGATGCATGTAGACCCCACTTTTTCGTCTAGAATAAAAATTACACACATAAAAAATTCAAACAGTATAAAGGCGTGACAAATAAGTCTTCTGCCCCGATCCATTATTTCCTAGTCCTCCTGCAAGATAACCTGTTGCCAGTGTCTATATATATACACATAGATTTCCTCTTCTTACATTTATGACTGCCATTCAGAGAAAGTTAATTAGGTATTATCTCATGAATATATTGGTGCAATCCTACCACAGGCTGTATCAGAAATATGTGATTTTCATTAGACAGTAGGATAATCAGGCTTTTTAAAGTTTGTAATTTTTTAAATTCAAATTGGCACCCTGAAATTCACAAGGTAGTTCTGACGATAGGGGAATTAAAAACATTTTGTCTCAAACTTACCCGTGTTTTTGTCTTAGGAGTCAGTGTATGACAGCAAGTCCATAGCCAGGTATGCCGCCCCAGCTGTGGGACTTTGGGGGGTACTATAGCCTCTCTAAGCCTTGATTTCCTCATCTGTGAAAGGGGTATATTAATGCCAGCGGATAGGTTAGGGTTAAATGAGAGCATTTCCGTGAGATAAGTCACGTAAAGTGTGTATCATGGAAGACTGAGCAAGTAGTGTTACTATTTACACTCTGGAATGTCTTGGATACATTGCCCTCTCCTAATTTTGGCCCCTCACATTTGAACCCCTCATAAAGGTACCGCTGACACCCCTCAATCCAACGTAGCCCTTACCCACTGCCAGGCACAACATTTCTGGTAGGTGACTTGAAATTTCAATCAGAGTGGATCGTTTTTTGAAATAAAGTTGGAGTACGCCTCAGATTCCCAGGCGTCATTGCAATTAAAATCAGGTCCTCCCTCCAAATCAGCCGTGTTTAAGAAAATTTGTGCACAATCTGTATGAAATGTGTGTGAGTTTGAGATTAGCAAGGTGTTCTGCCAGGTCACTGGATAGAGAGAGAGGGAGAGAGAGTCGGCCGTCATATCTCATAATGGCTATGAATTTTAAAGTTTTTGAAATATCAAGAATGTTACTGAGGTACGAAATGCGGAAAATGTAAATGATAAAACAAATCTTTGGCAAATAAAGCATGCTGAGTGTCACCAGACAGGTGGCAGTTAAGACTGCCTTCATCTCTCCACCCAAGAGACAGGGCAGGATGGAGAGGGACTGGGGACACTGTGGAGCCTGCAGGACACTCCTAAGAGAAACCACCTTGGTGCTGAGAGGCCTGCCTGGACAACTGCCTCCTTGCCCTATGCCACTGCCACTTAGACCCTGTGATTCCAGCGAGGTCAGTTGTCAAGGTGTGGCTGTGTACCCAGCACCCCTGCCATACATACACAGTAAGTATTTTGAAAGCCCTGATGTCTGTTTGTGGGACAAGGATAGTCGAGTAGATGTGTGGTCTGCAGGGGTGAGAGCAGGATGCCTTACATCTGAGATACAGCACGAGGAGACTAAATCTGGGGAAAACCAAGACCCTCTCGCCCCCTCCCAGCTCGGGAGGCTGCAGGCACCTCTGAGAGCCTGGCAGAAGAGGGAAGTGTTTCATCCGCGTCCCCTTCCAAGCTCCTGAAGGTGCCTGTGTGCTTGGCCTCCCCTGGAGCATGGCTCCAAGCCCTCACCGTGTGTCCCGGTCTCTCATGCAGGAACACGGAGAATTCTGATCATCAGAGCCAGGCAATGCAGGCAGCTCTGGGGTGTCACAGGAGGATGCCTGTGGCCTGGTCAGGAAAGCGATGGCCACCCTGGCTTTGCCCACTGTGAATTAGAACCAAAGAATATAAACAGAAATATAGATAGATGATATACATATAGATAGAGATAGAGATAGAGATATGGATAATATAGATGTATTGATCTAGATATATAGAAAAAGATTTATTATAGGAGTTGGCTCATGCAATTACAGATGCTGAGAAGTCCCACGATCTGTCCACTGCAAGTTGGTGACCCACAAGAGCTGATGCAATTCAGTCCCAGTCCTAATGCCTGAGAACCAGAGGAGTCCATGATGTAAGTCCTGGTCTGGGTCTAAAGGCGGGAGAATCAGGACCCCGGAGTGCCGATGTCCCCGGGCGGGAGACGACAGATGTCTCTGCTCAAGCAGAGGGAGGGGATTCAGCCTTCCTCCACTTCTTTATTCTATTCAGGTCTTCAGTGGATTGGATGATGCCCACTCACATTGATGAGGGTGCTCTTCTTTACTCAGTCTGCTGTTTCCATGCTAGTCAAGTGACACTCTCGCAGACACAGCCAGAAATAGTGTTTTACCAGCTATCTGGGCATCCTTTAGTCCAGTGATGTTGACATACAAAATTAACCATCGTACCCAGTTTACCTGTTTTCACTCATGCTAAACCCAGAAACCAAGAATGGGAGCTAAGAAAACTCCAGAAATTGGAAAAGTCAAGCCTTCCTGATGTCCAAAAGAGAGACCCCCCCTGCCCCCACCACACGCCACCTCTTCTGTCCTTTTCACTCTCCTGTGAATCCAGGCTCTCTGGGAACGAGTCCTACATTCCAGTCCACACGCACGATTCCATGAGGAATCGTTTCCAAAGTCATGGCGTCCCTGAACAAAGGGAAGCAGGAACTTTATTTAGGATGGCAATGAATATTCAAAAGGGAGAGGTGGGTATTTGCCTGCACAGGCTCAGTTGGAGAATGTGCCTCCACATAATGAGGCCTAAGCTCCTCCTGGAGAGATCTTCTCATCAAAATAAGGCAAAGGTCATGGGTGCAGCTCTTGTGGTGAGGCCTGGTCAGTTTCAGGATGGTGGTGATTACATCTCCTTAACATACAGAAAGAAAAGAAACAACTTGGAAAAACAGTTAATTGCTTCCAAACCCATCTTTGAGTTTCTCCAGGCACCTAGTCAGTGACACCAGGACCACCAGAATGTCCGGGCTATCTGACCCTGCCCTCTTTCAAAGAAAACCCACGCAGAGTGGGAGGCTGTGGACAACTGGAAGACAGAAAGCGTTGTGTCTTCCTACAACTCCTGGACTGAGCTTTTCCTTCATTCCTGTCAATTTTCCAAACAAGGAAGAGCCCTCCAGGACATTCCGGTGGGGCGCTTCACCACGGGGGCCCTTAAAAGCTCTCTCTTCGATTCTCTTACACCACCCTTTTTTCATCTTGACATGAATTCAATTCAATTGCCACTTAAAAATAGGCCTGCTTGCCACGTTCTCTTTGCCAGTTGGAGTGAGTGTCACCGAGGGTGGCAGAGTCCTGTGCTACAGCTTGTGGACTGATTGCGGGAGAGAGCGGGTCCCAAGTGGAGTGACTCCCTCTCACGGTGTCACCAGATTTAGGTCCACAGAGAAAGCATTGATGTTTCTTGCCATTGTCTTCTTTCTCATTAATTTCTTCCATAACTATTTCAAATCACCACCTGTTCTCTTCTTGGAAATATAAGTAACCTAAGCACAATTTTTGGATTTTTACCCCCAATTCTAGATAAGTCATATGTAGGGAGATTGGGTTGAATGCCAGGTATTTAAAATGAGGGAAGAGGAATTACGGAAACGATTTGACAGTCTCTTTGGGGCCATTCATCTGTTGCTGCATATTCATCCAGCAAGCATTTATTAAGCACCGGCTGTTTGCCAGGCATTATTCTAAGCTCTGGGGCAACAGAGACGAAAGGGGTCAACATAGTCCCTGACTTCCAGGGGTTTAGGATAATGTGGGACACAAACACTCAATGAGCTGTCATGATACAGTGGGGGAAGTTCTACCTTCTGCATCTGCAATGTGATTCGTGCTGTTCCCTCCACATTGGATGACATTTTTCCCCCTGAAAAATTTTCCTACCTGGAAAATTCCTACTTCTAGGAATTAGAATGTAGTTAGAGAGCTTCATCTGTGCAGATTATCTGACCATTCTGAGTAGATTTAACTAACTCTCCCTTGGGGACACCTCATGGTACTTAACCTATCAAACTTCACTGAAATTTACAAACAGGAAATTTATACTCATCCCCTAGATCATGAACCCCCTGAAGGCAGACATTTCATCTTCATGTGAAAACACCAGCAAAGTGCTCTCCTAGAGTGACTGCTTAGTAATATTTGTTAATTGAGTAATTCCCTCCATGTATAAATTTCCTGAGCACATGTGCTGCATCAAGCACTGCACCGAGCAAGAGAACGTGTGTGCATGCCCACACGTGTGTGCCCGCGTGTGGGGGGGGGGGGCGGGCACTGGCGGAGGTGTGCAAAGGTGAATAACACAACTCCTGATCTCATACAGCTCACAATCTAGTAAAAGATACAAGTAATAGCTATTACTCAAGTATCTGTTTCTACCCCCTGCAGGAAATCTTTAGGAAGGGCTTGAGATAGTTATAAATATGACAAGAAATCTCTGAGTCTCATTGCGAGATTCATTTTTAGTATTCTGTTCTCAAATTCTTTATGTCGGATTGTTAATTTTGCCTCAGCTATGAAAATAATATTTGACACATGAATACACCCTTCTTTTACATCTCTTGTCCACCTGTGGCTCTTTTGGGGGCTCTGGGTTGCCTTTGTTATTGTATTTGGGACTTTTCTCTGATAAACTGCTCTTTGCCTTTCTGGATTTTCCTCCTTTTAATGTATTTCATGCACAGGCTCTATTCCTCATCGTCTTTGGTCCTCTAAAGTTCACTGGCTCTGCTTTAAGTGGGGAATTGAAACACAGGATCTCCAAGAGCTCGTCCCTCACTTGCATTCAAAATACCCATCTTAAAACCAAGTTGCCGAACACTTTCTGAGCACCAACTCTGTGCACACAACTGTGCCTGTTCTGGGACGGATTCCAAGGACAACAGAAGAGTAATCCAAACCAGGTGTGGGAAAAAAACATCCTCCGAATGACATAAGAGCCTTCCCAGAGAAACGATCCTTGCCTTGGATGAGTAGATGAGAGTGATTTCTCTTTTTGTTGACCTGAGAATTGGAGCAGGTTACGTGATTAAGTTGGACCTTGAAGAAGTCAGGAAGGCATGACCAAATCATTACACCACCTGTAACTTAACAGCTCTGTTCATGAATGTAACTTTGCACCTCCATTTTCAAGAGAAGATTCCCACTCCTGAGGCCTTTGGAGATTTCTAAGAAAACTGAATACCTATTTGTCCCTTTCTTCAGGTCTTACTTTCCATCCAAGCTCCTATCTCTTTCTCCTTTTTGTTCCCATTCCAGAATTTTCTCTTCTCACCGAGTCATTACTCTGCTGTTCTAAACATGTATCAGAAGAAATACGATTCTCTGCCCCTGCTGAGGACTCACGAGGGTAATGCCCAGAAGCGAGCATTATCAGGAGTCCAGAAGCTGATAAGCCCAAATCCCAGGCTACAGCGACTTCTCCTCATGCCCACCCAAGTAGGGTCCCTTCCACAGTCCTGTGTGCAAACCTTTGATAACATTGCTACTTGGCCAGTCCTTTGTTTGAAGGAGAAGCTGAACAGCAACATGTAGCTCTCCAAACAACCAGCGTCTTTGCCATCCCCAGCATATCAGAGCCAATTAAGCCTTAGCCAAGGCAAGACTCAGTGACACATGAAAAATTATAAAGCAACTGGTCTCAAGGAGAATCTTCTGAGCAAATGGAGTCCTGAAACACCTTCTTATACAACAACACCCCACAATAAGTGGGCTAGAATATCCACATTGTAAACACAGGCAATAGAAGTGCAAAGGAAAATGCATTTTCAGATGGGTTTCAAAAACACATGCTTCTTGGAAAGCAGATGTTAGGGGGTTTTTTTTTGGTATTGTAAGGAATATTTTAGTAGCAGAGTGGGCCGTACTATAAATATTGAGAATATCATGCTTGATTCTGAGTGAGGAAGGCCCATGTTGTAGGTACCAATATTTGGGGAAGTGTGAGAAGATGATAGAGAAGGCAGGGACTATATGTAGCTAAGGATTCAGAGTGAGAGAGACCCCAGAATTGGGCTCTTAGTCCTGGAGAACAGGAGACTAGAGGCTAGACGTGGGATAAGGGCCCTGTCGCTCTGGGTTGCCCATAATAGGTACACAAGAAATGTGCACACACAATTGGTTGGTTGAAGGATTTGAAATCTAGATGTTCTTCACTGTCAAATGGGGAGAAGAAAAGAAAAGGAATAACATAAAGCATCTTCACTGCATTAATGCCCTCAGTGTTTAATCAACAGTGATCTCACAGGGAAATAACTGACGAAGAAAGACTGAAAGATGAAGAAGCTTCCTATTTAGACGTGTTCAGATTCATAGATGATCTAGTATAACACTGTTATCTATTTAGAAAGTAATAAAATCTTGAATACTCACCTGACCAGGTTGGCAAGTTGACATTCAAAATGAGTTATCTAGCCCATTTTGTAATAGCTTCTCCATGACCCTTCCTCAGATGTCCTCAGTATTCCTTTTACATTAGAAAACTCCTTTCACAGGATTATATTCTTATATTTAACCTTAATTTCTTTTCTTTCTTTAAAAGCACCTTAATTCCTATTTAATCTCAGCACATTAATAAAATTACAGAAGTGCTGTTGAACATACTCCTTCTAGTAATAGATTCAGATACTGTGATTATATAATCGCCCCTGTTTTTTTTTGTTTTTATTAAGACAATCATTTTAGAGCAGTTTTAGGTTCACAGCAAAATTGAGCAGAAGGTACAGAGATTTCCCCTATACCCCCATCCCCACAAATACACAGCCTCCCCCACTATCAACACCCTCCACCAGAGGGTACATTTGTTACAACTGATGAACCTACATTGATCCGTCATTATCAACCAAAGTCCATAGGTTAATTAGGGTTCACTCTTGATGTTGCAGGTTTTTTCACCTTGCTTTTAACTCCTTATTTGCCTTAACCTCAATTTCTGCAAGCGTCTCTGCTGCTCCTCCTCACCGGCCTGTTGGGGTCAGCAGAGAAGAAAGTGCTTCTCCCTCTGTGTACCCTGCAGACTGGGTGCAGGACAAGCCCAGGAAAAGACACAAGGCAGTTTACCTTCTAGGGGAGCTGAGAATTGGAGATCAGTCATGCTATCAAACTCTTGATGGATAGAAACAATGCACACGAGGGGCTGCTTAGTGAATTGGATCTCAGAGTTTGATTGGTTGGCATAGAAAGTTCACTCTGACCCTGTAAACATGCCTTGCTTAGAAAATGGGCTGCATCCACCTTTGCAACCCAAAGCCTCCGGGCTGCCAGGGTCCAGGATGTGCAATCCCCATCTGATGCCCACAAACCTCATCAGTAACTAGTCTCAGCCAGAGTACCCGGAAAGGCACACCAAACAAAGTATTTTTAAATTGTATTTAATGGTAAAATATTTATTTTTAAAACTAATTCAAAACCCAATTTATACATTTTTTTCTTAGCTCTCCTTTAATTTTCTATAAAGACTTTACCCTTGGTGGCTGGCTTACATTCCAGTCGGCGAGTTCAGGATTCCAAAATTCATCCAAGTATTCTGATGTACTTTGAGCACGTGGAACTGACAAGTTAGCTCTGTCTTTCTCTAGCAGGGGAGGCAGTGAGTGTGTTGGTTGAGAATTCAGGTTTCAGAGACCCACTTGGCTTCAAGTCCTTGCTCCTCTGCTTGCTGGTTGTATGGTCTACACAAATCGAGTATTCTCCCTGAGCCTCTTTCTCCATCTGTAAACCGGGGATAATTATAAAATGCTGACTATTCTATTTTCATATCATTGTCTCTGTTATGTTTTGCTTTGTTTCTGACTATACACTTCTATATCCTGTCATAGTCCTGCACCATTTATAAACTGGTTATATCCTCCCTTCCAGGAATGCACATTCCCAGTAAAATGTTTTCAACATCCCACCTCTGACTCTTACTCCTTCAGTTCAACCCTCCAATTATGTCACCACTAAATATTGGAGTGGTTTAATCGACATTTTCTCTGCCCATTGAGGAGTATAGGAAGTGAAAGCAATTCAAAACCTCCCTTTCATATACCTGGATATTGGCTATTGGTAAAGTCTGAACTGAAGCAGTTTCATAAAGCAAATGGATTTGTCTCCATAACACCACACGAATTTATGAATGTGGGGAAATAAAATATATTCTTCAATATATTTTTGACACAGATATAAAAATGAGGGTTCTAAAAATTCTTTGATTTGTTCATTTTTCAGGGCTCACAGATAGGTATACATTAATATTCTCTTTTCTTTGAGGATTCAACTAAATTCCAAGCATTCTAAAAAAGACTAGCCAATTTCACACCAAAAATGTAATGCAATTTGTTAAGTACCCTTGGAAGCTTCATTATAGAATTATCTTCAGGCCTTATGGATGACTTTTAAAAATTACTTTAAAAGATTCATAGATTTATATGAAATGGTAATGTGTGATAGTGAGGGCTTTTTTAGTGTCTCCAGTAAAGAATCCCATCATATAGAGGTCCGAAGGTGACATCTTTGGCAAAGATGAGTAATGGGAGAATTAAAGGCTCTTTAGAGGAAGGCAGGATCATTCTCACATTGAAAATCACTGTAAACTATCCCTTTTTGTATACTTCACTGCCATTGATCAAGAAATTTAACATTTCAGATGGAATTCTTATTTTTCAAAAATTAATGAGCACAACTCATCATGTGTAGACTTTTCTGATTAAGTCCACACTGAAATAAGGGAAACAACTTTAGATTCCAAAGCAGATTTCCTTTAGGAATATTATCTTCTTAGAAATGAAATAAAGAAAAAGACACCTAAAGCAAAATTGCCAAATTTAAAGAAACGACTAACCTAACATCCCACTTTGAGATGTGGCACATCATTTCCCTTTACCTGTATTTTCTATCATGGTGCCAATTCAAAATTCTTTACCTGACTTAGTAGGGTGAGAGGAGGTAAAGAGAAGAGTAAGTTTTCTGGATGTTGCTTCGGCACTGACATTTGCGATTCAGTATGGCTTCTTGGTCCCCAACGGGTCCTGGAAGGCCAGACCATTCTGGAGGCCAAGAACACCTTCTGCCCTCTGATTCTGGCACAGTGGTGGCCCCTTCACTCAGATGTGTGCCTCCTGGCAGTTTTTCCCGCCTCAGGGCCTGCAGACTGGCATGCTGCAATATGCTCTACCTGGGGCTACACCTGAGCCCATATGGACCTTCAGCTGCTGCGCCATACAGGGGCCTGCCTGCAGCAAGGCGAGCACAGATGGAGCAGATGATACCTGTGTGGGGCCGTCTGACTCGACGCTGCTGGGGACTCAGTGTGCGGAAAATGGCAGACTATAAACATTTAAATAATAATACCACAACACATGCTGATTCTTTTCCACCAGGAAGGAAACAAAAAACCTTTCTGGGAAAGACAAACCTGAAGAATATATGGAGTAGGAATGAACTTCATCCTTTTAAAACAAAGCTAAAAGTCAAATGATTAAAACCAAAGATGGATCTAAAAAATAGTTCTAAAATCATGTAGTAGTAGAAGGCACGAGTGGATGGGAGTCAGGAGTCAAAGATCACTGTGCCTCAGTCTCCCCATTGATAATATAAAAGGAGTGGCCACTGCTATTCAAAATGCCAGGATAAGGAGTTTATGCCAGAATGTAAATCAACACATGGAGAATCATCAGGAAAGTCTTGTTACAAAAATTATTTTAGCTGAACTGAGCAGTGTGCTTCGGAATGTGATCGATACACCTTCTGGTGCAAACTCCTTACCTCACTGCAGATAGGAAACTAATTGTTCAGTCCATGGCCACAGTTTATGAACTAGCAGGGGTCAGTGGATACTTGACTAGCATTGGATCTGGTTACCTCTTTAAACTTTCAGGACTTGCATTCTTGGCTTGAGAAGATTACTGTAAAATACTATTTTAATCTTACTTCCTTTTCACTTACTTTCAAATATAAAATTAATAAGTGAGATGTGGCTTAAAGGATCTTATTTGCTGTAAGTTCTAAATTTCCCCAAAGTGTAAAAAAAAGATCAATTATTCAATTATTCCTCCATTCCACAAATATTTACGAACTGCTGGCAAGCTTCATAGAAAAATTATGCCCCTGGTGTAAAGTGTCAACTATTCCAGCTTTGACAGCTTCCTGGAAAATGTGGTTCTTGAGTGGGGACTTCAATGATGAATTGAATGCTGCTACACAAAGAACCCTGCACAGTGATGAGGGAGGAGAGGCAGGCTCAGCTGGGGGAAAGCAAAAGTACGTGACAAAAAACATACTGAAAGCAGAAAAGCACGAAGAGTTTTCTGTCCCTGAAATGTAAAGTGGGAGGGTAGAAGATGAGAAGGTAGGAAGTCACTAGGTCATAGAAGACCTTGAATTCCAGGTTGAGGAATTTAGACATCTACAGCTGATGGGAAGTGATTAAAGGGCTGTCAAGCAGTAAAGTGATAAGATCAGATCTGTATTGAGATTAACTACTCTGATGGCTACATGAAGAGTGGATTTGGGAAGGAAAAGTCTGAATGTATGAAGACCAAATCCAGTTAGGAGGCAGTTGCATCCAGTGACTTGGGTTGGAGAGATGACGAAGTTCTGAAGTCGGTAAAAGGGAAAACAAAGCAGATTTGAGAAATAAGGTCAAATTCAAAGGCTGAATTACTTACTGGATAGTCTTCATTCCTTGATGATTTTAGCTCCTGATCCACTACTGCTCTCTCCCACAATACCTTTGGCTTAATTATTGGTGATTTGGAGATGATTCTGGCCAATCAGTTCCTTGACCTCCTGTCACCCAATGATTTTGTTGTCCACTGGACCCCAGCCACCCATTCCTATGGTTATACTCAAGATTGTGCTATTAACAATGGGCACAAATCCTTCATATTCACAATTTCAAATGTCCCATTCTTAGACCACTGCCTCTCATCTTTCCAGTTTACTTCCTCCAGTATTTCAACATTAACATTCTTTTCGTCCCAATATTGCCATCAATACATGGATCCTATCATCCTTCCACTGTCCTTCAGCCACTTGGTGTCCTGTCTTCCTTCCTTATCATCTAAAATTCCATGATCAATTATCATAGTAACCCCCTTGCATTCATTCATCTTCAAGCCCCTGATCTCTCGTTTCATCATCCTTGTTTGGCAAAACCATGGCCTAGGTATATCTAACTCTATCTACTCTGTGCCCTGTGCTCACGCATCAAATCATTTCTGGAGAAAAGCATGCAGCCATACTGAATACTGTCAAATTAAAATTCATACCAAGAATTTCAAGTGGGCCATTATAACTGTCTGGTCATCACAATATATTTTTATAGTCTATTTATTCTTTCACTTCTATATGACTATTTCATATGCTCACCTTTCTCCTCATACCTCCAACACCTTCTTTTCCATCCTCACCATCCACTGATGATGTTGCTTGGTATTTTACTAATATAATTGCAGCCATAGGAAGAGAATTTCCAAGGCTACCGGCACCAAATCTGCTAATCAGATTATAGCTGTGTCTTTGTTCTCTGACTTCTCTCTTATTACTGTGGATGAAATCTTCCCAAGGCCTTAATTAAGGCAAACCCCTCCACTGTACATTACTTCTCTCACCTTCTTATCTACTCAAGGACAATTGCTTGAGCAATTCTTCTCTTCCTTTTTCCCTCAGAATATTTTCCACTCTACTGGATCATTCTCATTGATACAAATATATTCTTATTTTTTCCCATTTTGTAAACAAAAAGAAAACCTCTAGACCAAAATTCTTCCCCTGCTCTGCTCCCTTATATAGAAATACTTATTGAAAAGGTTTTCTCTACTTACTGTTATAACCTGCTGTTAATGTTTCCTTGTGCTGCCTTATATCCATTTCTGGGCCTTTAACCAGCTCAGTTAAACAAAATCAAATTTTCTGTTTCTCTGCCTGGCTTAGACAAGGCCCTTGCCCTGACCTTACCTGACCACTCAACTCACCGCATAAATGTGACAGCCGATACCAAGACCCTTGAGTTCCTACCAGACAGGCCCCTAAGACCATCCATTACCTGTATACCAGCCAATCCCTCATGGGCACAGAACCCCACTTGGTTAATGTCCTGGACCCCAATAAAGGTTCCAGCCCACAGGTCCCTCTCTCTCTTTCACTCTTCACCTACTGGTCAAGCCCATGTGTTGCCACAACTTCCAGTTGGCCCTGTGAGGGTGCTGAAGTTTCCTCTCTGGGAACCGCAAATAATAAATTCCACTTTCCTTCAGCACCCTGGTCTCCTGAACATCATTCGCTGTCCCACACCAGACACCACTATAGCTCTCTAAACCCTTTCCTGGGGTAATGTACAACACCTACTCTCTTTGATGCTTAAGCTCCTATCTTCTTGGGGATCCAGCTACTGAGAACTTAGTCTCACTGCTCCACTGAAATGTCCCTTATAAAGGACACCAATGGCCTCTGCATTGATTAGTCCAAAGCTCAGTTCTCAGTCTTGACCTAACCAGAGCATTGGACATGATTGATCATTGCCTCCTTGTGGAGCAAATTTTTATTTAGTCTCCAGGACACCACACTGTCATGGTTTTCCTCCCTCCTTGCTGGGTGCTCCTTCTTAGGTTACTCTGTATCCCCAATCTCGTAATCAGTGAATGCTCAGGGCTTGGTTCTTAGATTGCCTCTCCATCTATCTCTGTGCCTTAGTGACATCATCCACTCTAACGGCTTTAAATTCCAATCAAAAGGTAGACTACTCTCAGACTTATATAACCAGCCCATGTGTCTCATTTGAATCCCAGACTCATCTATCCAATGGCCTGTTCAACATCTCCAGTTCTTTCTCTACCTTAACAAATCCAACATAAATTCCTGTTCTCCCAAAATCTGTTCCATATGTACACTACCCCATCTTGGTTGCTGGCAACTCCATTCTTCCAGTTGCTCAGGCCAAAAAACTAGAAATTACATTGACTCCTCTATTTCTTTCAGAATACACATTCAATCTGTCAGAAGATTAGATCTTTCAAAATTCATCCAGAATCCAACAACACTGCGCCACCCCCACCGCTAACCGCTCTGGTCCATCTCTCACTTAGTTAGTGTGACGGCCTCCTACCTGATCACCCTTCTTCTGTCCTTGCCTCAACACAGTGAGGGATGTTTTTAACACTTAAGTCTGATCCTGTCACTCCTCTGCTCAAAACCACCCAAGGGTTT
Organism: Tapirus indicus; assembly: GCA_031878705.1. NCBI lineage: Eukaryota > Metazoa > Chordata > Mammalia > Perissodactyla > Tapiridae > Tapirus > Tapirus indicus. The sequence continues at coordinate 5,790,970 of CM062923.1, read as the reverse complement.
CTCATCTTACTCAGAATAAAGTCAAAGTTTTCAAACATATAAAGCCTTTTTTGATGTGGACCCCTGATACTCTGGAACCTCACCTCCTTCTACTCTCTCCTTTTCTCCCTCCCTGCTAACCACCCTGGGCTCCTTGCTATTCCTCAAACACAGGGATTCTTTAAGTCTTCTAGATATAGGTCCTTTGAAAAATCTGTGTAGAGCAAATATCTTCCCCCCAACTATAGGTTGCCTTTTCCCTCTCTTAAAGATGTCTTTAATTCATTTTTAATGACTAGTTGGAATTGCAATAAAAAAGAAAATCTCTATTACCAGAAGTGAAGAAGTAGCTAGACCATAGAATAAGGCTCAAACACTGCTGTGGCTATAGTTCTGGAGCATTTGCAGTCCCATGAATGTTTTGGCACTCACGTTTTCATGACCACACACAAGTGGGAGACAAGGCCTCAAGCCTATAAGAATTAGGGGATTGGAAGTGATATCCTTGCATAAAAACAGAACTCCCAAAGGGCCACTAATTCAGAGAAATGAAAACTAATAAAATCTGTCCAAGAGCCTAGGGAGAAAAAAAAGAAGATTATTTTGCCCTCAGTGGAAAAACAATGTATTTCATTAGAAACTTCCACTAGAAACTAAACCAAGCACTTCACATGGATTTGGACTCCAAGATTACATTTTCCTCATTATGAAGGAAAACTCAAATTATAAATTAGTACTTTAAAATAGAAAATATAGCTGAGGATGGTGATACCTTTAAGAGAAACAATTAAAAATCATTCAACAACTCCTACCTCACGGGATTCCCATGGGAGGGGGAAGTCAGGGACCAAAAGCTGCCAAAGAGGAGTCTGTAAACAAAATTACAAAAATGAGGAATTCTATCAAGAGTACAAGCAGAAGACACAACAAAAAGGGGCATTAGCACCCAAGTACTTGAAATAATAGAACAAGGTGCTGAAGGAAATCATAAACTAAGTATTTTTAAAATTGTTAAAAGGATAAAAGGTTTAAAAAATATCTGGGAAGAATGAGACAATAGGCAAAATCGATACGAAATCTTGAAAAAAGAACCAAATAGAACATACACTATTCAAGATATAGTAATTAAAAATAAAATAAACTGAATTAATGACTTAAATAGCAGATTAAACACAATTTAGGAGAGTATTAGTAAACATGAAGGTAGATGTGCAAAAACTACCCAGAAAGCAGGAAAATGCTTTGGAAAACACAACAGATTATAGTGGATACATTGACAGACATCAATTTCTGGCTGATGGGAGTTCCAGAAGTGAGTAGAGAGATGGCAGAAGAGGAAATGATAATAGACAATGCTAAGAATTTTCCAGAACTCATGAAACACAGGATTTTTCTTTGAGAAAAGAAAATGAGTTCTAAGCAGGATAAATAAAAGTTTGCTTTCCCTTAGTCAATATAAGTTGATGTAGTTGCTTCCTTATTGGGAATTTGTTTCCAATCATCTTATTATAAACAATGCTATAATATATATTCTTGTTCAGATATCATTTCACATAATTTTTGTCTATAGATCAATTTGTATCAGATTGGTGGATCAGAGCAGGGTTCAATTTCAAAAATATTGATAGATAATAAGTACCTTTTTACTTTATTGGATGAAAGGGCTACATGCTGGAACTTTAGACATATTTTCTTAGATTTCCAAATATTTAAGGGCTGAGCATTGCTGACTATCCTGTTTTCACAAAGCATCCAACGCGAAATACCCAACTCACTGTTTGATTTACATATGTCATGTATTTTAAAGACGATGGTGACAATACTTAATCCAGGTGGATATTTTCATTATTTTGCTCATAGGCTGCTGTGTGACCCCCAGAACAAAAGCCAAATACAATGCAATATCCAGATACACCACCACTGTCCTCCCTTTAAACAAATCTTTCTTCAAAATCTAGATCAAAAGTGATGTTTCAGTTCTGGTTGCTCTGACTCTCATTTCCCCAAATCAGAATTCCCTTTTCCTTCCACTTCTTCAGTTTTTTACCCTTATCTAAGTCATGCACTGCTTCTGTTTATGTATAACCCACCTCCCCGCTAAGTCCAGAAGCCTTCTCGAGGCTGGGACTGACCTGTCTTACCCCTAGTGCCCGGCTGAGCATCAGATACGGTAGCCCAGTAAGCTTTTATTATTTTAAATTGAAAACAGAACACAGGTACATTGCAGTTCCAAGTTTAAACCATGGAATATTCCAAAATCAGCATAAAACAAGAAATTAACAAGCCAAAGTAAACTTAGGACAATAAGCAAAATACATTTGTTTAAATTTTTGAAGCCTCTTTTGTTCAAAATGAACATTCAAATTAAAGACATGTCTGGGTGAGAGAGTAATGTTTTTACACATGATCATCAAATTCTCCCCTCAGAAACTTCTGGCATGGAAAAGGTAGAAATCACTTTGGAAGGTTCTCTTTCTCTGAAATTGTAAGCAAGCAAACGTCTCTAGGCTCAAAAGATCCCATTTGTACTGACCTTGCACCAGTGAGTGTGCTCTGAAAACACTTATCATGCAGACCTTCTAGGATATGAAGAGAAAGACCCCTTAGGCCAATCATCTATTTGAGTCAGAACTGAATTTCCTAGAACTTCTGGAGAATTTATATTTGGTATCATGAAACAAGAATGGAACAAAAGATAAAAAAATAAAAATATGCTAAGAATTTTGTGGAATTTGCTTAAAATACTTCATACAGGAATATAATCCACTTGGCCTCTGGGGCCCCCTGTACATATCTCAGTGAACCAGTGCATCTCCCAGCAGGTAAGCAGTTCTCAGAGACTTCCTTTCTCCTAAGTGTGCAGTCTCTCAATCCTGAGTCTCTGCACAGTGCCTCGACCTAATGTGTTCTTGCTGTATACACAGCAATAACGAGACATCACATCTTCACTTGCCACACTGCAATAACGAACTTCCAGATTACCAGAATGATGTAATTAACTCAGACTCACAAATTTCTTCCAAATATTCTATATGTTCTTTCTTTACTCTGTTGAGACACTCAGATAGGGAGTAATACATTTTTCTATTTAGAAGGCGGATCTCTCTGATGAGATGAGTCTTGCAAACCGTGAAAGTTTTCTATACCTCATTTCAAAAGACAGAGATTGACTAGGCTTTATTTGATTCAGCTCGAACCAGTAACTAATTAGGAGCATAATTTAGGCCCATAGAATATTGTGTTTAATCCTAATAAAAGATAATTTTCAAGGAAAACTATTTGATTAGCGAGAGTGAGAGAATTGCTGTCAGCACGGTCGTTTCAGCTGCATTTAAAGTTACACGACACATACACTTCTTGAATGCATGTGAAGTAAACCTGTAACTCCTCAAATGCCTCATTTCAGAAATAGAACTTCAGATCATATATGTATATTTCATCTGTCAACTAGCATTTTAGTTTCTCATAAGGCTAATGAATTTCTTCCAAAATCCTAACTCGCCTTACCAAATACAAATATGTTGCCACTTGAAGCAATTACCCCCAAATGGTTGATTTATACAGCCTCACAAATCATCAATTTCCAGGCAAATAAATCACTTTGCGTTTGGTTTCAATGAAGACAAAAGATTTTTTTGAAGGTGCTGACTAAGAACTTTATGGAATATGCTCAAATACTTCATACTTTAATTAAAAGATATATTGACGTGTTTCATTTCCCTGACAGCAGCAGTATGGTAATAAGTCCTTAACAATTCAGATCTATGTCTTTGCAGGGTTCATTTTGCAATTCTACCTTTTTTTTCCTTCCCTAATCAGTAATCAGTACTTTTTGAGGTTTGTGTGTACAGTATGTAATTTGATTTTCTCCCCTGGCAGGCTGTTACATAGAGTGAATGCAGAGATTAAAAGCACATATATTTAGAATCAAGAAAAGCCTCGTCTATGTTTTCGCTGCTCTTCAGTGATGAGCCCTGTACATTAATCAAGGTAGCAGACTTCAAGCAAAGCAGTGCAGCCTCTCCAGCTCAGAGGAAATAAAATTCTTTCATCAGCATCTCAATGGCAAGTATGGAACTGGGAAGAAAATCCAGAGCGTGTGGTCTCTTGCCACAAATGGCTTGAATCTTACTATAAAAGGGTTCCTCTTTGGTTCCCAACCCCAAAGCCTCAGATTAAGTTGTGATAGATACTGTAAAATTTATTCATGGTGATAATGGCATTTAATTCTTGCATTCTTAGTTAATTGGTTCTATAGAGTGTTGTTTTTCTTTTTTCTTTTTAATGCAGCTGTAGCTTTAAATGCAGAATCTAGAATCCATCTTAATAAAAACCACCTGTTGGGTTGATACCCAGCTTTGTTTGCTGGGCATTGTTTGTGTCCTCTCTGATTTAACTGCGGTTAAAGTGCACCTGGGTTACCATGGCATTAAAGCACATTGTGATTGGATTGGATGTTAGAGATTGTGAACCGGTTTCAAGGAATTACAGAAGTTTATAATAATGAAACTGGCTGAAACCCTATAGTTATTTATCGTCAGTCTCCTTGGTTTACAGATGAGGAAACTGAGGCCTAGGGAAATAAAGAGACTAGATCGAGTTTAACCAGCTGATTGGTTAACAAAGCAAAAACAAGAACAGAATTTTCTTAATCACTAAAACAGGGTGATTTCTCATATGGCACAAATCCAGATGATTTCTATACACCTTTGGACACATGAGGGACATTCTTCCAGAAAATTTCTTTTCCTAATTTTCAATTTGTAGGGAAACCAGACTTGTGACTTTCTAATAGAGATATATTTTAAAAAGAAATTAAAGTGTTTGCTTCAAATAATAACAAAGGAGTTGTTTATGTGTCTTTTTGGACGTGGTTACTTACTCTAAATGAGTTATAATGTGATATGAGCAATTTTCACAATTCGATAGGAAGAATTCCAATGGCCTGATTTGGAAAGAGAAATGCTGTCATTTGATGTCTGGGAAGAATGTTATCCGTGACTGAAGTGGATGCTATCAGTCCAATTAGCATGGGACTCTGATCCACAGGGTAGATTTAGTGTCAATATCCCCTTTCATCCTTATGATGATGATGATGATGATGATGCTGAGGATGGTGATGATGATGATGACGAATGTGTTGGGTGCCAGACATTGTTATAAGTTCTTTTCACCGGGATCTTGTTCAGTTGGTACAATTATTTTTATTCCCACTTTAAGATAAACTCTGCTGCAAATTCTATGATCTTTTTACCACCTCATTCAAGTTTGAGTCTGATTTAAGCACAAGAATACCAGTAAGTCTTAACCATTTTAGTTTTTATCTGAATATAAACGTAGAGAAAATCTCAGGAGTCTCAAGGAAGAGATCTTACAAGGATCACTTCCTCTCACGACACTATTTGCTAACAAAGCTTCCTAGTTAAGTTAGATGATGGGTATCATAGAAGGGCAAAGCATCTCCTCCATCAAAGGGGCCCAGGTAACTATTATCAGCTGAGAAGTAAGCGATGTCTGAGGCTAGTGGAGATGCCCGCTACATGAACCATTCATTGACTCTGAGGAGGAGGATGGACCCAGGGGTATGATTTATTATTAAAACTTGAGCACTGGTGTATCTATATGAAAACACTGACTTTGGCCCTCAATAGTTAATGACAATTCTTCTTTGAGTTTAAAATAAAAGTTGAAAGTTGGGACATGATTCCCTCTCAGAGCACCCTTTAATGAAGCTATTTTTGAATGTGAATTTCTTTCAGAATATTTCTCATGCAAACTGATAAAGACAGATCATTAAATATCAGGACTTGTCCTGTCTTATTTCTCTGAGGCGTTTCTAAGATGGACAATTTGGTCATATAGAAAGTTCTCCAAATTATATTCGGCAAAATTCTAATTGATGTAATTGTGCCATTTTATGACATGTGCACGCATTTGGGTTTTAAAGATGCACAACTGGAAGGACGCACCCCGCCTGGCTGAGATGTCAGATAAGATCACCAGGTGGGCGTCGCTAACCTGGTGGAAGGTGCCCTTTAGAACCTCCTGTTCATACCAGCTGACCAGAAGTTGGCCACTTCTGACCACAGACATGGCAATCTGCCTTTCCCAGCAGAGGCAGTTTTGGAAATTTTATCTTTTAAATCCACTCTCAGAATGCAGACAGGATGAAGGGAAAACAGACACCCTAAGATTTTCAGATGGTGACCCAAGGCAAAGTTTGTCCAGTGAAGGACAGTGGCCTGACAAGATCTTAAACTTTTCAGTTCTTGGAGTCAGTTTTGTTAATGGATTTTTTGGAATTCTCTCTTTTGACTGTTCTCCTTTTAGAAAATGTGTTTGACAATATGAAGCAGGACAAAGTTGGGTCAGATGAACACAATTTCACAAAGAAGTTTTAAGAAAACAATTCCAATAAGAACAAAGACTTCCACAAGTAAAATCTAGTTTTCCCAGGAGAAAAATAAAGCTCAGTGCTTAGAAGCTTCCACAAAATCAGAGCAGAGACCCAGCATGTGACTCATTTCTCTACTGTGGGCCAGAAACTTCAAGAGGAAGAGACACCAGAAGTCTTGAAAAATGTTAACAGAAGCGGTCTGGATCAAGAGCTCTGTCCATGCTGTGGTCGGAGGAAGTCATAGTTGAATTTTGTTGGTCCTTCAGATTATGGAATGCGCCCTCCTCAGGTAAAGAAATGTGTCATAACTGAGTTTTATTGATTTACCATGGTGAAGGAGTAATTATGTAGACAATTAAAAAATTATTTTTATTAAGGGAAGTGAGCACACAGGTTTGACTGCTGATGGGTTGGGCTCAGGAATTCTTAAGGTTGGATATCAGAACGAGGGGAAGTGTTTGGTTTGGTTGATATTTTGAGGTCAGGGTCAATGTGAGCGAGTTGAGGTTCTGTGAGAAGTGTAGCACCTTCAAGACCTTCTGCAATCCTGGTTGTACAACTGAAGGAGAGGTGGTTGTTCCGGTTTTCAGGTATTGGAAGAAACCTCACCATGTCCCCCAGTGCACAGCCCTTCTCCCACAGTTCCACACAGTGGCTCTGGATTGTAAGAATTTGAGGCAGAGGTTTTGTGTTTTGTGAACATTCACATTCTCTCACAGTGCCTAACAGTGCTGGGGCATACTTGGTAGAGGTTGACTGATCAGCTCGCCCCACTCACCAGCCCTCTGTGGAATTAGATTCAGAGCCTGTTCCTAATCAGGCCATTGAATGGGTCAGTATTTGGCCTTCTCTCCTGGATCTGTCCATTCCCTGGGGGTTCCTCCTTCCTGAATGCCTTGCCTGTGGCTGGTGAAGATCCTGCTGCTTCCAGTCTTCTGTGTACAGGTGATGTGGTACCTCCCCAGCGATTCCACACATGCTCCCTATCTTTGTTTCAGCTCCAATTCCCATGCGTCATAGGGAAATTTCCCCCAGCTGCTGCAGATCCTCACCACAGGAAGACATACAATTGCTTTAGTAAAGTAATAATTGTATTGTACAATCAGGGCAACCATGATTCAACACAGGTGCATTTAGTGGATTGGAGCCACATGCTCTAAAAATGAACCAGACTGTCCCTTTTGATCTGAAATGGACCAACCATGCTTCAAGATAAGGCCAATAAGACTCTGCACAGCTAATTACTAGAATGTCATGACTTAGTTCTGGGAAACTAGAATTAAATCACTAGAACTAAATCAGAAACATTGGCTGATGGAAGAAGGCAGGACCATAGGCTGCAAATAGGACCGAGTTGGAGGAATGACCTCAAAGGGCTATATTCAATACACTGGGTCCAAAGTCCAACAACAAGATATGGTCACAGTTGTCAAGGTATTTAAGGGAAACCATATCATAAGTGGGGACACAGCCAAGGGAGTCCAGGTGACAGGTGGATCCTGAAGTGTCTTTAGCAGCTAGCACAGAACCTAGCAAATAGTGGACAGGCAGTAAACACTGTGGATTAGGACAGGGAAACATCTCCCAGATCCTAGGGAAAAGCTTGGCAAGTGCTAGGCAGGGCATCAAAGGCTCAGTCGAGTGACATGGGATGTGGGGATCAGGGCAAGTGCTGAAGTGCTGGGTGAGCACAGCAAGAAGAAGTCTGGGAAAAAGAGTGGGTAAATGAGGAAAGACCAGAAAGGTTATGACCCAGTGAGCAGCAGATATGTGAGATTCCCCTCAGTCACACCAGATAATGGGCTTAAAGCACTAACATTGATTCCAGGGCCTCTGTGCTGGTCAGACTAAGGTTGGGGATGCTTCACCTGGGTGGTCAGGACTGGCTGAGGACGGGTGTGACTGTAAAAGGCCTCACTGATTACAGATTATATGGGCTCAAGAAGGCAAGATTTTACATTTGACATTTGAAAACCAAACTGTAACAGAGATGTCACTGTCACTCTTTTTCTGTGTTGCCATCCCAAGCTCAACTGCAGTTGAACTTCCCCACCAATAAACACCCAAGTAGGTGTCTTCACTTCATCTCTAAACCCAGAGGTGTCCTAGAGGATTGTGTGTAGGGGGAGGTGTTCTCATGGGTAATTGGATGGGACCAGGAAGAGGTGTGCGGCAGCTGGCTGTTGCTTTGACTGAGCAGTCGCAGGTATGGTTCCTGTCTCGGTAAAGTCCTCCCTGAAGTGCTGAGGAAGACACCTGGATGGGCTTTTTGGGCAGGCACTGCAGGTCCTGGCCCAGGTAAACCCTGTGCCACCAGGAGGCAAAGCCTCATCTTCCATAGGCTTTACACACTCAGGCACAGGCCCAAATCACCAAGTCTTCCAGAAAAGGAGGCCCTCTTCCTTCTAGGCCAACTTCGTCAAGGACAGTTTGAGGCTTCCAGAGCTTTGATGGTCACTATTTTCACTCCTCTCCCCCATTTTCCCTATACCATTCCCAATTGCATCCCTCTGATTTATGCCCCACACCCTTGCTATTTTATCCCTCCTCCCAGGCCTTCTATCCTTCTTGCTCTTTTACCATAGACCTTGATGACTCATTAAACCCAGAGTTCCAATGATCCACCACCATGAACTCAGTCTTTCTAAGATGGGGATGTTTTATCTTCCAATATTCCCTGGAAGTAAGGAAATGTATTTTCATTCCATCTTTATATTGCAGCAAATGAAAGGAAGAAAATTCCACAGGGCCAACAATAGCCTGCCATTTTCACGTCAGGATCCTGCCTTACTTACCACATTCTCTTGGCTTAACAATCTACCAGATGGGGCCCTCACCTTCAGAGTTTGTAATCTAACTGACAAATGGCAACAGAAGACATTGTAAGACTATGTAGAATTAATAGTGCTACATCTGATCTACAGGTGATTAGTATTTAATGATCTTGGAAAAAGGAGACATAATTATGAGTATTTTCATGGAAAAAGTAGAATATAAGCTAGACTTTGAGCTTAGGAACGTTTTGGATAGTAGAGAGAGAAGGTGAAGAAAATTAAATAAAAAGAGAAAAATGGAAGGATATGGTTTGTAAGAAAGACAAAAGGGAGTTTTACCTTATTAGAGGGAGCTGCAGGATGGAGAAATTAGAGGTTGTTTGATTCTGTAAGGAGGAATTATATAGGACTTTGAAACCAAGGACAGAAGTCTAGACCCGGTGTGAAGTAAACACGTGAGCAGTGAGAGTGTTGAACATGAGGGGAAGGACTGGTGCTGGGAAGAGGGGCAGTCAGGATGCGATTGCGGTAATCCTGGTGGAAGGGCTTGGATTTGGAGGGCACCTATTGGGTCTTAAAAGTGCATGTATACAAAATAGCATATTAGTGTTCTACAAGCATTGATCCTCCAGAGCAATGTTTCTTAAACCTATGATATCAGTGGATTAGTTTTCAAACAAAATCCTACTCAGAAGCTCACTTTCCGAGAAGCAGAGAGATATCAGAGTTTTGAAGTGGGTGAAGTAGGGATGGGGGTCAACTGCCATGTCCGTCTACTCCCTAGCCTCCATCTGTGTGACCTAGGGCATCTCCCACATACATATTTAGGGCTCATTAGACCCACAAGAGCTGGAGGAGAACATGTGGCTGAAACATTCTATTCCATGGATTAAACAAGGACATAGTGAAAGAATGGCTACGAATGACCACTCCTGACAACATTAACTGGGATCCTGTGTGGGCATATGATGGGTCTTGGAAAAGAAAGCATAAAAGAAAAGTGAGTGAGCACCCCGTTACAGGTGTTCTCCTGTGACATGAAGGTAGATAATTACCATGGAAATTTCAGACATAGAGAACAGCAACACAACGGCAAAGAGAGGTATGAAGACAATAAGAATCAGAATGAAGGTGTTGAGTAAGCACGAACAAACAGCTCTCAGCCCGGATTGCTAAAGCAACATCTTCAATGACCGTTTGGACCTACTCTTGCTTTCTTCCTATTTATTCCTCAGACTGTAGCAAAAGCGAGAATATTAAAATGCACATGTAAGTATGTCATTTCAATGTTTAAAACCCTTCAAATGTTTTCAGTGGTTTTCATGATGAAGTCCAAACCTTTCAGATGGTCACATGGCTTACAAGGCATTCTGCAATTGGACTGGCATCTGAATAATTCATTTGGCTCTCCAGTCTCCAACCTCTTCTCATTTCATCCCATCCTGTCCCATCTCATCTCATCTCTCTTTCAGTATCTCTGTCTCTGTCTCTGTCTCTGTCTCTCTCTCTCTCTCACACACACACACACGCACACTTTTATTTCTGTGCGTAGCCACCCTGGCCCAGCTTCAGCTTCTCGATGTCTTTCTCTCCATCTCTCCGTCACGTCAGGGTCTTTACAGCAGGTGTTGATCCTTCTGCCGGAAGCATTTTCACCCTCTCCTCATCTAGCTAATCCCCAGTTATCCTTCAACTCTCAGTTTCAGTGTTACAACCTCAGGGAGGTCTTCTCTGAACCCCAGACCTCATAGGATATTTTCTAACTTTTGCCAAATCTGTAAATGCGCACGTCTCTTTTCCCCAAATTCAAGTGCAGTCGGTGTAAGGATCAGCTTCTAGTGCAGTACCTGGCACGTGGTGAGGACTCAGCAAATGCTGGAAGAAAGGAGGGAGGGATGAGCAATGTTCCAGAGGAGTCACTACGGGGCCATAATCATCCTAAGAAAAGTGAGGAGAAGAGTTGATTACTTTTATTTAATGAACAGGAATTTCTGGAGCTGGTGATGCATAAAAAATCTGTAGTAAAGTAAAAGTCACTTTGAAATGTTAGTGATCCACCAGTAAAATTAAGTTTGGTTGCATGTAACAGAAAACCTAAGAAAATAGTGGCAGAAACCCACAAGATTTAAAGCTTTCTTGAAAAAGAAGCAGTCCAGGGTTGATATGGCAGTTTTTCAATGGCTTCAAGGATGAGGTGCCCCCAGACCATTGCTTTGCCATCTCTGAGGTGCTGTCCTCCTCCTGGTGGTCCAAGCAACACATTCACACATGAGGGACAGGGTGGAGGAAGGAGAGAGGGCATCGTAGGCATAACCCCTAATCACACATAACACACATTTATATCCCATCAGTCAGAGCTTAGTAACATGGCCACATAGAGCTGAGAGAAAGACTGGGAAATAGCATGTTTTACCTGGCACATACTAGAATTGGGAATTCCATTCCTAAGGAAGGCAGAGAAGAGGCGTTGTGTTGTCCCTCAGTGGTTTTCTGCCATTGTAACAACTTCCTGTACCAACAACTTTGTGATTCTTTTTTGCAAGTCTGCAACAAAGACAGGATTCTAGGGTCCTAAAATTGACATCACTCTCAACTGCTATGCTAGATGGAGCAAAACAAAGCAAAAAATAAAAATGAAAAGAACACAATAAACAACAGAATGGTGAATAAAAACCTGACATACAGAATCCCACAAAAATAGGAAATGTTTTCCTTCAAAACCTACACTCACCCACAAACACACCTCCTTCAAATTTAGTAGCATTAAACAAAAACAAAGTTGTGCTTTGCTGAGATTTCCAAGTCAACATGAAACATGCCAGAATTCCAAAGAGGAGCAGGTATTTGATAAATGGCATCACATGGTCAACTCAGAACGTCATAATCAACTGTGAATTCAAGCTATTGTTATGCTGCTAAGAGATGCTTCCTGAAGTCTTGGCTGGGAGGGAAACAAAGCAGGTCATTGAGGAGTCCAAGTGGTATTCTTTGCTTCCTGCAACTTCACTCTGAAGCTGGCCTGGCAGCTGGACTGATTGAATTCTATCATGCATTAATGGGAATGGATGACAGAGTGTCTGCAACTAGGGTGTCATATGTGCAGTATTGCAGAGGCCAGAGGTCTGGGAGATGGAGTGTGATGGGGCCATCTGTCACCCGAGGCAAAGATGTTCTCCAACCTGAGGCTGTGCAAGGTACCTAGGTCTCCACCTGATGTTAGACAGCCTGTTTCTTTATTTAAAAGAAAAATAACTAGGGCTGGATGCCAGGGAAGAGGCATTGGCTCCCCACCATCAATAGCAGGAAAGCTCATTAGCTTAATCTCCAAGCACTTGTGATTGAAAACAAGGCGGCTCCAGAGAGAGCAGCTAAGACCATGGCTCACCTCTTTCAGCTCCACAGGACTCAGGAAAGCAGATCAGAGGACCCCAGCTCGGTCCTTCCAGGAATTTCTACCTCTTGCATCTATTCAAATCTTGCACCTGGGACTTGCTCAGATGGCCCACCTCTTCCCTGATCACTGGAGCTCAGGGATCGCTCTCCCTCCTCTGAACTCTTTGAGCAATGGTTCTGTACTGGTTGTCATATCATTAAAACACCCTGCCTACACCACTTCAATGATTTTATGTGCATATTCCAACTATATTATTCGAACATAAGCTTATTTATAGTTCTTTGTAAACCCTGCAGAACTAGTGTGTATTTGGCACATGGTAGTGGTTTGCTTCAGAAAGTTGTGTGGGAGGCTGAATGAACTGTTATATTTTATACCTGCTGTCGTCAATCCAAGTCCACAAGAAATCTTTTGAAGCTGTACCTACAGCAGGCCAGGTGAAAATTTGCTCACAGCAGCAGCTTCGGTCAACCAGGCAAGCTATGGTTTAAGGGTTCTGCAGCATCCCCCGCCCCCAGGTGCTCCCCTTAGGCTTGAGATGGGCCCAGTGTGGGATTTAATCAGAAATAAAGGGTTCCCAACACTGCATATAAGTTGATATTGTCACATTCTTGAAATTTCTTTAGCACTCCTGAACGAGGTTCCTCAATGAATGACCCTGAATTAATTTAACCTGAAAGTTTCCACAGTTTCTGATGCAGTCTCAGTATGGTGGAACTCTAGATCATCTGAAGCCCAGAACAGCCTCTTGCTCATCAGCTGTGCCCCAGCATCTAAATTCAGCCCAAGGTCTTCTTGTCTCCAATGCCTATACTCTTGGTAAGAAATCAGGTCACTATCTCATGCAAAATTTTCAGCAGACCTAGATTTCATCGTTTGCAAAAGAAGATTGTAGAGCAAGGCTTTGAGGATAAATTTGGGGGAAATTAGGGGAAGCAGTAGCTGTCATCATAGTGTACTGGAAAATATTGACATGAACAATGTAATAGCCTCAGAAGATTTCGGTGGGATGCTTCTTTGCTATGGGTTATACAGCAGAGTAGCGTGAGTTTCTGTCTGAATGCAGATGGCCAGGTTGAAACGAAACATCAAACTGGCAAGTGCTCTTCTTTCTGTTCAGTGAAATTCTATTGCTGTGTGTACAGGGAGATTTATGGTTTCCTCTGATGGGCCAACATGTTCATACGTTTCCAAAATAAGATTCTTTAGAGACAGCCAACAGAGTGTTTTAATGACGGACATGCAGGACAATGGGTCTCTGACTGCTCAAGTGTCTCGCCAGCAAGGACAGTCTGTCCTACAGTTTGCTGCTGTCTCACTGCTTCCAGGGACAATTTGAGTAAATAGGTGTGGGGGTAAGAGGAGGAAGACTTAAGATTTGCTACCTTGGGACTTCCCAGCTGTCACCAAATAAAATGACCTGACGCAACACGGAATGGAGGGAACAGGCTGAAATCAAGCAATGACCAAGCTCAGACTGCAAAGCCAAAATTTATCTATTTTTTGTTGGCTTGTTTTCCATACTTAAGAGTGGGACCAGTTTTCTGTTTCTAAGTACATGTTAACTGGGGAGGGGTGTGGATTAGGGGAAGAAGAGGATTCTGTAGAGATGAAATAATGACAATAAAATACACTAAATTCTCCATATTATCTTTAACAATAGGAATACTTTGAGTTATCATGTGGTAGAGGGAGAATTCTGTTTTTCCCTAGAAGTCAGTGTAAAGACTGATTTGGAGACATGATAAGGAATATCTCTTCATAAAATGAAAAAATAGACTTTCCGGAAGTGAGTTTCACTGGGCTAAATAAACAGCGTGCTGAAGCAGGGGGTTCCCCAACTGCCTGGCAAGGGTTGTTGTCTGCACAGGCCTCAGAGAAAGGACTCTCGTGTTGAGTAGAGCACTGAACTCAGAATTCAATAGTTTCATCTCCTCTACGGGTCTACGTGATTATGTCAACATGTGGAAGTGAATGGACAATAGGCCTCGAGGACACAAGGCCTGATGTATTGGACAGAACTTAAGACCACGTTCAGCATTATTGTCAACAGGCTAACTGATAAGAGAAATATGAAAGAAAGAGCCAGCATACGGAGTGCTCACTCTGGGTCACTCAGTATGCTATGCGTTTACAATGTTATGTCATGTCATTCTCCTGGAAACTGGTTCAGGGACACTTAGCATTGTTCAGGTTACAGAACCGGTGACTAAAGGACCTGGGATTGGAACTCAGGTGGTACGACCCCAGGATCTACACTCTCATGATTTTCCTCCACAGCCCAATAGAAGCACGTTTTAACCACAGACTAGACAATCTTTTCTAGAGTTCTTTCTCGTGTCACTTAGCACCAGAGAAGCAGCCAGAAGCTGCCTTCTTACATGAGATTGAGTGTAATTATTTAATAAGGATTTATTGGGCATCGAGCATTAGCAAAGACCTGGTATAGAAGTGAGTGGTGTGTGAAAATGCATAAGGCTGGTCCTTGACCTCAAAGAAGCCTATCCACATAGGAGAGACTTCAGAGAGCACCTGTTATGTGCTGAACACTGGACCAGGGACTAATCTGTAGTGTGATTCAGTCTTCAAAACACGTCCTTGATGTAGATATTATTATCCATTTCATATGTGAAGAAACTGAAACTCAAAACATGTAACCAAACGTAGGAAAGAGTGGAGCTGAGATTTGCACTGGGACTGGAGCCGGGACCTGCGTTTCCCCTCGCCTCATATGCACACTGAAGTCAGGAGAAGGAAAGAAGATGTGAGCAGGGAAAACTGCTGCTTGAAAAAGCCAAACATGTATTTGCTGGGATCACTATAATATGCTCTCAGATGAGTGTCATCTGAGAAAATGTTATGACGATATCTGCCTGACACCTTCGGTGTCTGGATGGAATCTGAGGTGGACATATCATAATCACTCATGTTTGTTCCTAAAGAGCTGTTATGGTTATTACCTCATCAGATTTCCCAACACGCTAGCCAGTAGGATGGCCATTGGATGGACAGTGTGTCCATCCAATCTCTTTATGGTTGAGGCAATGGAGTTTCGGCATGTTTGAGAGACTTGCCTAGTTAGTTAAAAACACAGAAGAGTTTGTATACCACGTTGATGGCGTAAGTCAGGAGGCCTTTTCGTACGCTGTCACACCAGATACCAGGCAATCAATCCCGCTTTGTGCTGAGGCAACGAAAAAGCAGGTTTTCTATCCCTTCCTTTCTGTTTCATCTGAGTTTCTCAAACTTCAAATTGTTCTTTTGGAGCATCACCTCAATTTGCTTATGAAGAGGACTTCGGCGGGGGAGGAGGTACAAGGAAGTTCTGCCCTTCCCGAGTCACTGGTGGTCTCTCTGGTTTGTCCTCCTTCGTTGCTCAGTGTGGCCATCAATGCACTTCCAGTGACTACTGTATAGCTCTCCTGGCCACACAGCCAGCTTCACGCCTCCACAGCCTGGCTGGTAACTGGATACCCCCCTGCCCCATCACCTTCCCTACCAAAGCACTGCAAACGTGTGCTACTGTCCTCTCTGCCTTTGCCATTAGGAACAGCACTGCCCCCTGAACCAGCACCAGGGTCTCTAAAGCAACTGGGACTGGCCCTGCATTCTGACGCCTTTGCAGACCCATCAAGCTAAAGGGCATTTTAATGTCGCGAGTCACCAGGTTATAAGCCTAAAAGCACTCACTTTGCTCCAAAGGCAAGTCTGTTCCTTTCAACCAGGCTGGACCCTGCACCAGTGGTTCAGTGATCCTCTACTGCATTTGCTTCTCTGGAGCACAACGTGGCTTTCCTCAGAGAGGCCCCTGGAGGTGTGCCTGTGTGTCTGTGTGTGCATGAGTGTGAATGTGTGAGATGCGTCTGGCTGACATTAAGGTCCCTTTGTGGAAAAGGCCAAGGGTTCACTAGAACCAAGAGAATTCTGGGACTCAGACCTCCGACCTACGAGTATCTCTTCCTGGGGAATCCAGGCAAGGGGTCATCAACCAGTTTTCACATTTTAATGAGATGTGTGGCTTCTATGGAATGTGACAGATTTAGGCAAAAATAGTAGGATCCCTATATTTGTTCAGTCATTCAATTCGTATATATAATGATTTTTGGAAAATTGTCAAGATGGAGCTAGCAGAAAAGTTTCATTTTACTGAAAGCAATGTAAAAACACGAAATGGAGTGGTCTCGGGGCACGTAGGGAAAGCTGTCTCATGTGGAGCCTGTCTGGGCCTCCCCTCACTCTCACCTCCCGCCCTCCTCGTCATGGTCTCCTCCTCCAACTCAGCCCCTCAAAATCCATCCTCACGTTCAACCCAGGCCCACCCACTCTGAGAACCCTCTCCTGCAGACCCCACCCCATGGAGCCTCACGCCTTCAACATGGGCTTTAGAACTTGACATAACTGGGGTCCCATCTCAGCTCCCCCTCTGGCCTGCTGTCGACCTCGGGTAGTTACTGTAACTTCCTGCCTCAGTTTTCATCTGTAAAATGGAGGAATTAATACCCCTCCCATAGGGTTCTTCTGAGGAATAAATGGGAAATAGTAACCAGGATAATAAGAATGACTACCTCGTATTTACCGACTGCCTGGGGTGGGTCTATGAAGTTTGCACACATCATTTCATTTCATCCTTACAATGATCTCCTGAAGTCAATCCCATGTCTACAACAGTGTTTATCATGGAGTTAGGCACATGGTAACTCAGTGGCGATCGTTGTGTGTTGTTATCAGTTTTATAAATACCTGACAGATTTTTTTCATGATCTCTACTTGTATGTTCCTCGTGCTCCCTCACATACATCAGTATCTCCTTCAGGGAGCGTGTCTTAGATGCACCCCGATGCATGTCCTAATGCACCTTAGTGCCTCAGGTGTCCCCAGTATTCCATAAACAGCAACTGATTGATAGAAAGGAAGAAAATTGTGCAGGAGAATGTCCAGGAAGGATTTGTACTGAGACTTTACGAAGAAGACTTCTCATGTGGGACATGCATTCATCTTGGGGAATCAGAACAATTGAGTTCCATTGCAAGCTCTCCCAGTACCTGCTATGCAATCTTAGAAAAAGTACATAACCGTTCTAAGCCCCAGTGTTCTCCTTTGTTGGAAGGGACTAGACTAACACCCCTCAGGTTGTGTTGATGATTAAGTGAGATAGTGCGTTAATCACAGAGCCCCTGGGACAGCCCCTGCATGTGGCCCCTGTGTGCCGAGCCCTGGGAAAACCCTATTTAATCCTCCCAACTTTGTGAAGGAGATTATTTTAGCCTCACTTCGCAAATGAAGACGTTGATGATGAGAGAGGCTAAGGACAGTTTGCTTTATTACTATTATATGTCTGTCTCCAAAGTTCAACTATTAACAACATAAGACAAAAGGACCATGGTTTTCATGCCTGCCTCCTTTCTAGTACCCACCGCAGTGGTCAGCTCCTAGGAGTCACATCATTTGCTTAAACATCAAACATAATAAATAAATAAAAGTAAAATAACAACAGCGACAATGAACAATTATCGATCCGTTAGTATGTGTCAGGCTCTGTGCTGATCACAAGAAATAGAAAATTTAGTAAGATATGTCCTGTGTGGTTAAGGAGATCAAAATCTAGTAGTGAAAAGTAGTTGTATTGGTTATCCCTGCTTTGGGATTCAGATTTAAAGATTTTCTAACCTTTCATCAATGAAAAAAAAATATATATATACACACATTTACATCGTGTGTGTATATATATATATTTACACAAACATATATATAGGCCTTAAGTCGTGAGTAGCATCAAGCCTGGCACACAGTAGGCATTTAAATTTTGGTTTCCTTTTTCCCTTTGCATTTGAGGAGACATTGAAATAAAAACAACAAACTACAATACTTTGATTCCATTTTATAAATCACTGTTAAATGTGTTTTCTTTGCAGGAACGCTGCTTGTTTATATACTGAGACATGTAAGAGATGATCTTATCCAGTCTGACTAGCTGTTGAGTATATTTTCAGGGCAGCAAAATGGACTAATGATATTGACTTTAAGGATAAATTAAAACTAATTTCGCTGCCCTTCTCCACCTTTTTAAGGCCACGAAGAAATATGTTTAAGGCTTAATGTATCCTTGGTCATTTCTAGCAGCCTTCCCACTGCAGAAGCAGGGTTCTAGTCAAGGGGTCTGACATTTGTTATCAGTCAAAATTCCTCTACCAACCTCTCTGTAGCCGAGCTTGCGTTTCCCTAGGCATCGACCCTCATCGGAGCGGGTCCCATCGGCAGGAGTAACTTCAACCTGTATCAGATCCAGCAAACACAGGCCGATTCAGACTTTTGAAAACAGTCATTGTTTACATAAAACCTAAGTTTGAAGGTTACAGCCTCACTTCTCTTAAAGCTATAGCTTCATCTTAGAGCTCTATAAATCCCGTTTTTCAGAAACTGTTCACCACCTTTTCTGGTGTGATGACAAGGCTCTCTCACGATAGAATAAAGAGTTCTGTGAGGAGTATCTTTAGTTCTCAAAAGGGAACACTTTGACTACATTTCATACCACAGAACAAAGAAGCAAAAAATTCTAAATTCAGGCAATGACATTTTCCTACATAGAACTCTGTGTTTAAATATTATTTATCAAAGATTAGTTCATTTTAAGATGAATTCACTCTTTGCTCTGCATTTGAGGCTGAAATAATAAAATGTTAATAAATAAAAGCTAATCGACAAATACCTCTTGAGAGTATTACAGCCACCAAATCATGTTTTTTTTCCCCAAAGCTGAAAAACAGAGCTTACATTATGTTATTCTTGTGATGCTATCTTAATTTTGGGGGGAAGGTTAAATTATTCTGAAAGCTATGAACCATCTACATATTTATTCTTTTTAAAGGTTCTGTGGTGTGTTAGCATCTGTATTGCCAGAAAACAAAATTTTCTTCAAAGTTATTCTTGGGCAGGCCTGGGACTCAACCCATATGTCTCACAGTTAGTTGCAGCTCAAGGCTTTAATTTATGTCACTTGTTCCAAACCTGTCTGCAAAGTAATTTGGTTCGGTGAATGCGTGGCGCCACCTATTGGTGGACCCTCGGAAGTTCACTTTCTTTTATCAGAAGACAATGTGTTCACATATTTCCCCAAGAGGACGTTTTTTTGAGGACCTTCGAGATTTCAGAGCATATGGGTGATATAAACAAAACTATTATTTTGATGAAATTATTTTCTCTACAATAACTAAAAAGCAATTATTCTTCCACATAAGTCCTTGAGCTGGGTGACTTGGTAGGCAAAGACGAAGAAGTATTTTTTCATCCACCCTAGCCTTCTCTTAAAATGCTTCCCTTGGCTTTCCTTTCTCAGCCATCTCTCACCGAAATCAAACCCATGTCCACGCCCCAGCTCTTGAGAAACGAAGAAGACTTCACCAGCCCAAGAACAAATAATAACCTAACACAAAACAGTGGGAATTATGCTCTACTATTTTCTTCCTCCAATACCTAGAGATACTCGCAATTTAAAGACTGAAAATTCCTTGTGGGTAAAAGCTGAGGGAGAATTTCACGGTACGTTATCATCATGCAATAAATATCTTTCAGAAAACAGAGCTTAGGAGCCTTAGAACTTGGATTCTCCTCCCCAGACCACACTGGCCTCGCTATGCCCAGGACTTCTTCCTCCCCTGGATGCCAAGTAACTGAAGCACCAGACTGCAGAGAAGCCCGGGGCTTCGTCTCTGTCACGAAAATTAGGGGAAACCAACAGAAGCAAAAGGGCTATTCCCATTGGAATTAAATACCCCAATTCGTATCTTCCTTCGCATTTTTACATCAAACATCAGGGCTCGGATGGGAGAGGGAAATGACTTTTACTATTGCCGTTAATTCATCTGCCCACATGATGGCCATTTCTCTTTTTTAATCTTCAGTGTAACAAAGGGCAGTTGGGCAGCTATTGATGGTGAAGCTCAGCAGACAACTACCTCGTAAATGAGAAGCTGTGGTTGTAAAAACGGATTTGTGTGTCACGGGGAGTGGAGAGTGTGTCTGCCTTGTACATTTAATTAAACAGCAGGTGCAAAAATCAGGTCATATGGCTTTGATGTGCCCCGTGCGAGGATGACAACTAGACAATGATTCTAATATGAAGAAATTTGCATACATTTGCATTGGAGAGCAGAGCGCACTGTAGCTCTCACCACTTTCATATTTTATTTCTAGGAAGTTGAATAAGATTTGAATGAATGGTTTCTGTTTAGACATTGCAGAAAAATACAAGAGAGGTTTCGGCACCGAA
Organism: Tapirus indicus; assembly: GCA_031878705.1. Taxonomy (NCBI): domain Eukaryota; kingdom Metazoa; phylum Chordata; class Mammalia; order Perissodactyla; family Tapiridae; genus Tapirus; species Tapirus indicus. The sequence goes on along the minus strand of CM062923.1, from coordinate 5,770,160 downwards.
ACAGACCGTGTGGACTCAAGACTAAGATTTCCTGATGCATACTTTGAAATGCAATTGCCCTTACTGAAAAATGGAGTGTGCACAGATATGGAAAAAGAACAGAGCCGGGAGAATAGAGAAAAATTTTTTCTATTTCTATTCTTTTTCTATCTTTCACAGATAGTGTAACATCGATTAAAATCTTCCTTCTTGGGGATCTGTCCAGGGGGTATCACAATAGTTCTCTTTGCTCCCATAGTCAGTGCCATAAATTCTGAAATCACAAAGAATGGAAAGAAGATTTTTCACACACAGCAATTAGCATTTTACATAAAATTTTTAATAATGTATTTTCCTGCCTTATTGGATAGACCTTTCTTTGATAATAGTGAACCAGAATGTTTAGGATAAACACCATCTTTCCACTCCCTGTAATTGCTCGCTCAGGCATTAGAATTTAGTGAATAAACAATCACTGCCAGAAACCAGCATTCTCTTCAAGGTGATGAAGGCAGAGCCTGGACAGGTACAGGGTATAATAAAGTGGCAGTGAGCAAAGAGGTCCAGGAGAATTTACCTGAGGGAACTTGACACTCATAATTCCCCTTCTTTTACCAGTGTTATTCAAACTTTTATAGCCTCCCCACTCCTCATCAAGAATTCTTCCACCTCTTTACCCACATCCGCTCCGCAGCTCAGGTTATGGAGCTTCTGGTTCTAAGACCCCATGGACTGGTTCCCATCTTTGTGAACCCTTCTTCTCCTGACTGGAGCTAATGCTATCCCAGGCCTAGCACATCTGTGAATTCAACTAGGAATCTTACCAATTTTTGTGAAAGTTATAAGATATCATGTCAGAAGAAAAGATGTAATTTTGGATTTTCAGAAAATTTATTTTAACTATTATTTATTGAAACTAAATCCTACCATAGTATATTTTGGATACTTCAGAAAAGTCAGATTTTAATGCACAATTGTTTAGTTGTGACATCATATAATTTACCTTTTGTTCTAATTAACTTGCTAGCAGTTCATAGTGTAGTAAAACATCTTATGATATTACATGCAGGATTACTCGCTCTTATCTTCAAGTACATTGTTTTCAGACACTCGCCATGCTGAACTCAATGACTGCTCACTGAAGTATTTGTTCTCCCCACTGGGTTGCAAGCTCCATGAGGGAAGGAATTGCTTCATTTCGTCACCACTATGTCCTTAGTATTTGCTCCAGCGTCTGGCATGTGATAGGAGTCGATAAACATGGATGACTAAGTGCAAGAGTGAAAAAAACAAATGAAGAACAAGTAGAGATGACTAGCCTGCGAGCATGCAGCAGGCACCAGGCGCTAAGAAAAGGGCGAAAAGCGAGTGTGCACGTGGTCCTGGCTTGCATGAAGTACGTGGCCTGATAGGATGAAGCAGAGGCACGCCCAGACACATGATTCTGGAGCCCAGTGTCTGTGAAGGAAAGAACGCACACCAGGACGCCCATTGCATGACCAGGAGATGATAAATAGTGGCTGGCAAGGGTTGCAATAGTAGTTGTGTTGAAGGGTTTGAAAGGGGTTGTCTACCTGCAATTCAGCTTGCTATGGTCAACCACTTTCCCCAGGGTTGGAAGAAAGGCCAGACAGATGTCCGACTGTCACTCCAGTTAAGTCTGGGGCATTCAGATTTGATGGCTCCTCCCTTTAAGTCATCTCCTTGACCAAAACAATGTTGATAGAATTGAGGTCACACTCCCTGCAGTTGTTCGTTGTCTGTTTCTGCTAGGAAATTACGCTCTTGATGGCAAGAACTATCTTCTCAATGTCTACTACAGTGCCCGGCACAGCATACATGCACAGTATTTGTTGGATGCACACCTAGAATCAAGTTGTGATAGCAACGGCTGAAAAATGTCCTCCCAATGCAAGTTATCTTGTACGTATCCATGGGAGACTCCTTTAGAGCCAGACCAGACTTTCTTCTCAGAATCAGGTAATGTACCCGCATCTCACGGTGTGACCTCTTCTAAAAAGCATTTCCATCATCGATCACTCTCTTCTGTGGTCCCGATTGTCCTTCACACATATCTCCACCATGGGACCATTGTCACATTTGCTTCCCTGTGTCTGCCTCTCCTACTTAATTGCAACCCTCTTGAGAATGAAGTCTGGGCATCATTTGTCTTTGTAACCTCAGCAGCTTATATGAAACTCAATACCTGCTAGATGCTTAATAAATGTTGGTTGAATTAGCTAAATAAATTGAATGTGAGTGACTCAAGAAGCAAACATCTCATATTGCTTTGCTTTTTATTTTATTTGGGAATCCTAAAGAAAGACACACTCAGAATTTCTCACCCAGTACACAGTGTAGCTCAAAGGGATTGTAGTTGGGTCAACCTACTAACCACGCAGGCTTCAAGAAGCTGGATGGGACCTGAGTTCCTGAGAACTCCAGCTGGTGGCCACCACCATAAGCAGCCTCCTCCTTCCCTTGCAGAAGGCTGGACACATATTATTTTCTGAGTCTACCATGACCCATGGATGAGGCTGAAAAGCCCTCGATTTTCTTCTCCCAAGACTGTCAACTGCAGGGAGTGCTATTACTTAGCACCACTCCTTCCCAGATGCAAACTCTTTTTAGAGGGTGCCTTTGCCACTACTTCATCTGCACCAAAGACCTCTGATCTATTAAAATTGCAGCATTTCCTGGTTACACAGAGCCCTCTCCAACCAGTGAGCTGCTGCCTAGAGAAACAACTCACATCTTTATCTAAGGAAGAAAAAGACGCATTCGAAAACTTAAAGACTTTGGTGTAGAAAGACTTTGGCAGCTATCTCAAGAACCTAAACCTGATTCCTGAATTTAAAGCAAATACAATGCACATATATTGAATTGCTGTCACAATAAAAAAATTGTGAAAAGCCTGTAGTCTATACAGTTTTACTATTCTTCTTGGAGGATGACTTTCCACACAATTGAATACAACAAAATTAGCTAAAGGTCAAATAAACTTTTATTTCCCACAATATCCCAAATCTTGAGACTATTTCAGAATAAGCCAGCCAAATAGTCACCTTTGAGTTTCAATTTTCTCATCTGTCAAATAAAGGGCAGTTGTGAAGATTTTAATTAATGAGAAAATTGTGAGAAAGCATCCAGAAGTGCTCAAGATAACCTCCCCTAAAACACCCATGGGCAGCATCATGCCTAGTACACAGCAGGAGCTATGAATGAATGAATCAATCAATTTATAGCTTCTGATTCTCAACACATCCTTCATCTCCTTTGCACTAGTGCATAAGTCCCCTTGACCTTCATTTCTGATGGTGTAACTGTATCCAATCTGAGCTCTTTGTCAACACTTGCCTCAATCCTGTCCTGGGGGCCAGCCGATCCAATTACAGCAGGCCACCTGACGCTTCAGGAGCCCTCAGGAGGTTGGGTGACATTTGGAAAGCACTTGCAAGTGCACGCATCCGGGCCCCTCCACTGTGACAGTAGAGAGAACGTGTACTGTGAATCACACACACCGATGGTAGCTACAGAATTTCTCAGCGGAGGCTCAGGCAACTGTGAGAGTCTTTAGTGGGACAGGTCCTGATGAGCTGAAAAGTCAGGACATTTCTAGAGTAATGACAGGTTTTGAAGAGCGTCTGATACCTTAAGAATTCTGCAGTCTTGCAACACTAATGCTACTCTCGGGCTTGCTTGCCAAATCCGTGCTTCGACAGCTGCCTTTTTCAAGACAGGTCACCTCTTACCACCACGTTCACATTCAGCATTTCTTCTTAGCCTCTGCTTTTAACCATCTCATAAGAAAGCGCACTCACTCTGCAGGCTAGTTTAGTCAAGGTGACTAGTATCCGTATTATCCTTCACAGAATCCTTTGGTTTAGGGGAGCGGATTTCTCCCTTCTTCCCACAATGATGTTCAACGAGTCTCTTCCAGGTGAACAGTTATACAGACACCTGGAGACATCCCGCCGTAACTCTACGATGTACAACTTTGCTCTCTAAAACTCCATTTGCTGTTTTGAGACCTTTAAAATGAAAATGATACTGCACAGTCATTTTTTTTCATAACTTTGTTCATAATTAGGATTTAAAAACTGGTGCAGACAGATTTTTTCAATCACCATCTTACTTTATAATCAATGCTCTTACTCAACATAGTGGGGAGGTGGGGCAAATAGGATCACAAAGCGGTTATGGACTGGTGAGACGTGTGTGTGTGGGAACAAGAGGATGGGCGTTTCCTCTGCTTGGCCCATCATGGACCCAAACACACTCCCCACACTGCACTGTCTGTTGCACACCCCAGGAGCACAGTTGCCTTTTCCCCTTTCAATTGTCAGCATCTTTGACATATCTAAAAGTTGTCTGCCCACCTGTAGCTACAGGATAGCTAGCTGATCAGTTTCCTCAATCCATACTGGCTCCAAAAACCAGTTCTTGTATCTGTTTCATTTAAAAGCTTAGTTATTATGAGCAAAACATTGAAAGTTACAAAATAGGAGATGGGAAGTTATTGCATTTATGTGGTCTTACTTTCAAGCCCTGTTCCCTCCCTATGCCTAACATGAGCTATGGAAAAGGCAATATGGACTTTCGGTCTTCATCAGGCCCCTACCTCTTCTTGTGACTTGAACATGCCAACAAAATAATACTAATTTTTGCTCAAAATGGGAAATTTGCATTACTAAACATAAGCGGCCCCAGCTCATAGAAGAGTAGCCTTAATGAGAAGCGATCATGGCTGATTTGCACCTGACATGTACTTACTGCGAAATTATCTATGTATACAACAGCCATCATTTCTAGACGCCATTGCTACAAAAGACTTTTTGATGGCAAACATCACACTTCAGCTTGTGTACTAGTACTGCTGTTTGGGAAAAGAAAGTTTTCAAGGATTACAAAAAACAACAGGCAAAATGATGTACAGAATTTGTCTCAGGTTGGGTTCCCCCAGAAGTGAACTCTGAGACAAAGATATGACTGCAAGTGGTTTAATTGAAAGTTGACCCCTGGAAGCTCTAGTAAAAACATGAGGAAGTGAGATAGCGAAGGGAGGAATCCAGGAAAGAGAGAGTTTGGACAACCTGGGCCTCAGTCCCCCAGGGGAACTCTAGGAGATAAACAAGAGCACCCCTCAGCTATATCCCAGATAAGGGTGGGGACCTGGGCATTCACCCACCGACCTGTCAGCATTGGTTTAGGGCCACTGCCAGGGGCCTGGAATACCCTGCCCTTCCTGCACGCCTGCCTGGAGGCAGTAACAAAATCCCTGGAACAAAGAGTCACAGACACATGGAAGTGGACGGTGTGGGGCTGCTGTGCATGAGGGTGGGGAACGGAGAGGAGCCGCGGGGCAGCCCCCACAACATCTGCTACAAAACTGCGTGTAGGTTGTTGAATAAAACCCTCCACTGGAAGTCGGAGGATAGGAACTCTCCTTCTCAACCAAGCTAAAAAGTAAAATAATTTTTAGTACCAATGAGACAATAATGAAGTTAGGGAAAGTTCCTTTTGCTATCCCTATGCACTACTAAATTGTCCTATAAATTACAACACTGGCACATTCAACCCATCTCCAAGACCGCTCTTGAAAGCCACAAGGGGTAAACTCTAACAAATGGGCCCCAGTGTATTTTCTTTCTCTTTCTTCCTTCCTCCCTTCCTATGGATGTCACAGAATGGGACAAATATTCATATTTTGAAAGCCTGCAGCACATTAATCACATATACCAGATTTTGTAAAACTGTCCAGTATTGAATTTTTTCTGTGATTCTCCTTGACCTTGTTTTCAGTTCATTACATATATGCTCACCATCAATAACCTGATAATTTGACCATTTCTTGATTATCATGATTAATATTTGTGATGTACATGTTAGAGGCAGGCATTATTCTAAGCTCATTTGATGGATTAATCGAGTCCTACAGTAACCTCTGCAAGAGAGACCACCATTACTCTCACCTTATGAGTGAAGAAAGGGCAAGCGCAGCCCACGCTCCCCGAGTTATCGTGTGGCAGGGTGGGAGCTAAACTCAGGAAGTCTAGATCCAGAGTGTTCTTCCCTATTCACTCTGGTTCCTAGCTGAACACCAAGCATCCCCATGACCATCGGTTATCACAGTGTGCTGTAGACGTAAGTACTTTGAAGGACGCACGATTTGTTTACGTGTGCCAAGTGGCTTCAGATGATTATGCTTGCTGACATCTGCACCTGCTCTTTGGTGTCAGTTTCTTTGTTCCTCTTCCTCTTGCTGCCAGATATCAGTGGGCATCCTTTTTAAGGACCTAATGTTAAGAAAGCCCAGGAAAATATGCTCTGTGAGACCAGGCACTTCCTCCCTCTCAATCATGGCTGCAGCCACAGTGCTTACAGTATGTCTTGGCTCCTATAGTGGATCCAAGAAATATTTTTTATTAAATGTTTTATTTTAGCAAAGATTTACAGAAAATTGTGAGGCTAGTACAGGGAGTCCCATATATTCCCCCCTAGTTTCTCCTGTTATTAACATCTTACATTAGGCATCTTACATGGCATATTTGTTATAATTAATCAATTGTATTGAGCCAATATTCATATATTATTATTAACTAAAGTCCATTGTTTATTCAGATTTCCTTAGTTTTTACCTAATGTCCTTTTGATATTTCAAGATCCCATGTAGAATATCACATGGTATTTAGTTGTCATGTCTCCTTAGGTTCTTGGCTGTGACGGTTTCTCAGACTTTCCTTGTTTTTGACGACTTCAACAGTTTTGTGGAGTACTGGTCAAGTATTTTGTAGAATGTCCCTTAATTTGGGAATTTTATGATTTTTTTTCCCTGACTAGACTGCGAGTATGTGCTTTTGGGAGCAAGACCACAGAGGTAAAGTACCATTTTCATCAGAGCATCACGTCGTATAAAGGATAAATGCTGTCACCATGACTTACCACTGTCGATGTTGACCTTGATCACTTGGCTGAGGTTGTGATTGTCCAGTTTCTCCTCTGTAGAATTAATCTTTTCCCCCTATCCAAACTGTCCTCTGTGGAAGGAAGTCACTCTGTGCAGCCCACGTGTAAGGAGTGGGCGGCTATCTCCTCCTCCTTGAGAGCAAAACATCTACATAAATTATTTGGAATTCTTCTGTATGGGAGACTTGTCTTCCCTCCCCCATTTATTTATTTATTCAATAATTTATTTATGTCAGTAAGGAGTCATGGATGTTTATTGTACACTCTGGTTTATAAAACAATATTTCTTTATATTTTTTGTTACTCAAATGATTCCAGGCTTAGTCATTGGGAGCTCTTTCATTTGACTTCTGTGTCACTTTGATACACCTCCACTGCTACAGGTTTTTTGTTTTGTTTCGTTTTGTTTTAGCTCTTTCTTATTTTCTGGCACTACAAAATGCTCCAGGCGCATCTGATATATTTTCTACCCCAGCCCTAGAATCAGACATTTTCCCAAGGAACCTGGGTCCTTTCACTGGAGAATGGTAGTAGAAACCAAGATCTGGGCACGAGGTGGGCTCGTTGCAGCCGGAGTGTCATTCCTGAAGATCATCTTAACTGATTGAGCAAGAAAAAGTATGTATCCCCTAACCCATGTATATTCCTGTATCTACAAATACTTTTCTATGCAACCATCTGTATCTTTAAGCAATATTTTTGGATGAAAGTTATAGGAGGAAATTTTAAAAGTTCATCAACAATAGATATATAGAGAGAGATAAGCAACTCAACTTATACATGATAAAGTGAAACCATGAAGCTAAAGGGTGAAGAGTAAGACCTGAGCAAATGCTGTAAAATACGTGGAGCTCAGAGTTGTAAACTGAACAACAGGTTACACCCTCGTTAGAGTACAGCACACAGTTTTCCATGAAAACCTGGCATAAGTCCCAGCGATTTAGCAGGGCTAAGACATACCGGGGCTATGAAGTCACTGGTCTGCTTAACTTGATTTGATGAATTCCTTACGTGTATGTGGATAAGTTGTGGCCTTTGCATTGCAAAGTAGATGTGCAGAAAATGGAAAAATTCCAAGAGAGAACAACCACAGGTAAAGCAGACACAAAACTTGAAGGCCACATCTTAGACAACAGTTCCTCATTGTTGGGATTGGAGAAAAAGAGGTACAGAGAAGAGGTACACCCAATTGCCCATAGGGACACAGCAAGTCAGGGCCCAGCTCGCCTTGTGTCCCAGGAGAGGGGACCCTCATCCCCTTGGTTCTCTCCCTTGCTTTCCATAACCCCTCCTTCAGAGTCAAAAGATCTCCCTCAGAAATGCATCAAGGACAGAATGGCACCATCCCTATGGAGGAGACTCTGCCTAGTAAGAAATGAAGCTCAAATTGCAACCCTCACAGGCAGCACTGTAACCATCAGTGGCTCCCACTACACAAGAAGATGTCTAGGAGAACATGAGGAAAAGTAGACCATGCTTGGAGAATAGATAGGATGGAGGAATGACTCCTGACCAGCAGGCCAACTTTGTGGCCATCTTGCAGGCGAGAACAACCAAGTGTGAGGTGAGGACAGAACAGACAAAAAGGTGAGATGAAAAGAAAGTAGAAAACCGGCTCTTAAAAAGGCAGTCATTTAAAAAGAAGCATATTTCTACCTACAAAATGGGGATTTATAAGCCATTTGGTCTTTGCAGAAAACAAACTCAGAGAGAGTGTACTCACATCTGAAGAGGCGGACAACTCTAGCTGACAGGAACCACCACCGCCACGAAATCGCTGCGTTCACCGCAAAATTCCTTCAAGTCCCACCTCATGGGAACACCCTCAACCTGCATTTCCTACAGTGGGTGGGCCATCAACCTCTCCTGAAAAACAGTTTGATCCACAGCTGGTTGCAACAGTAATGTCGCCCCTCCATCCCCTACGGCCTGTTAAACCAGAGACTCGGATAACACAAGAGTCACACAGGTAAGAATATAAGAAGAAAATAAAATAAATACCTCATTTCTGGTATAAATGGGGAAACAACAAATTTAGGGACATCTCATTTTGCTTCTCCTCTACACTCTTCAAGTCCCCCATAAATTGCAGATTTCAGCATTCATTACTCTAGGCTGCTTCCTGAAACTCACAGGTGACAACCTCTTTGATAGATGTGTCCCCTTCAACATGATCTTTTAAAAGAGGGTAATGTTGAGCACAACCCCTATCAAGGTCAAACATGCTCTGAAGCAACAGAAACACTGAAGTTTGCAGTCATTCTCATCCAAACTGGCTCCGAGGACACGTGATTAATATGACAGCAGGAGCCTCTCACTAGATACCTAATCACAGCGGAGAGTCTGGAACAATCTCTGCATGAAATCACAGACCTTCATTCACATGGCCTCACCCAGGGAGGCCCTTTCCACCTGGCAACAGTCGAGACAACGTTGGTCCAAGCTCCCCTGCGAAGGGATGAGCTACCTCGCTGTGGGTAAAGGAAATATATTTGCTCATCACCAGCTGTATCCCACTAAGTGCTTCACACATATTATTTCCCTAATCTTTAATACAACCTGCCAAGGTAGATATTATTACCCCCATTTTACAGGTGAGGAGACCGGGACTTGGAGAAGTCTAAATGGCAGAGCAGAAATTCAATTTCAAGTCTATCTTATCCCCCTAAATTCATGCTCTTTGCTTGTCACTATGGTGCCTCCCAAGTATTCTTCTGTTCTCTACCATCTTGCTTTTTAATTATTTTCTCTTAAGGAAAAGAAATCCCAAAACAAGAGGTAGCACATGTGGTGAAAAGAGAATCGTCTGGGACTCAGACAATTTCGATTCTAATTCTGTCTCCATTGTGACCTTTGGCAAGCATTCTACAGTTCCAATCTTCATTTCCTACCTGTCAAATAAGGAGGAAAGAATAAAACTTCCCTTCCAGCTTCCACATTCTAGATTCTCTGAAGACATTGCATGCATAAATAAATGCAAGTTAGCGTTAACCCTCCTAAAATGATGTCAACAAGTTTTTTCCTGCAGACAAGAGGCCAAGAAAAAAAAATGGTGCACTTGGGTTTCTACTTAAATTTCTATTTAAAATGTTGCAGAATCCAAGTATTTGCCCACTGCTGCTTCACTTTCAGTCTCTGAATAACACTGTGTTCTAAACCCAGGTTCAACTCGTCTCTCCTCATAGCCAAACCCAGAGCACTGTTGGCTCTCGCATTAGTGTTCCTTTTAAATAGACTACCCTAAAGTGAAAAAAAAAAATGCTGAGCTATTTCTTATACTGAGTAGCCTTCTGTCACTCCAGCGGTTTAGCTCTTGAATTTAGCACTTAGGGGTGATAGAAGCTGGGACCTGGCAGCTGGGCCCCTGGCCCCTTGATGGTTTAGGGAAACTGGCCACAAACCCCCAATTTCAAAGCTTGGGGACAGAAAGCCTTCAAATCCTCCCACATTTTCTGTATTTGGGGATCTCTAGTTAGGTCCCCCTCAGATCTGGGGATCCTGGAAAGGAATCGCACCCGGCTACCCTGTCTCCCTCTCTCAGAGTCTTTCTGGTTCCTCTCCTTTAAGTCCTTCTCAGTCTTGCCTTCACTCTTCACTCACACCCTTCTCCCCAGTACGGTAGCTTTTCTTTCTTATCCACACTCTAGGTAACTCACTGGTCAAGCCATGTGCTTTATCAAAATGTTTCTTCCAAATACCAATAGTGTTCTTCCTAAGAGGAATTCTGATAAACAAAATTAGGTCTACAGAAAACTAATGGAAACATAACTCTATCCTCTAGAAGATTCAGAACATGATAAACTATGGGTCGCAGTAACTTTTCTAGGATTTCATATTATCACTGACCTAAAACAGCGCTGATATCTTGTAATCCCTTCCCTCCTCCCTCCTATATCCTTAGTGGCCCCTGAGAGGGACACTTCAAGGTAAGCTGCATACAAAATATGAGATTTTGTTTATACTTGCTGGTGAGCACAAAACTAAATTCCAGAAACAATTGTGTCACATGTGAAAGTCTCAGCTTGCCTAGACTGAGCTGTCTCATTTTTGGAATGTCAATAGCAAAAGACATATATCAACATCATTTTTAAAAGGGAGGAAAGGACACCTATGATGCCAGCCCTATAAATTGACAATTACATTCATTTTTTTTCTGATAGTTTTCTTTTCAATGCCTTCCATTGATTTCCTCAAAACTTATAGAAGAAATCCAAGCAATTTATAACCATTCAAAGCCCAACATAATTCAGCCACAATGTTCAGGTCTTTTTCCCATTATTCACATTCATGAATTCCACGTACCTGCTAAATGGCTGAGTCTGTCTTTTCTGCATGCTTCCATATCCTACTCATTCCTTTTCCACCTAAAGAATACTGCTGACCATACCAAACCTCTCACCTTTCATAAAATTCTCCCAGACCACATCTCGGACTCTCAATGCTCCTTTTCCTAGTCAGAACGCATTGTGCTGGTGCTTTCTATCGTGACAGCAGTTATTATCACCAATGTTACCACTTAGTGGACACTTAAAATGTGCAAAACACAGTGACACGTACCCTTTGTGCATTATGCCATTTAATACTCATAAAATAAAATGAGGTAAGTGCTGTTGTTATTAACGTTATTTTTTTATATATATATAAATTAGGCACACACACAAAGAAAATGTTCAGTAAATTCCCCTGGGCCTTACAGCTAATAAGGGTCAGAACCAGGACTTAAACCCAGATCTGTCTTACTCTTAACCATTATCGTCTCCATCATCCTATCTGAAACCAAAAGTAACATGTAGTCTCTGCACGCCTCTGCACGTGCCCTCCTCTCCGCTAGAAAGTTGTTCCCCATCAACTCTTACTCATCCTTCAACACCTGGTTTAGCCTCCGCACCCTTGGCTCTTCTCATGCTCCCAGATTTATTTGGGGAGCTGCACACTGATCACGTGGAACCCTGTTCCAGCTCCTTTCACAGCCCTGATCACTTTGTACTGTAACTGTGTGTTCACTACTAATCTGGTCAGTTTCTCACAAGCAATAGGACTTTTCCTCTGCATTTGACTAGATTTCTCCCCATCCACAGAATATACAGGGCCAGGGTGGGGGCTGTAGCGCTCCTAAGTATACCCAATGACCCATACCCGAATGTTTGTTTCCCATCTCCGTGATTCTGGTCTGTATTGAAGAGTTTTCACCCAGGGGAGGAAGATCTGCAAAGGGGGATACAGGACTGTTTCATCAGGTTGAAACCTAACACAGCCACTAGGCCATTTGGGATCCCTTGGCCCCTGGAGGGTTAGGCTGACACTAACAGTGTACGATATTGGCTGGTGCAATGGATCCTGATGAATGGGAAAGATGGTGACTGCTGAACAATGAGTATCTCAGTAACTGTGGAAACAGGGTGGGGTACTCCAGCCTACGCATCCATGAAAAGTGTGTCACTGCAACCTCCATCGACAGGACACCGGACATGGGTGAACTTATGGTTCCCGACCCAGAACACAATGCCTAACGTGCTGCCTATGTGCAAGGGGAACCTGAAAAGGAAAGAGAAGAAAACCACAAACAGAGGCTACGGCCTCTGGCCCAAGAGCGGAGTCAAGCACTGTGGTGTCTGCATGGATTTCTTTGCTCTATAATGTGATTTTTTAAAATTCTACTTTACATTATTTTCTCACCTTGTACTTCTGTAGAGTGGATGTCTTGGAATGAGAGAAACAACAAGATTAAAGTGCAGGGAAGTTCAGAGGAGGGTTAGGGATGGGGGCGGAGACGGTAAAAGGGTCTCATCTACCAATCCCACTGCCTGCTGGTGAACATTAGCATATGCCAGAGTGTTCCTACCAGTCTAATTTTACAGGAAATGGAAGCAGCTGTTCCTGTGGATTTTTTTTTTTACCTGAACCAAAAAGACAGTTTAGAGTCCTTTTTCCCTTAGTCAATGATGTGGCCTAGAATTCTACAGACTTTTTCTTTGTTTTTCCAACCTGTGCTGCGAACTCACTGTCTGAGGAAATCTTCCATCTTGAAAGGGCTCCAGCAAAAGAAAAGAAAAAGGAGAATAATTCTGCGTGAGGTCCAACCACCCTCCAGCTATGGCAGTTAATCTTTTGTTTTATGATTTTTTTTCGTCTAAGATTGTAGAGAAACACGTTCAGAATTCCTCAATGCATCCACGAAAATATACATGACTCAGTATGGAATGTCCAACTCCTTACTCATAAGAATATACCAGGTAAATAAGTTCACTCTGTACTCCGATCTTAGCTTCAGATGATTCTTTAGACTATAGGAAAATAAAGTGTTCCAATAAGAGGACTCATTTCTTATGAACGCCACTGAGGCAAGTTAGCAAATTTGTTTCTATATGTAGGAGCCTCAGTTCTTTAAATTAAAGGGCATGGTAATTAATATAATTCCTAAAGAGAAGTGCCACTTATAAAGAATGAAGCTTTATATTCTATAATGCTCAAAATCGTATGGTTGTTAATCATGCCTATGTGATGGGACCTTTAAGATTTGTGCAGTGCACAACCTACACAGTTAAAGATAAGAGAGAAGATGCTGCCACATTCTCTCTCAGTCTCGAGGAAGAAAAAAAAAGAACCTTTACTTTCCACAAATAGATACTAAGGGAAAATAAACTCTGCAGGTAGCCAGACCTGGTTCAAATCCTGGCAGTGTACTCCTGAACAAATTAACTCACCTCTCTGGGCATTTGTCTTAATCTATAAAATGGGGATAATAAAACCAAACTCAAAGAGAAATGGTGAGAGTTCCATTACTGTTACCACGTGTGTTATTCATCTATTGCCGTACAACCATACGTGCAACGTAGTTTGCATGTGATTGCCATCCATATCCAATGTTTAGCACTTTTAATGAGTTTTCCTCTCCCAAAAAACTTTAATTAAGCAAAGGAAAGTTGTAAGTCTAGCTGCTAATGCATTAATCATGAATTCCCCTTCCCAATGGCCTAACAAAGCCATCTGATACCCACCATTCACGTATTCATCACCATGACCAGAGGCACGCAAAGAACATCAGCTTACCCACCGACCAGCCCCTGGCTACATACTGAATTTCAGAATGATGGTGAGGAAGACCAGAGATTTTTTTTTCAGGTTTTATGTTTTATAAACTGTACTGGATGCCTCTTCTAGCAAAGCAGGGATATCCAAACACTCTGAAAGGAACCTTGGCCCAAGGTCACACTGGGTCAAGTATTATTCATTTCTAACTGTAGGGGAAGGGAGAAGGTAAGTGACTTATAATCCAGTAAGAAGCCATGGGGAGGGTGAACAAGAACAGAGACAACACAGTGGGCTTTGGATGACAGACTGGTCCACCTTGGGTCTATCACTCCCGTTCTTTGGCCTATAGAACGGCACACGTTTTTTTCTACTACCCTCAGACTGTAAGCCTTCCGTTTGTTGACTCAGTCTTGAATGGTCCAGGGAGTCCCCAGACGTGCCAATATAAGGCCAGCTTTTATCAATGATTAAAACTGTTTTTGTTGTTTTCTTGGCTTGTGTACATGGGCTCTGAGTTCAATACCTTTCCTCTAGCCAGCATTTCCATTGCACCCTTCCTTAAACCAAGCCCTTTCTTTACAAGATAGCCTCCCTGTGAAACATTCAGGTGCATGTGGTTCCTATCCTCTCCTTCTAGGCACCAGACATGCCCCATGCAAGAAGTATTGGAAACAGGAGAAAGAGGGAAGAGAAGGCCCAAGAACCCTGGAAGTTTGTCTGTTTTAAACACATGGCGTTTCTTTGGGACAGGAGGCAGGATGACGTTACAGGACAAAAGGACAGGCATGCCATTTCTTTTTTTTTTTTTTTTTTTTTTTTTTTGGTGAGGAAGACCAGCCCTGAGCTAACATCCGTCGCTAATCCTCCTCTTTTTGCTGAGGAAGACTGGCCCTGGGCTAACATCGTGCCCATCTTCCTCTACTTTATATGGGACGCCGCCACGGCATGGCTGACAGGCAGTGCGTCGGCGGGCGCCCGGGATCCGAACCAGTGAACCCCGGGCTGCCAAGCGCGGACTAAACTGCTGCGCCACCGGGCCGGCCCCTTATTTCTTTATTTGAAATTTCACATTCTATGGAAAGAAAAGGGTTTTGTGCCAGGCTGAGTTGGCTTCGCGTCCTACCTCTGCCCCCGGAAGCTTTGAGGCCCTCAGCTAGTTATTTGGTAGAAGTCTTGGTTTCCTCATCAGAGACTTGGGGATAACAACACCTGTCAACCAGATTGTTAGGGAGCACTAAAGAGGTAACACAGTAAAACCTCCAGCACTCCCAAGGTAGACCCTCAACAAATTTTTGCCTGCTTGCTGTACTTCCACATTTTACTTTAGGGTAAACAGGGAGGGCTTCATGGAGAAGGTGATTCAACAAATTACAGACTCACCTGGCTTTTTTTTTTTTACTTGAAGTAACTTGAGAACACAACTTAATGGTGACAGAAATAATATTTAATTAAATGGGCACTGCTGAGCCCTACAACTTAAAACTTACCAGCTAAGGAATATAATGAAAAACTAAGATGTCAAAACCCCTTCCAGAACCTTCTACTGGAAGAGGTCAATTTCCTGACTGACTACCAGGTGGAAGGTGAGAAAGCATGGAAAAAAAAAAAGGTGTCAATGAGACTGGAGCCCATGTAAAAAACATACATTTGAAAAATGTCAAAGTGAAAAGGACATAGAACCCTGGGTTGGGCCTTTAACATCCCGGTACCTAAACATTAGAGGCTCCTCCGCGGTCAGGAAGAGCTCACGGTCCATGTGTAACTCAGTAGCCCCCATGCTTCTTGGTGAAAACGAAACTTTTGGTTCTTTCTGTCCTTTTTAGTGCATTTTGCCTCCCAAGTAGGGTCTGTGGCTGGTCCAAGCAAGATATACATTGAGGGGCAGAGGCCAGATGACTCCTTAGGTTCCTTCCCAAGTTAAATTCTACAACGTTATGCTAGTGACAGTTTTTCAGCTGTGCATCTGATCTCCCTGGAGCTTGCTTCCCACCCGAGACTTCACACAGGTGAATGGAGCATGGGGGTCCAATTTCCTAATGAGCTCTTTCTGTCAAGCCAGGCTGATTGGCATGAAAAAGGATGAAGAAAAATGAAGAGGAAAACAAGTAACAGACACAACACATCTGAAGATGGGTCAAAGCCATCCATCCATTCACTTACCAGATATTTGTACAGCACTTGTACGCTGATTGTTGATCTAGGTACTGAGAGTAGAGCAAAGAAAGGGACGCAAATCCCCGTTTTCATAGAGCTTATATTTCTGTGCAGGGGGGCAGAGAAGAAAAACAGGAAGAGGTGAAATATATGGTACATCTGTTCACGACAGTTGCTACGGAGGAAAAGAAGCAGGCGGAGGACAGGGAGGGCAGTGGGAGAGGGAGAGGGACGACTTTAGTAGCCAGAGCTGGGAATCATCATTGAAGAGGCAGCGGTTAAGGAAAGACCTGAATGAGGAGAGGGAGCAAGCCGTGCAAAGATCTGGCTGTTGGAGAGTAAACTGTTGAGCGGGGGAAGATGAGAATAAAATAAGTCCAAGGGAAAGTTATTACAACAGTCCAGACGAGCAACAGGGTGATGACTCCAAGAATTTTGGCCGGAAGAAGAAGAAGAATGGGGTAGATATTACTCATAAAATGAAGACTCTACAAAGAGCAGGTTTAGGGGGAAGGGAATCAGGAGTTTGGTTTTGGACACTGCATTAATTTCCTGGGGACACCAGAAAATGTACCACAAACCGGGTGGCTTAACGCTTCAGAAATTTATTGTCTCACATTTCTGGAGGTTTCAGGTCTGAGATCAAGGTGTCGGTAGGGCCATGCTCCCACTGAAGGTTCTAGGGAATGATCCTTCCTTAACTCTTCCAGCTTCTCGTGGTTGCTGGAAATCCTTGGTGTTCCTTGACTTGCAGCTGCATCACTCCAATCTCTGCCTCTGTCTTCACAGGGCCATCTTCCCTGTGTGTCTGTGTCCTTTCTCCTCTTCTTACAAGGACACACTCATATTGGAGTAGGCCCTGCCCTAATTCAGTGTGACCTCGTCTCAACTTGATTACACCAGCAAAGACCCTATTTCCAAATAAGGTCATATTCACAGGTACCTGGCTTGGGACTTCAACATATCTTTTTGGGGAACACAATTCAACCCACAACAGACATGACATTAAGTAGGCGACGGAATATGCAAATGTGGATATGAGGAGAGAAATCCAAGTAGGAGACATTAATTTGGAGTCACTCACATGTAGGTAATAACTAAAGCTGTGAGATTGCACAAGGCCGTGAAGGTAGAGAGTGTCGCCAGGGAAGAGAATAGGCCCAAGGACAGAGCCCCAAGCACCCTAGCATTTGGAGGTCACTTCCAGCAAAGGAACTGAGGAGGCGCTGTCAATAAGAGACAGAAAACCATGGGAGATAGTGTCCCAGGAGCCAAGTGAAGAGAGCGTTTCAAGGAGAAGTGAGGAGCACAACAACGAATAAGGTGTCAGGAAAGAGGAAGAAATCAGAAGATGGCAAACCAGGGAATAGGAGTCCTGCCCTGGGCACGGAGTCGGCACTTAAAAATTCTAGGTGATGAATGAATTTGAGGCATGAATAAAGGAGGCTCACCCTCTGGGGACAGTGTACAACTCATCCATGCAACAGACACTTGCAAGTGTCATCATGTCCATCACATTACTCCAACCTCTGCTTCCTTCATCACATCCCCTCCCCCGACTCCTCAGCCTCCCTCTTTCACTTGTAAGGACCTTTGTGATTACATTGGGCCACCCATGCAAAGACGAATCAGAAACATTCCTTTCAACCAACCCAAGCAAAAAGAAAAATGAAAAAGTCTGGTTTATGGCTGCCAGAGGGCAGAGAATAAGGCAGGAAGAATCCCTATTTCTGGTCCATGAGGTATGGCCTAAAACACGTGATAAACACTCCAGGTGGAGTGAACCCAAAGTTACCAGAAAGCAATTGGGACCAAGTTGGGAGAAGACTGAGGTGGCATTGAGGACCTGACTCGAGATTTTTCGAGATTTGCAGCAAATAGTAAAAAAGACATGACTTGAGGGACGTGTGCACTCAGGGCTGGCGTTGCTGCAGTGGCAGGCAAGGCGGGGGGAATCGGAGGATCACCATTTAAACCAGCAATGTTTCTAAAAAGCGCAGAGAGTAAATCAAAACTGATTTTCTTATTTCAGCTTTACTGAGGTATAATTGACATATAAAATTGTAAGATATGTAAAGTGTACAGTTCTTCTAATATTTGCTCTTTTTAAGGGCAGAACTGGAAACAGTGAAATAGTACACCAGGCTAATGATGCACCAGCAACTGAAACACAGAAATTCTCCAGTCTTCTCATGCCACAAAAATAATGGTTTTTTTGTATTAGTCAAAGTAACGTATTACATTTTTTTTTCACAAAAGATAACATGTTTAAACACTGTGCTTGGGTGTGCCACCTATTTGTCATAAAGTATGTGAAAATAGGCAGGTATGTATTCCTGGTAAATATACCAGCCAGCATTCTAATGCCTGTAATAATGAAAACTATAGGTGAATATTCATCAAGAATTTGGTGATAAACCTTGGCTTTCAATGACTAAGGAATGTGTCTAATGTTCTTATGATTTCAAGTTTTCTATGCTTCATTTCAGTGCAGAGTGGATTACAGCTCTTTATTTTATTTTTTTATTTTTTATTTTTTTGAGGAAGCCAGCCTGAGCTAACATCCGTTGCTAATCCTCCTCTTTTTTGCTGAGGAAGACTGGCCCTGGGCTAACATCTGTGCCCATCTTCCTCTACTTTATATGGGACGCCACCCGGCATGGCTGACAGGCAGTGCGTCGGCGGGCGCCCGGGATCCGAACCTGCGAACCCCGAGCTGCCAAGCACGGACTAAACCGCTGCGCCACCGGGCGGCCCCGGATTACAGCTCTTTAAAAGTAAGTTGGAAGTGGATTCACTCGAGGGCTTGACTTTGGGGAGGAGGGAAACACGCTTCTCTGCTTAAATCCTTTTAGTCAATAACTCAAAAACAGCTATGGGGGAACAAAAGCACATTAAACTTGGCCTCCATGTGAGAAGAGTCTCCTGAGCAAAGGGTGTTTCCTTCAGTCACAGCTGCTTCTGAACTGCCAGGTGGCAGCTACAGACTCTTCTGAAAACCGCCTTTGGATAAAAAGTTGAATTCTCTCTCCATTTCTGCTCTAGGGTTTTGCCTCCCAGACCATTCCTGTCCAACCAGAAGATAATTGCATCTCCGCCACCATGGGTGCCCTCTATCACTAAGGCCTGGAGAGGCACTCAGCTCAGACTTCCACAGAAAGGACCGATGCTCCATTGCTCTTGTTAATTGAGAATGAGCACACGGTGTAGAGCTGGTGCAAGGGCTCCTTTAAGCCCAGGCTCGCCTTGCAGGGGCAGCTGGAAATCCTCCTTTCTCTCAGCTTCCCTTCCAGGGCGTCTCCCATCCTCTCTTCAGGGTCCCAGTGTCACAACGGTCAAGTTCTGGAACAGGTTGTTTGGTTCCATTTTGTTGTCCTTTCCAAGGTGGGCAAATCCCAAGTCCTATTTTGTCCTAGATCCTCTTATTCTTGACATTCAACTCACTGTCTGCAAGTCAGCTTCCTCTTGTTAATAAGGAATATTCTCAGAGCATCACATCACTGCACTGTTTCAAAGGAAGTCCTCCTCAAAGCCATCAGTGGTAAAGATAAGGAGGAAAATGGAAAATGACATAGAGAATCCCATGCTGTAACACAATCTTTGAGGTTTTTCTCCTTGACAAAGGGCTTTCACAATCCTGGGTTTACATTTCTCATCAACAAAGTGAGAACTCTCAACTAGAATGGATCCCGCCTGGCCCCAGGCGTCTTTGGTTCAGTAGTTGACTGTCTGCCCCAACCAACACCGTCAAATACGCCATTTGTGCTTCCTATCCCCCTGCCTCCCCCTTCCACTTCCCCTTTTTACCATGTAGAACCACAATAACCTTCTGGAGCCTAAATACACAAAATGAAACAATCCACACTAGCAGATTAGGGATAGAAAGGAGGTGCGTGCTCTAGAAATGTCTTCTAAACCACATAGTGTGAGAAACATGTCAGCACTAAAAAGCGAATTCCAAAATGTTATAAAGGCAACACAACAGAGGAAAAACGACTAAATATCAACACACTTAGATTTTCTAGAAGTAGCTAAGGTATTTGAGATGACCTCAGAATTCCTTCTGGAAAATGCGAAGGTCCACAATCTTTACCTTTAGGTTCAGTCTCAGTGTCTGTCAGTGGGAAATTGCGGCTTTTCCCCTCCTTTCTCTACCATTCCTTACTTTACATTCACGTGGTTTTTGAAATCAGCATCAAGCAATCACACAGAATCTCTCCTCTGCACAGGTACCTTTTTTTTTTTTTTCATTTATAAAGACCAGATCTAGGTACCACGTTACAACTGAAAATGTCCCTCTTATTTCCACTCACATGTAAAACTCACAGAAAGGTCCGAAAGGAAAGAAGAATGGGTGCCTTCAATCAATCAACGAGGTTCATTTCAGCAACACCCCCACCTAACGCTGGGTGAGCTTTGCTCAGCTCTGCTGTTCGACCACGAGGCAGCAGCCACAGGTAACTTCTCACCTGGAGAGACCTAGGAAACGGGCCCTATGCTGCCCCCCGCTCAGGAGCCCTCGTTCCCTAATGCCGCTGCCTCCATCATGTTTCCATTCCAGGCAGAGAAAACATGTGTAAATACTTTATTAAAATTAAAAAAAAAAAAGCACATGAAGTGAAAGCTGTTCCCTTCTGATTGATTTTTCAAAAGCTCCCTAGACTGCTCCTGCTACAGATGTTTGCAAAATGATTGGATGCAAAGTGGGCTTAATTCATAAAAGCAATAAAACGTTGCTTACTGACTGAACAGATGAACTAGCTGAGGGGGATAATTTGGAGTGTTCTTATTGGAAATGCTTTGAAGAAACGTAATGATAGTGGAGAGACAGAGTCTTATTCGCTGTGGTAAATATATTTTCCTACAGAATGCTTAGGAGATTTTTGAAATAACTAGAAAATAACCCTCAGATTTTCAGTTATACTGGGTTTCTGATTAAACATGTGTAACTTTCAGCTTTGTCAATCCCTATAATCCTTGATAAGCAAAATTTAAAATCCTTAGGTAAATTTCGGGTGCAATGGGAAAAAGTCTTGGGCTGAGCGTCGGGACAACTGGGTTCTAGCTTTAGTTTTGCTGCTAACTCTATCATAGTTCTTTTCAATAAATAAATGCTGGGGAGACAACGATGGGTAAGCATGCTCTCTTCCCTCCAGGAGCCTAGAGTCTAGTGTAGTAAGTTGGGGTGCTCAAAGAGCCCTAAATATTCAAGGACATATGTCAGGGACTGCTGAGGAGGAATGAAGTGGGTTGAGCAGTGGCCCTGGGATCCCTACCCCCGCTTCAGCAGAGCAGCTCTGCTGTTCCCGGTCACATCCGCCTCCGGAGGAAGACTTCGCCTGCCGAAAGAATATGTTGCTTCAAAAATTTTTGAGAAACAGTAGTTTCATGATGAGTAATGTCTGTCCAACCCATCAGGCAAGTGTACCTTGAAAAGTAAGAAATCAGCAGTAGGTACACGATTTTTTGTATTATTATTTGAAACATGAATAAGAATGAACACGTGCAGTGAATTTTACTCCATGGAAAAACATAAGGGATATCAGAGAAATGGATGGTTCGATACAAGTGATGCCGCCCAGGGGAGGGAAGTTCCGATAGAGTCAACGTGAGGCTGTATGTGGAGGCCCACGGCCTAGGATGCCTGTATCCTGACCCAATGACATACTTCCTCCATGGATCCCAGAAAATCTGGAACTGGGTCCAGAAAATCTACATCTATTTCATTTACAGTGTCAGATGTGAGACATAAAACAGCATGAACAAATGTCGGCATCTTTAGAGAACACCTCATCTGCTGGTGGCCACACACCCTCTACCAACGAGACACACTGCCTTCCTCTCTTCTGCTCTTCACTTGCTGTCACTGTTTGTGGTTCCCGATACGCAAGGTTTATCATGTCAGGGGAAGTAAGTCAAGATTTAATTCACAAACCACCTCTAGTATTGTGCCCTGTGGTTGTTTTTTCTTAGTGGTTACAATATAGCTTTGGTATCAAATGGAGGTAATGAAAATATTTAAACAAAAATTTAATTATTTTAAATGCCAATGACAAGAATGCGTACGTAACCATCATGGATAATACTCTGTATTTTATTGCACATTTATATTAGCTCTGAGTCCTAGTGTTTGACAAGTGTTGGGTATTTAAAACATTTATAATGAATAACTTATTGTACATACATAACTGAGTTTTTTATTCCAAACTCCATTATGATAGGCTGGCAAGAAAGTAACTTTTAGTCATTCTTGTGGATTTCCTCCCACCTGCCCTCCCAGGGATATTCTACAGTCTCTGGACTCTAATAAGGGATACCTCAGGTCATTGGTAATTTGTCCACACAAGTCCTATTGAGATGGCCATTGTCCCTATCTACATGGCCCACCAGGTCAGCAACTCTTTAGGAATCTTTCAGAAGCTTCAGAACCTCTGTAGATCTGGTCTCACCTCTTTATGACTTTAAACCCTGAGAACCACTCCTTCCTGGGGTCTTACAGCCTCCCTGGGGCACTACCAGAGAACAGCTTTGAGCCCACTGCTATGAGGGTGAAAGGCATAGTTGTTTGCCCCAACTGAAGGAATTTTTATCTATCTATCTATCATCTATTTCAGGGAAATCTTTCTCTCTTCTTCTGCTCTAAGTCTCTTCATTTATTTCTGCACCCTCAGTCTTCCTCCATGACTTTAAGTGATTGGAAAGTAAACCCAGAAGATCTAGCAGGTTATTTCTGTTTTTCCTCATGCAAAGAAAAACCCTGCTACTTGCAAATGAAGAAAAATATGCAGCTGTATTTCTATTGAAAAAAGAAATGAACTATCAGTTAAACTCATTTAGTGACTGGTTCAGAGACACTAAACTAATGATGGGGCTGAACTTCAAATCCACATATTGTTAGTCCATTTGGGTTTGTTATTTTGTTTCATTTTACTATGACTCTGGGCAGTATAGCACAATGCTTATGAAGCACAGTTTTGGAAATAAAATTCCAGCTGTGCCATTCATGAGTGGTATGACTTTGGGCAAGTTACACAAAATCTTTGTGGCCCTCTTTCCTCTTTTGCAAATGAGATAAGATTACCCACCTATGAGAATTTCAAGTAAGATAAAAAGCTCTTACCACATGGCAACTATCACATAGCAAACTCAATAAATGTTAGCCACAGTCATTACATTACAGTTTCTCAATAAAACAAAGCATTTCACACCTTATGATGTACTTTTACATATACTTAGTTGGAAAGTGACACATCTGAACTTAAAATGAAAGGGCATGCATTAATTAAGTGTGCTCAAGCATTTGGGCATTGGAAGTAGTGTGAAAAGGCACCAGACTTTCTCTGCCACTTTCTGGACATGTCACACACACAAGACACTTTACATTCAAGTCCGTTCTCTACAGAGCCGAGGACAGGTGCTGGTCGATGAGGTAGGATATCGCTTGATAAATAAAAGAGAAAATATTTATAAATGTGGTACATAGCAGTGAACTCCATCAAAAGAGAAAAAACAATAGTGAAACAAGACCAAATACCAAGATGGATGGATAAGAATGAAAGCAATCTAGATTGAAAAAAAAGAAAGAAAATAAGCTTTTTTATTGGAATTACTACTGGGGTACTGACCCTGCAGTAACTTTCATCAACAGCAATGGACCTTGATGCATAAAGCACAGGTCCATAGGCAATCAGAGCGGCAGCCCTCCAGGAGGTAAATTGACCCTAGATACTTGACCTTTCCTAAAAATTTTACAGTGAATTCTTTAGTAGACACAGGGGCAAATTATGGACATAAAGGAGTCTCAAAGCAGCTTATCCCACCAAATGTAGTCCTTATGTGTGTTTGCATATTCATACCTCACAAGAAAAGATAATTTTCCTTCTATGGCATTGCACAGTATTAGATCCAAGATATCTGTGATCCTGAGTAGAAAATAAGGCCATCAGTCTGAATGGATAATGGAAATGGTAATGGATTGAGTTGGGATAATTTATTTCTAGTTCTATTTCTACCAACCAGTTACTCAATGTGGACAGGGCAGTAACACAGAGAACCTTAGTTTCTTCGTACATAAACTGAAGGGGTTGGACTGCACCATCTCTAATTTGATTTCTAGTGTCTTTTCTTACAGATAATTCAGTAATATGAGTGATGTCGGTTCATTCCCGACTTTGCTGTTCCTCTGGATTATCCATGACCTTCATAGATCTGTGTTTGAAAGAACTGGTATTTACTTGTAAAGAGAGAGATGGGAGTGTTATGATTTGTGTCTGAAGAGAGCCTTTTACTTGCCTCCAAATTCCTTTGAAGTCGAACAAAGATAGAAGGGGAGTCACAGCTCTGAAACTGGGCCTTAGTCATAGCCCAGAGAGTAAACGACAACTCTCAATTCTCTTCACCAATTTTAAATGAGTAAAATAGAGAGGTGGATGTGTTCAAATCCCTTTTGAAAGTGTTGTGCTGCATTTCATCTTGTGGGGAAGTTGCCCTCAGGTCAAGCACCCTTCTGTTAAATTTCACATGGTTATGCTTTTTAGAGTATGAATATTCATTTGATTAATATTTTTAGAACCAGGAGTAAAAAAGAAAAACCTATTCAAACACAATAGCCTAAGAACATTACGAGACAGACATATTATTGGACCTGAAAGGTCGACCAACAGGGATCCCTATTATCTGCTCTCATGTAAGAGGCAGGGAAGAAAGAAGGAAAATTAGAAAATCAGAGGTCAGCTTTTCAAAATGCTGTTACCAGCATTTCAAACACTGCAGCTAGCAGGAGAGCAAAGCAGGGGAAATAATGCATCTTCTTTGAATGAAGCTATATGGAAGCTGAATTTAAAAGTATCCTTGACTCTGAAAGAATAAATTATTTTCAAAAGTACGCAGTGAGATCATTTTTCTCAGTTGTAACTATGGGGGACATAAGTTTATATAACCTTTTTAAGTGCTATTAGAAAAATAGATCTAGAGGAAGGAAGAGGATAGAGAGATAAATAGATAATAGAGGGAGAGGAAAGAGAGAACTTATGTCAAAGACTTAAAGAAGTGCACATGCTTTGTAGCAGCAATAATTCTCCTTTATCTAGAAATATATTTTAAAACTAATGTTTTTATATGTGTGTATATAAGTGTTACATATATTAGTTGTATATAGGTGCAAATATATAAATATATATAGGAGTATATATATGTACATGTACATGTAAACACATATATACTGCATATAGAATAGAAACCTTTCTTTCACATATCACTTATTTAATGCACATACATATATAACAAGTAACGTCGTGTGTGTGTGTGTCTGTGTTTGTGTCTGTGTATTTCTCATAATTGATTATACTTTCGGGATAGAAAAAGTTAAATTGTAATTGACAAATTGCTGGAAGTTCAGTGTGGAGTTGCTTGAGAGTTAAAAACTCCAGGGGGCCAGTCTTGGAGGAAAGACTCACACTCATGAGTTTTACCACCAAGACTCTACCGGGTTATAAGGGTGAACGTGATCTGAGGAAAATTCCGTTATAATTCCAGCAGGGAGAGGGGAAAAGTAACTATTTTGAAATACATTTAGAGCATTCTTTCCTCTTAACAAAGGATTTCCCTCAAATAAATGATTCTACCAGAGTTTAATCAATCTTGGGGAAGGGAAGACCCAACTGTAGGCCCCTCCATCCTTCTCATATCACCTAATGGGGGAAAATGGCTGAGAAGCTCCTGTGAAGGTCACAGCCCAGGGACAGGGGCTCACTGGGGGACTGAGACATAATCATAAGATTACAGATCACTTTCCCTCCCCTCAACCTTACCACCACGTCATTAGCCACCTATAAAATAACAGTGGATTACAGAACTAAAAGAACTGCAAAGCTCAGACCCTATTTAAGAAAGTGTCTAAAGAAACCCAGACAACAGGGGAGAAAAAAACAAGGACACCAGATAAAGTGTTCGCCTCTAACACCTACACCTCCAGCAGAGTGAACACAGTCTAACTCCTAGGAGGATGAACACACAACCTCACGCTGAAGGGCCAACTACCTCAGTTCCGTTTACTCAGCACTTCATCTCCGGCTTCCCACAAAGAATCAGAAGGCAAGATGAAAGGCAAAGTCACAATCTGAGGAGGCAAAACAAGCATCAGAACAGCTTAGACATGGCAAAGTTTTGGAATTATCAGACTGAGAATTTAAAACAACAATGATTCACATGTTAAGGGCTCTAACGGAAAAAGTGGACAACGTGTAAGGCATGTAAACAGACGGATGGAAACACTAAGAAAGAATCAAAAGTAAATGCTAGAAATCAAAAACACTATAAAGAAAGGAAGAATAACTTTAATGGGATCACAGTGGATTGGACAGGGCAGGGAAAGATAAGTGAGGTAGAAAATATGTCAATAGAAACTTCTCAAACCAAAATCAAAGAGAAAAAAAGAATGAAAAAAATGGAACAGAATATCCAAGAAATGTGGGACAGTTACAAAAGGAGTAACACACACATAACATACACGTAATGGGAATCCCAGAGAAAAACGGGAAAAAGGAACAGAAGAAATTTTGAAAGCAATGATGACTTAGAATTTCCCTAAACTAATGTCAGAGACCAAACCACAGGGCCAGGAAGATCAGAGAACACAGAGCAGAATAAATAACAAAAAAACTACACCCAGGCATATGATATTCATAGTGCAGAAAACCAAAGATAAAGAGAAAATCTTGAAAGAAGCCAGAGGGGGAAAATGTACCTTATCTGTAGAGAAACACAGCTGAGAATTGCATTGGACTTTCCTTGAGAAACCATGCAAGCAAGAAGAGAGTGGAGTGAAATATATAGTCTTGAAAGAAGAGAACTACCAACCTAGAATTTTTTGATCTAGTGAAATTATCTTCCAAAATTGAATGAGAAAGAAAGACTTTCTCAAAAAAACAAAAATTGAGGGACTTTTTCCCAGTAGACCTGCCTTACGAGAAATGTTATAAGAATTTCTTCAGAGAGAAGAAAAGTGATGCAGGTCAGAAACTTGGATCTACATAAAGAAAGGAAAAGCACTTGAGAAGGAATAAATGAAGGTAAAATAAAATATTTTAAACTTTATTTTTAATGACTCTAACAGATAACAGTTTGTTCAAATGGATCAGTGATGATGTATTTGGTGATTATCACTTATGGATAAGTGAAATGAATGACAGCAATGTTATAAGGGACGGGAGGGAGGAATTGGGAATACTCTGTGAGGTACCTGCACTACCCTCAAAACAGTGTAGTGTTATCTGAAAGTGGACTTAGATTGGTTGTAAATGTATGTTGCAAACTCTAAGGCAACCACTAATTTTTTTTTTAAAGGAAGTGAGTCTGAAGTCAGCGATATCCCCTTTCTAGGCATTTGTGGAAGTCAGAAACTGCATAAAGCAAGCATAAAACCACAGAAATGCAGAACAAAGTATTCAGTAGTTGGCTATGCTGAAGAGTAGACAACTGGATTTCAGGAGCAGATAAGAAAGAGGAGACCTTAGTGAACTCTGTCATCTTACAATTGGGATCCCTGGACAGCTGTATTCTAAAACTGAAAAATTCAATATTGGAAATTAAGATATCAGTGGGCAAGCACTCCTTCCTTGACCAAACATTAGTCAGCCTCCTCTGAGCCCTCTTCTGCTCTGTAGTTCTTGGTCTTCCAGCCCAGTTTTCTAAATGTGTGTTCTAAAATGTATATGGAAATACAAAGGAATTAAAATAGACAAAATAATCTTGAAGAACAAAGTTGGAGGAGACACACTAACTGATGTCAAGACATACTACAAAGCACAGTTATTGGTTTGTGGATACTTAAATAGATTATCACAATAGAATAGAGACCAGAAATAGACCAACATATACACATTCAATTGACTTTTCCCTAAGGCCTCAAGGCATCTTAGTAGAGAAAGTCTTTTCATAAAAATGGTACTTCAGTAACTGACTAAACATATGGGGAAAAAAACAACAAAATGCCCCTAACACATTTTTCACAAACTTCAATTTGAGATGGATCATAGACCTAAACATAAAAGCTAAATCCATAGAAATTTTATAAGAAGTCACAGGAGAATAACTTTTCAAACTTCAGGTAGGTAAACATTTCTTAGAAAGGACACACAAAAAAATCATAATCATAAAAGAAAAAACTAAATTGGAACTAATGATAATTTAAAACTTCTACTCCTCAAAAAATGCAACTAAGAAAATGAGAAGGCAAGCCACAAACTGGGAGAACAGTCTCAGGACATAGATCTGACAATGGAGTGAAGGAGCCATCCTGTAGGGTCCTGGGGTGATGGACACATGAATCTACGCATTTGTCAAAACCCATGGAGCTGTACATTCCAAAGAGCAAACGTTATTGTATGCAAACTAAAGAATAAAAATTAAACCAACATGTGAAGAGATCCGGAGATGGAGTGTCAAGTGCACCTGGCTATCACAGATGTAGGACACAACCCCACTGAAGGGGGTGGGCGGGGGCTATGTGGAAGAGCTGAGCAAGTTAGCTTAGAAAATGGTTTTTTAACTGGAAATTGTAAGACTAAAGACAAAGGGACTGTACCCTAGTTGTAAATTTGCTTTTCATGGTGGTGTGGATTAATAATTATTAAAATGCTACATGTATACTGGTGTTGAACAAATAAGAAATGGATGCTGGATGGTTGGAGTTGAGTTTCTCATTGTTGGAAAGGGAAATTACAAATAACCAAGAAGAAAAGGCTGGAATGAGCTCCATGGTGTGTTGGATTAGTCAGAGAAATCAGTTATGAACTCATCTGTGTGTGTGTACATATGCACACACATGCATATATATATGCACATGCATATGCATATACACATACACACATGCATACATACAGATGGATACAGAGATGACATGTGTATGTGTGCATACACTGATTAGAACACAAACACATGATATCTAGCCTGTCCACTGAGGGCCTTGACCCCTGGGTACCAACATCCAGACTTTGGTTTCTAGATATTATTGTCCTAGAAAAGAAACCAGTGCTCCTTGAAGAAATGTCTGATTCTAGAACAGTGACAGGGAATATACAAGATGAGCATGGAGCATCTCTCATTCCAGAAAGGAAGGAAGTGTTGAGAAAAGTGAAATGATGGGGACATATCAAAGGAACAAATGAGCCACCCTGAGCTCTACCAGTAGCTGGAAACACTTGAGCAACAATACAAACAATGGAGTATTGGATTACAATCTGTAGGATATAATACATTTGTAGTCATACAAATAAATGGTTAAATATACAAATAAACGACAGAGAGGAGGCAAACCTTCCTTACAGAAAAATCTCAAACAGCGTGTGTAGATACTCTCCCCCATAGGAGGTCCAGCTTAATCCATCTCCCACCCACTTAGAGTGGTCTGAATTTAGTGACTCATTTCCAGGAATAGAGTATGGAAAAGGAAACATATTAACTTCACACTAGAGGAACCTGGCCAACACTCCTTAATCAAGGGATGCCGTAAATATGCCACTGACGTATGTGGAGGCCAGGTACCCCCGATAGGGTGTGATCAGAAGGGCACGTCCCTCTGTCATATTCTTTCCAAAAACCCCTAACCAAATCTAATCAGGAGACAATGCATCCACATTCTGCAAAGTACCTGACCAGGACTCCTAAAAACTCTCAAGGACAGCAAAAACAAGGACAATCCGACAGACCAGCACAGACCAGAGGAGGCTAAGGAGACATGAGAGCTAAACACAATGTGGGATCCTGGAACAGAAAATGGGCATTAATAAAAAAAAATGGTGAGGTGGCATAGTGGTTGACTTCGTGTGTTCTGCTTCGGCAGCCTGGGGTTCACACGTTCGGATCCCGGGTGCAGACCTGTGCACTGTTCATCAAGCCATGCTGTGGTAGGCGTCCCACATATAAAATAGAGGAAGATGGGCACAGATTTTAGCTCAGAGCCAATCTTCCTCAGCAAAAAGAAGAAGATTGGCAATGGATGTTAGCTCATGGCTAATCTTCCTCACACACACACACAAAAGGCAAAATCCCAATAAAGGATGGAGTTTTTTTTACTAGGAAAGTATCAATATTGTTTTCTTAGCTTTGACAAACACATCATGGTAATGTAAGAGGATAACTTTAGGGGAAAGTGAAACTGGATGATGGACGTAGGGAAACTCTCTGTACTTCTGTAAATCCATAAACCAGAAATCATTCTGATAGAAAGTTTACTTTAAAAAATTTTAATTGTGCAGTGTTTAGCCCAGTGTTGGGATTCAGTAAATATGGTTGAATGAAAGAATTACATATGTAAATGACTTAGCATGCCTGGAACACAGTAAGTAGTCAGTAATATGAAAATTTAGGGTAACAATTAAAAAGTAATAATAAATTACCCTTGATTAGGGATCACACCAAACACTTTCAAGAGAAAACCCAATACTGATTTCAGTGAAGTTTTTATGTCTTCAGTGTATGGATCATACGTAGGTTCCTTTCCTTAACACAGTCCCTTGGCTGTTAAGATTATTTCTAACACCTCTAAGCAAGAACTACACACCAATAAAATTCAAGGTCCTTTTTAAAAATAATATACTTATCTTTAAATTTCCAGGTACAAAGAAAAATCTGATACTTTTATTGTATTCTTCTTGTCCTTTTCTGCTAAAATTAGTTTTTGGTTAATGCTTATTCTCTAAGCGGTACTTTTTTGATGTTGCCATGGCAGTTCAAAAATAAATTAAATTTTAACCTTCCTAGTGTCCCATTACACACGGGGGCAAATACAAGATGGACTTTAGAATTTTTCATGAATTATGCTAGATGTTCTTACGTGTTAACTCAAAGGAATGCAAAGCTCAGCTTAAATCCCAAGGGTACACCCTATCTGAACCCAAGTTGATAAAAAGAACTTTCAAGACCAACAATTTTAAATGCATTTTTTTTTCTTTCTTTTCAACTTTGTGTTTCAGCTGAAGGCTCCGTAAACATAGTGCTGGGGTGAAGGATATCTTGTTTCTTAGCTGCAGTACAATTTCACAGAACATGGAAATGAGAGACAGAGAAGAACGATTAAATCATCGCGTCCGCTCCCTGCCGGCACAGGATTGCTCCCTGCAGTACATTTTCCGTTGCTTTGTTGATTTTGAAATGACTCAAGAAAGGAGGTTTCCATCACTTCCCTCGGGAGACTTTTCAATGGCTTAATAGCCCTCACTGCTAAGATTGCTTTCATTTTCCTTCACTCAATTTTCCTTTGCTTAATTTTATTCTGTCTTTTCCAGTTATACTCCCAGGGACATGCTCTCCCCTCCCCAGTACTTAGAGGGAGTTATCATCTGTTAGACATCCAAGGCATGAATTTAGTTCTTTTCATCTCCATCAGAAACCCAATAGTCAGTCTTCCTTAATTGTTCTCTTTGGCTTTCTTTGGAGACATTCGATTTGTTGTCAATTAATACCAGATCGATTTATGCAAAATATAACTAAATTATTAGTATTCCTTTTATCCCAGAACTCTATAACGTGTGTTTAATATATTCTTGGATGAACAGCAAGCTCTTCTGTAATCTTTTTAACATTCATTTAGTCCAACATTGGGCTCAACATTGTGCCAAGAAAACTGTACACTGCTTTCCATGGACTTAAACCCCAAATCCAAACATGCCCCCAGAAGAGCAGAAGGGAAATGGCCGACTTCCAGACAACAAACTGGCCTGATTAGAGGTGGAGCAATTTCTCATCCATGCATAGGCTTCTATGTTTTTCTAGGAGATTTGCAAAATTAAAATAAGTTATGATTTACTTTAAATAAAATATATGCTTGGAATTGTTAGAAAGATATATTCAATAGCTTAAAAAGTTTATCTTTTGATATTAGAAACTTTAAAAGGAAAAATTCAATAAATTTTGATACTTAGGTTTGTAACATGGGAATTAGGGTCCTTATCCTTAGCCCTGGGGAAGGGCCCTGGGGTCAGGGGAACAGACCAAGGAGCATTTAGCCTGAAGCCACTGAAGCCTGAGGGCTCCTCAGTTTCCTGTCCCCTGTGGTGGTCTGAATGTCTGTTTCCCTCAGAACTCATACTTTGAAACCTAGCCCCCAGGGTGATAGTATTAGGAGGTGGGGCCTTTGGGAGGTGATCAAGTCGTAAGGTGGAGCCTTAGTGATGGGATCAGTGCCCTTATAAAAGCTGACCAAGAAGGCTCCTCTCTTCTGCCATGTGAGGACACTGGGGGAAGACAGCCATCTATGAACCAGGAAGCCGGTTCTCACCAGACACTGAATCTGCAGGTACCTTGATCTCAAACTTCCAGCCTCCAGAACTGTGAGAAATAAATCTTTGTTGTTTATAAGCTCTCCAGTCCCTGGTATTTTGTTACAGCAGCCCAAGCTGACTAAGGCACCCGCTTCCTCCCGGTTAGCTCTCAGAGTTGCTGGGATATTCTCAGGTGTGTATGTGGGCGGGTAGACAATTTGCAATGTCTCAGGGGAAGCATTTCTATGTGAGCATATCTGCTCAATTGCCCAAAGACAGTTCAGAAAGATCAAGACCTAAATCTCTAATGTTCTAGCAATTTGTTATTATGTATGCATATTTTCATTCTAATTAGGTATTCCATTTCTTCCCTAATTTTGTATCTACAATTTTGTAATATTTTTCTCAACAAAGATCACCCAAATTGTCTAAGCTTTAGGTCACATCATTGTGAACCCAACTTTGTTGGGCTGATGATGCTGCAGGTTCCTCAAACCACAACATCAGCCAAGCTGAAGTCTCCAGGCATCGGCCCGAGATGAGGGCAGGGAGTCTGTTCTATTCCTCTCCCTCTGCCAGGTGATCAAACGGAGAACCCAGTAGTGTACTTGGGGGACCAAATGATAAAATTGATTCATTCAGGGTTGGAGGGACAGTCATTTTATTCCCTAAATTATTACAGGTTCTGATAACTCCTGCAAGCTTAAACTTAAAAACTCAAAACCTTAGTGATCTTATTGAACTGATACTTCCTGGTTTTATTTGACTACAAACCCACCTTTTTTTCTTTTTTAACACACTACCCACCATTTCACTGATGGACTTAGCATTATGAAGAACACATTCTAGGAAATATTCCACTGTTGCATCCCCCACAAATCTAGCATAGTTCTCTTTACACCATAGGACTTAAAGGACACATTTCATTAATTTGATTATTGAATCCTATAAAGAGGTAAGAAAACTAGACAGAAACCATGAAGCTTAATGAATCAAAGTCTCACTATTCCTTAGACAGGAACAAACACACCCTGACGGAGACAAGAGGAGTTAGAGCAGAAGGCTGTCTTGCTCCTGGGTGATTTCACACTTTACTGTCTCCACATGGCCCCACGTCTCTGGTCCTTGAAGGCACTTTTCCACCTGAAGTGTTTTGGGCCAGTCATTCCAGACCCCTGCCTGGCTGACAAATCATGCAGAAAGACTGTCTGCCTCAAGCCTCACCAGAGGTTTCTTGAAATGCCATCTGGGCTGATGTTACTTATCCAGCTGTATTTCTTAAATCTTTAATTAGCAACAGGTTTTTGTGTGCAGACAGAATGCAACCCCTGGGCTACTTCATGTGCCAGTGAACCTCACATGCTCCTGGGAAGGCTGGGTTCCAAATGTGTTCTCTGTATGCTTCCTCCACAAATGCTCTTTGTTGGAATCCTGAGAGGAAACAAATTATTCTGATGCCTTCAAAGTGAAAGTGAATGCCAATTGATCTGGAAAATCCTAATATCCATATGATTTCTTCCACAAAATCAGATATTTAGGAAGATGAATATATCCTGCTGATTTTATATATACTTCTTCTATCAGTTTTTGAGGGAAGGTAATTGAAATCCCCAACTATAATTGTTGATGGGTCTATTTCTTTTAGTTTTTTCACACGTTTTTGAAGAATTATTATTAGGTGAATTAACCCTTACAATTGTTGTGTCCTCTTGATTGATTCACTCCTTTATTATTCTGAAAAGTGCTTTATCTCTGGTAATACTTTTTTCCTCTAGAATATAATTTTACTGATAATATGGTCAATCCAGCTTTCTTTTACAACTACTTCTAACACTATCATTTTACTATATTAGTATTTTTATATTTAAGTTCATTGTAGTACTGAAAGTGCTGCAGTGTATACTTGGGTCTTGTGTTTTAATCCAATATGACAATCTGTGTCTTTTAATTGCGTAGTTTGGACCATTTACACTTAATGAAATTTTTGCTATCATTAAGTTTGTCTATCATTTTGCTATTTATTTCATATTTGTTTCATCTATTCTTCATTCCTCTTCTTCTACCTTCTTTTGAATTAATTGCATTTGTAATGATTTCATTCAATCTCCCTTGTCAGATTATTAGCTATAACTTTTAGTTTAGTTATTTAGTGGTTGCTTTA
This sequence comes from Tapirus indicus, assembly GCA_031878705.1. Classification (NCBI taxonomy): domain Eukaryota; kingdom Metazoa; phylum Chordata; class Mammalia; order Perissodactyla; family Tapiridae; genus Tapirus; species Tapirus indicus. Next base: position 5,735,609 of record CM062923.1, on the reverse strand, counting down.
GGGTTTCTAATATACATCTTTTACATGCCACAGTCTAATTTAAGTGATTTATACCACTTCAAGTATAGCATACAAACCATAAAATTGTATACTTCTATTTATCCCTCCCAACTTCTGTGGTTATACATTTCATTCCCATATGTTATAAACCATATGATACATTATTCTTTTTGTGTAAACACTCAAGAATCTTTTAAATGTATTTAAATAATAAGAAAATATTCTCATATTTTTACTCATGTAACCATCCCCAGTACTTCTCATTCCTTTGGATAGATCCATAATACTTCCAGCACCATTTTCCTTCTGTAAAGAAGAAAATAATGCAGGTCTGCTGGTGATGGATTCTGTCAACTTTTATAATTCTAACATCTGAGTCAGTCATGGGTCAGTTGTGATGTACTGATTGATCTTCTCATTATGAGTTGTATATTCCTGCTTATGCCTGGTGATTTTTGTTTTGATACCAGAAAATTCAATTTGATCTTGTCAGTCACTGTATGTATTTTTATTCCTATAAATATTCTTGAGGCTTTTTCTGGGATGCAGTTACGTTACTTGGAATTAGTTTAATACTTCTGAGTCTTGATTTTAAGATTTTTAGAGTATACCAATGCAATATTTAATCTAGAGCTAATTATCTCCCACTGCCGAGGCATGACTGTTCTGAGTACTATGCCCAATATCCCATGAATTATGAGAATTGCTAGTCGGGCATGTGGGACAGCCACTGATCCTAGCAGTGTTATGATTGGTGCTGTGCTTTCTGATTCTCTCAGGTAGTTCTTTCCTTAGCCTCAGGCACTTTCTTTACATGTATTGTGAATATTCTGCTTAATATTCAAGAGGGACCTTCTGCAGATTTCTGGAGTTTTTTCTGTGTGTAGATCTTTCCTCTTTAGTATCCTGTCCTTTAAACTCTAGCTTCCTTGTCCCTGAAATCTCATCTCCATCTTCTTATCTCCAAATTTTACCAGACTTTGCACTACACAACATGGCCTGGAAATTCCGCCAAGGCATTAATCTTGGGAAATCACAGGGCTCACTTAACTTGTTTCCCATCTCTCAAGGACCACTGCACATTTTGCCTGATATCTAGTGTCTTGGAAACACTTATTTCCCATATATTTTATGGTTTTATGGTTGTTTTAAGTGTTAGGGTAAATCTGGTCTTTGCTACTCCATTTTAGCTGGACTTGGATGTCTATCTTTTAGCAAAACTTGGATGAAGTATTAAAGATACTGAAAGTTAAATACAACATAATAACTTACAAATACAATTAAATAAGATTTATATAATCATCTCAAACCTTCAACAATCTGAACATTTATCCAGTTCATAACCTATTTTTATGGATCCAGTGCCAGGTCACCCACAACCACAAAGGTTTCAAAGCCCAAATGAGTCTGAGATTCAGGGAAAGAAGGGAGTCTTTACTTTAACTCATATGTCTTTATTTTTATCCTTGAACTTCCAGTGTACTAGAATAATTAATAGGAGAAATATCCATTTCCTTTAAAGAAACCCCCACCTCCAACCATGGGGATGTTGTTCTGGTCGTATCTATTATTTTCTTATTTCCTATATTTTAAGTGTCATTTAGTGTAGAGTACTAATGTTTCAGTCTGTGAGTGCTGTCCTACTGGGTTTATCCCAGACTTGTTCAAAATTATTCAATATTAGAACAAGATACTGACTTAATCTCCTCCAGTAGGTATCTCTAGCATCACTCCATATTCAGTTGATACCTGCCAAATGATAATGTGTTAGTTTCCTACAGTTGTCATAACAAATTATCAGCAACTTCTTGGGCTAACACAGCAGAAATTTATTTTCTCACAATTCTAGAAATCAGAAGCCTGATAGAAAGGTGCCAGCAGGGCCATACTCCCCCTGAAGGGGAGAATATTTTCTTGCCTCTTCTGGCTTCTGGAGCCTCCTCTTGTCCCTTGGCTTGTGGCAGCATAACTCCTCAGTATTTGCTCTTAAGGAGTTCCAAATGATTGGATGAGGCCCACCTACGTGATTGACTTTTCTTAAAGCCAACTGATTGTAGATGTTAATTACAGGTACAAAACACCTTCATATCACACCTAGACTAGTGTTTGATAAATGACAGACCTAGCCAAGATGACAGTGACAGATAAGACTAACCATCATGAAACCTCTTCACTAAACTTTTGCACCTTAATATGGCATCTGTGCAACTCAGGGATCTGCAAAAACATTCTTAGGAATCCTCAAACTCTAAATGATTTAAAATGGGTTTTTTTTCTTCTAAATTCTTTCTTGAAATGATTTCACTGGCTATAAAGATGGAGGATGAACGTTCTCTTTTCAGCATAAGTGAATGTTGAGACACATTTTCAAATATTAAGAATACTACCTCTGATTTAAATTTATATATATTTATATTGAATTACATATTTTTTACTAAACATTTATATATTTATATTGAACTTATATATATATATATTTATATTCATTTTATATATATACATTCATGCATTGCTTATCAACAAGGCAACATTCTGAGTGATGCATCATCAGGTGATTTCGTTGTTGTGTAAACATTGTAGAGTGCACTTACACAAACCTAGATGGTATAGCCTACTGCACATATAGGCTATAGGGTACTAATCTTATAGGACCCCCATCATATACACAGTCCATCATTGACCAAAATATTGTTATGCCATGCATGTCTGTATATATATATAATAGAGAAAGAGAAAAGTTGAAAGAATAGAACAATGAACTGTAATCTCTCTTAAAGTATCCTCTAGCTAACTATAAAGTTTCCTAGATATCCAATTCAAGCATGGCCAGAAAGTGGTCTCTCATATTCTGCTTTTCATGAACACTGTGTCTGCCAGACTTTAAGGCAACCCCCATGATGCCTACTCTTGAATTCACCTTTGTGTAATCCTTACTCCTTGATTGGGCAGGACCTGTGGCTTGCTTCTAATCAATGGAATGTGGCAACAGTGACACAACTGATTGTGTGTACATGATTACATAAGAGTGTGGTGCCTGCTTGTTAGAGTCTTTCTCTTTCCATTTCTAGCTCTCAAGAAGCAAGCTGACATGAATACGACAAATGCAAGGACAAGAATTCTGCCAACACTCTCAATGAGCATGGAAGCAGAGCCCTCTCCAGTCAAACTTTTTTTTTTTTTTGGTGGGGAAGACCAGCCCTGAGCTAACATCTGTTGCCACTCCCCCCCCCCTTTTTTTTTGCCGAGGAAGACTGGCCCTGGGCTAACATCCGTGCCCATCTTCCTCTACTTTATATGGGACGCCACCCCGGCATGGCTGACAGGCAGTGCGTCGGCAGGCGCCCGGGATCCGAACTCGCGAACCCCGGGCTGCCAAGCGCAGACTAAACCGCTGTGCCACCGGGTGGCCCCTCCAGTCAAACTTTTTGATGAGAACGTAGCCCAGCCAACACCTCGATTGCTGCCTGTGAAACCCCAAGCATAGGACCCAGCTAAGTGGAGCCCAGACTTCTGATCCTAGAAACTGTGACATGATAAATGTGTGGGGTTTTCTAATCCCCAAAATTTGTAGTAGTTTGTTACACAGCATAGAAAACCTAAGATAAACACTCACCTACCTATCCATCTCAAATTAAATATGAGTGTATATGTGTATGTGTTTAAAATTGTCCATTATTTTCTTTATTTAGCTTTTTTCCCTAAACCATATCTAAGTTTCAGACATCATGATGCTTCACCCCAAATACTACAGTGAGCATCTCATCAAAATAAACACAATCGCCTATAATCATAACATAATATCTAAGCAAATCAACAATAACACCAAACTCTCATGTAAAACTCAACAGCATCCATATATTTTTTGAGATCCTCTAAGCCTTTTTTTTAACTTTTCGAAGAGGTCCACACATACCCATTTAGGAAAACTATTTTAGCAAAGCTCTGCTAAAAGATATACATAGAACAAATTATTAAATTGGATACATAAATGACTAAACAGTACTGCATTTAAAAGTATCCACAGCATTGCTAATTTCCTGTGTTCATCCCAAGAACAGTGGGTGAGTACTGGGTTACCTGCATATTTGAAGGCCACACAATGTCTATCTACGGCAGAAGCCACTGAGATCTGGCAGCCCTTCCTGTCTCTCTCTCATCTCCAGCCCCAGAGCTAGTAGTGTCCACTCCAGATTCTTTAAATTGCAAACAACAGAAATCCACCTAGACAAATTTGAATAAATTGAGTATGCATTACTTCAATAACTTCAAAATGTTGTAGAACTCAAGAAGGGAAAACAAAATTAAGTTTAAGTCAGGCTTTACGAGATTGGAACTAGCAATTGGCAAGTGAAAAGTCTAGTACACTTCTGTCTCTCTGTCTGAAAGTCTGGCCTATATTTTTCTGCTTATTTATATTGAATTTAGCACAGCATAGTCACCAACTCTGATCTAAATTATGACTTTACAATCCCAGAGTTTCTATTCCCTGACTCAGACTCTATGTCCCATTCCCATACCCAGGTATACAACATACTCTCCTTTTCCACTTATCCAAAGGGAAGATTGGATAGGTAGACAATCATTGTAAAAAGCAGCCTATTATGAACCCCACAGACAATTATAACCACTGCTCTAAATGGCAACTCTCATCTCAACACGCAAGTCAAAGAGGGGCAGGTGACATCCAGCACTTCAGCTGCTGACCAAAACTACATGTGTCCTACAGAAGCTGGATGCTAGGGATCTGATTCTGACTCAACTCATATTTCAGTACTTATTCTCAATCAGGTAAACATGGAAACACACTGCTTCTATCTAATTTATCCCACAGACAAGGCACCATAGATGTTAACCTTCTGAAACACATCTTCCTTCTCAGTCTATACATGTATAACTTGTCCATGGATCAGTCAACACTTGAAGCTTCCGAAGATACCAGAAAATTCACCTGTAATCTTGCTCTCTTGATCTTTTTCAACTACAGATTTTGTCAAAAAACCAGAAAAGTACAAAACCAAATCCAGGGATTGAGGCCAAACTTATCTACTTATCTGGCATCAATAGATATGTGAAAAAAAAATCCCTGTCACCAGCAGAATGGGTGTAAACTTCCTACTTAATGAAGACAGTGTCTATTGCCAGGCTTCCTCTTAATTGGAATAAAACTGAAATGTTGATGGATAAAGGGAAGGAAATCAATCTTGTGATTTTGATTATTTGTTTTCAACATCCACACATGTTTTGACCTGCAGACGTGGCCCTGCAGTTTTATTACAAGACTTACCAAAAAATGAAAAGCTAAACACAGCACAAGGTGTGTAAGATCTGTGGCTCCATGTTTATGGTTGCCTACACAGTACTAGAAACTTAATTTCTTCAGCGTCACCATCTCATTGGTAGACTGTGTCATTCTTCACCAATATCCAGTTTCCATTCTCATTGGAGGATTATGTGTCCCCATCACATCGATCTCAGGTGTGTCCATATGGCTTGTTTCAGCCAGTGAAGTGTAAGAAATGACATGTATCACTGGCAGAAGCTCTAGGAGCTATGTGCACTTGGCTGTTTTCCCTTTTTCCCCACCATGGCTGTCAACAAAAGTACAGAGAGAGGTTGATCCCAGATCCTTTTCATCCTTTATTAAGTAGATCCCTAGTGTCTGGCTTCTGTAGGACACATGTAGTTTTGGCCAGCAGCTGAAGTGCTGCAGACAGACTAGAGCCCTCAGCTGACCTAAAATGATCATCCAGTCGGCGCAAGAACTAAATCGTTGGTGTTTTACAGTTCCTTCGTTACCCTGGTATAACCTAGTGTATCCTGACTAGTATCCTTTACTGCTGACCTTTATATGTACTCAAGAAGACAGCAACAACTGTTTAGCTATTTGCCCTCTCTCTCCTATTTCTTTGTCAAAGTCATCGTCTACATTGCTGCTAGTGTAAATCTTGTGAGATCCGAACGTGTTCATGCCTTATTAAGATCCTCCTATGAAATACAGTGTAAAGTCAAAACCCCTAGCACAGAAAATAAAGTCACCAATGATCTGCCACCTGCCTACCAGATTGCCTTCCACTCCTCTCAAGTTAAGCTTCTTGCAGTACTTGAATTACTGCCATTCTTTCATATTTTCTGAATTTGGTCATGAAATGTCCTCTACCTGTAGGACAGATCTTCGCCAGCCATCCTGTAAATCCTTACTCATTCTTCAAAACTCATCTCAGATGAACATTGATCTTCAGTTCAATGAAGTTCTCCCTGCTATTATCCACCACCAATGCTATCCCAGTCTCTAAGTATAGCCCTCATATGGGATTTGGCACTTGGTTTTGTAATTGTTTCTGTACTTATCTGTCTCTTTACTCAGAATGTGAGTTCCTTAAAAGCATTTTTTTTTCAGTTAGGACAATGAAGCTCAAAGATTAAGTAAGTTGCTTAAGATTAAACAGTTAGTAAATTGCAGAACTATAAGCTGAACTGGAGTCTCTGGCTCACACACTTTCCAGTACACGCTGCCTGCCTCCAGCTGAAGCAGAATACCTGCATTCCAGTCCTTGCTCTGCAGGCTGTGCGCCACAGAGGAAACTCACAGCAGTGGTGAGTTTATGACCAGACGATTCTGCAATGTGGTCCATGAGATCCTCAGAATCAGGAAAAAGACCATGGATATCCAGTCCTTCTCATTGTTCTTCAGTAAGGTTTTTGTGGATTTATGTTTTAATTTTCTTACTCATTCAAGATTGATTGGGGATGTCATCAGGGTTCTTAAACCCTTTTTGATGAGGTGGGATGAACAATGGACCCTTCTCTGGAGATCTCTATTCTGGTTCTTTCCAAGGCCACTAACTGGTTTGGGCCAAGGTCATATGTCTCTGGATAAAAACTGAACTTCCTTAAGATGATCCCTATGGTCTCTCGTAGCGCTAACATGGCGTGACTGTAACAGTATGGTTCATCCAACCAATAACAGTCAACATTTACTGAGGACGTTCCCAGCATAAAGTCTTAGGATCAAATACAGGGACTGTTCACTAAAATTTTATTTTAGAGTCCTTATGCAAAGACTTGAAGGTATTGTTGATGGAATTCACTTTTTCTCTCCTACACTCCTCTCTCTGTATATCAGGTTAGTAATTCCACAACTTTGCAGCCAGCATCTTCTTGTTTATTACCAATGGCACCCTTGGTGTGTCCCTGTGGAGTGACTGTGGGGAAATTAAATGTTTTCACGCTGGGTGCAATCCTTCAAAGAAAGTTCTTGCCTGAGACAAATTTTCTCCATAGGTTGTAGTTAGTAATTTGCTTCCTGTTAATAATTCCACACACATTGATCTCACAGCAGCTGGTGATTATTTGGCACAAAACCCTCTGGATTTATTTTAAATTTAGAAAAAAATTTGCTCCAGTACCTGCTTCCCGGTTGGGCATTTCCTTGGGATATCAGAATATTCTGAATAGCTCGATGAGAATGACCAGTGTTCTCAGCAACAACAAAGCCTCAAACTTTTCATCCAACTGCCCACAGGAAGAAGATTATTTTTTTCATGCAACTGAATTTCTTCAAGCAGTTTCAAGTATAAAGCCTTTTATAGCTTCATCCCAATTCACTCAGGCATAAATCGCTAGAACAAGGCATTTTCTTTTTAAAACCAGCTTCTCTTTTGCCCTTCACATCATCGCCCTCAAAAAAGAATGGTTATTTGCCACTAAGCACCTAAGATCTGTATTGAGAGCCCATTTAGTGCTAGAATAGAAGCTCCATTAAGGCAGTTTTCACTGTTCATTGTGGCATCTTCAGCAGCTGGAAACCATGTTGGGTATAGACTGTGTGCTCAAACATCTGTCGTGATTGATCAAGAACACCAAACCACATTTTGTATTGCACCAATCTTACCATCTCTTGTCAAATATCAAAGGTGGGTTAAGATTACTCAGGATATCACATAATGACCACTTCTCTAAATACAATTTTACTATCCATGCACCCGATTTCTCAGAGATAATCACACCTGAATGTGTGCACATCTCCTATCTGGTTATCTTGCTTTCAGGAACCTTTAACAATTGATCCCATTCAACTCCACCTCCAAATGGGGACCCTTGATATACCACATTCATCATTTTGTTTCTCTCTTTCTAAAGACATTAATGCTCCTGTTGTCTTCAAGATCAGTTAAAATTCTCAACAAGTGCTTAAAGCTTTCTGAAATTATCCCCAGTGGAAACTTTATGCCCCAAATGTAACATGTTCACTCTTTGCTGCCTTTGTTGATCCAATTGCTTTCTGTTCTTCCAGGATTGTCTCAGTAGTATCTTCTCCATGAAGCCCTCCCTGACCAATGTAGCAAAAGCAAACACTTTTTTCTCAGAAACTCCTATAAAAGTCATGTGCATCATTCCTTTATGTCAAAGGCATCATGAGTTGGAGGGAAATGCATAACATTTGGAGTGGAAGGGCCAAAATTAAATCCCTAATTATATCTGTTAGACAATAATTTTGATCCTTGAAAAAGCCTCTTCACTGACTTGTATGTCAGTTTCCTGATTTGTGAAGTGATGACGATATTATCTGATCCATATGTCTTGTGGGAAGCAAATGAGGTAATGATTGTGGTTTGTGAAGCGCTATATGAATTCTACTTTTCATTATTTACCACACACTACGGACTTGTCAGCCCATCAATTAAAGTTAAGTTTCTTGAATAGGGAACTGGACATTTTGTCTTCCATTGCACTGAATCCTACAGATTCCTTGATTTTAAGATGAATGAAATAAATAAACATTTAAAAAGAACCTAATATGTCTGGCCCTAGCCCCCATCCTCGATGGGCAGGGCTCTCACCCTGTGTTAGGGAAGACAGATGAGGAAATGGACAAGACTACTATGGCAGGTCCATGCTTTGATGATGAATGTGCAGACGGGGGAGGGACGAGTGCTTCTCAGAGAAGATAATCTTCATTTTCCATGCTAAAGGGCAATTAAGATCTTCAACCAGAGAAAATAAAGAAGGGTGTATTAGGAGTGGAGCTAGAAATAACATGTGCAAAGGCCAGGAAGCACCCACAGGTTTTTAAGTGAATGAGTGGTGAGATATTCAGTGTGACCAGAAAGGATCAAGTGGCAAGAGAAGCAAAGGACCAGTAGGAAGGCCAACTAACATGGAGGCCTGCGTGGCAGGCTAAGAAGGTTTTGTGCCGTCCTTTACTACCTTTTCTGGTCAATGAGCATGGGCTGCCCTCCAATGTGTCTGGTCCTCCTCACTCTACCAAGATGTGACCTGCTTTCCATCCTCGCTCACCATCACCTTCTAGTCCCTGCAGTGTGACACCTTCTCCATCTACTCCTGTAATCATTGTAAATTTCAGATCTATTATTTCTCATTTGACCTTGGACACTCTTACAGAATCCAACCCTACCTCAACCCACAATGAGAGGAAAGAATCACACTGACCTCAGCCCTCCTGTAGCCCTTAAAATGTACCCTTTATCAGGGGAAGGGAATCGATTAATCCTGAAGACACTGAGGTCCAACATTTGAAAATTATGCTATTGCATTTAGTAAAAGCATTTAAGAGCACCTGGGAGAAATCCAATTTGAACTCGAAAAATTTAAACATAAACTTAGGAAGGCTGACCTTCCGTGTGTGGGTGGGTATCATTTATGTGGCGGGAAATGGGAAAACACAGGTATTGTACAGATAATGCCTGGACAGGACTTCAAGGTTCTGAATGCTGTCAACAAAATGAAATGGAGAATTATGCTTTGACCTCAGAATTCATAGACCTAACCTATGATTGCATGTTTCAGCTTTCTATAGTTTCCCCAACTGATAATGAGGGTGTCAAAATATCACTCACCAAGCAATTTTCAATAAGTTGAGAATATTCAGTTAGATTGGATCTTCACTAGGAAATGCAATGTGTCACAGGGAATCAATGGAAGCAGTTTCACTGAAGTAATAGTGGGACGGGTGAGACCACCTGTCCTTTGTGCTGCGTCCCCACCACAAACCGGATTCCTGCTCTGTGAGACCCGATTGTGCCGGGTTGGAAAGCGTAACTCCGGGGCTCAGATGGAAAGTGTCAGTCTGAAATTACAAACACAAGCCGTGTTGTATGCTGCGAAACCTTCGGACACAGTGCACTGGGCTTTTTGGGAATCTTTAGAACAGTAAAAGGAAGTCAAAGTATCAGTGGCCTTTATTCTAGATCTTCTCTAGCCAGAGACTAGACAGCAGAGCTACATTCTATCAAATGTTGACTCCCAAATGTTCACTTATTGATCCATTTATTCATTCAAGGGATATTTCCTACAGACCCACTCTGGTTCATGGAACATGGAACCAGAAAGATGACAGTAAGTGAGGTAAGAGACACACCTACCCCCCTTTTCAATGTCCACTTCACTAGTGTTTGCTCAAAGTTCATATGAAATAAAAATATGTATTTCCTTTGTGTTGGACAGTTGTGTCACACTCTTGTAAAATATCCTTCCCCTGAGTGGGGACAGGACCTGTGACTTGCTTCTAACCAACAGAATATGGCAAAGGATGTTACTCTAAAGATTGTGTTATGTTCTAGGACAAAGATGAGGGCTACCACTCCATCGTTACCCTACATTATATCAGATTACGACTTAGTCGACTGGAAACAGAGATTTTCCTGCTGGCCTCGAAGAAGCAAACAGCCTTATTGTGAAGTCCCCATGGAGAGGCCAAGTGACAGGGAACTGCAGAGGTCTCTAAGGCCTGAGGGCAGCCAGTTAAGAAGCTGAGGACCTCAGTCGTACAACTGCAAGGAAGTGAATTCTGCCAACAACCTGAATGAACATGGAAATGGATTCTTCCGTAACGAAGCTCCAGATGACAAGGTGCCCAGCTGACACACTCATCACAGCCTGATGAGACCCTGAGCAGAAGACCCTGCTAAGCCACACCTGAACTTCTGACCCACAGAAATGAGAGATAGCATGTATGTTTTAAGACATTATGTTGGTAATCATTTGTTATGCAGCAGTAGAAAGTTAATACATCCTTGATCCTAAGATTCCATTTGATAAGGTATGAAATCAATGTAGTAATAACCTTTATGGGCAACTAGGAATACTGCATTGGATGTACATTGAAAAAGAGAGATCTAAAAAACCTACAGCACATATATTGATGGTGCTTTGCTAAACATAGAGGATGGACTAATAAGGGAAAAAATTGCAAGTTTTCTGACTTCAATGAACTCATAGTACAGAGGAGAGAGACATTAACAACACACAGACTTCCACTGCCACCCAAGAGGGACTCAGCTGACCACAGTCTCTCTCTCCCACTGATTACTGTTGAAAACTCTAAACAGGATACAACAAAATACTACTTGGGGTCTCTGAAAACTAGGCAATGTCAGGTGGACTGAGAACTGAAGTCAAAACTTGGTAACAACTCACAGCCAGAATGAGGTCCACATGTTTCTTTTCCTCCTTTGTCTTCCCACGGGTGAACCAAATTACAGAACTCTGCAGCAGTCACTGACTGCAGAAATGAGAGAAAAAATCAATACAATCAAAAACTCATTCTTTGAAAAGTTCAATAAAATTGATAAAGCACTACCCAGACTGCCCATGACAAAAGAGAAGACACAAACTGTGTAATTCAAGAATGAAAGAAGGAATATGACTGGAGACACTTAAGGCTTTAAAAAGATAATAGCAGAATTCTATGAGCAATTCTATGTCCATGAATTCACCAACATAGATGAAACGGAACAATTCTTTGAAAGTCACAAACATCCAACCTCACTGAAGAAATACGTAATATGATTCTTCCTATATCAAATTAATAAGTTGAATCCATAGTTAAAAGCCTTTCAACAAAGAAAACTCCAGGTCTAGATGGTTTCACTATAAAATTCTACCAAATATTTAAGGACGAAATTCTACCAATTCCATACACTCTTTTCCAAAATACAAAGGATGAAATGCTTCCCAACTCAATTCATGAGACCAGCATTACCTTAATATCAGATCCAGACAAATTAATTACAAGAAAATTATTAACCAATATCTCTCAGGAGCATAGATGTAAAAATCCCTAAATAAATATTAGCAAATTGAAGCCAGCAATATATAAAAAGAATAATATATCACGACCCAGATGGGTTTATCCTGAAATGCAAGGCTGATTCAACATTCTAAAAATCAATCAATATAACTCACCATGTTAAGACTAAAGAATGATCACATGATCATTTCAATTGATGAACAGAAGAAAAATTCAGCAAAATTTAATATCTATTCATGATGCAATATATTAGCAAACTAGGTATAAAATGGAACTTCCTTAAACTGATACAGGGCTTCTGTAAAATATGTAGAGCTAATGTAATACTCTGTGAACAGATTTTATACTTTCCCCACTAAGAGCAGGAACAAGTCAAGGATGACCATTCTCACCACTCTGTTAACATCTTACTGGATAACCAAGACAGTGTAAAAACACAAGGAAAATGTCTATAGACTAAAAGGAAGAAAGAAACTGTTTCTATTAGGAGACGACATGATTAAAAATACCACAGAACCTACAAAAAAGAAGTCTTTGAACTAATGAGGATACAAGGTCAGAACACGAAAGACACCTGGAAATTTTAAAAAAGATAGTTTTCAATAGCACCAAATAAATGAAATTAATAAATCTAACAAGACATGTGCAGCTACTGTAGGTTGAAAACTATAAAACATTGATGACAGAAATCAGAGACGACCTAAATAAATGAAAACAAACTGTGGTGATGGATTGGAAGGCTCAATATTTTTACGATGTCAAATCTCCCCAAACTGACATATAGATGCATTGCAACTTCAATCAAGATAGCAAGAGTATTTTACAGATATTGATAATCTTATTCTAAAACTTATATCGAAAAGCAAAGGAATTAGAAGAGCCAAAGTAATTTTGAGAAAGAACAAAGTTGAAGTTATAACACTACCTATTTTCAAGACTTTCTATAGGGCTAAAGCAATCAAAACAATGAGGTATTGGTATACATCAACACAACAGAATAGATTATCGTAAAATATGAAAAGGCGATTACATGAACAATGGACTGTCTTTTGAAGAAATGGTGCTGGATGAATGGGACTTCCATGTGCAAAACAGATAAACAAAAAGCAAAGAACAAATCTCAACCTATACCTTATCTAAAAATTAACAAAAATGGATCATCAATCTAAATATAAAATGTACTATTATAAAACTGTCAGAAGAAAGCACCAGAGAAAAGCCTTTATGACCTCAGATTAGGCAAAGATTTCTTAACTACGCATGATTCATGAAAGAAAAGATGATAAATTGGACTTTATCTAAATTAAAAACTTCTGCTCTTCAAAAGACACTGCTAAAAGAATAAAGAGACAAGCCATAGATTGAGAAAATATTTGCATATCTGACAAAGGGCTTTTTTCCACAATATATAAGGAACTTAGAAAATTCAACAATTAAAAAGCAAAGATGCCTGTTAGAAAGATGGGCAAAAGATTTTAACAGACATTTTACTGAAGAAGATAGGTGGAAGGCAAATAGGCACATGAAGAGATGCTCAGCATCATTAGTCATTAGCTATTAAAAGTATAAAGAGATACCACTCTACACTATTATAATGGCTGAAAAGTTAGTAATTGACAATATTAAGTCTTAGTGAGGACACGCTGCAAGAAGAACTCTCAGGCATCGATGGGGAAAGGCAAAATGATAAACAACTTTGGAAAACAGTTTGTCAGTGTCTTATAAATTGAAACATACACTTACTCTATGACCAGGCAATCCCACTCATAAGTATTTACCCAACATAAATTGAAAATTGAGTTCAAAAGAATCTACATGAAAAGTTTATAGGGGCTGTATTAATAATCACCCAAAATGGAAATAATCTAAATGAACTTTAATGGCGAATGGACAAATAAAATATAGTACACCAATACTACTCAGCAATAAAAATGAACTGTTGACTCATGCAATAATATGGATACATTTCAAATGCATTATGATAAGTGAAAGGAACCAGACTCAGAATGATATGTACTACATCCCATTTATATGACATTCTGGAAAAGGCAAAACTATAGTGTTGTGGAACAGATCATGGTTTTCAGAATTGTGGGAGGGGCAGCATTAGAGTGTTTATTTAGGGTGATGGAATCCTTCTGTAACTTTATTGCACTAGTGGCTGTATAGTTCTATGCATTTGTCAAAACTCATAGAATTGTACATTGAAAAGTGAATTTTACTGTGTGAATTAAAAAATAAAAGCAAAAAATAATTAAATCATGAGTCAAATAAATATATAACTAGATCTGTTATAACTGCTACAAAAGAGAACATATGAAAATTAGCCTGATCAGAGAGGATAGATATAGACTCTTGATTGAAGTGAGATTTGAAGGAAGAGTAGCATTTCATGGGAGGAGGGGTGGGGGTGAAGGATGTCCCAGACATAGGAAGACCATCTGTGTAGAGCCTTGTGGCAGGAAGAAGAAGGGCATGTTTGGTAACTGAAATAGGGCTGATGCGGCTGGAGTACAGAACATGATAGTGACCTTAGTGCGTCTTATAAACCACGCTAAGGATTTGAGGACCAATGCAAAGCCACTGGAGGATTTTCAGCAGGCACAGGACAAATGTTGCTTCCTCTCAGAGGGGACTCAGGGGAATGAACCATAATTAGGAGCCTACTGTGATGGCTGAAGCAAGAGACCATCAGAATCCCACCTGCACTGGTGCAGTGGTGATAAACAGAACTGAAAGGATTTCTGGAACATTCATAAGGCAAATTGATAAAACTTTGTGATGGACCGGATATGGCACATAAACGAAGAGCAAGTGTCCAATATCCTCTAAGTGAGGGATCCGTGAACTTTACGTTTTAGGTTTAGAAGACCACATGTGGACCCGGTTTCGCATTCTTCTTCTCATTTTATTTTATTCTGCTTTCTATTTTTTAACAACCATTTAAAAAATGTTAGGACCATTCTTAGCTCATGAACCATACCAAACAGGCCATAGGCTGGACTTGCCTCCTAGGGGACTCGGGCTTCCACAAGATAATAGATGCCAGGGCCATTCCATGGAGCAGCAAAAATGGCTTGAATTAACCCATCATGAGATTAAATTTTAAAATGTTGAACTTGAGCTGCCTTTGAGATACCAGATGGAGATATCAAGTTGTCATTTGGATACACAGAGCTGATACTCAGGGGAGAAATCTGGGCACCACGTACAATGCAGCATCGTCTATGACTGGTGGAACAAAGGCAGAGATACAGATGAAGGTGCCTGAGGAAAAGTCAGATTGGGAAGAGGACAGGGTTTGGGACTGAGTCTTGAGCAACTGCAAAATTTCATGTCTGGATTAAAGATGATGTGCCTGCAACAGAAACAGAGAGTGCGGGCAGCGTGATTGAGGAGAAATTAGAACAGGCTGTGTAACAAAAGCCAAGGAATTGCATTAACATGCTAATTTCTTCTTCAGAATTGCACTCAAAATGGGGATTTAAGACTATGAAATTTCTGTCCAAAGGGTTTTCCAAATCGGTAATGGTCCTTAGTTGTTTCATAAACTATTAAGATAAAACAGTGCATTTTTATTGAACTATGCGGGTGACAGCAATCCTTTAACCTCCATAATATAATGCTGACTATTTAGAATAATAACAAGTCTTGTCTGAGTTTACTATTTGGTTAAAACAATCATCTCATTTTTCAAAGTCAAGCAACTTCTCTTCAAATTCAACTGGAAGGGTTTGATGGTGAAAATTACCTGCTTGTGTTATATATAAAGCATATTAGCTTCTCTTAGCTTCAAAATTTATGTTTGTTTTTTAATATATTTGCTAATATTTATTGTTTCTTACTGGATTGTCTGCTATTGCCATATAGTTTGTAAGCTCATAATCCCTTGTATACAAATAACCTTCTTTTCAACAATGTGTCATAATATCATGTTTTAAATAGTACTTTATGAGACAAGTAGAGATTCAAGTTTAAATTAAAATTCAACCACATGTTGTGCTACCAAAGCACATAATTTACTTGAGATGACAACCCAATGTCCAGATACTGTTTACACATGGTTGTTCGCCTGTATAAAGGCAATTTCAAATAGATGGCAGCCTTTTCATCTGCTAGGCAGCTGACAACTTTGGTTTTTACACCAATGTAAGACACGATCCAATTTCAGAAATATTTGTGGAGTATTCAAGTTAGAAAGGCAGAACTTCAGTGTCAATAGTCCAATTATATACAGCAAATTGGAGAGAAAGAAAGCCACAGTAGGGCACAGAGACAGAAAAAAAATGATGCAATTAGGAGAACAGAGCATAAGAGGTGTAAAACAGACTTAATTGGTCTAATTTATGTGTAACTGGAGTGTAAGAAGAAGAAGAAGAAAAGAAAAGACTGGAAAAAATATTTGAAGAGATAATGACTTGTTTCCAAACCTGGTGAAAGATTATAAACTCACAGATTCAATGAGCTCAACAAACTTGGGGAAACTACAGAGAAAATTACAGTTGACAAAACTAAGCATATATTGTCAAATTGCTGAAAACCAAAGACAATGAGAAATTCTTAAAAACAGCCAGAGGAAAATGTTCTACTACATTCAAGGAGGCAACAATAGAACCTTTCAACAGCAAAGTAGGAAACCAAAAGATAACAGAATTGCATCTTTATAGTACAGAAAAGAAAAAGATAATCTCTAAATATATTATCCTATATTCAACAAAAATAGGCTTCAAAAAACAGAGGCAAAATAAAAATCAGAATTAAAGTCATTTTCAGACAAACAGATGCAGAGAGAATTTGTGGTCAACAGAATGACACTTCAAACATCACTAAAGGAAATTCTTTCAGATGAAGGAAAAGGAAGCGCAGAGCTCCAGGAAGGAACGTAAGTGACTGAAAGGGAAACGGGGTCACTCCCCTCTTGTCTTTGTCTACAATTTGCCACATTCATTTTTATTCCTAAAAATGAATGCTTAGTCATACAAAATTTGGAACTTTATATAAATAAAATGATACTGCATGTATTCTTCAGCAACTTGCTTTTTTATTTAAAATTTTGATCCTAAGATTCATTAATTCTTCAAGTGTAGCTGCAATTCATTTCAGCTGCCTAAGGATCAATTTTATGAACATACAAAATTGCATTGATCTGTTCTTTGTAGGACGTTTGGGATGTTTTCAATATTTAGCCACGTTCTTGTGCATTTTGCAAAGCGTATCGTGTAATCCTGTTGTTACAGCATCCGTCTAGGTGCATGATTGCTGGGTCATAGGTTACTTTCATCTTCAACTACATTAGATAATGCTAATTATTTCCCAAAATGGTTTTACCCATTTAGACTACCACTAGCAGTATATAAGTAATCAGTTAGTCCACATTTTTGCCAACACTTGATTTTGTCAGTCTTTAAAATTGCTGCCAATCTTCTGAGTCCAATGTCGTTATGTATTTAATTTCCATTTCCCTGATAAGTGAAATCGAGCATTTTTTCATATATTATTGGCTATTTGAATGTCTTTTTCTGTGAAGTGCGTATTCAGACTTTGTCTCCTTTTTTATTAGATTATTCATGGTTTCCACACAGGTATGCAGCAATTATTATTCTGCATATTGATCCCTTTTCAATCATGTTTGGAGAATATCTTCTTCCAGCTGGCAGCATTCAGTCTCTTTCCTTGACGTATATTTAGTAGAAGAGAGATTCTTAATTTTAAAGAATTTCATTTCTGTATTTTTTATGTTTCTTATTTTTTATGCCTTGTTAAAAATTACACCTTACCATGATAAAGATCTTATCTGCTATTTTCTTTTAGAGTTGTATAGTTATGCCCTCCTTTCCCTATCTATGGATCTGCAATGCCAGTGCTGCCATAAATCAGGTTTCCATCATCAAGTACTGATTATGGGTTCTCTGTTCTGCCTCTTCGGTTACCTGACCTATCACTGAAGCAATACCCTACTCCCCTCCCAATTACTGCAGCACCAGAAGTCTCGGTATTCGTAAGGAAGCCATCCTTCATCCCGCTTACCCCAGCATCTCTGTATTGTTCTTTTTCAATGTCTTTGCTTTTTATTTTTTGCCATTTACTAGTCCATATAAATTTCAGAATTTTTATATTTTTAATTTTATATATCTTATAATTTTATATTTTCATGGTAGATTTGAGTAGATTGCACCTCTTTTTCATGTGCTGCTTTCTGCCTTAAAGTCTAACATGTCTGACATTCGTATAGCCATCACAGCTTTCTTTGGGTTAGTATTTGCCTCTACTTTAAGCTTTCCTGTATTGTTTTGTTTCAGATGTTTTTTTTGCTATGACTAGCACATATTTCTATAAAGAGAAACAATTTTAACCAAGCCTGATAACCTTTGTCTTTTAACTGGATATTTTAGTTCACTCTCAATTCTATTATTATTACACACACACATATATGTATGCACTTATTTCTACCACCTGATTTTGTGCTTTATATCGATTCACTTCACCTTACTTTTAATTGGTTATATACTTTTTCATTTGTCTCCTCCATTAGTTTGGAAGTTATGCACTCTATTATTCTTTCAGTGGTTACATACGTACATAACCCCTCATCACCTAAAATAAAATAACTACCTTTCACATTAACAATAGAGATCTTAAAATGCTTACTTTCCATTGCCTATCTCCTGACTTCTAAGTTGTTGCTGTCATTGATTTTAGTTTTTTTTTGTGTGTCTTTAACATTACAGACTTTATTATTACTGTAGAATAAAATCTATGATTGTTTAGATTCTTCTGCCTGTTTATCACTCTCTTTGCTCAATTTGTCATGATTTTCAGACCTTCCACTGATGATGTTTTCCTTCTGCCCAAAGTACATCCTTTAGAAATTTCTCTAATATCTGCTTGATAGAGGAAAACTGTCAGTTTCTATTTATAGGAAAATGTTTATTTTATCCTCATTCTTTCTATATATATATATATATATACACACACACACACACACACACACACACACACACACACACACATAATTTTACCTGGGCATTTATTTTCTCTCAGGATATTGAAAATTTTATTGTTTTTCAGCTTCCATTGTGGCTCTTGAAAAGTCAGATAGCAATCAAATTGTCATATTTGTAAATGTAATCTTTCTTTTCATTCTGTTTTAAAGATCTTCTTTTCGTCTTTGTTTTTTCCAGTTTTGTTGTGATGTGTCCATGTAAGAATTTCTTTTCACTATCCTGCTTGGGATAACTGGGATTTCTGAATCTAAGGATTAATTTTTTAAACAATTCTGGAAATTTTAAAGCCATTATATCCTTTAATATTGTGTCTCTCATCCTCTCTATTATCTCCTCCAGGAACTCCAATTAGACGCAAGGTAACAATTTTGATCTCTTCTGCATGTGTTTCCACTTCACTTTACTCTGTGACACCTATTTATCTCTCTCTACCACATTCCATGTAATTTCACTGATTCTTCCACTGTGTGCAATCTTCCATTTACTCTCTCCAAAAGATTTTAATTTCAATTGTTAAAGTGTTTTCATTTTTAATTATTTCATTTATTTCTCTAATAATCCTTCTTTATTATCTTTCACTCTTGTTTTTGAAGATATCAAGCTTTTCTAACATCTCTTAATACATATAATATAAAGAGATGCTCCCTCAAAGACGTCCATGCCCTCATCCCTGAAATTTACAAATACATTACTTTAAATGACAAAGGTGACTTTGCAGATATAATTGAGATTATAGACTTTTAGGGAGAGTAGCCTGGATTATCCAGGTGGGTCCAATCTAATCACAGAAGGTTTTAAAAGGGGAGAACTTTCTCTTGTAGGAAGCAGAAGAAAAATGCAACAGAGGGAAATCAGAGGTTGCAAGTGTAAGAAGGATTCAACATACCTTTGCTGGCTCTGAGATGTAGACGCTCCCATTAAATGAGTGACAAGAGACCTCTTAGAGTTAGTGGTAATCCACAAATAATAGTTGGGAAGGAAATGGATCATAGTCTTAAAACTACAAAGAACAAGATTCTCCCAACAACCTGAGTGGGCTTGCAAGTGGATTCTCCCCAGAGTCTTCTCATGAGAGCCTGGCCAGCTAACACCCTAATTTTGGATTCCTGAAGCCTGGAGCAGAGAACTCAGCTGAGCTGACTTGAACTCCTAAGCTACAGATCTGTGAGATAGCAAACTTGTGTTGTTTTAAGATCCTAAATTGTGGTCACTTTTTATAGCTACAATTGAAAACTAATACAACATATTAAACATAATATCAAAACTTAATGTATGGTCCACAGATCAGCATCAATGGCAACACCTAGGAGTTTATTAGAAACGCAGACTATCAAGCCCAACTCTTAGACTTACTGGGTTAGAATTTCATTTTAGTAAATCAAAATATCACCAAGATAACTCATAAATTTTCAGAAGCAATGTTATAAGACATTCAGTGTCTGATTATGTCAATACCCAACATCTGTGGTATAATTCCATTGTGTCTTGTCTCTGCTCACACTTGCTCATGGTTCCATAATTCCTTGTGTGTTTTATGATTTTTACTGAGTACCTCTTTGTTGGAACTTTACCTGTGGAGTATCTGTATGTGCATGTGTTTACGGATTTTGATTGCGTAGGTCTGGGGTGGGTCCAGAGGATCTATATTTCCAACAAGGTAAGTTCCTTTGGAGAGGAGTCGTATTTGTTTTTACCAGGTGCCCGGGAACTCCCAATCAACTCTGGCCCAACCTTTTTCCTCCTACACAGAGTGTGAATTTCATCTCTAAATCTCTATAAGGTTCAGCTTGTGATTTTGAATTCTCAGAGATTTCTTTTACCTTAAACCTAGAACAAAGGTTTGAAACAGGTAATTTTCCTTGTAGTTAACTAGGGAGTGAGTGTATTCTAGTTTACTCTATGCTAAAGGTGAGGCCATCTGAAGTCACAGGTGAGGTGGGGAGCTCTAAGGCCCTTCCACCGTGAGTGGGACTTCGGCTGTGGGTCGTTTCCCCTGTGCTCAGTGTGGCCTTGAACTGAATCTCTAATTACCCCTTTAGTCAACGTCCTCCAGGTAAAGCTTTTTTGCTCTGCTAACTTCTCTGAGCTTCTCCTTTCACACTGTATTTGGCCTCTGAGTGGTCCCTAAGGGATTTCTTAAGGGATTATTGATGAAATTAAAGGATGATTTCTATATATTTCTAGGAAAATGTCTCTAAAAATTGTGAAGTGATGGCATTTTAATTGTCTTCATCAATAAGGCCAGTCAGGGAACATGGGTCATTGTGCTGCTGGAAACCAATCCCTCCAATAGCCCTTCAGTAACTGTGCTGGGCAAGTCACTGACACACACAAGGCAGAAAAGTGGCAGAGCAGGGAAAAGGGGTCTTCCATCATCCTTTTCCCAGGTGCTGGTTAATATGACATTTTGTGTTTTAATTGAACTTGTCAAGTTAAGACTATGCCCATGTGCTTGCACATGTTGTTTGGGTATAAGGCCATGCCTGGCTTTGACGTGGTTTTCAAGATTAAACAGTTGCTAACCCAAATGAGATACTTCAGGATGGATACTGGCATCACTCCTGGAATAAACCAGGATGGAAGGGATAAAACTTCAATTTTGAAGTCTTGAGATGGTTTCTTTTGAGATATCCAAATGGAGCTATCACCTAGGCTGTTGGTCTGGGCGCAGAGCAGAAATCTGGGCAGGAAACAGAAATGTGAGGGGATTTGGGGCCACAATAGGGAGGAAAGTGCTTCACATTTTCAGGTGGATGGAGCTGCCGGCTGTTAGGAGGGGAGAGCGAATGTTCGCTGAAATTCACAGAGAAGGCTTCTTGGAGGAGAAGGGCTGTAGGAGCCACTGAGACTTATGAAAAATATTTGCATATGAAACAGAATGATGTGTACTCAGTGGCAAGGTTGCTCTAACAGGAGAATTGTGACAGCAGGCCCACCTGAGGGAGGTGGGCAGGAGACAGAGGTGTTTGTTTACCTCATTAATTCCTCGTAGAAACAATCTCAAGATTCATTTTATTTTCAAGTGGCATGATGTTGTGTGAGGTTATTTCATCTTCCTTTAAACCAACCAACCAACCAACCAAAAGGAACAGAAGGTAAATACCATAAACATAAGCTGGAGAAACCTCCAGAAAGATAATCTGTTATACTGTAGCGATAGGCGTCAGCCCTGCCTTCGCCAGCTTCTCTGGCTACAGGTGCTCCCGGAGGCACCTGCAGAATCCCACCCCAGGGAAGAAACTACGGGAGGCGGCTCCACCCTAGGAGTGCAGAAGTCGGACTTAGTAGCAGAGGTGTTTGCCCAGACCCAGAATCTAACCTGTGGATGGAGCGCTGCCTGCCGTGCTCCTGTGACCTCAGACTTTCCATGTGGACCCACCACGCTGGGACTCTGTCTCCATTCCTGCTGCCACACCGGTATTCCTGCCTTGCTTGTTCGGTCCTGACCCCCTACCTAGATCTTTTTACTTCCTAGACCCCAGTCACACTCCTTCCTTCTGCTCCAAATAGACAATATTTGATACCTTTACTGCAAATGTCACCTCCTACATCCCACTTTTCAGACTAGGCCACCCTGGAT
Organism: Tapirus indicus; assembly: GCA_031878705.1. Lineage (NCBI taxonomy): Eukaryota > Metazoa > Chordata > Mammalia > Perissodactyla > Tapiridae > Tapirus > Tapirus indicus. The sequence goes on along the minus strand of CM062923.1, from coordinate 5,712,976 downwards.
GTTGACACTGGCATGGATCAAACAAAAGTTTGTCCCCTCATAACCCCCCTTACTACATTGGAACAATGTTATTTAGACTCCTGATTCTTAGGGTCTGGAGTCAGCCAGCAGCCAGGTCTGACCTGGTTCCAACTTCCTTCCCTTACATCTCAGCTCATGCCACCATTTTCCCCACATCCCTTCTGCTGAGCCCAGGTGGCTGTGCTCCAAGAAACCTGGAAGTTTCAGGAGTATCACTCATTCTTTTTTCAACAAATATTTATTGCCTGACTGCTGTGGGTGCTGCGGGTTCTGCAACAATGACAAAAATAAAGTCCCTATCCTCACGAGAGAGCATTCTGGTAAGGGTTGGAGTGGGAGGGAGTAGACAGTAAATAATGAAATTTATAGAGCATATTAGATGGTATTAAATGCTACAAAGAACAATAAATCAAGGTAAGGGAGAAGGAATTTCCAGGAGTGGTGAGGCAGGGGTATAAGTGTTTTCAGAGTGTCCACGGAAGGGCCTCTGTAATACAGTGGCATTTTAGCAGACACCTAAAGGAAGGAAGGGAAGAGCCAGGAGAATATCTGATGGCAGAGTATCCAAAAGAAGGAACCACAGGGAGAGACCCTGGACTGGGCATGTCCAAGGAACAGAGAGGACACCAGTGATGCTGGAAGGAGGGGAGCTGGCCGGCAGAGCAGCAGGGAGTCAGGTCAGGGAGGACCTGTAGCTTTTATTCAGAGTGAGAAGAAGACCACCAGAAGGTTATGAGCAGTGGACCAAGATGATGGGATTTCCACAGAAAGGGATCACTCTGGTTCCTGGTCAAGAACAGACTATATTACAGAGGCAAGAGGAGATGCTCGGACAAAGTTGGAAGTAATTGTAATCATCCAAGTGAGAGATGATGGTAATTTGGATCAGGGAGTGGAAATAAAAATGGTGAGGGGTTCAGATTCTGGATTTATTTTGCAGGTGGATCCAGTAGGATTCTCCATGTGAGAGAAAGAAAGAAGTCCAGGGTGACTGACTTCCTGGTGGTTAGCCTGGGTGACCACAAGGACGCATTGTCCTTTATTGAGATGAGGAGGCGGTTCTGTGTGTATCAGGATGGAGGAATGAGGAGTTTGGTTTTGGACATGTTAAGTGGTGATCCTGTTAAATATCCAACAAGAGGTATCAAGTAGTTAGCTGGTTACAGAAAGCTGGAGTTCAGGGGAGAAACTCAGATATATATTTGGCAGTTACTGGTAAATTCCAGATATAAATTGGGGAGTATAGATGCTATTTAAAGAAATGGGACTGGAGAAAAACACCCAAGAGTGGTATAGCAAGAGCAAAAGAAAAGTCTGAACGCCGTGGGCTGGGCTGAGCCAACACTGAGAGCTGCTGGGAGGGCGGCCCCAGGGGCGATGGTGAAGGTGAAGGGCCTGGGGCTCTTGACTCCCAAGCCTGTGTTTTAACCAAATTAGCTCCACTTTTTGTGAAAAGCTGTACCTGTAGTTGTTCCACACTTACTGGCCTCAGCCTGCTTGGGTTCAGCGGCAGCGTCCACCATGGACAAGATTATGACCTCACACAGAACAGTTAATCTCTCAGTGCCTCGATTTTTCCATCTATGAAACGAAGATATTAATAATACCTTCCCAAGCGTGGAGATTTTTCATGAGGATTAAATGACTTAAATATCTTAGGGCGAGGCCAGGCACAAAATGTGCACTATAAAAGTGCTGGATATTATTATATGTTTTATATCTTGGGTTATAAACACAATTTCATTGGATTCAAGAGGTTGACTGCTAAAAAGAAGCTTTTTCATGAAAAAGAGTGGTAGATCCCTATAACCACAAGTTTATATGCAAAGACAAATTATTATGTATAAATTTATGCATTAATCTTTGGAAATCAAACAGCTTCTTAATATTAATCATGACAAAAGAATACAAAATAATGTTAGAGAACATAAGAGTCTCAACTGAAGAAATTTTACTATTTTCTAAAAATAGGGGGGATTGTAAATTGTTTGTAAATGTATGCAGCACAAGACTATCCCACCTGCAAAACTCTCAGTTGAGTTTCTTTCAGTATGAACTTTTACAGCATGTAAATGAGCCCAGTTAAAATATGCTGTTTCTAATTATGAAAATCTTTTGTACAGTAGTGTCTACAAACTAGTTATTTCTTTATTGAACACGAGACTTTCTGATGTAAACCTAGACTTGTGCAGATACAGCTTCCTAAACGGCAGGATCGGGGAGCAGAGTGGGGACCTCAAACGGGACTTGCAGCTGAGGAAATTCACCCGGGAGGAAGCATCCTTCCTCAGGGTTCTACAGCACATTGCAGGTAGAACTGAGGCAGAACCTAGATCCCAGCCTCTCAGATTGGACTGATTTAACCAGCAGGCCATTGCCTCCACTGCCCAGGCCTACATCCTGCCGAAAATGTGGGCTCTGTTTGTAAGAACTGGATCCCCTGGTAACAAAAGAAGCAAATGATGTGAGATCCTGGGCAGCCCTCCAGGGTTTTAATTCTGGATTGCCATGCACATGTGGAGAGGCCAAACACTCTGAAGAAAACTTCAGTTCAAAAACTCTAATCGTGGAGAGTGGGTTTATGATGAGACTTGCACACCAGGCCACTTGGAAAGGCTACTGCACAAATCATTGGTAAACTGAATTCTCACCGAGTTACTATTTTAAAAATGAGTACCTCTCTCTCTTTAGTAGTTCCTTACAGAAAACATTTGAGAGCTATAATCCTCTCTAAATATTTGTTATGGGTGAACAGGTTGGAATCAAGAATAGAATTGGTACCTGAGCCTATTTTTCTTTCCAACGATATTTACTTAACAAATACATATATGATGAGAGAGATTGCATCTTTCCATGTATTGAGTGCTGCTGTGGCCCAGGACATCACATACTCTGCCTCTGTCAATCCTATCAGGAAGACAAAATTGTCCCCATTTACCTATATGGCCAAGGTCACACACTCAGTTTGGAATGAGAAATAAAATACAGGCTGATCTGAATTCAGAACATTGGCTTTTTTCAATGCATAATCCCTACTTCTGAAATGGATGATGCTATCTTTCTCACTGGGTTTAATCTGTTAAACTTCCCCATACTCATATGGAAATACCAAGTAATCTTGACGTTTTCCTGACGATAATGCAATATAACGGATTGATTTTAAAGATAGAGCCAGTTGTAAAATTTCTAGGTAGTTAAACTAAAATTCAGACAGAATTTTAAATTTGGATGAGTCTCTAGTCTCAGGGCCACAATGAGAAGATTTTGTCTTTAACATGAAAAAATTTGCCAAACTTGATTTGAAGAGGTACGTTTTCACCTGTAGAAGACCCTGTCAATTATATGGATATCATTATAAACGCCAAAGCAAAGCTAACAAAAGTCACACATTTTTACAAAACTGCAGAAGCTTGATTTAGTCAGTGAGAATTTCTTCTTCACACAGATTTCTGTCATCTCTCTCAGCTCCAGGGGCCCCTTAATGACAAATTAGCAAGGTGCTACTGTCTTGTAACTAGGCGACATTTTAGCACTTTGACATTCAGCATTGTGACCTGCTTCTCACTAGACTGCTAATTACTATTTGCACTGGCTACAGAATTAGCTTGGTTTTTAGATTATTTCATATTCAAAAACTGCCTCCAAGTAAAGCAGGTTTTTATCTAAAAGCAAATCTTATTTTAACTTTGTTTTATTCATGATATTTATAAGAAGAGCCACAAGTGTTTCCGTATCTGTTTTTGCTGGACCATGCAGGCATCTTGCATGTCTTCCATTATCTCAGCTGCACTACAGTTGGGCAAGATAAATAACATCACCCCCATTCTGGGGTTTAGCAGACGAAGCCTCAAAAGGAGAAATAATTTGCCCAAGAACATGCAGTTGGTGAGGGTTGCAACTGAGATTCACACCCTCTTCTGTCAGAATCCAAAGATGCTCTTAACTTGACCAGACCATCATCACCAAGCTAAAGAAGGTCCACTAGAAAGAGGGTGGAAATCTATCAAAATTCCAAGTTGTCTGGCCTTAGCAGGTGTCCTGCATTACTATAGATCTTCCTGCTCCAAAAAAGAAAAAAAAGCTCTTCCAAACCAAATGGTTTAAATGGAAGTTATGTGAATACACCCAAGCTCCCTCGACATTTAGCCAGCACACAGAAGAGATCACAAGTACCTTTTTTTTTTTAACGACCAGAGTTCATTACGATTAGTTCATACTCAGGGTTGAACCAGGCATTAAATTATTGACTCACACTCCAAAAGAGCAGGAACTGCATTGTCAAGTGTTTCTTCATGGAGACAGGACAGTTTTCTGAAAAGCAAGAGAATATAGTTGAAGATATATGAACACATATCCTACCTATGCTCTCAGCTCTCTCTCTCCGTTGAAAGAGTTACAAAGCTTAGAGGGAAACAGGAAGCAACAGACAGCCAAGCTCCCCAGGTTTTCTCTCAGGAAGAGCCATTTGTTTCGGGTTTTGACGGTATTTTAAGTCTCAGAGTTCTCTTCTGTATTTCTTTTCTAAGCACAGTTTTACTTCCTGATGATCTAGGTCAATTCTTGAACAGATGGCAGCTGGCATATCCAAACTGTAGCTTGGAAAGAATTGGGAGAAAGACTCAAAAGGTCCTAAACTGAAAAACCTTAAATTGATAAAGAAATCACTTCCAAAACAAAGGTCAATCAAATAACCGTTGATTTTTTTCTTTTAGGGACAAGATGTTCAAATTCAGGTTGACATTTTACTCATTTTTATTCTAATTTTCATTACGTTTAGTATACAAATAATGCATGCTTATTTGGAAAAATAGAAAATACAGAGAAGAAAAAAAAGGGAAGGAAAGGAAAAATCATGTGTAATCTCTTCAGAGATAAGGGGTATTAATATCAACTTGCTTTGACATGTTAACCCAATTGTGGGGAGAGGGATGTCTTTTTCATTTCTTTATAACTTTTTTGGAGCTTGTCTTTTTATTTGCTATAGATTTATAATACACATATTTGTATTACACAGTGAAATCACACTGTATATGCTATCTGTAATGTATTATTAGGTTTTCATGTAATAATAATTTCATTACATGTTCATTATCATGTTCTTATTGTGTTCATTATTATCTCAGTGGCTGTGCCATCCCATCACATGGGTGTAACATTTGCTACACAGCCTTAAGTTATTAGGATTACAGTGGATTAACTCTTGTTGTCTTTATTTTAAAAAACACTTTGATGAACATCTTTGTGTATACATATTTTGGCACTTGACTAATAATTTTCTTAATATAAATCCCTAAAAGCAAGTCAGGGCAATGAAGGTTTTGATGCAGTCTGCAGAGAAGAAACAACAAACTATTTTCACACAAGCTGTGTACGAGTACACCATACCCCTCTCGCCCTCCACAACACTGTATACTTTTATTCTATTTAATCATTGACAGTCTCAGTGGTACAAAAACACAGTAGCTCATTACTGTCCTAATTCAGCCCACTCCTTTCAAGCTATATTTGACACACTTACAACACCCAGCACAAAACTCTAGGATATTTGGACTTTATGCTAGACTTTTTTTTTCCACTCTATTTCTTTACATTTTTTCTTTCCAAGTTTCTCCCAATTTTCTGCCTCACTCTCCCTTCTGAATGCCCAGCCATCTACTCCAAAAAGAACCCAGAGAATATAGCTTGAGAACTGTGTGTTTCCTGGCTCCCACTCTGCTCAGAAGCACAGGAACAGCAGAGCCAAGGGAACAGACTGTTCCAGAGCCCCCGCCTTACACAATTCCCAGGAAAAGATACCCAGGATTCTTGGCACCCAAGATTCTCCAGACTTAACAATGCACGGGCAAGCACAGGGTCTGCAGCCGGCAGCTCCTGGTGGTCCTTTTATTTGGAGTAATTGCCTATTTTTATTTTCTGTTAGTGATGATCCATTCAAAATTTATAGATTGCTGGTTTTGATAAAATTCACTCATTTTCCAGAAGACAAAGTAGTGGGGGCTGAAGGAGAGACATGTCCCCTCACTTTGACTGGATGAAGAGTTCCTCCTTGGCAGGATGCTCTTCTACAGGATGTTTGCCGTGGGCGTGATTAGAAAGAGCTGTGGGTGCCTCGCAGCCTATGGATGATACACACCCCTGCTGGTGAGGCTCACAAGAGAAGGTGGGACATTGTGACTTCAGCCTCAGCCTCTCAAAGGTCAGCAAACCGGCCAGGTGATGAATTGTGTGATGCAGGACGTGGAGTGTGCTAAGTCTGTCCTGCGCTGCTCGATCTTCGAGTAGATGAAGCGTGGGGTGGCCAATCAGGCAACTCCCAGGTTGTCTGTCAACAGACATGAGCCAGTTAAATATTAAAACCTGAGATGCTTCCGCCAAGGAAGATGGTTAATGTCCAAAGGTGAGAGCATGTGGATCTCTTAGCACCTTGGAGAGGAATCTCTTATCATTTCAATAAGACAAATATAGAGGAGACATCCACAGAGAGATTATCTTAGTCGTTCTTGGCTGAGGAAATTAACGTTAGAACCACTATGTAGATAATACTGGAAGTTGTGCATGAATAGGCTTAAGAAACGTGTAGAGGTTTTTTCTAGTGTGGAGTTCCATAGTATGCGGTTGGCCCTTCTCAACTAATTATCTTGCAATTTTCAGAAATTTTGAGTTAAAGAAGCCTTGGGTATTGTTAGAAATAGATATTTGATCTGACAGAAATTACTCTTTGGACCACTGCAGTCAAAATTCTGGTAAGAAGCGAAGGCAAATTAAGTAAGCGACCCACAGAGAACGCAGCCTGGACCAGGGGCATCTGGGTTTGGTGCTGAGATTTTCCTGCTGGGTTGTGTGCCCTGTGCCATCTCCACTCCACGTTGTCCACTTTGCTGCAGGACATTTCACCTCCTCATGGAACATGAAGTGTGATGGTCTCGCCAGAGCAAGTCCATCCTTCTGGCTGCTCCAAAACAAACAGTTGGGGCTTGCTTTTCTGAAATGGAAGTGGAGATCTGAAGTACTTCTACTCATATATTGACATTGGTCCCATCCTCTCTACACCAACTTCAGGTTGGGTACAGGAATCCGAGGGAAGGGGAAAGCAGAGAGGCAGAAGAGGAGAAAAGAAGAACGTGACTCATTTAGAATGAACGCTGCCTCCAAACCATAAAGGATGGGTTCCAGCTCTTTCTATACTGTTTGTCACATCTGTCACCTGTGACCTTTCCTGTCAAATATGGCTGTTGGCTCCTTGGCCCACATCTGCCCACAGTCCTGCAGGTCAGCATCTGGAGGACACTCGGCCCCCGTCACCTCGCCAGGGTCTATCCTCGGAATAGGGACGACACAGAGTCATTACAGAAATTCTACTCTGGAGTTAAGGAACTAAATCCCTGATCCCAACCAAAGGCCTGAGTAAACAAACATAAGTTTTACCACTAATGCCACCTTCTTGTACAAGTTTCTTTCTATTTCAAATCAAGGTGCGCAGCCTTTTATTGAAGTGAAGAGCAGAGGTGGCAGCAGAGTTTAGTGGAACGAGGCTTCAGTGGAGCCTAGGAGAGAGATCTGGACCTCACCTGCCACAAAATGGGCTGCATTACCCGAGGAGGGGGCTTCCCTGACCACTCTGGTCTCGTCTGAAATGAGACTGCGAATAGACTCGAAATGGCAAATATGCAGCCCTTATCCATCACTTCTTCCCTTATGTCTTTGACAGGCTGTGACAATTAAGATCAAAACTCTGTCCTGCTTAGGGCTGGCCCGGTGGCGCAGCGGTTTAGTCCGCGCTTGGCAGCCCGGGGTTCGCGAGTTTGGATCCCAGGCGCCCGCTGACGCACTGCCTGTCAGCCATGCCGTGGCGGCGTCCCATATAAAGTGGAGGAAGATGGGCACGGATGTTAGCCCAGGGCCAGTCTTCCTCAGCAAAAAGGGGAGGATTGGCAACAGATGCTAGCTCAGGGCTGGTCTTCCCCACAAAAAAAAAAAAAAAAACTCTGTCCTGCTTAAGTGCGACCCGGCTTCAGGATCCTACGCAGAGCGGCCCTCAGACAAGTCTTACCACTGCTCACAGCATGGCATGAAATGAAACACCCTTATCACCTCTCAAGTCTGAGAGTTCTTCCAGCCACAAAGCTCTGGACTTGTTGTGGAAGTATTAAGCCGCCTTATCTATTATTAATAAGTACTTAGTTAACACATATTTGCTATACGTAAGGATTTATGCTCAGTATTTTTATATTCCTTTTCTCCCTTAATCCTTATAACAACCCCATAAAGTAGATAGTATTATAAATCCCATTTCACAGATTTGGAAGCCAAGGCTTGGAAAGAACAGATGGCTACCTGAAGGCTACACACTTAGCTAGTTACAGATCAAGCATTAAATCCCAGCCCCAGGGTAGGGATGAGTTGGTGGAGCACAGAGGATTTAAGGCCAGTGAAGCTATTCAGTGTGATACTGTACAGGTAGGTACATGGCATTACACATTTGTCAAAACCCATAGAACATACAACACAAAGAGTGAGCGCTAATGTTATTGACTTTGGTTAACATTGTTTCAGTATCGGTTCAGTTGGAACAAAAGCACCACACTGATGAAAGATGTTAATAAGAGAGGAAACTGTGACAGAGGGGACAGGGGTCTCCCTCTACTATCTGCCCAATTTTCTGTAAAACTAAAACTGCTCTAAAATATAAAGTCTATTAATTTTTTCAAAAACATGGAGGTAAATAGAAGAATCCACTAGAGAAGAGATGTATAGGGATGTGGCAAGGATGACTTTTTATATCACAACACATACAACGTTAACAGAAACGACTTAATTGTAAAAAACAGAATTTAGAGACAATTTTTAAATGAAAAATTTTATTGGTTAAAAAAGAAAAAACCAACAACACATTCTGTGAATGTAATCTGAGCTATTCACACAATATTGCCTCCGTCTCCTAGGAGAGTTCTAGCTGTTCCCTCTGAGGTATCCCCAGCAGAATCAGAAATATTCTGTTTTATCTTCCTCTGAAGCAAAAACAAAAATGATCCCTCGGTCTTCATCTGCTGCAGATGTGTGCCACGTCCTTGGGAAGCTCAGCTCGTGTGTTTAGAATAAGCCGCTCTACTAAATAGCAATTGTAGATCCCCAACCCGCCCCTCAGCAGTGGCCCCACAGGGATTAGAATCCTGTGGGAGGATGATGGATCATACTCTATACCCATCTGGTCCCAGTCTCTCCCAATTTTTCTTCATTTCTTTTCTTTTCTCTATTTATGAGGTGTGTACAATGTACTTAAGTCCCATGGCAATGTGCTAAGCTGCATGTCAGCATTTTAAAGTCCCATTTACTGAAACAGGCAGTTTTCATGTGTGCCTAAAGGTATGTAAACTCTGACTTCTTATTTATAGTGTATGATGTTTGGACTTTAAATGAATGACCACATCTGCAAAAAACAAAGCACATTTTAGAGCACAGGTATAATTTTGAGTCGCGTAACACTAGCAGTCTTGGGAGTGAGTGGTCTTGGCACAGCCACACCGAATCCCCCAGCCAGAAAAACATGTCCCGTGCTGTGTGCAGAGACCCGGGAGAAGTCAGGGTGACCCACACCGGGCTCTTCTTGCATTCAGTCTACACCAGACTGAGCTGTGAAAGGAGCCCTGGGGTCTAGCATGGCTTTGCTTCTATCTGGGTGTCTCTGGGCAAATGCAGTCATCTCTGTGAGTTCTGGGGCACAGCGTCTTGCTGACACTGTCATCACGAATCCAGGACTTGAGCTCCAGACACCTGCACAGCACAGCAAAACCCCCATGTTCCCCTGAGGTTTGTGGTCCAGGAGACAAGAGGGTTAGGTCCCTGCTCCTTTCTGTCCCTCCTGGGCGAGGCCAGCAGCACTGGGACTCAAGGACGTAATTGCGGCTGCTGATTTTGGTGAGATCATTAGCGGTTACCCACTGGGCCCAGTCCCACTGTCTCTCTTCCAAAAGGATGGGTGCTCAAAGCCGATGGCTCAGCCGTAAAGACGTGCTGATATGTATAGCCTTTTATGGGGCTTCACATTCATTGCAGAGTTCCTTTTGCCAAGTGTGTGCTTTGTGTTGGGCCTTCTCTCCTTTGGGTGAAAATACCTGTGGGCTGGCCCGGGCCCTGGCAGGGTTCCCTGCTGCAACAGTGACACCTGCTGTTGAGGATAAAGTTGGTGATTTCTCAAAGAAAATTCTCCGTGGGGCCAAGATTGCTTTCAGATTTCCAACATCTGGAAGGATAAGTGAGTTCATTTTGCAGGGAATAAGGACTGCTGTGCTGAACAAGCAAAATCAAATGAGAGGCCAGGGAGAGGAAGGGAAAAACAAAGAGGAAGAAAATGCTTTCTGAGTGGAAACAAACCAAGGACCCCTCTGCCCGGCACAAGCCACCTGGCCAGGGATCTGCTCTGCCAGAAAAGGCTGAATAAGAGGTGACCCTTGGCACCGTGACTTCTGAGAAGTTAGAGCCATCAGTGTCTCCTCCTCCAGAACGTGGAGGCCAAGCCCAGCTTCCTCAGAGCAGACCCTGATCCACCAAGGAACTGGTTCTGCTGATGGACTTTCCTCAGGCAAAGAACTGCCCGAGGTCCCCCTCCCACATCGTCGGCAGGGCAGGTGATGAAGAAAGTCCTCTGCCTTCTGTCTTCCCTGCACTGGGGAAATAAGTGCCTGCTCTTGCAGGCATGTCAAGTCCACTTTACAATACCCTCAGGTTCAAGGACACAGTGCCCTGATTTCTCTAAAACACTAGAAATTATAACACTAAACATTATCAATGCCCGTTTTCCATTGGTCTTTAATCTTAGGGAATAATTCTATTATTACTGATTTTAATTTGTCTTAACTTTTAATTAAAGCAGGATTTGAAGTGTCTATGATACATCAAATTCCTACCTTATATATTAAAAAAAAAATACACATTTTAAAATGACCTGCCCTGCAGGTAGTCATGTAAATACTTTCAAAATGATTATTTTTGGGTTCCAAAAATATTTTCTCATCTGCATGGATATAAAGCTCAGCTTTTATCTTGACACCCATAGGTAAGCCATCAAATAAACATTGCTAATACCTGAAAGGGGAGAGCTTTAGTTTGGTGGTGGGAGTGCTGGTCTTGGAGTTAATGGAAGCCAGCTGTTGAGGATGAGTGGGCTGGGTATCCTTGGGTGGATGTCTTCACCTCTCTGAGTCATAGTTCTCTTATGTGTAAAATCAGGGAAACAGAGCATAATTCAAAAGTTTTCAAACTTTTAAAGCAATCTGCTTAACTCATATTGCATATACAAAAAAATCTGCATGGAAATCTAATTTTTAAATCGGAAAAGGTGGGGGTCCTCACTTTCCCCCAAAGTAGCCTGGTGACCCCCATGGGGCGGTTTGCCAAGCACAAGATGAGCTGTCTTGACCTCCTCTCCAGCCCTGGGAATCCGTGGTCCATGGGCAACTGCCACACTCTGGCAAGAACTGCAAGCTCCGGGCCTCCTTGTCTGCGTCCCCACTGACGGGACAAGGAGAACTCAGCCTGCCGTGGTGCTTTGTGGGTCACTATGAGCATCAAGGGTGACAACCCATCTGAAAAGCTTGAATTAATGCAAAGAGCTAAACAATTATTGTTTTAAAGTAAAAAGGGAAATAATTTTACTTCCTTAGTCTTCCTTTTCCCCAACTATAAAATGAGAGATCAGATTAGGTGATCATCACTAACACCTTGTTACCTGAGCAGGATATACTAAACATGGCCATTTCATTCACTCTTTACATCATGTCTCTACAGTGCCATCCCCAGCTCCATTTTCTGGCTGAAGAAACAGGTTCAGGGAGATTTTGGAGGTCAAGTAGCAGCACATCCTGGGTGTGGCTCCAACCCCACATTCCTGTGATTCCTGGTCCAGTGCTCATTCCATCACCCCCTGATCCCCCTCCCTCAACCACTCACGGTAGCTGCAAGCTCTGTGATTCTGTGATTCTCCGAAACATCCTCCTCATGTTCTTATAATGGAGAGTTGCAGCTTTGCACATGGATGTGAAACCAACAATCCACAGATTCCAACGTATTGGGTGTTACCGCAGCCTTCCCTCTCAGGCTAGCGGACGTAAAATATGAGCATCCCTAACACACAGCAGCTGGACCAGAGCGCAGGCTGCATCTTCAGGCAGGCTCTTCAAGGTGTTTCTGGCACGTCTTCCAGGGCCGTCTTGACCCTTCTACCCCAGGCGTGGGGGCTTCATCAGTTCTGCTGGAATCTCATAGGAACCTGCGTTCATTCCCCATCACACCTGCACTTCATTTTTTGTTTGCTGTTTCCCATTTTCCTCTCTCGTTCATTTTAATTTCGCTGATTTCCCCTTATCACTTAATACATTTTCCTCATTATTGGCATCTGGGCTGAAGGCTGCAACGCGAACACTGAGAGACCAGATCAAGATTTGAAAAAAAAAAGAAAAGAGCAAAATATTCCCATTTCAGATGGAGGAGCAGATGGGGCTCTTGGCACTTGGGAGGATTTAAATTGACCCTCTGCACCACGCTGGGGGAAGACAGGCTGTCGCCGCTGACAAGAAGCACCGGAAGAGATCTGCTTTCCCTCCGAACGCACAGTAGCATTCTGGAGCTCTTTTCTCTGGGCAGTGCGCGACCAGAAGAAGCCGTATGATTTGTTCAGACTTGCTTGGAACCTGAAAATGCAGCTGTGGGACCCAAGACAGCCCTGGGTGCAGACTCTGCTCTCTCTGGTTCCACATCTGTGATCAGGACCCGTAGACCCCTGAGCCTCGGGTTTGCCATTTGAAGATGGTAATAAACCCACCTGCCTCCCACTGTTACTGCAGGAAGTAGGTGAACGCGCTGAAAGAGCCCAGCACAGTGGCCTGCACGAGTGGGGTTCCAGACATTTGGCTTCTCTCCCTTTCTTCCTATATGGCCAGAGATGGGAATTTTTTGGAAGCTCTCTCTTCACAACTTTCTCTTTTCACAGCTGGTAAAGATAAGGACCAGGTGGGCAGCTCTGACCTTCCCTTGGGTGACATTTATAAAATAAGCACTCTCTATACTTAGGACAAGTGTGATCGGCATTTGAGACAGGAGTGCCTTATTTTAAACAGGTTTTGAGCTTGCTTGCAAATCTTTAAAATATGGGAATCTTGGATAACCTTTAGTCACAAATCTTGAAGCTGTCCTCCTGTTCAGTTATCAAAATATGTTCCAAATCTCTGTGTCTATCCATTTTCAGCTCTTCTAAGCACTGACTTCTTTTGATTAGTGTGAACTGTTCATTTTAATAATAAAAAAAAATCTGCCTCAAACAAATCAAACTCTTTATGCTTGTTCCTAAAAAAAAAAAAAAATGGTATAAGCCAAGAGTAGTAAAATTAGTTAAAGGATTACTTGGTGATAAAATCCTTCAAACTCAAAGAAAGGAAATCCATTTGGGAGATAAATAAGTGAAAGTGTTTATTATCAAAAATATTGTGAAAGAAGAAAAGGGATGCAAAGAGGAAAAGCAACGAGAATAAAAGAAGAGAGAGAGAAATTTGGTGAACATGTCTTCTTTGAACTCTCTGCTAAAAATCTCACTTTCTCTGTTTCAAACCTTTCCTAGGGGCCTCATAGCCCACCAAATGAATTCAACCTCCAAGGTACAGCACACAGGGACTTTTCTGATTAGTCTGCCCTGATCTGTCTCAACTCAATTTTTAATGATTCCCTATATGTCTCCTCCATCGATAGTTCATGTCACCAAACCATTCATGTTCCCCAGATTATGCCCAACACGATAACTGGCACATTACATGTGCTCAGAGTCTGTTGTTTATCCAAACAAAAAAATTAAAAATCACTGTATTTAAAAGTTAATAGCTTATTAAGGACAGAGACCACAGAATCTCAGAAATTCCGCTCACGTCTAGAAGCAGGAGCAGGAAGAGTCTGAGAACGGAAGAACTGACTAGACACCCCACAGAGAGCTAGTCTCCACCCCGTGCATGAGGCAGCCACACTCCTCCACGTAGGTAGGCTCCTGGGTGTTTACTCGATGGAGAAATAAACCAGAGTCTCTGACTTAGGAGTAAGGAAGAGACAGAAGGTAAAGTATGTGGCTGAAGACAGAGGAACGAACGAAGTCACCACGACAAAGAGGAAGTCCTCCCAAGCTCCTTCTTTCCTTGGCTCCCAGCATACCCCAGGCAAGAGATGAGAGAACCAATCTCTTGAGAAGGGATGAGGCTGAGAGAAAAGACACAGGTCCAAGGACACAACCAGATCCATCCGGAGCACCAACTACTCTAAGTGACGCTTGCCAATGACTCACCATATACACACAGATCTTCCTATCAACTTCTTAGTACTTGACTCTTAAATCTAAGCAGAAAACCAAGAAGCACTAGACATTTGAGGAATGCCACCAACAGGAAGACAGATTACAACTTGAGAACAAGCTAAAAAAGAACACAGGCAATGCAATGAGCAGAAGAAAACTTTTAAAAATATATTTAATTAATATCTTCAAAGAGATAAGATACTGCATCAATGAAACAGGAACAGAATGTTGTTAAATATGAACAATCAGAGAACAATAGAGCTCTTAGAAATTACAACTGTAATCCATAAAATTAAAAGCACAATAAAAGGGCTAGAAGCTAAGTTTGGGGAAATCTCCTGGAAATGGAATGAAAATTATAGGAAATCAGAAATAGGAAAAGACAAGAAATTAAGAGGTTTGTCTGAGAAATCAAATGTCTCAATTACAGGAGTTCCAGAAAGCACAATGGAGCAACTGGAAGGGAAGAATTATTAAAGAAATAATCAAAGAAAGTGTCTCAGAACCAGAGACTCCAGTCCCCTACTGAGTGACTGTGGTAGGCTGGACAATACCCCCCACATGACATCTATGTCCTAATCCCTGGAACCTGTGAATGTTATGTGGTTAAGAAAAAAAAGGTTTTTGAAAATGTGGTTAAGTATCTTGAGATGGGGAGATTATCCTGGAGTACCCAGGTGGGCCTTAAATGCAATCACTTGTGTATTTATAAGAGGGAGGCAGAGGCAGATGTGACACACACAGAAGAGAAGGCACTGTGACCACAGAGGCAGCCACTGGAGTGATGCGGCCACAAGCCAAGGAACACTGGCAGTCCCCAGAAGCTGGAAGACACAGGGATCAGGTCCTCTGCCAGAACTTCTGGAGGCAGCACGGACCTGCCAGCCCCTTGGTTTCGGCTCAGTGAAACTGATTTCAGACTATTGGCTACAGAACTTAAGAGAGAAATTTCTTTATTTTAAGCCACCATTTCATGGTAATTGTTGCAGCCACAGGAAACTAATAAAATGACCTACTCAATAAATGAAAAAAAGAAAATTCACAGCAAGAAACATCACGGCAAAATTTCAGAACACCAAGCATAAAGATAAGAGATTAAAAGCTTTCAGAGAAAAGAAAGCAAATATTTTCAAAGGACCAGGACTCAGATGGAAATCATAATAATGATTACCACAACCCAATGCAGTGAAATCTGAGATTAAAATACTTTCTGATCTAGAATTTATACCCAACCAAAACAAAATGTTAGCCCCAAATAATTATTAACCTCTTCACATTTTCTCAGAAAGATGCTGGAGGATATACTCCAACAAATGAAGAAGGAATCTCCAAAGAAAGAGGAAGACAAGAAGGTTAGAAAGAAGATATGCCAAATTAGATGTGATAATAAATGAGTTTCCAGGAAATTGGTGAAGGCAGTTCCAAGATGACAGCTCTGGCACAGACTCAGTGAGGAGCGTCCGTTTTAGAGCGGGAGGATGGAAGGTCTCAGAAAGATGTCTCAACAGTGACATGACGCAATCACTATATTTCCGCTGTATTTGATGATATCAAGTGGGATCCTAAACATCTTTTAGAAAAGAATTATTGATTGGTGCATAGAAAAAAATCAACCTTTTAATAAAAGGTATGGGTGGTGAATATATGGTACAACATTTAAACCCTCATCTTCCATAGTTGAAATCAATAGAGAAAGTTTAAATTAAAAAAAAAAAAAAACAGAATAAATAGGGGCCAGCCTGATGGCATAGTGGTTAAGTTCGTGTGCTCTGTTATGGTGGTCCAGGGTTTGCAGTTTTGAATCCCAGGTGCGGATCTACCCACTGTTTATCAAGCCACGCTGTGGCGGTGACCACATACAAAGTAGAAGAGGATGGTCACGGATGTTAACCCAGGGCCAGTCTTCCTCAGAAAAAAGAGGAGGATTGGTAATGCATGTTAGCTCAGGGCTAATCTTCCTCACCCCCCCCCCAAAAAGAATCAATATATATTATTGAGAAGTCTGAAGTTTTAAACCCGAAGAAATAACTAAAAGAGTTTGAAATAATTAACTCGGGGGCATAGGAGGGGTATGACAGGGGTCTTCAGTTTTTTTTCCTAAGCTTTGATTACTCTGATTTTTGCAAACCATGCACACTTGTTACTATGAGTTTAAAAAAATAAATTCATGGGCTCTCCCCTCTACGAATGTCTTTAAATGAGTCCTAGTCCAGTTTTCTATATGACAATAATTGTGCCAAGTATTTTTACAGATATGTCCTGCTAATTCCTCTCCACACGATCAAAGTGTAATTCACAAATGCCAACGAAAGATGGAGAAACCAAAGCCTAGAGCGATCAAGTTGTGTACCCGTGGCGGGAGAATGAGAAGCCAGCGAAACACGACCTTCTAATCGGAAACATGTTATCCCATCCATCCCGGGGGCCTCGCTTTGGGCTTCGTTTAGCCAGGACAGACCTTGTTCTCCTGCCTCCTGTTGGCATGTTCTCTGCATTAGCTCGCACCTTCCCAGCTTGACAGTGCGAGGACAAAGGACCTTCATGAACACTAACTTCAACGCAACAGCAGCATCCTTCACATGCTTTGCAGGCAAGGGACTCAGCCCCCACCTTCGATCCAACCAGATTGGCCCTGACCTGGCCAGGCCCTGGGACAGAATGGAGGCCAAAGGCCCCAGGATCTCAGCATGAACTTGAGTAAGGCTGAGTCCTGCCTGCTTGTTTCTCCAGGCAAAGAGGAAACACATGCTGTGTATCAACCCTGCCAAGTACAGGAAGTAGGAACACAAGATGGGTCACATACATTAGGCATCCACTAAGAACCGGTAAAAATATGTTCTAGAAACTAAAATATTAGAGCCCAGAGGAAGGAAAATCACTTTTGGCTGAAACGTCAGAAAAGGCTTCATGGAGACAGCAGCATTTAATCCGGGCTAGAATGAATTGGCAATTTCAGTCATTCATACCCCTACATTCCCACTGTGTGACATGCCTCAGTCCCTTCCTGACACCCTCCCTGCAGCAGGCCTGGCAGCTTCCTCCTCCGTACCCCTCGGTGCCCTCTAAGATACTCGCCCTAACACCCACACCACCACTGCACCTCATTCCATCTCTGGGCTCTGAGTCCTTTCAGGGTTTGGGATTTGTCTTAATCGAAGACTCAAGAGTGCTTGGCATTTATTAGTATCAATTACAAATACTTGCAAATGAAAGAACAAATGCCTGCATGTCTGAATTGCTGTGCTGTTTAACCGAGGTGCTGGAATTTCAGAGAGGGTGGAGCCCATTTTAACAAAGGGGCATTTCTGCAAGATCCAGTGGGGCCTGCTGAGCACTGGGCCTGAGGATGGGTGCTGAGTTGAAGGGGCACAGACCCACAGTTTCCAGGCCCCCGAGTTACCAAGTAAAATGCAGAGCTTCTAACGGACAGAATAGCTGTTTGCAATCTGTGATTTCAAAGAATGTTTTTGAAATTAAAATCCAAAGTAAATGCAAATAAAGGCATTTTTCCTCTTAATTCAAGACCAACCCTTTCTCCTGGGACTCCTAACTCCCTTGGAGGCTGGAAACTTGAATGCCAAACAATTTTGATATATCCTAGAGGGCTCAGTCCACTCCCAAGTGAAAAGACAGACTTTCAAAAGTGAAAAGCCCGAGTCACAGAGCTCGCACCATAGGACTAAGAATAGCAACCAGAATGGAAGAGTTGACGTGTGTGTGTGTGTGTTTCTCCGGGAGCATTTTTCCTGATGTTGGGGAAGAGAAGGGTGTATTTTTCCACTCCCATTCACACCAGCTGCCACGGAGCAGCAATAAAGGCCCCCGGCGCAGCGTTCTGGCCGTAGATCACGGAGCCAGCCCCAGCTGCAGATGGACCCAGCAGCTGGCCAGAGAGGTGCTGAGGCTGCCCCCTCACACAGGCTGGGGACGGGGAGGTGCTCGCTGACTCCCCGCCTTCCCTCCTCAGGTTTATGAAGCAGGAAGCAGCCAGACAAAAAAGCTCAAGAGAACAAACTCTTCTTCTGTTTTCTCTTAAAGCCAACATACACCTGTCAATGATCTTAGCCACCAAACTCATGCAAGTATCTGTCACCTACAACTGCTGGGCAGCCAACGCCTTGGACACAGAGGACAGCACCGTGTGCAGATGCCGTCAGGAATGTCCAGTGCTTGGAGTTTCCCATCATCGGGCTCTGAGAAAGGTTGGATGACAGTAGTCACATCACTGTGCACCCACTCTGAGCTGGACTTGTGACCGAATTCTACATTTAATCACCAAGTGATATTTGGGAGATATATGGTTGAGAAGCACTGACTATCATGCTCAGATTGACACAGTCAAGAGATGCTGTCATTGGGGGCAGAGGGCTATTTTTGAAAGAAAGCTCTAGAACTCTCTAGAACCCTAGAACTTCCTTACAAGCCTTCTGGATATGCCATTTAATTGTTGATGCTTCAATTGTCTTTAACTGAGACTTAGATGGATTTTTTTGCATGGTCTCACATCATATCCAGCATAGAGCTCAAAAACTCAAATTAGGTCTGGGATGGAACTCCAACCTCTCCTTTCACACGTGAGGAAACGGAGGTCTTGAGATTCCAAACAGCTTGTTCGAGCTCCCCCAGCAACTTTGAGAGAGAGCAGAAAGTAGAACTCAATCTCCCGACAAATACCCTTACTCTTGATGTATTTTTTTTCTTTTGAAGGTAACCTCTTCCCCCCACCAAAATGATGTGTCAGATATATAGCATAAGTGCCCACGTTCCCTGATATGGACCTATGGGCCGGAAGTCATGATCCAGAGACCTACCTAGGTTAGCTATTCTTCAGATGGAATGACAAAGAAAGAGGGGTGAATTAACTAGGATGAATAAACAGACTTCATTTTTTAAGTGCAAAAGAGTTTTGCAGGACCTGAGGCTTGAAAATTATTGCACAAATATCTGGATTTGGGGAGCTTAAAACAGAGTGTTAGGAAGAAGTAAGGATTATTGGTTATTTCAGTGGGAGAAAAGACTCCACAGTTGTGAATTAATTACAGTGTCGGAGTCTAACTGCCTGAGGGAAAGGCCCACCCCACACAGCTGGGGTGGAGCCTGCAGGTGGTTCTTCTGCACCCCAGTTCTCTTTGTCTGGCTCATTCTGCTAATGTTCTGTGAGGGACCTTGACTTGAGGGAGCGCCTTGAACAAACCCTTCTCTCTTCAAATAAGAAGGAGGCTGGAGTGGAGTGGGGTTGCTGGAGCTCTGCAGTGCCAGCAGTGGAAGAGGAGGTCTCTTCACCCAAACCAGGACCATGAAAAAGGTTGATAGCCAGGAAGGGAAAAATAACTAATGAACCAACATTTTCCTATCGGTGAAATATAGTAAAACCTACCACACAGAATTGTGGATTTTTTCTATGAGTGCAAAAAGGCATAGTGTTGGGCCAGGAGCATGAATTTTCAGGCAGAAGGGGCCTGAAGCATGTCTCAAAGCCCACGTACACAGGCGGTTATCATTTGGGGGAAACAGCAGGGCCATCAGATGAGGTCAGAGTCGTTGACTGAAGCAGACACTCCCATCTGAGGCTGGAGTTCTGCCCACATCATATAGGGCCGGGATGGACACACTTTTCACTTGGTTGCTATAAAATGGGTTTCCCTTCATTTACACTGGATTGGAGTCATTGATTTACTTATTTCTCTCACTCACCACATGATGACTTCCCTATGTAGAGGTCAGCTCTGTCCTCTTGTGTCCAGCACAATGCCCAGCACAAAGCAAGCCCTCACCAATAGTTATAGAAGATGGCAAGTGAATGGATATTTGAAATTGAACATTGTTGAGTGTTCTTATCCCTCAGCTTCAAGGAATTTTTTTTACTGCTGAATGTTGAAGATCCAAAAATAATACTCTATAGCCAAACCAAGCTACTGAAAAATAAATCACTTGGCTGTTTCAGAATGGAGTAAAATTGGTTTGTCTAATATGACACACCTGTTGTTTTCGCTAAGTCCTAGCGCACTGGTTCTCAATAGTGGCTGCACATTGACATCATCAGGAGCTGCAAAGAAAATACTGCTGCCTACATCTTAGCCCCAGAGATCCTGACTTAATTGTCTGCGGTGTGGCCTTGGTGTTGGTATGCTTAAAATCTCCCCAGGTTCTAATGTGTAATCAGGATGAAGAACCACTAAACAAGAGGCTGCACAGTGCTTGTTTGAATAATAGGTTATCACAGTCCATCCACTTGCTCCTGGACACACTGAGGGAAGCAAATTGACTAGACAGTCAGCAAATTGACATCAGACAGTACCTGAGGACAGGGACGGGGTAAAAAGAACTCAGTCATTAAAGTCACGCAGATGCAAACTGGATTTTTGATTAGGTGATCAAAAATATTTTTTAAACTTGTCAAGGAGAGATCACATCCTGGCCATCATTGTAGCGCTCAGGAAACACCACACACAGTAGGACCTCATTAAACATTTGTAGACTTGAAATAAGATAAAGAATCGTGACTTCTTCAATTTTGTCCCAGACTTCCTGAGAAATCTCTGACATTAACCTCAATGTGGAGACGACAACAAGCCACTCTCGTAGCCAGCAGCTGTAGCCTTGCTAGGACAGCATTACAGGCGTGGCATAGCTCCGTCAAAAAAATCCCATTCTCAGGGCCAGCCCGGTGGCATAGGGGTTAAGTCCACGTGCTCCGCTTCGGCGGCCCGGGGTTCGCTGGTTCGGATCCCGGGCACGGACCTACTCACTGCTCATCAAGCCACACTGAGGCTGCTTCCCATATAGAGTGAACCAGAAGGACCTACAACTAGGATATACAACTATGCACTGGGACTTTGGGGAGAAAAAAGAGAAAGATTGGCAATAGATGTTAGCTCAGGGCCAATCTTCCTCAAGAAAAAAAAAAGGTTTGTTGTTTAAAAAAAGCATCTTCTTAAAAAAAATCCCATTCTAGAGCCTGAGAGCTTGGTCAAGGTGGTGGTGGTGGTGGTGGTGGTTGCAATTTAGCTTCAAGTTTCCTTCCAACGCCTGGTTCAAGCAAAGTCAGGGTTTACTGCTCCTGGAGAATGAAGCGTGCAACGCTGAAGTTCACCATTTTTCTCAGCATCCAGAGTAGGCAGGCAATTATATTCTTCTAAGGAAGATCAGAGCAACAGTGCACGCGCACCAGACAAACTCCAGCAGGCGTGTGCTTTTATGTGTCCAAATGGGACATTCCACAAGGCTGGACACAACCCCCACCCAGGGAAATGAGAATAATGATCGTGAGTCGGCAGGACTAGGATTAAGACAGTGCAAGCCAAGGGGGTCTCAGCTGAATGCTCTGCTGCCCCAGTGCTTTCAGCCCTCTTTCGGGAACACCCACATGTTGTACACAGACGCAGTCCTTTTCCCATCAGCCCCACAGACCAGCTTTAGGTGCTGGGAGGAGCACCTGCTTTTAATGGTAAATGACTTTGTGATCATTAACCAGTATCTAATAAAGTGAAACCTTTAAATAGGCTAAAGAGAAACAGATGTTTCTTGGGCTTAATGAAAGGGAATTATGCACCATCATACAACAGAACCCAGCCCTGCCTCAGTCACATGCCTTATAAAACAGCCAAATGTCCTCCCCGCTGGATAAGCTCAGGGGGAACAGCCCCTGGTTGGCGTTAAGTCAAATCAGGTGGATGCTCAAGCGAACACCACACACTCACAGAACACACCTGATTCAGTGTGTGTGCACGCTGTGTGTGTACACATAGCGCCAGAGGCTGCCTTCAGGCAACAGTTAATAAACGCACCGCCATAAATGACCTTCAGAAAGGAACCGACCCATTGCTGACCTCTGAAAGCTTAGACAAATTTAGGACACTCAGGCCAAGTGACACAGAGAAAAAGAACACCAGCTCTGAAGCCAGTCACACCTTGGTTCCACGTCTCATGAGCTGCATAAACCTGGGCAAATGATGAATCTCGAAGCTCCGTCTCCTCACCTGTGAAATTTGAAGATCAAATATTACAATACCCAAATAAACCAATGTGTCGATTGCTGTGTTGTAAAAATGCCATTTTTTTTAAAGCAGGTGAGTCCTCAGAAAAGACTTTTTAATGACCAAGGATCATAAAAGTCAGGATAAAGAAAGTCTTCTTTACCGGTCACCACCTCCTCCTCTGAGCCCAGTGCATCTGATCCTGTTTCCCGGTGGACTCACGTGCCAGCACTCGCTTTCTCGATCAATTACGCAGAGACACCTTCCCCGATCTAGAGCTCACCTATCTGGAGCAAAGGTGCTCACGTCAGCTGTCTGAGCCATAGCTGAGCCTGTTATTCCCTGGGCAGGGTGACTTGGACAACCCAGTTGCCCCCAACCGAACAAGCCTCTCCAGCAGTTTGCCTCCCCAGACACATGGGAAGTCGCCTTCTCTAGCCCCTTGAGAACCAATTTATGGTATGCAAATTGCTCATAGGTCATACTCAATATTCTAGCCATTGTGTGTGTGTGTGTTCATGCAGGTGCACACATGTGACTGTAAATAAAGTAAAGCTGCACAACTCTCTCTCCCAATTACTCCTCCAAAATTCTAATGTTCTGGTCAGTTCTCATCAGCACCACAGACATCATCTTCTATTCTCATGCTCAACTCTTATCTTTCACAAGGAAACAGCTAAGAGAAAAATGATAACTTTTCCGAAATAGCAGGTGGGTGGTCACTCCCTTTTATAGCCATGACCTCTGCAGGATAAAGATTATGATCTTCATTTTATTGACAATAACATGTCTCAAGTGTTTACCATGTGCATTCATTGTTTCAAACATCTATGCATGCACGATCTCATTTAATACACACAAATGCCAAGAATGACAGCTCAGAGAGGGCATAACTGGGCCAAGGAGCCCAGCCCAGTTAGCAATGGTCCCCCCAGGATTAGAGGTCCATGACTGGTTTATGACATCACTTCTGGCCTCTAGTGGGCTACAGAAGGGCACAGACACAGGACCACTCCTGTCCTGCAGTTTAGAAGGCTTGGAGACTCTTTAAACGCATATTTCCCTGGGAAGTAACAGGCTCATCAGTGACTTCAGAACTTTCAGCACTAAAGAAAACCACTCACGATTCCTTCTTGCGAGAAAAGTCTCATTCTGGTCTGTAGCCCACTCTCCTGGAAACCTGGGCACTAGCCATCTGCTTGGCCTCACTTATGAGAAAGTAAATCTTGGCACCTAAACTAGATTATTGCATCTATGGATACACGTTTTCATCTTGGGTGTAATGCTGGAAATTTGAGATTCAATATTCTAAAGGGCAGAGTGACACTCACATTTTGGCATCCACGTACCCAGTTCTCTCTCTAGGAGCAGCATAGACTCAGTGCAGCTCCAGAATTTCCAACCCAGCCTGGTCCTTTCTCAGCAGGAATGCATTTGATCTAGGACCAGAGGTGGAAACTGAGGCAGCCAGTCCTGGACTCTTTCATCAATATTAACCTTGTCTCTCTCTCTCTCTCTCTCTCTCTCTCTCTCTCTCTCTCTCTCTCTCTCTCACACACACACACACACACACACACACACACAAGGCCAGGTCTTTCTGGAACAAAGAAAGAAAGAAACCAAGATTTCACAATCTCTGGAGTAACCTCTAGTCCCTTACAGTCTTGGCAGAACGTTCACAGACATTATCTCATTTGAATCTCAGGGCATCTCTGTGAGGGGACTTTAGAAGTCGTGACATCCTCGTCTATCAGAGGAGGAAACAAGGTCAGAGAGAGCAAGGGAGTTGCTCAGGACATGGAGCAAAACTAGAACCATGCCTTGACCTCCCAGACTGTGGTTCCATGTTCTTTTATACTAAAATATTCATATTTATGTAAGTCACTAGCCATGATTACAGTAGCAATATCAACAGTTGTTGTTAGAGCCATCAAGTGGATTCTGACTCCTAGCGACCCTGTGGACAGCAGAGCGGAACCCTGCCTGGTCTTTTTGCGCCATCCTCTCACCTCCCAGTGCTGTATCAGACCATGCTCTGCTGCTGTTCATAGGATTTTCAAGGCCAATTTTTTCAGAAGTGGATGGCCAGGTCCTTCTTCCTATTCTGTCTGAGTCTGGGAGCTCCACTGAAACCTGTCCACCATGGGTGACCCTGCTGGTGTTGGAAATCCTGGTGGCATAGCTCTCAGCATCACAGCAACATGCAGCCACCTCAATATGACAACTGACAGAAAGGTGGTGTCGTTCCCTGACCGGGAACCGAACCCAGGCAGTGGCAGTGAGAGTGCCAGATTTCACCAGGGCTGGCAATATCAATATGGTAATATCAATATATTAATATCATCAGGAGAAGCAGTTGTATTAGAAGGCATATTAATAGAAGTAGCAGAAAAAGTAGAATTATTGAAGTATTAGCAGTAACAGCAGAAGTAGTGACAGTAATGACAACGGCTTAAGAAGTAGCAGCAGTATGAGGGGCCACAACAATTAAAATAGGATGAGTGACATTCTTAGTAGTGTTTGGAGTGGGAGTATTTACAAAAACGACTTCCAACGAAGTGGAGAAACCGTGAGAGACGTGCTCTCTGGCTCCCACCATCACGGTTAAAGCTAACCACTGTGTCTGCTAACAGTATAATTAGCAGTGAGGGCAACAACTAAACCACAACAGTTGATCGGCATCCACTGTGGGCCTGGCCCGTTACAGGCCTCACTCCTAACCTTCATCACCACTCTCTCTACAATGACTGAGTCATGATCCCATTTTCCAGACAAGCACAGCTCATCTAAATAAAATAACTCAACCAAGGCCAAACTCCTAAGAGGTAATAGAGCCGGGATTGGAATTTCATCCAGAACAAACCTCAGGTTTAGGCTACAGATACGCTAGACTCAACATTTATAAAGCAAAAACTAAACACGGCATGTGGACAAATACCAACACAGCCAGGGCAGAATTTTAATTCATGCCTCTTATTTCATAAGAGATAAAAGGAGTCAAAATACATCACAATATAGGAGACCTAAATCACACAATTAATGAGATAAATATAATTAAGATATGTCTAATTATATGCCATGGAAACAGAAGATATGCAAGCATTTTCAAGTCTCCACGTAACTGTCCTTAAACATTGACCTTTTATTAGGCCACAAGAAAAACGTCACTAAATACCAAAAAGAATAAAAATGCTATACCCAATAATGAGAAAAACTTATAAATTAAACGATAAAATTAGTACATAATACCAATTATAAAAGCCTTCCACAAGGACATTTAGGAAACTTCTATTTAACAACATTTTGATCAAAGAGTCCATCAAAACCACAATACTAAAAGTGCAAAATATCTAGATATCATGACAACGAAAACATGAAATGCCAGAATCCACAGAATTCAACCGTAGAAGCATTCAGAGGGAATTTCTCTGCCACAAATATGTGCATTAATTAGCAAGTATAAATGGAAATGCATTATTTAATTATTCACATCAAGAAATTAGAAGAAATAAGGAAAATAAAATTAAAGAAAGCAGAGCAAAAGAATTAATAAAGACAAAAACAGAAATTATTTACTTGGAAACAGAAAGTAGTATAACTAATTAATAAATCCAAGAGTTGGATTTCAAATTATAAAGAGCAACAATAACAATAAAACAATGAACTATTAATAATAGTAACTGATAAGGAAGAAGTGGCTACAGATATGAGGGGAAGTAAAAAAAGATAAGGGCATGATTTGCTTTATGAAAATCAATGTAAAGACCTGGAAGAAAGCACACATTACCCAACTGACTCCAATAGTAAGGAAACATTCTAAACAGACCAATTAATACAGAAGAAGCAAAGTCTTCAGAGAATTAACCACCTTCCTGTAAAAGAGCGTCAAGCCCAGTCATTTTAACACATTTCTAACCATCTTTGAGAAAGAGATTGCTTGAATAATATCGAGTATTTCTGATCAGAAGGAGGAAGAGGAAGAAGAGAAAGAAAATTTCCCAAATCATCCTGCAAAGAGAGCAAAACATAAAACCCAAACCCAACCAAGAGGCAAAAAGAAAAATGGTGGGCCATCTGCACTTAAAAATAATTATATTGAATTTCTTAATATATATTAACAAACATAATCCAGAGGCCATTCAAAAACTAGCACCATGAACAGGTGGAGTTTATTCTAGAAATGAAAGAGTAATTCAATATTAGAGAACCTACTAATACAGTTCTCCACGTCAATGGACTGAAAGGAAAAAATTATATAATTTTCTCCATAAGTGTGGAAAAGCTATTTGATAAAAGTAAAATTCCATGAATGGAATGAACTCAATGAAATAAGAATGGTCAAGAGTGTAAAATTTTCTTCTACTTACAAACTTTTAAAGTAAGACCTTTCTCAGCCTGGAAGAAGGGTATCTTCTAGAACAAACTCCCATCTTCTCTGCTGGACAATGCTGGTGTATGTTGGTGTGGTGCTTAGATATGAAGTGTTTTACGAATCCATAAACCTCACTGTGTCTCATAAATGCATGGATAGTGAAAGTTTTAAAAGTAGTAACACTAAAATAGTTACAATTGTGATGGGCATGAGAGAAAAGGTAACAAAATGAAATTGTGAGAAAAATTGGCAAAATTTTGCATGCAGATAGGATGTATCTGTCAAAATTGGGAATGATTCTTAAAGACAAAGAAAGGATAATGCATATGTGAAAAACGGCTATGCAGTGGACAATAATCAGGAAAAGTCAATAGCACCGGTGTTGTAGATGTACTTGCCTGCTATGTTCTCAGAAGAAAGCCAGGAATTTTTCCAGAGTTTTAAGACCTCAGATGATTTCATGGGCTCAGGGCCATTTCAGATCAATACAACACTGATATACAGAGTGGGGAGAAGACACCCGCTTTATGAGCAAGGAAGAAGTTCACTGCAATACTCACAGAGGAAATAGATGTTCAAGGTAAATAAAACATTATTTAGAGAAATGAAGTCCAGGTGGATATAGTTCATCAATGCACTCTTTAAAGCTTTAAAATGAAATCACACCCCTGTTTGGTGGAAATACTTCTGGGAAATAGAACCTTAATTCCTTTCTGGTCATTTTTTTTAAAATAAATAATGGACTTCAACTTATGTCCCACTCTGCTTCCTGCCGGGTACCTGGCATAGCACCAGGACAGGAAGGTCCTGCAAATTGCTGAGAATTAAATGACCCACTATTAGCAGCCACATCTACAGAGATCCTGCAGTTTAAGAAGCGTGTTCATGCCCACCATCTCCATTTGATCTTCACAACAGCATTAGGAGGTACATTAGGAAGTACACCTAATGGTAGGAAGTACATTGGGAAGTCCCGCTTCAAAGAGGAAAAACAGTGGCCAAGGCGTGAAGTGAATTGCCCGAGACCACACAGCTGGTCAGTGGTTTAGAAGCAGAAGGAGAACCTGGGCTCTTCTGACTTTCTCCTTCTAATGTCTAGCTGGCCATAAGCCAACACACTGCATTCCCAACCCAGAGGCAGGGCTGAGCCACCCAGAGTGAGGGAGAAAGATCTGGAATCACTCTTCTCACTGTGCAAGGAAGTGTTTTATTTGTGATAAGAGTTTGCTTTGCAGCCCGAACATCTCACCCTTAAAACTGATGAGCAAATGTTTATGATGCCATATTCTGGGTAGAATCTGATAGCTGGTAAAGGAAAAATATTAGGTCCCTTCGTTAAAATTTAAAATAGGTCTTGTCATCCATGCATGGATTAGTGATCAGGGTAGATCCCAAGATATGATACTAATCACCACAATGACTAGGCCCAACGTTTATTTCGATTAATGGAAACTTTCCTTACAGGATTCGTATTCTTGTCCATATTTTACAGACAGAGAGCAGATACAGCATATTTTGCAGTTCAGAGAAGAGTAATGTGTCCCACGTCCCATAGGCCTTAAGGGGTAGAGAAGATGGGAGAGCAATGCCTCACTCAGAGGCCTTCAAAGGAGTGAAAACACTTCCAAAGGGAGATGGCAATACTTGTTTTATTTTTCTCTTATTCTCACCATCCAGGGGACAGTAGGTAAATCATTACCCAGGTGAGGCCACTGCGGATGAATGAGGTTGAGTGACATGCCCCAGGCGGCACAGGGTGAGTGGCAGAACAGGGCGGGAGCCCCCTTCAGGGGGATGTGCCTTCGGGGCTCCTTCTCTGTCTACCACGAAGAAAGGAGCCCACGGGGAGAAATTACTGTGTGAGGGAGCAAATCTCTGGTCCTTAAGAAAAGACACAAAACATTACTGAAGGACTTCTAAGGTGAAGGCTGACTATTATGTCATCTTGAAAGGGTATCTTTAAACAGATGGTGCACCTGGGACGCAGGAGGAAGTGGACGAGGTGCGCGGTGAAGGGGGACCGTCCACCTCCAGTTTCTGGAGCCCGGGTTTCCACCTGCCTGAGGTGTCTCCGGCTGGAGGGGCTGACCCCGGGCCCAGGGCAGGGCAGTGGCCGCAGAGGTCTGGAGGTGCAAGGCTGGCTGACTTGGCTGCTCCAAACACCACATCTTCCTTCCTGAAACTGAGCACTCACTTTCTCTTTCTTGCTGCCCTTTCTTACTTTGGTTAATCTCGGGGGAAAAAAGAAAGCACTCTGAAAGAAGCTGAAAGGAAGCTGGGTGGGTACAGGGTGGAAGCGCAGGAGGCAGACACAAAAATCCACTACTAACATGCAAAACAAAAACACCAAAACAAAACAGTAACAAAAGACAGCAAAGCGCAAGCCCCTCCAGAGGCAGATAAATGCAGTGTTCGAGTGCCACCTGCTGGCTGTCTTCTGACACTGCATGTTGACCGGCTGCCCCCGATCTGGTACCCACAGCCATCAGTGACCAGCTCCCCAGCAAAACATGCACATCTAGGCTTCTCTCCTCCAATCCAGTTACCAGAAAGTCTTTCTAAAGCATATGACTTAACTATCACTTCCCAATTTAAACCCACCAGTGGTTCCCATTTCACATAGGAGCAATTTCAAATTCCTTCACATGTACAGGAGGATGTAAAAACAGGCCCCCATCTACGCTTCCAGCACGGCCCCCCAGGCTCCTTTTGTGAAGCCACCACGCCTCCCTCTAAGTCCAGTTCAAGGCCACGTCTCACCTGCCCATCTTCCCCAGCCCTGCACCCCTGTCTCCAGGCTCCATGCCTGGTACATGGCCCCTTTCCTGTATTATCACCCCTCTAATTTACGAGATCTTAGAGGGACTATCTGTCTGATTTATCCCGCAGAACAAGGAGCACAGTGCCTGAAACATGAAAGTCTTCCAACCAATGTCTATTGAATTATTATCTGTCCACTCAACATCTGCAAAGTAAATGCTGGTCCTGGTACCAGGGTCCAATTCTGCTCACCTTAAGCTAAGAATTCAGAGGTGTTTTAAGCATTGGCTATCTTTCACAGTAAAGTGATGATGAAGGTCCTGTGATCCCCCCCTCACTTAAGGTTCTACCCTGTGGGCCTAGGAGAATCACTTCTTCCTGAACCTTAGTGAGCACAGCCGCCCCAGGGGAACCACCGAGCTGAGCATAATCCACTGAGCAGCAGGAAGAGGCAGCGTCTGTGGTCGGTGCCCCAGAAGGATGAGGCAGCAGGAGGTAAGTCTGTTTGACAGCCTCTGCCACTCCCTCTGCAGCCCTAAGAGCATTTCCTGAGTTATTGCTTCCCTTCTCCCTTCTACTCCTTGGAGCAGTGCCCTGCCCCCTCTCCTTCAGGATGTGTTTGCTAATCAATCCTTCCTCCCATTTGCTCCACCCAATACACTCATCTAGGAAACAAGTCCAGCCTTGACACTAAAGGGCTTTTACCTGGGAAAAACTTCAGACAGGGCTTGTAGTACAAATCTACGTCTCCAAGTCTATACCACCAACCCAAGTGTCTCCTGAATCTAGAACCTAATGGCTGACTGGTCACTTTTCCACTGGATGTTCAGCAACATCTTGAACTCCATGTGACGAACCAAAACTCACCAGCTTCCTGCTCCCTTACAACATTCTCTGTCTCCTGAGTTCCCCGTGCCAGGCAGAGGCACCACCACTTACCAGGTGCCCCAGACAGAAACTTGGGATTCATCCACACCTGCTCTCCCTTGCTCCTGACATCAATTTTTCACTATGTCCTACTGATTCAACCTTCTAGAAACATCCGCACAGAGTGCACGTCTCCATCACCACTGCCCCTTATTTCAGCCACTGGCATCTACACTGGACCATAGCTCAGCTCTCCCATAGTAGGACCGCAGAGGCAGTGATCAGAAAGCAGATCAAGCCACCAAGTCCAGCCTTCCAGAAATTCCGTGCAATTCCAATCACACTCCAACTGCAGAGATTGTGGCAGTTCCAAGATCCACCCAATTTCCTCTTGTAAACTTCTGTCAGCCTTGCTGGGCCCTCTTCAGATGAACCTTGCGCTTCCCTCGAGGCCAATCCAGACCTCGCGCCTGGTTATAGCAGTGAGCATGCACACGCGTACACACAGGCACACGCACACAAGCCCCCACTCACCTCAAGCGCGTTGTGAGGTTAATTAAGGCCAAGAAATGGGTACATCAAGGAGCACACCCTCCACCACCTCCTAGTTCTGGCTCTCTCTTCTCTTCCTCCCTGTTTCCGCGTGTCTGGCAAGAACCAGCAATTCCTCTCCAAGTCTCCTGGGACTGGGGGGTCGGGGAGTGGTGGCGCAAAGGCTGGTCTCAGCTTCTACCTTAAACAAACTCATCAAAGAAAACTTTCCTGAAAAAATTAACAATGCTCCACAGAGAATGAATTCTCCTGGAAACATTCTCTCCACCTTATTACACTTGCCAGCGGAAAGGGCCTTGCCACCCAACCGCAGAAGGACAGCATCCTAGAACTAGAACGCCACCGGGAACTTGAATCTCATTCTCTCTCAGCCTCTCCCTCTGCTTTTCTGTTGCTTGGTCCTTCTCTCAGTCTCTCTCCGCAGACCAGCTTTGCTCCTGCTCCTCAGGCTGCATGGTGTAACGGGGCAGCCGAGAGAGCCCAGGTTTACCTAGACACAAGACAACAGGAACATTAATGCAACTTCGGACGTCTTGAGAAGGACTCTGAACTGCCACTGGGGTTCCCACCCGTTGTTCACATTCCTGTAGGTGGAAGGGAGTGTGTGTGACAGTTGACAAGATGCTGGCCACGCTCTGCGGCCAGGAGGAGGCACCTAGAGCAGCCCTTCACCCTGGGCAGATGCTCGGGAAGTCCACTGTCTGTGTCCTGACAAGGGCGCCTGCCATCAGCCCTGCTGGCCTCCAGTCCCCTCTGCCCCTGTGCTCACAGGGAGTGAGTGAACGCACAAAGAGAGAAGTGTTCCTGGTACTCCCCCCAAATCTTCACACTATTTGGAACTCAGTTCAGGATCACAGAATCTGAGATACAGGTACAACAGCTCTTTGAGCTCAACGAGTCCTCCCCTCTCTTTTAAAAATGTGTAACCAGGGCCAGCCTGGTGGTGTAGTGGTTAAATTCGTGCACTCTGCTTCGGCAGCCCAGGGTTCATGGGTTCAGATCCTGAGCGCAGACCTACCACCGCTCATCAGCCATGCTGTGGTGGTGACCCACATATAAAATAGAGGAAGATGGACACAGATGTTAGCTCAGGGCCAATCTTCCTCAGCAAAAATAAATAAATAAATAAAAATCTGTAAACAGAATTTAAAAAATCAGTATAAGCCTGAGCACCACAAGCACATGGCGTGCCCACACTTGAGGCTTAGACTGTGATTTGAGAATAGATTGGGAACCGTAGACATACAATTTTCTCTTGAAAATCCCTATCCGTGGCTGCTTTCTCATCTTCCAAAAGCTGTGGGGTATAGCATCAGTAGGTTGAGAGGACAAAATATTTGCAATATTTATTAATATGTTTGTTGTTTTGTTTGACTAAAGTGACTGTTAATTATGAGGGAAGGCCTTTCTGTTAGGAGATCCCCAGGTGACCACCACTGCCTCACACTGGGGACCCATCACCACTCTAGGACAGTAACTGAGGGATTAGGATGGGAAAGTGGCAGCCAAGGGGGAGGTTTGTAGGGAAGAAACTGACACCATCCCCTCGGGGTCTCTCCATCTCTGGGTGGGAATGATAACGATACTCACAGCCTCGAGTGTCCTGAGAATTGACCTGCTAAGTGAACTTTTAATAAACACCAGCCATGGGCATCATTATTTCTGTGTTATCCCAGAACCAGAAAGGAGGAGTGAAACCCAGAGAAGGACCAGTGAGACTCTCTCCATGGGGAGCTGGAGGGAAGAGAGACAGTGAGGCTGGTCCCTGGCAGGCCCAGTCCTGTGCACTTCTAGAAGCAGGTCATCCTGACAAGCCCCTAGGGCACTTGATCCCAGGGGCACGACCTCAGTCAGTAGTGTGAAAGAATGAGGTCTTTCCTCTGGGGGCTGCAGCTGCACAAACCACCCCTTCTTTCTGACTTCCTCCTCCTCTCTTCCCAGAGGTTTCCAGTATCAGAAGGCCAATCCCCCCCAAGCACCATCATCCCGCCCTTTTGGGAACATTCTACCTCCTCCTGCTCCAGGCCCTTTTGTCACTGACTAGTGCCCCCAGGAACTCAAGGGTGGGTTTGGAAGCATTTACCACCCTGAAGCTAATCAAGCCTCCCTACAAGAGCTATGCCCATGACCTTGCCTTATTTTTAATGGGAAGATCTCGTTAAGAGGAGATTAAGCCTCATTACCATAATCTGCAGTGTACTGGCCTCTCCCTTTTGAATATTCATTCCCCAACTGAAATAAAAATCCCTGCTTCCCTTTGTTCGGGGACGCCATGACTTTGGAAATGATTCTTCATGGCCTCCTATTTGCTGCAAATACACTTTACTTTGTGAGACAACTTCCACCGGTGTAGAGGCTTGTTTAACTCACCAGGAGGTGAGCCCACTTGGTTTGGTATCACTTTGACCTCACTGGCCCTCCAGATGGGGTAAGGCCTGCCAGTGGAGTCGGTCATTGTTAAACCCACACCCCGCCCTATTCTCTGGAGACCACCCCTTTATGGGATGGAGAGGACTGGGGCTCCATGGCCCCCAGAAGTGGGTTTAAATGTCAGTTGCCTCATTTATGGTATGATCACAGACAGGTTATTAAACCTTTCAGAGCCTCAGTCTAAAGTGGGAATACTAGCAATCATATGTAATGGGACCATTGGAAGCATTTAATAAAAAATGGCCTCAAAGCCCCAAGTTGATCTCTGGCTCCCAGGTGCTCACACCCCATTTCCTTCAATCCTGGGGGGAGCATCTGGCCCTAAGGAAATGATGTGACTCTTCGTGTGGTCCCCAGGGGTCTGGCTAGGTTGACGACCTGAGAGATGGAGCCAGAGAAAGGAGCCCCAGTTCCTTTGTCTTCACACTGCCAGACCCTGGGAAGGGCCACAAGGAACACCCTGAGGCCAAGCTCCTGCCTCTTCCCAGTGCAAGTCCCAGGATATCCCCCAGATCCCCTTTGGAGGGCAGAGCGGGGCACCAAGTTTGGGTGCCAGCTACACACTTTAATATAAACCAAGAGCATGCTTTGATTCTGTTGATTTTGAATCTCAAAGGCTTTGAGTGAAGCAAATCCCGAGACGGGTGGGGTGTAAGTGACATCTCCGCTCATTCATCACACCCGTGCCTGCCTATTCCACCCTCACCTGCATCGCCTGAGGCCTCAAACACAATCCACATAAAATTCACACTCAGATCTTTAAAAGACCATAACTGCTAAGTCTTCTGACTTTCAATCATTTACCAGAAGTTACTGGGCTCTTTCCTCCTCCAGGTTAGGAAGTTTTGTGAGAACTGTCTGATAAAGATAAAAAAGATAAAAAAGTCTGATAAAGGTCAAAAATTAGGGATTTATAATTAGATTCAGAAACTGATGTAGGGGAGGAAGTCAACTCCTCTACCCTCTGGGTCCTTCTGGCTGGGGTACAAATTAAATTGACATGAGACAGAATGACAGGAGAAAATCAAACAAAGCTTTATAACATGTACACATGGGAGAGACCCGGGAAACTGGGTAACTCAACAAAATGGCGGAGGCTCCCATCTTAAATACCATGTTCAGCTAAAGACAAAGGAGGATGGGATGTCGGGGGTGGTAGTTTGGGACTTCAAAGGGGAGGAAGGCAATTCACATCGAGATGGAAAAGCAAATGTTTGGTAAATAGAACTTTGATGGGCTTAGCAAGGACCCTCCCAGTCTCTGGATACCCAGGGTTATCTACGGTGATGGCCCGTCCTGGGGACAGGCCTTCTACCTTAAATTCTCTTAGGCAGTGAGGGGGAAGGTCAATGTTTCTTTTAGAGTCTTTCGTTCTTAAAAATAATCAAAGCAAAGAGACACATTTGGGGGTGGCCAACTCTGATCCCCCACACTGAAAACACCCTGGCTCACTCGCTTCTACTTTGCAGGAGGCAGGTGCCGGCCTCCGGTCTTCCTGGCCCTCAAGGCAGAAACGTGGAAGCTACAGCCTGTGTCCGGGGCTTCTCAGCCTCTGGCCCACGGTTCGCCTCTCCAAAT
Organism: Tapirus indicus; assembly: GCA_031878705.1. Classification (NCBI taxonomy): domain Eukaryota; kingdom Metazoa; phylum Chordata; class Mammalia; order Perissodactyla; family Tapiridae; genus Tapirus; species Tapirus indicus. The sequence continues at coordinate 5,678,094 of CM062923.1, read as the reverse complement.
TCCAGAAGACCCCACCGGCCCTGCCAGCCTCCCTCTGTCCTTCCGCAGAGCCACCTGAGGCCCACCGCCTTCACTGGGCCTGCCTGACCCCTCAGCCGTGTCCAGCAGATCAGTGTCCGACCTGGCTGGGCTCAAGTCCCTGTGTGGCCGGGAGCAGAAGGACCCAGAACACAACTGACCCACATCTGGACACAGGCTGATGGCCAGAGGAGAGATGCCAACACTTTCTTGAAGCCCAGAGGGCACATATGGGACTAGAAATAGGGAAAGAGGCTGAAGGTGGGAGCTGGCAATTAAGGGCTAGAAGGAGACAGGGATCCAGCTTGGGGAGGAGGGAGGGGCTGCTGGTCTCTCTGAACAGAGCGGATGCCTGGAGCTGGGGGGCCAGAGGCTCCATCTGTGTTAGAGGCACAGGCCAAGCTGACTGCACCTACTGGGGGCAAGGGCTCTGAGAGGACAGGCCACACCTGAAGCTGTCAATGTGACCGGGACTGACTTGTACCCAGTGCACCTCTGTCCAGCTGGAGTCTATCTGACTGGCTGGTGACACAGCGAAACACACTGAATCTTTTCCTTGTAGCAACCTCATGTGTAAATTGGCCCCTTTTTTCTACTTTTAGGATTCACAGTGAATCCTTGCTTGGATCTGGACACACATACGTATACACACACATGCATATTCACGCACATGCGTACACACGTATGCACACAAACTTCAGACCCACAACCTAGAAAATAGCAGCTTTGGCCAGAAACCTTAGCGCCTCTTCCATCTCAGTGTGGGCCCCACCCACAGGCCTGGTCACAAACACGAAGCTACTTCTCAAAGGATAAGGCCACTCCTGAGGCCTCCTGACCACACTCTCCAGCGAGCACATGTTGTGACCCCTGCTCCTGACCACAGCCCCCGGCCTCCAGCCTCCGCTCCCCTCCCCCGGCAAGGCAGCGAGTTGGGCAGCAGATCAGAGGCCCCATGCAGGCTCATCAGCTCCAACAGGGCTGGGAGTGGGAGCAGATGGTCCCCACTGGACCTTCCAGGACTCCACTGCCTCAGGGTGTCAGTTTCTGCACCCATAGAGGGCCCTTCAGAGTTTTAGCTACAGGAACAAGAAGGAGCGAATAGGACCAGGCCTTTGGATATTTCTAAACCTATCTTGGGATCAACGACCCTGGAGTGTTAAATTAGACATTGCTGCTAACCTAGTCAGTGGAACTGAATGTTTTGAAGCATTCTTTAGGGCAGCTTTTTTTTTACCCCACGCTTTGATATGGGACACCTATATCTACCGGATTTGGGGAGAACAAGCAATTTCCAAGTCCATGTTGATGGGAATTGCCACATACTAGGTCTCTCGTGGAGATTCCCAAAGCCAATGAATAGACTAAATGGTCTGATGAGTCACATATAAAAGAAACACTGATTACTTTATTAGTTCATCATTTCCCAAATGTTGGAATGAACAACAAACTTCCCCCTACCCTCCTACCATCTTTTTACTGGGTGGAGGGCGAGGATGATGTTTGCAGAACATCTAATAACATGTCACCAAACAGTAGTATCCCAGGGAACCCAGTCTGGGAGACATTGGTCCACAGGGAAAAGACCAAGCTGCCTGGTGCTAAGACTGAGGTGTTCATCCTCCAACCTTCCCGATCACATGTCCCAGTGTCCCCCTGCAAGTGTGCTATACTTCAGAATAACAACTTTCAATTTCCTTGTATGTTTTATAGATTCTATGTCAGCTAGTATTTTTCTTTCTAACTGGGCTGCCGTCCTCAAATGCCATTCGCCCGATGGTATCCATCCTTCCCGGCTTAGCTCAAAGCCCTTCCCAATGCAGCCTGAGCTAAACCGCAGTCATGGACTTACGCTTTCTTCTCTTTGCTGCACACCTTCATCTGGGACCTGTGGCTTCCCTGGGCTGTGAACTCCTTTCAGGCAAAATTTGTGGCATATTCATCCTTGATTCATCCCGAAGCATCTCAAATCCTCAAGGGCTGGCTATTAAAGAAATGATGCATACACTGTCCTCCCTTTCATTCCTCAGATAGAAACTCAGTCTTGCAGCTTCTGCTTCTCATCAACCCCAGCCTCCTCACCAGGTTACAAAGAAACGCTGCAGGTCTCAGAGGTCTGCACTCTCATTTTAAGTTAACTTGAAAGGAACTAAATCAGAAAGGAAGTGGAAGGGAGATCTCATCCGGGCAACTTTGGATGACTCACCTCCTCCTTCTAAAACCTACTAGGCTCACTGGCAATGTAAGGAGATTAATTTGACGATCTTTAAAGTCTTGAATTCTGTCCTTTATAATTCCAATACTCGACACACTGAGTTGTTTTAAATTTACAAATGAAAACTTTGAGCACAAAGTGGAGACAGCAAAGGCTGTCGCAGTTTTAAAGCCCCAGCTCTCAGCTCCAAGATGTCATTTTCTCCATCTCCATCATCCTCTCATCATCACTGTAATTCACATTGATTTGTAGTTTACGATGTGCTGCCAGCTTTGTGTACATTTTCTTCCATACCAACAATGACCTATAGTGCAGGCTTTAATACCACTAGTTTACAGAAAATTGGGCTCAGCCATGTCGAGGAGCATTTGCAGTACTACTCAAGTAGCAGCAGGGGAAAATAGGACAGAAATCCATTCTCTCCAGTTCAAAGCCTGTCATGCCCAGACAGCTAACCTTAGCTGCAGGCTGTGATGCATTCAAAATATAAAAGGTGAGTGAGCTAAGCCAGAATGAGAAAAGAGGTAAGAGGCAGGAATTATTGAGCAGTGCATCTTTTTTTAATAACGTGCTTTTATCTGCAAAATATGAAACATGAAATTTATTTCTCTGGATATTTCAAAATGCCAGATTTTTACATGCTGGGAAAATTTTTGTAACTGAAAATGGGTAGCCTATTTTAGTTTTCTAAACACATTTTTTCACCAAGAACACCAGGGGGAGCTTGTCCCAAGATTAATCTCCAGGGCTCCATCTCTGGAAACCGACAACTATTAGGTCTGGGTCTGTATTTAGAAAAGGGTCCAGGTAATCCTAACCTACATTCCAGTTTAAGTACCACTGCATCAGGTGACTGTAAATTATCAATGGTCCCAAGATTCATCTATCCATACGTAAAAAATGGTTTGGTGACGACGACTCAGTGCCTAGCATTTTATTAGGGACTGAGCAAATACAACTCTGTTCATTGCTGGGGAGGAGAGTCTCTGCTTCAGGAAGCTCGCAGACTGCCATTGATGCAGACAGGCTAAGGGTGACCATGGCTGTTCACGGATCCAGCAGAGAGCTGGACCCTCGGCATGGTGCCAGGCCACACCTTTCCGCCTCCATCCACCCCACTGAAATCCTGCAAGGTCTGTTCTCTGAATAGAGGGATCACTGAGGGGACTGATTTTTGGCCTTATGTTTGTTTGTTTGTTTTTCCCACAGCAGGAATTGGTAAACAATGGCCAGCTGGCCAGACATCCATTTTTACAAATAAAGTTTTATTGGAACACAGCCACTGCCACTAGTTGATGCATGGTCAATGGTTCTTTCCCATTACATCAGAAGAGGTGAGTAGCTGCAATAGAGACTGTAGGGTCCCAAAAGCCTAAAATATCGACTGTCTGGCCCTTTACAGAAGAAGTCAGCCAACCCCTATCCTACAGCATCATGCCTTCCTTAACAACTCTCAGTGGATTTGTATTAGTTCGCTCAGGCGGTCATAACAAAATACCACAGACTGGAAGTCCAGGATCAAGGTGTCCCCAGGTTTGGTTAATTCTGAGGCCTCTCTCCTTGAGTTGCAGACACCCATCCTCTCATTGTGTCCTCACGTGGCCTTTTCTCTACGCACACATCCCTGGTGTCTCTTCCTCTTCCTCTTCTTATAAGGACACTAGTCCTTCTGCATAGGGCCTCACTCTCATACACTCATTTAACCTTAATCACCTCCTTAAACCCCCTCTCTCCAAATGCAGTCACATCGGGGGTGAGGATTTCAACATATGAATTTGAGGGGGGGCACAATTCAGTCTATAACAACATTTTACCACTTTGATATAATTTTTATTGTATTGATTTACAGAACAACTGTTGAGAGTAGCCTTGTTTCAGGAGATTGAAAGACCTTTGAAGGATATGACTAAATATCTTGTCTTTCACTTTTAGTGTGTGTTTGTGTGTGTGTAGTATATAGCATATATAAATAGTATTTAATACTATTTTATATATCTAGTATATAATATATAAATACATATTTATATATATTTAGTATATATTTTAGTGTATATGCGCTAAAATATAATTTTATACCATACTAAAATATAATTTTTATGCATAAATATGTATATGTGTATGTACATTATAGGAAGATAAAATTCAGGTTTTGATTTATTTGTAAAAGTCATCTTAAAACCATGACATACACATGTCTGAAGCCAAGTTTCCCTCTGTCCCCATCCTATCAATCCCACTGTACTAAGAAATAACTATTCTGATTTTTGTCACCATAGGTTAGGTCTGCCTGTTCTTTAACCTCATTTAAATGGAATCATGCAGTACAAGTCTTGAGTGCCTAGCTATTTACATATGAAAAAGATTATTTTGGAGAGTTATTCATCTTGTTGCATAAAGCAATAGTTCATTCCTTTTTACTGCAAAATAAAATTTGATTGTTTAATATAGGATTTTTTTATAAATCCTATTTTTACAAATCCATTATCATTTTGACAGGCATTGGGCTGTTTACAGCTTTTGGCTATTGTGAATAATGTTGATATGAACTTTCTTGTGTGGTTTTTTTGTAAAAATGTGTTTTTATTCATCTGGAATAAATGCCTAGGTTCATAAGATGGGTGTATGTGTAACTGTATAAGAAAATAAAACTATTTTCCAGAATGGCTGTGTCATTTTACATCCCCAACATCAATGTATGAGAGTTCAAGTTGTCCCATACCACCAATAACATTTAGTATCGTCAATGGTTTTAATTTTAGCCTTTTTAACGGGTGTGTATTCCATTGTGGTTTTGATTTGCATTTTCCTGATAATTAATGATGCTGAACACCTTTCATGTGTCTGTTAGCTAATCACATATTTTCTTTTGTGAAATGGCTATAGAAGTCTTTTGTCCACCTTTTAAAATTGGGTTGGTTCCCTTTCATTATTTATTTGCAGGGGTTCTTATATATTTTGGATGTAAGTCCTTTGTCAGATACTATATTGTGAATATTTTCTCCCAATCTATGATCAATCTCAAGTTATTTTTGTGTAGGATGTGGGTAGGTATGGAGGTTCATGTCTTCCATGCACTTACACACTGTGGGTCCATTTCTTAGGAAGACTTTCACCATTGAATTGCCTGGGCATCGTTGTTGAAAGCCAATTTATCACATTTATATGGATCTATTTTGGGGCTCTCTATTCTGTTCTTTTGACAAATAGGTCATATTTGTTCAGGGATGGGCAAATTTTTCTGTAAAGGATAAGTGAGGGAGTATTTTAGGTTTTGCAGGCCATATGGTCTCTGTTGCCAAGACTCAACTCTCGCCTTGTGCTGTGAAAACTGTCACAGAAAACACACAAAGGAATGAGTGTGACTGCGTTCCAGTGAAACTTTCATAATGGACGCTGAAATGTGAATTTCACATCATTTTTTGTGTGTGACAGAAAGGTATTATTCTTTTGATTTTGTCCAACTTTAGCAATGTAAATATCAGTTGTCATGTCTGTACAACACCAGGCAGTGGGCTGTATTTGGCCCACAGCTGTGATTTTTGTCTATTCTCATCCCAAAACCACAGTGTCTTGATTACTGTAGTTTTATAAGAAATCTTGAAATCATGATGTGAGTTGTCCAACCTTGTTTTTCTTTTTCAAGATTGTTTTGGCTATTCTAGGTCCTTTGTATTCCCATATAAGTTTTAGAACCAATTTTAATATCTATTTTAAAAGTCTGGCAGGACTTTGGGAGTGCATTGAATCTATAGAGCAGTTTGGGGGTAATTAACATCATAATGGTATTGAGTTCTCCAATTCGTGAACATTGCATATCTCCCATTTATTTAAGGCTTCTTTAACTTCCCTTAGCAATGTATTGAGATTTTCAAAGTACATCACATATTTTGTTAAATATATTCCTAAGTTTTTTTATTTTTGCTGCCATTTAAAATGGACTTTTTAAAATTAATTTTTCAAGTGTTTATTGCTAACATAATGAAATACAATAAAGTTTTATGTATTGACTTTGTATCCTGCAACATAGCTAAATTTATTTAATACTTCTAGTAGTTTCGTGTAGCTCTCTCTGAGTTTCCTACGTAAGGAATGATGTAATCAGCAAATAAAGAGAGTTTTACTTCCTCTTATCCAAATCTTTATGCCTCTGTTTCTCTTTCCTGCCTGTTGCACTAAATAGGACCCCCAGGACAATGCAGAATAGAAATGACAGTAGATGACCCAGCCTTGTTCCCAGTGTTAAGGGAAAAGTATTCAATATTTCACCATGAGCTGTAGGGATTTTATAGATGCCCCTTAACAAAGAGTGGTTCCCTCTAGTCCCAGTTTGCTGAGACTTTTCACACAAATGGAAGTTGACTTTTGTCAAATGTTTTTTCAATATCTGCTGAGATGATTCTATAATTTTTATTTTTTATTGTTGATATGGTGAATTATACTTCTTGTATACTTTTGGATTTCACTTGCTAATTTTAATAAAAAATTTTCTATCTATGTTTATGCAATTTTCTCATATTCTAATCTTGTTCAGGTTTTGGTATCAGGGTTAAGCTGGTGTTATAAAATAAGTTGGATTTTATTCACTCTTCATCTATTTTCTGAATGTATGATTTAAAAAATTTTTTTCTTTAAATTTTGGTAGAGTTTACCAGTGAAACCTTCTTGGCCTGGAGGTTTTTGTTTTGTTTTGTTTGTTTTGGGAAGATTTTTAATTATGAATTTAGTTTCCTTCATAGATACAGGGCTCTTTGGGTTTTCTCTTTGTTCTTTGTCACTTGAGGTTAGTTGTGTTTCCCAAAGTATTTTTCTATTTCATCTAAATTGTCAAATTTATTGGCATAAATATGTTCATAATCTTGCCTTCTTAGTGCCTATGATATTTATAGTGATATTGTCTCTTTCATTCCTAATACTGATAAAGCCACATCCTTACAGTGTTTCAGATCTGAAAAGATCACTTACTTTGTAGGGTTAAATGGGAACGGCATCCGAGGCTTCTGGCTCATCTTTAGTGTGTGCCCATCACGCAGTGCCTCCTGAAAAGCCTTTGCTGAGACACACCTGTCCCAGGGGTGACATTCTTTTCATTGACTTCTAAGAATTATTATAGTTCTTATCACGTTGTATTAGTAGTGATGGTACCAGTAGTTCATATCATGCTTCCACATTAAACCACAAGTTCCTTGTTAGCTTTATTTTCAAAGCCTAGCATGTTTAGGAAGCCTTAATGAAAGATAAAGAAGGGAAGGAAGGAAGGAAGGAAGGAAAGGAAAGGAAGGAAGGAACGAGGGAGGGAGGGAAGGAAGGAAGAAAGGAAGGAGGAAAAAGAAAGGAAGGAAGGGAGAAAGGAGAAACATTGCATTTGTTTGAGGGTAATCTTTTATTTTTTTTTGTGAGGAAGACCAGCCCTGAGCTAACATCCGTTGCCAGTCCTCCTCTCTTTTGCTGAGGAAGACTTGGCCCTGGGCTAACATCCGTGCCCATCTTCCTCTACTTTATATGGGACGCCCCACGGCATGACTGACAGGCAGTGCATCGGCGGGCGCCCGGGATCCGAACCCGCGAATCCCGGGCTGCCAAGCGCGAACTAAACCGCTGCGCCACCGGGCGGCCCCCTGAGGGTAATCTTTTTTTTTTTTTTTTCTGGTGAGGAAGACCAGCCCTGAGTTAACATCTGCTGCCAATCCCCTTCTTTTTGCTGAGGAAGACTGGCACTGAGCTAACATCTGTGCCCATCTTCCTCCACTTTACATGGGACGCCACCACAGCATGGCTTGATGAGCTGTGAGTATGTCTGCTCCTGGGATCTGAACATGCGAACCCCGGGCACCACAGGCGCAAATTTAACCATTATGCCACCCGGCCGGCCCTAGTTTGAGGGTAATCTTAATAGTTCAGATTACCTTATTTTTAGAGACAAATTTTCAGGGTCTTTCCAGCTTAAACAGAATGCTAAAAAGACAGTAGTGACAGGATGGTCCACATCATATGTCACTAGGGAATTGCAAATTAAAACAACAATGAGATACCACTACACACCTATTAGAATGGCCAAAATCTGGAACAGTGACACCACCAAATGTTGGCAAAGAGGCAGAGCGACAGGAATGCTCATTCATTGCTGGTGGGAATGCAAAATGGTGAGACACTTTGGAAGACAGTTTGGTGGTTTCTTATGAAATTAAACATATTCTTATCATATGATCCAGCAATCATGCTCCTTGGTATTTACCCAAAGGAGTTGAAAACGTGTGTCGGCACAAAAACCTGCACATGGAAGTTTATATCAGTTTTATTCATAATTGCTAAGACTTGGAAGCAACCAAAATGTTCTTCAGTAGGTGTGTGGATAAATAAACTGTTGTACATCCAGACAATGGAATATTCTTCAGCACTAGAAAGAAATGAGCTATCAAGCCATAAAAAGACATGGAGGAATCTTAAATACATACTACTAAGTGAAAGAAGGCTACCTGAAAATGTTACACACTTATGATTCCAACTATATGACACTCTGGAAAAGACAAAAATAGGGAGTCAGTAAAAAGATCAGTGGTTGCCTGGGACTGGGGGGAGGGATGAATAGGCAGAGCACAGAGGATTTTTAAGGCAGTGAAAATACTCCATATGACATTCTAATAACAGATACATGTCCTGATACATTTGTCCAAACCCACAGAAAGGACAACACAAAGCATGATCCCTAATGTAAACTATGGACTTTCGGTGATGATGATGAGTCAATGTAGGCTCCACAATTGTAACAAACATCCCACGCTGGTGGGAGATGTTGATAGTGGGGGAGGCTGTGCATGTGTGGGGGCAGGGAGTATATGGAAAATCTCTGTACATTCCTCACAAGTTTCCTGTGAACCTAAAATTATTCTAAATAAAAGTCTTAATAATAATAAAGCAAGAAGACAGTAGTTCCAGAGGGATGCCCAGTTCAGGGTGGCTTTGATAATGACGAGAATGAGTTCTGGAAACACCTCAAACTTCCTGCCATATATTGTATATAACCCCAATCACACAAATGCAGAAAGCCATCTGGGATGGTCAAGCACTGCTTGGACGAGGAAATTTGCTCCCTTTGCCCGAGTTTAGGTGGATGCAAAGAGAGTGGATCGACTTCCAAGAATGGAAGTGCTTCTCTCTGCTAACATCAGCCTTGTTAGCGCTGCAGGTTGACCACTGTTCCCAAGCAGTGGGACCACAGCCCTGTGATCTGTGTTGGTAACAGTGCAATCATCTCAGCCTGTCACCATCTGAATCGCCTGTCCTTGGGAACCAGAGCTAAGCCAGGAAAGCTGCCAGCCTGGCAGACAGGCCAACGTCATGTTGGGTTCCAGGGACCAGAGGTAACTTAGCCTCCGCTGATTCCCTAAGACATAGAGCAGGAGAAGAGTCCTTGGACCCACATCACTGCTCTTCTGGAAACAGGAGTTCAAGACAGAAAAGCAAGAGTTTTGTTATAAAGTACGAGGAGAGGGTGAACAGAGGTCTGGACTTGGTGTAACCAAGAGTGCACAGAGCCAGTTCCCACAGACCCCGTTTCACGTCAACAGAGTGATCAAGAATTATCTTTCAGAAAATTTGCAAAGTCACTTAGCCAGAGCATGTGCAGAAGAAGAAATCTTGACCTGGAATGACCGTGGAACCAAAGATTCTCCTCCCCACGGAACCAAAGGACCGGGACGTGACTGGAAGTTGAAAGCTGGACTCTCATCAGAAGCGAGCGGTCCATTATCCAGAAAGACCTCGTGTTAAAATTCCCTCCCCACCTTACCACAAATGTTCAAAACCTCACCGTAAATGCTTAAAGCCCTCCAATCAAAACCTGTCCCACCAACATTTCTGCATGCCAGCCTGTTCTCCCTAACCTTTTAAATTTCACCCCAATTCCTGAATTGGGGTGACAGATCTGAGGGCACATGCCCCCTCTCTCTCTGGAGATCAATCTTACAAAATAAAGCTACATTTCTTTTCCCAAAGGCTGATTCTGTAATAAACTGGCTCGTTATGTGCATTGGGTGGCCAGCCCTTGCTCAGTAACAATGGGAGTAAAAATGAAGTGAAGGACCCACTACATAACAGTCCAGAGACCCCAGAGAAACTAGGGGACATTATGGGGAATTCTTCCAGCATGCAGAGGAGCAAGAGCAGGGAAGAAGGCAAATACGGAGATGCATTTCAGATATTCTCCATCTGTCCACAGGCCTGGCATAAGTTGGCTTGATCACTGTTTTAAGGAGCAAGTCCTGAGAGTTAAGACTTTGGAGTAAGCCCTATCCAGAGCTGCCACGTGCTAATGATGTCACCTTTTACAATTGTCGTTACAGTTTCTGGCTCAGTTTCTCATCTGTAAAAGCCAAGCCTTTCTAAAAGAAAGCCAACTTTCTTCAGAGTTAGGAAAAGATTAGACATTTTAAGGAGAAATTGCTCAGCACAAAATGTGCCACCTAGAAGGCCCTTGATGGTCGCTTGCTCCCGGCATTCACAACACGGGCCGTTCTAGTGTTTGCTGGTGTGTGCAGAGAGCAGGTGGCAGTGCCCGCCGGCCTGTTGCAGCAGAGCACTCTTGTTCCTTTCACAGGGGTCGGAGAACAGGGTTGCAAGAGGGAGAAAATTCCAAGGGTGTTACTGCTCCACTGCCTGGCACAGCTGTTTCCGTGGGCCCACGATGGTGGAGTGTTGTTAAGGTAACTCATTGTCAAGTGGCAGCGCAAATAAAACATTCAGTTTCATTGAGTTATATGACAATAATTATGGAGAATAATGGGCCCCGAATGTGGTTTATTCAGTGGGGAAGCACAGTCCCTCACTGTCCAGTGGCTGAGCCCATGGGCAAGGGCGGTGGCACCATGGCAGGCCTAGGCAGGCTTCTCTGTTCTGTCCACCTGGACGCTGCTGAAGCCACCAGCACATGGCTCTGGAAAGAGACAAGGCTTCTCTGTTTACTGTGAAGTTAGAGAAAACTGCCTCCCAGCCTGCATTAGAGAGGGTCACCCTCTCAGTTTAGCAAGTAGGTTCAGGCCTGGATTCCCCGAAAGCTGGGCCCGTGTGCCTGCTTTTCCCCACACTTACATCAGGGACCGCACAGCCACAGCCAGGATGTGCTCAGTCCAGGCAACAGGTCTCTAACAAAAGTGCTCTTTGAGGCAGAACTTTAGCAAAAGAATTAAACGCTTTGTGGAGAAACCGCAATTCCATGCTCTGGACGGGAAACTCCACGCAGTTTACCACTCGGTTACTTAATGGTGCTTGTGGATAAACACGAGCTCCCTGAACCGGAGTTCGAATCTCTCTGCCCCCTTTATCCTAAGGAGCCCCCATAAGCACCCGATCACTTCCCCATTCATTTCCCAACATACAAAGTACTTTTGTTGATTAATTGTCCCCGCCTGTGATCATCTCCTTCTTTTGTCCCTCTGGTAAACACCTCATCTTTCAAGACCCAATTTAAACACTAGCTCTTCTGGGAAACCCCCCCAAGCCATTGCCACTGTACTTACCACAAGGGGGCTATGCTATTACAGCCACAGGATGGTTAAGTCACTCAGCATCTGATTGTATGTGCCTCTACCACAATCAGGATCTCATTGACTTACAAATGTTTGCTCAAAACCTGTCTCCACACGTAGACTAGCTTCCCCAAGGAGCAACCACAAAAAAATCTACATCCATATCCCCAGCTCAGGGTCTGCAACACTAAGTGCCCTGTGAATGTTTGATAAGCTGGACTGAACTGGTACTGTGGACAGGTAGGAGTTAATTTTTGCAAGATTTCACCTGCTGGGAGGAAGGTGCTCCCTCAAAACCCCATGATATCATATGAACAACGCCTGTTTGCAGACTACCTCATCTACAAGGACCCCTGCAGGGGGGGCTTCCTCACAGCATGTCACAGGACACCCACGGCCAAGGGAACGTTGTTAATTTGCAATAACTCCCTACAGGTGTGCTTGGGAATGGGCAGTGCTACAGACCCCGGGGAACAGCTGCCCTGTAAGACTGTGTAGGGGGCTGGCTGTACCCACCCATCCACGTGTGTTCAGAAGCTGGGCTGTGACTAACTAGAAACTATTCTACTGATGACTGCTTACACTGCACTCCTTTAAATCTCTCCTAATTATATTCATGAGGACTCAATACACCCATGCTAATGGAGCTTCAAGGAGTTTAGTCTCATCCCCATCACTTGGTCAAAATAGCATCCTATAGGTTGGCGATATGCACCAGGGGCCTTTAGAATGTTTTTAGTCCGCTCTGAACCATTCATTCTCCTTCCAGGAAACTCATAAGGAAATAATTAGTTTAGCAAGGACTGCAGTGTTGCTGCAGGATCATCTAGACTACAAAAGTGGAAGAAACAAGCCATATTTACAAAGAATTTCTTGTAAAGTAAGAAATTAGTGTCATGTTTAATACAAAATGATAAGTAATTATTAACAAGGGATTTCTTATACAGTAACACAACCTTAACATAAAAAAATAAACCTCAGCCACACTGGCCACCTACCCCTCAACAAACCCTGGGGACAAGCTTGTACTCCAGCAAAACTTCCCCATGTGCACTGGGGACACAGGCACAGAGGCTCCTGCAGCATCGTTTATAGAATCAAAAAAAACTGGAAATAACTTAAATGTCCATAAAAACAGCCTGACACAATCATTGTAGTTTATTCACACCATAAACAATATCAAGCAGAGATTTTTCAAACTGTTTTGACCACTAAGCACAGTAAGAAATACATTCTACATTGTAAACCTGCTGTGACCAATCACACTTTCCAAAAGAGCCTCAACAACACGTCCTGCCCCGTATGCCCTCTCCATTGAACCTAGGCGACCTTTGTGACTGACTCAACCGACGGCCTACAGCAGAAGTGAGGCCACGTGACTTCTGAGGTTTGGTCATAAAAATGTCATCACTGCAGCCTTGTTTGCTTGGAGCCCAGCCGCCATGCTGGTAGGAAGCCCACACTGGTCCACCTAGAGAGACCACCACACGGATGCTCCAGCCGATAACCCAGCTGAGGCCCCAGCCGGCATCCAGCATGAGACATGAATGAAGATGCCTTCTGAAGATTCTGGCCCCTGGGGCCAAGATTCTCAGTCTTTGATTCTTCCCAGCTGGGGCCACAGACACGGAGCAGATGTGAGCTATCCTCACTGTGCTCTGCCCAAATTCCTTCTCTGCAGAATCCATGAGCATAATAAAATGGTTGTCTTGAGAAGGTTTGTTAGCAACAGTCATAACCGGGACCCCAGTACAGACATACGTCTCTATGTGCCAGAAACAAAAGTTTTACAAAACAATACTTAACCTTATAAAAAAAAATCAAGCCATATCAGAGGAAACATTGAGAATTAACCCCTCCTCCCTGTCTTTCTTTGATTATTCAATCCCATTTCATTCCAAGAAATTCTAAAGATAAAGGAATCCCTTCCTTCCCTCCAAAAATATCTGTTGCTTGTTTCAGGCACTCTGCTCTGTGCTGGGGCTCCAGGGGTAAAAAAGACACAGATGTTCCTGCCCCATGCAGCTGATAACCCAGATGGGAGGAGAGGCATAGAATGAGTTTTAACAAGTTTAATTCTTTAGACAGGAAAGAGGCATAGAGCTTTGTAAGGGCCTAAGAAAATATTTACCACCAACAACTAATTATCTGCTACAAATTTTTTTTAAAAAGCTATAAAGTTTAATTTTATGTTTCTTTAAATGTCTGCAAAAATAACATGTCATCTAGTCGACTGTAACTCAACTCATGTAAAGATTACACCTGATGGGGGCTATGGCTGCCTCCTGGACCTTTGCTGTGACATGGGGTGGGGTTACGGTGCGCGGGCAGGTTGGCAGGTCAGCCTGACACGAACACAGTTCCCACAAGGCCCTGGGGGTGAGTGGTGTGAGGAGAGGCTCTGGTCTGTGGAAATCCACTGGCTTTTGTTTATGCTGGCATAGTCTCCCAAACTCCTGGAAACCAGGAAAAGGTAACTAAATGAGTCACTGTAATTTAACATAGCTCTTCTGTGTGCAAGGTGTTGGCATGGGCTCTGGGAAGGGATGTGGAGAATGGCTCGCTCGCCTTCTCAGGAACTTGCAGGCTCATCCTGGGGATGGGGCGAGAGCTCTGTCCTTCTGAACAGACAGGAGAGGCAGGTAAGCAGCAAAGCAGATGGACAAACGCTCTCTGTGAGGGTTAAAGAGGTAGAGAGCCAGAGAAGTGGGGTCAGAAGAGCTGACATCTGAAGAGGGCCTTCCCTCAGGTCCTCACAGCCAGCACAGCCCGGGGCTGAGCACCCAAGCTGAGTGCTAGTGGGATATTCCAGACACCCCACAGTATGACCTTGTGAGGGCCAATGTATGTCTCTCTGCCTCAGTTTCCTGATCTGGGGAATGAGTGTCTTCCTTGTAAAGTGTTGAAAGGGTTAACTGAGTTCATGCGTGAGAAGTGTTTGGAACAGTGCCTGGCATGGTTAAGTGCTTATCAGTTTATTGTAACCATTACTAGTCACAGAAATAACAACGGTTACTTAACATATTCAAGGCGCCAGGCACAGGGCAGGCACACCAGACCTCACACAGACACACCGCCATCCTCAACGGTGCTTCAAGTTAATTTAAAAGTCACCCATGCCTTACCACCCATTCCTTAGGACATGCTACCACCCTCTTCCAGAAAATTATCATAATATATAGAGAGAAATGTATGATAAAGGCGAACATGAGTCAGACGCTTAGGGCAGTGTTCTGACCTCATGTAAGTCCTTGCACAGATACGAACGTGAGGTTGTCCCTGCCCTCCCGAGCTCATAATCGATTTCCAAATGGTGACAGACATATT
This sequence comes from Tapirus indicus, assembly GCA_031878705.1. Lineage (NCBI taxonomy): Eukaryota > Metazoa > Chordata > Mammalia > Perissodactyla > Tapiridae > Tapirus > Tapirus indicus. The sequence goes on along the minus strand of CM062923.1, from coordinate 5,663,013 downwards.
TGTAATCTGGGGCAAACGAGGCAGAATAATTTCCCAGTAGGGAGAGGCATCAGAGGACTTGGAGGGAAGAGGAGGCTGAGAAAGGCTTCCCAGAGGAGAGCCGAGCTGGTCTTGAATGCTGAGCAGAACTTCCCGGGGATGAAGATCATCAGTGGCAGAGGGACAAGCCAGGGGAGGGCCTGAGAGGTGAGGGTGCTCAGTGTTCAGCAGGGACTCCACGTCATCCAGGGCAGCCGGAGTAGGTCAAGGTGTCCTCAGGGCCACGCTCCCTCTGAGACCCTAGATAGAATGCTTCCTTGCCTCTTTCTAGCCTCTGGGGGTTGCTGGCAATCCTTAGTGCTCCTTGGCTTGTGACAGCATAATTCCAATTTCTGCCTCTGTCTTCACACGGCAATCTCCTCTGTGTGTGTGCCCACATTTTCCTCATTTTGTAAAGACACCAGTCGTATTGTATCGGGTACCACCCTACTCCAGGATGACCACAGCTAAATTACATCTGCAAAGACCCTACTTTCAAATAAGGTCACATTCACAGGTACAGGGGGTTAGGACTTCATTGTCATTGGGGGAACACAAATCAATCCACACAGGTACAGACACTAGTAAGAAGCTAACTCTGCAAAGCAGTCACAACTGTTTCCCCTGACCTAACGTGGTCCTTCATTCAAAAAGCTCCTCTTACTCTCTCTGCAGTGGACTTTAGAGCTCCACTTTTTTCTGAAAGTTTCCTACAGTCCCCAGATCCAGTCCCATTAATATGGAACAGCTCTGTTACATGGAAAGCACATTGGACTTTCTCAATCATATGCCACGTTTCATTTGAGACGCAATTGTGTCATTATTTTAGCTCTTCCATGCACAGAAGAAGGACAACTCAAAAACTTGAAAACAAACACAAGAACTGTTGACAACATATTGAAAGCTAAGCTGCTTCTTGTCATTAAAAGCACAATTTTAAAATATTTCAGGGAGTTAATCTCGGGGATGTTGAGAAACTTCCATTAGACCAGTTAGAACTTGTCTTCACCATCCTGTAGATTGAGCACTTTCTTCAGAAGCTTTCTGAGTACAAGCCAAGGCTAGAGTTCTCATCCACCTGAATTCAAATTCCCTTGTGCTCATCCCTCCAAAATGTGGGAGGGGGAGGGAAAAAACCCTCAGTGACTAGGTTGTGATTATTTACAGATGATTACAGATTCCTACACGAGCATTCTAGTTTAAGCTACCAGCATAAAACTGAAAGACTTAGACAGAGAGAGACTGAGATGGAGACAGTGAAAGAGCAAGACAGAGGGACAGAGAGAAAGACAGACATAGAGAGACAGGCATATAGAATGACAGGAAGGTAGCAAGTGATATAGAAAGAGAAAAAAGAAAGATAGAAACACTGAGATCAATAGAAGGAAGGGGAAGGAGAGAGAGTTGGAAGGGAATAAAGGTGATGCAGGTCCTCATGGGGGGCAGGGGGGAGGATGTTGTTGGAACAACATCATGAGAAAAATGAAGCCTGGTAGAAAAACTTTCCACCAAATAGCCCTCTGATGCCCAAGTCTGTTTTCAAAATAGGACTGATTTATTGCTGTAAGTGTGACAGGGCCCTGTTATCTCCACAGACTGGACAGCCAGGCCCCCCAGGTCCCCCGGGAGCTGTGCAGATAGCCCTACTGGCCTGTGTAGAGCAGGCTCTGCTGGGGGGGGGGTGTGCCCAGATACCCTCACGGTCAGAGGTGCTGAGACGTATCTGACACAGCTCCCCACGGCTAGACATCTCCCAGACCTGGCTGGATGGGCCCCACAGGAAACCACGGGCTTTGGAGGCCAGCTGAGCTGCACTGGTTTTCTTGCTGTGCTACTATTGACCCAGGGCAAATTAATTAATCTGTCAATTCCCAGTCCCTCAACTGTGAAATGGAGAGATAACTGCCTCTCAGGGTTGCTGAGAGGATGAGGAGTTAAAACATGTGCAAAAGCACCCAGCTCAGTGGCTGGAACATGGGAAATGTCAGTTAACCTCCTCTTTTGCATCTCTGGTGACTTCAGTGACCTTATCAATGATACTCAGGTCTCCGCCAGCCCCTCAGGTCCCAACTCTCCATGCCCCTCTTCACTTTTATCAGTGGGCCCTGCTATGATGTCATCACTCCAAAATGGTTCCCTCCAGGAGCCTGAAAGCTAAACTCCCCTCTCTGACTGCAACCTCTCACTTGCTCTACTTCTTCCAGTCCCTCACTCACACCCAGATGCTACTATGCCCAGTACAACCCCTAGCCCTCAGGCTCCTGCCGGTACCTTCAGTCTGGCTTCTCTCATCTGACTGGAAGCCTCCATCTGGTCAGCCATTTTGAAATGCTCTTCCTCTACTCTTGAAGGCCTCGACATGGACTAACATTTCAACACTTGGAATTATCACTGTCTGCCTTTAGTGCTTGTCCTTCTGTTTGTTGTTTCTGATAGTAACACCATCCTCCAGTTCGGAGGGACTGAAAGCTCATCTCACTCTTTATTCTCCTTTCTTCCACAATGTCTGAAAGCCAGTCATCAGATCCTACCATTATTTTCACTATAAACTTTCTCTTTGGCACTACCCAAATTATTTAACTTTTCTGTTTTAGTTTCCTCATCTTTTTTCAAAATTATGGTAAGAACATTTCACACGAGAGCTATCTGCTTCACAAATTTGTAAATGTACATTATATTTTTGTTAACTATAGGTACAACATGGTACAGCAGATCTCTAGAGCTTATTCATCTTGCTTGACTGAAATTTTATGCCTGTTGATGAGTAACCTCCCATTTCCCCTTCCCCTCAGCCCCTGGCAATCACCATTCCAATCTTTGATGCTATGAATTTGACCATTTTAGATACCTCCTATAAGTGGAATCAGGTGGTATTTGTCTTTCTTTGACTGGCTTATTTCACTTAGCATAATGTCCTCAAGGTCCATCCATGTTGTCACATATGGCAGGATTGCCTTCTATTTTAATGCTGAATTATATTCCACTGGATGTATATACCACATTCTCTTTATCTCTCCATCTGTGGATGGACACTTAGGTTGTTTCCATATCTGGGCTACAGTGAATAGTGCTGCAGTGAACATTGGAGTGCTCGTATCTTGGCGAGATCCTGAATTCAATTCTTTTCGGTAAATATCCAGAAGTGGGATTGCTGGATCTCATGGTAGTTCATTCTTAATTTTTTGAGGAACCTCCATACCATTTTCTACAGTGGCTGCACCATTTTGCATTCCCACCAATAGTGTACAAGGGTTCCAATTTCTCCACATCCTCACTAACACTTGTTGTCATTTGTTTTTTTGGTAACATCCATCCTGACAGGTGTGAGGTGACATCTCAGTGTGGTTTTGATTTGCATTTCCCTGATGATTAGTGACACTGAGCATTTTTTCATATACCTGTTGGTCCTCATCTTTAAAATGTGAAATAAACTACCCACCTCTCGGAGATGACACAGGAATTAGATATCATGGAGAATGTACATCTACCATCTTATCTCTAAGAGTCCCCTTACCCCATCCCACTTGTCAGGGACCTTCCCCTCCAGCTCTCCCAATCTGCATGGTCAAAATGAGAGTAGCCATTTTACAATTGGTCCAGGCCCCCTGACTTCAGTTGACTGGGCCAGAGGAAGGCCCTTGATCAATTTGTTCCAATCAGACTTCTCCAGGAATTTGGATTTGGATCTAAGATATTCCAGCATCAACCTAAATCCTCTCTGAACAGAGAAAAAGCAAACTTAAAAAAGTTGTTGTCAGGATGCTGATGTGTGGGAAACTGACAAAGTCAGTCTTCGGGAAGAGAGAAAGGAGTCGATGCAAGAGTGATGGAGAGAACATTCTGAGTTCATGAAAAAGCCCACATCCTTTTTCCATCCCAGTAGGAGGCCCACCTACATGCCTGCCTATATCGTCATCATGAAGACATCTTCCTTTTTCTTCTGTGCTTAATAGAGCTTGATTTGATACTTGCAGCCCTGAGAGTCTGAACTAATACTCATGGTTTACTGGTTATGAGGGCTACCTCTGGGGTCAGAGCACCTGGACCCAATTCTGTTCAACACTATTAGCTGCATGACCTCAGGCTGATTTCTTCCCATTTCTAAGTCTTGTGGGCTTGTTATAAAGTAGAAATGAGAGTACCAAACTCATAGTGAGGTTGAAGGGATTAAATAAGAAAATGTGCCTAAAACACTAAGCACCATGCTGGGGGTATGTTAAACACTCAAGAAATTTTGGTTTTCACCACTATTATTGTTACTGCTAAGCCAAATTTCCATAACATAACAAGTGCTTTAAACACAACAGCTGTTTATATTTACTACAAACTGGTGCCCCTGCCTCCATTCTTTCTTACAATCTAGTCTTCAAGATCACCAATGCTCTCCTTTTGGTCATAAATAACAGACATTTTTGGAAAGATCTAACCTGAATTCTCTGCAGCGTTAGACGTTAGACCATTTCCTCCCTCTGAAATGTTTTATTCTCCACTCCTATCTTCCCCTCTACCACACAGGGCACTTCTTCTGAGTCTCCCTTCTAAGGGCTGCCCTTCCTCTGCTCATGTTTTTTTTTTAATGGGGGAGGGTTCAGGATGGTTTTTTTTCATCTTTTTTTTTTTTTGATGAAGATTGACCCTGAGCTAACATCTGTTGCCAACCTTCCTCTTTTTTATTTTTTCTCCCCAAAGCCCCAGTACATAGTTGTGTATCACAGTTGTAGGGTTGTAGCTCTTCTATATGGGACACCACCTCAGCATGGCTTGATGAGCGGTGAGTAGATCTGCGCCCAGGATCCAAATCGGTGAACCCTGGGCCACCGAAGATGAATGAGCAAACTTAACTACTACACCCACCGGGCCACCCCCTGCTCGTGCTTTAATGTTGGTCTGCTGCCTTGGGCCTTTTCTCCTTTGGTAACTCTCTCTCTCTCTGACACATCTTTGGCTCCCCTATCCTCACTGTCCACTACATAGCAATGGTTCCAAAATTAATACCTCGCCCTGATTCCTTTCTCAAGCTTTGTTCTCTTGTACCCACCTGCCCTTTGGACGTGTCCATTAGGTAACCCATGTGCACATGAAGCTCACATTGTCCATAACTAAACCCACAATCTCCCTCCCGTCCCCATCCTGCTCCTCTTCTTGTATCCACCGCCCCGGGGCTCTCCACACTTTGATCCAGGGTCTCAGGCCAAAACCAGGGAGATGACGATTTCTCCCCATCACCTCCACACCTAGGCAACTACCAAGCACTACCCTGTGCACATCATTAAATACATCCTCTTTTCTCCAGTCCAACAGCCAATGCCTCAGTTAGGATCTAGGGTCTCTTATGTGGTGACTGCCAAACCCAGCTCTGCACTCTCAGATCTAACGTTAGCTTCACACCAGACAGATGTGCCCTTTCTAAATTGTAAGGCTGATCGTGCCTCTCACCTACTTACAACTCAATCTCAGATTAATGTAAAACTTTTTAAATTTTCCGTCGCTGCCCAACACTCTGACTGCAAATATTTCTAACTGAATTTTTGTCATTGTTACAGGCTTTTTTAAAACGTTTTTTGTTCCCCAAGAAGAAGAGTTTCTAGAGAAAGGAGATGATCCATAGGTGCACGGGCGCTTACTGGAAACCATCCCATCCACAGCATGACCACTCCAGTGTGCAACGGGGTCACTAGTTCCATATTTGAGCTGGTTAATGATTAATGAAGCTACTACCACAATCAGTTCTCTGACCAGAGGAGAGGATTTGCTTCCAAGCTAGCAGAGACACACAGAAAGAGGCTGGATGTAGATCTCTGCTCTCTCCTCTGGTCCATCCCACTGAACCCCCCGCACTCTGGTATCAGAGGTGAGCAAATCTTATGTATCTCACTCTCCTCCTGAGTTGTCTGTAATCAGTTTATTTTAACTTGGAGCTATAATGTCCTTCCTACCTCGGATGCCTTGTCTTGACACCTTCCTTTGTTGAGATTGTAAGTCCCCTTTCTATTCCTCCTTCCTATTCATTTTGCTGAGTGCTAAGAGCACATCTGAGACTCATTACATGGATGTCCTCCCACTGCCCACCCACTCTGCAACATGATTTTACAGCAACTCCATCAAGAGGCAGAATGTATTTCCCTACTTCTTAACTCTGGAACATGCTTGAGATTTACTTTGGCAAAAAAAAAAAAAAAGAAAGAAACAATGCCACCAAAAAGGCAGCAGAATTAAAAAGAAACAGATCTCCAAGAGATCTCCAAGACTGTGCCTGTGTCTCCGGCCTCTGCCCAGGCCAGCCCGAGGATACTGTTTGCCAAACCTGCTGGAAATGAGAGCCCGCACGAACCAGCACCAAGTCAATCCAATTGTTCCAGCTGAGGCCCCAAATACATAAGAGGAAACAGCCTCAATTAGGGAAGCAGGTACCCAGCTGACCCAGAGCCAATCACAGGTGCTTGAGGTAGCTCTGTGGAGACTGGAAGAACTGCCGACATGACTGCTGGTCTCATGGGCAATTAGAAATGCTCATTGTTTGAAACCACTGAATTTGGGGATGATTTGTTAATTATCAATATCAAACTGATACACTATCTCATCTCTTTTATCTATAATAGAGTAAAATGGGGGAAGACGCCTACCATATAATATGTTTTACTTATCGTACATATAATATTTGATAGGTAATGCCTATCAAAAAATATGTCTAAAGCACAGAGTGGGCACTTCCCCATATAAACCTCTGGAATTCTAGAAATAGTTCTCCCTCTTATGTTGGGTACTTTGAAGAGCTATGATATCCTTACCAGCATGAGATGTAATTCTAGGTTTCAGCTTTTGGTCTAAATCATGAACTCCAAAGAGTGGGTGTACCAGCAATTAGCCAAATCTAACAGCAGGAGACTTATGCCTGAACTGTGTTCTTCAGCTGGCCGCTTGGTAATGAAATTCTGCCTTGGCCCAGGAAAACGTGTGCAGATCCATACAGGAGATAAGCAGTTCTTTGGGAAAGGCTATTGTTTTGCTCATCTGGGAAGAAAAAGCCATCATAAACCTCACCATGGGGCTTGGCTCCTGCATTTTCCCTCAGAATATGATGAACTACTCTCTAAATAATAAAAGCCTTCCAGGAACAATTGCAGGCAGCTACTAGAGAATATTCATGAGTGTTCATCTGAAGCCTGGTGGGAACGTTATACTCCCATCATGGCTCTGTGCTGACACTGGAAGTCAGACTCCAACTCTGAGACACAAAACTCTGCAGAAAAATATTTACGTAAGGGAGCTTGGTACGAGTTGTCAGAGTGTCACGTTCTGCTCCTGCCTGGACGTTGGGAATTGTTTTGGACCTGATCATGAAGCTCAGGTCCGGAAGGCTAGCAGCGTTTCTATTTCTGTGACCAGCTCACATGAATGTCAGGGGTAAATAGACTAGGACTATGCAGGCCACTACCTTCAGACTGCCCAAGTCATCAAAATATTGTTCTATTTGCATTTTGATTCTATAGTTTCCATCTGCCTTTTTAGAAATTACTTTTTAAGAGTTCTTCCAGGTGAGAAGAGAGAAATGGAAATTCCAGGCATCTTTGGTATGGTCCGGGAAACAGTGAAGGACAATGAAGTTGGGGTTAGGGAGCATGAGCTGGAAAAATCAGAGCTAAATCTGGAATGGGAATTTGGAGCCCCAGAAAAACACAGTGACCTTTCCCTCTATCTCATTGTTGGTTTATTCTGGCTGATGTTTTGGCAAAAGGGAAAGACTATAGAGGGCACTGGAATCTTAGTCTGGCTGAATCCTTTGGAATTTGGAGGGAGCAAAAGAAACATCCAGCCCAGCAGGTTACCGCATGCTTCAAGAACAGCTAATGGTCATACTGACACACTCATCCACTTGGAACGGCAACATGTGTTCTTTGTCATGCTCCTTCAGCTGCAGACATCTTCCTGGGAAAGCTGAATGCCAGCATAACCCAACTGGAAACCATATAGTTAGAAAATAATTAGAATCATATCTTAGACTTTCAAAAGTTTTGAGGAAAGTACTAAGAGAAGGAGTGAAAAACAGAAGAGAAATGTGAGAAAGAGGTGAAAGGAGAGTATGAGGGGAAAGGAGGAAACATGGTCGGTGGAACTATATTTAACATAGATTCAGTCTAGAAAGCTCTTGCTTTAAATGATGGCTGAAACTCCGAGAAGACAGATAATGCTTCAAGATACTGATGTGATGGACAATAATCATTTAAATGTGCCAGCAATTCCGGATCCTAAGCAAAGCATCTGCAATAACTACACTAGTCTTTCTACAGATTCTGATGTCCACAAGAACATAATTTTAATTTTCTACCTCCAGCACCCCTTTTGCTCAAGAGCAGAAAATTAAATTTTAAGCAATTCATGATGAATTTGGGGCTTTTGTTTTTCTGGTTGGCTTAGTGTTTCTCCTTTTGATTTGGTTTTTGTTCCCCAGTGACAAAGTCTTGGGAGGGAAAGCATTGTGTTCTCAGTTGTCAGCATCTCTTCTCACTAGAATGTGTCGGGGTTTCTGTTTGACTGCCAGTCTCTGGTCACTGGCGCCTAGACATCCGGGCATTGTTTGAGATGTCTGCCTCCGTCTGGTCCCCGGGCATCTGTCTACATGGGCCGCTCTGCAACTTCATCAAAAGTCTCTTTTGAAACCGAAAAGGTGACACTTGGCTCTTATTTCTCTTTGCATGTTTGGTGTAATAACTCTACCCAGAAAATTGAGTGTGGACACCCTCACTGCGCCTGACTTAGAAAGTGTTGGGCTGGTGGTGGTGGGGGAAAGATGGGGTTGATACAGCAAGAAGTACTAAAAACTAAAACCTTTGGTTAAAGCTTTACAATATTATCCTGGGATAGCCACAGCATTCTTCTTAACAGGTCCCTCATCTCATCTCCCCTTGATCCACTTTAAAACTCTCACTAGAAGTTTTTTAAATGCACCTCTAAATCTAACAGCTGTGTACAGGGATTGCAGGGGAAAGGGAGCATGCTCACAGCACCGTGGGGATGCAGTCGGCAAATGCAGACTGTGGGGCACTCTGAGGGAAAAACAATTCTGTTTCTCCCACAAAAATATTGCAAGGAAAAGATTAGAGTGAAGAGAAAGCTATAGAGTCAATGAGACATAGATCTGTCCACCAATTACAACGTTTGGACCTTTCTTAGATTTTGATTAGAACCAACAAATATAAAATCTGTGGAATAATAGAGAGACGTAAACATTAATTAGAGATTTGTGATATCAAATAATAATTGTTAATTTTTTTAGATCTGATAACAGTAATCAAGTTATGTTTAATAAAAAGGGTCCTTATCCTTTAGAAACACCTGGGGAAATATTTATAGGTTGATCCTGAGACGTATGGTATTTGCTTCAGAATACAAAGGTTGGAGAAAGTGAATGAGATACGGGGAAAACAAGAGTTGGCGGCCATGATTTGGTGAGAGTTGAAGATGAGTGTTTAATTCATAGGGTTTCCTTATACTATTCTATATAGTTTTGTATATGCTTGACATTTTCCATTAAAAAAAAAGCTAAAAAAATCTGATAATGGCTTTCTTTTTGTCATTTCCCCATACACATCTTCCTGGTTCACATCTGGCCGCTATAGCTGTGCGATTGTGTTATTCTCTCTGCCTGGAGCACCCTTCTCTTGATTTTTACTTTCCTTCTCTTTCCTCCATTTCTGACCTAAATCCTCCTCCTTCTGAGTCTCAGCTCTTAGAGCTGTCCTGTTCCTAAGTCTGCAGGATGAGCTGCTCCCACAACAGACATACCAGGTGTCATACTGATTCTCCTTTGCAGCTTAAACCTCTAGCACAGAGCATGGCACACTGTCAGTACTTACAGTAAAAAGAAGGTAGTTATTTTTACCTCTTTAGTGTTATGAGGACTAAATAACACGTGTAAAGCACCTAGAACGTGGTAGAAGCTCATGGTCAGAACTAGGGTTATTTTCACTATTTGATAAATAAGAAACTTGAGAATCAGAGAAAATGCTTGTCCAAGTTCACTCAGCTAGTGAATGAATCGAGGATGAAATCCCAGGTTTTTTGATTCCCTGACACCCTGATGCACCCTTGCCAAGAAGCCACCCAGTTTCTGCTCCTCCAGATTAAAAAGTCCATCCTTGTTAAGCTGTCCCTACATCTTGCTTCTGGAAGGAACCACAGAGCACTCATTCAGCAAATATGAAGCATTTAGTGTGCATCAGGCACTGGGCTAGATAGATCCAGAGAAAACAAGTCAGCCATCAAATAACTTGGAACATATTGTAAATAGATATAATACAATGCGCTGCGTCAATCTCTCCAATAAGGGATATAGAAAGTTCTGCGTGGCACACAGACAGAGCATGACAGTTTTAAAGCTCTACTTTGCACTACTAAGGCTGCAATTGTATTTCCCATAGGCTTTCTTCTCACCTCCAGCTGGTGTATGAGCAGTTTCTTTGATAAACACAGATTGGCAGGAGCTCCCAGGGGTCAGATTCTGCAGTCCCAGGCAGGGAGCGTCTGGGCACTCGACAGATGGAGGCTCCACAGAAGTAAGAGCTCCAAGGTGAGGTTGCCCAAGGGCTGCGCCAGGCAAACAGACTGCCAGGGAGCTTCTGGGGCACAGGTTTCCTACGGTCCTGAACGCAGGGTGCTCCTGACCACAATGGATGCAGATACCTGGGATCTGCAAACAAGGCAGGTACTAGAAGATTCACCAAAGCAGGTATCGAGGGGACCACAACCAGGTGTAGAAACCATGGAATTTGAGTTACGTGTTGACGTCAAGGACTGTAAACAAAATATGCAGTGGTAATTCCCTACCAGGAGGGACAGCTGGAGGAGTGCAGCAGGAAATGCTGCTAAGAGACTATTGAAAAATGAAAATTGGAATTGGATCAGTGCTGTAGGATTCAGAGCTAGAATGACCTAGAAGAGACTTAAGAGGCAAGTTACCCTTGGATGGAGAATGGTGGGGTGGTTGAGGAGAGACAGTTGGCATGTGGCCAGACTACGTGATGAGAGGTGAATCTGGCACAGTGCCATTGTGTTAGTCTGCTGGGACTGTGATAACAAAAATACCACAGACTGGGTAGCTTAAATCTGGGAAATTTACTGTCTCACAGTTCTGGAGGCTGGAAGTCCAAGATGAAGGTGTTTGGTTTCTCCTAAGGCCTCTCTCCTTGGTTTGCCCACAGCTGCCTTCTCGCTATGTCCTCACATGGTCTTTCCTCTGTGCATGCATGACGCTGGTGTCTCTCTGTGTGTCCTGATCTCCTCTTCTTATAAGGACATGAGTCAGATTGGATGAGGGCCCACCCTGAGGGCCTCATTTTAACTTAATTACCCTTTAAAGACCCGTCTCCAAATACAGTCACATTCTGAGGTATCTAAGGTTAGGGCTTCCACATATGAATTTTGAGGGACACAACGTCATGAGCTTCCCTGGTCATGAGCTGGGGAAGGGAGAGGTTTCCTGAGATACTGAAGGAAGTGAAAAATTGCCTGAGAAGCTGATGGTGGATGGGAGGAGGAAGGTGAAATGGGAAGGTTGTCAGGGAGGCACATAGGGGACACAATCACAGGACGTATGTGGGCGTGGGCAATATGAGGGAGACCCAGTGTGGCATGGGGATGCCGTCAAAGGAACACCAACAGTGAGCATGGGGAAGAGGGTAGAATGAGATCAGAACAGCCACCATGAGACTCCACTCTACCTGGTGAGTGAATTTTATAAGCTGTCCAATTTCTAAGAGAACAAAGGCCACAGATAAATAAAATAACTGAACCCGATGCTAAAATAAGTTTATGGGTTATAGGTTACCAGAGAACCACTGGGCTGGGTCTGAGGAAGGAAATAACATTCTCCAGACCTTTCATGCCCAAGATTCTCCATTCAGTCTCCTGATTAGTTACTGGGACAGAGCAAAGACTCCATCAAGACCCTCACTAGACTTCCCCAGGTCACAGACGTGTGTGCTTGCCCAGAATCTGAGTAGGGAGACGCAGCTCATGAAAAAAATGCAAGTAGAAAGGCTCTCAGGAAAGAACCAGAGACCCTCACCAATAGGGGGCCAGTTTTGCTGCTTGCATGGTTTTAGTGAACTCCATTCTCCACTGATGAGAATGGACCTGGGATTTCCAGTTCAGTTCCCGAGAATCCACTTAGAATCCTAGGAATGATTGGAACTGGGAACTGGGAATTTTCAGTCTGGAAAGTGAAGACTCAATAAATGGTGGCCACTGGAGATCAGAATCACCTCTGTCATAGTCCAAACAGAAACAGATGTGAGCTTTGCTTAGAGTCGTAGCCATGTGGATGGTAAGATATAAACATGCTTGAGAGATTTTTGAGGGTAGAATGGAATGGAAACAGCTTGGTGAAAGACTAGATGTTAGGAGTGATGGAGCGGGTAATGTCAAGGATCATTTTGAGAAGGAACAATAGAGTGGATGGTGGTGCCATTACTGAGTAATGGAACTGAGGAGAAGGAGTAGGCTGGAGGTAGGATAATGATTTCAAAAGTTGATTTGGAGGAAGTTATAATCTGAAGAACCTTTGAGACAAAGACAAGGGGAGATGCTGAGTGTGTTTGAGACTGCAGCTCAGAGAAGAGGTCTGGGCTGAGGAGGTGGCGGGGGGCATCAGCAGGGAGAGAAAGTTGAGTGAGAAGAGCTATGGGGCTTGGCCTTGAATGATTCCATCATTTAAAAATATGGAAAGAGAAGAAAGACTATAAAAAGGGTACTGAGAAAAAGTGGCTGAGAGGTGGGAAGGAAACTGGGAGAGTGAGTAATACAGGAAAGTAAAGGAAGAGAGAAGGTGTGAAGGAGGAAATGTCAGCCTTGGCAATGCTGCCGAGAGGCCATGTAGGAAAAGCAAAGATGAGCATGTGTGGATTAGGTGACAGAGAAGTCATTGATGATTTAGCAAGAGACGTTTGGGTGGAACAGTGGGTGTAGAAGGTGGTGAGAGTGGTTTAAAAGCTAATGAGAGGAGGTGAGGGCCCTGTGGCCTACTGTTTAAACTCGGTGCACTCTGCTCTGATGGCCCAGGTTCAGTTCTCAGGCACGGACATACATCACTCATTGGCAGCCATGCTGCGGCAGCGACCCACATACAAAATCGAGAAAGGCTGGCAACAGATGTTGACTCAGGGTGAATGTGCCTCAACAACAACAAAAAAAGCCAATGAGAGGAGTAGGAAATCCAGTTGTGTCACTTAGGAAAATGGTTCAGATGCAAAGATTTATATCCTCACACCTGTGAGGGATGTGGTCACATTAGATTTGATTGTTGCCTCTCAAATTTCTATTTGCATGGCAGGAGGACCCTACGGTATGTTCACACCCTAGATAATTCCCTCATCTCGAGTGTGGGCAAGACCTGTAACTTGCTTCTAACCAAGGCAAAGATGTCACTCCTGTGATTAATGTATCTACACACTAACACACACTTTTTTATATTCACATGGCTTCATCTTGCTAGCATACACTAGAGAGAGATTTTGTCAGCTGATTTTATGAAGTAAGCAAACATTCTGATTAAACCCACATGATGAAGAACGGCAGGCAGCCTCTAGGACCCCAGGCTGGCCTCCAGCTAACAACAAAATATTGTGTCCTCAGGCAAACAGAAAGACATGAATTCTGTGAACGAGCTCAGACATGGACTCTTCCCCAGTCGAGGCTCCAGATGAGAACACAGTCCAGCTGATGCCTTTACAGCCTGATGAGACCCTGAGCAGAGAACCCAGTTAAGCTTCCCAGACTCTAGACCCATGAAACTGTGAGATAATCAACATGTTTTAAGCCACTGTTTGCTAATTTGTTACAGAGCAATGGAAAACTGATATAATGTTCACACCAGTCACCTGGAGATTTTCTTAAAATCCAGCTTCTAACTCAGTAGGTCTGAAGTGAGGCCTGAGATCCTGCATTTCTAACTAGTTCCTAGACAATGCTGATGCTTCTGGTCCAAAACCACATTTTCAGTATAAAGGAGATAGATGTCTATTGAGATTCCTTCCAACTCTGAAATTATATACCAGCTAGAGAATAAAATCACGTGAGAATCAAAGAAAAGAATTATTGCCATTTGCAAATATGTAAACTGACATTTGCAAGTTCACTGAAAATTGAAAAATTATGTTGAACAAGTGTAAATGCATATGGAAATATTTCACAGAAGTTATTTTCAAGAGATACTTAACGCTCTGCAGGAGAAATGAAAAAACCTAATGATGAAGTAAATGTTGGAAAGAGACACATAGCAAACTCCTGGCTTCAGCTAAGCATCAGCTATGCAATGGTGTATGCGGACCCCTGGGCAGGAGCTACCCTGTTTTCTACCCAAGCTGAGCATTACGAGGAATAGGAGGGTCTTCAGTAAATCAGTGGCCCCCTCCAGGTCACAGCAGAAGCCCAACACATGCTCTCAGCATGGGGAACATGACCAATGAGCTCCTCCTTCTAAACTGCAGGACTAGAGACGAGAGCACAAGTCACTCGGCAGTGTGGGTTGTTACGTTGGCTTTGCTGCCATCAGTTATGTCACTTACAAGACATCCTCTCTGAGCCATAGTGTGCCTCTCTCTTGAATTACTGAGCCATCCCTGCCGCCATGGTACCCACTTCACCAGAGGCACTGAGAAAATGAATGATTCAATGGAGAGAACCGTTATGGAGTCTGAAGGACCTCTGTTGAAATCCTCAATGGTTTTCAACAGAAGCATCACATGAGGGGGATAGACAACATTCTAGGGACAGTATGGTGGGAGAGGAGGAGAGTGGGAGCAGGAAGACAAGTTAGGAGGCCCCTGAGGGTCCCCGGCAAAGGGCCTGACCAAGGCCAGGATGGAGAACCGGGGCCTGATTTGCTCGTGAGTCCACTCACCCCAGGACAGACACCCTGTCTAGTTCAAAGTGACATCTAGCTTCCACAGGGCAATCAAAATGAAGAAACTTAGAATTAAATGTATTTTCACCTAAAAAAATGGGAGTGATTTTACTTTTCCCCATTACCATCTTCATCAAACACTTCAGTCTCTGGCATTTCCAAAATCCGTGGCATCGGAGTTGCTCTCCCTTCCAGGCCTGTGTCAGCCACGCTATGGGCTTCCCCACAATGTGCATTTTTTGCAGGTACATTTGCTTGCATTTTGCACAACAGAAATTTGCTTTGTGGTACCTTTCCCTCTTTTTTGTCCCTCTTCATTGTCTGCTTCTCCTAATTAGTGTTTGTAATAACTCCCAGTCTAGCAACATCTGCAAGTTTCATTAACATGCTGATTCCCCCTTTGTCATTAATAAAAATATTACATTATTATTTCACATTCATTGTGCACCAGCCAAGAATTAGGAGTCATGCAGAACAGAGAAATAGATTCCACTCTAACTGCACCCTCATTCTCTTGTCCCTGCAAAAGTCTCATGTAGCTGAGCACAGCTGAGTTTTTGTCGTTTCCCCTTTGTGGATCACAAGGATCATTTGTCTGGATCTTGGGTGCCAGGTGGAACCGGCAAACAAAACCTCCAGAGGTTCTCTCTCCTGAGGGTGACATTATGTTACCTAATCAGTCATTTCTCATCTATTGCTCTTGTCATTGATTAAGACAATTTCCCGGGGGCCGCCCGGTGGCGCAGCGGTTTAGTCCGCGCTTGGCAGCCCGGGGTTCGTGAGTTCGGATCCCGGGCGCCCGCCGATGCACTGCCTGTCAGCCACGCTGTGGCGGCGTCCCATATAAAGTGGAGGAAGATGGGCACAGATGTTAGCCCAGGGCCAGTCTTCCTCAGCAAAACAAAAAAGGGGAGGATTGGTGACGGATGTTAGCTCAGGGCTGGTCTTCCCCACAAAAAAAAAAAAAAAAAGACAATTTCCCCGTCCTCTCTTGTAGGACTGTGTTGTGTTCACACTGTAAGTCTCACTCAACCTTGAGCCCCCCGAAGACGGGGGCCAGGAAGCTTTGTGTCTCTTTGTGTCCTTGTTGTTGTAGGTCTCTGCAGAGCAGTATCCAGTAGAGTCAATGGCACCCAGGTCAGCTGTGTGTCAGCCATCGCCTGTGCATTCACACCTGACCTTTGATTAAAGCGAATCTCTTCCAGAATGGGCTGAGCGGCCTTTGCCAACATTTACTTTTGTGGTTTTCAATCTCATTCTGGATCTTTTTTTTATTCCACTACAGATTGTGGGGAACATCAATTTCCAAATGATCCTTTTCTTTGAAGTACTTTGCTGTCATGGAAGCACAGTTTGGAAAAGTCCTCATGCTGTTGTTAATTCCCTTAGCTCCTGGCAACACTGCCCTATTTTCACCTCTCTGAAACCCTTTCTGAAGGGAGGTTCCATGGGCACCACCGGCCCTTGCACTTGAAGTGGCTTTTGGGTGTCTTGCTAAGTCCTGAGTTTTGTTTCTCCGAGCTGTGGGGTGGGCCTTGGCTCCACAGTCTACAAGTTCCCATTATTGGGCAAGACTCTTAATGACTCTGAGTCTGTTTCCTCACCTTTAAAGTGAAGAATTGTGACAATAATAATATTTTCTTTCCCAGGGTTGTTGTGAGAATCAGTTTCATCTGAACAGAATGTTCATCTGACGACAGTGTCTGTCCTGTAATGAGTACCATCCCCAGCCGATGCTGGCCCAGGTACCCCAAAAGGTCATTGTGTGATAATTTGGGGTTGGCGATGAGGCATGTTTTGTCTACTGTATCTGAAAGCATCCCAGATGATCTGTGTGCCTTAGAGGAACTACTTCCCCCTTGAGATTCCCTGGGGCCATTTTTCTCATTCATTCAGCTGCTTTGAAAATAGGTAGGACTGGGGTATCCTGTCTTCAAATGTATATTATCTTCAGATACAGAGTTCAAACTCTCCCAGGGACAAAACAAGCAGGCCACCACATATCAATGAGGGATGTCTCTGCATGTTGGTAAGGGTAGATCAGGAAGAGGGGGCAGGAAAACAGTGTAATGGGAAACACATTGGTGCAGTAGGGCAGACCTGGGTCGCTTGCTTCATGCTGCCACTTACCGTTAGTATCACTTGTGTCATTAGCCTCTCCGAGCCCCGGATCCTCACTGTAATATGGCGATGATCATCCTTGCAGGTCTGTGAGCATCAAACCCGTGTAAGGCAGTGAGCAAAGCGCCTGGCTCATAATAGGGCCTCGATTCATAATGGAGACTTTTTACACCTATAGTGAGACTTTCACTTCTAGAGTGTCTATACACCTCCACTTCAAATTTAATGGCTGATTTTTTTTAACCGAATGACCCCAAGTGATTGACCCTCCTCCTCTAACACACACACGCGCACACACACGCACACACACACACACCTGGCAACAGTTTAATTCCTTCATCTGACAAGCATTCCATAGGGCCCTACTATGCGTCAGACCATAGGAGGAGTTGGTGATGCAAACGTGAAAAACTCATATTATAATGTTAACTTCCTAAATCCCTGGATAAAACTAACAATCGATTCTAACTGTCAAAAGCCTACAAAATGTATTCCCTCTTCCATGTTGGGCCTTCCATAAGGGTGTGGTAAGTGGAGAGAGACTGTGGAGCGAGAACAGACAAGGCCCTGCGGGCTCTCTCGAAGGTGGTGAAAAAGCATTCGTGCAGGTACTTTCTGAGCGGACTTTCCAAATCAGTGATAAAAAATAAGTCGAAAGAATAAAAGTACATATTAAGAAAAGACCCAGATAATTACCCAGGGGAACAAGTGAATGCTTTTAATCCTGCAAATTAAGGTTTTCCCATATGGAGAATTTTAGTCCATTTTTCTTTGCATGAACCAGAGTCCAGCACAGCCACTCACTACCGTCCCTGGCAGCGTGCGCTCTGATGCAGGAGGGAAGGGTCAGACCCTGTCTGTCTCACGGGTCCTAGAATGAAATCAGTGTGTATGGGGGGGTCCTTCAGTGTTCTAGTGTTGGAGCCGGTGAGTGAATATTCTTTATAGGACCGTCATCCACCTCATAGCGGAAATTCATTGACGACTTAATATACTGCCAAACACTACACCCTACGATTTACTTGCATTTCCTCATTTATTATTAGAAAGATCCTGTGATGTATTTTTTACCTTCATTTTCAAATGAAGAAACGGATATTCCCAGGCTAAGTCACATGCCCCCGAGATCACGCGCTGGGGGCTGGAATCCGGACCACCCTGACCCCCTGACAACAGCAGCACAGTCTGCATCGTGATGCTCTGCCTGCCATGCAGACTCCACCCCAAACTGCACACCCGAGTGATGTTAGAAAGGGAAGAAGGAGTTGTGAAAACCGAGTAATGAGCAGTGATTGTATTTTTAAAGGCTGAGTCACTTACTGGCTTAAACAGAGCCCAGTTAAGATGAGTATTTGACACTGTCTCATGGTCTGGCCACATCAGCAGTTCCATTCTCCTCCAAGAATGCCTGCTCACAATTTCAGAACGGCCTTCCACACGCAAACGTGCTGGCCAAGTCAGCACTGTTCCTACCCTCCAGCGCCTGGTAACTTGGGTTCCTCTAAGAGTGTTTAATATTGGTAAGTGATGGCAGAGAGAGAACTTTTTTTTTGGAAACAAATACATTTGCCTATGTATACACATACATATAGATTTATTTTGCTTAAAAGTAATTCCTTCTCTGCAGAGTGTTCGCTGGGACTATTCCCACGTTCCAGGTTAACTCAAAGAATCGAGGTCCAACCAGAGTGAGGAAGAATTGTTTCAGGGTGGGGGCGCTTCAGCAACAGGAGCTTCTGGACCCCTTCTGGAGACACCCCAGCTTTGGTTCTTGTCTGCCTTCTCTGATGGGCCTCACTTGGGCAGGACTGTCCCCACATGGACCATGCTCCCTCTTATAGGTTGAGTTGTGTCCCCCAAAATGATGGTGGAGTCTTCACCCCCAGTACCTGTGAAAATGACTTTATTTGGAAATAGGGTCTTTGAAGATGATCAAGGTAAGATGAGGTCATACTGGACTAGGGTGTGCCCTGACCCAACATGACTGGCATCCTCATAAAAAGAGGAAATTTGGACACAGAGACAGACACGCACACAGGAAAAACACCTTAAGAAGATGAAGACAGGCATCGGGGTGACACAGCTCCAGGCCAAGGAAAGCCAAAGATTGCTGGCAAACCACCAGCAGCTAGGAGAGAGGCCTAGAACAGATTCTCCCACAGCTCAGAAGGAAAACCCTGCTGACACCTTGCCCGCGGACTTCCAGCCTCCAGCACCGTGAGAAAATAGATCTCTGCTGTCAAAGCCACCCGCTTTGTGGAACTTTGTTACAGAGGCCCCAAGGAACTGACACATCCCCCATAGCTTCAGAATGAAGGTCGAGTTCCCAGGCTTCGCACCCTGTGCCCCGAGGTCAGACATTTGAGTAACAGTCCATCCCCAATGTGCCAGTCGGACCCTTGCATTCGTTGGATCGGGCCATTGCCTTGAACACGCTTGCCCTCATTCTTGCTTGGCTGACACCTACTCATCTGCAAGACCCAGTTCACACACCGCATCCTGCAGTCTGCCCTGACCTCCCACCTGGCTGAAGTGCTGTGCATGCTCCCACCCTCGAATTTGTCACACTTTATTCTGATTGACACATCTGTCTCCTCTCCTGACAGGGAGCTCTTAGTGAGCAAGACTATTGTGTCTTGAGTGCTGGCGATGAATCCCTAGTTAACATCCATCTCCCTCAGTCTGCACCTTAAGATTCTAAGGATGGTTTTTACAGTGTAACCACAGGACAAATAGCAGCTGCCTTTTCCTAGCCTTTCCTTTCATGTCAATGAATGAGGTATATATTCTTCCAAGAAGTTTAGATGAGGCAAACGAAAATCAAGGTGAAATACTCTGATCTTAGAGTTACTATTATTTCTCCTATTAAACAAGAAGTATCCACATATTCTACTTTTTTTTTTCCCAGCAGTAGAATACTCACTGATTTTTATGAAAATAAAATCCCCATAGAATTTGATAGGTCTGTAAGTACTTGTCTTCATGGATTGACCAAGGCAGAGATGTTTCCTGATGTTGCATTACTGGGTTGGCACCAGAAGGGGACAAGGAATGCATGACTGGGTTGACTTACCCAATGACCCAGATCACTTTGGCATGGAGAGCTGAGAATGCTCCTAAGAGAGAAAACTCAGAACACAAAAGGTGTTTTCCTAGGGGTGCGAAATCCCTCTCCTGCCCCACCCTTTCACCCTTCCACCTCCAATCCTCAATCTTCAGGCCAGTAGTCAACTAAATATGTAAAAAAGATGGACCAGACAGGATTTTAAAAAGTAACCTGTATTCCAGCCAAAATATCTTTAAAAAGAAATCCCTTCTAAAGGGTGGACAAACTACATAAGACACAATACACTTAAAATATGTATTGAAATTACAAATTGAACTTTTCCATATGATTCCAAAGTACAAAACACAACATTAAAAGGCATTCAAACAGCTCTTTTATACATCACAGTGTTAGTGGCACAAAATGTACTGACATTTCAAAAACACAAACCAAACTTTTGTTTTTTTACCACCACTCGTCAAATATATCATGTATACATGTGCATGACTCATTCATGCATATTTTTATACAAGGTTAAAATACACCCATGGTAAAATGAACAAAGAATGAAGGAATGGTCAGGCATGTGGCAGGGACCTACCCCTAATTGAAGGCTCCTGGAATTGTGGAAGACAGGATTATACAAATCAGAGGAAGGAAGGAGGCCATGGGGCTTGACACCAAAACAGCATGCTGTCCTACTTCTGATGCATTAGCAACTATATTTTAATGCAGGACCCTTCGTTCCATTTGGCATTTTTGGCAATACCAGTCATAATCTCTTCATTTTGTTTATTTTCATCAAGTGTTGGGTTCATTTTATAAGGAACAGACAAGCTTTGGTATTTTTTAAAGAGACGGTCATGAAGCTTTATACATGCAAAATGTTTCCCTTTGATGATTTCACTATGATTTATATATACAGGAGTATTAATAAATGAGAATCTGAGAAATATACAAAAAAGCTCACCCTGGTTCTTTCCAATCCCCTAATGTTTAAAGACTACCAAGGGAAAATGTCCTCTTCTAATTTGTTAAATAACTTTTAACTTTTATAATATAGGTGAAAAAGGATAAACTCATCTTGGAGTATTTTTTGCATATCTGATAATCCCTTTCCCCATGGGCCCTGTATTTTAATCAGAAATTGGCCTAGTTCCTAAATCTGTTTTATGGAATAATATGCTGTAAAGAGAACTTGTTCCCCTTATAAAAAGATGCCAGAGGCGGCGGAGGTTGGTTCTTCAGTCTGCAGCTATCATGGGGGTTGAGGAAGAACTGATCTGGACAGCAATTCATGCAAAGGGTTTGTTTACACTCCGAGTCAGTCTCTGCTGCGTGGATGTCTACGGTGACTCCTCGGAAGCTGCTGGCCTCAGGTGAGATTGCAAAGCTTGGTTGGCTGGGCTCCAGGATACATGACAGCCAGACTGAGAGATCAGGCACGTCCAGGAAAACCTCACAATGGATCAGTTACCAAAGGGACTCAGCTAACCTACAGGTCAACTGTGCCCTCCATCACCACCCCAACCGGACAGCAGTAGAGTCAGCCATGGTCCATCTGGAAAGGTCTTCGCTCCTCCCCAGGATTTAAAGGCCTCTAAATGAATGAACAGACTTGTGCTTCCAGAAGGTCAGCATGAAAATCACGTGTAAAAGTGAATGTCATTTTCAATTAAGACAAACTGAGCTGAATACCAGGAAGGAGTTCACCTACTAAGTGCAGAACTCCTCAGGTTCACTCAGGCATGACAGCAAGGTTAAAATCCAAAACACGGCCGTCTTCCCACATTCTATTTACATTTTACATCAAGCATGGTTAATATCGCATCCCCATGAACAAACAGTATAGCATTCCTCACTGAAAAAAAGGAGTCGGATGGGGAAAATGCAAGTTTATGGAAGTTTATGGATCTCAATGCGATCCCTGCTGGTGTCTTTCTAGGGAATGGACGGTTTCAGTATTGTTATTACTAAATCGAACTGAGCAAACTGAAGCATGCTTGATGTAAAACCTCAGAGCAAGCTGGTGCAGCTTTGGCCCTGGCCAGCCCCAGAATCTCTGTGGTCCCTACTTGGGTCAAACCACGTGCTTGTGATATGTGTTAGAGGTGAAGGCACAAGGATGGTTGGGGCTGTGCATGTGCATGATTTGGCCATGGACTCCTCCAGGACAGACGGACGGCCTGACTCACCAGGAATGAAGGGATCTGAACTCTAGCCCAGGGAATGCAACCTTCCCGAAAGCTCTGGTTCCCAGCCCAAAGGAAAGGGCTACCACTGTATGGACTTCTGCAGTGTGTGGTGGGCAGCAGTGAGTCCAGGCAGGATGGACTGGAACAGGGTGAAGGCCTGCCCAGTGGACCACTAGACATGGGGCCATGAACCTCTTGTCTTCCATACGCATTTTAAAGGGCACTGGCTAGATAAGCGCATTCAGAAATCCTACTATGAGGCCTTGAGCCCAGGCCACCACCTTCATCTTCAGGCCTCATGGAGTTGTCTCTCCCTCCAGAAAAGCCATTCTACCACCAGACCCTATGGCAACATCTCCAGCTACAGAGACTCATTGCCCAGGCTTCATCCAAAAAGACGGTCTCAGGCATGTTCTTAATTACTTACTGAATTCTTAAACTGCAATTATAAGGAGAATTTTTTCAACATAATTTTGACAGACTAGTTTCCTAAATGGCTTCAGTTTCACAAAGAAAAGAAACACCAGAGGTGAAGAGTGAGGTGATCCTGTTTCTCCTAACCTATCAATGTTAAGAGATAAAGACTACGCTTCTAGAGGGGAAGGGCAACCAGGACCTGAGACAGATACACCATGTAGAAGGCAAAGAGATAAAACACCACCACGTTTTACAAAGGTGCTCGCAACAAGCAAATAAGTGTGATAAAAGTCAGATTCTGTTTTCATTTTACTCCTTTCTGGAATGCTTAATAAATTTTAAAAAGTTCTGCTATAATGAATCTACATCATCAGCCTTTTGACTATTTTTACAATTTTGCTCTTTAAAAGCACATTCGGCTTTACAAGCCATATCAAAGTCATCTGTCTGTAAAGAATACACTTTCCCCATTTTTCAGTCAACCGATGAGTAACGTGTGAGTTACTGATCCGTGCATTCTGCTACCACGGTAACAGGTACACACAACCTGTGACAGACCCAGTGGTAAAATCCTCCATCAAAATAACTAAGTGAAACGAAAGGTTTTTTCGGCAGGGGCAAAATGGTCAGCAACAGGACTTGGAACTGTGTAAGACAAATGATTTCTCCAAAATAACTCAGTCATTTAAAAAACTGTGAAAATCCAGGCAGCTTCTCCCCCAAACCCCAGGAGTCCTCCAGCCCTGCCAGGAGGCCCTGCTTCTGTGGATCAACAGCACTATTCTCTTCTTACTATCTGCTCGGGGAGACTGAGGCAAGCAGCCAAACCATAGTGATTCTCAGCAGAACTATTTCCAAGTAAAACATTTGGTTTCTGAAGACATTCAAAAATATGTGCTGATACCTGGGTGAGAGGGAGAAGCCCCATGAGCTGAGCTGAATCACCAGAGAGAGAAAAAAAACAAAAGGCAAATCTAATGATGGAGATGCTCCTTTAAATGCGATGACAGGGGAACCACGTTTGCAACGGGACGCAGCTTACAGCGTTCAGAAAGGCATTACAAGTTTCAAGGAAAACACAGAGCACATAAGGCTTTCTAAATCTCCTGAAAAGTGGCCGAGCCAGAAAAGTCGTTTAATGATAACTGCTTAAAATGCACATTTCAAGAAAGGCATAGGATGGTTTAGATGCACCTTGTTGATTTTTCACTACTCAGTTGGAAAAAAAAGAAAAAAATAAAAACGCCTTCTAAAAAGGATTTTGCTAAACACCATTAGTAATAAAAACAGTTGTCATAAACAGAGTGCTTTTCTCAAGTCCAAATAACCGGATTCTGTCTGAGGTGAGTCGCAATCCTTAAAAGACCTCTTCTCTCAGTAACGTGGCGCCATCTTGAAGCCAAGAAGGAGACAGACAACATTTTGCACAAGAAGGTCTCTGAGCAACCACCAGACATTCCTAGTCTATCACCACAGGGAGAAAACTGCCCGGCGTGCTTCACACAGCACCTCCCTTGTCAAGTCTGCAGAGACCGACCCTGTGGGGACGCGCCCTCCCACGCCAGCCTTGCCTTCCCCGTGCCTAGGGGACTGCGCTCGGGGCCTCGGCAAACGTTCTGACACCAGTTCCTGAAATCACGGCATCGGCGTGACACTGTGAAGCTCAATGGGGCACATAAGGCAAGAAAGATGTTTAGTGAGAGGGGAACGGCAGGGGTGGGGAGAGCCACGCTTCCCGGAGGCAGGGGTCTTGTTCCAGCATCATGCCTTCCTCTAGGTGGGTAGTGGGTCGTCGTCACCTTTACTGCACTTGCACTTGCAGCAAAGTACAAACGGAGTGGCCAGGAGCAGGAAAGGCGAGGCCACCAAGAGCAGGAGCCCAAATCCAGCAAAAATCCCCACGACCTGCAAGAAGGAAACACAGGAGGAGAGGGTAAGGCGGCTGGTCTCTAGGTTCCATAGCTAAAGTATAAACTACACAACCACCCACCCCCCATCATCCACGTATTCATCCATCCCTCCATCCATCCTCTCTCCATCCACTCATCCATCCATCCTTCATCCACCCATCCGTCCATCCAGCCATCCAACCACTGATCTATCCAACCATCATCCATCCATCCATCCACTCATCCATTCATCCATCCATCATCCACTCATCCACCTATCTATCCACCCATATTTCCTTCCTTTCACTTCCTTCCCCTCACTCCCCCCCCTTTCTTTCCTTTTTTTTCTTCCCTTCCCCTCCCTCCTGCCACCTAAGCACCCAAATATTCATCCATTTATACATCCAATTAATCAACAAGCTTCCTCTGAGCCAGACACTGCACTAGATGTTACAAATACAGAAGCACATCAGATCTTAGCCCTTAAGAAGCAGCCAGTCTGGTGGAAAGAGACATCAATTGAATCAACTGATAACCATACAGTTTGCAAAAACTGCCATCAAGTTCCAGGTGTAAAGGAAGCCCAAGGGGCAGATACGTACATTTGTTAGGGGGAGGGAGGGCTTCCAGTAGGAGATGACTGAGACTATAAAGACGAGGAGGTGGTTAGTAAACAAGGAAGACTGGGATAAGGCATTCCAGATGGGAGGACAGGAAAGGCACAGGCACGCTGCATCGGAGAGGGACCAGAGCTGTGACATTCCTGGGTTTAAAACCCAACACTGTTCACACATTTTCATTTTGTTTTAAAACCTATGTTTACCCCTAGGGAAGAATAAATGCTGAAAGAAGCCTCAGATGTAGACATGTCATCCAAATCAGGCAGTGTGGCTGGTCAAAGGAGAAGGGAGTCTGCTCTTGGACTAGTCTTCTCCATCAGCGGCATCCCTCCCAGGCAATGGAGAGCCCAGAATTGAAATCTGAAGATGGAGTTAGACCGTCACCTAGTGTTCAGAGCAATACATGAACACGCTTGGCACGTGGTTCTAATTTTGACTCTGTGCTCACCTCGCTCTGGGCCTCAGTCTCCTCAATAAACCAATGAGGGAAAAGATCTCTAAGGGCTATTGTCAGCTCTGAAATGTGATGTTTTGCTAAAGCATCCCAGATGTGTGAAAGAAAGTATACTTTGACTTAGGTCTCTGCCTGAAAGCTATCACACACACACACACACATGCACACACATCACGTTGCATGTATAAATTAGACTGTACTAATGCTAAGAATCTGTGTTTTCTGCCCAGCTGGCTGAGTCCATTTGTCTGACCATAACGTTCATGGTGGAATTCCGTGGTGTGAATTCAGATCATGCTTTGTTGAAATCACACACACACTGATATTTCAGAATACGTGAAAACACACGGGAAGCTGTTATTCATCTAGAGGGCGCTCTTGAGTGATCTCAACTACTTGGAGCGCCTGGGGTCCCCAAGGAACCAGGGACTCTTTGCAGTCAACAACAGACCAAAATCCTTGACCAAAACTCACATTCTTGGCCAATAAGGCACCATGTCAGTTTTCACCTCATCTGCCCTGTCTCTTAGTCCGCGCTAGTTAATAAGCTGGTTACCCACCCTCCTGCCAGTTGGTGATAGGAGGACGCAGATGCTGCCAGAAGGAAGGCAGCCAACAGGAAAGACAGAGACAGGAAGCAAATATCACAAAACGAAAATCATCACTTAGCGGGCATGTGACAAATATGTCAGGCACGTGATAAATATGTCAGGCACAGATTACACACCGCGGGAGACAAAGGGACAGGTACACAGTTTCAGGCTCCCAAGGGAATCACGGCAGAATAACTGCTGGTCATACCAGCAAACCCTGATCTGAGGGAACGGTCAACCACTCAGACTGAGTTTCTCAAACAGTACACCACTTCTGGGCAGAACACACTGGGTGACGACTGTAAACCCCATGCAGCCTAGTGCCTCTCCCATAAGAAATGTCCAATGTATGTTTATGAGATGAACCAGCTGAATAGAAACTGGACATTCTGAATCCTTTCCCCCGGGGAGTTCTTCAACAAAACACATCCCCGGGCTTGGAAACACCAAACCAAAACCAAAGATACAGTCAGGTGAATGGAGCGCTTCTCATTCGTTCAAACTTGGCATTTGAACACGGCATCCGTATTTGCCGAGCACGTGCTTGAATGCGGCAGAGGCTGGGACGATGACTGGGGGTAAGGGGCCGAGAGCTGTGTCAGGGTGCGCTGGGGTCGGCTCGCAAGCCTCTCCCTAGTCCTCCATTCAGTGACATCATGTTGGCAGCTTGAAAGAGCCATCGTGGGAGTGTTTACACCATAGAAAGCTGCCAACGCTGCAGGTTAGGCCCCTCTCCTCCTCCTCTGCCTGTGACCACACGGCTGGGTGTGTGTGGGTTTAGGGGCAGGGGGTTAAGTGAGCTCACAGAGATGGCAGACGGCCTCATTTACAGGGGATCTTCACGGATCAGCTGCTCCCACCTCCCTCTTCCTCACCCTTGCAAATGGTTCCTCTTTTTCCTGTTTAAGGAGTATCTGTTGTTCTCAGTTATACCGTACGGGCAGAACTAGGATCTGTTTTTGTCCTCTAAAGGAAGGGGCTCTCCTGTTGGGAGGGGGAGGCAGACATGCAAATAATTGTAAACTTCTGCACAAATACAGCTTCAAGACACTGAAAACAGATCCTTAACGGGGGAGTTAAGGACAGCTTCCTTGGGGAAGCAGTGGGTCTAGCAGGAGTTAACCAGGTGGAGACGGGCTGAGGCACAATGAAGAGACTAACTGGGGAGCTACAGGGAAGTCATCTTTGAGGATGGGAAGCTGAGCTGATGTCTGGAGGAGAAGGACCCAGGCAGAGAAAGCGAGGACTGGGGTACCCATGCAGCAAGCCCGGGAGTGGGGTTCAGGGAGCACAAAGGAGGTGACATGGCTGGAGGGGAGTGAGTGCGGGAGGAACTGGCAGTCCCCCAGGTGTTTTGTTTAAGCAACATGGAAGCTGGTGATGCACTTCCAGAAATGAGGGAGACTTGGAGGAGGAAGAGATTTTGAGAAAAAAATCTACAATTCTGTGCATGCATGTTCTATCTGAAATGCCCATTAGGCATCCAAATGGAGATGCTAGCTGCTGGGGAGATGAGTAAGCTGGGAGCTAACAGGGCAGCTGGGGTGGAAACCAAGTGACGTGGACATAACCACGCAGTCACAGGGTGGCTGTGGGCGCCAGGAATGTGCACACAGGGCTAACAGGACGCCTCCCTCACTGCCCTGGTCACAAGAGCTGGCCCCACCTCCCTACAAACACAGAAGAAGAAATCCTATTGACCCTGGATTATAACCCCGTCCAACTTTCTCATTTCACCAATGCAAATTTATGGCCAAAAGGCAATTCCAAAGGTCCAATGTTTGTTTACGTCATGGGACTGGGCATCCCAGTTTAAGTACAAGAGACAACTCGTGCGTATTTCACTGAGCTCAGTGACAAATACCATACACAGGTCACTGCGTGAGGCTTCCAGGACGTGAGCATTTCTGGAAGGAACCCCCGCCCTGCCCTGCAGTTCAGCCTTGGGGGCGTTCGTGGGCACAACTCCTAGGATGTGTGGATACAGAAATCAGTAATTAGCTGGCTGCATTAAATGCCACCCTTTGGCTAAAAGACAGGTGGGCGTGAGGGTGAAGAGCGCATCCCTTCACTGCTCAGAAGGGAAGGAAGAACCAGTGCGGATCACACTCTCCCTTGCCAGGGGCTGGCGTCCTGAGGAGGGAGATTTACTTTAGTGAAAAGAAATGTGCCTTTTCTCTCTTACACACGGAGGCTGATTCCTGGAAAAGCACTAGAGAAAGGCAGGCAAGCAGTGCACAGCAATAGTGTTTCAAGTAAGTGTGCAAGAGGACAGATGAAAGGACACGCACCCAGGGACTCTGCGGTCAGGGCCTTCACTGCGGCGCCGCTGTTTCCCACACCTGTGTGGAGAAGCAGTTTCAGCAGGAGACCAGTTACACAGAATAAAAAACAGCATCCCTTGGGACAAAACAGAATTGTACAAAACCTTTACATGACAAAGACATCTAATTTTTCCATTCATAGCATGGCATCTTGTTAGAAAAGTCCGTTTGAAAGGGTGACAGGTAAAATGTGTTTGGCACATTTTTACTCCAATAAAAATACAGAAGCAGCCTACAACAGTGGCAAGGAGATGCACTAAAATTCTCAAAAATGTCTTAAAACAATTTTACCTAACTTCACATATAAAGGCAGGAAAAGCCAGGAAGCAGAAACCTGCGAAATCAACAAATTATACTGGGTGATCGATCCCAACCCCTAAAAGGAGGGTGTCACGGGACACTGAGTTTAGTGGTGTTTCTTGAGGACCGTTGAGGCCTGAGTTGGGCAAAGCCCCCAGTGCAGACGGAGGAGCATTTCCTGGCGAGCCTATGCAGCCGACACTGGGCAGAAGCCCCAAGCGATGGCACCATGGACACCAGAAGGCAGCGCCTCTGACCCGTCTGTGGGACGGTGAATCAATCTGGAGGTGAAGACCAGGACTTCAGTAAACAGAACAGAAAACACGTAAGAACGGAGCAGGTGAGGGACACATATGGGGTGTGCCTAGGTATCTGTGCAGGTTACAGGCCCTACGTGTTTGTACCCATGGGCTGCAGTCAATAAAATTCAAAAGCCACCGCTCAGCATGTGCTCAGCCTGGGCAGGTTAGAGAAGGCTGATGGAAGGAGGTGGGGCGGGGCAGAATCTTAAAAATGGATGGAAGGAATATGGGTAGACAGGGAGAAGGAGAAAAATGGAGCAGGGAGAGGGGCAGGAGCAGAGAAAGAACAGCAGACCCTCTGCATACCTTCTTCAGGGAGGCCACCAGGCTGGCAGTTTCTGCTTTGTAGAGAGATGGAGATAAGGCTAAATGAGCAAGTAGGGCCAGATGCTGGCAGACCAGGAATGCCAGGGTGAGAAGTCCTCAGATTATGTCCTGTCTGTGCATTCAACTCTGCTGCTCTAAAGCCTTCTGTGGCTCCCTAGTGCCATAAAGTCTTCCATCTACAGCAGGACCTCTGGATCCTCTCCAGGTTCAATCACTACTCCACCCTCAGCTTCCCATCAGCTGCACCGAAACCCTAAATGTCCCCATCCTGTCCCTATGGTCATGTCTGGGCCTCTGTTCTCACTGTCCCCTCTTCCTTGAAAGTCTTTTCTGCAACCTCCAACTTTAGAAACTTTATGGTCAGATTTAGTTGCCACTCTTTTCATAGTTTTCTCGAATCTTCCAGCCAGAATTATGAACAAGAAATACTTCTGTGCCTCTAACATCTCACTCTGCCCTGTAATCCTCTGAGCTCCCCAGAACCTGGCACTGAAATGTGCTCGGTCAGTACATGCTGGGTTTCATCACAGCTGCACTGGGCGAGCACGAGGGTCAGTCCAGCAGCAGCAGAGAGGAGAGAAAGGTGGCAGGACAGATTTGAGAAGCTGGAAACCAGGCAGGACACCCCCCACCCCTGGACGTGATCTCTTTAGAGGGACCCATTTCTAAAAGGCAGACAAAGATGGGTCCATATGAAGTCAGGGGTTTCCACGTAGGGTGGGCGTCCACTCAAACCGCTGCATGTTGTCACCTGTCCCACGAACACTGCTGCCGTTTCCCCAAATACAACTGTTCCAGGTCCAGAGTCCACTTTTCTTAATGGGAACTTTTTTTACTTCCTCTAGAGAGGGAACAAGTCACATCAACTCTCTAACTACACCCGACTGTTCTTTCTTTCTCTGAATGGTCACAAACAAACTCTGTGTCATCCACCTCCATCATGCTCCCACCAAGAGCAAAACCAGAACAGAGCAGCTCTCACAGGATCCTGGGAGAAGGTGGTTCAGCTGGACAGGCCCCTTTTCTTCCGGTCCCATCCCTAAGAAAATTTCCCACGTGTAGAGAGTAGCTGAAGGCACAAGGCATCGGCTTTGAGGAGGAAGACTGCAAACCAGAGACAGGAAAAGCCAAACTGATGGTTCACTCTTTATCCAAGTATGATTTCAGAAGCATCTTTTTGTCTCAGGCCTGGGCCCAGGGTCATGAGGGTACAAAGATGAGCAGAATAAGTCCCTGCTCTTAAGGACATTTTGTCTACTATAAGTGATAAGACACATGTTCAAGAGAGGAAAAAAAAAAACGGAGTGAATAGTAATAAGATGTGACAAGAGCCAGAAGAGATGATCAAAGTTTAGGGGATATGGGAGGGAGTATCTGGTGACAATCAGAAAAGACTTCATGGAGGAAGTGATACCTGAATTTGGTTGGGGGGGGGGGCTAGAATTTAGATGTGCAGAGCTGCACATGGACAGGACAAGTAGAGAAAAGAGTGACAGATGAAGACCAGGAGGGTGGCAGGGCCACAGCAAAGAGGCCAGGAAGAGCTTTAGTCCTGAAGGCCAGTGGTGAAGACGAGAAAGGAGGGATGTGGCTGCAGACAGCCACATTCAGGCCATGGAATCAGGCCTGCCTACCGTCCCAGAGCATCTGGACATCAGCACCTACCACGATTTCTGGATGCTTCGTAAATACTCAACAGAAATGTCATGAATAAACCTATGGAAGATAAAACCTGCATTTCTGCTTAAGAGGTTTTACAATGAAAACAAAGTAAAACTCTACTCACAGGGTCATTAACAAGTCAGCTAACAAGCAAACACCCAGCAAAAGCCTGTTTGAAGAGGAAAGGGAATGGAGGGCACCACCTCCTGATGGAAAACCAGGAGACTCACATGGGAAATGAAGACTTTCCAAGCATCCATGTTGATGCGTCACCTCAAAGAACAAATCACAAGAACAGAAGTGGCTCCTGGTGACGGGTGTTCAATAGCTTGTGTTGGGGGTGGTTCTCACCGTCAGAACTGAAGGCCTAAGAACAAGGCCTTCCACTGACTGTACACGAATGCCTACTCGGGGTGCAGCTCTGCCTGTGCACAACATCCCTCAACGTGTCCAAGTAACTGGGCTTCGCTTCTGTTGCCTTACACGTCACATGCTTTGCTAGTTTTTGTGACTGCCTTCACTTTCCCTTTGACATTGGTTCACTCATATTTTATGGTTTACCCCAAATCTAACACTCATTTGTGGACATCCTTTGCTGCTCTATCTACAACCCCATGTGCCTCTGGGAGCTCCTCACGCTATAGAGAAGTGGATGCCTTTATGAAGACCCCTACACTCTGAGTGTTTCTGTTCAGTTCCACTAGGACTGAGAGGTCCCCGAGGTCAGGATGTTTCCTTCATCCATGTGGCTCCAGGGCCTAGCTCACAGCTGGCACTTAGCAGGTGCCCCTCCCAGCTTGCTGACTGATGATGCTGAGAGGAACTGGCAGAGAGGAGCTTCCAGGCTCCTTCTCCAACAATAGTGGAAGATATGGACCTTGGTCTTCAGGTTTCGGTATTTCTCAAGTGCCCTGTTCCCTTAATGACTGTCACCAGGAACTCAGTGCTGCCCAGGACCTCCGGGAACATATGACTCACTCCCAGTGAGTAAACAGGCACAACAGATAAGGTGTGACCACCTAGGCTACCTTAGTAATGGGGACATAGTTTCCACCTGGCTCTCGCTCACTCCTGGGAAGCTTGTGCTTGGCACCGGCCGCCATGTTGTTAGGAAGCTCAGGCCAAGTGGAGAGACACGTGGAGGAGTTCCAGCTCCAGCTCTAGCTGAGGTCTGGCCAACAGCAGGATCGACTCCCCACTATGTGGTGAGTAAATGTTCAGAGAACTTCTGCCCCAGCTAATGCCAAGTGGGGCAGGAGGAGCCGTCTCTGTGGAGCCGTGTTCACACGGAAGACTCGCAAGCAAACCAAACGTGAGGATGAGCCAGTAGGTTTGGAGAGGTTTGTCACACAGCAACAGAGAACAGCGTCCTTGGGCAAGTCACCTTCCCTCAGCTGGCACTCATCCCCACACATAAAGGGCCTGAGGAGGACCAGGCGATCTCTGGATCCTCACTTTGTCCCGACTTTCAAAGTTCCTGTACAGGTGCGCACACCAGCTTCCACCTGCCCAGGGGCTGTGCACATGCAGGGAGCCCAAACCAGTCCACATCCATCCCCACTACATGCAGCCCAGGGGAAACCAGCACGAGGAACACGGCCGCGCTAGTTTCCTGTACTGTGTGGGGGTGTTGATGTTGTTATGTGTTGAACTGTATCCCCCCAAAATATGCCATGCTGGAGTCCCAACTCCTAGAACTCCAGAATGTGGTCTTACTTGGAAACAGGGTCTTTACAGAGGTCACTGAATTAAAATGAGGTTATTAGAATGGGCCCTAATCCAATAGGACCGGCGTCCTTATCAAAAGGGAAATTGGGACACAGGCACGCACAGAAGAAAGACGGCCAAGTGAAGATGGACAACTGGAGGGATGCATCTGTAAGCCAAAGACCCCAAGGATTGCCGGCCATCAGCAGAAGCCAGAAGAGGCCAGGAAGGATTCCCTACGGGTTTCAGAGGGAGTGAGGCCCTGCCGACACCTTGATTTCAGACTTCTGGCGTCTAAAACCGTGAGGGAGTACATTTCTGTTGTTCTGAGCCACCTGGTTCGGGTACTTTGCTACAGCAGGCTGGCAAACTCGCGCAGAGGTGGAGGGGTAGGCACTGAAGCTGGGGGTGCAGGAGCAAAGAGAAAGAAATGTAAATGGAGCTAAAATTAACTCTCCAGACCTAGTCAGCAAACTGGCCCTTGGGCCAAATCGGGTCCACAAGATTGCTGTCTGCTTTGTTCCATTAGCTCAACTTTATTGAGCTATAATCCACATACACCACAGCTCACTCATTTAAAGCTCAATGGCTGTTGGTGTATTCAGAGTGGTGCAACCATCACCATAGTCAATTCTACCACCTGTTTTTTAAATCAGAGTTTTTCTGGAAGGCAGCCACGGTTCTTTGTTGACATGTTGTCAGAGACTGCTTTTTTCCAACCAGGCAGAGTTGATAACTGCAACAGGGATCTTAGGGCCTGCAAAACCAAGACCATCTGCCGTGGGGCCCTTTCCAGAAAGTGTGTGTCGGTCCTGCCATGGATCTCCTCAGCTTTGCCACGGGGCCTGCAGTGAGGACTACAGAGGAAGAGCGGTTATAGGTGGATCTTCTCCTGCTCCTAGGAAACCACCCTGGCCTTGGCTCCTCCGTCTCCCAGATGGGGGCGACAGGGCGGCCTCACGCTGAGGCGAGAAGTGCTGTGAATGCGATGACCGACTGACTGAGCCCTTCCAGCCTCTTCCCCACAGCCGGGAGCTCGCGCAGTGCGAGGCTCCTCCAGCTAATCTCCTGGGCTGCTTCCCCCGTTACCCAGAGGGAAACCAGAAGGTCTCCCCGGAGCCCGCAAAGCACCATGGGGTCTGGACTCAGACCACTTCTGACCATTTCTGCTTCACTCCTGCTCTGTCCCCACAGACCTTCACGCCACAGTTCTACCCCTCAACCCACCCCTGTCCCCTCCACTGGACTGTCCCTCTGCCCGGTCCGACACACTCCCACAGCCAGCTCCTTCACATCACTCAGCACGCAGCCATGGGCGCCACCTCCAAAGGTCCTTACCGACCACACAATCTAGAAGACGCCCCCATCACATCCCCTCCATAGCTGAGTTCACATCACGCATGTGCTGCTGGTATATTATCTCTGTGAATTCTCTCTGTCCCTACACGGAATGTGGGTTCCATGAGAGAAGGATGTATCCATCTTATGCACTGCAGTATTTCCAGCTCCTAGAATAGTGGCTGGTGGACAGCAGGAAATAAATACGGGTTGGAAGTGTGAATACGCATTAACACGGGCCCTCGGTAAACCCCACAGGCGGCAGAGACAGGCACAGGGACTTTTTCCATTCATTCCCTGCTACCCTTTCCTGTGACTAACCTGCTCACCTCGGGTCCTCTGTAGAAAGCTCTTCATTACGGGCTATGCGAGGATTAATTAAACACAGTGGATTGTTACCAAGGCCATGGTAAGATGCAAGGAACGGAAAGTCTGATGTTACATCACGTGCTAACTGTGATACGTATTTACGCCAACTTTGGACCAGGGCTACCACAAGTATAATCTTAGACCAGGAAATATTTGGGCAGGAACCACATTTACTAGCTCTGTTTTTCTACACAGCAGATCTCCAACCAATTGTCAAGTCTTCTGGAAACCACACACACATGCTCACTCGTTCTCTCTCTCTCTCTCCCCGTAAGATCAAAGCTCCAGGTGAGTCACCTCCTACCTGTGTCCGATGCCAGATCACAGAAGCCCTGGAATGGCCCAGCTTGTTCCGGCAGGGTCCTTTATCGTAATGGATCAGGAGGAAATCATCCTGGGAAGAAAAGAAAGAGGAGGGTCGATGGGAGATTCCTCTCAGTTTAGTGAATGAGTCCTGCCTGGGCCCAGTGTCTTTATGCTCAAAGTAGGTGGGGTTGTGAGAGAGAGTGGGTGACAACAGAGGAAGGGCATCTACCCACAACACGCAGCTGCTGCCACTCCAGGGCCGCTGCTTGTCCCCAGGGCCTCCATCCTCCATGGGCGCTAGAGGGAGCCCCGCTCCAGATCGCAGTCTCAGCCCGAAGAAGGGCTCCCCTGGGCTCAGGGCCTTCCCCTGATTTTGTAGGAAAGAAGGAATCTCTTGCTGATTCAGGGCTTCTGAACAAGGAGGTTGGAGGCTCCAGAAGCTGTTCCCGGGCCTGGCTGTGCTGGATTCCGCCGGGGTCCTTCTGCCTTCGCATCTGCCTGTTGTCCTGGCAGGATTACTCCAGGATTAGATGATTTCCTCACGTCTGGTCCAACCTTCTCCACCAGTGCCAGGCTTCTCACCTGGAAAGTGCTTCGTCTCAGCTCAGAGCATTAAAACGTCCTCATTATGCA
Organism: Tapirus indicus; assembly: GCA_031878705.1. Classification (NCBI taxonomy): domain Eukaryota; kingdom Metazoa; phylum Chordata; class Mammalia; order Perissodactyla; family Tapiridae; genus Tapirus; species Tapirus indicus. Next base: position 5,627,493 of record CM062923.1, on the reverse strand, counting down.
AGAACTGGCCGGGGACCCATCTTCCACCTACAATTTCTCCGACTGTCCAGGAGTGAGCAGAAGCCCCCTTCTGACTCTCACGGAAACATTCTGTCCCTACCTCCTTGCAGGTGTTCTCACGTCCCACCTGGACCTCCAGTCACCGGGCTGTTAGGTTCTTGGAGTTGCGCCACTCACTGACGTCAATCTCTCTATGTTCCTAGCTCAGTGCTTGGCACCCAAAACCCGAACAAGCACTGAGGGAGCGGGTGGGGATGGGTTTTCTATGCACTCCCTCTGCTCCTTCGTGAACAGAGGTGCCATCTTCTCTCCTACTGTTCATAAAACGGGACAGCTCAGTCAGCAGTATGAAGGAGGGGCCAATGGCTGTTTATTCATTTCACTGAGAGTGTAAACAGTCTATTTTTGAGAAGAGTCAATAAGCACAGGGCCAGTGTGTCTGAGAGGATAGGCAGTTACTGTTCTGAGAGCCAGGGAGAGCTGGACATAGTGGCTGTCGTCTGGCCCCTAAAATCAACTCTGCTAGAAGAGCCTGGATGGCTGCAGCCAGCAAGCCCTCCTCACCTCCCAAGAAGGTGCTGGCCTTTACACAGGTCAACCTCATGGTGCCTGGATGCACTGTGCACATCAGGAAACCCTCGCTTTCCTGGTGCAACAGCAAGAAGCCACGGCAGGAGGTCGGAAGTCCCAGCCTGCCGCCACCGCCTCACCCGCTTTCCCCAGACCCCTCCTCTGTAAACGGACACCTAGGTGTGAACGAAGGCAGAGCCTCTTCTAGCCGGAGCTTTGTCTTCCATGAAGCTACCATTCCTGACGACTTCTGGCCACTGTGAACTCTCCCTTCCTTGCACTCTTAACTGTACTTTCCTTTACTGATATTAATCTGCACAAACCACTGGGATCAGTTAATTTTTCACCTGTCTCTCTCATTTCCCCAGACTGCCCATCACAAAGTCTTGCACCATAGTCTCCTGACTAATCTTTGAATTTGTTTTCTGAAATACAAACCGAATCGTGTTGCACCATCCAGTTGAAAAGTCCTGAATGTTCTCCTCTAGCAAAGGAGGACAAACCCGGCTGCACACTGCAGTCACCTGGACAGCCCACGGGAGATGCAGATTCGGAGGCCTCACCCCACAGATCCTGACTTACAGGTCTAGGGTGGAGCCGAGGTCACAAACTCCCCAAATGGCCTCGATCCAACCCATTGTTGGACCAGTGCTTGGAAAGCACGAGCCCCTGTGCCAGAGGCCACACCCCTTAGCTCGGCACAGAGACCCTCATCATGGCCCGACTTCTTTTTCCAGCGTTTCTGGCCATGCTCAGGCCAAGCACAGTTCACATCCTTCTTCATCACAATTCACGTCCTTCTTCATCACGGCGGGTTCTCTGCAAGCTGCCTGCTTCGGCACATTGTTCTCTGTGCCTGGTGGACTAGCTCTCCCTCCGCCGTCACCGCGCCTCGACCCACCCTGACCCAGTGCCTTCCTCCTCCGCGGGGCAGCCAGTGGACCTCATGCCCCCCATCCTGCGACACTCTGAACAAGGACGTATTGCTAACAGGCGCTAGGGGCTTCTCCACCAGATCACCAGCTCCTCAAGTCACGGACTTGGCTGGCCTCATCCTGGCAGCCCCGGCCTCCACCCAGAGCTGAGCTGCGACACCCAGGGCAGGCTTCCGGAACAGAGCGAAAGCTTGTTCAAATAGTACCTTCTTCCTCCTGACAAAAGCGCTCTAAAACGATTTGACAAGAGAGAAATGATTTCACGTGACTTTAAGTTTATTGATGAAGCTCTTGGGCATAACAACCCCAGGACCTGCCAGGAACCTAGGTGCATTTTTCTAATAGGGAACACTTCCCTTCTATTGTTCAGAGAAGTTTCAGGGAGCTCCTGGGTGGAAACAGAAACAATGGACCATGCATAGAAGGCTGCAATCAGAGAGACATTCAAAGATAAAAATAAATTCCTTAGAGCAAGTCAACCACAGTAAGGTTTGAGCTTTCCTGTCAAACTCTGACTTGCAGCAGCCTGGTCTAAGTCAAAGTTCTTCGTTTCCAGAGTTTGAAAGATCAGACAGTGGATGCCGTTTCGTTCTTTACTTTTTCGGTGCTTCTGGAAAGACTGTTAACCTTCCTGAACTTCTTGAAAAAAGGAAATAATAATTCCAGCTCTCACAGAAAGACTGCATATATTAAATAAAACTGTTGGGCAAATGGCACAGTGCTGATACATAATAATTACTTCAATAAATATGAACTATCCCTTCCAAAAAAACATAATAACAGAAAGAAAGTGTGTGTGTCCCTTCTGACTGTGAGCAGGGAACCCAGGGACGGCCTGGATAGGGAGAGGCAGGAGAGTTGGAACCACACCACTGAGAACTCAGGGAGATAGGGCTTGGCCAGGTGCAGAGGAGAGGGAATAAGGAATACCTTCAGAAGTAATTTATAACTCCTTGAAGCATCCATGTGCAAGAGAGTGTGCCTCGGGTGGAAGATTCCAGGGAGGAGAGAAGAGCAGTGAAACGGGCTCCTCTATCTGAGAAGCACTGCTGGCCTCCAGCCACGCGTTTTGCACTTGTCTTCAATCACTGCTACTGCCCTTGATCAATCTCCCCAAGAGCAGACGCCCTTTCTTTAAGAATCTGCTTTCTATGAATGGCCACAGGGTCATTCTTCAGCAGCTCTTCACAATAAAGAAAAACAGGAAACTGTGGGCCATGAGAACAGTGACCCTCAAGGAGTAACGTGCATGTGGCGTCTCTGTCATTAGTCCAGGTGGAGCCAGACGCACCCGGGCCTCCTCGCACAGGCGGGAACCGCGCTTCCATCTGAGTCAGATGGAGAGGGTGTTTCTCCAGAAGGCAGAACAGAGAGTGAACAGCTTTGTGTTCAAGGGAGACGGACAGCGGGTCTTGCCTCCCACTCCTCGTAACTCAATCAGATGGAGGAAGCATGGGGAGGAAGCATGGGGAGGTAGCAGCACCAACAACGATGGCTCCAGAAACCAAACTTTTTGTCAGTCCATTTTTAATATTTTCCCTAAAAACCTTCAAGGAGATCTGATGACATGCAGTAAAACTGGCATTTCACTTCCTTTCCCCTTTAGGAAAAGTTACAAGGAGTGGCATAGTGCAGGCCAGATATTAGATAATATGTCATAATTTAATGATCAGTTTTCCAAAAAAAAAAAATGGAAAACAGTAAAATGTAAAATTACACATATATTTCATATATAATTAATTTATTTATATATAAATTAAATATATATATATATATATATATATACAGACTATATATATATAGACTATATATATAAAGACATTGAAGGACCGAAGACTTTGTAATGCTTCAGACATCACTTTAAACATCCCCTTCCCACTGCCCAGGGTCAGGGAACAAACCTGTTGTTTGGCCTTAAGCTAAAGAAAATCAATCTTGCCAAACTGATTTATTAAGCTTGCCTAGGAAAAGAAAATGAAGCCTCCTGGATAGAAAAATGGTAATATTTTCCCAAGATTTGTTCAGCTATACAAAATTCTACTGTAAATCTAGTAATTTAAAGTTAATAAACGAACAAGGGGCTTTTCAAAGGAACAACCCAAAAAGAAGCAATCTAGGTAATATTTTTTAAGGTGGCCTTTAAATTACAGACCTGTTACCTTATTTCAAATAGATAATTATGTTCTTCTTGACAATCTATAGGCCCATCCTTCTGAGGACAGGCAAACTTTCAAAGTTATTCCACTTGCCCACTGTTATGCACCTTTCTCCTTCACCTTTGCAGCCTGACCCTTCCCAGCCATCGTGTGCTAAGTTGAATCGTTCTGACATAACCTCTTGTTAGGGAAATAGTGCTTGGAAATAGTGCTCTGATTGTAGAGAGCCAAGGTCAGAAGGAGCAGTCTACAAACAGAAGAAATCCTGACAATGTAAACATGAATTTGTTCTGACCCCTCCTTTACTTTAATTAGATCTTGATGGCTTAACACGATTACTGGATGAGCTGGACACATTCATGCTTGCTGTACAGGACAGACATACATCCCTTTTATGACATATGACTTGATTTGCTTCAACTGTCACTAACTACAATGATTTTAATAGATGATTAGTTCTGCTGTTTAATTATAGTTTTAAAAACCTATGTGCAGGGGCTGGCCCGGTGGCGTAGTGGTTAAGTTTGCGCACTCCGTTTCGGTGGCCTGGGGTTCACAGGTTCGGACCCAGGGTGCAGACCTACCCACTGCTCTTTAAGCCATGCTGTGGCAGCATCTCACACACAAAATAGAGGAAAACTGGCACAGATGTTAGCTGAGGGACAATATTCCTCAACAACAACAAAAAAACCCCACCTATGTACAAAGAAATTCCTCTAAAACTAAAGTCACATGTCATCATTTTGGCAAGATGCCCACTCCCTTAATATGGGTGAGGAAGGAGAATAGGAAGCCGAAACGATGCATCATTTGCATCAGGTCTCGAAGCTCCAGAAAAAGTGGGTGCTCTGAGAAGGGTGGGCCGGGCCCTCCTGGCAGGGATTTAGTCACACACGGGTACGGAGTGCTTGGGAAACACTCATGGCAGAAGGGTACGTTTGGGAGAAGGTGGCCATATGAGGCTAGAAACTTGCATTCTGACAGATGGCAGAGGGTTTGTATGTTTTTCTGCTCTGTAGATGATATGAGCATCACTGACATAACTATCCCACATCCAAGACAGTCTCCTGCTTCTATCCATCCTTGCTCCTCCACTAATGGTCCCCGCTATGGACTGAATGTGTGTGTCCCCCTCAACATTCACATGTTGAAGCTCTAAGCCCCAGTGGGATGATATTTGGAGGTGTGGCCTTTGTGAGGTAATTAGGTTCAGATGGGGTCACAAGACCGGGGATGGGATTAACGTCATTATAAGAAGAGGAAGCTCTGGTATAGCCTCCTCCCAGGTGACGACACAGCGAGAAGACGGCTGTCTGAATAGCAGGAAGAAGGGTGTCTCCAGAACCGGACCACACCGGCACCCTGATCTCAGACTTCCAGCCTCCAGAACTGTGAGACACAAACGTCCATTGTCTCAGCTCCCAGTCTATGGTGTTCTGTTACAGCAGCCTGAGCTCACGGTCCACACAGACAAAACCTAAGATCCTAAGATCCCGTCCACCCCTTGAAAACCCTGGCTGAATCCCAAGCCTGAGCTGACCATTCAGCCCCCAGAACTCCTGCACGAAATATTGTCTTCTGATGCCATAACACTCAATGAATTAACATTTTCATACGCACAGGAAAAGTATCTGCTAGTGTTACTTCTGTTTCACAGGAATATTCTTGAAGCTCTTTAGGAAATGGCTGGTCTGTGTTTCCCACTCCAAGTCTGCATCTCAAAGCCAAAAGCACCAGGTCAAGCTCAAGGCTGTACTCACGTCCAGAGACTCGAGGCAGTACCAGCAGAAGGCGTGTTTGCAGTTCTTGCACATCATCTGTGCGCACCCTTCGTCCCGCTCGATGTAGACCTTGCACTTGGGGCAGCGCTTGATGGGTGCGTCGTCCTCCTCCAGTTTGAAAGCGGAGCTGTGGGAGAAATTCCATTGGGGCTCTGTGCGGGGGGACCCGGCAGAGATCTGGCCACGTGGGCCATGCTGGAAGCATGAGGCTAACTAGAGGGACCCAGGTCGCTTGTTATTAAATTAAATAAAATGAAACCCAAGAAACTGAAACTCTGGAAAACAATCATCAGAAAACTGGGCATCAGCCTGTTTGATTTAGGAAAAAAAGAACAATATCAGTACATATCTAAATTTAGATATATATAGACAACCAAAAGAAAATATGGCAAAATGCTTATAATGGAGGTATCTGAGTCGTGGGATTATGGTGAATTTTATGTCCTATTTGTATACTTTCCAAAGGGTTGATAATAATTTTTATGTACTTTGCTATTATCAGAAAAAAATAAGTGTTACGAACACACACTAATTGCTTAGCTACATCTACCTGGCTTGTCCTTATAAAACTGTCTTCCTGAGAAGGCTGGCTAGGCTTGCAGTGGTTAGCAGGAAGGGCTTTCAGCCTGGGGTCCCGTGCTGGCTGTGCTACAAACTAGCTGTGCAACGACCTCTCTGAGCAGTCTTCTCACCAGTGACAGAAGATTACATAGGAAACGAGCCCAGTGCAGTATCGAGCATGTGTGACGTGCCCCATAACCGGCAGCACCAGTTCTATGCTGCCAATAAAAAGATAACGGAGATATTCAGGTATGACTAGGAAAGGATGCCCATGCCATGCTGTTAATTTTAAAAGGACAGCTAAAAATGCGCAGGAGAACACCTGGGAGAAGCAACGGTAAACTGTTAAAGAGAAGTTATCCTGGATTATGGGGGCCCATTTGCTATACTTGTTGAACTCACTGCATCAATTCAGCATCACCAGGATAAAAATGACTTCCCATTGGGGTGAGCAGGCTTTTCAGAACTTAATGCATTTATGAGTATACATTCACTGAAGCTGAGCGAATTCTGGCACCTTGGGTGCATTCTGGCTGAAGGATCTTCCACGGCATCATAGGATTAATAGTTTCACTTGAGTATGAGTGAGCTGGTGATTAGCAGTGGACTTTCCATATGATCCCACCCACGGGGTTTTCCTATGTACATGACTCCTCCCCTCGGGGACTGCTCCAGCTGAATGTGGGTCTGTCTTGTCCACCGGTAGGTGACCAGCTACGAAATGAAGCAGTATGGCCTCGTAGTTAGCAGCACGGAGTCTTGAGACAGACAGACAAGTCCTAGCCATGCTATTCACGTACTACCAGTCTTGGTCTCCCCATCCACAGAAATGAAGCTAAGTGCATCCTCTCCGAGGGGTGCGTTTCCGTGGACTGAACGCACAGGCACAAACCCCGCGCCTATGTGGTGAGCACTCAGTGAGCGGCAGCTGCTACCAACGCTGCCACTGGAAGATGCTAACATTGTCTTGAACTCCACCTCTCCGATTTACAGGTAAACTCAGGCCAACCTGGCCGCGCGGAATGTGATTTAGAATGAACCACGGTTGTCACAAGGGGCCAATGAGCTGACATACCTGCAAGTGCCTCCAGGGGGCCCTGGTGTAGACAGCTCTGCGCAAGTGCTACCTTGGCCTCCTTCTGAAATGCATTTGACTTCTGCAAAGAGCCAGAAGTCAGGCAACAACACCAGCGGTGAAGGCCGACCATAGTTAGAGAACATCGGTTTGGTTTGAAAGCCAGGTGTGCCCTTCAAGTAATGAAACCAATTTTCTCATGTGCTCACGAGCTAATTTTGAAGGAAATGCCGTTAACAGGGGCAACATTAATGAAGAGTGGAGAGCGTCTCTCCAGGAGAATTTTCAAAACAGAAACAGTTAAAATATGTAAGTTCTGGGGCACTGTGGCATGCACAATGTACATGGTATAGACAATGGTTTTCAGACATTTTCTGGTACCTGAATTATATTTCAAATTATCACTAATAACTCTTATTATAAATTCAAATTTACAAAGGCAGATAGGAGTCCTTGACAGCTTCTTACAATCTACGTGGTCTAATATCTTTAAGGGGCAGACCCAGTGTTAATGAGTGAAGCTGGTCAGGTGGTGGATGAGAATGTGGGTGAAAGGAAGATTGAATTTTTAAAAAATAAATTCTACTATACGAAAATAGCTGAGTGTACTCTCAGTTCTAAATGACACCTGACAGTCAGCCTCAGGACCAGGGATACAAGAGGGAATGGTGAGGACTGTGGCAAACTAAAGATAGCACAAACGCCTTCTAAAGAGGCTTGTCTGCTCAGCTCCAGACAACTGTCGGCAAGTGGGAATGTAGGCTCAGTGTGGCCAGATATTCAAATTTCCCAGAGAAGCCAGAAATTCAGATTTTTATGTGAAATCCTTTGAATTTTAAGTTTCCACAAAATGGGATTTGGGAATTTTCCTTTAAATTGCTCTTGTGTCACTTTTTTTAGGTTACACAATGTGATTTTCCTTTTTCATTTGTTTTTGTTCTTTGTAAGGTGTATGACATGATTTAATATACATATACATTGTGAAATGATTGCCGCCCTTGTGCAATGACCTAAATGAGACCACAAGATCCCAGATGAAGAAACACTAAGTTACAGGCTTCCAGTACTCACCACCCTCCACCTGAAGAAGATTTTATGCCAAAGAAATGTCACGGCTGGGTCCCTCCTCCATCCCACCCAGGAGTGGGAACACTAGCTCTTTCCCACTCCTGGTTTTCTTGCTTAACAGAATGTCGAAACCCACTCACTCACTTAATGGGGGGGGGGTTCTCTCAAACAGACAACCTAAGTGCTTCACGAGGGCAAATGCCCCAATCTGCTTTCTACTTACAGTCATGTGTGGCTTAATAACAGGGATACATTCTGAGAAATGCATCGTCAGGCTGTTTCGTCGTTGTGAGAACATCATAGAGTGCACCTACGCAAACCTAGATGGTATAGCCTACTACACACCGAGGCTGTATGGTACTAACTGTATGGGACCACTGTCGTCGATGTGGTCCATCATTGACAGAAACGTCATTTGCAGGTCATGACTGTACTTCTTCCCCACCCAGGAAATCCAGCTCTACCAATTATGTGTAATCTGACCATAAAAATGTGTTTCTTCTTGCAAAATTAGGAAGCATCAAGACCCTAAGTATATATTAAGTGAGTCACTCTAGCATTTGAGTGCCTACTGTATGGCAAGATCTGGGGTGACAAAGTTCAAGCAAGCACAGGCCGTGACGCCTGGAGCTCAGCCTAATGGAAGAATCAGCCATGTAAACAGATGAACTAAAACACAATATGGCTGGTGCTGTAATCAGTGCAGACAATCTCCAGCGGGGACACAGAGGGTGGGGTCACCAGCCCTGCCCTGGGAACTGGGAAGCTGGACAAAGGAGGGGACGTGAGCCATGTCTTCAAGGGGACAAGGCATCTCCAGGGAAAGGAGGAGGATGGAGAAGGCGCATTCCAGGCACAGGCACAAGGGTGCAAACAGGAGAGAGACAGGATATGTCAGGGATGCCAAGTGGGTCTCTGTGCAGGTCAAGCTGTGGGAGTGGGGGCGGGGACAGCAGAATGGGGAGAGAGGGGAAAACAGGGCAGCTGGTGATCACACTGTCGGGTGGATGGTGGGAATTCCTCTGTCAGGAATGTGGGCTCAACAATGCAGGGCCAAGTCTATCCAGGTGGACCATATGCCGATGCAGATGTTGTAGGAAAAAAACCTGAATATTATCAAATTCTTATGGTTCAACCTACTAAATTCCAAGGCACACAGAATGATGCTGCAGTGTCCACCTGGGATCCAGCCTGAGGGTCTGGCTGGGGGACAGGAGGCCAGAAAACCTGTAGTCATTCACCGTATCCTTCCTGACAAGCTCTTTATTTTAGGGAGATGTGGTGCCTTGGCCTCAGGCACTGGAACCTGCTTCAGTGATCCTTCTGGTGGTTATAGCCACTGTCCACCTACTCTGGCTCCTGTTGCGCATCCCTGTCTCGGATCACCTTCAACACGACGGAGTCTTGTACACACTTCAGGCATCAAAGCACTTAAAACCCTTCACAGTAATTAACTGTCCCTGCGTTTGTTTTCCTGGAGAGGAAGAGTAGAGTTTGTTTCCTACACATCTTTATATTTCCAGGGCCCTGCACAGTGCCTGACACAGACTCAGGTCTTAAAAATAAATCATAAACAAACCCAGGTTTGAACGAGACTCAAGAGGAAGAGACTGAGGGAGGGGCAGTCGCGTCCCCCATCCTCCCGGGGCACATTTAGGGAGAAAGCGCACTTCCTGCTCTTCCTTCTCCCAGCCCTCAGCCCACACTTCCTGTGGCAGCCTGTGTGGAGGGTACCTGGTCTCCCCGGGAAGGAAGGTGACTGGCATGGTCTCAGGGCAGCCTTGGCCAGGGTGCCAGCTGGCTTTGCAGGCGGAGCAGAATTCCATGTCGCACGCTTTGCACTGCACCAGCTGAGGGGTCTGCAGCCCCATCTCCTGGAGCTGGCACACAGCCTGGCAGGTGGACGCGGGGCACCAAGTCCGACAGGGGTCCAGGAGCACCTCTAACACAGGGAGACAAGAGGGGCAAGTCAAACTCTGCAGGCCAAATGATCTTGCGGGGCTTCGGGATCACGTCAGCACATCGCTGCACCTATTTACGGGAGAAAATAACATCCAGACAATGCAGCAGTTATAATATTCCCTTCGTGATCTGGTGCCTCTCTGGCTCTTTCTCCTCCCCTCCAGCCACTCCCCACTTTCAGCCCCACTCCAAATACCCTCGTGGTCCTTTAGGAATGCCCGTGGCCACTCGGGATACCCCTGCTTGCTCTGGAGGCTCGCATGCCACTACACCCTGGACGCGTCGCCTGACGGTCCATCTGGGTTTTCGCTGAGACCCCACACACTGTGGTCCAGGCACTGCCTTCCGCTTCCTCGTCTGCCTCCCCTAGGACACAGCTTCTGCCGTCAGGGCTGTGTCTTCTGTCTTATAGCCGCACCACCTGGTCCAGCACGAGGCACACAGCGGACACGCGGAATATGTTTGTTAAGGATGGAAAGAAAGGAGGGAAGGAAGATGGCCAAATTCTTCTCATCAAATGGCTCATCTGCCTAAGACTGTCTCCCCCGCAAATTTAAATCTAAGCCATGAGCTGACCACTGTGTGAGATGGCCAGGTGTTCCATCCCAAGGGGATCCCAAGTTACTAAGAAGCCCAACTTAATGAAATTAGTCAGGAAGTTATTTTGAAAAACAGGACACCCTGACACTCCCATTCCTTCACATCCTTGTTCAAAACTTGCGTTTCTTAAAACAATGGGTCCCCAGCTGCCCCTCCTCGTGAGCCTGGTTATTCGTTTCATTCACCCCCTTGTCCAGAGCGACCCTGGATTCTCAATGCCGGGCGGTGGGAGGGAGAACCGGACAGGAAACCACACGGCGTGTGGATGCTCTGCCAAAAAGCCATCAGAGGCCAAAGCATTCCGGGGCTATTTTCCAGGTCATTCAAGTAGGCAACTGGCTTCTAAGATCTGCAGCTGGGCTGCTCTTGGGAAGTCGTCCCAGACAACCGAACTTCCCGGGGAAACCTGGAAGGAAATGGAAGGCGTTTGCAAGGTCCTCGGCGGTGTGACAGTCGACTGACAGCCGGGGTGGGTTCAGTTGACCTGCATGGAGAACGTGACTGGTGCTCACTGGGGATCGACCACAGGCTGCGGGCTGTCAGCGGGCCCACACCTCACTTGAACAGGCTGCCACAAGGCACGTGGGTGTCTGTCATGTCCCCCAGTTAAACCGGGGAGGCAGAACCAGCCCTCCAGGAGCAAGCCTGTGTCAGTTACAACCTTGAAAACCATCCGGAGCCGGCAAACTTCTCTGTAAAGGGGCAGGTTGAGTATTCCAGTCTTTGAGGGCCAGGTGGTCTCTGTCCAACTACTCAGCTCTGCTGTTGTAGCACAAAGGCAGCATGTTGATCCATAAATGAGTGTTTCAATAAAACTTTATTTACAATGCCAGGCCTGGGCAGCCAATGTGGCCCACTGGCCATGGTTGGCTGACTGTTGATCTACTCTAACTTCCTGCCTCTGCTTTTTTTTTTTTTTTAAGGGGGGTTAATCAATGGCACAAAAGGAACAAATTGGTAGGTCTGGCAGAAGATTAGAAGAATCTGATAATATGAAGGAACTCTGGAATTCAGAAAATGTGCTACATTTTAATTGATCGTTACAGTAATGTGAAATCTTCATGATGCTCCTAATGGTGAATGAATAAAATTAGCTCTTGTAATTAGTTGAGAGTTTCAGTGTTTGATTTTCTAAGAATGTTTCTGGCTGTCAGATGTGAGGAAGTGGCTTTGTGGGAAAATGCAGCTGGTGCCTCTGGGGCACATGGGTGGGGCAGCTGCCTTCTGCTCCCCTGAGCTGAGGGGACAGGAGAAAGGAGGACAGAGGGATGCAGGGGCCGGCCTGGGGCAGTGGGTGCTTCCTGGAGCTCTGGGAGGGCCTCAGTGTACAGAGGAAATGCCAGAAGCTGCTCCCACGAGTCCTGCTCAGGAAGTAGAAGTTGGGCAGTTTACCTCGCCACCTTCTCCCTCCCCGATCTGATTCACCTCCTTGAGACTTTCTCTACACAGCTCTCTGTGCTGGTGTGTGATGTGGGGGAGCCCAGCTTTGCTCCGACTAGATCACGGGGTCCCCTATATGCACAGCATTGAGGAGGGGAGCTGCAGGCTGTGGGTGCTCAGTGAGCTCAACCCCACACGACCCACGGAGAAACCCTCAGCCTGTTCTGCTTTCTTTCCAACTTGACACGGTGGTTAGTGCTGGTCTACCTGAGAGCCTAAAGGACAGAGCTGCCCAATTTAGGCCCTTCTGGTCCCACTGGTCTCCCCGCCCCTTCTTTTGCTCTGTGGAGCTTGTGACATCAGGAAGGGGCCAGCTTTCCCAAGCCAGTTGCGTCTCTTCATGCATTTCTCTGCTGTGTGCCATCTCCCGCTGACTCCCTTGCACAGCTAGTAAACGGCCTCATGGTGAAAGGCCCAATTATATTATGGAGTGCAGGGCAGAGGAGACTTACTTAAGCTTTCCATGGTAATGACTTAAATTTTATGACCTTTGTCCTCATGGAGCTGTGACATGGCACTGCTTGTCCCCACAGGGAGAGATTTCTTATTGGAGAGATAAAAGGCAAATACAAATCTGTCCAATTTTCTGACTGGGAACACCCTTCCAGTGCTGCCAGGGCACATCAAACCCTGTGAACACAGCCCCAGGCTTTTCTCTTGGACTTCTATTAACATTCTACATCATCACCCCACGGCCGAGTTCTGCCAGCTGGGTGTACACAATGGGAATCAACCAGTAAGAAAATTCACACTGGGCAACATCAGAGTTTTTCTTTTCTGGATGTGTATATGCATATCTATGTCTATCAATCTATCACATATATAGCTAATAATATACATTAGATACATTATATAGTTTATATACACATATATAAGAATATATTTTAAAACAAGGGAAGCAGTATATTTTCTGGCACACTAGAAGAAACTAATCGTAACCCCCATCTCCCAAAGATACATTAATAATAGATTAATGAAGCAGTCCCTAATACTCTGACTTATCAAAAAGCCCAAGCCTTTCTAAAAAGTGCTTTTTTCATTCTAAACACTGTTTTTCCTTTGAGAAGCAGGCTGTGAAGGGCAACCGCCCAGCGTCGCCTCGCATCCTGGCACTGGCTCGCGCTGCACTGGCAGCCGGGCTGGTGTGCTGGCTACACGCCGTGGCAGCAGGAGGAGGTGTGACTGTCAGGAGTCTTTGCTGCGGTCATGCTGATGACTGCTGGGTACACCCGGAAAGTTACTTAATCTCTCTGAGCTTCACTTTCCTTTAAAAAACACTCAACACAGGACAAGACCTGACTTCAGCATTCGCTGGACCTGCACTCTGCTGTCGGTGGGATAAGAACCAAGGAAGCCACTGGCCCCGTCCCTGGGCGGCAGGAGCCTCAGGCGAGACGGACGTGAAGACGCCACCAGCAGCGTGGCGCCGTGGGTGCTCAAAGAAAAGCACGGGTGCGCGCGGTGGGCACGCAAGTGAGGGTGATGGACCTGTCCCCGGAAAGCCCGTTCTTCTCAGGCTTTGCAGTCTTCCGGTTGGGAGAGTGGTGTTCCCACAGAAAACAGGTCCCTCAGCCTCCTTCCTGGCTGCCTGCCTGCCAAAGACCCAGCTGGAGGGGCGGGGAAGTTTAAATTAAAATCCAAGCTGTTAGATCAGATGAGACGCTCTAAGACCAAATGGAGACAGCATTTGCAACTTAAACTAACCATACGACTTTGGTAATAAATGTTTTCAGAAAACCATGGAACTGTCTGAGTTTTCTCCTAGAGCATTCTATTCTCCCTGACTTCATTGCAAAGGGATAGAACAAATCAAAACTTGCTTTCTGATCATATCTCAAAACTTGTTCAATGTATTGGCTATAATCAATAGCTATATTTTAGCTCTAACATTTTAACATCTCATTCAGACAGGTCTTTGGTCACATTAAGTCTGAGTCTATTTTGTGCTAGTAAAATTTTTAAAGTGATAGGTTTGAGAGATATTTTTTAACCTAAGACAAACTGGTTTCACTTTTATGCAAAAGAAAAAAAATCTTCTTTGACTAAGCCAAAGTACAGGAGAAATAACAACAGTTAAAATCAATAGGTAGGAAAATTTACCCAGCTGCATTTTTAAATTAAATTCAACGTCATGGAAAGTTCATTTTCTTGTAACTCAAATAACTGCCAGTTTCTGTCAAGATTCTCTCTGGAAAATGTTTTCAGAAGAGGCTGAAAGCCTCAGAAATCCAAATTAATCAATTTTATAGCTCCACATACTGACTTTTATATCACATGGCATTATATTTAAGCTATAAACTGCCCCAAACCAAATGATATATGCCATTTAAATGAACACGCTCTTAAAACAAATTTCAATGCCATCAAAATTCCTGTTTGATTTTTTTTAAGTTGGCCACACATTGCCTTTTTTTCTTGAGAAGTAAGCCTCAAGAGGAAATACAGCTATCTTTAGCATTTCTTTTTAAAAAAAAGAAAGAAAACTTTCTGCATTCAGCTAAACCAGGAGCCTCCTGACCCCTTCCTCTGCTCTATTCTGCATTCCATTCCCATCTTCACGGTGTTCTCCGGTAAACACGTAGCCCAGGGCTGCATCTCAGTAACGAGTGCCTGATGCAGACCGGGACCTGAGAACCAGCCCAGGAAGAGGGGAGAGTAGACGTCAGTGATTACAAACTGCAAGCAAAATTTTAGAATGTAGATATGGTATCTTCACAATAAAGTTTTGCATAAAGAGCACCATCCACACGTCTATTAATCTGCTTGTTTTCAGATGAGCCCAAGGTCCAGAATATATATGAAAATGAGGCTAAATGGAATCCACAGACTCTAAAATATCATGTTATGATCCTGGTGTACTTCAGAGAGCAAAGATAAAGACCTGTCCTAGACGTTCAACAAGTTTTAATGCTTTGCAATGCTATCTAAAAAACGACATTAACACCGCTCTGTGCACACACCACGCCATGGTCCAGAAGAACCCCGGAGTCTGCGGCAGGCCCAGCTCCAGCCAGGAGGGCTGTGCGGGGCAGAGAGGCTGTGCAGGGCACTGCAGGGGGAGGATCTGGTCCACACCTGCCCCCCCACCCACTAGAGGTGGAAATCAGGGCGAGTCACTTAGCCTCTGGGCGTGTCAGGTTAATGGACAATGACAACCTTGCAGGGCTGTTGTGATACTTAGTGAGATAAGGGACTCAGTTATTCACTGGGCACCTACTAGTCTGGGCCTGCAGGAGGTGGACAGTGAGTGCAAATGGACAAGGTACAAGCTGATGTCAGGACTACGATCATCACAATCAACTCCAGGCTTAGCCTCAGGACTTCCTTCCACGCCTTCGGATCTTGTAAATTCTGTGCAGGTCTAAGGGTTTAGTCCTCAAACCATTAGGCCTTAACCTGGCTGAAGAATAATGCCACATAACGGTCACATCTCTTCACACCACCCCAATAAGCCCGGATTCCTATAAACAAGTTGTGTTTCATGAATCCTTCCTTCTACCAAATAGATCCCCACATCAGCCCTCCAACTGTGAGCTCTTCAGAGAATTCAAAACAACAGTGGAATTTCAGAAGTCTAACTGACATCGACTTTTTCACTTCTCTTGTATCCAAATGATACCTACCTGCCAAAAGCGTTCCCCCAAAGTTACCCGGATTCTGCTAATGTAACCGGCTAATTATAACAGGGCACTTACCTCTTTCAAATTGTAGCTTTTTATATCTTTGCATAATTTCAGCGGCAACCATGCACTCAATCTAAGAGGAAAAAATACAAATAAGTATAACAGGCTGAGGGCTAGAATACGATGCAAAGTCAGCCTAAACAGAACCCACGGTGCCCTGACGAGCTAAGCAGGGCATGCCTGCACACATTAAAACCCGGATCTGTTCAGTTGTACGTGCCTCATTCTCCTGCAGGTGGCCCTGTTTGGGGCAGGCAGCATCAGGGCAGCTAATTGCAGTTTCTAATCCTTCTTTGATCAAGAGCTCCACATACTGTTTCAGGCACTGAAAAAAAACAGAGAAGTATCTGTAAACATCTTTACTTCCTTCAGGCCGAAGGGGCAGTGATGCATAAAAAATGACGAATCAAGCACATCGTTCCATTACGGTTTTATATTTTCACTGTGTAGCCCATAGCAACCACCAAATTAGAGATTGTCTTCACTCAGCAAATTCTTCTGGGGTGCTCCTTCTGTGCCAGGGACTGCCTGCTGGGTCACAGAACGAAGGCTGCAAGTTGGATCCCTATGCACAGCTTCAGCAAATACAAGGCCAGTGAGTCCAGCAGTGAGGGAGGTCGGGAAGTCGTATTTCTCAAAGAAATAGTAGACACCGGGCACTGTACTCAACGCTTTAAATTCCACGGTTGCACGTACTCCTTAGAACATTCTTACAAAAAGCTATGACCATTCCATCTTTCAGATGTGGAAACTGAGTCACCAAAGAAGCAAGGCAGAGCCCGGATTCAAACCCAGCCTCGCTCGACGCTACAATGCCCCTCACTCCCCGCTGAGAACCCATGTACAGCTGCCCATTCTCCCTCACCAACACCTCGCCTCACCCACCCGGCAATTCCTTCTACAGCCTCACGCACTTGGGAGACTGCTAACATCGGACGGAAGTCCAGAAGATCAAGGGGGGACACAGAGCCGAGCTCCTGTCAAAGGTGATGAGGCTTTCACAGGAGCAATTCACCCTTGCTTCCTAGTCTACTAGTCTTAGAAATCCAGTGCTTCCCTGGAAATCACATTATAAACAATTAGAAGGAAAGACATAGGCTTCTCCAGGTCAGCTCACTAACAAAAGTGACTGGAGATGGAAACTCTGAAGCACTTACCTACCAATTCAAAGAGACAGGAAACTGGGGCCATTAAGGGAAGGGCAACCCATGGAAACCATCTCAACAGCGTCCCCAAATCACCCTTTAGTCATAGCCCCAGTACAACATTTGGGGTTCACAATACTGATACTATTATGCTGTTATAATAACATTATTAAATATAAATGTGATTCCTCAAGAAAAGCCCAGAAGCTCTGTTTCCTGAGCCTCTACCTCCCCCCAAAACATATAGTGCATCTCATTGTAAGAATCCACAGTTACTGTCAATGGACGGGCCTAAACAGAGATCCAGCTGCAAGTCCTACGGGTTCTATGCCTAGAACAAGTCTGTTAGTCTCTACCAGCCTCATTTGCCTGATCTGCAGTTTGGGGTGGTTTAACCCACCTCACAGCTGTAAGAATTTTATGAAGGAGAAAGAGTCTAGAATACTCCCTGGAATACACTGTATGCTCAATATATAAATATAATTTGATCTAAACGGGTAATTCTCCCCATTCTAGCAAACCACAATATTTCATCTACTAAAGATGCTAGATAGCAAAGTCTTTAAAAAATACAAATCAAGGTAATTCTCAAAAAGAGCCATTTCGCACAGCTTCTCTCAAGAGCACTAAACTGAATGCTAAGACATCATGTGTCAGTTGCGATGCTGGCGTCTCTGAGCCGAGGCCCCTGCGTGGCAGCCTGCATTCCTTTGTCCTGCCCAACTCCCGGTGATCCAGAGGCCCTGGACTCAGATTAATCGCAGATCATCGACATTTCACCAACCCAGTGACCATAGGTACCGAGCGTGGATGAGCCCAGTCTTGGAGCTCCATCTGAGGCATAAGATGGCAGAGGTTTCAGAGGTAAACTCATCAAAACCAACACACAGGCCTCCCCAGAACGAGAGAGGACAGAAGATGAGGAGTCTCTGTCAGGCCTGCACCCCAGCTCTGGCAGTGCCAGCTGACCCGTCTGGAAAGACAGCACTGTGGCTCAGTGGGGTGCAGCCCTTGCAACAATGGTCTTTTTCTAGTTGGGAGGCCACTGGAATGTCTTGCTTAAGGCTGGGTGCAACATGAGGAGGCTTTGGGGCCAGATCTTTGAGGCAGAGGCCACGGACTGGGGACTTGATGCATTTGGGCCACCACTCCTTTGACCATAAAATAGGGATGGCTGTCTCACTGGGCTTTTGTGACAGTAAGAAAGAAACTACATAAAAGCGCCCAGCACAATTCCCAGGACACAGTGCCCATTAATAAATAGTGACTGTTGTAATCTGTTGTTTGTCTGTGTGATACGCATATTACAGTCACAGAGTAAAAAACCGAAACCTTAGCAACAAGATCATTATTTTACTTTCTGTAATGAAGTTTGTCTAAATTGGGTCTCTGGAGGACTGTGGAATGCCGTAAACTGATAAAATGCCGAAAACTCTCACAATATTGTGCAGAACAGTACATAATGAGACAGGATTTATTCTCTCCAAGAAGCAAAATACAACAATTAAAGCTGGTGTGAAACATACACCCAGGGGACATCTATGGCTCTAAACATCATTGTTCGAGAACTTGCCATTGACAACAAGTAGTGCGTCACGTCTGGCTGAAAGCTACCCAAGAGCGAACCTTCTATGCCACGAGAACACATCTGCACAATTTGCAAAATGACTATGTTCTGGGAGTATCAATTTGTTTACGAACGTAAAAACAGATGAGGATCCAAGTGTCTGACCACGCACCCATCGAAAATAAGCCCGGTCTACTTCCAGATACAAAGTGGGTCATGACTCACGAGCTGTGTTTCTCAATCTAATAGCAAAAAGATGTCTTGAAATGAGCACAAAAAAATGGGCTAACAGAGAAACTTCTGTAAAAATGAATATGCAGTAAAAAGCAGACACTGATTTTTTCTACTATCATATTAATTATAGCCATCAGTAACCAAATGTCTTCAAAGTACCAGGCTCTATGTTAATCACCTTACCTGTGTTAGCCCACTAAACAAAACACAGGAGTCTCCTGAGGAGCCATCACTCCTGTTTTATAGATGAGAAAACAACGGCGCAGGGAAGTCGGGAATGGAACCAAACTCGTACTCTGTAAGCAGAGGAGCCAGGACGCAACCCACACGTACCTGACTCCAAAAAGGCGTGTTTTTGTTTTTGTTTTTTTAATTTCTTGCCTTTTCCTCCTCAATTAAGAACTCTTTCATAAGCAATCATTTATTAAGTATTTTCTGTTACCTCATAAGCTTTTTCTTAGAACAAAGAATTGTATGTGCTTTAAACTGGCAAAGTCTGAGTCAACCCCGAGTGCATCTTTACGTCCATGATACTCAGATGCAAGATGGTCAAAGGCGTCAGGACCCTCAGGGCCACCGTGGGAAAGGATGCGTATTCAGACACTACGATGGGCCATGCTCAACGCTCCAGTGGGAAGAACAGACCACTGCAGGTGTTCCCCCGGGTGGGGTCAGGAAGGCTTCCCAGAGATGAAAAGCTAGCCAGAGGGACAACGAAATCCCAGGAAAAGGGGCATCCACTGCACAAAAGGCAAAAGGAGGGAGGTGAAGTGTCAAGACCTACCGAACATTCCAGGTATTTCATTTTCCGTTTTGTCTTCCAACTCTTTGAAACCCTGGTCCAAATACGAGGAGGCAGCAACGTTGATCTGCTAAGATACCTCCCTTGTGTCAGAAGTTTCCTGCCAAGAAGAATGGGCCACAGAGACATATCTCCCTTGCCTGACACTACATTAAGTCTGAATTTTGTCTGTTTTCTCACTTGAAGGCCTGTGGCTACTGATGGTCCCAACTGCACGAGAAAACTCCCAGACACTGTGCTCAAAGATGCCTGAGGAGCATTACCTGGGATCTGTATTTATGAACATCATGTGCAGGCAGGTCCAAATAACTGCAGCGGGACCCCGTGAACAGTGTTTAAAGAGCAAGGAGCCTGGAATCACACACCGGGGTTTGAATCCCAGCTTACCCACTTACCAGCTGGTTGACTTGAGCAAGGAACTTCACCTCTCTGAGCCGGCTTCCCCATAGCATGGGATGAGATAAGCCCATACAAAAATGATCACTCGACAGCTCTGGGGTCTCAGAGACAGCAGCGCTCCAGGATATTGCTGACATGCTCACTAAGTGTTTTGCTTGGCGTTTCTACAGCCATCAGTAATCAATGATCTGTTTACATTTCTCCTTTATTAGATGGCAGGGTCTTTGAAAGCAAGAACTGTATTATTTATCTTTCTAGTCTCTGTGCCTAACTGAGTGCTGGTAAATAGCAAGGGATTAATTAATGCTGCACGGATAGTTAGATGGCGTCAGCTGGGTGGATCAGTGGAGAACACACAGAATAACCAGACATCTGGCAATCGACATTCTCTGCATCTCAGCAGAAGAGCTGTAGACCTGAGACAGAAGATGTGCTGACCACACAGCCCTGCTGCAGAGTGGCTGAACCGGCAATCCTGGTCCTCTCCACAGGCAGAAAGGCCGAGCTATTCTTTGTGGAGCTGTCATCAAGGAGGCTGGAGCCACAACCCCAGAACAGCATTATGAGGACACGTCCTGCAAATCCCCCAGAGACTCCGCCGAGTGGCCTGGAAACCTGAAGCAAACCACCCAGCGGGATCCACAGTGTATATTCTGGCAGTGATCCTTTTTCCTCAAGGCTGAAGGAATGTCACTTTACTCAAAGCAAGAAAGTCCAAAATATCAAGGTTGCTTTGTAAAATTATTGGAATAAAAAGAAAACCCAGACTTTCTACTGAAAAAAAAAAAAATACTCTCATCTGCATGTACTCTCTGTTCCCTGCTCTTGCCAAACCATCAGATTCCTGGTCTCCTGAACAAACATGGCCGTGCACTCTGACTGCCATGGCTTTGCGGAAGGTCAAGTGTGGTGTAGAGGAGAGAGGTGCGCTCCACAGTCAGCCGAGCCCGAGTTAGCATCGATCTGCCCCGTGTTACCTCGGGCCTTTCTCTTAAGGTTTCTAAGACTCGGTTCCCTCAACTACAGAACAAGGATGATGACCTACATTGCAGACAGTAACCTTGTTGGAAGGATTAAATTGGACCCACACAAATCAGATCCGCAATAGTGTTAGTTCCTTTGACTCCAGACCCTCTCGCCCGCCCACCAGCCTTATTCTATCACGTGGAAGTTCCACCATCAAAGACCCTTCCAACCCACTAGTCAAAACTGAGGTGGCCACACTCAACTGCTTGGGAAGGTGCCACATACTTTCCATGGGGTTCCAGCACTCCAGCCTCGTATGGCGACTGCCACTTCAAGTATTAGCACACAGCTGATCCCCACTCATGGATAGGGACAGAGGGGATGACTTTTATGCCCTTCTGTAGCCCTCAACCAACCTCACACAGGGCTTGTGATTATAGATGCTCAGCAAAGATGTGGACTGAGATTCAGTGTTAAACACTGTCTTTCAAGAGCATCAAGTCGGAAGTCCTCAGTTGTGAGTTTGTCACTTGTTTGAGATTTTCAGGTCAATTCAGCCGGTAGGCACGTGACTGAGGCTGGGAAGACTTGGGAAGGCCCTCGCTTCAGGACAATCAACAAATAGACGGATAAGCCAGCTGTGGGTTAAGTAAGATGAGCACTGGATATGGAAGCTGCTTATTCAATGCCATTACACAAAGAAGAAATTATCCATTCCAGTGCTGGGTCCACTCAAGGCACAGAAACACCAGGAGAGCAGGTGTTGGCTTGACAACAATCAGTGTGTCAAGAAACAGAGACTCCGGTGCTGGGTGGACTGTAGGAAGCAGGTGGGGAGAGATGAGACGGGGAGCCACCAGGGCCATGCTGAGCAGTGGGGGTTCACCATGGGCACAGTGAGTCATCACGGGGTGTCTAGAGTGGATTGACATCACCCAGAGGCTGCTTCATAAGAACCCAGTCTCAGGAGTGTGGGGATGGACCTGACCGGGAAAGGGAGACCAGTTAAACAGTCCGGGCCAACGATTCCCAGTCGGGGCACTGTGTCACCCTGGCTTTGGGGAAGTAGTTATGATAGCAGCTCACGGGTGGGGAACTGGGCACAACCTGTGGCCTGGCCTGCAGCTACGCCAGGATCTAAAAAGTCAACCACCGAAACGTGGATGTACCTTGGGAGGCTTGCACATGCAGTCACGCGTCCCACTGACAGAACACGGAGCACTGCACTTTGTTCTCCAATGGCCCTGTTCTAACAACTGGGCGGCGACCACAGTGTCTGACTGATGGGACTGGGTGACAATGGAGCCTGGGAAGTTGGGCACAGGGTGAGGCTGGGAGGTGATGGTTAAGAAGGTGTGAAGATGACCCGGGGTCCAGCTCTGATCACTGGGGGGCTCTCTGGGGACTCAGCTGAGCCTTTCCATTGCTCCTCTCTGGTCACAAGAGGAAGAAAACAAAGTCGAAGCCGTGCTTTCTGCTCTTTCACAGAGACCAGGGACCCTCTGACTCCCTAATGCTCCTGGGGAGCACGCTGTCCTCGCACTTCTCACCCAGCTGCAGGAGAAGCAGTGCATCTTGACAACACGTTCTCTCTGTTGAGTATGAAAACCCAAAGTCACGGAGGAGCAAAACCGAACATTTAACCAAACCACACCTTTATCACAAAGACGTCCCAGTGGAATGTGACACAGAGGTGGTTGCGGTAGGAGGGTGTTAACAGATATGACTTTAGACTCAGAAACACTAAGGGGTCATCTATTTCATCCACTCATCAAATACTTCTTTACTCTGTACCAAAGGTCTATGAGGCCAAACATATAGAAGCAACAGATAAACGCTGGCTGGACGGTTACTGGAGGTAGAATAAGTGTGTTTCTGCGTGCGGCTGTGTGGGATCTATGTGTGCATGCATTCAGGAAGGCACGTGAGAGAAGGGATGCACGTATGCGATGAGTCTGAGGGTCCAAGTGTGTGACAATCTGAGTACGTGTGCAATTGCTCAGAAATGGTAATACCTGAGGGTTAAATTCTAGTAGAGGGAAACTCTGTTAATTCAGATTCATTAGGCTAAGCTGTCTCAATTTTCCAGACAACTGAAGGTTATTCCATCAAATGGAGAAACCAACAACTTTGTTTATTTGTTTATCTCATGAATAAGAAGGAGCTGGGGAGACCAATAATTATCCCCATTATGTATCTTGCCAATAATGGGGCAGGTTTCAGGACCCTAACTGCCACAGGACTTAGATGGGCCTCCTGGAAGAGAATAGGGAGGTCAGCTCTGGGATGGAGAGTCAAGTGCACAAAACACGGGAGAAAGCGGGTCCCAAGTTTTCTTCCTGGGTGGGAAGGTGCCAGGATCTGGGGGTGTGAGAGGGAAGCCCTCTGCCCTTGACCTAGGATGTGGCATGCAAATGCCTCCGGAGCAGCCCTTGAGGCTTTGCTGAGAAACTTAGCAATATCAAGATATGCAATATCAAGAGTGAGAATTTTCTTATGAACAGTTAATAGATAAGCATCCAAGTTTTGTGTGTGTCTGTGAGAAAGATTAGCCTTGAGCTAACATCTGTTGCCAATCCTCCTCTTTTGCTGAGGAAGATTGGCCCTGGGCTAACATTTGTGCTCATCTTCCTCTATTTTATACGTGGGACGCCTGCCAAAGCATGGCTTGATATGCAGTGCTCAAGTGCGCACCCGGGATCCGAACCTGTGAACCCCAGGCCGCAGAAGCGGAGTACACGAACTTAACCACTATGCCACTGGGCCGGCCCCTATAAGCATCAGATTTTAACAGAAGGAGCAAGTGCACTGGAGTCAAGCACATCTAATGAACATTCTAGAGCAGGTCACTTGATCTTTCTGAGCTGCGGAGTCCTTTTTAGGAGATGGAGAAGTCTGCCCATTTCACAGTTTTATGAGAAGTGAGATAATGTAGGAAGGAATGTGGTGTACCAACAGCAATCAACAAATGTTATTCCTAAGCCAATGGTTGTACCCCATCTCACCAGCCCTGGAACAGGATCAGGGATGTCACATAACCAGTGAAGCCTGAAGGGGGTTTCCTGGGAAAACAAGTATCTTCTTATTCACAAGTTACCCAAAGAGACCTCCTCTTTCTCTACCAGTGGACAGTGTGGGGTGAGGAAGTGATATCTATAGCAACCACCATTTTGCTACCACAATGAGGAGACCCTGGCACTGCAAACTCCCAGGGGTCATCATAGACTGTGAGGATGAGGTTGAAAGCCAAAGAGGCAAGCAAAGAGATTCCCTTCTTTGATCAAGCTATCTCGAGTAGAGTTTTCCAGCACAAGCCACATAAACATGTGTGTACACTAAGGTAGTGGCAGTGGGACTGAAAAGTGACAAAGTCCATGCAATCTTGGAGCTCTGAGACAAAAGAATCCAGCTTTCTTTTCCTGGATGGGGAAACAAGAGAAGACAGGTGGTTCAAGGAGTTGCCCAGGGTTCCCCAAGAGTTAATAGCAGAGCCAATCCCAGAACCAGCCAAGACTTGGGATTTACAGTCGAGGGCTCTTTCTAAACATCCAACCTATGGCTACTAATGCAAACAATGCCATGCAGAAAAGTTGGTTCCAGTGGAAAATGTATGCACATTCTGGATCCCAAGCTTTCCTTTCCCCGTGCGGCAATAGGCTGACGTGGGAGGTCGATGACCCAAGGTGGGCTCAGAGTGGACACTTTACAGGAGACAAAGCACACTGCTCTTCTCTCTGCACATCGCCGTCCAAACACTGTTCCACATCTGTGATACCCTTCCAGTCCCTGCCAATTATGTCACTGTCATGCTTTAGAAATCAGTGGAAACCTTAGTGCCATCCTCCCAGTCTGGCCCCATCCCACCACAACACCCCTTCCTTCGCTTGCCCCTCGTGCTGGGTCTATCCACTCACACTTCCTAGGAGAGCTAGCTCACATGATCCCCTGAAGCCTGCCAGGGAAAATTCCTTGTTCCACTCTCCATGCTCTCTCTTACCTTTGTTTATACAGCAAATACAACTCTTCCCACCCCAAATGACAGCAACCCAGATCTACCTCTTCAGATCATGGGATTGGGAGAGCAGGGACTGCAATCTTTCATCTTACCTACATAACCAGAGCACTTGGCACAGGCCAACACGAGCTGGGCAATGGAAGTGAATGAACATCCACAGGTGCCAGACACAAAACGCAAAGCGGATGGGGATGGGAAGGTGTGTCAGTTAAGGCCCATCACCTCAACCAGCTTAATTTCTAGGTGAGGAAACGTGGCTAAGGTTAACAATCAGAAGTTCTGGGTCTAAATAGCATCTCTGCAGCACACTAGGTGAATGGCCTTGGCAATGGATAGGAAGACAAGGAAAGGATGTTTGCATCACTGAGGGCCAGGCAAGCTGCTGCCCGGTGCTTTACACACAGGACCTCGATTCGTTCACGAGGCTGATCATATTTTAGACTTGAAGAAACCAGGGCTTAGAGAAGTGAAGCAGTCTGTGATAAATCACACAGGAAGCAGGAAGTGGAAGCAGGACATAGACATCGGCCTAAATTCCAGAACGTGTTCAGTCGCACAATCCAGTTAACCCGACATTCCCAACGTCTTTTTTAAACCACTAAAGATTGCCTTTATTACAATTACCCCTGCACATTCTGTGGGAAAAGATACTGTCTACTAAAAGCTATGTTTTTAAGTAACAATTTCCCATGTTTATTTATCAAACCCTTTCATCTGGGTTCTAATGGCAAAACTCCTAATCACTAAGAAATAACCAGGATTGGAAGAGACAATTCTAGCTCAAAGCAAAAAATGTGTGTGTGTGTGTGTGTGTGTGTGTGTGTGTATTTTATTTGGCTTATTTAATCTTTCCATGGTTAAAAATTAATTTTCATTAGACTTTCTTTTTTCTAAGGACAAACAGAAAAGCAGACATTTCCACCTTCCCAGATCACTGGGGACCTGTTATCTCCAGGTGGGAACCACAGCTCCTCACTTTTTGCAGTCTCACGCCTCCCCAGTCTTTGGGATAAGAATACCATCTGTAATTCTGATAGCTGTCAAACTGGACACAACTTTGTCAGCCACAAAACAAGACAAACGCTCCAATGCTATTGAATGCCATAAGTATTGGGAGATCCAGGTGGCCGTGGTATGTCCCATTTTAGCTTAAATCCTTTCATACATTTTAGATTTTGGTCCATGGAGAGAGTCTCCCAGTCCACGACACCTCAGGTTGTATCACTGACTGACAACATGAAAATGGGATTAGCTCTTATGGTGGGATCAAGGCTGCCTTATTTTGACATAGGTGTCAACAACCCTTTCTCTCGTTCCAGGACTTTCGCACAGAAGCTGTTGGTTATTCTGACATTTCACTTTTCTGCACACAAATGTTCAAGTTTACATTTGGCCCTTCATGGTTTCATTTTCACCCTCAGCCAGAAGGGGACCATTTGAGCTATCTGGTAGGTGTCACCATCTCCACACCCCCAACACCTGGAGTAGCTCCTGGGACGTATGCAGGGCTGAGAGGCCCCTCGACCCGCTGAGATCTTTCATCAGGGCACTGCTCTCCAGCCATATCCCACAGACCCCTGGTGCACAGGCTCTCGATGACCTCTGAACTCACCCTAAAGGCACGAGGCACCCTGCAAGCAAGGACAGCCGTCTGGGAACATGTGTCTTGGTAGCGCCATGTTAGTAAATGGCAGGCAAACATTTCTCATGCTCAAATAAATTTGGGAAATGCAGGTTAAATCAATAGTCTGTTTCTCATCGTGGATTTCCAAGGGCTTTCTTCACGCTCTTGGGCACCCAGGATGTCCAGGTCAGGGTACATAGAGAGTACTCAGCAAACCCACTGAAAGATGAGTGCATCTGTCAGGGCAAATGTCCTTGAGGACACAAGTTGGGGGAGAGCTGCCCCAAGCCCTTTATTATTCCTGCAGTTCGCAGCCCAAACATAGGAGCAAAATGAGAAGGAACCAGGTGTGCAGAATGCCTGCCTCGTGACAGTCCTTTACACACGTCCTTCCACTGGACCTGGGGAAAACGATTTTTAGCTCCATTATGTAGATAAGGTAAATGAGGCCCACTAAGGTCAGAAAGTCAGGCAGCATTCCAACGCAGGGATGCCTGACCCCCAACGCCATGTTTTCCCCTGGAGGCTTTGTTCCTTGAGCTCGATTTACCTCAGAACTTGACTGTAATTCTCTAGTAATTATTCTGTTAAAAGCGCCTCCTTTCAGCCTCACACGATTTTCTCTCTTCACTCTTTTCCACCTCCCATGTCCGTCGCCCAGGGAAAGGGCAGTTACAAGTCCTCTGGTCAGAGGCCGTGGGCTCCTCCCCAGGTTTGCCCAGCACTGGGGTGACTGAGGCCCACAAGAGGGGAAGACACAGGACTGAAGCACTCGGGCGCAGGGGCACTGTCCCCCCATCTGTCCACACAGGTGCTTCCTCTGCTTCCCACCTCAGCGGGCTGCAGAAATAAGCGGAACTGTTTTCAACATTTTAATTTTCAATAAATGGTTGTGAAAAAAAATCACAACTGTTGCACTGCTTCTTGGTGCACCTCGAAACCACACTTTGAGAAAACAGTGTTATCTTCCTCCTTTCACAGTCCCTGACTTAAATTAAGCATTTCATCTGAATTAGAATTGCTTTTTATTTTTACTACAATTCTCTAGAAATGGAAAAGCAAAACAACAAATGCAAGCCTGGGTGGAAGGGCCAGGTACATGGACGATTCCAAGGGGAGAGAGCAAGCCAAGGTCTTGCGAGGCCGTCCCCGTGGCCTGAGGCAGCTGTGACAGGCAGCAACCTTACCCATAGGCACATGGGCAAGGGGGCATCTACTCAACTCCAGGAGACGGGCAAGACTTCTCTTCAGGCAGCAGGGAGGCAATTTTGCATAAAGCTAATTAATTAATCCATTCTGACATGCTTCACCATCTAGCTCATCTTCTCAAAATGAAAACAAGTCCAACTCATTGTGTTAATTGGCTGGACGTCTGGCTCTGCACCTCTCCCCCGGCTCTCTCCCTCCCTTTCCTCCCCATCTCAGAAAAATGTCAAAAGTAATTTCCAGTCCTCCAGGCTTAAGTTACTTTCCTGGGGCTTTAACGAGGCACACTTCTTGGATGTCTACACTGAGGTAGACTCGCTGGGGTTCATTCCAGTGAGCCTCCGTTGATCAGCTATCACGAGTCCTGCAGTAAAGCAGGTGTTTGGGGGATACAGATTCTGCCCCTCAGAAAGCCAGAGTCTGCACAGCCTGAAGTCAGAGATGTAGACTTAAATGTTTGGAAAGTTCCGTCTCCCTATGTACTAAATGGAGGTGATAATATTGAATGTGGCTTCATCCCACGGAGCTCACGAGACACAAACAAGATAAGGTCTGTAAAATGTGGCCAGAAGGAACAATACATCTCCTGCAAAATGGGAGGAGAGACTGTCTAGTGACAGATTTTCATCTAGACATTTGAAAAATACAGAGCAGGCTGTCCATATGGTCCATTTATAACATGGTTAAATTCAGAAGCCACTTTTTTGGTTTTTTATAGTTTGAAGAAAATCATTCTTTTTTTCTTTCCTGGACTTTTTTTTTTTGTATTCCTTGAATGGGAAGAAAAATTAAGTAAGATTAAATGAGACGAACTGAAAATAAACCCCATACCCTCATTTTCCCTTTCTGTTGCATAAAATGTTGGGTCTGAGATAGGGTTGATGGAAACAGAAGTTCCTATAATCATTAAGAGCAGATCATTTGGCCCCAAATAATGTTGGCTACATCTTAAGGAAATTTAACTGTGACTTCAAGACATGTACATTTTAGTTTAGCACTAAACCAGTGAAAGCCGACAGGAATAGCTGAATATGCCAGCCGTCACATGCACTGGGTTAGCACTGCCACAATCTCCAGCATGTGAACGTTAAATTACATTTAAAGTTCCAGAAAGTAGAACACGTGCCATCATCAAGTTTTCCAAATTGTGTTACTAGCTTCTAAACTTCTGATTAACTGCTCGCATTTATACCACGAGCACCTGCAGTGGAAGTCTATCTGGGAGCCTGACCAACTGAGTGGAGAATTTCTCCAGTAACCGCGTGAAAGCCTCAAAAGGGAGACTGTCCCCAGCACAAGGGAGGGTAAAGGTTTGCTCGGTGCCTCTAAAAACAAAGCAAAAAGGCTCATCCTGAAATTCTTTTAAACAGAAGTTTTCTCCAACAAGACCAACCAGAGTACAGAAGATGCACTGGCACTGGGCGATGGTCGTCATCTGCTCCACCGGGTACTCCCCGAGACAGAGCTTGCACGACACCAGCGGATCAAGGGCCAGGTCCCACGTGGGCCGGTAGCGCGCTGTGGTCATGGCAGAGCAGTCTGAAATGAGAAGAGAAGCACAGGCCGTCAGACCCCCTTGCGGCCTCCACCAGAACCAAGGCAGGGATCCCTTCTCCCAGCTGCCACTGGGGTCTCGGGAGGTGGCCAAAGTGACTGCTGATGGACCTGGGGTTTCGCAGAACTCATTTGGGTCCTCTGAGAAGTTTTAGCCAGGGGTTCCTGACTTGGAACTGTGGGTGATTCCTTTCCTATATTGATGGTAATGTTCATGTCTACCCTCAAAATGGCAAATGACCCACCCTGCCCCATCCTTCTCTTCATCCCCCCGATGGGCAGTGAGTAAGACACCTCCCACATACCACGCATCTAGCCCAGGAGGGCAAAACCTTAGCAGTCGTGGGAGAGAAGCTTTTCTTAAGATAGTTATCGATTTGATCAAACTGTTCTCCAGTTTCTGTTGCAGAAACATCCCCGGGAAACCAGTCAGTGAAGTCTTTCCCTTTCCGTCCTCGGTGCCCTCCCAGTGGAATGCACCTTTCCCCAGTGGCTTCCATGCACACCACCCAAGTGTCACCTGACCCTCCAGAAACAGCGTAAGCACCACTGCCTCCTTAAGCCCTGGGGGATTTTCTAGAATGTAAGCTTTAAGGAGGCAAGAGCCTTTGGCAGATTTGTTCACTTATGCAGGTCAAGTGCAACCTACAAGGCCCGGTGTATACAGACACTCACACGTTAATGGAAGCGATCTTTACTTCCCCATTCTCTTGGAACATTCTCTGGCCCCTTCCTAACTCACCCCCGGTCTGTGCTCCCCTGATGGCATGTATTCGTTGGCTGCTACATTCATCACACTGACTTCCACTGCTTACTGCTTGGAGAAGACAGGGAAGGTGTGTGTCAATCCAGTTCTTAGCTCAGCATCTGATGCACAGTGGCCTCTCCAACACTGCCTGTTGATTGAATGAATAAATTCGGGCATCCAGGGATAGGAATGCTCACCCTGAAACCCCTGGCACTTGATTTAGGCCTTATGACACTTACTGTGTACCTGCAATAGGTAGGCACGTGTTTTATTAAACCAGTGCCTCGTGTTCCCCAAACTCAGGCTTCCCAAACTTAGCACTGGGTGAGATTCAGTTAAAATTTCACATAAAATCCCTGGCCATCCGAACCTCAGGATCCAAACAGATGTAAATAACGGAGTATCCTTCCCATGTAACCTCGCTCCCCGACCTGAGGACAAAATTGTCTCGGATCACAAGAGATACGTACATTCCCCGCTAGCTTGTGCGGCCATGAAAAGAGGATCGGTCTTGTCCAACTTCACACTCACAGCAGAGGGTTGTATACACAAGGACAAAGATACAACACGGGAAGGAAAGGAAACCAAAACACCAGCCAAAGGGCAGACACACACAAAACGGCTCCAGGGTCTCAGAAAGACTCACAGATGTATGAGACTCAGTTCCCACCTTGGGGTGTTCGGATTCAAGTCGGGAGTACCCTCTGCCAGATAAAACACTAACTGATAACACAAGGCAGTGCATGATTCTGCGCAAAATCAGGGCTCAAGGCACTTGGCAAAGAGGAGGCTGAGCCTGGACCAGAACCGTCAGAATGGAAGAGCCTCGTGGGGGAGAGGAGGCTTGAGTTTTGAGGGGAGGTTGCATTTCACACAGGTGAAATGGAGGCAGATATTAAAACAGGAGAGGGAAACATCCTAAAGTCTTTCCACCTGCTGACACAGTGTGGAGGCAATGTGGTAGGGGCAGAAGCGACTCTGTGCTTTGAGATCAAACAGAATGCCCATAACTAGTATGGTGCAGTCACCCGACCACTGTCAGCCTCAGTTTACTCATCTGTAGGATGGGGCTGACAACCCCCATCTCACGAGGATGTCGTGAGGATTAGGAGAGATCACAGAAACGACTTGGCACACATGGGAAATGCTCAGTAAAAATGCTTCCTCCCCTCCCCTGCAATGTCTCACTTAGCCATAGCTGACCAATCTGTGAGGAAGACTCTGATGAAGCCGCTAAGGTCTATTATTAGGGGTCAGACGCCACATCATCTGTGCAAGTCACCCTAGGGTCAAGGAGGTGTCACGACAATTTTTTTTTAAATTTATATCTCTTCCTCAAGTTTTGTCAGTCCTAGCTCACTGGGTATCACTAAGCAAATATTCAGTTAGGACAAATGACTGGAATCTCTCGCAGGCGAGAAGACATGTGTGACTCAGAAGGAAGAGGCTGCACAATCATGAAAACGCTCCAAGGTGATAAGACGCAATGATACACGACAGAGGAACAAGAGTGACACAAACGTGACGGACTGGACGAGCGGAGGAGCCCTGACCTCTAGCAGCTCAAACACGTGAGGGCAGTCACTGAAGGCCGACTGGACCCTGCCCTGGAGCAAGGACGACAGGAGGTCGGCGTCTAGGCCCGGCGATGGACAGAGGCAAGGAGGAACCTGGCCTCCTCCCAGGACACTGAGTGACCACGAGCAGCTTAGTCTAAAGCAAGTGTATTTTCCATTGTTAGAAAAGAACTCTTTGACACCAATCCCAGTAATTTTTGGATTGGCTGGAGCCTTCCAGATAATTTAATCAAGCTTCATAGTTGGACCTAAAGTCAATGAGGCCGGAACACTTAGATGATTTGGGGGTCACTCAGCCCTCTAGGGGTGCAGAGGGTACCAGCATCAAGGCTTCTCACCTCCCCGAGTTCATTTTCATTTGGAACATTTCTCCACACCTTGAATCTATGCTTATTATTATGATTTTCTGAATCTTGGGCTCACGGGCCAAGATTTTTTTTATATTTCTCTGTATCTTTTTCTGTTTTAATCCTTAATGATTTTTCTCAAGTAACATCTCTTAAACTCAATGTACAGAGCGACCATTATGTTTTGCTTAAGAATGTTAGCTGGCCCTAAAAAGGATCACGAATCACAAATCTTTACCAGAAGCAATGCAGGCTTGGGGCGCGCTTGAGAAATTGTTCAAGACTGGAAAAGTCCCCAAGGGCAGAGGCTGCTTGCTGGCTTCTCTGTCCTGGAGAGCTGGGGATAGATAGGTGTGGGTAATTCTGTCAAAAAGGCCTAGGGTCCAGATTCTGTAGGGCATTGTAGTAGCAGTTTTAGTAAAGAGCTCTCATTACATCATCAAGCACACTTGGGTTCAAATTCTTGTTCTGCAATGTGGACATGTGATTTTGGAGAAATTACATAACCTCTGTGAACTTTAGCGTTTTCCCTTCTGTAAAACCTACACACCATCACTTCCACGTTCACTTGCCATGAAGAGTGAGTTAGAAGTAACATATTTAGAATTCCTGCTTGGGAAGTAGAAGTCATTATTCTATGTCGGGTTTAAAACCTGGACATGAACTGATAAAGACTCAAGGGAAGAGCATAGTTGCCGAGCAGAGAGATGACACGACAAACAGTCTTTTAGGAAGTTCGGGCTGACGGTCATAATCTTTGGAAAACCTCCTGCTTTGTGGTCTGCTGTGCAGTGTGCCCCAGGACTGGACAGTACCTCAAAATGCACTGCAAAACGGCAGAAATCTAGGGCTTAACCCTTCAACACAGCACCCTTGAAGCCCAGCCTCGGCCCCACCGTACATCCTGGGCAGCCAACATCCCGTGAACACTCTCCAGCAGCGTACACCACTATTCCCTCTCGCCCTAGACCATCTATCCTATCCCCGTTTGTCCATTCCCAGACAATTCTCACTCTTCCAGCTTCTGAGCTGGGCTCCTTTTCCTGTTTACAGCCTCTCCAAAGACGCGACCCTTAGCACAGCTTGCAGGCTTCACCTCGGGTTTCCTTTCTTCCTGGACCACGATTTCCACTTGACCTCTAGATATTGCGGCTTCCCACTGCCCTGGGCACGTGTCAGCGTGGCCCCCCACCTCCCTCCCGTGAACTACTCCTGAAGCAGGTCAAATTCCGATTTCCTGACACCAGGTCAGTATTCCTTCCCCTCTAGTGTAGACATTCTCTGAGGGGTGCTCAAAAACCATGACTCAAATGGTGACAACAACGGGACATATTTTACCCCCCCCGCCCCAAAAAAGTATATATTGTCTAAGCCCATCACGGACCTTCCCTACACACAGGATGGGCTGAATACGATTTTGCAAACATTGAACAGCTGCAAACTTGAAATAGGAATTTGCTAAGAGAATCACAATGCACAATAAAAGAAAAAAACAGTCTTTGTTTTCCTAATGTGAATGTCAAGTCATATGAAACAAGAAACTATTTTAAGAACATCTGGTCAATTACAAGTATTATTCAATCTAAGCAATTCAAAATGTTTATAAGGCAAGTTACTTATTAAGCACTGCTGGGGTTATGCAAAGAGTTGAGCACTGTGATAGAAGAGGTATGGATACAAGGAAGAGAAAGAGCTAGAAGGGAAAACAGTCCACTGAGGGAGATATTCCGCATATTAACATAAAGGTAAAGTGTGGCTATTTGGCCAGAACCATCTCATCCCTGGGCTCTAGGGCTGTAGACTTCTGCAGGTCCTATTCTCCCGACCTTCACCCCTTCAACCCAAAGTAGGGGAAGGAAAGCAGCTGTCAGCCAGTCATTGTCCACCTTCTACTCTCAGGACTTCCTCCAACAAGCCCCTGCTTTCCTGACGCTGGCTGAGTCATACCCATGTTTCTTCCCCAACCAAACTCCCTCTCCCCCCTCACCCCTTCTCCAAATGCTCCCAAGCCTCCAGGCCCAGCGTCAGTCCCTGGTGCTCTGTGAAGGTGCCCTGGTCTCTCTGAACCCCTCAGCTGTCTCCCATTTCTCTGAGTCTCTGCTGCATGTGGTCTATCAGTGGTCCTCAACGTGTGAAACAGTAGCATCAGCACTGCTTGAGAACTTGCTAGTCCATAATTTCTTGGGCTCCAACCCGGACCCCTAGGAGAGGAGGGAGACACACAGCCACCTGTGTTTCTGTGAACCTTTCAGGATATTCTCATCTGCAATGACGTCTGAGAACCACCAGTCTATATCACCCCACAAGATAGCATTCCTCACCCAGCTCCATCCGACTCCAAGCCCCTGTGGGCTTAAGCCCACCAAATGCATCACCTTTCAAAAACACCAAACTGTTCAGCCTGTGTCTGCCAGGGCTGGATTCTGCAAGTCAACTTTCATTTATTCTTTTTCATGGCTCTCCAGGTAAGTGTGGCTCTCCAAGTCTGCCATAGGTGTTAGTTTGTCTCCCCAACTTGATAATCCATTATTCAAGGGTAAGTGCTGTTTTCTATCTTTGTCTACAGTGCTGGTCACAGGCAGATATTCCATTATATGTATCTTGACCACTTAATGTGTATCAGGCCTTATGTTAATCACTTTCATATAGTATTTCATTTATCCTCACAATGACTTTGAGACTTCAATAGTTTGTTATTATTCCAGTTTCACAAATGAGGAAACCAAGGCACAGAGAGGATGAGGTAACCTGCTCAAGCACACACAGCTGTTGAAGGGCAGCTGTAGGACCCACGGCACAGGGTGCTAGACCTCCTCTCTATATCCTTAAGGACTGAATGAGAGGGGAGCCTTCCGGATCTGTAGAGACACAAGACAAACTAATTTCACTTCTGCCTCTGAGCTTCCTGGGCCTAACGTGAGTGCTTCCACTTTGGCGGTGGTGGTGGAAACCCACAGCTTCACAATTTGGAAGCGACAGCTGCGGTAGAAACATGAGAACGGCGGAAGAGTGGAAAGTTGACAACAGAGAAGTTGACTTATCCACGTGTGTGGTTTCATGATCCTTCAGGAAGGTGTCTGAATGTTACTGCCTCCAAAGGAGACGATGCCTACAAGTCAGTGGTAAAAACTTTACTATTTCCAGCAACCATGCTCCCAGGTATTTACCCCATTAATTTGAAAACTTACATTCACATGAAAACCTGCATGTGGATGTTTATCGCAGCTTTATTCAGAATTGCCAAAACTTGGAAGCAACCAAGATGTCCTTCAGTAGGTGAATGGATAAATAAACTGTGGTACATCCAGACAACGGGCTATTATTCAGCACTAAAAGTTTGAGCTATGAAGCCATGGAAAGTCATGGAGGAACTTGAAATGCATATTACTAAATAAAAAGAAGCCACTCTTGAAAGTCTACAGACTATGTGATTAAAACTATATGACATTCTGGAAAAGGTAAAATTAAGCGATGGTAAAAAGATCAGTGGTTCCTGAGGGTGAGGAGGGGATAAATAGACAGAGCACAGAGGATATTTTAGAACAGCAAAACTATTCGGTATGATATTATAATGGTGGATACATGTCATTCAACATTTGTCAAAGCCCAGAGAATATACAACACCAAGAGTCAAAGTAATATAAATGTTGTGAACTGAACTGTGTCCACTCCAGATCCATATGTTGCAGCACTAACCCTCAGAGTGACTATAAGTCTTTAGGAGGTAATGAAGGTTAAATGAGGTCAGAAGGGTGGGGTTCTGACTAAAAGGACCGTGACCTTATGAGAGAGGAAGATCTTGCTTTCTTCCTCTCTCTCTCCTCTCTCTCTCCCTCCTACATTTAAGGACACAGAGAGAAAGCAGCTTTCTGCAAGCCAGAAAGAGAGCTCTCAGCAGAACCCGACCGTGCTGGTACCATGATCTCGAACTTCTAGCCTCTAGAACCGTGAGAAAATGAATTTCTTTTTTTTTAAGCCACACAGTCTATGGTCTTTTGTTATGGCAGCCCGAGCTAATACAGTCAACTATGCACTATGGGTGAGAACGATGTGTCAATGTACGTTCATCGATTGTAACAAATGTCCTCTCTGGTGTTAGATGTCAACAATGGTGGAGGCCATGCAGGTGTGGAGATGGGGTATTTGGGAACCCTGTGCTTTTCCCTCAATTTTCCTGTAAACCTAAAACTCTTCTATATGGTAACTCCTTATTTATCTGCGTCAGTTTTCTAAATCTAAATCCAAATCTGTTAACATAAATCTAAATCTAAAATTAAATCTGTAAATATAAATCTATATTGCCCTAAAATAAAACGTTCAATTAAAAAAATTTACTGTTTTCATTTAAACCCAAATAAGCCTATTAAAATGCAGATTCAACTGGAAAGAGTAATATTTGCTTGACTGGACACCAACTTTCTCAAGTACCACCACACACCATTAAGGTTCTGTAAGGAAAAAAAAGAATGAAAGCTGCTCTTAGTCATTTCCCCTGTAACAGGCTTCTCTAGATTCAGGTTTTGCGGGGGAGCAGGGGAGAGCAGACACAACCAACAAAGGAGGACCCACAGACCAGAGAGAGGGCGCCAGCCTGTGTGAGCTGCCATTCTGCACAGGACCTGTTCTTAACAGATTCATTGCAGAAAGAGCCACAGAAATGTTGCGCGCAGGTTGTGCGTGCTTTACACTTTGCAAATACACCTGCACGGGTGAGGGGGAAGAGGAGTTCTGTCGTCTGGAGTGCCCTGACTGGAAAAGAGCATCAACATCTGGACACTGACATACAGAGGCTGGGTTGAGCAGAATGTCTACCTACAGGGAGCCTTTTCCTTCCACAGAGAAGGCCCACCTCCACTCTCTCCATCCCACCCAGAGCTCTGCAATTTCTCTGCCAGAAGAAAAGCCTGGGCTGGTGTGACAGGCCACCAGAGGAAGACTTCCTGCAGCAAGTTCCAGAGCTCCTGTCACTGCGAGGATGTGACTGAAGAGAGAACCCCACATGGATACGACTGACATCCTGCTGAAAATGGCCTTCGAGAAATTTCCAACATCAGCCAGGGCTACATTGAAATCCTCGAGCTTCTTCCTTCCCTGGCTTGGCCAACCTGTATTCTCACTTCCAGAAGCTGCCTCCCTTGCAGCCAGCTTGGCTTGGGAAACAACTGGCATTCGTGGCCGAGAGGTCACTCTTTCATTTCTAAGACCGATAAAAGACTCCACATGCAAGCTTACAATGTCTCGGTAGCTTCCACGGTCTGCTTCTATGGTCTGCTTCCCACAGTGGCCCAGACAAGCCTGGCTCTCTGATCTCCGTCCAGGAATGAAGTGCAGAAGAAGACACAAAGGGCCCATTATTTCAACTCCAATTTGCCCACATAAACATTACACTCCAGCTACCAGCGAGCTACGCTTTTAAAATCAAACATAAAGTCATATCATTTTAAGACTAAAGGGGGTCTTTGGTCATTTGTCATTCTAGAGATGATTTCCTTAATCTGAGCTATTTAGGGATTTGCTAAGACGTCACACAGCCACACACCACCAACACTACTTCCTTCTACTTGCTAATGGACCACCCTTAATGGATCATTGCCAAACCTTGTCAGCAACATAGTTAGCTATTATCTCCATCTTTTTTAGAGAAATGAGCGGCAGCATATACTGACATCTATGATAAAGCTTGAGTAGCAGTGGGCCACCCCCGTTCCCTGTTCTGAATTGATTTAATCACACTCTGCCAAACAAAGAACAGTTTGTGGGGTTCCGGAGACTGGTCTACACTGTCATCTGCAGTTTCTCCTGCTCCTTTAGGTCAGTGCTGGTTGATGGCAGGGTGGTTGGGGAGCACGCCTTCGGCCAGCTCAGATGGGGGTAAGGTGGACACATGCAGCTTCCTTCAAGGCCCCAAACAGAAGACTTGTTGCAAGGACAATGAGTCTGGGAGATCCCTGGGTTTGGAGCAGGTCAATCCCTCCAGTTCATGAACAAGACGTACTGGAGTCGGGAGCAGGCAGTGGAGGGGTAACAGGCCTCTGTGAAGATTCAGAGCTGCTGCTAACTGACCATGTGACCCTTCATGACCTGCCGCTGTGCCTTCATGGACCGATGGCCTCGTCTGCAGCTTTGGCTGGAAGAGCTGGCCTCCGGGATTCCTCTAGCCTGTGGGCCCCTCACTCCTCCCAACCCGCTGAAAAGGTGGAATTCAGCCCACAGGGAGAGGTTTCCTGCTCTTGTCAGCGCAGCATTAACAGAAGGTCTTCCAGGAGGTGGGGAATGGATCTCACAGTGACAGAGCCATAAAGACAAATTATGCTTTCAAATGTCAGAACCCTATTACTACAGATCCACCTCAGAGCATGATACACCTGCAGCTGGGTCACCTGTCCATTAAATCATCTGAACATTCGCCCCCTCCCTTTCTCAGAACTCACCTGCAATTCCATCTCAGGAGGGCCCTCCAGTGCAATTCCTATATTACACACCCCTAATCCTTCCCCTTACTCATGACCAGTTAGTTGTCCAACCGACATTAGGTTCCTATGATGTTCCAAACACCATTCTAGACCCAGGATTACAAGAGCCAAGGGAGCCAGAGGCACCACCCACAGAGCGCTGTCTGAGAACACACACGCCGTCCTTCTCTGGCTACAGCACCTGCCTTTGACCATCTCATCATGAAGGAAACGGGAGTCAAATATACGGTGTAAAGTGAGAGGGAATTTATTCAAAGCAACTTTGAGGGAGTCGAGAGGAATCATCTTTTATCAAAATTAAGCTGCATTTTTCACTTATCTGATGTACTTCAGACAAAAAATTAAGTACAATTGGGGGCTTCCAAATACGGAGCAGCCTTCTCATTGTACCAATAGTCCAAGGCCTAAACTTCTTTTATCAGGTTTACATGGACTTTGTCTTGCTTTCTGAGAGCTGGAGAGGGAACATGAGGGAATGGGGTTCTCCGAAGACACAGGAGGAAGCAGATACAATGACCTCTGTGCAGGCGAGAGGAGCTGATCTCTGCTTTCAGTGAGGGCAGCAGAAACATCTGCCAGGTTCTCTAAAGACAAAACCCAGCAGCGTGACACGTGGGACTCAGTGAGGGGCTTGAAATAACACAGAGGCATAGGTTCTGGTGGTGCCCTCGCAGGCCAGGACCAAGGCGCATTCCGGAGTCTGGGAACATTCAGGATCTGCACTACTGAGAACGGATATACACATACACGCTCCTATTTTTCGAATGTCTACCAATGTTGTGGGGGCAGAAAACACTCAACTAAAAGTGTCACTGAACTCACACATACTGCAACAGAGGACAGAGACCTCCTCCCAATCAGTAATTCTGCAGGCACCTGGGAGCACTGTGCTCCAGGTGGTCACTGTGGTCACTGGAAATGTTAACAGTAAACAGACAACAAACATCCCTGCCCTCTGGGAGTTTACACTCTAGTGGGGAGACAGAAAATAAACAAGTAAGGAAAATTGGTAAAATATATAGCATGTTAGCCAATAACACATGTTCCATGGGAAAACTAATCAGAGATAGGAGACGGTGCCGAAATGGTGCCTGGGGTGCCCAACACACCAGTGGCGTGAAGGAAGAGGCTGAGTGATCCGCTGAGGGTGACCGCAACAATTTAGCATAGAGACGAGGGTGTCTGTCTATGTAACTGTACACCGCAGGGTACAATGACAAATAGAGCTGATGACAAGCGTCACGATCTAGATGTACTTTGAAAGAAAAGCTGCTAGGATGTGCTGACAGTTTGGTGTGGGTGTGAGACAGAGACAGAGCAGTCAAGGGTAACTCCAAGGCTACCGACCTGAGCAAACAGGACAGAAGGACGGAGTTGCCACTACTGACGTCCAGGGAAGGAGCATTTACTCCACCACTTACTGCCCGGCTTCAGGAAATTGGATGAACCCCTCTGAGCTCAGCTCTCCCTTTCCCGTTAGGGATACAGTATTACATTAGCAGCAAGCAAGGCAGGTGCTGGGCCAGACGAGGCTTCTTAAAGCCTTTCGAGGAGGTCTGTGAACCAAGGTCCAGGCCATTTTTTTTTTACAGCCTTCAAGCTAAAAATGTTTCACACATTTTTAAAGAATATAGAACGAAAACACAAGCAAACAAAGAAATCTGGCCAGCAAAGCCTAAAATACTATCTGGCCCTCCCCAGAAAAGTCTGCTGCCTCTGCCTTATTGGGCTGCATCCTGGATTCCGTGTGTGGGGCCAAGAGAGCATTCCTGCATGAGGCTCACAGTCAGGAAATTCCTGCTAGAAGCCCTCCAGGAGACTGGGTTCCAGGTCAGGACCAAGGCACAGCCTGCATCCTGGAAACGCGACTTAAAACACGCACACCCATGAGCAGTCCTCCGTGACCATCTTACGTTAGAAAGAGGAGAAACAACTGGAGATTCGAGCCCTCTCTCTCTGCCTCCACACAATGTGACAGTGACTTGTGACAGCGGGACACTTGATGCTGTCTGTAGACGACAGTTTGGAGTTTCACGTTCTTGGAACCCTAGATCCTAAGGATTTGTTTTAGAAAGATCACAGCATGGGGCCAGTCAGAGGGCCCAGAGCGCACACTCTTGGCTTTGGGGAGACTTCTTGTGAGAAAGCAAACAGAAGCCTTTAACTTCCCCTTCTACTGTTTGGAACATGCCAAGTAGCTCATGCTGGGACCAGACATGTGAAAAGTGGTGGTCCGAGCCACACTCAGTCTCCATGTTTAGATTTGGAAGCAGTAACATCTGGCATCTGCCAAGACAGGCAAGGGAGAGACAAGCAAATCCCATCTGAAGAACAAGGAGTGGTTTTCATTGACCTGGAAACTGTAGCACTTCTATGACAAATAGCTTCCCTACACTATCTCTAAACTCTCATTTCTACCTGCAGGTATAATCACAGTTCACTTTTAAGCATTAATACATTATAACCTGCTGTGCCATGAGTTGGACAGAATCCATGCTCTCTATTCTATGGAGGCTCAACTATTTTCTCAATGTAACAATGGTCTGAGAACTATTAAAGGGCCCCCACGTTAGAAAATAAGCAAGACGCCTAAAACACCCATGTCGCTTCATCAGTATGACAATTGTTACAGTCACACCACTAAACCTTATGTTTTCCAAAGCACGATGGCTTAGACTCCACTACATCTCAAACTTCCCTTCAACCATCTGATCACCGACATAAACCACCAGCACTCCACCACTCCCTGTCCCCTGCTCCCTTCATGTTACCCCACAGCCATTCTCTGACATACACTATGTGCACTTCTTTACTTATTGTTTTCTTTCCCCTCAAGAATGTAAGCTCCATGAGGAGAGTCAGTATTACCATTCAACAGTTTAAAAAGATCTAGTCAAAGAAAACATTGCTCTATTTTGTTCTTTCCTTTACTAGTTAACTAGGTAGAAAAAAATACTAACCTCAGTGGATCACTGCCTGTTTCACTGGAGTGAAGAGAACTATTCCTTCTCCAACAACCCAGGAGGCAAGCAAATGTATGCCATGTTCCCCTGCCGCTGATAAAATAGAGTGGGCTCCAATATTCCTATTTTCTGATCAAATAATGCTGAATAGCATCCTGTGATACTCCTATGATCAGCTGCAATGTTTACCTGAACATCAGTATTCCACCTCGTATTTTTCAATTTCTCAATCAACATCATAGAGATATGAAGTCAGCTCAATTATCTTCATGTAACACGTTAAGAATTGAGGCTGAAGCAGGGTAAACGATTTGCCCGAAGTCCCAAGGTAACGAGTGGCATATCCAGGATTCCAACCCCATGTCCTGACTTTCAAAGCCCATGTTCTCTTCCTGCACCACTGCTCCCGCTATGTCAGGTCTATGAAATGCTCACACCTCACCCACTGCTCAGATTGCTGACAGGCAGACGCAGGAGGGCTCCTTCACTCAATAACTCCACTCCCGTCTACTGCATACAAAAGCACCATTGCTAATCTAGCTGTCCCACCTTTAGAACACAAAAAAGACCACCAGCTGAGAAAAAAATGCCACTCATGTTTTTAACCTAACAATGTTAAAGGTGCAGTGGTT
Organism: Tapirus indicus; assembly: GCA_031878705.1. Lineage (NCBI taxonomy): Eukaryota > Metazoa > Chordata > Mammalia > Perissodactyla > Tapiridae > Tapirus > Tapirus indicus. Next base: position 5,585,410 of record CM062923.1, on the reverse strand, counting down.
TGCACCTAAGAATATCTTTTTCATCATAGACAGTCCTCCAGTTATTAAATAAGGCATTTGGCCTAATGATGGTAATGGTAGACCATTTAGTTGGCTAAGATGCTGAAGTCGATCCAGTGCTTAACTTCCCTGATCAAAAGATGGATCATAATCACAAAAAAAGCTCTTCTGTCTTCCCCTCACAGCCAAGGCCAGAGACTCCAAGTTCCAATAATCGGAAAAAAATCTGTCATCTCATTTGGGTCTCCTAACCTCTCTATGAGGAAGGTGGGGTCGTCAGTGTGGCCCTGGACAGGACTGAAGACCACAAGTTAAGGGTTGTGACCAGCTGTAGGAGGTCAGGAAAGATCCACCCTGCAGCTCCATTCCACCCAGCCAGAAGAGACTTCTCCTTCCAGCGTTTCTTAGCCGAGCAGGTCTGAGCCCTGGTCTTAGTCCTCACACACTATTCTAGAACTTACATCCCAATATGGCCTCAGAGAACACCCAAGGCCACTCCAAACCCTCTCTCTTCTGACCCTGGCTGAGGAGACCCCAAGTGCAGATGAGCTCACTAGATGGAGAGACAGAAGCCAAATTCATGAGAGAGAGAGACGTGGACATAGTGATGCTGTGAACCCCTCCTGCCCACTCTTTGTCTCAATACCTCACTCATCCACACTCTCCATCCTTCAGCTAGACAAGACTGGAAGCTCTATTAGACACAAAAACAAACCACAAAACTTACTCAAAATTAGTTCTGACATGGTGGGCGAGGATTCTCCACAGGCGCAGAAACAGAGCTTTAATTTAAAGAATGTTCACAAAGAGGGAAGGAAAGCCCCAGATGAACAGGGTAAGTGCTCCAACTGCAGATCCAGTTCATTGTTTCCTGAACATGAAGCTTTGTTCAAAGCCCATCCTGGAGGGAATTGAGTGTAATCAAATAAACTGACGCAACCTTTCCTGAAGGGAAACAGAGATGCGAACTTCAAATTATTCCCAAGAAAACACCGACAACTCGGGAATAGCCTTCCAAGGCGGGAAGCGTTCCTGCGGGGAATACCCATAATAACACAAGTCTAGAAAGCATATTTATTTCCAGCCCCATGTTAAAACCTGGGTTTTTACTCCTAGGACCAATGTATGGTGTCCCTGTGCGTGCAGCCTTTGGTCATGGAGAACAGACGTGGAGCAGCCTCAGAAGTCTGTTTCAGGGAAGGACGAGTTGCTGAAGTGATAATGGGTCTTATGGGACTATGTTCTTCTAAGGACATAAAACTCTTTGGTCTCTTGAGAATCATTAGTACGGAACTACAGCACCAGTAACAATAGAACCCACTATGCCCAACCAATGCTTTCCTCATTCACAGGTCATCTAGGACGGACACATCAACGGCCATTTACGAGCTTCCTGACATTCCAGAGAGAAGTAGGTCCAAGTTCTCCAGGGCTGTGTAAGACCACAGGCACCCTCACCCACTGGAGCCAAAGTCTCCCCTCCTCTCCTGGTCTGCTCACCACCTGTGCAAAGATGATGAAGGGTGGGAGGCTGGGGTGCTGTTTCTTTGGGTTCCCCAGACAACTGTGTGCCAATAAGGATGCTATTGCATCAGGTCTCTCCCTGCTCCAAAGCTTTCAAGGACTCCCCATTGATGCCTGTTAAATGCAAACTCCTCAACCACTCCCACCCAACACTTCTTAACACCCTTCCATTCTTTCCTTTTCTCCTCAGCACTTATCAGTGTCTACTCTTGAACTTACTTATATTGTTTATTCCATCTCCCTTTCCAGAATGCCCTCTCCTGGAGGGCAGTGATTTTCATGTGCTTTGCTTACTCCTGTAGCCAAAGAACTTAGAAGGGCATTAACAGAGAGGAGGAGCTCCATAAAAATGAGTCAGCACAATTTGACTCTCCAAACTCTCGCCTGGGAAAGAGCTAGGGTGACAGTGTTAGAAGGATTACCTCCTGTACTATGCTAGAAGCTTCCTAGTAACAGGGAGAATTTTACACCCATGTCATATCAACTACCTGATATAATGTGCTATGTGCGGAAAGTAAATATTTACTGAGTAGATGCCTCAATAACTACTAGCAATTAGGTGTGATTTTCTCTGCAGTGAAATAAAAATGCTCATTTGGCCCAATAAATTTATGTGAAAATTGTCCAAAGAATCATGTCCAGTCACCTGTGCTTTAGTGTGAACGCTTGTAGAAATGTGCCACCCTTCTCTTCTGCGAACCAGGACACTGGCTTCTAGCCCCAGGTCCGCCTTTAGTTTGCTCTGTGACCTTGGCACATCTCCTAAGCTCACTGCACCCTGATTTACTCACGTGGAGAATGATAGGGCTCATTTTCTACCTATAAAATCAACTGAACTTTTTTTGAATTATAGTCATGAGTCACTTAACGACGGGGATACATTCTGAGAAATGCGTCATTAGGTGATCTTGTCGTTGTACGAACATCACAGAGTATAGGTAACACAAACCTAGATGGTATAGCCTACTACACACCTAGGCTATGTGGTACCAATCTTATGAGACCACCATTGTATAGGTGGTCCGATGTTGACAGAAACGTCATTATGTGGTCCATGACTATATGATAATTTGGTTACAGTCATGGAGAAACCAATAAACAAACATGGGTAATGGTGATATACAACAACAGAACATTTTTGAGAGGCAATGGGTAACATTTATCAAGGATCTTAAAAATGTTTAAATCCTTTGATCAAGGAACCCCATTTCTGGGAATTCATCCATAAAATAAAAAATTGAGAGTGTGAAAATATTCATTACAGCATTTCCTATAATATTAAAAGGCTCTAAGTGCATAAATGAAAATTTTTAAAAAGGGATATCAAAGCAGTAAGAGCATGGAAGAAGGGACAAGTGTGAGCCACCGAATGGCATCCTGCAGGATTAACCAATAGTTTCAGGATACAGTTTTCATGGGTGGAAAGTACGCACAGAAATCATATGCTCATGATGTGAACCACTGCAGACAAAGAAAGAGAGAATACAACTCACACGTGGAAAATCACTGCTTGATTAGAAGAAGGAGGAATTATTTTTCTTCCTGCAATATTCCTTTATAGATTTCAAAACTTCTGCAAAGCCAAGGAAAGTACAAATCAATAACAAAATTAAAAAAAAAATTGCAAAACTTATCCTGAACAGTTAATCTCCTTAATATGCAGAGTTCTAGAAATTGAGAAATAAAAAAAGAGCAACAGTTTAATAGAGAATGATCAAAGAACAAGAGACAGTTCACAAGGATTGAAAAACAAATGCCCCCAAATATATGCACTCATAAGAAAAGAAATGCAAATTAACTACACAAGGTGCCACTTCTCAACTCTCCAACTGGCAAACATTCAAACATGGTTCAGTGTGGCTGTGGGTCCATAATCGTTCTACTCTAGTGGCTGGAGTTCAAAATGATACAACACATGAAAAGGGGGATTTGTCGATATCTACCAAAATGTTACCTACATTTACCCATTGACCCAGAAATCCCACTTCTAGGCATGTGACCAGTGTATGAAGTTAGTCATTGTGGTCTTATTTGGAATACTAAAAGATTAAACACAATGCAAGTAGAGGACTGATAATAAACCCTGGGTCATCTGCACAATGGAATACTATGCTACCGTGGAAAGGAGGATAAACCCTTCTCGGCCTTAAAATGCAAAGATCTACACTGTATTAAGAAAAAAGGTCAAAGTAGACAGCAGTATATACTACATTCTCAATGCTGTGTAAACTTTGTGTATATTTCTACTTACCTGTGTTTGCATAACCACTGGATGAATACCCAAGATCCTAATTAAAACTGTTGCCTCGCAGGATGGGGAGGGCTGGAGGGTGGAGAGAAGGGATAGGCACAGAGGCAAACAGGACTTCCCAATATGTATCTTTAAATAAATTTGATGGTGAACCATGTGGATATTCCTATTTAAAAATTACAAAGATTTTAATAAAATAAACAATGTCACAATAATAGTAATTTAGAATAAACAGAGGATCTCCCTTCTGGTCTTCATTCAATCAACGGATCATACCTATTCATTCCACACATCACCTTGCCTAAAGTTAGGAGATGTGCTTCAATATGGTATAAATTAAGAGAAAAGTTCCAAATGATATTTTAATAGTATTTTTCTCCAAGCTAACTCAGAGTTCCAAAAGTGTCAGTGTGTATCTGCTCTCCTACACGTCTCTTCCGAATTTAAAATCTGACATTTATGTTGTTGTCAAAAGGTTTAACATCCTCTGATCAGCGGTCTGTCAGAGCTAAGGTTTTAGACAAGTGCCTGTCAGCTCAGGGAGTAAGGCTCTCACCGTGTCAGCCTTCTGCGGAGGGTTTTATTTTTCCCACAAGAAAAGAAAAAGCCACATCAATTCAAATAAGAACTACGAAATAATAACAACAGCTAACATTTATTGAGAACTTGCTCAGTATGCAAAGTCATTAGGCACTTAATGGTACAACAGCTACACGAGGTGGGTACTCTATCATCCCTCATTCTGTATGAGGAAACCGAGGCACAGAGAGGCTAAGTGACAGAGACAGGGTATGGGTCTCTTGGTGGTCGGGATCCAGTCCCGTCCTCTTAGCCACAATGCTGTATTTACTTATTTTCTGGAATAAAATTAGACTGCATGTAGCACAGTTGTCGTGAGGCAGCTATAATCTAAGCAATGTGCAGAACTGTGCTTCAATCGCCATTCTTGCTTCTTAAGAATTCTATGTTGTTCAGCTGTAACACTCCTGGGGAACAGGTACAAGTAAGTTTCACCATCCATTTTACAGAGTGTGAACTGAGATGGAGGTGGTAAATGAGCAATCTGTGATCAACTAATGAGCACTAACCAAGGCCTAAAAACTAGAGAGCCCAGAATTCCCATTCCAAGAAACAGTAATTAGCCCACAGAAGAAACCTCCTGGGGCTGTTTCCACTCAACCCAATACATGCTTTCCATGTCCTGCCTTCCACTGGTGAATAACAAGCTCCCTAAAGCCCAGAAAAGGTGTAGATGAGAGATCAGGAAATTTTATCCATAAAGGGTCAGACAGTAACATTCCAGGCTTTGTGGGTCAGATAGTCTCTGCAGCAATGACTCTGCTGTCGTAGCACCAAGGCAGCCAGAAGCAACGCCTGCACCGATTAGGGTGGGCATGGCCGTGCCAGTGAAACCCCAGGCCAAATGCTGACCCCAGTGTGGGAATCTTCGGTGAAAATCCTGATCACCATTCTAATATTTCCCCTTTTCTAAACATTGTTAAATATTATAACAAAGGTTTTTTTTCCCCTAAAATTTCATTTCCACTCCAAACACCTGAGCCTGCTGTGAAGCCATTTCACAACCTGATCCTTAGCCACCCACAGCCTCACGTTACTGTGCACCACACAGCCCAGCTGGCCTCACGCAGGATTCAGACCCAGTCAATATCAAGAAAGGGTCTTCTATTTAGGCCAATGGCTCTGGCACTTATTTCTTGAAGAAGTTCTGGGCCTTCTTATGGCACAGCCATTGCTCGTACTGTTCCAACGGCACAAACGTCCACTTCTCTCCCCCACCCAGTGAATCTGTTTCTCAAACCAAGAAAATCTGGCTCCAGAATCCAACTTTTCCAAACACAAACTCTACAGCCCGTTGGGCATCGCTGGTCCTGTCTCTGCTGTTATTGAGTACTCTACCTCCACTGGTAGAGGATGTGCACTTCTCTAGCTAAGGCGGCTTGGAAAACCGACCTCATCTACTCTCTCCTGCCCGATCATCTGCTTTGCCAGCTGTAAGCATCTTTAACACATTTTCCTTTGGGAGTTTGGGCCGGGACACAACAGCCCAAGGATGGGACCCCTGACCTTGGCCTCAATAGTGTATACAGAGCCCCCACCCAGGGTTGGACACATCCTGGAGACACAGCTGGCTGCTTTGTCAACCATGGTCACAAGAAACATTTGCATCTCTCAGGAAAGATGGTTCATAAGCTAGAGAAGTGGGGGGCGGGGGGGGGCGGTGGAGGCTAGAGAGGAAAAGAGTTGCAAAGGGGAATGGAATCCCACGTTCCCATTCCAAGAAACAGTAATTAGCCCACAGAAGAAACCTCCTGGGGCTGTTTCCACTCAACCAACCCACTTGAAAAATTCTTCTAAAAGGGAAAAATAAGTTATAATCATATGAAGACATGTGCAGTTTAAGAAGGTGAGTGGGGGTGAATGTTAGAAGTTATATAATATCCCGCTCGTAGGTTGGGGGTAAGTTATCTACCAAAGTTTGACAAATGAAAAGAGAAGCATGCAGCATTTCAGACTGTCACTCAGTCTTGCTGTCAAACTGCCATTAAATGAGCGAGCTTGTGCCCAAAACCCAGGCTTGAGATGAGGAGGAGGACGAGGCAGAGGAGGGGGAAGGAGACCAACCAAAATTAGAATCCACTCAGCTGTGTGCTGTTGCTCAGGCTTCCAGGGAAGTGGGTGGGCCCAGGGGGCTCCAGCCCGATTTTGCCGTTACTTGCGGAAGGCTGTGGGTCTGGACGAGGGAGTATTTCTCCCCAGGGGCCTGTGCAAAAAGAAATGAGGCTCCTCCTGCGGGGCCCACCCCTCGTGAATCAGGCTGCAATCTCCCATTTGCAAACCAGTAAGAAAAGACCAGAAAGAAAACTGCATTAAGTTCAAAAGAACCAAAACAGGAATCTAGAAATATACTTCGTACTTTCTCAGCCTACAGAAGAGACACATTCAAGGCCTCATTCAAAGGTAGAGGCACAGAGTTAGATTATTGGGAGTTCAATCCATGCCAACAATACAGAAAAAGTCAGAGTGAGGGAAAGCCCTGGGGATCATACTGTCCAAGCTCTCTGCCACACAGCACTCAGAGACAAGCGACTTTCCAGGCCACAGAGCTGAGGGGCAGAATCAAACCAGACGACAGGATAGGTGGGAGCTGCTATCCCACCACACTGAGATCCGAGCGCTGTCTGCCTTTAGAATAACCGGCGGCCCGATTTCAGCCAGCTGTTCCACACGGCTGAAACGATGGGCAGAAGGCATCAAGTCTGCAAGAGAGAAGGATCAAGGAAAACTTTTCAATGATCCTGAAAGTCTTTCTTGTTCTTAGCCAGACCCCGCCTAGGAACTCAATTTTTTTTTCCATCTTAACTATCACATCACAGGGGTTGCTCCATATTTTAATTTCTCAACACTCATTATCTTTCTGGCACATATGCCGAACAAGATCAAGATTACCACATAGACCAGGCAGGCCAACCAGCGGGACCCCATCCCCACCACCCCTGCAGGGCTCACAGTCCCAAAGGCATCAGGTCAACTCCAGAACCCAGACAACAGAAAGAATATTCGACCAGGCAATGGTTCAGACTCTTGGAAATTGAGAGAACTTAAGCACACGCTGCACAGCCCTCCCCAGGGGCCCCCACATAACTTCCGGCTCAGGCTGACGTCGCGCCAGCTGGAGCTTCTGCAACAAGGACAACAGACAAAGGCAGTGGGAAACCCAGCGGACACCAACAATAAAGCAAAATAAAGCGGTAATCAGTATTTCCGTTTTTCTACACTTGCGGGATATTCCACAAAGAGTGTGCTAGACTTTGTAATAAGAAAAATGAGTAAAAAATGTGACAAATAACAAAAAAAAAATGTTAAAGTAAGGTAGAGCTGAGGGTGATTTTAGTGCATAAAATTCATGTCCTTGAGGATTTTTTTTTTTTAACAAATGTTTTTGTGCACTAAGTTTTGTGTAGGCCATGCTGTGGGGGCAATAAATTTAGCTCAAAACAGGACGAAGGCATGGGAGGAAGGACGGGGGCACTAGGCCACTTGAGAAGTCACTGGAGTGAGGAAGTGGGGCCCACACAGTCCTGCGGAAAGAAGGCTCATGTCACCCGCCTCCTGGGCCCGGGGGATACAAGCATGGACATCGCCGGAACCAGATGGCCTGGAGTCACACACGCCTGCTGCCCCTGCTCCCTAGGGAAACTTGGGTAAGTTACCCAAACAATCCAGGCCTCAGTTTCCCCATCTATAAAATGAGGAGAATGATACTTGTATTAGTTGGCCAGGGCTGCCATAACAAAGTACCACAGACCGGGTGGCTTAAACGAAGACGTTTATTGTCTCACAGTCCTCGAGGCTGGAAGTCCAAGGCCGGGGGGTGGACAGGGCTGGTTCTTTTGGAGGCCTCTCTCCTTGGCTTGTAGACGGCGTCTTCTCCCTGCATCTCTTCACACCATCTTCCCTTTTTGCATGTCTCCGTCTCCAAATTTCCCCTTTTTATGAGGACACTGTGATATTGCCTTATCACCCACCCTAATGACCTCATCTTGATTCCCTCTCTGAAAGACCCCATCTCCAAACACGTGCACATCCGGAGGCACATGAATTTGGGAGGCCCCAACAGCGCCTATCTCGGGGTGCTGCAGTGAGCACTAGACACGTTGACAGCTGGGACCACTGCTGATGGAGCCTGAACTCAGTCAGTGCTCTACAAGGAACGGCCGCCGTTGTCCTCATCACGCCTAGCGCTCCATCCCTGATGATGGGCTGTCGCCAAGGCCATTAAGCAGCCCCGGACCAAGAGGCAGGAGATCCAAGACACATAAAACACCATGGCCACAGCGTCCTTGAGCCTGAGACCTCATCTGAAGGACGGGAACAGTCCATGCTCCACCGACCTCACCCTTTCACTGCAGGGGAATGGGATGTATTGAAAGGGCAGAGCACGAAGAAACAGGACGGCTGTCATTACCCATTCTGATATTTGAGGAGGACGACTCCCAAGGCACTGGCACGTGCCCCACCAGGTTCAAAGTGTCCCCTTTGTCCTGAAGAAGAGTTAATTTGTTTTTCTAGACATTGTGGCTAAATTGATTAGTAAAAAAACAAATTTACAGGTAATTCTGGGTACTATTTTGTATGACTGGAGAAAATGACCGTTTTGTCAATTGTCTTTGTTCTGGGTGACGAGAACCAAGAGTCCTGCTAGTACGCATGGGGCCCCTCACTTCTGCCACTAGCACAAGGACACATTTCAATTACTGGAGTAGTTTTCTATGTTCCCAGAATAGCTGGGTTTGCCCCAGCTAAGGAAGTGAATAGCAATTGGCTCAGCTGGGTATGCCAACCAAGAGTTTGTTCTCGTGTTAATTGACCTGGCTTGCTTCTCTGCCCTAAATGTTCACTGTCCTCCTCCTTCAACCAAAATAAAATGAAAATGTGCTTTGCCAACATATTTTAACTTGTGAGTCATCCTGGAGGATATTTCTCATTCTGTATTTTTTAATGCAAATAAGGAAAGCTAGAAGTTTCTAGAACATATCTCTTCCAAAGTTTCTAGAACATATCTCTTCCAAACTTCTCAAGAGTGGCCCAGAGAGGAGGAGGAATTTGACAAAGGGACACACTCAGGGTTGGCAAGGATGGGCTGGCTGCCGTTGGCAAGTCAAGTGCTGTCTCTGCGTAGCACTGTCTCAGTCAGTAAGTCTCTGTCTTCATGTAAAAGTTCACTCTGTTCCATGTCATAGTTGCAATGCCCTGGGGAGCGGCAGTGGCAGTGCAGGAGGGGTACACAGTTTAAAAGCAACTTAACGACAACCCCCCCAGAATTAAGAATGCTTTCAAGAGGGAACCATTTCCCGGACTCCACAGATGTCAACAACTCACTGCACGCAGTGACCCATTTCTGAAAAACATCAGTGTTCCTTGAAATGCTAATAGGAGGTCCGCCAAAATATGGATTCCAAAACCAAAGAGGTTAGTGGTTTGAGTTTAAACGTACACTCACGTCCTTTAATTCATCTGAGTCTCCCAGCGAGCTCTTGGGTTTTTCCTCATTTTGCACATAGGAAGACACAAGTCTATGGAAGCACCTTAACTTGGCTCCCCCCAGAAGCAGACCGTGAGACAGTGATTTGCATACAAGTTTATCTGGGAAGAGACCCCAGGAACACAGTTGCAGATGTGCAACATGGGGCAGGCAAAGACAGGCAGCCAAAAAGGATCCCTTGTCAGCCAGCGCCGCTGAGGTTAGGGGAGCTTCATTCCACTCGGGAACGCGCAGAGCGGCTGTCACACCCTGCCTCACCATCATCCCATCCTAGAGGCACGGGGCTGGGACCTCCCACCTTCTGTCACCATCAGGTGGGGACTGCTCTAGGGTGGGGGTGCCCATCTCCACACTTGTAGCCTGCCACAGAGGCAGGCCGAGGGGGCTCCTCAGAGAGAGTTCTCAGACAGAGTTGCAGGTGCCCACGGTTGGGCCAGTGGGCACTGAAGGGGCAGGGGAGAGGATGTGGGTAGCGTGCTACGGAGTCAGCGCGGGAGTCATAACAGACCGTGGGGCTCCCATCCTCCTACGACGTAAGTGCCTAAGCTCTGTGCTCCAGAAAGATTTCCTGTGGAAGGTGACAAAGGAGCTGTGTCTTTCTGTCAATGAGGAATTACATGTTTCACATACTATTTTCAAAGCCTGATTTGTGGTAATTCATCAGATAAATTATATTGTAATGAGAGGAAGAACAACTAAATGCATAGAGATGGATTAGAATTTATTATAAAGCATGCATGAATTGATAAGCCAGCCCCGGTGGTCTAGTGGTGAAGATTCAGGGCTCGCACTGGTGCGGCCTAGGTTCATTTTCCCAGTCTGATATAGTGGAAAGAGCGGGCAGGTTCCTCAGGGTCACTGGAGTCAGAATCAATTGGCACTAACAAATGACTTGGATGCAGGGAGTGACAATGGAAAATGAAGAAACAAGAATGGACAGGAGAGTCACCCCGAGGGAAGTCGTTGCAGCGGTGTGCTGAATGACATGGGGAAGGAAGAGACAGAGATGTCTCCAAAAGGCCTCGCTCGACTGCTGTAAAAACTCCTGACGCCATTAACAGAAATCAAGAAAGGAGGGTCCATGTGGGAAAAGAAGTCTGTGCAGGACAGTAATATGGACACTCAATGGACAGTGGGGGGACCAGGCGGAAATGCCCAGGCAGTGTGGCCAGAGGTCTGGCGATAGGGAGCTGAGCAAGACACCCGCCTGGGTGCTAACAGCTGCGGGATCACCGTAAACGCAGAAACCTGTGCAGTCACCCTAACCACCAACTCCCTCATTGTCCTGTTCACGAACATCCTCCTCTATCATTATTCTATTCAACAAACTTGAGATTCTTCAGACCACCTCAAAATAGCCTCTAAATCACTCACCCTCTCACACGAATATTTAATGTACTTGAGAAACGTGAGGGGAGAAGGTTGTCATGGAAAAGGAATTCACTACTATTAACCTCTACCTTAAAATATTCTTTTTCTAACAGACTGTTTTGGACATTTTGGTGACTGAGGATTTCTCCAGTGGCGATTTATCCTTCACCCAAAACAAACCTCAAAGCAAAGCCTCTTCAGGTTCTGAGAAGACCAAAACGGGTTCTGCCGACCTGAGACTCATCAATCTTTATGCTGCTGTTGCCGTGGATTCTGTACCCAGGCTAGAAGGTGAAGAAAACATCCTACATGTGGAGAGTAACCTCAATTTGAAAATATTCCAGAGCTTCTCTGGCCAATTGGTCATGATCAGACTCACACAGTCAATTTAAATCACCTCTTTTTCTTACTAAATATATGAATTAAGAAACTAGGCAAATTCATTGCTTCAAAAGTTTAGGCACACAATTGCTTGCCAAGTGAAAAGCTTTTCTAACACCGAATGGGCGATCTTGGTGTTTTTTGGAGGGGTTCCTTTTTTTTCCCTTTTCTTTCCTCTTATAAAATAAAACTAAACTTTTAACTCTCTGAAAACTAAACTGCACACCCTATTTAAAACCTGGAAAAGTAATAAATGAAAACCCCGATACACACACCCTGGTTGTTAAAACAGAGGTTTCCTTTTAATATTACAATAAAGTGCAAAAAAAGAAAAATCTTGTGCTTATTTCACTGTTTACTGGAAAGGATACAGAAATGGCTTCATCTATGAAATCCTGAAGATATAATCTTATACATTTTCGAAAAATCGGTGCCACTAGTGTACCAACTCGACACTTCCAATGAAGTCACATGCACGCACATCAGCTGCCTGTGCTTCCATTTTACACCCCTGTCTAAGACTTATAAGATTCTCCCTCTATAAGACACTGTTCCCCAAAACTCCACAAAGGCCCTAAATATACAGACTTTTCTGTAACTAGGTAACTGAGAGAAAATTGACCCTCCCTGTGGAAGGGGGTCTGGTGCTGCCAGCCCACTCACCCAGTGCTTCCATCATCTTCGCAAGCGTGGTGAGGGGCCAGAGGGCTGGCTGGGAGCCTTGCACAGACACCTCCGAGAACCTCGGCCTCCCCAACAGAATCGGAAAACCTGCTTCCTGTCACCGCCTCTGACACCCCCGCCTTCAGTGACCAAGGACACGTTCTATTTCCCTGCCGGCCTCATCACAACGCATTTGTCTGCAGAGTGGTTATGATTCTTGTACTGCTCCGTCCTCACAACAGCCCCGCCAGCTAAGGTGAGGGAAACATTTCACACCTGAGCAGACCTGTCTATATGCAATTCCAAATGAAGGGTCCTGCATAAATACACACAAAGGACTCCTTTTTCTGCAGAAATCCAACTTTTGATACCTAAACTCCTTGCTACCTCCTTGATCTCAAACCATAAACCCTGTTCCAAAGAAGAAGAATTCAGCCTGGCAGGCAATGTGCTCTCCTGTCATTGTGTCTTGTCTGTTCTTTTCCATCTCTTCTCCTCTTGCGTTGGCTTTTCTCTATTCCTCTTTCCTGGGCCACTTCACGAGTCCTTCTGCAGCACAGCCCATGAGCTGGTACGGTGGGCCAGTCTGTGAGTCAGGAAGATACTACACCACAGCTAACACTGTTTCTACAGTGCCACACACTGTCGGGGGGCCAGGAGGAGATGCGGCATTTGCAGATGGTCTCATCGGGAATGCTCCATGGAAGAGGGGCTATCTGTGTAGGGCTTTCACAGATCGAGAGGATGTCGCTGTGTGAGAGGAAAGAGAGGCCAGGCAGAAGGACCAGGGGGTGATGGGAAGTCACAACGCCTGTGCTGGGAATGAAAGCACAACCTTGCAATTGGAAAAGAGCCACCACAGCAAGATCCCCCTAACCTGAATTCCTATTTCTTAGTGTCCTGTGTCTCCTGAAACGAAGTATTAATGACGACCTTATCATGAATATCTCATCTCTCCAAACACACTAAAATCTCTTTGAAGGCTGGATCTATGTCAAGTATCTTTGGATCCCCAAAAGCTCCACTCACAGAGCCTTCAGTGTAGGCGGTGCTCAATACAGATCTTAGTGAACAGTTGGCATTCTAAGACAGAAAATCTACTTTTATAGGAGTTCAATTTCAAAAATACAATACTTGCACTCCTCAGAAAATAAGGGGAGTTTTTGTATTTTCTTGGTAAGATCTGTGCTGTATATTATCATTTCAATGTCTGAGTACCACTAAAGAAAGAAAATGTAATCTGAATATAAACCAAATTCCTCTGAAGCAACCAACCTTTTTGTGATGCAATAAGAGGCAGTTAGAAACCCGCGGGCTGATCTAACATCAGGCTTAAACAAGGAAAAGCATTTATTATTTCTTTTCCAATTGCAAAAGTATCACAGGATATTTTAAAGAAAAAATACAGGAAAAAGTATGAAGAAGACAAATGATAAATCCATGAACCAAGAAAGACATCCAGGGGCCCGGTTTATTTCAAACACCAAAGCCAGGTATTTTTTTTAAAGTTTCCCCAATACCAAACACACACAACGTAAACTGGCATTACACTGACCAATGACTCCACACAGTCCCTTCACTGCCAAGTTCAAAATAAAATGCAGGCCGGTACTCTCCTCAGTTCTTCCTTCCCGATGAAGGAAGTAAACAAACCACTTGTGAATGAGAATGTGCACGCAGCAGAGCTTCTGAGACCCTGCAACAGACTCGCCCACCCGGGGCAACAGGAACGAAGATGCATACACCGGGGCCCCGCACATCTGCACAGACACTACCAGCACTGCCTCTTCCTTCTACAGACGAGAAAACTGAGGGTAGTGAGAGGAAATAAATGCCAGACAGAGAGCAAGCCAATGGCTCTTCTTATGTCAAGAATCCTTCTTCTACACTCCAACACTTCTGAGACATGATTGCTTTCTCTTCACATTCAGGATTGGGTTAAGTTTCTTCAGTTATGTGTTTGCGCCATCACTTTCCACAATACATCCACGGCCACTCTCACTGACTTGATGAAAGAGTGGCATCTAGGGCCCCAGGTGCACTCACCTTGGCTCACCTTCTCTAACAAAAGCACAGGCTCCCTTCCCAGTTTGCCTCCTGAGCATCAGAAGCAAAAGTTTGCTAGGCTAAGTTTTAAAACATAAGAAAGTAAGCCAGATTCCAAGCACTGATCTGCAAACCTCAGAGGGCTTGGCTCTGCTGCAAAGATTCCATTCCAAAGGCACAAATGTCTACGCTGCACATTGTCCCTAGTCCATCCCAGGGGAGAAAAAGAAAAAAGTTAAAGGCTTCAATGAGCAGAAAACCAAAACAACACACAGTTTACTTGTCCGCTCCCATGTTCCCATTTAGTCTCGCAATGGCGAGTCTGTTGCAGGGTCTCAGAAGCTCTGCTGCGTGCACATCCTGCAAATATCAGGGGCAATCGGTACATTTCTAAAGAAAACTAATTCTTAGAATCACAGAACGTGAGGACTCGGGAGGTCTTAGGAAACAGAGGGTCACAGACAGAAGTGACATGAAGCAAAACGTGTACCCTCCTCCTGAGAGCGGGCCTGTGAGATCAAAGACCTATTTCACACTAGACAAGTCTCAGGGAGTCCCGGGGGCTTGGGAGGTCCACTAGCTGCTCCAGCACAGCTCCCCTGCCTGGCTGTGGGCGTGCAAGGGACCCCAGGAGCTCTGGTTTCCTAATTAACCATCAAACAGTTGTGCAAAAGTTGTGTTTTCCTTCCATTTCTCCATTCCACTTCTCAATTCTTCTGCATCCTTCCTACCTTTTCCAACTCCTGGCAACCCCAAGACCTCCCACCGGGACAGCAGGCTGTGAAAGTTTCAGGGCTTCTTAAGATTCCAGAGACGTGGATCTGAGAGCTCCCTGGAGCCACAGACTGGCTGGGACGCTTCTGATGTGTAAGATCACCAACCAAGAGCTATGACTTGGCCGCAGCATTGCCTTTTACTGGGATCTGGAGGCCCTTCTCCTCCCATGGGGAAGAGATGCGTATTTGGGACAAGTCAGTGGGGTATTCCTGTGGGAGCATCATGTGCCCTCTGCTCTAAGGAGCAGACAATGATGAGACAAGCAGCCAGCACTGATGAGCAATAACCATGAGCCACATGTTAGCTCATCGAAAGTATAATTTAGGGAGGCTGGCCACTGGGTAAAATATAATTCTTAGTTTAGGATCCAAGGGTTTTTCACACAGGCCCCCCACTCTAGACCTTGACCTTTTCACAGCCCACCCCAGCATCGCTTTACGCCCTGGACACCCAACCGAGGTCATAACCCTGATCCTCTCCTCCATTTCTCCTTAAGGGTTCCGACAGGAAGGTTTCTCAACAGTGTTTCTATCCTTTAGGGCATCTGACATGTGCCTTTTGCCAAGGAGAAGCTTCAGATATACATGCTGAGTCGAACCGGCCTCGGGAGAACAGGCACGGACTAGAAAGATCATCCAGTTAAAGAGGGCGCCTTGCCACTGAATGAGTGGAGTGAGGTGTGCAAAGAAAGCAGGCAGTACCCAGAGTCAGGGAGCCTCCACATGAAGGACGAACGGGTGGGCGACCTTACAGCCTGGCAGCGCCGAGCCTGGCCTCTCTGCGTCCCTGCTTCATCATGTAAAACGCAGGATGATAACGCCTACCACATAAGGCGACCATGAGGGATAAATCGGGGTATAGGTGCAAAGTGCCAACCAGGGCCTGGACACAGTAAATCCCCACAGGAGAGCTATCTACATCAGGTTAATTGATTAGAGAGCGCCAACACGAAACTGAAGAGGAAAAGAGCCCTTAAACTTATTCTTAAAGAAAAATCACTAAGGTTCCCTAATATTTAACATAAACACCTCATCTCCTCATTGCAACTGTTTTTAAGCAGTGGTCAGTGGGACTAGTCCTCCTTCACTGTCCTAGGTGCTGACAAAATGAGCCCATTTGAGCAGTCAGGCGACAGCTACAACCGAGAAGGGGGTGCAGGTGAAGCTCCAGCTCCCTTATAGCCAGGGGTCCACCAGGCTCCCGGGACATCTGAGTTAACATCCACGAAGGCTAAGTGCAGCTGGTAATATGTTTACAATAAACTCTGGTGTGTGGATTGAGGACAGAAAGAGTACAGTGCCCTGGCCCTCCTATGTGACACTGCACTTATACACGCATGTGCGTCTGGACAGCCCGCCGGCCACTCAGGACACCAACCCCATGTCTGTGCATCTGTGCCAGCAAGCAGACTGGCCTAGGACTGGGAAGGGGCCTGAGGGGCTGCACGGAGATTCAGGGTAGAAGGGACGAGGGTTCTGCGTCCTCGACCCCAGCTCAGATCACACATGATATTTGATTTGGAAAAAAAAGTTCTGCTGCCAAAACAAAAGTGGTTTGTAAACACGCGGCCTACATTAGTTGCTAAGGCCCCTGCGGGTCCGAAATATGCTAGCCGTGGACAGGCTTTGGGTCTGGGAACATCACTGACCCTGATGGCTAAAACCAAGTAGGCGAGGAACAAAAGGCTCATGTTTTCCCATAAATTCTGTATTTTCAGGCACACGCAAATGAAACATGGGTAAGCGATATCTGCACCAACATGCCAGGCCAAGCCCCCTCAGCATCCTCCTGCCCAGACTCACAGAAACAACTGCCCAACAGGGAAGCAGTGGCCAGCCCGGGACCCTTTGGGAAGTCAATTAGGGTCACATGGATGTTCCCAGAATAGTGGACATGAGGCTTTGGCCTGGCACAAGAAAGCCACATCAAAGTTCCACAAACTTGCCACTATGATTCAGGAAAGAGGCTGCCACGTAATCGGCTAAAGGTACATGTCACAGCCTGACTTGTGCAGTTCCCCAAAGGGATTTGGTGCTCCTCCAGACACTTCATACATAGGGCGCACGGGCCATGTTCTCAAGGTACATGCTGAGAAGTCTATGGGTAACTGAGCCATTTGGGTCTGCGGCTTGCTTTTTAGTAGGCTGCTCTACCTACAATACGACTTTTTATTTTTCCTCCCAAACTGAGTGATAACTAAGATGTGGAAAGAAAGCAAGGAAAGTTGTCCTTCATGCCTGTCTGTGCCATCTCTATCACAGCAGTCAGTGTTAGCCAGCTTTTGTCTTTCAACCCTTCCTTTGTACTTTCTGGACCTTTTGCCAGTCTTTCTACGGGCACAGCAGTACAGAGCAGTGAGCCTGCAAGAGGGACTGCCGAGGCGAGGCAGAGCAGTGACCGGGTTCGAGCTTTCTGGGAAAGGGCGCACCCGGCACCCCGGGGTGGCTGCACACGACTGCCACTCCACGAGACTGCTGTGTGCGTCCATCTCTCAACTCCAGTGCAATGTGACAGCGGCCCTCCAGCAATCCATACGCTTCCTGGAACTGCATCCGGCCTCCCCAGCCCGGTCTGTCGCTGCCTAACTGGGCACATCCAAGGTTAGGTGGCCTCAGCTGCAGCCTCCAGAAGAAAAGCCAAGAACCCCATATCAGGCTTCTAAAAGCAGGCCAGTTGGGATTGGGTGGTGGGAGAGGGGGAGTGAGCGATGGTCACAGCACCTACAAGGTGATATAGAGCTCAAAGACTAGAAAGGGGTGGAGGAAATGAAGATATTTCACTTACTTAAAATCAAAGCATTTGTAGAGTTTGCTCTCAGAACATACCCTTAGGTCTTCTCTAGGATCTCAGAAGAGGTTCAGAACCAGAGACTCAAAAAGTCTAGTATTCAGAGAAATTCAATCCCATAAACACTGTTGAGAGTGAGGTCTGTGTAAGAGCGTGCAAAGCTGGGTGGGAGAATAAAGGGACAAACAGCCCAGGGGCCTGCAGATTCCACTGCACTCTGCTCATAGGTGCTCTGAGCCCAGGACCACCCACACCAGGTGGACATCAGGTGGACCAGGTTCCCTCTGAGTCATCACAACATCAAGCTTCCTCCTCTCAATCACATCCTTCCCAACAGCCATACTCTGCACACACGTATAATGGAAGTCAAAAGGGAATTTTTAAAAGTGCAGTTCATCCATTCAGCAGACATTTACTAAGTGCATTCTAACCTCCAGGCACTCTCAAAGCTGAGTAGATGTGGGGTCTTCCGCACTGAGCTCATAGTCCAGTCGAGTTGAGTAAATCTGCAATCACAGGGCAGAGGGATTCAGGCTCCAAGAGGGGCAGAGAAGGGGCTTCTCCACCA
This sequence comes from Tapirus indicus, assembly GCA_031878705.1. Taxonomy (NCBI): domain Eukaryota; kingdom Metazoa; phylum Chordata; class Mammalia; order Perissodactyla; family Tapiridae; genus Tapirus; species Tapirus indicus. The sequence continues at coordinate 5,566,978 of CM062923.1, read as the reverse complement.
GACTGGATCTCAGGACAGGCTTCCTGCAGACACGTGACCGAGGGGAGGGAATAACCAATGAGAAATCATTCCCTGGACTCCAGCCAGGTGTGTGCTGTGGGGCCTGAGAGTAGACGAGGCTGCAGCCAGCCAAGAACTGCCTCATGGGTTCAGACAGAGCCTGAACTTGGCCCTTGAGGCTCTGGAAGCCAGTGACTGAGTTCTGAACAGAGAGTATCTTCAGGTGTTTGTAATTTCAGAATGATTACTCCCAGTACGAGGGGCAGAGAGATCAGTGAGATCTTCACAGCAGACGAGCAATAATTGGGAAGTGGCCTCCATGGTTTCTGCAGTGTGTGTACATAGTGAAAGGCTTTCAGATAATGTATGAGCGAGTGGACCATACACCACCAAGCCTTCCAGAAGTGTCACGCTGAGCGATGCCCTCACATGCCAGTGGATTAAACAGAGCACCTCTGAGGATACACCTGGAGTCAACAGTGAAATGGAAAGAATGCCCTTCTAAGATTCAGGAGACCCAGTCACAAGACGCAACTGCAAGTTAAATTCATGAGCTCTTTGATGATTCCACAACCTCCTGGAAGCCTCAGTACTATCATCTGTAAACTGGTTGTGATAACAACCGCCCTCCTTCTCACAGGGCGGTCAAAGCCATCAATGAGATGACCTACACACATGAAACGTGCAAGTCTCGGAGGCACGCGGATGAGAACACAAAGGCAGGGAGCTGAAGGCTCCTGCTTCGGCACCTCTGAGTCTCCAGTGTGGCCACGTCCCAACTACTTCAGGTACACACCATGTGCCAGGCGCCGGGGATACCAAGACGCTTACGGAAGGTGCCGTTCTCCAGGAGTTTACAGGAAAACAAATGGCTGTGACTGTGCGTCTTACCCCAGGAAAACAGAACAAGAAAGGAATCTGCCAGTCGGCAGCCGAGACTCCTTGGTGTCAGACATAATCCTCTGTGAATCAGACCCCCCTTAACATGTAATCTGGGCTATTTTGGAACACCCCATAACCCTTAAAAAGGCTCGGCGGGATCACCTCATTGTCAAAGGTCCCAGAGCCATGTGATATTTTTATAGCTTCTTTTGGAGTGAAGAACTGTACAGATTTTGTACTCACTCTGAATTTAACCAGTATTTAAGTGTGCTGATTATAGCTGCAAACACACTTCTTATTCCAGTGTGTGGTTGGAGAGGTGGCCAGGGAAGAAGCTTTGGAAATTTACAGCACAAAAATAGCATGTGGTCTGTCTGCTTGAAAGAATTAATCTGTCTGTGCCACAGAGAGAAGACTAGCAAAGGGCCAGAAGCAAACAAAAGACAGAGAGTAAAATGAGGCTTTTTGTCACCATATCCCTGTTACTGGACACTCAATAGGCTTTTCTACAGTCTGGAAGACCCCTAAGGAAGCCAGCAGCAGACTCAGGGCTGGGGGCTTAGGAAGACATGGCAAGTCTGGCTGGCAAATTGGGGTCACCCAAGCAAAATGTCTAGACATAATCTGGATTTAAAGAAAATAACTAAAGTAGAAATGTATGAATCCTTTCCTAATTGGCTTTGCATGAAGCAGCAACGACAGCAGGTGTGGAAAGGAGCTTTCAGTGTCAGGAGGGCCTAGAGAGGGTGCGAAGAACTGAACTCTGGTGCACCCACCAGCCAACCCGTGACCCCTCCTGGGGCTTCCAGTTTCTCCTCTGCTGAAATGTAGGGCGTAAACGAAAAGGACTTTTTGTGGGTTCTGTGCTTCCCCGGCTTGACCTGGGGCACAAGGCGGGGAGGCCTTATCTGGTGTGGGTCACAGGTGCCCCAAGCTTGTTCCAACCTGAGTCTGAGCTAACTTTGATTTCTATTTATTTTAAGACATTAGGCTTTCATAAGAATTCTTGAAGAAAGGATCACTGCACGACCACCTCCTCAAAATAATTCTAGAAACCACTGTACCACCTGAGCTCCATGATTTCCTTGAAGCCGAACATTCTACAGTTCTATATCCAGACACATGGGTGTTGCCTTACAGTGAAACATTCAGGAGAAAAGGGACTTCTGATCTTGTCCTAATAGGGTCTGGCAGAGTGCCACAGACACCTAATAAACACACTTGAGAATGAAACCCTGATGTGTCCCAGAATTTCAAGTCACTGAGAAAAACATGGGACAAAGAGTTTTCCTTTTTAAAAAACACACTATTGACCTTTTGGGGGGCAGGGGAGCAGGGCTGCTGTGAGTCTCTATAAATGTTGATACACCATGGAAAATAAGGGTAAAATGAAATCAGAGTAAAAACATCTAGAACACCATGTTGATAATAACTAACTGTATCACTGCTGTATTCTTCCTATATTTTCATACAGTGTATGAAGGAGCCCCTCTACTTACATACAGGTTAAATCTGGATCATTCATTTAGTCCAAATTGACCAGCAAATATTTCTTTACACCAACACTCATTGCACTCACTTCACTGACAATCTACACAGGAGTCATGAAAACCTTCCTAGCAGTGAGGCGGTGATCACCGTCCGTGATGCTCTGAACACTGAAATGGGCTTAGATCCCAAGAGACCATCCTTATCTTCAGCAGCAACAAAGATGCAATTACTTTAAAACCAAAATGGGAGACATCTACTTCTCTCAATATGATGAATTAGATTCTATAAAGGTCCATGACCCTGGAAAATAACTAAAGCCCAGTTAAAATAAAGAGACAGCCCTGATGGCCTAGTGGTTCAAGTTCAGCGTTCTCCACTTTGGCAGCCTGGGTTTGGTTCCTGGGCACAGAACCACACCACTCATCTGTTAGTAGCCATGCTGTGGCAGCAGCTCACATAGAAGAACTACAAGAACCTACCACTAGGTATTGGGGCATTGCAGGGGTAGGAAAGAGGAAGATGGGCACAGATGTTAGTGTAGAATGAATCTTCCCCCGGGGGAAAAAAATACTGACCTAAAAAATAAATAAATACAGCTAGTTTAAAAGTCTCTAAGTCAATTACAGTGTTCTATGTATTTTGAGAACTGAGGAGTTAAGATATTTATTTTAGCCTTCACGTACACATGGTAAAATTTCAGCAGTATTCACTAAGAGAAGAGAAATAGAATGTATAACTGCCAAATTGTAAAAGGAAAGACTGGAATAAGAATACAAAGAAACAAACATATACTTTTAAAAAAGGTAAGAAAGAAAATAATATAAAAATAATTTGGGAGAAAAAAATCCAAATATATTAAAGATCATAAAAAATAAAAGGATTAAACTTAGCCAAAAGAAAGAAACAACAAAATTGAATTTTAAAGAGAGATACATAAAACCATAAGAAATGGGAAAGATTGGAACTCCAAGGATGGAGAAAGGTGATCCAGGAAAATGCCAACAAAAGAAAGTGATCAGACAAAAGAGGATTTAAAGCGAAAAGCACCACTAGAGGAAAAGAAGGCGACTATATAACAATAAAATGTCTAATTCATTGTAAAGCTATAATAATTCTAAGTTTGTATACATCAAATACCTTCAAAATATAAAAACCAAAACTGACACAGTTAGTGAAAAAAATGGCAAATACACCATCACAGTGCGGAAATTCACTACACATTGCTTAACACAGCAAACATACAAAATTAGTAAAAATACAGAAGATATAAAAAGCACAATTAACCATCTAAATTTAATGGACATATGTAAATTATCAACAGAGTTCACAATCTTCTCAAAAATACATAGAACATTTACAAAACTGGCGTCATACAGGGGCATAAAGAATGACTCAGCAAATTTCACATAACTGGTATCATATGGATCACGCGTTCTGACACCAATACAATCAAGATAGATATCAATAACGAAAAGAATCTCCACATTTGAAAACTGTATATTACTTACCAATAACTCATGGGTTTAGAAGAAAATACAGAATTTTAAAAATATGTAGAACTAAACAATCATGAGACTATTATTTAACAAAATCTATGAGATGCCATTAAACAGTACTGAGAGGGAAAATCATAATCTTAAATGCATATATTAAAAAAGAAGACTAAAAATTATTGAGCTGCCTCTAGCTTAAGAAGTTAGGGAAGCAACAGCATAATAACCACAAAGAGAGAAGGAAAGATCTATTACAGATAAAAACAAAAATAAATAAACGCAGTATAAGGTGAAAATAAAGAGAATCAACAAAGTCAAAGTATTTTTCTTTGAAAATAATAAAACATACATTCTCAGCAGGTTGGTCAAGGAAGAAAAAAGATATATGGCCCAGATAAACTATATTTGTAATGAAAAATAGATAGAGATTTAAACTAAATGAATAATTTTAACTTGAAAAATAGGGAACTATGTATATACTCCTAGAAAAATACAGTTTAAGAACACTGACTCAAAAAGAAATAGGAGTTCAAATAATTTTATAAGCCTTGAAAAAACTGAGTAGATACAAATTTTCCAACAATGAAATCACTAGGACTTGGTTTCAGCTGAGTACTACCAAAATTTCAAGAGCAGATAATTCAAATCATACACGAAATCTTGCAGGAACAGGAAATATAGGAAAAAAACCAACCTCCCTCTAAATCAGACAAAAGCAGTTAAAGAAAGGAAAATATAGGCCAAATTCACTCATGAGTAAAGAAGCAAAAATTTCAAACAAAATAGGAGCAAACAGAATCCAGATGTGCATCAGACATATATTTAAGGGGAAAAAACCTATAAAGTTCAACAAGATAGATTTATCCTACAACTGCAAGAGAGTTTACCATTGGAATACACCATAAGTATAATACAACATAGTAACAGAAAAATGGTGGAAACCATATGGTCATCCTAACAGATGCAGAACAGACTTTGATAAAACTCAACATGCATTTATGATTAAAATCATAAGACACAACTCTGCAAAACAGAAAACATGAAGGAACTTCCATAACCTAATAAGGGGCATTTGGAAAAAAAGCGACAGAAAACATCATTAATGAACATTCCTTGTAAAAATCAGCAACAAAGAAAGGATATCTTCTATTACTTCAATTCAACATTATACTGGAGGCCCTAACTCAAACAGAAAAACAAGCAAGAGAAACAAAGTATGAGAATTGAAAAGGAATAAGCAATACTTTATTTACAAGTGACTTTTTACAAATAGGAAGATCTATATACAAACTATTAGAAATACTAAAAGTTTACAAAAGTGGCTGGATGCAAGACCAATATACAAAAGTCAATTACATTTTTATACTCTAGCAAAGACGCCATCTCCAAAGGCACCACAAAACTAAAGCACCAGGAGCAAACAAATATGTGCTGTATGCACCTAGGAGCATACAGAAAATGAGTAAGACTTGTCTACAGAAAAGTATAAATCTTTACCAAAAATATTTATGAAGACAAACACATGGATAACGATATATAATGTTCATGGACAAGAGGATCCAATGACATAGAAAATGTGAATTCTTTCTAAATTGACTTATAGATTAAGGCAATAAAAGCAAATTCCCAACAGGTTTTGTTATTATTGTTGCTGTTGCTATTTCATAAACTAACTCTAAAACTTCCATAGAAAGAAAAAGCCCAACTACAGCCAGACATCACTGAATAAGAGGGAAAAGGCAAGACCAAATATCAAGACTCAGCAGAGAGCCATAGTGATGAAGAGCATGCGGCACTGATACAGAGGTGAGCAAATTAACCAACAGATAAATACAAAGACACAGGAACAAACCCAGGCATATTTGGAGACCCGATACATTACAGAGTGTGTACTTCTGATCCAAAAAAAAGGATTATTCAATAAATGGTACTAGGTAAATTATTTTTCCCTATAGACAAAAATCATACTGGATTCCTACATTACACACAAAAATTAATTCCAAATAATTTTCAAACTGTTAAAAGAAAACATAAGGAAGTAACTTATAACCTCAAGATACAGAAGAATATCTTAAACGAAAGGTCCTAACTATAAAAGTGCCAGGTGGATATATTACATACATTAAAATTAAGAACTTTGATTCAACGCAAGATACCTTGTGAAAATATATAGCACAAACTGGGAGGTAATATTTTTAACACATGAAACGAACAGTATTAGTCCTCAGAATATATAAAGAATGCTTTCAGATCAGTGCGAAAAAAAAAAAATACAATCCAGTGGAAAACTAGACCAAAGAGATGACAGTCCTTTTACAACAGACAAAACAGATGGTGACTAAACACGTGAAAAGCAGCTCAATATTACTGGTACATTAAACTCACTTTTCTATTTATTTGGCAAAAATTAAAAAGCCTAATAAAACCAAGTGTTGGGATAAGACAGGCATGAACTTTAAAGGAAACTTTTATTAACTGCTGATGACAATGTGAATTAGTATAATCACTTTGGAAATCACGACGACATTTTCTTGTAAAGGTGGTCCTTTTATAGTCTTTCTTCAGGCCCAAAGGCTCCTCCTAGGTATAGAATCAAGAAAAAAACCTGCACATGTGTAGCAGATACACATGCAAGAATATCAATAGCAGAATGTTTTGTGACGGTAAAAGATTGAGAAAAACTCAAACGTCCACTGACAGGAGGATGCATGAACTGCTCGACTATCAAATATTATACAGCAGTGAGATGAATAAATATAGCTACCCAGAACAATGTGGTTAAATCTTAAAAACAAAACACTGAGTGAACAAGTCTACTCATACCTTGACACCATTGTTGATGAGCAAAATTATACATAGTTTAGCAATACAAACTACCTAAAATAGCAAGGGAAGATTAGGAGGTAGTGTGTGGGGAAAGGCTGGGACGTGAGGGCAGTCTGATGATATGGGAGGGACGATCACATTGATGCCACAGTATTGACGTTTTTGTTTAAGAAAGAGGTTCGTGGATATTCACTTATTACGCTACGTAACTCACATATAAGAAGTTTTCTATGTATTGGATCCTACCTACCACATTTATTTAAAAGCACTGTTCAGAACGGTACTGTGGCATCATCTGGTTTAGATTTAAAAATGGGTATCCTTTCAGGCATACTAAATTTTTCTAGATGGGTCAACCGAAAAAAAAATTAATAGGGTTTTCTCTGGGGAGGACGAAGAGAGGGAGAATTTAATTTGTATTTAATACCCTCTCTGTGGTTTTATTTTAATGGTTTACTTTGTGCATGTACTTAATTAAAAAATTAAGTAATGAGTTTAATTGGTAAACTTCAGGAACTCAAATTCAGAGGTTAAGAGAAAAGACAGCTTCTCAGTGGATCCAGAAAGCCCATTGTTGATTCAACATCAACGAATTTAAAGAAAACATAGATGGTTTGGCTGAGCTGGTGGCTAGGTCTCTGAATGGAAGGCCTGGATGATATCCACACCCTCCCGATGGCTCCATCTCCTTGGCCAAAGAGGTAGCTCTGGGCTAAAGAAGTCTAGATTCAACTCCAATACCAGCTCTTAAGGTCTGTGGATTTCATGATCCTTTCAATATAGAGGACATCCTTCCTGTCCTGTCCTCAAAAGAATAAGAACCTTCCTCAGACCACGTACTTTTGATTTATTCTCTATTCTACTGGAAACTTTTTGATTTCCCAAAAAAAGGTACTACGAAATACTCTTCCCAGGCTAGCACTCTCTTCAAGATTATGAAGTATGATCTTTTCCCCATCTTGGAACAATTCATACACAAACATCCTGTTTCTCATTAATCCTCACATTCAGTTCAGTTACCCACACAGTGGAAAAGTCACAGTATGTCTTCATTCTGATTTTTCAAAACCTCACATTGCACTTGATTTTCTTTCTGGGAGGTGTTAGTGAGATGATTAAACTCTGGTGTTCACTTAAGCTTACACCATAGTGTTGAACTTGAATTGGGCAAAGAAGATCCAGAACAAAGGTACAAAATACAGAGTGGTCATCTTGCATGGCCTATATGTCTAGGAACAGATGCCCCAGAGCTCTCTGGCACCTCTCCTCTCCCCACACCAACCCTGCCCATTAATGGACTGTAGAGTGATATTCCTAAACTCTGCAAATAATTCATTGTATTTCAATACATATGTCCCCTCCCATAGCTGGGCACAGTTACTGCTGGGGCTCAAGATATCTTCAGAAGCCCATAAAGCACCAGCCAACACCCCTTAAAGGGGCTCTTCCGAAACTCCAACATCCAGGGATGACCCAATCCCACTCTCACCAACCCCTTGGCCCATCAGGATCTTGTAGTTGTCTTGCAATCCTAAATAACTTCCATTCTGAACCAAGACATCTTCCAAGATGTCCTAATCCTCCCTACTTTCCTGGTGCTGAGAGTCACCTCCTAAAAGTCCCTCCAAAACCTTCTTTATCAGGCAGAAAGGTCAAGTGAGATCCAGAAGTTGAGCGTCATTGGTTTGTTGGGCCTCCACCAATTACCAGTTGCATGTCTCGAACAAGTCACTCTCAGTCTTTCTCAAGTGGACAATGGGAAGAACAACAGCTATAATCACAGGAGAGTTGTGTAAGCTAATAACATAACAGTGCACGTGGAAATCCATTTATAAATCCAAAGCAATATACAAATGTTATTTCATCTCTCCCTAGACATTTGGACAGTGGCTTCAGGAACCTGAGATTAAAATCAAACCCCTTCTAAGGCTGTTCCTTCTCTCTGCATGCTCTGATGGAAGACATCCCTTAGCCAGAGTCTCCAAATTCCCACAATCCTCCCTCGTAATCAGAATATCCCTCCTCAAAGAACAAAATGTGCATGACCATCAGAGCCCTCCTCACAGCTGTGAGCAATGGTGCTTCCTGTCATCTTGTTTGCATCTTCTGTGGTTCCAAGGTTCAGCATGAGTGCAACGTGCATACACACACCAACCTCCTCTCCCCTTCCCTCAGGGCCCAGAGGGGGCTGCAGGTGATCATTTCGCTTGCTTTAGTTCTCAACCAGTAGCCAATATTTGAGTAATATCTGAGTGTTTTCATCTTATGAAAAACTTCCCCATCCTTCAGGCACATCTGATCCTCACAAGTGACTTCTGGGTAGGTAGGGGGCACTGCTGTCATTCCCATTTTACTACAAAGAAATCCAGGCTCTGAGAGTGCAGTGATTTCCCCAAGCTCAGCTGGGCTGGAAGTGCCAAAGCTAGGTCTTGAACTATCTTCTGACGCTCCATGTTGATCTCTTCATACTACAACACGGCGCCTCTCATTTGCTCTATGTGGCCTAAAGCAGAGACTTTCCATTTTTTTGGCATGACTACAGCCAACAATAATTTTTTTACAAGTAAACAGGCCCTTAACATATTCCTCAGCTGCCATTTAAAAATCCTGTAAGAATTTTAAATAGTTGTCCAAGAACATACAATGGAGGAAGGAAAGTCTCTTCAATAAATGGTGCTGGGAAAACTGGCCAGCCACATGCAAAAGAATGAAAGTAGACCATTATCTTACACCATACACAAAAATTACCTCCAAATAGATTAAAGACTTCAATGTAAGACCGGAAACCATAAAACTTCTAGAAGAAAACACAGGCGGTATGCTCTTTGACATCGGTCTTAGCAGCATCTTTTCAAATACCATGTCTCACCAGGCAAGTGAAATAAAAGAAAAAAATAAACAAATGGAACTACTTCAAACTAAAAAGCTTCTGCACAGCAAAGGAAATCACCAACAAAACAAAAAGGCAACCTAACAATTGGGAGAAGATATTTGCAAACCATATATCTGATAAGGTGTGAACACCCAAAATATATAATAACTCATACAACTCAACAACAAAGAAACAAACAACCCAATTAAAAAATCGGCAAAGGATCTGAACAGATATTTTTCCAAAGAAAATACACAGATAGCCAACAGGCACACGAAAAGATGTTCAACGTCACTAATTATTAGGGAAATGCAAATCAAAACTACAATGAAAAATGAAGCCTGTCAGAATGGCTATAATTAACAAAACAAGAAATAACAAGTGTTGGAGAGGATGTGGTGAAAAAGGAACTCTCATACACTGCTGGTAGGAATGTAAACTGGTGCAGCCACTACCAAAAACACTACGGAGATTCCTCAAAAAATTAAGAATAAACTACCATATGATCCAGCTATTCCACTTCTAGGTATTTATCCAAAGAAAAGAAAAACATGAATGCATAAAGATACGTGCACCCCTTTGTTCACTGCAACATTGTTCACAATAACCAAGACGTGGAAACAACCTAAGTGCCCATTAAAGGAGGAATGGATAAAGAAGATGGGGTATATATATACACAATGGAATACTACTCAGCTACAAAAAAAAGATGAAATCTTGCCATTTGCAACAACAGGGATGGACTTTGAGGGTATTATACTAAGCAAAATACATCAGATGGAGAAAGTCAAATACCATATGATCTCACTCATAAGCAGAAGATAAACACAACAACAAACAAACACACCGATGCAGAGATTAGACTGGTGGTTACCAGAGGGGAAGGGGGTAAGGAGGAAGGCAAAAGGGGTGATAGGGCAGGCACATGTGTACAGTGATGGATGGCAATTAGTCTTTGGATGGTGAACACGATGTACTCTACACAGAAATGGAAATTATAATAATGTACACCTGAAATTTATATAATTTTATAAACCAATGTTACCTCAATTTAAATAAAGAATTTTAAATAGTTGAAAAAGATGTAACTTTTGGCATATTGGAAATATTGCCTTTTTAAAATAAAGCAACAACAGTTGAAAAAATGTAATTTCTAGTATATCATTTATTTGTTTTAAATATGCATGGATAGCCAAAGTAATCCTGAGAAAGAACCAAGCTGAACACTTCCTGATTTCAAATTATATTACAAAGCTATAGTTATCAAAACAGTATGGTATTGGCATAAAAACAGACACATAGATCAATGGAACATAATAGAAAGCTCAGAAATAAACCCATGTATCCACAGTCAATTATTTTTTAACAAAGGCACCAAGACTATACAATGGGGAAAGAATAATCTCTTCAATGCATGGTGTTGGGAAAACTAGATATCCACATGCAAAAGGATGAGACTGGACCTCTATCTTACACCATACACAAAAATCAACTCAAAGTGGATTAAAGACTTGAATGTAAGACATGAAACCATAAAACTCCTAGAAGAAAATATAGAGGGTAAGTTCCTTGACATTGATCTCGGCGATGATTTTTTGGATTTGACACCAAGAGCAAATGCAACAAATACAAAAATAAACAAGTGTGACTACATCAACCTAAAAGCTTCTGCTCGGCAAAGGAAACCAACAACCAAATGAAAAGGCAACCTACAGAATGGGAGAAAATATTTGTAAATCACATATCCAACGAAGGGTTAATATCCAAAATATACAAGGAACTCATACAACTCAATAGCAAAAAACCGAATAATCCAATTAAAAATTGGGCAAAGGACTTAGACATTTTTCCAAAGAAGACATACAAATGGCCATCAGGTATAAGAAAAGGACTCAAGATCACTCATCATCAGGGAAATGCAACTAAAATCCACAGTGAGACACCACCTCACACCTGTTAGGATGGCTGTTATCACAGAGACGAGACATAGACGCTGGTGAGGACACAGGGAAAGGGAACCCCTGCGCACCACTGGTGGGACTGGAAACTGGTGTAGCCACTGTGGAAAACAGCATGGAGGTTCATCAAGAAATTAAAAATAGAATTACCATATGATCCAGCTATTCCACTTCTGCATATACATCCAGAGGAAACGAAATCATTAACCCCAAACGATATCTGCACTCCATGTTGCCTGCAGCTTTATTCAAAATAGCTAAGGTATGGAAACAAGCTCAGTGTCTGTCGACTGATGAAAGGATAAAGAAAATGTGGTGTGTATATGTAGGTACATATACACATATACATATAGCCTTAAAAAAAGAAGGAAATCCTGCCATTTATGACAACATGGATGAACCTGAAGAGCATTATCAGGGGCTGGGGTGGGGCAGAAATAGGGAGAGGTTGGTAAATGGGTACAAACTTTCAACTATAAGATAAATAAGATCTGAGGATCTAATGTAAATGGTGACTATAGTTGATAACACTGTATTATAAAATTGAAATTTGCTAAGAGAGTGGAACTTAAATGTTCTCACCAAAAAAAAAAAAAAGATAAATATGTGAGGTGATGGATGTGTTAATTAACTGGATTGGGGGAATCCTTTCACAATGTACACATATATCAAAGCACAACAATTTACACTTTAAATAAACTGCAATTTGTCAATGATACCTCAATAAAGCTGAAAGAACAATAAATAAGAAGTTAATAGAACAAATTAACAATTCTCAAAGCAAACAAAAAAATTTGGATTTCTCCTGAAGTTTCTGTATCCATAGGTAAATATCACCAAATTTATAAGACCCAGTTCAAGATCACTTTTGTTCCAATTTTTCATTTTTATGGATGTAATAACTTTACTACCTTGTTCAGATAAGTACATAAATGTGAACAGATGGTGTTTTGTAAAAATGAAACTCAACTCTTTGCACTTCTTCCACATATATGCCAAAAATCACACAGTAATAAAATAAAAACTAGTTTTAGTGTTCAGTCCGCAATTTAATCAGTGGATTTTCTTATAAAAGAAAACCTTTGGAAACCGCTAGCCCTGCACAAGAATGTGTTACCAGGACATCAGTCGTTCAAGCCCCAATTTCTGGGAATTACATCAGAAGATTGGACCAAGACTTTAGAAATAGTTTCATTGTACTCACCACTTTTTCTCTTAGAGACACCTTGTTTAAACCAATATACTCGAAAGAATACGAAAAAATATTAATTCCAATGCACCTTTCCATATAAAATATTTGAATGCATGATTTTATTGTAACAAATCCTTCAATTATATGTTTGTCCATATTATTTGCAGATTTAGCTCATTCCAATAACTTAAAAGGCAAAGACAGTTTTCATGGTCAAACTAATCAGCCAATCAGACTTACTTTATATCAGAAAAGGTTTCACCTTATTTTTAAATTCAAATGAATGTGCTGATTGATAGACAAAAACTTCTCAAAACACTGAGAAATAAATTATGGACACACTAATAAAATCGATTATTAAAATCAGTAATGTCAGGATTAAAATGAGATTGAGGTAATTGAATTATGTTATCCATTTTATAATAAATTATAATGACCAGATACTAATGGTTTCCTCATTAATATTTAATCAAGCACTATTAAATGTAGCTAAAATCATAAGTTGTTTATGGAGCTCTAAGTATGACAGAAGGCAAGACATTTCTTTGGTAAATGTCTACGCATGTGTCTGTGAACCTCTGTTGTAAGGCTTATGGGAATAACCAAAAAAGTGCAGTATTTGGAAAATCAGGGGGGAAACATCCATTCATTTTGTGAAGCCACACAAACTTTTCCTTTTGACTCTTTTCTCTGCTTCCCAGTCTTCTCTTCGTATTGGAAGCACAACAGTGCCCAATGAATCTGTCCAAAATACGTTTTTTTTAAATCCGATCACTACCCTTCATAAATTTCAATGGTTCTCCACCGGCCATAGGATAGATTCTAACACCAAATATTTAGGGTCCAGCACAAGTGGCTCCTGAGCACTCTGCCCGCTCCTCTCGGTTCCTCTCCTCGCTCCACTGCAGACTCAATAACGTCTCGGTTTAAGCGAGAGGCTCTTCGAACACCCCGCCCCACCGCCTCAGCATCGCTCTGTCCTGCGCCCAGGTTTTGGGAACTGGAGTTCCACATCCTCTGCTTGTTAACATGAGACCAAGAAACACGAAAGCAGAAACCTGCCCTGTGTCTCCTCCTCCACCCCTCACGGCCAAGCATGGGACCTCGCACATAGCAGGTGCTCATGGAATGTCTGCCGCTTGACTGTCCAGAGAAATCTGCACCGTCCTGGGGAGCAGGTACTCTCTGTCCTTTGATCAGCAGTTGTCACTGCTGGTATCTGTTGTGTGGAAACACCAAGGACGCGGACGGAAGACACACCCAGACAAGAGACCGACTCCACAGCAGAGCCCAGAGGACAGCATGTATATGAAAACCCCACGCTCTCAAAACAAACCAAAAAGTAACAAAAAATAAAAAAACAAAGAAATTGCAACTGAGATGAATGTGGAAAATGTGGCTGTTAGGATTTATTTTAGGAGAACCTGCAGCCACGGCATCTCAGAACAGCATCTTGAAGTGTTTCCATTTCTAAAAATACTGCTCGTTGAACCGCCTCAGCCACCCTGAAACCACAGAACTGAAGCAGGGTATTGATATTTTCGATTCTGGTTAGTGTTTTAAAGGACCTTGGCCTTAAAGCTTCACCAGGCAGCAGCACAGCTGCTCTGAGCTCAGCAATCACAGCCGCAGCTCTCCAAACGCAGCTGTTCCCAGCGCTGAATCAAGGCCAAGGGCGAGTCACAGTTTCTTTCTTTTTTGCTGAGGAAGACCAGCCCTGGGCTAACATCCGTGCCCAGCTACCTCTGCTTTATATGGGACGCTGCCTCAGCATGGCTTGATAAGCAGAGCGTAGGTCCATGCCCAGGATCCGAATCTGTGAACCCCTGCCGAAGCAGAGCACGTGCCCTCAACCACTACAGCACCGGGCTGGCCCCGTGAGTGACGGTTTCTTAACCAAAGATTTCTTTTTTTTTTAACTGATGACATTCTCCACTTCAAGAAAAAAAATTGAAACTATCTTTCAGATTCAGTTACGTCAATCACAGAAGTGTGAACTGGGGGTGGCTCATATTCCATCAAGACTGTCTCTCTTCATAAATCCTAAACATTTAAAAACATCTTTGCTGTGCCGCAGTGTCATTTTCTGGTATTTTGGCCTCTTCAATATGAACCTTTTGTGACTATGAAGCCATTTCACAGTTCGTGGAATTTGCTAGAGACAGATTCCCAAACAGAACGTCCTAGGAAGTGGCCGTGGGCAGTGGGCAGATGCAGGAAAGAACGCGCAACTCCATCGGCCTGCCAGTGCATTTTTCCCAGGATGCTTTCAGGCTTTCCCTCATACCTGAGGAGACTCTCCATATCTCTGGACCAGTAAATGCACTGTAGTGAAAGAGGCAACAAACCTAACATGTGAAAGTTAAGGTAAAAAAAAAAAAGATATTTTGCACTTCGTTTCCAAGGCGTGTGAAGAAGGGAGGGGCAGCTTCAAATGTCAGCTTTCACATTTCCGCTTTCTTTACCCCCGTGGTGAGTGGGCTGCAGGCGTCCCTCTGCCTCAGCAAAGAAACGTGTCAGTACCATATCAGCAACATAGTCCCCGCGTTACCCAAGGGGCATGTGGCAATGTGGGTATATGGTGAGGAGTTCAATCACATTTCTCAAGCAGGCCCTTTCAAAGTGCAGACAGTGAAGAGGCGAGGCGGGGTGACGAGGAGCTGGGGCTTGGGGCAGGAACACTGGAATTTTGGTTTTCCCAAATGCCCCATACTCCCAGTTTCATGCACAACCTCAGCCCACCACCTCCCCCAGTGCCCCTAACTGGATGGCACTGACCCTTCCCCTGCTCCTCCAATCCATCCATCGTGCAGCCGGATCTCCTCCTCACCCCTGACGTCCACTCTCCTCACTTCACCGTCTTAATCTTCACGTGACTGGTGTCATCTCCCTCCTGCACACGCTGTCAACTCCACCTACTTTCACTTCTCCCCTCTCTGCTCATCTAAAGGATAATTCGATTCTTGACCTACTGCGTGTCTCCAGCTCCCCAGCTGAGCAGTGTAGAGAAACGCACATCACACTGACCAGGGTCTTTCCATCTGCGGCCACGAGCTTCAGGTGGGCTCTTAATGCTACCAGGTGATCGTGAGTGCCTCCCTCTTTCCAGAGAACTTCTCAATCTGTCCCTTGTCTGCAAACTCACAACCCCTCCTCCACCAAGGCACGCTCAGCTGTGACTCCATTTCCCATTTCACAAAGAAAACACAAGCAATCAGAAGAGAAATGCAAACCTCCTCCTCCGGGCGCCATCACCTTGACACCCACGTACCTGTCAGTCAGCCTGTTCCCACCAGTGACTATCCGCGCTCTTCCTGAAGCAAAAACTCCACGTGGACACAAACACACCTCTCTCACCTACTCAAGAAACGATTTCAGCAGCCCTCTGTCAAACATTATCAATGTTTCACTCTCTACTGAATTCTTCCCATCAGCATGTAAATGTAATGCTAAGGTTTCCAGCTAAAAACTAATCATCTTGGCCCTATTTATCCCACCAGGTACCACCCCATATTCTGCTCCCCTTTGCAGCAAAGCTTCTCAAAACAATCGTCAACAATCTCTCCCTCTGATTCCTCCCCTCCAAACCCACTCCAATTGGGCTTTTGTTGCCAGAACCACCCACGGCCCACACAGCGTTGATCCCAGAGTCAATTCTCAGTCCTCATCTCAGCTGGCCCATCAGCACACTGGACACAGTTCATCACTCCCTCCTCTGAAGTGGTTTCCTGAGGCTTCCAAGATGCCACACTCTCAGTGGCCCCTACCTCTCTGGCTGTTCCCTCTTGGTCTCCTTTGCTGGCTCTTCCTCTTCTCTTGCTCCTCATAAAGCTGCAATGTCCCAGGGCCCAATCCTTGAAACTCTTCTCTCACTGGGATCTCATCTGATCTTATTCCTTTATATACCAACCATAGGACAAAGACTCCCATCATATCTCCAGCTCAGATCACTGTCTTAAACTATCAGATCTCAATGTAACTGCCCACTCAGCATCTCCATTTGGGTGTCTTATAATCTCAAAGTCAATATGTCCAGAAATGAACCTCTAATCTCTTTTTAATCTAACCTAATCTTCCCTGGTAGTCTAGTGGTTAAAATCTGGCACTCTCACCACCACGGCCCGGGTTTGTTTCCTGGTCAGGGAATCATACCACCCATCTGTTGGTTGTCATACTCTGGTGGCTGTGACGCTGAAAGCTATGCCACCAGTATTTCAAATACCAGCAGGGTCACCCATGGTGGGCAGGTTTCAGTGGAGCTCCCAGACTCAGAAAGAATAGGAAGAAGGACCTGGCCACCCACTTCCGAAAAAATTAGCCACGAAAACCCTATGAATAGCAGCAGAGCATTGTCTGATACAGCACTGGAAGGTGAGACAATGGTACAGAAAGACAAGGCAGGGTTCCACTCTGCTCTCCACAGGGGCACTAGAAGTCGGAATTCAGTGGACAGCACTAACAACACAAAAACCTCTTTTTGCACCCAATCCTTCTCCACCTGCAGACTTCCCCATCTCAGTTGGTGACAACTCTGTCTAGCTACACAAGCGAAAATCCTTGACATCATTATAGACATCTCTTCTTCTTATGTCCCATGCCCATTCTGCCAGGGCATCTTAAGGGCTCTATCTTCAAAATATATCTAGAATGTGACCACTTTCCACTGCCACCAGTGCAGCAAGCCACCATGATATCTTGCCTGAATTACTACCACAGATTTCTCTAATGGCCTCTGAATGGTCTCCTGGTTGACCCTCATCCTCCACCCCCTACATTCTATTACCAACACAGAGGCCAGAGTGAGCATATTAAAATGGAATGCAGATCCTGTCTCTCCTCTGCTTAAAACCCTGTGCTGAGGGGCTGACCCGGTGGCGCAGCGGTTTAGTTCGCGCTTGGCAGCCCAGGGTTCGCCGGTTTGGGTCCCGGGCGCCTGCCGACGCACTGCTTGTCAGCTATGCTGTGGCAGCGTCCCATATAAAGTAGAGGAAGATGGGCACGGATGTTAGCCCAGGGCCAGTCTTCCTCAGCAAAAAGAGGAGGATTGGCAATGGATGTTAGCTCGGGGCTGGTCTTCCTCACAAAATAATAAATAAATAAATAAAAACCTTGTGCTGATTTCCCATCACAAAATCTAGCATTTCCCCAGTAGCCTGCGATGCTAGATATGGTCAGGTTCCTGCTACCTCCTGATCCCACCCCCACCCCTACACTGCTCTCTGCTGGCTTCCATCCAGCCACCCAGCCTCCCTGGTGTTGTTCCAACATGCCAGCATGCAAGGACTGGCCTTAGGGCCTTTGCACCCACCTCTTCTTCTAACTATAATGCTCTTGTCCAAGACGCTAAATGGCTAGTTCCCACAACTCCTTAAATCCATGTTCAAATGGCAGCTTTTTAATGTGACCTCCCTGACAGCTCCATTTAAAACTGCAACCTGCCCCACCCTTCTAAACTTGGTCTACTTTTTCTTTTCTCCACATTTATGCCTTGTAACAAACATATAATTTACTTTTTCATGCTGTCAATTGTATATGGTCTGTCTCCCTGAGCCTGTCCCCACCTCCATCCCCCACTCACACCGGACTAAACTAGAATTTCCAGGAGAGCAGGGGCTTGTATCTGTTGTGTTCACTGTGTGTCCTGAGTTAGAAGAGTGCCTGGCACAACGCAGGAGCTCAATTCATATGTTCTCGATGAGTTAATGAATCAAGGAGACTCTGGATAGACTGCTTTGATCTAAACCTGTTTGCTGGTCTACAAAATGAGATTAGTAATATCAACCTCACAAGGTGGTTATAAGCAGTAAATGAGAACCCACAGGGAAATCTTTGTAAAGTATTAATTACTGTAATAGCTTAACAAAATATGTTATGGACAATCCTTAAAAATTCATTCAGGCGAAACGTACTAGGTAATTGCTTATATGGTATGCCTTAAGTGGTATAGAAAAATCCACCCAGACAGGCCTACAGTCTTTCCCAACAAAGGCCTAAGATTCCACTAAGAAGACATAAAGATGAAAGTTTTCAGGCTTCATTTTCCAAATTCAAAGTTACCTCTGAGAAGTCCTGGGAGGAGGAGAGGAACTGCCTTCTGGCCAAACCCTGGTGTCCTGGCGTGCTTATGTGCATTCAGCCGGCTCTTTTCCTCAGGACAGGCTGCCCATACGGAGAAGTCGGACAAGGTCTCTGGCACCAGGGCCCCTCCAGACCTGGGGGACAGGGAGCTATCAGACTCAGCAGGGCCCTCAGCACCTGGGGAACACGAGAAGGGCACAGGAGCTCAGCAGGTTCCAGCAGGGGAGGGCGGCAAAGCCTATCGTGCTGACTTAGAACCACCCGGTATTGGCCTTTCAAATCTCCAAGCCAGGAGAGAGGCCTACTGATATAATTATCAGAAATCTTGTCAGACAGAACATTTGGAAAGTATAGTTCATTGGAGAAAGAACTGAAGTTTACTGCATAAATGACCAAATTCCACCAAGAAGTTAACAGATAAAGCCACCAACACAGACAAATCCCAGATAACAAATTATTCCTGAGTCTCCCATTCTGTCCCCTCCTTTTCCAACCACACCCATTCAGCTTTGCCCCAGTGGGACGCCTACAGAGAAAGGTTTAGGTCCACTGAATAGATTTAAGAATAAGGCAAGGTTATGTTAATTGTAATCCCCAGGGCTAAGAAAATAACTAAAAAATGTATAATAAAATAAACAGCAATGGAATTATAGTGGTATACAGTCAGGCACCACATAACGACGCTCTGGCCAACAGACCACATACACAACAGTGGTCCCACAAGATTAGTATCATACATCCAAGGTGTATAGGAGGCTATACCATCTAGGTGTGTGTAAGGACACTCTATGATGTTCGCACAATGATGAAATCGCCTGACAATGCAGTTCTCATGTGCGTGGCTGTACTAGAAACTATTTAACACAAAAGAAGGCAAAACAGACGAACAAAGGAACACAAGAGACAAACGACCCATGGGGAAAAGGCAGATATAAATTCTACCTTTTCAGTAATTACATTAAATGGTCTAAACACTCCAATAAAAAGGCAGAAATTGGTACAATGGATAAAAACTATATGCTGTTACAAGAGACCCACTTCAGAATAGCATCAAAAAGAATAAAATACAAATATATTTAACAAACGATGCACAAGACTTGTACACTGGAAACTACTAAAACATCATTAAAAGAAATTGAAGACCTAAATAAATAGAGACATCCTGTGCTCATGGATTGGAAGACAATATCGTTAGGATCGCAATACTCCCCAAATTGACCTGCAGTCTCAGGGCAATCCCTGTCAAAATCCCAGCTGCCTTTTTGCAGAGATTGACAAGCTAATCCTAAAATTCATATAGAAATCCAAGAGACCTTGAATGGCAAAAGAAGCTTGAAAAAGAAAAGCAGAGTTGGAGGAGTGACATTTCCTGACGTCAAAAAAAGCTATAGTAATCAAGACAGTGTGATACCGGCACAAGGACAGACATACAGATCAATGAATTAGAACTGACAGTCCAGAAATAAACCCATATATTTATGATTAATTGATTTTTGACAGGGGTGCCATGACAACTCAATGGGTAAATGATAGCCTTTTCAACAAATGGTGCTAACATGCAAAAAATGAATCATGACACAGTCCTTATACCTTTCACAAAAATTAACTCAAAATAGATCATAGAACAAAATGTAAGAGTTAAAACTATAAAACTCTTAGCAGAAAATATAGGAATAAGTTCTAGCGACCATAGAATGAGCACTAGTTTCTTAGGTAGGTCACCAAAAGCACAAACAACAAAAGAAAAAAATAGATAAATTGGGACCCCATCAAAATTTTAAAATTTTGTGTGTCAAAGGAAACTGTAAAGTAAAAATCAACCTACAGAAGGCAAAAAAATATATACAAATCCTATATCTGATAAGGACCTTGTATCTAGAATAAATATAGAACACATACAACTCAACAATAAAAAGACAATCCAAATAAAAAATGGGCAAAGGATTTAAATAGACATTTCTCCAAAAAAGATATTCAAATGTCCAATAAACACATAAAAAATGCTCAACATGATTATTCAATTAGGGAAATGCAAATCAAAACCACAAGATACCACTTCATACCCACTAGAATGGCTACAATCGAAAGACAGACAATAGCAAGTGTAGGTGAGGGTGTGGAGAAATTTGAACCTTACAAATTGCTGTTAGGAATGTAAAGTGGTGCGGCAGCTTTGGGAAACAGTCTGGCAGCTCTTCAAAGTGTTAAACATCGAGTTGCCACATGACCCAGCAATTCCACACCTCGGCATATACGCAAGAGAACTGAAAACAAATGTCCTCACAAAAACCTATACATGAATCTTCACAGCAGCATTATTCAAAATAGGCAAAAAGTGGAAACAAACCAGATGTTCATCACCTGGTAAATGTGTAAACAAAATGTGATCTATCCGTGCAACAGATTTGGTCATAAAAGGGAATGAAGTACTCATGCATGATACAACATGGATGAACTTGCAATACATCATGCTAAGTGAAAGAAGCCGACACATATTGCGTGAAACCATGTATATGGAAAGTCCAGAATGGGCAAATCCAGAGACTGAATGTGGATGAATGGTTTCTAGGGATTTGGAGCAGGGGAGAAGGAGGAGTGACTGCTGACAGATACAGGGGTTTCGTGGAGGGTACTGAAAATGTTCTGGAATTAGATAGCAGTGATGCTTGCACAACCCTGAATATATTGAAAACCACTGAATTGTATACTTTAAAGTGATGAATTTTACACTACATGAATTATATCTCAATTAAACTGTTATTAAAAAAGAAAGAAACATACAAACTGGAAACAAATTAAGAAGAATAAGGCATGATGACTCCAGACTTTCCCAAACTCTCTTTTTGCTCAAGTAGAGCTTCTGCTGGTCAGGACTGCAACACCAGCATCTGAACTGGGCTTATTTTTAGGCATCTCTGGTCAGGGAGCAAAGACCAAAATCATTTCTTTCTAGCCACTTTGCACCAGCATCAGAGAACAGCAAATGGTTAAATCTGAGTAGATATAAGACACACCCCAGTGGACAAACCCACATATCTCCTTGGCAGCTCTTTTACTAAAATGACGAGCTTTGCCCAAACGCAGCCTAAGAAAGTGAATTTTCTTGCGATGCTCAGGGCCAGGCTCCCGAAGTCTGAAGCCTTCGATGTCAAGGCCGAGTCCTCTGACCTGGCCCCAGACATCACCTGGGCCTGGCCCAGGGCAAGCCTCTTCGCCTGGGGAAGGCTGCTCCTGCTTGGTCACGATCAGCATCAAGACACCAACTCCAGAAAATGCGATCCTGTGTTCTGCAAGTCTATTCTCTGCCTTTACTTGGCAATAAATTCAGACCCTTCAAATTAAGACAACACAATACAGTCTCTTTTACTACATGTTTCTGCCATTTTTCCTGGATAAGAAAAGACAGCAAATAGAATTATAATCTTCAGCATGAAAGAAACGCTCTCTGCTCAGCTGGTGCACTGACAACAGGAGACTTTTTTAGCCGCATTATAAAAAGATTTATAAAGAGCAGTTGCACGCAGAGCTCTCTACCCAGAGGGGCGTGCTGTGAGCCTGTGTGGCTTTCAGGCTGCTGGCAGGTTGCAAAGCCCCCAGTCCCCACCTTTCCAGATCCCCGCTGTCAGGAAGCTGACTTGCGTTTGCATTGCCTCAGCACCACACAGGGGCGTGAATTAAAGGGCTGCAGCATTTCACCTGGTGGTTTTTCATCCAGATGTTGAACATGCGCTGTGACGGCCTCCAGCCGCGGTGCAGTCATCCAGGTGCCAAACGTGGCTCTAGCAGCGCTCTGCTCACAAAGCTGCAGAGATGGAGAGCGGTCAGTCCTACCCCGATACTTCCCCACCAGCCCTGCTATTTTCAGGGCTTGGTTCTGCAGAGCTCCAGGAATGCATGTGCTGGATTCTAGAGGAAACACCTAGAGCAAATATTCACCCATTTATCAACCTTCTTCCCACCTCTACCACCCCCTGAGATACTGGGGAGGAGAGGTACAAAGATGGATAAGACGCCGTCCGGCTCTCAAGGCGTTCAGACTGCGTAGGAACCTATTTACGCCCACACCTCACCCCTCGAGTGATTGGGAAAAAAACCTACTCTTTGTCACTTGAAGCAAATATGATACACTAAGGTACAGGACACGGCTTCTCATTCCATGAGAGTGTGCTCCTCTGGTGATTTCAATTTCATTTCAATATAATTTCATTAACTCACTCGTTATGTGCAAACGACTCAACTACGTGGAATAATAACCTGAGAAGGTCAAGCTGGTGCAAATATGCATTAAAGAAATTATCTCTCACTCATTTCTTTCACCAGTTGTACGTACATCAATATATAAATGGATCTTGTTAGTCATACATAAGATTATTCTTTGTTAATTAATTCACCAAACTAGGAACAGCTGGAATCACTAAAATAACAAGGCTTACGAGAAAAATTTGGGTTAGGGAAAACCGCTCAAAACCTTTAGAACTTTGTAATATATGTGTGCATATGCATATATACTCAGGTATTTTATATATATATTTTACATATATATATACTCAGATGTTTTATATATATATACACAATATAATTATACACACACACACTCAGCTACATGCAGCAGGACTGCTGCGCCCTGCTGAGGGAGCCTGTGGTCAGACACAGGGCGGCAGGGGCCAGGCCATGTGTTCTCTCCAACCCCATGCAGCGGCTCAGGTGCAGGTGCACAGCAGCAGGAAACTGCACTTAGCCAAAGCTGGGTTTTGCCAGGTGATTATGAAAAGAGGAGAAAGGACCACATTCCAGAAGAAGAGGAGTGAGGATGTAAGGGTGGCAGCGAACACTGAAAAGGAAGCAGGGCTGACAGTCCCAGTGGTGATGAAGTATTTCTAAAGACCAAGTGCAAAAGGATTACCTGCAATGAGGGAGGACGGTGATCAGAGCGAGTGCTGAACATCGGATGTCAGAATAATCGGGTATCGTTCTGGGAATGGGTAGTTGGCAAAAGACAAGATGACTGGAAAGGAGGTCAAGGGAGAAACAGAAATCCAGGTTTTGGAATGAATGACCTTCTGTGCAGATGTAGAAATGGTGAAAGTAGTAATCTGAAGGAAGACAGTAGATTCTTTGGTAAAATCTTCATCGAACGTGGAAGGGTCTGGGTGTCTACAGAAGATGCAACAGGAAGGAATGGGGATGGGAAAGACTGCAAGCTCAGTCTTCAAGGGAGCAGGAGATGTTTAGGGAGGAAAAGGAGCCATGGTCTAGAAGAAGTAACAAGAAGCAAGGAGAGTACAGACCTCACCCTGATAAACAGGTTGTCTGAGTGGGGACAGTCACTAATCTGAGCCAAGTGGCAAGTACAGGATTGGCCAACGCACAGTCACTACTGCATGCAGGAGAACTGCATTCACAGGGGACACAGGTTAAAGCCCTGGTCATGGTCAGACAGCTGCTCAGTGGTGGCCCAAGTAACTCCTGCACAGACCCTCTATTCCATGGTGTCTTCTGTGTAGAAACTTTAAAATACTTCTATAGGGTGTGTCTCCAAAGAACTGAAGAAAGAGGAGTCCTTGACTAACTACTGTTGGGACAAAGGCTACACTTGTAGGAAAAAAATTAGGCTTGTTTCCTAACAACGTCTAAAGGTAAAAACCACAACTTTACTAGAAAAAACATGACTAAATCATTTATGACCCAGGAGGGAGGAAGGCCATTCAAAGCAGACTTTAAAAATAAAGAAGTCATCAAGATCTAACTATACAAAAACTGGATTTCTATATGGAAAAACATACCATAAGCCCAGTAAGAAATAAATGACAAATTTGGGTACAACGACTCTCACTTTATGTAATAAAGAATTAATATCCCTAATTGACAAAGGAAAAAACCAATAGAAAACACTGCAATAGAAAATAGACAAATGATGTGAACAGATAGTTCATAGAAAGAGAAATACTGATAAACATTTGAAAAGATGCTGGATCTCATTCATAATAAAGAACTATAATAAAAAGATATCATATTTCACCTATCAGATCAGCATGATTAAAAATTCAATATTGCCGAATAAAAACTCAGTCCTGTTGACTGGGGTGAAAAAGGAGCATTCACTTATTTTTTAGGAGTATAATGACGGATGCCACTTTGGAAAATGATTTGGAAATAGATCAAAATATAAAACACACATATCTTTGACCCACATATGCCACCTTAAGTATTTATTCTATAGATAGACTGGCAAGAATATTTCATATGTAAAAACATATTCTTGATAGCAGTCTCTGCAAGCACAAACACTGGAGAGCTACTTGAATACCCACCAAGAGAGACAAGCTGAATAAATAACATGGTGAAGAATGGGCTGGACCTGCAGGTGTTGGTAAGAAGAGATGTCTAAGATGCAACAGCAAATAAAAAGGCATAGTACAAAACAATTTATATAACAACCCAATTCGTGAACATAAATTTAAGTTATACATTTACATACATAATTTTTTTTTCTAGAAGAACGTAAAGAAAGAAAAACACCTACTGACAGTCACTTTAGACTAAAGGAAATTTTACGATTCATTTTATTCCTTATCGAACTTTTTTTTACTATCTGCATTTATAACTCTAAATTTTTAGAGCGAAAGATTTTTGATGTAATATATTACCCACGAGATAACACAAACTGAGAGAAAATTATTTTTCTTTGCCCTCACAAAAGATCGCATCGATACAACATACTGCAAACTCTGAATTTAAATTCCACAAACAGGCCCCATGGCTTTACATTCTCGGCTCCCTGAAGCAAATCCTTAGAGTGGGGCCTGCTCTGCCATCATCACAGGGGTGAGTCAGTGGAAGCTCTTCCTTCTCCTTCCTGTCTCTCTCTCTCTCTCTCCTCTCCAGGATGAATGAACTTTTAGACCTGATGCCAACTAGTCACCAGCACGGAACACGGCTCATGAAGAGACAGCCTCCCACTTACCTACAATTCCTTACACAAAAGGGATCCAAAGGCAATCCTTCTGCTTCTCCCCAATCTTTCAATGTCCAAGTCAAGAACTGTCTCTTAGCTGCTGTTGAACTTGCAAGTTACTATTTCAAAAATCAATATAGCTCTCTGCATTTCAGCTTATGCAGCCACGATAAGTGGAGGTTTTCGCAATGTGCGATTTGTTTGACTTTGATGTGAATAGAGGTCTTGTCCGGCTCCAATAAAGCCGTCTCTGTTTACGGGCATTGTATACTAACGGTCTTGCACACTGGGGGACAGAGAACCCCACAGTCATCCCGTTAGAGCTGTCCTGCAGTTAGTTATTTCACACTTGTCTTCTCTGGGGGAAAATAAAATACGTTCTTCAGTAATGGAGACATTCGTCAAATTAGAGCGATGGAATAAATTCATTGGCTCACTGACTATCAATTAATTAAATGAGTTTTTTTTAATTCTCTTGTAATAAAATCATTTGGCTAATTCTACTGTCACTTCCGATCCTAAGAAATGACTCATAAAATTGAAGCTGCTTCTTAGGCTCAAACCTGCTCACAAAGAGCTGACTGATTCACCCGGCTGGATACAGAATTAGGCACAAAAGAAGCTGGTTATAGTAGAGGCCTTACCGCAGGAAAAAAAACAGTTTATTCAACGGTGAGATAAAACACACACTGATTTTAAAGAACTTAGAAAACAATTCCTTTGACTATGTAGTGTTGAAAAGGAGTAAGGTAGATTTTTATGTGCTGATAAGGAAAAATCTCCAAATTGAGTAGAAAAAAAGCAAACGCAGTATTTTCCATTTAAAAGGGGAGGTGAGGGAGGCTGGTGTGCAAGTATATGCAAGAAACTGGTAATAGATGCCTCCCGTTTGGGAGACTAACAGCCTGGGGCAGAAGGAAGAACTGCACTGTACTATAAAAGCTTTTCACTGTTAGATTTTTGATTTTTTCATGTACAATACGTATTTTTTATTGAGGTGAAATTCACATAACATAAAATTAACCATTTTAAATTTAACAATTCAGTAGCATTTAGTGCATTCACAGTGTTGTGCAATCAGTACCTCTAACTAATTACAAAACATTTCCATCACCCAAAAATAAAACTCAATACCCTTTAAGCAGTTACTCTCCACTCCCCCTCCACCCAGTCCCTGGCAACCAGCAATCTGCTTTCTGTGTCTATCGTTTTACCTATTCTGTACATTTCATATAAATGGAATCATACAATATGTGACCTTTTGTATCTGAGTTCTTTTGTACTTCATTTTAAAAAGCAAAATTTAAATAGAATATTTTCAGGAAAAACTCCACCCAAGTCATTCATTACATTTTTTTCAAAAATATTTGAATGCCTAATATCTGTAATTATATCATGTCCCATAGATGACAGAAAGATGAAACAATCCATGCAAAGATTATACAGATAACTATTTTCTGCTTAATGGGGCAAAAAGTTATCAGTCAACTGAAAATTCTGAACACCAAACCTATGCAGAACGTCTTGCAAAGTATCATGAGTAATTTAGAAGAAAAAGAATGTTAGATTCCAAGCTGGAAAGGAAGAGGGTTCGACATGTTTTTACTTATAGGTTAGAAAGTAAGGACCCATACTCACAAAATTGCCCAGCTTCACACCGCAGTTCTGAGAGCCCTGTCTCCATCGGTGCCCTCTCCACTACCATGGCCAACATCCTCACAGGGCTTACAACTGAACAAACGATAGCAAGGCAGAACAGCACACGTGGGTATAAAACTGCAAGGGTGGAGATTTGTGGTTTCGGCTCTGACATGTAAGGAGCCAGGCAGCTATCAATCACATCCTCACAAGAAAAAGCTGGACAAACCGGCAATCAGCCACTTCTTGGAACCATCAGAAAACTGAGGTCACAGAGTAAACCAAGCCCCTGAAATCTGGAGAGAGGTGAGGTCAGAGAGTCACAGCAGAGATCTGCTCGCCCCAAGGTGAATCCGCGGGGGCCATAACTGATGGGAACACCTACATGGCAATTTTATGAATTGCTGGAGGCTGAGTATGAACTAGCTTGAGAGTGAGAAACTCCTAGGGGCCACAGTCTTGAAGTGACCCCACACTTTTGTGGTTTTGACCTCCAGGAACCCCACCAGGTTCTCACAGTGAAGAGCCAAGAAAATTCCATTCCTGGCTCTGGCCAGGGGAAGGGTAAGCAATTGAAATATGCCCAGAGCGGTCTACATAACAAAGGCCCATTCTGCAGGCCTCTCCTCCCCTGAGGAAGGACAATGACCCAACTCCAGCCCCTCAAGCCTCCCTGTCTCACCTAAGGAGGGGCAAAATAGCTCAGAAACACTTGTGAAGGCCACAACCTAGGTACACAGGACTGCTAAAAGACAGGTTTAATCCTGAGAGTACAGAATGCTCCCCTGGCCCTCAACTTACAGCCCCATTAACAGGGTCCCAGTATGATAACAACGAATTACAGCTGAAAGAGCTGCAAGAAACAGACACCACCCAATGAGGAGTTCTTAGGAAACCCCAAAGACAACAGGGGAGACAGAAAAAGGACACTAGAGGAATCTGAAGCCTCTGGCACCTACAGCTTCAGCACACATTAAACACAGCTCAGCTCCAAGCCAGAGTAACATAAAACCTCACACCAAAGGCCTTTTACCTTAGTTCCTACTACCAAATACATCATGCCCAGCTATCAACAACAACAAAAAACACAGAAAGCATGCTAACAGGCAAGAGCAATCACAGTCTGAAAAGACAGAGGAAGCATTAAAACCAGACACAGAGATTGACACAGAGGTGACACAGATATTGGAATTATCAGACAGAGAATTTAAAATAACTACAACTAATACATTAAGGGCTCTAAAGGAAACAAACAAAATGCAAGAGCAAATGGGTTATATGAGCAGAGACATGGAATTTTAAAGAAAGAATCAAAGGAAATGTTAGAATAAAAACACTGTGAAGAATGAAGAATGCCTTTGTCAGCCTCATAAGTAGACTGAGCACAGCCAAGAGAAAAATCAGTGAGCCTGAATAAAGGCCAACAGAAAATTTCCAAACTAAAATACAAACAGAAAAAAAAAATGAATTAAAAAAAAAGAACACAACATCCAAGAACTGAAAGATAATTTCAAAATGTATAACATATGCATAGTTGGAATACCAGAAGGAGAAGAAAGAACAGAGCAGAAAAATATTTGAAGTAAGAATGGCGGAGGATTTTCCAAAATCAATGACAGATACTAAATTCAGATTCAGGAAGCTCAGAGAACATCAAGCAGGAAGAATACCAAAAAATGTATAGCTAGGCATATCATAGTCAATTACAAAAATCAAAGACTATGAAAATAGTGAAGGAAGTCAGAGATGGGGAAAAACAGTGTACCTATGGAGGAGCAAAAATAAGAATTAGATCCGACTTCTCTTCAGAAACCATACAAGCAAGGAGAGTGGAGTGAAATATTTCTAGCACTGAAAGAAAAATAACACCAACCTAAAATTCTATTTCCAGCAAAACTATCCTTTGAAACTAAAGGAGAAATAAACAGTTTCTCAGATAAGCAAATATTGAGGAAATTTGTCACCAGTTATTCTGCCTTGCAAGAAATGCTAAAAATTCTTCAGAGAGAAGGAAAATGATATGTCAGAAACTAAGATCAGGGCCAGCCCTGATGGCCTAGTGGTTAAGTATGGCGCACTCCGCTTTGGCAGCCCAGGTTTGGTTCCTGGGAGCAGACCTACACCACTCGTCTGTCAGTGGCCATGCTGTGGTGGCAGCTCACATACACAAAAAGAGGAAGACTGGCAGTGGATGTTAGCTCAGGGCAAATCTTCCTCGGTCAAAAAAACACCAAAGAAACTAAGATCAACGTAAACACAGGAAGAGAGAGAAAGAATAAATGAAGTTAAAAAAATATTTTATTCTTAATTGATCTAAAAGAAAACTGTTTGAAGCAGTAACAATAACAATACATTGGGTGATTACAGCATATGGATAAAAGAAATGAATGACAGTAACATCATTAGGGAAGGCAGAGAAGAATCAAGAATACTCTAAGAAACCATTACTACATATCAAGCTGTGTAGTACATTATTTGAAAGTGTACCTAGTTTAGTTAAAAATATATATATTGAAAACTCTAGGGCAACCTCTAAAAATATTAAAAAGAAGTATAATTGATATGCTAATAGAGGAGATAAAATGAAATCATATAAAATACTCAGAACCAGAGAAGTCAGCAAAAGAAATCCGAAGAAAAGATGCAATGAATAGAAAACAATTACAAACACAGTAGATATTAATCCAACTATATCAATAATCACTTTAAATGTGAATAGTCTAAATATACCAGTTAAAAGATAGAGATTTTCAGAGTGGGATAAAAAAGAAAGAGTCAACTATATGTTGCCTAAGGAAATTCACTTTAAATAAAAAGGCTCAGGTTGAAAGCAAAGGGATGGAGGGGCTGGCCCAGTGGCGTCGTGGTTAAGTTTGCGTGCTACGCTTCAGCAGCCCAGGGTTCACTGGTTCGGATCCTGGGCACAGACTGATGCACCGCTTGTCAAGCCATGCTGTGGCGGTGTCCCATACAAAGTAGAGGAAGATGGGCACGGATGTTAGCCCAGGGCTAGTCTTCCTCAGCAAAAAGAGGAGGATTGGCAATGGATGTTAGCTCAGGGCTAATCTTTCTCACACACACACAAAAAAAGGGATGGAGACAGATATACCATGGTAATGCTGGTTGAAAGAAAGCTGGAGTAGCAATGTTAATTTCAGAACAAGGAAAAGCATCAGGGATAAAGAAGGACATTACACAATGATAAAGGGTCAATTCTCCAAGAAGAAATAACAATACTAAACATGTTTGCACGTAACAACAGAGATCAAAGTACATAAAGCAAAAATGGACAGACCTGCAAGAAGAAACAGACAAATCCACTATTACAGTTGGAGGCTTCACCACTCCTGTCAGTAACTGACAGATTCAGCAGGCAGAAAATCAGTAAGGACACAACTGACTTGAACAGCACTAACAATCAGCTTGATTTATTTGACACAAAGAATATTGCATCCAACAAAAGTAAAATACACATTCCTCTAGCTCACATGGAACATTCCAGGCCATAAAACACACCTTAACAAATTAAAGGAAAAAAACCAGAAACACAAAGTATGCTTTCACATCACAATGGGATTAAACTGGAAGAACAGTTTAACAGAAAGACAGCTGGAAAATCCTCAAATATCTGGAGATTTAATAGCACACTTCTAAAGAACACATGGGCCAAAGAAGAAGTCTCAAGAGAAACTAAAACACATTTTTAACTGAATGAAAATGAAAAAACAACATATCAAAATGAGTAGAATGTAGCAAAAGCAGTGCTTACAGGGCAATTTATAGCATTAAATGCATATATTAGAAAAGAAAAAGTTCTAAAATCAATGCTCTAAGCTTCCTCTTTAGGAAACCAGAGTAAGAAGAGCAATGTAAGCCTAAAGCAAGCGGAAGAAAAGATATAATAAAAACTGGAACAGAAATCAATGAAATCATAAATAGGAAAACAATAGAGAAAAACAATAAAATCAAGAGCTGGTTGTTTGAAAGATCAATAAGATTGATAAACATACAATCAGTCTAAATTGTGAAAGTTAAGATGGTATATGAAACATACAGGGTGTGAGCCTTCAATAAGAAAAGGGTCCGTGGCTAACCTCAGCCCAAGCCACGTATCTGCTGTATCCAGCAATGCCATGGTTTGCTGACATCTTCCCTGAAAATTTAAAGCAAAACAACAATCAGAAAAGAAAAATAGAGAAAGGAAAAAAATCAGGCATTATTTCATTTAGGCTGTCCGATCTTTAGCTGAAAAGCTAGAGAAAATATTAACAGCCTTGACGGGTCTAATACTTTCCATTTTTGTAGACCAGAAGGGCAGTATTTTAGTCAATCAGGAAGTGTTTCAAGATGGAGTTTGAGTGTGTTGGGCAGTGTTTGTCCAAGTTCCCACAGTCCTCACCACTTCCTCACATCTCACACCTGGCTGCCTGCCTGCCTCCCTGTGGAACTCCAAAGGGTTATTTGTGATTCTGCCTTTGGATAGGCCTTAAATGTTTTCTTTACATTTTCTTATTCACTAATTATTTACTCCTCAGAGGAGCCCCAAAAAAGAAGTAACCCTAGGACCATTCTCACTTTTTAGATGAATAAAATGCGAACAATTGCAGAGAGGTTACAGGTCTTTCAGAAGACTCAAATGGGATCTGAAGTCTGGAGCAGGATTCTAAACCCCTTTCCCTGCAGTCTTGCTGCATTCAGCTCAAGGAGTGACCACAACCGGTGGGTTGGAGATGACGTGGATTTCGTGGGGCCACGCTGTCACGGTTCTGACATTAACTGTCATTGCTCAGACCTGAAGGAGCAGGATGTCAAAGTACGCCTGAAAAAGGCCCCCTTCAGGAAAAATGTTGGTGTTTGTATTGCTTTGTTTTGTTTATTAGTAACAGGAGGGCTTTCTCCTTGTATATTACTCATTTCTCGGCAAGCCCACCGCAGCAAAATGTCCACTCGAGACACAGGGTCGATTTATTTGTTGAAATAAACATTTGTTGTGTATGAAATAATAAAATTTGTGTGTGTTGGTGGGCAGAATTTACAATTAAACAAATTTTTAAACTAAAATCATTTATTTCACTATAAAATGAAATACAATCAAAATTAAAAAATCAAAAACAGAAAAAATGTCACAATCCTTGTGAGCTATGATTTCTTTCCTCAGCACATTTTCCACGTTTGTAGACATACTGTACAATTTGGTCTCATAATTGTTTTCACTTAATGATATATTATAAACATTTTCCCATGTCCACAATCTCAAAAATCTTATGTAATTAGAGCAGGATATTTACTTAACCATATTTAGATGATTTCCATTTGGGGCCATTATTTTAAAAGGAGAGAGAAGCATTTGTGCATAAAGCATTTGTTTTTCTCCACATTTAGTACCATTTCCTTGAGCTATATTCCCCAAAGTACAACTGTCTGAAATAATCATGCAGTTGCAAATAATCAAGCATTTATCCTTAAGTCACCCCTTCCCCCAGTTTAGGCCTAGAAATTCATTCCTCCTGCTGAGGCAACGTGATTTCTATTTAAATGCTTCCAGCTCTGCAGCAGAGCCCGTTTCATCACACTAGCTAATGGTCCTTTTAGCTAATTTCTCTTAGAAAAAAAATTTTAATCAATAATAATTTCATGTTTACCAAGAAAATCTTTATCTTACCACCCAAGGTATTTATTATCACAGAATGGTAGTTATACCATAACTAGACTGATTTCTAGAGAAACAGTATGGTGTAGATGACATATATAGAGCCCATACAAGGAAAGACCCAAATATAATTTGAACTAAAATCATACAAACTAGGTTTTTGCAGCTTCTGGATGATTATTTTTATTAGCAGCTCAGCTAAGGGTTTTTGCCATTTGGGGTTAGTTTATAGACGTCAGTGGTTTTAAAAACCACCATATGGTGGTGTTTCAGAAAAAAAGAAAACAAACCTTCAGGCAGGACCTTAATGTCCTTTCTTTTTTAAAAAATGTACTGAGTTCAGTTAAAAGTTTAGCACACTGCAGCTGAATGTACCGGGTCCTGTGCTGGGAATTCAGAAATGAAAAAGACACGCCCCTTTCCTCCAGGAGCCCAGCCTGCCCTACATTCACCCCAAGAAGGATTGACCAGTAAATACTGAAGTCTGAGCGTCATCTCTACTGTCAAGGAGTGTTGGAAAAAGACAAAAGTATGAAGGGCAATACTTAATTCAGGGATGTTTTACTTCCAGGAGCCTCACCTTGCATGCATCACACCAACCACTAAAAAGCATCTTCATTTCAGGTTAAACATAATTTCTATGTAGCCGTACCTTGAGTTTCAGTTGACTAAATGACTGTTATATTTTGTTAACATAATATAACACATGTGTTAACATCAATTCTGTTTTTTTTTTTTTAATACTTGGGAGCTAATAGTTGTTTCAGGATTTGAAAATCTTCAATTTTGCAAGGCTCGTGGCCCTAGGCCCTAGGCACCGTACCTGCCATGTCCAGGGAGTAAAAGGATGCTGACTCAATTCCATGTCATCTACAAAATGCCAGAGCATCGCAGGAACACAATGAGGCCTGAAGGGTCCAAGCAGACCTCCTAGGAAGTGGCAGGAAGAGGATCTGCGGCATAAGCCAGGACGACTGTCAGAGAAGGCACAGTGCCTCGTCGGGGAAAGCTGGGAGACTGGGATGCAGGAGAAATCAGGTGATGTGGGGGCAGGAGATACCCTGGGATGCCCTGGACCAGGGGGGTGTGTCAGGTGACAGCAGGAAATGCAGCCAGCCAGGGAGAACAGGCCAGAGAATGGAACGGACCTGCGAAAGCCACACGTCTCCAAGATGCATAAGAAAATAGTGGGCAGCTATGAAGGCAGGGATGCAAATGAAGAAGGCACCGCTGCCAGAAATGAGGTGAGCACCATCGAGGAGGCCAGACAGAGAACAGCATTTGGGTGAGGGGCCAACTAGCTGGAGGGCAACACATTCAGTGACTCGAAGACTAAGTAAACACATGTTCACGTAGGCCGGGCGCAGGTGGTAGAATTCACCAAGAAGAGATACGTATGGGAGAGGTTTCTCTTGCCCAGTCTTCACTGGGCACCCAATACGTGGAAGATTTGGTGTGTGCTTTTGACTTAATTCTTGAAGGCGGGCAGGGAGCATGCCACCGTTCAAGGACAAACACAGTGGAAGCTGTGAGAGAGACAGGTGGACTCAGAGGGAAAGTCAGGAGGACCTGCAGCAATTCACCTGATGCGAAGGTGAAAGTCAAGGTAGATTTCAAATCAGCAATCAAGGAGTTTTGTAAGGAAAAATGTTAGGTTCATCTAACCCAAGCCCCTCCTGTTGTATATTAAAACAAAAAGTCCAAAGACTTTTGCATCTGAATTGATACTGAAGTGAGCTGAGTCAGTTGAAGAGTTGAGTCTGAGTAATAGAGGCTGCAGAGAAGAAGGTACCCAAATAGACCACGTCGGGCAGGAACCTCGAGCATCCATGACTAAACTCAAGACACGAACTGAGAACTGTCGAGCGGCAGTGAAAACACGGCACACATCAGAACCAGAGAGGCTACCGGGCGGCCCGGCCCTTCCCTGCAGGTCAGTCCTGTCCCAGGGCTGCAGGCTCTCTAGCATGGGACAGAGCTGGTCAAAAGGCCTGTTGACCCCAAAAGAAACACACTTCTCCAAGGCTCTTCAGGTGATCAGTCCGAGGAAATATAATGTGAGCTGCATATGTAATTCTAAATTTTCTGGTATCTACATTTAAAAAAAAGTAAAAATAAGCAAGGGAAATTAATTTTAGTAATATAGTTTAATTCAATATAGTCAAACTCATCTTGACATGTATCAATATAAAAGTTATTCCTGAGATATTTTACATTCTGTTATTCACCCTAGGTCTTGGAAACTAGATGTTCCACACTCAGGGCACAGCTCACTTGGGACTGGCCACAGTCCAAGGGCTCACGGACAGTGAGCACCGCCTGGACGGCCTCACTCTCGATCTTAACTCCCCTCTGCCTGTCTGCATTTGGTTTGCTCCCACTGTGCCAGGAAGAGGTCCTACTCTCCCCAGATAAACACAGTCCTTGAGAGAGAGGCCTTATCTGCCAGGCCAGCAGGACACAGCCCAAGGCCTCCAATTAGTGGCCTCCGCGGGGAGTCGATCTGGCCCTACAGGAGAAAACGCTGGACCTGCTGCACATGTCCAGGGACTGAGAGAAAACAAGGTCACTGTCAAGGAAGCAGGGCTTCGGGCCAAAGGGGAAAGAATCCCGGGAATGATTAAAGTATTAACAGATAAGAACAGTCCCCTTGGCCACTCTGCTACGGGAACAGCACACTCATTTCAGGACAGACTGGAAACATTACCTTCTGAGAGGTATTCAAGTCTGCACATTCCACAGCCCAGTGCCTGGCTTACGGTGGGGGCTCGGGAAATACTTATTCAGCATATTAAAAACCACGTACTTTAAATTTTGAACTATTTCACAAATAGGAAAAATGGAGAGTAGGCCATACTGCTGGATGAAAAGGGATTCCTCTGTGTTCCAGCTGGTTGTTTTTACTACAGTGCAACTGGAATTTATAAAATTCCAAAAGTTTAATCTCTTAATACCTGTCCTGGTGACTACAGAATGCCACACCCTGTCTTGTTCTAGAAAGGCTTCACCGGCCCCATTCCCTGCCTCTCTGCATGTCCTCACCCTCCCTGTAGATTCCTGAATCTGTCTTTGAACCCCCAGCACCAAGGAGGTTTTACCAAATGAATGCACAAGTGAACAAGAGAAAGAATGAATAGATGAGAGTGTTTCTGGACTTGAATGTCTTTGAAGGGAAAAGATGCCTACTAAGTTCAACAAAGATTTATTGAGCACGTACTGTGTGCCAGGCACTGTCCAGAGGCCAGAGAGACACAGAAATGGACAAGACAGGATTACGGTTTCCTGGCCATCACTGCACCCAAAGCTACAAATGTTCACGGAAAGCACGGGTGTGCAGACACCACATTGGCACAACATCGAGAACACGTAAACCACGTGCACACTGGTCTGGATCTCATCCCGTAGGGATTCCTGCCTTTCCAAGAAGAGCAGGTAAGAAAAGGAAAGACAATTTACTAAACCTGAGCCTGGCGATGCACCACACTGGGCGGGGGTTTCACGCTCTGTCTTGTCCAGTTCTCTCAAAGACATTCCTCCCAGCTCTTGCAGTCTCTCACTTTCTCAGCTTCTCTTACTCCCGGGTGTTGCCACGCAGCCCAGCTCCAGCCAATAGGACAGGTAACAGAGGCAGCTTCGGTGCTTTGGGAAAAGCTTGTTCTTTCCTGATAGTAAGGGACAGACGTAGCTGACACCATCTCCCCCCACCTCTCCTGCTACCTTAAACTCAGATGTGAGCCAGCAGCCGTGGAAAGCCACGTGGACCCCAGGGCGTCCAGTGTGAGGGCAAAGGATACATGCTAAGGATGTAGAGCGTCGAGAGGACCTGGGCTCCCGGTAACAGCCAAGGGCAGCCGAACCAGTGCCAGCACCCACTCCCTCCACATCTGGTCTCTGGGAAACAGAAACCCATCTGTGTCAGTCCATGTTACTAAGTGTCCTGTTGCCGGCCAAACACACAGTAACACACAAATACATACAAACATGTACTACCTGGCATTGGCAGATATATGCTACAGGTAGAATTGTGTGACCCCCAGTGTCTGTGAATGTGACTTTGTTAGGGTCTTGGCAGATGATCAAGTTAAGATGGGATCAATAGAATGGATCCCACGCCAATATGACTGGTGACTAGATATTTTTGCCTGTCTTGGTCCATTCGGACAATTATAGCCAAATACCAGAGAATGGGTGGCTTATAAACAACAAACATTTATTTCTCACAGTTTTTGGAGCTGGGAAGTCCAAGATCAAGGTGCGGCCAGATTCGGTGTCTGATTTGGTGAGAGCCCACTTCCTTGTTCACAGACCGCCATCTTTTCACTGTGTCCTCACATGGCAGAAGGGGCAAGGGGGCTTTCTGGGGTCTATTTTATTTTAAAAAAAGGGCACTAATCTCATTCACGAGGACTCCACCCTCATCACCTAAACACCTCCCAAAGTCCCCACCTCCTAATACCATCCCTTCGGGGATTAGGGTTCAACAGAGGGATATGGGGGACACAACACTGAGTCTACAGCCTTGCGTCTATGCATGAGGCCAAGAGGGAAGTCGTGAAGATATCAAACGGGGAGGAGGGGAGAATCTACGCTGACACAGAGGCAGTTCCTTAGGGTCCCACGTGCTGATGAAATAAAAATACCCTTTTTCTTCTTTTTTCTAATACATCCGGCCCTATCCACCAGTCTGCTGGCCTCTCCCAACCAGACTGCCGCAGTCCTCAGGGCCGGTGGCTAATGCCTCATTGAGACATACAGAAGAAAGAAGCAACTGTGGTCTCAGCAGAGAGAGCCAGCTCTGTCTCATCCACAGGGACTGGGACTGCCTCGCCCCCACCAAGCGATTAGGAAGAAACACAGTTTTAGCCAACACATTCAGATCCGGAGGCGCCAGCTCTGAAAGTCTTCTGGAAGCTCTTTTTATTCCATTGTCCGAGGACTGTTATGCGCCAGTGCATGAGCTACCAACAAGTACTGTGTGGCAATTGGGGCCGTCAGGAAAAATTAATTTATGGGACTGTTTGTTTCTTTATGTTCTCAATCGCATAATAAACGGCCGGCTCCCAGGGTCTCTGCGAGCCTTCACACTCCCCAAGGCTAAGTTCTCTCAGAACACACACCCTAGATGAGGCTTCTGAGTGCAAGCAGGCACCAGAGACCAAAGGATTCCACAGACACAGAGAATACGCTGAATACCGTGAATTACTGTGCACGCATGTTATAGCATCTTTATCAGCTGCTGTTCTTCAACTCCCATATAAGAACCACGTGAATCTGCGGCCCACACTGCACTTACCCGGCAGATAGACTTTCTAGGAACTCTGACACCTCTTTACCTAGAGGACCCCAATCTTTCATTAGAAAGATCTAAATTCGTAAGGCTGATGGAGCCCCACCTCCCTCTCCTGCCCCTGTGGGCCTAACCACCAGCCCTGACCCAACACCCTCAAGAACAAATTCTGTTTGGTCCCAATACTTTGGCCCCCTTCCACACCAGCACAAAGCGCCCTCTTTTCTGCTTTCCCTCCTCTTCAAAGTCTACCCACATTCACTCCAGTTTCCATCAGTCATTTCTATCAACTCCACCAGAGTTCCCATGATACACACTTGGATGAGCACTTTCTGACCCTTGTGCGTCACTGTCCCCTCATCGCTGCTCCCTTGCTGGACTATGAGCACTTTAGGGAGAGGCCCGCTTCTCCTGCTTATCCTCCTCTGCACCACAGAGTGCCTCCAGCTACAGGACTACCTCCAGCCAGCCCATACAAGGCTCGTCGTCCGTGACAGTTGGCATTGTCTGCTGTCTGCAGGATCACAGGAGCCAGGACTGTCAATCAAGGCCTTCTTCCCTGCATCCCAGGCCGCCAGGGCTGCATGCTCCCGTCTTCACGCTCCAGCCCAAGCCAGCATCCCCACCCACTTTGCCTTCAGCCTCTTACAGTCCTGGGGTGTATTGCTCTGGGGCCTGACTTCCCAAAAAAAGAACCCGTTTCCTGGGATTTGCTCAGATCTTGCCGGAGTACAGAAAGTAAACTCGAATTCCATTTCCTCATTGATAATCTGCCCAAGGTTTCCCTCTTGAAACCTTGGGCAGACAGATTATCTTGTGTTCAATCACTTAACAACAAAGCCTTTAGAAAGAGCATGATAAGGCACCAAGGGAATGCATACGTGAGCAAGTTCCTGCCCCTGCCCCGGAGGTGCTTATAATGTAGTAGAGGAAACAGGACAGGCACATATATCACTAAAATTAGATCAGAGAGTTTTCACTGCACTCACAGGTTTTAAAAAGGAGCTGCTATGGAAGCACCTGGTAGAGAGGAGGTTTCCACCTGCAGAAGGAGAAAGACAAGCAGGGGCCCGGAAGGGAGGGGACCTGGCTTGAGCCTTAGACCTGCGGTCCACCCTCTTTGCCCCACACGCCTCTAGGCTATAAGATGCCAGTACTAGATGAGCAGGCTCCACCGTCCCCACACTAATGATCCTATAGCTTTAAGAAAAGGGCAACATGCGTGCTGAGCCTGGAAGGGTCATCAGGAATTTGGCACACAGAGATGGAGGGAGAACGTTTCAGGGTCTAAGTGTGGAGGCTGTTGAGAGATCAGCACTGGAAAGACAAGCTAGAAGCAAGTGGTGAAGAATCTCGTAATCAACCAAGGGGCACACTTGTGACTTAACAGGCAATGGTGTCTCAGCAGGGAAGTGACGAGAGGTCAGCAGAGAGAATAGGAGGGACACCACTGGATCGTGGCACGGCATCCCAGGAAAGTTCAACAGCACCTGCTGATTCTGGCTTCGGGACACCTACTGAGGAGAATGTTTCACCTTGGGGAA
This sequence comes from Tapirus indicus, assembly GCA_031878705.1. Taxonomy (NCBI): domain Eukaryota; kingdom Metazoa; phylum Chordata; class Mammalia; order Perissodactyla; family Tapiridae; genus Tapirus; species Tapirus indicus. The sequence goes on along the minus strand of CM062923.1, from coordinate 5,527,112 downwards.
GAAGAGGTCACCTAATGCGGAGATCTGCAAGTTTCTGTGAAGGGGATACTTCCCACCCACAGGTTGGGGAGAGTGACAGCCTCTCTGACCAGCAGGCTGCCCTTCCTGCAAGGGATGTGGGCAAGCGTCACTGGGGAAGAGGCGGCAGGAGATGGCAAGGGGCGCCATTCTGGGACATGAGAGCGCCTGCAAGCAGGCCAGAGACCGAGGGCAAATGGGGAGGGTCACACACCGCCCTGTCGCTGGCCAGTTAATGTGTCGTGGGCGCAGACACAGACTGTAAAGGGACTGCTCCCTCACTGTCTGCATTGCTACCAGGAGGTCCCACTTCAACACAGTCTGCACAGCCCCACCTCCCTCCAAACAACCTTAAAACGCTGCCACATCAAACATGCCCTGTTCCATGAAAATCCACCCTTTGGAAGCCAAAGTGTCCCAGGAAAACCATGATGTAAGAGGCGTTCCGAGGACAGACTCAAAACCCTGTTTCACCAACAGCCCGACTGAGAGACACTGTCAATACCCAGGTTCTGGATGTTGAATCCTCCCCTTTGCTCCACTAGGTCTGTGTTGAGTGCCTGCCCACAGAGCTGTGCTGGCGCTGGTGCACCGAAGCCTGTACCGCCACTTCCTTCCTCTGGGCTCACTTCCAGCTCGAAGGTTCTCACCCGCAGGCTGCTATCGCTGGGGAATCACGCCAGCCTTGCTCAGGCCACTCTGAAGACAGACACGTTCCCGGGCTGTAAAAACAGTGGTTGCCGCCCGCGGTTCCCCGCAGCTTCCCGGAACCCTCTCACCTCTACCAAGCAGACCTGGGGGTGGGACAGGGGTTGAGCAAATACTTACAGGGACAGAGACTCCAAAACCAAACAGTGAAAACCCCACATTCAGAGACAGCTGGCCCACCCTCCAACAGGGCAGTGGCAGAGCAGCCGGCTGGCTCAGCCCCACTGCGCTGGCTCTAAGCTCGCTGCCCAGCCCATACTGTTTCTTGCTGTTCCCAGGCCCAGAATCTGACCTTGACCCTCCAATTAGCCTGGCAAACTCGGACTCATCCTTGAAGTCCCAGCCCAGCATGATTGGCTCTGGTCGCACTCCTCACCACCGGGCAGAATGAGGCCAACGCCCCACTGCACTCTGCACACCGACCCTGCTGTTAGAACAATCTGTCAAAGCACTGGCTCCCGCCCCCACAGCCTCCGGAAGGTCACAGAATATAGCCTTTTCTGCAGGACTCTTGAGTTCAACACCAGGCTTCAACCGTTACCATGTGCATGGCCTCGGATGACACAACCACTCTGTGCTTCACCTCTCTCCTTTGTAAGCTGGGGACAGTAGCAATGCCTGTCCTGGGGGCTGTGTGAGGCCTGGACCCACAGCCATGCAGGGCACTTCCTATCAGCACCTGGTAATGGGAAACGCTGCATGAACAGTCACTACTGTCTCCTCTCTCTCCAGTGGCACACTCTAGGAGACTAGAAGATATCGGTTGACACACTTCTGCATGCTATCCAGGAACTTAGTTTTCTCTATAACATTGTATCCAGCTGGTCAGCTTGCTTCCTAGAGAAAGCCCTGCACTCAGAGTCTGTAGGCCATTTGGGAAAACAGACTCCAACTCAGGTTCTAGACTCCAGGAATGAAGGAGGATGGAGACTCTCATCACCAACGAACCACCCTCTTCAAAGCCTCAGCTCTCAACATAACATCTTTGAGAAAAGCCATTCTTGCAAAAATCCTTACAAACGGTTGCATTTGGTGAGTAGTTCTGCGATATTGATTCTCCTGGAAAAGACCTTTAAAGCAACACATTTTTATTTATGGATCATTTAGACCAACACCTTAGTTTCAGAGCTGAAGGAACTGGGGGCATGCAGGGAGCTTAAGACACTTGCCCAAGGTCACACAGCTGGGTCAGAAAGTTGTACAAATTCTGTCCTTCAGCCCCAAGCCCCAGCAGGTATGTGAACAGTTGCTTCAATTTAATTTCTTCCTCTAATTAAGAAAAGGTATTCGTGTGTGTCAGTAATGCAGAAATAGAAGACAGAGGAGACTGGTTTTGGAAATGATTACCTCAAATGACTTTTCTAGTCTTAAAGAAAGGCACCTTCAACTTGGTTCTTGGATCGCCAAGGTAGGAGGGTACCCAAAGTGAATAAGGAGAGGCTTCCTTTTCCTTAGAGACATTCCATGCTATCCGTCGCCTCTCGGCTGCCTCTGATATCCCGCACCCCAGGAATTCAGGGGGAGTCCTTGCTCAGCGACATTCCCTGAAGAATCTGAGGTCTCAATACCATCTGGAGTGGCTCCAGACCACCAAACCCCCAAGCCAGCTGACGTGTCTCCATCCTCCGCAGCTCAAGTGCAGGGAGAAGAACAGCAGCAGACAGTCAGGAGAGCCAGAGCCAGGCCCGGGCTGGCCACAGCTCTCTGTGTGGCTGGGGTCCCTGACCTCTCCTCTCCAAGTCTACAGTGTCCTCAAGGCCACAATGAGAGGCTGAGCTAGGAATCTGTGATGACCATCTAGCTCTGTGATTCTCAGACTACGAGGACAAGTCCCCCCCTGTCTCTACTACCAGAGAGAAAGGCTCCCAAGAGGAGGAGAAATTTGAACAAAAGAAGGTAGTGGGGCCAAATTATGAACCACAGTGGAAAAAACAGACGACGTGGCTCCTAGCGTCTGGCTGGGTGGCACGTTCACCCGCTGGACGTCAGCAGCTTCAACTGAATAGCGTGTGGTCCCTTCCAAGTCCCAAACCACATTACGTCCATAAGAGAAGCACTAGTCGCCTGTGGGTACCCACATCATTCATTCACTGGCTGCAGCTCTGCCTCTAGCCTTTGAGTTTGCCCTTCATTAGTTCCCCTTCCACGGTACTGACATCAGAATCAGGGCCCCTTTAAACACATGAACTTCCAAACTCCAACTGTGCTGAATCTGGAAATTTTCCAAGCCAGTAAAATTAGGTTATTTGCATCCTATTTTTTCATGAGGACCTCTATCCATGCCTGACCCACTGATAATCCGTACAGGCGGGGAGGGGGGGGGTCTGCTTCCAAAGCTCACGGTCCCCCTTCCCTCAACACTGCCTTAATCACTCTAAAGCAGGGCTCAGCTCACTCACTCTCCTCCTCCAAAACCATCAATGGCTCCCACTGCCACAGGATCAAGACCAAAGTTGGCCTGGAATTCAAAGAGTCCATGATTTGTCCCCATATGACCTCTCTAGTCATAATCCCTTTGCATTCTTTAAAAAATAATAAAAACAAAAATTAAAAAGGCACCAGAAAGCCCCAAGAGACCAGGTGCCTATTATCAGTACTGGGGGAGAGAACACAATCCCAGGAGCATTTGGGCTCCAGGCCCATGGGAAAGTTCCCAGCACAGACCTTGTGTTCCCACCCTCCTTCTCTGCTGGGCAATTCCCTCTGGCCACAGGCCCTTCCTACCACCTTGGACCTGCCCCCCTTCAAGCTTTGACTCAATGCTCCTCCTCATGAAGCAGCCCTGCCTCCTCTCCCTGCCTCCCCCTCTGGGGAACTCCCACAGCTCCACAGACATCTGCACCACCCCGCTTTATGCCTTTGCTTATAAACACATCTTATCTGCAGGCGAACCTCTCCCCTGAGGGCAGCCCCTGGCCAGATTCACTGGACCATGTTCTTACTGGATCCCCAGGCCCCACTGCCAAGAAAGTGCTTCCTCCCCATACCCGCGCAAAGCAAGATGTGGGGTCTCTTTCTAGGACAGGAAACAGATCCCCCTCCCACCAGGGCAGCAGGACCCTCTCCCGGATACTCCCCTGGGGCTTTATCTCGCTTTTCTCCCTTACCCCGCCTTCCACCTAGACAAGGCAAGTACAGGATATTTGTTGAATGGGCATTTTTTAAATTACTTACTGGAAAAAAGAGAGAGAGAACTTTAGGAGTGACCATCCTGACACCTGCCTATGGAGATCATCAGGGTACAAGTAACCCCTTCCTCCCGGTGATCCTGAACCTCCAGGTTTGCACAGGCGAACAGAGCTGGGTGCCCAGGATGGTGCAGGGGAGCCGGGGAGCCTCTGCTGGAGGGTGGAGTGGGGAGACCCGCAGGGAGCTCCCCCGCAAGCCCCTCGGGAGAGGAAGGCTTGGAGGGAGGAAGGCAGGGGCTGCAGTCATCTGGGCGCCTGGATGTTCAAAGCGCAGGACCCAAGGCAACCGACCCACTTCGGCCAGGCTGAGCTGCCCGCCGCCGCCCCGCGCCCCGGCCGTTCGCCCTTTCTGAGACTTCGTAGTCTGGGGTCCCCCACCCAGTACAGGCCCCCGTCGGCCACCTCGCCCTCCGGACCCGGGCCCAGGGACGCAGCGCTGCAGATGGGACCCGAGGTTCCCAAGTGGCCGCGGCGCTGGGGCCACCGAGGCGCAGGGCCAGGGTGGCGCCCTCGGCACGGAGCCGGCGGGTGCCCACCCGCGGACCCCGCCAGCGACCCCCGGCCCGCCCCGACCCGAGCGCCAGGGACCCGGCTAGGCCGGCGTGGGGCGAGCCCGAGGCCGGCTCCGCAAGGCCACAGCCCCCCGTGCCCCTCGGCCGCGCCCCTCTCCCGTGATGCCGACACAAAGGGGACGTGCGTCACCCACCTGGTCCCGCGCGGCCGGGGCTCCGGGGGCCGCCGCTCCTGCTCGGCCGCGGGCGGGGCTCCGAGCGCTCGGCGCGATGTCCGGAGTCCGGCGCCCGGCGTCCGCTCTCCGGGGTCGGGTGCCCGCCGCCCGCCGCCCCGCGCCCGCGTCCAGCCCGGAGCCGCCCTTTATTCCCTGCCCGCTCCCCAGCCGGGGCGCGCAGCCCGCGGGGGGAGAGTGGGCGGTGGCGAGCGGCACAAAGACGCGGGGCCCGGGCTCGGCCGAGCGCCCCCGCCCGGCGCGCAGCGCCCCCTGCCGGCCGCCCGCCCGCGCCCCGCCCTCCGCCGCGCAGGCCCGGGAGGCGCCGGGCCACCGAGGTGCAGCCGCCGTTCCGTGTCTCGTGGCCGCCGGAATACGGGCCCCCGATGCCAACACTCGGGGGGAGGGGGGAATATCAGTAAGCTAGGAAAGAAATGGGTGACCCAATCAAACCTCATAGCCAGGGGACGGAAAGAGCATCGGGCTGGGCACCAAGGCCTGCGGTCAAGTCCCCGCTCGCCACAGACCAGACAGACAGGAGCTCGCCATTGGGCTTCCCAGAGCCTCAGCTCCGTGCCCTGTCGTATGAGGACCTTGCGATGAAGGCTGAGGGCCTTTCTATGACGGCGTCACATGAGATGTCTTTCCGTCCCACGACCTGGTTGCTTTGAGGGATGGAGAAGAGGGGGCAACCCAGATGGTCCCTCAGTTTTGTGAATACCCGAGCCCCAGGCATAGCAATTCATTTCCTGTTCTTAGGGGTTCTAGCTTGTTAGAGTCAAAGATCTTTGAAGGTAGAATCCCTGTAAGATTTACCTTTGCCACTCCCTTTAGTAGAAGTTTCGCAAGGGCTAAATTCGATGACTGTCAGGCATGCATATCTGAACAAAACTAATCGGTGCGTATGAAAGAGTGCCTCCTTCAATGCATAGACTCTTTTCTCCAGAATTATAGGAAAATACACCATATCTTTCTTCGTTAACAGCATACCCTCCACACTGTCTGTTCTGGAATTCTAATGCCATCACCTTCCAGCCCTGTGACCTTAAGCAAGTTACTTAACTTTTTTGTGCTTCAATTTTCTTACCTGGAAAAATGCAGGTGGTAACAGTAAGTGTGTCATTGAGATCCTGGGAGGGATGAAATAAGTCAGCTATGCATAAAGTATTATCAGCATCACTGGCAAATGGTAATAACTTCGTGGTCCTTGGCTATTGTTCATCTCATTTCCCCAAAACAATTATAATACAAGATTATTAGCTATCTTGACACTCTGCATAATTTGTCTTCCTCTGCTACATATGCATCTTTTTAAAAACATAAATCTGTCTCGTCTACATTGAGAAGTTATTCTGGTAAATATTTCCCCTCCTCAAAGATATGAATGAGCACTTGCCTTCTGAAGTCTTGGTCAAATTCTTTGTAGAAGCGTCATTATTCAAGAAAAAGGCCCAATGGGAAGAATCCTGACACTTGGTTACTCCACCCTCTCACTAGAAGATGAAAATGCCATCGCCTGCATAAAAGCCTGAGCATCACAGAAAATATATGCACCCCTCCTATACTCTGGCTGTGGTTCCGGGAAAGTGCTGGTCTGATACTGCTTACGAATGGGTGATGAAATGAATGAATGGACGATGACTGCAGATACACAGGGAATGGAAGTGATCCCGTGTGCTCTGTGGTGAATCCGTCCACACTGAGAGGCAGACATTTCTTTGGTAAACAGGGGCATAGAATTCAAGTTGGAGGAGCAGGGAAGGAGCAACGGGGGCGGGCAGGGAGGGGGTTGAGCGACAAAACCAACCTCTTACCCAACTGTGTAATTGAGGCTTGTAAGTGCTTAGGGAGGGATATGTGTGTGACCTCATTCCCGTGTTTGTTTGTCTTTGTGAATGCAATTGTTGTTGGGGAGATGGGGAAAGAGGACATCATCATTGATAATCCAGTTTGCAGCAGTCCACACAATGCGTCTCAAAGGTGATTTTTCTCTGTGAAGTCTTCCCAATCCATCACCACTTTCCCTATCCCCAGAGCTCTGAACTCGTGTAATATTTAGTTTGTTTCTGTTAATCATGGCATCTGTCATACTTTACGTTTGGGATATTTACTGTCTGATTATTAGATCCTAAGAGTCTGTAGAACGGTGATGAAGTCATTTTTCTGTGTATTCCCCACAGGCCTTGAGCATCCTAAGTGCCCAGTAAATAGACTGAAATCATCTACTCTAAGCTCTGCCTTGGAGCAGCCATCCCGCTTTTCTCCAACAAGCTGCCTGTGGCTCTCAAGGTCGTTTCTACTCATCACTGCTTGATCTCCAGTCCAGCTCCCTGCACAGGTCATGACTTTGAACCATCTTACACAGAGGTTTGTCATGTCAAGTCCATTTTAAAAGAAACTCTTTGTTCCTAAATGTTTTGTGACTCATCATTCACTCATTGAGCGAGCATTTTTGATTACCTACTATGGGCAAGATGGTAAACAGACCAGAGAATTAGTGCCTCTGTAAAGGGTCCAGAGGCTGGAGAAATGGAATGCCATTCTGAAGTTTCCCCTCTAGACACAAAATTGAGGGGAGCTCAAGATTCACACTCATGGCTTAAAATACAAACTTTTTAGACAGTGGAGTTTGTATGGATTTGTAATCATACATTCTATAAGTACAGAAAATTCACATTTCTTTAATTTTTAAATTAACTTAAACCCCAATTCTTTATTTCTAGAGAGTAGCAGGCAATCAAATGTCAGTGTTGTTCTGACTCCCTCCCTTGGGACACACAGAAATCTGAGGGATTTCATGGTGCTGGGATGTGGGATGTAACCTGCCATCCTCAGCCCAGCGCTCGGTCCGCTGACAGTCTCCTCCAAGCCCTGCCGTGTCTTTCAAGCTGGCTGTGCACAGCTTCTCATCCAGGTGCACAGCTCCCCAGGTGAGCCAGGAGGCCTGAGAGATTCCCCACCTCCCAGGGCAATGCCAAGTTCCTGCCACTCTCAGGGCTTCTTGGGAAAGCTTCCCTTGTCCACACGCCTGCCGCCCTCCCCTCAAAGGCCTCCTCTCTTTCTTTTCCGGCCTAGACATCCCAAATAACTCTTCTGTGGGTGGAGCATCCACATGAGACAGGATGCAGAGAGGTTGTCTTCAGGCAGCTCTGCAGACACCCCTGGAGCTAGATAAAATGCAAGACTTGAGCTATTTTCCTAAAACACCAGGGGAAAAGATGCAAAAAAGCCAACATACATTACTATCACAATAAAATGTGTGGTCAAAATAACAAAGAATAATAGCTTAAGGAAGAAAAACAAAACAAAAGGAATAAAGACAAGTGAAGAACAACAGTGCCGCCATGGAATGAATTGTGTCCCCCAAATTCTTATGTTGAAGTTCTAACCCACACCCCCTCATGATATGACCTTATATGGAAATAGGGTCATTGCACATATAATTACTTCAGATGAAGTTATACTGGAGCAGAGTGGGCCCTAATCCAATATGACTGGTGTCCTCATAAAAAGAGTTAATTTGGAGACAGACTCACACACAGGGAGGGCACCGTGTGAACATGAAGGCAGAGATCGGGTGATGCTTCCACAAACCAAGGAATGCCAAAGATTGCCAGCAACCACCAGAAGCTAAGAGAAGGCCTGGAACAGATTCTCCCTCACAGCCCTCAGAAGGAACCAACCCTGCCAATCCCTTAACCTCAGACTTCTGGGCTCCAGAACTGTGAGAGAATAAATTTCTGTTGTAGGAAACACTCAGTCCATGATCTTTTGTTTCTGCAGCCCTACAAACTAATACAAGCATCTAGAAGGTGCTCAAGTTTGACTACAATTTAGAGAACCAGTGTCATAATAAAAACTAAAATACCATACAAAGGTGGTAAAATAAAGGATAATAAACAAGAAGGTTACTATGTTAATAAAAAAAGTAAAGGGCCGGCCTGGTGGCGCAGCGGTTTAGTCCGAGCTTGGCAGCCCGGGGTTCGCTGGTTCGGATCCCGGGCGCCCGCCGACGCACTGCCTGTCAGTCATGCCGTGGCAGCGTCCCACATAAAGTAGAGGAAGATGGGCACGGATGTTAGCCCAGGGCCAGTCTTCCTCAGCAAAAAGAGGAGGATTAGCAACGGATGTTAGCTCAGGGCTGGTCTTCCTCACCAAAAAAAAAAAAAGTAAAAATATTTTCCCTGGCATCCTCCCAGACAGTGGAGACATTTTCCATCCTGCTCAGCACCACATCCAGCACAGGAAGAAAAATTTATGGACACTTAATAAATACTTGTTGAGTGAACTAAATGAATCTTTTCTTCTACAACTTTCCGCTAACGTTCTTCTCTATGGCTTGGATGCCAGTGCCATAGATTCTGAATAGACCTTTAGACAAGAGAGAAAGTTGTGTCTGATCTTTTCATTTCCCATATGGAAACACTGAGGTTTAAAGTGGCCCTTGACAGTTCCCAGATCACTGCTAGCTAGTGGCATAAATGGTGCTGTTACTCGAGGTTCTTGGCTGATTCAGAGTTCTTTTCATGTTTCATTACACTGCTTTTCTATACTAATCAATAGAATGTGGCCCTTGTGGCTGGACAGAATTTTAAAAGGCTTTGGAATGGAATGATTAAATTACATTCAACATGAGGTGGGCTTAATTGTGGGCAGACAGTTAACGCTCACTAAACATACATGTGCTTCTCCCTGTGGCCCAGCCCCATGCAGTTAGGTGAGGGTGTGTGGCCCATTTTGTTCAATAGACTGTGGGCAGGAGGGTCACTTCTGGGCTGAAGCAGAGAGAAGATGACAAGACGTCTACCTTGCCATGCCCCTCACAGTGATCCCAGAGCCACCTGCTGAGATGGTTGGATCACAAATGAAATCCGCCTGGATCTCTGGGTTCCTTCTTGGTAGGACAACTCCTCAGAGAGTGTATGTGTTAAGCTACTGAAACGTTAGGGTGTGTTTGTTACTGCCAAGCTGTCTGGTCTATGCTGGCTAATGCATTCATTATAGACTGGTTTTGAGTAGAAGTAATTTATTGTGCTGTGTCCTAAAGAGAGCCAAAGTGCAGTGCCAGCTAAGTTGAGTAAATTGTCAGGTCTTAGACATGAGAGCACATTTGAGCAGGTAGCCAAGAGCCAGGAAAATACAGGAAATTGGAAAGAATTGAGGTTCAGGTGGGCAGAAAGGAAACACCATAAGGAAATCAGGATCAAGTCAGAGCAAGACATGGGGCACCCAGAGCTCACTCCTCATGGGTGTGGCCACGTGTATAACCTCTTAGAGGTTTAAAATAAAGGATGGAATAGGGAACAAGACGCAGTGCTCCATCCACTGAACAGGGCTTGGGTGGGGGAGACCTGACAGGCATAGTGGGTGCCGCAGTGCTCTGTGCAGCCCCCTCCACAAGACCAAGGCTCTCACTCCCCCAGCTGCTGGGAGTGTGGGGTGTTGATGGCTTACTTCCTGGGAATTAACCTATGCCAAAGGGAGCTACCCTGCTGCACCCAAATTTACCCCCTTTCTGGAGGTACCTGCTTCCAATAAGTGGTGCATGCGGGGTTAAAGGCCTGCCCCAATTGCCTTCAATAACTTGGGCCAGCCCTGAAGGGTCCAGCCGAGAGTTCTACCAGCTGAGACTCTGTTGCGAAGGCCTGCCAGACCTTCTGCTCCCCGCCACTCTGTACAGGTGCCATTCCCAACAGCAGCTCTGGCCGGAAGTGTCCATCTTAGAGTCTGTTTCCCAGGACCAGACTGGAGACAGTAAGTGAAGATTGGGGAAGAGCTCCAGCAGGATCTCAAAGGGGAGAATTAGGAAACACATCCCCCCAACCACGGGTCCTCTGGTTTGGTGGGGCAGTGGGTTTGTCTATTAGAAATGAGGGTGGCGGGTGAGCTTCGGGCAGGACCTGCAGGGCCTTGGATACCAAGTGGTGGTGGAAAGTTGTGGGGGAACCTGGGGAATAAGAATAGGACTCAATCTACAAGGGCCCTTTCTGGGCCTAAACAGACTTGGAGAAGCCATTGCAGACTACTATGTTGTGTTTCCATTTGTTCTGATAAAGAAAATGGCAGCAAGTGGATATATAGGAGTCTATGAGGAAGCCATTTGGTATAAAACTAATTCAGCCTGACCTTGTTTTTCCAAAAGGGCCTGACTGGCCTTTGAACATGCATTGTGTATCTGCTTGGAGCATTTACAAATGCCCTTAAGATAAGGATGCAACTTCCCCTACATTAGCATTTCCTTAAGGATAAGCATTTCTCCCTAGGCTAGGATTTGATTGTTGTGCTCATCCTCTGACCACCCAGCTCAAGACAGCAGACCTGCTACCTGTGGTGTCCATCAAAGGCTGTGTTACAATCTTGTGACTATTGTAAAAAGGAAATTGCATTCATATGTGATATATGCTCTTTGATGGTATAAAACCACTCTGTACACCCCACTTCTTTGGTGCCCTTCCTTCCCTGGGGAGGAAGGCCCCAGGCTATATAGTCCTCAAAATTTGGCTCAAAATAAACTCACCCCAATTTTGATTTATAGATTGGCTATGGATTACTTGCGTCCACAGTTTCTAAGAACTGTTTCATTTGTATTTAACTTTTATTCTGCTGTGATTTTAAATGTACTCAGTCTTGGACTATTCAGTCTCCTCAAAATACAGACAGTCCATGAAAACCTCTCTCTACACACACACACACACACACACACACACACACACACACACCCCACCACCACCACCACCACCACCACCAGCAACACAACAACACACACAGATAAACTGCCTCCCCCTCAACGGCCCGGTAAACCTCAGCTCACTGCTGGTGCCTGTGGTGGAGTCTCCATGACTCCTTTAGGTCGATTAATCTTTCTGCCCGTCCTGAGTGCCCAGCGCTTTTGTTGTTCTCATTGTGTCTGTGTGTCTAGCACTGGACATGACTGAATGTGACATTAGAATGAAAGAATGCAGCTTCCTCTCTCCCTTCCCCATTTTGTGTGTGTACGACCATCTGGATTGACTCTCTCCACCTTTTCCTCCTCTCCCATTTCATGTCCGTGTATGAACACGGGACCTAATGGGCTGTGTTTCTGAGAACTTATTCTTTTCACAGGATTGCATGGTAAGGTCATATCCCATTTCCCCGAAAGAAGACACACACTGACATTATCTAATCATCAAGAGAAGGCTCCACAGATTAAAACAAATAACAACAAAACCCAACCCTGAGATGTGAGGTCCTGGTCTCAGGCAGGAGGGATGGAGGGAAGACCTCTCCCTCCCATCTTGGCTCTGACTGGTCTACACTCTGAAGAGCCCAGGTGAATCCCTCCAAGTGTTACTGAGCCGTGGATCTCCGCCACGTGAGGGCAGGCCAGCAGGAATCGCTTGCCCTGAACTGAAGGGGCACCTTGATCTTTACTGCCAACCTCCAGAACTGTGAGAAATGTCTTTCTTTTAAGCCAAGCAGTCTGTGGTGTTTTATCATGGCAGCCCGAGCCAAGACGGGTCAGTTCCATTCAAACAACACTGGAATGCCTACTCTGTTAGGCTTCCTGGAGAAGGTGACATCTGAGTCATGATGTAAGGAGCAGAGAGATATCCCTCATGAATATACACAGCTCCAGCCTCACATGTACACAGGTTTTCTGACATCTCAGTAACAACTTCCTTGTGGAGAGGAGTTCTCCAAAAGTTGATTACAATCCAAACTCCAAGAGAGAACTGAGAAAGGTCAATCTGCAGACAGGGAGCTAAGGGGGTTTCAGGGTGTGACATTGTGATTTATAATAAGAAAGATGTATTTCGTCTTTGTCCCCCTTCCTGGCTCAGAGCTCCTAAAACCCTTGGAATTTTCTAGGTCCTGAGAGCAATAAGGTGTCTTTTCTTATGTCAATGAGGTGACATTTGGAGAGCTCTGAAGGTTGGGGGCTGGTTGCCAGGGAACCAACCATGTGATTAGAAGGTTGGAAATTTCAGTCCTACCCCCAGCCTTCCAGGAGGGGAGAGGGCCTAGAGGTTGAATTGATGGCCAATGGCCAATAATTTCATCAATCGTGCCTATGTAATGAAGCCTCCATGAAAATAAACCCCAAAAGGACAGGTTCCATAAAGCTTCTGGATCAGTGAACACACAAAGGTACTAGGACAGTGGCGCGCTTGGGAAGGGCGTGGAAGCTCCCAGCCCTTTCTCCAACCCTTGCCTTATGCATCTCATTTATCTGGCTGTTCCTGAGTTATATCCTTTTATAATAAACTGGTAATCTAGTAAGTAAAATTTTCCTCTGAGTTCTGTGAGCTGCTCTAGGAAATTGATTGAAGGGAACCTCCGATCTTTGGCTGGTGGGTCAGAAGCACAGATGACAACCTGGACTTGCAACTGGCATCTGAAGTGGTAAGGGGACAGTCTTGTGGGACCTGACATTCTCTCCAGGCAGGTTGTGTCAGAATTGAGGTGAATTGTAGGACACCCAGCTGGTGTCAGAGAATTGCCTGGTGTAGGGAAAAGACTCGCGTGTCTGAATTGGGAGCAGAATCGAACAGGGACAAGTTGTGATGGTCCCGAATGAAAAAAGAAATTACTTTTTACTGCAGTTTCCCAGATCCTCCAGGAATGAGCTTGCACAGAAAAGCTTCAACTTTATTATTGTATATTTTTTTCTAGATAAAGCGAGTTCCCAGAACATGAGATACACTCATATTCATAAGCAAATATGTAAACAACTCAAAAACCAAATCCAGTGATTTTTTTTTCAAATTAACTGTGGTTTTCTGAATGCCATTGAATCTCTTCTCATCTACTAGTGTGAATTGTTAAAAACTGGCTGTTCTCATTGAACTATAAGAATGCTAATTGGCTTTTAAATCCTTCAGAAGATATGTGGAAAATAAAATTGAGGATGAACTCAATTCTATTAAAAATATGCATGACTGGAAAGATAGGAAGTAAATTAGCAGTTACCTCAGGGTAATACAATTATGGGTAATTTTTATTTTCTTCACTTTGCTTTACTCTGTTTTTCAAATACACTCCAAACATGTATTACTTTTAGAATCATGAAAAAAATATTGTGAACATCTTTCTGATCTTTCAAGCCCATCTCCGTGGCTCCTGCGTTGGACTGGCTCTGTGGGTTTTCTGTGTAATTTCCCCTCCTCCTCCCCTGACTGGGAGGGCACAAAGCAGCAGGGCTGGATGTTGAGCTGTGCCCCCCAAATGTGGCTGTCAGAGGCCTGACAGTGATCAAGGACTCGTGTTGCCTCTTGAGTCTCTTTCACGGTCTCAAGCCCCGGATCCGACCTGTGTCCTCTGGGGCCAGAGCCCATGGGAGGCAGGCCCCCAGGATGAGGCAGGTAGTGAGGCCATATCCTTCCTGAAGAAGTGAGTGTTGGTAACCCGAGGTCAAGTGCAGGGGCATGTCTGAGAGAGTGCTGAATGCCTGAGGAGGCCAATCTGAGTCTCCAGGGCATGAGGTGGACACGGGGGTCAGGAGTGTGGAGCCCTTGGCTCCAAGAGCTGGGACAGCGGGTGGGAGGAAGAGCAGGCAGACCAGGGCAGCACTTGGTGTTCACAGGCTACTGGAGCAGACGTGGGGGCAGCCGGAGGCATTTGAAGGGTCAGGGACCGAATGGACAGCTAGGAACCAGGGGGCCAGGGGCTCTGCACCTCCTCGGGACTCTGTGACCCCAGACTCCTGTCCCTCGGACTGCAGACGAGGTCACCTTCAGAACAGTGACGCTGCAACCACTTGTGGTGTGGAGGCCTGTGCTATTCCCGCTGCCCCTCTGCGGGAATTCATTCCTTCCCACCTGATCAGGTTTTAGACGCTGGGTCCCCAAGATACTGGTTTTCATTTTAGAATACAAAGAGGGTTTTCCCCAGTGGCTCATCTCCACTCAATCTTGTTGCCGAGGGGGTTGTCTGAAATGTGCTTATTAATTATTGATAACCTCGTTGATTTTTAAAATGTGCTTGCCTTTAGCAATGGCAGTTGGTAAAAGCACGCAATTACTTTAAACACACACCAAGGAGAGACTTCATTACATTGACCCACTGAGAGAGAAGGCAGTGTATAAAAAATACTTTAATGTATTACCATATATCTTACAATACGTCGGACCAATACTCAAGAGCATCACATATGGAGCATAAAAAATATATATATATATATATAATTTTCCCTAAAATCTAAGACATCCTATAAATACTCAAGACAAAAGACTTAAAATCTTACAGCAGTATTAGTCTTCATCTAATCACAGTGGATTAAACAGTCCTTTCGACAAGAGGGCAGCCTACATGATGACTTACTGCCTGATGGAGCCTTACTGTGACTTTGTTCTCTTTTTTTAGTATCTTGGTTCTCTCTGTCGACCCAACAACTAGACTCCAGACTCCAGAAAGTAAAGAACAGGAACCTCCAATTCAGATGATTCAGCCAGACGGCTTCACTCATCTTCAAACAGAAGAAAACAGGCAACTTGCATACCATTTATCACTAAATAACAGGGACAAGTCATACTTTTTAAACCAATTGCTGTTACTAATGTCTGATATTTCTAGGTTTCTTAAGATAAAATTCCTTTCATAGTATTACAGTGTAAACTTAAGCAATAATTAAAAGCATCACAAAATATTTGCCCTTAACACATAAATTGAAATACCTCAGTTAAATTATCCTTTGTTTTCATAATGAAAACGAACATGTTTCACAAAACTCTGACACTCATAATTAAAACCGAAAAAATAAAGCAAAATGTTATATCTGAATTTTACTCTAATGCTAGAAGTCCCTGTTTCTCCCCCTTAAGAAAAATGAACATTTGAATATTTTAAACATCAAAGCTGTGCAAATCCTGACAGTGCGTAAGGAAGGGGGGTGGTGGTGCAAAAACAACTGGAAAATATATTTACGATAGCTCATTTCTTTTCTTTTTTTTTTTGATGAGGAAGATTGGCCCTGAGCTAACACCTGTTGGACAGCTAGGAACCTTTTTTTGCTTGAAGAAGATTGCCCCTGAGCTAACATCTGTGCCTCTATTTTGTATGTGGGTAGCTGCCGCAGCATGGCTTGACAAGTGGTGTAGGTCTGCACCCAGGATCCAAACCTGCGAACCCAGGCCACCAAAGCAGAGCTTGTGAACTTAACCACTATGCCACCAAGCCAGCCCCTACAATATCTTATTTCTTAAGTGCAGTTTTTTGATTTGTTCTGTTTTATATTTCCCTTTTTTGAAAAGAGAAATACAGTTTCCTTCAGCTCGAGAGAAATTCATTCCTACTCAGAGGATTTGGGTGTATTTGCGCTTCAGATTCTATTTCAAAAAATAATGATTGAACACTTACTGTAGCCAGACAGTGTCTCTGGTGCTTCCACGTACGCGATCTTTTCTTATTGAACTTACTCTTGTTGAATAATGTGAAGATCAGCAAAGTGTGCTCATGTTAAGTAAAAAAACCTTTATGTTTATATTGATTATATCAACATCATCATAGCTTAGATACTATCAAAATCTATAAGGAAAAAACTTTCTAATTCATTTTTCTCTTAGAAAAATAAAATAAAATGGAAAATATATGACAATCTATGTGATTTTAGATGGGACACAAACATATTTCAGTTGAATTACAGTGACTTAAAATTTGAAGTAGAAATATCTTTTCTGAGAACAAAATCATAAAAACCAAACCTTTCAAAATCACCATCTTGAAAATAGATCATGAAGCAGAATTTCTGCCTAGTGGCTTAATGGAATCAGGCAACATTTAAATGCCACCTAGTGAGCGACATGGGAATGGCAACTGGATTAAAATGACTTTTTTTTTTGTTGCTTGGGTAAAAAAATTTCCATGGTTTTTGCTTTTTTGAAACAATGATAGGAAATTATTGTTCTCCAGGCAATGAGATACTGTCTAGGTCACATAAACAAGCTGCATGTGATATTTCCTCAAGGAGAGAATTCTGTTCCCTGACCCAGTTTAAGTGACATCTTCCCTCAAGCTCTTTCTTAGGAAGGGAAGGCCCAGGTTCTCCTCATACTGGCCTGGATTATACCTTATTTCAAGTGATTGAGAGTGAATTAAGAAATATTATATTGTGCCATGGCTTTATCTACATAAAGTTCAGGTGCATTCTAGACTCTTCATCACATTCTTTCCTATACACTCGCCCAGTGCTTTTTCAGAACAGCTCAAGCCGATCCAGAAAGCTGTCACTTTTCAGAGATTTGGGGCCAACCATCTATTCAAATAAACTCAAATGTTTATGCTAAGAATCTTGGAAGAGGATGGAGAGCAAGAGAGACAGCTAACATTCATGGAACAGTCAGCATGGGCCTGGGCGGTACAGAGCATCAGTAGATGCACTATTCCTTGCAGGTGCTTACTGAAGACTGATAAGATTATCATTTCTTATTCTTCAAGACATCTGTTGACTATTTCTAAACTTCTGGGTCAAAAGTCCAAGATTGCATGGTAAAAAGACAGAGAAAGAAAGAGTTTACAACAAGCAGAAATAATCGGGGGAGATATTTTGTTATTTTTCCAGATATGAAAATTGGCATCTCGATATTTAGCAGAAAAGAACAGACTCTCTCAAATGAAAGAACTGGAAAAATAAATGAAAACACAGGAGTATTGAAATGAAAATACAGGAGTCACAGTAAATACTGCTCAAAAAATAAAATCCAAAATAAGCTAATTAAAGTTAGTGGTTTTGCATTATCTATGGATGTCAATTATCCAAGATATTTACGTGTTCAGTGACCACAGATAATCAGATATTATGTGCAGCAAAAAATCAGATTTGGGACCACTAAGAAATGCCAACAGGAGGCATTGCTGACAGTGGCAGCCACACTTTGAGTAAGAGGTCCCCACAGGTGTGCTGAAGGCTGGCTCCACTTCCAACGTTACCAGTCCAGCTTCAGGTCTGCCTTGCTCCATATGTATTTTCCTCCTCGCTTCAGAAACATCTTTTCATCAAATCCACTGAATTTTATAGCTTCTTCTACTCCAACATCCAGGATGGACTTAGAAGGATCCTTCCGCCCGTTTCTACAGTTCAGAAAGCGCATCTAGAAAATTCATGACAGAAATTGGGATATTTCCATATAATTTATCCTGTAAAACTCAATTTTGAGGATTTGTCCAAAATTATTTTTGATATTCCAATCATTTCAACAAATGTTTATTGAGAACTGTGGCCAGCTACTACATTGAGGATACTGAACTCCTTGGACACCATCTCTCTACTTAATGAACTCGTGTTCTCAATGAACTGACATAAACACATTAGATTGATTAAGTGCATGGTAAACAGAATTAATATGTCCACAAGAGGGGCATGCCCCTCCATTGTGCAGGGGGGTAATCAGGAAAGGCTCCCCCAAAATGTTGATGTCTGAATTAGGTTTTGAAATTGTAAGTTAGAGAGAACAGTATTATAAAAGCACAGAAGCATGAAATAGTGTGGTGTGTTTGGGAGACTGTAGGTAGGTGACATTGCTGGAATAAAAACTGTGTGTGTGTGAATATATAAGTGTAAATATTAATAAGGGCTTCTTTAGAGAGGAGAGAAAGTGATAAGAAAGGAGCCATAGAGGCAGGCAGGCACCAGAGCAAGAAGAGTTTTATGTCCTGCTAAGGACCTGAGTTTTTATCCTCAATTAATCACCTGACAGGTGGGAATGAGGTCTTCACACTTCTTGTTACCTACCATGGCTCTGAGCATTCTGTAGGAACTCCAGTAGTACTTGTTGAATCAAATGTTCTTAAACTGCCAAAAGCAAATTTTAGTTCCACTATGTTTGTCCCAACTGTGTGGAGACCAGAGTTTGTTGAGGAACATTGATCAAAATCTCCAGCCAATCATGATACTCCAAAAATAAATTCCATTTGACTTTTCCTGTCTACCTAAACCCACAAACTGAACATTTGCGTGATCAGTTTTCCCCTTATGCTCCATAAAGAAAGTTCACGTTGACAAAAAATGAAACGGCTGTGATGCATCATTGATTAAGTTGAGAAGAATAAAATACCAAAGTCACAATAAGCATTTCTCAAAACACCAAATCCCATTTAAATCTTGAAGCCATTTTTCTTGTTGGAGCTCTTTTCTTAAAAAAAAAAAAAAAAAAAAGACAAGGGAAAGCTAAAAGAGATGTGTTTTCAATTTGGAGAAGGGCAGATTTTCCTTTTCCTTTGGAAGGCAGCGGGGGAAGGGATAATATCAGTGGCTTTTGGAGAGGAACTGTAACCTCTTCTCACCAAAGCCAAGTCAGAGGACAAGCTGGCAGCATCTGAGAAATTAAAGGTAATGTAAAGTGTGATGTGACCTCACTCCAAAGTACCCTCAATGCCCTTTTGCTGGAGAACCCGCAGCCCAAAGCATAACTCTGCTTTGTGTAATGTCAGCTTCAAGGTGACGTCCATGGATCCAGAGCCACACAGGAGACACCATCGCCCGGGGGTTAGTGCACATACAGGAACCGGGTTCCAGCTAATGCCTGCCCAAGTGCTTGGCTCAGAACTTGACACAGTGAAGTAAGGGCTCTAATAGTAATGCCAATCAGTGACAATAAAAATATGAAATGTTGGATAAGAACAAACATGGACTAAATGGCTATGCTCATTATAACTCAATTCTAGTATTGCTGCTTAATTAATTTTTAAGTGATAATTTTATAATTCATTAGCAGTACTCACATATTCATCCAGAATAAGGTAGGAATCCTTCATCTGCAAAGGAGAAATTAAAAACAAATTAGTTTCAAGTGTATTTTCCCTTATGGTTGCTCAACTATCTGTCTTACAATGTTGGTGTGTTTGTGTTTTATTACTTCTGGATTCAACGTTTCTTACATCCCTTGAGTGTCTTTGGTTATGTCCCTTACAAGGTGAGCCATCTGCCGGTCCCTCATCCCCAACTAACACACATCTCTGGGGGCATCTGATTGTGTCCATTCAGATTCCAGGAGATTCACACAGGCTAGATTCTCTGCCCCGTGCTGAAAGGGACAGAGGTCACCTGAAAGCTTCTCTGACTAAAATCCCCAGGCTAATTTCCCTAATTCCTTAAGCTGTGGGAGAGCCCTGTTCTTCATTACTCAGTATTCCCAGTGGCTGTGTCCACCATGCATCTGGTTCTGCCTTTTTCAATGTATAAAGCAGAGTCCCTTTAAGGCTATTACCTGGGAGCTTGCCTGAGGATTTTAATCTTCCTTACATTGTTTGTAACTAGTTATACTTTCTATAGGTCTATGGAAGGTGTACCTATACTCCTATAGTAGATGTGCCTTCTATACCTACCCCTATAGGTAAGGTCAGCAAACTTTTTTCTGTGAAGGGCCCAATAGTAAATATTTTCAGCCTTGTAGGCCATAAGGTCTCTGTCACAATGAATCGACTTGTAGACATAGCTTGAAAGCCACCCATAGACAGTACTTAAAGAGTGGGTGTGACCATGTTCTACCGAGACTTTATTTATGGACCTTGAAAAATGAATCTCATTGGTCATGAATGTTATTCTTGTTTCGACTTTTCTCCCAACCATTCTTAGCTTGCATTCCAGATTCGTCCCTGGGACCATAGTTTTCTGACTCCTGAGCACTGTCAGGTCAAGACCTTGCTATTGAATGTCTGAAGGTGGGCAAGCAGCATCAGCCTCACTTGGGAGCTTGTTGAAGTGCAGAATTGGGGGCCCACCTCAGACCAGCTTGTTGATGCACAAACTCGGGAGCTTCCCGGGGAGAATGTGAGACTGGCCATAACACTACAGTAACGTACCTTTGAACAAGGAAGGTTTTTTTCTTTAGCTTCTGAGAACACACTAATTATTTGTTCTTCCTCTGGTAACACCTGGAAGCTCCATAGTGTAGAGATGCTTTGGCTACTATAGTTTAATCTACATAACATATAAATGTGTGCTAATAGGATGTATCCAATTGTAATCACATAAGAAAACTAAAGAATTAGTGAAACATTTCTTCTGCATTCTATCCAACTTTTAAAATTATCCATAGAGATAATTGAAGTAAATAGTGTGATATATTGATATCAGTATGGTGGCATTTGTTCCTTCCCTGTTTAGGCACTCTGTCATACAAATATGATGTCTAGAGAGATTACCACTGACCTCACAGCAGCCCTCCACGCTACCATTTTAGCCACTGGAGGAGAGGGAAGCTGCAGCTCAGTCAAAGGCCCACAGCTGGAAGGGGCAGGACCACTGGTGGACCTCAGCCCTGGGACTGGACTCCTTCCGTCTCTCCACACTGAATCCCCTAAATAACACTGTGTGGAACCGTGGGGAAGAGATTTCTCTCTTTGGAATCATCTAAACGTGTGATGATGAACAAAACAACTTTGGCTTTATACAACCTTCTGGTTAGACTCGGGCACCAAACAGGACACCTCTTTGTGACGATCTAAGAATCTTTCAAATTCTTCATCACTAATAATGAATCGTTCTACTTCTCTCAGAGCATCTTCTCCAGAGTTCTCACCCTCAATTATGAGGCACTGGAAGACCTGAAAGACAAGTGTGATGTCTTCTTTGTAAAGAGTTTCCCATCATTGTTTACCCCAAATCTCATTTCCCCTGACCCAAGCTTCATCTCTCCTAAGCAAAGAAGATCCATCAAACTAAGGAACATTCTAGAAAGACATTGCTCTGGGGAAGCGAGAGCTCACCCTAAAATTTAGGAAGCACAAACATCCCTAAAATATAAATTTTTAAAAACTGGTCTAGATTGTGTTTGCTCTAGTCTTATAATCTAATTTGTGTGTGTGTGTGTGTGTGTGTGTGTGTGTGTGTGAGGAAGATTAGCCCTGGGCTAACATCTGTGCCCATCCTTCTCTACTCTATATGTGGGCCACCTGCCACAGTTTGGCTCAATAAGTGGGGCGTAGGTCTGCACCCAGGATCCAGACCTGTGAACCCTGGAGCTGCTGAAGCAGAGTGCACGAACTTAACCACTATGTCACTGAGCCGACCCCTATAATCTAATTTTTTCAGGCTACAAATGAACAGATGTTCATTGAAGGAAATATGGACTATACAAAAACATTAAGAAAATAAATAAATCATTTGTAATCCCCAAACCAAGAAATTAGTATTTTCAAAATGTTGTTTCTACTGATTCTTAATGCATCCTTATTAAGTCCTCTAGATTATGTACATTTTTTAGTTAATATATAAGGACAGTCTTCCCAAGCCATTAATAGCCTTTCTCAGCATTCTTTTAAGTAAATAAATAAATGAGTGTGTGTAAGGTATTATCCATCATAAGGAATACCATCATCTGAAAAGGAAAAATGCAGTCCCAGGGACTTGTTCAAGGTGACAATTGGTGGTGGCTGATCAAAGACAGACCCAGCTCAGAGCCCGGGTCTATGGGGTTTTCATGTAAGAGGGGATTCTGCATAGCATTTAATCAATATTTTAGTCAGCTTAGACGTAATTTTAAAATGCCCTACAGGCCGGCCTAGTGGCGTAGAGGTTAAGTTCACGGACTCCGCTTTGGCGGCCTGGGGTTCGCAGGTTCAGATCCTGGGCGTGGACATATATGCCACTCAATCCATGCTGTGGTGGCATCCCACACACAAAAAAATAGAGGAAGATTGGCACAGATGTTAGCTCAGCGCCAATTTTCCTCACCAAAAAAAAAAAAGCCCTAAATATTGCCTTCTTTGCTCATTCTTCATCCCCCACCAGAAACACTCTTTTCTGTGCTCCCCAGTCCTTTGACATCTGCCCATGCTGACCCTGGTCACATGATACTTTCACCATTTGCTTTCATGGCTGTCTTCCTCAGTTGGCTGCGAGCCTCTTGGGAGGGGACGTCACTCATCTGGCACCCACAGCACCCATCCCCAGTGCAGGCACAGGGTGAAGACAGAGGCCTGGCAGGGAGGGATGCCTTCCCCACCGGTTGGAATCCCAAGTTGACTCGAGTATCAGAGGGTGAAGATATGCAAGGGGGTTTTCCCTGGTGGCTTTGGCTCCAGAATCTGCCGGCTAGAATGGAAGGGCCTCTCGGGAGAAAATCACATCATGGGAGCTTGAAGGAGAGCAGTGGGTGGAGCCCTGACCCCCTGGCACTCTGTTGCCACAGGAGCAAGCCTACAGGTGAGAGCAAATACCCCCTGTTGACAAATACCACGTGGCTAGCTCTGATGTACTGTTGGCAGCACCTGCAAGCCCAGGGTCTCCCAGGAGGAGGCAGCCTTGGGAAACCAGGTTCTGAACCGCATGAGTGATCGCACAAGAACCCGACCCAAGGGCATCGATTTATATCAATTTGCAGCCTGCAGACATCAACGATGGGATGAGAAAACTGTCTTCCAAGCAGGCAACAGCTAATCCTCTTCCTCCAAGAAAAGTCAGGAATTTGAAAGGCAATTCTGGAGTGAATCAGGCAAGTGGGAGCCAGAGCAGAAGTCGAAAGATTGAAGAAAAAAGCTACACATTAGAGAAGCAACAAGGAGCCACGAACAAACCAAAGCTATGAGAAAAACACACACATACAAAAGCTGAAAAGAGAATAATGAGGAAGACACTAATGGCAAAAGACGTGGAACAGATGCAGGAGCAGGGAAAGGAGAGTGGTGCCTGGCAGGTGGTTCTAGAAGGAAAATCCAAGAAGTTGGAGCTTAGCCCTCTGGCCTTGGTCTGGCCCTCCCTATTGGATCATCGCTTCTGTTCCTCCAATCATCTCTTTCTTTAACTCTCTTCCAGCTCCTCCTAGGCCGGGGAGAGTGGCTGATATTCCAGCTTACTTATATATGTAACCAAAGTTCAAGCTCAACATACTAATTGAAAAATGTAATAGGTAACATTGCAGCTTCCTCTAACCCATTTCCACATATTACAGGATAACCTCAGGGGAATAATACAATAATCCCTTTCCCCATCTCCCTATCTCTATTCCGAATGCTGACATGGGATTTAAAACACATCCCAGGCAGCTTTGAACAAAGTTTTCTTTGTGCAGTGTGCCCTCTTGTCTGGAGGTAACTTCCTTCCCCAGACCTTCCCCACCTGTGGAAATCCTGTCCATCTTTCAGAGCACAGTCAAATACCACCTCCTACGTGAAGCCTTCCTAGCACTTTGGCAGAATTAATCTTTGCCTGTTCTGCCTTCCCATATCATCCTGGTATGCACAGCTTTGCACAACATGAGTTTCCCCATGTCTCTCCCTTATTAGAATTCAATCCTACATCTTATCCTTAGTTGCATGTACTCTGGGGTCCAGGCGCAGATTTTGGGGAGCTACATAATAATCTTCAGGGCAGCTTGCAACAATATTTATTCACGTAAGCCCTTGTGCTAATGTCTGCCCCCACCAGGGTCCTGTTTCAGGACGTGGGTAGGGATGAGGTCCAAGAAGCTGCTTTTCAAACAGTCCCCCGGGTTGATTCTGAAGAACAGCCAGGGGTAGAAAACTTCAATTTACAGTTATTAAAAGCATCTGCACATTGTGGGTGCTATCCATATACCTTGGATTGGCCTGAGTGTATTTGAACTTTAGACCTTTTGGTGGCTCATCATGGGACCAGTCCTAAAGCATGAGTCTTGGTGAATGAATTTTGCTACCACTTGGGGATGGCCTTGCCCCCAATATCTTCTAATAAGTCAATGAAAAATTTATTAACATTAGAATTTATGAAGAACATATATCCACTTATAAATAAGCCAAAAGTTTTAAGAAGACATACAGTCTTATTATATTAATAAATATATACAAGTTAGGCTTTCTATGGACATATTCTTCAGAGCATCTCCAAGCACTTGGTATATTTTTTGCCATTTATCCTCTCAGTATTCCAGAAGGAAATCAGTTCCAGTTTTCAGAAAGGGAAGTTGAGCCAAAGAGAACGTAAATAGTTTAATGTTTAACGGAGCTGAAAGAAGGACCAAGGATCCAGTTTCCTGGCTGGCTCAGTAGATCGAGTTCTCCGTATCCTGGTAATTTTCAGTGTCACTGAGGCAAGCCTCTCCTGAATGTGTTCTTAATTATAATCAAGCGCAGCACCAGGTACTTACCTTCCAGCGGACGGGGTTCAGGGCTTTAATCTGTTCCTTCATATCCTCTTCCACGTTGAATCGATTAATGACTGAATTTATCTTGAAGGCCACTCTGTAATCCCGACACCATGTCCTCAGTTTTTGAAGATTTTCCACGTGGTTCTTCTTTCCTTGACCACGGCCAATGAGGACATTGACTTGCTCATCAAAGCTGTCACAGGAAATGGCGAGAATGTCCAAATATTCACCTGAGGGAAAATGATCACCTTTAAGCCTTTCCATCCGAGGACCAAGCCCTGTAGGCCGTTTCTATCTCTTTACGATAAAACATATCTTGACTGTATCTATTTCAATTTTTTAAAAGACACTTTTCCTCATACCCACAAAACTCACTGAAATGTGAATTATACTTGGTACTTGTGTAAAATAATCTTGAAAATAAATATATACACATAATGAGATGATGGAGATACATTTGACTGTTCTAAAATTCTGCACGTGTGTGTGCGAACATTCATCAATATATTTAAATGAGGTTTTTCATTAATTCCTGCATCCGAATTATGCACTTCTGAACTAGGTAGATCTTTTGGCACCTCCAGACATATCTAGGAGCATTTACAGATTTACTTCTTTTTTTCTCATCACATAAAGAAACTTGTTCAGTAAAAGAATCCTAATATTTCTGCCAAGTTCTTTGGCTTCTTCTTGACTTGTTTTATATATTTGATTCATCATCTAAATATTTATAAAGATCCTATGATATGTCAGCCACGACTGTATTAGATGCTGAGAAAGCCAAGATGAAGGGGAGTTAAGTGGAGGAGGCAGAGTGTAAACCACCCCTCCCTGAACCGCAACATATTAAGAGCCGTGACAGTGGGTTGAGTCTGGAGCACAGTAAACGCTTCATTCTGGTCTCTCTTCCATCGCTTTCTGTAACATTACTTTCTCTACTGCCTTTCTTTCCACTCCTTTAGTTTCCTCTGCTGCTCCCCACTATCCACTTGTCTGTCAAGAACAGGGATTCTCTGTCTCCCAGTCATTCATGGGCCAAGTCCTCGCAGTTGATTAAGTCTGAGTTTTCCTGGTTATAGTCACCATGCAGCATTGACTGCAAAGTCAATTCTTAAAACTACTCTCAAATTATAGAAATTAGGAGTTCCAAAAACTCTTTAAGCAACTATTCTCTAATTTTATAATCAGAGAGTAATTTTCAATGTGGTGGTGAATTTGACGTTATCCACATGTACAGCCTCCACTTCCCAAAACAAATTGCAGAAAGATGGAAGTGATTGATGGTCCTCAACCCTGAACTATGACTTAGGGTGAGTTACAATCTGTTACCTAGTCATACATCCTTGGTATCCCACCTTCCTAACTAGACTCTAGGCTCTCCAAGGGTAAGCACTTGTCTTTTACTTCTTTTATAGGCTCAAAGCATCAAGCACAAACTGAAGCCAGAATAGAGAAATTGGCCATTATTTAAAACAACCAAAATGTTCTAAAAATGGATCTCAAACAAATGCCTAATGGCATATCATACTGGGAAAAGGCAACTAACTGAACAAGTGGCCTCCAACCAAACCAAATAAGTTCAAACCCCTAGAGACCCATCAGTTATATTAATGCCTTATCTAGTTGATTCCCAAGCCAGCTGAGAAGCTCTATGTCGATTGCTTTTTCTGCCACCTCTCCAGCTTTTGCTGTGTTACAGTGATATCCCCTCCTCCTGCTCTCAGATTTTCTTATCAAAGCCCTTGTGAAGAAAGAGTTAACAGAGCAGATCTGTTTGCTCAGTCCCTGCATGTCTCCAGGAGAACCTGGAACCATGATGGAATCCCGGCCAACTCCTGCATATATGGCTGCCAGAATGTTCTATATGTCATTGATTGATGATATGTGTATGCCTGGAGCAATGGGGTGTGTAAAATCAACTTGTCAAGAGTTGTCAGGATTGTTCAGCAAGGTTCACGATGTACCTGGTTTCATGGTTGGGGCCCCTGAGTTTGAGTTACCATGGCTGGTTGCATAGCAGTGTTTGCCTAGGGGACCAGCCCTGCATAAAAGCCTCAGACTCTAAGACTCAAATGAGCACTCCTGTGCCAAGATATTCCAAATGTGTCCCTGTCGTTCACTGCTAGAGAGAAAGCACAGCTTGTGTGTCCCTGGATGGGGAAGGACTCAGAAGCTTGTCTGACCTCTCTAGAATCTGGTGATGCACATCTTTTTATGCTGTTTCTGCTCTGCATCTTTTGCTTTAATAAACCTCAGCCATGAGTATAACTGGCTGTTAAGTGAGTGCTCCTAGAAAACTGCCAAACTTAGAGCGGTGGTGGGAGCTCTGAAACAGCTCTGCTCATCCTCAAGCACACAGACCCATCCCTGGTCCTTCCAACCAGAGGTGGAAAATTGAAGGCTAATGGACCACATAGGTATACATAAACATGACATCTAAAAATATTTCAAACTAAGATTTAACAGAATTTAGATTTCTGAAGTGTCTTTGATAAGTTGAGGATATGGCAACCCTATCCTAAACTCCCATATAGTACAGAAATCACTGGAAGCTCATAATTGGCTGTCCACTTGTCCACTATGAATGGGGCATGATGCTTCCAATTCTTTACAGACTTCACACTTTCTTTTTGTCTCTCTCCCACTGAAGCTGGTTTTTCTTGTGTACTTCCAAATTCACTAATGACACCAGCTCTCCCATAGTATTTGAGCCTTTGACCCTGGAGGGCAGGGACTCTCCTGGCCTCTACTCTTCACACCACACTGACAAGCATACAGAGTGATCTTGGAGGGAGAGCATTGCCCAGGTACACATCCAGCAAACCTGACCAATTATTCTCTGCTCACACTGCTCCCTAAACCTTTCTTGTCTCTCTAAATGTGGTTCCCAAAGCTTACTTTAGAACTTCTGATCCCTGTTTCACTAAGTGACTCCCTTCACGGATATTTTGGCTTTAACCCATTGTCTTGTCTTCCCTGGTTCACCTTTGCCTGAAACTTGTGAATATTCTCTTCCTGCTTAACCTTCATCATATGGGCTCTTACTACCCACATCCACAACCTCCCCTGCCTCCCACGTCCATTTCCTCACCAACTACGAAGGGGTATTTGGTCAGAGATTTCCTGTGAATATCCCCAACAGATCATAAATGCAATTACCCTTTGAATGATTTCAAGGCTCAAACAGCTCATACAAAGCAAGAATAGAAAACTGTACTCCAAGAGTTAGGTTCTAACTGTCTCCTACAATGGTAGCAGTAATAATAGTTAACATTTTTCAGTGAAGAGCAGATATTCCATCCATGTAAAACAGCTGTACAGGACCTCAACAATCTCACAACCAGTGCTTCATAATCCTGGCAGCACAGTGGAATCCCTTGGATCCCCCCGAGACTGGTCTGTCCCCGCATCAGGAGGTTCTGACATAATTAGTCTGGTGTCCAGTCCCAACAAAGATATTTATTTAAAGTTCCTCAGCGGCCAAATATGCAGCCAGAGGTGAGAACAACTGTTTTAGTCCAATCGCTTAATTTATATGTGAGACTAATAAAAATAGTTATTGATGTAAATATTTTTCAAATTAAAAATAAATAGCAAACAAACAATAAACTCAGGACTTACAAAACTGTCAACTGTGTTAATTTTCCCTGCCAGAGGTTAAGCTAAAGCCATAGGTCCTAATACTTGCTAAAGTGAAATGTACAGAGTTATGCTTACGAATATTTTCTGTCTGTCTTGCTACACTTGTTTATTTAGCGCCTTACGAAACTAAAACTGCCGTAACGCCATGCGCAGCTTGAACAGAGACTAGAATAAGCAAGATTGGTTTTTCCTCTCTTCTGGTCCCCAGCAGGCCTGGCCTAAGGCCCGGGATGGACGGAAATACAAACCCAACAACAAGAGCAGCGACAACTACAGTGTCATCCAAGCGAGCTCACCGTAACTCTTGAACCACCGCTCCCGGATCAGGCTCCCATTGCTCACGATGCTCACGCTTGGCAGGTGCAGCTCCTCTTTGCAGAACTTGACCAGCTTGCCCAGGTATTCGCCCCGGTCATGGAGAAATGGCTCTCCGCCTGAAAAGTTTATCTTCTCCATGCCTGGGAGAGAGGAAACATGAATTTTTCCTTCTATTTTTCCACGTCACAAACATCCATTATTATTTTAACGGCAAAAGTAGCATTTTCTCAATGGAACAGAAATGAAATAACTCCTCAGTGTCCTCCCTCCTCTAACCCTGGCTCCCCTTCAACCCTACATTGTGGGAATAAGGATGCGTATAATCCAGGGCCTAACCAGGAAAAAAAAATCACCTAAAGTTGTGTTTTTACGCCTATTTTAAAATAAAGGCACTTCAACGTAGGAATCAGTTACACCGATGACAGAATTGCTTAGAAGCCAAAGGATGCAATGAGGCAGTCCACGGATTTGCAAACAGGAAACCACTTGGCCCCCCATGGGAGATGGTTGTTCTCGGGGTCTCAGCCCTGGGACATCCTTCCTCATCATTCTGGGATCGCCCTTCCCCCCACGGACTGGACGTCTCCTGTCTTGGAGTCTGCACCTTCTCTCTCGGTTTACTCCCTTATTTCGGAAGATTCTTTCAGTTTTGTGAAAAAATGTAAATGAATTAAAGTGAGGACTTGTGTGTTTCCAAATATATTTGTGATCAAGTGTGGCCACGTGTAATATTTTGGGTGAAATCACTTCTCACTCAGAAATTTTTAGGGCATTACTTATTGTCTTCTAGGTTTTAATATTGTTCAGAAGTCTGATCTCGCTCTTATTTATGATCTTTTATAAGTACATGGCTTTTGCCCTTCCACAAGCTGTCTTTCCCATGTTCTGAAATCTCAGGATGATGTGCCTGAGTGGTTCTGTCTCTGCTCATTGTGCTGGCCACTTGGAAGGCTCTCCATCCAAAAACGCAGCTCTTTATGTTACGGGAAGTTTTCCTGTCTTACTTGTTTGATAATCCCCACCTCTTCTCAGATTTATTTTCTCTCTGGAAATTCTCTCACTGGAGTGTTGGACCTTCTGGATTGAACCACTGTTTTCCTTCCTCTTGTCTATCCTGTTCCTGTTGTCCTATTTTTCTAAAACTATATTTTAGTCTTTCTAGTAAAATTTTAACTTTAGAAATTCTATTTTTAGTTCTCCAAACTCTCCCATATTCTGACTATTCCTTTTTTCAGCACTGTGTTCTTATTTCATACACGTAATTCTTTCTGTCATCTCTCTGTGATTATTAATTATAGGTTTTTTTAAGCTTTTGTCTTCTTTCTGTTTTCTCTCTGTTTATTTGGTTTGTTTGCCTCTTATTCTGGTGGTTTATTTCTCCATTCGTACTTGAGTGAGGTGCAAAAGAGCAGAATGGAATTTCTGTGACTCCGGCAGTGAATGCTCAAAGGGACGGTTCCAGCACAGAGTGATTGAGAGGGGACTGGTTTATTCACTAGATAATGCCCCAAACGCCGAGGTCCTTGGTCTTTCCTCTGGGCCATTTTGTTTCCCAGAGAAGACTCTTACCTCTCCTCCTGTGCCTTATGCACCAGCTGCCTGGCCCCCAGGAACGCCCAGGCACTTGGCCCTATATTATCAGTGTGGTGCTCTCCTCTTTCTCCTCCCTGCTCAGATGCCCCTGAGGTCCTTGATGCAGAGATGCCTCCACACAGCCCTTGGGGTCCTGATCCTGCAGAAAATGAGCCTCCTGTCATCTGCAGGAACTGGGAGGGGCCTCCTCTGACCCTGGTGGGGAGAGCAGCAGGTCTGCCTCCAGCCTGTTACCCTCCTGCCTCACCCTCACTTGGTACCCACTGCCTTCCTTCTGCAGGACACCAAGTGCCAACTTCTGAGACATCCTGCATTCTACGGGGCAGTCTGGTGAGCTTCCTGAAGCCCTTCCCCCTGCAGACACTGTTGAAGCTGCCCAGGTGCATAAATCAGATACAACAGTTATGTGTTGACTTCCCTGTGGGTTTATTCCCCTTTCAGTTATTTTTCTGTAATTTTAGGGGAGTGGAGGAAAGATTGGAGAGAGTGGAGATAAACATGCCATGATTAACTAGAAGGCCCAGAATATCTTGAAATTCAGATTTTTATACTGTGATATGGTCACAGTGGAGTTCATTTTAAATTCAGCTCAGTTCTACTCAGTTCACTGAGTCTTTATTAGATGCTCTCTGCTGGTGGCCGTATCATAGGGGGTCATTTCCAGAATGAACCCTTAACCAGTAAGCGGCTTGTCCCACTAAATAAGTTTTAAATGCCCACTTCACAGAATTGTGCTGGTGCTGAGAGCACAGATATAAGCCAGCGTGCTCAGATTTGAGAAAAGCCACTGCTGGTTCAGAACACGGAGAGGAGAGGGAGGAGGGTGCGACAAATCACAGAAATAGAAGCAGACGTGAGAATCAGAGATCCAAGGAGCAAGCTTTAGACCCAGTAAGACGGGCACAGACTTGGACATAGGAAGGAAATAATTAGAAACACCAGTGAGAATAGCAGAGAGGTCCAGGGAGCTTACTAAGGCACAAGCAGCACAGCACACCACAAAGTCCCCTGAGAACACTGTTCTCAACGTCCATTCAACAGACTTTGTACCTACTAAGTACCGAATACTGGGCTTGGCGATTTAATGTGCAATTGCACTGCAGTGTAGGTTTTCAAATGCTGACCTGACCCAGTTTCGAGGCCCTGGCTAGAGGCTGGCCAGTTCTTTTTGAGCAGCCAATTAAATCAACACCCCAACATCTCCTCTATTGGGCTTTCACTCTGGGCCACTATACACTGCCCTACAGGGCCAGGTCCCAGGCAACCAGGGACGGCCCTGTGCCCAGAGCCTGCTGAAATTATTCCAACTAGCCCATGCTGAGCTGGCCGGCTCTACCCTGTCTACTCCTTCCCACGGAAACCACAAGAAAGGCTCTTGTCCTCCCACTTCCCTCTGCCTGGCGGCTGACCCCAGTACTTCCCCTGGGCCCTGGGTGGCAAATTGTGTCCTCCCCAAGAAACTGTGAGTAACAAAACTGTAATGTTCTTCCCAATTTCCCTCTCCTGATCTGCATCTGGCCTCCCTGTACCTCACCCAAGGTAACATGGTTAAAACACTCACTTAATCCTTAAAATAATCTATCGAGGAAGAAATTATTATCCTGCTTTGTAGTTGCAGGAATTGAGCTCTAGAAAGGTTCAATGATTTATTCAGGATCATAAGTCTAGAGAAAAGTGGAGCTAGACTGTCTGCCCTTGCTCCACAGCCTTTGATCTTCCTAAGTACGGTTGCCCTTCATCCCAGCTCACCCTTCATCCCGGTTCGCCCAGAACAGTCTGGTTTATGGTCAACCAAATCATATATTGGTTCCATTTAGCACCACTTTGACTCTCAGATGTGTCCATGATTGGTCAATAATAAATTATATCACCTCATTATTTATAACCTAACATGCTAGGAGGCTGCTTGTGTGAAATCATTATTATCCAATAAAAACATTATTCCCCAAAAGTGTGATTAAATCCAGACAGACAAACCAGAGAAAGCGAGACAATGTATTGGCCAGTGGCACAGCCCTTGATGAGTTTGAGGAGCAGGTTTAGAGGGGACGAAAGAATGAGAAAACTGAAGGAACAGGATGTGGAGACATAGTTAAGATCTCAGACAAGGAACAATTAATTTACAATGGTGTCAACGCACAAGAGCGATCCTATTACAGCACAGATCAACACCTGAGGCTCTCAATGGTTCAGTTCTATTCAGTCTTCTCTGTTCAAAAGCCAGAGAAATAAATAATATCTTTTAGAAGCATCTTCATCCAGAGAAATAAATTTTAATTTTAAATACAAAGCAAATTTAAATGAAAAATTTTAATTTAAATTTTAATATGTTTAAATTTTTAATCATCACCAAAATAGAGTTTCCTCTATTAGTCAGAAATCTCACTTACACGAGATAACCCATACTATACACTAACAATTTTAATTAACTTTGGTTTTATTTACTTAAAACTGAGAGGTCATTATATAGAAGTATCAATTATAACTATAATAGTTTATAATCCATAAAACTACATAAGCATTCACTTATTTGTGCCTTGTAACAACTTTTTGAGGTTGGGATATGAGTTATCATTATTATCTACATTTTAAAGATTATTAAACTGGTATTCAGTAAAGTTAAATGTCTTGACAAATCTTGTAAGTGGTGGAGCAGGAACTCAAACCCTGGCCTTGTGGATCAGGAGTCTACGTTCTTTCCATCACACTGGATCTCTTGTCATTCGTTCATTCATGCATTAATTTATCCAACCAAAAATATTTATTAGGCCCCTGTTACATTCTAGATATTTTGCCAGGCACAAAAATACACAGAATACTAAGATTCAACCTTGGAACTCAAACTCCTTGGGGCCCCAGATATTAAAAACAAAACAACAAAGGGCCTGCCCAGTAGGATAGTGGTTGGGTTCAGTGCCCTCTGCTTCAGCGGCCTGGGTCCATGATTTGGATCCTGAGTGCAAACCTACACACCACTCGTCAACCCATGCTTTGGTGGTGACCCACATGCAAAATGGACGAAGACTGGCATGGATGTTGGCTCAGGGCCACTCTTCCTCAAGCAAAAAGAGGAAGACTGGCAACAGATGCTAGCTCAGGGCTGACCTTCCTCACACACACAAACACACACACACACAAACACACACACAAAAACCCCCCAAATACACAACAAAACGAAACACAGGAGTACAGTTTAAAAAGTGCTCTAACCAGTGCCATGGGATCACAAATGAAGGGAGCAGGGTATTAATTCTGCCTGAAGAGGACAAGGAATAATCCTAAGGAGCACTGAGAGTTCACCAACAGGGATTGGAGCCACCAGCATTCCAGGAAGAGAGAGCAGTATGACCACAGGCTTGAGGCTGCAGGTGTTGGGGGAGAATGGGTGTAACAGGATGTCCCCACAGCACAGGGCTCTTAAGACAGTGGGATGGAGGACACTGATGGTGACACTGAGCTTGCCAAGGGCCTTGAAGGCTATGCTGACGAGTTTGGGCTTGGAAGCCTTGCAGAAGAGTTAAGTGGCAAGTTAAAGCATCAAAAATATATTTTAGTTAGATAATGTGCTTTCAGTCGGGACAGCTGTGACAAGGAGACCAAGTGCAGCAGTCCCAGTGAGAAATGGTGAGACCCCGAGCTAGCCCCAACCGGGCACAGCGGCGGGGTGGGTCTGCACTCAGATCAGCCGTGGATGTCTGGGCAGACATGATGGGGAGCAAAATAAGTCAGATCCAATACAGTGCAAACTGTATGATTTCATTATATAAAGTACAAAATCAGCCAAAACTCCTCTGTGTGTTAGAAGACAAGCTCATGGTTACCCTTGGGAGGAAGGACAGTGGTGGGAATGGAGTATGAGTTTCTGGGCACTGTGACGTTTTCTTTCTAGATCTGCATGTGGTTTCCCCGGGTGTGGTTACTTTGTAGACTACATCAAGCTCTACCCTCAGGACATGTGGAACTTTGTGCATGTATATCACACTTCTGTACAAAAAATGAAGTTGACAAAAAAGTTGGCGATGTTGCTGAAGTTGCTAGCTTAGGAGGTGCCCTAGTTAAGACAGGAAGATGAGGAGTGAAGGAAAAACAGATCTGGAGTGGAAGACGTTGCCTTCTAATTGGACATGCTGAGCTCTCGCTGAGATGCCTGCACGTGACTAATGCAGGGAAGTCTAGGAAGCAGGTCTTAAGAGCAGGGTCATTGCTCTATTTGAGTTCTACATGATTTCTTTAAAGTTTCATATTGAGACACATAAATCATCCAAAATAAAAGACTCAAATATTCCAGTTCTTAAGTCAAAGTTTTTGTATTTGTTTTCAACCTTCCTCATGAACTGTTTCTGGAAAATCCCAATCATTTAGTGCTTTGGACAAACTTACAAAGTAGTACAACATTCCCAACCTGCCTCTTTCCAAACACTGGGTGGACTGGGGGCCTGGCATTTGCACAGACCTCTGCTCGCTTAGAAGCGGCTGGAGGGATGGGTTTTCTCTGCTTTCCCAGCACGCCAGTGGACTCCATGGTGTAGGAAGGCTTAGTGCCCATCCTCAAATTCCCCTTGACATTCTCTCAAAAGATGGCATCCTCACTGTGCAAGGGGAAAGGACTGCTGTTCTGGAGAAACTCCCCAGCCAGTGAATGCCCCAGCCCCTCTCCCAGCACTTGGTGGCTGAGCACGCTGATCTCTTCCTAGGACCGGGGACTCACCGCCTTCCTTAAGCAGCAGCAGTCCTCGCTTGGCCTCCTCGAGGGGCAGCACGAAGGACGTTTTGGCCGTGTGGAAGCAGAAGCCACACTTGTAGTTGCACTGGCGAGTGAAGTGATAGTTGACACTGAGGGGGGTGGTGGGCTGATCGATCCCCTCTTCCTCTTCCCTTCTGTTCTCTGCTGCTTCTTTCCTGCCCTGCTGCTGCCATCCCCTCCATGTCCCTGCCAGACAGAATGCTGGCCTGAGCCAAGAGAGCAGGGGCACCAGGCTGCTCCACAGGCAGCTCAGCTGCAGCTTGAAAGCACTCAGCAGCTTTCCAGCAAAAGTGATGGGCATGAGCATCCACATGGTGCCAGGTGCCCTGAAGCTGCCTGCAGCTCGGAGAGGCACTTTATATGTTCCTGAGCAATCTGTCACATGGGGAGGGAGGAGGGACACACCTTCTTTGACTAACTGTCAGCTGAGTTTAAGTTTCAGTTGTCACCATCATGAAAATGAAAGTTGGAACAGGGCCAAAACAGAAGGTTCCAGATTAGGGCCAGCATCCACCGCACTGCTTGCTTCTGTCCATGGTGCAAGTGGTAGCCTTCTAACTGAATATAGATCAAGACATTGGCATCTAACTCTGTCTCCATCTAGCAGATAGCGATAGAACTAGATAGAGATACAGCCACCTCTGTAATTGTTGTATGACTCATGAATGACATAACATGGAGAAACTTCTACCCCATCACCCTTCACATGGTAGGCACGCAGTGAAATTTTTTTGTGAAAGCCAAATAATGAAACATATGAACTGACCTGTCGGGGATGAGAGCAGAATCTTTTAGCATCAGGGCCCCTTTCAAGTCAAAATGCACAGGCACATAATGACATTTGTGCCTTAATCTTTCTGTAGCCATTCAGCTTAGTTTATGCATTTTCATAGTGTTAAAATTTAGACATTTATATTTTTCTGCATTTCTATGTGTTTCTACACCCTTTTTAATAGACAATAGGAAAATCAGTTGCTTTTCTAAGATGCTTCTTAATTGGCAAGAATTACTGTGGCTTGTTACTTATTTTTAGTTTTCTTAGGAAGCATTGTTGAATTTTGTACTGAAATCCTCTTTCTTTTAGCCCTCTTTAATCAGAATTGTGTTTGAGCATGTGGTCTTATGTTTTCATGAGACTGATAGAAAGTTGGAATTGTCCTAATGGTTAAGCTTCTGGAGCCACAAGCCTAGTTCATCACTTACTAGTTCAGTGACTCTCATTAAGTTACTTTATTTCTCTGGATCTCCATTTCCTCATCTGTCAGACCAGATATCTCACGGGATATTTGTGAAGACTGAAAATTCTAATTTATGTGAATCACTTAGAACAGTGCCTAGAAAATAAAGTGCTCAGTTAGGGTCAGCTATTGTCGTTCTAGGAGTGTTACATTCTGAATGGAAACAGAGATGACTCCTTTTACTTAGTAGAAAGGAAACTGAAAGCAAACCGGGAAGTGTATGCTTAACAATAACCGATTATGCAATGATGGATATGGTCCAAGTCCTTGAAATCTTGGCCAAAGGTATTTTAAACTCTCACCATAGTCTGGCTCCATTAAAAATATTTTTTTACCAGATCACATGTGTATGAAGAAATGAAAACCAAATCAGTTTACATTTCAAATGAAATATCAGGCACGGGACAGAGGGTAATCATGCAGGCTTTTGAAGCCAAACATTTTAAGGTTTGAATATTAGTTCAGCCAATAGTGTTTAATTGGGGGTAAATTTCTTTACCTGCCCGATCTTGTTAACACGTCTGGGAAATATGGGTGTTAATGTCTGACTCGTGTAGGGTGTTTTAAGGATTAAATGACACGACATATATTAAGCTTGGCATAATAAGTTAGAAATGTCTAGCCCGCATAGAGCACTGTATGCCAGACACTGTGCTACACTTTGCACACACCAACTTATTTCACAGCTGGGCAAACTGGTGTCACACAGGAAGTAAGGGTTTGAACTGGGATTTAAACGCTTGCAATGCAGCTCAACAACTGGTCATTATTATCACACTATTTTATTATTACTTCCTAAGTCTATTCTATCCAGGCCAGTTTCTTTTATTCATTCATTCATTCAGGCATTCTTTCTTTCCTTCTTTTCTTCAACAAGTGTTTATTGAGAGCCTCCTGTGTATCAGATAAAATATTAATAAATATGAATAAAATAAATAAGTCAAAGTTCCTTCTGGCAGAGAGCTCACAAAGGTCAATAGTCACTTTGGTTTTCTTTGAACACATGCTTATTCCTTCCTAACATGCCTTTCTCCACCCGTCTGACCGAAAGGCTCAGGAGTGGTAGACTTTCTTCTTCAAAGTCATGGCTTGCAAAGGCCAGGGAGAGATTTCTTCTTCCAACTGATCAAGATGGGGGTGAGCTGGAGTGGAGGTCAATGCAGCCACTTCTTGCTCTCTACTCCTCGGGAATTGGCCATCTCTAAAGGCATCCAAGTGCAACTGGATAACAACCAAATGTCACTGTCATTTTTAGCCAGAGACTTTTTTCTCTAAACACCTCTCCCTAACGCACATCCCTAACATACTCCATGCTCCCTGATGTGGACCATCCCCTGCAGTAACATCAAACAGTGGCTGCAATGCATTAGTGCGTTGTGGAATCAGTTGAGCTACTTGAAACCATCACATTAGTTTTGTAAATCTTCTATTAAAGCATGCTATACATACAGAAAAGTGCCCAATCATAAATGTACAGCACAATGAATTTCTGACAGAACGAATGCATGTTATGTAGCAACCATCTTGATCAAGAGATAGAATTTCACCAAGACCTTGAAGTCTCCAATACCTTCCACCAGGCCCTAACCCCTCCCTCTGCCCCAAAGATCGCACTGTCCTATTTTTATAAAACTATATTCTAGGTTTGCCTGCTTTTGAAGTTCATATGGATGGAATCACACAGCACATACTCTTTTCTAGCTTCCTTCACTCAGTGTTTTATTTGTAGATTTACCCATTTTGTTGTGTTTAGCAGTGGTTTGTTCATTTTCATAGCTATCTGAGATTCCATTGTTTGAATCTACCACAATTCACTTAATCATTCTATTACAATGAACATTTGGAATATTTTGCTGTTATGTTGTGAATTTTCTTGTACATGTCTTTTGGTCCAAATATGTATGTGTTTATGTTGGGTATAAACCCAGGAGGAGAATCACCGGTCCATAAGGTATATGCACGTTCCCCTTTAGTACATACCTCCCAAGAGTTTTCCAGAGTGTTTGAACCAATCTAGGTGAAGAGCATAATATAAATGTTCTAGTTGCTCCATCTTTCTTCTCATTTGGCCCGGTCACTTTAAGAGTTTTGTTTTGTCTTGTTTAATGTAGCCGTCCCAGCGGGTGTGTAGTGGCGTCTCACCGTGGTTTTAGTTTCCGGTTACCTGATGACTAAGATGTTAGGCACCTTTTTATGTGTTTATTATCTATTTGCATATTCTCTTTTATGACGTGCCTATTCAAATACCTTGCCCATTTTGTACTGAGTTTTCTGCATTTTTCTTATTGATTTGTATTAAGTCACTGTATATCGTGCACTTTCTTGGTTATATGTGTTGCAAACATCTTCTCTAACTCTGTGGCTTTCCTGCTCACTCAATTACTGGTTGTAATTTAATTCATCTAATGAGTGTAATTTCACTCGTCTACAGAGTTGTAATTGTGTGTGTTTAAATAAATGAAATGGATTATCAGTGATTCAGAATAAGAGTGAGTGTTATTCCTTGACATTTTTCTTGAATTTTCATGTTTATTGGGTTGTGCTTCGGGAGTGTCAAGACCATCTTCATGTTTACTGATTGGCTAAAGGGACTTGTAAGACTGGTGAGCAGGTCACACTCACAGGGAGGGCTTAACCCAGGGAAAGGATGCAGAGTAAGGACAACATGCAAAAGATGAACATCAAACAGAGACTGGAGAGGTCTGCACAGGTTCAGAAGAGTCCTTCACCACCTGGGGCTGCACCAGATGTGCTTTCTCTCTAGCAGTGAACTACAGGGACAAGTGTGAGCTAGCTGGACAGGAAAACCTGCTTGAGTCTCAGGGTCTGGGGCTACCTGGTGGGTTGGACATGTAGGCACATCCTGCTGGGACCAGCAATGGTCACCTAATTTCAGGCACCAACAGCGAATGAGGAGCCCTTCCTCGGTCTTGATATTTGCGCAAAGCGATCCTGAGAAGCTGGTGTGGCATGGTACATTGCTCTAGGTGTACACACAGAATCATTATGATTAGTGCAAAAAGCCTTTCCAGGGCCATGTTTCTAGGGTTTGGCAGGGATCAGTCGTGGTGGTTCCACTCTCCCCTGGAGAGATGCCAGAGTGAGCATCTGCACCTGCTGTGTTAACTCTTTTCTCACAGGGAGCTATATAAATGACATTTCTTAGTGAGAAAATCAGCTGCACAATACAATATAATACCCTTCAAATTGGAAGCCCACAAATGTGCCCAAAACAATTTTCATAAAGAAGAAACAGAAGGTTTACATAGTAGAAGGTTTATCTGTTCCTTGATAAAGGAGTTACTTATAAAACTTGTCCACTGCTTTTTACACTCTTCATCAACTTTTTTCTTGGGATCTGGATTACAGAATCATCACGCTTTCCTGGGGATCTATTTTATTAATTCTTATTTTCCAAGTTCATCATCTATTTTATGACATTCAGATTTATTAAAGTAGATTGTATGTAATATTCTCTCTCTTTTGGGTCCTCTTTAATCTGTGGTTCTTTCCTCTCTTGTATTTTTATTATGCTCATTTCATTTTCTTTCTGTTTTTCCACTTGAATGGGCTACCTAGAAGTCTATCTATTTAAACAGGTTTTCAAAAACCAATCTTTTTTAAAAATAAATGTTATTTTTTCATTTTGTTATTTATTAATTACTGCACTAATATCTGTCAATTCTCCTTTTTTTTTTTTTTTTTTCCTGTGAGCAGAATGGCTAGAATAGTTTCATTTTCTTTCTTGTTTGATACTGTGAGTATTGAAGACTATGGCTTTTTTTTTTTACTGAATAAAGTGGTGTTATTCACTCATTCAAAGACCTCTTTGAAGTGTCTTTCCTCCTCCCCACCCACAAGAGTAGGTTACTACAGGCAAGTTTATTCAATCTCAACGTCCACCCAAGTTGGCACCTTCACATTCTGTCTCCTAGGAACTTGAAACTGGAGCTCAAAGATATGGCAGAGATTTTTCCTTTATGAATGAAGACACTGTATCTTCAGTCTTCAACACAGAATTAACACTGACTGAGCCCAGATGCTGCAGTGCCATTCATTTCACAGGCGCCTTGTAGGTAGGAGGTGGGTGAAATTGGAGAGGAAAACCGAAATTAAGAGCAGATACAATGGTTAATTTAGCAAACTATGTGCCAGGCTGGCTTCCTCTCGGAGGCTCAGGGAACTTTCTGCTCACTGTTCCGTGGAGGGAAACAGACTGATAGACGAGTGGGGACTGTGGAGTGTAAAGATCCTATCGTTCAAATAACCTTGATGGAGCACAGGAGAGAGGCTGCTCACACAGATATTTCGAAAGGCGGCCTGGGCTAAATTGTGCTCCCCTCCCAAAGTCATATGTTGAAGCACTAAACCCCAGTACCTCAGAACGTGGCTATCTTTGGAGATGGGGTTCCTAATGAGGTGATTAAGGTAAAATGAAGCCATTAGGGTGGGCCCTGAACCAATACGACTCAGAAGAGGAAATCGGGACACACAAAGAGACACCAGGGATGCAGGCACAGAGGAGAGACCAGGTGAGGACACAGGGAGCAGGCGGCCATCTGCAAGCCAAGGAGAGAGGCCTCAGGAGAATCCAAACCTGTTGACACCTTGATCTCGGGCTTCTAGCCTCCAGAATGGTGAGAAATAAATGTCTGTTGTTTAAGCCACTCGGTCTTAAAAAACAATATTTTAATTCCCCGGCCCTAGCTGACTAACACAGTGAAGGGAGGTGTGCGGGAAAAGGGTCAAGAAAGGCTCTGGGGAGGAGGCAGTACTGTCTTAACAAAGGAGTAACAGGAAGACTCCCATTTTCACATGTGCGACACACCTCTGCATGCTAAATGCCCAAATGCAGACTACTCACAGAGAATGAAAATGATCCTATTCCCTAAGAGCTAAAAACATCTCAAACTCTCAATCATTCCTTGCCTAGTAACCCATAGTTTAACCACATTCCTATCATAGTTCATGTTTGTCAGAAGGTTATTTTTTTTTCTTTCAGAATTAAACGTAACCCCACACTAAATCCCAGTTGATTAAATCACAAAATTTAGTTGCTTCTAGTTCATCTAATATTTTTCGTCTTTGTCTCAATTCTAAGTTTTTGAGATTTTTCCCCATGAATATTTTTTTGGTCTGATTGAAAAAATTTTTTGAATACTATACATGGGTAAAAGCAGAACAAAATGTCCAAATAACTATGTAAAAACTGCTCTACAAAGGCAGCAGTACTGCCGACACTGGGCTTCTGGCTGGTAAGGCCTGCTACATGCTCCTGTCTCATGGGACCTGAGAGCAGGACTTGAACTTGGCTCATGTCAGGCGACTCAGAGGTACAAATCTGGGGATACTCCCAGCCTGAGAGTCAGCAAAAGGCGGGCGGGGGAGGAAAATTCCAAGAAGACGAAAAGCAGGTGCAAAAGAGTGAAAAGTGCTCCCTGTTCCGGCCAGAAAGGCAGCTCCTAGTAGGACTTGGTCTGAGAGCCCGGGCAGGACGGGCGGTCAGAGAGCCTAGAGCCGAAGTCGGGGAAGTGGGCGGCTCTGCAGGTGCAGCAAGTCATGCCCAGGTACGGCATCTGCAGTGCAACAGAGGAGGAATGCAAACCAGGGCCTGGGGCCACCTGCCCCCTCCTGGAACGCGGGGCCGGAGCCGCCTTCGGGCCGCGGGCTCGGGTCCCCAGTCGGTGCCAGCCTGAGGGGCTGTCCCGGTGAGATCAGCCCTCCGGGCTGGCGCCCGGAGACAGCGCGGACGGCGGCGACGCGCACCTGTGGGCCTTCCCTCCCGGCCGCCGCCCGTTTCCGGCACGGACCTCGCCGCGGGGAAGAAGAGGCCGAGGCCGGGGAGGACGCCCCAAACCAGGGCCCCCCCGCCCGCGCCAGCTGCTCACTTTCGTTTCCCGGCGGCGTCCCCCTCCCGCGCCCGGGTTTCGTTTCCGAGCCGGCGAGGGCGGGACCCGGAGGCGCCCATGGCCTTCGCCTGCCGCCCGCGCGCCCCGCTGCTGCTCGGGCGCCTCCTGGGGCCGCGGCGCGGGGCCTGCGCTCGGGCCATGGCGCCGCCGCGCTGCTTCGCCCTGGAGCTCCCCGGCTGCACCTTGGCTCACTTCGCCGTCGGCAACGACGCCCCAGCCGCGCACCCCGACCCCCGTGTGGCCGCGCTCCTGGGCCCCCCGGGCCGCAGCTATTCGCTGTGCGTGCCGGTGGCGCCGGGCGCGGGCTGCGCGGCCCGGGTGCGGGCGGCCCGGCTGCACCAGCGCCTGCTGGACCAGCTGCGCCGCGGCCCCCTCCAGCTGTGCCAGCTGCGCAGGCTGCTGTGCTACTGCCCGGGCGGCGGGGCCGGCGGCGTGCAGCGAGGCTTCCTGCTCCACGACCCCCGCGACAGCCCCGACACCAGGGGCGCTCTGCTGACGCTGCTGGACACGTACCAAGAGGCCCCGCGCCTGCGCCTGGGCGAGTTCGTGGGCGACCCGTGCCGCCAGGTGTGGCAGTGCCTGTGGGAGCTGCGGGACGGCCAGGGGTGGCGGCAGGTGGGCCGCGAGCGCGTCGTGCCGGTCCCGGAGCCCGCACTGCACCCGGTGGTCCCCGACCTGCCCAGCTCCGCGGTCTTCCCCGACCGGGAAGCGGCACAGGCCGTTTTGGAGGCGGTAAGAGTTCTGTCCCTTTCCAGCACACAGGGTGGACCCACAGACGAGAGAAGTGGACACAGTGTGCTCTCCAGGGGCTGGCCTATCAAGACCTGTCTTGCCCGGGTAGTTGATTTCCTCCGAGTGAAGGCGACCTGTGTGCCAGGCTCTGGTTTAGACACCGGGGCACCTTCGCGATTCTTGCCCATCAGGAACTTCCAACCTGGTGTGGGAAACTGATGTCCCAACACTAAGCCAGTGGTGCGATGCCCGCCATGCGTGCATGCTGGAGGTACCAGAGGAGGATGAGAGAGGCCCCTTTTTTGGGGGGAAATAATGCCATCTGGGAAGTAATTACGCCATTCCGGGAGGTTGATGTGGAGAGAAAAGGGGAAGAATTTGGAGGTTTAAAAACCTAAGCAGTGCCCACCTACTTGCTAGCTGCTGGACTCGGGTCACTCAGCTACTCTAAGTTTTTGTTTTTTCTTTCCTGTGTGAAATACCTGTCTTGCTGGGCTGAGAGGATGAAACATCTGACACTCAGCAGGTGCTCAGTGAAGGAGAGCTAAGATTCTTTCTGACCGCAGCCTCGGCAGGGTCTGGGATGTCCAGCCGGG
Organism: Tapirus indicus; assembly: GCA_031878705.1. NCBI lineage: Eukaryota > Metazoa > Chordata > Mammalia > Perissodactyla > Tapiridae > Tapirus > Tapirus indicus. The sequence goes on along the minus strand of CM062923.1, from coordinate 5,483,663 downwards.
GCCTCCTGAGGCTGCGCTGTGGATCTTACATAAATTTTACAAGCTTTTGGGGTAGTCCTGCAGAGTGCTTAAGAGTGCAAGACTTGCACTCGGATTTGAATCCAAACTGGCATTAATGACCTGTGTCACTTTCAGCAAATTTCTTGAACTTTCTTTGCCTCAGTTTCCTTAATCCACAGGGTTATAATGAAGATTGACCAAGTTAACACTCTGAAGGCACTTAGAATCGCCTTGCTCAGAGCAAGCACATAGATGAACGCCCGTCTGGGCCTCCCTGCACAGATGCTGTGAGGATGCGGTCGGCCGTGCACAGTGAGGAGCTTTGAATCCCTAGAAAGACCCTGCTCTGTGTGCTCTGTGACTGCTGCGCGTGGCACTCTCCTCAGCCCCCGAGTGGTTAGGAAAAGACAAATGCTGAGCGCTCTCTTTGGAGCCTGCAGTGTAGCTGATTTCCCACATTTGTGACACACCGTGCCAGGTGGGGCCTATAGTTCCATTGTCCCCGTGTGATGCTGCTCGGCAGTTATGCATCTTTCCTGTCTTTCCTCCTCCGGAGGATGCTGGTCAGCGAGGGCTGCAGGCTGAGAGATCCCGACAGTTACTGCCTTTTTGAGCCTCAGCTATGCAGTACAAAATAAAATCAACTGGCCCTTCTCAGGTTCAAAATACTATGAATTTTGGCTTGGTGCCAAACATAACTTGCACCGTGTTAGCATCAGACAGGCTTGTTCTCGGCAGTTAGATACGGCTTCTGCAAAAGCCCATTGCTTCACTGCTGATGTGTAGACGTTGTTTTACAGTGTACACCCTTCATTCCCGAAGCCCGAGCAGTGCTTGACCTGGTTGACCAGTGCCCAGAACAGGTCCAGAAAGGGAAGTTCCCAGTGATTGTCATCGAAGGACTGGATGCCACAGGTGAGGGAATAGTACCTTTTAGTCATAGGCAATGAGGTTAATTGATCAGTTGCAGGAATAGACAGCTCCCGACAAACAAAACTTTATACAGGGTTGGATTCACAAGCCTCATGTGAGCTTCCAGAGTGGCAGGGAGTGGGGCAGGCCCGGGACACAAGATGGAGAAGACCTTCCGTCTAAGGCCACGCGAGGGGAGGAGGAGGTGAGCCGCAGGTGCTGGTGAACACGGGAAGGATGTAGCCTTGGGGTAGGAGGCGAGGGGGCCGGAGTCCTGGTCAGGGTTAGCTGGGAAGGGTTGACACCCGGATTGTGTTTTCAGTGGAGATAGGAGCTGGACAGGTGAGCAAGGCGGAGGGTTCCCTGGACAGGAGAAACCGCATGGGCGAAGGTGCGAGACTCCAGCCAGGAGGGTCTGTCTGGGAACTATAGGCAGTTCAAAGGCTCCTGTTGGAACAAAATGTGGAAAAACTGGCAAGTGGAGGGGAGAAGGCTTTGGAGCTGCCAAATAGATATGAAAATACCGTGGACACGCACACATTTACCCAAAACACAAGAACAGGAGAAGTGTGGCTCCGAGGGCAGCAGCAAATACTGAGGACGACGTTGATCTTTGGGAATAATTGCGTCGTGTGGTACGGCATGAGGAGTGTCTCCTCTCTGCGTCAGGGAAGAGTGTTATTAGGAATGACGAAGAGCTCACAACAGGGCCTGGAGTTCCGATACTAGAGTTTCTCATTAATTTGTAAACAAGAGGACCATTCTGGTTTTTCTCCTAAGTATTCTAATACCAGAGAGAGGAATCCTAAGTTCCTGATGGTGTGCAACATTTTATAAAGATTCAAATTATTTAATCAACTCATTCAGTTTATAGGTCAAAGGAATGCCTTTCCTCTTTCTGAGTTAATATTAACTTCAGGGAGCGATTTGATGGCTGTGCTTAAGATGTGCTTTATTTTGTGTATGACCTGCAGGTAAAACCACTGTGACCCAGTCAGTTGCAGATTCACTCAAGGCTGTTCTCTTAAAGTCACCACCCTCTTGCATTGGCCAGTGGAGGAAAATCTTTGATGATGAACCCACTATCATTAGAAGAGCGTTTTATTCTTTGGGCAATTATATCGTGGCTTCTGAAATAGCTAAAGAATCTATGAAATCTCCTGTGATTGTAGACAGGTGGGTATAAAGATGCCTTGAATGTGTCATTTTCTTCCTTGCATGTGTGTGTGTGCGTGAGTGTGTATATGTATATGCAAGTATACACTTGTGTTTATTAAGTTAAACTGTAGTATGGTCGTAATAGGAATAACATCTATGATTTATTAATTACCTACACCATTGCCCAGCATTTTGCTAGGAGCACTGCATATACTATACTAATATCTGGAACAATTGCTTGCCTAGGTGGATACTAAAGGTTATCCCCAATTTACTGGTGAGCAACATGGATCTGAGAAAGGTTAAGTGATTTGCCAAAGTGCCTGAGCTAGAAATAGCATATTGGGGATATTAACAAAGTCTCTGTTTCACAGATTTATGCTTTCAGTGTTTCACTTGTTCATTGCTTTATTCAACAAACATTTATTGGGCATCTACCCTTTACCAAAGACTGTTCTCAAATTAGGGGATTCAGTGGTAAATGAGCTGGACAGTGCCTGCTTTCATGGAGCAAACACACTATTGAAGGAGAAGATAAGTGCATGAATACATCAGATAATATCAGAGGATGATGAATACTGTGAAGGGGATGGATCAAGGCAATGTGGTAGATAATGGCTACACCCCCGCCAGGTATGATTTAGGGGCCTACGTAAGGAGATACCGTTGATCTGAGCTACTACTCACCAAAACAGACAGATGTGAACATCCCAGCAACAGCATTATGGAGAGAGGGGCCACGGAGAGCAAAGCACAGAGACAGGAAGGAGTTAGCATATTCGAGGACTGGAAACAAGCCAGTGTGATGAAAACATAGTGGACTAGGGGTAGTTTTTGGACGAAAGAAAAGAGAAAAACAGGACAGGTGGGTAGGGCCTGTGGCCGTGGGAAAGAGTGTGGATTTTATTCTGAGTGCAGTGGGGAACCATTGGAAGGCTTCAGATAATGGGATGACATAAGCTGAGTTGTACTTTTAAAATTCCATACATAAGAAATAGCTTAAAATGCTACAAAACTGGACATAGGGTATGACAAGCAAGTCATACTTGACTTCAAATTGCCAGGACTCGGTGGTAGGGAAGTTACAACCACCATGAGATCCCATTTTGCTCCCATCAGGTTGGTGAGAACTAATTAAAATGTCCGAATGCCCAGAGCTGCCGATGATGTGGATCCATTGAAACTCTCTGTGGTGCTGCTGGGAGCGGATACCGGCTCAGTGCCTTGGAGAGCCATTTGAGAAGATGTAGCAAAGTGGGAGATTGCTTCCACCTGCTGAAGAAACACACAAGAGTTTGTTTCAGCTTTGTTCAGATTATTGAAAAATTTGCAAAACCAAAAGCCCATCAGCAGAAGAAAGGGTAAATTCATACTGGCATATTTATAAAATGGAGCACCATACAGCAATATAAACTAGTACAATGCATCAGTGTGCATAAATTACAAAACCATAACTTAGAATGAATAAGATCAGGTTGCAGAAAGAGTTTCAGTAGAATGCATGCAAAATAATCCGAACTGCAGATTACAAGGATGACAGGATGCAGAACTGCAAATTTACGAGAGTGCTGTCCTCTGGGAAGGAGAGAGAAATGCAGTTGATAAGGAGTTCAAAAGGGCTTCCATTGCTGTTGAATTCATTCTTGATATTACTCAAACGTTCATTTTATTCTTCTCTCTGCAATTTTACTTATTTTTGGAAAGATAAGCAATTGTATTGATGTGTGAAAATTATTCAGGAAAGAGCATTAATCATAAATGTAAACTTCGAGGAACTGCAAGAAGTGAACACATCCAAGTATAGCCTGCACCCAGGTCAAGACTTAGAACCTTACCACACCCCATAAACCCACCTCTTCCTCCCTCCCAGTCACTACCCATCGTCCCCCACAGTGGTAACCACTGCCCTGATGTCCAGCACCATAGATTAGTCCTGCCTGTTCTTGAATTGCCTACACGTGCAGGTATACACTGAGTGTTCTTTGCATCTGGCTTTCTTCATGGCACATGTGAGACTCATCCTGGTTGCTATAAACATTCTCACACATCTTGGTGCACATATGTATGCAGTTCTGTTGTGTCGATTTCCAGGAGTGGAACTGCAGGGATGTGGGGCTCACGTGGGTTCAGCTTTCGTAGGTATTGCCACGTTTCCTGAAGTGGTTGAAACAACTCACAGTGCCCTCCTCCCACAGCGGTCTTTGGGAAATCCCTTGGACTCATCTCCTAGTCAATTAACATCGCCATTCTTTAACTTTAACCATCCCAGCTTTTCCCCTTGTTCCAGTGGGTAAGTTGCTCAGTTAAAAGCTAGTTTGCCATATCTGGAAACAGAAACAGAACTTCTACCCCTTTCTTGAAATATCTTTCTCTGTACACTTGTCTTTATCTCTGAAATATTCCAAAAAGAGATCATTCTGACTGTATGTGGAGAATAAAGTGTGTGGTGCTGGGTGGGGGGCTAGATGGAAATGGTAAAAATTAGTTAGAATGCCGGTGCTGTCGTCTAAGCTATAATGCCAGTAGGTGATTTTAATTTTGGGGATGAAGATAGTTAAAGTAGCGAGTTATAAGGACTCCTGGAGAAGGGTAAGAAATCACATCCCTTTGTGTGACTTATTTGCCTATGGGATGTTTCTGCCCTATTGTTAACATGCCCGAATCTACCATATTTGATAACTTTTTTGATAAAGACTCCTTTATTTCAAGGAGAAAGACTAAACTTTTCCTAATAGAGTGTGACTTCATGAGGCGCATTATTTCCTGAGATGTCTAAAAATCCTGAAGCAGCCCTGGCTTCTGCGTGTATGCAGATCCTTATCCTCTCCATCTCTCCACCTCCTGTTTCCTCATCTGTTAAATGGGGATATTCGTATCCCTTCTCTGCCGACCCTCAAGACTTGTGATGACTAGTCAATGAATTGATGCAGGTGGACGTGCTTTGAAAATAGCAAATTGCTATTAAAATGCAAGGCATTATTATATAAGCTATGTATAATGTGTCAGCAAATTGCATTTGATTTGAACTAATGTGGTTTCCCTGAAGGCAGGAATGGAGAATACTAAACAGTGGAGAGAGTCTGAAATTGATGGCCACAGAGTATGATTATTTAAAATGAGCCGCGGTGTTGTCAGTGAGAGTGCTCTGGCTGTAGAAAACAGGGCCCTAATTCTTCCTCTGATTGTTCTTCTTTGTGTCTGTGAATTGTCTGCAATTTTGTTCTTTAAAGAGATACTGTATCACCTTGTCAGATGAGAAGAAAAGAGCAGTTATTTGTTGTCTGGGCGGGTTTTGTTCATGTTTAAAGATTTTAATGAAATCCATTTTAGACAACACCATCATTTAGCTAGAAAAATAAGGGAGACAGAGTAATTTTTGATGGTGACTGTGGTTAAGGTTGGCAACTTAATCACCCACATTACTTTAAAAAATCTATTCTTGCTGATGGTTTTTCTACAAGAAAGAAGGCTTTTTAAATTCAGATGATATCAGCCTCTGTATTCATAGTTGAGGATTTAATTCAGTGAGCATGGAGCATGTGCAGAACCCAGTGCAAACTGTAGTTGGTTGCCAAGAAAAGGAAAGCCTGGAGCCTGCATAGATTCATTCAGCTTGGGAGACAAGACGCATGTGCTAGAGGAGAGAGAACAGGTCTGTAAGTGATGAGTCAGGGAAGGAGACATAGGCATATTCCCAGGCACAATTCAAGGAGCTAGCGGCTACAGTGGCCTGAGGTTTTCAGAGCACGCTTTTGGAGGTGGAAAAGGTCTTGGAAGGATGGACGGAATTAGCCTTGATCAACTCCCAAATGAGTTTTTTACATTTGTCTTTTTCAGTACTGTCTGCATCATGTCATGGTAATTTGAAATGATGCAGTTTTAGTTATCGCACTTTAGTGTCCAATAAGCATTAAATATTGTCTCACAATGACAGTGCAATACAGTTTTTTAAAGCACCTGTCTATGTTGGCAGCACCAGAAGGAAAACAAAGCTTGCAGGGTTTTCATTTTTTCAGATGAGACAATTGAGGCTGTATTGGCTTAAATGACCTTACTTATGTCCACAAAGCAATTAGGTGGCAGAAGGTAAAACAATGCACAGCTCGGATAACACTGTGAATTTATTTTGTAGATACCTGTGTGTCCTTTTCACTGTGAAAAGTAGTTCAAATCTAAAATGATTAAGAATTTAGTATTTTAAAACACTGAAGGCAGTAAGTTGAAGATACAGACCAGGGTGGGGCCGTGGCATCTCTCCACACTGGGACTTTTATAATTGTTTCTTAAATATTTGTTATAGGTGACAGCCCTCTGATACTGGGTTTGGAGTTTAGCATTTAGTAACTTAAAATTGGAATATAACATGAACAGGGCAAGAGTATAATAATCTATGCCAAGTAATAGAATAATCCCAATTCCTTCGTTCATGTACCCAAAGAACATTTACTGCATGCCCATTGTGTGCCGGGCACTGGCTTCAGGGTTTGGAACACAGAGATGACTAAAAAAGGAATTACCCAATGGAGGAGACAAACAGATCAGACTTGGAAACTACTCGCTCTAATTTACAGTGAGAAGTGGTCAGTGGAGTGGAGCGTGAGGGGAGTGGAGAGCCCAGAGGAGACATGAGTTCTGCTCGGGAGCTTCCTCTGAGTGGGACTCTGAAGGAAGAGGGGGAATTTTGCTGACTGAGAACCTCACTCTGGCTCGAGGAAGAGGTGTGCAGACGGGCCCGTGAAGGAGGTTCCCGGGCACACATTGTGAAGGTGTCTGCGTCTTACTGCAGACGGAGGCTGACGGTTTTTCCAGCAGGCGGTGAAAAGCCACTGGGCATTTGAAATAGAGGGCTGATTTGATTTTCTTTTCCTCCCCCCAAAACGTTTTTAAAAACAGCCAGTCAAGAGTGACCAACTTCGCTCAGGGAGGATTTCCACAGAGTTGCATAGGGTGTATTTGGGTTTATCTGTCTCGCCACCCGATACTGATGCACAATTAGATGGCTGGGGAGTTGGGAAAGCCAGCCCTGGTGGCCTTGTGGTTAAGATGCGGTGCCCTCACAGACTTGGCCTGGGCTCCCATCCCAGTCAGGGAGCCACACACCCATCTGTTGGTTGTCATACTGTGGTGGCTGCGTGTTGCATGAAAGCTCTACCACCACTATTTCCAATACCAGCAAAGTCACCCATGGTGGACAGGTTTCAGCAGAGCTTGCAGACTAGGAAGAAGGACCTGGCTGCCTACTTCTGAAAAAAATTGGCCGTGAAACCCTATGAATAGCAGCAGGGCACTGTCTGATACAACACCAGCAGGTGGGATGGCACAAAAAGACCGGGCAGGGTTCCACTCTGCTGTCCACAGGGTCACTAATAGTCCAAACCCACCCCATGGCACTAACAACAAAGAGGTGAGAAGGACAAAGGCCCCCTAACCAGGGTGCCCAGAATGGAGACTGTGTTGGCCAGTTCAATTTTAAGACAATGTGGGAACTGAATGGGCCTGCAGAGTTTTATTCAGCCAAGACACGATATTAAATACGAATGGACTACAAACCAATCTCTCTGTCATCCTCCCTTCACAGAAGAAAGCATCCTGTGAGGCTGAAAAGATGTGATAGAACAATCTCATGATAAATGCAGTTTTGACTGAGTAAATGTAGCTGGAAAGAGCCCACTGCTTTCTTGTTGTGGTTGTTGATTTTAATTTCTTTATTTTAATTTATTTTTTATATTTTATACACATTTTTAACAGTAAGATTTAGTTTTATTTATTTTATTTATACAATATTAGGAAAACTTCAGCAGAGCCATCCCTGGTTTCAACATCCTCAGCAGCTGATTTTCAGGTGCTACCTTGACTTCTTCTGCACACAGAGAACTCACTACTCCTTTCCTTCTCAGGTACTGGCACAGCACGGCCACCTATGCCATAGCCACCGAGGTGAGTGGGGGTCTCCAGCACCTGCCCCCGGCCCATCACCCTATATACCAGTGGCCGAGGGACCTGCTCAAACCTGACCTGGTCTTGCTGCTCACAGTGAGTCCTGAGGAGAGAATGCAGAGGATTAAGGGCCGAGGCATGGAGGAGACCAGAGAGGAAGCTGAGCTGGAGACCAACAATATATTTCGTCAAAAGTAGGTGTCACGATGCAGTGTGAGTGGCAGGGGTCCCTGGCCATGGTGACGAGCCAGGATCAGCACTAACTTTAGGAATGTGGAGGAAATGACTTTGTTCCCATTTTTCAAACCCAAGAGGCAATATCCTCCAAGTGAGTTCAGCTCCTTCCTGTGGGATTGTTACCATGGGGCTGCAGCATTATTGTTTTACAGCCCTGGGATATGTGACTGGGGATCAGACATCCTTTCTGGTCATGGCTGTGCCAGGAACAGTGTGAACCTGAGGAAGACAATACATGCTTCTGGGTCTTTGTTTCCCTGGTTGAAATACAATGGGCTCAAAGTGACTCGTACCTATTAGGTATTCCTGTGTCTCAGGCATTTTACTCCTCATGCTTTGTGATCCTTGCGAGGATATTAGCCATATTTTACAGTGTACAAAACGGAGGCTGAAAGGATTCAGGAATTTGTCTAAGTTTCTCTAGCTACTAAGTGATAAAAGTGGGATTAAAATCAAGGTCTTTCTGATTTTAAGGCAGTGCTTTCATTTTCACTAGAAAGCTCTGGACACAATAGTGGGAGAGTCTGGACCATCTTACCGCTTCATGGCTGAGTAAGAATCAGTTCGATAGCACTGGTTTGAAAAGCCAAAACAGAAGAGTTTATGTAAATCAACAATGATGGCTCTGTTATCATAACAGGATACTGTTACAATATAATTAAATAACAGCTCTACTGTGTGCAAAGAAACCATGTCAGGCAATTTACTTGTATTAATTCCATTAAGCCCCATGACGAACTTGCAAGGAAGGCATTATTTCAGTCCTCATTTTGCAGATGAGAAAACCAAGGCACAGGGGTGAAAGGAATTTAACAAGTCCACTGAGCTGGTCAGTGGTAAAGCAGAGCTGTGGACCAGACCGTCTAAGCCAGGCACCAACTTCAACCTCAGCGCTATGGTGCTCCCACGGGCAGTCATTCCACATCCATCAAGGCTAGCTGATGCAGAAGGAGATGTAGAATTCTGGTGAATTTTAGAAGATTCCTAAGTGAAAACAATGTATACACTGAGGACCTCTGGCTTGTCTGAAATGCTTCAGGGAGCAGATTGCAGAGAAATTTGCCATTGGGCAAATTACTTAATTTCTTTGAGCCTCTGGCTACTTTCTCTGCGAGATGGGGATGGCAGTGGTTTCTGTCCTAAGGTGACTCTGAGTCTGAAATGAGAAGAATCATGCAGAATGCTAATGCTTGGCAGATAATAGGTATTCGATAAATGCTAGCTATTAAACATTATTATTAACTTATCATTAATTAAACAAAATGCATCCAGTGTCTCCTGTGGGCAAGGGTATTTGCCAGGGGGAGCAGTGAGATAAACCAGATGGGATCTTGCTTCCAGCTGTCGATGGTCTGGTGGGAAAGTAACATGTGCGTGCAGAGCTGTGTCAACAAGTAGGCCAACTCTCCTCACTCTTCCTGTCCCCAGGGTGGAAGAGTCCTACCAGAGGATGCAGAAGCCCGGCTGCCATGTGGTTGATGCCAGCCCCTCCAGAGAAAAGGTCCTCCAGGTGGTTTTGAGCCTAATCCAAAAGAACTGTAATTAATTGTAGTTCCTCCGGGCCAGGTGATGCATTTTACTAGATTTGATATTGTTTACTACATCTAAGCCCATGACTGGTTATGCAGTTTTCCCCGATTTCTGTTGCATAAGCAGAAAACTGGAGACTAGATATTTCAGTTTTACCTAAACTGTGCACTCGCTGCTGAACGATGGACCCGTGAATGTTGAGACCGGTCATGTTCCAGAGAGAGACCGGTGATGGCTCTCTGCCTAGTATAACGAACGTTTTCTTGGAACGTGTTTTTAACTACGTCCCTATCAAGTCCCTCCAAGGTTTGTGTCATCCAGAAAGCACGAGGCAAACAGGAGCAACCAGGAAGATCTTCCAAATTGATGGAAGTCCCTCCAGCATCTCCCACGCCTACACCTGGCTCCCTGATGAGACCTTGATATGGCCAGAGTCCACTTCTTCGCAGTCTGGCCGCACTCCATCATCGTGAGCTCAGCCCCAATTCCTAGACCCAAGTGACCCCACAGAATATGTCTATGTGTCCTGGCTGTGTGAAGACACTCCCAGGGAGCCATCTTGTGGGTCGGGGACACCTACAAAGAAGGCATCTGACTTGTGTCTGAGGCTGATGACACCCATGATAGTCCTCCCACTTAGCACTTCAGAGTCAAACAGAGAGATGGCCAATCCGAGATGCTCTAGATACAAATAGACCAACCTTCTTTGAATTATATTCTGCTTATTTGTATTCCTTTCCTTTCCTCTGAAAACACGGCTTTGGATGACAGGAGTGTTGTGCACTGAACGTCGCCAATCCAGCAGTGTATTTATGTTGATGTTTACATCATTAGGGGCTGTGCTGCACTAATTAAAATTGAAGCCAGAAGCTAAATGCATTGCTTGTTGTGTATTTTCATTACACAGATTTATCATACTAAATAAGCACAGTGGATCCTGGAATGGGATTTCTTAGTAAATTATCTTGCACTTGAATGTCTTATGATTACACATGTAATCAGCTTTGAGATCTGTTAGGCTAGAAAAAAAATATCTGAGAGAAAAGGAAACTGAATAGGTATGTGGCTTTGGATGAGTCATTTAACATCAATAGTCCCTGTAACTTGATCTAAAAAGTGATAATTCTTTATTTGTCTTAAGGAGTTGGTGAACCAGATGACTACCTAAAATTCCCTCCAGTTCTAAGATGGATGAATCTGTCCATTATTTGGGGGGGATGTTTCAAGAAGACATTCCTCCAAAATAATTAAATTTGAGGCTTTCTCAGGTTTATCATATGGAATCTTAAATTATAATAAAGTTTAGTATTAAATATACTATTTTTCGAAAGAACTATAGGTAGTTTATATGCACTGTGTTTCCATATATAAATATATAATTGGTTTCAGTTGAAAATATTTTTTAAAGCTGATAAATAGTGTCAGGGTTCTTTCAGATGTGATATCTAATTACGTTATTGGTGTTGTTAACTGTAAACATTTTGAAAAGCTTCTGGCAGCCTAGACAGACAAACGTTTTGTGCTTTCTCTATGTACCTTGTAAATGAATAAACTTGCTCTGACTCTGACCATGCTGTTGTCACAAGTGCGTATCGGTTTTGCTGAAGTTGCTCTCCGGTGCGGCCCTCGTATGGGAGGGAGTTTTCCGTCAGGAAAGTGGACAGGTGTGAGCTCGTGGACCACGTGGAATTTGTGGTCAGAGTGCTTTCGGCGGAAAGGGAGGGCATTTTTGTTCTGTTTTAAACATCGTTTCACGAAAGTGCAATCCCTTCCTCATTGCAAACATTAAAGCGATTTTTCTCTAATTCAGTAAGAAATAATTCTTTGTACACTTGGGCTCTTTATACGCTGATAGGTATATGACTCGTGAGTGTGAGATAAGACCGCATCTCCTACCCAGATACCGATGACGAGGAAGCATTTGCTTGGCTCCGTTTCATTACAAGATGAGTTTCGCTTCTGTTCCTGTGACAGACCTTCAGTTGTCCCAAATATTTATTCTCTCTTTCTTCCATAGTAATAGAATTTTTAGCTTGACACGTGGCTGCCGAGAATTATGAGTACATTTCCAAGGCTCCCTCGCAGATAGAATGGCCAGCTGACCACTTATAAGTTCTTCCTGTAGCCTGTGAGCAGGAGGAACCTATGGAAGGTCAGGGGAGGGTGTCCCTCTTGCCTTTTACCCCTTCACATTGGCTGGTGTTCAGGGGTGGCAGTGAGCCATCTTGGGACCCAGAGACGAGGGTGACACTATAGAGATGGAGAAGCAGCAGGATGAATAAAGACTTCCTTTACTTATGAAAAAGCAGACAAGGACTAGTGTGCAAGTCTGGTGTTCCGTCCTAAGGGGCGCGTCCACCTAGGGAAACAGCTGTGAAGCAGAGGCAGCTGATGTGCAGACCTCAGTATCCAACTTCTCCGTGTTCTTCCCCTCTCAGCGGCACAGGTCTGGGATTTTTTGTTTTGTTTTCTAGACCAGCCTCTCCTTTTTTGCTGACTCTTCTCTCTGTGAAATCTCTCTCTTCTAGGAGCAATTGTGTAGCATCTTAAAAATGTGTAGACTCTGGGATCTTTTTGGAATGGACACCAAGGACATAATCAGTGATGCACATAAAAATGTTTTATCACAGCTGCATAATACACTTCAAGTCACTGGAATATATTTATGTATCTGCATAATGTCTGTTTATATATAGTATGTATTAGTTAAATATATTAAGGTAAATCCTTTTGATGAAATGCTAAGCAAAATGCTAAGCTCCTAAGAAGGTATAAAATATCAAAAAATACTTTTCTCTCAGCGACAGCCAGTGATTTAAATTTTAGCAAAAAGTGAGATATAGTTAAAACTATTTTACCCATTACACTAGGTTGGCAGATCCAGAGTGGAGACTCCACGTAGATTAGAGCAGCCATATGGTTGCAGGTGGGTGCTGGATGAAGAGGGGTTTAGGCCTTTAGCTTTCTTCACACTCGAGCTGTTGTTTTCCTTTGAATTTTGAACCCAGGAGTCAGACACTAAGCTATGCTTCACACTGGCAAATATATCCACTGGCAAAGTCATTTTAATCTCCAGGTTTCTGTAAATGCAGCTTTGTTTACATATTTAGATATTTTATTAGTATGAGCAGGGAGAGGAGAAAGGGATGCTGGCATTTTTTTTCAGGAAGGGTTTTTTTTTTTTTTTCACTTCAAAAGTGTAGTAATTTCGTGGAATTCATTCAGTCTATGGCTGCAATCTAGAACTAGGAGCAAATGTCGTTTGATAAATAATAAATAAATAATCTGGTCTTTCTCATGAGCAGCATAACTGGTTAGCTTAGTACAAGAAAAATATTTAGTCCTATCAGGTTTAAAACTTAATGTAATTCGATCTTTCAACAGTCCCGTTAGGTAACGCACACTCTCTTTCAGAGACAACACTCAGCATTTCAGATTTCTGAGGCTGCAAACGCCCCGCCCCCCGCATCTCCCCAAAATGCCATCTGGGTACCTGGGGCCAAGAGCGACGCTTAGGCAACCTTGGGGATGAAGGAAGATGGGTCACATTATCGTCTCTCTGCCTGCATGTGGATTGCCCTGCTGGCACGCACAATTCAGATTTGTTTCTTGTAGGCCTTTATGATGAACTTGCTTTCTGCTTGGGTCTCGTGGGTGGTTAGATCTCTTGAGTCTGTCTTCCATCCAGCCCCAGCCATAGCCGCCTTCACGGCCAGCTTCAGTTTCACGGCCATCAGAGCCTCCCCTCTGGGGGGCCGTACACTCCCAGGGCATATTCAAATATCAAGGAACTGAGATCAGTCAAGACAGTGGTTGCCAAGCCCTCCTTGGCTTGCTCATTCTGTACAGCCTCGTTTATTTTGATGTGACCTTGTTCCAGGTTAGTTTGGAGCTCCGGGTCCCAAACGGGGAGATGGATGTTCTCCACGTCTGCTCACTGAACCGTCACTTTGGTTCTAGGACAAGCCTGGAGACAGGAAATTGGGGGGCATGCGCCTCAGCATCTCACACTTGATTTTTTTCCCTTAAGAAGCAAATAGAAACCTCCGTTTGCCTACTGGGTGCTGAATTTCACAGTGGTGTATTTTGGTGTGGGTCTGTTTTCGTCCACGTCTGCTGGGCCCTTGGTGGGTCCATTCAGTTTGGAAACTCAGGTCCTTCAATTCTTGGAAATTTTCTTGAATTATTTCCTTGATGAATTCGGCTCCTGACTTTTTTTCTTTTCTCTTCTTCTGTATAGTCTATTATTCAGATGTTGGACATTTTGGATTGGTTTTCTAATTTCTTTATCTTTTTGCTCACATTTTACCTTTTTTATACCTTTACTACATTTTATAATATTTCTTCAACTTTGTGTTTAGATTCTTCTATTAAGATTTTCCTTTCTGCTATCAAGTTTCTGAACTCTAAAAGCTTTGTCTCTCTCCTCCCTCCCTCCCTCTCTTTCTTTCTCTTGTTATCTAGATATTCTTTTTTTTATAATTTCTTTTTTCTTGGATGCAATGACTTCACTTATCTTTCTGAGACTATCAATTATAGTTTTGTTTAAAGTTCTTCCTGCAAAGTCTCCATTTCCTCTAAGGTGGATTTCTGTTTGTTTTATTTGCATCTTCCAGGTAAGATGCTTTCCTCAGATTCTGGTGATGCTTGGTGGTCCCTCGTGATTGGTGGGGAGACTGAAAACTCTGCATAGCTTTGACCTCATTGAGTGAAGATCTCATCTTCTGGATTATTGCTGTGGACACCCACTGACCTCCTTATCTATCTCCCATTTATCCTGTTCACTCTTGACAGTGCAGATCTTATGACAACTCTTCCTTGTGGAAAATCTCTCATCCCTCCCAGGACCAAGCAGAGTTGTGGTTGGAGTGACCACCTGGCTGAATTCAGCCAGCACAGCATTATTTGATTCTACTTTTTAACAAAATGTTTCAACACAGTGATGTTTAGACAGTTGAATGTGAGTGCCTTTCAAGTCACAGTCTCTCCAACTGTGTCACAGTCCCCACCGCCCTCGACTCCTCTCCAGCTGTAAAGAAGAGAAATGTAGCAGGACGAGAAGCCCCTCTTGGGAGCTCACAGTCCTTGTGGAGAGGCGGACACATGTCCAGATCGTCGTCATCATCGCCATGCCTCCCGTGGCTGGCTTAGATGTCCACGACAAATCAGGTGTGGTTTACTTTGCCTGGGGGTGTCAAGAAAGTCTTCAGAGAGATGGAATCAGAAGAACCTCACATAAAAAGTATAACATGTCTTGGACAGGATTGAAATGAGCATTTCTGGCCCCAGCACCCTGCCTTGTTGCTTAGCGCTATGTCACTTGTCTCGTTTAGTCAAACGCTTTGATTTGGTAATTGTCATAAGTGAACTGATTTTAGATTCTTGTGGGCATAAACTAAATACAGAACGTCTAATTTGGACCTGTGTATTTCATTTGGAGACTGTGCATTGTTCTGAATCTACTTTGCAGGTTTTAATGGTTAACCTTGAATTTTTTTAGACAAGTAAAACATTTAAGACGTTTGTGTGGAAAACCTGTAACCAATGGCGTTTGATTTGATCCCTGCTTATGACTTAGTCACGCCAGCTCTTTCCCTGTATTTGGTCTGATGAAGACTTCAATCAATTCCATTTAGAGCAAATACATCACATTTCCACTAGAGGGAGGAGAAGTGCTAATTTTAAACATTTAGGAGGGAGTTGTTCTGGTGCCCGGATAATCACTTCCCTCATTACACACAAACTGTGCTCCTCGGAAAAACAACAGTGCTTCCTTTCATTTTTATTTAAATGTCTGCTCTAATGGGAGAACAAAGGAGAAAACATGGGACATTTCTAGGTCAAAGTAGCAAATCGTTAAAATGGCTAATTTCTTGCTTCAAGAATTCTAAATACAGCCCCAGGGTCAGAAAAATTTTCAAAGAAAGACCTTAGAGATCAGAGAACTCCATCTCTTCCTTTAATAGTCATGGAAAATGAGGTCCATGGAAGGACCTGTCTGCCCAGGGTCATATAATTTGTTAGCAGCAGATGCAAGAAACAGAAGTGAGTTTCCCAATTTTTTTCTACTGCTTTTTATAAGGCAATAGATTGTGTCAGCATATCTGATGCAGTAAATATTATATATACGCCTACACACACATATATATATATATATGTACATACATAGGTACGCATATATCTTCTTCCCTGTGAGGTTTATGATTTGAGATCTGGTGTTAAGAAACATTCTGGGGCTTTTATGTCTCTGTTTATTTGCTCTTAAAACCTCCCCAGCTCCCCTCCTTCTGTGACTCTAGATGCAAATGGCAGTGCTTCTGTCCTGTCCCGCTAATGGATTCCGCAAGATCCAAGCTCTTGTAATTATTGACCAATCACCCAAATACCATTGTTTAGAAAACACATTATAAATCTTCCTGTGAAGTCTCCAAAATTTTTATTAACATGCGTAACATTAATGGTTGTGGTTCTTTTGCCGTAATTGAGGGTGTGTCCCATTTCTTTAAAATAATAAAGCATTTGAGGGAGCTATCAAATTTCACTTTTGGCTGAACCTGGTCTGTAAGCCCTTCCAAAGGTAATGCACTTTGTGTTCATCTTTGAGGTAGGAAAGAATATTTTCTGAGTTTTAACTGAAAAAAAAAAATACAACCAAATCTTCTATCCTGAAGTTGTTAAAAAAGGAAGAGCCATCAACAAATGTGTACCTGTTTTGAAGCCATAAAAGAATATTTCTTTCAACGTTGTCGGTAGCCAGAACTTTTATCAAGGCGTTTTGCCCGTGCCTCTGGCTCTTCTGACCAGGAGCTCTGGTCTGTTTCTGCCTGGAGAGAGCTCACATCAACGGTGAGAGGTAGGGTTCTGGAATGAGGAGACACATTTACATGGTGAATTGTGGGCAAAACTGTGGTCATTCTTTTCATAAAAAAAAACAATTTTTGCTCTTTTATGTACGAAAATACAAAGTAGTGAATGAAAGAACTCCTGGCTGCGAGCAGACGTAGGTACTCGGGGGTATGTGACGTTGGGTAAGCTGCTCTATGTGCAAAGCAAGCAGATCAGGCTGGAGGAGGCCCAAATCCCCTTCCTTCCTGGTGGCCATGACTTCATAATGGCGCAACAGATGCAATTCACTTATAGGCCCAAATCCCTTGTAATTTTTAACAGGATCGAAACACAGGATATGTTGTTTCTATACCATTTTGTTGCTGTTTCAATAACTTGGGAAGGCACGCTTCTGGTGTATGATGTGTTACATGGTGCATCAGTTCCCACAAAATCTTTAGGTGAATTAGTTTTTTGTAAAAAATTCCCTAGGGAAATGTAATGTGAGTTATAATGTGACTAATGAGTGATCACTTCTCACCACCTCTCGTCACTTTCACTGGGTGGAGCCTTCATCCTCCTCTGTAGGGATTTCTGCAGCTATCCTGGGATTTCTGCTGACACTCTGCTGCCCCTACAGTCTACTCTTTGCTCAGCACCCAACCTGATTCTTAGACGTCACCACCTCGTTCATCACACTTAGGGCTTCATTTAGGTTTCGTTCAAGTCTCTGTTTAGCGTTAGTCCTAAGAGAGACCTTTCATCCTTCTCTTCCTCTTAGCTCTAACTCATTACTATCTGTCTCAGTCCACGTCAGTGTCCATGCCTATGTCTGTGTCTACGTCTACATCTAACATATCTATGTCCATATCCATAACTACATCTCTATCCATGTCCATATCTATATCTATAATATGTGTTTATATGTACTTCTGCACTAGAATGTATGCTTCATGAAGGCAGAGACTTAGTTTTGTTCTTTGCTATAATCCCAGTGCCTGCAGCAATGCCTGGCATATAACAGGAGCTGAATAAGTATTTGTCAAATGGATAAATGAATCTCCTGCCTGTCAGACCTGGACTGGGATATGGGTTTTGGCTTTTATTAGCTCTGGACAAGTTACTTCAGTGTGATTTCATTTTCTCATTTCTCCAACAAGGACGTCCTCATTTCCCTCAATGATCTGATGTGAGAATGAAATTAGATACTGTAATGGAAAGGAGCTCTTAGTCCCGACCCAGAAAAGGCACCAAGTTGAGGTTAATTCCCCTCTTCCGCCTTCTATCTTGTTGAGCACACCCAGGCTTTCGCGCATCTCTGGCTCAGAGGGAAGCACACCTGTTAATACTCAGTGCTGAGTTATTTCAAGAGTCGGCAATGAGACCTCCCAGCTCCTGAAGATTAAGAACACAAGCACTGTTTTCCACGGGAGAGACTGCTGCAATGCAGAGCAGATTTATCTAGTTTAAGCATGACAATGGTAAATACATATTTTTTTCCAAAGTCAAGAAAAATAGTGGTTTAATAGTTTTATTAATAGACAAAAATTAAGAGTTAAGAGCCATACTTTTGCTATCTAGGTAGCATGAGCTTAAGCGTTTACTCTATCACCCAACATGAGAGACAGCATTTCACAAGTGAAAAACTTTCAAGCAGGCCTCTTCCCATATGTATTTTAAAACGAAATACTTTTCCAACAGAAAATTACCTCCCTTAGAAATAGGAACCACTCTAGTCCATAGAAAGATCAGCACTAAGCACCTGCTAAGAGTTTCACACGTGAGTGTATGTGTCGTTCACATTAAACCTCTGAATCAGTTACTACTACTATCTTGCATCCATCGTGAAGTTACAAAGCAGCCCGAGGTCCCGGGACCAGTTTACGGTGGAGCCTGGAACCATCCCATGTGTGTCCGACCCTGGAGCCAGGGAAGGACCCTCTCCACTGTGCCGGGACGCCTCCAGTGACAGCAAAGCCAGTCCCAGTGACAGTTGTATCTAAATAAATAAATAAAACAAAACCCCAAATGAAAACTGAAAAACTAATACCTGGATTTGCAAAGAATTGTATTTGTATAGCTCCTTATCATCTATAAACGGTCTCTTTATAAGTCATCTCCGTTCATCCTCTGCAGGATTGGGCAGGACGTCATACCACTTTAGAGGTGAAGTGGGAGAAGTTACATGATTTCACCGAAGGTCCCCAGTTAGTAAGGAGTAGAGACGGGAACTCTGCCTTCTGATTGTAAATCCTTGCTTTTTCCACTGTTCTCCTTGGCCTTTCTAGGACAAAAATGTCTGTTCTATAGTTAGAGACTTATTTACACAGGTGTCTTCTAAGTGCCAGTTACTCTAGTAGCTGTGGTGAGCACACAGCTCTTAGATAAACATGGACACCGTCCGTCCTCTCTGGAGGAGAGAGACAGATAATAAACAAATAAATATGTAAGTTATCAGGTAGTGTTAGTGCCATGGACAAAACTAAAGTATGTGAGGAAGATAGGGAGAGCCAGGCCAGGGAAAGGGTTGAGATTTTAAATTGGGTGGTGTGCAAAGGCTCCTTTGCTAAAGAGATATTTGAGCATCTGAAGGAAGCGAGGAAGCCAGCCATGTGATTATCAGGGTGAACAGGTTGCAAGCAGCTACAATTGCATGTGCAAAGACCCTGAGGTGATGGGAGGATTCTTGATGTGTACAAGGAACAGGAAGGAGGCCAGTGGGGCTGTGTCAGCTGGGGCAGATGAGTCGACAACTCCAAGGGTTATGCATTCCACTACGGAGTGCAAGGACCAGTAAGTTCAGCAAACCTGGGGCTCGAGTGTTAACTAACAGGCATGTGGAGGTACGTGTCCACAGTAGGTAAAGAAGGAAGCCCTGAACTAGCAGGGAATCACAAAGGATTCAGGCACAAATAATTTACAGTCTCAAAACAGCTTCCTTTGAAGAGCCAATTCTGCATTATAAACGTGAGTTGCATCCGCTGAGGACAGTGAAGCCCTGGCCAAATGAACATCAACTATGTGCATTTGAAGAAAAGTCCTCTTCTGAGCATCGGGAAATGACTGCCCGCTGCTGTCCGCAACGTGAATCCCATCCTGCCTTTGCTCAGGACCTGTGCCCAGCCTGTTTTTGGCTTAAAGTAGTCTGTCTCCGCAAACTGAAATCTTCCTGGCAGATAGCACACATTTTTAGCATATTTCCCAGAAGATCTCAAGTTCTCAGGGTCCATATATATGAATTATCTAGAGTGCTGTTAAATGTCACGAAGTCATACGAGGCTTTTTAATTAATAGGATTCATAAGTGCTCACTGGAAGTCAGCACTATGGAATTCATTTTTTTCCCTACTTGACATTTATGTAGCACTCTTTAACATTTAAAATATATTATCTCATTTTATTGTCACAACAAGACTGTAAAGTAGTTGAATTGTACAGATATTATCTCTTCCTTCCTTCCCTCTTTCTTTCGTTCTTCTTTTTTTCTTGAAGAAATGGAAAATTAAATGGTATTTGATATGATGGAAAGTGCCGGAATTCTAGAGAGCTGGGTGGATTCCTCTGTGCAGTCTGATCAGACCCCTCAAGAAAGGGACGTCAGCACTAGATCAGGCTGTGACGGCGTGGGGTGGGACGGCTGGGGCCGTTGCTGATCGTGCAGGTGCTCTGTGGGGTCCCGGCTGCTCCCAAGGACATGTTCGTGGTGGGTGAAGAATCTGGAGAGCAGGTCCAGGTCCAGGAGGATCATTAGCTAGCTGAATAAACTTGGGGAAATCATTTGACCTGTCTAGTCTGCCATGCTCCCATCTGTACAGGAGGGAGTTACAATTCTGTTTATACAAGTGGTATTCCCACAGCTTTCGTTTCCTGCTAGTCATGGTTCTAAGCGCTTTACAAACATTAACTCGTTTAGTTCCTGGACAACCCTCTGAGGTGGGTAATACTGTTCTCCCCATTTCACTGATCAGGAAAGGAAGACCAGGGAGGTGAAGCAGGCTGCTCAGGGCCACAAGCTGGAGCCTGGCAGAGTCAGATTCAAATCCAGGCAGTCTGACTTCATAGTCTGGCTTTTACAGACTACACCCCACCGCCCCTCAGTACAGGATTTGTAGGCTCCCTCCTGGCCCTCACATCCGATGAGGACAATTTTATGCGGTGAGACTTCAGCCAGGATGGGAACTCTTGCTCTAACACTGATCTCTCTCTCTGCCTTCCCTCGAGGCGGGTTTCTGAGAAGAGTCCACTGTGCCGCTCGCCTGCATGTGGGCTGACACACAGGCGGACACGCACGACCTCTGTGTGCACCCGTAGCACCAGGGTTTCTATTGTTAAACTCCCAGAGATCTGCAGGGGCTCACATAGGCGAGGTGGCTGGCCCTGGGCCGCCCTCTCCCTCCCCCGAGCTCACCTACTGTCCAGGTGCTCCTCACCTCTCCTCGGATGCCCACAGATTGTGCGGTCAGCCGCCCCCTCTCAGGATGGCAGACACGCAGGGTAAGAGGGAGCCACGGGCGCACCCCCTCACCTTCTCATCCCTCTGCCCACAGCTCCCCACCAAAGCTGGGACCTTGTCCACAGCATCCTTCCCACACAAGGGTGGGGCCTCCTGCGCGAGCCCCAAACCCACCCTGCGGCTCTGGCCCTCGCTCCTTCCCACCCCCTGGTTCAGTTCACCTCTCCAGGGGAGCGCGGGGACCTCTGACCCCTCCTCTGGGGGACCTCTGCCAGCAGTTCTCGGGCTTCTGAGGCTCTTATTTTCTTTTTTCAGACAGAAATACATCTTCTTCCTGGAACTCTTGCGAGAGACCTGCATGTCCCGTGGGCTGCTGGCCTCTTTCACCCCCACGTCTGACACGTGCTAAGTCATTCCTCACCTTCTCTCCCAAACTCACACTCTGGTGGACTCAGATCCATGTGGTCGACAGCCCCCTCCGTCCTGGGCTCCCTGGAGTCTGGGATGCTTCCCTCGAGAGGGTCTTGGTTCTAAGTCATCACTGTTCCCAATGTTCCTCCTCTGAAATGACCCCGTGTCTGTCTTTCACTCTCTGGCCCCTTTGCTGTCTTCCCAGTATTTTAACTGGACATCAGTCTCCTGTGGGTACCCCGCTTTCCCAAGCCCTCCATCCTCTTCTCTGTTAACAGAGTAATCTTTCTGAATACAGCATCTCTAGTTAAGAGCTCTCATCGGATCCCTTTTCTATTTTCATGTATAAAGTAACTATACATGGATATGCAGTCTGATTTTTTTGCCAAAACACATGGCAGCTTTCAATGCATATTTTTTTATACCTCATTTTTTTACTTAAAAATATATCTTGGAATTTTTTTCACATGACAACACAGATATCTACTTCATCCGTTTTCATATATGTATGGTGTTTCATTGTATAAATGTATAAATCATGATTTGTTTAACGGATTCTTTCTTGATGGACATTTGTTTCCAGTTATTAGCTATACTAATCAATGTTGCAAATGAAGACCAGTGTGTGTATGTGTGTGTGCATATGTGTATATTTGTGTGTGTGAGTATATGCGTGTCCAAACATATATTGGTGCATCTCTGTGAGTATACATGTAGAATAAATGCATGACAAAGTAACTGCTGAGTCAAAGAATATATTCATTTTATTCATTTTTAGTTTGTTCAAAATTGATCAACTTGGCATCCGAAAAAGTATCAATTATGTCAAAACAATAGTGTAAAATATTCCCACACTTTAATTTCTAAAAGTTGTATGGATAAACAATCTTACTGCATTGTTTTAATTTGTATTTTTTTTTAACATAAAGAGTCTGAGGATCAATTTATGTTTCTAAGTCTTTTGCACTTCTTTTTCTTTTTGTTCACATACACTGTTGATTATCCTCTTGGATCTTTGTCTTTTTATAACACTGATTTGTAAGTTTTTAAAAATATATTTAGGCATTGGTCCTATGTCATATGTGTTGTCAATATTTTCCAGTTCAGTTTTATGCTATTTTTTTTCCTGAAGAAATGTTAAATTTTTTATGTATTAAAATCTTTTCCTTAATGACTTCTGCCTGTCTCTGTTTTTTGACATTATATTTTTAGAGCAGTTTTTGGTTCACAGCAAAATTGAGAAGAAGGTAGAGACTTCCCATATAATCGTCCTCCCATATACACACAGCCTCCCCCATTAAAACATGTCTCACCAGAGGGTACACGGGTTACAATCAATGAACCTACAGTGACACTTCATACTCTCCTAGTGTCCACACTATACATTAGTGTTCACTCTTGGTGTTGTACATTCTATGGGTTTGGACAAATATGTAATGACATGTATCCACCATCACTGTATCATTCGGAATAATTTCACTGCCCTAAAAATCCTCTGTGCTCTACCTATTTATCTCCTCCCCTGCCCCAACCCCTGGCAACCACTGATCTTTTCACTGTCTCCGTAGTTTTGTCTTTTCCAGAGTGTCATATAGTTGGAATTATACAGTATGGAGCCTTTTCAGATCGGCTTCTTTCACTTAGGAATATGTATTTAAGGTTCCTCCATGTCTTTTCATGGCTTGATAGCTCATTTCTTTTTAGCACTGAATATTCCGTGGTCTGAATGTACCACAGTTTATTTATCCATTCACCCACTGAAGGACATCTTGGTTGCTTCTAAGTTTTGGCAATAATGAATAAAGTTGCTATAAACATCGGTGTGCTTCTGCCTTTCCTGTTTTGCTTTGAAAGATTTTCTCAACTCCAAGATAAATTTAAAATTTTTTTATATCCTAATTTTCTTCTAGTTTGTGATTTTACTTGTATTTTTAATCCACTTGAAATTATTTTAGTGTTAGAATACATGTTAATTTTTCTCTTCTCCTCTCTCATCAGTTATTTGGATGGCAAGAGCTACCTTTGGCACTTCTTTTAAATCTACCTAAGATGTAGTAAAATGTTTGGCATATACGCGGTACTAAATACCCTGCTTACTAGTTGCAGTGTTACATATTTGCTTTAATAAATATTAAGCAGTACCACTAACGTGTAGGAATTGCTAACATAGCTACCATTTATTGAGCAGTTACTCTGTGCTGAGTAGACTCTACAAGCTTGACCCATTTTAAATCCAAGAACCCTACAAGATATGTATTATTGTCTCTACTTTATACATAAGAGAATAAATGATCTCAAGATCACACATCTTAACAGTGGCAGAGCTGGGACTTGAACCCAGTTGGTGTTCAAAACACCAAGGTTTTCCAGTATCCGTTGCTGTGGGTAAAGGTGGAGAAAGGAGGTGAATGATTATGGATGTATGGAGTAACCTCTTTCCGGTCCACTAACTGGAATTTATAGTCCTAAAGCTTCAGTCTTTATATCAAATATTTTATTGAATTGGATTTAAACCTCTTCACCGTCTACTGAGCCCGATGAGGTAAGACCTAGTAAAAGCTACACGTTGGCTTCCGTCCCAGTACAGTGGATATGAGCACTTTACAGTGATAATTTCCTCCTAATTGGTTGTAACTAATGCACTGCCATTCTGGAATTTGTGACTTACCGAAATGTACCTTAGCAAATGGACCATGTTCTCCATCTAAATGTAAATTTACACACGCTGAGAAACAGCTAGGTGAGAGGCAAATAGGATTAAGAAGAAAAAGGTGACCTGAAGGATGTGCTCAAGTGGGCAGTAGTGACCCAGTGAGTCAGCCACCTTCTGCTAAATCTCTTTGGGATGAGGGAAGATGGCTGAAAGAACAGGAACTGGGAATTGAGAGACCCACGGAGAGACACGCCTCTGTCAAGTCAGTCTGTGTCTGCTGGTTAGTCTTCATGGATCTGTTTTCTCATAAGTAAAACGGAGAGGGTTGCTTAGATCTGAGATTTCAAACTCTGCTCTGCAGAGGTTCCTTGGGGCCATTGTAAGGAACGAGGGCGGGCAGGGTACCGAGTCCTCTGCTCCTGCACGACCCCACAGCTCTCTGCTTTGCCTATTTTATATCTTGGGTTTCCACTGCAAACAATATTCAAACCATTGGAAGTGAGGGTCCCCCAGGTGCCTCCAGCTATGTCATTCTGAGGGATGTGACATCCTTATATCCTGTCTCCGGTAGCCCCACATGCATGTGCTCTCATGAAGGTTAGCATGGGGCACAGTGCACACCACACATCGTGGTTTTCCAGGACGTCCTCACCAGCCAGGGGCCAAATAGAGGTGCAGGGAAGGTGTCGTAAAGAGAAGCTGGTGGAAACAACTGGGGTTAGTCTTGGCACCCCACAGGAGCAAGTAAACAAACACTTGCGCGGCAGCAAGCCCATTCCCTGTGAAAGGAGTTAATGTAGCAGAGGGTGACTCAAGGCATCTGTGTCCCTGTGTAGAGCTTCCAGGGCTGGCAGGGGCTGAGGACATGTGGAGCGCCCACCTGCCCCAGCTGGCCAGCTTCGAGCAGTGCCAACTGGAGCCAGGGGCAGCTTTCCTGGGATACAGGGTCTTCCAATTCCAGGAAGGGCATGCCAAGAGCTTCAAGGGGGAGGCGTAAAAGACATCAAGGAATTGAGATGACACGAAACTTTCAGATGGAGAGGGACCTTTGCTTTCTCTTTATTAAAAAAACAAAATATCAAAGAATTCATCTCTCTCTCTCTCTCTCTGTGTTTCTCTGTCTCTGTCTCTCTTATCATCTACATTCTACTGAGCTGTGATTCCGTACTCCCACTGGTCTTAAGGTTTCCACACCAATTGTAGTAAAATCTCGTAAGAAGTGTTGATGCTAATGTGAATTTTCACTGCCTTTGGGCCAGACTGAAACCCACAAGCTTGAAAGAGCTGGTCTTTGCAGGAGAAGCACGGCTGGGAGTGAGAGAAAAAAAAAATGAATAAGTTCAGAAATCTCTGCAAGGAATCTCATTTCTACCTTTTATGAGCTGGTGGGAAATTAGTAAATTGCTTAACCTGTCTGAATGTCATTTTCCACATCTGTTAAACAGGCATTTAGATTAACTTTAGATTCCTAAAGCTAATATTAATATCTGCCTTCCAAATTTGTTTTGAGAATTATTAAAAAAGTGCTTGCCCACTCTAGCGTGTCTGCAATGTGCTCGGGAGGTGGCAGCTATGATTTTGCACAGGTTAACACAAGCTCTACTGGCTTTATTCGCCTGTGGTGGCATAGTGATCACAATTTCATAGTCTATTCTGTTCCCTCTGGGCAGACGGAACCCACCACGCACCGGTTGTGTTGTGTCAGCGATTCATTTTCCCGGGCTTGTGAAAAGGTCAAAGAATACATATTTGGAGAAAAAGTAAAAAGAACTATTTGAGTCCCACAAGACAGTTTTCTACCTCCAAATTCTTATCTTTTTTTCTTGCTGCTTTTTCCACCAAATTTCCAGCCTTTGCAGGAAACCTTTCCAAATCAAGCAGAAGTCAGAAGTATGTGTTGGCAAGCCCCAGAAGGTGAGCTCCAGCACCATCATTCGTGTCTTGCCTGTTTTGAGGCGCACCACGTCTGTCTGGTCTGGCATTTTCTTTTCTGGAAAATCAGCCCATTGGACTTAATGGTTCTGAAGTCCATTCAATCCCTGGTAAATTCTGTGATTCTCTCCCTCTCCATGCTGAGACAATGGTTTCTACACTAAAATTCAGAGGCCCGCCTGATGAGTCCAAATTTACGATGGAGAAATTGAAAGAGATATTTGAAGTTGAAATGGTTTGTGGTTGGCCCCCTCTCAAAATCTTTCTGATGACTTGAGACCTCATTTCCAAGCCTATTGCGATGCCTTCCATGCCAGTTTGCATTTTCTGTGTTGCAAAGTTTGCAGTTCTAATTTTCCAAATCCTCTCTTCTCTGGGCAATGTGACTCAGCTCAGTCTGAGGAAGTGTAGTGGCTATCAGTGTGGGTTCTAGAGACACCCTCGCTCCATTGGGCTTCACCACTTGCTAACTCTGAAAACAAATGATTAAAGTGTTTCTGAGAAATTTAGAATTTCAGCGATCATATTTTTAGTATCCAAAGTTTAATTTCATTCTCTGAATATCCCCACTTTTTATTAATTGTGGTTTAATACACATAAAATTTGCTGCATTAGTCATTTTTAAATGTATAATTCAGTACTGTCAAGTATATTCACACTGTCGTGCAACCGGTCTCCAGAACGCTTTTCATCTCACAAAACTGAAACTCTCTACCCATTAAACAATAACTCCTCATTCCTCCCTCCCCCAGCCCCTTGGAAACAGCCATCCTACTTTCTGTCTCTATGTATTTGACCTAGATACCTCATCTAAGTGGAGTCATACAGTATTTGTCTCTTTGTGACGGGCCTCTTTCACTTAGCATAATGTCCTCAAGGTTCGTCCATGTTGTAGCGTGTGCCAGAAATTCCTTCCTTCCCTTTTAAGGCTGAGTAATATTCCATTGTGTGTATATATCACATTTTGTTTATCTGTTTATCTCTCAATGGACACTTGCTTCCACCTTTGACTATTGTGAATAATGCTGCTGAGAACAGAGTACATCCCTCCCTTTTTCATTATAGCATTCTATTCTTATTTCATGGATGCTACATCTGCAATATCTTATCTTATTTAACAGAGGACATTGGTACATTTTCGTACTCTTTTTTTTTTTACTTTTCTTTCTTTTATTCTCTCTTTTTGTTAAAGTTCCTTTCTTTCCTTTTTTTCTTCTGTAGTGGGTTGAATGGTGGCCCCAAAACAGGTATGTCCACATCCTAATTTCTGGAACCTGTTACCTTATTGGAAAGAGGGTCTTTGCAGATGTTATTAAGTTAGGGGTCTCAAGGTGAGGTCACTCTGGATTATCTGGCTGGGCCCTAAATCCAACGACAATGTCCTTATAAGATACTCGGGGAGAAGAGCAAAGGGTCACATGAGGATGGACACGGATTGGAGTGATGCAACCACAAGCCAAAGAACGCCAGGGGCCACAAGATGCTGGAAGAGTCAGGGAACAGATTCTTTCCTAGAACCTTCGGAGGGAGTGTGGCACTGCCAACACCTCGATTTTGGACTCTGCTCCAAAAGAGTGAGAAAATAAATTTCTCCTGTTTCAAGTCACCAAGTTTGTGGTAATCTGTTCTGACAGCCCAGGAAATGAATATTCTTTCCTCCTTCTTCCCTTTGTCCCCCCGTCAACATCAGAGGCCTTCCTCCAATGATCCCTGCTCCTTGCACTTTGAATCACATGTGAGTGTTAGACAAGACAAGCAGATGGGCAGCTCTCAGGATGCATGTGAGTGTGAGGGCTGTGTGTGTAACTGTGCCTGCTTGTGTGTGTGTGTGTGTGTGGAGTGGGGGTTCTTATGTGTTGTTGACATTGATTGGGCAGGAACCTAGCTGTTTCATTCATAGAAGGGTCCTCCATTTGTTGCCTGATCTCTCAAAACAGGGAGCAGGGCGGTGGGGAGCCTTCTCGTTCTGTAGGCAGATTTTCATGCAATTCCCAGATGTTGTGAATAGCACCCTCTCCTCGGTGTGGCTGGTGTCCTGGATCCAAGGTCCTTCTGCTCCACATCTCCAGAGCTGGACCCTGGTTTTTTGTGAGGGTGACAGAGGGTCATTCCCTATCTAGCTGAGGAGGAGTTTGGAACCAGGAGTCCAACTGCTTCTTCTGTAAATTTCCATCAACGTGCCTGCCCGTAGCCCCTCCTGCCTCTCTGCTTCCAGTGGGCCCTGGGGCTTCCTGTCCACCAGCCTCTCCAGGGCCCTCAGTCCTACTCTTACAGGTTCAGAATTCCTGGGGGTTCGGGTTTCTCTGGTTTGCTGAGTCAGAGCCACTGTGGATGCTTTCTAACCTCTGAGCTTTCCTGACTTCCCTTCCTGATGTTGTCTTCTTCCATCTCTTTATCCTTTAAGTCTATACCTTTCACTTTCTCTCTTTACTGTCATTTTGCTGAGATTTTAGGAGGGAAAGATATTTAATCTGCCTGTGTAACCAAAAGCCCTGAGTTCTTTCTATAAAAGTTAAGTTGAATACTTTTGGACTCAATGAAGGGGAGTAACTAAAATAACTGCTGAATTTGATATAGGAAAAATAGCTGTAAAGGAGGAGGAAATGGCAAAAATAAAAGTATTCTGCATTATGATTGCTTCACAAGCATCTTTGAATTCTAACTCCACTTGAAAGAAAGAGACGGAGGGGAATGAAAACAATATAATGCCGAAACAACTGACTCAGGCTTGAAGAAGACTGATAGGTCCTACATAAGGATATGCCTTTAAAAAGAATTCTAAATGCTATATGCATACATACACAGCACTGTGCTAGGCCTGGCCTGTGCTGGCGTACAATCACCAATTGCATGCCTCTCTTTGTGTGTGTTTCTTCCCAACCCCTGACTTGACATTGGGAGTATTTACACCACAGCGATTAGCGAGGGCGACAAATGAGGGCTCTCTCCACTCCCAGCCAGTTGTTAAACATTTACCAACATATCCCTGAATGTAGTGTGTATACACACACACGTACACACACACACACACACACACACACACACACACACCTTTACAGGTGTTAAGTTAAAGTTGGTGTGCGTGGTTTTTCTTCATGATGCCCTTTAATTGGTGCAGGCTTTCCTGCACATAAGGCCCTTGCCCCTCACACCTCTGGTACGTGCCTTCCCTCTGTCTGCACCTTCACATCCCTGCCCTGCGCTGACGTGGCAGCTTTCTGTGTGTGCTTAGGGCCTGGCTCTGGGACCTTCTTCTCCAGGAAGCCTCCATGTTTCCTTCAGGCAGGGTTTGGAGTCTCTCCTCTGTGCCCCTGAGAGAGGCTCTGCTCACCTCTCTCTGAGCCCTGGCTCTCCATTGTGGAATCTTGTGTCTCTCCCCCGGATCCTGAGCTTCCTGCCTCTCCTGACCCAGCATCTAGCCCAGAGCCTGCTTCTCGGGAGGGTCAGGATCTGCTGAAGGAATGGATGAGCACACAATAATCCCCTCGGTCAGAGCATGGAAATGAAGAGGGCGTACCCCCACCACACCCTGGGGAGCACTGAGCATCAAGGCCTGCTCTTCCCCTGGGAGATGCCCAGCTCATGTGTCCCCACCCCTTGGTGACTGCCCCCATCCTGGGTGGTCCCCAACTCCATGGCCCTGTGCAATCTGCTCCAGTTTCCTGGCCCAGGTGCTTCTGTCCAGTGCACTGTATTTGCACCTCCCACGTGCTAAGCCTCGTGATACGGATAAAAGATGAGAAGACATGGTGCCTTCCTCAAGGAACTCAGAGTCTAGCCAGGAGACTGGCATAAAAGTGTGGACAATGCATTGGGAATACTGCTCACGTGGAAGTAGGAGTGAAAAAAAAGTTAAAAAGAATGGCCTTTGTTTTTTGTACAAGAAGTTGGGAAGAAGTCGAAAGACAGTCCAGAAAATTGGTCTAGCATGGATGGAGCTATGAGGGCTCCTGGCATGTGTGGGAGCAGGATGCACCTGTGTGGCTGGAGACGGGGAGGCCTGGGAGAGGCTGTTGCATCCTGGAGGCCTCCTAAGCCAATGAAACCATTCAAATTGGTGCTATCATCCCAGCTCTTCTGAGTGTGGGGCCAGCAGAGCGAGGCTCCAGGGTCGGTCTGCATCTCATAGGCTGGGTAACTTTGGGCGAGTCATTTTATTTTCCTGAGGCTCCATTTTCTCATCCATAAAATAGGGATAATAACATCTGTATCACAGGCAGGACTAGATGAGATACAGCAGAGAAAGCTCCTGACACAGGGTGGGCAAGGATGTACTCTTCCTTGCTTAGAATTCTAGAATTCCTGCTGAGAATTCTAAACAGTGTTTAGTGGGGCTCCAGGCTGTGCATGTGAATCAGGCCTCAAGAAATAGATGGTCAGTTTAGTAAGATTCAATATCTGCTCTGAGAATGTTCAGAATTACACGCTGGAGGTAAGTAAGTTCAAGAAAGTCCACATTGTGGACTTGTTTCTTTTTTCCACACTCACTCACACAGGTGAGTAATCATTTACTTACATATTGGGATTCTGAGTCCAAACAATACGTTTCTTGCCACCACTGAGTCACTGGACCCTGGTGTGAGGAGAGACTGAGGCAGGGGAGCTGGGTCCTGAGAACCAATGACGTTTCAGATACATTCCTTTGAAAGAAGGGCCCAAGAGGCTGATTTTCTCATCACTAACTTTTCCTAGTACATCCCAGTACTTGCTCTGCATCTGGGCCCTTGAAGGGGGCTGAGTACCGGCCCCTTGACAGGAAGGGGAGGCCATGTCATCATCTAGGCAGGAGAAGGGGGATGCGTAGGGTCTCCACGTGGGTCTTAGACACCAAATGAGATCAATCATGGCTGAACCAGGCCAGCACATGCTGCTGCCAGCATGCCTCTTCTCCTTTCTCTCCAATGAGGCATTCATAGAATCTTCTAGAGGTTGTTTGGCCAGAAATACCAGCTGAGGGGTGAGGGCTTGGAGAGCGAGTGGCCTGTGACCTATGGAAACTAATGTTGTGATCGGCGTCCTCCCCAGTCCTCTGCCCTCGACTTGTAGACTTGGGGCACACCCCCTTTCCATGCACATGGAAGGCAGCCTATGAAAGACAGCAGTGACTAAATGACTCCCTGGGGCCTGACTCACAAAGCCAGGAAAAGGGAAAAGCAACCATAAGAGCTTTGCCTAATGAGTGACCAGGTCAAGAACTGGGGTACAGAGGCCCTTTCATCCATTCATTC
This sequence comes from Tapirus indicus, assembly GCA_031878705.1. Classification (NCBI taxonomy): domain Eukaryota; kingdom Metazoa; phylum Chordata; class Mammalia; order Perissodactyla; family Tapiridae; genus Tapirus; species Tapirus indicus. The sequence goes on along the minus strand of CM062923.1, from coordinate 5,452,388 downwards.
ATTCATTTATTTCCTTTAGCAAGTGTTTCCCAAGCACTGATGTGCCCGGAGCTAGAAAGAAGTCAGTAAAAAGAAATAAAACACAACCCCTGACCCCAGGAACTCGCACTCAAATGGGGAAAGCAGAAAAACAAATAAATTCTTAGAAGTAAACACAACAGTGGCATTTTGTGCTACTTTGAAAAATGGGCAATGGAGCCATAACTCTGTCCAGGGAGGAAGGGGAGACTTCCCAGAAGGGTTCAGTTGAGTCTGAGGGACCAGAGGGGCACCTGGGCAGAGGCCAGCATCTGCAGAGCAGGAGAGGGTGGCTGATTTAGGGAGCTTCAAGTGCTGTAGTTCCCACTGGGGCTGAGGGGGTAGCTTGAGAAGAGGATGACGAGACAGCAGACGAGAGCCAGATTCTGGAAACCTTTGCAAACCACGCACAGGACTTTGCTCCTCATTCCTGAGAAGGACTTTAACAAGTTGCTCATACCAATGGGAACGCACTTTCCACTGAGCACTCTGGCCGAAGGGTGAGGGATGCACAGGATGGGGTCTGTGGGGGAACTGAGAGGCCAGAGAGAAGAAATCACACATGGTCCAAGGTGGTGCAGTGGAGACCAAGCAGGCTTATTGCAAATATTTTAACTAAAAAATGGCACACACATTGATTCCATACACTGTCCTTAGCTTTGAAATTTGGATGTGTGGGTCTAACATTTTTATCAAAAATGGTTTGAAGCCATTTTGGCTCTGAGAATCTGAGGAAATGAAGAGGGGACATGAAGCTGTTCCCTGGATAGACTGCATGAAAATCTCATTAATTTAGAACACAAGGGACTAGACAAAATTAATTTTGAATTAATTAGGTTTGCAGGATGTGAAAGAATTGCTGAGAAATATAGGACATCTAAAGGCTGAGGAATCCCCATTCATTATAATACCCGAAGCAATGTTTTAAGTAAACTGATGATGACAATGATTTTCCTATATTTTTGTGCAAATGATAGGTGGTTTAGGAAATGTATGACTCAGCTCTTTTGACTATCTCCATGAAATTTACTGGCTTCTTGCCTGTTGTCACAACTTTAGGTTGCCTCTCGGCAGCTGTCAAGTCCTGTACTTGAATAATTTTTTTCTTTCATTTTGAATCCTGATCAACCTAATGTTAACCAGATATCCCACATTTTGTTTAAGATTGATTGAATCCTAGAGATTCAATATTCTTTTTTTTTCATTTTGAGGTCTTTCATCTTTTCTTCAAACTTGGCTTGTCTTCATCAGAGAGCTCTTGGCTTCTTCATCTTTTTTTTAAGGACCTTATAATTTGCATTCCATTTTCAACTAATACGATCATTCTAATAGGTTTCCATGACGCTAGGCCGCCTCTTCTCCGTGTTCTGGCAGCCTCAGCAGCACACCTCTCACAGTCAATTTTGGTTGCTGTAGCGTGACTTATTGCGCGTGTGGAGAGAGAGATGAGCAATTATCGTGTCTGTGCTTATTAACCTTTTCTTTTTGTGTTAGAGTCAGCTTAACCCAGGGCTTTGAGAAGATTAAGTTGTAATGAAATACTAAACATAACAAGGAGGAAAGTGCAGCCCTGCCAGACGTGGAGCAATGGAATCTGGAGAGGAAAGGCAGAGTGTGATAAAGAAGGCGGGAGGGAGCTGCTGTGTGTGCCCCCAACATTCATAAATGCTCTATGTTCCTCTTGCTTGGGTTTCCCTCTCTTCCCTTCTCAATGTTCTCCTGGCTAACCCTCCACGTCCTCCAAGGCTGAGCAAAGACCTCTGTTGCTGCCCCAGCCTGGGTTAGGCCATCGTGCAGGGCTCCCTCTAGGATGGTCCTTGTGCTTACTGGATGTAGTTCCTCTGTCTCAGGATCATGCCTTTCATTTCTATGGCCACTGCCCCTGGCCCTGGGCTTGGTAGAGTTGAGGTGTTTTACAAGCATTTGCCAAATTGAATCTATGAATCAATGGGTGGGGAACAGCGTGGTGCTGTCCAGGAAGGAGATGTGCGAATACAAGAATCCCTTCTCTCCTCAGGCCCGTTTGGGTCTGCTCTTCACCGCACTGTCTCTTCCTTCTGGCCACGTGCCCTCACACTTCGGCTGCCTCTGCCCAAATGTGAACAAGGCCCAGAGAGAAGCAGGGTGACCTCATTCATCCAAGTTGCTGTCATCAGGATGTGTGACAGCTCCCACAAAGCAAGTGAAGCCGTTTTCTGGATGTGCCTGTGTCAGGGCCTGACCTCCTGTGTCCAGCCAGCTCTCTCAGCTCTGGCCTCATTGCTCACTCATGGGCTCTGGCGCTTGCGAGTTTTCCCTTTTCTGACCATCTTTCTAGAATCAGAAGGAAGGAGGGAGGGGATGATCAAGACAGAATCGAAGGAGGTTGAGTTTCTTTCTTTCTTTAAATTAAGCCATGCATTGGGGAAATTTGAATAAGTTTGTAGGGTTAGGGCAAAGGAGCTGGTTGAGGATCCAAAGAAAGAAGAGATTGAGGATCTAAAGATAAGTTGCTTCTAAACAGAGTTGAAGCAAAGTCCTGAAAAATAGTGTAGAAGGGATGGCAGCTGAAGTTTAGCTAGGTGTGGGTGGGAGAGATTAGGCTGGAGGGGAAAGATGTCCACTGTCTTCCACTGAGTCAGGAGAGGAGGAAAGAAGTCACCATGCAGAGAAAATTTATGTCAGCACTTATATTTCTTTATCTTATTTTAAAATGTAGGCTGATTTATCATTTTATCAATTTTTCCTGGACCTTCTTTCAAACACTTAACTCAAAATTAAATTTGTTTTTTTTTTTTTTGTGAGGAAGACCAGCTCTCAGCTAACCTCTGTTGCCAATCCTCCTCTTTTTGCTGAGGAAGACTGGCCCTGGGCTAACATCCGTGCCCATCTTCCTCCACTTTATATGGGACGTCGCCACAGCATGGCTTGACAAGGGGTGTGTCTGTCCGCGCCTGGGATCCCAACCTGCAAACCCCTGGCCTCAGAAGAGGAGCTCGTGAACTTAACCACTACTTCACCGGGCCAGCCCCTCAAAATTAAATTTCTGATTGATAATTTCCTTGCTATGGGTTAGTGGCTCTCAACATAGACCACTTGTCCCGCCATAGGCCATAGAACATCTTCTTACTGTTTTACTCAGGGCTGGCGAGGGAGGGGTTTTCCTCTATATCTTCAATGGGTACTGTGTGGCCCAATGGATTCAGAAAGGGGAAAACTGGGCAGCCTCTTAGCCTGAAGGGAGCAGGCTATTTGTTGCTGCCATTGAAAAATATTGTATGTTTAAATGCAAATTCCCCATGATTTTTCATAGCCTAGAAATAATGTTTTCTGAAAGCAGAGAAAGAAAATCTATTAAACTTTCTGAAAGATATTGACTAAATGTGCACACGCCTGAGCCCTCCCAGGAGGGCCCTGTGGTCTCCTGGAGACTGCAGGACAGGGATTTAGTTTGGACCATGTCATCAGGCACCTGCCCCTGAACGTTGTGCCTCAGTTTCCCTCCTTTGTAAAGGGAGAGATGCACAGTTCTATAGTGACTTGAATGGACAATCCTGTCTACCTAGCATGGACTAGTTTGTCTCAAGCCTCTTCCAGCAAAAAGAAACTGTGAATGCTGGCTCAAATTTGGTCTTAGGCCAAACTGTCCTTGAGTTTTCCAGAACCCATGACTGATGGATGGAAACAGGCACTTCTTTTGTGGCACTGAAGCATCATGTGCTCTTCATCAATCCTGTTCTTCCTCCTCCTCGTATTGTTCCCGGAATTTTCAGCAACATCGGTCCGTGACTACCACCACAACTCCCCACTGTGGCGCGTATATTGCTAAGCAAACTACCTCCAGCTACTAGACAGCATGTCTCATGTCCCCCTCACCTGCCTGCCCCAACTGTCCATATCTGTCCACGCCGTGTCCCTCTCACCTGCCTGCCCCACACTGTCCTTATCTGTCCATGCTGTGTCCCCCTCACCTGCCTCCCTCACACTGTCCACATCTGTGCAGGGAGCTGTTTGAAGGAGGGTTTTGCTGCCTCAGTCTCTAGTGTCCTTGGAAAGAATCCCAGTGTTTGCACAAATGTGCCAGTTGCCTCACAAGCCACCAGATGGAGTATGTGGCAGCGAGGTGTTGGAACTGGACAAACGCAAAAGAATGACTACTTCCCCACCCAGTGCCATCTTGCTCTGTTGGGTCTCTAACTGTTTTGCCTGTGTCCAGACTCAGAGTTTCTAGCAAAGATCTCTGTCTTTCCCTGGCTCTACCTCTGACCACAATGGGAAGCAGACCTCTCCCATCCCTCTCAACCTCCTCTTCTTTACTCTCAGCCCTCAGGTCAACCAAAACTCCTCCCTCTTTTTCCCATTACTAGACAAAAGCTGCCATCTGCATCAATGCATACAAACAGTCCACAGTGGTGTTGCATTGTCTACACTAGCAGCATCTGGGGAGGCTGTGAAGGCCTCTACTGTACAAAGGCAAAAAACGGAAGCTTTCTATGAGTTCGCTGAATATGAGCAAGTTGTTTTCTCAACAAACAATCAGAAAACCTGAGCAAACAAATGTACTTATGGGACAAGGGGCAGAATATGTGTAATCAGGCGTCGACCAAGAAATCCTGAATCCTGGGTTGATGTAGCTGAGAACTCTGCCCTAGGGAGGGAACCGGGTTAAGGAACACTTGGAAAACAGGCTCAGCTTGGACCCAGGAGCTCTTAGACAATACCAATGGCACAGAGAACATACAAGCTTTCCACTATATGCCAGATGCTGTAGGAGTGAGACAGGCAGGTTAGCATAGGGATCTGGCACTGCAAGGGAACAGGAGTGTCATGCAGGGGTGGGGGGGACATTGGTACGACACTGCTAAGACATAGTTCTGCATTATAGCTTAGGATAGCTCAGGTAACCGCAAGTTTCCTGAACCTCTTTAGACTGTCTGTAGGGGGACCGAACTGCTTGATTTACAGAAGCTGCGGCCCCGCCGCTCTTCCCCCGGCTGCTGCTGCTCTGACTCACGTCTGCCTTCGCTTTTACTTCTGCCCTGTGCGGGAGGACCCCCACCCAAAACAGGAATATAGAAGATGCGATGGCAGAACCGCTCGGCGCAGCTCCTCCCTCGCAGTGTGCCCGCTCTGCCTACGGAGTGTATCTTTCTAATAAACTTCTTACTCTTTGTCCTCATCCTTGCTGCTCTGTAAATTCTTTTACAACGCGCCATCGAGCAACCTGGACCTGCAGTGCGGTAACAGGAGGGGCTCTGTATGTGTTAACGCTGATCTTAAACCCACAACTTAGATACGACCTTCTTCATATGGAGCGGATAACATTGCAGCTCCATGAGGTGATTTTCCCAAACACACACGGTCAATAAAGTGTTGACATAATTCTAACCCAGTTCAGACAAGTTATGAAGCCCCAGCTCTTGTCACACGGCCACATGCCGGGGAACATGTCCATTCATCCTGACCCCTATCCTGGTCCAGGTCATCCCTTCCAAGGAGCATGTGGCCTGTATCCAATAAGAAGAAGATTCAGAGTCCTCAGCCTGCTTCACGGCAAAATTACCAATTCCTCTTGCCGCTTTGGATCTCAACTTGAATTTCATTTCTAGATGTCCCTGGTTTGAGGTTTGTGCTTTATCTCCTCCCCCAACTCTATCTTACTCTTTACCGAAGGACTCATTTGCCTTCTTTGGTCTGACGCTCTATAATCCACCATCATTAAGGTTCTGAGCTCACCCTGAGCCTCTGGCTCCTCGTGACCCAGCTCTGGGTCCTGGGAACCTAGCCTGTAACTGGACATCTTGCCCTCCAGCCCTTCCTGCATTCTCTCCCAAGGAGGGTCTTGCAGTCTTAGGAGACAGTTGGGTGTGCGGGGGAATTCTTCCAGGAAGCACCTAGAAGAGGGTGAAAGTGGATCCAGAGCAGTCAGAGCCACACTGGAGGCACCTTGGTGATGCACCCAGCCATGGAGTGAGAGCAAAGGAGATCTGCCACCCAAGTGCATCTCCAGGCAGCCATCGGAATGGGGGGCCCTCTGGGGGACAGGGGCTACCCTTACCGGGAAAGAGCCTGAGACTTCTGGCCTGCAGTTTCTTTTTCGGCTGCTTGACCCATGTGAGTTCCACATGGCTGCCACTGTCCTAGTCGGTACTGCCCTGGAATAGCCTGTGATATTATGAATGGCTCAGGTCAAATCTGACCTCTTAAAAATGCTGACTTGAAGCTTTTGTAATTTGCCTAGTAGAAGCAGAGAAGACTAGCTATTTCAGAATATGCCAGTAAAATTGCTCATGGATTGAAGGAACCACTGGTCCTTTTGGTTTACATCAGCACAGAATGCTGTTCATCAAATGTTGTTGGAGGGTCTCCTCTTGAAATTTCAAGCTGTAAATAAGACAGGCATATTTGCCTGGGGAGTACCTGCCTCCATACATCCAGTTTGATAATTAGTATGGTAAAAATAAATATGGTGGAAACTGATGGCCTGACGAGAGTGAGGAATGGTGTGGCTAGCCCTTTGAATTAGCTTTGGAATATGTTGGATCAGAGGCCCTTAGATGACTAGGTAGAGGTATTTTGATAGCTATTTGTAAATAGTGGATAGATTATTATTTTAAGAACAATATAGGGAACACCCGTGCTTTCTGTGACTTCAAAGGGAACAACAAAATTATATTTTTGCACAGTTGAGTGTACAAATTTCAGCTCACTATAAGCTCTATTCAGTAATGGAGAGTTCTATTTTGAAGTGAGTTACTTGTCACTGGAATATCTAAGTTGGAGGTTCATGTGATAAGTATATTGTGGGCTGTAGTGTTTGGATTCAATGACCTCAGCTGTCACTTTGAACTTTGAGATCCTGTGATTGTTTTCTAGGCACATTCAATAGAAAAGAAGAAGACAAAAGATGTGTTTTGTTTTGTTTTCCCACAATTTTTATCAAGGAAAGCAGAAACACTCTGAGTAAGGAGAAAACAAATAAAAAATATATATATAAAATTAATAAATTCATACCATGAACAAAATTTAAAAATCAGTCATAATCGCATCATCCTCACATAACAACTATTTTCATTGCTTTAGATTCATAGAAAACTAGCAATTTTCAACATACATGGTTTTTGTGCAGTTTCAATTGTGGGACAGAGAAGATTTAGTAAAAATCAAGTCTTTTGAGCTTGTCTTCAGATGACTAGAAAGAGAGTCGTTCCTTAGTCTCATTTTATGTGGGAACTAATAATATCAAATATTGTAATATTTATTAATAAATATATATCAATAATGGAATTTTGCACAAACCTATGAATAAATATGTTCACCTTTAGTTGTGTCAATTTATTTTCTGCTAGCAATCTTCTTTGGCCCCATGGTATCCATTGCACATTTTTACAAACTGGGGGCACATGGATGGGCCTAAAGAGACTGTAAGCCACTTGAAATTATATATAAATTCTTTATAAGAATGTCTGTATGCTTCTTTTTTCATGGGGAAAAGAATGGAGTATTTTATCAGTTTCTCAGAGGTGTCTATGGCCCCTAATCACTGAAGCACCACTGTATCCAGAGTGGAGTCCAAACTTCTCACAGGTTTATTTTGTGTGCAGGACACCCCAACACACACATACACACACCCCTACACATACACCCCTACACACATCCTTACACACACATACACACACCACTACACACACACACACCCCTACACACATCCTTATATGTACACACACCTATACACACATCCCCCTATACATACACACCTACACACACACATTCCTACATACACACACACACCTAAACAGACAACCTTCACACACACACCTACACACACACCTGTACACACACACTCTACACATATACACACATCCTATACACACACACACGCAACATCATGACCCTTGCTTTGATCTGCTTTTCGTTTCTCATCTCCACTCCCCTCCTTCTGGCATCTTAGTCTATAGTCTTGTCAAAATTCTCTCTGTTCCCCTAAAAGGTTGTCATTTTCACGGAAGGCACACCTCACGCCGTTTGACTAACTGCTGCCCCTGCCTCGGTCAAATGCTTCCTCTGCTGTCCTCGCCTTCCATAGGCAGAGAGCCAGTCCGCCGGGTGCCCCTGAAGGGCCCTTTCTGTGAAGGCCTGCCGTGGGGCTACCCCAGCATCCACCATGGTGCCTTACGGACCACAGCTGCATAATCAATATTTATGGGAGAGAGAAGTGAGCTATCAGACATAGTCACCAGCCTCTAAGTGCTCACGCTGAAATACATATCCCCTCCCCTGCCGTTACTAACAACAGAAATATAATCTACTTATGTTTCTAAAGGGAGAGGGCAATGGTCCTCTCATGTTCATGAGTCTGAGCCACATTCTATTTCCCGAACCCCGTAAGTTTCATGAAGATTCCTTGCTCAATCATTTAATAAATTGATGTGTGTTATTTTCTATGATTTTGTACACCCTCGATCTGCTCTCCATTTATCATTTGTTCAGATATATTCTACTGATTAGTAGTATTCAAAACTCATCATCCTGCCTGTTCGAGATAAGGTACAATTTAACCATTGCACTTTGGCATCGCTCCGTCCTGACGGAACGCATGTGTTTTCAGGACTCGACTATTTTGCTTTGGCGTTCACAGAGCATTCTCATTTCTTTATCTGGCAGAAACAGTCGACATATCTTCTGCATGTACTCTTGATCCGGACTTGACAAGCATCCTCTAGGGAATGGATTCTGAAAAGGAAAAAAAAAGAAGTTTCACGGTGGGGAACTGGGCCTGCAGATGGCTGGTGTATAAAGTACAGCCTTACAGAGACGGATGAGGTCAAGGGTGCAAACACACCAAGTGTAAGATAACCACGCTCTGATGAAAGACAATGTGTTTCTGTGTGTGTGTGCCTGCATGCACACATATGGACACTGGTGATAGAGTTGTGTAGAAAAGGACAAGGGAGATCAGAACAACACTGACTGGGAGAAGGAGACGGCTGTTTGGTTCAATTTTGCATTTACCAAAACCACCTAGCAATTTCCCGTAGGCATGTAGGAGCACACAAAGTTTGCTGAATTGATGTCATAGGTATGAACAAGATTTGTTGCCTATAGGAGAGACATCAAAATCTAAGAATCTGATTGGGAACTAAAAGACTATGAGGAGTCACCTCACGAGCAATTTCGTATTCCCCAGCCGTGTAGACAACTATTTTTACACAAGTCTAACAGCTCCTTATTAGGAAACTAGTTTTGACATAAATAAGCTGATGTCGGCCAAATGCCAAGATTTACTGAAGATTCTACTTTGTTGTTCTAATAAAGAGTCCAGTCATCACAAAGTGACTGGTAACGTTGGGTGTGCCTGCCATGGGGGCACACTCAGGTTCTTTCACACAGGGACACTGTAGTAACACAACCAAGTCTGTCTCTTCCTTCTTCTCCTGGGAAGTGAGAACAGAGAGGTGAACAGATCATGGGCTCTTGTTTCCCTAGTACTACATGTCAAACAGTTTGAATGACGCTCAGCTGATCCAACCTCTCAACAACGTGAGAGTCATTTTTGGATGATCACAGTACATTCAGTTTTAGACTAAATACATTCTTTCCATTCTTCTTCTTCTCCTCATGAAGCGATGAAATATCTGATTCAGAATTCTGGGTCTCTCAGGTCAGAGGAGGTCAGTCTTCAGAGAGAAGGCTGTGGGTCTTCCACAGAATTTCCGTAACTTCAGAACACCCGTTGGATGAATGTGCTTTTCCAGTCTCCTGGAGAAACTTCATCCCCACCACACCTGGCCTGCTCGTCCACAGGGGCCAGCTCTGGCTCAGCCATTTTCAGACCTGCACCATGATAGCCATTCCCACCCCTGGACCTTGACATGAGACTCCACCTAAGCCAGGAGTCACTGTGCTTAGCTGCTGTGAGAATTATGGGAGACTAGGGGTACAGCAGTTCAGAGTCTTGGCCACATGTAGGAGCTCAGTGAACATCTGCTGGTGTCCCCAATCTACTCCCTGCTTACCAATGATGCTGACAGTTCAAAATGGCCCCATTCTGGGTAGGGTGTTTGTGACTCTTCTTTCTTGGTTCCTAGTCCCTTGAAAAGGGCATCTCCTGTCCACAAAAGCAGGTATAAGAAGCCCATGGCACCCAGCCGAGAGTGCTGGCCTCCTGACTCCTGTCCCCGGGCTCTGATCTACAGTTCCTGCCCCATGTCCTGATTTACAGATCATTTGGTTCTGTACCTCAGCTCTTGAGAGTCTCCTGTGTGCGCTGTCTGGATACCTCCTTTTGGACGTACTTCTTCAGCTCGATCTTTCGCCCTCACTCCTGCCCAGAGTCAGGCATTCATCACCTTGCTTGAAAGGCTCTGAGAACCATCATCATCTCCTTCTGTTGCTATTTTCTCTGCTGTGGATTGTAGATGTTTTCTCATCTTCTGCAGAAGGCCCTGTGACAATTTCAAACACCCTCTTCCAAGCCCATCTTACATAGAAACGTTGGATCCAGCCCCTGAGAAATGGACACGGTGGCCCCACCTCAGCTCAAGGAGACTATCAGGTAAGCTTGTCTCATCCCCCGGCCCACCCCCGCCACACACAGTTAACTTGTTCAAGCACCTCAGGAACTTGCTTACAGTGTGAGTTTGGGCAAATGCATCATTCCAAGCCACAGTTTGCTCATTTGTAAAATGAGAGTGTTTATATGACCACTCACCTCATAAGGTGGTGATTATCAAATGGAATAACTCATGTAAAGTGCATCAGACACAGAGGCACTTAGTAAACAGCTGCTATTAGACTTGCTGAGATACAGGGGCCAGTTAAGTCATGTGACCTAGTGTAGGATCATGATCACATGACCAGAAAATTGCCCAGAAAAGGGAAGCTAGTTTCTGTGCTGCCTGCCTCTCCAGAGCCTTTCCAATTCACTTACAAAATCAACCAAAATATATGTAAAACCAAGGAGGAACAGGAAAAAAAGGCAGCCAGACATACAGCCATCATGAACCTGCTACGTGCCAGGCCTTGGCTCCTTCCTGGGGTTGGAGACATGAATCAGACCTGGACGATGGTCACTTTCAAGGACTCAAGGCAAGTCTCTGTTCAAGTCCGACAGAAGACAACTCAAAGAAGCATGTCACTGGCAGAAAGACTTTTCAGATCAGCCATGCGTTTTCTCTTCATCAGACACATATTTCGGGGATGCTTCTTCTCTACTGTGAAATTTCATAGCGCATCAAGGAGCACCCTGCAGAGCGCCAGCAACAACCATGGCTGGGCTACCTAATCCTTTGTGGCATCAGAAATATGTGGGCAACCAACCAAAGGAGACGACAAACCAAGAGATGTGTACTTCCGCGTGGTCTCATGAGACTAGCGTGGCAGGGCTCTTGGAGAAAGGCGGACAACTGATTCCTGGGGAGTGTCATGTGACATGCACAGCCCCTCTTGGCGGCTGTACCTTCACTGAATGTTAAAGAATGATAAGCAGACAATTCCTGCATGTGCCCATTTTCTTTATCCACTGAGATCTACAGATCTGCTTTTGCTCTTCCCAAGTCACTCTGCTGATGGAGAAGAGGAGAAAAGCACTAATATTGGGCGCCCACGGAAACTCTGACCAATCTGTTCAGTCGCTATGACTACTCCTTAGAGGCTTGTACTGTTCTCAGCCTTTTACCAACAAGGAAACTAAGACTCAGAAACGTTAATTTGTGCAGAGCCACAGATCAGGGAGTGGGAGAAACAACATTTAAACCCTACACTGTCTTCATCACAAATCAAAGCCTTTTCACAATTCTGGGAAACTCTCCTACTTGCCTCACAAGAAATTGAGTTTTAATAATAGGTAATATTTATTGAGTCCTCACCATGCACACTGACTATATATACTGTCGCCCTCCAATACTCTCACCGAGAAGATTTGTAAACTACTATTACAATGCCTATTTTACAGATGAGGGAATCGCACCCCGCAGAGGACTTAAGTAACTTACTTAAGGTGACACAGTTCATCAGTGGTAGAGTTAGCTTTTGGACTAGGAGATGGGTCCATCTTTTTAACTACTATGCTTTATAATCCCCCTTTTGTTTGATTTTTGTCTCAGACCTTGGTCTGGTCACATGTTGCATCTCTACTGACAAATTGAAGCAATTATGTAGAGTCGTCTGGCCTGGATCCTTAATAATTCATGCAAAAACTTCAGTCTGTTACTGAGGATAACACATTTTCCATGTGGAAAATGAAGCAGAAGTTCATTCTTTAAAAATATGAGCTCCAAAGAGCCAATCCTACATCTTTTCTTCTTGCATTCGCCTGTGCAGGACTTGAGACCGGAGAAGACCCTATGAGTAGCTGCCCACCTCTCGTGTCTGTCGGCATTCCCTGGTTGAATGAAATTCCCAGATGGACTTTACTTCCTTTTCTTTACCATTGCTCAAGTTTGACAGTGACAGCACAAATTGTGTGTGAGCAGCGATTGGAAGGATCCTCATTCCATGTAATTTAGAAACAGAGGCAGTCTGAAAGGCTTGCTGATTTAACTACAGGATGTAAAAGTGGGTGATGCACTGCACACAACTGACAGCTGACAGGGGCCTCACCTGGGTACCCTTGTCTCCATCTCTGAAATCATTCTGACAAATCTCAGGGGAAATTTTGATAGGACAATCATAAACAGACACTTTTCTTTAACTGCCAGGGTAAATTACCAGGTAATTTTGGTGGAAACTTGTGTCTACATAACATAATCTCTCTTCCTGTCTTTCTTCCCTTTTTTTTACTCCTTATATCCTTTCAAAGCTGTCTGTCTGCTAGCAGGATAACTGAGAGGGACAGAAAACTTCTCTGTCCTAAGGCTTTTTCTGAGGACACATTTTCTTCCTCTGCAGCACTTCTGGGCCGGTATTGACGAGTCCTGTGTAGCCCAAACCTGCAGAGCTGACCTGCATGGGAAGGGATTGTCCAGCCAGAAGGGGAAAGTGCCTTGGGCTTCCAGAGATGTCACCTGCCATGCCAGCAGCTGCCAAGTTTCCAGTTTGGTAGCTAACCTTCCAGAAGATCTGACTCGGGATGGAAACGTATGGTAACTACTCTTTACCTTAATTTTGGCCTCTACCTGGGAGATTCTGCCCAGTGGAGTGATGAGTTGATTTTAGGTCATGGAAAACAAAGTAACAAAACTTCATTCTACCCAGGAAACCATAGCAACCCCTCCTGCCATCCGCACCACTCCCCACTCCCCCAACCTCATGCAGCACTCCTGGACCACACAAGCAGGCCCTGCCTGGGGTTGTTGGCCGGTGCCTCTCCACCACACTGGGCTTGGTCGTTGGTGACTCCATCAGTGGCTTTCCTTAGCAGCAACTGGACATGGTTCTTCGGTTTGAGCTTTTTATCTAGCAAGGAGGATACAGGTATATGGATAACCTATGGATCATTGACTCCATGGGGAAGGGTAGTCATTGATGAAAGTGTCACCAACGTCACCAAATGAGAAGCCCTGAAATGACATAGCAGAAGAGGAGCTGTGACAATCGCAAAGGCAACCATCCTCACCTTGTCCTGTACTTTCTTTGCAGAACCTCAAGTATAGCTGACCGACTCACCTCCTTCCTCCAGTTGCCTTCCTTCTGCTGTCAACTTAAACCTGAGCCCATACCCTTTCCCCTCTCCTCAGGCACAGGGGGCCACCTAGGCTGCCTCCTGCGGGTTATTGGATCACGTCCTCTGTAATCTGGTCACATCTCTCTGCTCCTGCCACACTACTCTGATGGCATCATCATATGTCTCACCCACGTTGGTAACAGGCCCTCACTCCCTTCTGCTCTTAGGTGACAGGATCGCAGTGGATGCAGCCAAAGCATCCATCATGATGCTTTTCTTTCCTGTCTGGTAACCCCCATTATCCTTCTCATTCTTCAAGATGAAGCTAGACTCTTCCATTCTCCAGAAGCTCACCTTGACCCCTCAAACCAGGGTTTAACAATAGCAACAACCACCATTACCATTTTCAGTCCTCATAATAACACCGTGACATTGATATTATTATTATTCCCATTTTGTGGATAAGAAAATTGAGGATCAAAAGGTTATGATTTGCTTAAATTGACAATTCAGTAATAACCAAAAATAACAAGCATTGATCAAGTGTCTATCACGTGCCATATGCCAAGTTAAGTTCTTCATGTATAGTATAAATTTACGTCTTAAGAAAACTCCATGCCCCATTTTACAGAGGAGGAAAGTGAGGCCAAGAGAGAAGAAATGACTAGATGCTACCTTGGTAGAGCCAGGATTTGAACCTTAGTGACTATAGTTTAACTGCTCATCTAGCTCCATAATTCATTTTCTTAAACATTATGCTAAAATAGTTCAGTATCTGGCAGCTGTTGTCATTTTTTAAAAAAATGTTACAAGTGTTGGGAGAAATTCCACCTTCTTCCCAATCTGGCCCTTAGGCTTTTTCTTACTTGTAAGGAAATCTACATAGATATATACCATAGAAGACAGGGTCAAATTTACAGCATTTTGTGACAGGACCATTGAAACGCTTATTTTGTACAAGTGGAGTCAGATCGAAAGTTGACTAGACAACAGGGAAAATGGAGATAAATAAAACAACAATTTGTCTCATTTTACATTTGTTTAATTACCCTACTTGAGATATGAATGTATTGCTAAAAATACAGCTTCTACTCGCTCATATTTCACATCTTTCTTCCCCGATTCAGCTTTTTCTGCCCCTACGTAATTCTTACATACTTCTGCGCTTCAGAAATAGCCTTATCCAAGCTAAAGACATGAAAATCAGGAATAATGTGGACTCGACTGTACATGATAGGGTGGTGATTCCACAGAGAGATGCCTGACTGCTTTGCTAATGTCATGAGAAATTCAACACAGAATTCCAGGCTCCGGTTAACCTGTGGGATGGTTTGATTGGTCTGCCTGTGAAGCAAGATGAACTGACTTTCCTGCAGGATGCTGCTCTCAGTGGGGTCCCTCCAGGGAGTGAAGCTCATGGAGAGATGGAGGCAACGGTGGGGTCTACCAGCTCTTCATGGTGCATTAGCACGCTCTGTTCCTTACATCCCCCTGCCTAGTTCTTCCTCTCACCCTGCCTGCACACAATACGACTCCAGGGACCTACCTTCTTGGTGTAAAGTGCATTCAGTGGAGATTCCCTTTTCAAATCATAGCTGCACAGTGTTATTTTCAGTATGGGCTATTTGCCAAGATGTTTATTAGTGACCAGAAGTCATGAGCTAGGCATTCACGCCCCAGCAGAACATCTCGCTCTAATTATTAAGAGCCCTCTTTTCCTGCTAGACTAGTATTCAACAAATACTAAATGACTACTTCATGCGAGACTCCATGCTCAGCTGCAGTGGACATCCAGGTGTGTCCTGGAAGGCTAAGGGTACCACAGAGGGAGCCCACTGTGAGTGTGCTGAGGGCAAGTGAATCTGAGAGGTCTCTTGATCTGAGGTGGTGGGGGCAGTTTTGGTGGATGGTAGAACCAGGATCCTTGTGAAAAAGAGCCAAGATCCTCTTGTCTGGTGGAGAGTCAGCAACGGAGCTGAAAGAACAAGGCCAAAGGTGAGAATGGTGGATGAGCCCTGCAGCTCCACTTGGGAGCATGTGGTACAGAGGAGCCACAGGAGGGCCAGGCAGTAAGAGAAAAGCAATGATCAAGAACAGTAATAATTCATATTTTATAATTTGCAACATATTTTCACATACATGAGTTCATGTAATTCTCCCCAAAACCCATGAATTTCAGGAGTAGCACTGTAGGTCACATAATCTAGACCAACATTTCTTAACCTGGGATCCAAAAATCCCTTGAAAGTCTAAGTAGGCCTCCGAGTCATGCCGTGCAGGTTAAGAGCCTGGTGCGTGAGGCTGGTCCGTGCGCCCCGTCCTGCTTCTGCTGCTTGGTGGTCATGCGATCTTGGACAAGTCACTTAACCTCCATGGCCCAGGTTCCTCATCTTCAAAATTAGAATCCAAATAATACTTTTCCTCATGTGTTGGTTAGATAATTAAATGAGTTAATCAGATGGCATGTAGTAATCACTCTATAAGTTGATTATCATTGGGTACATTCTTCTGGAGAGAGAGTCTATTGCTTTCACCAGATTCTCCAAGTAGTATAAACGCTGCCCCCTCCTCCAAAACAAAATGATACTTGCTCTGGAGGAGACAACTGACATACGTGGCTAGCTAGGCCACTCCCACCCCAGAGGGTGGCAGGAGACACAGGGGTTCCAGAGCAGTGGGGGCAGGATGGGGAGGGAGGGCACACACGCAGCCTGCACCAGGGGATGTGCCAGACAGGGGTCATTGGCCTTTCTCAGAAGGAAGAGCGAGGACCAACATCTCCTGAGGGCTCACCAAGTGCCAGTCAGGCGGCCAAGCTCTCCGTGCAAGGTGTCTCATTCCCTGCTCAGTGCCAGAGGGGCGGGTTCCATTGCCACTCTCACTTGACAAAGAGGAATGCAGCTCAGAGAGGCTCAGTGACCAGATCAGGAGCTCCCAGACCTTGAGTGCCTCTGCCAGAATCAGAGCCCAGGACCTTCCGGTTCTTATGGAACAGTCTAGTAACTTTGAGGTAGAGTTGATCTTTGAATGGGGCCTTGAAGCTTCCTTAAGACTTGGGAGAGTAGAGAGGTGGGGTGGAGAGAGGGGACTGGGGACAAGGCTGGGGGCTCCACGGGGACTGTCCTGGCAAAGCCCCAAGGTGGGAGAGGGAAGTGCAAAGACCTGGGAGTAATTAGGTCAGGGTCAGGGCACGAAAGGGGGTAGTGGGCCAGGCAGGCACATTCTCCCTCACTTTCATTTCTACCTTGCTGCATCGCAGTATCTCCTGAAAACATAACTTGTCCTAGTAGGTCTTTGGGCTTTTGGTTGTGAAGGAGGTGTGGGGTGTGTGTGGGGGATGGGGACTGAGCAAGCAAAGGGACTGGAGAAAGTTTTCTGAGAATATGTCACGTGGAAGGAGGTGTGGGGACAGAGGTCCCTGGGCTGCTGCTGCTTAAGTTTTCTTCTGGAAAGTAAGTCTAGACATCCTCACGGCCTCAGGGCCCTCAGTCTGTGGGCCCTTGATTTCCCAGGGTGAGGCTGCTCTGTCCTGGGGTGGAAGAAAGAACTCTCTGGGCTGGGCCAGGCCAGGCAGCGCTGACTGAGGGAGACGGTGTGCAGAGCCAGAGGCGGCACAGACGCCCTCCAGCCTGCACTGTGCCCTGCGCCCTCTGCCTACCAGGCTCAGCTGCCGCTACCCTGGCCACATTGGGCCCCAACTTCTTCCTCTTCACTGTGCCCCCCACAGGATTAAACTTCCATCTGGGCAGGGCTCAGCCAAATGGAACCCCAATAACAGCCATGAGCAGATGTCTATGTCTTTACATTTGCTGAGATCAAGACTTACGACTAAAGTCTTTGTTGCTGCCATTATTTTTGCCCTGATGGCCTAAACCAATGATTTCATAAGCTTTTTTGCTAAAAGAAGTAATCTTCAGAGGAAACATTCTTAGCCTCACTGGCTTAATTTTCTTCTCAAAAGGTATATTGTTCCTTTTGTGATTTACACTGCCATTTCTGCAAATTTTTCTTGAATTTTAGTGTTCATCCTGTGAGCCATCGTGGGGAGCAAAGATCCCCCCTTCTCTTGATCTCTGTCCTGGTCACACTTGTACCCTAGCCTGGGAGAAAGGACCTCCCTCCTCCTAGGGTACTCCGCAGTTTTAAGGTGTGTCAGAAGACCACTTGGGCAGAAGTTTGGGGAGATGGAGGAGCACCCAGAAGTGGGGAGACCTTATGGAAGGTGGGCAGAGCTCAGGCCGGGCAATGGGGGTCTCTGCTTTGGCACTCTCCCCGTGTGACTTTGCATAGATGATTTAATGTCACTTTCCTCCTACGTAAAATTAAAAACAATTCTACCGCCCTGAATTGTAGTGAGGATCCGATGAGATGCTCTATGTAGAAACACCACACATTGAGTACATTCAGGCCTAACTATGTGACCAGTCCTTCCCTTTCTCCCGTCTTTTCATTTGAGCTCATCAGTACTTCTCTTTCTCGCTTTCTTTCTCTCTCTAGCTTTTCTTTCTTTGTGTCTGTATATTGGAGGAATAATGATAGAGCAGTCTACCACTTCATTCAAATATGGAAACAGAAAATCAGTTCTTACATTGGATATACTGACTTCTTACCTTTGTTAAATATGTCATACTTTGCCAATAACCTTCCCTTCGTTTATTCATCTAACCATTCGTCTGACAGGTAGTTCACGTCTGGCTTTTGCGTTCTTGTTTTATCTGGGGACATCTTTTGATGTGTCAGCATGGGGACATTTCCTCACAGGGCTGGATGCCGAGACCCAGGGACTTGCTCAAGGTCACACAGTAGGTTGTGGCCAGGACTCCCGGCTCTCCATCCAGTGCTCCTGTCCCCAGCAGATGTGATGAATCTGGTTAGCGACAGAGACTGCATTGGTCAGGAAATGAGGAGAAGCTAAGTGCTCTATAAAAAGCCCGTGTGCCTCCTAAGGTGTGTTCTTTTCATTAGAACCATTTACAATGGAATTTTCATTCTAAAAATCTGCCGGCCCCTGAATGATATTTGTGAAATGCTTAACATCATGTGGATTCCTTCTGATATACGGAAAAAAGGCACCATAAATTGTTTTGTTTTATTTTTTAAACAGAAAGACATGAATTATGTCCTCACAAGGTGTGCCAAATTAGGTGCACAGGAAGCTGCCCTTTTATTAAAAATTTTGACTGAAGAATGAGATACACTAGCAAGGTCACTGTCTCCCTCTGTCCAGAGTTCCCCGGGGGAAGTGGGAAGACCTGGCTGGGCCACCACAGAGAAGGCTAGTTTCAGGTTTCTGAGTGGAACGTGCAAGTGCCCGTGGGCTGATGGAGTGTGTGCCTGGGGTCAGTGTAGACGTTCGGGGACAAACGAGCACATACTTGCCATCAGATCAGCGCAGCCACATCTACTGTCCTCCAAGGAACAAAGAGAAGAAAGCAAGTCAGAAGCTGAGCCCGGCACATGCCAGAATCGTGCAAGAGATGGGAGCCGGGAAGAAGCAAAGTAGAAGAACCTTGGGCTCCTTCCCTGAGAGTCAGCCTGACCCACTGAAATGGCCTTCATTGCATGCAGTTTGTCCGGTGGTCACGGCGGAATTGGACGGTATCTCACAGGCACAGAATTGGAGACCATCTGACCTTTGGTGAGATGGGGCTCAGGCTGCTCTAGAACCTGCCCCCCATCCTATGGGAGGTTGAGCTCAGGGCAGCCCCTCCCGCCAAGGCACCCGCTCAGGTCAGCCCACTGCCAGGCAACCTGGGCCCACGGGGCCGCTCATTAGACCATCCTGCCAGTCTCTCCACGTGGGCCATGAGGACACCGAGGCTGTCAGAGGCTACTTGTCTGGGTCACATGGCTGGAAAACAATGGAGCCACGATCCAAACTCAGATTTATAGACTTCCAGATTCTGTGCTCTTTCCACCACACTGCCTGAAAGAATGGGCTGGTTTGGACTGGTGACTTACCCTCTCTGGGCGTCTGTTTTCTCTCTTCTAATATCCCTTCTCTAGTGGCCTGTGATTCTCAGTTCTGAAAAGGGGCTCTTACTGAATGAGCAGTGTCAGAGCAAAGTAACTCAACTGGAACCTTCTTCTGTCCTCTAGAGGGGAGAAAGCACACACATGCACACACACCACACATACATGCACCACACATACCATACATACACATACCATACACACACACCATACACATGCACACCATACATACACCGTATACACACATACACACCACACACACACACACCAAACTCACACACATATACCCACCACACATGCACACACCACACACCATACATATACACACACAAAGGAGGAGAAGGGGTTAATATGGATAAGGTGACTTTTATGACCACGCCCTTTACATTTCTTATCCCAATTAATCCTTACAACAATGTCGAGAGGCATTAATTCTATTTTATGTTAGAGGAGAATACTAAGAGAGTCAAGCGACTTCCTCAAATGTGCACAGCAGTGCCTGCTCCATGTGGGAAGATGACGCCAACCTGGCCAGCAGCCAAAGACAGACATCGGTTTCAATGGAGAGGAAGTGCTGGGCGCTGTGAGAATCCCCGTCAGGGCCAGCTCCTGGAAGCAGCTGTTTCCAGGTGTTGTTACCTCCATTGGAGCAATCTCTGGGGGCTGCTTCTGATGGCAGCCACCCTTGATGGTGGCCACCAGGCAGACACAGCAGGAAGAGCTGGTGCCAGGAGCTGCTGTTGGTGAAGCACTAAGTAACTGCACCAGGAGCTGCCCCCTGAGTGAACTTCAGGGAGGACGTGCTCCTTAGACCCATGGCTGGTCACGGCAGGGAGGAGATCGGGGGGTGGACCTGATGGCTCGGACGTCTTCATCTGGCCACCTCCTTCCACTTTGCTGGTGAGCCTTCCTCTCCCTAGAGGAGGTGACAGCTCACTGGCCTTTCAACATGCTTCTCTCTGAAGAGCGAGGGCAACGAATTCCTATTTGGACAACTGCTGGATCAGGATTAGGGTCAGGGCACTCCACGGGGAACTGTGCCAGCCAAGCATGATGGAAAGATTGTGGGCATGGGTGTCCAACAGCTGCAAAGCTGCACGACCTTCAGTAAAGTCCCGATAACTCAGGGTCTCCAGTTCCTGTGTCTCAAATGAGGACACTAATGTCTAGTTAGTGGGACTGTCTGGAGGATCAACTGAAATTATGTATATAAAGTACCTGATAATGATATCTATGGAGTTACTGTTTCCTTGGCCTGGAGCCCTCCTCCTACCCATCCTGCTTGTAGCGTGGATGCCACTTTCTCCAATAAGCTTTCCCCAGCTTCTCATGCCTAGTTTAGGTGCCTGAATAAGTTAGGGATGCTTTTGGCTGCAAGTGATGGGGG
Organism: Tapirus indicus; assembly: GCA_031878705.1. Classification (NCBI taxonomy): domain Eukaryota; kingdom Metazoa; phylum Chordata; class Mammalia; order Perissodactyla; family Tapiridae; genus Tapirus; species Tapirus indicus. The sequence continues at coordinate 5,431,428 of CM062923.1, read as the reverse complement.
AGGCAGGAAAGAAGGAAGTTCAACTGCATAGTCAATTCTGCTATAACAGGATGCAAATGTTCCTAAAAATCATCACGCTATGCTAAACTGGGCAATCAATTAATCAATTATGGGGAAAATGGGTCTAGGGACACAACACTTGAAACCTTTGTCAGTGACATAAAAAGAGGACAAGAACCTCAAACAAACAATCATACCATTTCAGACATGTTAAATAATTAAGACAGGCATCAATACCACAGTAAACATGGCACGTAACCTTGAGAAAGGCCTGTGGTTTGCTTGAGGACATGGGCTTTGGGGGATCCGCTTGTGAGTTGTGGTGAAATGGAGGAAGGGGGAAATCTGGAACGGGAGGGAAATTTCCAACACTAGACATGGCAGGTGTGGCTCATAACACACGTGGTGATCTGTGGTAACTGGGAGATGATGGAGGTGTGTGTGTGTGTGTGCGTGTGTGTGTGTGTGTGTGTGTGTATGCAGTCCCGCATGTGTTCCTAGCCTCGCATCAGCTGGGTGCAGTCTTTTGTGTGCACTTAGTGTTTCTTGTGAATGAAATCGCACATATGCAAACACAACATTTGTGTTATTTTCAAACTGCCCCCTAATATATAAACCTTGTTGAAACAAATGTGTGTATCAAAACATGTGCTAGAGCAGAACTGACTGCACCGACCTGGGACCTGGTGCTCTCGCTCCACTGGGCATCAGACAGCCTTCTCAAGGGAAGGCCAGGAAGTCCCTAGGGCAGGGGGTTGATGGCAGTGCCACGTGAACACCTACATTTTCAGTGCAGTTGACTTGTCTCTAGTCAAGTGCAATTATAGATTATTTCATCTAGTTTTAACTTTGCTAGCCCTCCAAGTGGATAAATATCTTAAAAGTATTCCTGCAAAGCCATGGATTGAGGTGAATCCTAATATTGCGAGTACAGGTGAACTAAAAGGAAATAACAGAGCTACTTATGTCCTGCTCTTGGTGGGAGTTCTTTGTCCCTCAGGACCAGATTAAATGGTGACAATTAATAAAATCTGACAACAACAAAGACAAATTTCAACATTATGAAAAAATATTTTAAATATAGATTTACATCCACTGTTAACAACTGTGAATCTCACTTTCTGTGTGCAGAGAGTTAATGCCTTGGGGTATTAACTAATGAAGGTGCAAATCCATCACAACTAGCAAGGCATTGAAAAGGAAGAACCCCAACTTGAAGACAAGCATTTCCAACCCTTTTGGCAGTGCTAAAAGTTTTACATTAGTTAATCCTCTACTTTGCAAAATTCCACTATTGATAATTCTTTAGAAGTCTCTTTCGGGTTTTCCTTCTTAGTGGAAAAAGACAAAAAACCAAATCAATTAATAAAATATTTTTTCTCCTACTTAGGCAAAAATGGCTGAGACAACATGGAGAAAACAATGTGGCATATGCTAAATTGTATCTTTTGTCTTCAAACACTTTTGGAAGATGCATAAAAATATCATGGAAGATTGGAAGATACCAATTTGTGAATAAATTACTCAGTCTGGGAGGTTTGCTATACAGTTGGGTAAAAGTACAGATGTTTCTAACATGTCCAACTTTCTGGTACGTGCTAAGTTCAGTTTCAATAATGAAATACACAAAGAACAACTTCTTTGGGATCTACTAAAAAAAGATGTATTAAAGAAGCTCTATTCTAAACAGTAAATGAATCAGTTAAAACAGTATTTTATGGAAAAAAATTATGTAAGGGTAAGCAGTGATGCCTTGCCTAATTAACAACAGTAACAAAAAAGGATTTGGGCGCTTATCATTCATTCACAGCATTATTCCTAGTCAGGTATCCTTTAAAATGTTGCAATACTTTTTAAAGACGTGGGAAATAAATATGAAAATCTTTTGTAGCACACACACGTTTGCTGTTCTTTGCATTGCAAAGTATTTAAAAGAGTTGTCAAACTTAGAGTGAATTATGGGGGCTGGCCCAGTGGCACAGCGGCTTAGTTCGCACTTGGCAGCCCAGGTTCGCGGGTTCGGATCCGGATCCCGGGCGCCCGCTGACGCACTGCTTGTCAGCCATGCCGTGGTGGCGTCCCATGTAAAGTAGAGGAAGATGGGCACGGATGTTAGCCCAAGGCCAGTCTTCCTCAGCAAAAAGAGGAGGATTGGCAACGGATGTGAGCTCAGGGCCGGTCTTCCTCACACACACACACACAAAAAGTGAATTATGGAAATTATTTGTTCAATGCTGGTAACGCTCTGGGGATGTAAACAGTGAGTACTAGGTATTATCTGAGGCTGCCAACCAGATTTTTTTTAATGAATAAACTGAAAATAAATAACTAAAGTGAGGAATCTTAAGTATATACTTCAACTCAGGTGATTTTTAAACAGTGAATGAGAAAGTATTTCCTTTCTTTTTGCTGAGGAAGACTGGGCCTGGGCTAACATCCGTGCCCATCTTCCTCTACTTTATATGTGGGATGCCTCCCACAGCATGGCTTGATAAGCTGTATGTAGGTCCACGACTGGGATCCGAACCCATGAACCCTGGGCCACCAAAGCAGGGTGTGTGAACTTATCCACTATGCCACCAGGCAGCCCCCAGAAAGTACCTGCTTCTTGAGAGAAATTTACACTCTCTCAAAGGAGGCAGAGAGAACAATTTGGAATTTGATATCTGGAAGCAATTCTACCATGATGGGATTTTATTATCAGAATATATGTCAAGAAGGACACAACACTCTCAAATCTGTACATGATACAAATTTATCAAGATAATTTTGTTTTAAATTTTCTAAAATCAAGTAGAGTGTTTTGAACCTTTGGATAATATTATAAAAGTGCTAAAAATTTAAAATTAGCTTGAAAGAATCATTGGCTAACATTGAAGGAAAAGGAAATTTAGCAGCTGAATTCTAACAACCACAATGACCACAAATCTTCATATAATTGCTGAATGGGATTGAAATGAGGTACCCAGATTTAGAAAGCACAGCTGACAATTCACTTCTATTTGGATTTATGTACTTTCATGAAATATATTTTTCACCTATTACAGTGATTTAATATAAAAAATAAACTGAACTTAGAACTTTAACTTTATTGTATCACAAAGTGTCGAACCAACATAAAAACGTCATATTTAACCATAGTTCTTTCACTAAAATGTTATTATTAATAAAAGATTTCTTATGATAGCAGACTTTTTTATTTATAAACAAAAATTAAATATTAATTTCAAACATTATTTTCTCTCATCTCATCCTTTAAGGTGTTTTTTCTCTTTGTTTTATAATGTACACATCTTTTTCAGTAGTACATTTATACAATGAATGAGTATATAAATATGCATAGATATTTTTTATGTTCTCAGATAGTTTTACTAAATACATGTATGATCAGAGAAAACAAAATTGGACAATACTTTCTAGATAAGAAATGAGAGCTATTGCAATATACCCTCACCATAGCAGAGGGGGATTGAGGGGACAAAAGGCCAGTGAAGAGGGAAAACCACTTAAAAACACTTAAGGACATCAGACGTTCTGACCACTAATGAACCCTATGTTTAGAATATACAAACTCCTATAGGATGATTATGAAGTGTTAGCTGTCGGCTAGATGTGCTTTCTAGAAACCGCTTCTGTGTGTATTTAGAGGGGAAAATAATATTTACAGAGCCTCAAATTCTGACTTCCAGCGTGTGTTGACTTTCCTTATAATTTTTACTTTTTTATTCTCAATACATTTTAAAATTAAAATGGTTTCATATGTGCCTGGCAAATAGTCAGTGCTCAAGAAATGGTAGCAGTTATTGGATAAGTTGTTATTATAGCAAATCATTGATTCACGCTCCTCTGTTCTCCCTCACATCCATCCATGGTTTCCCTCAGACTCCAGAAAATTCTTTATGATAGGGTGGTACAATGATGGAAGCATCCCTTTGCTGTTGGAGTATAGTTTTCAGTCCTCATAGATCCTGGTAATCCAGAGGGTAGAGACACGGCAAAGCGTTCACTCAGTTCTCTCAGTACCAAACACCTGACACAGTGTAGACACTCAATTAGTATGATCCAATTCTCTAAAAAGGGAAAATTTAGCTTTTATGTTATGAAATCTCTCCTATTTGATGATTTTTAGCCCATAAAAATAGCAGCTTTAGATGGCTTAATCTAGTATTTTCCAGCACTTACTAAATAACCTTTTCTGAAATGACTCACTATGGGAGGTTTTCAAAGGCTTCAGTAAGTAATCAGTTGAAAACTTCTAGAAAAAAATGATACGACAAACTTCTTTCCCCAGTGCAAACTTTTATTTTAAAGATTAAAACGAAGTACCATTCACAAAAGTTGCGATGGCTCGTGTTGCCACCGAAAGACCAGAGACGGAGTCAGATTCTGGACGCACAGATTTTGTCATTGTATTTTCCGCCTCGAAATTCAGGCACTTCTGACTTGAGAAGCAACCTGTCCACCACTAGGGATTTTCAAGCACCCACCGTGTGGCCAGGGAACTGAGGGGACAGTCCGGAAGGGAAACACGCGGAACCACACGCTACGACACGGATCCCAGAGAGCACGTGGGAGTCGTGACACTCGCGAGGCATGCCGGGAGGAGGCGGTGGCGCGGGGCGGCGGATCCGGGCTGGACTCGCAGGTCCGCGAGGGGGCGCTGAACGTCCAGGGGCAGGCGGCGCATGAGACGTGGCGTGAGGCGTACGGCGAGGACTTCAAGGATGGACCGCAAGGGTGACTCGAGTGTCCCGACGTCACCGTCTAGATCACCTTCTCCACAATTGCTCCTTCACAGACGGTCCAGTTCACAGGTGAGAAAACCGAGCAGCAGGGGAGTGATGAACCGCAGTCGTCAGCCGCGCACGGTCCGCGTCAGGGCAGGTTTACGCACATCTGCCTGACTCAATTCCCTGGCATTTCTGCCCCCTTTCCTGTTTTGGGGGAGAAACCCCCCGACGTTTCAGCTGTCTGGGTCTTTGAACTGGTTGTGGTATCCACCCACAAAGTAATTAAGCAATTCAGTAAACGTGTTTAACTTTATGTTCCCCTGGAATTTTAATCACCGGGGTAGCTATTTGGGGGAAATAAAGCAAAACAACGGAATCCCTCCGTTCTGTGTGCGCTGCCTTTTGCGGCATTCCCCGATTTCGCGTCAAGGTGGCTTTGCATCGGCCCCGGGCCTTCCTTCGCGTGGATAAGCGTTTCAAGATGCGGTATTTGGGGCAAGCGGTGCATCCCAGCGCCTTTTCTCGCCGGCGTCGCCCAGGAGGCCGAGGACGGCGCGGAGACGGAGCCGCGAGGACCGACCGCCAGGGGGCACTGTGGCTCCACGGAGGGGCGCCGGGGGCTCCCCGCGGACCGGGCGGGCTGAGCACAAAAGGTGGCGTTTCCAGGGTGTGCACGGTGAGTGTCCTGATGAACGCCCCTCCTCCGTGGAATTCTCCTTCCGAGCCGTGTGCCCCGCTGGACGCCGAGTTCTGACTGCGGACTCCGGGCTGAGCGCTCGGGGGGAGCGCGGGGGGAGCCAGCATCCCGCTCCACAGCCCGAGGAACCGCAGCTTCGTGTGTCAGAGGCGCGGCCGTCCTGGCGACATCACTTAGAAGATTAAAAATAAATTGAAGCACATGTCACTTCAAAGGGAGCACAAAAGGGACATCGGCATGATTTGATGCATTAATGAGAACGAGCTGCTGGCTCTTGGTTTGAACTGTATGGAGAGAGGATTTGAGAGCTTGTAAGCTGCTAGGATTTCCAAAGGAATGATTATATTTTATTATTTAAATAAGGAAGTGGTTCCCTCCCCGTCTCTACACTTTAATTCTGGCTTGGACTTGGGCGGTGTGCATATGGTAGCCCAGAAAGCTTTCTGCTCTGCTCCATGGTGAGGCCTCCCTGTGGAGTGAAATGGAAGAGGGGTAGGGGTGCGACAGTGGGGCCGGGCCCCCCCAGTTCCCCAGGCCCAGATCAGTGGGGTCTGCAGAACCCACAGCCCTGTCTAGGCCAGGCTGGCTTTGTCAGCTGTGACCACCTGTACAGCCATGGCCACCTACCCATGGCGTGGCCTCTATCTGTAGACTCACCTAAGGGTCATCCATCTCTAGCTGATCCTTTGTTTCCAAGACCCTTCCCCAGCAGACCCAGCTGGTCTCAGGCTGAAATCGCACAGCCTCTAGTAGTCACTTCCTGGCTAATGGGGACTGAGCCCAGTCATTCTCGTTTTTCATGCCTTGTCAGGAAGCCTGAATGCAGAGAGAGAGCGCGACAGGGCAGCTCGGGAGGAGTGGAGTGTGGGCAGATGTCCTCATGAAAGATTTACAAGGAATAATCAGAGACTCCTGCTCTTCCCACTCCGGGCAAAGTCCCCCCAGGCTTGTTGCCCAGGCCCCTGCAAGAATATTGGAAAATGCTCCCATCATTTTGAAGAAAATCTGGCTCTGGGAGGCTAATGCATGGCCTTTGATGCACTTGGCCGTCCTCCTGAGACTGGGTTGCAAATGCAGTTCAGGCGAAATTGATGAAGTATCAGTTAATCTGAGGCTGACAGTTTAGAGAGGTCACAGCTGCGAGGGGCTGCCGGGGGTCTCACAGAGAACGGACGAAGAGTTAAAGAGACAGCAAGAGACCAGTGGAAGGGAGGCATCCATCTTCTTCATGTGGGCGCTTCTCAAACCTTTGTATGTTGCCATCTCTCTGACCCTCCCCCCCAGTAAGTGGTTGGAATCAGGACAATCACACATCCCCTTGCAAAAATCCAAGCTCACATCCCTCATCTTCCTCTCTCCTTAGGAAGGAAGGCAGAGAGCGCTGCTGTTTCTAATTGAAACAGGCAGTCAGGTTGCCTAATGCAAATTTCCTTCTTTTAATTGGAACTCTGAGTCATGTCTGCTCATTCCTGCATTTCCTGCCACAGGAAGTTTGTCTAGGTAAATGGCATATCTACAGATGGTGGGCCATGCACTGCTCAGAAGAAATTTTCTGGGAGTGGTATCAACTCTCTGGAAAGACATAAGAAGAGAGACAAATTCATGTTTATCCTGAGTTGTTTTACATGGGAAAATCTAGGACTGCAGACCCAGTAATCCATTGCCCCGAGATTGCTGCAGTTTGTCCGTTATCTGTGTGCCTTCTAAATTACCATGTGGCTCTTGGGTTTAGATTCACGAATAACTGGGTTTTATGGGATATGAAGCAGCAAGGTTTTGGCGTTGAACAGCTGTGGGTTTGGATCCTGGCTTCCCTGAGCTTTGAGAAAAACTTGATCATTATTGCCATTTGCTTACAGGAAAGTCGGACAAGAGGTCGTAATTGACTTTCTATGATTAAGTGGCTAGTCGAGCACAGAGTTGGGACTCTAACTCAGTTTTTCGCGCTTCTCCATACCCGCTTTCTTTTAATAACAAGAGTACAAGTGGTAATAGTGACAATGCTGGCGCTGATGGTGGGTGCCATGGACTGAGCGTTTACACCGTGCAGCCTGTGTGAGCAGCACGTGTGCACGGACTCCTTCATCCCTCACTGCAGACGTGGGAGGAGGACGTTGTCATGGTCTCTATTTGTGCTATTATTACCATATTATCTCTTTCTAAAAGACAGGGAAATTGAGTTTTGGCAAGGAGGTAACACAATCCATTTCCCCTGTTTCTGTGGGCCTGGGAACTCTTTCATTTTCCTGGAGTGGTCGGGGGTGGGGGCCGTCATTCAACGCAAAAGCTATCAATTTCCACATCAGAAAAAAATACGAATGTGAGTGATTATAGCCAGATTGAGATTACCACTATTTTCAGTAAGAAAAATTATATTAACAGAAATGCAAGTGCTGTTCCCCAAAGTTACATGGGGAAAGTGTGCAAATAAAGACGGCCTTTCTAGAAAGGAAGTGTTTTTTCTGAAACAGGAAATTGTACCTTCAGACTCACTGTGAGCATCAGGTTTGTGCATCCCAGTTTGAGGCCAGGGGTTCGAGACTGTCCTGTCCTTGGGGCTGCACCTCTCTGGCCGTGGGCACACCATCGCTTTATGCGCTGGGCTGTGAGGACGCAGAAGGGGCGATTTGGGGTCCATCGCGATCACACAAGGTGTTTGGGTGTGAGGTGCCTGGAGCGTCCGCAGGTCCCATCTTCTAACTCTGGAGCCGGACTCGCCTTCCTGGACACCCTCGGGGCAGGGGGCTGGGGCGATGGCAGGCTCCCCACCGCTCCCTCTTCAGGTCCTGCACGCCCTGCCTGAGGGCCAGGGTCTGAAACTGCAGGTGCACAGATTTTTCCTGGTGTTCAGGTGGTTTCAGACAAAAAGGTAAATTCAGTCGCTCTTACTCCTTATTACTTGGTCAGAAACACAAGTCTCATGCCTTTTGATCTAACCAAAGAGAATCTCGTGGGGTTTCTTTTTATCATTTGTACACACACACAACATCGCACGTACACACACCATGTGCACATGCCACACATGTACACATACACTCACACTACACATGCATACACACCATGCATGCACACGCACACACTTATAACACGTACACCACATACACACCCCCACACGTACACATATACACACACAAAACACAAATACATCCTTTTAAAAATAGTTCTTTTTCATAAGTAAAATGTGTGTTAAATATTATCAGCTTATTATTAGCCATAGGATAACTTACATGCCTCAACCTGGGTGATCGTGAGCCCCAGGGGGCATTTGGAAAAGTCTGGAGATGTTTTTGGGATGTCACATTTGGGAGGGACTGCTGGCATCTAGGGGGCGGAGGTGGGGATGCTGGTAAACATCCTGCAGAGCACAGTGCCCCCCGTCCACACACACCAAGGAGTTTTCTGTCCCAAATGTCAGTATTGCTGGGATTCAGAAATCCTCGTACAATTTCCTAGTGAGGGGCCTAGAGGAGTGCACCTAATGACTTCAATGGAAGGAAACCACAATAACATTTATTATCTTCCTTTACAGTCCGTCAGTCTGGAATGTGGTGACATGGAATTCAGAGTCTGGTTCTCACATGGAATCACAGAGTCTGATTTGTCTTTCCTGACATTTAGAAAGCCACTTAACTGTTTTTTTTTGCCTCAGTTTCCTTGTTTGTAAAAGTAGTATCTGGACTCTGTAGACGTGTCAGTGTCAGAAGGAAGAGCTGCTGTGGGGCAGCTGACAAAGATGGAAGAAGAGGGGAGAGGCTGATGTTAGGAAGGGCCTCTGTGTGGTGGACGCTGCAGGTGATGGGCCTCTAGGGGTTGACTGTCAGAACTGCCCGACCGAGACAGGCCAGGGAGCTCCCTTCTCTCTGAGTCTCCAGATCAGATCCCAGGGCGAGAGCCCCCTTCTCACTGGTGGGGAACGGGAGGCGGACGATACAAATTATCAAATGAGATATTTCGTGGGAATTCTATGTGTCTTCAAAGCCCAAATGCCTCTTGTGCCCAACTGCTTTGTAACATCCTTGTGCTCCTTTAAGCTTTAATACTTAGTTGCAGGAAAGGAAGAAAGAAACTGTAAATGGAATCTAAAAGCGTGTTAAATGTTTGTGCTAAAATACACAGCCATTAGTATGTTGTATGCTCATTTCTGATCTTGTACCAAACACACCAGCGCAGCCACCTGCAGGGGAGCCGTCTCCCGGGACGGGAAGCTGAACTTTGCGTGGGTGTGAGAAGCAAGCCTCTCGCTCCTGGCCAAGGTGTAGCTCTGCTCGCAGTTTTGCTACAAGCATCACACGTGATTCTGAAAGCTGAAAAACCACCTGCGGGCTTTCGAATGACCTCGTGTGCCTCACGTGGTGTCTCCAAGGATGAAGAGGGAGACATTCCTGAGTGTGTTTGTTACACGGGAGGCAGCTTTTGGGAAGCCCCCTGGCCCAGAGTTGCTCCCAGAAGCTGCACCGTGGAGGAAGGACCCAGGGACTGTTCCCAGAGGGCCACGCTGGCTTTCTGCAGCCTGAGTGTGATTTGGGGACGGGGCGAGTAGTCCTGTCATGACTGCACGTGTCCACAGCACCTGCCTGCTATGGGATTTAGAAACGAGATCTGTTAATGATAGAGTATTTTTTTGATCAGCAAAAATGAGGTCCTAACTTTAGGAACCTTAGTTAGGTTTTAGTTTTAGGGAACTCTCTCAAAAAAGAGAAAATATTAGAAAACCCCCAAAGTGACTCTCAATGACTTTAAATTCATATTAGAATTAGATACACACAATAGCAGTGATTCTCGAAGTGCGGGCTGTGGGCCAGCAGCACACCACCCAAGAACTTGTTGGAAGTGTACATTCTCTACCATACTCCACACCTGCTTTTAAATGTTATAGCTCCTCCAACGGTTTCACTTGATAGCACATCTAACTTTTTGTGTCTTTTGCTTTGCTTAATTTTTACAAGAATACAGTCAAAAGTTCAATGAGGTGTAGTTCGAGAAGGAAGGCAGGAGCCCTCCTTGTACTTCAAGGACCTCAGGCCCCTACAACTTTGCGCTCCTCACTGTCAGTACCTAGGCGCCATGTTGTCTTCCCTCAATGAAAACAATAATCAGTTAGCATTACACGATATAGGAACATTTGAAAAATATTTTAAATCCTCTAATCTTGCAGATGTGCAAATGGAGGCCAAAAGAGGTCCACGAAGTTCTCCTGCATCCGTACAGAGAGCCCATCAGACAAGAACCCGGGGCTCTGGATTCTGCTCGCAGAGTTGTTTTCTCATCGCAGCATCTTGCTCCTCTTCCTACTGCAATTTTTAAAATGATCTAAACAGAGGGAATTATATATGAGGAATAGCATCATAAAATATTTCCAGAGAAATTCCATAGACGTTGAAGATCACCATTTGCTTAAGTTCAATTTAGAGAGACATGTCCATCTTCCACAACTTATACGTTTTTTATACTTCCCTCATTTATGACATGTTTATCTTAAAGAAGGAGGTTTTAAAGACGATTTCATGAGGATGGGTTCTCTCTTAGCCTGCCCCATTTTAACAGATGTTTGAAAACCGACTCTGATGAAAAGTAGGCTTTGTAACTTCTTCACAGGAAGTCTGAGGCCACGTGGGTCTGTTGGATGCTGCCTTTAGAAGATGGCCATACTAAAACAGGAAAAGAGAGGCACCCTCAATGGGCCAAGGTCATTTGCCTGAAGGCATTTAATGGAGCGCATGGGGCTGCCCCACAGTGCTGCGAGGGAGTTTGGTCCAAGCCTCCTTGTGGCAGACTTTTCCAAGTGAGAGGAATTGTGATGGGCACAGCCCGACCTCCTTCATGGAACCAAATTTATTGTTATGATCAGTCTAATATATGAACCCTAAAACACAGATCTACAGGTATCAGTCATCTGAGAAGGAAATAAACAGTGATGTTTGAATGTTTGGTAGTGAAAAGGCTGCAGTGGTACATTAAGTCACCAGGTGTGTGTGTTGGCTTCCTGGATTCTGCTCCCTGATACGTGGCTGGACCTTTTAAGGCAGAAATCAGAGGCTCCTGACTCCAAAGATGTCTTTAAGGCAGTGATTTCCTTTAAAAGAAAGATAAATAGCTCCAAAATATAGTTTGCATGTGAATAAACTTGTAAAGTACATGAGCTTATATGACTAAGTTGTATTTGATCATACCCATTTCGGGTAGTAAATTTTTAACATGTGTTCAGGGGTGATAAGAACTGTGCCTATTCGCTTGCTGATTTCTCTATGTACATAAATTACAGAATAGTCAGGTATTGACATGCAGATCAGTGACAGAGCAAAGGCAGTTCCATCGCGGACTCATTTACACGTCAATGCCAGACCCTGGCTGTTTGATTACTTCTCTCTTGTCTGAGCTCCCAGAACAAATAAAAACAAATAGACATATTTGTGGGTCAAGAATTTCTTTAGCTCACTTGTATATTATATATCTATTTCTATATAAATATATAGATATAGATATCTGTGTGTATATATGTATATGTGTTTATATATATTAACACATAATAATATGAGAATATGAAAATTCTGGAACTCTTTTCTCATTTTATAGTGCGTTTTATGCAGTAGGTTTACCCTTTGGATAGCAATGTGAACTAATTAACGGACCTGTCTGTGCAGCCTCTGGTAGAATGTCTTAAATTTTATATATCAATTTTGAAAGAAATTATCTAAACCATTTCAACAGTGTTGATTCCTTTTAAGCCAAATCTTCCGATGTCCCTCTGTCTCCACCTAACTGAATTAACTCAAGAAACAGCCTCTATTGGACACTATCTTCTCATATTTATGCTCTGGGAGAAAGGCTTCTGTTTTTCAGCTAGAATCATTGTCACTATGAAAATTTATTTGGTAGCAAGTGAGAAAACTGTATTGTCCTTTAATTGGACACGCATTTGTTGACAGGATAATGTATTCACTAGCTGAATGAAGTGGACAGCTGGTGTTTTCCAATGCCCAGCATCTCTTCCCATATTTTTCTGGAAACAGCACCTTCTTCCTTTGAGAAGCAGTACCTCCTCCACTCCATGGTAGTCGAGGGTCGGCCACTCCTGTGCTCTGTTGTCCTAGCCCGAGTGGTTAACACAGGGATGGCAGAGGTCCCAGGGAGACAATCTGGTGAATTTCATATGTAGACTCTGGGAGAAAGGCTGTCTCTGTTCTAGACTCATGAGGCAGAGGTGATGAAAACCTGCATCTTTCTGAGATCATACATCACTATCCCCTGCCACGTGGAGGAAGACTGTCTGCATTATGAGGGGATAATGTCGACCCAATTCAAAACCAAATGCTGAGAGATACAGAGAGAGAATTCTGACTGTATTGGAATTTGAATCCCTGGATTCTATGAAGTCAGCACCAATCTTAAACTTCTCACTTAATTCGAGTGAACAGATTCCCCTTTTTGCATAAGTGAGTTGGAATTGTGTCTGGCACTTACTACTGAAAGACTGTGGCATAATATGCTATCTTACAGTATCCTTTATCTTAGTGTATATCATATTTATGATACTAATTATATCAAATGATTAGTTCTAAGGACATTATGGAAATTTCTGGAAACCCCTAAAAGGAATCAATAGCAACTTTTCCCCACACTCTTTCTCGCCTTCTCCTCCTCCTTTTTCTCATGATGGGAACTAGCATATTGTCCTTGAATATCACCTGGACTCAACCAATTCAAATTGATCTGCTTAAAAATATATATGTGGGTGTGTGTGTGCGTGCGTGTGTGTGTGTTTTAACTTAGGGTGTTTCAAGACAATATGGAGACTGACTTAACCCAGCATTGTGAAACAAAACAGTCTGTTAAATCATTGACTTGAGAGCTGTATAAAAGCGCACAGTGAGAACTACTGTGACTTCTGAATGTTATTAATTGGTATTATGTCAAGTTGTCCCCAGAGCATCTGAGTCCCCTCTTGGCCCAGTCACTGCACCCACCCACGGGTTCCTGGAGGGACATCTATGCACAAAGGAGGTGAAGAATGCAATTTAATTCTTTATTATTAGACAGCTCACTAGAACCAAACTTGAGTACAGGAGCAGAGAAAACTGGGCTGGACATTGTGGAAGATTTTATTTTCCTTTCATTTGTTTAAAAAACACATTTTTGTACCCAAAAAATTGAATGCTCACTGTTAGGAGTTTGTTACTGTGCTAAGTTTAGAACTGAATATTTTTACCTTGAATAATGTAGAATATAAGCTTTTGAAAAGTGCCACCTCAATTGCATTTCTATTTAAATATAATGTTCTTCCTTTACATTTAAATTTGTTACATTCTCAAAGCTGTTTGGGGTACTTCTGAGGTTGTGTTTGTCAAACTGATTGAAATACACTTAGTGTCTGTGCATTTATCATATACAACTTATATCTCAATTGAGAGAGAGAGAGAGAGCAGGAGAGAGAACTGTATGGTACCCAGTGATTATGCATCCTTTGTAGTCTTGAGACATATTTTTCTTTCCTTTGTTATGTGGGTGCAATACTCACGTGTAATGCTACTGTGAACCAAATAAAGAATTCTTGCCATATCCTCAATGTCTCAGATGTCTAGAGCTAAGAGCTTTCTGTGCTTATGGTTGGACCTGAAGATCCAGGAACTCAAATGCTAACAAGCAGAATATAGACAGGACTTCAGAGAAACTAACTTTCCTAAATGAGGATCAAGTTGCTGAGTCCCTCCTACGGCCATCATGATGGGGCCTGTGGGGAGGCTGCTGAAACTGGGGGGATCGTCAGAAGTATTGTCCAAGAGGAAGGAGATTCTTGGAAACTACTGATGTCCTCAACAAATACATCCACCTTTGAGAAAGGTGTGGTGCTTGACATCACCTGCCTCCCAAGCCTCTCATCTGCATCACTAAGATAAAGATGTCTTGCAAGTCTGCACCCAGATTGGCTCTGGCCTTTTAGGGCTGCCCTACAGTCTAGACACAGTGACTCCAGCAGGGCTCCAGGAATTAGAATAAGAACTTATTTTTTCTTTAATGGAGAAAACCAAACTCATTCACAGACATTGAAAGACTCCAACACTGTTGTTCAGTCAGCAGAGTAAAATCCTTTTAAAAAGAGATTCTGGAAAGAACTTAAACTAAGAAGGATCCCAAATCAGAATACTGTTGATAGTATGGTGGACAAAGCTCCACAGCTGAACGCAAGACCCCTGGATCTTTCAAAATTTAGCTACATCACTTTGACGATGTCCTTGTCTTTATCTCTGGGCTCTGATTTTTTCATAACATCCAGACTTCTTGTCTTTTTCCTTTTCTGGACCCTCTCTTCCACCTCCTTTGCTGTTTCATCCTCCTTCTCCCATTCCTAAAGGATGGAGTCACTCAGCTTGGCCCTGGAGCTTCCTCTCTGTCCTCTCTTTGGGGTGATCTCATGCGGCTCTGCACCTTGAATGGGTTGGAGGGAGTCTGGTACTGATAACTCCCACGTTTACATCTCTAGTCCTCACCCTTGAGCTCCAGGCTCCTATTCCAGCTGCACCCTTGACAGCGCCACTTCCCCCGGAGTCTCCAAGATCACCATGCAGTCAGTTTCTCTGCCCCCAAACATGCCAGTTACCCTGGGAGTTTCTCTTTTTTCACCATCATCTCCAGTCCAAAACCAAGTTCTGCTAGTTCCACCATCAAAATGAATCCCACATTAAAAATTTATCTCCACCTCTACTACTAGCATCCTAGTCAAAGCCACTATCATCTCCTGTCTGATGACTGAAACAGTATCGTGATGCTGTTTTCACCCAATTTTCACTCTGTTTACACTCTTGCTCACTCCCAACTCTCTGGACCCTACTTTCCTATACATGTTAGATGAAATCATCTTTTTTCAAAAGGAAAGAAGCATATGACACACTTCCACCCAAGCCCTCCAGTGGCTTCCATTGCAATCAGAATAAAAACTAAATGCCTCGCCATGGTCCACGGACTCTCTGTCTTCTGCCTTCTTGGCCACCCTCCCCGTCCTTCCTATCCCCTGCACAGCCTCGTGGACCCCTCTATAGGCCAAGCTTGTTAGCACCTCTGGTCTTTAGAGGAGATGTTCTCCTCTAAGAGACCTGACAGGCTCTGCATCTACTTTTTTTTCAGTTCTCAGATCCAAAGTGTCCCTTGCCAAGAAGGATCTCTTGACCACTCTTTCTAATGCTATCTGTCCCCCACCTCTATTTGTTATGCTTTCATTTCTTTATTTGTCAACATAAGAAAATATCTTCTTGATTTATTTTGTATTAGTTAATTGCCTGTTCTCCCATGGAAATATGAGATCTGTCAACACAGAATCCATGCCTGTCTTATTCACCATTGTATCTTAGAACCCTGCCTGACTCAGAGCTCGCTTTCAAATGCATGGGTGAATGAATGAATGAATGAATGAATGAAAGGAATAGAGTTGTAGAGTTGGATGATCTCTAAAATCCCAGCAGCACATATAGTTCATACATATGTGTGTACACACAACACACACATACACACAGCTATCATTTCTTTATTAAAAAGAAAAAGTTGTGTCTTTAGTACAGTTTTTCCTTTCACACTACTGGCGTGACACATCTAGATAGGGGTGCCTCAGTACCACAAAATCTGTTGACAGATTGGAGGGCGCCTAAAGAAGAATGCAGGATGAAGGGACCATCCTTGAGATCGATTGATTTCTGAGCCAAATTAAACATGCTAAGCATCCAAATTTCTTAGTGCACTGCAAAGTCTGGGCAGCAGATACTGTATAAAATTTGGAAAATGCACAGGGTAAGGAGCCAGCCCTGGTGGTCTAGTGGTTAAGATTCAGAACTCTCACCACTGTGGCCTGGGTTTGTTTCCAGTCAGGGAGCCACACCACCTGTCTGTCAGTAGTCACACAGTGGTGGCTGCATGTTGCTGTGATGCTGAAAGCTATGCTACCAGGATTTCCAATACCAGCAGGATCACCCATGGTGGACAGGTTTCAGCAGAGCTTCCAGACTGGACGGACTAGGAAGAAGGATCTGGCCACTAACTTCCGAAAAATTGGCCGTGAGAACACTATGAATAACAGCGGGGCAATCGCGCATAGCGCAGGAAGACAAGAGGATGGTGCAGAAAGCCCGGGCAGAGTTCCCCTCTGCTGTGCACAGGGTGGCGAGGAGTCGGAATTCACGCGACAGCACCAACAACAAACAGGGTTAGGACAGAGGTCAGTTATTTAGCTTTGTGCACCGATTTGTAATTAGACGACAGAGGCTGAATGGAACCTTGACTATTAGACCAGGGAATTGCTCTCCCAGGACTGTCACGGTGGCCCTTTTATTGTAGGATAGAAAAAGCTACCAAAGGGAAACACGAGAATTAGGGTTTGCTTCTTCCAGCATTTCCTAATGAGCTCAATACTCTGAGAGTCTTTGAAAGAGGGGAAGAACATTCTGGAAAATGTTATCACTATTTATGTTTACTTTAACTCCTTAGCAATCATCTGGCCCAAACTCAAATTTATATGAACCTCAAATTCAGCATCCACAGTCCCAAGTTCAGATTATATAAAGTTTTCCAGGAGATGAAGTGTGAACAGGTAGTTTCCTCCACTTCATATATATATATATATATATATATATATATACACAAATCCTTTTGCTACTGTAACAAATTACCACAAATTTAGCAGCTTAAACAACACATTTATTGTTCGACCTGTAGGGTAAGATTCTGTAGGGTGGAAGCATGGCACAGGTCTCCCTGGGCTAAACTTCATGGGTGGGCGAGGCTGCGTTCCCCTCGGGGCCTCTAGGGGAGGATTGGTTCCCTTGCATTTTGCAGCTGCGCCCGCGTTCCTTGTCTGGGGCCCCTCCTCCATCTTCAAATCCAGCAACGTTGCGTCCCTGTGCATTTCTTCAGTAGTCGCATGTCCCTCTACTCCTCTCTTCTGCCTCCATTTACCACCTCTAAGGACCCTTGTGAGTACGATGGGCTCATCTGGGTAATCCAGGATAAATCTTCCTGTTTTAAGGTCAGCTGATTAGCACCCTCGAGTCCACCGGCACCCGTAACTGCTCCGTCATATTATGTAGCAGAATCGTAAGTCCTGGGGGTAGGACGTGGGCACCGTTAGGGGGCGCTATTCTGCTGACCACACAGGTTTCAGGAAGTCTGCGGAGACCGCAGCAGAAGGCCTTTGAGAGAGATCCAGCTCTGGCTATGAGTGCTTTGGCTCTGCTGGAGACCGATTCCACTTTTAAACCCATATTGACACGTATTACTGTAATATGCCAGCCACCATACTCAGCACTTTGCATACGTTATGTTACTTTATTTCAGTCACACACATACACACACAAAACAAAACAAAAACAAAGAAATAAAACACACAAACTATGGGACGGTTCTTATGAGTCAGGGTCCCAGGAGGAAACAAAGGCGGGCTTGAATCGGGGGTGTTTATTTACAAAGGGACCAATCAGACATCTGCTGTTGGGTGTAAATTTGCAGGACCAGAAGCAGCCGAGCTGCCCCCACCTTGGAAGGGGAGGCTCGGACAGAGTGCTGGACTGGCTAAGGAGAGAAAGCCTTACAACACCGTCTCACAGGGGCTTTCTGTGGAGGGAGGCATCCAGCCCAAAGAAACCTCACAGGGAGGAGGCAGTAAAACAAAACTCCGGGGTCACTCTCCTTTCTTTCTCTCATCTGTCAAGTCCTGCCAGGAGCCAGGGACATGGATGGCCCATGAGGGACAGCAGAGTGGACACATGAGGGGCACGGAGGGACAGGTGGAGGACGTCCGGCACACACAGTTTAGAGATGAGGAAACTGAGATGCAGGATGTTGGAGTCAGTGGCTGATGCTCAGCACCGAGTAAGTTCTGGAGCTAGAGTTAGAACGCAGGCGAAGTCTAGAGCTTTATTCACTATGTCAGGTCTCATGAGCCATCACACCTGTCCCCTCCTGGCCGACCATGGTAACAGAGAGGAGACTGAAAGGGGGCAGGAAGGGCTGCTCCCCCGAGGCAAAAAGCAGATGGTGAGGGAAAGCCAGAAACAGGGGTGTGAGATGAAGAGACAGTTAATGTGTGAGAAAGAGCACGTCTAGAAGAATTACAGGATTTGAAAAGTACGTGGTGATTCATAGAGGCAGAGGGCGTGCACTGCTCTTGTCCCCAATGCAGTGGTAATGGCCAAAAAAAACCAGGGAGAAATGAAATCATTCCTATGGTTTTGTGGGGCAGCCACTCGCGCAGGCTTCAACTGATGCACTTTGTTGCTCTGAGCCAGTGTTCACGGCAAAGGGAAAAGAATGGCAGGTGGGGGGCTGGGGCTGAATTAGCCCTGAAGAAGGGACTCCTTTCCCTAAACAGACGCTAGCAGTGGCCTTGACTTAGATCCTGTGTGGCAACTGTGCGAGGGTGCACACTTGTGTAAATTCCACTGGTAGCAACTTGGGAATCACTTATGATGATTTGGGATTCTAATATATTTACATTTCTTTAAACAGATTTAAAGCTCCCAAGCAAACCTCCTCCAGTCACACACAGTGTTAATAAAATTATATCCTGATTGTCAATTAAAGATGGATTTTGATGGAAGAGCTCTGAATAATTCTCCACAATGGCCTGATTCACTGGGAAATTCCCAGCTGTGATGTGTCTGGGTATATATCACCTCTAGCTCTTGGATCTTCACTTCCATCTCGGTAAAATCAGAACTTAAATTTTTAAAATACATCTGTCATGGATGTCAAATAAAAAATTTCGACATTACAAATCTGCCAGGCAACATTTAAAACTTCTTGGATATGTTTTTCTCTTCCAGCTCATCGCACAAGCACGTATTCCATAATGAAAAGAACACGTCCTGCTCCCACAACAACAATCTTTCTGCGTATTTTAGTTTGTTCTTGAGACTGTTTAGACTGAAAGTGTTTCTAATAAGCCATGTTTGATATGAATATTTGAAGGGATCAATCCAGCTTATCTTCTGCTTAAAGTTCTATATATGTGCTCTCCCTTCTGCTGTATAAAGCAATTTAGGCATTTTCCTGGAGTAATCAATAAAACGAAATCTAAAAAGAGAAAAGAATTACGGAGATGTCTTTGTGCAGCTGCTGCAGGCAGATGACTTTTCTTATATAAAGAGAACATTTCTGGAAATGGATTTCATTAATTTCAAACAGCCAATGCATGTATTTTTTAAAAGGAAAAAAATAACATTATCTACCCAAGCCCACAACACTAGGTTATTTATAAGATCATAAATCTAGTTATTCCAATGAGCATCACAAACTATAAGATGTTATTGCTACTTAAGTTATAAAAGGGTGCATATACCAGCAGGCATGGGGACTGTCTGAGACTATAAGATGCATGGCATCTGTTTCCTTTTTATAAAAAAACACATTCAATATATCTTAAGATTTCAAAAGAATAAAATGTAAAAATGGCTCATATTTCAAGGTGAAAGGCCTCTGTTGACTAAAAATGCTTCCATTTTTATTGCAATTGTGGTTCTTGCTCTCTTTTCTTTTTTTTTGTAAACTTTTTTTCCATCACAGGCTGATGCATGAATATATTTATAGTTCAGTTTCATTTAACTATGTTCATTTGTACCGATCTGTGACAGATTTATATGATCATAGATTCTTGGTGTCACTGTTGTATTATTTATATTTCTATAAATTAAGGCCATTATTATCAAAGATGGCCCCTGACAATAGGATGCAGTAGTTGGAAATAGCATTTAATATTTCCTTAGTCCTGATGAATTCTCTATGGATTGCATCCTGATGCAGACTAAGAAATCATTGCCTTTGCTGGAAAAAAGGAGGTCTTGAGTAACAATAGTAATAAGTCACTAATGAAAGACAAAAATTTCAGGACTCTTTGTAGACACGGGTTTTTAATCTTCCTAATGATATCCCTGACGATAAACAAATGAGGGAGATAATACGTGGCTGATAACCCCACAAACCAGGCTCCTTCCCCTCCCCACGGCATGCAATTAGCCTCTAGGACGGATTCTCATCTTGCATTTTAAATCTTCCTTTTATCTCCGTGTTGGAGTATGATGTCTCCACCAAGCGTTTTTTTAAGCAGGAGTTTTATGACAGATGGGGCAGATGAGAACCTTTCTCTCCCCGGCACCAATAAAACAATCAGACTTAATTGGTGACTTCAGCATAGAACAGTTTATTTGTGACTCTACGATACTGCAAATTAATAACCAGATATAGAGGATGGGTACAGAAAAGACGAAGGGAAAATGGTTGTTTCAGACTGCTTTTAAACATCTCTTTATAGAACCAATCTGGTTGTACAGGCTTGGACCCTGGTTTGGTGACTTCCTTGCTGCATGATCTTGGTCAAGTTATGTAATCTCAGTGAGCCTCAACTTTTTAATCTGTGAAGTTGGGGTGCTTATATCACAGAATTTGAGGGGTTTAAATGCAGTAAATCAAATGAAAATGGATTAAATTAAGATTGCTAAAGTACGTAAATTTGCCAGTAGTCTGTCCAGCACATAGTAACATAATGAACATTTATTACGTGAAAGTTAGAATATTCAAGAGTGAAGCAATTAGACCTTTCAGCATGGTGCTTGGCGTGTGTGTTTGCTGTCTGTCACTAACACCATCCTGTCCTAGGAAAGGAATCCTTATATTATCTGTATTGGTTTTTTCCTATTCAGGTTAAGCTACTTGATCAACAGTTCATTAACAGTCAGCAACACTCTCTGGTGTAAATATCTCAATTCTGTAAATAAGAAAAAGCCCTAATTTTATGCATTTAGTGTTTCTTACAGTACCACAAACTTTATTTAATAAATTTCAAACATTATAAGACAGGTGCACCAAATGGGTGAAACTGCTCTGAGTTGATAAAGCAAAGACTGATAATGGCGTCAGTGCTGGTGGCTGAAGGGAGACAGAGGGGAGGGAAACACCTGGGGCTTTGCTCTCAGACATGACTGCGTCTCAGTTCTACCTTTATGAGTCTTATGACCCTGAGAATGTTACTTAGCTTTTTCAAGCCTCAATGTCCTTATTAATGAAATGGGAGCAGAGATACCTGGTGCTGATGGCTGTCTGAGGGTTGGATGGGAGCACACCTGTGAGACACCTGGAGCAGTGCTGGCCCTGCGATGGGTGATCCTTCTGCTGGGACTTCCCTCCTCACCTGTGACACCGCACCTCAGGAAGCCTCTTGGAGTTACAGAAGACCACAAGGGAACTATTAATTTCCTGCAAAGGAAATAGCCAAGAGGTAAGGGAGACCCAGAACCACCAGAGTGTTGCCCCATGTCTCACCCTCACCTAGTCCCAGACATGGTCCCAGGCTTTGTCATCTCAGGGGCACCTCAAGCTCAGAATGAAAAGGGGAGGAGCCACCCCAGTGATGTCTGTCTCTACAGGTATTCAGATTCTCACTCGGGAATTAAGAGAGGCACTAGAATTTGTGTTGAAATATTCTTATTATGGAAATCTGGACCCATCTGTTGAGGCTGGAACTCATTGTTTGAAAACAGTGGCAGAAGACGTGGAGGGCCCTCTGGTGGCACCATGCCTCCTCGGCCACTTCTGTTCTATCAACCGTAGGAAACTGGCGATACTCAGCTGCTTTTGAACTACAAAAATGGCAATTTCATTCAGTTAAACCTATGTTTGAAGTACTAAAATGTCTTGGGAAATATTCCCTATGATTATTTCTTTTTCATCTTTAAAGATAAAGTTTATTTTCATCTTACATCCTTCACAATCTAAGACTTCTCTTCCTATTTGGTTGTAGGTTAAGATCTGCTAGAGTTTAACCCTCTGGGGGACACACTAGTATTTAAACACAGAGGTTAGTAGAAAAATGTGTAAAGATACTGTAGGACTTACATTAAGAGAACGTTTTAGAAGAGTGCATAAATTAGAAGTTAAAAGGTAAATCATATATTTAATAATCTTATTCTGCTGTATATGGTTGATCATTGTATAATGTTTCTGCATGAGAATTTATCCATAAAAGCTGATAAGGAATTTGCGTTGTAATTATACTGAGGGCCTCGTGGATCCTTGTGAGTTAACTGGAAGTGAAAGAGCATCTAGTTAGTGAGGGCTTGGGGGCAAACCATCTGGTTTGTACCTATTTTTGTTAAAAATGTGATCTTGCAAAAAATATGCAAGATATTCCATATTAGGCCACTGGGGAAGGTCACCTGAGATCAAGCATATGGCGCTGGGATCATCTGATGAAGCAGATCGGATTGATGCACCCCCACTGTAGAACCGCAATGGCTCAATATCTTTCACAGAGTCCCACCTCATCCTCACCAGGCATCCATGCTCTTCAGAAGTAACTAAGGATCTACTCCTGGGCCTGTCCATAAACAGCATCGTGGCCTCTGGCTCCTGTCCCTGTCCTGTTCTCCCTCCTCTGCTCTCCCTTTCTGATTCAGGACCCTGGTCTCTGCAGCTCTTACCCTGATTTTTGTCCCTGTCAGTACTTGATCTTTCCAGGGTTTGGAAATCAGCTCAACCAACCAGACTCTGGCTTGGTTCAGCCCTGGATTAACTAACATCCCGTGCTGCCAAAGGGGCCCCAATCTCCCAATCCCCAATCCCGACATGGCCCTCTCCCAACCCCCAAAGAGGGCGGCAGAAAGTGGAAAGGATATGGAGAAGCTGAAATATGAAATGATGTCCTCTTTCCCTTTACTGAGTCATCCTTTTTAAATTAAAGTGGCGGCCACCTCCTTTGATGTTGGCTTTCAGAGAACACGGTTTCACAAGCTGAGTTCACGCAAACTTTCCAACTATTCTCTCCTTTGATTGTTTTCTTACCTGGTTTGGGGTCCATTTCCATCAAAGATCTATTCAGGAAGATGGAAAGGAAAATCAACTTTTATAATATTACAAATCTATCCTCAATTTCCCATATCTGTTTTTATAAATTCTTTCATAAGGCCTTATTCTACTATTTTCTTTGGCTAGGTTGGGAATTACAGATTGAGGAAATAAACCTGAAAAATTGTGACTTTAAATTAATAACGCATGTAGAAACATCCATTATACATTTCTGCGTATGTTTTAAGTACTTCATTTTTGCATTACTTCCTTTTATTTAATAGTCAGTTTTCCTAAGAGTGAAGAGTCACGTAAGATAAAAGAACTTTCTCCTTAGGAGAAATATACTGCATGGGATCCTGAGATGTTCAGTCTGAGAATGGCCTTAGAAGTAACCCAGTCCAGGGAGCCCTGCTCCACAGTGGGCACCTGCACAGAGAGAGAGCTCCCGATGAGCAGTGAATGCTTTGACATCACAGGTTGAATGAATGAGATCCCATGCCCCAGGGATCAATTTCATAGCTTTCACTGGAATTTCAGAACAACCCATGACTCTCAATGTTTAAAAACCAGTCATCTAAAACTTTGGACTTGCAGACGAAGGCTCCGGGACTCAGAAGCGTTGAGGTCCAGTGGTGAGTTAACGTCAAGGTGGAGGTAGGACTCGGGTCTTATCACTCTCGACTTGTCAATATGCCACAAACCCAAGGACATGTGCTCCAGTGGCGAAGTGTGGCATTGGGAGTTAGAACAGTCTGTGCTGTCTCTCCGTGTTAGCTGGGAAACGTTGGGCAAAGTCACTGAGCTGCAGTCTCCTTAGTCTGTAAATGAAGATAATAACACTCCTATTAAAGAGCTACGGTGAGGATCCAAAAACACTGTGTGCGAAAACCCACCACGAGCTTCTAAGTCTCGAGCAAAGATTTATGAATCATCTGGCGGTTTTCAAACCCCTTCTAGATATGAGATAACAGAGGCTCAAAGGCTACATCACCGGGACCTCCGCCCTCTGACTCCTGAACCCCAGGCCTTTGCAGGCAGCACTAAGCTTTCCCTGTCTATTTAATTCCCTTCCATTTCCTGAGGAGCTGGTCTCTCTCCCTTCATTAGAGAGCGGGGAAAGGGTTCTGGCACACTAACACTCTTTAACATGTGTTTTTCGTCTTTATCTTATTGACTCAACCTGCAGATATATCTGCCAGAAATGTCCGATTGCTCCTTTGTCTGAGGAGGATTTTATATTGATCTTAATCTAATTAGCTACTCTGAACTATGGTTTGTGTCAGGATACCTGTCCTGATCTAATTAGCTACTGTAGTCGAAGCAGCATGGACCTGAAATCATAATTGCTGGTGTGCAGAGGGCTTTCCTGTTGGGGCTGGCGTGCTGGATGGAGACATTTCTGAACATTGCAAACCATTGACGGCTTAAATACGTCTGCTAAATTGGCTCCAAATTCTTCTAGAAATGCCATTGGATTTGAAGCCAGAAATATCCCTGAGCTCAGACCTTGGCTCCTCACTTTCTAGCAGTGTCACCTTAGGCAAGTTAGTTAACCTCTTTAAACCTTATCTGCAGAGTGGGCCTGGCTCTGAGGGTTAAGTGACGAGAGAGCTAGCTCGGTAGCTGTGGACAGATACAGTGCTAGCTTCGTACTGGCACATGGTGTTGAACCTTCTTCCAATTCCTTTTCTCTCCTACACATTCTCCTGCAAGTTTGTCTAAGAAAACAGGCTTCTCCCCGCCCTCCCTCCCCTCCTTCCTCCCTCTGTCCCTCCTTCCCTTCCTTCCTTCCTTCTTCCCTCCTTCCTCCCTCCTTCCTTCCTTCTTTCAGTAGTTTTCCATTTCACACAGGATTTCCTGAAGCATATTCACCAAACACGATCAGGGAATGCCAAACAGGGTCCAGCACGTGGTAACATTTATGAGGAGGGTCGAAGTGGGTGATGTACCAGTCTGAGCAGAGTGAAAGCAAAGCCAGGGAATTTCTAAAGCCTGGAATTTGAAGAAACAGTAGAAAAACTCAAATCCAAATATGGGTGAGCAGATGCATCTGTTAGTGGAGCAAGTGTGAGCGGGATCCTTAGGGGTTGACATGAGTCAGGTCAGGGGTCAGTGGATCTCCCCAGTGCCTTCCCCATGGGCATAACTCTCCCTGCCCATGGGAGAATTTTAGTGACTTGTAACTTTACTGGTCCGACAACTGTTCCTTATTCATTATTATACACAGTGAGCATTTTGCCTGGACGCGTTTTCTTTTTTCCCGCCCTACAGTCCTGCCCTGGGCCCTAGAGCCGTATAGTTAATTAATGGTTAGTGCTGCCCTTTGAAATTCTGATTAGCCTTCCAGTGGTTGTCTCTGTAGAAATATAGAAAGCTTTCTCTTTTTCTTTCTTTCTTCCTTTGTTTTTTTCTATACTGCTTTATCATCAAGTCTTGAAAATAGCAGTTTAGCATTTATTTTCAACCTTCAAAGATTGGTTTGAGCTGTGGTTTACTTTTCCATGGAACTCTGAAGGTTTTGCATATGTGAGAAGCAATGCCATGATATGGTAGAACTGTAGGATTTTAGCATGTTCTGGTAACAGAGCCCACAGCTGTGAACTTGTCATGAAAGCTCCTCCATTGAGAAAGCTGCCTCATCTCCCTCCGTGGATATAAGATGCAATTAATTGTATTAATTTTGAGGAAGTATAAATATCATTGTTTAAGATCATTATCAGGGCAAGCACTAATATCAGTTTTCTTAACTACCTCCATCCTTACCCTAAGATAAAAACATCTTTGGTGTGGTTGAATTTATGGGACATAATCAACTGCTAACAACACAATCAAAGACACACAAATTGACATTTTGAAAAAATATTAGCCATTTTGCACAACTTCAATTGACTTCCCAAATCTTCCATGTTAGAAAAGTTGTAGAACTAAATGCAAAAGTTAAACAAAAAAAGTAAACTAAAAGCCCAGGTATTCCGACAAGCAGATCCGCCTTCTTTTCAGTAATCTGTTATTCCTATTATGCCTACATATCACCTATATGGCTCATGTGACATCTTCTGAAAAGCCTTATTATTGCTAAGTTACTAGGGAGTGAAATTCTGGGAATGAGGCACAGCTCACTTGCTTCAAAGTGTCTGCACGCACTGGAAATTACCACCATTAATACCCTCCTCTGTGTTAGTGTATTGTCTCTGGGAGGTTACAGACCCATTAACACATTAGAGCCCAGGGGACATCAGATTTGTTAGGAGACTGGATCAGGATGGGAGTGGGAGTACACATGGCCAGACTCCCCTTCACCCCAAACATTTTGAAGTGACAAAATTGTGGTATTTAACAAAGAATATATTAGTGCTAGAAAGTAACAAAGAGTGGCCATTAATTGGGGATTATCTGAAAGTTAGAAGAACTCTGGACACTAGAACGCAGAGGGGACTGGATTTACCGAGAAACAAGAGGCAGAAAACCGCAGTCGGAAAGGCTCGGCACGTGGCACTTGGCGAGCCTTAGATTGCAGATGCTTCCTGCACTTCAGTGTGAGCTCCTGGTGCAAGTGTGGCCTCTTTCCGTGCATGTGTCTCCCCTTCATTTCTGAGCCCCTCACCTGGTGCCTTATGTCAGCCAGTGCTCCAAACACTTCAAAATTTGCCCAAAGTTGCAGAGTACCAGCCTCAGTCCTTTCTCCCTGGAAACGATCTTTATAGTGAGTGTCCTCTCCCCCAAGATCGTCCTACGTATGAACATCCAGTCGTGAGTCTGTACTTTCCTAAGCATTTACCAACCTACCTTTCCCTGGACTGGCTGTTGGAACTTTGGGTGTGATATGTTGTTTGAAAAGCTATTTAAAAAGCCCAGTACAGAGCACCTGCAGTGGGGGGGTTAATCTCACTCTGAAACAGATGTCAGTAAGCTTTCCCATTTCTCAAACGAGTTGATATGGCCCCTTGAGTCCATGTGCCTCTGTCAGTTTTGCAAAATGTGCTTCTGGTTGTTCGTAGCTGCACTGGTCCCGTACGTGCCCCATGACTGGTCATGTGCTGGCCAGACACAAACCAACTGCTGAAGAATAAAGGCTGGTCTGCTCTCTAACTGCAAAGGCTGGAAGTTCCGTAGATGTTTGCATCCAAGCATAGCCCCACATCATCTCAGCCATCTTCCGAGTTCAAGCAGCCCCTTGGCTTGCACACATGTGCGTGCACTCACCCTGCCAGCCTGCCCTTCTCTCTTGCTCCCCCTCGCCATGTTCAGCGTGTTGCAACCCAGCCTGCTGTCCGGGCATCATCCTAGATTCACTTCTCTCCCTTAGTCCTCCCTCAACCAGTCTCCGGACCACTGCTCCTGCCTGTACTAACCCCTCCTCTCTCCAGTCCCTGAGACCTGGGATCACACATCTCTTCTCAGACGATCTTGAGAGCCAGTTAACTGTTTCCCTGTCTTCTTGCCCTTTAGGTTAATTCCCCAAACTGCATCCAGGATAATGTTTCTAAAATGCAAATTGACTTAAGCTCCTGCTGCGGCCCCCTACTATCCTCAGGGTCAAGTTTCTGACTCGGTCTGTCCTGCCTCCTGCACTAGCGCATCTCTGGTGTTACACTTGAGTGAATGTTAAATTCTGGTTTCCTGTGCACATGCACACACACACAACACACGCACTATTTCACGCCCCTGTACTTGCTCACGTTGTTACCTTATCTGGAGCCCCCCCACCTCCCCCCGACTTTGTTAATATTTATCAATTCTATTGCCTCCTTCGAGACTCAGATTAGTTGTTCTCTCCTCCAGGAAGCCTCCTGTGGCCCCGGACGGGAAGAGAGCCACTTGTTTGAGTTTTCACAGCAAGTTGTTTCTGTATTAATGTGACACTGGCCATTTATAACTGCGTTATTTGTTGGTACATCGTGTACTGCGGCGAGCTGTGAGCTCTTCCCCGGCCAGGCTGTATTTCAGATACTTGGGAATTTCCAGAACCTGTCATTGTCCCTGGATGGAAGATACTCTAAATAAACTTTTCTTTTTTAACAAATGTTCTGCCTGGACACATCTTGTTTTACGACGGTGGCAGTTACAAAGTGAAGTAAAATCTTTTGCAGGGGTTATTTCACGCAACCTTTGTACAATCCTGTGAAATAGGATGATCAGCTTTCTGATTTGAGGGATGAGGGCACCGAGATTTCAGGGGCAAACACGGGGATTTTAGCACCAACCTGTACCAGACCCCAGCCAGGTCCTTGACATCTGCCATCTCTATTCTTCAGAATAACACTATGAGGTCGTTCCCCATTGTATGGGTGAGGAAACTGAGGCGCCACCTTGCCCAAGGCCACCAAACTCGTGTATGCCAAAGCTGGTGTAGTCCACAGCCCTTCTGACTCTTGGCCCTGCGCCCTTTGCCTCAGCAATATTGCGGACCTCACTGCATTTCTCTCTCATACAGCATATTGCGTGTTTAGGGAAAATCCTTAACAAGTTCATTCACGTGACCAGAGCCAGTAAGTTTGACTGAGTTTTGAGTTACTTTGTGAGTAATAAGCCAAATAAAAGATGTGTATCAGCAGATAAGAATCCAGCCAGCAAGGGAAAAATGCATCTTTTGAGTCACTATACACAAGATGCTTTCCCAGGGAATGTGGAAGCCTGCTTGCCAACAGGATGTCAGTCCTTCTCACTGATGAATTCCTCCCATGGGCAATAAATAATCCTTCCAGGACATCCTGATAATATTTGAAGCATGTGGCATGTCATTATGCATATTGCCATTAGTCTCCAAATGCTGGGATGGAAAGGGATGTGTAATTCCATTAATCAGGGTTTTGCTGCTGTCTGTGGATTGCTGTCATTTATTATTTGAGTAGGGTTAATACTGAGAAAAAGAAATCTTTCCCATAATCAAAAAGCCCTGAATTGAAGGCCAAGCTGTGCACAGAACTATGTCAGGAACAGAATGGAACAGCTGAGTGAAAAATTATCTATGATCTCTAGTTTAGAAATTGTTCAGGACAGGAATCACTAACCCAGGTGACCACATAGACAACTTACCCATAACAAAACACGTGTCCCAGATATCTAACGCATTAGATGGCAATTGCAGATTCACTATATACGTTCAAGAGGCCCCTATTTGAGAGACTGGAGCATATCCTACAAGTGCTTAACACAGAGCTAAAGAGGACGAGCCGGAGAGGTGTACACATAGCAGGTCCCTCTGCTGGCCCTGCATGTCTTAGTCATGCACATCGCATCACTCTTTAGTCCTCACTGGACTCGTGTAACAGCCTCAAGATACAGGCAGAACATAGACTACCATCCCGTCTGTTCAGATTATGAAAATAAAGTCCTAGCAGTGGTTAAATTATTTGCCAAAAACCACAGAGAGGTGAGGTGATGGAGCCGTATTGAGAAACAATGGCTTGTGTCTCCTCTCAGAGTACCTTTTCGGCTTCACCAGGCTGCCTTCAACTTCGAATAAATTGCTCACATGTAATTAGAGCAGCATGTCTTTGTGGGACACAAAGAGGTTTCTAAATTATGGGGGAAATGCATGGCATGTCTGTGAGGGGTGGGGAGCTTCAGAGAGTCTTCTCTCTGCTTCCACATGGAACCAACACTTCTCTAGCATCTCGAGGGATGGCCATTCTGGAGCAGCAAGAGATCCCACCCTCATCAGGGGATGTGGGTGATGGGCACCGCCAAAGTCAGTTGTGGAGAGAGAATGTCTCCTTCAAGGAGCTCGGGGAGCCCCAGACACCAATTTAAGGGAATTAGAGGTGAAAGAAGTAACACGGCAGTCAGATGTGGGGCAACGATGCAAAGAAAAGACCACAGCCTCTGTTAGATTATAACTACGGCTGCTTTCTCAACAGTATAATGGAGGAAATACATGTGGGAAGTGCCACCAGCCAGAAACTGGGTGACGCTTAGGGTCCTTTCTAAACCCATCAATCCCCTTTCATACCTGAGAACCGCAGAAGAGCTCTGCACCCACCCTTCCCAGTAACTGCTTTATGATCCAGACGGAGAGAACTCAGCATGCTTCAAAATGCAATTTAAAAGGAAAAATTAATGATAAAAATATGAAAATAGATTAAATATACTTTTAAAAACAAGGGAGCTCACAAGGTTTGCTCAGAAGAAGTAAGGGAAATATGACATTAAGGGTCATATTTGTTCACAGAGTAAGCTATTACTTTTTTTTTGGTAAGCTTCATTTTTATCTTTTCAAAGATGTGACACAAAAGCCTATGGATTCTGAGATTTTGATTCTGTCATCAGTAACTATTGGCAACAGACCAGGATTTTTGTTTGTTTTGTTTTAGACACCTCTGTATGACTCCATAAAACCTGAGAGTCCTTGGAGAAGACTGTAGAAAGCAGGTATCCCATAAGTGCCTGCAGGAGCAGCAACATGAATTTTGGCTAATTATTGTTAATATGATGTTTTTAGTACAGATATGATAGTAAAGTTTTGGATAAACAAATATATAAATATATAAGTGTATAGGTATATATATACATATATAATATATAGTTTTATGTGTAGTTATATATTTGCACATACATACATACATGTATACATACAGTTACACGTATACCTACTTATATATACATGTGTGTGTGCATAAATATGTATGTATCTGTTTGTTTTATTTTAGAAATATTTGTATTATGCTTTTTAAACTTAATATTTCCAATAAATACATTGCAACATCACAAAAAAATCCAAAACATCCTAATAACTTTACAGTATTCCATAACTGATTTATATGTTTTTACTCCTGTCACCTTATTTCATGTTGATTTTTGTGCATTCTTATTATTTCTTCCATTTTGTCTTTTGCTTTATAAACTACATTTTGATTGTTATTTTATTTTATAATTAAGAAAATTTAAATATCATTTGAAATGCTACTAGTAGTTATATTTAAATTTCTCAAAAAATTTTAAAGCTATATTCTGTTATTTGTAAAGTTCAAAATGAAATTTGATCTTGCATTCCCTAGCAATTAGATAAGGAATTTTACTTCCTCCTTCCACTTATAAGTTCTGCTAATACAATCTGGTATTTTGAACACATGTTAATACTATTAATTATTATTTCTATGTATTTTATAAGAATAAATTCTGGACAATTGCAGTTACTTTTATAACCGGATTCAAAATTCTTAGATTTATATTTAACTATTTTCAATGCTCATACAAATTCTTATCATTTTACTTTTCCATTCTTAAGTCCTTGATTTGTGTATTTACCTTGTGATTGAAGCCCGTCTTTAAGTAATTTTAAGGAATAGAGCGGAGTTATTTGCTTGAGCTCTAAATAGCACAGCCTATTTTCCTGTTTCCCGGGGACACGATTATCATGGTTCATGATTAATTTGGATCTTAAAAGATGAGAAGTTTGGACAGGCTGACCATCAAGGCAGAGGGAAGACTGTCTACAAAGGCAAAGAGGCAGGAAGGAACCACGGCCTTGTGGACGACGGCAAGAGGCTGGTGTGTGAAGCATCTCAGGGCACTCAGAAGGAGCGTGTTGTATGAAGACAGAGCTGCTTGTGGGGGGTCTCTACACAGGGTGAAAGGATGTGGATTTTAGCCTTTTAATTTCTTTTCCCTTTAATTTCTGGCGTGTTTTGTTTTTCGTAACTTTTATAGCATATATTATATGTATATAGTACTAAATGTCTAATTTATAAAAAGATATATATGCATGTACTGAGAATGCACACTCAAAAAACAATATATATATATTTTTCTGTGAGGAAGATCAGCCCTGGGCTAACCTCCATGCCCATCTTCCTTTACTTTGTATGGGATGCCACTGCAGCATGGCTTGACGAGAGGTACTTTGGTCCGCGCCCAGGATCGGAACCTGCAAACCCTGGGCCACCAAAGGGGAGCGCACGAACTTAACCACTACGCCACCAGGCTGGCCCCTCAAAAGTAGTTTTAACAATAGTGACTCCAAATTTTAAAAACACTGCTGTAAATGATGGAGCTCAGGAACAGGACCTGCATGACAAACCCGTTTGTAGAACGAAACTCCAGCAGCTCTTTGGAGGATGAAATAGTCAGTGAGCGAGACCAAAGGTGGGGAGACACACTGGGAAACCTTCAGAGGAGAGTTACGGGTTCATGTGATTTCATCAGCAGAAACTGACTTACAGCCGGGTTAACCCTATTGTAGCATTTCAAAGGAAGTTAAGTATGTAACCATTAAAAATAAAACCTGGGGTAGCCTCAAGGGGCCACCTGGCTCCTTTAGAAGCCTGTTTCTCCAAGCAGCTGTCACACAAGCCACAGTGCATCTTTCTTCCACTTTTCGGGTGACCTTGAGCAGGTAGCCCTTAAGGAGTTTCCGGAAGCCTGGCCAAGAGCACGGTAATGGAAGTGAGCTGCAGCTATGAATTATATGAAATTTGAGGGGAGCCATATAAAAGGCTACATCAGGCTACAAATCAGCTTGGATTGCTAAGGGTGATTCGCTCTGTTCCTCCCACCCACTGCACCCTTTCTGCAAGGCCCTTCGTGGAGTACGCATCAGCCTTCTGGTGAGGATGTTCTTTCTGTGGCCACTGAAGCTGAACCCACACTTCTGCAATGACTTTGCCCACAGAAGTCTCCCTGCAAGGAGCTCCTCCAGCCACTCTGCTGGGATGTGGCTGTGCTGTGCTGTTCACAGCTGCCCTGGTGACAGTTACTGCACCTCGGGTCACTTACTTTGGGATGATGAGAACACATGTTCTTTTCCTTAAAGCTGAGCGCCATTCCCCTCTGCTGCTGGTGGAGGCGTAGATTGGTCCAAAACTTTTGAAAAGCGAAGGTAGCTGTGTTACTTTGCTAGGTCTGGCATAACAAAATACCACAGACTGGGTGGGTTAAAGAATAAAAAAGTAGTTCCTCACAGTTCTAGAGGCTGGAAGTCCAAGATCAAGGTGTGGGCAGGAGTAGTTTCTCCTGAGGCCTCTCTCCTTGGCTTGCAGATGTCTGCCTTCTCACTGTGTCCTCACATGCTCTTCCCTCTGTGTGTGTCTGTCCTAATCTCTTCTTCTTATAAGGACACCAGTCAGACTGGATTAGGACCCACCCTGGTGACCTCATTTTAACTTAATTACCTCTTTAAAGACCCAATATAGTTATATTGGGGGTTAGGGCTTCAAGATATCAACATATGGGACACAATCCAGCCCATAACAGTAGCTATTTAAAGCTTTAAAGATATTCATAACTTTGGACCAAGCAAGTTTACTTCTGGGAATTCACTCTATGGATAAATAAAAAATTTAGACAAAGCTTTAGGCACCAAGATGTTAATAAAAGTATTATTTATTTACTATAATGGAGGTTCATTAGCATTCTAGTGAAGTAGCCTGTCTCAAGAAAACAGTCAGTTTTAGGAGTTCCAATCTTTGTAAGGGGAAGATGAGGGAGGCAAGATGGGACAGGACAAAGTGTTGGGATAGTGCTGTGGGCATTGAGACAACCACTGGGAAGGAAAATGGAGTGCAAATTTTGAATAAACAGAGAAAATTCTAGAGAAGTTATTTAGGAAGTCATGATGGACAATGTCCTATATAAATCTGCTACTATACTCTTAAAGAAAATCCTCCATAACAATCCAGATTATTCTTTGGGGGTTTAGTCAATGGACTAAGAGTCCTTGTTATGTGACCATCAGCTGAAATTGATCATAAGATGGGTCAGCCTTTTAAAATTGAAATTTGTAATGTAGAAAGATGAAAAAAATCTAAATGCCCAACATATGCCACCATTAAGAGAAATAGTTCATTATAGTACATGCATTTTAAACATTAAAACATTATTAGAAGTTATTATAAAAACTTCCAGTTTCTGATTCCACATGTAAGGAGCTTGAAAGTCACCACTCTGTGCTAACAAGTAAAAAGTTGAACAGACTGAAAATCAACAGCTCTTCTTACATCTGTAAGAGAGGGGAGGGCACAGGGCAAACTGCTACTTCCAAGATTGGAGAGAGAGGGGAATACAGGGATCACACTTACTGGAGCAGACACTCAGGAGCAGAAACCATGGTGGGAACCTGTGCAGTGTAGGAAAACCTGAACTATGATAGACAAAATTCTGGAGGCTTAGTGTGGACAACTCTGAGAGTTAAGAACTCAGGGAGACCCAGTCATGGCTAGGGGTGAGGCACAATAGTGTACGGCTTACCTCTAGGAGCACAACCAAATTCCCACAGTAAATATTGGAGAAAAATCCCCTCAGTCCTCTGGCAGGGGAAGGGGAAAAGGAACCATTGTGAAATAGCCAGAGCTCTCTGTTCTTCTTAACAGGGCTGCCCTCAGGGGAAACTAGTCAACCAGAGCCCGGCCTGGTGGGGTATTATCAGAGCCTAACTGACCTGGGGAAGGGAAATACCCAACTCCAGCCCCCTCTAGCCATCCTGTCCCACCTAAGGAGGAGAAAAATACTGAGAAGCACTCCGGAACTCACATTCTGGAGGCAAAGCCTCACTAAAAGACTGACATGTAATCGTAGGATCATAGAATGCTTTCCCTCTCCTCACATCTCACCACATTACTAAAGGCCTATTTACAGCTGTTCCTTTTACCTGGTACATCATGTCAGGGTATTTAAGAAAAATTACAAGCCAAAAAAAACTTTTTGAAAAGATAGAGCCAGACAATGGTAGAGATGTTGGAATCACCAGACTGGGAGTTTTAAACAACTATGATTAGTACACTAAAAGCTCTAATGGATAAAGTAGACAGCATGCAAAAACAGATGGGCAATGTAAGCATAGAGATGAAAATAAAAAAAAAATTACAAAAGACTAATTCTAGAGATAAAAATTACTGTAACAGAAATGAAGAATGCCTTTAATGGGACTGTTAGTAGACTGGACATGACTGAGGAAAGAATCTCTGAGCTAGAGGATATATCAATAAAATCCTCCAATACTGAAAAGCAAAGAGAACAACAACTGAAAAAAAC
The DNA here is from genome assembly GCA_031878705.1 of Tapirus indicus. NCBI lineage: Eukaryota > Metazoa > Chordata > Mammalia > Perissodactyla > Tapiridae > Tapirus > Tapirus indicus. The sequence continues at coordinate 5,396,217 of CM062923.1, read as the reverse complement.
AGAACAGAGTATCCAAGGACTGTGGGACAACTACAGAAGGTGTCACATACATGTAATGAAAATTACAGAAGGAAAAGAAAGAGAGACAATAAAAGAAGAAATATTTGAAAGAATAATGACTGAGAATTTGCCCAAATTAATTTTAGACACCAAAACACAGATCCAGGAAGCTCAGAGAACACCAAGCAGGATAAATGTCAAAAAAACCTACATGTAGGCATATAATTTTCAAATTATAGAAAACCAAAGACAAAGAAAAAATTCTGGAAGAAGCCAGAGGAAAAAGACACCTTACCTATAGAGGAACAAAGATAAGAATTCTATCCAACTTCTCCAAGAAACCGTGCAAGCAAGAAGACAGTGGAATAAAATGTTGAAAGTGTTGAGAGAAAAAAATCCACCAACCCAGAATTCTGCACCCTACAAAATTATCCTTAAAAACTTTAGGGAAAATAAACATAAATCCAAACTGAGGGATTTGATGCCAGTAGACTTGCCTTGCAAGAAATGATAAAAGTTTTTTTGAGAGAAGTAAAATGATATAGGTCAGAAACTTGGATCTACATAAAGATCTTTCCTTCCACATTGTAGAAGGAAAAGGGTGAAGGTAAAATTAAAAAAAAATTTTTTCTTATTCTTAATTGATCTCACAGACAACAGTTTATTCAAAATAATACTAGCAACAATGTATTTAATTATGTTTGTTTATGTACATATCTTATGTTTATAGATATGTGTAAGTGAAATGAATAGTAACAATGACACAAGGGGAAAGTTGAAGGGATTAGGATTGTTTGTTATTATAAGATATACTGCCTGTGAAGATGTATAATCTTATTTGAAAGTGGGCTTGGTTTAGCTGTAAATGTATACTGCAAACTCTAGGGCAACCATACAAAAAAAAAAGTAAAAAAAAGAAGTATAACTGATATGCTAAGAATGAAGAGAAAATGTAATCATATAAAATGCTCAGTTAAAACCACAAATGGCAGAAAATGAATGAAAGACAAAAATAAGAACAAAGAACAAGGTCAACAAGTAGAAAACAGTAACAAATATGGTAGATATTAATTCAACTACATCAATAATCACTTTGAATGTCAATGTTATACATGCACCAATTAAAAGACATAGATTGTCAGAGTGGATCAAAAAACATGACCCAACTATATGTTGTTCACCCACTTTAAATATAAAGGCACATCTCGATTAAAAGTAAATGGATGGAGAAAAATATACCACACTAACACTAATCAGAAGAAAGCAGTAGTAGCTATATTAATGTCAGACAGAGCAGACTTCAAAGAAGGAAAGTTATAAGGGATAGAGAAGGGCATTACATAACGATAAAGGAGTCAATTCTCAAAGAAGACATAAAAATTCTTAACATGTATGTACCTAAAAACAGAGCGTCAAAATGCTTGAGGAAATAACTGATAGACTGCAAGGAGAAATGGATGAATCCACTATCATAGTTGGAGACTTCAACATCTCTGTCTCAGAAATGGACAGATCCAGTATGCAGAACATCAGTCAACACATAGGCGAAATCAACACCACCAACAATCAACTGTATATAATTGACACCTATAGACTACTTCATCCAAAACCATCAGAATACACATTTTTGTCAAGCTCACATGGAGCATTCACCAAGATAGAGAAATTTCTGGGTGATAAAACACTCTGACAAATTTAAAAAAAAATAGAAATCATATAATATCTGTTCTCAGACCAAAATGGAATTAAACTAGAAATCAATAACAGAAAGATAACTGTAAAATCCCAGAATACATGGAGATTAAACAACACACTTCTAAATAATACATGGGTCAAAAGAGATATCTCAAGAGAAATTTAAAAATGTTTTTAACTAAATGATAACAAAAATACAACTTATCAAAATTTGTGGGGTACAGTAAAAGCAGTGCTTTGAGGGAAAATTTATAGTATTGAATGCATATATTAGAAAATAAGAAAGATCTAAAATCAATAGTCTAGGTATCTGCTTTAGGAAACTAAAAAAGAAGAGCAAATTAAAACCAAACTAAGGAGCAGAAAAGTAACAATAAGAATTAGAGCAGAAATCAATGAAATTGAAAACAGGAAATCAATAGAGAAAACAAGAAAACCAAAAGCTGATTATTTGAAAAGATCAATAAAATTGATAAGACTCTAGCCAGGCTAACTAAGAGAAAAAGAAAGAAGACACAATTACTAAATCAGAAATGAAAAAAGGGACATCACTAAAAATCCCATAGAAATTAAAAGGATAATAATGAAATACTATGAAAACTCTATGCCCATAAATTTGATAACCTAGATGGAATGGACTAGTATGCCAAATCTCACACAAGAAGAAATAGATGATCTGAGTACACCTATATCTATTAAATAATTTGAATTAATAATTAATGGCCTTCTGAAACAGAAAGCACCAGACCAAGATGGGCTTTCAGGTTAATTCTACAAAACCTTTTTAAGGAAGAAATTAAATCAATTCTCTACAATCTCTTTCAGAAGATAGATGCAGAGGTAATACTTCCTAACTCATTTGATGAGGTCACCATCAAACTACTACCAAAACCAGACAAAGACATTACAAGAAAGTAAAATTGAAGACCAATATCCCTCATATACACAGATGCAAAAATCTTCAAGAGAAATTGGCAAATCTAATTTGAAAGCATAACAAGAATTATACATCATGAGCAAGTGGGATTTATCCCAGGTGTATGAGGCCATTCAACATTCAAAAATCAGTTAATGTAATCCACCACATCAACAGACTAAAAAGGAAAAATCACATGATCAAATAATAAATGTATAAAAAGCATTTGAAAAAATCTAACACACATTTATGATCAAAATTCTCAGTGAACTCAGAATTGAGGGGAACATTCTCAACTTGCTAAAGACTACAAAAAACCTACAGCTAACATTATACTTGATGGTAATGAACTCAAAGTTTTCTTTCTCAGATCAGGTACAAGGCAAGGATGTCCCCTCTCATCACTCCTTTTCAACATCATGATGGAAGTCCTACCTAATGCAATAGGCAAATAAAGGAAGTAAAAGGTATACAGATTGGGAAGAAAAGCATAAAAATGTCTTTGTTTGCAGATGATATAATCATCTATGTAGAAAATCTAAAAAAACTGGTAAAAAAAACTCTTGGAACTAATAAGTGATTACAGGAAGGTTGCAGCCTACAAGGTTAATATATGAAAGCCAATTGCTTTCCTATATGTCAACAATGAATGAATGGAATTTGAAATTAAAAACACAATACCATTTACATTATCACTTCCCCAAAATGAAATATTTAGGCACAAAATATGTACAAGATCTCTATAAGGAAAACTACAAAACTATGATGAAAGAAATCAGAGAACTAAATAAATGGAGAGATAATCCACATCCATGGATAGGAAGACTCAATATTGTCTAGATGTCAGTCCTTCTCAACTTAATCCATAGATTCAATGCAATGCCAATCACAATCCCAGCAAGTTATTTTATAGATATTGATGAACTATTTCTAAAGTTTATATGGAGAGTCAAAAGACCTGGAATAGCCAACACAATGTTGAAGGAGAAAAACAAAGTTGGAGGACTAATATTACCCGACTGCAAGATTTACTGTAAGCTGCAGTATTCAAGACAGTGGAGCATTGGTGAAAGAACAGATAAATAGATCAATGGAACAGAATAGAGAGCCCAGAAATAGGCCCCCTTAAATCTAGTCAACTGATCTTTGACCAAGTAGCAAAGGCAATACAAAGGAGAAAAGACAGTCTCTTTAACAAATGGTGCCATAACAACTGGACATCCACATGCAAAAAAATGAATCTAAACACAGACCATACAGTCTTCACAAAAATTAACTCAAAATGGATCATAGACCTAAATGTAAAATGCAAAATTGTAAAACTCCTAGAAGATAACATAGGATAAAACCTAGATGGCCTTGGGTATGGTGATGTCTTCAGATACAATACCAAAGCACAATCCATGAAAGAAATAATTGACGAGCTAGACTTAATTAAAATTAAAAAGTTCTGCTCTATAAAAGACATAGTCAATAGAATTAGAAGCCTGGCCACACACTGAGAGAAAATATTTGCAAAAGACATATCTGATAAATCATTCTTATCTAAAATGTACCAAGAACTCTTAAAATTTGACAATAAGAGAGCAAACAACCTGATTAAAAAATGGGCCAAAGACTTGAACAGGCACCTCACCAAAGAAGATATACAAACGGCAAATGAGCATATGAAAGGATGCTTCACAGCTTATGTCATCAAGGAAAGGCAAATTAAAATAACAATGAGGTATTACTACACACCTACTGGAGTGGCCAAAATCTGGAACGCTGACACCCCAAATGCTAGTGAGAATGGGGAGCAGCAGGAACGCTCATTCACTGCTGGTGGGAATGCAACATGGTAGAGACACTGTGGAAGAGAGTTTGGTGGTTTCTTACAAAACGAAACATACTCTTACCATATGATGAGCAATTGTGCTCCTGGGTATTTACTCAAAGGAGTTGAAAACTATGTCCACACAAAAACCTGCACATGGATGTTTATAGCAGCTTTATTCGTGATTGCCAAAATTGGGAAGCAACCACGATGTCTTTCAGCAGGTGAATGGATAAATAAACCGGTACATCCAGACAATGGAATACTATTCAGTGCTAAAAAGAAATGAGCTATCAAGCCATGAAAAGACATTGAGGAACCTTAAATGCTTATTACTAAGTGAAGGATGCCAACTTGGAAAGGCTGCATATGGTATAATTCCAACTGTATGACATTCTGGAAACGGAAAAACTATGGAGGCAGTGCAAGGATCAGTGGTTGTTGAGGGTCATTCAGAGAGATGAATAGGCAGAGTAAGAGGATTTTTAGGGCAGTGAAAATACTCTTTATAATTTTAAATGGTAGATACATGCTATTATACATTTGTCAAGACATGTAGAATGTACAATACCAAGAGTGAACCCTAAGGTACACTGTAGACTTTGGGTGATTATGATGTGACAGTAGAGGCTCCTCCTCGGTAAAAAATGTACCATTCTGGTGAGTGATGTTGATAATGGGGGAAGCCATGCACGTGTAAGGGTAAGGGGTAAATGGAAAACGTCTGTACCCTCCTCTCAATTTTGTTGTAAACCTAAAACTGCTCTAAAAAATAGTCTTAAAAATAATGGTGACAGTAGTCAATATATATGAGAAAGAAATAAATATATAAATAGTAAGGAAAAAATAATTTTTAAAAAGTATTTAAGGGGCCAGCCCAGTGGCATAATGGCTAAGTTTGCATGCTCTGCTTCAGTGGCCCAGGGTTCAGGGGTTTGGATCCCAGGTGAAGACCTACACACTGCTTATCAAGCCATGCTGTGGTAGCATCCTACATATAAAGTAGAGGGAAATGGGCACAGATGTTAGCCCAGGGCCAATCTTCCTCACCAAAAAAAAAAAAAGTATTTAAAATTTAGTTCTTTCATTTGAAAAGTCAGGGAAGAGATCAGGTTTGCAGAAATTGCCAATTCTGTGGCTCAGTCCAGTTGTTTGCTATGCTTTTGGAATGAAGTCAGGTGGCACAGGAATTATTTAATAAAATTATTGACATACAAAAGAATTTAGTGTGATCAGAATGCGTTTATTAAACTAATACGTGAGAAAAGAGAAAAGGTGCTTAGAAAAACCACTACATCAAAAAAATAATATGCACAAAAAAATAGAAGAAAAATTCTATCACCAACAGTTATTTCCTTTCAATTATGAAATACTTAGCATTTTTCTACTAGTGTTACTTTATATATATATATATATTAATTTTTAATATTGTGTTCGTTTCTTCAACAACAACAATTGTATTGGTTGCCAAATACATACACGTCTGAATCTGAGTTCCAACAGTTCAACATAACATGTTGATTTAATTCAATCAACTTTCATTATTGTTATTTGCTGGTTCCCAAGAACTCAGATGAGCCACGCTATGCTACTTGAACACAAGGAGCTTCCAATGTTGTAGGGAAAATCAGACATGGAAACAATTTAAGTAAAGTGCAAGGCTGTTTGGAAAAACATATTAAGTAGAGAGACGGACCCTGTAAGGTAGAGGTATTGAGGGAGGAGCTAGTAATTCAGACGAGGGGAGAGTCATGGAAAGTATTGAAGAGGGGGTATATGATCTGGGATTGGAATATACAAAATGTTTCGGATACGTGGAAAATCACAGAAGGGCATTCCGAGCAGACAGTCTGCATGAGCAAAGGTCTGAAACAATATGTTCTATTTAGTAAAGGGTGGTAGATTTTTGGCTTTACAAAGAGTGAGAAGTGGGTACAAAGATGATGGGGGAAGTCAGGTTGGCAAGTTTGGCACCTGGCCATGGGGACCTGGAGGCCACACTGTAGCCATCGCACTTTATCTGTGAGGCAGATGGGACAGCTGCAGAGTTTTCAAGTGGGGACTGCTTTCTTATATTTTAGGAAAGCAACTCTAACATGAGTATAGGGAGAGGGACAAAAATCTGGACTAAAGAAATCAGCTGGATTTCTTCCTCCTCCTGTAAACAAGAGAAAATGTAGGCATGCTCTCGTGACTGGTGTCCAGGCAGAACACTGAAAGATGAAGGGAATTCTCTCTCTCTTCAATCTCTCCCCTCCTCTCCCTCTAGTGTTGCATTGCCTTTATCTTTGATAAATATATTTATAAAATATTGGTTTTAAGTAGGGAAGCCAAATAGCTGGTGATGCCAAGTGTGAAGGCCAAGTGATGAGGTATTAGTACTTTTTAAAGCACATAAATTAATTATTCTTCAAAGAGGCCGGATCCTCCTTTCTGTGATTTGCTACATATTTGGTGCTTCTCTTTGCTGAATTCCGGGAGAGTCATTTTTAGGGAACTCGGTAGAACACTGAGCTTGATGCCACATCATTCTGGGCCACAAATGGTAATTTTGAGCTCAGTCACTTCCTCCATTCACCTTTCTTTGTCCTGAATGGGCTTTGGCCATCTCCAGAAATTAAACTCAGAAGGTCTTTCCAAAGGAAGACACTCCTGAGGACTGTGTCCCAAATTGGTATGACACTTTCAAAGTGCAGCTCCCCAAAGTCTTGAAGGGTGACATGAAAGGATGGCCACCCCTTTGAAGAAATTAGGTTTTATATATTTGTTGAAAATCTGAGACTCTTTCATTTCTGGTGAGTAGGTGTGGAAAGTCTGTTGGGTCTCAGAAGAATTGATGGGTTTAGAAAGAAAAATGAGATGAAATCATCTTATATTAACCAAGTGAAAGCAGAAATTCAGAAGTCTTGAGAAGAATGAAACCACAGAGAAAGATAATACAGAGACACCAAAAACCTTGACACACTGTCCACTGCCTCCTTTGCCAGCTGCTGCTCCTGCCACTCAACCCTGGCACTTCATGTTCCCAAAGTCACTACTGGTTGTCATCCCCAGGCACACGAGGCTGCTTCTGGCTTCTGTGGCTCTGTCTATGCTGTTCCCGATGTTTCAATGTGCTTCCCCCACCAGTCCACCAGGTGATCCCACCTGGAAGCTTTCTCTAGCCTCCTGGAGAGAATGAATGCTCTTCTTTTTTTTTTTTTTTTTTTGTGGGGAAGACCAGCCCTGAGCTAACATCTGTTGCCAATCCTCCCATTTTTGCTGAGGAAGACTGGCCCTGGGCTAACATCCGTGCCCATCTTCCCCTACTTTATATGGGACACTGCCACGGCATGGCTGACAGGCAGTGCGTCCGCGGGCGCCCGGGATCCGAACTCGCGAATCCCGGGCTGCCAAGCGCGGACTAAACCGCTGCGCCACCGGGCGGCCCCCATGAATGCTCTTCTTTTGTAGCATTTATTACATAGCATAGCAATTTATTGGCTACTGTATCTATCTGCCTACGACAAAACAATCTTCTTAAAGCGTGTGGCAGGGAATCTTGTCCCTTAGCAAAAAAAGCTGCCATATCTGGCATATATTAGCTTCTCAGTCAAGTTTAATGAATCCATTAATACAACCAAAAAATATTCAATCCTGGGTCTGCTACTTATTGGTTCTGTGAATTTGGAAATCCTCAGAACATTCCTGAAATCCACTTTCTTCATTTGTAGAACAGAGATAACAGCAACACCGTCACACATTGTTATCTTGAACATTAAGTTAATTGTTCTGATTAAGAATACTTTCTAAATGATGTTTGTAATCATGCACTAACATTTTTAGTGTTTTTCTTTCTCAGCTGGATTTGATCTTTATAAAAAGGCTCACAGAGCCTAACGATTTTCATTTTCAATTAATTTCCAGACAATATACATGAGAACAAGTCGATACGGCTGAAGGTCATTTTATACCCTTGAAAATATTAATAATATATTCCTCACGAAGAAGTATATTCTTAGATAGAATGGTAAGTGGTGCTTGAAAGCAGAAAGATCAAGAAAATGTCAGGACCAACCAGCAATTATGGCGCTTCTGCCCCCCGTGTCAGTAGATGAGTCCTGAGGTCCGCCAATCTTCTAAAAGCCAGAAGCTCTTTTCCTGCATTTAGAAACCTGTGCTCTTTGAAAACAATAAAAGTAGGAAAAGAAGCAAAACTGTCAAAAAAGGGTACTGAAAATAGTGAGAATAGCATATAAAAGTACATAATTCTTTTGCGATCACATTCTGGGCCAACAGGGTAAACAATTTAGAACCTCTAACCCCTCTGAAATGTCTCATGATAAAGTGCTTCCTGCTTGAATAGAAGTCACAATTCAAATAGTTTGGGAACATATGTGTACCTTACAACAATATAAGCAATCATGTCACCAAGAGGAATCTGAAAAATGTGTCTGAGCTAAATTCAGTGAGAAAGTTCTCAAGTGTGAGAGGTATGTTTTATTTGCTGAACGTTGAAGATACAGCCTTGAACTAGATAATGAAAGGGTTTTATTGAGAACAGTGCACATTTATCAAGGGAAATATGCTTGAAAATTATACCTATGTTTACCTCAAACTATTTATTAGATTAAAAAATAGTCATTACTAAAAGCTTTTAGATACATAGAATTTTCCAATCTGAAATTTTCCAATATAAAAATATATATATCAGATTTCTGATTACCACTTCAGAGCACTATTTGACCAATCTGAAAAGACAATTTCTGCCCCACAGAGATTCCAGCAATTGAGTCTTTGGATGCTGGAAGGAGAAGAGAATTCCAGTATGAAAAATGAAGCATGGAAAATGCACTGTCTCTTGAGCCTCAGAGCTGGGGTCTGTGATGGGGTGTGAGTCTCAGATCTAAATTGCCATGACAACCTCGTTTCTTATGCATTATCTTGAAGTAACTGGGATTCAAACTTAATGGGATTTATAGGTTGAAACCATCACCTCATATTAACCCAGAAATAAATTGCTAGGTGGTGTGGAAAGCGCTTTGTTGTTCAATGTTGAACACGTATGGTGTCAAAGGCCCTCAACACAATCTAGGTGTGGCAGTCATTGCCCTCTAGACACCTGTGTTTCAAGCATAAGTGTGTCTCAAAATAAATTCTCGATTTGTGCCTCCCTGAATTGCTATCGGCTGCAGTTGGCCTGGGGCATGCACGTCTCTGGGGCATGCATATACCCAACAGTGACTACTTTTTATTTACTAAATATGTCTGAGCACTTGCCAGACATTCTCTCGTCTCTCACAGCAACCCATCAGGAGCTTACAGCTGAGGAAACTGTGCCCCAGGATGTGAGCAGCTTACCCAACGCCACACAGGCTCAAAGCCAACTTCTGTTTCTTGCTACGTTGTGTTGCCTCCTCTACACAACAGGACTTCCACCTCTGTAGACATGCAAAGTACCTCCAGGTTTGCTGGATTTCCTGGATCCCTCTGATGTACTCACGTTCAGTAAAACATCTGCGCTGTGTGGCTGCAGACACCCCCGTTTTTATTGGGCTTCCCCCCCCCGATTTTCTGAAAACTACCAAGGTTTTGAGAATCTGAGTTTCACTGTCCACAGATCCATCTTGTCACATCTTGTTCTGTACATATGCATTGTGCTTCTCTCCTGCTTGCTGACCCCTAATCGTCTCCCAGCAGGCTGGGACACAGTGCTGCTATCTTCTCCCGGAGCCTCAGGGACGCCTGGCAAGAAGGAAAGATGCCTTATCTCACTACCACATCCCAAGCATGGAGGCAGACCTATCCTCGCAACTCTGCACAACAAAGTTGAGAAGCTGCAGTGGTTAACAAAGCTGTATTTAGTAGCTGACATAAAAGAATTAAAAAAAAACCAAAACCTAAAAATCTGTTGACTGTGCTCTTTCCTTGGGGGTCCACGATGGCTGATGTCCTCCTTGGCCACTGGCCTAGTGCTTGGATTCCTTCCTCTTCACAATAGAGCCCCCGCTCCTGGTTTTGCTCTTTCCCAGATCCAGGTCCCTCGTACACCTTCTCTGAGATCTACCAGAGGAAGAGAGGAAAGTCACTGAAGACCAAAATGAAATCTCCAGTGATGTGTCTCCCCACTTCTACCCCCAGGAAAAAGTCCTCTGTAAAGTAATTGCTTGGAGTAGTCTCTCTCTCTCTTCTTCAATTTACTTCTACATTCAGCTCAGTTACTTAAGATCTTCATATAACCAGAGGCCATTTAAGCATTTTCCCAAAAGAAAGGTCAGTCCTCCCACTAGTATGAATTGTGTTGTCACCCCTCAAATGCAGACAGTGAAGTTTAAAAAATAACTAGTTTTACTATAATGTTCCCAAAGTTCTGTAACATATATCTCTACCTACTAAAAATCATATTAACATCTTACAGCATAAGCTCAAGGAAAAGACCATTAGCTTTAGGGAAGGTTTTGAAAATGATGCATTTGCATCCATCATATTTTAAAAATGCCATGTAGCGCTAGTTTGGCTATTACTTCTCCATAAGCAGTCCGGGGAAGCAAAGGTTATACTCCCAATCTACAGATAAGAAATTTGAGGTCTAACAACATTAAATACTATCCCCATGCCTAGTAATGCAGTGAGTCTAGATTCTAGAACCAGGTTCTCCTGACTCCTAGTCCACTGCTCTTTACACCGTACAAACTTCATAGGCCAGAAAAATCAATTATCAAGGAAATTCTAGACATCAAAGAAGATGGATGTGCATGGTAATTTTGAGGGTCTTCTACTTCCCTAACTATTGGGAGGTAGGCGGCTTCCTATTGAACCAATGCAATGACCCTGGGTGTTACATATATTTGGAGGTAAATGAATCAGTACCTTAGAGAGCTTCCAGTCCTGCCTTCAGTGCTATTTATGATGCAGGGGCAGCCTAAGATAAGTGTCTGGTTCCTGGTGGAGGTCAGGTCTTCAGGTCATATTGAAGAGGCTTGTGAGCAGCTCCACAGGAGAGCAGCCTGGTGGGGAGAGGGAGGTGAGCTGTGTTTTCCTCTAGGAAACTTAGTGAATGTGGCACAGCTGGGGGACCGTGAGAACTTGATTGAGAGAAGCCAAGGTCGTGGCCAGAATGCAGCAAGAAATAGACAAACTCTGAACTTCTTCGGTAATCTGAGAAGCTTCCATTTGTTTTAAAGATATGGGAAATAAGGAAGACAAATCGGGTACACATCGGGACATACACTTGACGAAGACTCAGGATCCACACTGCCCTGGTAGTCCCAGCCGTGATGGTGACGGAGGTTTCCCAAGGCCCTAACTCTGATGCTGATGATCCTGACACACTTCACAGTGCTCCTGTGTAAAGCTTTCTCAATGGGCATCTTTCAGCTTCTGCCCTGGTTATGAACTGCTAATTTTTTGGCATGGCTCTTATTCAAACTCCATGAAAGTGGATTCCATTAATGTTTTGAATCACGGTCAGCGTTATTGGATTATAGGCTAGTGGCCATGCCGTGGGTTGACGGCCTCTGGGTCAGGCATCTAGCCTGTTCTCAGAGCTGTGGCTCTGCCAGCAGGGTCACATGCCGGAGAGCACCGTGTCTGTGTGTCTGAAGCCGTTCCATCGGGGGCTGTGCACATGGCCAACCTGAGGGGCTTCCCAGAAGACAGCAACACAAGAGGAAAGTGTCTGTTGTACCAGGTTGGGCTCGTGCAATCAGCAAGGTGAGCTCAAAGGCAGGCACAGGAACAGAAGGCCATTTGCTGGGCAGGTTCAGAGCAGGACAGACAGAGACTTAAGGAGTGTGTCAGAGGAGTCATTCAGAACCAAGTTTCCATACACTGTGTAGGGTGGGAGTCACTAGCCGGGGGATGCCCGAAAGCACCAAATAGCGCTGGGCCCCGAACATTGAGGGGTTTTGCCACTCAATGCCTCATATGTCATCTTTTTTCTTGTTAATACAGCGTGTGGATGAATGAAAGCCAGATATTAACCTGACTGAGTCCTTATTTACAAGAGAAATGAACTTGTGCTCCTGTGTGCCCTGACCCTGCGGTGTCTGAGCACCCCCAGCTGGCTTCCCTATGCTGCCCAATCCTGGGTCTAGAACGACATTGTGGCAGATGTGGGAGGGAAGAGGGCTGCTGTCAGTGTGTGTTCACATGAAACTCACTATCTTGGAACAAGCTTTTACCGAGCTGGGTGCTCTGGAAACAGTCATTTGCTGAAGGAAACATCACAAATGCCCCCAGCTGAGATTCCCTTGCATTCTGAAGCATGTCAAGAGACAGTGGGGTTGATGACTGAGAACCGGGGGAAGGCCCCTTCACTTTGAATCAACTGTCCAATACTTTTAAAATGTGACTGTGGAACCAAGTAAACCAAATCCCATGGTCCTGCCAATAAACACTGATCAACGTCTTACCCTGTGCTGGCAGGCGTAGGCTGTCGTCGCATTCACAAGGCTCTCCTGAATAGCTTTTGGTATTTGGTCTGAAGGAATGTTTGGAATATCTACCCCTAGTCCTCACACAAGTGGTACTAACATAGTTCCTATAAGATATATGCCACATTTTCTTTATCCAACCAAATATAATGCAATATTATTCAATCACGAAATAGAAGGAAATCTTGCCACTTGAGACAACATGGAGGGACCTGGAGGACATCATGCTAAGTGAAATAAGCCAGACAGAGAAAGACAAATACTGCATGGTATCACTTATATGTGGAGTATAAAAAAAAAGTGAAACTCCTAGAAACAGTAAATCGGTAGGTGCCAGGGGATGGGGGTGGGGGAAATGGGGAGATGAACATGTTCTGAGGATCCAATGTACAGCGCGATGACTACAGTTAGCAACGCTGTAGTGTATACGTGAAAGGTGCTAACAGAGCAGATCTTTAGTGTTCTTATCCTGCAAAACAGGTAACTACGTGAGGGGATAGATATGTTAATCAACCTGATTGTGGTAACTATTTCACAATGTACACATACGTCAAGCCATCACTATGTGCACTTTAAATATATACAATTATATTTGTGTGTTATACCTCAGTAAAGCTAGAGAGAGAAATAAAGAGGCATAACCTGAGACTTAAGTCATATTTAGCTTGCCTGTGTTGAAAAATTTATCCATGTACTAACATGAATTTTAACATGAATTCATGTACTAACATGAATTCTCTTTGTTATAATGAAAAAGGAAAGGAACAAGTATTTTTGATCTATTGATGTCTTCCTGCGGACTTTGACCTTTACATAAGTCTTCTCTGTTAATGTACTTAAGGCCCATTTTACAGATAAGAACACTGAGAGTGAGACCAGAGTTAGTGAACGGTGGAACAAAAGCTGATCAGTTTTGTTTCAGAGCCTATACTCATTCCACTATAAAGTAACATTTCCTTTTTTTTCATACTTAATTTTCTGTTTATTATTTTGTATTCTTTTTCTTTTTTTTAACCATTTTTAATTGATGTCTTAATAGTTTATAATACTGTGGGGTTTTAGTTGTACATTTTTGTTTGTCCGTCACTTTGTGGATGTAACCCTTCACCTCTTGTGCCCACCCCCCACCCCCCTTCCCCTTGGTAACCACCAATCCGTTCTCTCTGTCCGTGTGTTCATTTATATTCCATATATGAGTGAGTTCATGCAGTGTCTGTCCTTCTCTCCCTGGCTTATTTCACTTAACCTAATGCCCTCTAGGTCCATCCATGTTGTCACAAATGGGACAATTGTGTCTTTTCTTACGGCTGAGTAGTATTCCATTGTATGTATATACCACATCTTCTTCAACCAATCATCAGTCGAGGGACACTTGGGTTGCTTCCACTTCTTGGCTATAGTGAATAATGCTGCAGTGAACAGAGGGGTGCATACGCCTCTTGTGATGGTTGATTTCACGTCCATTGGGTAGATGCCCAAGAGTGGGATTGCTGGATCATACGGTATTTCTATTTTTAATTTTTTGAGGAGTCTCCATACTGTTCTCCATAGAGGCTGCACCAGTTTGCATTCCCACCAGCAGTGAACATTTCCTTTTAAAGAGGGTTGAGTATTATTGAAGCAGCTATTTTTGAAGAAGATATTAGCAAGTTGGTTTTTATATGACTGAAAAAAGCAGCTTTATTTGATACCTATCCTAAGAAATTCCTTATAAATTAAATATCTGCTGAAACTCCAATTGCTGCTTATCTGTGATATCCATTGCATTTTTCTTCCTTTGGTAATAGAACCTGGCAGGCTCCCTGGCTGTCCAGAATCTACACAACTTCCCCAAGGTTTCTTATAGCTACAGGTGGCTATGTGACCCAATAGTGACCAATGAATTGTGAGTCAAAGTGATATGAGTAACTTCCCAGCTGGGTCTTAAAGGAAATGGGTGTGTCCCCCACTTCCTCTCCTCCGCACTGTCACAGGCTGGAATTCAAAGCTGATCCATGGAGCTGGAGCAGATATCTAGGAAAGTGAGTTGGGGGCCTTATGTTAAGTCTTGCAGGCAAAAAGCGCAAATTTTCCTGCGTCCTTGATGCCACCATGCTGCCATATCAGTATCTACTGAGACTCTAAGTGTGAAACAAGTGACTGTAACCCATTTAGGCTGAGTTATTTGGGTCTCTTTGCTATAGTGACCTAACTCAGGGGTCAGCAAATGATGATCTGTGGGCCAAATCTGACTCACTGCCTGTCTCTGTAAATAAATAACATTTCACTGGAACACGGCCACGGTCATTCGTTCACATATGGCTACTTTCATGCCATGATGGTACAACTGCGTAGCTATGATGAAAACAGTATGGCCACAAAGCCTAAAATATATACTCTCTGACCCTTTACAGAAAAAGCTTGCTGCCTCTTGGCCGAAGTAATACAAAAACCTAAAGCTAGTGTTGGCGATGACCTATAAGTGAGTGGAAGGAGTCCTTATTTCGGATGTCTATGGACCTGAATTCTAGGCCTAGCCCCGCTTTCAACTGGATGTACAATGTTGGGCGAATCAGTTCATCTTGCTGAATCAGATTCCGCCTCTGTGAAGGAGAGGATTGGTTCAGTGTTCTTTGACATGCAGGCAGTCACTGGATGTAGCCTGACTTACTTTTCTAACTATGGTGGTGCAAATCCTGTGACCTCTTCGCCCTCCTTTATGTACCAATATGGCCAACTCTGAGCACTTTCTGTCTCTTTCCCTCTCTGCCGCATTCTCTTCTCTAATAACCCTGAGGAGGAGGCCTGTAGACATCCTGATGGAAAAACCCAAATGCCCTATTCTGTGGAGCAGGACCAAGGTAATTTTCTTTTTTTTTAAAGCTGACAACCCTTTAGGGAATTCTACTGGCATTAAACAGTAGTTTATTAGGGCTTGCCATTAGGGCTTTGTCAGCTGGTGCCAAATGCAATAAAAACTACCGATTAGTTGAAACAAAACAGATAATCATTGAGCACTCTGTGGATGCTCTCTGAAGTTTCAGAACAGGGAACTTTTCTATCTTTTAGGGGGAGATGTTGAAGATCATAGCAAGAGATTCTGTTTAAGAAAATCAATAAAATTATCTGTGCTAATACAATCTCCCTATAGCAGAAGCACTGGACTCAGAAATTATTTTAGGGCACAGTTTCTATTAGATCACTTAGGAGTGAGTTGAACAGCTAGTCTGCAAAGTAACAAACTATGGAAATTTGCTATTTTAATAAAATAAGTTAGAAAATTCAGTTTCTCTTTTATTATTCTTCTCCGATGTTCAGCACACAAGATCAGTAAAATCGCTCAGGAAGGAGCAGCAAGAGAGCTGGTCCTTTATGGCCCGAATGGTGGTGCCCTCCTCTCTTGACATCTGCAGCCCTACTATGCGTGGGGCACAACGTTCCTCAAGTGCACTTTACCAAGTGGACTGGCAGTTACGCCATCGGGATGGAGACTCTCCTGCCTGGCTTGTGAGAATTTTCCGCCAGAGGACTGGAAAGTTCCTTTCAGCTGTAAAGGGAGGAAATAAACACCTGGCACTCTCTGTCCGTCACTCTCAGTCGGGAAGACAGAACTGACACCAGTTATTCGAACAGAGAAAATTTTCATATGAGGAGTTGGTTGACTAGATATCAGAAGATTAAATGCCTCCCTGAAGCAGCAGAGAGGTACTGAGGGAGCACTCAGGAAGCTCCTTGAAGGAAGCCTGGACTAGAGGTCACATACCACTGGGACCTGAACTGCCAGGAGAGGGCCGACTGGCCAGTGTTGACAGTGCATCGAGGCTGGTGGTCAGGGGGCTGGAAAAAGTGAAAAGTGAAACCAACCATCACTGCCAGGATGAAGAACCATTGTCGAGGTGATGTGGACAAGAGAAGGAAGCAGCACAGAAGGAGTGAGTCCCACCTCCTCTTCCTACCTTCCTCTCATGCCCCCTGTTGGCAGAACCTCCTAGGAGGAGGAGCCGCTGGTGAAGGAACAATGACATTCCATAGGCCAAACTCAGCATCCAGGTATAGGGTGGGTTTGGACCCAAGCGACAATAGCTTAAGAACCAACAAATGTGCTCTTTTGAGGCCCCCTGGAACTTTCTTGGCAGTTACTATTAGTGTTTGATCATGCTTTGCTTTATGTCATAGCAGTCATGAATGAATAAGGAACTTAAGGAAGAGTTATGGATAAATAAGAACATTACAGTCTTTGGCAGTAGTGTCATCAGCTCTTTGTCCAAGGTTTAGTCACGTCTCAAACCACATACTTATTTTTGTACCTACTGTGTGCTAGGCACTTAGTAGGTACTAGGGAAGATGCGAGCCGTGCAGGATACAGAGCTTTTCCTTAGGAAGTTTTTATTCTAGTGAAGACAGAGATAGATGGGAGAAATGATAACTCCAGTATGACAAATTATTGTGATTTCACGTAACTACAGGACAAAGACTGGGCTCTTTTTGCTCTTTCTGATATTCAATAGTTGTAGGACTGGGCAGAATCACTTAACTTTTCTAAGTATTGGTTTTCTCATCTGTAAAATGCAAATGTTAATAGTGCTCCTTCCATAGGGTCATTGTGTAGATGAAATAAAGTAATCCATGGAAAGGGGTTGGCCTGACACTAGTGAGCACTCAATAAATCTTAATTGTTTCATTCCCTTTATTGTCCTCTGTTCTTATATCAGCTAATACAGTGACTTATACCAAAGCCTATCAGACTTCCTAGATGCCCCGTCCCCATCCCCCCCCCATCTAATTAGTCACCAACTATGTTATTTTTCACTTAGAAATCGCTGACTCCTTCTTCATCCATTGGAAAGGTCTTAATCACGGCTCCATCAACCATCGTGATTAAGGTCCACTTCCCTCTGAATCCTGCTCCTCCCCAGTCCGAGGTGTTCTCTGCCACCAGACTGATCCTTGCAATTGAAACCTGAACATTTACTTCTTGTGCTTTGAAACACTCTGTAGCTCTCCATCATGACAGAGTAATTTTCACACTTTATAATTGAGTAAACGTGACTACAATCCAGTCACCGTCTACTTTTCCGGCTAGACATCCTGTTACTTCTGTCCACGCATCCAGTGAGCACATGGCCTCCTTCCAGCCTGATGAACAGCAGGTCTTACTTGACAATTCAGCATGCAAAGCCTTCTCTGAACCCCCACAAGGCAGAATTAGTGACTTCCTGTTCTATGATTTCATAACCCTTGTATCTTTTTCTGCCTGAGTACTATGTAGAAAAAATATTCTCTATGTCTCTCACCATTTAGATTGTGAGTTCCTTGCGAGTGGAGAAAGGGTTCATTTGTTCGTGATTCTTCAGTGTCTAATGCATGCTTGGCACGCATTAGGTGCTCAATGAATGCTGAATAAGTAGAAAAATGAGTAAATGAATTCTGTATCAAATGTCATAATTAAAATTCCTGGATCATCACACCAACACACTTAGCCAAACAGCCTAATTTCACAGAGACATGCATTGACCATGTCCCTGACTCATGTTTTTCTTGGTTATAGAAACATCTTCACTGTTGTCTGCCTTTTCATAAAGTATTCCAAGTATGTAAGCTCTTCAATGTGACACTGAATTTGTTTTTTCTGAAATCTTGATCATGGAACACACGTCCAAGGCAACATAGCTAGTAGGATTTCCAGGCCTCTTTTCTCAGCATCATATTATGAAGTACTTATGCTAGTTGACTCATGCTTTTCAAGGACATCCCCCTGCCTAAAACAAATCACTAATTCAGAATCTGTTCTGTCTTTGACCTCTTTTAAGATTCTGATCCAACCTCTTTGAACAGCTGAAAAGAAAAATGAGTGGTGTGAAGGAGGAGATTCTGGGAGATGACAAATAGCCTGAACATTAAAATGTCATTGCCAGAAAAAAACATCCAAACTGCTGCCCATCCCTGCATCTTGGAGAACAGAGGAGGCAACCAGGCAGTGTGGGGTAGGTGCATTTTGAGGCAAACAAACAAAAATATCAGATTTTCTAACAATAATTCCACAAAGCAAATTCTCACCTACTCTTTAACAAGTATAAAAAGAGGAATATTCTCAACAGCCTAAAGTTCATTTTTGATGACGTGGCAGTGAAAACGCACTCTAATTTTTAAAATATCCAAGGGATTCAGTCCCAAAAGGGCAACATGGCTGCATTCCAAGAGCTTCGTGCAGGGACCGGGACAGGGTCATTCGTGTGATTAATGTGTCTAGCATGCTTTCAGGAACTTACTGGATCCTCTGTAATCTTTTTAATTTGATAAGATGTTTTTAATTGAATCCCTTCCTAATGTTGCAACAAGCTCGTCAGTTAAATGTTTGTCGTGTTGTCATCTTAGTTACGTCCATAGACACTCAGACCTGGGGGACTTTTCACAATAACTCACTAAAATCACCTGTTACAGCCTAGCCATTTTTAGCTTGTGTCTAGCACTGAGCCAAGTCTCTTTCCAGGCAAAGGACGCTCTAGGAGCTTTTAGTTACGGGATCAGGATCGCTGCAAGCTCGGGAGTCCTTTTGGAGCCCACTGTTCATATCATCCGTCATTCTCAGAAAGATGATTGCCACTGACAGATGCATCAGAGGAATGAGAATTACACCCCGTCAATGTCACCTGTCTAGACCGGTCATCAGGTGTAGGCACTTGTTTTGAAGGATGATTACAATAGAGCATTTAGCTTGTATAGACAAGTGAATGGGCTGCTGCAAAAGGATTACCCTCTTTTGAGTACAATAATAGTCAAAGAAATACAGCAAATCCTCTTTGATCTGGCAGTCACTCACCTGACCGTCTTAACTGTCTAGAACACTGGGAAGAACCCTGAAACAGCCGAATTATGAGAATGTGAGCTGTCAGAATCCATCCACTAATGCTCATGCAACTTACCTATAAAAGAACCCACTAGGCTGATGCTCTTTGCCTACTTTTACAATAAACACCAGATTCTGAGTTCTTCATTAGCCTTTTCAGTTTAGCTACCACAAGAAGACGTGAATGTGGGTGGGGTTTTGATAGAAGCAAGTGCATTAGCAAAACAAGAATAGATAGCCTATCACATGATTTGGGGAGAGAAGATGCAACACAAATGACAAAAGGCTGCAAAGATGCAGGTCCATTTAAGGGGAAAGTGGTTGTACACATCTTAGCAGGCTTTGGGGCAATGCTGTGTTACTGCATAGTTCAACCCACATAATTACCTTCCTCTATGGAGAAGAGGTTAAAGTATTAGCAGTGATATTCTAATTTACACAAAGAGCACATATAATGCATGTTACAAAATTTTCTGTAGAAAATCTTTTAATTTTAAGAATAAGTTTGGGCATATAAGAAGACATTTTCTATTATTTGTAAAATTATATTATCAGAGTATTTCCGTATTTGAAAATACTGAACAAATGAGGAAGTCTACTAAAAATGTAAATTAATTATCCTGACCAATGTAGCTAAAACACCAGTTTTGCTCCACTGGTGGTATAATTAATGAAATTCTGATCTTTGGTATGCAGAAGAAATTGTAGCTGGGCCCAACGTTGGAAATACAATTAAGAATTGATTCTGCAATATATTTGGAATTCTTGGCTTTGTGAAAAGTCATGTTTGATATTTTTACATTGTTCTAGAATTGCAGAATCTTCCATCTAATTTCTGATGAAATAGTAGACGAAAATGTCAAGAAGAGGTTGGAGAGAAGGGAGCACACTGCTATAGGAGCCTCTGCAGGTGCGAGGCAGAGGGGTAGGGGGGAGGTTGGGGGGTTGGGAACGTGGGTCTTGGGCTCAGACTGCCTCGCTCTGAGCCCAGCTCTCAGCCTACTGGGTATGACCTGGGCAACTTACCCGTGTTCCCGACACCTGAATCTCCACTTCTACAAACTGGGGTGGTAATAACAGTACGTACTCCCTCGCGTTATGTGAAGCTAAATGGGTTAGTGCCTGTATAGTGATTAGTGTGGGGCCCAAAATATAGTAAGCACTCAATAAGCCTTAGTTCTTGAATTCTTAAAATAACCTGGTCGGGTAGGCCTTATTATTCCTGCCTGACGGATGAAGAAACTGAGATTCAAGAACTTTTCCTGGGTCAGAATGTAAGTGGTTGATTTTTACAAAGAGGGTCTGAAGGGTGTGTCTGTATTGTGTACATTTGGAAAAAAGTTATACTATCTCTGCCAAAGTTTATGTTCAAGATTTGTCTTACCCCAAGAGAAAGAAGGCCTAAAAGCAAAGAACACACGTGGAAGAACCATAGGACTTTCATAAATGTTCTTGAGAAGTCCATTTCTTATACTCCATCTGATAACCAAACTTTCATATCTTGGCAGTTATATATTGAGAGATTCATAGAGAAACCACGTGATACTTGTTTTAGAACTACATTGTATTTGCTTACATGTGTTTTAAAACCCCTCAAATAGCTAAGTTGTTTGTCAGGCCAAACTGTTAGCAGACAGATGTTATGTATAACCTTTTCTTGACTCTGATTGTTTTCTAGACCCGGGGTTACAAACTCAAATGATTTCAGAGGCAGGGCCGGTAACCTAAATCAGTGTGGTGGTAAGGCACAATAGGGGTGGGTGGGGCTTGTGGCCAATTGCACAAGCTTGCTGTGTTGTGGTCACATTTATATGCTCTGGGCAGACATGAACCTCATAGTGTCATTTTGCAGCCCCTGATCTAAAGAAACATCCCACAACTTTCCTTGTCTGATTATGATCTGACTCCTCTCCTGCTCCCAGCCCTGAAGTTGAGAAAAGTGCACCTTACTTCTCCCTTATTCTGTTTAGCAATGGATTCAGACTCAGCAAGCATTTTTTTAGCACCTACGAGGCAGGAGGCCCTGGAGTAGATTGAGAGAGGATTACAAAGATGAATTAAACAACAGCAACAAAAACAGAAAGATAAAAACCATCCCTACCCTTGCAGTTTAGTTCTGCATTTGGGCATGCTCACAGATAACTGGGTACCATGTGACAAGCACTGTCACACCAGTAAATGGTGCTGAGGGAATTTATGCGGATAAGTGCACTCTGAACCAAGAGCACTCAGAATTAGCCCCTGCAGTTAATCGACTCCAGGCTGCGTTAGCTGGAGAGGGCTGCTATAACTCAGACAAGTGTTACACTGAGCGTATCACAGGTGGAATTTCTGTTGCATCACAGCTCACAACAGGCTCCCCAACCCTCGTCTCCTCCTAATCGTTTTAGTGTCACATCCTTTTCATCTGCTGCGGCCAGCTCAGTCCTCACTCATAGTGTGAAGCCTGCTCACCCCAAACAGTAGATATTAGAGCTGGAGGAGACTTTGGTGACATTTTAAGCAAGTCCCAGCTGTTCCAGGTGCGTGAAGTGAGGCCAAGGAGAGAGCACAACCTCTCAGTGTCCTCCAGGTGTGAAGTAGTGAGGTGAAGATTGGAACACCGTCTCCTGTCTCGGAGTTCTCTTCCCAACATTTCACATCCTAAAACTTTCCTTATCCGAATTACTCACCATGTTACTATATGTGCTGCATTTTGCTATTTAAAAATTTTAATTTAAAAATGTTGTTTTCCCCACCGAGTAAACCATAAGCTCGTTGAGTACTGGAGCCGTGTTATCTCTGGCTGTGCCTCTTTGCCTGACCACTGTGCCTGACCATCTGCCCAGCAGGTGCTCCCAAGTTGGTTTTGGTACTTGAAGGTAACTTTGAACTTTCAATGATTTGAGAGCGGTAGTTCAAGGAAAAGTGACCTCCAAATCAATTTGTGCACATGTAATATTAAAATTATTTCAACGTCCTTATCTGTAAATTAAAATGAAATACTGACCCAGAAGATATAATGAGGATTAAATATGGTGATAAATGTAAATATAGTTTGTAAATTATAGCTCCTCGGATGAGCACAAATAGGTATGATAGGTTATGACCTTTTCAAATGAATGACATTTTGAGTATCTCTTGGGTTCTTTATTATGTAATGTGGAGGAGTATGATAGGACCAGCCAGCAGATGATATTATAAAAAAATCTTTAAAAACAAAAGGCGGCCTTCATCTCTGAATTAGTAATCTATTAACAGGAATTTAGTAGGAGAAAACTATAAAGATCAATGTCTAATAGTGACTCTGTGACATCTCATGCTGCATGGCACCTAAAGTGGACCCTCTACAACCTCACCTGCATGTGAAAAATTTGAGTTGACACATTGAACACTCTGCTTTATGGGGCCAAACACCTCATCTGACCTTCAATTTTATAAGACTCAAGACAATAAAATTCTATTATAGTTAATTTTTATTTTTAAAGTATACTCACATTGCAATATTAGGAAAAATTTTGTTATAAATAAGATATTTACTTCTTCCTTTCCTGTTCCTCTAATTTAAAAAAATCATTAATGGCCTAAGATTAGAGACATGATAAAAATAATACATATGAGCTTTATCCTTCCATCTGTAAAAAACATTATGAAAAATGTTTTCATCCCCAGGTGAAACGAAAGAGACAGACTCTGAATTAGTTAATACAGTGAGAGGCACAGATCACAGAAGGGGTGTTCGGGCTCATCAGAGGCAATTTGTCATTATATTGTCACCAGCAAAGCCTTGGTCTGATCTCACAGGTACCAGAGGAAATGAAGGAGCTGGCCAGCGTACACATAGGGTGTCAGAGCCATAAGTCTGTCCCCTGCCTGTGTGGGGCTAATGCGACGCTCGTCCCCCAGCATGGGTACTAAAGAGGCAGCACATTGATCTCCATTTTCAAATTCCTGAAAGGAGATACTCACTGGCTTGCCAATGCAGAGTGGGAGAAAAGCCTTCTCTTCTTTAATATAAATAGTATTATTATAAGACTGTAATAGCTGTTGGCTTCAAAACACTGATGCTCAGGCTCCATCCCCAGAGTCTGATAGAGTTACTCTAGGTTGGGATGCTGGAATTGCCATTTTAAATATTGTCTCAGCTGCTTCTGATAGGCAGCCAAGCTGGAGAACCAGTGCCCTAAGCCTTCTTAAAATTTCCTACCCATAGCAATCACCTGGTAACTTGTCACTACGCAGATTCTGATTCACAGGTCTGGGTGGGTCTGCATTTCTAATAAGCTCCCAGCTGATGCCAGAAGCTACTGGTCTAGAGGTCCACTCTGGGAGAGGCAGGGACCTAAGCTCTTACTCTCTAGGATTTAGACTTCGCTTGTCTACATTTAGCTAGGGTGGTTTATGTCCCACACACCCCATTTTACCCTAGGACATATACACTTCAGAATAACATACATCCTGTTCCATCCTTTTATTTAACGATTATGAAAGCATTAAGTATCCTAAAAGTCAGTATGTGTTGTCAATTCATTTAAATAAGTATGTGTCTATGGTTAGGGTATTCTAATTCGGTATTTCCCATGCTTTGCTGATCATCAGAATCATCTGGGAGCCTTAAAAATCTGATGGAAATTCTCCCCAATACAGGTAGGGGGCAGGAGGGAAGGAGAACCTTTTAATTAAGCCCTGCAGATGATTCTGACGCCTTCACTCTGGAACTGTATAAGCACTTGCAAAGGGTAATGAATGAAACAAAATCATCACCTCTTTCACTCTCAGTATATGTTAAAATATAACAGCCTGCAACTTAGATGCTAGAACCTGTGGGTTTGTCATTAATTCCAAGGGAAATCCAATTAAAATACATGAACTATGAATACATCTGTGGCAGTGTCAAAATCCCATAGTTAAAAAATGCGCAAAAGTTTTGATTTGTAGCCTGAAAAGGAGAAGTGAATGTTGGAAGGACAGGAAAAATCATTCCACCTAATATTCCTCTATCTATGAGTGTCCAAATATCTCCGCCTCAGTGGAGACTATTCTGGCTTCGAGATGTCAGATCAAGCGGGCCGCCATCTTGCCTAGGAAGGAAATAATCTCAAGTTAATTAATCAACCAATCCACTAAATGGGCATAGTTTATAAACACTAACTTCATGTAATTCTCAATTAGAAGGAGGTTCAGAAAAATGAGATCCAGTGGCATATTTATTTCTCATCTGGAATGCCCAAAATCCTCTTGCTCCTACTTGGATCTCCTTAATACACTCGCATAATTCTTTAGTCCTCTCCCTCTGCAGCACAGCATGAGGAAAACCCTCCTTTACATTCGGCCCTATTACTTATGAAATGTGGGACCTAGTTCAGCAAGACGCCTAATTCCTTTAAAGTCTTAGGTTCTTCACAGTTGGTGCTAATGTCAGAATCAGCGCGGATGCTGGAATTTGAAAACTGAGAAATCGGGAATTATTAGTCCTTCCTTCCTGGATCTCCTTGCATCCACGCCTCTATTCTTGATGCTTGTGTTTCCATGCACAAGTCCACCTTTATACATCACTCACCACCTTCCATTTGCATATGTAGGAGAACTGAAACTGATTTTGAGGAAGATTCTTTTAAGGCCTGACTCTTGCTGTTCTTAATCCTTCCCTGATTACGTCCCACCCCTCTGACCCCTGCCTAAATGAACTTCTCTCTGCTCCTATTTCCAACAGACATTGCCTACATTTTGGCTATTTCATCATGTCTTATTTTTATGTATATTACACCTCACCCATAAATTTATGAGCAACTTGATATCAGGAATGAAGCTGCAATCACTTTTCTACCCCACAGTCCCTGGTACGTGGTAGATGCTCCGTGCAGGCGCATCAATTCAGATTAATCCTCAAACTCTGTTGAGAGGGCCTGTTAGGTTAGGGTGTGGAGTGAGCGGGAAGGGGGCTACTTTATATTCTCCTTGAAACAGACAGGGCATGAATGTCTCAGTCAAATGACACAAATCATCTTAAATTCATTCTAGAAAGATATGTAAAATTCAAAATAACAAAAAATAAATTTAAAATTTACAATGCTACATTTTGAAACTCAAGGCTTATTTAGTTTAGAATTTGCTATTCTCC
Source organism: Tapirus indicus (assembly GCA_031878705.1). NCBI lineage: Eukaryota > Metazoa > Chordata > Mammalia > Perissodactyla > Tapiridae > Tapirus > Tapirus indicus. The sequence goes on along the minus strand of CM062923.1, from coordinate 5,370,450 downwards.
ATTCTAAATTGATCTCAAATATGAATGTAAACTCTTTAAGAAAACTGGTAATTGAATTCAAACAATGTTTTTGGGGGGCTTAATGCAATCTTACTTTCGCTATCTTTTATTTTAGACTGTTAAGAGTAAAATTTCATGCCCAAGGAGAAAGCATCTTAAAGTATTCTTTTGAGGCAGAATGTGCTATTCTTTGAGCTGTTTTTTCAAAGAATATACCTTAAGCTTTGAGAGAATGTGCTAATATATTGAAAGAATCTCAGAGAGGAAATTTGAAGATCGGTTTATGTTTAAAATGCAGACTTCGGAAAAACACTTTTGTTTAATCTTTTATTTTAATAAGCAGCATTTTCATGGCATTAATTTTTTCTTCCTTTTTTAATATTTTGTTAATATTCCATTTAAGGCTTGATATTGTCTTTGTGGAGTGTTTCTAATGTGAGAATAGAATGAAGTATCCTGAGGAAAAAACAAGTCTGTGAATTCACATCCTGTAAGGGAGGCAGCTCAGATGGTTTTGGCCAAAACTATTTAATTCAGAATCTGAATTAAAGGGATAACACAGGGTCCACCCTGTCCAATAGCTGTCTCTAATTGTGGGAACAGTGGGATCTTTAAATCTGAAATTTAAGAATACGACAACAAGGTTAGATAAGAAAGGCTGAACTCACCTTACAGAATTACGAGTTTCATGTAGCTGTCATATATTCCTATTCATTGGCTTGGTGTGCAAAATCAGGTAACTCTTCCCTTAGCCTCCAAATTAAATGACACAGTCTATAATCTCCAAACAGAGAGCCTATTTTTCTTCTTTTTCCTGAGTTCCCTCCTTCTTGTGAAAAGAACAAGTTCTAATTCAGTCCAGAAATTTGGGCACAGGTACTAATACCTCAAAGAGAAAAATAAAAACCGAAAGGACAGTAGAGGATTCTGAAATCCAGTCCTCCTGCTGGTGGGCCTAACACTGTTCTCCATCGCCTGGGTGCCACACTCAGTGAAGGTGACCACTTAGGCAGTCCTTGCAGGAAGGGCTACAGTAGCTCAGGCAGACACTGCCTAGAAATCAGGTGGGCAGAAAGCCGAAGATTCTGTGTCTGTGCCAGATCAGATATGGAGTCTGATGACTGCTGCTCTAGTGGTGTTTTCTTGGGGAGGAGAATGTTCCTCTTACTAAAGTCAGTGTGAGCCCCCATTGGGGTGCTCCTTAACTTACCCCCAGACATCCATTCCCCCCAGGCTGTGTTCCTAGCTTTAGGACCATTGGCCAGTGGAGTGGGGAAGGGATGCGTGTGGACTCTGCCGTTCTTTCTATGCTGTGTTCAGAACCAGCTCCCCCACCCTGGGTGCTGACCCTAGAGTGTCAGTTTGCCCTGGTGTCCTTCACTGACTGTTGAATTTATCTGAAGCAACTTCAGTCCATCCGACATGTTCTAAGAATTCATAACCTTAGAGGAAAGGGTGAGAATCTCGAGCTTCTTTATCTCAGAAAATTCTTTGCCCCTTGTGCAATTTTTAAACTTTATCTGCAGAAACTCTCTGGCATTTTATAAAAAAGAGAATATTGGTAGATCTGAGGAACTATTGCACTTTCCTATGGAGTCAGAATCCTAGAATTTGTGGGGAGGGGGAAAATTGATCTGCTTGCCTTAAAGTGGGGGCACACAAATGGTTGTTCCCACTTCAAAAAAGTTTTGCTTCAGAATGGATATTTTTGTTTCTGCTGGTATAAACGGAAAAACAAAAACATAGGAAGCAATTAAATGGAGATTTATTTCACCTTAAAATTTAAAAAAAGACAACAAACATACAAAAAACCCCGTTTGACCTCACCAGGCACCCTTTGTTAAAATAATTAAGTATGAGCATATTTCAGCATAATATTTGTATATACCAACCACGTGTAAATTACATATAATAACATTTCTTACAGAACGCCAGCCTTTAGGTATCTATCATCCTAAGATAAGCTCCTTTATCTTCCAGTGAAGCTTTACAACTGCTGCACTTACTTCCACAGATTCCCTGTCCTTCATTTGTGATTTGGGGTCTCTTCTTGCCTATAGGAAGGGTTCAATTTCATGCCTTTCGGTTAGGATTTGAAGAGTTACTTCCTGATGGAGGAACAAGTGAAGAATTAGATTTCTAAGTTGGCAAGAAATATGGTACTTTCTACTTAATGCTGCTAAAAGTTCTCCCTGAATATGCATTCATGGCTTGTCCCTTTAACCACTCTGTGCCCAATAATCTGGGCTACACAAGGACCAAATATCATGTTACACTAAGTTGAAGCTGAAGCCACATCTAAATGTAAATGCATAGTGACCTTTAGCAGAAAATAATGAAACAGACAGAAAAATATGAAATACCATAATTTTAATGTAAACTATATATACATGCATATGTGTGTATGTGTGTGTATACATATTTTAAATTAAAAGTACTTGTGAGAAAGTGACCTCATCCTACCATGAAAAGTTTGGATTTGAATGTTTCTCAAGTTCCTTGCAGTGTGATGATTCTATGAAAAGAAAATCCTCAAATCTTGTTTCAGTCTTTCAGTAGGTTTTTTATTTCAATTGGCCATAAGAGTGCCTCTCTGATAATCATTAGTTTTCATTTTTCTTGTTTAAATTGAAGGCTTTATTGTTTTTAGCTCCCCATGGGTGTAACTGACATGACCCTCATTTCACCTCCCGAGTGCCTGAGGGGACGAAAGCCCTTTGGCTGAGCAGGGAGAAAGCTGCTGATAGAAACAAGGACGACTTTCTCCCCACTGCCAGTCCATGCTCCTCTCCTTCTCCTCACTGCACCCAACCCCAGACTTAAAAGATAATGGTTTAAAATAGCTGGTCGGCTAGACAAACTCCACATCATATAGAAACAAACAAGTCTGCAGTAGAGCTCTGGAATTCTGGGTTCTAGCATGTTCTGTCACTAATCAATTAACTAACTGGGTTTTGCCATGTGTCATTTGACTTTTTTAGGCATTGGTTTTCTTATGTTCATATGTAGTAAGATTCCTTCCATTTCTAACACCCTGCAACATCTACCCATTTGAGCAATCTGTCTATGTGCTAATAGCTGAGAAAGTCTTTCTTTATGTCATATAGATTAAGCAAATCACATTCAGTCAAAAATCCACTATGATCGAATTATTTTGCTTGAATAAGTGGTCTCTCTGGCCAAGGGGAAGTTATGCTGGACAGGCGCATTCCCAGTCCTTTCCATGGAGTCCCTGCCTCCTGGCCTTCTGCTCAGGAAGCAGCTGAAAGCGCTAAGCTGTGGTCAAAAATCTCGGCTGAACAGACCTGGGTGATCCGCAGACTGTGGGCGGTGCTCATGAAGACTGTGCTTACTGTTGGGCCCGCCCTGTGCTCTCTCTTGGCAGATACGTACGTGGGGCAAAGTTGGGATTTGGTAGCAGGAAAAAAAGGGAACTGTAAACATAGATATATGTTCCTCTCTTCCTTATTTTCACACTCATTACCTTCGATCAAAAGAACATGGGAGAAGAGAGGTTAGGTATAGAGAACATCTGTCATTTTTCCTGTCCAGCCTCCAACCACCCTACTCCAGTGGTAGGATCCTGTGTTTTCTCAGGGGAAGGACTCTCTCGACTCTGTTTTGTAGAGGACTCACATGGAACAAAAGACCAAGGCTGACAGCACGTCTTATTCCTTTGTCTGCAGAGGATGGTTCAGGAGCAGGGATGTAACCCCAGTCCCATGGCGTTCATGCTCAGGGCCATTGTTTGACCATGTGTGGTTGGAGGGTGGGGTAAGGAGGGTGTAAACCTAGGGTCACTCGCAGCCATCTTGTCATCAAATGGACCCTGAGAACAAATACAAGGAACATGGGCTAGATTTGAGAGGGGAATAGAAACTCAGGACATTTCTGTCCTGAATCCAGCTGCTGCTGTGGCCAGCAAAACCAGTCCTATCCCCGGACTTTCCAGTTACATCCTGTTAAAGTAATTAAACAAGGAGGCCCCTAGACTGGGGTGGCTCTACTGCCTTGGAAACTTACATAAGCAAAGCAAAACCTAAGCCAGAGTCAATGCACTCGAATCCGAGAAAATGAAACTTAAAACAACCAATCACAAACAGCCAACCTGGCTTTCCCAATGAGGCATCCACTTAAGATTTAGCCAATCAAATAATCTCCTTGCTCTGCTTCTGTGTCTTCTCTATAAAAACCTCTCCCTGTCAGTGGAGCTTTCCTAACCTCTTTGGGTTTGGCACTGCCCAATTCTAATCCAGGTTTACTCAAATAATCTCTAGAAGATTTTAATGTGCCTTAGTTTACCTTTTAGCAATTATGAGATTATGCTATAGCAAGTGTGGCAGAACCTGCTGCAAGGCTATTAAAACGCATTGCCTCTTCATTCTGGGTGGAAAGCTAGGCTAAATTATTCGCTTCTTTTGCAGTTAGGTGTGGCCAAAGGAATGTGTGGGGAGATGTGCTCACCTCTTCCCTTCCTGGTTCATAAAAACTTCTTATTAACCCTCTCTTTCTTTGTCTGCCTGCTGGATACCCAGGACTCGACTGGACTCTGAGGTCTTACAGAATGGTAAGGTTACAAAATGAAAGGTGCTTGGGTCCCCAGATGACCATGTGGAAGGCTACCCGACTACCAATTCATGTTGGACTTGATATGAGTGAGAAATAAAAGTTATTTTATTCAGCAACTGAAAATTTAGGATTTGTTTGTTGTAGCAACTATTTAATTGGGCCAGTGTTTCTTTTTCTTTCTGTCATTTTCAACCAAAATTTAATGAACTGATTATTTTGTGTCTTTCCCTCTGTTCTTAAGTAGCAGCAATCAAAGAGGAAACAAGCATTATATAGCCCCTATACTGCAACAGGTGAGATTTGCACAAAGATTTTAATGTGACTTTTAAATGTCATCACTGACTTTACATAACAGAAGAAGCAGAGGAAAGAAGCAATGATGATAGATTATTTTCTGGCTTTGAAGGAAACATCCCACATGCCAATAGAATTTACTTAGTTCATCTGTAGTTTGAAGATTTGAGGTCAGCCCCTGCTTTCCTCCATATGTTTTGGAATCACTACTGGTTTTTTTTTTTTTTTAAGGTGGGAATAAAAATAAAACTCATCTAGATTTGATTACGTATTGCATTACTTTCTTACATAACTTTTTCATTTGATCTTATTTTCAGACAAACAACTCTGTGACGTAGGTAATGGAGTATTAGCTTCATTTTATGGATCAGTAAATTAAGCCACTAAAGATAAGATGTTTACTCATGTTTATCCAGAATTCAGATCTATCCCCTAATCTTGTGGTCTTTCAATTTTCTCACTTATTTCTTAAGGTTTTTAAATGATGCAACAGTGTTAGCTCTTACATTTCCGTGAGTGAGAGATGGGAGGGTTGAGAGGCCAAGGTTAATGAGTACAAAAGTGAAGTCACCAAATGAATGTACAAAGTATCTAACATTTCATTCGCCTGGCAAAAATTGCCACATATTAGATCATGAAGGAGACTTCCTGATGAAAAAGCTGTTACTAAATTCTCCTCAGTGGAACTTGTAACTTCTTTTCCATGGACCATACTAGAATTGCAAAGACTCAAAAATATCCCATGCATTTAAAAAATGTTTTTATTAAAACATTCCCATAGTGATTCCTGCAGTTAGTCATAAATTGTACAATTAGATCGCTAAAACATTTTTGTCACACTCCCCACCCTAAGACATTTCTGGATTTATAGTAGTCTATTTCTTTAGCTTACCACCTGTTTTTAAATGCTAGAGTTTTTAGATACGTTCTTGATTACAGCACAGACAGAGCAAAGATTTGCTTGTTTTCTCTCTGTTCAAAACTATGTACCTTATCCATCCCCTTGTCTCCCCCCAAAATTCTTTCAAGATTTTATCAAAATCATGATTAATATTGTGAAAATGCGTAACAATCATTTCAGTTATGTTTTCTTTGTCCTATGTGTTTACACAAGATTTAATTTACTAATCACTTATTTTGTGTCTTCTAAGGTACAAGAAGCAAGTGCCAGAGTAACTTGCTAACTTGTAACAGTAAGATTTGATCTAACAATGTCTTTTAAGCAATTTTATTGCGATATAATTCACATACCATACAATAACCCCATTTAAAGTGTAAAATTCAATGGTTTATAGTATATTTACAGATATATGCAACCATCACCACAGTCAATTTTAGAACATTTTCATCACCTCAAAAAGGAGTCCCACATACTTTAATTCTAACCTCACTATTATCTTACCCCTATTAACCCCAGCCCTGAGCAACCATTAATCTACTCTCTCTCTCTCTCTCTAGATTTGCCTATTCCAGACATTTCATACAAATGGAATCATATAGTAGGTGGGTTTTTATGGCTGGCTTCTTTCACTTAGTATAATGTTTTCAAGGTTCATTCATGTTGCAGCATCTATCAGTTCTTATTCTTTTAGGGGCTGAATAATATTCCTTTGTATGGATATACCCATTTTGTTTATCCATGCATCAGTTGGTGGACATTTGAGTTGCTTCTACATTTTGGCAATTATGAATAATGCTGCTATAAACATTTATGCACATGTTTTTGTGTAGACATATGTTTTCATTTCTCTTGAGTATATAACTAGGCGTGAAATTCCTGAGTCATATGGTAACTCTATGTCTAACTGCTTGAGGAAGGAACTGCCAGAATGTTTTCCAAAGTTGCACCATCTTAAATTTCTACGAGCAGTATATGAGGGCTCTGATCTCTCCACATTGTCATCAACACTTGTTATTATCTGACTTTTTTTTGATTCCAGCCATCTTAGTGGGTGTGAAGTTGTATCTCATTTTGGATTTGATTTCATTTATCTGATGGCTAATGATGTTGAGCATCTTTTCATGTGCTTTTTGGCAATTTGTATATCTTCCTTGGAGAAATATCTATTGAGATCCTTTGCCCATTTTTTAATAGGGTTGTCTTTTTCTTATTGAGTTATAATAGTTTTTAAAAAATATTCTAGATACAAATCCGTTTTCAGATGTATGATTCATAAATATTTTCTTCCATTGTATGGGTGGTCTTTTCAATTTCTTGATAGTGTCCTTTGAAGCACAAATTTTGATGAAGTCCAATTTATCAATTTTTTCTTTTTTGCACATGCTTTTGGTATTATATCTAAAAACTCATTCCAAATTCAAGGTCTGGAAAGTTTACTCCTATGTTTTCTTCTAAGAGTTTTATAATTCTAACAGTTACATTTAGGTATTTGATCTATTTTGAGTTAATTTTGTAGATGGTGTAAGGTAACAGTCCAACTTCATTCTTATGTATGTGGCTATCCAGTTGTCCCAGAACTATTTATTGAAAAGACTATTCTTTCCCCATTGAATGGCCTTGGCAGCCTCATTAAAAATCAGTTGACCATAGATGTATTGGCTTATTCCTAGACTTTCAATTCTGTTCCATTGATGCCTGTGTCTGTCTTTCTTCCAGTACTGCACTGTCTTGATTACGTTTCCTTTGTAGTAAGTTTTGAAATCAGAAAGTGTGAATCCTCCAACTTTGTTCTTCTTTTTCAATATTCTTTTTGTGGGGGCTGCTATTCTGGCTCCTTGCAATTCCATATGAAATTAGCATCTGCTCATAAATTTCTATGAAGAAGCCAACTGGGAATCGGACAGAGAATATGTTGAATCTGTAGATTTATTTGGGGGAGTATTGACATCTTAACAATGTTAGGTCTTTTAACCCATTAACATGAGATATTTCTGTTACTTAGATCTTTTTTACTTTCTTTTTCTGGTCAATGTTTTTGATTTTTCAATTATAAGTTTTCTACTTTGTTAAATTTATTCCTAAGTATTTCACTCTTTTTGATGCTATTGTAAATTGAATTATTTTCTTAATTCCATTTTTGGATTTTTCATTGCAAGTTTATAGAAATACAATCATTTTTTCTTTAATGATCATGTATCCTGTAACCTTGCTGAACTTGTTTACTTTTTATATATTTTTTAGTGGATTCCTTAGAATTTTCTGTAAACACAATCATATCAGCTGTGAATAAAGATAGCTTGAATTTTTTCCAATATTGATGCCTTTTATTTTTTTTACTTGTCTAGTTACTCTGGCTGGAACATCAATACAAAGTTGAATAGAAGTGACAAAGATGGCTATTCTTGTCCTGTTCCCACTTTTAGGGAAAGGGTTCACATTTTTCACCAGTGAGTATGTTACCTCTGGATTTTTCATGGATGCTTTTTATAAGGTTAAGGAAATTTTCTTCAAGTCCTAGTTTACTGAGTTGTTTCTGTTTGTTTGTTTTAATCATAAAAGGGTAATGGATTTTGTCAAATGCTTTTTTTCTGTATCAGTTGAAATGACCATGTGGGTAATGTCTTTTATTCTATTGATACAGTATATTGTATTGATTGATTTTTTGGGGTGCCAAACCATCCTTGCTTCCCTGGATAAATCCTACTTGGTCATGGTGTTTATTTTTACATGTGGCTGGATTTGATTTGCTGATATTTCGCTGAGCATGTTTGCATCCACATGCATAAGAGATATTGGCCTGTAGTTTTCTTTTCTTATGATGTCTTTGTCTGTTTTGCTAACAGAGTGATGCTCACCTCATAGAATGAGTTGGTAAATGTTCCCTCCTATTTGTGGTTGCTGTTGCCTGATATATCATTTTCTAACCTTTTGCTTTCAATCTATTTGTATCTTTGAATCAAAAGTGTGTTTCTTATAGACAGCATATAGATGGATCTTGTTTTATTTAAATTGCATCTAAAAATTTCTGCCTTTTGCTTGGATTATTTAATCCATTCATATTTAATGTTTTTATTGATGTATTCATATTTATATCTGACAGTTTACATCTTGTTTTCTATGTCTCATATCTTTTTTGCTCCTCTATTCTCCCTTTAGCTGTTTTTCTTTGCATTAAGTGAATATTTTCTAATGTAATATTTTAATTTCTTTAATGATATTTTTCACTATATATTTGAGCTATTTCCTTAGTAGTTGTTCTAGTTTTTGCCATAGACATCTTAACTCATCATAAACACCTTTGGATTTATATGAACTTAATTTCAGTGAAATATAGAAATATTACACCTATATAGTTCTATTCCAATTCCCCTCTTTTTACAGCATTATTGTTATACATGTCACATCTACAGATGTTACAAATCCAACATTACACTGTTATAAGTTTTACTTTATATAATTTTGTGTCTTTAAAATAAGTTGAAAAAAGAAAATAGAGTAGGCATATACTTAAAGCTTTTGTAATATTAACGTTATGATTTATTTCTGGATCTCTTCACTTGTTCCCATGGATTCCAGTTACCATCTGGGATAATTTCTTTAACCCAATATAATTTTGTTCCCATCCATCTCCTTTGTGCTATCACTGGAAAATATATTACATTTCTATTTGTTTAGGCCAAGCAATACATTATATACATATGTTTTATATAATTTCTTTTAAAATAAGTTAAAAGAAAAAAGCAGAAGAAATATGCATTTATACTTTAAAAATTATGTAATTACATTTACAAGTTCTCTTTGTTTTATCATGTGGATTCAAATTATTGTGTGGGGTCATTTGTTTTCTGCCTGAAGAACTTCCTTTAGTATTTCTTTTAAGGAAGATCTGCTAAAAACAAATTCCTTCAGTTTTTGTTTATCTCAAAATGTCTTTATTGCACCTTCATTTTGGAAAGATAGCTTTGCTGGATATAGGATTCTTGGCTGACTTTTTTCTTTTTTGAGCATTTTGAATTCCATTGCATTCTGACCTCCACTGTCTGATGAGAAGTCAGCTGGTAGTCTTATTTGGGTTCACTTTTAAGTAATGAGTTGTTTTTCCCTTACTGCTTTTGAAATTTTTTCCTTGCTTTTGGCTTTCAGCATTTTTACTGTGATTTGTCTTTTCATCAATTTCTTTACATTTATTCTACTTGGAGTTTATTGAACTTTTCAGTATTTTCAACAAATCTGGAAAGTTTTTTTTCAATAAATTTGGAAAGTTTTCAGTCATTATTTTTTTCAAATATTTTTTCTGCTCCTTGTTCTCTACTTCTGGCAGTTACATTATATGTATGTTGGTGTACTTAATGGTGCCCCACATTTCTCTGAGGCTGTTTATTTTTCTTCATTCCTTTATCTCTCTGTTATTTGGATTGCATAATCTCTTTTGATCTTTTTTCACATTTTCTAATACCTTCTTCCACCAGTTCAAATCTACTGTTGTACCCTTCTAATGTATTTTTAAAAAATTTCAGTTAAGATACTTTCAGTTCCAGAATTTAGATTTTGTTCTTTTTTTATGATCTCTCTTTATTAATATCCTTAATGATGTAGCATTGTCATCATACTTTCCTTTACATCTTTAACTGAAGTTTAGTTTGTTGAACATATTGATAACGGCTGCTTCAAATCTTTGTTAAATCTGTTAAATGGCTAAGAATCTTTGTGAAATCTGATATCTGGTTACTCTTGCAGGTGGTTTGTTTTGCTTACTTTTTAATTTTCTGGTGTACAGGTCATGTTTTTCTGTTTCTTTGTATGTTGTGTGATTTTTCTTGGAAACTGGACCTTGTAGATAATATCTTGAGCAACACTGGGTGCTGGTTCCCTCTTCCAGAGCTTGTTATTGTTACTTGCTTTTTAATCTTGCTTATTCTTTTAGTGACTGGCTGTATTATTTTAAGGAAATCTATTTCTGTCCTGACATCTGAAGCCTCTGATGCTGCTCTTCAGTGGTGCTAGCTTGGGTATGCTCACAGTCACCCTGGGATGACAGTGGTGTGTGCAGTGCTCTCTTTGACTGTCTCTTTTTCTGACCTCACTAAGCTGTTAAGTTCCACTAATTGCTGGCTGAAAGCTCCATTGTTTTCAACAATGCTGTGAGCCATATGCTCCACACACCTAATCAATCAAATGTGACCTTCTTTAGAGGGATAATTCCCAAAGTAAATGTTTGAGATTTGTTTTGACCCCAGGAGGGTTCCTCTGAGCTGTTTCTTAGTCTATTCTTTCTGGAAATCTAGCCAGCCTACAGTTTAGCTTATTTCTGTAATGAATCTCCCAGTTTCCTCTTAACTGGAGAAAGTCCTAGTAGACAATGCCCAAGGTCCTTTACATTTTAAAACATTCTGTAACAATTCTACTCTTTTGGCCTCTCAGAGTCTTTCATTGATGTGACATAATAGTCCTCTTTATTGTAACACTGATGTTGGACATCTTCATTCCAGCTTTTAGATTTTTAAAATACTGTGTTCGGTCATACTGCCAAACACATTTTCCTATGTCTAAAAGATATTTGACATACTCAGGATATTGGTGTTATATGGTAAATGTTTAAATGTAATCTTTTTTTAAGTTGCTCTATCATATGTTACACATTATCATAATTCATTCAGCTCTATGGAGGGGCTAGATATGCCAGTAGCAAGACAATAGTTGGGACTTACAATCTGTTGGAATTGCAGATTAGAAGCAGATCAGGGAATTGAAATGCATATCTGGGTCACACAAATATGGCATCTGAGGTGATGATTGAGAACTGAGCATAGAGGCTTATCAGAGGCTGGCAGCACTGTTATCCTACAAAGGCTGTAGTGACAGTACCGAGGTCTTTAAGAAAGGGATCAGTAATCATGAAGAAGCCAGAAATGATATTCTGAGCAGAGGTTTGTTATGAGATTGGAAGCTTGAGAAGAGCAAGGGATTTTAAAATGGAAAAATGAGTAGCAACCTTAATCACAACAAGATGTATAGCTTGGGGAGGTCACTTAACACGCTGAGGCTTGGCGCCCTCAAATGCAAATGGGCATGATATATTATCAAGTGATTATGAAGATGAATGGAGAATGTCTTCCGAAGATAAATTCATTATTATTGTAATACCTGTGGTGAATCTGTGTTTCAGAGTTTATAGGATGATCTTCATTTCCAATACTCTGCTCTATAATCCTCATAACCTAATTCATACTTGTCAAACAATGTCTCAATTTTCTGTTTGAACAATATGGCATGCATGACAGGTTAGTGCAAGTCTTGGGCATAGATTGAATGAAATGGATGGAAGCACAATGTCAGGATAAAAGCAATGAATAAAGCCATTTAGAAAATCAATTAATGTTAAAATCAGGATGCAAAATTTGGGGCACAAGTTAAAAAATACCCAAGGCCTGTATTATAAGGAAGAAGGTAAAGAATGATGGACAGGTCTTTCTAATATGATAAATTGTATGACACACACATTTTGCATTCATAGAAAAGAAAATGCCAGATTAAACCAGAAATATGGAGCAGAGCATACAGATGGACATATCTAGAACATTGCAGGAGTTTCATGAATGTTTGAGGCTTACAAGCTTTCTCTCTGCTCCTAGGTCTTCTACAGTTAAAGATAATTTCAATGTCAACTGAATGATCCATCCAACAGCAGGGACTGTATGGGTCACACATTCCTGTTTCTTTGCATCCTTCATATTTTTATTAATTAAAAAGTGAAAATCTTAGATAAAATATCTTAGCACCACTAGATAGTGATTACTATTCTCCACCCCCATGGCTTATTGCTTTATTTGCTTACGTATTTGTCTAGTGACCTGGATGGACTATTTCAGCAAAGTCTATTTGTCACACAGTGTGAAGCCTCTGATGTCACTCCACTGTGAGCTCAGCCTTGGGCCTGTGGACAGGACAGTCTCCCAGAGATGACAGTGATTTTAGCAGGGTTCTCTTCAGCTGTCTTTCCGTTAAGCCATCTGCCATTTAGAGTATCACACCCAGCTCTTAGATTCCACCAGTTGCTGACTGATTATTGTTTTCAACGATGTCTTGGGGGCATATATTGCTCTGCAGTCTAATTTGATCAAACCTGGGCCTGTTTGTGGGGCTATTTTTGAGGCCAGCATGTGGGGTTTGTTCTGACTTCAGGAGAGCCCTTCCTGACTGTCTCCTTGCCTGATTCTCTCTGGTAAACTAGCTGGCTTATGGCTTAGCCTCTTTGCTTTCATGGGGTTACTGGCTTCTTCTCAACTGTTTACCACCAAAATCTCCATTGTTTTTGAGAAACAAAACAATGTTTAGGCTTGCATCTCAAACACTCTGTCCTGAATAAAAGTAATTTCTTTGGGGAGGACTTCTGGTCTTCCTGTTATGTTGGCCTGCCTTCTCCCCTGGGCAAAATCTCTGAGCCACTACTCCAGAGCTGAGGGCTGGGACAGTAGCCTGCTTCTCTTGAGATGACACCCCAGCCTTATGAGCAGGTCTCTGGGTGGAGGTGATAGTCTCTAATCTTCTTGACTTGCCTCTCCTGCTGTGGGACCTTCACCCTACAAGGAATTGGAGCAATGTCAATTGGGGCCATAGCTTTTTGCACCTGGGGTAGAGCTCTTGCCCCGTAGGGCTGGATAGAGAAAGGGAGACCCCAACCTCTCTGCCCCGCTTACATGGAATTTAGTGTCTGCAACATGGAACCGGGGGGAAGTAGAAATGCTGGTGGCCTGACCCTCCCAGGGAGACGCTGTATCCCTTGATTGGGAGTCAAGGGCAAGAGGGAGTTCCATCTTCTTGTCCACACCACCCACAGTGGAGCTTCCATTACTCTGAGCTGATCATGGCAGGAGCAGGCACTGCTTTCTGCAAGGAGAATTATTTTGTTTTAGTTTTTAATGTTTTAATTCTGTAAATATTTTCTTTTATTTGGATATTTGACTCATATATATTAAATGTAATTGCTGTTATGGTTGGATTTAAGCCTAACACCTTGCTATTTTTTTCTCATTTTTATTTCTGCTATGTTCCTCTTTTCAAGTTTTCTTTTGGATTCATCAGCTTTTTAAAATTATGATTAATCAATTTGTCTCTTCTATTAGCTTTATTGTAAAAACTGTTAGTATAATTCTTTCAGTGACTGTCATCTAAATTTCAAAACGCATCCAGTTTATGTCATGTTAGTATTGTACTGCTATTGTTCTCAAAAGTTTTCTCTTACATATGCTTTAAGTTCCACAAAACAATTGTTATTACTGTTGCTTAAATTAACTGATAATTTTTACATTTACCCATATGTTTACTCTCTCTTGACTTGTACCTTCCTTCTTGCATTGCTGTGTTTCCAGATGGAATCATATTTCTTAGTCCTAAAAATGTCCTTTAATATTTCTTGTTGTTCAGGTTTGCTGGTATCAAATATTTCGGCTTTTGTTTTACTGCAACTGTTTTAAATTAAAGTTTTCATTTTGAGATTCACATGCGGTTGTAAGAAATAATACCCAGAGATCCCATGTACCATTTTCCCTGCTTCCCTAAAGGTCACATCTTGCAAAACTAGAATGTAATATCACAACCAGGATATTGACATAGATATAGTCGAGATACAGAACATTTACGTCACTATGATGACAGCATATTTACTTTGCCTTCATTTTTAAAGATAGTTTTGTTGATTGTAGATTTCTAGTATGACAGCCTCCCTCCCTCTTCTCACTTTAAAGATTTCATTCCATTGTCTTTGGGCTTTCATAGTTTCCTTTGTAAAATTAGCCTCAATTCTTATTGTTTTCCACTGATGGCAATGGCAATGTGTCTCCTTTTTGTGGATGTTTGTAAGATTTTATTTTTGTTTAGCTCTTTGGTCTTAGCACTTTGGCTACAATAATCTCTCTCTCTCTCTCTCTCTCTCTATGTATACACACAAGCAAACATATATATATATATATATATATGTATTTCGTATGTATATTTATCTCCAGATGTGTGTTGATGTCTTTCATCAGAGTTGGAAAATACTTGGCCACAATTTTTTCAAGTACTGCTTGCTTTTGTCTCATTCTCTCTCTTTTCTCATTCTAAGACTTTATTCACATATATGTTAATAATTTCGACTGTGCCTGACGTATTTCTGATGAGTTTTTCTGTTTTCCTATTGATTTCTCCCCCTCTGTGTGCTTCATTCTAAATATTTTCTATTGACCTGTCTTCTAGTTTACTAATGTTATATTTGTCCCCATCTAATCTGCTCTTAAATCTATCTAATGTGTTCTTAATTTCAGAAATTACTTTTTGTAGTTCTAGAATTTTTTTGATTTTTCAGAGTTTCATATTCTCTATTAAAATATTCCATCCTTTAATAATTTCTGTCCATCTTTTCCTCTATACTCTCTAACATATTTTTTTCTAAGTGCTCATATGCTAACTCCAATAACAAGATCATCTCTTTGTACACTTCCATTGATGATATTATCTTTTGATTATTAGTCACTTTCTCCTTTCTCCTCAAATGGCTATTTTTCAGTTATATATCAGACATTATGCATAAAGTATTGTAGAATCTGTGAATTATGTTATTTTCTTCTAAAATTTGTTGAGTTTTTATCTGACAAGCAGTTAACTTTGTGGCAGACTACTTTCATCTAACTGCTTTGAACTAACCTTCGCTTTAGTCTATCTTGGAGTAGGTATATCTGAATAAATCCCTTTGTCCTAGAACATGGTTTTTGCTCTTAGCATGTGGTCATTATTGCTGAGGCATTGCCTTTTTTTGGTTACAATTAAATACTTGTGTTGTTTGCCAAAGTTGAGGTTTGGCTGGGCCCACATACCAATGTCTCTCCAGAGCTGTGTGACCTTGAAATCTCTCTTCAGCACTCAGCCTCCCAGGATCTGCTCCCATCTCAGGCTCTATTTTCCCACATGGCTGTTTTGGTACATGCTCCATGGAGAAAGGAGAAGTGAATATCTAGCTCATCTCATTCAATTCCCTTCTCTCAAGAAGTGTAGCCTAATATTACTTGCATCCAAACTTACAAAAAATTGTTTTATATATCTTGTTCAAATATTTTTTATTGTTTATAGTGGAGGGATAAATCTGATACCAGCCACTATGTCAAGGCTCCATAGTCGGTATTTAAAGCCGCAGGAGTGTAGCAGGTCCCCAACAAAGTCAGTTGGAATAAAAAGTAGAAGAATACTTAGGACTGAGCCTTAGGGCATTGCCATTTTAAGGAGTTCAAGGATAAGAGAGAACTTATCAAAAGAGACTGAGAAGAAGTGGTCATGGGGATAACAAAGAGAGTGAGATGTTCTGAGAGCCAAGTGGAGAAAGCCCATCAAGGAGAGGATGTGACCCACTGTATTGAATGTTGCTGCTGGGTCAATAAAATACAAGAGCCACAAGCAAACCATTTGATTTAGCAACTAAAACCATGCTGTTAAAAACTAGCCTTTGGTTTGCAGATGATAAGCAGTAGACCACAATCTGTTTTCAAGAAAGGCTTCTTTCTCATTCCTTGTTCTATTCACTTTAAAGTGTAGGAAATAGCCATGTGCTTAAAAGTGTCCATAGATGATTACATGCCTTTGCTATGCAGGGTTACCAGAAGAGACTGGGGATTCTGTTCCCTCCTCTCTATTTGGAAATTACTAAGGGCAACTTTCCTTTCCCTTTTCTGGAGAATTCATCTAGAGCCCGAAAGCAGAGCTATGGTTAGCACGTGCAATCATGGGGGAAAGTTTTGTATTTCTGGTAGGCAGGCTCCATGAGTACTGTTTTTTTTTTTTTTCCCTGCTGTGGTCACTGCTTTTTCTTCAGCACCTAGAATAGTGCTTGTTCCATAGGAAATATTCAATACATTTTAATTGAAATTTATTATTATAGTGTTATTATTATTGCTAAGCTCTTTGCCAGCTAAGTCAATTTAGTAAGACTATTGAATCCACCAAATTATTCAAGAGTGATCTATCTTTATTCTCCCCTCAAGACTACTTGTAATATATTCCTGGAGATTCAGGTCTGAATTAAATCTTTACCACCAAGGAGTGTAGGATAGCCAAAATGGAAGAAGAAATGGTACTCATATTGTGTTTCAATACTATAAGCCATTTCCTTTATTCTCTTCTAAAAATTGAATCATTTTCTGCATGAGACAATTACTTATTGCTAACTATAAAGCAGATGAACAAAAATATCATCCATAATTATGTTCATAGCTCCAGCTTTGGCATTCAAGATTATCTGGGAAGCACTCATTTTTCTAGGAGATATTATGTAACGAGGACTTAGATTCAACCATGGTTCACAGTCAGGTTTTGTTCTACTAAAGTGTAGCTGAGAATGTCACTTGACAACTGTGAACATATTGCTTTGCCCTGTGTCTACAAGAGAGAGGCTTTGCAGAGCCTAACATTTGTCAGATGAAGCTGTTGTCAGAGGAAACTATTTTTAGGTGCTGCTCATAACTCTATAGTTCAGTTTTCAGGTGTTGTCATTAATATTCTGCCTTCGGTTTCCATAGAGAAGAGTTTAAGGATAGTTTCCTCAAACTGAGAAAATCAGTGTGTCCTATGAATATAAGCAATACTGAGAAATCAACAATTTGTTCATTTATTTATTTGGCAATGATTTATTGAGTCTTTACTACACAAAAGTCCATGTGCTGGGAAATGGAGGTGCAGTGGTGAGCAAAATCCAGATCTGACCAGTGTCCTAATGGAGCTTACCGTCTAATGAGAAAAACAGACCTTCATAAAAAATATCATGCAAAATATAAATCTTTATGGAAATATAGAAGCTATGAGAGTTAACTGGTTTGCATCTTCCCCCAAGATTTTTAAGTTCCATCTGTATCTTTTGTAATAGTGAAAGATGATTTCAAATCACCACTCGTGGTTGCTGGTTGCTAACTCTTGGTTGCTAAATTACAGAATTATATTAAATTGCATATGGTAATATATGTAATGCACATACAAAATGCCTGGCACTTAGTAGGTGAGCAGCAGATGTCAGTTTTCTTCCCAGGCATGTTTCCTTTGCCACAAGGAAAAAAAATCTGATGTTCTATCTGAGATACCACATATCTCTGGATATTTCTAAAATTCTGGATGATGTCCAACTTTTAAACTTAGACTCTTTTAGCTTTGTCATGAAGAGGCCACTGTGTAGTGTATGTTACTTATGGAGTCGGAAATGACTGATAGCTTCACTTCAGTGGAATTGAGACAGAGTTATTTTCTCATGCTTAAAAAGATCCCCCGTAACAAATGTTCCTTAAACTGGAATCTACTTCTGAAAGTTGGTAGACACATTTTATGGGGAGTCAAGAATTCTTTAACAGTTTAAAATTTTATGTCGATATTTATCTATCTCTATATATCATCTATCTATCATCTGTCTGTTTATAAATATGTATACATGCGTATATCTTTATCCATCTGTCTATATGTCTTTATATCCTCGATCATCCAGGTAACCTGTGTTTATGTTCATGATCACACTGATGCCAAAGGATCGCCTAAATTGCACAGCTTTAACTTTTAATGCATTTTCTCACCCAGGATTTATGCCTCGGTATCTTTTCCCTCTCTCTCTCTCCTTGTACCTATCTTCTTTTTTTCCTGTGCTTTGTGAAATAAGTAAGTTTGGATACATAGCAGAAGCGTTAACTACAGTTAGAGAACTTGATTTTTTCTAAAGTCTGGATTAGATTTCTCTTTGTGACAATATTATTGCATTTGGGGGAAGATTGTGTGTGTGTCTGTGCATGCACTTTTGTCTGGGTGCTATTGAACAAATATTTGTTTACTTGAGGGTGTAGATGTCTTACTTTCATTTTCTACTATGCTGTAGAATCATGACTTGGTGGACCACACTGTGGAACTGGTGTTAAGACTGAAGAACCTGGGCTTTGGGACATAAACTATTGAGATTGTCTTAATACGTTGGTTCATTTTCTCTTGAATGTAATGGATGATCTTTCCCATTTTGGCTTATCGAGGATGGATGTTAATACTGAAGCTGCTCTTGCACAGAGGAGAGGATGTGGGTGGGAGAGGGGATGTGGGATGAGGGAAGGAATTTCCTCTCTCTTTTGGGCTGGAGGATAGTTAGGCAGGTCTCTAAACCACAAGGATGCACAAGGCCATTCCAAAGAGCAGGCGGTCATCTTTGTCCAGTTGTTTGAATGGAACCGAGAAGCTAGTGCAGAAAGGACATCATTGGCTCTGTGAGGAGCCACCACAATTGATATATTCCATCACCCCAAAAAGTTATGTCATTCCCTTTGTAGTCAAACTTCTCCATACCTTGACTCTGGCAATTATTGATCTACTTTTTATCTCTATGTATTAGTTTTGGGTTTCTTAGAATTTCACATAAGTGAAGTCGTACAAGATGAACTATTTTGCATCTTTTTTCTTCCACTCAGTATAGTGTTTTTGATACTTATCCATGTTGTTGTGGGCATTTATTCCTTTTTATTGCTCACTAGTATTCTATTGTATGAATACACAGCAATTTATTTATCTATTCAACTGTTGATGAATGCTTGGATTGTTTCTAATTTTTTGTTATTACGAATAAAGCTAGTATGATTATTCATATACAAGTCCTACATGGACATGTTTTTATTTTTCTTGGGGTTGTTAGGTCATATAATAAGTATATATGAAATTTTATGTGAAACTATTTTCAAACGTGGTTCCACCATTTTGAATCCCTCCAGCAATGTATGAGAATTCCAGTTGCTCTATATCCTTGCCAATACTTGGCATTGTTGGTCTTTTCAGTTTCTTATTCTTTTTTTTAAAATATATCTTAGTCACTCAGGTGGATATGCAGGAATGTTTTAAATTTGCATTTCCCTGTTAAATTTCCACCAATTGATCAAGCCCGTGGGGACTTCAGGTCATAATAATTTCAGAATGAAGAAAAGTTTGTTACCATATTTTGTAATCACAGGATAATGAAATGTGTGTGGAATATGTAAAATAATTATTTTTCTCTTAAAAACTAATATCAGGACCAATGTGCTGTGGAACAGAGACTGAACTGTTTATTCCTTTCCCACTTCTCTTCCTGGCCACCACACACAGAGTTGAGAAGAAACCAGACCATGTTTGTTAGGAGACAGTAATTGTGTGTGTTGTAAGGTCAACTTCACTCCTCCTGGCCATGGGATTTTGGCACCAGAGTGAGATCAATTGCTATTCCTCTTGGTTGTTGCTGTCACTCTAGAATCATACAGTAAGATTTTTCTTGACTTGTGGTTTCCAAGGTGCTGAAATGATCGAGATGCACGGTCTATAATAGCTGCGCTCCTCATTAAGCAATAATTTAATAGCATAGAGAGAACTGACTGGATTCCAGCTCCTTCAAAAGAGTATACATTTCTTGCCAGTATTTTGGGGGAAGAGTCTCAGAGAATTATTAAACATTGCACACAGTACTTGGATGCATTATTATTTTGTAGGATTTTAGTTTAAATGAAAACCAGATTCTATCACCTCGCTGTAGCTTTAGTTGGAGTCAATATGCATCTACTCTGAGCTCATCAAATCTTTTTTTGGTCCAAGGCTGGTGGGAACTAAATCCTTAGAAAACAATGTTTGGTATAGCATTGCAAGTCTGACTTGGTTTAATGCACTGTAAGAAAACATCGTTGAAAGTTAGAATCCTCAGCAATGATTATTCCATGGAGTTTTACATGCCAGTTTAGATAGAACTCAGATTTTGCCGTACCTTGTTCCTCTAATCTATATTCATGTGATCAGAAGCTTGCCCCTCAGTAGGTTTCTATAATCACCAGCTGTGGGGTATTGAGAGATGGTTCCAAGTGAGCAGCATCACTTACAGTCACCTCCTCCATATCCTAATGAAATCTCACAGAGGAGAAATGAGCTGGCTATCTCTGAAATAGGATGCTCATTCTCCAGCTCCAGGCTCACATTTCCGCAGTCTGGCTCGGTCCAGACTGGCAACCTGGGGGACTAGGATAACAATAGACAGAGATTAGAGGGAGGAGAAGGGAGCAAATGCATGGAATGAATAGAATAGAGGCATGAGAGACCATCTGTGTTTTCCACTCTGTTTTGAATAATCCCTTTGGCCTAAAGACAATTGGGTTAACAGCCAGGAGGGTCCAGACCAGAAAGGCAAGAGGGATCGGGAGAAGGTGGATTGACAGGGAAGGATCAAGAGATCTAATGATCTGTTTCCCCCCTTCCCACTCCACAAGGCCCAGCTTCTATAAAGCCTTAGACCCCAAGACGTTGCTCTGTAGGAGAAAGGGGTGGGCTTCGGGACCCGAGAGACCTAAGGTATAGCACCAGTCCAACCTTGTTAGCTTTGTAGTTTAACTTCTCTGAGCCCTGTTTTCTTCATCAACAAACCGAAGATTGTAATCACCAGTTGTTATGAGGATTAAATAAGAATTAATGTAAAAGTGCTTTTCAAACCATGGAACAATGAACAAATATTAACTATCGTAGAGAATCAGCGGTCAAATGAATCTTCACAGACACCACATCCACCTGCTCATGTTACAGATGAAGAGACTGGAACTTTAGACATAAAATGCTTTGCCCAACATCATTCCTCCAAGAAGATTTGCTTCCCACATATATTGACCTGTCCCTTGTGACTCTGGGTCTTCTTTGTAACCCAATGTCTATAATTAAGTGATTTTTCCCTCCCGTGCTTTTAAGTATCACTGATTTACTGGTAATACCAAACTCTACCTCTCACCTTGTCATCCCTCTTTCTCCTCCTAAGTTGGAAGCAAGTATCTTG
Source organism: Tapirus indicus (assembly GCA_031878705.1). Lineage (NCBI taxonomy): Eukaryota > Metazoa > Chordata > Mammalia > Perissodactyla > Tapiridae > Tapirus > Tapirus indicus. The sequence goes on along the minus strand of CM062923.1, from coordinate 5,348,872 downwards.
GCAGGAGTGGGTGATGAAGAAGGTCTAAATGGGGGAAGTTCTGCCTGCCGAGAATGTCAGCTGCCCAGGTCATAATGTTTCTGTGGCTCCTCCTGGTGCCCGTGCAGGGTTATCAGTCTAACTCCTGGGGCACTGGTTCTAGAAATTTCCTTCTGGGAAGATGTTGTGAGAGCACGCCCACACCTGAGAACAGGGATTCTCAAATTAAGGAGCTTAGACCCCCTGGAATCTTCAGATGTAAACTCAAGACATAGTGCCTTTCATGGGAGTTAAAAATATATATATTTTCATTTTGATGATAATCTTAAGAAAAGTTTTGCCAGTTATAAAGATAAAAGTTCCCTTTTGTAGCAAAAATTCTTAATGGAAAGATATTTTCCTGTAAGGGGCTGGTTTCACATGACCGTGTTTTTAAAATGGGCTTGTGGACTCCTGGGGTCCATGAATATATTTTCTGAGAGGTCTGAGGGAATTTCTTCCCTGTAAAAGACATATTTCCATTATGCAAACTTTTAGAAACATTGTGACGCATCTGGGACAGTTTACTTCAGAATTTAGAAATACCTTGACTTTTTTTGTTTTTTAATTTTAAAGTGTGGTCCAAGTCTCTCTTCCCTGGAGCATCAATCATAGATTATAACTCTCCCCTCTGAAATCTCAAAACACCTCCTCATTTAAGGGGTGGTGATTTCTTTGTAAGCTGTGAAGTGCCCCATAAATATTTGCTCTAGGCATAGCAAGTCAGTTATTGCAGTTATGAACCTCCACCACAAGTCTAAAATCTTACTTAATTGCAACGGGAATGAGTCTTGAGTCATCAAATAGGTTGTGCAAGAAGTACCGTGTGACAATATTTTCTTTAAATCTGATTCAATTAGACTTCAAGTCTCTATGATGTTAAGATGATGGAAACATGAAACTGAGCCATTATTAGGCCCCAATGATATAATTGGGCTTCCAATACTGCAAAGGTCTTAGGCTTACAGAAAGCAAATCATTCTAGAAGGCTCCTCTGAACTTCACTTACCAGGTTTCACTGAGATGCTCTTGGTCCAAGGGGCCCTGACCCCGAGCCTGGAAGCTCTGACAGGTCTGTGCCACTTACAGCACTGGAATCTTTGCTGTGATCTTGAGTGCCCGGCCTGGGTTTAACCTGTCTGACAGCACTGAGCAGCATTTTCCTTGGAGCCCCAGCCATCTCAGTAAGGGGTGAGGGAGCTGGCCGTGAGTCCCTCGTACCACTGCAGAACTCAGGGACATTTATGGCTTTGAGACAACACTGCTCCTCTTGCCTATTACTCCATGCTTTCAGTCCCCAAAGACACTCCTCTTTTGCCTCCCTTTCTCAGATACCATATATACTCTCTTCAATAAGTTTAGGTATGGTGAGATCAAATCTTGAAATTAAGAATGATCAATTTAATATGTTTTACTTTGTATAAATTCATTCAAACTCTAAGCCCTAATCCTGCTAGGTTGAATTTTAGGGATGATTAGGATTCTTCCACTTTCTTTGGATTGTACGAGAATATGTCACTTGTTAAGCATTGGAAGGGTCTCTAACCTGCGGTCCATTGTGGTGACCATTAACATCTCAACTGTCCCAGGCCTCCTAGTTCCTTACAACTAGGAAGCTTGGCTCTGTGGCTCTGTGACTGTGGCTCTCGTGCTGTGCTTGTGGCCTGGGAACCCAGACCCTGCTGCCTTCATAGCACCATTGTTGAGTCTATCGCTGGAGAGAGGCCCCATCACTTCTTTGGGTTCTGAAGGCAAAGCCAGCCACAGAGCTCTATGACTTGCAGGATCCCTTATCTCTATCCCTTCTGAGATCTGGGAATCCTTGCCTCTCTCTCTTGCTCCCTTTAAGAGATCTCACCTCTTTTTCTTTTCCCCAGCATAATTTGAGGCAAAGGAACACAAAGACTGGCTTGGAATGGACTGAAAAAAATAAAGTAAAAATAAATGGTAATTAGTATTTTGGGAAATTTTCCTGCTAGAAGATTCTAAGTAGACTGTTAGAGAGCTCGAAGGTTTGTCTTCCTGCTGAGAATGTAGGAGTGAGATGGAGAACAGATTACAGCAAATACAAATGGATAGTCTAATACCCAATGCTGTTCTCATGCATTCAATCATCTAACAAAATGCATTGAATACCTAGTATGTGCCCGAGACTTGGGTAAAGGTGATAAGAAGCAGAATGCAGTGGGGAGACAGATAAAGAGAATATCATGCTACGGTATTATAGATGATCTGCACAATGGGAAGAACAGAAGCTCTGGAGTAGCGCTGTCCTGGGTTAAAACCCGACTCAGCCCCTTTCCAGGTGTGCGACCCATGGGACTGACTTTCCTGATGAATGTTACTGAGCAGAGTGGTACACACGCCTGGCTTCTAGGAGTTTTCATGGATGTGAGCTCTCACCCTCCCCGTCCATTATTGAAGGGATTAAAATTTTATCTCTAATTTTGTGATTATTTCCCCCTTCCTAGAAATGTGTGAACAAATACTCTTTATATTTAGGGTTTTATCGTTATTATCTCATTATTCTTGCTTAACAGATCTCAGGCATTCGTATTTCCAAATGCTCTTTCTTTAAAGCTGTTGGCAGATGCCATTGAAGCTCATGGGTTTCTTAGAAAAGCGCACGAAGATCCAATTTCTGAGTCATATATCTCTCCCCAGTTGTCGTTTTTAGAAGTTACCTGTGAGCAGGCCAGACACTAAATGTTAGGCCCTCTCTTCCTCAGACTGTCACCATCTGCTGAGGGGATAGCGAGCGTGGACAGGGTGCAGTCCCCTCAAGTCAGCACTCAGCTCCCAGACCCCATGCGGGACCCTAATGTTTCCTCCTGCACACAGGATTCCCCGTTTACAGCACCCCTTGATGCCCAGCCCCAGCTGGGCTCCACTTTCTTTCATCCAGGCTAGACTCCAGGTCAGGACCCCCAAATTCTTGACAATGGCCGCCTCTCCGTGTGTGTGTATTTAGATCTTGCTTTTCTTAGCACCATGCGCTATTTGAACTTTCTATTTTATTGCAAAATATAAAAGTATTTTGCCTTGGTAATTCCATAACGTGTTTCGAGGTAACTGGAGATGTCCTAAGATATTGTTCATTCAGGTGGAAAATGATCATTATTATAGTGACAAGAATTACAATGAATTGAGCACTTACTATGTGCTAGGCTCAGTTCTAGACACTTTACAAATCCCTTTTGTAATCACCAGTTCATCCTGCAAGGAAACAACCCAGTTGTCTTTCTTTCTCAGGTGAAGGGATTGAGGCTTACAGAGGTAAAGTAATTTGTCCAAAGCCACACACTTCCTTAGAGCCTCTACAGTGAAATTCTGGTTTTGTCTGACTCCAACTTCTACGTTATTTCCAGTTTTCCACCCACTGTCCTATAAGAATTGGAAAGAGAGGACATCTCAGATTGAAACATATACAGTCATTGTCTAAACTGTCCAGGAGAAGTGCGATTTTTGAAAACATTTGGAGGACCTAGTGAAATGACTCCTAACCTCATATTAAACTCACGGACTTGCTTATCATATATCCACACGCATGGTTTTGGAAGGGCGGTTCCCAGGGTGCAGGGGAGTGTGAAGACAGAAGGGAAAGTTTGGGTGAACATGCACCGGTCTCTTCCTGTAGCACCCTATCCTCTTCAGTTTGCCATTTTAAATAGATCTTTTCAAAGTTATTTTTGTGCTCCACTCAACTGTGAGCCAGTTAAATGAAGGATTTTATTTTATTCGTCTCTGTATTCCCAACATCCAATACAACACCTCCTGTCATATTATAGACATTAATAGATGTTTGCTGACAGTAAAAAATAAAAACATGGACAATATGCCCTTATTTTCTAATAGAAATAATTTGGTATATATGTAGAACATATCTGTTATCACTTAGTCTTGTTCCTTTAGCCAAATCTATTAAAATCTGTTCCATTCTCCTACTGATTCAGAGTTTGGGTAATTTTCTGCTTCATCTATTTCATATAATCCCTTTTGAGCAACTCCTGACAACGTTCTCACTGTGAAAAATGTTTTAAGATGTACTTCGGTTACAATTAGGAATTCCAGTTGCCTGCTGTAATGTTGTTTCAAGTCTTCGCCCAGTGGGGTGCTCTTCTCCAACCACGGTTTTTGGCATCCTTAGAGGATTGTTGGGGCTAGGTCTTCCACCTGGGCTTGTTAGTACAGTCCTGAGGGGCCCATTGCTGACCCAGCTGTGGACAGAGTCTCCGGAGTACTCTCACAGCCCAGCACCATCTACCGTCCAAACTCCACCTCGCTCTTCCCTCACATGCACCATGTCTTCTAGTCACCCCGGACCATGAGCGTCTTTCTCTGATTTTCTTTGTCCTCTTCACGTATTTAAAGGCTGATCATTCCTCAGCATCCTAAGGTCTTATGGACAAGCTGCTACCTTTACAGAGCCTTCTCTGATTTCAGCCAAAACTTACTTCTCTCTTCTTTGAATGTCCCACATTAGTTTCCACCTACATCATTATGCTTCTAAGTGAAATTATGTGTATCACCTTCCCTAATTAGAATATAAACTATCTTTCAAGAAGGGAGCCCAGTCTAATCTGTTTTATATCTTCTCCTTTCCTTCTGTTTTCTTGCCTCTTGTATGTAAACGATGCTTAGAAAATGGTTTTGTAAGGATTAAGGGAAGTAAGTATCTTGGCTCTCGGTGGAGACATAGTAGAAAGAACATGCCTGGATCCAGATCCCCAGGAATGGAATTCCAGCTCTACCATTTATTAGGAATCTTGGGCTCATAGACTTCAAAATTTCTTTTCTTCTTTTTGGTTGAATGACCATAAAACATGGAGGGAGATTAGCTAAACCTTTTAGCAAATGACTCGCTACATCCAAGACTCAGGTTCAGGGAAACTCCTTTCCTCCCAGGGACTCAGTCTGCTCTCCACTTTTCTTCCCTGATAACAGCAAAAGCATCCTTGACTTTTATTGTTTGTTGAATCGTCTCTTTCTCCTAATCAGAGACAGTATCTTTCCAGCTTTTCTCGCATTCCTGGTACCTAGTAGGCATTCAATACGTACAAATTTATAAAAAGAGTGATCTCATGGATGAACAGAAACGAATGTACTGTTCACTTCTGTGAGTGATGTTTGCTTCTGAGTCACCAAAGCCTGCTAGGAAGTGCTGGAAGACTTTCTGTCTTATTTTCCTCCCCTTGCAAGATGGAGCACACAGATTACTAATCCTCCTTAGACATCTTACCCCTAAGTCAATATTTCCCTAAAGTGTTTCCTTGGAAAGCACTCTTCTACGTTTTGATCATTTTCTACTGCATAGAAACACTTACTATTTGTGTAGTTTTTTTTTTTCAGAAGAATTCCCTAAAATGCAGTAATTTTCAATATGAAAATTCTGAATATGGGGAAAATCCTGAGTATCTCTCTTCCTTGATGGCTGGAAACCCCTCCTGTAAAGACAAAGCGTCATCTTGGGTGACTGGGTATTCAATCCCTCCTTCCATTGCACGGGCCACCTCTCCCAGCACCTCTTGAGTGTGGCACAGGGAAAGCACCCGAGAGGTTTTGAAGATTGTAATGGAACTAATGGCTTTTTCGAGGATATTCTTTAAGATTTGTTCAAATCCTGCAAGAAATAATAAATGAGGGAATAATGAGGAGCATTTATTTCTCAGTGTTTGACTGTAATGCTGCCTCTCTACAGTCACAATTTATGACGAGTAAGGATATTTTCGTGAGTAGAATGCATTACATTAGGAAAAAAAATTAATGGCCATCTGTAAATGTGGGGATGGCTGACAAATCTGTTATGCATGTTGTAATAAAAATGGTTTATTGGGCTATCATGGTCAGACACGGGAGCCAAACGCTGCAGACTGCCCTGGAGAACATGCTTGGACTTAATACAGTTTTCACTCATGCTGGAGTCTCTCTGGAGTGCTGTTCTTCTGGCCCATTTTGAAGGGTTTTTGTAAAATGGGTTCGTTTTGGACTGTGAGACCTTGGACAAGCAGTTTCTGCCTTCGAGCTGCAGGTTCCTAATCTGAAAATGAAATATTGAATTGGATAAACGCTAAGGTCCTGGCCACACATTGCTTTCTAGGATTTGAAATCGCTACTTGTGGACCAAGTCTAAAAAAAATCTAGTTAGCCTGAATTCAGTTCTACTTCAGTCCTGTGTAAGAACAAGAGAGATGATGTACCACCATCTTTCAAAAAATCCTGTGTCAGAAAGTGAGGTCGTGTTCAGAGGACAAGGACGCATGTGACAGGCCCAGGAATCAGCTGGATGGGGATACCACTGGCCAGACCTGACACAATTTAAGCATCAAAAAACCAACCATTAATGGCAGTGCCAGCTAACATAACCGTCGAATAAAGCGAGAATCCTGTCTGTACTGATATCAGTAACTCAATCGGGAGCATAAGGTGTTTACTGCCCCAGTCCTGCTGATATTAACTTTGATCACTCGGATAAGTGATTTCTCACTGCAAAGTTACTATTTTTTTTCTTTGTAAAAGATTACTATATTGTGGTGAGGCACTTTGAGATCATGTTTCTCATCAAACCTTCACTCTTGGCATCCATGGATGATTCTTTCCTGACTCAGTTATTACTACGATGGTTGCCACCTAGTGACTCTCTCAGTTCGTCATTTCTTCTACTTTTGTGATTTGGCATTCTGCTGTAAGGCAGAACTCCCCCGCTAATTATTATTTATTTGTTTATTTATACCAGTGTGGACTCTCAGACTCTGGGTGAAGGTTATGCAGGGATGCCTTATACTATTCTTGCTGGTTTTCTATATGTCTGGAATTATTTAAATATAAAACATTATGAAATCGGTACACATACACTGGTGAATTGTAGATGAGTCTTTGGCCTCAGCTGGTTTCTTGACTCAAACAGCCCTAAGCTGGCTTTGCTTTTACTATTATAACCAGTGTCTTCTCAGGACTCACCCATCTGAAAGAACAAATTGGGTAACATAACAGTGACAGAGCAATAGTTCTCTGCCATAGCCACCACCTGCACCATTGCAAAAAACCAGAGCTCCTTTCAGAGTCTTCAAGTCAATGTGAAAGAGTCCCCAAAGGGCTTGTTATGAGTCTCATCCTCTCTGTCATGTGGACCAGTGGGGTTCTCTGCATTCCCAATGTTTGAAATGTAGACGGGTCTAGGTCCTTGCTCATTTTGATGGGCTTATTCTTGGCTCCAACAGTGCCATCCATCTCCTTAAGATGGACATCCTCAATGCCCGCTTGTGTCCCTCTTAGAGTTACACGAGCACAAAATAAGCCATTTCATAGTCTTGATACCTTACTGAGATTCTATTATCCAGCTCTTGTATGACTTCTCTTCCTGGAACACGAGCACAGGTGCTGGAACAAGTTTGCAATTAGAGGACAGAGTGGTCTGCGGCATTCACCCCAACACTAGAGCACGGCCTTTGGATCAGTGCATTCACTTCAACTCTCATTTCACACAATTTTTGTTGGTGTTTTCTGCTTATAGATCACTGGAAAACTTGCCTCAGATTCACCCTAGACTAGAGTTCTGTGACTCTGTATTCTGTTTCTCAGAAAGGTAACAGTTTATGCCTATTGTCCTACTAATAGTATAATGCCCCTTTTCACTCACAAAAATGTCTCTGTTTTGATGATATATTTATTATGTGGTCAACCTATCCAGAGGTGACAAAGTTTGGATTCAACCATACACTACTGAATATTTTGGTTTTCCTACAAACTTCAGACCAACTGGCTGGAAGGATTAAGATTTAAGAATGCACCCAGGTTAATTGTGTGTGTGTATGTGTGTGACTGGGGTGGGGAAGCTCTATACCCATAATTTGTTCATGGTTCTGTCTGAAGATAAATTAATCAGATAAGATAGTGAGGAGAAGGGGAAAGCTTAGAGAACAGTGTTCGTGGATAGATTTTTCTGTGGCTAGACTAGGGCTTGTGATTTTAGAAAAAGTAAGTCATGATGAACGATTGTGGAGAGAGGCGTATATACAGCATAAACCTCTGTGCAGCTCCTCCCATGATCAGGGTACTGAGCAGGCCACAAAACCCTACATGTGGCCGTGATTTGGGGAAAGGGTGGGGGCATGTTAAGGCACATGAGGAATTCTAATTTAATACAGATGGAGATATGCGCCCAGATCTAGGAGCAAACCCGCTCTTGTGGGAGCACAGAGGAAGGAGCCGCTACAGAAATCAGAGGGCTAACAGCTTGCAGACCCCGAGCCTGGGGAGCCACTGAGCTTGTTTCATGCAGGGTGCATCATGGGAGATGGTTTGGTATGGCTGTCAAGAACCAGAGCACCCAAGGCTTTGAAAGTCAAGCCAATGGCAGAGCTCTACAAGGACTGGGCGTGGGCACGAAATGTATGGCACGATTTGTCACTGAAAGATTGAAATGTGAATATAAAAGGATAGACATGTCATCTTGGGCTTATCAATAAGTATCCGCTTTCTTATTTACCTTTGAGAAGCTCCTTTGAGTTGGGTTTTGATTATGAACAGGCATGCCATGACCTATGGTGGTGGGCACCTGTGATGAATTAGCCAGAGGTGGTCGGCTTTGCCCACGGGATTCCCTCTTATGATGGGTGGAGTTGGGGGAAGGTAACGTTTGACTCGGGTATTTCTCTCATCTCAGAATAACAGAAAGTCATAGTTCAAGTTTACCCCAGGCAAAGGAAGCATAATCCCTTGCAGGTGTGTCCCTTGACCTATTGCTAAGCCTGTTTTCCTCCATTCGTAACTCATCAGGAAGGGAGCACCGAAGCAGGAATCAGCTTCAGATTCTGGTCTCAATTTGATGACTTATTCTGTGACCTTACGGGAGTCATTTACAGGAAGGGAAACTAACTTTTCTGTTAGTTTCATACTACGTGTTAGCACGTACTATGTGTTAGCCAGGCTCTCACATCCATGATTCACCCACAAGCATGTACTAACCTCCACTGTGTATCCGGTGCTAAGCTAGGTGCTGGGTACATGGGAGTCAGCAAAACAGAAATAGAATCCTTACTATTCACTAATATTTCTATTTATATCCATCAGTCAGTTGAGGAGACTGGGCCATAAATAGGATAAGCATTTGGCCCGAAGTCATATGAACATGGTAGACCAGGGTTTATAGACTGATCTCTCTGATTTAAAGCCTCAATTTTTCCTCACTTGTAAAAACATGGTGATTGGACTATATTGCTTCTAAGGACTCTGTATCTCTAAAATTTTACAATACTATTTTTTTTAATTCTATGCAACTGTTTTACATGGTAGCTAGGCCAGCTGATCTCAGAAGCTGTTGTTGTACATCAATTGTCCGTTCTCTTTCTTTGATACGATAGATCATTGGCAGGCTAAAACATAGTGGCAGAACAATTTGCATGTGATTAACCTTTTGAAGATCTGTTGAGGACAGATCTCACCCCCGTAAGACAGAAAAATGGAAAGCTTTGTTTATATAGTAAAGGCTGGTTTCTAGGGACTGGGTAAAGGAATTAGGAGCATGAGAATCACAGCCTCTCCCAATAGGTAAGGGAAGTAGAGTCATTTCGTCTTGGGTAAAATTTTGAAATGCTGCTGAGAACAACTAGAAAAAGTCCAGCTAACTGGTGGAAGGATTTTAAGCAAATCTTTGCAGATACAATATTTCAACATGACATTGTGGGGATTTGGCAAGGTGTAATAATGCAGGGGTCTCTGATGGGTCGCAAGCCAAATCCAATGAGGATCCAGATTGGACTTGTTTGGCCTGAATAGAATTAAAACATCATTAGAAGGAATGTGTGTTCTTCTGTGCCCTGTAGTTTTTGTCTTCCCTATGCCCTATCTCTACCTGGCTCACCCCTGCCCTGACCCTGAAGGTTCATCTAGGAGTTCTGCCCCCTAGGATGTGTGGGGGCATCCTGAGGTTGAATACCAGAGAGAAAGAAGCAGCGGGGAAAGAACACAGGCCTTTGGGCCTTTGGCCCAGGCACACTTTGGCTCTCATTGGCTTGTGATCTTGGTCCATTTCGTCAATCCTTTGACCCTTGATTCCCTTTTGAAAACCTGAGCAACACACTTGCAGGGTATTTCTGAGAATTAAAAATAACAATGATGGGAAAGACCCTAACCAATGACTAGCACATAGTTGCTGCTCCTTAAATGACAGCTGTCATTCCTATTTTCCTCTGTTCATTTCAACATTTAGGGAGCACCTAGCATGTGCTTGTCACCATGCTTGGTTCAGGGGCTACAATGAGACAGAAATGTTATTTGATTTTCAGGAAGCAAGCCAATTGGCGATTCCTCTTCTCACTCTGGTAACCAAGGACAGAAGGGATTGGCTGCGGGATCCCTCTGATCCCTTCCACTTTCTCAGTTCTGTGACCTCCAAGGGAAGTGCCACTTCTCCCTGTAATGAAGAGGCGCCTTGGTTCACACCCTGTTCCTGGGCTGGACGGCAGATGCGTAATTAGCTCATTTTCTTCTGTGGCTTTTTGTTTGAGAGGGTTGGGTCGATTTGCTAATTCAGTTGCTTATGTATAACTCTCGTCATACAGTCAATTACAGAAGTCTTCGAATGGCGTTTCTGAAAACATGTTTGGCTTAATCAGTTCTGACAGCAGTGGGGACGGGATTGCGAATCAGCATACTGCGCGAAGGGACGTTATTAATGGGCGGGTCTCAGGGTACGGATCTGTCCCTCTGTGCGCCCTCAGGGTGACTGTACTGACAAATGTCACCTCTCTATGAACTGCTCTGATCACCTCTAGCAGCAAGTTAAAAATAATTGGCTTTTCAAGATTTTACCAGCGCAGGGAACTTCCTCTAACCCTTAATGACAGCAGCAACAACCAGCACCATCAAATAGCGCAGCGGAGAGCAGAGGACGAGAGCGAGGCTCTGAAGTTGGATCTCTTGGTTCAAATACCAGTTGCACCACCTGCTAGCTGTGTGACTTGGGCAAACGACTCAACCCCTCTGTGCCTCGGTTTCCTCATCTGTAAAACAGCGAAAGAATAGTGGGACACATCTCAGGGGTGGGGGAGAATCCACGTGAAGCACCTGGTCCAGCACCTGGCACGTTGTAAGCCCTTAACAAAGGTGAATAATCGTGTCCACTACCCTGTACAGGCAGAAGGATCACTGCTTTCTCCACACTAGTGCCAACGCTGGAGCTCGCAAGCACCAACAGCTTATTTCATGCCAAGATTTGCTCTAAGTGCTTTACACATATTAACTCATTTTGATCTTCTGGAAAATTTGATGAATAAAAACAATTCTATTTCATAGCGGAGGAATCTGAGTCCTAGCAGAGCCGGCACGTGAACCCCGCGTTTATCTGACTACAAAGTCTATGTCTGAGATCGGGGCTCTGAGAAAAACGTAGCTTGTAAACTGCTGGCTTGTCATTGTGCTCTGGACCAGTGACCTTAGAACCCAGAAACTTGGCCGTTCTTCTGGAAGTCAGGATATTGGAGATGGGGAGAAAGGAGAAAACTACTTTTTAAATCATTTACAACATAGAGACGAAGGCAGAATTTTGTAATTCTGTATAGTTTTCTGACACGTGTAAAATGCATGCATGCAAGCTCTGAATGACCACGTGTGATCCTGGGCACAGAGGCGTGACAGATGGAAGCCTCTTCCTCCCCTTTTCCGAAGCCTGATTTCTTTCAGACACGACTGTTGCTCTGTCTCTTCCTCCTCCTGATTCTTTCTCTTCTTCTTTTAAATCAATGTCAATGTTTACCCATCCCTTTCTCAGTTTTGCTCTGGCCATTCACCACTTGGGGCAGTGTGCTTGTTAAGGACAGAGAATGTTCTAGAACCTCACTACTCAAAGTATATGCCACAGACTGGCGACATGGACATCACTTAGTTGCTTGTTAGAAATATGGAATCTCAGACTCCATCCCAGTCCTACTGAGTCAGAATCTGCCTCTTAACAAGATCCCCAGGTGACTGTAGGCACGTAAAAGTCAGAGATGCTCTGGGCTGGAAGTAGCATGGGCTTTGGCACAAGAAAGAACTAGATTTGAACCCCAGCAGCCCTATTTATCACCTGTACTTCCTTGGAAAAATTGCATAACCTCTCTGAAATTGTTTTCTAAACTATGAAATGAACTTAATAGTATCTTGCAAGATTGTAAGAATTGATGATAATAAAGGTAAGTACATTTATTGCTCTGTGTCCTGTACAGTAGGAAATGTCTGACATCTATATTCTCTCATTTCATCTTCACAACAAAACTATTAAGTGGGAGCTGGGTATATCTCTGGAGGTAAATGAGGAAACTCAATTTAAGAGCGGGAAGTACTACACTCAGGGTTGCTAGTCAGTGGGTGGTAAAATCAGCACTTGTCAGAGCTTTGATTCCCCAAAGAGTGGAGAGGGTTATTATTATAATTATTCCAACCAGAATGGAGAGCCACCTGGGTATTCACTTTTTAATTTATTTCTTCAATTCCTGTGTATCTTGCCAGCACCGTTCAAGTAATTTCACATTCCTTATTTCACTCAACTGTTGTTAGGCAATGTATAGAATGTCATGACTTTAATGCCTGTAAAGCAATGTCCTTTCTAATGTGCACAGTATACTTCCACAAAGCACATTGGGCTGTGAGCAATATGGCTTCCAGGGATAAATATGAGTTGAACACCTAACAGTGACCTTTAACAGGTTCTCCCCCTGATGTAATTCCCTCCCTCCTCTCTAGGGCAGCTGGAGGGCAACTTCCTGTGCTCCTCTGAGGTCTGACCCCTTCCACACCGGCTAAGGCCAGAGCCTCTCCTTTTCCTCTTCCACTATCAGACAGAGCCGTGAATGCAGCCTTCTCCTGGGACATGCCCCATCTCATGGTATCTGGCCCATGCGGCCCTGTTTGAGGGGTGGTAATTGAGGAAGCATCAGGACCGTCCTCTCAGCAGCATCCAAGAGGGACCACACCCAGATGAAAATGAAGTTGGTTTTACTTGTGATTTCATTAAAAGGAGCTTTCTCCATGTGTTACTAGGGTTAGGGCACTTTAAGAAATATTACAGTTAAATAGATAAATCCTTACCGGGAGTAATGAACAGCGTCATCTCATAATCTCTTTTTCAGGAATAAAGATGATCCAGATATTATTTCTGTTAAGGATGTGCTGAGCATGTCATGAGTCAGCGGAATCTCTGAGTCCATTTGGGGCCACGGATGAGCCGGGAGCAAGTGAAGGAGGCTTTCAACAGAGCAGGCATCTTATGCCATGAGATCAGAACCAGGCATCATCAGACTTTGGTAAAAGAACGTAATAAAGTGATTTGTGGACCCACACTTTAACCTTGCTTTCCAAAGGGAGCTCATCACCCCAAATACTTCTCCCTGTCTCCTTGAAGACTGCTACACAATGGCCAAGAGCACGTAGCAAAGAAGAGCACTACTTCCACACTTTGCGAGTGTACTTGTGAGGGAGGCAAAGGAATCGGAGGGGGGGGCTGAGGAACGGGAGATGGGTTTTGACACTGAATGTGAGCTTGCTGCTCTGGGGTCTCTGAATGAGTGCCAAGTGATGGCTGCTATGCGATGTTGTGTGTCTGGCCCTGGGAGTTTCCACATACCCAGAGATCCTGTTTTAATTCACCTGTGTTTGTCTGTGCTCCCTCCAAATGATTCTGCACTTGAGGTTTAATTGAATTCCAAATCTCAGAGGCAGAAAATGAGCCTACCTGGAAAGAGGAAAAAATACGTGTGATATTCGTGCATTTGGAGTTTTCAACAAAGACTCCCTTCACCGAAACAATTGAGTAAGAGCTCTCAGTGAGACATCAGATGCATGGCTTTTGAAGCTTTAGTTTCAGATCTAACCTTTAATGGGCTTCCATAATGCCCTTGCGTTGGATTTGTCAAGCTTGAGTTGAACTACCTGCCGTAAAGGAAATGAAGGCAAAGCTTGTCTTCTTGAGCAATCCAGAGAAGAGCAAAGGTGATCCTGTTGGTTGAGCAATGGCTCCTTCTCTCTGAAAGCCTCTATTATAGCACTCTGCAATGCGGGGGTCCTTTCTCTCCTTATAATGTTGGGAAGTCTGGCACACAAGGTTAAATAGCCTTTTACACAGGTCTTTTGCAATTGGACTTGAAGGGTCTGGTTTGATCTCTCTAGAGGTTTTTGCATATACTGTTGCCAAAAAGGTCTCTTGTTATGATGTTTAGAATTTTAAAAAATGTGTTTTTAATCATATTTTACCAAATTAGCAGGGAAATTTATTTCTGATATTTTTAGTTTAGTGGAACAACATGGTTTCAGTTGAATCTAGGGATTTGAACCGCCATTATGGTTTCTTTGAGACTGAAAGGGAACTGGAGTCCTCTGTGGGGCAGTCCCGCTGGGCTGTGTCCCAGGCCCTGAGGTCGTGCAATCTACATGGAGCCCTGTGACCTCTTGCTCAGTTGACTGACCCATTTTTTTAATAAAACTTTATTACAACATTTAAAACTGGCCACTCTGTATACCTTACTGCCTAAAATGTTCTGGAAACTTCTGTAACTTTCATACATCGCCAAGGAAGGGTCCATGTCTGCATGGCGTCACAGGACCAGACAATTTAAGGAAATACGGGGATGGTTGTACACAGCTGTCTCTGTTTTTAATGTCAGAATCTTCCTCAGATGTCCAAGGCAGACCTCTTTAACCTTTGTGTGAGGAAAAGTGATTTCTCTTTTAATGACTTTTAATCCTTTTTAAAAACAATATTAATTAGAGAAAATTTGGAAACTACAGGTGAGTATAACATTAGTAATAGGAATAGTAATATTAATAACTGCTATAGTGATGACTGAGTAAAAGAATCAGTAATCCTACAATCTGGTGATTAAACAATAAAATTTTTTTTCACATACCTCCCCCACCCAGTGTGGTCTACATTTCAAATATGGATTTTACCGCACACATTGTTTTGCTATCTCCTTTGTCATTGAAAATGTAATTTCCCATGTGATAATTCTTCTACCACAGAGGTTGGCTAACCTTTTCTGTAATGAGCCAGACAGTGAATATTTTGGCTCTGTTGCAACTACTCACAATGTTGAAGCATGAAAGCAGCCTTAGAAGTGATGTCAAAGATCAGGCCTGGCTGTGTTCCCAAAAAACTTCATTTATGAACACTATCACACAACATCAAATATTCTTCTTTTAATTTTTTCAACCATTTGTAAATGTAAATACCATTCACAGCTTGTGAGCCACACCACACAGACAGTGGGAACAGGCCAAATTTGGCTTTTAGGCTATTTGCTGACTCTTCACCACGTCACCGTGAATGATAGTATCATGTTGTAGTGCACTGCACATTATTTATTTATGCAATATCTTAATGTTGGACATGTAGCTTGTTTCCATTTATTTTTTACTTTTTAAAATTGTATCATTACATCTCTGTAGTAAAATTGCTGGATTAAAGGGTATTCTCATTTCCAATGGCTTTGCTGTATGTTTCCGGTTTGCCAAACAGGCAAGGCCTTCCCAGCCTCAACCTCACTAGGGATGAAACGAAGATGCATGGAGGGGGAAGGTGTAAACACAGAGGATATGGTAATCGGTAGGTGCTTGGTGGTTGCCGTGAAAAGGCTGGTAAAGGGACAGGAAAGCAAGCTACCAAAAAAAGGAGGAAGTGAAGCTTTACGTCATCATTCTGTTCCTTTGGCAAATAAAGCAAAACTTCTGGAAAGGGCTTCAGGACTTTGCCAGATCCTGGTTTCCAGCCTGTGTTGCTGGCTCATGGGGTTGCATTTTAAATGGGGCCCATATGATTGACTGGGTCCTGACTCATCAGCTTCCTCAGTGGTCCACATGCTGCCTGACTGTCATTCCCCGAGTACGCCTGTCAGAGGGAGAGGCTAGGGCTGAGGGCGTCCAGCCGCCTCCACCACATGTGTGCATGATCATATCTCCTCCCCAACGTGGTGACGGGCCTGGTCACTGTCCAACCTCCCTTCCCTCCTGATGATTTACACTTCAAGCCTTCATATCCTTTCCTGCCGGAGACCTTTGTCAGGGCCCTCCTGGTCCACCAGAATGGTTCTAATAATATTAAACCACAAAATGGAAATGATCAGAGTCCCAATTCTTTACCTCCCAGAAAGCTCCTTCACTCATATGGAATTGCGTCCACTCCTCAGAAGACCAGCTGTGCAAAGGGCGTCCTGAGAGGGGAAGCCCTTTTCAAGTGCCACATGGCCTCACAGCACAACACTGCAGGGCAGGGCCTGCATGCCTCACATTTGCCCAGCAAAAAACAACTTTCAAGAGACTCTTTCTGGAATTAAGAAGATCCTATGAAGATTACACACTGCAGCGTTTCTTACAGGAAAGAAACGAAAGGACTTTTTCAGGCAACCAGCCACACAAGCCAATAGGAAACATTCATTTCATTTTTGCAGAACGATTTATTTATTTATCTAATACATGTATTGACACTCAACTTGCTCCAGCTCCAGTCTTCTCATTTTCTCCGTTGCCTACACATGAACCATGTCTTGGCCAGAACGAAGAGAGGATCTGACCTGAATAAACACCTACTGTGCCCCAGGTCGTGCTTGATGCTTCTACAGACATCATCCCATGCCATCTATAGAATGACCCTGTATGAGTTCGCTAGGGCTGTGGTAGCAAAATATCACAAACTGGGTGGCTTAAACAATGGAAATGTACTGTCTCATGGTTCTGGAGGCCAGAAGTAAGAAATCAAGATGTCGGCAGGGTTGGTTCCTTCTGAGGCTGTGAGGGAGAATCTGTTCCACGTCTTTCTCCTAGCTTCTGGTGGTTTGCTGGCAATCTTTGGCTTTTCTTGGGTCTTTGGCTTGTAGACACATCACCCTGATCTTTGCTTTCATGTTTACATGGCATTGTCCCTGTGTGCATCTTTGTCCAAATTTCCACTTTTCATAGGACACCAGCCATATTGGATTAGGGGCGCACCCTACTATAGTATGACTTCGTCTTAACTGATTACATGTACAATGAGCCTATTTCCAAATAAGGTCACATTCTGAGGTACTGGGGAACTTCAACATATGAATCGGATGTCAACATGTGACTGTTCTGGGGACACAATTCAATCCATAACAAATCCTATGCAGTAGACTTTACTCTCTATACTTTAAAGATGAGGATTATGAAGGTTTCAGAAAATTAGTAGTTTTCCCAGGTCATCTAACTTGTAAATCTGACTCCAAAACCTAAACTCTGTCTAGTGAAACTTGCTGCTTCTGAAGAGAGGGTGACTACACCCCACAATGTTGACTTCTGAGTCAGCTTTGAGGGTTTGCTGTGAACACGAACCCACAGGAACCTGAAGTGGATGAGTTCTGGTGGCCTCTTGCCTGTCTTTCTCCCCTCAGCCTTGTCTCTCGTCTGTTTGGATACACTTGCTTATTAGCTGCCTTTGTTATTTAAAAAAACAAAAACAAAACAGAATTAAAATTTGTATTACAAATAGCTGATTCCAGGAGCTTTTAGTTTTCTGCAAAATTAAATTCTAGAGAAACTTCTCCTGTATTTTCTTAGCAGGGAGGGAAGGGGCCCACTTAGATGCTTTTTGTGGGCTGCATTTTTAAGTGAATGCAGCTGGGTATTTTGATTAACTGCACATTGAAATCCTCTTGTAACTAGTGAACCAAGACAACAAAATGGCCTCAATGTGCCATTAAGATTGTTTTCCGAAATTATTCAAGTTAAACAATTCAATAGGATGTTGCTGTGCTCCGGTGTCTCCTGGAAATGAGGACTGAGGCTGTGAACAGTGACGTGTGCCAGCCTGCGGGAGACAGCACTACTGTCCAGTGTAGGAGGTCCAGGCCAAAGGCGCTGCCTTGTCTAGGAAGAAAATATCTGTGGAACTGACTTCAGTGCAATGCTTGATGTGTGTCAGGTGCTTAGTGAATTACAAATAGACTCACCAAAACAGTTTTGCACAATCCAAAGCGGTTCTGTAGCTGAGGTAAAAACTTCCCAATTTGCTCTGCAGCAGATATAAGGTGTTTCCATCCTCAAACGTCCACTTGTTTCTGTAGATTCTCAGAGCAACCCATGTAAACATTCCCTTTCCTTGAGATCATGTCACTTGGATGCTGCAGCCACATCCCTGGGTGGCACCAACAGATTCACACATTCCTAAAGGACACTTTTCTGTGAGCTGATGTCGGGACTAGGAGTGGGGAGGGAAAGTACTCAACATTCACTCAGTTGACATGCATCTGTCAGTATCCACTATGAGCTAGGTGCTGACGTCACAGAGATCAAAGGACATGCCACTGTCTGGTGGGGGAGGCAGATAGACAAGTCCAATTCCGGGGTGATCACCACTCTGATAGAAGCAGTTCAGGTGCTGAGAGAGCCCGGGGGAGGGGTAGGAACCGACATAGGAATGAGAAAAGGTCAGGGAAGGGCACCTGGGAGAAGCAACCCCTGAACTGAGTTTTGAAGAGAAGTAAGAGTTAGGCAAGAGAAGTTGCCCAGAGGGCCTCTTAGGCAGAAGGAATTGGACATGAGAAGCCCTGGCAGAGTGAGCGAGGGTCTTGCATTTAAAGAACGTCAATGAGCTCCACGTGCATAGAGAGGAAACTGCGTAAGAAAGCAAATTACAAGGTTTACAAACATTTTATAGTCCTGGCAGGGAAAATAAGACGAAGGATCTTCCAGCTCAGTGACGCATTACTTACCTACCAACAGCAGTAACATCTCATCTTTCCTTGGGGATGACTTAAGACCAGAGTACTTGGGCAGCTTGGCTTCCAGACAAACGGAGATTTGGGCCTCCCCATCTGCCCTCTTTGTAAATCTGAAAAGGCCATATGCAGTGTGGGTGCCCAGGAAGACTTGAAGAGTGAGGTCCTGTCCTTGAAGACTAAGAAATCTATAGATCTCCATCAACACATGACTGACAAATGGTCGTTTTTGCCTGTGCCTGAATCCAATCCAATCTAATGCATTTACTCTTGCTGCATGCAAAGCAGTCCTAGAGCTATCCATAACATTGCTAAAATCTTTGGCTTACGATTGTTTTTTTCTTTTATTAACTTCTCCTGATGCGACACCAAGCAAGAGCCCTGCCTTCCCTATGACACACCTATGGATGTTTGTTTTTCCTTAATCTTCTCTGTCATTCTGCCATCATAGAAAGACCTTGGGTTATGTAGTTAAGAAAACTGGGTTAAAATCATCATCGCCTTAGTTAATATTTATCTTGGATACAGGAATCCATAAATTGACTAAACATCTGGATTTTCTGGTCCTTCTTTATGTGATTATAGAGCTTCCAGATTAATCCAACCCCTTTAAATTGATCATATTCCCTAATGCTCATTAATTTAAGCTTTCTTAAGCCTTTTTCAGTATTTTGTCTTTCTTAATATGTCAGAGTTTGAATGGGAGAGGATCTTCTGGAAAATCACATACGCTTCATGAGGGTGGTGACAGAGTTGGCTTTGCACACTGCTGTCGTGCAGTGCCTCGAACAATGCCTGGGACTTCGATGGTGCCCCCCACAGTGGGTAAATGAATGAATGAAATACTCCTGATATGTTGTGGTTTCTTCTTCCAACTTCTAGCATCTTTCCTGATTAAAGCTAATTACAGCTTTTATTTGTGAAGCACCTGAATGTGCCAGGCACTCTGCTAAGCACTTCACATACCTTATTTTATGTAATCTTTATGTTTTATCCAGACACTCAGCTTGATGGTCGAGGGCATAAACTCTGGAGTCACGCTGTCTGGGTTTGAACTCAGATAAAGAATTATTTTCTGCATTAATTACACTGTTCTTACTTAGTAGAAGCTTCAGGGTCTTACATAGTTCTTCTTATGACTGCCATCAGCTCTTAAGGACTCTTGCATGAATTTATTAATAACAGCATGGTGGCCTTATAATAAAGGATTCATAAATGACTTAGAATGTATTGCTGTACCACATATCTCACAGCAATCAGTAGAAATATTGGGGGGTGACTAAAATATCATCAAAATAGTTTGTTGAGATGCTACATTAGCTACAAAAGAAACACTGTGCCTTCCCATCCTTTCTAAACACTTTAGCTTTTTACGGTATGTGTCTCTTAATATTCTGGGTGGTAATTTACAACAAATTGTGGCTTATGGCTACTAGGAAGTGTGGCAGGATTACAACCTTCCAACCTATAAGCAAACCTCAGTGAGATGCATTCCAATGAATTCATGAAAATTAACATAGCACAGCAGTAAGAGAGCCCACTTTGCTTACAGAGCCCAGAATGAATCCCAGGCCTTTTTATGGTTTCCTTATTCATTTTGTGTCAAGGATACTCCCCATCCTTGCAATGGCCCCTAATGATCAAAATTTTATCTGACTTCTGCTCAATATTTAGTAGAATTTCTAGTAGAAAAAATTAGTGGACTTAGGACACCAGCCCTTGAGTCCTGGTTTGGCTTCTAGTACGTGCTGTGATCTCAGGCAAGCTTCATAGCTTGTCTTAGCCTCAGTTTCCCAGTATGTAAAATAAGGATGCAGGTAATACTGGCTACAAAAGGTCATTGTGATGACTCAGAGAATAATTAAGAAAGAGCTTTGATGATGTCAGAGTGCTTTCAAAAGAGGTAGGGTTTTTTCCTATTCCCCTGTACAATAATACTTGTTATGTGATCGTCTATAGATTTACAGTCATGCTCCACATAACAACATTTTGGTCAAAGATGGATTGCATATATGACTGTGGCACCATAAGATTAGCACCATATAATGTAGGTGTGTAGTAGGCTACCCCACCTAGGTTTGTGTAAGTACACTCTATGATGTTCACACAACGACAAAATTGTCTCATGACACATTTTTCACTCTGTATCCCGTTGTTCAGTGATGCATTACCGCACTTAGAAGGAAATCGCATCCTTCTCTCTGCAGGGTGATTTTTCAGTTCCGCATGCTTAGTGGCAGGACTCCCTGGGCTACTGCATTGGGCACATCAGGACTCTCGCTTCCTTCAACTCCTTTATGGTTTCATGCCCATGGGCTCGCTCTGTGCTTCACTCCCAACAGCCAGCCCCTCCTTCTCATGGTGAACATCTGTCTTCAGGCTACTGAGACCAGTTTGCTTGTGCACGTGGACTCCCACTGTGAAGTGTCTGAAATCTTACCTCCCATGGTGGCAGCCTGTAACCAATGACCAATTAGTGCAGAGCAAATTCCCTGGCTCTCTCCTCTAATCAGGACAATTCTGACCTGTAACCTGACTGTTTCCAGCATTTCCTTATGGAATTGAACCAGGGTTATCCTCTGGTTACCCTTTGGTTTTCTTCCCTTCCCTTTTCTCCTTCTCCACAACCCTAATGGTTTTTCTGAGCAACACTAATATATCACTTTCACACAAATTCTGTAATCAGGGTCTGCTTCTAAAGAAAACTTCCTAAGAGAACTACGAATTTTTTAAGTAACATGAAAGGAATGGCGAAAGCTACTGTTTAATATACATGTGGAATGATTATAAATTCTTCAGGTAAAAGGAAAAGAAACTCCATTGAGGGATAACTTTGCTGGAAACACCTTGTTTATGTTTCTGGTTTAATCTTCTCAAAGATCCTGAAATAGATAAAATAATCACTACTTCAGAAATGAGAAAGCTCGGAGAAGCTAAGCTGCTTGCCCCAACTCGTACATCTTGGAAGAGTCTTGGCTGGAGTGTGATTTAGAGCTGAATGATCCCAAGTTGGGGTGGTAGACAGACCTCTAAGGTGACCTCCAAGGTCCCTGCAAGTCCTACTGAATATGAGATTCAAAAGGACACAAATCATAGTCTCTTTTGTTCATTAAAACTCAAGCACCTAGGACACTACTTGAACCATAGTGTGTGCTCAACAAATGTTTACTGAATGAAATCTCAGGAGTCATTAGTTTAAGAAGCATGCAGGGACACAGGGGACAGAAGTAAAAATGTATTTCCATTAAGACACAATTTCCAGAAAGTCTTCTCTTGAATTTTTTCATGGTCTCCAGGCCAAATGTATTTGTTTTCCACTGCTGCATAACAAATTACTACAAACAGCTGCTAAAACAAGACACATCTATTATTTCACGGGCTCTGTTGGTTAGGAGACTGGGCATGGCTACCTTGCTTTCCACTTCAGAGTCACCCTAGGCTGCAGGGGGTGAGGTCCGAGGGGCTGCTTACAGCTCCTTGCCATGTGGCCCACTTCGGAGGCCATTAGCAACATGGCAGCTAGCTTCTTCAAGGTCAGCAGGACTGACCTTGGTCCTCGACAAGTACACCACTTTTAGGATCTCTGAAGCCAGGTAAATGGATACAGTCAGTTTCCATTGCATGCTGCCAGGCCTGCACTCCACTCTGCACTGAATTCTGGAACTTTCCAGAGGCTCCCATCTCTAGCAAAACCCGCATTGAGTATCCTCTGCATAGCCCTTCCGTGAAAAGCAATCGGTGGTGATGTGGACCATGGAACCCTCTCCGTGGGCCGGGAGAGGCATACTGGAAAACTACTGGACGTCAGGGTTAGAAAAACTGGCTCTGAATCTTGGCTCCACGTGTTGCTAATTGTGTGAACTCGGGGACGTTATCTTACCTCTCTGAGCCTAAGAAATAAACATGCAATGACTGTTGAAAAAGAATGGAATAAGATTTATGCACATGGAGATATTAGGATATGATGATGTAAGATTCCAGGTAGAAGGGACATTAACAACAAAGCTATTGAGGTTGGGAATAATAGAACACAGTAGAAAAGAAAGTTTAGAAGGTAGGGACCAGATCTTCCTGAATTTTAAATACCAGGATAAAGCATTTGGGCTTTTTCTGCAATTCAAAGTTTTCAAAAGTGTGTTTATTACAACAGAAGTTTAGAGAAACATTGATAGAAGAGTGTCAGCAGGATTACGGGGTCAGTTGGAAAACACCCTGGGTTAAAGTCTAATGTTTGCTTTGCTTCATAGTTTCTTAACATCTTCCTGAAGTTTTTAATACGTGTTGTGCTCTCTAAAACATGGGGATATGTTTTGCAACCTTCCCAAACGTATTTGTTCACTGATTTTTTTTTCAAAGAGCATATTTCATAATTAGAACATAGAACCAATGTTGTTTAATGGAAAGAATTTCAAGAACTTTGAGCTGGAACGTGGAATGTTAAATCAAGATATGCTTTCCTGGAAACAAAGCCTATTGGCGACCCTCTGTTCTCTCCGCTCAGAGAACAAGCTTGCTCTCTTCTCTGTGGAGCAATCCTTTAGATCCATGAAGACAGCTCTCATTTTCTGCCTCAACCTTTTTTTGTCCATGCTAAATGTCTCCAGATCTATAAGCCATCTCTCACGTGTTTGCCTGTTTGCATTCCTCTTACCATCTGGTGGTCAGAAGTGAATTAGAATTCTCAGTGCATTTTGGCATGAACAAGGGAAAATGGATCCAGTGTTTTCCTCACATATAAAGTGAGGTGGGTGGACAGGACTGGCTTCCCTTTTCTTTAGTCTTAATTATATAATTTACTTATGGAAAACTTAGCTGTTTTCCAATTATTGTCAGCCGTGAAATCTGGACCTTTTTTCTTAGGACAAAAAAATCCACTGATTTCCTTCCTTGAGAGTTCAGTGGTCTGGAATATTTTAGGCACAAGGACATTGTGGGGAGGGGGGAAAAGAAAGCCAAATGAATTTTGTGCTTTACAGCAAAGGCAAGCTTTTTCTGGTTTTACTAATGGAAGGTGATTATAGAACATTTTAATGTCAGAAAGGTTTGAATGCCATTATGCTTCTCAGATCTTAAAGCTCTCCTAGTTAATGACTATTGCCTTGGTAAAGCGGGTGTGCATGCTCTCTTCTCTCTTAAACACACACACACACACACACACACACACACACACACACACTCCAAATGCAACAATAAGAAGTTGACTCTGCTGTTATTTGTCATGCCTACCAGAACTGCTATATTGCTGTCAGGTGGTGCTGAGCACGTGGTGCATCCTTTAACAGTACTTAGACATGCTGACATAAAATACAAAGACGATCCAATTACACTTTCTGCAACTGCGTTTCATACTGCTAATGCTTACAAATTAAGGGCGTCTGTCACTGCCTGCATGAGACCGTACAGAGAGCATCTCCAACCTCATGAATTTTAGAGTGTGCTCCCTGGAAATGCAGAAACTAGTCCAAAGGTAAGGAGTTGACACACAGCTCGTAATCCCTGTCTAGTCAGTATGAAAATCTGTCTGTGTGAGGAATGCAAAACTTAGTCACCCATGGAGTCCGGGGGTATCAGAAGTGTTATTTTACCAGATCAGAGGTAGTGAAGTATTTAAAGTGGAATTGCTTTTCTGGGTTGAAAAACATGTATGTGCTCAGCTTATTTCAATCAGCACTATTTGGTAGCTGTCCTTTGCTTTTAAAAACTTTCAAAACCTAATTACCTCCTCAATTGCTTCCATGAGGTCTATTTTAGCAGGCAGCCTGCAGAGAGCTGTGCACTCTGATTTTGAAGATAGGAGTTGAAAGGGACAACATAGATTGTTGAGTCTCCCCTTCTCAGTGTGCTCAGGACCCCCGTTACTCGGCACATACACCCAGTTAGGGGTCCTCAACTTGCATCTGTAACTGGCTCCTGGAAACCTTCATCAGTCGGCCATCTACATTTGAAAACTTCCAAATACCCTTCAATAAATATCTGAAAACATGTATTCCGTCCCATCCCTTATGGCTTTTCTTCTTTGTGCTAAATATCAACAGTTCCTTCATTCATTCTTCAAACACAGCTCAGTTCTCAGGTTCTCCTTCTGCACGTAGCAGCTGGTCAGAAGCTCTACTGTATCCAACAGTGGAGAGACTGCGTGCTACTTCCCTCATTCAGAACACCCCAAGTCTCTTACTGTGGTTGGCGAGGGTATTAACCCTCCGACCCACAATTCATACTGCAAGCTCATATAGACCATGTAGCTGACTCTAACCTTCCCTCCCAGTTAGTTTTAAAGGAACTCCTAATAAACCTATTCAGTGCCCCCTGCACTTGGGCAGCTGCGCTTCTGAATCCAACTTCATATCTTTACATTTTCTCCTGCCATAGAGTCACTTTCAGCATATTTTTCAAGCCTGTCTGGATCTTTCTGAATGCAGGTACTGAGTTCCCATGCACTGAAGATTCCTCTCACAGGTGCATCATGCCCAGATTTGACAAGCCTGACTTCTACATCTTCCTCTAATATGTCCAAGAAACATGCAGGCTTCTAACTGATATTAGTGAGTGACAGAAGTCTTTGTGAAATAGATTATGACTTTTGACTGGTTGCACACGCTTTAAGAGTCTAAGGTACAAAATGCTTTGCCATCAAAGATAATGGAAATGAGACTATAAAGCCCAAATCCCCTAGCCATAGACTCCATTTTTTCTCTAGCACTTCACGTCTGGGTGCCCGGATAGTCCCAGGCACTGGCCCGATTCAAGTCAGAAGGTGGGTGTTCTAGTCCAAGCTTCTCCACTTTGCATCTCTGGCTTTTGGCAAGTCAGTTCTTTTGATCCCACCCTTCCTGCTCTGTCATATATGGATAATAACACCTGTGTAGCTTATCTAAAAAGCTGTGTGAATGAAAAGCATAATCAGTATGTCAACTCTTAAGATATACATATTCGGAAATTACTATTAAGTGATAATCATTAGTTTCCTTTCATTTCATGACATATAGACATTTAAATGTTGGAAGCTTTGGCATGCTTATCTGAGGAAATCTCTGGCTTTTCTATTTATTTTTGTGTTAGAATGTCTACTTTTGGTGTTTCTGGTTCATGAGCCTTTTGAGTGAATTCATGGCAATGAGTGTTCTTGCTTCAGCACTTTCTGCTTTAAGGTTTCTATTGTGGGCGATGGGCCAAGTGCAAGACAGTGTGAGACTCCATCCTGCAAGTTCATGGTGACATGGGGACTTCTTCTTAGTGTTGTTTAGAAAGATCATTGAGTGGATAG
Organism: Tapirus indicus; assembly: GCA_031878705.1. Classification (NCBI taxonomy): domain Eukaryota; kingdom Metazoa; phylum Chordata; class Mammalia; order Perissodactyla; family Tapiridae; genus Tapirus; species Tapirus indicus. Next base: position 5,322,886 of record CM062923.1, on the reverse strand, counting down.
AACCTCAGACAGCAATATCAAAGGACGTTTCTATGTATGCTGGAGTCCAGGCTTGTGACAAATCAGGTTGCACTAGGTTGTAAGAAGTCGGGGCATTATTAAAAATAAACAGAAACTGACTACTTCTAATCCCCACCACCTTTGGCGAGGGAGCCACCCTTCCTCATTCTGAATGGATCTAAACAAGGAGCCCAGGTTACCATGGAGAGGGCACTGTGACCTTCTGTGAACTTCTGGGACTCGGACACCTCATTTCAAAATAGGACTGTCGGGTTAGATGATTCTCCCAAGTTATAACCCTCCCAGCTGGTGAGTGAGAGCGACTCTATAAGTGAATTGATCAAATGAATTGACTCTGTAAGTGAATCTCTTTGGAGATTTCTGTGGAAAAATTGAGCCCTAATAAGAGAGGCCCTCTTTCCGAAATACCAAGGCTGCTGTGTGCATGTGACCAGGGTGGGGTGTCAGTGGTGGTGTTCAGGCCTGTCAGCTCTGGTGACCTGTGTGTATGGCTCATCCCCACAATTATCTTTCCCTCTTAGCATCTTTAGGTTTCTATGAGGCATAACTAAAATGATGATGATAGACAGGTAAGCTCCTTTTGTGGGACTTTGTGACCCAGATATGTGCTGCATGCTCGCTACTGCACTGCTCTCCACTGGGATGCTGTGAGGTGGGGATTATCCTCAGTTTACAGATTGGGTTGCTGAGGCTGGGTAACTGTGGCTCATCTGTCCAGGTGACACAGCTCGTGGAGTCCTTGTCTGCCGTGTGCTGATGGCACGGAGGAGGGACTGGTAGATTATTGGCAAAGACTGTCCAGTTACTCTCATCCCTAAGTGTGCAATCCAAAGGTAAAAGCAGCTTTGACCAATGGAATGTGACAGAAGAGGTGCCTAGCCAATCCTAGCCACAGCCCCTAGAGGCCTGGAAGCTTCCACTTTTGCTCTCTTGGGAGCCTTGCATTATCATGAAAGAGCCACCCACCTCCTTCATCCCCAGCTGAACCTATTCAACCCAGAGAGGAAATAATAAATCGTTGGTGTTTCAGGTCACTATGTTTGAGGGTAGTTTGTTAATGATAGATAACTGAAGTGGGGACCTAAGTGTCTTTTCTTTTCTGGGCCAATATTTGAATTGGGATGCAGAGCATTGTTTCATGTGACAATGGACGTATGGTTTAGCCTTTCTGGGTCTTGGGTTTCTCTTTTCTACAATGAAAGTGTTGGACGAGGTGAAGAATGTGAGTACCAGATACGGGCACTGCCTCTTCTGCCTCCTGCTCCCACACCAGGCATTGCTCTCTGATTCCAACGGTCTGCCCTGGTGAATTCAGCTTGGGCCTCAGAATCCGATTCAACACAGAGTTCCAGAGAGAAGGGAGTATCAATGCCAATAACTTAGAGTTGGTATTCGACATGGAATCTGTCATCCCTTGATTAGACGATTTCTAAATTTCTTTCTAATTCTAACATTTTCTGAATTATCTTTTGGTATTGTGTAGGTGCCAGAAGAAACAAATTGTGCCTCTAGCTCTCTCTAACGCCTTTATCATTGAGTTAAAACCACTCCCAACTCCCAATCTGATGTTCTTACTGCAATACCATGTTTTTTGCTTTAACGAAATTCCAGGATCAATAAAGACGAGGCTAAATGTCCTTGCTAATATCCTACCTGAGAAGGGCACTACAGCCCAACCCAGCAGAAAGGCTGAATTTTGTGAACTTCTTGGCTGAGGATGAAGACGAGAGAAGAATGAGGAGGAGGAGGGGAAGGAGCAGGAGAGGGAAGTCAGACCGGTGAGGAGGAAAGACCTACACCTGCAGCATCTCCAGGTTTCTGAAGTGGCTTGATGTTGTCATTATTTTTTGTTTTAATCCAAGCACAGGACATTTTTTTCTATATTGTTATATTCTGTTCATAACAGCTCAGCTAAAGCCATGTAATGCTGGAGTCAGCTCTTCCTAAGAATTAGTCTTTTCAAACTGGCCATGGAGATTTGATAAAAGTCATGGGTTTTAACTGAATTTTTCCTAACGGTCTCCCAGGGATGGAAACTGGACTGATGCGGGTGGACTTTCCCGCACTCCATTGGTGAGGCCGCTTCGCTTCACACCGAGCAGACTGCTCTTTCTGTTCTAACCGGCTTTTCATAACTCCACAGGGGTGCTGTGCAAACCCTGGACGTGGCAAAGACTTCGTTTCCTGAAACTGGGCTGATTCTGCATCCAGTACCTGTTTCTAGGAATATCACACTCATCTAGCATCTTCCTTGATGAACAAGGACCCCCTCCCATTTTTATACAACTTCTTTTGCTGGTAATTTTATAGAAATACACAGATGCATTTCTATTAAAGTGACAACCTGTTGGGGGGAGCTGGGTGGATGGTACGGCTGCTTCCAAGGTGCCAGCGATCCCATTGGCTGTTCGCCCTTGGCAATCTTCCTTCCTTAATCTGTTGTCTGGGCCTTGACAAAGGTCACTAAGTATGGGCTCAAGCCTTCCTCCCCCAAAAACTTCCTATGACAACCTGAACTCACCTGTGCTGCCCCTCAGTTCCCCCTTTGACAACTATTCTGTGTCGTGAACATTATCAATTATCACACACGGCTGCTCTCCCGCCGGCGAGTGGGAGTTGGGGCTATTTCTGCAGCAGCTGCTGACTGTAGCCTAGAGCGTAGTACACAGGGTGGTAGCAGTTCCCACTTCTCCTTCTGCCCTCTCCAGCCCCCTGGAAGTACGGGGCACTTCGAAAATGTGTGTTGGGAAGGATGATGATGGAGGTAGGAAAGTATGAGGGAGAGGGGTCTACTCATCCCAGAAGCTCAAGTTCTCTGAACAAATCACTTTCCCTCTGGGGTCTCAGTTTTCTCTCTTGTTAAAGCAACAAGGTAGGGGCTGGCCCCATGGCATAGTGGTTAAGTTCGGTGTGCTTCACTTCGGCGGCCCAGGTTCGTGGATTTGGATCCTGGCTGTAGACCTAAACCACTCAACAGCCATGCTGTGGCAGCAACCCATATATAAAATAGATGAGGATTGGCACAGATGTTAGCTCAGGGCAAATCTTCCTCAGCAAAATAAGAAAACAAAAACAAGGTAGACTAGGTGACCCCCAGGGGTGCACGATTCTGTCCTCCAACAGGTGGTCCTTGGAAAAAGGATGATTAGTCAGCATCGGTGCACATGGCCCTCTCCTTTTGGGGTTCCCATCCTCACACATTGCCTGTGATTTGGGCTTTCACTGCACATTATGGACTGCGTGCCCTTCTGTTCCCTTCCTCTGTACACACACACACACTCACACTTTGCTAAGACTGCATGAAGGGCGGGGAATCAGAGCCACATTTTCCCGTTGGTCCTTAACTCCCCTGAGCCAGCCCTGTGTGTATAGAAATCATGGCTCTCATTTTCCCCAGTCTTTCTTCCTTTCCCTTAGTTGCTGAGTGGCACAAACGTCATGGTAATGATAGAATGTGGGTGATCATTCCGTGACAAAAACGTGGACAGCACGCATTAGGAGGTGTCACCATAAATAAGGAGCATGACCAGTTTACAGATCAGGAAACCAAGACCCAGGAAGTTTCGGTGACTTGACCAGGGGGATAAGTGCAGATCTGCGGCTTGGCTCCAAGCTGGCCAGGCTCCAAAGCCCACAGAGTTTCCGTGATATACTGCGCTGTGTTCACCATTGCCTTTCAAAACCTCTGGAAAAGTGAGTGATGCCCTCCCAGACCTGGGTGGGTGAAGGATGGATGTTCAAGATGCTGTCTATGTGACTGTTCCCAAAACACCCCGGGAGCCCAGTTCTCTTCTCTCCCTGAGCAGCTGCTTCCCAGCACAAACGCCCATCTGTGTTGGAGTGGCACGTTTGTTTCTTCCTCGTTAGCTTTTGCAGTTCCCACCTTTTATGGGATGTTCTTACTCTGGCAACACAGAGTGGGCTTATGGGGCTGGCAGAAGTGCACCGTTGGTCACTTTCCCACTCTCATTATGAAGAACGTGGGGACAGCCAACAATTGGCTTTTATGATCGATACTACCAGGATGAATTGCTAATAGACATGTCATTAGAAACCAAAGGGAGATATTTCATGGTAACTGTTTCTCATCTTTGCCTTTCCCCTTATCTGAACCTGACACAGGCTGCCTGAGAGCTGGCCCAGGCCAGCACACTGAGGGGGCATCTGTTGTGTGCTGCCTTCTGCACTAGAGCATCACAGAGCCATCTCTCCAGAGCTGCCCTCCGAGGGTCAGGAGCCAGCGGTGGCCCACCGGAGGAAGCCGACCCTGGGAGGGTAGCTCATGTGTATCAGGTCTCATCACTGTGGGCAGAACGCGGGTTTGGGACAGATGCATTTGGTTCAGATTCTGCCTCTGCTCCTTACAGGATCTGCGATCTTGGTCATTTCTCACTTTGCCAAATTCTCAGTTTTCACATCTCTACAATGGAAATAACACTATCAATCTCTAAAGTTGTTGAGAAGATCATGCCAGATAGTGTGTGTTACAATGTGTGGTAGCTAGCACAAGGCAGAGGCCAAAGAAAGGAAAACTGCATGTGTTGATCATAGTGCTGTGCTGGGGGCGACCAGTGCCCTTGATTACACAGTGGGGTCCACATCAACACCCCAGGTCCAGCGCTGCCAGCAGATGGCTACTGAGTGGCAGGACAAGGGGGTGGGAACTTGTCAGCAGGCACATTTGAGAAGCCCAGCAGTAGAAGATGGAGTCCCAGAGAGAGAGGGCAGGCTAGGAATAAGAGCCTTGGATAGCCCAACATGGGATAAACCTTGCAGGAGCAGGTCAGGCCTCAGTCCTGATGGACCACAGGGGACTTAGTCCTGGGAACAGGCAAGTGCGGCCCAAATATCTGTGTGGTGAACTCTCTCAACACCCAAGCAAATGGCACACTTGGGGATTGTACACTCCCTCTCACTGTTGGGGCAACTCCTTCTGCTGTCCTTGTGTGTCAATAATAATAATGAAGGCTGCCATCTTTGAGTGCTCAGTCCAGCCAGACACTGTGCCGAGCACTCTGCCTGTGTTACTCTGTTCTACTGACTCAACAATCCAGTGAAAAGTTTGTATTGTTGTCTCATTTTACACATGAGAAAACTGAGGTTCAGAGAGGCTATGTAACTTACTCAGGTCCTGCAGGGATTCAGACCCAGGCCAGTCTGACCCTCACACCATGCTGGTGACCACTTCATGACACTGACCTGCATTGATGTCCCTGCAGTTAGCTCGAGAATCACCCTCATGCTGGGTTCCCAAGATATGCTGGGATGACCTCACCCTCCCTCAGAACCTGGGACCTCTGTCTCCTGTCCCTCATCCTGTAGTACAAACTCCTCCAGGGGTGTTAATTCTAGGGGCTGGGAGCTGGTCAGACACATCCATCTGTACCCTCCACGGCCATGAAAGTTCTTTTCTCTCAATTCCCAGTTTCCTATTGGATCAGGTGAGAATTCAGTTTTTTTTTCTTTTTAATAGACTTTATATTTTAGAGAAAGTTTAGGTTCACAGCAAAATTGAGGTGAAAGTACAGAGATTTCCCATTAACCCCCTACACCCCAACATGTGCAGCTCTCCTATTGTCAACATCCCCCACCAGGCTGGTACGTTTACTACAATTGATGAACCTACATCGCCACATCATAATCACCCAAAGCCCATAGTTTACCTTAGGTTTCACTCTCAGTGTTGTATATCCTATGGGTTTTGACAAGTGTATAATGACATGTACCCACCATTATAGTATCATACAGAATAGTTCCACTGCCCTAAAAATCCTCTGTACTCTGCCTGTTCATCCCTCCTCCCTAAACCCTGGCAACCCCTGACCTTTTTACTGTCTCCATAGTTTTACCCTTTCCAGAATGTCATGGAATTGGAATCACACAGTATATAGCCTTTTCAGGTTGGCTTCTTTCATTTGGTAATATGCATTTAAGTTTCCTCCATGTCTTTTTATGGCTTGGTAGCTCATTTCTTTTTAGCACTGAATAATATTGCGTTGTCTGGATGTACCAGTTTATTTACCCATTCACCTGCTGAAGGACATCTTGGTTGCTTCCAAGTTTTGGCAATCATGAATAAAGCTGCTATGAACATCCATGTGCAGGTTTTTGTGTGGATATAGTTTTCAACTCCTTTGAGTAACTGGCAAGGAGCACAACTGTTGGATCATATGATAAGAGTATGCGTAGTTTTGTAAGAAACCAGCAAAGTGTCTTCCAAACTGTCTCTACCATTTTGCATTTCCAGCAGTGATGAATGCGAGTTCCCGCTGCCCCACATCCTCACCAGCATTTGGTGGGGTCAGTGCTCTGGATTTTGGCCGTTCTGATAGGTGTGTAGTGGTGACTCATTGTGGTTTTAATTTGCAATTCCCTGATGCCACATGACGTGGAGCATCTTTGCAAACGCTTATTCGTCGTTTGTATTTCTTCTTTGGCGAGGTGTCTGTCCAGATATTTTGCCCATTTCTTAATTGGGTTGTTCATTTCCTTATTATTTAAAAAATTCTTTGTGTTTTCTGGATAACAGTCCTATATAAGATATGCCTTTTGCAAATTTTTCTCCCAGTCTGTGGCTTTCTGCTTATTCTCTTGACGTTGTCTTTTACAGAGCAGAGCAGAGCAAAATTTAATTTTCATTAAAATTTAAACATGTTAATTTTTTAAAATTAAAATTTCATGGTTTCATTTTAATTTTAATGATGTCCACCTATCAATTTTAATGAAGCCAGCCTTGGTGGTCTAGGTTAAGATTCGATGCTCTCACCCCAGTGGCCCAGGTTCATTTCCGGGTCAGGGAAACACACCACCTATCTGTCAGTTGTCATACTGTGGTGGCTGTGTGTTGCTGTGATCGTGAAAGCTATGCCATCAGTATTTCCAACACCAGCAGGGTCACCCATGGTGGACAGGTTTCAGCAGAGCTTCCAGTCTAAGACAGACTAGGAAGAAAGACTTGGCCACACATTTCTGAAAAAAATGGCCATGAAAACCCTATAAATAGCAGTGGAGCATTGTCTGATATAGCACTGGAAGGTGAGAGGAAGGCTCAAAAAGACAAGGCAGAGCTCCACTCTGCTACACACAGGGTTGCTAGGAGTCGGAATCCACTCAATGGCACTAACAACAAAGCTGTCAATTCTTTCTTTCATGGATTGTGCCTTTGATGTTTTATCTAAAATGTTATCGTCATACTCAAGGTCATCTAAATTTCCCCTATGTTATCTTCTAGGAGATTTGTAGTTTTGTATTTTACACTTAGGTCTATGTTTCATTTTGAGTTAGTTTTTGTGAAGGATGTAAAGTCTGTGTCTGGATTCATCTTTTCATGTGTGGATATTCAGTTGTTCTAGCACCATTTGTCAAAAAGACAATCTTTTCTCCATTGTATTGTCTGTGCTCCTTTATCAAAGATCAGTTGATCATATTTATCTGGGTCTATTTCTGGGCTCTCTATTCTGCCCCATTGATCTATTTGTCTTTTCTTTCACCTAACCAGACTGTTTTGGTTAATGTAGCTTTATAGTAAGTCTTAAAGTTGGGTAGTATCTGTCCTCTGACTTCGTTCTTCTCCTTCAATATTGAGTTGGCTATGCTGAGTCTTTGCTTCTGCACATAAACTTCAGAATGAGTTTGTCAAGTTCCTGGGATTGTGAATGGGACTGAGTTGAATCTATAGATCAGGTTGGGAAGAACTGACATCTTGAGAATATTGCGTCTTTTTATCCATGAATATGGAATATCTCTCCATTTATTTAGTTCTTTGATTTCTTTATTACAGTTTTATAGTTTTCCTCATATAAGATCTTGTACATATTTTGTTAGATTTATATCTAAATATTTAATTTTTTGGTTGCTAATCTAAGGGGTATTGTGTTTTTAATTTCAACTTCCACTTGTTCATTGCTGGTATATAGGAAAATGATTGACTTTTGTATATTAACCTTGTATGCTGCAAACGTGCTATAATCACTTAGTATTATAGTGATTATAGCACTGGGAGTTCTTTTGTCAATTCTCTCAGATTTCCTGAGTAGACAAATATGTCATCTGTGAACAAAGACAGTTTTATTTCTTCCTTCCCAATCTGTATACCTTTTGTTTCCTTTTCTTGTCTTATTGCATTAGGTAGGACTTCCAGTAGGGTGTCAAAAAGGAATGGTGAGAGGAATAGCCTGGCCTGATTCCTGGTCTCAGTGGAAAAGCTTCTAGTTTCTCAGCATTAAGTGTGATAGCTGTAGGGCTTTTTTTGTAGGAGATAGAATTCAATTTTTACTTCTTCCATGCCTCCCTCTTATCAATCGTGTCCCTTCCCAGGAATGCATCTAAGGATCTCTGCTTTCCCAGACCTTCCTCTTGTGTCCAATCAGCTTGGGCTCTTTCCTAAGCTTCCCCGACATCAGTACAATGAAGCTCCAGAGTTCACCAAATGGAGCTGTCCATCAGTTAGGCCTAGCTGGCCTGGCTGTCACTGGGCTGATGAGCCTGGGGTCCGTTCTGAATCACACTGGGAAGGATGAGGTTGTGTTTCATGGAGCCCACGCACACTGTACTTCCCCTTGATGTACATTTTTACAAGTGGAAATCCATCGTGAATAAATGAAGCCTCACTGCTTACCGGAATATTTAATTAATCCAGTCACCCCATTTCCAGTTCATGGGAGATGAATGGAAGGTTTCCTTGTAGTTGAATCAAGTACTTTATTTATACAGCCATCTGTTCCAGTGAAAGCCTGCCCCGTGGAGCCCGCATGACTTTGGCACTGCTGTTTGGTTCATTCAGCTCTGGTTATTTGTTTTCAAAGTACCAGGAACAGAAACCTGAGCTATAGCAGAACAAAATGAATGGTGAAATATGTGGTTGGCTCCCTCTGCTAGTATTTGTTGGGGGGTGTGTGTGTGCACGCACGTGTAGGTGTATGCGTATGCTTATCACAGAAAAGGGAAACGGTGTTAAGGACTTTCATGGGTGCCTAAAGATTTAGAGCACAAGAGAATTTGAAAACACTTTTGTCAGCTCTCCCATAGTTGAAGGTAAAATGAAACAGCATGTGCCTACGACATTAACTCACCGACTATTATTCCCACATGACCTTTAAACATGCTGGGAACTCTCTTGGGGTCTGGAAGAAACTTAAACCAGAGTTACATCTCCCACATTGCAGTTCTTGAGCTCCCCCCTTTACTTTGGTTTCTCAGTGGTTTTCTTTTTTTTTTAATTCATAAAGTGGAGGGGGTCAGTTTCTCTGAATATGTTCTTGTTACATTTTGTTTTCGTTTTATATGTTTTGAAGTTTACAAGGAGATTCTGTTGGTGTTGACCAGATTTGCAAACTCATTGTGAATATGCCCCCTCATTTCCAAATGGCAGTATCATAACACCAGCCTCATCACCTCCCTCCCCCTCTCTCACTCTCTCTTCTTTCTCCTCCCGCTCACTCTCTCTCACACCCACTCACTCACAAACAGGCTGTGGGCCAGTACAAAAGTAGTCTTTTCATCAAATGGGTGCTTTTTCCTGATATGATTCACGAATCATCCATGTTTTGTATTTCAGCCATTCCCAAACCCGCTCAGCTCTTGGGAGCTCTGTGGCCCTAAAATTGGTTTGGTTAATAGCCCAGCAATTTTCTTGAATAGCTCCATGAAACAAGCCCCATAAAAGTAAAAAAAAAAAAAATTTTCCCTATTAACACTTCAAAAAACCCAATTAACTGACTCAGAGTGCCGCAGGGAAGGGAGAATCTTTTCCCAATTATAACAAGCTCTATTTTGAATAGGAATTTAAATCCTTTTTCTATAGAAGCTTGAAGGTGAGGTAGCTCTCCTAGATTCTATATTTCTTTCACAAGGCTGAAAATACAAACAAACCCAAAAAGATTCATATGTACAGCCTAGAGCATGGTAGGTCAAGGTTCCTGGAGACTTGACCAGGTCAGAGACTTGTGAGACAGAGAGAGGGAGAGGGGAAGTAGAGAGAGAGAGAGATAAGTGGGGGAAAGACAGAAGAGAGGGAGAGAGGGAGAGATGAGAGAGAGAGACAGAGAACAGAGGGAGAAAGAGAGGGAGAGGGAGAGGCAAGAGGAGGGAAGGGTGAGGGGGAGAGAGAGAGAAGTAGGGGAAAGAGGGAGGAGAGAGGGAGGGACAGAGAGACAGAGATCAGCCACAAGCCCTCCAGTCCTCTACCAGTAACTTTGCACACTATGCCCAGCTTTACTGTAAACCGATAACTGTGACATAAGGATTGAAGACCCTTTGAACTGGGTCCAGTGAGCAGGCGAGAAGGGTGCCTCCTGCATGTTATGTTATCCTACATGTTCCTGTCAGTAGGAGTGACCAGGCAACTCATCTGTGGCTTTATCTGCTTTTGTGAACCCAATAAATGGTATCCCACTTGAGACAACAAAAAACATTGATGAATCCTACCTAATAAGGCCAGCTACTTCAGGGGGAATAAAAAAGACACCTAGCATTATACGTTTATGCTTTCAAAAGGAGATTTTGCTTTCTTGTCTCATTTCTATGTTGAAAAGCAGGGGAAAGCCACACCACACGCACCCCACCCCCATTCCGTTAATTCTGGGCTTTGTGTCTGGGGGTTGGTGGGGAATAGACTCACCAGTGAGCTAATCACAGTTGTTGGGTGGGAGACGTGGGGGCTGGCTGTTAACACTGCCAATTCCAGAGGGTGGAGGGTTAAAGCCGGAAGACATGGATCTGAGTCAATATTCTTAGAATCCAGCTAAAGGAGGGAGAGAATGATGGAAGAACAGATGCGTTCCATCCAGAATGATTTAAAAGTGAAGTTAATTACATTTCTGTTTCTAAAACCAATATTTGATAACTATGTAACACTCAAGAAAAAAAACATACAAGACCCATCATAATTCCAGCATCCATTGGCCATGTTAATTATGGTGGTTAATGTAATTATTATTGATTATATTTAATACTATAGATAATTTAGTGATTACTGGGCTGGGTACTCAATAGAGCTCACCTGTACTTCCTACAATGCCCTAGAATATAGGTATTATTTTCTTCTTTAGATCACTGAGGACACATTTTTTATTTATTTATTTATTTTGGTGAGGAAGATTGTTGCTGAGCTAACATCTGTGGCCAATCTTCCTCTACTTTTTATGTGGGACACTGCCACAGTGTGGCTTGAGGAGCGGTGTGTAGGTCCACATCCGGGATCCAAACCTGCGAACTCTGGGCCACCAAAGCAGAGCACACAAACTTAATCGCTACACCACCCGGCCAGCCCCAAGATCGATGAGGACATATTTTGTATATTTCTTTCAAGTTTCCTTTCTTTCTAGGCTTTTAAGTGTACTTAGGTTAAGTTTATGAAATCTTATATTCTTTTCTCACTCAACAATGTGAGAAGCTGCATATTTCTACAAACTACATTTTAAAATAATTGTATAACCTTACATGTTATACTTAGCCATTTCTCTATTTTTAGATATTTATGTACTTGCAAAGGTTTTTGTCTTGCAAATAAGATAGCATTATGGATATCTTTTATTCACAAAGCTAAGTATTCCCTTAGGACAAATTGCCAGAAGTTTCCCAGTCATTGAGCACTTTTGAGGCTCTTGATACATACGCCAAATGGTTATGGAGGGAGATTATAGCAGTTTATGTCTGCTGACACTGTGTGAAACCATGACTCACGAGCAACTTCGCCCGCATTGATCAAGAGCCTTTTGCTCAGGTGACCGTTGTGTGTTTCAAACTATAGTATGAAGTTTGTTTTCTTCAACCCCCTAAGGGTACATGAAACACTCTTAGCTAATCCTAAAAATGTTGATGTTTGACTGGTTATTATTTATTAGCAAGTGCTCTGCAAGTTGGTTATGTTGTTTCTATGGTTTTACATTTTTTAAGTATTGTAAATTTTTATAGTTTCTATGCCCTTTAGGGTGAGCAGTAAATGTGTTTTCTTTTCCCTGAAAAGGAGACAGAGGTATACAGAATACTTATTTGATTTATTCACTGTCTCACCCTAAATGTAGGCATTAATGTTTAGGAGTTTGCCATTTACCCACAAGCCTCAGAGATCCATGTTCCTCTGTATGGTCATTATCTTATTTTTTGAGGGAAAGAAATCCTACTAATGGTTCACCTATGACAAGGAAAACAACAGATAGGTTTTCAAATCTCTCTTGTTGAACATTCCAAGTAGAAACATTGATATTTTGGCAGGCCTGTGGTATTATAGACACTATTGGTGGAGTAAAGATATGTTGTGTGTGCTGGTGAAGATCCTTGCAAGCCATGGTGGATCTGAGGAAGCCATGGTGGATTGTGGGAAGCCATGGTGGATCTGGGGAAGCCATGGTGGATTGTGGGAAGCCATGGTGGATCTGGGAAGCTACAGTGAATCTGGGGAAGCTGGGAAGGTTGAGGAACCACAATGCATTTCCCTTTCTGTAGAGTGTGGCTTCAAAACTGAGTGGCTGATGTTTGTGTAAATACGTTCTCAGAAGGCAAATGAGGGAAGAGAAGGGGAAAGCAGCGTCAGCTTGTTTGTTAGTAAAGGTATCTTATTGCCAGTGCTTTGTTATATTTCGACTTATTTTCCTCACAGAACAGCTGGATATTTTCTCTCTTTTCTGAGACCTGTTTTGTTATTCCTGGAAAGTTCTTCAGCACCAACTCTGAATAATCCATTTTTATTACAATCAATTTTCTGGAATCAACCTGTTTTGAATATTCTGGATTGTTCTCCAAACTCCTTTCTGATTATTTCATTATTATTGTGATAAGTTTAGTGGCAAAAGCACTTGTGTGGGAATCCATGTTTAAGTCTCTACTTCAGCAATTCACTTGTCCTTTTGGGCTTCAGTTTTTAATGTTTCCCAAACTTTGTCAGTCATGTGAGTTGACTGATAAAAATACAGTCATAAGACCCTTTTCCAGGAAAATCTGATTTGGGGTTCTGGGAGGATTAGGTACATGAGTCAATCAGATGATTATCAAATCTAGGAAATAGTGGACCAACTAGACTGCTGCCTTACATGTGGTGAGGGCTTTACCTGGGAACTTATAAGAAATTCAGGCTCTCAGGCCCCACCCCAGACCTACTGAACAAGAATCTGCACTTTAACAAGATCCCAGGAGATTCGTAGGACATGAAATTTTGAGAAGCACGGGGCTAGATGGTCTCTAAGTTCTTTTCCACCTCAAAAACACAGTGATTCTGAGTTTTTCCTCCATGTTCCAATGCTATTTCCAGCTCTTTCTCCATTCTTCTTTCTCTGACATGCTGAGGAAAAATTTCTCTCTGTTACGTAGATATCGTGTTCAGTGAATTTCCAATTTCTCTGCAAGGGGCTTCATGTGTAGAAGGGACTTGGGACTCATGGGGTTAAATGCAAAACACATTACCATAGGACAGCTGCCAAGGCATCACATTGTGAAATCTGATAAATGAAAAATGGGCATGGTATCAAATTTAATCACATTTGTATTCAGATGTTGTTGAGAGCAGACACTGATTTATGAACTAGCAGCAGACACCAGATTTCCTGCCTATGTTATATACATATGAATGGGTGGACGATGGATAGATAAACAGACAGTGAAATTATGTTGCAAATTACATGGCACCAGACCTGTTTATAACCTAGATCTCATCAAACTGATATTAAAAAATACTACAGATATAATTTTTTCCTGGGCAGTGGCTGTTGGTTTACTTTCACCCTGAAGAAGAGTTTTCTTTCAAAGGATACTCTTGCATAATTTGTGCAGGGTTGAAAATGCTCCTGCTTTGCTGCATGGCTTTATTTGTTTATGAAGAATATTCCTTATGAGATGGAAAGGGACAGAGGAACATTCAAACCATTGCTGCACTCTGTTGCACACTCCCTCTCGCCCACAACTCCATTAAAATATCGATAGTGCAAAGGGCTGCTCTATACATCTGGGACTCTGTGCTTGACTAAGCCTTTCAGATGAGCTGGGAGGTGCTGAGGCGGAAGCGGGGAATGTTCACCATGGATTAATAATGAAGAAGATAAGGGACTTTACTCACAACTAGGCACCATAGGAAGGACTAGGTTCAGTGTTTCTTGGACATTTACAATTTTAAAAATAAATCAATCAGATGACAAGACTCTATTTTAGGACAAGTCATTGCTCAATATCACCAAAGACATCTAGCCATCTTTGAAGTATGATTTCTTTACCATGCCCTCTGTCTAGACCTTTTCCTTGCAGAGACTTCTCAAATTTGGCAAATCTGGCCAAATTTTATTTAAAAATGGTCACTTAGATATATTCATTCACTTTCAACAAACATTTATTGAGACCCTATGTTGTGCTGTGCACAGGAAGTATAGAAATAGATGACCCAAGGTTGGCCACCATGAAAAAAGGCTCAGTATCTGAGGACAAGTCAGATAAATACAGACAATTTCAATACAATTAACAGGAATAATTCAATTCGGCACAGGAAACTAGAGAAGCCCAGAGAAGGGAGACCTAAATCAGACTGGGAAGTTATCAGCCAAGGATTCCTGAAAAGGTGAAGCTGAATAAAATCCTAAAGAATGAGCTATCTCCCACCTATCCTTGAAGAGACGGGAAGGTCAGCATTCCTAGTGGAGGAATAAGAAGGGGCGAGGCATTCCCAGTGTCAGAAACGATGGAGGTCGGGAAAAGCATGACAGTCAGGGGATAGCAAGCAGCTGTGGTATGGCTGGAACAAAACTTTATGCTCTGGCTTCTGGGACACAGGGTAGAAAGCAGCAATCACTGTAATATGACCTTGAGGTGTCCAGATTTACTCTCTAGGGGAAAAATCATGATGGTGGCCACCTGAACAAATGGACTGGGGTGATGTGAAAGTTAAAGAATGGGAACCATTCAGAGACCCAAGGACAATGGGGGCCTCAGCTGATATAGAAAGTTTTGAGAGACCAAAGGACCCAGTTTTGAGTAGTTTCAGGCCTGGGTGCTGAAAATATTCAGGACAAAATAGACGTGGCAGATGAAGGAAAGAGAATTTTAAAAAAGGATTCCTCCTTTGAATTCTAGGTAGGTGATGATGCCCTTTACTGAGAGAGGACATACAGATCAGGAGTTTGCTTTGTTTTCATTTTGACTTGATTTTGGTGGAAGTGGGGGCAAGACAAGGTACCACTGTGAGTTGGGGTGGAGATGACATGAGTTTAAATCTTCCCTTCTCTAGGGAGCTTTCCCTAACAGTCTGGAAAGTAATCTCCTTCCATGCTCCTTTAGGAAATAGAGCATGTATTACCCACTGAGAATCCCTTGCTACTCTGAATTTTTAGTTCTAGTTTCAAGTGCTGTCTTGTCTTCTTAATTAAATTTCTCCTCAAGGGGGAGGACCATGCCTTATTCTTGTTGGATCATTCACAGAACCTGAAGCATTGTGTTGCATGTAGAAAGTATTGATTGATGTTTGTTAATTGATTTGCCAGGATTTTTTTCTCTGAACACATTCCCAAGAAAGAGCCAAACCCAGAGTTAGGAAGCCATCTGGCAAAAACTGCTTGATAGAATGCTTCTTGGCATCCACATCTTAAAGGTCTTAAAATAGCTAACATTTATTGGACATTTTCCTATGTGCCAGGCATTGTGCTGATCCCATTTTATATATGTTATCTCATGTAATCTTCAAAACAATCTTGTGACATAAATGTTATAAATATTTCCATTTTAAAACTGAGGAAAATGTTCAGAGAGATTAAGCCACTTTTTGAGGTCAGTAAGTGAGAGACATGACTCAACCAGAGTTCTGGGTCTACCAAATTCAATGTCCACGGAATCTGTCCACAGGTAGAGAGCACCTATCATCCTCTTCTTCTTCTCTCTCCATTTCTATCTCTACCATCTAAAACCTTGATATGCTAAGACTAGATGAGCAAGAGACTTACCCATGGTTGCCTGTCCAGAGCCAGAGCCAGGATTAGAGCCCAGATCTTGTGACACCATACTTCCTACTCTACTACACTGGTTTTACAACAAAGCTATTGAACCAAACTTTCTGCTGGGCACTCTAGGTAATAGAAAGAAATTCAGGGACCGCTATTTGCCTCCAGAGGCCTTATAAACTAGTTTGGGATGCAGGACAGAAGAACTTAGGAAGTTAAATACTAGAGTTAGCTTCCCTGGGAAGACCCTTAGAGATAATGCACTGTAGGAAGGAGAATTTGACACAGTGGATATTCGTCCTTCAGAAAATATAGGGAGGTAGTGTTTCTTTCTTAAGATGTGCACATCAAGATCGGTTGATAGAATCCTCACAGAGCCTGATTCAGTCCCATATCACCTGTTAATAAGTGGTTACTGATAGATAGGTATTTCAACAACTAAAGTTGTCAGAAATGGAGTAGGTGAGTGTCGGTATCGGTAAAAGTCCCATTGCTATTGTTATTCAAGCTGAGGCTGGATGACAAGATTTCTAAGATTCAAGAAGGAATTGCTGTAGTGAGTGTGGGAGGGGTTAGTTTGGGAAGATTGGTCTGGATGACCCCTCCAGCATTAAGTGTTCTCATTTCTTTCTAGGGATCTTGTTTGTTGCTGCAAAGCCTAACCACCTAAATCTTGCTCCCTATATTGATTGACAGTTTTTTCTCTGAAATGGTTCTTATACCAATGAGTCCACTTCCTGGTGTAGGTAGATCTAGAAAATGGTTTCTCCCATTTTAATTGGCCCTGGATTTACACCTCACATGGATCTAAGGCTTTCAGCATGGTCGGGACTATATGCCTTTCCAAAAATTCTCTGTAGAACATGAAGTTAGCCATTTTGGATTCCAAGAGTTCCTTCTTCCCATCGGAGAGAATTAGTTCAGATTAGAATGTGAAGGCCCTTCCATATCTCCTCAAAATTTAAATTATAGTGTGAACAACAATTCAAGTCCATTTTGAATATCCTGCTACTCTTGAAACCTGACAAAATCCGAATCTGCCTAAAAACTCTCCTAATCATTACGGACAGTTCACAAAGGCATTATTGGTGACCTGAACTTGTCATGAAAAGTCAACCTTGGGTGAAGCAAGAGTGAAGAGTCATTTCTGTCATTCCTGGAACCAACCAAATTGCAGAGGCCAAGTGAAAAGCAAGACCTTAAGATGTGTTTTAAAAGCTCTGTGGGCCAAAGACAAGTTGAATTTCCTGCTGGATTCAGCTCTAACATATGTGTGACATGCTTGGGCTGGGGTGATAAGGCAGTGGGAAGGGGGACTACTGTTCTTACGAGATGAAGCTCTGAAGTCAGATTGTCAGATCTGAAGCCCAGCTCCACTGCTTACTTGTCGTGTGACTTTGGGCAAGTCATTTTCCTTCTCCCTGACTCATATTGGAGGTAAAATAAATAATAGGCTGAAACAATCCTAAAATAGTTCCTAAATTTATTGTAGGGATTAAATGAGCCAATACTCTTGGAGCTTTTAGGACAGAGTCTGGCGTAAAGTAAGCACTCAGTAAATGTTAACTTTTATTACAAGAGCAATTATAATTGTTATTCCTGGGAGTAGAAATAAGGCAGAATCACTAGAATTGGAGGAATGGCAGAAAAAGAAGGAAACATGAGAGGAACAGGGACATTTCAAGGAAGAGGTAAGGACATGGGGAGAGAGAAGTTGTGCCCTCGACTGGTGCCTAAACTAGATTGTAGACTCTTGAGACGCAGCCTTGTCTTTCATGCTGGGCAGGATTCGTTTTCTCTCAGGACGTGACAAAACACAGAGCATGCGGGGGTGATCAGTGGCTGGTTGGTATATCTATAGCTCCAGCTGAAATCAAGGTCACTGTGTGCTGACCTCTGAGTTTGTAAGATTAGATTGATCACTCACTGGCGTGTGGAGGCCCCTAGTGTAGAACCTTGGTTTTCCAAATCCAGTCCCTATTCTGATGAGTCTACACCAGCTGGCTGTTTATGGCCTGGCTTCTAGTTACATCTGTACAGCTTGCATGACTTCCTCTAGCATACTCCCATCAAACACTGCTGCCCTGGGATTGTTTGAGGTCATCTTCTGAAACATTAGAGAACTGGAAACCTTTTCACAGTTGGGGCACTCGGAGGATTCCTGGTGGATACAGTCTTCCATCTCCAGCCAGGGCTCTGCACACTGCTCGCTTATTCCAGAACTGAATGTAAGGTGGTATCTGAACTAGCACAAAATTGCTGATGTAATTGTTTTTTGTCATTACTTTATATTTTTTCAGGATTGTCCAGATACCCCTGACATGTGAAGACTTCAAATGAGCTATAACCCATGATAGGACATGGCATGGTGAGCCCGTGGTGACTCTTGCTCACAGACCCCTGCAAACCCATGTTCATGCACAGAACTGTCCAACACACTCTCAAATAGGGCCACTCCCCTCCTCTGATTCCAGCCCTCTCTGTCCTTAGCCACAGACCATGTACTTGGTAGACAGGCATTTCACTTATCTCTGATTCTCCAGAGCCTGACATGCAAGAACCTCTGTAAGTAATAGATAAATGAAGAAAAAGATTAAAACAACATCAAGGAAAGAGGGCTTAGCCAGATGACAGATTTTCAGGCCTCCGTCTCAGAGGCCCAGCGGTCAGATTGATGTTTTTACGCTCTCTTAAATATAAAAGTCACAGTTTGCTTTCCCTCTCAGTGACCATATACAAAGGCTCATTCATAATTAATGCACCAAGCCCTTAATAAAACAAACCGCATGTCATCTTTCCCTTTTTTTTTACAATACCAAGTCATTATCTCCTCTGGAGGAAAGCATTTTTTCTTGTGAGGAAGATTAGCCCAGAGCTAACATCCATTGCCAATCCTCCTCTTTTTGCTGAGGAAGACTGGCCCTGGGCTAACATCCATGCCCATCTTCCTCTACTTTATATGTGGGACTCCTGCCACAGCATGGCTTGATTAGTGGTGCCTAAGTCCGTGCGTGGGATCTGAAACTGCAAACCCCGGGCTGCCAAAGCCAAGCACGCAAACTTAACCACTACCCCACTCTGCCAGCCCCTGGAGGAAAGCATTTTTGACCCCAAACAATAAAAACAGTGTGGTCAGTCTGGTGACTTCAGTGAATAAAAATATTGTTTCTTGTTACCAATAATATACACTCAACCATACTCTTCAGCTTTATTATGGTCTAGGATACCAACCAAATGTCGGTTACGAGGATTTTGATAAAAGTTACTGTGAAGGTCTGGTTCACTGCAGTGATCCATAGCGGAAAATGTAACGCTTTGTATGTAGACGTTCTTGAGGAAGCCGGTCTCCCATCCATCTACGAGTCCAAGAAGGGAGAACAGTGCCCTGCATCTCTGCACTCCTAGTGCCACACTCAATACCTGGACCTCACCTGGTGCTTAAAAGATACCTTCTGAATGTTGAAGGAGTACTCGGCCACTAGTTATAATGCTCGCTTCCCCAAATTGTTTTCCCTTGGAGTCTTTTATCCCCACCTATAGAAAGGGAGGCTGTCACTAGATAGAGCTTAAGGCCCTGCCACATCTGTCTACAATGTTGTGAGTCCACCCATATTGGTAATGGCGGATGTTTTGCTTCTGGGCATTGCAGTGGCTAGAGTGATTACTAGATAAAATTTTGTAATCTGGTGAAATCTGATGGCCACAAATATTTGAGTATGCCTCTGTATCTTTTTAAAGGAAGATGGAAATAAAAACTTGATTATGAATCAAGGTTGAAAAAGCTTAATGTCCCTGAAAATATTTTGATGTGCAAAAGTTTACCTATAAATTCTAAGGAAGCAAAAAATTCAATTTAAATAAGATTTTGTGTTAAAAGAAAGAAAAAAGTTTTCTTTTCTTCTTTTGAACTTATACCAGAGACAACACAGGCCCAAACAGCATTCTGTAGAATAAGAAACTCCTCCAACTTAAAAAATCTTTGAATATAACTCTTAATCTTTTCTATGGTCTTGAACTTTTTGAAATTAATGAATCTAGAACCCCCCTCTACCTACACATGTCACAGTTTTTTTTTAGGATGTTAGGATCTTCCTGGACCTCTTGAATTAGTGATATTTCATGGGATTAAGAGTCAGGATAGTGCTTCTAGCTCTGCCACTGCCTGGATGTGTGATCGTGGACAAATGACTTCCCTTTGTTGTTGTTTTTTTTTTTTTTTTTCTCTCTTTTCACTTACGAAGCAAAGTCATTGCAAAAGATGATTTCTTAACCCTTTCTGGCTAAAGTTTTCCATGTTTCCTTTATTTAAACTGAATAGTCCGTGACTGGAGAATTTCCCTAAAGGATAAGTAAGCAAGAAAGTACAGAAGGAACGTTAATGCCTCACTATCCTGCCTACCTGAATTCACTCTGAGTTTCACCCAGTTACACTGCAGTTTTATTATGGCTCAGTAATATGAAAAAAATATGAGGTAGTAAGATTTTAATAAAGTTATTTTGAAGATTTGGCTCATTGAAAACTCAGAGAAGTACCAGTAGGAACTGGAATGACATATAATAGAAAATGGCATGTTTAACGGGATGTGTTTTTGAGAACTGGATATAACAGATTTTGCATTTTCCTAGGAGAAAGGAAAAGTGCCTAAATCTGTGAAATTCAGGGTGTAGACTAGAAGGATCATTGGTTTTATGCATGCTGTGAGCACTCGTGATGTCGGAGCTCAGTTAAAAATAAAAGTCTTTGGGGCATGGGACAGGCCTATACTCACAAGTTTTGGAATTCAGATTGAAGAGTTTTATTTTATTTTTAAAAGGCTTTTCATGAGCCAAATGTATAAGGTTGCAATATTTATTCAACTCAACTGGAGATCTTCTGAGTTGAAACCAATATATTTATTCCACGTGACTTTGGCTTGCTTTGTGGTCCCCATGTGGTCCATCGCCCTCTTTCAGGAAAATGAGTCCCTGGAGACATGATAAAGAAAAGCACATTCCTCCTCCAAACAACGAACACTTACAATTTCTCAGCTTTCTAGAAAAAGAGGAATTTATCAGGGTAGAATCACGCTGCTCATTTTCAAGGGCATTTTTTGTTGGTTTTAAGCAATCATTCCTTCCTTACTCCAAATTTTTAAAAAGGAGGAGGGGGAGAGGGTGAGAAAGCAAAGTTCTTATTCATCTGGTCACCAATTTATTCCTTCTACCAAATGTTTTCTGATGCTGTATACACACACACACACACACACACACACACACACACACGCACATACTTGGAGGAGATGTAAAAGTTGTGTATTTTCTTCATACTATTTAGTGGAAAGCCAGACAAATAAATTAGTGAATATGAAGCAGTGAGAAAAGTTTATAATAACTGCATCCACTTAAGTATAGTATAAGCCGATAATAATTTCAATCAGCCAATGGGTGGATAAAAATTTTCTGACAGAGGTGACGTGCTTAGATTTGAAATAGGAGTAGGCATGAGATGCTAGATGAAAGAGAAGAAAAGATATTCTAATTGTAGGAACAGCCGTGTAAAGGAAAAGAGGCGAAAACCCACAATATTGAAGCAAAACAGGAGGGAATGAAGCATGTTGGCAACAAGACCAGGATAGGGTCTGTTCACAATACTAAATGCTAAGCTAAAATATATGACTATGATACTGAAAGGCAGAGTGAGCGGGAGGAAGAAGAAAGAGGCCATTGGTGGATTTTCAGCAGAGTTGAAACATAATTAGATAGTTTTTAAACATCACTCTGGCAATGGTTCCTGGGATGTGTTTGGAGTGGGGGGCACTTAGAGGAGGTAGGCAAGATGGAAGGCTATTGCTAATAATCTGTGAGCAACATGACTAGAGCCTGGTTTTAGGCAGTGGCAGTGATGTTAGTCAATAGGTTGTGGAAACTAGTCTCAAGAGATTTCCAGAAGGTGGAATGGTTAGGACATGGTGACCATGTGAGTGTGGGGCATAATGGGGAAACATAATGGTGGAAGAAGAGTAGATAATGACAGGTAATGCTCAGAAGTATTGATGAATACATGATATATTTAGGGAAAATTCAATTGACTCTAGCCATTATAAATACCAAGCAAAAAGATGCATAAACATGGAGGCAGAGAATTCTTAGTCTTTATCTATTAACACTTTAGGCTTGACCGTTATCCTTTATTTATGACCACAGTTCATTGTGAGAAAGCAAACACAATTGCCGCCCATTAGGGATCTTTGGTCCAGGTGCCACAGATTGGCTGAGGGTTACTTTAGTCTCTGGACAATCGGCTGGGCCACAAGGCATTGCGTCTCCTGAGCACAGTAATTGTCTTATTCATCCTTTTACATTTGTGCTGGTCCATGTCTTGGTACATAAGGTCTATTCAAGAAATATTTGCTTAATGCATCCATTACATATGCTCTTAGACCCATCGTTCTAAACCAAGGACTTATTGACCCCACTACTGCACTAGAGTATAGTTCTCTCAATAGAACTGGAGACTTTTTTCAAGTTATATTAGAAAATTTGGAGAATTGCCTTTATCTTCATGACTCATCTCCACAGCCCATTTCAGAGCTTCACAAAAATTAGAATTAATAATATTTGCTTTGAGGACCAGCACTTTTTTTTCCTATGCTCATTTTATTTTTTTCCCATATACCAAGATTTGTTCCCTATTTGAAGCCCCTATCATAATAGTTTCTCCTGCGTCACTTTATCCAGAATCTTTGTCCTTCATCTATTCGTAGATCTGAATGACTGACAATATTTAAAAATGCTACTTCTTACCAGCAAAGGTTGGATTCCAGCTAAGGTCAGTACCTGAAATAGAAGAAGTCTCTTCCTCCTCTAAGCTTTCACAACAATTGGAATAAATCTCTGTAACAGTATTTATTTCATGATATATAATTGACTTTTTAATTAGCCTTTTTTCCTTCTAAACTCTGAATTCTCCAGGGAAAGGACTGAATCATATTTATCACTTACATACCAAAAATTTGACAAATAAATGCTTAGTGAATAAACAGTTTAATTTGCAGCCTTAAGCCAGCAGTTTGAGAGGTCATGTTTTGAGAAGTAGAATTTTCTATGGTCTACTGGAATCATACAACTATATCTGTCTCTATTGTTATCTGTCTCCATCTTTCCATTTCTCCATACACATTTGTATTTTCTATGTTATATTAGGTTATCATGTTTATAGTTATAGAATTTGGTCTAATGCATATTTTCCTAACTGTCTTTCTAGCTGTCAGTCCTTGGACCATCTAAAAATAATGAAGGGAGTCATGGCAGAAAGATGGTAGAATAGCAGTTTTCAGTGCTCATCTCCCACCATAGAAACATCAATTTGACAAACACCCACAGTGGAGAGTACCTCTGTGGGAGCCCAGGAGTCCAGTGGAGAGACCCCAGAACTCCACTGATGCACAAAAATATGAGAACAGATGCATTGAAGAGGTTAAGAAGAACAGTTTCACTTTATCCATGTCACTCCTCCCTGAAGTTGGCACAGCTCAGTGCCAAAGAAGACACTCTTGGCCTGTGATTTCACCCATGGGTGAAAGTGAGAGCATAGTGAGTGTCCAGCTTCCCCAGCCATGTGGGATGATACCCAAGGGGACCACTTCTTTCTCACTCCACCCAGAACACTAAGGAGATTGGGGGAAACTAGAAGCAGGGTAAAGGAGCTCATAGCAGCCAGGGTCCAGAGCTCAATATAGGGCCCCAGTTTCTACTAACCACCTCATAGACCTACAAAGAGGCCCACCCTTGAGGACCCCCAAACTAACCCACACATGCCTCCAGCACTTTGTGTGCCTCCCCAGAGCTGGTGCCCTGCTTGTGCCCTCACAGACAGCTTGTACAGCCTCTGCAGATTATGTATGAGCACACACAGACAGCTGACTCAGCTCTGCTCGATTGAAAGACCATAACCTTGAACACTTCAGTTCACTACCCTACAGAAAATAAATGGGAGGCTTTCAGCACCTGTCTTTGCAGGATTGAGAGAAGACACAAAACCCTAAGATTTTCCCTCTAAAAGGCAATAAGAGGAATGGAGTGAATTCATCCATAGAAGAGTTCTAAGAGACTTCCAAAGTCCCTAGCCAGGCTGACTGGTGAAGGTTATTTTCTCGTGAAGCCAGTCAGTAAAGACTTGAGAAAGTAACAGTTTTTTCAAATATGAATACTATAATGCAATACTGCAAGGAACACAAAAATCAAGGAAACATGACGCCACCAAAGGAACACAGTAAGTTTTCAGTAATTGACCCCAAAGAAATGGAAATATATGAGTTGCCCAACAAAGAAGTCAAAATAATTGTTTTAAGGAAGCTACAAGAAAACATATATAGGTAACTCAACAAAATCAAATTTAAGGAGATTGAAATCATATCAAGTCTTTTCTGACCAAAATGGTATGAAACTAGAAATCAATAACAAGAGGAAAACTGGAAAATTCACAAATATGTGAAATTAAAAAACACACTGCTGAACAACCCATGGGCCAAAGAAGAAATCAAAAGGGAGATCAAAAAATACCTTGAGATGAATAAAAATGGAAACACAGCACACCAAAACTTTTGGGATACAGCAAAAGCAGTTTTAAGAGGGAACTTTATAGGGATAAAGGCTTATGCTTAAAAAAAACCCTCACTAGAAAATTTACCCTAGAAAAAAGTAAAGTAAGCCTAAAGTTAGCAGAAAGAAGGAAATAACGAAGATTAGAGCAGAAATAAGTGAAATAGAGACTTGAAAAATAATAGAATAGATTAAAAAAACTGAGTTTGTTCTTTGAAAAAATAAACACAATCGACACTCCTTTATCTAGACTAATTAAGAGCAAAGAGAGAAGACTGAAATAAATAAAATTTTAAATAAAAGAGGAGACAGTACAGACAACACCACAGACATACAAAGAACCCTAATAGATTACTATGAACAATCATATGCTAGCAAATTGAACAACCTAGAAGAAATGGATTTATTCCTAGAAACATACAATCTACCAAGACTGAATCATGAAGCAATAGAAAATCTAAACAGACCAATAATGAGCAAGAAGATTGAATCAGTAATAAAGAATCTCCCCCAAAAGTAAATCCCAAGACCGGATGGCTTCAAGGAGAAACTCTACCAAATATTTAAAGAATAATTAACATTAATCCTTCTTAAACACTTCCAAAAAATTGAAGAGGAGGGAACACTCCCAAATTTGTTATAGGAGGCAGCATTATTCTGATCCTGAAGCCACACAAACACACTATGAGAAAAGAAAACTACAGGCCAGTATCTCTGATGAACATAGATGCAAAAACCCTCAATAAAATACTAGTAAACAAAATTCAACAGCATATTAAAAGGATCATACACCATGATCAATTGGGATTTATTCTTGAGATACAAAGATGGTTCAACATATGCAAATCAATAAATGTGATACATCTCAATAGATGCAGATAAAGCATTTGACAAAATTCAACATCCATTCATGATAAAACTCTCAACAAATTAGTTATAGATGGAATGTACCTCAATGCACCATATATGACAAGTCTGCATCTATCATACTCAATGGTGAAAAGCTGAAAGCTTTTCCTCTAAAATGAGGAATGTGACAAGGGCACCCACTCTTATTAATTGTGATCAACATAGTACTGGAAGTACTAGAAAGAGCAATTTGGCAAGAAAAAAAAGGCATTGAAGTCAGAAAGGAAGAAGTAGAATTCTCTCTGTTTGCAGATGACATGATCTCATATATAGAAAATACAAGACTCCACCAAAAAACTGTTAGAGCAAATCAACAAATTTAGTAAAGTTGCAGGATGCAAAATCAACATACAAAAATCAATTGCATTTCTAAACCCTAACAAGAAATTATCTAAAAAGAAATTAAGTAAACAATAGATTTACAATAGCATCAAAGAGAACAAAATACTTAGAAACATTTAACCAAGGTGGGTGAAAGTTCTATACACGGAAAGCTTATAACATAGATGCAACTAATTCCAAATAAATAGAAAGATCCCATGTTCATGGACTGGAAGAATTAATAATGTTAAAATGTCCCTACTACCTAAAGTGATCTACAAATTTAATGCAATCCCTACCAAATTTTCAATGGCATTTTTCAAAGAAATAGAAAAAAGTTCCCCAAATTCATATGGAACTACAAAAGACCCCAAATAGTCAAAGCAATCTTGAGTATGGAGAACAAAGCTGGAGTGCTCTTTCTGATTTCAAAATATATTACAAAGCTATGGTAATCAAAACAGTGTGTCACTTGTGTAATAACAGACATATAGATCAATGGAACAGAATAGAGAGGCCAGAAATAAATTCACACACCCATTGTCAACTGATCTTTGACGTGGATGCCAAGAACACACAATGAGGAAATGACAGTCTGTTCAATAAATGGTGCTGGGAAAACTTGATATCTACATGCTGAAGAATGGAATTGGACCCTTACCTCATACCATATACAATAATCAACTGGAAATAGATTAAAGATTGAAATGTAAGACCTGAAACTAAACTACTAGAAGAAAACATAGGGAAAATAAGTTTTGACATTGGTCTGGGTAATAAATTTTTGCACACGACCCCAAAAGCACAGGCAACAAAAACAAAAATAGACAAGTGGAATTGTATCAAAATAAAAAGCTTCTGCACAGCAAAGGCAACAATCAACAGAGTGAAGAGACAATCTATGTAACAGGGAAAAATATTTGCAAACCATACATCTGATAAGGGATTAATATCCAAAATTTATAAGGAGTTCATACAATTCAATACCAAAACACAAAAACAAACAAACAAAACCAAATAACCTGATTTTAAAATGGGCAAAAGACTGGAATAGACATTTCTCAAAAGAAGAATTATAAATGGCCAACAGGTATATGAAAAGGTACTCAACATCACTAGTCATCAGGGAAATGCAACTCAATACCACAATAAGGTATGATTTCACACTTGTTAGAATGGCTATCATTACAAGACAAAAGATTACAAGCTTGGGTGAGGATGTGGAGAAAAGGGAACCCTTGTGCACTGTTGGTGGGAGTGTAAATTGGTACAGCCATTATGGAAACCTGAATAGAGTTTCCTCAAGAAATTAAAGATACCATAGAGCTACCATGTGATCCAGCAATCCCACTTCTGGGGACATATTCAAAGGAAATGAGATCAGTATCTTAAAGAAGTTCCTGTACTCTTCTGTGCTAGTCTTCGCTGTAGCAGTACTCATAATAGCCAAGGTATGGAAACAACTAATTATCTGTTGATATTGATGGATGAATGGACGAAGATAATGGGATATTTTTCAGCCTTTAAAAAGAAGAAAATCATGCCATTTGTGACAACCTGGATAAATCTGAAAGACATTATGTTTAGTGAAATAAGCCGGACACCGAAGGACAGATACCACGTGATCTCATGTATATGTGGAATCTACATAAAGGCAGAGAGTAGAATGGTGGTTGCCAGACGCTGGGAAATGAGGGAAATGGGGAGATACGTGTCAAAGTATATAAAGTTTTATTTATGCGGGATGAATAAGATCTGAAGATCTAATGTACAGCATGGTGCCTATACTTAATAGTACTGCACTGTATACTTGAAATATGCTAAGAGAGTAAATCTTAAGTGTTCACACCATGTACACACAAAAATAGTAATTAAGTGAGGTGATGAATATGTTAATTAGCTTGATTGTGGTAATTGTTTCACAACGTATACATATATCAAATCATCACATTGTATACCTTAAAATATATATGATTTTTATTTGTCAATTATATCTCAGTAAAGCTGGAAATAATAAATTTAAAAAATGGATGTCCCTTTACCTTAGTATACAAAGAGGAAGGAGCACTGGGCTGGGGTCAGAGTCCTGGTTTCAAATGTTTTAGCCCTGTGGCTGAGGACAAGTCATTTGAATGATGGGTTTGTGGCAGTGGTGGATTTGAAGACAGTAATGATGGTGGCAGTTAAACTTCCATCTGACTCTAAAGAGAATTCTCTGGCAGTGACAGAGGAAGGATTCTTGACTGAAAGTTTTTTGAACATTTCAATTTTCTTAGGCTTCCCGCACAGTGTAATTGTGCTGTGCCATGGGGCAGTGGAACGCCAAGATGTGACATGCAAGCAAGTCTGGCATCAGAAGACCTCCAAATACTCGTGGATCCTGAGAATGTGGGTTTCTGTTAGCAGGAGAGGTTGTCTCTGGGAAGGAGATCGTCCTCTCTCTCCTCCTTTCCTGCCCCACTGTGAACCTGAGGTTGAGAAAGGATGTGTTTATTTTCAGTGCTGGAGCTTCTAAGTCCTGCTGTCCCAATCAAGCCAAAATTCCCTGGAAAAACAAATCCATTTTCTAGAATGGGTAAAGACCTACATGCACAACCTTCATTTCACTAACCATGTTACTCTCAGACTGGGCAGAATCAGAATGTTCTGGGCACAGGGAAATGGAGGCCTCATGGCCTTTCAGAAATGATAGAGCAGCAGCTGTTCCTGGAAGGAATGAATCCACTTCAAGATACTCAACATGACAATTGTCTAAACCTCGTGTGTGTGAGAAGGATCAGTGATGAGAGGGGAGGCCTGCTGACTTTAGTAGCTACAGCTGGAAGAGTTGGCTGCAAGCAACAGGAAAATTTGGTGGGAAGAATGAAACCAATGACTCTTTACCACAGGCCACACAACGTCCTCGACGGTGGAGGCAAAACCGACATGAGATTAGGCACCTGAGTGAGAACCTCAGGTCTTCCCACTCCAGCTCTCTAGTCTCAGCCAAAGAATTTCTTGGGAAAGGAAAAAATTCCACAAAGAAGAGAGAGCTCGAACAAAGTGTCAGTGGCGCAGGAATATGGTAGAGGATTCAAAAACAAACCCACTCTCTTCCTTCCTGTAACTCTGCATCAAACAGTGAATTAGACTTGTGAAGGGGCAATCCTCCAACCGACCTTCTGAAGCTGAGGAGATGTGAGTGATAGAAGCCTCTAGACATCCAAAGTCCCACGCATGGACAAAATGGACCCTCCATCCTTGTAAGACAACATATCCTTTTTATTTCTTTTCTTTAAGTTTCACTACTGATATATTAGCACCAACCCAAATTATTTAGCTCTGTGATGAATCGTGATGTATGAATTTTGGATAAAAATATACAAGGCCTTTAATTATGTTATTTCCAAAAGAAAGGAGTTCATTAATATCTTTTGCTGCTTGACCTCTGAACAAATATCATAATTGAGGTCACCCACAATTTCTGAAGATCTGATGTCTTTCCAGGATATCACCTAGTCTTCTTGGACCCAATACCAGAACTGAAATGCCGTAGGGAACAGTCCTGGATTCATAATGGGAACACCAGTATTCCAAGTGTTTCCATTTTAACTAGCGCTGGGACCTTGGGCAAATCACAGAACTTCTGCTGGATTTTTAAAACTAAGATAACAGACTAGGTAGTATTCATATCTTCTCAACTTCTTGAGTCTGTATGACTCCATTAAATTTGTGAAGCATTCTTGTTTGGAATGGCTGCTAGAAAGACGTGGGATTCTGGCTAAGGAAATAATGTTTCATGAGAAGCTTTATAGAAAAATTTCGAGGGAAGCCTGAACTAGTTATAAATTTAAATGGCAATCTAAATGAAAGGCATTTCTCACGTTCATCCTGTATTTGTTAGGGTTGTAGAGGGATTAAATGCAGAGAAGAAAAGCATTTAATTGTACAGAAAATGCAACTTTTTACAAAATACTAACTGTATTACTATTAACAGGCCTTTGAATTTTGGTATTCTTCATTCATGTCTAAAATAACCCTTCTTCAATCAATAATAACTGAAATTACCAAATTTTAGCATACCCAGGTTAATTTTTATATACTTTTTAAGGAACCAGGGGATTGTGATTACCATGTGCACAAATAGTACAATTCATGAGTTGCAACTGTTTTCATTATTACTATTATGATTTAGTGTGTGAGGAAAATTATCCCTGAGCTAATATCTGTTGCCAATTCTCCACTTTTTGCTGAGGAAGATTGGCCCTGGGCTAACATCCATGCCCATCTTCCTCGATTTTATATGTGGGACACCTGCCACAGCATGGCTTGATAAGCAGTGTGTAGGTCCGTGCCCGGGATCCGAACCTGTGTACTGCAGGCTGCTGAAGCAGAGTATGCGATCTTAACCACTACGCCACTGAGCCGGGCCCCTGTTTTCAGTATTTTGAGAAGAAAAAAAGCAGGTATTGGATTTAGAAATGGAAGATGAGCTTTTTCTCCTGGGAACAGAATCAGAGAAGAGGTTTGACCAAATAATTTCAGGAGAAATAAAGCCATGAAAAAGAAAATAGTCTGATAACTGCTCTGTGGATTTTGAGACTTGTATCCATGAAAGTAATGTGGTTTGGCCTGAAGTTGTCATAGACTGAACTAGGCCACATAGTCCACAAATGGGGTGGAGGTTTGAGAAGTAGCTCATTGAGCTATGCAAATAGATCAGATAACAGCTTGTAAAACCTTCTCACCTCTTACAGCCTCTACTCTAAGGCCCTGGGATTATGGTGACAGCCAGCATGTGTGAGCAAAATATTAGAGAATTACTTTTAGGAAATATTAGCTGGAGACCCAGTCAGTAATGCCATCAAAAACTATCTAAATAGGGATATTGTTTAAATCAATTCAAAACAAATTCACAAGGAGGAAATTAGAATTGTGGAGAAAGAGATTCTAGACATTTTTTAATAAGCAAGGGACCATAAATGGAATAGTATAATATCCATTATTTTTTTAAAAGTAATACAGCTCCATTGCTATTATATTTATTTAGTATTATATCTTTGTTGTTTTTGTAAATATAATAAAATACATGGATTTATATAGGTTCACTCATACATTCCCCAACACTGTTTTACAATAAGATCTGCAAATTCTTTTGTTATGGGAACTTTGGCCTGACTAAAAAGGGACTGATTCAGTTCTGTGGTCCTAAAGGAGGATGGTCACTGCCTGAGAGACCAATCTGCCATCTGTCAGACAGTCCCAAGCACTGTTATGACTTTATTTATTTCTATAGTTTGTTTGATTTCATTTTTTATTTTATTCCATTTCGTTTTTACCAATGTCATTGGGGAAAATGAGGTTAAAATGAAAGGCAATTTCTTTCTCCAGATACTTTACTCTGAATGATTTGTATACAAGTCCCATTGAATTATTTCTGTGCTGAAAACTGAAGGAGAGTATGATGAATGATTCTTTATGAAAAGATAAAAAGAACTAAAGAATTCAGCATCTGTCTGACTGGAGATTAGATAGGAAACGTAGAAGGAAACTTTTATAAACAGACTTTGTAGAGAGAAGCAAGGGTGGGTCCTATAAACATCTGCAAGAGAGAACACAGACTCCAATATAAAAGTAAACAATGATCCGGTCCTCCCGGGGGATAGTCCCCAAGTCCCATTTTGACTTGGAAATTGGCCCACTTGGCTCTGTAATTTACGAACTGTTATCCTGGTTCTAAAACATGTACTGTAAGAAGTAGTATCACAGACTGAAATGTGGTACCATCAAAGCTGATGTCCTGTTGTTAAAATGCTCCCAGCAGAAATTAGTCACCTTCCTCTAAACTCTGTACAGTACACACCGAGACTGGTGTGCTCATCTCCACTAGGCAGTTTTAGGCACATTGTTTTCCTTCGCTTAAAGCAAGGGTTTTGATAAACCCTCTAATAAATCATTACTCTCTCATGGATGAATATTAAAATTATGGAGCTTCCTTTTCTGATCAATGAAAGAAAGAATTGTGGAGAGACCTTTTTCAAATTGTCATTTTGAGTTAATCTGTTCATTCCTTTTATTTCTAAGGGAAATATTTCTAATGGAAATATTGTGGTTTTGAAAGCCGTTCAGTTAAGGTTATTGGGAGTTTGCAAAGCCCTGTGATAGGTGTTAAATAAAACACAAAGATGGATATATGTCTAAAGAGTGTACCATCTTCTGAGAAAATAGAACAAAGGGAAGTGAAACAAAAGTGGGAAATCAAGACCACGTAAAATTGCACAATTGAATTGAGGCAGGACTTCAGGCTATTAGAGAGCAAAAAGATCTAGCAAATCTTCTCCCCTCAAAACAAGTTTAAACTAAAGAAATTTGTAAAATACAATGATTTCAGATCTCTGGAAATTTTCTGAAGAAAAGCAACAAATAATACATGTTTATTCGTAAAAAATAAACTGCTACAATTTTGGATACAATCAGTGGGAATCTATAGCCTTTTTGACTGGGGTTATTTCCATTCCTCCATTTCTAGCTAGGTTGGTGTAATTGGTGATTTCTTTTTTCGGAGGGGGGAAACAGAGAGAAAGAAGGAAATTGGTCCTGAAAACCACTATTAAATTCATTGCCAGAGGTGTCAGACTTGATTTAGAGCAGAGGGTGAAAAATCTATGCCCAATAATATTGTCAGTAAAAGTGGCTCAGTTGGTAGAAAATGAATGGGAAGAACCCACAGCTCTGCTGGTCTGCAGTTGAGTCCTGGTTGGGGTGAGTGGAGGACCAGTCAGGAATATAATGGGAAGATTCTGAAAATGAGAGTGCCATAGAAGGGCCAGATAAGCTCTCTAAACCTTGTTGCTTGACCCCCAAACTAGAGACATATACAGGGGAGATACAAGGAGACCTAGCAGAAGGAAAAAGTCAAGGAAGAATGGAAGACTGCCTGAAATTTGAGTGCTCTTCCCCTCCAAACACACGGATCCAATGACAGGGTAGACATTTCATGGGCTTCAGATGTGTACACAGCATCTTCCCAGTTGTTGACTCACCACTAAGCAATTTAGACACAGGGCTGGCCACTAGATATCAGGATAAATGAAAATAAGAATTAAAAATTAGCAGAGACATCAGCACTGCAGACCATAAAGGGGACATATTACAAAAAAAAGAAAAAAAGAAAAAAATTTCAGGACAAGATAATTTAATCCAGAAATGTTACAACAATATATTATCTAACATGTCTAATTTTCAGGAAAAAATTACAGAATTACAGAATTGCTGTTATCATTATGATCCATGAAGTCCCTACTTGTGAGCTTATTTCCAGGTCCCTCTCTTCCCACCATCTCTCGACCTTTAGTTTTGAGAAGAACACAGAGGAAAGGCAAACTGAGACTCGCTTTTCCCATCTCTGTCCTCCGTTGTCCACTGCACACCCGGCCTTTGCAGAGTTTGAGAGCCTCTCTCTGGAGCTGAGGAGAGGAGAAGAGCTCTCCTCACACTGTCTCTCTACTCAGACAGATGCCCAAAGCTGAGGCCAGGATGATAGAAAAGCAACAAAGATCACACAGTCCTCACTCGCTTCCACTCTGCCTCGGAGCAAGTGTGAGACATGACTTGACGCGATGCTTTAAGGAGAGAACACCCCAAACACTCACTTACCAATACAGAGGAACCAGGGCAAAAACTGCTGAGCTGGGGGCAGGACTGGCCTTCTCAGGCTGTGCTGTGATGAAGTATTGCTCCCTGACTTCTGACAAGGAGAAATATCTGGTGCTGGTGTGGAGCTAGGGCTGTGATAGATATCTTTAATTATACTATAATCAGAGATGAACTAGTTAGATACCACTTGATAACTAATCAGTTGCTACATTCATAAAACTGTTTCTCATTTCCTCCTCACATCAATGTAACAGACGGTGCCTGGTGATCTAAGGGCAGAACTTGTAGGCAGAGCAGGAAGTGTGATTATGGTCGAAGGATCAAATATTTGGTGTGGGCATTAGGGAGCCAACAAGACTCTGAAGGTGGGAGGCATGCGTGATTTACTGTTGTATTTAATCTACTTGAAAAAAATCTCAGAGCCATATTAAGAAAACCAAAATGTCATCAACCAACACCTGAAATTCCTCAGCACCATCTGTCTGTAACATTAAACAAAACCCAGGAGACTCTGGGAGAAAGAACATGGAAAATTTAATGATGAACTTAACCTGGGTAACTTGATAAATGTTACCTTTGTGGTTAGTCATTAGCCAGCGAGTCCTTAAAACCACTGAAAACCCTGCAAAGCGTTTTACCTGGAAGAGGGTTTTCTCCCTCTGAGCATGGCGACCTGGCACACATATGTCAGTTAACTTTCTTTCTCTTGCGGAAAACTAGTTCCTTTGAAGGCTGGTTTTTCTCAGTCATTAACTCAGCTCCCTTCCTCTCCTTCCCCTGGACCAGATTTTCTTTTGGTAATTCAAGCTTATAAACGCTAAAATCTTGTCATGGATTTATACTTGTATCTGTATAGTAGATCTCTTCCATGCTCATTGACCCGCTGCAATACACCAGCGCTGTACTAGACATGGAGTATAAACATTATACTTTACTAAAAAGAAGATTGCCATCATTTCTTCAGAAATACGATGATTTTATGAATCAGTAAAACAAAAAAAGAAAGCAAAAACCCTGCTAAGTGTAATTGTAAGTTGGCATTAGCTATAAGATGGCTCCAAATTTCAGAGCTGTTAAAATGTGAAAAATGTGCTATTACGAGTCAATGAAATAGAAGAAATGCCACTTACATAGATTTATATTAGCTTTATTTATTTTTTGGTATGACCATTTCATTTTTAGCGAAAACTGGGTTTTCTAAGAAAGAAAAGTGCCATCACGGTACATTTAAGTCTCTGATCCACTATTGGTATTTTTTTTTTAAATTATTTCTTAGAGCAGTTTTAGATTCACATCTATATTGAGCAGAAGGTACAGAGATTTCCCATATACCCTTGTCCCCACACATGCACAGCCTCCCCCACTGTCTACATCCCCCACCAGAGTGGTACATTTGTTGCAAGTGATGAATCTACACTGACACATCATTGTCACTCAAAGTCCGTGGTTTACATTATTGTTGACTCTTGGTGTTGTCTGTTCTATAAGTTTGAACAAATGTATGATGCCATATATCCATCATTATGGCATAACACAGAGTATTTTCACTGCCCTAACCATCCTCTCTGCTGAACCTATCCTCTCTCCCCACAACCCCGTCCCAACCCCTGGCAACCACTGATCTTTTTACTGTCTCTATAATTTTGCCTTTTCCAGAATGTCATATAGTTGAAATCATGTGGCAAGTAACCTTTTCAGGTTGTCTTCTTTCACTTAGTTACATGCATTTAAGTTTCCTCCACGTCTTTTCATGGCGCTGTTGTCTGGATATACCACAGC
Organism: Tapirus indicus; assembly: GCA_031878705.1. Taxonomy (NCBI): domain Eukaryota; kingdom Metazoa; phylum Chordata; class Mammalia; order Perissodactyla; family Tapiridae; genus Tapirus; species Tapirus indicus. The sequence continues at coordinate 5,287,730 of CM062923.1, read as the reverse complement.
TTATTTATCCATTCACCTACCAAAGGACATCTTGGTAGCTTCCAAGTTTTAGCAATTATGAACAAAGCTACTATAAACATTTGTGTGCAGGTTTTTGTGTGGACATAAGTTTTCAACTCATTTGGGTAAATACCAAGGAGAACAATTGCTGGATCACATGGTAAGAGTATGTCTAGTTTTGTAAGAAACGATCATACTGTTTTCCAAAGTAGCTGCACGATTTTGCATTCCCACCAGCAGTGAATGAGAGTTCCTATTGCTCCACATCCTCGCCAATATTTGGTGCTGTCAGTTTTCCACATTGGGGCCACCGTAATTGGTGTACAGTGGCATCTCATTGTTGTTTTCACTTGCAAACCCATAATGATATTTGATGTTGAACAACTTTTCATAAGTTTATTTGCCATCTGTAAATCTTCTTTGGTGAGGTGTGTATTCAGGTCTATGACTCATTTTTGAAACTGGCTGGTTGTTTTCTTACTGTTGAGTTTTAAGAGTTCTTTGTATATTTTGGATAACAGATCCTTTATCAGATTTGTCTCTTGCAAATATTTTCTCCTAGTCCATAGCTTGTCTTTTCATTCTCTTGACAGTGTCTTTCACAGAGTAGAAGTTTTAAATGTTAATGAAGTGTAGCTTATCAATTCTTTCTTTCATGAATTATGCCTTTGGTGCTGTATCTAAAAAGTCATATCCATCCCCAAGTTCATCTAGATTTTCCCCTATGTTATCTTCTGGGAGTTTGATAGTTTACATTTAGGTCTGTGACTAATTTTGAGTTAATTTTTATGAAAGATGTAAGGTCTGTGTCTAGATTCATTTTTTTGCACGTGGATGTCCAGTTGTTCCAGCACCATTTGTTGAAAAGACACTATTGGCTTTTTAGGTTTTGTCAACTCTATTTTTTTTTTTTTTTTTTTTACCAACAAACCTGTTTGGTAGTTCAAATACCATATACTGGCTTATAGACGGGCATAAGTAGACTTTGATAAGCTTGTGTCAAATTAATTTTTCTGGAATGAAGTAACATTTGAATTAGCTGGATAAAACCCAATATAATTATAGAACAGAGATCAGTTTTTGTCATCTCTACTTATGTTTCATTATAAGAATTTTTTGGGGGATATATAGAATAATTTAGGAAAGAAGCAAACAAACGTGATTCCCCAAAGCAGATGCTATGAATATGGAGAAATCTTTTTCAGTCACTGATGTCTCATAACATAATATCTTTGAGCACAGCTGAAATGATTCATTAAAAAAAGTAATTTACTGAGCATCTACAATATTTCAGGAGTTCTGGGTGCTATGTAAACAGGAATAACCTCAAAATTCGTATAAGCGTTGACACTTGGATTTATGCGAAGCATCTGAGTGCCTTTCATATCAAAGGAGTTGTGTTAATCAAGTTTATTCTTAATAAAGATCACACTAGGTTAAATCATTGGGATGGTACCTGCTAGATAAAGCACAAAGGAGGAAACACTCCCTAAACACAGGAGATTTGCAGCAATGCTTGACTGAGGTGAGATTTAGGGAAACTATTGGATCTATGTGGGCCTTTTTCTCCTCACTTAGAGCACAAAGAATTTGAATTTAGACAATGACCTGTAAGAGTCCTTAACAGTAGGATAATTTTATAATTTCACATGCAAAATCTATGTTGGATTTGTGGGGAGTGACAATAAAGAATGACATTGTGTTTTTAATGAATATAAATTTTGTAATATTTAAGGATGAATGGACTATCCTTTAAGTACTTACTAATTAACTCAAAATCTAAAAAACAGGATCTCTTATTTGCTAGGCATAAGACCAGGAACTTGAGATGAAAGGAGGCATGAGATACAAGGAAGGGGAAGATATGTCTCAGGAGGTAGGCACCCTTTCCAGTTAAAGCATATCTACACATTTGCACACTTTTTTCTGGCATTCAAGGAGATTTGGCCTCCATGACCCTGAAAAATCCTTGACTTCTCCATTTTTGCTCTTAAAAACTCTGGTTCTCCTTCTAGTTTCTCCAGTTTCTTACCTCAGCTTGTATTGCTGCACATGTGCTCGTTGCTTGGGCCTGATAAAAGATTTTACTTCTCCCATTTTTGCCTTAACATTGCCTCTCAAATCCAGTTTTATTATAGTCTTCTGGCTCCAACCACTACACAGTTTCCCCATGTAACTCACCCAACATTCCTTGACTCCCAGGATCCAGTTCCTGTCCACCATAGTCTACCTGGCCAGCACCTCCTCTGGACCTTCAGGACCACTGATGAGTCAAGAGCAGTTAAGAAATTCTTTGGTGATGAGGAGAGACATATAGGCACAGATCTCCTTCCATGAGGGGATCACATTTCATTTGGAGACATGGCCATTAATACATCACAGGTGGAGAATTAGAGAGTGTTTGCCTGAAGTATAGTTATGATGATCATCCACTTATTTACAGAGTCGGATTGTATTCCACTTTTGACATTGACTTTTTGATTTTTGTTCATTTGTTTGACATTGAAAGACTCACAGGAAAATTATGTGAAGTCAGTCATGTCTGCTGGTATAATTGTAATGCATATGCATTAAAGAAGCAAGTACATATGTGGAGAGAAATTTACCATTTCATTCTTGGGTAGCCTTTTAAAATGGATGTTTTGATTTAAGGAAAGAATTTTGAACTAAGGAAAAGGAAATATAATCCTGGCTATGTAGTCACTTTCTGCAAAACCTTGAATCACTCAATAAATCTCTTTCTCTCTGAAAAATTAAATCAGGATAGATAGGCTTAGTTTTAGAAGTTCTTTCCAACTTGAAAATTCTATTATTGTAAGTACTATGTGTTCTGGTTCCCTGGGAGTTAAAATATAAGATTATATTTTATACCCAAAAATGATCTAGAAAGGATTGAGACATTTATGTTAAAGAACTGTATTTTCTTTTGTCTACAGGACTCAAACCAAAATCATATAAAAAAGTTAGTTTAAAAACTTGGTTGCATAAGTTGACCTAAAAATTGAATAATCATACACATTTATACATGCTCAATCATTTAAGAGCTTTAGTTGCTTTAGTAACTTTTCATTACTTATTCATCAGTCTCCGATAAAGCCTGCTATCTATTTGTCTGGCTTCTGCTATTTGCCCAAATTCTGCTTTTCCACACAGGATAGGCTATTCTGAAGGCTCCACAGATAAACTTTTGTTGACAGAGTGAATGCAAGCCAGCCTCATCGATGCTGTCAGAAAGTCCATCCTAAATCATGACTAGTCTAGGCCACTCTTCTTTAAAAGTAAGTTTTAGGGTAAGGATGGGGTATCCTATTGGGCTAAACACCTCACTGGTGACAATTAGAAACTGGACAAAACTTTTAAAACATTATTTGATGGCCTTGGAGTACAACCCTAAAAAGGCAGAAACTGGAGGGGATTTGATCCTTTGAACTGTACTGGATAAGATCCACCTTTATGTGTCTTTTCCCCAGAAGACACGCTCCAGGCCACATGGGGTGCTTACAACTTTAGTTCTTTTCTGTATATAACTCATCCTTTTCCTTCCATGTATCTTGGATCTTGCTATTCACCAGGAATGTTCTCATTCATTTCAACCTATTCATGTTACTTTCATCCTTTCAAGCCCAGCTAATGGCCTAGTTATCTAGTGAAACCTTCCTTGACCTTGTATAACTTTCCCTTCTCTGATTTCCTAGAGGCCTTGAAGCATGTGCCACTCATTTGCTTCTTTCTATATGCAATTTCGTGTTTTATTATCCCTCAGAACAAAGTAATCCCACCCTCACTACTGTCAAATGCCTGTAAATATTGTCTCTTGGCTTTCTGTTGCACTTTTTTGAGCCCTCCAATCTCTCTTCTGAAAGGTTTACCTTCTTTGGACATTTTGGGTTTTGAAGTGAGGTATACCTGGGATTGAATTCAGGCTCTTTTAACATAATGCAATCTCTATGAGCCTCACTGTTTTGAATTGTGAAATGAGAGCAATGATAATAACCACCTTTCTGAGTTGTGATAAGGCTCGAGTGAGATGACTAGTTAAAAATGTTTGATACTAAATCGATACTCTTTCATTGCAAACTCCAATCTTTTCTCCGAGAGCCCATAGGGCAGATTGCAAAAATAGTGCCAATTCTTCCCATCCTGAATTTGGGCTTGGCCATTAGCAGTCATGACTCAAGCAGGGGGTGAATGGCATTTGTGCATTAGAGTTTGTTCTGTCCTGCGGTTCTGTAGTACCCTGAGACCACCATAAGCAGGAGTCCAGGCTAGCTTACTAGAGAATGGAAGGCCTCATGGAGCAGAGGGGGCCTTCTGCAGGGAGGTCTCCCCTAGACCAAATAGCCTGTCTACTTCCAGACACATCACAAGGTATTCAAGACCAAGGCCAGCTGACCCACAGCATTGTGAGAACTAATAAAGGTTTATTATTTTAAGCCACAATGTTTTGGGGTGGTTTGTTATGTAGCAAAAGCTAACTGATACAAGTATGGAAGAAAATCTTTGATTCACTAAGGAGACACACTCATTTTATTGTTAAACTACCAGATGCAGAGATCACAACGACTATTAAAAAGACTGAGACACTTTTTTGATGGTATGTGTGAATCTTTGCCTAAAAATCTGAGATCCATTTCTGTTTTTAATTCTGTGATTTATTAACTCTACTTTATCAACAGAAATTTCAGAGAATAAGAATGCTGAAGTTTTGGCTTCAAAACAGTTCAGGCAGCTCCTGAAGTACAGATCAGGCTTTCATTGTATAACTATGTATAAAATATCCATCATAGCCATCCCCAATCATGTACATGGATCAGTGCAATAATATTCTATCTGGTGTAACCTTACCCAATCTGATCTCTTCCAATAGGTTCTCAAAAGTAGAGGCAAAATAAAAATTTTAAAATGAACTTGTGCCTCTTCCTTCTAATTTCTACCTGCTTATTAGAGATCATTGTTTTTCCATTGTGTAACCTATATTCCTAATTAAGCCCCCAAAGACTGCTGGATCTAAACCCACTCTATATGCCCAGTCTCCGTCTCACTTCCTTTGTGCTGACAGCATGGCCTTCTTTCACATCGTGGTGTGTTCCAGGTATGCTCTCTGCACCCTCCCACCACAGGGCCATCTTTCAGTCTAGAATGCATTTTCACCCCACCCCTAATATTGTTAATTTAGACTCATCCTTTGGATCTCAATTCAAGAATAATTTCTTTGAAAAAGTCTTTCTGATTCCCTCCTCCAGCCCCAAATTTACTTCAAGCTCCATCATGTTCTATAGGTGCCATATTTGTTAGTGTGCAATTGACATGTTATGATCTCAATTACTGGTTTGCTGTCTTCCTGCCCTATTATATGATATGATTCATGACAGAGGAAATGAGTATATTTCTCTCACTATTGCTGTCTCAGAACATAGGACGTTCTAGATTCTAAATAAGTTGTCAAACCTCTGCCTCCCATCCTGACACAGTTGAACTTATCCTCCCACTGTAAACAACAATAAACGCGGACAATAGATATGATGCAAATGTTTTCAGGCATCCAGACAGTGAAGGATTATGGTCTTTGAAGAAAAGAATGAGTCCCAAGTAAAACCTATGACCACCCTTACTTTCTGCTTAGGGACATTTTTCTTCTGCCCTGGAAAAAAATGGAACCCAAGCAAATCAACTGTGTGACTAAGCTGAGAAGGCAGAAATTAGAGTCCTGGGATGCTTCAGTGATGGAAATCAATAGGGCAGCAGACTGGAGAAGTGTTTGCTGGGCAAAGTGGGGATGCTAGAAGTCTGTGTGGGGACTCACTGCAGGCCCCCGGATGAAGGCTGGCCAATGTGTGCTCAGGAGAGGTTCCTCAAGGCTTAGCCAAGTTTGCTTTGCAGGGCTGAGAACTGAAGAGAGATACTGAGGTTGGGAGTGTTCTCCCAGTGAAAAAACCTCACTGAGCACCTCAAGTGTCTACTTAAGACCCCAACAAGTCTATGTACCAGGTGTAGGGATCATGTCCTAGAAAAGGGGTTGGCAAAAAATAAGCACAAGAAACATAGTGTGGATTTATAAATAGAAGACAAAGAAGATCTCACAACAAGAAGCATCACCAGGGACAAAGAAGGGACATTTCATAATGAGAATGGGATCAGTTTATCCAGAAGACAAAAGTCAAATATGTTTATGCACTCCACAACAGTGCTTCAGAATACATGCGCAAAACTGACACAGTGAAAAGAAGAAACAGAGAAGTCCATATCGTAGTTGGAGATCTTACACTTCACTCTCAGCGGTTTACAGAACAAGATAAAATATTCATACGTATACAGATTTGAACAGCAATATTCCACAATGGAATAAAATTAGAATTCAATAATAAGTGACCTAGAAAATCAAGTATTTCAACATTAAAAAATGCACCATGTGAGTCAACAACGAAATCACAAGGAGAATGAGAATATACTTTAACATAATTATAATAAAAATACAACATATCAAAATTTGTGGAATGCAGCTAAAAAAGTGATTAGAGGGAAGTTTATAGATTTTCATGTTTATATTAGAAAGGAAGGACAGTTTAAAAATTGATGATCTATGCTTCCATCTAAAGATGCTAGAAAAATAAGAGCAATTTAAACACAAAAAAAAGTAGAAGGAAGAATATAATAAAGATAAGAACAATAAAATAGAATATAGTCAAGCAATAAAAATAGAGAAAATTAAATTCAAAATTGGCCAAAGAAAAATGCTCAAGAAAAAAATAGAGAAAATATAAATTAGCACTATCAGGAGTGAAAAATGAAATATCATGACATATCCTATAGAAATTTAAAAGCTCCAGCATCATAAATAATTTTATATCAATAAATTCAGCAACCTATGCCAAATGAATGACTATATTGAAAAGACAATTTACCAAAACTGACACAAGAAGAAATAAAACCAGAATAGTCCTATATTAATCAAACTATCAAATTTGTATTAGGAAAGAAAAATAACCTTCCTACAAAGAAAACTTCAGGCATCAAATTTCACTGATAGACTCTATAAAAAATTTAAAGTAGAGATACCAATCTTCCACAAAGGGAAACCTTGATTGGGTTCATTTTATGGAACCCACTTGAATCTGACACAAAAATGTTTAAAATGATCTTATAAGAAAAGAAATTTAATGACCAGTATCTACTATAAATATACATGCCAAAATCCTTAGTTCAATATGAGCAAATAGACAATTGGGGTTTATCTCACGGATGCAAGGTACATAAAGCATTCAGAAATCAATAATTACTATTCACCATTTCAACAAGTGAAAATGAAAACACGATCACTTCAATAAGTACAGAAAATGCACATGAGAATAATTCTACTCCTATTTATGATAAAATCTCGCAACCAAGTAGGAATACAGGGAGCTCCTTCACCCCCATAAAGGGCACCTACCAAAATTCTGTAGCTAAGGTCATACCTAATGGTGAAATATTAAATATATTTTCTCTAAGATTGGGGCCAAGGCAAGGATGGTCTCTTTCAACATGTTTATTTAACATTGTACTGGATACTAGCCAGTGCAGTGCAGAAAACAGACAAGGCAAAGGTATCCTGTTTGGAATTGAGGAAATAAACCTGTCTTTGTCATAGATGACACGTCGGTTTGATTTGTTTGGGTTTTATTTTTCTTTTACCATTACAGGAAGAAGCTTCATCTCGTGCACTGGGTGTTATCAGCCTCTCTCTCTAAGGACTGTCCCGAGTCTTCAAATGTGCTGAGTTGATCACTTCATTGGTGGTGAGTTGAAGCTGCTGCAGCCTTTATAATACACATTCAGTAGCCCCGTCACTCTCACGCCTCCAGTCCCCCTACCCTTTTCATGCCTTCTCATTCTTACTCTCTCTCTCTAAATCACAGAACTCGTTACTTTTTTAATATATCATACAATTGCTTTGAAAAAATCATGTATATTATTCAATGTCTGTCTCTTCCTGGTCTCTCACTATTAGAATATACCTTCTATGAGGTCAGGCAGTTGGTACCAATTGGTTTGGTTCAGTGATGTATCCTGAGACTGGAACAGTGTCTGGCACATAGTGGGTTCTCAATAATTTTTTGTTGAATGAGTGAATTCATAAATGGATGGGCTGGACATGGAAACTAACATCCGCTGGAAAGGCAGAACTGATAGTTGTGTTGAAAAGGAAGCTGAAATATACATGTAGTATTCAGTTAAAGCCCTACAATGGTCTGCACTGACCCAGACTGGGAAGCCTGGGTTGATTAAACACTTGGGGAGAATAGATCCAAGGGAAGACCTATTCCCGCCCTCCTCCGCTATTCCGCATTGGATTCCATTTCCCTGTTCTGTTTGATGAGGGAGCAGAAGCATTGTACTGTTGGAGGGCGTCTTGGGACCTGGAGTGGCAGCCTGTGTTTTCACTCAGCAGAAGTTTTAATCTGCAGCTTCTAGGAGCGTAGAGACCCCGCTGAGCAGCACACACCTAACAGGCATAAACAAGCCCTGGTATAAAGATATTCATGAGGTGATCTGCTCCAGCTCCTAGCAGCACACCACACTTCCCCCGAGGCGTGCAGAAGCACGCAAGCCCGGGCCACCACAGAGAATACCAAAGGCCTTTGCTCCGTGGCATTGCCAGTTACTTTGTCCCAGAAATGCAGTTCCCAGTAACAAAGAGGCCTTTCAAGCTGTCCCACTTTGGAGTCAGGCAGATTCTTTTCTGGACAAGGCTGGCAACCCTCAGAGGTGACCGTGGAGTTGGGCACCTGTCTTTAACCACAGCATCAGTGACTTCGTGAGGACTTTGGGTAATTAACATGCTGGGCCCCTGGCAGTCAGACACCAGCTCATTAACTCTTACAGCCACATTTTCTGAAGGCTGTGGCCGCATTCTTTTATATTCATGTATTCTTTCTCCTGCTGTTCTGAGAATACCCAAGCTGCGAGCTCTTGCAAAGGACGCTTGTATTAAAGCATTATTTTTGTTCCCACTCCCCGGAGCTTCTTTTATGATTTAAGGTATGGAGCCTTTGTCATTTCTGCTCAAAAGGAGTTGGGTTCAGAGAAAGGACCCCAGAAGGGTTTTCAGTCTGACATGACAACACCACTAGCTACTGTCTGGAGGCCTGTGTCCTATGTGTGCCAGCAAGAGTGACAGTGACAAGGGAATATGGGTTCTTCATTCAGGTCTGGACTAATGCACAGACCTCTGGCCTCTGTAGCCAGAATGGGAATGCAGCACGGGGAGTATAAAAACAGTGCAGACATCAAGGAACTAGGCTGCAGGGACGGAGCTGAGCTCTGCGAGCTGGGCAACTGCTTCCTGAGTGCACACCGCACTCCAGGTCCTGGGCTAAGCACTGCACCCAGGAAGGGGGCAGTTCAAGGCTGAGTCTTCCATTGTGTGTATTCCGTTTTCTTCTGTTCCCTGTGACATCCACATTGAGTCATAAGCATTTGCCTTGAACAATCAGGGAGCAAAATGGTCTGTGGTCAGGTAGGAGGTGTCATTCCTGAGAGGGAGAAGAATGTAGAGCTTAGAGTCACAAGGACTGGGTTCCAACCCATCCTATTTCTAATCTGGGTGTGTTAACCTTACTCACTACGTGGCCATGGATCTGGTACTTATCTGACTTGTACCTCAGTTTCCTCATCTGTTAAATGGAAATAATAATATTTCATCTGCTGTAGTTGTTGTACTATTAAATGTAATATTCACACAAAGTCCTGAGCACTGAGTGCGACATACAGTAACCACTCCAGAAAGTCATTTTCTATTTTAACTACAGTTATTGCCAAGGGATCATAGAACTCTTCAGTAGATTGATTAAAATATTCAGCAGAAATAGAAAATCATCTCCTGTAATCGATAGAACTAGATCTAGTCATACCTGCACATATTCAGGTCTACAAGCTGTGACCCAGCTTCATTCTGGACTTCCGCCTGCCAGCGCTGAAAGGAGGAAGAGATGCCTGGCCCTCTCTGGGAACACGCTCTCCTTCTTTGATGGTGGTGGAGGTCGATTCTAGGAAACTGCTGGAATAAACCACAGGACATTCCCACACAAGCTGGGTACAGCTCGGAGGACTAAACCCTGGGTTGAAGAGAAAGTTGAAAGGAAACTACAGAAAGCACAAGGGTGGACACGAAATTCCAGAACTGGGTAGCTATTTGGAAAGAAGACAAAACAGGTCCATACCTCACACCACAGATCTTGAAGTTCAATGGAACTGGCTCTACTTCTTACGAGCCAGTTATAAGTACTTAGCAGCAAAAATGGTGCAATGTCCTCACCATCTGAGGTGATAAAGATTACAGATGATAAATGCAGAATAGTTAACCAAGGATATTGCTGCTGAGGAGCTTTTGTCTAGTGATGGACACAAACAAGAAACAAATAGCCACATACCTCTTAACATAAGTGCACGGAGAAGAAGAACTCTCTTCTGTGATGGCATCTTACAAAAGAGCCCACTCAGAGTCAGTCTGAGGAAATGAGCCCTGAACTGAGAGTAAAACAAATTCGCCTTCAGGATGGGGTGCACTTGGCACCGACTATTCTGTTCTCTATTCTAGAGGATTCAGTTTAATCTACTGTTACATAACTTACATGTTAATGAATAGTTCAATGTACATAAGTTCCACCATGTGCATACAAATATTGTCTTAGACGAGATTCCCAGAATTGCAATTATCTGTTCAAAATGGAAACACACTGCCATGCTGCTTGGAATCCTATGCTATTATGCTCCCAACAGCAGGGCATGAGAGTAGTTTAAAAAAATAAAAAAATAAAAATGCATAGTTGTATTCTTCTATGAAAATTGAAAACAAAGCAAAATGGAAACCCTTGCCCACATGGCACATTCAGTAAGAGTTAATTTGATATTTTCATATTTTAAGATATTGTTGAATGTCCTGTTTTAGATTAATGTCAAATAACTGTGACATGTATCAGAAGTCTTTATGTCATTTTTTAAAATCATAACAAATTCAAAAGTTTTAATCATAATTTCATTTGAGTATCCCAATGGTCAATGGGTAGAGTTATGGCTCATCATTGCCTCTATATTCATTTATCTTTGATCTCATTATGTAATACATTTTAAATTTTATCTAATGATAAAAGAAAATAAAAACAAGCAAAAAAATCTGGTCAATTAGCACTGATTCTGACTTATATTAAACAATTATATGAATTTCTGTGTTGCATCATTGCTTTCTCTGTATCTTATACAGATGACATCCTTGTTCAGTTTCTCAAGGAAAGCACTCAAAGGTCTTTGAGTAATTTCAAAGCAGACTTGGAGGGGCCGGCCCAGTGGCAGAGTGGTTAAGTTTGTTCCCTCCACTATGGCTCCATCACTGTGGCATCAGTAGAGACTTCCATGCCCCCGGAAGTAATGAGGTACCTCTCTCCTCCCTTTTGGGGTGCTGTCATAGCAGGCATGGTGAAGTGTCACCAAAGATAATGAAGAGGCCATGTGAGAAGTAGTAAAGGGATGCTCTTACCCCTCCTAGCCAAGGAGGTTTTAGCAAAGGCCTACTGAGGCATTGGGACTCCCATCACCACCTAGCAGTAATGAGGAGCCCATCAGCCCTTGGGTATTCGTGGAGGCAGAGTGTGGAATCTGGACTTCTACCTGTAAGTGGCAGAAATGAGGCATCACCCCTCCCCTCCCCCTGCACCAGAGTGGTCTCTGAGTAAGCCAGCTAAAACAGAAGTTTTAAAAAGATTCAGACTTTCATTACATAATACAAAACTATCTAGGTTTCAACTGAAAATCTCTTGTTGCATCAGAACCTGGAAAATCTCAAATCAAATAGGACAATGAACAGATACCAATATCGAGGTGACAGAGAAGTTAGGATTATCTGACAAAGATTTTAAAGCTGCTATGATAAAAATGCTTCAGTGAGTAACTATTAAAATGCTTAAAACAAATGAAAAAATGGAAAGCCTCGGCAAGAAATAAAGAACCAAATGGAAATTTTAGACGTGAAAAATGTGACAACTTAAGATCTCTCAATGTGTGGGGCTCAACAGCAGAAGAGACAGAAGAAAGAATCAGTGAGCTTGAAAACAGAGCAATAGAAATCATCCAATCTGATCAACAAAGAGAAAAGAGACTGAAAAAAATTAAAGGAGCTAAAGAAAAGAACTAACATTTATGCCATCAGTGTCCAGGAAGCAAAGGAGAAAGAGGAGCTGAAGAGGCGCTCAAAGAAATAATGACCATAAACTTCCCAAATTTGGCAAAAAATATAGACCTACAGATTATTCAAGAAGCTAAGTGAACCCCAATGAGAAATCTACATCAAGACATATCAGAGTCAAATTTCTCAAAACAAAGACAAAGGAAAAATCTAGAATGAAGTGAGAGAGAAATGTCTTTTTACCTTTAGGGCAAAATCAATTTAAATGGCAGCGAATTTCTTTTCAGAAACCATGGAGACCAGAAGAAAAAGGCACAATGTTTTTTAAGTGTTGAAATAAAAGAAATGTCAACCAAGGATTATATACCCAACAAAAACATTCTTCAGTAAAATGGGAAACCAAGATACTTCAGATGAAGGATACCAAGAAACTTGATATCATTAGACCTACCCTAAAAGAATGGCTAAACGAAGTTTTCTAAACAGAGATGAATTGATAAATAAAAGAATTTTGGTACACCAAGAAGGAAGAAAAAATAACAAAATGAGTAAAAATATTGGTAAATACATTTTTTTCTCCACTTTAGTTTTCTAAATTGTTTGATTATTGAGGCAAAACTTGTAACACTGACATGATTTTAAACATATGTCAAGGAAATATTTAAGACAATCACATTACAAATGTTATAGGGAGAGTAAAGAGATGCAAAGAGAGATAAGTTTTCTACACTTCACTTGAACAAGTAAAATGTCAAAATCAATTAGTCAGTTATACAATGTAAAACCCAGAGAACTGCCAAAAAAGCCATACAGACAAATCCACTCAAAAACACTATAAATCAATCAAAGCAGAATTCTAAAAAATGTTCAAGTAACTCATGGGAAGGCAGGAAAAGAAAACAGATGAAAAACAGAGAGAACAAACAGAAAACAAAAAAATGAGATGATAGACCTAAGTCCTAACATAGCAATAACTACATTACATGTAAGGGATCTAAATATACATATTCAAACACTAAGATTGGCAGGGTGCATTAAAAACATGAATCAACTACATGCCGTCTATAAGCAACTCACTTCAAATATGACAATATAGGTAGGATGAAAAAAGTATGTCATGTAACATTAATCAAAAGAAAGAAATAGCTATATTATTAGATACAATAAACTCTAGAGCAAACAAAATGATCAGAGACTGAGAGAGACATTACATGATGATAATGGTGTCAATTCATGAAGAAGACATAGCAATCCTAAATGTGTATGCATCAAGCAACACAGCTGCAAATTATGTGAAACACAATCTTATAAGTGAAAGGAGAAATAGACAAATCCACAATTATAGTTGGAGACTTTAACATCCCTCTCAACAATTGATAGACCAACCAGAGAGAAAATAAGCAAGAATATACAAGAACTCAACAACATTATCAGTCAAAAAGAAGTAATCAATATTTACAGAGTGTCCCACATAACAATGGCAGATTGTGCATTCTTTTCGAGAGCTCAGCGAAGATATACTAAGATAGATCATATCCTGAGTCATAAAACAAACATCACCAAGTGTAAAAGAATTGCACAATTTGCAATGTGTTCTCCCACCACTGGTTCCATACCAGTGCATTTGTATCCAAACGCTGTTAATGTTATAGCACCACTTTGATAGCACCTGATAAAAAGCAAAATAAGCATATCAGTTAACAGTGAAATGTTACTTTTCTCCATGAATCCTGGAGAAATACTCACACACGTGCACAAGGAGGCATGGCTGAAGATACCCACTGAAACATTACTTATAATCAATAAAATATGAGCCATCTAAATGTTTGTCAGCAAGGGAATGGTTAAATGAGCATACTAATCCATAATATTGAATCGTCCATGATCAAATACGAAGTAGACCCATACATACTAACACAGAGAGATTCGTAAGACCTATCAAGTGGAAAAAGAACATTAAGTAGCAGCATGGTAACAATTATCTAATGACACTTGAATGCTTCATAGCAAACCACCAAAAAACCTCAGTGCCGTCCAAAAATAAACGTTTAACTTATGAGTGTGCAGGTCATCAATTTGGACTGGTTTTGGCTGGAAAGTTCCAGTCTCAGCTGAGCTCCTTCCCTTTTCTGATGGTCAGCTGGTCATCCGATCTAGGAGGGCCTTGGGAGGACGACTGGGGGAACTTGGGTGTGATCCGCGTATGCCTTGTCCTCCAGAAGGCCAGCACAAACATCTTCTCATGGGGATAGCAGAGGAGCAACAGAACAAGTGGAAACACACAAGGCTTCTTGTTGTCTAGGCTCAGAACTGGAATCCTATTGCTTCAACTTCATTCTGGGCTGAAAGCAAGTCAAATGGATGAGCACAGATTCAAGGGCTGGAGAGAAAGACTCTGCCTCTTTGGTGAGAGAAACCAAAAGTCATGTGGCAATGGCCATGGATAAAAGAAGAGGGGAAGAATTTGTGCCATGAATTCACTCAATCTACCATAGATATGTAGAGTTACAGTTACACAATACATCTCAAGTTGTGGGGGAAAACTGAATTCCTAGGTTGCTGGGGTAGAGCACAGAGGAGCTGGAACATTGACTTTTCACACTGAGAATTTTTTCATGTGCTAAAAACATGCAGATTGTGTAAAACAGGTTAGTGAGATACTTGTAGAATGTGGATATATAAACAAGAAAACAATTATGCATTGTGGGTGAGATCTGAGGAGTCTGAAAGTAAATTTATGATGTCTTTAAGGTCCAAATCAGGAAGAGCAGGTAGCCTAGTCTGTAACAATAAGTATCTGGTCTGCTGACAGTTGTTGAGTTTGCTACATCCCAGGGTCTTTTCAAAGATTACATTTAATTATCCCAATAACTTACACAGATGGCATTATGGTACCCATTCTAGAGATAAGAAAGCCGAGGCTCAGGGAAAGTAAATAACTTACCCAAGGTTTTCTTGTTGATAAGGGAGGAGCTGGCATTGCAAATGCTACTTCTAAGGCTCTTGCCTTTGCCCCAATTCCTCTCTTACGGCAACACAGCTTCGACTGTGTCAACACGGGAAACCTTGGCAGGCAGAGAGGCAAATAGGGTATGGCAGATGTAAAGAGATTTTCTTGAATTGACTTTCTAGTAGACAGTATTTGATGACACAGAAAGTCACACAAGAAGTGTCACTTCCCACACACACACTCCCAAACTCACACAGATATGGCAATGAACAAAGGAACAGGTTCTGAGTTTCCTCAGCAGTAAAGTAGGACTCTTGTTTCTCTGTCTCTCTCTCTTTCTTCTTTCCTTCCTTCTTCCTAGCTTTTTTTTTTTTTTTTTTATCAGAGAGACGCCAGGAAATAAAAATACTGCATTTGGTTAGCATTTTGTAAAGCGCAGATTAGTAAATAAATACCTCATGCCTGCATGCAACTGCTGAAGTTATAATTAGCCACAGGTGGGGTTTATGCTCTTGGCTGTTTAGGACAAAGGAGACCGCAGTGAGTAACCTGCTTCCACATGGCCCCGCAGCTTCTGGTCCTGGCATGACCATCATCGGATGTCTTTTTTTGTCCTGGGGCTGGGTGGTCAGGAAACAGGTTCTCCTTGTCTTGTCCTTGAGAGCTGTTGAGATCACCAGGTGGCCCTGGGATGGCAGAGCGCCAGTATTTTGACATCATTTTTGGCACAGAATTAATGAAAAAGAAATTTCTCAAAATCTTGAAGGTTTCAAAGAAACAAAACTAAAATAATGTCACACTGCTAGTTGGAACGTATAGTTTTCTTTTTGTTATTTTTGCCTTAATCTACTTTCCAGAATTGTGGGAGAATTATGGATTCTTTCCCCTTTAGCTTGGTGCGTTCTCTCTCAATTATAACAATGCGCAGCAAGATTTCATTGTGGGGATTTTTATCATAAACCATAATCCAATGCATATCTTTGTCCAGAAATAGTGCAATTTGTAATCCTTTCCCTAAAAACTATGAAAGACCTTCTCTGGCTAGATTGAATCCAGAAATAATTCAGACTGAAGAGAAGAACAATTGATTAAATCCTAGGGGTAACAGAGACTATTAAAATCTATAAGAATACTAAGACAGGGGCCACCTGGTGGCGCAGCGGCTTCGTCCGCGCTTGGCAGCCCGGGGTTCGCCAGTTCGGATCCCGGGCGCCCGCGGACGCACTGCCTGTCAGCCATGCCGTGGCGGCGTCCCATATAAAGTGGAGGAAGATGGGCACGGATGTTAGCCCAGGGCCAGTCTTCCTCAGCAAGAAGAGGAGGATTAGCAATGGATGTTAGCTCAGGGCTGGTCTTCCTCACCAAAAAAAAACCAAAAAAAAAGAATACTAAGATAACAGCAATAAAAATGTTGATTTATTTTGACCTAAACAGTCTCATAAGAGACCAGTGGACTTCAGATATAATATTGCTTAATAAAATTTATTTTGATATAACTTCTGATGAGTTTAATTTTTTTATTTGAGTTCTTCTTTAATTTATAGTTGAAGAATTGGGATTAGGTAAGTACCTAGAATGGAGAAAAACCAGCATAATTATTCCCTGGATTCGTCAGTAGTTTATGATAGAGAACCAAACAAACCTACCACGGATGTTGTGTCAACGCAGTGGTAAAAAAGGTTGCTTGAAAGAAGGTCTAAGGAGGTTTGATGATCCTGTTTTTATAATATGCTCAATATTTTGAATTTCAGCCACCACGTTTAAAGCAGTATTTTTCTAATTTGGACTTTTTTTTTTCACTCAACTGTTTGGTGGACATGCACAAGGCCAACGTCAGTTTCATGAGCATGCTCTGAACCTTCCACCAGCAAGATCTGCTCTCACTTTCCCAAAGTCTCCATATTTGAAATTTTTTTGTCTACTCAACTGCATTTTAAAAGTAATGCCAACAGTTTATTATCTCAAGTTTTATTAGTCAAAAACCATACAACTGCCAATCAAGCCTTCTGATCAGCATGAGATTTGCGCTGCTGTCAACAGAAGGTTCTGCAACAAGGCAAGGAGTAGATTGCTTTGTGGCTCATGGGCTGGGGTTTGGATCTCAGTCACTAGCTTTGCGCTGTTGGCGAACTGCATAGTCGCTCTTTCTCTCTCCCTTCCCTCACTTTTGTAAAATGTCAATGCTGACATATTGACCTTGCAAGACTGTTATAAAGGATGATGAGACCTCAGCATGGGAACCACTGTATTATGTAGACTCTTCTAAATAGGGTGAACAATTATGGAGAGGGAGAGGGACGCTTTTTCTTTTCCGGTTCTCGTGACGGTCAGGTGATACACGTTCCGAGGCAAACTTGAGGCTGTACTCATGAATCATGTCAGTGGGTTTGGCTCAGTGACCTTGATGTGCAGCCAACGAATGGGAGGAAAGGGCACTCAGCAAACAATGGCGGCACGTTGTTTAGAAAACACGTGTCAAGAAAGCAAGAAACAGGCGCCAGGAGGGCCAAGGGCATGTGGAGTGTACTGTGAGGTGTATGGGATGAGTCCCTGCAGAGAAAGAACCGGGAACCACTCTCCTAGAAGTAAGGTGGGGGGCATGGCGGGGTGAATGCCTGACGTGGGGTCCCCTGCCCTCACCCACAGGGAAGGTTGAGAGGTGACCTCCTTTATCTTGATAACAGAGACAGAAATGAAATGCACTTGTCTGACGGAAACCATCAGTTGGGGCTGACGCCATCAACTCACTCAGAGAGAAAGACTCCTTTGTTGAAAAGAGGCACAGGGTGGTCAAGGGCTGTTGTATTAGTCAGAGCAGGTCGGTCGGTTTGCTTTAATAAAGACTCTCAAAATGTCAGTGGTTTAAGACAATGGAATTTATTTTTCACATCGCAGTACAAAGGAGCTTGGGAGGAGAATTACACTCCACACAGTCTTGAAGATGCCCAGCTCCTTCCGTTTGTGGCTTTGCCTCTTCTAGGCCCTGGAGGCCACACTCCAATGAGGAAAGTGACAGCATGCCACTGGCCAGGACTCAATAGTGAAGCACAGCTAATGGTAAGAGAGGCTGGGAAATGGAGCCTGGTTGGGTGACCAGCAGGAAGAGCAGATGCATGTTGTGAGCACATGGTGGTCCCTGGGTCTCTGCCACATCTTCTTCACTTATCTTCCCTGCACTTATCTACTCCCAAGAGAAATAATTGTTGCATCTGGCCCGAGGTGGGTGTTTCATAAATGTTTTTTCCTTTCCCTCTGTCTGACTTCCCTCCCCTTCTCAGAGAGCTTGCCAGATAGTAGTTAGTCCACATGATTTGTCTTCAGAACACTTCTTAGTAGCAAAGGGTTATGCCCACCACTGTTATTCCATTGTCCTGGAACAAACACTTTGCCCTCAAAATAGTCATTTGGGTATATATCTTCTTTAAAATGGATTAAATGTTTGTTTTGGGAAACAACAAAATTAAATCTTATGCCAGTGACTATACCTCAAGATACTTTGAGGTGATGAAAAAGCAGATTAGTACGGTCCCTCTCTGAAACTTTGCAATTTAAAGTTAAGATTGTCTTCATGCGCCGACAGGAGCAGCGGAGACAAATTCTCTCCTGCCCCTGCTTTGGGCTCCCGTCTCCTCTTCCCTCACCAGCTCTTATGCCTGGCTCGCTTCCCTCAGGGCACAAGATGGGAGCTGATCCAGCCTCTCCTACTCTTCACTAGAAGATGAACACGGTGAACGGATGAAGGGCTGCGATGATTGCGCGTGCCTGTGGCAGGTTGCCCCCACCTCACCCCATCTTTCTCAGGAAAAGTGAGAGAGGCCTCACCATTTTATGAAAAATTGATGAGACTGCTATGTCTCTAATTTCACGGCAAAGCAAAGTCAGAATATCACCCAGAACAACCTCCAGGGGCCGTTGGTGTTCTTGGTGAGGGGAGAAGAGAAATATGGGCTTATTCCTCATATAACCATAATAATTACTTAAAGCAAGTGGACACTAGACAGGGCTTCTCCATTCGGAACATCCAGTGGTCTATGCCTTCTCTAGTGAGGAGAGATTCTTTACCTTTTCCCAGTCCACAGTCTTTTCATTTTCCATGACTTTACAAATCTATGTATTTATTCAGTAAATGATTTACAGCGGGCCTACAATTTTACCACGGTGCTCAGGCAGTTTGCCTAGTAAACAATCCCTTATGTTAAGTAATAATTTAAAGTTTCTCTTTTTTTTGATGAAACGTATCTATTTACAAGTCAGAGCCTCTGGATAGGATGTGTTAACAAACCACATCAAATTGATGTCCTCCTAGTAAAGAGCATAAAATACAGCACACCAACAGCCTTGTGTTTATTTGCTTCATGTATGCAGCTTTCAGGTAATTTCCAAATGGCTTTTGGAAGTGGTGAAGACAGGTCTCTGACCTTTGCAATCATTCGGGCGGTGGTCCCGCCCGAGTCTCAGGCCGTCACCTCGGGGTTCAAGCAGCTACCAGGAGTGTATTTTCAGGAAGAATTAAGAGCCTCCAGGGAAATAATCCATCTTAAAAATGTTTTAAAAAAGCATTTAGTATTCCATTTTGCCAGCTATATCTGAACCCCTTCCTATATTTGTGAATTTCCTACCTGTGCTGATGACGGGCAGAGCCCATTCTGCTCACAGCGGGGGAACACCGCACGGTCCCATTTCCCAGCCGCAGGCCCACCACTGAGGCTCCGGGCGTCAGACACACTGCACGGGGCAGTTACTTCAGGGCTCAGGACCCAAAATGCTAGGACCCTGGAGGGTTCTTTTTTTGCCAGTTTTAGCAAAATCGTGTTCCAGACGCCAGCATGGAGCTGTAAAAAGCAGCATTTCCAGCTTGGTGGTGGGCACTTCGGCTTCCTCCGCTGACCAGTTCCTGCGTCGGAGTTTTGACCCTGTGACTATTGGCCTAGCCCTGTGCCTGCTTCTCTTGCTTACTCAGTAGCTTTCTAACAAATTCTTCTGAGTAAAGCATCCAGAGTAACTTCTCTTGTTTGCAGCAAAGATCTGTGACTAAAAGACATACCTGAAGTTAGGACACTAGGGCAGGTCTGAGAAAAGGATATTCTAAACTTAGAACTTGGTCTCCAGCCACGTACTTCTCTGGCTCAGCCCTTCCAACTAGTGACTGAGTGTAAAAGACAAGTTTGCAGATAAACACTGGGTAGATAGTAGGTGTCTCCCTGTGAGCTGTATAGGATTTTAAGAGGGCAAGAGGACAAAATTATTGGGGCCAACACTTTTGGTAACTAAATATACAGGATTTAGAATCAGAAAACCTGGATTGGAACTTCATTTCCACACAGAAAAGTGGTATGATCACATATGTTTTTTTCAAGCTTGATTTTCATTATAATATGGGGAAGGAGCTACATCACAAGGTTGTGTGAGAATTGAATGTAACTGTAAAGTGTTACACAATGCTAGTTGTGTATATAATTGTTACTCTTAAGCCCTCATTATATGTAGACAGATCTGTACTATATGTTATGAAGAAATAAATAATAACTTACAGGTACCCATAACACAACTCTGTTCAATATAAGTAATGAGTTTTCACGGTTTTTGAAAACCTAGAGCCCATCCATTTGCCTTTCTCTTGAACAAAGCACCCTGGTTCATATCCCTCCTCCGTGCAGCTCACGTGTCTTCACAGATGCTGACAGGAACGATCCCTGCACTGGGGAGGGGTGGCGACTGTCTTCCAAGCTGATAAGCAGCATCTTAAGCCACGGTGATCATTTCAGAGATGGGTATATGAGGAGTCTGAGTGCCAGGAGCACGTAGCCGTAGGAGCCATTGCCAGTCACGCTGGAGCAAGAAGACGAGAGATCAGAGTGGACAGAGCAAACGCCGAGGAAGCAGATCTGGAAATATGAGAGAGAACCAGGTTCTAATGACTTGGTTTGACCAGCTGGGTCAGGCTTTGCCTTAAACCAGCTGTGTCATAGAACATAAAGGCCAATATATTACACGTATTATTTAAGCCAGATTGAGTTGGGTTTTTATGCTCTTTATAACCAAAAGTACTCTATCTGATTCACTGTAAAAGTTTTGGTGTTTGAAAGTTTCCTTTGAGGTGTTTTAGTGTCTGCAATAGTGAATGGTATTACAAGGAATTCACCTGCAAGCTGTGTCAACGCCAAGAAGTGGGAAGGTGGCATGTGGTCGTTGTATAGTGCTGGATAATTGATACATGGCCATGAGCTTTGTAACTTAAATTAGGTTAAAGAAACGTATACACACACAATACTTGTATATACATACATATACATGTACATTCATATACTCATCAGACATGTGCGTGCATGCATACGTGTGTGTATACACAGGTGTACACACACGTGTTGTGTGAGGACACAGTATAGTATAGAGTACAGGAAAGAATGCTAGCCTGAAGCTCTGGACATCTGTTTCTTGGCTCTGCCACTAATGGTTTCCATGATGGTGGCAAATTCACTTGCAGTTCACTTTGGCAAATTCACTGTACATTAGATGGATGATTGTTAACATTTCCATGACAATTAACAAAGGAGTCTCACGTAAATTATCTCATTTAACATTCAAATAGTTCTATAAGAAAGGACAGTTGTTAAAAATGCAGATCCCCTGGTGGGATTCTAAAATCAATGAATTAGAATGCCCGAGGGGTGGGCCCAGATATTTGTGCCAATCACAGTCATTCCAGATAATGATTATGCTCAGATAAGTTGGAGACCCAAGGCCACTCTCCTCAGTGTTTTATCCATTAGTCTCATGGCTTTCACGGCAGCCCTTGGGGAACCACAGTTTTCTTTGTCCACAAAGGTTGTCTGGGGATGTGCCATCCTTCTCCAGGGTGGGCATATTTGAGTCCCTAGATCCAGCTGTATCTGAAGCTTGCCTAATGCTGGATTTTCTAGTTCTGTGAATAAACAAATTTCCTTTTTTTGTTTGATCAGTTTGAATTGGATGCCTATCAGTTGCAGCTGAGTCAGCTGTTGCAAGAGTATTGGGAGGCCCATTATGTCCTATGTCCACCCAGAAATCTGTAATAGTGTAGAAATTTCTTTCTTTCTGAGTTTGGAGAATATCCCTCCAACCCATCGAAGTTCTGCCTAGAGCTACACGGTGCGTGTGTAATCCGCCTCCTTCTACGTGACAGCCCATTAGGTACGTGAACACCTTGTCATGTTTTCTCTTAGTCTGCTCTTTTCCAGGCTAAAAACTGTCAGGAGTTCAGCAAGAACAGAAATACGTGTTTCTGGGTTTAATGTTGAGTCTGTCTCTCAATGTACCCAGCACTTGGAGTTATCTACTAAGAGAAACCAATTTCTCTTTATTCACATCTTGTAGATATTTAGATATTTCAGTCCCACCTCCCGGCAGATATGCTTCTCTTGTCTGAGACAAAATGTTTAAAACTTAGACAAGTTCTGTGGTAAGGAAGCTGGGCCATGGCAAAGGCTCAGCCTCGGCCCACGCGCTCACCAAGACACAGAGATGTCCAGTCACAGCACAAGAAGTGCATTTTATTTCCTGTGCCTCAAGGAGAAAGCACGGATTCCGTTTTATTTTGAGATTTCTACTTAAGATGGTTAGTGAACTAATAGTGCTATATTACAATAAAATTCTTTCTTTATCTTTCAGTTACCTGTACTCGGTTTTCAAAACTTACCAACTTAGGTGGGGCCAGCCCAGTGGTATAGTGGTTCAGTTCGTGCGCTCCACTTGGGCGGCCCCAGGTGCACAGATTCAGATCCCGGGCACGGAAAAAAACTTACGAGCTTAGGGAAATGCATGATCTACAATATATAGTGACTTTGGTCTGAGTCTTGTAGTGACCGTGAAGTTTTATAGAGTATCTCTGCATTCTTATTCAGATGTAAAACTTCCGACAGTGACAACTCTTACAACAACACAATAATAACTCTGACAGGTACAAGGATCATGCAGTGGGCAACATGCCAAGCATGTGACAGACATCATTTTATTTAATAAATTTAATGACCCCAGGGACTGATATTATTACTCTCAATACACAGACAAGGACCAGAGGGGGACAG
The DNA here is from genome assembly GCA_031878705.1 of Tapirus indicus. Classification (NCBI taxonomy): domain Eukaryota; kingdom Metazoa; phylum Chordata; class Mammalia; order Perissodactyla; family Tapiridae; genus Tapirus; species Tapirus indicus. Next base: position 5,264,560 of record CM062923.1, on the reverse strand, counting down.
AGCTGAGATAACTTGGTAAGGAAGGCTCATTAGCCGAGAAGGGAGGAGCCAGGTGAGCTCCAATTCCAGTATTTCCCTCTCTGGTGCCCTGACCGCCCCCTCCAAGGCGGGATTACAGAAGACGGTTTAATTGTTTGATTCTCATTTCAGCCTATGGGTTTGTAAATCCTCTCCATTTTCTGTCCTACTTCTATCCTCTTTGCAGCTTATGTTTAAAAAGATATTGACAGAAATTTGAAGTTGCTGATTCCTATTTTCACTCCACATCTAAGCTCAACCAGCTTCTGTGTGTCTGCTGTCCTCCCCATTCCAATGCATCTATTTTTACAAAGGTCTTCATTGACTCCCTAAGAGCCTCTATTCAAAACTCTTTCCATGAGTTTTCCATGAGTTTCCAAGGCTGTCCTGGAGTCTGCTTCCCTGGGGAACTGACCTGTGACTCTGGTAAATGGCATCGCTACTCAGCTACAAACTCTGAAGTCGTATAGTCTATGTTGCTACTGTTGGTGGTCGTCTTTCTAGGTGAACAGGTTACTTCTCTGCTCAGAATTCCCTGGTGGTTCTCATCATTTGGCTTGATAAAAATCTCACCAATATAAATTATATAAAGAGCCATCATAATCCAGCTCACCCTTTTCACCTTTTTAAAAATTCTGTAAATATACCATTGCCATTTGCACTTCTTTGACTTCACACAGACTGTTGTTCTCTTCCCTCTTCTGTCTCCTTGAAAAAGTCCTGCTCTGCTTTTAGGACAGCCTCAACATTACCCGTCCTCTGGTGCTTTCATCTCCTTTCCCTCAACCTGGAGCATGGTCCCATCCTCCACTGTATGCGGGGCCTTTTCTAGGTAGGTCCTCCTCTTATAGCATGTGCCACGCAGGATTACCAGTTATTTATATTTACTGGCTTCTCTGCTTGACTCAGACACCTGCAAAGGCCGAAGCTGTGTCTCCCCTATGTGACCTCATTCGTGACCAGGTGCCTGGTACAGTTGGTGGCCAATAAATGTTGATAGATAAAGAAATACGTGAATCGGTGCTGTGCTACCAAATACATTTGTTGTTAACTTAAATACATTTGTACAGCATTTTATTAGACAGAAATTAAAATATAGCTTTTATTACCATTTGCACATTTAATAATAACTTTTGGGCTCTGCTTCCTGCTACTGACTATGTGTGTGAGGAAAGGCCCCACCTCTCAGAACAAGCGTTTAATTATTATTATGCAGATAAACCAGCAGATAAATGGCATTATCCATCTACTCCTTCCTTTTCCTTTTTTTGCATTATTTCAGCATATACCTCTGATGTTTGTCCTGTTCACATGGCTCTTTGACTAGACTGAATCTACTTATTTTACACTATCTCTTGTTTCCTTGACTAAAATCTCAGCTCTAGACAAATGGTCTCACAGGTGGAGTGTTTGCTGTTACCACTGTCATGTTGAGGAAAATATCATAACTTTTATTTTTATTCACTCATTCATTTATTCTTTCATTTCATAAAAATATATGCTCTTTAATAGTTTATGACCTTAAGTGAATATGTGTAGCGTGTATAATTTTATAAAGCACATTAATGACATAAACACACTTGGTCTTACTGACTAGCTAAGAACTGGAAGAAGCCACAGCACTGAGAGGCCACCCTTTGCCCACCCTCTGCTTTTCCTGGAAATAACAGATTGCCTCCATTTTGTTGATCATTCCTTTGTCACATAAAAATAGTTTTGCCACATATCTCTGTTTTATTAGACAATATTTTGTTCCCTTTGACTTATTTTGAATGTTATAAAAATGGTATCATACTATATGCACTGTTCCACAACTTATATTTTTCTCTCAATATTAGGTTTCTAAGATTGAATATTTTTGTTACCTGTGGTTGTGCGCCATTATTTCCACCATTGTGTAATAGTCGTTTTTGTAAATATATCACAATTATTTATTAATTCTCTTGTTATTAGATATTTGGTTTGTGTTTAGCTTTTTTCTATTAGAAACATTACTTCCATGAACATTCATAAGAATCAGCATGTCTTCTGGGAACTGTAATTATCTTCCTTAAATTCAATAAATCATTACATTTCAATAAACTTCTGTATTTCCCCATAAATGCACTATATAAGTTTTGTTGGAATTGTTTTTAAGTTTCATATATATTGCTATTTAAATGCTATTTTTAAATTTTAAATTGATTTTTCTGTTTGCTCTTGGTAAATAGCAATTCAACTAATTTTATAAATTATGTTTAATATTGTCCATAGATACCCATCACCATCCCTGGTATTCTAGGTTATTATAGAGACTGGAAACCTAGAAGCCTTATTTCCCAGATGCCTCCCAGATGTTTAGATTCTGCACATGAGAGTGAGTCATCTGACCATAAGAGAAGCAAATGTATCAATTGCTCCCATAAAAGCCATGGGCAGACTTCATCCGTCAGCATATGTGAGCAACTGAGCATCCACTAGAAATTCACTAGCTTTGGTGCTTCAGGTGGCTAAGATCATCAACATCAATTTCTCAGTTCCATAAACTGGAAGTGGCTTCCCTGCTCTGTGTTCCTCAGCCCTTTCAATGCCTTCATGAGCCTTTGCTGTTGGTTAAACCATGTCTTGCAGAAAGATATGTTGATGTCCTAACCCCCAGTACCTGTGAATGGGACTTTATTTGGAAATAGGATCTTTACAGGTGTAATTAATTAAGATGAGGTCATTATTGGAGTGAGGTGGACCTAAGGCCAATATGACTGGTGTCCTTATAAGAAGAGGAGAAGAAACACAGAAACAGACAGAGACACAGAGGGAAGAAGGCCATGTGAAGACAGAGGCAGAGATTGGAGTGATGCGTTGTACAAGCTCAGGAATGCCAAGGATTACCAACAACCCCCAGAAGCTGGAAGAGGCAAGGAGGGATTCTTCGTAGAGCCTTCGGAGAGAACGGGGCCCCGCTGACAACAGGATTTTGGATTTATACCCTCCAGAACTGCAAGAGGATAAATTTCAATTGTTTTAAGCCACCTAGTCTGTGATAATTTGTTATGACAGTGACGGGAAACTAATACAGCCTCTAATTCCCGAATTAAACCATTTTCTGTTTGAAATACCCAGAACGGTTTCTTGTTCCCTGATTCAGTCCTGACTGATATATATTGAATTCACACCTTCCAGCTCACTATTTTTAAGTTAAATTTAATAATTGGTCTATGGTATCTTTTTGGCTTTCTCTTTAAGAATAATATTATGTTTCTAATATTTTGACTTTTATTATTTTCTTGACCTATTGCACTGGCGAGAGCCACCAGTACAGTGTTGAACATTAGCATGGTAATAGACATTCTTGCCTTATTCCTGCTTTTAGAGTAAATCCTTCTAATATTTCAGTGTGAATGATGATGTTTATTGCAGATTTTTGGTACATTCACTTTGCCGGGTTAAAAATATTGTCTTTATTCTCTATTTGTTAAGATGTAAAGCAAACATAAATGGATGTTAAATTTTATCAAATTATTGTTCTGAAACTATTGAAACAAGGTTTCATTTTATCAGGTAATGTGAATTATATTTGTTGATGTTCAAATGGTGAGCCACCTGTGATACCTGTATAACACAGACGTGCTGGTAGCAATGTGTGGCATGAGGTGTCTCATTGTCCCACCATAGTTTTCCGTTCTAATGAACCTATTTATTTAACAGTGGACCCCAGAGCTAGACTAAAAGGTTCGCCACGTGCTTGTCAGGCCTCAGCTTTCTAATCTGTCATATGATAACAATAGTCTGATTTTCTGAGATCATTGTGAGGATCACATAGTTTATATATTTCAAGTCTTCAAAGCAGTTCTTGACTCCAAGTAAGTGCAACATAAATTCTCATTAGTTGATGCTATTTAAAGTGACCACAGTGTGATGATAAATACAAAGTGAACATAGCCATTGAAGGGATGTGAGGTACTTGGTTATAACGTGATCTTTGAGACGACCCAAACTGTGCTTTTATTATTTTTTTTAGATTACTATTAAAATGAAAACATGCAATTAGTAAGTACATTTTCTTAGAGATTTATTAGATCACTGAGACTATATTCTTGGCCTCCTGGGACCAAAGACACCATTTGGAAAAATAGCCTAGAGGACAGGGACCACGCTGATGTATCTTTATACACACCCAGCGCCCAGCACTATGCTTTGCATACGGTATGCCATTAATGACCTCTGTGGAATGAGTACATGCACTTGTACCTATGTTGTACTTAGTGTGTTCTAGTAGACCAAAAGTCTTGTCATTTAGCTCCTCTGAATTCCTTGCATGCTTCTTTGTTAATTCCATAAAACTTTTGGCTGATTTTGATGATTTGGGCATGAAGATAAAATTTACAATGAATTTGTAATTTGCCACAGTGTTTAAAATATAATGAAGATATTTGGTAGATTCTATCCAAGTACACCGAGTGGGGTTAGTAGTTCACAAACGCACAAAATGATAAACATCTTATACTTTGTCCCCTTAAGGAATATAGGATCTTGAGGTCTAATTATCTACCCTCAAAGTTCTATGTATCCATGGTGCACTGAATGATGCCTGGCAAATAGTAAGGCCTTAGAAAATGCTTATAAGTCAAGAGATGATAAAATATCTTGCTTGTATAGTGAGGTCCAATCAGGACTAATCAGTATCCCAAATGCACTTTAACTACCTGGAAAGTAAATAGACTTTAGAGCCACTATACAATGATTCTGGTCCTGGACCTACTTACTAACTGTTCACCCTTGGGCAAGTTGCTTAACTTCTCTGAGCCTCAAGATCTCCTTGTAACTGGTTAGAGGAAATTAAATGAAGTAGCATATGTATTGCTATTGGCATTGTATTACTGTATTTGCCTATTGAAAGTGATAAGTGATCAACATTATGAATGTTTCCCTGATCCATCTCTTCCTTGGCATAAGGAATTAATCTTTTTTTAAAATTATTGTTCAAAGAAAGCCTCTGTCTTTCATCAGTTTGACAGAGCCTATGTTCTAATCTCAAGTGCAGGTTTAGACATTAAGGTTGAAATAGTTTATTCCAAATCAGTTATAATATATTCCAAATAGACTAATATACTAATGCATTTGAAATATACCATTATGAGTGTAGAGAAAACATATTGTCTAACCCAGATTGGACAGCAATATACAAGAAAGACCTTTCATCACACATTGATTTTGCATTTCCTAAGGGCTTACTGTTTGCCCAGCATCACTCCATGCACCAGGGGTATGCAGAACCAGGGCATAAGAAAGTTGATCCTCAAGATGCTAAATCTGAGAAGGAGACAACATGCACAGATATTTAACAGCTAGTTAGTTTGTGAACTACTGACCATAGTATATTCAGATGAAATATCAATGAGAATTTTGTCAGCTTCTCAATCTGTGCTTGCTTGTACAATTATCTCATCCAAACCAACTAACAAATTACAATTCCTAAGAATCATCTGCTCTTTCTTCAGTCCCTTGGGTGGGGATGGCTAAAACTATGTAAAGAATTCGTGATGAAGGCCAAACATGTTCCTTCAGTAAAGGTCAGAGCTGAACGTTTGACACACGATTCTGCACTGAACAAATCTAAGACTCAGCAAACAGTGGTGGTTTCCCACAGGGAGGGCGTGACAATGCTGATTGCTCCGAGGCCCACCACACACTATCCCCAATGCCACGAGACGCCATTTCCCCTCACTGCACATGCATTTATTTGCATGTAAGAGGATTAGTCACACGTTCCCCAAATCACAGGTTTTAGTCTCAGAAGTGTGCTTAGTAGATTTCTATCCCTAAATTCATATGGAAAGCAATGCTCTGTGAACACACCAGATGAGCGATTCAGAAATTCATAACTCTTTCATTCCCACTCAATTATCTCTTTAGTTTCTATACACCGTGTCTGCCTCATGGCTGACTATTCACCTTGTTAGGGCTTTCTTAAAATAACCTATGAGAATGTCATGCTAATGAAGAAAAAGACGTAAAAAATTCATAATAGTCATTATTTTTAATAATTGAAATGCATTGTTTTACACCTGATTGGTTGCAAATGGCTAAATGGGATTTCTCCAGTCCACAAAAATAAGGTTACTATAAAGAAAGGTACTAAGTTTATAATTTTAACAACAAAGTGGGTTCACTAAGAGAAAATGATAAAATAATGAAGATGAGCACTTAGCAAGGGCAAACATTGCTAACTCAGCAGAAGGACAGACTTTGTGTACTCTTAGATTCACTTGCTGCTGCAGGGCTCAGTGTTGGGAGAGGCAGGGGCACTGAACAGTTTAAGGCTGCATTTTCACACCAATATCTTTTCTCTGTCACGACTCAGTTCCTGCGATGTAAAATTGCACAATCGTGATTTACCAAAGAATTGGAAACTCAGTACTAAAAGAGCATGAAAAGAAAACACACAATCAGAGGTGTGGCAAGGTCACAGGACTTAAGTTTATGTATTCAAACAATTTATTTTTTGGTTTTAATGCCTGGGGTTTAGTAATCTTGACACAGACCGAACATGGACAGATGGACGAAGAATTCATCTGGGTTGGTAGGCTGGACCAAACATAGCCGATGAGCTGTAGTGAAGGCCAAGGTCTTATGTGAAGGAGTAGAAGACAAGATGGACACAGGGAGGTGGAGAACAACAGCAACCCAGCACCTTCTATGTGTTAGTCTTGGCTTTGTCAATGCTCACACTAACCCTCTCAGTAAATCGTGAGTGTGCAATTTTACATCACAGGAACTGAGAGTCATGACAGAGAAAAGACATGCTCTTTAGGTCACATAGCAGGTAAGTGAAGGAGCGGGGATGAAATTCCAGCTCTCAATGATTCTGAATTCTCCCCATCTTGCCCTGTTTACAGTGGGATGCACAGGGCATGGGTATGCCATCGACAATATGCTAGATTTAAGGAGTCCATTCCAGAAGGAGCAGGCTAGGTGGCTGCTGGAAGTCCATGAAGCCTCTCTATGACAGGCCAGTTCTCACCAGTAGGGAGTTCCACAATAGGAAACTGAGTTGTAAGGAGTCTGAGATTACAGAGCAATTATTGGAGCTTAGGGTTAGGGTTAGAGTTTAGGACAAGGACTTGGTCAAGGGGAGCATGTAAAATACCAAACCAAACAAAAAATATTTCTGAGCATAGAAGTAACCAGCAAAGAGATTTGAAGGAGTCTCAGACTTTCCGATTTGGAAGAAAATTTAAGGTTCATCTAGTCCAACTGCTCTATCAAATGATAAACCTTCTCCATAGCATCGCTGGCAAGCAGTCAGCTAAAACTTGTGTGAGGAGCCTACTGAACATTCCACCAGGTGGCCCACCGTCTTTTGGCCCGTTTATGGTTAGAAATCACCTTCTTCATGTCAGGTAGGGTATAGTGTTCTCTATCAGGCACCCTTCCTCCCATTCTCTGAGGTTGAGAGTGGGATTTGTACTTGAGAACAGGATGATAATTACAAGCGGGAGTTACACAGCCTGAATGAGGAGTTTGGAGCTACAGAGAGGCAATGAACCATGAAGGTCTTCATAGATGGCCTCATTTTGCAAAAGAAGGAAATGGAGATCCAAAATGATGAAACGATATGTGTGAGTTGATAGAGTAGGAGCTGGGATTAGGATTAAGAGTGTCCAGCTCCCCGACTTCTGTCTACCACCACATGCTGCCAAGATTGTCACAGGTGGGTATGGATTCTAAAGAATCAGATAGTCTTACTTGTATATCATTTCAGACTGATGAGACCAAATCTTAATTAAAGTCTTCCAGAGAAGACATTCTATCAGCCTGTTCCAACTCCCCACCCCAAGTGTAATAAACACGCTTACCAGTGACATCTGGCTTATTCTTCACGCTGTAGTTTGAGCGGTTCCCTCCTCTGGAATATGACTCTAGGCCCTTCTGCTTATAGGGTCCCCACACACTAGACCTAAATAATAGAGCCATCTTCTCTTTAAAAGGGATGATCCTTCTCAAATCTCATTAGGGCCCTCTTATATTTCCACATGTATATCTCAGCTCTCTCTCTCTCTTTTTCTTTTTAATCTGGTAACAACACTGAAGAGACTTGTAAAGTACATCTATTTTCTATACAGATGAATGATTCCTTTGCTGTTCCTGCCTTCTAGATGCAATTTTCTAAATCTCCTTATGCCTTTTCTTTTAAATAAAATGTTTTGTCCCTCCCCTTCCTCCTTTTTTTTTAAAGAAAGATGCATCAAGGTAGAATTATAATATTTTATGGCTGGTAATAGAGTCTTGGCAAAATTGGGATTCTTGGCTTGTGTTTAGCATTCTTCTTCAGGCTTTTTTGCTCTTAATTGATCTTTGGATAAGAGAAGAGGCCAGCAGGGATAGATTTGACCATCTCCAAATTTAATAGTGAGCTGGGGTATCACTTATAATGTAACCCCCCCAAATTTCTCTATTAAGCATTAGTACTAATTAGTACTGTTTAGTTAGTAGCATAACTAAAGGAAAAGGTGCATCTATTTTTGATAAATTATAAAATGTCCACTTTAATATCATTATATTCTATAGCACATGTGTATTAACTAAAACAACACGAGTGGATTGAGGTATGTTGTAAAAAACAGGTGAAAGAAAAGGAAAAAAAGTATTTCTAAATATGTGGTTGTGCAAAGACATGACATTCTTTACAGTTTGGTTAGGGAGGGGAAACGTGGGTCTCCACGTGTTTTGTCAGGTGACATTTTATTCAAGTCAAAAAGTAGGACCAAATATAGGATGAATATGGGTTAAATACAGATGGTTAAATCTGAATGTCAGAGAAACAGCAAATAAATTGCATATAAATATTTCCCAAATATAACATGGGACGCACTTCATGCTAAAAAATTACTCATTTATTGTTTACCTGAAATTTATATTTAACTGGGCATCCTGTATGTTTATTTACCAAATCTAGCAACCCTAAAAATGAGTCAGTTGATACCAGAAAGTAAAATACAGGTCAGTGTCCCTCAAAACAAAGTATGCTTTCATTGCAATCTGGGGTCATCATCATAATATGATATTATAACCTAGATCTTGGGAGTTTCCAAAAAGCTTTCATAAATATTGTCTATAAATATGATCAACTTACATTTTATCTTGTAAAACGTTCCCATTTTTACAGAAGAGGAAATAGATGCTCACAATGGTCAAGAGACTGGCCCAGAGTCAAAATGGTCCTAAGAGGTGGAACCAAAACTAGTATCCAGGTCTTTTGATCCCTAATCCATATTTCCTGGATGACTTCAAAATAATTAATTGGATGATAAATAATCCAATCCGTGTAGTCATATTAGTCACAATCATCAGCCCTGGGCAGTAATTATATTTCTTGGCAATAGATACTCTGATTTGAATTGAAAAATGATCAGGACAGCATCTCAATCCAACCGTGCCCAGGAAGCAATGTGAACCATCCTGGAAGTCCTGCATTAAAATGCAAGCATGATCTGGCTGCTGTTTGGTGACATTTCCCCACTATTTCTAGAGAGGTCTGTAACATTTTATATATATTATGTATTTCCATTTTCCATACAAGTGGCGATATAATCTGGTGTCAAGTAACTACTTGTTGTTAAGAATAATTCACAGGCACTACTGGTTTCCTAGATGTGGAAGGATGAGAGTAATTTCATGACACTTCCATTCACAGATCCAAAGAGAAAGTGAGCAGGGTCTTGTATCTGCCTGCATTTGCAGAGCTGGCACTCACAGAAACGTAGATGTGGCATTTAAAATTCAGCCCTTCTGTGAGATGCTGAGTGATGTTCTTGGAACCAGACAAAATTGACCGGAATTTGTGAAAAGGTAATCAACTATTCCTTGCCTACTGAAACCAGGGAATATATGTACACACTGCTTTGAGAATCTGTTCTTTTTTGTTACAGAACAGATGTCTGGGAGGTTTTTGGCAGGCCCCACTCTGTCAAACAGTCCAGTTTTGACAGTTACTTGCTTGAGGGATGGCTGAAATGCAAAGTATTTCTGATCAGAATATCATATTCATCTGGATGTTAATTACTGTGTCTGCCTTGGTATAAATAATTAATTATGCAAAACCCACACAGCTGCTGCTGGACAGAGTTAAGTGACTTGCTGTCAGTCTCACTGTTCTGGAAAGGAAAGAGGGATTTAGAAAAACATCCTCTGTCACTGGGAAGAGGGGGCACTCCTGTCCTGGTCCTTCCGTGGTCAGATGAAAGATCATTGTAACTGAGCATGGTGTATGTATGTGTTTTGAATAAATAAATAATATCTCCTAATTTATGTTAGTTGATCCTAAAAGCAATTCTTTTTTCCAGTTATGTAGTAGCTTTCTAGGAATCCAAACACTACATTAGAGAACTGTTACAAATCTGACTCCTGAATCTCTCCCATCTTATCATCATGTACATGAGTCCAAACAGTCCAAGATGCCTCCTGGAGTGGGACATGCAGGTCACATTGAGTTAGGTGAGCTTTTCAAATTTCTAATCTCAAGGAAGGCACTGGTAGTACCAGCTCATTTCATTCATTTTGCAGATTTATGCAAGCATCACCCATCTGGTCAGTAATGAATATATGAAGATCTAGAGTGCTGAGAAATGATAATGTATCCATTAAAAATTTTTAACCCTATGTTAATTGACTCAAGTGCAAATGACTTTTTTATGTTTAAATATAACTAGATGTTTCATTGATATAAGGTGAGTGCTCGTTCCATGTAACACTTTATATGGCCAAACAGCATTGCACGTAGCAACAGTGATAGGAAAAAGGGAGAGAAACCTCTAAAACTAAGGCTTCCATAGATATATCAGATAGTTTTGTTTTGCGCAAATATTGATATTACTGTGATGAAGCAAACTGCTAGAGCTTACAAAGTATTTTGGTATACAGAGGGAGCAAAATCCCCTTTTGAGAAGGCAGCTGAAGTAGAAAGGATGCTGGCTGTGGGCTGTGGGCCATGGGTTCTGGGCTCCATCACTCACCAGCTGAATAACTTAGGACAAGCCAAGTAATGTTTATGAACCTCTCTCTTCTGCTCTCACCCAGTGTTGTTGAGAGAGTCAAATGAGATAATCAATATGAAAGCACTTTGCAAACCGGGATGCTGTTTGAAAAAATAGAGTATCATTCCACCTTCAACAATTAGCTATTGGGTATATAGTGCGACTGGTACATCAACTTGTTATACTTCCTTTTTTGTCTGCCACTTTATTTCTTCACCCAGCAAGCTTTTGATGTCTCTTAGTCATGCACCAGGTACTGATTTAGCCCTGGGGCACTGCTGTGATTAAAGAGACAGAAATTGTCCCTACGCTTGCGGAGCTCATGGTCCTGTGAGGAGAATAAACACAAAGGAAAAAACATTAATAAAATAATTAAAACTAGAGTTCAATAAGAAGAAGAAAAGAAAATGAGATAAAGGGATAGAGAGGGACTGAACGTTCAGCTTTAGACAGGGCCATCAGGAAAAGCCTCTTTGGGGAAAGATTTGGTTCTTAAGCAGATCTCCAAATGAAAAGACGTCCCCAGACACGGGAAGAACGAAGAGAAGAGAACGCTGAGCAAGTGCAAAGATTGCCCAAATGGGGACATTGTCTGCATGTTGAAGGGCTGGGAGGACATCAGTGGGACTGCAGTGTGCTTCACGAGGATGGTCTGTCAGGACAGGAAGTCCATCTCCCTCTCCTTTCTACGTCAGGAAACAAAACCCAGCGTGCAATGTCTCTGCAATTTTCATTCTTTGAAGAAATACCATGTGGTTGTAATCAGTTGGGTTTTCTTGAGAGAATAATTAGATTGTTCTTACTTGGAGAAAATTGGGGTTGTACAGAAAGGTGAAAAAAATCAAGTTGCAATATTTGCATTGATTTAGTTTTCTTCCCTAATAAACTTCAACCTAATGATTCCCAAAGCCTTGTTACACATTAGAGAATAACCCATCAAAGATACACTGGAGGTAAAAAAAATTAGAGCCTCCTTTAAATCCTTATAAGTAACACCTTTAATAAGAGATCCAATAAAATATATGTACTGTTAGACCTTTTTCACACTCACTAATATTGAGAGTTGTATTTAAGTAAAAAGTCTGTTTAGATGAGGAGCCAGCACACCTAAAAATTCTGGACTAAAACCTCTCTTTTGCCGAAAAACAAAACAAAACAAATGATGTCCTATCTCCCTACACATCCTCCCCTCTGTGCATGGAATTATTGGGATAATTTTTTTTCCTGTATGTTGATGGAGATGCTGCATTCTTGCCCAGATATTTGAGCTGAGGGTGGGTGGCAGGATGTGGATCTAGACATTGAGAGAACCACGGTTCACTTTTTATTCCTTTTCAACCTGCTTTGAAAGCAAGAATTAGTCATTACACCCAACCAGTCATCCAGGGGTATTCTCAGGGGGACCCCAGCGTTAATGCCACCGAGGCCAGTTATTAGACTTTGCCTTACGTTTAGAACAATCACGCTGGGGTACTAAAGGATAGTGTGGCCTTCACAATGGCTCAATCTTGCAAATACATCACGGTCCGGAGCATCTGGTAGAAAACAATTATTCAGCCAAGGATGTCAGATTGGTAAAGAGAGAGTATGGTTTAGTTTAAAATAATGCAATCTAGAATCAGAGGACTTGATCTCATATACATTTTTTGTTTGTTTTGATATTAAAAGCATAACACATGCATCTGGTTCAATTGTAAATGGTACAAAAGCTCTTGTAATGACCAGTGACGATTCTCTGCTCCACCACTCCCAACTCAAGCCCCTCCTCATAAAGCAGCCACATTTCACCATATTTTATTTTGGTTCTGGTAGTTACTTTTATATCTAAATAATACTCTCATAACATTAAGTCAGATGTTAACTATTAACTTCTAGCTATGAAAGGTGGATCTTTAGCTCACTTCATTTATTCACTCAGTTATTCAACACTGATACCTCCTGCCTTCCAAGTCTGAGAATATAACAGGAAAAAGACATACGACAACTCTGCCCTAATGAAGGTCACCTTCTGGGGAGGAGACATAAAATAAACAAATAGACACACACTATAATTCTACATAGTGATCAGTCCTATGAAGAACAATAAAGGAGGGCAAGGAAATAAAAAATATTGAAGAGGGTTTCTATTTTAGATAAGATGGTCAGAGGGGCCCTATCAGATAATGTAACATCAGTAACCTGAATGGGGAAGCAATTAGAATCTTTGGAAGGAGAGGTTTCTTGAAAGAGGAAACAGAAAATCCAAAATTATAAGAGGGAGTTGCTTTGGCATGTCCAAGGAGAAGCAAGGGGTATGGGGATTGAGGCGTGGGCAGTTTGCCCACAGCCTGGTAGGTCCGGGAGAAAGTGCTAGGCTATATGGTCTGGGAGGTCCTGGAGCCAACTCAGGGGGGAAATTGTAGGTAATGGCTACATCTTCAAATTTATTCCAAGTTTGTGGGGAAACTTTGGAGAGTTTAGAGTAGAAGAGTTAAATAATTTGCTTTATTTATGGAACTATAACAAATGTACAGAACTGTGCATATATCATAAGATTGCAACTCAATAGGTTTTAATGAAGTGAACAATACTGAGATTGAGAAATATAAAATTAAGAGAATCACAGATCCCTATTTGGGCTGCCTCCTAAGTCATTACTCACTTCTTCCCAAAGGTAATCACAATCCTGACTTCTTCGACACAGATTAGTTTTGCCTATTTTTGAACTTTATGTAAAAGGAACAATACAGTATGTATATATTTGTGGCTGCCTACATATATTTAATATTGCATTTCTAAGTGCATCTATACTGTTGCATATGGTAGTAGTTCATTTCATGGCTAGAGAAGTTTGTTAAAATTTCCAGTTATGACCGTGGGCTTGCTCTTATTTCCTTTTAATGCCAGCAAGAGTTGCTTTATATATTTTGAAGCTGAGTTACTAAGCACATATATATTTAGAACTGTTGTGTCTTCCTATAGATTTGACTCTATTACCATTTTTGAATGTCCTCCTTACTTTCTAGTAGTGTTTCTTGCCATAAAGTCTACTTTGTCTTAAATTAGGGAGATGTACTGGCTTTCTCTTGGTTATCTTTTCTTTCCTTTCCTTTTTACATTTATTTCCCATTATTTTTAAATGTTTATCTTTTAAGCAATATGCAATTTTGAAAATTCAACTTTAGTTGGAGTAGTTGTTGTGTTTTCATGAAATTGAATTACTTTTTTGTTTTTTTGTTTAAATTTCCATCAATTTTTCTCATTTGGGAGTGTGAGCTAAAAGGGTACTAGGCTTAGCATTATGAACTAGCTGTTCCTCCATTGAGATTTTTCTGTAACAATTAACTTGCCTATGTGACATCAAACATATTGCAAACAAATATAATCCTTAATTTTTTCATTCTTACAGTGAGGTAGATAATGCTACCTTCCCACAAATGATCATATAAGCTGTGCTTATTAAATTAGAGAATGAATTTAGTATCAAGTATGTGGTAAATATTAGTTATTATTATGCTAATTTGGAGTAAAAATTTGGTATACATTTACCATGATTTCTGTTGGATTTGCCTAATTACGTTTTCTTTACATAGCATATCATTGATCTGTGGCATTAACAAATTTTTCATTACAAAACACAAATCACTATCACTGGAAAAAAGCGTCTCAGTGCAAAATGTACACACTCTGAGAACTAAGCAGTCTTTTCCACTGGGTGTGAAGTGATAAAGCTGTTGTGCTCCCAGCTGTGCAGAAACGGGAAATCAGTCTCGGAGGAGCTGTCCATCCACTGGCTATTCTCTCACATGGCGAACAAAGAAGCTGGGAATATGTTCACTTGGTGTCTTAAATTGGACAAAACCCTATATGGTTATTAGCCAATCATCTTTGAGTTGTGATCCAAGGAAATACAAAAGAATTAGGATCAGCAAAGTTATTAGTTAACCAAAACAATGGAAAAATCAAACAAGATGCAATTAAACTGGACTAGATATTAGGATACACTTTACATCAAGAAAACCAATTACAGAAATACAGGACAAAGGAGAAAATTTGGCTTAGTATGAGATCACGTGAACAAATTTTAGGACTTTCAGATGATCATATAAAAGTAAATATGTTTAACACTGTGATGTGGTTTCCCAAAATATCAACGTGGCCTGAGGTTGAATTACTCTAAGCGTAGTTTGTGGAGGAGGGTATGTAGGGGCTGCTGGGTGATCAGAAGTTAAGTTCTCCACAGAGAATGTCACTCTGTGCCTGTCGGTTACATTTACTGACAGAATGGCCAGCTGGTGAAAGGATTAAAGCCATTCCATATAAGAAATGGGTAAAGGAAATCAGTCTGTATCCTGGAGGTGCAGGTGCAAAAGCTGAAGCAGCACAAGGTCATGGAAAATCAATGACTTTCTAGGATCATCTGGGTGGGATGGGGATAAAAAAGATTGGCTTTGATGACTTCTTAATTTTATTTTCAGTTGACAGTTAGAGCCAACAGCTCAGGACAATGTGTACAGGTTCCTTTCCATTAAGACTTTATCTAAGTGGCTACATAGTATTGTGAAAACAGGGTCAAAACACAGCGTTAGGAGATGTGGGTTTGTGTCCAGATCTTAACACTTAAACTGCTTTGTCACTTTACGATTTATCCTCCCTCAATCTCACTCTCCTCATCTGGAAAAATGAGGATAATATTCCTTACATGGAAGGTTTTTGTAAGAATTAAATGACCTAATGCATGTGTAATGAAGGTAACGTTTCTGCAAAATTACCTTCCTTTTAAAGCTTAGCTCTGAGGCTGGGACAGGTAAGGAGGATATGACTGAGGGGAAAACTATCAAAAATAAACAATACTAGACATCAGTTAAAGGTGACGAAAACAGATTTAATTGTCTATTACAATAAAGAAGAGAGTCTGGTGTAAACTGAGCTCATCTTTGGTCTGTGCAAAGGTGACTGGGTGTTTTAAACGAATAACTAAAGAGTAAGGAGAGAATGAGTGGAGACTCAGCAGAGTCAGGGAAGTGGAAATTAACAAAAAACAGGAGGGGGGCATTGGTTAAAAGTTAAAAAAAACAAGGAGGGGAGCTAGTCCATGGAACCCATGTGGGTTTGTTAACTCGTGTGCATGGAAGTGGAGCTCCTAGCCTCCCACAGAGGCTGGGAGACAGGGCTTCCATCTTCAGGTGGTGGCTGCAACAAAACAATCAATTGTTTTGTCAGCCTTGAGGTCTCTGAAGAGTGGGGGGTGGGGATGGGGATGGGGCTGGGGCTGGAGTCACATGCTAGGGACATGGCTTTGAGCTACTGGATACCATGCTATAGTTTGTTCAACTCTCTTAGTTGGGGTGGGGGGCGGAAATCATCTGTGCTGAGAGTCTGCAGTCCTTATAGGCCAAGGCTGAGGCCCAGTTGAAAAGAGGGCTCAGAGGGGCCTGCATTCGGTCAAGAAGAGTAAACGTGTAGAGCAGAAGGGCTCCAAAGTGATCAGAACAAATGTGCCTGTGCCAAGAAGATATTCAGAAAAAGGCCCCTGGTCTGAATTCCTGAGTTGAGTCAACCGGGCTCAGAAGTTCAGGTTATCCAATGTGGGAGGCAGGGACTTGTATGGCAGGTAAGTGGGGCATTGGCCTCATCATGGGTTCTGGTGTGATATGGCAAGGAGCTATCAGGGCAATGCGTGGGGTGGCACTCCCCGGTTAGAGAGCCAGATGAAAAATATGACAGGGACTCTGCAAAAAGCGTTATGGCCAGTGAGAGCAACAGTAATGTTGAGCAAGCAGGACAATCATGAGACAACACGGCCAGGCTCACAGCACCATGAGCCATGGACATCAGCTGTGCGTTCCAGCTGCACTTCGGTGGCCATGATCCCGGAAACACAAATGACCAGCCTCGAAACTCAATGTCATGTCATTCCCCTTCCCATTCACTCAGATAGTAGCCTAGAGAGATGTGTCAGGAGTGGCAGGACAATGAGAGACTGGCCTAAATATGGAGCATTACCTATATGGACTGCTTAAGTTGTTACATTGGCTCAAGCTTCAAACACATACACACATGCATGTGCATACCACATACACTTCTATCTAGTGTGTGGGGACTTAGAAGGAAAGCCAGATCAGCCATAGACACAATTTTTACTTGATGCGGGTGTGAGTAATCCAATTACCACACGACCTCCCTGTCTCAATAATCATACATTATTGTTTTGATTTCTGCTCTTATTATTAAAGCATCAAGTCCAGTGCTTGGTACAGGGTAAGCATTCATAGTTATTATTGTTATTATCATTCTTCTTTTCAACACAATTTTTGATGAGAGACACTCTTGTTTCCAAATGCTATGCATAATTCAATGCCAAAGTTTGGATTTTGTTTTCTAAAGTTTCTTTGGCTTTTTATGCTCATTGAGGGCAGAGAAGATTGTCTGAATCTTCTCATCGCTTCTGGCTCTGCCTTAGTTGCATGCTCAGGGACAGTCTACATACACCTGAGTATTGGAGGGGCTGCCTCATGATACCATTGACACAAAATTGACATCGGATAACTTTCTCTATTTGCACTTCAGTTTACATATCTGTAAAGTGATAAGATAGAGTGAATCATTTTTGAGAGGCTTTCAATGCAAGCATTCTGCATCTGCAATCTCTACATTAACGTGAAGGATGGGAAGGCCAATTTATGAGGAAGCCGTGGATAAATGAGAGGACATAGGGGCAGAATCAGATGAGACAAGAGAAGAGCAAGGAGAGCAGTCAGGATGGGGACAGGCCAGCGAGCTGAGGAGACTGCTGGCCAAAGGATCTAGCTCATCCAGTCCTGGCCACAGGCTCTGGTCATTGGACTTGTGTACACTGGTAGGAGAAGTTCTTAAATCCTTTTCAGCAACTCCACTCCCAGGAGGTGGTGGCTAGTATGGCAACCTCCATGGTCTCTGCCACCTACCCTCTCTCACAAGTCACACGGCTGTCCTGGATTTCAGACGGGGTCTTAACATGATAGCGACACAGTTAGTGATAAGCTTTTTTGGGCATTTTAATTTGAGAGTGTCTTAGTCAGTTCAGGCTATTATAACAAGGTACCATAGACTGAGTGGCTCATAAATGTCCAAACTTTACTCTCACAGATCTGAAGGCGGGAAGTCTGAAATCAGGTGTCAGCACATGTGGGTTCTGGTGAGAGCTCTCCTCTAGATTTCAGACAGCCATCTCTGGTTGTGTCCTCATGCGGAAGAGAGAGAGAGAGTTCTCTGGGGTCTCTGCCACAAAGGCTTTAATCACACTCACCAACCCTCAACTCTTGGGACCTAATCACCTCCCAAAGCCCCACTTTCTAACACCGTCACCCTGGGGGTTATGTTCCAACATACGAAGTTTGGAAGGACACAAACATTTAGTGCATAGCGGAGAGAAAGTAGGAAGAAAGAAGGAAAAAACAGAAAGAGAAACAAAGAAGGAGGATGTGCCATAACTGGACTTGTAGTTACTATCGTAGACAGAATGGTGTTTCTGTCCTCCATGAGGCCCGACGGGACAGCTGCTAACACTTCTCTACTTTCATGTATCTTTGTTCACAGACAGAAAGAGCCTAATTAGGTAAGCGTTGGTAAATATGAACTTTCTGTCACAAATTGGATATAAAGTTAAATTAAATCAGAAACAATTTTGAGAAAAATATTCCCCAATGCTCATACTTCTACTGAAAAAGTATCGGCTTTGGAATTACATTCATCTAGATTCTCCACTACTCTTTTTTTGGTGACATGTGTCATGGGGAAAACTTTCAGAGACTCAATTTCCTAATTTGAGAGAGGAAATCTCAGTGTGATTAATACAGTAAACGCAGCAAAAATACCACTTCATGTGTAATGCAATGGGAGACTGGCTCACACTCTCCTCCTGGCTTCCCTGTTCTCAGACGGTGGTCCACTGAAGTTCTTCCAGAATTTTGGAAAGAGAACAAGGTGGGTGCAGTGGTGACAGTAAGTTCTGAGAGAATAGCAGACACCCTCACAGGGATGTGGGGAGTCGGGGATTTACCTCCATGTCCCGGTATTCTACCACCCACGTTCCGGGATCAGGCTGACCAGGATATTCCTGTCTTGGAAGTATTAGCCACCCACAGTCCCCAGGAACATCTCCATCTGGGCAATTCTTGCCTCAACCCAAGACTGCCATCCTTATCTCCCCGCTCCTGGGCAGTTCTGTCATCCCCACCCTAGACCTGGCTTCCTCCCCTGTGACTGCATTTTTGAAACAACCTCTTGGTGGTCTTCAGACCAGTTTATCTTCACTCCAGTCATATTTTGAACGTGCCATTTTCTCTAGGCTTCTTTTCTATTGTCCATGTCTGGCCTGGAGCAGTGGCAGCAGTTCCCCATGACCTGTTACGTTCCATCTAAATTTGTGAGCCTCAAATCAAGCCCTTTGACTGACGAGAGCATCAGGTGTCCAGCCTTATCTGGGGACCTCACTAACACCCCTTCCCTCCAACTCACGGGTTGGCAAACATTTTCTGATAAGGGAATGGTAATAAATATTTTTGGCTTTTTGGGCTGTGTGGTCTCTGTTGCAGCTCCTCAACTCTGCCACTGTAGTGTGGAATCGGCCATAGACAATATAGACTTGAACACGCATGGTGCACCTCGATAAAACTTTGTTTACAAAAATAGGCAGCAGGTTGGATTTGGCCCTCAGCCTGTGGTTTGCTGACCCTTCTTGTGGTTAAACCCTCTAGGGTGGTTATTCCTGCCTTCTCACCCACCTGAGTGAGACTCACACCCGAGCACACAAATGTTCCCACCTCTGACCCTCTAAAGACCTCTCTCCCATCCTATGAAGCTGTTGCTCCTTCCTGGGGACAAATCCACTTAATGTCATCTGGGTGTATCTTTTCTCCCTTGACGTAAGTGCCAATCAGATAAATAGCTTAGTGATTTGGGAATCTAGACTCTGGAATCAACTGCTTGGATTTGATTCCTGGCTCTGCCACTTACCAATTATCTGACCTTAGTTTCCTCATCTGAAAATAGGAGCAGTGCCCATTGGCAGTTATGGGTGGTTCAGCAGATGCTGAGGTCTGGGGGGTTCTCCTTCACGTGGCTGAGGCCCCGGCTGGGATGCTGGCTCAGTGAGGAGGGATGGAGTCTCCATGTGTTCTCTCTTCCTCCAGGACGCTAATCTCGGCTCATGCACATGGTCGTGGAAGGGTCCCAGCAGGGAGAAGTGGCAGGCCCTAACCTGTAAGCACTATTCGAGCTTCTGTTTAGTTGACATTTGCTATTGTCTCATTGACCAAAGCCAAACTCAGTCAGTGAGTGGGGGCAACTGTAAGGCGTGTATACAGAGGGGGATTGTGTGGCCATGTTGCAAGCACTTTACAGAAGGGATGGTGATAGCTGCCTAGTACTGTTGTTTTGAGGATTAAATAAACTAATATGCATAAAGCCTTAGAACAGTGTTTGAATACAGTAAGTACTAAATAAGGGTTTGCCATTGTTATTAACTCCTGGGGTCCTGCTCAGTGCTAAGATCTGTGACACTAATGATTTTATTCCAGAAATCTTATCCTCTCTTTATTTTATTTTGGCTCTACCACAAATTAGTGGAGTAACGTTGGGCATGAAGCTAACTTATTCTGTTGGTTCTAGTTTCTTTTTAATTTGCATATATTTTTTAGTTACGCAAGTAATATATGAATGCATGGTTATTACGGATAAAATGAAAAACATAAAAGAATATAGAATAAAAAGTATAATGCCCATACCCATAACCCTCTCTTCAAACTCATTTCCCATTCCTATTTAAAGTTTGTTATTTAACCTTCCTTAAAGTTATGTATGTGTGTGGGTATATGTATGTATGCAAAACCTATTTCATATATTAAAATGTGTATAGAGATATAGATATAAATTTCACATACATGAACTCTATGTATGTCTATATATTACATAATTTATAAATTACATTGCATAGTTTATTTTGTATACATAGGGCCATACTCTGTCTAGTCTATTGTGAACTGCTTTTTTAAATTAGTATATATTGAAGAACTTTTAATGATATATATGATCTATATCATATATTTTTTAAATTCCATGATGTTTCATAGTATGAATACACCTTAGTTTATTTAAACATTCCTTATTAAGAAATATTAAGGTTATTCCTAATTTTTCTCAATTACAAGCAGTGCCACACATCTCTCTGCCTGTATTATGAGCGCGTATGTAGATATGTTGACAGTAGCTGCCTTTCTGGGTTGAAGCCATGCATGTCTTACATTCTGAGAGACTCAATCAAATTTTACTTTTGAAAGGCTGTGTCAGTTGTTCTCAGTGGACTTATATATCAAGTGGCAGGCTTGTAGTACATAATTTCTAAATTGTCTCCCAATTTCATAATTCCTAGGTTCTGATCAAGACCTCGGCGCCAGAAATATTATGACTTTAATGAATTGTCCTGTACTTACCATCACAGAGTTCAGCTGTAATTTGAGGCCAGATTCAGATAACTTAGGGAGTTAATAGGCACAAATAGCTAAGAGCTAATTTCCTCTGTGCTTTTAAGTTTTTATTTTATGGAATCTTCATATTCTGGGTTAAGTGGGCAATGACCTCCCCTATCCGCAGGAACCTGGGTCTGTCATCCCCACCCCAGGTGCTGACGTTGGGTCACGGTGCGCATAAGAATTCAGGCACAGCGTCTCCACACACTTGCCGCCGAGGGCTAACAGAGGAAGCCCACCTGTTATGCTTCACCAGTTCCCTCCCAGGAACTTCAGTGGGTGGTCTTGGGGGCTAGAGTCATTTGGGATAGTTCTAATAAGGGAGTATGTGCTAAAGCTTGACTGACAGAAATAATAAGTTAACATTTATGAGAGAAACCTCAGTCCTGGAGCTGTCGTAGGCAGACAGCCAACAGAAATTGTTTTGTGGATGAAATATTTCCTAAAAATAGCTCTCCCAGCTCAGCCTAATGCAATTAAAGTTAGTGATGTACATAATAAGAAAACTGGGAGCTCTTCCTGCTAATAACCACTGTGGAACCAAGGCAATCCATTCCATTAATTTAATATACACTTTCATAGTCTCCTGGTAATAGAAGTATAATTAAAATGATATGCTTTGATAGGTTTTTCTCTCCAAAATGGAATTTTGCAAGTACAGGTTTTGAAATATATATATATTTTTTCCTGTAATTATTACTCATTGTACATTTATTTTGGACTCCCCTTCTTCCACTCTCCTCTTCTCAAACATTTCCTTAAGGTTGAATCCTCTCTCTCTCTTTTTTTTTTTAGGAAGATTGGCCCTGAGCTAACATCTGTTGCCAATTTTCCTCCTTTTTGCTTTTTTTTTTCCTCCCCCAAACCCCAGTAGATAGTTGCATGTCATAGTTGGGCATCATTTTAGTTACTCTATATGGGATGCTGCCTCAGCATGGCTTGATGAGTGGTGAGTAGATCCATTCCCAGGATCCGAACCGGTGAACCCCAGGCTGCGGAAGTAGCGCTCGCAAACTTAACCGCAACACCACCAGGCCAGCCCCTAGGTTGAACCCTTTTGATAATGATACTGATACATTTCCTGATACAGGAAGCTGGTTAAAGGAGAGCTATCAAGAGCATGAGAATTAACTGCTGAAAGAGGAAGGTGGGGAAGATTTTGGATTGAATTTGGATTTATTTAAGATTTTTATACTACCAATATACAAAAACACTAAATTCAACTTATCAATTAAAACAACGCAAGACTTAAAAATCAAAAAGATTGAAAACAATTAACACAGTGACATTCGAAGAAAATAAACTCCCATGTAATGAAAAATTGAATAAGCTACCCTTTCCTATAATTTTCTGACATGATTTTCAGAAAGTTATTAGAATTAATGTAGTATAGATTACTTTAATTAAAAAGAATGGCTCTGCTCTGTTTGGGATTCATTGGGAAATAAAATATCTTATTACTTATTTAAGTCTATTTTAAGGTACATGAAGTTGGTCTTCTATGTCCCCAACTAAGGATGAGTATGCGTATATTTAAATCAAATCATAAAAAGAAAATCAAAAGTTATGTCCCATTAAAAAATTGTAATAAAGAAGAAATTTTCAAAGGAAAAGAATACTGATGTGTGGGTAAGTTAGAACTAAGATAGAAAACCTGATGGGAAGTCAGAATATTGATATAGAACATTGCTGGGTGTATTTTTCTATGGCAGTGTTGACAGTGATGCTGGGGAATGCACCATTTTCTACCACACTGTATCATCTATGAGAGGAGAATTAAACCTTCTCCACATTTTTTTATCATTGGGAGAAAACTCAGAATAAGTTGAGAGGTTTCCAGGAGAGTGAAGACTTGGCTTCACGGTGTCAGTGGAAGGGTGGCCTGGGAAAGATGGGGGGTGGAAAAGGCTCCTTTATTGTGCTCTAGACTCTTCCTCACCTTCCTCCTTTAGCACAAAGGAGATTTAAAAGTTTTCTACTTTTAAAGGAAATATGTCGGCAATTAGAAAGATTTGAGGACTGTCAGATTAATCAGGAAATATGTCTGTGAGAAACTCTACAAACACTGAATTCTTCCAAGCTTGGTGATATCTGCTGAACTATTCTGACTTAAGACACATTTTTCTATCTTGGGTGAAAAAGAGTTTGATTACGCAGAGAAATAACACTCTCTTTGCCCCATCATTTCTTCATTCATAAGAGAAGAAAGAGCTAATTTAGTGACACAGCCATACTCACCCTTGTGCTGGCCCCATGGGGAGGTCAAGGTACTGAATGCCTGAATGTGGAGAAAGGATCTGACTTCTAGATACAAAGTCCATGTTCTTAATCACTGTGACTTACTACTTATAATCTTAAAATCATAGTACACTATATTTGAGAAAGAAACAGAATCCTAAAGTTTGTAGAATTTAGCAGTTTTCAAATCGTTCATTCTGAGGATCTTGATGGATTGGATGAGGCCCACCCACATTGGGGAGGACATCTGCTTTATTCAATCCACCTATTAAAATGCTAATCTCCTCCAGAAACACCCTCACAGACACACCCAGAAATAATGTTTAGCCAAATATCTGGGCATCCTGTGGCCCAATCAAGTTAACACATAAAATTAACCATCGTAGAGTCATACCGCTGGTATTTGCATGCTGTTTACTGGAATGGCTCCCAAATATAATTATTGCTACTCTTTTTAGCAATGCATAATGCGGCCGGCATACGAGTAAAGATCAAGCAGATTATGACATATTCCCTTCATGCGTATGAAACCAAAATGTAGTAAACACGAAGCAGTCTTATGTAATTATGGATGATGCTCAGGATATAAATGTCAACACAAACAACCAAATAAATAATTTCCTCAAAAGAATGATAATAATTCTGAAAAAACTGTATGTACAAGGTTATCTGGAAAGGAATATAGATAAAAAAGAATACTCATTTTTTGTTTTTTGGCGTTGGATTTTTTTTTCCTTTAAATTAATTTCTGTTAAGGCTATCACAATGTTATTTGTATAACAAAGTATTGCAAATAAATTGAAATATGCTTTTACAAGTTAAGATATATAGATGCTTATTTTACAGCGGATATAACCAATATTACTCATAAAGGAATGTGCATTGTAATATGGACTTGTGGGAAATACATTCAGAATTAAAGGAAATCCTATATAGTGTTTGAGTATCTGGTCTCATGACCTTAAATATCCTCAGTTATGCTGAAAGTGCACAAATTTACGTCTCCCATCTTCTTGCACTTCGAAGACTCCAGATTCTGCTTACTTGACACCTTCACTTGGCTCCTTCTTGGGCTCTGAAACATAACACTTTCAAATCTACTGCCCCCCCCACCGCACCCCCTGCACCTCAAGCCTCACACCCCTCAGTCCCCTTCATTTCAGCAAAAGGCAGTTCCACTCTTCCAGGTGTTCAGTCCCTAAAGCCCCGAGCTGCACGCCACTCTTCTCTGTCGCACCCCATGTGCAAGCCGCGAGCACAGCCTGTTGCTATGTTTATCTCCAAAATATATTGAGATTCTGACACTATCTCAACCCCTTCACCACTAAATCTTTGTCCAAGCAATCATTGTCCTCTGGCGTGACTATTAAAATACCTGTTGACCAGGCTCCGGCTTCCACTCTTGCCTCCCTGTAGAAGATGGTTGCCCAGGGAAGATAGTCAGCTATGGCCCCTTTATTCTCAAAAACACTCCAATGGCTTCCCTTCTCTCTCTCCCTCTCCCATCGCCATCCCATCCTTTTAACCCCAGCTCCCGCTCCGCTCACACACACCCAGCTACGCTGGTTTCCTTGCATCTGCTCCAGGTGTGCTTTCCCTAGATATCTCAGTGTCTTGTTCCTTCAAATTCTTTGGCTCTGCTCAAACTTTGCTTTATGAAAAATGTCAAGACAGAGCACCCTAAAAAATGCAACTCCATCATATCACTCTCTGTCTCCCTTATTCAGCTTTATATTCTTATAGCCCTTAGCACACCAGACATATCATATATGGACTTATCTCTCTCTCCTCATTCAAATCTATGATCCTTCAGAAAAGGATATTTTTTCCTATCATATTCCTAGTACCTAGAATAATGCCTTACACATAATAGCTACTAAATAAACACTTGCTGTATATATTAATCTTCGTTTTTTCATTTCAGTGTAGTCTGGTAGTAATATTCAGTAATGTCTGAAAATTCAAAACCCAATATTCCACAATGAGAAGCCCATAATGCAGTTGATAATACAAATTTTGAAATATATTATCTCTCTGATTTCATGGATTCACCACCAGGCTTAAAGATTATTTACCTGTTTGTACTACACTTTCCTTACACTAGTTTTCTTCATTAAAAACATAAAATAAGGGGCCGCCCGGTGGCGCGGTGGTTTAGTCCGCGCTTGGCAGCCCGGGGTTCACGAGTTCGGATCCCGGGCGCCCGCCGACGCACTGCCTGTCAGCCATGCCGTGGCGGCGTCCCATATAAAGTAGAGGAAGATGGGCACGGATGTTAGCCCAGGGCCAGTCTTCCTCAGCAAAAAGGGGAGGATTGGCAACAGATGTTAGCTCAGGGCTGGTCTTCCCCACAAAAAAAAAATATATATATATATATATAAAATAAAATTTGCTGATTATACCTACGAAATTCAATATAAAATTAGTTGTCATGGACATGATATAGTACACATCAAATAAACTTGCTTTTTTAAACACAGTTTTAAAGATAATTATACATATTGACATAGAATTAGCCATGTGCTGATTATATCTTTCATTTGAACACTAATCTTAAATTAGCGTGGATCTATTTTCTGATTGATAATTTAGAAAAGCTCTCTCAGTGTAGAAGTATATTTTCTCTTGATTGAAAACAGTTCTAGGTTTTTAAAATTAATTTGTGAAATGCCATTTACAGTATTAGAATTTTAAATAGATATTTGTGCTGTATGGTAGACGTATGCTCATATTCTTGCCTATATAACATATCTTGGAATAACCACAGTGACAAAGAACATGAAACATTCAATTTTGGAGATATTTTGCTCGTATAAATGTTGAAGGAGTCAGCCATTATGGATCAATTCTTACATAAATTAAATGATCTGCACCTGTTGCCTAAAATTCTTACTTAGTAATTAATTAACCTCATTTAGTCTACTATAATATTATAATTTTATGACATAGTGCTTCTGTTTTTCCTTAACTTTTGGTGTACCTGTTTAACTCACCAACTTGATTATAGGTTCCTTGATCATTGGAACCATATCTTACCTATAGTTATGGACTGAATGTTTGTGTACCCCCCCAAATTTGTATGTTGATAACCTAATCCCCAACGCAATGGTATTAGTTGATGGGGCTTTGTTTAGGTCATGAAAATGGAGCCCTCATGGATGGGATCAGTGTTCTTATAAAGGAGACTTCAGAGAGCTCCTTCACTCCTCGACCATGTGAGGACGCAGTGACAAGATGCCCTCTATGACCCAGGAGGAGGGCTTTCACCAGATGCCCAGTCTGCCAGCACCTTGATCTAGGACTTCCAGCCTCCAGAACTGTGAGAAATAAATTTCTGTTGTTTGTAAGCTACCCAGACTGTGGTATTCTGTTAGAGTATCCTGAAAAGACTGAGACACCTACTTTATGTATGTCTAGATTGTCCAACACAGTAATTTATATATGGTAGATACACAAAAAAATATTTGGTGGTCCATTGATTGGTTCTACAGGATAAAGAGGAAGACAAGATAATTAACTTGCAACTAGTCAGGAACCACATCTGTTTATCTCTGCAGCCCCGGAACTTAGAACAATTCTTGACATCTACCAAGCATTCAATAAATGTGTCTTCATCTGTACTGTGGTACCAGTCTACATTATTTATTCTCTAAGAGCACTACAAAATAGAAAAATACTAACTGAACACATATTGTTATTTATGCAATTATCACAATGAAAACTTTTGCTGTGATTGCTGCAAAATCTTACTGCACCTGAATCCTCATTTGGGGTAAATAGTGTCATTTAGTTACATTATTTTCTATGAGAATAATCTATATTTTGTGAATGAATGAGTTATTTTGCACAATTGTGGCAAATCCTATATAGTTTTTACTATTGTTGACAATGTATTACTATCATGTGTTAAACGAGCCACGTGTAAGCAAAAGTTATGAAGGATTAGAAATTACGAATGTACAGAAGGGGCAGATTTTTGGATAGAGAAGAATGGAAAAGAATCACAAAGAAGAGTAGACACTATGTTTGCCCTGGGAGAGAGAACTGGGTTGCAATTTCTTTAGCAAAAGTCTCAAATAGTTGGGTTCATATTGTTTGGTCAGCTCTGTGTTTGCTTTAACACATTCTCCTGTTCCTCACAGTCTCACCATTCTCTGTTGTCTTATAGCTGGACACTTCAAACATTTGTATTACCTACCTGACTCTTGAAGGATTCCAGTTCATGCCCAGGTCAACTTCCATTCCAGAGTAAATCCAGGTGTATTTCAGGTCCTGTTTAATTCTTGGGTGATCCTGATGTCCTTACCATGGAGCTTATTTTCCCTGAGCTATAAGTGGCCTCTCGTCCATGTAATGCCAACAACAGTTCTGAATAGTGCAGTAGATCTTCCCACATCAAGTGCAAAGCTCATTTCATGACACCACAAGTTAACCTGTCAGCTGAGCTATTCATTGGAAGAGTGTCTTCTACTTTATCACCATACACAGATGATATCTTAACCTGGCTGACAGAATTAATGATTAGCTGTAGATTAGAAGAAAGAAAGAGTGTGAGAGAGAGAGAAAGAAAGAAAGAGGGGAGGGAGAGAAAAGAAATAAGAAATATATAATCGCAGCTGATGGTACTGAGATCCTCTGTTCCATCTAAAGAGCCTATGGCATATTTAAAACCTCAAGGAGTTGGGATTCTTCCTTTTGCTTATGCTTGTACTGTTTTCTTTTGGTAGATTTCAATATTTTGTTCAGCTTTGTTGTTTTCTACTTCAAACTTTTTCCAAGCACATCCATTATAGAGTGGAGATTTCAGGTGCTCAGGCCTCTCACTCACACATCCAGACTTTCTTAGGGAAACTGCTGTAAAGAATCCAGACTCTTGGTTTCACTTGCCTTTTAGAAGCTCTGTAGTCTGATGAAATCCCACTTGCTTATTTTTTCTTTTGTTTCCCTTGTCCGAGTAGGCATGAAATCTGAAAGGGTCCCTTTATGACCAACGTCAATTGGTGTACTGCCTATATTTTCTTCCAGGAGTTTTATAGTTTCAGGTCTCACTTTCAGGTCCTTAATCCATTTTGAGTTGATTTTTGTGTGTGGTGATAGAAGATGGTCTACTTTCATTCTTTTGCATGTGGCTGTCCAATTTTCCCAGCACCATTTATTGAAGAGAATTCCCTTTCTGCATTGTATGTGCTTCGCTCCTTTGTCGAAGATTAGCTGTCCATAGGTGTGTGGTTTTCTTTCTGGGCTTCCAATTCTGTTCCATTGATCAGTGTGTCTGTTTTTGTACCAGTACCATGCTGTTTTGATTACTATAGCTCTATAGTATATTTTGAAATCAGGGATTGTGATGCTTCCAGCTTCATTAATTTTTTACAGGATTGGTTTAGCTATTTGGGCTCTTCTGTTGCCCCATACAAACTTCAGTATTTTTTGTTCTATTTCTGTATAGAATGACATTGGGATTCTGATGGATTGTATTGAATCTGTAGATTGCTTTAGGTAGTATGAACATTTTAACTATGTTTACTCTTCCAACCCATGTGAATGAAACCAGGATCAAAGTGAATAGACAACCCACCAGCTGGGAGAAAATATTCGCAAATCATATATCTGACAAGGGCTTAATCTCCGTAATATGTAAAGAACCCACACAACAACAAAAAAACAAACAACCCGATCAAAACATGGGCAGATGATATGAACAGACACTTTTCTAAGGAAGATATCGAGATGGCCAACAGACACATGAAAAGATGTTCAACATCGCTAATCATCAGGGAAATGCAAATCAAAACTATGCTAAGATATCACCTTACACCCATTAGAATGGCTATAATCACCATGACAAAAAACAGCAAATGTTGGAGAGGTTGTGGAGAAACAGGAACCCTAATTCACTGCGGGTAGGAATGCAAACCAGTGCAGCCTCTATGGAAAACAGTATGGAGATTTCTCAAAAAATTAAAAATAGAAATACCATATGATCCAGCAATCCCACTGTTGGGCATCTATCCAAAGGACATGAAATCAACCATCACAAGAGGCTTATGCACCCCTATGTTCCTTGCAGCATTATTCACTATAGCCAAGAAGTGGAAGCAACCCAAGTGTCCCTCGATCGGTGATTAGATAAAGAAGATGTGGTGTGTGTGTATGTGTATATATATATATATATATATATATATATATACACACACATATATATAATGCATGTATGTATGTGTATATATATATTGTATGTATGTATATACACACACACACACACATATATATATATATATACACACACAATGGAATACTACTCAGCCATTAAAAAAAGACACAATTGTCCCATTCACAACAACATGGATGGACCTAGAGGTATTATGTTCAGTGAAATAAGCCAGAGAGAGAAGGACAGACATCTCATGATTTCACTCATGTGTGGAATATGAACTAACACATGGACAGAGAGAACTGGTTGGTGGTTACCAGGGGAAAGGGGGGTGGTGGGTGGGCACAAGGGGTGAAGGGATGCATCCATATGGTGACGGACAAATAATAATGTACATCGAAAACCCCACAATATTATAAACTATTAAGACATCAATAAATTTTTTTTTAAAAAAAGAATCCAGACTCTTTAGAAAGACATTCCTACAGATGGGGAAGGTTGGGCTCAAGCCCTTTATGTTTCTCCCTATCAGGGAAAGGACATGCTTCTCCCAAATGTTAGTGACGGGAATTCTGCAGTATTTTGGGAACAAAAATGGACAGTGAGAAAGGATGTGTTTGAAGTAGAAAAGAAACATGAGGTGACAAATTGAGGTTATTGCAAATGTGCTTTTATTAACAATAAAAATCATAATAAAGTGTCATCTTATATGTAAACTTGACGTTGTACAAAAGCTTTGTTTATTTCCCCAGGACAACACTACAGAGTTGGTATCATTTCCGTTTTATAGATGAGAAAACTGAGATTAACTTTGTGTATTTCTAAGGTCTCCTGGTCAGATTTCTTGATCATAAGTCTGGTGCTCTTTCCACTACACCATACCTGCTTTTCAATATGTCAAAGCCATGCACAAAATTAGTCAAACCTGGTTGGCTTGTGTCTCCACTTCCCCGTCGCTGGATTTTCCTATGGATGGGATGGTACTCTCTCTGCCTGGACTGCTGCTTCAAGTGCAATCAATTTGCTTTCTGCCTTCTCAGCATATCTTTATGCATCACTAACACTGCATTTAACACTTCTCAGAAAAGCAGAGATAATATCCGTGAAAGGGTAGGAAACTTAAAAGAACTTAGAGTTGCTAACAGAAGACATGAATGATCCGAGTCTGAATGTGCAAATGCCAACTACTGACAAGATTGACTTACAGGTGAAACAAACCAAAGACAGTGAACCAAAACATCTGCCTGTTAGAATTTCATCAAAAGCACTCAAGTACGACTCTTTAGAAATATTTTGCTAAGAGTCCCCCACAGCATCAACTGTGTGGTTGTCACATTCGGATGGTAATATGTTTGATGGAAAGAGGCCAACAGACGCACACAGAGGGTGTAAC
Source organism: Tapirus indicus (assembly GCA_031878705.1). Classification (NCBI taxonomy): domain Eukaryota; kingdom Metazoa; phylum Chordata; class Mammalia; order Perissodactyla; family Tapiridae; genus Tapirus; species Tapirus indicus. Next base: position 5,233,261 of record CM062923.1, on the reverse strand, counting down.
GTTTCTTTAATGGCAAAGGATGTGGAAACTTCAGAATATAATTACGGAATCAGGAGACGATACAGCGTTCTTCCACACAGAGTTGGCTTCCAAGCTTCCTCGAAGTTCGCTTTGGATAATGTAGAGCTGAGGGTGATACGACCCTTGTGCAGCGAGGATTTTGCCAGAGAGAAGAATTTTTGTTATTCTGAATGCTACTCTCATTTTCTCCTGATGGCTCTGGGGACTCAGTCTCCTCTGCGGAGCTGCGGACAACTCACGTGGAACAAGTCCAACAAAATCCTGAGTGCGTCGCACACCCAGCAATGTCAGGAACTGGGGGTCAGCTCCTGAGGAACACTCCTCGGCAGGCCCTGTCTTGGCTCTATCTGAGGGCTGCTTTGGAAGCAACACAGTGGAATCATTTAAAGTGGCTAACTCCATCGACAAAATCAATTTGCGTCTCCATTTATTGCTATAATTGTGTATTCAAAGGTTTGATTTTTTGATGGTCTCTGCTATAGGCTGAATGTTTGTGTCCCTCTAAAATTCATATGTGGAGGACCTTACTGCCGATGTGATGGTATTAGGAGGTGGGGCCTGTGGGAGGTGATCAAGTCATGAAGGTGGAGCCCTCGTGATGGGATCAGTGCCCTTAGGAGAGACCCCAGAGAGGTCCCTCGCCCCTTCATGATGTGAGCACACAGCAAGAAGAGGGCCATCTTTGAACCAGGCAGGGGGCTCTCACAAGACGCTGGATCTGCCGGCACCTTGATCTTGGACTTCCCATCCTCCAGAACTGTGAGAACTAAATGTCTGTTGTTTATAAGCTACCCCATCTATGGTATTTTGCTATAGCAGCCTGAACAGTCTCTAAGAGCTTGTCAAGTAGGAAGAAATGAATGTTGATGAGACACAAAATTATTATTGTCTGGGCAGGGGAATTTGTAACATGAATCTTATTTGCTTCTGATAAAATATACTTGAAAAGGGAGATGATTTGCGTTTGGACTCATGGCAATGCCGTGATAATGTTAATCCTGTATCAAAGATTAAATCACTATTGATAATCAGTGGCAGTGTGTTTGTGACCAGAGCCTGGAAGGTCCCACTGAACTCTCTTCTGCTGAACAGAAATCTTTCTGGGAAACAGTCTTTCTGACTAGCTGAGACCCGATGAATTCTGTTCCCAATAGAGAGATGGGGCCATTCCATACTTTTCCAGTCATCCAGCAGTGCCACATTTCAGACTTTGTCCCTCAGTACTAGATTGTTAGCTGTGGGACCATAGGACTTGACCAGGTGTGGTCTCAGAGGTGAAATAATGGTCACATGATTTCACTTGCACAGAGTGACAGGCTTCATCTGGTGGCTTCTCAGGGTCTTTCTGGCTTTAATATCTAAAATCCCCTGAGTGTTGATTTTAGTAACTTTTGGGGCAGGGTTTAAATGTCATTTTTATGCCCGGTGGCGCAGCGGTTAAGTTCACACGTTCTGCTTCAGTGGCCTGGGGTTCGCCTGTTCGGATCCTGGGCACGGACCTACTCATTGCTCATCAAGCCATGCTGAGGCAGCATTGCATATAGAAGAGCTACAACTCTACAGTTCTGATGTACAGCTATACACTGGGGCTTTGGGGAGAAAGAAAAGAATAAAAAAAAGAGGAATATTGGCAACAGATGTTAGCGCAGGACCAATCTCCCTCAAAAAAAATTTTTTTTAAAAGCTTAAAAATATGCATTAAAATATATTTTTTAAATATTATATTTTAACCAAATATGTAACCTACTGTTACTATAGTCTACACACACTAAGAGATTTGTTTCAAAGAATTGGCTCACATGATTATGGAGGGGGGGGTGGCAAGTCTGAAATCTGAAAGGTCAGCCTGTGGGCTGGAAATTCAGGCAAGAGTTGATGCTGCAGTCTTGAGGCAGAATTTATTTTTCTATGTGAAACTCCAGTTTTTGCTCTTAAGTCCCTTCAACAGATTAGATGAAGCCCACTCACATTATCAAGGAAAATCTCCTTTACTTAAAGCCACCTGATTGTAGATTTTAACCACGTGGACAAAATACCTTCACAGCAACCCCTAGATTAGGCACCACAGTCTAGCCATAGAACTACCCATAGCAGGGTGTGAAAAAAACCTTGAACATGTGTTTAACTCACTTTAAAATGAATAAATTCTTCACCACGGTGGTAATAATTAGATTTTCTTGGACTTCTCATCAAAACTGATCTATATTGCTGTTCTGGAAGCTGGAAAGGACCCTGAAGCAAACTCTACTGGGGAATTTTCTGGAAAAGAGCTTCCCTTCCCTCCAATCCAGTGGTTTCCCGTTGCAGTGGACATTTTACTCCTGAGTTGAAGAACGGGGTGGAAATCTGGTTACTATCCTGCCCTGAGCTTCCCTCTTAGAGCAGAGAGAGACCAGAGGACCGGCCTCTGACAGCCCCAGGCAAGATTTTGTTTGAGCTTCCCAGTTTTTGTCTTGCTTCATTTCAGGGAAAGTCAGGAACTAAGAGGCAATAGAAAGAGCAAGGACTTGTTGAGTGAAACCTGTCATCCCTTCTTGTTCCTTCTCTCTCTGCCTTCTTTCCGAGACCATTCCTCAGGCAGCGGGAGCTGTGGAGCTCACAGGCCCGAGAGTCTCGGCTTGCTTCACTGTCTGAGACTCCCCCAGCCTTTTCCAGCTCCCAGTTCGTTTTTATTTCTCCACAAATATTTCCCCTAATAACATCCTTACATATTTATCCCCGTCTTGGTGTCTGTTTCTCAGGGAACCAGTGGGCGACCAATCACCTGTTTGCCCTGGACTGTCTGTTTTTAGCACTGAAGGTCCCACATCAACGGAAACTCCAATCCCTGCAAGTCAAGGCGGTCCATCACCCTGGGGCCAGGTCTAACCCAAGGGAAGGTCACTTTTCAGGTTCCTTGGGGCATGCACAATGGGGAGGGCAATTCTGGGGGAGGAGAGGCAAGTAACATTGGATGGCGCCCCTGCGGAAGTAGAAGAGGCTTGGGGAAATAGAAATTGGTTAAAAGGGAATTTGGGGCTTTTTAAATTGAGATTTTCAGTGTAAATCTCTCCTTCTATCACCCCTATAGAATCTTCTATAAAGTCTTCACGGCTTGCTAAATTTGGTATGTTGGTTCTTTCTAGTAAATTCAAAGGAGCTGAGTTCTATGCCCCAGTTGATGTGGTATGAAAACAGACTGCTGTTCCTACTGTGCGTGCCAGAGAACGGGGAGGGGTAAGTGATACATGGGTTACAGTGAAGTTCCGAGCTGGTGTGCAACACCGTGGAGAAGCTTAGTAGGTGGGGGGTCCATACACCAAAGATGAATCCCCCAGTCTTAGAGGTCTTCCTTCCTGTGATGGACATTCATGAAGCACAAACCATGTGCCAGGCATGTGTTAGGAACTAGGGATCCAGAGAAAAAAGACACAGTCCTTGCCCTCGGGGTGCTGAGCAGCGCAGTAGTGTCAGACATGCATTTAAACGCTGAACTCTTTAGTAACTTGGTCACTCTGGTGGAGGTTTGTGTGAGCGCAGTAGGTGGTGAGGGATTATGGAAATCAGCCTGGAGAAATCTGTGACGTCATCAGAAACGTAAACTGAAGCTGAAAGGAGAATAGGAATTTGTCGGTTATCGGGGAGATAAGTAAATATTTCCAGTAGGCGGAAAGATATATCCGGTGGCCCAGAACTGTGAGCATGTCTGGCAGATTAAACAAACCACCAGTAGCTGCATGTGTCTGGAGGATAGAGGGAAAGGTAGTTAGTACAGCCAGACAGTGTGTGGGGTCTACTCTGACAGCCTTGGGGGGCTGTAATAGGACCGTAGTGTCCTGTGGGCGACTGAATACAAGTGAGGACTATGGAAAAAGGAAGTAGTAAAAAGATTAACGTTTGCACTAAAAAAAATCTGTGTGTTAGGGGGGCCGCCCGGTGGCGCAGCAGTTTAGTCCGCGCTTGGCAGCCCGGGGTTCGCGAGTTCGGATCCCGGGCGCCCGCCGACGCACTGCCTGTCAGTCATGCCGTGGGGTGTCCCATATAAAGTAGAGGAAGATGGGCACGGATGTTAGCCCAGGGCCAGTCTTCCTCGGCAAACAGGGGAAGATTGGCAACAGATGTTAGCTCAGGGCTGGTCTTCCCCACAAAAACAAACAAACAAAAATCTGTGTGTTAAACAATTGCGAGATAGGCTAGAAACAGGGCCATAGAGAGGAAGTGGTGGAATGGTCCAGGCTGCTGAGAAAGGCAGATTTGTGGAAGACATGGAAGGCAAAAAGAAAGTGCATCTTTTGTTTTTGGTGAAGGGTCATGAAAATTCTAAATTTTGCTATCTCTCCACAAAACGTTATGTATAGAGGCACACAATGGTATGTCTCTATTGATAAATTCATCGCTGATTTTTTTTAAAACTAGTACTTGTTTTATTTTTAATTGGATAAAGTCCAGTTGCCAACTAAATTTTATATTGCTTAGAAGAAATTTAAAAATGAAGCCCCAATTTATTTGTTAACTTATTTAAACAGGATCTTACTCTACCCATCACCCAGTGTCTAGGAAGTAGGAATTAATGTATTTTCTGATTTCAGTGAAATTACAAAAATCCTATTAGTAATATGCATCATGTAGCTAACTGTTGTGCCCAGGGGCAGCCAGCTGGTAGAATGTGCAGCCTGTGCTGAGCAAGCCCATCTTTGCACCATGCTCTCACCAGAAAGTGAAGGAACAGCTTTTTTCCTTGCTGCTCCAGTAGAGCAAGAGGGATATTTCCCCATCAAAACTCACAGTATCTTCATCTAGGTTTTTTTGCTCTTAGTATATGCTTCGCAGGACCAGTCTTCCTGTTTCTCTAGTGCATTGTAGAATGCAGAAGTTGAAAGATTCGTTTTGTGCGTTCATTCAACAAATATTTGAGTGTCTCTTAATTGTCAGGAAATAAGACATTTACAAAGTGAAGCTGAGCAGATAGAAGTCGTTCTTTTTTCCTTCTGGGCATAGAAGAAGGCTGCACTTCCCTGTCCTGTTGTATGTATGTGGGACTATGTGATTAGTTGAGGCAGTGGGATTTGAGCCACTTCTGGCCGCTTATTTTATCCTTCACTCTGTCATCTCCCTATTTTTTCAGTCCAGATTATGGAGAGAACAAGGAGATGCTACAGGTTGGTGGAGCCACTCACATCTGAATCACGACATGCAAACTGCCTGACAAAACTTTCATTCCACTGCTGTGAGGAAGAAATAAGCCTTTATTTTAATAATCTAATGAATATTTTGGAATTATTTGTTACAGCATCTGAGCTTCACATACTCTGTCTAATACAGCTTAAATTTTTCTGCCACCTTCTAGTTCCGGCTACCATAATCTGTCTTTCAGAATACTGAAATACCTTAAAACTCGCCTTTCCTCATGCTGTCTTGCTCTCTTCCAATCTATTTCTAGTTGCATCCAGAAGTATTTTTAAAGCAAAAATTTGAGAACTACATATCATTGCTTAAAATCTTGTAATGGCTTTCCGAAGTTCCTAGGAGAAAACTTCCTGTAGGAGCCGGTTCCTACCAGTGTCATCTCTCCTCATCGTCTTCCTTTCTCTCTCTATTTCCTTCACAATGTCTGTCTTTTAGTCCTTCTGTCATACTGTGATAAAAGTTGACCTCCTACCCAATGGTGTTCCGGTAAATGTTTAGTGACTAGCTCTCTGGAAAAAAAAAAAAAAATTTGTGTGCGTGTATAAATAAAATGTGCAATACTCTTTGTTGTAAATTCCATTTTGCCAATTGATTCTCCCAGAATGTGTTCACTGATATTTGTCAAACTCTTATATTCATCATCAGCCTAGGGTTGCAATCAAACTATAATCTGGCAAAATCAGACCATGAATAAATGTTTGATTACTACCTGATTCAGCAAAGATGTTGCTTACAACATTGACAAATGAATGTAGTTACAACAGGAATGTTGGTTGATATTTTCATTTAATTAACAAGTAAAACAAAAGTAAAAAACCAAAGATGTCTAGTGGAACTCCATTCATTTGTCCAGGATCTGAGTGACTTTTTTGCTGAACCTGATAAGAGTTTTCAATTATTGGAAGCATATGGCCTCAATTTTTTGTGCTGCTCGCAACGTAGCAGCTGTAGACATGGACACTTATAAGTTGGATCAGCATTATTAAGTTTTTCTCCACCATTTTCTTAGATCTAGACAATCAACTTAATCTTAAATCTCACCTATAAATCAAGCTCTGATTTGTAATGTTTGCCTGTTTTCGTGATGCAAATACTCCTGCCATGGCAGATTTTAACCTGCCAGTGTAACACCACTGAAGGGTGAATTGGGAAAGATACATAGTGGCCCATTTTATAGTATTTCCATCATATGAAAACAACAGATGCAAATAATCTAAAGAAAATAGATGATACTAAAATATAGAAAAATAATTGGGAAGTGAGTTTTGAGTATTTGTTATCTTTGTTTTTAATGTAATTTATTAACTGTAAGTTTATATAATTTATTTTTTAACAATGGCTGTGTTTAACAACTGACTTGTGAGATTCCTGAAAATTTCGTCATTAACTCTATTAAGCCAGTCTCAGCTGAGGCCGCTGTTGCTCCTGCACAGAGCCTTTGTATCTGCTGTTCCATATCTGGAATTCTCTTCTCACCCCTTCGTACTTAGACATCTACCCTGCATATCTCACCTCATAGTTGACTTAATCAGGGAAGGCTTTTTGGAGTCTCTGGACTGTATTTTTGCCCCATCTTGTTCTATATGATTATAATTGTGTTTTTGCAGATGATCAAACTTGTATTTTGATAAGCCTTAGCATGTGTAAAGAACTTTTACATATATTTTGACGTTTGTTTTTCAGTTCTGTGTGTTAGCTAGAACATATATATGATACTCTCTTTTTAGATGAGGAGCAGAACTTCAGAAAATATATGGGTATTTTCTTAAATAACCTGCACAGGTAGAAGTTACAGAGATAATACCTGAATTCAGCATCTTCAGATTTCAAATGTAGTGTTTTCAGTTTTAACACACAGCCTCAAGACTGTGTAACTCTGAGAAATTACTCTATGACTAATGTTACAAGAATGAAAATTGTTTTAGGAATGCATTATAATTTAAAAACTAATTAGGAACTATTATTAAGTAAACATATTGTGCAAAATACATAAACATGTTAAGTGAGTTACCATAAACTTGTTATTTTCTTAATTTTAAAAATCACCATCCATAAGTACGTAGGACAAGGGAGAGAATTCCCTGGATAGCCGTGGGTGGGATCAGGAACTGGGAAACCTTCCAAGTTCTTGGCAGCCTGGGAACTTCCTGCTGCTGGGGGTTTTCCCTCAACTCATATTCTGCCATTTTCATGGCATCTTTCCTCACTTGGGAGCATCATTTGCCTTTGGCTATGAATTGGTGAATTCCCTCTGTATTCTCCAGTGCATGTTCCAGAAAGTTCCCATCTGATTGACTTAGCTCGTTGCTATAGGACCCAGGGGGCAAAGCCCTTCATGTTGGGACCCTGCCAGCCTGCAGCTGCGTCACCCAAGAGTCCCCTTTCAGTTGTTGTCCAGTCAGCAGTGCTGATGCTGCTGCTTCTACAAGGAGGCTGTGGGTGGGGCAGCTTCAACATCTAGGTTTTGGAGAGAAATGACAATCATGACCAGTGTGGGTCCCAATCTGTATCTTCTGACTCCAGATCCATGAGATGATAGAACAACTTAGAATTTTTTTTTTTTGCTCAGAAAGACCTGAGTTTAGTTTCCTGAGTAATTTCTATTTTTCACTCGCTGTAGAAACCTTGCATAAATCACTTAACGTTTCCTGCATTTTGATTTTCCTAATAGAAAAAAAAGGAGGGATTCAAAATACCTGTCTTACAAGACTGTTGTGATAATTAAGTGCAATGACATATGGAAATCTCCCGGCTTGGTACATGACACATAGTAGGGACTCAAAAATGTCATTTCCTTCCTCTAGATAAAAATCTCATTTGGGAAACTCATTTACACAGTTAAGGGGATTTTATACCAGACACAAAAAATAAATAAATAAACGTAAGCAATTTAACTGCAAACACAATTTTCATTTCCCGAGATTAGGTGGGTTGCACTCAGGTTTCTCCACATGACGATTTAAGGTGATATCTGGCAGTAACCACAGGCTACTGAGCAGGTGGTGGAGTGTGCCGGTCAAGAACATACTCTGGAGCCAGACTCCTTGGTTTGAATTCTGGCTGAGACATTTTCTTGCTGTGTGAGCTTGCACCACTTCTCTGGCCTCTCCATGCATCAGTTTTCTCATCTGTAAGTGAGGATGTGGAGGGTACCTACTTCATAAGGTTACTGGGGATATGCAAGGTTAACGGGAGAGGGCAACTAGAACAACGCCTAGCAACACTGAGATCATATAGATGGTTTGTCCACCATGCAGTTCGTAGCATAATATCCTCATCATCACTGAGTATTTTTGGATCATTCTAAGTACATGGAACAAAATGAAGCCCCCTCAAGAGTTTTCATTAAGCCCCTAACAATGAGATTACTGTGGACAGTTCCGGAACTTCATTCATCCCTTGGGAACTGAATGGTGTAGTTCTTCATGGCGCCTGGGCGCATCCACATGGTGCATATGTGTATAAAAGCATCGCTCTTGGTGAGCTTGGATTCCAGACAGACCCATACAGGATGGGAAGATGTGGTTGAGAAGAAGGTGGTATCACGTGCCTTTGTACCCTATGGGGACATATCCTCAAAAGCCTCTCTTTTGTCCTGATTCCCAGCCCTATATTTAAAGATGGCAGTAAGTGTAAGGGGACAGTTAGTGCTGCCAGCATTAAATACTATTTTGTGATTCTATGCTCGCTTGTTAGGGGCAACATCCTAAGTTTGGGGCAGTGAGAACAGGTATTAAGGCAGCACAGATGTTGTGTATAGAGCGTTCATACAGTAATAAAACTACTTTCAGTCTTCTTTTCATTATCAATATATGCTGGCAATTCTAAACACAGTTGGTGATAAAATACACCTCTCTGAAAAATAATATTTTGTTGGTCCAAGTTGTAAACAATTACTCTGGCTATTGTTGAGTTGTAATAATATATCTGCAAACTTCAAATTAGCCCATTTTTATAACTTATCCTTTGATAAACACTGTATTCCACATGAAGTTAATTTGGTGAGCTCCCAGTTACATAGTTACCCCCATCACACATGGACTCAGCTACATAGCTTTGTTTGAGAGTAAATTCTTAGATCGGAATTGTTGGTGCTCACTTTAGGAAGAGTTCCTATCACCAACCTGTGTTACTACACTTTCCTATATTTAATACACATTCCCATATTTAAATGGTACATTTGAAATAGATAATTGTAGCTCAGTGGTTTTACAGATAAAGAAACAACCTCAGCTACTTCAATTCTGTCATTTTATGTGACCACTTGGCGTTTTAAATTTGTGTCTAAAGTTTAAACCAGTGAAACATTACAGACTGAAAGTCATGATGTTTTTGTTTGTAAATTCAAATTTTTGATCATGTAATAAATATCATTAAATTTGAATGGTATATTTAAAATTGGATTTTTTCTTAATTTTTAGTTGTTTTAAAACTAATGAACAAATCAAGAAAATCATGATTATTACTGAAAAATAACTTCACTGTAGAAAGGAAGAATGTGTTGAGAGGGTGAAAGGATCTCCACTTTAGGTATAAAATTGAGTAATTTGGCCATGTCTTGCCCACGTCCTTCTCGAGGCTGTGCATTTCTCGAAAGCAGGAAGAATTATCTTTGTATCCCTGGAACATGGTACAGTATTTGCCTCAAGGTAAGTGATACATATTACTGAAATGAAGGGATAAATGAGTGGGATGATTTATTCATTCAGCTAACGTAATGAGTGCATTCTGTCTGCTAGGAACTACTCTTGGTTCTACATGGACAGCTGAACAAGGTAGACAAGGAAGGAAGGGAGGAAGAAAGGGAGGGAGGAAGGAAGTACTGGAGGGAAGGAGGGAGGGAAAGAAGGAAAGAGGGGAGAAAGGAAGGGGCCCAAGAGGGAACGGCTTTGGTTCTGGCACTAACAGCTATAAGAGACTGTCTGCAGCTGTTATATTACTATCCAGACTCTAGGAAACTCAGGTCAGTTCCTGACTCTTTGAAAAAATTGGAAGACTCTGGTTTGGACAAACCTAGAATTGACATATTATATATGGAATTGAGCGAGCCTCAGAAATATTGCAAGTTTGTACCAAATTTTACTTTACTTTTTTGGGGGGGGCAAGATGCATGCTTTGACCTTAAAAAGATAACAATTTAATGTGCAAATAATCTAAGCATTTTCTTAGCAAAAGCTGATCTTATGCAAATTAATTTATCTATACAGTGCACATGCACATAAATGTAGAACGTGTGTTTTATTTCTATTAAATAAAATATTTACTTTAAACAGAACTAAACTAATCTTCCTTTTAGATTCCATTTGAATTTTGGAATGCATATATTTTCCTAATTTACTAGAAAGACCTTAGATTCCTAGGCCCTTGTAGGAAATCCACACAATGCCTCTGTGAGCTGAGCTTTCTTTTAATAATGCATATATCTGATCACACCATTAAAAGAATACACATGTACATATTAAAATTTCACATCTATCTGGAAACAAAGCTCACATTCTTTTTTTTTTTTTTTTTCCCGAGGAAGACCAGCCCTAAGCTAACATCCATTGCCAATCCTCCTCTTTTTGCTGAGGAAGACTGGCCCTGGGCCAACATCCGTGCCCATCCTCCTCCACCCTATATGGGACGCCATCACGGCATGGCTGACAAGCAGCGCGTCGGCCGGCACCCGGGATCCGAACTCGCGAATCACGGGCCGCCAAGCGCGAACTAAACCGCTGCACCACCGGGCAGCCCCAAAGCTCACATTCTTTTAATGTGTTTTTGTGTGTGTATGTGAGGAAGATTAGCCCTGAGCTAACATCTGTTGCCAATCCTCCTCTTTTTGCTGAGGAAGACTGGCCCTGGGCTAACAACGTGCCCATCTTCCTCCACTTTATATGGGACGCCGCCACGGCACGGCTGACAAGCGATGCGTCTGTCCGCGCCTGGGATCTGAACCCGTGAACCCTGGGGCCCGAAGAGGAGTGGGCGAACTTAACTGCTACACCACTGGGCTGGACTCCTGTTTTAATACTTTTCTTTTGTGTTTTAAAAATATATTTATAGTTATTCTACTGTAGTGAGTAATACTGTGTGTGAATATGTGTCAATGCGTGTGTGAGTGTATGTGTGTGATGTGGTATGGTGTGTGTGTGAGTTTGTGAATGGTGTGTATGGTGTACATGTGTGAGTGCTGGTGGGAAGGTGTGTGCACACACACTTAATGGTCAGGTCACGTGGGTTTTAGTTGGACAAATCACTATTTAAACTTTGGCCGTTGTTCCCCATGCACTGCTCCCTGCTCAGCACTCAGATTAATTCATTTCATGTAGCCACGATTTTGAAAGAGACACATAGAAGGCATTCTTTCAGATGCTCACAGGTCATCAGGGGGCGTGTGTGCATGGTGGTGGGCTGTGGCGAGGGGTGGGGGCTCCTGAGTACTGTGGGGGGGGGGTGTTGGTTCAGATCATTCTCTCTAGGCAGCAGGTGCAGCTGCAGGGCGGTCTGAAAAGCCCACAGAACCCTGGATATGAGAGCAGGATCACTCTATTTCCTCCTTTTAAAGCTTCCATGCTAAATCCACCCATGTGTGGAGAGGGTATGGCTCCTTCCTCATCAGAAAGTGACTGGAGGACAATGCAAATGAGGGGAAGTGCTAACCTCTGCCTTCTAGAAACTAGGCCACATCATAGTGGACCCTCCATGGGGATAGTCCACTTCTCCTGGCTTTAGTTTGTTTTTAAAGCCTTTTAATTCCACAATTTTGCAAGGACACATTTGACTTTATTTGGAGGATTCTTGTTTAATATTCCTTTAAAAATTATGAATTCCCAGATGGATTACTTAAATATATCAATACATTTAATTGTTTTAGGGACAACTAAAAGTAAAAATAGATTAATGTAAATAAAACACAGGAATGGTTACTTCTCAGGAATGTTTTTGTTAATGAAAAATGCACACATAATACAAATACCAAAGGGAACCACGTTACTTCTGCAAACAGCAACACAAACAACCCAGTCCAAGAATGAAGCCACATTTGTGTGCTGGTTATGATGTGACAGATCCTGGGCAGATTTCACATCTCAGAAGTCGGCTGTGTCAGTTCCTACCTGGCGAGAGGGCTATTGTGATCTACGTTCCAGGAATGATGGTCAGAGTATTCTACTTTTGTTTCATACTGTGTTCCTGTTTGTTAAAAGTTGCTCAGCATCACTCAGACTGGCACAAGGTATCCTGAAAGCATCAATCCTTCACCAGGAATTTCCCAGAACCGTAATACTCCACACAAGGGTCACCTGCTCACCTTCCCTCAGCATCTCACTAGCCCGGACGAGCACAGACAAGCGTGTCGACAGCCAGGAAAAAGTGTGCTGCTGGCCGGGGGGCCCGGTCTGCAGGCTGCATTGATCAGAGCAGAAGGATTACTGCACTTTGACTGCTGATCAATAGATATTGATGCAATCCCTGCTCTAAACGCAGCCAGGTTAATCACTGTCTACACAGAACAATGGGCTGAAATACAATTTCCCCACTGGAGGAGCCCAAAGAGGTAGGGCTGTTTGCTTCAGCAGCTGCCTGGGGAGCAGCGGGAGGCAGCAGCTTGGACCTTCACCTGAATGTGGCCTGGAGCCGTCTGGGCTGGCCCGGTGTGCTCTGCTTTAGAGATAGCTGCACAGAGGACACGAGCGGTATAGTCAGATGATATGTTGGTCTCTGATAGACGGCGTGTGAAACTGCTCGTGGTTTCATGCCTGAGACCTTTGGATCTTGTGAATCAACCCTTCCCTTGTCACATTTTGACACAGGAATAAAAACAAAAATGTTTTAGATCTAATTATTTTGATTCTATGATGTACACTTTTATAATCAAAGTACTTCATTGCATGAAAAATGAAATTTTAGTATTTTAATGTTTTAGGTTTTTTCATGCACTTCCCCAGTTATGACCTCCATTCATACCCTCCTCATTCTCTGACTCTCATGTCTGATTCTGTTACCTTAGAGGCTAAGAAGAAGAAAGGAAGAACAGAGGGAAAGATGTATCCTCAAGTATACTTTTGTCATTTTTATGCTTAATGTGAAGGTAAGGCAGTAACATCAATTCCACAACCCAAAATCAATGCCTCTTTTTATTAGCGCAACGCTATATGTTGTGTGCATGGACTACTCTGGTGGAAAAGCACTGGGAGGCCAGGAAAAAAGTCTGGGCCCATTCCTTCTGTTGCTCCCGGCAAGTAACAGAGTAATTATCTTCTTTCTCTGCATCTTTCACATCAAAATGAAGTGGGTGATATCTTCTCTTCCCTTGGCAGGGATGCTTTGTGACCACAGATAGAAAGATCTTCAATTTTTAAACTTATAGTAACCACATTTTTTAAACAGAAAAATTAAGATATATTCTGGCAGTGGGATAAGCTGTTTTAAATCAGGAATATTCTGGAAAATCTTGATAGAAATAAATTCTAACTCATTGCAGAAAAGTGCCATTTATTTCTCCCTTTTGTGTGAAAACGTATTCATTATACACAAGTATGATCATTTTTTGAAGTCACAAAATGGTCATTATTGAATTTTTAAGTATGCGTGAATTTGACAGATAACTGGTACTGCTTTACAGCTTTTGACTAAGGTTATAATTCTAGGGTTGTGATTTTGGGTTGCTTTCCTTTTATTTCCAATAAAGAAGCGTCTCATGTCTACAGGGAGCGATCATCTTGAGTAATATACAATGCCAATTCTCCGCCTTTTGCTCCAGGAAGAGCCACGTGAAATGAGGTTCTAGCCACATGGAAACAGAGTCTGAAGAGAGGAAATAGGTAAATTGCAATCCTGTCAAAATTACACTTCTTATTTTCTTTGGATTTCTTAGCCTTATCGGGTATGGTGTTTCCCATTAATCTTCTTCTGTTTTGTTGTCTTGCCATTTCAGACAGAGTTGAGGGTTTGGAAATGGAAACAAAGAGAAGTTGGAATAGATGGAAAACATATAGGAGTGTGTGATTATAGGTAAGTTATTTAAACTCTCTGAGCTTCAAATGATAGTTTATAAAATATATGTACTATCATCTACCTCAGATTATTTTCCGAATTAACTGAAATTCTTTAAGCACAGTACCTCACAGCATCTGGTATATCATGGATGTTCAAATTGATATCTTTTATTATTATTACTTTTATCTACACTATTAGGGGTTAATCCTGATAATGACCCAAACGAAAACGAAGATAGAAAAGGAAAGGCCACCACAGACTGAAGAATAAAGCTAAAAGGCTCGAGGAGTCAGGTTTAATTTATTTTCTGTGGTCAGCCAGGTCAGCTTATCTGCCTGGGACCACAGTGTCTGAGAAGCAGTGATTGAGAATTCAGGAGGGACAGGGCACATATCGACGTTTCTTTCCTGTTCTAATCTTGAATCTACTGCCTGTTCTTTGTTGCTAAGGGGCTCTGTCTTTTCTGGAGGACGTTTATTCTTTTTACTGTTAAAGCTCCTTTCATACCAATCTTCATTAATGTAGGGCAGTAGGGAGCAGCCAAGTTTTCCACTTCTAGAAGTCATTCCTTCACAATCCCACACAGCCCACACCTGATCTATTTCCTTTGCCCAAAATGTGTAAATAATTTGCTTTTAGCCAAGGTATTTGGCATGAATCTCATTAAAGAAATGAGATCAGACTGTGGTGAGTGACTCTTCCAATCTAAGTGTGAGCTCCAACAACGAGAGTTGAGCACCATTCTCTCTGGCATTTATCTGGGCTCTGGGGATAGGACTTCACTGAATGTGTAAATCGGTAAGGAGACACACAAGAAGGGGCCTATGTGATATGCCAGTTCTCAAACTTACTGTGATGTTTGAATGGAGAATGGAGGGGAATAACTCTTGGAACATTATTGATGTTGTGGGGTACTCCTGGATCAAAACTAAAAGGACCTTTTGGGAGGAGAGAAGTGCTGTTAACACTCCCAGGATAACTGCTAACGCTGTGCTCCCATAAACCAGAGACATGAAGGGAGCACTCAAGATCAGCTTTTTGAAACAAAAACTTAGAAATTCAGTAGAAGGAATGAAAGATGAATTTGAGGAAATTTCCCAGCAAGTTGAACAAAAAGACCAAGAAATAGACAATAGAAAAGTTCATAAAATTAGAGGCTCAGCCCAGAAGATGCAACGTTCAAGTACCACGGTTTACAGACAGAGACACCAAAGGAAAAGGAGAGGAGCAAATCTTCAATGAAACACTTGAAGAGCATTACTCAGAAATGGAAGACGTATTCACACAAATGCAATGAAAAAGACCCATACTGAGTCGCATTATCACGGTACTTCAAACACTAGAGACAAAGATCCTAAAAGCTCCCTGAGAGGAAAAAAAGAAGTCACTTACAAAGCATTTGGGTTCAGAACACAATGGACTTTAAAACAGTAGTACTAGAAGCTACAGGAAAATAGAACAACGCCTTCACAATGCTGAGAAAAGTTGATCTTCGATTTATGTTTGACACCCAGAGAAACCATCAATCGAGTATGAGGATAAAGACATTTCCAGACACGCAAGGCATCAACAGTTTACTACCATAGGATATGCTGTGCCAGATGAGCATGCAGACTAAGAAAAAGGAACATGTGAGTTCCAAGAACTAGAGGGTTCACAGAGAAGCAAGGGAATGCTACCATGATAGTGAAGAGAGAGGCCAAGACCAGAGTCTGCAGGAATGACCAGATAAGAGGAGGACCGTTTACACCAGCAAGATGGAAAATTAAGAGTCAAAGAGCGTCCAAATTGTTCGAGTGTATTGAGCGGAGTTTCATATTTCATATAGAGATTTAGAGATGAGTTACTTGAGAGATACATAGAAACCAAAGCCAATAGAAAAATGAGAATTGAATCCCATGGCAACCAACAACTTCCAAGGGAGGAATTGTAATTACTGTAGGCGCACTGCTCAGCTAGCATTCATACTTAAATAATAATCTTTTTGTGGAATCTTGGTCCATCCAAAATTATTAAGGGACAATATCGGAAGGATGCGTATATTGCATTTGCTTTGACAATTCCTTCTCACACCACAGAGTTGGCAGGCTCTCCTCTCAGTTTTGACGACGGGCAGAGTGACTTGAAGGTTTTCCATGACAGAAGCTATTCTTAGGATCCAGTTAAATAGTCATGGGAAACATTGCAAAGACAAGATCATTTCTAAACTGGGAATGGTTATTTGGTTTTCAGAGTTTGTTTTATTCAGATATGGATCTAATTTATTTGTTTTTCTCTGCAGAGTTCTGAAGAGGATGGGTGGTTTGTGCAGAGGCTGAAGGGGCAGTGAAGGAAGGCTGAGGGTGGCTTGGAGGCCAGGCTCTGTGAAGCATTTCGATGCCAAAGAAATCTGAGAAAAACACAAAAGAAGCGCTCTGGTGAGAGGTCCACTTCCAGAGCATTTCCAGTTGTAAGAATCATTCCCACATCAAGTCATTAAATGGAGGGTTGCTTCTAAGCGCAAAGCTTCTCCTTCTGCTTTTGTCTGCCACCTCTCACTGAAGGAAATTTGGAAAGCACAGAACTATACAATGACGTGACCATTGGTATCATATTGTCAGGTTTGCTTCCCATCTTTTGCTGATGTATTTCTTAAACAGGGGGCATGTTTTCGTATATACAATTCTATATTCTACTTTGTTCAGCTAAAGCTTATGCAATGCACTCATTCATTTAAAATTCTTTATAAAGTGCATTTTAACACTGAACAGTGTTTCAATGTATATGATAATTTATTTAACTGCATCTCTGATAATGGTATAAAGGTCTTTCTGATTCTTCATAATGTTGAGGCAAATATCTTCATTCAGAAACTTTTGACTATATTTCTGAGTATTTGGAAGATTTTGAAAAGTGGGATCATTGCCTCAAATTGCCCCTGGAAGTTTGTGGCAAGACCACAGTTAGTGCTGTGCAGGGAGGTGTCCATTTGTTCTATTACATTCCAATCATGACTATGTCTGTTTTAAAAATCTTTGCTTATGTAGTAAGATACTATTAAATATTTTGATGTACAGTTCTTTTATTTATGAGTGATACTGAATATGTGTTCATATATTATCCATCATTTGTATTTTTGCTTTTGTGAATTATCTGTTAATGTGTTTTGTTCATTATTCGTTTGAGGTTTTTAAACATGTATTTTGACTATTTATCTTCATTTGCCATGTTTGTTGCAATTACATTTTCCTCTGATTTGTTGGTTTGCTAGATTAGTCTTGTATTTTTACCCCCAAAGTGAACTTTTGATTGCCCCCACTCTGTCTCCCACAAAACCTGTGTCTCCCTTATATTCTGCACGTCACTGCTCAAGCTAGGAACTTGAGTGTTATTTCTGGTTTCATCTTCTCTCTTCCTCTCCATCTTTAAGCATTAGAAGTCTGGCTGGTTGTCTCAAATCTCTCTCATTATGCTTACCAAATCCTCAAGTCCATGGCACCATCATCTTTATTTGGACTGCTGCAGACTCCTTCCTGGTCTCCCACTTCCTCTCTTTCTCTGCTCCACAGAGCAGCCATACAGATGGCTCTCCAGTTGCTTGGAATGCATTCCCCCAGCACAGGCATGCACATGTACATGCTGATGCACGTGCGTGCGCGCGCACACACGCACACACACATACATACACATTCTTCACAATGTCTGTTCTATATTCCTTAAAGTTCTTAATCTAAATGCCACCTGTAGTGATTGAATGATGGCCACCCCAAAGATATGTCCCTGTCCTGGCCCCCAAAACATGTGAATGTGACCTTATTTGGAAAAAGGGTCTTTGCAGACATAATTAAATTAAGAATCTCACGATGAGGGCCCTAAAATCAACTCCACATCTTTCATGAGACCAAAGAGAAGACACACAAGGAGAAGAGGCCATGTAAAGACTGAGGTAGAGAATGGAGGGATGCAGCCAGAAGGAATGTCTACAGCCACCAGAAGCTGGAAGAAGCAAGGAATGGATTGTCTTCTAGTGCCTTTGGACAGAGTGGGGCTCTGCTGACACCTTAATTTTGGACTTCTGGCCTTCAGAACTGCAAGAGAATAAATTTCTATTGTTTTAAGCTGCCTAGTTTGTAGTAGTTTTTATGACAGCCCCAGGAAACTAAAATACCATCTTCTCAGAGATACATTTACTGATCATCTGGTCTCAGTTGGGTCCTCCCAGTGTTTCTGTTACTGAAACATCTTTGGTTCCTTCATAGAATGCATGATATTTTCTAATATCAGGAAGATTCACCTTGAGCTAACATCTGTTGCTAACCTTCCTCCATTTTGTATGTGAGCCACCACCACAGTATGGCCACTGATAGACAAGTGTTATAGGTCCACACCAGGGAACTGAAACCGGGCTGCCAAAGCAGAGCATGCGGAACTTAACTACTAGGTCACTGAGACTGGCCCTTCTAATTGTAATTTTTAAAACTTTCTTTCTCAATATTAGTCAAATAGCACAAGGGCAGGTATCATGTTTAATTATTCTTTAACGTTTATCTAGTGCTTAGCATATTGTGATTACTCATGTTGTGGAAAGAGAAGATACCGGGAAAGAGAAGACAAAGAAGAAAGAAAGCACTAAATGGCTCTGCTCTTCAGTGCATCCTTCTCTTCTGATTAAAACTCTTAATGTGATGTCCACGTGATAAGATCTTGTAGAAAAATTATGCGTTTTAACCTTCATCGGTAAGGCTATCTGTCTCATTAGCAACACTTTTTTTTTCTTTCTGATTTTTTTTATTACCTGTGTAACATATAACAGATTCTAACATAATTCAATCAATGCGCATGTCCATTGTGTAAGCCCTAGAGTCCCCTCACCTTCCACTGACACCCCCATTTCATGGATATTTTATCCTATTGTTATGCATTTACATACACATACATATAAAGGTGTGCATACATACTTTATAATATTAATAGGATCATATTAAACATGTTTTTCTTAAAATTTGCTTTTTCATCTAATAATGTGAATATGCGTTTTCAAGTCAGCACCTACAGCATTAACTCATCATTTTCAACAACTGTGACTGCCTTTGTTCTATGGTGGAGTTGTGCATGATTTATTACACCATTGTTCTATTGATGGACATTTATATTTACTATTATACCAAATGTGGTGACGAATATTTTTATACTTAAAACTTTAACTTTTTAGGAATGTCCTTAAAAAATTGTTTCCTACGGGCTGGCCCGGTGGTGTATTAGTTAAGTTCACACGCTCCACTTCTGCGGTCAAGATTGGCAGTTTCGGATCCCGAGGGCAGACCGACGCACTGCTTGTCAAGCCATGCTGTGGCGTCATCCCATATAAAGTAGAGGAAGATGGGCATGGATGTTAGCCCAGGGCTAATCTTTCTCAGCAAAAAGAGTGAGATTGGCAATGGATGTTAGCTCAGAGCTAATCTTCCTCTCTCGCGCGCGCGCACACACACACAAAGTTTCCTAGAAATCCAATTACTAGATCAAACAGAATTTACACTTTTGATGGATACTGACAATTAGCACTCAATAAATGTTTTACCAACTTATACTTTCATCAAAATTATATGATACTGCCAGTTTACCATATTCTTGCAACACTTTAAAAACTTTCACAATCTATTAGGTGAAAAATAATATATACTGTTTTAATTAGTTTTCTCCTGACTGCTAATGACATTAAGCTTCTTTTTGTATTAATTGGCCATAAAATTTCTTCTCCTATTCATTTGATTTGCTCACTGTTCTATTAGCTTGTGAAGATTTTCTTTTATCGACTGGTAGGCACTCTTTATATATTCCTGAATAAATCCTTTTATCCTTTCCTTTACTTATAAATGTTGCATAGCTTTTTTAAAATAATTCAAATAACACATACTAATAATATAACCAATATGAAACCACTTACCTTTCCAGAGGAAATTAACTACAGTCATGCACTGCAAAATGACATTTCTGTCAACAACAGACAGCATATGTGATGGTGGTCCCATAGATTAGTACAATATAGCCTAGCTGTGTAGTATGCTATACCCTCTAGGTTTGTGTAAGTATAGTCTGTGATGTTCACTCAACAATGAAATCACCTAACAACACATTTCTCAGAATGTATCCCATTGTTAAGTGACACATGACTATGTATATCTACAAGTGTAATTCTCTTTCCATTCTTAATCAATTCTCACTAGTGTCAAGGTCCTATGGTTGCTGTGGTTCATTCTCACTCAAGGACAAGGTGATTGGTGATAATGACAGAAATGTCATTCAACTGTCTGCTTGTCAAGTGACCTACCTGTGGAAGCAGAACACCTGAACACAGGTTGTAACAGGATTGAACCAGTTACATAGAACCACAAGGGGGAGGTGTCTGACCTTAACTGTGAGAGATAATATTTAATCTCCTGACCCTTAATTGAAAGACAAATTGAAGACAAAGCACGCCCACCTGGCTGCTAGCCTTGGTTAATATATTAAAATTTTTCTCTCTGTCGACTGAATCATGGGCACTAATTTAATGAAATAATTTAACAGACCGAAATGACTGCAGGACATTTGTTGAAATGTAAATCATATCATCTGTTGCCTCAATCAGTGTGACATCTGCCAATTCAAAGAACATCTAAGCTAGATGGGATAGAGTATGTTTGTGTATATGTCTATTTAATACCTTTTAAGCTGTCATTTAATTCTTATCTTCTTCAAATACCTGGACAAATGCAAAGAAAACATTTGGCTGAGTCAAAGTGCAGAATTATTCATCAACACTTGCAAACAAATGGGCTAGTTGGCCCCTTAGGTGGGCTGAATTCTCAGAATTGCAGAAACGAAGAATCGCGGTGATACAGGGGGCATTCGATTCTTGTCTGGCTGAGTTTATCTCAACTCCGTGTTTACTCTTCATCACCTTTGAGCAAAACACAAAATTGCCTTGGAAGGTGCAGCAGTTCTGTCCTGTGAGGGGCTCTTAATTGCTAATCCCATCCGTTAATCAAAGGCCAGAGAGTCCGGCTTGGGGCCTACTGGGGACCCAGCAGGCTTAGGCCACCTAGTTTAGTATGCTAATGACAACTGACTCTCCTAATATGCTCGTCAAAAGTGACTTTCTCTCATCCGTCCTAAACTGTTATGACACTCTGAGCATACGGTGACAGCTGTGAAGTCAGATGCTGCATCCCACTCCAAGGGGCTTGGTGACTCTGTTTTGTGTCTCAGGAGGGCGGAGGGGTGCAGGAAAGCAGGAGCCTGAGAGAGCAGAACCAGGCAAGCTCTCACACTCGGTCAGAAATGACAGGGGACACATGTCCCTTTCAGAGACTTTCATGGATCGGAAACCATAGCAGCCCAACTCCCCTTTTGTCTCAGAGTCAAATCCTGCTGGGAGACCCACCCCAGATTTTAAAGGAAGATCAACATAAAATCATTGAAAACTTGAACTAGCCTTATATTTCAGTGAATACCTCAAAAAACATGTCCCTTCTGGGAATGGGGAGTATGCTGCGATTTGATCCAGTGATGTGTTCCAGAATGTTTCTTAATCTAGGCTGCAATTAGATTTGCTTTTTCTGAAGGCCTAACATTTGTGAGTATGGGCATCTTCAGAGACAACATGGCTGGGAGAGTAAACGGTTCAGTGGAGCTCTTTTATCTGATGAAGGAGTGAAGCAGATGGTGACCCGGTTACGAGCATTCTAAACTCACCCCGATTGTGTTTCTTCGTTGTTTCCCACACCCCACCTTTGAGGAAAATCTCTCCTCCCACCTTTTCATAAAAAACACAGCAAATATATATATGTAATTTTTGGTGGGGGAAGGATGACGGAGTTGAAAGTGTGCCTCACTTTGCGGGCGTCATTGCAGATGGGGGAGATGTATTAAGTGTCTTTAGCAGAATGGACACTGTGGAGGTCCTGACAGCCTGGTGACGATTTGTTTGTGTTGGAGTAACCAGTAAGTCGGCCGTTAGTCTTTGAGTAATCGCTCCTGTCAGCTTGTTAAACATGAAAAACAAATGCACTGGAGAAAAGCCAGGCCTCTTTTTCAGATAGGGAGGCATTTTTAGGACTGTTTCCAGTCCGGGTGGTCACTGGTGGTCCTGGCGGCAGTGGAGGTGGCGTGTGCCCTCCCATCGACCACATCTGTGGCTGAGCAGGATGGAGACATTGAACTTCTGACCTGGGAGCCAGGTCCAGCCTTCGGCTTGGTCTCTAGGCGGTGATGTTTCTGGTCACCGATGTTACAGGATAGAAAACAATTTTCTTCCTGGGGGCTGCTCTGGTCATTCTAGTCATAAAAGTCTCTCAGGTGTAGAGGAACAGAGGGCCTTCAAGAGCCGTAAACACTGTGTAGTCAGAAAATTAAAGTCAAGGACCCAGCAGGAGCTGAGGCTACTGGGGACCAGCAGTCTAATCGAAACTTGCTTTAATTCTCTCCATCTCCTCTCTTTCCTTTGTCCATTGTCCCTTCTCCTCCACGTCCTTTTAAATTCTCTCTCTCCATCAATTCTGTGTCACCTTTCTTCTTTCTCGTCTCTAAGTTTCCGTCTCCTTCCCATATCTGCCTCAGGGATCACATGTATATTGTGATTTTAATATGTTCCTGGATGTGTTCCTGTGTTGTACTAAGTCTTAGCAGGAGTCTATATTAAAGAAGTGTTTTATAAAACGACTTGTTCATTCTCATTCAGTAAACACCTACTGATTACATGTGAGGTAATCCCCAAAGTGATTAAAACTGAAGGTATACATTTAAAAGGAATTTTGGGGAATCGTTCAACTACCTAAATCTATCCTACAAGGTAGATCTGTGTTCTTAAGGACGTTTGTTCTGCAGCTATAAAGTGAGCAGTGGCTTTCTTCTGCAGCGCAACTGCTTCTTTTTAGGCTTAAGTTTAGTGAAATGAATCAGGCGGTGATCCATCATGGGTGTGTTTATGTTGGTGACACTGTGTGGAGTTTATTTTCACATCTTACACAGAAGATTATGGGTCAAAAGACAGGATCTTCGCAGGAACAGTCTATACTCCAAATTGAAATGGAGTGTTGGTCGTGCAACTTGCTCTCCTCTCATCCTAGAGAAGGGAGTTCACGAGGAAAAGCCACCTCTGTTCTTCTACGAGAAGACACTTGGCATTAACCAGGCTGGAGAATTTCAAATGCATCATTGGTGCAAGATTCAGTGACAGCCAGCCAGGGCCCACCTCTAGAATTTTATGGAATATACACTTTCTAAAAGCTGTTTTTCTTTGTTGAAATGACTTTTAACCAAAATGTCACTTTTAAAAGCCAGTTTCAATTATTAATCTGTCATCAAGTTCAAACTGCAGATCCCGGAGTGCCTTTTCAGACAAACTAACATAAATACATTCACTCTGAGCTCATGGTAAGGCTCAAGGAAAAGTCAAACCAAAGGGATAAAAAGTCCCAAAACTGCATCTGTGAGATAAATTTCCATGGAAAATTCATGAATTCTACCAAGAACAATCTCAGGTTCCCAAATTTTAGGGGATATTTGGGGATTTTAAATAATCTAGGAGTATCGGGTCTGTGCTGCACTGCAAGACCTATAAAAATTGATGATGGAAGATAAGAAAGAGCCATCCATGGCATATTTTAAATGCAATACATCTGACTTTTTAAATGAAACTTAGAGTGCCCAAGTTGCCAGTAAATCATAATATAAAAGGGCTAATACATACAGGATTTTAAAAGTCAAACCTATGAATCAGTTACTGTAATCTCTTTAAAACAGTCCAAATAGAAAATATGCCATAAGGTTGAATTTAGAACAAATGTATAAATTGAGATTTTAACATTTGAAAACAAACAAAAAAAAGGAGATATTTATGTTGACAAATAGGAGACAGTTCTTTAAAACAATAGTAATACAAAACCCTGCAAACTTCCAGTGTTTACACACTCTTAATTTTGAATCTTTGTAACTTTTAAGTATAGATATTTGTGATAGAAAATAACTGTTTCCCCTATTTTAATCACTTACCCGCTGAACTCTATGAGACGAAACCTTTGTGTTGACGATGGCATGAGAACACCGCCTTCATTAAGAATGTGCACAGTTCTATGCTGCAACCTCAAAGCACTCCTTCTAAGAAATCTCTCAGCTATTTACTCCTTTGTGTTCAAACAGTGTTTCCAAAATTCATTTCTTAGAGCATGGCTCTTACTAGGTGTTTGGTGAAAAGAGTATCCATATTCTTTTCTCTGTTGCTTGCAACCAACAAAATTTGATACAAGATGAGTTGATGCAGGTAACAGGTCCCAAATGGAGGCAGATTCTAGGTGAAGGAAGTAGAGGAAAGGTGGTTAGGAATCTATTTTTCTGAAGTGGGCCGTTGGCAATCCTTCCTACGCCAAAGAAATACAGTTGGCCAACCTTTAGTTGGTGATGACCACTAACGCTTAAGTATTAAGGGACTTGGCTGGAAAAAAAATCTGGGTTTTGGACTATATTGGCTGCCTCTTGCAGTCATCAATAAGAACCGATGTAAAGAAGTAATCTTAGTAAGAAGGAAAAAAATCCCCGTGATTTTCCAAAATGAGATCATCTTTTTCTATGGCTGACACTTCAAAATCTTGAATCTGTTTTTACTGAAAACATAGTAATAATAACCATCACAAGGTAAAGTTAGCTAAATAGAGGCAATTATGTCCCCTCCAGCTCTCACTCCAGTCCCCAACTCTTAACTTAGGGTTCTCTGCTTTAAAAGAAAAATGATGCTCATACTCTGTTAAGCATCTGAGTTGTAGTCTGGGTTCAAGGGTCCTATTTTTCCACTTGAGGCCCGAGTCTTCAAAGCGGCTAGAGGCAGAGGCCAAGATAAAATTAGCAAATATCATGCTAAAGCATCAAGGGGTGGACAGAGAGCAGAACGTTGTCACTAATGGAAAGAAAAGTCCACCCTTAAAAACTTGATCAAGGGGCTGGCCCGGTGGCACGGTGGTTAAGTTCGCATGCTCTACTTCGGCGGCCTGGGGTTCACGGGTTCAGATCCCAGGCGTGGATCTACACACTGCTCATCAAGCCGTGCTCTGGTGGCGTGCCATATACAAAATAGAGGAAGATTGGCGTGGATGTTAGCTCAGGGCCAATCTTCCTCACCAAAAATAAATAAATAAATAAATAAAGTGCGTTTGCTCTAAATCTAATCTTGTGGTGCTTGGCCAGGGCAGTGACAGGAAGTACGATGGACTAGAGGACTACCAAGTCGTTAGAGGAGATCTGCCGCCGTAGGAACCAGAAGCACGGCTGTGCAGACTACTCGACTCTAAGACAACCTTTAGGCTGCAAAGCTGCAACAATGGGGCAAGCTGCCCAGAGGAACACCTTCCTTTGCTGTCAAAGACATGGGCACAGAAGCAACAGAAAAGAGAGACTATCCCTGGATCCTGACCAAGTGCTCTCTACCTAGGCAAGGAGTCCTTGCTAGAATCACCCAACAGTATATACTAGGCATTATGGGTCAGTGGCTACAAGGGGCCAATTCCCATTCTTCCCCTTTCCAAATGGGAGGTTTGGGGTTGTTTTTAGAGTTATCCTGTTCGGTCCCCACCATATAGGTGGAATGTCTCAGTGATACACAATTCATTATAATCGGGGGTCTCCAGGCATTTGGACCTGATAGAGAAAAAAGCACATCACTGAACTCTCTTAGACTTGGAACTGGACGTAGGAGATAAGACTTTGTGTTGTCCAATTTTTGGAAAGAGGTTGGTGCAGTTTTAATGGGTGTGAGCATTCTTGAAAGGAAATGCATACAAAGTAGCACACATGTGAATATTGGATGAAGAATGGGATAGACTCTAGTAGATATGGTTAGCTGCTGATGGAGCAACCACTTCCTCTTTCTTCCTTCCAACCAGAATCTTGACTTAGTTTTAGCATCCACTCATGTTTCAAAGATCTCATATGTCTCAAAGGAAGACGAACCAATTTTCTCAGTCCCAAGAATGAGTTTGATTGATTTAAGGGTAATTCCACTTCCCTAACTAGTAAGAGGAATGGGCATGAGACCTAATTTGGACCGGTAATGACAATTAGGAATTTTTATGGGTGTTTCTCCTTTATCTCGTTAAGATCTCCTGGCAGTGATCTCTTCTCAATTTCTCTTGGTGTTGTACTAGGCAAATGCGAGGCCAAGGACTACTTCTGCTGTCTTGCTAGCAGCCTAAGGAGAAAGCTGGCCTACTGAGAAGAACAAAGATAAGTGAATCTTTGGCCGGAGTTAGTGGATCAAGTTGATACTGAAATCCACCTTACCTCTGGATTTCATATTATGATGTTCCTTATAAAAGAAGCCTGTCTGAGTTGGTTTTACTGTTATTTGTAGACAAAAGCATTGCAAGTGATGTGGTTTTAGTGAAAAAATTGTCCCCGCAGGAGCCATGGATGGCTGGTAAGAAGAGTGAGGGGAAGAAGGGAAGAGCATTACCCGGGAGGAGAGCACAAGGTCAGGGGAGGAATAATGGGAGAGGGATGTGTGGGTTGATGACTTAGCATAAGTTCTTGCAAAAAGTATCATTTAGGATGTTAGAATCACAGAATCTCAGCACAGAAAGCTACTAGAACGTGATCTCTAAACTGGCACTTGGACACAATAAGCACCGTAATATGTTTTGAAATCCGTATGTTTCAAATATCTGTTATTGAATTGTGTCTCTTCCATTTTGGGCTTTTTTTTTTTGTATTAAATCTATATATTCTTCTACTGAATAATAGAAATTTTTTATGTTTAATTTCTTAATTTGGCAAGATAAAGAGATTAAAATCACATTAGCTAGCCCCAAATTTTATATTATTTAAACTTTCACTGATCTGGGAAACTCGGGATCTGGATATTACCAAAGTAGCGCAAAATCCTTTACTGATTGTGATTGTTAATTTTATGTGTCAACTTGGCTAGGTTATAGTGCCCAGTTGTTTGATCAAACACCAGTCTAGCTGTTGTTTTAAGGGTACTTTTTAGAAGTGACTAAGATTTAAATCAGTAGACACAGAATAAAGCAGATTGCACTCCATAATGTGGGTGGGCCTCATCCAATCAGTTGAAGGCCTCAGAGAAAAGAATGAGGTCCCCCCAAGAGGAAGGTATTCTGCCTCCAGACTGCCTTTGGACTTAAGGCTGCAACATCAACTCCTGCCAGAATTTCCGGACTGCCAGTCTCCCCTGCAAATTTCAAATTTGCCACCCCACACAATCACATGAGACAGTTCCTTAAAATAAATCTCTCTTTGTACATATATAAAACTCTCTCTTTATATGTATATATAAACACACATCCTATTGGTTCTATTTCTCCGGAGAAGTCTGACTAGTACACTGACTCTTGAATACTCATTTTATTAGCTAATATTATTTAAGTCCTTACCACGTACAAAACACTGTGCTAAGACAACTGGAGTAGGAAAATGGTGTGTGTCTTCATAGGAGTGTTGACAGTGTCAACACATGCAGTGTAATGTGATGTGAACTACAGAGAAGGTGAGGACAAAATTCTGTTTAATACAAGACAAACAAGGCCGGAGAAGTCAGGAATGCTTTCTCGGAGGAGGGGACTTTGAGCTAGGCTTTGAAGGATGAGAGGATGTTTACCAGACGGGGAAGGAAAGAGAATGCTTCTCAAGAATAAACACACGTTAAGCCTCTGCTGGCATATCTCCCATGTGATCAGACCTTACGAGCAGCTGTCATGCCGCTGACAGATAGCTCCGATTATAAGAAAGTTCTTTCTCAGCTGAACTGAGACTCTACCTCCCTGGAACGTCTTCCCACCTGGTTCTGGTCCCGTCACCAGCACCAACAACACGTGGCTTGGAGAGGTCATTGATTTCTTCTGCGACCCACTGTCTTCATCTGTGAATAAGAATGATAACACCTTATGTGGCTATAGTGAATGCTAAATCAGATGTTTTATTTAAAATGCCTACAAAATACTAGGTATTAGATAAATGTTAGTTTATTTCACATTTCTCTAGTGGGTTCTTCTGGGGTCAGACAGAGGAAATCTATTCCAAGTCAGTAGAAAAACCCTTTATAAAAATGGCATATCCATGAATAGAGATGGGAAAATGAGTTAATACCCAAGGTCATGTAATATTAATAACTTACATAAAATATAATTTATATATATATATTATAGGAAAGAATACAGTTAACAACATATTTCTGTCTGGACGCATTACTACCCAGGATATGAGCCTGGTGACAGGATGAATTAGTATAAAATTACAAAATCATTAAAACAGACCCAAAAAGCACCCCATTTTCACTTCTCAGTTCAATAAATAACTATTGGCAGATAATATATTTTTCACTCAAAATCAAAATCACTTATATTTAGAGCCCTCTTTGTTTCATGCTGAAGAGGAAGAAGTGTGTTTCCTTCTTTGTACTACAAAAAAATTTCCATTTTAGAAAAAAGTGTGATTTTTAACACTAGCAATCAATCATTCTAAAAGTCATGAATTCCTTAAAGTATCTCTAATTTTTGTAAAATGAAATGATCATAAGCAGATAAAAGAAAATAGGAAAGTAACTTAATTCTATTAAGTATGGTGCCCATTTATGGATAGCTCTCTATAGAATTGGTTATTTTCACTTTTGTTAACAGGTTGAGGCATCGGCAAATAAGTATAAACCAAGTGAAGCTTTTCTTCTCAACCAGTCCACTTTCCTCACCAGCGTGCTCTCCTCCAGAAGGCTCGTGCCTCCGTGTGTCACCAACCAGTTCTGCCGGCGCGGGCAATGCCGAAGGCCAGGCTGTCCCAGAGGTTCTCCCTAAGCTATGCATTAGGATCACCTGGGACCTTTGCAAAAGGATGCCCATGGCAGAGCACCTCAGTGTCTGCTCTGGAGTGGGGCCCTGCATCAGTGTTGTAACAACTCCCTGGGTGGTCTTACTAGGGCAGGGTTAAGAAAGGCTGTGTTAGCTGATAAGACAGAGAAGGATGGGAAGAAAAGAAAGAGTACATGAAACTAAAAAAGAGATCAATTAGGTTTTGATGGAGCACTGTTGAAAATGCTTGGCTTTTGTTTACCTTTTCCACTTACCCACCCTTCACATGTGTGGCATCAGCAATGTCTTTACTTATAACCTGTTTCTCCAGGAGGGGGTGGCTGTATCAGTGTTTCGTAGGATGGGGGTGAGTAATCTCATAAAGCCCTTGTGTGTTTTCCCTAAACCCGGAGGGGTGCTCCCCTTTGAGTGAGGCTGAGGTGAGAACAACCTTTCTTAACGATTTGCCCAGTGGGTGAAGCCTCCTCCCCTGTGCGTTAGGGCAATCCTGGACCGTGTGCTCTTTAATGTACATTCTCTCATGCCCTTGGGGAATATTTGAATTTCAGGTGTAAAATCTTTTAATCTTACTTGCCATACTCTTGATCAATTCTTGAAGGTGTTTTAAAACTGAACCACATTATTTATCAAATTTAAAAATACAAGCAAAGCAGACTTTAAGTTTTATCTGGTACGCTATTATCAATACCTTGAGTGTGAATTACAGATCAAGTATATCTATACCAACACATATATATATGGCATATAGATATACATTGCACATATATACATACATGTATAAATATATATAAAATAGTATCCCCAGGAAACTTCAACAAATTGCTGTTCATTTATGCTTTCAAATCATAAAACTTATATTAGCATCTTTTCCAGTGTCACCCTTGGGGTTTCTCTTTATCCTCACCCTTCACTGAGCAAAGGAGAACATTTTAAGTGCATTATAGGATATGGATTTGCATTTGAATTTTTAAAAAGCCATCTTAAAAACGGAGTCGCCTCAGAGGCTCTCAGCCCTGCTCACAGACGACCACCGTGCATCTGCCTTGTTGTGCATGGGGGCTTAATTAGTTTTCAAATCATAAATGTACACATTTTACTCAAGTGACTATTGAAGAAAAGAAATCCTAGAGATCATCTAGACAATAACCTAAGCTGAAATATTTCTTTCTGTTTTCCATTTGATTCACAGCTCTTAACATATTAGTTTGGAAGAGTTTTATTGCTTTCATTTGGGTCTACAAACCATGTTACTTTGAATCTCAGAATACACACCTGGTCAAACCTATCATTGTAAAACCTTCATTTAAAATAGAAACTGTTTTTATGAGGCATCTGGAACTCTTTTTGTTTTGTCATTAGTCGAACAAAGAAAACAAAACAAAACCCATCTGATTCCAAAGACTCCAAACATCCCCTGAGATTCCCTCAGAGAGCAGTGGTCCCCTGGAAACAGTCTGCTACACTAGCCCATCTTCTCAAGATTATCCATGAATTTTCTCAGACAGAGTGGATTATCAGTGATCCAGAGAGCAGTGCTCTACTTTATTAGCGTATACCAGTCCAGAATCACTTACCTGGAATCCTGGTCAGATATCCAGATATCATATCCTATATTTTGAAACACCCCTCAGTGGGTTCTGGTGCAGTAGTCCGTATTCAAACATTTTATTTCATTTAAAAAATATTTTAACTTTCTAGTTCTGTAGCAACATAAATGAATATTCACAGTGAGTGAGATAAATAGGATTGTCCATAGTCTCAGGTTAGTTGAGGTCAGGAATTGCTGCCAAATGAGTTACAATAAGTCTTTGATGTTATCAGGACTTTTGAAATTGGGACCATTGATAAAGAACTGTCCACATAAACTCATGACGGGAAATATTCATTGTACCTCAGGATGTCCCTGAAGCAGAGTTAGGGGTGGTCTCAGCCCTGCCTGGGACAGGGGTTCCTGAAGCAGAAGTGCATGTTGGGATCATTTGTGGAGGCTCCCCCCAATACCTACGCCTGGGCACAACTCCAAAATTACTGAACCAGAAACTCTGGGGGATGGACCTTGGAACACACAGTTGAAACAGGCAGATGATCCTGACGTGCACCTCTGAAGCTGGTGGCAGTGGTCTCCATACACAGCAAACCCAAGTCTCGACCCAGGTGAATAAACTGGGCCCAATAAATCATAGCATGGGGCCTTACAAGCTTCATGTACACACGAGTATCTTCTGTAGACACTGTATATTATTAAGAATTTCCAGTATTTTTAAGGGACACTTTTATTTGAAGAAGTCATTAAAATGCACACATTCAGGTATTTGTTTAGGGCAAATAGAGCCAACCGAAATGCGGACAAATGAGATCAGAAATAAATTCACCCAATCAGAATGCAGCAGTGCCCTGATCAACCTCTAAGTCGTTTGCTTTCTCTAACTATTGGAACTTGGTAGTAATATTAATAATAGTAAAAAAAAAAATAGTAATTGGAACTTAAAGTAGAATTAAACAACCAAAAATTTTATGACCCAAGTGAATGATTAATATGAAACTATAATGTTGCACTCACTGTGACATGTCCTCTCATTAGGAGACAGAAAGACAAGAGCAAGAAATTGGAAGAAAGTAATCCAGAGAAATGACGTATGAGGTTGTCGCGATGATCTCAACAAGGGATCATGAAAGCCCGAGAACACGGTCGTGGGGAAGGAGAGAAAACACACATAAACGTCAGGGGACTCACAACTGGAGTTCTATATTCGGGAGTTGTTAGTGTGCATTTGGTATGCAGTAGGAAGGTGGGTCTAGAAGCACAGAATCCCATGCAAAGTTCACATTTAAAGGGTGGGGTGGGAGGAAAGGGATGGTTGAAATATTAAGTAAACATTATCCTCGGGAGAGAATACCAAGCATTGGTTCTCAAATCATGGTCTAAAGACTTGCATCAGAGGCGCCAGGCATGTTTGTAAAAACTCAGATTCCTTGGTCCCGAGTCAGGACTTTGCCGAGTCAAACCTGTAGGAAGTGGAGCTCAGCCGGCTGTTTTTTCAACCAGACCCCCAAGTGAACCCGACACAGGCTGAGGAAGGTCTACCCGCTGGGAGAGCCCTTAGAAGACGCATCCCTCCATCCCCAACACCCTGAGAGTCCGGGAATGGAGAATACGTTTTCCCAAGTACATTTTTCTCTTCAGTTTATGAATGTAGCACTAGTTTAAGTCTCTTTAGGCCCCAATTTTGTTGAAAATGGGAAACTGATTTCTTATTCCGGGAAAAGTACACTTGAAAAGGGTCATATGGCTTCTTTGACATCAAGTAGTCTTTACCATAACAAACCATTTTGATAAATTGAGTGTCTCCGAATCAAAGGCATTGGGGTGGTGCCTGGACTGAAAGGCCAGCAGGAGCATGGGTGATTGGCCAGAGTTCAAACACCAGAGTAATTCTGGGATGTAGACAGCAGGGTCTGAAGGGACTTGCCAGCTCCTCTCTGTCAGCATCTGCGGATGCCATCATTGACTCTGTTACTCTTAAACATGTTAGTTGCTCATTAGTCTGAAGACGATTAAAATGAATATTGTGATGTTACTTAGAGAAGAGAATTATGTTCCTTTATGGGGAAACATCTAATAGGTCATACATTACAAATGTATGGATTTACTATTTTAGAGAAAACGAGGAAAATCCCTCTCCCTTCCAGCCCGTGTAAGTGTGTGAGCTGTGCGTGGATGTGATGAAGGGTGGGCGAGTATCAACGAGGAGGTCCCAGGGGTCGAAGTCATTTAGGATTTCAGCATTAACAGAGAGGCTGCTTTGTCTGTTACTCAAAATTTCAACCTGCCTACAAAAATGGCATTTTTGAAAAGAAAAGATATCGAACAATGTGTCATAATTGTGTTCACTATGTTCTGCAGACTATTTCTTTATGTGGTACAGATTCTGGAGTCCACTGCCTCGTGTTCCTATTACTATCTACTCAGAAACCTTGGGAAAATTACTCAACTCTTTTTACTTTAAATTCCATGTGTAAAACATAAGGATAATAATATGTATTTCACAGGATTGATTTGAGAATTAAACAAATTGATACATATAAACCACTTGGGACAGAGTTTTGCACATAGAAAGCCATCAACAAATGCTAGACATGTTTTCTAGTAAAATAATGAAGAATGCATAGGCCGTTAAAACATCTTTCATATTAGGAATGATTCATGAGAATTTTTTGGTTATTTTTAGAAGTGTTATTTTTAACCCTATTTGGATATTACTGGGAGTGACTTTCATCATTGGATTTGCCTACGAAGCCAAACAATTAAAAATTTTGTATATTTCTAACCTTATACAGTTCCAATTTTTTACTCTCAATATACCCTAGAGCAGTGGCTCTCCAACATTTTGGTCTCAGGAATCCTTTGTGTTTTGTTTATGTAAATTATATCTATCAATATATACAATATTAGAAATTAAAACTGAGAAATCTTAAAAAATATTGTTAATATTTTAAAAATAAAATTCAAAATTAAATTTAATTCAAAATTAAAATATTGTTAATATCAATAAGTTG
The DNA here is from genome assembly GCA_031878705.1 of Tapirus indicus. Classification (NCBI taxonomy): domain Eukaryota; kingdom Metazoa; phylum Chordata; class Mammalia; order Perissodactyla; family Tapiridae; genus Tapirus; species Tapirus indicus. The sequence continues at coordinate 5,199,710 of CM062923.1, read as the reverse complement.
TTGATAATGAAAAACAATGCTAATACAAATGACATTTTTGAATGAAAAATAACCTTTTCAAGACAGAAAATTAGCAAGAAAAGTGATATTGTTTTTTATAGATTGTGTCTCTCTTCACAGAAGAGTGCAGGATTCTCATGTCTGCTTTTGTGTTCATCTGTTGCACATGCAGATATGTAGTTGGAAAAGGGAAAAGCACTTTAGTAATCTTTTCAGGTAAATGTGGAAAATTTTGTTTTGTAGAAATGTCCATACTATTGCACATTAAAATCCATTAGTCTATCTTGCACTTTGAATGTGTCTTTTCTCTGTGCGTGATTTTGTAGCATCACACATTGGTCATTTGAAAAATCATTGGCTCACTTGAGTCATACAGGTCTTGCAAATGTTAACATTTTATTATACATTACCGAAAAATCACATTTACTATTTTCACCAACAACTTTATCAGAAAAGTCTTTACTTATCAGGAAGCTGCCAGGATCACAGTGGCAGATTTCAGTTTTCTAAAATTCTGATTTTCTCTTGAGAGCTTGAACTTTATAATTGGCAACAAATATTGTCAATTGATTTCTTTGAATTGACAGGCTGATGCTGTTAATTTGTAAGAGTATGTCTCCACTCAAGCCTGAGTGATCCAAGTTTGCTGTCAGAGGTTCTTTCAAGTAAATATGGTGTTCCATGAAAAATCTGGCTAGTTCAGGTTGCAACTCAAACAGTCACTCAGATGATTTTCTTGAGTCAACCTTTGTGCCTCCATATATAGCAGAAGTGCTTCATGAGTACTTCCCATTTCATCATAAAGAATATTTAGAGGACGTGAAATCAAACATAAAATTTAATAAAATTAATAATTTTACCAATTAATCAAGTACATTCTTATATAAAACAGTTTTTTTTTTTTTACTGCTTGTATCTTTCCATGACTACAGTGTGTTGCAAATGCCTTAATTCACGCTCAAGTCCCAACAGTTTTTCCTTCCATTGCTTTGAAACCACCAGTGCAAATGCTAACCCTGTGAAAAGACACCTAACATAGAAACGTCTTAGGAAAATACCTGACTCCTGCACTTCTGAAAGCATCTCAGGGATGCCAAGGGGCTGCAGACCTCACCTGGAGAAGCCATGGTGTCTCCACTCTCTCTGGCCCCTGGGAGCTACTTCGTGAGGCTGCCAGCAACTCGAGAGCAGGATTAATGTCACCTGTGTCTGTGTTCCATGTACCTAGCACAGAGCCTCATGTTATTGAATGAAAGAGTGATTGGGTGAATGAAGAAATGAATGAGCAAATGAATGAGGAAATGAATTCGGCTCTAGCTGCACTATATGTTTTCTGTTCTTCAAACAGATAGATTGCTCCTATTTTAGGGTGTTTTGGTTACCAATTCCCGATGCCAGAGGTATCCCTTCTGATATTTGAATGTCTGGCTCTTATACAATCTCAGCTGAAACGTCACAGGAATTTCCTGATTTCTTAAATTAAAATAGCCCCCCCCACTCCCTTTACATCGCAATATTCTGCTTCTTTACAAGGTGCATATCACAGTTGAGTATATTTTTATTTTAGCACCCAACACGTGGTAGTCATTTAGTAAATATTGTTGAATAAATGGATGAATGAACAGAGCAGATAATTCACTCAATAGATATTTATTCAGCATCTACTACGTGCAAGGCACTATTGGTAGAGTCTTTGCTCTTAGTGAACTTACACTATAGTGTGTAGGGGGCAGACAAACAAACAAAAAGCAATCGATGGGAAGTCACAGTGAGTTGTTTGTTTAAGGACCAGGACACATTGTTATGAAAGTGTATGAGGTGGGATGACAACTTGCAGGGTCTTTCGTGGTTTCCCCAAGAAGAGTTGACTGAGCTAAGACCTCAAGGATGAGGAAGCATTAAGTACTGAGGGAGAGAAGGGGCCAGGATCCCTCCAAGGAGAAGTGTTATACCTTAGGACTGTTCACTCCCTGTTAGCTGCGCATGTCTTATTGCTCCAGACGCACTGTCATCTTTCCTGTGTTCCAAGAAAGGCCTGTGTCTGAAGTTTCTCTCTCCCATGTGGTACCTAGTAGAGCACTGGGAACATGCTAACACACCCACATGTGTGGTCGCTTGGAGGGCAGGCACCACAGTGCCCCTGGCAATCTATCCACGCCCTTGTGATGGTGAGTTGCGTAATAATTAATTTTCCCGCCATCTCCTTATTTTCACATCAGTCCTATGTGTGTACCTGCAGAAGAGGCTTTCCTCAGAGTCTCCCTCCCCACTTATTTCTCCACTGTCTCCGCCAGTCTCCAAATGTGCTCGAGAGCCAATCGATCTTTATTTCTTTACCATTATCGGCCCATCCATAAATCAGTCTTGCCCACTCGGTAGTTAGCGTGACAAGGCCTCTGACTGTCCACTGCCTGCAAATGGCGCCTTTTTTTCAGCTTCATCGCCAGCTGTTCCTAAAGCACTGGAGCCCCCGCATTTTTGACAGAAGTGTCATCTGTAGAATCATTTCTCTGTTTTTCCCCCTTTCTTCGTCCTTGTTCCTGGCAGCCGCCCACAGAGCTGCACCCCAGGCATCTATCCGGAGCGGACCCAGCACACGTCCGCGGCCGGCGCTTAGGTAATAAAAGCTGGCTTTCAGTAAATCATATCAGTAAGGAGGTCCATAAATCTTGCTCGTGCCTTGAACACATCAATCCTTACTGTCATGAACACTGCAGGCATGAGTCACTCGGCCCATACGACACTTTGGGGCCGAGTCACTGACTCACAGTAATTGAGTGGGGAAGATGTCCTGGAGGAGATTGTGTTCTAGCAAATTGGTGTCTTCTGGACTAAATGGTGAATTAGACTCAATTCAGGGAAATGGTAATGAACTCAGTGGGCCCCCTTCTGCCTGCTCACGCTGCCCGTGTGGGGACTAGTGACCGGCTCCCTTGCTTCTGTGGCTCAGTGTTTACACCATGTTTCAAGTGTGCAAGGACATGTGAAGTTTGAAGGAAAGAATTGATTACCACAGCTACCTTCATTGTTTTCCCAGCATATAGGACTCCATCTTTAACTCTCACCATGACAATACAGCAGTCCTTTTGTAAATGTTCTAACAGAAAGAGCACAGGGCAGGCAGGTCTGCCTTAGCATCCTAGCAATGGCTCCTCCCCGAGGCTCAGTTATTGCGTCTGTAAAGCGGCGATTAGGAGCCCTGCTTCACAGTGTTATCTCAACGATGAGATATGCTAATACTTTTGAAGCTGCGAACCCCGGGTCTAGGATGTTGCTGACATTTAATACACGTCTGTTGCATGACTTCAAGTTCATAAATATAGTAGCTTCTTTGGTCGGATGGATAATGACCTGCTGTACCCTCGTGTGACATTTGACACAATCACAGTGAGATGGAAGGGGAGGCATAGGTGATGGGACAGTTTTAGGCAGCATCTGTCTTATTGTGCAGTTCTTCAGTCGGTCACACTTATCAGTCACACTTATCAGGGCCATAGCTGACAGTAGAGATTGGAAGCAGCTGACCTTGAACTAATGTGATGACAGTGGAACCAAATATGTTTTCTTATACTCAGAAACATCTCAAACAGTTGATGGTGGGTCCATCTTAACACCCCATGAAAACAGCATAGGCCTGGATAGTAGAGCTATAGCCAAGGCCTCCTCTCTCTTCTCTTAAACATCTGCTTCCTGTATGGCAGAGGCAACCTAAATGGGTTACCACTACATTCCATGTCATTCAAGAGCACAGACATGAAAACATAAGAAAACTTTTTATGATAACAGTACAAAAACTGGAGGACAGAGTCTGCCACCCCATTTATTTTTGTTTCCATTCATCTTATGCCGTTTTCCACTTCTGTCCTCTGTTGCTTCAGAGGCCAGGTGGCACAGCTACCAGACGGAGGAGGGTCATCTGGCCTGCTTGGACTAATATGAGCATTAATAAACTTCTATTATAAGCCCACATTAAGATCTGGGGTTTATTTGTCACCACAGCATAGACTAAACAATCCTGACTAATACACTGTTGTAAAGAGAAATCTGTTTCTGTTCTATGAAATATAGTCATAGCCACATATGAGCATGGGAAGTAGCAAATAAAAATGTTGTTTATTTAGGGTTTAAGACACCTAAAAATATAGAACATTAAATAGTCACCACTCTTCTATATGCTCAATGAGGGAACCAAAGGATTTTCAAGTGCCAGATAAAGTAACATAACCATGAGGTATTCTGACCCTTCACTAATCACTTCTGTGCTCATTCCTTAGATTTCCCCAGGTTCTTTTAAGGAGCATGTCAGATATACAATTATCTATCTCCTCCAAAATGTTATTTCCTTTCCTGCACAGTGTTCACTCTCAAATTCTCATTTCTAGGCCAAGAAAGAAAACTCTAGATTTGCTGTACAACTTGAATTCATATTATTCTATTATTATTCTATGTACATATTACACATAACAAAGTACCACAGACTGGGTGGCTTAAAGAACAGAAGTTTATTCCTCACAGTTTGGGGGCTGGAATTTCAAGATCAAGGTGTCAGCAGAGTTGATTTCTCTGAGGCATCTCTCCATGGCTTGTAGAGGGCTGCCTTCTCGCTGTGTCCTCCCATGGCCTTTCCTCTGTGCATGCATGCCTCGGTGTCTCTCTGTGTGTTCTCATATCTTCTTACAAGGGCAGCAGTCATACTGGATTAGGGCCATGCTAAAGCCTTCATTTTAACTTAATTACCTCTTTCAAGAAGTTATCTTCAAATACAGTCACATTCTGTGGTACTGGGGAGTTGGGGCTTCAACATTTGAATTTTGAGGGGACACATCTAGTCCATAACAGTGTAGCATATTGATTGAAAAGTAGCCACAGTTCTTCAAACCAGTGCCAGCATCCACACCCTTTGCAGGTCATGCCTTCAAGAGGTGGCTTCTCTCTCTCATTCCCTGAATGTGGGCTGGCCTTGTGACTTGCCTTGGCTAAGGGGATTCAAGAACGGTGACAGTGTGCCAACTCCTAGCCTAGTTTCAGGAGGCCTTGCCTGCTTCTGCTCACTGTCCTGAAAAGCCGCCACTGGTATGAAACCAAGGCCCGGCTTGCCTGCTGGTGGATGAGAGATGACATAAAGGAGAGACTGATTGTTCGCTGAGACCGGGACCTACTGGCCAGCCAGCAGGGCCCCATCGGTGGAACTGCCTGGTAGGTAACACACGGTTGACTGCAGGCTCATGGGGGAGCCCAAAGGAGAGCAGAAACCCTCAGCCTACCTCAGACCTACGAGCTAAGTGAATGCTTATCGCCTTAAGCCACTGGGTTCTAAGGTTCTGTTTTACCCCAGATTACTGTGGCCATAGGGAACCATACAATGATCATAATAACTATAAAGCCCTATTTGTCCAAAGGGATTTCCCATTTAAAGCAGCTTTACCTGTGTGATTTATTTGATTTTCACAATATTTCCGTCAACTGGGTACTTATTCCTGCAGCCATTTGCCTAAGAGGAGTGTCTGGGCTCGAAGAGCCACGTAATTTCAGAGAGGTCTCACGTCGGTCGGTGATGGAGCCTGTTCTCAAGGCTCGATGCTCTGATCCAGGGCCGGTGGAGGTTTTACTTCAAGGTCCTTCATGAGGAGGGCGCAAGCCCCTTAGCTGCCGGCTGGTGCCTCTCCTTGGTCTCCCACCACAGCGTAGCCAGCCCTCTCTGCCGGATTCCCACAGACATACCAGTTAGCAGCTTTAAGAAGAATCGCTTAGAAATCTCCCCTGAACAGTTCAGAAAACTAAGCCTTTATTTTCAGTATTCGTCTATTGTTTTCTTTTCTTTTTTGCAGTTGATAAATGTAGGAGACCTGGACAGCAATCTCAATATGTGGGGCTTGGGCTTGTCTACAACTCCCTCCATCTCAGGAAACTAAGTCAGAAAAGAGAGTGCTAAATTTCACTGGAAAGCGGCATATTTTTCCTATATGAAACAGGAAGGTCTTGAAACCTTCCCAAAGGACCAAGGCTCGCGGCATCTGCTCTGAATAGAGACCCACAGGACGTGATCGCAGGGAGCATTTCTGCAGGTGTCTCAATCCGCTCTCTCAGGGAGCAGTTTACCTCCTCGGGGTTCAGCCCTTCGGTTCTGGGGGTGCTGTGACCTCATGGGAGAAGGATTAAGGACACGCCAGGGGCCCCATTCTTTGTGTGAGCAGAATTCATTTCCTGTGACATCCTCTTTATAAACATAGTCCTGCTGTTGTATTTTGAAAAAACAATTCATTCAGCATATTTCCACTTATGGTCAAAAACGTAGATGCTGATGTTTTTAACACCATTTTTTATCTGTTTTTCCCCAGCTTTATTGAACTATAACTGATACAGAACATTGTGTACATTTACTAAAATTATCTGCCTTTAGATTCAGTGAATCAAATGTCTTGAAACAGGTTTTTGTTTCTGGTTGATACAGCTTGAGACTTGCTGAGGGCTGGAGGCACTATTTAAATTTTAAAATTTTAGGTGAGGGACTAAGGATACCCAGGACTCCCACTGTGGAGATATCAATAGGGTGGAACACAGTGGAAAAACTTAAACAGCAAGCTTTAACTTTCTTCCATGATGATTTCATGTGCTCCTTTCTGGGCTAACTTAATTATTGTCCTCTTCTCTTGTTTGACCAGATCCACTTTTATTCTAATTCAACAATGGTACTTTAAGGGCACCTGGAGAGGGTTCAACACCAGGGAATTTATAATGGCTGATAGTGTTGCTAAGTACATGAATAGAAACCATCATATATAATTCTGCCATATTTTACAGTGGAGGAGAGAGAAATTTCTTTTCACTGACATAAAAACCCTATAATTCTTCCAAAAGCCAAATAGCCAAACCCCAGAAAAAGCTGATTAGCTAAGCACATCAGTAAGAGCTCCTATTACTAACAATTTTGCTCTCTCAAAAATATCTACTAGAGAGCATGGTCTTACATACAGCGGAATATACGCATGGCTAATGACAGCCAAGTGTCACTTGACAAAATTAAAGTCCATTTTCCTAAAATTGTTGCTAGGTTTCAGCAACCATTAATTTGCAGGTCTAGGAAAATTATAGCAGGGCTACTTTCCTTAATTGAAATTAGCAATTGTCACATGTGGAAAAACAAATGGGACTGCCATTTCTGTTTCTAATTTTGACTCAAGACACCTATATGCTTATAGCAATTTTTAGCAAAAGTATGGAGAAATCTCTGGACGTGTTGACTTTATCTGACATGGAGGAGGAAATGGACAGAAGAGGGTGTGAGTCACAGAGATCTTTGAAGCTGCATCAGCTCTCCCTTTGATGAAGACAGACCAGAGAGCTTTCTGCAGTCTAAAGGCAACTCACTCTACATTCTTTCCAAATAACATTCCGTAAGTTGTGCTGTGGCTTTAGACTGTTGGTGTTGGTCTACCATATTTAGAGTACATAGGATATAAACATAGGAAAACATTGGACAAACTGAAGATATACAGTTGTCATTTGAAGATTTCATAGGAGCAATTTTTATAGAAATTAGGTATGTAGAAATTAGGTCCTCTCTAGAGGAGGTGAAAGTTTATGTTTGTTTGGTGATAATAGATCAAGAAAAAGTTTTCCAGTTTTGGTCAAATCCCACTCAAACTTTTCTTCCCATGTCCCTAGAGAAAGAATCCCACCCAGAGGTTATCAATTGTGACAAATCCAGTGACCTAGACAAAGATACCTTACCTCTTAAAGGTCTTGTTAGTGTGGAGAAAGGAGCAGGCGTGAATCATGCACCAAGTGCCCATCCCGTGAACGTGCCACATGCTCTTCCTTAGGCCACATCATTAGCACTCATGTCACCCTCTCAGTTACTGTGATCATTAATTTTAGGTGTCAACATGGCTAGACCATATTGTCCAGTGGTTTGGTCAAACACTAGTCTAGATGTTGCTCTGAAATATTTTTCAGAAGAGATTAACATTTAAATAGGTAGGTTTTGAGTAAAACACCACTCTCCATAATGTGGATGGGCCTCATCTGGTCAGTTGAAGGCCTTAAGTGAAAAAAGATGGCAGTTCCCTGAGAAGAGGGAATTGGGCCTGCAGACTGCCTCGGACTGGAGTTGCAGCATCAGTTCTTCTCTGGGTCTCCAGCCCGCTCACCTGCCCTAAAACTTTTGGATTTGCCAGCTCTCACAATTGCATGAGCCAATTCCTTAAAATAAATCTCTCTCTCTTTATACACACACACACGCATACATATATATAGATCCTCTTGGTTCTGTTTCTCTGGAGAATCCTGACCAATACAGTTACCCGTTTTTATTAAGGAAACCGAAGCCCAGAGAGGTGATGTGACTTTCCCAAGATCACAAAGTAAAATCAGCATTCACTTTAGGAGTTCCCACCCAGTTCCCTGCTGGAGTCGGGATGCCAGAGCAGTCTGGCTACGATTTGTCGGAAGAGATCCAAGCAGTCTAGCTGTTGGCACTGGGGAGTGTTATCCCCAAGAAGCAAGAACCGGGTGACAGAACCTGAGCTGAAAGGAGTACCCACTCGCTGAAAGCAGAGCACTGTGGGGTTCACACAAATAGCTCCACTGGGCGTGGAGGGGTGACTGGATTTGTCAGGGGAAATCAGGGCACAGAGGGAATTTCTGAGGAAATTTATAGAGCCGGGGCGAATGTGACAGGCCCAGGGAACCATGTGTGATTAAACAAAATTGGAAGTAATTTGGAAGCCGAGTAAAGAAGTCTACACTTGATTCATGTATTTGTAAAATATTTATTTAATACTTAGGCATAACGTGGAACTCCTTGAATACAAGGAAGAGCAAGAATAAGGAGTCCATATTCTAGCAGGGAAGATGGACACCCGAGAAATAATTGCTCATACAATTCTGTTATTACAGGTGTCATGAGTACGACGAGGATGGAGCGGCACAGATTCAGAAGACCAGCCTTGGCTGGAGTGTCGGGCAGGGCTTCCTGGAGGAAGCGGTACTTTATGGAGGAGGGCCATGGTTCCTAAACTACTTCCCAGCATGAGCTACACAGAGTGGACTTGTTCTACTGCTAAGTGGGAGAGTTTGATTCTCATTTCCAACTAGCAGATAAATTTAATGAATGGAGAGAATTTTCTCACTTCTAGTTTTTCCTTCCATAATATATTTTTAATCATGGCACCTGCTACTACTCTGTGCTAGCAGATGACAAATGAATGAACAAGCTGCAAATGAATATTAATGAAAAACTGTAAATAATGCATCATACTTAGGCAGGTTTTTTTTTTGTCATCATTATTGTTTTGTTTTGTGGACCATGTGCTTATTTTGTTTTTAAGGCATACTAACATTGTCCTAGTCGAGAGGATGGAATTAAAGATACAAATGTCACAGCGTTCTGCAAAATGCACCAAGAGCCAATCTGAGGAACCCTGTGGGGGGCAATAGGGAGCCATGGTCATTCTTGGTAAAGAGAGAGACAGGATGGGAAATTCTAGCACTTTCCAACCACATCCTGTGTGCCAGGACCTATATTTGCATGACCTTACCTGTCCTTTACTACAGTACAGCGAGGTGGGCATCCGAATAATTCCTTTTTTGAGATGAGAAAAGTGAGGCTCAGAGAGATTCAGTGACTCTCCCAAGGTCAAACTATCAACACGTGGCAGAGAGTTTGAAAACAGGCACTCTATTTCCAGACACCGTAATGGTGAAATGGCATCAGCATCAATAGTATATATATACTATTATATATATATAAAATACATATTAAAAAGAACCTGTATAAAAATGTGTGTATATTATATAAATCTATATGAGAGCGAGAGGGAGATTTATTTTAAGGAATTGGCTCATAAGATTTGGGGGCTGGCAAGTCCCACATCTTCAGGACACGCCACTAGCAGACTGGAAACTCAGGCAGGGTTTCTTTGTTGCAGTATTGAGGAGAATTCCTTCTTCTCTGGGAAACCTTAGTCTTTATACTTAAGGCCTTCAACTGATTGGATGGTGCCCACTCCCATTATGGAGGGTGATCTGTTTTTCTCAAACTCTACTGATTTAAATGTTAATCACATCTAAAAAATATCTTCACAACAACATCCAGTCCAGTGTTTGACCAGACAACTGGGCATCATAGTCTATCCAAGTTGACACACAAAATTAGCCATCACCACATCTTTCCCTAAATTACTGGGTTGTACCTCCTAAAACTCTGGTTTCGAATTGTTCAGACTGATGCTGGACTGGTGATGATTTCAGACGCTTGCATGGATGGTGTGTGGCTCACGCCTCTGTGCCATATAAAGGACTGACTCCTTTCAGAGCAGCTCCTTTACTCAGCCTCCACATCCTAACGTTTCCCATGAACTCTTTCGGTCTTACTTTCCCCAGTTATACCTTGTTTTCTCAGTTCCTGTATTTGCCTCTCGCCCCACCACGGTTCACTGGCACCAGCTCTTTCTCAACCTCACCTTTGGCCCTGGAGTGCTGCCCTGAGGGACCTTTGGTGGACCCTCTGTGGACCCGAGCCTGGGGCCATGTCTCCGGGGGCAGTGGGGACAGACTCTTGCTCAGATCAGGTTATCCATTGCAGCTTCCTGCAAACTGAGGCACATGAACGGGTGGTTTAAGGGAATCCCTGCCCAGGTCTTCAACTTTCATATTCCTCTTTCCTAAAGTTGATCTGACCAAGAATGGACCTGAGGGGAGACTTTACTCTTGAACTTCCCCTTTTCATATTCCCCTTATCACAATTTATAAGAGAAAAGTCTCATGCGTCCCAAATCTGATACCGGGAGGAGGTTAACCCCATGAGGAGCCTAAGGAAGTATAATTCAATAATTCTTTTGATTAAGGCACACAATTGTCCCCCAATCCAATCCAAGTCATTCAGCAATGCTTTTGCAATAAAAGTTTACCTTTTGTGTAATAATTACTCATAAGAATTTAATACATTTATGCTTTGCTGGTCACTTGTGTACCACTAACACTTTTGAAAATAATTCAATCAGAATACATATTTAAACCCATAGTGCCTATGGTCATAAGGATGTGCAAATATTAACTTTAATTCTCATATATATTTTTATTGAAGTGAGTATGAAAGGAAATGTCAATAAAAGTCTGTCAAGCACAAAAGTGTATCATATTAAGATAAAATTTTTGTGAAAAGTGGAAGGAAAATGCAAGTTCCAGGGGAAATGGCACTGATGAAATATTGGACTGACAAGGAGGAGCTTGTTGAGGCCGTATTTCTATGGAATTTAGATTCCATTGGATCCTTTTTAGAGTGAGGTGATCATTTCATTTTAAAGTACCCATATTTCAATACATTGAAAACTGCATCCTTTGCAATTATATAATTTATGACGAAAAATTAAAATATAACAAAATATATAACAAATTATGTAGATTTTTAAAGTACTTTTAGTAGCATATGAGCAAAAATGTTGAGGAACACTGCTCCGTTGGGAATCTTCTCACCGTTCCCAGCTCTCCTGCCAACCACTCCCCAGCATGTTGCCCCACGGCACACCACACCCCGGCACGTGCTGCACGAAGCCAAGCCACACGTTGCAACAATATATCACACTACTCACCACAGAGCATTGCACCACACCACTCCGCGTCATGTCACACAAGGGACATTCTTCACCTTGTCAACTCCTGTGCATGTGTCAAGACTCAGCTCAGGCTCTATGTTCTGGCGGTGGCCCCGACGACCCCCAAGTATGGCCTTGTGTGTGCCCAGGTGACGTAGCACACGCCTCTCTTGCAGAAGAGTTCACATTGTATTTAGTTATCTCCTTCTTGGAACACAAAGCCTGTGTCGCCTTCTCTGCCCCGAGTGCCGCCACAGTGCCTGGTGGGGGGAAGGTTTCAACAAGCAGAGCTGCACATACCCGTTGCAAAACACCAGGGAAGAAAATTGGGTTAGCAGCTGAGACTGGCTCTGAGGGTCACGGGTGGTGATCTGACATCGAGCGAGGGGATGGGACCAGGGTAGAAAGCTGTTTGTGTTCCGCGGAGGCATCTCTCAGGCAGGGGGCAAGAAGGCCAATTTATTTTATGACACTTCTATCTTGATGCTGCTGGATTAACATAGACGAGGAGATGCACCTTTTTCATCCCATGCCAAACTTTTTCCAGAAAAGTATTCTTGTCCCTCTCTCTAATATCTGAGGAGATGATGAGCATCACCTTCTACAAGTGGTACAAATTTAAGTCGTACAAAATGAAGGCTTGGGTTTTGTAATCAGGTGGCAGTTTGAAACCTGGCCCTGCACTTAGTGACCTTAGGATATTGTACAAGTTCCTGAACCGTTTTCAGTCTCAGTTCCTCCTCTACCTCACAGAGTGGTGAGCATATGAGATCAGACACATGAAGAATTTGGCACACTGTTGGTGCCCAACAAATGTTAGTTTCTTTTTATTCACCTTCTTCTAAAATGGAAGAAAGATGAGAATCACTGGGATGAATTCTTGGAAGGAGTTTTGAAGATTTCAGAGTTGAAGAATTAATTCCAGAATAACCTTTGCTCTGATATATAATAAAATGAAATCCAGTCAGAAATCGAAGCACATATTTGCAGACTTTCGTTAACAAGGGAAGAAAGTAAATCTTTGTCTTCGCACGGCACTGGCTGCTCTGCAAAGCACTCTTCATTGTGTCTGTTCCATTCCTCGCAGTGCCCTGTGACTTGCCTAAGACAGTTCTTAGAATCTCTACCTCATAGACATGGAAATGACCCAGAAGGAGACATGTCACGCCTTCAGTCAAACAGACTTCAAGTTTTAAGCTGCTGATATGGACAGAATCTGGCAAACACTCCAACTTTTCAAGTGTATTTTCTCCTCTAGTTTTTCTTAGAATAGATTCTGGGAAAATACAAATCAGGAGTCCTGCTTACAATAGATATTAACCTGTGAGATATCACATCATAATTGTCTCTATCAGACACAAAGAAATGGAAAGAATTTGTGAGTTTTTCTTTTATTTGCTGTTTGTTTGTTTTTGACTTTTCCTACTTACAACTTTATAAAAGGATTGTTATAAAAATAAATGTCCAGGAAGAAGGGAGTGAAATTTTTATGGGGCATATATATTTCTGACAAATGAGTTAAGATTATTTTTTTCTTGGGCTGGGGCCAAATGACTTAAGAAAAATATAGTCAAATGTGGGCAAAGATGGAAGGTCTATTTCTTGAAAGATCTTTATCAAAAGTGACTGATGGTTTTAAAAGATGGCTACAAATCCTGTGACATCCTTCCCATTGAGAAGTGGGGTTGGTTTATGCTCCCCTTGATCTGACCACCATTACATGAAAGATCCCATATAAGAACAGCCCAGGGGCCGGCCGGGTGGCGTAGCGGTTAAGTTTGCGTGCTCCACTTCTGTGGCCTGGGGTTCACAAGTTCGGATCCCGGGCGCGGACTGACGTACCACTTGTCAAGCCACGCTGTGGCGGCATCCCATATACAGTAGAGGAGGATGGGCACGGATGTTAGCCCAGGGCCAATCTTCCTCAGCAAAAAGAGGAGGATTGGCAATGGATGTTAGTTTAGGGCTAATTTTCCTCACCAAAAAACAAAAAAGAACAGCCCATGCAGGTCCTTGTCAACAGTGAGAGTAAAATAAAATGGCCAGTTTAAGTCACTAAATTTTGTGAGGAATTTGTTATGAGGCAATAGTAACTCAAATGGTGACTATCATTTCTTAGATATCATAGTAGACCTAAGTTTAAAGTGGAATTTTAGCTCACCTATTTATGAATGTAAACAAATGTAAACAAATTCTTTAGACAATAAATGTCTAAAGAATAAATATTTAATTGGAAAATAGGAAGGTATAATTTCATTACTTGCTGCATTTGGATACCTCTTCTCCTATCCTTTATTTCTGCTTGTTTTTTACTGAAAGCTAAGATCCTGAAATTCTTTTCAGAGTCCACCCAGGCCATAGAAAACCTCACTGAGTGGAAGAGCAATAGATGCTTCTCCTCAAATGGGAATCTGAGTCCAGCACTTTGTTTAGTCTGAGGGGTGAGGGATAGGGAGTATGTCTTTGGCTGAGTCCTCCTTGGCATCAGACGCCAGCTTTCCCACTTCTCAATCCAGATGGTCAAAGTGATTCTCTTTGCTAAATCCTTGAGCAAGGTCATAGTAAACCCCTTGGACTAACTGCTGCAGGGAAGTCTTAGCTGAGAACATCAGCATTTCCTAGTGGTGTGGCTAACAAGAGTTCAAAGCACACAAGTTCCAGACTGGACATAATGCTTTCTTTGTAAATGTGAAGAACAATTATGGATGAACTAATAAAATAACTAACTAGTCTTCTGCCTTAGACAGAAAAAAGGAAGTGTGGTCTTTTCAGAATAGTTCTTCATTCCTGGAAGATAAGGATAAGCAGAATATTCCCTACTGGCTCTTTGCCTGGTCAAATGTAGCATTTCTATGCATTTAACTAAGGTTTGGTTCTCTCTCTCTCTCTCTCTCTCTCTGTGTTCTCTCTCTCCTTCTCTCTTTGTCCTTCTAAATTTCCCCCCCAAATACGAATTATTTTTCATAATGACTTAGCAAAGGAGGAAATTTTCTTTTCTTTTTTTTCTCCAATAAAACACTTTGGCTTATTTGAACTTTGAGTTAAAGGTTCAATTTCTAAGATCACTTTGTAGAAGGAGAGTAGGGGAAGTCATAAAATCCACATTATTCAGCCCTCAATTGATTTATTATTTTTTCAATTTGTTGGAAGATAAAGCCTACACAGAGCACGATGTACAATGATAACATAAAGGGGGTGGCAACGGGAGACTAGGTTGTGGCTATCTTTGAAATGATTTGAAAATAAACATTCCTTTCTGAGAGCATATGGTGGTCAATTTTCTGTTGCCCTTCATTCTGAAAGATGACACCCTACTGCCCTGACCACACTTAACTGATCTCAGTGTATTATTAAAGTGTTGCAATTTGCATGGTCAAAGCTTCTTCACCACCACCGCATTCATGCTCCAGCAGAGAAAGGGTGAGACATGCGTTTTTCAGAAAGAGACACAGATGTTGCTTGCGTCACTGCTACTCATGTGCCATTGGTAGAAATTTGGCTCAAAGCTTGGAAATGAAGTCTGTAGCTATACGATCAGTACCCTCCCAAAACTGGTAGGATTGTGTTACTAAAAGCAATAAGGGAAGAATAGATTCTGGAGAACAATAAGAAATCTCTTCTCTGACCATGAAGAATACGTCAACACTCTTGGAAATAATAGAACAACATGAGAAAGAAACCCTGGGTCCTTGTCCTTCCATGTGGAGCAGAGGTGCCTGTTGGTTCTGCAGTGTCTTCTTCTTCTTTTCTTTTCTTTTTTTTTTTTGTGAGGGAGATTAGACCTGAGCTAACATCCGTTGCTAATCCTCCTCTTTTTGCTGAGGAAGACTAGCCCTGGGCTAACATCCATGCCCATCTTCCTCTACTTTATATGGGACACCGCCACAGCATGGCTTGACAAGCAGTGAACAGGTCCACTCCCAGGATCCGAACCCGCGAACCCCGGGCTGCCGAAGCAGAGCATGCTACCTCAACCATTATGATGCTGGGCCGGCCCCAGCAGCTTCTGACCTCTGTGTCTTGTTGGGGTTGGGCTGCCAGAACTCTATACTATACACTGGGTGGCTTCCACAACAGAAATTTATTTTCTCATGGTGCTGGAGGGGGGGAAGTCCAGTATCAAGGTCTAGGCGAGAACTCTCTTCCTGGTTCCTAGAGAGTTGCCTTCTCACTGTGTCCTCACTTGGTAGAGAGAAAGCTCTGGACTCTCTTCCTCTTCTTATTAAGGACACTACTCTCATCAGGAGGGCTCCACCCTCATGACCTCATCTAAACCTAATTACTTCCCAAAGGCCCCACCTCCAAATACCATCACAATGAGGTTAGGGCTTCCATATATAAAACTGGGGGGACATGAACATTCAGTCCACAGCATAGTGGCTTGTCATGTGATAGGGAATAAACTTTCATTGTGTATAAGATAATGTATGTTTGCATCTATCTGTTGTAACAGCTTAGCTTATTTTCTGCATAGAACATGCTCCAAAATGAGCATATTACTCCAGACAGGGTTTACTTAACGTAGGGCAGAGTAGGACAATGCCCACTTGAGTTACAATAGTAGAAGCTGATCTATTAATGTTAGCATCATGTTAGCTTTGTGGAGGGAGTTATGTCACACTGTTGATCCCTGCTAAGCTTGCTGTTGACTAAATCTATAAGCCTGCCCATCAAAAGTTACTACTATATAAAATTTTCTCCACTAGAGTATTGTAGTCTTGAAATTTAGGACTTCCGCAAATTGGCATTAGGTAATTCTCACATGAGTCATTTTTAGAATGGTTGGCTATTTGGAAGGGGTGAGTTACTCTCTCTTTCCTGATTCTCAAAGAAATGGGAAAACAGATGTACATTATCTCATAGTTCACTGTAAAAAATATCTCTGGAAATATCTGATTCAGATACACACACAGAAAAAACACCGTATACTAACTGCTGTGGTTTTGTGTTCCCCCAAAAGATATGTTCAAGTCCTAACCCCCAGTACCTGTGACTGTGACCTTACTTAGAAATAGAGTTTTTACAGATGTAATCAGGTTAAGATGTGGTCATACCTGATTAGCATGGGCACTAATCCAATGACTTCCTTATAATAAAGAAGAGGGAAATTGCGACACACAGACACACAAGGAGAATGCCATGTGCTGGTGGAGGGGGAGACTGGAGTGATGTGTCTGCAGTCCAAGGAACACCAAGGACTGCCAGCAACACTAGAAGCTGGGAAGAAGCAAGGAAGGATGCTGCCCTAAAGGTTTCAGAGGGAACACCACCCTGCTGACAGCTTGATATGACACTTCTGGCCCCCAGAACTGTGAAAGAATACATTGCTGCTGCTTTAAGCCACCAAGTTTGTGGTAATTTGTTATGGCAGCCCTGGGGAACTTATAAATTAACTCTGGGGCTTGGACAAGTTAACCTCTCCAAACCTGAATAGATCATCTCTGAAATGGGAATAAAAATACATTGCAGTTCTGGGGACTAAATGAAATAACATACGTAAAGCATTTCACACTAGCCTTGACACAGAGAATCTGACTCAATGAGTGTTAATTCTCTTTCTCCATCCTACAGACTGTGGGAGTGGAGAGGCCAAAGAGAGAACAGCTCTATTTCTGTGTGTGGGTAGAGGTTCCCTTCCTGGCTCTACAGCAGCCCACTCACCATCTGTGAAGGTATAGGAAGAAGAGCAACTGCCTCTATTTTTATAAACAAGGCCTTGGTAGTAAATATCCTCTCCACTCTCCAACGTGCCTGTGTTGCATATTTCCCAGTAGTGCTTTGCAACTGAAACATTCTTGGCAAGAATACATCTTCAATTCTTTTTTTGTCTTATTTTGACCTGCAATAATTTTGCTTTTCTGAAAAATTCGTAGAGTAATTGCGAGAAGACTTTGCCTTCCTAAAAGGTGCAGCCTGTGTACGTATTTAATTAAGTAAACCCTTCCTATTAGGTCAACTCCATGTTTATTTAAAAAATACTCAAATAATAGCACTAATGTGATTATGTAGGCAGAGGCTGCAGAAGAGGATAAAAAGCAATTGCTTAGGAAGAGTTCCATCAAGGGCCTGGCTTATTCCTGGAAATGGCTCAATGAAACCCTTATTTATTTATTTGTATAGTGACATTATGATACTATGTGTCTTTGTTGGCAGAAAAATACCACATCTAATATGGAGACAAAAGGAGCTGTAACATCACAAGTCCCAACTATATGACAGACACTGCTCAAAACGTTTTGCATTTTCAGTCCTAGATAGGTAAGCATAATTTCTTCATTTTCAATGTAGGAAACACTAAAATCCAAGGGTGTAATTCAACTTCCCAACGCTACTCATCTGGCAAGTGGAAAAACTAGAATTCAAACGTATGTCTGTCTGACTCCGTGGTTCTTTCCATTAAGTATATCTTGCTACCAAAAGGATTGGCTATGACGTAGCTAAAAAAACAAATAGTTGAAAGAAAAGAGATGCTTTGCTTTCTCCCCTCAGTATTGAGATATTAATAGGTGCTATTAATTGTTTCATTAATTAACATTAATACTGACACATTAATGAAACAAGGTGGAGATACTCTCAGAACACTCTTTCATATATAAAGTGATTTTATAGAGTTAACATTGATGGAGAGTGAGGAAAGTATGAAATATTCAGCAAATAGTTCTGGGAAAATTGATTAATTATATGAAAAATAAATAAGACTGTACTCCTATCTCATACATCACATACATGTCAATTCCAGGTGGATAAAACCTTCAGTGTGAAAGGCAAAAATGTTTAAATCCTTTTGAAAATCTTTATGATATAAAGCCATAAAAGGAATAAAAATTGTATTTTGAGACATTAAAATTAGCAACTGTTGTTAATCAAAAGACGTGAAAGACAAGCTATAACTTGGGAGAAAATGATTAAGACATATATAACCAAAAAGATTTATTATCAAAATATA
The DNA here is from genome assembly GCA_031878705.1 of Tapirus indicus. Taxonomy (NCBI): domain Eukaryota; kingdom Metazoa; phylum Chordata; class Mammalia; order Perissodactyla; family Tapiridae; genus Tapirus; species Tapirus indicus. The sequence goes on along the minus strand of CM062923.1, from coordinate 5,181,170 downwards.
TATTGAAAATTTCTATGAATTGATGGGAGAAAGACAAAACTCATCAGAAAAACAGGTAAAAAATACAGTTATTTAATACAAAAGTAAACACAAATTATGAATAAATGTATGAAAATGTGTTCAACCTCATGAGTAACCATGAAAATGCTAATTAAAATCCTGAGTATGTTACTATTTAACACCCAAGAGATTGGGGGAAAATTACAGTGTGACAATATTAAGTGTTGGTGAGATACAGAGCACCCTTCCTAGGGAAGTATAAATTAGTTCTCCCACCAGTTACATAGCTGGAGATGTGCCTATTTAAGATCCAGAAATTTTACTTCTACATATACATCCTAGGGAAACCTTAGCTCTTGAGAATAAAGATACGGAAAAGAGCATTCAAAGTATTGTTTTTAAAAATAGCAAGAAACTGGAAAACAACCACCTAAAGGTCTATCAAATTTAGAAAAGATAAGTAACTTGTGAACGATTTGTATTATGGAATATAACACAGAGTGACAGTTAATCAACTACTTCTATGTGCATCAATATAGACAAACTGAGAAAATGTAATGTTGGGTAAAAAAAAATCAAGAATAGATAATGCATATGGTATGATTCCATTTGTATAAAGGTCAAAACCTTGGAAAATTAACAACATTATTATTTATTTGTGTAATAAATCCATAAGGAAAAAACAAGGGAGAGATTAACACAACAGAGAGACTAGTAGTTATTCCAGATTATGAAAGAGGGAGGGAAATGATGGGAAGTGCAAATAAGAGGTTTCAAATCTGCTGGCAATTTTATATTTCTTAAGGTTGATGATGGGCTCATGGGTATTGATTTTATCATGATTATGTAAATGTTAAATACGTTTTCTATACAATTTGGTGTGAAGTATGTGTTTTTCTAACATACCTTAAGATTTTTTGAAGCCTCCAGCAGGAACAAAACCTGCTGACACCTTGATGTTTGACTTCCAGAACTGTAAGGATGAATTTGTGTTGTTTTCTGGCACTAAGTTTGTGAATATGTTACAGCAGGAGTAGGAAACTAATGCACATCTTTCTATGGCCTGAGTGTCCCCAAGCTTCACTGCATGCGTGGTTAGATGGAAAACAGCAGCAGGAGTGATTTCAATCACGTCCCTCTCCTGCTTCAAACCCTTCAGTGGATTCCTGCTGAGGGGAGAAAGAAGAAGGAAGAGGAAGAGGAGGAAAGGAGAAACATGTAATCTGACCACAGAAGAGGCTTTTCCTGGCCCTGGGACTTTGCAAATTCTGCCTCCTCTAACCAAAAAGCTCTCCTCATCAGTCTTCACCCCACAAACTTCTACTCATCCCTCAGCCTTTGGCATCGATGTCACATCTTCAGAAGCATTTCTTGATCCTCCACCCTGGACCACCACAAGGAACAGCCCCTCTTCTCACATCTCATGCTCTCTTCTTCTAGAGTATTAAACAATGCGCAATGACAGCTGTGCTTTTATGTGCTCTCTTCACATGCACCCCTTTCAGGCCACAGCCCCGTGACTGGAGATGCCCTGTCTGTTCACAGGCTGTCCCCTTCGCCTTGGCACTGCTCCCCTGGACACTGAGGACCCAGCTGGGCATCTTTGCTCTTACACTTGCACCTGTATAGAGGGACAGGGAGTGCCGCTTGTGTCCCCACCTCCCTCTCTCCTTTTGTCAACATGCAGCACAGAGCCATACAGTTTTTATGGAAGCAACTCTGCATTTTTCCAGTAGCTTGCGCCTTCAGACAGGGTGCTGGCGAAGTTACAGATTCAGTTGGTGGATACCATGCTGCACTCAGAATCGCCTTCCCTCTCAGAATGTTTTACGGTGGTTCCTCTTCCTCCAGGATTTCTCCCCCAGGAGCTCTTAAGTCCTCAGGCAAATAAGCTGCCTGAGGCTGCTCCACCTGGCTCTGGCTCACTTGGTCACATCCCAATCCCACTTTCTTTAAAAAAAGAAAAGGGGAGGATTTCAGGCACACTACAGGTAAGATACTGAGATAAAATTTAAAGTTTTGAAGGGGAAGGTTTCTACCAATATTTCAGTGGAAATGTTGAATCGATGCTCTTGCTCAGCAGTGAGGAACGTGTTTGAGAACCAGCCATCATTGTAGATGGAGGAGCAGCCCCCACAGCCAGAGGCTGTGCCAGGGACGGGGGCATGGCTGAGCCTGGCTGGCTGCTGTGTTGGTGTCACACCTGAGCGAGGGCTGCCCATTACCGCCTGCCCTCCAGCCATACCGAGGAAAGAGACATTCATTTTATTTACAATAAACAGTTGGGAGAGAAAACAGAATATGCATCCTACTGCAGGCCGAAATGTTACTTATTGCTTTAATAAACTTTTAAGTAGTTTTGAGAGTGCAACATGGAAAGGCACGGCAGCGTCCTCCCCTCCCTGAAGCACTTTAAGTCATTCACCTGATTTGTAGCCATTTTCTGCAGCTGGGTAATGACTATAAAACTGGAAAAAACATAAAACATGAAAGAAAGGTGTTGAAGTCAGCCTTAAGGTACTAAATTCCTGACAGCAGCTTGTAAAGCAGTCAGGAAATAGGTCCTGTGGGGTGCTGGTGACGGTTGGGAGGTGGGGGAAGGAGGTGCTGACACGGAGGGGCCTTGGTGAGCAGAAACAATGTGGCATCGAAAACTAACCAGGGCGTGTTCCCCAGCTGAGTGGGAGGTAAAAGCCACTCACATGATAGGTGGAGAACAGATAGCTTAATAGGCTATTCACCAGGAGCTCTATTCGTTTTCTCGCCTCTTTCTTCGGGGACTGGAATGGAAATGCGAAAGGAAAGATATCTATATATCTATATCCTATATAGATATATATATATATAGGATTTTTTCTTAATACGAAACATGTGATTGGTTTCCCTAACACAGAGCACTTTTCTCCACTTTACGTCACCATTATTAGTGGGGCTCTTTTGAGAAGTGTTTTGACTATATAAATACCAATTAACTTTCTTAAAATTAAAAGCAGGACAAGTTTATGAAAATATTTTGGTATATAGTAAGCATTTAGGATGGACATTTTGGTTCCTCTTAGCTCTCCAAATAATATTTTTTTTGCAATACCCTCCACCGATCACTATAAGTGTGTGTTGGTCACCGTGAAGCACCTCCGAGTAAACCTTCTAGCACTAGCTGGACAGGTGTTTCCAGAAATTTCTAGATATGTTCTAGAGAAGCTGGAACCATCGTAGTCTGCAGGGCATGATTTCCTCATGACTCCCATTTAAGGTCTATAAGGTCGCCCTGGGGCTCAACTGAATCTTGCAGTGGTTTGAGTCTGGTGGTAAAGACCTCCAAACTGTAACAGTTCTTACCACCTTCTAAGGGCAGAGATGCATCTTGACCTTATATTTCCATGCTGGTTATTTGGCTAGTTCTGGAAAATAGAATGTGGGTGAGAGTGGTATGTGCCACTCCTGGCCTGAAGACCCTCTTGTGGGCTTTTTTTTGTCATGGTAATCGCTGAGGCATAGACAGAGAACGAGGTGTCACAGCCAAGAGAGCCCGGCCTGCTGAGCCCCACCTAGACAACAAGTGCCCTGGGGAGTTGCCTGAACTGAAGTTAACTCTTTATAAACCAGAAATAAAATTAATTTTGATAAGCCAACTGAGCTTGTTGGGCTTGTTTGTTGCTACATATAACCTGACAAATATATACACTCAACGAAGAGAGACTGAAAGATATATGGACTGAGTTTGACACAGAAACTCTAGACCAGGCTGTTGAAAGCCCATGTGTGATATTATTTAAGACTGAATAATTCAGACTTTGGGAAATGTACTGTTATTCTGATAATGACTGTGTGGTAGCTATGGAGATGGGCCACTCAGATCTTCAGGAAAACCTGCTGCAGGCAACAGAGCTGAATGAGGGCCTGCCCCCACTGCACACTCGCATGCTGAGCCATGCTCCTCCTAGGCTGTTGCTGACCACTGACCGAGCATGGTTGGTTTCCTTCTAATAGGCAAATTATGTTCCAAGGCCCTACACTGGCTTGGTTGAGACTTTCTCAGAGCTCCACTGTGTACTGAGACTCTTCCTACCCCATCTATCCCCATCTCTCTCCTTTCACAGGTATTAGAACTGAATCCAGGCCTGAAGGCTGTCCTGCCTGGTTCCTCCTCCTTTACCCTTCACAGGCAGTTCCCTCAGTAAATCTCGTTTATGCAGTTCCATCTTTATCCGTGCTTCTTGAAGAAGTCAAACTAGCGCTGTGGTCTTACTGGGCCCGAACGGCCAGGCTACTCTCTATGTGCATTAACCATTTTCTCCCAGATGTTCCTAATGTCAGTTATCCTGAGAAACAAAAACCAAAACATCCTGGGACAGGAAATAGAGCTGGAGGAAGCAGACTACCTACGGGGCACGTGTGGGATGTGGGAGGACAACCCCTTCCCTTCCATTTCTGGGGACAGGGAATCACTCTCTGGATGTGGAGGCGTGCATGGCTGGGCCCCTGCAGTGGTGGGTTGTGAGCTGTTCTCTTCTCTCTCTGGAAGCAAGCAGTGAGATAGAGCAGACTCCAGTAAGAACCTCAGAGAAGAATTTGGAGCTTTGAAACCCATGCAACTTATTTTCTTTTACTCTGGACTCTGTTCAACACAAGTTTTTAGTAAAACTTCACTAAAAGTTAAAGTCTGCTCTCTGCTGTAAGGAAATAAAGGAAAGGTTATGTGCAATGAGTGAGATGAGGGAAACAAGGAGAAAGTTTTCAGATCCCCTGAGACTAAGGGGAGAGGGGGTAACAGTAGAGGCCAGCAGAAGGAAAGTCAAGATCAGAAGAAAAATGGTCTCAGGGAGTCAGTGACGACAGAGGTGGTAAAGCATATGTGGGCTTCAACACCCTCTTGGAAAAGAGCCTGGGGAGAGGCGAGTGCTCTAACAGACAGAACCTTCACCTGAATCTACAACCTACATCAAATTATGTAAATGAAGCATACTAAGATTTAAATCAGAATTGGCCTAAACTTTGAATTTCCTTATGCTACTCATCAGGGCTGGGGTTTGCAAAGAAGATCAGAGAAATTTTAAAAAATGACATTTTCTTGGCACATCAAGGTGGTTCGGAAAATCTGTAACACCTCCACAGGTTCTTGGAGAGGTTACATAAATGGAGGAGGAGGATAAAGAGCTGCTGCTTTCCCAGCGGAGCAATAGGTGGGCAAACCAGTGCTGTGGTACCTAGGCCCAGACTTGGTGGTCAGAGATCCTCTCCCCAAAGATTTACGAAAGTCTCACTTACAACATAATATAAATTTTTTCCAACATGAGATGAGAACGAAATCACATGACATACATTTTGTACATTAGTATCATCCAGCTTATTTGACTCAGTAAAACTATGATAAAACCAGCTTTTGACAATAACAAGAATAACACAACACTGCTTCTGAAATGCTACATATCCTATATAGTAAATATCAGGAGAGTGATGTAATAAAGGAAAATATAGCCATATGAACAATAGTAAGTTTTAGCTGATATCTCTAAAATAAGGTAATGAAGTTTATCACTCTTAAATTTATGATTATGGGTGTGTGGTTTAATATATGACACCAGAGACTTGATTTGGATAAAATGATTTACAACAAACCATTTTATTACCCTTTATCATGCAAGGTCTTACTGATTTCCACAATATTTCATTAAATTAAAAAGTCTACTAAATTCATCTACTATTAATAGGCTACATTACAGAAGAATGTAGAAATTTAGAATTAACTTACCAAAAGCTCACTTTAGTAAGACCGATATAAAGATGTTTCTGATAACAAATGAAAGATATAGAAACTTTTTATAATAATGAAATATATAAAAAGATCTGCAACAAAAACTGGATGAGTTTGGATAACTTAGGAAAAATTTGTTTATGGACACTGACCACAAATATATTAATTTATTCTTCTTTCTAATAATGTAATTTGAAATAATATCTCTATTTTGATGCTTTCATAAAATATGGAATTTAAATAACTGCAATCTTATATTTTCCAAAAAATGCTAATTTAATGGTAAATTTTCAGCATGCTTGAGTAAACAAATTCAAATCAACATGCTTATTAAGGGCCTATTAAGTACCAGCCATTGTACCAAGCCAATTCTTAACTAGCTGTGGGTATTTGAGCAAGTGCCTCAGCCTCCTAGAACCTCAGGTTTCCTGTATTTTCTTATATTTAATGTGGGATAATAACCACGGGCTTGCAGCATTGTGGGGGCTCCACATGTGTGAAAGAGTAAATGAATAAATGAAGCACATTATCTGTATTTTCACTCAAAGGCATTCCTTTTGATCATAATTAGCATATTTCTTTTTCTGAAATCATCATTGGAGATTCCAATTCATTTCAGAATGAATCTCTAACTCTGTGTACAGAGCACAAGATCCCCTCTGAAATCGTCTTCAATTCTCTTTTTAGCCTGACATTTCCTCATCCTCGCTCTAGTGGAATTCTGCCATCCCCTCCCTCTATGTCCTCAGCCTCATTCCAGTCCCTCTCCAAGGCTCTTGATCATCACTCATGTGGCGCTGTGTTCACTGCCTCCCTGCCTGTCCTTCTGTCCCTCTCCCCATATATGTGTGTGGCTATTGAGATCGCATCTACTCAGCCCCACACTGGCCTCCGTGTGTTAGTTGTGATGGGTCTTGCTTTCCATCACATCATTTGACGGCTTCTCCTCCCACTCTATCCTTACAGGGCTGCGAGGAGGCTCAATTTCACTCAATCTGCTCCTCAGGGGGAGCCACTCTCTTCGTCCAGCCTCACGTGTCTCTGTTTATAATCTTTAATTCAGTCTACTCAAATCTCTTTGTACTGGGGTCTCATCCTTGAACAATAAGTCCTTCCCAGGTAGAAGTGGCAGAACCTTCTCCCTGCTGCTCTGCCATAAACACTTAGCTTCCTATTTTGCTCCTCAAAGGTCTATCTTCTACTGTTCGTGCAGCCCCATTGTCCATGGAAGGTACAGGGAACATGTTCTCTCCAAGAAACATGTTGACTCAGCTCTATGTCTCCAACCCACAGCCCCATCTGACCCATCACGTCTGCTGACTCTTTGCCTATGATCCTATCTTAGTCAGCTTGGGTTGCTATAACAAAATACCACAGACCGGGTGGCTTAAACAACAGACGCTTATTTCTCACAGATACAGAGGCTGGAAGTCCGAGATCAGAGTGTCCGCAGGGTTGGATTCTGGTGAGAGCCCACTTCCTGGCCTGTAGATGACCGTCTCCTGGCTGTGTCCTCACATGGCCTTTCCTCGGTGCATACTCGGAGAGAGAGACATCTTTCTCTCTTCCTTTTCTTATAAGGGCACTAATCCCCTCACGAGGTTCCTGCCTTCATGACCTAACTGTCTCCCAGAGGCCCTGCCTCCTAACACCATCACACTGGGGGTTAGACTTCAACATATGATTGGGGAGGACACAAGCACTCACGAGGTTCCTGCCTTCATGACCTAACTGTCTCCCAGAGGCCCTGCCTCCTAACACCATCACACTGGGGGTTAGAGCTTCAACATATGAGATTGGGGAGGACACAAGCATTCAGTTCATAACAGATCCCATGCTGGCTCCCACCCCTTAGACACAATGCTTTAGTCCTGTGCCTGGAATTTCAAAGTGCTCTTTCCTCGTTGCTTTGGGGTTGGAAATTATGTCTGCTCTCCCTCACTTCCAGGTTTCTGGACACTATTCATGGGCCACACTCTCATCCTTCACCCAGGAAAGGAGAGCATGTGGTAAGAGCCTGCGCTTTCTTAGGCTCTGACATCAACTGCACATGGACCATACACACACAGCCTCACTGGGACAGCTGCTAACACCCGAGGTATTGCAACACCCATGGGTGGTTATGGTGCCTGTGGTGTCCGGGATTCACCTCTTACTTCCTGGTGTTCTAGCACTTGGATTCTCCAACAGTCTTCAAATTCGATGACCTCTCTCCCATCTCTGGTCAATGACCTTGGCATTTGTATTCAGTCTCTTCAATTTTGAGCCTTACATTTTCCTGAAAGTACTTGACTTAGCTGCCACCAAGTTTTCATCATCCATGCATCTCTCCACTCCCATCTGGCTCTACAACTAGCTATAAGCCCAGCTCCAGAAGCTGTGAGTCCCACCTCGGGAGGCAGCAGGGCAGCTGAGAGACCTAAAGCGCAGCTTGGGTCTTGGTGGTGACTGGTGGGCTAGAGTGTAGTGTTTGGGATTACTCTGCCCCCCATGCCCTGCAGATACAGGGCTCTTTAAATTCAGAGACATTTTAGGCAATTGGTCCCAGTCCATCTGGCTTGAACTGATCCTTTCAGTTTTGATTCAACTGGGCAGATGAAATCTCAGTGGTTTCATTCTCACGTATTGGCAGGGTCAGCCTGACGCTAGGATGGAGCAAACGTTCTCCCATATGGTCTGGTCTCAGAAGCACTGAGGAGAACCGAACGCCTCTCCCCGTTTCACCTCTCACCCGCATGGCCATTATGGTTTTGTGTTTTCTGATTTTGCCTGAAGTTTGGCCATGAGAGCTTTAGCCCTTAGGGGTAATGATCAGTGAAAATGCATATCCCACCAGAAAAACATACAACTCCGAGTTGTTATCAGCTCATTACACCATCATGAGAATTAAGAACCCCTGGGCATTTCATTTCCATTTATTCACACATTCTCTCTTTTCCATGGATTTGATGAAGCTACAATAAAATTTGGTTGCACAGTAAAATAAATACATTAAAAATGTGGAAAGTAATGATAAAAGTAAAAAAGACCAATCAAAATGAAGAAAGTTGTTACCTTAAAAAAGGCCTCTGGGTGTTACAATTTTAATTTTAAGAGTCTTATTCAATGATCACTAGGATAGGGGAATTTAGATATGTCTGCCCTGTGAACTGACATAATGATTTCCATTTTACAGAAGAGGAAATTGAGGCTCTGAGAGCTCCAGTGAGTTGCCTTAAGTCACCTATTTAGTATATGATAGAGCCGGTATTGAAACCCACATCTGTCTGGTTCCAAAAGTCTTTCCTTAAACACAATGCCACTTGCTTTCAAAACATTGTTCTGGAAATCAAATGTGTCCCCTTTACAATTTTGCTAGAAGCAAGCCCTGGATATAGGTATTTAAATAGGAGAAGGAAGTGGGCTAGATTTGGGAGATATTTCTGGCTTATATTCTTAAAAGGAACTGCAATCTCCCCTACACAGCTAACACCGAGGAATTAATCTTGCTTCATCAAAAGAAACAGCACGCAGCTGATAGGGACACAGGTACGTTAAATTCCTATCAGAGCATGGTTTATGATGCTGCAGCATTAGTCACATTTATGCTGTGTCTGACTTTTTTTCCAAAATGCCTCATTTAAATGCTGACAGATTGGTTGGCATCGTGCATGTCTTTGATATGTAATCATAAAATGGTGTGACTTGTGAAAATGTGGTATATAAAACTGCTGTTACTCAGACTTATTTCGTGGTAGCATTTGATTGACAATATGGACTCATGTAAAAGTGATATCTGTTGAGAATGGGGGGTTCAATGTGGTATGTTGTTATTTAGATGATATTTAAAACCCTTTTTGCTCATTGCACTCTAAAAACCGAGAAAGCAGCCCATGAAAAGGGAGAAACAATGTGCATCTTGGCCAACTTCTTCCTTTCAAAGTAGCTTGTGTTGATTTTTTTTCTCTCCCAATCTACAAATTAATTTCCATTTTTTAGCAAAAAATCTACAATGCTGAATTTTGTACATCTGGGAAAGAAAAAGTTATGGATATTTTCCCCCCACCATAGCACATTTGTTTTGATGTTAAAACACAGAAATGCATATGATGGCTTGTCACAGGACATATAGAAAAACATTCACTCGCATTTTCTCATTGCCTTTCATGATTCCTAGTAGCTTGCAATCCTTTAGAGAGGGATTCCTGGGACAGGGACAGGCAGGTGGCAACAATTTCAGCAGAATATTTCCTTTCTATTGGAAGATTTCAGCAAAATGTTTTGTGTTCTGGAAGACTTTCTCCAAGGACAGGGGGCCCAGTTTATGCATTTGGTGATCTTGGCTCTGCAGAAATCAGCTAGCTGGCTGTGGCTCAGGTCACACGTCTGCAGATGTGGGTCCCTTGCATCATGTTGGTGGGCTCAGAACTTGTAGTTGGAGTGGAATGCACTTCTTGTTAGTATATGCCAGTTCCCTTAGCTGTTTCCCTTTACTTACCTGGAAGCAATTGTAACTCAGTCCAGAGATGTCTACACAATTAACACATTCCAGCCCGCTTAAACACAAGGAATACCCATGCTCATTTAAAAGTAACCTAAAATAAAATTTGTCACCTTTAAAGAAACTACAGAAATGGCTTTGGTAGCCAATAGATTATGAACTGTATATGAAAATGGATATGGATATATCCATAATATCATATGGATATTATGAACGAGAAGCCACTAAAAACTGTTGTTCATCACCTTGACTGTGCACATGTGTGTATGTCTGTGTGTGTGTGTGTGTTCTGGTTGGTCTGATATTTCTTCCCTTCTCTGAAAGAGTCTAATCATTTTCATCATAGCAACAAGATGGTATTTCTTTCTTTGAACTTCCATTCATATCACAAAGTAGTCATGAAAATAACAAGTAGCACATCTTTGAGATTATTGTTTGACAGATAAATAAACATATCTCACCCCTTTTCCACAAAATATCTGGGGACAAGGGTGTGCAGGAGGATAAATCTTTTTTCCTCTTAAGTGAGAATAGTCACTGTGGTAGAGCTACCATTTCCTGAGTCCCTCCAAGTGCCAGTCTCGTTAGATCTGCGATGGCTCTTCACCTTTTGAAGAACCGTGTGACAAGCTCTTGTCCTTTCCTAGATAAGCGCATGGAGGGTCAGCAAGTTTCAGTAACTTGTCTTACGTCCACAGCTAATCACTTCTGAGTCTGGATTTAAGGCATTGGTTTCTCAGCTACGAAGCCGGTGCCTGGCATCAATTTCCTCCTCCAGTATTGCACCGAGAGTCAGTGCTGTGAGCCTGAATCACAGTGACCTGCCAGGGTGCCCACACCTGGCCACCTCGACCCAGGGAGGATTCTGAAAAGCACGAGGTGTAGGCTCTTGGCGCCTCCTTGATTTTAATACCTTGATTTAACAAGAAACTTAGTTCACGCTGGAGGCGATTCACTGAAGGAATGAGTTGGATTCTGCTTTAAAATTCCTTACCGTTTCCATTTGGGGTTGGTGCTGAAACCACGTGGATCAGAAAACTGCAGGAACAGAGAGGTGCACAAATTGTGTGCAAGAGATGCAGCTCATGCTGTTTAAATGACTGCTCCTGTGGCTTCTACAATTGTAAATACTGGTGCCTTCTCTTTGCAAGATTCTTCTTTTCTTCAGCAGTTAAAACTAACCTTCCCTGGGTGAGAGGCGACTATTAATTTTATTAGTCATCTTCAGAAGGTGTTAAAGAAATAGTTGTAGGCTGTCTTTCCCCTTGTGCAGAGACAGCTAGGCATACTACCTGAGAAAGTAAATAAATTATGAGGGAAACAATTCGTAAAAAATGAGATCTGAAATACCAATCTTTTTACCTATACAGGAAAGAGCACCTTTTGCAATATTGGTTTGAAAATATTTATTATATTCTATAATTTAATGAAAAAATAGAAAATATTTAAATGTCAAATTTGTGTTAATTTGAAAGATTATTTTTGGACTTCTCACCAGCATAGTGAAATGGAAAGAACATGGGTAATCGATTAAAACCTACTGGGCTTCAAATAGTGGCTGTAGCAAAACCTAGCATTATAACTCCAGAAAAGTTACATAATCTATTCTAGACTCATTTTATCCAATTGTAAAAGAGGCAGATTATTACCTATTTAAAAGTGTTTTTTAACAAACATTGTAGAAAACAATAATGTAAAGTGCTTATGAAAATTACAGTTGAGTTGAAGTATAAGTTCAAATGGAAGGTGTGCCCCTACCATACTTCTAGCATATAATATCAATAAAACATTTTAACATACCTTTATACGTGTGTGTGTATATATATGCATACGTGTATGTACACTCACACACACATAAATATACAAAAAAAAAAAACAACCCTCAACTAACTGATACACATCTTCCCAACCAGGAAGAGAATGGAGACCCACTGATAAGCTTGGTCTGGAGCTCTGAGGTTACTTGGCTCTGAGTGTGGAAACTAGAGCCTGTCGATGGTGGCCAGGAATTCAACTAAAGTAGGTCTACGGGACTCTCAACTGAATTGCATATGTAATCTGCTCACATTGTGGAATGGGTTGTGAATGGGTTTTTTTAATCCTAAACCAAGGCTGGAAATAGTTGTAACCATTGGTGTGGCTGTGAATGAGCTCCCTGCCTAGTGTGAAAGGAGAGGGAGCGAAGAGCCGAATGAACTGCCAGCAGCCCAAGTTGCAGCATCACTCAGGTATTGAACTAGAATATTTCTCACAGGTGAGAGCCCCCAACTGCAACATAAAACTTGTATCGAAACTGGGAAGACAACCACAAGACGTATGACTTCACAGAGAAGTTAAGATGGGCGTGAATAAGAGAGGGACCTCTTCGAGATACTCATTCAAACTAAAAGCACACACTGAGATCTAACAAGAGGAAAAACCCTACCAATTAAATGGGAGAATTCACTCTCTGAAAATAATAAAGCAATCAAAAAATAGTTTTAACATAAGAATGCTGAAGGTCCTCAAAATGATACTGGAGAGACTAGCATCCACAATAAAGAACTGGAGTCGTGAAACAAGAACAGGCCACTGTGCACAAGAATTAGCAATCATGGGATTAAAACATAGTTATGAGCACAATTCCTGGCCCAGAATCTTATTCAATATATTGCCCCTTGCTATGAGTAACAACATTAGCATCAAATTCTTCTTCTCTCTCCCATTCACTCCTGAGGAAAAGGGAGAGGAGGAAGAAACAGGACAGCTGTTGCTCGCTCCCTTGTTTTATCACATTGAATCATTACAGATACATGTTAAGAGGATAATTTATAATACAGTGGCATGAGGAGCTCCCTCCATGGATGCAACCTCCAGTGGAACAGCCAGTATTTGTAAAACTTATTTTTTAAAAAAGAACTTGAAAGTCATGGGAAATTGTCCTACGGGCATGCATCAAATTAAGCAGCAATTATTCAGTAAAAACTGCTAAAGCTTTGTGAGAACAGTGGAAGTCTCTGGCATTTGAGTTATGACCCCCTTCCTTCTGTACCCCTTCTCCCACCAGCTCAGTGTGACAGAGCTCTCCTCAAGGTGGGTGTGAACAGAAAGATAAGGCTCTCCCTCTCCCCCCATTCCCAGTCAAAAGAGGGCCAGGTTACCACATTTTTTATCTCAACCCAGTTCCATGTTGCAGAGGCAAACTGAGAGGTCTAGGCTCTCTTCTTCCACCCAGCCCCTACTCATAGGGGAGAATCTCTACCCAGGCTCAACTGGTTAAGATTACTGGACCTCAGATTGCCCAGAGAGCAGAGCATCCATATTGGGAGAGACAAGTGGGGAAGACCAGAGGCAACAGTTCCCATTTAACATCCTGCTTGAAAAACAGGAGTGTCACTGCAAGAAAAGCAGAACTGAAAGGAAAGTTAAACAATTCAATGATCATAGTTGAATGCTTTAATCTACCACTCTCAAAAAAGGATAGAATAACTGTACTTAAGATCAACAAGGATATAAAAGACTTAAGCAAACTATAAACCAACTAGATCTAATAGACATCTATACAATACTCCACTAAGAAAAGCAGAATACACAATCTTTTCAAGTGCACATGTAAAGCTTTTGAGACTATACTAAATGCTAGCTCACAAGAAAACCTCAATATATTTAAAAATATTGAAATCATATAAAATATGTTCTCCAATCCTAGTGGAATAAAATTAAAATTCAACATTGAAAGGAAATTTGAGAAAATCACAAATGTGTGGAAATTAAACAGATTCTCCTAAGCAGACAATGAATCAAAGGAAAAAAAAAACACAAGGGAAATTAGAAAATACTTTGGGGTGAATAAAAATGAAGATACAACATACCAAAACTTATAGGATGTAACTAAAACAGTGCTTAAGAGGAAAGTTTATAAACATAAACGTCTATAGTGGAAAAGAAGAAAGATCTCAAATCAATAATTCAACATTCCACCTTAAAACACTGGGAGAAGGAGAGATAATTAAACGTAAAGCAAAGAGAAAGAAGAAAATATTACAAATCAGTGCAGAAATTAATAAAAAGAAGAATAGAAAAAACAATAAAGAATGTTTTTTTAAAGTTGGTTCTTTGAAAAGATCAGCAAAATTACAAAAGTTTAGTCAGACTGACCAAGGGAAAAATAGAGAAGATTCAAATTACTAAAGTCAGGAATGCAAGCGAGGACATTAACACCAATCTTACAGAAATAAAATGGATTATAAGGAAATTCTATGAACAACTGTATGCAAACAAATCATATACCTTAGATGATATATCCAAATTCTGTGAGATATACAAACTACTAAAACTGGCTCAGGAAGAAATAGAAAATCTAAATAGAACTATATCAAGGAAAGAAATTAAATTAGCAATTAAAAATTCCCCACAAAGAAAACTTCACTGGCAAACTCTACCAAACATTTAAAGAAATCTCAGTTTTTGGGGACGGGCATCTATGGACCCTCCATCTGGTCCTCAGTGCTAGTTGGGTTAATGAGCTTCAGAATGAATTTTTCTAAAGAACTAAGAGAAAAGAGAATGCAGATCCTAAAACCAGAAAGTAGATCACTTTAGAGGATGCTGTGGTTTTTTTTTTTCCTACTTAGCTATTGCTTAGGTTTTCTATCATTTGTATCAGTGGCACTCTCTATGCTGGGGCCTTTTTTGCCTCTACTCTTTCAGAGAAATCACTCAAAGAAAATTTAAGTTTACATCTCTTTAATTTACCCAATCAATATAATCAATCTTTACCAAGGACTTTTTACTTGCCAGCCTCTAAGGATAAAAAGATGAGAGAGACAAGTACTTCAATGTAGAAAGTTGTCAACTAATAATGACAACAACAATATACACATTATACACACCCTTTACACGCATTATTTCATTCAAACTTTACAGCAGTTCTGTGACTCTTCTTACCCTCACTGGCCATGTGCAAGAACAGAGGCACAGATGTCCAGCTGGTGACTGACAGCCAGCCTCCTCCCAATACCCAGGAGGCATCTCATATTGATTCTATGGGATCCCTTGGAAACTTGGGTGTGTAGGGGGCATAGCCATGATTCCCTTGGTTTTAGCTCTTCCTTTTCCTGATTTTATATCTTTAAAAATAACCTTTTTCTCAGAGAAGCCCCTTTCTGTCCTTTGTCACTCATATAATTTCTTCCTTAATGATCTTAACTAATTATCATCTTTCACTTGATTTCCAGGATGTGATCACCATTCCTCTTATCATGTCAAAACACCTTTTTACCCCTATTAAAACTTCTAAGACTTTTGCAAAATTTTAGGAAAATACAAAAATATTATCCACGATGATGTGATCCAAAAGACTTAAAAGAATGTTAGAATTTTATTGGAAATTTGCATCATGCCAGCCTGGAAAAAGAAAGAAATAAAAAATAGAAAGAAATTCCCTTGTCTTTAATCTCTTCATGTAAACGTTCTCTGATAACTATAATTTAAGTTTCCTAAATTAATTCTCTGTAGTTGATTCCCTAGTAACTGTGGTTTCTAAGCCACTACAAACAAGAGACAAGCCAAGCTAGCATCTTGGCATTCTAGTCACACCCATGAGTAGCCCTAGGATGACACACAATCAATAACACACCAACAGACTTTCCATAGACACATTGATCCAGGGGTTTCCAAATATATCTCATGATCTGGCTGAATAGCATCACCAGGGAGATGATAAAAATCCAAGTTTCAATACTACCTGCTAGACTTTAAGTTTAAAGCCACAGGAGAAGGCCAGCTCTCTAAGTCTTTTTTTTTTTTCCTTACAAGTTCCTGAAGTGGTACTGATGCATAGCTCAGTTTGAGGTCCACTGGATAAGGCACTGAGGAGTCTTAACCTCTAGAAAGCCACTGTTAAATAAACTTGCCCCTGGTAGTACATCACAGTCAGTACACCAGCATCCTTGCTCTTTATATTCCTTACAACAGAAGTTCTCAAAATGTGGTCCACAGACCACTAGGGGAACCTGAGACACATTCAGGGGATACATGGGGTCAAGATTCTTCTCATAATGCCATGAAGTGATTGTTTGCCTTTTTTGCTGTGTTGATATTTGCACTGATGGTGCAAAAACAATAGTGGGAAATTAGCTTGTGCCTGTGCACAGATCAATCAGTGGCAGCAAACTGTACTGTTATTGTATTCTTCACCACTACACACTCATAGGAAAAAAAAGTCAGTTTTAGCATGAATATCCTTGACAGAAAAGTTACAATAACTAATTTTATTAAATCTTGACCCTATGGACATCTTTTTAACATTTTGTGTGGTGAAAGGGAAAGTGTTTTCCTGGTTGTATCCAGGAAAACGACTTGGGCAATTGTTTGAGGTGCAAGCTAAACTATCTTCCTCATACACAAAATGCAATTTTTACTTGAGAGAACAATTGGCAATAGAAAAAATATGAATTATTAAAACTGAGA
Source organism: Tapirus indicus (assembly GCA_031878705.1). NCBI lineage: Eukaryota > Metazoa > Chordata > Mammalia > Perissodactyla > Tapiridae > Tapirus > Tapirus indicus. The sequence continues at coordinate 5,164,485 of CM062923.1, read as the reverse complement.
CATTTGGGAGACATTTTCTCAAAAAATGGATGCAGCGAGCCTGACATTTCAAAGAAAAAGCATTACAGTATTTGTTGCAGATAATAAAATTTGAGCTCTAACGTGAAAATTAGGATTTTGCAGTAATGCTTGAACCTGCCTCCATGAGCTTGCTAGCTTTCCAACATATAAAGACTTTCCTGGTGAGATGGATGGTACATTAACGCATGTGCTTTTTGATAGTACATAATGATATGAGTTAACACTTCTGTATACGTCCATATTTTCCAAATGACTAGGGTATGGTGTTACAAAATCAAACATAGGCAAAAGTCTACTCAAAGTGCAAGACAGATCGATGAATTTTAATGTAACAAAGTATGAAAAGCTTATTATTACGGTTTCATATTCTACAATGCAACTGACCTTTAAGAAACTATTGTTTGTCAAATTTAGGTGTGGTTCTAGAGAAGAATATCCACAATTATCTGAAAAGACCATGAAAATACTTCTTCCTTTCCATGTACTGTACGACTCAGGATTTCCTTTATACCGGAACCAAAACAACATATCACAAGATAATGAATGCATATATGAAAATCCAACAATCTTCTATAAAGACATTAAAGAGATTTGCAAAAATGTAAAACAAGGCCAATCTTTTCATCCTATATTATATTTGAAAAGTCTTTATTTTTTATTAAAATATGTTTACCAGTAATGGATGTATTATTGCTATTTTAAGTCAACTAATACATAAACATTTTCAATGTTTTATTTTGTAATATGTTTTAATTTGGAATATGATTAATATTGATTGACATCACGCAAATAAAAAAAACCTCCTTAGGGTCCGCAATAACTTAGGCGTATAAAGCAGTCCTGAGAACATAAAACTGAGAATCAACCTATGATGTTTTCTTATCTCTCCTTTTTTTTTTCCACCCTTGTAAATCAGGAGAATAGTTCCATGCCCTTCCTAAGATAGAGAAAAACTCATTTTGTAGGTAGACGTATGTTGGATATTGCTCTGAAAACCTAAGGCTTAGATTTTCCAGAAAAACATTCTTTTTTTCACCATTCTAAAGACTCATTAGCAGTACGTTGTGAGAGATGCTCTTGTTCCATTTCCTCCATGGTGTGGAAGAGGATGGGATGAAAAAGGAAAAAATTGAAAGGAGAAAATTACTCTCCAATACACTGAATTACTAGAAATTTCCAGAATATATTCTCCTATTCTTCTGTATATATGTTCATGCTACTTCCTCTGCTTGGAATCTTCCTAGCCCACATTTCCACTTGAAGAATTTCCACTCATTTTTCAAGACAAGGTTACTTCTCCCTGACCACTCTGCTTTCACTCTCTCCTCCACACTGTTTTAACAACATGGACATTGCTATTTAATAACATTGATCCCGGAAATATTATCATTGGAATCACGAGTTTGGTGGGTATGGAGTTCTCAAGCACCAAGACCAATGTGAAAAAACTCTATTCGTGCATAACTGAATTTAGTTTATATCACAATAGACATTTTACCTGATCGCCTAGAACTTAATAAGCATAAAGTCATGTAATTTCAATCAATTCAGAGTTTTCTTGTTTAAGTCTGAATTTTCCACCTCTCCTTTATGTCCTTCAATTTGCAGCAAAGACTTTGGGTGGGCTGTGGGAGGGAGCTGGTAGGGAAGTGGTGTGACCCTCATGGACTTCCATCTAGGTTCTGCCGAAACATACAACATGCATGCTGTGATTTACATGGCAAGAGCAAGTTTGGTGTAATGTCGGAAGTCAGAAATATTATGGGAATTTGCTGCATAATAAACAGAGTGCATGAAAATGGAAAGTGATGTGCAGTATACAGATGTGAGGAGGTGTGTATCAGAGGTGAATTTTGATGAGCAACAGAGTGCCTAGAAATTTGGGGGCATAAACTTAAAATTAAGGAAAACCCCGATTTTGAGAGCATGACAGTACCATGGAGAGAACAAAATGTGGTTGTAGCGGTAATTGTTTTCGAACCTGGATCTTAGTAATTGCAACTCTGTAAGTATCCAGTATATGAATTTACTGCAATCCACAGATAATGATTCATTCTGTACCCTCTGGATAATAAAAGGGAGAGAATTGACTTTGAAGTGGTGAATCTTGTTATAAATTGAATTCTTCTGATCAAGTATCTTTTGGTCACTTAGAATTCACTTTGAATGTATCCTATTGCAATTTCTCATAAAGTGCTGAAACCTGGGTGATCACTCTCACCTCGGGAAAAAAATGGTGTGCTGAATAGAATTGCAGATTTAGTAATTTTCCTCATTGTTTCACAATCACAGACACATCACATAGAGACAGGCAGTGAATAACAGACTAGTCCATTTCTCCTTACAGCACTTCAATCAGGTTGGCACTTTGGAAAACATCAGTTTTCTAGGAGGGCCCTTCAAGAACTCATTCCGATCTGAAGATGCATCCCCAGCTGATGTTCATTCAGTGTGTTCCTGAAACAAAACGTGATAGGAGATATAAGTGGAAAGAAAAGAGAGTAGAAAAGACAGAAAGACTTGGCTATTTAGGAAAATCCTTCTGTTAAAAAGGACCATTGTGAATCAGATTTGTTTTTCCATTGGCCTACCAAACCCAATCATGTTTGCAAAATTTATATTTCCCTTCCAAATTAGAGTCAACAATAATAAATGCAAAGTGTACAAAATTCCTATATAATTGGTACATTATGTTTAATCTACACTATACTTTACATATATCCATTTTCTCAGTTAATTTTTGCTACAAAATAAGCCATCATAAAATGAAGTGGCTTAAAACCACATCATGTAATATTATTATTGCTCATGATTTCGTGGGTTGGCTGGAGGATGACTGATCTAGGATGGGCACAGCTGGGTACCTCTGCCCGGGCAGTGCTTCTCGAGATGTTGTTAATCAACCTCCTGAGATGCTCAGAGTAGCCCGGGTGTGTTCCTCTCACAGTGATGGCAAAAGTGTGAGAAGACAAGGGGAAACACATAAGGCTCCTTAAAGTCTCAGCTTGGAACTGACATACAGTTACTTCCTCCCCATTCTATTCATCAAAGGATCTGGGCACAAAACGAAGCTCAAATCTAAGGGCAGGAAAATGTAATTCACTTTCACGGGAGAAACTCCAAGTTACACTTCAAAGGATATAGATGCAGGAAGGGGTGAGAAATTAAATTAGTGTCATAATGAGATCTAGAATATTCTTATGTGCCAAAATGGTACATGATCATCCAAAAAGAACACTAATAATAAACAGGTCTTCCAACTAAGGAAACGTGTCTGAACACTTTGGAAAACCACATCACAACTCAGCTCAGAAAGCCACAGGGAAGTTGGCGAGAGTGCCAATACAAACAGGATGGACGTTTCTGATACAGATGCAGAGAATTTTGGAGGAAAGGAAAATAAAAACACAAAATCAAACCCAACAGCCTTATGATACTTGGGACAGTTCCAGGGAAAGATCTTGTACTTGTTTTGTAACATGGCCAGGTAGAAAACAGTCAGCAGATGCTCATGTGTGAGAGAGAAAGCAGCTGGAGAAGGAAACTCACCTTCAGGTGATGTCAGGAATCAAAAAGTTTGTGGTCTTTCCAGTAGGTAGGTGTAGCATCGCAAAAATAAATGAAGAGGCAAGTACGTGGAGATCTCAGGCAGGCAGACAGCTTCAGGAGAGTCGGCTAGTTATACATATTGAGCACCAGCAATATGCCAGGCAGTTTATATGTAATATCTCAAGGCCTTCAAAAACAGTTTGAGGTAGATATTTTTATTCCCTCTTAGAAACAATGCAGCAGAAACCCACTGTGGGCCGAAGTCACTTAGAACCACGGACCTTTAGGTCTAGCTGTAAAGCAAATGTAAATTCATATAAATTTGACTCCAAAACTCATGGTTGGATTCAGTGTCAGAGCCCTAGACCCAGAACAGGGGTGGCCATTGCTCTGGTCGAGCAATGGTCTGAGTGTTCCCCCAAAATTCCTGTGTTGACATGCCCACCCCCAAGGTGATAGTACTAGGAGGTGGGATCTTCGGGAAGTGCTTAGGTCATGAGGGTGGGGTCTTCATGAATGGGATTAGTACTCTTATAAAGGAGACCCCACAGCACTCCCTAGCTCCTTCCACCATGTGAGGACATAGCGAGAAGTCTGTGACCCAGAAGAGGGTCCTCACCTGACCGTGCTGGCACCCTGATCTCAGATTTCCAGCCTTCAGAACTGTGAGAAATAGATTTCTGTTGTTTATAAGGCACCCAGCCCATGACATTTTGTTATAGCAGTTCACATAGACAAAGACTGCCATTGTGAGGGTTCAACACCAAAACCTGAGCTTAGAGCCACAATCAAGTATAATGAGTCTGAAAATCAGGATATAAACCTAGGGTGTGGTTAGGTTCTCAAGTTACCTTCCTAGGTTCAAGTCTGATCAGGAAGTGCTAGGACTGGATGCTTAATATACTGAGCAGGAGGCCTTTTACCCTTTTATGGGTATAAAGAGTGCAGACAGACATCAGCCCTGGGGGCAGAGTAGGCCTAGAGCAGGTCACCCTGTCCCTCTAATGTGGACAGGAGGATCGTGGGAGCAAAGGCCTAGGAAGATCATGTTTTCCCAAAGGCAGTCATAGTGGACTGGAAAAAGCAAGTCAGCTGGTCTTCAGGTCTTCAGCTGAATAATTTTAGGTCTTGTCTCTTTAGCCATAGTGTCTGCCCCTCTTAGCCCTATGCCACCTAAAGAAAGGAGTGACCTTTGGGTCTGAGGAAGCAAAGAAATGCCACTTCAGCCAATCTATGTTCCTTTTCTTTCCCATTAAATCTTATTCTTTTTTGTGTGTGTGAGAAAGATTAGCCCTGAGCTAACATCCGTTGCCAATCCTCCTCTTTTTTGCTGAGGAAGACTGGCCCTGGGCTAACATCTGTGCCCATCTTCCTCCACTTTACATGGGATGCTGCCACAGCATGGCTGACAAGCAGTGTGTTGGCGGGGTATGAACCCGTGAATCCCGCACTGCCGAAGTGCGAACTAAACCACTGCGCCACCGGGCGGGACCTAAATCTTGTTCTTGAGCTCAAGTCTTGACTCATCTCCAGGAAGTATTTCTATATTGATGGCATTTGGATCACTTCTCTGCTATGAATTCAATTAATATAATTTATTGGGCACAGATGGTGACAGGCACTCTAGTAAGTGCTTTAAATTCTTCTAATCCTCATCACAAGCTGGAAGTAGGTAGTGTTATATCAACTCTAGGATGAGGGCATCAAAGCTCAGACATGCTGACCAAGATCACATAGCTAGTTGGTGGCAGAGCCAAGATATCAATGGTCTGTCTGATTAGAAATGCATGTCTTTTATAGACTAAGATATTCCTTTCTCTCTTATGAAAAACAATCGATAGCCCAGAGTTCTACAGATTTGTAATCCTCTTGAAACCATTGTGATCATCATCATGGAATCTACGACAATCTCTTTTTTCTGTGGAGAATGTTTAGTATTTTTTAGCACCTGCAAGACAAGTTTTTGTGGCTTTTATCTCATTCCCTCTCTAATCATTATAATGATTTATTTAAGCCATCAATTTCTATTATTAAATTAGCACAAATTACTTATCGAGTCATTACAGAGGGGCTTTCATTAAGGATCAGTTCCATAAGATGTTCAAGAATCTTCTACTGCTGTGAAAAAAAGACCCACGGAAATAAAAAGAACCCGAAAACAAAAGTGTGTGTGTAATGTGGATATGCACATGGAATTACAAGGACAATTTTATTCACTGATAATCATGTAAATAATATTGACCTAACTTTCTGAAAACCACTCATAAGCACTAGAAATAGCAGTGCAAACACAAAACTAAATTAATGGATTTGCTCATTATTCATGTTACTGGCTGGAATATCCAAAAATTGGTTGTTGATTCTGTTATAAAGTATTATTTTGACTTTAAGAGAAAGAGCAATGAACCAAGATTAACAACATTGAATCCCAAGTGCAGGATTTGCCATTAACTCATGTAGAACTTTGGAAAATAATTCTTTCATGCTAGAATTCCCTAATCTATGAATATAGAGTGGACCGCATATGGTTTCCATAGGGTCTCTTCAGGCTAAGAGTTACACAAATGGGAAGATATATACATATACCATGCTTTGTATAGTCAAAATTATTCCCAACCACTGAATTGTTAATTTGCCTTTCATTTTAAATAATACCATAAAGAAAAATGCAGTTAGCTCGAATAAGATGAAACACATGATCACAATAATATGGAGGTTCCAAGGAAACAGATGTTTTACTTGAAAATCTAAGAATGAGAATTTTTGTTTTCTTGTTAGCATTTTCTTTGCAAATACAGATGATTTTATCAAGTACCTGGATGGGAATTTGTGGCTATCCCCCTTGGGGGAACATGTGCATGTTCTATGTGTGAAAAGGAGGATAAGGATGGTTATTTGGGCAGGGAAAGAGGTGGACAGGAGCGACTTCCATTCATCCTTCCAGGTCTATTTTTAAGCACCGTATTGGAACAGGACGATGTCAGAGTAACACAATAGAAGCACTGGGTCCCCAGCACCAGGAACTGCCATTTCTTCTTTTGTTTGACCTCATTTAGGGGAGGGAGGAGGCCTCTATGGTTTGCATGCCATAGTTTATTTATTTATATTCTTTGATTTTATATTTAGCTGAATACAGTCCTTAGAGATGAATCTTATATTTCTGATTTCACAAGTGTTTTTTTAATTATAGCTGTTGAATTTATAAAATACATGGTCAGCATCTAACAAGATAATCATTACCCTTATTTCTTTTAGTCTATAAATGCTATGAATTGCCCTGATAGACTAATGTTGTATTAAAGCATACTTGTATTCTTGGGATGAATCCTACTAGAATTATGTTGTATTATGTCTTAAACATATTATTGCCAGATTTGGTTAACTGGTATCTTATTATAGATTTGCATATCTGTATTCACAATTGAAATGAACAATAATTTTCTTTCATTGTATTTTCCCTTGGTTTTGGAATCAAGCTTATCTAATTTTTATTCTTTTGCTATTTTCTTGAACTTTTTGTATGAAACAGAAATTAAATTTTGGCTAAAGTTTTGGTAGCAATCTTTTACAAGTCTGGGACTTTTGAGAGGTGGATTTTTTTTTAAAGCATTTTGATGTTTTTGATACTTCTTTTATATTCAAGTGTTTCATTTCCTGCTGCACTGATTTTCAACTATACTGAAGTATAATTTATGTAAATAAAAGGTATCCATTTTAATGTATAGTTTGATGACCTTTGATAGTTTATACACTCATGTAAATTCCACAACCATCGACATGTGGACAATTGCCATTGTTCCTTCCATCCCTTGCCCAGGAAGCCGCTAATCTGCTTCCTGACTATTTACTTGGATCTTTAGTTTTTCTTAACAGTTTTCTGTCGTTCTATAGTTCAGATATTTAAAAAAATTTATCCTAACATTTCATGTTTTCAAAGCTGCTGTAAGTGGTATTTTTTATTTTCCAACAGTTCTTTACTAGTACATATAAATAAAACTATTATTTTGCATATTGAGCTTACATCCTGTTACCAAAACCATTTATTTGTACTAGCAGGTTTGGGGAGGATGTTGTTTAGAGATTTTTATGTTCACAATTATTTCTTCTGTTGAAATATTGAAAAAATATATGTATGCCTTTTATTTTTTCCCCTGTTTTCTTGTATTTGCTAGGACTTCCAGTACTGTGTTGAATAGAAGTAGTCATTGCAGACATCCTCACCTTGTTCCCGTGGCTTGGAAGAACATTTTCAGTCTTTCTACATTAAGTATGCTGCTAGTTGTAGGTTCTTTCTTGTTGCCCTTTATCGATTTGAGGAATTTTCTCTTCTGTTCCTTGTTCCTTGAGAGATTTATCATGAGGGTATTGGATTTTGCCACTTTTTTTACACCCATTGTTATAATCATATTTTTTCCTTCCATACTGTTAAGATTGTGAATTACATGGATTGATTGACTAAATCTTGTATTACTGGGATAAACTCCACCAGATCATGATAAATTATTGATTTTTTAATTGCTGGATATATATTAGATTTTTTAGCTATCTCTATTAGTTAGAGTAAAGCTATGTTTTTATAACAGAAAGTCTCAAAAATACAATGGTTTAAGAGTAGATGAGTTTATTTTTCTCTCACATGGTAGTATGGTGACCATTTTAGGCAGGCAGGCTAGACTGGGCTTAATATGTTCTAAGAAGTCACTTGAAGACCTGCGTATGTTCCCAGTCTTTCTTCCACCATCCACTGTGGCAGGACCGTCGCTGTATGATTGAACTGGGTTGCCTTTATATCCAGGTGCCCCACATCTGGGTTGAAGCCAGTTAGACAAAATGAAAGTGAAAAAACAGGAAGGAAACATAAGTTTACCATATTAAGGCCCAAGTATCATAGTGGTATACACCATATCTGTTTCTATTTTATTGAAGATTTAATCATGCCCATATATAGCTACAGGGGAGACTGATAAAGTGTAATTGTGTGCACAAGAAGAAGAGGAAAACAGATTTTGGTGGACGGGAAGCAATATCTGAAACACGATTATTTGCTATTGTTTTCTAATTTTATTGCATTATGCTCATAGCACATTGCCTGTGCAATATTGGTTTTTGAATTTGTAAAGACTCTAATGCTTGAAATTTGAGATTTTATTATTTAGATCATTTTATCTCTCCTAATTATATTTGTCTTTCTGATCAATTTGGGAGAAGCATACCTTAAATTCTTTAAATAAAAATATAGATAGGGGCCAGTCCTGTGGCCTGGTGGTTAAGTTTGGTGTACTCCACTTTGGAGGTAAAATTCAGTTCTGAGGCACAAACCTACACCACTCGTCAATGGCCATGCTGTGGCAGTGAGCCACATACAAAATTGGCACGGATGTTAGTTCAGGGCAAATCTTCCTCAGCAAAAAAAAAGAGATACACTTATTTCTCTATGAATTTCCGTTGTCACTTTATAAAATTTTAGTTTGTATTGTTAGAGGCATGTAAGTTCTTAACAGCTATAACTTCTTTTTCCCTTTACCAATATATAATGCCCCTATTTGTCACTGATATATTTTCTATTTTGCTAAAACAGAAGTATTAAATAAGACCCAGAATCTCATAGTGTAACGCCCAAAAGGTCCAAGTTTCAGTTGAAAATACCAGTCATTCCAAGTACCTGAAAGAGATCAAACTGAATGAAAAAAAGATAATCAATAGATGGAGATAAAAAGACGGAAATAATGTTAGAATTATCTGGCAGAGATTTTAAAGCAGCCATTGTTAAAATACTTCAATGACCAATTACAAACACACTTGAAACAAATGAAAAAATAGAATGTCAGTAAGAAATAGAAAGAAAAAAAAAAGAAAGAATTGAAGATATAAAGAAGAGCGAAATGGAAATTTGGGAAGTATTCATTTTTCAATTTTCAGTACAATAACTGAAACATTTTTAAATGAAAATCTTTAATTTTGTAGTGTAGATCCTGAGAAAATGTAAAGGACAAGTTACTATTTTAAGGATATAAATCTCTTTTCCACAATTTGCAAAAACTCCCCCCTCCCCCACTTTGTGATAGCGTGTGGTAATTATGCATTTGAACACATACAAACGTGGTTACAGAGTTTTGTTTTCTGAAAGATGGATCATCAGCATGGACTGCTAGTACTCCATTCTCTAAAATTAACCTTGAAGAAACTAAAAAACAGAAAAGGAGGGAGAGGATTTTTCCTGGTACACTTGTGGAGACGTCACAGCCATCCAGACAGTTTAGTAACAGGATCAGAGGACAGAATGGGGAGACTTTAGACTTTGCTGTTGCCTCTCCCCCACATTACACTGGGAGGTCCATTGCTTACCCTCTTGTCACTGGAAGGAGAAATTAGCAGCAATAGCTGATGATGGAACTCCTCCTGTTCTTTCTTTTCTTTCTCTTTCTCTCCCTCCCTCCCTCCCTTCCTTCCATCTTTCCTTCCTTCCTTCCTTCCTTTCTATCTCTGGGTTAAAAGTGCAACCTGATTAATTCACTCAGAATTTTTTTGAACTTTAAGTAACTAGTTTGGGTAGACAGAATTCTGCAATCCCCCCAAAAGTTGCAAACCACTTCTTTCAACTAATTTCTTAACTGCCTGATAAAATGCTTTATTATTTTCGCAGTTTTACAGTCTGTGTCAGCTACAACTCTGCCAATATTGCAATGTCTTCTCTTTTAGAATTCTTCTCATTAAATAAACCGCATGTTTTGTCCAATAATATCCTCATATGGCCCAAGAGTCAAATAGCTAATCTTCTGTCAATTTGTATTTAATCAAGACTACCATAATTATTGCTCTCTGTGTTCAAATGACAGTTTGTTGAGTGCTTGATATATTTCTGTCAGTGCTTGTTCTAGGCGCTGAGAGTACAAAAGTGAGGAATATAGACACAATCTTTGCTCAAGCAACTTACAGTCTAGTTGGGGAGCCTGGTAATTAGCAGTTCAGATAAATCATGTCGAGGAATCTAAGGAAGCTTGCTTCGAAGGGAGAAGGAAGGGAACGTGAGGTTTTGCACATACCCTGACCTCTTGGCATTTCATATTCTTTTTTTATCCCCTGTTTATCCTTAAATGTTATTGTATGCCCCATTTTCCCCGGTGCTCTTCCTTTTCCTTTCCAACCCATGGTAAATATTTTTAGACTCAGAATTTAGACTTGGAAGGGACCATATAAATCATGCAGTTAGATTTCCTTGTTTTGGAGGAGAAGGACCACACGAGTGAAGTGACCTGCTCAGGGTCCCACAGCTAAGCAAGGGCGGAACTGTCTTCTGGGTCCTTCCAGTCTCTTGATCCCAATGCTCTTGTCCTCCCATCTCTGACCACAGATGTAGAATCATCTGGCTTCACTATTTATTTATTTGACCCTGATCATTACTGCCCTTTACTGTTAGTTATCCACCAGGTGTACATCCCTCAGTTGTACCAGGAGCTTCTTGAACCCAGGGAGACTCTTTTCTGTTCTCTGCAATCTACCAGTCTCCAGAAGGGCACCTTACTCCCTTCTGGGACTTTTCCAGCTTTCGGAAAGATTTAGATTTGCTTCCAGGCTTAGTACTTACTTGAGAAAATTATTTACCCTTTTGAGTCCCAGTTTCCTCATCTGTAAAAGGCAGATAATAAAAGAGCTTACCTTATGTTTTTTGTTTTCGTAAATGAGATCATGTATATAAAGTTCATGGTTCAACTCTGTAGGTGGTCATCGATTGGCTGGGGTTCTGCAGCTGCCGTTTAACCACTTCCTTTGCTCATTCCATTTCTTTCACAAGGAATACCCTCCAGGTTCCCATATCATCTTGTGACTGACACCTGCCTTAATCTTCTGCCCTACCCTCCTGATTGCAGTTAATGACTTTCTTACCATCACACCACATTTTTCTTGAACTTTTATTAATTCACAGAATTTACTCTGCTTTCTCCATGTCAGTTTAGTCTTCCCAGACTAAATTGTAAGCAATTTAAGGTCAGAACATGTAAATTATTCATCTCAGTCAGTGTCTCCCTGATATCTCAAAGGGAATAAGTGGTAAATAAATGCTTCCATAATAAGAACACGTCAAAATCCATTGGTTTAGTCATCTGGGAAGTGTTAGTGAACACTACACGGTTCCACTTTTGTACCACTGCTTAGCTCAGGTGATTAACATACAAGGATCCTGAGGAATTGTGTTTTAATAAGCTGATGGTAGAATGAATAATAAAGCTGAATTGTGTAGGCTCAATTTGGTAGCTAAATATGAAGCTCGATTCTTGGCCTGACAGGTGGCAGTGGTTCAAGTTTCTGAAGACACCTGAGCTTGACCTCCCACCTCCACTATCAGCAGAGCTGCCAGAGACTGAAGAGCAGAGAAAGCTTGCCACACCTCTCTGGGACGAGACGTGAAATACTCTTGAAAGAAGTCCCGTCACAGCTAGTTCCAGGCATGGCGAAGATCAGGGGAAGAAGCTGGTCTCTGCCCTTGCGATGGTGTGTACACTCCTTTCCGCAGCAGCGAACCTCATTGTCGGCACAAGTCTATCCAGAACTTTTTATGAACATTAAACTGGTCTTCCTCTAGAAATACTAAATCCCTCTGACTGACGAGAAAAGCCATAAATCACCAAAACACAACCAGGAAAATAGAAGAAAAAGAGAAAGAACCCTTCTTTTTATGTCTTAAAACACCTTCTTATATTTCACCTCTGTGGTCTGTTTCTGTTTGGAGTTCATCTTTGGTTATAGACCCGTGAGGTATTGGTTTTACAGCTTTTGCTCAGGTCCTGGGTCAACCTTTGCAGTTTGGGCCCAGACATCTGCATGATTTAAGCAGAGAATAAGTCTGGCAGGCATATCCTCAACTTTGACCCAAGAATAAATATGAGGGGGAGTAGTCTTATCAAAAACAAATCCCTTAGAACTGCCTAGAGAAGTCAACACAGAAAAGACTTTTTTGTACATCTGTACAGACTCTTTTTCTCTGTTTATCTTACTTCCATTTTTTGTTACATGACTTTCTCACAGCTTTTACGATGGGCATATGTGTATATTTAAAATGTGCTAACGCATACTTAAACACCCCAATGTGTTACATTGTGATATGCATTCAAAGCTTCATTAAAATAGCGACAACAAAAGGCTGACTACGAGAAAAGTCCCAAATTCAGAATTAGCTAAGTCCTGTTGAACTCGAATTCTCTTCTGGCAGTAAGCAAGAAATATACCAGGAAAATATTAATGCTTCCAGGACCTTCCCCTGACAGCTCAACGTGCCTTCCCTTTGTTCCACTGATTTACAGGTGCTGAAGCCGAAGGACACATTTTAAGGCAGACACTTGACAATAGCGCCCAGGATGAGGCTTTGTCTCAGCAAGCCCTTCTAGATTAAGTCTAGGTCACATTCTTCCCCTTTGTGTACACATCGTGCTTCCTCAGAAAGCGGTGAGGGACACATTGTTGGGATGACCTTGGCCTCCTTTTGTCTTTGAATCCTTGTCATTCAGCTAAGCCTTCATTCCCAATTGCTGAGACTAGGTTTAGGCAGCATCAGGGAACAGAAAGGCAAGGCTGAGGGGAAGACCCTTTGTGTGCTTTTGTCAGGAAGAGGCAGGGAAGAAATGAACTTCCTCACGTGTATGGTGCAGATGCTAACGGTGACTTACATCAGAGTGTTGTTATGAAGAATAACTAGGAAAGGGTTGTAAATTCAATGAGACGTGTTTATTAATTAAATGACAACAAATGTTGCTTAGAAACTGGCAATTTTTTCTTGGTTGGCAGGACAATGGGGTCAATTTTTTTTTCTTCTCTCGATTTTGATTCATTGCCAGCAAGGAAATATGTGGCTCTTCCTTTTGTCAATTTATTTTTCTAACTAAATGCAACTCTCGATGGCAGGGGCCAACTACATAGTCAAACTTATCATGTATGGAAGGAGGCCCTTCGATGCCAAGGACAAGCACGCAGAGCTCCATGGAGACCCAGAGGCTGCCAAAGGGTGGAGGGCCTGCCTCCATGATGCCCGGCGATGGCAGTCATGGCAGGGAGCCATCTGCTCAAAGTAGTTAACAGGCAAAGTACCAACCTTCTCTTCTTTGGGGGCTGGGAAATGGAAGATCACAGCCTAAAAGAGGTTACTCTATTGTAACAGAGTAGACCTGGCCCCGTCGGTCAGATGCTGAGGTGCTGGTATCATTGATCATATTGAAACAGCGTGAGAATTTCATTTACGAAAAAAGGACAGACCAAGTCGACACCCGAGTTTCGGGGAGTGCTTCACAGTCAGGACCCAGCCTTCCCAGGGGAGCTGGAGTTAATGTCTGGCATGGAGTGTTTTAGGGTAGAGACCCAGATATCTACAGTGCTTTTCTGGCCCACCATTTTGCTGTCTGCAACGTCATCTTTCTTGTTTCCTTGGCCTTACTGTCTCACTGTCTGGATCGCTCTCAACCAGCTGCTCTTTACTGAGGGCCTCCTGGGAGTGGGGCACTGCATTAGCAACTTACTGTGCTCCAGCCACCATTTGCAGAGCGGGCCGTCATCTCCTATTTATGCCGACCACTCACTTCATTCATGCACTTTCCTCTCTTGCCCCTCTAATCTTTGTTCTTCTCCAGCTCTTCTCACTCTTCTAAGCCTGGTTCTTTTTTTTTTCTGGCTCCTGACCACTGACTCTTAGTTTCCTAAATTTGGCTATTACTTTCATGCTTGATGCAAACCTGGAGAATATCAACCTCCAGGAGCTCCCTCAAGAGCAGACCCAACCATCAGAGACCAGAATAGAAGGTGGCATGGCCAATTCATTGGCCACCATGAGCGACTGAGGCTGCTGGCAGTTTACCTCCCAGAACACCCAGTCTTTAATTGTTCAAAGAAGTCTACTTTGGGTATCAGAGACTTTCTCCCTGGGCTCCTTCATAAGACTAGCTCTGAGCTTTCAGAAACCGTACTCTGAATTTTTCAGTCTAGTTTTCTGAAAAATTTAGCAATTTCTGTGGGTCTAGATATTAGTATGAAACCCAGGAAGTCTAGTGGACATGACTTCATAGGAAGACAGACATGATCCATTTGAGGCAGGATAGAGGGGATGGGGAGGTGGGGCAAGGTGATATGATAAAAGAAAACTTTTATCATAACTGTGAAATAAAATTGTATTCTTTATCATTCCCTGAAAAGACAGAAAAACACAATAAAAAGAGCATAGACTGAAGCATTAGAGCTGTGTTCAAATCTGACACATCAATTCCACAGCTCTCTGAGCCTGACCCTCTTCACCTTAAAGGTCAGATACGAATGTGTACCCATGATACTCTGGTATAGAATCAAGTCACATGTGTAAGGCGTCTGACCCATTGCAGATGCTCAGAAGGACTCAATCTCCTCTTCCTCCTTCACATTCTTATAAGATTACATTTTTCAGAATGTTTTTGTGTGGTATCTTTGGTTTTTTCATGGTCTGCTCTGTTTATTTGACCTGAACTTTGGGTTTAAACATTTTTTTTTTGGCTAGTCTTTCCTCCCCCAAACAAACACATCATTAAGGAACAAATGCTTGGTGGTTTTAGTGTGATTATTAATAAAAATAAAATATTAACATGGGGGTTAAGAGGGATTAATATGGGCCTAACACTGATCCACACTTGATTACCCATTATGCTTCCATGCCAAAGATAAAGAGGATCTAGGGAAATCCTTCCTGTCCCTTGGAAAGTTTATTAAAATGATAAATGAGGTTTTGGTGGCAGTTAAGCAACTATAAAGTATTCTCTTGTGGATAAACTCCACCCCTGCTTGTTAGGAGCGTTCTGACTAGGAGAGCTGGTGTTAGCACCAGAAGCTCAGGACTGGGTTGTCAGGGTTACTGAGACTCCAGGATTCCTGGACACAGAATATTCTAAGACTACCACTGGATAGATCATAAATATTAGACATTCTGAAACCTCCCTCTGCCTGGACCATTTTCTTAGAATTCATCTCAAGAGAAACAGTCAATACATTAATTTTCCTAATGGAATTCAGCACTGACAGGGAATAATGAGGAGGCTTCATAATGGCCTCATTTTCCATCTGTCCTGGCCACCAGTGACTGTATTCACAGGACCGGTTACAATTAAGAAACAGCACTCCTGCCTAGATTGTCTGTCATCTTATCAAAATGCAAGAAAACTTTGTTCAGAATTCAGTCTCATAAACACGGTTTTAAGGTACATATATACATTTCAGAGAATCCCTGGGCCCCTAAGTCTTGGTATAGTTCAAAAATAGAACAAGCATTTTCTTTCTACATTCTTCTGTAACATATTGCCAGAATTCTAAATGTTCAAGTCAGAAGTAGATGTCTGGTTACTTTATGGGTAGTGCCATGCCAATGTTTTGGTATGCTTACCTTTATGCTTCCGACATATGCCTGTTTGAAGGAAGTTAAGGATTTGTGTGCGCCTTTGTCAAGCTTTTATATTATTAAGTAGCATCTCCAAGCATATTTTACAATCTAAAGGAAGACAAGAATAAAATTTACCTCCGGGCTTATTGGGAGGATTAAAAGAAAACACAATATGTGAAAAGACTAGCACAGCTCCAGGCATGCTATAGCTGATCAAGGCTTGTATTCCAGCTATAAAATCGTAATCGCAGAGGCTTCCTCACTTTCTGGTTTGTGTAGTTGAACAAAAAATAGCTGCTGAGTAGAGGGTCTGGATGTCTCAAATAAAGTGGTATTTTTATCCATTAACATGTGAAATATTCCATCATATCAAGTGCTGTCATGGTGGTGGGAGGGGGGCAGGTACCATAGTTGACAAGAGAGTTGAAAGGAGAACATTGGTGAAAGAGGTCAGAGCAGCTATAGGACCCTCTGGGGACTCACCAGACTCAGAAATTGTGCTATTGTTTCCAGTGTTCAAAGGTCTCACCAACTGACCCAAGTCTACCTTTTTATCTGCAGACCAGGAGAGGTATTTACATACTGATGTTATTAGCTGCATCATTTCTTCCATTTGAAATCTACTCCTATACCCACCCCCCACTCCAAAACCCTGCAATAGAAATATTACCCAGGATCCGCACAAATGTTTTCCCTCTATGTAGCTGTCCTGATCACATCTGGAAATCAACTCTCTGCACTGTGAGCTTGTCTAAATGCCTGTGTATGTGTGTGTTTGTGCTGCATTCACATGGTACTTATCTTATAATGCCTAATAGTATAATTTACCTGCATAATCTCCTGTAATAGATAGCAATCCCTTAAATTTATGCCATCTAAAGACCTGGTAAATCATTAGAAAGACACGATGTAGGAGAAAAACAAAAAGAGAATTTTGCAAACAAACAAAACCAGGTCCAAGTTGGGGTAGTCTGTTTGGAAAGGCCATGAGAGTTGTAACCAACAGTTTAAATTCCAGCATCATCTGTAAAAAAAAAAAAAAAAAGCTATTATGTGCTATCTCTTTGAGATTGAATTTCTTCATATATAATAATATATATCTTGCTGGATGATTGCAAGGATTATATAAGATAATGCATATTCAGCCCCTGGCAACTGGCAGACACAATGAAAGGTAGCTGTTATAACTCTACTCACTGAGGCGTGGGGCTAGGGGTTCGTTCTTATCAAACATGTCCTCAGTTCCAGGCATTTTGCAGGTGAGCTCTCACAATTATCCCTGGGATCTCACACTACAGCTGAGAAACCTGCATCCCCCAGCGGGTAAGTATTGTGTCCAAAGTCAGCCCATGCTGTGGCTTGCCGAAGACGGTGTGAACCTGCGTCTGGACCCCTCCTCCCCCCATACCACACGGCTTCTCTGGGAGATTTTACGCAGTCAGGGGCAGAAGATGTGAAGGTTCCAGGGAACACCAAAAAACCCACATCCTAAATCAAGCACGCTTTCATTTTGGCCAGCCACAAATGCTCAGGGACGCCACACTGTTCTTACTCCCAACATACGCAAAGGGCATCTCATGTGCTGCAAAGCCTTGACTCTCTCAGAATTCCAACTATGAAGAAACAGCAAGGTACACGTGGGCACGGTAACATTCTTGAGACCAAAACAGGGACACCAAAGTATGATAATATTCATTATTTATATTTAATAAATTATTCCTTTAATCCACTCCCAGAATATTTGTCACAAAATATTTGTGTAACAATGAATTTAAGAAATAGAGTTCATTGTTGTTACAGGTTGAATTGTGCCCCCCACCCCAAATTCATATGTTGGAGCCCTGACCCTCAGTCCCCCAGAATGGATTGTATCTGGAGACACGTCCTATACAGAGGTCATCAAGTTAAATGGAGGTCATTAGGGTGAGCCCTAATCCAGTCCTTATAAAAAGAGGAAATTTGGAGACAGGTGCACAGAGAGAGGACAACGTGAAGGCACAGGGAGAAGAAAACCATCTACAAACCAAGAAGAGAGGCCACAGAGGAAACTGCCCTGTCGACACCGTGATTTGGGACTTTCAGCCTCCAGAACCGTGTGGTCGAAGCTTCCAGGTGTGCAGCCCTTTGTCACGGCAGCCCCAGGAAACTGAAACAATTGTGCACCAGATGGAGTGTGGGCCAGTCATGTTACGTCACTTAAAATTGCATGATGAGTGATTTCCACTTTGAACTGTTTCAGGCATCTTTGTGACTATATTTGTCACTGAAATTAACTCAAAAGTCTAAATGTTAGACCATTTAGAACTTGAAGTGGGTACATCTGACACAATTCTGAACCAGAAACGATAATAATAGGCATGTTGGCTTCAAGCAGAAGGTAGCCCAAAGCTACCGCAATCGCCACCTGCATGTGCTCATCCTGCGTTAGGAGAACTTCTGTGGACAAGTTTACAATCTGCAATTTGGCCTCTAGTAGTTGTTCATTCTTACGTAAACCTAATTTTTCAATACAGCAGGTTACGTATAAGTAGAGTCAAGAAACAAAAGTTTTATTTAAGATCAGCTACATGGCATTAGGTGATGCTACCGCCTGAACATGTGTGTCTCCCCAAAATTCGTATGTTGAAATCCTAACTCCCAAAGTGATGGTGTTAGGAGGTGGGGTCTTTGGGAGGTGATTAGGTCATGAGGGCAGAGTCCCCATGATATGATTAGTGCCCTTCTAAAAGAGACCCCACAGAGCTCCCTTGCCCCTTCTCTCACATGAGGACACAGTGAGAAAATGGCCATCAATGAGGAAATGGGCTCCCACCAGACAACAAATGTGCCAGCGTCATGATCTCGGACTTCCAGCCTCCAGAACTGTGAGAAATCAACGTCTGCCGTTTAGTAGCCACCCAGTCTGTGGGGTACTTTTTATAGCAGCCAGAACGGACTAAGACAGGTGAGTTCTCCACATCTTTGCTTCTCCATCCCTATGGCCGCCTATTTCTTCCTGCCCCCACGCTCTTCCCTGGAAGTTGTGAGGTGAAACTGGCCTGCAATGAGAAAAAGCTGTGCTCTGTGGAAGAATTCAAAGTTCATTTACGGACTTCAGACTTTCGGAATTTGTAAAGCAAGTGTTTTTGGATCTCTATTGTGGAAACTCTTTTCAAAATAAGTAAAGTCAATGGAAACCCAAAATGTACAAGTTCTAACCTGAGCAAAAGGCTTGGCAAGCAATGTCATCTAAGAACAAAGCAGTCAGCTTCCTTGCTCTAGAGACAAAACACATTATTTCTGTGACATGCTTAGTCTCCATCTGCTCAGAGAAAAGGAGTGACTCTCCCATATGCCTTACTGTTGGGCTGTGCTTGCCTACAAGCGTGGCTCTCCCCACAATGCAGAATTGAGCATTAAGTAACTTTAGGCTGCTCTAATGGAAATAGCATATGGGTACTAAATGAATGAAAATAAATGAATACCTTGATTATTTTGCTCTATTTTTGTGTTAATAAAAGCAACTGCCACTAATCGCTGATCAGTTTCTAACAATTTTGGTAGATATATTATTTGTTTTCTCTGAAGGATTCTCAAGCAATACCCATCATACTCATTGTCAAAATTATATATTCATGAAAAAAATTTAAATACCACCAATTATGTTATATGGTCATATTTTCCACATAAACATAGGCATTTATTTCCTCTAGCAGTACCCAGAGCCAGCACAATATGTAATTTGCTAGGCTATTTGGCAACTAAGAATGATTAAGACCCTGCTGTTTGCAGTTAATATGGTGCATAAGTTGAGTTTGAGGCCAGAAAAGGAAATAGGGCTGATACGGAATTGTGCCTTTGTTTGTGAGAGTGAAAGTTTTATGGGACATCATGCCTAGTTTGGTAGGATATTGCTACAGAAATGATAAAAGGAAAAAGAAAAAGTTTTACTTCACTTAATATTTGTGTATTCTATTCTTAATTTTAGCAAAGAAGATAAGGTGAGCCAGTGTCGGGATCAAGACAAACTCACTTAAAAAGATGGACTAGAAGCAAATAGAAAATTACAGATAAAAATCAAAGAATTTAGGGGCTGGCCCAGTGGTGTAGTGATTGGGTTCACACATTCCACTTTGGCGGCCTGGGGTTTGCGGGTTCGGATCCCGGGCGCCCACCGACGCACTGCTTGTCAGCCACGCCGTGGCGGCGTCCCATATAAAGTAGAGGAAGATGGGCATGGATGTTAACCCAAGGCCAGTCTTCCTCAGCAAAAAGAGGGGGATTGGCAACAGATGTTAGCTCAGGGCTAATATTCCTCACACACTCACACACACACACACACAAATCCAAAGAATTTAGGAAACATTTAAAAATGTTTGTAGAATGAACGAATGAGTGACATTTTTTTTCCTCTGGAAGACTTGTTATATAGACCTTCAGGTGGAATTATTAGGCAAGGGAAAGTTCTGATGGGAAACAAGACAAGGCTACAGAGAAAGGGTCACCTATTTCCAAGAGGCACCATCTCCTGTTCAGGGCTTAGTCTAGAAGGATTTGCTCACTGTCCCTGAAAACTTCCCAGTGTGGAGAGAGGTGATTAGGGCTCAGTCCTCCAAACTGGCTGGGGAAGAAGGGAATGGTCAGAGCAGCTGATGAGGTGGCTCTTGCACTGCTCTGCAGTCAGGACAGTGAACAGGGAGGTCACGGCCATGTGCTCAAGTGTGTAGTCCCTTAGAACCAGGAGCGCCAACCAGACCCTAGGAGATAGCGACCAGTACAGGGCAAAAGTGGTTAGGAAAGCTCAGGGGAACGTGCAGATTGTGCATTCATTACCATACTCCAAATACAAAGTATGATGAGATCAAAATAAACGCATGGTTTTCCTTACCAGTCGGACATTTGTCTGCAGTCCTCCGGGATAGTGCACTAAGAACAACTGTGTAACAGGAACAAAAGAGGAAGAAAGATGGAAGGCAGCGCACCAGTAGCGGATACTAACATTCCCTGTTAACGCAGAGGGATCTGGGCCCAGAATTAGGAGTAAACGAGAGCTGATAGAGTGGAGAGAGGTCAGCAGCCAGCACTAATCACCTGTGTGGCCCTGTGGTCACTGTTACTGCCACAAAAACTAAGCCCGATAGAGCAGTCTCGATGCCGTGCAGGTAGGAATTGATGCAACACACAGCTGTCGTCCAAAACATACTGAAATTTTGCCCCAATTAAAAAAATCTTTGAATCAGGAAAGACTGGACACCCATCTGGAAGTCTCTGGGGGAGAACTGAGGAGGCAGAAATCTTGATATGACTGCGAGAGCTACCTTTGCAGGCGTCCACATCAGGGGAACTCCCCGTTTAACCTTTAAATCATCAGCTGCCCCATGCCTCTGCCCTTCAACCCCCGGCTCCGTGTTCAGCCAATCAGTGTACTAACCCAACGGACTACATTATTCTGTACCTGAGTCAGCTTCGTTCAATTTAATTTTGAGATGCCCCAAAGCACCAAAAGGTCAGCCTCTCTCTCTCAGACTATAGGCCACTGGAATGCAGGAAGTTTCCCGCTGAAGGCAGTCTGGAGAGCATTATTAGAAAGTGACTACCCTTGATCAGGTCTGTTTTCTTTGGGACCAGGATTGCCACCTCCTCTGAGGATCTACTGAGGTGGAGGCAGGTGGCTCCTTGTGGGAGCTGCTGTATAGGGTTCCAGCCTCAGATGGAATCAGAGTGCTGTGGAGGAAGAAGCTCTTGAGATCTTTACAACTCTGGAATTCTATAGATCTGTGGTATCTTAATCAAGACATTCTTTTCTCTTTCCTTTTTTCTAGCCATTTGGTTTTGGCAACAACTTAAGAATTCCAGAATATAGCCCTGGACTATTGCCCTGGCTAGGTTGCCTTGGAATGGATCTGCTGAGAACCTCGGGTTAAAAGAAGGTGTTGTAAGTAGCAGAATGGACTGTGGGTCAGGTTGCAGAGTCCACTGAGGTTAGATGGAGACCTCTCATGGTCAGCAGGGCCATTGAGGTGGTACCTCTGTGGGCCCAATGTCTCTTCACCTCCTTATCGTTACACATCATGTGTGAATGACGATAGTGACAATGACTCTGATGTTTACTCTTCACAGATATTTCTGTGCTAGGAGAGAGAGTGGGATGTGCAAGAATCGTCAGGCCACACATGGAATTAATTTAATCCACCACACAAATGCACTGATATAAAAATGCTCTGCTCCTTTAGTAACATCACAAGTGTGGAAAGGAAGGTCAAGAGAATTAAGTTGTTGGAACAGGTTCTGAGAGATGATTACTTTGGAAATATTTATCCTCAAGGAGATGGGAATCTGCAACATCCAGCACTCTCTCATATTCTGGGTTCTCTCCAGTGTCTCCATCCACAAAGACTATGGATCTATCCCTGGACTCCATCTCTTAGGTTGTCAAGCTTAGGCAGAGTATTTCACCTATCTGATTACATAATCTCTTTTTTACAGGCTTCAAGTTATGACTATTCTATGCAATTTTTTTGACAATGCAGCATTTTAAAAGAATGTCTTGAAGAGAAATGAGTGATTCACATTTGTGGGGGTTTGCATTCTGAAGAAGGCCTGGACACAGGTGTTCTGGGGCCAGCATTCCCCTAGACAATGTGAGTCCTCCTGTAGAGCTGGCCACGGTGGGCACGGTCCTCAACCTAGGCGGCTGCTCTCTGCCTGGCACAATCAAAGCCTCCTGCAGGCAGAGATGTGTCCTAACTGTGTGGGGCTGATGTCTTGGTGGATGAAATCCACGTTTCTTTTAGGCATGGAAAACTACAAGAGGAATATTTTTCTATCTTTGCTCTAAATGTATTGTGTTTTTTAAATATAAGAAATTGACTTCCATTAAATCAATGTAAACATGACCCTGAACTGCTTTCATGTCTCACTTTATTTAACTGAGACAAGCAATTGAATCAAGATGTTGAAAAAACTCCAGAAATCATAAGATTTATCTCCAACTCTTAATAATTTCTCAATATAACTCAATTCTTGAGCTGCTAACCACAGAAAAACCAACACCTTGAGTCATTAGAATGAAAGGCAAGGCCTCCTTTGTGGTTGCAGCTCCAAGCTCTATTAACTGTGTCCATGCCCGGCTTGGCAGGGCACACGATGTGCACAGCCAAGAGAAGGCTGGAGTTGGCTCTTCCCAGTGTCCTGCTGTCCCTCGGGTGTGGAAAAGAAATAAGGGTGGGGCCAGGATGCTGATGATCCCCATCAGAGTAATGCCCTCTGATTTTCCTGCCTGAGATAGACAAAGCTGGACACTGGCTGGAGTGGTAAGGACAGATTTTAATCAGTGATGTACTATTGCAATGAGGGAAAGAGTCCAGCATGAACTGAACTCCACTTCAATTTGTACAGAGGTGATTGGGCATTTTAAAGGGAGAATTGGGAAATGGGGCAGGGGTTGAGCAGAGGCTCAGTGGAGGCAGGAAAGTGACAAATTACAAAAAGTAGGAAGAGGGGCTTGGTTCATCCGAAACCCACCTGGGTTTGCTAACTGGTGCTTATTGAAGTTAGGCTCCTGCCCTCCACAGAGGCTGGGACATGGGGCCCCTGTCTTCAGGGGTTAGCTGGAATAGTCAATTCTTTCAGCAGCCTTGAGTTTCCTCAGACACTTTAAGGGAGGACTAGACTCATGGCCTTGAGCTGTTGGAAACTGTTAGTGTTTGTTCAGGTCTTTATAGGCCAGGGTTGAGCCCAGTTGAGAAGAGGGCTTGGATGAGCCTGACTGGAGTTAAGTCAAGGAGAGTCTTTGCCATCTCTCACGGAAAAGGTTTTTCTCTATTGAAGAATTTTTTTTTCATTATTCTTTTTTTTTTTTTTTTTGGTGAGGAAGACCAGCCCTGAGCTAACATCCGTTGCTAATCCTCCTCTTTTTGCTGAGGAAGACTGGCCCTGGGCTAACATCGTGCCCATCTTCCTCCACTTTATATGGGACGCCGCCATGGCATGGCTGACAGGCAGTGCGTCGGCGGGCGCCCGGGATCCGAACCAGCGAACCCCGGGCTGCCAAGCGCGGACTAAACCGCTGAGCCACCGGGCCGGCCCCCTCATTATTCTTTCTTGGTTGCTCTCTCTCTCTCTCTCTCTCCTCCTCTCTCTCTTATTTTACTTTTAGGTGTTACTTCTCCATCCTGCCATCTGCCATTCTCTTTGCATCTCGCCAGAATCCTTAAATCTCTTCATTAAACACTTCCCTTAATCAAGTTACTTCTGTACCTGCAGTTCTAATTCATTAGACTGGTATTAGAAAGAGCTTGACTTTACAGGAAGATTCCTATTTCACTAGTATATAATTTTTAAAATGGAAGATAAACCCAATTGTTAAAATAATATATAACACTGCTTTTCTACATAGGACAAAACAAATATTTGGGATTACAGCACTCTCAGATTGAAAGGTCTTAGGGACCAACTGTTTCATTTTACAGAGGAAGAAACTGTGGGCAAGAGATGCACAAATTTCTCTTTGGGATGCTCTTGACAGTCCCCACGTCACGATGCATTGGAGGAAATTCCCAGGATCTCCTTAAGACCCATTGACACAACAGTTTCTATGCTGACGTCCTGCCGCCTCTGTGGGACTCTTCTCAGGCATGGAGGCACAAGTCCTCACTCTTCCTGGATCCCACAAACCTCCTGTAGCTTCTGCCAGAATCTCAAATCTCAGCTTTGTGAATGTTTCTTTTTCTTCCCACTATCTTTTATTTTTATTTTTTTTCCTATCCCCCAAGTTCCTTCCCTCCCACACTTCCTTCTGATCCAGGACCAGTCTTTTGAAATTTTACATCCAATGTTGACTCTTTTCAGTATTGGAGATTCTGCTGTGACATGTTATGGGTTAAACTGTGTCCCTCCAAAATTCACATGTTGAAGTCCTTATCCCTCGAACCTCAGATTATGACCTTATTTGGAGATAGGATCTTTGCAGGTGTAGTAAGTTAAAATGAGGTCATTAGGGAAAATTCCAATCCAATACAACTGGTGTCCTTATAGGAAGAGGAAGTTTGGAGACAGACAAACACAGAGGGGGAAGAAAATGTGAAGACACAGGGAGACAATGGTCATTCACAAGCCAAGGAGAGGGGCCTCGAACAGATTCTTCCTCATGGCCCCCAAAGAAACTAACCTGTTGACACCTTGATCTCAGATTCCCAGCCTCCAGACTGTGAGACAAAAAAGTTCTGTTGTCTAAGCTACTCAGTCTGTGGAACATTGTTATAGCAGCCCTAGCTAACTAATATACATATCTTCCTGGTGTGAAGAGTGTCCACTGCATGAGACGACTGAAAGGCTGGAAGACCCCAGTTTAAATCTTAGAGTAGCATTCCACCCCATGGACAATGTGTTGAAGCTGGAGTGGGGAATCCTAAAATCTGTTGCCTTGGCCTCCATTGCGATCCTCTTGGTGTCCAGGCCGTCTCTGAGGGGAATCCATGAGTCCTCAGGATTTCTCAGAGCATAATTAGGGAGAAAAACAAGGGCTGCCTTTTACAAATGAGGACACTGATGTCTCTGGATGCTATTTGTCAATAAAACCTTGTTTAGAGGAAATGTATTTGGTTTGTCCTCAAAGAGATTTTGTATGTCTGCTGATCTTTTCAAACAACCGCACTTATTGGTAGAAAATAGAGTTGGCAAAGATAACCAAAGGCACGCTGAGTATAGAAGAGAAAAATGCACCTTTATAAAGGTCAGCAATGGGTAAAAGAACTGATTGCTAGAGTAATATTTCAAGTTTTAGGTCTATATTTATTTTATAAAAACGGAGATACCAAACAGATTCTAAAATCCATGTAAAAACCAGCAAATATTCCTTCATGCTCACTAATTGCTGCCTAGTAAGTCCTGTAGTGGGTGAGAAGAGAATAAGACAAAAGTTCCCTCTTGGGATTTTTCCTCTGGTTAGGTTTCAAATTAAGGAAAAACATACAAAACGTATTAAGGACAAAAGCTTTGGTAGCTGTGACATCAGTGCTGATGACCAAATATTGCATTTATTACCTCACTTTAGTCTTAAAACTAACCTTAAGAGGGAAATGTTTATATTTTCAGAATATGGATGAGGAAACTGAGGCTGAGAGAAGAGCAGTGGATCCATGATGGTACTGGACGAGGGAGGGGCCACACTGTGGCAGGCAGGGTCAGCCTCAAGGTGAGGGTCACAGGGACCCCACAGAGTCAGACAGACCCAGGTTCAAATCGAATCCCTGGAATGTATGAGCTTGTCACTAAGACTCCCAAACCTCATTTTCCAACCTATGAAAGGGAACTAATCAAAGTTTCTGCAGCCACAGTTTGCACATTAGATGCTACACGGCTGCAAATTACCTATGAAATTAACTAGCACACACTATCCATTCAAAATTATTGTCTTTCTTTGCTTTCATGGAATCATTTCTTCAGACATTTGGTGATGATACGACTGAGCACAAGAATGTTTAATATAAAGGCATGATGCATGCTCTTAGATGGTGCACTTCAGAAAGAACAAAAAATTGGGGGTAAGAACTTGTTGTGACCAGGATACAACAAGCCAAAATAATAGGAGACCTAACTCAGCTCAAGAGCTCTCTGCATACGAGAATAAAGAATCAAAGGCGACCTAAATAATTGAAAATTTGTCAAAAAAATGTTAAATAATATATTAGTCAAAAGAGTGACCAATGTGTGTCTGCGGACCACGTTTCCCTGTGTGGTTGGATCAAACACTTCACCTGACCCTGAGATTTCCTTTCGGTTATTGGCTGGTGTGTCCCAAGTTTATTATCATTATAATTTAAGCAAGCTAGATAAAGGAGAGGGTCTATTTTCATTTTAATTCAAACGAGCAGATCTGATGCAGTGTTATTTCTCCGAGTATCTCCCCTGCTTGATCCCTTGCTTGACAGAAAAATAAATTAATAAATAAGTGGGTGGGAAATGATGGGATTGTCAAGGGAAGATTCTTTGTAAGAACTGTGACCTGGGACAGCCTGGTGGCTTAGTGATTAAGTTCATGCATTCTGCTTTGGAGGCCAGGGGTTTGCAGGTTCAGATCCCCGGCGCCGACCTTGGCGCCAGCCGTCAAGCCGTACTGTGGCAGTGTCCCATATACAAAATAGAGGAAGATGGGCAGGATGTTAACTTGGGGACAATCTTCCTCACAAACAAAAACAAAGCAACCTGAGACCCTCTGCTATCACACTGTGATGAGGCTTCCTCTCCGTGGAAAGTAGAACCGGTGTTTATTACGCTTAATCCAGGTGCTGCCACATGTTTGTCTCATCCCAGAAGATAAGCCATGTCCTTAACAGAGAAGTAGAACAGGCAGTGACTGCTTATTCCATGAAGAAAGTTATTTTTCTTTTTTAAAAAATGTTGGCTTACTTTAACACAATGGGACAAAGGGAAAGAAAAAGAAAGAACATCCCTACTCTTTGCATCTCCAGGTAAGATTACTGAACTCTCCTCTCAGATCACTAAGGAGATCCACAGGGAGCATTTGTACTGTCCTATCTGACATCGGGTGAGTTCTGCTGTTCCGCTGGTTGGCTCTTGACATCTCTATCCTAGAGTCCCTCAGGTGGTGGCTTTGCCCCATTCCCTCTGTGACAAATCCTGCTGTGGCTGGGTCTTCCTGCTGAAGAGCTTGGTTGCCCTCTCTTCCCTCACAATTGGGACCTCCACCCGCACTTGAACTGTGGGGGGTATGCTGCTCTACTCTTGGTCATATTCACTGAAGCTTGAGACAGTCCATCTAGCTGCTTCTAGATTTCTCTACTTTTAGAGCTCACAGGTTAAACCAGCTTCCATTTTCCTTGTTCAGCTGTCATTTCTTAGTTCCAGGATGGCCTGCCCAGGGGCAGGAGCTGCTGGGAAAGCCAACTAACCCAGACCAAGGAGTTTCCAAAGAACAGTGGTTGGGCTCCAGCCACAAAGGGACAGTTTGTCTCAACAGTAACCTAGGATTCCAACTAAGAAGACCCAAACGACCTGAAATATTTTTAAATTCATCTTTGCAGCCTTAAGACAATCCCAAGACCCAGCCAACATAGAGCATTCAGATACAGAAATCACATTTTTCTCAGGACAATCTGGCACTATTGTGGGTTAGGAACCTGAAGGTCAGAGATAAATATTTTCCCCCAGATTCCACAACTGGTGAGTGCTAGCACTACGATTTAGACTGATTTAAAAACCTCTTCCCTTTTTTTCCATTTTGCTGTAAAACTCAGTAGTTCTGCTACTCCCAACTGTGTGCTCCCGGGCAAATTTAACCTCTTTATGCCTTACTTCAAGAGGGGATCTCTAAGGAAATTTCCAGCTCAAGTCTAATAACATCCTCTAAGAACCATCATGAACTCAACCAAATAAAAATGGAAACCTCAGGGCTCCCATGCAGTACAGGATTTTTGTTTTTCCACATATAAAGTGTGTGTTTGCAAAAGAAAGAAGCACTCCTGAAAGATTTAGGGAAAGGCGAGGTCAACCACGGTGCCCCCTCCCAGCTCTCTTACCTCTGACACCTTAAAATTGATTGGGTTTTTTCTTTTCTTTAGCTTGTTTATTTGTGTGTTTTAACTTGACTCTCCTTTTCACTGGACTCCTTGAAAAGTCCCAGATGGAATAACAAAGCTCATAACACTCCGCCCAGCCTCCAGGCTTGCTAAAATCACTGCACAGAAAACGCTGTTAAAATCCCTGTTAAGAATGGGTGGCCATCTGCTTTCCTCTGCTCGCTCACCTTTCAAATGGCTGTAGATAAGGCAGGATAGGGTTCCCTTCCTATCACTCTGGCTGATGCTTAGAGGGAATCTGAGACCTCAGTAACTCAGCAGAGCTTTAGAAAATAAAATGAAGACTTAACTGTTAAGTGGCCAGTAACAGTGTCTTTACTCTCCTGCCTTCTTTTGAAGTGTGGTTTGTCATCCACCTTTAGAATCATGGAGAAGTGTGCACCCAGAGGTTTCTTGGGAGGGATGTTTGTTGGAGCTGTTTTATTCTTTCTAAAAAAAGGAAAAGAAAATACAGTGAATCAGCTTGAGAATCAGAGAGAGAAAGAGAGAAAGGGAGAGAGAGAGAGAAACAATGAGAACACCAGATCTAACTCCTGCTTTGGAAGGTATATTTGGTGGAGACGTGAGTGCTGGAATGTTTCAGCTTTCAGAACTGTAAAGATTCATCTTTATAGTCAGTCTGTTTCTGCTATATCATGTGTGGTAGCATAGGATATCAAAGGAAGAGGGTCTATATGGGCTGCCACCATTTTAAATGAAAAATGTCTCTTCTCCTCATGCATGGCCTTGTAATGTGGCACACATGGAAACTTGTGCTTTTCTGTTTTACTATTTCTGCACGTTACACAGGCAATAAATACTGGCCAAATCAAGCTGTAATTTCTAAGGTTCCATATAACCTATTTTACCAGTATCAGCTGCCACAGTTTATGGATCCCCTAGGGAAAGCTGCCCAGGTTCCCAGGTTTTATAGGCCATTTCAAGGAGGCCTCACAAATAAAATGGATGGAAGCACGGTTCATATTTTTAATATCCATGCAGTTAATGCTGAATTTGCTTGTTACAGTTTACACACTTCAATTATGTGTTGGACAGACTCTTTTCCTCTTTAAACTCATATTTATTCATTGTTTAATTTTTTAAATTATTTTCCATTTGTCATCAGATCCTTTGTCTATTGTCCATGGTGGGTACACATTGGCTGAAAACCAGGAGGAAGAATCATTTTGTGATGGAGAAGTTGCTTTGCCCCAGGATTTGGAGAAGGTCCTACAGTCTCTGAACACAGAACTGGGCTCCCGTGGAAAACAGGAGAAATGGCCTCCAGTCTTTAACGTAATGCCCAGGAAGAAAAGAGCCAAACAAAGGGGTCGATTCAAATCTGACCCTGCTGCACTTCCCAGAGGTGAACATCTGTGGAATGCCCACCATGAGCAAGATGTTAAGGGTTTTAGAGGGATTATCTAACTTAATCACAGCAAAACACGAATTGGGTGTTAGTAGTTTCATTTTACAGATAAAGAAACGGAACTTCGGAACTGCTGACCTGCAAGTCACACGGCCAGGACTGGCGAAGAGCTGGAAGTTGACATAGGGATGTTCAATACCAAAGTCCATGCTTTTTAATTTTGATTCCATGCTTCCCAGTATGTTCTGTTTCTAACAATCGAATAAGCCTTACTGTGGCCACCAAAGGTCCATTCTCATGCGTTTAGGCACGATATGTGACTTTAGCGTTGGTCCAGTGAGCCGCTGTCTTTAATACGGTCTTCCTACTGGACTGGTTGGCGTCCACCTCCTCGCTCCCCTGAAACCTGGGGTGTGAAGGCAACACTGTTGCCGGGGTAACCCGAAGAGAAGGGCCTAGTGGATCAGGAAGACTCCCCCTCTGTCTTCTAAAAGGAAAGCGTCAGGAGGGGAGGGACTAAGACAGGTGAGGTGCGCCCTTGCTCACAGGTAGCTGAGGCTCTACAAGTGGGGACTTCCTGGCTGAATTTTCAACAACCTTTCAAAAGGATCCCGCACCTCCAGCAAACCCTTCCCCTGTGGGTACCAAGGTAGGTTTCATTTTTCATGGGATTTCAGAACCACAGGGTCTAGACTTTGACTTCCTTGATGAAAGGGTCCCCAACTTATTTTGGAGGCTTCTGGCACATATATGGGAAAGGGCTTGATTACTTCTTATGAAATTGATGGTTTCAAATAGGTGTGTAACTTACAAAGACCTTTATTTTGTAAATCCTTCCTTTTCTAAATATCACTGCAAAGAAAATAATTTAAAATGTATCGAAAGCACTTCTAAAAATATGTTTCTAAAACCCCAAATGTTGCAGTGGCTTCTCTTTTCCCAGATGACGAAATCCAATCCTTCATCCTTGCAACCTGTCACTAGCCAGCCACAGACCCCTTTTCCGTCAGAGCTGTTTGACAAAGACTGTCTCCTTGACCAAACATTAGTCAGGCTCCTCCGAGCACTCTTCTCAACTCAGCCTGGACCTTGGCCCCCATTGGGTCTTTGGTCTGCCCTGACCAGTCTGAGCAAAGAATCTTGCTATCTCATAGCCTCCTCTTTGATATCTGACCAAGTTCTTCACCCCCTCCTTGATACCTAAGTCCTTGGCCTGTCATAGCAAGACTCCGCCTACCCTGATGTTTCCTCGTAGAAGTCTTCCACCCACGGACCCCCTGGCTCTGCTCTGTGGTTAGGAATCCCCAGCTGCGTTTGCTGTATTAGGAGCCGAGCCTGATTGTGATAGTCTGGAATACAGCCTCCCTTGCCATCTTAATAACTGTGAGAATAATTTTTCTTTAACCTATTTCCTCCTCAGACCCTGTTTCTAACTATACCAAAATATTTTTCATTTTGTGAATAAGCCACACTATGTCTTTCGCCATTTCTATACCTTTTTACACATGGTTTCTTTTGAAATGCTCCTTCCTTCCTTCTGCACCAGGGACACTCTGGCCCTCTGTTTCAGATTCAGCTCCATCTCTGAGGCCGAGAGCACTTTGAATCTACCTTTATTAGGCTACTGATTATATTGCATTTGTGGTAGCGCCCAGCTTGTCTGTCTCTCCCGTCTCACCATGAGCTCCTTGAGAGTGCTTTCCATTCCTTATCAACTTTTGTTGAACGTTTTTCCCTCCCCTCCCAGTTCTGCCTAATACAGGACCTCGCTTCTAATAGAGACTGAACAACTGCTGATGGCGTGAATGAATGCAGCATGTCGGAAACGTTCGTTTCAAAGCAATCGTACTTCCCTTTTCTTTAAAGGAATTCCATGAATTTTGCACTGGGCAGCTCTTCACGAATGCATGAAAAACAAGGTTTTTTTTTTCCTTAAAAAGAATAATTCCTTAAAAAGAAGAATAATAATCAATATTTAAGACGTGTCACCACTGTATACTGGCCTTTGCAAATGTTTTGGGCTTTGCTTTGTTGTTTTTTTTCTCTTTTAGATTTTGGAATGTGTACCTCTGTGTCCTACTTTGAGATAAGGAGTACTGTTTTTCTGTGCGTGCTAAACTGGAGTTAACTATTTCCTCTGGACCGTAACTGGCAGATCCACGTGACATCCTTTCTCACCTTTGTAATTGTTCATTTTTTCCTTTCTATTTCGTGACAGAGGAGGTCCTGTATAGTCAGTGAAAAAAATTCTTTGATGAACTCTATTTTTAGACTTTTCTAAAGACATATTTCTTGGTCCCTTTATGTTGAAGGATGGTGATATCATAGTCAAAAGACTATCATCTGCATTAACTCTTTCAAATGCGTGATTGACTCCCCTTCTTCTTCTTTTATCTTGTTTTGAATTGAAGATAAACACTAAGATGCTCATGCATTTCAGGTTCAGTGGAAAAAACCACTTAACAGAAATCGTTTTAAAATTCTTTCTTGTATCCGATATTTAGTTAAATTCTGTTAATGGGCTCAACAACCCCACCATGTGTTACTATTATTATTTTTTAAATTCCTATCTTTCAGTTGAGGAAAAGAAGGTGAGTGATTTGTCCTGTAACATGTGGCTAGAAAGGGCAGCCCAAGGACTTCAAAGTGGGTCTGCATGGCTCCAGCCCGGGCCTGTCCACAGTTCCACAGTGTCCTCTACCTAAGCTGATGGGCTTATTTTGTTCCTTCATATAATTTATAAACTTAAATTTAAAAATTTATATAACTTACGTTTTCCTGTAAATTGTAAAGCTGATAATATATTTTTAAATCGCTTTGTATAAGTTCACAAAGTAAAAAAAATGCCTTTGGTTCCATTTAGAGCTAACTTAATGAATACATGTCATTAGTTTGGGTACATGGGTGGGTTCAGCTTAAACACACATTGATCAGCTCATATTGAGGCCTTCACAACAAAGTCGGGAAGGAGGAGAGTCCAGGTGTGGACAAAAGAGAGCCAGAGAAGAGAGTGCACAGATGTAAGGAGAAAACCTGGTGATGAGCTTTGAAGTCAGGTCACTGTGGGTCTCAACGGTGCCACCTCCTTCCTGGTCACGTAGATGATCCTCCTCGATCAAGTGAGCTGACCTCACTGACCTCAAGCCTCCTGATCTCAGGCCAATAGGACCCGTCCGGTGGCTCGTTTTGAAGGAATCATGTCGAGGTCTCAGCACGTACTGATACTCCATAAAGCCTTTTCCTTTGGCCATTAATTAGCTTTACGACCTTTAGGGCAGTTTCCTAACTTCTCTGTGACTGGCTTTCTTCTTGTCAAGTAACAATATTAATACCTGTTTTATCCACACTTACGGGTTTTTATAAGGGTCAAATGCGATAACAGACTTGAAAGCATTTGAAAAATATCCAAATAGAAGCTGCTGTGATTAATGACTCTGACGGTTGTTCCAGCTACATCAGAGAGGGGACACTGGGGAAAAAGAGACTTGCTGATGCTTTCCTCCAGGTACAGCAGCAATTACAGTGTGGTTATGTATTAAAAGCTGTTTTTTCTATCTATTTTTCAACATAGGTACAATATAGGAACCTCGTAGATTTTTTTCTAACTTCAAGTGAGCTTATCTGTCTATTATATAATATAGCCATTTCTCTTGCTTTGCAATACAACTTTGATAATAAAATTACATAAATCTTACTTTTAAACCCATTTTATTATGTAGTATTAAACTGGACATATGTTTATTTATGTATCTCTCACCTTCTGAGGATGTCAGCATATACTTTATTTGACTCTCCTCACATGAAGAGAAATCTAATTTTTTTCAGCATGGTTTAGGCTTAAATGAAATTATCTTCCCTCAATTTATGTGTATATGTACATGTCTCTATAAGATTTTCCCAATATCCCGTAGCATTCTTGCGGAAGCACAAACTAAGAGGGCATTTTAAAGTTCGGGCACAGATGTTTCTGTCAAAATGAGCTATAGAAATCCTCCATGGATTAAAGGAGAACAATTCTCTGAAGAATTTACCCCAATCGGCTGTTGGATTGTGATTGCAGCAGAAAAACAAAGTTGAAAGCAGTGTGTGGGAAGAAAAAGCATCAGAAATACCAAATTATGCAATGTGCCTAAATGTAATCAGATGGAAGTAACATACCATATGTAGGATATCTCTCAGCGCTCAACAGTGTCACCTTCCATAAAACACACATAAATAAGTAAATAAAAATTCTGCAAGTTGAATTCCAGGAATTTAGAAAGAATTTTTTTTTTCCATTTGAAAATGATCCTGCCATCTCTTAAAATTTCTAAGCAACTCCACCATGTTACATATACGCTTTTTAATTCATGGTCTCTGAGCAGATCAAACCCTGACCGGCCTTTTTCTCAAGGACTGGAGACCATGTGTTGCTCTGTTGAGAGCTCATCCAAGCTCAGTGGTGTGGCCTTTTCAAATTGAACTTAAACCATTTGGTATGCAAGTTCTTTTGGTCGTGGCCAAACATGACTTCCTGTTTCTGAGGAGAAAGGCTTAAAAAGTCTCATAAAAAGACTCAAAGGGCTTCTTGGATATCAAAGGGTCCCTACAAAACATTGTTTGACGAGTTAAGTGTATGGAATAAGAAACACACGGAATTCATTTCCTTTAAAATGCACATGGGATTAAGAATTATGGCGAAAAGGGCTTAGGAAAATACATTTGAGTTTTTATCAAACTTAACTTAAAATGTGTAAAACATAACTTAAATTGCATTAAATATATAAATCATGGCAAAATTATCTCTTAAAATGTGAAAATGTTTATACATAAATACATTCATATAGAAGATGGATCTATAGAATAGATTTTTAAGATAGATTTTTAAGATTCATAATAGAAATTTTACTTCCAAATGAATATTCATTTCAAAATGGACAATTCGCTAGGCCCTCCCACAATGCAAAGCTCCTGCCTCTCTGCCTCCCAGCCTAGCACTACTAAGGACAAAATTGCGTGCCTTCTTGGTTTCAAAGTTGTCTTCAGGGTTTGGAAAACGTGGTTTTGAATAGCTTAAGGCTTCACTTTATGGCTATATTTGGGAAAAGCAAATTTCATTTAGAGTCAAGTCTCACATATAAATTAAGTGATAAATCTGGGAATTCTAACTTAGGCTTAAGATGTGATTTCATTGTGGGTCTCTTAAACTGATTCTCTGACAGTCTACACAGAGGAGATCCAAAAGTATTTAAAGTGATGGAAACATTCTTAGAAGAAACGTTCAGACTCATCAGAAGATTATTTCAAAGGATGATACCCATTTACATGGATATGTTTGGTGACATCTGTTCAAAACAAACCCCACTACTTTATAATGACTCTTTGTTGTGTTGTGGGTGTATGTGTATTAGCACGAAAAAGATAAGAGGAAAACATTGACAGTGGAATCCCCAAATGGTAGGCTTATGGATGATTTGTGTTTTCCTTATTGTACTTGTCAGTGAGCAATGTTTTTAAAATTGTCCGTTAAGAGCTCTCTGTGTTATGCTGGTAAGTGTTTAACAGTTGACTCTCAAACCAAACAAACGAGCTCTTCTGATCTGTAGTGTTTGCCAGTTTCCATGGTGTAAATACTCCCACTTTGGCTTATTTTAAGTTACCACCTTGATGTCAGTGAACGCATCTTTGGGAAGAGATGCCCCTATTTGCCTCTCACAAGCCTGTGCAGATCATCTCCAGCACACCTCTGAAGCACCTATGCCTTTCATAAAAAAGAGGGTATTTTTCATAAAAAGAAAATGAGAATATAAGACTTGTACATAAAGTATGGTGTTAGGTTTTTTAAAACATATATTTTTTTAAATGAGGAAGAATTACATTAAAATGTTAAAAATGGTCCTCTCTGTGTCATATTAGAATAAGGGAAGATATATGGGACTTTTCATCTTGAAATTAGCCTTATAATTAGGATGACCCTGATTTGTTGTCTAGACTCTGACAACTTTGAGAGTGAAAAAAGGCATTATTATTAATTTTGCAGGGAAACAGGCATAAACTGGAACTCTCCCTAGAAAACCAGGAAGTGTGGTCAATCTACTTCTCTTTAGCATTTTGAGAAACTCTAGCCATGCATGACTCAGAGCCTGACCCACAGGTTGGTATCAAGGGAGTTTCCATGCCTTGAATCTTTATCTTATTTCCAGTCTGTTCAATGTGCATTCAGCACCTAATACGTGATAAGCACGTGATAGGTGATGTGAAGAAAAAGCCTGAACCACTAGATGCAGCACAGTTTGGTAAGCACAGTGACACACATTTCATAAGGCACAGAGGATTGTAAGGAAGCCTGAGACTTCAGAATGGAAGCTAAGACGTGCTCTCACATTCCCACAGTGTGTTTGGACAGAGGAGAGCTAGCGTCCCCTTTCTACATCCCACTTCACCTTGAAACAGATGATTCACTCTCCATTATTTAGTAAGAAGAAAGAAAGCACTCTGGATTCCAAGCTTGAAACTTCCTTTCCATTTATGTGTTGAATTTGAAAAAACAGCACCACTCCTTTCTGCCTATAGAAAATCTACATAAATTGTATGCATCCCTCCAGGATGGAATCAAACCCATTATTTAAGTCTCACCTCAATTCTCATGCCCCTCCTGAAGCCTTTACTGGTGCATGTGGATCAAAATAATCTCTCTCCCTAATGGATTCCTGTCGTATTTGTTCTCCAGATACTGGTACTACCCTGTAGTTGCAGCCCTGTTGGCAGAATACTATACCTTTGGATAGCATTTGTTGCTGGTATTTAGTATTTACTCTCTTTTATTGGATTAATTCCCCTGTATGTTTTAATCTCTCAACTAAACTGAAAATGGAAAGCTCTGTGTAAACAGGGTTTTTCATCTAATATCTGCCTTCCTTTACAAACAGCCCAGGATCATGTTTTGCTCATAGTAATAGCTAAATAAATCTTCATTTATTAATGGTTTGAAAATCACTTCGGGATATATATATTAAGCACGGTATAGGCTAGTGAATACCTGTAAATACTTAGAATGTCTTAATATAAGCAAGAAATTTAATAAATTCAGATCTAGTTCTATATGACCAAGTGACAACGCTGATACCTTAGAGGGAAGTGAGAAATGTAATCTAGCTCAAAGTTAGCGAAACCTTGGATCCTGCCTCCTAAGACATGCTCATCAATAAACCTGAAAAATGTAGTCATGGTCACACAGCTGTGCTTTGACGTGGGTGCTATTCGAGTAGTAACTTTTTATATTAATATTTCACATGAACATTGTGCAGTAAAATAAGTTCAGGGTAAGGAGTCCGGAGTTCCAGAGCGAGCCCCTGTCTGTCACTAGTGGCCAGGTGATTCAGGTCCCACTACAGGAAAGCTGGGGCTTAGCTTCATCCTCGGCCCCAGAGGACATGCCCCCGATCGGTGGTTCCTAGCTGACCTTCAGTTACTCGGTGTGGCTCAGTTCCCCTGGTAACCTGGCAAAGGTAAAATTGTCACTTATGTTACTAAGAAACCCTCCTTAGGCAAAAATGACTGCCGATCGTACCTCATGTCTGAACTGGAAGGGACAACAAAAACTACAAATACCTGAGGGACGTCATTCTTTGGGCTCTCCCTGCCATAGTAGCTCTTGTAGCTGGTCCGTCCTTATGCTTGTGAAATTGTGAACTGGAAAAGGTACTGACATTTTTTAGGGCCTGAGGTTTCAATCTGGAAGCTTTTAAACCAGGGCAGCTGCTGCACCTTCCTGATGTAGTTCTCCGGTCCCCACACCTGTCCTGATTAGGGCACCTGTGCTGCTGCTGGGACGCTTCTGTTGGTGAGGAACGCCTGCGCTGCACGCCGCAAGTCTGGGTTCTTCTTCTGAGCAAACTGGAGCAAAGTGTGGCCATGGGTCTGTGTTTCCAGCTCCGAGGACACCTCGTGGGCAAAGTCCTGGTGTGTCCATAGTGGAACATAGAGTTATTGCAACGACGATTTGAATGCACTTTTGAATCAAAGGTGTTTTGTGAGTTGAAATAAATATGTCACACCTATTTGTACAGCTGTATTTTCAAATGTATATACAAGCTCAAGGTTTAAAAAGCAAATTAAAATACTATGGAATTATTATATCTTGTTATAATTGTGCACTCACTCAGCATCATTGTATTATTATGTGGTGGTGATATAAAAAGTTTTGTCTTTGAATTAAATTTCTCTTTGATCTCAATATTTCTTCTAGATTTAACATTCTATGACTTTTATGCTATGTATACTTTAATATTATGACTGTGTTGCTAACATTTTTTACCAACTAAACAAACCAACAAATTCTCAGATTTCCAAGCAAAAACGTTTTCCTCAAATGTCAACTAATGATAACTAAGATAACCAAAAGTTGGCTTTGGCTGTAATTGCTTTGAGGACAAGAGGTGGTTTCTTCTGAATTAAACCAAAATTTTAAAAAGTATATATATTTATTACATATTAAGCATTATACTTATATGTGTTTAGGTATTACATGCATTTATATATAAATGTTAATATTTTCAAACTCTAGGACATAACAACTTTTTAAAAATTAAAAGCATCTACTCCTGTCTCATTCCTCGTGACCCTTCAGCACTGCTGAAGAGGTATTCTCTGGTCGATCTTGGGCCCATAGAGGCATACCAGGTGACTAAGAAGGTAACTGGATCTCTAAATCCATAGAGTTTTGTTCATAAAAATCCTGCAATTGCACCCAGAAACATGCTGGGAGGCAGCATTGTCTGGAATGGATCAGGGTAATCAGTACCATGTCAAAATTCTTAGCTGTCTCTTACCAGAGCAGATTCTACACCGATGCTGCCATAAGTAACACAAACAACTCAAATTTCACATCTAGTAGATGTTCAATTAAACATAAATTTGGACAAAGGTGAAGAGGCTCACAGAGAGGAGGAGGTCCGATGTCCTAGAGTAAGCAAGAGTTCACTGAGCTGCTCAAGGATGGATCTGGGCATCTAACTAACAAATAAATTTGGATCTTAAGAAAATTTTGCCCTCAGAAGTCACAACATATTTTCCTATTCATAGACAGTACATTACTTTAAAATACCATGCCATCTAGCAAGATACAGGAAGAGATACTTCCCTTCTTCCCAATCCAGCCTCCATCAAAATTATTTAGAACATGTGTTATATTTAAAAATCCTACAAAGCATCAGGAAATAGAAAATGAGGGAAAATGGAAGATAGGCAGCATCAGAAAAAAAGGAAGTTGGGGTTATTACGGTTTGAGACAGCACACACAAAGGTCTTCTGCTGTCAGGGCCTGTTCCTCCTCTCAAGTTTCCTTCCCACAGAATTTCCTAGGGAGGCAACTACAAAGAGATTCGGGATTCTTGAGCATCTTGAATAGATCAGAAGAAATTCACATGAATTGAGAGGAAAAAGTGGCCCCAATCAGTGGAAGGTCAGGGCCTCCAGGAAAGCAATGTCAGACATTCATGAAGAAGCAGCTATTACTAAAAGAAAAAGGGGGAGAAGAAAGGAAAAGAACGAGGAGGTGGAGCAGCAAGAAAAGAAGAGTGGGAAGCCGGGGCAAGAAGGAGAGGAAGATGGAGTCAGGAAAGGAAGGTGGATTGAACCAATGAGGAAGACAGAAAAGAACTGAGGATGGGACAGACTAAGGAAGAAAGGAAGGAATGAGAAAGAACGTTCAGAGAAAGCAAGAGAAAGAAGGGAGGGGAAAAATCCAGAGACACTGCATATTTTGAATATTAAACTGTTAAAAACTTGCCCAAGACGAATCCCTAGATTGTTGCAGGACATTTCTCTGGACACAAATGCATCAGCTTACAAGGAAAGACTCAGCAGTGCCTATGGTTTTATCAAAGAACTGTGATTGACAAAATCATGAATCGGAGATCTATTATGAGATTTTTGAAAAAAATATTTTGCCACAAACGTATTAGTACTTTTAGAAACTGGGTTTCTGTTTAATTTCTTCAGGTCCCATATGTTTTTCTTAGCAGGGATCCAGGCTCAGTAAAACCAACACAGGAGGAGGACATCTGTAATCACATCCATTTATAAGTAACCCATTATTCTTTCTCGTGGTGAAATTGACAGGTGACCACGGGATGGGTTGTATATTTTCTAAGTTTTCTTCAGTGTGTCACATTTTGACCTCTATTCAATTATTAGTCCTAATAGGTATAAAATCATTGAACTTTTTTAGAATGAAGTGCCCAGGGCGTGTTATCCCAAATTCAAAGATCTCAGCCTCTGAGTGCCTGGATTTTTGTTTCCCCAGAGACAAGATAGATTCAAACACAAAGAGGAAAACACAGGAGACCAAAACCCACAAGGTGGCCCCAGGAATGGAACAGTGAAGGCCACATTCCCATCACTTTTTAGCTCCTCTGACTTGGTTCCAGGGAACAGCTGGAGTGGAGTGCAGGGGCCACAGCACCGTCTTCTGACCAAGCACATGCAGGGGTGTGGAGGGGAGGGAAGCTTATGTTTATCAACGCCAAGAAGGGATTTCATTGAACAGTTCCTCAAAACGGCTCTTCAAAATTGCCTGTTTTGTGGAGTATTATCACGATTCAGTGTGTGCCAAGGCTTCACCATCCTAAATGCACATGGTAGTTGGGAAATAATTATGAGTTCAGACCCCTCTTCAGTCAATCACTGCAACCTTCGTCCAAGCTATTTTCTAAAGCAATTGAAAATTGCCAGTTGAGAATGCTCCAGAGTATTTGTCACAAGATGTTTCAATATGACGATCTGCGCTGGAGACTTGAAAATACATATCGTGTCAAAGTCCTATTGTGTCAAGGATCCATTTCTTTAACATAGTTCTTGCATGTGAATTTAGAATTCAATAGACTATATCAGCTGCAAGGAAGTAGTCAAAAGGTAGTGATGAAATAGTATACACTTTTCAAAACTAACTGTTTATGTGACAAAAATTAGCACTACAGTCAATTGTTTAAATACGAATTTCTTAAAAATTGAAGAAGTGCACATGTTAATAGTCCCTTCTGTAGCTGAGACAGAAATTAGGATATCAGCAATGGGAAAAGTTTCTAACTGAGAGATAATCGCTCCCTACATCTTAGTTCTTGAGAATAGAGTGCAGCTTTTACATGATTGTATCCCAGATGGCCTGTCGGGGAAATGGAGAGCTGCTGCATGTGTGGGGCTCTCCACACTTCCAGGCCTCCCATCCATCCATGTCTGCTCCCTGCCAAATGGAACAGGGGCTGTGACACCAGCCATGCATGACTCCCTTCTCTTCCTTTGCCCTCCTTCCATCTGGCCTGGAAAGTGCCTTGACACATGGGTTACCTTCTAACCCTCACCATAAATTATGCCACCAGCTGGCAGAGGAGCTGAGCTGGCAGGAAGTACGCAGTACTGTGGACCATGGCCAGCCATCACCACTCAACTCAATGTCTTTCCTTCCTTTTCTTTTTTTCTTCTCCTGGCTTCTCATTTCTGTCCTGGATAGTCTTAACAGAATGAAGCTAAAATACCAAATAAGCTAAAGTAAGGCTAACAATCATAGTAAAGCCTCCAGAATTTTCCATCTTTTAAAGACTTGGATGCTTTCTGGAGTTTGGTCAACTTCTGTGGTGGTCTATAACCCCACCAAATGTATTCTAAGAGGGAAAAGATGGCGCTGACGAATGTCTGTGGTGACTTATTTACTGTGCTCACAACGTACCACACCCTTGCTCATACTCTGTTTCCCAAACTGGGCCTATAGAAACACCTCTATATACCATCACCATTTTTTTTTCTTATTTAGCCAAACCACTGCATCTCATCAACAAGTCCCCTGCAGGCTGTGGAGATCACTGCCTGTTGGGAATTGACAGAGCTGACTCCAACAAGGCTTTCCAACACTGTGGTGATTTTCCTACCATCTTTGTCTTGTTTTTATGATTGGATTCTCAACTACTGGAGAAGGGCCCGTGGGCACAATGTGAAGAGGAATGGTTCTTGCCATTTCTCCAAGTGCAAGAAAAAATAGCTTGGTGAGAGCACCTAAGTAAAAAAGTGACTTTGCAGACACTCAGTTCCTTTGTAGGCAGGAAGTACACTATAGTGGTTAGTGTCAGAGAAGTTCAGCATCTCAGCTTTTTCATTGACCAGTTGCACGGTCTTGGGCAAATTATATGATTGCATAGGTATCAGTTTCTTTATTTGTAAAATAGGAAGAATAATACTGTTTAACTAATAAGGCTTTTATGATTTAAAAACAATCTGTCATAAGTGCTTAGATTAATGTTTGGAACAGAACAAATCCTCAATGTTTTTTAGATATTCTTCTTGTTTCTATTTTATTGTTGTGTCATTACCGTGTCTGTGATCTCATGGCCTCTAGCACAGCTTTGATGCCTTGTGGTTGCTCGATATATATTTGGTGTTTCTTAGTTTCCTTGATTAATGAGTTCATATTCTTTGTTTAATGTTTGAAAACACATAAATTTAAAAGTAAATATTTGAACAATACGAGGAGTATTTACTAAACATCAAGTCTCCTACCCTACCTTCCCAATCTCTCCCCTTTGAGGCAACCGCCATGACTAATTGTTTATGTGTATGACAGCAAT
Organism: Tapirus indicus; assembly: GCA_031878705.1. Classification (NCBI taxonomy): domain Eukaryota; kingdom Metazoa; phylum Chordata; class Mammalia; order Perissodactyla; family Tapiridae; genus Tapirus; species Tapirus indicus. The sequence continues at coordinate 5,122,011 of CM062923.1, read as the reverse complement.
ATGTGCATATGTGTGTGTGCGTGTGCACATGAGTGTGGCGTGTGCGTGTCTATCCCTTTATAAAAATTTCTGTTGAAACTGTCTTTATGCTCCTCCCCGAGCCTATATTTCTGCCTGTCCACCAGAGGTAATCACCATCTTGAATTTTGTATTTACTTACCTTGCTTTCCTTTGTAATAATTTTACTATATGTAACTCTAAACAATATTTTTTTACTTATGCTTATTTTAAGCTTTGTAAAAAGGCTATCATTCACTCCTTTTTATTTATATTTTTCGTGAATATGAGCACGTTATATGTATTTTTCAGCCCTTTTTTTCCTCAACAATATTTATTGATTTCTTTTTCTTGGTGAGGAAGATCGGCCCTGAGCCAACATCTGCACCCATCCCCCTCCACCCTGTACATGGGATGCCACCAGAACATGGCCCGAGGAGAGGCAGGCAGGTCCACACCGAGGACCGAACGTGCGAACCCAGGCTGCTGAGGTGCAGCACCCAAACCCAACCACGACGCCACTGGGCTGGCCCCCACTTGATTTTTAAAAAGCATTTGAGTCAATTGTCTGATCAAGAAAACCCTTATAATTGTAAATTGATGATGATATAAATAAGATTAATTTTTAAAACCAATTATATCTAGAAATAGTATCATTTTAATATATCTTCTAAAACTTTTTTTCTCTTCTCAGAGTCTAACATGTTTGGGAATCAAACAGTTGAATGCTGACACTACTTCAAAATGATAGAGGTAGTGCATGGATATGAGGCTGGAATTCAAGCTCACATTATTGTCTGCAGAATGAGCCACAGCAGTGCGAGAGCTGCTGGCTCCATTATAGCTATTAGAGCTCCAAATTTGTTTATTATTTGGGATAATAGCTTAAGAATGACTCTCACACAGATATGAATGCTGCTGGATGACCCTAAAATAAAATTAAAAGTTTTCTTCTAATCATTCTAGTTAGTTCTTCAAGTTATTAAAATAGGCATAATGCTGATTGTGTATATATACAAAGGTTAGCTTTGGATACTTCCCATGCAAAGACAATTAGACTAGCATCACTGTAGATTTGGGAACACAAACTCTAAAATCGCAGTGCTTACAGCAACTCAGTATTGGAAGGAATTCCATCTATGTAAAGGTGTGAATAATGAACCCTCTGCAGTCATCTGAATATCACAGTGGAATGGAGAGAGAGCAGTGGGATGGTAACCCAGGGCTCCTTTTGGAAACATAGACATTTCTGAGTGCCTTTGTGGCTGGGGAAAAGTGGGAGGCCATGGGTAAATCAACTATAAAAATCCATTATTTTGTGGTTTGCATGAATTCTTCTGACCAAATCGCTTTATATTCAGTATTTGATTTGCTTCACACTTCCCTGGAAGAAAGAGAAAATATCTCACTTAAGAACATCTAGATAAATACAACTAAAACAATGAGATGAGACTTGTTTACCGTGATATGTAAGCCTGTCTAAGAGATCTTTCAGTCTCAGTTTGCTGACTGGTTTGATTGCTTTATTTTAATCCTTTCTTCCCTACTCCCTTCCTCTCTTCTTTCATTCCACACTTGTTGAAAAGCTACTGCATGCCAGGCTTAATACATGCCAGTATTCGGCTCTGTTGCAGCAAATTGGTCACAATCACTTGAATTCAGAGTGAAAAAGAAACAAATAATAATTTTTTGGTTGTTTTGGATGTGCATATTTATAATGGAAGGATGGGTTTGGTGGAGAAAGGATGAAGTCAAAGGCATGTAGCAAATGACTTAAGCATCTGAGTATAACTAGAACTCTACCTACTCACACTCTTAATTCTTCTGTTGGCTCTATTTATAAGATGTCTTAAGATATATTAGGAGGCAAATTAGACTGGGAGAAACCCCTTTTGTGATGGACAAAATAACTCTGGATTCTGTATATCACTTATAAAAAGGGATGGAGGAAATATAAGCATTGGTTTACTAGTGAATACAGAGAATAGCAGAGTGTCTCCAATATATGAAACATGACTCAAAATAATTTTTTTTTCCTGAGGGAGATTTGCCTTGAGATAACATCTGTTGCTAATATTCCTCTACTTTATATGTGAGCCACCACCACAGCACGGCCACTGACGAGTGGTGTAGGTCCACACCTGCAAACTGAAGCCGGGCTGCCGAAGCGGAACAGGCCGAACTTAGTCATGAGGCCACCAGGGCTGGCCCCAAATAAATTTTAATTTCCCTCTTCTTTCTCCCCTCCACTATCTGGCCATATCCCATGGTATTAACAGACTCAATGGGATTACACAAGCCAAGGTAAGATATTGATCTTGAGGTTGCTGGTAAGCACAAATATTCTCCTTTCAGAGTGACTGGTAGGAGCAAGAATCACCAAAATCATTTAAGAAGTCAAGTACAAGGCACAAAGTAGGTAAGCAATTATGATAGAAACACATGCTGTGTTTGATGTGCTGGTCTGATTCCTGGGCTGCTTACTAAGCATATACAATAACAGCTAATATTAAAAACATTGTGCTAAATGAAAGAAGTCAATCACTAAGACCCTATATTGTACTAGTCTACATATATGGACTGTCCTGGGCAAATTATAGAGACATAACGTATATTAGTGGTTGCCTGGGGCTAGGGGGGTGGTGGGAATGGATAACAACTGATAATGAGTAGGGGCTTTTTCTTGAATGCTGAAAATATTCTAAAATTATATGGTGGTTATAGTTGCACAATCCTGCGAATATACTAAAAGCCTCCAAACTGGATACTTTAAATTGATGAGTTTTAAGTATGAATTATATCACAGTAAAATCTAAAAAAGGAAAAAAGATGAGCAATTCTAGGATTAGGATCTTTTCCAGCCCCTAATGGCTAGCACGTTTCCTGAGTGGAGTGACAGAAGAGTCACCCTGAAGGAGAGGCTGGCTTGAGAGGGCTGCCTTGTGTCCACCACTCTTTGATCTCCACTAAGATTCTCCACTGCTTGGGGGCTCCCCATGAAGGAGGCAGCTGTAAGCATCTCTCAAAACCCAGAATTACTGAAGAGAAAAAGCAGTGGAAGAGACTGTTGTCTAATCAGGGAAAAAGCAAGAGAGCTAAGAGATATTTTGCAGTTGTCTAAGTTAATATCTGTGTCCCTTCAAGAAGATCCTTCCTCCACCCAGTGGCTTCACTTTTCTCTTGGAGTCCATTTGTTTTCTTGATCCATATTGGTGTCTCTTCCTCCTTGCGAGTGGATTGACTTATCACAGAACAATAGCCTCCACTCCTTGGAGGAGACAGTGTCTGACAGAGTTCGCCTTTGAGCCTTTTTTGGTATTTTCTCTTCAGGTACAGAGTCTGAGCTCATGACGCGCTTAAGTTCATGGTTCACTGTTGTCACTGATTTGTGCAAAAGCCTTTTTTTCACTTTCATTTTCATCCTCCCTTATACTCATAATCTCTTCCCATCCCTCCTATTTTCACAACCACTTAAATGTGCTTCTTGCCCGTCATTTTGTTTGTATGTGCTCTTCCAAAATGAGTGAATGTATTTTAAATCAATATAAATAGTATTTGTTATGAGTGCATTGTTATAATCCTTTTAGTCTCTTGCCTATTTAGCACCATAAAATTATGTTTCAATATCGCCTACCAAGTGATCTGAACATTTATTTAAAGCAACTATGTAAAATAATATAAATTATATAAAATTAATCATGTTACTATAAATTCCTTGAGGGAGAGCACTTGCATTTTGTAAATGTTCTTTGAATGTCGAAAGTAAGAATGAAAAAGAGAAATGAAGGAAGAAAAGAAAGACAATGCCTGAGCGCTTTCATACCTCTCCTCCTTAGTCAATGTCCTTTATGAACTCTGCCACTATTTTGCATCTCATATACTACGGCCATCCTTACTTTTGTGATTTCCCCCCCGACCTAAGTATTCAAGCATGTTGTTGAATAATAGCAAATGTTTCCCATCATAGCCTATCTTTATTGATACAGTCAATACTCACAGTATTCAAAAACAGATTGGTCATGCATAAGCCAAGTGTTTGCTGATAGCTTATTAGTCCCAGATGCTCAAATTGTTAGTCTTTCCACTTGACATTACCTCCCACAGATTTTGTACCAAGGCACATTTTTTTGTAAACATCAAACAGCCTAGAGGAGCTATGGTGGAGATATGATAGACATTGTTTGGCTTGTTGAATATTTGAAAGAAAAATAATAGTATCTAAGGTTCAGCCTGGGTCTGAGGCTTTCCCAAGAGGCAACATTCACAGGATCCTGTGTAAGTCTTATCAGTTCTATACTGAAGGGTGGGTTCAAACGTGAAATTATGGTTGAATTATCTCAGTCTTGCTTAAAGGAGCAGATACTCAAGGTAACTGATACAACAAACTAGAACTGTAGATTCGGAGGTAGATGTGACTTAGGTTTGTTTTTTCTACTGCTTTTCTAGACTCTCAGCTTATTTCAAGCTGAAATTCATGCTTCACATCCCTAGTGAATCCTGCCTCAGTTCCTGAGCTCGCAGTGATCGCTCTTCCACAGTGGTATTTCCCGCTGTGCAATTCCTATAGGTCTAGTTTTCTAGACCTATGTTTGCTTCCCCAAAAACTGACTTTGAGATGGAGAGATTTGTGTGCAAGAGATTTTTGGGACGTGCACACAGACACAGCATCTTTAAGGGAGTTAGGGAAGCAAGTTGGGGAGAAGGAGCCATTGAACCCCAATGCAGCTGCAACAGAGACCTCCACTAGTAATATAGGGGGCTCTGGAACTGGAATGGCCCAGGGGGCTGTCCAGAGTCAAGGGGAGGGACCAGATATTTGTACCCCAGAGACCAATCACTGGACACAGCCTGCTCCTGGGGAGAAGTAACAACCTTGGGGAGACAACTCCTTTTGGGCAAGGGCAATTTCTGAATAAGGTGCTTGCCTGTTAGTGACGAGTTCTCCCAGCAGCTGGGGAAAATAAGGGCCCTCATCTTGGAGATCCAAATGGCATGCCACAGCATCCCATGTGTTGTATTATTTTATCAGAGCAAAATCCAGTGAGGTTGATATTATCAACACCATGTTATAAAGGAGAGACCCAAGACCTATGGAAGTCACATGTGGCCATTATGTCACACTCGGTCACATAGCTATGCAGTGATAAGGGCAGGTCTTGAGTCCAGGTTTTGAATCAATAACCCAGTGCAACACAGGTAGTTTCACAGACAATTTAGGAGGAAAGAAAAGGAGGAAGACAAAGAAATTGCTCAGGAAAACTGAAGAGATTTGGAACTTATCTTAGCATAATGTCACATCTAAAATAAATATTAGTCCATTCTTCAATCTGCTTGTGCATTACAAGAAGGTCAAGTTTGCAGTGCTGCCCCTTCACCTCCCTCACTGAATCCCGGAGATTCCACAGAAATGAAGGGTGTTAATCAATTAAAATATAACAAACTAAATAAAAACTATTAAAAAAATTCTGGTTCTGGTGTGTGTGTGGGGAATATTAAGGGGAGAATAATCAGGCTGAAGAGCACAGTGGGGAAGTGGGGAGATGAGTAAGAAAACACTTCTTAGTGGGTCCCTTTCTCCTCCCATGTCACCTGGGGGGACCACTGACCACCTCATCACTATTTCAAGACTGAAAAAGTTAAAAGGGAAATCTAGTTAGCAACCTGCCATCCTCTGAGCATTTGCTCCTTGATAGCACCAGCCTCAAGCCCTCGAGTAAGGCTTGATTACAAGTAAGATGTCCAGGTCCCAGGGGCAGGGCTCCTGCCAGAGGCCTCCTGCTCTGGACATCTGCCTGGACCTCTCACGGCCTCGGTCAGAGAGGGCATGTGCTCGGGCCCGACGTGCGTCTCCTCGCTGTCACACATCTTCAGCAAGGTCTCTACAAATCTCAGGTGAATATAAACTCACAAGGTAAATAATGAGACATTTTAAGGAAACAAACATTCCTAAAAAAAAAAAAAAAAAAGACAACTAACTAAATGCACTATTCCAAATACAGGATAATTATGAAAGCAGAGAGATTAGAAATTTACAGTAAACTTTCTCAGAGAGAATATCTGTTATTTGAAGCAGGAACAAATAATTATAAAGCAGGAAAAAATAGAGTATGTATGAGCATTATAGTAGTTAAAATAAAGATATTAATAGATGGGTTTATTAAAAAGTGATATGGCCAAAGAACAAATCAATGAGTTGGACGACTAGATAAAACATTTCCCAAGGGCATAGAGAAAGGAAATGGGTTAAAAATAACAAAAAATGAGAAAATAAAAATAAAAAGTAAAAGTATACACAGGAGAGAACAGTAATGCCAAAAAACTATCTAAGGGATCGCTCTGGAAGGATTACAGAAATAATCTGTCAGATTCTTACAGAATTAAAGAAACACTTAAACCATACAACTTCTCCAAGGTCATTCTCTCCGAGAAATGAACACTATGCCCACACACCACACAAAGATGTGTACATGAATGCTTGTGTCAGACTGATTCACCATGCCCCAAACGTGGAAACAATCCTAATGTCCATCAATATGTGAACTGATAAACAAAAGTGATACATCCTTGCAAGGGGATTCTAGTCAGTAATGAAATGAACAAATCATCGATACATATAGCAATGCAAATGTACCCCCAAATCATCAGGCTAAACAAAATAGGCCAGACACAAAGAATGCATACTATATGGTTCCATTCATATGAAATTCTGTGCGAGACAAAACCAATCCATAGCAACAGAGAGCAGATGAGTGGTTGTCTGGGGTTGGAGGAGAAGGGAGTTTAACTACAAAGGTGCGTGAAGGGACTTTTTGGGCTTATGGAATATGTCTAGATTGTCGTACTTACAAGAATGTATATTTTTTTTCAACACTCACTGAACTATTCAGATAAAAAGAAATCATCTTTTTTTTTTAGGGTTTTTAGGGCTTTATGCAGCAACATCAATTTTTTTCTTAAATTAGCCAGTGATCTGTATTTTTTTCTCACCGCATAAGTTCAACTTATACAGCAGGATGGTTTGATTTACATATATTGTAAAATGATTGCAATAGGTTTAGTTAACATCCATCATCTCATATAGATACAATAAAAAGAAAAGAAAAAAAAGGATTCATCTTATGACATATAATTATACCTTAATAAAGTTTATATATATATAAATAAAATTTACTTATAAATTTATACACACACACACATGAGGAAAGTATATTCATGCCAGTAATGTGTTTCTTATCAAAACTCCCCAGAGACACAGAAAGGCTGAACATAAGTACATGAAAAAATGTTCTTCAAACTTGAATCAAAAGAAAATCAAGTGTAAAAATTTAAAAATAGTCTAAATAGACCTTGAAGAAAAAAAAATATATAATAAAATATTAGCTAACTAAATAAAACAGCGCATAAACACGTAAAGTTTCAAATACAGTTTATCCCCAAAATAAGACAATTTTGTATCAGAAAATCCTATCAATATATTAATAGATTAGTAACATAAAAGATGAAAAATCACAATGATCTCAAGAGAGGCAGAGAAAAGCATTTAATAAAATTCCAACTTAAAAAAAAATTCTCAGAAGACTAGAATGAGGAAGAACTACACCTAAAAGTCCTATTATTTTATATAAATATCCTATAGCAAACATCACACGCAATGGCATATCTTTGACTTCAGCTCTGACTTGATGGAGGTGAATATTTCATTCAAGTATTTGGGTTTAAAGCTATGAGATCTTTATTTGCTGCACGGAAACGTTGCTGTTTTGTTTTGTTTTCATGATGTTCATTCCTAAATCATTTTACTATTTTTCTTTTTGTATACAGCCAATAATTAAAAAGGAATCAGAGCAAGATCCTCTTTGTTTATTGTTCGTCTTTGAATAAGTTTTTCCCGGATGAGTAATTTTTCAGAGTGTGATGTTGGAGGAGGGTGGGTGGATATGGAAATGTTCTGAGGCAACAGACAGACAGGACCGGAGAGTCCCGGGCATCATGCATAGTGTTTCAGCACCGAGTGGGTTCACCAGCACAAAGTAGCTCTCAGTCGGGAACAGAAATCTAGTCTTCGATGGGAGTTTAGAGAGTAAGAGCAGATGACTGTTTCCAGTTAAATAGACGAGGGACCCCTTGGTCAGCATCATAAAGAGTCATTCTTCATAAAACCGTGGAAGGCTAATTAACTAGAACTGGATTGCCTGATCCTGGAAGGACTAAGAACAAGGCTTACAATTTTAAATCTTTTGGGCTTTGAATTAGGCCTTTTTAAATACTCGTAAGAGAAAAACTAAAACCTTCAGAGGAGATGTGACAAGTCTCCTGCTGCCATGAGAGAAAGAGCTCAAGAAGGTGTTGTGTGTCATCTGAACGGGGACTCATATACTGTAATCTCAAAGAAAGCCTAGTGAATGCCAATTCAGTGCTTTTCTAAAGGTATATTCCAATAAAAAATTACAGCCTCCCAATAGACATCAAGTAAACACTCCCATCTAGAAGAAAGAAGCCTACTTCACGTGGGAAGAATGAGGTGTTGTTATGACAACTCTGAAGAGCGTTCTATCAGATGGCTGAACCGAATGCCATGCGTAGCTCCTGGGCTCTGTGCTGTTCTCTGAAATTCTGGAAACCTGTCTGGTTGTCTCACATTCTTGAAATCATAGAAAATGCAGCTACTGTAATCCCCAAAGTGTGACCTAGTGAGACACACACACTTCACCTTAATCCTGGTGTCTGTTTCAAAACTGATGAACGTCAATACACATACAGAGGTCTCTGGAGTGCCACCCACTTGTCTGTTGTGCAAGATGGGTCGAGCCTTCAGAAACCTCTCATTTTATAGAACATCTTGACGATGTGTGCTTAGTGCTGAGGGCTGGAGGAGACAAACCTAGGACCTAGAGTTGCCATGAGGAGAAAGGGAGATTCTATCTGGATTTAGAATCAGAGCAGAATTTTCTTGGCAGTTTCAGATTTCTTATCTCAAAGATCTCTTTGTTTTCTTTTGTATAAATTCTTCTCTTCTATAGTTGGAACCAAGTTTTAGGTTGGTCTTTATGAATGTTTCAAAGCTACTTGATCAGAGAGCTTTCCTCCAAGGCTTTGGTCAGTCCCACCTGCTCCAATTTTTGTTTAATTGTGAATAGTTTATTCTTGCTTTGAAGGAGTTGTTAAATTCAAAATAAATACCTTAAACGTTCCACCCTAACCCATAACCAATTAACTTTAGTAGAGAAACAAATCTTCGAATCAGCTCATTTTGATTATCCACAAAGACCTTGTACAAGGATAATAGGAAACATCAGGCAGTCTACACAATTGGTCTCATTTATTTTCTGAACACTACTCGAAATGATCACTAAAATGAGACAATGTATCTCAAGAGGCTAGAACAATGCATGGGACACGGCAGGCTCTCACTGTATAGTTTCTGAGTGAATGACCTGATCCTCGCTTTCCCTGTATCTGCTGAGAACTGCAGAACTGCGATTTACACCCAAGGGCTCTGATTTCAGAGGCAGAACTTGGATCCACTAGGCTCTGCCGTCTTCTGAGTGCTCTCACGGAATTATTTCACTTGTTTTGCATTAGAGTAAGTTGTAGATTTGTTTCTCTTCTTGACTATTTGGGAAGCCTTTAGGGGATGGAGACAGTAACCTGTAGATTTGCCTCTCTTCAAGTAAAGAGCAAAGTGTCTGTTTCTAGCAGTTGGAGCCAGGTGTGACGGGGAGGACACATGGGTTTTAGACTCAGACCAAATTTGAATTTCAGCTTGGATACTGTTACGGGCTGAATCGTGTCATACAATTTCACACGTTGAAGCCCTAATGCCCCGTAGCTCAGAATGTGACTGTGTTTGGAGACAGGGGCTTTAAAGAGGCGATGGAGTTAAGATAAGGCTGTGAGGATGGGCCCTAATCCAGTAGGATTGGCGTCCTTATAAGAAGAGGAGGAGACACCAGGGCTTTGTGAGCACACAGAAAACACCACATAAAGACACAGCGAGAAGGTGGCCATCTACAAGCCATGGAGAGAGGCCTCAGGAGAAACCAACGCTGCCAACACCTTGATGTTGGATCCAGCCTTCAGAACTGTGAGAAAATAAATTACTGTTGTTTAAGCTGCCACGTCTGTGGTAGTTTGTTACGACAGCCCTAGCAGACTAATACAGGAGTTAGTCTCCTACTGACTTTGTGCTCTTAGACAAGTTACTAAACTATTCTGTGCCAAAGTTTTCACATCTAGAGAATGAGGGATAATTGTGCACCCCAGAAGTAGCTGTGAAAGAGGCTGGGAGTTTTTAGAGATGAAATATGAGAAGCATATGTTTCCATTCCTGACACATGGTAGTTGTTCCAAAATGGCACTTATTACTATTGTAGTTATATTACTATTATCAATAAAGTGTGGGCTTCCACTAGAGAAAACAGACCCAGCAGTATCGTCAGTATGTAAACCACCCTTCTGTGTGTTGAAGTGAAGGATACACTGCACTCTCTCATATACAGATATGAGCCATCGCAGATCAGTGTTTCCTATATATATATGTATATATATATAACTATTTTACTATTTTATTTATTACATAATTTATTTTGTGTATTACACAACTTTTACCATTTTCTCACTTTGTAGCAACACAGGACACTTGGGCCCATCTCCATTGGTGGTTTATGCAACTATCTTTCCTGACGAAATGATAAACCCACAACCATCCACAGGCGGACATGTTGCTGCTGCTGGACTGAAGACAGGGTCTATTTTTCCTTGTCTGTTGGCCTTTGAGAGCTTGCTCTCCAGCTTCTGCTGGTGACAGCTTGATTGCCACACCTTTAAGCTGGCACTGGTTGATGCCTCAACAATGATTGCAATCCAGGTTTTGGAACATGTTTTCTATCGTTGCTCTGAAATCCAAGTTACGTAGCTATTTGAGTATAGCCTGGAGAGGGAACCAACTCTTCCTCCTTTTTTTTTAACAAGCATCTTAAAAAGGAAGTAAATATGCATCCTAGTTTTCCTGGGACAGTTCCAGTTTACACGTGTTGTCCTGGCATGGTTATTAACAGCATGCTCTCTCACTCTCAATGTTCTCCCAGTTTGGATGATCATCCAAACATCATTTGGATGACATTTATGGTCACTCTACAATTAGGGCACTCTCTGTCTTCACATGCACATCTTCTGTAACCATATCGTCCAGTGACTCCACCCATTCCACTTTGAAAGCCAGCATATTTAAACACAACAGACGTGGGTATACACTGGCTGATTTCTTCCCTCATATTCTCATGGCACAAAGAAGGAGAGAAAGATAGGAATGGGAACAAAACCACTTATCATTCCTGGATAAGTCTATTCCAGGACTTGAATACTCTGTCTTTTCCAAACTTCCTTTGATGAAAACTCTTTCCTAGTTGGTCTCTAAACTCAACTAACATGACCTCCATTAATTGTCTCTAAGTTCCAAGAACTAGGCTGGGTAATGCTTTGCTCTGGATTCCAAATTCACTATTTTCCCTGTGGAAAATTACGGAAAAGACGCAGGGATCCCAGGTGCTGGTCAGTTTTATATCTGTCTGGGGATAAACATAAAACACCATAGTGTTGGTATTCCTGTCCTTTACTGAAGATATTGTAAAAGAAAGAGCTGAGTACTGCAAAATAAAGGCTGTTGGGCCAGAGGGAGAAGCAAAACTGAAAACTGTGAAGGCACACTAGGGTTCAGAACACTCAGAGAAGAGTAGAGATAACTGGCAGACTCAGGGTTGAAGACAGGAAATGGAGCTAAGAGTAATGAGTATCATCAAGAAGACAGAAGCAAACTAGATCCAGTGAGGATGAGACCAAGAATATGGGGGCTTTGTGTCACATGTATACCTTGATTTTTAGAGTCAGCCTGGGACATAATTGATGGGTGCATGGCCATAAGGGCAAGAAGTGGAGACTTGACTAAGAGTGGGAGTGGCCAACTATCCATCTTGGGCAAGGACAAGCACGTGAACCTTGGGGACATATAAACCCACAATAAATGGGTTTTACAGACATTGTTCTTTCTGGCTCGCCTGGACTTGAAGAAGGCTGGGTCCATTACACATTGAGAGAGACCTGATTGTAATGATTTACTCTTCAGATCTGAGGTGACTCAGCCAATGCAATTCTTCTTTTGTCTCACTAATGTGTCTGTCTCTCACACAATAATTTGCTAGTTTCTTCAGCTAGACTCTTCATTCATGATAGCCGGCCATCTCATTTTACCATTATCACTTTTTTGTTCTTCCACACTGAAGCCATCACGCTACCAAAATCAGACATCTCCATGTTTACAATAATGCATTGAGTTTTATTCATTTCAGGTAATATAGCCCAGGAGAAACTCTTTGTATCACTTAAGTACTGTCCGACAGGAGCACCATAAGAAAGAAAAAATGGAGGCTTGTTATCAGTTCAGCCTGAAAACAATCCTTTTTCTTTTAAAGTGAAAGGCAGCTGGCTTACAGGGATACCTTTTCCCAGGAAGAGCTTTCACCCTTTTCTAAAAGTAAAGGCCACATAGATCTTTTAGACCCTGACACTGTGATCAAAGGCACAATACACTAGTGTCTTACAGTCATTGACATAAAGGCATGATCAAATTAAGAAGACTCAGAAAATCTAATAAAGTAGTCCTTCTTAAAGTACATACATATCCTGCACATTCTGTTCAGACGAGATTCATTTGAAACTCAGACAGGTATTGGCCTTTCAAATACTCATATATTTGTATTTTATAGAATTTCTGATTATTTGGTAAACATGAGTTGCATTTTATGTCTAAGTGATTTGATTTTGTGCTTATTACTAATTAGAGAATGGAACTAAAAATAGCCATGACATTTCGGTTCAAGAGCAGTGCATTATAGTTTTTCTCCATGCTACTTTGTAGAGATTTGGCAAAGTCCTTGTAGTATGGTGTCAGCAATGTCTTGAATTTAAAATATTGAAATTGAGGGATCCTGAAACCCTACCTAAAAGAGACAAAGACTTTTCAAAGTTAAATTGTAAGTGGTGAAATATTTTAATGAATATATGTTCTTGGTATATAGAGACATAAATTTCTTGACTTCAACCTGTGTTGAGACTTTTACTTTTTTTGCTCTTCTTACGTATTTAATGTCTGATTCTCCATTTTTTCCCATACAGCTTAAAAGCAATTTATATTCTCTATCCTGAGAGACATCTTTCCCTTCTTCTTGCTTCTAGCCAGTTTCCTTTTTTAAAAAATAATCACCAAATGTCTCCAAACCATAGCCCACACATAAATTACTCACGTTTCGTAATGAATCCCTTGCAAAAATGACTTCCGCCACCACCACCAGGGTGACTTCATTGATGACTCCAGGGGACACATTGCATTTTGCATGAATAGCCCTTCAGAGACCCACAAGTTGGTGGTGTGTACATTCTCCAGGCGCTAGTGATGGATGAACTGCCAAGTCAAATAGCTTTGCTTAGTTCTCACTGTCTTGGGATCACCCTTTTCCCCTTCCTTTAAGCAATTGTCTTGGCTTTGGTTGATGAGTTACTCCTTTGAATTCTGTTCCCATTCTCACCAGGGGTCAGATCTCACCAAACTCCTCTAGTGCTTCTTCATTTCCTCAGCTTTTTTTTTTTTTCTTTTACAACAACTAACTACAAGATCTATTATTGGCAAACTCCAACTCTATCATTAATAATTTGGGATGGATGTCAATAACACAACTCTACCTGCTTACTAGCAACTTCCACTGAATGTACCTTTCCCTCCCAATCTTTCCCCTCCTTGCCACACACACACACACAGCACATTCTACAGTCACAGCTCCTTGCCAGTGGTGGTATCATCCTCCCAGTAGCTCAAACTTGAATTTTCGAAGTAATTTTTCTCATTTTTATATCTCCCACATGTATAGTTATTTAAAGTCCATGTAATGTATCAAACACCCATTTCTCACAGTTAAGACTCTTGTTTTCAGTCTGGTTTCCCTGTCTCTAATCTCTTATCCTTTTAATAAGACATTTGTGAATGTTTCATTTTATCAATCAAAAATAACTTACCAAATACTAGAACTGCTTCATGACAAAAGATACTAAATATATATGTGTAACTAATATATATATTATATAACTAATATATCATATTATATATAGAGAGTTATATATATGTGTGTATATAAAACCCTGAGAGCCAAATTCATTTCACTGCCAAAATACTACAAAAATAATTTTATCCGAAATAAAAATTAATTATTTGCTCTATTGTGTATGATATGTTTTTGTATTTGAATACTGATTGTGAAGGACATTTTTAGGTGTGAAAAAAGTACAGAGATAAGAATTAGGACAATTCTATTTTTTAACTCTACACTGATATGACTCTGATAGAGCTGCCATAACAAAATACTACAGACTAGGGGGATTAAACGACAAAAGTTTATTTTTTACAGTTCCAGAGCCTGGAAGTCCAACATCAAGGTGCTGGCGAGGTTGGTTTCATGCTGAAGCTTCTTCTCTTGGATTGTAGGCAGCTGCCATCTTTCTGTGTGCTCCCATGACCTCCACTGTGCGCACGTGAGGAGAGAGGGAGAAATCTCTGGTGTCTCTTCCTCTTCTTATAAGGACATTAATCCTGTTGGATCAGGCCTCCACCCTTACCATCTCAATTCAACCTTAATTACTTCCTGAGAGGCTCCAGCTCCAAATACCACCACACCAGGGGTGACAGCTTCAACATATGAATTTTGGGAGGACACAAACATTCAGTCCATAACAACACCAGTAGCAGAATGTTGGGATAGGTGAAACTCAGGGATATGGAGGTAAATAAACTAATACTATTTCAAAATAGCTACGTCTGACATGAAGAACAGACCAAACGTGGATTGGAGGCTGATCGTGGTAACCCTCAGACATGTAAGCATGAGTTGTGTACATGTCTGCCTCCTTTTTCTGCACACACACTCATTTAGTTAGACAAATAAAATTCCTCTCTCTGGCTATGCTGTTGGATCTCTAGCCAATGAGCACTTCCTGAGTTCAGAGAGAACAGCTTCTAGAACAACGTCTCCCAGATGAAGAACTTCTAGCATTCTCTCTGCCAAACCATACTGGCCACTGTCTTTGTTCTAGCAGCTTTCAGGAATAAATTCTGTAATGGCTACTTTTTACTTTTCTTACTGGAAAGGCACGGATGCCCTTTATACAAGATATCTACTGGTATCGAGTTAAGATTCTCGAGGCATTGGAGAACAGAAAATTGGGGCTGCAGGACTCTACTGGCCTGGAAAAAGAAAAAAATATACATAGAGAAACTACTTTGAGTATCTCCCTCACCTGGATTTTGGTCCTCAGCTTCACCTCACACAAGTACCAGTAAGTGTGATAATCCTAAACCTCATTCACAGTGGGGAGCTATGCCTGATTCAGTTCCAAGGAGAGATTTCATGAGGTGGGGAAAGAGTTCTTGAGGTTTAGATTGCAGAAACCAAAATGGGAGACTGAGAACTTGATTTTCCTGGTCAGAGGTAGAAAAGTAACACCAGGCCCTGGATGTTGGTTAGACAAAACAGACATGCACGTGCACACACATCTGTTTACCAGGGTGCCTGTTGGTGGGTGAGCAAGATTAGATAGACAAGATAACCCTGCCTTTGGCACAACGTGCACTAGTTGGCTTTTTACATACCCTACTTTGCTTAAACCATGAGAATATTAGGAATGAAGATCCTGGAGAGAACTCCAGAAGCCTCCTAGGTTTGGGGCCTGCCCTTTCCTTTGGGAAAGGAGGAAGGGAATAGGGTCATAGTAGCAAAGTAGATGCCAATCCTGGAGCTGAAAATCGCTGAATTCGTTGTTATCTGAACCTCAAGGAAAAGCATTTGTACAAAAAGGGCAGAATATTGGGGAGGAGTGGTTGGATTTTGAAATTTTAGGATCCTGCCTAACTCTTTAGTTGTCCTCGCCATAAGAAAGAGGGTAACATAAAGAAACAGATGTGGAATGAGGCAATAGAAAAGGAGCTCTAATCTGGCTGAACACACAAGAAAAGATCATCTCCACTGATCTAGGAGTTTCCCAGGCCACATAGTATTTAGGCCCTGGTTCTGAGGAGAAGAATGATTGCAGAGGCTGGTATGCTCCTTTCAATGACTTCTCTGATAAGAATTTTTTGGGTGTTAAATTTTGTCAACCCACTATTCTCTAACCACAGGGGCATCAAACAATCTCTGATGTACGTACTAGTCTATTGATTTTAATGAAGTTTGTTTACTTATTTATTCTTCTCTCTTCTGGTGGAGCTGACTTCCTCCAGCAGGGCCCTGAGACACTACCTGTGGGGAGAGAGGACAGTCTTCCTGAGGCACACGCACGAGCTGAAAGCTCAAGGTTTAGGGAGGGGAGCCATGTCCATTGATTTCTGGGTTCAGAAACATTAGCTGCGGCAGGTTTTTGTTTTTGAGTATTTATTGAAAAAGAGAGAGCAGATTTTGAGTAAAAGTTCCTTTATTCTATTTCCTCTTTCCAATAACACTTCTAAAATGAAGTGTAGAGGATTTCTCTTTAAATCTACTCATTAAAAAAACATATATATATATATATTATATATAATATTAAAAAAAAGTTCCTGGAATAGTTAAAAGAGTTTTGAAAAAGAACAAAGTTAGAGCACTTTCATTTCACAATTTTAAGACATATTAAATCTAGACTTATCAGGACAGTGTGATACTAGAATAAGGACAGACATACAGATCAATGGAACAGAATTTGAGAGATCAATGGAAGAGAATTAAGAGCCCCAAAATAGATCCATAGATTGATAATCAATTGACTTTTGACAAAGATGCCCAGGCAATTCATTAGGGAAATAATAGTCTGTTCAACAAATGGTACAGGAGCAATTGGATATCCACATGGAAAAAGATGAACTTAGACCTTCATATCAATCATAAAAATTAACTCAAAATTGACCACACAATTATAAGAAAAAAGATAAAACAATACAACTTTTGGAAAAAACAGGAGAAAATCTTCAAGATGTTGGGTTCAGCAAAGATTTCTTAGATGCTATACCAAAAGCATAGCTTGTAAAACGAAAAAATGATAAATTAGACCTCATCAAAATTTTAAAATTTGCACTTCAGAAGATGTCATTAGGAAAATAAAAATGCAAGCACAGATTGGGAAAATTTTTTGCCTTAATGAATTATCAGATCATATTTTTGCTCCAACAAAACTGTTTATAACTACATTTCTCATGCAGATGTAATTTTAACATTTCACCTAGTAACGAACATTCTTTCCAGTTGTCCTCTCAGCTACCATTAATTCTTAGTCTCCATTAATCTAATCCTTCATTGTTCATGCATGATATTCATCTAGACAAAATGTCAACTCTTTTCTATACTAATGTGTACTACAATATTAGAACATTCGTTTTTCCACCTCTGATTCTTTGCTTACACTTTCCTTTTCACCAGGAATGACTTCTATTCTTCTGCCTTCTTGAATAGATTCAAAACCGAGCTAAAACATCATTGCCCCACAAAATTGCCCTATTCCTACTCAGGAGTAACCTTTCCTCTAATAAATTGGAACTTTGGTTTTTACTATTCTTGGGGAATTTCTCCAATAGTACTTTTCTATACCTCTTCATGTACATAGCTTATCTTTCCTAAGAGATTGGAAACTCCATAGACAAGGGCTACTTTGCACTTAGCTCTGAATCTTCTGCAGAGCCGTAATGTGTTTCTTCTAGAGGGTGTTCAGTAAAAGGTAAAAGGTATGACTCCTGGGCAGAGGAAGGAAAGGAGTTCAGGAGGAACCACAGGGGGAAATAAAACATAGGGAAAAGAGCTCAAGTCTAGTTGTCAGTCTCTGGGATGGTTGTGTGAGAGAAGGGGCTATATCTGAGAAATGGTCAGTGGGCCAAAGGGAGATAAGTCCAGGGCTCCACACGTGACACAGACGTGGGAGATGGTTTTGTTTGCAGGAGTAGAAATTTAGGAAAGGTAAAAAGCTTTCCAGGGAAAATGTTGCATTCAAAAAAATTTTAAATATTATTCCTAAATTATTTCAAGGATATCCAAGGTCCAACTGCTCAAGTGAGAAAGCATATGGCAGTAGATACGAAGTTAGCAGTCAGGCCTAAAGATGTGATCAAGAGAATCCTGTTAGAAGGTAAAGGCTAGCGTTCCCAGTTTCAGACTTTTGGGTCTGTAATTTAGTAACAAATTGCTCTTTCCCTGGGGATCCCACTCTCAGATTTCTAACATCTTCCTGTATCTCTTTTATTTATCCCTCCAAACCATGCCTAATGTATGCATGCTCTTATTAGCCACTTGCTTTGTACGGTATCTGTGACAACTCTCTGAACTCCAGGATTTTGTAATGAGAGACTGGCAGACACAGTCTATTCCATACATGCTGGTTTGTACAGGTGAAGTTCTGCAAAGCTAGGAATATGCAGAAGCCGGACTTGCATTCCTGTTTCACCTGCTAGAAACCTTACGGCATTCTTTAAAGCTCTGCTCTAGCTCTGAGCACAGTGTGCTGTGTATAATAACCTGCCTCCTCTAGAACACTGTGGGCTTCTGGAATGGAAGGATGGTGTCTGATTCAACCTTGCATTTCTCTGGTGCCTGCACAGTTCCTGACCAATAGAACTTTCTTACATCAAGTAGAGTACTTGCTGGATATGTAGGGACAAGTAGGCTCATTTGCGACTTTGGTGATTTATAAACTTCTTGTTATGGTTGTTTTGTTGTCTATTAGGTAGACTGTGAGGTAAAATATCATTTATTTGGTGATATTTACTCATTTTTGACAAGTTAAACATGATCAGGACTGGGGAATAAATAAACTGTGAGGTTTATCTCAGAAAGGCATGCCTCACGTACTAAAACAAATTAGCTAGTGGCATTGGATGTGGAGTTGATGGCCTGTGACATACTCAGGTGGATCAGTGCAGCTCATTGTCAAAAACAGCCTCAGCTTGGAGATTTAGATCTGAGAGCTGGCAGGGAATTGGGAGAATCTGAAACCGTGTGAAGGGCAGATTGTCGACTGGAGAATGCATTACGTAAGTGTACAAAGAGGGTCAAAGCTGGAAGCCTGTGACATTTCCCACGCTTGAGGAAGAGGCAGTGGAAAAGGAAGAGAAAAAATGTGGATGGAGAGGTTGAGAAGACCGTGAGGAAGTCCTGGGGAGAAAGGCCAAGAGAGGAAAGAATTCCAAGCAAGAGGGACTGATTGCCATGCAGACTCTGAAATAACTGAAAGTAACTTTTATGCTCTGGAAAAGAAGTGTCCAGAAGGAGTCATTTATTGCTTATCTCTGGATGAAGAGAACGGGAGCAGAAGGGTACATGAGCAGGTCTCATGGTGGGAAAGATTCAGTTGAAGAAACCTCAGTGGCCATGAGAACTAAAGGATTCGGAACCTTAGGGGGACAAAGTCTGCCGTATGAAGAAATGGAATGCTGGGACACCTAGGTCACTGGTAACAAGGCCTGCTGGGAAGAAAGTCCAGGAAACAAGACAGTCCAGGGGAGATGAATGCATATTAATCGGACAGATCTTCAGGCACCAATACAACGTCACGTCTGCTCCACAGAGGAAGGACAGGAAGTGGAAGGGGATGCCCGTGGGTGGCCCTGGATTGTCCCCACATGTGAAAGGCAGATGGGAATGATCCCCAAAAGCAGAAATCAGGCCTCATGACTAGGGCTGGACTTATAGAATTAGCTCCACTGTCAAAGGAAAAGACGGAGCGGCCCGACACAAGAAGGGAGATGCAATGTGGGCATGGTACCTGGGCCAGCGGGAAAACATCCTCAGTATGCAGGCAAAGTGAGTGAAGTCTGGTAATCATGGTTGCAAAAGGAGATGCTTTTGTTTGTTTGTTTGTTTTCAGTGTTGTTTTTTAGTTTGAATTCTCACTTTCCAAAAAAAAAAAAACAACAAAAAACAGTCCAACAGGGATATAATAACTAGACAGAATGCCACTCTTGATCAGTGCAGGTGCAAAGAGGAGCTAAAATAGATGAGAAAGGGTAAAGAAACAGTTTAAAAGCATCAACAAGTAATGTAAAAATACGAGTGTGTGCAAACCTGCAGGCACGATAACATTGTACTGAGAGAGCTGAAGTGATGCCCTGGCAGAAGACCCTTCTAGGCTGTGAGAGCCGTACAGACATCTCAGTGTGGAAAAGGCATGGCTGGAGGCTGGGGTAAGGTGCCACGCCTGCCACTTGAGGGGTGGGAGGGAGGGTGAGGGGTTTGCGAAGAGCTTGGGAGATGACAGGGTTATGGTCCTAAAGGTTACACAGGCAAAATCAGAAGAACACAAACTGGCCTGTAGACACTGATTTGATAACGACAGTTCTTGAATGAGGGGCAACAGGTAGTTTTGGTGCCTGCCGTAGGGAACATGAAAATAATAAATACGCAACTTAGGGGAAATCCAAAGGGCAAACGGTGAAAAGGACCAGGGCTCCGCTGAGTTGTCAAGGCAAAGCGCACGTGACAGCTCTGGCGTTCCCAGGGAGAGTCGGCTGCCATCAGGAAAGCAGCTGACCACCACTGGCAGAAGCAGAAAGCCTTGCAAGTCACTGAAGCTGTTTCTCTCCTTCACCTTCTTCATGTATTTGGCTGGAAAATTGGGTGAGACATGTGAGATATGGCCGTCCAGCTGTCGTGAATTTTAACTTTCAGCAAAGTTCAGCAAGGGCTTTGGTGTTCCTTTAAAAATCTGGGTAACAAGAGGATGTTTCTTATGTCTGAGCCAAAGACAATCTGTTTAGTTAGAAAGAGTCTGAACTCAAATTAACTTCTCCTGAAATACATCATTCCCTTTGATTTTCAAAGTCATGCCAAATTCAACAGTCTCCATGAGGCCAGAAACAATTTGATGCAAAGGAAATTTGTGAGAGGGCTGTTTTGACATTTAAGAATATAGCTTTTTATTATGTATATTCATATATGACTTTCTTTGTTCAAACAATTATATATCCTGACCCTCGTCTAAAAGCATACAATAAAACAACTCTAATTATTCCTACATCTTTCTTTTCAAACAATTCATTCATGCCACTTGTGATCAGTGCAGGTGGAAAGAGAACTAAAATAGATGAGAAAGGGTAAAGGAATGTAGTTATGATCTGTGGTTCTGTGAAAATTGCCTCCTTTTTGTTTGAGAACAGAGCCTGCGATGACTCCAACATTAATGGGGCAGAGAAAGCCTTCTTGATCTTCTCGATTTGTATTCTGCTTACATTGTCTACCACCTCTTAGTTGTCTACAGTTTCAATGTCTCGTTACTGCCAATCTATAAGAGTGCGTAAGATGAATGGCTCGATGAACATAGCCCTGTTGATAGGCGGGATAAAGTCACCTGCACTCTAGGATAAAGCCTGGATAATCATCAAATCCTACCTGCCATTTCAACCCTCAACCTCACCAGTGGAAAGATGACTTCGGACCAAAGGTCAGTCCTCAGGAGTAGAGGAATGCCAATTCCGTATCTCAAATACTAGCTCGTGGCTCTGGGTGGCTTTGAACGTCTAACATAGTCCTGAGTCCCTCCAGTACAAAATTCCCAAGTTGGACATGCACCCAAGAGAAGCTCTCTTTCTGCAGAATGAGTGGTTCTGGAGGATTTTCAGTATTGTACACATGGGGATTACGGACAGGAGTTGGCACCACTGTGTCAGGGCTCCCACTGGTTGAGATTGCCCCAGGAGGCTGTAACCCCTCACCCCTCACATTCAGGCCCTGCTTCCAGGCAGGTGGTCAGAGAAGGGAAAAGCAGAAAGACCCGCTAGATGCTGAGTTTGCACAGAGCACTTAAGGAGCACTCTCTTTTATTTCCTTATGAAAATTTCCAATTATGCCTTTGACTCTTGTCTTATATCTTTGTGGTCTGGCTTTTAATCCAGAAACTTCAATTTTTACTTTAGATCTCCAATTTCCATTTTCCAATCTATCATATTTCCTCTGAGCATCTTCCTCACCTTGTCTTTTCCCTTTATATTTGAGGGGAGGGGTACAAGCTTGTCCCCTACATCAATGATTCATTTTCTGCAATTTCACTCTTGGAGTACCCAGTAGAGGTTTTAATTCTCAGATTTTTCTTTTACATTTTTCTTACCCCTCATCACCTTATTTTCCATTATATCCTATTGGCTTTCCTTTACTTAGGGCTTTGGATCCCAATTTCAAAGAAGAGCTGTGTTTTTGCCTTCTATTGAGGATGACAAACATGTTCTTCTAACAAGGAGGCTGATTCCTGTATCAAATTACTTTCACATGTATGAACTTCCTCTGAGCCTTTAGGATAACAATTCTTTTCTCTTTTTTCTGCTTACTTTTTAAACAAGTAAGATATTTACAAATTACATCTTTGTACAGGAACAAAAATGTCCAGTGGCACTATTTAAAATGGCAAGACATCGTTAGCACCAAATTAGAGTCCTACATTACAGGAACGTTTCTATACATTATGCAATTTTGATACAATTAAATAGTACATACATATCCCAAAATATAATTATAAATTCTGTAAAAATAGGAGACATATTTGTGCCATACTGTTAAGCAAAAATAAAAGAACAAAAAGGGAAATCCCATTATACATGGAAATGTAGGAGATGAAGAGTGTTCGACTAGCCTGGTGGGGAGATGGGTGCATCAGGATTCCTTCTTCATATTTTTCTATAACACAGTTTATATTTTATTCTAGTAATTAAAAAATACATTTCTGAAAGCTAAACATAAACGGGTCTCCATTGTGCAGTCACAATTTCAGTTAATTACTGCAAGGATGATAACTGTTGAGAGAAAGGCTTTGCATTCGTTGGACTTGGATTTAGCGACTTTTAATCCACTCTGACTCCAGGGAATTCTCTCATGACCATTTATTTCTTCTTCTCCACATTTTCTCCTCACTTGCCAAAAGAAAAGTAAACTGAATTGCTGGTCCAATGATGACTTTGTCTAGAGATATTCAACTAATTATGTAGCTAACAAAACTATTGTAATTTTGAATTTCTCTCATTTATTGGCGTAGCAACAAGGTCAAAAACATCTAAGCAAACAAAACATGACTTTAATTTTCCTCCCTGGGTCCTTGTTTCCATATCTATTTTAAAAAATACGGGAGTTGTTTTAGAGCTAAGATTTCTACTAATTCTTGCATTCTGTGATTCTAATTACTAAATTTTTCACTGCCTATAACTAAAATAAATGTCAGTATCAACACGGGAAGATAGAATTTGAGCTGATTTTCAAAAGTTTGATAGAATTCAGAAAGGTAAAGTGTTAAGGAAATACAGTGATGTTTGATATATAAAGTAAAGTTTAAATGAAAGGTAATTTGAGCAAAGAAAATACCTAGACATATTACTTATATTTTATATTGTCAAAACAATTTAAAGAATTCCTAAATGTGCACATGATAAAATGTATAGTTTTATCTTTACATGTAGTTTCTTCTACATAGTTTTGTCAGTGGGAACAAAAAGGAAAATGGATAAATTATTTTTAAAATTGAATGTATTAATTATTTTCCTATTGAAAATCACAACATACTGATATTCACTTCTTGCCATAGACTCTGCTTTCTTTCCTATATGACAAATCAGTGTGATAATTTTATGAATGGGAATATTAAGTAAGTAACCAGGAAAGGTCAATGTTTGCAGAATTTGAGTAGTTAAAAAAAATGTTGACCCCATAATTACCATCATATTGATAGTAAAACTCTTTGAAAGCAGAATGATTTGAGTAATTTCAACAATTAAAAATACATAAAAACAGAATTCCGAAGCATTAAGACCTCTTCTTCCCACTTCTTCATATCTTAATAGGAGTCCATCCTATGTGGTCAGACTTTCAAAGCAAAAAAACACACATCTCAAGTTCTTTTGAATCCTTTGTCTTGCCATTAAAAAAAAAATCCAGTAATTAGCATAAGGTACATTTGAGATTCTTTCAGGCTGTTGGACATATCAGCAGTTTTTTGCTTCTTACTCTTGAATAGTATATGGTGTATGGGTGTCCCACAGTTTGTTTCTTAATTCCTCAGTTGAAGTAAATTTGGGCTGTGTCCAGTTTTGGGGTAATTTTGAGTAAAACCACTATTCATGTACAGATTTTACTGTAAAAATAGCTTTTAATTTCAGCTGGGCAAATACCCGTGAGTGGGATTGCTAGGCCATAAAGTAAGTACGGTTTGAACTTTGTAAGAAACAGACAAACTGTTTCCCCAAGTGGGTGGAAGATGTGGCTGCTGGCCATGTATGTGATTCCAGTTACTGTACATGCTTGTCAGGGCTTGGAATTGTCAGACATTTTTAAATTTTAGTCATTCTAATATGTAGGTAGTGGCATCTCTTTGTGGTTTTCTGATTTGCATTTCCCTCATCACTAATGGTGTTGAACATCTTTACAAGTGCTTCTTTCTCGTCCATGCATCTTATTTGATGAAATCTGTTCAGAACTTTTGTATATTTATTAATTAGGCTGTTTGTTTTCTTAATAGGCCTTGAGAGTTCTTTATGTATTCCGGATACAAGTGTTTCATAAAACGTGTAATTTGAGAATATTTTCTCTCAATCTGTGGCTTGCCTTATCCTTCTCTTAACAGTGTCTTTTAAAGAACAGATGTTCTTACTTTGGATCAGATTTAATTTATCGATTTTTTTCTTTATGCGTCATACTTTGGTGTTTTATCTAATCCAAGTTCAAATCATAAGAAATTCTCTTATGTTTTCATTTTGAAATTTTATGGTTTCCAGTTTTGCATTTGGTTGATGATCCTTTTATTTATTTTTATTTATTTATTTTGTGTGTGTGTGAGGAAGACCAGCCCTGAGCTAACATCCGTTGCCAATTCTCCTCTTTTTGCTGATGAAGACTGGCCCTGGGCTAACATCCGTGCCCATCTTCCTCTACTTTATATGGGACGCCGCCACAGCATGGTTGACAAGCAGTGTGTCAGCCTGCACCCAGGATCTGAACCTGGGAACCCCGGGCAACCAAAGTGCAAATTAAACTGCTGAGCCACCAGGCCAGCCCCTGATGATCCTTTTAGAATTAATTTTTATATAGGGTGCAAAATGTTGATTGAGGTTCATTTTTCTAAATAGATTTTATTTATTAGAGTAGTTTTAAGCAAACAATAAAGTTTAAAGGTATAGAGATTTCCCGTATACTCCCTGCCCCCACACACCCTCAGGCTCCCCCATTATCAACATCCCCCACTAGGGTGATACATTTGTTGCAAACTGATGAACCTACACTGACATATCATTATCACCCAAAGTCCATAGTTTACATTAGGGTTCACTCTCCGTGCTGTACATTCTATGGGTTTGGACAAATGTATAATGACATGTATTCATCATCATTGCATCGTACAGAGTAGTTTCACTGCCCTAAAAATCCACTGTGCTGTTCTAGTTGCCCTTCCTTCCCCGCTAATGCCTGGCAACCACTGATCTTTTTACTGTCTCCACAATTTTGCCATTTCCAAAATGTCATAGAGTTGGAATCATACAGTCTGTAAGCTTTTCAGGCTGACTTCTTTCACTAAGGAATATATATTTAAGTTCCTCTATGTCTTTTCAGGGTTTGATAGCTCATTTCTTTTTTGTTGAGTAATATTCCATTGTCTGGATGTACCTGTTATGGACTGAATGTTTATGTGCCCCCAAATTCATATGCTGAAATCCTAACCCCCACTGTGATGGCATTAGGAGGTGAGACCTTTGGGAGGGATTTAGGTCATGAAGGTAGAGCCCTCATGAATAAGATTAGTGCACTTCTAAAGAGACCCCCGAGAGCTCTCTCATCTCTTCCACCATGTGAAGATAGTGAGAAGCCAGCTGTCTATGGAACAGGAAGTGGGCTGTCACCAGACACCAAGCCTCCGGAACTGTGAGATATAAATGTTTGTTGTTTGAGCCACACAGTCTATGATATTTTTGTTATAGCAGCCTGAATGAACTAAGACAGTACCACAGTTTATCCATTCACCTACCAAAAGACATCTTGGTTGCTTTCAAGTTTTGGCAATTGTGAACAAAGATGCTATAAATATCCACGTGCAGGTTTTTCTGTGGGCGTAATCAAGGATCACGATTTCTGGATCATATGATAACAGTCTGTTTAGTTTTGTAAGAAACCAACAAACTGTCTTCCAAAGTGGCTGCACTAGTTTTCATTCCCACCAACAACGAGTGAGAGTTCCTGTTACTCCACATCCTCCTCAGCACTTTGTGTCATTCATTTTTTTTCTTTTTGCGTATGGAAATCCAATTGTTTCAGCATCATTTATAAAAAGACTATTGCATCTCCAGTGAGTTGCCTTTGTTCCTTAGATGAAAGTCAATTGACAATATATGTCTGAACCTACTTATGGATTCTCTATTCTTTTCCACTATCTACGTGTCCATTCTTTCTGTATATCACAGTGTCTTGAATGTCATAGCTTTATATTAAATCTGGAAATTATTGACAGTCCTCCTAACTTTGTTTCTCTTCTCAAATTTGTTTTATCAGTTCTAGTTCCTTTGCCATCCAATGCAAATTTTAAAATGAAATTATTTATTTTTACAAGACATACTGCTAAAATTTGATTTGAATTGTACTGAATCTATAGACAAGTTTGGAGAGACTTTATAACATTGAATGTTCTGATATATGGCATGGTATATATCTCCATTGAATTAGGTTTTATTTTATTTATTCTATCAGTGTTTAAAACTTTATTTAGTATATAGATTTTGCATAAATGTTGTGAGTTTTGTAACTAAGCATTTCAAGTTTTTGGTGCTATTGTACATGGTACTATTTTTCATTTCACTTTTCAATATTTCTTCTTACTAGCATATAGAAATATGATCATTACTTTTTCTGTATGATGTTACATCCTCTGGACTTGCCAAACATTAATTCAGCAGCTTATTTGTAGATTTTTTTGAATTCTCTTTACAGACATCATGTCATCTATGGATAATGACAGCTTTGCTTCTTCCTTTCCAATCTGCATGCCTTTTATTTCTTTTTTATTGTCTTAGTGAACTGGCTAGGATTGCTATTACAGTGTTTACTAGGAGAAGTGAGAGTGGATATACTTGCCGTGTTCCTGATCTTTGGGGAAAAGCATTAGTCTTTCACTTTTTTGTTTGTTTTTTGGTGGATGCCTTCTATCTGGTTGAGGAAGTTTCCTTTTACTTCTAACATACCTTTTTGTTTCTTATCATGAATGCATTTTGAATTTTATCAAAGGCTATTTATGCATGATTGGAGTTAATCGTTTGGTTTTTCTTCTTTAGTTTGCTAATAAGAACTGCACTGATTTATTTTTTAATTTTGAACTAGCCTTGCATTCCTGGAATAATCCTCACTTGGTCATAATGTGTTACCCATTTTCTATTTTGTTAGATTCAATTTGTTAGTATTTTGGTGAGCATTTTTGTATCTAATATTCACGAGTGATTTTTGTCCATAGTCTTCCTTACTTGAAATATCTTTGTCTGGTTTTGGTGTCAGTGTAATGCTGGCCTTACAAAATAAGTTGGGGAGTGTTCCTTCCTCCTCCATATTCTGGAAGAATTTGTGTAAAATTAGTATGATTTCTCCCTAAAAATTTGGGTAGAATTCACCAGTGAATTTATCCATGTCTTGGGTTTTCTTTGGTGGAAGGTTTTTAACTATAAATTCAATTTATTTAGTGGAGTTAGATTATTCAAATTATCTTATTTTTGGGGGGGGTGATCTTTGGTCACTTATATCTTTCAAGGAATTTGTCCATTTTGTCATGTTATTTTCTAGCTTTATTTTAAAAGTTCTGAACACTAGTGGCCCCCTGCACCCTCCCTTCCACCACCTTGATATCCTAAATGAAAGATGCCTTTACATCAGAGAGTTTGAACTGATTATAATCTGACAGTATTTCAGATTGCTTTTTACATTAGAGAAAAACTTTCCTTCTTAGGCCATTTGTCTTCTGGAAAAGCAGCTTACCTCTCTGTAGTATCTAGAAGGCTATCCCCAAAGCCCCAACTGGATGTATGTATTTAAATCAATAGGCTTCATCATCCCTCAGGCTGATGTTTCCCTCTCTCCTTTGATACTGACCCAATTTAGAGTGTCTTTTGTCTCTTTTACTTCATATTATGATGAGTAGAGCAAAGACTAGAGAGGTGCCCATGACACGAAATTTAAGGAAGCTCTTACTCTTAGGGTCCTGTAAGCACAAGGTCAGTATTTGCAGGAATCTAAGAATGAGCTCCTCCTTAAAATCTGTGTCCTGGGCACTCCTAGTTGTCTCATCTAGTCTTGGCCTTTTTAATTGTATTACTTCTTTGAGTGCTCTAAAAATGTAAGATCCTTATTAGTGTTTTATGAGAAGTATTTCAGGCAGTGTTTCCAAAGGAATGAACAGAAAATCTTCATCAGTACTTCCAACCAAGCTGTGTAAATCTCTTTCAGTGGCAGTATGAGGACACTGTTCTAAAAATTACACAGGCCATTCAACTATAAAAACACCACAGTTCCCAATTTTGTCCTTCACCCCCCACCACCAAATCATGTATGTGAGGACACTTTTATTTGCACAACTTGCTCTGGTTAGGATTGTTCTGGAATATTGCATTTCCCATAGTGCTATCTAAAGCCCATCCTTTCTCTTCCACTGAAGAAAGCACATGACAATATGAATAATGGGTGATGTTTGAGGAATATATTAAAATATTTTCTAATTTATTTTTTAACCATTCTTACACTGTTTTTTATTTTTGTAATAAATGATTTTTTAGATCAATTCTCAAGTGATTACAACCCACACTACTGAATGATTGACAACTGCTGCTCACCCGCATACTTTACATTAAACATCGTTATGTATACAAAATAGCAGTTTCAGGAAGCTAGGGGCTTTTGGCTAGTGGGTGAGTCCTAGAAATTTTCCCACCATTTTTCACCAAAGATTGCTGCCTCCGTGTCAGTGGGCTGTGAGATTTCTATGACCTGACCTTAGGATGACCCCTTTTTATGGTGAAATAAGGTATTAAGCAAGGTTGTTCTCTCTGGAGCCATAAAAGATTGATGAGGGAAGACTGAGCTGTGCTTTGTTTGGAGCAGGGCTCTGCGTGTCCATGGCTTTCCCTGAGCTGTGTCCAGGCAGTGGTCATTTCAACAGTGCTGTCTGTTATAGCTTCTGTTTGACTGTTTCTTCATACTCTTGCCTTTTTAAATTATAAACCTGTTTATTACCTCATTGTCTCAGTTCAAATGTGAATAACAAATCTCCAACTGTATGTCAGTCTTAGAAATCGAGAATCGATCTTGGAACCTCTGTGCTTCCTCCTTGCCTACGCTTAGCACTTATGTTTAGAATGCTTCACTGACACTTTCTTTTGAATATTTTGCACCTTAAAGCTCACTGTTTGCCTAAATGTCATTTGACCATTACCTATAATGAGTGTATTCAGTTTTAGTAAAATGGTAGTGCAAGTTCACACATTCTTTATATTAACTTTAATTCAATATTTTGCATTTCTGCATTACTTCAGAGCCAGGATTTTTAAAATGTTGTTAAAAATATTTACATTTGTCTGCTAAGAGGTTATGAAGTTGTCACAAGGACATGCTATGTGCTAGATATTTTTCCCTCTTTACCATTTACAATATCCAGTGAGGTAGGTAATAAAATTCTCATTTTTCAAATGAGCAATCTAAAGCTTAGTGAGGAAACTAAGTTGTCTGCAGTCACACAACTAACAATTGGAAGAACCAATGTTTAAACATAAATATGTTTTATTCCAAAATTTATGTTTTTTTTTTTTTTTACCAAATCCTGCTTCTCCTTCTAGGACTTGCTGTGGAATAGAATGTTCTTCCCAATCTTTTTCTTTCCTTTCCATCCCTAAGAAGGTAAACAATTCTCACATATGAAGATTTCTTAACTTCTTACTAATTAACTAGTGCAGCAACCCAGAGAATGCAACCAAAAAAGAAAAAGAAAGAATGAAATAATAATGCAGATTAAAATGTTTTAATAAACACTAGAAAGTTGTTAATATCATTTCATATTCCCAGTATCACTATTGGCATGATTGTCATTTCATTGTTTCTTACCTTTTCTTGCATCACTGGTGTCCCCAGGGCCTCGTGTTCCTTCATGATGCTGAGAGTGGAGCTTACTGAACCTTCATGATCCCTGAGATCCCCGCTTTCACCCGTTCCAGATATAGATAAGGAGCTCTTTACAGTAAACTTGTGTAAGAAATCCAATTCTCTCCCAAAGGCGAGACCTGGAAAAATCACCAGAATCCCTTTTAATCATGTTCTTAGTCTCTACCAAATCCTGAGGATACGTTTATAAAATTAATAAGCGAATTTCAACAAGATACACGTGCAGGGGGTGCAGCTACATAGACTAAGCTTATACATCACTTCTGAGGAACCTAAAAAGCACTCCTATGTGTGGCATGATTCTCACCTCTCTTTCAGCAGTTGTCTGGTGCCAAATCCCATCTGGCAATTCAAGTCCTGAATTATTAAGGCCAAAGAAGTATGGCCATATTCAGTTCCTGTGCACTGTGTTTGCTTGAGTAGAAGGCTCAGTGAATCACCAGATCAAAATTGGGCTGGGATTTGCTTTGTAAATTGCTAAACAATTTAACTGGATTATAGAGAAAGACTCTATACGACATTAAATGACCTTCCCAAAAGCTTATTTCTCTTACAACTGCTCGTATTGGAATCAATTTTAGGTGTCATTCAAAATGAGCGGTTTATTAGCTTCCTAAATGCGTTTACCACGTACCAGATGTCCCTCTCACGCCCGTCTGCTGCTTGCCTTTCACTGACCACTTTAAGAGATGCTACTGCCTTGGATCCATCACCCAGGATGTTCATGTCACAGAGCAGGTGGTTGGCATGCTGGGTCCCAAGGAGAAAGAAGAGATCACCCAGTGGTGGGCAAAGGGATGATGTCACAAGGCAAGGTTATAATGATGACAAAATTAGATTTTCCAGGTTGAATTTAGAAATGCATTTTTTTCTCAGACCCCTCAGTGTGTTTTGATCATTTAAAACTCCTTTGATTAGATCCAAATTGATTAGAAATGAATGTGAAAAATATCCCTTGACAGTTCTAGGGCTATTCTATAGCTGATTTGAAACTGATCTTTAAAAAATGTCTTATTAACCCATAATATTCTGCATAAGAGATTCTCAAGTCTTTGTTTTTTCCCTTATATTATGATGTCATCATCATCCATTGTCTATGGCTCACTCTGAACAAAATGTAAGTTAATCATAAAATGGTTTCTGCGTTTGAACATGACATATTTTGATAAAAAGGCATGGCTTTAAGTAGTACTTCTCATTAACTAAGTATCTCAACTCTTTAATTCTTTATCTAAGAGAGCTAGGAAACTGTTTCACAGATTTCTATAGAATGAAAAAAATAACGTTGGTGTTCTCCTTAATATCGCCTTTTCTACATGCAAATGACTATGTATCCATTGCTCAAAACAGGTTCTCCTAAAAATTCTAGTCAACAATGACATAAAAATCATCCAAATAATTTTTAAAATGTACACACAACACTATAAACAAAACTGAAGAAAGTAAAAATAATTACAGATAATCAAATCTTTATTTTAAAAATAAATTTAAATACATTGAAAAATATTGGAAAAATATAATTTTGGAGTAAAGAATAAAATACTTTTTTGTACTTTCTTCATTGCTTTATTTCTATGATAAGAACCATGAATACTGTGAAATATGCATTTATTTTGTAGAAATATATATTAGAAGGGACAAGGTAGGCATCGGTAAATAGAAGAATTAACGAAACATCAATAAAATGCAGAATAATAAACACAAATGCACCATTTAAAATATCAGACATCATACATAAATGTCTTCTTCATTTCACATGGAGACATTTGCTTTATATATGTTGAGTCTACTAAAATGTCATAGTTAATTATCACATTTTTTTGAATGTCACAGGGTAAAAATGAATTATGTAGTTAACCATAATGAGCATTGTTGGTCTATTTCTAAATTCCACAAGGAAAGGGTTAAATTACTTTGTTGCTCACTAAATCGCCATGTGCACGCAGGCACACAGTCAAAGCTTCTTAACGGTGCTGATGAAAAACTTGGAGATGGTAAAACATGGGAATTATTCAGATTAATTTGAATATGTTAACATAGGTTGTTTTTTTTTCAATTGCAGTAAGAATTCAGCCAAAAACTCTAGCAGTATTGAGCCAAGTGAAACTGATATTGCCTTCTCTGGGGATGTTCAAGACAAAGAAGCAGTGAGTAGAATAAAATAGAAGGAAGAGCCTAGAAAAGTCAAATCATCTTTGAGAGCCTCAGTTTACTCATCTGCAAAATGGATGTAATGACAGTGTTGTGGTGAAGCTTGGATACAATATATAGAAATTACTTAGCTTCCTGTCTGGCGTCTAGCAGGTCCTCAATATGACAATGAGGCAAACATGACTCATGTCAAACAGTTCTTAGCTTTTTCCCTGACTCTGCCCAGTACAGAACATACCAGCTTGACCTTCTGGGTCTGTTTCCCTCCCTTGCTCTTGATGGAAGCACCTGTCGTGATAGACATGGTCCTTTTGGCAAAGTGAGGCCCAGCCAGGAAGCAGGGAGAGGTGAATTAGGGCGAGAGGCGAGGGCCCAGGACTGGAAGAGGTGTGGGGTGTCTGAATACAGGGAAGGCATGAGAATGGCTGCCATATATGAGGTAAGTAAGTGAGGAGGAAGCGGGGAGATAAGCAGTATGGCTGTGGGTCTACTTCTATTCATCCTGGTGTTTGTGAAAAGTAAATAAAAGGAAAATTATTGCAAAAGTGTTTTTGATTCCTAGAATGTGTTCATTTGAATTCCACAGGTGCCCTGAGATGGAACTATGAAGATCATGGCTCTACTAGCACTAAAATGCATATGGGATTGAAGAGCAGTTCTACTTGTTGGCAAACATGGGGTAGACCTCTCTCATTCACTCTTCATACTCAAATCCTTCTTATCTTAGAAAGTTCAAATACGATGTCTTCTATGATCACCACTGTCCCTGATTCATCTATCTGGCAGAAATATTTTGCAAGAATTCCTTTTATTTTTTGTCTGTAACTATCTTTGGTCAGGTTCCTCAGAAGCAGAGCCTGAGATGGAAATTCAGGCGCTAAGAACATATGTGGTTTCAGCAGCTGGACTTTAGCTCTGGTCTAGTCACATGGGGTGTTCTAGAACATAAACTGCATCACTAAGCTGGTCCAGCCTTGAGGCAAGGAAGTCAGCCTTTGGACTCTTTCATCAATCGGTTATCGGCTATGGGTTCTGCATCAGCTCCTAGGAAAGACACTGAGTCTTCCATTTCACTGAAGGATTCTCTTCAGGGGTGGAGGCCTCGAGCCACGAGTGGCCTACACTCACATCAACTCAATCTGGGGACTTGGATGGTGCATCAGTGGCACCCAGTACAGTCTCTTCCTGATGCCCTTTCTCACTCTTCACCTTGTATTATAGGAATTCAGAGTTATGGCATACTCCCACTAGATTGTGAGTTCCTTGAGGACAAATTAAGTGAAATACTCATCTTTGCAGTTCTCAAAATACCTAGCCTAGCTCCCTCTGTCAGATAGTACTGGGAGGAACGTTGGAATTGGTTGCCAAGACTTAATTTCTAACTGGAAGGAGATCCAGAATAAGGTTCCAACTCATTCTATCTCCATATGGAGTAGATCATTAATATCCTTGGGGAAACTTCCTGAAAGTTCAGAAATGGGCAAATTTACTAACCAGAGTTACATAACCAGACACAACCAGAGTTACCAAGGTATATGTGTATCCAAAGTGGATTAAGAAGGGCCTGGATTAACTAGGCTTACTCAGCTGCTAAGAACTTGCTCCTACACATTAAGCTCACATATAAGATTGATATCTAGGCCTCAGCAAAATGACACATTTCTACACATCGCGGACCTTCAGGGTGTTCATAGAGACCGAACCAGGAATATCAAACATGTGAACACCATGGGTTTGGTAGGCACATTTGTTGAATAAGTGAATGACATGTGAAATTGCAGAATGTATCATAAATACATGTTCTAAAACCCTTGAAGAGCAATGAGAATGAAAATGGGAAGAAAATCTGAGAATAACTCTTTTTATCCAGATTTACCCAGTGATCTGATCCAGTCTCACTGCTTCCAGTGCCTTCTATGTTCTCAAGACTCCCAGATTTAAGAGTTGGTCTTAGATTGCTCACCTATGATACTATGCCAAAGGTTGGTGACACGTTTTCCCGAGAACCCAGGTGGCTTCTTACAGCTGGAGCATGAAAAACAATCATTACCATCTACATCATCATCACCATCATGGTTACAAAGGATTTTCTGAATTTGTGTTTTATATATACTTCTATAACTCTGTAAAAATAAAGTCGATTTGGATTAGTTTGCTGATCTTTGCAGTACTGTTATTTTCTATTGAAACTAGGATATAGCAACATAATTGTTGCTAATGGAAAAGTTCCTGATGCATTCTTGTATTTTTTTCATGGAATGAGCTTCAGGAGAAGATTCAACTCAGCCTTCAGTGGTTAGGAATCTCCGTTCCTGAAAGCTAAATGGAAGCTGATCCTAAATCTCTAGATGCTTCCAGACACTGTTAATTTGGTGATGAGCTGATGATGTAATTAGTAATATATAAAAATAACAACTCCCAAAGCAGAAGACTGTTCTCACGACCTGACAGAGATGCAGGCAGGGAGGGGAGTTGGATCAGGATGGGGTATAATCATTTTATACTTCCATCCAGAAAATCTTACAAGAAAAGTGCTTCTCTATTAGCTGTCACTGAGAATTGTCAGTCTCCTGGGAGTAGCCTGGTGACAATATTTTTTGCTGAATTTGAAAAGAGCACCTATAACTAAGGCCATGACACTGACATGTGAAAAGAGGAAAGCCAGTCAATCACTTTACAGTGGTTGTGCTCTGTAGTCAGTAAGTGTGGGCATCTCTGAGACTCTTAGGGAGGGTTTGGGGAGGATTCTCTCTTTAATGGCACCAGATGAGAGTGGGTAGAGGTGGGTGTGAGGTCTGGGGAGCCTTTTGCTCTTGTTCTATCCTTTCCTGGGTCCTTCTCATCCTTGACCACTGCACATGAGAAGAAGGGAAGGAGGAGTGCTCTCTGGAGTCACACTGAGTCACTCTGCCAGCTGCCTGTGGTTTAGGCAGCTGCCTGCCTTCCAGAAGCCTGCAGCCACAGCCCAGTGAGGCTGGCTTCCACAGTGAAGGTGATGCAAGAGATGAGCCATGCATCCTGCCGCCATCCCACAGATATGAGGGGGGTGGAGGGCCAGTGCAGAGATGAACAAGCAGGCAGGGCTACGTGAGCTCAGAGAGGAAGTGCTGGCTGCCCCAAGACCAGAAGGATAGCGCTGGGAGAGGCCAGAGACTGTCCTTCCTCAGGGTTATGCTCGGGGTATAATGTGAGGGCCTGGGAGCCCCTCTCTCCCTCCCCTGCAGGCACACTGACACAAATCCACACTTAACAAGGATAATTTTAAGCCTTATTATAGGGGTGATGCGTTTAGGTTTTATTTTGAAAGATGTTCTTTCCTCCTTATCTGCTGTAGACCCATCTCTTCTACTTTTGCCTCTCTTTACCACAGCCTCTTGTGGGCCTCAGTCCCCTGATTGTCCCCTCCTGCCTCACATCCTAGGCGTAGGGTGGGGGCCGAGTCAGGAGAGAGTAGGGGTCCTGCCTTTGTGTCAGTCCCACCTCTCTCGTTTACTTGCTTTGTGACCTTCAGCAAATTACTCAACTTCTCTGTGCTCAGTTTCTTCAGCTGCAATTTGGGCATAATCACAACACTTACTTCAATGGATTGTCATGAGGGTTAAATGAGTTAATATCTGTAAAGCACCTTAGAACAGTCCCTGGCATATAGTCAGGGCTATATAACTGGCTTTCGTTAGTATTTGCATTGCTGATCTTAGTCAAGGTGAGTGAAGATTAGCTTCCATCCCTCTTGACTGGGGTCCGAGAATTGTCTTACCACAGCTCTGGAGACTCCTCTGCCATCCGGGGCCTTAGCGCAGCCGCCTAAGTTGTTTCTGCCCCCAGCACTCCTGTGATTTAGAGCCCCGGGGACAACCATAGGGCTGTGATGCTCCAGAAGACCTGCTCTCACTGCTCCACCCACGCTCTGCCCAATTATAATGGACAGACTTCTGCTTGGTGCTACCCCAATTGGTGCGACCAGTTGTCCAGGTTCACTGTGGGATGAGCGGACATCTTGCTCTGATTTCAGCCTAATGAGGGTCCTGCTGCCTTTCTGTGCCCGGGTCAGACTTTCCTCCAAAAACAGAAGGGATATCTCCACCAGACTCATTGACCAAGACCTTCATGCTCATAGAAAAATCATACATACATACACATATACACATTTCTGATGATCAATGTTATTGCTAATAAAATAGTTTAAACATAAATGCCATTCAAACGATGCTTTCAATTTTTAATTGAATGGGAAAGTGCTAATGACATAACTTTAATTGAAAAAGACAGGATATAAAATTGTATATATAGCATGGTGTTATGTACACATATTTAGATGACTAGAAAAAAAAAGGATACTTATGTGGTGGTGGGATTATAAGTCATTTATATTTTTTTAATAATTTCTTATATTTTCCAAAATTTTTAATAATGAATTTATAGTACTTTACTAATTTGAGACACACACAAAAAGCAATGAATAGTACTATTTTTAGAAAACCTGGATCAGGAGCATTTACTTATACCCCCAGGTACTTATTGTTATGTACGTTCCCCATGCATCAGACTGGAAATCTTCTAACTCTGAGGTTGGAGGGATCCTTTCAAGAACCATAATGGAAATTTGGAAAATTTGTTGTGATGACTCTCAGGTTCCCTGCCTATAAAATGAGGGTGCTGGAGGCCCCAATCCCTGCCCCATTGCTAACATTTCATTAACACTTAACATATGTTCCTAATGAATTTGGCTGACCTTATTGATGGGAATAAACTCTTGACAACAAGGGTTAGCGATCTGCAAGATTTCCAATACAGTTCTTTTTCTCTCTTTTTTTACAGTTTCTCACTGTTTTATACACCCAAAGGCCAAGCACGCTCCTTCTCTATTGGCTAGTCTCACTCTGCTTACTGTGCCTTCCCTTGCTCTCAGTTTACCCCTGAATCCCGGAGCTTCATCCTTAGGATGGAGCACAGGTGCACTGAGCCCAGATTAGAATTCGGAGCCAACTCTGAGTGGCCTGGGACGCTCTGGCCTGTGATCTAACATGACACAGCATATCCTAGCAGTGTCGTGACAGAACCACAAGGTAGTCACAAGCCTTGGTATGACTAAGAAAGCCATGTGGTCACACCGAGAGGGCACTGATCTAGCTATTTCTCCAACGATGATAAGAAGTTTACTATTTTGGGGAATTAGCTTTCCTTCAATTCCCACTTCACTAAGCATGGAGAATAAATTTATTTTTAAAAAGTATGGGTTGCACTTTTCTGATGTGGCTTATGCACATTGCAAAACAAATCATCTTTAGGTGATCAATCATCAAAAAGGCAAATTTTGAAAAAATGTGTATGGTGAAAAATACGCAAATGAGAAGCACAGTTTACCCTTTGCCTTCTGGGGTTTGAGGCAGGTCAGAGCTAGAAGGGACAAGAATCATCTGGTTAATTTCTCCCTCCTTCTGGTGGTCTCTTTAACCACTGTCAAATACCTACTTCGACTCTGACTTCTGTACCGGTCAGTTAGCAATATGCCAGACCGCCTTGGCATCTTTATTGGTTTATCCAGTGCCTCATACTGTGAATTACACGACAGAAAACTTTCTGAAGACAGAAACAAAGCGTGACGTTCTCGTCAGAACACCCAACCCGGCTGGGTGGTAACAGGGAAGGAGAGAGCCCGGCTGACGTGGATGTCAACGTAGAGGCATAGCGAGCCCTCCGTGTTCAGTTACGAGCTGCCCGGATCCACATTTGGTCACAGCGTCCACTGCAGCGGCCCTCTCAATGTGTCCTCATGGCTGAGATCTCAGGAGGGGAGGAAGGCCCTGCAGTTGCTGCTCTGGGTCCGTCACGCTGCTCACGTGTGTGCGACCCCACAGCGCTCTGCCCCTCAGACACCAGTGCCCCTCTCCTCCTGCCTGTGGCTTCCTTCCTCATGACAGTCAGGCACGCCAAAGGATCTCTGCATGGCACTAAGCCATGTACAACCATGCAGTGGGAGGAATACGGACTCTAGATGGATAAGCTCTTCCTTCTCTCCGTGCCCAGATGGGTGGTCCTGAGAAGCAGTTCCCACGGCTCCAGTGGCCTGGGGTATGCAGCACAGCTCACACTCAGTGGCTGCCAGCTAGTAACACATCCTCATTTTTGCCTCCTCTTCCTCTACTGCTCCCTTCTCTTTCCCCTCTCTTGCTCCGTAATATTGTGCTGCCTCTTCCCCAGACTCTGCTTTCCAAGAAACCCCAGCTATGACCCCGTGGTAGGAGCTGGGGAGCAAACCCAGATCCCATGGAGAAAGGCGCCAACATTCAACAGAGAGTGTTGGGAACAGGAAACAGGAAGCAAACGAGCCCAGACGAACTGGGAATCCTGTGCCTTACATTTTATCTGGAATAAAATAGATGTGTAGTACTTGTTTATGGAATGAATAAAAGAACGAATGAATGAATAAACCAACCAAATGATCAAAACAGGTCAAAGTTGAGAATTGCAGAGAAGCAAAAAGAACACCCAGTACCCAGTGGTTCCTGCTGGTCAAGTGGGCCCACTCCAGTAGTCTGTTAATCCCGGCTGTTCAACCTGTACGCATTCGAGCTGCCTGGATCTTAAAGACACTGAGAACTGATTTGAACACTTTTAAATTCCCCAAGGCCTCAGTATTTCTGTACACATAAGCATTTAATCTATTTACTTGACTCACTTTTCTGTTTGATGCATATTTTATGAGCATCCACTATGTGCCAGACATAATTCTGAAAAGCATTTCCAATGTGTGCACACCTCCCCCTTACACACATACGTGTGTACACCAGGAGACTATAGTTTGGGGGTCAAACCTACACACATTAAGAGCTGCTTTTCCTGCTCCAGCATTTTCCTAGGACTTTCTGCATCCATCCTCCTGCCTCCTCATTCCTTCAGCACCTCCACGCCTGCTGTAGCCCCGTAGTGTCTGAGCGCTTGTGCTGCAGTGCCAACTTCACACCCCAGCAGCTGAGTCCTTAGTCCCTGAAGTGGTGTTGTCTGGGCAGGTTCTTCAGACCAGCGCTGTCCAATAGGACTTTCTGTGACGATGGAAGTGTTTCAGATCTGCACTGTCCAAAATTGCAATCATTAGCCACATGTGGCCAGTGTGACTAGGGAACTGAATTTTACATTTTATTCCAGTGTAATTAATTTAAATTTAAAAGCCACAGGATGACCAGGGCCTATTGTATTGGATATTCCAGCCCTACAACTTTCAGAGCCACACTCATTTGTCAGCATTCTGCAGGCCTCCCCTTCCCCTGAGCAACCCCATCCTGCCTTCCACACCCATGCCATGACTTTAATTTGCTTGGCTTTTTGAAAATCCCCAATAATTGAAGAGCCTGTGGGAATTTACGAGAGTTTTGTCAAAGGATGAGACAAGCGGGTTGAGGAGGAAGAATGAGTAAAGACGACTGTATACATCTGAGAAGAACAGAGGAGAACATATCACACAATCCAGCCAGTTTCATAAACGAGTTTTAAAGGCATGTGAGAATCAGAGTGACTAACAGTGAGGGAGTCACTGACTGAAATCTCGTTTGAATTGACAACGAACGTTCTTGGCTGCGCACAATAGAAATGGTGTGGGTGAGCGAGGATTCAAATGGAGGAGCCTAGAAGAAAATGGGAAAGGGGGTGATTGAGTGAGAAATGGGAGAGGCCAGATGGTCGGGGACTTGACGGGGATTCGTGTCAGAAAACGGCTGCTTCTTCTCCTCGTAAAAGAGTTGAGTTTGCCAAAAATACGTGCAACATCTCTCTCACGATCCCCTTTCAGAATGGCTCCCCGGTTAATGGCTCGATGCATGTTTTCATCACGTCCCTTAAATGAAAGATGGTGAATGAAAGCACAGGACAGCATCGCTGCAAGAATGGTTTTTCCTGCATGTGTGTGGTGTACATGTGCCTAGAGAGATGTGACACCGATTATGTCCCATTATAAGTAGGAGCAGATCCCAGAAGGAATACAAAGAACAGTGAAAGAACATCAAAGTCTGAATAGGAGGAAAGTGATGGCAGGAAGCAACATATTATTTAAAGTTGAAATATACTATATTAAGTACTGGAAAAGTACAGCAAAAAGAACTTCAAAAGCCATATATCAACGCATAGCACACTGAAGCACATGAGGACACAGGACCAAGACGAGTGCCCCCACGGACACACAGAGCCGTCCTTCATCAAAACCACTGTCCAGTGTAGCGGGACAGCGTGGAGACCAACTTGAATACTGGGCCACCCAAAGCCCCCACAATTTTATCTCTCTCAATGAAAGGCCATCCAACTGTGTAACAAGCTTTGGTTTGGTGTGTTCAAAATTCTGAAAAGACAAATATTTAATACAGAATTTGATTTCCTGCCAGCAGATGTCCTTCTCCATCAGATCAAAGCAAAAGAACCCAGGCTGACTCTTTTTCATGTTTTCCATTTTCAGAGCCTGGGTTCTTTAGGGGGCTTTGCAGCTTGGGGGGGCCTGGCTTGTTGCCAAAGCAGCTGCCAAGGCGCACTGCCCTCCGTGTGGGTGCTGAGTTGCTGATCACCAGGCTTAACAGTGTCCACCTTACATGTCAGATCTGGTGGGGGACCATCAGGGAGGAAGGAGGTGGGGCCCAAGGTTGAGGAAGCACTGGCCTTCACTCTCAGAGCCTGGGAGTGTGCCTGGAGGAAGGCAGTCCTCCTGTCTACCACTGGGATTTGGATGGGTGTGGATCTGATCGTCTGAAATCACTAAGACCCCATCTCTGAGAGTCATTTCGTTCCAGCCAGCGCGCAGAGGACCCAGTGCTCGACCAAGGAGGCAGATGGAGGCAGCTGGCCCTGGGCTGCTGGACACTACTGGACGGAGGCCATCCTAGTTCAATGTGCCTTCCCTCAGGCCCTTGCCCAGCCCCTTGGAAGCTCTGTGAGGACCATTTAGGTGATGAATGGCCCAGAGAAAGAAGCTGATGGGAAAATTCCCTCTGGCTTGGCATGGATCGCCGCTGCTCTAAAATGAAATACTGCAGTCAGACAGCCTCACAAATCACAGGCAGGGTTTATTCATGGCTGGGGAGGTGGGCTTCCACGAGCTACTGTAATTCACACCAGGGAATTCTCTCCTTTATCCTGAGAATTTTTGTCTGTTATCAAGCCCTTTTTAGATTAATCTAAAACTCAAGAAAAGAGTAGATCAGAGAAAAATCCATATCCTATACTCAGGAAGATGTGACAAATGTGTCATTTATGTGCAAAGCTGGAGTAAAGGAAGGTGACGTGGTATGGGGGATGGGAGATGGGGTGAGTAG
The DNA here is from genome assembly GCA_031878705.1 of Tapirus indicus. Taxonomy (NCBI): domain Eukaryota; kingdom Metazoa; phylum Chordata; class Mammalia; order Perissodactyla; family Tapiridae; genus Tapirus; species Tapirus indicus. The sequence goes on along the minus strand of CM062923.1, from coordinate 5,080,367 downwards.
AAGTTAGGAAGTAAGAAAAATGTGAGTCATCAGCACTGAGTACCTACTTTGTGCCAGACACTATGCTGGGCAAACTTATATGTCCTGTTTTCCTTAACTCCCCCTAATGTCCTTTAAAATTGCTATTATTACCCTTGTGTTATAGATTTGGAAGCGGAGACTGAGGCTACGTACATTTATAATGTAGCAAAGCTAACAGGTGATGGATGTAATATTTGAACAGGTCTGTCTGAATCTACCTCATAAAAATAAAGAACACTGTGCTCAACCCTAGGGCTGGCAGGTGCCTCTCCTAATTCTTCAGTTATTTTGTCTCTAGCATCCTTCAAACGTTACCCCATGTGCCACCTCCTTAGAGAGAACTTCCATAGCTCCCCCGAACGTCCTCTTCAGTTCCCTCACTGCGGTTGTCTACGTGTTTTGTTCAGTAATTGTCGGCGATTCTGTTCTGGTTATTAGTATATTCTCAGTGCCTTGCCCATAACAAATAAACACTTCTTGAATGAATGAATGAATGAATGACAACTATGTAGCATCGATGACCTAAAGTCCACATTTTGTCTTAATAGTCCCTGTGTGTCCTTCCAGAACTGGTTATGACTCTTAAACAAGTCATGCTTTTCTTTTACTTCTGTCTTGGAAAAACAAAATCCAGCATTGATATTGCCTGGACATCTCTCCCGAAAAACCTAATGCACGCTCCATCCATAAAACGTTCACTAGGCTGAAATCCTCATTCATCTTCATTCCTCGCTGAGCATCAAGTCATATACGCTCAGTTATTAGTAATAAATACCCAAGGTATTAAATATGTAGTTGGGCAATCTTATATTATTTACATAATAGAATTGTGGTGGGTATAAATGTTAATAAATAACAATGCTGTATTATTAGTGATCATTTATACTTGCAAAATGATAAATTATGCATGAGCCTCTAAATTCTTGAATGTAATATCATATTAGATGGAAACTATCAAAGGTATATTTTATTCATAGCAGACTCTCAACATTTATACTTTTGACAGGTCCAATCATCTCACTCCAACTTTATGATTAAAGGAGCCTTTGTGTTTCATAGATTCTGGTTAACTCTTTGCACATTGCTGCGGACACTGTGATTTTTCACAGATTGTCCCAACTAGAACACTTTCTTTGAAATGTGTGTGAATCCAACTTCCAGGGTTTCTCAGAGGTACTGAAGAGGGGCACTCACTTGCAAATGGTATGATGAGAATTTGCCAGATGACCATAGCATACGTTCCAGTGATTCCCACAATCTGGAAATTTATTTTCAGGTCACAGAACAATTTGCATGGCTCTGTCCTCAAAGTCAGAGTTGGTGGTTTAGCACCATAGAATGCATTTCTCAGATTGAAATATTGGCGGGAAGGCATCTAACGCTTTTTGAGCAGTTGCTACCTGCTTTGTGTTGTACTTTCTGTTTTCTTTAATCTTTGCAACATCTCTGAGACACAAGCATTGTTACACATACCAACTCTCGTTCTAAAACTAAACAAACAATCTTAGAGTCATCAAGTAGCTTGCCCAGGGTATAGATAAGTGCCAAAGCAGGGATTTGAACCCAGATCTACCTTAGGTCAGAGTTGACGTTCCTTTGATTACATCTCAGGCTGGCCCGAGGCAACTCAGGTTCTATCTTTGCCATCCTCCCTCCTTTGGTAGCATTTCGAGTGCAGTTTTCATTAAATCACAAATACTAACCAAACTTCTGTATGTGTTCATAACTATGTAATACTTGAGGAAATCATGGTGGGTAACTGAGATTCAATCTCTTCTTCCATGAAGCTTTAAAGGATTAAAAAACCTAGATCTACTTAAAGTTATTATTATGTTATAAACTCAGGTTAAAACTAATCGGTTTTGGCTTTGTCTCTTTATATACGCCACAATCCTGAGACCGAGCCCAGCTCCTGGCCGTGGAGCATCACCCCTACCCTTCCACTGAAGTTGTTTTTCCCAAAGCATCCAAACCCCCAATGTAAAATGCCCAGACCTGGTCTTCCAAATGGCAGTCCTGCTTTGCAAAGTGGTAGGATTTCTGTTTTCCTGTTAGGTTTACCAACTCTCTGGAATTTGCTAAGGGCCTCCTTGAATCTTCAGTAAACTTCCGGCTTCGTAGGCCAGTGATGTTCTCCGGACCTCTAGGACAGCATGCAAAGCCCCTCTGCCACCTTGTGGCTGGAGCAGGAACTTCTTCATCCTGGGATTCCGGGGCCTGCAGACAGCCAGGGGGTGATTCCATTTGATTTAATCTTAATTTCAATTATTTTATTTTAAAATTTATTTTATATTATTGGTCCTCACTGAGGCAGCATTTCCACCAATCTTCTGACCTTTTAGGAAGCCTCCGCGTCTAGGTTCACATTGGTCTGTTGAGGAAACAGGGCCAAGGGCACACTCCTCACTTCTCTAATCTCTGGTTTACACCGGGGACGACCAGAATGCTTTCAGGATAGTCCCGTAGGAAAATGCGAATTCACCCCTATGACCACAATAAATTCTTATGGTTAGGTTTAAAACTGGAACCCTTTGGAAAACTGAAAAATAAAGAAGTGAAACTTCTTTAAAAAAAAATGTCAGTCTTCCGGTTTGGGATTCAGCTGACTGAAGGAATGACCACCCCCAGTATTTAGAGATTTTTTCCAGCTGTTTCTATCCTCCTTTCTCTAAATCAGTGGTCCTCAAAGTGGTTGTATACTGGAATGCCCTTTGTAATTCTGTTGGGTAGCCAAGTTTAAGAACCACTCTGCGTCTAGGTCCAGAACACAGAAGAATGTTGAATACACGCTAAAAGGCACTATTGATCACTCTGGGGCACACTTGCTTGAGAGAAGACTATCAAGTAGAGAAATTTGGAACAACACAGCTCAAACAAAGGTTATCAACCCCAGGTTAACTATTGAATAGATCTTTAGCTAACTATACCTTCTGACTGCAAGCACTTCAAATTCAGAGCTTAACACTAGCGTTTCCGTGTTTCTGGAAATTTGTGTGAGAAGAAACCCAGAATATGTAACGGGAAAGACCACTAGCTCTACCCTAAGTTCTCACTGAGCAGGTCTGATGTTTGCAAGTAGAAGTAATAAAAGCAATGGTCGGCAAGTAATCAGGGACACTTAGGGCCTGAGAGCTGTACACAGTGGAGGTTTCTAGAAGACTTTGGCTCTTGTCTTAGGTCTACAGCCTTTGTATGGTTAACAAGCTTTGTAACACTCTTGGGCCCTACAGATATTTGGCTTTTCATTTTATTGCATTATTTTTCATTGAACACTAAACATTTGTTTAATTGAACATTGAACATGTTCAATTGTTTAATTGAGCGTTGAACATTTTCACTGAATATTAAAAATAGATGCTTATTTTAAACATTGTTTGTAGTAATGAGTGAAACATTGTGTGTATTGATAAAAATAGGTCACACTTTCCTCCTCAAGATATCTAGGGAGTAAAGATAATGCATGTGGCCCCCACAACTTAGCCGTAAATATAAATGATACATGTGTTTATATATGTTCATCCTTTTTAAATAGAGGACTTTATAGGGTTTGTAATATTAAATACATGCAAAATAGGAAACAAATATTAAAATTGAAGAGTTTATACAGTTAAAAGGGACAACCAACGGATGGCACCTGGCAATGGGGCCCAAATTTTTGGTCAATATATGATATATGCAAGTTAATGTGAATTAATTAACCAAAAATATAATTAATAGCACTTTTTAGACAATGCCTTAACTAAAAAAAAAGAAACACGTAGTTTTCCTCAAAATGATGCTAGATATCCAAGACTATTTCTGTGGCATTTTTCTCTGGGACTCCAGCAATTTAGTCCTTCCTTCACAGGTTGCAGCATTTGAAGATCAATGACTACTTGTGTTGGGTCAGTGGGTATCAGAGAAAGACCCCATTGTCACCCAGGCCACTCTTGGGTGTTGTGGATCCACCTATTTTCCTCCATAAATGAGAACTAGCTGTATACTTCCCACTTGGTTACCCATGAAGAGAAAGCCATGCATTTGTTCTTATTTTTAAATTTTATTTTCTAGGGAAGCAGACAGTAGAACTAAATTTAGATTTTATCAATCTCTCTGAGAACAAAGAGATGAGCAAAAAACCCTCATAAAAGTCATAGGTCCCAAGGCTTAAACCTGCACTTTCTCAATTCTAGTGGAAGAGGAAGGGATAGAGAAATGGAAACAAATGAAAATGCGTTGAGTGCCTGAAATGTTCTAGACTCTGTGCTAAGTTCCTTATATTCATTATTTTATTGTACATTAATTCCGTGAAGAAAGTTTTATCATCTCTGCCTCCCAGATTAGGAGATTGAGACTCAGAGAGGTTAAATAACTTGCAAGATGCCACACACAGTCAGAGTATAGCAGATCTTGTATTTGAACCCAGATATGTAACTCAAGTTCATACTGGTTTCTCTATGGTGAACTTGAAAATGGAAGAAGGGCAGAACAAGATATTGAAAAAGGCCCCTACTCTAGGTCTCTGCTTGTCTCAGATATTGGTGGGTTCCAAGCCCCTCCATACTGGATGTTGACTTCTATCTCTACAGATCTATACCTCACATGAGTATTTTCCCTGGGATACGAAATCATTATCATTTCATTTTCTTCCTCAACTCTGTAGATGCTCAGAAATGACTGTCTAGACACAGCTCAGCAGGCAATGAGCACAGCCAGGGGATTGGTTGTCAGCTTTTCTCCTTTTCAGGATAGACATACTTTACTGGAAACCTGTGTGTGTCATGGTTGCTTCGATTCTTGGAAAGCTGACATCCGTGGCAGGAGAGGTTTCCTACCAGCTCATATGTTTCCTCCTCCCATGTTTCTGTTGCACTTAAGGGAGAGCAAGTGGAGAAAATTATAGACGGAGACCTTCCTACTATTGAAATGACATTGGGGATGCCTTTTTCTACCTTAGTTCCTACTTAACATAACCATCTCTCCTCCCCGTGCCTGAGCCACCAGCGCTGTACTTACAGATTAGTTGAACAGAGAGAATCACAGTTTTACTCTAAGTTTTCCATTGTTAACAAAAATAATAAAATACAATATCTAGGTATTCCTAGGAAGGATATGATCAGTTGAACCCAGTGAAGGGAAAGAATTTCATGGAGGGCAAAGAGACTAACTTGCATTGACCCTGATCATGCACCACTGGAAAACTATGCTTCATTCAGAGGGCGTCCGTCTCCCAAATGAGAGCGGAGGGCAGGGCACCAGCGGGTCTGAGTGATACATATGGTTCAGAGTCAGGAAGAACAGCTACAGTGTTCGTACTTTCTGAACCAAAAATAAAAGTACACATTCTAATAAGTTTGATGTTATTTGCTGTTTTTTCAAAAAGGCTTTATTTTTTTAGAGCAGCTTTAGGTCCCTAGCAAAATTGAGAGGAGGGTACAGAGATTTCCCATATACCTCCTGCCCCGACACATGCATAGCCTCCCCCATTTTCAACATGCCCCACCAGAGGGGTATATTTGTTGTAACTGCTGAACCGACACTGACACATCATTATCACCCAAAGTCCACAGTTTATCTTAGGATTCACTCTTGGTGTTGTGCAGTCTATGGGTTTGGACAAATATATAGTGACATGTATCCATCATATTCCATCCAATACAGTAGCATACAGAATATTTTTACTGCCCTAAAAATCCTCTGTGTTTCTCCTATTCATCTACTCCCCAACCCTTGGCAACCGTTGATCTTTTTACTGTCTCCCTAGTTTTGCCTTAGTTTGACGTTATTTTTACTTACAATGAACATCATTCATCTTCATAACACCCTCACAAACTTCCCATTGCTTTTGGAATAAAGTTCAAATCCTTAGTCCACAATGCTCTTCACAGTCTCACTTCTTATTATCTTTCTAGTGTCTTCTCTTGGCATTTCTGCATATGCATTACTCTGGCCGTAAAGAAACATTCTGAATATAAGATAATTTTCTTATATCTCAGTTGTTGCATATTTTCCCATGAACAAAAGCGTGAAATCAAAATCAGCCTGTGCCTGTGTACTGAATGCCCCCTCCCTATTGTCATGCAATGCTTGGTTTATTCTTGACCGAGCCTGGGTGGATTTTCCTCTGGATGTGACCAAGTGATAAAACCAGAGTGGCTTTGCCTCCATGACAGATTCTAACAGACAGCGAAGGGGTTCAGACCTGAGCAAACAGTGACTTTTGCAAATGCACGTTCTGAGTCATAAGGTGCTATAGCCTGTGACGGAATGAGAGACTTGCTGAAATTCTCCTTTCCCTGTCTTTTCTTTTTTCGTTTTAAATCTTATTAACTCATTTTTTTCAAAAGCTAGTATAAATGTAACCTCGTTCAGGAAGCCCTGCCGTGCACGTCCCAGGGGATTTAGGTGCCCAGCAGGTGCGTACCCACCGCTGCGTAGTCTCTGTCACAGAACTTACCCGAGTGCAGAGGAGCCATTGATTTCTTTGTCTGTTTTCTCCCATAATCCGAAAGTACTTGTGAGAATTTTTCTAGTTCCTGGCAAACCCTGGCACACTGAAAACATTCAATAAAATGTTCACTGAAATGAACGTTGAAATAAGGATCCTCTTGGGTTTTACTGGATTTGTCAGAATAAAGACCAAACTTAATAGGAGAATTTCAAAGATATTTTGGAAACATTTTTCACTTTCCTAGGTTTATAATATTGTGTTACAGCATTGCCTGTTTCCCCCTAATGCCTAAAAATATATGCATACTAATTTAATTTTAAGTGCTGAAACATTTAGCTTTTTATTGGCAGAAGCTACGAGATTAGAGCTGAGAAACACGCTTGGAAAACAGAGTCCTGGGACCATCCATGCCTGAGAGTCAGGCCACTGATCTCGTTGTTCTGCCCTGGGACATGGAGAGTTAGAATGCCACTGCTCAACTCCAGCGACCTAGTCAGGCTGACTCCCTCCACATATGGTTAGGGAGAAGGAATCTCTATGAGGACAACTTACTTTGTCCAAAGCTCTGGAACCTGATAAATGTGGGCTAAGAAGATGGCTCATCAATGTGTGTTGAACAATAGGCACTGCATTATTCAAGACTGTGACTATTCAAGATTGTGATAAGATTTGGCTGCTTCTTAAATGAAAAAATTAGGAACAAAATAATTGTGATCCAAAGGAGATTTGTATAGCAGATTAGTTTAAGTCCCTGATTTTCTTAAAGCTCCACTGAAGTTGAATATAAAGAAAAGTCAGGGGTATATAATATTGGTATTGAGTTAATAGAGAGTTAAAATTCATTTTTTTGGCTGCACTATCTGCCTAAACTGCCCTTAACAAGATCATTTTTTGTACATGAAATTTTGCACCTCATTACTCCTAATTACATCTTTTAAAAGACATTCTTTGAAAATGCATAGTGAACAATGTAGAATAGAAAATACTTATCTTTTTCTATTCTTGTTAATTGTTGAGTCTTATTCTTAAGTCTGACTTCAGCATTTATCTCTTTCTATCCCAAATAAAAAGTTTTTTTTTTTTTCCCTCATCTAAACTTCAGAGACTTTTCTTTTGGGAAACAGGGAGAGAAACACCATTTTAATGACTACAGAAGACACATTTCCCTTTCCACTCCTTTGGCACTGTCTTTCTACCTTGCTCACGTCACTAATCATATTCTACCGTATCGTATAATTATACAGTGCCCATTTTGGCCACAAGGCTATAAACTTCCTAAGGACAGAAACAACATCTTGTCGATTTCCTGAATCCTTACAGTAGTTAAATTGGTGCCTTGAAAAGAATATGCATCCAACAAATTTTTATTGAGAAGAATGACAATGAACAGATTTCATATCTTGTAAGGCGTCCTGTATTATCTTGAATATTTCCAAATACCAGAATGCTCTCCTTCTTTTGAGATCATTTCTGCTCTCTTTAGCTTCCACCAGATCATCTACCACATAAAGCCATTTGCAGTGTGTCCAACCTTTCTCCCATGTCAGTCTCACAAATATTTGAAGATAATTATCCTATGCCTTTGAATATTTTTCTATACTCTTATCTTCACCACCCGGTTACTCATCTCTTGCTTTTAAATTGAATTACTCTGGGTGCTCTTCTTTAAGCATGCTCTTATATGTATCTGTTAAATATATTTCAATAAGTGGAAATCAAAATTGGATGTAGTACTCTGAAGTGATTCATTCAGCTAAAATAAATAGAACTGTCATTGCTGTTGCTCTAATAGAATTCTTCTACTGATGCTAGTAATACCAACCGTGAATATTTGGCTACTTTGAAAATCACATCACTGTGTTAAATCAAAATGATTTTCTTTTTGTTAAAAATCCTAGCTTTTCTTAGCTTGATCACCATGATCTTATTCTTGTAATTTTTTGAGGGGTCACCTAAATATGGGATTTTACATCTGTCCCTAACATAGAGAGAGAGATGATAGATAGATGGATAGATAAATAGTAATAGCTAGTAATATTTTGGTGGTGCTTATTTTGCAATAGGTACTTTACACATATTATCTAATCCTCACAACCACCTTATAATGTAAAGGCTACTATTGTCCTCATTATACAAATAAGGATATTGGGGCTTAGGAAGATAAGACTAGTAATTTGCCTCTGAATCCTGGGCCCTTGACAACTTCTTCACAATCGTCTCTCTGATAAAATGTTCTTAGAGTCAAAATATGTTTGCCTCTCACCCATTGTTCCATAAATGTCATGCCACCAGGAAAATGGCTAGCTGGAATCAGGTACATTTGAGAACGCTTACAGAGGTATGTGAGTGTGTTCTGCACCAAAAACTATGCCAGTGGGATGAGGGACGGGCTCCTCCTTCCATCTCAAGTTAATTTAGAGGGTCCTTGGGTGGCAACCTCCTCCCTTCCTGAATCTATTGTAACTCTTAGAATTTTTATTTCTAAGAGGAAACGTCTAAGTTAAGACCTATATCTTGGTAGGAATAGCTGTGGACATGTGGGACCCTGAGTCTTTTCTCAAAACTAAGCATTTGGCAATTGCCCTATCTGTTCAAAGGCAGGGAGACCCTGTATTAATGCCACACGACGTCCCCTTCTTGGGTGGAAAGGACCATGTAAAGACCATCTTGTCAAGAGCGTTGATTCACGTACCTTCACATTTTTTGAGAAGTATCAAGGGTGCGCCCATTCCCTGATTATTTGCAAAGTATTAAATAAAACCCATCAGGAAAGATACTTATAGAAGAGGGTTGGATTACTGCTATTTAGAAATTGATTGGAGAAAGAAAAGGAGGATTTACCATTAACAGGATATTGAATAAGAATAAAGGGTATCATCCTAATGGTCAGAAGACATGTGTGCGATGACCAGCTCCTCTCTGCCCTTCTAATGTTTTGTTTCTGGAATATTGAGATCTATCAGACACCATGTCAAAGACCTCAAGCGTTCAAGACTTAAATCTTAAATGTTCCCACACCCCCTGTTTTGCAGATCACTCCTAGAGAACCACACCTGCCTGGTAAGATTGGTTGTGACAAGTCCTTTCATTTCTGATGCCCAATTACTCAGCTACTATTAGGTGCCAAGGCTTGGGTTTATGTTCTAATCACAGATTGGAGCTGATCCTTTCTCAATTATAACACTAAGATTAGTTCTTTGAATAATAACTTCTCCATCAAGCGTGGTTACTGAACAAGCACATCTCTCACAATCAGCTCCTTTATCATTCTATTTGCAGTTAAAAATCTCCTTCTCTCTCTCTCTCTCTCTCTCTGTGTGTGTGTGTGTGTGTGTGTGTGTGTGTGTGTTTGGAAATAAAAAAGAAATGTCCGAGGAAAGAACTTTGAGTTGACCAGTGGGTTCAGATACCTAATGTATACAAAGGATTTAAGCAAGCCCTGAGGGTTAGGCAAGAGGAATCATCATAATGATCCTAATCTGTATTTTAATTTCTCCTGTAGAAGTGAACCAGGCTGCACCCAGAGCAACATAGCGAGTAATCACCAAGTTATGCTTATGAACTCACATGACTCCTACGGAACACGTGGTGAGGATATTTGAGGCATTATCAAACACCTGGAGATTTTCAATTCCTCATTTCTTGCTTGTGTGATTTATTAACAGTTCTGCTAATGCAGATAGAATGCAACCCCAAATTACAGCGGTGGATGGGGCTGAGTGCTGCCGAGCCTAAGCTATTCAGAGTGCAGAATATCTGCAACCTAATTGATCATTTTTGAATCATCAGCTCCATCTTTATGTTAAATTAACAATTTAACAGCTGCTTTCATCAAAGTTCTTTTGTGTCTATCAACATGATACTGTCATTTTTTTCTTAAATGCAATTTCCAAGATCATTTCTGTGTCTTTTTAGTCTCAGATTACTGATTTGCATGTTTGCTCAATTTGTATACAAATGTTCAGGCATTTATATACCATCTAGGGAGCATGGAACACCCTCCACAGCTCTAGAGAATAATTTGATCCATCTTACCATTCACTTACTTAAATTTCTTTTTCATTAAGGACAGGTGATGAATGAATACAATAAAATATGACTGAGCATAGGTACTTGGTTCCCAAATAAGAAATATATGAAGCAAAAGAACACCCAAGGTTTCCATTTCACATAATTCCTGTAAGTGGAAATACTGAAAACTGAGTCAGGCTTGTCATAGAAGACATGAGGTTTTTCACCTCTTGTACTAGTTGGCTCAGGCTGCTACATAACAAAATACCATAGATCGGGAGGCTTAAACAGTAGAAATGTATTTCTCACAGTTCTGGAGACTGGGAAGTCCAGGATCAAAGTGCCAGCTGATTCCATCCTGATGAGGGCTCTCCCCCTGGCTTGTAGATGGCCACCTTCTTGCTGTGTCCTCACATGGCCTTTCTTCTGTGCATGCATGCACATGCACATGCACTTGTGCACACACACACACACAGAGATAGAGATGAGGGGACCGGAGAAAGAGAGCAAGCTGTCTAGTGTCTCTTCTTATAAGGACACTGATCCCCTCACCAGGGCCCCACCCACATGATCTCATCTGAACTTAATTGCTTCCTGAAATCTCCACCTCCAAATACCAACCAGTTGGTGGTTAGGACTTCAACGTATGAATTTTAGGAGGCGGCACAACTTAGCCTATCATATCTCAGAAAATATGTTAGTTTTATATATAATTTACTTTACCATTTTCATCATATTTTTGAGCTATAGGATATAATAATATAGCCTGAATGTCCTGAATTCAAAAGAAAGCATTAATACGGCAATGCACCTAGATTTTCAAGGAAAATCTGTGGTAGGTTTTTGGCAGAAATCACTTGAATTGACTTAGATACTTTCCTTTGTTGATGACTAGATCTGCCTTAGAACCCAGGTTCTCCAGATTGGAATGACCTCCTTGAGGACACCCAGAATAATCCTCTATGATAAGCTGAGTTGAGAAAGTGAAACATCCTATTATTAGTCTCTGTAATAAGTGCCAATCTAGCACTTATTTTCAGTAATCCCCAAGATAAGAGTTCTTCAAATCTGACCATTGCTGGAACTTGTGGGACCAGATATTGCAGGAACAACTGGGAAGGATAGAAGGGGAGGAGACACGGGAGGATTCCCAGCAAAGTCTGTGAGAGGGATTAGTTGGAGCCAAGGGGTGAGGAGAAGAAGGAGTACCAAGTGCTGACATCAAGTCCAAAGGATCAAGGGCTGACTTGAGGTGGGGTGGGCTCACAGAGTCAAAAGATCTGGGTAAGTGGGGACAAAGTCGAAATGAGAAGAGGCCCAAGACACTAAGCAGCTTTTAGTCAACCATAGCTTGACATATCAACTGCTGAGTACTGGGTGAAGAGAAACTTGTTCATCTGGTAATAGATCAGAGGCAGTGTGGACGCTGTAGGTCCCAAAGGGGTAAGAAAGCAAGTGGCATGGCCAAGAAAACACAATGACTCTTAAAGCTTTTGCTATTAAAGTTCACCATATGACATGTATTAGTTTAATATTTATCTCCTGCAGAGTTGCAAGCTTTTTAAAAACAGGACTTTGTCATACTCTTTTTCTCTCTAGTCGCCCACAGAGTACATGTTGACACATAATAAATATTCAATTTGTACGCAACTTTCTTGCACAAATGTGAACTTCACTAGGAGAGGTGGAATTTTAAGTTATTCTCAAGATCTCGTATCAAGGATCAAATGAATTTCAGGTCCTTTCCTTAGAATAGGCTTTGATTTGATGAGGGAAGTAAGCCAACTGGCCCTGGGCTCCTAAAGGAGAGGCATCGAACGGAAAGGGGAGCACACAGGTAGTTCCAAAAATTAAAAATGAAAGATGTGAAGAAAGCAGAAGCTGATGATAGACCTTTCTAATTGTCCAAGTTTTGACAAGGTTCAATTGACATGTTATTAGCAATCCAGACACTGATCCTTGTTTTGGAAGACTCTAGGGATACTAAACTTTGCCAAAATTTTTGCATCAACCTAACGTCACTAGTGCTCACGTCAAAATAGTTAGAATAAAGAAACAATTGAGGGCAAAAGGAAATTAAGAAGTATTTTAGAGAAAAAGCAATTTCTGAGCAATGATGTGGATTTTATACAGATCTCCAGGGTTGGGTGGACCAGGCAACATTGCCTGATAGCTGACAACACAGAGCGTTTCTCTTCATATAGGCTGGTGGTTGCGAGGTGCATTCTTTCTCTAAGAGACCTGCCAAGCCATGATGAGGGAAGTATGCATAACTGTCACTGAGTTTTAGAATTAAGCCTACTTTGAAGTCCTGCTAGTTAAGAGGGGTCAGTTGATTCCAAGAGTCTGAGATAACACACTTCTCTAATCTGTCCACATTTTAGGAGCCAAAGATCACCAGTTCCCCAAATGTTAACTATTGACTAGCTACATCAGAGACACCAGGTTTCCACCCCAGACGAGTGAATCAGTATCACCAGATAGACCTGGGAATATGGATTTTACCAGGACATCCACACGATTCTAATGCACTGCCGGGTTTAGAGAAAACTATTTGGGTTTAGAGAAAACCTAATCCGCCTTGAAACTTTTAGAGTTGTGGTTCTATAACTTTGCTTCCTATCAGAATTATCTGGGAAGCTTTTAAAGAGCCTGATGCCCAACCTGCACTCTGTACCAATTAAATCTAAATCTAAGAGGTTGGGACCAAGGTGTCACTATTTTTAGATCCTAACAGGTGTTTCCAATGTGCAGCAAACATAAGAACCACTTTTCACTTGGAATAAAATGTGCAAGGCTAAGGGTCTGTTCTGGCTGCACTTAGAGAAGCTTGGATAAGGAGTGTAATATCACAGCTCTGCGTGGCAGAGACATCCCCAGGGATGGTTTTGCAACAGCAAATCTTGCTCGTGCCATTCAAACTGGCAAAAGATCACCTTGTACCAAATGTAAATTATTAATCTACAAAGAAATATATTGCAGAGGCAGCAGGAAATGCTGTTAAGTGTGCCAGACTTGGGGTCTAGAGAGCTGTGTCTATTATTTGTCATTTGGAACAATCCTGAGCAAGTAATTTCGTTACTCTGAACTGTAGCTTTCTTACATGGAAGGTGGGATGTGACAGTACCAGCCCTGCTACCCTTGCTATTTGATTCTGTTGAAGGAGCTGACATATTCTGAGGTGCAGAGTGCTTTTAATTGGAATTGAGAGAACTATTTGAAATCCCCTACTAATATCTGGAGTCAAATCTTCATTGATCAACACCTGTGATTTTCTTATTTGTTTCCATTATGAAACACTTCACAACCATGTATAAGGCCTGTGGTGCAAAATATGTTGTTCTTTCGTCTCAGAATAATTTTGCATCACATTTTCATAATTGCCCACAGATTCTATGGCATTGGTACTCGTTTCATCTGTTGCTGTTGGTCACGAGGGAAAATGAGGAGTACCTTTGTTGCCTGGATATCTGGTAAAGTCCAGATCTGTCTGGAAACCATTTGGAGTTCATGGGCAAATGAAATAGGTCATAAAATACTAAGAACTCAGGAGAAAAAATAAACTACCAAGGTTGAATTAGAAGTTAAGGTCTCAGCTCTTATCTTTCTTAATAATGCCTCCTCTGCGTGTCAGGGTACCCGCATGTGATGTGAGTGGTGCTGGCGAGGAGAGGGGAGGGCACACAGGAGACCACTGTGAAGTCCTGCAATGGGAGAAGGTATTTTTGTGACGTGAAAAACCTGGACCAGAATGTACCTGCACGATCACTTGTGTGAATCAGCAGGTGGCCAGACCTGCTTGGATTTTGTGAGGTACCTGACTTTTCACTGTCATGTCTTTCGTGCAGAGCAGCAAAGGCTTTGTGTCTCAAAAGTTGAGTCTTGGTGTTGATGAGTGGTTCCTAGCACGTGGAAGCTAAATGTGAATAATATGAATGGGCAGCATGTTTGTGTCAAGCTGTCAGCACACACACTCTTAGTAGAAGCATACTACTTAAAAAAAGTGAGAATAGGAAGCTTGCTTGATCAATGGAGAATTAAAGCAACTGAAGTCACGTTCTTTTCCAAGGACATCTACCAAATGAATTGATGCCTTGTGAAGGGCATCTGTTAAGCTGTCATTCAGTGACATTTTCTCCTTGTTATGAACTCTAAGTCTTCTTAGATTATTACAAATACAAGGATGACCCATTTGTAGAGACTTAGACTAAATTTAATTTTTAATTTTTTTTGAGGAAGATTGGCTCTGAGCTAACATCTGTTGCCAATCTTCCTCTTTTTTTTTTCCTCCCAAAGCCCCAGTACATAGTTACATATCCTAGTTGTAGGTCCTTCTAGTTCTTCTAATTCAACCTTCTAGTTCAACCACAGCATGGCTTGCTGAGTGGTGAGTAGGTCCGCGCCCAGGATCTGAACAAGAGAGCCCTGGGCCACCAAAGCAGAACCCGTGAACCTAACTGTTACGCCATCAGGCCAGCCCCTAGTTTTAATTTTTTAAAAATTAGCAAAGGTTTGAAATTTCAAGACTCAAAGAGATCTGGAGACCGTCAAAGGGCCATTCCACTGACATTGATCCTTTGCTTGAAACCATGTGGAGTTGCATTCAGCTTTTCTCACATGGATTTCAGCTTTCAACTTGCGTGATTTCAGCCCTCCTTCTGCTGGTGAGATGAACTCTCAAAATCTAGACAATCTTCATGTTACACTTCCTTAATGAGGGGGAGGAATAGTGGACACAGGATTTTTCCCAGCACAGAAAGATTTTTATGAAGAAGAGGGGGAAATGTCTAACCTATTTGCAATTTCTCTGAGGACTGAAATGATGGGCTACGATGAAATCTAATTAGACTGTGGTGAACTCCAGTTTGATGGCCTCATTTTGTCACCTGCCACGATTCCACAATCTTTCGTTACAATCGACATTAAATAGCAAGCTGACATAATGTTGGGCAGAAATTAAATTTCTCACTTGAGAAGGGGTTCACTTTCAACTTGCTGCAGCCTGTGAAAATAACTTAGCTGTAAATGCACACCTGGATCTTAGCATCATTCTCTTCAGCTCAGTAGAAGGACTTCCTTCATGAAGTTTAAGCACCTATGTTGTATAGCCAGTCTCAATTAGCGCAGAAAGTATATTGGGAGTTTTAGCCCCACTGGCAGTTGGGCTTAGAAATTAGGCTTGTTTCATAAACATCTTGATGTCTGTGCACTGAGGATAAGCCCTGTGCATTCACGTGGAGCTTCTGTCCTGCTGCCACAGTCCACAAGCTGGGCTTCAGGCTTCACTTTCCGGCCTTTGGTCTGGGGCCACTAAATCTTACTGTTTTATTTTTTTTCTGGATTTCTATATCTAGATTTTATCTTGCTGTGAATGGATTTACTTTCACATTTATGTGCCATCCCTACACAAGTTTGAACATTGCCTCCTCCCTGTATCCCTCGGTCTTATCCCTCCAATCGGGATGGATCCAACTTGGCATGTAGACATGCCACGAGGCCCCACCCGCGGGGAGCGTGGTCAGCAGACAGCCCCAGCTCTCTGCTCCTTCAGGGCCGGCCCCCCTGAGGAGAGCCTCCTCACCTGGACCGTGTCCTTCCCAGGGCAGCCCGCAGCTGGTGGTTGAACACGGTCAGGTGTGAGGGCCCCGGCCTTTCCGTGCAATGGGGACGGTCGTCCAGAGCTCCCTGCAGGGCTGGCCAAGGCTGTGATGGGCCTTCCCCAGAGGGATAGGTTCTCCTCGGCCAAGGTCTGCTCCTGCGCCTTCTTTTCATAGGTCTTGGTCCCTTGTACTCCAAATTCTATTTGAGTTGGCTTCCAGAGAACCCGGCTGGTGATAACGTCCTTCTAATACCAGGTCTTTGTCCACGCCCGGCCTGCTTGTCCGATCTGAATATTAGAAATAGGACTCTAGCTACTTTTAGAGGGACAAGCGGCTAGCAAGGACAACTCCTCCAGATTCTCCTATCTCGGGTCCTGAGGGGACCTCAGGGGAGAGCTGCAGGGGCCCCTTCGACCTGTGCTCAGGCAGCAGGTGCAAATTCCCTCTCAGCCCAGATCCACAGCCCTCCTGCGAGGCAACAATCTCCATGTCGCCCACAGGCCCTTTTCCAAGCTCATTGTGCTCTTCTCTTCTGTGATAATATACAGCTGCCTTTTGATAAAACTGACCAAAGAAAAAGTTTCATCTTTTGTGTACACACACACAAAAAATTCCACCTTTTCCTTGTTGCTAAAACATTTATTTGGGGACAGTATTTATCAGCATCTGTCTGGAGTCCTGGATCTAACACAACACTTGAGTAACATTTTTTTTGGTTTCAGTTTCTTCATCTTCAAAATTAAATCATAATGTGTAATTTACCTCCTTAGAGGGCTGATGTGATAAACAATATTTAAAAGAGAATGAAGAACTGGGTACACAAATATTTTACAAATGGAAACATCTTATACCAGGGAAGGAGTATGATGGTGATGGTTATTTTTTCATATTTTGTGGTTGTTGGTTAGAAACTTTTTGAAACCATCCTCATTTTCTTTTCTAGTTTCATTTGCGGCTGGTAGCTGACACTTACAAGAGGGCTATGACAGGGTGCAGCTCTTACTGGGGGACAGAGCTCTGCTCCAGCCCCCCGGCGTAAGTGGCTCATGTGGTGATTAATCCCTTGACCTTGGACTCATTAACTTCATCCTCTGGTGAAAGGGACAAACCAGCTATAAGGCACCCTTTGTTAGCACAATTTTCTTTGTATTTCTGGGCGTCAGAGACACTGGTGCCCAAACTGTGTGTATAGTCTGAGTTATGTACACTTTACTAGAGAGTTTTCAGGCAGTACAAAAAATTCACTGTTTTAAATAAAGTGACGGCGTGACAGAACAGTGTAGAAAGCATCATAATACCCCTTAGTTGATAAGAGCAGGTAATAAAAATAAGAACCATGATGCTTCAAATCTCTGAAAGAAGCAAATAACGTGATTCTACATCTAATTCCAGAACAAAATAGGAGGATTACTCCGTTCTCAGTGACTGGGACATTTCTTTTGTAAGTAATAATGTTCTTGCTATTCTTCATCAAGATCAAATTTTACTAATGTTCCTAGTTTCATTTGGCCATGTAACCCAGCTTCTGTTTTAGCCGAGCCATTACGCAGTGCAAGGGAAACCAGAAGGTTCCACTTAAAGTGATGGCTTTTCCTGGTTTTGTAAAAACATAAAATTCTCTTTAATAAACATGTAGGAAGCACCTACTCCACTGGCACCCTAGGGATGCAAACATGGAATCGTTCATGCATTTTCCCCCAAACTGCACCCGGTATCACTTTTCTAGAGGAGAGGGTGTGCGCTGGGAACTGCTAGGGTAACCTGACCTCCCTGCACAGCTGGGCACCGTCTTCACCCTTGCAACAAGGGCAAAGAGTGCTTTTAAGAAGACGCGGTTGGTCGGAAGAGCTGGGAAGAGAAAGATCCACATGGTTGCTGGTGGACTTTTATTTTCGGTGGACTTTTCTCAGCATGCAGGGTCACGGTTCTGAATCCCCTTTCCTACTAGGCAGTCCTGAGAAGGCCACATTCTTCCAGTCCCCTCCTGTTCTCCTTGGCCCGTTTTCCTCTGCAGCATCCTCTAGGGCCCGGGCTGCCTAATCAGGACTCGCTCCTTCTGTGCCAACAAAGATAAGGCTCTCGTCATGCTTCTCAAAGTCTGTGGTGGGAACCAGACATGGATGCTTTAGCCTTTTGTGTTTCTTTTTTTTCCATTTCCAATCAGTGTGGACAGATATTGTTTGTAAAATACAATCAAAATGAAATACATTGAAAATTCAAATTTAAATACAATGACAAAAAACAAGCTCTGACGTCATCTTCACCATCATGGCTATTAGATTGAAGAGACAAATTAATCCGCCTATTCTGTTTCTGTACTTACTGCGTTTGCAGACGTGGTCCCCACTCCGCGCTGTTAGTGCTACTGGCTGACCCAGAGAACACACCTTCCGTAGTTCACGTTCCCCTCTGCCTTCCTGGAAACCTTTAATTTTTAAGTAGTTCACTCAGTGGAGGAGGAGGGAAGAGGAGGGAAGATGGTTGAGGTGGTGAAGCGCGTGGGCAGTTCAGACTGAGTGAAGATCAGATATCACATAATTGCAAGGGAGAGGAAGTTCTGGAAGAGATTGCTCCAGGTCTGAGAAACACATAGGAGACATACTGCTAAAGCTCCAGATGTCAGAGTGACATTCTCCTTGCTCTGAATTTGGAAGCACTGGTGGTTTTAAACACTGTTCTTCCGACTATGAATTGATTATGTAATATTTCAGCAGATGTGGAAAAATACAGACAACGGTAAATAAAAGCCCCTTATAAGAACACCATCCGGAGACATAAAATATTTGGAGAATTTCTCTTTAGGTCTTTTATTCCATGATGTTTTAAGATACCTGGTAGCATACATAATACATATTACTTTTCAGCTTCTTCATTTGAAACTGTAAAATAAATAATTCCCTGTATTGTTGGTTTGTCTTATTATAACCATATTTTTAATGGGTAAATACTGT
This sequence comes from Tapirus indicus, assembly GCA_031878705.1. Classification (NCBI taxonomy): domain Eukaryota; kingdom Metazoa; phylum Chordata; class Mammalia; order Perissodactyla; family Tapiridae; genus Tapirus; species Tapirus indicus. Next base: position 5,061,354 of record CM062923.1, on the reverse strand, counting down.
TGCACTCATCTATGAATCACAAATTACTTAACCATTATATCATTTTTGGACACTTAGAGATAATTTCCGAAATAGCAAAGAAATTGATACTTTTTGTGTTTATAGAGTTTCATATATTTCATAGGTTTATTGGTTATTTGTATTTCTTCTCATGTTAATTACCTATTTAGTATTTCTATTTTCATTTACCTAATAGAAAAGTAGTACTTTGCATATTTGTATAGTATAAATCCCATGTATGTAAAAAATAATCACTGGTTGGTCATCTACCTATTTTTCTTTCAAAGACTGTTGTTCTTAAATGTCAGTATCCACATTTAAATTTATTTTCAGTATGTGGTTCTTTTTCACTTTTATTTTGGGGTAGCTGCTTCATATCATGAAAAGTCTGAGAATCAGCATGAGAAAGAACTAGTGTCAGGCCCCGGTCTGACTCTCCTGGTTTGCCATGGATACTTTATTTAACCTTGCTGGGACGTTTGACCTCATCCTCTCTCCTCTGGAACATTGCTTTGGAATGGGGCCCTCTGATCTGGCCCCTTTTGCTTTTTGTTGATCTGCCTGCCTCAACACTTAATTTCTATCTTGTGGTCCAAGATGACTGCTCCAGCATTTTCCAGCATATCCATATTGCAATGAATGAGCTGGTAAAAGGTCAAGATGATCGCAAAATCTTTCAGTTGCATATATTTCTTCTGCCCATGTCCACTGACCATAAGTTAGTCACAAAGCCATATCTAGTTCTTAATGGAATCTGTTATTTAGCTCTATGGATTTTAGGAGGCAACTGGAAGTGTCTCCCACAGTCTACCCCTTTAGCCACCCAAATATCTATGGTTACACTTCTTTCACTCATTCCCCTGAAGATCACCCAGTGATGCCATTACTTTGTCTAGATCAAATTCCAGGATCTCTGGGTGAATAACAGTCCTCTACATCAGGTTTGAATGTGGCTTCTCACAGTTCAGCCAGCTGTAAACTAAACTGTAAGTTATCTACCATCCATAGTATGCCATATGAAGAAAAAGATAACCACAATATAAAATAGCATTTAGGAAAGAAAAAATTGATAAACACACATGGCAGTCGCTTTCCACAGTGATAACCAGATTATGTTAGGCTGCTCTTGTAAATGATTCCCGACGTGGCAATGAAGGAAGCTCTTTGGTAAAGATGCTGATATCTGACAGATGCCGATGCTTCTCTGGAAGGAACTAATGTATCCTTTATCCTCTGTTGCTCCAGCTGGAACCTCAGGGAGGTTCTTCTTTCTCCATTTTCCTCCTCTCATTGGAGAATCTGCTTTTCTGAGGAGCTGCACAGTCTTCCCTGCCAACTGGTGTAGCATGGCAGCTCAGAGGTGCAATGGGGCCAAATATGCATAGCCTTGTGAAAGTTGAGCTTGTGATTTCTTTGAAATATTATTTCCTCCAACATGCAGTAGGTGTATTAGTTTTCTACAGCTGCTGTAACAAAGTACCACAAACTGAGCAGCTTAAAACAATGGAAATTCATTGTCTCACATATCGGGAGGCCAGAAGTCCGAGATCAAGGTGTCCGCACAGCCACGCGTGTTCTGAGGACTCTAGGGAAGGATCTTCAGGCTTCTCTCTCAGCTTCTAGTGGCTCCTTGGCTTGTGACAGCATAACTCCAGTCCAGTGTGTGCCTGTGTCCAAATTCCCACTTTCTATAAGAACGCAATCATATAGGATTAGGGGCCCACCCTATGACCTCATCTTAACTAATTATCCCTAAAATAAGGTCACACTGTGAGGTACTGGGGGTCAGGACTTAAATGGACGAATTTTTTGTGGGGGTACACAATTCAACCTGTAACTGGAGGCTTCTGGACTATTTCCTTCTGGTAATTTCCAAGTGTCAGTAATCATAGTCAAAACCCATTGACAGATAGAACTACAGTTCCTGAGCCTGAAGACAGCCTTCTTTTATTTACTGGTCTCTAAATTCTGCCCACCCAATTTCTCATAACTAAATGATAATTACCTTGGAGTCATCTGTAGGAACAGATTTTGTAGGAAAACCTACAAATTTTTCTTCATCATATTTCATCTCTGCATGCAGATGAGCTAGAGTTAGTAGGAATTCTTCTCTCTCTTATACAGATTTGCTAAAATCAGCCAGAATTAGCCAATGACCATAAACTGTTGGGACACAGGCTTTTTCTTTTTGATTGCTCTGTATTCCCCACACGTGGGTAAATGGGACTCAGTCCTTATCGATAGATCCCCATTCCAGGAAGCATTCAGATGGAAAAGAGAGGGGATGATACTCTCCTTCTCTTTAAGGAAGTGACTCCAAGTCAGGCAGGTTACTTCTGCTCTCTTCTGAGTGGTTACAACTCGCTCATATGATCTTACCTGATGGTAAGATGGCTGGTGGAGTAGTCTTTACCAACGTGACTATGTGCCCAGAGAAAAATTATTCTACCACATAAGGAAGAGAGAATGGATTTGGGGTGCAACTAGCAGCCTCTGTCACAAATACAACTTTAAATTAAAGCCTTAAAATCCCTTGTTAAAATGAAACAAATTAAAGGGAAAAGTAGCTGAATGGAGTAATGGGAGGTCTACTTAACGGGTGGATGATGTGGACCCAGATCTGAACTCTGTTCCCAGTGTATCACCCTGCGAAACTCTCTCCCTTTTCTGGTGTGTTTCCTCATGTGAGTAATAAAGGGTTGGGCTAGATTAGCATTTTCCAAAGAGTTCTATACAATAAAAATCTTAAACATAGTAACAGTTATTCTGTGAAAAAGAAATTTTGTACACAAAATTACGAAGTGATTAACACTACACCCACCTTTTAGAGATTCACAATAAAGATTCTGATAATCTTTTTGTAAATAACTTTTAACCTATCATATGCCTTTTTCTTTTAAATCACAGAATACTATCACCTAATCGGCTACTAACCTCATGTGAACCTCAATGTGGGGAACATTGAACTAAATGGCTTATAAAGTTCCTTCCTGCTCTAAGGTTCTGGGATATTAAAGTACATCACCAAGCTCTTATCACCTTGAACACCTATTTAATTATTTACTAAATCTATTTATTGCTTTCCACACCTGAAATTGAGTTAAGGTTTTTAAATAAGGGTAAATATCAACAACAGACAGTGACATAGGGAAGCAAGACTGCTTTATATCTTAACATGAATTAGGAATGTCAGATTTGTTGGCCAGTCAGCCAGTTAACTACTTACACTCTGGGGGAAGAGAGCCAGCTGAGTTTGGAGGGAAAGGCTTAAGTCACATGAGACCATCAAGAGGAGTGGGGTGGGAGGAGGGTTGGTTGGAAGGAGTTGGCACAGGAGACTCCTCGGAAAGGCAGAGAGCATGGGCCTCCTCAGGGCACGCTGAAAGGAAGCAGGGCGTGCCAGGCAGCAGGAATAGCCAACTTCCAGCCTCCTCGACAATTTTGCTTAGGGCTGGCTTTGTGTGTGTGTGTAAATCATTCAGATAATTGCTGTAATTCTGCGCTTAGCTTGGCTGCTAAGACCCTTGGCTTATGAATATTCATAAGATCTATCCACACTCCATTATTACTTAGATTTTCCTAGACAGCTTTCATGCTGAGAGTGCCAGCATGTTTGTGCTGAGGATGGGGATGGCAATGATTTCTTGTCTGGGTGGAAACTTCCTGTGCCCACCCATCCAGGTGATGCTAGGAGAAGACACTCTCAAACAAGCTGGCCCTGCCTCATGGTGGGTTTGGGTCTCATCTATTGACTCCTCATCCATCGGTTGCTGAGCACTAGGCCAGGCTCTGAGCTAGGTGCTAGGGCTTTGGCACAGGAGACAAGTAGGTACCAATCTCTAAATGGGTGCGTGGTCTGACCACCAAGATAGACTTATGGAGAAATCATCAGAGAATAATGATGATAATGAGCTCAGAATGCTGTGGTTATGAGGAGTTTGGAGGAAGTGCACAAAATCAAAACTGAGAGTAGGTGAAATCAAGATTAGAAAGGAATTGCTTCTCACAAGGTTCAAATACTTAAGTTGAGCCTTAAAATTACATCACATAACTAATATACACTTACTGCAGAAAACAATTATAACACAATGGACAGAAAAGTCATTTGAAAATTTTCACCCAATTTTGTTGTATATACTTGCAGACTTTTCCATGTGTATATTTCTTTTTAACAACAACAGCAAAAAAAAGTCGTGAACTATGTAGAGTTTTATAACCTTCTTTTTTCAACGAAGCAAATATTTGAACTAAATCTTGGAGAACGAGAAACAAGTTCCCAGGTAAATGAATTTGAGGAAGGTGGTTTAGGCTGAGAAAGCATCAGGGGTCTCTTGGAGGTGTGAGTCTCGCAGATCTTGGGTCTGAATGAAGCGCAGAACTCCAGGGGAGGATGACCCTGGACAGGAGGTCGGGCAGACAGTATAGTGCTGTATATAGTTGTCGAAGGCCTAAGCAGTTGGGGTTTCATCCTGAGGGCAAAGGGAAGCTGGTGAAGCTCGGCAATTTAGAAAATCATTCTAAGGATGGATAGAAGCAGAGGCAGCAGTGGAAGGCTTTTAACTGGGGCTACAGTGAAACCCTGACCATGGCCAGGCTGCATCAGAGCCCCTCACACAGCAGAGACAAAGCATGTGTTCATGTTACGGTTGTGCTACCTGAACCTTCTAAGTGCGGCTTCTCCTCCATGTTCCCCAACAGAGGAGAGGTAAAAAGTCTTAGCACCTCACAGTTCAGCACAGAGATCCATTTCATTTTTGATGCTTGAATCCCAGGACTAAAAGGCAAACCAGTTGAAAATTGCTTATCCATCTAAGCCACAGTACAAATTCTTCTAAAAGAACCATCTTGACCACAGGACTTCATTCTTGCCGGGATACTCTGGTGCTATTCCTCTCATGTCTGTTGGCAGCACTGCATTCAATTTAAAATATTTTAGAACAAGCTAGAAAACCATGAAGTTACAGCTGAATGGGTTGCTACAGACAATTTGTATATAAATATATGGGAATATACATTTGCATTGCAATGAACTTTTATAAACAAACATACAGCAAACTTGGGATTAACTCTGGGGTCAGAGTGGTTGTAGGTGGAGCTGAGATAATTTCCGTTCTATTTTCTATACACTTTACTGTTTAATAAGGAGTATGTATAAGTTTATAGTAAAATAATAATACCTCAAGATTTTTTAATTTTTTATCTAGAAAAGATGCATTTTGATTTGAAAGAACTTTAGGAGGAAAAAGGTACAGGACGTAGCACCTTACTGGATATGGCAGGCAGGTAAAGGGAAGCAGCACATGGGTGATTCCTTGGTTTCTGGCTTCCACAGGGTGCCTTTCATAGCAGGGAACAAGAGAGGAGGGCAAGGAAAACAATGGGAACCCACAATGAACTTGAATTGTCTTCAGATATTTGAATTGGAGAAGCTAGGAAATTATAGGGTCTCTTCATTTGGATACCAGAGGAAAGATTATGTTAAAATTTTTAATTTAGGAGTCATCTGACCACATATGGTCATTGACGTCTTGGGGAAGGAAACAATCGTTCAAAGAGCAGAGAGTGAAAAGAGGACCCAGGATTGAGCCTCAGGAACGCCAATATTTAAAGAGCAAATAAAGAGCAATTAACTGGTCAAGAAAAGCTCTAGACCAAGGAGCCACACTTCACATAAGGGAGTGCTTCTAGAAGGATGAATGGTTGGTGAAGCTGAATCTTGGGATTTGTCCTCATCTGGGGCATGCACAATGCCCGTTTTTAGAGGAGCTCAGTATACTTGCACATGAGAATCCTTCCTCAGAGAAACAACTGTAGAGCATGCAAGCTTGACCCCACTTGCAGAGATTTAGTAGAGAAAAGTAGAAGATATCAAAATGCCTCTAAATAGTTTTTGTCTTGGTTCCAAAATACATTTGTTCAGGTTTGGGTTCCACAGGGAGAGAGCACGAGCACATGGGTGAAAACTCAGAAGGTGCTTCTTTAAAAACTGTTGAAAATATCCAGACACAATGCAGGGCTCTAGTAACCCTTTAGGACAGATTGTCACACCGGAACAGAGACAGGCATCCTTATAGCTCTTCTACCTAGCCAACCAGCGTGGCAATGCAGGTTCTCGGTGAAAGGAAAACGTAGGCTCAGTGAGGTGCAGTTATCAAGCAGGAGAGGTGACTCCCAGCAGAAGTGGATTTGGTGCTGAGAAGAGTGGGTAATGTCTCTGTGCAACAAAGGAATAAAGAAGAGTTTACAGCGGCCAACAGTGGTACCCAGTGGATGAACACCAGAGCAGAAGCGGCAGAGAATTGCCAGATGCCATTTAGTTGTAGAATGGATGTGTACATGAGCATATGTGAGGTACCCTCTCACCCAGAAAAGCCTAGGACAGGAGGGCTATGGAAGTGGCTGTGTTCCTGCAAGAAAAGTTTGGGGAAATGTCAGTAAAATGGGTAAAATTCACATGCAGAACAAATTTTTATGTATATTAAGTCAATTTAGAATAAAAGGCTTATGCTACTAATTTCTGAACAAAATTCATTCAAAAAGATGTCCACTACTCTAAGACAATAAGGAAAAAATAGAGAATGCCCAGTAGGAATGCGTAGGCTCCATTCCTGACATAATGAACACACCATGCCATTTTTTCTAAGAAAAGATGAGGGGGAATATGTAAGACCATGAAACTCAAAATTCTTGCTAAACAGAGAAACAAACAATAAAGATAGGCCATGAAAGCTTAGAGTATTAATGCTATAAATTCAGGGTTGTCCAACTCCACCTCACGGATCAAGTTGGCCCACTGTTTTTGTAAATAAAGTTTTATTGTGACAAGGGCCCTCTTGTTAGTTTATGTCTATGACTGCTCTCAAGCTACAGTTGAGTAGTTGTGACACAACTATATGGCCTCAAAGCCTAAAAGCTTCCCTATTTGGCCCTTTAGAGAATTCTTTATTATAATGATAAAAATCACCCTTTAATTTGTTTGTTTGTTAGGTGTTTGTTTACAAATCAGCAGCCACACCTTGATAGAAAGATGAGGCTAACCTCCTATACTCCAGAAGCAGCTGCTTCCCCAATGCCTTACAGGTGCTAAACTCCAGTCACGCCATTTCTAGGACACAGATTTTTCCTGTATGATGAAAAGTGCATTCTAGTTTATGCTGCCTCCCACCCCCACCCCTTGTTCTACATGCCAACAAAGTATGAAAATCCAGTAAGTTATCCCCGTTAGAGCCACTCATTGCCAAGGTGAATGCCTGTGACTCTTTGGAAAACCTCTTAGTACAATATAATAACCCCCCATCCATAATCGATTTCATGTGGTGAGCTTGTCCAAGGCCCATTTCTCTCACTGTGAATGGACTTGCCTACTGGGCATCGAATTTCACAGAGCTCTACCATATGAGAGAGGTGAATCAGTGAAAAAAAAATCAGTGGTTTTAAAAATGCAGATTTCTGGGACCCACCCCAGGTCTGTTAAACCTTTTGGAGTGAGCCAGGAAATCTAGTTGGGAGTAGGGGAGGGGGCAAAAACCTAGTAATTCTAATGTAGATCTCTAATCCATATTTTGAGAAACACAGATCCACAGAATTATTTTCAGCCACGAAGCTTCACAGCTCTGTGAACACTTGGCTTGCTTTGCATTCCATTTCTCAAACCCTTCTCTACGCTTCTATTTCTCTGTCTTTCAAAGCTGGAGAGTATGCAAGCAGTGTGCGATTCAGTGTTGAAAAGGGTTTATACCAGTTGAAATTTGTGTTATTATATTTGTTTCATGCATTTAATCCCTGTTGAAACTTTAAGTACGGGCAGCTGGGTCCCTATTCCAGGTGCTATGCCTCACAAATTGTTGACATCTTTCCTCTCTGTTAGATACCAGAGCCCAGCTGCACCAGAAATAACAAATCTACCTCCTACATTAGCCTCTCATTCGCCTGGGTGACCACCACTGAAGATGTGAAAGCACAAAGTTGGAGTGGAGTTTGCTGTCCTGGGCTCCAGGCAAGCAATTTTTGTTGCTTGGCTAACTGAAGTATATGAGCAGTGGTTTCCTCTAGATTAGACACATTTAAATTTTGAAAATTGTTTCTTGGGAGAAAGAAGAGGCAACACAAAAGTTTAATGATTCATAAAAATTCCTGTCAGGAAACCATTGAGAGTTTATATAAGCATGGATACTCCACCCCCATGTGGCTTTGCCCACAGGGATCTCACCCAGTATTTAAAGCCCACCTCAATGACTACTGACCCCAGAAAGTGTTCTATAATATCTGCCCCACCTCATTAATTGCTCCCAACTCTAAATTCCATTGCTTTAATATCCCCAAGATTAATGTAATGAATATTTATTAACTGTATTTTAATATATAGGATGTCAGAGTCTGTAGACAGGGCCTTCAAAAATTAAGACATGATCCTTGCTTTCCAGGAACTTGTGAATATAAACAAGCACTTGAAGAGCAAATTCCTGATCTTACTGTGTCCAGTGGGACAGGGGCATACAGTTCAGTCTCCCTACTGGATTGAAAACCAGAGGTGAGGAAGCACCTGTGTCTGGGTATTTTTGTTTCTACCACGGCCCTTGTCATCTCCCCTAGTCAAGAACATGTGTGCAGCACATGCTGTCTTGAATTGAGTTGACTCTGATTGAAACTTTTCCTTTTAAAGGATCAGATAACAGCCATGAGCATCTGTTTTCTCATTAGAAAATCAGTTGTTTTAAGTGAGACTTATTGTCCATGACTCTCAGGGTTGAAAGTGTGTTTGGACACTTTGGAACTCAGGCTCAGCTCCAGGTAAAAGTGGAAAGGAATTTTGGTAGTTCCCTCCATCACAGCCATGCTCTCAAGTTTTCACACTAGTCCTGAGGAACACGTGTATCCCAGCATGCTCTACTGTCTCAGATGTTTCCTTCCCTCTCTGACTTCTGCTTCAATAATCACTTGTCCTGTGACCAGTTTTCCAGAACTCACTCAGTGTATGGTCAGGGAATACGACAGATGGTTAACAGGAAAATCTAATGAGAAGAGTATATATAGTCTTCTCACATGATAGATTTGCATTTTGATAGGAATCTTTGAAAACAAAATGCCTTTTACAAACAAATGGTGAAAAAAAATAAAAGGGACAAGTTTCAGGAAAGGAAGACACTTTCAGCTAGTTATGTTTTTGATGCCCACTTTTACACCAGTCTCCCTGTTCTTACTTGGGATTGGAATGCCTTCATACTTGCCTTTAAAGGTGGAAGTTAATTGGCATTTTTAGAATTAAGTTTATCTTTTTTAAAAAATGTCCATAGGTTTTTATCCTGAGGACTTTCCTTATTCATGGTATAATATTATATTCTTTAATAAAAATAATGTAGTCTTGAAAGAGTCTAAATTCAACTTTCATAAATCAGATCATGTTTTTCTATTATTTTGTCACTTGGCTTTAGAAATAAGTTTCCTCAGAAATAAATCCTGCTTCAAATACACAATATTTTAAAGTGTAGCAAACATTACACATTACCTGATGAATAGAAAAAAATAATATGTAGTAAAATTTTAACGTGCGACAGATCCAATAAAAAGCATTCCATTCTCCTTTATTTTGACATCCCTATCTGATGCTATGAAATGCATTCAATTTTGGAACTGGAAGAGCTTTATTGAACTTCAAGTGGCATTGAATTTTTATAGGTGAATAGCCTCACATTCTTAGATGTGAAAAGCTCTCCCAAGGAAGTACTGGGTTAGATTCCAGGTCTCCTGGCTCATGATCTGATCTTCAAGCTCCCGGGAGGGCAAGAAAATGTTTTGAGTCGGCAGAGTTGGGCCTGAGCAAGGAGATGGTGTGGGATAGAGTGGAAACCAAGTGTGGAAGTGGATTTCCTAGATGCCACATGTGGGCCACTATTTATAAGCTCCATCACTTTAGAAATGACTTAGACCCTCTCCACCTCAATCTCTTTCTCTGTAAATGTAGATAAGACATGTATAGTTTCTCTGGAAACCACTGCAGTATTGTGCATGTGAAAGCTAATCTTATTACTATTCTTATTATTGTGTGTATTTAATATTAATTAGTAGTTGCTGGACCCAGTGGACATTGTTGCGTGTCCTCTCTGAGTAGACAAAGCTCTCAGCAGATATCATCCCTGTCATGCCCACGCATCCTTTTCAGGAGTAATGGTGGCAAGAGATTATCAACCTCATTTTACAGATGGAGAAACTAGAGGTGTGCCTTTCCACTTGGCTGTGCTGACTCATCAGCTTGTCAATGACCAGGTCAGTACCTCTTGCTTTAAATCACAGAGGGAGAGCCAGAGAGCCCCCAACGGATCACGCCATTTTTTTTTTTTTTTACAAACACATTGTCGAATTGTGTGCTCATGGAAGTTCTGCAGACATGATGCTTAATTCAGTAATGAGTGAGAAATTTATATTTCTATATCATATATCAAATCAAAACGGATTTTTGGAGAAATGACACCCCAGATCCTGGTAAAGGCACAGAATCCTCATTAAATAAGAATTCCATGGACTAGAGAATAGGTAGTGACATCATGTTCTTTAAATAGCAAGGCAATTGGTTCAGAGAGTAAGAGAGTTTCAGCAAGAGCAAGCTTATCTTTACCTAGGTGCAGATTCAAACCAAATGTTGCACTGATGCAAGCGTACATCCCTTTCCATTTCTAAAAAACACACGATGTTTATTTTTACCGCTGCTTCTCTGGTCGCAGTGTGTTTACATCGATTTTTCAGGAGCATTGTGAGGCAGGCAGGACAGGGACCATGTGCTCATTTGATGAATGGAAGGGTGGAGGAGCAGAGCTGTCAGGGACATTATCCAAGGACATGTGCCTTGTTCATGTCAGAGCAAGACGTTCTGCACTCCCCGCCTCCCTGCTTCTGGGTTTCCCACAGACTCTGTTACTTGAACCCTGATCAGCTCCCAAAGGAGGACCCAGAAGGGCTCCTGTGCATGCGTGACATCTTGTATCACTTGATAGGACTCTGAAGTGGTGCTTTTGCTGCAGCATCACTGGGAGCCTATGTCCATTAGAGTTCCCACTCCACGAACTTGTCAGGAAGTCAGAGCCACAGGGGTGGCCTCTCACCTTTTCAAACTGCATTCTAAGCCCTTGGTAATCAAGATTTGAATGAGTTGCAGGGGCTTAGGCTAGTCCCTGATGGGGTGCTTTCCACATCATAAATCCTCAGCACATCCTTCATTAAAACCCCGGTGCTGCCATCCAGAATGGATGCCCACGTGAGCCATTCAAGCGCCTGAATAATCACTGGCTCATTAGTGCAGGTGGCCTTCCCACATCAGAAGTGAGGCTCCCATTTAGCCTACAAGAGGGCCACTGGTGTTGAACCGCTTTACAGCACAGCTGGTCTGGAACGGACCCGTGGCTTCATTTGAGAGCTTTCCTCATCTCTTCCGTTTATACAGACCCCAGCTGCCTGGATGGGAGCGTCACCCAAAAGAGAGCATGAAATGAAACATTCTCCAGATTCTGGCTATAAGTAATATTTCTAATAGATATACTCTCTGTGTTCGATCTTCCTTTCTATTTATTTCCTTATTTCCAAGGAATAATCAGCTTGAGACTCGTCAACACAATAAAACTCATAGAGACAGCCAGAGGCAGATTCGGTTCTAGGGAAATATAGAAAAGACCGATTATCATGAAAACCCTCAATTTACATTTTGCTCTCCTTGTAAGTCATAATACCAGGAAGCTAATGCAAGCTCCTGAAAGAAGCTTTTTATATCTAATGACAAGGCTCTCTGCCTCCAGGGTGGTGAGACTGTATATTTTTCATCACTCATCTGAAATGGTCCCTCTCCTCCCCCTGCTCAGCACTCTCACGAGGAGGGGAGAACCATTTCCCGGGGAAGCAACCCAGTCATGCCATCTGCCCAGCAGAGAGATCTATGATGGGTGTTCCCTGATTTCTTGTGGCAAAAGACACGCTTAGCTAGTCTCCAGGCTGCACACGCAGGTGATGGTGACACCGGAGAAGGCGCGCACAGCCAGGCTCCTGCAACCCGGGGCTGCTGCCTCCCAGGGCCCCGGGACAGAGGTGCTGTGTGCCTGGGCGTGTGTGTGTCACGCCTTCCCAGTCTGTGCTTTAACCATCTCGGCATTAAAAATGGATTCTGAGGAGCATCCCCAAAGTATTTAGAGTTGTGTACATTGCTCTCCCTGCTCTGCAGACAGTCACATCACTATTGCATCCAGTCTCCCCCAACAGCCGAGCAAACAGGAGGGGACTGCCGCAGTTCTAGACTCGGGCAGACTCCCAACAGCTGCACGGTTAATTATGGCTTTCTCCCTCCTTCTCCCTCTCTCTTTAAAATCTCAGCTTTAGAAATAAAAGATAAGAAATTCTTTAGAGTAATTAGAGACTGCTGAGCGCTTATAGTAATAATGAAGGAAAACATTCTGACTGATTTACAGCAGGAAGAGGCAGGAGAGGAGCTATGCAGGTTGAAAAAAATAATTAAAATCAGCTTTGCCACTATCTTGACTGAGCTGCCAGTCAGCCTGAGAGAGAAAAGAAATGCTAATGAAATATTAATATGCTGCCTTGGATTTTATGTAACAGCCTTTGTTCCCAGGTACTGTTCCACTTCGTCAGTCAAAGGGGTCAGGTGTGAGGGGTGCAGGAACCAGGCTGGGAAGGGGAAATGAGAACCCGGGGCCCGAAGGCTGGTTGGCCTCAGGAAGGATTTACTGGAGCATCAAGGCGGACGAGATGGAGAGTCCTCCCATGACAGCCAAGGCCTCAGCCTCACCAGCTGGAGAAATCCTAGTGGGGGGTAAAGCCTTTTCTTTTCTTATCCTTCTTTTCCCCCCTGGCTGACAGACACTAAATGTCAGCAATCATCATGACACAATCAGAGCTGGTTTTATAATGTCTATAAGTGGTTTCAAAGTCTGCAGATGCCAGACAGTTTCAAAATCTCAGGGAAATTGTGTCTCATAGGTAGTCTTCAGACGAGACAGAGCCCCCACCTGTTTTTTGTTTCATCAAATCAATCACTCAGAACTAGGTTGCAAAACAGATGACATGGCTTGGAAGCAACGTGTATGTGTGTGTGCATGTGCATGTGTGAGCTGTATTTATGTGTGTGCACATGTGTGCATGCTATGTAAGCTGTGCATGGGTGTGCACCTGTGTATGTGTTTGCTGTGTGAGCTGTGTGTTTTTGTGTATGCACTGTATCAGCTGTGTGTGAGTACATGTCTATATATGCATATGTGAGTTATATGTGCACTGTGTGAGCTGTGTGTGTGAATGCACATGTGAGCATTTGTGTGTGCACTGTGTGAGCTGTGAGTGCACATCTATACATGCATATGTGAGTTATATGTGCACTGTGGGAATGCATACGCGTGTGTGAGTTGTGTGTGTGTTTGTGGTTGTTTTGCATATGCACATCTGAAATCACTCAAGTATTAAAAGCTTCCCAACTAGCCTGTAACAGACCACATATGGAATGGTTTGGGGTACAATTTAGTACTCAGGATATCCAGATTCTAATTATCTGAGTAGACACAGAAGAGATGAATGAAAGGCACAAAGACAATGGCCGAGATGCACCCACAGGAGCCCCTAGCAGAGGATTTACACAGAGCCACGCAGTGTCTCTATGTAGATCACTTTTTGTGTAGACTCATTGAAAGTTTGCAGTCTCAGGAGGGATGGCCCGTGAACAAATCACCAGGTGAGTGAACCCAGGTCAGGAAGGAGGCACATGAGACAGCAAGGAGGCAGACAGGAGAGGCCTCTGAAGAAAGAGTCCTGGGATCTTGGTTGAGTCTTCATACTGATGTGAACTCACTGTGTGACTCTGGGCAAGAAATATAAACCCTCTGACCTCATTTTCTGTAACTGAGAAATGAAAAAGGGCTGGGTCCCCAGGTCCCCTTTGGCTCTATGATTTAAATAGAAGGCATTAAGTAAAGGACATGGGAGAAGAGTCACAGTCCTTTCTGCATGGGATGCAGTTCCCAGCTTTTGTGAGACAACTCACTTGTCTTCTGTGATTCAAACCTAAAACGCTATAGCTGGGGTGAGAATATTTCTTGCCTTAAAAAAAAGTGAAATAGAATAGCAGCTATTTCATTTATCAGAGATCCACTGTGTATAAGGAACTTACATTATTCTGGATTATTTTAAAGTTCCTATAGGCCAGATGTCATCATCCCTTAGTGACAGACAAAGCAAGAGGACCCAGGTTCCAGGCTAGTAGAGGGCAGAGAGCTGGGTCCCATCCAGGCCCGTGGCTCTGAAATCTATCTTCTCTTTGTCCCAAGTTGGGACCGCTAGAGAGAGGAGGAATTCACATGGTAAATTACCAAATGCAATCATATGTGTTTTTTAAACTTAATCTTAAATCAGTCCTATGAACGTCAGGGAGATTTGGGACTTTCCCAGGTAGTCCACTGAGTGGGTGGGAGAGCCTTGGCCCCTCTCCCCAAACTCCTCAGCTCACCAGATGGCAGACACTTCCACCCTCTGGCTCCATGCAGGTGAGGATGAGACCCAGGAGAACCTGGTATGTGGAATTGACAGACAGGTTTTAGTTTCAATTCTAGAGCTTAGAGGCTGCGTGACCTTGAGTAAATCACACATTCTCCCTGGACTTTGGTGTCTGCCTTCAAAATGGGATAATATTTCATAACTTTGGATGACTATTGTAAGGATTAAGTACAAATAATAACACAGAATACTTAGCATAGGGCCTCGCTAATCGTAATAGAAAGAACAAGCCAACGTTTGTTGAGCACAGTGTGCGGACATTGTGCTTACATCACAGAGATGTGATGAGCAAAACACAGCTCTTTCCCCCGGAAAGCAGTACTCAGGAGCCACGGTGTCCATGAGTGACCCATGTACTCAGCTGTGTCCGTGTCACTTTGCCGAAGCCTGAACGTGAATCCCACTCACAAGACCGGTGCCTGTCACTGAAATGTGCGGCGTCCAGACATTTGGATCATGTAGCTCAATTAGCAAAAAACAGAACGACATTACATTTCTAATGTATAAATCCATCCACCCGTTCTTTTTCTGCATATATTTTCGTCAGTCTGTACATGAACTATCGGTAAGCTCAGTTTGTTTTTTTAACCTTAGATGAGAGTAGATATGTATAGAAAACCTATCATTTTCTTCCAGCCATACATTTGGGAATCTTGTGCATTTTATATTGAAATCCACTTCTTTAGCTGGTGAGGGAATCTACCTGACTCTACAGCGTCTGTAATATCAACCTGACTTTGTTGTTTTGTGCACATCTTCATCTTTTAATGTAACATAAAAGGTTGCTTCTTCATGTTAAATGGCTATAAAAATCTAACCATAGATGCTAATGGGGAACAAAGGAAATGAATGTAAAGAGGTATAAAAAAGTAATAACTCTTAAGTCCCCCTCAAAAATGACTTATTGCTAAGCTAACACTTATTGAGTGCTTTAAGCTAAATGTAGAGTGAGTACTTAGAGCAAATATTTATTACCTGTTTACAATATTCTGGGTAAACCGTGCTAAATTCTTCTCATGCAGTTAATCATTTAATTCTCACAACTGTGTGAAGTAGGTACAAAGAGCCCCCTTTTACAGATGAGGAAACTGAGGCAGAGAAAGATTAAGCGTATGTCTACTAAGTAGTTAAACAAGTAAGAGGAAGAAATAGTTCTGGATCAATACCGTTGAATGTGGCAAAGTCATGGATCGATGACAAATGAACTCTTCCTAAATCTGCAAAGAGCCAAGGATGAACACTTTGCAGATAATTTCTGCAAGTCCTCTGAGTTATAATTGGCCTCATAAACTTAGCTATATGGCTTTTGGTGATGAGGCAGACAAGAGAGCAACATCTGTTGGCTGTTGGTCCACATGGCATGCCATCTGACCTTTGTGTTTTAGCCATGCACGTGGGGAAGCAGAGATAATAACAATTCTTTTTATTTTATCTTTCACAAATACTTGAGTTTTTAAATTTAATGCCTTAAGGATAGCAAAAATCCTTTCTTCACATCCAAAAGAAAGCAATTTCAAAACCGGAGTTGCCACATAATGAATAATTATTTACTGAGTACTATACTATAGCTAGCAATGAAGGCAGGACACAATTTAAGAAAAATATGCAATTGTGGGGGAACCTGCTTAAACTCATCATCTCAATGAGGAGAAAAGACTTTAAATGTGTAATCATTAGAGAGTGGGTCTTTAATCAAGCTTTAAAATTGGCACATGGGCATAGTCACTTCAGGGCTTCCAGCAAGGTGGCCCTTTCGTGGTCTCAACCAAGTGCGGAGGAGATGCCTGGGCTTTGCTGTCAGACCTGGGCAGTTTGGAGGCTCATCTCTGCCCCTCTACTCTGTGTTGTGCTGGGAGACTCAGTTCGCCTCGTTGAGCCTCTGTTTGCTGCCTCTGAACTGAGATAATAAGCACACTCACATGGAAGGGATGTTGTAAGGACTTAGGAAACACCAAAGCACGGTGCCTGGCAGACAGTGTGCTTCTCTCCTCTCTGGGCTGAGCAAACACACCAGTGAAGGTGGAACCAGGGCCTGAGGAAGCTCAAGTCCTAACAAGAGTTGGCTTTGCAGAATTTATGGGATTCCCAGATGAGGAGGCGGGCAGGGATGGGGCCCAGCAGCAGAACACGGTTTACCGGGGATTCGAGAGTCATGAGCCTAGTCAGGGTGTGAAGCAGGAGCCCAGTGCTCTTACAGCAGTTCTGGAAGCTTATAATGGGGTCGTCCCTCAGCAGTTTCACCCTAATGTGTCCACCCAGGTCTTGAAAGGGCCTGCCGGGGATGGGCTAGGATGGTGACTGAATTTCGGCGCGACTTTCCTACCTCTGATGGCCTCATTCTTAAAACCTGCTGAAGGTCAGGTGAGGCCCAGATAGAGACCAATTCTTGTCACAGAATTAGAATTTCCATGCAAAGAGCTTAAAGATCAAGGAGTCCAACACCATCTGTGACTAATCTGTAACCCTGTGTTTGGAATCCACTTCTCCCTGCCTTCCCTGACACCCCATCAATCATTAACCCTCACCCCAAGGAAGACATACGAGCACCTCTTTAGGGCTGTAGCCTCTCCCTCTTTCTCTCTATTATGGGCTGAATTGTGTCCCCCCAGACAAATGTTGTAGTCCTGACCTCCAGTACTTCAGAGTGGGACCTTATTTGGAAATAGGGTCTTTAAAGAAGTAATTAGGTTAAAATGAGAGCATTAGGGTATGCTCCAATCCAATATGACTGTGTCCTTATGAGAATAGGAGACCAAGACACAGACCCACACAGAGGGATGACCACATGAGGACACAGGGAGAAGATGGCCATCTACACGCCAAGGAGAGAGGCCTCTGGAGAAATCAACCCTACTCACACCTTGATCTTGAACTTCCAGCCTTCACGATTGTGAGGAAATAAATTTCTATTTTTTAAGCCTCTCAGTCTGTGGTACCTTGTTATGGCAGCCCTAGCAAGATAATACATTGTCTTTCTCTGTGTCTGTCCTACCCCTGCACCCGCAGTGGCTCCTCCCCTTCAGTCTTCAAACCCGTTCATATTACTCATAACTCCTTGTGTCTGTGCCTCTCTTGTAGCTCCCACTTGACCTTGGAGATCCACGTTCTATCTCTCACACACTCCTCCTCCCCTGCAGTCTGGCCTCTACCCTCTGTAGGCCAATGAACTCTTTCCTAGCTAAAGCCATAGCTTTGTTTGTCCAAACCCAAAGGTCACTTCTACTCCTCATTGTACTTGATGCCTGGTGTCATGGCAGAGTTGAGCCGTCTCTCTGTTAAATTTGTGGGAAGAATAAAACGTTTGGGGGGAAAATTGACCCTGAATGATCTGGTTATAAAGACAGCTTTCCTGTCCCATAGTGTCTCTGGCACAGCTGGGCCTCTTGAATCTTCTTTGACTCAAGATTGTCTGAATCAATTTGGTGAGAAAATCTCTCAGATAAAGGCAGTAGGTAATAGAGATTTTTTTAAAAAAAACACCATGAATTTTCGATTCAAGTTAATCTGAGGTCTAATTCTTTTCTTTCTAAATAGATCACTTTCGGTGAGCCATTACCTGAAGTTAGCCTCAATTTCCTCATCTAGTTTCTACGGTATGAGCATATCTCCTCTGCAGAGTCGTTACAAAGATGAAAGGAGACAATATAAGTAAAGCATTCAGCACTTTGCCTGCCACGGAGAGAGTCAATACATCTTGAAAGATTGGCTGATGCATGCCTTGAAGGATAGAAGGGATCTAGATATCAACAAAAATGGGAGGAAATGATCCAAAATAAACTAAAGGAACAGCATATGTACAGAGATGAGAGCTATGACTCTGTCAGTTAACTTAAAAAAAGCTGCCATTCAATGGGACCTGATATTTTGTTATTTTAGTGGAGAACTATGGAGGACTCCACTGTATAGTTGTTGTTACTGCAAAAAAGGTTATAAAAGGAAGGTTGCACTACTGTATTTCCCTTAAATCATATTGAACCTGACTATGAACCCATATCCCACCTGGCAGGTGTGGTAGTCAGTCTCCATTATTTTGGGGGCTCCTCTCTCTTCTAAAGTCCCCTAAGGATCTAGGCAGCTTGCACGGTCCCCGGAATGTTGCCAGGCCTCCTGTCTCCCTCCATTAAGATCACCGCCGAAATCCTCAGCTTGAATGGTCCCTTGAAGGCAGGTGGTTCTCCCGCTCTGACAGGTCAAGGTCAGGTATGTGCTGAATCTGGAAGCCTGTGCTGGAATGCAGCCCCCGGAGGGCACTCCCTAGGCACCCCCATAGAGCCTGCCCTCTCCCCACAGCGGTTGAGGAAGGGATTATGGCTGTTCCTTTCTATCTCTGAGAGAACTAAGACTTAGAAGTTAAGTGACTTACCCAAGGCTGTATAGCCAAAGAGCCAGGAATTGAATCAAGCCCGTTGAGTCGAGAGCCCGGATCTGTACTCTCTGCTGTAAAATATACAGCCTCTGCACCTATGCAGGAAGGGGCACAAGATCAAGTGGACACGATCAAAGGCAGAACTGTTAGGCTTTTGACAAATGCCTCTACCTCCTTTAATTGCAAAATGAAGAAGGAAGTCCAGATCTCGAGTGTCCATGGGGATTCGGTGTCAGAATAGCCACAGTTTCCCTGCTGGCTGGGCTACTTGCCAGCTTCATGGTGAAAAGAAACAAGAACAAATCAACAGAACAAGTAATCCAACAAGAAAAACCAAACAAGGGAAATGAAAGACAAGGGGGGAGTCTTCGAATCAGGTTGGTCTGAGTTTGAATTCTTGCTTATCTCTGAGGGATCTTGAGCAACCCCTTACCCACAGTCTTGACTTCCTTATCAGTGAAATGGGTATATTAACACCTACAGTGGTCAATGGTATTGTCCCAGGCGGCTGCCTATCCCTCCCACTGCTCTTTGTACACTGTGGAGGGCACACTCCCACGTGGAGCATGTGTCCATGGCCTGGAAGTGGGTGAAGGCTTCCAGCTGTCCCAGCAGACACTGAACGGAGCAGAGATGAGCCGCCTTGCTCAGCCTTGTCCACATCATAAATGTGTGAGCAAAATAAATGTGGCCGTTACTTAAGCGACTATATTTTGTGGGCGTTTTCTACCCTTAGCTACCTCTCAGAATTGAGACTGTTGGATGAGAACATGTGAAAGATGTTTGTAAATGGTGGGAGCTGCACTTAACAGGACATTAGTATCTAGGATCTCAAGGGTTAGGTGAAGTGAACCATACAAGCGCTTGCCACGCGGAGATTGTCCATAGAATCTGTGAGTATGATCAGAGTGTTACTAATGCTTGCCCAGAGGAGGGTGAGATGGCTTGGTACAGGGAGTGACAGAGGCAGACCACAGCAGCACTGACCACTAAAGGACATCTGCATGCTTCTGAGTTCAAGTGTGAAACCTTCTTATGCAAGTGATGTGGGAAGCCCCAGGAGTTAGTGCAAGAGAGATCAACTCTCGCAGCATAATCGCCCCACCCTCCCCAGCTTCCAGAGGGTTTTCTTTTTAACCAATTTACTGAAAACTTAAAAAAAAGTGCTATAAGACAAACGTCACATGATTATAATTTTAGATGTTGGTGACTACAACAGAGAAACAAGAAAAAGCGAGGTGGTATCTGCTGCAGGAATTTATTTTGCTGGAGTGCAGCGATGCATTTCCAAAGCTGGGGTTCTCTCTTACCTTTCCAGAGCCTGAGTTTGTTTGAGCCTGGCCTAATTTCTTTGAAATACCCTGAGCCTAGGGGCCTGTACTAGTTTCCATAGCTGTCCTACATTTTTTTTTTCACAGAACCATTCTCTGCTTTGAATACTAAGCTAGATATAAACTTTAAAAATTACAATCATTTTGTGGATAATTGTAATGCAGGGCTTTGTGAACATCAATAGCCTGACAGTAAAGCTCAGCCTTTCCCTACCTCTGCCTCTTTGGGTGGATTAATTTTCTACTATCATTACTACCACTTTTGATAACCTCGAGAAGTTCAGAATTTAAATAAACTAATTAAATGCGGGGCTCAGGGGCTCTGCAGACCAAAGGCAAGCCCAAACCTCCAAAAGCACTTTAGGACTCGCAGGGAGGCCGTGTCAGGAGAGGGCCGCTGTAAAGACAGCCTGTCAGGGTCCCAGCTGGGCGTCACCGGGATCGTGGGAGCCTCCATGGTTCTAGAAGAGGCCACCTGGAGGACAGCAAAGGGGCTGCCCTGCAGCACCTGTCAGATGGCAGAGGAGCCCTGACACCTCTGCATATTAGTCAAGGAGCCCCTTCTAGTGACAGTAAAGGTCACGATGATGTTATGTAGTCTTCTGCCGTGGAGCCAGGAGCCAGGCGGTTCTGACAGCTCTGCGACACATACAATAAAGGGTTGGAACTGAGAGAGCTCTTTGTGCCCCCCAGTGCCCCTGAGCAGCTAACCTGCCAACTGCTGGTGCCAGGGAAGCTGAGAGCAAGGCCACGTGCACAAGAGAACGCACTTCTCACAGGCCAGGCCCAAGTCACCTCTGGGAGCTTCCTATAGCTTTCCAAAGTGAGAAGGCAAATTCTTAGAGACACCTCCCAGCCAAATCAGAGATGATTACAGTAGCTAACAAATCCTCCAGAATGGTCACTTGGTTACTAAGTCTGAAGGCAAGCAGGCAAAAGCCTCCAAGTAGGCCTCCAGACAAGAACTGCATGAACATGTGTTTGGTGGACGGGTGAGGAGAGCCCACCCTCTTTCCAATCATGTTGTATTTGCACTGGTGATGTCGAGGGGCGAGCCCCAACAGACTGCAGACACGTAGCTGAATGAAAGGGTAGTGCAGCCGTGGGTGGTCTGCGGCGTAGCACCCCAGGGAAGAACATAGCCTTCTTGGACCCCATCCGGCAGAGCGTCCCTGGTTTCCAGGGCTCTCCTGCCTCAGGCGCCTCTTCAGAAAGTGCCCTGTTCTCCAGCAGAAAGGCATGTGTTGACTGAAGCCTCCTGAGCTTCGCCGTCTTGAACAAGGGCAGGAAGCACTGACCTCTTGTGCTCACTCGCCTTCCAAGCCCTTCTCCATCACTGTTTTGAACATGAGCTGCCTGATCCATGGGGGATGAATTAGAGATAGAAGTGAAATATAATGAAACACGACTCATTCGAAATGGAAGAATGGGATCTCCTGGAACGCCTCCACGTGCTCAGTTTAGGCTACCTGCTGGAGAGCAACAGCACACATTACCAGATGTCCACTTTCATTCTACGTCTATACGTAAATGTTATTGGAGCATATTTCTGAAGGCTACCAATATACAGTATATCTATAGGAGCTGTGGGTTTTTTTGTTTTCTTTTCTGGTGCAGTCAGAAAGTCAAACCAGGATGAGTGGGTGGAGCTGGAGATCAGAGGGAAGTGAATTCTGGCTCCACAATGCTCTAGATTAGAGTTGACTTCCTTGTTAATCTAAAGGTTCTAGAGGAAGTTGCATATGGCATGGCCACTGCCCACGAGGTCCAGTGAGTGAGTGACAAAGGGGTTATGTGCCCTGTGCTCCTGTAGGACTGGGAGAAGGAGAACTCACCTTTCTAAAGCGCTTACATAGGGTCAGGAGGCCCACAGACTTCCATTTAATTCTCACGGTTATCCTGTAAAGGAGGCACTACCCTGCAAGGAAAATATTCATAAATGAGAAAACCAAGGCTCCAGAAGGTGAGGAAACTTGCCTTCTCCTCTGAGACAGAAACCTGGGGAGCTGGGGTTAGACCCCGGGTCAAGTTTAGCTGAACAGTGTCCTCCTGTCTGAAATGTCTCCTGGACCTGCAGGTAAAACTGAACGCATTTTCTACCATCATGCTTGAAACGCAGGTGTCCCTGCTCTAACCGGGTTCACCTTACTGAAAAATCTCTTGTTCGGCAGAGTTTCCTGTAATGTGTTGTTCTACCGTAAAAATAACAGTGTTTATGTTGCTGTTGGTGTCTCAACACTCAGCACCCATGCAACTTCAAACCAAAGAGTTAAAAATTTTTGAAAAAAGTTATTTTAAAAAAAGCAATCTTAGTAAAGACAGGCACAGTTACATCTCTACCGGGATTTTCACTGTGTAGCATGGTCAGTGGGCCCTTTTCAACCTTGAAAGTCCATTGTGGCTTCTTTTGAGAGGTCAGTCCTTACGCACATTCACTTCTAACAGAGCCCAATTTCAGCAAAATTAAGCTCTGATTCAGGGTGTAGTTTTATTCATTGATTATTTTTTTAAACAAGGTGTGAAATGTCTTTACAGCTTTACTAGAGAGCTTAACGACATGGAAAACAGCAGTGTTTGAAGCCAGTCAACCACATGCTGCTTACTCCAAAAGAAGACAATTCTAGAGCATTTCGAGCATATTTCTTAGTCTTCATATATTGCTAAAGCTTTCTCTCTAATTGTAAGTTTGCACCCGACCCCCTGCATTGCCATAAACATTAATTGTATATGAACCAAAGGAAGTTCCAGCTGATGATGATATTATTTCCCCCTTCACCAATTGTATACAGGCTAATGCACAACACAGAGACGCATGTTGTCTCAGTACAGGGCATATGTTATTATACTTATTTGCTTATATGATTTTTCTCTCCTACTAAACCTGTGCTGTCCTCTATAGTAAGTACTAACTATTTGGAGCACTTCAATGTGGATAACTCAAACTGAGATGTGCTGTAGGTGTCAAGTACATCTCACATTTTAAAGACTTGGTATGAAAAAGTAATGTAAGATATCTCATTGATAATTTTTATATTGATATCACATCAAAATGATATTTGGGTTCTATTTTTAAATAAAATGCATTATCAAAATTATTGGACTTGCTTTTAAGTTTTTTATTGTAGGTACCAGTGCATTTACAATTACATGTGTGCCTTGCTTTCCATTTTTATTGGACAGTGCTGGGCTCGACCCCAAACTTGTGGAAAGCAGGGACTCTCATTTAATGATGTCACAGCAATAGTGCCCAGCACCCTGCCTGGCACACAGCTGGCCCTTAAACATCATTCTTTGACAAAAGAATGAGGTGTGTCTAACTCAGAGTTCGTAGGGCAGAAGATATCTAGCACGTAATTGTTTTCCTGAACATTTTTAGAGAGAGATCTCTCACTCCCATGCTTTTCCTATTCTCAATCATTCAATCACAATTTGCTTACTGAACGTCTATGAGGAATTCAGCATTATTCTGTACGAAATTCTCCGCATGCAAAGATCTCTGATAATATAAGAAGAGGCCCACATTAAAGAACAGATAACAACAGAAAATGTCATGTGATGCAGCCTATGGCTTCATTCTGGAATCGTGGTGTCTGAATTTTGGCTTTGCTACATGATAGTCATGTGACTTTGGGGACCTATTCCTTCCTGTAAATTATGGAAAAATGCCATTTTCACCATATTTCCCTGGGGTTAAAGGAGATTCCTATTTGTCTGTGAAAGTGCCTGGCCCAGAGGAAGATAAAGCTTGACACAAGAGAAGATACTTAATCAGTGAAAATACTGTTGAATCAGAGACAGCTTGACAAAATGAAAACAGAATGAGGTTTATAGTCAAAGCCATTTGGCTTCAAATCCTTGCTCTGCCAATGCCAATGGGCAAGCTAGTTAACCTTTCTAAACTCCAATTTCTTCATCTATGACATTGCAATAATGTCACTTACCTTGCTATTTTTAGGAATAAATTAAATAAAGCCCGAAAGCCCTTAGCACAGAGCTTGCTATCTAGTAGAGATTCAGTAGGTAGTGATTATGAAACATTACTTCTCTAATTCTCAATGAGACACCGGGTTTCTAGTTTCAGGTTTGCACTTAGCTAGGAGTGAGACTCTCGGAAAGTCACTTTACTAAAAAGACTTACATTGGGCGGTAGTAATATGTATCTCACTTAAATTAGAAAATGATTATAAATAAAACTTCAGCTAATGCTCATGAAAGCTCCTTGCAAATTGTACAATGGAGAGAGGCTGCTGAGGACGCTGGGTTACACACGGTCACAAAAGTGGAGTATTTAATGCTGAAATTTACTTTACATGACATCTATGTTACTGGTTCCTAATTGAGTCATTGAGCTCTTAGCACCAATGCAAAAGTGACTAAAGAAGTTAAGTATTTTTGCCTTTGCGTGCACCACTGTTTCCTTCTACCACATGTGCTGAGGGGACACCCTGAGCTAACCAAATGCACAGCTGTGATTTTTATACACTTGCAACCCTGCTAACTTTGCCTCGGCTCTCATCAGTGCGTGAAGACAGGACAAAACAGAAACCGTATACCAGAGGAGGGAGTGTCCTTGTGTCTGCACGGGCAATGAGGAAACACAGAGGGCATTTATGAAATGGGAGGAAAATAAACTGAGCAGAAAATGTAGGGGAAAAGTAATTGGGGGTTATTTATAACATAAATTGTATAATGATAGCGTGCTTTTGCGTCTCCACCACAGCTTGACTGCAGGGTCTGCTTGGTGTCAACTGTGTACTTATTTCGCCTGTTTCCTGATCTGCAGACTGTATTTAGTAGTCACAAAATCAGGCATGACTTCAGGTAAAATAGAAAATGGTATTTTATTAACTTTGTTAATCTTGTTACTTGTGGAAGAGTTTATTAAAAAGAACCGGTCTCTTTCCACATGCCCCCATGGTTATTTCAATGACAGGATTCATGTATGGAAACATAACCATTCATCCATCATTCTGTTTGTTAAGTCAACAGACAGTAACAGAACATGCCTTCTACACACAGAGCATTCCAATGTAGTCATTAAGTCATAGGATCTGAAGTTAGACTGTCTTAATCAAACCACAGTACTTTCTAGCAATATAAATACGAGCAAGTTACCTGATGTTTCTGTCTCACAATAATTGCACCTACATTGACTGAGGACTAGGCTGCAAGGATTTCTTGTCTCTGGCCCTGTTATGGTAGATATGAGACTGTGAAGTGCCCTCCAAGTATAAAACAGCTAGACCTTGGATCAAACATGCTTTTAAATAAATTGTTGGGCTTACAGAAAATAGGAATAATTCCAATGGTTTCCCTTCACCCTGGGAAGAAATGAACCTCAGATAAATGTAGACCACCTTTAGTGAGAAACATTGAGCAAAATGGGGAACAGGTTGTACTGAAGGCAAAGGCCAGTATCAGAACCCAGACTGTGACTAGAACATTGAGCCAATAGGTGGATACGTTTAATTTGGGTTTCTTACCTTGAGTCTGGGACCCTAGAAGTAGGCTAAAGTGATCCCAGGTGAGCAGTACCTCGTGAGATGAAAATTTATTTTTGGAAGGAGGCATTCCCAATTTAAGCCCTTGGAGTTTCTAGAGATGCCATTCAGTTGAATATGAACTTATAATCATAGACCCCCAAACACACAAAGGAACTAGAAACAATGATCACAAAGTTTACAGGTGTTGAAATTATAAGATACAGAATATAAAATATTTATGAATAGAATGTTTAAAAATAATAAAAGATAGTCATAAAAGCAATCAAACAACAAGAGACAACCCACAATTATCAGGAAGGAGCTTCCATCTGTAGACACCGTGTAGTACCTGTTACTCCCACCAGAAACAACTATAAAACTGGGAAAATATATACGAGGCAACTGCTTTTAGGTTTTGGGTAACAGGCAGCACAGGACTGTGATCTTTGATGGCAAAGAAGACACAAAGTCAGCCTTCTATTCATCCTGGCTTTCTGCCTGGAAGCACTCATCTGATCATGGCACAGGAGAGAGGAGCCCAGGCAGAGCAGAGAGGTCTCAACAAGCTAACAAGGTTGAGTCTAGGGCTAGAATGTGAAGCGAAAGGGACTGGAGAGGAAGGAACTCTTTTGGGGTGGGGCGGAAGTCTTTCTGGTGCTTCTCTGTGTAAAGGAGGCAAATGGCTAGGCTGCAGAGAGCCAAGAGTTTGTTTCATGAAAGGATTGATAAAATAGTAGAGTCTAATCAAGATTGATCAAGAAAAAAAGAGAGAAAACAGAAAATGACATCAGGAATAAAATAGAAGATAGCCCTAGAGAGATTCTACAGTATTTAAAGGATAATAAAGGAATGTTATAAACAAATCTATAACATTAATCTTAAAAATGTAGAAAAAATAAATTCCTTAAAAAGCATGATTTATCAAAACTGACACAAAAAGAAACTGAAAATCTGAACACTCTAGTGTCTATTACAGAAATATAACCCAAAATCAAAAGCATTCAAGCTGAGCAAAAACTCAAGGCATGACCAGTTTCTTTAGTAAGTTCTTCCAGTTAAGGAAGAAATAATAAAATTCTGACACAAACTCAAAAAATAGAGGTAGATACAGCACTTTTGAATGTGTTTTAAGAAAACATTATAGTATAACCCAGAAGCAAATCTGTCAAAAGTTTTAAAGAAATACCAGAAACCAATATTCTTTGTGAAAATATGCAACTACACATACACACACACATTAAAAAAGCCTTTAATAATTAGCAAATCAAATCCAGTAATATAGTAACAAGATAATACATTTTAGCCAAATTTATTTATTATTGAAATCAAGGTTGGTTTAATATTTGCAAATCAATTAATGCAATTCTCCACAAAGGAGAAAAAAGGTATAATTAACAGTTGGACAAGAAGCATCTGACAAAATTCAACACTCATTCATTATTATAAAAAAAGCCTTAGAAAACTAGGAATAGAAATGAACTTCCTCAGTATGATAAAGGACTTTTGTAAAAAACCTACAGCTAACATCATAATTAATATAACTATTGAAATGATCCCATTATATCTGGAACAATGCAAGTATTTTCTCTCCCTTATCTTCCACCTAACATTATATAAGGGGTCCTGACCAGCACAAAACGGTTAGAAAAAGAAATCAATGGCATAAAGTTAGATAGAAAAAAAGTAAAACTCTATTTATTCACACACAACATGATGTTTACATAGAAAAAAGCTATGGAATCTACAAAAAGCTATAGAACTAATGACTGAATTTTAAAAGCTCACATTATACAAGGTCAATAAAAAAAATTGTGTTTCTATATACCAACAACAACCGATTGGAAAGTGAAATTTTAAAATACCATTTATAATAGCATGAATGGGGCAGAAAGTTTATTCAAAGAAATAATGGCTGAAAGCTTTCCTAGCCCAGGGGTAAAAAAACAGACATCCAGATCCAGGAAGCCTAAAAGGCACCAAAAAAAGATGAACCCAAAGAGACCCACAGTGAGACACGCTATAATTAAATTGTCAAAAGTTAAAGACAAGGAGAAAACCTTATGAGAAGCAAGAGAGAAGCAACTATTACATACAAGGGAACCCCCATAAGACTACTGGCGGATTTTTCAGCAGAAACTTTGCAGGCCAGAAGGGAGTGGGACCCTATATTCAAAGTACTGAAAGAAAAAAACTGCCAATCAAAAATGCTGTGCTCGACAAAACCGTCCTTCAGAATTGAAGGAGAGATAAAGAGCTTTCCAGACAAACAAAAGCTGAAGTTCATCACCACCAGACTGGCCTTACAAGAAATGTTAAAGGGAGTTATTCAAGCTAAACTGGAAGGACACTAATTAGTAACACGAAAGTATAAAACTCACTGGTAAAGGTAAATATATAGTTATATTCAGAATACTCTAATAATGCAATGATGGGAGGTAAATCTAGCATAAATATTAAAAGATAAAAGTATTAAAAATACGTAAGTTGGCCTCCTGGAACAATGGTGGAATTGACCCACCTGGGTGAGTTCAGGACTTTTCAGCTGGGGACTTTTCAGAGTTAAGGTTAAGGTTTCCTCTCAGTAGAAAACCCCTTGGAGATTAGCTCGAGGAAGGTGAGGCCATTTGTGGATCACAGTAAAATCAAGCTCAGATTCCCTGTTGAACACCCCAACGATTCTACTCCTATCTACAGCCATTTACTACACCGCCATTTACTATGCTCCTTTCCTTAAGTGTGCTCAATGAAACACTGGTCCTGGGAGATACTGATCAATGTTACGGGGACAGAGAAAGGTGCTGCAGGAAAACAAGTTTGAGACACTGCATTACCTCTCCAGGAAAACTTCCACTCCTAGTGGCTAACCATTTCCAGAGCTGGATTACCAAGATGGCAGCTTCCGCAGAGGGGGGACTCCTCGGAGTCTCCACAAGCTAACGTATGTGATGAATATTGAAGCAAAGGATATTTGAGCATATCGAATGTTCCCAAATTAATTTTTTAAAACATAAATTTATGTAGTTAAATAGATTAGTCTCATAACTGAAGCAAATTTAGGCCGTGGTATGCAGAAATAACCTTTGAGTTTCATAACGGTGAAACGCTCACGTACAATTCTTACTGCTGTCGATGTTACGAAGCAGTGTAAACAGCAACAACTGGAATGCTATCTCTCCACTAGCTAGAAATAGAAAAAGGAAATAATTTACTCATGAAATTCATGTTTAAAGGAGATAAAAATATGAAACCCTATCCTAAGAATTATAATTCTATAGAGTTTCCATTTGAGTAATTATGTAAGTGCTTATCTACAGTGAAACCAAATGAGAACATTTGAAACTACTTTAGGAGACAAAATATATTGCTATGTTTCTAGATCAATAGAGATATTGTTAAATAACAATAACAAGAATGCTATATTTATACTCTCTGAAGATAAAATAAGATGGAACCATTTTACTAATAAGATGCATTTACAAAATGAACATTTATAAAACACTACTCTAAAATTATAATCTTATAATTTCCATTTGAGACATTGTGTAATCGTTTAAATAATAGCAGTAAAACTAAAACAGAAAAACATCCAAATTGTTTTACAAGAAAGATAAAATAAAATCTTGCTGTTTCCAGACTCTTAGTGGACTTGTTAACAACAATAAAAATACTATAATTATACTACATAAAAAAAAATAAATGAAAACTTATGACTCACACTTAAATAATCTACAGTTATAAAACATTATTTAATAACTATAATCCTATCAAGTTTCCATTGGAGCCATTGTATAATGACTTATTAGCAATTAAACTGAAAGAAAAAATCAAATTTATTTTAGTAGTAGGGGGAAAAGAGTGCTTTGCTGTGGTTCTGGATCTTCAGAAGCAGGTTCTTCAGAGGGAGGAATCAAACTGAAGATGACTTACTGCTGTTTTCGGGGTGCGTGAGCAGTGCTTGGTGTAGAGACACTTCACCTGACCAGTGGAAGATGTGCTGAGCCAAGGAAGTTCCTCAGTGAAGGGCATACCCAGTGACATTAGCCCTCGCTCTCTGGAATAGGGGTTGGAGAGAGGTCCTCCTCTCAGATCCGCTCCCTGAGAGACTTCTGGCACACCTGACAAGGGGATGAGGCAGAAGACCCAAGCCTGGGCCAGCAGCACCCTGTTCAGGTGGGAAGGTTGAACTGAAAGTAGGGCCTAAGCCCCTGCCGTTGCCAGGTGCATCAGAACAAGCTGTCTTTTGGTCTTGTGGAGGAATTGATGCATCAGGGTGAGGTTGACCTGATCGAGGTTGTGGGTGGGTGGTGCCTTGTCCCCACTGAAAGCAGGATGCTGGATCTGGAAACCATCGCAGATGAGGTTTCTCCTTCCCTGGGGATCTGGTCAACCTAAGGATTCCCTTGCCATCTCTCTAGCTTCTGCCAAATATCCCCTCTGTAATATGAAGTATATGGATGCTAGACAAAACTTTTTCATTCTTCCTCAATATTATCTTGTTTGATACAATTCTTTTCTTTAGTTATCTTAAGATAACTGAGATATCTCTCAGTCAACAGAGCTCTCAACCCATTATCGTCAATTTTTCTTTCACAGAGGTGAGCTCCCTTTGATAGTATCCAGTGATGCTTTCAAGTATTTCTGATTGAATTTGGGCTTGTGTTGTGTGGATATCCAGATCGTTCCATGCACCGCCATTTCCTCTGCTTTGGAAAAATTCTCCTTTATCATTACAGGGTAAATTCTCTCTAAATCAGATGTTTGGTGATAATTTATTTTGTCTTCTTGATGCCTTTCCAAGATGATTTGAAGTCTCTAGCAGAGTGGTTGCTTCTACTTTTTCTTTTTTTTTTTTTAACTACAATGAAGCTTTCTCAGTTTGGAGACTTTTAATGTGATCTTTAAGTGCATTGGTTACTTCATGTTCTTCGGTTAACCTAGTATACATTTGGTTTCTTTCTTCTTCAAAAGTTTTTAAATAAATATTTAATTCAGCTTCACTGATCAGTTTCTTTGAAATTCATTTGATTCATCTTCTAGGAGGTCTCCATTTCTGGAGCATTGAGCATATCTATTTCCAAGTTCCCACTGTCCATCTTGTCTTTTCCAAGAACAGCAGCCCAAACTCTCATTTTTTGCAAGGATCCATCCAAAGACTAAATCTGATTTCCTTTAGAGCTCTATAATTTTTTTTCAGTATACTAATTTCATTCACTCTCCTTTTCCATCCTTCTGCTTCTTGGAATTTTCCTCCAAGACATCTTTTAGTGCTGTCTGAAAGTGCTCTTCACTTATCTGATGGATTTTGGAGGATGTGGCCATTGCAGCTACCCAAAACTGGATGTAGGACAGAAACTTTCTTGTAATGTCAGTCATCAACTCAACTTGTTCAAAATGTTGAGATTTCTCTTTTTCAGTCCTTCTCAAAAAGTGTCTATGCTAAACCCGAGTAAAGAGTTGGAGATTTCTAGCTCCTTATTAATGTTTTATGTGTTTCTAATAACTTGTTCTCTGGTCTGATTTGCATTGAAATTGACTCAATTTCTCCAAATCTGTATTTTTTTCTTTAAAATTAATAAACTTAATTTCTTAGAGCAGCTTTAGTTTTATAGAAAAATTAAGCAGAATGTACAGAGAGTTCCCATACACTCCCTCTCCCCAGTCCACCACACTCACAAGGTTTCCCATGTTATTATCTTGCTTTGGTATGGTACATTTGTTACAGTTGATGAACCAATATTGACTCATTACTATTAACTAAAGTTCATAGTTTACTTTAGGGTTCACTCTTAGTGTTGTGCATTCTATAGATTTTACCAAATACATAATAAAATGTGTCCACCATTATAGTATCATATAAAAGAGTTTCGCTGCCCTAAAAATCCCCGTGTTCCACTCCTTCATTTCTCTGCTCCTCCTCCACCCCTAAAATCCTGGCAACCTCTGATCTTTTTACTATCTCCACAGTTTTACATTTTCCAGAATGTCATATAGTTGGAATCCTACAGTATGTAGGCTTTTCAGATTGGCTTCTTTCACTTGGCAATACACATTTAAGTTTCATCCATATCTTTTCTTGCCTTGATAGCTCATTTCTTTTTATTGCTGAATAATATTCTGTTGTCCGGATGTACCACAATTTATCCATTCACCTACTGAAGGACATCTTGGTTGCTTCCAAGTTTTGACAATTACGAATAAAGCTGCTATAAACATTTGTGCACAGGTTTTTGCATGTACATAAATTTTCAACTCATTTGGATAACAAATATGTTTTCAATAAACATTGAGCTTCTAAAATATTTGGTGTCTTTCTTCCAGCAAGGTAGAGACTCTATGGTTAGTTCGCCTCTTCTTGAATATAACAGTCTCTTAATAATTAATAATATGACGATGACTATCAACACCTCCATCTCCCAACAATCCAGGGGGTACAGGCCTGACCTAAGGTCCCCTGGCAATGCTGCCCCTACCTGGCCCAGTGGTTCCCGAAAAGGTGCAATGCAGAGCATCATTGCCATTAGCAGGTCCCTCATTGTCTAGAGGCCACTGCCGAGTCACCTCTGGTTACCAAGACCCTGCCAGTTACAATAGACTCTAGAGAACACAGGTGAGCATTCCACCTGAAACCAAACCAGTTCCCAGCAACCTGCACCAATCTCAGGGGAGATTGGGGAGGGACAGGTGCAGTAAATCCTGCTTGTGAATAAACTTCTCATTTGAGGCCCTGGAGGCCTCATTTTCCCCACAAAGTTCCAGAAAACTCCCAACCCTCAGTCTCCTCTATCATTTGTGTCTCATGACCTTGACTATGTGTGGGGAGGGATGCAGGATTATGGAAGGCCCTACAGAGTGCCAACTTAATTTACTAACTTCACCATTAAAAACTAAGGAGGAGCAACTGGGAAGAGCTCCCAATGACCCCAGCTAGAGCAATTTTGACAACAAAATAATAACATAGAATTGGATTATAAATGAAATGTAAAATAAATGAGCCCATACTGATATAAACAAATGATTGAATACATGAAGAGAGAAGAGACACATCTCCCTCTGTGAATAATTGCAGATAGAGATCAAGGCCGGCTTCACAGGCAACCACACAGGCCTCTATGCATGGAAGGAACCCACACTTGGTTCAATGCTCTGTTGTCACCGACTCAAAATTCTTAATAATTTTGAACAAAGAGCAGCTCCTCATCTTCATTTGCACTTGGTTCCACAAATTATGTAGCCTGCTTGGAGAGCAACAAAAACACAGATTTCTGGATCCACTCACAAGGCCTAGGGACTGAAAACTCGTGTCCCTAACGAGCTCCCAGGCAGTGTTGATGCTGTGGGTCTGGGAACTAGATGGCTCAGCCAGGAGGCTCTTCAAGAAGAAGGGAAACACTCCTGAGGAAGGTCTGAGATGAAGAAGAGATGGCTTGCAAAGAAATGGGGGAAATGTTGTAAAAAATGAAAAATTTGTATAATACAATAATATTATATATTTTTGTGGTTACAAAAAGAATAAAAATATATGACGATAATAGATATTAGTCAAGAAGAGGGAGATAGAATCAGATTCCTGTAAGTTTCTTTTTTGGGGTGTTAAATTTAGATAATGTTAAGTGAAGCATTAGTAAAATTTCAAGAGTAATCACTAGAAAAAGAGAGTGCATAAATATCAAACTATCATAAGGGAAAATGGAATAAGAAAATAAGAAAGATGAAAATAGCAATAAAACAATACAAAATAAAAACAATAATCTGAAAAAAAGCAAGAGACAATAATGAAAAGCTGGGAGAAATAAAAAGCAAAAGTGAAGAGGATAGAAACAAATTTTAAAATGTCAATACTTACACTTTTATCAATAAATATAAATTGACTAAATTCACTGGTTAAATTATATTTTTAGACTTCAAATTACATAAGCAATCCAATTATTTTCTATTTATAAGAAAGTTTCAAAGAAAAAGAATAAAAATGCTTATATTAGACAAATAAAAGCAAAAGAAATCAGGATAACTTTATTAAAATCAGACCAAATAGGCCTTAAGACCAAAAAAAAATTATTAAGGGTACAAGTGACTATATAATAACAGAAGATTCATTTAATTAGGAAGGTATAGTAATCCTAAACTTGAATACACTTCAAAAAAGACTCATATATAAACATTTTTAAAAATTAATAGAACTATAATAATTATTTGAGCAAAACTTAGAAATTTACATGCCTAGTTTAATTTATCTATAAATCAAGCGGAGAAAATATTAGTAATGTTACAGAAGATATGAACAATGCAGTTATCTAGCTTGATTAGAAGGGCATATGTAAAACGTTGCATCTCAAGCTAAATGCATGAAGCAAACCTTCCTTCAGGCACGTACATAAATATATCCATAAGAATATTTTAAAACTGCAAGAGAAAAAGACACAAAATTCATTCCATTGCTCCCCTCTGGGAGGCAAGAACATGTGAAATGGGAGGAAAGTGCAAGTAAAGGCACCAAGTATTGATATTTTCCTAGTTTTAATTTGTGTGGTGGGTTTTATTGTTCAATTCATTACTATATTTCCTAATTTACACATACTAGATATCTTATTTTGTATATGTCCCATCTAAAAAAAGAATGAGAAGTAAAATATGCTACATAGAGTTATTACCAAGAAATAATGCTTGGAAAGGACACAGCCAGTATCTGGCACAAAATAAGAATTTAAAAAATGTCAGCTATATATATATTTAGCTACCAGATTCCAAAGATTAACAGTAATATGCTGTCCTCGCTTTCAGAAACTCACAGACAATTAAGGGAGATGAATCAGAAAGTAATACTGTAAATAAGTCCCTAAATCTAATTTTAGTCATTTGTTCTAACGCCTACTATCCCTTCTGTGCTGACAATTCTCTTTGTTTGGGTTCTGTACTCCTTGAATCTGTTGGTTACATGGAACATGAACTCACTTAGGCCACCAAAAACAATGATGCTTTAAATGGGAAGTTTAATGTTCATACACGTGTACATGTAAGTCAAAATCTATCAGGATCTGAGGGATAGATCTGAGTAGCACTGGCTATTCTCACTCTCTCTCATGGTTTTCCCAGTATTCTCATGGAGAGTAGTTAGCCTCCAAGATAGCACCAAATGATTCTTGGCTCTTGGTATTCATGTCCTTGCATTTCCCATCCCACATTGAATAGAATCAACCTGTGTGACTGCAGAGACATTGTGGAAAGATGGAGTATGGCTTTAAGGGCAACGTCACAAAGGAAATTGTGGTTTCTGCCTTATGCTCTCTCAAACACTCTGTCTTAAGGAAGTCATATCATAAGGATGCTCAACTAGCCCTTCGGAGAGGTCCACATGGTGAAGAACTGAGGCTTCCTGGCAAGAGTCAACACCAACCTGCCAGTCATGTGAATGAGCCCTCTTACAAGCAGCTCCTCCAGCCTCAATCAAGCCTTCAAGTGACTGCAGCCATGGCCAACATCTTGGCTCCAATTTCATGAGAGTTGGAGTCACAACTTCTCAAAAAGGCAACTCCCAAATTTCTGAGCTACAGAAACTATGGACTTTATAAGCGTTTGTTGTAGGTTTAAGCAGCTATTGTTTGGAGCAATTAATTCATTATGAAGTGACAGGTAACTGATACACCTGGTGTCTCACCTGTCTCTCCGTAAGTCTCCTTCATTCTTCTCATACTCTTTCCTGGCTGAACCTGTGTATTTTTCACTGAAAATTTCAAAAGAAGATTGGTTAGCTTAGCTACTATCTGATGGCCACTCTTAGACTGAGCCCTTCATGTCAGTCCACCTCACGGTTTGTGGGCTAGCTGATGGATGAATAATCTTTGGGTCAGGCAACCACCAGTGGAGCAATCTGTGATCGATCCTGCGTTAGGGAATTTGTATTACTGCTTTCCTGAAGGGGCACTCTATCTAAGATTGATCGGGCCTACTGTGGAGGTTACTCTGTTGATATGCCCAGTACTTGGTACCGCCCAAGTACGCTCACAACTAAACAAAACTGAACAGATCAAAACCAACATCTAAATAACTTCAATCCAAAGGTGTTTTTTGTTATCAGTCATTAATTTGATTAATGACATTCATTTGAATCTAAGTAATGTTTGTTTCTTCTTCCAACAGTTTAATTTTCAGCTTTTTCTCAGCTTGAGTAATGGATTTTTTAATTCGATCTCAGCTTAAAGTATTTCAAATACGAATGTGAGATATCCTGTAGCAGATTTTGATACAGTGTAAAAAAATGAGGGCTTTAGTTTAGCGTCTTTGCCCTACAACCTGGATGGCAAGAGCCAACTTACACAATATCTCTGAGCCTCAACCGTCACATCTCTAAAACTGGGGTGGGGAATAGTTCTTGTAAAGTTAGTGGCGAGATTAAATGTGACAAATTTGTGGAAAAAAAGCCAAGCAGTGTGCTTCAATATGCCCCTTTATTCATTCAGCCAAATGTTATGGAATACCTCCCATAGTGAGGGGCTGTTACGAGAATAAACAGGAAATAAGAACAGTCACTTCCCTTAAGGAGTTCAGGTTCTAGTGAGTAGTTAAGTAAATGTACTAGGTACCATGAAAGAAAAGCATGCTGGGTACCAAAGGGACCTGTGAAGCAGGAGGTGGGAGGAGCTGGGGAGGGGCTGGTTGACCTCGAGTAGAAGTTTGCCAGACAGACAACCGGGTGGTGCAGTGAAGAAAGAACCTGTTGAGGCGCCGATCGTAACCCAGGCTGGAGGTAAGACCAGGTAAGTAGGGGTCAGGGCAGGAAGGGCGTGAGCGACTGCTCAGGATTTTGGATTCTCTTTAAGACAAAAGGGAACTCTTACAAGAATTTAAACAAGAGAATGATAGGATTAACTCTGATTTTTAGAAATATGAGTCTCAGCAAAACAGAGATTTGGAGAGACTGGGTAAAGATGATTAATATATATCTTGGGGGCAATGACAGTAATCCTTGAGCAAGGAAAGGGGCCTGAATCGTGAGAGGAAGCATGCAAAGGAGGAGCAGGAGAAATTATGTCAGATATTCAGGAAGAGAAGTCCCAAAGACTGCCACTGGGGAAGGAAAGGCCCAGATGATGCCCAAGTATTTGATCTGGGCAACTGAGTGGATGTTGAAGCGATACCCTGGGAGGTGGCCCTTGCTGTGGAGGGAGCATCAGCTCTGTGTTAGGTCTGCTGTGGAGGGGTGGAGGGGAGGGACTGTCGACCTATGGGGGTACAAAGCCAAGGAGAGTCCTGACCCTCAGAGGTTGGAGAAGCTGCCTAAAGAGCACACACAAGACAACTGTTTCTCCCTGAATCTGGAAGGAGTTGCAGAAGCAAGTGAGGGAAAGTGCGGTGGGTAGCAATGAACCAAGACCGCAGCCGCGGTCATCTCCGGTGCCCCCCACGCCGGTCTCCACCTGCAACCCCAGGCTCCCACCCGTAGGTAGGTAGTTTTCTTTTAATAGTTGGATTTGCTATTTAAACAGACTATTTCTTATGAAACAAACATGATGTAAGTAATTTTGTGCCTCAGTTTAATATTTCCGAAACAGCATCCTTGTCATTCAAAGAAAAAAGTGTGTTGGAGGAGGTCTCCCGTCGTGGAGCAGCCATGTGTCTGAAAATGAGGAGTCGGGACCTGTCTACTGAGTGACTTGTGTTGATAAAATTTGAAGGAGGTAAACAAAGGATGCAAGCCACTGAAATATCAAAATACAACAAGTCAAACTGAACAAAGAAGAAAACAAACGAATCATTAAACCAAAGGAGGATTATTGGCACAATGGAGTAAATTAGAGAGACTAGCAGTGATTTACATCAACACCTGAAGACAAAAGCAGAGAGCACTTAAGTTACATTACTCATTAATGTGATAAATAGACTCCAACTTCTGAGAGGCTAATGTTTAACTCTCCTGGAAACAACCGCCTCCTACTTTTAAATCATCTAAAACCCTTTCATACCTGGTTGCTCAATAAACAGTCTGAGTCTGGAATAAAATTCTGATTAAGAAAAGAATTTCCTCTTGAAGGAGAGAGAGGTGAGCTTAATTGGGAGCAAGGCTGACTTGTGAGTCACAGATGGGGCGATAAAGGAGGCCTAGTGTTTGTAGTATGTGCCCAGTGAGTTTTGAGTACACCCCACTTACCCCTCACGGCCTCCTGGGTAGGTAGGTGCAGCCTCCTTTATAAAGGATAAAATGGAGGTTCAGAGAAGTTCAACGAGGAAAGAGCAAAGGCAGCAGTTCAGCCTGCAAGGAGGCTCTGCTGTTTCTGCCCGAGCTCCTTCCTCTTCGCGCGGGTTTTCTAGCATCAAAGAGGAGCTGGTGCAGTGAGGGTTGCCTGCAGAACGACCGCGAGGGAGGGAGAGCCCGGCTGACGGAGACTAGGGCAGGGCATCTGGAAAGTGCTCTGAGCCTCAGAGCTGTTTTTAGAAACCGAATTCTATTTTTGGCGTTTTATTTTTAACGCAGCGACCGAGGCGCTCGCATCTTCCTATCTCCTGGCACGATGCCAAGGGCCAGACCTGCGTCCCAGCCTCCGGGCGGGGCCACGTGCTGCAGCCGGGCGCGCTGCCCGCGTGGGGGCCTCCTCCGCCTCGCCGCCCCTGCACCAGGCTTGTCTGGCACTCCTGCTTCCCCACACCCGCAGCTCCACCACCAAAGCTGCCTATGAAAATTTCATGCCTCCAGGTGCTGCATGGATTATTCATGAAGGCTTCTGCGCTGTCGCCATGGGAGCCGATTGGCTGTGGCGTTTTTCGCATATTAATGACCTACCCTGATTTAGAGCGGGGCGGGGAAGCCACCTGGATTTTCAGTCACTGGACCCGGATCAGCTTTTCCATTTGCAGAATATGTTTGTTATTTCTTTCCAGACGGACCCAGGAGTAATATTTACCTAATTGACTAATCCAAGCGAGCGGGAGGCCCCCCTGGAGCCTCAAAGGCCTCCAGCGCCCCTGGCTGGCCTCTCTGGGGGGTCGGTCTCAGGTCACGGCCTCCTCCCTTCCTCCCTCTCTGGCTGGGCAGCCAGGCCAGCAGGCGCCCTGAGCGGTGAGACATTACATCAGAATGGCTGAGTAACCAAGACCAGATTGCACGTCAGGCCCGGCCGTGGAAGCAACTTGGCTGCGGTGGGCACGGGCTGGTAGATGCTGCATAGATGCCGGGGCTAGAGGTGCAAGAGGTCCCTTAAAAAGCTTCTAGCCGCATCCTCCAAATGGGTCGTGGAAAACTAGTGCTAATGTACATCATTGATTATTAAGACATGCACCAGAAATTGCAGGGCCCACCACAATAATGCTCTCAGTCCAGTGGGGGCGTCTGGGCAAAACCAGCTAATTCCTATATGCGTGCCACCACGGGGAGGGGGGCGATCAGGAGGCTGAGATAGCGGTTATGGGAGAAGTAGGGTTTGGATGCTTTCAGAGAGAAGAAACCAGGAATTCGTAGCCCAGGGAAGAGCGGAAGAAATGTGCCCTCCAGTGCGGGAGGACCTTAAGGCAGCCAGGCAGGGCTAAGGTGCAAAGCCGGCGGAGGGGAGCATACGGTTGGCAGGACCAGAACTGGATCTCTCTTACCGCTCTGAGTATCATGCCGCGAAGTTTAGGCAGTTCGGAAGTATCTTACCTTTTGAGTAAGAAGGCAGTGTGCTTAGATCTGCATTTCAGGAACATAAGCCGCAGTGGGATGCAGGTTACACAGCCCGCTGCAGAGGGGTACGTGCACGCATTACCGTTCCTCCACAGCTAAAGACCAGGACCTTCTGTGAGCGCAGCAGGCAGGGGAAGGTAGATGAGGCTGCTGGGCCTCTCTGCCATTCTGCACAGAGACGCTCAAGGGTTGGATGAGTGACACAGCGATGGCTGAATTAGCCGGGTTCCTGTGCCTCCAGGCGCGGAGAGGAAAACAAAAACTCGGCAATGCGAAGAAGTGAAGCCCCTCCACTGCGTGAAAGACGTGAAATGAGCCCAGTCAAACCATCCTGTGCGAGGCGTGAGCAACGCCCTGTGAGGAGGGGCTGCAGTCGGGGAGGACGAGGAGACCTCTCTCCTCAAACAGCTGTGGAAATCTCCGGCAACTGCAGGTCCAAAGGGAGCTTGCAGTGGATCAAGAGGAGAGCAGAATGGCGTCGGTGATGCCTTAACCAGCCTGCCATTTTCTAATGTCTTACAACAAACATATAGATTTATATAAACGAGCTAAAGTTGCTGCCATGCTTTCAATCCTGTTAAAAATAAGTCTTATGGATGCTGTGGCACCCAGGAAGCTACATGACAAGGCGAGAGGGTGCAAGGCCTGGGACCTTTGCCTGGGAGAACTCCAGGACCCTGCCTTTTGCCTGAGAACTTTCGGGGGCATCTTACTCTGGAGGCTATGTCCCCAGGCAGCTCTGGGACTTCACAGGAGGGGCCGGAAGACTCCGCGGCTCTCACAGGTGAATATGCTTACGTGCAGTTACTGCACAGGATGCAAAGTTCAGCTTTGAGAATGACGAATGGTTTCCAAATTGTATCTATCAAACTACATATAATATATAGAAACACACTGAGATGGGTAAATGGGGCGATGGTGTCTGTAAATATATTACTTCAGGTTAGATTGAAGAGAGAGATCATTTAATGTTAGATCTTTAATGCCCCTAGAAGATAAGTAAGCTTTTCCTAAACCTCCGTTTATTCTAAAAGGGAGACAAGTAACATCCAGAGAGGTGAGGTGACTTGCTGAGATCTTAATGGGAGACTGTGGTGAGAGGTGACTGGCCAATGGGTCGTTCTGGTTGTACCACTGGGCAGAGCCGTTGGGAGAATGTGTGCGGCCTTTGGTATACGTGCTTCCTTCTCACTGGGTTCAATCAAAAGGAAACAAGGTGGGATGAAGAATGGGAGGGATAGAAATGAGAAAATAATTACACCTTTTCTTAATCCTAACTCGTTTTAGGTCACTTGTCTACCATCCAGCCTCTGAAACCCAGCTCAGGCCAGTAGGAAGTAGACTTGCGTCTTCATAAGCCTCACAATTTGATAGCTCTGAAACATATCAGAAAATGGGAAAAAGGCAGAGATAGACCATCTTTCCCACAGCTGAAGATCATTCTGGAAGTAAAGCTTTTAAGCCAATGGAAAAAAATTCATGAAATGTCTAAAATTGCAAGCACCATGACACCACACTTCCTTCAAGAACCGTTTCAAAGGTCTGCTCCCAGCATCGCCCACTCTTCCGTCCTATCTTTGCAGAATTAATCTTTCTTGAACTCAACATTATATATCCACTTCAGGTAGAGCAAGCTTTTGCCGTTATTTTAATAAAGCAATTTGGAGCAGATATAGGCACAGAGGAAATATCTATATGGTAAATATATACATATGTAATTAGATGGCTGCATAATTATATAGGATGGTGTTTAAGGAAGCAAAGAGTTCAAAATTGAAATGGAAGCCTGGTAAATAACCCATTATGCCCAAAGAAATCCTGATTGCCTATTCATAGTTGAAATTTACATGAACCCTTGTTCATTAAAGAATGAATAGCTGCTAATTTGCAGCATCACCAAAGCAAAGTTCAGATGACAGAATAAAAAAAAAAAAACTCAAATCAGAAATCTGCCAGCTGTCCCACATAAATGCCAGTGCAACTTTCTTAGTATACTAGAGACCCTATTTTTAAAGTCTACTATCTAATTAAAATACCCAGCAGAAAAAAAGAGGCAGAGTGTAGAAATCAATATTTAATAATAGAAAATGGGAGAGAGAAAATCAATCCATTTGTTAAAGCAATTTGTTAAATTGCTTTCTTTTGAGCAATTATTATTTTTTCATATTTTATTTTTAGCAAAAGAAGCTACCTGAGCATTATTCAGGGAAACAGGCTAAGGTTCTTATTCCTATCTATATGTTAAGAGTTTAGATCAGGAAGTGAGAGGGTGATGGGAGGGATGCAGACATGATTCTTGCCCTTAAGAAATCAATAATCAAGGGAAGGAATCAAGCCGAGCAGGGAGATGGGGCTTGGGGAGGATCTAGTGATTGTGAAATGCCCAGCTCTGATGGGTGCTGCTCTTCCTGCACAAGGCCTAGAATCTCTGCATGCTGGAACTTCATACCTGAAAGGCACTGTCAGGATGACAGAGATCAGCTATTTCTTTCTCCTGATGAGGAAACTGAGGGTTTGGCAGAGGCTGTGACTTGCCCAAAGTTACCCAGTCAGTGTTAAAGCTAGAACCTGACCCACAGCTTGTGAATATTAGATGATAGCATTTTACTCATAGATAATAAATTTCTCATAATATATCATTCAAAGGTTA
Organism: Tapirus indicus; assembly: GCA_031878705.1. Taxonomy (NCBI): domain Eukaryota; kingdom Metazoa; phylum Chordata; class Mammalia; order Perissodactyla; family Tapiridae; genus Tapirus; species Tapirus indicus. The sequence goes on along the minus strand of CM062923.1, from coordinate 5,019,341 downwards.
AAGGCAAAGAATATATACCCTACACCTGCACAACCACCACTATACACAACTGGCAAAGGGCCAATAAACTTAATATAATGAACTTCCACAAATCCATACAAGAAATGAGAATACGAAGAGAAAAAATTTGCAATTGTTATGGAGTGCTTTTGTTACAACAAAAAATTTTAAATGGCTATCAAATGATGAAAAAAGTTTATGAGTTCACAAGAAAATGTAAATTAGAATACAAGTTATGGGGGCTGGCCCGGTGGCGCAGCTTTTCAGTTCGTGCTTGGCAGCCCCGGGGTTCACGGGTTCGGATCCCGGGCGCCCGCCGACATACTGCTTGTCAGCCATGCTGGGGCGGCGTCCCATATAAAGTAGAGGAAGATGGACACGGATGTTAGCCCAGAGCCAGTCTTCCTCAGCAAAAAGAGGAGGATTGGCAACGGATGTTAGCTCAGGGCTGGTCTTCCTCACACACACACAAAAAAGAATACAAGTTATGGACCATTTGTCACTTGCAAATTTGACAAAAGTAAAAGTACGTTATAATAACCTATGTTAGAGAGACTTAGCAGAAAATGGACACTCTTCAACACTGCTTGTGGGAAGGTAAATTTCATCAGCTTCTCTGAAGGTCAGTATGAGAATACATGTAAAAAACCTGAAAGAATATTTATTTACTCAACCAATTCCATTTCTTATAAATTTGCTGACGAAAATAATCAGGCAAAACAACAGAGATGTGTATTAAAAATGTTTATAATACTGAAAACTGGAAACAACCTACTTGTCCAAAAAATAAAGATCAATTAACTAAATTATAGAAATACAACATTTATGAACTCTAGATTATTTTGTTATAATCCTGTATCATATTATGGTTAACAGAGTGAGCCCTGGAGTTTGTTCAAATCTTGGCTCCACAAGTTACTAGATCAGTAATCCTGGATAAGTTAAAGTTTCTTACAGTTCTCCCCCTTGGAGTCCTCATTTGTAAGATGGGGAAAATACTAGTACCTTCTTCAGAGGATTCCCATGAGGATTAGATATGTCAACACTCCTTTATTGTAAAATATTTAGATTGGACTCTGCTACGTTATATGTTTGTTAGCCAAGGTTCTCCAGAGAAACAGAACCCATAGGATAGATAGATAGATAGATAGATAGATGATAGATAGATAGGTAGATAGATAGATAGCTGATAGAGCGATCGATAGATAGATAGATAGATAGGCAGATAGATTTACTATAGGAATTGGCTCACTTGATTATGGAGGCCAAGGAGGCCCACGGTCTGCTGTCAGCAAGCTGGAGAACCAGGAAAGCCAGTGGTGTAATTCAGTCCAAGTCCCAAGGCACAAGAGCCCGGAGCACTGATATCTGAGTGTAGGAGAAGATGGATGTCCCAATTCAAACAAAGAGAGCAAATCCACCCTTCCTCTGCCTTTTTGTTCTATTCGGGTCATACATCAACAGATTGGATGATGCTCACCTGCACTGGTAAAGGCCATCTTCTTTGCTCAGTCCACTGATTCTAATGCTAATCTCTTCCTGAAACAGCCTCACGGACACACCCACAATCATGTTTTGCCAGCTCTCTGGCATCATGTAGCCCAGTCAAGTTGACACACAAAATTAACCATCACAATGTGTTCAAAATATTATTTTAACTATTTTTATTATCATGCAGTCTCAATAAATGATATTGTTAGAGTATATTTTATGTTCAAGTGAAAAACATTCTAAGGAAATAGACCAAGATATAAGAAATGTGTATATCTCTTTGTGCTTATCTATATTTTCTATTTGTATATAATTAATATGTATTATCTGTATAATAATGTAGTTTTAAGAAGCCTACAGATATTTTTAAATGTCTTCTATGCAAGCAAAGAGGACACCAACATTCATAATATAGTAATGATGTGCTGTGTGGTAGTTGAGAGCTGGCACTGTGGCATTACACATAATTATGTAACTGTGCTCTGCTGAACACTTATTTATTGTAATCCTTCAGCAAGTTTACTTAGCCTCTTTAAATCTCAGTGGTATAATGGCAGTAGAGTTGTTTGTAAATTAAGTGAGATAATCCATGAGAAATATTTGGTCTAATACCAAGTATGAAGTATATGCTCAATAAAAATATTAGCTAGTATTACTACTCAACACATGTCAGTTATTATTAAATCTAATTTTTAGAATTATGAACAGGCACATATTACTAGATTGAGACATGTAGTATCTAGAAAAAAAGTTAAAATCAGAGGTGACAGACCAAGGGGCAAACATCCAATTGGGACCCCACCCAATTGCTAATATGCCATAGAAATGGTTAGATCTACCTCATGAGCTAAAATTTGTAGAGTTTGAAGAATTAATATGATTCAGAAAAAGGCTTTTATTGTTTTCAGTTCTCCATAGGAAAATAGAATCCTTGTCAGAACAATACATAAAAATATGGGCACGCACATGAGTGCCTCTCATTACAGGTGCCACAGCAATTTGTTCAATTTGTTTTCAGTGCATTAAATACAAATAAAATCATTGGCCACCTGAACTAGCAAATGTCCTCATCCAAACTTACTTTAAAATGCAGCAAAATAAATGAATGAATGAATGAATGCATAAATAAATAAATGAAATGGCTGATTAGATGTTTAGGGAAGAGATAAAAGTTAGGTTATGATTAAGCAAATATAGGAAAATATTGACTGTAGAATCTAGATGGTGAGTGTATGGCTATTTGCCGTGCATTTCTTTTTTTCATAATTCAATGCTGGGAAGAAGCAAAAAAAAGAAAACTCCCATGAAATGTACACACTGCACTCATTATGGAATCTGGGAGTCCGAACGCAATCTTTCTGGATGAGAAGCACAGCTGTGCACTCCAGGCTTGACCCTTGTCACACGTTAGTGTGTCAGCAGTGCCCTCTTTCTCTCATTGGTGGGTTGTGTTGGGAAGCTCTGCTTGGTGAACATCACGCTGATTATTCCTGAAGCAGATTCTCCTTGTCACTCTGAAAGCTAAATGAAACAGAACAGGCTTGGATTTTAACTAAAAAAAAATGACACTATTGTTTTAGGGATTTTTTTTCTTCCCTTCAATCCACTAAACTTGTATTTACCTTTCAATTGACCTTTAAATAGAACATTTTTTCTGCCTTTGAAGTTTTAATATTTCAAGGCAGAATCAATTCTGGTCCTTGCTGCTAAGACTTGGTACTGCCCACCTGGGAGAGATTGTCTCCTAGAGGCCTGGCTCTGTGGAATGCATCTTTCTAGAGAGAGATTCTTGGGAAATGTTCATGAGTAGGGTGGAACCCTTCTCAGACAGGTGTTGGTCAACAGCTATTTAGAAATCTTATCTTTCTGAATCTCCCCCTCCACAAGCTCACACACACACATACACACACACACACACACACACACACACACACACACACACACACACTCCCTCCATGGTTGTTTAGTAATGCCAGCTCACCTTTTGGCTGACCACCATAGTGGGTTTGTTAAGAACTGGTGGCCAAACCTGTCTTCCCTGTGTTATTCTATATTTGATAGATGGGCTGCCTCAATGGTTAATACAGTATCTGCTGTGCTAATATAGAAACGACCTGAATATGATCCTTTAACAAATGAAGGACTCACTTGTCTGGAAATGCATTCAAGACCAAAGGTCAGATATTGCTCATGCTTTGCTGCCCTCCTCTCATGTGGTGTTCAAGCTGACTTCAAAGAGATCTTATGTGGTTTTTCTGTGGGTTTCTAGGCTGGAATGTGGACAGTGGTGCTGAGTGACTCATTGCTTTGATTGAGATTGGTGTCTTGTGTACTTAAAGAAAAATCAAATGTTAATATCAAAGGAAAACAGGAGAGCTTGGAATTAATGTAAGATGTCCTCCTTTCAACTCCAAAAATGTACGCTTTGTCTTGAAAATGAATCTATTTAGTATAAATAAAATTTTATTAAATGACTCAAAATATGGTTGAAAATGTCGCTATCATTCGAATATAGAGCTTTTGTTCTTTTTGCAAAAAATGAATTATGCTTAGGGAAAATTATGACAAGGAGATTATATTCCATGTTGGGAAATGAGCTAATGATTCTTATAAATAAGTGCTTACTAGGTAAATTGATAAACTGATCAATTTTACCTATTACACAAATTTACAAAGAATACCAAATAATGACATTAGGTCCTGCTAAGACCTGAAAGCAGAGAAAATAAGCTAAAATGGGATGGAGGTGGTAGCCTTGTTTAAAAGGATGAAGTAATTGCTGTCATGGCCTCGCTCTGGACACTCCCCTTTACCATTTCCATGCACAGCAGCCAACTTCCAACTGCCATCCCTTTGGGATGTTGTCATTCTCCCCCGGGACTACAAAGGGTAGATCAGTACCTATTTGGAAAGGGGCTGATGATCAGAGAGAGAGAGTCGCTTGGGGCCTGGTGTACTGGCTCTGTTTCAGTCAGTCAGATTGGAATATTAAAGAACAGAGGACTGGGAAGGCAAAAAAGAAGCAGTGAGATCATAACAATGAAAGAGAAACTGCAGGAAGCAGCTCTGGCTGTTGGGGCTGGAGGTGATCGGAACCTCCACACTTGTGGAGTGCCCATGAAGCTGAGATTCAGACTTTGGAGGAGTGGGCACTCTCCAGGAGTCTCTGCCAGTGTGTGAAAATTCTGGAAACTGGAACCAACTGCTGCTGGAACAAATTATTGTTTCAAGAATGGGGATAATGTTGACAGGAAGGACAAGCAAACAGGAAGAAGCAAATCTCTTCTCCCATCTCGTGCCCTCCAGTCTCTCTCTGTCTCAAATATTCCACAATGGTACAACCCAACAGGGAGCAAACCAGAAAAGTGAAACAGAGTTTGAAGGGTTCCAGCCCCAACATCACACAATAGGGTTTAGAAAGGTAGTTTTAAAGCTGAGAGGCTCTAACTCTTAAAATTGCTGACATGAGAACATCATTAGTCCACAGCTCACTTGTCAGTGAAAGTCACACGGCCACAGCTAGGTTCAAAAGCCTAAGGAAACCAGATATCGGTCGATAGTAACCATCTATTATACTAATTAAGAACACAATGTGTACCTTCATCTTAGCACCATCATTCTACATCAACCATCTGACTTGTTCCTACTAGGCCATTTTGATTCATCCTGCTTTTATTTAGACCACAGGATGGTAGTTTATATTTTCCATTTATACAATATTTGGGAGTGAAACATTCTGGCGCTTTATTTATATTTGTGAAAATGAGGCTGTTTATCAGGCTATGTGCAGTGGATGTAGGGATGGAGGGAGAAAACGAGTCCCTGCCCTCAAGGAGTTTATCCTATAAGACACAGAATTGTAAGTAAAAGTGATGCAACTTCTTGACAAGGAGCATTGTGTAGATGGTGTGGACAAAGGGCTAGGAAAACATCGGAAAGTAGGGATTTGTTCTCAGTGTTGTCCTCATACCAAAAAGGGTATATGGAAAGCTCTGTGGACATGATGAGCCTGGGGTCAGAGCTGTGATAGCTAGGCTGACTATGGAAGATTGGGGAATTTTCTGGGCACTGAGTGAAGTATCTGGGGCTTTCCTTTAGCTGTTACAAATCAAGGAAACTTTTCTGGTCTATTTTAGGGATATTATGACTGGGTCATGTTATCCTTCTACACAGCTTTTACATTTGTTTATTTTAAACTCTATCCTTGCTCCACCTTGGTATTTGTAAACTACCAGGTGTTCATTGTTCTTGTGCTGCCCTCTCCTCCGATAGCTCCCTTATCCTTCTGAACACTGTTTTCATGCCTCACCTTCCTTTACTCTAATTGGTCTCTGTTAGAATTGGCAAACAAGATTCAAACCAATATAGTGCGCACAAGGGAAAGTCAGCACACTCTTTTTATCCCCTATACTTGTCCTCAGGGAGTGTAGATTTCTGGAGGTTAAGAGCTGGTCCAGTGTCCTATTTCTTTATTAACGCTCAGTGCCATATAGGAAACCCATGGTCTCTATTCTATTATGGAAGGTAGAGGAAAAACACAAACAAATGAAAAGGCAATTTACATTCAATTTTTTCAAAAATATTTCTATTTTATATAATGAGACATGTTTATCAGTAGGATAATTCACCTGAGTTTCCTTATGAAAGGCATTTCCTTCACTGAGAATTTCTTTTTATTTTTATTCAATATTTTTAACTTGTATCTATGGCAACCTCATCTTAACATTATGGTAATACATGGTTGTTTTTCCATGTGAGGAGATATGAGCTTCATGTATCTTTTCTTAGGGGGGTGAAATTTTATTTTTTCCATAGGTAAATTTTAAAAAGCAACTTACTTATTCATGTTTTTTCTTCCTGGGTGAACCCTTGAAAATGGGGACTATATTTTTTTCTTAACGGGTTCGAGTGGAATTATATGACGAGGGAAATTTTGATAAATGAATACAATTCTAGCCATCTATTTTCTAAATAACATTTACTTCTCCCAGTTATTCACTTGTACTGTTAATTATTTATTTTCCAAGAGCCAGTCAGTTACAGTTCCAAACCAAGTTAGAAATTCACTGAAGGTAGGAGACAAATTGTATACTGAGTCATAAAATATTAGCAACAGAGATGATTGAAAAAAATGAAATGTCTTAAGAAGCCAGATAGATAATGCAAATAAAGAATGTTAATCGGATGTAAATAATAAAGAGCGGACTGTGTTAAATAAGAAAGTTTTTTTTTCTCTTTTTAGGTATTTGTGCCCACATAAACATTTGTCAGCTTAGGAAAAATTCAGCCTGCAAGCTGCCTGTTGGTAGTCATGGATTCTAGTATATTTCCCCATTTTATAGTTGAAGAAATGGGCCTGGGGAGATGTAGTCATCTCCTAATCAAAACGTAAATTAATAACAGAGGTCGGACAAGTGACCAGTTCCCAGGGCAGAGACCTGTGCCCCCTCTACTTCAGATCCACTGATTTGATGGCAGCCTCATTCACTCGCAACACTATTCAGACCTCACATTGTTACTCTGTGGCTCAGAAAAACAAAATTAGTTTAGAAATTACGTCTTACTCTCCCTCTACGTCTCAAACCATTTATCTAGTAGGTCCTTACTGCTCAATATCCTCTCAAAAAGAGTCCTCTGATCCAACGGGACGTTTTTATCTTTAGGCTTTAAAAACAATATTTTAAGTTATTTTACAAATAATTTATAGAAATAAGAACAAAGGGATAGTAAAAATCAACCTTATTAGAAACTTTAATAAGAATTTAAACGTAGAAAACCCAAATGTGTATTCCACTTTTTCCTAGTTTTGATATATATATATATATATATATATATCCCCCACATGGGTAATGCCCTTTGAATCAAACAAACCTCTCATCAACAGGCAGGCACAAACATGGAACATATTTGTCTTGTAAATAATAAATCCAGATTTCAACGCATCATTAATGCTTCTTCTTCTTGCACATGCTTTGTCAAAATGCAATATTAAAAAATATGTATTTTTGACTCCAATAATTTGGATGAAGTGAGAAGAGAAGAGAAGATGAAGAATTCAATCTTATTTGCTTCATAATTGCAAAAAACATTTTAATTTTTATATTTGTAAATGGAAATTTGAATGATTGACTCCATATTTTCCCCATTATCTGTTTCCTCCAATCACCTGCCTTCAGCATTTGCCAACTTCTGTACATACTGTGTCAAGTAAATTTGGTGCACAGATGTCCTAAAAGATGGAATAATTCAGCCACACATCCTTTTTGCAAAGTGAGATGATCCAGGTACGTGGCATAAAATATTTTGTGCCGAAATCCTTCTTAATGGATGACAAACTAGGCAGGAACATAGTATTTCCTTTTTGTTTTTAGAAATGTATCGTTCACTTATTGATTCTTGAGCTGAGCAAATCCATCTAGGATATTTTCTTCTAAGGTTTTGAGTATACGACCCACTTTACTGTCATCATTAATGTCTTAAGTGCTGCTTATGCCTATTCATCTTTTGATTCATCTAGTCATTGTGAAACGTCTTCCTCTGCAAGTTTTCTTCTCTTTGCTTTTATGGGCAGGAGTGTAAAATTCTGACTTCTCAACTACATTCAATATTAACTAAAAAAAAATTTAAATGTGATGTCTGTAGACATCTTTTATACCTTCTGGAAAGATGATGCAATATTTTGGGAAACAAAATAAGAAAACTGAAAGGTAATGCAAGAGTAATGTTTTATTTCCGTTCTGCATCATCCTTCTGGGTGAATCCATCATTATCCCATGACATAATTATTTTTGTCCTTTTAGCATAGTTGAGAATAATTGATGAGTAATAATGACATAATTCCTAAGAAGATAAAGAGCAAAATATCTAAGATATAGAAAAAATAAGGACACTGAGATTTCACAATTTATTTTACTTTTATAAAAGAACTAAATGGATCCAAATAGTTGCAAGATAGAATCCGTTTCATTGAAATTCTTTTAAAAATAGGGACTTTTTTCTGTATTTTGGGAGATCCCTAAGAAAAACTAAAAGTTATGACATATCATTTTTTAGAAAGAGAAATAGTCATAAAAGAAAATCAAATCTAAAATTGGGTCTCATGAGCTCTGACAGTACACCAAGTGTTAATAAGTACATCTTGTTCTTAAGATTAATATATACAATTAGATAACACACTTTGATTACAAAAATGGAAACAAAATTCCCCAAAATGCAAACTGATAACAAAGCTTCTAGGTATAAGGTAGAAAAATCTACCAGTGATTTACTCCTGCGTTTTTTTCATTTTCTTCCTTAGGATGGGACCTGATAGATGACATATACAGATGGCATTTAGAGGATGCTGGTTCTGAAGTAGGAAAAAAATTCTGCAGATTGGCCTTATCCTGCAGGACATCCACCTCAAATCCTGCAGAACATTTCAGGGCAAATATTTCACATAATTCATCACTTGTGTGAGTTTTAATTGGAACACACTCAAATCTAATAGTGTTTTAGAATGTAATCATTTATACTACAAAGAACTCTACCATAATGAGATCTCCACTTATACAGGGTGGATTATTTGGCCAAATAGTCTATGAAAAGCCTAGAAGTTTCTTAAAAAGGTGAACTTTTAACACTAATTTTCAAGTGTGTATTAGAATATTTTGCACGGTTATGTTTAGAGTTCATTGTTGAGGTATATAACTAGCAACCTCCTCCACTAGTGACAGACAAAGTTAATGACTACACACAAGAAGCTTCTTTCAATCCAGATCTGTGGTGGGTAATGAAAATGGACAAACAGTTGCTTTATTAGATATCAAATATTTTAGTAGATGTTTTGTTCTGTTGTGTTTGTGAGTAAGAGATATTTTCAAGTCCTTTTGAAGCAAAGTTGTTCAAATTATAACCCATTTAGATATTTTTTTCTGTTGCTATTGGGACCATTTTCCTAAGCAGAGGTTCTGGCTATTACTAATATGCTATTTCTTACTGTTAAAGACAATGCTGTATATCATATTTTATAATATAAATATATATATATACACACTTGAAATTTGCCTTTATTCAAAAAATATGTGAGGCAATTTATGTTAAAAGATACATGTGCAATAGAAAATTTTAAAAAATTTATTTGGGACAATTGCAGGTAAAAGATAATAGATCAAAAAGTATATAATTCACCTTACTGCTTCTAAAATTCCATTTAAAAATCTACATCTTGTTCTTAAGATTAATGTATATAATTAGATAATACTTTGATTACAAAAACCCACAAAGACAAAATTTTAAGAAAGGAGAGCAGTACAGAATTTTGGAGGCTGAGGGGAGATGGATGTGTGATGACTGATTTAGCCCACCTGTACAAAGTACAGAAAAGTGCCTTTGGAAATGAAAATCATAATAAAAAATTTAAAAACTCAGTAGAAAGGTTAAAAGATGAAGCTAAAGAACTCTCCATCTCTTCTTCCTTCTTATTCTGGGAAAGACGTACGAATGAGAGGACAAAGCCAGCAAGTTTCATATCCAAAAGACAGAGTCGTAGAAAGAGAACAAATATAGAGGCCAGGAAATCATCACTGAAATAATCAAAGACAATAACAAAGAAATAATCAAAGACAGTTTACTAGAATGAAAAGTGTTTCTATATTGAAGGGCTCTTGTATGCACAATACATAAATTAGAATAGACTTCACCAACTTACATCCTTGAGAAATGTATTATCCCCAAACACACACACGAATCATATACATCTCTAAAGGAAAAAAAGGTCACCGTCACAGAACCAGATTGGTTTTAGTCATCTCTCCAGAAATTAGGAAAGCTAAAAATGCTAGAGGGCAATAGAGCAAGATATAAAAATTCTGAAGGAATTTTGATGATTTCTTTTAAAAAGACAAAGTTACATAATACCTGATATGATTATTGAGAGTAGATTTAGACTGTTGGGAGTTTGACTTTGAATTTGTCATAAGTGCATAGAAAACTAAGCAAACAAAGAAGCAAGAAGATTATTACCAGGGAAATAATAATAATAATAAACAGCCACGCAGCAAATGAAAAGCAAACAGGAAACCACCTTGCTCAGTTGAAGAGCATTTGCACTGTCCTGGGCGCGTCAACACGGAATACTACTATAAAAGCGTCTCGGTAGGATGGGGAGGTGGAAGGGCGAGGGGGTAAATACTAAGGGTTAATGGGTTAATTCCTTATCTTTTAATTTGGAATACTAATTGATAATGTCAAAAACTGAAAAATTTAAAAATAGCAATAGAGCATAATATAGAGAGATATAGAGGTAAATACAAAAGAATCAGCTAAAACATTTGAAAGCTCCAGGATCTACTGTTCAGTGCAAGAAGAGATTGGTTCAGCACCTCCGAGCGCTGCTCCCTATTTTGAGAGAGTTCTGTGTGTTGCATTATAATTTACTGACCACTCCCGATGTGACTCAACTTTCACCGTAAAGAGCCAATGTTCTTTATAATCTGTGGTTGGCATATTTGCATAAGGCTGGTTTTCTTCTCATTGAAGGTAGTATTTTTTTTTTATATATTTCAACCTGTTCATCAGTTTCAATGGGCTGCAAACAGAATGGAGTGGAAACATGGTAATCCCACCACCCTAAATTGGAATTTTTTTTATTAGTTATTTTCTCTTTTGTTCGTGATACTGCAGAAAGCTGTCTCTTTCAGTGTGTAGTTAATGCCGCAATTCTTTCCTCTTACTTCCATCTTTTTTCTGCCTCTCATTTTCTGTAGATTGGAAGCCAATTAAAATCATGTAATTCAAATAAACAGGTTAAGAGTAAGATCCGAGGGAATATGCTATGAATAAATGTTCCTGCTATGGAAAATGGACTTTATGACATTTATTTTCACTCCTCTGTAGCCATCACTGTTTGATTCTGCCCCTTCCCTTTTTGATGTCACATGAGGCTTTTGGTTAAGGACCCTGCAGACAAATACATTGGGACACCAGGTGTTTTCATATTTTTCTGCATCTGAGAGTGGAGAATGAATACACTTTGCTTACTGTTAGCCTAACTTAGGGGAACCACAAGGGCCCCTGATTGTCAAGATGGCATTCTAGTCATCGGGTTGTACTTTCAAGTACAACCAAGTTGGTTGAGAAGGGTATTAAACATTTGTTTTAATCCTGTAACTGAAATTAATGATAGACGGTGTGTTAACAAAGATGAAATATAGCTATGGTTCATAACATGAGACTTTTATTTGACTAATTCCTTACAAATTATAAATAATATTAGGGAGACAGTCCAAACATTGTTTTGATTAGAAATGATGAACGTTTCAAATTCGGTCTTGATATTGTCTGACTCGTAGCAGACACCTGGAACTCGTTGTTGAAACACATATTTAGGCTATACATAGCTCAGCCATCAATTAGTGATGTCTGCTGTGGCCACAGGATTGCTTTCTTCTTTGACAGTCTGTTGTCTTTACTTGCTATTTTGTGTGTCTCATAATTAACCTTGAAGACAGGCATCTTGCATAGCGCAGTAGAGACTGAGGCAAAGAGTTTTTGCGCGGAGAACTTGGCACACCTCATCTCTTTCCAGGCCTTCAGTGTGCAGCTGGAGTTGGGGGTAATCTAGTCCGGATTGAGTAGCTTTTACTTTTAGTTGTTGCTTCGGTTACTCTCGGAGTTGCACAGACTTCTCCTCCAAGGCTACGTTGTGTCAAAGGTAGGAGTTGTTTTGCCAGAAGGTTTTTCTCGACGTCTGTGCCACACTCAGCTTCAGGTCCCTCTACACCTGCACTCAGAGGGTGTCCTCACGCCCGTGACCTCTAAGCAGGGGCAGTTCTCTGCTGTTACTTGGTACTCTGCACTGGCTGGTGCAGTTGGCAGGGGCTGCTCTCTGCTTTTCTGTCTCAGCTCCACTCTTAGGCAGGAGCTGGTACCCAGCTCAGGGGCTGAGCCTTCTCAGTAATCTTGTCTTTCTCCAGAGGAGAAAGGAGGAGACTTGTCATGGCTTCGGTCCAGAACATCTTCCTGCTCCTCTTCCAGGGAGTGAGAGGTTTTGTCTATTCCTGTCACATATCTCCACAGGTTTTCTAGACATGATTTTAAACATCTTTTAAAAGCTCCAAAATAGATGTGGAAGTAGAATAAGAAAAAGGTTATAAATAAAATTTGTTCAAAATTGCCCCTTAACAGCTTTTCTGATTATTAATGTTAGGATTTGGGGACTGAAAACTGAAACAACATCCTCTATAGTGTTTACAGTTCGAATTCTATTCATAAACTTATTTAAAATTAATAACCTCATGATGTGGAATGTCACAAAACATTAATGAGCTATCAATGCCCAGTACACATTTCTCCTAAGAGTTGAACTTGCTGGCCACCGTAGATACAGAGGAACAGTCCTTTTCAAGCCAAGTGACCTTCATGAATTGTCTACAGAATCCCCCAGAGGGTCGTCGATACTTGAATACTTCATGAGAGGTGGCTTCTTTTTCAAATGTGTTTAATGCAATTTTATACATTATTTGATTCTGTGATTGAACACAAAACATTGACAAAACAACGCCATCTCCCAGAAGTGAGCAGCTGCTGAATGATATCCCACCGAGGACGGGCATTTGATTATTTCTGTTATCAGCTTGTAGCAGCAATGCCATCTCGTCTTCTCTCATTCTGTGACTGTTGTGGAAACGACATCGAGAAAATGAGAATTATTATGTAGAATCACATAGATTGAAATGTAAAATACCCCAAATAGCTCAATCTACCTAGAATGTTTAGTATCTAACTGCTGTATTTAATAAAGCATTTTACTCTCAAACTACAATCTTCTCCCTTAAGATCCACAATCAAACAATTCTTCAGCATTCCAGGACCTAAACATACATTGAGCCTGCTACATTTTCAGCCTCTCATCTTCCTCCAGTTTTCATTTCTTGGTTGCTCAGCTTAGATTCTAGAGTCCATTCTGACAATCTCTTCCTTGCACCCCTCTCCTTTTGTTCTAAATTTCCTGGCAAAATCTGAACCTTGGTTAAGTGCCACCCTTCCGAGAACCCTTAGCCTGCACTGTGCAGCTGGGTTACAGAAAAAGATACAAGGAGGAGGCTGGACTCATTTTAATTGCCCCTAGCCAAAGTGAATTCCCAGGGCCACCACTGAGTATTGCTACATTTCCCTGACCCACTCTATTCCACTCTCCTAGAAGTCTGGTTCAAGCCTTTCCCTCTCTTCTCAGACCTTCAAGACTTTGTCCTCATCGTCATGCTCAGCTGATGGCTTTATTTCCTGTGTCACTGAGAAAATAGAAGTCAGCAGGTCAGAAATTCCGTTTGCCCCTCCCTCAGCACACCACTTGCCCACTCCACCTACGTCCACCCTCTTTCCTTCTTGCCCAGTGCTCTGAAAGCCAACTCTTGACTTGCATGCTAGATCCCATTTTTCTTTCCCACTCAGTGTTGTCATTTCAGCCCCTCTCCCCTCTCTTCTCTGTATCATCAACTTCTCTTTCAAAGCACACAAACATGCATTTACAGCTCATATCTAAGCAAAACATAACCAAAACAAAGCAACAAAAGCAGCCTCTTCTGCACACTTTTCTCCCCCTTTAACGAAAGTCCCAGGATTGAACTGCCTCTGTTCAGTCTTCTGTCCTCTTGTCTCCTTTGCTTGGCCTGTTCCAATTAGGGTTTCATCTCAACTATCCCATTAAAACATCCCTCTTCAAGATTCCCAATGATATCATGATGCTACATCAAAGAATCAATTCTCAGTCCTCACCCTAAATGACTTTTGGCTGATTACACCTTCCTTAAAATTACTTTTCCGTTTGGCTTCCAGGACTAGTTTTCTTTGTTTTTCTTTTATTTTTAAAAATTTTCTCAGCTTTTTTGAAGTATGATTGATGAATAAAAATTGTATATCTTCATTTTTCTCTTAACTTCCTGACTGCTCCTTCCTCATTTTCTTTGATGGCGTGTCTCAGCCCCAACCTTGAAATGCTGGAATATCCCAAGGCTTAGGTTTTGAGTTCATTTTTATCTACACTGATTCTCAAGGAGATCTCAGTCTCTTTGAATGTCATCCATAGGCTGATGAAACGAACATTTATATCTGTAGTCCAGACATTTCCCCTGAATTCCAGACCTCATCTATCTGACTGTCTTCTTAACCTTCTACCTGAATGTCTAGTAGACATTAGAAATTTCAGAATTTAGTTTTGGGCATATTGATCTCCTTTTCACTAATAAATAACAACAACAACACACTCTCCTTTCCAAAACAAAAAACAACCCCAAAACTAAAATGTAATAAAAAACCCACTTTCTTCCATCTTCTTCCACATCTCAGTAAGTGGCAAGACTATCGTACAATTACTCAGGCTAAAAGTAACTAGCCTGCTCATTTATGTCTGTCACATGCACATCCAATCTATCCACAAATGCTATTGGTCTACCTTCCAACTTCTCACCATCCCCTGCGTCCACCACCCCATATCTTGGCTCTGCATTTAACTCTTAACTGGTCTCTCTCTGCTTCTGCCCTCGATCCTATAAGTCTGTCATCGACACAAACACAGGGGAATCCTTTCAAAATATATATCAGACCATACCAGCTCTTTGCTCAAAGCCCTCCTACGGCCTCACTCAGAGAGCAAACGAAAGGCTTTCCATGGCCTGCAAGCCGACATGTTTTGTGCACTCTTGCACACACACCCCGTTCCCTTCTGACGTCCTCCTCCATCACTTTGTTCCTCACCCGTTCTGCGTCAGCCACCGTGCTTTCATGTGGGGCCTGAAAAATATCAAACAGGCTCCCAGCTCAGAGCCTTCGCCTGTGTTTC
Source organism: Tapirus indicus (assembly GCA_031878705.1). Classification (NCBI taxonomy): domain Eukaryota; kingdom Metazoa; phylum Chordata; class Mammalia; order Perissodactyla; family Tapiridae; genus Tapirus; species Tapirus indicus. The sequence goes on along the minus strand of CM062923.1, from coordinate 5,004,031 downwards.
CCCTCCGCCCGGAATGATGCCCTCCCCTCCAGTACGTATGGCTCACTTCCTTTAAGATGATGTGTAAATAGCACATTATTCGAGAGCCCCTTCCTGACCCTCCTCTTTTAAAACAAACCTTCACCTCCACTCCAGAACTCCACATATCCCCTTCTGTATTTTCCACATCTTCGCCTGCTTCTTGTCCATCTTTTCTGCAGCAGCGTGCAAGCTCTATGGAGCCAGCGACTGCATCTGTTTCTCTCACTAGCTCCCTGAGTTCTGAGAGTTCCTGGTACGTAGCAGGGAGGCCGCAAAGATTAATAAATAAAGAAGTCTTCAGACCAGTGTGTAGTTTCATTTCAAATTTTAAATATACAGCCTGTGTTGTAATCTTAAACCTATGATTGAACAATCTACCAAAATATCTGATATGAGAGGTGTTGAGCATATGTTCATTTTTTTAAATAAGTAAGTAATTTCCTTCAGAGGGCTAATAATTTTCAGGTGTTAATGTCCAAAATTACCTGATTAATCCTCAAAGATATATTAAAATAGTATTTACTATCTCAAGTAGACCAGTATACCCAAACACACTCAGCTGGAATGCAAGAGCACTTTTTGTTTCATGGTAGTATATTGTGTTTATTAACCTGATCAATTGGTCTTAGAATCTTCCTTAGTCAACTCTCCAGAAATCATTGTTGAGGGCATTCTATGCGCTATTTTTGAGGCGCTATTCTAAACTTGGAAGAAGTCACCAGCAATGATGTAAAATATAAACTTGCTTTAGGAGGTCACAGTCTAAGGAATGACGCAAACATGTAAATATGAATATTTATAACTCCTTGTGATAGTACAATGGAGTGATGTACAATGGAGAAATGAAGAAAATGTTGTGAAAGCGCAGAGGGGTTATCTTGGGAAATTAGAGAAGACGTCACAGCAGATGCTACACAGAAACTGGGTTTGCAGAAGACAGGGCCTTTGCTAGCAGAGAGTGAATGGAAGGGCACCTAGAATGTTGGAAGAGCATGGGCAAAGTGCATGGAGTGGGTGTTTGGTGTGAATGCAGTTCAAGGTGAGTGGGGCAAGGTGTAAACCAGAATCAACTTGGAGACAACAAAGGAGGTAACCTTAGGGGATCGGGCTTGTTTTTTCATCCCTTAGCATTTAGTATGTACATAACAAATAATTGTCAAGTGAATGAATAAGACAGTGGTTTCCACCTCTATCCAAGTACTTGTAGAGAGGAGGATGTGGGCACGAAGCAGGTCTGATTGTGAAGAAGGAGTGTATGTACTCCATGTCCTTGGGTGAGAGAGGTAGGCACAAAAGTGAAATTTGTGGGGTTTTTTAATGAAAAAAAATTAAATTTAAAGAGTCCACTTAGGAGTAAGTTCATGATAAAAAGTGGATAATTTCTTAAAACAAACTTAGAAGTATAAACACTTCTAATTAAAATATACTAATTAAAACACTTCTAATTAAAATATACTTCTAAAACTAGAAATATTAGTAAGACTAGAACTTGAAAACGTGTACCTTTCAATGGTGAGACAAATCTCCGTCTATTACCTCAAAGCCCTTGCCGTCGTGTGCAACAGGAAAAACAGTAGATCTCACAAGAGATCTGGGAAGAGAGTTTGTTTCTTTGTTTGTTTGTTTCTAGAACAAACTAGAACAAAGCAAAGCAAAGCAGTGTTAAGTTGATAAAATTATTAAAGGGAAGAATCAACTAATACTTCATTGTTTAAAATGCATTTTTTTCTTTTCTTTTCTTTTTTTTTTTTTTTTTTGGTGAGGAAGACTAGCCTTGAGCTAACATCTGTTGCCAATCCTCCTCTTTTTTTGCTGAGGAAGATTGACCCTGGGGGGTAACATCTGTGCCCATCTTCCTCTACTTCATATGGGACGCTGTCGCAGCATGGCTGACAAGCCGTGCATCTGTCCGCGCCCAGGATCCGAACCTGCGAAACCCTGGGCTGCCGAAGCGGAGTGCCCAAACTTAACCGCTAGGCCACTGGGCCGGCCCCTAAAATGCATTTTAACACTAGAAATTATTGAAGCATCTTTTTGTACTTGTGCAATCCTTTGAGACTGGTTAGTCAGGACACTTCTCTACTTTTAAGACTCAGTCAGTTCAGCTTCCATGGGCCTTTGTCTCATTCGCTCCAGCCCCATAATCAATATGCATTAATATATTACCTTCTGATTTCCTTCTTTCTATATCTCAGTAATATCACAATGCATCCCCAATGTTCTGTTTTCTCTTTCCATTTTCTCGTCCCTTTCCAAGCCCATTGCAAAGCTCCCAAAGCTAGTCCGTCCATCTAACTAGTTGCATCCCCTGTGCCCATCTGAAGCCCAATTGTTTTGTCAACCCAGGTCATTTTGCCTTTTTGCCAAACAGGAGTGGCTTTCCCAGTAAGTCATCTGGGCTTGAAAGCCCTGTCATTACTTCTTCCTCATTTCTGTTCACCCCGCCTAATCAGTTATTATGGTGTGTTCACACTTGCTACGAATGCCTCCGGAATCTGTCACCCCACTGCCGTCAATATTTCACAGTTGCCCAGGTGGAATGCCGTCATTGTGAGCTTCCCTTCTTCTTCTGTTCTGTTCCCGACCCTTCTCCTAGGTTCCCAGTGTGAATCTCCAAAGCATGCTCTAATCAGCTACATTTCCCCTCCACACATTTGTAACATGAGAGGAGTTAAGTCCAGGTTCTCTTGGTGATACTTGTAACAGTCCCAGCACTTATTGAACACTCACTCTGCTGTAGCCATCTAACAACGGTTGCTCAAGTTCACGCTTTCTAACTGTGAGCGCTGGGACACCAACCTGGCTTCTTAGGCACCTCTGCAACAAAACCGAAGTGATGATTGCCAAACACTCATGGTAATCTTTGAATTTGGCTTTCATTATTTTATTCTCTTTTCCATGCTTCTATTTCTGTCAAATTATCCCTATTTTTAAAGGCTTATGTCAGTTGCTACCTCTTCCATTTTCTTTTGTGTGGATCCTAGAACTGAAATTGTGTTCCTTCATTTAGATTCACACAGAATTTTGCATTTCTGTATTAAAATTCAGCATCTTCTGCAAGGCATTCAGTTATTTAAGTCCATGCTTTATGCATTTAAAAAACACATAAAGCAATATTTTGCAGGCATTGAGAGGACTGTGTGTGATTAGAACACGGGTCCTAGAGCAGACTGCCTGGCCTTCAATATTCTTCTGCAGCTCATATAAATGACCTTCAATGAATTACTTAACTTCTCTGGGTTTCATTTTTCTCGAATGTAAAATGGAGATGATAACAAGACCTATCTCCTAGGGTTGTTGTGTGGATTCCACGAGTGAAAACACATAAATTCAAACTAGTGCTTGAAACTCAGTTAACACTCAATAAATGGAACTATTACTAGAGTGAGGTTCACGATGTCCAGAAAGCGGCACTGTGCCTCTTCTCGGGATCGTCTCAGTATATCCCTCTCAGGTGAGTGTGGGCAACAACTGGAAAACAGATTCTCACTGTCACTTCCATCGTGTCAAAATAGGATCTGTGATTAAATATTATCTGGAAGTAATACTTTTCTCTATGTTTATTTATACACTTATTCAGTGTGCATCACTTGCATGTTAGATTTTAAGAATTCCAAGACGAAAGCTATGTCCTGCCCTACAGGAGCTTAGGGTCTAGACAGGGGAGAGTGTAGACCAGTGGCTGCAGATCAGCGTGTTGACGGCTAAGACGACAACTATGGCTGCAAGGTGGGATCACCCACCACCGCTGCCTGTCCCGTGGGCCCCTCTCACGCAGCTGTTCCAAGTGCTCTCGACGGCTAGAGTCTTCACATCTACCACGCCAGGGAGTCTTAACCTTCTTGATTCATGGGGCTCTGTTAGGTCTGGTAAGAGTGTAGACTGCCCCCCAAGAATTCTGCTTCAACAAAAGGTTTAGAATTAAGGCCGCCAAACAAAACTTACCTTCCCCTAAAATGGAAATCAGAAGTTTAACCTAAGAAAACATTGTAAGAACTAAGAACCCCCTTGATAATGAGTATATTATTATTTAGGCACATAGTTTCCTGGTTTAGAAAAGGGGCTTGGAACACAGTGGAAAAACTGGCAACATAGACAATTGTGAATTAAGCTCTGCAAGGCTTCCTGGATTTCTTAGACCCAGGAGAGGCACCAGTGCACCGTTTCCTATGTCTGGGGAGAACAAAGGCTGCATTTTTTTCACCAGTGTCAACTCAATATCTACTATAGTGCTTGACAAATAGTAGGTGTATAATAAACATGCATTTAATGAATCTGAAGTAATGAATTATCTGAATTAATACCTGTAACCCCAGTATTATTGAGTTATTATACTCCCCATTTGCAGATAGACAAAGTGATTCGAGAGGTTGTTTTTTTTTTTTAAAAGCTAGTAAGTGATGGAACTGCCCTTCAATCACCTGAGTGGTTCCACAGCCTCTGCTCTGAGCAGATACCCTGACCTCTCTTAGAAGGCAGTTTATCTACACAGAGACCTCTCAGCACGGGGAGGCGGGGGTTGCGTATCCACCAGGCCAGGGAGGCACATGGGCTGGGGAAACCTTCCTGCAGAAGTGACTGTGGCTCTGAGCCCTGAGGACACAGAGGGGTGGGCCGTGTGGAGAGGAGGACGAGGCCCAGGCTGAGTGGTCCCTGGAGGGGCATGGAGCATGCGCATGCAGAGCCTGGTCTGGAACTGTCTGTGGTTCAAGGGGCTGCAGCCTACGTGTGTGTGCGCGCATGAGTGTGTGAGAGAGTGTGAGTGTGTGCATGTATCTGCGTGTGCACTCACAACTGAGCATCATGGTGAAACACAAGGCTGAATGGACAGATCAGGACCACTGACTTGGCTTATTTTTGATGCCAGGAGTATGGATTTCATTTTGAACTGAATAGAGTGTCAGCAAAGGGCTGTAATCTGTAAAGGGAAGGGCACCATTTCTGTTTTAGAAGACAGCTCGGCTTTCCTTGTGAAGGATGGTTTAAATGGACAAACTGGAGGCTTCTCCAGTGTTCGATGTAATACTGAGTGATTCTTAGTTCTATAAACTGAGGTATTTCCACATGAAAATGTTGATTAAGCTTGGCTTCTTGGACTTAAAAACAAAATACATGAAAATCAAACACACTTATCCTGTACTAGGGAATTATCTTTTTGAAAAGTTAATGAACAGTGTATTATTTATACTGTAGTTACCTAAGGCTGACATAAATCATCACAAATTGGGTGGCTTAGAACAGCAGAAATGTATTCCCTCACAGTTCTGGAAGCTGGAAGTCCGAAGTCAAAGCATCAGGAAGACCGTGCTGCCACTGAAGACTCGAGGGAAAAATCCTTCCTTGGCTCTTCCTCGCTCCCACTGGTTGTCAGAAATCCTTGGTGTTCTCAGTTTGCAGGCACATCATTCCATTCTCCGTGTGTGTCATCACACGGGCTTCCCCCGTTTTTGTGTGTGTGTGTATCTGTGTGGTCTGCTTATGAGGACACTAGTCATTGGGCTCAAAACACATCTTAATCCAGAGTGACCTCATTTTGACTAATTACATCTGCCAAAACCATATTTCCAAATAAGGGTACATCCTGAGGTTCTGGGTGGACATGAATTTTGGGATGGACACTAACCCAGTCCAAGCATTAAATCTTATAAAAACAAGGTGGAAAAGATTAGTTCAAAGAGAAAAATGTCTTAAGTTGACAGTGAAAGTAAATAGAACAAAATTAATAATGGCCTAAGAATTATTCATCCTTGGAACATTTCACATCAAGTTCTACGCATGTGTGTGTGTGTGTATGCGTGTGTATTTCCTTCTCAATATCCAAAAATGTTTCTGATTCCAGTGTGGTGGTTTATGTCATAATCTGTCGCTGTAATTCACAGAGTAGATACTCACAGCCAAATTTTCTCAGGTTTGTGAACACAGTTTTTCACAGCTACATCTTACGTCCTTTTCATCAAAGCCTCATAAAGAGCAGCTGCAATTACCAAGCACATTTTTACGGAAGCCACATTTGAGCCCGCGATACGTATTCGCTCTTATATCATCTTGTCTGGAAAAGTCAGGAGAAATAGTTGTGCAAAAGGCTATAACCAACAAGAGAGTCTAAAGCTCTGAAAAAAATGCACCGTACAGGAAAGATGGTGTGAATGTTTAGGAAACCATAACTCTCAGTTAGGGAGCTGTTTCACATTTAAGAGGCAACAGTAAACATTTAGTGAAACAAGGGCCCTAATGAATATGGCACATTGATGTGAGCAGCAGATGCGGTGAGCCTGGGGTTGGCTCTGGGGGCTATGAGAAAGGAAACATGCATTGAGCTCCCAGAACGTGCCCAGTCTCTCGTGGCTTCCTCTGAAGGTTTCTCTAAGGAGTGGGTTAATTTTGCTCTTGGATTCCATGTTCCTTAGTGCCAGGAAGAGATCTAGAAGTCTTGCTTGCTTTCCATTACATGTCACAATCACTCTACCTTCCTACCCCTTCTCTGAAGTCGGTGCTCCTCTGTTTTGTGGTTATTCACTGGTTTCTTGGTCTCTCCCTCTCTTGCTGGAGACTACAGTGCCAAGACAATGATGTGGCTTTCCACCCCATCCCGGACACATTTCTTAGCGGCTTCATGAGCTATATGGATGACCTAGTCAATGCTCTAGTCCTTCCACGCTCCTCTTCTCCAGTGAGCCCAGTTTACTCATGCACGCTCCTGATCGCCCCATGAATCTTGCCACCTCCAAAATGAACCACCATTAAAATCTGACCACCAGCTCTCATCCCTTCAGCTCATTTTCCTTACACTCCTAATTCGATACCACACAAAAAGCTTTCTCACAGACTTATTTATCATAGTGAAGTATTTTAAATGGTTCCATAAATCATGATCTATCTGTTTGTAACATTAAAATCTATGACATGAAATTTTTACTGATACAGAGGTGAGAATAATAATGAAGAGTTAAATTTTAAGAAGTTAGAAATCAAAATTGTTTGCTGATGATGAGTAATGAGTCTGCAGAAGAAAATGATGGAAAGGAAGTATAACAAAGTAGTAACAGTGTTTATATCTGGTTCTTGGAGTTAGTACTTTATTTTGTGTGAATTTAAATAAGTAAATGTAATTATACAGTAAAATAAATTAAAATGCTTGAAGTCAACCAGCATTTATTCGTGGACCATTATTTCTAAGCTCTCTGCTACCACTGGGGGCACAGAGATAAATGAGTCACTTCCTTATGAAGCTCTCAGATAGAGATGAAAATATTACATAAGTAAATATCAATTTATTTCATAAGAGAAATCCAATTTATCATTGTTTTCAAGCACTGGCTCTGCTTAAGAAAGAGTAACTGTTGGGAAGCTGGAATGCACACACATTTATATATGCATGCACGTATTATGCATATATGGATGCCTGCGTGTATTATTCTTCACAATCAAAATTTGATTATTTCATGAATAAAGTGTACTGGCTTAAACTCTCTTTCAAAAGACATGTAAAAAGAGTGGATTTTGGTATACGCATTAAAGTTAAGACTGGCTACCTGATCTGGTCCCAATTTATTCCCGAAGAGCGTTCATTGTAAAGAGTGCCATTAACAAAGAAAGTGGTCAGCAGATGCTTCCTGTTTGTGGAGCTGCTCCCTGGCAGTCATCAGTCCAGCCCTATCAAGCATCAGAGGTAGCGTCTGTAAATTGGGAAAGGGGGAGGTTGACAAAGGAAAGTTAGATTTTTCCCATGTCCAGAAATGGATAAGTGTCCTCCACTATCTGGGGAATTCGGAGAGAGCTCTCATAATTTCTTAACTATTTTCCCTCCATAGGAAAAAAGGAAACAGAATATTCTCATTTAGAAATATTTTACCATTTTTATTGAAAATTTATTAAAACTTGAGTAAAAACCAGTCCTCTAAGGGAGGTTTACTATTATTTTTGAATATTTATGTCAATAAATAGTGTGAGTATCTCTAATAAGATAGTGACTTGGGATATAGTAAGAGTTAAATAGTGACCAGTAAGAAAGTAAAGACATGATAAAAAGGGATGGAAATGAGAATCTACAAGAAAAAAGTAAAACCAAGAAAAGCCTGAAATTTGTCCTTTTCTAACCAGAAATTTCAGTTGCCCAGTTCTGCTTAATCAAGTATTTATTTTAAATTCCTACACATGTCCTGTTGTGTGTGTGTATTATTCATTCATTCCACAAACATCCACTGAGCTCCTTCTCTGTGGTCTTCACATCTTACCTACTCAAGAAGCACAGGTCAAGGCAGGGCCCCCTGCTACTCGAGAAGCTGAGTCTCCTAGCTGATGGAGGAATGTGAGTACATGTGCCCCGTGGCCTATGGGCACAACAGAAGAGAGCAACACACACGCACAGGCAAATAAAATAAAATTTAAATTAAATAAAATGAAAAGAGAAAAAGAAAATAAGGTGATTATTAGGTGAACTAGTTAGGAATGCTGTCCCAAGGGAAATAAATTAAATATTGAGCTAAATAGGGGTTCCCAAGGTGGAAAAGGCACTTCTAGAGGAGGGACACACTGCAAAGGGAAGGAGTCATAAGAACACGGACTGCTCAGGGAAATACGCGTGGCTCCGTGGAGCTGAGGGTAAGAGGGTGTGGGGTGTGGGGCCAGCTGTAGACTCTGGGACCAGCTGCCTGGGATGGTGTCTCAGTTCCTCCACTAGGAGCTCTGGATTTACTTAACTGTCTATAAATAAGATTCTATCTAATAATAATGGTTATAACAGTAATCCCCTCCTTGAAGGGTTGTTGTGAGCATTAGCTGGGTTAATACACCTGAACTACTTAGCTCACACTCAATGCATTTTACTGACCATTGTTGGGGTAGGGGGCATTGAGAGATGTGACTTTCAGGGACGGAGAATGACAGCTAATTCTTGAAGGACCTTGAATGCTATCCTGACAACTTTGAACATTTTCCTTTAAGGAATGAGGATTGTTAAAGTATGTTAAGAAGAGAAATATGACCAATTTTGTGTTTTTAAAAGATTAGTCCTACTGCATTATATTACTGAGAATTGATATCACTTTGATCAGGTATGTTTCTGTTGATTTTCAGCTAACAGCATATCTTTAAAATGTGCTGATGATATTTTTATTGCTATCATTTGGTTTGTGATCTTGGATAAGTCACCTCTCTTGGCATCATGCTAGATGACTTCTGAGTGCTCCAGACTGAAACATTCTATAAGCAGAAACAATGTGGTTTGGAGAACAAGATTGCGATGGAAATTTACCCATTGAAACTTTTCTCTGTGTCATAAATTTTCTTGGTGCTTTACGCTTGATCTTTTTTATTCTGCTATGTGGGTGGCATTATTCGTCTCTTTTTATCAGGAGGGTCCCAGGGCAGTGTCTGGACTGCCTGTGGGCTAGTTCCCAAGCCTCTTGGTGCCCACTGTCTCCATCTGTGACAGGAGGGTCACAATCATGCCTGTCCCATATATGGCTGTGAAAATCGCAGGAGTTGGTATGCAGTCAGCGTGGTTGCTTTGCACGTCGCACTGTATAAACGTCAGCCCTAATTACTGTGCCTGCGTAGTAACTGTGAGTCGGGAGGCTACGTACAGGTTGAACTTCCCTCAGCCTGTACGTGCTGGTGACAGGACTTGAATTCCGACCTCATCGGAAGCCGGTGCTCTGTCTGTTGCTCTGTGCCCAGATACGTGGAAAGATGAAGGAGACGAAAGCCAGCTGTTTTTCCGCCTCCTAAGGACTGCATAAAAGAGAGTGAAATTGTGACTTGAGGGAGAATTAGGTAAAGTGTAGAGGTGAACTTATTAATAGAATTGATGGCTATATACCATAATGGGATGCTGCAAATTATTGTGTTTTTCTCTGGTGGTTTTTAAAAGTGGGAGGTGAATGTTTGCCTGTGACTGTTTAAAGACAGCAGAGTCAGAAAAACCCAGTCTTCTATATTGGGGGAGGTGGCTGTGGAAAAGGATGATTTTAGTTTGACATGTTTTATGGTAGGGGTGACTATAATTCTCAGGCACAAAAGCACAATAAGTTGAAGTAGGTGAGGTATAAAATTTTGGAAAGCTTTTGCATGAAAGGTGGGAAAAGAATATTTTCTACTGATGTAGAGGGAAAATTTTTTTGAATAGTTTCACCCAGGTATAAAAATTGATTATTATCCTGAGAATAATGATCAGAATAGTCAAAAATAAATCTTGAATATCAAAGTACAAAACAAGCAACCTTTACTTAGTTTAGTTTTCCTTGGCCCACCTCTTCCACCTCCACCCCAACACCCGCACGGGCACATTCACACACGCACACGCACGGGCACATTCACACATGCACACGCACAGGCACGCATGCATGTGAGCCCCATGTGTGTGCACAGTGGTAAAGAACTCTTAGACTCAAGCAAATAATTATCAGCAGTAAGCTGATTTTTTTCTTAATTGTAGGCTTAAAGTTCAGGAGGCCCAAACACAAATGCAACAAATGTGCTGGGAAGACTAAATGCCCATCAGTGCTTTCAATGGCAAAGGGCCGGTATCTAGCTAAATGGACTTGGGCTCTTTATGAGACAGAGGCAAATGAAGCCACACATTTGCCCCAAAGTGAGCGTCTTCATTTTGAAAGCTTCAAAGGGGAATATTAGGTGCTTTAAAAACTTCTTTGTTCTCTTCTAAGAAAATAATTATGGCACAATTTATCCTAATTCAGATTTTAAGCCTTGATTAGAGATGTGCAATCTTACCTTCAAATAAAATATATAATTTTCTGCAGTGCATGCATTCATTCACTCATTCTTCTTTCTAAATTACAGCAAATTGCTCCAATTTTAGTTCCTAGTAGTGTGCATTTAGGCCACTCAGAAGCCTGCCTGCCCCTCCACCTGTGTGGGCCGTACTGTCACTAATAGAGAATGTCATTTTAACGGAGAGGAGTGCATTCTCTCATTTGGCAGGCCCGTTAACATGAGAATGCATTGTCCTAAAAGGAGGTGGGAAAGCAGCTGTCTCGCAGAAGCTTCCTCGTTGGCAGATCGTTAGAATTTGCCTGTGGCTTTTGAGAAATCTTCCTTGTTTTGCTCTGCTTTTTAAAAGCTTTTATCCAATAAGGCTTTATTCAGTTTGATGTCAAGTCCACAAATGTCTGACTGCCTCTGAAGAACAGGGCGCTGCTTTCGGTGCTTGGAGAGGAGTCAGGTTGGAGAGCAGCAGAGGGAGACAGGCGAGATGCTACCCTGCTCATCACGTGATGCTGACAGAGATGGCATATGAACAAGACATCTATTCCCGGCCCTGTGATGAGGCCGTGACATGCATTAGCTCACCTATTTATCATAACAAATTCACGTGGCAGGTACTATTAACGTGTCCATCTTCCTGATGAGGACATCGGCTTGATTAGTAGCTAGTAAGTGGCAGACTTGGATCTGAACTCAGAACCGATGAATGTAACCACCAGATTATACTGAAATAAAACTAAATAATTTATGAACTGTCAAGTAGTAATTAGTAGTGGGGCTGAAACTAAACCCAGGATTTTCTGATTGAAAACTGTACACAGTGCCTGTTATGTTGGTTTTCTGCCACCGACTTGGATTTATACTTGTAAGTTGTTGTTTCTTTGTTATTGTTCTTGTCTATATAGATGGAAGAATTCACTTATTTTAGGGATGAAAACCTTATTCAGTTTTACAAGCACAATTGTCCAGTGAATTCTTATCAATCTTATAATGTTAATTAATTTATATACTCATTTATAACACGAATAATAGGTTTACATAGTTCAAAATTTCAAAAGTACAAAATTGTCATTAATAGAGAATCTCCCTATCTCCTCCCTAACCCTTTGCAGCCACCAGTACCCCTCCCTGCAGACCATCTACTTCATCCAGGTCTTGTGTATGCACTGAGCTGTGGTATGTATATTTAAACAAATAAACATATATATTTTCCTAGTTTTATACAAACAGTGGAATAATAGACACATTGGGGCTATGCTTATTTTACTTAAAAGTAGACCCTCAGAGCTCATTCAATATTAGGACATAAATAGCTTCCTTGGTCCCTCTTTTATGGCTTCAAAGTTTTCCACTCGGTGGATTTACCATAATCTATTTATCAAATATCTATTGATGGCATTTAAGTTGTTTACAATCTTTTGCTATAAGAAAAACGATGCAACAAATAACCTCTCATGTGTATCATTTCATATACATGCAAATATATCTTCAGAACGTATTTCCAAAATGGAATTGCTGGGGTAACTTAATCTTGATAGGAATCACTAAATTACTCTCTGCAAAGGCTATGCCAACTGCCTTCCCACTAACCAAGTGCGAGATTGCAGCTTCCCCACACCCTGGGGACGGCACTGAGTTAAACGACATTCTTTACCAATCTAAGAGAGAAACTTGACATTTGAGTGGTCTGAATTTGATTTGTTGTGTTATGAGAGTTGAAGCATCTTTTTATATGTCAAAAGTCATTTGTTTTCTTTTCTTTTGAACTATCTAGTCACACTTTTTGGCCATATTTCTATTTATTTGTTGGCATTTTTCTTGTTAGTTTGTAGAAGTTCTGTATGTGTTAAGGACGTTGACCTTTTGTTGTACTGTTCTTTACATTTTTTCCTGTTTTGTTGTCTTTCTTTTGACTTTGCTTATTTTTTTCACTTAGAAAAGTTTGATTTTTATGCAATTATCAGTCTTTTATGCTTTCTGGGTTTTGAACTACATATAAAAGGGCTTGATTTGCTAAGCTATCATAAAATAATTCTGAAATTGTTTCTTCTAAATAGATTTCTGGTTTGAATTTTTGCATTTGGGTCTTGGATCCATTTGGAATTTATTCTGTTGTTAAGTTGTGGGGTAGGAATACAATGGATTTTATTTTTTTCCTAGATTGCTATCTTTCTGACTTAAAATGGTTTTAATTCTTTCTTTAAAAATATATCTTTTAAAAAATAGAATGTTTAAACTTATATACCTTTCCCCAATAATTTGGCATGACATCTTTGTCATATAATAAATCTCTTTGTTTAGATCTATTTCTGAAATTTCTACTCTTTTACATTGATTTTACCAAACCCACGTGCCACTAAAACAATGTTTTATTTATCGTAACTTGATGACATTTTTTTCTTGTTATCTGCTAGGACTGTGGGTTGATCTGCTCAGGCTACTATAACAAAATACCACAGACTGGGTGGCTTAAACAACAGACATTTATTGCTCACAGTCCTAGAGGCTGGACGTCCAAGGACAAGATGCTGGCAGATTGGATTCCCGGTGAGGACTCTCTGGTTTGCATTGAGTAGCCTTCTGGCTGTGTCCTCTCATGGCAGAGAGAGAGCTCTAGTCTCTTCCTCTTCTTATATGGGCGCTCATCCCATCATGAGGTGTCACCTCTCATGACTTCAAATAAACTTAATCACTTCCCAAAGACCTCCCTCAAACACCATCACACTGGGGAGTTATGGCTTCAACGTATGAATTTTGAGATACAAACATTCAGTCTATAGCAGACTACTGTCATGCATCATTTAGCGATGAGGATACGGTCTGAGAAATGCGTTGTTGGTGAGCGCATCATTGTGGAAACCTCATAGAGTGTATTACACAAAACTACGCAGTGTAGCCTTCCACATCCTAAGCCATACTGCACTAATCTTATGAGAGCACCGCTGTACGTGCAGTCCCTTGTTGACTGAGACGTTATGCAACTCATGACAGTAGTTTCAATACGCTTTAATAGATTTCTGTTTTCTGTTTTTATTTACGCATCATTACTTTTGTTATTGTTAATCTCTTTCTCTCGCCTTCCTTATTTTATGAAAGGAGAGGAGTATTATCCTTCCTCTCGAATTGGAAATAGAATTAGTTTATATTCCCTATAATTTTTGTGAATGTTTGCCTTAAGACTACATATTTTCTACTGGACGTTGCTTTATCTGCAGCCCAAAGAAATTAAATATATGGTGTTTAATATTGTTATATTTCTGATATTTTTACAAATTCAGTTGAATTTTCTTTCTGATTTAGGAATATTTTCCCACACCAGGAGTTAAGCACATTGTCGTGTTTTGGCTCTGTAATCAATTACTGGTTTTATTGCATTATAATCAGAGTATTTGAGACTGAAATATATTTCAGTTCTTTTGAATGTATGAGCAAGTGTGTGTGCATATGGCTGTGTTTGTGTCAGTTTTTGTGAATGTTATTTGAAATAAACATTTTGTCTGTTTTTATGCTATAGGTTTTGATATATGTTAGACTTACTTTTTATTTAGATCTTTCATATTTTTTATTTTTGTTATTTGGCAAAAAAGATATGAATAAAACTCTCCATTTTCTAGTGTGCTTCTATTTCTCTTTTTAATCATCTGTATTTTTACAGAATAAATACTAATGCTAAATTTTATGTTGCATAAATATCCATAGTTCTGTTACTTTATATTGATCTGCAACCTTCACTTAATAAAGAAAATATTTATTTTTATGATTTCTGTATTATATGATGTTTGGTTTGTATTCAAAGCTGCCTTATATTAGCATAACAATATTTTTATTTGAATTTTTTCTTATATAATTTCCCTATTTTTTATATTTTCAAATATTCATAGTTTCTTGCTTTAGTAGTATTTAATAAATAGAGACTAAAGTTGAGTTTTGCTTAGTGATCCAATCTGAAGTTGGTTTTTTGTTTGTTTTTAATTAATGACCTTAGCTTGTTCATACTTACTACCTTGTTGCTATAGCTGACACACATGTTTTTAATTCTGTCATCATTTTTATTATACTTTCTGTCTTTAAAGATTTGATTATTTTTTTCTCATCTTTAACAATTTCAAGGAATATAAAATGTTCCCTTCATTATGTAACCATAATTTCTAAAATTTGTTTTATTCTTGTTCTTACAGTTAGATATTCAATACTCAGAGCCAATTTTTTCCTAATTAATCTTTATTAATTGAAGTTTTTTTTCTCTAGTGGTGGGAACAATATCTCTGAGTTCTTACATGTTTAAAGTAGTTTGTTGCTTTTTAATTGAATAAGAATGTAATTGAGTACAAGTTTTGGGACCTCGCATTATTTCCTTAAGTAATCTTCTCTTGTTCTTACAGTGTCTTTTAGCCTCAAAACTTGTAGCTGAGAAAACAGTCTGATGTTAGTTTTCCTTTATAAGTGATTTGCTATTTTTCCAGAATACTTGAAGTAATCTAATGTTTGGTTTCTAGTGACTTTATTAGTTTACATCTCAGTGTAGACTATTTTGTTTCAATGTTCTTGGAGATATGGCATGCCTTTTCAATATACAGCATTCAGTCTTTTTTTAATTTCAGGAAGGTTGTTCCTGTAATCCGTTCTTGCTTCAGAGACTACAATTGTGCATACCTTGCCTTCTAAAATTTCCATTTCTCTTGAATCCTGTAATACCCAAATACAGTAGCAACTAGCCACATAGGGATATTTGAATTTCATTTTAAATTAACTAAAATGAGAAATTTAGTGTTTCTATAGAACAATCCACTTTTTAAGTGAAAAATAACTACATATGGCTGGAGGATGCTGTATTGGACAAGGTAGCTATAGAACATTCCCATATTCATAGAATATTCTATTGGCTACTACTGACAATCCTTTAAAAGGTTTTCTACATTTACATTTTATTTTTCTCACTTTATCATGTTTACACTCCATGTCCATTATTACATTTTCACAAAGTGAATTATATATTTGAAGATTTGAAATTTGATCAAAGTAATTATTTTTTTAATTGAGAATGAGAATGAAAAGTTCAAATTGGTTCTAGAGAAAATAACTGTGTTTAGGGTGTGTGGGAGGAAAAAGTACATCAGCTATAAGGTCTTAATTTACCTTTAGGATGCCTGTCTTTTCCAGAACAACATGCCCAAGGTTGTCTCAGAGAAAATTATGAGGTGACCTGCGTGTGTCTCTGTGGTTCTCAGCTCTTCTTTTTGTGTATTTTTCTTCACATTACACATGGTCCTTTTGCTTCCCTATGTCCCTCATTTCTCTTATTTCTCTTGGTGTCAGGTTAGGATTTCACATCATTCCACTATGTCGTAGTGTGAGTGAGCATGAAATGTTTTTATTCTAAATTTCTTCTGTGCATGGGGCAACAGCTAATTTTGTGTCAGCTTGACTGGATCAGGGGACTCCCAGATACCTGATTAAACATTATTTCTTGGTGTGTCTGTGAGGATCTTTCCAGAAGAGATCAGTGTTTGAATGGGTGGACTGAGTAAAGTGGATGGCCCTCCCCAGTCTGCGTGGGCATCATCCAATCTGCTGAGGCCCTGAATAGAGCAAAAAGGCGGAGAAAGGTTGAAATCTTTCTCTGCTGGACTGCTGAGCTAAGACGCCTTTTCCTGCACCTGGCCCTCCTGCTTCTCAGGCCTTCCAACACGGACTAAAATCTACTCCGCCAGCCCTCCAGCTCTCAGGCCTTTGAACTACACCACTGGCTTTCCTGGGTCGCTAGCTTGCAGACGGCAGATCATGGACCTTCTCTACCTCCATAACTGCAAAAGCCAATACCTTATTTTATCTAGATAGATAGATGATAGACAGATAGATAGATAGATAGATAGATAGATAGATAGACAGATAGATAGATAGATAGAAATGTCCAAATGGTTCTGTTTCTCTGGGGAACCCTGACTAATGCACATGGGAAATGAAATGACTTGAATCATTGAGCAAATGAAGAAGTGAGAAATAGGGCCTCATAAGACCTGTACACCTGTTCACTTCTTGGTACAACCTCAAACATGTTAGAACCTCAGTAATAAAACAGAACACTTAGGGAGGATGTTGTAGTAATACCATATGATCTGAGTTTTCACTAACAATTGAGAAAAAAGAGAATCCATCAAAGTAAGCTTTATTTGGCATCAACTTATTAGATATCCAGGTGGGCCAAGCACTGTGTGGAAGTAAAAGATGAATGAGCCTGTCTCTGTGCTTGAAGAACTTATGATCCTTTAGGGGAAGCTAACAATGCTCATGGGAATTCATTCTTTAGGATTCTTCTGACACTTTTGATTAGGCTGCAGGAAAAGAGTGTGTAACCACCCATTTGTGACCATGAAGCTTGATCTCTGGCAGGTTAGAAAGTATATGCAGCTTTCATTTTATTTGCCTTTTACTTTTAGCACAGATGTTCTGAAAACCTTTCCTATCTTTTTATAACCTGTCTAAAATATTCATGAAATTGTGGCATCTTTTCCCTATTACATGATGTAGCTTACATATCAAAACAAATTATTCACATGAGCCTCTCATTTCCTGGAAGATTTGGGGCTGAATTTCAAGGAGTTACCAAGATTTCCTGGAGAGAGCATACTGCTTTGTTTTTCTGGGAAATAATCAGACTATTTAAATCAACCTCAAGGAGAAATAATAATCTCAGTGCACGTTTTTATAACCCAGACTATTCTCCAGCATAGTAGGGAGATAGATAATGTTCAGAATATGGAGCTGAATTACGTGTTTCTCCTTGAGGGAATAAGTGTCATGCTCATTGTAGTAATGACAACGGCTACCATTTGTAGAGAACTGACTATAAATGGTTGGAAGCATTTTATATCTACTTCCAACTATCCTATAGTATAGATTTTCTAACTTTATTTAACAGATGCAGAAACTTAGGCTCAGGGAAGTTGAATGACTCACCCAAGGTCACACAATTTGTATTGAAACAGCCTTTCTGTTTCCAACCCACATCCTTGTCTTCGTTCTCTGGAACCCTCTGGTGTTGCAATGGATGCTTTCAGGCCTCAAGCTTTTCCTTTCTGTGTTTTCTCTTCAAAAAGAGTAGATACTGGGATAGCAAGAATGTTTCCCATTTCCACTTCAGTCACCTTCCTCATGGTCAAACAATGCGTGGAAGGGGAGTTGACACTAAGTCAGAAGGTGTGGGGTCCGGTCACACCTCTGCTGCTCTCTGGACGTGCACAGGTGGCTTCACTTTAGGGAGCATCAGTTTCTTTGTCTGTGAAGCAAGGACCTGGGGCTTCATGAGATCATCACAATGCTTGGAGCTCTGAATGTTCTCTAAGTTGGTAAGTCTTACTCCCTTACTTCATCCACAGGCTGTGCTCTGGGAAACAGAATCATCTATACAGAAAGCCTATTGCTGTGTGACTAGGCCTCCAGGCACTCAACGGAGCTTCCTAATGACCCAGAGAGCTAGAAGCTAGCTGGCAAGTAAGAGATGTTTGAGGGAAGGCATTTATGTCGATGCTCCTCAGTTCACTCCATAAAAGCCCTAAAGTCACTCCCATTCTAAATTCTGTGATGCCTATATTGCAATTATTTGTGTTTATTCTCTTGCTAGGAACATTTGAGTGCTATATTTCTTAATAAATTTAAACATGTACCTCTGTTTCCCTAGGATACATGGCACCGATATAAATTCAATGACGTACAGCCTGATTAAATAGTTTTGCCTTTGTCAACATTCCGAGGCTGAGAGAATTTGGAATTTCAGATTTCATGATTGTAGTATTGACCCTTAAAGAGATTATAGTATAGTGGCAGAGAAAAATACAATTCATCATGACACAAAGTGGTAAGTAAAAAACTAGTAATATGCACAAAGTGTTTGGGGAGCATAAAGAAAGTCTTCTACGGTGCATCATTATATGGAAACTTCTCTCTAAGCTCTGGTTGTCAAATCCATATTCAGCGCATCCTTTTTTTTTGACACATTGTTCCAGATCTCGTTTTTGTTCTCTGTACATTGCTATGCACTGAGCACATCAAGCCTTCCATTTGCTGGGCTCCTCTCACGGAGGACCACTGTGATGGTTGATTTCACGTGTCAACTTCACTGGGCAATGGGGGTCCCAGATAGTTCGTTAACATTATTTTGGGTGTGTCTGTAAGGGTGGTTCTGAATGAGATTAATATTTGAACTGGTGGACTGAGTGAAGCAGACTGCCCTCTCCAGTGTGGGTGGGCCTCATCCGATCTGTTGGAGGCCTGAATGGAACAAAAGGTGAGATCAGGGAGAATTTGTTCTCTCTGCCTGCTTTCCCGCTGGAACACGAATCTTCTCCTGCACTAGGAATGGAACTTAACCACAAGTCTAAGTCACTGCTCTGGAGCCCCCACCCACCTGAGAGAGGAGGCTAATCTGAAAACAGAGCCTAAAAGCACTGATTCTAGAACCCATTCCTGGCACCTCCAGTTACTGTCTCTGTGACATTGAGCAAGATAATGATCTGTACTTCACTCTCTTTATCTGAACAATGGAGATAGTAATAATGCTTACCTCCTAGAATTAATATGAAGATTAAATGAATTGTATGTGTAAGGGGCTCAGAACAATGCCTGGCTCCTGGTGACTACCATGTACTATTAGATACTATCAGGAAAAGAAGTCCAGAAGGAAATTTGGGACCTTGAGGAATGCCAAGATTTAAAGGAGGGTGCTGACAGAAGACCCCAAAAGAAGAGCCCATGAAGAGAAGAAATATTAAAACTAGAAATGAAAAGAGTAAAGAACAAAGTCCTAGGAGCTTAGGGAATGAAAATTTTCAGGAAGAAGGAAGAAATATGTTGCAATGGTAAGAAAAACTGCAAAGAGATTGATAAACTAAAGACTGGAAATGGCTCATTGGATGGAGGAGCAAAGAAGACTGATGACCATGCAAGAAGATTCTTGTGGTGTGCTGGGTGAGAGGGCTGGGACAGTGAGGATGGTTGGTAGCAAAGGGGAGGAGACAGTCAGGAGAGGGTTTTTGATGACTATAGGCTAAAGAGGTGGAAGGTGGTGTAGCAGAGCATGAAGAGAAGGTGGGAGTCTATTCTTTATTTTGCCTGCTACTGAAAAAGCCATTATGATGAACAAGATCGAATATGGACTAAAACTATGCAGGTGTGTATTCTAAATTCACGAGTTCCTAGGAGTAAGACCCAGTGCTATTGGTTAATTTATCCATATCATTATTTAATAAAAGATTTCTGAGTGCCTGCCCTGTGCCAGGCACCCTTTCAGGCACTGGAGATGCATCAGTTAACAAAAAGCAAAACAAAACAAGACAAATACTCTTGGTTACACAAGGGACTGGCTGTGCCAAACTGAACAAGTCCCCAAGGGTGATCAGACGTGTTTTAGAAAGTTTAATTCAACATGGCAAGTGCTTTGATCTGAGTCAGCACGCGGTGCTTCATCATACTTTTTCTCACATTCACTTGTCCTCTTACCTCCCAGGGTGGTTGTTCATGGTCATGGGAAAAGAAATTTATTCATAAATGATAAAGGGCAGAAATGATTTGTAAAATGATAAAAAAGATTAACAAAGATAAAAATGATAAAAGTGAGGGAGTCAGGTTTTATTTTGTGATGACAACAATGGAGATAGTTTAAGCAGATCATATTCTTGCCCCCTTGCTTATTGCGCCACGTGGTCTGGGGGAAAGAGCACTAGATTGGAGGTTGGAACTACGTTTTCAGTCCAAGCTCTGCCCATTAGGCTGTGCGAATGTGGGTTAATGGACGTTTGTCATGCTTGAGAATCCAACATCGGGACCTCTTCCTTATGTTTGGTGGTTCCCTTTGGCCTGGGTCTTAATGAGAGACAGAGTCCCTAATTATTAGAGAAGAACTTCACAGATTCTGCCCCTCCAGCCTGCTCTGAGACCTTGGCCCAATGTGTCACTGGGTTCCACTTATCACAACAGTTGTACATGCAGGTTGAGTCCAAGCACAGATATGGCAGCAGTATTGTGCAGGTAGTGATTGCTTTAAGATTGTTGTCCTGACACACGCATGCCAGAGGTGCAGCTGTGGGTTGGCGCTGTGTACATCTGTTCTGGGGTGTGGTTTGGGTTATGAGTCTTAACCTCATAGCTTTAAGACTGCTGCTTCGGGCCACCTGGCAATCCTGTGATCTACTGATATCCTTTTAACAAACTTGTTTTCTGCTTACATCGGCCACAGTCAGCTTCTATTGACAGAAAACTAAGAACAAAAAACCCTTGACAGATACCCTTGGATAAATCCTCATCCCCTCTGAGCTGCATCTTGTAAAGTGGAGATCATACTACTGACATCTCCATTGTAGGGATCCTAAGGGGTCATTTTATGAAAGGGCCTCAGTTTCCCTAAGTTGCTGTGTTAATGGAAGGGAGGGTTTTTGGTTTAGTTTAGTTTTTTCGTTTTTTGGAATTTTGTCCTTGTTTGTTTTTTGGGGAGTTCGTGCTTCCCCTCCGCCCTGTCACTATTTGCAGTCAGGCTCTGACTCACGGCTGAGGTAGCACATCAAATGGGTCGTGTAAAGAGAGGCCTCTTCTCAGTGGCTGCATCAAGTCATTGAAGTTTCCCAAGAGAAATTCTACATTTGGCTGCTCATCCAAATCTTGTCTCAATACTCTAAGCTGGGAAAGAAATTAGAAACCTTTGTTGTGAGATGCCCCCGGGGTGCATGTAGGACAGAGGCAGGGAAGTGTGGGCAGGAAAGATAAGAGAGGAGAGGACAGTGACGGTGTACTGTTCACTGAGGACTCACTATATCCCAGGCCCTGTGGTGGGTGCTTCGTGCACAGGATTTTACTGAATGCTCCGTTGGACTACAAGATTCGTATGCAAAGGCCTTGACTATTTTACCCACTGTCTCATCCTAGCAACCACTCCAATGCATATCAGAGAATCGTTGCTCAAGTATTTGAATGAATAAATAATCGAATAAATAAATAAGCAGCATTTCATGATAGGGATTCCAATCCCCAACTTTCAGAGAATTGAAAGACAAAGTAATTCTTCCAAGATTACCAGCAAGGAAGCGCAGAGCAGAATGGGAAACAAGTCTTGCCTAACTAGACAATTCAGTGTTTTTGCACAACCCACAGTATCAGCCCAGAGGTATGACAGTGGAGGAGCTCAGTGTGGAGGACAGGAAGGTAACGAAGAAGAATCAACTTCTTTATAGTAGAATAAATGCACAGATTGAAGGAAACACTTGCAGACACAGCTGTCCTCCAGTCCTGACCTGTGGACGCTGGGAAAGGAGGGAAGCATCAGGGGCCTGCTTGCTCCCTGACACCCTTCTCTCCCATCCTGGCCCAGCGCCAGCTCATTTGACTTTTACATCTCCCCCATACCTTGTTGGGAGGTCATTTCATGCATTTATGCTTCTCTGCCTGAAAACTTTCTCCCAGGGTTTGTGGTGTGAGTTTATTTTTCTACCTTCCCAACAATTCCTGCTTTATTCTTTTATCTCATCTGGGTAGAGGCAAGATTATTGAATAGATATTCACAGCAGTTAACAATTTGTGTAATTCAATTAGATCCCCTCTTGAACTGCTTTATAGTGTTTACTTTTACTGTAGCTTAGTGTACGTATTCTGTGAGAGCATACCTTCGGCCTTTGTCCCGGATGGAGCCCCATGGTTACCGTTATCTAGCAGAAGAGCCCCGGACCCCAAAAGCCTTCAGAGTCGGTGTCTTTTGGGTCTAGTGATGGTGAGAACTCCTTCATGGACATTTCAGTGGAGCGCACAGAATTTGCAAAGGTACAACCTTGTGAAAAAGCCACTGCTGTTCAGAAAAGATGAGGAATCCAAGTTGGCTCAAGCATATGACAGGTGGAAAGGGACGTGGAGATTGTCGATCGATGAGGTTCAGAACCAAGAGAACACATGATTCTGGGGAGGTGCTTGGAGTCACATTGTGATGTATCTTAAATGCAAAATCAAATACATTTTTAGGCAAAATATTTTTTTTCTAGAAGCAGAAGGAAGGATGCAGAAAACTGAAGGTGAAAAAACTAAACAGGATGGTGTCGCAAAAGTCTCTCCAAACCAATCAGATGCTGAGAAACACAAATCATGGCCCAACTAAAAGTGAGTACTTACCATTGTTACTGCTGTTGTTGTCATTATTATTATTAATCACTACCACACTTTACTTCCACTCACAGCCCATTGGCTAGACCTAGACGCAACTACTTCCAGGGGTGTGGGGGTGCGGGAGCACACGGGCGTGTGGTAACCAATCAAGAGCTCCATCGCAGTGGGCAGTTTTATTTGCATTCTAACAGATGAGAAAAATGAAATTCACACAGGCTAAGAATGCATTTTTTATGAAAGGTATTTAGATAATTCTGAAAGATATCAATCATATTATAGTTTTATATGAGATTATTTCATGAAATGGTTTCATTTTGAAGTTTGTGCCTATTGCAAGATACTGTTATCCGTGAAAAGAGCATTAGGCTAGTAGATAGTCTACTCCTGCAAAACCAGGGGGTTGGTTCAAATCAACAGTAACATTTCATCTAGCCATTCATTTCTAATATTTCATGATTCCAAGAAAAGCCCTATGAATATCACACTTATTTATCATGTTTATATAAACATCTTTAGCCATGACAATTTTAGACTAATATTTCACTGGTAAAATTGTAGAAATCATACACTATACTTATGCATTTGCTGTATTGTCAAACATTTGAACCTGTATGGTTCAAAATGTGTGGAATTAAAAGGTATGGAATTTTCAACATGCAAAAGTTAGTTCACGTAGGAAGGACCATGAAGATAACAACTTTGCTTCATTATGTTCTGAAGGCATCATGGTGTAGTGGGTTTGGAGTCCTAGATTCCTGGGTTTAAATCCTAGCTTTTCCTCCATGATATTGAGAAATTTAATTGATCTCTTTGAAATTTAGTTTATTCACTTATAAATTCAAGTAATAATATCTACTTTAGTCTTTGGAATGGGGATTAAATATTATGACCTCATAAATAGCTGATCAGAACAATACCTGACGCTTATTGATCCCCCATTACATGAAATGCGTTGTGACAGGCACTTCTCACATGCTCCTTCGGATCATGCTCACAACATCCCTATACTATCTGCTGTTCACACTTGAGGAAACAGAGACTCCAGGACTTTGAGGTGTTGCTGAAGGTCACACAGCTTAGAGCTGGCAGAGCTGAGATCTGAATCCACGTCTACCTGTTCCAAAGTCTATATTCGTCCTGCTGCACCATATCACTCCTGACATGGGCCATAGGAGGAGGCTTCGTCTCTTCCACCGCAAGGCAGGGTTCATATTGGGAAGCTAATCAAATGAGTATTAATCAATTATTTCAATATTTTTTAAAATTGATAACCCTCTGAGATTAATAGAAAGACCCATTGCTTCTCCTTTTTGAAACTCTATTCAAACATTGAAGCAAATATTAGTTGTCTAGAGTTAGACATCCAGAAGGCTTCAGATCACTTTTTTCACTTTATGAAAGCTTTTACTCCTTCACCATAATCAATCAATAGTGAGAGACGGTTCACTTTCCTACCAAAGTTACAAAATGAAAGCCCACGAGGCAAGCTGGAAAATAAAGTAGGCGCGGTCATTGTGACCAGTCTGACAACACTGTTTTGAGCCTTTTGGGAAATGTTATCAGTTGGCTGAAGGAAAGCAATTCCCCCTTTACTGAGAATCCCCCAGACATATGGCTCAATGTGGAAACACGGATAGACAGAACAGTTAGCAGTTGCTGCTGTACCGCTGGCTTATTTCCACTTTACGGCTTCGTATGAAGCTAAAATATCATGCTGGGGACATATGCTCACCGGCTCTGCGCTTACTGCCTGCAGCACCTCACTCCTGTATTCTAATGATAATTCCACAATCTGTTCTGTGACAGCTCAGGGCCAGATGATACGCATGCTACTGACAGGGACATCCTTTCATGAAACATTGACTTCTCAGCACCTGAATATTGGAGCAATCAGAGAGACAGTCGACATGCTACAAGATAGAGTTAGACTGAGGACTGGAAGAAGAAGATAGCAGACAGCCATTCAAAACAAATTCATTTTATACCCAGCAGAGCTGTTTGAAGGCATTTTCCTGTAGGGGGGAAGCTTTCTCAATTCAACACCGAGAGCTTTTGGCATGGTTTTCCTCTTCCCTGTTGGTAGTCCTGGAGGAAATCACTCCTGGAAGCCTATATCTGCTTCTTGGGTTGGCTCTAAGCCCACTACTTGGGAGTGAAAATGAAAATGGATAGGGGGCAAAAAAATTGGTTCCCAATTCTGCAGTGAGAAACTCTCAATGTCCCACACACTGTGGACATGCCCTTTCTTTCCAGTTCCTGAATTCTCTGTTCCCTGTTACTAGCTATTCAATTATATCATCAAAAGAAAAGATTTATGTATATTATGTGTATATTTGAAATAAATATATATTTAAACACACATACAAACATATATATACAAACTCCCATATATATTCTCCAATAATGCTTAGCATCAGTATACACAAACATATCTTAACTCTCATTTTTAAAAATCTGCAAAGTAGATATTGTCATCACCATTTTGCAAAGAAGAAAGTTGAGGCTCAGAGAAGATAATAAGGCCAATAAGCCAAGTCAGTAAAAACTAAACAGCCTCCTACTATAAATTCCTCGAAATCCCAGATGGAATGAACAGTCTGTAAAATGCATCCTCACCATGTAAGAAAGATCAATTTCCATGTGTCAGAAGCGAATGAAGCACAGAAAACCAGAGATCTAAGAGCAAGAGCTGATGCTGCCTTCCCGGAGGCAGCAGAGTCAGGCTGCAGAGTGAGGAGCCTAGGACATGGGCTGTGACAGTCAGCAGACCTGAGCACCTCGGCCTCGGGGATGTAGGGAGGTGGAAATGAAACCTGCAAAAAGCCAGTGAAGGGCTTTACTCCCATGGAGAGGATGAATTAGAGAAAAAAATCCCCTCATGAGATGACAAGAAAGTTTACCTGTCACTGCCTAGGCACCGGGGAAAAATGAACAAAGAAATTCCCTGAGAAATCCAGACTCCAGCTTTCATTGCACTGAGCTTTGGGTTTGAGATCATGAGGGGCCTGTAGTCAGGGAATCCTGAAGCTGATAAATTAACATGGAAGTTGGTCCCAAGCTGCTCTTACCCTGGGGTGCCTGGCAGAAGCAAGTATAAAACTGTCGGGAAGAGATTCCCCTTCGTACTACCGAAGTGCAGGAGACTTCAGAGAGGAAACGCGGGTGAACAGGATGGACAGGAGCTCCACGCTTGTCCACTGCACCTGCAGCTTTGAGGAGCCAGAGTTTGTCCCATCAGCTCTGACACACAGTAATGCCTCTCAGTTCAAGGAGTACAACAGAAACACGATCTATCTTCTCCCTCGCCTGCGCTCTCTCCAAGAACTTCTAGCTTAAATATCACAGGAAGAAGGTACGGTTGTCCAACTTCCTCCTAAACAGCTCAGCCTGCAGTCCTTGCATGAGGAGTTGGGCTACTCTCAGACCAGTCTTGCTGCTCTGCTCTGTTCTGGACCTACAGTCTTGACTTTATGTATCTGTGGTAGAAAAGCCAGATGTCTGCACGAATCCATGGTGCTACAAGGAAAGTGACTTAGTAGGACCAGAATGTTACTGTGGATTAGCTTTTTCTGATGAGATTAGCAAAATATTGTAATAGAGGCGACTTGAGATAAGAATCGGCTGTTTAGAGGGCAGAGACAGGAGCAAATAGAAAGTCAAAACATGGAGCTTTGAAGGTTAGGAAAGACAAGAACTTCTAGACCCAGAAAGGAAGGATACGATTCAAAATGCTCTTGAGTAATGAAAACAAAAATAAAAACTTAAAAATCTCAGTTCAACAGAGGGAGTCAGTAAATAAAGCTCAAGTTAGGAAAGCTGTCTTCCTGTCCTATTTTTCCAATAATCTCAAGGTAGCATCAGCTGTGTAAGAGAGAGAGGCTCAGGGAGGAGGAGGGAAAGCTAAGCAGCTTTGAGAATCCTGTCTAGTCGTGAACTGTGAGTTTGGATACTGACACATGGAGCTAGAAGCAGGGAGACCAGAAGCCTACCTGTTTCTAAGAAAGATGTGTTTCCAAAGAAGCCATTACCCTAAGCCTAAAAAGTGGTGACTGTAGGATCATCCTTTCACCCTCCAAAATTACACCAGCATTAAGTGGCCCATGAAAGTTGTGCAAACTCAAAGAAGAGCATACTTCCCTCTGCCCACCTTGGACATGGTCATGGAAGATAACCTCCCAGAGGGTACATATAAGGGCACAGAGAAAAATGGACTAGGGAGTCACCACGAGAAAGCAGATTGAGGCCTAACTGAGAAAATTCCCCTACTGACAGAGTGAGGGCAACCTCACAGGCCTACCCAGGAAGGGCCAAAATTACTAGGGACCTGTGGCTGCTAGGTTTCCCATGTTTCCACTTTATCAATGGGAGTGGGTTATTGTGGTTGTCCTGTAGTGGCTCCACCACTGATAGTGAATAGGGGCAGGGGAGTGATAAGGGAGGCAGATAAAGTTTCCTTTGGTCTACGGGTTGCCAGATCATGGGGTATAGAAGAAATAGACAGATGTATTCCAAAATTTACCCTTCTCCCCATATTAGTTTTCTAGGGCTGCCATAATAAATTACCCTAGATGGGTGGCTTTTTACTTTTCTCACAGTTCTGGGAGCTAGAAATCCAAGATCAAGGTGTTGGTAGGTTTGGTTTCTCCTGAGGCCTCTCTCCTTGGCTTCAATCCTCAGAACTTAAGTCCAAAGGAGAAAAAAATAAAATAACTTACAAGGTCAAGAGGTTATACAGGTATCAGAATTCTCAAAGGCAACGCAGAAAGGTAAAAATGGAGCATAATTTCAAGAAACATAAAAGAATAAAATGCCAACCAAGCTGTACTTGAAGTATCAAGGTTATAGGTAAAGAATTCTGAAGATGCAAGAACTCAGGAAAGACTGTAAACACATGATCTTGCTTAAGATGCTACTAAAGGAAGAGTGTCATCAAATCAAGAGACGATCTGGAAAAATCAACAAAATGATTCATGATGGACAAGACACACGTATATAATGTTAGAGCTAACAGTAACCAGGGTGAAGCCACAGCCAGAAGAATAGTGTGTAAAAGTTGTATATCTCAACAAAGTAGAAGTGACACAACCAAAAAAGACAGGAGGAGATGGGGGAGAGCAAGGCAAAGGTAGCACATCACTGACTGGGAATCCTTGACAGTTAGCAGTCAAAGGAGAGCATGTCACATGGACCAGATGAGAAAACTGTTATGTAAGAAAGAAGGTGATTAATGGTACTTTAAAATGTGTAAGTGCAAAAGTTAACTACTGAAACAAAAATACTTTCCTTAATACCAAAATGTTTTTTAAATACTAAAGAAAACACACAAAATAGAGGAAGAGATACAATAAATATAACACAGCATGTAGTTTTTATAACATAAAATCATGTGAAAAAGTAAAGACCAAACATACCAGTCATACTAATAAAAACAAATTGGCTTTTATTGAGTTAGGACCTCTTAGAAGAAAACATACTTAAATAGTGGATCATAGAGCAACACTCAACTGTATACAGTATAGTCGTATAGCTGCAAAAGACACAGGAAAACACAGTGATCCTAAGGGCTTAAAATAAAATGATGCCAAGTTGAGGCAATAAGAAATCGGGGATTGCAATACTGAACACAGGCAAAGTTGGATTCAGGGTAATGGGGTATTCAACTTATTCTAAAACAATTTGAAAGAAAGAGAGAAGGGTGATGCAAAATTATCAATCAAAACAATAAAAATGCATGAATCTGAATCTTCTTGCAAATTTTCTTTGATATTACTTTGAAATTAAATTTAAAAGTAGTCTCCTTTCTGCCCATTTTGCAATCCTGACAAAGGGATCATTTTAAAGTTTGTGCGTCAAGACGAATATTAGGGAACTGGCAAATTTAAAAATTTGTATCTCAGATTTATTTTTCAAATTTGACTGAACGCTCAAGAAAATTCCTCACTCAGAATTCTTACTCTTCTTTCAAAAATTAGCTCAATCTCATCATATTAGTTTCCTGAGAGTGCTCTGACAAATTGACAAATCTAGTGGCATAAACAAAGCAAATTTATCTTATAGTTTTAGAAGTCAGATCTCTATACTGGGTTTCACTGGGCTAAAACCAAGGTGTCAGCAGGGCCACGTTCTTCCTGGAGGCTCCAGGGGAGGGTCTGTGTCCTTGCCTTTCTTCGCCTCCAGATGCTGCCCACACTCCTTGGCTCTTGGCCCCTTCCTCCGTCCTCAAGGCCTGCCATAGCAGGTTTCCTCCTTCTCTCATCACCTCTCTGACCTTGCTTTGGTAGTCACATCTCCTTCTTAGATGCTGATGCTTCTGCTTCCCTCTTCTACTTCTAAGGACACTTCTCATTATATTGGGCCCACCTGGATAATCCAGGATAATCTGTTTTTAGGTCAGCTGATTAGCAATCTTAATACCGTTTTTCAGGTTCCAATGATTAGGATGTTGACATATCGGGGTCCGTTGTTATGTCTTCCCTAGTCACCTATGGAGCTTTCCCAGAAAGTCACTCAGGAAGAGTTAAATGCTTCTTCCTTTGTTTCCTGATTGCACCTTTCATATATCCCTAGTGAAGTTGTTTTCACACTTCAGTGGGCTAGCTCTCTATAACTTATGAGTTCTGTAAGGAGAGGAGACTTGTTTCATCAGGATCCCAAGTGCCTTGCACAGCTAATTACATAACACTATTCATACTATTATTAATACATATATTATCATCCATGTGTCAATTTATAACCTTCTTCTTGCTTTAAAATAGCCGCTCTTCATTAGAAAACATTCTTGTCAATTGTAAAGCCTGATGATATTATTTTCCATATTTGTAAGTCTTCAGTATATGTTGCCTGGAAATCTCAGAATTAATTTCTAATCAAATGACTACAAAAGGTCTTTTTAGGATCTAGTCCCTACCTATGTGTTCAGCCTTAATTTACTACTTGCTACATAATATCCTATATTTTATCATAAAGAGCTACTTGATAGTAATGTTGTGTCTGGGGGATTTCAATGTGCCAGGATTGTGCTAAGTGTATTCCATCTCATATCGTTACTGAACCACGCCCACAGTTCTCTTGCTCTTTCACTCCTCCTGTGTTGGCACTTGCTGTTGCCTAGTTGGCCTGGATCTTGCTTCCCACCTTGTACTGTAGTTATTGCTTTCTCTAGATGTGACTCCTGCTGTTAAATTAAAATTTTTTAAGGGCAGAGACCCTTTCTATTTTTATATCCTCAAAGAATACAGCAGGATTTGTCACATGTACATGTTAATAAATATTCATCGAATGAGCAAAGAAAAGTGGCCCCGTCAGTGGAAGTATGAACTACTGAGTAAGGATTAGAATGCTGAATGTTTAAAGAGTAGTTTGATAGTCAAGTTGTGCAGAGTTAAAGAACCTGATCCATGGGGTCTTGGGGAGACGACTTTTTCTTTCTATTGCCCTAATACTGGACAACCTGTTCAACTCCACTGAGCCTAAGTTTCCTCCTCTGTAAATTGGATACAATGATATGATTTCTCCTTGTACAAATGAGTTCCAACTCGGTGCCACACATCGTCTAAGAGCCAGAGATACAGCAGTAAACAAAACACAAATAGTGCCTCTCCTGACAGAGCTACCATTTTAGTGGGGGAAAACAAGGAAGATTAGATAGATATATGTATATGGACAGTTATGCACTGCATAATGACATTTTGGGGAACGATGGCCCTCAGATACAACGGTGGTCCCATAAGATTAGTACCACGTAGCTGAGGTGTGTAGTAGGTTACACCATCTAGGTTTGTGTAAGTACACTCTATGATGTTCGCACAGTGACGAAATCGCCTAACGACACATTCCTCGGAATGTGTCCTCGTTGTTAAGCCACTTGTGACTGTATGTGCCAAATAGTGATGAAGACTATGAAGAGAAGTCATGCAGAATAAGGGGATGATGACTAACCGGGGCAATGAAGTGGGACAGAGACGCCGGTTAGACTGGCTGGTAAGGGAAGGCCTGGGAGCTGTGGATACTGGATGGCATGCGGCAGAGGCCTGAACAGCATGAGTGCATGAGCCTGAGGATACACATGGAAGAGCATTTCAAGCAGAAGACAGAGAAAGTGAAAAGACAGGAGAATGCATGTAGACTCGTGTGGTGCCTAGAAAATAAGCAATGTAAGCAGGCACTAAATGACGTTGTCTCTTTTTCTGTATGGAAAGTGTTCTTTTAGGAGAATTAAATGTACGAGGTGCCTGGTATATAAGTAGGCCATCAAACATCACTGCTCCTCCTTCGTTTATAATCTATGTTCAGTGAATATTTGTGGTGGACCTACCATCATAAAGATATTTCTTTTATTGTGTGATTTGGTCATGGAGAGTCAATGAAAGTAAATGGGAACATGTGGTAATGGTGCAGTTAATATTCCAGATTAATAATTTAATCTTACTTCTTTAACTTTACCTTCATAATGCATTTGTAGGAGCTATCCTCAAAACAGCTAACATGGCATTATAAGAATTGTAGCAATTCAGTTCTATAACTACTGGAAACAAAGACACTTTCAATGTGTAGATAATTTGTATGGCTAAAGCCCATTGCTTAAGTATTTGAGTGTGTCTAGGAGATATAAATATCGCTAGGCAGCACTCAGTGAGTTCTGGGAAACGAGAGCCTGATATATGGGGCAGCTGCTACTAATAAGCCACATCCCCGCCTCCCCTTCTGCCTGTGGTCTCAGGAGAAAGAAGAGATGAGATTGTGGCCTTCCTTCCCTCGGGGAGAGGGCCCCTCAGCTGTTGGCTTGCTGAACAAGAGCAGAGGGAGGGTAGACCAGCTGGCTGGGGACAGACCTTTTTTCACTGTGACCTCCCTCTTGGGAAATGGGCTCAAATAGAAAAGCAGAGAAGAGAGTCAGGCCGCCCCGGGAGCAGTGGACTGGACACGGAGCTGAGAAAGGCAGGCGGGATGCTCTATAAGACAGGCACAGGCCAGAGTACAGCAGCTTGTCTGGCGTTGGATATGGCACTTGAGCAAGGCACTTCCCTCTCTTTCTCTGTGTTTTCGATCAATAGACTAGAAATCATTGGCCAATCTCCATATATTCCCACCCAACTTTGAAGAAATTGTCTCCCGGGCCTGTTTTAAAAGTAAAATGAGGTGATGGACATGATGGCGCTCTAAGAGAAGTGTCACATGACTACACGGCAGTATTTAGTATTCTTCCAGTGGCCCCACTTTCCTGAGCATTTTCCTCATTGACCAACTGTCCTTCATGGAGAGATAATGAAGATCCTAATGAAATACCACCATGCTAGGGGTCATGCATTTCTTCACTTATCACTCACTACACTTTCTGTCCCCTTGCTTTCTTGCTTTTCCTATACCAGAAAAATGACATATAAGTGATATTTTAAAAAGGAAAATATCACCCATGTATGTGCCGACATAATATAATATCTGATTAAAAAGTTTAAAAAAAACTAAAGAACAGCAGATGAACCTAGATCTAGAGACACTCTAATGAGGCATCAACGGGAACTTTTGCTAGTTTCTTAAGCTTTTTGGCTTTTTCTTATCTCTACGATTATACTAAATCACATCGGATGGAGGCAAATCATCAATGGTAGGCCGGCGTGTAGGTGTTTCTCAGTGACCACGGTCCCTCTTCTAACTACGGTGTGTGTATACTCTGTAATGACTGCTTTTTTCACCAAAATCTTATTGGATAGGCTATATTTATTTGTTCTTTTGTGTTTGAACCTCAAGGTCATTTCCATCAGAAAATATCATTGGCCGTGCCCCTGTGGACACCCTTCTGTGCAGGGGTTGTTGTGGTTTCTAGGCTACCTTCCTGATTGTGCCAATGTCCAGGTCACGGCAGCGGAGAGGTGTGTGCAGTTCAGCACAACTTCTCAGCATTGGACACTTCCATTCTAGAATGATTCAGCACAGTAATAGGCATAAAATACTACATGACTTTCCTCTGCTTTTAATTTATATATTACTTCATCGCTATTTAGGCTAAGCTACTCTATTCTTATTTGCATGAAAGTAAAATTGAGAAAATTGGTGTGGCCTTGGCAAGGAGAAAAGGAAAAAGCGTGTGGAATAACTTCTGTGTTCTCGGCCAACGAATTAATCCCCAGAAAACGCATGAGCTCAGGCTCTCCCCTGCTCGGAAGGAACACACTTGGATGGATGGTTTCTGTTGTACTGTAGGAGCAGGCAAAGATGGACCTCTTGATGGCAGGCAATAGTAAGACGGGATGTCAAAGATTTGAAAAATCAAAATCATTCTTCCTGGGGATTAATGACAGAGATAAGGTGTTTCAGCTGCTTTTTAGAAAGCTCCTTTTGTACTGAGATTTTCTTAAAGGGTAATAATACTGCATTACTTTAAATAATCAATAGTTCTTTTGACAAAATAATAATCATATGTAAAGAGATTCGGGATGAAAGATCTCATAATAAATGTATGACAACTCTTAGCACTGGGATACCCATCAACATTGCTGTCTAATTCTAAGGTAGCAAAGTGTCTGTTAAAAAACCTTATTTTTCACCCTGAACACATCAACACTTGTAAGTATATCATATCCTCCCCTTGATTCTCAAAAGTGCCCTGCTATTTTGCCTCAAAGAATCTGACAATAACTTTGTCGTCTAATTGCGGGTGTGCTGGCGTCACTGTGTTCATGCTTCAGAGGAGACAGATACCCTCTTCTTACTCCTGGGAATTTATATTTATTCATCATCACCCCTTTTTTTTTTTTTAACTGATTCTGCCTAGGGCTCTGCACTGGTGAGAAGTCTGGATCCAGGCCTGGCCAGCCTCAAGCACTTCCCAAGTGAATTGGATGGTCAAGAGATCCCACTAGGCCTGAAATGACCTGTCCAGAGAATAAACCAGAATTTAAAGAGAGCTGGGAATTGACAGCAAAGGGACAAACACCAGGGCTATTAGATGAAGAGAAGGGAAAGACAAAAATACAGGAAAACAGCATCTGCACATCTGAGCAATGAGCGTAGTTGTGTTCTCTCTACGACAACCCAAGCTTCTCCTTTCTGCAGTCTTTGCATTGCACTAGCTTAGCTAAACCCAGAACTGAAGAATCTGACGTTCCTCTTCACACATATAAGCACTGAACACTCAATGGCTTACATAATCCTGCTACTGTCATCACTAAAGTACAATTATCGCGGAAATCAGAATGTTTGCATCAGCGTTCTCACCGCGTCCTCTCTGGGTAGATCCATTGACAAAAGAAGCCAAATTATAATTAGGAGCAAGGTGTGTTCGTTGAAAGGTCCACATTTTTCATAGCTCAACCTGTACAAACCTGACATCATGCCTCTCTCCAGGGTAGAGCCGTTCTTGTCTCGGAGACCAGGGCTCCAGGGTCTGTAGACCAAGTGTAAGAGGCCCAGACAATATTTGGCTCTATTTTCTAAGCTTCTCATTAGACCCAACTTCTTTCCTAGTAAGATATTAACGTCACACACCCCATAATGATGCTCCGGTCAACAACAACCACATACACAATGGTGCTCCCATAGGATTAGTTGCATAGAGCCTAGGTATGTAGTGGGCTATACCATCTAGATTTGTGTGGGTACACTCTTGATGTTCTCACAACGATGAAACCACCTAACAACGCATTTTGCAGATCATGTCCCATCTTTAAACAACACACGACTCCTTTAAAAGAGCAAATACCTCAGTCTGGTTGCAAACAAGTTTTGACCTTTGTCTCTAGGCGATTTTGCATGCCCTGCTTGGTCCATTATATGTTGATTTCGAGTTTGTCTCCCAGGGGACAGCATTATAGGTCTGAGTTATCTGCTATACCTCATTGTCACTCCCTCAGACTGACTGCAAGAGCTTCAGAACATCTATCAACATACCCATATCTGAGTAGGAGAGCTTGAACTCAGTCATCAAGCCAGCTTCTGGGAGGGGGAGCACCCAGACCTGTTTCCACTCTCCATCTCCCAGCTGCTCCACCGGGTGATGCTTGGGTCAGGCTGACAGATTTTCTAGCAAGTCCTGTTCAGTGAACCTTCTGTGACCTACCTTCTGTCACTGTGAGTACTCTGAGGGGTCTCTACCCCTGACTAAAATTTACACTTGACATCAATCCTGCTGCCTTATGCTGTTTGGGGAGGAGAAGAGATGGGGGAAGGTGGACAATGGTCATGAGTTATACCCACAATTCAGCCACCTGTCTATACACAACTGAGACAAGTGTGGCCAGGGGGTTGTGGTCTCCCCCAAGGTCACAGAGGTTTGCAGGACAAACTTCTTAGAGGGCTGTGCAGGAAAGTGATCATATCATAGTCAGCAGCTCTGCAAAGTGAGTCTCTACTGAGTAATTTTTCCTTAAAGACTTATTGACTCATCCAGCTGATGGGTAAAAATATCTTTGGCCAGGGAGCACCTTTATGTGAAGGGACTGTGTCCCATCAAAAATGCTGGGAGATTAACCAGTCCTTATTGTGATGTTTATGGCACAAGACTTGTCATCCTAAGATAGAAAGTGGGGGAAAGAGGTGCTTTCTGATCACCTCCTTTGTGCAAGGAATTGTGTGAAAGAATTTATAGGTGTTCTTTAATTTAATCTTTACAACATACCTGGTTAGGAGTTATACTACTGGACTTCCACTGATGAAGACAGTGAGGGAGGAGGAGGTGATCACGTGCCCAAAGTCACACAGTCATTATAGAGCAGATCTGGGGATCCATCTGGGCTGGTATTCAAACAAACCTGTTCTCTCCTCTATGCTGTTTGCTTAGTGAAAATTCACCCCATCGGGGAAAAGGAAGGAGGGAAGGAAGGAAGGAGAGAGGGTAGGAAGGAGAGAAGGAAGGAGGGAAGGTAGGAAGGAAGGAAGGAGGGATGCAAGGAAGAAAGGAGGGGAGGAAGGAAGCGGAAAGGAAGGAAGGAAAAGTAGGAAAAACACTCATGTAGACCCCAGAGGCAGATCAGCAAGCGAAGCTTTGATCATCTCTGCCCTAGGAATCCTAACAATGTGCCTCCGAGGTCATTCCCAGGTTTATCGTTGCTCTCTGTGAGCCCCCAGCTCCACTCCTAACACCTAATGTGTAGCAGACGACCTCAACTTAGCCCACCTTGTCTATATGGCCGGCCTCACCTACTCTCCCAGACAACACAGCCCGCATCCCTCTTAAGTGAAAAGAAGTTCTCCTTCCTCTCCGTCCTGGCGCCATATTGAATCATGAGTACTGAGAATAACCATTATCACCATGTGGTCATTAAGTGTTGTCCTTGTGGTGAGCATTGCACCACATACTGGAGATGGTGGCAAGATGTTTAAGAAACTCGGCTTTGTCTGTAAGACAGAGCCCCACCCTTACAGAGTTAGGTCTTATTAGTTGTTGGACTTTGAGAAAATCTCTTCACCTCTCTGACACCTCACATGTAACATGGAAATAATAATTCCTTCCTGGTAGTTCTGCTGTGAAGAAAAAAGATGAAGCATTAAATATGTCTAATATTGTACATAGCGGATTCTCAACAAATGGTAGCAACTCTTACTTTTATTAATATCAATTATTTATTTTGGCAAAAATGCCCTTATATGTGAAAAAGTTGTATAAAGTATTGCCCTATATTTACTTGAGAATTTAGACCAGACCACCAATAACCAGACATTTCTGTCTCCTGCTTCCTCTCTGCAGAAGACCTTTCCTTTGTCCCATTCTCTTCCTCCGCTCACCTCAAGGCTGTTTGCATCTTTCCCCTCTTCTCCCTTCTCCTACCTCCAGGGAAGTCGGGTCCCACCACCTCCCCAGGCTCCATGCTCCTTTATGCGTCGAGTCCCACCCACACTGCCTGCTCCAGCACCAGGATTTTGCACCTACTGTCATTCTCTCCCTCTCTGGCCCCTTCCTTCCTTCTTAGATGTGTGCGTAGGTGTACGGGAGAGAGAGAATCGCAAGAAATTCTTGTGTTTAAACTTTGCTGGTACACTGTGTACACTTCCAGCCGCAGTGAGCCCTGGGATCAGAAACTCCCCAAAATATTTTTATTCATGAGAGTTACCAAACAACTCTGTGGGCCCTTCTGGGCCGAACTCATCTTCTCCTCATTCATCTCAGGTCTGTGGCCTTGTAGAAAAGACTCTTGTCTGTTTCCGGAATTTACTTATTGTGCTTCATTAATAGTTCCTGATATGTGGTCCAGTTGTGAGGTGAGTTTTCCCTCCTTGAGCTTGATGGGAGGGTAAAACACAAGAATCCCAATCTGGGAGTCGCCAGTACCTTCCGCAGCCTGGAATTCATGGACCGTAAAACCGCCTCTCGTTGCAAAAGGGGGAAAACTGAGGTCAGTAAGGCTGGCTGCTAGATGAGGTTTTGCTCGCTTGTTTCACAGTTGTCACCGATGTTCAGTACCCTGCCCCCAGAGGCGCGCAGCATAGCGACCCCGAGTCAGGGTTCTGGAGCCCAGTGCCTGCGTTCGTGACTTACCTCTGTTGGATATTAACTACAACAACCTTGGACAAGTTACTTAACCTCTCTGGGCTCCAGTTTTCTCATCTGTAAGTGGGGGAAATGATTTGTATTAGTGTTGCAAAGAGTAAATAAATTAATACTTGTAAATCATCTAGAGAGTGGCTTGCACTAGGGAAGGCTCAGTAACTATGAGTTGTTATTACTGTTGTTATGGGATTTGCCCAGCTGCCTATGAAGAGAGAAACACTAGGGATTTGTAGAGTCGTGTTGAGCCTCTGAGGGATCATAGGGGGGCTGTGCCCCCGGAGTTGATTAGTCAGGGTATTGACACTAACTGCTGGAGCAAACAAACAAAACCTCAGTGAGATACAACAGGGTTTATTTCCTCTCATGTCAGGGATCATTTGCTTAGCAGATGGCATTGTGGTGATTCAGGGATTCTGACTCCTTCCATCTCATGGTACCAGAATCCGCTAGATCCTCCTTAGCTTCTTTCAATGGATTCTCTCTTCAGACAGTCAAAAATGAGAGAGAAAGGAAGAGAGAGTGAGAGAGAGAATCAGTCACGTGGGACATTTTATCTCCAAGCCTTGAAATAGTTTACGTTGCATTTACCTTCCTCCCATTATCGCAAGGTCAGTCACATGGCCCCATCTAACCATGAGGGAGGCTGGAAAATGTCACCTTCTCGTGTGCTCTGGAAGAGGGAATGATTGGTCAACTTCTTGCCAGTCTCTGCTATAGGGGAGGGATGCTTGGGGTGGGGGGGAGACAACCTCAGTGGAAAAGAGTCAGAGATCTCAGCTGTTCCCTTAAGTTACTCTGCATGGGCTCTGCCTCGCTGGCTCTCTCTCAGCAGCTTGGTGTAGGAGGAAAAAGAAAAAAAAGAATGCCTGTGTCACACAGACCTAAGTTTGAATCCTAGACCACCCCTTTCCCCAGTGATTAGCTACAAAAACTCAGGAATATGCTGACTTAGTTTCCTCATGTGGACCAGAATGAGAAAATTTGCCTTGAAGTGTTGTGTTTTCCTGTGTGAATCGTGTTGCTAAAGGAAGTTCTAGCTAACCCATTGCATTCGTGGGTTTCAGAGTTTCAAGAAAGGGCAGCCGCCATCTAGAAAGAGATCTTTCTCAGCTTTGGCTGACAAATAGAGATTTGTTAGTTTGAAACAAAATGATAGGTTTAAAAGCAAGACTTGAGGAAAAGAACGAGAGAGAGAATTTAGAAAAAGAAAAGATTTTCCTTTATTATATCAAGAATCAAATGTGAAAAAGTCAGACCACTATGGATAAACCTCTGAGTGTAGCAAATGCCCTTATTTCCTCCTCTGATATTTCTGCTTCTTGGCCATGAGGCTTGTAGCCTTAGTGGAGGAGGAGGAATTGTCATCGAGAAGTGACAGTCCCAACACCACTCCTTCCAGGTGGTTTGATGGGTGGGGAAAGGATGATGAAGGTAGAAGACTTCTTATTTCTCTTGCACCCAACACGATAGGAGAAGGCAGCTGGAGCCACATGCGGACAGGCAGGAGGAACTGTGGGGTCAATGCAGCAATGCTGCAGGCAAGCTAAGGGAGGGCTTGAAAGATTCTAGAAAAAGCTCCCAATCCAGCCACTCACCACCTGCATGGAGAATGGCACAACACTCGAGAGGCGAGGCAGAGGGGGCACTGCTTGCTTCTTGTGGTCTGTGTGTGGGTGCAGGGGTGGACCTTCTTTCATGCTCTGCTCAGGAGACACGGGGCTTCTGAAGGCTCATAAACCAGCAGAGCTGGGGTCCAGAAGGAAGGGCTGAACAGCCTAAGATGCTGAATTTGGGGGCAAAAAGCCAGGCACATGTGCTCCAGGAGTGGATGCTCGAAACTCAAATGGCCAGGCAGGGTTAGCTGCACCAGAGCAGTTAGCAGTGGAGACGGTCAGCCAGACCGGCCGCCCCGCAG
Organism: Tapirus indicus; assembly: GCA_031878705.1. Taxonomy (NCBI): domain Eukaryota; kingdom Metazoa; phylum Chordata; class Mammalia; order Perissodactyla; family Tapiridae; genus Tapirus; species Tapirus indicus. The sequence goes on along the minus strand of CM062923.1, from coordinate 4,964,750 downwards.
CAGGAACCAGTGAGGAATGACACTGAGTGTAGCAGGTCGGACTGATATTCCCTTCTCGCAGATGTCCTCCTCCCAGCCCCGCGGTGAGGAAGATCCAGAAGTTAGAGAGAGCCCCCCCGCCCGAATTATTATTATTATAAAATAGATAAAAATAAACTATGTATAAATTATTTATCCTCCTTATATTGAGAAAAATTGGAGGATCCTCCAACATGAAGATTTCCAAACTCAAATAAGATGATGAAAATGACAGTTCAAGAACTGCCTCCCGGTGCCAGGTAGGCTAGGGACTGTGGCTGTGACGGCGGGGACGGAGGGAGAGCACAGGGTGAAGAATGGCCTGAAGGTTTCTCGGTGTGCGCAGCGGGGGGACCGGTGGTGCCTTTCACCCACAGTGGCTCAGTGGAGAGGTGTGAGCCAGAGAGGCAGCGTGGTGAGACAACTCTGGATACTGATCATGGGGACAGGCAGGGATGAGCTTGCCTGGGCTGCAGAACACTAAGAGAAGGCGTGGGCCCTTCCCGTGTGCAATGTCTGGGTCAGGAGAGGGAGGCTGCCAGGGGGCCAGAAAAGAGAGTCGGGAGCGTCCTGGTCACCGAGGACAGAGAATGTTTCAAGAAAGAGAAACATCTTCAAGGTATGTGTTCACGATTCATCTTCTTTTCCCACTCCCAATAAAATCCATCTCATCTAGAAAATATATGTGATTATCCCTTAGTAGAATAGGACTTGTTTTTCTAATCAGAAGCACTCCGTCTGACTTCAGAGACTCAGTTTCAAGCTGAATGATCTTTAACCATCGCTTGAACTCTCTGAATCTCACTTTCCTAAAGTACAAAAGGAGGATTTTAATGATCACAAGTGATCCTACAGGCTCTTGTGAAACAAATGAGATGACATTGACTGAGGTGCTTTTGATGCTTCCGTGTACACATGGATGCTGTGTGTATGTGTTTATCGTCAGCCACAGGCTCCTCTGGCTCAGGGGCATTCCCTTACAAAGTTGGTCCTTCGTAAATGTTAATCTAATTAGTGAATGAGGAAATGAAACTTGCTCTTTAAGTCTTCTTTCAAAACGCCTGGTTCACGTACAGAAAGCATGCTTACACTTTACAGATATTCCAGCAAATTGCAAAGAAAGGAAAAAATAGCTTTTGTTACAGATGGCGTGTCTATAAAGCCATCTTCCAAATAGTTCAGCTTTTTTCAAGTTTCTAGTAGTTCACATGGTTATGTTTCTGCAGACAAGGAAATCTTCCAGTATTGCTTTATAACTGAAGTGAACACTTCACAAATACATTTTTACTTAGTTAAGAAGTTAATTTTGCTAAAGAGGAATTGCACAATTTGAAACACTGATCCCCAAAAGCCAAACTTCCAAGCTCTATGTTTCACATTTTATTTTCAACTTTTTCTGATTTACTCTTACATCTTGTAATTGGACAATTTATATCTTTATCTATCAGTCAATCATCAACCTATATCTGTATTTTTTATATCTATGTCTATATTTTTAATCTATTGATCTATCTTGTTTATCTAACTGGAGTCTGATGCCTGTAAGAGATAAATCATAAGTAGCTAATTCTTTCTTCATAATGTACCCTAACTTTCCATACTGCTTCACACAACACGCTCGTTAAAGAAATGTTTGTTCAAAGTAAGAGAGAACTTGTACTAATTTTACTTTTCCTGTTTTTCAGAGTCATTGTAGGCAATAAAACTAATATAATTTACGAAAGTGTTTACATATCCACAGTGGGTTTTTAATTTTTTTCAGATAGAATGAAGAGATACATTGAATTAAATTATCCATGAAAATGAATAGCTATTACTCTCTGCTTCTCTAGTTTTCCACGTATAAAACTCAAAACACTCGAGAATTCATGTCTGTCCCTTGCCCCCAGGCTATCTCTAAAGCATGTTGTTTTTCTCCAAAATAGTTTCACCTCTTTGTGACACGTGAGGATCAAGATTTAAAGCCTTTTTAATTTCTAACATTTAGGATCAGATCCAGTAAACATAACACCGTCTGACAACATAAATTCTTTCAAAGATTCTCCGTTTTTGTGGGAGTGAAAAGGGTGCCATAGGTGAGCAATTTGCCTCTCAGGAATCCCCGCCGCCTGCTCCCCGCCTATTGGAACTGCCGGCAGTAATTTAGTGAAGGTATTGTACAGCTGCTCACTTCTCTCGGATCTGAAAAACACAAAGCCCTTTAAGGTCTTTAATTTTGAAAAGAATGCATTATTTTATTTTATGGTTTTTTGAAATGTTATATCCTTAGATACGTTTTATTTCACTCCAGGTCATGCTGATATAGCACTTGATATGAAATTCTTTAGATGGATGGAAATTATTATTCATCTGATTTGTGTTTTCCAGCCTAAGGAGGACAATTCTTGATTGTAAAAAACTAATCTTATGTTGTATCCTATTTCATAACATTAGTTTATTTGGTCTATGGTAGAAAGAGAGAGATCAATCATCCCACATTACAGATAGGGAAATAATGCTCAGAGAGGTTAGGTGATTTTCCTGATGTCACACAGCGATTGGCAGAACCGTGAGTGAAACATGGCTCTTCTCTACCTCATTCTTAGACCTGCTCCACTGAAGCCATGAACAGCCTCCAACTCCCATGGCCACAGAGAGAAAGAGCAAAGGTGCTTCTGTTCCAGGTCTAACTCCCCCTGAGGCTGGGTTACACTGTACACCTTTAAGTTTCAGATACTGCTCACTCCCTATAATACGTTTTCTGTAAATCAAATAATTATAGATGGTTTCTGCCACTTACAAGTTTACCATTTTTATCATAAACACTGTATGAAAAAGGAATAAAATGAAAAGAACTCCAGTTTTCTCATCAGTAATACTTGTCCTCATGAAGCTGCGCAGGGGAGCAAGTTAGGTAATTCGTGTTCCTCCAACAAGAACAAATACAGAAGCGCATAGTATCCGCGGGGGATTGGTTCCAGGACACCCCCCCCCGCCCCGGATACCAAAACCCGCTGATGCTCAAGTCCTTTAGTTGGGCCTCGGTATCTGTCTGCGGGGTCCGTATCTGCCTGTGACTTCCTCATCCACGGATTCAACCGACCGCGAATTGTAAACACTACGGCATCTATGGTTGGTTGAACCCGCGGATAGGGAGGGCCGACTGTACACATGGAAGGAAAACTACGTGCTGGTCCCTGTTCTAGGAGCTGGGGACATAATGGAGAGTAAGACTGAAAAGATGCCTGTCAACAGGTTTCAATGGAAAGAGGTTAAATATAGGGAATAACGTGAACATTATTTGTCCTTGTCTTCTCATGTCAGGGAGAGCTATGAATCACTATTTTGTAGAGTACACTTAGCCCTAGGCTATGAATGAGTTGGGACGTCTTGGTTCTAATTTCTCTGTTCAATTAACTGATATTAAGCAAGATATTAAGATTGGATCCCAGTCTTCTCGTGTCTAAGTCTCTTCTGTTCTGATATCCAGTGTTCCCTTGGTGCCGAGTGGCCCCGACGTGCTGAGGCGCCAGTGTTACAGTGGGAGGCAGAGGGAGGCCCGGGGAAAGAGATTTCCCTGCAAGAAGTAGCCCCACGACCATCCTTTATTCTGTGCTCTGGTTTCCTTTGACTTTGAGTACAGGGTCGGGGGTGAGACTTCCCCCAGAAGCTCATTCTCGTTTCTCTCCAACAGAACTTAAACAGGAGTCACAAAAATGATAAAAGCGTGAGGATATAGGACCCTAGGGGACTTTCGGGAAACAAATTATTTAGCCTGGAGAAAGAAAAGCTGAGGGGTGACTTCATAAAAGTCTTTAACTTTAGAGCAGGTTAAAGGAAAAGTTCCAGAGCCACAAAAGAGATGGGTTAAGGGTGGAGGCACAGCATGCAGGCTCTCAGAGGCTGGTGGTGAACTCCCTCTGAGGCTGGGCACGGCTGGCTGGGACTTGGGCATGAAGACTCCAGTCGAGAACACAGCCCGGGGGGACCCCCAGCGCCGGGGGTCTCTGTTCTGTGCTCTGCCAGCAAGGGCCCACCCGGCTCAGTGAAGAACCAGGCAGGTCCTCCTTCTCTCTGCAGAACTTCTGTATCAGACACCCAAGCATTCTATGTTCTAATTTTCCTCCATCCCTGCCGTCAGTAATTCAAATCATCAAACATTGACTGAACACTTTTTATGTTTGATGTCAATCTTTATTTTCTTTGGATTTTCTGAAAAAAATTTTTCTAATCTGTAAAATAGAAATGAAAATATTCTAACTCACTGCCTTACAGAGTGATTATGAGTATATAAAAAAATAATCTGCAGGATTTCGGGGAACCTCACAGAAGTTTATTACCTAGGAGGGATATAGAGGGAGGGACGCGTTGTGCCACAGCTGGTTCCTTCCGATTCACAGGAGCCAAAGTCAAATATTTAGGAATTTTGTGAGCCAGGCATTAGAATGTTGATAACTTGAAATTGGCTATGGTGGGCATATTTACAATGCAGAAATTGGCAAATGCTCCAAATCAGGGCTTCCTCTGCTCCCCTGGAGAGCCACTTTACTAGCGCTTCCCTGGATATAAGTGCATTATATGAGATTTATATTTATTTATATTTGTTTGGAAAAAGGGGGAAAATTCCAAAGGCAGTATTTTAAACTAGTGTTTTATGTATGCATGTGTATGTATTTTAAAGTTAAAGTGATGTGCAGTTTTTTAAACAAAAGGTAGAAAGTGTTTTCATCAGGTAAAAGCTGACATGGATGGATGCCCATGACACGGGTCAGCTGTGCTAGCAAGTGCACTAGCTTTTCCTTTCCCCCGTCTGAGGAAGCTGACACTGGAGGGCTCTGAGCCACCCGTGTCTGACCGCTGCCTCACCTGCGGACGGCTCCCTGCACACAGCCGTCTCCACATCTACGGCTCCTTTGTTGAGCTCCCCTCCCTGATTCTCTTTGGTGCCGAGGGAGGTCCCAGGAGGCTGGGTGCCTCGCCCCTTGGTGCCTTCTTGGCCTGGAATCAGAAGCCCTGGAATCCTCCGTCGGTTGCCCACGCAGGCCTGCGCGTCTCTTAGCGTCCTTGTAAGACGGAGTTCGTAGCGCTGTTTCTTGCCTTCGTTTTGTCGTTGCTGCTATTCTTAGAGAGAGGCGTTACCATGTTTACCGTTTTGAAAAGTAAGTTTGGCCTTAGAAACCCATTTTATTGAAAAAATAGAAATGTTTTTTATGTTATCTATTTGCATATGGTAATGAGATTGCCAAAGACTTGATGGTTGTTGATAAAGAAACTTCTGGTGGTCAATAGAAAGTTGTCCTCAGAGAAAGGAACATGACCTACAAACCACTCCAGAATTGGCTGAACGGGATGTGGTGCATTTGCAGGGGGCAGAGCTGAATTTTTTTAACGGAATATTTCCAAATCATCTGGGGATAAAATAATGCATATAACACAGGTAATTATTATGCGCACTGGATATGAGAGAAGACAATTAATTCCACTACTGGGCTGTTTGCTCTTGGAATGCAAGACCGGCAGCCATCACTTATACTGTGGAATTCCCAGTATAGTGGCTGGCACCTGGCAGGTGTTTGATTCATACTCATTCAATGGGTGAAGAAACTGCATTCAGCAAGTCATAACTTCCCTCTGGGAACAAAACCCTCCTGATGATACAGTTTGGAAGGTAGTTGGTGCGGTTGGAAGAACATGAATTATGAAGTCAGTTAGACTTTTGTTAAAATCCTTGTCAGCATATTTGCCTGGATAAGCAACTCATTGTTTTTGACATTTGTTTCACGTAAAATGGAGATCATAACTACATTGCAAAATCCCTGTGAATGTTAATCAGAAACTGTATTTAAAATATATAAAAACTATTTTAAACATAAGCTATATTTAAAGTAGACCTGTCACATGGGATGCTTAAGTAAATGTGAATTTCCCTCTCGCCCTGGGAATCTAGGACCCTCTCTCAGGGAGGACTTTATTTGCTAATGGGGAGGGGTGTCACTTGATTCAGGACCCAGGCAGAGTGGAGCCACAGGGCCCACATCATTACACGCATCTGAGAGGAGGCTGATGCAGCAGAAGTGTACTCTATGGAAAACACTCGTATGTTTTATTTTAATGATTCATTTGCACTCCGAAGAAAAAGAGTGCTTTTCATGACCGTGAGTTCACTGTCAGTGAATTCATAACAGTGCACTGACGATACGGGATAGGAGTGATACACACGCATCAGGATGTGAAGCCTTGTGTGCAAGTGGAGAAGTGACCCCAATAAGCATCCTGCTCTGTCTCCATGGTTTTGATCACCACTCAGCACAATCAGCTGATTAGACCTTCAGAGGAGCACTGTAACTTTGTCTTCTTAGAGAATCTCACCAATAACTACTTCTGTTTTCCAGTTTAATGGTTGGTGGCTCTGGCTGTGGTTCTGTGGTTACCTGGTACCACGGCTGCTCATTTATTTCTCAAGGGGGAAATGATTTATTCAGCGACCCTTTACTAATCTGCCTCCTGGTGCCAGGAGCTGTGCCGAGCTCCAAGAATGTGAAAATACATACAAACACGGTCCCTGTCTTTCTGCCTGGTCGGGGCCGGAGACGTGCTCTCGGTTCATCTCACTGAAATGTCCTGAGTGATCCAGTGGCGACGCGGACGGGAAACTCTAGGAGAATTGACGGGGCAGCAGAACAGCCCTGTAGGGAGTTGGGAATGGAAATGACATTGAGGGAGACTTCCAGTACTCCAGGCTGAGAAAACGTGAGCCCCTGGGCGGAACCAGGCCCCTGGAGGACGGAGGCCGCATGTGCCGTGTGAGTGCTTGGAGCCACGAGGACGGGAGAGGGCTAAGCTTTCACCTCGGCCATCCCTGGGACTTGACGACCTTCGGTGTCCTCCCTTGAAAGATTTTCTTATAAAACAAGCTGTTCACCTACACTGTGAGTTTGACCAGGGCTTCCCGCCTCAGTAATTCACACCTCACATTCTGAATTCTTTTCAGAGAGCTGTGCCTTACAGATCTGCTCTCCTGGGACAGGGAGCGCGGTTAGGTCTATCCCAACTCTTGCCTTTAATGCTGGCCGCACTTCCCTAAGTAGGCATGCCTCCGTCTGAACTCCTGACAGTAATAAAATTACAGCTGTATTTATGGTGACAGAAGCACTGAGCTGTCGCCTGGCTGATGACGCATGAGCTCCATACATTATGGGAGTGAAGGCTTTCCTGACATATATCTCAAAAGATGTAAGAAACGCTTCAGTAGCAGGTTAAATTCATTAACGAGGAAAAGTCAGAGAAGAATGAGAGAGACTTCAAGATGAAGATGCAGATATAGACAGCTTTTTTGTTGTTTTGTTTTTGTTTTACCCGTAGGCTGTTCCAAAATATTCAAAATTAAGTTGAATGCCTCTGACTTCTTAGGAACAAACTTACCTGCCATTTTCATTCAACAATTAAGATAACCACTGTTGATTTGTCTCCAGTGTTTGGCCCACTGAAGATGCTTTTAAATTATTATATTAAAATTCTATCACTTGTGTGAAGATTGCCAATAAGGCTGGACAGTATATTAGGAACATGAACTCCAGAGAGACAGGCAGATCTTAGTTTAGTTTTTGGCTCTGCTGCTGTATGACTGAAAATATTATTTACCATCTCTGATCTTCAGTTCCTTCTCATGTAAATGAACATAACAGTCCCTACTCAGCTGAGTTGTTATAAAGTTTAAGTGAAATAAAATATTAAAATTCACAGGGTATGCCTACAGTGAATACTCATTAATTAGCAGCTCTTATTTATACTATGTGAAATGAAAAATGATATTCCCAAGAAAAACTGAGACAGCTTATGTAGACATTTGGGTCTTCAGATATCTGTTATCAGTTGACTCTCTCCAGTTATAAAAAGAAAAATAGAATAAATTATAATTATCCATAACCATAGGGATAGTTCAGGTAAAAATATATCAGTACAGAACTCATAACATTTTAGAACAAGGGAATTTGTTCTACTTTCAGAAGCAGCTATCAGTGAAAATGTTGAGTTTTGTAGAAATAGGGAAGGGCTTGAGGTTGACAGATCTGGCTGGAGCCACTGTCCTGTCACTTCTTAGACCCGTGGCTTTGGGCAAGTCATTCGACGGCCTGCCTGCTCCAGACCTTCTTTTCTATAGCAACAAAGTAAAAATGATAACATTTCCCTCTTTGTGATGTCTTAGTGGTTTAATAAGGTGCCAGGAACACTTCTGGCCAGTGAAGTTACAAAATTAACACTTCTCATGCTTAAGCCATGTGAGATTAGCGGTCACTGAGGAAAGGTTATAAATCAGACCCAAAAAAGCAGCAGGAGTCTGGTGCAGGGCATGCTGGTGAAAAAAGGACAAAAACCAAAAAAGGTCTAAGCCCCATAAAGAGAAGGAACCTGATGATACTGGGAGAGTTATCGGGCGATGCCAGAGGACAGAGCGCGTGGAGAACGCAGTCGGAGCAGGAAGGCACGTCAAGCAGGCACCACAGCCTGAGAGTTGACCAGATTTCAGGGTCCCGTCGGAGCTGTGGAGCAGACACAGCCAGCCAGGACAGGGAACTCGGGAGAGAGGCCACACACGCGAGAACTTGCTGCAGGTCCAAGCTGCTTCCACGAGGATGGCCTGAGTGCTGGCCGCACTCATTTCCTAACTCATTTATCTGTTATAAAATCATATCCTGTAGACCCGGTACTCATAGGACTATAAGTGTCATCGGAACCCGAGCCCCGCTCGACACACAACATATATCACGTTTGCCCTGTTGATACCACAGAGTGATTTCACATGTAGAGAGACAATACTGGGCATTGTTGCAAAGTTGGCTTCTGCATTTCAAGAAAATCGGGGTTGGGTCTCTTTGTCTGGGTGCTCAGACAAGAAGTGAGCTCTCGCACGTGAAGTGTCTATTGAGTGAACGATCTCCCAGCGTCGTCAGGAATCCTAGTGCAGCAACGACTGAGAAATCTTTCTTTCTTTTCCGTGCTATTCCCTCCATGTTGGAGGCTAGGATTACTCAACCCCGCTCCAGGTGCAGTGCTGACATGCATCTTTCTCTCCACCGTGCTGTGATATTGTGAAAGAGATCATTTCTGCCCAGACACTTAAACCCGTGTTCTCTGTCACATTCGATGGTAGGATTTCTCTTGCCTTTATTAGGTTTACATTATTCGGAAACTGTATAAAAGAGCCATTGTTTTACTGAGTTAGAAAAATAAATTAAGTCTTTGAGTGGTGGATGACTTTGATAAGAAACTCTATTTGTGGATGCATAGGGAGCTGATATTTCGATGTCTGTGTGGCTGAGGTTATTTATCCAGCACGGCTCCAGCTGGCCTGTAGGTTCAGGTGACTGTGCACCAGCCCCTGGCTCTGCAGCTCAGAGCAGCTTTTCTGCTCCGTTTGTTAAATGGGGTGTTCGTTTGCAGCACACGGACTTCAAGCATGAGCTCTCCGTAGGCAGTGTGCTCCTGGGTGCGCTGAGGGTTTCAGCTCGGATTCCTGCTCCAGTTGAAAACCAAACATTTCTTTTGTGGAAAATAAATTGCTAGCACTTTGGGAGTATTCTAATGAAAGAACCCAACCCAAGGTTATTCCACAGGGAGATGGCACTGCAGCCTGAAATTCATTGGTTGGGCTGTTTGTCTTGGCAATGAGTTGACCTCAGTTAAAGAACTAGAGACAATAAAAGAAAAAATTAAAAATGGAGAAAAAACTGAAATTAGCATTCATTGTCTACTTAGAATTAGTGTCCTTACTACAGATCTTACAAGGATATTTACTTAATCTTCTCAATAAGCCCTCTTTTATAGAAGAAGAAATAGAGGTTAAGATAGATCAAGTTACTCACTCAAAGTCATATTCCTAGAAAATGATAGAGCTGACTCCAATGTCACTGCACCTTCTATTAGCTCTGGTTAACCTTGTGGCTTCATGCTCCATCATCATATTATACAATAGCACACACTCAGAGTTAACCTTGGGTGATGGTGTTTCTTGACTACTTAGATTGGTAAGTGAACCAGTCACATAAGGGTTACTTAAAAAAATTTTTTTAATACAAACATTGAAGCACAAAACAAAGGTATTTATGTATGCCTGCATTTGGTACTTATATAGATAAAATATTTTATGGCATTATTATTCTTTTTAAAAATTAGTAAGCATAACTTTGGAAATGAAAGGAGTCTATAAGACTACAGGCAAAAGAAACTCTGTATAACTACCATACTCTAGTTGATAAAATAGTTTCTCATGTGGGTACAGATTGATAATTCTTTTACCACTGTATGTGTATACTGCAGTTGAACAATTAAGTAAATGGATGGCAGCAAGTGATGAGTCTAGTTTCTCACTGTTGGAGTGGGAAGTTACAGATAAGCAAGTAGAGAAGGCTAGAACAATCCTTGTACTAATGGATTAGGGTTAAAGACATCAAAAACTCACGATTATCTTAATCTAGACACAGAAGACTACATACAGAAACATTTATAGATGTGTACACACACACAGATGGGCATACACACATGTACACATGTACATATATTTCCTTGTTCCATCAGTTTGTGCGGGCCTAGAAGCAATGACATCCCAGTAGCAATGAGCACATCTAATGCCCAGATCTTGGCTTCTAATACCATCCTTCAATAAGAGGAACCAGAGCTCTTTGTAGAGATGCCTTGTTCTAAAACTAGCACAGAAATTTTACAAGATGATCCCGGAGCATCTCGCAGCACCAGAAAATAAAATAGTGTTCAAAAAAATTAAAAACCACACAAAAAAACTAAAAAATACCAAAATGATACGATGCAGGAATAAACTGAAAGAGCTTCCAATGGCTAAAACTGGAAAATTTGAGCAAAACCAAAAAACAGCATTGGATTATCCCTCGAATTAGAAAATAAACACCCATGAGTCCATACTGGTGTAATAAATGACTGAATAAATAATTGGAGGAGAATAGACAAATATCCTATGCAGAAAAATTCCAAATAAGTTTTGTAGATATTCTGCCTTCAGGAAGATGGAGCATAACTCACTACTCCTTAAGTGTGGGCTTAGGGTAATTTGCTTCCAAAGATTATAGTGTGGAAAAAAGAGTAACTTTACAGCAGAGACGACCTCGGCAGCTGATCAAGATCAACAGCAACAGTGGTAAGTCATGTTCATAGTATGCATCCTTCATATAGGGTGATGAGAACAGCATTTTACCTCTGTGGTTTTCTCCTCCAAAACTGAGAAAAACATCAGAAAATCCAAATTGAGGGACATTCTACAAAATATGTAACCAAAGGTCTTCAAAATTGTCAAGGTCATCAAAAACAAGGAAAGTCTGAGAAATTGTCACAGCCAAGAGGAGCCTAAAGAGACATGACAACTAGATGTAATGGTGGTATCCTGGAATACAAAAAGGACATTTGGTTAAAAAATTTAAAAATCTGAAGTGTAGAGACTTCCTCAGTGATAATGTATCAATACTGGTTAATCAGCTGTAACAAATGCTTCATGCTAATGTACGAATTAATAACAGGGGAAGCAGTGTGAGAGATACGGCAGCTCTGTGCCATCTTTGAATTTTTTCAAAAATCTAAAATGGTTCTAAAGTAAAAAGTTTATTTTAAAAATCAGTAAACACTTTGAAACTCTAATAGACTGATTGAATACACTTTTAACTCAGGATGGCAGCTCTTCTCTAAGGGTACAATCAGACTTGCAGGAAGGAGCAGGCAGAGAGCATACTGGAAGGAGTAGGGCTTCTGAGTGCCTGCAGGGGGCGCTACACCCTGATCACTCCACTGTCAATGACCAATGTCCTGTCTGTACTGACCAGCTGGATGATTTTAAGCTTCCTCTCACACTTCTCTGCCTGGGCTCCGAAAAGCAAAGTGTATGCCTTGGAGCCCCTTCATAGTCAAGCCCTTGGGCACTGGAATGGAGAGGATAATGGTGTGTGGTTGGGACATCTCCTGTGTGAAATAACTCAGGGGCCCTTGACACTTGTCACAGGTCATCAGGGTGGGATTTTAGGCAGATGTGCTGGGCTGTGTTTTTTAGTTATGGTTAGGTATCTGTACAGCCAGTTCTGGTGGTCTAGTAGTTGAGATCCGGCACTCTCACTGCTGTGGCGGGTTTGTTTCCCGGTCAGGGACCCACACCACTCGTCTGTTGGTTGTCATACTGTGGTGGCTGCATGTTGCTGTGATGCTGAAAGCTATGCCACTGGGTTTCCAATACCAGCAGGCTCACCCATGGTGGACAGGTTTCAGTAGAGCTTCCAGACTAAGACAGACTAGGAAGAAGGACCTGGCCACCCACTTCCGAAAAATTGGCCATGAAAACCCTGTGAATAGCAGCAGAGCATTGTCTGATAGAGCACCAGAAGGTGAGAGGATGGCGCAAAAAGACCAGGCAGGGTTCCACTCTACTGGCCACAGCCTCAGCAGGAGTTGGGATGAACTTGAGGCCACCAAGTTTACAGAGCCACTTTCGCCTTCCTGCTTCACTCTTCAATGAATTGTAGTTCATGTAGTAGAATCCAGATTGATTGGACCAAACGTCACTAAGTGATTGACACAATATTTACATGTTTTATCTCCTTGTACTTATACCTTACTTTGTTCCTGAAAAGTTTTCTGTGGCTTACACAATTATATTCAATGATATTATGAGAAAAAAGAGAAATTAAAGCCAAAATTCAGCTGAAGGACAGGTTATGAGGAAAGATAAAAATGAAACCACAAGCGGGAGATGACCACAATGAAAGTCTACTCTGAGGTTCTGTCATTTGCTAACAACGGACCCAAAATATGGTTCTGGATTTTCTAGCAACCAACATATGAAAATAAATAGGATTAGATATGTAATTCACAGTGAGATAAACATGGGTCAGTTGGAAAGAAGGTTTTCAGGTTCTGGAAATGTTCTGTTTCTTGGTCTGGGTTTGTGAAAATTCGCCATGCTGTGGACCTCTGTTACGTGAAATTTACATATTCTACTTAAATAAGTTTTTAAGTCAATGGAAAAGATTCAAGTTGAGTAAAGTTGGAAAAAAAGCAAAGGGAGTTATTTGATATCAGACATTAGGAGGAGACAGAATATCAGTTGCTTCAGTTACTCTTCCCCAGTGAATTCTCCTGTGGAAGACCCTGTCCCATAGGTGAGTAATGCACACCCGTCCACCTCTCATCCCTCCGTCTGATTAAAATAAACACAACAGCGGTTTAGTCCGCGCTTGGCAGCCCGGGTTCGCAGGTTCGGATCCCGGGCGCCCGCAGACGCACTGCCTGTCAGCCCTGCCGTGGCGGCGTCCCATATAAAGTGGAGGAAGATGGGGACGATGTTAGCCCAGGGCCAGTCTTCCTCAGCAAAAAGGGGAGGAGTGGCAACGGATGTTAGCTCAGGGCTGGTCTTCCTCACAAAAAAAATAAATAAATAAAAATAAACACAACAATGTTGTTCACTGGGGTGTCTTTATGTTTCTCGGTGAAAACCAATGGCGTCATGATAAAGTCTTGTTAAAATTATGAGAAAGTGGGCTCCAAGATGCTGTTTGTGATCCGCAGACGTGCAGGGCGCCTTGCTCCAGGTCTGCAGCAGTAGCCTGCTACCTGTCCCACTGTCCATCTCTTGTCCCACCACAGTCCGTTTCCCCACAGCAGACAGAACGTGACTCCTAACACTCACCCAGAGCCTGCCAGACCCGCGCGATCCGTCCCTGCCCACCGTGCTGTCATCTTTTCCTGGTACTGGCCCCTTTGTCACCAGCTTTGGTCACACTGACCAAACGACAGCTCACTGTCATGCTCTCTTTGCTGCCCTTGCACCTGCTGTGTCCTCTCTCTTCAGATCTTCACTTGTCTGCTTCCTTCTCAACATCCAGGTCTCAACATAAACACCACCTTTCCAAACCCTCCCCAGACAATGCCCGCCTCCTAACCTCCCCGTGCTCTCTCCATTCCCGTGTAATATTCCTCACAGCATTTTTTGATATTTGAAATCATTGTACACTTTTAACTATTTAATGTTTATCTTTTCCAATGAGACAATATATTTCTTAAAGACAGAAATATAGCCTATCTTTTTACCAACCATTCCCCAAATTCAAGAACGGTACCTTGCATGTGGCACAGATGAAATAAATGTTTGTTGAATAAAGAATTAAATGAATAAAGAGTGAAGAGAGAATGTAGATTACTAGATCAAATGCATATCTTTCTTTTAATTCTTCCTAAATAGTGTTACTCTCAAATAAGCTTTTGGCAAATATGAAATAGAGCAGTGATTTCAAAGTTATTCTCATTGATAAGTGCCTGGAGGGTTGGTATTCTTGGTTACTGGATGCATATAATGCCCTAAATTCCTTCAGTGCCCTGGCTATTAATTCCTTGGTATCATTTTTAAACCACTCTTAAATCAATAAATGCTTGCTACAAGTAACCCTAAAGCATTTCTAGAATTTCCGTGTGAAAATCAGCTCGACAGAAAATCCCCTGTATACCTGAGCATGAGCCTTTTTGATATCTGTTTTAGAGCTATTGTTTGAACCTGTGATTGTGGTTTTTCTGCCCCAAGCATCTTATGCAGCAGTCCAAAAGCCATCTCAATGTATTTCAGTTTTTGCCATTTTGGCGAATGACCGCTTATCTCAGTTATGTGTCTTTCCACCTCTATCAGGGGCTTCCCCCAAATGAATTTAGTAAATGTCATAGAGTTTTTGTTTTACTTAAGATAACTCCAAATATATTCTCCAAATTTGGAGGCAATCCCTCCAGTTGTTTTCCTAAGATGCGGTAACAGAACACAGTCATAAAATTGTTTTTAAAACTACTGGAATCATGGTGATGGTTAACAAGCACATATCTGGAGTCCAGAATTCCCAGACCCCCTGATCCTCTTCAGTGAAGTGGTGCTTGTTGTGCTGCAAGTGTGAGCGCGCTCGTGGCTGGCTCATGGAATTCCCTGTAGAATGCCCTGGGAGGTGGCATCAGGGCCCTCACAAGAATCCACATGTTGAAGCCCTAACCCCCAGTGTGATCGAATGAGGAGAGGCGGCATTTGGTAGGTAATTAGGTTTAGATGAGTTATGAGAGTGAGGTCACATAATGGGATTAGTACCCTTATAAGAACAGGAGGAGACACCAGATCGCTCCCTCTGAAGGGATGCAAGGGACCAGGTGAGGACACAGTGAGATGACAGCCATCTCCAAGCCAGATAGAGAGCCTTCACCAAGAACTGAATCTGCTGGCACCTTAATCTTGGACTTGCAGCCTCCAGGACTGTGAGAAATAGATGTCTGTTGTTTGAGCTGCTCAGTCTGTGATGTTTTGTCATGGCGGCCCGAGGTGACTAAGACAGTCACCCTGAAGGCATTGGGAATGGAGCAGGAGCTGGGTGTGTGGGGAGCTGGCAAGGGGCCTTCACCAGGAGACAATGAAGTGACTAAAATCCATGAATAAGAGTGATCTAAGGGGGGAAAATATGGTCATGCCATTTGTGAACATATACGACATACTTCCATAAACTTTTGAATAAGAACAAAAGGGTTTGGGATGTGGGTGTCAGAGCTTTGTGTTGAGAGCTGGGTCATAGATTTAAGTTTTGTAACTACTGCTATTACAGAGGCCATATTTTTTTCCCTACCTGGTATAATTCTGGAAAGTATCGGTTAAACAAAGACACATATAAATATCTCTTCTCTGTAAGCAATCCCAAGCATCTTGACAAAAGCATCTTCTCCATCCTTACCTCTTCAGGACCTAGGTACGCCTAGTCATTCCCAGTGGTGAGATGGAAGGTTCAGAAACAGCCGTGACCTTGGGGTATGTCTTCCCACAAGGACGGTGATGGGGGTGGGAGAAGCCAGTTGCAAGTGCTGTGGGAATTCTGCTCTGGGAGGTGGCACACCAAATCTGAAGGAAAGGCAGCCGGCTATTTGGAATCCCGCTCAGGCGTCTGCACCTGGAGGCAGGGAGTTTCCGTGAGAGTGCTTTTGGCTGCAAGTACCTGAAACCTTGGCTCACCTGCTAACGAAGAGAAGAAAGACTTGTAGTATCTCGACTAACAAGACACCCTGATGTAGAGTGGCTCAGGGTAAAATACTCACCAATGTCTTGGGGCTTCCATCTTTCTGCTCACCTCTTCTTGGGTTAGCTCCCCATATGGTTGAGGAGAGCTGCCGCAATGCAGGACCCCTCCTTCAGGCACATCCACATCCAGCAGCTGAAGAGATCACCGCTGCCTGTTGTATGTCTTATCTTGTCTTATTTTAATTAAGGGGAAACCATTCTCAGAAGCCCCCAGTTGACCTGCCCTCACATGTCACTAGTCAGAACTACATCACAGAACCAATGACACAAACCAAGGACTGGCAGAAAGAATGGAATTATCGTGATTGGTTTAGACAAGAGGGGATTTAGGTTTGATTCAGGCTTAGGGCCATTTTCCCCTTAAAATGTGGTTATCCTTAGGGGTCTGATAATAGAAAATAAACGAAAAATGGATGTTGCAAAGGACATCAACAAAGGCTGATATGGAGGGTGGGAAGGCAGAGGGAATACAGAGTCATACAGGAAGTCATATAGATGACTTCCTACTGCCACCGGCAGAATCAGCTCAAGCGTGGGCCACATGCTGGGGAGTGAGGGCAGATCTGGGGCAGGAGTCTCCAGGGAAAGGAGTGCATGCTGAGGGAAGAGTGGGCAGGGTGAGCACTGAGTTGGTTGAAAACACAGAGACTCAGTAGTGGCAGATGGACACAGCAGCTTAATTATCAGAGTGAGAGGAACACAAGCACAGGCGTGCTAGCTTTCCAGACTCCTCACCACCCCGTCTTATCTGTAATTCCGCAGACATACCATGCTCACCTCTTGCCTTCAACTTTTATACACTCACAGTTTCTCTGTCTTCAGTGAAGACAAGGCTCTTTGTCCTCTTCTCTGTGCCGTGGGTCCTGTTAAATGCCTCCTCTTCGCTCTACATTAGCTCATCCTCTGCCTATCGCAGCACTTGTCACCGACATTGGAGTCTTGGATTACTTCTTCAGAGCTCTCACTAGCCCTGACTCCTTGAAAACATGACAAATATTATTCTATCTCTAGAAACTTTCCCATGGCTGGGATCCTAATAGACATTCAATAAATCCTTGCTGAATGAAGACCCACGTTGTCTCCTAAAACCCTTTAACCCAAGTGCACAATTAGTCCAAGACCTGGAATGGGGCCAGATTTGCAATCCAGGGGCTAAATGATTCTGATTGAGAGGAAAGTCAGTTACAAAAATCTGGGAATTAAGCAAGGACAACTTCTTATGGATATATAAGACACCACATTTTAACTCATTTTTGCTTTTTCATAGCACGACAAAGATATAATCACTTACCTTACAGCTTTGGAAAACTCGGTTTGGGTGAGACTCTAAACTTTGTATCATAAATCCATACATAAAAGATTTAATTGTTAACATTCGCCTTTGCATTGTGAATCCATGGAATTTCCTTTGTGTTACTTTATTGCTTGAATGCATTTGAAAATAATACAATATCCATTTAAGGAGAATTGAGCAGAGGGGTTATTTTAGTCTGAACACATGAGTTACTAGCTCTTTAAAATAAATATCCATTAAATAATAGTAATCTGTAGATGAATCTTATCAAAAGGCTTGAAGGTGACCATGGTTAATGAGTTGGTCATTATTACCCTTGAAAAAACCGTAGCTCTCCAGGGGAAGGACAATTCCTTCGAGTGGAGCCATTACAGTTGACTGTACACTCAGGCAACAGATAACCGTTTTGTGAGATTTCCTTTTAAGTCTCGGTTTTAAAAATTAGGAGTTCAAGATCACTAACAGAAAAATCGGTAGCCATGTTTTTGGACGTTTTGTAGCTGTGTGACCTCTCTGAGCTTCCGAGTCCATTTCTGAAGTGAACTCGTATGTTATAGTATATAATATATACATCTTGTCTCAAATCGAACGTGGTAATGCTTGTGAAATTGCTTTAAAATTATGAAATGCTGCAAAAGCCTTGATGTTATCATCTTTTGTAGTATTACCGTGATGGAGAATAAAACAAACTTGATAATGCTCTCAGCCTGGAGCTCAATTGAGGACATAACAGCTACTTGTGAAACAATGACAGGGATTGGGAACACCATTCTTGGCAATTCTATCCCAGAGGATCCAGGAGTCAAGAGAGGAGGTGGGGATATTATTATGATGCTTGTTATGCACATCTGTCTGTTTTTTTCTATAGAAGAAACAGACACACCCCCTTCCTTTTGGTACAAACAAGTACCCGAGTCTTTCCCCTACCCGGCGCATATAGCCCCTGATATAACTAGTTGTAAGGTTTTACTTGGGTTTTAGTTGACTGCCCCTGCTCAAGCACAGAGAGCAGATTTGCAAAGGACTGGAGAGGGGGACTGGAAGCAATTTGATTGGACACAGGACCAGAGTCCAGTCTGTACAGCTATGTTCAATTTCTCCTCTGCCCCCCACCGAACCCTACCCACAGCCCGCATGTAGGCATGCTGGGTTCCAGTCGTGCCCACCTTCTGCCGTGTCCGATCATAACATTCTCACTCGCATCTCTTTGCATGTGCTGTTCTCTGCCTAGAATATCTTTCCTTCTCTTTTCCACCTAGGAAATGTATATTTCACCCTCAAGAAAAGCACAAATGACAGTTGAGTCCTTCTAAAGAGTCCCAAGTAGAGCTAGTGACTGGCTTTTTTATACTCTTATAGTACTGCTCAATGACAACAGTCACGGCATTCACCACACTTCTATACATTTTTCTTGACTATAAGATGGCCTGAAGTCTTATTGTTCTCCACTGTGGTAGTCATGGTACCTAACAGTTATTGAAGACATGAATACATGACTGTATGTAATGTTCTGTGTTCTTACAAGGAGAGTAAAATAATGGAAGATTTGAGAGGTTTGGCTGTTGGAGGTGGCCTTAGCATTTGAGCCCACCTGGAGAATTGTTCAATGTTGAGTAGGACCCTGGCATCCTTTATCGACTTCTCTTCAAGACACAAAAGGAAGTAGGGTGGGACAATGTCTTTTTACACACTGGCCAATATTGGTGGATCCTGCACTAAGATAACCTAATATTTTAAAATAAAATATGTCTCTTTACTCCCCTTTAAAAAAATCCAGTCCCCTTTGAACACAAATCATCAGCTTCACCCTGTCTTGTTGCTGTCATCTACTGAACTCCCAGTCATTCCTGTTCATCCATTAGCTCTTGGTTCCTGTTTTTCTCTACATCACTTTTCCTGGCATCCCTCCAGGTCACATGAATATTAACAAAGAAGATCCATTCAATTCTCTGGAGTCTCAGTTTTTTACCACCTCCTCTCCAATGACCTGTCTTCCATACCTGGCTCGGCTACCCACAGTCATGGTCCTACCTGGACTTTGCCAAAGGGGATGGAGACCTTCCACTTTCACCATCCCCATGGCTCTTGTTCATCATCTTATCACATGCCCTCTTTGCTTCAGCCTCCATTGTCCTGCACTATATGCACCCTCATACAAACATCCTCATCCCTGTGTCCCCCAATCCCCTGTCCTTCTCAAATGCAAAAAAATAAGCCTGTCCAATCAATTCTCAGGCAAACCCAGGCTGCTTCTGTAGCTACGTGTTGCTGGATACATTTACACAACTGTGATGTCTAATACCTATTCCAGTTAATGTCCAAAAGCATTGGCAGACACTTATATCACGTTTCCCAACTAAATCTAATAGCCTATTCTCAGAGTTGACTATTTCATACTTTCTCTCTAAAATTCTAGTGCTCTCATGCCCTCAACTCTCAGCTGATGACCCCACCTCATACTTGAAGAGAGATGCACTAATCTCTTTGAATTTGTGTCCACTCACTATGACTTTTTTCCTATTTTAAAGACAGAAATATCGTGGCTTCTACCTAAAGTCAGTCTTTTCTTGTATTCTATATCCCATCTTCTCCCATGTACTCAAGAACCTGCTCTGGCAGTATTTTGCATCTCTGCATAATTATCAATGTCTCACTCTTTGCTAGTAATTTCCACCAGCTTACTGTCTCACTCATGTTTAATATTATCTTTCTAAAATATTTAACCCCTTTTGATCCCACATCTCTCAAACAAAGCCTCCATTTCTTTCCTTTACTCCTCTTCACAACCTGATTCTTTCTATTGGCACTTTCTCACATATTTTTTTTAAACTTCTTCATTTGGATCTTTGTTGCCACCATTCAAATGAAATATTTCTTATTAAGGTCAGCGGTGACCTTCCTCTTCCCAAATTGACTGATTATCTCTTCCTTACCTTCCCCAATTTAACAGCATCTGGCACAACTGACCCTCAGCACTGTCTTCTCTGGGTGTCGGTAGCATCAATCTCTTCTGCTTCAGTCCTTTCTCTCAGTCTCCTACGCTAGCTCCTCATCTCTGCCAGAACTCTAAATATGTAAGTGGCCTAGGTTCTCTCCTTTTCCTCCATCGCTTTTCTGTCTCCCTTGACTCCTTAAGTAATCTCATCCATGTTCAGTGGCTCTGAATACAACTTGTATCCTGACGTCTCCCAAATTTTTCATCTCCAGACTCAGCCAATCCTATCCTCTCCAGCCTCAGTTATCTGCTACCTCGTCATCAGCCCCAGTTTTTCTTTGTTGTGTTCAATACACAGATTATGGACTCTAGCACATTCTCTATACAACATCCACAGTGTTTATTTAAAAGTATACAATGTCATATGATTCTCTTACTTAAAACCTGCCAATGTTTTCCCACTATAATTTTAATAAAATCTAAACTTTCAATCATAACCTTTTATGATTTGGCTGCTATGAACATCTCTTACTTTTATTTACCATAATCTAGCTGTATTAGACTTTTTCATTTAAGGCTCAAAACATTGAAGTATCTTCCCATCTCTGTTTTTGTTGTGTGTTTGTTTCACTTTTTGTAAACTCCACCCAGAGTACACTTTCACCAGATACTCACAGCATTCATTCCTCCTCTGTATTCAGGTCTCGACGCAATCAGCACCTTTTCAAGGATGCCACCTCTGATGTCAGCCACCATCCACAGTTCAATTTACTCCCAAACCCATTGTCTATTATATTTTCTCCATCGCATTTAGCACTATCTTAAATTATTTCTTTATTCGTGTAGGTACATATTGTCCTTTTCCTTCAGCTATAAGTTCCCAGAGGGCAGGTGCATTTTCATATTCAGCACTAGAACCCTAACATGTAGGATAGTGCCAGGCACACAGGAAACAGACCATAAATACTTACTGAATAAATGGATGAGAACATGGTTAGGCATATAGAATCCAATTCCGTGCATAAATATTTATACAAGCTCCAAGCCTGTATTTGGAGCTGGGGACCCAGGTGGAAAAGCATGGCCCTTATCTTCAAGGAACTCAGTCTAGAGAAGAGTTGTGACCAAACTCAATGCTCCATGGCACCTGCTGTGGGAAATAGCTCTTCCTGGGAGGACCAGAGACAAGACGCAACTAGGACGTGAAGGAGGAGTGGGAGTCCACCAGCCCGAGACAAGGAGGGAGGAACTTGTCCGGAGTGCAGACAGAGAAGCGAACTGTGTGCACGTGCATGCCTGTGCACCTGTGTCCACGTTCTCCCATGTCCCTAGCAGGCAGCTTGGGTCTCAAGTTCTAGGAGCAGGTAGGTGCCAGAATTTGAGACTGATGAGTGACTTCTCACTTTAAAAAATATTTTTCTAGTTTGGATCCTCTTCTAATCATTTGTTTTTATTTAAATATATACATTTTATATATTTTATATATATTATATATAATTCATATATAAAATATATATGTATATTTTATATATAGAGAGAGAATTTTAAGATAGAGCACTTCTTAAATCCATTATATATTTATTTTTGGAATCTATTTAAACTTGGCTTCCTAGGAATCTACTGAAGATAAAAATTAGGCACAAAAGCATTTTTGAGGCCTTTTCAGCTACAAAAGCTCTACAATGTCAGGAGAACCTGAAGATCAGATTACCGCTCCCACCACTCCCTCTCACTCTGCAAGATCACAGCCCTGCTCTACAGCCAAAGGTTGCCCAAGACCCAGCAGGGAGGAGACTAGAGTTCACCACACTTTTTCTCAAGAAAAGTTTAAGTTCAGGGAGAAGGACAAGATGAATGGTAAGACACTCACCTTTTTATAGAAAAGCCATCCGGAGAAACTCATGTCCAGAGTAGACATTGAAGCTGAAAATGATCTGCAGTTACAAACCTGGGAGCTGAAACCAGCCCCCACCTCTCAAAGCACGCAAGCACAAAGAAACCCTATTCTGTGGTGGATGCTGAGACAGGGTCACCTTCGTTCTGAACATTTGGCTCTCCCAACCTTCTGTCCCTGTAACCAGAGCCGGCTCAATTATGCCCCATCAAAAGGAGCAGATAGCAGGAAGGTCAGGTTCAGGGAGGGGGCTATAATTTTAGAAGCACTTCCTGTTATGAGTCTGACTTTTGATCTCCTGTGATCGCTGGGGCCAGTGAATTGAAGCAAATGGTATGCATGAGTCACTCCCTGGTGGGGTCAAGTCTGGAGTGTGGTCAGACATCTGAAGGACTTTCCCCTTTTAGCTCCAGGAATTACTTTCCCAGCCCACTTTGCTCTCAGGTATGTAGTTTGGGCAGAATTGGTCAGTAATACATATGTATGTTAAAATGAAATTTATGATGCACAATGTCCTGTAACAGCTTTCTACTTAATCAGAGTAGACTCGCTCTCAGGTGCTACTGACCAGAGACAACATTTCCTTCAAACCTGGAACACGAGGAAGAAGGCCTGGAAGGAGTAAGTCGTTATTGCCGTCAAGTGGTTTCCGACTCCTCGTTTCTGACTGCGAGTCAGGTGACTGGTCTTTTCGCACCATCCTCTCACCACATCAGACCACGTTTGGCTGCTATTCACGGGGTTTTCATGGCTCATTTTTTCCGGAAGTGGTAGTCTGTCTAGTCTGGAAGCTCCACTGAAATCTGTCCACCACAGGCGACCCTGCTGGTGTTGGAAATCCCGGTGGCAGAGCTTTCAGCATCACAGCAACAGGCAGCCGCCGCAGTGTGACAACCGACGGACAGCTGGTGTGGTCCCCTGACCGGGACACGACCTGGGCCTTGGCGGTGAGAGCACCGAATATTAACCACTACAGCACCAGGACTGGCTGGAAAGAACAAGACATTTTCCTACATCAGATTACTAATTACTGACAGAACCGAGACTGGGACGCAGTCTGTATGACGTTCAGAATAAACTCTTTGAGTGCGTATCTACTAGATCAGACTTCCATACCTTGCCTTGTTAGGCATCGCTCAAACAGGGATGTGACATGAATCACAAGAAAATGGGGGCAGGGAGAACTTTGTGAGGACTTCCTTAATAGAATGAGAATTGAATTATGTTAGATATGAGAGGCCAATTATTTCGTTGCACAGTTAGAATTCGTTTCCCTTGTATGTAAAATAAAAGGTAGCAGCTAAAGTGGTGGTTCCCAAACAGTGCCATCCCTTCTGAATTGGCAGAAAATGTTCTCAAACAGGTGTTCCATCCTAGACCTTCCAAATAACAACTTTGGGAATAATCCCAGGAATTTCTCTCTTTCGGATCCTGCACAATTCTAATGAGCGGTCAGGTTAGCAAACCACTCTAGGAGATTCCTCTCAGAAGTCTCATTCAGCTTTAATATTCCGTGATGTTAGGTCAGTTTTTCCCAAAGTTTGTCCCTACTGGGAATGATTTTCTACTCAAGGCTGAGAAGCAGAATGAGAGATTGGGAGACTGACATTGCATCCTTATACATTTGAGGCTTTCAGAAGTCTTTGATTAACTGAAATTTGTTTAGTCCACATTTTCCAAAGGTCTATAATAGCTACCAACATTTGAGGGACTAGTGATCTACAGAATATCTCTTAAAAATCTAAATTATTAAGACTATTATTTGTATTTAAGTACAGCAACCTTGTAGTTTTAAAAACAAATGCCTTCATGTCCTAAAAGCCAGTTGGATAACAGAAATGGGCTTATAGACCATTCATTTAATCAAGACAAATTAGACATATGTCTAAAGACAAGTTTTCTCTTAAAATGATATTGCATATGATGGTAACAACTGAGCTCTCAGAATTACAAATTGACGTTGAAGGTGATGGGCTCTTAATGTGAGTTTGCATCATCTCCTATTTCCACCGTGAGAGGCGCTTCTCTCAACCATTTTTTTCTAAAGAATCCTTTATTTCTTCAGATAGAGTTTTACAAATGAGCAGTCTCCCCAGGCACACCTTCCCTTTAGAGTTTGCTTCCTTCCTTTCTGCAGTTTACTTCATTGGGTTTTAAATGTTTCCTCTGACTCAGATGAGAAATTAGCTTGAAATAAATACCCCAAGATGGCCACAAAGCCCTTCTGTGCGGGGCCCCTGCACTGCCTCCCGATTCTGCACCGGAGTCAGACCGGAGTGTGCGGCATCTGGGGTCAGGCACAGAGGGACCCGCCTCCTCTGGTTTCACTTAAGCTCACATTTTCTCCATGGAGATAACACACACTCCAGATTTGGTTACTTGCTCCATGACGGGATCTCATTTGCCCTAATGTAATTTTTAACCTTTGAAATGTTTTAAAGCTAACTTTTCCCCCTTTATTTATAATAACCTACATTTCTCAATAAAAGTGGCCTTTTACAGGGAAGTTAGCATACTGAAATTTGGCAAAAAGTAGAAGTCCTAAATAATCAGATTCCTAAAGATTGGATCAAAAGAAGTGTTCTTTTTTTAAGAATAGGTCGAGAACTGGCATTCTGCTTTTGGCTTCCTGTCTGCATTCCCGTCACTTGTGAGGCCTGGGGACCACTGTCTGGGGGCCCAGGCCCACATCTCCACTGGATATCAACCTCCTGATTCCTCGTCCACATCTTTTCATTGATTGCTGCTAAAGGTCATAATGGCAAAGACCCAAAAAGAATCCAGCCCCTTTTTTCCTCCCTCCCTCCTTTTCCTCCCTTTTTCTTTCCTTCCTTCTTCCTTTCCTTCTTTCTTTTCTTTTTTCAATGACTCATCAACAAATTCTTATTGCACACTCACTACGTGGCAAGCAGTCCTGGTGGTTAGGGATCCAGAAGGAAAGAGCACAAGCTGTTGCCCTGAGACAGTTGACTATTCAGTGTTATTGAGTCAGGAAAACCATCATCAATTACACAGTCCTAAATGCTGAGAAGCCCATAGGAGGAACTGCAAGAGCGAGCACAGGAGAGACGTGCAGAGGCTGGGATGCACTTGAGAAGGCACCCAGGGGCTTCACCAAAGCCAGGGTTGGCCTGAGTCCTGAAGGATAAAGAGGAACGCACAGAAGGCAAAAATGGAGAGAAACCATTCCAAGCAGAGGGACTGGCATGTGGATAGCACCGAGATACAGAACGAGTCTAGCAGAATGAAGTCAGTGTTGCCCAAGGACAGTGGGCTAGTGGGACGGAGACAGGGAGGGTGTTAGAAATGAGCCATCCACTGGGAGCCTGGGGGCCTGGGGGCCTGGTTGGAGGGTTGGACTTCATCTGGCAGGCGCTAAGGAGGAATACATTTCTACTATTGTAACACAGTATGGACAGCCATTCTATCACAAAAAGTGATGTTCAAATACACGAAGATGTGTGCTATAAATGCATGATTAAATTGCTATAAAATTTATACACTATGCATTATAATGACCTTAAGTAAAATGCACACAGTTGCATATGACATTTACAAGTATGCAGAGACATGTTCACTGATCAATGATGGATCTTGTGAAGGCGTTCATAAGTCTTCAGTGTAATCACACTTTGCTTGTACTGATTAACACAGGGATCAGAAAAAGGAACAGACTCAGTCTAAACAACACTCCTTTTAACTTTCCATTGCTCTTCCTTTTCTACAATTTTGTTCTCCATTCACCTGATAAAGGCTCTTTTTTAATGCTTGATGACTCCCTCACAATCCCTTTTATTCCCTAAGAGAAAGAAAACATTTCCTTTACAATATTGAAGTTCTTCAAACACTTTCATTTTTCATGCTCTTAGCTTTCTCTGTGGCATCTAAACTCATTTCTTGGGGTATTATTTGTTTATTTTTGTTTCTAATTAAGTGAATTTTCTGGTTCAGGGCTTTTGACAATGCCAAAAAATGTAATTAAAATCACACCGGTCACAAGAGCATATTTTTATTCCCTTCCTGAAAAAACATATTCAGGAGCTTGGCTAACCTGATTTTTATCTAACTGGCTAAACGGCCCAGGAGCTATAAACTGTCCACCCAACTTGTCTGCCTGCCAGCCCTCCGGAATTCAGAGGCCTCTGCTCAAAAGTTCAAAGACCAACTTCACATCATCTTAAAGCTTATTTTGAATCTGCCTGAGGGAAGCACTTTGAGGTTAATCCCATGGCCTAAATCCAAATGAGAGGCAAATGGAAGGCTTTTCCAAAAGTCTCGCCTCAAGTCAGAATCCTGGGAAACTCCAGAGACCCGTCCTTGCCACGGGGATGGTGACCTGCTCAAGCAGGTTAGGAGGAGAGGGGGGACGATGGATATTTATAGGGGTGCAGCTGAAAGAGGCTGGTTAGAGACAAAATGGAAGAAGGAAATGGCTGGGCCTATTTTCCTTTCAAAGATCACAAGATGAGGATGTTGCAGAGCCATATTATGTTTATTTTGCTTAATGATGTGGTGATTAAAGCATCACAAAGCAGATGGAAACTTTGCTGAAGTAAGTGGCAAAAGCTGATTGGGAAATATGTTTGGTTTCCCTTTCTGAGAATTCCTGCAAATGTAAGTAAAGGTAGATTGACCCTCATAAAATGATATGTGAGGTCATGAGAAGAGCGTCTCACAAAGTCACCATGAAGTAGGTCTAAGGAAAGGTTCTTAATGAATGCTTAGCTCTTGGAAAGAAAGAATGGTAGGAAGGAAGGAAGGAAGAGGACAAAAGAGGGAGGGAGGCCAGGAGGGAGGGAGGTGGAAAGAGGGATATAAAGCTCCATGAAGATGCAAAGGCACCATCGCAGGACCCACGAGCCTGTCCCTGTCCACCTCGATCCCGCTCTCACGGGGTGGTCACTTTGCAGTCACTTTCTCTCTCTGGATCTCAATTTCTTTATCAGCACAAAGAGGAGAACTGGAGTGGATAATTTTCCCAGCTTTATTGAGATATAACTGATGTTGCGTAAGTTTAAAGTATACATGAGGATCTGATATATGTATATAGTGCAAAATAATTACCCCAGTAAGGTTAGTTAGTACATCCACCACCTCACGTAGTTACTGTTTCTGTGTGTGTGGTGAGAACTTTTAAGATCTACTCTCTTAGCAATTTTCAAGTATACAATCCAGTACTGTTAACTACAGTCACCATGCTCTATGGTACATCCCCAAGACTTATTCTTCTAGTAGATAAGATTTAATGTCTCTTCTGTCTCAAATTTTTCTGAATAAGTATGTGTATGTTGCAAATCACTCTTAAAATTTGGCAGATAGCAGAAAGAAAACTTCTGAAAGGGACAAGACTGTTGGGCCTTTGTCTCACAAAACAAAGAAAACAAAGAGCTAAATGTTAAGATTTTTTCTTACTCAGTTTTTATTTTTGCATTTGCAATTTTGCATTTGGAACTTAACATGTAAATATTCATTATTTCCTAGGATTACCTTCTTTCTTTGGACTTCCCATTAAAGGGCAAAATATTGATAAAGAAGCAGAGATATGTCCTTTATTCAAAGTCTAATTTCTTTAAACTCTCTCCAGTGTTTTTTTATTGGGGGGGGGGGTGAGGAAGATTGTCCCTGAGCTAACAGCTGTTGCCAATCTTCCTCTATTTTGTATGTGGGATGCTACCACAGCATGGCTTGATGAGCGGTGTGTAGGTCCCCACCTGCGACCCGAACCCACGAACCCAGGGCCACAGAAATAGGACACCTGAACTTCACCACTACGCCACCAGGCTGGCCCCTCTTTCCAGTTTTATAAAAGTATTTTAACACTTTGAGACGTTCCAGTGTATGTTTTTAGATGTTGATGTTACAACACTGATTTTCTTTCTTCTGTACCTGAGTGGAGTTAATGCACACAAATAGAGACAGAGAAAAAAGAAATGAGCAAATTCATTGATTAGGAGATTGATGTATTTATTGGCTTAAGAAAGGCTCTATGCCTGTATCACAGCACAATTTTGTATGTGTGTAGATCAAGCCTTGATCCTCAGATGAAAATGTTAGCTAAGAGGTGGAATAAAGGGGGACTGTCAGACCACGTCCATCTCCCTAGCTTCCTTTCCTCCCATCTCCTTCAAACCCTCCCCCTCACACACACACACACACACACATACACTCCCTCTCTCCCTAACCAAACGCATTCTGCGGTTGCTTTGCACGTGGTGTTCACAGTGACTGGATGCTCTATCCCACCCTCTTTAACTGGCTAAACTTTTCCTTACACTTCAAGGCTCAGCTTGCGCCTCCTCTTTCAGGAAGTCTTCCCCACGTTCTGGCCTCTCTCCGAAGCTCCCATAGTGCTCCACTGCATCCTTTATACACTGAATTGCGTCCTTCATTTACCGTCCCAGAAGGGCCGTGAGCTCCTTCAGGGCAAGAACGGAGTTACCTGCCTGCTGCCCTGGGCCCCGAGCCCTGAGTACGGGTACCCCTTACACATCTGCAGTTTGGTTCTCTAAAGAGGGCTTTCAGATTACAAAGCAGCAAAAGGTACACAGAATTTAAGTTGGAAAAGAAACAATAAACTGCCCTCTGCTGAAAAAAATGGTGCGTGCTGTTGTGGCCCCTTAGCTGAATGATTATCTCCTGAAAATTAACACTGATGCAGTGGCTCCGGGACGCTGACACTGGGATGCGTGGGAATGGAGGGTTGTTTGCACCCAAGCAGTCCTTCACTTCATTAGGATTTGTGTGAGAAAATGACTTGAACTCCTCAGTAGCCTGAAGGGTTAACAGTGCCTTCCTTCCTAGTATATCGGTTTACTCACGGGGAGTAACTTACAAGCAGGCCATAAAGACGGGCTAAAATCTTGGGTCATGAGTGTAAGGCTGTGTTAAGTATGGAAGAATTAGAGTTGAACATAAATTAACGAGGTTATGACCCAGTAAAAGCTTTCCCACAGTTAAAGCTCTTCGAAATTGCATTTTGCCTTACTATGTATTTTTGAAAATCAATAAAAATTAATACTAATGCTTCTGGAATGAATAAGGGGGGAGAAGGCTACATTTTAACTTCTAGACATCGTGCCGAGTGTGCAGCTCCGGCAGTGAGAACAATGACCGAGTCCCTTTGCAAATGCTGGAAAGGTGCTCGTGGACTTTCGGTTCAGGCACAGCCAAGAACCACGATTGTCTTAGGCTTTTCTCCAACAATATCATAAACACCAGCAAGTTCTCTGAAAACGATTCTCTGTTTGGGCCAGGTTGATGTTAAAAGAAGAGGAAGCCTCTTTTTAGCAGAGATTTAGTTTTAATTGCTTTTAAAAATGTTTAAATGAAATTTTAAAAGAAGGAAGTAAGATGACTGTTTGAAGTACCATTTAATGAGGAAATATGAGGCCTTGTCCACTCCTCGCTGCTGGACCCGGTGAGGATGTTTTTCTCTCCACTTTGCAGCGTGGGTGAGAAAGCCACAGTGTTCTGAGAGTAAAGAGGAAACCGGAATGGAAAGGGCCCCTCTCTTTGCAGGACATGTCACTTTTAACTCCTGAAGGAAAAATTGAAAATGCAGTAATGTGCTACCGCTATTGTTACCAACCAAGTCAGCAGCACTTCTGTGATTGTACTAAAGTGGTTTCCTTGTCTCACATCCTCTCGCCTTTCCTGCCAGACCTGCAGGATCCAACTCCAGTGTCCCCACCCCCAGTCCTTCCACTTAGTCAAGTGTGCCCTCACAGATGCCCATGGGCCTTACCTGTTTGTTAGGACTTTTCACAACCGTGCCACAGCCTGGCGTATCAAACCACCTGGCATTCGTACCACGCATCTCTGTTTCATCCAGCGTCGCTTCTTTCTCATCTCTGGAATAGCAGAGGCCAGCGGAGGCCCAAACGTTAAAGACATGGTGTACGTGTGTAGGTATGCACTTTTAATTTGCTTGTTTTGCATTTTGAATACGTGTAGAAAATGATATCCAAACAAGCAGAGTGTTGGTTTGGTGTGCAGTTGAATCTGATCAGATACACAGATCTTTAAGATCATAACGGTATATGGAGAACTTGTTGAGACCAGGTTTTGATTTGATGCGTAGTTTCTTTATAAGACTCAACTCTGGCTCCTGGGTAAATTCTAGTCTCTCTCAAGAGATTGCGTGGTGATACTTGCACACTTTCATCCCAAATGCAAAATTGAAAGTAGAAAGTGCTTCTAGTGCTGGCTATGCTTTGCTGCTGCTAGAAGTAAATCTTGACCTTGTGGGTGCAGTCAACATTGACCTATGGATAGAAGTCATTGGCATCTTCTTGAGTAATTTTACTGTGAATACATCATACATAAAAAAGTAAATATATGTAAATGTCTACACATACTATTTGCTTGCATATGTGTACATATATGAACAATACTAATAACAAAACCAATTATCTGTATCCAAAACTCAAATTTAGAGTATTTAGAATATTACATTTACCTCTGAAGCCCCCAATTCATCTCTTCCCAATTGTATTTTACTTTCTCTGCGCCAGAAGTAACCAATAACTTCTATTTTTATTATTTCTTTAGTATTTACATTTTGTGTGTATATGTATGTTTCTCTGTTTTAAATGCATAGAAATGAAACAATTCCTGTCTTAAATCTTTATAAATAAAATCAGGCTGTATATGATCTTTGTTGACATACGTTCTTCTCTCAATATTAATATTTTAATCATCTATGATTAAATATGAATCATCTATGTTTATTTATATAGCTGTAATTGATTCATTTGAAACTAATTTATAGTAAAAGTATATAAATGTTCCACAGTACATTAATTCAGTTAATATTTGATGACCTTGGGTGGTCCCTCGTTCTTTTACAAAAAGTAAAAATTCCCATGCGTATGCCCAGAAGTGCACGGTCAAGCATTTATCCAGGTTTATATTTAGGAGTGTGTATTTTTCCATATATTTGATAACACTTGATTTCATTAAACTTCAAAATTTTTACCAGTGTGATGGGTATAAAATGGCATCTTGTGGTATTTTTCAAATACCTTTTTTATTATTACATAGATATTATAGATTAGACAACATCAGAAAGCAATAATAATATTAAGACTATCATATTCCCACCACTCAGAGTAATACCACTAATATTTTGTCACCTCTACATCCAGATCTAATCACTTGTCATTTATATGTGTCATTGGTACTTTCTCTGAGGTTGAAGCTTGAGTTTCTAAACTTTATGTTGTTTGGGGATTAAAACAATTATTTTTAATTTTAATATAATCAATATAAAACAGTTTTTTACAGATTGTTCTTTTGTGGGTGGTTTACGGGAAGTCCTCTCTCCAAGCATACAAAGACATTTTTTTCTGAGTTTTATTCTAATATTTTTAAAGTTTTTCCTTCACTTTAAGCCTTTAAGCCATGTGGAATTCACTTCTTTCTGTGTATGCTATGGGAGAGGGAAAACATTTAATTTTTATTTTGATTATCAATTGTCTCAGTACCGTTCCTTAAATAACCTACCCATTCTCATCATTCTTCAATACGAGCTTTGTCTTTCAGCAAATTTCCTTAAGTTCTTGGATCTGATTCTGGGTTCTTTGGGTTTTTTCACTGTTGTATACTGCCCTGACTGTTCTTTGACTATCTACACTGTTTTCATTGTTATAGCTTTTCAGTAAGTCTTTCTCTGATACGGCACTTTTCCATCTAGATTTTCTTCCAGAAAGCCTTGGCTATTCTTAGTCTTTTGTCTTTCTTTATGCATTTTAGAATCAAGCTTTTCAGTTCTAGGAAAAATCTTGCTCAGTGTTTGATGTCCAAAGTCTTAAATTCTTCTATTCAGCCACCATCTCAACAGATAATTTAACATATGACAAAAAATTGAGGATGACATTTTTCTGATTGACACTTGAATTGCAAATTAGACATTTGCAGATCAAAACCTCCTCTGTAAGGAGATTCAACAACAGAGGTGAAGATCTGGACATTTCCTGGTGGTTAATGGTCTCTTCTGCAGTTTTGCTGAGGATGATCAAGATGGGATACGGTGAATTAAAAAAGAAAATCCCTGGTTTCCTAGAATTGTTCTATAGGCATGGTAACTGATAACTATCAGACCTGCTTTTAAACTGGCCTTACTAACCAATACAAGTTCTATAGGATCATAACAAGCAATGTCAGGATTGCTTCTAAGCCTATATAATCATTTGGTGGCAACTGGCTGCAATGAAGACATCCCTGAAAGCCAATCAATTAGTGGCAGCCTCATAGTTTGAAAGTCATCTAGGGGATGGCTGGCTCGGCCCAGTGATGTCAACCTACCCGTTCCTCTGTAACCAACACAAAATCGGCCGCTAATGCTGGAGTCAACCTCTTCCCACTTCTTTAAACAAAATCACCTTTCTAAAACTGATGTCAACCTGCCCTTGGCTCTATAACCAACACAAGTCAGGCAAAACCTTTCCCCAAAATACTATATAAGAAAGACGATGTCCAACACAGTTCTACTTTACTTAAGGAAACAATAAATTCAGCTTTGTTTTTGTTTCAGTGTTTAAAAGGAGAGTCTCATTCTTTGACAGTGGTGTCTTTTTAAAAAGTTACCTGTTCAACTCCTTGTTGATAAGAATGAAGTTGATTTGCTACAGTGAATATACAACATATATATATATACACACACACACACACAATGCTTATACTCGTGCACATACATGCACATATCGCGCTATGACGCATAATGCTTTCAACTACTAGATGTTCCAAAATATTTGCTTATTTATTCATTCAGAAACTTTTTAGCATCTACAATCTGCTCAGATACAGTTCTAGATGGAATGAATGTGATATGAGTAAACAACGCCTCTGATGTTACAGAGCTTAAATTTAGGTGAAGGAGATAGACGGAGACAAATAAGTAAACATAATTATTTCAGAAAGTGAACATGAAACTAAAACAGGGTAATATTTGAGAGTGACTGGGAGATCAGTGGTGAATGTTGTCTACATTGGATGGTGTGGTCAGGGAATGCCTCTCTGAATAGAGGATATTTAGACTGAGACCTGAATCATAAGAAGCAGCTGGCTAGGACACAATCCAAGGAAGAACTGTCCAGATGGAGGGTTATATTATACTATACTGATGACCTTATGCTAACTTGACCACAACTGTTCTACATGAGATGGATATTATCGGATCTTTTAGGTTGGCAGAACATCAGTCCATCGTACGATGAAAGTGGTACATCCAGGACTGGGCCTGAACATGTCCAGAGGACATGAGTAAGTTACAGGGACAGGATGCCTAACTACTTCCCTAGCACCTGTCACGTCACCTTTCTTGAACAGATGCCTCTCCCTCAACCTATTGTAGAGAAATAAAAATTGGGTCCAGTTTACAGATGAATCATCTGAAAATGGACTGTTGTCAAAAAATAACCCCCCTAACATTGGACTTGAAAGTAGTGGTGAAGGGTATTCTTCTCTATAGGCAGAGCTTTAAACAGTGTATTGCTTTGTCACTTTATATATAGGGAAGAAAGGCTTGAGGTCCAGAAGCACAGGGGACCCTGGCCAATGAAGTACGGCTTGGCCTGAGGGCTAGCCCAGTGGTGTAGTGGTTAAGTTCACATGCTCTGCTGCGGCAGCCCAGGGTTTGCAGGTTGAGATCCCAGGTGCAGACCTACTCACCGGTCATCAAGTCATGCTGTGGCAAACATCCCATATAAAGGAGGAAGATGGGCACAGATGTTAGCTCGGGGCCAATCTTCCTCAGCAAAAAGAGCGGGATTGGCAGTGGTTATTTGCTCAGGGCTAATCTTTCTCACACACACACACACACACAAATGAATGGTTTGTGTAGTTGAACAAAAGAAAAGACAGACAAGGAAATTGAAGGAAGTGGATAGATCTATGGGAATGGGTACAAAATTTTTGTGCTTTACATTATGACATTAATAATGTAATAGTTATTACATTAATAATAATGTCCACAGAGTACCTACAGAGCAGTCATTTAACAACTAGCATTTACAACTCACCATTTCTTACTTTGGCCAGCCCAGTGCTTCCCCAAAGGGTCCATAAAAGGAGCTCATGGTGGCAAAGATGGAGGCTTTGTGAGGATCCAATAGCACAGACTCCCTCTCACTAAGGCTAATGTAGCTATTGTCAGTGCTGAAAGCCCAATCTGTCTACTGCAATGACCAACTCCAAATCCTCAATATGATACCTCATGAAGACCAGGAAACCGCTTGGTGGGAGGTTGATTTCATCGGAGTTCATTCACCCTAGAGAGGAAGTGACTCATCCTTACCAGACATGACATATGACAATTGTAGTAACAGAAACAGGGACTGTGGCTTGTTGTATTAACCCTCTCATGCTGTCGTTTGTAAAGCAACCTGGCCCCACTTTGAAGGCTCTCTGTCAGATTGGATTTAATGCAGGGCAGAAGCAAAGGAGCAAAAAATATGGTATATCATCAGTGTCCCACCCAGGTCTTCTGGCTCCACTTTTCACCTAGCCATTGCTGCAATAAGCAGCTTTGCACGGGTGTGACATGACAGCACTCTGCCTCAACTGCACCACTCTCTCTTGATTTCTGAGTTTTCTGAGGGGAGATGCCTGTGAGTCCACGCCTGGAAGTGTGAGGGAGTCAACAGCACAGAGAGCAACATTGACTGATGGGGGAGGGAACCATCAAGAAATGCTTTCACTCTCCCCACTTCTTCATTCCTTTTCCCTGAAATCACTCCTCAAAATTAACCATCTGGATCCCAGCCTTGTCTCAGTTCTGCTTTCCAGGAAAGCCCAGGCAAGACAACAAGTATCATTACCCCCATATGCAAATGAGGAATTTGAGGGTTTAAAAGGTTAAATAACTTGCCCAAAGCCTCAAAGGTAATGTAGTATAGCCAGGATTTGAACCTATATCTGTTTGACACAAAAACTTAAAGTTTTAGTGTCTCATGATTATTACAAAAATTTTGCCTTTGGAAATTGTGCATTCTATTTTTTAATAATGTTTCAATTTTAAAAAGGTATCAGGGCTGGCCAGTGGTGTCATGATTAAGTTCACTTGCTCTATTTCAGCAGCCTGGGGTTCTCAGGTTCAGATCCCGGGCACAGACCTATGCACCACTTATCAAGCCATGCTGTGGCAGGTGTCCCACATATAAAGTAGAGGAAGATGGGTACAGATGTTAGCCCAGGGCCAATCTTCTTCAGAGAAAAGAGGAGGATTGGCAACAGATGTTAGCTCAGGGCTAATCTTCCTCACCAAAAATAAATAAGTAAATAAATAAAAATAAAATAAAATAAAAGAGGTATCTAAGTTTCTACTACTCTTTCCATAAAAAGCAAATGATAATGATCTGTCAAAAATGCAAGAAGTGATGAAACAAGAGCATGTATTTTAATCAAGAAAATTGAGTTTGAATCTTAGTGTTTCTACTGAATTCTGGATAAGTTGTTTAACCTTCCTGAAACTTTGTTTCTTGAGGAGAAGAATGAGCATTCTAATTTTACTAGAAGACTTTATAAAGATAAATTAGTCTTAAAATACATACACCATTTATCTCACAGTCTGGAATACATAAGTAGCCAACAAATACTCATTTCCTTTCTCCTTTGACAGAATCTATAAAAGTTTATATCTTATGAGACATTAAGCATGAACCTACAATATGTGGCACTAAATGGAACTGGAATCAGAAAGAAAAATCAGTGGTGTAAATAAATAATTTGTTAGCTGTGTGTATGATGAAATAACATTTCTGTGGGGGCCTTGGCCTGGGAACCAAGCCTGGGCTGTGCCTAAACTGAAGATTTTTTGGCCTAAAGAGTCTAATGATGGCATTTCTCCTGTGGCACTTGTTTCCAATACTATGGCACCAGATTTTGAGAGAAGAAAGAGCTTTATTGCATGGCCCACCAGCAAGAAAACAGGGGGCAAAGCTCAGGTCTGTCTCCCAGAGCTGAAGCAGGGACAGAATTTTAAAGAGCTGGGAGTGGGAGTGGTTATGCAAAAATGCTAACGTGGTGGAATCTGACTGGAGGGTGGGCATGTAAGTCTTATAAGTCTGATGTGCTACAAATCAAGGGACCCTTCACTTCTCCTTAGGTTTCCTGAGCCACTTTCTGTTCACATTAAGTTCCGTAGTTAGGGGACTTTGGTTCCCAGGTGGCTTGAGGTCATATGAGGACAAGGTTCCCATCTTCTGAGCACACTCCAGCCACATGACTTGAAGTTTTTGCTCATTGCCCCTGCAAGATAACTTTGATATTTTGTTATTGATACAATGGGGCCAGTATGAATTGATCTATGATGGTTACACCCGCATTCTGGTTTTTATTGAGCTTCTTAGGGGAGAAAACCCTCCAAAGACAATGAAAATCCAACTTCTTAGGGAGGAAACAAATCTGAAAAAATAGCCAAAGAGAATGCACCAAACAAAGAAGCTTCAGAATAAAGAAAGAAATCCAACGAGACAGGAGTAGCAGAGAAGTAAAGACTCACAAAGGCCATTTCCCAGCTCCCCTGCTGGTGTCAACTAGAAGTGGGGACCCTTGAGTTCCCATTATAAAGGTGGCCTAGGCCAGGGAGCTGTTATAGAGATGACCATGGCATCACTAGATCTCAGAGTCTTCAAATTAGGTAGGAGAGGTAGGTACACAGGTTTTGTGGAAAGAGACTATATACCACTTCAGGGAAGAAATTACTTAAAATAAATTAAATGATAACATAGATAAATGATAGATACATAGATAAATGATCGATGTATAGGTAGAGAGAGAGAGAGATTATAATGCAATGTAACCTCTATATATGTCCTACCTTCTCATGAGTAGGCAGAAGTTTACTGAGAGTAATGGAACAGACATTGGATTACTAGTAGTTTCCAACTGGGGATATGTTAGCTGGGAGGGTCATGGCTAAGAGCCAGATGTCACACACATTGAGCACTTACTCTGGGATAGAAACTGTGTATACATTGTTTCATTCAATCTGCACAAAACCCTGTGTTAAGATCAGCTGTCCCCATTGTACAGATGAGTAAACTGAGATTAGGAGAAAATATAAAAGAACTCCACCTAGCTCACAGTTCAGAAAGTAAGCGAGCTGTGATTTCCACACAGTCTGGACTCCATTCTTTCTGTACCACACTGACTCTGGTGGCTACTGTCATGAGGAAAGGGAGTCCACTGAATCAACAGGAGAGGAGAGTCTGGGGCCAAGCAATGATCCTGGGTGGACCCGGGGTAGAAACAGCAAGCAGAGCAGGCTTTGGAATGAGACTGAAATAAAGACAATGGTGGGAAATCTGGAATCCAGGGAATGCTGGGACCAAGTGCTCAGAATCCATCCTGAAATGCAGGAGTGATGCAAAGGGGGGCCTCCCTATGTGCACATAAAACCTATCCGTGCCGAGGACTCTGCCTCTCTAGCTGAAACCACACGGAACTCCAGGAATCTTCTGTTTGCCTCCTGCGTTCCCAGCTGATTTGAACATCTGCCTGCAAGGCACAGCTCTAATTAGTGTAAATATGCTGTGCTGAAATTAAATAGATATCAAAACACATTTCTGCTACTGCCACCTCGTTCTTCTCCCATTACCGTAACTGGAATTGTAATGGTTCAAAGTGAGACAAATCCCAGTAGGTCTCTCAATTTTTTCTGTTAGAGAAACCAATATCCAAGCAACATAATTCAGCTTCTCTGTGTGTCATCAGTTTCAAAAGATATGAGGAGCTTTGGCTAAAGCTGAAAAGCGTTACAAAAAACACTGTTGCAATGCAAGAATTCCAAGTTACAACAGAAATGTCTTTGAATTATGGATTTCTACCTTGTTTTTGTTAATTTATCACTTATATTCAACATTCTTAATTGAGCATCTATTATTTAGAAAATCATGTGTTAATGCAGTTTCTGGGATGCCAAATAGAACAAAATAATGACAAAATGTGTAATATTCTCTCCTGAAGCAGTGAGAAGAAACTCAAAGTTACATAGTTATATAGAAGCATAAAAATATACAAGTATGTTTTGCAGTATTACAAAGGTACACAATGAAAGTGACACAGGTGAGGTACAGATAAAGTGCTGCATGGATGTAGACGCAGAGATTATGTCCATCTGGAGAAGGACAGAAAGAGCCTCTGGTGAGTTGGGAGGAAGACAAACCTTTTGTTGCCATAAGGACTTTGAATTAAATTCTGAGATAAGAATTTTTTTGGAGGATTCTGATCCGAAGAGTGTCCATGAGTTACTCCTCTGCTTCCTGGAGCCCATAATAGAGCCAGTCGAATTGTCTGCCTGCCCCTACCAGATGCAGGCTCCAGGATTCGTTTCTGTTCTCAGCACTCATTATCACCTAAGACCTGAATATTTTATATATTTACTCAGTTGCCTGCCTTCCCTAATTAAAAGGTAAACTTTGTGAGAACAAAGACTGCTTTCTTTCCTCCATTATCCCCAATGCCTAGAATGATGCTTAACACGTAGGAGTGGTTGATAAATATTTACCATTTATCAGTAGTCAATTATGAGACAGAAACTTTATATATCATTTTTATTTAACCCCTGTATAAACTCTCAGGGTTCCGATTCTAGTCTCCACTTTTTTTTCCCTGAGGAAGATTCTCCCTGAGCTGACATCTGTGCCCATCTCCCTCTAGTTGTTATGTGGGTCGCCACCACAGCATGGCCGCCGACGAGTGGTGTGGTTCCATGCCCGGGAACCGGGCCCAGGCTGCCAAAGCCGAGCACACCAAACTTAAGCACTAGTCATGAGGCCGGCCCCTCTAGTCTCCATTTTATAGGTGAGGAAACAGGTTCAGTGAGGTTATATAACTGGACCACAGAACTTAGACACATCTCGGTGTGTGAATGTGTGCATCTGGGGATGGGGATTTGGCGGAAGGTGGGTGGGCTCTCTGGCAGTGAGGAAGGGAACGGTCTCAGTTGAACACAGAGGTTGTGTAGATTGGTTCTTGATGAAGCCCTGTGGGATGTCAGCACCCGGCGAGGCAATGGCTATGTTAAAGGCAGTGTTTCTTAAACCCGTCTGCCGTTAGATTCACCAGGGCACTCGCGGTGGGAAGTGGCTTTTCTAAAATATTCATCTCAGAGACCGTCCCTGGACATCCGGGATAGGCGGAGACATGAAGACATCCTTGGAAAGGTCTGCATGTCCTAGCAGGGCTTGAAGGCAGCGGAGTGAACGCTGCATCTCCAGTGTGCCACCAAGTAAAGAGGGTCTTCGGGCCCGAGTCAGGGTCTTGGTGCAATTTCCTGTGGGTGTGAGGAGCCCTGGATGCTGCTCAGCCCACCCCTGCGTGGAGAGAAGACGTGGGCTGGGATGTCCCCCCTGCCCCCACAGCGCCTGGGCACGTGATGTGAGCTCCACTCAGGGAGGCTGTGCTCTGTGTCAGCTTCCACGGCAGAATGGGCTCAACACAGAGCTTGCCTTGAGTGAAGGGACAATAAAGAAGCTGCACGTTTGCGCACCTGGGAGTGTGGATGAAGTCATGCCTGCCGGGTGTAAGTTTATTCTGGACGGCTGAGACGCCGCAAGCAGCACGGTTCCACTCTGTGTCCTCGGTGCAAACCTGGAATCAGAAGGATGCCCTCGAGGGAATGGCCGTGGGCCTGGGGAGAAGGTGCACACGTGAGGGAACTTCCAGAAGTCACCTTGGATTCTGGAAAGGAGTTTAGTGTGATGAGTGGAGTTTGAAAGAGTGCTCTGTGGTATTTTAGATTGTCTACGTAGATCATGGTAGGTGGCCGAAGAAAGGATGTCAGATGAGGTCAGCGCTCCTTCCCTACTGGGAGTGTTCTCGAACTCCTTGAGGGTGGGCCGGCTTGCAGCAGGGCTGGCCCCTCTGTAACCTGAGGGCTGGTTGTGTCTGCAGAGCCAGGAGGACCAACTTATGCTTTCAGAGCGGAATGAAAATAGGAGAACAGCCTTAAGATGAAAAGGGGACCTTCTTGAAATCCAACCGTACAGAACCAATAAAAGCTGAAAACCCGAGCCAACACTCAGCCCATGGGTCAGACCCAGGCCACGCGGAACATCTGTCAGGCCCAAATTTGCAGGGTCCCTTTGAGGAGCAGGCTTGTTCCCCTCCCTCCAAGTGAATCCCATTAACCCTTTGAGATAAATCCTGAGCAAAAATGCCCTTGGACATTCACTGTTGTAATATGTGCAAACACACAACACACGTACGCAGAGTGCAGGAGGGACGTTTTTCTCGGTGATTAGTGTGAAAATAGTGCCGTGCACAGGGCTCTATTTTAAGGTTGAGGTTTGCAGGGATCCACGGCCGTGAAGGGAGTGGGCTTCAGGACGCTCACACTGGTAAAGACTGATGGTGATGTCTTCAGGTCCCTGGCTGGTGGTTAGTGATGCTGGCCGCTCCGTCAGCACAAACGCTCAGGTCTCGATGGTGAGGGAAACGGGGAACACTGCCGTGGGTGAAGCCGGATCATGCCTGCGTGAGTACCTGTGTGCTGCAAAAGAGGCAGAGAAAAGTGATGGAATCATATCCACAGTTACCGCTGGCTGTTGGCGAAATGCTAATCCCCCTATATTGACTATATTTGGGGGCATTTCTAAATTTTACATAATAAATACAGAGTCCTTTAAAAATATGTAATGCTTTGCTATTTTTCTTCTGATTCTGAGAGCAATATGACCTTATTGTAGAAAATATTATAAAGAAAAGCTTGAGGGGCCGCCCGGTGGCGCAGCGGTTTAGCCCGCGCTTGGCAGCCCTGGGTTCGCGAGTTCGGATCCCGGGCGCCCGCCGACGCACCGCCTGTCAGTCATGCCGTGGCGGCGTCCCATATAAAGTGGAGGAAGATGGGCACGTTGTTAGCCCAGGGCCAGTCTTCCTCAGCAAAAAAGGGGAGGATTGGTGACGGATGTTAGCTCAGGGCTGGTCTTCCCCACACACAAAAAAAGAAAAGCTTGAATAAAAAACGTAAAACTCCAAAATTTTGTCACTCAGAAATCGCCATTTCCAATCATTACTTATTTCTTTCCAGTTTTTTAACTTATGCACATTTGCACATGCACGGACAGATGTGTGCATGTATCACAAAGATGGAATTATTCTCTATTTATCTTGATGAATCTTATGGTTCTTATACAATTAACACATTATCCTTAAATATGTCAGACATACTTTATAAAATTTATTCAAGACAATGTTTCATTTTTAATTATCACATGATATAACATTATAAGCATGCATGAGAATAAGTGATTTTGGCCAATTATTTCCATCGGGCAGTTAATTTATTTCTATATTGCCATTTCAAATGCAATACCATAATGAATTTCCATTTATAGATGTTGCTTTACACTTGTCAGATTAGTTTTTTAAGACACATTATCAGAAGAGAAATTGATGAGTGAGGGAAAACATGCATCCTTAAAGCTTATTAATGAATTTCCAAATTGTCCTGAAGAATGCTCATACCAATAAAATTTTTACAGGAGTTTCAGGGTTTCTGCTATTCTACACCCGTGCCAACCTTGGGGTTATCAGAGTGTTTCATCTTTGACATATCACGCTGTTGGCTGAGCTTTAAGAATTTTTTAACATATATTCTAGTTACGAGTTCTTTTCAGATATGAGGTTTGCAAATATTTTCTCCCAGTGTTCAGCTTGTCTTCCCATCCTCTTCTCATAGATTTTCACAAGCAAAGTTTTTGATGTTAATGAGGTTCAATTTATCAAATTTTCCTTTTATGAATTGGGTTTTTGATGTTAAGTCTAAGAACTCTTTGCATAATTATGAATTTGGCAAATTCTGAAGGTTTTCTTCTACATTTTTATGTAATGTAAATTTTATTGCTTCATGTTAAGCCCATGACCCATTTTTTATTCCCATCAAGACCTGAGTTGAGGTGACTCATGACAAGATGTGAGGTGTAGGTCAAAGTTCATTTTTTTGCCTGTGGGTGTCCAATTATTCAGTATTTGATTTTTAAACGTTTGTTTTGCAAACAGCCATATTATTTAGTTGTCTTACTTAGCCCACAGCTTTTTAGTTATTCTATTTTGATTTTGCAGATATAATCTGTCTTCATTTTTGCCTTATTGCCTTGGTCATTAAACTCCTGGTTTCTTTGATGTTGCAGTTTATTTTTTTTTAATTGCCAAGTGTTTGCAGTCATTTTAAAATTTTTGTTTGTATTTATATTTATTTTATTGCATCACAGCCAGTGAATGTGACCAGTACACCCTCCAGTTTCTGGAATTTTTAGAATTTGACTGACATAGGACAATTAGAAAAATATTCCATAAATATTTGAAACAAAAATACTATGAATTGGTTGTATGCTATAGACAGTCGTAAATATGCATTAAATCATCCTCATTAGTGAAATCATTCGTATCCTCCTGCATTGGTGGAGAGCATCAGCCAGCATGTTTGCTGGGAATGGTGAACAGTGATTCATCTTATACTGGTTAAATGGAAGTTAGTCAAGAGAGTATATACTATGAAAAAAGAAATTCACAGAAAAACCTTAGTAAAGTTCAATATACCTCTCTCACTTTTTTTCTTCATAATTCCACCACTCTTTGGATGTTGGGTATTATCTTTCAGGCTTCTTTGTATGCAAAGCAACGTTTTTGTTGTTGTTGTTTGTTAAGACTTTATGTTTTTAGAGCAGTTTTAAGTTAATAGCAAAATTGAAGGGAAGGTACAGAGATTTCCACTGTACTCCTTGCCCCCACACTTGCACAGCCTCTCCCATTGTCAACATCCCCGACCAGAGGGTACATTTATTGTAATCAATGAACCTATATTGACACCTCATAATCACTGAAAGTCTGTAGTTTACATTAGGGTTCACTCTTGGTGTTGTATATTATATGGATTTGGACAATTGTATAGTGACATTTGTCCTTCACTATGGTATCATACAGAGTATTTTCATTGCCCTAAAAATCCTGTGTTTTGCCTATTCGTATTCATCCCTCCAACTTCTGGCAATCACTGATCTTTTCATTATCTTCATATTTTGTCTTTTGCAGAATGTCATAAACTTGGATTTATACAGTGTTTGGTCTTTTCAGATTGGCTTCCTTCACTTAGTAATATGCATTTAAGGTTGCCCCGTGTCTTTTCATGGCTTCATGGCTCATTTAGTCTTAGCCCTGAGTAATATTCCATTGCCTGGATGCACCACAGTTTATTTACCTACTGAAGGACATTTTGGTTCCTTTCAAGTTTTGGCAGTTATGAATAAAGCTGCTATAAACATGCATGTGCGGGTTTTTGTGTGGACGTAAATGTTCATCTCCTTTGGGTAAATACCAAGGAGCATGATTGATGGACTGTATGGTAAAAGTATGTTCAGTTTTGTAAGGAACCTCCAAACTGTCTTCCAAAGTGGCGGCACCATTTTGCATTCCCACCAGCAACAAGAGAGGGCTCCTGTTGCTCCACATCCTCGCCAGCATTTGGTGGGGTCAGAGTTCTGGATTTTGGTCACTCTGATAGGTGTGTAGAGGTATCTCACTGTGGTTTTAATTTACCTTTCCCTGATGCCACATGATGTGGAGCATCTTTCATACGTTTACTTTCCGAGTGTATGTTTTCTTTGGTGAAGTGTTTGTTAAAGTTTTTGTCCCATTTTTTAATCAAGTTGTTTGCTTTCCTATTGTTGAGTTTAAATAGTTCCTCTCTTGCTTTTGACATGTCAGCTAGACATCCCTTCCCCTTCCAAAACCACTGTTCCCCCTTCCCAATATACTGGCCTACGGCCATAGTCCACTGAGCATTGGTGGCCACTAGACTGTTGTTGTTCATTGGACTCACACAAATATGCAGTCTCCATTTGAAGTGTATGCTCATCAAGAGTCAGTATTTGTTTTCAGCTTTATCATATTCATACAATTGAATTAAATATTGTGTACACTAATGATCTATAAGCATGAAAAGAGAGCTTTTATCAGTCTGAATTTAGCATTAGACATACTAAGCAGAGTAGTCCAAAAAGAATTATATTGAATTAAGTAGTGACATGTTAACTGCCAAAGCTTGGGGAAAATCAGAACGTTCTAGAAAGATATAGACTGTTTCAAAAACATATCCAAAATCTTGCTTTTTGTTA
Source organism: Tapirus indicus (assembly GCA_031878705.1). NCBI lineage: Eukaryota > Metazoa > Chordata > Mammalia > Perissodactyla > Tapiridae > Tapirus > Tapirus indicus. Next base: position 4,920,416 of record CM062923.1, on the reverse strand, counting down.
AAGAAAAACCAACCGAAACTGTAAAAGTTACACTTTGTTAGTGTACTGTCACAAGAATAATTACATTCCCCACTATTTTTGGATTCTTCTGCCCTTAGTTTTTAATTATTATTATTAATAGAATAATAGTAAATTATTATTTTATATTAGATACTTTCTATTTCAAGAATTCTGATATTATCCATCTTTTTAGTCACAGGAGCAATATAATAAATGAGTTTCCATGTTTACTGTCATGTTCAGCTTCCCAATGTGTGTGGGTTTAGTTGTATATCATCTCTTGAATGCTGAGTGTGTATTTAAGAGTGGATAGAAGTTTGGCTTTTAATCTCTCTGATGGAACAATGGAGAATTATACATTCTTTTTCTCATTCCACAGAGAAAAGGATGCACTAAAAGAAAGCATGACAATCGTAGCACAACGCTGCCATGAGAAGGCTCTCCTCTACCTCTCAGGATTGTAATTCTTTAGTGAATCTGCCCAGCACGATATAGAAGCAAGCCTTCTATAAATGTTAGTTCCCTTTTCTTCCTCTTGTTCGTGAATCTTGTTATGTATGCCAGCAGGCTCTCTGTATTTTATGGAGGAGACAAGTAAGGACAAGCCCAGACCCCTGAGATTTCACTATATACTCTGACCACTTGCTAAAGCAAATGCTCCCTGCTTAAAATAGCTTAAGATGGCGGAGAAAAATAAAACATATTTACATAATAATGTCAGGATTTTCTCTTCATGTGACCTATGAGGTTAAAAGCCTTTCCATTCAAGATTAGATCAAAGTTATTTGAAATGGAGATCTACAGCCCAGAGGGAGACAGAAGGAAAAAAAGAGAGACATTAGACATGGGACGAGAAAGGACAACAGAGACAGAGAAAGAGAAGCCCAAAGAGGAAGGGAGAAAAAAGCCTGGAGATGCTGAATTTGTTTTTCCTACTGGGATTGATTATACATTTGGGGCTGGTCAGTGTAATGGTATTTATGGGGCCTGTCAGTTCTGGTGTCTTTAAGATGTGAAACTGATCAGTAGCCTTTAAGTGTACCTACTGCAGACCCGGCTCTGTGCTGGATGTTGTGGGAAGCGCTGTAGGAACATGTGGGTGCAAAGGCAGTGCACAGCCACCAGAATATGATCTGAAAATGCTCTTTTTATAGACAGAATCTGATCCTGGAAGTCAAGATTCTGGGCCAATCTTCACATCCACCTTTTCTTTAAGGCATAACAACAAATAGTTCATGAACTCTAATGATATGTCTGTGCCTGTTTTATGCAAAGGCCCTTTTGCTGAAGACACAAAAAAATGTGAATATTGTAGTTCTTGCCCTCAGAAGAACTTAGTAAATGCGTTTTGAATGAATGAATGAAGAATTGACTTTCAATGCTTTTTAACTCACAAATGCATATTAGACTATGAGTTCCAGGGTGGTAGAGCCCTTGTCTGGCTTGCTTTATTACCAGTATCCTAGTGTACTTAAAGACTGATACTCTAGTTTCAAAGGTGGAAATAATTGTCTGTTCACATTTCTCTAAATGTCTGAGTCTTTAACTCAGAGAGAGTAAACTCACTAGATATGAATAAAACAAAAGCACCATTTTTGATGCACCATTTTTGGTCTTCTTCAGACTCAGTAGGAAAAGAAAGCAGAAGATCTCTAGTGCAAAGAGGGAAAAAGTTGTAAATTCTTACCCCTTCAAATAAGATTTAGTACAGATTTTGGCAGACAGAGGGGAAAGACATTATTTCTGCCCTATGAGAATATGGATTTGTCATATCCCGAGAAGGAGTGACTCTGTCCTCAGACCTTAGCAGGCACGTCGGGAATTATGTGGACGAGGGAGCATCCTATAACATCAAGACACCCTGGAGAGAGAGTGACAGGGCTTTTTCTTTGGGGCCTAACTGCCTATAATCATGGTTCTTAGCTAGAGCGGCTGTGCATTCCGAGGCTGGGCATCTTCGCATGAGTAAGTGACCTAGCAGTTCTTTAAAGTTATGCTGCTAAAAGCCATTTCCATTCTTACATTTTAACCACTTCGACTCTGCCTGTGGTCAGATGGCTGCATTATAAGCAGGGTGTATTAGCTTGATTTTACTTTGAAGTTTAGGGGCTTCAACTAAGTTAGGGGGACAGTCCTGAGCAGTTCTTCTAAAACTTGGGCCCCATGTGAATCAAGTGGGAGGCTTCTAAAAATACAGGCACCCAGTTTCCTCTCTAGACAACTAAATCAGAATGTCTGGGGATGGGGCCTGGGAATGAGCATTTTAAAAGGCCCCCCCCAAATAATTGTCTCGTGGACCAAGTATGAGAAGCACTGGCCATCAACTTTGCTACTTAAAGTGAGGTCCACAGATGAACATTGGCATCTCCAAAAAGTTTATTAGAAATGCACTGTCTCAGAACTCACACTAGATCTATGAGCCCAGAATCTGCAATTTTATAGCATCCTCAGTGGATTCAAATGTGCACTAATGTCTGAGGCTAAAGGGGTAAATTCTTATAAAATAGCATATACAAAGGAGTTTAGCACCTGAAGAAGAATTCCTAAGCCCCTTACGTTAGTAATAGCTATAAATTACATATTTGTTGAATGAATGGATGAATGTGAGATATAAAGAACGTGAAAGAAGGCCAGGGAGAAAGCCTCACACTGAGCTCTACTGTGCACGGTGTATGAGAATGGTAAAGCCCTCAGACTGGAGACACGGCCCGCTTATTCAGAGTGCCCGCATCAACTCAGTTACCTGCTTTCCAACTTTCCACAGGGCAGATGATTCGGAAGAAGTGTCATGTCTGAAGTCATCATTAAGAGAAAAGCAAACCCACTCACTCTGGATGCTAGTTTGTTTATGTTTTGCTTTTGCTTGCCAGAGACTTCTGGTTTCTGTGCAAACGTTTCTCTTGAACTCAGCTGCTTGTGTAGTTCATCCCTCAGTTCCTTTTCCGAGCTCAGCCGTCACTCCTCTCTCTCTCTCTCTCTCTCTGCTTATATGTCATTGAGGTTCCAAAGTCATCAGGTCCCCTCAAGATACGGCCTCATCCCTGCCTAGTCCTGTCCTTGCGGATGACCTCTAGCCACTTCACAAGAGATAGAGGCAAAGGTAGGACCATCTTTCCACAGCCACTGCCCCCAACCGTGAAAATGAGTAAATAGCTGACAGATTCTGGCTGTAGATCTCCCTCTGTTATCTAAACTGCCAGGTAAACTAAGCCAATAAAATAATGGCTTCTCTTCCCTAATCTGTGGTCCTTTCCTCCAGGGTTGGCATCCCTCCAATGAGAAAAAAATGCATAACTAGAATACTACATTCACAAGAAAAGTGCCAATGTGACTAACTTTCACACCTCGGGGTCAATGGCTGATAAAATTCCGTGCTGATCAGATTTTCAGAGAGAAAACTAGAGTATGACAAGGGGCAGGGTATATTGTAGAAAGACAGGATTTATGGGAGCCCAGAGAGAGGAAAGAAATGTCGCAATGCTGGAAAGAGCTGACCCTCATGTCTGTGATGTCATATCAAGATGTTAAGCAGTCTACATCTTTGTTTGCAAAAGTGAAATTACTCATAATATCCTGTCACAGGTGGAGGGCTAGCACAATAGTGGATCAAAGATTTTGGAATAAATAAGTATTGCTTCAAACCTTTCATTTGGGGTTTATATTTGTTATTTTTAATTTTAACTATGTTTTCTAAATGGCAGGTAAATAACATGGTTTCAACAACTCCATGCCATTTTCAAGTGTTGACCCCACGCGTTGCGTTGGGCACAATGGCCAGAACCTCAGTCCCTGCCCTGGGGGCTTATGAGATCTCCGTTAACTTGCACTTGGTGTCCTGTTTCCAATCACAGGGAGAAAACCTTGCATAAATGAATGTTTTTAATTTTTGAAGTACAGATATTCTCTGACTGAAGTCTAAAAAGGAGTTTTCTGCTTGTACCTAGAGTTGCCTAATAAACTTTAATCTTCTGGCTTTTGAAATCAATAATCTCCTGGCAGAGCACCCCAGAGCCTGGGAGAATGGTAATTAGAGGAAGTCACCAATGACCAGGGAAAACATTTCCAAACTGCAGTTTCATAACAAGAAACACACGTGTCTCCCAGATAATTACACCTCTCCTTAAAGTTTAGGACAAAACGTCTGGTGGTGCATGATATTATGTCAGGAAAAAAAAGTAATTGACAAAAACACAGATACGATCTCTGTTTTCTCACATTCTCTGCGAAAGGAAAGAAGTTGAAGATGGATGCATTTACGTGGCTGTGCCGTTCTTCTAAGCATGTGGGGAAACAAATGGTTCATCTGACTCAGCGTGTACAGAGAAAGAGCGCGGGTGCCACAGCATCCTTCTTGAAAAGAGGATCGGAAAGGCAGGCGTAGATATTTAGACAGTTTTAGAGTTGGGGGATTCTCTGCATCACACTGGCACTCTCTTTTAAATCCTCTCTCTTATACATACATACATAATTCATACATACATATAGTGCGCGCACACACATATATACTTTCCTCATTTTTAAAATCCTACACACACACACACCAGTAAATCATACAGCCCAACAGTAAGGCTAGAGTCATATGCTTTATTTATGGGTGGAAATTTCAAAGTGAATAGTAAATTTTTTTTTCCATATGGCCTGTTTGACAGTATAACTGATTGGATTCATCTCAAATATGCAGCATGACCTTTATGATCTGGTATTCGGAAGAGGTATTAGACTTACTCCATTGCCTCGTGGATTTGTTCTATGAGGTTACTTTTGTGGAATATAATTTGCCCTCTTGTACCTAAGCTAACCTGCATTTTATTGTTTCATGTTATAATGGCTTTCCACGGTGTTTATTTGTTAAACACGCTAAATCATGGCAACTCTTTTTGCCCTAACATGTTTTAAACGCCTTCTTGTTACAATGTGATCATTCACTTGTCTTTTCAACAAATATTTGCCAAACACCCACCAGGGGTGAGGCAAAATGCTATCCACAGTTTATACGAATCAAACTTATGGCAGATAGGCTCTGTTCTCAGGACCTGGAAGAAACAGTCCATAAAGAGTCTCTGGAAAGAATCATCCGTTTAAACAAGCGCTGTGACACCAGGTGAAAGGTGAAGTAGGAACGGCAGTAAGGGGCTGTGGGCATTGAGAAAAGGAATTCTCCCACTAAGAGGTAAAGCCAGAGAAGGTTTCCCGGAGAAGGGGCATTGGGTCCACAGCTGGAAGGTCCTGGGCGTGCAGAGAGGGGAGAAGAGTTGAGGTGAAAGATGCTGTGGGATGAGGGCAGGAGACAGTGATGTGTCTGGTTTCCTTGCTAGTTTACTTCTCATGAAGGCATGCCTTATTTCTTGCACCAGATTCCTAATTTTGAGGGGCTGTATGCCCTAGTGGTTAAGCTCACAAATGCTGGATACAGAGCCTTTGGTTTGAATCCTGCCCCTCCCACTTTCTGATGGGTGACCTTGAACAAAGTTTTTAATCTCTCTGTGTCTCAGTTTCCCTGTCTGTGAATTGAGGATGCTAGAAATACTACCTCCCTCATATGATCTGTGGGCATAAGGAGTTCATATCCATAAAGCGATGGGAACAGTGCCTGGCCCATAGTAAGCCAATAAAAGTGTCATCTCTTCTTGCAAGAGATTAGCAGATTTTCAAACATTCTGGTTTATAGAGTTTCTGCTCTTCTTTCCTTTGTCCTGAAGATAGTTTTTAGCATCTACCAAAGTGCCAGATATTGCTCTAGAACTTGGAGCTTCAGGGACGACCCTGTGATCCCAAACCTCAAGGGCTTGCAGTCTGACTGGAGATACTGTTCCATATTCAGTCTGGAAAATGAGAGCACTATACGAATATAATACTGTGGAAAAACATAGGAGAACTAATGAAAGGAGAAAAGTTTCACAGGGATGTGACAATAGACATTGGCTTTGAAGAATAAGCAGGAGTTTACAAGGCAGAGAAGATACAGAGGGACAGATTCCAGACCTAGGGGAAAAATACAACGAATGACGGATGCATTAGCCCGTCTGCCACATCCAGTCACCCAGGTTACCTAGAAGACAGTGGAGAACATGTTTGGCCTTGAGGCTGAGATGGGGGCCAGGGCCAGGTAAAGAAGGGCTGGCTTCCAATGGATTGTGAATGAGACAGAGAGGCAGAGCAAAGGCAAGATTTGCCAATAACTCATAACTCTTTGGTTGAATTTTCTAGTAAACCTTGGGAACAAAATTTAGTTTAAAATATCAAAAAATAGCTCTGGGCCAAAACCATTTACCTAAATGGGATTAAATTTTTTTTAGCATACAAGTAGCTCATATTATTGCTTCTCACTTATCTCCTCCAAATCAGAGGACTCGATAAAAAGACGCTTGCGATTAATGGGGTTGACGAGCAGATGTCTGAAATAAAATAATTGTGACATCCATACCGAAAATAAATGATAGTTTAGAAAATCCGAGGAACTTCACTGGTATGTGTCACTTTATTAAGATATTTTCCTTTTAAAAAAATTTAAAACTCCACACTATTAGAAATTTCTTTTTAGTACAAATTGAAATCCTGCACAGTTTTCAAAAGTGCAGTTTGATCATAGAGAGATTCCTGCTTTCTCTGACCTCTTCAGGCATTTTATCTCTCTGCTACTTTGTCTGATATTTAAAAACTTCAATTTTGTGGGTAATAAATACTTCCATATATGTTGTCTGCTCCTCTTTCACAGGAACCCTTGAGAAAGGTCCTAAATACCGACTTTTTGCTGCTGAAAACACAGAGGTTCAGAAAGGATAATGTCCTGAAAAGCAAGCAGCTGCTAATTGGATGATCCATATTTCAGTCTAGATCCGTCTTTCCAAGTGGACCACACTGCCCAGTTTACTCACTAGGTTCCACGTTTCTTCGCCCGAATCATGAATGACATCTCACCTCCTGTATTTGTTTACCATGGCTGATGTAACAAAACACCACAAACTGAGTATCTTAGAACAACTGGAATGTATTGTCTCACAGTTCTGGAGGCTCCACGTCCAAGATCAAGATGTCAGCAGAGTCGATTCCTTCTGAGGGTTGTGAGAGCGAATCTCTTCCAGGCCTCTCTCCCAGCTGCTGGAGATTTACTGGAATCTTCCGTGTTCCTTGGCTTGTAGAAGCATCAGCCTGATCCCTGCCTCCAGGTTTACATGATGTTCTCCCGGTGGGCATCTCTGTGTCCAAATTTCCTCTTTTAATAAGGACAAAGTCGTACTGGATTAGGGCCCATCCTGATGACATCACCTTAACTATATCTGTAGTGATCTTATTTCCAAATAAGGTCCCATTCGGAGGTATGGGGGCTAGGACTTTGACATGAATTTAAAGGAGGACACAATTCAGTCAATAAAACTTCCCAAATTCAACTAACAGGCCATAGAGATGAAGAACAGTGTCTCACAATTTTATGTGTTTTGTGTGTGTCTACAATGTTGAGTTTTGGAAAAAGCCAAGCACCTGTAGGTCAATTGCAGCAAAACCATTTTAATTTAGAGGCTGGCACTTGGAATTAGACATGAATCATCCTTGTAGCAGGCCAGGGGTATGTGTGAGCTGATGAGAGTGCAGTGAACTCAACTATTGCAGATGTAACAAAATCCACCTCTGGGATAAGGAGCATTATGCAGAGTACGGTACAACCTCAGCACTTGTTCAGAATCTTGGTCGTCCCTCAAGAGGATGACCCACACCAGGAGGTAGTTAGAAAAAAGGCAGGTGGGAGGATCCAAGCTACAGTGGGAGAGGCAAGCTGTGAGCATCAGGGAGGGCCACCAAGTGATGGAGGACCTTGCGGCCCACTGCAGAAAACACAGGCTTGAAGAGTCTCAAGAAGGTGGGACAGTTATCAGGATGTGGGCCAGATATCCTTTTCCAGACACGAGCAGTTGGTCCAAAGCAGACTCAGCAAGAGAGCCAAAGGTGGGGTTTATAGCTCGGGCAGATCTTGAAGGCCTTCTCACTAAGATTTGATCCCAGATTCCAAGGGGATGATGTAACAGCAGCCAAGAATGGGAGTTAATGAAGTCCATGGAGGTGTAAGAGTTCACACCGCAGGGTATAGGAAGTGAGTGACTCCTTTGATGCAGTGTAGACACACCAAAAAACCTGAATTAATGAATGAACTGAGAGGAGGAAGGGAGAAAGAGATGAGGAACAAATGAGATGGTAGTTCCTGGAAAACTCCTAGCTGAAATATTGGGGAAAGATGAATCTGCAAATTAGCTGGAAATTAGATGAAATTAAAAAGTGAAATCTGAATATGCTGAAAACATGTTTGAACATAGAAAGGAAACTAATTAAGAGAATGGGTGTTGGAAAGACACAGATTGGGTCTGAAGCCCACCTCTGTCATTTTTAGCTGGTTGTGTCAGGTAAACCCTTTCCCTCTCTGTGTCCTAGTCCCCGCATGAGTAAAGTGAAGAGAGTGATACCTTCTTCGCAGTGCAATATAAGGGCTAAAGAGCTTACGAATGTCAAATACATATTCATTTAAAGAACATAAGGCCAGGTGCAGAGCACAGACACAAACAATTCTGGTTTTCTCTTTCTTCGATCTCAAATTTCCAATTTAAACCTAAAATATAATCGTTTGGGCTATTTAGAAAAAAATTTGTTTATGAAATATAAGCTGATTAATGGAAAACAAAACAACAACATGTTAGCTCTTAATATATCGAGGTATCTAGGTCACAGTAAATGAAAAGGTGATTATTTCTTTCCTGGGAATAGGCTAGAAATGCGTGAATGTCAGATCAATGGACACACCAATGAATGGACTGAGTCTAGGTGTCTGACCTTCAGCCCAGGAAGGTAGGAGTCCCTTGACCGTGGTCTCTCACCTGAGCCAAGTTTGAGGAAACAAGGAACTAACTAACCCGAGGAGGATGCAACTTATGTGATGGCGGAAGGGTAGATATGAAGCATACAGGAGTCAAAAATTTACTTACACAATTCAAACTGGATTAGCAAGAATTTTCCTGAATCCATTTTTCTTGAGATTTGCACAGGTTCCACAAGAAAGTCAACACCCATCTACCTAAATATCTCCAATTAAATATAATCACCCATTAATTCGATGCTTCCCAATGTCCATGAGCTTTTTCATTCTGCAGGTAGTCTGTTAAGATTCCTGTCCCTCTTGGACATTCTTTACTCCTGGGCAGTAGTGTTGCTGTTTAAATAACCGAAGGGATCAGCCCATCACTGGTGGTCGGTCCCCCGGAGATGCTTGGGTTTTGTAGTATTTGAAGGAGATGTGTATACTCAGTGAAAATTGATCTTTTCAAAAAATAGTTCAATGCACAAGCTTTGTTCAAGTAAACATCAGAAGTGTTAACCCTGTCTAATAAAGGGCAGCCACATGCAATCTCTTAAAGGAATATTTTGTTGGGTTGAAAATTTGGGGGGAAAGGAAATTGTAAGAGAAAAACCCAGAATTGCCTTTTGATTCTCAGATGCATGCCCTTCAAAGATATAGAGGCATAGTCATGAACTGTTACTCTAGAAATAAAACTTTATTTTCCCAAAACGCTTATACAAGTACATCAGAAAAAAATAATAGACTGACTATGGTTATTGTCAATTATTTAAACCTGAGGGTGGAGAACTTTATGTAAAGGTCCTGATAGTAAGTGATTTTGACTTCCCAAGATATAAGGTCTAGCTCTCAACTACTCAATTATGCCTTTGAAAGCAGCTACAAACAATACTTACCTGGTCATGGCAGGATTGGAGCTTTGACTATGATTTGCTAACACCTGGTAAACCATCCCCTAGATAAGAGTCTCCGGGTCTGTTTTTTCTACATCCCTTCCTATGAAATATTTTTAAGCATTGATATAAAATATATGTATTTCCATTGATTTTTTAGTAGTAATTTACTAATAGCCGCATATATACTAAAAGATACACAAAATGGGGAATAAAAAGCTGAGATAAAGGTAAAATAAATAATAACCTAAAATAATCACTTAGTAGTACAATATTTTCATGTGAGAAATGTCATTAAATATGGTCTATTAAATTTGGTAACTTAGTTCAATATTTGTGTTATAGCAATTTGAGTGTGGAACTAAGATCAGTTTATTTCACTGCTTTTTAATGACTATCATGGCTGAAAAAGACCCCTCGCAGTGATCTGCAGAAGAATTCACTTTTGTGCTTACTAAGTTATGATACTCAGTATTAAATCCCATCTGCCAATTAAGTAAAAATTTGTGTTAAAATTTGTCCCTCAGTTTTTCATCTTTTATAATGTCAATCAGTTGTTCTCCAAACTAATTGGAAGGTATTGCACTTTTTATATTATTAACAGATGGGTTATAATCCCGCTGAAACTCTTTATTTAAATTTTTTATAAAAAGAGTAGAAATTATGTTTCCAATATTTTTAAAATACATGAATGAGGGGTTTTTTTCTTGCTTACACAGGTGAATTACTCATATTATTTTTGGCACTGAAATCACACAATGATGGAAATATATCTGAACACCTGTTTATATAATGTTCTTACCAAATAGCAATGATTTCTTTCAAAAAAAAAAAAGGAAGCTAGTTACTTCTGCACTCAACATTAAAATGTCATCTTAATCGGAAGGAAGGAAGTAGATCTGCTTTGTTGAGGGCATCTGCTGGGTGGCGTGTATCTGGTAGTCAGTGGTTTCCTATGTAACGGGGCTCAGAAAGAGCTCTCGAGAGGAGCAAAGGTTTTAGCTCTGCCATTTTCTTGCTGTTCACACATGCTTGCATTTTAGCATAATCCTAAATCTACGATTTCTCTCCAGTAATCTTCTACAATAATTGTCCGTTTTGTGAAAATGCTCAGATGAAATTGGACAATATGATCTGTAAATCCACAAACAAGTAAATGAAGTTAATGCATCTGAATTTGCTGAGGTTGAACACATCAGCGAGAGAGCTTCTCTAATCCCTTGCGTACAAAAGGTTCTTCACACCTCCCTCCAGGTATCTCCCGTGTAGCCCGCGATCTGTGGTCATCTGACACGTGGAAGAGTGAGGATGCCAAATCAATTCAGACTAATTATCTGTAAGGCATCATATCTTCCCTATTTTGAAATAGATAAATGTAATTAGCCATTTTAATATTTCCTCCAGAGCCCCAGTGAAGCAACTTGTGGATCCTCTGAGAGCAGCGTCCCACCTTGGGCATCACTGCTTTTCCCTGAATTGAGGATCAAGTCTTCCCAAATACCGACAGTGCTCGGTTCAGACATGGCTGTGAGAACCAAACGAGCCAGTCAGAACTTCTCAGCCAGACACTTGCGTAGAAATGGCGATTTTCTGTGGATTCCTTTCATCTGGATTCCTGGAATCACATGCTTCTTCGTTGTTTAGTTTTCCACTTGGTTCTTTAGTTTGCCCCACACATATCCTTCAAACAATTTGATTTTTCCATAAATTGCCAAGACTTGGTTTCTCCTGCTGATAACCACAGAACCTTAATCGAGACGTGTGAAATTAGCGGGTCCTCATGATACAGTCCCTGCCTACTTCTGCCATCTCAGGTCTCATCATCTCCTCACGCTTTCTTTTCAGCAGCAATGACAAACACAGGATCCCTGTTATGTGCTTTCTCACCTAACAACACTTTCCAAATGCCCTCTCTCTTTTTGGACAACTTCCATGAGCCTCTAGTCCACCCAGCTCCTTCACATTTTCAGTGTTCAGCTCAAATATCATCACCTCCCTGAAAGGATTTTCTCTTTTCTACCATCACACTGCGTGGATTTTCAATAATCCAGAATGATTTTAGTAATACTTATACCATATACAAACTTGATTTTCCAGTCTGTATTTTCCGCCTTCACTGAACTGTGAATTTTGTGAAGGAAAGACCCCATGGTGGGCACACACGTGGAAAGAGAAAAGGAAGATAAGAAGGTGGAATCATGCTGTAGGAGGCCCTTTCAACAAAATATCTCTTTCTAGTCAGGTGTCATGATAAAACAGCCTAGGTTACTTAAATTTGATTGACACCAGACTTCCTTCTACAGTTTAGGTCTAAGACCGGTTCCCTCTCTAAGAAAAAGACACTTCCTGGTATTAGTAATACCCAGACCTAGATATGAGCCATTCTCTGGAGGTTACACCTCTCACGTTTCCTCCTCGTGAGCTTCCCTCAGCCATAGGTCATGATGGCTTCAGAGTTACCTCCATTTTTGTTTATGAGGCCTTCTTTTGCAAGTTTATAAATTAAAAATCATATTTATTCTGTTCTCTTACTCCCTTTTCCAGTTTCTTGGTAGAACGTATGTCAGCTGATTGTTCCCACAGTGCTTTGACACCATAGAATCTGCATTTCCTCAGTTGCGCGTGGGGATTTGCGATGTTTTTGGCAATTAAAGCATTCCAGCCTTACTTGGAAAGACAAACACCTTAACTGAGGGATAACTAAGGTCAGAATTCCATTATATTTTTATGCTTATCTAATCCACTTTTCAGATAATAGGAATTACATTAAAAAAATCATAACGTGTGCTCTACTGTGAGGATGGTTTCTATCTTAATAAGAAGAATGGAAATCAATGATCCAACAATCAGAGTCAACAATAATGCCTTGTGTGAACTGCTGTTTCTCAAACACAGGCTGCCACATTTCTGAAGCTCCCAAGTAAAGAAGTGCTTTGTCATTCCACACCGGGCCTCTTATTGTACCAAAAGGAGAATGGAGCAGAGGAAGAAAGCCAGTATAAAACAAGCAGAACATCTTTTCTTTTTGTTGTGTGTGTCTGAGGCAAATGTGGGCAGGGGCAGGGAGTTAGACACAGTATTGGGGTGGGAGGTGGTGAGTACATTGTTGCACTCTGGGAAAGGCCAGATTGCTATACTCCACCCTTCTACTCGCACACAGAAATGGCAGAAGGAAGCATGACAGCACGCCTTGCGTCTACCAAAATATGTAGAAGGCCTGTTTGAGGAAGGAAAGTTGAGTCCTACAACACGGTCTAGAAGGTGAAGAAACAAGACAACACTAAATAAATTACTTGATTTTCATTATTCATGAGTTAGGCTCCCAAGCCACTATAATTTTATTATTAAAGATGAGAGTAACCGTGAAACACTGGAAGATTTAGGACACTCAGAGGATAACCCTTGGATTCCATACAGTATCACAGCTAATCCTTTCAACAATTCTCTGTGCTAGGAATTATTGTCCTAGTGTCTCTGACTTAAAAAAAAAAGATGAGATATCAAGAGGAAGTAACTTGTCCACGGTCATTCTGCTAGTAAATGAGAGAAGCAGAATTTAAACACAGGTCTATCAAACATGTGTATTAACCAATAGTGATTCCTCAGCGGGCAAAGGCACAGGAAGTACATTGAGCTGGGAGAACAAGAGAATCTTGGTAAGAGAGTAAGTGTGGGGGATAGAGATGTGGTTTGTAAAAATATATTCAAATTATAATATAATTACATATTTAGAAGACAGAACAAAACAAAAATCTGTTTTTCATTGCAAGGTAAAGAAAGTAAATTTTGACAAAATATTATCTGCCAGTAGGATATAGATTTTTAAATTATGTGAAATGTCATTTCATTTCACATGTTACTTTATAAATTATCTCTTCGCTTGTGTATTATCACTACTTAACTGTGAGCTCTTTAAGGACAAAAGTTGGGTCATATTCATTTTTATGTTTCTCCTACCTTCCTCTCTGGATTAAAACCCCAAACATAACACACATATTTAGCCCATGCTACAAAATACTAAGAAATCTTTTTAGAGTGAAGCAATCTATTGCAATAAATCTAATATTAGATTTGTCTTTAAGATGTGATCTTGAATTTGACATTGAATTCCAGTCCTGGAGAAAAATCTCATCATATCTTGATGCAACATTTTCCATCTGCTTAAAAAGGAGATATAAACAATATATAAATCACAATTGTGTTAGTAAAGATTTTCGGGTGGGTTACAAAGTTCAGAAACCCAACTTGAGCTCCAGGAAAGGAGAAGAAATGCATTGGCTCACAGAAACCAAACCAAGGGAAGAGCAACGCAATGCACAGGCTTAGGGACAAATGAGATTAGAATTCCACTGTCACCAGGATCCTTTTCTCCACCTCTCATTCCTACTTCTGTTTCCAGGTAAGCCTCATTTCTTGAAATATCTTCATCACCTGGTTGAAAAGATGAATGTTAACAGGTCACAAACCTCATATTTCAAAGCTTTGTCAAGAGCAAAACACTGCTACTCTCAGAATGATTATCTTTCCAAATTGAATTTCTACAGTATAACATCATTTATTTTTAAGACCATGATCCCTAAACACCAGCCAACTAGTTCATTTAATGGTCACTTGAAGAAACAGTGGTTTATTCCAATCCTGGAGACAAATCTGGCTATGTTGGATTTATTGAGAAATGCTATGTTGTTGTCCAACTTGGCATATAAATATGGCTATTTGTAATATATTGTAAAAACAATTCAAGGAAATTTCAAGAATATTTTATACTATATTCTGCCTTGTAAGTTGCCTTTAAGGCTTATTCCCTTTGAAATCTACAGAGACAGAAAATATATTAATGGTTTTTTGGCCTGGGTTGGGTGTTGGGTGGGTGGGAGGACAGAGAGGTGATAACTAAAGGATACAAAGATTCTTTTTGAGGGGATGGAAATGTTTTAAAATTTATGGGTAATGGTTGCACATATCTGTAAATATACTAGAGACAATTGAATTGTACAATTTAAATGGTAGAATTGTATGATACATTAATTATGGATCAATAAAGTTGTTAAAAAAACTTACTTTCCTATCACTAAATTAGGTGCTACTCCAATGTAGAAGGATGGAGCCAAGTGTTCAACTATGAATAAACCATGGTCAGGATATTAGGATAGTTAAGGATATGACAGTATCATTATAACAATTTAGGAGGAAAAGAGATAGTAAATCATTTCTTCAGCAGCGCAGGAGTAAGAATGGATCTTATTTTTTTGTTGCTTGAAGATTCACGAAGCCTCTACTACCCAAGGATAAAAAAGGGGCTCCAGGAATAGAAACACTATGAGTCCAATATGTGCCATTCAAGGTCACCCAACACTCCTTGTCTCTGTTTTCTACTGTTCTACAAGGCAAATGTCTTAGAGATGAAGTAAGAAGAGGGCAAATAGGAAAGAAAGAATGAGGAAAAGACTGAGTGCAGGAATGAATATTGAAATCCTGTGGGCAAGTAGAAGCGGGTGTGGGAGTAGAGACAGGAAGGAGAGGAAGATACTGTGATCCAGGAGGTGCAAACCCTCATGAACAGTAAGTACTGAAGACAATATGTCTGTGTAAAGGAGCATCAGAAGAGGTCACTAGACTATCAAAGACTGAAGGAAACATCTGGATTTTCTTAAATAATAAATAAGCATATGCAATTTAGAGCATTTGTCAATTCTGGTGCTTGCATTTTCTTCTCTGCTTTCTTACCATACACAGATTATTGGAAAGCTGTAATCCTGAAAATGTTATTTTAAAATCAATTACTTTCCCTAATGTGCATGTATACTTGTAGAAAGCTGATGTAATGAACAAATCAAAATGGCTGATGAATCTGGATGATTAAGGGGAATAGCGTTTTCAAGGCTAAGTCACAGGAAGCCCAGAGAAAGGAGAAAGGGGGTAGAGTCATTGCATTAATGGCCTCAATCCATCATCCCTCCTCTTTTTCATTCTCTGGACTATTTATCTTTGTGGTTCTCATTAAAGAGATGGATCTCTTTCCCAACCCCTTGAGTCTTGGTGGTGGTATGACCAGCATTGGCAAACAGAAAGCAGTGGACATGACTGTGCCCCCCATTCTACATTTGGGCCTGAGAGCTTTGCCTTTCCACATGCTTGCCCTTGTGGAACAAGCTTGGGCTCACCAGGGAGAGATGAGAGACACGTGGGACAGAGTCACGCTTTGCAGTCACCCAGGCTGAGACTGTCCTAGATTAGCCAACACTCAGCCGACTACCGGATGAGTGGTTGAGCCTAGTGAAGAGCAGTTGAATCTCCCAGCAAAGCCCAGCCTACATCTCTGATCCACAGACTCCTGAGCTAAACAAATCGTGTATTGTGTTAATCCACTAGGTTTTGTGATTGTTTGTTATGAAGAATTATAAGAGCAAAGGCAAGTAACATAGGAGCTAAAGTTTGCTTCAGATCATGTCTGGTACTGAGCTTGGCAATTACACAAACGTTAACTTAAAAGATCAATATTATTATCCCCATTATATAATCGAGTAATCTCATGAAAGGGTAAGTAATTTTTCCAGATCATTTAGCTGGTGATTGAAATAGGGTTTCAATCCCAGGGAAAACTAACTGTAAATCCATGACATTTTTTTCTTACATGTTTATTTTCTACTGTATTTATCTTTCTGTTCTGTGAAAATGAGACAATAATCATCTGAGAGCAAATAGAACTAGAATGTTGATAGGAATTCTAGTAGGTTTACGCACATCCTATGACTGAATATAAGCTCCCCAGGACCTGATAAAGTAAAATTTAACACTGGTGACTTTGCATAAGTGAAAAAAAATCTGTAGAGTTGGATAACTAGTGGCCATGATCTTTGTGGCCTACTTTTAAACTCCAATCGATCCCTGCCTGCATAGCTATATGGTCCTATAATTAAAGATATCCTAGATATTTCACGATTATGCTGCACTAAGACTTAACAGACCTCGACTGGAATCCAGGTTCTGCCACGGAAGAGCTGGGCAACCGTGAGCAAGGACTAAACCCGAGACCGTGTAGCAACTCAGAGTGCGCTCCACATTAAAACTCAGGTGAGCCTTAGAATTCATCTAAGTCGTCCAGTTCGTTCATATTGCAGATTAGAAAACGCTGAACTCTCGTCTAAAATAACATGAAAACACCCCGTACTGTCTGATTTCTGGGCATGGGTACTGAATGATCGGGCGCTGTTAGATAGACCCCCTTTTTACTGCTGAAGTTGCACACATCTAGAACAAGTGCCTCATCTCCGTCGGCGATGATGGGTAGAAGATGAGCGGCTTAGAAACCACAATGCACGTTGTCCTGCTTACCTGTAACAAGCTGTTCGGTGTTTTTACAGCCCTTCTCGCTGCCTGGCGTGGCCCCTTCTCCTTCGATCCCGGGCCGAGTGGGACACAACTGGGGTAGGGCTGTGGCGCCTTCTCTCTGAGTCTGGTCTTTTCCTGCTGCCTGAGGCCAGTCATTTAACCTTACCTCTATCTTTCTGAGCACCGCTTTACTGACGTGACATTAACTACCTCTCTGGAAGGGAGTTTTCACCGTTTCTATAATAAATAATGAATCAAAGTAGCGTAAATGTTACATACAAGTCTATTATGAAGAAATTTTTTCTCTTAGTATCATGAAATATCGGAGAGGGAACAGACCGAAGAGACAAGCTTGTTCAACAATTTTCGGCGTGGAGAAACTGGGAACCAGGAAGGGAAGTGGCATCTCCCAGGTCACAGGGACACCAGGGAGCTGGGCAGTGCCAGACACAACATTCCCGACCTTAAAGTCAGCTTCTTTCTCTGTGATAGGATGTCTTCTTAAACTCCTCCAAGATTTCTCGGTTGGATATTTGTGAACTTTCCCCTGTGTCTTAGATGGCTTGAGCTGATATGACAAACACTACAGGCTGGGGGCTCAGACAACAGAAATTTATTTTCTCACAGTTCTGGAGGCTGGAATTCAAAGTGGTGTCGTGGCCAGGTTCCAGTGAGGACCCTCTTCCTGCCGTGCAGACGGCGTCTTCCCTGTGTGTCCTTACGTGGCAGAGAGAGGGATCCTGTGTCTCTTCCTCTAGAAGAGCACTAGTCCCATCCTCAAGCTCTAATCACCTCCCAAGGCCCCTCCACATACCGTCACAATCGGAGTTAGGGCTTCAACATATAAATTTTGGGGGGACACAAACATTCCGTCCATAATGACCTGCTCATAATATGACCACCTGTAGTCTCACGCTGTCTCTCTTAACCGGCTCTACGGCAGAGAAATAATTTAGGATACGCCATGGTATATGTGCATAGGCATATACTGCCTACTTCAGTTTCCTCTGGCCAGATGATGTCTCTCACGGTGGATAGAAGGTGTTATCAAGAGGCCCAAAGCACTAGACAGCTCTTATTCATATCTTAGTATAGTCTAAGGTGACCCATAAACTGCTTATTCAATATTTTTTGACTTAATAAATACATATTTTCTTCTCTAGCAACATAATAGATTAGAGGGTCAGAGAAACGCTGCTGGAAAATATATTTATGTTACACATAGTCATCCTGGCTGGAAAGTAAGATGACTGAGAGTTAGATGTAGAAATGCCAAGAAAGCTTTAATCTGGGCAGTTAGCCAGCCCTAGATCTGAATTTGCCCCAGGGGTTTCTGCCCATCCCAGATGACCTGTTGCTGTAGTTGTGATGGACTAATAGGAAATGTGAAAAGAAAGCGAGATGTGAAGCCCTTAGTCGCTTTACAGAGCAAACAAAAAACCCTCTTCACAAAGACATACTTCCCTGTGGATAAAATTTCAAAGAACATGCACTCATAATCAAGAATCTCTGAATATATGCAGAAAGAGAGGATCATCAGAAAGAACAAATAACACAATTAGAGCCACAAAAATAGATATCAGAATCATCATGTGTAGAATATAAAATAAGTATGTGTAATGTGGTTAAAGAAATAGAATGTTTTAAAAAATGATAAAATCATAAAAAACTATCAAGAATTACTTAAAAGATTTCAAAAAAGGACCAAATAGAAGCTGAAAATATAATATGCAATAAGTGACATTAGATAGGCAATGGAAAGAGTAAACATAAGATTAGACCCAAGTGAAAAGATAATTAGTAAACAAGGAAATAGATTTGAAGAAAGTATAGATCAAAAGAAATTATGGAAAATGCTGAACTGAAATTTAAAAGCAAAAAAAAAAAAAAAAGAAAGAAAATCAAAGGACATTGAAATTAAAGGAGGAAATCCTAAATTAGATCTAGTCAGAGTACCGGAGGTAGATGATATCTAGAATAAGAGAAAGGAAATACTCTGAGAATAGTTGATTATTTAAGAACTGATGAAAGACACCAATCTTCAGAGTTAATAAACCCAAAGCATTCTGAAAAAAGCTAAATAAAATGAGATACACATCTACATAAATTATAGTGATAGTGTAAGACATCTGAGCCAAAAATGAGTCATTAAAATAAGCTGGAGTGAAATATAGATTATCTGCAAAGGAATTACATTATATTGAATTTATGCATTGTGTTTCAGTTCTACTGAACACTGGACTCTCAATAGCAAAAATTATGGCCTGAAAACTTCTATAGCCAGTTAGGAAAAGAGTTTTTCAGTTTCTTAAAGAATTAAACACAATGACTAGTTTATATTAGCCATTCCCCCAAAGAATTGAAAACATATGTCTCCACAAAGTCTGTGCACAGATGTGCAAAGTGGCTTTGTTTGGAATAGCCACACTGGAATAACCCAAATGTCCATAAACAGGTAAATGGATAAACAAAGAGTGGTGAATCCATATATGTGTTTATAATATATATATTACATAGAATACTGCTCAGGGAAAAAAATGATCTAATCATGCATCCATGAACGAGGATAAATCTTAAAATCATTATGCTGACTGAAAGAAGCCAAACTGAAAAAAAAAATGATTGTACTTGTTTGATATTCTAGAAAAATGCAAACTAATCTGTAGTGACAGAAAATAGATACAGTGGTTTCCTGAAGGTGCAGTTGGAAGAAGGTGTGGGTTACAAAGAGGCAAAAGGAGTATTTTGGGGTATGAAGGAGACATTCAGGATCTTGATTTTGCTGGTTGTTTCACAGTGTATGCATATGACAAAACTCATCAAATTGCATGCTTTACAAATAATTATACTTAAATAAATTTGTATAAAAAGACATGACTACTTAAATCAAAAATTTTAACACTGCCATGTAGAATTTAGTATGTATGTATATGCAAGATCTGATAACGTATATTCAGATAATGAGGGTGATGAATCTATACCATTGCAAGATTTATATAACTTATTCTATATACTAGCAGCAAACAATGGAAAATGAAATTAGTAAATGTCATAAAATACCTGGGAATAAATATAACAAAAGTTTTTCAGTAATTTAATACTATAAACTATAAAACATCATTGAGACAAACTGAAAAGTACACAAATAAAGAATAAATGTAATTGCATCTCATTAACTTTAATATGCATTTCTCTAATAACTAATAATATTAATCATTTTTCATATTTGCCATCAGCATATCTTCTTTGGTGAAGTTTCTGTACAAATCTTTTTGACTACTTTTAAATTGGGTTTTTGACTTTCTTATTGTTGATTTTTGAGAGGCCTTTATATACTACAGATACAAGGCCCTTTTTAGATATATGTTTTGCAACTGTTCTCCCAGACTGTGGCTTGTCCTTTATTCTCTTAATAGTGTCTTTCAAAGAGCAGAAGTTTTTAATTAACCTATTTTTTATGTATTATGCTTTTCATGGCATACCTAAGAAAGCTTTGTCTAACCCAAGGTCTATGTTTTATTTAAGAAGTTTTGTAGCTTTAGGTTTTACATTTAAGTCTCTGATCTATTTTGAGTTAATTTTTATTTATGGAGTGACATAGGTACAGAAATGGTTTTCTTTTTTATATTTTTGCATATGTCAAGTTGTTCAGCACTATTTGTTGAAGAATTGTTCTCCATTAAGTTGGCTTTGCAATTTTGTCAAAAATAAGTTTTCCATGTATGTTTGGATCAATTTCTGGACTATATTCTTTTCTATTGATCTAAGTGTCATCATCTTTTCAATACTACACGGTCTTAATTACTCTAGCATTATAATAAGTCTTGAATCTGGTAATGTGAGTCCACCGAGTTAGTTTTTTTCTTCTAAAATTTTGGTTTCTTTTCTTTGTAATATAAATTCTAGGATGAGTTGTGATTTGTTATGTGAGAACAGTTGTTCTAGAGAAATGATTCCCTGCTGTTGAAGCAAGACACTCCATGTACAGGACCCAATGCACCGCCAATGTTGGTTTCCTGTCTGGTTTGGGGAACAGGCGCTATTCCAGGCCCTGTGTGAGCACAGGAAACTGTTCCTTTCATCCTTGTGGTGCTTTGTTCCTTTGCCTCAAGGAGTTTCCTCAGGTGCCTGTGCTGAACTGTGCTCATCATAGATGAGGGGCCCTTCTGCAGGTCTTCAGGGGGCCCCTTCCATGTAGCTCTCTCCTATCCAATACTCATCCCTGAGAACCTGAACTCTTAGTGTCCCCGACTCAGCTCTGTCCCCTCACCTTGGGGAGTCTGCCGCACTCTACCTGACTCCCCCTTTCCTGCACCTGGACCTCAAATTCTCTCAAGGCTATAAGCTGGGGTGATCTGGGGCTCACCATGTTTGTTTCCCATCTGTCAGGGATCACTGTCCTTCGTTGCCTAATGTACAGTGTCCTGAAAAATGCTGTTTTATAAATAGTCTCCATTTTCACGTTATTTTGTATGAGTAAATCTGATCCCTGCTGTTCTATCTTGGCCAGAACTATAAGTCCAAAGGCGCAAATTTTCAGATACTTGTAAAAATTTTCACTTTGTTTCAGCATTCAATAGGCAATAAACCACAATTTTCAATCTATCTCAATAGGCAACTGACAATATTTTTTTGTTTATCTGAATGTTCTTTCTCTATGGAAAGCACCTATACTAAAACCAACAATATAACATGACCCACTGCCAAATTGCTTAAAGCTTCATAGAGGACACGGTCATGTAAGCAGAAGATTACAATATAGCAAGTATTTTTCGTACAGAGTTATCTTCAGGCAGTCTTTGGAGACCTGAGTGGAGAATTAGTGCTGAGGCTGCAGAAAAAATAGTTCTGGTAGCAATGAAAGGGATGACGCACTGAAATATCATTTTTTCTCTGCTCAGAAGATAATGTTCTATTACAGAAAATTATGGATTCTAATGTTTTTTATCTGTTTGTTTACATTCCAAGAGTTCTGAATTTGGAGTGTGTTTTTAAATTGACAGTGTGTTAGAATTTAACTGGAGGGATGTTTTATTTCTTACTGGCCTTCCAAAACTGTGGCTCTTACAGGATTTCCTCTTAAATTAGAAAAAAAGCGTGATGTATTATAATATTATAAGCCCAAGTTAGATGACACCTCCTGTGAATCCTTACTCTCTTTTCCATAGTTACTCACATAACAACGAATTTGTATTTTGGAAAAAGTGGAGAGAGAACAGAAGGAGAAAAAGAGGGAGAGGAGGAGGAGGGAGGGGAGGGGAAAGGTCTGCTTTGGAAATCAAATACCTAACCTCTTCTTAAGTCATTAGTGTTGGCCCGGAGCACAATTTCCAATGCTCCTGGGACTTTTCTCCTTCTTCCTCTATCAACTCTTACTGCCTATAGCCCTCAGCTAGAATTTCACATCCTTTAACCATCAGCTAATGCTGGAAAAAAAAGTCAATTTATGAAGTATCCAGTCATTTGGAACTTGAGACCATGTTTATACTAACTGTTTAAACTATTCTCAATGCATGCTCAGGCAAATTTATCACCAAATTGAGAGCTAAGAAAATTAATTACTTGAAAAATCATTTCGAAGAATTTTTAGAACATTTAGAACATTTATATCCATTGCTACAAAATGTTGCTTAAATTAACTTTATTTGGTAATATGCTATTTGTCAATCGTACACTATGAAGTGTACATGAATATTTTAAGTATATACATATATGTGCATATACATACATATATAATGTACAAACATTTATATATATTATGCAATCACAGTCCTCTATAAATGAGAATTCTCACTTATCCAAAGTTCTCTCCATATTCCCAGTGATCCAGGGAGATTTCACTGAATTTTTGGATTTTTTTCTTGATAAATAAGCAATAATAATAACAGCTAATATTTACTAAGCACCAACTTTGAGTCATGTACTATTCTCAATGCTTTCTCTGCACTGTCGCTTAATCTGAATTATGAGTCCATTTTCTGATGAGAGAGCTGAGGCAGCATCCACACTCTTACAGACACGAGCACAGCTGAGAGGGCAGAGCCAGGGCCGATACAGAGCTGCCTGGTCTCAGATACCATGTTCGTCACCACTGGATTATAGTACCTCTTGTGGTTTTTCTTTTTTCTTTTTTTAATTTTAAATGTAATACAGATTTTCCTGAAAACTTAAAATAAAAACTGAAAGTTTTTCCAAAAGAATGAAGATATTTTTAACATCCAGCTCTAACTCTCTTCAAGCCTGGTCCAGTGAGTACACAGTTTGTGCGTTTGTATTTGAATATGAGTGAGACTCTGCAAGATACTGGTTTAAAGGTTTCTACTCCTCTCTGCTTTCCAGACCTCAGTTTTCAGTCTCTCCCTCCAATCCTTCCTCTCTGTCTCTCTTTTCCTCTTTCTCTATCTCCTCCTTTCTTTCAACCTCTCATGCTGATTTTATTCCGAAGTTAAGTGTCCAATCTGTGCTTATGCAAAAAGAAAAAAAGGTAATAATAAAAAGAAAAAAATCGGTGTCAGGATCCTGGTTTGCTCTTGATGTATCAGAATGAGGTTCAGATTTTTCATCCAGACCTTTCCCCTCCCCCACCTGTCACCGGGCGTCATACTTATGAATGCACGTTCATAGTCTCGGCTGGGGAAATGTTGCCATAGCTCAGGTACCCACTGGGCTTTTCTTTGCTTTTGACAGAAGTCATATAGAGTTTATATTTTAAGAAAGAAAATGAAAGGGTTTTCTGAATTTCTAACAGAAAATGGTGGGCTTTTTTAATGTTCCACTCATGCTGGACCTTCATATAGAAGAACCTTGTGATATCCTTGGCAAACAAAGGAAGCTTTTGGTAGAGCTCTTAATATGAAGGTCAAGGTTTTATTTATATTCACATTCAATTCAGAAAGAATGAAAAATCAATACAGATATGAAGCTGACATACATTGTCCATGAGCCTTGGTATTTTTAAATGCAACATAGAAACACACACACAAAAGGAAGCTTCTGCAGAAGAATCTGGTTCACCAACATTCATACAAAATTCTACACCTTGTTAGCAGATGTCAAATATAGAATTTGTTCAACTTATGCTTTACTATTTTTGATACACTCAAATTTATTGATTGTTCTCCCTGCTGAATGCATTATATTAATAGCATTACAAATTAGAGGACTTCTAATACTGCTTCTTATATTTCATGAATTTCCTTGTTACAGATGGCAGAGGGTTTATGCTATGTGTATTTAACGGGACTTAAGAGTTGCGATGGATCAAGAATGCTCCACGGTTGAGAAAGCCAGTGATAATGCCTAACAGTGGTAGATTTCATCTCTAATCACAATGGCAGAAAAAGGCCAAGGCCCCGTCACTGGTCACATGTTCAGTTGCAGTGACATCTTTCAGGATATTACCTGAATGGTCCATTAAGCATATTGAAAATGAGACAGAACCTCTCAGCCAGACAGAATTCTTTATCCTATTTTTATCCTTGGATTTTTACTACTACAAAGAAATCGTAAGGCTATGGTAAGAGTTTTCTGTATGTCTGTGGGTTTGCATTCTTCCTCTTTCTCTGCCACTGGCCTCAAAGCACAGTTATTTATTTAAATTGGCCATGTTCCATACAAAAAGCCATGGGTCTACATGAGCAGTGTGTCTACATCATAAGATACCTTGTCTACTTTTCCTGAAATAATATTTAAATTGTTGGGATGGATGTGTGCATGTATATATATAAATGTAGAAAAGGAAAATGAAGCTGTTTGCCATCTCTACTGTTATTCAAAACAAGAAGGGTAGTTTTTGTGATGTATTGAAGTCAAAAATACAAATAGTCCTTGAAAGAGGTGCCGCCGCCAGGGGCAACGCCCGGAAACAGTTACAGGACGGGGACAGTTCCCTCTTTCCCCGGGATTGGGTCAGTGGGCCAAGGAGAAATACTCTGTCTCCTGACTCACCTCCCTGGACTGTCCTTGCCTCTGCCCTGGCCCTCCCCAAGCCCAGCCCTGAACAAAGCCCCACGAGGAGCTCTCACTGCTCTGGCTCCCACGGCACCTCACAGCGGCCAGACAGGTCAAGCTCTCAGAATGTTCACACACATACCCGGAAAACAAGAATCAAGCTCCTTTATCCACCGTAATCCCCAGTGGGAAATAAACCAGAATTGGAGCAGAAGGTAATAAAATGAAGGAAGCCACCTAATCATCCATATTTATTGACACAGATATTAATCGTGTTCCTGAACCTCTGATGCTGCTGGGAGCTTTGCCTGCAGTGGCTGTTGTCAGAGCTGGGGCTTCAGCCTATTAAGGGCACAACGGAAGGGCCAGGATGGAAAAACAGAAATAGAAACCACTTTTAAAAACTATTAAGGTTAATGAGCTCATTTTAATCTGATAAATATTAAATTAATTATATTCTTAGTGGACGTAATTTATTCTTATTTTAAAATAAGCCTTTTCTTATTATAACAATATGTAAAAGAAATTCTAGAGACTACAAAATATGTAGGGAAAGAAAAATTTTAGATTCCATGATCTAACTTTTCAGAAAAAAGCTACTGTTAACACTTTTGGTATTATTATGTCAAGTCTTATTTCTCCTTTGCCCATATTAATATATATCTTATAATTACATCATACTCAATTTACAACATTTGTGCTACGCTTTTTACACATAACATTATATTGTGAACAACTCCTAGTTTACAAATTTTTAATGAGGATTGTTTTCAGAGGCTGTATAGTGTCCCACCATTTGACTATTTTTTTTAAATCAACGCTTTGGGCTTTTAAATTGTCTTCACTTTTATTATTATTATTATTTTTCTAATAACCATAATGATATCTACATCTCAAGAAGTGAAAAAATATGAACATTTTAAGACTTTAAACATATAATACTAAATTTTTTCTAGGACACATTTTCAATTTATAATTCTCCCAGCAAGATGCCACCTTCACCATATCCACAAATATGTTCAAATGTAAATACTTGAGAAAAGTCATCTGAAACTATGCATATGAGTAAATAATATGCTTTATGCTTCCACCAATTTTCTAGAAATCCGTGAAAGGAAGCCAATGTTATTTATATAGATACATTTCATAGGGTTATACAATAAGCTTTTTTTAACTTTTAATTTTCTTTTGGAAAAAAATTAAAAATGTATACTTTTAGAGCCATAGCGACTTTATATATCATTTGATTTGAAACCTCCCATCATCAGCATACACTACTTTGTGGGAACATTACTGCACCTTCGGCACCTCAGTTGTCGTTCCTGTGTCACATGGATTGCATATGGGAAAATCGGGAGGACTAGATGGGGTGTGTGTAGATGAACAGTGCTCCCGCATGGTAAACCCCTGATAAGTTTTCGCAGATCAGGAAGACTGAGGCCCAGAGAGGTTAAATAACTTTCCCAGAAAAAGATAATCCAGAACCAGCAGCGTTTCTGAGTGGTGCTCCGGTGCTCTTTCTATCCTGCTGCATCTGGCATCCAGTAGACAGAAGCACAGTGGATCTCAGTGGCATCACGTCAATGCTGATTCCGTTAATGGAAAACACACTTAGGGCTGATAATTTCAGGACTGTGTGTGTCTTCAGATCACATTCTCCGTTGATACTGGCGCAACAAGAAGAGCGCGATGGTATTTAGATGGTTCTGGTTCTGACTCTCAGCTCCTCCATGTACTGGTCATGTCATGACAAGATACTTGACCTTTTGTACCTTTAACATTCTCAGCCTTAAATAGGAATTGATGATGATGGTGATGATAACCCCAAATTTGTTGTGAGAATTGAAGGACGATGCAAAATTGTCTAGCCCGCAGGAGACACCCACAAATGTTACTTCTTTCCTTGCTGTGCAGGGCCTGGTTTCCTCCAGCAGACTCAGCAGGTACTAAAACGCTCACCTAGGGATGCACCCCAGCCCTGAGGCAGAGACAATGCTGTTATAGTGGTTAGTGTAGATCCAGGGCGAGAACGTGCTGTCAGGTTGAACTCCTGACCTGGGGACTTTCTCTGTCGTCCTCAGTCCTCTGTAAAGCATCCTATGGCCTTATATTGCACAACACTTTACATTTTGAAAGGCACTTGTTTGCTCACTATTTATTTATCCTCTCAGCAATTCTGTAGGATAGGTACTATTCCATAAATTTTAGAAATAGAGAAGTCACAGCATGTCTGGCTATGTGACGTGCCTGTGACAGTGTGGACATCTGGTGGTAGAGTAGGATGACAGCCAAGCTCTCCTCGCTGGTTCCCAGGGCTCCTGCCCTGCACCACACCACCACTTCCCTGTATGCAGTCCTATTTTCATCCATCGATTCTAAAGAGATAAACTGAACATCAGCCGATGAGGGCCGTGATCTTCAGGGTAACGCTCTTATGTGAGAGTGGGCCTTCAAAGGCAGTTGTTTTTAGTTTGCTTCTCAATGTCCCTAATCCAGGAAGTGCTAGAGCATTGCTAAAATCCCCTCACCAGGCAGACCCTGGTTGTTTGTTATGCAAACTGGAAGCAAGGAGACTTTTCTTTGAATCAATTAATGGTGATGAGAGGTCCACTGATATTGATTGAGCCCCTGGTATGGATTAGGGACGTGAGTAAAAATTCTCACGTCTTCCCTGATGGTCGGAAAACAGACATGCTCGTCCCACGCTGCGCTGTTTGCTCCCTGAACTCATTAAAATTAATGATGATGTGAGTCGGATGGTAGGTTGACTCGCATCTTTGTGAGGGTTATGGACAATTTTTCCTACTGTGCCTCTGATGGTAATTCCCCAGTTAAATAATTCATAGTGATATTAAGAAGCTTTTTCCTTTAACTATTATGAAGGAAGAAGAGAATTTTTTTTAAGTAAAAGGTCAAGGGAAAGGCCAGTAATTCTTTATTTGATGAAAAGTTATATGATTCATTGAAAATACTAAAATAATAAAAAATGTTTAATTATTGGCTGCTAGACTGATATATTTGTTCATGTCAATGAAATAGTAAACATGTTACAATCATGTAGAGAATTTAGTCCCCAAAAGGCAAGATGCATCCCAGTGTATATGAAATTTTAGCAGTTAGAAACCATAGGGAAGGAGACATATTTTGTTTTTTGCGTGGCATAAGTTGGGCAATACCACAAAAAGGGGAAAATTGGATCTGTATTAGGTGTATAAAAGAGAGAGAAACTTTGTCTAAGATCTATGCAGTAGAATCATCATTGTGTCAATACCATTTGTTGAGTGTCTTCCTTGGGCTAATCGCTTTGAAAGGCATTAGCTACACATACTCGTATTTAACTCTTCCAGTGATGCTGTCGGATGGCTACTGTTACTATTAGCATCTTGTTTTACACATCTGGAAACCAAAGCTCATAGCGGTCAAATAACTTTCCAAAGTCATGAAGTTTTTGACAGAACCCAGACTAGACTGATTGTATTTGTAATTCTGATGCCTGCCATTTATGTATTACTCTGTATTATGCTTATAAGATGGTTGAGAAAGTTGAAATGCCTAGAAGATAAGTTTCTTGTCTAAAATCACTCAGCTAATAAAGTGGCAGAATAATATATAAATTCATTTGACTCTAAAGTTCATATTAATCCATTTATACCACATTGCCTTCTTTCAACAAAGAGCAAAATCAACTGTGAAATCCAGATGCCCACCGATAGTAGAGTTTGGACTACTGCAATCACGTCTTACCCATTTAGTCAGTCACCACCATCAGTGCAAGACGTCCAGCTAATCCAGATCCGTAGAGCCCACCCACACAAAGTTTGTGTGATGCAGGATCTTACTTCATCACCTGCCTCCCCACCTGTGTGAGCCCTCCCATGGCCTTCTGGAACACATGCTTGATTATTAGCCAAATCCAAGTCCTCGACCTCCACTTGAGACTTTCCTGATATATTTTACTCTATTTGAAAGTGGACTCTTCCCTGAAAATAGTACTTCCCCTGTAGGTACAAACGGAGGCTACAGGTGCACTGCCCACTCTCTTTTCTTCCCAGACCTGGGTCCCCCCTCTAGCTTGGCACCCAGCAGCACCTTTGTGAGGGTGCAGTAGCCCTCAGGTCCATGCCATGCATACCACCTCTCCCTTAGCTGCTCCCGAAGCCCAGGGTCTGCACAACGGCAGCACAAGCTGTCTCTGGAGCCAGGGCAAAGGATCCTGCACACCTCAGGGCCTCTTGGAGACTCAGGGTCAGCTGGACAAGAAATTCCGGGATCTCTGGTACCCAGAACTCAATCTAGGGGAGCGTCATGCTGAGGCTGGTCACATCACCTTGGCCCAGTGGTGAGGATGACAAGCATTAATATATGAAAATTCTTCGCATATGAGCATGAAGATGAGTAACATACAAATGTGCATTGTTCAGATTTAGTGTCAGAAACTTCAATTTCAAATGCATTTTAAATGTTTTCTATCCTTAACTTGTTGGGACTTTTCAGGATTTTAGAACTAATTTTTGTAATCAAGTGAAGTGATTCTCCTAGAAATGGAAGTTGTAATGGAAAGTATTAGTCATCCCATAGGAGCTCTTTGATTGCCACACCATTCTGGGCAGTATTACACTGACACTGGAGATGAAAAGTGAAGTAGCTAGGGATCCTTGAGTTTACACTTATTTCTGTCATTCTGTAATCTAATTGTGTGGCTGGTTCTTGGCATTCTTGGTCTAAGTAATGATAATCATCTGACCCATGTTACCTTGCTTCTGTGGGGTGGAACTCAGTGATTTTAATGAGAGAGAGAGAGAAGGAGAGAAGGCAGGCAGAGAGAGAAGCGCTCCGACCTAAGACACAGCATGGTAGAGAAATGGATTGAAGACTCCTAGGTAGGAGCAGGTCAGATGGCTTTTGTTTATGCCTGCTACTGTCCTGTAACTTTTTGGAAGAAGGAGACATTGTGAGCAAACCTTGTACAGGACAGCAGGCTGTCAGCTGGAACGTCTTCCAGAAGTTGGAGTCTGGTCAAATCCGCTCTGACACCTCTGTTACTTTATACTCTGTTCATTTTAATTTTCTTTGCCATCAATACACATGAGAATTTCTGCAAGCTCCAGAAGGCCTCAGATGCTTCCCAGTAAGACACATCTGTTGACGTTCTCAGGAAAGATGCTGATGGCTATTGTGAACATTCCATGGAAATGTTTTTTATTAAAATATCATTTAGGCGAGGAGGGCACTTTAATCAGCTACCAGGGTAACATTTGTGTAAATTTCTTATCTCAGTTATACTCAGCTGTCCTTTTCTTTTCAAATTATTTTTTAAATAAACTTTATTTTTGGAACTGTTTTACATTCACAGAAAAATTGGTAAGATGATACATAGACTTCCCATATACCCCACACCTAGTGTCCCTATTGTCAACATCTCATGTTAGCGTGGTAACTTGTTACAATTAACGAACCCATATTGGTACAGTATTATTAACTTAAGCCTATACTTACTCAGATTTCCATAGTTTTCTAGATATCCTTTTTTCTGTGCCAGAGTCCTAGGCAGGACATATTATTACATTTAATCATCACTGGAGTCCCCTTAGACTCCTTTTGGCTGTGTGTGAGAACATACCGCGTCTTTCTCTGTCAGACTTATTTCACTTAGCATAATGCCCTCATGGTCCTTCCATGTTGTCACAAATGGCAACATTTCGTTCTTTTTATGGCTGAATAATATGCCTCTGTGTGTGTGTGTGTGTGTGTGTGTGTGTGTAATCACATTTTCTTTATCCATTCATCCATCAATGGACACTTAAGTTGTCTCCACATCTTGTCCGTTGTAAATAATGTTGCAGTGAACACAGAGGTGCGTGTATCTTTCTGAGTTAGTGTTTTCATCATCTTCAGATAAATACCCAGAAGTGGAATTGCTGGATCATATGGTAGTTCTACTTTTAATTTTTTGAGGAACCTCCGTACTGTTTTCCATAGTGGCTGCACCAATTTGTACTCCCACCAACAGTGAATAAAGGTTCCCTTTTCTCCACATCTTCACCAACATTTATTTCTCATGTTTTTGATAATAGCCAATCCAACAGGTGTGAGGTGATCTCTCATTGTAGTTTTGATTTGCATTTCCCTGATGATTAGTGACGTTGAGCACCTTTTCACATTCCTATTGGCATCTGTATGTCTTCTTTGGAAAAATATCTATTCAGATCCTCCACTCATTTTTTAATCAGATTGTTTGGTTTCTTGCTATTGAGTTGTATGAGCTCTTTATATATTTTGAATATTAACTCATTATACAAATGATTTGCAAATATTTTCTCCCATTTGGTAGACTGCCTTTTCATTATGTTGGTGGTTTCCTTTGCTGTGCAAAGCTTTTTAGTTTGACGTAGTCCCACCTGTTTATTTTCACTTTTAATGCCTTTGCTTTGGTGTCAAATCCAGAAATTCATTGCCAAGACTGATGTCAAAGGAGCTTACTGCCTATGTTTTCTTCTAAGAGTTTTATGGTTTCAGGTCTCATATTCAAGTCTTTAATCCATTTTGAGTTAGTTTTTTGTGTGATGTAAGATAGTGCTCCAGTTTTCTGTTGCATGTGGCTTTCAGTTTGCTCAGTTTTGACCAACATGTAGGTTTATCCTCCTGGTTTTAATTTGCATTTCATTGACCGGTACTGAGGTGGAACATTTTCATAAACTTACTGGCCATTTGGATTTCCTCTTATATGAGATGTCTCTTTGTCCTTTTGATTAACTTTTCCTATTGGATTGCTTGTCATCAAAAAATGCCAAGATGTTATTTACATATAACTACAAACTAACACTTCATTAGTTATATCCTTGTAAATAACTGCTCTCAGCTGTAGCTTTTCTTTTCACATTTTTTGATGTACGAATTTTTAAATTTTAAGATATTAATTTTCAATTCTTCTTTTATGATTTTTGTCTTCATATTTCTTATTCATGAAAACTTCCCCTGATCCAGGGCTATACATACAGTGTTCTTGCACTTTTTCCTAAAATTTGCTTTTTACTCCATGTGATATTTATTTTGGGTTATGGTGTGAAACAAAGGTTCAATGTTATTTTTTGCTTTTGGATAATCACTTGTCTCATCATAATTTGTAGAACAGATCATGCTTTCTCCACTAATCTGCAATATCACCTCAGTCATATATCAAATTCCCATATACAGATCTTCCTCAACTTAAAATGAGGTTACGTCCCAATAAACCTGTCATGAGTTGAAAATAGCATCAGTTGAAAATGTGTTTAATCCACCTGACCCGCCAGACATCGTAGCTGAGACAAGCCTGTCTTAAACATGCTCAGAATGATATTAGCCTGCAGTTGGGCTAAATTATCTAGCACAAAGCCTATTTTGTAATAAAATGTTGAATATCTCATGTAATTTAATGAAGACTGAACTGAAAGTGAAATACAGAATGGTTATCTGGATACAGAAGGGTTGTCAGTGTATCGGTTGTTCACCCTTGTGATCGCATGGCTGACTGGGACTGCCGCTGTCCGGCATCACCAGAGAGGATCATAGCACAAATAGCCAGCCAGGGGAAAGATCAAACCTCAAGATTCAGAGCACAGTATCTACTGAGTGTGTATTACTTTTGCACCATTGTAAAGCTGAAAAGTCACAAGTCAAACCATCCTAAGCTGGGGACCATCTGTTTAGGGTAGTCTAGTTTAGGGTAATTCACACTGGCAAATGACGTGGACTGTCTTCACTTGCTAGGTCTTACTATATAGAGAAATCTGTTTTACAATTTATTTTAACACATAATCAGTAATATATCTTATAACAGATTTATACTATATAGTTTCTTCATCAAGTTAATGTTTGACAAAAGAACAAAATTACAGTATCTAAAAAAGCAGAATCTTCTTTAAATTTT
Source organism: Tapirus indicus (assembly GCA_031878705.1). NCBI lineage: Eukaryota > Metazoa > Chordata > Mammalia > Perissodactyla > Tapiridae > Tapirus > Tapirus indicus. The sequence continues at coordinate 4,887,493 of CM062923.1, read as the reverse complement.
AAAACAGAACAAATACTATTGAAAGAAAAAGTGATTGAAAACCCACTGAGGGGTCATTGTACATTTGAGACCTGTGGAGTTCACTGGTTAATGTGGCTTTACTTTTTATCTTTACTGAAACTCTTTCAACAAGAATGAATGTAAGTGGGATTCTCTACTAAGTTGTCTGAGAACTAGTAGTAGTAGGAATTACGGCCATAAGACAATAACTTAAAATTCATTGTTATAGCAGAAAGAAAAAAGAGAATTCATTGTTATAGAGGCAAGAGGAAGGAAGGGAGGGAGGAAAAGACATAAAGAAGTATTTACTCAAATAAAATTATATTTGTGTGAAAGCCTAAAAGGTATAGAAGAAAAAGCCTTGGCCTCTTTAAGTAACTTCTAGGGCCAAATTTATAAGCGGAAACTCCTGGGGAGTCAAGAGGGAAGAGTGAGACAGCAAAGTATAGAAGCATCCCACACGCCCGTGCCCCTCCATTCCTCTGTGCCACGAAGCCATTTTACCTCAACGTGGAAAGAAACGTTGGAAAGAAATGACTGGGCCTGGAAGCAAAAGTAACTTCTCTACACTTAGAACTATTTTCTGCATTTTACCATTTACCCCTTGCTGGAAAGTAGCATCATTTTGTTGCTGTGTTTGTGGCTGTGGTTGTATATAACCTAACCAGGGAGTCTGTCTCTCTGTTGGGTGCCTGTCAGTCCTCGTCAGCTAAACCCAAAATGAGCCTGTCTCCTGGGCCAAGGCAACCTCAAACTGGCAACCCTGCTCCCATCGGGTAAGTTCCCAGCCTGAGCATGGTTACTGGGAGAATTAACTCAAGACCATATATAGCTTGTTCTCTATTCCTTAATCTATTTAGTGATGATATCACGAAATAACAATATAAAAAAAAAGAAGTAAATTGGAAGCTAGTGGGATAACCAGATACAACAGTAGGAAACAGTTATGGTAAAGCACATGTAACAGGAGAATTTACAGTCACTAATTAAAAGGAGGGACTAAAAGATGCTAATATTATATACATCCATACGGAGTGATGAACAAGTAGAATTTTAGAACTCCTGTGATGGTGCCTGGAATGGTATTTTGAGGGCACTGCATAGCAAATATTTATGCACCTGTACACAAACCAGCAAGAATGAGCATGGTGGTCAAGAGGGAGAACAAATGTGGGACTAGTGAATCTGTTGTATGAGGTTAATATAAGCATAAAATGGATCCCCGGGCTAATTGACTCTGTCTGGAAAACACACAGAAGCACAGCCTGCACATCCCGGGAAGACGAGCTCGAGGAGGAAGAGAATGTTCAACTTATAATTAGTCACTAAATTTCACCCATATATCACAGTATTAATATAGGCACCGATGAGTCATACTCCTTATATTTGTCTCCAATATGACAGCTCTTTGGAGTTGGAAACAAACTGAAGAAATAAAAATTCTGACTCGTAATGAAAGTAATTTTCAAAAGAGCCTTACAAGGTAGACTCGCAGAGGACCGGCATTGTCATGAAGCGTTAATGCAGTGCCCTTTGCTCAGCACTGACTGTATTTGCCAGTGTCTTGATCTTCTGGACATCTTCCCAGGATGGGCGGATTTTAGGAAGTTGAGGTTGCAGAAAAGCTGAGTGATCCGTCTAAGGCCCTTCATGTTCCTGGCATGAGTTCCATTCTGGAATTTTTAGTTTGGCCTTCTCTTTCATTTCTGACCCTTACTAATGCTGGGATTCTTAAAGCATATTTCATGAAATCCCTAAAATGTATGCAAAGTAATCACCTATGATCTGCAAATGTAATCCAGAAAGAATAATTGTAAAGATTCAACAATATGAACAACTCTACGCTTTGCAAAGAAAGAGGTAGATACTATTGTTTCTTTTCCTCATATTGAGTAGCAAGAAACATGAAATTTACCATGGTCAACTGAACATCGGCATTGGGTTATAGCAGAAAAGCATAAGCTTTAGCTCAGGAATCTCTAGCCTCAAACTTTGCTCTACTTCCTACAAAGTCTGTGACTGACTTCAATTCAGAGTCTCAGACTCTTCCATGAATAAATAAGTCTATTGTGAGAGTAAAGCTAGCTGATCTATGTGAAACCTACTGGATAGTTCAGGATACACAGTGACACTGCACCGATTGTCCTCCTTCTTCCCTGGACTCTATATGGCATCGTCAGGGTTTGACATCCCCAGTTCACAGCCCAGTTTGGAACCAAAAGAGGGATAGACATAGGAATTACACAGTTGGGGGACAGATAAAATCTATGTGGGAAGATTTGGTTCACATGTGACCAAATGAGCTTGCCAGCTTCCCTGCAGGATGCTCCTTCACACAGTCAAATCCAGATCTTGGAATTGCCAGCTGAACGAACTCAGTGGGAAGACCTGAGTCTGCAGAGCAGACATACATATGGAGGAAGAATGTCTTCCACTATCTCAAATGGAAATGGAAGAAAGACTCCAAACTCCTCAGTGCTAAATCTTCCAGTTGAGTGACTCTATCCAATTAAGAAAAGAAGATCCAAGCCTGTGACAACCAACAAGATTCACTCACTTCTCCTCCACTGGGAGGAATGAGTAAGGAGTGGGGAAGAGGCCAGGAAGTGCACATGGGCATCCTTCTTCCTGGTAATGTGTGGAGCAAGGGATCAACAATTTCTTATAATAAGCGTCATCATGCTTCCTGTCACTCAAGCAGGAAATATTGAGATCGGCTGTGATCATGACCTTCCTTTACAACCCACATCTAGACTCAGCTCCACTTTTACATTCATCTGTCCTTCTGCCATCTCAGGCCCTGACGATAGCTAAACAGACTCAGTTTCCTGCATATGCCACTTATTTTCTCTTCCATTTTCTACTCACTTTTAGATCTTCATGAATGCCCTCCCACCTCCTATTTTTGTAGTCATTCTTCATTTCTGTATCTAGTCACAGCTCCTCCCTAATTCCTTCCCATAGCTCAGATTCAAAAAGTATCTTTCCACCTCCTGTTTCCCTTTGCTTCTCAGTAAAAAGCACTTGCAATCCATATATCAACTACCCATGCATAACAACAGCAATAATAATATCTTACATTTATTAAGAATTTCCAGTGCACTGAGCACTGTACTAAGTATTTTACATGCATTGTTATTTCATTTACTCTCCACCACACCCTATAATTTAAGGGTGCACTTTTAGGTCCATGTTGAGTTAAGTGAGGCTTACAGATGTTCACTAAGCCCAAGTCATAGGAGTATGACCCTGACTAGACAGCAATAATCATGCAGTCAGAGTCTTGCAGGACTTCTGGTCCATTTCCTCTAGGTACCGATGAGGGACTTCATTGTTTAGATGAACCTCAGGGATATTACTTATCAGGGCGGTGGTTAAACAGCTGGTGTTATTGCTGTATTAAAACCCAGATTTCCCAGTTCTTGGGTCTTTGGGGCATGCTTTGATATTGGAGAGACACGTGACGGAAGTAATGTAAATGACCGTATGGTCTGTGAATGTTCAAGTGCATGTCACACAGAAGTTCCAGCACCACTTCACATTTGTCACTAATACCAGGTAATAATTAAATTTAACAACCTTCCAAACTCTTACACTCATAGATTGAATTCTATTCTTTTTGAAGACTGCTATGTTTTGTTGTTATGTTTTAAAGAATCGGCCTTAAATTCAGCTTTATAATTAGTAAGTTCAGTGTTTACCAAAGTATCAATTTCTCTTACTCTGGGTTTCTTGAATTATTTTATTCCTCCCAAGAATATTAAGCAAATTGAAATTATCATGGTCACAGTTTAACTGGATTGTACCAAATCTGATCTAGCTACAACCAAAACAAGAAAAAGAACGCAGGCATGTAAATCACCGCTAAACAGTTCACATGTGTGTTCATTGTCTGTCCAGTGTGCTAGATGTCTTTGAGAGTCAAGAATGAGAGAGGGCAGCAGGCATGTGGCAATCATGCTTCTGTGCATTTCCACACACTTCAGTGCCCATCGGGGAGACTAAATAAGGCATCCTTAAATACAAGTTCTGGGCAGCTGCAAGATGTCTTTTCTGTACGCTAATTTATGTAGCTAAGAGATAAGTAAATTAATCTTCATTATCACTCCACCAGATAGCAGGAGTCAAACAGGAATGCCACTCCCTCGGTGCAGGAAGGAAATCATCCACATGGCAGACTGCGTGTTTTCTCGGGGATCCAGGTGCACCCGTGACAGATTCTGGCAGGGAGAATGGTTTTCAAGCCTGGACAAGCCTGCAGTTGCTTCTGCTCGCTTTAGTTCGTGCCTCTTGATGAGGGGCAATTGCAATGAGACAAATCACATTGTCAATGATCTAGTCCCCTTCCCCTTAGTCATGATTCACTCTGACAAGGAAAGTTTAAAAGCAACAAGTAAAATATGGTAAACAATATCCATCATTGCAGAGGGGAGTTGGGCTAAAAGCTTTCTGTCACTATTAATAATACTGTTTGGTTTCCAGCTTCCCCTTTGGATTGACTTCGTGGCAAATGTGAAATTCTGTGAGTAGCACATGTTCACTATGGATGACCTGTGCCATCCTTGGCTCTGGCTGAAACTGTCCTCAGAAGCGACTACCCTGCCTCCGGCCCTTGGAGCAGCCCAGGAGACTGAACTGAGGCCAACCATGGAGTAAGAGATGATGGAGGCCGCAAAGACCCCTCAGTTCTCACTTATTTCTGACTTGCTTTACCTGCTTGGCTCCCACCTTGTTTCTGGAAAGCTGACTTGAGTCTTTCTTGGGCCCTTGTGTGGGTGGTATTTCCCCACAGCTCTGACTTTGGCTTTGCCCTTCAGATATTGCTTCGTTCTGTTTCTCGGACTTTCAGGGTCCCAGGCACCTGGGGATGGACTCTTCCATCTGGACCTGCAGAAGCTCACCCCTGACCCCACAAATGTGACTTTCATAAGCCTACATCAGTTACAGCCACTCTTTGAGAAAAAGAAGTTAAAGTGCATGAGGTTTACATGCTCAATATGGACCTTGAAAGTTCTTTTTTGGAGGCATTCACAGATATGTTACTGACCCAGAATATGACTGTCAATCCTCTGTCCACTTGGCTGTAGTTTTTGCACTTCAATGAGCGGAATTTCACATCTCATCCCCAAAAAAGCATTTCTACTTTTTTTTTTTTTTTTTTTTTTTTGGCTGAGTTGAGCCGCAGTGATTTCCACACACAGTTACTTTTCTTGCAAAGTAATTAACACATAGTTTACTTGGTTTCAGAACTAAGGAGTGAGGCAGTCACATCCAAGCAATGGAGTCCTGAGGTTAGTGCTGGAGTCCAGGCTGAAATAATGATCGAAGATCGTGATCCTGTCCCAGAGCAATTCTCCACAGCTGAAAAAACAGAATGAGAAGAAGACAGTATTAGAAGGTAGTATTTTCTTAAATCTCTTTTCTTATTTTGCTGATGAAGTAGTGGAGGGTTAAGAATGCTGAAAGACTCATCTAACATCCCAACATCTGACAACATTAGGGCCAAATCCAGGTGTTGAATCACTGAATTCTGATTTCAGTCTGCAGGTCCTCTCATGGTGTGTTGTGTGTCCTTATCACGTTTGTGATCTTGTTATTGATTAATCTAGGAGTCCTAGGAGTTGTAGAGGAGCAGGAGTAGTTGTCGTTCTAGTCATACGAAAATCACCCTGCACTTTTCAATATGACTTCAACCCGGCAACCGTTGTCCATAGAAGAATTATATATTTTACCAATACAAAAATTTCATTGGAAAAAATGGAAATGGTATGTTCACTTTTAGTTCATTAAAATTTGCTTGGAACCAATTTTTTTCATGTCGATGTATGTAAACAAGACATTTTTCCAGTAGAGTGGATTGATAGGTGCCTTGACTTTTCAGTGTCTCCTGCACTTCTTGATAATAGCCGCTTGATTTCTCTACCAGTTAGTTTTTGCTGACTAGCAATCTACCCCAAAACTTAGCAGCTAAAACAACAAACTATAATTTCTCACACTTCTGTGGTCAGTTGGGTGGTTCCTCTCATCTTGATCTTGGGTGATCTCTGTAGGCAGCCGGAGGCTGGGCTGGGCTGGAGGTCCTTCCTGAGCCTGCTCACAGGTTTGGCATTTTTTAGGCAGCTCGGTCTGGAGGATCTCAGCAGGGATGGCTGCAGCCCATGGGTCTCTCGACTCCAGTCATCTAGCCTGATCTCCTTTCCAAGCTGCTCTCAGGATCCAAATGCAGCAAGAGAAGGCAAGACCCAATAGCAAGTACTTCTCAAGTGTCTGCATCCCAATTTCTAATGTTCTATTGGCCAAAGTGCATCTCAGGCCAAGCCCAGGTTCAAGAGTTAGAGACAGTGACATGGCCACGTTTGCAAACACTGTGCCACATTCGTTCATACTCCTGATGTCTTGAGGACTGATTGAAAGCAGCTGGTGAGGATTTTTCTTGTGGTCAGCCCTACTAGGGCAAGGTGGGGCATAGCAAGAAACATCACACATGGAAGCTGACCTTGTAAAGACAAGGTGTGCAGGAAACAATTAGAGATTGAAGCAAAAAAAAATAGAGTAAAATGATGGATACTCTGGAGCAGGTTAATATGCAAGGAAAAAATTCCAGAAAGTTAGACTCACTGGGAAAATATAGGAATTAGCTTCCACTAAATATTTATATTGGATTTGATTGCCCTAATATTTTTGCACGGCTCTATCCTGACTGGTTAATTTGTTAAAGAAAACTGTGTTTGTGTGTGTCTGTGTGTGTACAAATATCTCCTTCAGGGAAGACACCATCACTCTCTTCTCCACAATATCTGTATCACACTTTCAAGAGAGGTTCAAGGCACTTCCGTGTACTTTATCTCACTAGATCCTCACAGCTGCCCATGAGGAAAGCGTCCTTCCCATTATAAGAGGAATGGTAAGATCTAGGACAGGAGAGTCAGTCGAGACGGAGGGGGCTTCACTCCTATGGAGGGAAGGACTGTAGCCATAACATGGCTACAGGAAGTCGACCTAAAATAAAGATCATGGTGATTAAGTCATGCACATATTCAACACATAGTTGTTGAGTGTCTATTGTATGGCCCCATCTCTAGTAACATAGAGCTTACATTCTAGGTAGGAGAGAGACAATAAAAAACTTAAAAAAAAAAAAAAAAAACCTTCCTGGAAAATAATAAGTACTATCAAGAAAACAAATCATGATGATGGGATTAGGTAAGGAATTACAAGGCAAGGTGTGTGTCCCGAAGAAGAGTGGCTACAATGATGTGCTAACACCATGGGGTCCAAAAAGCCAGTAGAGTAATCACTATGTGATTTTAATCGATTTACCTAAGTTTGATTTAGTTTTCTCATCTTTAAAATAGAGATGTTTGTAATTGGCCTATTTTCTTCTCAGGATTTTTTAGGAATCAAATGAGATAATGTATGTGAATGCAGTTTGTAAAAGTCAAGTCATAATCTGTAATCCTTACTATTATGTCATTGTCGCTGTTATTATGGCTACTCAAGTAGAAGCAGAAGTTAAATTCTAGACATATCACAGAATGTGAACTAAAAGGGGGTAAGGACAGTCAACTCCAGAGGGGAAGCAACATGGCATACAGTGGGATCTCAGCAACAATTCGTTAAATTAACCCGAATTCAGAGTGTTGAGACTATGCAGCAAGATCATCCACAGTTGATGTAGGCTGAAAGAGCAAGTGATTCCCTAACCCTGCCCTGGCCTGCCACCGAACTCAAAACCTAGCATTTTGTGTTCTATGGGAGAATATATGTTACTTTTTTTTTTTAGTCTCTGATGTCTTAATAACTGATTTAATCTGTCAGTCAGAAAGGTTGGAACTTCAGGCTCATTTGGGGTTTCTCAACATGCCCTGCATAGATGCTGTTACACAAGTAACAGCCAAAAATGCCGTTGGAAGTGAGGATGTACAGATGATGTCTAAGAAAAGAGATCATATTCTTGTTTTATTCTTAGTACCCTATTCACGCAGAAGCCCAGGAATTTCTCATAATGTGATAGTAAAGCAGGTTAACTGCTGACTCTTTCTTGTAAATCTTGGACCTTGATCAAATTCCTCAGCCAGCTGAGTTTTACCATCCACAGCAGTAAAGCATGACCAATAACACCAACATTCTTGGATTGGAAAGAATGAATGAAATAGCACACAACCCAGTTGGTGTCTGGCCCCAGGTAAAGACTAAAGAAGGGGCAATGGCGTTTGTCATGATTATTTCTGTTCTTGTTCCCCAGGCTGTCACCTGTGCTCCCACTTCTCCTGGGGATCAGGAGAGAGGTCTCCTGTCCTCCTGTGGTTGAGCCCCTTTCCAACCAAACTGACAGGCTCTGTCTCACAGAGTTTTGCCGTATTTGGGAAGCGTGCTGTACCACACTCTTACCTGCTCCTGGACACCCTCCCGTTTGTCTCATTCCACATTAGCTGCAGGAAGCAGGGCTCAAGCTATGTTTTTGATGCTGATAATATTATCAGCCGCACAGGAGTCTCAGAGAAGATGAACGCTGGGATTCACTTTCACATAACTTTAGGCCCTTATGAGGATCAAAAGACAGTTTCGGTTACGTGACGTTTATATTCTAGAGGCTTTGAGGCTATTCCAACGCAGTTCAAATGTAAAGCAAATATAAAGTAAGAAATAGTACTAGGTGATTTCTCTTAACTAAATCACACCTTCCTTACACAGGGATGGCCCAATCAAGCAAAAGCTCCTTAAGAAAATAGGCTAGTAGGATGAAATCATCCCGCAGCCAACTCTCCAGCACATGTGCTTCTGGGTTCTCGTACCCAACTGGAGGATAATCGGGACTGTAATTCTTAGACCACCAACACAAAGTTTATTACATTAAATTCTACACTTGCTTATTGTTTCACTGTAACTCACTTCCTTTCAACCCAACACGTGCACAAGATCTGTGCTCACCGTCAATGGTGTTACTGTCAATGGCAATAAATTTGACAGGAAACAGAGAGACCATCTAAATCCAGCCCCTAGTTTCACAGTGGTGTGGACACCACGAGGGGGCTGAGCCATCTGCTGTTGAAACCTAGAAGAGTGTGTGTTTAGTCATCCCTGAGGGAGTTAGGAGGGTTCTTGAAGAAGACGACACTAAGGCAGGCATTGAAGGCTGAGCATAAAATTTCAAGAGTAGGGAAAACAGGGAGGAGGGCAATTAATTCCAGCAGAGGGAAGAGCATGGGCAGAATCAGGGTGTGGAAGTTCATGGCCCCTTTGGGACAGAGTAGCTTCCTATGCCTACAACAAAGGGTTTTTGGAGGCTGGGGAAGGGAGGTAGCCTGGGGATGCAGAAAAGGAAAATAAACCCTGTGCTACAGATCAGACTGTGAAAGGCAACTCCAAAGTTTGAATTCTAGCTTGGAGGTGACGACTAAGGGAATGCTAGAGGATTCCTAATAGTTTTAATGTCATTTTGAGGTCAACTCTCATGAGGAAGGTTTGCTTTGATTTGCAGAATCTGCTCACGTGTGCTGATCTAGATTGGTCTACACATTTGTGAGAATTTATTGAAGTTTCCCAACAGTGAGTTTAAGCGGGGCTGAGATCCACTGGTGAAAAAAATCCCATAGTAAGTTATCATACTTTCAAATACCATCTTGAATTTATATATCATTTTTTTCTTCCGAGTTATCCAAAACATTTCACATATATCATTGCATTTTTCCTAATGTTTTTGAGACATAATTAGGTACATGTAATACTGCGCTTATTTTATAAATATTGACATTTGACATATTGGTTACAGAATCTGCTTAAGAGAACACAGCATCAAAACTGTCATCCAACTACACATTATTATCAGTCATTTTGCATATAAGTTGCCATGTAAATAAAAATGTTATAAGCATTTCTCTCTAATTGATTGCATACATTGAATATTTTTGCATTGACTTTATAGTTTTAAAATAAATTGTACCAGCACATTATACAAATTTCCAGCACTACAGAAAAAACATTTACAAAGGAAAAAGTAGAAATATCACACATCTCATTATTAAGATTTCAAGAGCGTTCTTTATACACTGTCCATGCAGTGGTTGTGGAATCATATTACTTCAGGGACTCATGTGGTGAAACGAACACTGAATCACTAGGTGAACAGTGAGCAGTGTATGAGGTGCCTGAGAAGAAACAGAAATGGCAGATCCCGGCTACGTGCTTTGAGACTGACGTTAAAATAGCAGAACCCTGTGTGAGCCAAACAGTTTACATCTGTAGGTAAATTTGGTCAAGGACAACGGGTTTACAACTCCTGCTCATATCTGTACATTTGTATAGATATGAGATTAGATAAACAGAGAGAGGGATGGATAAACAAATACAGAGAGACAAACAATTTCATAAAATTGAGGTCATGCCGTGTTATTTTATGAGAATTATTAAAATTAGTCTTACTTTAAACTAACAGAATAAAAAATTTAAATTTCACAAAAATTAACTCAAAATGGAGCATAAACCTAAGTGTGAAATACAAAGTTATAAAACTAGAAGATAACACAGAAGAAAACCTAGTTGACCTTGGGTATGGTGATGACTTTTTAGATGCTACACCAAAGACACGATTCATAAAAGAAATAATTGATAAGCTGGACTTCATTAAAATTAAAAATTCTGCTCTATGAAAGAAAATATTAAGAGAAGTAGAAGACAAGCCACCAATTGGGAGAAAACGTTTAAAAGACACATCTGATAAAGGACTATTATCCAAAATATACGAAGAACTCTTAAAATTCAACAATAAAACAACGATTTTATTACAAAATTTGCCAAAGACCTTAACAGACACCTCACTAAAAAAGATATACAGATGGCATATATGCATGTGAAAAGATGTTGCACGTTATACATCATCAGGGAAATGCAAATTAAAATAACAATGAGACACCACTACACACCTATTAGAATGTCCGAAATCTGGAACAGTGACAACACTCAATACTGCCAAAGGTGTGGAGCAGCAGGAACTCTCGTTCATCACTGGAGGGAATACAAAATGGTATAGACACTTTGGAAGACAATTTGGGGCTTTCTACAAAACTAAATATACTCTTACCATATGATCCAGCATCACACTCCTTGGTGTTTACCCAAAGGAGTAAACTTATGTCCACACAAAAACTTGTGCACAGATATTTATAGCAGCTTTATTCATAATTGCCAAAACTTGGAAGCAACCAAGATGTCCTTCAGCAGGTGAATAAATGTACTGTGATACATCCAGAAAGTGGAATATTATTTCCATTGAAAAGAAATGAGCTGTCAAGCCGTGAAAAGACATGGAGGAACCCTAAATGCATTAAAGAAGCCAACCTGAAAAGACTACTGTATGATTCCAACTATATGACATTCTGGAAAAAGCAAAACTATGGAGACAATAAAAAGATCAGTAGTTTCCAGAAGTGGGGGTGGGGAAGATGAAAAGGAAGAACTCAGAGTTTTCAGGACAAAGGTTTTTAGGACAGCATCTGTATGATACTGTAATGATGGATTTTGTCATTACGTGTTTTCCAAGCCCACAGACTACAATGTCAAGAGTGACCCCTCATGTAAACTATGGACTTTGAGTGATTGTGATGTGTCAATGTAGGTTCATTCTTGGTGATTAATGTACTATTCCGGCAAGTGATTTGGGGAGAGGCTATGCATCTGTGAAGGCAGAAGATGTATAGGAAATCTCTGTAACTTCTTGATTTTGTTGTAAATCTAAAACTGCTCTAAAAAATGAAGTCTTAAAAAATGTTTAGCTGAAGGAACTATTGACTTCCATCTTTTCTAAACATTTGATTCTCTAAAAAGTACTCTAAATGTAATAAAGTGATTTTGTAAAACCATCAGAAGTTGCCACAGTTATACTTTAATCTAAATCTTTGTTTCCATTTTATACAGTTTTGATTTACTGCATAATAAACTAAATGAAGCAAATAGCACTCTTCCATTCTTCACCTCCTGGTCTGTAAAATTATATTTAGTTTGCATTTTATCTAAGTTATATTCAGTTCTCTAGACATGATTGTTGTGTACCTCAAGTTCTGTATTTAAAGGGACTCATAATCACTACAAATCTTTTTTTCCAAAATATCTTCATTCCAATGATTTCTTTGTTGATTTCTTGTTTGAATGGGGTTTATCTTCATTAAGAGCAAACATTTCTCCTATCCATGGCTGCCTTTATACTTCAATGACATCTTAGGTTGGTATAGAGGCATCGGATCACCCCTTCTTCCTCTCAGAATGTCATAAAAAGTGTTCCATTGCTTTCTGGCATTGAGTTTAGCACACGTACTTCTTACCATTGCTTCCCTATTTATCTGTTGAGGGATGCGTTATTTCATTAAAGAAACTTTTTTCAAAAAGAACATATGGGCGTTACACTTCTTGTTTTTTTTCATGTTTGGCGATGTCTTGTTTCCTTTTTTAACAGTAAAAAAAAAAAAACGTAACTGGGCATGTAATATTTTTGGCTCACATTTTTTTTCCCTAAGAAATCAATAGATATTACTCCACTGCCAGATTTCTGGCATTGACTATTAGTGCTGAAAAGTGAGACAAGACTAATTTCACCACTTTTAGGAAGCTAAATTTTTCTGTTTGGTATACTAAAAAATTTTCCTCCCTTCCTTCCTTCCTTTATGCTTTCCTTCCTTCTTTCTTTCCTTCCTTCCCAATTTCTGGTGGTCAAGTGCACATAATTAGGTTATGAATTAATCATTTAGGTTCATGAAAAACGCATTAGTCCACATATAGATCACAATCATTTATAGCAAATTATTTATTTAGTATCTTTTCATAAGTACTCAGGAACCTGCCATGAAAAATGAAAGCCAGGCCCTCGAACATAACCTACGCTTTGCTATTTAGTTTTCTCCATCCCATCACCTTGATAATCCAAGGGGGGCAACGCTCAGAGCATCCCACATCCATCATCATTTTGTGTGCCTTCCTTTAGAGCTTTATTATATAAATCTTTTGTATATTTTTATCTTAGTTACTTTAACTTTACAAAATATGTTTTATGCTGTGTATAATCTTTTAAGATTTACTTTGTCACTTAAAATTATATTGCCAAGATTCATCATAGCATTGTGTGTCACTGTTACTAATTTGTTTTGAGTGCTATAACATATATTATAGTTTATTCATCTCTTGTCTTTTGATACAGTTTCAGATTGTTTCCAGATTTTTGCATTTGTGGAGTCTTGACATGAACATTCTTGTACAGACTTTTTAAAATTTTTTCCATTAGAATGACTGTAAATTCATTTTTTATGAATTATATCCCCTTGACTGCTGAGAGTTTAATCATCTTTCTCTGGATCTATTTGCTATTTGTCTTTCCTCTTCCATAAAACACCTGTTCATATCTTCCCATTTTTCTGTTGAGATTTATGCTTTTCTTGTCGATTTGCAGGAATATTTATATGATTTTTGTATTAATTTTTTGTCAGTTGTATATATCGAAAATGTCTTTCTCCATTTTGTAACTTGTCTTTTCATTTTTTAGACCCTGTGACTCTAGTAAAAGTTTTTGAAAAGAATCAACATCTTTATTATGTTCTTTACCATTGGCTGAATTTAGCAAGGTGTAGCAAGAAACAGTCAAGCTCCAGAAAGAAATAACCAGTTCATAAGCAGAAATGAAAAGGAATAAAGAGGGAACAGAAATAAAGGCCTTTCAGGTTGGAAAATCCAATTACTTATAAACCCCTAAAGTATTAAATGACATTTAAAATTACTTTGCCATATGAATCCTCAGTCCCATGAAAACAACTGTGTAAGTTAGAGTAATCCATCCCTTGTTGAAGACCAGAGTAGGGATGGGAGACAGGGAGATCACAAGCCCGGTGAATGGACAATAGAAGTGGGCAAGATGTGTGGAGATTTCTGTGTCTCACGTTGATCCCCACCAGAAGATGCACTGAGCAACCAAGTCAACAAAATATCTTGGCCAGGTGACACTAGCCAGCCTGCAGCATCTTGTACCCCAGAACAGGCAATGGTGCATGAGCAGAGAGACCACAGTGGCAGCCTGTGACCATGCAAGGACCATGTCCACAGCACAGAGCAGGAAGAGATCAGCAGGGCTCCTGGGCCTCGAGCACCTGTGCTAACTCCGCTGGCCTCTGGTGCTCCACGGTGAGCTAGATTTCTAGACACGTGGGCTGTTTTGTTAAGTTGCCAAGATTTGAAGGTCAGTTTGTCACAACAGCTGCTGTGGCTTACCCTGACTAATAGACGATATTTCTAAACCCATAAAGGCACATGCCTTTATGCAGCACAAATATCCACAATTCCTGGTCGGCAAAAAGATGTCACAACTCCGGAGCTTTGCCGCAGAGGACGTGATATATTCCAAAGGGATAGATGATGGCTTCTTTGTTCCTTTTTTCACAAGATATTAATTAGCCTCTGAGGAATAAAACCATAAAGTGGCTTATAGCTTAGCTTAGTAATATTTCGGCTCTTCGTGTTGTCCAGGGCACTGATTAATTTTTTAATTAGTCTTATAACTTCCTTCTTGAAATATATGTTGCCAAATAGTAACTACAGATCATCAGCAAGCTTCTATTTGCTTAGATAGAGGGTTACCAGGGCCTATGAGTCAAGACAAAGCTGCTTAGTATGCCACGAAAGGTCGTTCCGACCAGCTTCTACCTGGTCACTCTAGCCTCATCTCTGAATACTTTGCTTTCAAATTACACTTCAGCAAGATCAGTGTGGTAACAGTTTCTAAATGCACGTGGCTTTTTTCACATCACCTTGGCTCCACCTCGAGTGTGTCTTCTTCTGGAATAATCTTTTCTTTACTGATAGCAACCTTTACATAACTCTTATACAAAGAAGTGATGCATGTAAGTCACTGGCCTGTAATAACTGCTCAATACACATTAGTTATTATTTTGTCATCATTTTATATGATTAGGATTTATTAAAAATCTTAAGCCAAACTTTCTATCTTTATGTGGTGCTTCTCTTGGAATCACATTAAGAATCATATTTACTGTTAATATTTTGAAGTGTTATCAGATTACTCGATATAATTCACGGCATAGTGTCAAAAAAAAAAAAAAAAAAACTACAGAAGAAAAGAGAGCATTGGTTCCAGAAAGAAAAACGTTCCAATCCCAACACTGCCAATTATCCGTGCTGTTCTTTCACATCCCCTATATTCCAGTCCCATAATCCCACTTACTGATACCCCAACATACACCTTCCTTCGCAGCCTTGACCAAAGCCATTTTATTTACTACTTCCCAAACCGCCAATGTTCAAAGCTCATCGTTCCTTCAGGGTTCAACTTAATAGCTGCCTTTCTATGCTGCCTTTGCAGATTCCTGCCACCCACCCCCTAAAAGAATTATTTGAATGTAATTTCTCTCTTGAATGGAGCGATGCATTTGATGAACCTCGCTGCTCATGCCTTATGTTAATTTAAACATACATCTTGACTTTCAGATACGAAGAAATGGGAAGTGTGGGTCTCAATCGTGTTCATTTCCAGACCAGGCCTTGTATGCAGCAGGCGCTCACTGAATGCTGCTGAATGAGAAACGAGTCGTAGAGATGGAAGCCGAGGGTGTTGTTTTATTTTGGTTTCAGTTTTCATTTTACTTGCCCATCTGGTCAGAACACAATTTAAATGTGAACTTCACGTGGAAGGAAATAGAGTTGAGCGCAGAGCAATTCTTATTCACCTCAGTCCTTCACCACGCTTCCCCCAAGCTGAGATCCCTCTGTAGGCAATTTCAAGTCAATACATATGCAGGAGTGCTAAGGAGAGCTCAGGGGAGAGAAGATTCCATCCCCTAGGGAAGCAGAGCAGAATGTGAACTGTGTCAACATCCTACTCCCTTTTTTTATTATTATTTGAGGAAGTTTCACCAAGGTATTTCAGATCATCCGGATTATTTCTTTGAAAAATTTTGTATTTTAGCTCTGTTGTTTTCTACTCTCTGTCATTTACTTTTATTATTTTAACCACATTTTATACATTGGTGATCAGATTGTAGCAATAATAAGGAAATCTATTTATTTGGACCTGGAGGCAATATTCTGAATATATATTCCTCTCTAGTAGACCCTAACCATATAGGCTTTTCCTAGAACTGGTTTTATTAGATTTCTTGGAAGAAAGCAGAAAAGATTTGCTGAATTACATCTCTAACTCATGATCAGACAGAGAGCAGTCACGGGCGCTTTCAAACAACGAAGGCAGGCAGAGAGCTCATTTCATGTCTTTCCTGAGACTGATATATACATTCTGTGTGTTTTCAACTGATATCTGAAATGACCATTTTTTCTTATTCAAATAGAAAAGCTTTGAATATTTTAGCCATTTGTTTTTATCTCTGAAATAATAACAAATATTAATAGTGTGTGAGTATACACAGATTTCACTCATGCGTGAAAGTATTGGTCTCCTATGACAACCTGGGGAAGGAGGGTCCCACCATATTATTTTCCCAGACTTACAAACGTTCAGAAGTATTAAGTGACTTCTCCCATATTATGGCTACTTATGGATGCACTACTAGTGACTCCAATTTTGTGAATCTTAACCCATGGTTCTTTCAATCACACAGTTCAAAAGATAGCCATCTTAGGAAATCAGGAAAAATATACTGCCTTGTTCCCCAATGTCCCAAGCCTCTCTCTAAGAATTTGATCTAATAATAAAAAAGATAGACTTCTGTTTATGAGCTGTTAATTACGTAGGAGTGGTTTTGTCTTTTTGAACGCAGACTGTTTATAATGTATTATTATACCTACAACTGTTGGTGTTATCTAGATTTTAAGGTGCTTTGATTGTTTTCCAATACCAATGTATTAAAAACCTAGACTTCTCACAGTCTCTTCAGTAATTGATCCAACCTCCTTGAACTGGCTGAGCCATCTCCAGCCCCACCCTCCCCACTTCATCTCTCTCAAACACACACAGGCCCAATTGCAGCCATACCAAACCTGTTGCAGTACCGGCACCCACAAAACACACTAACTGTAAAATAAAACGTGTTTCCCTTTGTCAAAATTCATCCAACTGTGCATGTAAAAAATTGTGTATTTTGTTGTAGGTAAATTAAACCTCAATAAAATCTGCTGAAAAAGAGGAAAATACTACAGTTACTGCTATGTAGGGGTTCACTAAATATTTCCATATGTATTGAAAAGGTTGAGATTGATTCATATTTCTTGGAAATCTCTTAAAGAGAAACTCAGAAAATTCAACATTAGGATCGCTCTTCATTGGGACCCCCTGAGCCCTGTCCATACCCCTAGCCTTCCTCTTCATTGCATTATTATTTTCCATATCCATCTTTCCCAACTGCTGTCATCTTACATGCAGATTCATTTCTGTATCCCAAGCATCTAGTACAATGCCTGCTCACAATAAGTGCTCAATATATGAGCTGAATGGATGAATTATTAAGAATAAGTATTCAAATAATAGAATTGCATAATTGGGAAGAATTTTAAAGAGGTAGGCAAGTCTCTAATACTTGTACAGGCTCAAATGGGTGGATGAAAATGGTGTAAAGAAGATACTATTTATGAAAATGAGGCAAGGAAAAAGGATAGAGGAGGAAATATGAACTTCAGTGAAAATGAATTAGTTATTGAGAATTTGGCTTCTGTATCTTCAGGACCAAAAATATGTGCTCAGTGTTGTAGGGCATTGAGGACTGGGGTAGAGTATAGAAAAATGGCATTTCTTCCAACTGGAAGTTTATGCATTGCTGGTTGTAGGTGACATTAGAAAAAACAGGAGACTAATGGAACATGGGAATTATTTCTATTTGTCACTTAGATTGAAATCCAAGAATTCTATGATCTCTCCTTGTCAGTAGGTCAGGAACATTTATTGAAGGCCTGCTGTGTGGGGAACACTCTATTAGCTACTGTAAATTGGCTCATTTACATATTTATCAGAAATTGAGAGTATCATGCCCTTTTCTATTAGTAAGACAAATTATTTAATTCACGGCCTCACAGAACCACTACTTCAAACCCCAAATATGGGAAGTCAGTTTGTATTTATTAAATAAATATTCTGTTTGGAACAGAATATGAAAGAACAAGAAAATGTTCTGCCTAAATGGCCTATAAGGTGAATTTCTATGAAACAGCTGGAGAAAATAAAATATACAGTTGAGTTTCTGAGTTGTTTGGCCCAGATAAATGCTTTCGATATGTAGAGAATGGAAAAGCCTACTGTAGGCAGGAGGTCACCAAAAAGATTCATGCAGGAGGGGAGAAATTGAAATTTTGCTGTGCTCCTACTGTGTGCCACTTATTATGCTAGACAATTTATGTACGTTAGTTAACTGCATATTTAATCTTATAATTAAAAATTATCTTATGAAATGAATATCTCATTTTTACAGGATATAAAACTGGGAGTCAGAGAGGTTTAAATAAATTCTCTATCATTATTTAGCTAGTAAGGAACAGTATCAGACTTTGAATGTGGATCTATTTTCTACTTGGTGGCTATTTTCAATTTTCTGACTAAACAGCCATTGGACTGAAAAGTGGGACCTAACATTTGGGGAGATTTAATTAACCAAAAGTATTTTTTTTTATTAGTAAAGAGAGAAACTGTAATAATGGCTGGGTGTGAACAGTGTTGAAAATGAGATTCCATAGGAAGGACCATGTCTGTTGAGTGGAGGTCTAGGGCTCCAGGCTGAAAAAAAAACGGATTGGATGTTATAAGCATTAGGAAACCAGTAGTTCTTAATCTAGGGAAATGATAGACTGACCCGGCCAAAGCACTCAGACTTAGTTGAGTCAGCATCAGTGGAGTGCTTCTCTATCAAATCTAAGGGAAATAAAACTGTTTAAGCCATCAGCTAAGTGTTTCCCACTATGAATTACAGAAGCCTAATTGGAAAAGATCATTGGTGTCATTGGTTTATGGTTCCTCCTGTAGTTTCCCGATAATAGGAGTTTAACTTTCTCTTTTCCTGGAATGAGGGATTTAATCTTTGATGCGAAAGATCCAGAGGATCTTTGACTGCCAGTTTAACTCGCCCCAAATTGGTGACCATTCATTGTTGGTGGGTGTGTAGCTACCTTCACAATGGGACATTTCACAGTCACTCTCAATGGGGAAGTCAGCTTTCTCAGGTCGGGAGAGGAGACATCAGACTGCACAGTACTCAGCGGGCTGAGCACAGCTTCGTGCCCCAGCTGTCATCCTCAAGAAGACTGGGGTGAGGCACCAGTGTGTACCCGAAGAGCAAGTTCGCCATTAGCCAGATGGAAGTTCAAGCTGTTGCCAGATCTCGCTGTCTTAAACTTACACTGTGAAATGATGCACCGCTAGACAAAGAAATATGGATCATCGGCACAACTCTTGAGAGTTGAACAGACCAAGTTGATATTGATGCAACTCCACTTTCCAGGGTACGATAAACTTCTACCGATGTTTTATGAGGCCGTGACTGGCATGTCATCAAGGGTCTGGCCCCCTCAGTTGCATCAGAGCAGTTTCTGAGTAGGTTGGCAGGCGGATTCCCAGCTATAAGATCCTGGATGGCAGCCAGGCAATCGAAACTGCACGTACTGGCTCTGGCGCTAGAGGCACATTGACAACAGTTGGGGACAGGAGCAGCTTCTATAGAGAAAACAGAACAGGCACGTCTGATGGCAAAGGTGGGCAGAGGGCAGAGGGACACATGATGTGCAGAGCAGTGTGGGAGTGGCTGACTTCCGGAAAGCACGGCTGCTGGAGGGCCAGTCTGGTGGGGGACTTTCCTTGAGTGGAAGAACATTCTGCCTTCTTGGAGTTCAGGGAGCCTGGACTAATGGTGCTGCCTGGAGCCACTGCATTCTCCCGCGGGGCCCAGGGAGGTCTTTTTGACACCTCACCCCCCACCCCGACCCCTGCCACAGACAGTTGGTAAAGGAGTCGGAAGTGCCTCTCAGGATGAAAAATAAATCTTGGGATGACAGAGGCTGAGCTGTAGAGCGGTTCTTATTCCACCAGACCACCTTCCCCTTCATTCTCTTTAGCTCTCCCTCTTCTACTGCTCAACTGCCCCTCTCTATGAATATATCCTCTCATCTCCTCTAGTCCACTCATAGTTCCAGAATTTTCTCAACTCCATTCTTCAGCTCTGATCAGTGTCTCTCACATCTATAATTTCAGTCTTCTTCTTTTGTATTTTATTTGGACATATTTCAGACAAAAAAAAAGTTGCAAGAATAGTACAAAAAATTCCTGGATACTCTTTACTCAGATTACTCAATGTCAGCATTTTACCACGTTTGCTTTTAGCTGTAGCCTTCTCTCTCTGTGTATCTCTCTCACACACACATATACCCAGTTACGTATGTTTTCTGATCCATTTAAAGATAAGCTGCAGATAAGATTTTCCTTTATCCCTAATACTTCAATGTGAGTTTTCAAAAATAAGAAAAAATTATTTTCCATAAACAGCATACAATTATTCATATCAGGAATTTAATGATGCAATTCTATTATGGAATCAACAGACCTTATTCAGATTTCACCCACTGAAGAGCATAGGCCAGTTATTTTATAGACCGTCTCCCAATTTGGGTTTCTCTGATGTTCCTTTTGGCATGTTTTGGCAGAGCTGATGCTGCGTTCTCCCAGGTGCAGGCCCCCCGAGATGCAGGCTGGCAGTCAGTTTTGACTGCCTTTACTGTGAGCACCAGACCCACGGCCCAGCTGACAGCCGCATTCCTGGACAGCCCAATCGAAGGTAGACTCCCACTCCCACTGCACAGGTATCACCTATGATGGTGACATGCTGCATCTTGTTTACAGCATTCACACTGGCTGAAATTCTCCACTTATTCACTACGCATTAGGGGACCTCACGTCCGGCTGACTGCTGTATCCAGGGTGCCTGGGACAAGGCATCATTCACAGCAGGTGCCAATACGTCACACTGGTGTGAACGTCCCGGGCCACCCGGCTCAGGGTATCATGAACCCAGGCTTGCTCTCTGCACTCCAAGCCCTATCAACACACTTTTACCCTCATTCTGGGAACACGACATGAAATTTCACACCACCCCTGAGTTTTAAGTTATTCTGCTGCCGGGAGAGATATTTCTCGTTTAACTGCTTGGCAAAGCCCCACTCACTTTTCAAGTTATAGTGCAAATGTCACTTCCTCTGTGAAGTCATCCCTAACTCCACAAGGGAGAAATAACTTCCCTCATCTGTGATCCCATAATGGTTCATACATAATTAGAGTATAGCATGGAGCACACAACGCGCCGCTTAATAGTTAGGTGTCTTCTGAGTTCCTAAAGGTCAGAGTTATTTTATATCTCCAACTCCAAGAAAAACATAGTGAGTGGTCATTTTTTTCTTTTTTTTTCCCCCAAATGAATCTTCCACCCAGAAAGTCAGCAAGAAGCTCATCCAGCTTTTATGTGTGTTCTTCACAGCAGCCAGACCAATCATCTACTTCTAGAGTTTGCTAGCATGAAAGACCCACCTCTGTCCCCCCCTCTGGCTCTGTCCTCACAATATCTACTCTACTTTTTGGGTGCTAAACAGGAAATTCCAAATTAGCCATTTTGGGGCTTAAGATTTCAAAAATGGCCCCTGAGCAACACTCAAGTTTGAGTGCTATTTATTCTGAGCTCGAGTGCTAATGGATTAAATAGCATATTTGGTTTCTGGCAGGGCTGAATGCCTTGACCTGAAACCAAAGTAATAGGGGATCTTCTGGAGGAGGAATGAGCTGCCTTAAACAAATAATATTAAAGAAAAAGAAACCTCAAGGAATACCATGAATTCAGCATCTGGATAAACTCAGGAATATACATATATGCCCATGTTAGGTCACCCTAACTGTTCCAAGGATAAAAACACAGTAAAAAGAAATCAAAGAGAATACAGAGTGGATCACAAAGTGATACACATTTTTTATTCCTCTTGTTCCTTTGCACCTTGTCCTGTCCTGAGGTTCGCTCTGTCAATGATGGAGAAGTAGTTCTCAGGGAAAGCCCATACATGCTGATGGCATGTCGGGTTTTCATGAATGTTGGTTGGCACACGTTGCCATGGGGACCACAGTAGGAGTCATAGGTATGATTGAGAAGATGGCATGGCTGATGGACAGCTACGTTTAGAGATAAGATATAGTTGACCCCAGTGTGTGTTGAAAACCTCCAGGTCTGCTATTGACTTCAAGTAACCAGCCTATCAGACAATGGGAGTTTGCTCTGTGGGCCTTAGTCATCACGTGGTCTTGGCTTACGAAATCCCCCGACATCGATGCATGTTTGAATTGTATTTCCTTCTCATGCCTTATCATCAGAGTCTAGTTTTACTAGTCTCCTTCCCGTGCAAGTTAAGGACGCTTTCCCTCCTCATAGGAGAGAGCGAGGTACTGACCGTGCTGGGATGTTGGAGTGTGATCTGTCAGTGATGGCTGAGTGGAGAAGACGGAGGGTCAGAGCCATACTGCAGATAACCAAGTTGACTGTGAAGAGCACGTAGCTTCACTTACATCTGTTTATTCTCTTGAAAAGACAGAGAATTATTGTGTAACTGTGATCTATAACTTGTGGTGCTCACTGTCCCACTCGGGGACACAGTCCAGTGTCCAAACGTGTTTTGATAACTCACAAAGTATATTATCTCTCTTTGGTTTATTATAGCTGCAATAAACTGAACACTAGTTCCCCTCATCCCATCAACCTTCTCTTCAGGAGGGATTATGAGTCACTAACCACCTCTAAAAAGACCGTTCCATTGAATCAAAACAAGCCCTTACCTACTAGACAGCTGCCACAGACAATTCGAGATCAGTCTCCTGCATCCTGAGGAACTTCTATTCTAGAAGACGCTGTCTTCTGGATGGAAACCCACTGCATACAGTCCACCTCCTCTGGTAGGCTGGAACCTATGGCTCAATTTACTTTGAAACAGAAATTCAGTTTAGAAAAATGAATTTAAAACTGGCTTGTAAAAGAATCATCGTCCATAAAAAATTAATGGGCGTCATTTTTAATTACATAAAAAATTGTGTCAGCTGGTAAATACACACAGGGAGTGAAAGGTGCTGTCACTCAGTGGCTATGGGAATGTTTGTTTAGAAGCTACGTAAGGGAAGCTGATATGTGGGCCTGCACGTCCAGCTTCACAACATCAGGAAACACTGAATGCTCCTATCTTGTGTCAGTGATAAGCAGGGGAGAGAAATGTTTGGGGAATTTTGTATTCACCTGTAATGACCCTCAAAGTCAGACTTATTCCTATAGAATCAGGAAGAGGCTAGAAACTCAATAAGTTGGGACTGTGTATGGCTATATGGGACTAGTGCATACCCTCGAAGCTCAGACGTCACATCAACACATGTGCGCACAAAAGCCAGTGCCACATGGAGAAGGACAAGCACCCTTCCTTTTCGCTGACAGGGGCACAAGAAGGGCAACAGGCTTTCTGGACTCCAAACAGGTCCACATGACCAGAGGAACAAGACAATATTTACAATGGCAGGGGGATTCTTTTTTATAAAATAACATTCATGATGATATTCATGACACAAAAACTTCATTTTTAAAATTAAAAATTTTCTTGTTCTTCTCTACATAGTTTTATTTCTTTGCATCAGGAGTTGATTACTTAATCCTCTTATAATTTTTTCACTGTCTCTCACTTACCATCTTTCTTCCTCTCTCATTCTCTCTCTTTCAACCTGTAATGGAAGAGTCCCCATACTAATAAAAATGCATGCATAAGAATCTTTTAGGAATGTGCACGCTGATTGTTATAGCTATTTTACAATGCATGGCATTTCTCATTTTGTATAAGATCAAGATTTTTTACAAAATGTTTATTTAAAATCAGCATTATTGGTCTTTGCTTTAGGTGATGTGTGAAAATAAGGGGCTCATTTCTCTTTAGAGGAGGTCAAAATTTATCTCATGCCTAATGGAACATCCCAGAACCAGTGCCCTGACTCATCTTGGGATGCCTCCTTTCTCCAAATGTTTAGTATTAAAAACAACCAAAGTCTGATACTATCTTGCAGTATTACGCTGTAAACTTTCTAAACTTTTCTTGATGAAATGGTTACAAATCTCCTCTAGATAACTAAATGTAATGCGAGATCTGGAATTCATCCGGGACAGAGAAAACATTGAAATAAAAGACATTGTTAGGACAATGAAAAAAATTTGATTATTGATTGTGAATTAGGCAGTAGTTTTGTATCGTTGTTAAATTTCTTGATTTGGATAATTGTACAGTCATTATGTAAGAGAACGTTCTTGCTCTTAGGAAAAACACACTGAAGTATTTAGAGGTGCAGAGACATGTATTCAACTTATTACCAAATGGTTCAGAACAAAAACAATCTATACAGACCCACACACACACTGAAAAGTTCAGAATGCGGTGGGCAAAATGTAAACTATTGGTGAATTTGGGTATAAGGTATGAAATTTTTGTACTGTTCTTGCAATTCTTCTGTAAATTGAAATGATATCTTAATAAAAACCATAGTAAAAAAAAAAAAACATAATCAAGAAGAAAGTCTCATTATTTATTGACTATTTTGATTATGAAATTTTAAAATTTTGCTCTGGATATGCCCTCTTTCTTTTTTAATCACGTTTATAAATTAAATAAAATGTAATTAAAACTCTGTAAAGGTGGTGTTTTTGTAGGTTTTTTTTCTCCCCCAAAGACTGCATTTAAAAATAATATCAGTTTTATATACAGTGCTCCTTTGCAGGAATTTCCATAAAAATATTCAGAAAATAGAGGAAAAAAATAAGCAAAATAATATTTTGCTCCAGAATATGCTTTGACTTTGGTCTTTTGCATCCATCCCACTCCGCCTCTGTGGGGTGGAAAATACACGACTTTGTTGTCTGGGCTGTGCATAATTGCGAAGGATAAACAGTCTCTAATCCCTTGTGTCTTGACTCTGCAGGTATTTCTCTATTTTAAATATTCCAGAAGCCCACTCACAATTAAATGAACCTTCAGCAATCCTCCCCTGGTGGAAAAGAAATATTATCTTGTTCCAATAAATACAACCTCAAATAAAACTGTATGTTCCCTGTTTAAAATAAGTTTATTAAGCAGAAAAACACCCCAGTGTGTAACAATTTTCCTCTTGCAGGAATTGCTGGGACCAGGGTTTGCTATCCACGAAATTACAACATTCAGATTCAAAAATGCAAAGCAGACCATTGGTGCTCAGGGGTGGGACGAGGTCCTGTGAGAGAGACAGCTGAATCCTCAAATCGCAATGATGTTTCCTAACATCAGATGCGTCTCTTGGTTGCCTTCCTCAGTCTGCTCCCAGGATTTTGCTTTCCTCTCACACTGGGTTGCTTCCTAGATGCCTCGCAAGTGCAAAGGGTCCCTCAGCCCATTCGTGTGTTGGCTTCAGGCTTTATATAAATCGCACTGATCTCTGTTGTTTTGTTCAGAAAAATAAGTTGACACACTTGCAGGATCGGCCACATGTAAATACCTCCTTTTCCAGGTCTGCTAATCTCTTCCTTTTGTTGCTTCTTGCTTTTCTGTTTGTCTTCAAGCCTTAAATAATATCTTATAAGCAGCAGGACTGCAGTGAAAGCTATTAATGACCGTGGGGGGAAGGAGTTAGCGACTGAACATGGAGACCTAGTGTTTTCTTTCTGTTTCTTTCCTTTCTCTCTTCACCCTCCCCCCACCCCACCCCGCCTTTTTTTTAAGAAATCCACCTTCTCTGCTCAAATTCCAAATCATTTCAAAGTTCAGCGAAGGCTTCTCCTCCTTGCATACGCTTCTTATTTCAAAGGGAGACCATCTTAACTGAAAGAGAAAGTTTATTCAGGTGGCATGAATCAAACAAGCCCCCAGTGATGCAAAGTGGAGCTGCAGACAGCAGCCACTGTGTCTCTCTCAGTGCCTCCGTCCTAAAGAAGCATAACAAAACCCTAGAAAAACAGGCTGCCAGTTATCTCCTTGCTTTAGCCAGGGACAGGGGTGACGGCAAGCTGCCCTCTCATTATAGTCTTGGTCTCAAGGTTAGAATTAGACCCTTAGGGTAAGGAGCTGTCAATTAGAGATAACTCCAACCAATACCGTCTGAAAGCTAGACTTATCTCCTAGCAACCTCTGCATTCAGGGCGCAGCCCTCCGCTCTGCCAGCAGCTCAAGAGTCATCTTGAAGACAGTGAAATAACCTTTTCAATTTGAGCAGATGCATAAAGAGTTCTGCTTCTTCCGTCCTCCATGGAGTCTGGGTGACATTTGACTGGAAATGGGTTTGAATCTGGAAAGAATTAAGATTTTCTTGTTTAACAGTTGCAGATGTTTCAAAGGGAAGATTTAATAGAAGTGTCTGGCCCAACAATCAGAAAATCTAAATTCAATCTGAGGCTGGATACCTTTTCCTTCCAGATAGGAGTCTGTCATGTTTATGCATAAGCGGACAGACTCTTCCCTCATATCGCCTATTTTATGCTTTGGAGGAATTTGCCAACAGCGGAGAGTGGAGTGGCTATGGTTTCCACGGGAACTCTGCCTTCCCTTTATCCAGCATGGCAGGGCAGATAGAAAGCCGACAAGCATAAATCCTATTAAGAAAAGCACAGGGTTATGCACCACTGCTGTAGGGAACATCACAGAATTTACTACTCGAATATATACTGGGTGCAACAACAAAAAAATCACATACATTCCTTCGAGTTGTCTATTCATTAGATTTGGGAATCATGTTGTTGATTTTTCTAATCTCAAGCAGAGTAGAGCTGACAAAATACTGAGAGGTTACTAGGGGATGGAGAAAAAGCCAGCCTTTGATTTTCCAATAAGGACAGTAACAAAGGGACACCTCAGAAATGTTGTAAAAATAGCAGATGCAAAATACCCAGCCTACTGCGGGGTGTAAATTAGGCACTCCTCCTGGAATTAAAGATTTGGCTTAACAAAGCTCTTTTGTGGGTAACAGCCTCCTGTTCTGCCCGTGCCAAGCCGAGTGTTGGCCATTTGCTCAGAAAGCTCCTCCCCAGACTCACCTCTCAGTCACTTCCAGGGTCAGCGCTCTGCTTCTGCAGCTGTGAAATTGCGAGATCCTGCACGATGCTTATATCCGCACCTATGCATTCCTGCAATTTATCAATGAAGTAATTATATATACACATGACTTTAAATCACTATCAGGTAGATTGGGCACAATAATCAGAAAGCCCAGAAACAAACAAAATCAATGCCACCGATGTATCTTGGGCGGGAGAACAGAACCACACTCTGGAGAAAGTCAGTCTTGGAGCACGAGCGTGCAAAAGAGCTGTCACGTCAGTTGCTGTGCATTTATGGACAAGGAGATTGGTTCTTTATTAGGCAGCATGATAAATAAGAATTCTCCCCCTCCAACCTGCTCAGCTTTGCGATATATTTATTTCACCCTCCCTAAGTCCCCGAGTGCAGATGAGTTGCTCATTAAGCTCAGAGGCACTGGTTTTTGTGTTACCCCTGTCAACACCACCACACACAGGGAAGCTTTTTTGAAAGAGAGAGGGAAAGGCCTGAGGAACTTTGAATGAATCTTTTTTGTGCGTGCCTGTGAATGGGACATATGTACAATTCTGCTTCGGTTTATTTAAAAAATTTTTAAAAAACCCAAATTGGCAAATATATCAAAAAATATCCAATACCTTAAAATCAAGTTAAATGTAATTTACAGAAATTAACCGTTTCTCAATAGAGAGGAAGAAGGTGGATGCAGCTTTATAAATGGTTTCATAAGGTGGACACACCTCAGGTTATTTTCCTTGTGGTAATTTCACATCAAAAATATTTACGTCTAAACCATTGTAAATATACACAATGTTACAGCATTTTTACAAATACTGCTGCTGTTGATGCTGTTTTTAAATCTCAAGTTCTCTCTGGCAAGGGGAATATTCCTGTGTTAACTTGAATATAGCAATAAAAAATTGACTCAAAGGAAAAGAACCATCAATAGCAATCAAAATTTACTTTATTAAACAGCAGACCAGTAATCTCCCCAGGACCCTGGTGGACTGTCACTGGTGGTTCCCTAGGAGATGACTGAAGTTAACCACTTCACTGCTGGATGAATTGAAGTAATTCTCTCAGCATCATCCTGAGGCCCACAGGCTGGCCTACAGCTCATTAATCTGTGGCCAAAAGCCTCAATTTCAAAGGGCTTTGGTCTGTAAAAAGGGTCAAAGATCAGGCTATATCTAGATGCAAGTTCGACTCCTCCTGGGCTCTTTGGGTACCTTGCCTTACTACGTTTTTATGATTTGCTGTTGCGTATACAAGAATACATCTTTAGGTAACCGTGGTCAGTATGTGATAGCTCTGTGCTACCCAAACCTACTGAAGAAACTGACGTCTCCTGACTTCCACGACATGGAGGCCCAGGCTGTAGTTTCAGAACTGGCTGTATTTCCAGAACTGAGTTTAAGAAATGCGATATTTCATTTTTTGTATATTTTTATTTAAAAAAATGCCACTTTGAAAAAATATGAATTATTTTCTAACCACATACACCCTTTGCTGTATGTGTGTGTGTATACAGAGAGAACATCACCCTAAAGTAGTTATTTCTTGATGTGCTCAGCTGACAGTTCTCAACAGACGTGTGTTAGCGAAAGGCACTGGTGCCGCGGAGCTCGGGTCCAAGGGTGAGAGCACCAAATTCCCCGGCTCTGTTTGGTAAGTGTCCTTGAATAAGTCACAGCTCTGGAGCCTCAGTTTCTGCATCCGAAAAAAGGGAGGCTCAATGGAAGTGAACTGTTTGAAAGCAATTGTGAACTTTAAATTCTCATGTAAATATAGGTCATTATTTTCACACTTTTATGTCAGATTTGCAAGACAAAAAATATATATCTCAGTATTAGTCAATAGAATTGCCAATCTTAAAAAAACGCCTTATTTAGTTGGTTTCCTTTACACAGCTTCCAGTCTGCCTCCCCCTGAACTGCCCTCCAGCAATGGGAGAAGCATCCCTTACTGATCACACTTAAATGAAATAATTTCTTATATTTGCAAATGTTAGTGCTCTGTATGTTGTTTGATTTTCCCTTGTCCAAGGAAGGTACCTGAGGTAGTCTGTAATTATGTCAGACCATTCTTTTTATATTTTGCCCGCTGAACCATGAACCCTATCCTTTTTCTCCTCTTACCATCATCCTTGCTTTATTAGAGTTATTCATGGTTGTGTTGACAAGGTTTCCTCAACCTTATAGGATGATCCTCGTCGGAAAAACTATTCCTACAGCCAGAAACAGCAGTTGGAGATTGAAAAGCTATAATAAACTGGGGAAATATAACAAAGGAAGATGTTTATGCCCAGACAGGATCTATGATAAGATGCATACCTCTTACCTATGGGCTTCATCTTTAAATGCATTTATGTATTTAAGCTAAATTTTGTTCCCAGTTCCTAATTCTTAATTTTTATAAGAGAATTCTGCTCCAGAAATGTTTCTACAAGTCAAAGCCACAAAGCCATAGAAAAATATAGTTTAAAGAATCAGGCCAGGTAAAATGACTGTTCTCTTCTGAGAAGCCTACAAAGATTCAGTTATAAAGACATTGGCCTACTTTTATTCTCTATTTTATTCTTTTGGAGGTTTCTATTGGAAAGAGCCTGTGGTTGAAATACGTCTGTGTGTGTGTGTATACACAAATATGCACACATGCATGCAGGAGCATGCATGCGTGCACACACACAGTAAGAGCCAGCAGATTTACAAAATTCTAGAGCAACAAAAGTTCCTTGAGAGTTGAAATCAATCATACAAAACTGATTCTACCGTATTTATATATTTCCACAGAAGGAGCACCATATTTTAATTTCTCCTTTCACCATGTGATCAAACAGTAAGCTATTCCTAAGCATGACCAAAGCAGGTACTGTATTTATGTACTAAAGCATTACCCATCCCTGTGACGGTGAAAAGGAGACTGAAATGTTAACTAGATGCCTCTCTGCCTTGTACAGTTCCTGAGCTGATGAGCCGAAGTCATTAAAGAAAAGCCCTGCTTGTCATATATCACCGAGGCTTTGAACTTACCAATGCATTAGATAGTTCCGAGATTTATTCATGAAAGTCAATCCCGGATTTGAATTCAGAATGGATGAGGGGGCTGCTGACTCAAGGAGCCTGCGGGGACCCAGTGGCCCACTGCTAGGCAACAGCCCATCCCCAGCACAGCAAACAGACAGACTGCAAAATGAATGACCTCATCTACAAATCAGCTATTTGATATGCAGATGGAACCACAGGCTTCTTCAATAACACAGCACTTCTTAGGCAGCAGGTGCAACGAAGAAGTGAGTGGCCTTTCTTCGCTTCAAAAGCTGGGCTGCCCTACTCTCTCCCTCTGGCCCTTAACAATTTCTGAAGCTCTATTATCTTCATTTTTTATTTAGACGGTCCATTTACAGAATCAGGGTTCATCCTCTGCTCTTCGTTC
This sequence comes from Tapirus indicus, assembly GCA_031878705.1. NCBI lineage: Eukaryota > Metazoa > Chordata > Mammalia > Perissodactyla > Tapiridae > Tapirus > Tapirus indicus. Next base: position 4,857,022 of record CM062923.1, on the reverse strand, counting down.
GGAGGCCTAAACTTAAGCCTAGACATAAAGCAGGATTTAGAAGCCACAGGAGCAACTGAGGAAGGGTAACATCCAGACTCTATTAAATAGAAAATAGAACCAAACAAAAATACTGGCGTGTCTAGCCACAGTGCAGTTCTAGACACTCTCCCAGACTTACATTTCTAATGCTGTATGTCTCCTTGTAAATAATTATTGATGCCTATAGCAGAAATGGAGTTTGCTTTTCCCTTTGTGCTGGAAGTAGCAATGTAAGTAGAGGATGAAATGAAAATATGCCCCTCAATCCTTTGTTAGTAGCTTTCTTTTGTGGTCACAACTGCATTCAGCACAGTGGTGTGGACGTCTTATATCAGAATTATGGCTTGCTGGGTCATAGGATGAAGGCATTTTTTAGCCAACAAGTGAAAAAAATAAACAGTTCATTCCACCCCCACTCCCTCCTCTCCAGACTTCTCACCAGTGGTGAGATCCTGCCTGTGCTTCATACAGCCGGAAAGTGCAATGTAATATAATTTATATTGTCTGTGGTTGCAGGTTAGGTCCTGAAAGTCATAAACTATTACAGTTTTATGGCTCTGCTGCAGCTATTAACTAAATGAAAGAGTTATTCATTTGAAATCTGGAATCTGTGCAATGCCCTAGCTTAAATTCATCAAGATCTACTGGTGAAAAATATGTGGAAATATTAAAGACAAAACATTATGCACAGTGCAGCCAGGGAGTAGGGCAGGAGGGGTGTGGAAAGCAACCCTGCAGAGCTAGAGTGTTATTACATAGAATTTCTGCCCTACACTTATTTTTACATTTCCAGAGGGTCTCACGTTCTAGACCTGGAGTTGAATCACAATAGTTGGTTTGGGTTGGTGTGTGTGTATGTTGTGAATCAAGTAAAAAGACCGTATACTTATTTGACATATTTCCACACATACTGGAGGGGTGTGTGTGTGTGTGTGTGTGTGTGTGTGTGTGTGTGTGTGTGTGTATTTAGAAATAGGTATAGAAAGAGAGAGACAGAAACGTGGGGTGGGGGGGATAGGTAATGAATATTTGGCTCTAGCATAAAAATTTGCACTGCTTTGTCATGAATTAACTATTTTCTTTTCGATCGGTTACAAATTTATGTATTTTCAGAGCCTATGATTTCATCTTTTTTAAAATTAAACATGAATAAGTCACAAAAATATGCTTATTCTGCTGACTCTGGGGGTGCCAGGCACAGGGGCAGCTCTCCACTCAACACACTGACATCAGATATAATTTAAAATCTTCCTTAGCCTTGGAGACATCTTTGCACCAAGAGTCACAGATGCCACTGGTGCAAACCACAGTTTGGGGTTTTACTTTAACAAACAAACAAAAATGGTTGGAGCTTGGAAAGAGTGGTGAATGGAGACTGAGATCCTGTGGATATTCCTCTTTATCCACCAACCCAAGGAGTGGAGAAAGGGTTGCTTTAACCCCCACCCAAATTAAGAGCATATGAGGCTAACTTCAGATGATGACCATTGCCCTTTGTTACTGACTGGATGCTTCTGTCCCACCCCCAATTCCTGTCTTGAAGCCATACGCCCCAGTGTGGATGTATGTGGAGATGGCACCTCCAAGGAAGTAACTGACATTAAATGAGGTCATGAAGATGGGGCCCTGATCCAACAGGATTAGTGTCCTTACAAGAAGAGACACCTGAGAGTTTGCTCTGTCTCCATCCACACACACACAGGAGGGAGACCATGTGAGCACACAGCCAGGCAGCAGCCGCCTGCAAGCCAGGAAGAGGCTCTCACCAGAAATCAGCCCTGCCAGACCTTGATCTGGGCCTTCCAGCCTCCAGAGCTGTGAGAAAATAAGTTTCTGTTGTTTAAACCCCCCAGTCCATGGTATTTTGTTAAGGCAACCCTAGGAAACTAATACATCCTCCTCATAAGAACACATTTTTTTTCCCATAAAATCTGAAAAACAAAATTTTAACATTTACATGTAGTATATTGCATAGTGACACTTCTGGGCAGTTGCAAAATCAAGAAATGAACTGAAACGAAATTGTTTTGTAGATTTTTTTAAAAGAGCAAAATGTTGAACTGTCCTCATCATAATAGGCATTATTTCAAATGCTCCAAAACCACTTAAAAACAATACTAATAATAAATATCAGTGGTATATGTACTATGTTTACGTTGCCCTTTAAGGCATCATTTTAAGATCACAGTGGTCTAAAGGAAAAGTAGAGTCTTGGATCTCAAGGAGCTTCCCTTTCAGTTGAGTTTAGAACAATAAAAATAACTAAGAATAGACAGTATAGGAAAGAGCTAAAGTTACATTGAATATATGCCAGACATTTTATTGGTATTTTATTTAACTGTACTTACAGTAACTCTCAGAAATAAGCATTGCTTTTGCCATTTTACAGGTGAAGAAAATGGAAGATCAGTGCGATGAAATAACTCACCCAAAGTCATCAACACAATTGGAGGAGCCAGGATTCACACACACACCTTCCTTACTTCAGCATTCCACTAAGTGTCTGTCAGGCGCTCCAGGTGTACAGATGAAGAAGAGAAGTTTCTCGATTTGACTGTTCAGCTCTGCAGGTACTGGTTGTCCCCACACAGATGTAGAGGAAGAAGGAGAACATTCTGCACAAGAGGAAAAAAAGTGAACACAGGTGCAGGTTTGGAAAAAGCACAGAGTACGTGGAGAATATTGAATGAATCAACTGGGCTGAATCATAAAAAGAATGCAGAGAGCATTTAGACATAGAAGGTGAAGGACCTGACTACTGGGTCACGGAGTTTATTCTGCAAAGACTGGTGAGTCATTAGAATCTTTTGGAAATACAGCTACCTGGAAGGAGCACATTAGAACTTGCACTAGTAACAAAACATTACCTTTCTCAAGGACACAGGACATGTGCCTTATAGACTGGTGCCCAAGAAAAGCAGAAGTGGGGAGCATGCTGAATACTGGTTCATTTGCCTTGACTTTTACTGTGTTGTTGATCTGGTCTCGAGTGAGGTGCCACGGGCTCTGAATTAAGCCAAGCCACACACCACGTGTTTGTTTCCTGAACGGTGTTCCTGCCTCTCTGAAAGCCCCATGAGAATGTAGCATGTCTGTCCCAGAGGCAGGCGGCAGCTTCTCCAGGCAGAGATCATGACTTTTCTCTGCAAACTCCAGACCCTCCCTAGCGTGTGCCATGTTATACAGCAGGTGCTCACTACGGATCTATCAGTGCGGCTTAGGGGCACTGGAGCGGAGCAAGGTACTAAGCCAACAGGGACAAATTTCCTCTGCTTTCAGAAATGGGTGTTCAAACATGGAAATCTCAAGTAAGTGCTCTGAGGATGAGGGTAGGGGTGAAGAGATGAAGGAAGGGTCAGCCCTCTGTGGAGACTGAGAGTTAAACCAACTTCTTCTAAACCAAAAATCTTGTTTGTCATTAACAACATACAGCCAAAGAATGGTTGAAAATTGATTCTAATTTGGATATCTGTGCACATTTAACACAAAAAGATATATTCATGTACATGTTTCATTTGAAATAGGTTCTCGAGCCCAGGACCAAAACATTTTAGAGAATTATATTTATTTGAACAATGTCATTGTGTTGGTTAAAACAAGTAAGTGGAATGCATCTTCCTGTATTTAGGCATAACAGCAGAGAACACGAACGTAAAAAGGGACAATGGACTGGACAAAAAGTGTGGCCATGAATTCTGGAAAAATATCTTCTGCAGAATTGAACAATGCGTGCTTTTTTCCACACGGGTACAATATGTTCTGTGTTCTGTGTTCACTCCTTGCTTGACTGCTGGTGAAGCTCAAGATGAAACGAAAGCAAAAGATGCACCCTATGCATACGCATTCAGTGGGGTTTTGTGGTCTATACAATGTCCTAAAGTACGGGTCTTGTTTTTAAAGATGTCCCAGCCAACTCCGGACGGGAGTGGTCTTTGATGAGGTCTTGACAAAATGCCCGTGTGCTCACTGTGAGCGTTACTGATGTACATACCACACTTCCCCTCACTTACCCACGAGAATGAGAGAAATCTTGCTATGTTTTTCTAAGCTTAAATTATTTATTCAAATGTTTTCGAATTTGGCACAATCCCAAAGCACATTTTTTTGACAGCAAGTTTCTCTCTCTTTTTCCTAAGCCCATGTGTATTTTAAGCAAATTCTCATCCATATGGTCCTCATTTCTGGTCTCTTAATTCATCTACATGTCGTTCTGTTTGTTATTCGATATCTTTTCCTTTAGGTTCATATTAAGGTTTGTACACTCATTTGGGGAAGGGGTTTCATATTAAGGTTTACATACTAATTTTTTGTTTGTTTCCTTCCAAAAAAAAAGCCTTATTTAGGCATAAGGAAAATAGTTCCGTGTTAATGGATTTGAGCATCTCCTCCTCCTCACCCCAAGTAGGAATAACTGTTATGATAGATTCATGATGCGAGGTCTAGAAGCGCGTAGCTGATGTACTGTATCTCATTAAAAGCTCCTGTGGACCCTATAAAGAAGTCACCACCCTCATTTCGCAGGTGCATCCTCAGAAAAGAGAGCGTATGCTGAGGTGTAAGAGTACTCATATTTAGACTCACGATTTAGACCACTCTGCCTCCCAAGGCCCTCTTCCCATTACATCCCACACTCTTCCCATTACATCCCACACTCTTCCCATTACATCCCACACTCTTCCCATTACATCCCACACTCTTCCCATTACATCCCACACTCTTCCCATTACATCCCACACTCTTCCCATTACATCCCACACTCTTCCCATTACATCCCACACTCTTCCCATTACATCCCACACTCTTCCCATTACATCCCACACTCTTCCCATTACATCCCACACTCTTCCCATTACATCCCACACTCTTCCCATTACATCCCACTGCCTGGTACAGTGTCTAATTTGGAAGTAAGCAAGGATTATACAAATGTATGTTTATTTATAGTCCAAATAAAATGTGCTGCATTCTGCCTTTGGGAAGATCTCAGGGAAAATCTTTGCTCCTCTCTGGAGATTTGCATTTTTTGACACCCTTATTGAAAGTCAGCTCCAACATCTCCCTCATTCTTTCTTCCTGGAGACCCTCAGTTTCTCATCAAAGTCTCACCCATAATTTGATACTTGGATCAATGGGTCAGTGGTATCCTGGAAACTCCATGGAACTGCAAGAAACTGGCGCACATATTAAGCCCCTACCTTTCCTGGAAGTTTTGCTACCTGTTAAAAAAAAATACAACTAAACTAAAACCATAAGTGGTCTTAAAGAGATGCTAAAATAAGTGGTGTCTCAGTAATTGCTACAGAAATCACAGGAGGGCGAGTTTTACACTTTATCCCATGCTCTTGACATAACAGACTCTAGGTCTCCACATCTCAGTGTCTTTATCTATGAACTGGGCATATTGATGTATGCTAGTAGTTCTGGTCACCAATCCCAATGTGTGGAGGTTTTCCTACACCACCAAGCAATTCTCGGACACCAGCTGGGTGTGCTACAATTCAACTCAATTCTGATGCTGTTTACCTGGAGGGAGCGTCAGATCTCACAGGTTAAGGGCTCAGTCCTACAACACTGCCCTCCCCCACCACTTCAAATGCCAACTGCAAGTCCAGGTTGTTGCCTGTGCTTCTGACCTACTGGCTATAGACCAAAGGTTTCAACAATCTCCTTCTTGTTTCCATTAGTTTGCTAGAGTTACTCACAGAACTAGAGAACCATTTTACTTACTAGATCACTAGTTTATTATAAAAGGGTATAACTCAGGAACAGCCAGATGGAAGAGCTGCATAGGGCAAGGTATGGGGAAAGGGCATGGAGCTTCCGTGCTCCCTGATCAGGCCACTCTTCACAGATCTCCACGTGTCCCAGAAGCTCTCCCAACCCCTCCCTCTTTGGTTTTTGTGGAAACTTCATCACAAAGGCATGATTGATTAAACCACTGGCCACTGGTTTTTGACTCAACCTCCAGTCCCTCTCCAGTCTGGAGGTCAGGCAGGTGGGACTGAAAGGTCCAGCCCTCTAATCACATGGTTGGTTCTCCTGGCAACCAGCTTCCATCCTTAGGTGGAGTCCTAAAATCACCTCATTAACATAAAAAAAGATACCTTTAGTTCTCATTATTTGGGAAATTCCAAGCGTTTTAGGAGCTCTGTGCCAGAAATGGGGCAAGACCATATACATATTTCTTATTATAAATCACAATGACACACGTGCCTTATTTTCCTTGCACGGGCGTTGTGAAATCGACTCAGGTAACACAAATGCCAGGTGCTCTCAGTGGTTGACTGTGGTGCACATGTGAGTGGAGTTGTGGATGCTGCCTCTCGGAATTCTTACTATCCCCTGGGCTTGTGGTTCTGTAATGAGGCCTCCCTGAAAAGTCATCCCGGGGCTCCAAACTGTGTGAATTTTTGGAGGGAAATGTATTTCCACAAAGCTTTTGAGGGCTTCCAAGGATACAACTCTTGGGCACAGTAGGCCTTTGCTATAAGGACCCCCTTCTCTGTAGAGTTTCTTATTCTCATTAGGAAAAGCTGAGGGGACCGCCCATTTTTCAGAGGAAACCAAGGCTCAAACAAGGGAATTGACATAATTTCCTGCCCTCCTGACCCCCAATCCTCTATGTTTAGATAGACGCACATTCATGGCACAGCAGAATGGACATATAAGTTCTGAAAAAGGTAATGTGACCATAACTGGACTCAAAAAATAATCATTATCTCACAAATAATTTGGAAGTTATCTTTAAGCTATAGCAATGAGTAAAATAAGAATAATAGTAGTAACTAGTATTTACTGGGCTTAAGCTATGTGGAAAGCAATTTGCCAAATACTTTGCATACGTTATCCTAAGAATTCTTCCTACCCTACTTGCGTAGACATTAATACCAGTTTCATGGATGGGGAAAGTGAGGCTCAGGGGTTAAGTAAGTGTTCATGCTCACAGAGCCAGTGAAGAGCTGAATTTAGACTCAAATCTGAGTCTATCCTGATTCCAACATCCTTGTACTTGGCTGCGGCGCCTCTTGCTTCTTCAGGGATGAGAAATGGAATCAGGAGTGGAGATTTTATGTCCTAGTCAGGAATCAGGGCAATGCGTGAATTGCCTAAGTTACTGCTGCTGCTGAATATTCCAATTACACACTTGCTATATTTCAAACATGAAAATGATTTGTGTAGGTTGGTTTACATAGGAGTGACATTCAGTAAAGGAAATATATTCCTTGATCTTTGATTTGCTTAACAAGCAGCTTTCAACTTTCACTTTTATTAATTGCTCTGAAAACCTACAATTTGGGTAAAACTAATTACATTTGATTTTACTCATTTGGTTAGCTCTCTTTTAATATAAGTGGGATTGCAAACAATCACTCTCATCTATATGTGTCATATACAATACGACAATAGGAAATATCAGGAGACATCCATCCACTCCTTCAAAATTAGATCTAACTTGATTTCTAATGAAGGGTTTACTCTTGCAGGAAATTGCCTTGACAAGTCTTTTCTTCCAGGAATCAATATATTTTTTTTCTTGTTTCTTTTAAAAACCAATTTCTTAGCCTTCTGGCACCTTTTATACCTTCTACAACAAGGAATGACTAATGTTAATTATACTATGGTGGTGTGTGCAATGGAATTCACACTTTGATCAAGATAGACACAGTATTTGTCACACCGGGGGGTGGCAAGACTTGTCAGTGAAGGAGTTAATGGGATTGGTTGTGGGAGGGGGTCCTAGGTTCAGAACAAGAGGTCATTGTGAGCTCTTATACTGTGACTAAAATTTTGAAGACGATTACAAACATAGTCCTGAACATCCTAACTGGTAGAAGAATGAATCAGTAACCAGAAATCCAAAAGTGTGGTCTAGATCTAAGATACAAAGACGAAACCAGATATCAAAATGGAGAAGAGGAGATCAGACCCAAAGAGCTCCATGAATTTCACCACGCAAAGCTCATTGAGCAGGTCAGTTTTTTTGGTCCAGCCAGATCACAGTGGCTCTACCCACAGGGTGTCATCATCCCTGAACATCCTTTGAATGATCACTCAATGCCTAACATAAATGGAAAATGTTTCCCCATGCCACGCCTGTTTAAGAGTGAAATGAAATCACATTTATAAGGAAAAAAGGCTTAGATTTACAAATCATACCTCAAATTGTGAGAAGACAGCCTTACTAAAGCCATCTTGCAGGAAGTCTCAGGGAAGGTAACATATCACACCAGGAAGCAAATGGCCTTGACCATCGTTATTGTCAACCTAATGCCACCCCCTTTCCAGGTCTTTCTGTATGGTGTGGCGTATGATTTTGGCAAGTTGGTTCAACTCTCCCAGATTCATTTACCTTTTACTTCAATGATGATAAATATCTCCCCTCATGCAAGGCAGTTGGAAGGCTCTAAAGATAATACAGTGTGTGAAGGGCCTGACACACAGCAGATGCATAAATTTTGAGAGATTCCTTTCTCTCTCTCATTCCATGTGTTGACTTCTATTCCTCAAAGTAGCTCAGAATCCGCGAGAAACTGGACGAGTAGGGCGTTTGTCATTTCTGTGCTGTCCTCCTACCCCTCCGGGCAGAGACCTTGACAGCACAGCTCTTAAGTTACTGCGTGCCGTTACTCGAATGCCTTCTGCTTCTCATCGCCTCAGCAGACTGCTGCGAACCAAAAAATCCAAGCAGGCCGGAAACAGGAAAAAGAACTCACTCCGCCCTTGCCGCATCCGAGTATCAGAGAAGAGTCATGAACAGCTGAAACCTAATGACAATTGCACATGAACTCAAGGTGATTCAGGCTCACGTTTGCACACGCGTTCCTTCCTTCCTTCCAATAACGCGATGAAGCCCCGTGTGGCCCAGAATCTTTGCATCGGAGACTAACAGCTGCTGCCACTGCAGATCAATGTGCGCGCAGGCTGCCCTGTGCCGGCAGTGGGACCAGACAAGCAGAGAAAGCTTGTCACCTTTGATTACTCGCCCTATCCTGGTGCTAAAGAAACAAGATGTGAAGAATGGCCTCACAAGAACATTTGATACAGCCTGCAAAATCACTGCAACTTTAACCCTTCCCTGCTGGAGAGCCATGTATGGTCCTCAGAGACATTTTCAGTGGAATGTCACTTCCAATCAATGGCCTACACGCAGACACGTAAACATTTCAGACTCCACAGGAAAGCCATCCTTTATTAAGAATGGACAGATAATGGATAGAACTGACTCCACAGAATTTTCCTTTGACAACCCTTTGTAGTTAGAGCAACATTGGACTGGGTGGCAGGAAATCTGGTTTCTAAGCTTGGCTTGTCCTCGACGAGCTGTGTGTGCCACGGTCCCCCCATCTGTCAGGTGAGGAAGTTGGAGAGGACAGCATCCAAGTGCCCTCCAGGTCTGACATCCCCAATGTCGCAGAGCTGAGAAGATCCAGGGCTTGGGGTCCCACAGACGCGATTTAAAATTAGCTCCACCATTTACCTGCAAGTCACCAAACATCTTTTTTGAATTTATAAGCAAAACGGTGATAATAAGAGTGCCTAATATGTATGATTATTTTGAGAATTAAATAAGATAATTGAATCACAGTATTTTTCTCCGTGGTTGGCCTATAGAAAGAATTTAATAAAATGAAAAAAACATACTTATGATTGCTTATAGGATCTGTTTAACTGTTGACTGTTGCTAATAAATGTATGAATAAGATGGCTTTAAAAAACTGGTTGTTTAGCAAAGACATTAAATTTATTGAGAAATACGTGAAAATTCCCATTTCTGCAAATGCTCTTGTGTTGCTGTGCCAGACAACTTACAGAAAAAGTAAACAAACAGACAAAACAAATAAGCATGAATCACGCAGAACATTGCTCACTGAAATGACATTTGGGGCCTGGCTCTGCAGCTTCTGAAAGCATACACTAGCTTCTCGATGCCTTTCGGCATTCTCTTCTCCAGCAGGTCTGCACAAGTCACGTAAGCAACTCTTAGAAGCCCCATTTGCAGTCGACCTGCATAGAAAAGCCAAAGGAAAGAGTCAATGCAATTAACCTGGAGTGAGATCCTGCTTTGAAAAAATTCTCCCACTCTATTCTTGGATTTATAGTACAAGGTTTTCACTGTAATGGCTCTTGTAAATTAATTGCAGACACAATTGTCTATGGGCATTCTCAGAATAAGAGGCAAGTAGTTAATTGCACCCTGAATTAGCCAATTCTGTCCAGAATTAACCATTTGAAGACAATTAATTGCATGCATAATATTTGCACCTGCAACTAATTGGAGACCCTTATATTGTTCCTGGAAGAAATAAATAAATAAATAACAACAACAACAAAAGAACCAGGGGCTTCTCTTCAAATGTAGTCTTTTATAGTCCATGGTTCTATAGAGCTGGGAAGGGACAGAGCTGAGGAAAACACTCATCTGTGTTACAGCTGCCTCCATGGAAAACAATGTTATGTCATCGAGGACCAGCAAGGTTTGCAGAACATTATTTTTTGCTTGTATTCCTTTTTTTTCTTGTCCCTATTATTAATGTGAACTAACTGTTCTTAAACTTAATTTCTTCAGCTATCTAATCACAAAATTTAAGACTATCCACAGTTTAGAAACATTAAGACCATTCCACATATTGAAATGATGGTGGTGTTTTAAAAGAAAGGCTAAGTTCTCTTATTTTTGTTGTCGTTTCACCCACAGGCTGACTAAATGTGCTTGCCACAGTAAAGAACAAGATTCTCTCAGATCCAGAGAGCATAAGAAGAAAAAGCACATATGAATCATTATCTCAGGGGGCTTATGGTTGTCTGTGGATCAGCACAACCTCTTTTCACTCTTAAGAAAATAAATTACTTTCATGCCAGCCCCAGTGGCCTAGTGGTTAAGTTTGGTGCACTCTGCTTCAGCAGCCCGCATTCAGCTCCCGGGTGCAGACCTACACCACTCATCTGTCAGTGGCCATGCTGTGGTGGTGGCTCACATACAAAATGAGGAAGATTGTCAACAGATGTTAGCTCAGGGAGAATCTTCCTCAGCAAAAAAAGAAAAGAAAAGAAATTACTTTCAATAATAATAATAACAATGATAACAGTTATAACAATAGTAACAATAACTATAATCACCATATAGTACATACTTCTGCCTAGCACTTTACATAATCTCACTCAAATTGTTATAATTCAAAGAGATATTTTATGCTCATTTTGTAGGTGAGAAAATTGCTTATAGAAGATACATAGTTTTCCTCACATTATACAGCTAGTAACTCACAGAGATATAAGTGAAACTTGGATAATCTAGTCCATATAAAGCTCCCAGAACAGTGCTTATAATATGGTCAATACTTAATTGACATTAGCCAAAGTATTTTTCTCCCTATTGATTTCTGAGTTTATTCTCTTTTAATGGACATGTTGAAGATGGGATTGTAGTATTAAGAGCTAATATAGAACTAATATGTATGTAACTAATATATAACTAACTAAACGCTTATGATGTGTCACTTACTGTTTTAAATGCTTCACATGAAGGAAGTCAATTTAAGCTCCATAACAAGGGCATAAGAAATGGGCATTATTATCCCCATTTTACAGATGATAAACCTGTGGCAGAAAAATGTTAAATAACTTGCAGAAGAATATATAAATGACAAGAGGATGAGATGAGGGACTCAGATACTGACAGCCTGGCTCTAAAAGGTGTGTACTTAACTGCTACCCTAGATGACCTCTTATAACCTGGACAGATGGATCTGTCTGTAAAAAGGAGGTGTGTGTGTGTGTAAGCTTAGATGTGATGGAGCTGTCTGTTAAAGATCAATAAATAAAATTTTAAAAATCTGGCCTGTGTGTTCAATGCTTACTTTCTCAAACGGGAGCAGAACAGCTGTCTGTGGTTCAGGGAGAACGGAGGGAGAAAACACTCTCTTTTCTGCCTACATAAGAAGCTGGAGCCCACAGGCTGAAAGTTAGTCCTGGAAGGAGGTACTCTCACTGTGACTCAAAAAGCCATTCCTAGAATCATCGAGAAAAGTTGCTGAGAAGTGGAAGCAGGAGCAGAGAGGCAGAGCTCAGTATAGGGGCCAGGCCAAACCACGTGGTGAGGTAAAGAGGCGGGGCTGGTGCAGGGGGTCCCATTCACAGGAGGAGAGGCTCCAACAATCAGAAATGGGGCCAACACAAGTGAGATGGTGCAGGGCCAAAAGGGCCTGCAGCTGGTGAGCCAGGGGTCATGTAAGCCAGGCCCTGGGGTCCCACCCGGGGCCTGTGGATCTTCAATGACCCTGAATGGGCTTTTGATAAGAGCACGTTGCTTTGTGGGGATGGAACTACACTATATTACCAGCTGAAAAACGCTAAGGGTTGATCTTCTACCGCTGTGTGAAAGAACTTAGGAGCCCTGGTTAAATATTTATGAAGGATAAACAGAACAGGGTTCATGCGGGGGAGCCGATGGAGGGGGGCTCTGGGTGGTACGGAGGAAAGTACTGCACCACGTTTCAGCTGCAGAACTGACCCCTAAGTCCGGGCAGTCAGGGCAAACAAAGGAACACACACTTTGGGGGGAGCACGAGCTTCGTCACGTGACAATGGTCAGCTTTAGAGACACCAGACAACGTATGGGGTATTCTTTTCCCTCGAAATAAACCTGAAACACGGCATTGTCAACTTCACTGATAAAAATTTTGAACAGGACAAACGAATGCTAGGGCCCTTGGCCCACTCCTGGAGAGCTTTGTCATCAGGTGGACAGAAATCCATTAATCAAAATACCCAGAAGATGGTTTTACAATCAGATACAAATCCAAATAACTCTTCCTTCAATTTGTGTTTCCCCAAATTATCCACAAGCATGGAGGAGTATTCTAAATGTCTTGCTGAATCCAGGGGCACCATGTATCCACTCAGGTCTGTCCCCGAGCACAGCCCCCCCACACACACTTCCTCCATTCGCTAATGCAATCCCTGACCCACAAAAACAGTGACATTAGATTAGTGCATGTTCTTACAAAAGCCATTTTCTCCTAGTGAAGTAAGACTTTCTTTTCTCCTCTTCACATCATCTGCTTGGTTATCCATTCTCACCTTGTTTTACCACAGATTAAAGTTATGTATGATCCAATTTCTGGCTTTCCTTCTCTTTGCAACCTATGAGCATAGCAAGTATTGCAAAATCTGACATTCACCAGGACTGCTCAGAGACTAACAAAAGTGGTTTTGTTAACCAATACATAAGCCCTTGGGTCTTATAAGGGGGAGACCCAGGTCATTGTGGGGCAGCAGTTCCTCTTGGTTGCTCATTTTCTCTGGGCAAGAACATGCTGATTTTGCCTTGTGGAACTACACTTTCTCTGGCACATATTGCAGACCTCTCCTACTAGCAGGATTACTCATCTCAGATAATTTGTTCCCTCCTGCTGTCTTATTCCAATTAGGAGGCCCATCCCATCATAACTTGGACTAGCCATAGTTACATACAATTTGTATATTACACACATTTGGAAAATTTTAATAGATACCCCGGATGCCAAAGTTACGGTCAAAGGTTATTTTCAGTTTCCTCTTCAACAGGGATTTTTTTGGACTCATACTATTATATACATTTGTTAATATCCCCTCCCACACTTGATTTTAAGTCCCTATTCTGTCTACAACTGGAATGTTAGCACGAAACTAGTGTGTATTGGGGGATTCATCATTGACTGTCTATCACGGCATCTGTTTTACTGTCTGACACCTCTTCCCCATCACCCACCAAAACTTGAATTGAAAGCTTCCTTAATAAAATGGGCAAGCATCCTGTTAAATACATGCTTTATAAAGGGAGATCAATATCCTGCCGCAGTGGCAGGGGTAGGCAAGAGAGAAGCACAGCCCGGGAGGAATGAGGAGTGGGAGCAGAGAGGAAAGGGAGAGGAAAGGCTGAAAAAAATCGACTTCTAGTCTTATGAGATGCTTATTTTTCTCTAGAGCGCCTCTCCCTCCATATTTATTCTCATTTTGGATGTTACTATCGATGGAAACCTTGAGATCCCAACCTTCTCTTAGTCCCCTCTCTCCTCAATCCCCCACCAAGGCACACAGACATCCATCCAGGAACCTCCTGAACACCACGTGAGCATGAACTCACACGTGCATAATTGATACAGACGCACTCGCTGCCTAATGTCACAACACGCAGAGTCGTACAAAAACGATGAAAAGAATTGCTCCTCGAACATGAGGCACAAATCAGATGGCGGAGCCCCCAGTGGTATTGTGGTACATGTGCCTTAATAACGTCAAAATCTCTCTGCAGCCTCCATGGGTGAGCTTCAAAGATGCCGGAATCTCAAACCACTGCATCTCTTTAGAGCACAAGTCACCACAGAGCCTTTTCTCACATTATTTGCAAGTTTCTCACCTTGCCCACTCTTCAAACATGACCTCATTGCCACCTGCCAGGCATCAGTGTGGTGTGAAATGCAATCCTATTATGGAGGGAGATGGTGTGATCCTAGAGTACCCCACCTCCAGCAGCCAGATTGAAAAGGGCAGACGGAAAGAAGGGAGTGGAGAAGGGTCAGACAAGAGTTCAGAATCCATTTCTCATTTGCTCAGCAGTCTTTCCCACCCCTTCATGCACGCATTTTTAAAGATGGTTGTTTAAAAAAATGGAAGAGAACAAAAACAACTCACAGACCCATTAGCCAAAGACAAATGGATCTCACACCCAAAGGCACTGGGCTGACATCGTTTTTCAGCATTCGAGCTACATCACACCATCTTCACTATTTCTTTCCATCAAGGCTGGCCTTTTAAGTGAGTCAAACACTGAAGATCTATTTCTCCAAAATTACACTGTTCTTTGACCACAGTTTCCAGCGGTCTAGTTTCACAGATGAAATATTAATGAAAAAGGAAGGGCACAAAGAAAGAGACCTACTGAGCAGGTTGATTGTTTTGTTCTGAGATCCTCTCTGTGAGGGTGAAAGACGGATCAGGTGTGAGGGGACTTGTGGATTCATTTGAGTTATAAAATGACAAGAGGAAACCAAATTTCATCTAGGAAAAGGGCCCAGTTTTAAATCACAGGAAGGGGCTTTTTCAGACCTGGGCTGAGATAAGTATAGTTAGTGTATTGTTATATGAGTTCATTAAAAATACCCAGGATGAAAAATTGAGACTTACGGGAGAGGCTCTGTTTTATACTATTGCCTTTGTGGGGGTGAAAACCAGCAATAAATTAAGGTCACAGTTGACATGGATGTACTAACTTTATGTGGTATAAGGCAAAATTCTGCCCATAAACTTTACATCTATAATCTGGTTTGGTAGCTGCAGCAGGGGTGTGAAGACATGCCTTAGATATGTGCTGGCAAATATTAATGAATCCTGTGACTTGAATAATCACACAGGGGCATAGGTGAGTATGTGGAAACTTATCAAAGGAAAGAAGCAGATTCAAATTTAAAAATAAAATTAGGTTCTATATATATATATACTTTTCTGAACTTTCTAACAAAATTTGTTTATGAAAATTTGGTCTATTTACGATTTGGAAAATAACTTTATTTTATAAGCTAACTTGTATCTGGCTACAATATATCCATAATGTGTCTAAAGCATAGGTTAAAATAATTGCAAAGCAAGTACAGTACTTTGTGTGGAGAAAGTTTAATTTAATTCAGTGACCGGCGTGTGCTAGATCCTGCTCTGGGCACATCTGAGGAGTTCTGAAATTCAGCATTTAATTTACACTCACTTATCCTCCATGCACCATCACGTACTCTCCTCCTTGGACCATGAGTAGAGCTGCAGAGCTATGTCATGTGGCATTTCTTTTTCCTCTGCCATACAGTCTACGTAAATCATCTGTTGGTTTTACCAAGAGATGAGCCTCAGAGTATGAAGAGCAGGTTTTGCAGCTAATGTGACAAGGCGTCTAAGCTCTTGTGGTTTTCCAGCTCCCTTCAAATTATACAGGAAGGTCAATGCAAGAACCGAAGTCAAACACGCATGAGGCTACTTGATGTTGCACTGAGACACTCTCACGTCCAGTGAGGTCCTCTCCTCCAGCCAGGGTCTGCCCCACCCTCTGACTTCATCTTGACTGGCAGAGATAAAAGTGTTTGTCTGAACTAAACTTCAAATAATTGTTTCTCATTTTTAAGGATCACATCTTTCAAATCTTGGGGATAAAGTCTTTTTTGTTATTTCCTTAAATTTTATGAAATGCCACAGACAGAATCTTTGGAAACTTAAAATAGTTGATCATGTTCTTAATGGAATAATACAGATACGTTTCAGTATATGGAAAGTAGCCATAGAAAGGTTAGATAATTGCATTTCCCTGAGGCTAGAAATGAACCAAACACTACAAATATGGTCCTAAATCTAAAAAGCTTCAGTCTCACATAATGCAGGCCATTTTGGTAACAGAGTTCCAAGAAAAACAATGGAGATGATGTTTTAAAAAATTCTTCACTTCACAATGATTCCAGGGTGACAGCAGAATGTACAATATGTGCCTGGAACATCCTTTTATACCAGAAAGGATGTGTTCAAAAAAAAAGATGAGGGCAGGTCACAAAGACTCAGGAGCCAGCTTGAAGGTCATCAAAATAATTAAACACTAACAGATATAAATCCATCAGTTCATACCAATAGTAAGTAAGTAACTGGGGGCTAAGAGTGGGTTCTTGCTTCTAGCAGGACTTCAATGCCAACTAGTGAATGTGAAAATAGTACTGCAGTTGGAAAATTCATCATTTCGCAAACATCACATTAAACATTGATTCACAAAAGAATCATCAATTGATTCTTAATTGAGGGGATATTTTGATGAAGAACAGAGTATTTGCATGGTCTTTTAAAGTGTCTTCCCGCAAACTGGTTTATTAGTTGCAAAGTGAAATTATAAACTGCATTGCCAGAGAAATCAGAAAATTCTTTGACCTGGAGATCAATGATGCAGATCTAGTGTGCCTCCAGATTGAATACTCTGACAAGGACAAAACGTCACCTGTGCCATGTGATCACCAGGTGGCATAAGCCGAACATTACCATGAAGATACACCAGGCAAACCCCAGCTGAGAAAGGTGGTATTAAAAGGCACTGTATTCTCCAAAAACGTCAATGTCATACAAGACAAGGAAAGGCTATGGAAATGTCCCAGATTAAAAGAGATTTAAAAGACAAAATAAGCAAATATAATATGAAGTTCTAGACCGGATGCTGTAATGACAGGAAAAAAAGTGATGAAAAGGACAATATTAAGTCAACTGACAAAATTGGAATAAAAATGACAGGTTACAGGGGCCAGCCCCGTGGCCTAGTGGTTAAGTTCAACATGTTCTGTGTGGCGGCCTGGGTTTGGATCCCAGGCAC
The DNA here is from genome assembly GCA_031878705.1 of Tapirus indicus. Lineage (NCBI taxonomy): Eukaryota > Metazoa > Chordata > Mammalia > Perissodactyla > Tapiridae > Tapirus > Tapirus indicus. Next base: position 4,839,636 of record CM062923.1, on the reverse strand, counting down.
GGACCCACGTCACTCATCAGTGGCCATGACTTGGTGGCAACCCACATACAAAACAGAGGAAGATGGGCACAGATGTGAGCTCAGGGCAAATCTTCCTCAGCAAAAAAAAGGCTACATAAAAAATATTATATCAAGATTAATTTTACCGAAGCTTATAACTGTAAGGTGATTATATATGTCAAATGTACACTGAAGTATTGAGGAGTGAAGAGTTATAACACATTCACCTTATTCTCAGGTGATTCAGAAAAAAATCTTACGTGTGTGTATATACACATGTATATCTACATCTCTCTCCATATATAGATAGAGAAAGAACACACAAATGGGGTAAAATATTCAAAATAGCAAAATCTATGGTAAGTGTACACAGGTGTTCTTTATACGGTCACTTGTTATTCTTGCAACTTTGTTGTAAATTTGAAAGTATTTCTAAATCCTTTTGGAAAGTTTGAAAACTTCGTTTATTTCACATGAGAGAAAGTATGAGCCGATGCAGCGAACAATCCGTCCGTGGCCCAAGAGGCTCCGTGCTGGAGCCAGGACTTGAGTCGTTCTCCTCACCCCACTGAGTAACATCCCTCTTCACAGTCAGCAGAGTCTCTCCCCTTTGGACGTGAAATCCGCTGTAACCTCCTTTTTCTTCCTTCCCCTCTCCAGCTAGGATTTAAGGCAGGAAAGGGTGTGGCTACCACCTCCAGGACGCGCATGCCTTCTTTGCTCGGTGAGGTTTGTGACCTTAGACGTGACAGCAAAGATTGGCCGACTGGTCTATGCTCTGAGCAGCAGACTGAATGGTGCCCACAAGCTTTAACCCTGAGAAGGACACTGCCCCAGCCAGCACCACTGGGGAGTCTGCAAAAAGAGAAAGTTTTCCGATGTGGAGACGTCTGCACTCAGAGACGTAAATAAAGGAGGATGGTGGCTCTGGGGAATGTCATTTATATCTTTAATTATTTTTGAAAGGGTTGTATTAGCTTCAATTATTTGTTTGCTCTTTTCATTTTCAGTTTTGTGCTTTCTGCTCCCAGCGTGGAGGAGTAAACTACTCAAAAACCAACCCTCTCACAGATAACAGCTATACAACCTAATAAAATACAGAATGATTATCTGAGGGCTCTAGAGCCTGAACATGAGCAAGGAATCTTGAAGGGAAGCTAAAATTTGGAGCCACTGGGCAGGATGGAGTGTGTCCGCAGTTATTCATGGCTTCCTGCAGAGGGTCAGCACCCCGGCAGCAGTGTGAATCCCACCCCAGCTGTGATTTCAGTCACGTGGACGGAATACCTGAAACAGTGCGCAAGGTGTAATACTCACTCAACAAATGCCAGGTCCTTCTACAATCTCTTTTTTTAGTTTCAAAAAAAGTCTAAGTGACGCTTTCAGAAATGGAGTCTGTACTTGGGGTTTTCATGTAGGAGAAAGCTGTTGTTTATGGATAACCCTGGAATGATAACCTTTGCTGCCTGGTATGTCAAATCACATTCTGGGCATAACAGCTACTGACACCACTTAATGCTGCAGCTCCTCAGTCGCCAGGTGCCTCGTTCCCCTCACATTCCTCTCAGGACGGCTTCTTCCCCGTCACTGTCTGGGAAAGGAGCTGCAAAGGGGAAGCAAAAACTCCATCAGAAAAACAGATGATGAGCATGAAAAAGCACGACACTCTGGCATAAATGATTTGCGTCCCCCCCTCAGGTGGAGCTCAGTAACTTGCACGCCTGCCACAGGAATGCTTGTGCACAGCTTTGAAAGGCTGCACATCAGGAAGAACGACTCTCTGGTTTGTTTAGAAGAAATGTCTGGTGATGAGCTGGGTGAGCAGGAGAGACGCACACCCTCAGACTTAACCAAGGAGGGAAGACCAAGTGCCTATGAAGTAGTGTGCGATGTAGAGAAAACCAGGCTTACAATTGAAACCCGGTCACCCTCCTGCTCCTAGTGAATCCAATGGCCTTTTTCTGGTCTAATGCCCGTTCACACTACCAGAAGGTGAGTCAGAAGCTCTTCTGGAAAACCCAATGCCTACGCGGGAGATACTGCTCTGTGTGGACGTCAGTGAGAACCGGGGCCCTGAGAGTTCATCCCACACAGATTGTAGGACCAGACGAAGGGACAAAGGACACGAAAAGATGGTGGCAGCTTCTGTGGGTAACAGTGAAGTTTATACACAAAAGGCACAGATTTTAATCCTCTCACCCCCCCCCACCCCACCTGCAGCAAGTGACTGTGGTTTTATCTTCTTAGCAAGAACAAAGATTTTAAATCAGCCAGAAGTAAAAAAAAAAGGAATGGTTCTTGATTAAAAGCTCTAACAACACACCCCATCAGAGAACCTAATTTCAGTATTACATTAAAACATTCAGGTCCTACGCCATAGACCAATGCTGGCAGTAAACTTTGTAAGAAATCAAGAAAATTGACCATTCTGACTCTAATTCAGAAAAATTTAAACAAACAAACAAAAAAGTTTTCATTGAAATCCCCTGGGCCCCTGGGGCACCATTTGCTGTGGACTAAGACGGGAGACCCGTATCACCAAATCCAGTCTCTGCTCTGAAGTCACTCAGATTCAGGCAAACAGGAGACAAGAAAATCACAATTCTCTTTTCTAGAAATAGCTTCCTTTCCAAACGAGTGTCTCTGTACCTCCTCGCTCACACAGACGCCTACTAGGCCTCATGCTTTCAAAACCACAACTGTCTTTCATTTCATCCTGGAGAATATCGGAGGAATCTCACAATGCAGGCTGAGCTCTCAGAGAAACACGTGTGGAATTCCTCTCTCTGCTCCTTTCAGGCAAGAAGATAATTCACATTTTTAAGAAGTTTCAGCCTTTTTCTTCTTTGCTTCAGATATTGCCGTCCTAACAACTTCTAATTACTTGGCCTTTGGGAGGATGAGAGGCAGCGATGCGCAGAGCACGGCCTCTTTGTTCTGGGTCGGCTGGCAGGCATCTTTCTCTGCTCACATTTATAAAGAACAGAGAATAGACTCTAATTAAATCCCATATTTTTCAGATAACTCAATTGAGTAAACTGACAACGATGTTATCTGCGGGCCTGTTGTCATGTTTGATCAAGGTCTTTGCACAGCTATATAATCTCTCATAAAACCTGCCCGAATGGTACAGTTCAGAGAAACCTTTGAACAGAACGATTCTTCTGCTGTTTCCAGAATCCACGGGGGTAGAGGGGGTGGGGGGAGGGATGGCTGAGAGGTTCATGTTACTCACATACAGTGATTCTTAAATGGTTTGTTTTAAGAAAAGAAAAAAGAGAAAACTTCCCCTCATCTTTGACTTTTACGGTTTTGCTATAAAATCCCACTCAGGGCACAGAATGATGCATATTTTCATTCTTTACTAGAGTGAAAAGAACAAGGAGCTTCAAGATCACACCTTTTTTAAGCTGAAATGTATCCAATATCTCCTGTTTTTCAGGCCCCATACCAAGTATTTCACATGCATTATCTCATTTGATGCCTATAGCAACCCAAGTTATTAATTCCAATTTGGAGATGAGAAACTTGAGGCTCTAGGCAGACAAAATATCTTTTCCAGGGTCTCACAGTAAAGAAGATACCTTTGAACTTATAGAGAAGAGGAGGAGGAGAAAGTAAAAATAAAACAACTCTGTGCTGGGCAATTAGGTTCTGATCTATGGGTCTGTATCAGCGTTCCAACAGGAGAATTCAGAAAGTTTTGTTTACAAAGGGATTGGTTACAAAGGTTTGGGTGAGGTGTAGGAGTATGGAGGCTGCTATCAACTGAGCCATTACCACTCCTGACTGTAAGGGGTGTGAGGGGAGAGAACATCCATCAGAGCCCGCAAGCAGACAGAGGTCTGTAGAACAAGATACTTTGAAAGGATTATGACCTTCACTCGGGAAACAGTTGCCTGAGGTGACCTTACAGGGAGAGAGCCAAGACCTCACTCTCCATCCACTCCACAGCTGGGGAAACCCATCAATGGAACCTTCGTGCATGGGACTCCTGCTGATGCAGCCCTGGGAGTCAGCCCCCCAGGCAGCCAGTAGAAGGAGGAGGAAAATTAGAGTGGATCTGGAGGGACTGGGAGAAGTACTCCATTCTCATTTCCCACCATAACCCCCCGTCTCCCTGTAAGTTTCAGTCATTCTGACCACCTGCCTCCTGCCTAGTGGCTCCTTCTCTCTCTTGGGCTCATTTGGAGGAATACAGATGACCCACAATAATGACAAAGAAGGCACCTTTGTTTCCAGGGGCAAACACCGCGGAACTAAATTTGGATAAAAGTAGGTAGAAACAGGGCAGGTTGAAGAAGGCTGGGCTGGAGTTGGGCTTCTCATTCTTAGGGTTACAGGCACTGGAGGTCATCTTATTCCACCTAGTTTGGATATGGGACACTTGGATAAAATCCTGGACCATTTATTCATGGTTTTGGCCATCAGATTTTACAACCGTTAATTAGAACTCCTGCTGACAGACATTCGGGAGGTTGTTCCACACCCATGTATCATGCCATTTCTACATTATTTTATTCATTAGTTAACAAACATTTAATGAGCACATGCTATGAGCATGCATTAACTTACTATGCACTGGAGCAACAAAGATAATTGAAACATGCTCTGCCTTTAGAGAGTTTTCAGGCTACTAAGAGAATAAAAAAAAATCCCCACAAATAATTCTAATTCATTTTGGAAAGTGACAAAGCCCATGAGAGTGGGAGAGATAAAATTTGTTAATTGTTGAAAGAAGAGGAGATTATTTTCAATCTCTGAATCAGAAGCTTAAGGTTCAAGTTCATCCCCAGTGGAGAATTCCCTAGAACCATCTTCCTAGAAGCCTGGAATAATTCTGTCCCAGACTTGGGCTCTCAGCTCTGAACTCCTCCAGGAAGTGATGCTCTGGCCTACACTGTCCAATATGAGATGATATGGTGTCTTATACTGTCTGTGAATTGGTTCTTGTGTGTAAGTCTGGTCTTGCCAACAAAATAGTCAACTCCTCCAAAGGCGTCCTTCTGTCTTCTGTGTGCCTGCAGCACCAGCCTTGGTTCCAGCCAGGGAATGCTCAGTCATAGACAGTTTCAGCCGCCGATGAGGCGTTTGAAATGTAAACAAACAAAGCAATGTCCTGGGTCACACAGCAAGCCAAGGCTAAGATCACCCACCTGGTCTCCAGCGCCAGTCTCTCTCTCCATCACGCCGCCCTGGAGTAAAACTAAGTAAGAGGAAGTTAGGTAGAGTAAAGCTAATCTTCCCTTTTATTAAGTTAAAATTAGTTCATAATGAAAATTGATGATAGACTGCTTCCAGGCACGATCTTTTCTCTTCTCTTAGACCTCCATGAAGACAGTCACTGCATTTGAGAAATACTTCGCATGTCTGTGTTCCTCACTCTCTGTGAGCCCCTGGGGACAAGAATTTGTGTCTTATTTGTCTTCGTGTCTCCTGTACGAAACAGTGCCTGATGTGTGAAAGGCATCTAGCACTTGCTTATCGAGAGAAAGCGTGCACTAGCTCTTTCTCTTTTTTAATAGCATTTATAAATCTGTAGCAGCCATATCCACTGCAAACATGATAAAGTTCCTGTTAAGTGATGCTCTTTCCTATTATTTCTCAGGTACTTCTTATTAAGGCCTGGTCAGAATATTAAATCAATTCTCATTTTACATACAAGGAAATCGAGGCTAGAGCAAGTGGAACAATAATAGCTAACACTTGTTGACCTGACTCTGTGCCAGGGACTGTGTGAAGCCCTTTATGTTACTGCTGCTTTTCATTCTCATGAAGAAGCTGAGATAGGTGAAATTGTGATCTCCATGACTATATGATGAAACTGAAGCACAGGGATAAGTCAGTTGCCCAAGGTCTCAGAGCCATTAAGTGGAGGAGCCAGGATTTGAGAACAGTTAGTTTTAGTTTCACGCTCAGCGTCTTAATGACTCACTATACTTCCTTTCTTTCCCGACAGGCCGAGGGCACAGAGATAGCTAGCCACAGCGCGTCGTTCCTTTTGTTGACAACTAGCTTTATGATGTTGAGAATGTCTCCACCTCCCAAACTGTGGCCTCTCCGTCTTTGAGAACTTACGCGAACACCCACCTCACTCATACAGACTGTCTTTCTCCAGGCCACCCCCCAGGGGTTGCTTTGTACATCTTGTATAGAAAACATAGATGTATCCATCACTCCTTGGCTTTCAAAATGCCAAAATCTCTGATTGAATTCTTTTAGCTTCAACCTTTTTAATATACCGAGGAAGTAAGCCCACCATCTGTCCGCACTTGGGCCCAAGAAAAATACTTTTTCAAACTTTGAAATTCAGAATAATGCCAGGAAAGGCTTCAAAATTTGAGACCTAAACATCTAAATTTTACTATTTAATATCTGTGTGACCTCGAGTGGTCCATGTGAAGTTTATGCATTCGCTATTCATCACCTGAAAAATAAGAAGAAGAAGAACAATATTGGTTATCAATAGATTATTGTGAAGATAAATGAGAGCATGGTAGAAAAAAGTTTTAAAAATAACGAGGACTAATTAGATGTACGATTGCTGTCAGTACAGATTCATTTAGTTCCACACTATTAGAACTCAGACAGAATGTCCAGTGGCTTAACTGAGTAGGTAAGCTTGGTAGCAGGATGGCAGTCTCTAGCCTTCGATTGTTCAATTTATTGGTCAATGTACACATTTTGGGCTTCCAACACCCCCCCCCCATCCTTTCTAGCAGTGGGATGGAGGAGAAAGATTGTGTGCTCTGGAATGAAACACCGTTCTATGACCTTGGGCAAGCTAGTTAACGTTTCAAAATATCCGTGGATAGTTACACTTAGACAATAGGAGTTATAATAACTCTCAGGGTTGTTGTGGGAATAAAAGGTGATGCTAAACATACAGCACTTAGCTCAGGGTCAGAGTTGAAGAAATATGTTTTCCTCCTCCCTTTGGATGGAACTATTTTTATGAAATGAGGAGAACTCACAAGCAAATTTAACGTTTCTAGTTACCTTGTGTTGTTATGAAAAAAATAAAGTCGCTGGACCTTCTCTCCCCTCCTTTGCCAATACTTTGATCGTTTTACTGATTTCAGACCCCATTTTCGAGGTGAGAATGTCCCATGAGAAATATTCCCTGCAGAATTCTTGCATTGTCACAAAATGAAGGTAATGCCTATTTGATTAGCGGAGAGAGTATCTTTACCAGCTTCCAGAAAGGAGCGAAATTCTCTCTCCTTTTTAGGAACTGCCAAGTAATTGTGTATCTCTTTTTATACCTTACATATACATGAAAGATTGGAAGCAGAGTAGATTTGAGGAACCAGAAGACTTGATTTTAATTTCAGTACAACAATTCTTATTTCTGATACTGTGGGCAAAGCATTATAATTTTATGAGCCTCAGTCTACTTACCTGCAAAATGGGGGTTAAAGGAAGTAAAAGTTCTTAACACAATGCTTCATATATAGTAGGAAGTTTATAAATTTATATTTTCCGTTATGTTCCCCCATAAGGGCATGATTCAAATTTTACATAACTACAGAGACCCCATAATGACATGCAGTGTGTCCCACAAAAAATTTGCTCTTGGTAAATGTTTATGAAATTAAACTGAATAAAATACATAGATAATGTAAATATGATAGGAATACGTTAATTTTTTTGTTATAAAAAACAAGCTCAGCACATAATATTCATATATGTTGAGTGTACGCATTATAATTGTAGCTCAAAGTCCAGTGTTCAAGCCTTTGTTTGTTGGTTTATTTTTTACAGGTGATCTTTAGTGAGACAACAGTTTCATGGAAAGAGTATACAATTTGGAGTCAGACTTGAGTTTAAACACTATCACAAGCTACATGAACTCAGGGAATTTGCTATCTTTTGTTGACTCAAAGATGCCACTAATTATAAGATGCAGGGATGCATATGTACCACTGAGATGAAAGGTAATACTGCCACCACACTGAGGCATGATTGCTAATGAATTAATTACAAGATGAACCCTTGTTTCAGAGGTGGTAAGGGAAAATATGATTCAATGAAATATATTATTTAACTTCTATGATCCCGTTTCTCCATCAGAATAATAAGGCTGATGATAACTGAAAGGATATTGAAAGAATCACACGACAAAAGGGTATGAATTTCCTTTTCAAACTCTACAATGCTCTGCAAATATTATTTATAGACAAAAATCTCCTTTAATGAGAAACTCAGTTTTGAGATATGAAACATCTCTTGCCCTCCTGGTCTATTCTTGTGCTAAATGTTGTTTCTTGCTGTTGTTTTCTCCTCTAGTAATACTCGCATTGGCTGTTTATGGAATGTCATTTTTATTTCAATGTGTAGTTGTGGAGATCCCCTGAATTTGTATTACTTTGGCTTAGGTGTGAACTTCTCAAGCAATTTATTATATTTTTAAGTTGTAATTGTTTTTAGTAGTTATCTAAATACAAAACTAGTAGTTTCATAATTATTCAGGAAAAATTTTATATCCCATGAAGATTACTCATGTAAATGAATTAACATTAGATTTCAACCAAATCCAGAAAACATAAATAAGAAAGCAAAAGCTAACGTGACAAAAAGAATCAAGAAAACTATCCAGATCAGGGAAAGAGCTGGATTATTTGACAACAAACTATTCTTGGAACCTTTTTTAAAATGTCCAGGACATCAGATGTGAATACTTGTATGGATCCCTTCACAGATTCATTTGATTTTAAATTTTGGGATTGCAGAGAGAGACATGCTCCCTGGATCTCTGTTATACCGAGTGTCGGATGACACATCTAAAGGGTTACATGTCATTTGAATGAAAAAAGTTAAATGTTGCATATTCATCGTCTCTTGGGCTTTTGCCAATACGTCTTGATGTGACAAGCACTGGTGCCAAGAAACACAATGATTAACGCCTTGTGAGTTGCTCCTGTGTTTCTGATTTTGTAACTCCACTCCTGCTACCACTGGAAGAGACGTAACCATTCGCTAAATTTGGTTCATTTGTGGTAAAGTTCAATATGCTAATGAAACTCAAATGTTTTGCAACTTACAAAGGACAGGAAAAACTGTAGAATACTGCACTAATAGTGTCAATTATGTTTATTATATCGTTATATTTTATAGATTATGCTCGATTAAAGATTAGCAGTATAGACATGCATTAACAGTGTAGATTAACGCATTAACATTAATTGACCAGAATAATTTTTAAAGTGTAGGAGAAAGCAAGGCCCCATGCATACTCCAACATTTGCCCTGTGGATTCTTCTAGATTAATCTCCTGAATAACTCGGAAAACTCACAGACTGCATTAAGATTACATTCCCCATCTCCAAGCCTTTGATTACAGTGTTTTCTTCACCTAGAATATCCTCTTCTCTGCCTCGACCCTGTTGGAATCCTAAACACGTTTCAGATTTCAACTCCATTTCTCCTTCTTCCATAAAATCTCCTCATCTCTGTACAATGTCTCTCCCATAAAGCAGTCCCCTTAACACATCCTTTATACATCCATAATAGCTCTTATTCCAGTTACTCAGGGGTTTAGAGATGTCTGTCTCCCTTACAGATTTGAATTTCTATGTTTTATTCATATTTATAATCCCAGAGCTTCTGCATAGAATTACTCAATATTTGTTGGTTAAATTTGACTATGAATAATAGGGAAAAACACCTTTGCATCTGGGATGGGGAAAGAGACTGTAAATTAATGTCAAAACAATGGTTGTCACAGAATAGATGCTACACTCCCATGCCCGACAACTGCCCTCCTAAAGCTAACGCCACTCCCTCACTCCCACTAAAGAAAACCACAGCTGAATCCAAATAATTGAGAAAGATATTATAAAAGAGAGAACTAAATCTGAAAACCTAGTATTTTGTTTTTAGTAATAAAGTACTTAAAACACACCTCAATTTTTTGCACACTCAGTTTGGCGATCCTATGATTTAGAACTGTCGCCATCGGACAATGCTCAAAGAATTTCCCGCAGAGATTGTCCCAAAACTTGCCCACTGTCTTCCAGTCATTAGACACCCTCTTGTCTTCAGAAAATTACTTTATTTTCTATTTTATCTATCTATAACACCATTTCTCAGCGTTGACACTATTGATATTTTGGATCAGTTGATTCTTGGTGATCTGGGCTGTCCTGTGCATTGTAGGATGTGCAGCAGCATCCCTGGCCTCTATCCACTAGATGCCAGTAGCAATCCCCAGGTCATGACAATCAAAAGTGTCTCCGGACATTGACAAATCTCCACTGAAAGAGGGGAGATCTCCCCAGTTTCAGATGACTAACACAGAGACTCTTCTGACTAAGCTTCCTCAAATCAGAAAACTGAAACTCTTAAAACAGTAGAGATAAAAGGAGTCAAGGAGACTAAAGGGGCAACCACATACTACAGATAAGCCCAGAGCAATTAAGCATGTTCTCAAAATAGATTAATAGTACAAGAGCAATGCTTCTAAAATATAAATACGACCACGCCACTCTTGTGTTTAAAACTCTCCAATAGGTCCCTCCCATCCCTGACAAGAGAACATCCTAAAGCTTCCTGCCGTGACTCACAACGCACTCTCTCAGGGTCCTCTCTCTCCAGCTTCACAGGCACGTCAAGCCACTTGCAGATATTTGAATGTATGATGTTCTTGCATGACTACTTCTTGGCAAACACCTTTGCCTCTAAATTGCATATTTTGAAATTTCCTTGCCTACAGGACTGCTTCCCACAACTTGAATGTAAGCTCCATGAGGGCAAACACTTGGTTTCCTTTTTCACCGTTTTCTCCCCAGCACCTTACTCAATAAGGCTGGTGGAAAAATGATGGAAAGTCTTTATATTTTGGCTAACACATCAACTAAACTGGAATTCCCTTCTCTACCTCATTTTATTCATTCTTAGGAATTCAGTCCAACCCCATCAAGGAGCATCTGAAGACTTATGCTCTTCTTTGATTTGAGTGGGCTCCATGTGGGCCTCATAAAGATCTTAAGGTGCTGATTTGTTTATGTGTCAATCAGATGCCCTCCCTCAACGTTACCGATTTCTGAGAGCAAGGACCAAATGGCACCACCCTGCTAATCTCAGTGCTTAGGTTTGGCCCACAGTGAATGTTTCATGAAAAAATGAATGTCTCTGTCACTTACTTTTAACTTTCCTTTTTTGAATACAACATAAGTCAGCCTCATCCTGCTGTGTATTTCCCACAGTGCATAGCACAGTATCTGACAAAGAGTATAGAATTAATGAACACATCCTATTTGTCGCACTTTAATCCTGACTTGAAGCTATGGGAGAAGGTTACACTTGAAGTCTTAGTGAAGTGTTCTCCGGAACAGCAAAGACTGTATATTGGTTTCAGAGGGATTGACCACTATAATGCCTGCCATCAGTGCTCCACCCAGATCTCCTTGGGCTCCTTTTACTGCTTCAGTATTGGCCTTTCCCAGCTTCAAGGTGCTTCTGCCTCCAAAGGTGTGCCCCTGTGACTGGTTATTGAGGACAGCCCTCAGCTATTGGTGTCTCCTTGACTGGGTGTGCAGAGAGCTGGAAATTCTTGGGGGGGTTCTCCCCACTCTCAGTGCTTGCCCTGAAGAGTAGGGGATTGGAAGCTCAACTACCTCACCTCGGGTCTGGACGCTGTGAACATAGCTTACCCCCCACAACCCTCCGGCCTGGAACAACGCTGTGGGGGCTTTCCTGAAATCACACTTCACTTTGCTTCTTCCCCTCTCCTGTTGTGGATCCCTCAATCCCTTGTCTGTTTCTCCTTGGAGCACTTCCTTAACAAGTCACTGGCACACAAACTCTTTAGGGCCTGCATCTGGGAAACCAACGTAGAACAACCTCTTCCTCTCTACTAACTGTCAACAGGGAAGAGAAACAGAGGCATATCGGAATCAGGGGAGGGCAGGACTGGCTACAGAATTTGTGGCGCCCAGTGACAATTGGAAATGTGGGCCTCTTATTCAGAAAATATTAAGCGTTTCAAGATCAGCAAACACGGGCCATTAACCCGAGACTCAGAGATCGCGCCCTGAAGGCAGCTCCACCTCATCATTGTTCTCAAATTTGTCACATCCGGCTACCCCTTAACAGCCGCTAACAGCTAACTAGTGACACAGATGTATGGAGTTTGGGTAAATGCTTTCTTTTTCTCTAAATAGCTTTTGTTTAAAGTATTATCAATGTAAAAATAGCTGTGGAAATGGAACACACATGAGAAAATTAAAAAAAAAATCAATTGCTTCAGCAAAATGATCTATGACACATAAGGGAGTGTTGAGATTTGTTGCTCCTGGCAACATTCTGAGCACACAGTAGTCGCTCAATAAATACTCATTGATTGACTGATGGAGATTTCAAAAATTTGATATTTTTTATTGGTTTCCTTCGCACTTGACACTATTAGAAGCACACAGGACTGGAATATGTGAGAATTAGAAAGGACCAAGGATCTCGGGAATCACAGTCCTGAAACTTGATTTTGAAGATGAAAAACCTGAGACTCATATATTTTAGTGAATTCAGTATGGCCATTTACCTGATATATGACGACAGAGAATCATGTTGCTCATTGCTTCTCAAGAACAGTAGGGAGTGTAATTTATAATTGTTTACAGAAATTGCATTAATATAAACTTAAAAGTATTACCAGAGGGAAAGCAAAGCTGTGTCAAAACACAGGTCTGCATGTCTATTATTTATCGATAGCCATATAACAAGTTACCACAAAATCTAGCAGCTTAAAACAACACACATTTGGCCTGAAGAAGGGATTTAGACATGGAGGGATGGGAGAAGCAGGGAATTTCATGTGGAATGGGCAAGGAATATGGATAGGAAAGATCAGAGTCTGTATGGAGAACACATCTCCAGCTTCAGACAAAAAGTTAGACCTAATCTGTGGGCAATTTGTAATAAATTTAAAATATTTGTATATGAAAGTAACGTGATGGATGGTATTATTTTTGGGGGGGAAGTATCAGCCCCATGTGTGAGGAATTGAAGAGAGGAGAGAGCCATGATGAGGAAGGTGCCATGAAAACTTCTTGGTAAGAGTAATGAAGACAGAAGCTAAAGACATAGCCATGTGAAAATGGAAAGGAAAGGACATGTGTGGGAGACACAGTGGAGGCAGAACTGACAAGACTTGGCAACTGGCTGATAAACTGTAGATTTTGCAACCATCAAATGAAATAGCATCTCAGCTCTCAGCATGCAAGGCCCACCCATCTTCTCATAAAACCCCTTACACATTCCCATGCTTTCCCTAAACAAAACCCATGATGAGGTAGTGGGGAAGTTGTCTCCAGGAAGTACAGCAGATACAGGGAGACCCAGCCAAAGTTTCTGAGCTAATCCCTTAGGTGCCCATGAGAGCACTGGACTCTGGGTTCAGGAGCCCGTACACTGCTTTAGGGATTCTGGGGCCGGGTTGGATCCCAGGCAAGGCCAATTCTTCCACAGAGTTAGTGAAGCTGTGTGAAAGGGCATATCCAGGCTAATCTAATCTTAGTTTTCTCTGACTTTGTAACAAATGAGCAAAACTTAGCAACTTAGCCCAACACACAGTATCCGAGGGTTGGGAATCAGGGAGCAGCTGAGCAGGGTGCTTCTGACTCCGTGTATCCACAGGGTTGCAGGCAGGCTGTCTGTCGACTAGGGCTGCCATCCTCTGGAAGGCTTGACTGGGAGCTTCCAGAGAACTAATTCGCATGGCTGGAGGCCGGAGGCATCAGCTCCTCGGTGCACGAGCCTCTCCATAGGACAGCTGGCTTCACGCAAATCGAGCAACGAGAGAGCAAGACAGAGAGGCAGAGACAGAAAAAAGAGAGACAGAGAGGACAGGGACAGAGGAGAAGACAGAGACAGAAGAGAGAGAAGGAAGAGAGAGAAAAAAGAAGATAAAGAGACAGAAAGAGAAGGAGAGAGAGAGAGAAAGAGGACGTGCAAGAAGCTGCTGTAGCTCTATGACCTGGTCTCAAAGTCAAAGCCATCATTTCCTCCTGATTCTATTTGTCAGAAGCACGCCACCCCACACTCAAGGGGAGGGAGGTTGGGCTCCACTTCTTGTAGGGAAGAGTGTCGAAGAATTCGTGGATGTGTTTTTAAAACCACCACAGGGAGCTGGGCTGCAAGTGACAAAGTGTCAAGAAGATTGAGACAACACTGGGCAGGCAAAGACAAGGGACGTCGGAGTCAGGGAGCCACCAGCACACACAGACTATGGGGCGGTACAAGTCCATCTATAAACAGTGCCAACGACATCGTGGCGTAATGGCTTATGGCCACAAGGGAAGAGCACCACCTCCACGCCCAGACGCCTTCCCGAGGCGTGTGAGCCAATAGCTCAGTGCTCAGCTGCCTTTAAGATGATGCCTTAAGTTTCCGTTGCCTAAATTTTCATTTTCCCTTCCCAAATTGTCACAGAACCAAATTCCATCATCAGATGGTAAGAAAATGGTTTAGGTCCTCCTCTCTCAAATCTCTAAATAGGCAGGTGCCGGCGCAGGGGTGGCGACAATGTGGGCCTCTGCAAGTGCAGACATTCCCCGGGCTGGCTAGCGCTCAGCTGTGCTGTGCTCATCCCACGCCAAACTCACCCCTTCCCGGACGGCCCCGCCTCCATCTGCGGCAGCGTCCTGATGCTGCTCCTCTGGGCCAGGAACAACTGACAGACGTGCGAAACGAAACACGTGGTGGGGTGACTAACAAATAAGCATGTGCAATCTCCTGGCTCCCAGATGAAATCCCATAACTCGTTTAGACTTCTTTGATTTGGATGCTGAGCCAGGACAGCATGATCTTGTTGCCCACCCCCTCCCCCACACCCGGGTGAAAAACAGTTAATAATCGCAGAGCATTCCTAGCTGAAACATCTGAGATCGCTGATCTCCACCGTCAGCAGTTGGAAACAAGAGAAGACAAAGCCCTAGATGTTAATCTAAAACCGTGGTCCGAGGACAGGCTTTGTGGGCACTTCAGTGGGCAAGATGGGTGCTCTTTTCTGCTTTGCCAGCTGTGGGCTTTCACTGGCGGTTGCCAGTTCTGGAGTGACCTTCCTCTTACGGGCCCTCTCGCTGCTGCCAGGACCGCAGCTTCAGCTGGTTTCTGCCTCCGTCAGCAAGGCACGGCGATTTCTCCCCACTTACACCTGCAGGGTTGTGTCCTTCTTCTGATCGTTACTATTATTGGCTTCCACATATTAACCTGACTCTTGGAAAGTTCTTCTGCCAAGAAACCTGAGATGAGAAGGAGGCATTTCAGCAACAATTCCCTGTGCTTTAGCTACACGTGGTTCGGCCTTGAGTTCACTGTACACCTCACAAAGGCGCCTTGGCACCTGTGTCACAAATCCCTCCAGGAGACTGCTCTGCTTAGCTGGCTTTCTAGTCAACCTGGTGCTCCCAGAGTTCTCTCAGGCTGAGTGGGTTCTGCTGCAAATAGGGTCCAGAGAGTTCTGGTTCAGCATCCCCACATCACCAGAATGTGCCATCTCCTCGGACGTGCGCTGTGGGGCCACTGTGAAGAGTGGTGGAATATAAATGCAGTCCATATTTGGCTAGTCTTCCTTCCACAAAAGAAAAGGAAAAATAGGATGCACAGTGTTCAATTTGCCTCCTGTGTCCTGACACAACATTTCTCTTTTACACCGGAGGTTTCTTAGAGTGTAGAAAAACATGTTTCAGCAAAGGAAGGCCAATTTTCAAAACCACTCATTTGGCAAATGCACAACCTCTCAAGCTGGAAAGCCCTGCTTCTGATTCCTCGCAGTTTACCTGATCCAAAAGCAGTGGTCATCAGGTTTAAAAAAATTATCAGCTCTGCCAATAGCCTTGGGCTTTGCTCTCCACGGTAATGTACACAGAGAGACGGAGGTAATGGGTCGCTTATGCAACTGAAATGCACCGCCATCCGTATGGAACGTGAGTGCCTGTTTGAAGAGCTACCGGGCACAAAATTTATGGCACCTTTTCTTTTACAACGGCACTGCCCTCGCTGTAAATGCTTTCAAGGGATCAGCCAGTTTATTTCTTGGCTAATAACCCATCCATTCAAGCCGGAATGTCTGAATAAAGACTTCTACTTCTACAAGATGCAGTATTTGATCAGACAATAATCAATACATCTCATTTTCTCTAACACCATCAACCTACATAATTTCTCACTGCCGTATGGATCAAGTTCCCCCAAATAACAAATAACTTGGAAGAGTGCTAGCACTTTTAAAAATCGGGCTGGCATTCAGAGTCTGCAGGAATCTCTATAAATCTGCTTTCCAGCTGATGCATCGTCAGCATATTCTTTTTCTTGGTGTTGAATTGCGTGTGCTTACCGGAGCAGAATCAATGAGGGATAAAAATGCTACAAGGATGTCCCGCTAAAGCTATTCTCTTCTAAACCATCCATTTGCAAGAGATTGGCTAATTAAATCATGCCGTGGGTCTTCGTTTTCGCAGGAAAAGACAGCTAATCCGAGCTCATATACTAACGCTAGAAATAGGCATTTTCACATAGGACGCATTGTCTAGAATCTCACAAAACATTTTTAATTGTTTGTATTTAATGCCTAAGCTAAGCACTGCCTTTTCCCAACCTCATGTCAAACACATGCTCCACACAGCGTGGTGGCTTAAGCAAACCTAGGGTCAGTGTGACCCAAAGGATTCCAGCGTCTGCTGGTGGCGGGCATGGCTGTGCATTAGTTAGTTCCCTAGGGCTGTGGTAACAAGTGCCACAAACTGAGTGACTTAAAGCAACAGACATTTATTGTCTTACAGTTTTGGAGACAAGAAGTCCAAAATCACAGTGTCAGCAGGGCCATGCTCCCTCTGAAACCTGTAGGGAGAGCCCCTCCTCGCCTCTCCCAGCTCTGGTGTGTGCAGCAGTCCGTGGTGTTCCTTGGCTTGCAGCCACACACTCCGATCTCTGCCCCATTATCCATGGCCTTCTTCCCTTCTTCTGTCTGTGTCTTCACATGGCCTTTTCTTTGTGTCTCTCTCCTCTTCTTATAAGGACACCAGTCATATTGGATTAAGGGTCCACCCTACTCCACTATGACCTCATTTTAACTAACTACATCTGCAATGGCCCTATTTTCAAATAGGTTACGTTCTGAGCTACTAGAAGTTGGGACTTCAACATATCCTTTGCAGGGGATACAATTCAAACTATAACATGCTGCATATGTCCCAGTTGGTTTTGATTCCCGTCTAACTACTCGGGCTCAGATATGGGGTAGAACAGTCAGATGGACGTCTTTGTAGGTAGTTTGTTGGAAAGAACGATAAGCAAAGATATCTACATTAGGTCTTATCAAGACTAACAAATCCCAAGTATCCAAGGCCAATGTTACCTCTTCCCACTTAGATCAGAGTGCACAGGACTCCCGTGGGGTGTCTTCAATGGGTTCCAGGTAAATATGGGAACTGGCACCCCAGAATGACCAAAAGAGGCCCTGCCTATTGACGTTACCCTAATGAACTGATCCCAGTCTTGTTTACCCCCAGAATCGATTTGTCTCAGGGGGATTAAACGATGCTAACTCAATTCTTAATGCCTGAACCATAATGTCAGTATGTTAACTTTTGTGTGTGTGTGTGTGAGGAAGATTAGCCCTGGGCTAACATCCATGGCCGTCTTCCTCTACTATATATGGGACGCCGCCACAGCATGGCTGACAAGCAGTGAGTCAGTCTGTGGCCGGGATCCGAACCTGTGAACCCCAGGCTGCTGAAGCAGAGCACGCGAATTGAACCGCTATGCCACCAGACCTGCCCCATTATGTGAACTTTTAATGAGAAATCTGTGTTACATGGACTGGAATGTTCATTTCAGTGTGAATGTGAATTCATTTTCTGCAGGCTGAGCTACATAGGAGGAAAAATCAAAATTTTTTTTAGTGAGAATGGAAACTAAGCAAGGGGAGTCAGTGGGATGATTCAAATACTCTATTGTCTATGTCTGGTGCAGCCATTTTCTTAAACTTGTTTCATGTAAAAAGCAGATAATAAAATAATGATTATAGCTGACATTTATTACAAAGTTACTTTGTGTTAGGCATTGTACTAACAACTATTCTATTTTTTGCACATTAACTTTTTTTGTCTTCTCAACAATGGTATGGAGTGGGTGGATATTATTATTCTCATTTTATAGATAAGGGTAAAGACAGGCTAAGTACTTTGCCCAGTTTTAGACAGTTAATAAGTAGCAGACCCAGAATGATAACTCACATCAGCTTCTTTCCAAAAGGCAAACTCTGAATCGCTATATTAATCTGTCCACAGGGAATGTCTGCCCTGGCCAGTGGCAGATCCTACTGCTAGCTGTTCCTCTCTGCCAGACTCTTCTCTTCCTAGAATGTCTACTGTCCTTCTCTTGACACACACTAACTGGTTACCAGCCATAAGGGGTCCAAAGAACATGCTTCCTAATCTTGTTTCTGGCTTGGAAGATGTTTTGTTTTTAATATACATACCATGTATATTAAATATATTCCTGTAGAGTGGGTAGAGTTTGCAGTGATCTGAGAATCTTTCTTTTTTTTCTTTTGAGGAAAATTGGCCCTGAGCTAACATCTGTTGTCAATCTTTCTCTTTTTCTTTTTTCTCCCCAAAGCCCCAGTACATAGTTGTATACCTTAGTTGTATGTCCTTCTAGTTCTTCTATATGGGACACCGCCTCAGCATGGCTTGATGAGTGGTGAGTAGGTCCGTGACCAGAATCCGAACCATGGGCCACCGAAGAGGAATGTGGGAACTTAACAGCTATGCCACTGGGCCGGCCCCTGATCTGAGAATCTTAGCTCAAGAAGGTTGGTGAGCCCATCCTAATAACTGTTAGTTAACAATCTTCATTGTTCATATTAAAAATTTAACTTTGCTACCCCTCCTAATTGTCACGAGGTATTTCTATCTCCTTACTTCCAAGTCCCTCAAATGAAATATCTACATCTTCTCACAATCACCTGTTGTTTTTAACTTTAACCTTTGGGACTCAGATCTCAATGTTTAGAATATGCCACGATTGCTTGCTCAGAGGTCACAGATGTCCCCCTATTGACCTGGTCCAGTGTTTTTACTGAACTCACCATTGTCAGTCTCTCTTCAGCAGCTGATGCTGGTTTTGACTCTTGATTTCCAGGTTATCCACACTTCCACATCCCCACTTAGGTCTCGTCCTCCCAAAGCCTTCCTACCAGTGGGTTTGGGCGAGGCCCTTGACCTTCTGTTCTGTTTTTGCTGCACTGATTTTCCCCTCATTCAACCCTTTAGGTGAAAGCATCTATTGCTCTAACTTTGACAACCCCCATTATGCAAAGTACCACCATTTTTAAATCTTGGTCATGATCATTTGTGTAGGTATATGAGGAATGGAGTACGTATCTCAGACATAATCGAATCCTATATGTTACTCAGCACCAAAATAGCATTTCTGGGGGGCTGGCCCAGTGGTATAGTGGTTAAGTTTGCATGCTCTGCTTCAGTGGGCTGGGGTTCATGGGTTCAGATCCCAGGCACAGACCTACACCACTCATCAGCCATGCTGTGGTGGCAACCCACAGACAAAATAAAGGAAGATGGGCACAGATGTTAGCTCAGGGCCAATCCTTCTCACTAAAAAAAAAAAAAAAAAAAAGCACTTCTGAGTAGGTGTTAGGCTCTATGGTTAATCCTTCCCCTAACACATTTTTAATAACCTATTAGGAACATTTAGGGCTTAGCAGAGCCTCAGCTCTACCCTCCTACGCCAGATATCCGAAGTGGCCACTATAGTACATTGCCCCCCTTCCTCAGAACAGTGAGCTGTCAAAGCTCTGTCAGAACACTCTAGCAAACACTGTTGATGGTGTCCTGCTGGCTCTCATCAGACTCTTCCATCAGTGTGGTGTATCCCATTCCCTGCTGGTCCCACTGCCCAGACATACCGATTTTTCTTGAGAGGGCTTCCTTAATAAATCACTTCTATGTAACCCTTTCTCCAGGGTCTGCTTCTGGGAAAATCACACCTACAGCACCTACCTGTCTGCTCCCTGTCTGCCGACAGGAACCCTAGTGCCAATTTCCAACTGGCTGATAGCTGTTGTTGGTCGGACATTCCATTGATACTGCAAACTCAGAATGTAGAGATTTGGACACATCATTTCCCTCATCATCAGCATTTGAGTTCCCTTTCCCAATGCGTGAACTCCCTTGAGGCTTTGACAATCTGTCCCTGGAAGCCTAGGGGTCCACTTTGACCAACGTCTGCCTTTTGTTCCCTTATCCAGGCTGCCAACTAGTGATGCCATTTCTTCATTTGACCCTTTATTTCTCCCCCTCGTATTCTTAACAGGGCTCAGACTTCCATTGCTCCAGAATTCAGCTAATGAGAGTGCCACTCTCTTGGATGTCTTTGCCCCTGACCTCATCTTCCCCAAGCATTCTGTACAACACCATCTAATTCTCTGCCCTGAAAGACCAAGTCCATTGAGTCACTGCCCTGATCACAGATCCCCATTGACTCTTATATCAGGTTCTAACTCTCCATTCACTCATTCACATATGCATTCATTCACTCAAGAAATGTTTTTGAGTACCCAAAATATCCCGGACATTCCTCTAGTCACTGGAGTTGATGCAGTGCAAAAATAGATCCCTTTGCTGAACAGCAGGTAGCAATAAGTCCCAGGAGGGAAAATGAAGCAACAATAGACTCTAGAGAGTGACAAGGGTAGCAATATTAGATAGATGGTCAAGGAGATGGTATCTGAATGGAACCCTAAATGAAGTGACAGGAGACATATGGAAACAATGAGAGCAAAGGCGTCTGAAGGTGCCCAAGAAACAGCAGCAAGTTCTTTGTGGTTGCAACACCATCAGAATAGGAAGAGCCACAGGAGGCAAGGCCAGAGGGCAGCCTGGCTCAGGTCAGGGGCCTGGCCCTGGTGAGGACTTCTCACCTATCCCAAGGGTCAGGAGAGCATACTGGGGGGGGGGGGGGTTGAACAAAGCAGACGTGATATCTGACTCAAGTTTATAAATAATAATTTAGGCTGCACTAAAACAAAAGACCATGTGGTGGCAAGAGTGGAGGCAGGGAGAACAGGAAAAGGCTCTTAGGAATAACCCAGGCTTCTCCGGGCCAGCTCAATGCAGGGGGAAGTCAGATTCCAGGTGAGCTGCCACTGGTGAAGTGTCTGAGACCCTCTGCCAGAAATCCCGCCCCTCTTCCCATTAGAAAAGCAGAACCCAGCTTCTCGGGGACCAATCTGCCAATTGCAGCTGCCACCCTCTCCCTCCATCCACGTGCACCAACTCTACCTGATAACTGACATTGTAGTTCCTCCCCTATAGTTAGGGACCCCCAGCCCATTCTGGACTGAGGGGTGGTGGCCGATTGGCACTAAAATAAGTGTGTGTGTGAACTGAACTGTGAGTTGTATTTTGTCAGTAGACATCATCACAAGAAAAAAACCTAAAAGAGAGCCCTCAGCTGCTACCGACACCTAATGTTTTGAAGATGGCTCCTTCTGGTCCTCTGTAAGAAACTTCCCTGGCTATGCCAGCTCTAGATTCTGTCTCTTGCCTCTGGATATCCACTGAACTTACAGGCAATGAAGCAAAACTCATTACTCAGTTATGCTCCAGTTATTTTACGTGTGTGCATTATATATCTAAGTTCCTTGTAGACCTATAGAGAGTTGGGAAGCATAATTTTCATATAACCTTTATAATCATGAATCTAATTAATATTTATTTAAGTATATATGACAGACACTATTCTAAGTGCCTTATATAGACCAACTCATTTTATCCTCACAACAGAAGTCTGAGGTAGGTGTGATGATTATTCAAATTTTTTTAATGAAGAAGAGGCCAAATTACATAAAGATTATGTCACTAGACCCTTCCACCATGTGAGGATGCAGCGAGAAGGCACCGCCTAGGAACCAGGAAGAAGGTCCTCACCAGAAGGTGACAGTGCTGGCACCTTGATCTTGGACTCCCAGCCTCCAGAACTGTGGTAAATATGTGTCTGTTGTTTATAAGTCACCCAGTCTGTGGTATTTTCTTATAGCAGCCAGTAGGGACTAAGACACCGGCATATAAACCCAAGCCATTCTCTCTGGGCGGTAACATTCCACTGAAACACCATTTCTTAGGTTGACCAGAACCTGAATGAGCACTGAGTATATAGCAGATGGCTGAAAACAGATTATTCTACTTACTGGTCAAATAGACAGTAATCAAATATTGTAACAGTACATCCATGGTTACACTGAAAAGAATTGGACTTAGACAGGAGAGGAGATAAGAAGAGAACACATTCAGATTGTGTAAATTACATGACTCAGCCCCTCAAGGACCCAGCCCTGCAGCTAAACCACACAAAAATGGGCTGCTGACCCTCCTTGCTGTTCAGGGCCTCCATGTGACTCACACACCATCACTCAGAGTCTTGACCTTGATCCAGTAGTTAATTCAGTAAATGTTTATAAGGTGTGTAATGCACACCAGGCAGCACTCACCTCATCACATGTTTTCTCTGCTGTGGCTCTACTCAGGCCCATAGTTTCTATGCTGTTGCACACCTCTGGCCTTCAGTTTTTGCTTCTTTGTCAGCTACAATCTAGGTGCTTACCCCAGGCCAAATGTTTTCAACCAGTCCACTGCCTTCCTAAGAAAGCAAATGAGTTGACATACATAGTGATTGAAAAATAAGATGTAAGACTGAGCGTTCCAGTGCCAACACCTTCTTGATTTTCTGTAAACGATGGTGGCAGTATGAATCTTCATGCTCTGCCTGTACCTAGGAAGACTTTTTTAGTAGAAAAACAAATCCTAAGAAAAACTAATCCAAACTCATTCTAAGATTCATAGAGAGATGCAGGGGACCCAAAATGGCCAGACAATTTTTAAAAAGAAGAACAAATTTGAGGAACTCACACTTCCCAAAAGCTTTAGGCAATGTGGTACTGGCATAAGGATAGACATAGAGGTCAATAGAATAGAAGGAGAATCCAGAAGTAAATCCTTATGTTTATGGTCAATAGCTTTTTGACAAGGTGTCAGGAAAACTCAATGAGGGAAAGAATAGTCTTTTCAAGGAGTGACGCAGAACTAAATACCCACATGCATAAGAGGAACGTGGACCACTATTTCACACCATATACAAAAATTAACTCAATATTAATTGCATACTTAACTTTAAGAGCTAAAATTGTAAAATTCTTAGAAGGAAATATAGGAGTAAAACACGTGGTCTTGGTTGAGGTGATGGTTTCTTAAATAAGACACCAAAAACTCAAGTGACAAAATAAAATATGAATAAATTTGACTTTATCAAAACTTAAAACATTTGTGCTTCAGAATACACCATCAAAAAGTGAAAAGATAATCCATAGAATGGGAGAAAATATTTGCAGATCACTTATGTGATATGAGACTTGTATCCAAAATATGTAAAGAATCCTTACAACTCAACAATAAAAAGAGAATCCAACTTTTTTAAATGGAAAAGGATTTGAATAGATGTGTTTCCAAAGGCAACATACAAATGGCCAATAATCTCATGACAATAACAACTTTTGGCAAGGATGTGGAGAAATTGGAACCCTCTTACATTGCTAATGGGAAGCAAAATGGTACCGTCACTTTGGAAAACAAGTTGGCAATTCCTAAAAATGTTAAACGTAGACTTACCATATTATTCAGTATTTCAATCCTAGGTGCATACTCAAGAGAATTGAAAATACATGTTCACACAAAAATCTGTACACAAATGTTCCTAACAGCCAAAAAGGAGAAACAACACAAATGTCCATCAACTGATGAAGGGATAAATAAAGTGTGGTCTATTCATACAATGGGAATTTATCCAGTCACACAAAGGGATGGTGTATTTATACATGCTACAACATGCATGAACCTCAAAACATCCCACTTAGTAAAAGCAATGAGACACAAGCGGTCACATGTTGCATGATTCCATTTACATGAAATGTCAAGAATAGCCAAATCCATAAAAACAGAAAGTGTGTTAGTGGTTGCCAGGCATTTAGGAAGAAAGGAACAGAATCAACTGTTAGTGATTATGAGATTTCTTTTGGGAGTGATGAAAATCTTTTGAAATTAGATAGTGGACAACTCTGTGAATCTAATAAAAAACACACTGAATTCTACACTTTAAAAGAATTGATTTTATGGTGTATAATTTATATCTCAATAAAGTTGGTATTAAAAAATCCCACCCATTCATTAGCTCACCGTCCTGTCAGTCCAGGGGTGACATGGCGGGGTTCTCCACTAGCGTGTCACAGGCAGAATCAAGGTGTTGGGAGCTGTGTTCTCTTCTGGAGTTTGGGGCCCTCTTCCCAGCTCATTCTTGTCACTGGCAGAATTAGTTCCTTGCAAAGGAATACGGCTGAGCTCCCTGCTTCTTTGCTCGCCCTCCGCCGGGGCCGGTCTCAGCTCCTGGAGGCCTCCCACATTCCTTGCCACTTGGCCTCCTCCGCTCAAAGCCAGCAATGGAGGATCTGCCTTGTGTAAGATTCCTCTGCTCATGCTTCAAATCGCCTCATTCAGGATGAGATCTGTCTCTTTTAGGTGTACATCAGATAATGTCAGTGCTGCCCAGGGCAATCTCCCTTTCCTAGAGCCAGTTGTGCTATGTAACTTAACCTCATCAAGGGAGTGATATTCCGGTTGGAATATCCCTAGTCACTGTCCTGGGGGATTACATTGTGTGTGTAGACCAGGGGATTATAATCTACGTGGGCATTTTATCATTCTGTCTACCATGGTCCCCTGCCTCCATGTCTCCCCACTTTATGATGATCCTGCCCTGTAGTCTTCTTCAGGATTGTTCTGCAGAGACTCTTTTTTTGTGTGTGTGAGGAAGACCAGCCCTGAGCTAACATCCGTTGCTAATCCTCCTCTTTTTGCCAAGGAAGACTGGCCCTGGGCTAACATCCGCGCCCATCTTCCTCCACTTTATATGGGATGCCGCCACGGCGTGGCTGACAGGCAGTGCGTCGGCGGGCGCCCGGGATCCGAACCCGTGAACCCCAGGCTGCCAAGCGCAGACTAAACTGCTGCGCCACCGGGCGGCCCTCTGCAGAGACTCTTGAATACATCACACAGCCTAGCACTGATAGAAACTTAAAAAAGTCCTTTCAGATAGACTGCCAAAGGCAACGGTTCCACGTAGCTAGCCCTCAGTGTTAGGGGAGTCTGGACAACATGGAGCTCAATGCACTTAACATCTAATTTCATATGCATTCCAGGAATAGTGCTAAATTCTGAAAGCTTCTAGAGATGGTACTATGATTGTTCTAGAAATCTTAGTCTTATTTCCTATATTTGGAAACTCAGCGCTCAGTAGAATTACGTGTGTTTGTGTGTATATGATGGAGAGAACATGTGTGTGGGTGAGAAAGACAGAGATGACTGACAGAAACATTGCTTTATTGCTGCTGTCGCTTCAAGCCATTCTGCTCAAAAATGGGAAATAACATGAAAATCAATAGGACATAATAAAAGTCATCACTGAAGTGAAGAAGCCTGCAGAAAAGCAAGCATGTTTCGTGGAATGCTGGCAATTTCTTGTCCTGTTTTTCCTCTCCACTCCCCACCTTTTCAGATGGTGTGGATTTGTCCACAATATGCCCAGATTTTGAAAATCCGAGGGGAGGGGTGAACCTTAATTGCAGCCACATGAAGCCTTGGAGGGCTTGGCTTATTGACACGGCCCCCCTGCAGAAGTAGAGGGACTGGCCAAATGATTATAATTGACCCAGACAGCAACTGCAGGACATTTTAGCTTTGCACAGTGATTTTATTCACCAGTCATGATATAAGATAAAAACTATGACTCTGATTTGTCTTTGAAGAAAGGTTCTTACCTAGTTAGCAAAAATAGCCTTGGGTTCACTTTCCCCATCTATCTAATATGGGTAGATAATATTTACCTGGGTTTTTATGAGTCAAACATTGAGAGATGTGTATTGTTCAAACGTGTTCACTAAGATAAGAATTTGATTTTAGTAAAAAGAAGTAATTTTTTCACAGATAAAGGAACATGTTCCTATGTGCCGGTTGGGGGATTTCAGTTGTGATACATTGTGCAAACCCTAAAATAACTCTTTAAGATACACTCAATTCCCCTTCTTTTACAGATCAAAAAACTAAAGCTATCAAATGGCATTGTTCCTTACTGATGCTCAGAGTCGAGTGAACCACAAGGCCTGCAATTTGCATTGACTGCATTTTCATTTTCTGTAACACTGTAGGTCTTTGCTACCCTTGAGAAAATGACTCACTGCTTTCCCATCAACTTTGATAAGATAATGCTGCATTTTTTCAGAGAAACTTTTCAAAAATTTTATTATTACACATCCTTTGTCTAGAGAAGTCATTTGTAACTAGAGGTCTATTGGATCATTTTGCAATGAAGAGTCCTGAACATATGAATCAATTGTATTCCTAAAATTATCCAACTATGTATAATGTGCCAGAAACTGTATGTTTTCTTTCTAAAGAACTACCTCAGAATCTTTTCAGATAAAGATTTGATATAAATAAATAAATGTAATAAATATTTTTTAGAGCCTTAGCTAAGGCCTCTAAACTAAGAACCAAGGTGACAAGTCTCTCACCAGCCCAGTGGCATGGGGGTTAAGTTTGCGCCCTTCACTTTGATGGCCCAGGGTTCACCAGTTCAGATCCAGACCTATTCACTGTTCATCAAGCCACGCTGAGGCAGCGTCCCTCATCGAGCAACTAGAAGGATGTACAACTAAGACATACAACTATCTACTGGGGCTTTGGGGAGAAAAAAAGGAAAAAATGGGGAAGATTGGCAACAGATGTTAGCTCAGGGCCAATCTTTCTCAAAAAATAATAAAAATAAATAATAATAAAATAAAAATTGGTAGCTAGACTCATCCTTTGCAAAAATTGCTAAGAAGTAGTCGAACTTGTTCTGAGACATTCCATATATCACTCTTCCTTGGACTTTAAGTAAGAGGAGACTAGAAATTGATCAGAGCTGGAAAGAGAGAAGGGGAGGCAGGGTATAGAGTCCCCAAGAATCACCACCACATCAACACAGGTGAGGGAGGTGTTCTCAGAACCACATGGAGAGTAGGGGGTGTCTTCCAAGAAAAAAGACTGAAAGTTAACCTGTTCCCCACCCTACTTTGGGAATAACTAAGCTGCTCAGACAGTCAGGAACAAACTCATGGGGACACCTGTCTTCTCCAAAAATGGAGCATGAAGACGTCTGAGGAGGGGCCTGGGTTTCACAGGGGGGTGCCTGCATCACCTTTGGAAGTGGCTCCACTTGCAGATGCCAGCACTTCTGTTGGGAGGCTCTGCCTTACTACAGGGATGCATCTGCATTTCCACTGCAGGCAGATGCACTAACACTGGAAGGTGTCTATGTTTTCTTTCCAGGCAGGTGTACCTCCATTGGTAGGTGCCTGCTTTTCTCCTGGGAGAGGTCTGTATTTCCATTGAGAGGTGCGTACATATCCAGGTTTTGGAGAGCAAGAATGCCTGGTATTTCCTGTTGGCAAGAGAAGACTCCCAGGAACTCAGCTGGACCAGAGGCAGTTCATCATCCATCCCAGGAAACAATGCATTAGCTGATATCTGAGAGGAAGCTGGGAGGAGGACAGGGAGCCAATTATACCTCGTGTAAACCCCCAACATATGCCCCATTCTGACCAAGCCATCATCTTGGAGTCTGCACAGAGGAACCTAACCACTTAGGGGCCTGCCTTTGCCTCCCTCCTTTAGAGGAAGCAGAGGTAATAACTAGAAGGTGTAATATGAAATGAAAAATAAGAGTAGATGACACCCTGCTTCCCCACTGAAGGCCACAGAGCCTTGGTCAGACCTGAACTGTGGGGGAGGGGTCATTTTAAATAGAGATGTGAGACACAAGTGTTGATTTAGGCAAACCTGGAGTTTTTAATAACTGAAAATAAGTTTGTTCTAATGCCTGAACATGATCAAAAAAGCCCTGAGCACTGCCCATTCAGGGATGGGGAAAAGAAAACCAATAAAGTGGGCGCGAAGGTTGCAAGGGGAGAAAAATAAACTGTTTCTTAACTTGCCTCAGTCAAGTTCAGCCCATGCAATGTGCCGTTGACAGTCATGCATGCATACAAGTATATTTAAACAGAGAATGCTAGAAGAGAAATAGTATGTGAGAAATATTACTCTCAAAACTTGGACTTGATTTAAAGAGCCAACATCATTCCTATTTACAGTCATGGATGCTATTCCTTCTCTTTGCCTTCCACTCCTGTCCTCTCTACTCTTCCCCACTTAGCTAGTCTGTATTCAGTACAGAATACTGTCCAACTCCCTTTATGTATTCAGTACTACGTTATGAAATATACAGGAACACAAAAGCATCTGTGTGCAGCAGATCCAATGAGAGCTTGGCTCAAAACATAGATTACTTCATAAAAATAAGAGATGTACTAACCATATTAAATGTCTCAAAGACTTTGGTTATAAGATGAAGAGCAACAACTCTTCAAAATATTTTATATAATCATAACACCGAAGAAATACGTTTGCATGCGTGGCCAGTTGGGTTGATTATAGGAAAAAAAAGGGTCATTAAAAGGATAGGAAAATAAAAAGAAAAACATGCCTTGGTTAATATAGACTTCTTTAAAGCCATGATTACCATTTTCACTAGAATAAGTTAACCTTATTCCAACTGAGTATTGGGAGAAAGGAGTATATGCTGGGTGTTGTAATCCCAGCTCTATATTAACCATCTATTTGATCTTGAGCAAGTTTTTTAACATCTTCAAGCCTACTTTCTCATCTGTAAGCAGCAGCTTTAAACCTAAACATACGTTCCTAGATTTTCAACTTCAAGAAAGCAGTTTAATTTCCTGTTTTGCAATCTACATATTTTAATGCTCATCTTGGGTCTTTTCTATGACAATTCCAGGGGGTAAGCAAATTCACTCATATCCAGCTTCCTATTGCATCTTTTCCAAAAGATAAACTGAATTTTAGGGTAACAGATGTTTGCTTATTACAGGAAGACAATGCTGTGAAATTCTGGCAGCTTGGTGCATTTGTTTCCAAACCTGAGAGTTGAAGACATTCTGAACATTTGTAAGGCTTCAGTGGTTCTTCCTGGACAAGAAGTGGTCTTTGTCCATTATCTCTTCTCCATGGCATGAGATCACCACAGCAGTGGTCACTGAGGAGAACGTAAACTCAACAGAAGCTATTTGAAGGATACCTACCACAGTCAAAAAATATGGCCATTTTTAATGGAGCATGATGTTTTCGTTTGAAGTTGTGATTTACCAGCAGGGTAACTTTTTTCAGCTTGTTATGTTCTGGGTTTTGCAGGTTAGCTAGCTAAGCTCAAATGTGATTGGCATGCAGAGCCCCTTAAAATTGTCAGGCCACCTTGCAATTAGGCATAATGCCACCCGAACAGATGGCGTGAATGATGGCACGCCAGACAACCAACACACGTATCAGCATTCAGCATTCAGAGAGTTTCCTCTCCCAGAATGTCAGAATATGGATCTATGGCATGGTGGCAATCAAGTATTTTACAGTGCACACAAATTTTAGAAAGAATAATGCTGCTTTTTTATGTGGGACTAGATATGGTACCAGAGAATCGTAGACTCATAGATTCTCAGGGTTAAGAGGCACTTTAAAGGCAATCAATTTTGGTGACCCATTTGATACTCCATTCATTCACTCATTCAACCAACAGATATTGAACATCGTGATGAGTTAGGCACTAACCAGCTATCTGCCTAGTCATTTGGCCATGTCATCATCTAGCCCGGCCCTCACCACATTCACTGACAGGAAACTCACCACTGTTAACACTCAATCCATGTCACCTTCTATTGAATAACTGTAATTTGGACCACACCCTCTTAATGTACAGCTTCCAGAGCTAAATCCACTACTATAAGTGAAATTGGTTGTAAAATGGAAAACAACAAATGCAATAGCTTTAAGTAGAATTGCAAAATTGGTAAGTACTTTTTCTTGAAATATAAACGTGACCCATTATTCAACATTATCACCTCCTAACTTCAATTTTTATAAGACATAATAGGCTTTGCAATTCTAGGAGGGACAACAAAAAGACAGTAGTTTCAGTGTCAGATATGGTTTAGATCACAAAACTGCCAATTACTTGCTAGGTGATCTTGGGAGAGCTATTTAGATTCTCTGGGTTTCCATGTCCTCAGCTGCAGAATGGAGATATGGCTAATATATTAAACATCTATCCCTTTATTTGGCAAATATATTTCATAACCATTGTGTACAAGGTATCATGCTAGGACACTCTCTATTAATTATGGAATGTGATGAGCTAATGTTATAGTAGGTAAATAGCACATGTTGCTACAGAACGCTGATAAAGCAACTTGGTTGTACAGTATAATATGCAGAAATATTTATGGAATGAAAGAGTAACTTGAAACACTGGGCATGGAAGTAGCCTTCTGATAAAATTTAGGCATGTCTGTCCATGTCTGCAAGATGGTGCAATGCTTTGTAGGAAAGACCTTGGAAGAGAACTCACCTGAAGGAAGAAAAGGTTGAACTTACACATTTGGATCATTTGCATACAAGGGCTGTAAGCCAGTGCTGAAGAACGGAACTGAAAGGATGGATCAAAGGGATGATTACAAGGAACACAGTGGTCCTCGATGGAGGCCATGGGAGCTCTTTCCAAATGCACACTTCTTTTGCCTCCTCCCTCTGCATCCTCTTACGCTATTGCTCCAGAGTATATTAAACTCTGGGATGAGGAGGAGAGGGAATTTAACAAAATTTCCAGGGGACTTTAATGACACTATACATGTCTTTTCCTCACCTCTCCACTCTCTATGTAAAGCAGGCATGGGAATTGGGGAGGAAAAGCAAGAGCCTCTTCCTCCGTTGTTCCATAGTCCAGACCCATGGGTCACGCTTGGCTCCTCAGCAAGAGGGATGCATCAAAGTGTAAGCA
The DNA here is from genome assembly GCA_031878705.1 of Tapirus indicus. NCBI lineage: Eukaryota > Metazoa > Chordata > Mammalia > Perissodactyla > Tapiridae > Tapirus > Tapirus indicus. The sequence continues at coordinate 4,808,625 of CM062923.1, read as the reverse complement.
CAAGTGGAAGAGACTTCACTGTAGTCTCCTGGGAGGGTTGAATGCCCAATCTCTGAGCCAGTGGTTTGAAGCACAAGCAATGCCACCCGTGGAAAAAACACCCAACATGGCAACTTTGGTGAGGATTGCCAGTGGGCTTCATCAACCGTGGTGGTGGTGCTTTCAGCAGGGGCCCTTGGGGGTAGTACTTTCCCCATCACTGTGTGCGTGCTGCTGTTGGCATTGGATGATGCTATAGGTTGAATTGTGTCCCCTAAGAAATGCATGTGTTGAAGTCCTAACCCCCAGTTACTGAGTGTGTGATAGGGCTTATTTGGAGATAGGGCTCTTACAGATGTCATTAGTTAAGATGAAGTCATGCTTGAGTAGGATGGGCCCCTAATCCAATTCTTATAAAATGGGAAAATTTGGACATTGACATGCACACAAGTAGAATGCCATGTGAAAATGAAAGCAGAGATTGGGGTGATGCATCTACAAGCCAAGGAAAGCCAGAGATTGCCAGCAAATCACCAGCGACTAGGAGAGAGGCCAGGAACAGATTCTCCCTCAGCCCTCAGAATGAACCAACCCTGCCAACACCGTGATCTTGGACTTCCAGACTCCAGAACTGTGAGACAATAACTTTCTATCGTTTAAGCCACCTCACCTGTGGTACTCTGTCATACGGCCTGAGAAAACAAATACAGATGGGAAAAGGGACCTTCCTCTACTCTCCAAAATAGGGCTGGAGGAAAACAGCAGAGGCTCCGTGGGAACAAAGGAGATTGCTTCAAATGACGCAGAAGCTCTGTTCGTGGGGTGGGAGACCGGAGGTAAGGAAATTTGAAGACCCGCAGGTTTCATAGTGTGAGTGTAGACATAGACAGAGAGAAGTAAGAAGTATGTTAACTGTAATTTTTAGTCATAGTTTTACCAGTTGGTTTGTAGGATCCCAACCCGGGTACATTTATGTGCACTTGATCTGGAGTTGTCCTAGGTTTCTTGCTCACCTCCCCCTCCTCTGCCACATCTAATCAGTTTCCAAATCTCATAAAATCTACCATCCTAACAGCTGTTTCCTGACCCTTCTTCACTCCCACTGGCACTGCCTTTTGGAGAATGTCACTATTTCTTGCCTTGACCAGTGCAACTGTTTCCTAAACGGTCTCTCTGAAGTCAAGCTCTCACCTCCTCCCACCTGTCCTGCCCAGAGCAAATGCTAACATGCATTTGAGAGTCTGTAAAGTATACAGAATCGAGTCCAGTATCCTCAGCCTGTGTACGAGACTGCTGGGGTCTCTTCTCTCCCTGCACCTGCTGGCTCAGGGACCTTGGCCCCCTACTTCACCAGTAAGCCTTAGCTCCATCATGAAAAAATCCAATAGTGACAGCATCTCCTCCAGGTTTGAAGGGTAGGGTAGGGGAGTTTACACTTAAACAGCACCCAGAGCATAAATTAACATAAAACTGCTCAATAAATGTAAGTTATAATTATCTCACGCTTCAAATCTCTTCACTCCCTGTGTTCCAGCCATTCCAAAATGCTTGTGTCCTCAGAACGAGCCAAGCTGTATTGGCTCTCAGACTTTTTACATGTGTTTCCCTGGCCCTTATCTTCCCTGAAAACGTGGGCTTCTCTTTAAAGACTGTCTCAATTGTATGTTCTTTGCAAGGCTTTTCCTGAGCCCTACAGGTAGAATTGACCGCACCCTCTCTGCACCACATGTATCCCTACAGAATTCATTCTTGGCACTGAAAACACAGTCCATCACAAGGGCTGGTTTATGCTTCTCTCCCTCAGGGATCAGGTCTTTGTATTTTATCAACCTTAGTAGGTTCTCACTACATATGTATTTTTAATCAATAAAATTTTACACCTAAATTTTATGACCATTAGGGATAAAAATTACCATACCTTGTCCTCCAAAGTGATTATTAGCCCAAAACCTGTTTGCTGAATGAATAAATAAATGAATCTGGTGAAATATTAAGAGCTTTGCCATGTTCACAAATAAAGTACCAGAACCAAGACTGGCAGCTTAAGCCGTGGACAGTGAGGCCAGTGCCTCTGCTCCCATATCACGTGCAGGCCAATAAAAAATGTACACATTAACATATATGGCTAGCAATAAACAGAAAATTGAGCAGAATACAAGTATCCTGCTCTTGCACCTATGTTCTCCTTTGTCACATGGAATTCGCCATTGGATTATCCTCTCTATTCTCAGAGTGTAAGCAAAACACTCCAAGTTGTGAGTCAATGTGGAATCTTGCAATGTTTCTATTCCAAGATACTCATGTATCTTTTCTCAAAAGGCCTTAAAAAGAAGCTAGATTGAGAAAACTACCAGCTACCTGAAGGAGCCATCTTATAAGTATGGCCATCTTGTCAAGGAAAAAAATAAAGCTGACACCAGCTAAACTCCAGGGTGCAGATATTATTGCCCTTCATCATGGTACCAAAGGGGCAGACAGCAACTTCAGGACCAAGTGCAGCTCAGGGACTCAGTGCAGAAATTTACGTCACTCAGACTGGGCTATGTCTTACTGTCACAGTCCACATCAGCATGTGCTTCTACTTTACGGCATTAACCATAATCGTAACTATTTATAAACTTCATTTAAGGTGACAATCTTTCTTCCTGCTAAATGTCCGATGTCTATGACAGGTAGAGCCTAACATAATGTAGTATACAAATAAATGTATAAAAACAATATAAATAAGTGGATGCATATATTAATTAGCCCCTAGACTGCATCTGTAGGTGGGGGGCGAGGAGGATGTGCTTCTACCATGTTTTTTCCCCACTGTAGTTACTTAAACTATAACTAGGTATAAGCAGTTCTCAAGAATTCATGCGTATATAACTTCTTTCTGTATTCTGAGTAAATTCAGGATAAAGTACTGGATAGGCACCAATTCTAAAAGCAATGTCCTAGATCTTAGGGCTTTTCTTTTATTCATTCTGATTAATGGCCTATGCAAGCCTCATTTAAAAAGGCATACCTTAGCAATTTAATGAGAGATTAAGTAATTCTCAAAGTGTTACAAATACAAGTGAAATTCCATCCAAAAAGACAGAAAGAAACAGTGCAGAGTCTACATTGAATTTCTTGTGCTGATTATTGCCCGGATGAATTAAAAGATCCCACATGCGAAGTTTCCAGTCTAATGCCTCACCCATTGCTCTTCTTGCCCTTGCAGGGAGAAATTGGAGCTATTCCCTACCACCCTGTGCCTCTCCCTACCCCCACATGTAAAGGTGGGTTCTCGGCTCTTCTGGAGAGTAGCTGAAGGCTTTGGGTTTGTTGGAGGGAGGGCATTTATGCCAAGGTCAAGGACAAATGCCCACTCTCTGGCAAAGCCTCAAGCCTGGTTTCTAGAGATACATGTAAAAATGGGACAGGGAGAGTAGCCCACAATCTATTTGCATTGAAATTTATACGTTCCGATTCTGAAACCTGTTATCCCACCAGTGGATACAGATTTGATGGCCTTGAAACTCTGTCTGCTAAGACCACTTCAGGATCTCAGTCAAATCTCTGAGTTTTCAAAGCATTGTCTATTTCACTATGTAAGTTATACCTCACTTTTAAAAAGTATTACCAATTTGAAGACAGAATGATGAAAATTTTCCTCTTTGAATGTTTTTCCAACACCAGTTTAGTGTAAAGACGAATGAACACGGGCTTTTGTTAACACTTGTGTCTGGCCAGTAGCCTCAGAGATTAAAGCCTCTGACTCCACCACTGAAAGATGCGATGCAATTTAAGATGCATTTACACATTTACGATACATTTACAACAACTACAAGGCCAGTGAACTAGACGGGTAACACTCTTCGTGCATTTGTGCCATGACCATCTGAAAACAGATGAGAAGGAGCCCTCTTTCCCTCACTCATTATCACCACAGCAGAGAAATTCCAAACCCGCAATATTCAGGAAGCTGGTCAGCTGCCTCCTGACTTCCTCGCTGCTGCTCCATGAGCCTGTCAGTGTGATGCTCCCCCCAACCAACTCCCTTTCTTTATATAATCCATTAACTACTGCAAATCTCAGTTGTGTGCGTGGAGGGACACACTGAAGATTTTATACTACACCCAGGGTAAATAAAAAGAAAGTGGTGAAGAAGGACTGTAGGAAAACATTTAAAATGTAGCAGAAGATGGGGCTAGCCTGGTGGTGCAGTGGTTAAGTTTGCTCCCTCTGCTTCGGGAGCCCAGGGTTCGCAGCTTCGAATCCTGGGTGTGGACTGATGTACTGCTCATCAAGCCCTGCTGTGGTAGCATCCCACATACAAAATAGAGGAAGATAGGCACAGATGTTAGTTAAGAACCAACCTTTCTCATCAAAAAGAGGAAAATTAGCAACAGATGTTAGCTCAGGGCCAATCTCCCTCACCAAAAAATAAAAATATAAAAAGTAGCAGACAACTTCAACACACATCGAAGGCTGAACATAGCACATTTGCTATGGCTGCAAATGAAACCACATGTAGAATCTGGAACAGCAGGAAAAGAACTGGGAGCCAAACCTGGTAAGAGTATGGGGATTGATATGGTTAGCAGGGATTAAAAATCCCAATGAAATAATTTTAGGAGTTTGTCTTAAGGAACTCACTTATTCATCCACTCATTTCTTCATTCACTCATCTGATGAATATCTATGGGGCAATCGCCGTTTTCCAGGCATTTGTCACACTGTGGGGAGTAACTTGGTGAATAAAATGTCCTGTATTAATGGAGTTTCACTCTAGTGAAAGTAGAATGGCCATCAACAGGCAAGCCAGTAGGGAAATAGGATATTTTCAGATAATGATAACTGCTTTCAGAAATATAAACAGTGAAGGACTGAAGAGAGATTGGGAAACTCTCTCTAGATCACTTAGTCAGGACAGCATATCAGAGGAGGAGCAGAGACCTAAATGCTGACAAGAATGAGCCACATGAAGACAAATTAACTAGACAAATGCTCCCAGAAAGGGCAAAACAGGCACAGAGGTCCTGGGCTGGGGATGCAGTGAGAAACGCTGTGTGTCATTTGTGACATCCACGATTTTAGAAAGATCTGATTATATAAAGATGAGCCTCCAAAATGCTTATTAATAAGATCCACATCTAGACAGATTCTGGCAGTCTTTTCATTAGAAGAATGAAGTAAAATATTATAAGCATCTATTCATCTGTTCAGTGTGGGGGTGGCAGGCAGGGCTCACCTCCGAAAGCAAACCACAGCAAACTAATCTCAGACTTCACCTCCGCAGTAAGGACTAGAAGGTTATGGACACAGCTCTGGAGTTTAGGTGGAGAAAATGTGAGATCTAAGAATTGGGCTCAGCCAAACTGCATTATAGTGTCATCAGATACAAGTGCTTTGAAAATATATCAGCTTTGTATCTTTTTGGAAGATAATAGTGTTACCTGAGATGATGATGATCAACAAGGAAAAAAATAAAAATTCGTTCCTGAATATTGGGGTGATATTAGGTATTTTTTTTAATATGATTGGTTAACAAGAGAGTTATCAACAGTCCCAGCCAAAATGTTTCCGGAGGAGAATTAAAAACCACTTCGGCAGAACCTATCCTGTTGAATTGACCGCAGCAAAGCTTCCGTCAAACAGATGTCTGAACAAGTTAGATGTTTCAAAGTAAATAGTTTCAGCATAAATTGTTTCCCCTTATTATATGAACATTCTCATAATTAGACCAAATAAATTTATCAGGTGGAGCCTTTCTTTTAGACAATATACACACTGAATTGAGATCTCTGATCAAATGTGAACACAGGCATGTAAATAAAAGCTACTCCTGTGTTCCAGTGACTATGACTATGTAACAAACCACCCCAAAACTTAGTGACCTAAAACAAGATCAACACTTATTTCTTTCCCTCACAAATTGTCCTCTGGGGTGGGTCTCCGTGAGGACGCATCTCTGCGTCATTTGGGGAAGCGGCGCTACTCACAGAGTTCTCTCACACTGGTGTGGGACCACGCCGAGCTCCTCAGGCTTCTCCGCCTCTACCCAGTGTCTCCAGCCTGGTGGCATCAAGGTGGACAATCACAGTGCAGGACAGTTCAGGGCCCCCTGGTCACATATCCCAATGTGGAGAAGGAAAGGGAGGAAGCCCCACATGGTCTGGCCTGGGAGAAAGTCGGGTGCATCACTGTGCTCGCGTCCCGCATCCTCTTCCTTAGCAGTGAGCCCCGAAGGCCAGCACATGCTCAAGGCGAGGCCATGAGACTCCACTGTGATGAGAGCCATGTCAGAGGCTACAAATGAGTTTTGAAGCTATTGGTGCCTGAAAGTAAATACTGAAAGATAAAATATGCAAATACAATGTGGAGAGGAATTTCTTTTGTTGCTATACTTTTCTCAATTGTCTTCAATACACACTACTTTGTTCAAAAAGTACTTGAGGGGCCGCCCGGTGGCGCAGCGGTTTAGTTCGCGCTTGGCAGCCCGGGGTTCGCGAGTTCGGATCCCGGGCGCCCGCCGACGCACTGCTTGTCAGCCATGCCGTGGCGGCGTCCCATATAAAGTAGAGGAAGATGGGCACGATGTTAGCCCAGGGCCAGTCTTCCTCAGCAAAAAGGGGAGGATTGGCGACGGATGTTAGCTCAGGGCTGGTCTTCCCCACAAAAAAAAAAAAAAAAAAAAGGTACTTGAAATTAAGAATGAGATAACTATGCAAGCCTTTCTTCAGTGCTTGCCTCCAGTGCCTCTCCTCCACCATCTTCACAGATCCCGTTTCTTTATCATCTAAACACGTGTTTCTTCATAATAATATATAGTCTAAGAGCAGTTTGATGGGAGCCAATAATGAACCATGATTTGGTAAAAACATGTTATGGAAAGACATGTATTCACATCCTGTCATTCACCAGGTGCATGAGCTTGGGAAGTCCATTTAACTGCTTTGAGCTTCAGACTCGTTAAAGGAAATTCAAAATGCCTAAATCACAGAAATATTGTAAGGACGGATCAGATAATATTTATGAAACTCTAGCAGCATGCTTCACACCAGCAGAAGGCACTCGGGCAGCACTATCTGGATTTGAAGCTCCCCCATAGCACACCTAGGCCGGAACGACTTCTGCATCCCTCCAGGTGATGGATCCATAAAGAAGGTTCAGCAGAGCAACACATTAGAAACTAGCACAATTGTTCTTTGCATTCATAAGAAAACACACACACAACACTAAAAAGAAGTCAGTGTTATAGTCATTGTGTAGACTGGACTGGAAGTTCCAATTTCAGAGAAAAATGGTGCTCTTCCATCTGCCTAAAGAATGCTCATCTCCTGATAACCAATTTCAAAGGGTGAAAATTAATATATAGCTTGCAACAAGCTTGAGGAGAAAAAGAACCAATCAATTAATCCACATGGTGCCCAGGTAGAGCACGCCAGAAGCCAAGGGGAGCAGGGTGTGCAAATCCTTTGTGTTACAGCAAAGTGACTCATTCTCACTAATGACAGGGAAGCCCATTGTGAGTTACCAAATTTCATAATTAGCAAGTAAGAAAAAAAAATAATTGAAAGAATTAAGGACACTAAATCACGGCATGTACAGTGTTCATTTATTTTGACAAGAATAATTTAATTTTACTTATTTAGGGTAATATTTCATCATATAGTAATGAATGTGCTCTTGTCTCTTTTGTAAAGGTAATGAAATACTAGTAATATGAGACGTCCTTGCTGCTCTCTGTTATTTAGCTGCTCCTGACAGGTGAGGTGAGACCATCGAGGGGTTTGCAGTCCAATGGCTGGGTTGGGGGAATAGCAGCTGAGTGAGACCAGTCCTGGTGGTTTAATGTTTAAGGTCCAGAGCACTGTGTCCTGGGTTCACTTCCTGGTCAGGGAACCACACCAACCATCTCTCAGTTGTCACACTGTGGCAGCTGCTTGTTATGATGCTGAAAGCTATGCCACCAGGATTTCCAACACCAGCAGGCTCACCCATGGTGGACAGGTTACAGCAGTGCTTCCAGACTAGATAGACAAGGAAGAAGGACCTGGCCACTCACTTCTGAAAAATGTCTAGTAGAGCACTGGAAGGTGAGAGGATGGTGCAAAAAGCCCAGGTGGGGTTCCACGCTGCTCTCCACGCGGTAGTCGGGAGTTGAAATCCACCTGACAGCACTAGTGACAAAGTGAGTGAGAACTCACTGAGGGACTAAAATGAAGGCTGTGCAGTGTTCACCGGTAAGTGAGTACGTACAAACTTAAAGAGATGTATTAGACGACGCTTTTATAGTAGTCTCCTGGTACAATCTAAAACCGATTCTTCACTGGAAAATTGGAATCGCCGTTTATTTTAGAAAAGGCATCTTACATGCCAAGAAACAATCCTTCTTCCAGATTTTCCTATTTCCACCAATGAACCTCTCTTCCTCCAAGACAAGAAGGCAGAACAACTTACAATTAGCCTTCTTCTCTATTTCATTTTCTCCTCATTCATTCATCGACTCTGTCCTCACAATTGTCTGTCCAGTTCTCTCCCATCCTGACGCCCCTATGCTCAGCCCTCATCTCCTGAGTTTGTGACATCCTCCAACCTCCACTTCATCATCCTTTATGTCCCTCCACTCTCATGCCCATTTCCGTTAGATTGATCTTTTCACTGTGTTCCTGTGAACACGCTGGCTCGCACCTCAAGGATCTTCGGTGCTTCCACGTTGACTCTGAAGATGGCAGCCAACTGAAGTCCGTATTCCTGCACTGGTATCCAAGAGCCTCCACAAGACCCTGCCTCCTTCTCTAAGTATGTCTTCTCTAATCCTTCGTATAAACCCAGTTGTCCAGGCTGTAGATGTCTTTGGACAAACAGATTCATTGGACCTCAATCTTTCCATCTACAAATTGAGGCCAAATGGGCCAGACGAACTCTAGGCTCCACTTTACTCTCTCTACTTTGCTTAGTTTTCAATTCACTCTTTAACCCACTGGCATTACTCATCTAGAGTTCACCTGAGATTTCAGAATGGCCAAATCCAGTGGGCAGGGGGCCATCCTAGTCTGACCGACACTCTCATGGCATCTCTCCACGGTCATCTCTCCTGTTAGCTTTTGTGACTTTTCTCTTTTCTGGATCTCCTCCTACCTCTCGAACCACTTGCCCCCAGTCTACCTCCCTGGTTTTCTTCTTTTTGTTTTCTTTAAATTTCATCGATCCTCAGAATTTTATAGCTATCTTTTTGTTACTTTTATCCTCAGGGTTTATACACAGGGTTTGTAACTGCTCTGGAAAGCTGCTGACTTACAAACCTGCATTCAGTCCAGATGTTTCTCTGGAGTTCCAGGCACTCATGGCTGGAAATTGGTCCACATTTCCTCCTAGATGTCTCATTGGTACCTAAACCAAAATTGACCCACACTGAAATCATGATGTCATCCCCAAACAGCATTCCCTGGTTCAACAAACTGCATCTCCACTCAAGGTAATCAAACTAGACTCCAAACCCTCCTCACTCTAGCTACATGCTGAGCCCACTGATGTGCTCCTCAAATAACTCCAGAATTGACCTTCATCGTGTTAGCCCAGACCTTCATTGTCTCTTCTGTTCCTTTGAAAGAGTTTCCCCAATTTGTCTGATCCCACTTTTCTCCCCCTTAAGTCCATCCTTTAACACAGCCGTCAACGTATGGTTTCAGCTTCAAGGTTCCCCTTGGAAGTTCCCAGTAGGAATCTTTTCAATAACCTCTCAAGTCCTTCAGTAGAAGCCCAAGTTTGTACTGTGGAATGTGTGGCCCTTTATGACTGACTACACTCTGCTTCCTCTCCCACTTCAATTAGCTTCATTCCTCCAACTGGCCTGCACACAGGTCAAAAGTCACCTTTCCTAATTCGACCCCTCCCTCCACCACAACGTTCTCCCTCTCTCCTCAGAGCCTTCAGGGCTCCTAAATAGGCCTCTCTCTCAATACTTAGCTTACTGTCCGATAATTGTTCACTCGTCTTTCTTCTGCACTAGATTGTCTTCTTTGAGGGCAAGAATCTTGACTTATGGATCATTATAGCCCCAATATTTTTCTCAGTGTCCGACACATAGTAGACACTCAATGTTTGCTGTGTGAATAAACAAATAAGTTGATTACAACAATTTGCACTCCTGTGTTGGAATACCAAGCTAAAAGACTTTGCTGGTTTTTGTTACACATGATCTAGTTCCCAATCTCATGTTTGAAAATATCTTTGGCTCTGGGTTGAGCCTACTAGCATCTCTAACCAGGCAGCACCTGGCATGACCAAGGGAAAATATAGCAATGGATGAACAAGAAGTAAAAACCCAGCCATTGCCTGAGTAGTCTCCTTGTCCTCTCCCTTTTGGATTCACTGTCCCACCATTTAACACTTGAACTTTCAGCTGCTGAGATTTGGAGTGAGGGAGCTTAATTAGTCAACAAGACATGACAACATTCTGTTATGGTGAGATTGCATACACCTATGGGGTGTTAGGAGACACAGAGTAAAGCCAACAACTTCAGAGACCTGAAAATGGTGTTATCTTCCAACAACACATGGGAGAATGTTCCAAGAGATAAAACACACAAGACAAATGGCATCTCTAATTGAAATGCAATGGAAGAATGGATCCCATAGAATTCTAAATACATTTTCTGTTCCAATGTTCCTATATGGCTTTGGTGAACTGGATTAACAAAGAATTGTGAATATTTTTAAATAGCAGAAAGAATGTACATTTCTCAAGGGGCATACTCCAGGGACTGTAAAAATTTACACACATCACACCACTGTATTATAATTTCTATTCTGTTTATAATTTATTATTTATACCTTAATATGAATGCAAAATGTGTATGTCTTTATATGTTAAAGAAGGAGAAGGATGTTTAGAAACCCCTGCAGATTCCTTTCCACATAATTATATTTCTAATTATGAAAGCACTCATGATGTAACAGAAAAATCGAAGCTCTGTGGATTAGGGATCAAGTTCCCATGGCCTTGAGAATGCACAACTAATCCTTGTTTGAACTGGTCCACACAGATTTGTTCTCTTTCTTTTACTTCATGGCCTTCACATCACCGCCTTCCTTTGGGGAGATCCACATAGGCAGCCTTTCTTCTGGCCAACCATGCTAATTTGACCATGATGTGGCTTCCCTATGTCAGTGCATGAAGCACTCTGTAAGGAATTCACCCACTATGGTCCTGGAGAACAAGCAGAGCAAGGCACCTTCGAATTTTAGCTTTCCCCTCATTCACCGACTGCACAAACATGGTATGCCACGTCCTGGCTCTGAGGAGATAACAATGAATAAGGCATTCTAGTGAGACAGTGGACAGTAACCGCATCAACAAGTAGACATATAACATATGGCAGATAATGTTTAAAGATAAAGAAAGCTTAAGAAAATAAGAGATGGAGAGTGAAGGAAGGCATGCTATTTTATGTAAGATGATCAGGGAAAGTTTCTCAGAGGAAGTGATGCTAAAGAAAAGGCACAATAAAGCAAGGCACACAAATAGCTAAGCAAAGAGCTTTGTGATATTAGTCTACGGAACATTTCTCCACCCTCCCCAGCACCCACCCCGCCCATCAGGTGCCGCCTTCCCTCCTCTCCTTCCAGGGCTGCAGCTTTTCCAGGGCAAGTGGACAGCCTCAACATATCTTACTCTCTCTCTTCTCATCTCTGTTTCACTACATCTCTCTCTCTTTCTCTCTCCTATCTCTACCTATTTCTGTCTCTCTCCTTTCTGCTCTGTCTCTCTATCTCTCTACGTTTCCTTCTTTCTCTCTCTCTCTCCACTCCCACAGATCTACCTGTAGAAAATGCTGTGATCAAACCTAAGTCTTGATATGCAGAAGTGGAGATTTAAAAGTTGAAAATCTCTTCTCTCTCTACAAAGCCTGATTTTCAAGACTAACTTTTCCTAAGAAGATCAAGAAAACCAACATTCACATTTAGAGTTCATCAGACTTCTTAGTCTCACACAGGGGCCTGCTCCCTCCTGCTTTGGGGCCACCAGCCTCATGGCTCAGCCTTAGAAGTAACAGCAGGAAAGGGACACAATTTCAGGGGGAGATAATGACACATCAATTTGATATCTTCAAACATTTTCCTATGATTCTACACATTTCTATACAGAGATTCAGCCAGGAGCACATATCCTCATTTTTGTCCTTAAAGTGTCTTTTACTCTAGAGGAGTCAGGTTCAATGTTTTCTTTAATCATATGGACTCCCTGAGCCACTCTTAGGCACCGCCGTCTCCCACAATGGAGACACTGTTGTCCGGAGGCAGAGTGAGTGCAAGGATGACTCCTCCTTCTTCTGAATGAACACACCAAATCTAGCTAAATTTGCACTCTGCGAAAGAGCAGGGCCTGGTTGCTTGGCCATCTAGGACATCCCCAACATGAACTTTCACTCTGGTAGTCACCGTGACCTACACGGGTCTTTTCCTACCAATCCTCTGCCTCCCTGAGCACTGTTGAGAAGTTTCCTATCAGATTCATTGTTTTCTCTTTGTAGATGATCTGTCCTTTCTCTCTGGCCTCTTTTAAGATCATGTCTCTGTCCTTGGCAGCATGCAATGTCACTGTCATGAGTTTAGATGTGGATTTATTTGAATTTATCCTTCTTAGGACTCATTGAGATTCCTGACTCTCCAGATACAAGGCTTTCATAAGTTGTGAAAAATTTGCATTCGTTATTTCCACAGATATTGTCTTACATTCATTTTTTCTATTATCTTCTTTCGGTGCTCTGGTTAGAGGTAGGTTATCTCTAACAGGTAGGTAGGTGGAAGCTCACACGTTACATCTCCTTATCTCTTTTTGCTCCTTATGGGATAAATGACTCAAAGCTCTCTTCTCAGCCACAAATTCTCTTTTCATGTGTGTCATACATGCTGTTTATCTCATTCTAATTATCTTAATTTCAATGAGTACATTTTTCTTTTTTAGGAGTTTTATTTTTTTTCTCCAAAATCTATCTAGTGTTTTTGAAGCAGTCGTCGTCTTTTCTAATGATTTCACTTCCTTCTCTCGTGTCTTAAAACATTTCCAGCACGCTCATTCCCTGCGAATTTTGGATTTCGGCATGTTGGGCTCCTCTGTGTTGGCGTTGCTTTTTCTAGAGTAGTTTTGCATTTGCTGTTGCCAGGTGTGCCTGGCATCACTGCCTTGATTCCCCCGGTTTGAGCCCCAACTCCTTAGGAGGTAGGCTGACAGTTACAAATATTCAGGGAAGTTCTCTTCTCCCCTCCTTCTATGTAAACCCCATCCCAGGTAGAGACAGCCCAGGATCCTTGTCAACCCCCTGAGCTGGTGGGCAGATTTTTCCTAGTGTACTTGTCACTGAGGCGTAACCCATATGGGTACGTGGAGCAAGAGGGAAGAGTAAGTTCAGGGCTTCAACTTCTGTCTCCTCCGGTCTTTACATGCAAGCCCCTTGATATACAATTTGGAGGAATGTCCCTGTCACCTGCTCTCCTGTGTAAACTCCTAGTACACGGACACTTGTTCTTCGTTCTGGCTGCTGCGATGTTTCTTCCTTTCTGGTGAATTCACCCATGCATTTAAGTAACAGTGTAGTTGTGCATCCAGAATTACTAGGAGGTTCTGGGGGGGGGGGTCGAGTTTTCAGGTATCTGGTCTACCACATTGTAGAAGTCGAAATTAAAAAAATAGATTCTAATTATCTATAGTGATGTCTGCAAAATTTCCACTGATAGACCTACAATAGTAGCACGTATTTCTCAAACTAAATAAAACAACCAAACGATTTCCCAATCGATTACAGTATTCTCAGTTGTGTAGCATTATACTTGTACAAAATATTCACGCTATCAGGTAAAAAAGCAATCTTCCATTTATATGAACATCCACATATGATGGGTACTTTCATTTAATGATTCAGTTGATTGATTTCATTTAATCCTGACACCCACCCCTTGAGGAGGGTATTTTTCTTTATTTTCTAAGAGGAAAGAACTGAAGGTCAAACAAACTGAGCAATTCTTCCAAAGTTAGGGAGCTGGTGTATGACAAAGGTCAGATCTGCACCCAGGTCTGTCCAAATTTAAAGTCAATCCCACTTCTACCAGAGACTTTCAAAGTGAGATTTCTGTTGACTATACATATATCAAATCATCAAGTTGTACACCTAAAACATACAAAATTTTAATTTTCAATTATACCCAATAAAGCCAGATAAAGTAAATAATCCTCTGACACTCCATGAATCCTGTGACTTATTCAATCACAATTTCTAGAGATGAGGCCAACTGTATTTTTCAAAAAGTCTCTCAGGTGATCTTTTCCCAATGAAATTTGATATACTTTGTACAATATTATGCTGGACTTGTATTTATGACTTAAATCAGCCCTCTTAATCAGTGATTTTAAATGAGTGCGGTCAAACCTCTGGGGAACATCAACTCTGATTATTACACGTTATTTTGGTCAAGATACAGAAAACAAATGTAACATCAATGGTACATGAAAGAAGTGGTGAGTCAGAGTGAGGCTGGTCTCATGTAGGCATAAAGTTGATAGCCCTCCAGGGGAATTCATGGGAGGAGGCTCCCTTCTGGTGGTCCACCACCCCTGTCAAAACACTGTTTCCATACTTGTCACTTTCCCATACTTCTGGGTTTTGATTATCTGTAGGTCTGGAGCACTGCAGAGGAAGCCAAGATGGGAAGGTGTGGGGTGAGGCAAAGAGAAAAGTCTCTGAGTAGCCAGAGAATGAGATAGGGGTAAGGAATACAAGAGGGAAGAGGACCGAGGGGAAGGAGAGAGAAGGAAGAAGGGAGGCAGGTCTCCTACAAGGTGGCCCGAGTCAGGAGAACCTGGAGCTTAACCAGCACCTTGAAAAACAACCTGCTCTCTCTGAATCTTTATCTCCTCATTTGTGTAATGGGGATAAAATCCAACGCCCTGAATAAGAAAATGAATGGGAAAGTGCTTTGCAAAGAACAAAGTAATGATGCTAAGCGTGTCATTACAGCTAATAAGCCCACAGTCTGCTATTGATGACTGTGAGTATGCCATCTCCCTGGCAGGCTGCTCAGCTCAGCCTGTGAAAGAAGAGGCTGGACTGAGGCTTTATCCCAAGCCTGAGGTATCAGTCACCTGGAGGCTCCCAGAAGCATCCCAGTGCTCAGCACCCATCTCATTTTACCTTGAGCCTTCACTAAGCTGCACGAGAAAGGACAGGCTACCCAGAGTTGGAGACAGAAGGGCTCACGATGAGCCTTTTACTTTGATTCACAAGATCCAATTACATATTCCATATAGCATATACCATACGGCATATACCATGCAGCATATACCACATAGCATATACTATATGGTGTAGAACACATAGAATATACCAGATATCATATACCACATGGCATATACCATAGAGCATATACCACATGGCATATAGCACAGATATGCATTTAGAGAGGCCCTGAAAACGTATTGCCAAGCAAAGGAGAGAAAGGGCATTCCAAGTTGCAAAGTCCTGAGCGCAGCCTCTCAGGAATAGGGTGCAGGTACCGAAGAGGGGCCAGGTGACAAGCCTGCACAGGTGCACAGATGGTTGAGAGCATGCGTGAAAAGCCTCAAGTGTCAGGCTAAGTAGCTTATTCTGTAAATGCTGGAAAACAAAAGCCTTACATGTGAAAAAAGAAGTCTGGAGACAGGTGGGAGACAGATTGGAGGGTGAGGAATGACCTGGATATAGGGAACCCGTTAGGTACTTTTGCAACCACGTAGGCAAGAATTGATAAGGGCGTGAACTTGGGCAATGACAGTGGCCATGATAAAAGTGAGGATTCTGGAAATCTTTCAGTAGCAGAAGAAATAGGATTCAGCAAATAAATTAAAGGGATGTGTGTGTGTGTGGGTGGGTGGGTGGGTGTGTGTGTGTAGGAAAGGACTAGATTTCTAGTTTGGGCTGATTATGAGAATGTCATTGATTAAAGATGGGCAGGTTGTGAAGGACAAGGTCAGCAGCAGAGAGAGCAGAGACACTTGGCTCAGTTGGGCACCTGGAGGTTGAGGTGCCTGGGGAATGCTCAGGCAGAGCAGACCACCAGGCTTGGAACTGTGTTTCCAGGATTCATCAGAGACATGTGAGCTGGATAAAAAAGTTTCAGAATCATGGGCACAAAATTGGAAATTAAAATCTTAGGTGTCGATGAGAAGGTTGAGAAAAAGGTATAGCATTAGAAGAAGGAAGGCAATAGGAGGAATTGTGAAACGTGGCAAATCTTAAAAGTGGACAGTGTGCATGATTGAAAAGCTACTCCAGGAAGAAACACCCACAGGGGAAGCAGGAACACCTGGAGACACTGAGGCGCTCAGTCTATGAGTGCGTTGTGGGCACGTCATCCCTACCTGGCCTTGGGAATGGGAAAGGGATGGAGTTAGGGTCTGGCTGCGCAGGCCAGCCCATGGGAGACCCCACTGACTGCAGAAGGCTGAAAGAGGCACAGGTGCAAGATGCAGCCCTTTTCCTCAGGGGAACACTCCGCTTGGACCCTCCTAAAGTGGTTGTGTGTGTGTGTGCGCCTGTGTGTGTGTCTGTGTAATTTGTGAAACTGAATCCTTGATTTCAAACCTTTTTTCATCATGGAATTGCACAAACCTCTTGCTGGACATAAACAGACCCCACCTGAATGTTAGCTATTTCTTGTCTATTCCTATCCTCAATTTCACAAGCATGTTATGAGCCATTTGAAAAGTCGGATCTTTCTTGGCAGATTTCTCTCTCTATTTTTTTCCCAGCCATCAGATTAGATTCTCTCTGGGAAATGGTGGACAACTTTGGTTGTCTGAAAACAAGAGATAACAATCATCAGCTCGTCGTCTCCAAAATAGTTAACAAATGATAATAACAGCTCACAATCTATTGGAAATGCTAAAAATTGTCAAGTGTTTTCAAACTGCAAAATTTCTAAATACCTTCAACTGAATCATAATTTTTTTTCCGGTTGGATTTTTGAGAGTGGAATTGCATTTAACTCTCCATTTTTCTTTAGGCAGCAGTGATAAATCTGGGCCTAGGAGTTGTCCATCTGAACAATTAAAAGCATATAATAAAGGCCCTCTCGGCTCCAAAGACTCAGCAAACTTTGGGCTGATAATGGAGAAGCATCGGAGAACAAGGGAGTTCGCGGAGGTCCTGAGCCGGCAGGGCGAGTGCACAGTGGACAGTGACGTCAAAGGACAATGTAAGGAGACAGACAGAAGGGGAGTGTCCAGAGAGCATGTGTGTGAGGAGGCGGGGGCAGCATAGGGAGGTGGGTGCAGACGGAGGACCAGGTGCAGAGGACCAGGTGTTTAATGGGTGAGCCCATCAGGGGGCGCTTTCCCAGGTGGGAGGAGAACCACTCCCACTGTTCCATTTACAGCTTCTCGGGGCACAGACATTTTTCAAGAGAGGCAGCCCAGACGAGGAACTCCAACTTGCACTTTCTTTGCATCCTGCACACATCAATAACGACTCGAGCACTGTCCCTATTCATAACCTGGGACACCGATTCTCCAACGGGCTGCTGAGGTATGAAGGGGCTGGTCCACAGGAGCCGGCGGCTGTAGTGTGGGCGGTTTGAGCCACAGCAGGCAGTGCCTGGGCTGGGCCGGGTTTGCGTCAGCCTCCTCTAGTCTGGGAGAGAGCACAGGCATATGTAGGAGAGGGAACCAGCACACACAGGGCCTCTCCCTGAAGATGCAGCAACATCTGTGAGGAGGGGAGGGGAGGGGAGGGGCCGTGGAGCTGCGGGCTAACACACTTCTGACAACAACAAGATTTCCAGGAGGGCAGACAGGTGCCTCCTGCTGCCTCCTGGCAGGACATGGGCTCATGCCCACCACAGGCCCATGTGAATGGGACCAATTTGCAGAATGGAATAAGCACCAAACCGCCTAAAATAGCAACCCCCACAACACCACCCTACAGAACTGGGTTGTTCAGAAAATCTCACAAGCCCGAGTCACAGGTCCTGATTGCTCCTTACGTGCTGCTGCAGAAAATAGAATTCTTCTAGTGGAGGAAAATATTTTGTGTCCCAGCTTTCAGGCACAGTTGCAGTTTGGGGAATTAAATGGAGATTAGGTCAATTAAGGGGACCCTGGTCTTCACACTTTGCATTGAAAGCTGGTAGTACACCCAATATTCTTGGAATGAATACTATTTATGACCTCTTCCTTTGATAAATGGAACCCCTCGGCTCACACACTTTTTAATGTGGTTTTCATTGAATCATTCAGAGCAAGGAAGAAAGAGAAAGGGTGAGCCAGTCTGTGGCTGCCTCCCTTGAAATATCACCGTGGGCCACAGTAAAACTCTGAAAGCGACAGTGTGAAGTCACTCTCTTGCTTGCCGTTCTGGATGGCAGATGGGAAGCAGGTGCATTTCGGCAGGATGAGCTGAAGAAGAGAGGCTTAATTAAAGAACGCGCTAACAGCGTCCAAAAGATCTGGAATGGCCACCGTGTGGGCCTGCTTTTCCCTTCCCCAGACTCTTTCTAACTCTTTCCACAGTGGGTCATTGTCCTCGCTGCAGCCCAGAGCCATGAGGCTGGGGCTCTTATTTCCCTTGAGGACAAATGGCCAGGCAGAGACGACTGCCGGGCCAACAGGCCCTTCTGCGGCCAACGCTGCGACTGAAATGGCTCTCGGGGATGGGGCCTCAGCTGCTCCTGCCAGGCTGTCTCTCATTGTTACTGGGACCCAGCCTTCTGGTCACCTTCAGTCCCTGCCGACTACATTCTCCTCCTTGGCTCACACTGAAGGGTCTTCCTCTTGTTACATGTGGGATCCTACTTCTGTGTCCCTACAGACGGAAGAGTTGGTCTCTTCTGCTTCTGCGGGTATTCTGGGGCCTTCTGCAGCAGGGGGCACTATCTGAAGTGACAAGATTCCCCCACTTCTCTCCTGCCAGCGTGGGGGCCCTCACTGGCTCCTTTTGGAATTATGGAAATGTGGCGCTGGAAGGAACGTGGGGTCTGTCCTCTCATGTTAGACGTGAAACATGGGGGTCCAGGAGGGGAGTGGTTTGGCAGAGTGAATTTGAGGCAAAACCAGAACTTGTGCCGAGGAATGCTGACTCCCAGTGCACAAAATGGGAGAGTGCTCCTGCAGCTTCTGGGAGCTGGGCCCTCCTGACCTCCTGATCGGGAGAGCAGAGACCTGGGAACCCAGGGGACAGGGGCTGCGCAGTGGGAGGAGGCACTGAAGCCGGACCTGCCATGGTAGAGGCTGAGGCTTCACTGCCCTGCACCCGAGGACCAGGACACTACCTGTCCCCGCCGGACTCTAGACAAGTGAAATGTGAGAAGGAGAAGGGCTGCTGCCTCCAGCGAGGAGAAGTGGAGAAGCGAGTGGCTTGTCTGCAGGAACCCAGCTGGGAGAAGGAGGAGGAGCAAACCTGCGCTTCCCTCTAGGACCCCGGACATCACAGAGGCCCCCTACTCAATGTCTCTTCCACAGTGCATGGCCTATTTCAGGATTATCTATGACACGGTTCTCTGATTACAACTGAGATCCAGGGAGTGACATAATTTGTCCAAGTTTCCATAACTAATTAGTGGCCGAGCTAAGACCCTGTTATATTATCTCCTTATTTAAAGCTTTACAAATGTCAAATAAGCACATCTGTGGCATTCTATGACCTTTTTATGTTTAATCCAGAAGGTGTACTTGCTTTTAATAAATATTAAGGGCATTATGTACATTGATGTGCACACACAAGCCCAGAAAAATTCCTACTTATGTACTGAGCTCCTATCGTGTGCCACGTGTTTCCCTCCATAAACAGCATTCTACATCACCACTCAGCACAGTGGGCATTATTGCCGCCATTCTGCAGACAAAGCAGTTCTCACTAAGAGGGCTGAAGTGGCAGAGTAGATGGGAAGGATCATGCACAAGTGTACAGGGACATTGCAATGAGCACTCAGACCTGCCTGGCTCCAAAGTCAGTGGAAGTAGGTTCCCAATATCAAAGATCTCATCAAGTGATGAGAATTATTTTTAACAAAAGAGAAACCCCAAAGAATCATTTCAATAGATTTTCCTTTCTTAATCTAAGGGGGAAAGTGTAAAACATGGGAAATGAACAAACGAAACTGGCAAATGTCATGAAGCCAAGCCACCTTCTTTCTGAAAATGGTCAAGTCTTTCTTGCAGCCCCACCATGAACCCTGCAGCTGAGTTTCCACTTCAGCAGGTTTTCTATTGAAATGGTGAGGGAAGGGGCTGCTTCCTGGGCAATTGTACGTGGCCACGGTGGCCAGACTAATGCAGGTTACACAGCACAGACACACACTCACTCACTCATACACACACACTAACACACACACTTGTGTGCACACACTCATACTGACACTGGAGTATGCACACACACACTCACACACACCCTCTTACACCAGGGACTGTATCAGCCTATTAGTTCAACTATCACTGAGTCTAACATCGCAGACATGTTAGAGGGTGAGCCACAGAATAATCTCATTTGCAGAAAAGTATCTGTTATACACGTACATCCTGCTTTTCCAAACTTTCTCTCTTTTCACTATTCTTTTCTACTCAGCTCTTCCTATTTACACATACAAACAGAGTCAGAGGAAAGCTTCCATTATCTGAGGCTGTATAATCTGAAATTTCCTATTTCATTCCATGGGAGCATTTTGACTCATGACCGCCCCTGAATACACACAATGCAAGTGGTGTCCTTGCAGACCCAGGGCTGCCAGGGGTGCATTTTATATGTGCACAAGCACACACTGGATGGCCGGTCTGTTGTTTTGCCCGCAGGAATAAATATCAAAGATTCCCATGGCAATTAGATAGGAGATAAGGCCTTTATATTGCTATGGTTATAAAAGGGAGCATACATTTGCATCCGTTAATAATCACTACTTTTTCGAGCAGCAATGAAAATGTTGCTTATTTTTCCCTTATTCACTTAACCTTTATTGAACACCAACTGTATGCTTGTAGCCATTGGATTTTTACCATATAATCCTCCACTGCACATACAGGTGTGGCGTGTGATGTTCACGCTCTTTTGAGGATTTTGGCACTAAAAGCATCACTCTTTTGGGAAAATGTGAAAATATTCCATTTCATCCATGCAACCCATTTGGAAACAGGAGCAAAGTTTCCACAGGCTCAATTTTTTCTTTATATCAAATGTCCTTTATAAGAAAAAGCCCCAAGGATGTAAATTAACTGCCTCTGTCCTGAGAATCTTCCCAACCCTATTCTTTCAAGGGGATTGTCCGGAACGCTCTGGATCACCACAGTGCAGATGCGCACGGCTGGCTAATGACCTCACTTCCAAGGAGAGGCTGACACAACGTGCTCCCGGGGTCCCGAAGAACACCCTCTTTTGGGGGCTCAAGCCTGGGCAAAGGGAGGCCATAGGCCCGGAACTGTTCAGAGTAGCACAGGGTCTGTGCTCTTCCAGATATGAGCAGACCCAAGAGCATTAAAAACGCAGAAAATTTAAAAATCGTGTTTGTCCAAGGAATGGGGGAAGGGAAGGACGAGAAAGGGGGAGAGGGAAAGGCCTTGTAGTAAAAAAGGTCACTTCACCATTTCTCCACTCTGGGGTAATCCTAGAAACGTCCCTCCTCCAGATACCAGGGCGGTTCCCATTGCCAACAGCCTTTTATTCGCGGAAAAGAAAAAAACAAGCACTTAGCAAACGTCAAGACGCAAAAGAAAATCAGCCGAATAAGCGAACAGCCAGTGTGCGCTGCCCAATGGGCGTCTTCCCGGGGAGCCCAGGTGCAAAATCGCCAGCTCTTTGGGACCGCAGGGCATCCTTTCTCTGCTTTGAAAAACCCAGCCGTGTCTTGGAGAGCTGAATCGATTAGAGGCCACCTTTTGTGCAAGTGATGCTATCATTGTGGTTGTAATTTATGCAAAGAAATTCTGCAGCACACGAGGATTAAATTATAGCCCACAGTGCAGGGGCTCTATAGGATGTTCCCCTTCGGGTTTCTCACTTTTATCTACATTAAGATCAGGTCTGTGAAAATTTGGTGCACATGGTTTTCGATCTGAAAAATAGAACATTTCCACATGTCTCTGTATAGTTTGGAAGTGAAGAGAGCCGCACCACCGCTTTCCCATCTAACCGAGGCTAGGAGGCAAAGGCAACGGGATTCTTCAAAATAGCGGCCAGGAAGGGTCGTTCCTAGACGTCCCGGGGTGAAGCTGTGCAGTGACTTGGTTTAGAATAAAAGCACTGTGAGTTAGCAGTGCAAACACTGGAGGCATCGCCGTAAGGGTGACACATGCTGGAAGGAGACTCCGAGGTTACGATGCGCTTCTCACCTAGACAAGTCCTGCCTTGGGAGTAGAACCGCAGCTCAGCTCCCCTCTTCCCCGGTCTCCTCCCAGCCACCATTTTAGTGCGTCTCTGCAGTACGGTAAGATGGAAGCCGCCAGAAAGAAAACCTCGGGGGCTCCCCGTGCGCGCAGCCGGCCCTGCCTGCAGCCTCCGCTCCCCGCTCTCGTGATGGATTATTCCCCACCCTCCTGCGGCTGAGGCAGGAGGAAGCAGACGGGACAGCGCGGTGGAAGCACACAGGATGACAGCGCCTGTTTGACAGACAGAGCTGGGATGCTGCAGGGAAAGGGAGCTCCTATTTAAAGCATTCCAGTGTGGGGTTTTATTGGACTATTTGCTATCTACAAGTTTTTAAATGTATACACTATCCATGTGGGGCTGATTAATTCCTGGGCTGGCTGCCTTTCTCTGTCTCTTTCTCCAGATATATGGCACTCACGAAAAATCCATGCAGGCGTCCAGGGCGCACAGGACTCTGCAGGCGGGCTGGCTGGGCTGGCGAGGGCCTGGGGGCCGTCCTGTGATGCGGCGCTGTGTGCGCGGGGCGGCTTCTGCCTCCACGCCCCCTGTGCAGCCTCCTCCTTATTGGGCGCGCCTGCCCTCTGGATCCTCAACAAAGAGGCCTGCCTTCGTTCAGCGCGGCTAGATGGGGAGGCTGCGAGTTGGAAAAGCCCTGAGAAATGATGAGCAAGGATTCGGGCGTTTCTGGCTCTCCTGGGGGAACTCAACAAAAGAATAGCCCAAGATCGATTCCTCAACACTCTGACCCCCTGGGGATTGGGTCAAGCCTGCTATCTATCATGTCAGGGACCAGGAGGTGGTGGGAGATGGTGTGTGTGTGTGTGTGTGTGTGTGTGTTTAAAGAATATTAATTCACGGTGAAATCCTAGGGAACATTTACCAGTCGTAAAGTGTTTATTCCTAACTAGGACAGACTTGGGAATCAACAAAATGCTTATGTAGCCGGGTCTGTTTCCTCATTCCCTCTTCCACTCCCTAACACACACACACACACACACACACGCACACGCACACATGCACATACACGCATACATGCATTCACACACACACTTCTAGGTACTAAAACTGACCTATGGCCCAAGGGAAAGCTGACCTTGAAATGTAATTTCCAATTCAAATTAAAATCTAAACAGGAGACTGTGCCGTGCCCTTCCAATGGCCCCCTCAGAATGTCCTTCTGGCCTGAGACAGGCCGCAGACACTCACCGCACTCCACTTGACTTGAATGAGCTGCCCTAAACGTAGCAGCCCAGGAGAGACTGAGTGGCCGGGATGAAGCCATCGCAGCTGGTCTGGGGGATGTACTACAAGCTACAGGGTTTTGATGATACAGGGTATGCCGCCCTCTTCTTTTCACCCACCCCTCCATCTACAAACGCAGACCACGGTGGGGTTGGGATGGGCCTCTATTCTTTACCTTTCTTCCCACAGTGGTTGTCACCAGCCGTTGGAGGAGGAGCCCCAACTGGGCCTGAGTGAATGGAAACAGCGTGGGCAGGCGCTCACCGTGCCAGCAGTGGGAGGGATCCCACAGTGGTCTTCTTTGGAGCTTTTTGAAATCGTCTTCCCTTCCCAAAGGCCCTTGGGGGAGCAGGTGCAGTAAACTGCCTGCTTCTCTCTCTCCTTGACTGGGCTCTATCAGAAAAAGAAAGAATTCTTAGGACGTAGACAGCCAAGAGTACAGACACTGATAAAATTATTAAAATTTTAAAATTCTATTGTAAGATAGAGTATACGGTATGATTCTCTTATGATCAGAAACATATACCAGTGAGGTATATATCCATAGAAAATACAGGAGGAATATATATCAACATAAAAGTTAGTTACCTTTTGATAGTGTGATAATTAATTAATTCTATTTGATTCTCCACACTTTTCATTTTTTTCCTAGACAAAGTACAATGAAGTGTTATTGCTTCTACAGTCAGGAAGGGATTAACTTAGAGAAAGCAGACAATCTGAACACTGTAGTCTTGTCTGTTATTTGGCAGCTAACATAAAAATGAGCAAATATGTCATTTAAAGTTCTACTCAAGTAACACTGTTCTTAATGGTTTTCTATCTTCGTATTTTATTTATTCTAATTTCTCACTCGCTCGTTCTTCTGGACTGTAGCAGTACCTGTAGTGTAGACTGCTAGTGATTCCCAATGTTTGTACTCCCCTTTCTTAGAACAGCCGTCATTAATGCCCTAGAGTGGATCCCGACCCCAGAGACCCTGTGGACAGCAGAGTAGAACCCTGCCCAGTCTTTTTGTGCCATCCTTTCTCCTTCCTGCACTGTATTAGACACGGCTCTGCTGCTATTCATGGGGCTTTCATGGCCATTTTTTCAGAAGTGGGTGGCCAGGTCCTTCTCCCTAGTCTAGTCTAGAAGCTCTGCTGAAACCTGTCCACCATGGATGACCCTGCTGGTATTTGAAATTCTGGAGGCATAGCTTTCAGCATCACAGCAACACATGGCCACCACAGTATGACAACCACCAGATGGGTGGTGTGGGTTCCTGACTGGGAAAATGAACCTGGGCCGTGGTGGTAAGAGCACCAAATCTTAACCACTAGACCCCCAGGGCTGGCTCTCATAATAGTAGAACCCTAAATATTTAGCTGGGTATGTGGCTGACCAGAATAAGACATTCCCAAGTCTTCCTTGCAGCTAGGTGTGGCTATGTGACAAAGTTCTGGACAATAGAATGTGAGCAGAAGTGGTGTGTGCAACTTTTGCAAACATGCTATCAGAAGAGGCATGTCACTAAGACCTTTCCCTTTTCTCTGCAATTCAAGCATAGCACTATTCCATTTAAAACACGTCCCCAGCTGCGACACTGTAGCTCCCTGGCATGGTGGACTTGCCATACTATTCCTGACTCAGGGCCATTCCGTCCCCAGATTTGGCCTCCAGAGGGACATTTGGGTTTCATCGTCAATTGATTCTTGGGCTTTGGGGCCAGATGGGCAAACCTAATCTCTTACAAATCCTACGGTTCTCCACTCTCTAATTCTTCTATAGTTTCTTGATAAAGTCCAAGAAATCCTTAGCTTTCAGATTCGAATCTTCTTTGCTGGGTCAGTCTGCCCTAAAATATCCATTTCTGCTTCCCCCGTAACATCCCTCCAAAGTACCTACTACCTGCCACCTATAAATTGTGTGAGGGGGGAAGGGTGTACTTTCCAAAACCCTTAGAGCTTGTCTCTGAATTGCTTTGCCTACTCAAAATCCAGGAAAGTGTATTTATTTCTGTATTTGCCTTAGCCTCAAGCCTTCTTTCCTAAGACACTTTCTTGGGTATGCCCCAAACAATACAATGCGTGCAGAGCATGGGTGTGCAAATAAGCTTTTGGTAACAGGTGATCTCTCTGCTGTAACGGCTCTCAGCAACCAGCCAAAGGAAGTCCACGTGTGTTTCTCTGGAAGCTTTTCGCTCCGTGATTGGTCCCTGCCTGCCACAGCTAGTAAACTGAGTCAAAACCTCCTGTCTTCCATTTCCTCCTCTTCCCTTTCCTTTAATATCTTCACTGGTTGGGAACATTTACAAAGAGTTCAAATCTAGCTGTGCTGAGTTTGGAGTTAAGGACATCCCCCAGCTTTGCTGTCACACTTCTGCTCTCAGGACAACACAGAACCCCCAGCCAGTGGGTATTTAGATAGGAGACCTGTGCTGTCTTCTGAAAGTCAGCATGCCCAAAGCCTATGTGAAATTATTCAGGCGTTCTTTGAGTCCCGGTCATTGAAGATGAGGTCTCTTTGGGCACAGAGACACCCTAAAAGCGGGCCCCAGGATAGTCCATCAGCTGACACTTTTCTTGGCCTGAGATACTGATCATTGATTCAACTTCTCAATGGGATACCACTCAGCCTTAGAAAACATCTTTAAGCTTCTGCTCAGCAAAGGAAACAATCCACAGAGTGAAAAGGCAATCTGTGGAATGGGAGAAAATATTTACAAACCATATATCTAATAAAAGGTTAATATCCAATATATAAGGAACTGCTACAACTCAATGGCAAAAAAACAACTCAATTAAGAAATGAGCAAAGGACCTGAATAAACATTTCTCAAAAGAAGACATACAAATGACCAACAGGTACAAGAAAAGTGTCGTCATCACTAATCATCAGGGAAATGCAAATCAAAACCACAATGAGAATGGCTATTATCAAAATATAAGAGAGAATAAATGCTGGGGGAGATGTGGAGAAAAGGTAACCCTGTGTACTGTTGGTTGGAATTTATATTGGTACAGTCATTATGGAAAACAGTACAGAGGTTCCTCAAGAAATTAAAAATAGAACTACGATATGATCCAGCAATCTTATTTCTGGATATGGATCCAAACAAAATGAAACCAAGATCTCAAAGTGATACCTGCACTCCAAGCTCACTGCAGCTTTATTCACAGTAGACAAGATATGGAAACAACCTGTGTCTGTTGATGGATAAATGGATAAAGAAGAAGTGATATATACATGAAATAAGCCAGATGCAGAAAGACAAATACTGTATGATCTCGCATATACATGGAATCTAAAATAGTCAAACTTATAGAAGCAGAGAGTAGAATGGTGGATACCAATAGCTGGAGGGAGGGGGAACCGGGGAGAGGTTGGTCAAAGCGTACAAACTTTCAGTTTTAAGATGAATAAGTTCTGTGGATCTAATGTATAGCCTGGTGACTGTAGTTAATAATACTATATTGTACACTTGAAATTTGCTAAGAGGGTAGATATTAAGTGTTCTCATCCCACATGCACAAAAAAGGTAACTATGTGATATGATGGGTATGTTAATCAGCTTGATTGTGGTGATTATTTCACAATTTATGTGTATATCAAAGCACCGAGTTGTACATCTTAAATACATACAATTTTTATTTGTCAATTATACTTCCATAATGCTGGGAAAGAAAAAGAGAAAACACCTTTGATTCTGGTGAACCGGTTATTTCCCTACTGGCAGTGGGCTCACAGCCTGGACCCACTTGGCACCTGTGCCTCAGGTAAACAGTCTTTTGGCCTTGCCCCCACACTCTGGCAATGTAGACTCGTGTGCCATTCCCACTCCAGAAGACAGCTTCAGTTTCCCTAGAGATTAACATACAGAGGGAGATAGGGGCGGTAACGTCGCCTCCCACATCCTTCCCTCTTTGGGGAAATTCACCTCACCAGCAAACTCTAAAGAACTTGAGACCATGACAGAAGAATTATCCTAGGCTGTTATTTCTCCAAACTAAGTAAAAGTGGATCCGAACTTCTCTTCAACCTACCGGCTGCAAAGTAATTTCAACTGAGTTTTGAGCCATCACTCCTGGACTTGAACAAAATTCCAGAAAGCTCTACATTCTGGAAGTGCAAACATTCATGGAAGCATTCTCTGTTCTTCAGCCCCTAGCATCCCACAGACAAACTTGTTGTCCACCCCCTACGCTCCCTTTGGGCGGTATCTGAGCTAAGTTTGGGCACTAGGATACATTGTCACCTTCCCCAAGGTCATCGCTCTATGTTCAGTGGCCTCACATTCCCAGGGTGTCTAGTGTGAGTGGGGTCTCAGGAACTCACTGGATAGAAGTCACAACGATGTCAACAAGAAGCCTTCCCACTCCTCGCCCCAGGACATCCTCTGGGCTCGCCTGGTCTGGCAGTTCTCTCTCATCATTGAAAACTCCACACCTCTGCTGTTTCCTCCACTGGCCAGTCCTACGTAACTGCTCGCAATAGACCCAGGCTCTCAACAACAAGAGCCTGAACCATCTTCTAGCTGCCTGGACACTTTTGCTTTTGGCCCAAGATACAAAAGCATTAGCAATCCCAGGGGCAAGAGAGTGCAGTCTTGGCTGTTTTCTCAGGAGTAGGGAAGGAACAGTGTCCACAGAAGGGGGAAAAAGTACCAAGGAAACCTCAGTAACTCGTCTTGCAAAATCACATTATTAGCATTGTGTCTACAGTCAGTAGGTTCTTGGTGAAGGTCCAGGAGAGGAGCAGCAAACAGATGTCTTCTCTTCCTCAACCCTGACTGCTAACGGAAGTGCACATGTTGGTGAACACGACATCAGCCAGTGGAGTCGGCCAGCAGGCGGTGTGGGACAGCTGTGATGGGTTGGTCACCTCTCATCTACTTTTTCACTTGAGAGTCGGTTTCAACATCTTAGTTCATGTTTTGGCTTCTCAGAATCTTTTTCTTCCTTTGGAGTCTCACGCGGTAAGTTTGCTGGATAAACGAGGTGTGACTCTACAGAGCTTGCTGGCCACTGGTCAGATAAATTGCTCCCCATCCTTGCACTGGGGCTGAATGTCTATTATATTCAGAAATCCACGTAGTTTGGGACAGTGAAATCCAGTACTTAATCTCAGTTCTTGTCATCAGATCATTGTACACCACCTATGAGAATCATCCTCACTGTTGTATCTAAAATTTCTCTTTAACCACACATGCCTCTTCTGCACAAAGAAATGTTGACACAGGCCTCACATTGATAAAGGCCAGCAGGCACCCTGAGGACATTATGAGATGCAATAAAGATGATAAAGCTGTGCTAACGTGATTTTGGGTGGCCTGGCAACTGGAGTGGTGCGGGGAAGCCTGGAAATCATTCCCTTCTGAGACTAGACCTCCTAAACGGAAACCAGAGAAATGCATCAGATACAAATGAGGCAGCAGAGCTGTCTTCATAAATCGCAGCCTGTAGGCCTTTTAATGTGTCAGCATAACCCGGCCGTTAACCATATTTAATTGCTATCTACAGTAAGTTCCGTAGATCATTACCATATCAGTCATTTTTCAAAGATCCTCGTTAGCACAGGACAAGGGAACACAATAAACAGTGTGACAGGAGATGGCCGAGAGGAAAGCCTCAGAGGGGAGCTCACATGAGTCAGCTGACTCATAGAGGAAAGCTTCTGAGATTCTACCAGCACCTTAATAAAATCCGCAGGCCCACGCTGGTCTCGTTGCATTGCAGAGTGTAAGACAGGAGAACCTGGCCTCTACTCCTCCTGCTGGTCTTCTCTCCAGCAGTGCACACTGTTCCCTCACACACTAAGCTGCTGTCCAGGATGCGTGGCTGGAACAGACGGGATCTGGTGGCCACCACAGTTCACATCTGAAGATTCTGGAAGTAGCACCTCGCCACAGACACAGTAGACACTCACACCCACAATCCATCCATTCAGCTGGCGCGTGTGTGTCATGTGCCTACAGGACCAGGTGCCGTGTGAGGCCACTGAGAGTCCAGGTTGCCTGAAACCCGTCCCCACTCCCAAGGACGTTGCAGCTGGGGGACAAAGCTAACAGAGACCTGGACAGATTCTAGTCCAACTCACTACTTTACTTCAGTGGCTCTATTTTCCATTTTGTGGGTTTTTTTAAGTCCTGTTGTTGAAATCTGGGCTATGTTCCTTTCTTTTTCTCTTTAAAATGTGTTCGAATGATGGAAGGCTGATTCTGATTTCTCCACGTGAGCAGCCCCTCAGAGGGGAGTCCTCCGTTTATCCAGTCCGTTCACCCTCGTGGCGGTGAGCTTCCACAGGGGCTGTGCGCACCTCTTCCTTAGGAATTGTCCCCCCTGGAGTCCCAGAATGCCCCACGTTGTGCAGGCCCCTCTCCCTGGGCAACGATCCTTGCTCCTGGGCTGGGGCCCTCAGGGTTGCAGTCAGTTCTAGATCCGCTTTTGTAGTCAATTCTAGCTCAAAATATCCAAATAGCACAGACAGTGTGAATTGAGGCCCCACACTCCAGGCCCGCTTGGGGTCCAGAGCCAGATAGGCTTTGTGCTGTCTTTCCTAACACGGAAGGCCAAGCGTTGCTAGTTTCTATGCAGAGACATGGTAGCTCCGTCCCAGTTCTGGCTTTGTAAATCTACTCGGTTCTAACGCTCACTGCACACAGCATCTGCGAGCTCCACGCACATCTCCAAGCAGGCGGTAGGTTCTCATCCTCTAAGACGTAACTCTGGTCCCAATAGCCTCATAAGGTTCTTAGTTTCAATCCCTGCTATATTCTGTCTCTAAGCTTCCCCTTCTTCTCTGGAACCTGGAAATATCCTTTTTGTGCTTCTTAAGTACACCTATGGTTTTGTCAGAAATGGTGCTTCGTATTCTTCAGCATTCCTTTGTGTCTGGCGCGTGGATCTGTGGGTGAGAGAGAGTGGGTTGTACACTGCCCAATCCCTCTTCTTCACTCGAAGTCGCCCCCACTGGACAACAAGGAGCCTGGACCTCATGTGAGAAACGACACTGCCAGCTACAAGCAAGTTTAATCGTTTTGTTCCCTGATACTAAAAGCAGCATGGACCCACAGCCGCCTTCAGAGTAAAGGTAGGACAGCGTGAAAAGGGCTCTGGCGTTGGCCTCTGAAACCCTGGTTTGAGTCTAAGTTCTGTGACTCCCTGCGTGACCTTGGACCCTTGCTCAATTCTCATGGGCTTCAGTGTCCTATGTCATACAGGGGACATGGGACTATCTACCATTGTTCCCGCAGAGCAGGGGAAGGCTGAAGTGAAGTAGTTGCAGAAACGCCACAGCACAGCACCCAGCACTAGAATAGGCCCAATAAATGCTTGTTTAGCCTCCGCCACGCGGGACAAACGCCGGGACGGTTGTGTTTGGCACTCCTGAAACGGAGCAGGCTGGGCCTCTGGAGTGTGCCGTCCCTCCAGCAAGCAAAGGGCGAGAGCGTGCAGGATGAGAGACTGAGCCAGCCCCCAGCCCCCTTCCCTCCAGACCCCATGCTGCTGGCGACCGGCGTCTTGGTTCTTGCTAAGCTGACTGAGCAGAACTTGCTGTAGCTTTTGAAAATCGCACTTCACAGAATCCCCTGGTGAAGGGCAGATGCACACATGTGGTAGTAACGCTCACCGCCTCCCTGCACCAGGGGCGCCACTGGTCACGGGGCCTTGGCCAAGAGCTGAGCTGCCAGCATCTCATGCCACAGTCTGCGCACGGAGCCTGGTGGTACCTTCCTCAGAGCAGGGCTGTGCGAGCTGAAGCACAGATCAAAGCTCCTCGCACAAAGTGGCATTTGAAAGCAAGTCTCTTTCCCAGAACTATGTTAAGAAAAGCAGTAATTCCTTCCAAGCAAAACATAGAGGTTAGGTGAATCAGGTAACCACAATTTCTCTAACTTTTCTTTTTGGCTTCTTTTTTGAATTCTAATGGATTGATGCATAAGACTCCCTAGTGGCCAAAATAATACCTCAAAATGCAGTTCTCAAGGGTAACCTCAAGGACTGTGCCACAGAGACCATGCTCACAGCGTCTGCAGAAGAGAAGCTGTTGGGTCCTGCTGTAGTTCCTTCCCTTCAGAGGTGATCCAGAGCCCTGAGGGCCGTGTGCATGGTGGCTAGAGCAAGTTCCTGGAGCCAAGCGACCCTGTTCATATCCCAGCTCACAACTTACCAGCTTCACCACCAGGCCAAGCCACTCAACGCTCAGGTCTTTATTTCCCTTATAGTTGAAGTGAGAGTAACAACAATTACTTCAAAGTGCAGTTATGACATAATGCATGGAGAGCATTTATATGAGTATGTGGCACACAGCAAATGCTCAAAAAATTGTACCTTTAATATTACTATTGCTATAAACATAATATTAATAAAAACAACAATGTGAGAAAGCCATAATAATATATATCAACAAATATTATTACAAAATTCCAATGACTTTCCCATATGCCATTTGCATGATCAGAAAGCACAGAACAGAACATAATTCCTGCCTTTCTCCTGAGACTCAGAGGACCATGCTTAGATGCCCCTAAGGACGGGAATATTCAATAGGTTTCTCCCTCTAACTTCAAGGAATGTCCACAGCTGGTTTCAACCACAGCCCAGAATACCTGGTCATGGCTTTGCAAATGCTTGCGATGCACAGGCTGCCTCTGGGCTAAGTCCCCAGAGAACACTTTTATTATTGATTCAGTCTCACTTATTAACAGTGGCCCACATACATTTGAACCCCAATAGCAGGAAAAGATCTATTTTTGCAGGCTAACTCTCATGCACAAAACATCAGTGTAAGGGAGTGTTTGTACCAACTGGAGATGGGCTGCTGGTTGGATGTCAGGGGTAAGTTGTTAATAGATGACCATCAGAGGACAGGTTAGTTAGGGACACATTATGACTGAGAGCCAGGAGAGCCCTTGAGGATCACCTAATCTCAGACCCCCCTATCGAGTTGTTTTCACCCAAAATTTCTTATGTTTGGACCTTGCTCCAGACCTCCTGAGTCAGAATTTCTACAGTTAGAACCTAGTGATGTGTATTTGGCGCAAAGGATCCTGATTTGGGCCCCAGGTTGATAACCACAAATGGGCACAAATCTCCCATTGTGAACATGGGATAGTAAAGTCGGATGGGTAAGCACCTGCCCCAGTCACTGAGCTCACTAGCGGCAGAGCCAGACTGGAATCTGAGCATTTTGACTCCTGGTCTTAAGCAGTTCCCACGCTAGATACGAAACGCCCCAGAGAGGACAGTCCTGGAAGCAGAGGTGAATCTTCGGTGGGAGCAGAGGGCAGAGAGAAAGAAAGGCCTGGTATGCTCTGCTCCTCGCTGTTAGGAGGGGAAGCCCCTCCAGACGTTGAGGTGAGGGGCTGTGTGGAAGTGTGGCTGGGGAGACCTGGGCAGGGTTCCCTCAGGACAGCTGCTGGCAGAGCGGTGTACAACCTGCCACCTCTTGCACTCCTTCCTGAGGGACTGAGGGTAAGGACACATACCTACAGCCACCAGCATGGACATTTCCTGGACCCTTAGTCTCATGCGCTATGAAGGACAGAAAGGGGCCTTCACATGTTCAAATGCTCTAACTCCATGGTGAGGAGACAGGCTCAGCGCGGGTCGGCAACTTGCTCGAGTCCCGTCAGCCCGTGAGGAGCAGAGTTGGAACCGGCACTCAAGCCTGAGGACTCCATTCAGTGACTCATCATCCTGCAAAATAACAGACACGTCCCCATGTGGCCCAGGCAACCCCGTGGTCACCGAGCACAGACAAGGGTGGACAACAGCTCTGCCCCCGAAGCACTCGGTCCCATCAGGCCCTTCTGCTAGGCAGGCTTCACACCTCGGCCCAGAGACCCCAGTCGTCTGTGTTGAAATGCGGACGACTGGGCTCACCCCAGAGGTACGGACTCAGAGACCCTGTGGGTTAGGCCAGGGAATCCGACTCAGCAGGTGACGGCTGTGTACTGCAAAGTTCGAGAAACCCCGAGATAAAACCTCAAATGTCTGGGATGGAAAGTGCAACACGTAAGAAAGGCCAATTCGAATATGGCATCTGTTCTTTCCTCGAAGAATTATCCATTGAGCGCCTACTGTAAACCAGCCACCATCCCCTGTGCTGGGCACAGCAGTCAGGAAGACAACCAGGCTTTTCTCCGAGGGGGTGGATCCAGACAGGGATGGAAGACCCCAGAAAGCCGGGCACTAATTTGGGATAGTGGTGCCCGGGGTGGGGGTGTGTGTCACGGTGAGGAGGGCGTGGAGGTTGAGAAGCACACTCACCGATGCCCAGAGGACAGCAGTCCTCAGAAGCGGCGGCTGAGCCACGCCACCCTGGAGACAAAACAGTGTCTGCTTACTTAGGGACAGCTGCTGTCAGGACGTCCGTCCTGAAGGTGGACACCTGGCCAGACCTACTCCCTTGGCTGTGAGGGTTAACTCTTTACTATATGACCTCTTGGGGTAACAGTGAAACCTTAAAAAGTATTAAATGAGGAAAAACTATGGAGACAATAAAAAGACCAGAGGTTGCCAGGGGGTGGGGGTGTAGGGATGAATGGACGGAGCACAGAGGATTTTCAGGCAGCGAAGATACTCTGTATGGCACTATGATGACGCACGTCATTATACATTTGTCCAAGCCCACACAACACCAAGAGTGACCCTACTGTCCACACGGACTTAGGGTGATGATGACGTGTTGGTGTAGGTTCATCAGCTGCAGCGAATGTCCCTCTCTGGTGGGGGATGTTGATAGTGGGGGAGGCTGTACACGTGTTGGGACAGGGAGTATGTGGGAAATTTCTGTGCCTTCCTCTCAATTCTGCTGTGAACCTACAGCTGCTCTAAAATAATCAAGTCTTTAAAAAACAAACAAAAAACAACGAACATCACTGAACGATTTGTTTTTTTAATAGTGCCGTCTGTGAAAGTGTGGTATCATCAGGGATCGGGTTTTGAGACACAGAGCATCCTGGATTGTTTAGGGGTTAGGAGCGGGGCTTGGGTCTCGAGCCAGTCACTGAGCTGGCAAACGCGGGGAACCCTCCTCTCTCTAAGCTGCTCCTCACCTCTAGCAGGAGGGTGGGGGTGGAGGGTGGGGGCTGCTGGGCTCCCCTCTTGCATCTGTGACGATCTGGGGCAAGCCTAAAATGCTGACAAGAAAAGAAATCGGAATCTCACAGAAAGCAAGAGCAGAACAGCACTGAGTTTCCACAAAACCATAAAAATGTGCGTTTTGGAACATAACAGCAAAGCACGTGCAACAGAGCGAGGTCCATAACTCAGCATGTGTGATGCTGGTGAATCACCGTCACAGGAGCCTGGGTGACATCTGCTCTGTGGAACCTGGCAGAGGGGATTTGGACATTTGAGAAGAGGCTCTGCAGGTCCCACAGCCGGCCGGGGACACGTGGGTGGTATTTGCAGGGAAAAGCTTCCCGCTCAAGTGTGCCTCCCTCACTGTCCACATCTGCTCCTGAACCTCTTGGGTTGGGGGTCCAGACTCTGCTGCAGCAAAGCCCTTCCCCAGAAGCGGCCTGTGAGCACATCAGGATAAATCCTCCATCCTCCTCTGTGCGGCACCCCCGCTGTTTGTTCGCACCACCCCTTACCAACCTGAAGCCACCAAGAGAAATGCCGTGGAAGAAGGGGCTGCCTGGCCCTGGCATGTGCCTGCCCCAATGGCTAGACCCACTGCGAAGTCACCACTGGTCAGCCCTGTGGTGGGCTCATTTGAAGAACATTTGCTTAATTTGAGATCAAAGCAGCATTGTCTTACTCCTCTTCAAACAAACAAACAAAAAAAAAAAAATATATATATATATATATATATTTGTATATATACATGGCTTGAAGAGACGAAGGATATAATGAAGTTTGTGTATGGGCCATTAAGTAACCGAGCATCTACCTCCTACTTAAAATGACTTCCTGGGCCTCCGGGCGGTGTCCCGTTTTCCATGGTCCACAGTTACTGGAAGGGAGCTATGACAGGCGCCTGGGGATTGCCCAGGAGCCGGGAGAGAAGAAGGTGGTTGGAGCTGCATTAGCTCTCTGACAGCCAGTGAGACACAGTTCGTGCCACAAATCACAAGCGTGGGCTCTGGCAGCTTTAAAAACGGGGTGTCCACTGGTACTCCAGACCAGGACTCGGTGCCCAAAACCCCAAAGGCAACTTGCAGGGTTCCCAAGCTGAAATCTCAGTGCTTGGATGTTACAAAGGCGTCTCTTCAGGGGCCCTAGCAAACACCTTCATAGCCACACAACAAAGCAGTCACCATGACAAATGACGTGGTTCAGGGACAAAGAAGGAGTAGAGATCTACTAGTCCAAAGTCCACCTGGTTAAGACGATGAGATCAATGTGGGGGTCAATAGGAGAGAATCATTAAAAAATAGGCACCCCTGAATACAGGCACCAAAACAGAAGCCACAGAACAGAACATGGAATGCACGGCCGCCACCAGGAGGGACTGGCGTGAGTTTCAGGTCCAGACTCACTCTCCAGCGGCTTCCTCCAGCCTGGCCTGAGAGAGGCGCCACTTCCTCTCATTCACCTTTTCTCCTGGTCGTTAAAAGGAAGGAAAGAAGAGGAAGAAGAAAAGTTAGTAGCTGATGGTTTGTGCCAAGTGCTGTTCTGGGCACTTACACAGATTACGTCATTAACATCCACAGCACCCTCTGATGGGTGGACATTACTTCATTTTACCAATGACCTCTGTTTGTAAATTGTAAACAAGACATGTGCCCAGAGACACTGTGTGACTTGCTCAAATAAACCCAGCAGCAGCAAACCCAAGATTTAAACAAGCTTGGGGTAAGCCCTTTGCTCTCTCCCCCAGGGCACACTGCACCACTGTTTGAGCTTCTCCTTTATTCTTGGTTCACAATAGAATGTTCCAAATCCATGGCTCGCTCATTATTCAAGAGGGAAGAAAATGGAGACCAAGGTCGCCTGGGATCTGCCAGAAAAGCTCCATCCATCACAAGGTCCATCCCGGTTTGCCCCACAAATGGTGGTGTGGGGGTCCCCCCTCTGAGCTCCGCCTGTTAAATCTTACCCACTCTCATGAACCTGTTTCATTGAACTTGCCTTTTTTTTTTTTTTCAAATTAATAGACTTTATTTTTTAGAGCAGTTTTAGGTTTACAGAAAGAGAGAGCAGATATCACAGAAAGTTCTCATATATCCTCCCCTGCGACCCTCCCCCAGATTTCCTACTATTACCATCTTGCATTAGTGTGGAATATTTGTTACAACAAATGGACCAATATTGGTACATTACTATTAACTGAAGTCCATAGTCTACATTGGGGTTCACTCTTGGTGGTGTATGTACTATGGGTTTGGACAAATGTATAATGACACATATCCACCATCACAGTATCATACGGGGTAGTTTCACTGCCCTAAAATCTCCTGTGCTCTGCGTATTCATCCCTTTCTCCACTCCTGGCAACCACTGACTTTTTTTACTGTCTCCATAATTTCATCTTTTCCAGAATGTCATATAGTTGGAATCATGCAGCATGTAGCCTTTTCAGATTGGCTTTATCACTCGGTGAAATGCATTTAAGGTTCCTCCATGTCTTTTCATGACTTGATAGCTCGTTGCTTTTCAAGCTTTCCCTTTTCACCCTGGGAAGAACCAGCTCCCCTTTCTCCCTGGCCTTGGCTATTCATAACACTTCTGACACAGAGAAGAGATGCCTGGTCTGGTGACCATTCGGGTAAATATCTGGCCTTGCCTTTCAAAATACTTAACTCCTGGAGTTCTCTGCCTTCCTCATAAAGCCTAGGAAAGTACCCTGCAATTGCAGGTGTTTCACAAATAGTGTTTTAATAGCTAACTAAATAAGAAAGGACAAGTAGGTTGGAGGCATGGGGATGGGTGGGAGGATAAGAACCAAAAGTATGCTCACTGCAAACACACAGAATGGAATGGCCCTGTGCCCGGGTCCCCTTAATTGTCAGAACACTTCCCCCACCAAGGTCCTGATTAACATCTCCATTTTCCTGGTGGGGAAGTGGGGACATAGTGGTCAGCTCATAAGGAGGGTGGCATGTGGCCTGTCAGTGGTGGACTTGGACTGTCCACAGAATGCTGCCTTCCTTCCAGAGGGCGGGGGAACACTTGGGGTAGGAGTGACCCTGTGGCAGTCCCCTGGGCACTTTCATGCTTTCGTGGTTGTGGCTGTCACAGACAAGGACTTTGCCCGTCCCCACCACAGCGCCTGCCAGTCTGAAGAGCCTGCTCTGTGCCAGAAGTAGAAATGTTTCGATTTCCCTACAAACCCCCCACAACTGTTTACTAAGCATCCACAGAAATGCAACAAGGTAGGTTTCCTTGTTTTACTTTTTCTGGTGGGAAAATCAAAACTTCAAAAAGCTAAAGACTTGACAGATGACACCCTCCCGCAGGGCCCAGAGCACCAGGCTTGGTCCCCACGCTGATGCCACTGCATTGCCCACTCCTGTCCTCCAAGGAGACAGTCCACCTGGGGCTGGGCAGCTGTCCCCCTGCAGAGAGCGCTGTGACCACAGACAGTGCGTCATCAACAAGATAAACTCGCTGCTTGAGCTTCTGATCCACAGTTCACTCATTTATTCATTCTACAGATACTTCCTTCCTGACTATTACATGCCACCTACTGCTCCAGGCACAGGGGCTTTAGCAGCACATGAAACAAACAAGCATGCCTGCCCTCAGGGAGCTTACACTCTGAAAAGGGGAAACAGACTAGAAACAGATAAAGAGCAAAGTGCACTGAAAGTCAGATAATGATAAGGCCTATGGATACAAATTAGGAGGGAAGTGGGATGGGGTGCGTCTGGAGGGAGGCAGGAGTTACTATTCTTAACAAGGTGGCCAGGGCTTATTTATACAGTGACATTGAGCAGAGACCCGAAGGAGGTGAGGGCCGATGCAGGTACCTAGGGGAAGAGAATTTCCCGTGGAAGAGAGCCAGTGCAAAGGCCCTGAGACCGCAGAGCACTCAGTGTATGTGAAAAATCAGAAATTAGCAAGAAACTGCAAGTTCTGTCAGAGAGAACATGGTATCTCAAACTAACTTACACCCAGGAGTAAACGTTTAGTATTGGGGTCTCTGATGCTGTCGCCGTTGTTATTTTTAATCACGCAGGACTGGATGAGAGGAGGCTAACGTGCCAGAAGAGGTAGAGAAGAAATGAAGGGAATGAGTACATGAATGGGATAGTATGTTTCTTTGAAAACAAGCCTCCTTGATTTCACCCAGAAATCTCAGATTGAGCGCAAAGATGAAAAGGACCAAGCCCTCCCTGAAGGGTCTCATTGCCCTTTGAGGAGGCAGCTGGTCAACTAACAATCATGACATGAAATTTCCGGTATTGGAACAGAGGCCCGGAACCAGGCGCGTAGAGGCCCTGGGGAGGGTGTGGTACTGAGGGGTGTGCTTCCTGAGCTCATCCCTGTGTCAGGCTTCAGCAGACAGTCTCCCTGCACACCCGCCTGGGGAAAGTCTTGCTGGTGGCCTTGCCGCTGTGGGTGGGAAACTTCTGGCTGACAACCTCTCCGACGTGCACAGCTCTCCCCAGGACTCCCTGTGGCTCCCCATGCTCCTTTGCCTTGCACGGCTGGGCCAAGTATCAGCTCTTCACTTAGGACAGTGTAGCCAGCTCCTCTTGCTACACCCTGGGGAGTAGGCTTTTCTTGCAAAAGCAAAGGAACAGTTGCATAATAATCAAAGTGGTGAGTGCTCCCAGAGGCTGTACTGAGGGAACCACTTGGAGTAGCCTGGCCTTGCAGCCAGAGGAGGACAGAGCCAGTCCATTGGATGGGCGTGTCTTAGCACCCCGCAAGTGGAAAGGGATAAAGCTTTCTAGCGCCAGTGTCCTATGGTAGTGGCAGGCTCTCGGGAAGAACTGGACCCATTCAGGGGATGAAGTCATCAGTACCCACTACACCAGGACAACCAATCTCCCCAACAAGGACAAAATTAGTCCTGGAATTCCTAGTGGAGCTCATTGTCATGGCAAAGCTGTTGCCAAATCCTTGCTGTCAGCAAGGGAGAGGGAAGGAGGAGGGGGATCTGACAGTTGGGGTGAGCCCATGGGGTGCCATCCCACGTGGCCCCATCTCGGGCCCTAGGGGTATGATGACATGGAACTCCACCATGACCTTCAAAGCTAAGGTTTCATGAGTGCAAGACCTGAGGCTCCAGGGATTAGGAACTTCCCGTAGCTCCAGGTCTGCCTGGGCCCCTGCCCAACCTGCTTTGTGAAGCCCCCAGTGAGGGCGTTACATGCCCACCAGCAGAGGATCCATCCTCACGTGGGCCATCCATGGCTCTTGCTGTGGGAGTCACACTGACAGGTGCACACCTGACAGGAGGTGTCCAGGTGAAGGGATAAGGGATTTCACACAAAAAGTCCCATAGCAAACATGCCAGGAGTCTTCAGAGTCCATGAGAGTAGGACCCACATCCCCTGTTCCCTGTGGAAGACTCGTGCCTGCCACAGTCTCGGTGACTACGTGCCCCATTCTGCATGAGAGCCTCTGTACAGTGAGTTAGGTGAGAAAATGCTACTGAATGCAGATGGAATCATGTGTACTTGGCATGAGTCATTTAAATGATCAACTTAGTCAATGAACTTGGCCTGTGTTGGCCTTTAGTTTTCAATTGTACAGCTCATTATTTGACTATTGGCCACTGTCTTCAGTCGGGATCATTAATATAGCAAACTACGATAGTGGGAACTTTTGGAAAGATAATGTTATTTATCTCTGTGGATTTTACTCCTATTTAATGTTTTGTGTTTTCTTTTTTTTTTTTTGAACATTTTAAAATTCTTGATGTCTACTGAGCATCCGTTGCTTAGTATCTTAGAGACAATTTTCAAAAACACACATCCTAAAGAGTGTCTATCAGACGTGAAAGTTGCCTCCCCTCTCCTCTTCACCCCTGTACCACTGCCTAACTCCAGCCCTCTTATGGGGTTTCTCCAGCACAAGGCGGCTTCACCACCACCCCAGCTGCCCCAGAAACCTACGTGTTGAGGCATGCTCATTCTGTGGATCAAGACTAAATGCTATTCCTTCTTTGCAGCCTTTCCTGATTTAATTCTCCTCGGTGGAATAAGGTGCACCTTTTCTACCTTCCCATAACACGTCTCAGATGTCTGTATTTTAGTCACGGGGGCGTGTCCAGCGTACCCCCTCAATGACAAACACTTGAGAAAGTCGCCATGCCTTGTTCAATGCCACATGCCCACAGCTTCTAGCAGAATCCTGCGAATGGTAAATTAGTGGAGAGGACTTGCCTTCAAGAAGCTTTCAGTCTACTGAGAAGCTATGCCAAGGTGTGTGCAGTAAGAGCGGGCAGCAGGGTGGGTTCTCCAGACTGCCACTAGAGGGAGTACCAGTCAAGTTAGATGCCACATCCCCTCATTTCAGATGGAATTGGGGGCCCCTGGCTGGAATGAGATTTGAGGTGAACGGCAGTCAGAGCAGAGGACACGACCACGAAAGGAGGCGTGAAAGCAGTTCTTCTAGAGGGTTGTAGAACCAGTCACAAGGAGCTCACTAGAATTCCCAGCACTCTCCACCTCACACACCATGCACCCAGCTTGTTTCTTCCAGAGCAGATGTTCTGTTTACCCTGTTCAAAGGAGGGGAAGACAGGAGCAAGTGAGCCAAGTGGATGGAGAGGCTAAACTGCAGAGCTGCTCTGTGTGCTGGCCTGGGCTGTGGCACTGGGTCCCCAGGGAAGTTAGTCTTCCCCCCACTGAGGACAGAACTCCCTCTGCATGGGACATGGGCTCATGTCGGAGCTGGGCTGAAACAAACAGCCCTGTTTACGGCTCTGTGCCTTGGATAAATGACTCACCTCTCTAAATGCCAGGCCTCTCATCTGTTAATAGGGAAAATAAGAGTACCTACCTTCTAAGGCTCTTGTGAAAATTAGAAAACCCATGTAAAGTAAAGAGCATCTGGGAATTACGGTAAGCACTACTATTACGACTACTACTATAACCTCTACCACCACCACTACTGCCATTACTAGTACTACTATTACCATTACTACTATAACCCATACCACCACCACAACTGCCATTACTAGTACTACTATTACCATTACTACTATAACCCATACCACCACCACAACTGCCATTACTAGTACTACTATTACCATTACTACTATAACCTCTACCACCACCACCACCATCACTAGTACTACTGGCCACCAAATGCCAAGAACCTGGCATCTGAACTTTCCCCCCATTACCCCATCTCTCTCTCCAAATGGCTCCCTTCATCTCCCACCATTGAAGTCTCTTCAGAATGTGCTTTGAGTGGGAAGGAAAAGGAAGTTCGTCTTCTCCTAAATTGTCCTCCTTCTTACCAAGAATGTTCACTTACCTTTGAGATCTCCCAGTCTTCCCCCCATCTCCATCCTCAGGACCACAAAGGCAGGATGAGGATGCTAGGTGATGGCGAGAAGAAATGTGGGGGACAATGTCACTTTATCATAACAATGGTGAACGTGCTCACAACTATGTGCAGATTTAGGTTTACAGTAACCTTTTCACCTGCATGTTCTCATTGGATCTTCCCAGCACTGTGACTTATTTATTAATATTATCATGATCATTTGGACAGATACTTATTGGTCCAAATTGAGTTTGTCAAAGTGGAAATGGACTAAGAGGTGACTGAGGAAATGAGGAACAACTCACCAACCTGTCTTTGATCACATTGGTGGGAAGGAACAAGGAAAGAACGAGAACACAGGTCCCATGCCCCCGTCCTTACATGTCTGAAGGTGATGCTCTGCCTGTTGCAAGAATGATGGGAATCCAGGCAAACGGAAGATGGTAGAGAGGACCACCTTCTTCCCCTCTGTGTTCATGGTCACTAGAACTAGAGATTTCAGGCCA
Source organism: Tapirus indicus (assembly GCA_031878705.1). Lineage (NCBI taxonomy): Eukaryota > Metazoa > Chordata > Mammalia > Perissodactyla > Tapiridae > Tapirus > Tapirus indicus. The sequence goes on along the minus strand of CM062923.1, from coordinate 4,766,157 downwards.
GCAGTGCCCATGTTGACCACAAGAAACACTGGAGGGCTCAATTCTACCACATCAAAGACCAAGAATAGTCCCCGGACAGGCACACCTTTCCCGAGAGTGGCTTGAGTGACAATCCTAGGCGCAGGTTTGAAAACATTCTCATGACACATTGGCCTTTCTTTCCTGGACCAACAGCAGTGGCCCATGATTATTTCAGAAATAAAGGACCTGTTTGTTAATAGACTGTAAACCCAGTGACTCCAAGGGACAACGTTACCCTGTTTACAGGGACACCTCAAATCAGAAGCCGAACAAAACATTCCCTTTCTTCTTGAGGGAACGAAAAAGTCGCTGAAATGGAGGGACCACGTGAGCATCTCCTACCCACAGAATGTGGTGCGTGGAGTCTGGGGAGTGGTCGGGTCCTGCTACCAGCGTCAGCTCTGGAATCAGCGGGGCTTGCTGTGACTCTAGGCTCCATCACGTGTGCAGTCTGTGGTCTTGGGTGACTTACTTCACCTCACCCGCCACGTCTCACATCTGTAAGTTGAGGATAATGAGTGTCTATGTCCCAGAACTATGTTAGAATTAAGAAGATCGCATGTGCAGGTGAATTAGTAAAATGGTTTGTACATCCTAAGAGTTCAAAGTGTGGTTGTTATAATGACTTCACTTAATCCTCAGACTAAATTCCAGACAGATAAAATCATATGAATTGTACAGAAAGGAGGCCCAGAGAAACAGAACAATCCACCCAAGGACGTATCACATCGCTGTAGCACAACTGTTAGGTAATAAGAGCCCATATTGTCCACTATTCTAATTTGTCTATTGTAAAATATCATGGTTTATATTTAAGAAAACATTATATTTAATAAGGATGTTCTGCAGAGGACCTATGAAAGCTAGATGAACCCTCAATTTTTAGCTACAATTTAATGTTTTTCAATGTTATAATTCCATGATCATCTGATTAAGCAAACTGGCTCATTACAAGCAACACTGAGGTGCTAATTCAATTCCCGCCTGTGACTTTTTTTCAACCTTGTTTACCTGGGAAGCCGTGTGTAACTAAAGAAAATTCCCACAGCAAGCAGAGGAGATTGGGGCGGGGGGGGGGGGCTGTTTAGTGTAGTGTTTCTCCAAACTGGAGTCCAAAATCTCCAGGCCCCCGGGGTTTAATTACCATGTGCAGCCTGCTGTTTGGGGCTGGGGAGGTGGGGGGTAGGGGTGGCAGCCTGACTCCCCCCCACACCCCACTGCAGGAGCCAGCAGCGCATCTACCCCACGAGGGACAAAGAGGGGGCACAGCAACCATGCCGGGAGTCTGTATTCAGTTTGGAACTTGAAATGGAACTTTCACCTTTTCCAGCAAATTCTGAATGTTCGAAAGATTTAACTTTCTCTCCACCCCGTCCTGGCCGAGAAGGAAGTGGAACTGCCGTGCTTACTTTAGCCCAGAGTGTGACTGAGCAGCCCCTTCGGAACTAGCAATTGGTTTTTGTTTTGTGACCAGCTCTTGCCACAAAAGGGGGACCCGCCCCCTCCCTAGCATTCAATTAACCCTATGTGAGACAGGCCGAGGATTAAGAAGGTTGGTTCAGGCCCCATTCAGAAGGTTCCAAGGGGGGCTTTTTCAGAAGATTCTTCTGAACAAAGGTTGCCAAACTAAGTAGCTTTTTTTTGTTGTTGCTTAGCTCTGGCCTATTGTTACCACGAAAGAGACCTTTTCCACTTAATTGGGGCTTTAGAATTCCACCTCTATTGTGTTTGCATATAAGAAACACTCTGCTAAGAGGCCGTGTAAGTGTATGAACATAAGCATTTCTGCATTGGCTGATTCCAAGGCTTTTTAGCTATGCATTTGTGTCCCCTGATGTAAGTTACTCTAATAAAAATAATCATCATAAAATAATAACCACAACAATAATTAGTTTCCATATATCAGGTTCCCATTATCTGTCATGCACTGTAATCAATGTTTTGTGTATTTTGTTTCTATCACAGTTAACAGAACTCGAAAGTTCCAGTGGAAGGGAAGGGAAGGCACACCACACTACTAGCCACTCTGCCAGGCCACAAGGTGTTATGTATAACACTTTTTTGGCTCTGCTTAGTTAAAAATTCCTCTGCTTAATCTCTCCCATGAAATTGTAAACCCCCAACAGACAAGAGATTAAAATGTATGTCTGTTTGTATACCCAGCTAAAAATGCAAATGCCTATGGGGACAGGTAGGAAATATTAACTTGGGCATTGGGCATAGTGTAAGTCAACAGGGAGTGGTGAGGCCTGAGGAAAACTGGAGATGACACACCTCTCAAAGACACATTCTTAGAGTGTCTTATTATTCTTAGAGTGAGCTTATTTATTTAGTTTCTAATTACTAAGCTGACCTCAGAAAACAGTTCTGGGTCTGGATTTGGGGACTGGCCTCCCAGTGGGAGACATTTGTGCTCTGTTGATGGTACCAAGCAAATATGACAAAGTTGGGGCTCTCAAACCACATCCCTTCCACAAACATAGGGTTTTGTTTGGTGTTCACAGGGCTTTAAAAGCCAGGAGATTCCATGTTCAGTTCTGGATCTCTGGCTTCTCGTGGACGTCTAGAATATTCAGCATCCTCAGACCCATAAGTGTCCCTGTAACATTCAGCAGTCGGCTTGGATGGGGCAGGAGCTCCCTGTTGTACTGAAACTGGCCTGCTTCATCCTTCCATGCTGGCTGCCTGGCCCGTGTGGCGACTTGAGTTTGCCACCGCCTCTGTGCCGAAGGGACCAAGTCTCCTTGGGACCACTTCGCTCAGGTCTGGGGTTACAGGAGCCTCCACCTTATCTCCTGTCACAGGAATAATACACACACGTAATTCACAAACCGAGAGTCTGTGATTCAGTACGTAAGTCACTGTGACCCGAGGGCATTGAAACATCCGCTTTACACATGCGATGCCCTCCCCAAACAGGCCATCCAGCTGGAGGGGTCAAAGGAGGGTCCGCTCGTGCTCTCCCGTGCACAGAGGAGCATGGACATTTTATACCTAAAATATCGCGCACAGACTCAAGTAACTGACAGGCCTAAGAAGAGAGTGCCTTCTGCCACATGTGTCAACGAAAGGGAAAAAGAGAAAGTTATCTGTTCTTGTAGATCTTGTCCAACTATCCAGAAAAGTTTCATCAAAAAAGCCCCATATCAAGGGAATTAAGACTTTGTCTAGAATGGGGGGGCCATGGAAACCTTACCCTTCCTGGGTCACCTTCAGTGCCCCCCACAATGTCTCAGACATCGAGGGGCTACATGTTAGCTGATTAATCAAGTATTTGAACAACAAAATTGAATCTGGACATTCTATGCCATTTTGTAGAAAGGAATATTTATGTTGCAGTTGAAATACTTCAAATAGATGGAACTTAGGCTTTTAGCAATCACACCTATTAGTAAAATGGCCAAAAGCACAAAATAAGAAAATAAAAAACAATAAGATACAAAATAAAAAAATCAACAAAACTGCTTTGCATCAGTTGAAGTTTGTTGAGTGGATTCCGACTCCCGGCAGCTCTGCAGATGGCGGAGCGGAACCCTGCCCGGTCTTTCTGCTCCATCCTCTCACCTTCCGGCGCTCTATCAGACAATGCTCCCCTGCTCCTATTTGAAGTACCGGTGGCAGAGCTTTCAGATCAAGGCAACAGGAAGCCACCACAGTGTGACAACCAACAGCTGAGTGGCGTGGCTCCCCGAACCCAGGCCACGTTGGTGAGAACCCAAGTCTTAACCACTGGACCACCAGGGCTGGCTGTCAGTTGAAGTAGAAGCTACAGAATCCCCGTGATAAATGCCGTGTCCTTAGCTCTAGGCCCCTCTCCACTCCCACTCAAATCCAGCTTGTTCTTAATTTATATACATCTTTAACCAGCTTCATGATTAGTATTCCTAGTTCTCTCTAGATTAGAAGAAAAATATTCACCTGAGAAGCATTGCTCTTACAGGTAAATGCACCAATGGTGGAGGAAATAAGAACTAACAATTGACAGAAAAAGAAAGATAAAACATTGAGAACCCCCAGAAACTAACATAAAAACTCAAAAGACACGGTAGCCTAGGGCTACTTAAAATAGCAGAAAAGCTCCCTGCAGAACCCTGAGAATATCACGGTACTACATCACAATTTATGATGCTTGCCCTTCTTAAGAAGGAAGAAAACTATGTAATAAATGTTAAAGAAGTTCTGTACAAAATGATTAAAATTTTTAAAAATAAATGCCCATCTGTCTGGGCAACTGGCATTCCCACACTGACTCATTATTTCCTGAGAATCTCAGATTGCTATGGTTAGTCATTAAATCACGTTTTTCTATAAAACTATGAATATCGTTTAAGAACAGGTGGGGCAGGGAGGCCAGCCTTCCGCACCTCCCACCTGGGCGGGATCTTGGAGACGTGGTCTCTGTAATCCCTGCCCAGTGCCCACGTCGTCTCAACGTGCACGTGGACTCCATTTACACACAGTCTCCTTGACCTTCTGTTCCTCCATGCTCCTTCCCATTATTTCCAAGAAATTCTACCCTGCCTCCAGGAGCAAAACGGAAGTACAAAATGGATCAGGACCCAGGGTGTATCTCTTTAAAAACAATGGTCGCAAAGGCACACGCACACTTCTCCCATGTACACACGTCCACATACAGTGGACAGGACTCCCTCTCTACAAACTTCCAGGTAATTCTGCAAATTATGAGTCCTGTTGGTCAGAGAGCATGCTACTTAAAATCCCAGGTTGTGGGTGCAACACCGGGCTAGTTCATTCCTTCCTGTCTATTCTCAGGTCCACGCTGCACTCATCACTGCATTCTGTCACCTCATTCTGTTATCACATAGTCGCATGCTGCCAGTAACAAGTGGAAAGTAGAGGAGGAGAGGAGGAGGAAGGAAAATGGGGAGTGAGTGCACTGAGAGAGTAAATGAATCAAGTTCACTTGCAAACCTGTACTGGGTCTCTGCACCCAGGCTGGGGGACATGACGTCACTGCCCTGGTTGGAGAGCTGGGTGCGCACCTGTCGTGAGAAGCTCGGAAGAGACTGGGATGAATCTTGACGGAGAGTAAAGGGGCCCGGAGACAGGTGTCCTGGAGGAGGCCTCATTTAGGCAAGCCCTGAGGTTGGAGCTGGGAGGTGGGGATTCTTCCAGGTTAGAATTGGCAGCAGGAAGAGCTGACTGGAGTTCAGGGTGATTTCGGGCTGTAGTGGAACCTCACACGTAAGCGGGCATCTATCGCCCCATGTGAAGAACTCACGTGGGCACCATCTTCTAGGAACTCCTCTCGGTCAGCATTTTCAGGGGCATGAAGGGCTTTCCTCTTTTCTCCAAGTCCTTACATCCACTCCCGAGGTGGAGATAGATCCTGGGCCAGATGGGGAACGAAGGTCCAGAGGCACTTTCTCAAGGCCCCTGGATTGCAGGGCCAGGACGCAAAACCACATCATCTGACTCCAAGTCCAACACTTTTCCCGGGTGCCCAAACTTGATAATACTAAATGCAATTTGTTGTCTGTGCCCTAGTGCAGGAGGGAAGTAAGGCTACGCTTAGAACAGGAAGAGGTACTGGCCTGGGTCCCAGGGGGCAGCTGCATGTTTCTCTAGAGCAAGAGTCCACAAACTTCTCCTGCAAAGGACCAGCTAGTAAACGCTTTAGCTTTTTGGGCCACACTGTGCCTGTCAAAGCTCCTCAACTCTGCCTGGCATAGTAGCATGAAAGTGGCCCTAGATGACACATAAACAAGTGTGTGTGTGTGTGTGTGTGTTCCCATGAAACCTAGTTACAGAAATGGGCCGCACTTGAACTGAGCCTGTGGGCTGCAGCCGGCCCACCTGGAGCAGGGTTCGCTTTCCCAAACCATGGAGATTTTTAACTGGAGCACTGAGCGTGGACCGAGAGAAGGCTTTGGGTTCCACTTGGAGAAGACTAGTTAGACGTCAGAAAAAGTCCTCTGGGGGTTTCCAGGGTCCCTAACATTTCCTTCCCAAATGTTAGACAACTTGACTCTATGATACCAGGTCTCAGAAACTCTGCAGGCTGCTGCGGTGAGGAGGCTGCTGCGGTGAGGAGCACACACAAGGGGAGAGAGGTCGGCTATGGGCAGCTCAGAGGCTGGTGCCGAAAGCCTTGCCCCAGCTGGTCCTGGGAGCTGCGGTGACAGGGAGGAAGAACGCCAGGCCCAGACTGGGTCAGGACCAGAGAAGTCTCGGTGGGGAGAGTAATGATGCGTGAAAGGAGTGAGCGGATAGGGCCAGGTATCAAGCAGACAGAGCGGCGTGAAAACAGCCCGAGGGAGAGAACCATGTGCGTGCAGAGCTGCAGGGAGGTCTTTCTTATTTCAGTGGGAATTTCAAGGCAGAGAACGGCAGAAGTGAGCCTTGAGAGGCAGGGCCAGGCCATGGGGGTTTTATAGCTGTGCAAAGGAGCTTCGATTCTGTCTGAGAAGCAGAGGCCTCAGCAGTCTTCCCCCTGAGTCTCCTGAGACTGAGCTCCAAAGGTGGGGGGCCGTTGCGCCCTTGCGAGGGGCTTCCCGCCGGTGCCAGGGCTGGGCCGGGCTCTCCAGCACAGCGCATGAAGATCATTCTAACATCCCTGAGAGCCGTTCTTGGACAGATGCCCTCCACTGACAAAGGCACGGTATTGACTCTCCTTGAAGGCTCTTCGTTGGGCCCGGGTTCCCGCCAGAGACACCCCAGACAGCCGTGTGCCCTGGTGCTCCGATGCCTTCTGCCAGGCTGATTAAAGGACCGTGTCAGTGGGACAGCACAGGCTCCTCATCCTTTGATCCACTTGGGGAGGAGAACATTCTATGCTATGGCAACCAATGGGCCCACCCTGGCTGCATATCAGAATCATCTGGAAACTAAGAAGTACCCATTCCTGGTCCATTCCAGACCAATTCAATCAGATCTTTGAGAAAGGGGTCCAGCATCAGTATCCCACGGGTGGTTCCCATGTGCACATGGGGTTGAGAGCCCTCGCCGTCAGCTCGCCACCCTCCGTGCCAGGACAGCAGCCCAGCTGCCCCAGGTCTCCCTGGCAGGTCCCCACCCTGCCTGTGCCTGGATCTGCTTTCTCCAGGAGAGGAGCACCATGGGGCTAGACCAGAGCTCGTCTGCCTTCAGCATACGTACAAGTCACACAGGGATCTTATTAGAATGTGGATCTTGATTGGGTAAGTCTGGGGTGGGGCCTGAGAATCTGCATTTCCAACATCTCCCAGGTGATGCCCATCTGTTGATCTGAGGGTCACACTTCAAGTAGCAGGACAATAGATTAGATCAGTGTTTTCCAACCATAGTTCCTAGTTACAGGCTGACATTGGGGTCTCCTCAGCCCTGGGGGACCACCCCTGCCTGCAAGCGGCTTCTCCATGTACCCCAGAAGAATCTCTATTTAGTCTGCGTGCCAGAATGTGGAGAAGGTGGGAAATCTTTGGGTCTGTAAGACACTCAGGCTGAGAGGGAGACCTGGGAAGTGGACAATGGGGAGAAGAAGGTCAGGAGCCAATGGTCTACAGATGGGAGCATTCAGTGAGAAGGCACGGCAAGGTGTTAGAGAAGAATGGGCCTCTTGGAGCTGGAGGGCCAGGAGAGACTTCCTGGAGGAGGTGTGATGTGAGGGACCCTGGGAAGAAGGAGGAGAGGCTCTGTGGAGAGGACAGAGCTGAGAACAGAAATGTACCTGCGAGGGCTCAAACCCTATTTCAATGGCATTGCCACCTTCATGGTCTGTTTGTGGCCCTTCCTCCAGGGTCATAAGTTTTGTTACACTGCGCAGGTATTTATATTTTTATTTCTAATTCTTACTATTCTGCTATCGTACTATATAGTTTTTTGTTCTAGTTTTTGCTTGCACAGGTTGCACGGTGTGAGATACCTTCTCTTCTCCTACAGCCTGATGAACCCCTATTGGTCCTTCAAAATCCATCTTAAATTATATACTATCTCAACTTTGTTCCCTAACCATCTACTTCAGGCAACATTTACGGTTTTCTCACCTATGCTCTTGCATCTATCAATCCTCAGTTCTGTACCAGATTCTTCACTGTGCAGCATGAATATGTTTCAGTGCTTCCAAATGCCCATCAGATGTAAACCCTTTGGATTCAGGAAAGAGATATTGGAATTTCCAAGAATTCTAGGGTATTCTTGACATCACAAATTACTCTGTATTTTTTATAACACTCTATTCATGTGGTTTCAAATAATGAGTGACCAAACTAATAAGCAGTGAATCATTTTCCTGTGATTGGGTTATATTAAAAGAGATTTTTCCATTAAAAATATATATTGCAAGAAATACATGATTCATTATTATGAACCCATATGATGTGACTACATTATATATTTCAATAAGTAAAAATTATCTCTACCTAATATAGATATTTGATAATAAAAAACATTAAAACAAAGGTATATTAATACAAAATAAATCCCTAATAAAATTATTTTAAAAATGAAAGATATCATAAATATTTAATATTTGAAGTTGTCCTTCTTAAAATGAGATTTGAAAGCAAGCAAAGTATCAATTTCCCTACCCTATAATCTTAATTGCATGTCAAATGGTCCAGACACAGAAAAACTTCTTTCACTTTGTGTTAACATTGGTTAAATTGTTGTCAGTATATCCAAAAGCATCCTCAAGTTAGACGTGACCACAGCATCTCTTCATATGAGCTCATTTCCTGTTTTAATGATAAAAGTATTTTGTCTGCTTGTCCCAGTTTTGGTTTTGCTGTTGAAAAACATATTGCCTTTGCATATTCTAATTTAATGAGTTGCTGATCTTACAGCAAAGTGTATCACAAAAACATTCACAATGTCTCTTTGAATTTCTTCTTTCACAATATTTACAAAGAGCTACAGCCTGAGGTGGATGCCCAAACACCGACAAACGCCAGCAACAGAGTGTTGGGTTCATCTTAATTCTCCCATTGTAGCATAATGCATAACATATAGCAGCTTCCTGTAAAAATGATGTGCTGTGTTTTCTTTTTGTGGTGCATTCAAATGTTTGTTCTGTACACCAGAAAGTCCTCAGACCTTAGATGATATACAGTAGTTGTGCAAAACAGAGGGGATACATAAAAAATGAGGCAGAATTCAGAGGAAGAAGAGACTAGAGTGTGAAGACAGCAGCCCCCCAAGGACTGGGGCAGGGCAGGCGGAGAGCCCAGAGGAGGGGGGACCTTCCAGGGAAAGACCCAGAACTAAGCAGAGGCCATGGGCAGGGAGAAGTGGACGGTAACTCAGACCAAAGCCCACCCACCTCAGCACTGTAATTTTAGAGTCCCCTAAAACTGTGTCTTGTGACCTGGGCCAAAGGGTCCCCTCAAACAAGCCAGCCCTGGCCCCAAGCTCATTTCGGGGAACCACTCCTGAGAAGATTTGTTTCTGGCCTTGATATTTAAAAATGACTTCTCACTGATTCATTAACTCAGATGGAAGTTCTTATTTATAAGACATCGCCTCGTGCCTCAGCTGAGCCCCTTGGCGCATTTAGCTACTTGTTCGGAGGGCAGTAAGTGACAGGTGGAGGAGCTCAGGGGACCTAGGTCTGGAGGGTGAGGGGACCCAGTAGCAGCCTCCAGCCTCAGACCAATCAGAACAGGAAGCAGGAGCTGCGCAAGGACGAGACGGTGGTGCGTCTGCTCCGCAGCAGAGGGGCCCGGCTGTCAATGATTCCGGCACCATCACCCCAACCCCCACTGCACAGGGATCCCAGCGAGAGTCGGGAGCCCCTCTAACCTCCACTGGGCCCCTCACCAGGGATGGAGCCACGCCGCAGGAAAAGATGCAGCCTGGAGGCGGGCCTTCCCATCCCGGCTCCACCCCTAAGGAGCAAGGAGACGCACCTCATGGGTGAAGAGGTGAAATCTGCTGCCTCTTCACGACGTGACAGACAAGCAATGCGCCAGAAAGCACATTTATAACAACAGGCAATCTGAATGAATTTTGGAGTATTTGAATCTGAATTTCTCCCACTTGTCCACTTTTCCTTCTGAATAAAGTAGAAAACCAAAGGAAATAGACAAGGGGTTAAGTTTTCTTGTGTGTTAAACATTGTAAGGATGATCTTTAATTCTCCTCTTCCCCTAAACACACTGACATTCACCACCCCGGGTCCTCAGCCTGATCCAATCTATCAGCGAGTCCTGTGGACTCCAACAGGCATCTGTCCTGGTCACTTCTCCCCTTCGGCCAGGGCACCATGGTTTCCTGCTGGGTCCCTACAACAGCCTTGTACTCGATCTCCCTGCCTCCATTCCTACCTCCATCAAATCCCCAGAAGCCAGCATGATCTTGTCAAAACACCAATCAGGTCACATCACTATCCAGCTATAAAACCTCTCAGCACACATTTAATAAAACACAAATTTCTTACTGTCCCTGCCTTTCCCTGCCCCCTGGCTGGATGGCAGCCCCCTCCTTCACTTAGCCTCGGCCACAAGGCTGGCCTTCCTTTTGCTCCCCAAACAAGCCCTGCAATGTCGACCCCAGGACCTTTGCACTAACTCTCCCCTCGGCTTGGGTTGCTCCCACTCCTGAGGCTTCCTCTCATTCACGGCACAGCCTAATGCTTACATCCTAAGTAGCCTCTCCTGACAACTTAGTACAAAATCAACACTTGCTAGTCCTTATCTGAGCTCTCCTTTTTCATTCCCTGCTGGGTATTCATCACTATCTGATATTTTCCATTTTTCTTTGTTCCTTTGTCTAATTTTCTGTCTGTTCTCTCCTGCGGAGAATAAGAGCTCATTTTTTCATGTCTTGTCCTCAGTACTTAAGAATAGTGCCTGACACAGAGCAGATAAGTGATAAATATTTGTTAAATGAATGAAAACATGGAGACAAAAGCAACACCTGGGATGGTCTCCCCACAAGCTGCCCTATAAAGAAGAACATGTATTTTCAAAATATTCTCCACCTTTACAAAACTGAGAAAAATTCATTTTTGCTGCCCCCCCTTCCCCCAGTAGTAACTCTCCTACCTGCCATGCAGGTCAGGCCCCAAAGAACACTCTCTCCTCAGAGCTTCGGGCCCCATAGAGGGGCACTTGACACAGCTAAGACCTGTCTCTCTTTAACACTTATCCATCAGTTCGTGAAGCCACCCAAAAAAAGCCTTTAGCATCTCCTGCAAGTACGTGAAAATAAAGACCTAAGTAAGAACGTAGGAACTAGGATCAAAGGACTGGAATCTCGTCTTAGTGCTGCTGCCAATCTGGGAGAAGTATGTCCCTTCTCTGGACCTCCCCTTCCTCACCTATAAAAAGAAGGAATTGATGCTGGGGAAATGGCTAAAAAAATGTAGATGAATGTGTCTGTTCATGCCTGGGAAAGATATACTGCCATTAAAATATATTTTAAAGAAAACTTGAATGAAAAAAGAAAATGATTATGGTAAATTCAGGAATCCAAAATATAATTTGAATTATGTAGAAAATTTTTAAATTATTTAGGAAAATATTGAATGATTAGAGGTATTATCTTTACATTGGGGGGTTATGTATGGCTTTTATTTTCATCTTTCTCTTTATTCTCTAAATTGTAATCAATAAATATACAATATTTGACAGCCCCTCCCCCCCCCCCCCCCCCAGTTAGTAAACCTAAAATGAGGGAAGTTAACCAGGTAATTGTTAGGTTCCCTTCTGGCCCCGACAGCCTGTGATTGCAAGCTCAGGGGCTCGAGGTGTTTGTAGGTGGATCTGCAAGTGCCTGTTGGTGTGGCAGTGGGGGTGGGAGGCAGGGGAGGGACCAGATCCAGGACGGCCCCTTAAAACATTGCATCCCCTGGACCCCAGGGCTGTATTTAGGAATGGGCTTGGGAGCCAAATGAGGCCAAACAAGGGACATTGGGATTTTGCTTGAACTCTGGGAAAAGAGGTCTTCTTTTATCATTGAGCTTATTAACTGGAACTGTCAGAGGTACCATCTCTGCCACCCCATGGGGAGTGTTTGCTTGTGAATAAAATCAACTAAGAAAAAAAGCAGACCCGAGAGATAGAACCAAACCAAAACCAACCAAACAAATATAAATACCCATCGATTTCTGTTGACTTCTTTGAACTCCTGGATCCTGCTGGGTCAGAAGCACAATCATATTTTAATCCTCATTGTTCCCTGTCCCAATAAATTTCCTTTCTTGTCTAAACTAGTCTGAGATGCATTTGTCACAACACAGATCTGACTCACAATCACAGCTAGTCACTCAGAAGTTCTAACATTGCCTTTCTCCTGAGCCCTATGCAAAGGGCTGCAGAGTCCACCTGGATGGGGCCATGGGACCACAGTGCCCCACTCAGTGCCTTTTCTCATGCGCACGGTTCACTGGGTACAGTGCTGTATGTGCACCCAGGCCCCATGGGGATAGTCTCCTCACTGTCCCTACCAGGGAGCCTCGGGCTTTGATTCTGGGAAAAAGTGAGAGTCTTACAGGCCTCTGTGCAAAATATCCAAGTCATGATTGCAATGCACTGTCATGTGAGAGCAAAGCAATGCTGGAATGAATCCTGGAAAAATTGAGACTTATTTCCACAGAGTGTGTGACTGTCACTGCCTGAACTACAGTTCCGTCTTAGCTTCAATCTTTAGTTCAGTCCCTTGGCTCCTGCCCCGTCCATCTAGTACAGACCAAGGCTGCGGTCATGGGGCCTGGAGGGAGGCTCCTGGTGCCTTCAACTGGGTGAACCTCTCCACCTGCGACGGGCACCGTGCACTTGTCACACTCAGCCTTCTGAGCTGCATCCCCCTGATTCCCCAGGTCTTGGCGTCTGAGCCCTGGGTCCCTGCTTTGATTCCCTGGCCTTTGTTGTTGTCTCCTGCAGGTTTCCTGTCCTGTGGAGGACCATGAAACTCTCGGAAGCCTCCGGAGCCTTCCCCAGGTGGGGTGGATGCTTTTTCTTTCTACCTGCAGTTGGATGAGGTTCTCCTTACTCTGCACCAGACTCTGGGTGCACCAGCTGACGGAGCCACGGCCTCTGCCCTCCAGTAGCACCAATCAGTGGGGGGAGGATAATTACAAAACAATTCTGTGATTCAAACAACACAGGGAGCTTTCAGGCAAGAAGAGAAACACCTAAATGAGCCTCAGGATTCTTTTTGGAGGAAACTACAGCTCAGCTCAGTCTTAAATGATGAATACAGGCAGTACAGGTTGCTGGAGGGGTGTTGTAGGCTGAGGGTCTGGGCGAAGCAGAGGTGTGATGACAAGAACTTCAGGGAACCACAGGAGAATACAAGCAATGAGCAGGTGCTGCGTGAGGCATGGAGCAAGAAGTCTCTGGAAACAAAGCAAGAGAATGGAGGCCACAGAGGCTGGTATCAGCCTAGCGGGTCATAGGAGGGAGCCTGAATATAGCCCCGAAGGCAGAGAGGAGGCGACACAGGGACTTGATCAGGAAAGTAACCGCCATATTTGCTTGTCCAAGAGTTCACTTGGAGGTGTGATTTGGATGAATCTGCTGGCTGTTGAGACCAGGGTACTTGCCTGATCCTGAGCATTTCTAACCTCAGACCCCACCCAGTGGATCAAACATCTTGCAGGCTGACCCCAACTTGGGTGTGGCTCAAGGCCATCATACCCATTCAGCCATTGTGACGGGATTTTATCCAGACTGTTCCAAGAATGCCCTCATCCCAAAGCCCAGGATTTGCTCTTGTCTACTCTCCATCCCTCGGACCTATCTCTGGGGTCTCAACCCAAAGCTCAGGGCACCCAGTCTGTGGCGCCTACTGCAGTGCCCACACTAGCCTAATAGCCGTGCAGACCTTAACTAACGTAATCATCACAACACAAAATTTTGCTTTGTTCACTTTGCAAACGCTCTGAAAGATTAACTGACTTTTCTGCGATTACAGCCTGGGCTTCGTGGCCTTTCCAAATTTACACATTTTCTTGTCATTTTTTCTGTTCCAAAACACTGTGAGTCCATGAGCAGTTTTGGGGCGTGCTGAGCGCCAGACCCTGTGCCCAGGGCTCAGCAAACAAAGGTAAATAGAACCCAATTCTGCCCCCAAAGGAGCCAGGACCTGTCGCAGCAAATATTTAACCAAGAACCAAAACACAGAGAGGCTACATGATTTTTTCCAGCAGCACACAGCTTCCTGGTCACCCCAGAACAGGTTCTGGATTAGAACTCAGCACTCCAGACCCCCTGGCCTATTCTGTTGCCGCCATCCAGCATTAATCTGGAGGTGCTGTGAGAAATCACCTCTGGGGACATGCTAATCAGACTCTGGTCTGCTGCCGACGCATCTGAGAGTCTGAACTAGAATTCCTCATCAGCTAGATGCTCTTGGAAACCGGCTCCCTGATTTTAGAGGTAGCTTTCTAACTAAACTGCGTGATGAGCCCAGCTCATGCTTTTTAAAAAGGAATCAGGGAAATGGCAAAAGGCATTCAGCAATCAATCTGTCTGATGGCAGCGTCCAGCCCCGGCAGACTGACTTTTCCCCAAACGCACGGCAGAGACAGGACCACACAGCCAGCAGCCGAAACCCAGAGCCTCGTCTCACCTGAGCAGGGTCTCGCCCGGGCTCCTTTGTCACAGCAGTCGTGGGATCCCAGCCGGGAGAGTCCTGTGTTCTGGCGTGGCTTGTCTGGGAAGCACCAGTGCAGCTTCTAGTTTCCTTTCATGAGGCAGTCGTCAAAGCATCCTCCGGGCTGCAGAATGAAATCTGGATCCAGGAAGCTTCTTCAGGGCTGGCAGGGTGCTTGGCACCGCCTGGCACGACCAGCCACGTCCGAGCTCCAGCCAGACTGCTGACCTGGCACCGGCGCTGTGTGATATAACGCGCTCGCACAGGGAGCCTTTAACTGTCTCGTCCCCGAGCTCAGAGCCCTTGAGTCTCTCTGAGATGCACGCTCCCGCGATGCCACTGTTCTGACGCCCGAGCTTCTCTCTGCCAGGGCGCCAGCCGTTCAGGGGTTCACAGCCCAACCCCTGCGAAAGATGCCAGCCGAGAATTGGTCATTTTTAGCAAAGCAATTATTAATCCCAAGGCCTCTGTTTAAGTTATTCTCTCTTATTAGTAAGCCAATTAAAATAGCTTTTCAACATTAAGATTATTTGTAAAGATTCTATTGTTGTTCCATAAATACCTATCGACTGAAGTCATTTTATTTTATAAAAAAAAATCCAGCAACTGTTCCTTCATTCCTTTATGACATGTTGTTCTCATTTAATTTATATGACTTTAAACTCCATATGGAAAGGATATGGTTGACTGGGGAGACATGGATATTTTGAAAACTGTAACTGCATAGGAAATTAATAACGCACATTAGAATATGGGTTATGTTGTTGGAGGAATGCGAGAGACACGGAAGGAAGGCATAGAATTGAGGCGAGGGAGACCTGGGTTCCAGTTCCAGATCTAAGACGCACATAACTGTACAGATGTGTGCAAGGGATTTGGTCCGTGGTTTCAATATCCTCTCGGGCTTGCGAGCAGTCACACTAGGTGATTGCCAAAGTCCCTTCCAGTGTCACCACTCTGATAGTTTTTCTTTTCTTGAGCCAAGAAGAGAGAGGCTACCTACTTGTAGTTTTGGAAGCCGTGTAATCATTAGCTGAGGGAGTCATTAGAATCCCTAGAAACTCACAGGCTTGGACTCATCGGCCTGCCTCTTCTGAGCTCTGTAACGTGGACAAATCTTGGAAAAGATGAACGTGTCTTCATCCACAAGATGGGGAGGTATTACCTGCCACCTGGGTTGTTACAGTTGTTGTAAGAATTAAATGAGTTGTTACATGAAAAACCACCTAGAACATTGCTCGGTCCCTGGTCCATGCTCAGAAAATGTTCTCCACGATTATTACCCTACTCTGTGGTCCTGGTTCTACCACAACTATCCTGCTAATGTACAATCTCTCTAGTACTGGATATGCAAATCTCTTGTTGTATACACTGAAGAGTCCTAGTCTTATTGAGATAGGATCCTGCTGATGCTTGTGACTATAAGGCCACATCTCTGTGCTTAAGAGGCAGGACCATGCCTTAACAAAAACAAACAACATCTATTGAGCATTTACTATATGCTGGGGCACTCTGTAAAGCATTTTTTCTACATTATCTTCCGTGTTTCAGGGCACCACGTAAAGCGTTTTCCTTTCAATAACACTTTAAAATATCCCCAATCATAAAACAAGTTAATACTAATGTAGAAAAGTTACACACTTTGACCAAGGTGGTAGATCTAGTTAGGGGTGAATCCACAATAGGAACCCAGGAAATCTGAATCAAAACCTTCCCAACGGGTGAAGTCATTCATCATATGAATTACCTGAGGAAAAGGAGGATTTCAACCAGAAAGTAGAAACTGAGATGATTATATAGAAGGGAAGGAGGGGTTAACCTTTTCTCTTCAGTTTTTCTTTTTTCATGTATGACCGTGATCTCTGACATTTTATTGGTTCACAGACCTTATAAAAATTTTTTAACTATGGACCCGGAAAATATTTATTGGTAGATTAATTATATATATTGCATACTGAATAATAATAATTAATAGTGACAACAATAACAACTGAGCTCCTGAACCTAGAAGGAAAGTGTCTTTCTGCCTCCAGCCCTTTTTGGGGTCACTACACTGACCTCTATTGATGAAGCTTAACATTCCTCCAGCCAGCAAAGGAGACAAGTTCACAGGGTCCAGCTCCAGTAGCACAAAGCAGAGCAAAGAAGGGTGAATTTGGAGCTGAAAGAGCATACTTAATTACTGGCATACGACCCAAAGATAAATGCCTGAGAAGGGGAAATGCAGATGAGCAGAGAGGAACCGCCTCTCCTTCCAAGAAAAATCATGATCCACTGAAAACCTCAGAGATTTTGTGCTTTAGGATTAAAAAAAAAAAATGAACAAACAACAACAAAAGCCTCCTTCTCTCCACTAACCTATCTGTCGTTCATGTTCATTAAATCAAAAAATTGTACTGACCTGTCCAATATGTGGGTCACAGTGCCAAACATCTTTTATAGACTTTGGGAGATGTCTTTATGTCCATCTTGAGTGTTCATTCCCCAATAAAAGGGACCTCAGTGTCCTTCTTATCAGTTCCTACTAGTTCTGGGTATTATTAAATTTATACATTTCAGTCTAGGTTTTTTCATATAACTTTACACAAGCAGTTCCCCTTCCAGTGTAACTTTTTTCATGAGTCCAAGTCAGCTAATGAGACCTCACCTCGTTCCACCTCCATGTGTTCTACACATTTCTATTATGACAATGAAGTTGCCCAGATACAATTATTCGTTTATACATACAGTAGCCCCCCCTTATCCACTGGAGATCCCAGTGGATGCCTGAAACCACAGATAGTACCAAACCATATATATATATACACACACAAACATATATATGAAAAAACATAGTGTGTATGTATATACACTATGTTTTTTCATATATATACACACCTATGATAAAGTTTAATTTATAAATTAGGCATAGTAAGAGATTAGCTAATACTAAAATAGAGCAATTATAATAATATACTATAATAAAAGTCATGTGAATGTGGGCTCTTTCTCTCTCAAAGTATCTTATTGTACTGTATGCTCAGCCTCCTTCTTGTGATGATGTGAGATGACACAATGCCTCCGGGGAGAGAGGAAGTGAGGTGAATGACATGGGCACCCTGATGTAACGCTAGGCTGCCATTGACCTTCTCGTGTATCAAGAGGATGTGTGAAGGAGGATCATAGAATCACAATGATCCAGATGGCTGGGTGTCAGCAGCAGACGATGTCAATGGTTGGGGATCCAACAAAGAGATGATTCACGTCCAGGGCGGGATGAAGTGGGATGGTGCAAGTTTCTCCACACTACTCAGAACGGGGTGCAATTTAAAACTTATGAATTGTTTACTTCTGAAATTTTTCCATTTCATATTTTTGGACTCTGGTTGACCTCGCGTAAGTAAACCATGGAAAGTGAACCCACGGATAAGGGGGGACTACTGTATATTTTTTTGGAGGACCCTTTGGGACAAAGGCTGTGTCTTATTCATCTGTCTCCCTAACCTCTGCAATATTGAAAAGTGTGACTGGATGCTTCTCTCTTGTAGGTGGCTGTCCTGTGCACTGTAGGATGTTTAGCAGCATCCCTGGCCTCCACCCACTAGGTGCCAGTAATACCCTCCCAGTTGAGACAACCAGAAAAATCTCCTGACATTGCCAAATGTCTCCAGGGGGCAAAATCAACCCCTCTTGAAACCACTACACTAGTCTGATTACTGAGTCGGAGTTAAAATTTGAAAGAAGAGTTGGTGAACAAATACCAAATTATAATAGAATTCATTAAATGTAATATAAGATGCAGCCATTGGACAACTAATACCTATCAACTTATTTCTCGATGAAAGAGCAACCTACAAATTCATTCATTAATTTATTTAATTAGTGAATTGAATGCATATACCCAACATTTAGTATATTTTAAGAACTATCCTAGCCCTGAATGTAAAGTTGTAAGAAAAATAAATTTCTGTCCTCAATGAAAGTCTTTCAAAAGCACCTACATACACGAATGCACACATATTCCCAGCTAACAAATGCAATCATCAGTCAGTGCACTGATTAATGCCTTGCACAAATAACTGTTGTTCCTGCCCTGTGTTAGACACTACCATGCCTAGTGCATGGATTATGAAGCAATATAAGACACAATTCCTGCCCTCAGGCAATAGTAGTTTGAGAAAACCTAGCAAACAAATGAGTGCAATAAAATATTCTTTATTCATGCAATAAATGTTTAGGCAGAGTGCTACATACTGGTAATAGAAAACACAAAATAAGAAATAAGGAAGGATATTATAGGTAAGGAAGACCACAGGGTCCAGGGTGTACCTGCCCTAGACCAGGGGAATATTTGCAATGATTTTCACACACGCTCATAAAATGTGGAATCGGATACACCTCGTCTTGAATCTGGGTTGGCTGTAGCGGCTCGCTTCTAATAGAATGTGGCAGAAGCGACACCAAGTGACTCATGAGACTAGGGTATCAAAGATAATACAGCTCTACTTGCCTCTCTCTGTCTTGGGACCCTGCTCTGGGAACCCAGCCAGGGTTCGGGCAATATGGTTTGGCTGTATATAGGTATGCAGGCTGACTGCCCCAGCTGAGACTGTAGCCAATGGTCACATCAGTCACCAGACTTGCGAATGGGTGAGCTTTTCAATGATTCCAGCCTTCAAGTTGCCCCGTCTCTGGATTAATGGAGCAGAACAGAATTACCCCTACCAAGTCCCGCCCAAACTGCAGATCTACAAGTGAAGTAAATGTTGTCATTATTTTAAGCCACTAAGCTTTTAGGTGGTTTGCTACACAGCCATAGTAACCTTAACAACATCATATGGATTTGATAAAAATCTGCACAGTTGTAGAGGGTGCACAAAGTCTACTTTGAGTAGTTCAGGCAAGATTTCGTAGGTAGTAATATGAGTTCTATCTTGAAACACGGATGCATGCTCGCGTAACTATTATCCAGGGAGAGCGGGATGTGGTATGGCACACAATTTTAGCTCAGGGAGGACTGTGAGCACAGAGTGAAGATGAGAACTAGCACGTCCACTCTGTGAAATGTGAGCCTTTGGCCTGGCCTGCACACTGAGGACAGGGCTGGAATGGAAGAATCAGAACAATAAAGCTAGATTCAGATACGCAAAGCCTTTAAAACATTTTTTGTCGTTGTGGAAAAGTACACATAACATAAAAGTTATCATTTTAACAATTTTATAGTGTGCAATTCAGTGGCATTTAGCACATTTACAATGTTGTGCAACCATCGCCATCTAACTTTAAAATATTTTTCACCCCCAAAATCCTTCCTACCCGTTTAGCTGTCACTCTCCATTCCCTGCTCCTCTGCCCATCCAGTGCCCCTGGCAAACTCTAGCTTGTTTTCTGGCTCTATGATTTGCCTATTCTGGTTATTTCATGTAACTGAAATTGTACAATAGGTGGCCTTTTATGTCTGGCTTCTTTCACTTGGCATAATGTTTTCAAAGTCTATCCACATTTCAGTATATCGAAGTACTTCATTTGTTTTTATGACTGAATAATATTCAATTGAATGGGTATACCACATTTTGTTTACCTATTTATCGATTGATGGTCATTTGTGTTGTTTCCACCTTTTGGCTATTATGGGTAGTGCTGCTATGAGCATTTTTATACAAGCTTTGTTTGAACACCTGTTTTCAATTCTTTTGAGTATGAGCATACATAGGAGCAGAATTGCTAGGTCATATGATATTCTATATTTAACTTACTGAGGAATTGCCAAACTCTTTTCCACAGAAGCTTCAGTATTTTATACTCCCATCAGTATGTATGAAGTTCCCCATTTCTCCACATACTCATTTTTGTTATTCCTTGTTGTTATTGTTATTATTATTGCCCTCCTAGTGGATGCGAAATGGTATCTCATTGTGGTGTCAATGCATTGTGGTTTGCATTTCCCTAATGACTAATGATGGTGAGCATCCTTTGATGTGCTTGTTGGTCATTTGTTTATCTTCTTTGGAGAAACTTCTAGTGAAAAACTTTTTGTGTCACATCTGTTGTTGGGCGTTATCCTGTAAACAGTGATGAGCTCTTCACCATCAGAGCATTCGGGATCAGATTAAATTTCAGAAAAATCAAAGTAGCTCCAAGACGGAGGACTACCTGCAGGGAAATGAGACTGGAAAGGAAGGGTGGCCAGTCAGAAGATCCATGTCATAATCCCAGCAGAGATTCCAGGAGGGGCGAAGAACGAAGCAGGTAAGCTGCTTGCAATTTTATTGTACTTCCTGGTTTCTTCTTGATTCATGAAGTTGTATAACTATGCCAGTGATTGATTTCATGTGGTAGAGATTAAAAGGAGGAATTCTGGAAGCCTGAATGAGAAGGGATGTTCCACTGTTTAGGTCCCTACCTGGAGGGGATTCTCCTAAACAATCAGAGCTGAGCTTCAGTTTTCACTTTTCTGGTCAAATAATATATGAAATTACACACTTAGAGTGAATAAAAATGTCACGACTAAAACTGAATGTCACATAGTCTACTTGGAGAAACATTATCATTCTCTACGCAAATTATACGAAACAACGACAGAGGTGCCCTCTCCTGTTGCTTGTCTACATCACTCATTACTCACTCTGCGTAAATAAGCCAGGAGAAATTAATCTGCTGTTCTTCAGGAAAAACAGAATTTGGTCTTTTCTGTGTGGCAAGGATCACATATGACAGTTCATCCCTCACATATTACTCTTTCAAACACCCTAATTTTTGAGACTCCTATACTAATTTAAAACATGTCTATGTTCATTATTTTACAAAATAGCATCATTTCTTTATTGTAATTGTTAATAATAAATGTTTATGGAGGAATTTTTAAACACTGAAACCATTGAAAAACCTACCAGCCAGAGATAACCACTGCTAACATTTTGGTGTGTTTTCTTCAAGATAAATAGAGTCAGAGATGCATAGAAATATAGACATGGATTTTTAAATACAGAGATGTAGATATTAACGTATGTGGTTTTGGGCTCTCCCTCTTTATTTTCCTTATTCGTTGGTGTGTTTGGTTTGCTTGTGTACTCACAGCACTAGAGGACTCCAACTCTCCTCAACATAATTCCTTCCTGGATTCCCTTTCCAAATGCCCAGATCGCATTAGAGGATGTGAGATATACCAAGTGTCTGCACAAGGTGTCTTGGCCGGAAACTTGGATGAAGAATGATTTCCCCCAGAAGGTAAGAAAGAAAGAAAGAGGTGAGAAGTGGCAAGATCTGCGGGTTCTGTGCCTTGCTGTCTGATGCAACAACCCCACATCCTCAGGGAAATGTGGCCCCAAGATGCATCCAACCTAGGCACCCAAGAACTTTGGTCCTGAGTGTGACTCCAGGCAGCAGAGGGCCCAACTGGTCTGAAGGCCCTGGGTGCTGGGGTGTTTCACATCTCAGCAGCAGCTTCTGTGGGTTGATGATCCAATGCTCTGCTCCGCACCACCCCTGAAACCTCGGCAAGACTCGAAAACTGTGGACAATCCCGAAGAGGAGCAAGCCTACAAAGGCCGAAGGCTGTGTACTCTGACCCCAAGGAAGTGAATCTCAACTAGATAATCAGTTGTGTTATAGACAATAAAGAAATTAACATTTCATGTACACCCGGATTTGTGGCCTGAGAGGTATGTAGAAAATATTGGACATAATTGGATACAATTGATGTGTATCCAGCTTTTGGGCTCTATTTCACTTTAACTGCCAATATAATGAATAGTAATTCAAATTCAGTTTCAAAGGTTGTATAACATTCTATTATATAAAACTCCTCAAATGCTGTACATTTGATAATTGCGTGGTTCTTTTGAAGATATTACAGAAGAATCTACTGCCTCCATCTACTAACTGATATGTCGAATTGCCAAGAGCAGTGATTACTCAGACTTAATTCAGCCAAGGAAGCCGTTCCTCAAAGGATAATTAAGCAGAGACCCCATAGGTAAAGCAGGAAAAGGCGAAAAGGTGTGAGCACCATAAAATATAGTCCCCAGATACCACAGGTCCTGGAGAATCACCTGGCTGATCTGTGGGTATCCCAGCCTTTGGACGGATGTAGGGTGGAAGCCCCTGGAAGCCAGGGAATGACCTTAAATACCTGCTAGTCCCCTTCCTCCTGAGCTGAATCCTGGCGTCAAGAGCTCAGCAAAGTCTTTGGCCACCAGGCGGTAATCCCAAACCTCCCGGGCCTCTCTCCTCCTCCAGTTCAGGATGGTAGTCGCAAAGCCACACGGCGAATCCGGCAAAGCACGCATCCTGTGTCACCTTTTCCCCTTTCACCTGGTGCACGTTTTACTTTCCTTCTCTGTTCCTCTGACTTTGCCATGGAAGTTGAGCGGGGTAAGCAGGACAGAAAAGGGCACCAGGTCCCGTTCAATCCAAAATCCGTGCTTTTGTCATTTACAAGCAGCAAGACACAATAATCATGTTGTGATTGTCATCTACTTCAGGCAGTTTTGACAAGTTATTTTCTCCTTCAGCTCAGCTTTATTATTATGCCGATCGTGGGAGAAGATTTGTTTTTTTCTAGGTAACTTATGTTGATGTGTGGCCCGGTATCATTTAAACAAAACCACACGTATAGCTAAAAAATTTAAGTTTAAATCCCAGCTCTACTACAAACTAATTGTACCACCTTTGATGTATCGCTCAGACGATGTCAATCTCAGCTTCCTCATATGAAATGAAAAATACTAACACCCAGTGGACATGGCTGTTAAAAGGATTAATGAGAAATCATATGCAAAGCGCCTGGAGCAGTGTCGAGTAGAGAAGAAGCACTCCACCTTGCTTTTTTTCCCTGATCTGAATTGGGTCCCTCGTTGAAAAATAGAAAATAACTGTCCTTCTGTCTTGCAAAATATTATTTCAAGTCTCTCTCTCACCAATCTCATCAAGAAAGCAAAATAAAGTATTAACTTGGATGAAATGAAATAGCCCTTGTAAATGGGCTTTGTAAAGTGTAAATCATTATGCAATGCAAATTAGTATAGATCTTTAGTCTCCAGGACTCCATCCTCCTCCTCCCATTACTGAATCCATCAGTATAAAACATAAATATCAAAAAGGTAGCAAAAATATTTCATTCTGGTGACTCTATGTTTTATAAACACAAATGGTTTCTGTGTTGATAAGGTTGTCTTTGTGAAGACAAGATAAGCTGATCTAGTATTTCTGAGAAACTGGATATTCTGCATGCTAGGTGTGGCTCTCCCTTTTCCAGTGGTATACCTGGGAGTGGCCTGTAGGAAAATCTCGAATGCCCTCTGGGTGTTCCCTCCATGTGACCTCAGAGACGGGGCCCCTTGGGCGGGATGCACCTTCTACCAGCCTGAGAGCAAACCCAGCAGACTCTGGTGCTGCGCAGTAAGACAGCCCTCTTGCTGGCGTGGCTCAGAAGCTGAGTCCGCCCTTGAAGTGACCTGCTTTTTTCCAGCCTCCCTCATCTTTCATTCAGTCATCGCCTGCTCTTCGATTGCCCACCACCAGCATCCAAGCATGTCCGTTAGCTCAGGGTAAACTTTCAAAGGACACAGGATGTGCTTTTTCCTCCAGGGTTCCCAGGCAGATTCAGAGAGATGGACAATGGCTGTGGATATTTAATGAAGAAATTAATGTGGCAAAGTAAGAATTCCTAGAACCTGGGGGTAAGGTCCCAACTAACTGATTTAAATTTTCAGTGAGATGTTCTTCTTTCTGGCTTCCTCCAATCTGAAGTAAGATGCAGATAAAAAAATACCAAACACAGATCATCTGGCCAGTTCCACTCAAAGTATGCCGAGATAGTCTGCTCAGTAACATTTTAGCAAGAACCTGTGAGGTATTTATTAATATATATACATTACACTTGAGTAAACCAAGATTCAAAGGGTTTACATAAATTGCGCAATGTTGCACAGCTAATAAGTGTTAAAAACTAGGATTGAAACCCAGGTTATCTGGTTTAGCCCCAGTGCTGTATGCCTGGAAGTTTACAGACACGTTGGATATTGCATATCCTGTGCATAATCTATTTAAAAATGGAATTGCTTTTAGTTTGCCTCTTAATTAGTCCATTACCACTCACCTAATGTGCTGTCTCATTTCTTGCTCTGAATTAGAAATGAGAAGAAATTGAAGCAACCTATTGTTACTCATTTATGCTATTCTATCGTGGTCCTTGCAGATTTTCAATTACCCAAATCATTTCATTTTTTTTTAACTGCACAAGCCACTATCAAAACGACCCGGGTTATGGGTATATATGTATGGCACCGGGTGTAGTAACATTATTACCATCCTTTGCCGTTTTAGAGAATAGCTCTCAAAATGATATTGCCTCCTTATAACTTTAAAGACGCTATTTCGAATCCTTTCGGGCTTAAAGGTTCTTGGTGTGAAGTGGAGGTTTTGAACTCCACCTCCGGGGAAAGCACACCCGGTCCTTGCAGAGCCGAGGCACACGGCCCCGTGCCTGCTGTGAGTGACCTTCGTTGCTGAAGGAGGCGCGCACGGCACTTGCAAAAGGCCTCCTGACTGGCGGGCTGGAGCCTGCCCTTGTTCTAGCCCAGGTTTAAGATCTTGGTTTTTGCCTTGTGTTATGATGTTTCTTTTTTATCTCCCGCCTTTTGTTCTGGGATTTAAAAATATTTTCTAAAAAAATAAGAGCATTCTGTTGATTCCTGTCACATTCCTGTGAAGGAGGACCGTCGTCCTTACTGTTACGTATTTTCATTTCACAACTGGACAGAGACTCTGTGAGCAGCGAGTGTGTCAGCCTCTGGGCCCCAGCCTCCCCTGCAACATCAATCATGTATCCTGCAGGTGAGGCAGTGATCAGCATGCGCCCTCAGCCACTGGCTCCTTCCTCCACAACACCCCATAACTATTCTCTTTTTTACCTCCGGGTGTAACTGGAGCAGGGCGTCATGAGTGTCTCTCCGGGCCCAACTCTCACGATGGGATAAAAAGACCACAGCAAAGCCCTACTTCATTCTGCCTTTCCGAAAATTCACAAGCTCTCATTCATCCATGTATTCATTCAGTTCCTCAAGAGCTGCAGCGTGTTTATTCTGTGCGGGGCATTAGTGATGCTTCAAGTCCAGGGTCACAGTGCTCAGAGGAGCAAGGAGAAGGGGTGGCCCATGTGGGTGTAATCCTGGGTCCCACGGGTGCCCTGGGTGCCAGGGATGGGGAGCAGGCGCATCGGGAGACCTGGCGGGAAGGCCCGGCAGCGCCAGCATTTCAGGAGCGGGTAGACCCTGAGAATAGGTTCAGAACTGGAGAAACATTCTGGAAAGGGAGGCAGGAGAGCATTTCAAAGAGCAAGAGGGAGTTGACAGCGTCAGTGCCTCTGGAAGACGGACGGTGCAGGCCATTAGTTGGGGTGGATGGGAGGTCACGGGCAACCTTATGAACGTCAGAGAGGAGAAGAGAAGGTAGGATATTAAATTAATGAAGAGAACACTGGTTCGATCCCAGGTCTGGAGCGTCGGAGGCAGGAAACAAATTGTAGTGAGTAGATGAAGCCTAACTAGGATCTCAGGAAGAAGCAATGAGTGTGCTTAACCTTCTCAAGGAGTTTGGGTTGGATTGTGTCCTCCAGAAACAGAGGCTGAAGTGCTAACTCCCAGTACCTGTGAATGTGACCTTATTTGCAAACAGGGTCTTTGCAGATGTAATTAAGAAGAAGCCATTTGGGTGGGCCCTCCTCCAATATGACTCATGTCCTTGTAAGAAGATGAAAATCTGGACAGACAGGCAGGGAGAAGGCTCTGTGATGACCCAGGCAGGGTTTGGAGTGTGCAGCTGCAAATCAGCCAAAGATTGCCAGTAGCCATCAGAGGAAGGACAGTCAAGGAAGGAGTCTCCCTGTATTCGTTTGCTAGAGCTGCCGTAATAAAGTACCACAAACCGAGTGGCATAAGTAACAGAAATGCATTGACTCACAGTTCTAGAGGACGGATGTCCGAAATCAAGGTGTTGGAGGGTCCACGTCCCCTCTGGAGGCTGTAGGGCAGGATCTGCTCCAGGTCGTCTCCCAGTGCTGGTGGTTTGCAGGCTTCCTTTGGTGTCCTGGACTTGTAGACGCCTCACTCCAAGCTCTGCCTCCACCTCTGCTGTTATTGTCCTTGTGCGGGTCTGTGTCCAAATTCCCCTTTTATAAGGACACAGTCACGTTGGAGTAGGGCCTACCCTCATGGCCTCATCTGAACCAATTACATCTGCAACGTCCTTAGTTCCAAGTAAGGTCATACTCTGACCTACTGAGAGTTGGGACTTCGACATACGAATTTGTGGGGACGCAATTCAACACATACCATTTCTCTAAAGGTTTTAGGAGGCGAGCGTGACCCTGCCAATACCTTGAGTTGGAACTTCCCAAACTGTGAGAAAATAAATTTCTGTCGTTTTAGGCCACTCAACTTGTAAAACTTTGTTACGGCAGCCCTAGAAAGCTAACAGAGCAGTTAAAATAAAAGGAAAAAAAATGATGACTCAAATAGGAGGTATACTGTGAGGGAAAGGATTATTTTAAGGCGGTAAAGCAAGAGAATGGAGGATGCTTAAACATGCTGGAGGCTGAGAGGCAGGGGCCTGCGGTGCTAAGAGACAGAGAATTAATGAATCCCAGGCCTGGATGGGATCAGGGGCAAGGACGGAGGGGTGAGGAGGGGTGTTTAGGATTGTTTTATTCGTGTGTTCATACAGACATTTGTTTAAACACAGGCGGGAGCAGCTGAGACTGGTTGGAAATGATGGTGAACATGAAGGTGGATGGACACAGGGCCCCTGGCAATTCATTCACCCCTTCCTGGGGGCCGCATCCTCAATGACGTCAGGACCCTTGGAGGCTGTGCAGTACCCTTTTCGCAGAGTCGCTTGCACAGGAGACAAGAGGTACCTTGTCACTCTCTGTCCTGTTCCTCTTCTGCCTTCCACTCCCATCTGTACCAGTAACAGATTCAAACTAAAAGCAGTATGCCAAAGGAGAGTGAACCAAGGGAAGTTTCTAATTCAATTTTGAATTATTTAATCAGTGCAAGGGGTCACTCACGATCTGGCATATTTCTTTTCACCGGTTTTAGAAAACGTTTGAGTCTGTTTGCTGAACACCCCATGAGCAGAGCCCCCCTCAACTACTTCACTTTCCTCTCCCCTCCCAGCCTGACCCCAGAGCTGTCCCCAAGCTCAGTTTTGCTCCCTCCTACCCCTCTCATCCCTCGGGCTGCCTCCCCCAGAGGCCTGACTCCGGACCGCTCCTTATCCTCACCAGCACCAGCTCCCCTCCCACCTCTCTCCGCCAGGAGCAGTCCTGAAAGTTGATAGCTCAGTCATGCTAAGGTCTGGAGTGGTTTTTCTCTTCTTTAATTATTTTGGTCACACTGCATGTGCTTTGACTCATATTACAAATAAAGCTCTGATGACCAATCAGTCAGAGACATTTTTACATACCTTCATTAGCTTTTGAAATATATCAAGCCAAGTCAGGTTTTTAGAAGACGTTGTTTCAGTATACATTTCAGCAAAGATCACTATGTGGTTTTAGTTTCAGCGGATGGTTTTGCAAATTAATGTGGTTCAGTTGAGTTTTGGGTTCACAGTTTGGGTCAGGTCAGGACCCTGAAAGCATTCCTAGATAAGGTGGATGATATTAATTTCTTATAATAATAATGCTGAAGACAGACATGAAAATAACCCTTTGTCTGAGACCCCACACTCCTTGCAAAAGTGCAAATGCAAGCTCTCTGAGTGATTTTCTCAAATCGGCACGAAGCCGGCGCTTTTGTGGAAGTGAGCTGTGATGCGTGCACCACTTCTAAAATAAGAAGGGTTGTGGTCACTGCCAACCGTAGGAGAGGACACTCCTGCAGCTTCCTTTAGAGAAACCTGGCACATTACATGCAAATAACTCATCTCGACCGACTCACTTGGCGGAAAAGATAAATTCAGGTGCCAGTGGGTATTCTGCCACTTAAGAATCCTCTGAGAAATTGAAAGTCTCTCACTGCAGTTTTGCTGAAACACACTTTGATCAACAGTAGGATTTTTTATTCATTGTCTTTGTTTCTATGCATTTAGTTATCGACACGCGGAATCCCTCATAAAACTATGTGCACATGCAGGAGACGGCAATGTCCATCCCTGTCGTGAACCTGCAGACCATGGGGTTCACCTCAGGCTGTGTCACGTTCCCAAACAAGGGCCGAGCAACCACTGTTATCAAAAAGGATGACCATTCTGTTCCTGAACCTCCCAAAAAGCAAATACAGAGTCCCCAGTAAGAATCTTTCAACTTCCCTTCCTTTTCCATGTTTCCTTAGACCACAAAGCCATTCTGCTGCCTCTTCTAAAACTGCTTCTCTTCACACTTGTCCATCCCTCTGGAAGCTTCTCTTCCTCCTCCCTTCCCCTCAGGACTCTGTTAGACAGATCTTCTCCGTCTCTGGCCCAAGTCCTTTCTCTTTTCCAGTTGCCTCCTTCTCTCCATTTTTCTATTTCTTGTCACAAAAGCTCAAAAAACAAAGCAGAAAAAAACTTCCCGGTGTCAGGAGCTGTTGTGTGCGACTATAAGGAGACAATAGGCCTTCTAACACAGAAAAACTAAGGGTGGTCCCCAGGCTAACATATATTCACACAGGCGAGACCCATACTGACCACAGGAATGGTCAGTGTGAGAATTTCCACCCTTAGCCGGGCCACAAATTTCTCCTGGAGGACTCCAAGCTGGGTCACACAGCTCTATTGTCACTCACTCTCTACTGCACACAGCTGTTTACAATCCACCCAGCCCCGCCCCGGGCAGCCTGGAAAGTCTTTGTAATTTTAAACAGGCCTTGTCTCCAAGCCATCCCTTGCCCTGACCCCTCATGGCAAGGGGGGAGACGTGACTCAGCCCGCCCGTGCCAGCCCCTGGTGGGCCCTTATCTCTGCAGGCAATCCCACCAGGAAACAGCTGAGGACCTCTGTGGGAGCTGACAATTGGGAGGGCTCTCAACTCTAAATTCTGGGTTCTGAGGAACAGGGGGTGGGGAGGATGTTCCTTGGGAGCTCTCCAGGCTAAATCAATCCTTTCCCTTTCAGCTTAGAGATAAAAACCTTAAGTGTCATTCCAGCGCTCAGCACCCAGGAATGTCCCCTCACAGCTGACAGACATTGGCCTCCATTTAGAACGTGTGAGATTGCTGGCTGGCAGACCCACCCTGTGGTCTAGCAAATGCCAAGAAAGTCCTGGAAATGAATGAATTAAATAGCCATGGTCCCAGCATGCATTCTTCACCCTGAAAGTTACTCAGCACCCTAACATAGCAGATCCGGCTGTATGGGTTACAATGATCCCTTATATTTATACAGCACTTTTCGTTTACAAAGCACTTTCAAGTCCATTAGTGCATGTGATCCTCCGGACAGCCCTACGAAGCAGCAGGGAAGCTATTCTTAGTGTCTCCCTACTCTGCCCCCATAATTCTTCCTGCATACCTCCTCTAAAACACTTATCACTTTGTTCTGTAATTACTTGCTTACAGTGTGTTACAGTGGAAAGAACAAGGGCTTTGGAATCAAACAGACCTCTGTGTGAAAGTTGGCTCTGCCACTTACCAATGGCCTGATCTTAGGTTGGGCGCTTCCTCTCTAAGTCTTAGTTTTCTCATTTGTAGAAGTGGTGCTAAGAAGCTGGTGATCTCACCTGATTGTGGTGAGGATTAAATAATGGAATGCATGTGAAAGCACCAAGGCCAATGTCTAGAACTTAGTCAGGACTTGATAAACACCGGATTATCTCCTCCCGAAGGAGAATGCAAGTGACTTGAAGGCTGGTCCCACACTTTATTTTTATATCCCCAGAGCTTAGCACAGGATTTGGTACATGGGTGCATTGTTTAAAAACAAGAAAGAACATAAGTGTTGCACGAACGAATGAATCCTACTTTACAAGCAAGTAGAGGGAAGCCCAGAGTGGTTAAGTGCTCTATCTAGGGTGGAACTGGACTTCTGTTATCTTATCTGCTGTTTTCCCACTATCCAATGCTCTCAAAGCTTGTTGGTCAATCTTCCCATTAGCTAATGAAACTTTTCTCCAAACAGTCTTTGTTCAGACACCTTACTGTCACTGCTCTTAGCTTTTTCCCAATGGCCTCAAGTTTTCGAGGAAATTAAAGAGTCCCTTTTGCACAAAATGGCCAGGAAACCCTGATTGGCAGCATTCACTGGGTCTAAGCTATAGTGTGCAAATGAGCCCAGCCATAGATATGCAGAGTAAGCACCTAGCAATGAAGATTTTTTTTGAGAATTATCTGCTGAGGGAGTATAAGTTAGAGTTGGTTCAAAATTGTTTCTGTTTGATTGTTTCTGGGTAAGTGGATACCAAATTGATGCTTTCAAATTCAACTCTAATCGTGCTAACCTTTGGTTTAAAACCTTCAGTGTCTTCCGTCATCATTTATGATCAAGAGCTAAATACTCAGCCTGGACTCTGTGTCCCTAAGTAACTGATGCACCAGGACACGTCCCTCACCTCTCTCCCTCTTCTCTCTCCTCTAGCCCACTGACCCTCTTTCAGTCTTCTTAATGTCACATTCTTCCCCAGGGCATGGCTATTTCATCTCTCCAGAAACTCATGTTCCCCTTTCCCTAGTTAACTATTCCTGTTCTTCAGATTTGGGCTCAAACTTCACTTTCTCCAAGAATCCTTCCCTGACTACCCAATCTAAGTCAGCTTCCTTTATTGTGTGGTGCATAGAATCATGTTCTTTTCCTTCGACCTCTTATATCCACTCTTATGTGTATACACTTTTTACTGTGGTTATTTGAGTAATATTTGCATCCCTTTTCTAAGCTGTAAATGCTGTGGGAACAAAGATTATATTAGTTTTTCTCACTGTTGTATCCTCAGTGCTTATCATAATGTGCCCGGCTCATAGTAGGTACTCAGTGTTTGTTGAACAGAAATTTGTTAACTAGAAGAATGTTGATCTAAATCACTCAAAGGGCTGTTCCCTACTAGGCCACCCATCAGAGTAGCAGGGTACAATCAGGTTAGTCATGTTTGCTAGGCTTTTTGAAGTCAGGGAT
Organism: Tapirus indicus; assembly: GCA_031878705.1. Classification (NCBI taxonomy): domain Eukaryota; kingdom Metazoa; phylum Chordata; class Mammalia; order Perissodactyla; family Tapiridae; genus Tapirus; species Tapirus indicus. The sequence goes on along the minus strand of CM062923.1, from coordinate 4,734,537 downwards.
CACTCATAGAATAACAGTCTCAGAGCTGAAAGAGATTTTAGACATCATCAAACTGGAAACTCCCTCTCTTCACAAACCTATAAGGATATGCATTCTACTTGATAAATGGTTTTCCAGGCTTTGCCTGGGCTCATTCTGTGCAAGAGATCTACCTCAATGCATGATAGGATTGCAACACTCAAAGAGTCCTTTAAGGACTGTGTAAAGACAAGTGAAGAGGAAAATCACCCAGAAGAAATGTATCCACATTTTAAAATAAGCTATTTTAGATCAAATAACAAGCAAAAATGCAGGTAAGAAATGATAGAAATAAACCAGTCTAATTGGTGTTTTGGTATCAACTACCAATTCCTCCCTACTGGGGAGTCCATCTCTCCTTGAGCCGGGTCAACTGCGCGAATGTCTCTTTCCTGGTCTGCTCCACATTCTTCCCTGGCCCTGGCTCTGTCTCAGATCTCCATTTCTGTTGATCCATGGTGAACTGGCCTGATCATTTCTTGCTTTTGCTGTAGATATTCTAACCACCAAGATCTCTCAACATCTCTCTCATTTGCTTAAAATTCAGTACTTAAAACAGAAAATCTTTTTGCTTAAATTACAAAGGGTTTTACATGTGTCTTTCTACGACTTTTGCAGAAATCCTGTGTTTCATTAATTTCCATGTGTCGAGGATCTGGTGCTGGGGCACTATTGAGTTTCACTGAATCATCGCTATTTCTGGGTCTAATTTCTGTGGTTAGACCCAGAAATAGGGTAAATCTGTGTCTCTTGGGTACAGAGGTGCAGGAGGAGAACCCTTCCTCTGGCAGTTTCCTCAAGTGTTTGTGAATGTCCTCTACGACCAGAGCAGGAGGTTTATAGTGTTCACAAGCAATTATTTTTAGGCTGAGTGTAGCCTGGAAGGTACTCTTTTACTTTTCATTTGCCCTTTTCATTTTTTTTTCCCTTCTTCTTTGCTACACAAGGCCCTTGACAGTGTCCCCATGTTACAAAGACACTCTTGCCCCCAGGCCTTGAGTGAATTCGCTGTCTGTTTAATACCTACTCCATATGGGATAGATTAACACAAAAAGCTTTAGCCTTGTACAACACTCAGATGCTTTCATGTAATGGCCATGAGGATGGGGGTGGAACATGAACACATAAGTGGGTGCGTGTACCAAGAACAGAAATCCATTGAGTTCCCCCAGACCAGACGTCTACATTCTCGAGAGCTCTCAGCAGCCAATAAATTTGACTTGAACTTTTTTATTTCATGCATTCTGCTGTTAAAGCAAACCCTCCTTTCTAAACTAAGTATAATTGCAAGATACTATTTTGAGTGCCAAAAATGTCAACTGTAAGTTGCAAACATGGACACATTTAAACAGAACCATATGTTAGATCGAAAGAAAAAAATCAGAAACAAACCAATCATTCTACCTTTTGCTGAAGAGATAAATTGCAAAGAAGCAACCATGTCAGAAAATAATTATGGACCTGATGATTGTTATGCAATACTGTATTAATACATTTTTACCAGAAAAGAATGTCATCAGTGCTTTATGAACATCACTGGTAAAATAGAACTTTATAAAAATCTAATGCTTTGAGGGCAGAGGCACGATGCTAGTGAAGTTTATTCAGCATCTAATTAACATATTTCATTCTGCACCAAGGTCATTGCACTGAGAGTTAGGAAAGTTTGGCTTTGTTCATGGTCTGTCAATAACCACCCTTGTGACCTAGGATGGTGGCCTCCTATATCACTCAAATGATATCCAGAGTCTTGGCCAGGTCACACATCATCTGTCACTATCACCTCCCCCCCCACCACCACTAACCTTCCTCCTTGGGCTCATCTCATGCTTAGGAATATCTTACAACCTAGGTTGGTGGTTAAATTCAAGTTCTGTATATGAGGAAACCGAGGTTCAAGGATTTCAAGTAACTTATCCAAAGAGGTAGAGGTAGGCAATTGTAGGGTGAGGATTCTAAACTTTATTTTTTTAAGACCTGTTATTTTCCACTGGGCCATGAGATAATCTTTTCTTTATTTTAATAAGCTCACTCTGGTTTCATTGGTTCATCTGTACCAAGAGCAGTTTGGATTATCTCTCTATACCTCAAGTTGTAGTACGTTTATTAGAGAGGTACATGAACCATTTTTAGGTAGTCATAGATAAACTTTAGGAAAAAATAGTTACACACACATATACACATATATGTGTGCATATATATGTTTTGAAAGCATAAAACTAGTTTATTAAATCCAGGATTTAATGGATATTGTTGCTTAAGTTGAAACTAAATTTAACATAAAATGTGAACTGATTTTCAGTAATATTTAGACATAATTATACTGTATATGGGGAATGAAGACATGGCAAAAATATATATATGAAGTTATTGCCCAAATACTTGAAATTGTAAAACAATGAAGTGGATGATGTCAAATAGTTCTTCCAGCTCTAATAGTTCAGGAATCAGTGATTTTCTTTATCCAGAAAAAAAAAAATAATGTTTTTAAAGTAAGCCCAAATGTAGAATAACTGAGTGATAGAAATGCAGGGAAACATTAATTTGTAATAATCCACATGGTAATACAACGGAGATTGACACTGAGCTTTAGACAACTTCTAACCATTTGATTTTTAGAACAGACCCCTCTGGTCCCTGTGACCGTTCTCTCCATTTGAGTGTCTTTAAGCTGCACATCCAGCTGTCACGCACAGAGGTCTTCAGACCAGGCCTGTTTGCAATTACACCAGAGTGAAACACAGTGACCTGTAACTCAGGCCCAAGTCTACTGACTGCATATTTGGAACCAACCTGACTCGAGGTGAGATTTGAGGTGGCAGCATATGAAGCATATTTCTCACTGAGCATTAGCTGGTTCTTAGGCATGAAGTTATGATAAAGAGAAGTGGAAGGAAGGTTATTGACAAATACACTACCTTTTAGGAATACGTGGCTTTCTAATCTCTTTTAAAATACCCACAGAAATAACGTTAACTCAATTTAATGAAGCATGCAAACTAATCTCAGTGCAGCTCATAAAAAAAAATAGGTGCTTTCAAGCATTTAAATTCTCTATTAATTATCGAATGGAAACTTTCCCTCTAGATAGGATGTGAATAAGCAGAAGAGTGGGTTTGCAGAAAAATAATGGTTTGGCCACTCAACATATGGTACAAAGTTTCTTCCCCATCCCCAAGCATCATTTCTTTCACTCACATGTCTCTCTCAGTCTCTCTCTCTGTCATCATCATCATCATCATCATCACCTACTTCTAGAAAGAGAAATTTCTATCCATTTCTATCCATCTATCTACCTATCTATCTAGCCTCTATCTATCATCTAACTACACATACATACAAGATGGTTGCATAGTTTGTCGGACCCAGTTCAAAATAAAAATATTGGGCCTTTGTTCAAAAATTAATGAGAATTTCATGCTGGAGACAGCAGAGCATTAAATCAGTGGTGGGACCCTGCTGAGCATGGGGCCAAGTTTGACAGCACAGGTTGCAAGCCCAGGAAGCTGGCTCTGTATACATATGTGTGTTTTATTATCCTCATTATTCCTATAAAATTCCATAAGCTCCAAAACCTTAACTTCATGTGTTTGCATAGCATTTTATCTCACAAGTGTGAATAAAAGACTGAGTCAAATCATCTTGTGAAAGAAGCAGTCAGAGAAACCCATCATACATAAAGTCTTGTTTTGAATCTGAATTATAGTAGGCAAAATATTTTTACATCCAAAGGTCTGTATTACATTGTCATTTTGCCACAGAACCATGCAAACTGATTGTAATATGTGCTAGTTAATGCATTTCTCTGAATTATCTGCCAAAGTACCTTCATATTGGGTAGTCTGAGCTTGTAATGTTTCAGTTTGCCTCCAAACTACGGTAAGTAACTTGGGACCTTTAAGTTTATCTGGGGCATAACTGGAAACTTCCATGGAAAGACGTTAGGAATACAAACCCGTGGAGCCACAACCAGGCAGCCGCACTAGTTCTGTTGGGCCCTCTTGGGGCACTTTTGATCTTCTCTTGGCCCAGCCATGTTGATTTCATCGTTCCAGATCTTCCCTGCTCCGGACAGCCCATACCTAAATGAGCTGCTCTGGTGTTCTGGCTGCTGCTTCTGGTGCATTTTCAGTATTCCTCTGTCCTCCTCAGTGTGGAGTCAACTCAGCTCTGGTTCTGGGTCCTGGTTTCTGACTCAGCTCTGCCCTTCCTGTGTGGAAAAACACTTCTCGGGCTGGTAGGCTGCCTCTCTTGAGTTAAGCGGGTTTAATTCTCCTCAACCAATTACCTCGTGTGTTTATAAAGTCCTGAGTTAAAGAATTGTCTTCAAGATGATTAGAAAGGCATGAGGGGTTGGCAAAATGGGTGAAGGGGATCAAAAGGCACAAACTTTCGGTAATAAAATAAATAAATCATGAGGATGTAATGTACAGCATAGTGACTATGGTTAACAATACTGTATTGCATATTTGAAAGTTGCTAAGAGAGTAAATCTTAAAAGTTCTTATCACACGAAAAAAAATTTTGTACCTATATGTGGTGATGGATGGTAACTAGACTTATTGTGGTGTGCACTTCTCAGTGTACACAAATAACAAATCATTATGTTGTACACCTGAAACTAAGATAACGCTGTATGTCAATTATACCTCAGCAATAAAAAAAGAAAAAACAAACAAAAAGATAGTTAGGAAAGGAAGATGTAATGACTGAGCCAAATGGGTAATTGCAATTATTCATTATCCTGGGCTCAGATGAGGCAGACCTAATGAGGAAAACACTTTCCAAAGTGATATCTACATAGGGTAAGCAGCCTGCCCTAAATCACAGATACTAGATCATAAAGAGATCTTAGGGATCACCTAGGAATCTAACCCTTACTTTATATGTGAGGGAACTAGGCATGGGGAGATTGTGTCCATCTTTATAACATACGTGCAAGATAGAGTTGCCCACAGAATACATTCATAAAGTCTTAGCCTGACCTTCAAAGCTTCTTATAATTCGCTCTCAATCTTATTCCCTAGCCATATTGGACTAATCATAGTTCTTAACCACAAAAAGCACATCACCTCCTTTTCATATTTAGTCATACTTTTCTCTTTTGAGTGATGACATTTCATCTCCTCTATTTTCTCGTGTGTCTGGTCAATCTATTTCCTATTTACCATACACATTTCTGGGAATCCTTTTGTGTTGTCATTTAAGTCTGTCATTGTTATTCAAGGCTTTTGTTAATAAATTTTATCAAAATGTACTTTTCATACGTTGACTGTGATTTCTATAACGTGGTACCCATTAGGCTGTGTTTTGGACATACAAATTGGAATATGGCATACTCTTGGCCTTCAAGGAATTCAAAGCATAGGAAACTGATCTAATCGAAAGGACCTTAAAGACAGCAGCGTGGAGCGCAAGGACTGACATGTGCCTAGGGGGGCACAGAGAAGGGGTGTCTCAGTGAAGGCCTCCTGGAGCAGGTGGGGCCTGAGTGGTGATTCCACAAGTCACTAGAAAGTCTCTGGATTAGAAAATTTGAGTCAAAGTATCAGCAAATAAAGAAAGGAAATCCTAACAAAATAACACATTTCAAAATTCATTAATATTCCAAGAGATTATTGTAATGCTTGCACAATTCTTCCTGCTGTAAGGGTAAGGAGGATAAGGAGGGCTCTAATTCTTATTCTTGCACATGATTATATTTCTTGCTTTCCACAATGAGAGAGCTTAAGAAGAGCATATGCTCCCCAGTTAACAACTGAGCAAAGTAACTTGAAAGGAAAAAATAATTGTATTGCCAAATATAAGCAAGAAATTCTGAGTGCATTCTGCAAATGAATTTCACTGCACGTTAACTAGCATGCCGTCTTCTCAAAGAAAAGCAGCACAGAATCAGAAAATACTAACATTATCGTGATTCTTATAGACTATACCAGTTTCTTGGCTTTTATGAGCCTGTGAGGTCAAGAGAAGACCAAGTAATTTTTTTCACAGGTCACAGAGAACCATAAGCCCAGAGTTGTAAGTAGTTTATTGTCTTTGCATTCGCCATGGGCTTTATTCCTCTTGCTGGTATAACACCTTTAGGGTGAAATTCAAGAGTGTTGTTACCTTATGGTAAAAAGCACTACAAAAGCCAAGTAATGACAGATGTGCCAGTAATTTATGGAAAGCCAGAAGCAGCATGTGTAGGCTTTAGTTACCAGGAGGTCAGTTTGAGGCAAGAAAAGATCAGTAAAGGTCTAATACAGTCTTTCTTTCCATTTAAGGCAGGGAAAGGATTAATGTGAAAATTGTGATAAAACAAAAATATATGGCCAATGGTAGTGAACTCACTAGGCATAGATTTGTCAGGCAACCAGAGTGAAAAAGCAACGAATCTGGTCTATTGATTACGTTCACATGGGATCCAGGAGCGAGATTTTTCGCTCAGTGTGGACACAAGTGAGCGGCTCAGCAAACACCTGAAGGCTAATGAAAGCACTCCTGCTGTCTGGATGGCTAATTGGCTGGTATTTTTCAATCCTGGCAGGGGTGGATTTTCCGAAACGAAGTAGAAAGATCGTAATAATTCAGCTGGCAGCATTTTTACAAGGCTTTGGAAGGCACTCTCAGGGATCGCTATTTCTTCCCTTCTAAAATCCCTTAAAGGTTATCTTTTCATCAATAGAATACTCATACTGCATTTTTCAAAGGTCTCCAGTGCCCGTAGAAGGATTGAAATAATATAAGCCCAGAAAAACATGCTTTAAAAACAATGGTGACATTTCTCAGCAAACAATTGACAATTTCCTATGTTTGGTTTGCCTCTGATGGTAATTAGTTAATAGTGTTTAACTTGGTTCATTTTGAGGAGGTTGTCAAGATAATGTAGCTCTATTGCCTTTTAATTATTTTAATCATTAAAACATTGCACTGATACGTTCTCACTGTGTGGGAGTTGCAGCTTGTAAACACAGAGAAGGAAACCGATTTAAAGCTAATAGAGGAAGGGCAGCAAATGGGTTAGTTAATTGAACAAACCCTCATTGAGCACCTACCATGTGCCAGGCACTGTGCTTAAAGCTGGGGAGATGTAAAGAGGAATCAGCCATGGTTAATGCCCTCCAGAGGTAAAGAGACACATATAACTAACTATAAGCCATTTGATAAGAGATCTAATAGTGCTATAAACAAAGCATTATGTGAATGCAGAGAAGGGAGCAATCCATTTTGCCTGGCAGGGTTGGCAAAGCATATCGGTTTATGTCCTTTCAATGGAAAACAGCCAAAAACACAACCCAAACTGGCTTAGAGAATAAGGGAATATTTATTAAATAGAGAGGCTAATACCTGGTCGCAGTAGGATCAGGTTCAAGGACTCAGTTGATTTCACCAGACTCTACTTTTCTCATCCTTTCTTGGGTCCATTCTCTGAGTGGGAGGGTTGGCTTCATTTTTAGATCATGTGTTAGGGCAAGATGGCAGCATCAGCTCCAACATTGCATTTCTTCCAATGTCAAGAATAGCAGGCATAACACCTGCATGTTTCACAAAGACCCAGCAGAAGTCATTTTGTATCTCATTGGATCTGAATCAATTAAGGGATATGTATTATTCTGATTGGCCATTTAGAGTTCACCCACCACAGGTCCTGTAGGTGAAATCCACTACATCCAAACCTCATGGGTTAAGAGCCTTGAAAAAAGTCTCTCCTTCCAGAAAAAAAAAATCATAATATTGGTTTAGTAGAATAAGTTTGAATGGATGTTGGGCAGCAAAAATAAGTGATATGTGAACTGGATCTAAAAGATGAAGGTAAAAAATGAGGCTAGGTGTAAACAGCAGTTTGCCAGGCAGACAGCATGTGAGGAGGAAGGCAGACACAGAAGTGTGAAGACAAAGGATTTTCAGGAAATAGTAAACATTTGATAGGGGTGAGGACTGACTGGTGAGGCAATGAGATGACCTAAATACCACACTACATAATTAACCACTATATTATCACCTATGTATCTTCATGACTTATTTCTAAGGGTTGATCTTAGAGTATACATGTTGTCTCTCAAGGAAAAGGCACACACAGTTTGCTGATTTGGATCTGCGGGACACATCCTAGGAAACATGTGCCCAGGATAGCTAGAGAGGAAGGTGGGAAAATAGGTAGGAAGCCCTCTGCCTGTTTCTATGTACAAATATATATTCCCAAAACACCCTAAAAACAGGCTACATTTATTTTCTTTCTCTCTGTCCATTCATCACAAGATAAGAGTACTGATGAATTAGAAAGGGTGAAATTACTGTATGCTGAGAATTATTGCACCCAGAATTTTTTTGCCCACGTAAACTCTATTCCACTTCCAGACTTTCTGACACAGAAATCATTGAAAAATTATGATTGTGTAGCCATCTCTATGGTTAAGACCCATTGGATGAATTACCTTGACTTATTTTATAATTTTAAGTTTTCATCTAATTGGCCACAGAAATAGCTGTTATCTTCTCCTAATTTGAAGGCAAACTGTGGCTTTGGAAATTTTGATATAAACTGTGGTTAATTAGAGAGTGATGTCAGCATCGTGGCAGAGTGAGCTTCCCCCCGAGACTCTCCCCCCTAAGATACAACAAAAAGGACATTCAAATGCCAACAGAGGACATTCACACAACACAAAAGATGTCTGAGAGACCCACGTAGCCTTATGTCTGAGGGTGGAGGTGCTAGTACCTCTGGAGGAAGTGGAGGGAGGTAAGGAGAACTCCTCTCCTTCTCCAGTGACAGTGACCCTGGGACCAGGACCATGAGGCTCTCTGAGAGAGAGGAGGAAGGCGCGGCCCTCCGTGAGAAAGCCATCACTCTTCACATTCTCTCACAGCCTATGGGAAATTCCCATACAAAGGGGACTGAATTGTTGTGGGGGTGCCTTCCTCCAGCTAGCACCCCAGGAGAGCAGAAAGTGAGGAAAGAGCGAGAAACCCCTGGGATAGGGTAGGTGAAGGGCAGACCCCTCCCTGCACCTGGAACACCAGCACAGCTGGTTGGCCAGAGTGCCTGTGGACCCTGGCAGGCTCAGAACACAGTTCTTGACCCTCATCCAATGGCAGCAGGTGGAAACTGAAGCCAGATATCTTCAGAAGGAGGAAAAATAAGCCCCCGCCCTCAAGCACTGTGCAAAAATATATTAAATCTCCAGACCAGAAGGAAAATGACAAGCACCCAGAAATCAATCCTGAAGGCACAGAAATGTATAACCTAAATGACAGAGAATTCAAAATAGCTATCATTAAAAAAGTTCAATGAACTACAAGAAAATACAGATAGACAATTCAATTAAATTAGGAATTTCTTCACAAAAGAGATTGAAACTATAAAGAAGAACCAATCAGAAATGGTTGGAGATGAAAAACACAATGGAGGAGATAAAGAAAAATCTAGAATCTTTAAAGAACAGAACTGACAATATGGATGAAAGAATTAGCAATATTGAGGATAGGAATGCAGAAGTGTTCCAGATAGAAGAGGAGAGAGAACTAAGACTAAAGAGAAATGAATAAATCCTCCAAGAAATATCCAACTTAATTAGGAAATGCAGCATAAGGATTATAGGTATTCCAGAGGGAGAAGAGAGGGAAAAAGGAGCAGAGAGCTTTTTCAAAGAAATAATACCTGAGAACTTCCCAAACCTGGGGAAGGAGCTGGCAATACAAGTGAATGAAATCAATAGATCTCCTACCTATATCAACATAAAAAGACCCTCTCCAAGGCATATAGTAGTAAAGCTGGCAAAAGTCAATGATAAAAAAAAATATTAAGAGCAACAAGGCAAAAATAAATAATGTACAAAGGAAGTCCTATCAGGCTGTCAGCAGATTTCTTGGCAGAATCTTTACAGGCTGGGAGAGAGTGGAATGATATATTCAAAATTCTGAAAGACAAAAACTTTCAGCCAAGAATACCCTATCCAGAGAAAATATCCTTCAGATATGATGGAGAAATAATAACCATCCAAGATAAACAAAAGCTAAGAGAGTTCATTGCCACAAGACCCCACTACAAGAAATGCTCTAGAAGGCCGTCATGCCTGAAAAAAAAAAAAATAGAAAGGGGATACAAAGCTCTGAGCAAGGAGAAAAATAGGTAGACAAAAATCAGAAAAATTGTGGCTCTCTATCAGAATAGGTTAGCAAACAATTATAACACCAAAGATTAAGGGAAGGAAAACACCAAAAAGAAATATAACCTCATCACTTTAAACACAAACTCACAACACAAGATGGAATAAGTTGTGGCAATAATAACTTAGAAGGGGAAGAAGAAAGGGATGGAATCGACTTAGTCTAAGGAAATAAGAGGCCATCAGAAAATGGACTATTTCATCTATGAGATTTTTTATACAAACTTCATGGTAACCACTAAACCATGGTTAATCACAATATAGTATTATGAAAAGAAAAATGTATGTGGAGACAGATAAACCTAGGTTTTAAGTCTGACTGCTCTTTTCCAGGAGAGGATACATTATTCTGCCTTCCTGAGCCCTGCCATCCACATGGATCAAATAGGGATGGCCACTGAAGATCAGGTCTGTTTCTGGCAAGGTGAAGCATCCCCATGGGGTTGTTGAAAAAATCAGACCAGATCAGGCACTTGGTCCTTACACGTGCTATTCATTTGCCAAAAACATTATTTTTTCCTCAAATCTTCACACTGCAACTTCTCCCTGCTAAGTCTTACTTATCATAAGGACTAATCTTAGAAATGCCACCTGGGATTTCTCTGACTCCTCCAGGTTGTTCCCTCCATTCTAGGAACAACAAAGTTCCCTGTCCTTCCATTATAGCCCTGCTTCTGCTGGTGTAATTCCTAGACCACCAGTCTAGTTCCCTCCAGACTCCATGCAGGTGGGAACCACGTCAGCGTTTGGCCCTGTTGTATTCCCAGGGACCAGCAGAGAGCCTCGCACATCACAGACAACCAAAACTACTTGTTGAACGAATGAACAAGTTAGTGAGTGAATTAATGGGAATCTAAGTCGCATGCTTAATGATTTAGGCTCCACATTAACAGCATGCTGATTGGCAGATCTGTGGCCAGTTTGAAGTTAACTTGACCGACACAGGCAAAAAATTCTACATGATCCTTAAAGTTTATTTGAGGGTCTTCCTCTCTTTCTGTCAATCAACAACTCAGTTTATTAAGTGGGACTTTTGGTGTGGAGAAAAGAGCACTAGACTTTGAAAACACAGGCTAAATTCCAACTCTGCCCTTCATATTTGATATCATTATTCCACCTGTCTGAGCCTGTTTACTAACGTATGGATGGAGAATAATAATTGCACATGTATGTGTATACTTTTGAAACTTATTTAATTTATATATGTTAAGTACATACTATGATTAATAGTCATATATAACTTCATATATATATATATGAAAGTTAAATAAGAAAATAAACAAAAAGCTTTGTAAAATGGAAAGTTGTATTTAAACATACAGTGTAACTACAAAACCAGATCTACATTTGATTTATGTGTGGGCACAGTCCAAACCTAACCAGGAGAGTCCAGGTCAACCTTGCCAAGAACAACCTTCCAGGCCTCTCTCCCTTCTCCCCTTCCATTCCTCAGTGACCAGTGGATTTGGGGTGGCAAAATGAATTAGCTGTGCACGCTCTTCTTTCTGTCAGGTGCACAAAGTGAGTTGTCCTGGGCACTGGCCCCAAGAGAATTTTGTAACAGCAGCACAGACACATCTCATCACAGCTTTGCTTCTTCATTTGTAAACTTGTCTCATAGCCTAAAGAAAATTCATTTGACATCTTCTGATTCATTACTCTTCAATCACTAAAACATTGTTTGGCAAAAGTAACTTCATGTCTAGAATCCTTACAAGTTCGTTTTATAGGTCTTAAGTTTTTGTTCTAGAAACAGAACCTCATTGTGCTCCCTGCTCCAGCCTTACATACACTTAAACACCTACAGGTTTGAGATTGGTTTGACATTTAGAATTTAACATTCATGCTGATTTTAAATGTAGTCAGAAACACCCTTCTTTCTTTCAGCAAATGAGTTTTCAATTTACCAATAAGAAAAGCACAGTATTCGACCATGCTAAACCTAACTTAACTTTGCATTTGTTGTATAATTAATATTAATTGCATATGCATTGATTTTGTTCTTCGGACTAATGGGGTAATTTTAAAAGAAAAGCTTGTTTCAGTAATTAAGCAGATTAAAATAGATAACGTATATTTCTTGTTTAACCAGTCCAATAATTGAGTTCCACTAGTTTAAATTCGCATCTACTCCCTATTTAATCAAAGTTAAATGCTATGTTTATCCTAAAACTAAATAATGTATGGATAAGACATTTAACTCAGAGAATTGCATTTCAAAAATCACCATGACTATGTATGTGTTCTTCTTACTTAAACTTCATCAATGATAGGCTTTCTTTGAGAGTGTTCTATATACTGAGGTTGTTTCTGAAACCACAATGATGAGAGCAACATTTCTACATCTCTGAGATGATACAGTCTATCACACTGTGGGCCTTACAGTACCATGGGCCCAAATAGATAAATAGAGCAACCACAGCAGCATAAACAATGATCCAATCACAGGCCCACATTAGCAACACACCTAATTGTTGTATATCAAAACAACAGCACAGCTGGAGAAACCTGATTCATGTGGTTTTCACTCTTAAGGATATAAAAGGGCTTTACAACTCATAGACTAAGGGAATTGGAAAGATTCCATGAGCTTCCAGATGCAGAATTCTTTCATGCATAGAGAAAGCTATGACCCGGAATATGCAACACAACAGTGAAGGAGAAGAACAAAGTTGGAGGACTGACACCATCCGACTTCAAGACTTACTATAAAGTTATAGTAATCAAGACAGGGTGGTAATGGTAAAAGAACAGACTGGGGCTGGCCTGGTGGCGTAGCAGTTAAGTTCACGCATTCTGCTTCAGTGGCCTGGGGTTAGCCTGTTCGGATCCTGGGCACAGACCTACTCACCGCTCATCAACCCATGCTGAGGCAGCGTCCCACATAGAAGAGCTATAACTCTACAACTATGACACACAACTATGTACTGGGGCTTTGGGGAGAAAAGAGAAAAAAAAAAAGAATAAATCAATGGGATGGAATAGAGAGCTCAGAAATAGACCCCCATAAATATTGTCAACTGATCTTTGACAAACAAACAAAGGCATTACAATGAAGCAAAGATAGTCTTTTCAACAGCTGGAAACAACTGAACATCCACATGCAAAAACAATAATATAGACACAGACCTTACACTCTTCACAAAAGTTAACTCAAAATGAATCGCAGACCCTAATGTAAAATGCAAAGCTATCAAACTCCCAGAAGGTAACATAGAAGAAAACCTAGATGACCCTGGGAATGGTGATGACTTTTTAGATACATCACCAAAGGTAAAATCCATGGAAGAAACAATTGATAAGCTGGACTTCACTAAAATTAAAAGCTTCTGCTCTGCAAGAGACAATACCAAGAGAATGAGAAAACAATATACTGACCGGGAGAAAATATTTGCAAAAGACACATCTGATAAAGGAGTATTATCCAAAATATACAAAGAACTCTTAAATCTCAACAATCAGAAAAAGAACAACTCAACTAAAAAAATGGGCCAAAGATCTCAGTAGACATCTGATCAAAGAAGATATACAGATGGCAAGTAAACATATAAAAAGATGCTTCATATCGTATGACATCAGGGAAATGCAAATCAAAACAATAACAAGATACCATTACACACCCATTAGAATGACCACAATCTGGAACACTGACACACCAAATGCTGGCAAGAATATGGAGCAACAGGAACTCTCATACATTGCTGGTCGGAATGCAAAATGGTACAGAAACCTTGGAAGCAGTTTGGTGATTTCTTACAAAACTAAATAAACTCTTACCATAGGATCTAGCAATTGTGCTACTTGGTATTTACCCAAAGGAAAGGCAAACTTACGCCCACACAAAAAAATCTGAACATGGGTATTTATAGCAGCTCTGCTTATAATTGTCAAAACTTGGAATCAACCAAGATATAGTAGGTGAGTGGATAAATAAACTGTGGTACATCCAGGCAATGGAATATTATTCAGCACTAAAAATCAGTGAGCTATCAAGCCATGAAAAAACATGGAAGAAACTTAAATGTGTATTACTAAGGGAAAGAAGCCAATGTGAGAAACCTACATACTGTATGACTCCAACTATATGACATTCTGGAATAGACAGTAAAAAGATCAGTGGTTACCAGGGATACGGGGAGAGAGAGGGAGGGATGAATAGGCTGAGCACAGAGGAGTTTTATAGGTCCATGAAAATACTCTATGACACCATAATGATGGATACATGCCCTTATACTTTTGTCCAAATTTGTAGCATGTACAACACCAAGAGTGAACCCTAATGTAAACTATGGACTTTAGGTGATGACGTGTCAATGTACGTTCCTCAGTTGTAACAAACGTCCCACTGTGTGGGGGATGTTGATAATGGGGGAGGCTGTGCATGTGTGGGGGCAGAGAGTACAAGGGAAACCTCTGTATTTTCCCTTCAATTTTGCTCTAAAAAATAAACTGGTCTAGAAAATAAAGTCTATTAAACAAACAAACAAAATGTAGCCACCATGCGTGAGGAAGATACAGAAGAGACCTATGTGAAGAGGAAATGAGGTCCCTGGACACAGCCTGGCCTGAGTCCTCAGGAACAGCCCCAGCCCACTTGTCTGCTCTGAGTGGGAGGCTTCATGGAAGCAGAACCTTCCCACTCGCCATAGCAGAGAGCCAACATGGCTGACTCTGCATGAGGCAGATCAGCCGTCCATACCGGCCCAAACTAATTAGTAAAAAACAGAAATGATTGCTATTGTTTGAAGCCACTGGATTTTGGGGTGATTTTTTTAGCCAGGATGGGTAGTGGGAACAGAGAATCAAGAGATAAGGACTCTGTTTCAAATCAGCTAATAATTCATTGTGGGATCTTGGAAAATAATTTAAATTACTTTGACTTTCGGCTACATTTTGCACTGAGCTACAGACTCCTCTGGCCATCAGATCACCCAAATAATTTCCAAATGTTCTCCTTACGAATACAAGCCTGCCATTCAGAGAGGCTCCTGTCTGAAATATTTTCCTTTTCTCCGTGGATATATGTGAAGTGCAGACACACATAAGAAATACGGGAACAGATTTCTTATCCAGGAAACTCAGAGCTTTACATAGTAATAAACATCTTGCTTCCTGCTTAAAATGCCCTCTGGGGAACTCACGGAGATAGTACATGTGCACATTTAACTCAATTGTTCTTAAACTCACTCTGTTGTGCACGACTGACAGATTGGCATCAGAGTCACCTTCCTGGGGGAGCCTGCACTTCCTGCAGAGTTACATATGGGCAAAGTCTGGCTGAGCTCACCCGCGATCTCCGAGCTGTCTCGGGAGACCTGAAGCCCTTTCCCCAAGGCTGAGTCTCCCCTCACCGTCACTGAGCTTGTCCCAAGGGACACAGCTCCACTCAAGCAGCAGGGAGTCTGCAGAGGCACCTTCAGTGAAGAGGGAGTGCTGAGATGTTTAGGTGAGAGATTAATCCCTGGATGTATTCAGTGAAAGGAGGATGTACTTTGTGATGACATTCAAAGATGGGTGTCGAACTAAAGAGTGAGAAATCCTTCACCTTTGCTCCCCCAGATAACCAATTTTCTGAGTAGTTTACTATGCAGCTGAGTCATTCTCAGATTTTCTCACAGGGACTGTTTCTCTGGCCGTTGATCTTGAAAGATCATGTCATGTGGGGACATTTGGAAATCTGCGCAATTTGAGCTATATCCCTAAATGCACAGGGTGCATTCAGCTGGAAGAATTGGTTGCTGTTAGTGCTGTTGAATGGATTCCAACTCCTGGCGACCCTGTGGACAGCAGAGGACAATCCTGCCCGGTCTTTGTGCGCCATCCTCTCACCTTCCAGTGCTGTATCAGACAATGCTCCACTGCTTTTCACAGAGTCTCCATGGCCATTTTTTTCAGAAGTGGCCAGGTCCTTCTTCCTAGTCTGTCTTAGTCTGGAAGCCCCGCTGAAATCTGTCCACCGTGGGTGACTGGGCTGGTACTGGAAATCCGCATCACAGTACCACGCAGCCACTGCCTGATGGCAACTGACAGACTGGGGATGTGGTTCCCTGGCCGGGACAGGGACCCAGGCCGTGGCAGTGAGAGCACCAGATCGTAACCACTAGACCGCTGGGACTGGCTATTAGCAGAATATAACAGCATAAAACTTAACCTTTTAAAAATTGTGGTATTGGAATTATCTTTAATGCTGATAATTCAGAGATTTGATTCTGAAGAAAACTATTCTGCTCCTTCTGCAAAAATAAAGCCGATTGTTGCATTAGTCCAATAGTATTGTGTCATCAAGAGCTTTTCTCATCATAGAAGAGGAAACAAACTACAGCATCACATAAGTGCCTGATCTTTTACCGCAAGGATCATCAGTCTCGCTAACTATTTAGTCACACCCTGTAATGGACTGGTGTTAATAAAAAGTTACCTGATGCACACGAGGCCATTCATGAGAACAGGAAACCTCCCCAAATGGAAGAAAGACGGGGTTGGCAAGGCCTCTCCGCCACCATTCAAAGACCCCTGAGTGGGCCCCTGTATGACTCTCTCCTTTCTGATTACCCTGCACCTAATGCAAGACAAATCTTGCTGAAATAGCACCTATCCTGTCACTCTCCTGTTCAAAATGTGTCCCTTCATCCTGCTTCCCCCAGAACACAGGCCATCTTCTCCACTGGCCTCTCGGCCTCTCGGAACTGACCCTGGTCCATCGTCGCAATGATATTTCCCAGCAGCCCACTGCGTCCGCACTTCCTTAGGCATATCAGTTATTTATTGTTTCTTGCACATAATTCTGTACATTCCCATCTCCTTCACCTGGCTTTTATTGTTCTGCCTGCCTGGACTGCCTTCCTCTCTATCCACTCATCCAGAACTTTTAAGATGAGATTAACTGCCACTTTCCCATGATAGCATCTCTGACCCTCCCCAAGTGAAAAGACTCTCTAGCTCTCCTGAATCTCCCAGAACACTTCATCTGCAGCTTTCCTTACACAAGGCAGGACTGCCTGACCTCATAAGTGTTGAGAACCACATTTTATATCTTCCTCAAGAGCAGGATTATACGCAATGCCGCTGATGCACTTGGTGTTGAACGAAAGTGTTGAAGGACAGAATAAATTAATATTTCCTTCTCACTCCACCTGCATGTACAAGACAGGGACCGGATTCAACACAGTAAAACTTCGATTAACAGGAATCAGACAATTGAGATTTAAATTTCATATAATCTTCACAAAACGCTTTGAGGAAAAATACCTAGGTGTGGGATTGCTAGGTCCGATGATGTCATGGGTTAAACTGTGTCCCCTAAAAAGATGGTGAAGTCCTAACCCCTAGTACCTGTGAATGTGAGCTTATCTCAAAATAGGGTTTTTGCAGATGATCAAGTTGAGATGAGCTCTTTAGGGCGGGCCCTAATCCAATATGACCATGTTCTTTTAAAAAGAGGAAACTTGGACACAGATATTCACACAGGAAGAGACATGTGAGGATCAAAGCAGATATTGGGGTGATGCTTCTATCAGCTGAGGAAAGCCAAAGATTGCCGGCCACCGCCAGAAGCCAGGGAAGAGGCCTGGAACAGATTCTCCCTCACAGCCGACACCTTGGTTTCAGACTTGTAGCCTCTCGAATTACAAGACAATAAATTTCCGTTGTTAAGCCACCCAGTTTGTGTTACTTTGTTATGGCAGCCCTAGGAAACTAATCCGCATGGTATGTATATTTTAACTTTATAAGAAACTGCCAAACAGGTTCCAAAGTGGCTGTATCGTATTGTATTCCCGTTAGCAATGTCGGAGAGTTCCAGTTGCTTTTCAACATCGCAAGCACTTGGCACCGTCAATCTTTTTAATTTCATCCCCTCTAGCCAGTAGGTCACTACATCTCATTGTGTTTTTAATTTTCATTTCCCCAATGATTATTCATTGTGAACATCTTTCCACGTGCTTGTTTCCTATCTTTGTATCTTCTTTGGTGGAGGATCTATTTATATATTTTCTCCATTTTATTTATGTGAGTGTTTCTCCTATTATTGAGTCATAGATATCTTCTGTATACAAGTTATTTATCACGTGTGTGTTTTGCAAATGTTTACTCTCAGTCTGTGGCTTGTCTTTTCACCTAATTATCAATGTCTTTTGAACAGAAACAAGTTTTCAATTTTGACGAATTCCAGTTGATCAACGTTTTTCCTATGTGGTTCATTCTTTTTGTGTAATATCAAAGAAATATTTGTCTAAGTCAAAGTCACAAAAATTTTTTTATGTTTTCTTCTAAAAATTTTATAGTTTTGTCTTTTATATTTAGTTCTATATTCCATGTTGACTTAAATTTTTGTATACAGTGCAAATAAGAGTTGAGGTTCATTGTTTTGCATATGGCTGTTCTGTAGGTCCACTACCATTTGTTAAAAAAATCCTTTTCCAATTGAATTACCTTGGCACATGTGTGAAAAATCAATTGACATTATGTGTGGATCTATTTTTAGACTCTCTGTTCTGTTCCATTGATCTCTATGTCTATCCTTATACCTTACACTTTTTTTTTATTATTGTAGCTATATAGAAAATCTTGACACTTAGAATTCTAGGGAGAGAAATTTTTTTTCTTTCAGTAATTTAAAGATGTTGCTCTCGGGGCCGCCCGGTGGCGCAGCGGTTTAGTCCGCGGTTGGCAGCCCAGGGTTCGCGAGTTCGGATCCCGGGCGCCTGCCGACGCACTGCCTGTCAGCCATGCCGTGGGGCGTCCCATATAAAGTGGAGGAAGATGGGCACGGATGTTAGCCCAGGGCCAGTCTTCCTCAGCAAAAAGAGGAGGATTAGCAATGGATGTTAGCTCAGGGCTGGTCTTCCCCACACACACAAAAAAAAGATGTTGCTCTCCTATTTCTGGTTTCCATTGTTTCTGACAAGGAATTGGCTGTCATCTTTATCTTTATTCCTTTGTAAACAATGTATCTTTGTAACTTAGATACTTTTAAATTTTTCTATTTATCACTGGTTTCAAGTAATTTGACTACAGTGTAGTTTTCTTGTTTGGGGGGTTTGTCCAGCTTCTTGGATCTCTGAGTTTAGAGTTCTCATAAAATTTAGAAAAGTTTGAGCCATCATTTATTTCTTCAAATGTCATTCTCTCAAATGTCTTGTTCTTCCTCCCATTTCCTTCATAACTCCACTTACATGCATATCAGGCTATTTTATGTTGTTCCAAACCTCACTCAGTGCTGTTCATTTTTTTCATTTTGGTTAGCTTCTATTGCTATGTCTCCAAGTTACTAATCATTTCTTCTACAGTATCTAATCTGTTGTTAATCCCAGCTAACATATTTTTTTAAATCTCAGGAGATACTGTTTTCATCTACAGAAGTTCAATTTGGACCATGTTTATGTCTTCCATGTCTCTTCTTAAAATGACAGTCTTTCCTCTATCTTTTTGAGGTACCACACACCTCAGTGCTGTGGTTTCAAACCCACTGTAATCTTGTTTTTCTGACACAGCCATGCAAGTTGTACATGATGCTATGTGGAAGCACATCTACTCCCTGGATTGTCCTGTTCATCAGGACAAAAGGAATTGCTTGGTCAATCCATGAACTGAATACATGGCTTAGTTGGGAGCTCTGATCAGGGCTTTAGGAAATACTATTTATAGGTGAACTAGGTTGGTGAAATGTGGCAAAATATTCTCTACATAAAAACTTCATTCGGGGCCGGCCCAGTGGTGCAGCAGTTTAGGTTGCGCTTGACAGCCCAGGGTTCGCCAGTTCTGATCCCGGCACCTGCCGACGCACTGCTTGTCAGCCATGGCGTGGCGGCGTCCCATATAAAGTAGAGGAAGATGGGCACGGATGTTAGCCCAGGGCCAGTCTTCCTCAGCAAAAAGAGGAGGATTGGCAATGGATGTTAGCTCAGGGCTGGTCTTCCTCACACACACACAAAAAACATCATTCACTCAAACTGCTAATCTCTGAAAATAAGAAGCTCATACATTTCTACAAAGGATTGCAATTTCCTATGTATTTCTTCCTTGTGTATTCTCTACTGCTATCCTTAAAAGTGCTACATTGTATAAACGTTATGCCAAAGCTCAGATAGGATCAGTAACTCCATGAAGGTCGTGTGTCCGGTACTAAATGAAAAACTCAAAACTAGCTCTCAGGTTCTCAAACTCCTAGCTCCAGCTTCCATGTTCCAGTTGAGCATCAGTTTCACTTCTAAAGCTTTAAAAAAAATTCCTGGCCAGACCCCACCCCAGATCTACTCTGTCAAAATTTCTAGGAGTGAGATGGTCATGTCCATTTTTCAAAAATTCTCATGTGAAGCAGAGTGAATGTCTCATCTAGATCTTTACATTGTAAAGATTATAATCTTTCCGTGAGAGCAGCTCTATTCAATTCAGACACTGTGCTCAATATTAACTGATATACTTAGAAAGCCGTATTTAGAAAAATGGCTTTTTTTGGTCCTACTCTCTGTTCTGCTGGTCTGTTTTCCATCGATTGATCTGGGCAATTTATACTAAGCGTCTAGGGCAGGGGACACTATGTAGAGAACAAAGTCACAACTCAGCAGGTGCTCAATACACACCCATTATTAACATAGACTATTAATACCATAGGCAATGGCCTGCTGGAGAATTCTGAATTGTATGTAGCTCAAAGAATTTTAAAAGAGATCCAGGTCTTTGTCTCTGAGGTGGCTGTCTTTTATGGTTGAACGTGTATGTAAGAAGAAATGGTACCGGATTTCCTAGCCACATGGCAAAGAAGTTATTCAAAGAAAATCTCACTGATTTATAGAAATTGAGTACAGAAGAGAGTTCAAGTCAGGACCAATATAACACGCATGCTTTATTATTTTTAAGAACATGAAAAACAAAACAAAACATCAGTAGTAAAACCCTCAGAGCTTCTACAAGTCTGCATACCTAAGAGGATCTGGAGGGAACTTGTTAAATATATAGATCAGAGTGATTTGCGACGAGCATATACAATGTTCACGTGCAAATAAATGCTTCTCACAGAGCTTAAAAATAGTTCAAAAGTTCAAGTTTCAAGTTGCTTAAAAAGTTGCCCTGAAACGATGTTTACTCTTTTACCGTGAAAGAAGAATTTTAAACTAGTTTCTACAAGCAATAATACAAATTCCAAGTTAGTGAAGTCCAATGGATTGAGGTTGCTTTCTGCAGCAAAATCTCTTGATGAACACTGACAAGGGTCCGAGCCATTAGGTGGACTGGCACACCGTCAAGCATAATGATGTGGAGTGTGCATCTTCCAGTGAGCATTTATTTTAGGGGCAAGTAATTGCCTTTGCATATGAGCTTCACAAATGTTTTGAAATGTATATTATCCATAAAGTAAACAGTCCTCTGCTTTACTGGCACTTCTTCTGCAGTGCATCCAACACTATTACTCATCTATAAAAAGCTAACTTCAACTCTTAGGCCATACGACCAATCTCAGTAATTTTCCAAACAAAGAGCACGATTTGGCAATCAAGCAATTTATTTGGTAATGTCTTAACAGTCCAACTGTAGCATTCTGCAGCAAACATTTGTTTTGCTGGCAAGAACTTTCAAGCAGAAGCTTTTATTTTGAGAACTGCAGGGAGGTAAATATTTAACTTTAGAGAGTTAAGATGGTCCAGGGATTTTTCAAACGTCTCTTCAGGTCATCTGATATTTATTTTGGCCACTAAAAAAACCCCCAGAAAACAGAAAGGAAACTCTTGAGCCTTTTTTGTGTTCCCAATTTAAAATTAGCCATAGAAAGCTATTTTGTAAATAGGTTCTAACAGGTTTAACACATTTTTCTAGTATATATACATATACCATATATAAAGAAAGAGACAGACTTAGAGAACAGAGAACAAAAAGTTCAAATTTCTAGGACAAAACCTAGCCCTTTCTACAGCTGTGACCTTGTTCAGACTACCCCCCTTCTCTCTTCTCTGCACGTCTAGAATCCTTCTACCTTTCAGGAAAGGACTCATAACATTTTTCCCCTGCAAAGACTTCCAGGCTCCTCCAGTTGGAGTGTTGTTTCCCTCATTGGGGAGCCCAGCCTTCTTCCACATCATTCATGCATCCCTAGGTCACACCCTGCCTTGTGATATCACCTGTCGGTTAGGTTTTGTTTTCATCAACTGTATGCGTGTTTGCATCATGTTCTCTTCTGAGTCTTCAGGTTACCTGTGCGGGGATCACATCATGACTGCTCTGTGTTCTCTCACATGAGGTCACCCAACAGTGGCTTGTAGCAAAGAGCATTTCAATGAATATGTACACAATTACACATTTATAACTGTGTTGAACAATTCAAAGATGGCACAGTTAAAGATTATATCCCATATAAACAAGTACATTTAGGAAGAGGTCCATTTTCATCTCTCTCTCTTCAAAACTCTCAGAAAAACCATTCTGGCCTTTGCTCCTTGCATCATTTTTCTTTGCTGCTACTTTCTTTTCCATTCTCCACTAAAAGCCCAAGAACCCTTGTGACAAGCAGACGTTCCTCAGAAGATGAGTGAAGCAAAACATCTGAGTGGACCAGGCCGTAATCTTTTTACACTGGCAGGGAGCAGGAAAGGACATGAGCAGATAGACTCGCAATAAATATGGAGCCTACCACAAGTGTAATGACTTAGTAGGCACGCTGGACATTGAAGTGTAGTTCTCTGAAACCTGCTTTTTTAAGCAGAATCCAGTCACTTGTCCACAGTCAACATCTTCTCTACCACACCCAACTGCATTTTGCAGCCATACATTGCCGTGCAAGATCCAAAACAAGGTATTTTATATCGCTACTTTGGAATGATTCCCTGGGAACTCAGTTCAAACTCTCTATGACAAAATTTGCCTGTCAACTTCACATGGCCTGTTACCTAGCAGGATTTACAACAGTGGGTTTTTAAACAGTTTCTATAAGCTATACTGAGTATCCCACTTCCCCATCATAATCTTGGTCCTTTGAGAATGAACTGATTTCTCATCCAATGACTTCACTTGCGCTGACTCTGAAAGACCAGAAAACATGAAAAGAGATCTGAGGACAGATTGGAAACAGGTGCAGCCCCCCAGCCCTCTGGTAAACTCTACTGGAGAGCAACCTTGGTTCTCCTAAACTGTCTTCTTCAGCCCCATCGCTCACTGTCTTGAAAAGCATTAGCATTTTGCAGATAATCATCAACTGCGTATAATCACTTCCATCGTAGAGCTGTGGCTTAACCTGCTTTTATCGGAAAACTGCCGCCCTACATTATTAGCCTTTAAATTCCACTGCAAGGAGCTTTTCTCAGCCCCACTCTCTGGTCCTCTCTGGCTTGGTTAAATCGTCTGTCTGGAAGCTCCTTTCAATTCCACGAAGATATTAACCTCGTTCCAAGTTTCTATTTGAAGAGGCTGTCAAAAATGGAATCTCTTTATACCCTATCCCAGTGATGGCCACTGTTGATCAAATGCATGCTCTACAGCAGCCCCTGAGCCAGGATCTCATCTCAATTAAATCTTCATAACAACGGACTGACAGATGAAGAAACCGAGGTTCCCGTGACTTCGGTGTCCTGCCTGCCATCGTTCATCTATTAAGTGATGCCTTTTGGACCCATACTTGAGCCTGCTCAATTCAAAAGTCTGGGTCCTTTCGGCTTTGCTCTACCTCTTATGAAGGTTTTTATGCATAATGTGTATTTTTTGTACTTGTGTTCTTGCTATTATAGAATTATTTTAAGAAAATCGAGCCTGATTTTCTAAAGTGCAGTGCACTTACTTTTTATAAGAGCCACTTAATTTGACAGAATACCCATAAACGTTTTAGTTCTTATATAGCTTTAAGCTGAAATAAAATGGCACTTTAAAAATGCATTTTGCCAATTTTCCAACAATGAACATGTATTATTTTTTAAATCAGAGAAAAGAAAGCATTGTTTAAAATAGTCATATTTGGATTCAATAAATATGTAAAAGATATCTAGGTGACATTCTAGGTACTGGGCTGAACCTGTGCATGTATTTAATCTAATTTATTTTAAACTGCAGCTCTGAGGTAGACGGTATTTGCCTGGTTTTTTAAATGAAGAGACTGTGGCTGAGAATGCCAAGTAACTTGCTCAAACAGCTGCTGTGTGTGGAGCAAGGACTGAAGCCAGCTCTCTGCCCTAGGTGCAGCCACCCCCCACCCTGTTGCAGCCCCTTGCACTGTACCCCGCTTCTCAGACCTACATGTGCATAGGAAAGACCTGACAGCCTGTTAAATCACAGATTCTGGTTCAGGACACCTGGGGTGAGACCTGAGAATTTGCACGTCTAATGAGTTCCTAGGCGATGCTGCTGGTCTCCAACCACACCTTATGTTACAAGGTACTGCGAACATGGCTAAATTCAACTTTTCAGAAATGTAATTATCTCTTAATTCTTATTTTTGTGGTAGTAATTTCTGACCTTTAGAATATTCTCTATAATTTCAGCGAGCAATTACAATACCCATTTTATTGTTTAGGCAACTGAGACTCCTTCAATGAAAGTGAGTTTTCTAAGTTCCCACAACCAGTAGGAGGTGATAAAATATAGAGTCAAACACAGCCCTTGAATTCCCCAGGTTCAAATCATTTGCTTGAAATTATCACTGGTCTACCTGGCAGAGCTACTTTGAAAATCCACTGAGATAATGCAAACAAGGAATATAAAAGTCTTAGAACTACTCCTCTCACATAAGAAGCAGTTAGTTCATGGCAGCATTGATTACTGATATTAAGATAAACTAGAAACAATGGACTAAAGTTAGTAAGCTCACTGCTGTCCAAGTTGCAGAGAAGGAGAGAGCATTCCCTGCACAGAGAACTCAATATTTCAGTGACCAAAAACTCCACAGGAGTCAGTGGTATAACGTGGCTGCCCAGACACAAAAGCAACCTTGGGTTCCATTAAAAGAAGCATGTCACTCTGGACACTGGTCAGGAGCCAATTCGGGACTACAATTCAAGAGAGAGAAACTTGGGCAATTTCAGAGGAAAGTGACCATTTTGAGGAAAGAATATAAAATCATGTCATTGATTTATTCCACTAATGTTAGCTGGGCCCCAGACTGAGTTCATGTCAGACACTAAGCTACTGGGGCACATATATAAGTAGGAACACTCCTCAACTTCGAGAATCTTGGTGCTATCATTGAAGGACTTGAAATATCTAATGTGGAGAAGAGAAGTCATGAGAGGAGAATAAGAAATGATTGGTGCCTTCAAAAGTTGGAAATCAGGGGCTGGCCTGGTGGTGTAGTGGTTAAATTTGTGCACTCCACTTCGGTGGCCCAGGGTTCACAGGTTCAGATCCCGGGCATGGACCCACACACCACTTATCAAGCCATGCTGTAGCAAGCTTGATATAAAGTAGAGGAAGATGGGTACACACGTTAGCCCAGGGCCAATCTTCCTCAGCAAAGAGGAGGATTGGCAACAGATGTTAGCTCAGGGCTAATCCTCCTCACCTAAAAAAAGAAAAAGTTGGAAATCAGAAAGTAGCAGACATATGACACTTATTTTCAATGGCCCCAAGGGGTCGATCTAGGGCCTATCACATTTATCTTCCAAACAATATAAGGAAGACTATTGTAACTACTCCAGTCAGTGGAATTATGAAAATAATAAACACCCATTGGAATAAATTCAGTCAATACGGAAGAGTCTAAACACACTCTCACAACCAGTGTTAACAATTTTGGTTTGTTTGGTTGACAATGTTGATACTTTCACATTTTAAGGAAGAATTTTAATAGCTTAAATTATCCCACAATGACTCTTACTGAAGCCGCGTGTTGTTCCCCATCATTGACAATTGTCTAAGAGTCATCACATTGCAAGGAGGTAGTGGCATTGAGTTGGGTATTGGAAATAAATGCACAAAAGGATCCTTTTAGGTCTAAGATTCCTAATACTCCCTTTTACTAAAGCTAACAGCAAATGGCAGTTCTATAGATCCTCAAGCTAAAAAAATATACCCCAAAACTACCCACAGCTATATGAAAAGGAACGAGAGGGGTTTGGGAATTCTCTTGGAGTAACTGGACAGTGGGTAGTGACTTTGAGGATGGGAAATATTAAAAAATGTAGGAGGGATTATATAGTGATTCTCAATCACTCAAGCCCTAATTTGAAAATCTGTTTGTAGATAATGTCTCTATTGTCATAATTAGTTCTGAATGAAAACAGAAATTAGAACTATTTGGGATTGTGTTGTAAAGTGGAATCATTTCTGTCTGGGTTATCACAAAGAGTTATTAAGTGAGGCATGAGTTAATGACTCAATTTTTGTATATTTTGCTATACTTTTTAAAATCCTTCTATGTATAATAGAAAAGAGAGGCAAACAGATCCAGCTTTTAATCTCCCAAAATACTGTGGATAAAATTTCCTCTTACTCTTAGTAATTGTGAGCCAAGTGCTTTACCTTTTGCATGGATATTCGTAAGTTTTGAACGAATGTTTGTAATGTACCTAAAAGGACATGTTAGTTTAGAAATTGTTGTTAAGGTTTGCTTTTTTCAATTAAGAAAAGAACAAAGAACTGGAAATAAGTGTGATTACCACTGCATGTCATGTTCATTGGTTTTAAACAACCTTAATAAGAATGTGCGCTAAAAAAAAATCCCTTTCCTGATGTTTGTGAAGTCAATTCCTTGAATTGTATCCAAGGCCTCTTGAGTAATGCAAAGGTACTTAGTATTCACGGCGGCGCGGTTTTCTTTTTCCATGAGGACAAAATAAGTAACTATGTTTAAGTCCACATGGTAGAATACGTTTTATACACTCAATATGCAGTCCTCTCAAATTTATAGCTCCACCCCACCAAACACTGCAGCTGGATTCAATACAGACAGTTGGATCTGACTCATTCCAATCACTTTTGAGAATTGGGCATTCAAAAGTAATTATGGGTAAAACATAATTTTCACCTTGCATTATAAAATGATGAAAAAAGGCAAGGGTTTTGTTTGTTTTTAGGAGTTCTAATTCTTTTAACACTGGATGGAACATTTTGGGGTTTGCTGTACAGGCTTTTCAGGAAGATGCGTTGCTTTTTGACAATTCTGAGGGAGTGCACTTTGTCCATCGCACGCACGTGACTTCCTTTGACTGTAGTTCACCATGTTCTGTCGATGAGTACCTTTATTACTCACATCATAAATGCATAGCTTAGTATATTGCTCACATTTTAAAGATCCCTGACCTGAGCATGTGGATAAATTTTGAAATTCACAGTTATAGATCCAGCTATTGCAACTTCACTGACTTGAAGCATGCACCTCAGAAGTCGGTGGTGTTAAATTACTAAATGTGGCTCCATGGGTTAACCAGGGCTGACTCCTCTCTCACCACTCCCCTGTGCCTCCAGCTGCGCTCACCGTTCCCTGACACGCCTGTTCTCACTCTCGCCTCTTTGCCTTGCACACGTCACTCTTTCCTTCCCTTCTTCATGTGTCTTCTTTTTCTCAGCTCAGTTCCAGAGTCGATGTCTCCAGGAAGCCCAGAGAGCACCTTCTGCAATACCACACCATCTCCCGCTGCTAGTGTCTTGTATCTCTTCCTGTGGCGTCTGTGCATCCTGCGACCTTCCTGTATGGGAGGCACTGAAATCACCAATTGCTAGCCTTTCCCCATGTTGGTCTGTGAGCAGCTGGAGGACAGGTGCAAGTCTAATTCATACCCCCAGGGACTGCTAGCCGTACAGTTTTGGGTTTGGTTTTAAAGTAAGGAGACTTAAAAACTTTCTGGTCATGTTTCTTCATTTGCAAAATCATCAGTTTGACCGGTATTCTACTAGGAATGTTGTAAGGATGAAATAGGTGACATTTATTTGGAGCTCTCATTTAAAGGCTTCTTTAGTAACAGTCGCAGCATCTTCACAAGCTCTTTGACGTAAATTGAAGACATTCTTTCAATGTCCTATTGTTCATAATTCATAATTCTTTAAAAACTGAGACAAATATAACTTATACTTTCAAGCATTATTATTGAGTCTTGACTATATACAGGTAAGGCACATTTTAGTGTATATATATCTCCATTCATGCACCTACCGTGTCTCTCCTAAGTGCCAGGATGTGAGTGACACGTGCAGTGGGCCTACAGAGGTTCATGCCCAGGAGGAAACCAGAGAGCCCCACCCAAGCACTTCCTCACCAAACTCTAGCCTTGTTTCCTCCCAGTTTCTACAGCTGTTCGTGCATGATACAGCTGTCACTTTACAGTCCCTCTTCCCCAGGCCTGTTGGCTCTTCAACTAATCAATCAGGTTTGGTGAACACAAACACTTCTTTTACTTGACAAGATGGCACAGTACAATTTTGACTATTCGCGTAGTGTATTTTTTGGAATTGGTGTCGAGTCTTCCTGCTGAATGAGATGCTCTTTGTAAAGGAGATAAAGGTAATGAAATAAGTTGATATGTGTACATAAGTGTGTGTGTGTGTGTCTGTGTGTATAAAATAAGAGAGAATTTCTATAAGAGAAACTGGATCTTTTGCTGATACTCTCATGGTAAATTTTGCTGAAAATGTTAAAAACTATATTTTCCTTTCAGGTTTTTTCTTGTTCTTAGAAAGAAAAGGCCCATATTATTGCACGACAGCTTCGGGCAGAAAATGAACCAATTGTGAAGAAGCTTGAAGATCCAGAAACGACAAGACAAATAAAGCCAATCACAAGCGCCAGATGCTGGCCACTAACTGCTGACAGGCATGGCTGTAGGCTGGAGTATTTCGACACACTGTAGGTGATCAAGATTTCAGGACGACTGTGACACTGTATGGGAACAGAGGAGTAACTCCAAATGCATTCTAAGATCATCTGGCCTCTGGAATTTTGTTTTTGCTTGTTTTGGGTAGAAGGGCCCTTTAAAAGAAAGGCTCAACTTTATTGAGGTATAATTTACATAACTTACATAATGTACACATTTTGAGCGTATGGTTTGATGAGTTTTGACAAGTGCGTACATGCACATTGATGATCAGTCCAAACAGGATGTAAACATTTCCTTCACCCAGGAAAATTCCCTCTCTCCCTGTTGCAGTCAACCCTCCCCTTCCCTATGTGACCAATGATCAGATTTCCATCACTTTCACTATATATTAGGTTGATTTTGCCTGTTTTAGGACTTCATCTTAATGGAATCATAAAATATGCTCTTTTGTGTCCAGCTTCTTTCACTCAATGTAATGCTTTAGAGATACATCTGTGTTGTAGCATATAGCAATTGTTTTGTTTTTCCTTTCTGTATTCTATGTTTTATGACTATTCCATAGTTAGTTTATTCACCTGTTGGTGGATTGAGTTATTTCAGTTTTTAAATTATTATGAATAAAGTTAGTATGAACATATATTTACTAGTCTTTTTGTGAACATATGTTTTCAATTATCTTGAGTAAATACTTAGAAGTGGAATTATTGGGTCATACAATAAGTGTGGTAGACAGAATTCTTGAGACTCCCCTGAAGATTCCTTGCTTCCTGGTGTCCAAGCCCTTGTAATCCCTTCCTCTTGAGTGTGGGCAGGGCCTATGAATGATGGGTGTCATTTCTATGATGGGTGTCACTTGTATGATCAGGTTGTAAAGACGCAGAGATTGTCAGCTGTAATTAAAACTTCTAATCAGTTAGCTTTAAGTTAACCAACAGGGAGATTGTCCTGGTGGGTCTAACGTAATCTGGTGAGCCTTTTAGAAGAGACTCTAGAGGTGATAGACTGGCCTGGTGTTCTCCAAGAAGCAAGCCACCATGGGTTCTATAGCTGTAAGGAGGTCAGTTCCTTGTAACAACCACATGAGCTTGGAAGTAGATGCTGATGACCCTCAGATGAGCCCTCAGCCCCAGTCTGCTCCTTGATTAAAGCCTCATGAGAAGAACATCCACCTAAGCATTGTCTAGACTCCTAATCCAAGGAAACTGTGAGATAAATAAATGTAGGTAATTTTAAGCTACTAAATTTGTGGTAGTTTGCTACACAGCAGTTAAAAAGGAAATTTAACATGGTAAGTGCATGTATAACTTTAGGAAAAACTGCCCAACTTTTTTCAAATGTGGATCACCATTTTACACTCCCAAGTTCAATGTTTCGGAGTTCCAGTGGCTCCATATGCTCAACAACACTTGATACGTACATCTTTTCATTTTATTCCTTCAAATGAGTGTGTGCATTGTGGTTTTAATTTGAATTTCCCTTATAACTAATAATGTAGAATCATCTTTCATAGGCTTCTTGGATATTGGTGTATTGTCTTTCATGAAGTGTCTAAGTCTTAAGCCCATTTATGTTGCACTTATATTAAGTTGTATAAATTATTTATGTAATCTAGGTACAAACTCTTTTCCAGGTACATAGATTGAGAATATTTTCTCCCAGTCAATGGCTTGTCTTTTTATTTTCTTAATTGTGTCTTTCAAAGAGAAGAAGATTTTATCTTTGAAGAAGATAAATTTATATATTTTAATGATTTGTGCTTTTTTTGTCTTGTCTAAGAAATATTTTCTCACTCAAAATTGCAGAATTTTTCTTCTATGTTTTCTACTAGAATTTTTATAATTTTAGTTTCTCCATTTAGGTTTAAGATACAAATAGGTCTTTATATCAGTTAGTATAAGTCTTCCAACTTTTCCAACTCTTCAGGATATTTTAGGTTTTCTACATACTTTGAATTTCCATATACATTCAAAAAACAGCCTAACAATTGTTTCAAAAAAGCCTGCAGGATTTTTCACTAGGCCTACATTGACTCTCTAATCAATTTGGAGAAAATGGACATCTTAACAGCATTTAATATTTCATTTTATGAAGATGGTCTACCTCTTTACATATTTAGACATTGTCTGTCTTCTCTCAACAATGTTTTGTAAAGGTCTTGCACATCTTTCATAAAATTTATTCCCAAGTACTACTGAGGCTATTATAAATTTTTTTATAAGTTTCATTTTCCACTTGTTTGAGTTTTGGATATTACCCACTATCTTACAATCTTGCTAAATTCATTTTTTATGCTAGTAGGTTTTTTTTTTTTTTTGGTATATTCCTCAAAATGTCCTCCATAAACAGTCATGCCATCTGTGCATCTGTGAAAAGCAAGAGTTTTTACTTTTTTCTTCTCAACAACTATGCCTGTATTTCTTCTTCTCGCATTATTACACTATCTATAATATGGAATGGAAGTGGTCAAAGCCAGTACTCAAACTTTGTTCCCAATCCCAGGAGGAATATAACGAGCCTTTTACCATTAAGTGTGATATTAGCTGCATATTTTGTAGATGCCTTTTTCCAGATGGATGAAGTTTCCCTCTCTTCTTACTTTGCTGAAAATTTTTTGCATGAATGGATAAACACTAGAATTTTATTGCTGAATTTAGATACTTCTATGGAAGACTTTCACAGTTAAATGAGGTTACATATAATAATCTATTGTTTGTCCATTCCAGCCAAGCTTGTGGTGCATTCATGAAACTACTCCAAATGTTAAGATGACAACATCGGTCTCTTCCTTTACCTCTGTATTAGTCATCTAGGGCTACACAACAAAGTACCACAGACTGGGTGGTTTAGACAATAGACATTTATTTTCTCACAGTTCTGGAGGCTGCAAGTCCAAGATCACTGTGTCAAAAGGCTTAGTTTCTCTTAGGGCCTCTATCCTTGGCTTGCAGATGGCTACCTTCCTGCTGTGTCCTCAAGTGGCCTTTTTCTCAGTGTGCATGAATGTTTGGTGTCTCTTCCACTTCTTAAAAGGACATCAATCCTGTTGGATTAGGACCCACCGTTATGACCTCATTTAACCTTCATTACCTTCCTAAAGGCTCTGTGTCCAAATACAGTCACATTGGGGGTTAGAACTTCAACATACAAATTTGGGGGAGAGGACAAAAATTCAGTCCATTACAACCAGCTGAAAAAATCTTAATGCAATTCAGAGAGTATGTTCATTGACATACTCAATTGTGTGAATCCAATGAGATAATTAATGGGAAAGGGTTCCATAATCATTAGTCTTATACACATGTGTGCTAATTCTGTACTAATAGATATAGCTCTATTTCAACGAATCCAAGATGTCAGTGAGTGTTAAGCTGCATACCACTTTCAAAAATAATAAGACAGGGCAGGGAGAGTGTATTTTGGAATCAGTGACAAACAGCATTCTTATGCAAGTGGTCTCCAGCTTTGGGATTTAGATAGACCTGCAAATTATAAACAAAACAAAGCAACAATTTATCAATGCCACCAGTTCACATGAATATTTAAATATTAAAAATAGGAAGACCACTTTAAAAATAAACACCAGTCCTTCAACTAAAGAATACACGTGTACATAAATTTATTTAAGTTTAGAGAGCAAGAGAACAGAATTTGAGAATCCCTGCTATAGAAAATTGTGAGGGACTGAGTTTGAGGTCCCCAGGGCACTAGAAAGGAGAGGAAAAATAAAACGTTCCCACTGCAATAAAACAGACTAAATCTTTTGAACTTTATATGAACTGAGGAGAGTGTAACAATGATGTGTTTGCTTTGGGTAAAGACAAAGTTAGAGGAGGATCACAGGCCGAGGTAGGAAGGAAGCAAGACCTGCTCCAACCAAAAGTAGAAATTAAGGTTTTGCTGTAATGCAGCCAAGAAAGGAGAATTCTTAGCCACTTCCAAGACTGAGCACTGAGAGTAGATTCCAGGCAAAGCAGGGAGACTGAACTAGGCACAGGTAAGTTTGTAAGGAAAACTTCAGTGCCTGCAAGTGCAGAAGGTATGTTCTGCAGCATCAAGTCACTCGGGAGTTCTCAGTTATGTAGGTACTGTACTAATTAATGTTTCACATATTTTTTCACACATGAAGTCCATTAATTAAATATCTCTATATAACTTGATACATAGAGTGTTGGCTCTCTATGTTAAATTATAAGGACTGCAGGTAAAGGAGATACATGTCAGTCAGGCAACACTATACTATGCAACTCATTGCTTGGAGGAATTCATAAAAATATGCCTAGATGGAAGTAATTCACCTCTAAGAGGATTTATTGTGTCAACTGATTCTTATCATAGAAAATTGAATCTACATTCATTCACTTGGTTCATTTCTGAAACCGACTGTCTTAGACTCTTCCAAGCTCAGATTATATGAGTTCTCACCATTCCAGAGCAATCGTGGCTTAGCAGAAGCAGTGCCATCAGGAGCACTGTGCCATTGGGAGGACACACCTCAAGACAGAAATGTCTGGCTTCTAGGCATTGACCACTCCTGGCTTATTAAAATGGGAACACGAACTGCACGTATTTTATCCTTGATCCTGAGAAATCCCAAGGAGCAGAACTGGAAACAACTGGTCCTATAAATCATTCGTCACTAGTTACTTGGCCACCTGGAAGATAGAAAACCAAAGATGGTGATGGAATCTTCACTCTAAAAGAGTATGGCTTCAGGGCAGATATGAGGATGCACCATCTACAATAGGAGTGTTGAAACACTGCAGCTTTGCTCATTCCAGCCCAGGCTGAGCACCTTCTGGGGCAATATAATACAGCAGGGACTTCAGGTGAGTAAAGATAAACAGACTCAGACTGTGGACTCTGCAGTATTTTCTTTGTTACCTTGGCCAAGTTACCTAACTTCTCTGTGCTTCAAGTTGCTCATGTGTGAAATAGGGATTATAATAATTATCTGCCTGATATATTTGTGAGAATGAAATATGTTAACTATTTGACGTACAATATGTTCTCACAAATATTAAATATAAATAAAATATTAAATATAAATAAAATATTAGCTATCATAATTTACATTACTGCCCATAATCATTTAATCCTAAAAACCCAGTGATCGCCATATTGTTAGTATAGCTGTTCTTCTAGTGAGGAAATTAGATGGCTTATTCAGAATCACAAGGGTCATTATGCGGTAGAGTCAAGTTTTCCATTCTCAGGTTCTTTCTACCACAGTCCACTGGGGACGAGAGAAGGAGTGAAATTAGGACAGGAAACTGAGGACAGTGGGTGGATAGCCATCACTGGACTCCACGTGGTGCCTACACTTCCTGTGTTGTTCTATTTGATTGACACAATATGCACGCACATTGATAGGCAGTGGCTGCATTTTAGGGTCTGGGATCCCCAGAGTAAGCAAGGTTATAGAACTTGCCATGACCACAAAGCTACACCAAATGGCTGAGAAAGATCTGAACCCAGATGTATCTAATTCTAAAGATCACACTTTTCCTATGAGACAGAAACAGAATGAAGTAGAGATGTGACTGGCTAAGGGGAGGATTGGAGCAAAGCATCAGAGCTATGCTGAAAAAAAACGTGCCTGGCTTTGCATCAAGGGTCAGTTACACTAAGAGATCTCTAGAGAGCACTGACTAACCTTCTAGCCTTGAGTCCTGGAGGGGTGGACCTTTCCACCACTCCGCTGAACCCAGCCTGATACTGAGAAGATCTTGAGATGAAACTAGAAAATCTTTGGCTTTCCAGTCGTTTGCCTCTAATAAATCCCCAGGCATATTTGTGTGAGATATTCCATAACTGTCCACTTGTAAGACAGGTACAAAGCTCCCTCTCATCAGGCTCTGGCTGACTCACTGCATCCA
This sequence comes from Tapirus indicus, assembly GCA_031878705.1. Lineage (NCBI taxonomy): Eukaryota > Metazoa > Chordata > Mammalia > Perissodactyla > Tapiridae > Tapirus > Tapirus indicus. The sequence goes on along the minus strand of CM062923.1, from coordinate 4,699,767 downwards.
TGGCAAAGCTGTCACATTTATAGGATATTGTATACGCAGGACTATGAAAAAAAGAAAACTCTGACCCAAGTCACAGAAATGCAATGTGTGAGAATTCTTGCCTGTAAGATGTGGGTGAGCTAGCTGGCCTTCACAGGAACAGCCATATCCAGAAGCTGATCCAAAAAGCAACCGAGAATGTGGTCACAGAGGGAACTATACTTGGATTCTCACTCTGACAGCTGTTCAGGGGCTGTGCACAAGAATGTGTGACGTGTAGGGGCAGTGGGTGGTGGTGTGTCGTGTGGCCCACTTTTTAGCTGATCTAAGAAAAAGCAACTCTCAGTTATGATGGTAAAACTCTCAACTTTGTGGGCCGGACAGATTGAGGTGTCATAAAGACCCTGCTCCCCACAGTGTGTATCTTCAACACAGTCAAGTGAAATGGAAACGATTTGAGAGGTGATAAAATGTTTCAGCCCAAACAGCTTCTAGAACTTGCAGCGCAACCTCCTCATGGTATAGATGAGAAAATAGCCTCAGAGTGAGAGAGGATTACGTGCCTGACATTAGAAGTCACAGAGGCAAAGATGCTTCTACAACCCAGGACTCCAAATCCAGTGTGGTTGTGTTGCTTTGCTTTGTTTTACGAAGTTGCAGAAAAACGTGAAAATCTGAAACCATCTGTGTTACTGACGTTTATGACTAGGTAGATGGATAAGCAAATAGATTACCCAACTATTCCATAGGTAAAGAAGGTGCGCATGTGTTAGGAGGGGTGGGCATCAGTGAGAAAGAAAGATGATCCATGCTGAATTGAGAACTGAGAATCTGGACAAGCCACTACCCCTCTCAAGGCTTAAGTCTTGAATCTTGAAAATGCAAGGAAGCAAAGGCAGTCATAGCTATATGATCTCTAACATCCCTTCCTTTTAAAAAAATTCTCACCTCTCTAATGAGATGAAAAGAAATTCAGAAGAAGAAAAGAACAGGAGAAAGAAGAATGCATGAAGGAGAGAGAGGCAGAGAGATTCTTGCCCGCACCAGACACCTAGATCCATGCTTCTCTCTTTCTCTGAAAGCCAACAGACCTTCCAGTAGCAGCCTATTCTGGGGTAACACGTCCCCAGAGGCTGCTGCGCCTGGGGATTTTCCAGGGGTCATGAGCAATTAAAAGATGCATATTTTTCCACTTCCAGCAGACAGCTTCTAGGGCAATCTCCGGAAGGATTGGGGTGACACCTATACAAGAATGTAGCTGCACCCTTCCTAGAAGGAAGTGTCAGGGCTGTGGCAGCAGCTGTGTCCTGGGCCCACCCTTTTGAGTCTCTCTACATGGTCTTGTGGCCTTGGGACCTGTGGGCGTTCCTGGGTGTGGGCACAGATGCCTCTGACCGTGATCTGGCAAGAAGTCTCCGGGATGAGTGTCCAACCATATTTATAGCTCCCCCACAGTTACTTTATTTTCCCTTGGGCTGGACAAATAGCTCCAATCGCAACATAGTTTAGGTTGCCCAATATTCCTGCCTGAGCCTCAAGCAGAGGCAAGGGTAGAAGGTCCGTGTGTCAGCTGTACCCTGCTGTCACTGCAGGTGCAGCTGTCTCCACTTCCTTTCCCACTACTTGGGCAGGTGAGAAGACAACAAGAGGTCTCTCTCATCCCTCGAAGAGCTGGCCCTGCCCAGCGTCCACACGTCCCCACCATGCAGTGAAGACATGAGTCATCTCTGTGGCATTGGGACCTTTAGGAGAAATGGTTCTCATGAGATGTGTCCCACATCTGTCTGTCACGTACTGATCAACCAGAGAGCCCACAAGTACAAAGAGCCAGGACCACTTCATGTTTCTCAGAAGTGAGGAAAGCTGACGCCCCAGAGTCAACATCTCCCTTGTTCAGAGTTGCTTGTGCCAAGTCCAACCTTCAACTAATAACTGCAAAGAATTAAATTACAACTCAACCTTGCAATTAGGGAAGAAGTGGGCACCAGATTTCAAAGACAGCCTTAATGGGGTCCATTCCTCACAGGTTCTCTACAGAGAATGCCACACCAAACCAAACCATACCATTGCAGAAAGATCTGGATTATCATTCTGAAAGCTGACCCTGATAACCAGCTCTGAGAACTTGGGAAAACACAACTATTTTGTGCTTAGTTTTCTCAATTTTAAGTTGAAATAGGATCTAACTAGATGATTCTAAGGAGCCCTCTAGGACAGAAAAGTTATGATTAGACAAAATCAACATACATAACACATAGTTGTTATAAAAGTTAGAGGGTAGAAGTTAGTTTTCATAAAAGAGAGACTATAACAATGGTCTCTATTTTCTGGAATCTGAACTGATTGTGTTTGGAGCTGATGGTGACTTTGGTTTTAATGCTTTCAGCAGATGTAAACAATTTGTATTTGAATCTAGGGTCACTGGGAATGGTGGCAGTTGTGCTGTGTTTCTATGTGGGGAACCAAGAAAAGCTTTTGGGAAAGTGTCCAAGGTGAAGTAGTTGTGTCTAAAGAAATGTTCTTGGAATTGTCTGTTTTGAAGTACATATCAAAGGAGACAATGACCTGGGTTTAGGCATGAGGGAGGTGCTGGTGTTGCAGGCTTTGCCCTGTAGGATTACCCCCCTGCCCGTTTGCATGGTCAACTATTCTAGAAGCATCACGTAGGGATCAGAGAAAGGGGTGAAGGAAAGGATCCCTTCATGAAGCCTGATGCTCAGGAGCAAGAAGAGATGCTGAACATTTGGGGAAACTGGTTTTAACAAAAATGACTCAGTTTATCTAGACGTACCTATGTTAGCGAAATCAGCATTCTAGTTCCATCACTCAGCCACCTGTCTGACACTGGGGGTGCTGGTTCCACTGTCTGGACCTTCATGTCTTTGTGTGTAAGAGGAGTGGGGACTAAAATGACCACAACGGCCCACCTTGGCTTTGCCATGCTGCCCTCCTCTGGTGCAGACTCTTCCCAGGGCAGGCAGGGTCTTCAGATGCGTCACCTGCTGCACCCTCCTCATTGACTCCCATGCAGCAGACCTCTTCACTGAGGGACCAGGCAGAGGAGCAGAGCAGCAGTCAGAAGAACACATGCCCCGTGGATGCCAGCTATTTCCATGGTTGGGGGCTGCCCACACAGGCCCCCTTGGCAGGGCACTGGGCGAGGCATTTGCAGCTGCCACCCAGAGCACTTGTAGAGCACAGTCTGCAGCTCCACCCTGCTGCAGCCTGGAGATGAACAGCGTCCTCCCAGGACGGAGGCAAATGGTCTCACCACATCTTCAAAGAGAGTCTCGTTTTGTGACCCTGAGCTTTGTAGGGAAGAATATAAAAGGGATGTTACAGTGTAGGAGTCTTGATGACCTGGGCACCCAGGATGGACATACTAAGACTGTCTGGGCTTCCCAGGGGCCTGGGAACCTGTGCCTGGGCATAGTTGGTCACCAACACAAATCACCACGTTTAGTCTATGATTTCTTATGCAATGTTGGGTTTCCAAGTAGGGCCAATTTAGAGAATATTAGAGATGAAGGAGAGATCAGCCATACAAAATGCATGGGGAGGACCATGAAGCCAAATTCTTTGCTACTCAATTTCTACTACTGTCAGTTTCTTTGAATCAACCAAAGCAATTTGATCTGTCTGATGGATCAAATTCCTGCACACAGGAAACAGAAATTTCCATGATGTGGCCCCTTCTCCCTCTCCCTTCTCTCCACTTCTGGCCCATCTTCTGCACCAGTTGAGGAGTTTTCTTAATAGTCTCTGAACAGCTGGGCTTTTTTGCGTCTCAATAACTTTATGTTACTGGCCCAGGGCAAGCTCCACAGAAGAGGGGAGCCTGGAGTGTCTTCCCAATTCACTCTTTTAGCCCTTTTGGATCATCTACTCATATTTGACATTTGTAACAGTTTCCTAAGGCTGTCAAAACAAAGAACCACAAAGTAGGTGACCTAAAACAAGGAAATTTATTGTCTCACAGTTCTCAGAGCTCAAAGTCCAAAGTCGAGATGTTGGCAAGGTCACACTCCCTCTGACAGCTCTAGGGGAGAATTCTTCCTTGCTTCTTCCAGCTTCTGCTGGTTCCCGACATTCCTCGGAGTTCTGGGACTTGTAGCTGAGTCACTCCAGGCATGTGGCCAGCTTCTCCCTGTGTGTCTTCACTTTGCCTTCCCTCTGAGCACATCTGTCTCTGTATCCAAATTTCCCCTTTTTATAGGAGCCCCGGTCACTTTGGATTAGGGCCCTCCCTAGGGACCTCATTTTAATGATGACCTTTGTAAAGATCCTGTTTCCAATAAGGTCACATGCTGAGGTACTGGGTGTTAGGACTTCTACATCTCCTCTGAAGGGACATCATTCAATCCATCACACTACTGCTCACACACTCGACATAAATGGTTCCCTGTAAAGTATTCCACAGCCCTGTGAGTTCTATGCTACTGTCCCCACTGTAAACACGAGGAAACCCAAACCTCGAGAAGTTCAACAGCTCTATCAAGCTTACGCTCTTAGAGAATGGTGAAGGAGGGCGTTAAGTCTAGAACATTCTGATGCTAAGTCCATTATCCCACACTGTCTGGTATACTTCTATCACTCAAGACTCAATTCAAATGCCATCTCCTCTACAAACTGTGCCCCAAATCCTCTAATTAATAACTCACTTGTCTATGTTATCAAAACTCTTTTCCACTGATCTATAGTATAGTCCTAACTACTCTACCTGCCGATTATTTACTCACATATTTCTTACCTTAAAGAAGGATCTGCCTTAGAGTAGGACCCAAGCCCTGTTCATCTGTATGCCCCTGTCTGTACAAAACACACCCCTTGGCACATGTGCCAGAGCCCCTATGTTGTAATCAGTATGCACTTGTTCAGACTGCCCACTATAGAAGGAAACTGCATCTTTACGTTAAACAAACTTCAGTGAAGTATGTATTTTCCCCGGTGCGATAACATTTAATTTCTGAAATCAGCCTGATTTCTTCCTATTGCTATTATGGAAACACAATACTTTTGATGAGAGAAAATGTTGTATATACTAAGATAAGTGGAATGACAGTAGCAGTGTAAATTCTCTTCCCCTTATCAAAAAGGGACTCTTTATCAATAATGGATTCCGATCTCCACCCTGAAATAGGGACATAATCCATGTATAAATTTGGTGTCTCAAAACATAACTATTTAAAGTCAGTCAGTATGACTTTCTGCAAGGAAAAAATGTTATTGTACCTAGAAGGAAATATTCATTCAACAAACATTTATGTGTTACATACTATATAGAGACATTATGGTGGCTGGCACAAATGAAGGATGAGTCTGGTTTGGGCTGTCAAGATTCTGTGATTCAAAAGGGGTGATACACATGGGGAAAGTGTGACAGGTGCAAACAGTGGGCTAAGCATATACAGATGGGGTACAGCAATGGGCACAAAACGACGATGGTTCACTCCTGAGAGGGAGCTGGAAGGAAGCTGAGCAAGGCCAGCTCCACAGAAGAGGAGAAGCTTGACTGAATCTTAACAAGTAGAAACTCGATGGACGAATGAGTAGGAAACATCCCACTGAAATACCAACCCTTGACATCACAGGAATCCAGACATTTCAGGCCAGTGCTGTTCCCAGTCACAGACAGAAGACTCAAGTCCCTTGGGTGAGCAGAATTTAGGAAATGTCCACTCCAGCACTCCCACAGGTCATCTCAGGATACAAGCAGCTGCAATGGTTTAAGTATATGTCTAGAATCAGAATTGCATCTACGTTTTCTCCATACAGTCAGACCAGGGAATGTACACTCCAGGAAGAAAAGGCCAAGAGCTTGTTTAATATCCAACTGAATGAAGTTCAAGAGCACCGTAATACCTCATATCTCCTGGCATTAAGTAATCTGATTCCATGGCCATAAAAGCTGAAAGTGGAATGCTACCAGAGCTTTGGAAAATAGCCTGCATTCACTGCAATATTAGTAATGGGCTCAACGGCCTATGAACAAGGCCCATTTGTTTCTAGGTCTGGAAAATTGGCATCCATTTTTAAGGCTGTGTCCAGTGATGATTAGCCCAGACCATCACTTTATTGCCACCCTACCATCCTACCTTAAGAGGATGAAGTCACAGAGTCAAGAACAAGAGGAATTCAAGGATACTGTGGGCCTGTGGAAATGGGTTGAAGTTCTTAGTGAAATGAGTAAAAGAATGACTGACAAAACTTGACCAGCATACATCCGATCTTACTGTGGCCATCTCAGTTTTCTTTTCTGTTTTAGCCTACTTATTATTACTCTTGACCCCTCCATCCACCTGAGGAAGTTTGCTATGTCCAGTGTGGAATTCTCTTCCACTTGGGTGAGAACACCTACTGTCGGAAGGCTAAGCAAGAGAGGTCAGTGTCCGCTGGAAAAGAGGTCAAGAACTAAAAATTAGAAAAGCTTACTTCCAGTTCAGATGCAGAGAGACGGGTTTTTTGATTGGTTTGTTCAGTTTTTGGTTTGTCATTTATTCTAATAAGGCAGCTTTTATTTAACCTTTGTTGTTCAGAATGGGATCCTTGTACTTCCTGCACTAGAATCACCTGGGATATTATTAGAAATGCAGATCCCTGACTTCTCTGCTGTCCTAAATTGAAATTTTGGAGAGGACTCAACATCTGCCTCTGTGATAAGTATTTCAAGTAGAGCTTGGTCATTCTCAGGTCATTCTACATAAATGGTTTCCCCAGGTTGAAAGCCTGCATTGGTATTTACTTCTGGCCAAGATGGAGGAGCATGACCAGTCTTACCAACTGGGCCACTGGGCAAAATATATAAATTGATGGTTGTCAGACATTGAACAGGCTGTGCAGGACTTTGATCCCTGGGAGAAAGGGCACAAACAAGACAAGCTCCACATGGCAGCAACCCACTGCCTGGAGTCAGGTTCCAGGCCTGGTGCCAGAAGGGGAAACACAAATAGAGCTCAGAATCCTTGCCTAGCTGAGGAGGCAGAGATCGGAGCCTGGCCGGGGTGGGGGGGGGTGGCAAACGCAGCTAGAATTTGTGGAGCAGAAATGTTGGAGAGCAGAGAGCTACACAGAAAAGGGGTCTGGAGATCTGCATAGTGGTTCCCTTGAGTCTCTGACTGAGTCTTGAGCTTGCATGTGTGAGAGGCTGGGAAAAGAACCACCAAGAAATGGTAGGCAGCTCACACAATAGTCGGTGTCCCACCAGCCAGAGCAGAAAGACCAAATAACACGTGGGATATCCAGGAGAATATCAGAAAAGTAATTAGACCTGATCAAAGAACTGCACTGGACCCACTCCAACAAACCTTAAAAGCAAACCTTGAAATGGTCCAACTGATGTGAAGTAGCTTATCTGCATCACAAAACAAAACCTAACACTACTTAAAGAAAACAACAAAATCCAGGAACCGATGATATAAAATTCATTATGTCCAGCATCCAATAAGAAATGATCAGAAATGGGGGCCGCCCGGTGGCGCAGCGGTTTAGTCTGCGCTTGGCAGCCCGGGGTTCGCCGGTTCGGATCCCGGGAGCCCGCTGACACACTGCTTGTCAGCCACGCGGGCGTCCCATATAAAGTAGAGGAGGATGGGCCCGGATGTTAGCCCAGGGCCAGTCTTCCTCAGCAAAAAAGGGGAGGATTGGCAACAGATGTTAGCTCAGGGCTGGTCTTCCTCACAAAAAAAAAAAAAAAGAAATGATCAGAAATGTAAAGAATCAGGAAAATACCACTCATAACCACGAGAAAAAGCAATCAATCAAAAGAGACCCAGAAATGACCAGGATGATGGTACCGGAAGACAAGAACATTAAAGCAGCAAAGATATAACAAAACGTGACGTAACTTCCAAGTGGAGGAGCTGCTATCAGAACTGGGAAGGGAGGTTCAGAAACCACATTAGCAACCATCCAGCATCACTGCTTCTCTATGACACAGACGGTGTTCTATCACCTTCCACTTCCATGAAGAAACCAGTGTCTGAACAGGTATGTCCTAGGCCTGTTCCTCCTGTTCAGAAGTTGTGCTGTGTTATTTCGGTCTTATAATTGAAAGACTCTATTATCTTGGACATTAACTGCTGCAGTGATAAGGACTATATCAGTTGATTTTGTTGGGGTTTTTTTGAGTATGTGTGGGAAATTCAGAGAATAGTACCACTGTAATAAGAAAAAGAAAATGCCAGACTTTATCTAGGTGGGCCTGATTTTATGGATCTTATCTAAGGGGCTGATTTTATGGATCTTATCTAAAATATAATAAACCTAATTAATCTACATATTAAGATCTCTTAATTTTATTCTTATATGGGAACATTTCCTCAGTGGTTGACTTAAATTATTTGCTCTGCACTGATTTTCTATTTCAATTTGAACAACACCATAATTTTAAGATTCAACATCTAGTCTTTTTTTTTCCTTTTATAGCATCTTGCTTCTCTTCCGTCGTTTCCCTTTTTTTTTTTTTTTACTATTCATTCTGAAAGAGCTTTAAAATTCATCATCAAATCATATATTTTATTTTTAGAATGTCAACTGTTTTTACAACATACCATGCAGGCTTTGGTTCTGCTGCTAATTTTTTCCCTTCCTTTCCTTTTCTCTTACCTTATTCATTCGGTTTCCTTCTTATATTTGTATATGATCTTTATATTCATTAATCTATTAATTCATCCAACAAATATTCATTGCATGCCTGCTAGGTGCCAGATACTACTCCAAGAAATGGAGTTCAGCAATCAATGGAACAGACAGAAATTCCTGTCTTTATGGAGTTTTGTCCTTATGTAGAGAGACAAATATCCAATCAATCAATCAGTCAATCATTCAAACTAGATATATTTGTATCTGTGTGTGTCATCATCACATAGGTATGTTATCATTGAATAGTGATAATTACTTTAGAGAGAGGCTCACTGAGAAGGAGGTAATGAGCAAACCACGAACTATGGGCAGAAGGATCACGAAATGCAAAGGCCTTGAGGCCAGACGCTACCTGGCCTGCTTGAGGAACAGCAAGAAGGTCAATGTAGCTATAGAAGAAGTAAAACCGTAGGAGAAGACATCAGAGATGCAGGGGGATGGGGAAGGTCACATGGGGCCTGGTAGGCGAGTGTGATTACATTGGCTTCTGTGTTAAGAGCATGGTGTTGGGGAGGAAGAGCAAAAATAAGAGTAATTAGAAGTCTATTGCAACAATCCATGTGAAAGATGATGGTGACTTAGACCATGGAGGAACAGTTGAGGTGGAAAGAAATTTTGGATATATCTTGAGGCGCAGTTAGTGGGATTTGGTGATGGACTGCCTATGAAGTGAGAGAAAAGACAGGGGTCAAAAATGACTCCAAGATTTTTGGCTTGAGCAACTGGAAGAATGGAGTTGCCTATTGACCAAGAATGGGAAGCAGACAGAGGTGGGGAGCAGGAATTATCAGGAGCTCAGATTGGCACAGGGAGGTTTTCCACGTCTGTTAGACATCCCAGTGGATATTGTGAGTATGTCGATGGGTATTCGAGCAGGTGAACATACCCATCTGGAGTTCTAGGACGTGGTTAGGACTGGAGACGTGGATTTGGATATAATTAGCATGGAGATAATATTCAAAAGCATGAGAATGAATGAGATCACCCACACAAGAGAGAAAAGAGGAGAGGTCCAAAGAATGAGTCCTTGGGTATTCCAATGTTTAAAGATCAGGGAAATGAGGAGAAACCACCAAAGACGGAGAAGGAATAGGCAATGAGAAAGCAGTATCTGCAGTCTGTGATGTTTGAAAGCCAAAAAAGTGAACCTCTGTGCTAAGTGCTGTTGATAGGCCAAATGGATGAGGATGAGAATTGACCGTTGTTGCCTCATTGTCTCGGTCTGTTTTATTCATTTGTCTTTTTGTTCTTTATAAGGGACATATTTTCTTGTGGCTTACTGGAGATGTTAAGCAAGTTTCTCAAATTTTACTCATTTTTTCTTCCTTTAAGTTTTAAGCTAATATCCTATTTTCCTGGATTGTTTAAAATAAAAAACCTGAAGTTGTTCTTTCCCTTGACTGATTCTGAAAGATTAGCTGTCTCTAGACTCCAACTAAAGTCTCCTTGGTTCATGATCCAATCCTCCTCTCAGACATATAGCCACAGTGCAAGTTAATAGACAATATTTGGCCCATTTTCAAGTGTCTGGTAAGATTTCCCCTGGTACACTTCCATCCTTCTGAGGCTAAATCTTCTCTAACTCTCATTGCCTTGTTCCACATCGTGGACGGCAAATGAAATTTAATCTCTCTGGACAATTCAGTTTGTTTGATAATCGTTGCCTGGAGCACACATTGAGGAGAAACGTGGGGCAGTGAACAAGGACAGACTGAACAAGAGGGCATGCAGTGGGCAGTTCGCACACCTGCTGTGGGTGAAGGAAACGAGAGAGGAATGCTGACCGTGCTATGACCCAGTGGAGTCCACGAAGACATTCCATCTGCAGATGCACTACCCCCAAGTTCTTGCTTCTACCTCTCCATCAGGCACATACATTCGTATATGCAGTCACCTTCTGCAGTCTGTCCATAGGAGTCCTCAGAGATGTAGTCCTATCTGGAGGTATAAGAAAGATGTGGGTGGAAGGAGCTCTCTGCTTCCACAGCAGCATCTACTTAGTGAGTTTCCAGGTAGGCGCAGAGCTGCTTTTTCTGCCCTGGGGAGCAGATGGAGCAGATTAAAGACCTTTCCTAAATTTAAGGGCAGATTTCCTGTTTCTGGACACTGAGTACACACAGGCCAACAGATACATTCCTCCATCTATGTCCACTGGCCTTCTGGTCTTGGAAAATTCCACCATAATTTGACAATAAGTTACTGTCAGTCCTAGTTTTCAGTATACTTGTGAGTTTTCATGATGTTCTTTGTTTAATTGGGAATTTTTCTTTTCTCCTCCTTCCTACCCCCTTACATCTGACCCACCAACAACTCCTCTTTATTCAATCAACAAAGCATACTCACTTCTTTCTGTATCAACTGCTACTTACTATGCTAGTCACAGCCACTATCCCTCATCATCCCTAACCTGTGCTAACAAAATATCCTGAATTCCTTCCTCTCTTTCCACCCATCATCTTTGCACACATGTGCTTAAAACCTTAAACCTTCCATTGCTTCCCACCCTACATGGAATAAAATGCAAATTCTTTAGCCTGGTGTACAAAGCCATTCCCGATGGGTCCTCGCCAAGCCCTCAGAGCTCAGCAGCACCACCCTCCCCGCTCTGACCGTCCCCCTCCAGGCACACTGGCTTTCTTTCTGTCACCTGAAAACACTCATCCTCTCTTCAGGACATTTGTATGGCTTTTGCTTTGCCTGAGACTCTATTGGCATTATCTGCATAATAATTATTATAATCAGATATTTTTCTGGTTTACTTATGTGCCTTTTACTTTCTGTCTCACCACACTAGGACTTTTTGTTCCATTAGAACATGCACTCTATGTGTCTTTTTAATACTCCATCCCAGTTATCTAGGATACTATCTGGTATAAAAAAAAGTCGATATTTGTTGAAAGACTGGATAGATAGATGGAAGAATGTATGGATGGATGGAGGGATGAATTTGGGAAAGGCCACCTTGGAGCAAGTCAACCAGATGCCATTTTAAAGAAAGTCCTCGTTAGCTGAACTTCCCTATGCAAATGATTATACCTTCTCAGTTTTGATTGGTTGCATACTACAAGTTTAAATTTTAGCTTTTATTGTCAGATATGTAACTGTTATCCAAAATCCAAGTATTAATTAAGTTTGAAATTTTTTTTCCATAAAAATCTGCAATTCTGATATCATCACCAGATAGCTCTGGGACAACATGATGGGGACAGGGATCCTTAACTAGCTCACATTTATTGCATGTTTACTCTCAGTCCAATCCGATTGCATATACCATGGAAGATACTCCAAACAAACAAACAAAAAAATCAAATATATACATACATAAATCCCTAACCTTGTGGAACTTGCAAAGTGGCTGAGAGGCAGGACATAAACTATCAAAGAAAAATTAAGTGCTCAAATAAATAGTAACATGAGAGCAATTTTTCAGAGACAGAAGATATCCATGTGGACTGAATTGGTGGAGAAAGGAGGAGGTGACAGTTGCTGGGCTTAAGGGATAAAGAGAAGTTAGTGTGATGAAGGGAAGATATTACAAATGGGAGAAGTTTTGGGCAAAGACAAATATATCTTCTCTCTACTAAGCCACTGTCTATGCTACAGGCAATTAACAAAAGATAACCTTGTTTTCTTTCAATTAATTTCATTCAGTATAGATTTCCACAGCCCAAGGCACATGGTTACTCAGAGTTAAAAAGCTTTCACCACTTTTGTCATTTGTCTCGCATGCTGTTCCTTAAAAGTTGGCCGGGCCAATGTCCTCATTTTACAATTGCACAGGTTTTAGGTGCAAAGTGAGGGCCACTTAGTATGTGATCTTGGCCTTTCAGGATTGCCATGGCCAGCCTGAACCTCTGAGGCTCATTAGACCAGAGTGATTTACAGTCTTAGGCAAAGTAGCTAAGTTCTCGCTGCGTGTCTCCTTGAGGCTGATGGCCTTGAGGGAGCAGGGCCCAAGTCCCTGCCAAGATCCACTTCGAAGGCTGGTGCTGGATGGAGCCTCCTGCTTGGGGAGGAGGATTGTACACATGGAATGGCACAATCAGTACTGGGCTAAAATTCAAAAAACCCGGGATTTGAACACTCTCTCTACTACTTTCTCAGTCTATGCTCTGGGCCAGGTCACTTTTCCTATCTGAACTCCAGTTTCCTCTATAAAATGGGGATTTAAAAAAAATACCTTTCCAGGATTTTTATCAGGCTCAAAAGCACAATGAGATAGTACTGGCGGCAAACATTTTATGTTTCTAAAGCACTACAATGCATGCTAAACCCTATTTATACTCGGGGGGGCTGTCTACTCTCATGGCCTGGTTAAAGCTCTCGTGCTTAACCAAGCTAACCAGCTACTTATCTAAACTCCAAGGCTGTTTAAGCAAAGCCCAATTACTTGACACTTTCTTTCCATCTATGATTAGCATATGCAGAGGGCCAACAGTCATTTTGGACCTGTCTGCTGGGGCTTCTGCTGTGAGTTTATAAGTCTTGTCTAAGTATCTGTTGGTGACAGAGCAGCAGGCTTTTTGAGAATGAAGAATGACATGTGATTTATTTCCCTGGTATGTCTGGCATGCGTCTTCACATGCCGGGAATATGCAGTACACTATTATTAAGGTGCAACTGTGCCCTAGAACTCTCCACGGAAACACTACTGGGAAAAACAGATAATTCCACCGTTCCGGAGGCAAGTATACACACATGGCAAAGGAGTGCCTTAAAGGGAGCAAACGCTTCTGGCTACATCAGCTCAGGAAAGCAACATTAATGCTTGTAGATGATCTGAACAGGACACGGCATTGACTTTGACCAAACAAACAAAGTCCTATGTCGTGTTCTGTGACTATGGTCCTTGCTTCAATTTCGTCCCAGAGGCACACAGGAGCATTGATCACAAATAAATGGGAAATAAAAAGCCCCACTCCCCAGTCCCACCTTGCTAAGAATCTGCATTCTTAAAAAAGAGCAGGGGGAGAAAGAGGGAATTTTCATCCCTGGATTCGGGTGAGGATTTGTTCCAAGCTAAAAGGCATTGGAACAATATCACATCTCTGGGGCATTGAAATGGTTGAGGAGTGGACTCCACCCCATTCCCTTCCCAACATAGAAGTTTGGAGTTGTAGCCAAATATAAAATAAAACCATGTGGGCACTCTAGCAGTGCCCAGGAAAGAAAGATCTCACATCTGACCTTAGTAGCACAGAGATGAAACATTGCCCTTGGCCCTCCAGAGCACTAGGCAAGTGGAGGCGACATCACAGACACAGCCCAAGGAATAGAGCTTGGAAATGCCACTCAAACAAGAAAACAACAGAAAACCTCATTGTAAAAGCATTGGTACGATTATCTTTATTTTGAAAGCCTAACTTCAGGCAATATTGTCAAGCACAGATGCCTAATTTAGTGTGGTTAAGTTGCTACAATCTATATTTGCATATAAGCCATATGGGAAGTCCAAAGTATAGCCCATCTCCTTCGTACCATCCCCAACACAGGCACACAGACACAGACACACATATGCACACATACAGACACACACATGCACACACAGATACACACACAGACACATACACAAACGTGCACACTGACACAGACACACACAAACACATACACTGACACACACACGCACACACAGAAACATACACAGAAATACACACACTGACATACTTTTCTGTTTCATTTTTGACCTGATTAATTCTGACCCTTGGAATAAAAAGGAAAAAAAAAGACATTTAGTATGTTCTAAATGTCATAAACCCAGACTGGGTAAAAGATATTCATAAAAACAGGTTTCTTCACAAAATATAATTGAAATCCTTGGGAATTTCTAAGAGAAGAAATCAAAGTCTCACTGACTTCAGAGAACACCGCCTGTTTCCCTGGGCTTCTCTGAAGACTTTTGCATGGGCAGCCTGTCCCAGGAAGCAAACCTGTCTTTGCGAGAGACACACCAGCACCTTCGGAAATGACTAAAGGATTTATCAAATGCTGAGAACCCAACTGCTCCTGCATCGTTGCCAACCGCTCGAGGAACCATCTGTAGCCGCCTGCACAGAGCAGCCCCGCCGAGGGATCTTGGGTGTTCGCTAGTGTTTTATGAATCTTATGCTGCAAGACGGATCCTTGTGAAAGCCAGCAAGCTTGAACCACGCACCTGTCCTCATCGCCCTCCTTTGTAAACGTTGCTTCCACCAGGTTCTCCATTTCTTTACAGGATGTGCTTACCGTCTTCAGATGACAGATTTACAGAGCATCTCGGTACAATAATCGGCCCTCGTCGCGCTGTTCACACACTTATTCTCGCCATTTTCCTGCAGCGGTGTTCTTCCTGTGAAACGAAGCTGGAACGCTGAGTTACACGGGGTAGTCCAGGGTCCGGGCTGGGAGGAACGTCACTGCTTCGGGATGAGACGACAAGGTGGCTTCCTCACCTGGACTCCTTCACGAGTTTTGATGTTTTTTACTTTATTAACCACTAAAATACTTGACCCGCCATCCAACTACTAAGTGGTACAACAAGACAAGAGCTCAGAATAACTTCACCCGTCATTAAAGGACCTCTTCTTTTACTTAATACTACTTTTCTACTGAACATACAAACTAGTTGTAGGTGTTGGGGAACTGACAGAAGTACAAAGTTCCAATCATGTCGCTTTTTACTTTCACTTTTAAAAGTCTTGTCTAGCACAGTGGTTACCACTGGGGAGGTGCTTGTTGGAATCACCTGAGACTTTTTAAGAACACAGATGCCCAGGTAACACGAATGCCCTATGACGTTAGGAGGCTGTGGCATGGGGCGCAGGCATCTGCGGTTTCAAAATCACTGGGAGTTGACAATGACTGCTCTACAGGAGAGCGTCCACACTGGCCTTCTGTGCCCAAGCCGCACCTCTAGTATCACCTCTTGCCATCAGCCTCCACGAATGCCTGTCTGTCTACCAGTCTGCAGCCCTCACAATCCTCTGCTTCAATTACCTAGAACTTCTCAAGGGTCTCTGAACGTGCAGGGGCTTAACTGCCTGATGATTTCACATGCACTGCTCCTTCTAACGATATTCTTCTTATCTTCTTCCTAGAAAACTCCCACAGCATCTGTCAAAACCAGCTGCAGTTTCTGTGACGTGCATTTAGTCAGCTGTCCTAGTGGGTAGGTATCACAGGTAGAGGCCGATGGTTTCTGTTTATGTCTATTTCTCCCTGAGCTGGTCAGCTCCTCAGGGTAGAGACTACAACCCCCGTTGCTCCAGCAGTGTCCCCCACAATGTCTGCACAGACAGTAGAGGCAGAAAGCCCCTCTTCAATGAGCCAAGAGTCCTGCCCACTGGCTACGAGAATCAGTGGCTGGAAACTTCAAAAACAGAGCCCATACAGAACATTTTCATTATTAGAGCCCTCCATCCATGAAGTGTGGTGTCTTATGAACTTGAGAGCTTCATTCTCATCACTGGAGATGAGTGTGCTCAGACAGGGTCAGGGGGCCACACACGGGGCTGGTGGGAGCTGGTCCTCCTCTCTAGAGGCTGGAACAGAATGACCTGGGGTGTCGGCTCTATGCTGACTGACGACCAGACTCCAGTAAAGTCCTATCCCTGAAGCCACCCCTCATGAGACCACATGAGTGTCAAAGAGGGTGAATTCATGTTGGATGGAGGAAAAAAGACCCACGCTAGGGGTAACCTAGGAAATGACACAGGGACGGGATCAAACCCCGGGGCGGGGGTGCTCCTACACCATGTTCAGCAGTTTGCACACATTCCCTGGGAGCAACAGAGAGCCACTGAGATGTTTTAAGCGGGGAAGTGACATCCTCAAAATTTCCATTTAGGAAACTCTCCTGGCGACTCTGTGTGAAAGACCACGGGCTTGTTTTTTTATTTACATGTGAGAAAGGGGGTGAGGCAGAAAATGACGGTTGCACCACGGAGGTCACTAGGGTGCCTGACCACACTTAGGTTAAGGAAACCCAGTAGAGTCTGCTCCGTTTATATGCTAGCCTGCATTTTTGTCATCATTGGCATTAACAGCAACATCTAACAAGCAAGTTTATTGATCTTAGTTACACATGGCTGTGGAAAGGTCCCAATCCTAACCTCCCGACACTCTGCCTTCACAGACCATCTGCTAGAGGCACACCGAGATTCCCATCCCCACCTCCAAGGCTCTGCTCACATTCAGCCCGGCTTCTGTGTCCCCTCCCACCTGTCAGCACACACCAACTCCAAGACCCAGCATTTGTGTCATCTTTTCTGGAAGACAAATTCACCTCCCAAGGGAGAGGTGGTCACTCCCTCCTGTGTGCCCACAGCAGTGCACCAAGCCCCTTCTAGTGAACTCCATCCTAATTCAACACACTCTCTCAATCTGGAACAACGTGAAGGACAAATGTCGGGAGCAACAGGAGCTCACACAAGGAGTGCTGACCTCAGAATCAGAACTTTGGTCTATGCCCCCTTCCCCTGGGTTACCATGAAAAACCAATTCCCCTCCCTGACCTCAGGCTCTTTATAAGTCATCTGACTGTAGTAGAGCGTCTTCTTGTTTTAAAACGATGACTGTATGAATTAAAAAACAGCCTGGACCTGAATATTTGCTGACAGCTGAAACTTCTTAGCGTGGCATTCAAAGCTCTTCTCAATTTTGCCTCAAACCAGCATTCTATATCCAAATTTCAACATTCCTTCTTACTTCGATATCAGATTTCTAGCCCCCCAAAAAGGCATTTGGGAAATATGAAGGCTGTTTCTTTTCTGTTAAATATGAAGATAAGTTACTATTCTTGTGTATTTCCTTCTCTAGACTGTGAGCACTTTGAGAAAAAAAAGTCTTGTCTTTTATGCCTAATGGATCCCAGACACTATAGTAGGACATAGGAATATATATATTTTTATATAGAAATATAGTATGTGAACAGTAATTGTTAGCTGAATTAATATTTTTATCATTTTTGGAGAAACAATTCTTTTTAAAATGCACATAAATCATTTACATCTCATAGAATCCTTGAAACCAATTTCTGATAAAATAGAAATTGCTTTTCATTTCTATCTGAAACAAACAATTGTTATTTTTCCTTCTCTTTGATTACTTTTTCTAGAAAACACGGTACCACTACCAGCACATTAAACACTCTATCCAAGCACTTATCAGTTTTGAAGAGAGGTTGTTCTTTGTTGATGAAGTTTGGGATCCTGAAAGAGTGTTGATTGATCTTGCATTCAGATTATCTAGTTTTTCCTTAGATCTATGTTACTTTTGTAAGTCATATTTCCCTCTCTCTGACTTCTCTGTTCAGTGGAAATAGATTGGAGGGAAACCCTGTAAGGCAGAGCTGGCTCTCAGGGTGTCCGATGGGTCCATCCCTCCTCCACTGGACCCTCGTGACCATGCGGTTCCTTCCTGGGCTCCTTCTACGCGACTGGGAAACAGGGGACCTCGGCCAGCTCCCCGCTTACCCATCTGTATCTGCATTAATCCTGTTACAGAATGTTTCTAGGGTGGCCTTTTGCTACCATTCAAGACACATCACTAACGACATGTCCTACACACAGTGCCAGGCTCTGGGAATAGATGGATAAAAAAGGCAGAATCCCTGTTCTCAAACAGCGGAGTGACCATAGAAGGGGAATGAACCATAACTGCTTCCATTCAGCCACAGTTTTCCTGAGGTCAAGAGCCCATTTTCTTGCCTACATGTTACAGTGGGTCAGCAAAGTGCTGCATGTAAATTAGGCAGGCAACAACCGAAATAAAATTGACCTCTGATGACTGTGCAGTATGTTGCAGAATTACTGAGGGACAATTTCACACGTGCTATTTCATGTAAACAGCACAGCATCTATAAGATCTGCAGTAATACTGTCTCCCATTTATTGATGACACAACTGAAACTCAGAAGAAAAATAATTTCCCTCAATCTGTGAAGTGATGGGGCTCTGATTCCAGCATTGATGGGTCTGATGACAAGGCCTACAGCCATTCTAGCTCTGCCTGCTGGATATCCACAGGGACTGGACTGCAAAGACAACTGTAATTCTAGCATGACATGGAAAAGGTTAATTCCAATTCAACTTTTAAATTGCAAAGGAATGAGTTAGGATAGTTTCCACGTGCTTTTCCATTGTTTAACTCAGGAGCTCCTCCAGGGCCCAGGGATATGAGAGAATTAGCGAGGGGTGTTGGCCTAGTTCTCCAGCCTCTCGCCCTGTCCTCCTAGCCCAGCACTCATAGAGGGAGCACTTCTTCCCTGTTTCTTTCCAGTCTGGCGGACTCTCTCCTCTGTTCTCCCTCTCAGGCAGCGAGAGTCGTCTCATGTTTCCCTGAACAATACAACCCCCGCCCACAACTGCTTCATGCAGTGTGTTCCCCCAGTTACATGCACTGTGCTGGGAGGCAGCTGTGGGGTGGGCGGACAGCTTGGGCCAGGGAGTCAGGGTCTGGGTCTTAGCTTACCCCAACAGGGCTTCTGGATCTTGGGCAAGGTGCTCCATCTCCTTGAACCTCATTGGTTCCTCAGCTAGAGACAGCAGACCCCTCAGTTGGGGACAGATCTGATGATCTCTAAGGACGCCTTCCAGCGCCAAAGTCCTGAGGACACATCTGCCTGGCTATCCGCAGCCCCTTCCCCATCCTCACCAGAGGGTTTTCCCCAGTGGTCCCTCCTTGGGCCCGGCCTCTTTGCCCCGCCTAGGGCATCCCCAGGGAGGAGTAAGCCTGCTCTCCAAGCTGTCCAGGCCTGCACCTGACTGACAGCTCCTTCAATCCTGGTGTAATGTCATCATTCCTTGGCCCTAATTCAGCCCTGGTTAAGTGTTTCTCTTAGAGGAACATGGCCAAATGACAGGTGTAGAAGAAAGGAAAATTCCAGCCTTCGAGGCCCACTATCGCCCGTGGCCTGGGGCCTCCCAGAGCCAAGCAGGAAGCTCCTTCACTACTCAGTGGAGCCGTAGGACACGGTGCGCAAAACACGGGCAGGCCACGCGACGATCGCCTATCACCTCCCCCATGTACGTGCAGATGGAGACAGGGATGGACCCCCATTTCTGATTCCCCATCTCCTCTCTCCCCCTGTTCTCTGCCTCTGTTCCTTCCTCTCTCCTTCGTTCAGCCCCTCCCCCCCCCTTCATTCCCCTGCATGGACTTTCTCCCTCTCTTTCTCCAGTCCACATGTCCGCAGCTCAGGAAACCAGCCCTCTTACAGCTCCCTGCCTCCCAGGCCCAGCCGCAGCACGAGGTCTTCCTCAGCCTGCACAGCCCAGCGCACCGCCTCTGCGGGTCCTTCCCGCCAGAGCTCTCCCTGCCTGGACCAGATGCCTCCTCATCCCGTGTCATCCCGTCAGCATCTCCCTCCGTACTTATAGAATTACAGAGTGGCAGAGAAGCAGGATTGGAGATTATTTAGTTGGAGGAGGAGACTGCAGCCAGAGGGAAATAAACTCAGGGACTCCATTTTACTAAACAAAATGGGTTCAATACGCACGTGCAGAATGAATTTGAGGAAATTAAAAAATAATCGTTAGAATTGTTCTGGGCCAGTGTGACAAGTCAGCCGGTTATGCCTGATTCATCTGCCCCTTTCCTACCTTTCAAATATCTGGAGAAATGCAGCAACACAAAGGATATGCCATTTCAGAAAAATTACCCTGAACAGTGGGGATTGGCTAGTTTAAAGGAGAAAAAATCAAGGTGAATTAGGGGAAATGCTGATTAAAAACAAAACAAGCAAACATACAAACAAGAACACATATCTGTTAAGAGGAAGGATGTTCTCTCCTACAGCCTCTGTCTCTTTGGCTCAGGTCTGCACCTACGGCCAGAGAAAGCGACCTCGGGGCAGAACATCTTTCTGCAGAGGCAGAGCCATGTCCCTCGGTTACCCCGTCACCCCCATTTCAGAAGCTGCTGTGCCCAGACATGTATGAGAGCCCAGGGTGGAGGGCACTGGTGTGTCCTTGTATCATGTGACTCCACCATCACTGAGCGCCTGCCATTCCCACAGGGGTCAACAGAAGGGGAAAGAGGCAGGTGGTAGACTCCTGCTTCCTAAATGTCCAGGCATACCTCAGCTCCACTCAGAGGCCTTGGGAGACCTAATCAGTCACCATGGTCACACATAGCTTCAAGGGGTGCTGGGAAAAAGATTATTGGCTCCCCACATCCAATGTACGATGGTTGAAGAGGGTCAAATAAAATAATGCTCAGGAATATGCTTTGTAAAATGGAAATCAGATTTAAAATGTTCAGCATTCTGTTGTGTAAAATAAGAATGTCTGAAACCCTGGGTGGCTTTTATTCTTTTGACATTTGTCGGTGTTTAAATCATCCTTCACTTTATAAAGCACCTTCTTATATATCTTGTTTTCTCTTCATTTATTGAGTTGGGGGAAATTTCTCTGTAAATTCCCAAATACGGGCATTTGTTAAACCCACAGAGGGTCTGGGTATCTGATCACAGCACTGAGATCACAGACGAGGTGAGTGGCAGTAAATCTTTGACGGTGAAATATGAAGAAAAGGAGGAGATGAAAGAATAAAAAAAAGGAGAAAATACATAATTACAAAGCCTCGAAATCCATGGAGACCAGAAAAATGTGCTGCTGAGGGGTTTCTGTGAATTGGCATTACTATCGAAACCACACATTATCTGTTAGGATTTTAAACACTGAAGGCCTGACAAAATGTCATTTTTATTCTTCTTTACAAATAGGGAAAGGTTTTTTAGGATCTCTTTAAGTGGCAAAAATAGCAGGAGGGACCTCAGAGAAAATCCGCTGTAAATGGACGGGCCTGTTAATGAAGGGAAAGCGGCTCCCCACCAGCCCGTTTCCAAGGCAACCCGCAGATGGACAAGCACCGTCTCTCTCTGTTCCCCGTTACCAGGTGCCTCCCCTGCCCAGAAGAGGAGAAAGCAAGGATGGTCGGGATCTCTTTGCCTGAGCATCGCCGGCAGTATACACACATGTAAGGAAGTGAACAGGAATAATCCATGAAATGCCTCCCCACACACCACCAGAGACAGCATCCATGCAGCACTAAAGACATGTTGATTCGGAGGGGGAAAAAAATCTCATGCAGAGCTATACATTTTCTAGAGCTCTGATAGGAAAACTGCTTTGGCCTTTCAGACAGAAAGAGACATTTCCTTTCATCATTTATGAAACCTGTAATGACATATTTTTTATATTTGCAAGGGACTTTGTAAATCATTGTGTCCAACCTTCCCAGGGGCATCAAAGCAGAAGGAGGTAAGGGGTTTTACTTTAGGCCATGCTGTGAATTGCCCTGAAAACTCAGACATCAAGACTATGGGGCCCATGCCCTTTTGAGACTGGCATGTAGAGAAAAAAATATTAAGAAGAGAAACCACCAGACTAAGAATCCAATGCCAGACGAAAGGGCGTGGAGTTTGAGTGGCAGACTCTGTGGAGTGCTTGGAGAATGCAGGTGCATGACTGAGGCAACCAGGACTTAAGATGCTGCCTGAAAGCAGAGGGCCCGGAGACAGAATGACCAATTAAAAGGCAGTAACAATCATCAAGAAAAAAATTCCAAGGGTGTAAAACAGAGCAGTGTCTTTAGGAATGGCAAAGAGTGGGCGACAGAGAGAAACACTACAGAAGTATAATGGACCAGGCCAATTTACCAGCTCTTTCGTGCCTACTGAGAATTGTGCTTTTTTTTAAGTTTAATGCTGATCATCAAAAGCCTAACTGCAGAAGTAATGTGATGTGACTAATGATTCTGCATAATGAATGACCTTGGTATCAATCGGTAAGAAGCCAGCTTTGGAGGAAAAGTCTTTGAGTCCTCAAATATCTGAGGCCCTGACTTGTGATTCCAACCCCCCACCCCCAATGCCTTCTGCAGAAGCATCTCACAGAAGCCAGGAGCCTCAGAAGAGAGTCCGCAGAAGTGGACACAGATTCCATATTTGTACGAAGCTTAGCTGATTCATTATGAGGTATCACCTGGCAAAATTTCAACCCCAATATTGTCTGTATCTTTCTTATTGAACACCTCTTAACGCAGGTTTCTCTCCTGAAGTTGCAACCTGTCAAAATGCAAACATGGGTTTTACCATTCAAAGCAGAAAACCATCCTAATTATGCAGGAAGATAGTTAAGGGCTTGATGTTCAAAGAATTTTCAAAGTTCTTAAAAAAGAAGGAAAAAAAAAGAATTACATATGCAAGGAAAACATGGGTTAAACGTGTGCGTTTCCTGTGAGCTTCTGTCTGTGGAGTTTACTCCAAGGATCTAGGACATTTCAATGACATGGAAGTGTCAGGCGAGCTGCTTGTCGCTCCTGGACTGTTTGCTTTAACGACGTCACCCCACATGGCAGAGGAGAGAGGGATCAGCCCGGCTGCCATAAGCATGGTGCAAGCATTATGAAATATGAACTATTCTAATCATATTCAGGTTTCCAGTCCCAGTCAGACTGTGACCCATACTCTGTGAAAACTAAATAATTCTTCAAGGAGCTGCAGTCAAAGACATGGGAAACATTTGAGACCCAAGTATTTTCAGAATCTTCTCTCGTCTCTAAACTGAGCTGCCTAAGTCTGATATGACCACGTGCTTTCTTTCCTAAACCAGCAGATCCGCCGCCTTTCTTTACCCATACTTCTCTACCTCTTTTCTAAAATTGCTGGTGTGTATTTAAATCTGTTCTGCTCCAGGGTTAGACTATATGTGTTTTGTTGTTTTAACCCTCAAAACAATGCACTACCTAACATTTTGTTTTCCATGTTTCAGAAAAAGCAAGTGACCTTCTATTAAAAAAAAATGAAATAAATTTTATCAGTTTATGTGGGGAAGAAGCATAAGAAATGGTCAGGCTGTGGGGTTTTTTTCTCTCTTTTCTTACTGTTACTT
Organism: Tapirus indicus; assembly: GCA_031878705.1. Classification (NCBI taxonomy): domain Eukaryota; kingdom Metazoa; phylum Chordata; class Mammalia; order Perissodactyla; family Tapiridae; genus Tapirus; species Tapirus indicus. The sequence continues at coordinate 4,676,278 of CM062923.1, read as the reverse complement.
TTGGTTATCCTTTCTTGATGTTTGGCATCCAATACATATGAGATATTGCTATCTAAAACCTAAAATAATATTTTTTAATAAAAAGAGGACGAGAGACAGGAGGACAATTTTGCCTTTTATCAAAACCCCCGGTAGAAAATGTGCTTCTTTTTAAACACAATCGGTGTTAGGCCTTTGGCTTCCCTGAATGAGGTCCTGCCTCGTTTAACCACGTAGAGAATCAGCTCCGAATAAAAAACAAGAGAAGGTGTTTTGCGATCATTTGAGGAGGGAGACTGACATTTAAAGTGGCTGCTCTGGTGTTAATGTTGTTACACTCCTTTCCTTTATAAGTGACCTGTTTGAATGCAGTGGCTGTCAGTCTGTTTCATCTTCTCCTGCCAGCATTTATCTTGTCGGAGCTCATGGAAGCTGGCAGCATTGACACGGTGAGGGACAGGTAATTGAGAACCGAGACAGAGCTCTCTGGAAGAACCGCATGTCTGCCCCGCCCCCCAGAGTGGCCCGGGAATGCCAAGGGCCAGAATTTCTGATGAATGCCCACGGCTCCCACTCTGCCTTGCCCATGGGCCTGTGTAAACTAGTCACAACCTGTGAAAATTCAGAAATCCTAGCATCCAACTTTTTTATGATTCCAATTTAGCCCCCCTGTGAATAGTAAACTGATTCTTTGAGTTTTCCAAGGCAGTGATAATTTTATGATATTCTTTTTAATAAATGCAGTGCTTAATGTAATTTAATTTTTCACTTCATTTGTGCCTTTCTTTCTAAGTGCTTATTATGTTTCCCTTTACAAAATACTCAGTACAATACATTTGGAAAATAAAGAAAAGCAGGAAAAAGAAAATTTTAAATCACTCCAAGCTCCACACTCCAGAAACAATAACTATTGACATTTTTGTGGCCTACCACTTGGAGTTTTATGCATAGATTTATTGATATTTAATATGGATATCATCATACTATAATATTGCCTCCTGTTCTTTTATTTTTTCTTAAAAGTTCTTCCATACTATTATTACAAACTCATTATAACCCTTATTTTAATGACTGCATAATTATGGCCCATAATTTACTTAGTTCTTACCCTCCTATTGGACATTAAGACTGCTGCAGATTTTCCACTGTTACACATAATGTTGCAATAAACACTTGTTCACAAAGCGTATTCAATATTTTGGATTATTTCTTAGGATGGATTCCCAGCAGTAGAATTATTAGGTCAAAGTGTTTAAAATTTTCATCAATCTTGGTACATACAGCCAAATTGCCTTCCACAAAGATTTCACGATGCAAATTGTATATATGGGTAGAATTTCTATGTTTAAAAATTTATAATTTGGAATATATATGTATAGTGTCAGATATGTATCCTGATTACTGTTTTGGAAAATATTGTCACTGTATCCATTTCATTGACTGAACCTAGATTATGGCTTTTCTAAAGAAAAAAAAAATATCAATTAAGGCAGAAATATTTTTATTAGGAGATATGTACCCAGGTTTTATTGGTTTTGTTGGAGGCATAACAACTGGGCACCTGACCTAATTACTTCTAGTGGATCCTAGTAAAACAAACATTTCACTTCCTGAAAATCATCCATTTATTCATTCATCTATTCATTTGTTGGGCGAACGTTCATGGCATCCGGGTGCTCAGACACCATGCTGGATGCTGAGAAGTGAGCCGCAGACCCACTCCTTAGTCCACTAGGGTTGTCGGCACAGGGACAGCAAAGTCCTCATGAGCTCCCAGCCCCCCGCTCAGCGGATGTGTGTGGAATGAAGTGATTACTGACTCTGGATATTAATGGTGTGAGAGCCATGACTTCCACAAGAGGGGTCCAGCCATGCTCTTGCCATGCAGAGATGCAACACTCAACTCTGGACGCAGGATCACAGATAGAGTGAAAGGGAAATCAGTGAAAGTTTAGGGGTTTGTCTTCTGGGATTTTTTTGTTTATTCATTTTAGATAAAGAATAAAAGGGCAATGGTGCTCTTCCTTGCCCAGATTTCCACTTCCTGACACTGAGACATGCTGCTTCTAGAAATTTGAGAAAGATCTGCATTACTCAACCCCTCACCATAATTGCTCCATCATTCTGCTATAAGTAGTCAAACATCCCTATATTGATCATTCCTTTGGGTTATAGATAAAATAAAAATATATATTTTGAACAGAGACTCTCATTCTGCCCTAAAACCAATATAAGTAACAATTTAGTAGATATGACAGAAAATAGTGCTCCTCAGGCCCCTAAAAAGTTCAGCTTTTTCAGTTTCCTTCTTAAGATGTAAGCTTGCCACCACCATGGTGGTACATGGAAATAACTCTTCCCTGTAATGTTCATGTGCTATTCCCAAATTGGCTTCAAGGTCCAAACCCCTTGAGGTGGAAGAGGAATTTATTGTTGGAGTCTTGTGATAAGACTAGCCAGATACTCACTGCTGTGGGTTGACATGCATACCCAAAAAAGGTATGTTGAGTTCCTAATACTTGTACCTGTGAGTGTGACCTTATTTGGAAATAGGGTCTAGGCACACATAATCAAATAAAATCATTGGAGGGCATCTTATCCAAGTTGACTGGCGTCCTTATAAGAAGAGAAGAGACACAGACAGGGAGAAGACGGCCATGTGATGATGGAGGCAGAGGTTGGAATGATGTGTCCATAAGTCAAGGGAAGTCACAGATTGCTGGTCATCACAAGAAGCTAAGAGAAAAACATGCAACAGATTCTCTCCTAGAGCCTCTGGAGGGAGCACACCCTACAACACCTTGATTTTAGACGTCTAGCCTCCAGAACTGTAAGAGAATAAATTTCTGTTGTTTTAAGTCACCTAGTTTGTGGTACTTTGTTTTGGCAGCCCTGAGAAACGAATATACTCACCTATCCAGTGTCCTCTTCTTGGGAACTTAGGAAGAAGGGGACTATTTCCCCAGCCCCTCTTACAGTAAGGCAGGGATTTTATCTGGATTCTGGCCCATCCACGCCTAGCAATAAAATATGCTGCCCTACCTTGCAAGCTTTCTCTGTGAAGACAGTAGTGCTAGGAGACAGAGGGCCTACCACCCTTGAGATATCTGCTTGGAACACAGCCAAGAAAAGCCATGTGACTTGCACTGAACCATAACATGAGCCAGAAATAAACTCCTATTTAGTTAAGGCATTGTGATTTCCAGAATTTTTCTTTTTCTTTTCTTTTTTTTTTCCCCAGCATTGTTCAGCTGCTAGAACTTGATACACTGGAATACAGGCTATTAGAATTAAAAAGTAATATGTGTGCCGTTGGATAAGTATTCAAATAGCAGAAAGTTGATCTGAGAGACTAGAACAATGGAGTGGAGCTGTGCAATGGCAAATCACTTGATAAACTATCACCAGTGGCGACTTGGAAGGCCATCCATGAGTGATTCAGCCTGAAGCTCCAAGAGAGATGGATGGAGGTATCAGAGCATTCATGTGTGCTGGCTCTTATAGGCTATGTTTACAAGATATTACAAGAAAGAGGTGATCTCATGAAAGAATTAGTCAAGATGGATAGATATGTGTTACACCAGATATAGCAAACTGTTAATGGTAGAATCTAGATGCTGGGTATATGAGTGTTCACTGCAAAATTCTTTCAATTTTGCTGCATGGTAGAAAAATTTCTTAACAAAAATATTATTAAAAAGAGAAAGAAGGAATTAGGCAGTTTGTAAAAGAGATAGAAGGGACTGGGAAGGATCCAGAAATTCAAGGGATTGCAAGATGCAAAAATTGACAGCTTCTATGCCCTAAAACATGAGAGATGGAATTTAAAAGGCTTTGAGCAATTAAATCCCAGGTAAACTTCTAAGCTGAATACAGTGACTCAGTGAAAATTCAGATTAAAAATTTATCTTAACCTATTATTGCAATTAGAGTAGAGATATTAAGTTAGAAGAGAAAGACACGAGGGTAAAGACAAAGAAATGAGGAGACTTGGGATCTGTATTTTGGGAAAAAAATAGATGTAGCTCTTGACAAATGAACTGATTAGTAGCAAATAAATCAGAAAAAAGCCAACTAAAGTTTTGAGATCATTTATTGCCCAAAAAACCATAAGTCCATTTTAAAAAATTCTTTTACTGTGCAAGACTTTGTTAGCCGCTCTCTACAGCTCTTTCAGTCTTCAGACGTGTTCATACACATCAGAATCTACCACAGACATGGTTCTCGCCGTTCCCCTTGGTCACAAGCAAGGCAGTTCTGGTCTGACTTCAACCCCTGAGCGAACGCTCAGCTTCAGGCCAGCACAACTCCAGCCACCCAGACACTACCACACACTAACCCTCTGAGGTAGGGATCAGTACCGCCACTTCGTGGACATGAAACTTAGCACTCGGGGAATTTTATTACTCTTATTTCTTACTTTGTGTACGATTCACAGATTCGAGTGGTAGATCCAGGATTAAATTTCAGGTACGCCTCACTGCAAAGTCAATGTTGCTTTCTAGTCTTATCAAGAGGCGTCTGTCTCCATGGATAATCTTTTACTGACAATGCCCTTCTGACCTGTGTGTAAGCCTCAGGTCCTTCACCCTCAGCATACGGGGCAGTGATTTAAGATTGCTTATGGCCTGTCATACAATTGAACAAAGCACATACACTATTTGAAGTTCTTCAAATAAATGCCATTTGTCATATGCATTTTAGCTATTTTTAACATTGCTCTTTGGCTATGAGCCAATTCCCTAAAGAGTAAAATATTAGAAATTTTAAAAAGTGAGTTATAATCCCTAGAATATAACTATTCACTTCTTTGAAAGGACAGGAAGTGTGTAAGCAGGAACCTGGAAGCAGCCAGCTGCGATGCCATATTTGATTAACTAAGTCCATAACGTTCCCCACCAAGGTTTGACCCTCACAGAATTTTACTGGAAAATAGAGAAGTGAGTCAGGGAGTGGATTTTTCTATACAAAAAAGAAAAATAATATACTTGAAATCATAAAAGGTATTTTTTAGCTACCTGGTCATTTTAGTCTAAATGCTCCACATACCTGCCAATACAGTTTTTGATCCTAATTTTGTCATCCTCTATCTGTATTGTTTTACACAAAATTTGGGATCAATGTTTTCTCTTTTGAAAGTTACAATTTGGAGTAGGCATTGGGGCTTACCTCCTCTCCCAAGTCAAATATTTTATGTGTAACTCTGTCTTAGTCAGCTCAGGTGGCCATAACAAAATACTACCGACTGGGTAACAAACAACAGATATTTATTTCTCACGGTTCTGGAGGCTGGAGTCCAAGATCAAGGTGCCGGCAGATGTGGTTCCTGCTGAGGACCTCCTTCTGTTTACAGATGGCTGGTTTCTTGCTGTGTCCTCACATGACAGAGAGAAAGAGAGAGAAAACTCTGGTGTCTCTTCCTCTTCTTATACAGACACTAATCCCATGCTGGGGGCCCCACCCTCATAACTTTATCTAAACCTAATTACCTCACAAAGACCCCATCTCCAAATACCATCACACTGAGGGTTAGGACTTCAATATATGAATTTAGGGGGCACACAACATTCAGTCCATAACAATGTCTAATTTGACCATACCTCTCCTCTAAATAAACAATTCCATAGACGTATTTTCTACAGTCATCAGGTCACACAAACCACAGGGCATACTGCGCGCTCCATGAATTGTTCTGCCAACTACCTTATTCTATACAGAAAATCAACGTCCAGTCTACACCTTTAATGACCTCCACCTGCACAGAGATCCCTCTGAAGTTCAGGGTGGAAGAAATGAACATAATGTGGGGCTATTTTTGCCTGGCTATTCCTGTAGAGACTGTATTCCTTGCAGCATGAACTTTTATTATTGATCTTTAAAAAGCATAACCAAAAACCTGTTTGAGATCCTTTACATTGAAAGTCTTTTGCAAACTCTGCCTGTGTTGTTTGATTTAATAGGTTCCTGTGGCTTGAAATCCCATAAATTGGCTTTGTGTTATGTGTCAGAGGGTCAAACTTTAACAGTTTGGGATTTACTGTTTACTAATATCATGAAGCATCAAAAGGCAAGAAGTGGAGATGTGATTCCTTGTCGCTCTCATCTCAGATTCAGTCTAACTCTCTCACGGACGGTGACTCTTACTAATCAAACGCAGCTCAGAGGTGCCAACCTGTGGGTCACCTGGGGCGTGGGTGGGCTCATATAGATCTAAGGTTAGGCCGTTAAGATATCAGAGAACTTTATCTTTACCTTCTCCTATCTCTAAGTCCATTTCCTTTATTTCTTCAGACTGCACCTACCTACTGCTTATCCTTAAGATATTAAAATCCTTAGTGTCTAAGAAAGGCATGATGACGAAGAGGAGGTATCTGCTCTTCCTCATGGTCTGAATCGCTCTCCAGTCCCAGAGTCCCTGAGTGATCAACTCTGGGCATTCGCCACCTTCTGCCCAGAGGGATGATTTGGATTAGATGGATTGTTTGAAGAAAATGGAAGAGAAATGGAAAAAACACATTCATAAGTCTCAATGATTTGGATAAAAACAACAGCAACAAAAAGCAAATTCCAGAGACTATTTTGGGTTCAACATATCCTGGGCCATGATTTCTACCATCTACATCCCTAGACAAAGTTCTGGACAGTCATTACTGAGGTCAAAGAGAGTGACCCTGAGGCCCCGAATAGCCCTCAGTGACTCACAGATTTTCTGGTTGAAATATCAATGTTAGCCCCAGACCCACCCATTTGGCCTCCTCTCTACACCCAGGCCCATTCCCATAGCATCTGCCAAATCCCCTTCTTGACTTTCAGGGCTCCACTGAGCATGAGTTTTAACAGTGCACTGAATTATGCATTCTAAGGCAAGAAAGTGGGCACACGAATTTGAAAAGTATTTTCAATACCAAAGGGCCAAGACTAAAAATAAAGAATGCAAATGATGGTCAAATTTACCAGAAATTCAGTTACTTATGACCCATCCTAACCTGACTATTCTGGGCAATAGAGCCTTGACTGTATTTTCCAGATAGAAACATAACCATGTGTATTTCCTTTCCAAATACTCCGCCCCAGCCTTTGGGACAAGCAGAGGGTGATGTTTATTGGAACATTTGATCCTCTCCTGGTCGCACTTGGAATTTTAATGCTACCTTTTGGGCTTGGGGGAGTTGAAACTTCTCTTATTTTTTAAATTTTTTTCCATCTTTATTGAGGTGTAATTGACAAGTGAAATCGTAATATATTTAAAGTATACAATGTGATGATATACATCTATATTGTGAAATGATTACCACAATCCAGTTAATTAACACATCCACCACCTCACATAGTTATCTTTTTTTTTTTTTTTGGTGAGAATGCTTGAGATCTACTCAGTAAATTTCAAGTATACAATACAGCATTATTAACTATAATCACCAAGCTGTACATTAGATCCTCAGAACTTATTCATCTTATAACTGAAAGTTTGTACCCTTTAGCCAACATCTCCCCTATTTCTCCTGGCCCCTCGCAGCCACCACTCTACTCTCTTTTCCAGGAGTTTGACTTTTTTTTAAGATTCCACATATAAGTGATACCATGCAGTATTTGTCTTTATCTGTTTGGATGATTTCACATAGCACAATGCTCTCCAGTTTCATTAATATTATTCCAAATGGCAGGATTTCCTTATTTTTTTTAGAATACTCCTTTGTATATATGATTCTCCATTATATATATATTATACATATATACACATATATATAATCACCTTTTCTTTATCCATTCATCTATCAATGGACACTTAGGTTGTTTCCATATTTTGGCTGTTGTGAATATTGCTGCAGTGAACATGGAGTGTAGATATCTCGAGATAATGACCTCTTTTCCTTTGGATATATACCCAGAAATGGGATTGCTGGATCATATGATAGTTCTATTTTTAATTCTTTGAGGAACCTCTGTACTGTTTTCCATAATGACTGTATCAATTTCTCACCAACAGTACACAAGGGTTCTCTTTTCTCCACATCCTCACCAACACTTGTTATCTCTTATTGTTTTGATGAGAGCCATTCTACCAGGTGTGAGGTGATCTCTCATTGTGGGGTTGCATATGCATTTCCCTGATGGTTAGTGATGTTGAGCATCTTTTCATATACCTGTTGGCCGTTTGCATGTTTTCTCTGAAAAAATGCCAGTTCAGATCCTTTGCCCATTTTTTAATCAGGTTGTTTGTTTTATTGTTTTTGAGTTGTAAGAGTGGCTTACACATTTTGGATACCAATCCCTTATCGGATATATGATTTGCAAATATTTTCTACCATTCCGTAGTTTGCCTTTTCGTTTTGCTGATTGTTTCCTTTGCTGTGCAGAAGGTTTTTAGTTTGGTGTAGTCCCACTTGTTTATTTTTGCTTTTGTGGCCTATGCTTTTGGTGTCGCATTCAAAATATTATCACCGAGACCAACATCAAGGAGATTTTTCCCTATGTTTTATTATAGTAGTTTTATGTTTTCAGGTGTTACATTTCGTCTTTAATCCATTTTGAGTTGATTTTTGTGTATGGTATAAGATACGGGTCCAATTTCACCTTTTGCATGTATATGTCCAGTTCTTCCAACACCATTTACTGAAGAGACTGTCCTTTCCCTATTGTGTATTCTTGTCACCTTGTCAAAAAATTAGTTGACAGTATCTGTGTTAACTTTTTTCTGGCCTCTCTATTCTGTTCCATTACGTGGACTACTCCCACAGAATTCTCTGCTGTAAGAGAAATTACTGAGCAAGTACTATATGTCAGGTCAGACTGAATATTGTAGACAAAAATGAACCAGCCACAGTCCTCCAGGTCATAAACAGTCACAGTAAGGGGACCATGCACACACTGCTCTCGGACAGTGCATCGAGGGCTTTACAGAGGTGTTGTATCCGAACTAAAAAAACAAAGCCCCATGGCTGTAAATTGAGGGGGGTTGTTGGGTAATTTGTACTAATAATAACAGTTATAATAATTAAAACTCTCATTTGAAAAATGCCCAATGGTAATGGTTTTACAAAGATTTACTTTATTTGTTCACAAAAAGCTGCAAAGTCTGTTTATATCACCTAAGGAGACCAAGCCTCAAAGAGAATGATTTACCCAACATCACACAACAACAGAACCAGAATCTGAACCTGGATTTGTGTAGCTTCACAATCTATCCTTGTCCTACTGAAGCATTCTGTATTCCTCTAAGCTTCATTCTATAGTAAATTAATTTATTTCTTTAATCAACAAACATGAAACACCTAAAACCTACCAGGCCCTGAAACGTACCTCAAAAGGAAAAACATACTTAAGAGGCAAAGTATGTAGGAGGTTCCTCTACTTAAAGAGTACAGAAGAAGCATAGAAGTTGTTGCACCCACTCTGAGGAGTCATTTGATGATATTTAATAAAGTCAGAAGTGAGCATTCCCTGAAGATGAGAAATTTTACACCCAGGTACACTTAAATCATTTGTATGAACTGGGAAGTATATAAAAGAATGTTCAATGAATCATTTGGAACAGAAAAATTTTTAAATTACCTGAAAGTCCATCAATAGAGGAATAGGTACATAATTTTTGGTATATTCATATGATAGAATAGTCAAAATAAAAGAACTAGATGCATTTTTATTGACATACATGAATCTCAAAAAAGTCAAGTGAAATGAAAATCAAGTAGCAGAATATGTTCATTATACTGTTAACGTAAATTTGAAAGTGCATAATGCTACATATTATTATAGACATATATGTGTAGAAAATTTTTTGAAAAGGATTGACTCTCTACATTACTGATCCAATAGAGCTGATGAATCGTCAAAGATAGGGAAGGAGGGAGGAGGATGAGACTAAGAAGAGAAACAACTGCCTCAACTTTAATCTGTGAGGGTTTAAATAATGAGTAAGTGAGTGCACGGGCTTTGCTGAAAGGGTGCGAGTGGAGTGCAGGCACTTATCCCCGTGCGTTCTGGAAGCCTAGTTAAAATAACAGCAAAGGGAATAAAAGGACAGAAGAGGCGATCTGTCATGGACAAGGAGAATTGGAGAAAAGACAATGGCAACACATTTGGGGGAGAAAAGGAAGCTGGAAAACTGATGGACAAGAGGCAATGGATAAAGAAGATTCGAGACAGCAGAAATCGAATCAAGAAGTAGGGTGGCAGATCCCCAGGCAAATCTCAGGACTTGGGCGTGCAGCAGCCCCTGGACCTGGGAGTGCTATTGGGACTAAAACAAGACAGACTGAAAGGAGACAAGAAGTGGCTCCATGTAGTGGTCTTCTCCCAGCAGGCCTGGCCCTCTCCAACCAGAAGAAAGCAAAGGTTAAACCATATGAAGTCTAGACACAGAGATGTAAGGGCAGGGTCAGTATTGAAAGAGGATGATCAAGTGAAAATCAAAATGCTAACCAATGAGATCTACCTGTCTCCTTACAAGTGTTGTAAAACTACTGGCAGGGAGCGTTATGTCCTCAGTCAGGTATAACATTCCTCATGCAGAAACTGACCCAGCTTAAGAACAAAACAGAGACCCAACTGTTGATGGCCCCTCCAGGAAACGGCCCCACCAGAGCAGAGAGCAGTATGAAGTTTGTCACCCAACAATCTCGGCTGTGCAAACAGAGCTGGCAGTCATCATCTTAGTGCCTTACTTAAACATGCATTTTCAGCTAACGTTTTACCTAACATTTGAAGATAACAAGTCTTTTGCAAAGCATCATAAATTGCAGGATGCTGGGCTTTCTTAAAAACAACAAGGGAAGTTAGAAGACAACTGATCGATGCCTTTAAAATGTGGGGGAAATAATTTCCAACATAGAAGTCTATACTAACCAAACTATCAAATCAAGGGTGAGCCTTAAGTTGACTCCCGTGGACCCTTTCTTAAGAAGTTATCAGAGGATGTGCTTTAGCAAACTAAGAAAGTGAACCAATGAAGAGGACAACACAGGATCAAACAGGTGGCCTGGGAGAGTAGAGAGGCAAAGGACAGCATGCAGCATGAAGCTTGCAGAGACCAGCCGAGCAGCCATCCTCCGGTGTAACTGTGTCCAGGCAGCATCAGGAGGGCGAAGGTGCCCCCAAAAGAGAAGGATGATAGAACACCTGATGTGGTTAATGGATTCAGAGATTTATATTCTGGAAAAGAGTTTGGAGCTGAATTAGTAACTGGGACATAAACAACCAAGCAAAAGGAAGAAAAAAGGAAAATTATTAATTCAGGAAGGAAAATCACGAAAACATGATCAATACAATACATAACTCAGCTGTAAATAATGTAGACATAGTACTGTAAACACTAAAGACGTATTTAAGTAAAAATTGACATTTGCCATTGTAAGTGCTTTGGGGGAGAGTATGTGAGTGAGAATGTGGGGAGGAATGTTCGAGAGCTTCCCCACCTGTCCCATAGCAGCAGGACACCAGCTCAACCTGAAAACAGAGCAAAATATCAATGAAAGCACATTATTTTAGAAATATTGAATGTAACTACTGAAATAAAAAAATTTTAAATGTGAAAGTCTTTGGAAAACTGAAATCAGAAGTTGGGTGGGCCTGACCTTGGTATTTGATTTCCTTTAAGTATTCATGAATAATTTTGAGAAAGTAAAAATTAACCACTCACCTTAAAAATTAAATTTCTAAATTAATTTTAATTAATTAATTACAAACAAATAAAAGAGAGAGTTAGAGTAAGAAAAGGAGTAGAAAAGAACACAGTAAAATATCTATAGGTTTTAGTACTGATCTTAAGTCTGTAACAAAGGAGACTAGCTAAGAGGATGTAGGCAGAAAAAAGAGATGAAAATATTAATTTACGCCCGCTTCAAATTTCCTGTTTAATGTTTTCCTGAAATGAGCTTCATCGTATTAGATGCCATAATCGCAATCTGGTCTGACTGATCCATAATCTACCCTCAGAGAAAGGACTCCTCACAATCCGTAGAAGGACAGGAAACTGGCTCTTCAGTGTAAAGTTGAACAGGAGGTTCTCGAAGGCTAGAAAAAGGAGTTACTCAAAGGAACATTTGTTGGAATTTTGTTTAAAGAAGCAAATGCTAGGTAATCAAGTGATGGAGATAACCTAGCAGGCATGTTAAGAGCCCTCGTAAAAGACTATTTATAGACTCGTAACTCTGAAGGGGCTGCCTCCTCCTGTGAGTAGGAAAACGCCCAGGCAGGCGTGGGTCACTTACCAAGGACACAGCACTAAGGAGCAGCACAGGCTGAAGGAGCAAGAACGCGGACTCTCTGAGTCCTGGACTGGTTGCTGTGAAGAGTTTAAACTTCTCTTTAGCAGAAACTGTTAAGTATATGGGTAAAAAGACTAGGAAGTGAAATTTAGGTATTTATAAGGCAATGGAAGATGAGCAAAATGGTCAGGTGAGGGAGAGGAGCATGGGGACTCCTGGCAGGCTTATTTAAAGGCATTCTAATTAAACAGAGATCTACTATCTCAGAAACACTGCTGACTGCATTCTGGAAACTTCATGGCCACACCCATCTTTGCAACCATGTGGTTCCCCCTCACTTAGGGTCTCTACATGAGAGGAAGCAGATCAAATATGACCTGTTGGAAAATGTTCTTATTGAATGAATGGTATATGAACACAGCTTGACATTTTAGGGAATATTTTCATAAGTTAGGCTATACTCTTCTTGTAATGAAATCAAACATGATTTTTTTTAATTTAGGATAAAAAAGTTGTTAATATCATTGATAAACGCCAAACTTCTTTAAGAACAAACTTTGGCAGGAAATTTACCAGATTTATTTTTTTCTCTGTAAGACCAAGACTCAGAGATCTCTCTAACCAAGGCAGCTACTGACCTCTCCCACCTACCTATTCATTCCAGACCTGTTTGCCAAGGACAGGATTTATGGCCCTAATAGTGCATCTGGACATGTACTCCAACAGTTTGTGTCTGTGGTCAGCTGCAGTGGTCCTTACTGAGTTAGTCCAGAGGCCTGCTCTGGACTGCGGTCTCAGCTCCTTCCCAGAGTCCTCATCCCTGCCCCTTTTCTGAACCTGGTTCTCCTGGCCTCTTGGGCCTCTCTCCGAGCTACCGGGTATACATCCACTACATCTCCTGTCTGGTTAAATCACTCATCATCAGTTTCTCTTGGATGACATCAAGTACTTTGTCAGATACAGAAATTGGTACCAAGAGTGCTTACAGATAACAGACTCAGGGAAATAATAAAAATTAGGAATTGGTATTTGGGCCTGTTGTGGTTAGGTAACAAATATTCAACTGGTATGAATAGAAGACTCTGGCAGTACATCATAAAGAAATGATTAGTTGTAGTCACCTAGAATGAAACGCACATTACAGTCAAAGCTTCGAGAGAAATAGTCATCACTAACACAAGCATATTAGAAAGTGTGAGGAGTTCAAGTCCTCTCAGGCCGCCAGACTGCTTATACTGGCACTAGCTAGTCTCACTTACAAAGAGAAAGTGACAAGTCCAAATGCATAAATATTTTGGGCAAGACGTGGGCTGAGCCAGGGACTTTTAACAACCAGGGACTTCTAACATGCTGAAAGAATCATCGATCCTGCGCCACTGCAGGGAGGTGTCAGCTAAAACAACACACTTGAGTCCTTCAGCGGGCTAGTTTACTGTACATTGAATTTATGTCAGTGTCTCTTTTGTGGAAGTTAGGGCATTAACCAGAAAAGTTAGGGCATTAACTAGGAAAATATGAGACTCCAAGAACCGGAATGAGGGCATACAAAAGAATATGGAAAACTCAGAATATCTTCACACTTTTACCTCTCCTAAGCCTCCTTTGTCAGCCAAAGCATGTCCTCCTACTCATTGAGGGGACTATTTTCTGCCTGGATTGAAGAACCTGGAAACACTTCACCCGAGAGAGGTTCTTTCCAAGGGGAAGACACTTTGTCTCATGTCCCAACATTACTGGTACTATTCATCTACAAATCTATACCAAGAATCAGATCCCAACATACTCCAGGACAGAGTTGCTATTAACACAAATCGTAGAAGAGAATCTTCTAGATTCTTCTAGAACTAACATAATTGCAAGTTCTTGATAATTTCTTTTGGTAACAATAAAAGCAGAATTTGCCACAATATCATCTGAGGGTCTTAGGCTACAAACTGGCAAATACAGTCCATTGGCCAAGACTGACTTGCTGCCTGGTTATGTAAATAAAGTTTTATTGGAACACACCTATGACCATTTGTTTACATTATTGTCTAGGGCAATTTTCATACTACATGGCAGAGTTGAGTGGTTGTGACAGAGATTACATGGCCTGCAGAACCTAAAATATTTCCTACCTAAACGTTTACAGAAAGAGTTTCCCAGCCCTGGCTTAGTCTAAGGAGAGAAGAGTATAATTGCTTACTGGGCTGTGTTTATCACACAGGTGCAATAAGAAAAGTTCTAGTTTCACTGTGCTATCTGGAGCAACTAGAAGTAGCTTTAATTGCTTGACCAGTTGTTTTATAAGTCTGGGCTATAATTCCAGTCCGTCTAAAATAAAGCTGAGAAGTCAGAAATTTTTTAGGAAAAATACAAGAAGAAATCAAAGATTTAGTGTGGCTGGATTGTTGACAAGGATGTGTCATGTGCAACCTGCCCACTCACCACAGGACTATGCCTTTCTGGAAGGCTTAAAATTGTTTCCTCCACCAAGGCTTCGAGGAAGTCATTGGTTAGGGTAGGGTCAGCATCTTTGAACATCACCTTAGTCACTGTTCTCTGTAGTGTACATTATCCTTGGAAAAGGGACCAGACAGTCTTATCAAAATGCTCACCAAAATCTTCGATTGTAGATGAGACTTTTGATAATCTTGGGAACAATACGATCTCCTCTGAAAATATCAAGCAATTTACTTTTCCAGCCAACCAGTGCTGGCTCAACAGGCTGAAAGAAAATGTGATGACTGGGGCGCTGGTGGAGGGTAGCATGGACACAGCAACGTGAACATCCTTCGCTCAAGCTGACCTGAGCGCTACTACTTTTGAGTGTGTAATCTGCCAGCAGCAAAGATAAGTCACGAGCTTCTAACATAGCGCATTCTGGGGGATCAGTCAGTGATAGGCCAATCACACTGAACTCTTTCTTACTGAAAGGGTAGTGACTTGTCTTCAGTTGAATAGATGCTTCATCTGGATAAGCATGTGCTTGTCTTTTTATCACTGTCCATAAATGCCTGGACTTTTAGTATATCATCAGGATCTATTGAAGTTTCTTTCTCGGGCAGTTCTAACCATTTGTAAGGATAACTATGTCATGGCTTTTAATTTATTCTTAAGAACTTCCAAAGAACAAAGAGAAATTTTACTCAATTTTAAAAGACAGAATAAAACTCATTCTACCTTGCAATTACCATATGGGTCTATTGGATCCTTTTATACATCTAAAATGCAATATGAAATCTTAGTTATTTCTTTTACATCGTGAAACATTTTAGCGTTTTATCATCCTAGGAATTATTTCATCATTTCTCATCAATTATTCCTAGCTATGCCAAAAAACACTAAAATGATAAGAAATTGGTAGAAAGATGGAATCACTTAGAAGGATGATACAATGGTGAAATAAATCGCCATCCTTCATGTTCTTTTTTTTTCATTTTCCAAAGAATTGCAACATCTCTCAAGAAGTAATAAAATACACTGGAGGCATCTTCTTTGTAGTCTGCTCATAGCTTCATTGAACATAGTCGGTAATTCAGAATTGTTCATTTTTGCCACTGACTGTCAAAAATCATAAAGGATTCAAGATTTTACCACACTTGTGAGCTACAAGTTGTCTTACCACAACTTCATGGCCAATGGGAATGAGATTCCTAGGTCAAAGACAAAAGACTATTCCTCACAGCGCGGAAGGCAGCCTAAGGGTCATGATTATTGGTTCCTCTTGCTCCTGACATCCCATAGAGTCACTGTGGAAGACCCCAGTTGGATACTGCTTAACAAGCGCATTTGCACCAGAGCTTAGGAACCCTAAGCTTTGAGAGACCAAATCTTTTATAATGGACTATAAGCAAACACACCTTTGTCCCCAAAGAGAAACATTATGTTTATCATCCTGGACAATAAAGAAACCTTCCCTTTTCTTTGGAGAGAACTCTTTCTGTCTTTCAAGGTTGTTCACTCTAAAAACATCCTCGAAAAGATAGACTAAAAGGAAGACAGTCTTTGCTCATAAGCCTTAAAGAAGTCCCAGAGACCCATGAAAAATTTTTTCCATCGATGGCAAAGAAAAAAAAATGGCAGAGGAAGACATTTCACAATCTTTAAACAAAGCAGAAAATGCATGAGAAACACAGGTAGCAGCTCTCTCCACTATTGCTGTCAGATAACACTTTTGCTATGAGGGAAATAGTCTATATCTGCACTGCCCATAAAGTATCCAATAGTCACATAGGGCTGTTGGGCATTTCAAATTTGGCTAGTGTGGCCTAGGAACTGAATTTTTATATTTAGTTTCAAATAATTTAAATTTTGATAGCCATATATAATTAGTAGCACACCATAGACTCTAATGTTGATGGTGAAATGGATTATATAAGTGGAATCTCAAACTTGGGCTTTCAAATGGAAATATGATATTGTAATGGAGTTATTCTTAAATAAGAAGGACTTTATCACTCTAGATTTTGTGCCAGGAAACTGGACCACCTCTCTCTGTTAAATGGACATGTGAGAGCTCCTTCATCTTTTATGATGTTTGTGTGCCAAAATTCATTTGAAACAAAAAGGCAGTCTATGTTTAAATTCTCGTTAAAATTTCTAGTAAAACTGTGTTTTTTCCCATCCCTTTATTCTTACTCCTGTAGATTCTTCCTTCTGACTTAAAGATATTTTTTAAAAAGTTTCATTGGGCTGAGATGGCAAATGGAAATGACTGTTTCCTGGTATATGGAGAGTTGCACACCATCCGGGTAAGCCACATAACGTTTCTTCAAGCCAAGAATTTACTCCATAGTGAGAAATGAAGCAATGAGTGAATGCCCATGAGATTCACTAGCATTACCACATACCACATTTCCAGTAGCAGTTGCTTTATTAAACTGGAATGAACTATTGAAGTTGAAAACCTTGTGAGTTTGGAGAGGGTCTCCTCCATAAACAACATAGCTGTTTCTCCCGTAGCCGGGACGCGTGGTTCTAGGAATCACAGTGGAATGGGCATGGAACCTTCATTAGCACACTCAATGATGCACTCAAAAATATTTGATTCCTCACTCTGTGATTCTAGGTTCTGCTGAGTTCAAGGTTTTAGTACCCAAGGGAGGAATGTTTCCACAAGGAAAAACAATAATATTTTGAATGAATTTTAGCTAGGCCATTTAGGACTCCTTGTAACACTGGATTAACCAGCCAAAAGGGGAGGGTACTGTGTTGCTTGAATGTTTGATTTAGACTGTCAGTCTAATGTCCTTTCAATAGATTTCCTTTCTGCTTATATACGTTAGAGTTGTTCTCTGCTGCTTTTAATTAGGAACCATGACTGATGTAATCTTCTAAAATAAAACTCTGAGCCCTCACCACTGCCCAATGTTACTTGTTGAGTCACAAGCAACTAGAAATGACAATAAAAATATTTATGCTTTTACAACATATTATATCTTACATGTCTACCGAAAGCATGTTTTTAAAAACCTGAACTCTACTCTTAATTTGCATTTTCCGTATTTATTTTATGCCAAACATCCCAGTCCACATTTATCTCTTTCTTCACTAAAGGACAAAATGCTTTTTTCCTGCTTTACTTCTAAGTCCTTTCCTCTTGCTTGTATCTTTCAAATCAATTCCTTTAATCAATTGATTATATAAACAGAGTTTTAAATTCTCCCTGTGTATATTGATTTCTTTTGCTCAGTCTTCAACCTATTGATCAAACCATTTGATCAATTGAATAAAGTAACAGCGTCATCTGGCATATTCCACACTTGGGCACTTTTGCTTGGAGGAGAAGAATGTAGATGTTTATTTTTATTCTCTAAATGATTACAACCTTAAATGCCACATTGGATATGCACATCGATAAACCTTATGAAATCCTTCCTAACTCTTTTCTAGGCTGTCTCCAGGGCTCTGAAGACAGGGCTCTGAGACCCAACCAGACTAAAAACTAAATGAAAATAATTTGCTATTTACACAGAGTGTTTCATTTTCTAAATAGCAGGCTCATATTTAACTTTTTATCTGTCACCATTATAGCACTTACCACACTGTACTATGTACTTGCTTTTCTATCCCTTCATACTGGGAGCTCTTTAAGATGTAGTGCAAATGATTATAAAAAAGAAAGAAGGAAGAAATGGAGGGAAGGAGCAATGGAAAAAGGAGGGAAGAATTTATCGTAAGAAATATGTGGCATCTATCCTGATCAGTTACATTCACAAGCATGGAAGAGCTCATAAATGCTTTTTAAATATGAGCTCTTAAACTATTTTATGCTAATACTTTTGTTAATACTATTGTGCCCTTCTCTCAAATAGCACTCCTCTAAAAAAAACTTGGAAGAATATTAAGAGAATGTTGGGTGAAGGAGATTCATATTATTAGCTTGTGTCTCATTCCAGTCCCGCCCTGATTTCTCTAAAGAATGTGGCTCAAGAATTCGCTAGAGAGACCACTACTAAAGCCTAGTGAATTCCGTTACCACTTGGGAGGCAGAGTTGGTTGGGACCATGGAGGCCTCTTCACTGTGCACCCAGGTGTGGATTCCTCCAGCACGACTAGCCTTGGGTCCTCAGCTTCCTCTGCACCGTCTGGAGAGTCTTGGGTTGACTCTCAGTGCTCCGCGTGCAGTGAACGCCTAAGAGTCAACAGTCGCTATTTCAGAAAACATTGATTTCCTCCTTCCTTCATTTACCCAACAAGTATTATCTGAAAACCCAGTATATTCCAGGCACTATTGAGTAGTGAATAAAAGACATAAAAATCCCATATTCTATGGAAGAAGGTAGTCAATAGACAAAATAGTAAGTAATATATACAAAATATTAGATGTTGGCCATTTCTATAGAGAAAAATAAAGCAGGGAAGGGAGTCAGGAAGGGTGTGGATTAGTGTGTGTGGTAAGGGGAATGGTTGATGTGGAGTGTGAGACAGGTACCCCTTTCACGTTTCACTATGTGAAAGACACCTGCTCCTCACACATACACAATATGGCAGCCAGGAGAGGCCCCCACGTTGTTCATTCAGCAAAGATGTACTAAACTCCTGTTATATCCCACAACTGGCCAGGTATGAGGTATAGTAAAAAGAATACAATCCAGGATCTGTTCTCAAGGAAGTCACAGTCCAACAGGGAAAAAAGAGATGCACATAGACGAGAACGTGATAATGTGCACACTGCAGAATCTGCACAAGGTGGGACAGAACTAAGAGCAGGGGCTCTTAGGCTGCAAGCTCTGCTCTCCTTCAGGGTGGACAGAGACCTGTCTGGACTGCATGTGAGATTCCGGGATTCTGTTACTCTAGAACTTCAGACCTTGATCCAGAGGGCTGTGACATCAATTTCCTGAGTTAGAACCAGAAATCTTTAAAAATGAAACAGAGTATTTTATTTCAAGTCACAGTGCACCACGTGATTGTGTGTGTATGTGTGAAACTTTTGTTGGCATTTGTGTACACTGGGTTGAAATGTAACATTTTTCGTACTCTGTGTCTGTCAAAATGAGTTTATAATCCAGTGTTCTAGAGAACGTGGTGGCTGTCTGGGAACCTACAAAACAAGGCAGTCAGAACCTCAGAGACCCACTCCCTCTTCTCAAGGACAGATGCTGGAGCTTCAGAACTGGTGGAGACGACAACGGATCTAGCTGAAGTAGGCCTTGGAAGGCTTGCTTTTCACCCTCTCCCCTCCCTCCTCTTCCATCGGCTTCTCCAGGCTTCCATATCATTATCCATGTGGGTGGACACACAGCGCACTGCTTCACCTCCCAGTAGCCCATCAAGGCTGGCCAGGTTGGTGGCCACACCCCCGTGGAGGAGCTCTTTGCCACTATGGACAATGCATTTGGGGCAAAGCTTGTCTATGAGAATAACCTTAGGGTTTTTCAGCTAGAAACGGCTTAAAAAGCAAAATGCAATCTGTTCTGATACCCAGGGGGATAGCATCAATTAATTTGTTAAATCCGCCAGTGCTCCCTGAAGTTTGGAGGCCCTACATATGGTTATTGAACCTGGATTTGAACCCCTGTTCCCCTCTTTAGAGATCTTATGGCTTCGAGGAAAGTACTCAAGCTCTCTGAGCCACAACTGTTTCATCTTGTAATGTGCTCAATAATAACTACCTCAAAAAAGATGAAGATTAAAAACATAATGTCTACAAATCTCTTAGCACAGTGTCTGGCAAACTATAGGCATACTAATTTGTCTTCGTTGAGTTATTTAGCATGCATGATTTTACGAAAACAGTAATAGTGAGAATCTTTCAAAAACTCAGATTCAAGATTAAAAGGGAACCAGGAACACCAACCGTGCAAGACAAAGATGCTCAATATTATTTAACATGAAGGTGACATTGGAAAGAGAACTTTCTCAGCTGGAGCTAATTGATTTGAGCAATTCAAGTCCACCAGGCAAATCAGCTTGGGATGACTTACCACGCTGGAGGAGGTAATTTTTTAACATAGTTTTCAAATGGCGGTGATGTTAAGAGAGGAGCAGAGGCTCTGGAGGGAAAAAACTCTACGTCATCTCTCTGTGAATGTCCTATGCTGAGGTAATCACCTTTCTTCTTACCAGGGTTTAAGCAGCGTGATGTATTTAGGTCACGTTCAGGCAACACATTTCTCCTGCTGCGGTCATTGTCACTGGAAGTTGGCGTATGCACATTTCAGCAAGAACTGGGCCTATCATCCCAACACGCTGTTAGAATACTCAACCTTGCCTTGATACTGGCCAAAACCCTCACGGTCTGTTATCCCATTGCAACTTCACAACTCATCCTCCTCCAGCCGGATCCTATGCTGGGTGCTGAGAGGGCCATGAGGAAATGACATCCAGTAAATTTCAAGGGACTTGCCCAAGGACACACAGTGTGGGTGGCAGAAGAGGATATGAATCGTCTCCTAATTGCTAGCCAAGGACTCCCAGGTGTGACTCTTAGATACTCGTACGCAAAATAAATGTCAGAAATCCTCCTGGGGTTCTCTCTTATGTTGTCGTCATTTGGCAAACGTAACAGGTTCTCCTGCAAACTCAGAACACTTGATATTTCCTTGACTGGTTATGCTGTGCTCTTGCCTCATTTCCTTTTCAATTGGGTCCCTTTTCTGAAACACTCCTTCACTCCCCTTTTCCTAGAGGGCTGCTCCTCCTCTTTGCCTCCTCCAAGACCCGGGGCATCATTCTCCTTCCAGGAAATCTTCCTTTATGCTCCCAGTTTGGACCAGGTGCTCATCCTCTGTGCTCACAGACACTTCTCTCTCTCACATCATTTAGTAAGCGGGGTTGTTATATTTCTGTTGTACGGTCTCCCTTCCCCACTGCACAGTGGTCTCCTTGAGGGCTGGGGCCAAATCTTATTTTTCTTGGTCACCTTATTCCCTAACTGCCATCTTGAGCACATAGTAGTAACTGAGAAAATGATTACTGATTAAACAAATGAAGTTAATATATGTTCATCCGCCTATGAACATACTTAGTATGCAAATAAAATGAGATCAAGTCATTCGAGTTACATTAAAAGCAAAAAGGAAAGAAATGGAGTGTTTTGGTCCAAGATTGCTTGTCATCTTGGCCTAGATGTGCCCTAAGATTTGTTCTGAATCTATGGTTCTGTGATGTTCAGCACAGGGGAGGTTTTCCTTCTCGGTTCTTTAATGCGATGGAATTGGATTTCTCCTCATTTTCAATAGAACCGAAGACACCGCTTTGTTTATTAGCTTGCTGAGCTGGTCAGAACATTATAAATTATGAAAGAGCAAAGCCAGACAACGTATTCCCCTGTGGTATAAAAAAAATACTATATTGTTGATAGTATACATTTCTGAAATTACAAAATATTTTTGCAGTTTTTTAATTTTAGTGTAGAATATCACATGAAGAAAAAATACATATAATATATATTATTTAAGAATAACAGTAAAAATCAACCCCTGAGCTTAAGAAATGTCCAGCACAAAGTTTGAGAAAAGAAATCTGACCAATAATCTGGCCACTCCCCAGTCACAAATCCCAACTTCCCCTCAGAGAAGGATGACACATCATCAATTGTATTTTAAATTCCTTGTTTTCCTTCATAATTTTATCTATCATCTATCTCCCTAACCATATATTGTTTAATTTTGCATTTTCTTAAATTGATTACACTATTTATATTATTCTGCAATTAAACATTCAACATCATTTTCCCTCAACACTATGTTTTTGAGCTTCATCCCTGTGGATGTGCACAGCTGATGTCAATGCAGTTCTCCTGGTGTGTGTACTATTTCTATTTTGTGACGACCTCACAGCGTATTTATACAATATTCTACCAATGCTTATGTGAACATCTTTGCCCCTGCTTTCCTGGTTCATGTGCAAGAATTCCTAGGGCAGGTTCCTAGATGAGGAGTTGCCTCATTCTCTTTCTAGATAGTTCCAGAAAACCTTCCAGGGTGATTGTGCCAAGGTGCATACCCACCAGCTGGTAAGAGAGATGCCACTGCCCCACAACCTCTCCAATACTTGGTTTTGTTAGAATTTTTAGTTTTCCACTCTGGTGGTTTCACTATGGTTTGATCTGTACGTGATCACGGACTGATGAGGCTGGTACACTGCTTTGCTATGGAACAGGAATGTGACCCAGTCATGACAGTGGCTATGGGCCTGAGGTTTCTGTGTGCTTCTCTCACTCCTTTTATAGGTGTGGAAATGTGCATTTTAATGAGGCAGACATGAGTTTGCAATCAGTTCTGCCTATCACTATGAGAAACTGTAAAATGAAAATAGTAATCCCTACCTTGTGAGTTGTGGTGAGAGGAAATGAGATGCTGTATGTAAGGCATATGGTAGTCAGTATTTCTGGTTGTCGCAGTACTTTGTATATCCCTCACCTTTTACCCTATTCTCCTAACTCAGGACCAGCCTTATTGGATGGACAGTGGTTGGATGTACAGGATACATGTTTAAAATGTTTTAACCTCTACCAAATGATGCTAGAAATTTCAATTTTAGAGCTTTGACAGCTCAGCCTCAAGCTGGGAATATTTACAACTTAACCCTCCTTGGCCGAGGAAATCTTGAGCTGCTGTCAGTCTCTCTCCTAGATCTCAGGATATGGACCAGAGATAAATTGAGAGAAGGAAAAAGCTAGTAACCCAGGAGGAGGAGGGGTGCCCTGGTCTAGCTCAGACATGGGTGATGCCCCCAAACGCAGAAGGCCCTGACATGAGAGAAACAAAGATGAGCAGAGGGCTGGGCAAGGCCAAGCATCATGGAGAGTGTGGACGGATGATTGAACCCAGTAAGTTAAACTAACTTGAACTCAGAGGTGGACGGAGGTCAGATGCTGAGCCAACACAGCAGAGACAGCAAATCTGTCCAGAGGCTAGCTTGAGAATCTGACTCCACGAAAATTGTCACTCAAAGTCAGCAGAGGCTGACAAGGGGTAAGGCAGAAAGTCATTCAGGAAGTACTTGAATCCCAACTGTGTGTCACGTGCCTTCCTAGGCCCTGGGAATCTGAAAACACTCTTGATCCCCACTTCTTGGTACTTAGAAGCTAGCAGTGAATTAAATGCTAAGCAAACCATGGAGGATGGAATAGCATATATTTACAACTGTGTAAAGTGGTAAAAAGAAACCAGAGGATTCTATGAGAATGTAGAAAAGGGATACTTGATCTAGTGAAGGCCTATCTCAGAATGAGCAGGAAAAAAATCAAGTGTGCTGGAACATTCTAGAAAGCATCCAGTAGAGTAGGCATGGTAAAGGAACTGAAAACAGTCAAGTTTGATTAGAGAGAAGGGAGCATAATGTTCCCTGAGGCTGGGAGGTAGCTGAAGTCAGATCATACAGAACCTCTTAGACAGGTACAAAGATTCTGGATTTTATTCCGAGAGATGGAAAACCACGGGAGATTTTGAAGTAGAGACGTCTCATGCTGAAGGTCAGGGAGGCCCTTTGAAAGGCCATTTTAGTAGTTCAAGTGATTCTTGATGGTAGCCTGAAAAATGGTGAATATATATGGAAAAAAATATGCTAAAATTTCAGATAGCTCAGGAAAGTTCTCATTATGAATGCAGACTGTATTATGTTGCTACTTAAGCACCAGTTTATTCTTGTATTATAATAGACATTTTTAAGATGAAGAGACTTAAATTACTAATGTTTATGTGTTTTAATCAAATCTTCACATTTTTCTATATGCATATAAGACCGAAAATCGAGAGAAAACAGGACAGTAGAGAAAAGGGCATTGGCCTGGGATGGAGCACAAATGTGTTTCAATCCTGACTCTGTCTTTCAGTTTCTAGGTAACTTCACTTATTGAACATGCTGTGGCCTTGGTTCTTTTCATGTGAATTATAGGATTTGAGCACAATTTTTTTCAGGTTCCTTCCAAATATAAAGTTAAATATAGATTTAGAAATGTTAAGTTTGTTTCCATGTAATACAGCAAGAGATAGATGCTTGCTTTCAATTCCAATTACTCAGTGTCATTCTAAAGTCACAAAAGAAATAAAACCAAGACATAGACTGTTTCATTTATGAGTTTATTTAATTGAAGAATCTGGTAAAATGCAAAGATTATATAATGATTTTAGACAGTTAGGAGAATATTTCAGGCTGAGAACTGTACTAATAACATGATAGGCCATGATCAAAATACTTCTCAGTGTTCAGTGCCACCATTCAGAGCTGGGTACCTACAACTGCTCTCACCCAAGACCTCAAAGTCTCAGCATCTAAGTGCATGAGTATAGGACATTATAGTTTTCAAAGGGATTTCACATTCATGCATTATCCCCCTTCACTCCTATAACAACCTCCTAAAACAGGTGGAACAGATCAGTAAGAAAAGAGGTTATTTGACCTTTCCAAGGTGGAGGAGATGGTAAGAGGTGAAGAAATGGATCTGGATCCAGGGCTCTTTGCACTTATCACATGGCCTGCATGATTGAGTTGATAGAGGAGGGACTCAAATCCATCCTCAGAAAACTGAACCTCATTCACCCATGGACACACTGCTATGGACTGAATATTTGTGTCCCCCCCAAATTCATGTGTTGGTGCCCTAGTCCCCAATGTGGGGACTAGGAGGTGGGGGCTTTAGGAGGTAATTAGGTCACAAGGGTGGAGCTAGTCTATAGTATATGTTATAGCAACCTGATTAAGACACACACCGAAATTTTACAATAAATGCAGGTCATCTTTTTTTCAATCTACCTTTAGCTTGGAAAGTCAAAGTGGTTAAATGGTTCTAGAAGGTGAGCCCCTGTTGAGAAGAATCTTCTGGATCTGAACTTGAACTGACAATATTCTCCTATTGTCTCTGTCACTGGCATGAACTCCTAAGGCATTTGTGGCACCTCTGCATTCAGAGGGTTCCACATAAAACATCAACCATTCCAAATTCTAGACATCTGGTCTTTCTTGACAGCTGGTTACGACGTTCCACACGACTGTAAGCGCTGGCAGGGAAAGCCTAAGGAATCGGTATTTCCTGTCAGAGGACAAGGCAGAGTGAGGAAGCCAGAGTAAGGTTCCTTGGGATCAACTGGAACAGAGGTGCACAGGGAGCTGGATGCAAGAAGAAATATGAGAACAGTGCAGGGACAGCCTTTGCAGTGGTAGACTGGGATTAAATAAGGAGGCATTGATTGGAAAGAGTAATAAGTGAGCCATGACAGACAATGGGAGGAATGTGAACTGCCGGTAGGCAAAGGTGTGTTCTCACAGAAATTAAAGAAGCACTAGGCTACATGAATAGTGAACAATAAAGACAGTAAAACATAAAATGGGAAAGAATCATACTAACTAAATATGACCAACTCTAAGGAAAACATCTGTATATCCTGTTCTCCCCCTAAAGTTGCTCTGAGGATAAAATAATAAAATATGTATAGATAGATGTTTCAAGCTATAAAACATTATATAGCTGTAAAGTATTGTGCTTGAACTCCCGTTAAACAAACCACTGTGTTTTTCCCCCTTGCATTAAATTAAACCATTACCAAAGCTGTCATGGACATTTATATTTGCAGTCGAAACTGCATGTATCTTTGAATCCAGTCACACCTGGCTAAATCATAAAGGCTCTATTCGCACAAAGTACCACTGCCTGGGAAAGAACTCATTTCAACTGAAGAGTGAATTGTTGTGTTGCATAAATTGGTATCAGGAAAATTCCCCAGAATGGAAAAAGAGGAGCAATTCTGAGTAAAACTCAATATCTACCACTCACTGTTCTCAGATCCATATTCCATAAATTCACATCTGAATCCTTGGAAAAGGAACTGTGTTAAAAACTAAAAGAATTGTGTTAAATCTCTATGACTTAAGATTGAGACTTTAAGAACACAAGGCAGGCCTGCTTGGTAGATTGTGTGACAGGCAAAGAAAATGAAGTCGCATGTGGGGAGCCTGTCGGAGCACAGAAGGGCCGTGACTGCTTGAGTGTTGGGCCAGCAAAATTTGGAAGGCTGAGGAAAGGGGCACATGAGATGTCAGAGGGCATAGTGTGGAGGCAGTTGTTTCTTCAGTGACTTGTTGGTGCCTTTGGCCAGCATGTATGGTGGCCCCAAACCACAGGAGGCAGAACTGCGGAGGAGGAAAGGGGTGGACGCCCTGTGCAGGCTAGGCTGCCTGGGTCTGTGTGTGCAGCGGATCCATGCTGAGCTCTCAGGATTTGTTGAAGGCAATTCTGATGGTGAATTGGAGTCCCGACAATTCTCGGAAGGTGCGAGAGAAATCTGTTTTCCAACGCTTGTTTTGACTCTCAGGCTGAAACAGGTGTTAAATCCTTACGGTTATTTGGCACTAAGTTTTTCTGTCTTGATTTTTTTCAGCATGAGGCCTGTCCTTTATACTGCTATAAAGGCAGGCAAGTCTTCCTCACCAAAAAAAAAAAAAAAAACCCTAAAAAAAACAAAACAATAATAAGAGATAGATGATTATCTCTCATAGAGATACATGCTCTGAAGAAAAATAAATTTTCTGTGATATCTTCTTCTCACAAGCAAACTAGGAAGTCAAGAAAGTTTTCTCTCAGAAAATGACACTTGAGCTGCTGTCTGAAGGCAAAGTAGAGTTAATTAGACAAAATAGTTGTGCAAGAGCTTCCCAAAAAGTGGGAAGGGCACATTCAGATCCTGTGGTGAGAAGGAGCCAGAGAGTCACATAACTGAAAGAAGCCAGGAGCAGCCAGGCAGAGGAGAGAAAGTGAAGAATGAGACCTCTGAAGGGTCGGCAGGCAATGCAGTCAGCAGGGCCGTACTGGATGTTAAGGAAATTGACTTTTATCTTAAGAGCAGTAAAAAGACATGGAAGACTCTTCTTGCTGTGATTCGGAAGATGAATATTGGATACCATGATAATATGCTGGTAACTAGTTATAACGGAAATACAGGGAAGAAATGACGGGAGCTTATACCAGGGCGTTGGCAATAGACAAGAACAATTAACGAATAGATCTGAGTAAGATTTGGAGTTAAACTTGGAACATTTGCTTATGGATTCGATGTAGAAGAATAACAAATAGGAATATTTCAAGGATCATTCCTAGATTCCTAGTTTATACAACTGGGAGATAGTGCCCCTATCATGAAGACGGGAAAAGTATAAGAGGACCAGGTTTAGAAGTGATTACAAGTACTGTACTGAATGTGTTGAGTTTGAGATGTCCTTGAGATATCCAAGTGTGATTAGGAAGTGGATATATAGATCTGCAGTTCAAAGGAAAGATCTCGGCTGTGCATATAAAGTGGGAATCAGTGGTGTATAGAGAGCATTGTGAGTTGTTAGCAGGGATAAGCTTCACAGAGACTGTTACAGTGAGCTATTTCTACCCCATCGCTCCCACCAACCTCTCACCCACTTGAAATTCAGAATCAAGTCCTATTCATCTTTCAATATTCAGCTTCTCTCACATTGCCCATCGTACACTGACTAATAAGTTGCTAAAAGAATGAACACAAATAACAATATCAGTAAAGCCAGGGATTATACCAAGCACTTTACAAACACCTTAATCCTCAAAACAAGCCCATGTGTAAAATAATGCTAACTTTACCATTTTTTTCTGATGAAGAAATAGGCTAAAAGAAGGTGAGTAACTTGCCCAGGGATAACACCTAGGAAATGGGCAAACTGGAACCCAAAATAAGGTCTATCCAGAGCCAGACTCCATGCTACAACTCCCACACACTATTGTTTCTGTCCAAATGACAATGAGTCAGTCAATCAAAGAAAAAACTAGGGACATGTTTTCCATGGACTGAACCACCTTTGTTAACACTCAGTAACGAAAGCCAAAGCTGAATTCTTTTCATAATTGAATCAGAGCAAGGGGTGCTCATGTTGGCCACAATCTATTAAATATAAAGTTCATTGGCTCTCACTGAAGTAATCAGCAAGTGGTGATTTCATCCTCGAGAGCTTCAGGGAAAATCAACCAGTTTCATGGATGTTGAAAAACAACTAGTTTTATGGGTTTTTCCTTTAAAGTTCATGTCACTGAAGAACTTAATTCAGTATTGGTCTTAATGCAACAGAAATGGGGGGAGGGCACTGATGGGAGAAATCATCACCCTTTTTCCTCATTCGGATCATGACTTTGCTCCATTTTTGATCATCAATTTTTGATTTTGATCATCAATAAATTGCTGACTTGATTTCATCTCTCTCTCATCAGTTCTACTAATGCACTCTTTTATTTAGTTATCTATAAGGTACATCCATTAACAAATGGAAAAGTCAGAGAGAGCACAAGGAAAAGTCTTTGAATCAAATTCTGGATTTCAACCCAACTCGCTTCTTGCCAACTGAGTGTCCTGGATGAATTTCTTTAAATTCTCTTCTTCCCTGACCCTTCATCTGCAAGAAGAAAGTAAATAAAACAAAACAAAAAACCTGAGCTTACAAAGGACTGGATAAAATATATGTAAATCAGCCAAGACCTCATTAGACCTATTATGGTAATACAATAACTGATAGCTGTTTTTATTATACTGTTCAAGGATTAGGCTTCTTGCAAATTGCTATAGTGGAGTATATTATTTTTCTCCCCAAAAACCTTTACAGCTGAAGAGGTTTCAAGCAGATGTTATTATTGTTTTTGTAATAAGAATCTTGATAAAAGACAAATAAAAAAATGATTATTCCTTATAAGTAAAAATGGTGGATTGAATACATGCATATCTGTTTTTGCTTCTTCTCTTTCTTCCTTTAAAAGTACATTGAAAATGTTTTCTTTTAAAGATATAAACTCACAAAAATGGGAGAATAGAAGAGGAGACAACTCCACATTTTGATAGCTGGAAAGCAAATGGATGAGGAATAACTGATTGAGCAGATCCAAGAAATCCAATCCCTACAAGTGCAGTGAAAATGAGAAAAACTAACTTCATCTCCACCAAGAATCCTCAGAAGACGCAATAATCCACAGCACTGTGTACTCCCCTCTCCACGCCTCTGAGCAACTGCCTTTCTTCCTCCCATGGAAGACCCAGGGGTTTTACTCTCTGAAGATGGTGGGGGATCTTACACAAGCAAGCATATTGTGTGGAGATAAGCCCACTAAAGCTGCAGTCTGAGACTCCCAGCTCTCTCTCACTACCATGCTCCTGTGACAGCTAGACTTCCCTCTCCAGGCAGAAGATTCTAAGTCTTATAAAAAAGTCTGGTCAGTCTATTAAGAAAAAACTAGAAATACTGACACCAGCTACTCTCCAAGAAATCCTTGGGCAGTTGACAAACGCTGCCTAAGCACCCAGTGTTTGCACCCAGATTCTTAATACTCTGTTTTAAAATATGTGCAGATAACCAAGGTTTCTTGAAGAAATCCTTTAAGATGTAAGGGATGAAAACACCTAGAAAGCACAACTTAGAGGAAATAGAGATTACACAGAGAGAAAAATAAAAACAAGCAAACTGTATTATATCTTCCATAAAGTGGAAACATTCGGAGAACAAAAACAGAGTTCTTGAAAAATAAAAATATGATTGTAGAAATGAAAAAACTGAAGAAACGAAAAACTTGATAGAAGAGTTGGAAGATAAAGGTGAGCAGAAAGTAGAAAAAAATATTTATGAGTTGAACAATAGGAAAGAAGAGAAAATCAGAACACAAGTCCAAGAGGTACAACACTGGGAAAAGAACAGTTCCAGAAATCAAGAACAAAGAATATGGAGGAGAGGAAATCATGAACAAAATTTTTCAAAAGAATTTCTCAGAAGTGAAAGACGTGAGTTTCCAAACTGAAAGGACCCATCATCACCCAATTCAGGGGATGAGGCCAGGTCCATCGGGTGGGAGATGAATGCTTGATCTCTGATTCTTCCGTCCCTCCTCACACGTGCCTTGGTTCACTGTGGGCAGAGAAACCTCCTCACTCCTTTTACTCTGGGCTTGGCTGTGTGAATTCCACTGGACAATGGAATATACCTGAACTTAACATCTTCCACATCTGACCAGAGGTTTTAAGGGTGCTGGCGTCATTTGGATTGACTCCTTTCACTTCTGCCTTGTGTCCTGAGAAGATTGGTGCCTCTGCCAGCCCATGTTCCTTCAACCTGGGTCTCAAAATGAGAAACACAACCCCTGAATGTGACCCATAAATCTACACAGAGCCATGAGTATTTGACCTACAGACCCATGAGTGAGAAAAGTCACTGATATTTGGTGGCTGTCTGTTAGGCAATATTATTCCAAAAATTATGGTCTAAAATGCCCACCAAGAAGCATTATCATGAAATTTCAGAACACTAGGAACAAAGAAGGGACTCTAAGAGAGTTCACAGAGAAATAACAGTGTACAAAGAATTAAAAATCAGAATGAGTTCAGATTTCTCAAAAGAAATCTGAAACCTAAAAAACAATAAATAATGCCTTCAAATTTCTGAAGGAGAATTATTTCCAACGTAGATTTTATTCAATCAAAGGCATTTCCAGGTATGCTAGGACTCAAAAAACTTACCTCTCATACTTACTTCCTCAGGAAATTGCTGAAGAAAGCAAAACAAGAAAAAAGAAGACATGGGATACAGAAAAGGGGAAATCCAAGATGAGAGACCAAAGATGGTTTTCTAGGATGATGGTAAGGGGAGATCCCAAGATAACTCCTGTTGGCAGGCAGGCAGGGCAGCCTGGCCAGGTGTGAGTTGTAGACTCAAGACAGACTGGCCGACAGTGTTGTCCCTTTGCCTTTTGCATTAAGCCATACCTTTAACCTGACGAAACAGCTAGAAAATGCACTTCAATAAAAGAAAAGACAGCAAAGGCAGGAGGACATAAGATGCAGAATGCATGAATCCTACTCAAGAGAAGGGGAATTCCAAGGATGACTGTGATGGGAAGCCCAGGGCCAGAGGTATGCAGCTGTCCTAGGGAGCAGCCAATCCTGAAAGGAAGAGAAGGGAGGTCCCCCGGAGCATCTCCAAGAGAGAAAATATGAACTGATAAGTTCCTTGATGTGACTGACCTTGCAGAAAATGGTATAAAGAGGAAGATATGGAAAGAATGATCAAGGAGTATGAAAATCTAGGCAAATGATAAAAGTTATTAACTTCAGGAAAAACATAAAGTAAATGCAATCATAATACACTACAATGCTCAGCTATGAATAATAGGTAATAATAATATTAGGCTGCTTGCATAGCCTAATAAGAAGAACACTCAATATTGATTTAACCAAAAATTTCAAAATTATGATTTGGGAGGACTGGGGAGAGAAAAGGAGGGAGTGATAGTGTAAGAGAATTAAATTCTCATCTGCTGTAATAGGAATTAGAGAATATCTAAAATGGATTAATCTAAAGATAGTAGGCATATAAATATTTTTCAAGGCCCAGACAAAGCTGAAAAATCTGAAAAAGATTTCCTGTGAGGATGAGATGAGATGAAAAGAAGAGCAGTGGAACAAGAAGTAGCAGTATGCTATCATAAAACTTTTAATAATATTCAGTAAAATGTTATTTACTCATAAAACTTTTTTAAAGGTCTAAAAGATCCCAGTTCAGTAATTCAAAGGCACATATGTCATAGTATAATGAATCCATAGTCAGTCTAGAAATTTTATTTAGGTTGTGGATGCTGAGTTAGTTGGGTTTGGTTTTTTTGTTTGTTTTCTAACTTGTTGATTATCTCACAGCTAATCAACAGTGAAATTGGTACTAGAATCTACTCCTCATTCTCCACAGCACAGGTCCCACCATGTTGTTACAGCATAGACTTGACCAAAATGAATGGTTAGTATAGGTCCCCAGCCCAAGAGCAGGCATATTCAGTGTTGGTCTTGGAATGGTTAAGAAGGACACAAGGTCATATTTTTTACCAACAGATTGAGCCCTGCAGCTTCATGGGGCCTCAGAAATTCCCCCTAATCTCAAGCAGCTGCCTTGCAAATGTATCTTGAGTTCCTTGGTAGTTCTGTTATGCAACAAGCTCTTCTCTAGCACCTGCTACTTTTCAGGCACTTTGCAATATATTGGGAATTTCAAAAGGAGAAATGATTTGATTGCAGAGAAAGGGGCATTTTTTTGAGAATGTTTCTCTATGAGAGTGGGTGGGAAATACCTTCAAATTGATATCATACGTTCCATTAGCAAAATGCTTTTACATTTACTATTTCACCTGATTCTCCCCCAAAAGACTGTACAGTATATATTTGCTACCCTCCTTTGACAGAGGAGAGAACTAAATCTCAGCAAGATAAAGTAACTGTTAGGGTCACAGAGCTCACATAGGATAGATCTGAGGCCCTGAATTTGTCTTTTCCGAGGCCAAAGTCCAGAAGTGGCACCACACTGCCTTTGAAAATGACTCGCCCACTCTCCTCACTCAACAGACCACGAAAAAGAACTGATGTTGCTTGGCCACACGATTAGCATGGAAATCTGAGTCCAGCTGTTGAGTGACTACAGCACCAGCTCCCTTGATTCCTATTAGCTACACCCATTGCTACCTTCAATGACCTCCCAAGATCAACCATGAGAGGTGGGACAGGCTCTTAAATGCCATCACAGTCCACTGTGGCCAGCTCCCTAGCAATCTTTCCCTAAATTAGGGTTATGGTGACAGTATTGGGTTTCATGGGAAGCTACCCCAGTCTTCCCAAGGAACTTTGCATGACCGAATGGGCAAATCAATGACCCAAGCTGGTTAATTGATGGCATGATTAGATGCAGGCCTGCTCTATGGATGGTTGGGCGTGCTCATTTCAATACTTCCTTAAAGTTTT
This sequence comes from Tapirus indicus, assembly GCA_031878705.1. NCBI lineage: Eukaryota > Metazoa > Chordata > Mammalia > Perissodactyla > Tapiridae > Tapirus > Tapirus indicus. Next base: position 4,642,896 of record CM062923.1, on the reverse strand, counting down.
AACTTTAGATCCATTGAATTGGGCAACTCTCCATGCCAGGCCTGTAAGACTTGCTGAATCCAAAGATGAACACAGCTCAGTCCTTGTGTTAGCTCTCGGAGTTCATGATCTAGAATGGGAGAAAGACAGGTGACTTCAACACAGTGTGATGCATGCTATGCTGGAGACATGAAAGGGATTTCATGCATACAGAAAGATGGACAGCATGGAGATGACAGAGTAAAAAGGATGGAATGTTCATTTAACCCGGTTATTCCTGTTTATTTGAAATCTGCTAATGGAGACTTTTACATTCATTTTTAGTGTCTACCATTCTAAGCGTATACACTTTCCCTTCATGGCACTTAATATAAATTCCATGTATATATTCATTTGTGTTTATTTATTTACTGTCTTTCTTTCACACTAAATAGAAAGCTGTACAAGAGCAAGAATTGTGCCTGTTTTATTATCCACTGGATGTAACTCAAAGGCTTGCTCAGTGCCTGGCACATAAGTTCAATGTCCAATAAATATTTGCTGAATGAGTGAACGAATGATTGAGAGTGGCTGTGTGTGTTTATTCTTTCTTGTGAAAAAGTACCTTTTCAAGCCTCAGGATTTTGAATCTAATTATTAGGGTTATGAATTAGATATTTCAATCACATTGAGTTACTTTGCCAGAAGACTGTCACGATATGGTGATTCATGAGGCTACAAACTATGCAAGCCTGAAAAGTTCATTTTCAATTAATTAAAAGACTAATTCCTTCTCTGAATAGGGGAGATCACTATGTACATAGTCAGCTACATGTCAATTGATCTTCTATCTGTCTGTACTGCTGAAATCCTTCTGGACTGATGTCAAATTACAAAATTTGATGAAAACAATAAAATGGCATCTCCAAGAAGGTTACTTTCCTTACCTCCCCTATAAATAGTCTGGTTTTATCATTTATCTAATTCTCATAACTGTTTCAGAGGAATACTTTGTTTCCCCAAATCCAAGGGAAGCACTTATCATCTAATGACCCCAAGTTCCCTTGCCTGCCACTCAACAATCTCCAGAAATCAATAAGAAGGTTACATCAAACTGACTGCAGCTAAATATCAATTTTCACAAAATAACAAAGGAGTGAAACAATGCCGCCAGAAGGTCTAGTGAACCTGATCAGATTCCACCTGGATATCTCAGAGGGAAATCTAGGTTGCTGTGAGGTGGACAATTCCCCTTTAGAGGGAGGGCATGGTGGGAATTCCTCTGGGCCCTGTTTCTGGAATGGCTCCCTGTCTGCGACACCGCTGCACCAAGACTGAACTGACAGGAAAAGAGTGATGGCGATTGATGATGAGATGGACTGTCCACCATTGCTCCAAAGTTCCTGCCCCAGAGAAATTCCAATCCTTCCCTGCGTGGACTGTTGCTCGATCTGTTTGGCGGCTTGGCCTGGCTCTAGGAGGGCTGCAACAAGAATGTGATTGAGGCTACGGCTCCCTTCCCAGACATGGAAAAACTAGAAGCAAAAGATGCTAAAAAAATGTTTCCAAGGGGATGGGGTGCCTAATTCTGACTCTGAGAGATCATCTATTTAATCTAAGCCTCTGGACTTTTGGTTTACCTAAATTCAACAAATACTTGAGATGCCAACCATGAAGAAGAAAACTTCTGGAAGAAGGGGACACAGACTCCAATAAGGGCAACTCTGGCTCCCAGGAGCTCCAGTACAGCAGAGGATATCGGACAACAGAGAACCACAAAACCCAGTGACCATTGCTAAATAGAGGAATGGGCTACACTGATGACACACAGGGACAAATGCTGGACCAGAGTCTGAATCAGGGAGGGGTGATCAGAGAAAGCAGCACCAAGAAAGCTCTAGTCATTTCTTATTCATATTGAAATAGTTGCTAAGCACCCTTCTGTGTCTAGACTGAGGTGGTGCAGAGAATGAGAAGAGAAAACAGGGACAGCAGTTACTGCTGAAAGAGAAGTTGTAAGGAAAGGGCACAGGTACTGGCTCCTAGAAAAGTCATAAGAAACGTGGTGGGTCTGTCTCCTGCTCCCCCAGACACGCCAATTTCCCAGGGCTCACAACCCAGAGCATCAGTTTCCATTTCTACATGGCTGAAAGAAAAGGATCCAGTTTGCCAAAAGCCTGAGTCTATGGCCATTCCCCACTTTCAAAGCATGCCCATGGAGAGAGGCTTCCCCGGGGCTGCTCTGTCCATGCTCTCTGCCACCTGCCCCGTACAGCCTCCAGCGTCAGCTCTTGCAGCACCAGAACCGCTGGGCACCAGAAACTCATAAGCTGCGTCACGTCTTACCTTCACTGTACCCTCTTGGAAAGTATTCGTTCGCAAACCCATCTTTCCAGTGAGGAAACCGAGACTCAGAGTTATTAAAGAAAAGTTCTAATGTCACACACAGGTTTAGTGTCAGAGTCAGAATTCAAATCCAGGATTGCACGATTCCAAGTCTTAAGTTTCTTTAATTGATTTTTGTCCATTAAGACCATGTAGCTTACACCTACTAGCACATCAGTCTTTGAAATTTTATTGGCCCTAAAAATTGTTAAACAGCATTCTCTCTCCTTTTCAGTCATTGGATTTCTGTTCTTTTTTATTAATATTTTAACTCTGGAATAAACAATGATGAAAGTAAGAATTAAAAAAATACTCCCTCTCAGCTGTTCTTCTGGACAGTACTATCATTATTTATAAATCCAAATCTAGAAACCAAGTTAGAAGTTTTTTGAACACAGTGAAACTGAGTACTTGAAGTCAATGAAAGTTGAGCACTTCAAGTTAATGAAACAGACCTTGGGATAAAAGAGAGAATTTTAATGGGAAAATCAGGTTTTACCACAGTTGAGCATCTAGAGACTGAAGAGTAGGTAGAGCCCTGTGGTGGTGAGAACCCTTGGCTAGTATATCTCTCTTTGCGCGAAGTCTTTACAATTTACTCTTATGCAGGAAAAAGAGATACTACTAACTGGCGATTCCTATTCCATCGAAAGAAAAAACATTTCAAAGTTCTACTGCAGAAATTACCAGCATCTTTAACTTTAACTTAAGAAAAAAATTTGCACGAGGTTTGAAATTCTACAACTCCCTTTTTGATGCAATGGTACACAATATATTCCATGAGATTAATTGAATTAATTGATTGATTAGGGCTATTTCATTGCCCTAAACTGGAATGAAGATAATTAATTAAATTCTTTCCACTTCAGGGCAATGAAATAGCATTTGGCCAATTATCACTGTCTGTGGACAAAATAAGACCTTAGCATCTGGACAAGGTGGACTCCTCCCAGCGGTGGGAAAACAGCTTCATGTTCAGCTTCCTCGGCGGACAGTGCTTCCGGGGGAGAGCCAAGGGTTTGAGACCGAGGTCGCAAACTCACCTGCAAATACGTCCTACTGGGCTCATGCAGTTATTGTTGTTGTTGTTTTGTATTTGAGTTAGCTGCTAACATTTGAAATCAGGCTCCTCTTGAAACATAAAAAGGTCTGGCGACACTGCTCTGCCACCCGCCATGGAGGTAACTGGCTGCCCTTTAGAAGAAACCCATGCTCTCCAGTTATCCTCAATCTCCGCTCTTCCCTGTTGCCTTATACTTGGTCAACGCCTTCACTGATCCTACCTACACGGCCCAGGGACACGTCGGTGTTTGTCACCCCTGGTGTAGGGTCTACTGACCAAGTAGGAGGCCTCACTGTCAGGGTGCTCTGAGGCAGCTGCAGTCAGGAGGTAGTACGAATCCACCGAGAAGACTGGCTCCCAAGCATGTGATGCAGGTCCCAAATACTTCCTCGAGGAAAGAGTGATTATGAGATAAACCATATGGGCAGAGGGTGCTGATGAACAGGGAGGAGGGAACACCCTTGAAGTTTAGATCACACAAATATCCCTGAGCGCCTACATGCGACCAGCACTGTGCTAGCTATGTCCCGAGAAGGAGTTATCTACCTTCTGCTTGAACACCTCCAGCAACAAGGAACTCATTACCTGTCAATGCTCCCTTTTCCATTTATAGACATTTAATATTGTAAACAAAGAAAAATGCACATCATTCCTGAGTACGTGCTATAAGATAATGCTAAGTTTAAACACACTACCTAATTTGAATATCCACAGTTATTATATAAGTAAATGCTTTTTTTATTCATCTTATAGGGAAAAACTGGGGAGGCTTAGAGAGGTTAAGTGATGTGGCGAAGAACACGGCAAGTAAGTACAAGAATGGGCACTCCAGAGTCGTTTAACTCCAAAGCCTGTATGTTATTGGTCTGAAACCCGTGGCCCAGTAACTACCCCAGAGATTTACTAGGTAACCAGTGTGTTAATTCCTAACAGACCAATTCACATTAGAATGATAACAATTGGAAATGGTTTACTGGGTTACTCGCAGAGGCACTGACATCGAAAGAGGGCTCCTGGATTCACCGGGCTCTAACATAAAGGAGTGTCTCTCTAGTAGTGGGATTTCAGGCACTGGGGAAATGCTTGGCTGTGTAAGGCCTGCAGCAGGAGATCAAATCACACCGCATAGGAATTGCTCTCTGACCACTAACTGCACATGAGTCCCTGTACAAAGATCTCCCCCGTCCAGGTCCAGGTTTCCTTTCATGTTAAAAGAAGAAATTGTACTTCGTTCTCCCCAGGAAGACTTGCACCTCAGAGTCTATGAAACTGCAGGATTCTAACTCAACACCTCCTGAAAATGACAACTGAGATATACAGGTGATTGGATGAATGAGTGAATAAAAGCTCAGTTGGTGAATATTGGGTGGGAAATTCAATTCATAGATCTCAGATTTGTAAAAATAAGTTCTGTCCCGTTGCACACAAGCTCCAAGTTGTCTGAGAGAAATAGTGAGTCTACAAACCACCTACACCTTGACTCCATTGTGCTTCAGCCCCTTCCTCTGAGGGAGAGATCACGTCAGTGATCCAACTTTAACTTAGAGGCAGCGTCCTGTGTTGGAAACAGGATGGGCTCTGGAGTAGCAGGCAGTCTTGGGCTGGGGTACCAGTCTTGTACTTATAAACTTCATGACGGGGCACATTTTTCAACCCTCTAAGCCTCAGCTTTTGTCACGTAATAATTACAAATTTTCAGTTTTTGTGATAGAGACAATGTATTAAAACGTCTAATTGTGCCTTGTAAAAATGGAGACTTAATACGTTACACAATAGAAGGTACTATCCTGAGTAATGTTTGATGAAATTCCAAGAAATTATCATATTTGAATGAAAAAATGAAAGACAACTACAGAAGTCAAATAACATTATTTTATGAGATTATATATAATATTATTATATTTCAGGCACCTACTAAATATTAAGTGAGACTGTCTATGTGCTTGTATTATGTTTCCATTTTCCTAGTAATTACTCTTACCTTCATAGAAAACAGATTTAGTCTTTGTTTTTCTCAAAAGGTATCCAGTTAATCAAAACTCTCATCCTTCTCCGAAACAGGACAAAGATTTTAGAAAGTTTTATTTACCCTCTATCCTCGTGTTGCTATAGTCTAATCTTTTTATTTACTCTTATTATTAACATCTCCAAAATAAATTTAAGCTAATATTTATTTACATGTTTCAATATACTTTTACTGCTTTCATTCCCACCATTGCTTTATGTTGACGCTCCTTCTTCATTCATATTTGTCTGCCTGAAGTACATCCTTCAATAGGTATTTCATCAAACTTTTGTGAATGGACAGTAAACCATCTCAGTCTTTGGATGTTTTAAACTGTTTTCACCCCACTCCAAGCTGAGAGTTTGACTAAATATAGGATTCTAGCTTGGCTTTCTTTTTCTGTGACTACCTTGAAACTATTATGCAATTTTCTTCTCTCATCTTTTGTTGCTGATGAAAATTCTGCTATTGCTTTGAGAATAATCTATCTTATCTCTCTCATGTTTTTTTAAAGATCTCTCTCTTAATTATGATGTTTTTATGTTCACCATGGTGGACTAGGCCTGGATTTATTTTTTTATTTGTCATACTTGGGACGAGTGGTAGTCTTTGCATTCTGAGGGGCCTTCCTCCAATTCAGGAAAAGTCTTAGCCTTGATTAACATTATCCCTCTAACAAACACATTATTCTTTCCTTCTATTAACTGTGTGTTAGACTCCTCATTCTATCCAACACTTCTCTAAACGGACCTTTCATGTTTTCCATTTCTTTATCTCTCAATGCTGCTTTTGGTTACTTTCCTTAGATGTATCTTTCAATTCACTAAGTCTTTCTTCAGGTGCCTCAAGTCTAGTGTTTATCTCATCCTTTGAATATTTTAATTTCAAATTTATTTCAACAGCCCTTAATTTCTAAAATTCTATGCTATCTAATGCTATTCATAGCTATCCTATGCTATTCTAAAATGCTATCTTTTAAATGTGCATTTTTATAATATCCTCTTCTTTTTATGAATTCTTTGCTTCCTTTATCCTTTTAAATTTTAAACAAACTTAAAGAATTAGATCATATTGTTTGTTTATAGTTTATTATATTTACTTATTTATGCCTCTCTTGGTAACTCTAACGCAGTGAATTAAAGACGGCTACAAATCCTCTTTGAATGTTACCTTTAAGAGATGGAGTCTAGTACCTCTGCCTCTGAATCCAAACTGGCCTTGTGAACTGATGTGACTAATGGAATGTGTCAGAAATGACAGTGGCCCGGTTTCAAATCCACCCCTTAAAAGTCCTGGCAGCTTTTAACTTTGCTTTCATGGAAGCTAGCCACCTTGCTTTAAATACGCTCTAGTGAGACTGCAAGGCCCCACTGAAGAAGACCCTGGGGAGAGTGGTCCTGGAAGATGCGAGGCCATCTGGATGCCCACTCTCTGCTGATCTCCCAGAAGAATGCAGCCGTGTGCATGAATTCAGCCACACCAGGAGAGCAGAAAATCACCCAGCCGAGCCCAGTCAACCAGCGGAATTGTGATAAACAATAATTGATTTTTATTTTAAGTAACTAAGTGTTAGGGTAGTTTGTCACACAGTAATAGATCCCCGAGACACCTGTGAACCCCTGGGCTTCACCATCTGCTCACTGCGATGGCTTTGGGTTCTCTTCGCTTTCCCTTCCTGCTGTTGTACAGCATATAGTTCATCTTGTATTTCTATGTGACTGGACTGTGTTCGTATTGGGGGCCAGTTGGTGTATAGCGTTCACACTTTCTTGATTCAACTTTTAAAAATTCAAACACTCATCACACTTAGAAAACAATCTAAATGCTATGCCTTGACTTGTACATCCTAAGTCTGTGGTGTGACTCCTGCCTGATTTGTGAGCCTCATTACTTTTCATCCCCACACATTCTCACCTCTTAAATCTTTTAGATACTCCAATATGCCACGGTCTTTTTTGTTATAAGGCCACTATGCATCCTGCTCCCTACCAACATGGTCTCCACCCAGCAAATACCACACCAGTTCCCTTTCTTCCTCCAGCTTAGTTGCTATTTTCTTAATAACGCTTGCCCAATCCTTCCTATAAATAGGCCCCTGCTTTTATTGTCTTCCTCAGGGACCTCCTAGATTCCTTCAGAGCACTTGGCATTTTTAATTATTTCCATTTGTTGTTACTGCCTTCCTCACTACATGGCAAGCTCCTTGGCGGTAGGGCATTTTGTTTACCCCTGTATTCCCCACGTTCAGCAGGTAGAAAGTGAGCATTTGACAAAGAGTTGTTGAATTAATTGAAGATGCATGACAATTAACTGTAATTCAAGACAGAAGGACACAAGCATTAGAAATGTCATAAAAGAGTAATTCATGGGAGTTTATAGAAAACTGGTAGGTGGATGATCTGGAAAGCCTGTCAGACAAAGCAGACTTTGGTTTGGACTTTGAAGACAAAGAAGAATGGAAATGGTGATGTGTGGAGGAGAACCCTAAGGTGTAAGGAATTTGGCAGCATGTGAGTTCTCACAGTGGCTAGGACACGGTTAGTGAGAGGGCAGGGAAGCGCATGTAAAAATATCAGTATGGGATGGGAGAGGAAGTCAAAAATGTGGATTTGGGCTAGAGAGCCAAGGGTCTAGTCTCAGTGGAGTTTCATGACTCAACACCTGTTTCGTGGACATCCCAGGTGAGAAATCCATCCCCATTCCCACCCCAAAGCACAAAGAAAATATGCACACATACTCTTACCTGTCATTTCTATCATTTTAGATATCAGTTGGTGGCATCTGAGCAGGGAGCAGAGGCACCATGCTTGATGGAGGTAAGTACACACAGAGAAATACACACACACACTGCTCAAACCCATCCCATAGCTCATTATCCTCATGGTTATTTATGGGATTTTGACAGAGTAAGCAGTAGAGGAGATGGCAGAGTCTATACAAAAGATTTGCATGGAAATAATTGAACAAGAGCTGGCAATTGGGAAACCAAATGTGTTATTTAACTAGGCTCTGCCACCCAGGAACTGCCTGATGAACCCCATTTCCATCCAATACCCAGGCTGCACATCCAATAGCCTGCTTGCCCTTGTAATATCGGCAGGGAACCAGCTCTCTCAGACCCAGGAGCTCAGAATATGTTAGAGCCTAATGGTCCCTGATGTACTGCTGGTGCTGGCAGTCCAAGCTCGCTGGCAGACAATCAGGTTATTGTGTATATGTAAAGAGCCCAGATGCACTTCCTGAGGATAGTCTGAATTGTGGCCTTGAATTCCAACATTGGGCTCGGTGATTACATGGCTATTGATCTACCTTTCCCAGGCAGGGATTTAGAGGTGTTTCAATGTTAATTTTCCTTCCAAAATATGAGTGCTCCTATCAAAAATCAATTTTTGTAGAAAAATTCTGTATTTCACTTTTCCCCCTCCCTTTTCTTATAGGCTCTGTTCTAACTTTTGTTTAAAGGATTGCTAGCCATTTATTAAGGACTATTTCAGTTATTTAAGAAAGTACAAAATGATATCATGAAAACCTGTGTTTCATACACTCAGCCTAAGAAATAGAACATTACAGTTGGAGTTGAAGGCTGTTGTTTAACTGTCCTTGATTCTGTTTCTGTCCCTAACTTTCTGCCACAGGTCAGCACATTACTAAATTTAATGTTTACCTTTGACACATATTCCAGTGACTTTCAACAACATATATGCCTGCAAATACACACACAGGTGCATTTTATGAGCTGAATTCTACCCTCCCCAAAATTTATTATTGAAGCCCCACCCCCAGCACATCAAAATGTGATCGCATTTGGAGATGGGGCCTTTAAAGAAGTCACTAAGTTAAAATGAGGCCATTAGGGTGGGCCCTCATCTAGTATGACTGGTGTCGTTATAAGAAGAGGAAGAGGGAGCCGGCCCCGTGGTGTAGTGGTTGGCCTCACGCACTCTGCTTTGGCAGCCTGGGGTTCGCAGGCTGAGCACGGACATACACACCGCTTGTCAAGCCGTGCTGTGGCAGGCATTCCACATATAGAGTCGAGGAAGATGGGCATGGCCGTTAGCCCACGGCCAGTCTTCCTCAGCAAAAAGAGGAGATGTTATCTCAGGGCTAATCTTCCTCACAAAAAGAAAAAAAGAAGAGGAAGAGGGGCCAGCCCAGTGGTGTGATGGTTAAGTTTGTATGTTCCACTTCTGCATCCTGGAGCTTGTGGGTTCAGATCCTGGGTGTGGACCTACACACCGCTCATCAAGCCGTGCCGTGGCAGTGTCCCATATACAAAATAGAGGAAGATGGGCAAGGATGTTAGCTCAGAGACAACCTGCCTCAGCAAAAAAAAGAAGAGGAAGAGACACTAGGAGTGTGCACACAGAGAAAAGGCCATTTGAGGACAAGGAGAAGACGGTATCTACAAGCCAAGGAGAGAGGCTTCAGAAGGAACCAACCCTGCTGACTCCTTGATCTCAGACTTTTATTTTCCAGAAGTGTGAGAAAATACATTTTTGTTGTTTAAGCCATCTAGTCTGTGGTATTTCATTATGGCAGCCCTAGCAGACTAATACAAGCCACAAATTAATTATAGTATTGTTTTCATACTTTTAGTAGGTGAAAGTTAAAACAAAAGAATGATATTTGCATAGATGCCCTCAAAACAAAGATTTACTAATTAAAAGGGGAAAATGTACTTTCCAGTGGAGAAAGCTAGCAGAACCACCTTAACCGAATGATCAGGGTTAACAGGACCAGTAGTAAGTCATATCTACACCGGGTACCCAGACGTGGTGCTGAAAACACTTCACCTCTGTGTCTCCTTCCCATAAAGCACAATCTCAGTCTAATCATGAGAAAACAGCAGGCAAACCTAAACCGAGAGACATGCTACAGAATACTTGACCAGAACTCTCCAAAAGTGTTAATGAAGGTCATGAAAGACAGGGGAGGACTGGAAAACTGTCAGCATGGAGGAGACTAAGGAGACATCACAACTCAGTGTGACATGGGATCCTGCATTGGATCCTGGAACAGAGAGATGACATTAGTGAAGAACTGGTGAAATACACATAGTTTAGGGAATGCTCTTGTATCAACCTTAATTTGCTAGTATGATCATTGGGCTACAGTAATGTAAAATGCTATCAGGGGAAGCTGGGTGAAGGACATATGGGAACACTCTACTATTTTTGAGACACTTCTCTAAGTGTAAAATTCTCTTAATACAAAGAGTCAAAAAACCCCAACAAATCTAATTCATTGGCACTTGCCTCCTCATCGCTGAGTTTTCGGAGAGCTCTAGACAGCAGCCCACGGGCATTGCAGTCCGAGGGAGGTAGGTTCTCTTGTCCACTCCTCCCTCACCAATTGATGTGTCACCTGGGGGATATCTTCATTATGAAAGGGGGCCTCCAATGCTGACCTCGCAGGGTTATCATGTGGATTAAATGAGTGTGTTTTGAGCAGGTACAACACATGGAAGTCTTCTAAAAATGGCCATTTCCTTCCCCACCCATGTCCTCTTGTATTTACACTCAAGTGAGTAAATAATTGATCATACTTCACCATTAAGACAAGAGAAGATGATTCCATGAGGTCCATGAGACAGACCTCATCAGAACTCTGGTGAACGATGTCAATAAAACAAAAGAAATAGACATAAGAGAAGAACTGTTGAACATAAGCGCACTGGGCGGCTTCCCAGTGCCCCTCCTCAGCCTGCTCTGGGCCGAGGCGCAGTCTCTGTGGCCTGACCCACCAGGACCACGTGCCCGTAGGCTTCAGGTGGGCTCAGGGTGAGGCACTGTAAGGAACTGGCAGAAAACCAAAGGGTCCAGGAGAGAGAAATTGGGGTGCTTTCCACCCCCTCCCTCTGGGTCCCAGCCTGGTCGGGCAGCCTTCTCTCCAGGGCATGTTGGAGTAGCTCTCGGCTGGGTTCCAAGAATCACTCCCTTCCCTGCCGGCTGTGAACGGCTCCTCACGTCTCAAGGCAGAGCTTTCTCTATTTACCTTGCTGCTGTCTTTCACCTCCACAGACACAATCAGCAAAAAGATGAATTTACCCTGGATTAGTGCTACGTTTTCAGCATCTTCCCCCAATTTCTGATTATTTTTTCTCTTCCTGGTGAACTTGACAATGAAGCGGAAGGCAGGTTAAAAATAAATATTCATCAGTTAGAACTGTTTGGCATCAATCTCAAACCCCTGCAGTTTTATTATTCCTCTGTTGACAACAATGAAAAGGGAGTGGAGTGGTGGCCCTAGAGAGGGTGAGCTTTGGGAAGGTAAGAACTTCGAGATGTCAGGTCTGTATCCACTTAGCTTATTGGCTGAACAAGACAACCTTAAAGAATGAGTCAGCCATTCCACTCTGGGCATCCTGATGGTGCCTGTGGCTCCTGTCCCTGGGCAGCATCTTTAGAATAGCTGTTCATCCTGTTGGAAGATGGTTCTTCTAGAGGAAGAAAAGGGATTTGTATCTCTCACAGCTATTGAACAAAGGCTCTGTGCTTTATGCATTTATTGAGATTTTAGGTCAGGAACACTAGACTTAATCCATCACCCAGGAAAGTAGAGACTAATGTATTCCTTGATTCTAAGACACACTTTTTTTAACATTTCTGAATTGGGGCTACATTTTATAACATAAATTATTATAAATGTATAAGAAATATTAAGATAACCTATTGAATCACTATGCAGAGTGATAAAATATATTCTAATAATAGCTCTGATTGCCTTCACATGTGAATTTTGCCAACTTTAAAAGGGAATTATTCAACCAATTATTTTTTCGGTTCTGATATTTCCATTGATAGAAATAGACTCAGTTTTAACTTAAATTTGAATCCTTAAATGTCACTTAAAATGTCATTAAAATATCACACCTAGTTTTAGTATTGCATTAAAAAGGCATTGTATATGTGGAAGATTGCATGCCATACACTAGGCAGTGCAATTAAAGATGGTAGAAGTGGCCAAATGTCTCAGAATAAACCATAGAATTTTCATTGCTGGGAGAACTTGACCCAATGCTCAGGCACCAGTCATCCATGTTTGAAAAGATTCCCCATCAGTATTTAATTCCCACATTGGAAGGAGTGTGAATACATTTGTCTTGAAAATTTCTGTTTTTCATTGAAGCTCTTGATGAGACTTTTTTGAAATTTCCTGAGACATCATTGGTGGACTATTGGTAAATTTTTATACACGCCCCATTAGTGTTTAGAAAGAATAAATATACTCTGTTTATGAAATTTTTATTTCTCTATATTTTATCTATGTCTTTATTCATATTCATGTCAGGTTCATATCCATATAAATTCACCTTCAAAATATACATTCAATCTCATTTATACATACATGATTCAAAGATTAATATGAATTAAAAAGTCAAGCTCCTTAATTATGTCAATTAAATCTTCTGAAACTGTACAGAATTATTATATACTTTGTTGATTTCTGAGCTATATTGTATCTCTAGTAATTTGCTTTCTATATTTTGAAGCTGTATTGGTAGTCATATAAAGTTTATATCTATTTTACTTTCCAAATAAATATTCTTTTGTTCCATTTCATGATTTTTGCATTGAATTCTCTTTTGGCTACCTTGCCTGCACTGGTTATATTTTTATTAGCATTTGCCCAGTATATCTTTCTCTATTCTCTGATTTTCAGTCTTTTTGAAATTTTGTTCTAGATATTTCTCTTTGACTCTTCTAGATATTTCATCTACCTTAATAGATGACTTTAATCCTTTCACATGTATCATGGTTCTGATATGTTAGGACTCATTCCCCATAACTTTGTGTCTTCTATTTACCATGCTTTATTTTTATTTTCTTTTTGTCTGTATTCTTTGGTCTGATTAAGTTTCCTTTTTTTCCATTATTTTCTTCTACTGCAGTTTGAATGTAATAATTTTTATTTTTCTAGTTGTTAACTTTTAAATGCTTGCCATGGATATTTTAACGGATACTTTTCTAAAAATATTTAGTGACCATTATCCCCTCCTCACCAGTACCACTAACACAGCAGCATCAATATTTAAAACTCCAGTATAATTTATTTCCCTCCACTTTTCCCTTCCTACACATTTAAGCCTATCTGTTAATGTTTTTCTTCCAAAATTTTACACACACATTTATTTATTTATTCCCAAGTTTTCTAAAAGGAATTTTTTGTCATGAGTGCCTATTTTTGTTTTATATCCTCCAGTTCCTCTTTCATAAATATCTTTATTTCTACAATGATCTGAAATTTACTTGTTTTTAAGCACTTTTTAGATTTCTCTTTTGTTTGAGTTCTTTCAATTGTTGAGTGTGTTTTCTCTCTTTAATGATGTTGGCTTTCCTCATACTGTTCCTATGAATTTGAGACTTAGGAGGGAAATTTCAGTTCCTGCTCATTCTACCCTCTGAGGCCAGAAGTCTTCTCTAACTGACTTTTAAGAGAAGCTCTTTAACTGTTAGTAATACATAATCTCATTAAGAGGAAAACTAAAAGTGTGAGTGTAATAGAAACGTAAGTAAAATCTTGGTATTCTTCATTTTGCCTCAAAATTAAATTATCAACACAAACGTCTTAAAGAAAAGATCGTGAGTGTGGATTACAAAAATTTATCATGATGTAGTGATACAACTTCCTATGGTTAAATAATTCTGAAGCATCTTATCACTCTGAATAGGAAGAAACTTTAGATTCACATGTTGATTACAATGCTGTAGAAGTAACGGGTATGAAATGCTATGTTACTGTTGAATATGTGCATGTGTGTTTGTATGTGTTATGAAGTGTCCCTTCTTTCTGTCAAGCTATTGTGAAATCCACAAAGTCTCTTACAACTGGTGGCTTTGTCTAATCAAGAAAGTGTGGTATCATCACAATTTTACAGATGTGGATACTGAAGCACAGAGGTTAATTAATTTGTCCAGGTTCACACGGGAAGAACCAGAATTTAAATTAAGATGTCTGACTACAAAGCCTTTTTTGTGGGAGATTATTTGACTTTCGTGCCGAAGGCTAGCATGCTCATATCTCTGCAGAGAAGGTGAAAACATCTTGGGATGTGAAAACTAATTTTCACTTCACTTTCCTGATCACCACAAGGTTGGGCTGACAATTTCTCCTAAAGCTTCCATAATACCCAATTTTCCACTCTTGTGTGTGTGTGTGTGTGTGTGTGTGTGAGGAGGATTGGCCCTGAGCTAACATCTGCTGCCAATCCTCTCCTTTTTGCTTGAGGAAGATTGTCCCTGAGTTAACATCGGTGCCAGTTTCCCTCTATTTAGTCTGTAGGATGCCTCCTCAGCATGGCTTGATGAGCGATGTGTAGGTCCACACCTGGGATCTGAACCAGGGAACCCCGGGCCGCCAAGTGGAGTGCATGAACTTAACCACTATGCCACTGGGCTGGCCCCCAATTTTCCACTTTTGAAGGCTTAAAAACCCCACAAAACTATATGATTATTGCCTGTTTATTTTTTGGTGTTGTTCTACTACCTCATTAGGGGCTAGGGCTGAGTTAAATTTTCTATCGCCAATATCTAGTACAGTGCCTGATACATAATAGAATAGCAACAGATAGCTGTGTAATGAATGGATACCACAATTAACGCAATGCAAAATACACATACTAACAAAAACTTTGGAAATAAAATAACAGGATTATGGGTGCCTTTTTTCCCAAGTTTTAGGATGAGGTTTCAGTACCTTACAGGGTGGGAGTTAGGGAAGCAAAAACGCAAAGATGGCTGGAGCCAGGAGACCTGGGTCCTTGAACTAGATCTTCTGCAAACTTAACATTTTGAGGCTTCAGTAAAATGTAAATTTAGGAGATTGGATTAGATGTTCTCTAAGGCCCCTTCCAGCTGTCGCAGTAAGTAATATTAAAAATCGCATCCCTTTTTGTTGGTAAAATTAGCAATGCCTGTCCTCCACAAGCATACTTCTAATGTCTGCTGGGGAGAACGGCTGCCAGAAAGACACACAACTGCAAAGTTCATGATCATCTACTCTGCTCCCTTCATGAACATTAATAAAAACTATAGATGAAATTGAAACCACCGTTGGGCCTAAACTTGTCGATTGAATACCACAAAAACAACCATCCAAATGCGTCCAAGCGAGCAGTTAGCACAAGCGAGGCCAGTAATTTGACCCTCAAGGGCCCAGACAGATGTGGCGCTGACTGTGTTCACAACACAATGCTTCTCGCACTGAAGTTTCAAGCTCTAAGAAGGTTACCCTTCTGGACACATCCAGTGAAGGGACCTTTTGAGGTCATTCCATCCAGTTGCTTGTTTCCAGATGCTATTTCAGGGGATTATTACTTTTCTATTTAAGTATTTACAGGACTCTCTTTCGCTCTGCCTAACACAGTCAATCGTTACTTTATAGAACATAATATGCCTCTTAGGGGTTAACATGCTATAGGAAAAATGCTTAAGTACTCAGATTTCAGGCTTTTTTTAATGACTGGAAAGATTAAAGAGGGAAAATGAAGTCAAGTGGGAGAACAAAGAACACTCAAAGAAAGCTCAGACTGTCCCTACAGAGAAAAATTATCCAAACGTTTGAAACGAGATCCACTGTCGCTGGAGCAGTTTTAAAATACTCAGGTTGGAATCTCGTGTGTGTCAATGTCCCTTTGCCTGGAAGGTAGAAGTATTTAACAGGAAAATCTTGCTTAACCAGAAATGTAGCTAGTGAGAAGCTCCAAATAAGCTGTGAGGGGATGGTTCTCCAGTTTAGAAGAAGGAAGGAAGTCACAAGAAAAAGGCACCATATTCAGTATGGGTTGGCTCTTGGTTTAGAATAGATGCTCATCTTCTCTACCAGCTCCAGTGAGCTGTGGCAGGTCCTCTCATCTCTTTGAATCTCTCCTGCTGGTTTTGTAAAATGTTGACCATCAGACTTTATTGTCTAATACATATGAAATTTCCAGTGTCCTTATTATCTTCAAAACGGTGACAGTTTGGAAACTTAATTGTATATTTATTGTGGTTAAACAGAAAGAGCAAAATATAAATTATTTCGATATGGTAATGATAACATGAATATTATAGTAAATTCTTTACACGCAAAAAGATCCTCCCCAAATTCTAAATACGTGCATATGACTTTAGAATATGATTTCTTCCATAAAATGTCAACTGTAAAGGAAGAAAATTGTTCCCTCTTTAGACCTTTAATTATTCTATACCAAGGATGAAAGTTTATGAAGGCATAACAATAAATTTTGTCATATGTATAAAGTGTATACTATATTATCTTAGAAACATTGACCACAGCTTAGCAAATATGAAAAAAAAGAAAATTTGCATGTGGACCCAAGGTTCTTTAGGAAGTTGTAAATATTCAGATTTCTGATTCATGCTGTTTGATGCTCCGGGCTCCACACGTCACCAGAAGTGGAAGCACCAGCCTACTTTGTCCACCAACATCTCTGACACTCCTCTCCTCCCTCAATATGTCTTTACTAGAAGTTTCTTCTTTCAATAAAGGGCTGAACATGTGCTTCTCCTCAGTCAGCAGCTCAGCCCAGGAAGAAATGCGTTTATGCAAGGAGGGCAGCTGGTGCCACGGCTCCCAACTTCACATTATTGAAGTCAAGCTCCTTACAGCTGCCCAACCAGCCTTGTTTCGGGCGCCCGCGAGCTCAGGGGCGGCCCGTGCCTGCCTGTGCTGCGACACGGACCAGCGTGTGCCGACCCCACCTTTCTCTCGAATCTCATTTCTGTCTACAGCAACACTTGTAAAGGGATTTCCTCCCACCACGAGTTAATCACTCTTCCTACTTCCTCTACAGGTGTATCTCCCACAGATAAGCAGTTTTCATACTGATGGGAACATGTTCTAAAAGATTCAGAAATGGCATTTGCTTACTTCCTGTACAGCATTTGGTGAACCTGTTTGTGTTATGGGCCTGGTGGAATCATCAGGTTTGACATTCCACACTTCATATATCTAAACTTTCTATTTTTAAATTTAAGAACTGTCATTTCTCAGGTCATCTCTCCACTCTCCCTTCGTTTCTTTTGTCAAGACGAGGACTATTTACGTTTCTTCAGTGCAGCATTTTTCATAAAGAAACACTGTTTTGATCACTTCACCAGAGTTTTATCGACATATTCAAGCCCAGATGCTCAGCAGATGGCCAGCTCACTCACTAGCTAAGTGACGTTTTTCTGGAACTAGATTTCTAGAGCAAGATTCAAATTTATGTACAAGGGAAAGTTCAATATTCATTCATTGAAGAAATATTTATTGTGTCTACCACGTGCTGGGAAAAGTAAAATGACAAATTTCTACATGGTAAGAACTATTGGCATCCCTTGGAAATAATTGATATTGAAAACGTCAAGAGTAACCTTACCTTTGCATAGCATTTCAGCATTTCAATGTGCTTTTCCAACTATCTTTCATTTGAAAAGGGATATTTTCTTCCATCCAAGGAGAGACTAAATAATCTGTTCTACTGTTAAATTAGGGCTTAAATATGAACCTTCGATTTTCAAGTTTGTGTCTTTCTACAATATTACAGATAAACATTATTAAACACATATTGTTTACTCTTGCCCTGTGGTGTTTTCATGCATTCATTCTCCCCTGAAACTGGATAGTAACTGCCTGAAGAATGGACCTCTGTCTCTTAATTCCAGTTCAGTTGTCAGAGTCACTCTCTTCCCACACCCACACTGTGCCTATCCCAGTGTCCTGCACACCAGCTGCTTGACAAGGAAGGAGACAAGAGAGTCACAGGAACTGGATTCAGGAATATGTACGGTTCAACCCCAGGTCTCAAGTGACTTCTCATCTCTGAGTCTTGATTTTCCCAAAACATAAAATGAGGATAGGAACAGCCCTCAGAGGGCTGTTTCCAGGATTGCATTAGTCTTTATCTAGATTTACTGAGTGCTGGGTACTCTGTGAGCACTCTGTAAGAGTCACCTGTCCACTCCCTGGCTGAGGCCCCATGTTTCATAAATGCCTGCTGAGCTCTAGCTCTCCTACCTGATGTCCGAAGTGCACTGCCCAGCACACTCCAGGAACTGGGGGACGGCAGCAAGCCCTGAGTACAGCCGTGGCATGCAAAGTCTGGGTTCTTCACTCAGATTTTGCTACTCCCAGATAAAATAAAATGCATTCAAATTAATGCCATTTGAATCAACTGACAAGCTCCTCAAGATGCCTCTGACTTTTTAGGAGAAGGATTGTGTGAGAGGAAACATTACATGGAGGAATTCCAGCTATGGAAGTACCCTACGAGATGGAACCCAAGCCCACTTTTCCTCAAAAATGGTTTGAGAAAAAAATATAGGCGAAAAAATGCTGCTATTGGATTTCTGTGAAATGTATCAGTAACAGCAAGAAGGGATTATTATTATATCATAATTCATGTCAACTAGTAGTTGAAGTGTTGCCCCCAGGGAAAAGTGATTTTAGATGTGTTTTGGGTTCCTCCAGAGAATAGAAGGTAGATCAATGATCAAAAATCAGACACAGGGAGGCGTTTTAGCTTGATGTAACTAGATGTATCCAACAATGGGTCACGCTGCTTTCAGTGGTTATGAGATCCCCATATACAGAGACTGTACAAGGAAGCCACGGGTGACGTTCTATCAAGGATGCTGCAAAGGAGATTCCTAAAACCAGTGATAAGATCCAGTTACTACAAATATTTTAAATTATTGCACATGGCATTCATTATCTCCAAAGCTAATATCATAAAAAAATAAGGATTTGCATTGATGTAATTTTTGCCATTGTTATCATTATTATTGTTTTGTTTGAATAATAATCCTGGAAATGGCAGTTCCAGTTCTCTGGCCTGAGGAGCAGAGCGGAGAGAGGCTCAGGTGTGTGCAGTTGTGGACGAGCCCGTGACCTCCAGGACCATCCCTGATTCCTGACTGGGCACAGGCACAACTTCTTTCTCTGGGAAAATGCAGAGGGTACTTTGTCGGTCCAAATGAAGCTGAGATGAAATAGGGAACAAGAAACAGCTTTCTTGATTTTATCATCACAGTTACTTAGTCATATTCACCCAGATATTTTCCGAGGAAAAAAGTGTCCTGAGAAACATTTATCCTTTTTTCCACATTCCCCACATAAATGATTGTTTTAATTGAGTTATGAAACAAACTGATGCTGGAAGTCTTTTCTAGGTAGGACTTGCGTTGTGATTCCCAAGATAAATAAACAGGGCTACTTGGCTGCTTGTGGGTGAGTTCTATCCCCAGGGCTCGCCTCCCTGCCTCTTATTCCCAGACCCCTCTATCCCCACCTTCCCCCACGCCCCCAACTCTTGGCCACTCAAAATCCTCCAGATCCACAGACCACCTGAGCTGAGGCTGCCTGGCCAGCAGTCCCCTCTCTCCTCTCTCCCTCATCCTTATTGCCTCCTTTGCATCCAAGCGTCTCACATAGGAACTTGCCAACTTCACCAGTGGCCCTGATTTATCTTCTGGGGCCTCTCTGCCGTTGACACTGCTGATCATTTCCATCTCCTAGAACTCCGTGCTTTGGCTTTTCCTGTAGGATTTCATTGATTCTTCTCTTCCTCTAGCATTTCCATAGGAGTATTAGAAGGTTTACATCCATATCCTTCTCTTTTTATCTTGCACCCTCAAGTCAAACATTCTTCACATCAACAACATTTAAATATTTACAATTTTGCCATTCCCACTACTCTCATTCACCCACTTGCCCCCTCATCATCTCCAGCAGCGTGCCCCTAAAACACCAGCTTTCATGTAAACTCTTCCCTCTGTTTGGGAGGACCTTTATCCCATTGCTCCTTGACTACACGACAAGTTCTAAATTACCTCCCATGGTTCAACTCTGTGTCTTCTCCTATGTGAAGCTTTCCTACTGCACATCCCCAAGGCAGCCTGAAGCATCTCACACACACTTCTGACCAGTTTATTAATCACTTTGGATATCTGTCAGCTCTGATAGATGTGAGCTCCTGGGGGACAAAAGATGCATTTTGCCAATCACAACATCCTTTGCATCAGCACAGCACTTGGCAAATGTGGGTCTGAGAAATATTTGAGAAGGGAGGGGAAATCTCAGACTTACAGGTCATGTAGTGTTTGGCTAGTAGCTTTTGTTAAAGCTCTTGCCAAATTATTCTCAAAATCCCCAGGGAACAAAAGAGGGTGAAAATTACCAATAACAAAGAAAATAAATGACAAACATTCTGCAATGATATCTATAATCTGAATGACCTTTCTCCCAACTTTAAGACCAATAGAAGTTGATAGAGAGAAAGAAAAAAAAAATGCACCAGTCACGTCTTGTGAAATGGATCAACCCTACCTTTCCGAAAAAATAAGACATTTCACTCACCCTTCAAATTTTGCTGTTCGGATCAGACTCGCAAACCAAGGAAAAAAATTTGTAGCCATTTCTCAATTGAATATATATGCTATTTTTAAATAGCCCAAACTTGGAACAATTACATACATTTGCCATCAGTAGCATAGATGTTCACTCAGAAGCTACAACAGAAGTAAAGTAGCAAGAAGAGCTGTGGTGGGATATTGCATCTCAGATGTGGTACCAACATGCAAACACAGACTTTACACGTGTATTTGGTTAGAAAAAAGGAAAGGAAGAAAAGAAAACAGGACAGGGAAAGGTTAACCCAGGTTCTCTATTAGTACTGAGATTGTTTTCCTCTTGGTTCATTGTGTATTTTTTAACAATTTTCCTTAATGAACTTTGTAGTACTTTACTACCTGGGAAGATGCATTTAAAAACGTTTGTGAATAAACAGAAAGCTATTTAAAAATTTTTATGAATAAACAGAAAGCTCTTTAAAATTTTTGTGAATAAACGGAAAGCTGCTGAAAAGGCAAAAAATGAGGATGCTAATATTCAAATCTGAAACCTGAAAACCAAAATCTTTTAAATATGATGATGACTCTGAGATGCTCGAAACCTTCCTCTTGCCCCAAGTCCTCATCTTACTGCCTGCAAGGAAGTGTCCCGTGCCCATAGCTGCCTGTCTTCCCAAGCAGATAAGATTTACTGCAGGGGTGGGGGAGAGAAGGAGATCTGTTGGGAGATATTGATTGCAATTAACTTTGCCACTGATTGTTGTGTGACTCCAGGTGAGCCCTGCTATTTAGCAAATGGGGTGAGATTCTCAAAGATTAATGGAGGTTGTCAATAGGGTGGTGGGCTCGGGCCCAGAGGGTCACATAACTCCATTTTTCCCACTTTGAAAGTGAAATTATCAGGGAAACAGGGAGAGACATTGTGAGAATGAAGAGAATGATCAATGCCACTGATCATATTCCCATCCCTAATCACCGTGGTTGAGCCCAGAGAAAACAAAGCTCCTTTTATTGATGTTCTAAAGTGCATGGCCTGGATGCCTTTTGCAATTAAATATAATTGCAAGATTCTGTTTGCTTCCTGCCTGATGCTCTTATTTCTGGCTCCTGTTGATGGAAGCACGGGCTGCACTCCTTCTCTGTCGTTCTTTCACTAAATGCTTTTGTGTGGATTTAGTGGAACTGAAGACCTAACTGCCCCAATCACAAGGGGAGGGTACCTGAGAAGGGCGCTCCCACATCCCCTTAGGGTACATCGTACGTGTGGTGAGGAATGTAGGTTAGTCACACTAGGATCGATTGGATGGAAATCATTTCTCCTGGGAATCAGAACAGAGTCAGGAGATGGAAGATAACTTTGTGTGCTTCTTCTCAACGTTTCTTCATCACTTAGGAACAAACATCTCCCTATTGATTAGCTCATGTGAAAGGCTACCCACGTAAATGTCACAATTCTTTGAGCTGAGTAAAGAATGGGAGAATCAAAATTATAATAACAGTGATGAAATAAAAAGTACCGATTCTAAATGTGAAACTCGTGCAGAATAACATAGCAGCAGAAAATCTCAGGAAATAAAGTTTTTGGCAGGTTGATGAATTCAGCTTAACTTTCGTCCCACCATTCAGGCATCCCACAGCAGGCCTTTGTAGCAGGGAAAGCAAGTCCCCCTAAATCAATATGTTTTCCCAGGGACTATGGTGCGATCATAAATCATCATTTGCATGACATATTTGTGCTAATAAATCTACCTTGAAGAGAGGGAGAGAAAGGAAAGTGGTTAACAATAAACCACAGTTCTAACCATAGGGACAATAACATAAAACCTGAGTTTCTATGGACACACAAATTTGTGTGGCTGCAGTCACATTAAATGTGTTTTCTCCCCTGGGTGGCTGTGGGCGCAGGTCAGCACAGAACAATCTGGTGGGATGTAACTTCCCTTTGCTGTGAGAGAGCCAGTTGTAAGTCCATTTGTATTGGATTCTTCTCAATTGCTTTTCCCAGAAGGACAAAAATGGAGCAAGTTTATTTAGTGGTTTGGGTAGAAAAGGAAGAGGTAGATTACTCAACAAACTAAAAATTTCCTCTTGAACCTCCGATGAAGGCTCAGTAACCGGGAACATTCCTAACAAGTCTGCATTAAGTTAAGAAGAAGCCAAATGGACTGACGACGTAGTGATGACATTGACAACATCTTCATAGTTGACTAAGCTTATTTGCTATTTTGTAGAATATTAGTTTCATTCCTTCTTTCAAAATATTTCATGTCAAATGTAGGGAATTATTAGAAAGATGTATATGGGCTATGGGACCAGACAGACTTGAGTTGGAATTCTTATTCCATCATTTATTATTTATGGGCATTAGTTTCCTAACCTCCGTAGCAAGGATAGTAACGACCACATCGTACTGTTATTTTGAGAATAAATTGAGATAACGTGCTACTTGAAAAAACTACACAAAACAATGGCAGTTAATAGCTCAGAACCAGACACATACTTTGTGTTCAATAATGTTCATTTTTCTTTCCATTTTAAATCAGAAATCGTAGAGGCGGCAGGGACCTGAGAATTCACCTGTTCCATCACCCCGCATTTTGCATGTGGTTCAGAGACTTTACTCAAAGACTTCGGAGAATTGCTCGAGGTAACACGACTGGTTAATAGCACCGAGGGAGCAGGGTAAAGAACTCTGAATTTCTAATTCAAGCTCTGCTCACACCAAACCATTCTTTGAAAGAGTAGTTGTTGATTTTTTTCTCTTTATCCAAATAAAACTTGTTTATAAGTGAACATTTGAAAAATTTTAAAAATAAAAGCACAGTAAAAATCACAAAAAATCACCATAATACCTGCAACCAGAGATGAATGCTTTTTATGCTTTGGTATGAAAAATTCAGGGTCACCCTGCACAGGTTTCTCATAGAGTATATGGGGAAGAAATGGCCTTCTTCACATGCAATAAAAGAATCAAACAAACATCCTTTTTCCTTTTTGGATGATGGGTGTTCTGCCTTATATCTCATCCTTTTCTGACAAGACATCTCTTCAAAATCATTACCTTTTTTCACATGTGAAAGCAAAAGCAGCTGTTTCTACCATCTCCTTTTCCCTCCAGCCAGACAGAGAGCAAAGGCCACTGTGGGCCAAATGCTCCACTAGCCAGACTGCTCAATTTGGAATTAATAAAATTTTCAACTGAACTATTCTTTTATTACATGGTAGAAAATATGCATTGATTCAATTGCCCAAATGTTTAAATTGTTTGGCCTCATGAAAAGCCAAGTTTAAAATAAGAATTTTTTGGCAAGAAAGAATCTCCTGATAAAAAGCATGTGTTGAAAAGAAAACAAAAATATAGTGGGAGGACATGCTTTCACTCTGGGTTGGTGGACTAATAATTTGTCTTGATCTATATTATAAATCAAGCCCCTCTATTGCAATGTTTACCTAAAGAATAATTTGGCCTGATTTTAGAAAATTATAGGATTAGATCATACAGTTGCACATAATCATATCTTTGTGTATGCATGTGTGTATTCATGAAAGTGTGTGCACACAGTCAATTTGCATATATGTATGTCTATCTATAGAGATAAATATGTATATGAGAATGTTGTGTGTGTATTGAGAGTGATACAGAGATTGATTCAGAGCCCAAAGACGGCATTGAGAAATGGTCTGAGGCACTGTGTGTAGCTAAAAGGGATCAAGGGAGATGGTGATTCCTTAAACCATTTATCACGTGCCAAACACTATGCTCCATCCTTTATATGCAATATCTCTAATCTGCACAAAAATCCTAATTGGTTGCCCTCATTCACTTCATTTTATAAGTGTGGAAAAAAATTTAAAGAGAAAATTTAACACAGAAAATTAAACCCTGGTCCACATATATTCAAATATTCTCTTTTCCTTCACTTTTCATTCATTTTTCTCCTTCACTGCTCTACCTCTTGAAGGGTGGCAAGAATTTAATGTAGGAGGAAAGGGAGCACCTTCAAACAGGTAAAGAATAAGCAAAAGCATTTAGTCTAAAGAGGTCGAGGAGTGAAGAGAATGCATTGAATCCTACAGGTGCTCTAAGTCTGTATCTATAGGCACTTTTGGAATAATTGACAATCTCAAGAGAGCATTGGAAAGAAAGTCACTTTGACCTTTCCTTTCTGCCCAGCAGTGGTATATTTGACACCCACGGAGAATCATTTTCTAACACCCCTGTCCTCAACATGACAAAATTAGCTTTAGTATTAATTACATAACAGTCAGTAATAATCGTTATTCTCTTGACTTGTTCATTGCTTTTATTTTTTTTAAAGTATTTTATTTTATTTTATTTATTTTATTTTGCGAGGAAGACCAGCCCTGAGCTAACATCCGTCGCCAATCCTCCTCTTTTTGCTGAGGAAGACTGGCCCTGGGCTAACATCATGCCCATCTTCCTCCACTTTATATGGGACGCCGCCACGGCATGGCTGACAGGCAGTGCGTCGGCGGGCGCCCGGGATCCGAACCCGTGAACCCCGGGCTGCCAAGCGCGGACGAAACCGCTGCACCACCGGGCGGCCCCCAATTCATTGCTTTTAAAAGGAACAACAATTTAAATAGAAGAATAGATGCTCATTTTAAAGATATATTAATTCAGTAAACAACTTTGTGAATGGACTAAAATCTGCACTTACTAACAAAAGTATTCCACCTCATAATTTGCACGCCAACTCACTGTTTTAAATGTTATACACAAATAGGGACCCCAAATGCTCACTAAGAAGGACAGAATTGAAGGAACTCAAGTTCCTTTTCTTCCTTTTTCCAATCACTGTGATATATCTAATTAAATCTAAATCTGCAGTTATAACAGGAATTTGAGTAATCCAGTGTGAGAGACAGCAACTGCACCTGGAGGGAGCCTGCCAGTTCCAAACCGTTCTGAACCTATTCAAACAGAAGTGCACAGATGAGTCCACACGTGTGGGGACAGAACCAAAAGCAGGTCTTCAAGGCTGACAGCCCATAGCTGTCATGCTTCTTCACTTCCAACTCAGCTTTATCATTTTATTTTACTTTTTTGATCTTATTTTTTCCTGCCATCTACAAAAACACAAAGAGGAGAAAGTATTTTTTTCACATTTCACAACACGTAACCACTCTCCATGTTTGCAAAGATGCTGGGTCTGGTAACAGGGGCAGCAGAGTAGGAAGTAGGAGATTCCTGTGGGTTACTGAATAAGGAAAAGGTTTAAAAAAATTAGACTGATGGATGGCATTGGCAGTTGCATACCGATGTGAATATACTTAATTCCACCGAATTGTATGCTTGAAAATGGTTAAAATGGTAAATTTCATCTTATGTACATTTTACCATGTTTTTTTTATGTATAATGTTTCTTTTTTGTGAGGAAGATTAGCCCTGAGCTAACATCTGTTGCCAATCTTCCTCTTTTTCTTTTTTCTCCTCAAAGCCCCAGTACACAGTTGTGTCTCATAGCTGTAGAGTTATAGTTCTTCTATATGGGACACCGCCTCAGCATGGCTTCATGAGCAGTGAGTAGGTCCAAGCCCAGGATCCGAACCTGAGAACCCCGGGCAGCAGAAGCAGAACACATGAATTTAACTGCTACACCATCAGGCTGACCCCACCATGATTTTTTTTAACAAACAAAAATAAGAAAAATTAGACCAACAGCAGGACAAAGTATGAACTGGAGGAAAAGAAAAAACAAACAAACAAACAAAAAACACTGGGGAAGACCAGGAGATCTTTCACAAGATTTTCTAGAAAAAAAAAATGTAGTTGTTATTTTACTTTAAAAAAAAGATGAATGTGATTCAATAGTTAGGCATTACTTTGGGCAACCAAAAACATTATTAAATGCCTTCCACATGATGTTAGATTTTTACTTATGCCTGACTTTCTATGATTTACTGGTCCTTCCAAGGAAAGCAATAAAGTCATCTAGACTCTTATTTGCTGAAAAATAAATGCCTATCAGTTGCACCAAATGTTTCTACTCTAATTGATATTCCTAGAGCCTCTTTCTCTAGCTGGAGTGGGCATCCTCCCAATTTTGCCAAAAAGACATACCCGTGCATGTTTTCTGCGTCCTTCTGTGGCAGCTCCATCCCATATTGCCAATGTGGACTCAACATTTGGAGTGGTGTTTCCTGCACTGTTTTATATTCATTATTTTTCATTTCTACATTGTCTGTATTTGCCAAAAGGCTTCTTTGCTTAATTAGGGAAACAGGTTTGGGGAATAAAACTGCATGAACCAACAGAAAATAATTGCATCTCAGATGCAGGGTTTTAGGAAAATTGTCTGCTCATCTTTCTCTTTGGCTCCTTACCTCCAGAAGCCCCCTGCCAATATGTGTCCAGTGGGAAGAGTATTTTAAAAGACAGCAGGTAATTAAGATGTTTTTGGCACTGAGGAAAAGTTCCACATGATTTTTCATAGTACAATGGGTTTGAAAGCATTCCCATGTGGTATAAGGATCATCCACAACTGTCAAGTAAACTTGAAAATCAAGTTAAAATTACAAAAACACACACACAAAAAACAGCAGTTTAAAGTGGGAAATAATCAACAGTTTAGTTTAATCCCTCATTTTACAGATGAGCAAACTGAGGCACGGAGAGGTTAACCGACCTGCCACAGAGCCAGTCAGTGCCAGAGATGAGAATAAAACCCAGAGGCCTTGCATCCTGAGTTCAGCTCTTGTTCTAGTTCATTGAAGAAGAAAAAATTTGCTTGTATTTTATTTCACAGTTGTAAAAAATACATATATTCAAAATGCACTTAAACTTGCTTAAGAAAAAAACATTTAAATTACGATCATAATTATACTTATAAAATCATCACATAATGTCAATATAATATAATGGTATAATACAATATTAAGCTAGTTCAACAATAAATAAAAAAACAACTTAAAATTGGGGGGAAAAGGGGGAAGAAGAGGCAATAAAGGATGTGGAATCATTTCATTCACTCATTCAATGAACAGGAAGCTTCAGTTTGTTGACAATGAGATAAGGATGAATGAAACAGTTCTAAGACCATGTTTTAGCCAGGGAAACATAACACAAAACCACAAATGTCTGATATAAGTCATACATACCATAATGGCGGTGTCCACAAACTGCCACAGAGACAGAAAATTCTGTCCCAGAAAGGAACTATTTGTGCTGGTTTCTCAGCAGTTCAGATCCATGACTCAAAGGTTCAATGGGCACCTAGACTTGGGCGATGAGTAAAATGCAGTCTCTGCCCTCAAGGAGTTTGCAGTCTAGTTGGGCAGGTAGGGACTGGAAGAGCAAATTTATGTCATGCATCTCCCCAGCAGAGGCAGCATGCAAGGTAGCCTCAGGGGGGGGTTCGAGAATTGCTTCCCAGTGAGGGGTGGCCCCCAGTGAGTCTTGAAGAACATGAAAGAGGGAGGAAGTGCGTGTGTGTTTCCTCTGGAGGATGGATAAAGAGCAACGGAAACAGAAAGGCTTTCTGAAACTCTGTGACACAACCTAAGAGGCAAGAAGTGCCGGGAAACCAGGGCAGGGACTCGATCTGGGAGAGCTTCTTGGGGACAATGAGGAGCCACTGAGCTTCCGGGCAGACAATTAAGGTTTATACCCTCATCAGTTTGATGAGCTAGAGGACCTGTGGGAAGGACGAGGCAGCTTCTGAGACTGGAGGATGGGGGACCAGCTGACATTGTAAAATTTCAAGCACCATATGATAAAACCATGAAAAAGAGCAATGGCAATAGAGGTGGAAGGGAAAGGAGAGATTTTTCTGTCTGTGCGAGGAAGATTAGCTCTGAGCTGACATCCGTCGCCAATCCTCCTCTTTTTGCTGGGGAAGACTGGCCCTGGGCTAACATCCGTGCCATCTTCCTCTACTTTATATGGGACGCCGCCACAGCATGGCTGACAAGTGGTACATCTGTCCCAGCCCGGGATCCGAACCTGCGAACCCCGGGCCAGCAAAGTGGAGGTTGAGGAACTTAACAGCTACACCACCAGGCCGGCCCCAAAAGAAGAGATTTCAATTAAAAATATAGAAAATGGTGGTGCTTGACATGATATGAAAGAGGCAGGGTTTAAGAAACTCTGCCAAATTTCTCACTTGAGTGATTAGATAGACATTGGTGTCATCAACTGAGATGATAAAAAAGTAGATTTGAAGATAAGATAAAGGCATTAGTGATTAAATCAAGCTGCACTGCAATATTTATGATTTAATGAGATAAATTTAAAAAGCTTTGCAATGTAAAAAGTTCTGTTCATTTACTATAAGGAATTATTATATTATCAACAGTAGTAAGGTTAATAATTAACTTCAATAACTATTAAATTAAATAAAACATTTTACCGACCATCTCCTTTAAGTGCCCTGTCTCACAGGAGAGTGGTGTTATCCTAGTTCAAAAAAGGTCATTGATGATTGAATGAGAACAGTCAAAATCCCAAATCCCAAGTTCTTTCCAGTTCTACACATTTTAATATCGTGTGTTTTACTGTAATCTGTGTATTTGTAAGCTGGTCACACCTGTGTGACATGCCTCATGGAAGCCCTTTTAAAGACCTAGTCCCACACCCCCATTTTTCATGCCCCACACTTTTCACTTCCTGTCACAGCATCAGCAGTGGGCCAAGACGGCCCGGCTGCCCCACCCACCCTGGAGGAGCTCCAGACTCCAAATTCAGCATCCTGATAGGCTCTTGGATTTCACCAGGGCTTGTCTCCCGCAGGCTCACAATCCTGCCAGCTCCCCACGGTGACTGCCACCCCCTCCTCTCCTCCTCTCTTCCTCTGGCTCTTGGCGATGACTCTCTGCCAGCCTCAACCGTCCTGCGGCATCCGCCGTGCTCCTGGGAAACTGCTCCCAAAGCTGCCGGCCCTGCCAGCTCCAGGCTGCCCCGGCATCCCGCTGAGGTTCCTGCCTCGCAGTGCCTCCTCCCCGGCCAGCTTCTGTACCCTCTGTTGGCGAGGCCAGAGAATCACCGCCTAGTGTTGCTGATATTTTGCACAGGAGACTGTTTCCCATGTAACTTCTTCACCAACCTCATCGAAGTTCATGAGAACAGGTGAGCTGACCTTTGACTTGGGTCGAAATTACACATCTGCCTCCTCTTTTCCCTGGAGTGAGCTCTTTCCCACATGCATGCTCAGTCTTCAAGCAGCCAGACAGCCAAGCAGCCTGGTCCCTGGTTCGCTCACTTACCTGAACTCTAAATCGGTTTAGGCTCAGGCTGGGACTCCCAAGGGTCTTTGTTTCCCGACCACCGTTGAAAAGCACAAGCCCCTCTCTCTCCTCGTCCCTCTCCAGCTCTCTCTGTACTTGATGTTTTTTTCCATGTCCCTGAGCACCCTCTGACATTTCTGTATACATTTCAGGTTGAGGTTGTTGTAGGGATTCTCCTCTTCGGGCA
Source organism: Tapirus indicus (assembly GCA_031878705.1). Lineage (NCBI taxonomy): Eukaryota > Metazoa > Chordata > Mammalia > Perissodactyla > Tapiridae > Tapirus > Tapirus indicus. Next base: position 4,612,720 of record CM062923.1, on the reverse strand, counting down.
TTAGCCCCAGGAGGGCAGGGTTTGTGGAGGTTTTGTTCACCATGTTATCACCAGGGCCTACAAGGGTGTGTCGGATAGACATCCTCGAGAGACACTTGAACGAGCGCACTGGCGATGATGGAATTAAGCCCTACGGGTGACAAATACCTGAAATTAATATATTGTGTCTTGGAGTTCACAGTTGACCCTCAAGTACCTTGTCTTGTTGACTACATAAGAACCCCATTAGGTAGGCAGGTTATCTTAACCTGTCCAGGATTTTCCTGGTTCCAACAATCCTGCTCTAAATGACTTTGCAAAGGTCACACGGCTAAGTGACCAGCGTCACAACTCCAGCGCCCTGCCTTCTTGCTGGCCTGGGTTCCCTTACCCCAGACTGCTTCCCAAGAGGACTCAGAACACCTCAGTCCCAAACCACTGGAGATAAAGAAAATTTTGCAGAAAATACCCTGACCAAGCCCTCCAGAGCCATGAGATAAAAGGAGGCGTTATTTGAAATAATGAGGTCTTTTCTGATGGTACCCCAGCTGTATGTGTATCACCATCTAAAATATCATTTATTAATAGGTTATATCAAAATCTATGGGTCGGGAAGCTGGTGCCACACACAAGCTGCTAAGATGTGTTTCTGCTTATTTTTTTAATCTCCTAAATAAATCCTTGACTGTAGAATTTGACTTGCCTGAGTGACTCTGCTTCCTACCTGAGGCAGCTTCTGTAGCCTGCTTGTGCCAAACATCTTCCACAACGAGATCTCCATTGGAGGCAATGTGGGTGGCAAGTTATCGTAACACTGTGTTGATTTTTCCCATTGCTGACTTCACATAAATTGCCTCTCTCCTTTGGAAGAGGAAGGTTAAATCTTTTGAGTGAGCTAAGATGAGTACTTAATACAGATTATTTTGCATTTTAATTTATGGGGTGATGGACTGGGATGAAAGGACGTGTATTTCCTGTCTGGGCATCTCTTCTAGGACACGCTCAGACACAGGGTGTTACATCTCAATCGGATTCTCCTCCTAACACCCGTTAATAAATTTTTTAAAAAGTCATGTTATATAGGTTTGTATGGTCTTTTTATGGTTTGCAGTAAAAGATTTTAGTTGTCTCTTCAATCTTTTTCCTGGTCTCTTCATTTCTAATTTCAAGGTTTAAAAGTTGCTTTTGAGAGCCAAGAGGAAACACAGTTCAGTGAGGATGAGATACAGGGAGAGAGATGGTGTTGTAAATAGAGATGATTGCCAGATTAAGTCTGACAGAGCTGTTTTCTCTTGCATCAGCATTTTACAGCCTTGCTGAAGAAAGACACTCCAGTGTCCCGGTTCGTGCTGCCTGCGCTCGTGCTTTTATGGGGCTCTTTCATCGGGAGCACATAAACTCCACGTGCTTTCTCAGGAAGCCTTGTCTGCCTCTTCTCTGCTGCCCTAAGCGGTCGGGAGGAGTCAGCCAGGAGGAAGAGCAGGACCGACATTTTATAAAGCCACCCCAGGCCAGTGTGTCATTCTGCCTGCACGTTTCCCATCACAACCTGGCCCACAAGGAGGAACAAATAGCCCTCACGCAGACGGCTTCCTACGGCAGTGACTGCAGACCCTTCGTGTCCGCCAGTCTCGGACGGCGCCCTGCAGAGAGAGAACCCCAAAGAGGTAATTCAGGGAAGCAGAGACAGGAGATGCTGCCAGCCTTCTGAACTGTGTAACATGACCTACCTGTACACTTTACCAGGCTAGCACCACCGTTCCTTCTGGGAGCCAGAGCAGAGCCCAGGCCTCATTCATCTTTGATTGCCAGGGCTCCCCGAGGTGGACACAGAGTGGACATTTCAGGCTGCTGCTTATTAAACTCTTTATGAGTAAATGAACTGCCCACTTTACAGATGTGAAAGTAGAGATGCAGAGTTGCTACACAATTTATAAATAGTACCGGAAGAGAATGCAATGGTGACGTCTGAGCAGGGCTGGCCGTTGCAAAAACTGCATCCTATGATTTCCTGTTGCTATGTGCATGGAGATTTGGAGAACTTTGACAAGTTCTTAGTGAGCCTGAAGACAATCATGTCCTGGATAAAGAAACGGAGACTGAGCTTGTATGGTCTGAGATCGCATGGCTAGTTAACAGGGAAATCAGCAGCAGAGCCCAGACACCCGACTCCTAGCTCAGTACCCCTCCCGGTGCACACCACTGCTTCTAGAAGGTAGCAGCCTCCCCTGTGCCATGGTGAACTATACCTTAGATATCTTCATCCACACCACCCACCAGAGCCTGCATACAGCAGGTGCTCAATAAATGCTTAGCAAATAAACGAATACGTGGATAGGCAGATGGATGGAAGAATAAACGATGACTATAAATGGAAATGAAACAGGATCCTAAAAATTTATGGAATCTTGTAATTCACCTAGAATGCTTCTCAATTAAAACAGCACGTTAGCGAAACTATTTGCCTCTCCTCCGTCACAGTCCACCTGAAACAACCAGGTAGCCAGAATAAAGACTTATCTCCCTCATGGACCTGTGCCTGGCCCTCGGCTCTCCCACACCAGCATGTCAACCACACAGAGAAACAGAAGCACTGAGTAAAGAGCCATAAGATTAGCGAGCGGTGTGACTGCGGCCCTCTTCAGGGTACGTGTGCGGGGAAGCAGGCAATCCTCTGCCTCTTTCTGTTTGTTATGTGAACGAATGTGAGGACCAGAATGTTCTGTGCTCGGGAATGCCTCCAGTTAAAACCCTTCTCAGCCCTGATACAAATGAATGTCATTATTGGATGCCAGTCCATCTCCCTCCACTGTTTCTACCTTCGAGAGTTTTCTTGAATATCCCTCTCCTCGACTTCGCCCTGCCACTGCCTCAGTCAAGCTGACATCTTGTCTATAAAGAACACGGTGACAGTTGTAACGAGTCTTTGAAAATGTGTTCCTCCCTCTGCTCCGTCCGTCTTCAGCACTGCTTCCAGAATGGTTTTTCTAGAACACAATTTGGTCGTGTCACTCTCCCTCTTAAAATCCTTCTGCAGCTGCCCACTGCCTACAGGAGCACACAAACACTTTAGAACACGTGCACAGGTATGAATTGCAAGAAATGCCCAGGTTTTTTTAAAAAATTATTATTCAAGAGATCATACATCAAAGACTAATAGATAGACCATGGAGCCAGATCACCTGCTTTCAAATCTCAAGTCTGCTGCTTAAAAGCTGTGTGGCCTTGGGAAACCGTTTGCCCTCACCTGGACAACAGGGGTACTGATGGTACTTACCTCGTGGGTGGTGGTGGGATGAAGGGGGACAAGGCACTCGGTGTGCCGAGGGCGATGCCAAGCGAGGATCCAGCACGGTACCGGCTTCAACGGTGGTAGCCTCTGTAGTCACGGTAACGAAAATTTCATCTGCTCTGAGTCCCACCTGCCCAGCTAACACGATCTCCATCTCAGTCATGGCCGGGCTCCTGCCACAGTCCAGGGCTGTGGAAAGATCCCGGGATTGGGCATCTCACGGACTGCCGGTTCCTGGACCCAGGGCGACGGGCCGCTGAGGATGTGCTGAGATCCATGCCGGCCGCCTGAGGCCTGGCCTCAAGCCTCTGCCACCCGCGCCTCTTCCTTCCCTCCGTCTCTCCCAGCTCTCTTCCACGCGGTCCCTCCACCCTGAGGGTCAGCCTCCTCCCCCGGAGGCGTGAGGACAAGACTCCCCTCTCCACTTTCACAGGATCGCAGGATCCTGGCCCCAGAGTCAGCACTGCACGTTGCCTACAGCCTTCCTGACTCACAGACCTGTCTGTCCTTGTGGGAAACTTCAGTGCAAAGTGGAAGGGGAAGAATAATTCGTTATTTCAGATTATTCGATGGCAAGAAAAACAAAACACAAACTGGCGTCTCAATAAGCTCTCTGGCCCTGTGCAAACGTCTGGGTTAGACCATGCCACTTCCTCTATTGTGCACCCACCACACCACTCACCTGCCCTTCCTGAACACTAGGGACTGCACCATCACACCTGTGATGCTCTCTGCCTCCCGTTCTCTGACCAGTGAACTCCTGGCCATCCTTCAAAACCCTTAGCAAATGCCCCATCCTCTGGAAAGAGTGCTCAAATTTCTTCCTGCAGAATGATTTCCTTCCTTCCCCTAGACTTACTCCTGAGGATGCTGGGAGCTTAAGCAAAAGGATAGTTCCCCAGGTTGCAGGGCTCTCTCTCTCCAAACAAAACCAGTGAGCACCTGAGAGCAGCACCCTTGTGTCTGCAGGGGGCCAAGCTTCCCAGACACCTTTACACCCAGCACTGACCAGAGCAAGAGCCAGGTCTTTCTGTTCCCTTTGTTCTTAGTTTCTACCCGACAAAATCAAATCCCTGGCCTCACGATGTGACTAAAATTGCTGATGAATCCTCCCTTTTTGTTACTGCAAATAGCCAATTCCAAACATTCCACTTTCACAGTGGTGAAATTTGGAGTCTAAGAAATGTGGCTTCCCCTCCTGATGTCGCTGATGGGTCATGTGACCTGGAGTGATTCCCTACGCCTGATGAGCCGTTACACCCACCCCCCACAGCCAAGGAGGCTCCTGTTGGACATCTGATGTGATGCTACTTGAGACAACACAGGGGGAGGCAGATAGGAAGTCTGAATAGATGCTGATGCCCCTTCCCTCCCTCTGGCCAAGCAGCAGTTTCTCCACCATCTCCCCCCATCCCCAACTACTCCATCATCTCCCCCCTTCCCTGACTACTCCATCATCTCCCCCATCCCCGACTACTCCATCATCTCCCCCCTTCCCCGACTACTCCATCATCTCCCCCATCCCCGACTACTCCATCATCTCCCCCATCCCCGACTACTCCATCATCTCCCCCATCCCCGACTACTCCATCATCTCCCCCCTTCCCCGACTACTCCATCATCTCCCCCTTCCCCGACTACTCCATCATCTCCCCCATCCCCGACTACTCCATCATCTCCCCCATCCCCGAATACTCCATCATCTCCCCCCTTCCCCGACTACTCCATCATCTCCCCCATCCCCGACTACTCCGTCATCTCCCCCATCCCCGACTACTCCGTCATCTCCCCCCTTCCCCGACTACTCCGTCATCTCCCCCCTTCCCCGACTACTCCGTCATCTCCCCCATCCCCGACTACTCCATCATCTCCCCCCATCCCTGACTACTCCATCATCTCCCCCCTTCCCCGACTACTCCATCATCTCCCCCATCCCCGACTACTCCATCATCTCCCCCATCCCCGACTACTCCATCATCTCCCCCATCCCTGACTACTCCATCATCTCCCCCCTTCCCCGACTACTCCATCATCTCCCCCATCCCTGACTACTCCATCATCTCCCCCCTTCCCCGACTACTCCATCATCTTCCCCATCCCCGACTACTCCATCATCTCCCGCCTTCCCCGACTACTCCATCATCTCCCCCCTTCCCCGACTACTCCATCATCTCCTCCATCCCCGACTACTCCGTCATCTCCCCCATCCCCGACTACTCCGTCATCTCCCCCATCCCCGACTACTCCGTCATCTCCCCCCTTCCCCGACTACTCCGTCATCTCCCCCCTTCCCCGACTACTCTGTCATCTCCCCCATCCCCGACTACTCCATCATCTCCCCCATCCCCGACTACTCCGTCATCTCCCCCATCCCCGACTACTCCGTCATCTCCCCCATCCCTGACTACTCCATCATCTCCCCCCTTCCCCGACTACTCCATCATCTCCCCCATCCTCGACTACTCCATCATCTCCCCCATCCCCGACTACTCCATCATCTCCCCCCATCCCCGACTACTCCATCATCTCCCCCCTTCCCCGACTACTCCATCATCTCCCCCATCCCCGACTACTCCATCATCTCCCCCCTTCCCTGACTACTCCATCATCTCCCCCCTTCCCCGACTACTCCATCATTTCCTCCCATCCCCAACTGCTCCATCATCTCCCTCCTTCCCCGACTACTCCATCATCTCCCCCATCCCCGACTGCTCCATCATCTCCCCGCTTCCCTGATTACTCCATCATCTCTCCCATCCCCAATTGCTCTATCATCTCCCCCCTTCCCCGACTACTCCATCATCTCCCCCATCCCCGACTACTCCATCATCTCCCCCCATCCCCGACTACTCCATCATCTCCCCCCTTCCCCGACTACTCCATCATCTCCCCCATCCCCGACTACTCCATCATCTCCCCCCTTCCCCGACTACTCCATCATCTCCCCCATCCTCGACTACTCCATCATCTCCCCCATCCCCGACTACTCCATCATCTCCCCCCTTCCCCGACTACTCCATCATCTCCCCCATCCTCGACTACTCCATCATCTCCCCCATCCCCGACTACTCCATCATCTCCCCCCTTCCCCGACTACTCCATCATCTCCCCCATCCCCGACTACTCCATCATCTCCCCCCATCCCCGACTACTCCATCATCTCCCCCCTTCCCCGACTACTCCATCATCTCCCCCATCCCCGACTACTCCATCATCTCCCCCATCCCCGACTACTCCATCATCTCCCCCATCCCGGACTACTCCATCATCTCCCCCCTTCCCCGACTACTCCATCATCTCCCCCATCCTCGACTACTCCATCATCTCCCCCATCCCCGACTACTCCATCATCTGCCCCCTTCCCTGACTACTCCATCATCTCCCCCCTTCCCCGACTACTCCATCATTTCCTCCCATCCCCAACTGCTCCATCATCTCCCTCCTTCCCTGACTACTCCATCATCTCCCCCATCCCCGACTGCTCCATCATCTCCCCGCTTCCCTGATTACTCCATCATCTCTCCCATCCCCAATTGCTCTATCATCTCCCCCCTTCCCCGACTACTCCGTCATCTCCCCCATCCCCGACTACTCCATCATCTCCCCCATCCCCGACTGCTCCATCATCTCCCCGCTTCCCTGATTACTCCATCATCTCTCCCATCCCCAATTGCTCTATCATCTCCCCCCATCCCTGACTACTCCATCATCTCCCCCATCCCTGACTACTCTATCATTTCCCCCTTCCCCGACTACTCCATCATCTCCCCCATCCCCAGCTGCTCTATCATCTCCCCCCTTCCCTGACTACTCCATCATTTCCCCCTTCCCCAACCTACTCCATCATCTTCCCCATCCCCAATTGCTCCATCATCTCCTCCCATCCCCCATTGCTCCATCATTCCTGGTGTTCAGGGCTAGGGCAGTGTTGTCACTTGACAGCCCTAATAAAGAAGACCAGGTCCAGGCAGGATTGATGGGGGATTTTTGCCCTGTCACAGGCCCCAATGTCCCTTCCCAGAAGGGCTTGTTCTGGCTCCACGGGAGCTGCCTCAACTTGAAAGGTACTTGATAACCTGATGCTTTTTCTTCCCTGGGGCTCTCATTCCAGCGACTGAGCAGCCAGACTTCAGAAGCACAACAACAGCGTAAAACAGAAGGATCTTCTTTCCTCGAATATTTGCTCCCAAGAGTCTAGTAAATAAATTACATTTCTACTAATAGACTAAGAACAATCGCTCCACATTTCATGATGCTCTCACCCCATTTCTCACTTATACCCCACAACGACCCTGTGAGTCAGGCAGAGAGGAGGAAACTGAGGCACTTCGTTCAAGGTGACACATGTGTTAATGGAATAGCTGGCAGGAAAAAAGTAAGTTTTCTAATAGTTCCTGATTTTTTTAAATTACAACACACTGCAATGAAAATGTGTCTTCCCCATCTAAATGAAATTGTTTTCCAAAAAGGTGTTATAATGGTAATAGTTACCTATATTATAAGTGCCTACTACAAAGCAGATACATTATTTACATTGTGTGTATGCCTCGGAACATTCTAGAAAGTGGATATTAGAATCTGCAGGACATTGAATCTCAGAGAAGTAAAGTGACTGCCGAAGGTCACACAGCCAACAAACAAGAGAAGCTGGGTTTCTGGCAAAGCACCTGCAGCTCCCGCAGCCTCGCGGGCCATGCTGTGTACCCGGGAGCAGAGAGTGGCAATGCGAGGGCGATTGTGCCACGTGAAGTAAGCCAGACACAAAAAGACAAACTGGACGACTCCACTCACATGAGGTTCCAGAGTCGTCAAATTCAGAGACAGAAAGTAGAACGGTGGCTGTCAGGGGCTGGGGCAGGGAGAAATAGGGAATTTTTGTTTAATGAGTATAAAGTTTCAGTTTTGCAGGATGGAAAAAGTTCAGGAGATGGATGGTGCGATGGTTGCACAATAAAGTGAATATATTTAATGCCACTTAAAAATTGTAGATATTATGTTATGTATATTTTACCACAATAAAAACAAGCGTTGAAATTTTAAAGCATTTCAGACCAAGTCTCCTATTCCCTGAGTGTTCACACTGTCTTTCCCTCTGAAAAACCCTTCCTCTGTCACCACATTCCTCACTCTTACCCCTTCTTGAACACCCCGCTGAAATGCGACCACCTTTATGAACCTGTCCTCATCTCGCAGAAAAATCCGTCTCTTCCTAACCTGAGTTACTCAAAGCCGCATTCCGGGATCTGTGACACTCCTATGGCCCTCGTCTTCTCACGTCCCCTTCGTGAGGGTGAAATCCAACTCTGTTACACTCCGTAACCTTGCAGCACCCAGCACAGGACCTCACACATGGAAGGTGCTGGGTGAGGGAATACATGAGCAAATCTAAGTCCATTGCCAAGTCTTTTTCATACATTAAGTCTTTGAAAATCCCAACAGGAATTGTGGAGTTCAGAAGAGCCTTTCCCCATGACCACGACCCAAGGTGGAGGCAGCTGCCATGTCAAAGTGGATGCGAGAGTGAAAAGCTGCCATTCTCTGAGCAACTACGTCAAGAAGAGCAGTAGGCATATCATAGTCACCTCATTGCGGCGTCACAACTGCCTCCTGAAGCTCTAATGCCCTTCCGAGTCCACAACTGTGTAAAGCTTACACATATCACATGTCTATCCACAGTTCAAGGACACCTCAATGGCAGAGCCAGGAATTGAATCAAGTCAATGTGACCGCCCTGTGTGTACTACTGCTCTCTGGTTTGTCTCTCCTGCTTCGTGGACAGCACCAATAAAACAAAGTCTACCTGTGGCCATGTGGTGGGCATCAGCCTCACCCAAATGGCCTTCTCTAAAATGTGAGGTCGGCCTTGGGGCAGGAGACATGTGGAGCGCAGTAGAGAATATCTGACCCTGCACGGGCATCTCCTCTCTGTGGGGGAGGTGGCTGGGGAGAGCTGCTTCTCCAGTCAGTCAATTTTAGGCTCTCATCTTCTGAAAACGGTAGCTACTTTTTATCAAGTTTCCTGAAAGTTTTATAAAATTATCTTAAAATGCCAGGGAGTAAAATATCTTAAAATGACCTCTCCTTGTGGCAAAAATTCCTAAAGCTGAAGTGCACCAAATGTTTGGTCTTACACCTGGCAGCCAAGGTTGGGAGTCAAGGCTTGACTTGACCTGCTTTATAGAGGGGGCCGCAGCTCCTGAGATGGGAAAGCCTGCAGAACACCCAGGGCAGAATGGTGGGAGGTGAGGAATTCAGTGTTGGACATGTTCAGTAGGAGATGCTGCTTAGTCGTTCAGGGGAGATGTCAAGTCGGCAAAAGAACATACAAACCTAGATTCCAGGGGAGAGATTGGAGCCGGAGATGTAAATTTGGGTGTTGTCCATGGACGGATGGTATTTAAACAGATGGAGATAGATGAGATTCCCAAGAGACAGGCCAAGAAACAGAAAAGGTCCAAAGCTGAGCTTCGGGTCACCCCGATGCTGAGTGGTTGAGGAGATGAGAGAAACCAGCACAGGACCCTGAGAAAAAGTGAACGCTGACTTAGACACAGAACAGAACGAGCATGCTGCCCTGGGAGCTCGCGCGTTCCTGGGAGCAGGGAGGGACCAGCTGGGTCTTTATTCTACTGAGAGGTCAAGGCAAAGCTCTGGAGTTAACCATTGGATTCGGCAACAGAGAGGCCATTGTGACCTTGCAGTGGTCTCAGGGGAATGGGAGGGGCCGGGGAGAAGAATTAGAGGGGGCAAACACAGACCACTCTTCTTAGGACTTTTGTTTTAAATGTACAAATAAACAGGATTGTAGCTCAAGAAGTGGGGCGAAGGATGTGGTTTTCTTGCTGTTGTCATTGTTGTCTGTTGATTATTTGTTGACGAGGGGAGAAGGAACAGCATGTTTACAGGTGGATAAGAATGCTCCACTAGAGAGAGGAAACCTGATGGCCAGAGGGGAGAGGGGAGAATGTCCAAAGTGATGTCCTGGGGTAGCAATGTGGGATGGGCTCCTGTGGGAGTGACAGGTTGATCTAAGCTAGATGGAAGAGTGGACAGTTGATCCGTGGTAAGAGGGGTAGACAGATCCAGTCCCAGCAGGGGAATAGACTTAGCCGTGGCAGTTTGTGAAATGTTTTCATGGTTGCTTCACTTTGCCTAGCGAAGTAGGAGACAAGGTCCTCAGCCGATCCTGAGGATCTGGGAGGAGGTGTGACGTCTGGAGGAGAGACAAGGGACGAAACGGTTGTAGAAGGGGAGCGAATGGTCTAGGCAAAGGCTGAGTTTCTGCGAGTGCCCACTTGAGGTTAGAGGTCGTAAATTTAAAATGGGGCCAGTCCAAACCGCTGTGCATCTCGACTCCAGCCACACTCAGATGCCCAGGCAAAAGAGTGTCCAAGAAAAGAACATGAAATCTCTAAGGCTCATTAAAACAAGAGCCGACCGAAAACGATGAAGAAGGGTAGAGCTTTTAAAAAATATTTACGTTGATTTAGAGCTCAGCTGTTCACGCACACTTGAGTGTGAGTTCACTTATACACACAACGGACTCACTGATACCTGTGGCCACCCCATAATCCTTGCCTTGTAACTGACACTGAAAAAAGTCCCTCAAAGGTACAACTGCTCAGATGGAGCTAGTGGACAAAATATCAAGCCGCTTGTGTGAAGACTGTGGTTTTTGTTCCAGGTCCGGCCTTCCAGTGCAGCGCTGCCTCAGACAACCCATCCAGCGCTTTATCTGAGTTTCAGTGCTTTATCTGAGAATGAATGATAATCTAAGGTGAGCAGCCGTCTCCGTCTGCCCCAGACGGCTTGGTGTTAGCACTGAAGTCCCTAAGAAACCTTTCGGCCAGGCCAGGCTGGGATGGCCAGTCACCCCTGTGCAGGGGTGCTGAGTGAGAGCGAACAGAGGACTGGTGAGGGGGCAGGGATCCACAAATCCCAAAAGGCCTTACTCTGGTGATAATATGGTTACTGTCAGCCAAGCCTGGCTGCACCTCAGTGTTCTTCCCAGAACACCTTGAAGGAAACTGTGGAGGAGCACCAGCTCCTCGAGGCAGCTCCCAGCAGCCACTCAGCGTGGAGTTTTCAGGACATTCAATGAAAAATGGAAAACAACATTGTGAGTTTTTCTTAGAGTGAAATGTATTCCATGTAAATGACAATCCTTTACTCTGAGACTATAACCTTCTCCTTTTCTGTGCTGAATGCTCCTTTCTTTTATGAAAAGGCAGTAGTTAATATCTTAACTCCCTTATTTGGCAAAAGAAGTTGTCACCTTTATGTCAGTGCCCGCAGTTCTTTAGGAGATTTTATCCTTTGTGAGATCCAGCAGGCTGCGAAGCACTGCCCTAGGGCACAGTCAGACGAGCTCTCGAATTGACTCTGCTTCCCTGCCTGCCCCCAACAACACGGCGCCCTCCCTTCAAAGCCCAGTCTCAGGTATGCTCCCTGGAGGAGCCCTGCGTGGCCCAGGCCTTCTGACAGCCCCGGAGACCATTCCTCCTGACACACTTGCCTTTTGAACTTTCAGAGGGTGGGGCAGGTCACTTTCCATAAAAATACTCATGTCTTTGAAATTCTCTTTTTCTTGCCCGTCCAACACGGGCACATTCACTGGCATTCAGAAGATGCCTTCAAAGCTGGCCCTTTGTACTTGGCCTTTATGGTTTTTGTGGGTTTTTTTCAGGTGTGTGCTAGAAAAGTTTAAGTTAATCAAAAATATGTTAATTTTCTGCATTTAAATAACATTAAGGTCAGCCTAAGGTGAGGAGCTCTCAGAATTTAATTGTAACTCTCTGGAGAAGACAAAGTCCTCTCTCCACCCCAACCTTCAAGGAAAGGAGAAAAGCAAAGGAAAATCCCCCTGCCAGCCCTCAAGTGTTTCCTAGATGCCAGAACCACGGAGCATTTCAGATGGAGACTTTCACTTGACCTTCAGGCTCAAAGTGCAAGCCAGGCCTCTTCAGTCTTATGGTGGAGATGACCGTCAGGAAGTCAAACAACCTGCTCAAGGTCAGCCGGCTAGTAACTGGCTGAGATTTGAAGGCAGTAAAATAAAGCCTTGCTCCCGCAAGGGGCTCTCCTGTGACCCGAGACACACGTTCAACTTCTGGAGTTTCCTGTCCTCTGAGCAGTTCGGGATATTTCAGGTACTCGTTTTCCCCGTAAAGCCATGGGATTTCCAATTACTCTGAGGGGACCAAGGGGTCGGAGAACAGCATTAACTTTTTGAATGGTCCTTTGGATTTTGCTGTGTCCAAAATCCCACAAGACCGTGTTTCCCAGCCAGCCAGTATAGACGGAATGCTCGGGTCCAGGGCTCACTGATGAAACGCCCACCCAGGCAGGGTCCAGCCGCCTCGTCTATAGAACAAATGAGCCTGACCAGATCACAAAGAAGGGATAGAGTCTGTGTTGTTTCCCTTTCCTTAACCCTCATTTCAATCCACTTCCTACTACAGTCTGGCTTCTGAACCCAGCAGATCGTGGCGGCAGCTCCAGAGGCCACCGTTCATGAAGGCCTACTGTGTGCTCTGCGCCGAGGCTCTTCCGGGAGCCTTACCAGCACAGCCTCACGTGGTCCGCACTCTAACCCTAAGAGAGAGGAACACGCTGCACGTTTACAGATGGGAAGATTGACGCTCAGACAGTTTCCCTGCAGTGCCAAGTCCCACGGTAGGAAGCGCAGAGTGGCTTCCCTCCTGGGTCCTCCCGCCCCGGAGCCCCTGCTCAACTGGCGACGGGGCTGCTCCCCTACAGCAAAACGCCTCTTTCTCGGGTCCCCTGATAGCCATGCTCCTAGGTCCACACCTCAGGTAGTTCTGTCAGTGGCTCCTCCTGGCCCTCCAGGCACCTCTTGCTGCACGCTCCATAACACCCCTGTGGGGCTCTTGTTGCCAGCCAGTCTTCTCCCCTCCCCTGCCCTCTTCCTCGGCTGTGGCTCCTGCAGGACTCCCAGGTGAGTCTCCGACTCTCACCTCTCCCCACGTTTCAGAGCAGCGCTTCTTGCAGGCCCCCTCCGTCGCTTCTGCAGCCTCCTCTTCTACGATTTAGTTTTTCCCGGAGCTTGATCTTGGCTTTTGCCCCAGCGATAAGTGTTGCTTATGAAATCTCCCAAAAGGCACAAGAGAGACAGTGAGAGAGAGAAACGGGGGTGGAGAAAGGGGTCCCATTAAGAGACATTTCAGAGAGATTTATCCCCACTGAAGGCCAGAAAGCAGGATACGCAGTCCCCCCTGTCTTCACATGCACCAATTTAGTGTAGTTGTGGGGCGAAGTCTATTGTGGTTGTAGGGCAGGGGCTGGACAGCAGTGTGGGGTCTAGACATGCTGTGGCTCTCTCCCTGTCCTCACGAAGGGGTCCTGGGGCCGGGAATCTGGTTTTTAACAAGCAGGCCAGGTGAAGCTGATGCAAGTAGTGGTCCATCACACCTGCCGAAATACTCAAGTCCGGTCCCCTCGACTCCTGCCAGCAGCAAATCAGAGCGACTGAACAGACTGAACCGGGACCCAGAGTGGGTAATTCTTAGGCAGGGTTACTAAGGAAGAGCCGGTATGGGAGGGAAGAAGATTTTAGCGAGCTATTTTGGGAGCCCTGGACAGGGAGTCCAGTCATGGAGGCCCAATTTTCTCCTCAGTGCGATGGATTCGACAACACCTCCTTTGAGGGTCTGCCCTGAGCGTGAGAAAACATTTGCAAAACCCTTGCAGGAGACCTGACAGAGAAGGTGCTTCATAAACCTGCATCGAAAGAATGAAAAATATTGAAGGCTCCATAAATTATTTAAATAATTTTAAATGGTTAATTGTTCGTTTTACTGCTAATAATAATGAAGTGACATTCAAATGTATGCTTGTCTGTATTTGAGAAATAAAATAGAAATGTCTGTGAGAGGAAAGAAGCAAAGTTTTGTGTTACATTGACAATGACAGAAATGAAAAGCAACGTTTTGCCCAAATCTCACCCATTCTAGAAGCGAGGCAAAAGGCACAAATTCACATTAAGAATGAGCTTCTTTGGGTGTGTTCACATACCAAGAGTCTAACCACTAAAGGAGTTCTACCCCATCAGAGAGGAAGAAGAAAAATCCCTCATCTTGTTTTGGCTTGTGCAACCAGAGAGGGTTGGGATTTGGAAAAGAAAGCCTGTATTTATGCGCAACCTTAACTTGATTTCCTGTAGCTGACAAGCCAGCCTGAACCGAGGAGCTCTGTCTGCCCAGGTTCCCCACCTTGCCTCTCCTGCTTCACAAGGACTAGAAAGCATTACCTGTCAGATGGATTCCAGATGTTATCTCAGCTGCTCTCCCAGACTCCCCAGGAGCAGGTGGGGAATGAGCCGCTGTGGCTTCAGAGCACTTCCTGGATGCGGAGCAAACAGCGCTCAGGCTGTCAGTAGAGGTGGCACGAGGCGAAGCCAGACGAACCAGAGATAGACTGCAGTTTGGCTAGTTTCCTTGTGAGGAACTGAGAAATGCGTGCATGTTAGAGATATCTCGGTGGTAACGTGTGCTTGCAAGTCACAGCCAACTCAGTTATTGTCCATCTGGGGAAAGGAATCCATATTTTCGAAGTCTGAAGATATAAAACTGGGAAGAGGAACATCTTTGCTTCCCTCTCTCCTCCTGTAGGCTCAGAGTATAAGAACCAGGCCATGGGGTCTATTACTGGACCAAGAAATGGAATTTCAGGTTTTGCCTTCCCATTTCCTATAGTTTCAGCTGCCGTCATGGTTCTCTAGAAAAATGAGTCATGCATTCACTTATTCATGCATTTAAGCAGACATTCATTAATTCACACTCATTCATTTACATAACAAATCTTTACTGAGCCCAGTCTGTGCTGGGTACAGGGAACACATGGTAAACAATGGAGTCACGGGGCTGCTCTAAGCTCATACTGTATTAGAGGTGGACAATTGGTTGTCAACGAGCAGTGCAGCTCAATGTGATCAGGAAAACAACAAACAAAACAACCGGTGCCGGGTGCCGTAGAAAGTCAACACCAGAGCTCCTAGCCCAGTGGAACGGGGTCAGAGTGGGAGGAGGGGGATTGGAGCATTTCTGGAGGATAGACAATAATATAAGACTTGAAGGATAAGTACACATTAGGTGTCAGCCAGTTTGTAGACCAAAAAACATAGCCAATTCTCATTCTCAGCTTTTGAGAAACTAGAAAGTTCACCCTGGTGGGAGCAAGCCTTCACTATGGACATAAAGCCAGGAAGCAGCCTGACAGCAAAGGCGCAAAGACTGTTCCCGACCTTATGGAGGAGTGTGGCCTAAGGGGCTGGAGAACTCAAGAGGGCGTTAAGCAGGAGAGTGGCTCGATTCGATGCACATTTGTAAGGTCACCGTGCGGTGCGGGGACGGAGGCAGAGGGCAAGCTTAGAGTCAGGAGGGTGTTAGAATCCTGCAGGAAAGGGGAGTCTGTGACCTGAATGGGGATGTGGTGCAGAGAAGAGGAGCGGGGGAGGGAAAGGAAGAGGGAGTAGCTGAGGAGAGCCTGCGCCCCTGGCAGAGGTCTGCACGTGTGGAAGGAGACAGGGAAGGAAGGAGGCTTGGAATGGACAGCTTCCAACTACAGTGCATTTCTAAGAAGTCTCAGCCGGGCTGATGGGAGTCATGGAGCGAGGTAGCCCATTAGGAGGCCTATGTGGGACAGACGTGGCCGGGAGCCACCAGGGAGAGTGTGGCCTTGGTGTGAGCTCCACAGCAGACATGCAGGTGTGGCAGCTGGTGGGTCCCGCTAACCATGCTCGTGGCGGCAGGTTCTCTTGAAGGGAGACCTGAGCACTAAGCTCGCTCCCATGACCACCCTGAGGACTCAGGGTCCTGCACTACAAAATCGGGGAGGAGTGGCACCATCTAGGGAATGGTAAAGAAAAGGCGGATTTTTCAGGGGACAGAGAGGTTGATGATAAGCTCAAAGCTGAACAGGTTGGATATGGGGACGGCTTTGAGAAATCCAAGAGAATAGGCAATTAGAACTATGCTTCTGGAACCCAGAGAGCGGAGAAGCCCAGGCCAGGAATGCACAGTCAGCCTTGTGGGGTTAAGAGGGATTGCCGTGGGAGAGAAGAGAACCCTGGGGCAGAATTTTAACGAAAGCTGCTTTTAAAGACTGAGCAGGAAACGAAGAAGCAATAAAGGAGTCTGAGGAGAAAGTACTAGATAAGAAGGCAGATAGTCAGTGAAATGTACTATCAAAGGAGGCAAAAAAAAATCCAAACATAGGGAAATTGGTCAAATGTTCACAGCAGCCAAGAAAAATGCGGTTCTAAAAGTACCTGTTCACTTTAGGTACAAAGAGAAACCTCTACAACTTTGTCAAGAGCAGCGTCAGTGCATGGACAGAAATGAAACCACCTGAGTGACAACAGGTGGGAAAACAAAGGCAGAGTGTGGGACTCAGTGTGGAATGTCTGAGAAGGGGAGAGAGAATGTGGTACCCAGAAGGTGAAAGAATTTGAGGGAGTTTTGCTTTCTTCTTTCAAGTTTGCAGAGGCTTGAGATATTTGCTTAAAGGCAGGAAGGAACCAGTATACAGGGAAAGGTTGAAGATTTCAGAAAAGGAGCATAAGAAAGAGAGAAGGGCCACCGAGGCGTCTGGAAGGGTGGGATGTGGACCCCAGAGAAGGGATTCGCCCTGGCCAGGAGGAGAGACGCCATTCCCATTGCCAGAGGAAAGACAGATGCCCGAGGTGAAAGGACGTTTGCAGCCTTCGGGAAAATAGGTGGACAGAATTACCTTATGGTCTCCAAGTTCTGTGATGTGGGTGACAGTGTGGGAGACAGGCGGCCAGCTCTGCCGGTAGATGAAAGTGGAGACATTTTTGCACGGTTCCCGGGGAGCATGGGAGTGAGCCATCCAGGCAGCCTGGAGGGGGCAGGCAGCTGTGAGAGCCAGGTGGAAGGTAACCATCCTACTGTCCACACTGGAGCGGGAGCCATGCCCTTCACTGGATCCGGGGGCTGTGGACATGTTCCTTTTAACAATGATAATAAAAAAGTCAACCTCTCCATATTATCATAAAACCAAGTATTCAAGTTTGCTACCTGGTGCAACCCCTACCCTCTTTCCAGTGAGAAGGAGCACAGTGACACACTTGCAATGCTTGTTACTGGCTAAACTACCTCTCAGCAGTACTAAAGAAAACACAGTGAGATTTTTGAAGCCCCTTGATGACACGTATTGGAGAATCCTATCCCCAAATCATCTCAACTCCCAAATCCATGCTTGGTTAACTCTCTTTAAGCACCATACACGTTAAGTCCATTGCATTCATTAGTTTTGTGTTAGTCAACCTAACATGCATTCATCACATCTAAGAAGGGGAGGGGCACAAAGTCACCACTCAGAACTTAACCTGAAGGAGAAGCACTTGGAATCCATTTACAAATGGTGCTTTGGGCACGCTTTTCTCTGCTCAAATAGAAACTCTGTACCGAATAGATCAAAGTAATGGTATCTCCAAAGCACCCCACCCCTCTGTGCTAACCCACCCAGCTTCTCCCACAGCCCCAGACGGGAGTCTCTGGCACACGGGGGACTCTGGAAATCACGTTCCACAGGCACTGATTTGTAGGAGCCACCACATCGGGCTCTGGCACATGTTCCTTGCTGGAGGACAAGGTGCACTTGCTCTGGAAGCTGGTCTGAAATATGAGTTGGACGCTTGCCTCTGAGCTACACTGGCATGGCACATGCTTAGACAGAATAACTTCCATGTGAGAATATACTGTAGATTAAGGGAGACACATTTAAAAGAATCAAGCAAAAAAAAATTCTTTTTTTTTTATATTTCAATTTGTGAAGCATCCCATGTGATTTATTGTGGATTCTGAACTCTCATAATTGATTCTTTGCTCTGATTAATATGCTCCTAAACACAGATTTTCTCTGAGGTTTTTTAATAACACAAAGTCTTAGAATTTCTCCTTAAATATTGACTAGTAGATTATGTTGGAATATTACTCAAGAATACCTCAATGCAGGAAAAAAATTTTAATGCAGTAATAACACACATTTCAAAGGTAGCTGGCACTAACATTCAGCACTCCCCATTAAAGGAGAATGAAAGCTGCCTGTTTTGGAGAAAAGATGGAGTCCAGTTGTTAGCAAATGGTCATTCCCGTTGCTGTGACTGTAATTGTCACCTTCTTTTTTTTTTTTTTTTTGGTGAAGATTAGCCCTGAGCTACCATCTGTTGCCAATCCTCCTCTTTTTGGTGAGGAAGATTGGTCCTGGGCTAATATCTGTGCCCATCTTCCTCTACTTTATGTGTGGGACACTACCACAGCATGGCTTGATAAGCCATGTGTAGGTCTGTGCCAGGGATCCAAAGCCTCAAACCCCAGGCCACTAAAGCGGAGCATGTGAACTTAACCACTACACCATTGGGCCAGCCCCACCGTCACCCTTTTTCTGGTCATTTTCTTTTCATCCCCAAAGACACGCATGTGCGGAGTCAGGGTAACAGGTAAGGTGAGAGCCTGGACTTTTTTCTTCAAAGCTTGGTAACGTATCAGAAAGGTCAGAGACAGGAATGGAAAGAAAAGAAGGAAATATTTATGGGTTCACACAGTCTGCACTACAAAGGGTCCATCGCTACCCTGAGGTAGGTGCACGCAGTGCTGACCACCCGGTACCTTCACTCCCATTCCGCTCTGCACACAGCCCTGTGAGCTGGGGTTATTATCCCTGTCTACAGATAAGCACACTGAGGTTCACCCGCCAGACTCAACAGCTCGTAGCGGCAGAAGCCAGATTCTCCCTGACACCACGGGCCGTCGTTTTTCTACATCATGCTGCCTCGTGCTACTGATCTTAGCTCGTTTAATCCTCCGGACAGCCTTGCCAGTTAGGAATGACTCCCTACTTTTGCAGAGGCAACCTGAACACATCCTTCTCAACCTTTAATATTCAGTTAAATCACAATTTTCCCGGGAAGCACTCCCTGATCACCTCTGCTCCCCAGGTTAGGCTGACATCCCCCCGCTGTCATGTACATACCTCTACCGTTGCTGGATCCACACTGTGCACACCTAAAATTAATCAGTTTATGTGCTGGTCTGTCTTCTAATGCAGCGTGGATGCTTCTTGTGGACATGTGCACACTTAAAGATTGAGGAATGAATGAATGAATGAATATATTTATTTTGAAATAAAGTACACAGAATTCAGTAAGAATAAGAATTTGATAAAATTTCTTTCCAGATGGATTACTAGAGCCCACTAAAGGAAGTGGCTTGTCTAATTATGGTTGAAAGCACCATGTGGAATGACTCTCGGGGTGTCATTTATTCATAAATGAATCCTTAAGCAAATTCTACAGGAGTCGGGTGCTCTTTAGGAATAGCCTAGTGCTTCAGATTACCTTCAGTGGTTTGTCTTCGGGGCCTGGCTGGTTTTACAAAGAGAAATCGAGCCCACTTCTAATCCCCGAATCATGCTGATAATTTTATTCAGATATGGTTTTCTCCTCTTGCTGGAAATCCATATGCCGTATTGTTTTACGAATGTCAGTGAATTGTGCAACGCCAATATAATGTTCTGGGAAAACATGGCTCATTAGCTTGAGTAAGCCTTAAAACCCCCAAAATTTCCAAAGAAGGCAGAAAATGGCATACCCATTTTTAAGACAAGATTCAAAAGATTTGCATCTTCCTTTATATCTCAAAATTAGCCACCAGAACAAGAAATGCCCCATCTACCACACTGGCATTAAATTGATGAAGTCGCGTCTAAGGAAGGACCTGGTGAATTTTTCACTGGCCATAGTTTGGTAAATGTAACAGTCATGCAATATTGAGCCTTTAAAAGTCTGAGTAATGGGCTCTGGATTCTCCCGTGCAAGGTTAATGGGCACTGTACTCTCATTTTCCTGTAGCATTTACTCTGTAATGTGCATATGCAGTGAGACCATAAAACCCTCTGCTGTTTTCCTGCTCCTGGAAATAAATGTCCCTTTTACGGAAAACTCTTTTAGTTTTAATGTCAAGCACCACACAGTTATACCTACAAACGAGTAGTAATTGCTCGTCATTCTGACATGAATACCTCTTCAGCAAAGATTGCTACACGAGGTTGGGTTTCCTCTCTCTCTCTCTTTCTCTCTCTCTTTTTAATCACGATGATGTTTCACAGTTTCCACAAAAAAGCAAACAGATGCCCTGCCTGTTTCTGCAAAGTAACCACTTTAACACACACACAAGAAAGAAAATAAATATGTGAATTCACTTTACATTCGCTAGAAGTTCACCACAGAGACAGGGCAATCAATGCAAGTAAGAGAAATCGCTTTCTAAGTAGCCCTGTGAAACATATACACACACACACGAAAGAAACAAAAAGCACTCAAGCCAAGCAGTAGGCATTTTAATCGAAAATCCACAGAAAAAAACATCACCACTCTGGTTGTCCTGGCAAAGGCTTTGGAGAATCCTGACTGACTCACATTCCTCCTGAGGCCCACTCCGGATTTTCCCGGAGAAAGTGGAATGCCCGCTGTGATTCTCACCACACCCAGGAAGGCACCAAATGAGCTTGGGGACAGATTTTAGCTGCTCCAGTTTCCCAGGACAACAGCCTGTGTCTTCCTAGTGATGGCATCAATTTCCAAAGTACTCACCTCAGTTATAAAATTCACTAGGACCTTAGGAAAATGCACTGAATTCAATTGATCCTCTCATTTTATGGTATTCATTCACTAGTGGAAAAGAAACCAAAAACCAAAAGTAGATGAAAGAAAGCAAGACTGCACAGGAAGGTGGAGAAGAACCCACTGCCCTAAGACAGTCACCTCCTCCATCCCCAGTCCAAGGCGCCCCTGAACACTTCCTTTAACAGCATCCCACTTTGCAGGAACATCAAGGAGCATGGCATGTGCTCCTCGTGGGTAGTGAGGGCTCAGCTTTTTCTCCTACCCTCTCAGAGTTCCCCTGCTGTCTGGCATTGGCGGTAGTGGGGACGCATTTACAGCTGGGTCCAGTGACTGCTGTGAAGTAGATATATAAGTACAGAGCTATTGCAACCTCTGATAAAAACCACAGCCTCAACATACATTGCAGTGCCCTTGATAAGGAAAAGCCATGCAGGGCAACAAAGCCTTGTGGCCCCACACTCGTGCTGATGGTGTGGGCCGTTATAATGAGGGGGAGCCTAGACTCACATCCAGGTGCAGATTACCGCAAGCTCGATGACCAATCTATTCCCAGTGTAGCCTGGGCTGGTTCCCTTCCAGCCAGACCCTGGATCAACAGGAACCCGCTAGTCACAGAGCCTGGGACCCTCAGCAGGCGCCAGGTCACACTTACCTTTGTAGGAGCCAAGGTGCAGTAGGGCCCTCTCCTCCTCCAGGGCTAGCAGGAACAGCAGGCCCTGCGGGCCCCCAAGCCCAGGCAGAGCAATCTGAAGCCCCAGGTACAGGCCACATGTCTCAGGCTGGGAGTGGGAGTGGGGGGTGATCGATAGAAAAATAAGCCACTTGATAGATTAGAGAAGCTCCAATATTCAGTCTTCACATGGACCAACTTGTTGTTTGGGTTTCACGGCACCCCTCCCAGGCACTATGCCCGCTCGCCCACATTCTTGGGTCCCAGGAAAGGCTTACAGAGAATTCTTCACTCTTGTAGAATCATATGTTTGGTTTTTCCTCTCATCTTCTGTAGTTCCTGCTTACATAAGCTCCCTGTTGCCTCCCAGATGAAACCATTCTTGAGAGCACCATCAGTTCTGGCCCACCTTTCAGGCTCATCTGTTTCTGTCCTCTGAGCTGGAACCACACTGAACCAGTGACATTCCCAAAGCCTATTTCCTTGTCCACCTGTGCTTCTCATAAGCTGGGAGCATGAAGGTCCTTTCTCCTTCACTGCCTGGAGAACACCCCCTCTTTCAAGGGCAGGATCGAATGCCCCTATGTCAATTTGCTAAGGCTCAGTAACAAAGCACCACAGACTGAGTGGCTTAAACCAGAGAAATGTACTGTCTCACAGGCTGGAGGCTGGAAGTCCAAGACCAAGGTGTGGGCAGGGCTGGTTCCGCTGAGGCTGTGCGGGAGATTCTGTCCCGTGTTTCTCTTCTAGCTTCTAGTGGTTTGCTGTCAGTCTTTGCTATTGCTTGACATGTAGAAGCATCACCCCATCTCTGCCTTCATCTTCACATTCTCCCTGGGTGCCTGTCTGTATTCAAGTTTCCCTCTTTTTATAAGTGCACCAGCCATATTGGATGAGGGCCCACCCCAATGATCTCATCTTAACTTGATCATCTGCAAAGACCCTGTTTCCAAACAAGGTCGCTGTGCCAGGGGGTTAGGACTTGAACATATCTTTTGAGAGGACACAATCAGCCCATGAATCCCCTCTTTACTGTTTCATGCCCCCCATCCCAGCCAGGCCCGCCCTCCTTGCAGCCCAGAGGCCCTCATCGATTTCTCTGCTCCACCTAGGCTCACAGGAGGTGGAGCATTTCACGTTCGGACTCCTGCCCCACTTCTGGGTGCGTTCTTTAAGGGCAGGAGCAGTGAGGACATCTTTACGCTGAGCCCCCACAACATGGGGCCCCAGAGCAGGGACAAAAAAGAATGATTGTCAAACTGACAAGTTACCTTGAGTCCTCCTAATCTTCAAATCAGCTCCTCTTACCTCCCCCTGGGATTGTAAATTCCTTCGGGGCGGGTCCCTGTCCTTTGCTTCTTTCCCACTTCCCAGAGCACTGAGCTAGCACGGGCACAGGAGGAAGCCGGAAAGTACTGGACTTGTCCCATCAACAGGCCCAAGAGGATGCAGGATCTACCTTGTGCTTGTTCCCGAAAAGTCTACAGAGGGAACAGGGCTGATTGCATCAGGACCACGACTTCACCTTTCACAGGAAGAGACAGAGGCCCGATTTCTCCCTGAATTCACTCACCTCTGAGAATAGAATTTTCCTTTCTGGAACTTCTCATTAAACTCCCTGCATCTCTGAGAGCACATAGTTGGTATTCTTCTCTATTTACTGGGTTGCTAATCTTTTGACCCTTGAAGTGAATCTCTTAGTATACACTTTCATCGTTTAAACAAAAGTAGCGAGCGTCAGTAACCAATTGTAGACCAACCCTCCATTATACAGCCTGGGACTCTTTGGGAAAAGAGCTCCCTGCTCTCAGGAGCGAGGTGCCTGTTTGCAACAGCCTCTGGTCTCAAGTTTCAAGGCGTGCTCACGAGCTTTACAGGGCAAACATCCTGCACTTTATCCCATGGCTGCACCTTCTAATTGATCTAGACACAACACAAAGGAAGCAAACGCTGTCTTATCTGGCCGAGGGACATGCCACAAATGTGCACTTCCTGCTGCCGCCCTGCGACCCTAATTGCTGGTTAGGAATCTTCGCTCCCGGTCACAGAAGCCTTGGTTGTTCTGTCTACTGTGTACGCAGCCTTTCTTGGACTGAAAGCTCCTGGGAGAAGACAAAACACGCACCTGGGAAATGGTAAAATGGCTGGGATTCAGTCTATTATTACTGTTGTTGTTATTTTTAAGTAACAGCTTCATTGAGGTATAATTAACATACTGTAACATTCATCCTTTGAAATGTATAAGCCAGTGGTTTTCAGAGTTGTGCAAGCCCCACCACTGGCTAATTCTAGAACATTTTCATCATCCAGAAAGAAATCCCGTCCCCATTAGCAGTCACCCCCATCCCTGTCCCTGACATCCACTATCTGCTTTCTGTTTCCTGGATAAAGAGGAAGATCAGCTTGTATGTTTAATGTCATGTTCAGTAAACAAGACAAAATACAAAGACTCAGCACTAACTCAGTTTCATTTTCTAGGAAACTCATTCTATGTTATTCAAAGACAGACTGTGACTTTTCGTTTGGACTGATGGAATTGTTTAATTCCCATTCCTGAGGGACACACCCGAGAGTCCAAGGTGGCAGGGAGCTTTGACACACCCTCCTTGGTCTCTTGGAGTGGGATCCAGCCACACGCAGAATCTGGTTAACCAGGTTCACGGGCTCGGCTCCTCCATCAAATCCTCCAAGGGAGCTGAGCCCCGGCTGAGTCACTTCCCAGTGATAACAGAGTTTGGGTGGGCCAGCCCCTCCAGAGGTGAGCTGGAGGGCAAGACCCGAATCTCTCGTTTCTTTGAGCACTCACTGCCCTGCTCTGTGCTGAACAGACCAGCAACTGAATAAACACTTTCTGGTGACGGGGGCACGTAAAAATCATAACGCAGAGTGGTTTGGGGAGATTGCAGATACTCACATACCCGTGCGTTTACTCAACACACACTGATGACTGGCGTGGAAAGCATTCTGGCACTCTCTGGAAGAGAAGGATACAAAGCAGATCTGGATGCCGTCTCAGTCCCTTGGGAACATGTGCAGACGGTCGGAAGAGAAGGCACGCTTACCAACAGTGAGGTCACTAGTGAAAAGTGCCCTGTGGAGGGACTAAGGCCTGGGGTATAGAGCAGAAAAGCATTGCTTCCACCAATGGAATATCTGTGAATATCTACCCCTCGCCACGCTCGTGCACACACACACACACACACCCCTAGTAAGAACAGGTCCAGATTGCTGAGCGCTCACTATCAGCACTCTGCTAACAGCTCTATGTGCGTGTTTTTTAATGCCTTGAAATAACCCCAAAAGATAGGAACATCGTCATCTCCTTTTTTTCCCAAGAAAACTGAGAAATATCAGCTATCATATAGCTAGCTGCCCACATAGAGGGCAGTCTGTACTGAGAGCCATCCGATTTCAAACCTCTGCTCTGATGCGGAAAGCCACGCCGCCCCTCACTCTCGGAGGAGCGGCTGGAGCCGGCTCTCAGCAGAGGCAGTGTGTGGACAGGTGAAGGTGAGAAGGGATCTGGCCACGGGAAGGAACATGGGGAATGAAACCTGGGTCAGAGGAGTGAAAGGGTCAGCAGTAGGTGGCAGAACTGGAATTCTGGCTCAAATAGGTCCCGTGCAAAGCCTCCATACTCACCTCCCACAATGACTCCCGTAAGGGGCAGAAACTGCAAACAATTCTCATTTATCGGAGGGCTTTATGGGATCTGGGGAGATGAAAGGCTTTCAAAGCCCAGCAAACCCTGGCAGGGGGCGTGAACAGAGCATCCCTGTGGTAACCAGGAGCTAATCCTCCTGTATAATGAGCGCATCCCAGGCCCGCCGTGCCCAGCGCCACTCCACGCCCAGGGACTGCCGGGAATAGGACTGGGGAGGACGGGGGCACAGGCTGGGCCCGAGAAGCCCAGGCTGACACTTCTAAGGAAGGTGGGTCAGCCTGCAGAGCGCAGGTCGGAGGAAGCAAAATGAGCGTCTTCAAGGAAAGGAGAGCCCTTGCTTGGGGTTACAGCCGGATCAAATAAGTTCCAAAGAAGAAATAGAAATGAGTAGACCGCAGCGCTTAAAAATCAGCCCACTTCATAGCTTCCACCCATATCCTTAGGAGTGGGTGATTAAAAGCAGGAACTTTGGACCTAGTAGACCTGGGTTTGAATCCTGGTTCTGCCGCTCGAGAATTGTGTGACCTTAGAAAAGTTAATTAACCTCTCTGTGCTTCAGTTTTCTCGTCTGCACGATGTGGATTATACCGATAAGGTTGTGAGGATTCAAAACTTTAATACCTGTGAGGGGAGGAAAGAGGTGCCCGGTGCATAGCGAGCCCCAGCAAATACCGGTTCTTCTCATCATCGTGGTCGCTTCCGAGTGTGTCTGCCGGACCGACGACCATACTCTCCACGGTTGCTCAGGTAACCCGGGTTCTGAGAACAGGAAACGATTCTTCAAAGGGCGTGTGAAAGCTGATCTGTAAAAGGTCTGAAAACAGGATAGTTGTTAATAGTTGATAAGTGTGAATCTATAGAATGCCACAGGAATAGGTGAATCAATTCTGGTGACACTTTCCAAAACACTGATTCTCTTGAATGCCACTTCAGATGGGCTGAAAGCGAACTGCACCACTAGTCATGACCGGATACAGGGGGGACGGGGCCGAGTGAACCCACCAACTGCAGCGGATGCATGAAGAAGTGTGTCAGCTATCCGCTCTTTGTCCGTCCATCATCCATTCTGTAAATAATGCCGAAGACAATAGGCCTGTGCGTTGGACACTGTGGGTTATAAAAGCATAATCACGATGATTTGTTGAGCCACATATAATCTTATAGGGGACATTGTACATAATTATTAATGTTAAAAGATTTAAAACAACATAATGTACAAGGGAACAAAATTACCCCCATAGTGTATTCTAACAAAATGTTTAACTTGAAACAAATCAAGCTTTTAGTTAGATGTAGGTAAGCAACGGATCTAGAATGTTCTACAGGACAGCTGGCCTCTTCTCTTCCCCCAGGCAGTGCCATGAGAAGAGGAACTCTTTCTTGTAGATTCAAGGAGACACAGGGACAACAATGTTCCACTCACGATTCTGGACAGGATGCTGCTTTGCACAAACAGACTGTAAGAACATTGTGGAGACAAATCGGGAAACCACAGGAGGTGCTTACAAAAGTTTAGTTCTGCTCCTTTTAAAACTATGTGCATGCTTTTCACTTTAATAAAACGAAGAGAAGTGTGAACTTTCAAATGTGAACTGAGTGGTGGGAGTGGTTTACTCTAAGCATTCAGAGGAGAGAGAGGGGACTGTAGCTAAGGGATCATGGTGAAGATCGTTGGGCCTGAAAACTTAAGTCGACCTCACTGGTGTGTGTGGAGGCCTTTTGACTGTGTGGAGCGTCTTTTCTGCATGAGAGGTCGAATTTAACTTGAGCCCGATATTTCACGCACAATATTATGTAGGCATAGAACATTCAGTACAGTACAATCAGAACAATTAAAATACTGATAGTAATTCATGATCAAACATGTTACTTCCCCTCAACAAAAACACTTCTCCACAGAGAAATGGGGCCATGTAGCCTAGTGGATAATAGCACAGAATCTGGATTCAGAAGGCCAGATTCTGAATCTCTCCTCTGTTACCCACTGGATAAGAAATATTGGATGAGACACTTAACCTCTCCATGCCTCAGTTTCCCATGAGAAAATGCAGGTGTAATAGCAGTACTTATGACACGGGCTTCCTGTATTCAATGACTTACTCTGTGTAAAGCTTAGAACAGTCCCTGGCTCACAGAAAATTCTAAGCAATTTGTAAATGCCTTGGATTTAAAATAATGAAAACTGTCATACACGAGCTAACGTCAAAGTCATTTAAATACTGTAAGGGGAATGAACAATGTATTTATAATGGTTAACACTGGATTGTGGAATGACATGTTGTTTTAGTTTTTTTTCTTTATGCTTATTTATATTTTCTTAATTTGCTGCAATTAATAAGTGGTACTTCTACAATGAAAGCAAAGCAATTCAAACTATATTAGATCTTTAGCTGTAAGGAATAATATATTCTTTGTTTATATAACATTTAAAGGCTTAGAAAAAAATTTGTATATATTCTTTTATTTGAAGCTCCAGATAGCCTGTCATTATCCCCATTATGACGGTGGAAATGATGAAGGAAAGATCAGACAGGTTACATTACTTTTCCAAGGTCTCCAAGTCGGTATTAGAGTTGACCTTCTGCGTGGCCAGTTTTTCCCTTGGTTTCTTATTGCAATGAAAAATAGAGAGATGCAATTTGCGGACGTTTTTAGTGACATTTCAAAGCCTCTTGTAGATATATGTAATATGCAAATATGTCCAGGACCACTTGGAATTCTCAAGCCTCTACAAGATTAGCGTTTGGAGGAAGTCAGCCTGCAGGTCCCTGCCCCACACCTTCTGCTTTCTTATGCATGCTTCCTCGCTAATTCTGAAAACCATGACAAAGCCAGGAGGGCCTGGCGGGGCAGGGGTCCTCGGGGCCGATTCAAATGCCTCCAACCCAGTTTTCAATTTAGAATGCCTGCAAGATGGGGAGAAAATGCCCAAGGCCACACCGTGGCTGAGGCCATGAGCTTGGCTCTGCCAGATCCCACAGACCAGAGCCCTAGAGGTCACTTTTTCTCTCTTTCATAAGGTCCTGTCCACCTCTCAAGCCATTTTGTTGTTCTGAGATGGCCTCTCTCCCTCCTCCCCTGGTCCCTCAGGAGGGGAGTAGAGGAGCACTTCGTTAATGATCGGTGGCTGATCCATCAGGTGCTCTGACACCCGCCTGCGGGGAAACCGGAGCCGACCTCTCAGCCAAGGGTGATAATGTAGCCCGCTCTGCTGGGAGGAGGATTTAAGGCCCAAACACCGCCCCACCTGTTGGGCAACTCTGTTGCTCTCGATTTCCCATGGAGTTTTACTGATCTGATCTTTTTCCCCCCTAAACTGTTGCTTTACATTTCTGGATTCCCTAACTCGATTGTTTCATGTTACTGATGTGAGACTTCTCTGAGTGCTTATGGAGGGAACAGGCTATAAAAATGAAAGCATGACGACTTCTGGGGAAAAGTGATTTGTAAGACTTAAAAAATATCATCGACACAAAAGACCTTGTCAAAATGGGGAGTGGGGAGGAGTGTGAAAATATAGCCAACAACTTATTTCTCCCCAAATCCCTGAAATCCTCTTTATCATTCTTTGTCAAGCTGATGAGTTACTCTGACCACTCTATTCCTTCAGCACAGAAAAGACCTGTCCATCGCCATCGCTGAGGGACCATGTACTAACTACAATGGAATAGACGTGGCAGCCAGGGAGGAAGAATCTTTTCAGACATGTTAATACCCTTTCCTTTTAGGGTTCATGTCCTCCTACATTATCCTGTTCAAGTGCCCCAACACGTCCTGGGATTAGACAGAAAAACCAACATTCAGGAAAAGGTTATTCTGTGCCAGGCCTGGGGCTGAGTAAGCACTTTGCATTCATCATCTCTAAACCTCACAAGAACCTGCTGAGATGGGGACCATTATTCCCTTTTCACAGACGAGGAAACTGAGACAGAGAGAGGCTAAGTAACTTGCCCAAGAGCTAAGGAGTGCAGCCAGAATGCAAACCCAGATTCATCTTCCTAGCCCAGAGCCTTTGCTCTTAATCACTGCACCGCAACAACCACAGATAAGGAGGGTGGGGCCCAGGGCAGCTCAGTGATGAGCCAGGGAACACAGCATGAGCTAGTGGTTGAATACGAACAGAACCCAGGCCTCCCGAACTGCAGGGTAACACATTTTATACACGTGCACACATATACACACTCACTCGCTCACCAAATCCATTCCTTCACTGGACTCATGGGGTAAACGGTACCACTGTTTAACAAATAGTTGGTGCCATTTGTTAATAACCTTTTGGCTAGAACCTACAGGACCATATACAGTTTAGATAGATGGGCTGAAGGAGCCTAAGAAAGAGGGAGAGATACGTTAATCCAGTGCGACAACATTTACGAAGCACCAACCATCTGACAGGCCTAATGTGAGGTGCCAGAGACTCTGAGATTAATAAGTTAGGGCTACTGCCTCCAAGAAGGAGTTTAAACAGAGGGGACACAAACTCGGCAATCAGTGTAAACAGTTGTACCAACACATACACACAAGTGATAAATGCAGTTTCAGAGGGACAAAGTCCAAGGATTAACACTCCTCCAAAGGGCAAGCAGGCTGACCGTGGAGGCCAGCAGGAAGTCCTCTGGGGTGAAGCTGTCACTGCAGGACCTGAGAGCCGAGGAGGCTGCACAAGCCCGGACTTAGAGCGCCTCGAGCGCCAAGAGCCCGACCGGAGCACTCAGGACAGAACAGGAGTTGTCACGAGCCCCAGGCAGTGCCAGCTGATGTCACACCCAGGCCCGCAGCCTCCAAAGCCAGCACTCACACCCCCCCCCCCGACACCACACTCTCCCTGCAACAAACAGCTCCCACACCTGATTTTAAGGCGTTATTCTCGGTGTTGACCCAATTGGATGATCTCATTCGTGGATTCATATTTAAGGATGCCTTCTAGGCGCTGAATGAACAGCTGTGTTGGCCAAGTGAGAATGCACGGTCGAAGAATCAAGGGCTTTGGGCCAGACAGACCTGGCAAAATGACATCATTTATTAGCTGAATTTCCTCAAGCTAGTTACTTCACCTTTCTGTTCCTTGGTTTACCCACTCGTAGAAGAACATTGTGGAGCAATATGAGATAATGTACAGAAAGAATCTTACAGAATCACTAGCCTACAAGAGGTATTCAAGATACATTCTAATATATTATATTAGATATTTTAAATAGATATACCCAATAAATATAATATATATCTAATTATGTATCTAATGAATATATATCTAATAAATATAATAATATATATGTCTAAAATTCATTAGACTTTAAAAATCAAGTGATTTCTTGTCAAGTGATAATTATCCTGTATTTTATCTAATAAGGTTACCTTTAATATATATTTTTTCCCTTTTGGGTTCTTCAAATGTTACAATTTCAAGAGAAGCCACCACTCAAGGTAATGTTATATAAAAGTGATTTGACTCAATATACCCATAAATGTGTCATCACCTTATCTCTTTGGCTTCAAATATGTTATGTGTATCAGTGATTAAAAAATTGTATAATAGGGGGGCTGGCCCAGTGGCACAGCGGTTTAGTTCGCGCTTGGCAACCCGGAGTTCCCAGGGTCGGATCCCGGGCGCCAGCAGACGCACTGCTCGTCAGCCACGCCGTGGCGGCGTCCCACGTAAAGTAGAGGAAGATGGGCACGATGTTAGCCCAGGGCCAGTCTTCCTCAGCAAAAAAGGGGAGGATTGGCAACAGATGTTAGCTCAGGACTGGTCTTACTCTCACACACAAAAAAAATGTATAATAGAAAATTTCAAACATACACAAAATAAAGTACAATGAACCTCATGTATCTATCATTCTGTTTCGATAATCAATAATTCATGACCACTCTTGTTTCATTAATAACTGGATTATTTTGAAGAAAATTCTAGACATCATATCATGCCAGTGATTTTTAAATTGTTTTTTTTTTTTTTTTTTTTTGTGGGGAAGACCAGCCCTGAGCTAACATCCGTTGCTAATCCTCTTCTTTTCGCTGAGGAAGACTGGCCCTGGGCTAACATCGTCCCCATCTTCCTCCACTTTATACGGGACGCCGCCACGGCATGACTGACAGGCAGTGCGTCGGCGGGCGCCCGGGATCCGAACCCGCGAACCCCAGGCTGCCAAGCGCGAACTAAACCGCTGCGCCACCGGGCGGCCCCTAAGTTGTTCTTTTTATATGTTTATACCAATACAGAGGAACTTTGTAGACAGTGATTTTCTTGAATTAATTTACGTTACATTTCATTTGTAAAGCACAAATTAGATATGACTGAAATTCCCAACCTTCCACAGAGATGGATCACTAGCAGAGCCTCCTGCCATTAATCATTAGTGAATTAATAGTAGGAATTAATAGTAGTAATGAGAACTACTCTTTACTGAGTATCCATTCTATGCCAGCACTAGTCCACATCAAACATTTTCAAGGAAAATAAGGCTCAGACAGGTGAATATTTCACCCAGTCTTAAGCGACTGGTGAGTAGCTGAACAGATTTGCTCGTGGGCCTGTAGAAATCCCCAAGTTTGCAGTTGTCACAATGGGAAAACTACTAAGATCACACGTTTCCTTGGACATGTCTACATGTGTGTCTTGATAGTATTCTAAAACATTAAACCGTGCAGTGGTACACTGCCTTTTGATCTCACCATCCTTTCCATTCAAATTAGACACTAAATTTTACTGTCTTCAGAATAGAGTTGTTATAAAGGAAAATGTGAAAAAGGAATACAAGCAATTGCTTCTTGGCTTTTCGGTGTAAAGCACAGGCTTGTATGAATACTTGATGAGTTAGTGCAACACTACTTCGGGGAACTCTCAGCCACTCACTCCCTCCCAGTCCCCTCACCCCAGCCCCATCAACCAGGCTGAAAGTTAGCAAGGTGCAAAATTCCTCCTGTAACCACCAGCAAGGACTGAGCGCCATAGAGATGTGGTGCTGAGCAGAGCGGGGGACATGGCCTCCAGCATTCCGGAGCATTCTCAGTTTATCAAAGGGAGAAGTCAACTGTCTTCCCTTTCCACATGGCTGAGAACAATGCCTGACCCGGAAGAGCGGACCTGACCAGCGCTCCTACATTCCATGATTGCCAACAGCACAGGCACTTAGGACCTCCAGCCAAGGAGTATAACGTACATTCCAGAAAATGCACACGTGGTCGGCTGTAGGTCACTGAGGAAATCACGTCCCTTTGCCACAGAAGCCAATCCTTCATTGTAATTTATACAAAACCCTGGACTCAGTAAACATCTATTTGACTAAATTGACCCTAATTGTCTAATAGTAAGTTTCTGCCACTTGGCAAAATAGAGGCTTGATTTAGAAATTGTGTGCCGTTATAGAAAAAGAAAATGACAACGTTTGCACAAAAACAGGTGGCCTATCTAATCTTACCTGCTCATTAGTATTACATGATGTAGGTTTTAAATCACAACTTTTCACTTTATGAAATAGAAATTATCTAAATGATGTATTAATTATGAATGCTTCTTAGTAAATATGTGCAGCTTTGGACCTTCTGATCAGACACTCGCACTTCCTGGACCTCTGTGATTGTGCGGGGGCCATGGGACTAGTTTTAGCCAACGACTTGCAAGAAGACATGACATATGTAATTTCTGGGCAAGCACATGTGGCATTTCCCTCTGCCATAGTAACCAGCGATGCTTCAAATGGTGGCCTGGGTCCTGGAGTGATGTCTGGGTCCGGACTGATGGTTGGGGATAAGAGCAAAAATTAACCTTGCTGTTTTTAGCCACTGAAAATTCAGGGTCCTTTTTTTTTTTTTGTCATCACAGCATAACTTAGTTCATCCCGACTGATTTGGTAACTTTCCTGAGTAGAAGAAACTTAGAAAGCCCCAGCTTCCTTGGCTTTTCCTGAAAACCCTGTGCTAGAAGTTTGAAAACTAACACCCAAAAGAAATTGAGAGTTGCTTCTTTCATTTCATTTCACCTAATATTTTCAAAAAAAATAATATAAAAGATTGAAATAAACTTAAATAAAAATAGTATGCTTTAAAAATCACTGTCATCATTACCACAAGAAGAAAAAAAAACCTCTGGCAATGCTGATTCAGGGAATATGGTAAATACTGCATCACAAGAAATGCTATTCCTGCTGCCACTTTTCCACTTTGTGAAATGATTTGTTTATGGGGCAGACCCTGCTTCTCTCCTGGATGATGTCAAGTTTTCTCATACTCTGCGTCTGAGGGGAAGGCAGTCACATGATCCTGCATTCAGTTACCGCCACCCCACTTCAGTGTGTTCTTCCATCTCCACAGTATATACAAATCGTCCCCGCAGACATTCGGGCTGTCACTGCAGAGAGACATCAGCTTTGGGGGAGCACTGCAGTGCAAGTGGCAGAAAGGGTAGCTTTCTGACACTGGTTCGAGTTGTCATTCAGTCTCTATGTCTTAAACCACTTCCTGGATATGACAACCATAACCACATGATATCATTCACACATGACTCATCTCTGCAGAGCAGACTTTTCTAACTTCTCCAACCTAGAAACTGTTCACAGGGAAATACTAGCTCTGTGGTGAGTGAGGAAGCACTTGTACAGTAGACTTCTCCTATGTGTATTCTGGGTGCAGCCTCCCCACATTGCTTCATCTTGCAACAGTTCCTTTTGGTTTTCTAAAAATGTAACGAAGTCTCTGATCCAGGAATGCTTTGTCTCCCAACGTTCCTAGCAGAATTACGGATGTATTCGCTAGGTACATAGTAACTGGGATTTCTGTGTGATTTGGGAGAAGGAAGAGATGCACAGTTGGACATGCTGAACTGGAAGCATGCCATTTTTAATGCAAATGAGACATAAACTAGTAAACATACTGCATTAGTTTGCTTGGGATGTCAGAACAAAGTAACAAAAAGTGGGGTGCTTAAACAACAGAAATTTATCAACTCACAGTCCTGGAGGTCAGGAGTCCGAGATCAAGGTGTCCGCAGAGTTGGTTCCTTCCAAGGACGGTGAGGGAGGACTCCCAGCTCCGGGTGGTTTGCTGGTAATCTTTGGCGTTCCTTGGCTTATAGATGCTTCACCCCCATCTCTGTCTTTATATTCACATGGAATTCATTCCATGTGTGTATCTGTGTCCAAATTTCCCCTTTTATAAGGACACCAGTCATATTGGATTAGGGATTCACCTTACTCTAGTATGACCTCATCTTAGCTAATTACAACTGCAATGACCCTATTTCAAAATAAGGTCATATTCTGAGGTGCTTCAGGTTAGGATTTCAATATATGAATTTTGGTGGGGGAAGCAATCCAACCCGTAACACATACCAATTGTTTACACCAGAAAATTACGATTTGTATAATGTTTATTGGGGTTTTATACATCTATATGTCATCTACACAACTCAGCTTTAGTAGGAAAATGATAAACTTTACTCTTTTCCAATTTCTTTTTCTTTCCATCCCCTGAGGTTATGGTGTGATTATAGACTGAATCTTAACCCTACCCAGAGGGGCTCCTTCAGGCCAGTGATTAAGGAAGAGGGAGTCCACGGGCAGACCTCTAGGGAACAGGAAATGATATTAATTAGGAGGGTGAGGAAACAGAAGAGATGCAACAATGGGGTCAGCAACAGCACCAATGACAGAAGCAAAATCACGCCTGTAACACACACATCCTTGCACTCAGTAGCAGGAAGAGGATAACGAGCACAGGGTTTCTAAGAGAAACTTTGGGTGTGAGTCCTGGTGCTGACCGCCCACGCTGTCCTGTCTCGGAAACGTGCACGAACCTTTCTGAGTATTTGGAAAAGAGGGATGCTGATTCTAGACCTTTTGTATCTCACAGGTATGTTTTATTAAATATAAAATAACACACAGACAAATGCTCATAAGGCATAACATATGACACAAGTGTCTTCTCATCCAACCTCAGGGAAAGGACCCAAACTCACTGATTGTGTCTCCTGGATTGAGCACTCATTCAAGTGTTCAGATGGTGAAAATAAATGAGTCAATATTTTTGAAGTAATTATTAAGGTAGTTTTAGGGAAGAGATTTATATGTCTGTTGGTTTCTTTGCCAAAAACAATTTCTATTTTCTGCAAGTCTATGTCTGTGTGTATATTGCCTGTCATTCCTCTTCTGTCATCACCCTCTTTGGTGCACAAACGGATGTAGATATGCATGTAGACATAGATGTATTTCTGAATGGAGGCTGCACCAGTAAGCTTTTGTTGCATAAGGACCACTCCAAACCTTGGTGGCCTCAGTCGCCCACCATTCACTTAGCTCATGGTTGCACAGGTCAGCAGTTCAGCATGGGCTCAGCTGCATGATGCTTCTAGTCTCCGCTGGGCTCCTTCACAGGTCTGGAGTCAGGTAGTGGGTCAGCTGTGAGTCAGCTCTGACAATCCTGGCTGGGCTCTCCCATCTGTCTGGAACCTCAGCTGGGACAATTGCGCTGGCTGACATTGATGTGTGTGCTCTCTTCCCCTCAGCAGCTCCTGGCTTACTCATGTGGTGACTGGGCAGGGTTCCAGGGGGGCAAGCAGAAACACACAGGGCCTCATGAGACCAGGCTGGGACCCTGCACCACCATCGCTTTCTATTGGCCAAAGCAAGTCTTGGGTCATTCCAGGTAAAGAGGGTGGGAAAATTGACTCCACCCCTTGGAGAAGGAGCTGCCACATCACACACAAAGGGCCTCATACAGGGAGGGCAAGTCATCCGCACAGGCACTGACCGGGTCCCTGCCTCCACTACCTCACAGCAGCCTCACTCTATAACACACCTAAATTTAAAACTGCCCACGTCCTTCTCCTCAGGGAGACCAAGGGAGCACTGGATGCTGGAGCAGAGTGAGGCTGCCTGATCCTCAGAGGGGACCCGGGCATCTTCCAACAGCAAAATCTGCTTGATAAATCTGGAGCCCTTAGAAGAATGGTTGAGCTTACAAGCCTTAAGTCACCCATTCTTAGTCGGAGGGCAGAAATACAACTACGTTGTTGAATATTTAGAATGGCTTTTATCAATTTGAGAACATTGTTCAGAAATTATTGCAATGTTACATAATTACTGGGTTATGTGTATAATAGTGCGTATGTATGTACAAATACACTTCTTTTAGCTGACGTTGTTGGGAATAAGGATTTCCACATCGGTGAATTTTCCAGCAACTTGAGATTACCCTTTTAGCATGAAGTAGCTTAAACATAAGTGAAACTATTTTGGATTGAGAGCTTTCTAAAATACATAAAGCATTTCCCTGTTTTCTTGATCAGGGTCAGAGCTATACACGTTTCTCTCTAGTGAGATTAGGAACTCTGGGTGGTGATGACCCTAAATGACTCATCTTTATATTCCCAGAGTCTGGCTAGTGTCTCACACGTCGTGAGGGCTAAAGAGAGACTTTTGGAATTGAGATGAATTGAGTGTTGGATATAAATATAACCTCATATTAGCAAATTAGCTTTATCCTGAGGACATCAACTATCCATGGTGCTGTGTACCATAAAGTGACCCCTTCGGAGGGACACCAGGGGTGTGGGACAACTTGGACCCACGCTAAATGAATAACTCTCTGAATAACCATCCTTGCTCGGTTCCTATATCTACCCTTGATGGTTCCTCCATCTCCTTCCTTAACGCCTTTTTTTATGTATCTCCCTTAATACCCACAGCCTCCTCCTGGTTTGTTATTTCTAGGCTGCAAAGCATACTGGCTTTTCCTCACGTGTCAGGTGTGCTCCCAGCTCAGGCCTTTGCCCCTACCGTTCCCTCTCCCTGCTTCTTCCGTCAACTACCTTCACAGCTTGGACCCACCCTCCACTCAGATCTCTGTTCCAGTGTCACCTAGACAAAGTGACCTCCCCTGACCGTCCTGTATCCTAAAAGCTCATCCTCCCTCACACAAACCCTCTCTGTACC
The DNA here is from genome assembly GCA_031878705.1 of Tapirus indicus. Classification (NCBI taxonomy): domain Eukaryota; kingdom Metazoa; phylum Chordata; class Mammalia; order Perissodactyla; family Tapiridae; genus Tapirus; species Tapirus indicus. Next base: position 4,575,523 of record CM062923.1, on the reverse strand, counting down.
CCTACCCCACCGAAAATTTCTCCACCAACTGCTATTCACTTACTTGTTTATCTAGCGTCTCCTCTGCTCGTGCCCTGAGAAGAGGCACTTTGTTTTGCTCACTGCTCTTTCCCAAAACCTGGTTCAGAGTTGTCACATGGAGGTCCTCGATAAAATGTGCCGGCTGAGGGAGACAAATACCATTGTGAGACTCTTCCGAGATGAGAGTCAGTATTGGTGAGAACTGAGGAAGTTGTCTGTAGTCACGTTCATGAGGGATGGAGGGGAGCACCTAGCAGTCGATCCTCCCCAGGCTCCTGGCGGGCTCAAGTAGCTGAGGTCATGGACGTAACTCGCGCAGGAGAGGACTGTCGGTGAGAGCAGTTATCAATAGAAAGCCACCTTCCCGTCTGGGTCTGTTTCGTTGTTTCCAGGCACTTCAGTTCCTAGAAACACGGAAAAACACGTGTTCTTGACTAAAAGGCGTGCAGCCAATTATTTCCTGTGTCTGCAAAGGTCAAAATCGTGTTTCTGATTCTTCACGCACTGGTGCCCGTCTAAGATCATATCATATACATACATATATATATATATATTACATAAAGTAAGGCCTTTGGGCTGGCGTTCAGAGCCGGCACCCAGAGATCGATGTTCACGGCCTTGGCGCCCAGCAGGATTTTCTCAAGGTAATCACAGAGTCTCACACGGTGGCTCTTCTCAGCACCTTCTTTTGACAGAAGAGACGACAAAGACTCAGAGACATACAGGGTCTTATTAGGGGGTTGCTGGGCGCACAATGAGGATTTGAAACAAACTTTGACAAATGTGGAAGTCCATCCCCCTCTGGAGGAGCTCCTCCCAGCGCCCAGATGGAGTGAAGCCCTCCCGTTACACCTGTGCCCCCTCCAGCGTTCTCACCGTGAATGTAACTCAGAAATTACTTTTGGAGCCACACAGTGAATACCTGCTTTCCCCAAATAAACTGCACACTTCATCCATTCTTTTTTATCGCTGTTTTCCTCTCAATTTTGTTAATGAACTACACAAATGATTTGATCAATTATACAATAAACAGAATGCATGTGGGTCAAGTACAAAAGTATAAAAGTGAGCGAAATTAAGCCCTCCTGTCACTGACACGGAGTACAGGTACCTTCCAGGGCATGCACACCTCCTGCGATGAGCATCACTACACCATTCTGTCTGGTAGAATCCCGTGGAGGAGATACAGTCAAAAGAACTCTCTGTAAAAACTATGTACCATGCTTAGCAATAGGGGAAAGGTTAGTTAAATCATAGTGAAAACATATTATGTTAATCTTTTGAAATTACTCCTGAAAAATTAACATCAAAAGCCTACTCTACAATATCAGAAGAATAAAAGCAAGAGATGCAAAACAATATTTAGTATGCTGCGAATTTTGTAATACCATGTATGCGTGTGTGTGTGCACTTGTGTATGTACAGAGAGAGGACAGAACTATATCAATATTGACGAGTGTTTGATGCTGAGGGAGTAATTGTATGTGCTTTTTATTTTCTATTTTCTGATTTCCTGTATTCTAAAATTTCTATAATGTATGGCTACAAAAGATATCCAAATAAAAATTTTTTTAATTCTATTTCCCTCCTTTCAAGCCATTTCAAATAATAAGAGGGTTTCTTGGGAGGTTTCTGGTGCTAGTTAAATTTTCCTAGACCATACAGAAGGAAGAGCTCCCAAATTCTTTTTACAGGTATGGATTAAAACTGATACAAAAGCCCAGCAAACGAGAGCATAAATATATATCTGCAATCACATGTCTGTGTGTTTGTGTATGTGCACATACACATACAAACGTATATATGTGATGTTTGTCTGTTTGTCTTTTTAAATTTTTCCCAGCATCAAAATCCTCTTCTCATCTTTGGGAAATTACCTGCAAGATAAACATTGCTGCCTCTCACTGTAGAAGCTAAAAAAGACCAAGACACACATTCCCAGACAAACAGATGCTCCTATTCTGAACCTGGAATCAGAAATATGGAGACATGCCCGTGGTGGCAGTGACGTAGCATTTCTGGGGGAGTTGCAGCTGTGGGGAGAGTGGAAAAGTCCCATATTGAATGCCAGTGCAGACGAGGGGAGCTGTGAAGGCTGGTGTTTCCCCAAAGCAGCCAGGATGGCCCTATTGGCTTGGCTTTGGGCTTGGTGCTAGCTGCTATTAGCCTTCCTTGGTTTTCTCTGTTTCCAAACTGGATTCTGCAGGCTTCTGGAAGATTCTACCATTTCATACATTTGTTTACTGCTATTCGTTGACCAGAGTTGATTTCTACTGCTTGTACCTAACAGCCCCGGCTGCCTGGGGAATGTGCCACATGACAGTGTGTACTCTTCAGTGCCAAACATGACCTTGAAAAGCACACGAGCTTATGGTTGAGAAAATATGACAGACACACCATACACGAGGACTACTGGCTTAGATGCTAAAGAAATATATAACTTTCCATTTAGGAAGCCTGAGTCCATTAGTGAACTCCACTAATAGGTCAAGAAAAGTAATAGCTAGTAAATATTTTATTAGCATTTTTTGAATCTTGCTAATGGGAAAACCAACTATTTCGAAAGTAGCAAGAGTCACATTTGGCATCAGGCAATCACTCAATGCTCACTGCCTGCTGTTTCTTGTGATTTTTTTCTTTCGAATAATTAGAGAAGTTCAAATAGAATTATGTGGGCAACCATGAGTATTTTTATTTTTTTATTGTAAACCATCATATTTTCTTACCTCATTACTTACCTACATTATGTATTCAGTACTAATTTTCTATCTATGGCGTAGTAAATTTATGGCTATGTTAATATGTTTATATTTTTCCATCTACATGAAATGAAATAAATGATTTTTATATGTTTTGTTTTTAAAACATTAAGTACAAAAATGCATTAAATATAATAATAAGACTCATTATATGGTCTCTTTCATCCTGAAGACTGTTAGAAGCCTTTACCAACTAAAAGAAAAATAACCAACAAAAAAAAAGAAAAAAAATCAAAGAGAATAAAATCACCATCCATCACTGAAAGAGAGCTATAGTTGCTTTCTTTTCTTAGCCTATTTGAAGTCTTACCTCTCAGGGAAAAAAAATCAAGCTTAAACTACTAAGAAAAATATTTTTCTTAGTAATTAGTGTGATTTGTTGATTCTGTATCAAGTAATATATTTTACATAGTTGGAAGTTTTCAAGAATGGAGCTAGTTGGAAGTAGGAGAAAAGTCATTCTGGGTATTTAGGATTTAGAAATATGATTGGGGGTCTGTATTAGCCAGGGCTCTCCAGAGAAACAGAATCAATAGGACAGAGAGACATAAGAGGAGATTTAACACGGGAATTGGCTCAGGAGATTCTGGAGGCTGAGAATGCCACGATCCACCATCCGCAGCTGAGAACCAGGGAAGCTGGTGCTTCAGTTCAGTCTGAGGCCAAAGGCCTGAGAACCAGAGAGAACTTGGGTGTAAGTGTCCAAGTCCAAAGGCCCAAGAACCGGGAGATCTGATGTCCGAGGTCAGAAGACAAACATTCCAGCTCACAAAGCCGGGCAGAGACTGAATCCAACCTTCCTCCACCTTTTTATTCTCTTGGGGCCCTCAAAGGATGGCATGATGCCCACCCGCACTGGTGAGGATGCCCTTCTTTACTCATTCTCCGATCCAAATGCTCATCTCTTCCAGAAACACCCTCACAGGCACACCCAGAAATAATGTCTTACCAGCTCTCTGGGCATCCCTTAGCCCAGTTGAGTTGAGACGAAAATTAGCTGTCCCAGGGTCCACTCTGGGTTCCCTAATATTGTCTCCAAAAGTTCTTGATGGCCTTTCCTATAAAACAAAGTGCTGGGGTCGACAGTTGTCAGCATAATTAATAATTTCACCACTGAAGGCGTACATCCCTAGCAATTCGGTAAGTCACTCAACAGCAGCTCCTCTCAGATATAAAGCAAACCCCAACACTCTTTTCCCTAGGGATTTATTCTGTGTAAGTGAGAGGAGATATAGCATTTCCCAGCTCATTCATTCATTCCACAAATGCTTGTTAAGAATTTAAAAGTCACAAGCCCCCCAAAATACAGCAGCAGGGGAAAGTTTTCAAGAAGGAAGTACTGTGATCACAACAGCTCGATTGTTGGTTGGGGCCGGAGACTGGCAGAGTGGCAAAGTATCCAGGCTTTCGACCTGAGAAGGTGTGGGTTTGGATTTTGGCGCTGCCATCTGATTATCTGTGCTGCCTTGGGCCCGTCAGGCTGCACAGCTTCCTCTGTAAAATTAAATACCATCAGTTTTGTGAAGACAGAGAAGTTTCAAAAAAAGGATAATGTTTGGCACAAAGAAGGTATTTACTATATTGTAGCTATTATTGTTGTTGGCAAACCTGGCCCAAGATGACTCTGGGTGGCCAGGGACCACGTTTCTAACTGTAAGATGCTGTTACAGCAACCACTGACATTTTTATCCCCTCCAGTCCTTACAGCTGGATTACATGAATGTGGTTCAGTATTGCCAATGGTGATTAAATTGTTCTGGTTTGCCTGGGGCTTTCTGGGTTTTAGCCCTATAAGTCTCAGTGTGATTATGTTATGTGGTCCCCAAAATACATTTTTACAACTCTTAATAAGGAACTACTATTAACAGATTCCTAGAAGGAATCAAAGACCTTAGTTTACACTCTTGGTGAAGAAATAAGGCACAAATTTGAAATGAAGTATCTAATATCTTACCATAAATGGTAAGTGGCAGTCAGTGGAAGTGACAGACTATGATTATGTCAAATCAGCAATGAGTTAAATAGTTAACAGCAATCTAAGAGAAGAGAGGGATCACCACGCTGGGCCACTAGGAGCAGATCTATTGGAACACTCTCAGTATTGGAATGCAAACCCAATCTGACTGGCTGAACCAAAGGCCAGGACTTACAGGCTCAACTGAGACGTGCACAGGTGAGATGGCTTCAGGTTTGCTTGCCCTTGAGGCCTGACAACATCAGCTCACGTTGGGTTTCTCTGCTTTGCCTCTTACAGCATCAGGTTTGGCTTCAGTCTGGCTTTCCCTCTGATGGCCCCTGGATGCGGCCACTCCAGGCTTCAAAACTCTCCATTACCATCCAGAAGTGGCGAGAAAGCCTCTTTCCTTGGCCTGAGTCAGACCATCCGCCCATCTCTGACCAACACTGTAGCAAGCGGTTGGTGTTATATCGGTAACTCTGGTAAGAGCCGAATCCCTGGCCTGCGGTGGGGAGGGAACGGCTGGGGCTGGTGGTCAGAATTACTTAGTGGAGGGAGCGGGGTGTTGAGAATGTAACCACAGTGCCCACCACAGAGAGCTTCACGCGGGACATGCGACGGAGAATCTCTCCATACTACAGAATCAAAGGATGACTTCTAGTCCACACCACGGGGAAGGTAGGGACAGGGCCGCATGCCACGTCTGCAGAAGCCAGACTGCTGGGTCCAACCCCAGCTCTGTCATTTACTGGCTGTGAGAACTTGGGCAAATTACTGAGTCCTCATCTGCAAAGCGGGAACAATAACGACCCTGCTTCACTGGACGGCTGTGAAGACGGAAGAAGCCGCTGAGTGGGAACCCACAAGAATGGTGCCTCACACTCAGCAAGCACTCCATCGCGATCAGCACTATAGTTCTCAGGCCAGGCCCCTTTCCAGGGTAGCATCCCACCCACTATTTTAACGGGGCCCTGAACAAATGCAGGACATGATACGTGCAAGGGGCAATAGAGACCAGTGTCACAGAATGAGAACTTCCCCAAAATGTAAGTAAAAGCAAATCGAGTTTGGGGAAATGGTTTGGGACCAGGTAATAGAGGCCTTGAATGCCAGCTTAGGGAGTCGGGGATTTACAAAAGGCCTAACTTACCATATGTAGTGTTCCTTAGGTTCCTAAAGCATGTCCAGAAGTATTTGGAAATACTTCCATAGTACTGACTACCTTTTACAGGCAGACTTCCACAGTTTTAGGAGGCAGAGTCCTTTCACATTCTTATCCTAATTCGAATAACAGGTCTCTGCTCTTACATTCTGTGATGGGTCATTTTAGGCGTCAATTTGGCTGGGATCAAAGTTTTCAGATATTTGGCCAAACATTATTCTGGATGTTTCAGTGAGGATGTTTTTGGATGAGAATAACATTTAAATCAGTGGACTTTGAGTAATGCAGATTGCTGTCCATAATGTAGGCAGGCCCCATCCAATCAATTAAAGGCCTTAAGAAAACAAGTAGACTGACTTCCCCCAAGCAAGGGGGAATGCTGCTAGCAGACTGTCTTCAGACTTAATCTGCAACATCAGCTCTTCCTGAGCCTTCAGAGTTGAACTGCAACTCTTTCCAAGTCTCCAGCTTGCTGATCTACCCCATCAGAAGTTTTTTTTTGCACTCGCCATGCCTCCACAATCATGTGAGCCAATTCCTTTACTAAACATGTCTTTCTATATACACACCCCATTGGTTCTATTTCTCTGGAGAATTTTGACTAATACACCTTCTAACTGAGCTTCATTAAAAGAGTAATTCTGTAAGTGGCATTTGATGGGAAGAATGGTGGCCCCATCAGTACTAAGATGCTTCCATGGCCTCCCTGTAATTCTTTGAGGTGTCCGTTTGTTACTCTCCCAGACCACTGTCTGGGCCAACTGTGCAACTTCTGCTGGCATAGTTTCCACATGGGCACCACCTCTAGCAAGCCGGTGGGTGATACTGGAAGGGCCCTGATTGTCACTCATCTGGGTTTCTGTGTAGCAAGAGTAAACTGTGTTTTCCACACCTGGCCAATTTCTCAAATGCTTTCTATTTTACCAAGTTTCCCACTGACCTTGGACTTTAGATCTTCCCTTTGGTTCTTCTGAAGCCGCTGCCTGCTCTTGCTCAGGTCTAGTCTAGTCAATGGTAGCAGCCCCCCGTCGTAACTGCACTGTGTCTTCCGTTCCTTTTCCTATCTGAAGTATATAAACACCACTCGTCACTGTCCAACTGCATCTCATTGGCATGAGAAATCATTCTGATGTACAATACCATCTCCTCCTGTTCTTTCTGTCTCAGGTATGTATTGATATGAATATTCCAATTCTGAGAAGTCTTCCATCAATAATCTGTTGTCTTCAGGAGGTAATAATTCCCCTTACATTACACAGGGGCTTGTTTTTTCATCTGCTCCCTGTAATCATGTGGGATGTCTTTGTTTTATTCTTTGTTATCTCTTGCAGAACATCTCCATCTTCTGTTTTATTCTGTATGTTAAAGCATATAATAAATTTCCATTTCAGCATGATTTCTCCTTTTCTTCCCTCTCCTTTAGTACCCAGTTTCAGCGCTTCCCATCATTGGAGGCCAGTTTTAATGCCAATTAACTTAAGCCAGTAGGCCTCAAAAAGCTTTGTTAAGTGCTAATTAAGCAACAGAATACCCTTATGAAGCAAGGATTATGATCCTTATTTGACAGGTGGGTAAAAATCCAAACACACAAAGCTTGAGTGACATTAACACTTGGCCATTATTTGAAAACTCCATCATTTTCATTGCCATTCTTAAGATATTGATGGCAAGACACATCAGTACTATTGCCCCACTTTTCAGATGAGAAAATGGACTGAGAGGTTGTCAGTATCAGAACTATGCTCATTATTCACAGGCCTATAAGTTTTCCAATTTTTCTTTATTTTCTCAATTCCTTTCCCTCTCCCACCACCATAGCAATGTCACTCAGTGAGCAAGCAATGGAAAAATTAAAGTATGGATTTAATATGGTTTGATTTACACCAACTCTCAGACTGCATCTGGGAAATATAGATCTCAAGTCTGATGGTAGGGGTGGACAAGAAACACAGAGAGAGGGAGAAGGCATAAAGAGGTTTACAAATCAGTGATCCAACTCAAAAAACAAGTGTCCTGTGTTAGAACAAAACCAAGGGTTCAACCAGCCTGGTCCCCTAGGCTGTACCCCACTATCCCCCCAACAGTGGCTCCTTGGAGAGCAAACAGCTTGCAGTTCTGGGGCGTGTTCATGGTTACCAACTGCCCTCATGGACGCTGCTGAGAAAGCCCACCTCTGTCCTCCTTCCAGGTGACTCCAGGAGCCTCACGTCATCTCCCTGCCTGCCCGATTTGGGCCCTGCGCTCCCCTCAGCCACAGCTCTCAGCGTGCGGTGGAGGTGGCAGGTGTCTCCTCGCTCAGCTGACCACAAAGACCCTGAAGAGGCACCATCTTGCAGCTGTGTGTGCTCAACACTCAACACTCCACAAAATTTTACAGATGGAAGCACGGAAGAGAGGAGGCAAGACAAGGGCATGTTTATTAACAGAAACCTTACTGCTTGACCCCGAGACACTGAATTTTGGCAAAATGATTTTTGTTTTGTGTGCTTCTCTCACAGATTTAGGGCCATGGGTCTCAGAAGCTGGTCTAAGGCCCAGGAGCCTCGAAATCAGCTGGACTCAGTGATTAAAAATATAGACTCTCGTCTCATTCCAAACACACCGAATCAGTGTTTTGGGAAATGGGCCCAGAAGTATGTATTTTTGATTGTGTGATTTTGCTGTTTGTTTGGTAAGTTTGGAAAGCAGATCCGCGTCACGAAATGTTCTGGTATCTATATTAAAGCTAAAATATGTTTATGTTTTCTCAGTTCAAGAAGTTTGTCAACTGAAAAGGCAATATAAAAAAAGTTTTTTTTTCCAAGAATTATATCAAGCTTGAGTTGGAGAATTTGCTGGCCTGGAAAATAATTGCTTCTGTTCTCTCCCATTATGAAGTATAACACAGTAGTTTTCTCTTGGAGCAGAGTAACCAGGGCCTTCAAAACCACAGACTGGCCCCCAAACAACAAAGCAAAATATGGGGCCAGTGGCCATTTAGTTTGGTCCCTGGGTGTTTGAATGTCCTGAACACGAACAATGTCAGTTAGGGCTCACCTCTCCCGGCTCCCACAGCCCACGCAGCATCTGGCTGTCTCGCCCTAGCCGTCATTTATATCACCTGCTGGCTTGGACAGCAGTTTATACGCATGCCTACAAATCATACTCTGAGTGTAAAGAATTAGTAGCTGTTTGTATTATTTGTTAGACCTGAATGGAACCTCAAATATGATCTAGTTCAACTACCAATTTATGCACAAAAAAACAGAGAATCAGGGGCTGGCCAGGTGGCATAGTGGTTGAGTTCGGCAGGCTCCACTTCAGCAGCCTGGGGATCACAGGTTTTGATCCCGGGTGCAGACCTACACCATTCATCAACCCATGCTGTGGCGGTGTCCCACATACAAAGCAGAGGAAGATTGCCACAGATGTTAGCTCAGGGCCAGGCTTCCTCAAGCAAAAAGAGGAGGATTGGCAACAGATTTTAGCTCAGGGTCAATCTTCCTCACCAAAAAACAAACAAACAGAAAAACAGAGAATCAGAGAGGCAAAGTAAGTTACCTAATGTCACACAGCTGACCTGGGGACTCAACAGAATTGGAAGCCTCCCTCTGCTTCTTCACCCACTGTCCTTTATAGTATAACATGTCGTCTCTTCTCTATTCCAGAACAGAGGCCTCTAATCTTGTCTCATCATGAAATTCTAACCATTAAACTTTTTGAGAAGGCACTCCCACTATATGCATTATTTTTAAAATTATATACATGTATTACTGTTAATCCAATCATTAAATGTTAATCAAGGATAATCTCTTCATTATTGTAAGCTAGAAAATAAATATCAATTAAGCATGACTCCTTTTTCCTATCCTCCCTCAGAGGATCCTGCACAATTCCGAAGATGCTGCCACCTCTTTTGGAGACCACAGCACTAGAACATGATTTCTCAGTGCCTCTGTGCAGTCCTTTACGAGGGCTCTCACAAAGAGTTTGTAACTAGTAATTGCTAGCATGCTACAGTTTGGAAACCACTGAATTATTTTAAAAATTGCAATGTAGCAAAAATCACTTCTAACTCCTACTCTTTTCCTTCCTATGGGCTTCTTTGATGGATGCAATGCCCGGAGCTGTCTTTAACCCACAGCCTGCCTTACCTACAGAGCAATCCAAAGTGAGCAGCCATTCCCATATGGCCTTGCTAGTTGGGAGACTATGAATTACTGCAGGAATTGTGAGATTTTTGTCTCACTATTTAAATTACTTCTCTACTGTGTTTTTAAGAGGTCTCATCTATTAAACGTGTGAATGACATCTTTCAAGTGCATCATAGCAGGAAACTGTGGCTGAAAACCCTGCTCCAGAAGGTGCCTCCTGTCACATCAATGAAGTGCCATATTTCATCTTCTTCTCCTAAGAGGAGGGACAATACTGGAGAGAAAGTCATGGATGCCAAGCCCCTTTCTGCTGGTGATTTCTTGACAAGAACTGAACAGGCTTCTGCCCTGAAACTGCTTCTTCACCACGGCCTCTTCTTTGCTCTCAAGGGTTTGCCACTCAATGCTCCTCCTAGAAGTTCTCCCAGGACCCCGCACAAGAGCTTTCTGATTCTGTTTTCACTTCCAGCTCATTCATTCAGTGCACATGTCAGGAAGCTCCCACCAGGCTTCTGTGCCAGGCTCTGGGGATGCAGGGCTCCAAAGGCAGAAGGGTCCCTGCCCTCACACACTGACAGCCCAGAGGACAGGATTTTTGATTTACTGAGATTTTTGGGAGCCAAGGATCTCGTTTCCTCCTCACAATAACTAATGCTTGAACTCTGATATCATCCCGATGACCCGGAGGCACAGTGTGGTTAAGCAGCTTCTCCAGGGACACAAGGCAGAAAGCCACAGAACTAAGACTGGAAACCAAGTTATTCAGACACAGAGCTTGGGCTCCTAGGGCCTGGCCTCTTCCATTCCTGATTCTGCCCTTGTGGGAACATCACAGGGAACTTCCCTTCCAGACAGAACAAACAGGGAGAGAGAGGAGGTGCTGGAACACTCAGGCCAGGCCCACGGGGGTTAACTGGGGTCATCCCAGGTGAACCCTTCACTTCAAGGACATTTCTCTACAGATGCTTTTTCCAACAACTAGAATATTCAACGTCACAAAAAATGTGCTCTTGATCTTTCTCTCCAGCAGCTCCCTCCCCACTTCTCCAGGCCCATTAATGTCACATCAACCAAGCAAAGAGTCAGATTTACAGACTCCACTGTTCCTTTCTCCTGACTATCCTTTCTTTTCCTTCATCCAAACACAAGGAAATTCCTTTTCCTCTCTCTCACTTTGTATTCATCTTCTTGCCCCCTGGCCCTCTGTGGTCACCCTCACTAGGTTAGCTGCTGTCACTCACCTCGGGGTCGCTGGCCACGGCATCCAGGTCACCACCTGCTCTGCTGAGGTGACTGGCTTCTCGTCAATCGGCAGGTTTCACCCCTGGTCCCCCACCTGGAAGGGCCTTCTCTCCCTCTCTACCACCCATGCCCCTCCGCACCTTTATGACATGGCCCAAATTCCTCTCTCAATGAGTATTTGTAACTGACTTCATCTGTTCTCCTTTCTGGGTTTTAGGGACTCAAACTGAAAGGGGGGCCTGAGTCATGCATGACGGGCTGCTCTGCTGGGGTTCTCCAGTCGACCCAGCTATAATGTTCTATTTTACCTCCTTGGCTTACATGCTCCCCCAAAGCAAAGGCTCTTTACTTGTACCATCTCCTGCTAGCTCTTAGGCCAAAAATATTTTTATCCATAAAGCACTAGCAAGCGGAAAGGGTTCAGGCAAAAGTGAATCTTCCAGAACTTTTTGGTTTCATTTAAAATTATGTTGAGTAGAAGTATTTAAGAAAAGATTTCATACTTCCCTGCCTTGTTAAACGGGCCAGAACGAGCATGATTTAAGCTTTTCTTTGATGACTTAGTGTCACTATTATAAACACTGATTTTTGTAATGTGATAAAATACATGATACATCGGGGATCACGTGAGCAGAGCCGTTTGTCCTCACACAAGATGATCCAGGACTTTGAGCTTTTTTTTGGCTTTTTGTAGCCTCCTTGTTAATCTGTCATCTTCCTCTCCTTCCCCTCCCCTTTTTCTTCTTTGCTGCTGGCTGCTTCTTTAGCTTCTGTATTCACTCCTTTAAGTTTGTTACTCTTGACATTTTACTAGTTAGAAAACCAAAATTTTAACTATGAGGGACAAAACAGGAATAAATAGTATTTGAGGACCTCTTCATTTTCAAATGCCATATAATGAGTCAAATGGGACTTAATCTGGCAGTGAGAAAGGTTGTGATGAGGCACAATGATCCTAGAAGAGCTACTTATTGGCAAAGGAGTCATGACATGCTTGAGATCGGAGGACGAATGACAGATCTTGTAGCAACCTGAAGCTGAAAAGCCCTACAAATGTAAACAATTCTCAAATAAATCTTTGATGTAAATATTTCTCAAAAATAATCTTAAAATTTAAGTGGGGAAATCCAATGTCGTGTTTGCTACAGTGAAAAACTTTGACATTTCTTTCTTTCTCTCTTTACCATTTTTTAAAAAATTTTCTTTCAACTTTTGTGAGCTTTCCTAAACTCCCTCCATTTTCCAACATTTAACACATCATCCTTTGGCTATGTAAACTGTTCTAAGTTTACTCATTGGGTTAAAACAGATCCACTCAAATAATCCCAAGGAAATAAGGGTTTATTACTGTTTTGGTTTGACCACATTTAAGAGAAAATCTGAGTAACTGTGACTTACCCAAACACAGGCAGTGGTTGACGATGATTTGGCGGTTGGTTGAAGATTCTGGAATTCCTTTTCCCTTTGCTTCATGCTCACACTTGGAACTGCAGCCATCATGTCTAAATCCCAGATGGAAGGAAAGAGCAAATGCAGAAAGGCACATGCCCACTCCATATGCTTCCCTGTTGACGTGTTTTCCTGTAGGTCTCACTGAACAACTTTCACTAACGTCTCCTTGGTCAGAATCGTGTCATGGGTCACCTCTCTGCAAAGGAGGCAAAGGAAGGTAGTTTTTTGGCTGGTCACATTGCCATTCAAACCAAAATAAGTTTTTGTTAATAAAGAAAAATGGCCAAACAACTATTGGGTAGGCTGCTAGTAGCCATTGATTTACTGTAATAAACTCCAATGAACTGGGGCCAGAAAGCCACCAGGGACCTCCTGTTCCCAGACACATGGGATTCCTTCTTTCAGGGGCCACATAATTTTCCCCTCATGATCTCTCTGCTACCCCGTTTCTGTCTTCCAGGTTTTCCTTTTGTTTTTGTCCTCCTCATTCCAGCTTGTAATGTCTACTCCAGCCCTAAGATTCCCTCGCAACCTCTCAACTCAAATCCTGCAGAGAACTAGGCTCATCTGCATGTTTCTCAACCCCCACTGTGGGAGGGAGGAGTCTGATTATTAATTCAGCTTGACTCTTGAGAGACCAAATGAGTTCCTGGTGTCAACCAAGCCCATCATCCATGAGCTACCCTTTAGTTGATGGTCACTGGGTCAGGGGTGCTAGGCAGAGCATGGTCACTCAGTCCAGCTGGAAAAGGGAGTGTGCAAATCCTGTAGAATGGGATATGGACGGCACCAAATGATTGGCACCTGTGGTACACATTCTCAAGCCAAATACACACTGGTGATTATTTCACAGAAAGAGAAACCGAAAGGGTCGATATTCTCCTCTTTTTTTTCAGGTTTACTCGTGTGCTGCCTATTATGATTAGATCTAGTTTTCTGTTTGATCACAGATGACAAAACTTAAGCTCTGCAATTCAGTCCTATCAGATGACAAAATACAGAGTGATGTGAGCCGTCCCTCTATGGCCTCCTTCCACTATTCTCAAAATATCCAAATGAACCCTATTTTTAATGAAGTCATATGTGCTTGAACCAATGTCAAAACCAGGGTTCACTCATTTCAAATTTTCCAAGCTACACTTGCCATAAAAGCATTTACTTTCAGATAGAACCCACGTATTTTCCAACAAGAATATTATCACCCATATTTGGGTCAAGACCTTCTGTCCAGCTGTACCATCTCTATGGTGCTTTATAAATAAGCCATCACTGGAGGAAGGGTACACCACCTCTTCCTTTCACTCTCAGATTTACTGGGAGACTAGCAAAGTCAAAGTTTTCACATTTTATGTTTTCTTTGAAATCCTACCAGTGACGGGTTAGCCAGAGATGTCTCTTCAATAAATTTAACTATTGAATTAAAAATAATTTCTATTTTTAAAAGCCCACGCCATTGAAAGGAAAGGGCTATAAAAAATAGTTCCAGGAGGCCCAAGGAGGAATTTGAAACACCTTCAGGACCCTTTAATGCGAAATGCAAGGGACATTTTTTTACTAGGTGAAACTTACACAGGGCCTATCTTTTTGTTTCTTTCAAAATATAAACAAAAATAAAATCCTACCAACGTGAGAGACATCTTAAAATATTCAGGAATGAAGCTAAAACATTGAATATATTATATAATGATTAGATCGAGTTGCCATAGATAGGTCTGAAATTTGTTCTTTGGTTTGTAGTGAAAATCGGTATAACTAAGAACCTAAGTGGTCGTGTTAATTGTGCACTTGGAAATCTGTTAAATACAACACAAACATTTCTACAAAACCAAATTTAATATACAACAAACACTCACCATGTAAACACATCTTTTAAAAAATCTGATGATAATTCGAAGGCTCACTTACAGACTTCCATAAAAGTATTTTATATCAAGAATCTCAATACAGAATGATTTCTGTCAAAATACATTTCCACTGTAAATTGTTTATAGAAAAAAAAAAGACAGAGAAATGGAGTTTGCTGGCATTGAATTCAACAGCAGCAACTGCCTCTGATATTTTTCCTTTATTTTCTACCTCGAGCATTTCTAACAAAACATGTTAATCTACCCTTCTATACTCTGTCTATGCTTTTATTCACTCGATTACCCAGTTAAAAATCTCGAGAGACGTCATTATCATGCTTACTCCAATTGTCAGCTCAGACCTCTCAAACCCGCCCAGAGCATTCTGGAGAGGTCCCTTCCCCTCCGGGCTGACACCCAGCATCTCAAGCCTGTCCATGAGATCAGTTTGCAGGACAACACTTTAGGAACTGAACAGGAGTTATCAAATGCAAAACTGGAAAAAAGTCACATAAAAACCACAAGTGCAGATCGATCACACAATTTTATTAGAGTCTTTTGAACAAATGTATTCCTCTGTGAAAAACTCTTGCAAAAGAGACATTGGGGCATACTATTTTCAACCCTGAGCAAGAACACTGCATACCAAGGAGAGTGGGTCAAGAAGCTGGTTCCATTGAAGCACAAGCACAAGCCACTGATATTCTCTATGTGATCAGGTTTTTACAAAAAAATACATAGTTTTCAATAAATAATGCTTAATTTTACAACTTTGATACAGCAATGTCATACACTGTTTCCACACACTAAACTCTGCATGCTAGATAGTCTAGAGAAGACGAAACTTTCCCATGCATTTTCTCTTTCCCCCTAGTGCTAGCAAACACCGTCCTCCAGCGCACGGCCTCTGGGAGCTCTCCCTCTCTGTTTCACAGCGTCAGGTCGTGCGCTGGCATGCAAACTCTAAAAAATGTCCCCCCCACAAACCACTCAGACTTCTAAACAAAAGGGTTTTTCAGCGTTTCTGCTCCCAAACCTGGAGTGGCTATGAAAGTAAGTTTCCTATGGCCTTGGAAAATACAGACTTGTACACAGTGTCATGCTGAAACTGCTCTAAAACATGTCAGGTGGTTGTGTCCTGGTGGCCATCATGAAGCACTGCGGGATGCCATAACCACTAGGAGTCCCAAACCGGAAAAGTAGGCCTCCGTTTTAAAACAGTCCATTCAAAAAAAGGCGTCACAGAACAAATGCAAAAGACTCTTAAACCCACAACATATGTACAAGAGTAAAGTAGACGAAATGGGAAATGAATGGTGATG
The DNA here is from genome assembly GCA_031878705.1 of Tapirus indicus. Lineage (NCBI taxonomy): Eukaryota > Metazoa > Chordata > Mammalia > Perissodactyla > Tapiridae > Tapirus > Tapirus indicus. The sequence continues at coordinate 4,559,631 of CM062923.1, read as the reverse complement.
GCACAGAATGTTTCTCCCTCTGAAATTCAAGGGATGGGGCATCGTGTTTTTGAACATAAGCTGGATGAAGAAAAATGTGTTAGAGGGCCCTTTGTCAATAACTATTTGATCAAAATTCTTTATATGGTATATTATTATTATTTCCAGTTGTTCTTTGTTTTTGAAGAGGTAATGTAATATATCTAATAAAATAAACTAAGCATCAAAGTCACTTCAAGGACCCTAGAGTAAATATTTTTTACACATTTTCAAACTTGTTGTCATATTGCTTTATTTTGTCATTTTCACAGCAGAGAAAACCCCAGCCTACGTGACTACATAAAAGAAGTTTGATCAAACATTGAGAAGGAAGCCTCCACGTTTGCACATCCAGGTTGTTTCAATTCATCAATTGCTCATGTGAAACCACATCTCAACTCGATCATATTGCTTTTAGTGGTTTGTTTTCTCTACAGAGAAGTTATCTGTTTGCAACTGCAGGCAACCAGAAGTTCCCAAGTCTTTCAAAACAGGCCTATCTGTGCATTGGCAGAGGTATCGAATCTTTTAAGAGTATCTCTACCCAATAAAATTATTACTTTTATACATGGAACATTATGAACTACGTTTCCCTTTGTAAGCCATTTTATACTTTCTGCACTTTTGTGCTTTTATTGAGTATAAAAATAGGTCTCCTTTAAAATTCTGTTTTAAGTTCACTAAAAAACTACTTGTTTGTGAAATTCTCTTATAAACTCACTGCATCCACATGGAATAGACAAAACTAATTAGGCAGCTAATTGACATAGGTAGTGTTAAAAAAAAAAAACTGCAATGTAAAAAAAAAAAACAAAGATATGTGACGATTCAAGAAAAAAGCCAGTAGCAAAGTAAAACGAAAGAGAGCTGACTATAATAAATTTTGTTTAATCTTTATTGTGATTAAAATATGGGCTCCATGGAAAGTGGCAAAAAAAAAAAAAACTGAGCTGATGTCAAAGAGCAGAATTTGCCAGATCATCAAATAAAAGGGGATATAGTAGAATAAATCAAATAAATGAACAGCGAGGAAGAACCAATGATTAAAATAAGCCAAATCTCTGAAAAGCATGTGTGAGCGTCATTACGTGGAGACGGTTACTTTGGGAACTGGTGAATTCCTGCGTTGGGATCCATAAGGCTCAGTCTTGGCAGCCTCGCTGGCCTAGGCTATACAAAGGGTATTTGAAACAGACATTCCTAATGGAAGGTTTATAAAATTTGGCCCTTAGAATAACTGAGAAATATCCTGAAAAAATCTTCCCTGAAACTGTAATAAAGAAAGTTTCTTATCTACTGATAAAATTGACAACTCAGTAAACTATTTTCGCTGGTCATCCTACATAAGAAAAAAAGCACAAATATATTTGCCTCAGAAATCTGTTAAAAGCAGGGGACTACGCAGTAAAAGAGTATAAAGATTCTATAAATGGGAGAGTCTAAGAAAACCTCTCTCCAAAGTGTCCACAAGGATACATATATCCATTAGAAGAAAAAGTAAGAATATACATATTATTAATCATATCAGAGAATAAAAAAGTTAAGATTGATATATTTATATTGAATGACTACTTTAAACTAGAGCAACTTATTTGCTTTATTTCTCAGATTCCTTGGGCAAGTCATCTAAATTCTGAAGTAAAAAACAAATGTAAATTTCTTGTACTCTACCAATATCAGATTATTGTAGTTTCAAATCCCAGAGAGAAAAACAAGCCTCGTCTTGAGTCTTTTTCTTTCTCAAATAAACAACTAAATCATCCTGACTGCTATATGCATGCATATTTAAATCACTTCCTCTTGATTAACATTAAAAAGAAACATCTCCGCCCAAAAGGGTTGTTAATGATTTTTTTCTAGCTAAAGGATAATCATTCTACAAATAATTTGCCCTGTGACCGTAGTCATTCACAACATACATAATATTTGCAAAGCACAGTTTAAATACACTGCCTTTTATTAGCATTATTTTCTTTTAATAAAAGGGATGCATATCAGAGTGTAAGAACTGGAAGATTATTTCCACAATTTAAAGAATTAATAAGAGAATGCTGGTTCAAGTTCTTAAAGATGGAAAGCTTACCAAAACGCCATTATCAAAGTCTGTGAACTAGTTATAAACAGCAGGATACCCACTGGCCAGGCTGCAGTGCACTGGGCGCCCACCCCCCACCCCCATGTTACCATTGGAAGATATTCTGTCAATGCTTAGTCAAAAATAAGACTTACTTAAGAGACCAAAAAAAAAAAAAAGCAGTTAAACTTTTATTGAAGACTATCCAGTGGCAAGAATACCTTGTGTATTATATTATGGTTTAGACATTCAATAAAGAATTCATTAAGAATGATTTTCACAATGCATTCATCAAAACAGCCTTAAATATTGTTAAAAGCGCATTCAGGCGCCTGTCCTGAGTTCTAACAGGTTTTTAATTTAGATCGCCAACCATCTATTTTTCTCTTATTTTACTATCAAGAATTTAGGCTACATAGCTTTTTTTCTTTTTTTTAATAGTGACTATTTGTTTCTATTCTGAGGCCAAATTACTACCCGTCACTCATTTCCTTAACTTAAAGTTTCTACCTCACCACAGAAAATGTCCAAGATTCATCTATGATTAAAACATAAAATACATGCAAAATTTTCAGGTTCTCAAAATACATAGACTCAGTCTTATAAATGAATTTGTCTTTTCAACAAATTTTAGGACTGCAGCAGAGGGTGGCCACATAAAATCACCAGCACAGAGAATTGTCAATTGTAAACCGCTGGTTCAATCATTCGTGGCTAAAATGTCTGACCAATGACTACATGAGTCTATCATTTGGGGGGGAAAAAAAGGTAAACAACTCCAGAAATCCAGTTCTATGTTGAGAACCTTGTTAATACCATCAGCCCTTTCTTTTCCCAAAATCGGATGGTTCACCGAAAGAAAAACCATAGAAAACAGATCTGTCCATCTGCAGCCAAAGCTTGCTGGCTTCGCATCCCGGGGGTGGGGGCTGGGGTGGAGGCTCGCCCGGAGCCGGAGAGAGGCTGGGGGAGGCCGGAGCGGCAAAGGGAAGTGGGAGAGGAGGCAGGAAGGGTGCTGGGGCCCTTCGGCAGTGTGTGGACGCTTCCATTTGGTCTCGCCAAATCTCAGTAAAAATGGAGGCCAAATCTTGGTAAATCATTTCAGGAGGTTAAAAGAAGAGTCTTGGTGATTTGCACCGAGTTTCGATTAGCCACTGAAAACCTCACTCTTTGCAGGCTCCGCAGCTCGGAGAGGCTCAGCTCGATGGCTAGCGCGCTGGGCCCCCCGCGGCCTCCCCGCCTCCCTCTGCGCGGCCCCCAGGGAAAGAGGGGCGGAAAGCACGGAAGGGGGGCCAGCGCCAGGGGCGTGCGTGCCCGGCCGCCGCTTGCCAGCCCGGGCCTGTCGCGAGGGCTCGGAGGCACAGGCTGAGTCTGGGAAAAGGAGAGTGGCGGAGAATAGGGTGGACTGGCCGGGCAAACGGTCCCCAGCAAGCAGGGAGCGCGCGAGATGGGGTCGGGCCCGCGCCGCCGCCCGAGCCCCAAGGAGGCAGATGGAGGAGGAAGAGAACAATCAAGAAGCCTAGCCACCTTCCCCGAGGCTGCCTGCCCGGAGGCAAGTTCCGGGGCGGCCTACGAGCCGGCGCTCAAGAGAGGGCACAGGGAGGGCGCCGGGTGTGCGAATTCGGCGGGCGCCTCTACCCGGATTTGTTTTCTCCCTCCCGCCCCACAGCCCGGCGGCTCCCCTCCCCACCCTGCAGGCCTCAAGACACCAGCGCGGGCGTCCCCGCGCGCCTCCAGGGCTCGGGACCGGGTGCGCCTAGACGCACGCTGCGGCCGGGCAAGGAGAGCCAGGCTCGGGGGTCCCGGGGCGGCGGGGCTCTGTACTTTGTGTCCCGGGCTGCCTCCCAGGCGCCCTCGACGCGCTCCTTGCACCCCCACCCTGGTGGGCACGGCTCGGATCGCATAGAGGCCGTGCCATATTCCCCCGCCGCGCCCTCTTTCCTCAGCCTCCCGCCTGCTCGCAGCCTCGGCCCCGCCGTGCCCCGCACCCCACAGCCGTCCTCCATCCCCATCGCAGGCCGAGCTCCCCGGCGCGGGGCAAGGGGAAGACACAGCCACCAACACCTTCTCCCCCGTTCCGGTCACCGCTTGAAGTCAAGAACTGTGGCCGCGCTCCCCAGCAGCATCTACCTCTGCGCACAGGCGGAGATGCAGCGTCCAAAAAAAAAAAAAAATTCAAAACTGGAAACGGCTGTTCTCACCCTCCAAGGGATAGCGGTGGGGATCCTAGCGCCCTGAGCGCTCGCTGCCCGAGGGCGGCTGCCACCGCGACGCGCAGCCCAGACGCAATCCCGCGCGGAGAACGCACAACCTTGGCGAGCGGAGGACACCGATCGTGCGCGGGCAACCCGGTCCTCGCCAAGCCCGCCCCTCCCCGGACAGCGCCCGGAGCCTCTCCGCGCCGCCCGCCCGCCGGCCAGGATGGGTGGGGAGAGGAAGGCGGGAGTGGAGGAGGAGGAGGAGGTGAGAAAGGAAATGGGGGAGGGGGGTAGAGAAAGAATCCTCCTCCCGCGTTTGTAATGACTAGCCACCGAAGGAAGAGAAAGAAGAAATCGGCCTGCCAGTGGAGCACTTTTCAGCCTAACCCCTCTAAATGCAGAATTTTCTTCTGCCACCTCCCACCCGCGCACACAACAGCCTCCTCACTGAATGAGCTGCGATAACAAGACCTCCAGTTTGACTTCCATACAGACTATCAGCGATGCGAGTTTCTATCAGTTCCAGCTGATTTATTAAAATTGTCAAGATACAGACTTCCAGCACAAAAAAAAAAAAAAAAAAAAACAGGCAATGATGTCGACAGTGCATTGAGTCTGCTTTGCCACCATTTGCTACAAAATATGCAGATGGTCTGTAGTCTGTACTTTATTTAGATTATATTGCACAAAATGAGAAACTTTTTAAACTATGTGCCTTTTTTTTTTTTTTTTTTTTGCTAAAAATCGAGAATCCAGTTTCAAACCTTCCATCTGGGGCCCCATCCACATGTCACAGCGTATGAGATACATAAATCCTACTATAGTACAGTACATATACAATCTTTAAACTAAGATAACAGCTCTGAGGTCTATATCACCATTTTCAATAAATCTTTACCTACAAATATTGAACAAATCTCTACTATAGCTGTACAAAAAAAAGTTTGCTTTTTTTTTTAAACCACAAGGCCTTTAGATGCAAGGATTATTTTAAAATTTTAATCCTTTTTAAACCAGGACATAACGTACCAACATACTTGCATGCTAAAAAAGAGGAAAAAAAAGAAATCAAAAGGGAAGAAGTGCCTGAAAGTCTTACTGAAAAAACACAGCAAGAATGTTCCCTTTTCACTGTACAAAAATACGCCTGAAAATATATTAATTTTTAAAAAAGACTGAGGTCTGTTATGTATCAAAAATGTTTCAATACCTTTTGTACTGAGGTCTAGGCTGTCTGGTATTCAATCAAGGAGGTATAAGGGAACAAGTTACAAAAAAAAAGTTGGCAAGTAGAAATCACATTTGTAAAACCATAAACAATTTGATCTGAAAAGTAAACTCTGATCTTAAGTCAGTTCACAGTTTTTTTTTTTTTGTAAGCGTTTGTACAGTCTGCATTTTTTCAAGCTCCCTGCAGTTTTGTTAAGAATCGGATGCATAGAAGACATCAGTTTTCTCCCTCCAAAAAAATAAAATAAAATAAAAAAGTTGCAATGGTCCCTTTTTTGTTTTTGTGTTTGTTAAAAAAAAAAAAATCGCCAGTTCTTTAAGATCTTTTAAGGAAAAAAAAAAATCTCCAACCAACTCCCTAGCGTAACAGTTGTGCTGCCAAAAGGGTCCTCTGCAGACGTCTTCCAGACTTCAAAGACCGACAGGCTTCACACAGCGCCTTCCCGAGCGGGTCCTCCCTCCCCTCCCCCCGCCCCGTCCCCTCCGCCTTTGTTGCAATCACGAATTTCAGGAAAAAGAAATAGTAATTACAAAAACACATTTTTTGGGGGGGAAAAAAAATCACAACTCCAGACTAGGTATGCAACTACCTTGAGACACGATAAAGGAAGGGAGGGGGACAAAAAAAGGACAGGAAAAATGTTTAAAAACTACTCATTTCACTTTAACTCCACCAAAAATTTCATCTTTTCCAAATTCTTTGTGTCACGACATCATTATCAATATCAGCATCTTCTCTCCCCTCCACCCTACCACCACCACCATCAACACCACCATCATCATCCTGACCACCACGACTTCCTCCCAAGGGACCCTGCTCTGCACCCGCCGAGAGAAAGAGCGAGAAGCGGGGCGCCCCTCTCAATACGTGAACACCAGGTCGGAGAAGTTCGCCTCCAGCCAGTCCCCCGCGATCATCTCGCTCAGCTCGGGCGTGCAGTAGTCGGGGAACTCGAAGTGGGAGCCCAGGCTGCCCTCGCTGAACGAATCCAAATCCTTATCCACCAGAGACAGGGACAGGTTCCCGGCCGCCGCGCCGCCCCCCAGCTGCTGCTCGCTGGCGCTGTGCGCGCTTTGGGAGAAATTCAAGCTCAGGTCGAACATCAGGTCGTCGGCGTCCTCGCCGCCGCTGCTGCTGCTGCTGCTGCTGCTGCCACTGCTACTGCTGGACGAGGAGGACGAGGAGGTGGAGACGGAGCGCGAGGACGCGGGCGACAGCGCGGGCTGGGCGAGCGGCGGAGGGTGCTGCTTGGTGATGTTCTTGAAGCTGTAGTAGAGGCGGCTGCCGCCCCCGGTGCCCGAGGCGGCGCCGGCCCGCACCTCGTCGTAGAGGCTCGCGCCCTCGGGGGACTCGGCCGAGCTGCTCAGCGTGGGGCTGGCGGGCACTTTGGCGACGTTGTAGCGTCTCAGCAGCTGCGGCGGCTGCTGCCCCGGCGGCTGCAGGAGCTGCGCGTGCGGCGGCTCGTCGTCGTCGTCGTCCGCCTCCTGCTTGATCCGCAGCTGCAGCTCGTCGTCGTCGTCGTCGTCGTCGTCGTCCTCGTCCAGGAACACGCACTTGACCGTCTTGCCCGCGCCGCCGCCGCCCGCGCCGCTCGCGCGCAGGCTGCCGAGCACGTAGTCGTCGCCCGCGCCGCCGCAGTCCCCGGGCTGGGCCGCCTTGCCCGCGCCCGCCTTGGCGCCGCCGGCCGCGGGGCCCGCGGGGGCCTTGAGCTTGCCGCATTTCTTGCTCGAGCCCTTGGAGGTCTTGGCGCCGCCCGCGCCCCCGCCGCCGCCGCCCGCCGCGCTCTTCTCGGGGCTCTGGCTCGCGCTGGGCTTGGCCGAGGGGTCCATTTTGGGCTTTTTCCGGGGCCGGTACTTGTAGTCGGGGTAGTCGGCCATGTGCTTGAGCCGCAGCCGCTCCGCCTCCCGGATGAACGGGATCTTCTCGCTGTCCTTCAGCATTTTCCACCGCTTGCCCAGCCTCTTGGAGATCTCGGCGTTATGCATGTCCGGAGACTGCTCCATGATCTTCCTGCGCTCGATCTTGGACCACACCATGAACGCGTTCATCGGCCGCTTGATGTGGCCCGACGCCGTCTTGCACCAGTCCGGGTCGCTCTCGTCCAGGGCCACCGGGCTGCAAGCCATGAATTCTCCCTCCTCCGTGTCCAGCGCCTCCCGGGGCAGGTTGCTCTCCGCTTCCAAGCTCTCCGCCTGCTGCACCATGATCCGCTGCGGGGCTGGGAGCTCCAACCCGGGCCGCTCGGTCTCGTGCGGAGATCCCCCTCCCCCTCTCGCCCCTCCACCTTCCCGGGCAAGTTGCAAAGTCCTCGGCACCCCGCGTCCGCGGCTCCCCCCCTCCCCCCCGCCCCCCCTTCCAGGCTGCACACAGCGGCTGCGGCGGCTTCGGCGGCGACGGCCGCCCGCGCGGGGAGCTGCGGCCGCGAGGGGAGAGGCGACGGCGGCGGCGGCGGCGGTGGTCGAGGCAGCCCGGGACCCCTCTCTCCGGCTCGTGGCTCCCGCCGCAAGCGCCGAACCCCGAGGACTCCCAGGCGTGCGCGCTCCTTCTGCAAAAAGTTGAGGGCTCTCTCCCAACTAGTTATCAGGGTGTCATATGGGTGACATCACTCCCCGGGCCAGCCAATGGCTAGGGGCCGGCTCCGCCCATCTCCCTGTATTAACTCCGCGGCCCCTCCCCCTTCACCCCACCCTCGGGGCTGCTTTGCAAAGATGGGGGGTGGGGGAGGAGGAGGCATGTCTAGAAATATGTTATTTTTAAAAAATCCGCGTGTGTGCACAGATGCGCCTCTCCCCGGGATGCTCAGGAGCCGCGCACCGCACCGCGACGAGCGGGCGCCGCGGGCCCAGTCCGGGCGCCGGCGCGAACCGAGGACCAGGTCCCAGGAGAGGCCCGGCTCCCCTTTGTGCCCGGTCCCCCGGAGGCCCTTCGGTGTGAGCGGATGGGGCGCGCTCACTCTCCGTGTGCACACACTCGGGCGCGCGCACAGCCCGAGAGGGCGAGTGCAGCCCGGCCCGCCCCCGGGGGTTCGGCCGCTCCCGGGCTCAGCGCGCGGCCTGAGCCCGCCGGGGGAGCCCGCCCGGGGAGCCCGCTGCGACCCCGGCCGACGGAAGGTGGCGCTATAACACAACACCTTCTCGGGGCACGTGGGCTTTTTTTCTCCTTTTCCCTTTCTCTAAGGCAAAGGAATCCATTTAAAACCCGAGACGCTATATTCTTCCTCCCCGTTTGCATTTTCTGTTTTGTCCTTTTTCTTCGTATGTTTTTCCTCCTCCGTGGTGTTTGGAGACGCTGCCGTGCAGGTTTGGCTGCGCCGGGCCCCCTCGCGCCCCGCCCCAGGAGGAGGCCGGAGTAACGGTCTGTGAGGTTTGGCCGAGGCTGGGGCCTCACGTTCAATCTGGCCACTCCTGAGGCTGGTTCAAAACCGGGTCCTGAGACCAGCCGGCTTCGGCACAGCCCCCGCCCATGCATCACTTGTCTCCCCCCCTCCTCTCCCGCCTCTTCCCCGTCCCCTCCCCTCAGCTCCCTTACTCCTTCCCAGTCCTCTTCCTCTTTGTCCCCTCCCCCTTTCTCGGTCACCAGCGCCCTCCGGAGCAGCCTCATCTTGAAATCTAGCAACGAGCTAGCACGCCTTCTGGGTCACTCGCTGTTTTAGCAGAACGACATAGACCAAAGAGAAAACCAGGTGCGTCCCAGGTTTCCACTCGAAATCTTCCCTGTCTGTGAAAAGGTGGGACGGACCGCTCTTAGAAAGTAGACAACAGGGAGCAGGCTGGCTTGTGTAAAGCAGCCCCACGCCCCGTCGATCTTGCTGTGCTACTTCCAAACCCGTTTTTCTTTGTGTTTCTTTCTTTAGTCCCTGTTACCCATCTATGGATATTCTCAGGGCAATTAAAAGAAAACCGCCGCTTCCTATTCATTGTCTGTCGTCATCCCCGTCTTCACATCCTCCAGCGCTGGGGAGCTGGCAACCTGGAATAGTTCTGAGATACTGCCCAGAGTATTTCACGAGAGAAGTCAGCTGCTAAGACTAGTAAAATTACCCAAACCGACTTTCTTTCAGGCGCCCTCCCTGCAAATAGTGCTGCATTCCCTAAACATAGCATTTTTTCTGAAGATCAATAACATAAAATAGTGCCATGATTTCACAGATCATTACTTGAAAAAAATTACCACCATCATTATACCCTCTCCCCCATATTCATCCTAAAAAAAAAAAAAACAAAACAATGCAGCAGGTACTTGTAATATTCAGGCCAATCATGTTGGCAATTTATTTCTTTAGGGCCATCGAGACCAAAAGAATTTCCAGGCACTCACACCGGCGGCCTGAAGTCTGAAGATGTATAAAAACCAAGGCAGTGTGTGAAAATTCATCTCCCCTCCCGAGAGGCAGGCACTGCCTCTTGTTTTCCCCCCACTTCGCACGTTTCCCAGCTATTCCAGCCATTGGAAACATCACAGGAGGGTGGGGTGGACTGAATGGTGAATCTACACCCCTCTTCCCCTAACATATGACAAATCCACACTCTAGCTAGAGGGCTTGAAATAATTGAGCTCAGTTGCATTATTTTCATGCAAACTATCACGGCACCCAGTATTTTAGACTCTGAAAGAGAATGCATTTGAAAATCTTTGGCAAGTTCAATATTTATTTGCCTTTCACTCTATAACAAAAATCGTGTTTAACTTTAGAAAGAATTATATTTTAGTAGAACTGAGAAATAATGGACTTTTTTTCTCATAGTGCTATGATCTTCTTAGAGGAAATATAAGTTAAAATTTACTCTTTCAAATAAGAAACATAATTTCTGTTCAAAGAAAGATGGGTCATTTGCTGGAGAAGATAAAGCCAGAATAGGGGATAGTTTATTAGTGTGAGTGCAGTGGATGTCTTTCAATAAACACACAGCAGAGATGGGAGGTGGTAGAGCAAACATTGCCAGTGTGTATAAGAATGTATTAGAGCAGGTTTCCCCCTCTCTCCTGTAGGCAAGGTAACACAGTTTTCAGAAAGGATTAAGTAGATTGCTATTTTGTAGCATGGATCCACCCAACGAGTTGAATGTGAGGGAATTTAGTGAGACTTGGAGTGAGGGAAGGAAAAGAAAACTAAATAACTCATCTGTATACTTTTTTTTTTTTGCTTTAACATAGAAAGTATAACATTTTTTAAAGAGAAATGGGAACATGTTTGAGACCTGCATGCTTCTTACAGGAATAGTGTTTATTTGTGAAAAAAGATGTTTGCAGCATCAGCAGTGACCAACTACTTAAGAGAATTTTAAGCTAAGAAATTGAAAATGTGGCCTTTTCTAATGATCCACTGCTTGAAAGTCTAATTTGGTAAAATGGACATTTATCTGCTATTTTCTAGACCTCTGACTATACATGAGGATTAGGCCCTTCAGTCATCTTTTTATAGCCAACATATGCTTCATTTTTGTGTGTATATCTGTCTATATGATTATTTATAGGCAAGATATGCAATTTTCCTAACAATAAACATTGTTGGATATATAATTAATGTTTAGAATCTTAAGATTTACATTTCATTAGAGTCACAAATGACTATTTTTATGGTTATTGTTACTATCTTTTTACAATTGCATCTTTAAAAAAAGAAAAACCCTTCATTTATAAGGACTATTGTATAAGGGGGTAAGATATTCTACAAAATCTCTCAAAATTATGATAACACAAGAACAAATATGAAATGTTCCTTTTTCTTCTTCTGAAGAAACATTTTGCTAAGCAAATAATACACTAAAAATGTCTGTGGGTAAATATTCCACTCATTGAATTGAACATGCCATTTTTAGAAATATTCTGACAACGTACATTTCCTGATGGCTGAAAGATGCCACCCAGAGCACTCTCCTTTTCTTGTCTCTTGACCTGCTCTCCCAAAATGAGATCCTCCACTCCTCCACATTCAGCTATGTCTTTATATCTCTGCCTCAGACCCAAATCCTGAGTTTGGATCTGAATGTCTTCTATCTCCCAGACATTCCCCCTTGAGCGTCCCTTAGACATAGTAATAGGTATAGATTGACACGCCCTATCTTATACATGTGCGTGCACACACACACACACACACATATACCCTATCCTTCACTGCTACTCTTTGTGTCTTTCCTAACTTGGTGAAACTTAACACAACATACATGTTGATTAAAATAGCAACGTGGAAGCCATCTCAGAATCATCACCACGCACACATACACTGAAACACTGAAGTCTCCATAAGGTGAATATTTTTGTCTCAGAGAATTCCACAAGGCTGGAGCTCCTTCATTGCATTCAGACCTCAGGTGCAATGCTGCGAGGACTCTGGACCACCTGCTACCCCTCCCCTCGGCACACACACTGCCCATGACTGTCATTACCCTGCTTGGTTCTTCAGAGTGCACTTCAGGAGCTAAAATAATCTTGTTGATAGTCTCACTTGTTTGTTCTCTGACTCACCCAGCTAGGAGTATGCTCCAGGAAAGCATGAGCAGTAGGGTGGTGTAGCACAGAGCAGGGGCTCGGAAACCTACAGGACACGTTTTTACATCATGGTCAGTACACACGCTATGCACATACAAAGCAGAAACCAACGTGTCACAAATCAATACCTCTCCTTTTTAAGTGCAATTCAGGCTATTTTCTATTCAATTTCTTTAAACAATGTTGGTTAAAACCCACTGAATTTCTGTTAATGAGGTGCAATTGAAGTTTGAAAAACACTGGCTTCTGTGTTGAGAGCTAAGACTCTGGAATATTCTGCCTTGGACTGAAAATTCTGAATTCTGGTACCAGTGTCTTTTTTTTCTTTTTTTTTTTTTTTGGTTGATCTCATCATGTAGCACTTGACTTTAATAACAACATAAAAAAATTCACAAACCCACTAACTCTGAAATTCATACCTTTTATTATTCATATGAGCTATATATTCTTTTTTTTAAAACTTAGACTTTATTTTTTAGAGCAGTTTTAGGTTCACAGCAAAATTGAGTGGTAAGTACAGAGAGTTCCCATATATCCCCTGTCCCCCCACACTCACATCCTCCCCTACTACAGACATATCCCACCAGATATGGTACATTTCCTACGATTGATGAACCTTCGTGGACACATCATAATCACCCAAAGTCCGTAGTTTACATTAGGGTTCACTCTTGGTGTTGTGCATTCTATGGGTTTGGACAAAAGTGTAATGACATGTATCCACCACTGTTGCATCATACAGAATAGTTTCACTGCCCTGAATATCCTTTGAGCTCTCCCCTAAAAATCATCCCTCCTTCTTCCTGGCAACCACTGATATTTTTACTGTCTCCATAGTTTTGACTTTTCCAGTATGTCATATATTTGGGATCATACAATATATAGCCTTTTTAGACCAACTTCTTTCACTTAATAATATGCATTTAAGGTTCCTCATGGCTTGATAGCTCATTTCTTTTCAGCACTGAATAATATTCCAGTGTCTAGATGTACTGCAGTTTATCCGTTCACCTCCTGAAGGACATCTTTGTTGCTTCCAAGTTTTGACAATTGTGAATAAAGCTGCTGTAAAGATTCATAGGGAGGTTTTTATGTGGACATAAATTTTCAATTCTTTTGGGTAAATACCAAAGAGCAGGATTGCCGGATCATGTGGTAAGAGTATGTATACTTTTATAAGAAACCACCAGACTGTCTTCCAAAGTGGCTGTACCGTTTGCATTCCCACCAGCAATAATGAGAGTTCCTGTTTCTCCACATCCTCACCAGCATTTGGTGTTGTCAGTATTTTGGATTTTTACCATTCTAGTAGGTGTGTAATGGTATCTCATTGTTGTTTTAATTGCAATTCCCTAATGATATCTGATGAGGAACATCTTTTCATATGCTTCTTACCATCTATATATCATCTTCGATGAGGCATCTGTCAACTCTTGTGCTCATTTTTAAATTAGGTTGTTCATTTTCTTACTGTTGAGTTTTAAGAATTCTCTGTATATTTTGGTAACAGTCCTTTATCTGGTATGTCTTTTGCAGATGCTTTCCCCAGTCCGTGGCTTGCCTTCTCATTCACTTGACAGTGTCTTTTAAGTCAGTTACTTACCACCTCCTGTTTCTCAGTTTTCTCATTTATAAAATGGGGTAATAGTGACTACCTCATAGAGTTGTTATGATGATCAAATACAAGTGCTTAGAAAAGTGCCTGTACATTGTAAGATGCCCGCAAGTATTATTATTGTTGTTATGGTTTTAATCTTTCTTTCTCCAGTACCTAAAGTAGTTCCTGACACACAGGAGCTATTCTGTAAATGTCCACTGAGGGAATGAATTTTCATGTTCATTCACACACCCCAGTAAGTTCAGTCAATTCTCCCGCCTAAGTCATTCCTGAATCCATTCCCTCCTGCGCGTTTAGGCTCTCCTCAATACTCTACTGGAATTTTATCAACAGACACCAGTTAGGTCTCCCTGTCCCCACACTGCGACCAGACTGTCCGTTCCAGCGTGCCGCTTTGACCACAGGGCTCCCAACTTCATTTTCAATGAGGCCCTTCACCCTTGAACAAAATCCACTCCCCTTTGCAATGCAAGCAAGGCACGTTTTTTTTTTTCTTTCTGCCTCTCTAACTTCATCTCTTTCACAATTAACAAAAACACAGAGGAGCATTAGGGCAGTGTAGCGTAGGGCAGTGGCTTTCAAACTTATTTTGACCCTGACCTGCCATATGAAATATATTTTTACATCATGACCCTGTGCACACACACACTATACACAAATAAAACTAAGGCTAAATACAAGAGGGATGCTTGTGATCCAGATAAAGCTGTGTCACATGTTCGTACTGGTCCTATTAACCAGGCATTTGTTAGAACTTGATTTCTTTTGCAATTTAAACAAACTTTATTTTCATTAAAAATATGTCAATTCAACTTCAACTTTTTCTTTTTGAAACCTTGCTCTGGAAAAGACATTCGACTAGACACCCCAGAGATTTTTTTTTTTATAAAGAAGGTAAATAACTGTTTCCTAAAAGCACGTATTTTTAGTGTTAGCTGAGCTGCCACATTACATAGTACAGACTGCTCTCTCAGTGGCTGTAGGTCTCCAACTGCCCAATATATTGCTCCAGGAGAGGAAGGAGGGACCATAAGAGGTGGGGGTGGGGAGAAGGCCCCAGCACGTTATGCTAATCCTTTACCATCTGAACAAAAGAGGGAGACGGGCGGGCTACATGAATACGGAGTGCACTTCCTACACTTGTGGTCTGTGAGGGAAGGAGAGAAGACAGCTGTCCGCCCTCCCCAGGGCTGAGAAGGCTGTTCTTCTGGAGACTCCACTCCCTTTTGTATCAGGATCTTTGTCTTACACACTAAAGAAGAGGATATGGGCGGTTTGGGGTGTGTGATTGTGAGTGTGTGTGTATGTGTGTTTATGGGAGTTTAAAATAAAAAGGAATGGATAGACAATTTTGAAAGTACAATTCTAAAATTCAGCAAATCTGGTTTCTTCACACGTGGTTACTGTTCTGGTTGGTGTGTCTCAATCTCTTCTTAGAGGAAACATCCATATCAAGAGCTATGAATGTGTCATTATTTTTGTTGATGTCCCCCAAGGAAGGACATGGGAGAGCTAGTGACTATCTCGCAAATGAGTGTCCAGTAGATTTCAGGGATGTGAGAAGAAGGTGCCCAGGGATGAGCCTAATCTTTAGTCTTTCTGACTCTGCAACTGCTGCCTCACCCCCTTCCCCTCATGAGCCCTGTAATCAACTAAATCTTCCCTTAATTGTCTCCTGAACTCAGATGTCCACTGTTGTTTTCTGTTCTGGCTGGCCTTGCTGAATCAATCACTCTCTCTCTATCTCTGTCTGTCTGTCTCTCATATCTTTTTATGTTCAGAATAGCTAAGATCATTCTTGCCTTGAAACATTTATATTATTGGTGTTATTCCCGTGGTATAGGCAGGGCTGTGTGGCGCCCAAGTAATTATTAAATTCTAAATAATCATAGCATGAAAAAGAGATAGAGTGAGACAGAGCAAACCTGTAGAGACATGGGTTTTGCACCTTTTCTTGGAGAGGGCAGTCACCAACCTTCCTATCCACGGTCTCCATTAGAGGAGCTGCTAGTTGCCATGCAAAAGTAAAAAGAAAAGAGGAGGAGGCATCTACTGGAAGGGGTAGGGAAGAAGGGACAGCAAGAAGGCCACATGTCCACTGACCTTGGAGACACAGCTGTGCAGAGGGCAGAGTGACAGGACTGCACTCCCGGTCGGGGAGCCCTGCCTGCCCCTCCTCCTAGTGTGACTTTGGACCAGAGGACAGTCACTTGGGCGTTGATTTCCTCATCTGTTCGGGAGAATTTCAGACACACCGGCTTCCAAGGTCGCGTCTGCCTCGTTCCACTTTGCAGTTTTTATGCTACAAACAAGTCGCTCTATGGAAATCCTAAACTGGGGGACATTCTTTTGTTTTCATTTTCGTAAGTCATACTTTTGACATCTGTGGATTCATTATATTTTAAATACGGTCATTTAATTGTGACACCAGTTCTTTATGGTATTTGTTGTTTCTTCTCCCTCCATTTCAAAGTAGCACATATTCATTGAAGAAATGTGGAATGGAACAAAAGCAAATAAAGAAATCAAAGTTACCAAATGTATCCACAGCCTGCATTTTGGTGCCTCTCCTTCAGTCTCGATAATGTTCTTTCAAACCACTTTAGTGTCAGGGTCCTAAAGACTTTGGGCACAGACCATGCCCACTGCAGTTTGGTACTCTTCTCTGTCGTGGCAGATGCCCTTTCCAGATGATTCCCTTCTCTGCTGCTCTTTCCAGCTGTAAATGCCCCATTATTCTTGAGAGTGACAAGGTCCTTCCAGGGCAGCCCCATCCCAGCCTCCTTCTTCCACATCCCTCTGATTCATAGAAGCATCTGGAGTGCTTGCCCCACCAGATTCTGGGAGAGCACTCTGCACCCACTGCTGTCTGCTCTGCTCACTATCCTAGGGCAGCTCCAGGCAGGCCTGGCCTTGGCTTCTCCAGGTGAGAGCCATGTGCCAGTTCCTGTGTGCCCCAGTCTCCCCTGAGCTCCCTCCCAGGCTGGAAATCCACAGCATGGTGCTGGATGGCCTCGACTCCTAGACAAAGCCCCCATACACTGGCGAAGGGAAGAGGAAGGCAGTGCCATCGTCCCAAGGACATAGCATCGAGCCAAGAGGATTCTTCTCAAACTTGAAAATCGAATGGAATTGTCCCTGCTAAATTTCCAACTCGCTCAGTACCTGGAACACCATTCTTACTTCTGATTTCTCCATTTTGGAAGAGGATGTCTATCCTTTGCTTGTCCCACCATTGTATTTTGGAAGCAGATAACTTGTCTGGCTTTGCAGGTTCATAGCTGGAAAGGAATTTTGCCTCAGGATGAATTATACCTCCAGTGTCACCCATACCTGATTTAAATGATATTTAGATGAGATTTTTGGACTTAGAGTTGATGCTGGACTGGGTCAAGATTTTGGGGGATATTGGGATGGGGTGAATGTATTTTGCCTGTGAAAGGACATGAACTTTTAGGAGCCAAAGATTGGACTGTGAGGGATGGAAGTGTGCTCACCCAAAATTCATATGTTAAAATCCCAACCCGCAGTAGTTCAGATTGTGACTCTATTTGGAGATAGGCTCTTTACAGAAGATCAAGTTAAAATGAGGTTTTTAGGGTGGGTCTTAATCCAATTTGACTGGTGCTCTTATTAAAAGGGGAAATTTGGAGACAGACAGACAGACATGCATAGCGGGAAGATGACATGAGGAGATTCAGGGTGAGGATGAAAATGGACAACCCAAGGAGAGGGCCTGGAACAGGTTTTCCATCAGGCCCCAGAAGGAACCAGCTCTGCTGACACCTTGTTCTTGGACTTCTGGCCTCCAGAACTGCGAAAGAATCTATTTCTGTTGTTTAAGCACCCAGGCTGTGGTACCTTATTACAGCAGCCCCAGGAAACTAATACAGAGAAAGAGTAGATGAACCACAGAACTCTCTTCTCATACACATTCTCTTTAAAGAATTTTGCCCTTTAGTGACTTTTTAGACTTCTTTTTTACAGGCAACAAGGCGATGTAGAAGTGGATGAGGGAAGGTCCGATTTCTCACCACTAGCCGGACTTTCACGGCTCTCTCTAGTGATTACAGCTTTGAAATGTACAGGCACCATGTTACCCCTTTTTAGGTCTGGAGTCTCAGGTAAAACTCCAGGAGAACTGGAAAAGAACTACTTACCACCGTATTCAGGCCAAAGGGGAACCTTAGTTAACTTAGGTAAGTGCAGGACTATAAGCTGTGTTGTAGGGGCGGTGATGTCTGACTCTCCTCAGTACCACAGTGGGAAGAGAGTTGAGACACAGTGCTTTGGGAGCGCACAGACACATTTTCTTCAATCACATTCCCTGACCATGCCGCCCATCTTAGGCAGAATCGTTGCTTCATCCTTGCAATCCCTGTAGCACTGTGTGCACGCCTTTGTTATACCATTTATCACATTTATGCCACATTCTCCCCCAGTGACAATGGGGTCTGTGAGGGCAGGGTTAAATCTACTCACTCTGCCGCCCCCAGGCTGGCCAAGAGAGGACAGCTGAGAAGTATTGAGGGACTGAGGTCTGTCGTAAAGGAAGTTCCCCTGGGTTATTTATAAAGACTTGTTTCAGTGCTAAGACGCTGCGATACAATGAAGTTCCTCCGGCCAGTTTCCCCGATATATTTTGGAGACAGGAACAGCTGGCAAGTGCAAGAAAATTAATATGAATTTCAGTTCACAAATGCTGTTGTCACCATCATGGTGGGCGTTACAGGTAGAATAATAAAAATAATACCATGGCTGAAAGAGAAGCTTTTCCTATTTGACCTCTAGTTCTTTAAAGGTAGGATGTATTCATTTCCCGTTGCATGTACCCTGAAATTAACCAAGTGCCTGGCACCGAGGAGGCATTGAACCACGCTTGGTTAAATGATCAAATGGATAAAAGAGGAAGAAAACCCAGAGGTCAAAGTCACTTTGAGAGAGTAACAAAAGGAAGAAAAAGAAGATCCAAGAACAAGAAAGGGGACACATTTCTCTAGCTCACTGCTCTGTTTCTGCCTCATATGGGGACCCTGCTCACAGCCCAGGCCACTGTACCTGGTGTTCCAACAGTATTTCTCATCTTGAACTTGGCTGTGAGTTTCCCACGCAATGCATTTTGGCGCTTTCAATATCTTACCAATATTTTAGTGAATTCACTCTTTCAGTTTTTTTTTTTTTTTTCTCTTGCACGAGTCTGCAGGGGTTTGCCTAGAAGGAATCCGGTGTAGCACAAAGTGTGTTGTATTTAGACACTTTCTTTGTCTCTGTTACTCATGCATTTTCCAACAATGGAACTCCAGCACCTTCATTCTCTTTCCCTGGGATGAGTTTTTGGGGTAGATTTCTCCTTCTCTCATGAAACAAGATTCCTGGGGGCTGTTGAAAACTGTAAAGATCTGTACAAATTTGTGTGTTGTAACATGTCATTATAGAATTCAAGGGAATCTTTCGAACCTTGAAAGCGTGCAATTTGAGGACATCTCAAAGCAAATGTTATGATAGGTAATGGGTGGATGTATCCAGGATGAGTCTAGAAATAAGTCTGAGTGAAGTAGGGAAGTCCTGGGGCCCATCCACCCTCTCCGCCCATGTGCTCCGTGGAGCCAGGGGACAGACCATTGATCTGATTCAGGGTGTGGTTTCTTACCCTAGAGAGGCAGTCGTGACCATGTCACAGTTTTAAAAAAGCTTTTATAGGTGCATACGTTTTCCTGCAGTTCTCTTATCCATTTCTTGGAGCAATGACGTAGTTTGTCCACGCATGTTAGCATTTTTCCGAGGACTTAGATCTGTCATTCCTAATGCCAGATGGCATGCCTCTATTTACTCTCTTGTGAGCAGAGAGCAAGGAGATATTTGATAGTGCTCTGGGTGAATAAAAGACAGCATAAGTGAGATATTGGTGTGTATATTTTTAGTTCCAACAGTGAAGAATAGGATCTGAGGCATAAAAGGAAAGATATTTATAGTACTTCCTGGTCATGCAGTTACTTGCTGAGCTACCTCAGCTGTGGTTTGTTTATCATGTTAATGAGAATTACGGCAACGCTGTAGAACCCTATTATACCCGGTGCAAACCCGGTTAGCTGTTCTCTGTTACATGTTCAAGACCAAGTACATGGTAGTTATAAAAACTCCTACTCTATTGACAGAAATCAAGTCTAAATCTGACCATATTTTCCAGGGCGAAATATGAGAATCATGCAAACTGCACCCTCCCCCGCAGCCGCCCCCCCACGGAAGTGGTCTGCCTTAAATCCAAAGCCAATGTGTAGAATCCAGGTCACCTATGTGAGAACAAAGAGGAGCACATACTCTCTCACAAAGATGTTCCTTATTAACTGGTCGGAACTACTGATTCAAAATTTTGAGTGCTAAATATTCTGCATTGTACACGCAGGGCGTGGACACTGCTTGTCTGGTGCTATATTGACAGCATCATAGGCGCATTTCCATACGCTGCACTCTGAAATGTATAGGTACGCTGCCAAGTATTTACCAAACAAAGTTTTGATTCAGAAGTTCCGACTTTATGACTTTGAATCTCCACTTACTAAATTTGTGAACAGAGACTGGCACTTCCCCGTCTGAGTCTCAGATTCATCGTTGGGAAAACGGCTCTGTACCGCCCACCTATCCCAAAGGTTATTGGGAGGTTAAACAGTACTTTATAAGGCTCCTGTATGATTATAAAGCATTTGTACAAAAATGGTTCAAGGCCTTTGGGAAATTGAGGTAGAATCCAGGAAAGAAGGCATTTTGGCATCTCTTCCAGAGATGGGAGTATTTTGTGTTCATAATGTCAGAAGTCTTTGTCTGAATATTTTCTGGAAACAAGAGATAGAAAGCAAAGAGAGCAAATTTAAATCCACTTTACTAATGTCTCTTAGACAAAGTTTTTCTGATAGTTTAGGGGCCTGGTTGAAATGAAGACATGAAATTTCAAGACCGTGGAATTCAGTAGCAATAATTGCAGAGTTCGGGAGTCCTTGTCAAGCCAGCAGCAGCAGGAGTAGATGCCAGGCCAGCAGGGAACAATATTGGCATGACTGACTATGCTGAAGTTCAAGTGTAAGTCACGCCAGTAAGTCATGCCAATTTTGCTGTTCCTATCATTCATGCTATTTATAAAGTTCTACTGGGAGTGTACTGGGAGTGGATCATCAATAAGTAATACAATACATTACAGACTACCTCTTTGATGATTAATTTTGTCATTCAGGGTCTGTGGTATCTTTCACCTTCAACTAAACTTGGAGTCTGAGGAGAAACAACATGATGCCCAACTACACGGTACCTCAATCTCAGAAAAATGTGACTCCCTCTTTTTCATCCCCATGGAAGCTGAGAGAGCTCTATGGTGATAGACATTTCCAGGGGGCTCAGTCGGGATATTTGATCTGTTTTTTTTTTCTGTCTATAAAACACGTGATCACATGAAAACATGTGATCCTCATGGCTGTAGATCAGATGCTCAATCTGGTCTTGGATTAACTGTTGTACATTTTACCCCGGGACAACTCACGGTTGTGCCACCACGATGAGATTAAAACTTGTGCTTAAAAGACATAGTCCCTACTGATTTTGATAATTCACTAAGAGCCACTCTTGTTTGGAATGACTTGATGCTTGCTGAAATCATTCCAATCGAAGCTGTGGCATTTGTTCAAGAGTACAGGTTATTTTGACTACAGAAAGCATATTCCACATTAAACAAGTAAAGAGAACAATTTATCTGTTTAATATATTACAAATAAATCATTTCCAATCCCTTTATGTCTCAGTATTTTCTGTTAGGGAGTATCAGCATCCTTTAATCGTTCATTTGCTTATTTATTTAGTAAGTATTTTTAAGCATCTGTTCTGTCCCGACCACCGTGTTCGGATAGTTGATGGAGAATACGCCTTCTACTTCAGCTGAACATATATTGAATGAGTCTTTATTCTGCGCCAGACATTGGTTTGAGCTCTGGGGATGAAAAGGGGAAATTTCAGGATTCCTGCCCTCACAGAACTCAGAGTTCTGTGGGGGACACAGATACACATGTAGGATTTGAGTCCCACTTGTTAAATAAGGAGTTGGCTACTAGAAAGAAATACCATAAAGACATTTTTGGATAACTTTCTTCTAAGAAGAACTTCAGAATATTTTCCACTGAGACGAGGCAAAGAGAGTTACTCATTTTGAAAGGGAATGTGCTCATTATTCCTTCCTTTCTGGAAATACAGTTGTTCAGGAGGGTGGGCAGTGCAGTCTGTTTGAAAGAACACAGGCCTCCAAGTCCAGAGAACATGGTTCAATTCTGAGTGCTATTAGTCCCTAACCTCCCTCCTCACAGTCTGTGTCCAATTACAGAGAAGCGACAAAAGTGTGCCCGAAGCCAAGTAGCATTCAAACCTGTCATTACCTTTCACTGGAGGTTGACCTTGGGAAGGTCAGGACATTGGTTGAGACTTTTTCCCTATCCACAAAATGGAAGTGATAAAATCTTCCTTATCTATCTCCAGATTTGTTTACTGACCCAAGGTGACATCTGCTTGTGACAGTATCGTGAAGTATAACGTGACATAGAAAATGCAAGGTATTTGTTCCCTAATTGTCAAAGGACCCTTATTTATGCAGCTATATAATTAGCATGCATATGTTTGTCTGTTTTCCAATGGGCTACAAGAGGGTACAGACCTGTGCCGGGAGGCCTGTGTGTGCATATGTAAATTCTGTCTTCATCCACGAGCTTGTTAGAAGGTAGGATGAGTTTCTCAGAGCATCTGAGTGTCCCAGGTCAACTTTTGAACAAAGAAGGTAGCAAAAATGAGTGTTAACACGCTGACAATGTGCTTTTTTTCATGCTGGTGCATTTGCAGACAGGATGCTGAGGCCTTTTCTCTCTCCTGAAGTGTTTAATGGAAACATCCGAGTAGGAGCCGAGCTGTCCAAGAGATTCCCCGAGGTAGGAAAGAGCGGAGAAGGGCTGGCGGGGTGCGGTCAAGGACGTGAGTGCTACCTTGTCACATAAGTCGCTGCACACGTGCCGTGTCCAGCACCGTCACATTCACCTTTTGCAGTGTCATCGGTGCGGCCTCTCCCACTATTAGGAACGGCATACCCTTCCACATTAATCTTGAAATTCACCATTCACTCGTCACAGTGTCTTGACTGGCTCCCTCATCCAAATAAATGAAGCAAAATCTCTTTCTGGCATTGGAGAAAATTCTCCTTAAAAGATGAGCATTGCTTTAAAGAATCAGTACTTGTCTGTGTGTTGGTGTGAATGTGACATTAAATCTCAAGCAGTTCTTTCCTAGGAAGAGGACTTGTGCAGGCCCTTCAGCTGGGGTAGCGTGACCTGAGGGCTGGTGGGGAGTGAGAGTGAGGAGGTGTTGGAGTGAGATCTCCATGGGATATGTGACAAATATTTAATGTTTGGACAACACTTGACCAAAAAAATCCAAATATATATATACATATATAAATTTCTTTTCAATGTCAGAAAAGAGTGCTGGATAAGAAGGTAATTAATTGTAAGTGATTAAACAGGAAGCATATGCCCACATAGGTATATAAACTACCTACCACTGTGAGCGATTACTCAAGTATAGATCTTTATGCTAATAATCCCACGTCATTCAGAATGACTCATTTTGGAGCTAACGGCTTTAAAAATCACAGGAATTCTGGTGGCTTAATTGAACACAGAAAAAAAAAAAAGCATCTAAGTGGGACTCTCACTGAAATGAGAACAATTTGGCTTTTTAACAGCTCTTAAAAAAAAAACCCTAAAATACAATCACTTTCTCTATCTCCTTTAAAGGAAAACAGACTATATTTCAGCTTTTATGAAATGTTACGTGTGTTTGTTTTCGGTGAAGACCAGGACGGTTTTCTGAAGACACACATTCCAGGAATCTTTCTTGGCGAGCCCGTGCCCGTTGGGCAGCAGCCCAGCCCCCGGCAGTGGGGATCCCCCTTCCGTTGCGCATCCTCCCCGCCCACCGGCGCGCGGGGCTCCTCTCAGCTGCTCTTTCCAGGGCGCCTCTCCCCTTCTCCTCCCAGAGGGCTCGCTGGGCTCCGCAGCCACCTGCCCGAACCAGTGCTCCTCAGAGCCCCCCTTCTGAAGCTGCTGCCGGCCATAGGCTGTCCCCTCTGCCAGCTGCCTCCTCGCCAGGCTCCCCGAGCGACACCCTCTCCGGCAGCCGGGGCCGCCGTGCCGCCCTCCGCCCGGCGCGGGCAGGTGCTCCGCCGCCGGAGCCGCGGTCACAGGTGGGGGAGCCAGGTGCTCCGTGAGCACTGGCGCCCCTGGATGCGGGAGGAGCCAGAAGACAGACACCGAATGGCCGAGCTGGCGGCCAGCCAAGGCTCCCGGACGCAGCTCTGCCGACGCGCGGGGCCGCTGGGCTCCGGGCACAGACGCCCGTCCCGGCCACGGGCGGGTGTATCAGCGTGCACGCGGTGTCCTGAGCTCTCTGTCTCCCCGACCCGGCTCTCCCACTCACACTTTACAGCTCCTGTCTGGTCTCTCCCTCCTCAGGCTGAGTCCTGGCTATTAACATCTGGTCCCTGACCAGCGACGCTGACATCATCCGGTAGCTTCTCTGAGAGCTCCCTCTCTGGCCTCCGCTCTGACCTCCGGAGTCCCGAATAGGAAGCGGCCCAGATGACCATGCCAGTGGGGAGATGTGGCGAGTGCTCCCGGCCACCGCCCTAAACTCCAGGAGGACCGTGCTCTTGCTGACCCTGCTCGGAAACCTTTCAGAGATCCACTGCCCCGTGAATTGAGAACAAAGTCCTCTCTGGCCAACCCTGGCATCCTAAAGAAGGCCTTGCCCTTCCTTCTCAGGCCAACCCCTCACTGCCTCCTCACTCACCCCTCCCCTCCAGGTGGGCACCTAGTGGTGCCAGAGTGAAAGAAATGTTGTTTTTTTTTTTTCATTTTTTCAAAATGGAACTCAGGCAGTTTACAAAAATGTGTATAAAACAATAGATTAAAATCAAAATGTAAGAAATTTGGAACAAAGGAAAAATAAGGTTAGAAAAAACCAATATAACAGTAGTTAAGCTTGGTCCTTCACTCGTGTCCCAGGAGGCCCAGTGTTCGTAGAAGGCCAAACATTTGGCTTCAAGTTAGCAAGTAGCCAAAGCCAAAAATGGAAACACGATGTGTCACACGATTCCTGGTGTCCATAGCGTGAAAACAAACCAAATGCTTTTTCAGCACACAGTATTCTTATTCCTGAGACCTGGGAGAACTGTTTTCCCTGTGAAATCTCATCAGGAGAGGACACTTTTGTGAAGGGCAGCTTCCGTGATAGTTTTACAAAGTTAATCCAATACTGAGAGCCCTCTTTTCCTTCTCATGTCTTTCCACGTGAGGTGTGAGCCCATGCCATAATCCTCATGTGCGAGATAACCTCAAATCTCAGAGGTCAGAACAGTAGGACTGAGGGGGCTGCTCCATGGATGGAGCACAGACTGTCTGAGCAATGGAGCTGGGGGCAGGCCTCTACAGGTGTTGTGTCATCTGAGAGTTTCAGCTGAACTCTAGAAAGGGCCAGAACTACAGAGGTGAATATTGGTGATTAAGGGCAGATCGCATAAATCAGTGTGATCGTGTCCCAGTTGACAAGCCGTGCTTATCCATCCAATCTTCTCTTGTTAAAATTAAGACTATTTTCACATGTTTAGTTTATATCATTGTCTCTATGGAGAAGCCAAAGATTCCTAAGGTAGACTTAACCTACCCGTGAAAAGCAGTGCTATATTTTTGTTTACTGTGCCAATAATTGTGTGTGAGAATCACAGAGGCCGTGAAACAAGCAACTTCTTGGATATGGCCAATAAACTTCTCCTATGGTGATTTAAACTCTTTCTAACTTTCCTCACTTTATAGAAAAAGAATTGTTTCTAGAAAAGAAACCAAAATACAATCCCTTCAAAGACAGATGTTTCAATTTCTTTATGGTAACAGAGTGTCAATTGATTTTTAGACCTTCCTAAACTGTATGATATTGGAATGAGAGTTTAGAAAAAGAAAAATAACCAAGATATGGAAACCAGCTAAGTGTCCATCAATGGATGAATGGATAAAGATGTGGTATATATACATATATATACACAATAGAATATTATTCTGCCGCGAGAAAGAAGGAAATCCTGTCATTTGCAGCAACATGGATGGACCTTGAGGAAAGTATGCTAAGTGAAATAAGCCAGACAGAAAAAGAACACCGCATGGTATCACCTATATGTAAAATCTAAAAAAAAAAAAAATCAAACTGATAGAAACAGAGAGTAGAAAGGTCATTTCCAGGGGCTGGTGGGGGAAATAGGGAGAGGTTGGTGAATGAGTACAGACTTTCAGGTATAAGGTGCATAAAGTCTGAAGATTTAATGTAAAACGTGGTGATATAGTTGATAACACTGTATCATGTAATTGAAATTTAGAGAGTAGAACTTAAATGTTCTCACCAAAAAAAAAAAAATAAAAATAAGAAGATAAGTGTGTGAGGTGAAGATGTAACTGGATTCCACAATGTATATGTCTATCAAATCACCACGACGTACACTTTAAAGATCTTACAACTTTATATGTCAATTAAACCTCGATAAAGCTGGAAAAAAGAGAAAAAGGGGAAAGCTTTAGGCCTACTGCATGTTAGGTTTTTTCATTGACCTTATTTAATCTTCATGGCCACCTAATAAAGTAAGGATTAGGAATTCTATTTTAAAGCTAAGGAAGCTAAGACCCAGAGAAGGTGAGTCCCTTGACTCTCGTCCTGCAGTTAACAAGTGATGGAGCCCGATTCCAACTCCGATTTGTCTGATTCCAGAGCCCACATTAAAATCCATTTTAACAAAAGTTTGTCAAATATCTATGAAACTCACGATACTGTGTCATGTACTAGAGAACCATAGCATTATTAAAAGCTTGGTTTCTAGCCTCAAGGATTTCGCCATCTAGAGGGAGAGTCAGGGATGCAAACAGGTGAGCAAAACGTGTCCTGCAGCAGCTTCTCGCAGGTGAGTCCTCAGCACCCTGTGGTGGGGAAACCAAGGGTCGTGGTTAACTGACCAGAGGGATCAAGAAAGACTCCAAAATGCAGAGGATATTTGACCTTGGCCCTGAGGGATGAGTAGGATTTCAACAGATGGAGAAGGTGGGAAGAGTATTATTTTCAATTTCTGGGGGTCCCTGGGCGTTGTTTATTCAGAACTAGGTCAGGAACATCTGAGTTCAACATTTTATAAATTATACGAGTCATATTGTCAAATATCAGTGAAAACATCAAGTCCCTTTATCTAGAAGGAATTCTGGGAGGGTAGAGACTGTCCTGTTTTTCTTGTATCAACAATGCCCGGTGTGTACAGTCACTCTTCTACCCTCTATCATCTTACAATTATGGAAGCAGTTTTTCAGCTGCAACAATGAATGAAACGTAAATTCCAATAGCCCTAAAAGAGACCGAGATCTGAACAATCTTTCTTCTTCATCCATTGTAGACATTGAGTGATACGTGTGCGTTTCTGCTATAATAATTGCAGCATAGTGAACACGAGTACAAATTATTTTTGTTGTTACTCATCGAGTGCGGCTCGGTACCCTGGGAGCACGGAGTTCTGACCCTCAACGGCACGTCCAGCGTTTCAGTGCCGAGGCTGTTGTGCTGCTGGACTGTTATTTGTCTCCCCCTCCCAAGTCCTAGCCCGCACTGGTTTTGTGGTCCTTCTTCTGTTCTATGTCAATGAAAATGCAGCCCTATTTTTTTTCCTAGTAAACTGAAGGTCCTCGTAACAAAGGTTTTCATTAACGGGGGTTATGGGATAGCGCCCCATGGAGAAGGCTGCACTCCTGTGACGTGTTCTCAGAATCGGGTGGGTCATATTCTCTAGTACTTCCATCTAGGAGTGTGAGTCACCAGAGTTTTGCTTCGTTACAGTTGCAGCGTTCTGTGGGCTAGGAAGCTCATACCCTGCGTTCGTGCAGGAGGAGAGAGATTCCTGTTGGATTCCCCCCAGGTAACCGGTTCCCGTGTAAATATGGACAGTGATGAACAGTGAGGCCTGACCGCTGGGATGTCCACAGCACTCCCATGGCGAGCTGAATGCTGGATAAAGAGAAATGAGAACAAGATTTACAAGCACACTCCCAACTCCCGTTGTTGGATCATCTGACGGCTCCTCCAAGTATTCCCTTAGGATGGAATCAGCTAAGTTCACACATGAAAATGGACTACCAGTGGATGTAACCTCAGAGCAAGAGAAGGATGGATCCATTCCTCTCTTTTCCTTCCTTCCTCTCTCTCTCTTCTTCCTTCTGCCCTTCCTTCCTTCCCTTCCTCAGTCTCCCTCCCTCTCTCCTTCTCTCCCTCCCTCCCTTTCTTTCCTCTTCGAGTCTTAGAGTCTGGTTCCTCATGGCCCGCTCTGCACTCTATTCATCGGCAGCATTTCTCTTGAATCACTGGGGTGTTTGCTCCGCCCAGAACATGGGCTTATGCTTTTCCCACTTCCCCGCAACTCAGAGTAGCCCTGTGGCAAACCAAAATTTCCGACAGCCTGTCAGGAGGCTGACGCCATTTAATGATATTCAGGCCATGGAGAAAAGAGCAGCTGCCCTGCAGGTGGTATTCCAGAATGCTCCCCAGTGCCCAGCAGGAAGCTGGGTAAGTTTAATTCGGTGAAGCAAATTTAATCATTTGCCTCTTTGTAAATGGGGACACAGGAAGGAACAAAAAAGATTTTCTTGGTAGAGTTCTAACAAAACGGCTGCTCCTAATAGCACAAATGCCTCAATTTCTGTCTCATGGGATTTACAGAATTGCAAGGTTTTCCAGTAGCTGTCATGCATGCGAGTGTGTGTCATGCTGGGGAGACTCAGGGTCTCCAATCTGTACCCCTGATATTGCCCCTTGCGTGGAGCTCTAAGAGCACAATGCATGCTTTTTTAAAGGAAATAAAATGAACTCAGATGCTTTTGTCCAAGGCCAAAGAAGTCCTTCCACGTTCTGCAATTTTTTTTTTCCTTTGCTAACTAGGAGCAGCCCCAATCCATTACATATGCATGCATTTATAGATTTTCAGTTTATGTCTGCTTTTTGTTTCAGCAAAACATCTACAACAAAAAACCTGCTAACCCAGAAAACCCCTTAATACTAATTATTGTGCGAGGGTAGAATATTGGGAGCAATCTTTCATAATCACCATCAAAATTTATCTCGGGTTTTATGACAACACCGTTGAGTAAATCACGCTGATATGCAGCTTCTTTACGGCTGCTCTGTGCTTCCACTGGTGGTTACACATCTGTCAGGGCTTTCTTCATAAAGAAACACTTTTTTTTAAAGAATATAAAAATTGTTGGATAAAATTTTCTACAGGTTAAAATGAGATCGTCCAGAGAGAGGTTGTAGACATTTTTGATTGCTTCTATTGCAATTAATTGATTTTCTTCTTTTGATGGATAAACTGGGGCTAAATATTGCATACCTGGGTTTATCTGGTAAACTGGATTTAACTTAAATAATTTAACTCCTTTGAAATGAAAGGGATACCATGTATGTCCAGGCCTCGGTGTGTTTGATCTCGTTAATTCTTGAATTTTGGAAGCAAATAGAGCTGAGTGAGAAGCGACTCTTGTCTTTATTCTTCATTGCCCTCGTCATCATTGTTGTTGTCACTGTCACCATTACTGTCACTTAAAGTTAAATTTTGGCAAGCACGATGCCTGACTGTGTGGCAGGTTGGCTGCAGGCGATCATGTTCCCCGGGAAGGCCCAGGGGACACACCGTTTGCCAAGTGAGAGTGGCACTAGCCTCATTGGAACTTCGGGGGTGTGTCTCTCCTGCTGACCGGGGCTGATGGCAGAAGTGGCTCTTGCAGACCTGGCTCACCACCGCTTCATGGTTAGGGGCCACTTGGTTGCCTCTTGGGGCTCCTTAGCCAACTGGCATCCTAAAGGCACTCTGGCGTGAGAAGGGCATGTTGACCAGTCACTCAGGCACGAGGATGGGGTTCCCCCATCGGGTGAATGACTGAGTCCAGAAGGAGCGTAGCTTAAGGGAGGGGTGGGAGATTCGAATGTAGGAAGGCGGAATGAGCACCCGTTGTGGCTGACCGACCAGTGGCAGCAGCAGGGGCCCTCGCATCTGTCTTCCATGTTGTGACAGTTTAATTTAGCTGTCAACTTGACTGGACTATAGTGTCCTAATGTTGGGTCAAACACCAGTCTAGATGTTGCTGTGAAAGCATTTTTCTAGATGGGATTAACATTTACAATCAGTAGACTTGGAGTAAAGCACCTTTCATAATGTGGGTGGGCCTCATCCAAGCAGTTGAAGGCCTTAAGAGGAAAAAAAGACTGAGATCCAAGAAAGACTGAGGAAGGGGCAATTCTGCCTCCAGAAGGTCTTCAGTCTCAAGCTGCAGCATCAACTCTTCCCTGGGTCTCCAGCCTGCCAGCCTGCCCTGCAGTTTTCAGACTTGGCAGCCTCCATAATCCCATTAGCCAATTCCTTAAATTCAATCAATCTCTCTGTCTCCCGCAGCATCAGCACTGTCCCCACTGCCTGTGTTACTGTAGTGCACCGCCCAGTCACTGAGAGAGGGAGGACGGAAGGAAAGCAGGCAGGGAGTAAAGAGAGAGGGGAGGAGGGAGGCAGACCAGCAGGAAGCTTTGCTCGAGTCCATATAGGGCCTGAGGGAAGTGGGGAGACCAAGAAGCCTTCAAAATGAAATTTGAGGAAGGGTGTTGAACCAGCTTTTTATCAGGGGTTCAACATAATTAGGGGGGAAAACCAACATAATAAAAATGATAAATTAAGTAGAATCTCCTGGACTCCCCTCTGTAATAAGAAGCCACATTCTGTAAAATATGCTTCCAATGCCCCGTCTCCTATGACCCTCACCAAAATCGCATAGGGTAGATGGATCCAACCCAATGGCATTTTCCCGCGCACGGACAAGGAAACAGATGAAAGTAACCGACAACATGTTGAAGTCACATAGCTGGTAAGTGAAGGGACCGGGTCTAACCCCGCGACCTTTCCCAGCACCAGTTCTCCACAGGCGTCGGCTGTGCCCACGGAGCAAAGTGGTTTCCAGGATGATTTCCCCTTGGAAGACTTTACAATGCTGGTCAAAGTTGTTTCCACTGTTTCTTTGCTTTTTGTGAGCTGTTTAAAGGGGTCGATAGACACATAACGTCTTTCACAGGAGCATTTATGAGGTTTTTTTAATACCATTTTTAAAATTTTAGGATTGGAGAAAGGACTTATGACTTTAAATTTTTTGAATTCCTTGGAATTTACCAATCAGGTATAATAGTTATATATCTTAGGCCATGACTCAGATGTGGCAAGAAATATAGTTTTATTTTTGTTTTTCTATAACTCAGCATAATTTTTGTATTGAGTTTCCAATCAACCAAGCTGGCAGAGGCTAATTCTTCAACGCTTAGGGATCCGCTCTTCCTCTTTGGTGAACTGAAAGTCTGAGGGCAGCGCTGTAAGACAGTGTGTGGGGGTGCATCTGGTGCCGAAGCCACCTGTGCTCGCAAGTCTGACCTGCCACGGTCTCCACAGTCAGGCCGTCCCACAGGTGGCCCACACGGAGCGCAGCATCCTGTATCATCGAGGGACACGTGTTTCACCTTGTCCTCTGGGCTGGTCACTCTCTCCAATACTGGATGTCCTGCTGGCGGGGTCTTCCTGCCTCTGTGTGTCGCTCTGGGGCATGAGAATCTTGCCAATACTGTGCAAAGCTCTGTCTCCCCAGATCCGCTCCAGAGTTCTCACCTGTCTTGGTTTTGCTGCCGCCTTGGGGTTCCTGCTAGGAACCAGGGAACAGGACCCATGGCCAACTACAACTCTATGCTCACCCTTTCTCCTTGCTTTCCAAAAGCCTGAAGAATCTCCACAACGACGAGGACATGGTGGTGGTGGTCAGGAGAAAAGTGAAGGCTCTCCTTCCACCCCTGTTTTCTTAAACACTTTGCTGGAATCTCCTCCGTTCTCCTGAGGTATTAGGGTTTTAGATCTCAGAGCAAGGAGGAGACTGGCAGGCTGTTTCCTCCTTGTCCTGATTCCTGTCTTTCAGGAGGCCAGGAGCCCAGGGCATTTCATCTGCAATGGAATGAGGAGCAGAGGGTGGGAGTAGAGAGTGTAAAATATGGTGATCATGGAAAAATAAAATTCAGTGGATATTTTTAATGCCCTGCACCACCACATAGCTGTGAGAAACCCACATTCCAGTGGTGACTGTGAGTCCTAATGTTTTAAGGCATCCCTTTCTTAGGTTTTGTTCAATTGATTAATATACTCTGACAGTTTTATCCCGTGCTCGTAGGAGCCACGTCTTATTTCTCTCTCTCTGCTTTCTTGCCTCCTGTCCTAACTTCTCTGGGCCCAGCACAAGGCTTGATACACTGCAAGTGCACATCAGTATTTGTTAAATAAGTGAGTGAACGCTTTTCAGATTCCTTAATAAAATCCATAAAACAAAAAACCCGACTCCTTTGAATTGTCTCCTGCGTATGTCTCTTTGTTTGGGTTTACTGATATAAAGCATAGACTTCAATTGTTCTGACACATTACCACGGGTGTCTGCATTGCAGAGATGCAGGCAAACAGATGCTAGCATGCATGCCACAAATGGTTGTCTGCAAGTAGTGTGTATAAATCAGACTGTTCAGCCTGGAATCAGTTCAGTACATGCCTATTACGCTATTGAAGATTTGCTGATTAAATCACCCAAGCCGAAAACAGTTACAGTAATTCCAGACTCCAATTGGATTCCAATGTCAAGGCAGATCATTCACGAGTGCTGAGCTCATTTAAGCCTGGGAAGTAAACATCACAGGAGAGCTGTTTGCTTTCCGTACACTCTATTGCTCAGTCCTTGCATTCATCATTGTGTCTAGCAAATCGCACATCAAAATGCCATTAAATAATGTTGTTGAATAGGTTTTCTTCTTCTGCACAATTGACTATAATGTGACCTAATAGACTGTGTTAATACTTCAATGGAAATTCATAGTCTCTAAAGAGAGGTCTCCAAATCTTTTTTATTTTTCTTTTGTTTCAAGAGAGGCAGTTGCTGCAGAGGGATGTGAAATATTATTTCTAAATGTGGAACCAAATGAAAGTTCAAACTTGACTGCGTAGCTGACTGCAAATCTGAAAGAAGGCTGTGGTGGCGTTACGTCTGGGAGAGTGGGACGCGTCTCTGGGGGCCCCGTTACTCCGTGGGAAGAATAATGGATTTGGTATCAAGGAAATTGGGCTCTAGGCCTGCCCCCACCCCTGGGCACTGCTGGGACATGGGACAATCCCCTGAACTAATATTTCTGGTTATTTCCGTAAGTGTGAAGCAAGAGGTCTGATCTCTAATTTCTATGGCTTTATAAGCAAGAAATGTTAGATCACGGACTTTTGCATTTATTTTCTCAATGGCTTCTTAGCTGGGAATAGAAGAAAGTAATTTGGGATAACAACTTTGAAAGGCATCCAGGCCTTAGGATTTTTCGAAAGATACTGCGAAGAGTACGGTTTTGTAATTAAACAGAGTTGGGCTTGATTTCTGGAACTGCCCTTCAGTCAGGCAAGTCCCTCCATCTGGTTGACTCAGCTTCCTAAGCTACAAGATGGACGTGATATCACCTAACGCGAAGGGTTGTCATAAGGATTAGAGAAAACTTGTGTAAATCACCTAGCAGAATCTTCAGCACATAGTAGATTGTCTATAAATGTGGGAAAATCTTATTATCAGCAGTTAGATCAAGTCACAGTAAAAGAAGCAGGGGGATGTTACTGAAGACACTGAAGTTTTTAGAATTAAAGTGTGGTCAAAAGGAAAGAGATGCCTGAAAGCAGCTTCATCACAGTGTCACTGGGCCCTGAGGCTCCTGGCAGATGTGCAGTTTGTGATTCATTAATGATGAGGAGGGACAGAATCTATTATTGGCATCCAGTTGCAAAAAAAGGTGGTATATTTGAATCTCTTGAAATATAACAACAAATATCCCTTTTTAAATAATAGACTGTGTTTTTAGAGCAGTTCTAAGTTTATAGAAAAATTGAGCAGCTAGTAGAGAGAATTTCCATCGCTCTCCTCAAAACATAGTTTCCCCTACTTTTACATCTCTTTAAGTCCATAGTTTACATTAGGATTCACTCTTTGTGTTGTACACTCTGTGGGTTTGGACAAACACAAAATATCATATATCCACCGTTAACAATATCATACAGAGTAGCTCCATCACTACTAGTATTTACTCAAATGAAGTGAAGCCTTACGTCCACACAAAAACCTGCACATCGATGTTCGTAGCAGCTGTCTTCATAACTGCAAAAATTGGAAGCAACTAAGATGTCCTTTAATAGGTAAATAGCTAAATAACCCGTGGCACATCCATACCATGGGATATTTTTCAGTGATAAAAAGAAATGAGCGATCAAGCCACAAAAAGACAGGGAGGAAACCTAAATGTATATTGCTAAGAAGCTGATCTGAGAAGGCTACATCCCGTATGATTCCAGCTCTGTGACGTTCTGAAAAAGACAAAACTACTGACAGTGAAAGATCAGTGGTTGCCAGGGGCTGGGAGGAGAGGGGAGGAACAGGTGGAACACGGAGGACTTGCAGGCAGTGAAACTGTTCTGTGTGACTTTGCAATGATGCATTCATGTCGTTACACATTTGTCAAAATCTGTACAATGTACAATACAAAGAGTGAGGTCTAATATAAACCATGAATTTTAATTAATAATAATGTATCAATATTGGTTCATCAATTGTAAAAAATGTACCTCACCAATGAATGATGTTAATAATAGTGTTAATAATAGGAGAAACTGTGTGGGAGAGGGAGGATGCGGGAACTTTCTTTACTTTCTGTGCAGTTTTTCTGTAAACCTAAAACTGCTCTAAAAAATAAAGTCTATTTAAAAAAGCGTAAAGCCACTGTAAATATACTGTTATGGATGATTGCAAATATTGATATGTTAGATGAAAAATCAATATGCAGTACAGTATATAGTATATTCTATAATTTCAATTTTTAATAATATGTATATGCTTCTATGTACAAAAAATATCTATGGAAGGATATGCATGAAACTGATAACTTGGTTAATGGGGCAGGGATGAAAGCCACATTTACATTTACTAGATGCCATTTTGCACCTCTTGAATTTTGTAACATGTACTTGCTGCCTATTTAAAATCATAAAATAAATAGATGAAATTAGCTAAGAACAAAGGAGAGAGAATGGCAATAAAATGGTATAAAATAATAAAATATAATGGCTATAAAAAGGCAGAACCAAAAATTCATATCTGCTAGACAATTTAGAAAGCTGAAATAACAAAAAATGTAAACATAAGATGATCTAACAAATTACACAATATAAGAAAATAGCCATAGGAATAAAATGGTAATTTAAGTACAAAAAGAAAAGGCAAAATAAAATAGCAAAAAAGATATATTTTGATATATATGTGCTATTAAGTAAGAAACAATAGCAGAAGAATTAATTAATTAGAATAAAATTTGTAAAGTAAGGAATTCTCTATAAAGATTTTAGCACAAATATTTAAATAGCATTGCCTTGCAAGTTTCAGATGCAGATACCTGTAAAAATTCATATAGTTGTCATCTCAGAGGCCGCAGTTCACTGAAGGGAATCACGAAGGTTTGACATCTCTGTGAGGAATTATGCAACTTTAGCACCTAAAAATAAAAGATATATCTATATCTACATATCTACATCTATATCTATATCCTCATCTATATCTATATTTATACCATCTATATATGTATCTATATAAAATTCAAGCCACTTCACTGCCTTCCCACAGGTTTGAAACCCCACCCGCCTTCTTTTGTTGGTTCTCCACAATGACAATGACATGAGTACGATTAGCCCTGACCCCAATCATTTGGGTCCCAGCAGGTGACTGTACTTGATCCTGCAGGCCATGGAGAATTTTGAAGAGGCGTGTGATGGAGTCGAAGCCATTCCTTCGGTGGATGAATTCAAGTCTTGTGAGGAGGACAGAAAGAGATGCAAAGAAATAGGAGGCCACCGTGACATCCCAGCAGAGAAATGATCAAGACCTGCCCCCGAGAGGGGACAACAGACGCAGGAGGGGAGCACAGACCTTGACAAAGACCGTGTGGGAGGTGATGGAAAGGAACGAGTGAGGTGACCTGAGGTTTTGAGTGCTGGTCACTGAGAAATGCTGGTGTGATTACAGAAATGGGGAGAAAAGAGGGAACTGTGTATTTACGTGATTTGTTTTTACTTTTAGGAAAGATATAGCAATACATTATCAGTGTGAATTTCACATCACAATAAGAAATGGGAACCTAATTGGCCCATAATATCAGGAACACTACAGCTTATAGGATGCTTTAAATTGTAGAGCTATGTTCACAGAAGAAGATGTACGTGTGTGAACAATGCATATTTTGGTTTTTTGGCAAACAAGCTGTATACTATATTGGTGGTTTATAATAAAATTAAGAGAAATGATTTGTACGGGGAATGGGAGCAGCTTAAAAGCGACGTTTGCAATAACAGTCTTCCATCTGACTATAGGTCAACAAGAAATTCCATGGTTACAGAAGTGTAGAATTTGGATGGCTTCCTTTGGGGTAGAAAAGCAAATTGAAATAAAATGTCCAGTTTTAATAGAAGCCGCAGCTGCACATTTACTTGTTAACAGTAACGGTGATAAGTGAGGGAAGGTCCTTATGCGTCAGGAGCTCCTGGGGTCCCCTGAAAGGTTCATTTAGGCCGCCTCTTTAAGGCAGGAAGAGCGTGTCCTTCTCCCCTCTTTTCCTGCACAACGAGGGCTTTGATCTGCTACTTTCTCCTCTCACTTCTCTACTCCCACACGGTCCTTTTCAGAAGAGCTGCTGGCAGTGTTTGCATCTCATACTTTCAGCTCCTCTGGCACTTGCACTTGAACCCTATCCCCTGCTCTGCGTGAAGGGTGTGTGGCTGCTCCAGAGGCACAGGGCCCTGCGGACTGTGTGCGCGGAGGGGTGTCAGGTGCGTGTGTATTGGGGCTTGACATCGTCTCAGTTCTCCCCAAATTATAGCAAACAAACTACCCACAACCCAAGCAGATATTTGTGCTATTTTCGTCTGAGAAAGAAATGCTCCCCAATCTATGTAGCTCCGGGGTAGCTTCTGCTGCCTGGGATAGTGGCATTGTGCACAGAAGATACGAAGTTGATCATCTCCCTCACAGCCCAGACTATAGGACTCAAAACAGTTATGCTAACCATTAAAGGGGCAAGTAAGGACCTAAAATATTGCATCTAAAGGGAGAATATATAGGTTCTAAACAAGGGTTTGAGACATTTTCCAAGGGGCAAAATACAAAGTTTAGCATATCGATTTCATGATATTTTTAGAGGTCCTTAGAGACTTCTGTTGCTTTATTTTTTCAATGTATTTGATATAGTTAAGGAGGCCACATAAGTGGCCTCTGTGAGATGTTGCTATAAATGCCCGATATTGCAGCAAGGCTTGGCTACTTGGAGCCCTTGGCAGGGAAGAAGGAGGGGAAGGAAGGATTCATCATGATGGGTGCGGGGCCCAGGAGGAACTTCAGGCAGGAGAAGCTGTGTGTGCTGGGCCCAGAACAACAGGAAGGAGGTAATAAAAAGCTGCAGGAGCAGGTTGGGGCAGGAGTTGATGACATGGGTGGTCATGCATGGCTCCACAGAGAAATGCACATCATAGCATCCTGGCTCCTCTTTGGGATCTGCTTGGTGGCACAGAGGAACTCTGTCACATGTTCATGCAAATCTTCCTGGAGTCTAATTTGGTTTAAAAAGGTTTTCTCAAATGGCTTAAATTTTGTATATGAACGAGGGATGGCTTCATGGAGCAAAGGAACCCTATAATTACTGCTAGTAATATTTAATGCTTTTTTTTTAAAGAACGCTCTAATTTTTTTGTCCTTAGAATGGGCGTGGTTTTGGAGTTGGAGAGACATACTCCTGATTCTGCCCTATGTGACCTTGGATGCATCCGGAGGATTAGCTTCCTTGTCAGTAAAATAGGGAAGCTAATTTTGGGCTCACAGAGCTGGAGTCAGGCCAAATGGGAATCTGTGGGCTGCGGAGCCGAGCTGTGGGGAGCTCAGTCCCCGAGCTTGGGGCTGGAACACCAAGCCTCTTCTGAGCGCCACCTGACGGGGTCCTTGTGCGGGCAGAGTTACCAGTTTGAATGTAGATGAACATTAGTTTTGAATTTTGTCTTTAAATTTATGTGACAAGTATTTTAAACCTCTCTTTGCCACAGACAGGACAGTCTCTCTTCTGAATGTGATCTTTAGCTCCTGAGTTTTTTTGAGGATGAGATAGCTCAGAAGAGCCTCTTTGATTACATGTGGTGTGGCGCTTGGGCATTTTTGAAACCCAATACGCAAGCAATGAGAAATGACTCATATTTGAAATTCCTGTCGCAATACAATGTGGCCTCTGTGCTGGTGGGGAGCTTGCAGATGAATGATATCTGGGCTCCTGAATACCGGGGAGCTCACACCCATCCTCCCACGGAGAGTCAATATAGCCCAGCGGTACCCAGGCCATAAATAGCCCGAGGATCTAAATTCCTTCATGGTATTTAGAAACAACAGTTGCGGGGAGAAAAGTCCATGGTCATGACAATATTGCTTAATTGATATTTTATTTTTTCCTTCTATGATGGTCATTTAAAATATTTATTTTTATCTTTTTCTTATTAAGCAATGGAATTTAGATTATACAGAAAAAGACGACATTAAAATAAAACAACAGAAATTACCCATAATCATGCTGCCCAGTGATATCCACTGTTAATATTTTTGTTTTATAATCTTTCAATCCTTTTTTTCTAGGCATATAAATATTTAAAAACCAAAGAAAATTACAGCACACAGGACATACCAACTTAGTACCAGTTTTCCTCATTTAATATAGCGAAGGCAACATCATTCTTGTTTTTCAACAACTGCAAAACCATTTTTTATGTCTGTATAGTATTCCATCAGATGGTTGTGGAACAATTGACTTTTCAATCTGTTATTGTTGCACACTTTGATTGTTTCCAGTGTGTGAGTATGATAAACAATTCTGTGACTAGTATTCTTATGCCTAAACGTTTCTGTGCTATATCTGATTATTTCCTTAGAACAATGTCTCATAGTGAGGGTCTGCCAAAAGGGTATGTACAATGCAAATGTTTAGGTGTGTAAATTGTCCTCTCACAGTTTCTGCAATATACACATTCACCATCAGGGTAAAAGTGCGCACGGCCCTGTGCTCTTGAAAACACTACTATTATTTCAAAACATCTTTACCAATTTTATAGAGAAATTATACTGTCCTCTTCTTGCTATCAATGTGTATTTCTTTGATTATTCTTTACTTTACAGATGAGTTAATGAAGATTCAGTAAATTTGAGTGAGTTATCCATCAGGGCATAGATAACACACATAGAAAGCTCTGGATCCCTGCTCATTCCCTGATATACTGTTTTCAGTATTAAAGTCCTCTGTGGGCCAGGAACAGTGGTAGGCTCCAGAAATGCCAACATATGGGCAGTGTGGTCTCTGCTTTCAGGAACTCCCTGTTAGGAGGTGAGGGAGAGGCTGCAGGGATGCCTAGGATGACGTGGGAGCCTCAAAGGGGTGTGGGAGGGCAAAGATTTCCCAGCCAAAGAATTTCTTGAAAGATGGCAGGTGGTAGGAAAGAAAGGAGGCAGGGAAAGGAGGCAAGGGGCAGGAGGGACCATGTGAGGAGGGCGGATCCAGGGTAGGGGACCCCCCTCAACTGTTGAGGTGGCACAAGAGCAGGCAACAGCCTGAAAGGCCTGGAGGTCTGCCAACGCACAGGGAAGCCACATCCCAACTCCTTGGGTATTAACTGCGCACACGTAGATTTAGGCACCTCCTAACTCTTCACTGCGAAAGAGCAGGGTTGGGGAGGGAAGGAGGAGAGGACAGGAGTGATGGGTGGGAAGTGGAAACCTTCCTCTCCCTGGCCTTGAGCTGAAAGGGCCCCCAAATCTATAGACATGTCAAGACATCCACAGCGGCCATGGATGCGGAGTCCTGCAGTCTGGCTGTTCAGGTGGACTTTCCCAGGATGGCCGTGAGATGCCCTTGACTTCCCCTCTCTGGTCTGTGTGTGTGTGAAAGGCAGAAGTGTTGCCTGAAAGATACGGATTTGCAGAGCCGCAAGTGCGGGGGGCACAGGAGAAACCAGCAAAGGGGCTTTGGGTCCTTTCAACAGCGACAGTGGTCTCTGAGGTGCCATTCGAGCTGCCGCTGAGAAAGAAGGAGAACGACCCAGAGTGTGGGTATAAAAAGGGAGGTAGTCCAAGAAAACACCACGCAGCAGGGCTGTCGGTGGGGCGGGGAAGGAGATTTAACGATCCCACAGTTTCCTTTCCAGAGGCTGCAGCTCTGAAACTCTTCTTTCCTGGGGTGAAAGAAACAAGTGCTGTCCCGTGACGATGGAGCAGCGTTCCTGTCGGGAGCTGTGTTCTTACTGACTTTGAAGGGGATGGCTCTTTCCATGCTGAGATACTTATTTCTTCTTCTGAGGGGGAGATTTTTAGGAAGCTAGAAAGAGAGGCTTCATGCCTGCGGGGAGAACTTTCATCGACTTGCTAAAAAAATACATTAAAATATTTAGTGCATGTCTTGAATGTAACCCGGCCCTCCAGAGCTATTTCTCTCGTGGAGGGATCACGACTGATTCCAGAAAATCTTGACATGTGCTGGTGTCCACAAACAGGGACCACTGCTGATTGAGGAGGAGATGTCACTTCCCTTCTATTACAAAAACTATTGGAATGGATTTTTGTGCCTGAAAATATGTTTTGTAAGGGTGGAGGCATCCTCATCTTCTTGTTTTAAGACCGCTTAACTGTTTCTAGCAATAACTGGTGGTCATTAAATGTTTATTGATTCAGTGAATGAAATATCAGCACAGCTTCTACCGTTGAAAGGCATTATGCCCACGCTTCACCCTAAGTCTGACAGGAAACAGGCATTTGTCCCTCCACACGCTTCAAAGCAGAATGAAAAGGCTAGGGCGGCTTCCATTTCCACCCTAAGGGTTAGCTGGCTTGTTTGTAGCCATCAGCCACCTGATCAGGAATAGAGAAAGGCAGACTACGCTTCAGAGTTTGCCCCGAAGTGAGAACTTTCAAGAATCCTGAAAGGATGCAGACTGATGCTGTGGGGTTAGGAGTACGTATGTCCGTTTATGTGAACTCACTCCCTAGAGAGAGAAGAAAAGGAAATAGACTACTACAGAGTCCTAGAGAAAGCTTGGTACTGGAGTTAACAGAGTGCCCAGGACATAAGAGAAGTCAAGGGGTGGCATTGGGGTTGACGTTGGGAGAAGAGTGGTGATGAATTCCTCTAAGGAGGAGCAAAAGGCGTGTTCCCTGGGACTATCACTGGTTCTCGAAGATGTATGGCAGCAGTGACCATGTGATAATGGACAACAGTGGGTAAGTCTTGTAGAAACCTCACATTGTTGCACTAACTTTACCTTTGTTAACTGTACCAGAAAGCTCAGCAGCTGGAACAGAGCAGAAACTCTATGGGAACAGCAAGTAGTTGACAGAATATGAACTTGGGTTTGTGGAGGCATGGGGGTAGGCACATCTTTGGTCAGTGGGCAACGACGTTGAGGTTGAAAGGACTTGATGGCTCTTCTCTGAAGAACTAGAGGGTTATCCTCTGATCCTTCTATTGAGGCTAATTTCTCCTAAGATGCCACCCTATACATTAAATCAGGACATCACACCTAACGTATGGAAAGTTTAGCACTGGTAGTTTCAGACAGTGCTGTTGGAATATTCAAATGGAGATAGTTGAATGATAGAAAAATATTGCCAAATAATCGACTTAACATATTAAACAAGTTAACTCACACATCAGAGTCAAAATTTCATGAGTATTATTGCATAGAGGGAAGATAAATTTTCCAAAACGTAAATTGATTAAAAAGTAATAAACATAGATATTTCTTGAATGTGGCTTTTTGGGGATAGATTATTTTCTCATTCCAGTTTTTCCTCTACTAGTTAGACACCATTTGCTTGGTAGTTACTCTGAAAATTGAAAAAATGCATATTTAGCTTTTCAAAGTGTAAATTTTACCAAAAATTTTATACATCTCCTGGAAAATGAATACCTTTGAAGATTTTAACTCCGTTTCTACTTCCTTCCAATTCACGTTATTCTTGACTTGTATTTTACATCTAGCTTCTTTCTCTTAACCTTAACGACTATTACTATTACTTTTACATGTTTACCACTTTCTTGATCTTCACCTTTCTTCTGGTTTAATTACATCCTTTTATGAGGGTCTAATATTGTGTAACTCTCTTAGTTTTGTTTCTCTAAAAATGTCTTTATTCCACCTTATTCTTGAAAGGTTTTTCCCTAGAACTTCTAGGTTGGCATTTATTTTATTTTAGTCCATTGAAGATATCATTCCACTGGCACCTCTCCTTTGTTGTTGCTGTTGAGATGTCAGCTGTCAGCATCGCTCTGCCCTCCTGAAGGCATGCTTTTTATTCACTGTCTTATGTGTGTGTGGTTGGTTGTTTTTTAAATTTTCTCTTTGCCTCTGATTCTTACAGTTCACCATGACATGCTCAAGTATGGGTTTATTTTTTTATCCTACTATGGATTTGGAGAGCTTCTTGTTGTCTTGTCTTTGACAGGGGGAATCCTCAGTCATTATCTTAAAATATTACCTACAATATTGCCTCTGCTCCATGTTCCTTCCCCTCTCCTGTTGGAAATCCAGGTAGATGGACGTGAGAATGTCTCACCATGTCCTCCATGTTGTGTAGTTACTTACTTATTTCCACCTCTTTGTTTTTCTGTAATGCATGCTGGGTAATTTCTTCTGACCAATCTGCCAGTTCACTAACTCCTACTCCAGCTGTTTCAAGACAGTGGCTAAATAGCCAGTAAATTTTATATTTTATTCATTGTCTCTTTCAATGTTAGAAGTTTCCATTGTTTCCTTTCTCTTTCAATGTTAGAAGTTTCCATTGTTTCCCTTTTCACACATGCTAGGTCATTTTTAATATCTTTCTTTCCCTGAGACATTTTCAAGCCTCTTATGACTTTGTATGTTATGAGAAGAGTGGTTTGAAAAAACTTTCTCTGATTATTCTTATGTCTGGACTCTCTGTAGAGCTGTTTATTTCTCCATTATTTCTGCTAGTTTTCTTTAATGGTGCTTTATTTCTCTGTTTGTTTGGTTATTTTTACTGTGAATGCTTATTTTCCTTGGAATATTATTGTGAGAATTCTTTCAGGAATAGGAGGGGCTGGGCTTTTTTTGTAATCAGGCTCTGCGGACTATATCATCTTAAGCTAAATTCACGGCTTGAGTTTTTCAGATTGCAAATTTATGCAAGAGTGCCTTTTCCCAGGCTCTGCTCAGTGCCAGTGAAATTTCCTTGCTGACATGTGGGGG
This sequence comes from Tapirus indicus, assembly GCA_031878705.1. Taxonomy (NCBI): domain Eukaryota; kingdom Metazoa; phylum Chordata; class Mammalia; order Perissodactyla; family Tapiridae; genus Tapirus; species Tapirus indicus. Next base: position 4,516,491 of record CM062923.1, on the reverse strand, counting down.
TGTCGGTGGTGTGGGTTTACTTTTAGTTTATCCTTCCCTTGAAGTTACAGCTCCTTTAAGGTCTTGTTTTAGGTGGGAAGGTCTTCTATTCGTGGACACAGGTGGCTTGCGTCCTGAGCCTTCGCTCCTTTTGCTGTCACTTCACAAGGCCTTATAAACTGAAGCTCAAATTCAGTTCTTTGGTGAATTCTCTAAGGGCAAAGGGGCTTCAGCATTCAGCTTACTTTTCTGGGATCATGACTTCACTTAGATTTCGGTCTGGTAATTCCTTACTGTCTTGTGTGCTCTTGATGCTTTTAAGAATATATATGTTTTCCTGTCTTACCCAGAATTGCCTGCTGTTTTCAGCAGTGTTGATATGAATAACCAAGCATACTTTTTAATGGAAACGTACAATTACTCTTTTACTGTCCACTCCTAATCATCCTAAGGATCTAGGAATGATTGATTTATCTCTTTAAGCAAGTAAGACTCAAACGTATTCCAAAAATAGCTGGTCTACTTTTATAAAGCTATCCTATGTTAAAACAGACTCAATACATAAATGGCAGTAAACAAAATAATCTGCAGCGTGGTCGAAAGGTGTGTAGGATCTTGTAGTCTTCCTAAATGCCAGTGATCACCAAGGAGTTTAACAAATAAAGGTGTTTTAAGTGGTCGGCTTGAATCTTTGATGCACCCTAAATATATTTTTATCATGTGTCTCTGACCCGTAACTCTTACCTGACTCTGTTTCAGGCATAGGAGTTCGAGATTGTGGTTAGTTTAAGTGGATGCTCCATCAATACGTACCCAGGTGAGTGGATGAGGACCTGGTCGCTCGGCAGGGGAGCATTCGCATTTGTAACCTCGTACAAACAGTACTTGATCAGGTCTCTCAGAGTGTTTTGCTGAGCATCCGATAAGATAAAGACACGATGTGCTCTGTAAACGGAGTTTCTATACACGTGTAAATATATTCTAAGAACTGGTAGGATACAGAATGAACAAGAGGAATAAAATTCAACTTTTATGTTTCTATTTCATCGATTCCAGGAAAATTGAGTGAAGCCACTCACTACAACACGCTGCCCTGGCTTGATCACTATTGTACAAAACCAGCTATTTGCAGAGAGAAGACTCAGGCCCCCGACAGCACCTTTATTTCCACATTGCTCAGCCTCTGATTTCCATATGCACGCTGTGTTTTCCCAGAAGTTCTTCTGAGTTATGTAGACATTACTCTGTTCAATAGATTTCATTTAGTTCTTTTTTGAACTGTAAGTCCTGATGCCCATGCTGTGCATTTAGGATGGGGGCACAGGCTCTGCACCTCTGGGGGACAGCCCCAGGAGGGTCTTAGCTGGCCCCTGAGTGGAGCATTTGCTTGCTGGCTGCAGTTCATCTGTACCAGGGAGTGTGAGGTGCCCAGCCTTGGGTGCAGACGTCTAAGTCCCAGTCTTTGACGTTTGTAGCGATAGGATATTGGCAAATTACTGCACCTTTTTGCACTCACTTTTTTCATTGAAAAACAGGAAGAAAGAATATCTTCTTAATAGAACTTGGGAGAATCAAATGGAGCATTGTATATGATATTCCTTTGTAAATTGTAAAGCAAAGTACACAATTTTAAATGTATTCATTCTATCTCTTTATTCCATCTTGCTCCAAAAAAACCTATGTGACTTATGCAGGTGATATATACACAAAAAGAGAATTTCTTAAATATAAATGGGATATCATGGTGTACAAATACGGTTGCCTCCCACTGTGACAGAACCTTCAAGAAGCCATTCCCTCCTTCTGTTAAGCCACTGACTTATGGAGAATTGAGTATGTGCAAAAGGGGCTGCCAACAGCAGAGGTGGACTGAGTAAAGCAGATGGCCCTCCCCAGTGTGGGTGGGCATCATCCACTCCAGGGAGGCCCGAGGAGAACAATGGGTGGAGGATGGCTGGATTTGCTCTCTGCCTGACTTCATGAGTAGGGGCCTCCATCTTCTCCGTCCCTTCACACTCCTGGTTCTCCAACCGTCATACCCAGACAGAAATCTACCCTACCTGTTCTCTGGCTCTCAGGCCTTGGAACGACACCACCAGCTTTGCCGGGTCTCCAGCTTGCAGATGGCAGATTGTGGGACGTCTCAGCCTCCATAATCATGTGGGCCAATAGAGTCAATCGCAATGTCTGTCTAGGTATATACATCCTATTGGTTCTGTTTCTCTGGAAAAGCCTGACTAACTCCCAGGCGATGTGTACAGTGTCCATGGGCCAGGGCTGGGCACCTAAGAGGAACCTCAGGAATTATCACCAAGCATGGAAACACCAGTGCTAAGGGGGCATTGTGTGTAAGGCAGGAATAGAAAGCAGAGAGCCACTGTGGTGGGTTAAGTTTGGGGGGGCTGCAGCAGGAAACGAGGCTGAGAGGTGGGACCTGAGAGCACAGGTCTTGGGAGATATGCTGGGTCGGGTCCTGTCTGTCAATGAGCCTTCAGTGTCCCGTGATCACAGACTCCTTCGGTAAGGCCCACAGAGAAGTGCGTTCCCATGTTATATAACACTGGGGAAATTCTGAGGTGTTCGCAGAGGATCTGCCAGCAATGCCATGAGGAGCCATTTAAAGGCAACTCACAAAGAGGGGACACACTGGGCAGTGCCCTGCTCTGTCAGGAAGCTGTGGGGGCACACATGGTCAGAGCGGCCTGCCCCAGGACACCAGCAGCAGGAGGGAAGGCAGAGCTGACTGCATGGGTAGGAGGCCAGCGAATTGGGGTGGTTGACTTGACGTAGGGACTGAGAGGAGAGAAAGGATTTTAAAGATGTTTCTGACGCTCTGAGTCAGAATGCCATCCTTAGTTCCTGCAGTACCTGCCTTACAGCAGGTGTGATATTCACAGTATTTACTGACCAGTATGAGAAAGACTGGCTGGTCAGCACAGACAGCAGCATTGGAACAGGGCTGCAGGATCCTGGGGGCCACCCTGCAGTTTCCAGTGTGTCCAGGAGGTCCCTGCGGGAGACCTTGGCAGCGGGGAGCAGGAATGGAAGTATTTGGATACTTTAACACATGGAATATGTGTGCCAAGTCATACCTGGTGACCATTAGAACTTCTCACAGGTTTTAAAGTTTCTAAAGCATACATTTCCTCATTTATGTTTTCTTGTGATGTGCTGCAATCACAGATGTCTACATCCTTTCCATCTCACAAGACGAGGGGGCAGAGGCTTATGGACTGTAGCATCACAAATCTGAGTAATCTCAAGTTCAGAAGGAAATCGAGTCCCGGGCCCATGGATTCACATGCACACCACCGTTCTCTCTGGTCCACAGCCGTCAAGGTGCAGAGGCAGCTTCATTCTCCGTTCATCGAGCAGGGAACTCGGAATCCATCCTGTCACCCTGGAAATGGCAGTCAAGGGACCTGAAATAGGCCCATCTGGAAAATCAACTGATGACAGTGACTTCCTATATAGTTAGAACAATAATAAAGGAGAAAAGAGAATCCAATCACTTGACCAAGTCCCTGGTGGAATTTGCCTATCATTCAGGGTCTTTCCACTTTGTGAACAAAACAAATGTTATAGAAAAACATTTACAGAAGGATAAATACAGCAGTTAAAATGAGAGAACTTCTACTTGTGGATGTATTTCATAAATATCTGAAGTGGCATTCCTCTGATCTGTTAAAATTTGTTGCATGTAAGGGACATGCTTCCTCAAGAATATGTGACACATCACAAGGACCAAAGAGGTTTTTGGTTTGTTTGGGATAACTATAAACATATAGACATTCCTGTTCAAACAAGTAACGAGCATCTAGCTATGCTTATTTTTACACTCAAGTCAAAAAATAAAACCTTCTTAATCTTGTTAGATTCTTTCAAGATTCTTTCCAATTTCTAAATAAAATATTGTGGGCTTATGATGAATAATTTACTGGAGAAATGGGTATGGAGTTAATGACCAGAAGATATCAATGAGATGTGGAAGTCTAGTAATGAGCCAAATCTCCATGGGATGGACTAGATACCATTATAAAAAACATTATAAGAAATTACACTAACATTGTAAGAAATTTAAATAGAAAGAGCACATTTCTCTACTTTCTCCATACGCCCTGATTTGTCTGATCCTGTCCATTCTATCCTTTGAGCCTCAAATGACACCCCTTTTTATATTCTTTCTAGAATAATTCGGTGGGGGGAAAGGAAACGTGCTCTGTGAGGCACAGAGGACAGCAAAGGCATGGGTGTGTGCAAAACTACAACTTGACATCGTTCTCTGTGATTCCGTGAGCTAGTTGTTCAGCACGTTGGCTTTGGCTTTTGGTGAACTGTTTACAGTAAATTGCCTGAAGTCTAGTTTTCCCCCCAGCGCCACATCCTGCTTCTCCAGTATGTTAGATTTCTGATAACGGCATCACTGGCTATGCAGCCATCCAACCTGCAAACCAGGGAGCCCTTATCACTCTTCTCTCTCCTGGGATCCATTCGAACACTAAGTACTGCTGATTACATCATCACCTGTCTCTCTCAAGTCTGTCTTCTCTTTCACCCCCGTGGAGCAGTCTTCAGAACTTCCTCTAGGGCTGTGCAGTTCTAACTCTGCCCTTCAGTCTCCATTGATGCCTGTCCCAGGTGCTGAGCATACTGTTGGGAAGAAGACAGACAAAAGAAATAAGAAGACATGGGATGTTAGAAGGTGATAAGTGTTGTGGAAAAAATAAAGCAGGAAATGGAGACAGGGATGTAATTTTAAATGAGGATGTCAGGGGAGGTCTGATTGAGATGTCAACAAATGTCTGAAGAGCATTCAGGGAGGGGAAGAGGCAGCCTTAGCATCAGCAGGGTGCAGAGTGTCTGGGCAAAATGGAGGTCGTGTGGGGGCTGAGAGATGTAAGGGGTGCCCTGTGGTGAGTGGCTGAACAGAGACATTTCGGGTGTGAATGGGGAGACATTGGAGGATCTTGAGCAGAGGAGTGAAAAGGATACAATTCACGTTTGTACAAAAATGCCTCGGATGTTGTGAAGAGAATAAACTCTGGGGAAAAGGATGAAGACTGAACCAGTCAGGAGCTATGGGAACAACTTAGGAGGGGTGGTGGCCAGTGCCAGGGTGATAAGGTGACAGGAGGTTGGACTCAATATATTTTGAGGGTGAAGCTAAGATGATTTCTTGATACATTTGGTGCAGGATGTATGAGGGAGCAGGAAGGAGGGAGAAAAGATTCAAGGTTGGATGTAAGTTTTTTGCCTTGAGTGACTAGAACAGTGTGGTTTCCACTAACTAGGATGGGACAGGTAAATGTGGAGCAAGTTTGCAGGGGATTATTAGGAGTTCAGTTCTAGGCATGTGACATTTAAGATGGCTATTTGACATCCAAGTAGAAATGTCAAATAGTCAGTTGGAAATAGGGGAATTTGCCTTATCAAGGCACTTTATTCAGATAGTTGTAAACATTTCAATTCTGTTTCCCAGTACAGATATAAGTCTTTCAAAGGTGATAACCTGACAACATTTTTAAATTAAGCAATCAGACAAGAGAAACATTTTCAAACAGATTTTACACCATGTTTCCTTCAGAGCACATGTTTCTTTTGAGTTACAGTGACTTTCTCACTGGCTGTTAAATAAGTCCTTTACTTGGAGGTTTAGGTGAGCTGTATGAGTGTGTGCCTCTGCGTGTTTAAATGTATATTCTGTAACGTACTGCTATAAGCCACTTGTCATTACAAAAAAGTTAAGCAAATTTTGTGAGCTCATCTTTTTGTAAGAGAAAAACACAAAATTCATTTTTAAGTTACATCTTTGTTTAATTTGTCAAGAGAAAAACAGCAAACTGCTACCTGAAAAAAAAGATTTTCATATCTATTTCCCAAAGTATATTATTATTCTTTTGTGTGTGTGTCTGTGTGTGAGGAAGGTTAGCCCTGAGTTAACATCCATTGCCAATCCTCCTCTTTTTGCTAAGGAAGACTGGCCCTGGGCTAACATCCATGCCCATCCTCCTCTACTTTATATGGGACGCAGCCACAGCACGGCTTGACAAGCGGTAAGTCAGTCCACGCCCGGGATCCGAACCTGCGAACCCCGCTGAAGCAGAGCATGTGAACTTAACCCCTGCACCACCGGGCTAGCCCCTAAAGTACATTATTTTTGTTAAAAAGATTTCATCATTGTTCATTACATCTTTCTCTTTAGTAGCTTCTAAAACAATTTTTCTTCATTGATTCATTAGAGAAACAGAGTCTAGAAAATTCCACAAACTGAGACCTAGAAGACACATCAGAACTTTTCAACCAACTGATAGCAAACCTCCCACACAGTGTAATTTGTTTTAATACTAATTCCCTTACATGTTTAGTAATATTTTCTATATATCACCTAACAGTAGGTAAAGACAAAGAAATATATATCAGTTAGCTATTATATTTTCCCTTGTTTTATTTATTTAGCGTGTCATTATATTTTCCTGTGTATTATTTCTGCTGTTTGTATCGAAATAATAGGAAAAATAAGCTTTCATGTCATAAATAACAAAATTTCCTCCCAATAGGAGGGAGATTTTTGTCTTTAATTGTTTGGTAAGATCTCTCAAAAGAGACTTTTACATTTTATCATTAAGTTTAATTAAATTCTGTAAAGTAGTTACTTCAGTGTCACATGGCTTTAAACAGGAGTAATCAAATTATACATGTTTTCTGAATACTATTATTCACTTTAAATCTCAAGTTAGATAATGCACTTAAGAGGGTTCAGTGTTGATGATGGTAGATGTAACCTGTATTCCAAAATGCTTTCCTGATAGTTTAGAATTTTGGGTTGTCTTGTTGTTATTTTAAACTGTTGTGTGATGGACAAGAGCATATACAACTAATTGAAGAAATAAAGCTCGGATATGTTCTTGTTCATTTTAGCTTGCATTATCATATTATGTCTAATTTGCTATTTCTTTGCAGAAAGCTTTTTAAGCCACTTAACATTTTAGTGAGGTTAGTTCAGTTAAAAGTAGACAAGTTAATCCTTAAATTCATGGAACTGGGTGAGATGAACTGCATTCCCTAACGATATGCTGTAGAGGAACTAGTGAATGAGGGACCAAGGTCAACTCCCTGGGCTGTGCAACACCCACTTTTCTCTCAGGAATTCAGTGTTCTCACTTGATGTGCAAATCTCTGACTTACGACAGAGTGGGGGGGGGTCCCTCTGCATATTCAATATTAGTAACACTTAAATATTGTCTTATTTTTTAAGATAATAGAAATAAAAATTCTAATTCTAACTTCTACTTTTATTTCCAGAGCCAAACTGATTATTTTTTATGTCCTACTTTGCATATCTTTGGTCCAGTGGACCAGGTAACTCCATATTTCTTCTTGGTTCATACTGGGGTTTGGTTCTCTTAGGATTCCCGGATGAGATAAGCCCCATCACCCACCAACTACTGATGACCTAGACTTCTTCTGGTCTTTGGAGCATTGTCAACACAGTAGTTGAAACAGAAGATCAAAGTTCCACTTGTGGATCTCCTGGATTAGCCTGAGAAGAGGTCTTTGGGACCGGGGTCACAGAGGAAGTGCCCCAGTAAATCGAATGCATATTTCTCCAAGATGATGGCTATACACTGTGAACTTTAAGAAGGACCCTTTCTCCACAATGAGGAAAGAGATCTGGTTGAAAAATACCAGAATACCATCCTGGAACCCATGTGTATGAGCGTGACTCAAATATCAAAGGCTAGTTGCGGGGTTTTTTTTCCCCTAAAATGGCTTTAAGAAAATAAAGTATGGATCTGATTGTCTCTTATACAAAAGCAAGTTGGAATTTGTAACCTGTGTAAATGCTATAATTAAAACCTTGTTTTTACATGGATTCATTATGTTAAATTTTCCACTAATTACTGACTTTTTTTAACGTTTGCATGTGGAGAACATGAGGACATGATTAGTTGGAGTTAAAAGTGTAAGCAGTAATGAGCATATTATGGGTCTCCCTTTGTCTCTCTCTGGTAACTCTAAGCTTCTTGACAATAGGGCCTGCCTTTTTAGAGGTTTAGTACTCTACGCAATTTTCTGTGAGCAAATAAACACATATAGAGTAAAAATGACAATATGCACATACACGTGTTGAATGCACTGCTTCCCTTTACTTCAGTCTTCCGAGTTACAGCTTTTCTCCTCGTGTTGGTCCAAGTGCCTAACTAAAGTACAGAAAGACTTCCTAGATGCAGAAAGCCCAGAACTGGGCTTCTGAAAAATCTCTGGGCTGTGACATTTCAGTTGAACAACTGAAGACTTGGAAAAGGGAGGAAAAAAAGAAACTCTACAAGTCATTTTGCACGTCTTAATTGTGTTCTCTGAAGCTTATTTCCAATGAGCATTTTTTTGCTGGAAGAATCTTCTCAGGCTCTCCTTTCCTGGCAGTTCAACCAGATGTTTGCACATTCATTTTGCTTCCTTGCAGATAATATACACATTGAGAGACATATTTTCTTTGCTTTGTTTCTCCTAGGTCTGGTTTTCCCACAAGATTCCCAGTTGAGTTGGTGGTTTGGGGGCCTGTCTGCCACCTTTGATGGCCAGTGAGGCCATAGGGACAGAGGAAGTTTCCCCAGGACCTGCACTCAGCCCCACCAATGTCTGTCCCAGCTCACTCCCAAGAGGGAGGCAGCCTGGTCCCAGACCTCCTCTCCCTCAAAGCCCCATGGCAAGCCTCTGCCCAGCTCGGCCGGCTTTGTTGTTGGTTTTGTTTTATTTTACTTCCATTTCTTTCTTGTTTCCAACCCAGTTGTCTCTTTTTCTAATTATTCCCAACATGTGCAACTCACAGACCCTGGAAGCAATACCCTGTGGGATTAAAACCACATTTACTAAAATTTCACATAGGCAGAATTCACAGTTGGGGAAGGATTTCAGTAATCCCACCTCAAACCCACACAGGCAGAGAGAGTGAAAGGAGGCTCGGTAACGCGATGACACAAAGACGGTGAGAACAGTCGGGCCAGACACTTGGGCAGACAAGATTGACTCCTGCTTTTCACCTGAACTTCGGGTAATCGCTCTGACAGTTCTGTGTTTGCTGCAACCACAGATAATCAATGTTGAAATAGGATTTCTATACCTAGTTCACCATATCAGAAATAATTTTGTCCTGTGGTCTTCTGTTTTTGAATCAGAAGGGAAGAGCCCTAATTGGAATTGTAAACTCGTCCTTTCTTTCTACTTCTGATTGTTGTTCCCTTCCTCCCTCTCAAGCATTTAGTGCCTTAAGGTTACCTATTCCTGCTCCCAGAACAAGAGGTGCTCCCATCTTAGCCACCCTTTCTTCTTACACGACTTCCAGCATGCGGTATGCGGTGCTCGATAACTACCTTTTCTTCACTTTAAAATTTCTCAACTGTCAGATGAAACTGATCTTATCTAGCAGGCAAGGCAGCGATCTGACAGGAATAGTTCATTACAGGTTAGGAACAATGGCTGGCCACTTAATGAATGGATTCGAGTAAGGTTTTGCATCTTCAAGGAATATTTGTATTTATGATATCATTGGTTGGTAACTATGAGGCTACATTTTCTATTTTACTTCTTATATTTTAAGATACACTGGTAGAATGCTGTTTATTTAGTGGTAAGAATATGGACTTTGTTGGCAAACTAACCAGGGCTCAAATTCTGCTGTTCTTCCTGCTAATATATTTCCTTGGGCACAGCAATTCATTTCTCTGAGTCTCAGTCTCCCAATCTGTGAAACGATGATGACAGTCGTTGTAAAAACCCCACCACGTGTCTGGCACCATTAGTCCTCAACCAGTGTTATGCGCTTTTTAAATCCTTGTTATTTGCAGGGGACAGAGTCTGGAGATGGACAGGAACAGTGATACACACCAAGGCAGGAAGCAGGTAATCCCTTCATTTCTTTTTCATGGCTACCATGTCAAGAATATTCATCACTGTATTCGAAGGCCATGGGCCAGGGAGACGTTTTGAACTAAAGGCAAATATGTCAGTTTCCCAGCTAGGAATCTTGCTCAAGGAGGAACAAAAGTAGTCTAGGACACCTGCTTTTGTCCTGTTCTGGGTCCCATAATCATTCCTTTAATGTCAGAGTCAATTAACAAGAGTGGTGGCCAAGTGTTCTATTCATCCAGACCGTCAGTCCTGCATTCAAAGCACAACTACTGATCCCGGATCTTGTACCAATCCTTATGTCTTGAACTGGGTTACAACAAAACTGGAAAATATATAGTCTCTGTCCTTGGGATTCACAGTCCAGTGGAAGACACCATTTATTCCTCCATTCATCCAACAAATACGTATTGAGAATGTAATACACCCTGGGCAAAAAACAAGTTATTTGGGGTAAAATAAAAGTTATAGTTTTTGCCCTCAAGGAGTTCACAGCTTGGCCGTGGAGAGAGACAATTAAAAAGACAGAATTAGAATGAAGAGTAATAAATTTAAAGGCAGAGGGAAACCCAGTGTGCAGCACAGTTAAAAAAGACAGCCACCTTTCCTAGGAAGACAAGTGAGACAGAGAACTAAGGTGAGAAAGGAAGATGTAGGAAGATTTTCTGGCAAATCTTGAGACAAATTCTAACGATAAACAGAATTAGATAGGTAAAGAGTAGACCAGTGTCTGCCACGTGGCAATTGCTCACAAGCATTTACAATGACTACTAACTGTCCATTAGTGTCAGTGCCACTTCTCGTTCCTCATATTCTAAGTCTGTGCAATTAAACGTCACTCCCCAGCACTGCACTTGGGACAATATCAAACACTTGAATATCTAGGCACCTGGAACGTCAGAAGGGAAGACAGAGAAGGGCAGAAAAAAGGGCACCAGAGAAAAAAGCCCATTCCATACAGAGAAACACAGAATACTGCAGAGTTATCATCAGAATCTATGTGACTCAGAAGAAAATGGAGAAACATCTTTAAAGTATGGAAAATCATTTTGTCTAACCTAGACCTTTTTATCCAGCAAAAAAGAAGGGAAGTTAAAGCCCTTTCCAGACAAACAATTGGTGACCAAGTCCATCACCAGTACACTTGTACTACAAAAATGTTAAAGGGAGTTACCTTAGTAAAAGGAAGATGATACCAGAAGGAAATTTTGATCTACAAAAAAAGAATTAACAGCACTGGAAATATGTAAAAAATATAAGACTTTTTTTATTGTTACATCTCCTTAACAGATAATTGACTGTTTAGAGCAAAAACACTGACAATATATGGTGGGATATGTAACATATGTAAAATGTATGTATGTGAAATGAAATGTATGACAGTCATAGTGCAAAGGACAGGAGGGAAAAATGAAATCACACCGCCATAAGTTTCTCACACTCTACAGAAAGCTGTGATAAGTTAAAGATGTATGTCATAAACACTAGAGCAACCATGAAAAATTAAAACAAAGAGGCACTGTTAATAAGCAGATAGAAGAGATAAAAAAATGGAATCATAAAAAATAGCCAACCCAAAAAAAGGCATAAAAAGTGGGAAAAAAGGACTAAAAGAGAGATAAATAGAAAACAAACAGGAAGATAGTAGTCTTGATCTCAATCGTATTGATAATTACATTAAATTTAAATAATCTAAACCCCCACATTAAAAATAGAAATTGGCAGATTGGACAAAAGCAAGATCAATCTATATGTTGTCTAAAAGAAACACACTTTAAACATAAAGATATATGATAAAAGTAAAAGAATATAAAGTGATATATCATGTAGCTGATAGGCATAATTTAATCTCAGCATTATTTTATATTACTGCATAAAAAGAGTATATCTCTTCTTCAATGGAATTTAAGATTTAATGAAATTTTGTGTAATTATCCCCATTTGAAAGAATAAATCTCTTCTGTAGTTTAGTTTTCTGTCAGTGCATAGAAACCCGTTGGTTCAATCCCATTTCTCTCTTGCTCATCCCTTCACACTGGGTCACTACAGAGTCTCAGCAATGATCTTCTCGTCATTTGGAAGCTATTTCTGTTAGTAATCATGATGATGAACCATATAGTTCCCAAATGTTACACAAAACCAGTGTCAAGGAACCATACAGGGAAAGGGGAAGGAACTCTAGAACCCCGTGGAAACACTATAATGTAAACCGTCCCAGAGCAGGGCACTTTGTTTGTTTTGGTCACTGATAGACAAGTAACTTCGTGATGACTAAACAAGTGACACTGTCCATGAACTAAGTAGAGGCGCAGGGTTGTGGAATCACTCGGGACATTAGTCAGTAGACATGCAGCCTCGCTCGGGGACGTCACTGTAAAAATGCTCAATTTAATGCTCTATGTTCATGATGAGGACCTTTAGTTTTCTATGAAAATACCACAATATGTTATATTTAGGAAGAAAGCAAACAATGTAATAAAATAGAGAAAAAAACCTTAGGCATGATTTATACTACAAATCCTGGAATTTATAAGAATAAGCTTCATTTATTAGAAGAAAATCACATTGTGTAACACTTTCTTCTCCAATGAGTCTTAGTAAATGAGACGATAAACCTTTTAAAATGAACTCTGTAAGAAAACAGGATCATTATTTCCAGAAGAGTTGCAAAATTAAATACACTAGCAGTAACACAGGTAGTAACTGAGGTCATAAAAGCAGTTTAGAGAAGCTGATTCCCAACGACCACGGTGGGGCCAGCTCCATTCTCTCCCACGCCCCCTCTTCTCTACCAGCTTCGGATCATTTCGCTTTGAAGCCATCCTTGGGCCATCCAAGCAGCAATGACCAACTTCCTCAGCTCTCCACCTTGCCCATGTTGCTCATTAATACGTGTAGCTTCAACTCCTGCCTATACACCCAACTCCCACATCTAAATGTCTGGAACTCTCTCAGTTCCAGACTCATCGACATCCTGGGTCCCTCCACCTGGGCATCTCATGGACACTCTGAGCTCAATATGCTCCCAGATGACTCCATAAAGAGTCAACAGCATAGGCTTTAGGGACCGGCAGCCTCCACTTCTTAGTAATGTGAACACTTCTTCATTTACCTGGTCTTTCTAATTATCAGATTTCACTTTTATAAAATGGCAATACACTTCATAGGGTTGCTTCTAGAAGATCATGAAATAATGTAGGCAATACCTCAATACCTCTAACAGAGAGCCAAATGCCCAGCAGACATATAACCAATGTCTGGTACTGGCTTTGAACTCCTTTTAAGATGAGCCAACGTTCTATTTCATTTAATGGCAAAACAGTGAAGTCAGTTCCCTGGGTCAGGAATTGGGGAGGGATCTTTCAGCTCCCTAGTGTATGCACACACTCATTCTTGAATAGCTTTTGAAGTGCCCTCCTCTCTTCTTCACCATCTTCCAACAAGCTTTGATTCTCCTCTACTTGAAGTGCCTTCTTGCCTGGAGTCCATCCCCTTCCTGATCTGTCCTCCACAGAACAATGCACCCAGGAAATCGGAAGGTGCCCCTCCTCCCACTTCCACTCCCCGTCAGCCTGCAGAATGGAGCTGTCTTGCTCCCTCCCACCTGTACATCTGATCCTTGTGCTGCTTATGTTCCGTGAAAGTGCCCACAGTTCCTACCGGTACAGGTCTGCAGTGCTCCTCTCTCTTTCTGAAATGCTCTTTGACTTTTGTTTGCCTGGAAAAATCCCACTCATCTTTTATGACTCGCCTCAGATGTCATCACCTTCAAGAAGCATCCCCTGGCTGGCCTGTATAGCGAGGGTCTAAACTTGGCCTCAGATCACGAAATGTGGCCTCAGGAGAGCACACCAATAGCATTTGCACTAGTGGGAGCTGTGGTCTGGCCTGTGGTCTGTCCTGAGGCTCTAGCTGACCTATTGACTCTTGCTGTGCCTTCAAGCCAGTGGGCTGAAGCACTCCCGTCTCCCCGCTCCTTCCGTCAGCCCAGGCCCCTTCCTGTCTCTGCCCACCTTCTTTCTTGATTTCACTTTCTTGTTCTTACCTGGCTGATTTGTAAATTAATAAAAAATAACCAAGGTTAGACAATTCCTGCTACTTAAATAAATATGTTTCCAGGGCATTTGTTTTATATGTAGATGGAAAAGAATAGTCACAGTTCTGACTCTTCTACAAGAATAAGTTTGCTTGGAGAGCAGCTGTTAAAATATAAATGTGGTATCTGAGTTCAAACGGAAGCAGAACATAATACACAGTGTGGCCTAATGAGAGCATTTCCATGGTGGGGCTCTTTCACCTGAGCTGTGTGCCCTATGCTGGTTTGGGGAAGAGGAGGTCTGACATCGGAGTGGAGAGGCCCATGGGGAGCCGAGCATCAGGAAATCAGCTTTCAAACTGCGTCCTCCAGTACGTGGTGGAGGAATTTGAGGCTTTTTGTGAAATGGAAAAATCATACACACCTCGCCCAGCTCACCAGAATATCACGATCACCGACTGGCCCGGTTGAGGGCTGAAGCCACGCAAATGCGGCTCTTGTAAATTGAGCTGTCTTGCCTTGATGTGAAGAAGTTACAACATCTTAACGAGGTTTATCAAGAAAAGGCACAGGAGTCTCATTCATTTCCATGATTTAAAATATTTAACTTAAACTGTGTATCTCTCCATTTTAGACGTAAATTATAATATGGAAATAGGAAGGAACTCTACAGGGGACCAGGGGCTGGGCCTATTGAACCGGAAGCCTGAAGTCCCCACAGCTGTCCCTTCTTCAGTCTCTGGCTCTTTACCTTCAACAGATCTCTTCCCCCGATAGAATCATAATACACGACTTGGGCCCCAGCAACGAGTCTGTGATGTTTTTAAATGCGCCGCAGAGTGACTTGGAAACGCTTGAGCGGCGGGTGAGGACTGACTCAGCCCTAGCACAGGGACACGCACAGTTGCTCCGGTTTGTAAAAGATGACACTTCTGACAGTGTCACTTCCTCTGCTGCCATAATGGGCCTGACTTGCACTTAGCCCTGCAGCGGTGCCGGCTCTGTGACAACATCCACACCCCCGCTCCGAGACCCTGGACCCCCTGGCACACTGAGTGGGACAGCTGGCGCGAGTTGGGGCTGGTGTGGTCATGGACAAAGAATTCCCCTCCGGCCTGTGTAGAGCAACGCTGCAGCTGTCGGCATCCACATACCCGACGTGCCTCCGCCCCCACGGCAACTGCGGGGCGCTGGCAGTGGTGCTGGAGGCTCCCACGGGGCGTGGCTGCCCCCCCGGCCCGCCCCCAGGGAGCCCGCCCCCAGGGAGCCCGCCCCCAGGGAGCCCGCCCCCAGGGAGCCCGCCCCCAGGGAGCCCGCCCCCAGGGAGCCCGCCCCCAGGGAGCCCGCCCCCAGGGAGCCCGCCCCCAGGGAGCCCGCCCCCAGGGAGCCCGCCCCCAGGGAGCCCCGGGGGAGCTGTCCAGGTGTGGGAGAGCGGCCTATAGAAAAGGTGAGGGCGTAGACGTGCCAGGAGAGGGGGAAGTCGGGGGAGGGACACCGCTCTTAGGAAGGTGAAAGGAAAACCACAGGAAAGGTTAGTGAAAAGAGGAAGAGACTGCATTTCGAAAACAGCCTTCCTCTACCGTCTTACACCTATTCACAGTCCTTCCTTGGATAGGTACTTCACACGTATTTCCCGCTCCAGTACGGTGTGTGGAGTGAGAAGGGCAAGGACTTGGGAGCTGAGCACAGCTGAGCTCAGGTTTCCTTGCTGTTGGTGACTTGACTAAGTCACTTGACTTCTCTGAACCTCAGTCTCCTCATCCAAGACACGGGGACTAAATGACTTCCTACTGTGAGGGGCCCTAAGAATTTTAGGTCAAGCCCTGGAAGATGCTGAGCACGTGAGAGCAGTACACTGCTGTCCAGCTGGGTTACGTAACAATCATGTCATCTTCCTCCTCTTCTGGTCCATGGGAGGTTTTTCTGATAAAATGAGTGAGTGGATGAAAAGGGGACATTTTGTGAAGCTTATGACATTTAGGTTAAATTTCAGACCATTAAACTTTAATTGTTTAAAATTAAATTTATTTCTTTTAACACAGACTTGTTTTCATAAGCATACATGCAGCCAATGAGCTTGTGTACACCAGTTTACATCTTTTAAAATTTCTCTTTTTTATTTTACATTTCTTTAAATATTAAAGAGATTTTTTTTCTACTTTTTAAATTGTGGTAAAATGCACATAACATAAAATTTACCAGCTTAACTATTTTTAAGTGTCAAGTAGCATTAAGTATATTCACTTTTTTGTGCAACTATCACCACCATCCGTCCACAGAACTCTTTTTTATCTTCCTAAACTGAAACTCTATATACATTTAATATTAACTCCTCATTCCTGCCAGCCCCTGGCAATCACCATTCCACTTTCTGTCTATGATTTTGAACACTCTAAGTAACTCATATAAATGGAATCATACAATATTTGTCCTTTTGTGACCGACTTCCTTCACTTAGTACGTCCTCAAGTTTCATCCATGTTGTAGCATGTGTCAGACATTCCTTCCCTCTTAAGGCTGAATAATATGCCTTTGTATGTACATACCACATTTTGTTTATTACCGGCAATTGTGTTTTTAAACTTCTATTCTTAGAGAAAGAAAAAAAAAAAGAGACATTCAGTTATCAATGAGAGCATGCCAGGGGAGCAGTATCAGAATACATAAATAGATGAGATACACGACAATGGACCCTTTACAAAACTATTCCACTGTGCTAAGGCCAGTTTTGCAAAATTGTTCTTCCTCTGACATAAATATGCAAATACATACACGTTTATCTTTTACTCCCACACTCCTCTTTTTCTCTCATTCCCGTCCTTACATTTTTCAGGACAAAGATTTTACTTTGAGGTGAAAGACATTTGTGACATAGAGCTAGATAATTTAAAGTGATTTGTATTTTGTATTTTAAACTCAATAAGTTTCTCTCTGCTGTAGGTTGTAGGTATTTACGGTCAATTCAGCATTCTATCTATCCATTATACTCCTGTCCTCAACATAGCCTGCCTCTAGCCCTTCCCCCCAATCCTGCCTAATTCTACTTGATTTATTTGACTCATGCATGGAGCTGAACCATGTATAGCATTGTCAGGCACAATGCCAAATATTTTCCTTCTCTCTAAATCGCATGCCCTTTTAATAATATCAATATTACTGTTCCCACTTGACAGATGAGGAAACTGAGGCTCAGAGAGTTTGTATAATTGCCTAAGGCCACGCATCTGTCTGCGTCATGGTCAAGATCTAGACCAGCTATGTCTGGAGCCAAATCCCAGATGTTGCCCTGCACGGGGTTTGGCAGTTATCACTTCCTCGTGTCTTCTAACTCCTACTTTCTGTTGGACTTGCATGTGCATTCTACCATTTCAAAAAGAACCACAAGCTCCTGAAGAAGAGGGTCCGTGACTCTGCATCCGTTATTCTGTGCAAAATGTTTGTTGCTGAACAATAACTGAATAAAATAGGGAAGATGTTTAAAATAAAAATATAAGGAAGAGCGAATTAAATCCAAAGTAAGCAGACGAAAAGTAGAAATAAAAAAATTGGAGCAAAAATCAATAAAATTAAAAACAGGAAATCAATAGAGAAGATCAACAAAACCAAAAGTTGAGTCTCTGAAAAGATCAATTCAATTGATAAGCCTCTAGCCAGGCTAACTAAGAAAAAAAAAAGAGAAGACACAAGTTAAAAATGTTAGAAATGAAAAAGGGGACATCGTTACAGATCCCATGGACATAAATAAGATAATAACGTATTATTATGAACAACTCTATGCCACAAATTTGATACCCTAGGTGGAATGGACCAATTCCTTGAAGACACAATCTGCCAAAACTCACACAAGAAGAAACAGACAATCTGTATAGGCCTATATTTATTATATAAATTGAATTAATAATTAATAACTTTCCCAAACAGAATGCACCAGGCCCAGATGGGCCCACTGGTGAATTCTACTAAACATTTAGGGAGGAAGTTTTACCAGTTCTCTGCAGTCTTGTACGTCTCTTTTGCTGTTGTGCTGCGCTGTTGATGGGAAATCTCATTTGAAGAATCGTGTCCTTCTTCAGGCCTGAGGAAGTGCCTTCTGTTACTTATTTCTGTTATTTTCTCCATTTTATTTTCTTTACTCTTGTCTGGAATTTTTATCAGTTTGATGTTGGCCCCCTTGCACTGATCTTGCCTGTTGTTTTCTTTTATATTTTCAATCTCATTCTGTGGTCTGAGAGATTTTTAAAATTTTATTTTCAATTCTTTATTGTCGATTAAAAATATATCAGGAGTCATATGATGAATCTCTAAGGGCTCTGCTTTCTGCTCCCCTCTGCGTCCCACGGCATCTTGTCTCCTGTAGGCTGCATCTAGAAAAAAGGACTGCTCCTCTCTGATGGCCAACGAGGAAGTGAGAATGTCCGTTCTACAACTGCAAGGAACAAAATTCTGCCAACAACCTGAACGAGCTTGGGACACTGCAGTAGGATGAGCGTGTCCAGTGGTGCGGTTGAGTCACTTGTACATTATCAGTTAATACTCCTGTTTTCAACCCAACTACTAAACGCCAACTTCTGTCCTATTTGTTAATCCTAAAACCTGACTCTCTGAATGCCAATAGCTCGATTGCTTTCCTTCTTTTTAAAGCCCCTGAGTCATATATCTACTTGTTTCATCTTTCCATCCTCTCCCATCTCCTTCCAGAAATTTGTGGAAACCTCTCGACTGTTGTTGATTATCACCCACCCCAAATCTCTTTTCTGGATTTCTAAGATTTTATTTCAGTGGAGGTCTTTGGAGAGTGTGCATGTTTTTTCTTAAATTGGAACTGCCTGATTGGTATTTTAAGAAACTTATTCTCACACTGGTAGCTTTTATACTCATTCTTCCTTGTTCTTTTTGTTGACATTTCCACAAAGGCAATGAATGCCATCAGACAGAAGATGAGTTGTTTTTCTGCCTAGTAAATATGAAGACAGACTTTGCCAAGGAATGGTAGCGAGGTAAGACCTTAAATGGGCTTTGGAAAAGCCTCATTTATATCACATGTTAGCTTAGGAGGTTGGTTGTGATATTGAAGAGAACACAGCCTTTGTATGATATACCAGCCTTTCCAAGTAGCCTTGAGAAAATTACTTAACCTCTTAGAGCCCAGGCTGAAGTGGATAACAATATCCTTTTCAATTTTGCAAGATTACTGTAAGAAAATACAGCAGAGTGCATGATATCTAGCAATTGCTTAATAAATTTCTTCTACAAGGATTCATATTTACACTCTGTTGGGCACCGACTATGTAATGCCACAGTACTAGTTCTCTGTAAACAGTACATTCTAGTGGACGAGGTGCATAAGTGAATAGTCAATTTTATTACAGTGTTAGTTACCCTCTATCACTCTACCCATACCACCCCCATCCTCCCTGGTGGTGAAACCTGGGCCACAAGTGAGCTCCATGGGCCGATGTGGAGAGAGGTTGGGAAAGACTCTGGTGGAACATGAGGAGACAGGAATAAGGAAAGAGTAAAGGATGAAAATAAGGAAGGAGGAGTGAGAGAGGCCCTTGAATACCTAACTTAGAATGATTCAAATAGAAAAGCTGAGTTCATCACTGTCTTAGTCCACTGAGGCTGCTATAACAGAATACCACAGACTGGGAGGCTTATAAACAACAGATGTTTATTCCTCACAGTTCTGGAGGCTGGAATTCCAAGATCAGGGCATCAGCAGATTCTGCATCTGGTGAAGGCCTGCCTCCTGCTTCATAGATGGCCAGCTTTTCCCTGTGTCCTCACATGGCAGAGGGACATGGGAGCTCTCTGGGGTCTCTTTTATAAGGGCACTAATTCCATGCATGAGGGCTCCCTTCTCATGACCTGATAACCTCCCAAATGCCCTATCTCCTAATACCCTCACATTGGGGGTTAGGATTTCACGTATGAATTTTGAGGGGACACAAACATTCAGTCTATGACAGACACCAAATACAAAAGAGATGGGATACTCTGTATATAAAATAAAATAAAAGTATTTAAAAATGTAAACATTTCCTTATAAGTACAATAGAAAGGCCACTAGACCAGGAGATGAGGTTTTTAGGTTCTAGCATTAGCTATTAGCTATGTTACTAGTTAGTACTTTGGCTTAGAGAAACTTTCCTAGATACCTGGGTCTGTTTCTACTGTGAGGATTAATTAAGATAGTTTTCTTTCCAGGTCTAACATATTATACTCCTCTTAAAAGATTATGGCATCTTCTCTTCTACAGAGTGAGAAATGAGATATACGTCTTAGGTGAAGAGTCACTGGATACATCAAGACAATAAAATATATATAAAGTTTAATGTTAAATGAAAGGGAGGCCAAGGAAATGTTAAAACACTCTGTTTTAGAAAATCAAGTACAAACATTGATGGAACTCATACAACTCTGAATAAATCAAGCCTAAATTTTGAAAGAACTGCCAATTAATCAGTCCAATAATGTTCAAATCCATGCTTTTAAAGAATTGGGCTTATGAGAAAATGATTATAATCCATAGAGAATAATGGTTTTGTTTCAACATCACCGATCAGATTCACATTTTACAACCATAAATACACCAACACAAATGTAATATAAATATCTATTGTGATAATAAAAGATATTTATTAAAAATTTAGTCTAACATTTCTCATGAAATGTGAAACTATTCAAGTGCTTTGTATAAATTGACTCCATAGGGGTCTTGATAAAATAGCAAATGAGTTTCTTAATGTTATGAGCTTTTGAAAATAGTCTGTGAAAGAAAGCTATATTGTTTTCCAGCAAAGCAATTGAATCAGATTCCCATCATTGATGAAGGTAAAAGAACTAATTTGGGATCAGTCAGATATTCTTTCTAGAATTTCAGTAATGTCGTATGAGATATTTAATTTGTGTTTCAGCAAGTCTTGTTTCCCAGCGCAGGTCATCGGTCTCAGAACATTTTGAAAGGATGTACAATTGATGGCATGTTCCAGAAAGAGTGATTCTAGCAGAGCTAGAGGAAATCAACTAGGCTGACATAACAACACAAATAAGACTATGCCTCATGCATAGTAGGATCTCAGTAAATGTCTATGGACATAAAATCAAGTGTGAATTGATGGGATTTGATTGTATGAGGCCATGCTGGAAGAGCCTGGACTTGAGTGTGAAGATGTGTCTCTATCCCTTAAGAAAGCATATAATCTCCAAGACTCAGGTTCTCCTCTGTCTCACAAGCGTGAACTGCTTGACTGGGTCTTAGTAAAGTAATAACCACTGCAACGATAATCCTTGGAATATTTATGTTTCGAATCTGGTGAAGGATGCTGCAGGGATCTGTAAACTTTGAGGCGATGAATAGACACAGGCTTTGATGATTGTTTAGGGTACTTGCCTGCTTTGTAGCAAAAAAAATTATTATAAGATTATCTCTCCTATCTTGCCCCCCTCTTTCTCTAAAAGTGTTCACTCCAGTTTCTTCTTATCCTGGAGGTTTGCCTGGAAGTTGAAGCTTGCAGCTGTTAATGATGCTGCCATTCAGCTTTTCAAGCCTGTGAAAACGAGCTATGCCCCTTCCCATAGCTTCCTCTATTTGTATTCCTGAAGCTGAGAAATTCGACAAAGGTATTCTTCTGTGGCTTATGGGGAAGTAGTATGAGGGAGGATATTAGCCAAGGCGTGCAGAGCTGTGCAGATTGTTCCCACGGCAGATTCAATCCACCGGTTTAGAATCCGATTCAATGGCAAAACTAAAACAGATTAAAAAGAGAGGAGAGGCCAGCATTCCAAAGGATAAACAAGAGATTCCGTTCAGGAGACCACCTAGCCAGTCTTCTCCACCAGCTGCCATACAAGATCATTGAACCCAAGCATGTGGCTGGCTTCTGAGAAAGGGCTGAACAATTTCATTATCAGCCAGTACATCTGGACGTTCACAACAAAGCAGGATAATCGAATCAAGGGGACTGTACCCATTATTATCTGTTCTTCCACATACCCATCCTGACGGCATTGCCAAACTCTGTCTTTAGATCAGAAAAAACCCTGCTCCCCAGCTGCCAAACCCTGCTGACTAAAACCCCACAGTTGTGCTGATGAGCTCCATGACTGATTTTTAAACTTCCAAACTCAGTTTGGCCTTCAGCAATTCCAGCGATCCTGAAACTGATCTCTTGTTAGTTTCCCATTCCCTATGGTGGCTGTGCCAATTTTTCAAGACTTCTCGTGACATTAACTTAATCCCTGACCCTCACACCCTCAATATGGTCTTTTCCATATTTCATGGATGATAGAAATCACTAAATGTAAACTCCTGTGCACACTTCCACCTCAATATTTAGTGATAACTCCCCACCTCTCGCTTCCTTCTAGCTTATCTCAGGGGAACGAGTGGCCACTCCTACTGAAAACCAGCGCCATGCCTGTGTGTTAGCTGACCCCGTTCATTCTCTCTTGCCTGTTTGGAATCTTCCTCCATGATAATCCAGGTGGAATATTTCTAAGTTGAATATTCAGTTTCTTTCTCTTCACTATCTCTTTCTCAGCCCATAAACATACCCCACACTCCATGTTGTGCAAATCACTTTGGAGTCATTATGTATTTGCACATGAGTTTGGTAGTTTTCTGACAAGAGGCGATCATGTTTCTTGAGGAAGCAATGACTTTTTCAATGATGCCCAGAGTCTCCACACTGGATAAGAGAGGGGCTGATCCTCCATCTTGGAAGAACTGGTTTTTCTTTGTTTTCCTTCTCCTTCAAGCTGCTAGTACAAATGCTTTCTTCTCTGTGTCTAGTTTGACTTTGGCTAAGTTTTGACCCTCTCTCCTTCCATAGATTCTGAGATACCACCCTCTATTTCTCCAGTTTCTCTTAACGTTATTGCCATAGTTTGACAACAGGTCTTCTTTTTGCTCCCCTAAAATGGGGATGAGACCACAATTCGGCTGGCATTTCTATGAAGGAAAGACATCCTAGGCCAGGGTGTGATTGGTCAAGTGTTCTTTATCTTGGCCATGGTTGTCTGAGGTAGGGCAGCACCAGGGACTAGTAGAGATGGGACTCCGGTCAGTTGGGAGGATGCAGCAATAGGGAAAGAGCTGAAATGAGTTAGTCAAGAAGGCATCAAAATTCCAAGGCTCCAAATTACATCCAGAGGAGGATTATGTGAACAAGTAATTAAACCATGTCAAAAAGTGATGAAGACGAGAGTGGACATCAACAGAGGTCCAGCTAAATTTTTCTGGGCAAAGATTGACAGTATTATTTTAGCTGCTCTTTTAAACATGAACTATTTCTGTCATACCAAAATATGGACTATAACATAATGAACATCTAATTTAAGAAATATATGAAAGAGATCATTGGAGTTCCCTGAGTGTTCCTCTTCTCAGTCCCATCCCCACCTCTCTGCTAGAGTTGACCATTATCCTGAATTTTTGTTCCTCTGTCTATGCTTGCTTTTAAACTTGAACTACAAATCAGTATATTTATAAATAACAGACTATTTAATCTTGTTTTAACTTTATATAGATGAGTACAGATTGTACACTTGCAACCATCTTGACTTTTAAATTCACCATCACATTTTTAAGATGTATCTATAGTGCTATATATAGTTCTTATTAGTTCATTTTAACTGCTATATGACATACCATTGAATGAAGATCTCATGTTTTATTTATGCATTGTCATTTTGATGAACAATTACATTATTTCCAATGTTTTGCTATTGTTAAAGATAAAATTATTCATGGAACCCATAAAGCTGGTAAGGCAGACACTATTCAGGACTATCATAATATGTAATAGGCACCACTGCAATAGCATTTTGCAGTCGGGGAGAGAGATTCGGTTTAATTCTTAATACAATGGGGGCAAGTGGGCATTTATAGCAAGGAGCTGGGTAGGGTCAGTGGATGGAAAATTACTAAGAGGAAACATCAGGGGTAAGGGAATATTTTGGGTAAACCAACCTGACAGGATTCTTGCTGGAGGCAGGCCAGGGGGATCAGAGGTCCCCTGGGGGATGGTGGAGGATAAGGAACCTGATCAAATTGGAGGCGATCAGATATCGAGGGTGGCAGGTTCTTGCCAAAGTGATTTAGCAGGGTTCTTTCTAAAACTGGATTTTACAAGGAAGTACACAGATAGGCCTGGGAGAAGGTTCAGGAGCCTGACTAAAGTTTGGTTCAGCAAAGAATCTTTGTCACCGTTTTAGGCAGTGGTGGACAAACGTTCTCTCTCCATCTCCCTAGCCCACATGAGTGGCCTTCTCTAGGTTGTACACGTGCAGTGGTGAGATTTTTAGGTCAGGTGTCTGCACGTTTTTTGTTTTACTAGAAATTATTCTCCACATTAATTGTACCAATTTACCTTCCCGGTAGTAATGTATGAGAATTCTCATTGAAGATATCAAACTCTTAAAATTTTTGTAAGTTTGATAATTTTGAAATAACATCTCATTGTTTTACTTTACATTTCTCTGACTTCTCATAAGATGGGGAATTTCCCCATATCTCTTAGTGTCCCCTTCTATTTGTATTTTTCTATTTTGGTTGTTTATCTAACTGGATTGTAGCAGTTCTTCATATGGTCTAGCTATTAACTTTTTTCACGCTTTGTGAGGTGCAAATATCTTTGCTCTGTCTGGGGCTTGTCTTAGGATTTTGTTGATGATGTTTATTTAAATTCTCATATATATAGCCAAACTTACCATTTTTTTTTCATTTCTAGATTTCCTTTTGAAAGTCTTATTTAAGAAAGACTTCCACTTCCACACCCTAGTGGTCATAAAAGTATTCTCCCAGGCTTGGTTCTTGGTATCTCTTCTTCTTCTTCTTCTTCTTCTTTTTTATTTTTTTGTGGGGAAGACTGGCCATGAGCTAGCATCTGTTGCCAATCCTCATCTTTTTGCTGAGGAAGACTGGCCCTGGGCTAACATCCGTGCCCATCTTCCTCTACTTTATATATAGGATGCCTGCCACAGGATGCCTTGATAAGTGGTGCGTAGGTCTGCACCCAGGATCCGGGCCTGTGAACCCCGGGCCACTGCAGCAGAGCGCGTAAACTTAACCACTATGTGACCGCGACCGGGCCGGCCTCCTGGTATCTCTCCTGAATGACAGACTTAAGACTTAATTACATTAACCTCCCACTAGCTATCTTCATAAGGATCCCATAGACACCTCACACCCAACAAATGGAACACTCTCTTTCCTCTGTGTTTCCTCTCTCACTTGGTGATTTTCCAGATCTAATATTTTATTTTAGTTTAGTTTAGTTTTCTTTATTGTGGCCATATTGGCTTTTAACATTGTGTAACTTTCAGGTATACATTATTATATTTCAGTTTTTGTGTAGATTGCATCGTGTTCACCACCAAGAGTCTAGTTTTTATCTCAGATCTGATTTTCTGGGGAAAGGTGGAGAGGAAGGACACTAGCAATGTCCCTTATTATCTATGTGATCGTGGGACATGGACAAGTTCCTTAAGTAACTCTGCACCTCATTTCTTTTCATCTGTAAAATGGGGAAATGACAGTACTTTCCTCATAGTGTTGCTGTGAGGATT
Organism: Tapirus indicus; assembly: GCA_031878705.1. Lineage (NCBI taxonomy): Eukaryota > Metazoa > Chordata > Mammalia > Perissodactyla > Tapiridae > Tapirus > Tapirus indicus. Next base: position 4,490,999 of record CM062923.1, on the reverse strand, counting down.
ACAGAGTACGTAACTTGTGTGTATTAGAGCAATGCCTGGCACACTGCCAGCACCATACAAGTGTTGGGTAATATAATTCATTGTTCCTACTGTATGCTGGGTAGGCTGGTCTTTATCCATTGCTAAAATGGAATGAGATTTATCAAGCCAAATGTGTGTAATATTGTCCTTCCGTTGGCAAGGTTCACTTTGAAAGGACGTCTCCCATCTCTCCTGCTCCTCCTTTCTGTTAAAGACAGGGCTATATGATACTTGGAGATTCATTTCCTGAAGATGTGAGTCTCCTGAAGATACTCTCCCAATGTCCGTCCCATCTCATGGACATCCTTACATCCCTACTTAACCCCATTTCCCCAGGAAGCCAAGTCTACAGTTCCGCTTTGCCCCACCTCGTTCCTCTTGTTCACGCTCAGGCCGAGATTCAGCAGGCTCGGTGGCGAGGAGATTTACAGTGACCACGCCGCGCTGGAGTACCCTGAGCCTGCCAACTGAAGTGTGACCCAGAACCGTTTTTCTAGATGAGTGTTGTGACTGTTTCCCCAGCTGTTCCTATTAGGATAATTAATATAATTAACAATAAAGGCTTTAATTATAGATGTTTAATGAGAGGCATTTATAATTACCACCCAAACAGGAGCTAGATATGTAGGAAACTTTTATTGAGTGCTTACTAAGTTCTTTATGCGTGGAACCTTATCTAGCACTTCCAGTAATCCTTCAAAGGTAGATATCAAATTTAAGAACAACTTAATTTAAAATTTAAGAGCCGAGATTGATTGTATTAGTTTCTTGGGGTTGCCATAACAAAGAACCACAAGTTGGGCGGCTTAAACAACAGAAATTTACTGTCTCACAATTCTGGAGGTGAGAAGTTTGAGATCCTCCAAGTTTGAGATAGAGGTGCAGGGCCGTGTTGGTTCCTCCTGTGGGCTGTGAAGAAAAGATCTGTTCCAAGTTTTTCTCCCAGCTTCTGTAGCCTCAGGCACTCCTTGGCTTGTGGATGGCCATCTTCTCCCTGTGTCTTCACATCGTCTTCCCTCTATGTGTGTCTCTTTTTGTGTCCAAATTTTTCTTTTTTACAAAAACATGGTGCACTGAATTTGGCCTCACCATAATGACCTCATCTTAATTTGATCATCTACAAAGACCCTATTTCCAAATAAGGTCATACTCTCAAGTGCTGGAGGTTAGAACTTGACATCTTCTGGGGGCACACAATTCAATCCCATTACTCTGTTAGAAAGTGGCAAAGCTGGGACTTAAATTTAAAGCTGTTGATTCCTTCCCCATTCATGACCTGAGGTGTTCTCTGCCCATCTTGGGCCTGTCTCCTGCCCCAGGAAGTGTCTCCTTGTCTACCTCTCCGAACTCGTCTTCTCTTCGTTATTGTCTTTATTCACTTCCTCGAGAGGCCCTCCTTTTTCCTCTGGGTCAGCACTTAAACATGCTCACATCTTCCCTGACTTAAAAATCATATTATGTTTCCAAGTCCAATTTCCCCTTTCAGCTATTATCTCATGTCTCCTCTGCTTCTCAGCTGAGCAGCCTGGAGTAATTAAATTCCTCTACCAGTTCCGTTCCCTCCCTTTCCACACACTCCTTAATCTTCTCAGTCTGTTTTCTACCCAATTTGTTTTCTCTTGGGTTGTCAATGACTTCCATGTCACTGAGTGCCAGGAACACATTGACATCACCGTCTTCCTGGATCCCTCAACATGTTTTATTTGCTGGACCATTCCCTCCTTGAAACACTGGCTTCTCTTCACTTCCATTTAAATGTTGAAATCCTCATGAGCATCTTTAATTTTCACTATAAATTGGCTCCTTAAGTATTTTCATCCATGCTAGTGGTGTCACTGACTTTCTATATTCTGATGACCTCCATTGTATGCCTCTGAGCTAGCGTCTTCTGAGCTCTGCCCTGAATATCTAACCACCTCTTCAACATCCCCAAACATGTGCCTCATGGGTACCTCAAAATTAGATGTCCAAAATAAGCTCAAAATTGCCGTTATCCCCAAATCTGCTCTTCTTTCAGTATAGTACACTTAGACAATGGCACTACCATGCTTTTAAATTTTGAGATAAAAACCCCAAAATTAATCTGGACCCTGTACTCTTCCTCTCCTTCCTACCTCCAGCCCCACCAATCCCCAAATCCTGTCCATTCCTTCATCTACGGCAGAGCAAGGGATGTGGAGTACCACAGAAAGTAGAGGTACAGATTCTTGAAAAACAACTCCTCTATTTCAACTTTCTCTAGGAACGTTTTTAAAAAATTTTTTGATAATTCTCTAGTTCTTTCAAAATTAGAAACCCTGAATGTCCAAACAACTTCACCAAAAACACGTCCGGAAAGGTCGAAAAATAAAAGGAAACGCACACAGTCTTTGGAGACAGCAGATATTTCTCATAGCTCTACTTTCCTATCTCTGACTTATAAACCTTTTATATTTTGTTTTGGGTCCCCTCACGACCATGGCTTTGAAAAGAAATCTCTGCTTCTTAGAATTTAGAAGCTGTTTGAAGCTTTTAATGTATAGGAGCTTACATTTGACTAAAACAGGACTCTGATGTACACCAGATCTATATAGTTAGAGAAATGTCTAAACCACGATTATTTTGAATTGAAAAGAGCATTCAGAAGAGTCGGGAGGTGCTGGTTGGGAGGCCGGGATGAGGCACCAGCGTTTGCCCTGAGGGGTGGGAAGAGGCCCCATTCTGTGGAACCCAGTCTGCACCAGGGGTTGGAGCAGGAACTAAAAGAGACAGAGAATACAGAACCACGTTGTAAAAATGTAGACAGACTGCCTGTGATCTCTCATGGAGTTGACATCTACGGCAAATAGCCCCAGCTTCACTTCATTCTTTTCCTGTCCTTAACTAGGAACAGACCCCGTGTCCTGAAGCCTCCTTGAGAGAGGGGCGGGTGGGTGGGGGAGGGTCTCAGGAAGCGCCGCGAATGTGGCTGACCGCACTGCTCGAGGGCACGGTCCTCACATGAGTCACCCAGCCAATCCAGCCTGGGCATGTTGGATTTTTTTCTCGTTTCAGGAAAAATAACTGTTTTTTTGGTCATTGAATCAGTCCAGCTAATGGACAGTATTTCCCTTTTCTTCGGAATAAAAAGATTTAAAAATAATATCACCCAATTTGCTGTGCTCAATTTAAATCAACATGACAAGCCTGGTGGGCTTTTATAAGGTTCTAGTTCCTGTCAACGTGTAATCCAGGTTAAAAACATTCTGTACTGGAAATATTGACATTTTTGCAACAGTAATAATGTTAAAGACTTGAGTGGCAATATCGCAGACGTTTTTCAATGGCCTGTGTCCTGCCAGGTAATTCAATCATTAAATAATCCTATAAAGTAGATATTATAATCTTCATATTATAGGTATAATAAACCGAGGCCCAGGGATGTAGCATGATTGTCCCATGTTCCATGCCTGAAGCCCAGAACTGTAGAAGCTAATGTGATTTTTACCAGAGTAACTTCGTGTTGCTGGGACCTGTGCAGTACACACCTGGAGGTCAGCTGGAAGGATGAACTACCGTAATTCAATCAGCATCATCCCTATTTTATACCAGTGCCTCAAGTCACTAGATAATTAGTGGCAGCGTCCAAATTTGAATACAGGTCTTTGCTTAAGCCCACCTACTTGCCAAATCACCTTGCTGCCCCCATAGTTAAAAGTGACTTGACCCTACCCCTGAATCTTACCAGTAATTTAAGGTCTGTGAGGAAAGTATGTTAACAATTCAATACCTGTAACATTCACCTAATCCAGAACCTGCCATATGAAAGCTCTGAAATGTTAGTGGCCTTTGAATAGTACTTCCCTTATAGGATGCCTTTGACAAATAGGATTAACCCTGGAAAAGTCTGGGATGCAATTACAGGTTCTGGCTGAGGGCCCTCTCCACGCATGTCTGTGCAGAATTGTCCTCTTTCCACCACCAGGCCCTGTGCTCCCACTCACTTCCCTTCTGCCCTCAGTCCCCCTCAGCCTGGCCTGGCCGGACTGCACCTCCTTCTCTGGGCATCGTCCTCCGTCCCCCTGCCTTCAGTGTCCAGCGTGCGGGATGCAGTCAGTCTCTCTTTCACATTTGTATTTTTATTTTTTTAAGCTGTTGGGGAAGATATAAAGCAGTGAAGCCAATGACAGATAACAGATCAGAGCCACAACCAAAGGAAGCTGGGGAGGTGACGTTAGGAGGCAGCTGGCTTTGGTGCAGAGGACTAAGACGCACCTGAGGTCGCCGTCAGCGGGACTGGAAGGTGCAGGAAGCGGGGACAGACAGCGAACCTCCGAGGAAGGTGCTGACCAAATGCAGCAGCGGACAGAATCCTTTGCTCTGAGAGGTTCTTTGACCTCTGTAGTGCTTTCTCTGTATTCTTCTGAAACTGGAGAGTCTGGTGTTTTTATCCTGAAAATGCCAAACTGAAACAATTCATTTTCAGTATCAAGGAACCCAAAATTTCCCAAATGAGGCTGTGCTGGATTTGTGTGTCATGAAACAGAAGACCTAGGCGAGCTATCAGGAGCTCTTGCCTTGAAGAAATATTTGTTATTCTTTGGGGCAATGACATCATTTTTCTAATTATATTCAGGAATGTCATGCTACTTTAAGTTCCTAAAACTTCCCTTCATCTGTCCACTCTGCTTTCCTTCTCACTCTCCATCCCTCTTTCTCGTCCTCCCCTCCTTCCATTCTTTCTCTTCTCCCTTCTTCTTTTACTATTCTCAGTTCAATAACCTGAAAAACCGTTATTTCTGCTTTTAAGGGAAAAGCGTTCCATATGGCCAGAGTCAAAATGTGGAGCTGTTTGCTTATTTTGCATCTGGAATTAGGCAAGCACCGGCCTTGGCATCCTTTCCCAAATGGAAGACATTTATTTGATGTGATGATAACGGTCACCGTTGGAAGATGAAATGCTGTTATGAATTTGAAAGCTTATGCATATCAAACCAGTCAGTTAAGTAGGGCTAAGTTAATTCTATGTGTTAAAATTTCCCTGTACATTTTTCTTATAAATAGGACTTCAGTTGAGAGAGATAAGTAGAAAAGTATATTCTGGCTCATCATTTTGAAGTGGAGAATTAAATCTTAGAATGATTTTTTTTTCCTAATTAAAATTTTATTTGCAACCTGTGTCTCCTGCTAACTAGCTGTGTGTCCTTGAGCAAGCTGATCCACCTCTCTGGGTTTGAGTTTTTCTTCTATACAATGTGAGAGTTAGGGAAGAGTTCTAAAGTCCCTTCCAGCGTGATGTCTATGATTCTTTCATTAAAATAATCATGGTCCCCACTGTTTCTTTCGAGTCCTTTTAAAAAATCATTGGAATTTCAAAACTCCCCCACACCTATCACTTCCTATGAATGCTGGCAATATCCATCTGGAATAGAGCCAGCCCAAGGCTGACCTGGGGAGTAGAGAGACCATCTCTGCATTGCTCCCACTTTCTTTCTGTCAAGACTTCCCTCCTTTCCAGCACTCTCCCTGTGACTGGTGCCTTTCTGCTGTCACCTGAGCTGCTTGTGCCTCCATCCCAAGAGCATCAATTCACCTAGCTGGCGAATTTGGGTTTTTCATTCCCAAAACCAGGCCTTAGACTTCCATTCTCTTCATTCCCTTTTTTTTCCAGCTTCAAATTCAAACCAACCAGTACCATATTTCCTTCTCTTGGGATATCAACAGGGACTTATAGAGTCAGGAAATGTTAGAGCAGAAGGAGATGGGAAATATCATTTAATCCAAGTCCTTCATTTTACAGCTGGGGACACCAGGTCAAGAAAGGGGAAGTGGCTTGACCGCAGGGCTCAGGATTGGCAGAGCCAAGGTGGAACCTGAGTTTCTTGACTCCGCTGTCACTATCAAATATGTCACAATTACCAAAACAGATTGCATATTTTGAGGCAGCCTTAAATATCAGTCGATAAGTACATTTAATAACTGCAATAAACTAAAATACCAATGAGTGCTAATAATTATTCATTGCATTTTAACAAGGAATCTATCTGGATGAAAAAAAAAGTCTCCCTAAAAGTCTAGCTAATCCAAAGAGAATGTATCTAGAAAATGCTTGTTTGTGTGGGGTGGGGGAATTCTGCCACCAAGCAGGAAGGTGAGGGAAGTATATTGGGTGGAGGTAGAGGAGGCATTTCCAACACCACTCAGATGGCAGCACACCTGCTACGAGGGTGAAGGTCAGCCCTGCAGGCAAGGTTGATGACTTCTAAATATTTCGTTTGCTATTCCATCTGTGCAACTGCATTATGATTGTTATTTTGTTATTATTATCTGTGCAGATCCACAGACACAGGATTTTAATTTTCTCTACATCTATCTGTTACTAGATTTTTAAATGATATTGGCCAGAATGTCACAAATGCTCTGTTTTGGGGAAACAGAGATTTGATTGGAAGGTTTCCTTATCCAGAATATTGGCTGGAATTAGTGGATTTGCATTTATTTAATTGTCTCTTAGACTTTTTCCTCTGGTCTCAAACATCCCTTACATCAGGACTAGACCATCACCCCTGTGGGTGCTCCCCAACGTGACCTCAGCAGGAATATCCAGGGAAAATTCTGGGAAGCATCTGTCAAGCAGAAATTAAAGGCTCATCAGTCTGTTAGTTTTAGCCACTAGGTTATTCCAAACCCAACGAAATGGTCTGAGATCCTAAAGACAGGAAGATGCATTTCTCTGGGCCCTGGGAAGCTTCCAATAGGAGGAATCACACATTTTGGAAGTTCCGAACAGATCATGGATTCTGGATTCTAGATCTTCTTTAGCAGCTGCTACTCCTCGAGCCCTGCCTACGTGCCAGACACTGGGTTAGCCACATTGCTAGACACGTCACATGCATGGTCTGTAACTCTCCATATAACTCTGTAAGGCAGTCATTTACCCTCCGGAGATGTGCAGACCATGACCCCGAGAGAGTAAGTGTCCTGCCTAAGTCAAAACAGAGGTGGGGGGAAAATCCGGGGTTCAACTCAAGTGTCTCAAGTTGTCCTTTCAGTTTTTTCCACACTGGCTCTGGGCACTGGAGTTAGAAGACAGGCCATTGCAACCTCACACCTCCACCCTAGGAGTCGTCTCCATGCTGGAACATTCCATCTGAGGATCTTATATCATGACTCTGAAAGATGATAGTAGGGCTAAGGGAGTGACATCTCAGAGCAAGCAGCAGTATAGTAACAGGACTTGGGAGGTTCTGGAGATTGTGGCTACATCTTCTAGGCCACAGTTTTTATCTCTGTGGACTGAAATTATTTGAACATCACAGTGAGGGAATCTGGCTAAAAGTCAGTCTATAAACTGACTTTAATTAATTATTGGAGTGAGGAGCAATATTTAGAAATTGGAGAGGAGGATTGGGCAGCAGATGTTTCTTACCGTATGAATTGTATCCATGTAAGAAATTTACAAGGAGTTAAATGAAGTGCGGAATAAATTTGTGAAATATTTCCAAGCGTGTACTGGGGATTTATGAGATAGCTACTCAGCGCCAAGCAGGGCGCAGATGCAAGGCACAGAAACATGGATAAGAAAAAGTTTCTCTCACTGAGGAGTCAGTCTAGTAAAGATGGAAGAGCTGGGACAACACAGTCTGCTCACTTCCCATTTGGTGGTGTGTGCAGTATGATGAGAAGGGTAGCAGAAGGAGCAACGGACCCAGAAAGGCTTTACAGAGAGAGAGATTTGAGTGGGGTCTTCATATCTGCATAGATATTGGATGGTGGAGCAAGGGCAGAGTGGTTTTCCAGTAGAGAGAATGGTATTAGCACCCGCAAGGAAAGCTTGAAGAGATGAAGGAAAGGGTGGAATACTTAGAACACAAGGGACACACGTGTCAGGAAGTGATGGAAACCAAAAGCAGCAAGAGAGCAAGCTCTACGCCCAAGTGCTGTCAGCCCCCTCCTGGCATCACCCCATTCACTAAATTCCCATTGGTTGAAGCAAGTCACATGGTGAGCTCTGATTTGAGGGGTAGAGAAACAGGCATCACCTCTCCATGGAGTTCCTGCAAAATTACATTATAGAGAGGCCTCAACAGAGGGACAGCAAGAATTCATGACCATTTTGCAATCAGCCATGGATGATGAATACCAGCACTGTGCAATAGAACATTCTGCAATGGTGGAAATGTTCTATCTCCATGCTGTCCAATAATGTAGCACTAGCCACATGTGGCTACTGAGTGCTTGAAAAATGGTAGATGCAACTATCAATCTGAATTTTAATTGTATTTAATTATAATTAATTTAAATTTAAATAGCCACATTGGCTAATGGTTACTGTATTTGGGAATGTAGAATATATTTCAAATATTTTTGACAGTGTCCAGCTTAGTAAAATTTTATTATAGTCTCCCTGGTGTTAATTTGAGCTAGGGCACAGCTTTGCTAAACATCAGCAAAAACATATCCCTTTCCCTTGAATTGTCAGTCACTTCTGAAGTTCTCTATCCTGGAAAATGGCTTGTACCTCCTTGAAGCTTCTGGCAATGGCAGTAATCTCTTGCTAGGTCCCTTCACGGTGTGGTGAAACGAATCTTGAGGAAGGTCTCTAGGAGGCTGATGGCCTCCCACTTCAAGCATCTCTCACAGGGCTGCCTCAGGGCCTAATAAAAAGCCTTGGATGTTCTAGCCCAGGTGCAGCCAAGAAGTGTGAAGATACGGGGTGTTACCACCTCCAGGGGCACCCCTCCACTGGAGGGGCAAGGACTCAGCAGATAAATGCTGCCGCCTCCCCACCTTGTTGGGACAGTTCTGAAATGCGTTCTCTCTGGTTCCTCAGAGCATCCCCAGGGCATTTGCCTGCAGTTGTCTATGGCTGTAATTAGCTCACCGATGCCCCCTTCGTTGTCTTTCTCTCTTTTCCCATTTTTCTCCTACTGCTCCCTCACTTTGGCCTCCTTGGATCAACTCCCCAGAAAGCTACCTGCAACCGAGTTTTTGCATAAGTCATTGCTTTAGAGAAACCCACTGTGAGACGTGAGGAGAGGAGAAGAATGCTAGTTCGCCGTCCAGGTGGTGGAAACAACGCAGAGAAAAGTGGACAGCTTTGACATGCATTTCAGAGCTAAAGTCAAGGAGACATGGTGATTGGTTTTCTATAAATAGCAAGACAAAGGGAGGTGTGCAGTGTGACTCTCCAGTCTGGGCCAGATTTGGGTGGGAGATCATGAGTTCATTTGGGGGCATGTTAAGTCGAGCACTATTGTGTGAACAATGGATGAGTGACGTCAGTCTATTTTCAGGCCTTTTAGTTGTCTTTTCTACAAAAGGAAAGTTATGAAAGCTTCTACCCAGATATGTAAGAGAATAATGATATCTACCAAATTAAAGTTCAAAATACTCGATGTTTTTGCTAAGGTGAAGTAATGCGTTACTTTATAGACAGATATAAGTATATTAGTCTTCTCATGTTGTACATCAAAAATTGAGAATTAGAAATTGTCTGAAATCATACATAAGGAGATGGTAAAGCAGGACTTGGGCCTAAATCCCATGATTTTAAGTCTAGTCTTCCACAAATTACATCTTATCTGGTAGAACTGCCAATTTAAATTTTGTGTGCAAGGCTTAGTGCAAAGGAATCTGTACGTTCTGAGAACTTTCTACTACCAACATTTAGTCTGCTTTGAGATTCTGATTTCAAGAGTACTGAAATGAAACTCCCGCCTCATCCCCAAATAAATCCCTTGACCATTTACAACTGCAGCTTTAAATTTTGGCTTAAGGCATTCAGGGACTTTTCTCCCTTACGTTGTAACAAAACTTCTCCTAGGGAGAGCTTCCAAACCAGGTCGCATAATTCACTTTCATCTTACTGTGATAGCTTGCCATACAAAAATCACAAATCATCAACAAACCTTTCTTGTTGTCACTATACTCTGCCATGCTCCAACCCCTGACCCTGGGCTGCTCTTCTCTTCCGGATGCAGAGACCAGAACAGGAAGGAAGCTCCACAGTGGACCGGTCACGATTCTCGGGCTCCCACTTTGTGTTGAAGACTCTGACCTACACTCCACTTTTAATATTCCATTGAATTCTTCCAACGACCCCCCTACATGGCCCTTGGTATCCCCATTTTTACAGATGAGGGCACCGGACTCAGAAATTGCTGACATGTTCACCACCGCACAGCCAGTCGAGATTTAAACCCACGTCCTCTCATTTCCTCTGATGGCAAATGCTTTACAAAGGATCAAGTTCGGGGAGTCCTAGGAAGACTGGTGCCAAGGTATTTTGAGTCTCAATCTGTAAGGCTGACCACAAGAAATTGCTGACATTCCACCTTCTTTGACTGGCAAAAGCAGCAATTTCATACAGCTCCCCGTAAGCTGGAGCACTGTAGTCCCTGCAGGGACTCCATTTCCTACCCCGTGATCTAGTCTCCATTGTCCCAGAGTTCTGCTTGTGCTCATGCTGCCACCTGCCTGGGCTCTGTCTCCATCCCAGCTGCTGATTGGAGAGGACAGTTTGGTGCTCTTGTTCAAAGTTATTTCCCTGAAAGTCTCACAATGAACAATTGTCTTTCAGAACTGTCTTAGCTACAGATGCCTCTTAAATAACTTACCCTGGCTCTGCCACCATATTCTGGGTGCTCAGACTCCCAAAGTCTGCTTGGACCTCCTATCCATGTCTTCCCACTCTTGCTCTTCCATCTTAGGATAACGGGCACCATTCACGGTCTTTACCTACCTCAACAGCGTATAGTAGAAAGAGTGTGTTTGGGCTTTGGGATCAGACAGACGTGGCTGTTCATTCAGGTTCTAGGAACGGGCCCTGAAACAAAGACTTAAGTGTAAAGTTTATTTGGGAAGTGATTCAGGGAATGAGATAGGGATGGGAAGAGAGCCAAGAAAGGATTTATCAAACAAGTTACGAGGACAGTTAACTCAGTTTGATCCTTCTGGGGAAATCTAAGAGCAAGTGTAGACCACATGCCTCAGCGTTCATACACCACTGAGGCGAGGGCACTGGGGGGCATACACGGCCAGTCCTTAGATGAGCCGGCTCAGGAGATAGCCGTCCCTGGCATGTCCAGCCTGCCTGTGGGCAGACAGTTTTGGTGGCCAGAGAAAGCCCACAGACAACAAATACAATTTTAGTAATTAGAATTTAGCCAGCCTGCACTGAAATATTCAGGGATTGCGGATGTAGATGGAATACTGACACTGGTTTTGAATTCAAAGTGCAGCTTTATTTGGCCTTGGGCAAATCTTTAGCAACTCTTAGCCTCCATTTACCGATAAAACTGTGAAAGAGTGATATTTCACTAATGACAGTGAAAAGCGAAACTATTGCAGTTGATCTGTATCAAGTAGAGAAGCTATATATACGTAAAGTAACATATTTTATCTGAAATATATTTTATGCCGTTGGGGCCAAACCTTTTTTTTTTTTTTTTTTTTGGTGAGGAAGATTGGATCTGAGCTAACATCTGTGCCCATCTTTCTCTATTTTGTATGTGGGTCACTGCCACAGCACGGCTTGATGGCCTGTGTATAGGTCCACACCTGGGATGCGAACCCACGAACCCTGGGCAGCCAAAGTGGAGCACACGAAATTAACCACTACGCCACTGGGCCTGGGGCCAAGCCTTTTTACAGATTTTTTTTCCTATTCCTGAATTCAATTCCACAAGTCTGTGAGCAAGAATCCTGGGTTCTATGCAGCTATCTTAATTTGAAGTTGCTAGCAGTTTCCATTTGGAAAATATTTGCCTACTCTGGATCAGCAATGGAATGATAAGGTATCTTGTTTCTGTTTGTTTGTTTGTTTTTGTTTTCTTCCTGACATAAACTATGGCTTGCCTTGAGCAAATGGGTCTTTATAAAGCTCTTGCCTCTGGCTCTTGTTTGGGGCTAGTGAATTTTCAAGAATATTTGACACTGTCTCAGAACTGACCTGAGATATGTGTAGCAAGACCACCAAGATAGAAGGTCTTGGTGAATTTAATTTAGGCAGAGACTGGGCTCAAATTCAGCCAATATTGAGCCCTCAGTCCTAATGGGGAAGGAATGGAAGTGACTTGGGGTCCTGGGACGGGGATGAATGACCTTGATGAAGAAGCAGGTCAGATGGTCCTCCATGCCCCAAACAGATTCCTGGTGGCAGGTGATCTCCTTGGCTTCCTGCACATCTTCAGCAGCACACAACCAACATCTAGATTCATCCTGGTAGTGCACGAATTAAGCAAACATCACAGAGCCGGTCTGTACCCACCAGGAGCAGTGAGTTGCAGTGGAAAGGGATTTGGACTTGGAATTTGTTTGGTTTGATCTGGGTAGATTTAGTCTTTTGCAACTTTCAAGCAATTTGATCTTTAGGTCTAGTCCAGACTTTGAAGTGAGACAGACCCTTTGCTCAAATTCCAGTTCTGCCCCTCACAAGCTGAGCAAGATAACGTATCTCTCCGTCTCCATTTTTATATAAAATGAGAGCAAAAATATCTACTTTACAGGATTATTGTGAAGCTTAGAAATAAGTCTCGTAAAATCTTGGCACAGAGTCTATGCTCAGTAAGTTACAGGCATCTCCACGCCTTTTTGACATTTCTGGTTAGATGGCCTATTATCGTTTTAAACTCAACACATCCAAACCAAATTTATTTACTTCTTCCCAAACAGATTTCTCCTATGGTTTTCCTTTTCCTAATACTTTTTTCACAAATTTTCCATCTTCAATTCTGAGTAAATTTGGCTGTTACTGCTCTTTCTTTCAGCTCTTTCCATTTAGTCAGTTGCAAAGCCACTCATCAACAAATCAAACTGGTCTGTGTTCACTAAATTTCTCCCTGTCCCAACTTACCTCCATGCTATTGTCAGAGAGATCATTCTAGAATGTCACATTCACACTATGTAGAAAAGTCCTCCATAACCTCCATAAGCAAGGCCAAAGGCCTTCACCTGATGTTCAGTGTTATTTTTAGGACTGACGATACTCATGTTTCCAGGAGCCAGGCAGAGGGCATGGACTTTATTGAAGTGGATTTTACTGAAGCAAATGTCAGCGATGGAGAGTAGAGTTGAGCTGACAGCTCTCTGCAGAGAAGTCAGACCAGGACAGGGTAAATCTAAAGGGTCATTAGCAGAAGAGTTAAGAAATGGGAGTGAGAGTGGGATCCTAGGGATTACTTGAGGAGACACGGTCTGGAACGTGGCAGAAAATGTGTATGGAAAGTTGTGTTTCTCTCGCTCAGCAGCCATTCCTTTTTTCTGGCCGTAGCACCCTGGATTTCCACTGGGGACCACCACTCACTCTCAGGCAGGAGCTCAGATGAGGCCACAGACCTGACCCTTCAGGGCAGAAATTCCCTCCTGGGCAGCAATGATTATTTGAGAATGGGCATGTGATCCAAGAAGATTCAAACCTAAGGAATTCCAAATCTTGTATGCGAGCTACTAGAAAGACGTGTTTTATTTCTACTCTTCCTAAACCTCAGAACATCAGACCGCCTTGCCTTTGCATAGAAACTAAAGGTGAAGTCAACACAAAGGAAAGCAGGGCTGAGAAATGAAGACAGGCTAGGCCCTGATAATACCATTTAGCCTCTGGATCAAACTTACCTCAAGATATATCCCATTTTGCCTAAGTCAGTGATTTGGGTTTTCTGCCATAACCAGAAAAATCCCTAATTGACACACACACCAAAAAGCTATGAAAGTTTTTGATTATGGCATTGATATAAGAGGATATTCAATACTGTATCTACATGCTATTGAATTAAAAATTGTACTTCTTTGTGAATGCTTTATGCAGGTCCACTTGCACACTGCCTCATACTCGCGTCAGAGCAAAGATCCTCTTGCAGGTGTGGCTGCAATCCTTGTCAGAAAGGGTCGCTCACTGAATCAGGAACAGACTATGTCCAGCTTTGATTTTAGCCTTTGCTCATTGCTGCTGTCTTCACGTACACTGACTCTCCCTTTCCCCTCCAAAGTCAACCAACCCTTTAAGGTTTAAGTTCATTGCTTCTTCTGGTGAGTTTGGTGGAGTGGAATCTCCTGATGGTATATTAAGTCTACAGTTTCCCTGATCACATTCTCTGAATTACCAAAGCATTTATTGCTTACTCATCCCTCTCCAGGACTACATTTCTATATGTGATTTCGGTATGTAATTTCACCACCTCTCCTGTAAGTGTCTGGTCTCCCCAGTCAGATTACAAGGCCCTTCAGAGCACAGCATATATGAATCTACTGGGTGGGTGAGTGTAAAAGCTCCATCAAAGAAATCAGTGCTTTCCTAGAGTGGCTAGAAAAGAAGGTTTGTTCAAATGTGCACCTTATTCCCATATTAAGGAATTATCCTGTCTGTTACAATTTTGTAAATTAAAATCATATAAGCTTTTTTCCTCTTAAGCAATGATTTGTGGAACACTCATATTATACCAGCTGCATCTAGAGATGTACTAATAGTAATTATATTTTCACTCTCTCAAAACACACACACACACACACACACACACACACACACAATCATTGGGTGGAGAACTTTTTCTCCATTTTAAGGCTTAGTCCAATCATTTTTATTGCTAATAAGTCCAATATAAAACAAAATTTTGAGAAGCCAGCAACTATTAATCAAAACACTCAAGACCAGACGATTCTACTCGGTTTACCTGGGACTCTTTTGGATGCATATTCTTGTGACTGAAATATCATATTGCATGCATATAAGATAGTCATATTTTCTGTAGTAACACTGTTTGCGTTTGTATAGTAGGATTAAGTATGAATGAGCACTCCATGATGTACTACAAAGACTACTCTGACTTTCAAGTGCTCTACCAACCCAATGAGCCTGCGAGCCCTTATTCTAGACTGAATAAACTTGATCTTCCTCGCGGAGGTATGATGGGATTTTGATGGGTTTACACAATGATCCATGGGCAAAAGAATTTTAATGTGAAATGTTAATAGTTAAAAAGCAATTACTTGTGATTGCGTAACCCAAATCCATTACCTTGTAGACTAATCTATTATGCAGCTTCTATGTTCTTAAGGGTCTTTTTCATTTCTGAGCAAAATTTTCTTGAGTATAGTGATTAAAAGCCCAAAACATGACGGTCTGAGACTGAGATCGCTGAAAGGACATCTTAGCCATTATTTGGTGAGAAATGCTCCTCTCGGGTAATCAGAAGAATGCTGGCAGAGAGACATTTCCTCTGAGCAGTTCCATTATTTACTTGGTTTTGACAAGTATCTGTATTAGTGAACTTATACTTTCTGGTGTTTCCTTGGTTTTTAAGGAGTGAAGGCAATATAATTTCTTCATTTTTTCAGACTGTGCATTATGGACTGAATGTTTGTGTCCCCTCAGAACTTATATGTTGAAACCTAACCCCCGATGTGATGGTGTTGGAGGCGGGCCTTTCGGAGGTGATGAGGTCATGAGGCTGGAGGCCTCAGGTGGGATTAATTCTCTTATCAAAGAGACCCCACAAGCCCTAGCCCTCCTTCCGCTGTGTGAAGACACAGTGAGAAGACGGCCATCCACGAACGAGAGTGGGCCCTCACCACTGTCCGTGCCTTGATCTTGGACTTCCAGCCTCCAGAACCATGAGGAATAGTGTTCATTGTTTCAGCCACCCAGTCTGTGGCATGGGCTACTATGGGCATGGATGAGCTGAAGTCGAACTTGTTGGGTTTCCCTAAAGAGGAGACAAAGTGCAAATCCTAGAGCGACCCAGGTGCTCCATGGAGCACAGGAAATCCAAGTAGGTTTCCCGGATTGTAACTGGAGCAGAGTGGCCACTGTCAAGGATTTATCTCCCGTGTCATCCTGAGCCCCAGTGCATCTGGCTGTGCAAATAAACAAGATTTGGAAAACTTGGAGCTGTGAATTAGGCAGAAACATCCCCTCTTTTTTAACACAAGGAAAACACTTTAAGCAAGAAAATTTGTAGTGTTGCTGTTCCAGTAACAATGATTCAGTCTCAGGTTTTTAAAGCAGAAGCTAAACACCCAGGAGTTTGGAAGAAATTCCCCTCTCCTATAACAACACCAACACCAAGGGTTACTGGTGAGGAAAAGAGTCATTCTTGGTCCCTGTTCATTCACTCATTCAACAAACAATGCTCCAGCCCCCCATTCAGTTAATCGCAGCTACGATTCTGAGCAGGAGCTCAGAGGCAGGCAGATAAGAAAACAACGTTAGCCAGCATAGAAATGTTTTGTCTGAGGGTGTGTTTCTAGTTCTGCCGTCCGTAAGACACAAGGAGACAGACGCTGAAAGAGTAATGGCTTCTTATGAGTTTGGGGGCGGTTCTCTTAATAGTATTAAATGACTTTGTTCTTAACGAAACAGATGGGTAGAGTACTTGTCTCATCCAAAGGTTTTTTTTTTTTTAATGGTAAGCTTTTGCTTTTAGTTGTCTCCTCATATTCAGGAGAGTCTGTGTTGCTTTAGTGGGTGGTTTGTGCCTGGCCATTCCTCATTGTCTGCTTAAATGAGTTCCAGCAGAATGTAAGGTCTGAGCTGTTTTTTCTTTCCCCTTCTGTGGTTGATCTTTATTAGTCCCTAAGCTCGTGTCATTCATTTTCAAGTCATTAGTTAAAAACAGAAACATTTTGGTTTGAAAGCACACAGAATGATCCCATGTAAAATTTTCAGCGAACTCCTTGGTTGCCTGCTGCCTGAAACAGAGCAGGCCTTAAGCCCCGAAGCAAAACCTCTCTTTGAATGTGACATGTTTTGGTTCCTCCAGAGCCAGACAGAAAGGAAAATGACAGAGCTGAGCCACTCCTGAACATTCAGCTTTTCCTCAGGCCATGGCCCCTTTCCCCCAATCGAGTCATTTGATCAGCGCAGTCCACTGTAGTGTTTAAATTTTAGTCAACATGTGTTGGTGTCCAGATAATTTAGTTCTCATCACTTTTCACAGCACATTCATATTTATTGTCTATTTGATCCTCATAACTAAAAAATAATAAGAGCCATAATTGCTGTATTATTATACAATGTCCCCATTTTATAAGAGGAAATTGATAAAAAGAGAAGCTGTCTATTGTGGCCAAAGTGACAATGTTAGCAAAGAATGCACCAGGCTCACAACCTCATCTGCAAACGCTAAAACCAGTGCTGGGAGCCACGTTCACTCTCTTTACGGGGCCCGTCCTCACACGACACCACAGCATGTCTCTTGTTTGGAGAAGGACAGACTCTGGGTGGTGTTGAAACGACCCCACGTTGCACCCACAAACGACTGTAAGGCGTGTAACCGATCTCTGCACTTCTCATTCTCCGCCTTGTCCTAAGGCTCGGGAGCTCATGGCTGGGAAAGCCTGTCCTGTCCTGAGCCCCGGGACAAGTACGCTGTCGCTTTAGTTAGCGTGCCATTGGTTTCTAACAGTGTCTGCTCTAACCGTTACTTTCTGCTCTGAACACACCACCTTCTTACCTTTGTGAAACACCCCTGCATCTCTGCCCTCAGCCAGGTCTTTCTCCAGGGCCACCTGAGGCCCCCCCTCTCTCAGGATTACTCCAGCAAACCTTCCCCCTCCTCTGAACCTCCATCACGAGTGCTCCTGGAGGGCTGGGCTGTGTGGGTTCCCCTGACTTTGTGTGGCACCCCGTGCAGGACCACACAGGTGTGAGTGTTTTCAGAAATGCTCTTTGGTGGCAATGCATGCCACGTGGCATGGATAAAACAAGCTAGCTTCTTTTCCTCTACAGCATGAATTTAATCAGATCTCAAGATGGGCAGATCAGTTTATCTTTGGAGTGAAATAAAAGAGTATAGTGAAAGAATATCAGGCTGGAAATAAAAAGAGACTTTGGATTTTAGCACCAGATCACACTCTCTTTCTCTCTGACCTCCAGCTTTCCACCTCTAATCAGCGTTGCCAAATATCGCATGGGACAGAGAAAAAGCATTGTTTCTCTCAAGTTCATGTTTAATTTGGTGTCCTGTATTTTTCTTTGCTAAATCGGGCAAGCTTACTCTAAATATCTCTTTAAGGTGCTCCTTCCCTCTCACTCAACTGTCATTACCTGTTCCAGACTCTGAAATATCCCACAGTCCTTCTAGCTGGTTCTCCAGTATTCAGAATAGTTTCCAGTCCACTCTCTACTCAGCCACATACAAGAGCTCTGTTAACGTGAAACCATGCCCTTATTTTCTAGTTCAAAAATTCTTCAGTGGCTCCCCAAATCGAAATCCATTAGCATGACATACAGGAGGGTGGTCCCTGCCTCCCTGTCCCGCAGAATCTCTCACCACCTCCAGCTATCAATGTGTGCTCTCCCATTCTGAACTCACTTGGGGTTCCCTGAACACTCTGTTCTCTGGTGCCCATGTGTTACCTCTGCCAGGAACCCCCTCTGCTTGGTTGGCAACTGGTCCTGAAGAAAAACACTTCCTCTTCCAGGAAGACTTCCCTGATTCCTCAGGCAGATTTTACTCTCTTGCACATGCCTCCACTACAATTGTAATGTGTTATTGTTTTGTTTGCTCGCTTTTATGTCCCTCCTTCCATATGTTCTGGGCTGCGTGTTTGTGTCCCCCACTAAAATTCATCTGTTGAAACCATACTCCCCAGCGTGATGGTATTTGGACGTGAGACCTTTGGGAGGCGATTAGGCCACAAGGGTGGAGCCGTCGTGACAGGATTAGTGCCCTGATACAAGAGATTGCTTCTCTCTCTGCTCTCCAGCCTGTGAGGACACAATGAGGAGACCAGGTCTGCAAACCGGGAAGAGCTTCTCCCCAGGAACAGAATTGGCTGCACCCTGATCTTGGACTTCCAGCCTCCAGAACTGCGAGACACAAATGTCTGTTGTCTAAGCCACCTGGTCTGTGGTAACATGTTCTAGCAGCCAGAGCGAAGACACCACAGGACAACAACAACAACAAAACAACAGCAGCGGTGGGCACAGCCTTTCTCTCTGTTCATATGACAGCAAAACCAGAATGACCGGGATTGAGATAAAAAAACGTTGCTTCACATTTAGAAATAGTGAGACATTTTATCACAGACTATTAGAGTTTTGCAGCTAAGCTACCAGCCCCACAAACTATATCGCCGTTCCTACGTCCCACGGATTTTAGATCCTAAGCTGCACAGAGAACAAAGCGAATGGTCCACCCTCTGCAAATGTCCCAAAGACTGGTAACTGCTTCCACGGAGCGGCTTTCTGTGGGCCCCCGGCGCGGGGCGGGGGAGCGCGGGGTTCCGGAGCGGAGTCCGGGCTGGAGCCGTCGCCTGGCCCTGCCAGCAGCTTGACCCTGGACAAGGGCTTCCGTTCCCTCAGCCGCAGACTCCTCTCGGGCCGGCGGGCGGCCGCCCCCTTCTCCGCCAGTCGGGGCTCGCACCCCGCCCTCCCGTTTGCCTGGTGGTCCACACCCGCGCCCCGCTCCGCCTTCCCTCCGGCGCTCGCCAGCCTTGGGTCCCAGCCATTCCTCCGGGACTCCAGGTGGCCTCCCCCGGGGCCGCCCCTGCTCTGAGGCCCGAGCCGAGTCCCCGACGTCGCCACAGCCCAGCTGCAGGGACGTCCTCGTGAACCCGGGAGCAGCGCATCCGCTCCCGCTCCGCGCGGAGCCGAGGTCTCCAGCCGACCCTCAGGGTCCCAGTTTTTATTTCCGCGGAGCAGACGGCGTCGGCGGTGACATGCCTTCTGTCCTCCGTCCCACGCCGCGCAGCTGTCTGAAGCTCCGCCCCCGCCACACCCGCGGATCTGCCAGAGCCCAGTGACCGTCCGGCGCCGGCGGCCCCTCCCCGCGCGCTCTGTCCCGTGATTGCCGAGGATGAGACCGGTCGGTGAGGACTCGCGCGGACGCCCACACGGCTCGGAACTGTCCTCTGGCTGTTTGTAGCTCCTCGGCTGCTCAAATACTCAGGCGATTCTTAAACGACGTTTTCCCCCATAAGTTTCGTGCCCTTGTGTGTCCTCTTCCCTCTTCCTGGAATGCCCATATCACTAAACTTTTAAAAAATTCAGCCCTCCCAGAGCTTTGCTGAAATCTCTGCCCCTTTCCACGTTCGCTGTGGCAGACAGTGTGTAGGTACAGAAGGAGGAGGCTTCAAAGCCTTGCTCTGGCTCTTACTTGGGGACCAACTGGTAACTTGGACCCTCTGAGGATTCTCTTTCCCTTGCCCTGTCTCGAGGATGGGGCTAGAACACGGACCTGGCTGTGAAGATGGGGGAGCAAAAAGTATGAACTATCTAAGGCGTCTTAGCACCATGTCCAGTACAGAATTACCAGCAGTAAAGGCTGGTTTTCCTCTTCTCTGCTGTCTGTGCGTGCCCTCTCTCTCCTTGTCTCTGTGTGTGTATTTACTATGATGTGCTACATATATTTAATGCCCTTCGTCTCTACCCCCACAGCTCTGTGGATACTTTGAGGGTGAATCAAGTTCGCGTCTGGCCAGAGCATAGCCTGGGCTAAGTAAATGTTTGTTGACTCGAATTGGTTTATAACCGTAGCTTTCAAAGTCTTAATCTGAAAGACTGAGTAATTCCAGGAATTTCAGCTCTGGGAGAATGCCATTGAGAGAGATGGGGGAGACTTTTGGGAAAGAAAAACACCTTTCAGGGCTTCCCGATTCCTACCGTAAATAAGCTGCCTCCTCTGCTGAGACCAGAACAGTGGCCATCTGAAATATTGTGAAATCAGTGCCAGTGGGAATGGATTCCCTCCAGAAAGTTTGGGCCCCTGTATGTTTGATTTCTTCACCAGGACTCGAAGTCTAACCTGTTCACCTTTGCTTTGATCAGAACGTCTCCGCGGAGAATGAAGGACAGTGATCAATTTGAAACTCTTGGGGAGCTGTTTGCCGTGATTTCCTCTGGCCCTTTTTCTGCTGGGGGATCGTTTGAAAACTGAGGAAACTGCTAGAAATGTTTATCAACAAGTGGTTTCTTGAACAAGAACATAGCTATCACTTCCTTTAAGAAGCAGTTCTCCTAACATCACCCAGCGTGGGTCTCCCGACTGTCCTTCGGATCTGAGCGTGGAAAGGAGTGTTGTGTCCAGAAAGTTGCAGAAAAGTTCCTGTTTCCAGTGACCCTCTTTCTGGATGCAGTCTTGTATACCATCCTCATTATGCAGGTGGCATTTTCCAGAACCAAAGTGTTTTTCTCTGATACTCCTTGAGTCAAACATGAAATCCTTGTTTTCATCCCCCCAAAACAGGTGCTGTTGAGTCTGGCCCCAGCCTTTGTAGCTGAGGGAGTGAAATGGTATGGTGGCGGGAGGCTGCCAGATGGCAGTAGCTGCAGAGGACTTTGGTGAGCACAGTCAGTTATGCTGGTTAAATATCAAAGCTTTGCGTGGAGCCATCCGTCCATCAAGCTCTCAGTCTATTGTCGTCCTGGGCACTGGGCCTGTTTGATCTCTGTGGTGGATAAGTCTAGATTGATTACTGCTGGCTCATGATTCGGCCTCCGGCCAGTTAACAGCAGAATGCAAGACATTTTCACACTCACTTACAGTGTCTGAAAGCCCCAGAGTTACGTTCTGTAAGGGAGAAATTCACTCCCTCACTGTTCAATCAAAAGCCGTACTGAGCACTCACTAGACAAGGCATGATGCTCGGCATCGGGGACACAGCTGTGACAATCAAGTTTTCTCTGCCCCCGATGACATTTCAGTTATTGAGTGAGGTGACTCTCAGGTACATACAGTGTGTTAAGTGCAAGAATGCAGGTAAGCATGTGACACCTCACCTGCATTGCTGAGGTGTGCCTAATCCTTCCCGTGTTGCAAAAGACATCTCAGAAGCATTTCCTTTAAAAGACAACTATGGGAAAGAGCACAGGTTAATTTGGCCATGACCGTGCAAATCTCCAGACTTTCCCTGGGAGGGAGAATAAGAAAGCTGGGAAGAGAGGATTACAGGGTGAGTGTAAGCACTAGACAGGTAGACTGACTACACGTGTTTTCTTCCCCAGAGCATCTCTGGCATCTCGCATCAATATTCATTACTCTCATTGTTGGCGGGGCTTCGAGAAATTGAATTGTGTGAAGACCGAGTGGTGTCATACAGCCCCAAGAATTTAGATAGCCCACTGCTGTCCACTGCCACACATAGCTCATTGACATTCACACACGTAGATCCCCACAGGATCATCATTTG
Source organism: Tapirus indicus (assembly GCA_031878705.1). Taxonomy (NCBI): domain Eukaryota; kingdom Metazoa; phylum Chordata; class Mammalia; order Perissodactyla; family Tapiridae; genus Tapirus; species Tapirus indicus. The sequence continues at coordinate 4,468,892 of CM062923.1, read as the reverse complement.
CTTGGGGGACTAGAGCCTTCACGAGACAACTGTGTGAAAGTCTCAGCAAAGACAGCAGGAGTGCCAACTTCTAGGGGAAGCCTCCACCGTGAATCTGAGGAGGATGGAAGGACTCCTTGTCGCCCAGGGAGCAGAAGCCAAGACAGAATGGAACACTCGTCCATCAACCTGAGAGGGAAAGAGGTTGATTGCAGACCATCTTAACATGGTAAGCTGTCCAGGGTCAGGGGGCAGTGCCTCTGGGCGCTCCCTCTGGAAGACTGGACTATGGGAGCTGAACCGCAGACAGAGCTTTTGGTGTAAAGTGTTCATTTCAGTGTTATCATGGTGAAAAAGCAGAAATTGTCCCAATGTCCAATAGAAATGGAATATTTGAATAACTTATGATTTAATCACATGACAGAATATTATGCAATCATTAAAGCGAGAGTTATAAAGAATTTACTGATACTTTCTGATGGAATGTTCAATGATAAAAGCGTGATGCAAAGTTGTGTGTATAATATGATTAAAACTATAAAATTATACATGGACTTCTTAAAAGAAATAGAATAGCTCTAGTTATATGAATAGAATATGAATTCAAGAAACCAGAAAACAATCAACCTTTGAATATGTGTATCTGACATGGTGTCAAGAATATAAAGGAATCATAGATTGACGGTGTCAGAGGTGGATTTAACCTTAATGATGACCACTGCAACCACCTAATTTTTGGATACAGAAACTGAAGCCCAAGAGAAGTGATTGTCATTAATTACAGAGCTGGTGTTAAAATGTTGTACTCTCACATCTTTTCTAAAATTTTTGCAAGACTTTTCCACATTCACTGATGTCAGTACCTCTCCCTCTTCCTTCCCTCCTTCTCAACCCACTGCAGACCCACCAAGGGCTTTGGCAAAGGGGATTAAGCCAAGCAACTGGTGAGATAGCCAGCAATCTCACCGTGACTCCACTCCATTCACTCCAGCTGAAGAAAGCATATTACAGCACCAAGAACTGAAGATAATGTTGTAATGTGATACCTCAGTTCTGCTGTGACTATTTAAAAACTCGTTTGAAATATGAATAATTTGTTATTAGTAACACATTATTTTATATTAATCTTAGCACAGACCTGTGATCGAGAACTGTGCTCTGGTCTCAAGGTCTCTTTCTCCTACGATCTGACTACTCTCTTTGAACAAGGAAAGCATCCCTGATGAGAGCATCTGAGAATGTCATTCTCCCGACTTGACAACTAAGATGTAATGGGAAGTCCCTGTGTGAAGGCAATGGCAGCCATTCTCCCCGTATTTCTCTTTTTCCCACCCAGGCAGAATGGCAGAGTAAAGTGCAGATGTCAGCAGACCAACATACTGATATTCAGAGCTTGTCATGGGAATTGAGGACCTCCACTAGGACAGCATTAGCTCCTTCTCTGACTATGTTTCTCACACTCCCAACTGAAGGGCATCTTTCATAGAAATAAAAAGATTAATTATCAGAAAAGCATAACAATCCTAAATGTCTGTGTACTTAATAGCAGAGCTTCAAAACACGTGAGAAAAAAAAATTAATACAAGTTAAGGGACAAATAGACAAAATGCACACTCACAGAGAGAGGTTTCACAACATCTTTGTCAGTATTTCACACAATAGACCAACCATGAATAATGATATAGACTATTTGAATGACACTATTAACTGAATTGATCTAATTGACATTATAGAACACTACATCAAAAAAGATCAGAATTCATTCTTTTCAAGTGCTCATCAATCATTCACCAAGATAGACCATATGCTGGGCCATAAAATAAGTCTCAATAAATTTTGGGAAGTTTGAAATGTTAAAATTATGTTCTCTTATCACAACATTTGAATTAGACAACAACAACAATTTGATATATAGAAAAAAAACCCCACAAATAGTTAAAAAAATTAAATACCACATTTCAAAATCACCCCTGGGTCAAAGAACAAAAAATCAGAAAGAAGGGAAATTAGAAAATATTTCAAACTAACTGAAAATAAAAACATATCAAGTGTGGAGAATGCTCCTAAAGCAGAGTTTAGAGGGAAATGTATCCTCTAAATGTTTATACTGAAATGAACAAAGTCTAAAATTAAAGACTTAAGATTATACAGTAAGAAGCTAGAAAAATAAGCTCAAATTAAGCCTAGAATAAGAAGCAGAAAATAATAAAGAAAAAGCAGAAATAAATGAAATAATAAGCAAAAACTACAGAAATTATCAAAGCTAAAATTTGGCTCTTTGAAAAGATTGATAAATTGAATATACCAATCAAACATAGAAGAGTAAATATACTGACCAAGAGAAAAGAGAGAAAACACAATAACCAATATAAGAGATGAGACATGGGATACTACGGATCCCACACATATAAAAACGTGAAAAAAGAGCATTATGAACAACTTTATGCCATTACATTTGTAATGGATAAATTCCTGAAGAAACATTATTTACTAAAACTGACACAAGAAGGAATAGAAAATTGGAATAAATTATATGTATGAAAGAAGTTGAATTTATCATTAAAAACCTTTCCACAAAGAATTCTCCAGACCCAGATATCTTTGCTGGTAAATTTTGTCAAACATATAGGGAATAAATAATGAAAATCTTACAAAAAGTCTTTCTAAGAACTTATTATTGGTCTGTTCAGATGTTCTGTTTCTTCGTGATTCAGTCTTGATATTTAATTTTTCTAGGAATTTATCCATTTCTTCTAGGTTACCCAATTTATTCAGAGTATTCTCTTATATTCCTTTTTATTTCTGTGATATCAATTATAACGTCCTCTCTTTCATTTGATTTTAATTGAGTCTTCTGTCATTTTTTCTTAGTTAATCTAGCTATGTATTTGTCTATTTTATTGATCTTCAAAAAAAATCTCAATTCTGTTGATTTTTTCCTACCATATTTTTATTAACTATTTTGTTTATTTCTTCTCTAATTTTTATTAATTCCTTCCTTCTGCTAATTCTGGGTTTAATTTGTTCTTTCTCTAATTTGTTAAGGTATAAAGTTAGGTTGTTGATTTGAGATCATTTTTTCTTTTTTAATGTACACTTTGACAGCTGTCAGTTTCCCTCTTAGCACTGCTTTTGTTGCATCTCATGAGTTTTTATACATTGTGTTTTCATCTTCATTTGTCTTAGGTTATTTTGTAATTTCTCTTCTGACTTCTTCATTGACTCATTTGTTGTTTAAAGAGCATAGTAAATTTGTGCTTTTTAAATTTTATCTATTTATTATTTATTTTAGTTCCATGTATTGTGGATTTTCCAGTTTTCCTTGTGCTGTTCCTTTCCAATTTCATTCCATTGGGATTGGAACAGATATGTTGTGTGATTTCAGTCTTCTTAAATTTGTTTTGAGTTTTTCTCTGTCTTAACACATGGCCTATCATGGAAAATGTTTCAAGTGCACTTGAGAGAACTTTATATTCTGCTGTTAGGCAATGTGTTCCACATACGTCTGTTAGGTCTAATTGGTCTACAGTGTTGGTCAAGTTCAAATTCTCTATTTCCTTATTGATCTTCTGTTTGGTTGTTCTATCAACTATTGGAAGTGGTGTATTGAAGTCTCATGCTAGTATTGTGTTGCTGTCTATTTCTTCCTTCAATTTTGTGAAAGTTTGCTTCATATATTTAGGAGCTCTGAGGTTTGGTGCATAAATATTTGTCATTGATATATATTCTTGGCTAATTGACCTTTTGTCATTATATGATGTCTTTCTTTGTCTAACAGTTTTTGATTTAAAGTCTATTCTCTCTGATATTAGTATAGACACTCCTGCTTTTCTTTGGTTACCATTGTATGGAATATCTTTTTTCATCCCTTCAATTTTAGCCCGTGTTTGTCCTTAGATCTAAAGTGAGTCTCCTATAGAGACTGGATCCTGTTTTTTGTTTGTTTGGTTTTTAATACATTCAGCCAATCTAAGTCTTTTGATTGGGGAATTTAGTCCATTCACATTTAAAGTAATTATTGATAGGGAAGAACTTACTATTACCATTTTGTTAATTGTTTTCTGTATGTCTTGTAGCTTTTTTGTCCCTTCTTTCCTCTCTTATGCCTTTCTTTGTGTTCACTGACTTTTTAATAGTGATATGCTTTGATTCTCATCTCATTTCCTCTTGTGTATATTCTGTAGATATTTTCTTTGTGGTTGCCATTGCAATTACATGAAACATTTTAAAGTTTTAACATTCTATTTTAAACTGATAACAACTTAACTTCAATTGCATGCAAAAACTCTAGTCCTTTACTTAATTGCATTTTTATCTACTAAAAGCAAAGCAATTAAAAAATAAAGTTTAAAATATTCTATTATAATGTCCTCAAGAAACATAAAGTTCATGGTAGTAAATAAAAGACATGAAACAACTGTACACTGAAAACTACAAAACACTGCTGAGAGATATTTTAAAATGATCTATATTAAGAGGGAGCTATTTGATATGTATGTATCGGAAGACTCAATGTTGTCACAATGGTAATTTTCCCAAATTTCATGTATATACTCAACACATTCCCAATCAAAATCTCAGTTAATTATTTTTTTGAAGAAATTGATAAGTTGATTCAATTTATATGTAAATGCAAAGTGCTTTTTAAAGAAGCCAAAACAATCTCAAAATGAAGAATGAAGTTGGAGGATGTACACTATCTGACGTCAAGATTTCCTGGATAGCGTCACTAATCAAGACAATGTGTTCAGGACAGACAAATCTATCAAAAAAAAGGAGTCAAGAAATTGACCCCTACACATGTATTCCACTGATTTGCAACAAAGATGACAAGGCAATTTGGTGGGGGACGCTTAAGTATTTTTATCATATGATGCTAGAACAGATAAACAAGATAAACAAGTGTAAAAAGTTAACGTGACTTCCACCTCACACCATCTCGTAATTGTATCATAACATAAAAAAGTAACACTTCTAGAAGAAAATATTAAAAAAAAATTTCTTGTGACCTTAGAGTAAGCAAAGTTGTCCTAGGTAGGACACAAAAGCATTTGCTATAAAAGAAAAAAGGATAAATTGGACTTCATAAAAATTAACAACTTGGTTCATCAAAAGACTCTATTAGGAAAGATAAAAATCAGTTGCAGATTGGAAAAAAATATAAATGACAATACATATAACTAGCAAAAAACTTATATCCAAAATATGTATAAAACTCCTACAAATCAACAAAAAGGCAAGCAAGCCCAATTAAAAGTGGATCAACTACTTGAAGAGCTATTTCTCATGGAAATATACAGGTGGAAAATAGGCACATGAAAAGACACTTGCTACCATCAGTCTTCAAGGAAACACCACTTAAAGTCACAATGAGAGTATATAAGGGCTCACCCTTTCTACACAGCCAAAAATACCATCAATCAAGTCAAAATATAAGCAAAAAAATATTTAAAAACTTTTTAAATGATATACCACTGTACACTCTTTAGAGCAGCTAAAAATAAAAAGATTGACAATAGGATATTGAACAACTGGAATGCTTAATCGTTACTGGAAGGAGCATAAAATGTTAAAAACACTGGAAAATTGTGTGGCACTTATACAAGATCCAGCAATTCCGTTCTTAGGCATTTATCCAAAAGAAATGAAAACGTACGCACACAGGAGGACTTGAACAAAAATATTTATAGCAATTTTTTCATAATGCCCTCAAATTGGAAAGAAATACAAAATGTCCATCAACAAAAGAATTTATAAGCAATTATTTGGACATTTATACAATAGAATACTACTCATCAATAAAAAAAGAACTACTTACATTCACACCAATATGGATGAATTTCAAATGCTTTATGTCATGTGAAAAACCAGGTACAAAAGACACTCGTATGTGATCCCATTTATGTGTAATTCACAAATAGGCAAAAACCATTCTGTGGTCATAGAGGTCAGGAAAGTGGTTGTCAGTGTGGAGTGAGAAATTGAATTGTCAGGATGCTTGAAAACTGCCTTATCGTGATCAGGATGATGGTTACGGGTGTTTACACAGGGGTTTACATCTATTAAAACATCAGTTTGAAATTTAAGATCGGCGTTTTACTGTAAGTATATTTTACTTCAAGATATACATACGTATGTATATGATCACCTTCATCAAAGCCTTAATCCTTCCCTTTGTGCGGCCCGCACGCGAGTCTGGCACTGGTTTTAGGCGAAGGCTCAAAAAGTGTTTGTTCTCTTTCTCCAACAAGGAGTGTGGTGCCGGGGAGAGGGCACTGTCTCTGGAGTCCAACCTGGATCCACTTCTGTTTCTGTCATTCACTCATTGTGGGAAGTAGGGCTGTTATTTAACCTAAGAATAATTTTCCTCGTTTTCAGAAAGTGAAGAATAATATCTAACTCATAGGATTGTTGAAGGAAAGATTTTAAAATTTTAAGTATAGTGTTAATCTACTTTAGGCACACACGACAAATATTAGTTCCATTCCTCGTCTATGCCCAGGGATATGCTGGAGGAAAAACGCTCTAAAAAGATCAACCTAGTGAGCTATAAGTTTTATCCTGTTAAAAAGGTTTCTTTCATTTTGCAACTGATGTTTATATTCCTTAGCATGTGTGCAGGATTCCTTATTCACAACTACTTGGTCTCCTGTAAGAAAGAGGACTTCGCAGGCTCATGACCTCTGTCTTTCTGGTTCTCACGCCTCCCCTCCTCCTCAGAGAACAAGTTCCCGCAGACTGGAGCGGGTCGAGTGGGCTGTCAGGGAGCCGTGATGAACGTAATGTGGTGTCCACACAGACATGCGTTCATTTTCCCCGTGTAGATTATCTAACCAAGCGATGAGGAAACAGAAAAACATGGACAGTTAATTGATAAAATAGAAAAGATCAAACACATTTCAGAGAGCAAAGCAAACCTTCCCTTCAACTGTAGATGGTCCTAATTTGGAAACATCTGAAAATGATTTACTTGTGAGATGTTCAAGTTCAGGAATGGAATATGGGCCTTTTCTAAAAACACTCTATCTGCATTGTGGTTTGTAATGCAGGGATGCCAGAAATACTCCATAAGAAGTTCCAGGAGGAGGAAAAGGCCATCTGGGTCGTCACTCTGGACTCTCTGTTTCAGTTTAATCCTGCCCGCCTGCATTTTCCCTCTGCCTTTAATCCCTTCCTCTTCCAGAAAAAGACCGAGTGGTTATTGAACTCATTTATACTGTTGCTTCAACAGCAGTGTCTGGTAACCTTTTCCATATGTTTCTTAGCTTTCACTTTAAAATAAAAGAAAAGCTACCCACCTTCTTCAATATTTCGATATGTTCAATATGTCAATTTTAGTCTTTTCATTGTTTTCCAGTAAGAAATATTCAATTTCTATCCATTTGGTTTAGTTTCTACATAATTCCCATATATATGTATATTTTTACTTTATTTCTTCAATGACAGATCTCCAAGTTCTTTAAAAATAATCTTATGGTTTGACATGAAAATTTCCTGAATTGTAAAGTTTTGGCATATAATGCACAACTGAAGAGAAAACTGGTCATGTATTTCAGTCCGGATAAAGTAAGTTTGCTGCAAGAACAAAGAATCTGAAATTTTCAATTGCTTAGAACAACACAAGACTTTTTCTTGCTCACACCACATGCCTAATGTGGGTCAGCATCTGGGATCTGCTCCCCTTGTCACTCAGGCTCCCAGGCTAATGGAGGCTCCATCTCGACTCATGCTTTTGTGGTCACTCCATCCATGGGGCAGAAATGTGGTGGATGCATACTGACTCTCAATTCTTCTCTCTGGAAGTGACGCATTTCATTTTTGTTCACATTTTACTGGCCAAAGCAAGTCGTATTGCCACTTAACGTTAAGGAGGTAGAGAACTACGATCCTTTTTTGCTCGAAGGAGGCATTCTAAGAATATTTGGTGAACAGTTCTAATGACTGTCATACTAAGTGGCATTGACTATATGAACCACATACCCCGAGTTGATGCTGCTGATTTGGGCACTCTCTTAGTCTGTTTGGGTGGCTATAACAAACTACCATAGACTGCATGGCTTACCCAACAAACATTTATTTCTCACAGTTCTGGAGGCTGGGAAATTCAAGACCAAGGTGCCAGCAGATTCCATGTCTGATGAGGACTCACCTCCTGGTTTGCAGATGGCCGTCTTCCTGCTGTGTCCTCACAGGGTGGGGAGTAGAAAGAGACAAACTCCCTGGAGTCCCTTCTTGTAAGGACACAAATCCCGTTCATGAGGTCTCCACCCTCATGATCTAATCATCTCCAAACGCCCCTTCTCCAAATACCATCACATTGGGGATTTGGGCTTCAATAGATGAATTTTGAGGAGACACAAACATTCAGTCCATAGCAAGGAATGTGGCAGTGACAGGCTAGGAATAAAAAAAATCCTGCGTGTGTGAGCATAGACAATACAGAGTAGTTTATGAAGCCTTTTATGGTGTCAAATGATTTTCATATGTTCCCACTACATACTGCTGTCTACTTTCTTTTGACTTGAAGGGACCTTGAGTTATTTTTAAATGTACATTTTAACAACTAATATGGTATTCCTCCACTGTTTCTTCACAGCAAGTCTAGCACTTTTATTTGCACGATATTGATCAACCATTGTGGGTTCGTTCCAGAATCCAACGTAAATGTCAAAAGGAAGGCATGCAAGGGCCTGACAACACACTCCCATGTCGGGATGGCACAGCAGAGAGCTCATCGACTGAGAACTTTGCAGTCCGAGCACTCATGCTCATTAGCCCGAGGCTATTGTCAAGTCTACAGGGCAGTCTCTGATTGACTGATCATGTCAACCTTCCTCAGTGTGTAAAGAACTACATCAAAGTCAATTAGTATTATACAGAATACATCAATGTAATCTGGCACAGGTTATATCTTGTCACCAATGTGCCTTCTGAAAGAAGCTTCAAATTCTTTATCACGGCATCGAAAAACTAAAATCTGCTTCTGCCAGTGTGCCCAGTGTCTCCAGTTGTGCACACTACATTTTAGCCATTGTGAACTACTTGCCAATGTTCCAAGCACAGCAGTTGCTTTCAGCCCACTGTGCTTTTTTTCAAAAGCTGTGTTCTCAGCACAGAATACAATATCATTTTCTGCCCATCATAAATTCCTCTGTTAAAACTTCAGGGTGAATGACATCTCTACCATAACGACTATTTTGTTCCCTGTAGTCAGAACACATCATGCCTTTCTTTTGCTTGTACCTCTATTATAGGATTTATTGAATTTTTGCTTGTTTGGATGGTAGAGGATACAGTCTAGCCCCACTGATGACCAGAACTAATTTCACAGATCTATTTGCTTAAGGACAACCTGTTACTGTTCTGCAAGTGAACCTACTAAATCTCAGTGGAAGAGAATGATCTTTCCAGAGAGAGATGAACCAAAAGAAGTAGACCATTCTTGCTGTAAAAGTATGGCAGCGCTCCAGCTGAGTTGCAACGGGGCTCAGCAATTATGAGTTGTGGAGTTTGACACTGTTGACAAGTCACAACTTGTTATTTCCAAGTAGACAGAGGATTCACAGAAAAAAAGTTGAAACGTGTCCTCAGATTCAGATGTGTTGGAAGGGCTGGAATTGTGGGAGAGAGTTGGCAATGAAAATTACATTTTGAAAGGAACTACAGGATCCCTAGGAGAGAAAAATAAAAATAAATTGCTTATATCCCACCCTAAGTCTGGATGGAATGTGGCCAGTGTCGATACTAAGCAGCAGGTTCTGGGAAGAATGGAGATGGAGGCCTGATACTTAAATTCACCCTATCTCACCCGTCCTGGGGGTCCCTCTAACACCAGGAAGGGGAGAGACATATGGTAAACCAGAGGGAGTGTCACGCTGAGGGCCCACACAACACCTCTTTGGGAGCTTCCCTCCCTTCTCCTCTGTCATAGACCAGGACTTGAGACAGGGAGGGTGGTCCCTACAGGACAGAGAGGGGGTGAACACAAAGTCAAGAGTGGATGAATGCCACCACGTAAGCAGGTGGGGCAGAGTGCTGGCAGATCCTCAGATATGTGCCAGTGACATCCACATCAGATAGTGACATGGGAAAGGCAAGGACAGCCACGACAGCAGGGGTGCTGGCAGAAGTGAGTTGGGCATAAGGCAATGTCACCTTTGGGTGCTCTCACAGCATCTCAAGAAAGGGGAAGGAAGAGCTAAACTCCTACAATTTGGCAGGTGAGGGGCGGGGGGCTACTGAGCCGATGTCCCGAGATGTAAACTCTCATAACGACCTTACCAAGGGTCCCACACTGTGGAGTTTGAGAGACATTTGGGTCGCCTGAGTGTTATTTGCAGTTTCACTGGTTTCCCTCATCATGTGTGATGGGCCCCGTGCTCCCTGTCTTGTCTGGCACAACTGGATTTCACGGCAGGCGCTAAGCACAGATCGGTTTTGTTTCGTTTTGATATGAGATTGTAAACCACACGGATAATAACATTTCCATTTTGGCCAAGAATTTTTAAAATTTAATTTTAGATTACTCTCCAGTTTCTTATTGATTAGTTTAAATCATATTTACCTTTACTAGGGGTCATGCAAAAAAGGCTCCATTATAGTGACTTTTACCCTTTCTGTAGCCCCTTCTTCCAGAGCTCCAAGGAGCCTGGATCTTTACACATCATAACTCATGTTTAGCTTATGCATATGTAACCTCTGTTACTCATATTGTAGTTGAATATCCAGAGGGAATTGTTAGAAACTTCTCTCTTTCACTCCTTTCAGTTTTCTTTTTTATTGAAAAAAAATTATGTTACAAAGAAATTAACGATATCAGACTTCACCACGACTTTGTCTCATTTTCTAATCTTCTATAGTTTATCTTAGGCCTACATTGATCTCATCTCCTTTGAAAAATGATGCTTTTGATAAACTTGACTACTTTTGTATATCTCAGGAATGAAGTGGGCACGTGTCTCACTTTCCTATGATTTCACTGTTATGTGAAGATTGTTTTATACTTGGTTAAACTATTTTCTGTAATTCACCGTAAACACTTGTAATTCACTGTAAAACACTTGGTTTTCTTTCAGAAAATAATTGCTAAGAGAAACTTTGCTCTATTTGTCTTCCCAGTCATTTTCCGAAATCAAACAATTTAAAAGATATTGTAGATGTTTAGGGTAACGAAAAATGCTCTTGGGCAGTATCTTTTCTCCCAAGTTGCTTTGATTGCTGAGAAAGAAACTCCCTCCTTGATCTATAAACAAAGGCAAGCCACAGAGCACATGTCAGAGCAAATTTTCTTACCGGGGAGGAGGTCCCCTCTCCATCCCCTTCCTGACTGTCTCAGGTTTGCTGACTTCCCTGGTTAGAGGCATTCTCTTGGTGAGCAGCTTGGTTCTAAGCCCACGAGGACCCTTCCAAGAGCAACAAGTACGTTTCGAAGTGATAGAATTTGCTTGGTGAATATCTATTCTGATAGCCTGATGCCAAGTCTTGCTGAACTCTAATTACCGAGCTAATCGAGATATGCCACAGACTATCTCATACACATAATTCGTCTAGACTTTGAAACTTGGGCAACAAGGCTGTCTTACACCTTCTTCTTCCCACTGCATCCTCTGTGTCAGTTCAATCTAACAAGCAATTTTTGAGGATCAAACATGAGTGTTCAGGAAGAAGTAGAAGTGGCAAAACTCTCAGACCCAACTCTCTGAGTTTAGGAGATTATTGACCCCAGTTATGTTGAGGGTCAAATATTCATGGAATAAGTCAATCTACGAATTATGAGTGATATTTCCTGAGTGTCTTTTCCTCAATATAGTTGGGATCTCCTGGCAGGTGAAATAAGGTTTCATGAATATATTTTTCTAGAAAATTAAATAGCAGTTTTCTCTCCTTAAAAAAAAAAATTAATGGGAAGATGGAAAAGAGGAAGAAGGAGAAATTAAACACAAGAGGATATTTCCTTTCTGCACGCTATAGAGATGCCATTTTTAAAATAAATATGTACCACTATTAATGCCAAGGACTTGAGGAACATTGTTACAAAATATTATATTTTATAATAAACTCTAATTACATTATTTTTCTTGCCAAAGTTTGGCTTTGCTCAAAAGAAATTAAATAACCCTTAAGTGTTAGTATTAAAATAACCCTATTTTTGCAAAATGAAGAATAATAAATTTTAACAAAATGTGTCTATCTAAAACTAAGATCTTTCACTCACTGTGATTATATTTTGGGTATTTGCTCCTCATTTCCTAGAGTATAAAATAAACAGATTTATTTTAAATGATACTACTAAAATGAATGATCAAAGAACAAGATGTAGTATTTTAGACTTTTGTGATCGCTAGTCATAATTTTTGTGTTATCTTTGACAGTATTGTTTTATAAGCCACCCCCCCACGAGTACTTTAATTCCCTTATCGCAAAATAAATAAAAAGCATTGGAGTTTGTGTTTTGGAAATTTGAGGCCAATCACAGACCCCTATAATATTCTGTATTTGTTAAAATCTCAATTAATTGAAGATAATAAAGTTTTTAAAAATTTTTTGAAACATATTTTTTGATGAATTCAGATTTAAGTAGAACCCTGTTTTGAAACTTACTGAAACATTTCTAAAATATAATAGAGCACATTCTTGTTTCATGAATAGATTTCCTTTTGTTATAGAATTTTCCTGAGAAGCCTGTCGTGGTGGAGCAATTGGGCTCCCACTTGTCTAGGTGGTGGGAGAGCTGGACAGACGTCAGGGTGCTCATTGTGTAACATGCGGTTGTTGCTGTTGTTAACTTTTAACTGAAGTATAACCTACATTACAGAAAATACACAAACCACGTGCCATTAAATATTCACAAAGGATTCGCACCACACAGGCCAAGAAATAGAACATGGCCAGCACCCCGGGGGCCCTGCTTTGCCCACTCCTTCTGGCCATCCTCTCTCAGGACCAGGAAGTCTGATACATCATGGCTAGATGGACTTTCCACACACCATTTTGCGATAAGGGAAATAAAGAAAATCTCGGTGTGAGTACATCCAAGAATCAGGAATAAACCAGGAAGAGAAGTGCTCTGCAGAACTCTCCTGAATGACGATCTTCGGGACTCAGGTCAGCCAACCCCAGTGGGAGACAACCCTTGTGGTCTGTTCTCTGTGGCTGTAATTGTTTTTCATGAGGATGATGACTTTGACTTGAAATCTCATAATGTAAACAACCCTCTGAGATCACTAAAATCGTAATAACAAAACAATTATCTCAAGTGCTACAATGGAATTTCCCCAAAACCTATTTTTAAATTTGTGGGGTTAATTTAGAGGGGCTGTCATGATTACCTCAGTTTTCTAACAAAAGATTTTTTCATGGTGAATGACATGGAGAGGTCTTACATTTCTGAAGTGCCATCATTCTTGCAAAGAGATACATGCTATGTTCACAAGTGTGTGACAAAGTGTCATAAATAATTAAAATGAAATTTCACTTCTCCAAGGGCAATAACGAAATTTCACTCCACATGGTAATGAAATCTCCATGTGGTTTTATCTTAATCTCCTCAATTTACTGGGCAGCAAAATTTACCAGATGGTTGGTTTTTCCTGTTATTAATATAAACAGTGAAAATTTACTAGGTGTATTTATGTCAGCTAGGGTTCACAGAAAATGAGTATTGGCACGAAATAAGATGCTTCTCTGAAATGAATACGTGTCTATATATAGTTAGTGTAGAAACATATAACAAATATATATTCATACACACACACATAGACATGTGAAAAAACATTAGTTACTGCTGAATGGCGCTCCGAGCACAGTGGTAACAGCAAAGCAGAGTTGACTGGGGGCTTTGCTCCAACATTCTGAGTATTTCCAGCTCATGACATTGAACACCCTCTGTTTACCCGTGTGGATCCTCACCTGTTGTTCTCCCACTTCTCTCCTCGACTTATTTATCATTTATTCTGCAGGAGGGACCTGGGTGATGATTCTTACAGCCTGTCCTGCTGGCTCTGTCCTCGTCAACCTGCACCGTGCACCCTAAGCTCCGTGGAGAATTTGTTAAGTACCCATCCAATGATAACACAGCGCAGCCAGCGCAGATTCCAGCTAAGCGAGCAAACAGACATGCAGTCACCTGCTTAGGGAGGGTGCGGAAAGGGCTGCCATCGAACTAGGTGACAGAGTGAGTTTCTGCCTTCAGGGGTGAGGGCTGTGCTGGGAGCCTTGCACAATCTGGAGTTGTGCAGATGTGTCTGCAAGTCTGCTCCCGGAAATTGTTTCTTCCTCGTGACTGTCCACGAAAAGTGAGCATGCTGCTTACAACTGTCCTCAGAGCAGCCAGGGAGGTGCAGTGTTAGTCATTAGACTGAACATGTCACTTATCTAATGCCAGATTTGCTTAGAAGTGACTGTGGAAACGTTACGGTTGAGATTTAATTATTGTACTTAATTCTTTCCTGTCAAGATGTAACCATCATAATGAGAAAAAGTGGTGCTCGAGAATGTGATGTGTGTGAGTCCCGTGTGTTACAGCAGTCAATCTTGTTACAACTTACAGAGGGTAGAGGCTGGAACTGCTGGTTCCCTCAGCACGTTCACCAGAGTTTCAACTTGTGCATATGAATGTGGTCACAGGTATCCAAAACTGATACCCAAAAATAAAGCTACAAGTACAGATTTATACAACTTTTGCCAGTGGTAAATAACCGATAGCCAAGATTTGGCACTAAAACAATACATCATTTGAGAAATTCGGAGATAAATCAGGCTGGTTTTTGAAAGTAATCATACATAAGATGTCTTTATTTAATCTTTCAAATTTTGATTCAACGTACAACCAAAAAGTGTTTGTTTAAGGGAGGGTCTTATCAGTGTATTTTTGTTGTTGTTTTCTCTCCTTCTGAGTAATTTAAGGTAATTTATTTTGAGATTTGAGACAGTTCAGAGATAAGCGAAAACCTTTTATTTTCACAAGTTTTTTTGATCTTTGTTATCACCTACTGAAAGGGAAAATATCATAACATGAGAAGTAGAAATTTAAACATTCCGCCACATTTTCCAGATTCAGCATTTAGTTTAGACCACTGGTCTATAATGAAATAAAGATGTGGTAGTGTGCTTGCAGAAAATCTGCAGGTATTTACCAACTATTCTGACAGACACTTATAACCCTGATTTATTTAATGAGTAAGGAAAGTGGATTTCTCCTGTCTTCTAAGTGAATTCTTAATCCCTTCATCTTCATCAGTGGATGAAATCTGAGGTTTCTTGAATTGATTCTTTTGCACAGGGAAATAAAGGTAAATAGCAATAGTCATGTGCTACTTTGATGACAAGCTTTCCTAACGGGGCCTATTTAGTTCATCTTCCATTGAAATGTGAAGTTTGGGAGTAAAATCTATCAAGTATTGCACCTGATTTGATTTTTGTTGTTTTTCTTTGTTTGTTTCTTTGTGTTTAATTCCTATGTTTCTACTTTGGAGAAAGTAGCAGCATTGTTTCGCTAAATATCTCAACTGTACACATTCTTTATTGTTGAAATCATAAAGCCTTTAAATTTAATACATTCTTCTTTACTTAACTCAAACATATGCCTATAGGGCAAGACAGAAAAGACAAGTTGAATTTGAATCAAACTCCTTACACACACACACACATACACATACACACACACATACACACTATTTTTTAGATTTGGTGAATTCAATGATTTTATTTTTCACTGCAAACATGACATATTTCAAACTTAAGACTTCACATAAAATCTTTTTGTTTTATAACCCATTTTAATTAATTTATAACCAAAATGAGGAGGTCTGTTACCACAATGCCTTAAGGATTTCAAATCACTGAGCTAAACCCATTTTAACTGGTGACCTCTGAGGGGATCAGCTTCCATCCCGGGGCACAGTGCTCCAGCCCGCACTGTGCACCTATGAGAGACGCTGCCGCGTGTGGGCCTCACCGTAAGAGCAGGTGTGCAAATCCCAAAAACGGTTTCAATGGTTTTAAAGATTTTTTTTGGTCTCTCCCCTTTAAAAAACGTGTATATGTACACACACACACACACACACACACACAGGGCTAGACCCCAAAGCGTATAAACAACCACAGTGGGTTGGTCTCTTGGTCCAGAATAAGGAGTAAAGCGAATTGCATTTGCATTTCCACACGTGCAAATTAACGTGCCAGGTTTCTTTTCTTCATTTCACTTCCTTCCTTGAGGACTTTGCTCCTGAAATACCTGCCAGGTGGTTAGGGGAGGTGTTTCCCACAATTCCAACCTGGGCAACAGTGCAGTGTTTGAGTGTGAAATGAAAAACAGCATCCCCAGTAAAAAAATAATAATAATAAAGATTATTTTAAAAAGGGGCCCCTTTATCTTCACTGTGTTCTTCCCTTGAGGAGGTCCGCTTGGGGTCCCCTCCCTCCTGACTGCCTTTCCTCCTCCAGCAGAGGTGGCGCGTCTGAGACAGCTGAGCCCCCACCCCCACACCCCGCGCTCCCTCCTGCGCTGCCTCTGGCTCCTGCCTCTTTCCTAGGAACCCCACGGGACGCCCATTCCCAGCCTGTCCTTCATGGCTGCGGCAGCAGAAATGAAAAGGAGACCATGGGGTCAGGGCTCCCGAGTGAGCTGGCCCCCGACACACCCTGAAGGACACACCCTGAAGCTGAAGGTTAATGGTGCAAATTGTGTGTTAACAGTATGCTAACTGGAAAAGTGTCCTTTGAATCAATGGGATAGTCCAGGAAACCGAATGTTGCGAAAGTGAGGATTTCTCAGAGGGTCGGCCCAGTACTCTAGAGGTCTGCCGGCGGGGGCCCTGACCGCCGTTGACTTTGCCGCATACCCTCAGACAGGTCAGTCTGCTTCCCGGGGCTTCGGTCTCCTTGTCCGCTCCGCGCATGGGGTTGCCTGGACGCATCATTTCCAAAGCACCTCCCGCCTCCGACATTCCCTGGTCCTTTCCCTGAATCTGCCTTGAACAAGGACACCTCGGAAAATAACTTAGCTTTTCTGCGTGTCACATTTTTCTGGAACTAAAAGGCAAGTTGGTGCTGTGTGAGACTGTGACGCCTGCAGATAGGTCCTCTGTCACAGTCGCCCGGGGGGATGTCCCTCCGTGGCTCACGGCCCCACGCCGCCCTGCTGCTGTCGTTGGGTCAGCCCGCGCGGCGGGCAGCTCACCGCAGGAACACCGTGAACTCGGTTCTGTGAACTCGGTTCTTCCGAGGAGCCTGAGAAACTACTACTTGACATCAGAGGGCAAATGTGCAACCGCGTTCTTCTCAGGAGATAGGGGCGCATTTTCATAGTGGTCTTAGCTCCCCCAGACTGAGTGGACTTTTGTGAATTGCTCCATACGCAACAGAGTTGTGGGGAGGGGTGACAGCCGGATGGCGGGCTCCACCGGGTGCCCCCGTCTCCTCTCCCAACACGCAGCCGCTGCAAAGGGACAGGTGCAGGTCAGTCAGCAGTGCACCGTGATGACAATGTTGTTTGCCCGGGATCCTGCCTAGTTTTAATTTTAGTAAGAATCTGTCTTCGAGATGTCAAAATAAAGAATATTGACGAGGTCTTAGAGAAGTATGAGCACATTATTTGAAAGCTAAGGACTTAAGATAGCTGATTGTGTATGAAAATAATTAGTCACATCTAGCAGAATCCTCAATAACTAACAGAGACGTTTTTAGGACTGTATCTTCCCATAAGATTCCTGACTGAGTATCTTAGTAGCCGCTGCACGATCGGAGTTTGCCTGGACATTTACCAACATGTGAGGATGCCTGCCTGGCTCCCTTGCCCACCCTCCACGAGGGCAGGTGCATTAATCTGCTGAGTAAATGTGCGCTGACCTCATACAGCTCCTGCTGTAGTGCTTTTATTTTGACAGTCTATTAATTTTACTCTTAACTGTTTTTCCTAGTCACCCCACTTTGTTGGCAGATATTCAAGTTTTGGCCAAGTAACTATTAGAGAAATGACAATGTTTTGTTTTCAAGTCATTCTTATATAGAAAAACCAAGGGAACCGTTTATTACAGGTTTTAAAACATGAATTTGTAGTCACTCTGACCTGGGTTCTGATTCCATCTCTGCTAGAACCAGTGCAATGTGGGGAGGCTGTGTAATTTTCTGAGATGTTGCCATCCTCATTATTACTTTGGGCTCCAGTGAATTCTCAGAACCACCTCACTTCCGTTGAATTTTCCCTTTGATTTCACGGAAGGTTCACACTCTCATTTAACTGTAGGAGAGGTTTCCATATCTGTGATTCAGTTCAGCTCTACAAACGCTTGGTGGGGCCGTGCCCTGCACTGGGATTTGAGAACATGAGCTCTGAGCCCATCTTCACCAGGCAACGGGCTGACAGTGTTGTCCTACATACATCTCCCCGATCTGTGTGTGTGTGTGTGTGTGTGTGTGCACATGCACTAATCTCCACCAAAATGCTCTAGTTATGGGTTAGGTACAGGCAAATTCTGGGCTCTGGTGGCTTTAATAATGCCCTCTCTTTTCTGCTGGAAAAGCTGCTGTCTTGAGAACAGGATATGTGTTCTGGCATGAGGAATTTCTCTACCTTGGGCCTCCCAACCCCTGTCACAACCTTCTCACATGTATAAATGGTTGTTACTGAGCCTTCCTCTTGCCCTCTAATTTCCCTCTCCTCTTCTGCCTCAACTCCGTGGGCTGAAGTCTTGGCCAGATGGTCAGGCGGGCGGGTGCCTTGATGATGGTTTCTTCCCGGGGGTCCTCAGCTGCTAGGCTCATGCATGGAAACTTAGATGAGAGGCCCTGAGTCCACAGCCTGAGTCTTCACTTGTCTTAGAGGAGTGATTGGACAAATAAAAATTAAAAATGCCCTTCACTTAGAGAAAAATGTTTTTCCTTTAGACCTCCTCCTTTGTTCTAGTGCCAGAGACCACATAATCCCTTGCCGATAGGAGATATAGGCAGAGAGGCAATGAATGAAGATGGTGGCAATGGTGATGATGAGGATGGTGAAGATGATGGAGATGGTGTATGTAATGGGATGGTGAAGATGGTGGGGATGGAGGGATGGTGGATATAGTGGGGTGGTGGGGATGGTAGGGATGCTGGAGATGATGGGGATGGTGGGGATAGTGGGGTGGTGGGGATAGTGGGGATGGTGAGGATGATTAAGATGGATATAGTGGGATTGTGGGGCTAGTGGAGATGGTAGAGATGGTAGGGATGGTGGGGATGGTGGGGATTGTAGTGATAGTGGGGATGGTGGGATGGTGAAGATGGTTGGATGTAGTGGGATGGTGGAGATGGTGAGCACTAGGATCAGCCACTCTTCCTTCCCACAGCACTGTCATGGGAAATGCAGCATTACCACATCTAATTTTCCAGAAGAAGACACAAATCCTGATTTTTTTCAAAATATAAATCTCCATTATCAAATTTTGGCAACAATTCAAAAAAATTTAAATTGTGCTCACTAAGCCAACATTTGCACAAAATCTTGATTTCAAAATTCTGTTTAGACATTCACTGACTCCTTACTTCTGCTAAATACATCAGACAGGCTTGAAACAGTAGGATATTCTCAGCATAGAATTAGGGTTTTGCATGTAGGCCAACCAGTTGTTTTTCTTGTGCCAATCAAGACACCCAAACTAGAGATTTATGTGAAGGGTGGCGTACCTGGACAACCTAAGTTTCAGGACTGAATCAAACCAGACCATCAAAAACCGCAGCCCTGATGCATACGGTATTGAGATTTGACTTCAGTGACAAGCGTTTGGTTTAAATTGAAGGACTTAAAGAAGACCCCTGCAAATCAGGGACAGAGTGACCTTGGGGAAGTTGGTGTGTGGTCTGTCCACTGCGTGTGTCGGCACCTTCTGGCCTTGGAGACAGACTCGAGATATTACTTCATTCCTAAAGGCCAAGGAAAGTTTTAACTTTATGGACAATGAGGCTTTGAGAGCTCACTGGTTTCCCAACTGTGTGCCATGGAATTCTTTCAGGGGGTCCTGGAGGTTGGGCTGAGGAGCAACTGGGCAGTGGTCCGGGCACATTATACACACTTCAACCAAAGCTATTCTGCATTAAGTTTCATGTCACTTGTAACTTCTCAGTCACATGAAAGAGTTAAATAGATTTTTAGACAATCACTGATGTCATCACTTTTATTTCCCTTTTCACCTTGGTTGTCAGGAAACTCAGAATTAAATTATGTAATTTCCTATGACCTGCATATACAAATTTTATCTTTCAGTCTAATTTATATCACTGTGGTATTTGATATTTATTTATATTTTTCTACTTTATTTTACATATTCTTGAAAGTCAGTTCAAGTCTTCATAGAATTAGCATAAATGCTATTAAATAAAATGCAAGAGTAGTGATCACATGTCCATTCATTTAATAAATATGCATCATACCATCACCACACCATGGTATGGGCTCTATTAGATTTATAAAAGGAAATTCTCAGGGGAAAGTAGTTTGGCAGCTTCTTAAAAAGTGAAATAGAATTACCATTTGACCCAGCAATTTCACTCCTAGGTATATACACAAAAGAATTGAAAACAGGGACTCAAATACATACTAGTAGGCAAATGTTCATAGCAGCACTATTCACAATAGCCAGAAGATAGAAACAAACCAAATGTCCATCCACAGATGAATGGGTAAACAAATGTTGCTTTTTCATACAATGGAATATTATTCAGCCACAAAAGGAATAAAGTTCTGATACATGTTATAACATAGTGAAAGCATTATGCTAAGTGGAATAATCGAGGCACAAAAGGACAAATCTTAAATGATTCCACTTATATGAAGTATCTAGGATAGGCAAACTCATGGAGACAGAAGGTAGATTAGAGGTTACAGGGGCTGGATAGAGGGGAATGGGGAGTTATTGCTTAATGGCACAAAGTTTCTGTTGTGAGTGATGAAAAATAGTGGAAACGAATAATGGTGATGGTTGTACAACATTGTGAATGTGATTAATGCCACTGAATTGTACTCTTAAAATGGCTAAAATAGCAAATTTTATGATCTATATCTATATCAATTTTTCCACAATAAAAATAATTTAATAGGGGATAGCATGGTGGCATAGTGGTTAAGTTTGCAGGCTCCACTTTGGTGGCCTGGGGTTCGCAGGTTCGGATCCAGGGCATTGACCGACGCACTGCTTGTCAGGCATGCCGTGGCGGCATCCCATATAAAGTGGAGGAAGATGGGCACGGATGTTAGCCCAGGGCCAGTCTTCCTCAGCAAAAAGAGGAGGATTGGCAAAGGGTGTTAGCTCAGGGCTGGCCTTCCTCACAATAAATAAATAAATAAACAAATATTTGATAAAGGAGCACGTGTACAGTGACAGATGGCAACCAGACATTTGGTGGTGAACACAATGTAGTCTATACAGAAGTCGAAATATAATGAGGTACACTTGAAATGTGTATGTTATAAACCAACGTTACCTCAAAAAAAATAATTTAAGGGGCCGGCCCAGTGGCGTAGTGGTTAACTTCGTGTGCTCCCCTTCGGCGGCTGGGGGGTTCACAAGTTCGGATCCTGGGCTCAGACTGACACACCGCTTGTCAGCCATGCTGTGGCAGCGTCCCAAAGTAGAGGAAGATGGGCACGGATGTTAGCCCAGGGCTGATCTTCCTCACACACACACGCGCACACACACACAGTTTATAAAAGGAAGCTCTTAGGAAATCATATTATGTGCTAGGTTAAATATAGGAACAAGTAAATATTCATTAAAAAGAGCTAGAATCAATTGGAAAGTCTGTGTGTTCAGGCTTTGGTGTGTTTTAGGGAACATCTGAATCAGAACCTGAGCTTGATTCCTGGTTCTGCGTCAGCCTACAGGAATCTCTGCAGCGGGATCCACATCGAAATCGTGACCCAGCCCTCCTGAAGATTCTAATAGATGGTAAAGATGCTGCTGCCTCGGAGAAAAGATCCCTGGGTGAGGGCACAGGGGACCGGAGTCCTGGACTCTGCCTTTCCTTCTGGAATTCTGTAAACTGACACATTTAGAGTAGTGCTATCTAATGACCCTTTCAGTTCTCAATTACCGTAATATATATAAATAACAGAAGTAGTTACATCTTTCTTATCTACATGATAGTTTAAGGTGGTTTATATTGATGCAAACAACTGAGCAAGTTAAAACAAATAGAAAACAATTACAGATTTATTCAGCAGAGAATATGATCTATTCATCAGAGAATGTCAAAGAAATCCGAGAAATGTCTTGGCAGAAGGAAAAGGATGAGTAGTCATGGATCTCGTACTGAACGAGAAGCTGGGTTTCACTTCTGATGTGTGAGGCCTCCCAGGGCGGGGGCCTCAGCCCCTAGCCCTGTGCTCGGTACCCGTGGGCGTCAGGGCTTCCGTGAGCTGTATTAAATTTACGAAAAGAAAAAGAATCCAGGTCAACTCGTGCGTTTTTTCTCCTGACTGTAAAGGTTTTGCCTGTAATCCCCTGCTTTATGTGAATAATTTGTTTCACGTGAGTTGA
This sequence comes from Tapirus indicus, assembly GCA_031878705.1. Classification (NCBI taxonomy): domain Eukaryota; kingdom Metazoa; phylum Chordata; class Mammalia; order Perissodactyla; family Tapiridae; genus Tapirus; species Tapirus indicus. Next base: position 4,446,402 of record CM062923.1, on the reverse strand, counting down.
ATACTGTTTAAACAAGCCGAGGATCACATTCCTTTCGTGAATAGCTGTAGAGAACATATTTTAAAGTGAACTAATGAAGAATGGGTTTTCAAAAGGTCTCTATTTAAGAAGGTGAGAAATCAAGAGATGGAAGTATCGTTGGGGTAACATTAACTGACTCGATAGCCGGTTAGACTGTTTACGACCAGACTGCTCTCAGCCTGGTCCGATGCTCCACTGGGCAGATTCTGCTTGCACTAGGACTGGAGGGTCTGGGGCTTCTTGCAACTGGATCCTTTCAGTTATACAGCAAATGCAGCGACCGTGAACTGAACGGGGCTGACCAGCGTCACAGCGCGTGCCCGTACCAATGCTCTGCTGTAGAAGATGAAACCTTCCAGACTGCCATCGGACTGGCCACTTGAATGTTCAATATGGGTAATAACAGCAGTGATTTACACTGAAATATTTAGAGAATGCCCTTTAGCAATCCTAACGAAAGTCATATGTACATGGCCCAAGCCCCAAATAAGCACTTTTGTAAATGTCATTTGTGATCCTAGGGCTTTCTTTGCTGGCAAGAAGTGCATACCATTTTTGCAGAATATTTTCAACTTGCAATCCATTTTCCTTCGGGAGCTTCTGGACTGATTGCTGGGGGGATGGGATTTTTCAGATGATTTAGGTCATTTCTGACTATGACATAGCATGGCCGAGGATTTTGTGACTCACAAAGAAGCTGAGATCTGCACTGTGTTTGAGGATTGCCTGGTTTAAAATTAATCACTCAATGAAGGGTCATGCCCACTCTGGTTTATTTAAAATATGTTTCCATTTTAATTTCTTACCGTTCTTGAAGAGTTCTGTTAGAATCACAGACCACTCCACTCAGGGTAAAGATGTGAGTTTTACTTTATCATATATTGTTGTTCTTTATCTAAAAGAGAAAAGTTAGTTGGAAAACTCTATGGGGATCTTTCTCGTTTTAGTCAGCCTCAGTGTGGGCCTACGCAAGGCAGCAGCCGTGGGAGGTGCTGAATGTCTGCCCAATCTGCCCCCTAACTAGATCGGGGACCCTAGACAGGTCACTTGACCTCTAGCCTCAGATTCCTCAATGTGAACAGAAAATGTATGTTGTATAAGGCGATCAGGAAGATCTGTGGAGGAAGTCTCGTTGAGATAAAAGCATGATTTCGGTAAGACTAGGGTGACGTTAGTATTTTTGGATCGAGTCAATGATTGCCACAGTGCTAAGACTGATCCAATCTCTCCGGCCTCTTGGAATAAGACGGCGCATGTGTCAGGTCACCTGGAAACTAAACAAGATCTTCTAGACCTGCACTAGTTCACACACCACCTTTCGCTGGAACTTGCGCCAACTTCTAAGGGAGGAACAGGAGATGAACCACTGTTCTTCGGAGAAGATGATTCTTGCTCTTACTCATCTCTGATTTTTCCCAGATGCCAAGTTCTGGTTTCCAGATGTTGCTTTGATGGAAGGTGAGCAGAGATAAGCACAGGCCCACCCTTAAATAGGAAGTATTGTTGTTCATAAGGTACTTTGACTTTACCTGGGGCTGTTAGTGATTTTTTAAAATTTGCATGCTGGAGGAAGATGTTCTCCTTGAAATGCACCTTCCCGTGGGGCATGGTTGGAGAGCAGGTATCATTTCACCACATCATGTGGACTGTGCCCTCCCCGCCTGCCAATGCTGTGGTCAGGGAAACGGTCAGTCTGCTTTGAGCATCTTCTGGAGTAGAATAGAAGATGAACAGAGAAGGATCAGCCACGTGGGTAAGTCTTAGCTGGGCTTCTGCCACTAACCTACTGTCCACATCTCTCTAATAAATTCCACTTTATGGGCCTTGTCTCCCCAGGTACGAAGCAAAAATATTGGAATCGATGATTGATAAAGACCATCGTGGAGCTTACAACTCCCCACCCTGGTGTCGGTGTAGAAGGGCTGTTTGTGAGATGGTGGTTCTGAATGTTGGTGCACATGAAGATCCCTGGGGAGCTCAGGAAGTGTGCAGGACCTGAGTCCCCGTCCAAGAAATTCTGACTCTGTCAGTCTGTGTGGGACCACAAATCAGAATTGTAAAGAATCTCCTCAAATAATCAAGAAACTGTGTTACAAGCCATAAAGCACTGGGTGAACACAGGATGAGGATATTCTGCCCACAGCTGAACTTGAGGGGGCTGAGCAGACACGAATGGCATGACAGGCAGGACACCTGTGCTTCAGCACACACAGCTGTCCAGATGAGCCAGTAGCAGCAGTGCAAGGCAGCCAGTGACTCCAGGGCCAGAGTGAGCACCACTGCAAAGGATTATTTCAGTTAATGATTTGCCAACATTTTTTAAGTGGATAGGTTTTATTTAATTATCTAAATTGCAGCTTTTTCTTAAATATTAGAATATCAGGCAACACAGAGTCACATTCCCGCTTCCCTAATGCAAACAATCCACCAAGTTGAGGAGCAGCACACATTTTGAAACTGGGTATGGACTCTCCAATTCTCCCTGGATTACTTTTCTAGGTCCTGTGGGCCGTTGGGTTGGGTATCCCTTCTTTAGGCCCAGATTTTGAGACACTGGTGTGTATAGAGAGGGAAATTTAACATGTGATTGAATTTATGTAAATTGGCCTGGATACTTTAATAATTTTAAATTGGGATCTGTAGACACAGACAGTTAAGTTTAAAATGACCTTCAAGATGGTCCAGTATTTTTCGAATGAACTTCCTTGGGATCTTATGGGTATTAATCCAAACAAAGGTCCATGGTCAAATGAACTTGGTAAGAGAGTGAGCAGACGTCTGCACTGCAACATCCTGGGACCTTCAGTACGTGGCTGTGTACAGAACCCCCAAGATGGCTGTGGGGTACGCAGGATTGCAATCCCCTCCTCCCACCCACCACTCCATGTTTCTAGAAATGTCCTTTGCAAATGCAAATCTATTTCACCTCCTTTTTTTTTAATCCCCAAGGAAACTGAGCGCCAGGAGATTTAATGACATTGAGAGTTGGAACTCAGCTTTCCTTTTTTGCACTCCAATGCTCTGGGTACTGTGTAAAATGAGCCCCTGGTCAGGTTCGAATAAATTGTCTGGATGAAATCAGAAGATGGACTCCAGGATGCACACTTGTTTCTTGCGTGTTCAGGCTGTGGTAAATGGGGAGGGAAGATGCCTTTCCTACTGGGTTTAGTCAAAGCCTGAGTCATGCCTATGAGCATGTCTGTGAGTGATATCAATCCAATTGTTATAGTTCACTTTGTTATTAATTTTACCATAGCATCAATAAATATAGTTTTCCTCAGTGTGTGAAAATTGGTTACATTTATATTTTTAACATATATATATTCCTCTTGGGGTATAAAGTTTGGCAATTTTTAAAAAGTAAATACCCCTCATTACAAGTTAAGGAAATACAAAGTTGCACGGTCAAAATTAAAGCTCATTTTTGAGTTTTTTACAGTCTTCAAATTTTTCTAAAATCTCCTAACTTTAGTAGTCATCTTTAAATATCATTTTTAGACATGACCTCTTTTTTCCTTCTCACTCTCTGCCTCTCCACCTGTCTCCACTCATCCTTCTTTGTCTGTTGAAAGCCCAAATAGCCCTCCAAGTCCTACTAAAATATCATCTTTTCCTTAAAGCCTTTGAGATCATCTTGACTGGGAAAATCTCTCTCCTACCTCTGAGTTTTAATGTTTTGAATTAGCACTTTTGTAAAACCTACCATGTCATATCCCGTATTATAGTTACTGTGACCATCCTCCAAAGTGTCCTGCTCGCTGCCAGATACATGATTGGCTTAGTCACCTCAGGCTGCTTTAACAAAATACCCCGACTGGGCGGCTTAAACAACAGACATTAGTTTCTTACAGTTCTGGAGGTTGGAAGTCCAAGATCAAGGTGCTGGCAGATTCAGTTCCTGGTGAGAGAACCTCTTCCTGGTTTGCACATGGCCACCTTCCGTCTGTTTGTTCACACAGTGAGAGAGAGAGCCCACGTTCTTTGGTGTCTCTTCCTATAAGGGCACTAATCAGGTCACAGGGACCTCTGAGCAAGTCCCTTGGAAGTTAGGAAGCAAATCACCTTGGAAGTTAGGACTTCAACATATGAATTTGGGGGTGAGGGCACAAATATTCAGGCCATATAATAATGTTGATATTCAAATATTTACTGAATCAGTGAAAAATGAGCCCGTTTTTAATGTTATAATGGCAGTAGTGGAAGAGTACTGTCATGCACTGAATAATGACATCAATGATGGTGGTCTCAACTAGTCCCATAGAGGTACGTAGTAGGCTGTACCATCTAGGTTCTCATAAGGACCCTCTGTGATTTTCAAGCAGTATCCCTGTCATTAAGCAACACATGACTATACTTAATAGTAGACCCGGACACTCAGGACTGTAGAGTTTGGGAGCCTTTGTGGAACCCTCACTTCCTCCAGAGCCCAGCCCTGAGTGGCCAGGACACATCATGCAGTCCTGTGTGCACAGGTGAGGTTGCTGGCATCTCTACAGTTAAGTGGCTTGCTCAGAATGGTAACCGTGAGATGTGTCTTGTCATAACCCAGTGCCTGTCCCTCTGCACCTTTCTTTCTCCTTCAGTGCAAACCTTTCATACTACCCACCTGCCATAATGATTCATCAAATAAACCACTTTTTTTTTCTGGACTTTGACAAGGTTCAGAAACTTTGGACAAAAAAGGTAAAAGTACAGCATGTGTAGGACCTGCTTGTTAGATCTGTTGTGATCTTGATAAATCAAATTGAATTAGCCAGCTAATGAGAATCTCACTTTTTGATATTTATTTACCAGGTTGTCAAATATCAGAGAAGACATATACAGTGATCCCCCCTTATTTGGGAAGGATACTTCCAAGACCCACAGTGGATGCCTGAAACCATGGATAGTACCAAACCCTATATATACTATGTCTTTTCCTATACATATGTATCTATGATAAAGACTAATTTATAAATTAGGCACAGTAAGAGATAACCAACAATAACTAATAATAACATAGAACAATTATAACAATATGCTGTAATAAAAGCTACCGTAGATCTTAGTAACCTCAGCATATGATTTTTTTTCTTTCCTTATTAAGTGGTGAACTTTCACTTAAAGGAAACACTTTATGGCTTCTCTTCGGCATATCTGAATCGCCAGCATCACTACTTTTGCACTTTGGGGACATTATTAAGTAAAATTAGGGTTTCTTGAACACTAGCCCTGCAATACCATGACAGTCAATCTGATAACCAAGATGGCTACTAAGTGACTAACGGGCAGGTACCTTATACAGTGTGGGTCTGCCAGACACAGGGATTATTCAAGTCCCTGGTGGGACAAAGTGGGACTGCCCAAGATTTCATCACCCTGCTCAGAATGGTGCTCAATTTAAAACTTATGAATTGTTTATTTCTGGAATTTTGCATTTAATATTTTCAGACTGCTGTTGACTATGGGTAACTTAAACCTGGAAAGTGAAGCTGCAGATAAGGGGGGACTACTGTAGTGATAGCTGGTGTGTATTAGGGACCTATTATGAGCAATATACCATCTAGGATGTTACAGTTTCAAAAATTTATTAATTCCCACAACATCCTAGAAGTCGTGAGCATTTTCCCCATTGTGCAGAAGGAACTCAGACTAATGACGTCACTTGCCTGAGATCACAGAGCTCATAAACAGTAGAGCCTGGATTTGAACTTGCGAGTTTCTAATTTCAAAGCACTCTTTTCACAATACTGAACTGCAAGTGAATGACATTGGAGGAGATCACGGTGGGGTCACCACCACCTTCCCTACTCTGTAGACTGAGAAGGAAAAGCATGAAGCACAGTGGGAAGGTTTCACTCTTTCTTTGGGTACCCTTTTTTTCTTCCCTACCTCTCTACTCTGTGTCTTTTATTTCCTCTTTTTGCTTGAGAACCAAGCAGGTTTTTTTCTTTTTTTAGTATTACTAGGAAAACAAAAAATATACGTACTGAAAGATATGCCAGTTTATAAGATGAAGACAGTACTCATTATGCCGTTAGAAAAGCAGACGTCATAAGCAGATGTTTTCCATTCCTCCTCTTTTGATTATTATGAATAATAAATGTGACAGTAATTGTTTGCTAATTCATTTTCTCAAACTCTAAGCTCGAAGACAAAGTTGCATCTAAACTTCACCGGTCCTTTTAAATTTTTACAATGTCCATTTATTTTGGATCAGAGCTGGAAGGAACTTTCTGGTCACCCTTGAAAATGAAAAAAAAAAAAAAAAAGAAAATAATTGAGGTTGGGTTTTGTGAGTGTCTGGTGTTTGGCCCGGAGGGCCTGGCTTTGATTAGCTCGGGCCACAGCCTCAGGTCAACTTTGCAGCTCCCAGTTGAGCTGGCTGGCCTTTTTACTGCCTCGTGCTCCCACAAGCCCAGCCAACTCCCCGAATATCAAGACATGGGTGTACAAAATAAAACGTGGGTCTGGGGACACTCTCCCCCTGCCTGAGATAATGGTGAATGCTTTGGCTTTGCAGTAATTGCAGCTGACTGGATCACTTTTCAGGTAGATATTTTTGTTTCCCATTGTCTTGGATTATCGCACATAATTGTTTGAAAGGATACATTTGTGTAATCTGTTCCGAGCCTTCTCTAGAAAGCCAGCACACCACCTCACCATTTTTTTTATAGACATAAACAAATGAATCACTTTTGTTTATTTAAAAGCAGCAGAGACACTATAACTTTTTATATAATGTTTGATTTTCCCTGATTTTTATAATAATGTATTTGCTGATCTCTATAATAATGAAGTAGCAGCTGAGGTCTAGCTCTGTATATTTATATTGCTTTTTTAAGGCAAAACAGACTAAAAAGACTTCCAATTTTACTGAAGCAAGAATCCTGGATTTACTATCAAAAAGGGATAGGAATCCCACATCTACCATCTACGGTGGCATCTCAGTTGTCTTACCTGCAAAATGACAGTACTAAGGGTTCTCAGGGTTATTTTGAGGAATAAATGAGAACCTGTGTAAAGTGTTGAATCAAGCTCAGTATCTGACAGTTCTGTTCTCTGACTTCTTCAAGCAAACTGAGATGCACACATCCACCATCCACACTTACTGCGGTTAGTGGTCCTGCTGTGCTGTGTTCGGTATTTTTTTCATCGGCCCGTTTTACAGTTTGTACGCAGAGTTCTGTCACTTGGAGGGTATCTCTAAAAATCAAACTGGACTAAGAAACAAAAACACCCGTCACTAGATGAGTAATCCTCCAGTCTAGCGGTCACCATTCCATCACCTTCTGAAAACGGACCTGAGCAGAAGACTCCTCCAACAGCCAGAAGGCTTGGATAAACAAACGGGCCCCCTGCTCCCCCTCGCTGTCCGTGCTCCTGCCTGTTTGTCCGGAAGTCTGTGAAGTTCAAACTCCTCTCTCTCTCCTTCAGACCCGCAGAGTGAGCAAGTCCCACGGCCCCCGCCCCTCACCCTTGCCTGGGAGCTTCAATCTCCTCGCCGTCCCAGAACTTGAGCCTTCTGTGAGCAGACCGAGGGGATAAAGGACTTCCCCAAGCAGAAAGGACCTGGCACCACCTAGAGCCACACATCTCATCTTGGGGTCCCAGCAACTGTTAATACGTCCAAGGGGCTTGGTAAAAACTGCTTTTATAAACTCCTTCACCAAAAGCAGTGGGTGCCTCCCATTCCGGCCACCATCTCGGAGTGTGCCCTCTGAGTTGTCCATCTGAGGGTTTGGGCCGGCTGCTTGTTTCCACCCAATCCCTCTGGCGGCCAGTGACTGGGGTCAGGAGGTGTCCCTGGTTTCTGAGGAATTTCTCTCTGTTGTAAGTGAACTGGCTCCTTCGGGGATTGAACCTGTGACCCCGCCTCCATTAGCACCGGACTTGAATCACTTGAACTAACCTGCCCAGATGAATTAAACACACTTGTAGTGTGCACTCCGCCAAGGTTTGAGAGGGGCACAATATACCAAAAGTTCACCTCTGCACTCTCTTCTGTTGTGATTCATGTAACCTTGGGATTTTTATTGGATTTTCATTGTCAGGCAGAGCATGGAAAAAGAAGCGGACGGGCCTATGTCTAGACATGGAAGAGGAAATGTACAGAGCGCAGAAAGTCCATCCCCCAGCAGAGCTCTGGAGTAACAGGTAACGGATGTGTGTGTTTTTCCTTTTGATTTCAAAGAGCCTGCAGCTTGTAAGGCAGCGTGCCCACAAAACCAGAGCATGCCCTGTGCTCAAAGTATTAGGTCTTTCCGATACCTGAGGGAATGCTTTTTCCCTCCTTCTGCATGAAATGGGCTACATTACACACAGCTTGTTAAATGTGTGACAGATCAACCTGAGAGTAGATTTCTTGAGACTCCAGGCCTGCACGTGGGCTAATAAACCAGCTCCAAACACAAACAGCCTGTTCCCAGCTCTAAGTCACCCAGGTTCAGGTTTCAGCCTGCGGCCATTCTGAGGCTGGCTGTTCTGCAGGACCAGTCAGTGGAAGGGAGTGCATTACAATTCCAGACGCCAGCCTGCCCCAGATGTGGGGCCTTCCTTTCAGTCCGGCAGGGGTGTCTGCTGACCCCTCTCACCCCGTGTCTAATGAAAGATTGACTGCTCTGCGTTTTCTTATGGCAAATTATATATCAGAAGACAGGAGATTTAAAAATTATTTCAAGATTAATTTAGGGATGACTGCACATGGAATTATTTGGCCAACTGATGAAAAATGAAATTTTCACTACAAAGAGGGAAGATTGTAGAAGTGTCAAATTTTAATCCCATTTCCCATAAAGAATTATCATGTCCCAAGACCCCTTTAGGAACCCCAATTAATCATCCAAGCACCAGTCTTCCCCACACCTTCGGTGAGCAAGCACACATAAGCCAGGGTGCCACTTGTGTTTGCTAAAGGATTCATGTTTGGGGGCAGAAAAAACTAATCAGCTCTGTACCAGGCATGGGGGGCAGGAATAAACAAAAATAACCAGAGTGGTTATTTTATCCAGATCTAGGAAAACTTGTTACTTTTTAAAGCAAATGAGAAATAAATCAAAAGCCAGAAGAAAAAAACATCTTTTTTATTTGAAGTTCTGTTAAATTTTAATGACCGCTAGAAACAACGCAGGCCTCACTGTTTCGCTGAATCAAAAGGAAAGGAGTCAGTGAAGGAAATCCCATCTTGTAAATGTGAAGGCACTTCGGGTGGTGGTGGGGTCATGGCTAACTACAATTAAAACACACACACATAATGGAATCGACTAGAATAAGCTCCTAACTTCAAATTGTGCTGCATCTTGGAGAAAAATACACATGCTTAAGAAGGTGCTGATACCCATTTAAGGCCTATGCTGCACAAATAAAAATTCAGGTAATAAAATTACCCTGGAATGGTCGTCCTTTGTTTTGAAATATTAAAAGCTGAACTTTCTCTGCACATCTCCCAGTTTCAAAAAGCAGAATGCATCTGGACAGCTGGTTATGGCTTGTGTTTTCTTCCCCCTCCAGTTTTCTAGGTGAACGCACATTTGAGAAAGGATACATGTTAAGCAGAAGACTAACCTTCAATAATGCATTTCGTTTAATGCCCTATTTGGTCTGATCATTTCCTGAAAACTACTCATGTGATACCTTATATTCAAAGCACTGGAAAAAAAAATCAAGTGACTTGCTGTGGAACTTTGAAAGAAATAGAACGGCATGTAATTGGATGTGCTTTCTGAGCGGTACACAGTAGTTAAAGCCCAGCGACTAGGAACTAGCAGTGAGCCCCACACGTGGGCTGTGCACAGATTCCATGGGCCACCCTCAGTAGGGGTGGAAATTCTGCCAGATCAGGTGTTTTCACCCTGCGGGGAAAGAGTCTTCATTTACCTAGAGCTCGCCTCCCAGTCCATTTTGCACTCTCTGTAGCTGGGTACCTCATTAAAGGAAACCATTTGAAAGGGACTCCTGTGGCTGGTGGCCATTTTTTTTTTTTTTTTTTTTTTTTGCTGAATCAGCAAGCTTGATGTTGAATTAATTTCTTCAACTTCTACCTTTTGAAGCAAGAAAATAAGGTAACAGAACAATGCCCTTAATTTGCAGAATATATGAAGGCAGAGGAAGGAGAAACAGGAGATAGAATCATTTCATTTATACCAATGATCAGTGTTGAGCTTATATTTTCTTGTTTTATCATTGTTATAATTTTTTTCCACATTCACATTTCCGGAATGGGGTAGGAGACTGAAAATCACATAATCTAGTGGTTTTTAATATTTTTAAAACCATCCTTATCTCCAACATAGGAAAGATGAAAGAGGAAGAGATCTGGCTGGTCTCTTGTGAAAACCTGGGATTTGACAGAAAAGAGTTAAAGAGTTTCAAGTTTAGCTTCCTCAGTCTTTTCAGGGAGTGTTCCGTATTCACTGCTCTGCAGGTCCAGAGCGGTGCAATGATTCTCCCACCGTCAGGTAAGAACGAAGCTATGATGCTGCATCTCTTCCTTGAGATTGGAAGACAGAAAGAGGGACAGGTTTTATGAGGGGGAAAGATGGCATTCTGTTTGGAATCTATGGAATCTGAAGGATATTTGAGATGCTGGTGTGGACCTACCTAATCACAGAGTTGGATATAAGAGGCAAAGGCTTAGAAGAGACTGGATAGGTGAGTCATCAGCTCATGGATGGTAATTAACGTTGTCCGAGTAGACAACCACCACCCAGGAGGACTGTTTTGGGAGAAAGAAGAGGACAGAAGAGGAAAGAAGGTGGAATCCTAGAATATATTACAGAATATAATGTTTTGGCAAAGGGGAAAAAAAAAGACCAAGATGGAGTAGCCAAAAGGCGGTATAGGAACCAGGAGCGCACGGAATCAAAGAAGCGAGGGCAGAACATGTTCAAGAACAAGCCAGTAAGAATGGAAACTTCAGGACATGGGGGAGGGAGAACCTTCAATAGAACCAGGTCCCGCAGAGGCAGGAAGGCCAGCTAATCTTAACAGGCAGGAGGCAGCAGCCTGCAGCAGCAGAGACACCTCCTTCACTTGAACAACAGAGATGCTGTTTGGGCACCAACCAGACGGACTCTTGGTTTGGTGTTTACCCGGCTGTGAGCAAGTTGGCTGCATGCCATGAATTCTCATGCTTTCAAAATTTACTTCCAGATTGAAACAATCTAGGAATTTTGATAACTTTTACAGATATGGGGAGTGATAATAAGAAATATTGAGCCCCAAAGGGCAGGACACGTGGAATTCTTCTCTCTGTTGCTAGGATCATAACAGTAGTGGGTAGGCGTTCCTGTTTGTGAGAGGAAGGAATGCCTTTCTTCCTTCTCCAGTGGATGTGCATTGGTTTGCCGTTCCAAACAAGTTGCAAACTCTTGGAAGGTAGGGAGTAATGAAGAGTTCTCATATGAAGCCCACAGGACCTGTCACACTGGGCACAAAACAAGGGCTCCCCAAATCCTCTTTTAATTGAATGTGTGCTTCATTCAGAATAATGGATGGTAATGCATCCAGCAGGCTGACACAACAAACAGAATCTCGAAGACAGGCGCTGTGATTATTATCAGATGATGAAACCTCCGCAGGTGCTCCCTTCCACCAACTCCCGACTACCCCAGGGGGTGACCTTTACACCTGAGTGTGTCCCCACACCCCACAGGCATCAGACACGGGGCTGTGAAAACTGGTTATCTTAACGTCCTGCCACCTGGGACACCTTCCCTTCCAGGTTTCTGCTGCCCCAGGCCTGCCAGCCTGGGCCTGTGCAGTTTTTTGAAAAACAGGAATGACTTGTAGCTTGAGTAAGATGTTCATTAAAACTATCGCCAGTATGAGTTAGAGGACAGAGCACGGGATTGAGAGTAAGAAGACCAAGGTACAAATCCCCATTTCACCCAGGGATATGAAATCCAGCAAGTCCATTCATCTCTCTGGGATGTAATTTAGTTTTCTATTAAATGCTGATGGTCATACCTATTTTTTGAAGTCTCTGTGAGGATCTGGTATGATAATGTGTATGGAAATTCTTTGTAAATGATAAATGTTCACGGTGCCCTCAAATCTGGACAAGGAGTTTAACATCTCACTTTCCCCCCACCCTTCAGTCTAAAAAGGGGGCTCTCTGAAATGTATTTCAGTCCAGAGGGAACACAGTGTGGTCGTAGTGCTAAAGACGGACTTTGTGGTGTGATAAACAGAAATGTTTTCAGTCTATCTTGCACTAAAAATCCCCATCGTAGATTGCTCCTCTCTCTTGTGAACTGTCTCCTTTCTTCTCTCTTTGCAGGAATTTCTGTTGCTTGGAAGAGGCTCATTACCCTAAAAAAGCGGAGTGGGGACTAGGGCTGGGCTCGAGGGAGAGAAGGCTGGAAGCAGTGCGGTGGCACAGATGGCAGATCCCCAACGTCCATGATCCCTTTCTATAATGGACACTCAACTAGGAATTACTTTTCCCAGCCTGCCTTGCAACTGGCCCATGAGACTAGTGTCCCCCAGTAGGATATAGCAGAAATGAGACGTACCACCTCTAGGCCATGGCTTCTAGAAGACCATGAGTCTTCTCTAGGCTCTCTTTCCAGCCACGTGCAGGTGACAGCAACATTGTTACCATGGAAGAAGGCTGGGTTCCTGAGTCCCCTCAAGGAAGAGACCCACCTCAAACAGAAACATCCATATTGGGCAACTACATGAGACAGGGATAAACTTTTATTTGAGCTCTTCTATACATATTTTGAGTCTATATGTTAGCCTACCTAGCTAATTTCTAGCCTCTGTCCTGAGCTAAAGGCATAAAAAGAATTCCCTGGGCTCACGTATAGTCCAGACCAGCTCAAGAATGTATAGTTTTCCGTGGAGGTTCAGGACCAAAGTCTTTGCAAATTGTAGAACATCCATATGCCAGTATCTTTTCTTTTATCTTTCATGTATTTAACTCAGGGACCAAAGTGGCTAACTGTAGCCATTACGGGTTGTCGTGTGCCTAGGGTTTGTGCCGCCTGCTCCCACCACACCTGCTCTGGTTAGGACCCCATGGCTCCAGGTTACAAAGACACACTCCAGGTAGCCCAAGGGTACCAAAAAGATGGCATAGGTATTGAAGGATGCAACCACAGAAACTGAGCCTCTTGGGATTTAGAGTTGAAACCGATATTAAGGGAGCAGCGTGGACTCCTTTTATGGCATCTCGATTTCTTTCCGCACATCTGCTCTTTTATCCTCTTCCTACCAAAGAGCTTCCCTTACTCACTCATTGTTTCTTCTTCTCCATAATTCAGGCAAGCATATGGAAGCCATTTTCTTCCCAGCCTTGGTTCATGTGACCTTTTGGCTGCAACACACAACCAGTAACAGATAACTTTGTTCTTTTCTTTACATCGAGTTCCTAAGAGCTGTTCTGCCTGGTTTTCTTTTTATGTTAGACCAGGGGACACAGTCAGGTCTCGGGGTCTTGCTCCCACCTCCAGTGTACTCTGTTGTGACCAGGGTTCGACAGAGACATTTGGTATTTAAAAAATGACTTTTGGGGGCAGCAGGAATTATGGGCAAAGCAGATGTTATCAAAGGAGAATGTGGGATGATGTGTTGTGATTGGCATCTTTGGCACAACAGCAAGTGGTAAGATGCTAAATAAATGTTGGCTGTTATTACATAATACAAATACAAATATAAATATATATAAAATAAATTTTATACCAACTATGTTTTAGGTGCTTTGTTAGGTATTGGGAAAACAAATGATAAAATAGCCCTTATTTTTAGCAGTTCACAGTTTATTTTGGGGGAAATGAAAGCATGCACACAACCAATTAATAATAGACAACAGTAAACCAGTAAATAGACCTAATTCTCAACTTCAAATTGTTTTCTAGTATCTCAAATATTATACCTAATTAATATTTCTTTTTTTTCTTTCTTTCTTTTTTTTTTTTTGTGGGAAGACCAGCCCTGAGCTAACATCCGTCGCCAATCCTCCTCTTTTTGCTGAGGAAGACTGGCCCTGGGCTAACATCGTGCCCATCTTCCTCTACTTTATATGGGACGCCGCCACGGCATGGCTGACAGGCAGTGCGTCGGCGGGCGCCCGGGATCCGAACTCGCGAACCCCGGGCTGCCAAGCGCGGACTAAACCGCTGCGCCACCGGGCGGCCCCCATAATTAATATTTCTTGAGCATTTTTTCATGATTTATCACACTGATATTTTGCATCAGTATTTGAGAAAAACAGCATGGTCCTTTCGCGGAGGAGAACTCAACTTTCCAGAGTTTCGTGACTGACTCGTGGCCCCAGAGCTCATGCGGGTGTATTCTGACTCTCATCCAGTTCCCGCCGTCTCTCCATAGGATCTGACTGCGGGATAAATGCCACATGCTCCTGAATCCCTTCACTGATCATATAGAGGGACCAAAGGAGGACATTTGTCAGGATTTGGGATCTGATCATTTTTGGGAGCAGAGGAGAATGGTGGAGTGGGGAGGAGCACCATAGTGACACTGCCTTCCTTCCCTGAAGTCTAGGGGATGCTTTGGGTTAAACAATTGCACTGAGTAAGCAGAGTCTCTTATCTTGACCTTCTTCATCATACCTGGAACTATGCATAGTGTGGCCGGCAGATTTTAGATGGAGTTGGGCTGCTCAGGGAGTTGGTTGAAAATAAACAACTAATCTGTGTTAGACTGTGTGTTAGGAGGATGGCGATGAGAATGTCAGACATCATTACTCTGTAGTTGCTAGTTTTCGTAGGATGTGATAAGGTCTTATTTGTTAGTGGCTATGAGTTCACTACTGGTGTTAGTCATTTTGAAGTTTATGTCTGGCTTGCTTTGTGGTGTAAACATTTTAAGATTTTAGTTCACTTATTTATTCATTGAACAACCTAACTGAGCACTAACTACATCCTAGGTTCTGGGAAACCAAAGATGAACAGACCAGATTCACATCTTAAGGAACTTACAGAGTCTGTATGGGGACAGAAGGAGCATCTCCCTTCAAGTTCAGCTGCAGGTCATACGACCCTAGGCCAACTGATCCTGAGATTCCGCCTTCATGAAACGAGGGTATAAGTACCTGTCTCATTCATGAAGTTGTT
This sequence comes from Tapirus indicus, assembly GCA_031878705.1. Lineage (NCBI taxonomy): Eukaryota > Metazoa > Chordata > Mammalia > Perissodactyla > Tapiridae > Tapirus > Tapirus indicus. Next base: position 4,431,322 of record CM062923.1, on the reverse strand, counting down.
CTGAGAATGAAGTGGGTGATACCTTGAAAGCTAAAGCAATTACCCCAGTGCCTGGCTGTGGTCAGTGACCATATCGTATCCCCCACTAAACCAGCAGTGCCGAACATCGGGACTGACAGAGCAGTAAATATTACATCTTTTGTTCTATTCTCCCTCTTTATGTCCTATTTCTTTAATTCCTCCCGAGAGAACATTGCCTTTTTCTTGGATCCTACTGCCTTGCTGTCACAAGGCAACTGATGGTTAGTGAGATCCTTCCGTGCTCTGGCCAAACCTCACCAGTGCGTTTTCCCTCTGTGTTTTGAAATAAACACTTCTTTTGCATCCATCTATTACACTGTATATGTTCTTGCTGAAATCCACCCTGTGTATTTATTGGCCATATTTCTAATTAGTCATATTAATTTGAAGTTGTTCCTATTCTCTAGATAAGCACTTCCCAACACAACTTTCTAGAGGACAGAAGTGTTCTGTACATGCAGAGTCCAATATGGCTATTGAACTTGTAACTGTTGACCACTTGAAATGTGTCTGGTGCTACAGAGGAAATGAATTTTTAATTTCATTTCATTTAAGTTCAAATTTAAATACTCACAGATGACTAGTGGCTGCTGTATTGGACAGCGCAGCTTTAGATGATTAAGAACCCCACTTAATTGGTATCACCTATTCTTGTCTTTTCTACTCAAACCATTCAAAAAGATATTTAACTGAATAGATATCAGGACTAATTCCAAGGAAAACCACTCAATATATCCTACCTGCTGTTCGCTCCTCCCAAATTAATATTTAACCAGTACCCTAACCATAGGCTGTGAATCAACCACCTACACGCAGTGGCAAAGCAGAGCAGTGCTTTCTGGATTGAATAGGCCGGGGCAGGTTGGGTCATCTAGACACAGATCACCATACTGTTCAATATAGCATTCTTGAAACTGAATCTGAACACTGATTTCTATAAATGGGAAATCTGTGTGCCCGTGTCTTGTTTCAGGTAAAGGAACAAGAGAAGAAATCCACTGGGGACTTGGGCTGAGGCCGATGAGCAGCATGGAAGACAGAGGGCCCGGCTGTGGTCCTAGGAAGCATCAGCATCATTTGGTGTCTCAGACTCTGAGGGTGAAACGCTGTGATCCCAGATGGCTACAGCATTGCCTGCCATCTGGTAGCAGTTGGATGGAGAGTTCAATCTGATGAAACTGAGCCAGACAGCTGGTACCAGATATTAGAAAATGTTAAGTCCAAACTCCAGAGTAGCTTTTAACAAAGCTGCCTCTGAGCCTGGGGTTCTGCGAAAGGATCAATGTCTCATTTACAAAGCTGGCCGAGGGGGTGAGGATTATCTGAATTCATAAGTATATTTTTAATAACCTCATTATGTGCTCCTAAGGGAGTACAGGGCACGTTAATTCTTAAACTGATGTTAGCTTGTGGTCAAACACTGTGTTGTCACACCAATCGTCACTCTGCTTTTTCCAATATAATTTGGAAAATCCGTCCTCCACTAGCACATCTCAAGTTTACTTGTGAAACATCCAACTATTATCCCTGATAATAACCATGGTTAGTTGAAGAAAAATTGCAAACACAGGTTTTTTCAGAAACAATCCCCAGATAGTAAAGTCTCCCTAGTGATGGCCTCTGAATAAGTACCATGTTCCTGGGTGGTTGGGGTCCCTGAAACAGCATTACTTCTCCAATGTTTATCACAGAAGCACCACTGTCTTAACACCAGAAGTCCATTCACAAAAACTGACATAAAAGTGCACATCCCCTTTTGATGTTCTGGGTCCAGCTTTCAGCACCTAGCATAAATGATTTTGCAAAATGGGCCCAGGTCACTAACCTGAAAACAAAATTCTTTCTATTAAAAATTACAGTTCCCATGTTCAGATGTAAAGAAAAGAGCTGTCATTTTTTTTTTTTCTTCTTCCTCCCACTGTTTGGCATGAGTTATTAAGCCATGTCCTGGAAAGAAGCCAATGGTGCATATCATTAAAGAGAACTGGGGAGCTGTAAAATTTTCAGTGTGATATCACACACATGCAAATGAAAATCCATGTCTGCCAGACTCCACTGTAGTAAGAACATTTTTAGGAAGGTAAGTGTGTGTAAGACACTTTGTGGTAACACAGATATGTAGCTGGAAAGGAACTGAGAGATGTGTTTTCCCTCAGAAGGTGGTTTCTGCCCACGTTGAAGAGACGTTAGTGGGAATACCTCACTGCCAGAAGATGTCGCAGTGGAAAGTGCAGCCCGATGGATTTATGAGGCCCGGGGTCGGACACCTTAGAACTGGAGGCTGGGCTGGGCTTCTGGGCCTTCTCGCCCAGCAGAACCTCTCAGGCCAGGGGCTGGAATGCTTCCAAAGCTTTTAATTGATTGGTTTCTCTGATCAAAAGCCTTGAAACGCTGGAGTCCCCAGGATCTTTCATAGTTCAGTTTCAATTCCAAATTGGCTCTTGAATTATATCAATGATGATTTTGTTCCAAGCTTAGATCCATAAGGGATTCTAATCTTGGCATATTTTGGAACACACAGTGGCTTTTACTAGGTAGTTTTATTTCAGAAGCACCCAAGTGAAGTATAATGAGCTTCAGAGTACTAGGGTGTTGCTAGTTTTGGAAAGCATTCTTGTGTAGAGTGAGGGGGGAGCCCTCTTATCTTTTCAGTGTGAGGGGAAAAAAGGGAATATACAAGAAAAAGGGAAAAGAAATGTTAAATGAACAAGAGAATATTCAAGAGGAGGTGCTCAGGGGTCCTTCAGTGAATGCGTGCTGGATAGCATTCTATAGGCAACACCTTTTGTTCGTAACACTGTGCAGGCTCTCCTCTCCGTCTATCCATTTGCCTACTCTTTCAGACCTCCCACTCTCCTTCTAGGGAGCTGTTTCCAATATTCTCTTTGCTTCTTCCTTCCTCCTCCAGGCAGCTTCCAGCCCAATGAGGGGTGAGGGGTGAGTGGCTACCTGTTCATCATTCCTCCAGTGATGGAAGTTGTAAATTTACATATGGCCGTGGGTGCTCAAGTAAGCAGCTTTAGCTACACTGTCTATGAGACTTTTCCTGTTGCTCTGGAATTTCAGCTGAGGACTTTATGCTAAGGACTCCGGATAACAGTGCGTACTCAGAAAAGCTAGACGCATCCTCACAGGGCTTGATAATAGGTGTTCAAAACTGTCTGTCTCCATAATCTCTACTTCTAGCTTATTTAAGGGAATCCTTAAAATTGATCAGGGATGAGACTTTTTTCAGAAGTTTGTATAAGTAGAGATTACTATTTTGTATCTGGTCCCTTCTCCTCCAGAGAAGTGAGGGAGCTCCGAGGCATCCACCTATTATGATTAGGGCTGTCAGTCAGAAGGTGAAACTTACCTCTTCCTGCATCTCTCCCCACCCCATCCCCTCCCGACCTTTACGGCTGCCAAACTGCAGAAGGGACAGACCACCGAGAGCTGAGCATGAGAGAGTCTCAAGAGGACCTAACATGTCGGAGTCTGAGGGATCAGTGCCTGGCTCTACCTGGAGAAGGGTGAGGGTGGGCATCTGCTGGGGATTCCCACAGGGGACAGTGAAGGCAGAACAGCAAGGAGAGGCTTGCACTCTCAGAGCTTGGCAGGGTAAGGGTGGATAAAATTTCACATAGGCCATGTGGACTCAGGACAAACAGATCCTCTAGAAACTCGGAGTGTTGAACAGACTATGAAGAAGAAACAATAGAACTCCAGGAAACGTTGGGTTTTTCAGCATGGATTTTTGATATACCTCTTGCTAAAATGGACTAAACAAAACAAAGGAAAAAGAGTAAAAATGGCAAAGAAAGATCACTAGTACAAAACCAAGGAATGCTTCTGATGTCATTACACATCTTGAGGATTATTCCCCAAAAGCAATAAAATGAAGAGGATACAGGAGACAGATACACAGTCTTCCTCCCAAGAGGGTGATGTTATGAAATAGGAAACAAATGAAGGAAATTCTGGAAAGCTCACTTTTGGGGAGTAAAGCCTGGGGGGATAGGGACACCAGAGATGAGCCAGGAGATTCCCTATGTGGGGCGCCTTTCTCCTCCTCAGGCCAACAGCACCCTCCAAAGCTGAAGTCGCAGAGCTGGACGGAAGAGTATACAGCCATGGTTGACCTTCCGTAGTAGAGTGAATTTATTCCAACATTTGGAGAACATGCCCAACCTGGGGGGTGGGGATGTTGAGGGCTGAAGGCAGCCATCAATGGAGGGAAAATCATGGGATATTTTCTAAAATACTTTTCTCAAGACTAAAAACCAACAGTGACCAAAGCAACAGAAAACTCATGTTGTCACACGAGACCAAGAGCCCTCAGAACACAGGACATCTATTTGTCAAATGGCCTCTAAGCCTGAATTGAAGGACAAGGCACCATCCAAGGAGAACATCCTCTTCCAGTTCAGGGATTGTGGAAGGAATTAGGAATATGTGGGATGAGACCCCAAAATTTGTCTTCCAGGGCTCCAACACTCGCTCTGCCTTCCTGAAGTCCTGCATTACCCAGGAGATAATGTAGACGCCCTCACTCAGCAGCCCCGTCTACCGGCGAAGGAATAATGCAGACGACGTGCAGTCAGTGGGGATGAGAGGGCACAGACACACATCAACCCACGCAATTTTGGAACCAGTTGGGCGCCAAAAAAGAATTGCTTCCTTTTCTGAAAGCGAATAAACAGCTTAGGAACAGAAATAGAGGAAAACAAACATAAACTGTATGTTAACAGTATATTTTGGAAGATTTACATCAGAAACCAAATACTTTATCAAATGTATCATACATTCAAGAAAATTAAAAAGAAAATTCTCTGAACAAAAAGATTATTTGATGACATCCTGAGACATAAAGGGAATTTTTGTAACTAAGGAAATAAACGAAGGAGACAGGTAATGTTATTACAACATTAAGTGAGAATTAAAAACACTCAAGTTGTTATTTGCAAGTGAAGTCAATGAAAACGGATCTCCAAATATGCACTGTCAAGTGGTAATAGTTCTCTCTAACTTCCTTCCCTAGATGGTTTATATGAAGGTATAACAGGAATAAATAACCCACAAATGGGAAGCTGTGGTATAAAGATCTGACAATGAGATTGAAGCCATTTATACATGAAGTTAAGTCCAAATAATTAGGGATTGTGGTTTCTCAATATGGCAGTGTTATCCTTCGTGAAAGAAAGCCATAGTAATGTGGATGTTGCATTAGGGGTACATTAATTGAATGCAGCTCTATGTGCCTGAGCCCTCCTACACCAAAAAAAGGCATGGGGACAGGAGAACGTAAATACTGGCATTAATCCAGCCTGCCATACTACTCAAGGGGTGTGCCCGAGTGAGCATGAGATGGGAGGCATTTCTGAGGTCTCCTTGGGAGGCCTCAGGTCCCACGTGATTCCCAGACTGTAAGCATCTTCCTGCACTGTGGTCCCTGTTTAATCATATCTACTTTGGGCCCTAAAAGTGAGCCACTTACTTTATTTGATACTTAACCAAAGAAATAGCTATTGTTTTCAACATTTTGAAGGAAAAATTGAATCTGTGAGTCTTACTGAAAGGATTTTCAGCCTCCAATAATGCAATATCCTCGGGAATTTTCAAGGGTGATTTTGACAGCTCATGATTTTTGTCTCATCTATGAGATGTGGAAGCAGCTCCAAGCTGGAGCAAATCCCACGTACGATACAGTTCTGTAGAATTATTTAACTACAACAAACTAGGGAAAAGATTTGAAAACTTAACTGGCAAACCTGGGACATGAAATAGGCAAGAGTGTAGATATCCTAATATAATTCTCTTTTATGGAAAGAATAAATATTCTGTTGCTTAATATTGGTTCATCGCTAGTGTAAATAAAAGCAGATATTCCCTCAAATTAAATGGGGCAAGAAACAAAACTCAAAACACACGACCATAGAGCAAACAATTAAAAGTAGCAGTAACAAACAAAAACAAATAATAGTAAAATCGAGCAAATGTAAAAACATATTTGGGAAATTGAGGTCATGAACCAGTAATTTACTGGGGAGAAGATCAAAAAAGGTATTCAGGTATACACAAAATTATTATTGGTCAACTCAGGTGAGAAAATTTTTGGATGATTTTTCATTCTATTGTTTAAAATTTTCTGTGTTCGACCAATTTTTTAAAAAAGAACATGTATTGTCTTTTTGTGTTTAAACCCGACAGTGGTTACCTTACTTTGTAAAACAAAAGATAGGAGCAAGATTTTTATACCATTCATTTAATGTCTTCCTACAAGAAAATATCTAGTGGTGGATGACGATTCCTGAGTTTCAGAATGAGCAACTTAAGGATCCGAGCAGTCTTCAGTCTTTGGAGAGATGCAGTGATGTTCAGAATTTAAACTTCTCTTAGTTAAGATGGGAAGTGCACTAATGGCTTTTAGCAAGAAATTTTACACCAGTAAAGTTCTGATTAATCTTCTGATCACACAGAACATTAAATTAATCAGTATCCCATTGGAACACATTCCAATTAATTGATCGATTGAAACTTTCAAGTCTCTTCTGGAAAACATACTGTACATTTTGCATGAGTGAGAAAAAGTCTCTCTCCTGTCTTTCTTCTTTGTCTCATCTGTTATATAAAATAATATCTCTATTTCTGGAAAGATTAGAGAACTCTTCTGGGTCTTCACAGATGGAAATCTTGCTCTTTTGCCAAAATTGTGGAAACAATGCAGTTGTCATTATATTTTTGTTGTACTTCGTATTTGCTCTGGGAAGCCCGTGTCATAGCCGTTGATTCCAGTTTTGCCCAAGTCAGGTAGATCAATTTTTGTTCTTACTTTTATCGGATGCACCAAGTAAAAAGTGGCTTAATTAATGTTTCTTCTCCAGGAACTGAGACAGAAAATCCTCTCACCTGGCCTGGAATAAACGTCATTTAGGGAATGACTTGGATTAAATGTCGGGAAAAATTCTCTGGGAATCTGTTTTATCAGTGCTGTATGTTGATATGTTGATGGTTCCTTTCATTCAGTGCTGAAATAGGATATACTCCGGATTCAAGAACTCGTGGCATTCACGTTTGTCTTGTTAATATTATACGTCACACCCTGGAAACCCATGTGCTACAAATCAAAGCTTTTTGTCTACTTTAGATTAGAACTTACTATTTGGTATTTTAAGGAAGCCCAAAGAAATATTTTTCCTTGGAATTAAACTAGGATATTAGCAACTATCTTGCCAAAAGTCAAAAGACAAGATAGCGGCCTGCATATTTTAATATTAAGGACTAATTCTGATGATGTAGCATGCATATTTTAATAATTATCATACATATGATTTATTGGATTTAATCAGAGCCTTATTTGCAGCATTTCTGGCAGGAAATAAGTTGAGTAAATATTTAAGGCATCAGCTTCAGCTCCTACCCCTATTGTTTTAAAGGTATCAGTGAAGACAAATTAGTCTTTATTATGAATGACTTCTAATGATATGCTGACAAGATAAGAATAAAGATAATAAATATTAATCTGTTTTGTAGCCCTTTTTCCTTTGTGTTGCTGACATTTCAGCCTGATTCTTTATTCTATTTTAAATGTAAATAACTGAAGCTTACTCCAAAGTCATTTACTTTTGGGAAAAGATGCCAATTAATAAAACCGTATGAAGCTGGGGATCCAGGGAGCCACTAGAGCCACAAAATAACAGATTTGGGGGCTTCACCCTATCTGGTTGGTTAAAAAGCAGTAATGAAGCGGGCCTGTCCAGGAGGAAGGAATTTTCAATCAGACTATCTGTATTTCTGAGCCCACAGGCCACCTCCAACACTCAGGAACATCTGCAGCATCCCCTTGCTGAGGCCAGCAGCTGCTCCAAGTGGGCAATAATGAGCTGGCTCCCTGCGAGATCGGAATTGTCACCCACACATCATGACGGTGGCTCAGGAAGCCACAGTGACAGAAATCCCCGCCCTTTTCCTCGCCAAATTCCTTTGTCTCTCTCTCCTTTCCAAGAAGTAAGGCAGAGGCTGTTTTCAGTAATACACAACATTAAAATGACAACAATAGAAAAATCATGTTTTATTTTTAGTGCAAACAATCCCCACTAAACTTAAATGAAAAAAACAGACATCTGGATGGTATAATCTCTGAACATCATTGAATGTTGGGAGCATCTAAAAAGACAGGGAAAACCAAGTCAGTTGGAAAAACCATAACATAGAAAAAGTTCTGCTAAAATGGGTTGTGATATAATTGCCGTTAAAAAATTATTCTAGAACATGCAAGATTCAAAATGTTCATATCTTGGCTATTCTTCCTTCTCGAAATAAAGTTAAAGAAATATAAATATGGCTGGCATCATTGCAAAATTCCAAATTTTACAATTTGGGCTCAAACAAACATGAGAAAATAATTAAGGAGATTGCTTTGAAAACTCTGCTGACTTTTAACATGAAGAATGTTATGGAATAGTTAATGATCTATAATAGATCATCTTCTTAAAAGCTGCCTTTACAGCACATAAAGCATCTTTCAGTTTAAAACATCAGTTCCAGTTGCTCTGGGTCAGCAGCTCTTTACTTCTAACGTCAGTTCTCCAGGGGGTTGTGCCGGTGTGCTGGAAACAATCACGGAAAGGCCTGATTTCAAGACCGTTCACTCTTTGACTTGTCCTCCGAGACCACCAGAAATAGTACCAATGAGGGCTTAAAAAGACGGTGGTTTGAAGAGACTGGTGTGTTCGTGTGTTAGGCTCTGGATAGAGATGCTTAATGCTCAGCGTACAAACCCAGGAGCAAGTGGAGGAAAACGGTTCTGAGCAGTCCCTAATTGTCCATTCCTTCATCCAACAAAAATTCACTGAGCACTATCCCGTGCTGAGCCATGTTCTCGACACACGGAGGCAGCAGGAACCAGACAAGGGCCCTTTCCTCGGGGAGCTCAGGCTCCAGTGGGAAGGCAGGCAGGGCGAGAATGGACCTTAGGCTATCCTGTGTCTGGTGGTGATGCCTGCAATGGAGAGCCCAAGAAGTGCTGGGCCAGAGTGGAGGGGCGAGGAGGGTGGAGCTGAGGTGTGTGTCACTATGTAAGTTATGCTGAGCAGATACTGAAGGGAGGGAGACTGCCAGCGATGCAGATACTGGGCAGGAAAGCTAATGATGCGGGTAGCTAGAGAAAGAGGGTTCTAGGTAGAAGGATGAACAAGTGTCAAAGCCCGATGTGCAGGCATCTTGGAATGTTCCAGGGAGAGCAGGGAGGAGACCGACATGGCTAGAACAAAATATCTGAGTTAGGGGAGGGATATAGGATTGAAATCTGAGGTGGGCCAAGGGAAGCCCCATGTGGGCCATTGTAAAGGTTTTGGACTTTAGTCTGAAGGGCTGAGGAAGCAATGAGAGAGTTTGGAGAAGAGTAGTGATGTAATCTGATCAGTTTCAACAGAATGATTTTGGTGCTGTGTCAAGAATAAAGTAGAGAAGTAGGCAGACTAGGTAAGAGGCTATTGCCCCATCCCAGGAGAGAGATGGTGCCATGGTCCAGGATGGGAGCGGTGGAGGGGGTGAGAAGTGATCCATTTTGCATACATATGGGATGTAAGTGTGTGAGAGGAGGAAGAGTCAAGGACGATTCTAAGGTTTTGGGCTTAGAGCAACTGGAAGAGTGAAGTTACATTTGCATTGGTTCACTAGAGCTGCTGTAACAAAGCACCACACACCGGGTGGCTTAAACAACAGAAATATATTGTCTCACAGTTCTGGAGGCCAGAAGTCTGAGATCAAGGTGTCTGCAGAGTTGGTTCCTTCTGAGGGCTGTGAGGGAGAATCTGTTCCAGGCCTCTCTTTTAGACACTGGTGGTTGCTGGCAATCTTTGGCATTCTTTGGCTTCTACTGCATCATCCCCAGCTCTGCCTTCATCTTCACATAGCCTTCTCCCCATGTGTGTCTGTGTCCAAATTTCCCTCTTCTTATAAGGACACCAGTCACACCGGATTAGGGGCCTATCTTACTCCAGTAAGGCCTCATTTTAATTTAACTAATTACATCTGCATGACCCTATTTCCAAATTAGGCCATATTCAGAGGTCCTGAGAGTTAGTACTTCAACATATGAATTTATTGGGGGGGGGTCATAATTCAACCCATAACACCGTTTATAGACATGAGAAAACTCAGGAGTAGCAGGTTTGGATATTATGCCTTCTTTTGTTCCAAGTGGAGATGTCAGTAGGCAGTTGAGAAGTAAATCTAGAGTTCAGAGCAGAGGTCCAGACTGGAGAGAGAAATTCAGCAGTTAAATTAGGTGTATTTAAAGCTGTGTTCTGGTTAATACTGCCTGTAGACAGGCTATATGAGGAAAAGGGACGACATCAGAGAACAAAGCTTTGGGGCACCCCAACATTTCAAAATAAGGGAGGTAAGGAGGGGTCAGCAAAAGATTGACCAGTAAGGAAGGAAACAAACTGGAACAGTGTGACACCTGGAAGCCAGTGAAGGCTGTGCTCTAAGGCCAAGGAATGACCAGCCGCATGTGCCCAGTGCTGAGAACTGGATTCAGCATCCAGGGGATCTGCGACTTGGTGTGCACAGTTCAGTGGAGTAGTGGGGGGAAAGGTGAATTGAAGGGAGTTCAAGAGAGAACTGGGTGAGAGCAATTGAAAACAATGAGTATAGAATATTTTCTGTGGAGTTTTGCTCTGAAGGGAAATAGAGAAATGAAACAGTGGTAGTTGGAGAGAAATGTGAGGTGGAGAAGAGAGGACTTTTTTTCACATAGGAGAAATTCCAACATGTTTCCATTGTGATGAGGGCAAGCAAATGAAGAGAGAAAAATGGTAATAAAGGACAGACAGAGGGGCGAATTACTGCACTGTCTGTGTTAAAAGAGGTGGCGAGGGAGATACAAAAGGAGAATTGGTGGGTTGTGGCAGCATGGACGGTCCATTTATAGCTTGGTGAAGGAATGTCAGGAGATGGTGCTGCTCAAAGGTTGGCTGATGTGGGATGAGGTGTGGAGATTCTCTTCTGATAGTTCTTTTATTTTTAGTCAGCAGAAATGGGAACTAGATCATTAACTTAGTCTAAGAGTAGGGACGAGGTGTTGGAGACATGAGAGTGGAGAAAGTTTGAAATACCGTGGTTATCCAGGAGAGTAAGAGGAAGTGGTCTAGGGCAGTGGTTCTCAAAGTGTGGACTCTGGACCAGTATTATCAGCATCCCTTGTGAATTTGTTAGAAATGCCCATTCTTGTACCCGCCCCAGACCTGCTGGGCTGCAGCTCAGCAACCTATGTTTTAACAAGCCCTCCAGGTTATTCTGAAGCAGGATAAAGTTTGAGAACCACTTTAGGAAGTATAGTAGGATTGTCAGACGTGATTAATAGGTCACTCGAAGATGGGAATCGTCGATTAAAAGCGAACAGTCAGTATGGCTGTATGTTAATCAACAATGTTTAGATCTCTGGAAGTACAGGCAGAGACTAGGGAGAGAGTTAAACTACATTAGATTGGTTTGGAAAAGTTCATGAAACCTGGAGACGGGGTTAAAGGATTGAGGGTGTACTAGTGAGTGAGTGAAAAGTTGAACCATGGAGTTTACGTTGGATTAGGAAGACAATGAACACGTGAGATGGTGAGAGACTGTGAAAAGATAGTGGGACCAATGGCTTAAATTTCCTGGTGCATATGAAAGGGAGTGAGCTGGAAAGACAGCAGGCCACGGCTGGACAGAACATGGCGCAGTCAGAAGAGCAATGTTTAACTGTTAGCTAAACCTGGATTTGAAAGCTGGCTTCACCACTTGGTGTGACCCCGGACCAGTTATTTATCGTTTCTGAACCTCAGTTTCCTTCTCTACGACTTCATTTTTAGTTATTCTGGCCGTGTCATCATATGTACTGTCGTGTTTTTACTGTGATTAGTTGCTTTTAGGGCACCACGTTTTTCTGCCTAGGCCCCTCCCTCCTTCATTCACACCAGACTCCGCCCCCGCTAAGTTATCCTGTATCAACAGCCCAGAATTTATTGTCTTGTATTGTTTCCATGCTAACATATATAAATGCACAGTGTAGTTTAGTAACTGTTTTACAAGAATAAGGCTATGTCATCCACAGGCTCCTGCATCTTGTTTCCTTCGCTCATTTCTTCCTCGTCACTGAGATAGCACTCATTCATCTTTGTAATGGCTGAATAATATTCCACTAAGTGATAATTTATTGAATTGTTTCATGTGGAGGGTGTTTGCTCTGGTTCCTGGTTTGTTAAACTCACTGCGACACTGAAGTCAATACCCTTATACACACGTGTCCACATTCAAGAGGGTGAATTTCTATGATGATCTTTTTAATGCATATTTTTATTATCTTCTCTTTATTTCTATCTCTTCTATGGCAATCAATCTGTTCAAAATTTCCACTTCTTCATTCAGTTTTGTTGATTTATATTTTCCTGGAAATTTATCCCTTTCCTCTAGGGTTACAAATTTGTTGCCATAGAGCTGTGTGCTGTGTTTTCTTGTAATTCTTTTCATCTCTCTTAGGTCTCCTTTCTCATTCCGAATCTCTCTCATTTTTGCTCTTTGTTTCCTACTCAGACTGAAGGAGTTTATCTCTTTTATTGTTCTCTATAAGGAATCAACATTTGAATTTCTTTCTTCTATTTTTGTTTTGTTTGTCAGTAGCATCAACCTTGATCTCTATTCGTTTTTTTCTTCTTGCCTTTTTTTGGTTTGTTTTCTTGTTCTTTTTCTAATTTCTTAAGACCAGGATATGGTTCTCCTTTTTTCTCTTTCTTCCTTAATAATGAAAGCATTTACAGATACACATTTTTCCTCGTAAAAATTTCATGGTGTCTGAGGAGTTTTAGTATAAAGTGTTCTTCTTTTCATTGCATGCTAGATAGTTTGTAATTCATCATTTGATTTCAAGTAAAGGAGAGTTTATTAATTTCAAAATAATTAACATTTACATTATTTATTTCTAATTTTATGAGATTAAAATCACAGATTGTAGCCCATAAAATATCCCTTTCTTAAAAATTAAGTTTTTCCCTGTGATTTTGTCTTCATCTATTAATTGTTTTCCAATATCTGTTCTCCCCATTTCACACAGAGATGATAAGATGATCTGGGCGCCTGGCTGCCTGACTGAAGACCACCTTCTCAAGACCCCACTAGCTGGTTGTGGCCATGTCTCCAAACCCTGGCCAGCGGAATGTCACCAGATGTCACGTGCATAATGTTTTGATTTGCACTTACAGGGAGGAGCATGTCCTCTGCTTTTTCTCGCTGGATAGCAGGAGGACACAGTGGGAACCGGAGTAGCCTGCATGGGCTCCCAGATGGATGCTACACGCAGAAATGGCAAAACACCGGACAGAAGGTGTCTGGTTGTGAGGCCTCCATATTACCCCTGGACGACTTACCTGGATCTTTATGTGATAGAAAAAGAAACGGGCATGTTGTTTAAACCATTAATATTTTTATTCTCTTTATATAGCAACTGAACCAGGATACTAACTTGTCCAGTGAATGGTTCTTTAAATCTTCCACACGTGTACCGTGGTGGAGATCGTCAGTGCTCGCTTACGACCGCGTCTCCTCCCGTGGCGATAGACTATCTAACTCTACAGATGATTTTCTCTGGTGACCCTGTGACTTCAAACCTCCACGGTCAACAGAGTGTGGTGGCCCTCGAGTGGGGGCTGTTCCAGGTGACGCGGTCCTTCTGTCCACTTCCGTATCAGTGGACCACGAGTGGAGACAGGTCTTAGCATCAGGATTAATTCTTATCATACTCTTTATCTACTTATATTAGTTGCCAAAACAAATAAAAATAAAGCCCCAAATCCATGAGATAGACAGCTCTGTGCATCTCCCTAGCATGACTTCCTCCCCCATCCTTCCCCAATTATCAAATTCCTTCCCCTGTACCTCCGGGGACTAAGGTCCCTCAGGAGCAGATACTCCTCTGAGTCTCCTCTTCCCCTGCGGCTCTGGCTGAACCAACTCCCCCTGCAGCCCTCCCAGCACAGCTGCTCTCTCTCACATGTCCTTGCACAGCCAGGACAGGAGGGGACATGGAGGGGCTTCCTGCTTTTTCCTGCCCCTTCCAGATCATCCTGTCTTCACTCCCCGCTCCCAGCTCTGATGTTCATGCCATCAGACTACCCTCCACCCCCCACTACCTTTCCTCATTGCAGGATCTACTAACGGTCAAGCAACTCTGCCTTCTCAAGTAGCTCCTGGTTCCTCTCACCAATGCTCCTCTCTCCAACGCTGCTTCTGCCCTCGTTCTGGTGACTGCACTGGCTACAGAGATGACCCTTTCAATACCCTGGCTTTTCAGTTCTTTGACCTCTTCTCTTCCAATTATCTTGCACTCCCTCTCACCCCAGCCCCCTTTTCTGAAGTCAAACTTCAGATCTAGTCGTTACTATTACTATGTCCCCCGTAATCATAGTTTCAATACCCATTCTGTGCCTACAATGTCCTATATTTCCTGCACACTTGTTCTGGTCTAAATGTTTGTGTCCCCCCAAAACTCGAATGTTGAGATTCTTATCCCTAAAGTGATAATATTAGGAGGCAGGGCCTCTGGGAGGCGATTGGGTCATAGGGTGGAGCCCTCATGAATGGGATTAGTGCCCTTAGAACAGAGACCCCACAGAGCTCCTTCACTCCTTCCCGCAGGTGAGGATACAAGCAGAAGCCTGCAACTCACAGAGGGCCCTCACCTGACGCTGCTGACATTCTGATCTCCAGCTCCCAGCCTCCAGAACTGTGAGAAATAAATGTTTGTTGTTTATAAGCCACTGGGCTATGGTATTTCATTATAGCTGCTGGAATGGACTAAGACAACACTCCCTCAAGTTCCTGGAATCTAAGCTTTCTTCATCACAAACAGAACAAACAAGCAGCTGATCCTTCTGCATTGTCCCTGTCCCTCATCTCCCTCAGCTCCGCTCTTCCTTCCTGATCTAGCTTAGATTCCATGCTCCATCTCCATAAGCCCTCCCTTGCTTATCTCTCTCACCATCTGACTTGCACATGAAAACCCTGGTCAAATCCAATTCTCTGCCTGTTCTGTATGTACCCAGGAAGCTGAACACGGATGTAGGAAATCCCAAAACTGCACTGACTGATCTTTCCTTAAATTCATGACCATCAACTTCAGCTGGGCTCTTCATGCTGCCCAATAACCCTTGAATATTCCTGATTCCTTAGTTTTGCTTCTGTTGGATGAATAGCTCATTCCTCTTTCACAGCATACCTCAAATACCTATCTTTATTCAATTTAGTCAATTTCTCATCTTTCTCTTATCTGATCTATCAGCAGCTTTTGACACGGTCTATTGTTCACTCCTGCCTGAAACACTTTCTTCACCTGTATGTGTGACTGTATAGTGCAACTGCACTGTGCTTGACACATACTTTTGTTGTCATCAGCCGTCACCATTGGGACAGGAGACACACAGAAGGACTTGCTGACTAAAGGAAGCTGCAGTCTCTTGTCCCCCAGGGAGCTCCCGGCTTGGTTGGGGAGACCAAGACTGCATGCTCAAGTTGTGGCATTGTGCATTAGTGCTCACAACTGATTGAGTGTGGGGGAAGGTCCTATGCACTGGATTCCAGGGAATTTTCCAGAGAACAGAAGGAAGAATGGGTAAGCCTGCTTTGGTTGGACAGGAGATACTGGATTGGAGGGTGATATGCAGTTGAGGTCCAGAGTAGAGTGAAATTGAAGAGGGAGTGTATTTAAATATTTCCTCTTGCACTGCCTGGCTGGGGTGGAAGTTGCCTTTGGGAAGCAGTAGGAGATAACACTTGAAACATCATTTATTTAGAACATTTTGAAAGGACTTAAACTGATGGCTGAAATGTTTAGACTTCATTCTGTGTAGACCAATAGACATGGAACATTTCTAAGCAGGAGAGCGACCCACCATAGTGGGCTTTGAGATGATGCAACTCAGAAGCAGTTTAAACCTGGGTCCCTTAAATGTGATCAGAATGATGCAGATGTCAACAAATTAGGAAAATAAGTGTGGTGGTATTCACCACGTCGGGTGACTTCAACCGATAACCTCATTCCTAAGCATGTGTGCTTCTGATAGGGGAGAGAGCTTTGGCATCAAACAACATCATCTGGGAATACTTTTGGCCTCGATAAAGATAGACATATGCCATGTTATAAATTCAGCCCTTCTTGGGTGACAGACAGGGAATGCATTCTTCTTCATCAGGAGATTTATTAATACAGTATCGAACAGCTTTTGTATGGCGTAGCTCATAGTGCATGATATGGTGCGTCTGCTTTGTGAGACTGAGTAGGTGGAGAGAAATATGCCTGCTAATGTGTGTGTGAGATTCCTTCCCCCTGAGAGTGATGGCAACAGAAGACCCCAAAGGGCACCTTGGTACCAGAGTATATGTAGCTGGATAGAAGAGTGAGAGAGACCTTGCTCTCTCCTCTCTCTCTCAGGAGACACAACCACACTACATCCCACACACACCACATAACACACACACAGTGCATGACACACACACAACACATGTACTACATCACATGTATACTACATCCCACAGACACACCACATAACACACACACAGTGCATGACACACACACACCACACGTACTGCATCACATGTACACTACATCACACACACTGTATCACATACACACTACATCACACGCACATCCCACATCACACACACAAACCACACCACACACATACTAAATTATACATACTACATCACATACACACATATATCTAGTGGTGTCATGTTCCTGAATAAATAAATGCATAATATAGCCTAAATAATAAGAAAGTACCAGAATTTCTTCATCACTTTGCTGTGGAAAGTACATTCCCCTTAAAACCAAAAGTCTTCTTCAGGGGTGAAAAAAATTTGAATGGAAGATAGAATAATAAAGCTGGAAAGAAACATTGATTTAGTTAAACATTAACAGTTAACATATTTAAATATTCTTTTTCCCCACAGAAGTCAAAAAAACTATCTTTAAATTAGCAAAATACAAACCATAAAAATAATAAAATTAGATCTTGTCCTGCTTTAAAACTAGATCTTTATTAAAGTAATTCATAGCATTTGGGATATTACAATGGTTTTATTATGTTTTGTGCACTGAAAAAATTCAACGTTAAAAGAGAAATTAAAAAATATATATATCTTAACTTAGTAACATTGACACCAATGTAAATTGGCACCAAGCAACGCAAAACTGTGTCTGACATTTAAGGATACAAAAACCACAGGGGTGTTTGTTTTTGTTTTGTTGTTTTCTGCTACTCTGTAACTCGTATTTTAGAGACATTTTAATGAAGGTGCCCCTACGTATTAGAAAGAAAAAACATGGTCCAAAATGTAAATTAATAACATCACATGCACTGTTTCTTTGCACTGAACGTATCCAAGTGCCTATTTATGTCCATATGCAGTCATGGAAACTGCTCTGACTGAATGGGTGGCAGTGACACAATGCAGCTGTCACAGAGCAGATGTTCAGATGGTCGTCCTCCGACCTCCGCCGAGATCGACGTGGCTCCACTAGCCACATCAGAAAACCACCTCCCGTCAGTCAGCCTCCAGAAACGTGGAAAGTCAGAAACACGCTTCTCTCTGAGTCCTCCTAGACTCTAGCAGGCTCTGCCGGGGAGGCGAGCAGCTGCCTCCCCCACAGCAGCTGGAACACATTTATTTCTCTGGAGCACCTTTTCAGCCGGAGCTGAATAGACTACTGTTCAGAGTGTTCTGACGCGTCTCTTCTTGGGATGGCTGGCCCTGAGAGAAGCTCGCCCAATGCTGATCCCCTGAGCTCAGGGCTGTGGCCTCTGAGGGCTCAGATTTCAGGATTTCAGCACAGGCCTGGAAAAGCAAACAAACACACACACACTGTACTTAAGCATTAGGCAGAGGCAGGAGTGCTGAGAGCTTGTGGCTTCCTTATCTTGGCCTCTGGAACCAGTTTGGACGTAAAGCCTCTGTGACAGAGCAAACTGGGGTGTTTGGGTCTCTCTCATCCCCTTCCTCCCTCTCTCCCTCTGTGCCCCTCCCTCTCTCCTGCTAGGATCTGAAACTGCTGTCACAACAGTCAAGTGATGTTTTGGAGCCGGCGCAGCGCAAACAAACGGTTTTGTTTTTCGTTCCGAGACTTTAAAGCGATGGCTTTCCTCAGCCTCAGAACATTTCCAGTCCTCCGGCTGCGGGGGGGGGGGGCAGAGTGCCAGCACCCAGAGGTTGCACAGGATGGCCCAAATTTTAACAACGGTCCAGAAACGTCTTCTCAAAGGCCAGCTGCCCCAGGAGGCAGGTGGAAGGTGGCAGGAAACAACAGCCCCAAACCGTGATGACAACTTGGCCCTGTTTCTGGTCCACCCTCCTCGTAGAAGTTTCTGGTACTGTTCAGTGAAAAAAGGCAGGCGATAAAAGTGTACATACAGTATGACCTCATTTTGTTAAACACTTGACAAGAGAAACATGAGTAAAAGCAATATGCTGACACACTCATGCATGTGAAGAGAACCCCCAGGAAGGACACTCCTGGGGACGAGACCTCAGCCCAGTGCTGGATGGATGAGCAGTGGGTGATTTTCTTTTCCTTTCCTTTCTAAATAGTATTTCTAAATCTTCTGCTTATATTGAAGTCAGTTTTGCTTTTGTTGGTTTATTTGTCAATAAGTAGGACATAAAACTGTATTTCTGGAAAGAAGTGGGAGAAAAGAATCAAGACAGAAAACACATTAAGTTGTCAGCAGTGATTTTCTGGGTGGTGAGAAGTACGAGTATATATTTCTTTTTCTGTCTTCAATAATGTATATATGCTACTTTTATAAGAGAAATGTATACAAAGATGTACTAATGTTGGCTTTTTGTTCTGATGTTCTGAGAAGAAAGAGGTGGAGAAATTGTCTGCAAACCTTAAGCAGAAGATTTGACTTAGAGCTTAAGACACCATTCAGAATTAGGAATCAGGGCTGATAACACAGAACCCCAGGTGGAGAAACCCGCACTTTTGTTTCCAGGTAAGCTTTTCCATTGAATTACAATGAAGCCTTCCAGGAGAGGAGAGAAGAAAGGATGTCTTGCTGATCCCAAGATCCTAAACTGAATAACAAATGCAGAGCACACCTCCCCCACCTCAACTAAAAAGTAATAAAAAGAGTCTTGAGAGTGAATGTCAACTAACATACATTAGCATCATAAATGGACATTAAAATAGTCTAAATCCTTAGACTGAATTAACAATTTCTGATTGAACTGATAAAGCCGTTTTCTTTTTACTGATATCCTTTTCTCTTCTTCCTATTTACACCTGGAAAATCTCAGTGGAACCATAAGGAAAGTGAAGGAATGATTTACCACTGCAATTTAATGTATGTGAAAGTCTACCAGCCTAGAAAAATACACATTCGGTGATAAGGTACATATTAGTTCAATGTATTAGTTCAAGCTGTTTGCTTCATTGCAGGTACTCATAACTACCAGTATAGGAAATTTTCTTTCAAGGGAAGTGTTCTTTTTTATTCCAGTGAGTCAAATCTATCCAATTATATATACAGAACATAATTATTTAATTTAACAATTTAATAAATTATATAAATTACTTATATATACCTAAGAAAAGCTGTCATACTTTAACAGGCTTTCTGACCTTTAACTTGAGGCTTTATTCAAAGTTATAGCCCACACCCTAAAAAATGCATTTCAATTTAAAAAATAAAATTGGTTCCTAAAGAAGTTGGCAGCTGTGTTTTCAAAAGTCGAGAGTTATGAGTACGAACTATAATCATTATCTATTTCTGAATAGAAAACCACGGGTCAATTATAATATGGATCCTAATTAAATTTATTTTAACTTCCGTTTGAGGCCTTTAAAAATCAGTCCTGGGAAGTGAGTAAATGAGTAAATGAAGCTCCCTAGATCAGGGTGAAATTAGCATTTGAAAATCCAGGGAAAACCACAATATTTAAAAATTGTATCTCTTATAAGCTCTGTTCACACTTTGGGCAACATCTTTTGAGTTTGCCTACAGTAAAGATTCCCTCTGCCCCCGTTTTCCCGCGAGGACTGCTCACAAGGCTTGGGCGGGTAAGAGGCGAATCAGCGCACAGGAATGAGAAGGCAAGAGACTACAAAGACCTTTCTTAGGAGCTCAGTTTTCTTTTCTTTCTTTTTTTTTAAACTTTAAATTCAGTAGAAGAACTCTTTGCATCTGAAATTTATCGAATTATACCTGTTTAATTCGATACCTGGACCTTTCACCTATGTCTTTCAGCTTCTACCCCAGAGATTTCTCCAGCCCCACGTGTGGTTTGTCTCAGAAACAACTGTCAAATGGATCCCTACATGCAAACCTTGCATTTCAAAGCAAGAGAAATAACACTCGTCATAGAAAAAACAGGAATAAATTTGTACTTTGATTTAATCTCCATTTGTGCTTATATTCAGGGAATTTCACAGATTCTTAGATTTGAAAGGCAACCTGACAAACATCTCCCTCTCTCTCTCTTTTTTTTTTCTACGGAAACTGAGACCCACATTGGTGAAGAGAGTAACCAATGACACCAGGACAGATCCAAATCGCCTAAACTTTAACCTAGCTGTCATTTAGCTGCCTCTTGCAAACTTTTTTTGCCTCTTGAATTCCTTTTAATAGAACATGGCTTCGAATCAGCTCTGTTTCTCATTAGCCTGCAGTGCTAACAATTGTGACTGTGGACTCTGCTTTTCTAGTGATTCCAGCACTGTGGATGCAGGTCCTAAAGCCTGAGGCCTCAGGTCTGTCCACAGCCTTTGGTCCACCGAGTATAAGCTTTACTTTATTACACTGTCTAGAAAAAAATTGGCCCTGAGGAAAGGAAGTTTCTGACAATTAAAGTCAAAAAGACCCCGGATAAGAAAGTGGATATTAGAAATTTGGAGAAGGATACTAAGGACTGCAGGCAAGTCCCGGCCTCAGGATCTCAGCGACTTCCTCTGTCAAATGGGGATGAGAAGACCTCATCTGCTGGACTAGATTATCTATGACATCCAAGAACCCACAGTCTGGGCAGCTTACATCAGTCAGAGTAAGCTAGTATAATAATAATAATCAATAATAATGATATCTGACTAGGGAAACCTGGATAAATGATATAAGCTAACTTATAAGTGGTCATAATAAGGTCGTTATAATGAGGGAAGAGAAAGAGAGATTTCTGACTTAGAAGAAATTTAAAAAATTTGTATTTTTCTTATACCCAACTGGTCAAGGCTACTTTCTTGCCTTCTTTATGGGGCCAATGGAGATTACATATATGAAAACACCATACGTCCGCTCTGTAAGTGACAGACATTAATATTACTATTGTAATTGTTTTCATCATCATACTACTTATTATTATAAACCAGAATACAATTCCAAGGGCTTGTGAAATTACCTTTCCCGGGGGCCTTGGGAGACAGCTTATTTCGCTATATCCTAAAAATTGCCTGGAGGTGGGAAAATGGTACAATTTAATAGAACAGGTCACATGACAGTGCAAAATGTCGCTTTCTTTGTCTTTTGGTGGAGATTTAGCTTCCAACACAAACTAAACCAGTTAACCTCTTGATGTTACAAATAAGGAGCAGACCCAGAGGGAAAGCCATCAATGGCTAAAGGGATATATATGCATGTGATTGTGATCTATTTGGGAAACTCTCGAAAAATGAGTTAAATTTCAGCCACATAGAGTTTTGACTGTGAAAAAACCCTTTCATATGTTTTTTGTAAAGATAATCTGTTTCAGTTAATATAAATTCAATGTTCCGGGGTGGAGGAGACACTCAAGCATTTACGGATGAGAGTGAGTTCCCTGCCTGCCCAGAGAGAGAACCTTCCTCTAGTCTATGAACAAATATTTTCTTTAAGACGTTAGCTTATAGGCAGAGTTAGAAGTTCTGGGAGAGAAGAAAGAAGTCCAGAAGGATTCCACCACACTGTGAGCTGATGAGGAGGAAAGAGGAGGTGCAGTGATGAGGAGGGAAGAACGGCCCAGGCACACCTTCCTTGTTGGAGGGGGGCACTCAGAAGGAGCCTGGAGCAGACGCATCACAACTGCAACTGTGTCCCCAGACAGCTCGAGAATGTTCCAACAAAGCAAAACCCATAAAGTGCGGCCTCACAACTCCTCCCTTAGAAGCACAGAGCTTAAATTACCAGGGAATGTTTTGTAAGCCTTGCTCTAACTTATGCATGATTTGTTTACAAGAAAATGCTCTGGTTCTTAGCATGTGTCATCTATTCATTTCAGAGTATATCCTTAGAAGATACACACACAAAGTATTAGACTGCATGTTCTCCACTCAACAAATATTTCAGTGTTTTCAATGCCTATGACAACGTGTATTATAACCTTACTCTTCCTAATCATGGACTCCTACAGCGAATCTCCCTTAGGGGCTGGGGCAGCCTTCCCAGCTGTAATGTGATCTAGCTAGCAGTCGAAGGGTGTGCTGTTAACTGGGATCTTGGCGAACTCGTTGTATAAGTAAGATGAAGTCCAGGTACCAAGCACAGAAAGTGCTGAGCAATCCCTGCAGCCCTGACCATTTCCGGAAGATTCTTTGTCTGCTTTTCCTGGCAAGCAGCAAGTCATTGCATGATATTTCCCAGTGAACTCGAATTACTCAGCTCTGGCTTGCCCAATAATCCTGCCTCTTAGGTCAGGAACTGAATCTGTGGTCTGTTTATTGCTTCCTCTTTTATCACTTCGGACAGCTGAGAATTCGCAGGGACAGAGAACGCAGCTTGGGGCCATGGGGCTGTGGACAAATGTAAGAATGGGTAGTGGGAGACAGAACAAGGCTGACACAGAGTCCTTGATCTCAGGATGCTTATAATCTAGTGAGAAGACAAAACAGTGACACGTACAACAGTTAAATAGCAATAAATATCCATATATATCATCAAGTGTTAAGTGGGTGGTAAAGAACTGATTGAGCTTAGTTAAAGATGGGCGGGTCATGGGCTCAGAAAAGCAACAGGAAGGAAAGTATTGGTTACATGCTCTACACATCTCATTTAAACCTCATAATAAAGCCTCTGAGATGCAAGTTGCTACCCTATTTTAAAGAGCCATGGAGGCCCAGAGCGGTCTCTTCCCTTCCCCCCTACCTTCCACCTCTCCCTCCTCTTTCCTTTCCTTTCTGCCTTCCTTCGTGCACACAGAGAGAATGGATGATAGAAGAAGACAAGCCTAATTTTGTCTGACTTCCCACCCACAGGTCTCCCTGTCATTCTATGTCATGTATCTATGGAGCATCTTCTGAGGTTGTGACGTGGGTGGCCACATCTGGTGGAAGCGTGAAGACACAGGATGGATATTTACAACACTGGGAGAGTCTAAGAAAATCTGCCCACACCCTGCAACTCCCAACATCATCATGGGCTCTGGAGAGCAGAAACCCTGTGTACTGGCTTACGGCATTTGCTTAGTGAATAATCAGGGAGTAGAAATGAAAATTTCTGCATTCGGTTTTCAAAGTTGCCTTGAAAGCGATATGGTGGCTCTTTGTTGCTCCAAGGTCAGGCCACGGATGGTCCATCAGAATAACTGTGGGCTTGTGTTCCAGACAGAGGTCCAGGGCTCACATCGGACTCACTGAATGGACTCACCCAGGGGAGGTCCAGGCATCCATACTTTTAACAAGCTTCCCAATATTTATGCACTTTAAGTCCAAAGACAGTTGAACGGGGAAAGTGTCTTAGTGTAAGGACAGGCTGGTCCAAATCACAGCCACCATTTACTGAGCACTCACTGGACGCGCTGTCCCATTTAATCCTCACACCAGCCTCACGATGGAAGTCTATTTTTATCTCAGCCTGACAGCTGAGGATGGTGAGGCTGGGCAAGTCTAGGCAGCAGTGAGGACTAGAGCTGTGACTCAAAATCAGGCATCAGGCTTGTAATCATGATCCTAGGCTCCCTCCCAGGTGAAGGTTCAAAAGAAGAGAATGCTGGGAATGGAGCGAACTAATTCCTTGAATTATACAACCCCCCACCCCACCCCCCGCCCCGCCATGGACTTTTCTTTGTGTTTGCCTCTGGCTCTAATGACAAAATACTACCAAGGGGTCACTTTATCTTATCAACATGGGAATCCCACAGGGAGACATTTGTGAAATTCGGGGGCACCTGCAGTAGCAATATCTGAATCACATTCCTCTGTAGACAAAGCTCAGCCATTTAACTTAGAAAAAGGAAGAAGAAAAAGAAGCAACATTTGACTTTTGCAGACACTTGGTTTGAACTGAAAACGAACTTCCACTAAATTCAGACTCTAGGAATCTATTTCTCTCTGGGGAGAGAAAAACACACTTTTGCATTTGCACTGGCTTATAGAAAAAAAATTGTGTTAAATAAGATTGATTTGAAAAAGAGCAGGGCCGCCCGGTGGCGCAGTGGTTTAGTTCGCGCTGGGCAACTCAGGGTTCACAGGTTCAGATCCCGGGCGCCCGCTGACGCACTGCCTGTCAGCCATGCCATGGCGGCGTCCCACATAAAGTGGAGGAAGATGGGCACGATGTTAGCCCAGGGCCAGTCTTCCTCAGCAAAAAGGGGAGGATTGGCGACGGATGTTAGCTCAGGGCTGGTCTTCCCCACAAAAAAAAAAAAAAAAAAAAAAAAGAGAACCTCACCTTTTCTTAATGTTGTACTGTGGCCTGTGAGTCCATAACAGTCAATGCCAGGGAAACACGGGGGACTTCATGGTCTTATTGCGTCAGTGGATACGTTTTGAAGCCCTCCATCGAGGAGGACCCCTCTCTCTGAAGAGTTTCAACACTATGGATCCAAGTTTCAAACCAAGTCAGAAGTTAGAGAAATATACATGATCATCTTCATAAGCAAAAATTGCAGGGTGTAAACATATGTTTCATTATTTTTATAGTCAGACCAGGGAACTCAACTAATGATATGGAACCAAAACACTTGAGTGCTGATGAGCTCGCTACACGACTGGATAATCAAATGGGGGAGATGGTCCTGCATTCAAGTTAGTGTAATAAACATTCAAGAAACTGGGGACATCAGGGAGGAAGACACCCTCGCTGACCTGGAAGGGGATTTGTGTCGTGCAGGGGTGCCAGGGTGGACAGGAAAGGTATCCTCAGGAAGATGACAGTGCTCAGAAAGAAGAGCGGGCTTTCCCCAGATGGCTAGCTACTGGGGTTAAGGGATCAGGGTGGAGCATGTGGCAGTATGACGCAATCAAACAACACCCGTGAGGTTAGGTTCTCCGAGCACGGGGAAGGGTGGAGAAGGCTACACCCTGCTACAGAATAACAGGGGTCAGTCAGAGGGAAGCAAGAGGAGGCAGAGAGGGAGTCCTGGAGGGCTGTGTGTATACTGCCAAGGAATCTGGACTTTTGCCTGCAGGCAGTGGGGAGTCATAGAAGGTACAAAGAGCTACAGATCTTGATCAAGTCTTATCTTTGTCAAGGCTTCATGCTGCTACTCGTTAGGCAGCTCCAACATGGCCACACACATGCACACTCTAGCCAACTGATCAGTCAGATAAAGATGGAGAGGTGATAAAACGGGAATGATCATCTGTGATGCCCAGTGAACTGGGGAGTTCTTCATCCTCAGACTCACGTCTGGCTCCATCATGAAGCTGATGACATCCATGCTAGTCCAGTTCCTCTCCTTGAGCACTGACTGAGTTTTCAGGCTACCGTGGTGCATTTCAAACTTGACTATTGTCTAAGTTTCTCTTTGGAGGGAGAAATTCTCATGGACTCCCTTGCTAACTTCAATAAATTTTCTTAGAATGTACTTTATATGGTAACAAATCTAAGATCATCTATATAGCCCTATAGTTGTAGTCTATAGAGCATTTACATATTAAATACAAGAAAGCAATAAAACCAATATAATTCAAATTAAAAAACCTAATCAAAAGTGATGTTTTGCTGAAATAGAAGTGCCAAAGTGGAGTTTAGGAGAAAAAATGTTTTGATAGCTCATTTGTTGCTCAACTTATTTTGATTCTTGGTGTGATGGGGTCTATTGAAGTCATTGTCAAAGTCACACAACTCTAAGTTTGTTGTGAAATATATAGATCATGGGTGGATCCAGCTTTTGTAAAGCTGGAAACTAATACAACTGGGGGGAGAGGTGGTTATTTAAGGACGTGGTTACAACATTATGAATGCAAACTTGCTAGGATCCTGGAGAAAGCCATTGCCACAGGAAGGCCTAGAGCTCAGGCTCCTGGGGCTTCAGGATAAATTTATCTTCATTTATAAAGAACCTAACATCATGCCTGGCACATAGAGAGTGAATGCTGGGTAAGTATTAGTTTCTGTCGACTTGCCCTTGAAACCGAGCACACTCCTTGCTACAATGACATCCGAGGGGCTAGAATTTGTCCAGTGCTCTCCTCTCCTAGGAACCCCTGACTGAATAGCTGGTGGTTCAGCCAGAGTTCTTAAGGTCTTGTGAACAAAACACTTTAACCATTTGGAGTGAAATGTCCTAATAAATCAAAGTGGTCAATACAAACTAAAAATTCATCAGTGTTCCCCGGAAATAAGAAGTCCATCGAGTCCCAGTGATTGAGCTGATTTTGCATGTAGACACAATCCTGCTTGGAGAAGCCATCCTTGATGTCTTCATTTGTTTCTTCCCCACTGCTACAACCTTGCTTGCCGTCGGATATCTGCAGATGGATTCATTTTAAGAGCTGTAAGCGAGAAGGTGTCAAGACTCATCCACTTGTGATGGGCATGTGTCTGAGAGATGTAGCCCTGGGGTCCTATTTTAATTTTAACGTTACTGCTTTGGTTATAAATAAAATATGGATTTGCACATTTTCTTGAATTACTTAATGCCATCAGTAAGCAATGAATAGAGGCTCAAGCTTAATGCCACTATTGCCTCATTCCTGATTAAAAACAGAATCAAATATTTAAATAAAAAACAAATTGACATACCTCTTAAGCCATGTCTGAGAGACCCACATGACTCCCCAGTAATAAGCTCTGCAAACACGTACTTCATAGTCAATCTTCTAGATACACAAATCAGCCCTTATCTCCTCCTGCCCAGCCCGGGTCTTCAACAAACAAGGCAGTGAGATGCTGCCATAGGCGGCCACTAGGGAGAGAAGAGAAAAGGGTGCCTTTCTTTGTTTGGATTCTACGCAGGGCAATGCCCTTCAATGCCAACCTTACAAGTTCACAGAGAAGGTACATTTTCTCCAAGGCTCTCTCTTTCATTTAAGTATTTTATTCATGTACAAGACAACGTAAAAGAAGAAAGTTCCCCAGGTGGAGATTCAGTTCACAGAGGTGTGGAATGCTGGAGGTCCACCAGAGCCAGGATTTGCCGCTGGAATCCAGAAGCATAATAAATAGAGCAGGGAGGCAGAGGGTTCTGCATCGGGAAAGGAAAAGCTCAATGCCCAGGGGTGTCATTGATGCAGAAAGCCAAAGAACAGCAGACAGGGGCTGAGTGTTCATAAAATGGGGAAAATAAAGACAGAAGCAAGAAACTGGTAGGAGAGAGAAAGAAGAGAAGGTAAAAGAATGAAGAGAAAGGAGGCTCTAAAGCCGCAAAGAGACAAAATGAGGGAGAAAAAATCAATTATAAAAAGTCATTATACAGGTCTTATCCTGGAATGATGGTAGATGAAAGAATTCAGAAGTAGATAATTTTTAATGATTGTTTCAGGTCTGAACTATGTGCTATGGCAACAGTAATAGGAATGTTCTCTAAAATAATGTCGTCTCTTATAGCAGAGCCCCCGAACAGCTTCTCCTTCTGGGGGAATGTTAGTGTTTTGGGGGTACGACCGTTTGCTTGCTTGTTTGGTTTGGAAAGACATGAGAGAAGAAAGGAGAATGTTGATAGGATTTAATTTAATGGACCTGGGCAGATTATTGCCTTTCAATTTTTTTCTTTGTAATTATTTAAAGATAAAAAAAAAAAAAATCAAAGAGATTCCACACTCCTTCCCACTGCCACTCTGAAAGATTAAATCATGTTTCTCAGGGATGAATACATTCAATTTCATCCTAGGAAGAAAAAAAAATCTGCTTTTTGCATGAACGATAACAAACCAAATTTATTAATTACTGAGATGTTTAATATTGAATAAATATTTAAAGCGATCATCTTTCTGTATTGCATACGTAAGCACATATAAAACATTTATACTCTGGTCCGTTTGTGTCCAACATAATCTACCTAATAAATGCAATTTATGGGGGGCAGGGAGTTATCTACCTGCATGTGACCTCCATTATGCTTGAAAAGGTGGCTGGCCTGGTCACAGGCTTCTGATAATGAACTGCATAAAACAAGGATTAACTCATTGTTCACTGCTTTATCTCAAACTAGACAGACTGCAGAAGCATTTACATTTCAAAACAGGGATTTACTCAAAATATTCAGATAAGCTTGAGAACACCTTCTTTTTAGCCTTTGCAAATAATATCTGTGCATTTTTTCTAGAAGGCAGTCCAGGCCTATCTTATCATCGGGTAAATAATGAGTATGCCTAAAGAGGTGTAGGAGTAAAACATTGTGGGGGACAGCTGGTGTTGAGGGGAAAAAAGAAGATGCGAAATGGCAGAGAAGTAAGGGATGATGGTGGTGTTACTTACTAGAGCATTAGAATTTGAATTCTCTCTCCACCACAGTTGTGTTACCTGGTTTACAGAGGCTGTGTGCAACAGAATAGGTAAAAGAGAAGAGGGAGCTAATGTATAAGGAGCCCCTGGCCTAGACTAGGTATAAGCTCTTTCCTCATCTCGTCGGTTCCTTCCTACCCTGTCACCGGCCCCCAAGGTGAGTGGGACTAAATACACTGGCCACACACTCTGCTAGCCAAGGTCCCACCTAAGCCTGGCTGATTCCAGCCTGTATTCCTTCTCCTCTCCTGGTCTCCCGTTCCCATCTCCAAGATGTCCTGCTGAAAGAGCTCGGACTTTCCACACAGGCTTGAATTTGAATCTCGGTTTAAATCTCAGAACTTCGCTCTCCATGGCCTAACTCGACAGGATCTCCCTTTTTCCCTCTGTAAAGTTGAGCTGTTGATGCTTCCCTTCAAAGCTGTTGTGAAGATAAAACAAATGAGCTGATGCACCTGAAACTCAGGGATGCGTAAGAGTTGCCTCTTTCCCTGCGGCAGGTTCTCACTGGGGAGTGAGTGGGGGTGAGTGAGCTGCCAATGGAATAAAACGTCTATCATCGTCTCCCGACACGGGCCGTGCAGGAGCAAGACCCAGACCACGGGCGCCGAAGCCAGTTGGAGCCAGGCGCAGGGGAACGCTGAAATCGCGGACAGACCAGAAGCTCACGGGAGCCCCGGTCCTGGCAGGAGGGAAGGGCTAAGGAGCAGGGTCGCTGGAGACCTCATGCTGTTTCTTATCAAGAAATAATCAAGCGGATGCTGTCTGGATCTCAAGGAAACTCCACTGCTGTGAGCCGACCAAGAGCTTCTTAAATTAATCTGCTGAGACGCAGCATTAAGGCAAATGTCGGTCCCGATCAGCTTTACTGAACAGCCCACTGGGGGCAGGTTTTCAGAGAACATCAATCAGAACTCCCAGGGTTGGGTCCTCGGGTGCATGAGGACTCCTGGAAAACTCTGGATGCTCCCTTGCAATTTTCTTTGCTAGCTTTGTTTCTGTCTGGAGCCTGCCAGTCTCCCCTTGGTTACTTCCTTCAAGTTTTAAATGCTGGTATAATTTGATTAAAACCATTGTCAAGGTCGGGCTGGAAGAGAACAGGGGAGGAAACATCATTTTACAAGGAGTTTCTCGGTTATTGAGGACACACGCCATCCTAGGCCTTGGGCCACGCACATTCAACACTGTTACCTCCTTCGACCAGCACTACGACTCTCTGAGCTACGTCATAAGCCTGTTTGATGGAAGAAAAAATTGGAGCTCAAAGAAATTTAAAAAATGATTCACACACCTAGAGAAAGGGAAAGTTTCCTTAGGGGTGGGCGGTCACCTGGCACTGCTGGCCCAGTGCCCCCTGTTGGCCTCCTTCTGTCCTCTCCTGGGGTCATTCAGTCATCAGGGACCTTAGCATTTGAAGACTTTTTTATGCCCCCAGAAGCATGAGTGGCACTACCTTACTCCCTGCAATGCTGTGGTAAGTCAGATGGGGCAAACAGTAACACCAGGAGCATTTACTAGGCTGCCGTGTGTGACGCTCTACCACGGAAGGACAGATGAGTAAATTAGAAGGCTGTTCTTTAAGCAAGTCACAGTCTCCAGGAAGGGACCAGGCAAATTCAGAAATTACTACTTTTTTTTTTGCTGAGGAAGATTTACCCTGAGCTGACATCCGCTGCCAATCTTCCTCTTTTTGTATGTGAGCTGCTGCCGCAGTGTGGCCACTAACAGACGCGTGATGTAGGTCCGCTCCCAGGAACCAAACCCAGGCCACCAAAGCGGAATGCACCAAACAACAACTAGGCCACTGGAGCTGGCCCAGAAATTACCACTTTTTAAAAATTTATCTAACATAGTCTACCTCGCCCAGCTTCTTCCTCAACAAAGCTGACAAATCTAGAAGTTATAGGTCCAGGCCATGAGAAAGTATGACTGGCTTCAAACAGAGGCAGGTCCTAGTTGTCTGGGTGTGAGTGTGAGGGATCCAGGCAAGGCCACAAAGAGGAGGCTCTGGGAAAGGTTTTGACGGTGGCGTAAGATTTTGACAGGCAAACGTGAGTGGTAAGAGGGAATGTTCTAAGGAAGCAAAAGCATAACCAGATTAAGGGCAGCAGGAAATGTTTGGAGAACAGAGGCCCCCATAAGTTGAATGCACGTTTTTTTTGTGCACTGATGAATAACAATCTTTTTAAAGAACATTTGCCATTTTTTAAATGAAATTCTTCATCCTTATTGAGTCATGGAGTTCGAATTTGAAAAGTTTTGTACCTCTATGGGCCAGTCCCACTATCCTACTAATTAAAATCAGCTTTCGGTATCATCCTTCTGCCATTTTACATGGCACACACACTCACATACAGATACATGCAGACATACACAGATACTCACACAGACACACACACTCACTCACACACTCACACAGCAAATAAACACATCCCAGGGGGCAGCTTATTTTGAAGATAGGGAATTGTTTTCTACCAATTTATGCAATTATTAAGCAAATTAAATTAGGTTTTGTGGAACCACTTAAAAAATAAAGAACAAGGGATGTGAAATGAGAGAAATGAAATGAGAGAAAAACTACGCAGCAGCAGGAGCACAGAACTCAGCCTCGGAAGAGAAGGCTGTGGTTTGCACTGAGATTCCACACTTACCACCCAGGAATCTGGGCCTGTCACTCTGCTCTCCAAACTTCCCTTTCACATCTGTCGGTAGGGACAGCACTGTCCACACAGCTCTCCTCATATGACCAAATGAGATGGTGTGAAATCACTTAATAAACTGTAAGTGTTAAAAGGATGAAGAGTCAGGATTAGCATTCAACTTAACAAGGACAAAACATTTAGCAGTGCCTGCTCTAGGTGGGCCCTGGGTCAGGCACCTTCTACTTCCTTGTTCTTATTTCTTCTTATTTCCACTTCTGCCTTCTACTTATTGCTTGTAATAAACTTGTAAAACAAATAAAACTTCACTTTTACAAAAAAATATGTACATATCATTCAAATGTACACAGCAGGTGATTATTCTGGGTTCGGGCTCCATCCCAGCTCTGTGTTGCTCAGGTAGGAGCTCAGGCTTCACAACACGATGCCCTATCAAGGAGCACAGGTGCCAGCTGAGTGGCAGAGCATATTTTGGACAGTGACAAGAAGCAGAGGCTTTGCACTACCTTTTGTACTGAAAGGAGAAAAGAAAATATTATTCTGTTTTTGTATGAAACCATGGTATGCTCTTGCACTCGGGACGCAGGGTGCTGTCCTGGTCGCTGCCCCTGACTGTGTCTATAATGTACTGGAGAAGGGTCAGAGGCGGATGGTCAGAATGTTGAAAGAGAGAGACCAAGGCTATCCCCACTGGCTTCCTATGTCCCGGGCTCTGTGCCACGTGCTTCGTACACAACTCTTTCATGCTCAAAAGACTACTAATGGCTACCTACTATCGTTACCCCCAATGCCAGCTACAAAAAGCAAAATTTAGGTACAAAAAGGGAAATTTAGGGTTGAGTAACTTGCTCACTGTTAGGGAACTACGACTGGTAGGTCTAGAAATGCTTGCTCTTGGGCACTGGTTCCAGGTGCTGCATACTTCACGGCTATGTTAGCTGCCTTCACGTGGCTGTTAGTTTCCCGGGGCTGCCGTGATAAAGCCCCACAAACTGGGTGGCTTCAAACGACAGAAATTTATTCTCTTACAATTCCGGAGGCCAGAAGTCCAGAATTCAGGCGCCGGCCGAGCTGTGCTCCCTCTGAAACCTGTAGAGGAGGACTCTTCCTACTTTCCGGTGCTTTCCCGGCAATCCGTGGCTCCCCCTGCAGCTGCCTCGCTCCATCTCTGCCTTCATCTTCACGTGGCCTCCTCCCTGTGTCCCTGTCTTCACCCGGCCATTTTCCTGTAAGGATACCAGTCACATTGGAGTAGGGCCCATCAACCCCAGTATGACATAATCTTAACTAATTACATCTGCAACAACCCTATTTCCAAATAAGGTCACATTTGGAGGTGCTGGAGGTTTGCACTTCAACATATTTTTTGGAGGACACAATTCAGCTCATGATAGGCTAAATTTGTTAGTTACTTACAGTATTCAGACCCACAATGCTGACACAGGCTGAGAAAAAATAAAATATATATATTCCAATTTAGATCAATTTTCTGGACGAATAATTTCAGATGGAGGAAAACTGAGATTTACAGAGAGCCTCATTCTCCTTCAGTATCGGGCAGAAAAAACAGATGCAACATGAATTATTATTTGCTTCAAATTGCCTGAAAATGAGCACAGTATCAAGAGGGCCCGTGCCTCCCTTTCCTAATTCTTTATTGTCCTTCTCCATTGACCTGTCTTTCTCTCTCTCCTGGGCTGTCACCTCCGTAAGGGAGAGAATTACTCCTTCCTTGGTTTTGTGTGTCAATACTTACCGCAGTGTCTGGTGTGTGGCAGGCATTCAACAAACACAGAGTCTAGAACTGACCGGTTTCATGGTGCCAAACACAAGCA
This sequence comes from Tapirus indicus, assembly GCA_031878705.1. Classification (NCBI taxonomy): domain Eukaryota; kingdom Metazoa; phylum Chordata; class Mammalia; order Perissodactyla; family Tapiridae; genus Tapirus; species Tapirus indicus. Next base: position 4,398,157 of record CM062923.1, on the reverse strand, counting down.
CGGAGCCCAGTGCTGATGTTCGTAAAAAGAAATTGTTTTTAAATTGAAAGACACTGTCACACAATTTGCCCCAATTATAATGCCCAGCCACAAAAATATTTTGCTGAAGTGGGAAATTTTTAGTAAGCACTCAGAGACTCCTAAATATTTATACCTTCACCTGGGGGCCGAGGCTGGCTCCCACACATCTAGCAGAGCTGCTGATTCCTGGGCATCACTAGGCTCTGAAGATAAAAGTGGAAAATTACATGATATTTTTGGCATTAGTGCAAATCATGACAATCTTCACGCTGGATATCAACTGGGTGGCATCTATTTCCTCAGGAGCTCTTGGATCTAGGGTTCACCCAGGGAGTCTGTCTTTTCAATTGACCTATGAAATCTTAAGAAATAATTAGGGCAACAAAATTGGCAAGTACCACAGAATTTGGAAACTATTTTAAAACGGTGCTGTCAGGGTGGGGACCCTGGCTTTTGCTATTCTGAGGCCCTGGAGGAGAAACCCAGATGACTTTCGTGAACATCTTAGCAGGGACTCCCGGGCAGCAAATTTCACAACATTTCTTTGGCTTTGGGAATGTTCTTATTTCCCTTCTTCGCATAATACACATAAAACACATTTATTTTCATCTTATTTAACAAATATCATATAGTACTTCTTATGTGCTAGGTGAGGGCACTGTTCTAAGCACTTCTCTCGCTGGGTGAGGAAATTTTGCAAAATCCACCCCACGCCTAGAGTAAGTTACAGATTCGAATTATCCATTTGCTTTAGTCAACTAGTTTGACATAATATTCAAACATTTACAGATACAGCTGTTTCACCCCAAGAGGTGAAAACCTCTTCTCCCCTCTAGGTTTCAAGTATCAGTCCCTTGATCCAGTTACTAAGGCTGTGTGACAAATCTCCCCAACAGTCCACAGCTTCATTTTGCCATGAATCTGCCATTCACGGAGGGCTCTGCGGGCTCAGCTCAGTTTCTGCTTGATTTGGCGTCAACTGCAGTGGGACTCAAAGGCTGTAATCATCTGCAGACTGCTCGCTCACCTGCCTGGGGGCTGACTCTGACTCCGGCTGACTCTGCAGCTGGGCTGTACGCCAGAACACCTCCATGTGGCCTCTCTGTGTGGTCTGAGCTTCCTCACAACATGGCGGCCGGGTTCCTGGGGTTAACATGCTGAGAGAGAGAGGCAAGCAGAAGCCATGCTGCCTTCTATAACCTAGCCTCAGCTGTGAAGTGTGGCTGCTGCAGCATGTCATTTGTTGAGGCAGTCACAGAGGCCTGCCAACTTCAGTGGGAGAGGAAATAGATTCCAGCTCTTGACGGGGCACCTCAAGGTTCTGGAAGAAATGGGACTAGAAACACCTCCATGGCCCATTTGAGGAAATACACTCTATCCCATGCCTGAAGTTCAAGTCTATGTATCCACTGTGCAACCTATGCTTTCTGTTCCATTCACATTTAGACACAAGTCAAACACTTTTTTTTTTTTTTGGTAATTTTCTTTTTATTTGCATTTTCTTTATTTGCATGGAGAAATGCTTTTTTTCACATGCTATCAACCTTTGATGTCCTATCACAACCTTTCATGTTACTGTCCCTTGAAAGTCTAACCGGCATTAATGAAAACTTTCTGATCTTCTGTTTCTCTCAACTCCCCCGTTTTTTTAATCTTCCTTCTCAATAATCCCAGAAATCACCACAGAACTTTAGGGCAGGAAAGTTTAGTGATTATATAATTCACCGCTATTACCTATGGATGGAAACTGAGGCCCTGCGAGAAGGACACACATAGTGAGGGGGAGGAGAATCAGAATTCACATGTCTTGACACTTACGCTGGTGCTTATGTGATACACTTCCAGTCTCCAACTTTTCTATTGCAAACCAGTGGTGACACTGGAGTTTCTAAAGCTCCTTATATCTATCTCTGTCTATCCCCTAATGATCTATCTCAACCCAGAGCTACAGTGCAGTTTCACAGCATACATACACACATATATCAGGAAGCAGTATTCTTTTGTTGATTCAGGAAGCATTTTTTAAATACTTTAAAAACCTACCCATGGTGTGTACACACACACACACACACACACACACACACACACACACACACACCCTCTATATTACCAGGCAGGAAGAGAGAATTATTTCCCAAGATACATCATCCTGTAACACTCTGAACACTATCAAATGCCATATCCAGGTTTCGGGGCTGTAATTTTCGTGCTGCGGTCATATTACTCCATTTCCTGCAGGTCTTAGTCCCTCTTCGCTGACCCATGCAGGGATTTGTGGGGTGGGGGTGATGAATGGAGAACGCGGACCCAGAGAGGGTCCCTAAGTAGATGGCTTTCATCTCTGAGGAAGCAGAAACAAATGGTCTTCTCATCTCCTCGCTCCCCCCTACCCCCCGCCCCCCCCCGCCTCAGCCTCACAGGGAATGCACAGCGACTGCAGGCTGCAAGGCTTTCATTTCCCGAGTTACCACAGACGCTTGTCTGGACAGTTGAATGGAGCCTGCAGTGTGCTGGAATAAAGTGGTTTAAAAATCATTTTCTGGCATAGGGAAAATGTTACGGCAAAGCTTCTGAACAAAGCAACTTTGCATAGCCTAGCCTCACACTCCCCCTCAGGGTCAGATTTCACACTTGCAAATTAAAATGTCAGTTTGATAGTCTGCACTGCTCAGCTGCAAAATTGCTCCCTTGGCCAGTGAAGTCTTAGTCTGGGGCTTACATTCAAGCTCAGCTCTAGGCAATGCCGCACGATTCTTTTCAACACAACTAGGATGTGCTTGGACTTTGGCAGGGTATGAGGATTTCGTCACACTGTTGTTCCCTGGGTGTTTCAATTCAGGTCAGATGGCTGATATTAGCACCCCCTGGGTATCGGGCAGGGTCCTAAGCTGTTTGCATTTCTACAAGCCTTAGCCACATGGAAGTGGAATCTGTTGATACTTGTCCAGTCTGCATTTTCTTGACATTTAAAAATCATTTTTATTTTAGGATATATAGATGGGATATATATACATCATCTTGCTAACACAGCCGCTTTGGTGACCTGAGAGGATAGACCTTGAGGGATCTGCCCTGACCTCCTCTTTGTCAAGGAGACCAGATGCCGAGGGACCAAAAGGACTTTATTAAAACCCTCTCCCTCCCATGAGGCAGTTTCATGATGTGGATTCTAGAGCAGCCTGACTACTCATCCTTGTAAACCTTTCTCAGATGTTGTCTTTCAAACAGAGGCAGAGGTTGCTCTCTCCTCAGAAAGCTAACTCCAGTGGTCATGAGCAATATCTTTTGTAAGGCTGAGCAGCAGAAGGCTGATGATGCTGTGGACAAGGGAGTCTCAGAGAAAGAGCGTGAAGGAGAGAGGAAATGGATAAAATTGGGGGCATACAAGTCTTCTAACAACGTGTTTCCAGAAATAGAGGAAGTGAGCTTACTGTCCTGCGAGAAAAAAAAAAAGCACCGGGCCAGCCTGGTGGTGTAGCGGTTAAGTTCGCGCCCTCCCCGTTAGCCACCGGGGGTTCGCAGGTTCGGACCCTGGGCGCTGACTGTCGCACCTCTCCTCAAGCCATGCTGAGGCGGCGTTCTGCATGGAGCAACTAGAAGGATGCACAGCTATGACATACAACCATCTACTGGGGCTTTGGGGAGAAAAAAGCAAAACAAACAAACAAACAAACAAAAAACCGAAACAAAAAAGAAAAGGAAAAAAACGCTTTTCTTAATGAGGAGATGTCTAAAAACATTAAGCTGAAACATACACGGTTTTCAAACTGGTTGAATCAGAGTTTTAAGAAAGAAGCACCCGTGTTCTCCCCTGGCTGAAACCATCAACGTAGAACCTACAGCGTCACATGCATGCTCAAATACCCCTTTGATGCCCCTCAGTTTCCAGCATAATCCTTTACCTTTCCGCTGTGTTTTCATGTTGCTCTCTGTCTCCAAAATGCAACTGAACTCTGCTGGCTAAGCTCTGGGCTCCTGCAAGGACCGTGCCAAGTGGGTCCCACTTGTTCTGTGATGTTCCTTTAGCTGCTTTCCCCCCCTAGATTTGCCTACTGGAGACAGCCCGCTTAGAGAAAGGGGATCCGCACAGAGCCCTCAGTTATGGTGCTGGTTAACTTCAGAGTAGAGATGGCAGAATGACATCCTTGAGTCAGAGACCAGAAAACCAAGCCCTGCAGCGAGCAGAGATGCTACCCTTGGAAGGAATGTCCATCGGAGCAGTGACCCAGGCTCCTATTGGCCCCTGAAGTGCAGCGTGGAGGCCCCTAGACAGGGCACCAAAGCTGAGCAGTGACGTTTCATCCAGCTTCACTTTCCAGGGCCACACCTGAAGGGAGGGCACCCTAGTCGTGCCGTGGTTAGCCTCAGGAACTGACATCTGACCAAAAATGAGCAGTCGGCGAAGGTCCCACAGCTCACCTGTCCTGGGCGTTTGCTTGCGCGGAGCGAGGTGCTGCTGGCTGACGCAAGAAGCAACCTCCTGGCTTTAGAAGCCCCTAAAAACCCCAAAGATCTCTGGGAGGCTGGGACTGTGTGTGTGTTTTCCCCTATCATTCTTTTCACCGAGGAGCACCCAAGTTAATTAAAGCCCAATTAAGCCACAATGAGGATCTAGAGCCTGCTTATTCCTGACTCACGGACAGATTAACTGGTGGCGGTGGATACTGATCTCGAATGGCGTGGAGGTAGGAGCAGTCCGCAGGTGGCATTGGGCGGGGTGGTCAATACAACAGATGCTCTAAAAGCACTTGGTGCGCAGGGACCCATTGTTTATTTTTTTCTGTATCCAACAATTCTAATTTTATCGTGTTTTAAACTGATACCACCACCTGTACACAGTTGATCTAACATAGAAAGAGGAGACCTTCAGTTTGTGAGGACTCGGTGTTCTGGAAGAGTGCTGGGAAGGCCCTGCTGAAGGACCCAGTCCTGCCCCACCTTTTTATGGAGGAACCAGATTTGCCTCAGGTGATTCAAGCGCTTAGCGCTGGGCACACCCAGGGCGCTCTTCACTGTCCGGGTGTTATGGTAATAGTTGTGCTGTTTGCCATTTTCTACATAAAATGTCTCTGAATAGGTACTTAGAAACCCCATTTTTAAACCCAAAATACATATATACACGCACACGGATGCATATACGTACATATACATATGCGTATTTAAGATATTTAAATATACTTTAGATATTATGTATATTAAATATATATTTAAATTATATTTAAAATATGCTAAAATTGAAATTATTAGCCACTGAAAACATAAAGAATAGGTTATTTTATGCTAAATATCTATCCTCTACCATATATACATGCATATGTATGATTTTTTTTGCATTTTATGAACAATTAATCTTTCCTTCTCTGAGGAATTTTGACACAGAGATATCCAGAGAAAATACATCACAAGCCACATATTTTGACAAGCACTTAGAGAAAGTATCCCTGTATTTAGAATCCAATATGCATTTTCTTTACGTAGTATTTGTATATACTTTGATTTACATTGGGTATGGAAAATACAGTAGTTACAATAAGGAGTAGCTACCAGTGCTTCAATTTTCACAGAGAAAATGATATTCTAGAAGTATAACGTTTACTGATTTTCAAATCCTAATCCGTGATTAGACGGGAGGCTGTCTCCTAGGAAATATGCAAATGGCGAGGAAAGAAAATCACATTGCAGACTCATGCCTAAAACACCATAAATGACCTCATTTCACTTAAAAAATGATAGAGGGAATCCTACTAACTAATATCCATGAGAGCCTTTCCCCTCTTACTCACTTGTTTATTAACCTGCTGTAGTAACCGTAATCCACTCCCCGCTGAGCCACAGGCTCACGTGATCTGGATCTGATCACCATCTCCAGATAATTGTGGCTGCAACTTTACCCACCCCCCATGCCAGCATGTAAAATTTGGCCCACCCCAATGACACGCCACTAATTAAGCCAAGAGTGCTGGTGTTGAGAGAACAATGATGTCGACATCCACCCCTCAGGGGAGGGAGTTTCAAATCGCAGTCAACAACCGTCCCCCAACTCAGTGCTTAAAGGGAAATGTGTCCACAAGCTTCTCCAAGAGGCATCCCTCACCACAGGCCGCTCTGATTTCAATAACTGCTTTTAGCTGGTTTCCCTTTCTGTGCCTTGACTGTTGGATTCGACCGAACTGTCCACATAACTTGGGGGGGGGGTGATATGGGGGGGTGGTGACATGCGACACACATGGGCCAGGCCTCTGCCACTGCTCTTTGAGGTGAAGGCGCTCAGAAGCAACAGTGGGATTTTGCCAGGTTGGAGGCATGGGGCAGAAGACGGCACCTCCTAGAGCCTCCGTCTGATTGTGTCTGTCCTGGACTGCAGTGTTGTTACCCCAGCAGGAAGCTGGCTTCCTACAGAGGACCCTGTGGGGCCTGGATCTCTCCGACTGCTTGTGCACAAATTTTTGAGTAACTCCTGAATCTAGGGCTTATGAAACTGCTACAAAATCCCAGAAAAATGCATTTGCCAAACAAGGAGGTGCGCAGGGAGGGACCCGCAACATGTCAGAGGACATCCATGTCCTCAGTCCTGAAGAAGGTGAATCGCTGAGCACGGTTCTCACTCCAGGCAAAGAGGCATCCAGTCCTTCCTCCAGGATTCCCTCTGACAGCGATCAGAACGACGCGCAAGGGGGCCTATAAAAAGTATCAACCACTGGTGCTGTGAAGAGGCAGGATTTGGGAAAACAAAAGCTTCCATTTCCAGTAGAAGGTTGTAACACATAAATTTGTCAGTTTCTTCAAAAAGTATGGAATAAATACTGATTACTCTCCTGGATTTGTCTAAGTCCCATTGGAGAGTATTTTCTGCAGATCAAGAGCAGCATATGGCTGCAAGATATTAACAAAAAATAGATTAAGTAGTGATGTAAAAACATATGAATAATAGTGTATGTGTTACAAGGGCCTGGGGCTGTGAAATTTATCCTTTATTAAAAAAATGTTGATATAAGGACAGTATCTAAAACAAACCTTTATGGGATAAACTAAGAATTTAATTGGCAGGGTACATGCATACATATATGATAAGCACACAGAGGCAATCATATACATATGTACTATTCAAATATATGAACACAAATACATTCACATTTTACTTAGCAATGTATATAAGTTTGTAAAGTAAATAGATTGTGCCAGAAAATTTATTGCCACATCCAGTCTAGTATAATATTGAAACTAATTCCTTCCATTTTTCCTTCCTTCCTTCCTTTCTTTTCCTCTTTCTTTCCTCCTTTCTCTCCTTCTCCCTCCCTCCTACCTTCCCTCCTTCAAAGAGTAATTATCTAATATATGGTAGACTTGAGGCCAGGTATACTAAGAGATCCAAAAATAACTGTTCTTATGGAGTCTATAGTATAAACAACTAACAATAGTACAAGGAACATGAAATACACACTTGTATAGATGCACAAGCATTCTTAATGTGATGGCACAAAATAAGTGGCAGCATTGTGTGGAGTTTGGAATCAGAAGTTCTGAGTTCAAATCCCATCTCTGCTGCCAGCTGCCTGTATGATCTTAGTGAATTTCCTTTCTTCCAGGAAATGAAAGTAATGATATTTGTGCTATCCTACACAGTAATAGTATAAATCAAATGATTAAAGCTGTCAAAACACTGAATAAAAATACACAACTTCATGTAACACACACACGCACACATACACCTAGAGAAGGTGGATCTTTAGCCCAGCACTGAAGCGTAAGAAGGATTTCTAGAGGACCAGGGAGACAGACCTTCTATCCTGAACAGGCAGTCTCAGCGCAGCTGCAGTTTAGACGGTGGTGTGGAGCTTGGCCTGTGTACCAGCTGGTGAGCAAGTATTCGAATGGCAGGACTAGGGCTGAGGGCACGCGAACACACACAGACAGACAGACAGACACACACACACATATAAAGTGGGACTACATCACAGACACTTGAATGCTTTGCTAAGGGGCTTAGTTTATTTTTGATCAAGGAGACGGCATTATTGATCTGTCTTTCTAGTTGATATTGCCAGGAGTGGTGTGAAGATAGACTGGAAAAGTGTGAGGCAGGGAGAAGAGTCCATTCAAAGACCATCACCACAGCCTGGGTGAGTGGGTCTCAAAGTGGGGTCTCTGGATAGCAGCCGCGTTACCGGGTGAATTAGTGTCCTAGTGCTGCCATAAAATACCATATACGGGGGGACTTAAAACAGGAACTTCATTCTCTCACAGTTCTGGAGGCCAGGTCTAAAATCAAGGGGTAGGCAGGGTTGGTTTCTTCTGAGGGCTCTGAGGGAGAATCTTGTGGTTTGCTGGCAATCTTTGATGTTCCTTGGCTGGTAGACACATCACTTCAATCTCTGCCTCTGTCGTCATGTGGGCTCTCTCTGATTGTCTCTGTGTTCAAACGTCTCTCCTGTTATAAGAACAACAGTCATTGGATTGGGGTCCACCCTAGTCCAGTCTGACTTCATCTGAACTTGATTACATCTGCAAAGACCCTACTTCCAATGAGATCACATTCACAGGTTCCAGGGTTTAGGATGTCAACATATCTTTTGGGAGGACATAATTCAACACACAACACCAGCAATCTCTTTAAAAGTGCAAATTCTCCCGCTCAGTCCCAAACCTGTTGAATCAGAAGCTCTGAGGATCTGGCCCAGCAATCTGTGTTTTCCCCAGGTCCTCTGAGGATTCTGAGGCTGCTCACATTTGAGCGCCACCGGCCTGGGTGAAAGTGGAGAGGAAATAGGAGGGGGACAGTGTGGCTCATGTGTGAGAGAGAACTGTTGCCAGAAGATACGTGAGGGAGGGAGATAACACAAGAATAGTGAGTATCTTACCCAACATTATTTTAGTTCACTCAAACATGATTAAGCAATTAAAAAATAAGATTTTATTGTAAAGTTTTTTGGGGAATCCAGAGAAGCAAGTGCAGGTTATGGAAACCATAACGAACTGAGGGAACTATTGCCTCCCCACCTCTCTCTCTCTCTCATTCTTTCTCCCTCTGTCTCTCTCTGTCCCTCTTCTCTCACCCTCTCTCTCTCTCTCTCCTCCTCTCTCCATCTCTCTGTCTTTCTCCCTCCCTGCTCTGTCTCCCAATCTCTTTCCATCTCTCCCTCTCTTTCCCTGTCTCTCTCCCTCCTCCTGTCCCTCCCCCTCCTCCTGTCTCTCCCCAACCAGTTTTCCCTCTCTCAGTGCACTTGCTATGGCCATCCCACACCTCCTATGACTACACACTCTACATTTATCCAGATAGCAGAGACCTGCTAACACTGCTGAATCCCCATTATGAGTTTCCAGGAGAGAGAATCTGCTGCCCATGACTTGGGTCCAGAGCCAACATCTGTGGCTGAGGGGTAGGATCACGTAGTGTCATTGTGACTGCCAAGACCCACCCACGTGGGCACAGGGGCAATTAGTCTCAGAAAGGAGGTATCATAGACAGGCAGACACTCCAAGACAACTCAAGTTTGCTGGACCCCCGAACCCAGATTTATCCTACTGGCCTCCAGTGGTCTCTCAACAGAACAAATTCTCGTTGAAATCTAGGGAATTCAAGTAGGAGATCTTAGAAATTGGATGACTAAATGGAAATCGTAAATTAAATCTTGAGTAAGAGAGAAGATTATAGATTGGAATTGAGTGGAGCCAGGATTAGAGATAAAAGCCTGAGATGGAGCCAGCAGACATCACAGAAGTTTCAGGAGCCAAGATCAAAATAAACACTCACTGAGACAAATCAGCTCAGGGAAGTGGTTGGTCTCCAGTGGGTTCAAAAGGCAGGTGTGGGCTGCAGCCGCAGGGGCTCACCCTGCAGGGCTGAGTTGGAACCAGTGTAGGGATAAAAACCAAACTAGGACTCGAGCTGGCCACTTCATAGCGATTTTCTCCTAAGACAAAGCAGAGAGGGAAATGCAACTTGTACATCCGTCTATAAAGCCAGAGCAACATCTTAAATACCCCTGCAATGTTACCGAAAGAGCCTGGGCTGGGTGGGCATCAGAAGAACGGGCCACAGCACTGCTGTCAGCTGGCTTTGAGCCAGGGAAGACTATTTCTTCCAACTCAGTATTTCATCTGGGAAACACGGAGCTTGTACCAAGTAGCCGCCAAGGTCCCGGGTGCTTCTTAGGTCCTACTATTGAATGAGTGCTTATAAGAAGCCCTAGTTTAGCATTGCTTTGAGCTACTCTGTTCTGAGAAAGAAAATTTAGAAAGAAAAAAGGAATTCAGGTAAACACAATGGAGGAAGCTGCTGAGAGCATTGAAGTGAATGCTGGGAAGCTCTCAGTCCTTACTCCACATGGGATCCGGGAGAGGAATTCTTTGCTTTTTCTCAAATCCAAATAATCCCTCTGGATTTGCAGTAAATCAGGCACATAGTCACTCAGCCCTTGGCACACATCGTGAGGAAATTATTTGATTTATTTACCTGATATATTTAAAGCATTCCACTTGTCTGAGAGCAACTGGACGCATGAGGAAAATCGAGCACTTAGACAAAATGCTGCAGGTAAGAGCCTGGGCAAAGGAGAAATACCCGTCGGTAGTGATCAGACACCGACAGTCAGGAGACCGTTGACGTGGACCACACGGGGCTTTTTTGGACGAGGAAACCAGAAGTCAATGAGGATCGACCATCCCTGACTACAATTTCATTAAGCCAAAAGCTGACAATTCTACCTGAAAGAACCTCCAACGCAACACGCTTCAATGCCTCTCCAAGAGCAGACACCGCCATGTCCAGGCTGAGCTCAGAAAAGAGGCTGACACGTGGGGGACTTGACCACGTGCTTCATGGACTTGCACACTTTTAAATACTAGAATAGATGTAATTATCCTGATTACACATGAGGAGCCTGAGTCTACAGAGGTCAAACACGACTTGTCCAGGATGACACAGCTCGTAAGGTGGTGAGTGTGGCACCAAAGGATTTCCCCCCTAGAAAACATTTTAATGATGATGGTCAGGAGTGAGGATAACATCTCTTTCTCTTTGTAAAAAAATAAATTAGGGTGAGATTCACTTTAGACATACAAACTCCTTCATTTGTACAGCTCTTATAATTTTTCTCATTTAATTATGACAACAACCTTTTTGGTAGGCGATGATAACACATTTTATAGGCGTGGACAATGACTGAGAGAGCCTTAGCAACTGGCACATTATCAAATAGTAAGTGGTTGGGCCAGAACTTGAATCCTTGCCTCCTGACACCCTATCCAGTAATTTTTCCCAGCACATACTGTCTGCCATAAGAGCTGGAAATGGGATTTCAGTATAACATTGCCATACCTTTATTTCTGGTGAAATTTAAATATATTTTCTTTCAAGCACTATATAGTAGAATAATGACTATTAAAAAGCTGTGCAACATCATTCAGAATAGAAGAAATAATATATTTATGGAGATGCATTTAGGTGTGTTCCACATATTATCTATCTAATAGGAATGCTATTTTACTCTAGTTGACTTTTCCAGTGTTGCTTGGAGAAATCACTCCTCCAGCATCAATCAGTGAGTCGATCAGTTAGTGTCAGCTACCATCCCCCACAGCGCTCTGCATGGAGTCTGCTTGTTGCACAGGTAGGAAGCCACCTGATGTGGGAGTGTCGGCCCTCTGGACTCTATTTGGGCCTTGCGTCATGACCCGCCATCTGTGTTCTCTGTCCAGTGTTTGGGTACAACTGGCATATTGCTCTTGATGGGCAGTTATAGGGCCTGGCACCATTCCTTGCAAAAAGCTGCTAAGCCAGATGACATGGTCTGAGCTGGCATGTGCCCACCCCAATCCTCTCCAAGTGAAGTCCGTTTTCATGTAATTCAATATCAAACAGAAGTTCAATTGCATTTACGTAGCTTGATTTTTATTGAGGGCTGCCAGTGGGTGTGATGGGGTCCCGGGCACTTCTCTAATTCTTGCAATGACCTTGTGCAACCAAAATGATTAATTACAAATGAGGAAACAGGTTAATCCATGTGTTAGAATGGGGCTCTGCCTGGTTTCAAAGTCTGTATTTTCCCCCAACATATTAGAAAGATTATCTTGCTGGATACATTGTAAGTTTCTTTTTATGAAACTGCTTATTCTTGCTTTTCAAGAGAATACAATATATATACATTTTTTTTCCTCCCAGATCTTTTGTTTCCCAAAGGGGACCTTGCAAACCATTTGGTCACAGATGAAGTCAAATCCAGGACTACTGAACCCGTGGACAGTCTAAATCTTTCCCCTATAACCAAACAAAACACTGATTCCCACGCCAACCTTCCCTTTGGATTTGCACCTTGCATTTTCATTATACGCACTCACATGTATGTCACACATTCACACATATATGTATACACACATATATAGATGCATACCCACACAGGGACACACTCGGACACACACATAATACAAACACCATACACACATACACACACGCACACTTTCATTTGAAAAAGCAAACCCAAGATTGGTTATAACAGCTCACATTCTCCCCTAGGTGTGGAGATTCTCCAGTCCTCCCTCTGTGTCTGTGGCCCCTGGGGCTGCAGGAGTTCCCCTCTCTGTGTGGGACTCGGTATTTATCTGTCCCTCTCCTGGCAGGTCTGTTTTAGGAGCGTCCCTGGAGCACTCATGCATTCCGACACCCTGGAGCAAGTGGATCTATTTTCGGCATCCTTGTAGGAGCGCACATTGCTCTCACAGGCCTCGCAGTTCATCACCTGAATTCCTGCCTGTGCCCTTCATCACCAGCTTCTGCTCCTCGAGCACTTTCCTCCTGCATAGTTCTGTCATCATTCTTGAGATTCGGCACACTTCTGGGAGGGAAAAACGTGTGTTAACTCTTTAAAACAAAATTGTAAATGAATATTCTCTCATTCTTGTTCTCTGAAATAGTTGGTCCAGGAATCTTCGGAAGACACAGCAAACCTTTCTCAAATGCTATTTTGAAGAGATTGCAAGTGACCTGTCTGACCTCTCTGAGAATATTTTAAAATGGCTAAACACGTTATACTTACTAGTTACACACTCGATTAATTAATGCCAGGTTCTCAAGATGCAAAAATGAATAAGATGACTTCAAGAAGTTCAGAAAGTAGCACCGTGAGTCATGTGTTAAACCTTTAGAATCAATCCAATTGTGTATATGTGTAAGACCTCACAAATACGTGTGTGCATCACCGTCAGCAGGTGATGGACAGAGTGGTTGTATTATTACTTACAAATTCCTTCCAGCTAAGGCCTTGTTGAAACTCTCATTCAGCACATATCGGGGAAACATTTGTGTCCTGATCCTGTTCAAAGCATTTTCCTTTACCATCTGGTCTTCTTTCTGGTCCTCTGCTGCAGCAGTTGGCAAACTTTGTATGTAAATGATCAGAGAGTGAATAGCTGAGGCTTTGGGGGCCTACCATCTCTGTTGCACTACTCAGCTCCACTGTTGTAGTTTGAAAGCAGCCAGAAACAAAGCAGGAAGAGTAAGTGTGGCCGCTGTCCAATAAGACTTTATTTACAAAATCAGGTTGCAGGCAGATTTGGCTCATGGTCAGTGTGCTGACTCCTGCTCTGCTGGGTCCTGTGCCATTCGGGGGCCAGACTGGCCTGAGCTGAAATGATCACTTCCGTGCACTGCAACTTTCATGTCAATTACAGGTACTTATCATCTCTGCACTTTCTTGACTTTCACAATTCAGGTACAGAGCCTTCTTTAACATTTATAACTCAAACTTCATGTTTCCATTTGTTTCAGAGCAAATCTGTAATTTTGGAACAATTCTGGGGCATCAGGCTTGAGGAAAAAGGGAGTGAGACAAGGAAGGAGGAAAAAAAACTCAGGAGGTGCTTTGCTGAGCTGGCCACTACTTGACGTTAAGAAAAATCGCCTGCTGGTCTCACGGAGCCATCTTCAGACAGGCCACATGGACCACTGACTTCTCTGGAGTGCGGTCTTTGGAGGAGGGGCGAGGGAGAATTTATCCACCAGATCCTACCTGCCACTGGCCAAAGCTCACTCTCTGGGGCATTAAGTTTCTGTACTTCCAGACTGTACACGTATGGGCCCCGAGTGGGTCCCACTGGGCTTTATGCTCAGCTGCAGCAGGGAATCCCACATCTGAGGTGACAAACACACAGATGGGCATGGAACAGGGGCTGTGGAGTTGTGCCCCATGACACTGGACACCACTGCACTGGGTGAGCAAATGGCCAAGGGCAGGAGGTGCCCAAGAGGGAGCCCATGCAACCTGTATCTTGCTCTGCTCTCACCCGTGGCCTCCCATCGTATCCAGATCCCATGGGATTTTTGTCATAACAGATGCCCTCATTTCTTCCCTGAGGGAGGAGGCAAAAGTCCAGTAGGTCATAGGGTCCCCTTCAAGGTGGCGGCTGGCCATATTTCTGACAAGTCAAGAGGAAGAAGAAACCCCTCAGCTTTTGCAGCTGGTCGGGAGACCGCAGCTGATGCTCACTACATCCCTCACCACTCAGGATTTTAGATCTAATGGGAATTCCTCTACCCTCCTAGATTTATCTCACCCTTGGCCGGCAGTTTGAGTGGTTTGGTTTGCTTCCTTGGTGGGGTAATCCCACCTTCACCCCAGAAGGAGAGGAGCCCTCAGTTGTCTTACTCTGGAAGGCACCAGCCCCAGTTTGCCTACTTATCACTAGGCATGGAATCACCTAGACAGTGATCTTAGCCACTCATTCAGGCTCGATTACACTAACAGTGCTTTCTGGCCCTCTAATCCACTGGCCTAAGGAGACCAAAGTGGAGAGACTGTAGATAGAACTTCCAGTTCAGTAAGAGCTTTACTGATCCCCATTAAAAGAGTTCCATTTGGATATTAGGACTGCTGACCAAGCCGAACAAAAGGTGACAGAAAAAGGAAGCACACATTTCATAAGTGGGTCAATGAGAGTGATGGTGAGAGTGGCCAAGTATACCTCCATCTTTTGGACACCATGTTCATATATTCTATTGAGGACCCATCACCTCTATATCAGTTCTTGGTTCAGCACGTGTACTGAGTCCCCAATACCACCTAAATTCCACCAACAAACTCAGTCTTTACCCAGCCACTGCACATTCCATCAGGCTATATGTTTTTGTGAGATGGAGTTCATGGTAAAACCTGTGGACACATACCTATTGACTCATATCATTTGCCCATAAAATCGTTTCCTCTGGTCTGGGGCAAATTTGTATGCAATCAACCTGCCACCAAGTGGCTACAGGTCTCAGAGAATGGTGTTACAAGAGTCAGCACCACTTTCTGCTACTGAACTGTTGGGCATTCAGCCATGGTGGTAGCTAGCTTGGCCATGGTAAGAGGGAGCCCATGGAAAGATATTGGATTCATGAAGACATTATTGGGCCACTGAGTCAACCATTCCCTGAACTCTACTTGTAGACATAATCTTATGTGAGTTAACACATCTCCTTATTTTTAAAGCCAGTTTGAGTAAGGGATTGGGTTGGGGAAAGACAGATAGTTATTGGTAGCTGCTAGCAATATACTTGATTAATCATATATTATCATAAATGGCACCCTAAACCAGCTGTCCTATAAAATTCAATGTAGAAGAAGGGCTGCCTAAAAATGAGGCGTGAGTAGAAAAATGGCCGTTATATCTGACCACATTGTTTCTGCTGTAGCGTGAGGAGAAGGTGTCACTAGCATTTTTTGGTGCTGGGCATTTTCTTACTTCTCTTGATATGTTCTGAGAGGCAGTAGCTGAATGAAAGAGTGAACTTCATCCTGATGTTTCCAGGCAAGTTCACAGATGTGCCACAGATTTCAAAATGTATAAAGCAATACCTTAAACAGTGATTCCCCAAACTCCATCTGGGTGCCATTTACATCAGAATAACCAGAATTGCTTATTAAAAAGACAGATTCCCTTGCCCTACTTCAGATCAAATAATTAATAATCTCTAAGAGTAAAGCTTAGGGATCTGCATTTTCAACAAGCTCTCTGGATAATTCTCATTCACTGTCAAGACTGAGAGCAAATGTTTAGAGAAAATTGGCTCAGATCAAAGCCAGAGTAAGAGCCCACCAATTTAGCTACTTGGGACGAAAAGGTCCTCCTCCTTAATCCAGGCTCAACATCTCACATGTCTATTTGAACTTTTAGGGTTGAACTAGAAAGGACAATAGCTTCCTGATCTGAAAATTGGTTTTGCTCTTACTCCACCAGTCTCTAGCACTGTATAACCCTGGAGAAATCACTTTTGGGGGGGCTTCAGTTTTCTCATCTGGCAAGTAAAAGGGAGAGGATTACATAAGATTATATATAAGTTCCTTTCTTCATAAGAAACTCTACAAAACTCAATGACATCAACCTTGGGGAATGATTACAAAACTTTTATATTCTTAGATAAATGTATGTGATTTTATTTTAAGTCACTGATTTGGACTTTTTTCTTCCCACCACACATTTTTATGTGTAAGCAAGAGGGCAGTGGGAAGGATGTGTTTGGCAGTAAATGGTCCCCCAGAGGTACTAATCAGTAGGGAACCATCTTTGAGTTAAGAGCCTTCTTTCTGAAATTGAAATTTCACATCTTGGAAAGAAATTAACATAATCTTATGGTATACAACTATATGACATAGCTGACAAGTTGTTCACCAGGTGAAATTTTGTCTGACTTAGATTTTCCACTTTTAGAATTCATGTAATTTTAAAGTCTAATATACAAAAATCTATTAGAAAGAACACTGGTGTTCTAAAATTATCATATAAGATGTTTGATGTTATTCTAGCTAAGAAGAAGTTATTACTGTTGGGTTATATTCTCCTTCTCTGTGGTCCTATAGGACTGTCCCGTCTAGTCTACAATACATGATTTGGAAGGATTCTCCTTTAGGCTGTAAGCATTTTCTTCCAACCCTGTAAATCTGATGTGAAAACTCATCACATTTTCCTGCTTCAGTCAAATCCCTGGTGTCAAAACTCTGTAACCTCAGTGCCTACGAAAACAATCCTCCTGAAGTGTTGGGATTGCTTTCCTTGAAATCATCATTCCCTCTTCAGGCCCAGCAGTAGATAATGAAGTCTTAAAAGTCCTAAAATGAAACATTGTGATAGATAAATTCCGGCAGTTTATGCAGTGTTCCAGCCCTCACTATGCCGATGGGCCAAAAGTTCTGTCACCTACGGCCCACAGCAGCCCAGTCGAGCTTTGTGTAGTTTAGGTCTTCCCTTCTCTTCCACTCTTCCTTTTGGACCTTCCCATTAACAAATCAAGCTACAGAATCAGTTTTCTTGCCATCCCAAGTAGCTTTTAAAGTCTAACTTAGCATTCAGGAATGATCTGGGCTCTGTGTGTCTGGGTCTTTAGATGGAGACCTGCACACGGCCGGGCAGGGCTCAGGCAGGAAACCTGCCGCTTGACTTGCAGGTGAACAGCTCAGGGATGCAGCCGTGTATAATCTACTCCGGCAAAAGCCTTCATCTTCCACCACTTAGTTCACATTAACAATCACAGGAACGGGACATCTAAGTCCTGTCTCTGTGCTGGAAATATGCTCCTTAACCTTCAGCACCACCAAATCCACTCCATTCACACTCTGTCTCCTCGTCCCACGTTTTAAGGACTTTCAATGGCTTTCCACGTGCTGGCAGCTGCCTAATGAAATGTGTGTGCATGACAGTGGCGATGTGTCCTGTACACGCAGTAGCAGGGTTAATGGAAGGGCTCTGACCCGTGCAAGGTGTGAATTCATAACAAGAGCTGGTGTGCACAGACTTCAACAGCTTGTCAAATGTGTGAGTTGAAGGTAATGAATTCAAGTCCAGTTTGAGGTTTTTTCTCTGGTTTGTAGGTTTATTAACAAGATGATATAGATACAAGAGTCACCTGGAAAAAAACCCAGCATGTTCTGCAAGGGACTGGAATGGAATGATCTTTTGTTAAAGTCTGTATTGACTTTGAGAATAACTAGATCTATCTAACTCCTTCCTCTTGCCTACAAAATTAATCAGCCTTCATTTTCATTAACTCCACACTTAGCAAGTAACCCCAAACTAGCCATTTTGAAACATGGACATGATTTTATTGGAAATCTTACCTGTATGATCCAAAAAGTAAGCCACTGGCCACAGGTGACTATTGGGCACTTGAAATGTGGCCAGTCCAAACTGAAATTGCTGTAAAGGTAAAATGCACACTAGATTTTAAACATTTATTACAAAAAAAAGTAAAATATATCATTGATATTTTTACTAATTATACATAGAAATGATAAAATTTTAGGTATACTTGGTTGAATAAAATATATTATTAAAATGAATTATATCTTTCTCTTTTGATTTTCTTCAGTGTGGTTCATAGAAAACTTAACTATTTGCGTGACTCATATTATCCATCTTTTGGACAGGCTGCCGTAGATCGTTCTGACCTAAACCGAACACTGAATAAGGAAATTTCTTTCTTAAGTGATCAGATAATCACTTTATTTTTGTATATTGCATTTTCTTGGAATTATATCTACTTGGGGGATTTGTAGATGGTAGTTAATAAATTGACTCTTTCGTAGGTCTTTAGTCCTAATATCTACATACCAGATTTTATATTTAAATTCATAACCACAGATTACCTTTTAAAGTAACACTGAAGTTGAGTTGGACAGTGCACATTTGGAAAAAATAAGTTATTTTCTAATCTATCCCAAGTAAATTTCAACTTTCAGTTTCACTATAGCAATTGTCAAAAGAAGCAAAAAGATATTTTTACCTCTAATTCATTAATGACCTACTGTACCAATTATTTGCAAGATAAGTGTTTCAGTAATCAAAACTGATTATCAACTGGAAAAATCCTGCTCAACCTCTCTCTGTCTCTCCCTCTTTTTTATTTCCCTTCCCCTTATCTTCAACAGGCGAGTCAAATGATTCCTTTCTCTCTACTGAAATATTGAATTTGTACCATATTCATGTAAAATTATTTTTTTTTCAGATGAGTGCATTTTTTTGGCATTGAGTTGAAATTCAGATATCACAAAATTAACTATTTAAAAGTGTATAGGGGCCGCCCGGTGGCGCAGCGGTTTAGTCCGCGCTTGGCAGCCCGGGGTTCGCGAGTTCGGATCCCGGGCGCCCGCCGACGCACTGCCTGCCAGCCATGCCGTGGCAGCGTCCCATATAAAGTGGAGGAAGATGGGCACGATGTTAGCCCAGGGCCAGTCTTCCTCAGCAAAAAGGGGAGGATTGGCGACGGATGTTAGCTCAGGGCTGGTCTTCCCCACAAAAAATAAAAATAAAAAAAAAAAAATAAAATAAAAGTGTATAACTCAGCGGCTTTTAGTGCATTCACAATGTTGTGCAATCACCACCTCTATTTACTTCCAAAATATTTTCATCACCCCAAAGAAAGATCCATACCCATTAAGTACTCCCCTTCTATCTCCCTCTTTCTCCAGCCCCTGGCAACTACCAATTTGCTTTCTCACTCTATGGATTGACCTATTTTGGAAATAAAATAGAACTTTTCAGAGCCATGGAATAGAACAGAACTTTCAGAATCATATAATTATATGTGATTATATATGATTATATATAATATATAATACATAAAATTATACATGTATATATAAATAATTACATGTGAGTATATATTTTAAATATATAATCATAACCCTATATAGTGATTATACATTATATAAATATGTAATAATGTATTTGGATATAATCCATATAGATAGATAGATAGACAGATAGATTCTGGCAGTTGCTGAGGGTGTCTATTCTGATTATGTATTCTAGAACTGAAGACACAATCACAGGGTGGGGTTGGGGACCCACTGGGCCCACTGGGAGACATGGAACTGAGCTAAACCTCCATTGATCACTTGACCCCCATAAGCCCCTACTCTGACTGGTGGGTCACAGAGATGTTTTGACTTTCCTGAAATTAGTCTGTTTAGAACTAGTGTCCAGTAATCCCCTTCAAATCTGTTTATTTCCTTTACCCCAATGCACAGTCACCCTGGTAGAGACTGTAGCGCCTTTGAGAGAGGCTAGGAGAAAGGGGAACAGGACAAATTGCTGGCAGTGCAGCAGGGTCCTTCCTCATGGTCCTTCCTCTGCCCTTCATTCAAGGGGTTTCTGTCAGTAAACCGGCTCAGGTAAAGAAGGTGACATTCCCAATGACTGGGTGTAAACAATAAATGGTAGTGAACCAACTGAATAACTGTGAGCGACAAGAAAGCAGGATTCTCAATTTAATCATACTTTACAATAAATTAAAGATAGACTAAAAATTAAGTTCAAATAATAGAATTAATAAAGTAGTAGAAGAAAAAATAGGCATATATGTATAAAATCCTGGTATGGGGAATATACAAAAGACAAAAATTATAAGGAAAAAGAATGGGAATATTGAAGAACAAATCCAAAAATTTCTGAATAAGCCCAAATCCAATACAGGCAATAGCGATTCCACACTGTAATGACTTCCCCCTATGCAGAATAAAATGCAAACTCCTTCCTGTGGCGTTAACCTTGGTTCTGAATTTGGCGCCAGCCTACTTTTCTAATTTCATGTCCTGCCCGTGACCACTCACTCTCCTACCTCCTGCCATGTGGTCTAAATTCACCGAGTTCCTCGTCACTTTTTAAGCATGTCGAGCTCTATCTAACCATTTTCTCCTTGCTCATCTCGGTGCCTCTCTTCCTCCTTCATGCAGGGAAATCCTATCTATCTATTAAGGGCTATGGGAATGCCATTTCCTGAAACTTGTCTCCTTGAGCACCTGGGCTGGTCTATGTAATTTGCTTCGGCCAGTGGGACCGTAGAAGTGAAATGTTACCAGCGGGTCTTGTACCTCTGCCACTGCCACGGGACCTGCCCGGAGAGGGTGAGGGACATAGAGTGCAGACATCCTCACTGCCTTAGTGGACAGACACCCCACCCCTAGACCTGTAAGCCCAGTGGAGAGCAGAAGCCTCCCCCAGCCCAGCCCAAGCAGATCATCACTGCTTGACAAAGGTGCTAAATAAACACTTCTTGTTTTAATCTCTGAGACTGAGAAAGCTTGTTGGCAGCATGATCGTGGCAACTGATAACTGAAAGAGAGCCCTTGGAAGGTACTGACACACGTTTCCCTAGAGTTTGCTGACACACGTGGGCCTGGAGACTGGCAGATGCCTCAGTCTCTCCTGGAGAGTGCCTAAAGGAGGCTGGGAGAGGACGCGGTGGGCAGTCTACGCTCCTACCACTTGTCACGGTGAGGATGTGGGGCTTTCTTGTGGGCTCGGTGGGATGGAGTGTTAATGGGGAACGCTTCCTGATTCCAGGTGTTTTCATCCAGTGCTCTGTGGGGCAGACACTCCTGGTTTCTCTCAACTCCTACATCCACACCTTTCCAGAGCAAGTCAAGTGACTTAACTGATGACAGCGAAGGTGGGAAGACTAGACGGGGCGTGCTCTGCCCTGCTCTCTCATCTTCATGGGGAAACAGCCACGTGCAGGAAGCAGGCTCCACTCCTCCAGGCCCGGCTTGCCGCCATCCCCGCTGAGGGGGGCCTGTCTCAGTTCTGTGTTGGTGGCAAGCCTGCTGAGCTCTCTCACTGTCTCTGTCCTTCATCTTGGCCTCTTTTGGTTAGAAGGGTGACATTGTGTCTGTGCCTTACTCCTGGATTGACTGTTCTCTTTTACCCGGTCCTGAGCAGAGAAACTGGCACTATTGGTTGGGGGCCCCTTGGAGACCCATCAGGTAGTTCGAGTCACCTGTAAGCAAGAGGTACTGGGATGAGAAGATTCTGGTAGTAATCTGGGACGGGTAATCAGAAGCCAGAGCTGGAGGCAGCCAGGAACGCTCAGCTGGTGAGTGCAGCATCCCCTTCAGGAGCTCTGCAGAGGGAAGTCTCCTCAGGCTCCCCTCCTCCTGCTGCCTTGGAGGAACCAAGTTCTGAAAGCCTGCTCCTGGGAGGGCATCCATGGCCAGCCAAGGCGAGCTTTGTGAGAACTCGCAGCAATGGCAGATAAGGGAGAAGGATTTTGCATTTTTCAAAAGGAGCCCTTTACCAAGTCCCTGCTCTGGGAGAGCCAGGAAAGGGAAGGGGTGGAATCAAAATGAGTAAAGAAACACAGCACCCACCCACCCCCTCCATAAAGGGCTGAGCGAAGGGAGCACCGGCTGAGGTCAGCTGGAGCCAGCCAAGGGCAGGGAAGGAGACTGCGATTAACTCATCCTGAAGTGGACTTCTCGAGAACTGAAAGGAAACCTTAGTTCCCAAAATGGGACCGTATTCACAAGTGAAAGTGACAGGAAAGATGTGGGACCTTCCACAATATTGTCAAGTGGTAGGAGAAGGAGATATTACAGAGAGAATTTGAAGCAGGAGTTGGAGAAGAATAAACCAATTTCCTTTTCGTCCCACACCAAATCCAGATTGTGAATTATACTTGCTCCACTAGGTAGCCTGCTGCTGCAGTACATCATCCCTGACCAGGTATCGTCTTACAGGCGTGAAGCTCTGTCAGTCCTGGCCTCTCTCTTTCCAGACTCTTCCCTGTCTACTCTCCACAAACCCCTTGGGGACCCCCAACATCACCTTCTTGAACTGGCTTAGGATAGCCACCCAAATACTGTCACGTTAGCATGTGGAAT
Source organism: Tapirus indicus (assembly GCA_031878705.1). NCBI lineage: Eukaryota > Metazoa > Chordata > Mammalia > Perissodactyla > Tapiridae > Tapirus > Tapirus indicus. Next base: position 4,375,508 of record CM062923.1, on the reverse strand, counting down.
ATGGCTCCCTTCTTGGCTCATCCAAGTGTTTTCAAAAAAATAAAAAAGCAATTTTCTTCCTAAGTGAAATGCTCCGACCTTGGAGAGTTAGGGGTCAGGCTGCAGCCACCTCTAAAAATAACAATTCTTTTCTTCCAGATAAAAGATGATCGCACCCAATTCAACATCACGGGAGGCCATTACTCATGGGCACTGAGGCTGCCAGGACCGCTGGGGGAGGCTGGGTTTCAAGGGGAATGAAGGCACAAAACTGAATAATAAGGAAGGAGATCTTTCTCCCCTTTGAGAAGGGAGAGTTTCAAGGATATGAGAACCCCTCCCCTTAGCGCAGGGAGAACAGAGCACAGGAATTTTGTTCCTGATCCCAGAAAAGTTCTCACCAGCCCACTGGCGGGGAGGCCTCTGGTTTTCCTTTCAAGCAGTCCTTTCGCTGATGCCCCCACCCGCTCATACGGTAAAATGTTGAATAGTGAGGATTTAAACGAACTAGTACTTGCGCACATACTTTTCTACATTGGGCTTTTCTCAGTTCCTAACAAGTGACTAACGTGGGGAGGTCGCGCTGATGACGCGCTGTTGGTTTGCTTCTCCCGTCTCCTCGCAAACCATCCTCTCCTCGAAGAGAGGGGCCCCGGATCCCGTTCAGTTCGGTTCGTTCAAAACTCAAAAAGCATTTGCTCAGCGTCGGGTGTTCAGCGAGGCTACAAGAAAAATAAAGATCTGTAGAAAAACAAACATTACAGCAACGTCTAAAACCACCCAGTTCTCATGAAACTAAACTTCCAGGAAGCCTGCAGCGCCGCGCACTTGACCGAGCGCTCGGCACCCGGAGAAGCACCTCGTGTCTATTGGATGACGCGCGGTGGGAACTGAGACTTGCAGTTCTCGCTTGCAGTTCTGCTCTGAAGGATACATTTACGAGTTAACGTAAACGATAATACGTAATTGCCCAGACAATTATTTCAGAAACTAAAAGTTGTATGTGTAGAGGAAACATATTGAAATGCTTCTTAAAGGTCACATTAAAAAAATTATCGCCTGCGCAAATCAGACTTTCCATGCTAAAGTCACCTGCCGGCAGGTTTGCACGGGGGCGGTGGACCTCGCCGCAGGAGCTGACTACACCGGGTATTTCGGGGAGCACGAGCAGAAGTAGCGAGCTAAAAATATCTCCCCCGTTACATCCTCTCCGGCAAACTCTCCCAGAGCTCGGGTTTCCTATCTTTGGAGTCTGTTCTTCCTGTTACATTGCAGGTGTGTTACAGAGAAAGGCAGCAAGCCCGTGTGCCCTAAGCACAGATTTTCTTTCCCGGGTTGTATCTGGGAATGAAACGAGTAAGAGTAGTTCGACTTTGATGAAATGGGACAAGAAGGGGAGACGGAAGGTAAAACAGTGCCGGGGGTGAGGGTGGGGGGACAAGTCTGGGTCTGGGGGTGGCAGAGCAGATAGAACACAGCGTGGAATGAGCTTTGGACGGTGCCCAGCAGAAAGAACAGTATCCAGGGGGCGCCCCCAAGAACCCCAATGATGGACCTTCCTTCACGCGTTACTGTTTCTCCAGCTAACTTGTGCAGCGTGCTGCCTTTCATGGCTCTCGGCCCCTTGCACGGCTCAGAGACTGAGACAGCGGAGGTCCAGCAGGAGCGTAATTCGGGCAGGGCATCAGCGGCGCGCTCCTCGGTGGCATAATTAGTGTGGCTGTTTGTGTCACTCCCTGGGGGAATGTCTAGCCAGAACCCGGCCATGACGTGGATTGAATTTAGTGACTGTCAGCTGTTTGCAATCTGCAATCTTGTTTAATTTCTGGCCAGATCCCTTGTTCTAATACTCTCCAGACTTTTAATAACATTAGTTTTTCTATGCTCTATTGAAATTTTATAAAATTGAGACAGTATGAAGAAATATTAAATCCTTATAATCACATCACCCACAGATAACCAGAATTAATATTTTTGTGCATTATTTTCCAGTCTTTCCTTGAATATATTTAACATCATATTTCCTCAGCTCTAAGATTTCACAGATTGTAAAATGCATCATCGTTATAAGAGGGTATTTCGGGAAAAAGAAAGAAGAAAAGGAAAAGACAGAGGCAGCACCTTATCCAGTGTTTACGTGATTTGTAAGCTGCATGTCATTTTACAAATGATATGAGCGCATATCAGAAGCAAAGATATGTAGAGATCCTTATGATACAAATATTCCAATTTCAGGGACATCGCTCTGTTAAACACCCGCAGGGCAATAATTGAGCTCCACCCTACATGGCTGTATGTTGTCTGGTCTGTTCCCACTTCCCCGGTCTCTCTGGGACTCTCCATGTAAACGTAACATCTTCCTGTCCCATGAGTGTATGCAGAGGGGCCCCTTCTGCCTCGGCAGTTCTCTGGCTGCAGACACTGATACCTCTTTGAGAGATAACCTGCCGCTCTCTAAGCCATACCAAAACCAAACACAAAACAATATTTAAGGCGTGCCCAACATCCCCTACCACCCCCAGCCGGCTGGAAGAAAAAAATTCTAAAATGAGGAAATGAAGTCCAGCAAGTATTTTTATCACTGATGATAAATTTTCTTTGGGGTACATATATTTTTGGAAGATATAAAATACAAAAATTTTGTGGGGGAATTCTAACCCTTTCTCCCCTCACCCCCGTTTTGTTAGCCTGCCAGTGGGGTTTACCCACACGCTGCTTGCTGTCTGGCTTCCTTCTGGCGATTTTTTTCAGATTTTTACCCCAAGCTGAGAGAAGCTTTTCTCTTCGTTCCCTGTTGCACTAGTAAATTCAGGTAACATATTTCATAAGATTTATAACATAACAGTTTCTTTATATTTTGAATTGTTTTCGAATTAAATTTGATGTGGCTGCCACCTACCTGGCTTGGTTGAAAGTCAAATCTCAGTTCAGGGTTTTCCACCTGCTCCCTTGAGCTCATGTGAAAATCCTCGGCTTATGCAATCTAATACCTCTGGCAGTGTGCTTCCGGAAACCTCCCGAAACTCAAAGAAACAGTTGATTCCCCTGGCGCAAGGAAGCCTGGAGCACAGAAGGAGGGCAGTATTTACAGGAGACTTAGGGAGGGTGAAACTGTTTCTTCTTGCTCTTCTCGTGGAGTAGCCAGAACGGGGAAGGAATTGACGTTTTGTGCTAGACACGGCTCACTGCTCATTAAACCTGGATACACAGCGAGACTCGAGTTCCCAGACACCCCTGTAGATGTGGGCACGTGACAGAGCCCACAGAATGTGGGTGGAAGTAAGGAGGACCCTTCTGTCCTAGCCCACAAACAAGTCCCTGGGTGCGCTCTTCCACTGGCTGGATGCCAGGGATCCGAGACCCTACGGATGACAGACCGGCAAGGGTGAGGAGGCCGGTCCATGGTCAGCAGGTGCAGGAAGGCCTCCCGCTCACCAGAAGGTCATGAGAGAGAGCGAGATTCCTGCGTGTTGAACTGCTGAAATTATAGGGTTCATTTCTTATGTAGCTAGCATTACCTTAATGAATACATCTCTCAATTATCTGCGTATATAATATGTGCAGATACATCATAATTTATTTAACCATTTCTGTTTTTTTGACATTTTGGTTCATTGACATTTACTTATTAGAAATAATACTATCATAAACACTCTTGAAGAAATATCTTTGCATACTTGGAGGGATAGTTATCAGAATGTGTTTTTATGAGTGGAGGTTTGCAGTCAAAGTGTATTGAGGATTTTAAATGTCAGCTCAATTTGATAGGATTAACAAATTGCCCTTAGAAAATTTATGCCAAATTAGACTTCTCCAGGTAACGTATGAAAGCATCTTTTTTTACACCTTTTCCAATCATGTACATCAGCAATCATTTTACTGTTTGCCACTGTAACAGAAAAAAAAACACTGTAACTTAAAAAAAAACTTATTTATTTACTACAAGTGATGCTGAGCTTATTCTCCTTGCTCATATGCGTAAAGCTGTCTGTTTCTTATGTGTCTTACCTCTTCATGTGTCTTTCACAAGATTTTTTTAATTGGATTGTTTCCATTTTTCTTATTGATGTGCAGAAACTGTTTATATATTAGGAATACTGTGTTCTTGTCTCTTAATTGTCTTGAAAATATTGTCTCTCCACTAAAGTGTACTGTTTCTCAGTTTATCTTTAACTTTATAGTATCTTTTGACATACAAGACAACTATATATATTTTTAAATTTTATATAGACAAATTGTTGACCCATTACTTTAAGATAACTAGATATTACTGCTTGCTTTGAAAGGCCATCATCACCACTCACAATATTACAAAAAAAATTATACTTTTTTTCTGATTAATGAAAAGGTAAATGTATCTACACACACATACAAATATATACAATTAAATTTATTTCTATAGATCTATTTATCTCTATATCTATATAGATATAGATATATATTCTCTATATCTATATATCCATTTATATATATTTCCATATATCTAAAGATTGTGTGTGTATGTATGTATATACAATCTATCTGGAAAAAGTATGGTGTGAGAGAACTTTATGATCTTTATATACGTGGCAAATTATATCAACATAGTTAATCTTCCTTTCTAATAAAAAATTCTATGTTAATCGCATAGTAAGTTTCCATATATATCTGTATCAGTCTCTGATATTTCAATGATCTATTTGCATAGATCATTGCATAGGAACAATTTTGAATCCTACTTTTAGTGGTTGCACGCTGTTTCATCATGTGGATGCATAATAATGCACTTTGCTTATTCCCTCCCTCTGTTGAAAATTGCTTGATTTCCATTATTTGCCACATAAACATCTTTGTGCAAGGAACTATGACCTATAACTTTCACATCATTTCTTCAAGATCAATTTCTTGAATTAATGCAATATGAATATTTTTAAGGCTCTTGAAATGTATTTTCAACATGATTTCAGAAAAAAATTTGTGACAATTTACACTTTCACCAGGAGTAGCTGAGGGCACCTTTTTCCTCGTATCCCCACCAACATTCATGCTTTTAAGAATGTTCGCTAATTGGAGAGGCTGAAATAACATTTTGACCTAATTATAAGTGTTGATTACGAACTGATCATTTAAAAAATATAACGTTTGCACCCAGGCGTATTCAAACTTAGCTCAAGGAGAAGGATATGGCCTGGTAAGAGTTAATTCCAGAGCCTTAAGAGTTCTAAATAATCTTCATGAATGAGCTTGGGAAGTAGAAAAACAATCCCTCCTGTGTTCTAAGCCTGCTCACATGAAGACCTTTCTCCTTCTAGTAGGAACCCTCAGGTAACCCTACAGTTTTCAAATTGTGCGGTTCTGGGGCTTAGAGAGCTGCTTTCTGGAGGCGATTCCAATGACCAAACACTCCTCGCGCGGAAGCCCGGCTCTGCTCGCGCCATCGCCGCGGGGGAATCGAGGACGCACCTCCTCGTGACGCGCCCGCCGGCGCGCCTCCCCGTGGGGATAGTGGTTTGGGCCACCCGTGCTCGGGAAGGTGACCTCTGTCTCTCCCTGAGATTGGACAGCGTTCTTCTCAAAGCCTCCTCGCAGGAACTTCATCGCGGAGCAGGAGTTAAACCCACCCCTCACCTTTCCATCCCGCGGGCATGGAAGCCTTGTGGGCAGCCTGTGGCTTCACCCCTGAGTCAGGCCTTCCTGGCTCACACCGCCCCTCTGTTGCAGCCCACGCGCTCCTCGGGGAGTCCAGAAATTTGTAGATGGGAAACCGAATTTCAGGAGCTGCTTCAGAGCAATGCTAGGCCGTGTTTGCTGTTGGAAATGAGCTGTAGCCTGTTACCGACCTGCTGGTAGTGGCCTAATGTCGTGTAGGGAAAAAGTCACCAGGGGCCGAGGGGCAGTTTCCGCTGCTGCCTTATGGCCGCGGACGACCCTTCTCGCGGCGCGCGTGGTGGTTTCCTAAAATCCGGCGACCTCGGAGGCTGACGGTGCTAATTCTCCGGCCGCAGCCAGAGGCCGCTCCCCCAGGACAGGATGTAGCTGATAACTGCCAGGTCTGAGGAGGGCATGAAGGAAAATCGCCGTGACTGTGCAATATGACCATGCGGAGGAGAACTCGCCGCCGCGAAGCGACAACCGGAGACAGAAAGCAGCTCGAATGACGCCAGTAGCAGCCGATGAGCCGCAGGCGCGAGAAGGAACCAGCGTTTGCAGCTGAGCGCGGGGCCTGAGGTCGGGCACGTCCGAGGGAGAGGTAGATGGCGAGGTCCGAGCCCGTAAATCTCAAGGCGCCCCCAGTTTGTCAGCCTGGCCGTCCCGGTCGCGTGAAAATGCCCCCTCATCGCTTGGGAACAGGCGCGGGAGGAGCGAGGCCCTCCCCACCCCAAACCACGAAGCCCCCAGACAACACCAAGCCCCAGCGCTCTGGGTGCATTCCTGTTTCAAACACCCTAATACCCTGTCACAAATCAGCCAAGGGACGAGTGTAAATAAGAGATGTAAGATACCAACTTCACAAAGTGCTTTTGTGAATTAATCAATCAATTACTTTTGTGGGCACGAAAAGGTTTATACAGATGCTTTAACCGAGCCACAGAAAGGGTGGAGAGTAAATGTTTCAGAGGTCACTGTAAATATTTGCCTGCTTCACCAAATGTATACATTTAAAAACCAGAGGAAAGAAGTTGTTGAAGACTAAGTAACAGGATGCATGCTGTTCCACATCAAATGGAATTTTCTAAAAATAGGTCTGACAGGTTCCCTCTAATACACTATAGAGGCTGAGAGGAAAGGGTGGGCGCAGAACTGGTGAGGGACGGCTGCTTCTTGTCTTAAATATTGCTAGGTAAATCTTCTCTTGAATTGCATAATTGAAATACTTGTAACTGAAATACAATCGAAATATAATTGAAAGACCCTGCTTTCAACTCAATTGATTTCAAAATTGTAAGGGCTCTACATTTTCATTCTGGGATATCAGTAACATCAGAAATGTTGAACAAAAGTAAAAATAGCTTCTGAATTTTTGTGTCCAATGAGTCCCAACATTTAAGTTTCATAGAAATGTTATAAATCATTTTTCATTCACAAGGTATTGAAGGCCTGCCCTTTGCTACGCTCCCCACCGTCATGGCCCAGAAGTTGCTACTTGTCACTGCTGGTTAGTGTGGGAGAGAGATATTGGTGAGGAGGAAGAGGAAAGGAGAGCCCACTGAAAGTCAAAAGCCCTTGTTCAGAGTTGGGCCATAGAAACCACATCAGCGATAGAAGAAAGATGATATTGCTTATTCTTGCCATCTTGATAGTAGAGACAGTGTAGCCCATACAGTCTCATGAGAAGAGAATATGCTGTAGCTCAAGGACCACGGGGTTATTCAATAAGTTTGTTTATTGTTCACTCATTCTCGCAGTCATCCATGCCAGAGCATTTTCCAAAATATGCAATCGAGTACATTACAGTTTGTAAGACTTTTACCCATGTTTTGTTTTCAGACTCAGTGATTTCACTCCTTTGGAGTGGGCCTGGGAGGTAAGCTGTGGTAAGAGTGCTGCCCTGCCCACAGATTTCTGCACAGATGAGTATCATGGTGCCCGGACTTGTTCCCAACGTGGGTTTGGGCGCAAGTTGGCAAGATTGAGAACATGGACTTCTGCTTGGCTTTGCCATAGGCTCTTAAGGGCCCTAGAAAAATGGAGTCTAGATGTCGTTCTCAAGGTCTCTGCTTCAACTCAGCCTTATATGAGCTTCTGCAGGTGCTGTAGCTTCTGCCTAAAAGAACCCTGAATTCAGCTTTTTCAGCTTGCTCTCGCTATAGTATGTGCTCTCGCTATACCACAGTATAGTAGAAGTTGTGAATGTTGTGCTGGGCATTTCATGCAACGTGGCACACAACCCTGATTACAATACTTGCTGTGCAGCTACCACTTATGTATCAGTTATTTGATATTTATATATTGCCAACTTTCAGGAAGGATTTGAAATGCAAACTCGTTTGGATTTCCAAGAGTATTTTGAATTGATTAACCTCTCTTCTCGCCTGCATCTTCAGTATGCCTCATTACTCCTTCTGTAAATATGAGCTAATAAAATCTTTCCTTACTCATCAGTCTACTTCAGAATGCTGTCTTGCCTTTCCTCTCTCTGTTTCGTGAGTGAGTCTGTACTTCGTGTTTTCATCTCCTACTTAATTTTCCTTGCAATCCTGCTTCTACTTCAGCTATTCTGTTGACCTACAGATTCCCAATCCTATGCATAATAACTCTGAGATATGACTGTCCTCGATGCCTTGGATCATATTTTTAGTTTACTTCCAATTTTGGAGAATCAAGAAAGGGACTCATGGAGGAGATGGAATTGAAGAATGGGTTATAATTCATATTGCAGACATAGAATGAAGGTGCAAAAAGGACATTTAAGATGAGGCTTTATTGTACAGAAAATATTTACGTAGCATCTACTATGTGCATGAGGCTGTGCACTGAATGCATAACAAAGACTAAATTATAATCGATTTTAACAAGTTCATAATTTATTGGTGAAATAAAACATCTATATAAATAACGATAGTGTAAGTCCCGGTGATTAATGATGTCACAAGATGGTTATAAATGGCATATTGCATGCTTTTACAAAAGGCAAATATTTTTCCCAATTAGCTTGGCCACAGAAGATTTCCTGGTGGATACAGGAGTTAAAACGCATCTGGGAATATGAGTCGAAATCAGTGATCAGGAGGTGTGCAAGCATGTCTCCCCCTGTGTTTGTGGGGATCTGTAAGCACAATCAGAAGATGATTTGAGTGGAGTAGGGTCTGTAAAGATTTGGGGGAATAAGGTAGGAAAGATTGGCTCAAGATAGCTTCAGAGAGCTTTAAACGGAAGCTGAGAAATTTGGAATATATTCTACCTACAAAAGTAAGCTCTGCTGCTTGAGAACAAGATGACTCTGTACTGAGACTGTAATAACCTGGAACGCCAGAGTCAATCCTGCTGTTTCATCAACTGCACATGTTTGTGGAGTTCTTTAAATGTTTCTGTTTGATGCAGTTAATTATGTCACCTAGGTTTATCATGTCATTCCAGCTGAGTGGGCTGCCCTTGGCCTTCTGAGTAATGTGGGGTCTCTCTCTCTAGGCATGCACCTCTGCACAGAAACTTACCAAATTTTCTCTCATTTTGAGCAGGAAGAATCGTGAAAGAAAAATTGTGCCTTTAAATAAAAAAGGAAATAATTGTCTTCCTTAATTAAGACCTGCAAAAATCTTTGTCTAGAGGCTCTGAAACTGGATATGAAGATATTATTTTGAACAGGCAGAAGAAAATTGGTATTAATGAAGTATCTAGTAAAGATATTTGAGAAACAGTTCATCTTGGGCAAAGCATTTTGTAAACAGCTATATTTCTCTTGGCCTAAAAGCCTTTAAGATGTTTCCGTAAATTAGTGTGTCTGCCTGAATAACTATCTTTTAAAATGGTGTTTGTATTAAGGCCCTGATCTGCTCTGACAAATCTGTCATTACATCATTCTTGTTTTACAGAGGAGATAGCTTGACCAGTCTCCCATGTGGCTGAAAATATATGAGTTTGAAATTCAAGAACCTCTGTTTAAAATAAAACTGGAAGATATTGTAGGTTACCATTAAAAAAAAAATCATCAAATGTATAGGAACCAGATTCAAAACTGATGGTTTGTCTAAGCTTTCAGTCCACACAACCCATTGCTTGGGCCCTCTTCTAGAAGCATGGAAAATGGGCCGAGTTCTGAGAAGGAGGGCTACACTTTCAGTTACTTATGTACATTTTAATGGATTTATAATTGCATTCAGGACTCCAGCTGGAAGGCAGGAGTAGGAAGTGGGGAAATGTGTCCCTGGGTATTTTCCTTCTAGGGATCATTGAGAAACAAGCCACATACTGAAATAGGAGAGGGGTGGGAATTGGTATCCCTAAAATTGAAGAATATGTGCAACCAAATATCTTTCAGAAGTTGTACTTAAAAAGTTAGGCATCTGCACTCTAGCCGGAGAGGCTGACAATTTTGACATCCCAAGTCTGATCGTTAATACGAGCATTCATTCCAACCAGGACAAAGTCATTTTATTTGCATTAACTAAATATATTATGAATAGAAGTCAAGCTGGCCATGGCAATAAATGGAATATGGCGATTCCATTTACTTCTCTGGCAGAAACCCAATATCTTTTCATTTTCCCTTTTCTCCCTTCACAATGAACACAGCTGGGAACCTGCATATATAAACAAGAAGGGCTGAGCTGTTTTTTTCCTTCCTCTTACATTTGACAGTTTTAATGATTATAACTCTTGCTAATTTCAAAGTGATTCTAGCATATTTCCTCATGTTGCTAAAACAAAAATTGCAATTTATTCCAGTAAGATGCATAGAAACGTTCTATCTCCTCCTACTTGTTTTTTATAGATATCTATGCAAATTTGATAATAAAGCAGAGCTTGAAGTATTAAATGATTACCACGGTTGAGTAAACTCTTATGTAGTCATTAAATAAAAATTGAATTATTAAAGCTCTTACTAAGCCAGTAATAATTAACAGAATCGGTTATTAGCAGCTGCCTAAATGTGGTGCTCTTTAGGTATTTTGCTTTGTAAGAAGAATAAGTGATTTCAAAGGTGCTGTTTCTATTTCCTCAGATATTCTTGATAAAATCTGCTCCAATCATCCTCATTCACTATCACCAGTCAGTATAAATAGGTGATTTAAATTATTTTTCTAAAATGTCTTTCTTTCCAGTTATTCCTCACCGTTACTTTAGCAGTTCTCCACAGCCACGGCCAGGCCCTCCTCCTTTACACCGGGCTTCCTCTTGGGATGAACTTCTGGTCACTGCCCCTGACTCCTCTGTCCCTCCCTGTGAGCCTGCACTCACGGGCGTCACTCTTCTTCTTCAACCACCTTTTACCACTTTCCTCTCTTACTGAAATGCAGACTATCCCCCACGCTGATCCAGAATCTCATTCCCATCCTTCCGGCAAATTAGTGCCCGTCTCTTCCTTCAAAACACACACACACACAGAAGCACCACTTACACCCACACACCGCACACACGGGGACACACACGCACACACGGGGACACACACACATGCACACAGACACACCACTTACACATACCCACACACCACACACACGGATACACACACGCACACACGGGGACACACACACAGAGACACCACATATACCCACACACCACACACACATGGATACACACATGCACACACGGGGACACACACACATGCACACAGACACACCACTTACACATACCCACACACCACACACACGGATACACACACGCACACACGGGGACACACACACAGAGACACCACATACACCCACACACCACACACACATGGATACACACACGCACACACGGGGACACACACACATGCACACAGACACACCACTTACACATACCCACACACCACACACACATGGATACACACAGGCAAACACGTACCACACACACAGAGACACCACATACACCCACACACCACACACACATGGATACACACACGCACACATGGGGACACACACACATGCACACAGACACACCACTTACACATACCCACACACCACACACACGGATACACACAGGCAAACATGTACCACACACACAGAGACACCACATACACCCACACACCACACACATGGATACACACGCATACACAAGCACATACACACATGCATACACGCACTATTCTCAAACCCAGGGATTACTACTAGGGGCCTGTACTTTCATAAATTACTCTGCAGCGTGAATGTTTTCCTTCATATAAACCATAACCTCTTTCAGGAGCTTCTCTAAAATTCTTCTGCCTACCATCTAGCAATTTAGTTGGTGCACAATGGACGCCCAATAAAGACTTTTAATTAGCTATTCTCTCTCCCAGAGCCACAGCATGTGTTTTTCACTGCCTGGTTACCTAATTACAATGGTCTTCCCAGCCCTGAGGTCATTCCCAGTACCTTCTGCTCCTCGGTCAGGCTGTGACTGTGGCCACGTTAGGCTCCCCTTTTGCTGTAGATTTCATTGGCTTCTGCACACCAGATTAAGCAAGCCCTCTATCTCTGCCTGACTGGGCTGTGTGCACATGCCCTCCTATGCTGCTGTCTTTAGAGTAAATGAGAGAGCAGCTGAGGGCAGCAAAATCTTGCCTAACATGTACATGAGATCTTCTCAGACAGAGCCTTGCTCACTATGCTATTGAGGGATTTTTCTTATAACAAGTTTTTGATAAAACTATTTTATGTTAAATATAGCAGAAATGCACATAAACTATACATACAACATCATGGATTATGTAGGGCCAACACCTTTGTAATGACCACCCAGCTCTGGGGATAGAAACGCAGCCCCCTGAGTGTGACCAACATGCACCCCCTCTTTTATGAAGTCACCTTGTTACTTTCTTTACAGTTTTATCTCCCAAGTGTGCTTCACTACACACTGTAATTTAGATTGCCCATTTATTTTATTATCTTCTAATAATTTTAAAAACCCAAGACCGATTGCTTTCTAAGTATTAGTTCCACGTGAATGCTTCAGTAAGCTTGCTTTTCTGTATTTTGATGTTAACTTATGTGTACCAAATCTACATCTGTCTCCTGTGATCTATCCACATCCACATGTATACCCATATTCTTATCTCTATCCCTATTTTCTATCTCTATATAGTATCCAAACACAAATTTCATTGCTCCTTAATTGTCGTCTTGACTTTTGAGCCATTAAGCATGATAAGATCTCTGTTATTTTCAGGTCTTTAAATTTTGGAATAAATTAACAGCTATACCACTGAAGTTAGGGAGAATGTCAGTATAAAATATACTCAGATGTGTTAACAGTTATGGTTATTACTAATGGGGCAGGAAGGAAAAAAACTCTTTTATTAAGGCGTTGTTATAAAATCTATGAAGATTATTTTCAGAAAGATTACTTTTCATGCCAGGAAGTACTCCTAAAGATAATGTTAAGTACAATTTAGACAGTAATTTTCTTCAGAAGGGTTCAAATGATTTGCAAACATTATCTTCTTGCTCTTAATATATCCTTTTAAGGGTGTTGAATGGTGGGTAAGTCATGATGATCTTATTTTGAACCAAGCAAAAAAGGCAGAAAGGAAGGAGAACCCAACACAGAATCCTTGAATTCACATGAGATTCACTGCCTCCCACACGGGCCACCTCATTGTCCAGTGCTGAACAGAAATGTGGAAAAGCCAGGACAAGGTCGTTGCAAGCTGACAAAGTCCATCTCTCTGAGTTTGAAATCAAAATAAGACAAAATGCAAGGAAATCCACCAAGAATCTCAGTGGGAGGTTTTATCTGGAGTTGTGATTGGAAACATCTTTCGCTGGCAAGGCTGGTTGAGGGTTAAGGGACTTCCAGCATTATTGAAACAAAATTACACAAGCAGTGTCAGGGAACTGAGATATTTCCAAACAGGACCGTTAGGTTTGCATTTGCAGCTTGTTGCCCAGGACCCAACGGCAGGATGCATTTCATGATGCGGTCAATATAACAAGAACAAGGTTAAGGTCTGTTTGGAAAAGCCTGGTGTAGGCCCTATGATGCCCCTCGCTATTTCTCTGCTTCCACATTCAAATGAAGTGTTTGAATGATTCCAAATTTAAAGTAGGATGTTTTGTGTTTCAGGTAAAAGGTCATGGCAGTGTGTAGCGTGAGTCTGAAGAGCAATCTCTGCAGCTAACGCTAAGCATGTGCTCTCATATATCTAACACCTGTAAAATGTCAGGAATGCATTTTATTGTTGAAGCAGTGAACATGACACTTTAACTTTATTTCAATGTTAAGTCTCCGAGTCTCATTCTGCTCTTCAGAACTATGACCAGAATACCCGACCCCCTCTGCCTTTGAATTAAAAAGGTGCTGTAGCAAATACACTTGAGCTCCAGTGCGATGACTACTGATAATGAAGCTGATTTCAGCCCCATCTAAGTGGGTTTGAAGTACCGGTAAGACCTATCCAGGCTCAAATGTACAACATAGAAAAAATGAGATCAATAAAATCTGCAAATATACGTCTATGCCTATTGCTCATAATGAGGCTTATTAAGCAGACTAATGATGGGTTATGGCTGAGTAAATATGAATTCATGCCACAATACTGAATGCATAAAAACTCCTGAAATAGTTTCTACTTATAATAAAGGGTTTTTTTTTTTCCACTTAAAAAAGAAAGCTCTGATAGTTAAGCTTACTTGGCATTCACTTGATAATTTATTTAGTTATTGGCTTGTTGATGGCTCTCACTTACACTTTAAGAGCTATTTAATCCATTTAGGTCACCTCAAAGCAATGAAGAAGTAATTGTTTTAGGACTCTGAACTTGCAGACATATCTACGTTGCAGTTTCTTGATGTTCATAGCATGGTGGGTTATTTTTGAAAATGGAGAGGTAAAAAGTTCATGTATATTTTGCATGCGTGTTTGTGGATAGAGAGAAAAACAAGAATCTCGAGTCTAGATTCCTATTTCTAGGGATTTGCTTAAATTTTCTCATTACAACTGGGATTTCACACCAGTTTTTAGAAGCATATTGTCACATATAGATCTGAATTTACTTTTAAAAGGAGTTGAGGGATGTTCTGAGAAACCGTTTATGGTTGGTCTAAGACTTGAAGCTTCTCAGAATCACAAATGTGACGTTGTCTTTATCAGATCATTAACTTTATGAAAAGGAAAGGATGCCTTCTCCTCTCAGTATTTCTCTGTTTTGCCCTAATGTTGAACTGAATTGAACTGAATGGAATTAACAAGTGTGAAGTGTTTCTACACGTAGATCTATTTAAGCTGGATCCATAGAAAACCTCTCCAAAACTATCCAGAATCCAAACTGAAAAATGAGGATGATGTCGCCAATCTTACAGGATTGTTGAGAGGAATTAGTGAGACTGTGAAAAGTGCTGTCACAGTGCTCAACATGGCAGATGCATCCTCCTGCTCTCTCACCTCCCAAATGGACTAACCACTAGGCCATGTTGATTCCATTTGGAAAGGTCTTTCTAATCCTTCCACTTCTCCCCTTCTCCACAGAAACTTCTCTAATTTACCATCACCTGTCCTCTGAAATACGGAAACCAGCCCCTGCCTGGCCTTCTGCCTCAGTCTGGCTGCATTCTAATAGGGTCTCCCTTATTCAGCCAGGCAGGCCTTGTCAAAACAAATGTGAACACAATAATCTCCTAGTTAAAACCCTTTGGTGGTGCCTCAAAGCCCCCAAGATAGAGTCAAATTCTGGCTTACAAAGTCATCCTTGACCTGAGACTGCCCAGCTCTCTAGTGTGGTCCCTGAGGTCTCTTCCTCTAGACCTTCTGTGCTTCAAAACATGGTATTTATGGGAGAATAGGTGCAAGCAATGGGTTTAACAAGCTTAATAAATACACAGCTAACACTTTTATAACTTGTAGACTATAATTTCCTCAAGCTCGAGGCCAGAACAAACAGAGGAAGTCCGTAGGTGAAATGAGAACATAGTCAAACACCAGTTAGTAATAGGATCCTAGCAAATCACTTGAGCTCTGTGTCTCTGGTCTTTGTGTGCAATGCGAGAGACTTGGACAGAGTGGTTTCTCAGGTCTTAGAAGATGCAGTGCTTGGAAGCTTCTTGACTGTGCACTCACGTTGTGTGTGCTTGTGCACATGTATGCAATCGAGCTGAGCGATGTGTCAATAGAGGTCCAGTCCGTACTTATACAGTAACTCCGTTTTGGGGAGCTGAAATCTACAGTTTGGTCCATGCGTCTGACTTGTCAATGAGAATTATCTATTACTGTGTTAAAGAACCTGATAAATGGTTGTCCCTTATTGAGTTGACTCTACCAGATACCTTGCTAGTCACCTTGCATGCATCTTTTCATTTAATTGTTATAATGCCCCGTTTAATGGGTACCTTTAGCCTGATATTGCAGAAGAGAAAACTGAATCTCACTGACGAAAAGCCTGGGCTCGCAGGTGGAAAATGGAAGATAACAATCACTAGGATTTTGAACTCCAGTCTGTCAGAAACTCAAAGTCTTAACCGTTCTGATGCACCTCTTCCTATAACCCCCGCCTGCAAAGTGCGAAAATATTCACTTCTAAATTTTGTGTCATTTCTGACTCTCAGGGAAAACTGTGGCCTGAGACAGAAAGGATCTGAGAGCAGAAGGCTCCTGGCTGCTCCTGTGGCTCTGAGAAGACCCGAGAGTGGTCTCTGGAGCCGAGGCTCTGTGTAGGGCCCAGGCAGAGTTCCACAATGACTGGCACACTGGAGCCCTGCTCCCAATGGTGGTTGTCAGTGGGCCCAATCTTGGAGCGTCTCCGCACTGATGACAGGCTCCAGGCCTTTCCTCTGTGATAATCATGATGATGATGGAGACAGCGGCCACCTGCCAGGCATTAGGGCCTATTTATGTGTATTACATGTGTCAATATTTTTCAAATTTTAGCATTTCACACAGAGCCTTGTTAAGGGGGGTTGCTTTCTTTTCGTACCCCTGTACTAGCATGTGATAGGTTTACTTTTTCTTTTAAAGGGATGAATTAAAAAGGAAATCTTTAACTCTAAAACAAAATGGAGAAACCAGTATCATTTGTCAGAAATGCAAAGTGAAGAAATACATGCATAACTAAATACAGGCATAAAATTTTTTTTTTTTTTTGGTGAGGAAGACCAGCCCTGAGCTAACATCCGTTGCTAATCCTCCTCTTTTTGCTGAGGAAGACTGGCCCTGGGCTAACATCCGTGCCCATCTTCCTCCACTTTATATGGGACGCCGCCATGGCATGGCTGACAGGCAGTGCGTCGGCGGGCACCCGGGATCCGAACCAGCGAACCCCAGGCTGCCAAGCGCAGACTAAACCGCTGCGCCACCGGGCTGGCCCCTGGCATAAAATTTTAAAATGTGCACCTGTGTGCCACCTAAAATCGTTGGTTCTACTAAAATATTATACAAACCAAACCACCCCTTAGAAAACCTAGATAATTTCATCACTGACTTTTACAGTCCTGCAAGATTGATCATATCATCTCCATTTTTCAGATCAGAGACTAAGAGAGTGTATGTAACTTACAAAAATTCTACACAAATTTTCTGATTCCAGAGCATCTGATCTTCCCAGGGCCAATCCAGATATGGGTTAATAAGATTCATCTCATTCAGTGTTTTCCAATGTAGGCACACATTTTTGTATCTGTGCTATTATTCCTCCTTACCTGGACAGTCATGGCAAGCAAAGGAGAAAATTGTGAGCATTTTTACACCAAAATTTAGGTCACTGTGTACCTCAAAAATTTTTTTCTTCAAAAAAAGTGACGATATCTTTCAAGTTGCCAAACTTAAAAACACTGATGTTTAAGATCGTGTGTCATCTTCCCCATTGTTCACGCAAACTCCAGAACCCTGGGTCAGAAAAATCCCAAAGGAAGATTTAACCAAAGTGTATCTGTGCCCACAAGGACGCACTCACAGCAGCCCATTTCCATCTAGAATGATAATGAAACTTCACACCTGTATGGGGAGCTCTTTCAGCTTGTTCACCTCATTCATAGATGCTCCACTCTCAGAGGGAGGGAAGCACAGAAATAGCACAACCCAGGAGGAGCCCACTTGTCATGTTTGATGTTGGTTTCATGCCACAGTGTAAAGACATGCCTCACTGTGACATTTCAGTGAGAATGTGTAAGATTTTACATCTGTTACTGTCAAATCGTGTGGTGTGAGGGGAAGATGGTGGGAGGGAAGTTATCACAGATACTATAAACACACAAACAAACAAGCAAAACAACGAGAGAGAATGAGAAAGGCAAGGAGAGAGAGAGAGAAGAATTTCACTACTCATCTGTTCCGACCACCTTAATAGCCTTAAAAAACCACCTTCATGTTCATAAGTATACTGAAGGGAACAAGGAGAACGGAGATGTCTCTGCGGAAAGAGGCCCCCTGTGGACAACACCCAGCGCTGAGACCAGCCCCCTCATCAGGGCTTTCAGCTCCAATGCAAGTGCTCAACTCAGCCCTCTCATCATTGCACGGAAAAAATAATCCACCTGCTTAGAGAGGTTACCTGAGTTTAACTTGGGAAATTATAGTCACAACCAGAATTCAGAAAACTAATCGGAAGGCTGGCAGCATCAGAATACAGTGCCTGTGAGCAAAGAGCGAGGATCGAAGCACGTCTGCCTCAGAAGATGCTATGCGAGAGCTCAAAGGATATTCCTTATGACGCGGCGGTAGGTCAGGATTCACAACTGCTGTTGAAGCAGCTAACAGAGGGAAGATGTACTTTTTCACAGACATTGTGCCTATTGAAAAAAGGGGCTGGAGTGTGTTTCTTCGATGATCTGTTGTGACGTCATGCTGTGTTGTGACAGGCTGCAACACAATCAGTAAACAAATGGCATGCAATCCCTCCTGGGCTGTGATGTCAGAGAGACCTCTGAACAGAGACCTAGGGAGTTAGTGGTGGGCCAAGACGCTGCCATCTGGTTGAAGGAAGAGAAATAATAGGTTTGTGATGTTCTGCATAGTGTTATATTGTGTATTTCCACTCGTATTTGCTTCTAAATTCTTCATAAAACCAGGTCACTAATCTCTCGACATTTTCATACACGGATTGATACCATACAGCAACATTCGCAGGGTTTTTCCTCAGTTATGTGGTATCATTTAAATGGTTTTGAAATTCTCTGTCTCTTGTCCTTTCTCAATCAATATTAAGCTTTAAACTGCATAGAAATTATTTTTCATTCAGAGATTACATCCTGAAATAAATTTCTCACAAGTATTTCTAATTCCTTAGATTTTCCATTACCACCACTACTACTACTATTAATTATTGATAGTAATATCAAGAACCTACTTTATGCCAAACACAATATTGGGCACTTAATATTCCTAATTTGTTACTATAATGACCTTGCAAAGTGAACACTGTTATATTATTTTCCAGGTTTGGAAACAAATAACAGAGGATAAGTAACTTGCTTAATGCCACACAGTAACTAGCTGGTGGAGCTGGAACGCCGCAAGAAATCCTGGAATAGGTAAAGGAATTATTCAGAGTAAGGGGATTCCTGGGCACTAGTTGAGGCAAAGTGGTACGAGGAGTCTGGAAGTGGCCACTCCCAGTTAAATACTGAGCAGGAATCTGAGTCTCTGTTAGGTAGGAAGTTCACGATGCACGCGGTCTAGTCGTGGGCTCCCTGGAGTGCTCCCATACATGCCCACTGGCTCTAGACAGAGAGAGTTAAACTCCACATTGCACAGATTCTTTCTTGAGTCCGTTCCACTATAGTCCTCACCGTAGAACAAAGGACTAAATAAAGCACTTTTCATTTGCAATATGTATTAGCAATTGGGGAAAAACTGTTGCAGAGGCACAGACCCTCCACTCTTAAAGGCTGTCATTTAAAATGATCAACTTTTGCTTGTTGTAACCACTGTCCTGAGTGGATCCTAGTCTGCACATCACCAGAAAGAATTAGTTGAAATCTGATCACATTTTTTTATTTGCTTAGAATCCTTCATCACTCCCCATTATTTCTATCTGTGCTGGAAAATATGGTAGCCACTAGCCACACGCATCTATTGAGCACTTGAAGTGGTTTAGTCCAAATTGAGATGTTCTGTAATTGCTAAATACACATTAGATTTTGAAGACTTAATAGAAAAATAGGAATGTAGAATAGCTCATTAGTAACTTTTATACTGTTTACATGTTGAAATGACAATATTTTGGATATATTGGATAAAAGAAAATGTCATTGAAATTGACTCCACCTAGCAACAAAAACAAAAATAAACAGATGGGACTACAAAAAAGCTTCCAGCTAAAAAGCTTCTGCATAGCAAAGGAAACAATTAACAGAGTGAGAAGGCAACCTGCAAAATGGGAGAAAATATTTGCAAACCATATATCTGATAAAGGGTTCATCTCCAAAATATATAGGGAACTCATACAACTCATTAGTAAAATAATTAATAATCTGATTGAAAAATGGGCTAAGGACTTGTATAGACATTTCTCCAAAGAAGACATACAAATGGACAACAGATGTATGAAAAAATGCTCAATGTCACTGATCATCAGGGAAATGCAAATCAAAACCACAATGAGATATCACCTCACACCTGTCAGGATAGATGTTATCAAAAAAAAAAAACAAATGGTAACAAGCGTTAGCGAGGGTGTGGAGAATTTGGAACCCTTGCAATTGTTGGTGGGAATGTAAAATGCCGCAATCACTAAGGAAAATGGTATGGAGGTTCCTCAAAAAACTAAATAGAACTACCATATGATCCAGCAATCCCACTTCTGGATATTTATCCAAAAGAATTGAAATTAGGATCTCAAAGACATATCTGCACCCCATGTTCATTGCAGCGCTATTCACAATAGCCAAGATGTGGAAACAACCTAAGGGGCCACCAATAGATGAATAGATAAAGAATATGTCGTATATACATACAGTAAAATATTGTTCAGCATTAAAAATGGAGGCAATTCTGCCATGTATGATATGGATGAAACTTGAGGACATTGTGCTAAGTGAAATAAGCCAGTCACAGAAAAACAAATGTAGCATGACTCCACTTAAATGAAGTATTTAAATTAATCAAACTCATAGAATCAAGGAGGGGGATGGGGTTGCCAGTGACTGGGGGTGAGGGAAATGGGGAGTTGCTAATCAACGGGCATAAAGCTCCAGGCAAGCAAGATGGATAAGCTCTGGAGATCTGCTGTGCAGCGTTGTACCCATCATCAATAATAATGTATTGTACACTCACAGATTTGTTAAGAGGGTAAATCTCATGTTAAGTGGTATTACCACGATAAGTTAAAATAAAACAAAATTCAGAAAAATTGATTCCACTTCTTTCTTTTTAATCCTTTTAATGTGACTACTAGGAAATTTAGAATTACATGTGTGGTTCTCGTTTGTGTCTCCCTGTATATTTCTATTCAGTAGTGCTGATCCGTAAGATAGAATCCACAATCCTCAAAAGGGCATTCGAGGCACGTCCATCTCTCCATCCTCTCTATATCCCTAACCCCTAATCCTGCAGTTTCATGTGCTCTGTTTCCTATCTCAGATTATATGTTTCAGTAACATGAAGACTTACAAGCCTCTTCCCCAGTCCATACACCACAAGATTTCTCATAACTTTTCTTGATGTCTTCTCTCACCTGGAATGTTGTACTTTTATGCCCCAAGACCACCTTCATTTAATTAATTCCTACTTGTCATTTAAAGCTTGCTTAGATATTTTATTCTCCAAAAGCCCATCCTGTGCCCGGACCTCCTAAGTTGTGTCCAGTGTATTTAATTATTAAAATTAAAGGGAAATGACCATGTTTTATCCTTCTTTGTTCCCCAGAATCTAAACACAGAGCCAGGCAGAGAGTATATACTCCATAAATGTTAGTTGAAATGTGAATGAATGAATGAACAATGTAGTTCATTTCTTTTGCTTCTACTTCTGGTAACACCAATTTCCTTCTAGGGCAATCACGCTCCCTGCTCTTACCCTCCAAATGCTGAGTGAAGTATCTCTATTGTGGGCTCTAGTGGGTTAGTCCAGGCCAAATTAGCCAGTCATCCTGTTCTTCTACTAGATTGATGCAGCCATATGACTCAACTCAAGCCAATTCTGGGTCAGTGAGACTCACAAAGTTTTTGTTTGAGCTCCCTGGAAAACAGATCCTTGTTCATACTGGATATTAATGAGAGGAGGTGAGAGGATTGGAACAGCGACGGCTGTCTTGGGAACTTATGGAGTCTGAAAATTGACCACACACTTGGAAAGTGAAACCTGGAAGTGGAAAGGGTAAAAATTCTGTCGTGGTGACATTGTTTGAACCCACGTCAAGCCATTCCTGAAGCTAGACCATACCCAGACTGGATCGTTATAAGAGTCAATACTCAACCCCCCTTTTTAAAAAATGTATTTTGCTTGCCAAAAAATAACTCCAACTCATTGAGAAATTAGTACCAGGAGGTAGGAGTTGCAAGAGAAAGAAAAAAATGTAGACTGGCTGAGCCTGAACCACAAGTGTGAGGCAAGGGAGCCCCTTCGTCTTCTAGCTACAGCCATTACATGGTAGCAAAGCAGTTGTTCTAATTGTTTCTATTGTATTTTGAGACTAAGATCATGTGCTTACTTCCAACTTTCCAAAGTTTGTAGACTTGACAGGAAAAACCCAGGATTCTGTAGAATTTTTTGTACTTATTGCAGATTTCATTAAGATAAACAACTTGGAGCTGGCTAAACCAGACTCTACTTGTGTATTTCAATTTAGAGGGACAGAACACCAAACTTCTGGACACCCAGATAATTTAGACCCTTCTATAGCAGAGATGAGGAAAACCTATGGGGAAATGAGATTGGGACCAGGGAGAAGTCTGATCTCACAGGCCATTCACAGGCATATTATGTTATATTCTTTCTCCCTCAGAAAATAGAGAATTATTTCAATTTAAATAGCCATCGTGTGAGATGCAATGTGAGGGCAAAGACAATGTTAGTGATGTCCCCTGAAAGCAGACGACTACTGGAAAGACCAACATGGAAACTCTAAGACTGGGGACTAGGATAATAGACAGAGCATCTAGTCATAGCCAGTTTCTGGAAAACCGTATTCAATATCATGGTTATTTTCTACTTCAATATGGTCCCTGCCTTGGCACAAATCATGGAATTTAATGAATAGAAATAAACAAAATACCAAGTTTTAAAAAGAATTGTGTAACCAGAGTAACTCCTAGGATGGTTAAAAATAGTCTGAGATTGAGCAACACTAAGACAATTCACAGACCTCTGATCTGATCCTATGTAAAAAAATATATATATAAAAAATATATATGTATGTATTTATGATGTTAAAGATGAACAGACCCAGAGAGGATACCCTCCCAAAGCTATCTCCAATGTGGCCCTAGAGGACAACAGACAAAGATGATTCTCCCAGACAATGAAATCAGAGCAGCCAGACTCACCTGTTAAGAAACCTCACAATCTGCCAGGGAGTCCTTGCTACTCCTTCCAGCAGGATATGAAATGTGCCATGGGACATTCACCACTGAGCATTGTTTTCTCTTCTCCTAAGGGAAGTGGTCCCCCCGCTCCCTGCCCCTACAAGCCTGGTTCTCTCTATTTTTGTATATTGGAGGGTGCTCAGTTGTAGATCACCAAATTTTGAGGAGCTAGATTAAAACTGACTCAAAGAACTGCACGTCAGAGATCCTTAATCTTGACCTAGAGCTGAGTGAATCAGTCAGGTGAAACTTTGTCACAATCTAGGAAGGGGTATGTTTCACAAGAGCAAGGGAATTTTTGTAAATGCGTATGGTTGGGGATAAGCAGCTGCAAAAAGGGGTGGATTGTATTGAATGGCTGTTATTTTTGCCTCATAGCATCAATCCATTTCCCTCCAATAACCGTCTCCCAGTGCCTTGGGGAAACTACCTCTTGCCTGTGGTCAGTCAATGGAAACGTAAAGTTGCAAAGATGGAGCACTTGACCTAGACTGCCTGATTAACGCGTTTCGCTTACCTAACCAGGCATAGAGTTCAGACAGAAACGCATGACCCAAATCAAGACTGTCAGGGCCAGTGAGACTCAGTTCCTAAGTTTTATTTGTTCCCTCTGGAGCACATGAAGGGTGAGCGCACAGGAACTGCTATAGCTCTACGTTAAGGGCAAACGGGGCCCAGAAGAGTTTCCACCCAGAGGCACAGAGCTGAGACCTGAGGGGACCTCGCCCTGGGAACACTGGTGGAGGTCGGGCTCAGGTCTTTCCTCTTTTTTTGTTTGCTTTTTCTTATACCCATTTGAGTTGGATTTCCTATTGATCGCAACAGAAACCATCTCATCCAACTGATAGCAATATTCTTGGCAACACGAGAGACGCACAGCAACTACTGAAGGGTCTGCAAAGCACTTTGGGTACTTTTCATAATGCCTGGCTCACAGTATAGGCAACTGACTAATGTTTCCAGAATAAGAATTTGAAAGACTAGACCAGCTTACATTACACAAGAATAGGAAGGAGGGCGCGCTATTTTATTCTCAATATTTATGTGACAAAATTAAACAAATCTGGCTTGAGTTCTTCTCGGAGCTTTTATTTATTATCTTTACATTCAACGTGTATTTTTAGACATGAATTTGGCATTTGTACTACTGTGACTGTTTCCAACTTCTTGGGAGGGGGGAGAGAATTTAAACATATATGAGTGTGTATGCATGCATGCACACACACACACACACACGCACACATGCACAACATCTTGCCAAGAAGTATAATTTTTATATTTGAAAGTGGCATCTCAAGAATCTTTCTCAGTGAGAACACGCCTTTAGAAGTTCTCCACTTACAAATACTGGCCAAAATCAAAATGTATATTGATAACACCTGCAAAAATTCAGCTGAAGGCAGCATAAAGCCAACCTAACTTCTTTTTGACATGGTCTGGGTTCACTAGATTTTACCATTCTTTCTTAAGCCAAGCTATGATTATTTGGTTAAAAACATAAAAAATTTTGTAATAGTATTATTAGAATTTTTATTAAAAATTTGGTGTGTTGTCATTTCTTATCTGAAAAGATGTCTATGCTTTAAGCCTTAAAAGAGTCAGCTGAGTATCTGCTGCTTAGACGAATGTGCCATATTAGCCTTACTTAATATTTAGGAAATAAAATTAAGTACACGTATTCGAAATATGCTCAAATATTAAATCAAAAATTGAATGTTGAAAAGTTAGGTTTTGTTCATATTTTCCAAAAAGGTATAACTTGGGCTTTTCAAAATGTTTTTTGTTTTCTTTTGTGATTTGGTTGGCTGCAGGTATGAAGAAAGTGTTTAAATAGATCCTGAAATACTGGTCTTCAAAAGGTCATGAAAGAAGGTTGTGTATGGGTTATCAGTAGCATTATAAATTGGGGAGTATCCAGTATCACGTCCATTTAGCATCTCTTGTGAAATAATGAAACCTTTTGTGAGACTTCCCAAAGCAATATCAGGACAGGAAGGTAACTATGTGCATGGAGCCCGGTCACCCCTATGAAGAGAAGGGATGTCACAACCAATGGGAAATGAAAAGAGACAACATCTGCCTTTCTCTTTCCTGCTTTTATTCGCAGAGTATGCCATACTCATTTCTTTTTCTAGGCTTGAACAAGGTTTATAAAAAGTCTAGTGAGTTTTAGATCATTATTGAGTCCTAAAATATTTTCAGCGTTGGAATTGATCACACATGGGGTGAAAGTTCTCCATCCCTACCAGCTTCTATCATTTACTTTACAAAACTTAAAAGATCCCATTTTAGTTTTTATTTTTTGCAGCTGGAGTGGAAATTAATCTCAGCATGCTGAGGATTCTAAATGGCCAGTCGTTCAACAACTTGGAAGCTTTTAGACCAACAATTGTGCACTTGTGAAATTGCCATGGGGATGTGGATTCTGTGCTAAATTATTTTCCATTCTCAAAACTCTCCCACTTGGCTATATAGCAATGAAATGTTTATTAGGAATGGCTGTAAGTCTATGTTTTATTTTTGTGTTTTACTCTTACTTTTGGACTTCACTAGAAATTGCTACTCTTGCCTCCTTTATAATTATGCTATTTAATTGTTGATTAAAATATTTGTTGTTCCCAACACAATTTAGTTTCCGAATTTTGCAATGTATAAACTCAAGTTCATTCTTCTATTATCTCCTAAGTAGAAAAGCCTGAGGAAGTTGACTGCTGATAGTTTCTGTTCTGAGGAGGTGTTTCCTATAAGCAATTGTACTCACCTGAATCAACTAACATTAACAGTGGTTTCCCACCAAAGGCTCCATTTCTCCACCCCATCTCAATTTATTTTTCTAGACTCTTCAAATAGAAAGTCAATAGTGAATGAGTATTGTGAAAATCCTATACAGATTTCATTTTTTAACGCTGAACTCAGAATTTCTCATCACTTGAGTCCTTCCATGAGGTAAACCACATCTAATACATACGTAAATATAGTAATGGACTGAATGCTTCAGTTAAAAGGAAGAACTAAGAACTAGAGGCTCCACTCAAAGCAAAAATGGACCGACTGTAAAAAAAGTCCAACTATATGTAATTTACATCTAAAACATAAAGCATATCTAAAATATACAGTTAAAAGGACAGGAAAAAGGAAATATACCAAGGAAATAGCTACCCAAAGAAACCTATGTAACTATGTTATTATCAGACAAAATCGACTTTAAGGCAAAGCGTTATTGGAGATAAATAGGTAGTAATGAAAGTTCAAATGATAAAAGTTTCAAATTACTAAGAAGAGGCAACAATTTAAGATTTCATGCAATTTTATGGCCTCAAAACATAAAAAGAAATTTGTGTCACTTAACACAAAGAAATAAGTGACACAATAATAAGATAAAGTAGAATAACCCACCATCACTGTGGGAAAATTTGCAATACCACTCTCAAAAATTAAAATAACAAACAGATAAAAACTCATTGAGGATAGAGAGATTTAAACAAAGAAATTAGCAAATCTAACCTAATGGAGAGAAGGAAAAGAAAGAAAGAAAGAAGGAAGGAAGGAAGACAGGAAGGGAGGGAGGGAGAGAGGAAGGAAAAGAAATCTAACTCTGCTGCAGAATGCATACTTTTCATAAGCATTCTTGGAAAATTTTCCATGTATGAACATACCCTAGTCCACAAAGAAACTCTCAATACATTTCAAAAGGCTCAAGTTATACAGAGTGTATTTTTTGACAACTATACAATTAATCTGGAAATAAAAATGATACAATGAAATACACATATTTGGAAATTAAGAAATATACTTAGTATATTTCTTACATACTTCTAAGCAACCCTTAAATATATATATATATATAGAGAGAGAGAGAAGTCGATACATTAATGAACCAAAAGTCTATCTCAAAAACTTAAGAGAAAAAGAGACTGACAAAATAAACCCAAAGAAATAAGAAAGTAGAGGAGAAGTAAAAAAGATTAAAACCAGAAGAGAAGTTATTAGACTGGAAAACAAATACAGAGAAGATCAACAAATCCAAATGGTGGTTCTTCAAAATTACTAAAATTTATCAACCTCTGGTGAGACTGGTCAAGAATGGAAGAGAGAGACCCAAATAACTAAGTTCACGGATGAAAAGGTCAGTCCCTCTAGACTAGGCAGATATCAAAAAGATAATAAAGTGATATTATGAACAACCTTGAGCCAATAGAGAAGACAATTTACTTGAAATGGAAAAAAATATCCTAGAAAAATATAGCTCACCAAAATTGCCCTCTCCTCAGCATAGAAAATAGGAGAAGTCCTTACGATAAGGAATTAAATTTCTAAAACAGACGAAAACATCTTTCCACTTAGAAAACCTGAGATTCAGATGGTTTCATCCCCAAGTTTCTCTCAAATATTTAATAAAGATACAATTCCAATATAAATGATTACTTCCAGAATATATTTTATGAATTAATTAATCTATTAAACGAGGTAAAGGAGAGAAAATTACAGGCCATCTCTCTAGTGTATAAAGATAAAAAATCTTAAACAAAATTTTAGCTGGCTAAATCTAAACTATATAAAATCATGACCTTGCTGAGTTTACACCAAAATTCCAGATTGGTTTATCACTGGAAAATCAATCAATGTATTTCAGCTCAAAACGGTTATTAAAGGAGAACAATAACACAGTCATTCAACAGATGCATACCTACATTCAATGAAATTCAAAATCCATTCATAATAAAATCACTCAGCAGTTTAAGAATAGACAGGAACTTTCTATACTGATGAAAGGTGTCTACCGAAATAACAGCAAATGCCTACTTAGTGAAATATTGGACAGTCTCCCATATGTTCTAAGAAGAGAACATGTCCTCCACCAACATTTCTTTTCAGTAAAGTGTGGAGTTCCTATCCTGTATATTAAGCATTACTAATTAATGCTTAATTATTAGTGTATTAAATATAGAAAAAAATAAAGGTGTGCAAATTGGAAAAGAAGAAATCATTCAAAAGGAAGTAACAAAACTGTAATTATTTGTAGATGCTGTGAAAGTCTCTAAAAGGATCTATAGAAAAGCTAAAAGAATTCATGAGAGTTTACCAAAGTTGATGCAAATAAAATCAATTTTAAAAAAACTGTATTTCTCTATGCCAGTAACAAATAAAATTGAGGAAAAATACTACTGACAATAAGATCCCCAAATCCATAGAGCAAGAGATATTGTAACAAAAAAAAGTGCAAGATCTCTGTGTAAAAAAAATAAACCTTTATTAATGACATTAAAGAACACTAATGGAGAGATAGACCATGTCTCTGCATTGGAAAGCACAGCAGTATGATATTATAAAGATGCCAATTCTCCCCATATTGGAATACTATATTCACTGCAATCCCAAACAAAAACACAAAAGGGTTTTAAAAAAAAATTTGTGGTATAGCCTGATGAAATTATTCTAAAATTATTATGAAGATTCATATAATCAAAATAGTTTTGATGTTCTTAAAGAAGAAGAAGCTAGGAGATCATGATGTGTCTGCTATTAAAGTTTTGTTTAAAGTTACAGTAACAAGTACCCCATGTGGTAACTGGCCTAGAGATAGACAGATAGATCAATGGGCCAGAGGGGAGAGCCCAGAAATAGACCCTAGCATATGTGATCAAGACTTATGACAACAGCAACTTTGAAAATCAACTGGTAGGGATTTCAATACATGGAACTCGGTCAGCAGGGGATCCATACAGAAAACAAAACAAATTTGGACCTCTGTCTCAAATACAAATTTACTCTAGAAAGATTGTTAACCTAAATGTAAAGGGTAGAATAAAATAAAATAAAATTTGAGATTCAAATATAGGACAATTTTATTACCTCAGAGAGAGAAAGACATTTTTAAAAAGACACAAAAGCACAAATGTTATAGGAAAAGATGGATAACTTGGACTAAATTAAAAACAAGCAATTTTATTTATTAGAGGCATGAAAAAGAGAATGAAACAAAACAAGCCACAGAATGAGAGATTACATTTGCAACTAATTTATCTGGCAAAAGACTCATATTTAATGAACTTCCAGAAATCATTATTATTATTCCTATTATTAAAAGACAACCCCCTCCCCCACAAAAAAAGAAAAATGGGCAAAAGATGTAAACAGGCACTTCACAGAAGGGCAAACAAATGCCCAGAGAACACATGAAAAGTTGTTCAGTGCCATTAGAAATTGAGAAAATGCAAGTCCTCACTGGACTGAAAAATAAAACAACTGATAAGCCAAGTGTGGCTGAGCACATACAGCGATGGGAACTCACGCTCTGCTGTTGGGAAAACAGTCTGGTCATCTCTGGTAGAGTTAACCAGGTGTATATTATGAACCACTAGCTCCGTTTCTGATAATTTGGTACTCAATAAAAAGTTAAGGATCTGTACAACCAGATAAATGTACGAGTGTTCATTACAGCAGTGTTCACAAACAGCTAACAAATGGAAATAATCAAGTAACCGTCTTCTGTCTAATGGGCAAATACCTTGGGAAATAATCAGACAATGCAATACTGCACAGAAATGCAAAGACTACATCACTTGAAACACGGACTAATTAAAAACATGTTGAGTAAAAGAGCAAAAGAATATGTGCTGTACAATTCCATTTATATAAAGTTTAAAAGTAAGCAAAACTAAAATATAATATTTAGGGACACACACATGGGTGATAAGAATATAAACAAAGAAGGGAAGCACTTACCATAAAAGTTAGGATTGTGACTATATCACTGGGAAAGATTAGAACAAGAAGGGAAGTGGGGAGTTCAGGGGGCTCTGGGGTACCAGCAATGCTCTCATTTTTGCTGTGAGTAATGGTTACATAGGCATTCACAATGATTTGTCAAACTATGCCTTAATGTTTTATGGATTTTCCTGAATGTGTATTATTTCACAGTAAAAAAGTTTAAAAAGACGAATTTTTTGTCAAAAACCTGTATTTTACACATAGGAATTCTTGCTGATCCTTGTACTTATGGGAGGAAGTATGAAAAGTTAACTACGTTTCATGACCTTAAAATGCCAATTTTACTTGTCACTTACAGGCAATGTGATATGTACTATGTCTATAGGTCTATGTACAGATATAGAAGTAGGTATGGATACAGACGGTGATGGAGATAGAAAACAATGTAAGGGTATTTGTAGCATTGAGCTGCTAAATTCATATTCCTTGTAAATTCGAAGTGATTCACATTGTGTTTTTCTGACATCAAATAAAATTAATAAACTTGAATTTTTACGACACTTAAGTGAATATCTAAAAATTAGTTCTCATTGCATTTCGTATAGAAATAAAATATTTAAAATCATTCTCACGTTGGAATGCTTCCTTGTTTTAAGATCTGCTAAAGTTCCGTGGAGCACATTTGCGTACTGATATGGGTATGTGTGAGGTAGGAAGTTCATTAGCCCACAACACTCAAACTTTCTAGATGTTTATTCCTAAACATGTAGTTTCTTTGCAATGCTTTACCATTGAGAGAGAGCATTTTTGAAACACTCAATTTCAATTTTATTTTGAAATAAAAGGTTTATTTTCCATGGAAATGCAAGGATGTGTTCTGCTAGATCCTGTAGGAATGAATCTGAGAGTTCAAGACAGACTTTGCAGCGTCTTCAGTTTACGTGCCTATGGGCGTTAGCGGTGATACACTCCATTGACGCATAAAAGCTGCCAATTTGCCTTGACTTCGCAGAACTTGGCCCCCTGGGAAAATGGATCTAGATTGTTTCGTTTACTTGTTTTCCACTGCATAAAAGTAAATGCTATTAAATTAATGAGGAGATGTTTGTCATTTTAATATAGTATGCATGATACTTTATGATTCTTTTTGAGATTATCCATCATTGCATTCTGGAGAAGGCTCACTTAAAGAAAAAAATAGAAAGAAAAGTTTGCCCTTTAATGTAGTGTCACTGGCCATATGGATCAGCATCTAATCTGTGATAAGAATGGAAATAGCGTTTACGTTCAGAAAGTGGAAAAGCTACGTTTTTTACTACTAAGGAAACTGTACTCAGAATTCAAGTGAAAGTAATTATAAGTTTACTCAATACTGAGCATCTGATTTGACTAAAGAGCTCTTGGTAGAAACATCTTAACTGGTTATGGGGGGTGATCCTCTCTGCCAATAATAAGATGCACCTGGACTGTATCTACCACTTGGGTCCAAGCTACTTCCTGTATTTAGGAAAGAATATTTACCTCCAGGGTGTGTACCTTGCTAACTCAGCCTACTTCACAACGGGAAATATCAATGATGCTAGGATATATTTCTTTTCCAATTTTATCTGCTTAGTAATTTTGTCCAAGAGAGGAATAGTACTGGAGCAGTTCAATCCTAAATCTGCCTGAAGTTCGAGGTTAACCTCTCACTGCTAGGCCTCACCCCCTCACTAAAGAGGATGTGTTTAGTAATTTACAAACTTGTAAGAATTTGGTCCAACTTCACTTGAAAATATTTTGAAAGGATATTGATTCTGAAACCATTTTACACCTCAGGCATGACACCAAACCTGGTGGAATATTGAGAAATGAGGGTAGAAATGACAGCCTTCATTTTGCCATTAGGCACAATGGCATATGCTCCAAATTTAATGTCAGAAAACCTGGCTTTGAGCCCCCACTGTGTACTGGCTGTTTGACCTTGAGGAAACCATCTGTCTTCTCTAAATTCAAGAGAATAGAGAAATCATTGCAAGGATCAGGTGAGAAAATACATCTGGACGAGTCATGGAAAGGAGTGTCCATCACAGGGTGATCTTACTCAGCTGCTGCATCCCAGCTGGGGAGCCCGGGCTCCAACACTCATACTGCGCTCATTAACCTTTTGATAAAAGTTGTTACCACTTAGTTTCAGGTGTGTCTCTTGCAAACTGTATAATTAGATCGTGGGGAGGAAGACTGGTTCAATCGTGATTTTCCCTTTGAATAAATGCATTTCCAGTTCCATTATGGTTTTCTTTGAGTGTTTTTACTGTAGGGTATATATGTTGTCTTTGATCTGTCCACTCTGGTGTTGTATCTCATTTATAAGGGTATTGATATCCTTTGATTCTTGTAAAAGCATTTCCCCAGGGCCAGCAACATAATTTGTGGGGCCCAGTACAAAATGAAAATGTGGGAGCCTTTGTTCAAAAAGCAGGGAGAAGAGAACTAAAGGTACTGCAATATAAAGCTTTTTCCTTTTAAAATATTATTACTTGTAAAATGTAATAGAGGTAATAGTACATGATACGTGAGTAACAAATTTATAAATTGCAGAAATGAGTATTTTTAATGTCATAATTATATACAGATATACAGAAAAGCAGACTTCATTACTGTGATAACTTGATTATAACATTCTAGCTCACTTTCCTGCAAATTTATTAACCATCAAAATTTATACTTTTAGCAACTTCATTTTCAACTGATATAATTGACGGTAACATCAGTCTACTGCAAGACCTTAAATAATTTTTGATGATATTTAACTTTGAGAAGGATCTTTCTGGCTATGCAGCTATTACTGGAGCTGTTAAGAGTATTTCATAGAATGTGACAAGATTGGGATAAATTTCCGCTAAATTATGTTGAAATGTAAGTTTTAGTACACTTAGTGCTGATGAGGCTTTTATCAACAGTTTTCAAAAAAAAAAAATTCAACAGTTTTCTTCTGTTATATTTTCGATTAATCTTTCCTTGTCTTTTGTTCAGAGTTTTCTTTCACAAACGCCACTTATCTAGATATTAACTCTCTGTCCTGTTTTTCATAAAACCTTCCTCTTCCTCATTATTTGTGAATGTTTGTTCCTTCTGTATTCTAAGACAGCTACTCAAATTTAGCTTCTACATCACTGATTATTTTGTTATTAATTTTTCTCTTGATTATTTTCGTTGTGAATTCATGTGACATGTACTTCCACAGCTGCATTTTCTGTTTTCTTGTAGCTCTCTCTCATTACACCTATTTCCTCTTCCTTATCATTTTGTTAAGGCTTTATACTCCTTTTAAACATCTACCATTAACTTCTTGTTCTCCAAGGAAGACAAGAGTTTTGAAAACTTTTATTGTGGGTAATTCTTTTTTTCTTCCTCTGAGGTAGGTTCTTCTGAGTTTTTCTGAGGTCTGTGGTCCATCTATTTTCTTTTTTTGAGATTTTATTCTCTTCTATTTATTTATTCATAAGCAAAGCAAATCTACTCAAAATACATTAGTTGTTAGTAGATTGTTTAGATTGGATTTGGCCCATTCTCAGTGTCCAAAGGTGGTGTTTGATTCTTCCCCAAATCTTTCAGAAGTTGTTTTTAGGTTCCAGGAGCTTGTCACTGTGGGCCTCAGCTTTTGCTACCCCATCCTGATTTTGTGAATATTCTGAACCCTTGGGTTACAAAAAATAAAAACTACATAATCGCCAGCAGGAAATGCTACCATTTGTCTTCTAATTAGAAAATAATGCAATCGGTACAGAAGTAAATAAGATAAAAATTGATAGTCTTCCTTCAGTCCCCCTGACCCTCCCACCACTGCTCCCACAGCCTCCATCCCACTTGCCCCCAAGAGTTTCTCTTTTACAATTGTGTGTGTACTTAGCAGCACCTCTTTTGTTTTATGTAGGACTATAGGTATAAAATTTATTATTTCTCTCTTTTATCTGTTGTATAAAATATCAAGTGAGTAATACTCTATAAAATATTCTGCTATGTGTTTTTATTTCCATAAAGGTATATCTCAGAAAACCTTTCTTTTCAGTATATATGTATAAAGCTTTTTAAACTGTTTCATGGTATTTCATAACAGAAAATATTCCATTTTTTGAGCACTTTTTCATAGACTTTAGTTGTTTACAACCTTTTGCTTTTACAATAAATGTGTTAAACATCCTTCCAAATGTGCTCCTTCACACATAACTGCAAATATTTCTGTAGGATTGGTGCTAAAAGGAAGAATTCTGGGTCAAAAATAAGGACATTTATGTTTTTAATCAATAATCCCAAAGTGCCCTGTGAAAAGTCTACACTAATTAGCTTCCTCAACAGCATTTACTTTTCTACATTCTTCCCAATGCTGGTCATTGCCAAAGATGTTGATGTTTGCAAGTCTGATGGGCAAATAAATTGTTTTATTATGTTTTAATTGGCGTTTCCCTGCCTACTGATGAGACTGAGCATGCTTTTATGTGTTCATATTTTGTTCTGTAAATTTTCTGTTCTTGTCTTTTGCTCTAATTTTCTCTGTTCTTTCTTTGTACCTAGATCTCTTTAAGTACACTCGATATTAAATACCATCTGTTCTGTAGATTTTAAATATTATCTCCCAACCTGTCATTTGTTTTTTAGTTTTGTGGTCAGCTAGGTTAACTTCTTTCTTTATTAGTCCTGGATTTTTTTCTTGTTAAAGAATGTTCTCCCACCTCAATAATTAAAGCCCACCGTTTTACAAGACAATATTCAATCCTTTATCTGATTCACTTCCTAGATTTTGAGTGAGAAGTCAACCTGGAATTTGTTCTCCTATTTCCCTAAAGAGCATATAAAATATATCCACTTGTTTTTTTTTTTTTTTTCTTTTTCCCTTTTTTTTTTTTTTTTTTGTGGGGAAGACCAGCCCTGAGCTAACATCTATTGCCAATCTTCCCCTTTTTGCTGAGGAAGACTGGCCCTGGGCTAACATCGTGCCCATCTTCCTCTACTTTATATGGGACGCCGCCACGGCGGGGCTGACAAGCAGTGCGCCGGCGGGCGCCCGGGATCCGAACTCGCGAACCCCGTGTTGCCAAGCGCGGACTAAACCGCTGCGCCACCGGGCGGCTCCTATCCACTTGTTTTTTAAAAAGAGAGAAATTCCTGGGAGGTCAGTGGTTTCTGTGATTAGCGAATCTACCGAACTGGCGGAGAATCACCCTCCCCAGTTCTCTAGATTAGCCACACCCATGACATGACATACAGGTAAAATCTTCAAAATGTATTTAATAAAGACTTTGCACTTTAAAATCTATCCTTGTAACAATTGCTTACAGAGATTGGAAATTTTGTGCAGTTTGTACTTGCCCTCACAGAAGGAGATTGCCAGTGAATAGGAACCAGGCTATTATGTAGAAAATCACTTATACTCAGAATTGTTTAGTAGGAGAATAGGAAGACTCAGCCAGAAACAGGCTGAAATATTTATTTTAGACCCCATGTTCAGAAGTGACACCAACACCTTAGTTTATACTCATGCCAGAATCACGCTCAAGCTCTAGGGGCATATTTGTCATTATAGTTTATGTGTTTATGCTTTAGTTATCCAGGACATTGTGAAATTTCACTTCTCAACTAAGCCTTTTTTTTACACATTATAAACCTAGTGAAAAATGGAACCACTTCAAGAATTCTTATGGAGAAGAATAAAAGCTAGCTGACCCTTGTGGTCACGGTTCTGACGCCCAGGGTCCACAGAGGACAAGAGCAGCCCTCCTTCTACATTAGGGTCTGCACGAAACTTCCCCAAAAGCCTCCCCTTGGACTCCATAGGCTCTCAGTGACCACTGACTGAGTACCTGATCTCTAATCACAGGGTTTAAACCTTGGGTATTCGGTAGGAAGTGACAGTACTTGTATAGGAAAAGGCAGCAGGCACAGATGGTTTAATTGGGATGTAGCTGTGTAAACACCATGATTTCCACTATAAGCAGTTCACGTGGGGTTCACATGTGAGATCAAAGGGGACGTTCTCTCAGGATGAGCCGACTTAGAACTGTAGAATCGCTCATGGAGGCCAAAATGTATCAAGAAATGAGTATAGTGTAAACAAACAATACACCTCTTGTGGGTAGCATGTTCTTCAGGAAGAGAATCATCTGACAGGGCCTGAGGTTTAGGACCAGCCTCGTCTTTGACGCTGACCAACGTGGTAACCGGACTCTGGCTTCTTCCGGTTTGCCCATCAGTCAGAGCCATTTCTCACCGGGGTGTTGTGAGAACAAATGAGACAATAAAGCTGAGATAAGATGCTTTGAGAGGTGCTAGATCAGTACTAGGTATGGTTATTAATTTTGTAGGCTATTATTAATAACCCATAAAGAAAACCTGAATTTAACTCTACACAAATTCCCTGTCCCGTGAACTGAGAACTGTGTGTCAGAATAAAACCAGTATTGTTTCCATAATTCCTCCACAGTAAAACTGTTTCAGGACACCACATGCATTCAGGGATTTCTCTGGTTAGAAAACCATTAATACCAGATATTTGGTGGACCAAACTCTTTAATTACATAGGCAAACTAGAGCAACCCATGTTTTGAATTCTAGGGATATATATATTTAATAGTACTACTAAAGTTTAGCTGTATATATTTTCAGAAGTAAAAAGCAAGAGAAAAGGAGGGAAATTATTTAGACTCATTTCCTTGATCACAGCATTTGCGAAGGATGCAAACATTTGTAGTTCTGAGAAGAACGCTTTCAGATTCAAATGTACGACAGAATGAAACGAATGTGTAGACAAGATGAGTGAGGCAGCCAAGACAGCTGTGCAATGTGCCAGGGAAGTCACTGCTGTTCTACTTATGGGCGGGTCATTAGTACTTCCAGATTCTTGAAACTGGAAGAGAATTTAGAGGTCATTTTGGTCAATACCATCTATTTTCACTTTTTAAAACTCTTCGGATTTACTTGGTGAAAAACATTTGCACAAGTGTTTTTGAAATGGGAGTATCTTAGAGCTTGCTGCTCCCTCACCGGGGAAGATGGTGGTCCTTGTATTTCTGTCATTAACATAGACTGCACTCAGACACTGGTTGCGCGATGTGCATGGCTCTGCAGTCCTGCTGGGAAGTGTGGTGCATGACCACTGGATCCTGCCTGAAATGACTAAAGCACAGTCCTAACAGTATTCCTAACTCCTCACTGCCCGGCCTACAGTCCTGAGACTTCTCCCATTCTGACTCCAAACTATTTTTCCAGTCTTACACTTGCTTCTCTGCTCGTCCTGTTCTCCAGTCAAAATGAACTCATTATTAATAATTTCCAAGCACAAGGTGTTCTCTACACTTCCATATTTTTGTACTTGTTCTTCTCTTTGTTTGGAATTCCTTTCACCTCCACTCTTCACTTGGCCCCATCACTTCTACTGTGCCCTTCTTTCATATCCAGTGTAATTCTTGGCTTTTTCCTCTCTGCTGCTGCAGTGCCTGGTACTTACTTCTATTGTAGCACTTAGACACACTATTTTGCAATTACTTGTTTGCATTTTGTATGCCCCAGTTCACTGTGCATTCCTAGAGGGCTGGGAACCTGTGTCCCTCCATCATCTCTCATGGGATCTGAACCCCAGTTGACACTGGATGTGAACACCTAAAGATATATTCTGGCCTTTAGTTACCTCATACTTTACATGTATGCATCCCAACAGAAAGAAGCTATTTCAGATAAAGCCATGAGGTCTGATGCGTTAGACTATTCCACAGGGCTTGGTCTGAAAAGAAAATATTAATACTCTTTCACTGACTAGAAACAATTCAAGAACCGTAGAACAACTTACTGGACAAGTCATCTCGTTTTATCTTCTTGTTCTGTTCTCTACCTGATTCTGGGAGATACTAAAAATCCTGTTATTCTATTGAGGGCTTTGCAGATTCTAGCTTCATTTTTGTATCAGAGTGCTGGTAGGAGGGGGGCCATTGCAGATAGTAACATTGTCAGAGTCTGCTGGAATCAACTTATTCATGGCAATGCCTTGGGAAGACCCTAGAGAGAGAGAGAGAGAGAGAGAGAGAAAAGCACAAGGAATGATAGAAGAGCTATATTTTGGAAATATTTTCAATTTCAGAATTGTGGTGCTATAAAAACTCATTTTTCAATCACTTTTCAATCATATATATATTTTTAATATTTACTGGGTGCTAGTATATGCCAGGCACTGTGGTAGGTGCTAAGCATTCCATGATGATTTGAAAATCATCTCCATCCTCACTGAGTGAGCAAGGCAGGAAAGTGGAACAGAAGTCCAGTGAAGTATTATGGGACCTTTATGGGGGGAAGACATGGATGATTTGGTGCCTAAACTAGTATAAGAATTGTGAGCCTGTAAATTTAAAGTAGGCCTTTGCCTTTTAGCAATCACAGAAATTTTATCTGTAGATAGACTCAAAACTTAGGTGCAGATTGTATGCTATCTGTATATGATATATTTTATGCTTCAGTAAGAATACAAGACTAAGAATTTCTGGGAAATATCGTATATCTAATCAACCATTTAACTGTGGTTTTTTTTGTGAATACAAAGATCATGTCTTGAAGAGTGAACACTATTCCAGATGTTGCCCAGAACCTCTACTTCAATCTTTGCTCAAAATTTTTCAGTTTCTGGCAGGTCATTCTGTAAAGGAGAGGTGATAGAATAAATTCATGAAGAAACTTCTAATGCAATCCATTTGTGGAAATTTCCCTTTTTTCCTTCAAGAGATGTAATCAGGAAGAGTAGTCACTGTTATGTACAAGCCCCTCAAAATTTTGGGGAGGAGCTGGAGTTGTGGGCTGGTAGGTAAGTAGTGAGGGGTGAGTAGGGAATGTAGATTGAAGAATAGAAAAATATATTTATGTGATATAGTCGTTATATTAATCAGAAATCATCTTTATTCATTTGGTCTACAACTTATAGCCCTATATAATTAAGATGTAAACAAGCGGATATCAAGCATTTATTTTGTAGTAGAATCGATTTGGGTTTGTGAAAGGACCACAATGGGTTCAATCTGACATTACAGCACCTCCGACCATAGCAACTGTACATTGATTGCTGTTTGTGATGTGCTGATCCTAAATGCATATTCATATGACTTCCAAGTCAGATGAGAAATATGTGAAGAGATTGAATTTTTTCATTTCAAAAAGGGAAAGTAGTGTTTTCTTCAAATATGAGCGTGATAGTGGAGTATGAGATACACTAGTTTTCTTCTGTGTGGTGCCAAGAGGTAGAAGTTGGGTTGACTAACGAAAGCTTTGGGAGACAGACTCCAGGTTAGTATGAAGACAATCATGGCTTTCCTTAAGAAAGTTATTTATCACTAGAAGTGTTCACATACAAATTAGACGGTCAGTTTTGGAGGGTTTTAAACAATAGTTTCAGATGTTTGGTGTGTGACTGGTGCAGACAACATTTTAGAATCCATTCCAGACAAAAAGTTCTATGAGTCAAATGTTCTCCAAGACAGTTAATGCCGTTTAACATTGGAGATTAACATTCAGAATGGTTTTAAATGCTAATTTTATTGCACGGTAATTGTTTGAAAGTATGGAATAGCTCCTTCTCTCTATTGTTCATTTCCTTTTCATCACAACTTTATTATACTTTCACCAATCTAATTGGCTCTTATGGGATATATATTGATGAGCAATTTCAGTATACTTCCATAGTATGGTCTAGTAAGATTATCATATATATTTGTAGTTTTTTGGTGAAATTGAAATGTTTTTTGGTAAAAATTGAATTAAAAATCAGATTTTTGGTAGATGATTGTCTGCATGAATGTCCTCATAGTTCTTTAAGAGGAGAGGTAATTGCATTTGTTATCACGAGGGGGTACATGAGCACCGCATCTATCACAGCAGCTGCTCTGTGGGCTGTGGCAGGGGTTCTCACCCACTGTGGCATGACAGACCACCACATAGTAGAGATCATACTGAATGTCACACAAAAAATGAAGGATCAGGGGCTAGTCATGCCTGTGCTCAACTGTAACTTGAAAGAAACGGAGATAGGTATAAATCAAAATCAGTCCTCTGATTGCTACACTTAACTTTGTATCAAATTACCATAGAATTAAAAAATAGAGATGCAATCATAAATGTATATCTTAGGAAGAAAGGAAAAGTAACAATGTTTTTAGATTTGCATACTTATGTGGATTATGCATATATGCACGTGTAAATTATGTACATACTCATATATGCATATATACTGGGATATATATTTTATGTTATCTTAAATATAACAC
The DNA here is from genome assembly GCA_031878705.1 of Tapirus indicus. Lineage (NCBI taxonomy): Eukaryota > Metazoa > Chordata > Mammalia > Perissodactyla > Tapiridae > Tapirus > Tapirus indicus. The sequence continues at coordinate 4,335,493 of CM062923.1, read as the reverse complement.
ATCCTCTGGAATTGCTCTATACAGTGACCTTACTGCAAAAAGTTTTTAAAAAATCATGTTACTAAAGTATACCTCACAGAAAGCAACTAGTTACCGGTGTTTATCACATGCATAAAAAAATATAAAACACACATTTTACAGGTTTTCAGAACAACATATGTCCAACTATATTGGGTGTTATTTTTTCTGTGAAGCTAATCAATGAAGGGAAAAGCATCAAAATATGAATTGATTAAAAGTAAAAACCAGTATGTAGAGGGAAAATAATGGGAAAGGTGAGGCTTAACTCCCGTGTAGACAGAGTTGATTATAGGAGCAGTACAGCCATTGCTTACTCTCTTCAGCTGATGCACATCTTTTACGTAATCAGTACTGAGAAAATGAGAATCCCCTCCTAATTTCAACACATGGAGAATTTTTATCTCACTGTCCCACAATTTATTTAGAGTTTTGATACATTATTATTCATAGATATTAATCATATGCTTATTTGATAATGATTTCAGACTTGGAATGATTGACTAATATCAAACTGTAGCTTGGTAGAGTTGAAAACTAACTACAGCATATTTTTGAATTGCAAATTTTGATTTTTTATAAAATTTTGAGGCACAATGGGTGTAAGACTAATTCATACTGTAATATCTTCATTGTCTTTATTTCTATAAACAGAAAATTATGCATTGCCATCGATTTTTTAGACTATACTAGAAAAAATGCAATATTGGTTATAATGAAACCCATGTTATTGATGCTTACGCTTTTGGTTTAATTAAAAAGTGGGTTTTTTCCCTTATAATGAGTGTAAATAGCATAAAGAATTTTTAACAATAGGCAACAGTATGTTTTGAATCTGTACATGTTAGTGCTGATCAACACAGATATGTACACTTAAATCTACTAAAGCCAAACACATTAAATAATAAAGTTTTAAATTACCTTAGAGGCTCTCAAAACTAAATCAGACACACACTGTAAGAGATTTTGGGGATTTCATTCTAGTCTAGGTCCACCAGCTCAGATTGTGGCTGCACTTCACTGAACATCAAATCAGAACCTTTCTCCTGTCTCCAGAGTCAGTGCTTTTCCACAATAGGAGTTCATTTGACCACCCACTGGTGTTCTCCATAAAGTCACTTGTATTTAAATGAGAGACACAAACCTCTTTCTTCAGTTCCTCACCCTTCCCCCTCTGTCAGCTGGCGGGTATATTTTCCCTAGCATTAGTAATGTTAATTGGAGTTACATGTGTGCAGTCAGATCTGAATATACTTCCAGATGTGACTTTTGTAAGCAAGCTCTTTCAGACTGAAACCCCTTCATATTTCAAATGAAATTGCACCACACAAAGTATCTTCAATTAAAAAAATTCCAAAGGACACAGCCATTAGTATGATTAAACACAACATAAAAAATATAAAGTTACACGTATATTCTGCATTAGGTCATCTGATTTTGATTCTTGCTTTTCACTCATTTTCTATGTTAAAAATTGCAAAGATCCTGGGAATGTGATCTTAACTTGAATAAATCTCTGTTATTCACTTTAAAAAAAACCATCTAATCCCACTTGGCTTTATAGAAAATTTAGGAGAGTACTGGAAATCCTATAAGATAAACGATGTATTCAAAATGATGTCAGCTGCTTAAAAATTAGTTTTATTTGTGACTTTACCTAATATTTTAGTTATAATGATGGCAGATATGATACAAAGGAAGATAACTGCTTTTGTGTGTATCCTGTAGTGTAGACAGAGAAGAAAACATGATGGAGACAGTGTGAGCTAAGTGTACAAAGAAATGTAGGAGCAATTAAATCTAACCTCCCAAAAGGTCTATGCAAAAGCACATTTTTTTCAATGGTCTTGTGGCCATGTCTGCTTTTATTGGGCAGGAATTTTCTTATTGTTTAAGTTAATGAATCTTAAGTTTCTTCAATAGAGTTAAATAAGAGCAGAATCTCAGTAACAAAGGGCACACATGCGCCATTGTGTTATATGGTTAAAGAAAATATATTTTCATGTTTTATGAAAAAATCATAACAAATAATACCATAGAGCAAAGCATCTCATACTTAAAATCCAAAGAATCAAGAACATGAAGAAACATCGGTTACACTCAATCAAAGAAAATGGGGGGAAATCTTCAATGAGCCGTGATGTGCCCCCTCCAATAATACTCTGAGCTTAATTCTCATCCATTTGTGCAGGGCTCATTTATAACTGTGCCTGGTTCTATTTCACTGTCAAAGGCAGACACCAAAACAAGTCATTACCACAATTATTTTGGTCCAAGATGAAATCCTTTTATAAAGTACACATTTTTTTTGTATTGGATTTTTATTAGCCATATACATTTGACTACAATTTCTATTATGAATATTTATAAATACCAAAATGAACTCAGAGTGGGGTGGGCTGATAATTTAACATATTCTTATCTCTTTTTGACTCCTTCATTTTCTCGTCATCACCTTAGTTTTCATGTCTTTACTTTGGGAGACACAACAAATAACATGCATAATTGAATGGTAAGCATTTTAAAGCAAAGAAATAGATTTAGTTTTCCCCAGAGCATTTTATTAAGGAAATATTCCAACAGCTAAGAAAAAATCCAATGTGAAACACAAAAATTAAACAAATATGTACAGTATTATATTTTATTATATGGGGTTGATTTTGATCTATCAATCACACCGAGACCAAAAATTCTTTAGGTCCATATTTCAATGCAAATATTGGTGGGGGAGGTTAAATCTAAGTCTCCAATGTTTAATGAGATGTCAATTTCATTCTTCTTAGCTGAAATACTTTAAAAACCAAAGTGGTTAAACTTAATAATTTTATTAGACTGTAATAGTTATTTTATTAACATTTTTCTCCGAGGATTTTTCCGTCTGATTATGAGTACTTTGCAATTTCAGACAGTATGATGGATGCTACTTTTCTATGACAAGAATTTTAACAGCCCTTCTTCAGCACTCAATGCACACCCAATTATGCGTCTGAGCTAGTAACCTTGAATTTATGTTGCCATGGTGACAAACTGGTCATGCATTATGGATTATCATTGAAATTCTACACCCCTACCTAGCATAATGAGAGTTGGGGACTTAATCAAATCAGCCATTCTGTGTGACACAAAGTGAAGAACTCGGTCTTATTGTTCCACGCCGAGAAAGGAAGCAGGCCTGATGGGGAGGCAGCTGCAGTGCTGCAGTCTGATAGATGGCCCTTATATACGTTTGTGAATGTATAGACAGATGGTGCTCAATGCCTGGAATTTCCAGCTTAGGCAGCAGCTGTTCGGATAACCTCTGCCGTCTCACCTTGTTGTCATGGAACATTGAACAGAGACTGAGAATGTGTATGGATACATTGACAGTCTGACTGAATTTACACTGCATGGCATCCTTCTTTTATCATAAGACAACTGGGCTAGAATGAATGCAGAGTGAGGGGAGAGGAGATGGCTGTGGGGGAGTGGGGGGGAGGGGAGGTTGGACGAGTGCATACTTTTGAAAGCCAGAATCTGATATTGGAATATCTCCCATTTCCATTATACAAGACGAAAGACAGACAGCACCAGTGCGGTAATCTTTGTCTTGGAGAAATGTAGTTTGCTGCTTTTTCAAAGCCCAGAAATCTCAGGCAGAACCAACCCACCTTTGTATATTGTTCAAGCTTCCTCTTCTCCATAAGTAATCGATGTCTTTGTAATTCTTTGCCTGTTACAGAGATGAAATACCAGCTATGTAAGGTCAAAGGAGCAGGTTGAATGTCAGGGCAGCATCTGACCAGAGAGATGATCACTGACTTCACGTGGTTCTCTCTCTTCACAAAACATGTTGAGTATAAACTAGTGAGGAGCAATCCAGGCAGTTCCTGTTTTGGCGTAATTTTCACAAAAATGGTCTTGTTAAATGATCTTTTTACTCCTTTAGAAAATATTGCACTAATGCAATGGTTTAGAGAGGCATGTTTTCCAACAAAACATCAAACTCCCCAAGTCTCAGGGTCCACGGGAATGTTTCTCAACCAAAGAATGAAGACTTATAATTATGTCTGTGTTACACACTCCCCCTTCCTCTCCCCCACCACATCTCATGATCACTGACAAGGTTGTGTTATTAATAACTCTATAAACCCCAGGCATTTACAGGATTATTATCCATTAACAAACATTCTACCTATTTCTTTCTTTCATTTGGAATTTTCTATTTGCTTGATTTTGTTACTCCTTTGTATTATTTTTCTTACCTTCCCAGTCTCAATATTAAAAATTGCCTCACCGTTGAATTTGGAAGACTTACCCCTGTGTGCACGTTGGAAGGCCTTTCTTAAATATTTCATGAGGCTTTGGGCGGCTTGCCTGATCTGTCAGAGACCTCCATGACTGCAGAATAAGCAAAATTGTCTTATCAATGAAACATGCTTTGACCCAATAGGTTATAATTGCTCCAAAGAAGCCATTACACTTTCTCACGTTAATGCCTAACAGATTATGAAGTATTTTAGTGAGGTCTAGGAGACAGGAAAGTCTCTGAAACTGTTGCTATCCATATCTGTGGCCAATAAGAAGGTGGCTTTTTAGAAGTCTTAAAATCGGGTCAATATTACACATTTAAAGGCTTCCTGGGATCTATTATTGACATTCAGGGAATTGAATGTATAGAAACATTTTTTAAATTGATAGATACCTTTTTGTTATTTTCTAAGTGCTATTAGAGGCTATCTATAAATAGATATAAAAACTTAATCTAGATTTGTATTTAAGAATTTGAAACTGTCATTAAAACACTGACTTTATATTAAAACCAAAGCATAATACTGCCATAAAAATTAAATACTTGAATCAAAAATATAGGCAAGGAAGTCTGTAGCCACCTAAATGTGTTTCTGTGCATCTGTTTTATGTGAATATGTCTTGTTTTAGGGTGGGGGAGTTGCTTGTTTCAAATGGATAAAAAGTAACATTTATTTGAATTCTGTATCTTTGTGCTGAAGCATAAGCAGCAACTTTAATATATCATCAAAACTATTTTACTTAATTTCTCATTTTTCTCGTGAAATAGCACTTAAAGGGTTAGTTTTATTTTTCCCATAAAAGCATTATAAATAAGCATGAGAACATCCATCCAAATAGTACTGCATGCTCTAAATATATGTTTTAAATTTTTGACAAAATGAAGAAAAAAATGATGCATTTTTTCCATTAATTCTTTAAAACTATTCATGTATAAATATACTCTAGACAGATATATATTATATTTAAAATATCCATAATTCAAAGTAACGTTATTGGAGCTGGCCCAGTGGTGTAGTGGTTAAGTTTGTGCGCTCTGCTTCAGTGGCCCAGGGTTCACAGATTCAGATCCCAGGCTCGGACCAATGCAACGCTTGTCAACACTTGGTGGCATCCCGTATAAAGTAGAGGAAGATGGGCACGGATGTTAGCCCAGGGCTAGTCTTCGTCAGCAAAAAGAGGAGAATTGGCAACGGACTTTAGCTCAGGGCTAGTCTTTCTCACACACACACACACACACACACACACACACACACACACACACACACAATGTTGTTTATTTTCTCTAAAAATAATGATGAAAGTGTCATCTTAGCCAACAGAAAGTTTTTCTAAACAAAAATGTTATTTATATTTTGTGAAAAATTATCTTATTTTCAAAGGGTTTTTTTGCATATTTTCAAATATATGAAATATAGAAAGAGGAATACATTAAACATACAATTAATATAGAAGAAATTTTAAAGGATCAATTCCTAGAGCCAGAATTCCTTGACTATGTCATAGATATCTTCCACTGCTTAAACTGAAAAGCATCTTGTCAACTGTAAAGGTTCAACTGTGGAAGTTTGACAAACATTTAGACCAAAAAAGCCTGTTTACTAACCTAATAGCACCTTAACAGGTCACAAGTTTTCAACCAATTCTACTAAATGGCCTGATAAGAATTATTTGACTGTGTTTTCTTTAATTTATTTAAAATAATATTCAAATAAGTTATCATTAGAAAATATTTGTGATAGACTGGCAGATAAAAAAATATTTTTTTACATACTTGTCTAATTCCTATTTTTTATAATTTCACCATCTCATACATATTAGACTTTTTGGACCATCTCTCCTAACAGATTAACAGAACCCAAGTAGGTGCAATAGCATGTTTATATTTTATGTATTTATATCAATCAAACAGGCATTAAACATATCTGCAACTTGGGAACAGCATGGTGAGAGGAGAAAGGATTCCCAAAAGAGAATATATGAAAGTGTGTTTTCTTGTCTTTAGGGGATAAAGAAATTTAGAATGGGCATTGGGAGATGTGAAAGTGGTGTGCCAGGTTATGCTTGAAGTCTTGCTCTATGGTGGTGAAATTGGGGAACAAAAACACACTCAGGACTTCCAGCACACATCCCACTCCCCGGGCTCCATGACTCCCCAAGCTTATTCTCCAAAGTGACGCACACTGGGAGAGGCACACATCTTACCTCTGATTTCTAACTTGTGCGTGTGTCAGAGAATCTACCAGTAGGTTGTTTATCAACATTTATGACTGTTGGACACTGAAGAAACATGATACTGAACTTTCAGAGTTAAAACTGTTATTATAGTAACTTTTCCTTCACTGGATGCCCTCTGTACTGCTAGCATTGTCTTTTCATGCAGTTTTTGGAATAATTGCCTATGTATCAAAGTAGTTCTCTTTCTGTCATAAATGAGCAAGAGAGTCTTGTAATCATGTTCGTTTTAGGTTATTTTGTGCTGGTTCTTTGTAAAAACGTAGAGTGAACACCGTTGGCCTTGGTCTTGGCTGTCTGGGGGCTGGTAAAGCTGAGTTGATTACTGAAAATGAAGGCAAACCCGACCGTCCAGTTCACCCCAGGCTGCTCCTTTGGCATTCCTCCAGCGTTAGTTCCAGTGTGAAGAATGGGTGGAGCTGCTTCCATGTGGTGGAGCCTCTCAGAAGAGAAGTCAACAGCCCCACAGAATCAGACAGGTCAGGAAGCCAGACCTGGTGTGGGATGAGGTTTTCCATAGCCTCCCCGGTCAAAAGCAGACCAACCTAGCTTTGCAGGCATCCTCCCCTCTTTCTGTGCTGCGTCGCAGCCTACTCCGACCCTGGGGCTCTCTCCTGAACAAACCTTCTCAGTCACTTGCAGTGACTAAGGGGAAACTTGAGACGTTTTATAGAAACACCTCCACCTGACACGTCTACACACACCTGAGAGCTGGGACCAACGCTTAGGTTGTGACTTGTTCAGTGCTGCTAAGAAGGCAGGAGACTTATTTTCCCCTTTGTTCTCGCCTTTCCTCCTGCTTCCTTATTCCATGGAAATGCCCTCCTTTGGCCGTGAGGGTCCAACTGGACCCCTGGAAGAGCTGGACAACACATGTGATCCTAGAGGCTCAGGGAGGAAGAGGTGGCAGGATGTCACGAAAAGGCAAAGTTCCCCAGGAAAAAGCTAAAAATGGCAAAAGTATTATTGTGGTGTTGTTCCCACTCTGTCCTTCTGCCCTCCTTTCTATACAGCTTGTGTGTGTGGGTGTGTGTATGCCCGTGTGTATGCCTGTCGAGCATGGAGACAACATGGTCTAAGGCACTGTTTTCAAATATTTTTTAAGGAGCAGAGCACTTTTTCAAGTAAAATTCTAAGAGGTTCAAGCTATAGAACAGACTTTAGAAAAGCAATTCCAGGTGGAGAAGGGTGGTGTCTTCCTCCCCACCAGGTCAGCCTCCCACTTCCCCTGACAGTCCTTCCTCTCATGCATTCCCCGTAGCTCCTGGCAGGGCATGAAGAATCCTTAAAATTCAGGAACACAATGTGAAAAATCTCTGGTTTAGCAGAAAATATATGGGATTTGGAGTCAGAGGTTGTTAAAATGATAGTGACTCCACTAAATCCTATGGGATCTTGGAGAACTCTCTTTGCATCTTGGTCTCCTCATCTGCAACATGGGAAAATAAGACTGCCTCTGTGAAAGAATTCTTGAGAAAAGAAATCCAACACTTCTGAAGACACGCATACAGTGTGAATGAAACGATGAAATAGTCATGCAACTTTGCCTGATTTCCGGGAATCAGCTTAGGAAAAAATGGGTGTTAAGTTATACTTTGAAAGGTCAGAGGTATTCTCTGGGAAATTTTAGAAACATAAAATAAATAGTAATGGCTACTTATGAAATATAAACTTCAGTGTATCCATATAATCTCCACTTATGCCTCACACGCCAATTGAAATATCTGAAAGTTATATGAAAAATATATTTGGAAATTTTCTGAAGTCACTATAGTCATACACTGCTTGATAACAGGGATACATTTTGAGAAATGTGTCATTAGGTGATTTTGCCATTGTGTGAACATCATAGTGTGTACGTACACAAACCTAGATAGTATAGTCTACTATACACCTAGGCTCTGTGTTACGAATCTTATGGGACCACCATTGTATATGGCATCCGTCATTGACCAAACTGTTCTTATGTGGTACATGACTGTATTTTGTGTCAAAGTAAAGATTAAACGGTAAGATGTCTTCATTCACCTGTTTATGAATCTCATTTGGTCAATATCAATCCGTTTGATTGCAAATTATTATCAAATAGACAATACATAAACTGTAGAGTGAATTGAAATAGGAAATTGATCTTTTAGGGTACATTTCACTTTCACGAACCCTAACATTCTTTTTATGTTCTGTTCTCCTGACAAAATCTGTAGCATGTTGTGATGTTTTATTGTCTAAATTTAACTCTGGATGCTTCAATTTTTAAAACCTATTAAAGTGTGCTAGTGTTTAGTAACATATATATTTTTTTCATCTTATAATTTTTCATTCTAGTGAATATGATTCTGATTATTCTAACAGAATACTGCTTTAATTTTTGGGAAACAGACAACAGAAAAATCACAGCCACGTATTCACAACTGTAAGAATGGCATAAGGGACACTGTTGGGTTTTTAAAGTTTTTGCTAATAATGATACAATTTTAGCCATTGCAGGGATTGTGAATCAAGACAAGACTGAGCTATTCACAGGAAGGAGGAATAGACTTAAAGCGCTAGGCCAGAATGACTTCTACTTCTATCTGGCAAAGAAATATTCATGATCAAATCAACGCATTATCTTAAACTTAAAAAAAAAATGTGTTATTGTTTACAATCGTGCATTACCTGCACTCAATAGGCGTGTATTATGTGTCAAGAACACACTGATTATCTCCTTCAAATCCCACTACAGATAAATTTTATTAATCCAATTTAATTTACAGGTAAGCTAATTGAGGCTCAGAGAAGAAAAGTAATTCATTCAAGTTCAAAACTAGTTTATAGTCAAAATGATGGATGCTTGCTTAATTTTTCATCTGTGATTTCAATTTTCTCTTTGCTTAGTAGATTTGGGTTTGCTGGGAACACTGGTTGGCAATTATGGGGAAGGAGTTCCAGCTAACTAGAGGCACAGACCGTGAAACTACATGTCTTCAATGGGTCTTGACAGAAGAAACCAAGTCACCCATGAGGCTAACTCCAGTTCTCTAATTATGCTCCTCATGATTGCAGAGTAGCCACATGGACTGTCCTGCTATTCTCCTTGGTACCCTAGGATTGGAAGAATAGCTATGGGTTATGGAGTAAGGGCAAGTTGATGTGATTTTCCTCAGCGATGGCAAAGTCAGCCTTGGGACATTCAGAACACAATTCAGTCAACTGTGCTTCCTTTAACAATAAAACTCTTCATAAAAAGGGTGGCCATATGTTGCCATTTTCCCAAGATAGTCCTACCTTATTTCTGTTGACCCTGAATAACTATTAATAGCATATCCTTTCAATCTCGAAGGATGTTGAAATGGATGACAAATATTATGGTCAACCTGCTCATAAACATTATTATACACTATATTTAATTTATATTACTATTATAAGTCAAGATACAAAATAGAGCAAATATTTAAATAACTATATCAATAGGTATGATATAATAGCTTTATTAACTGAATTTAAATTCTTATTTAACACTGCCTAAAATAATTCTAATATTTCACGCCAGGGCTACATAGAAACAGCCTCTATCTCCCAATACTTTTTCAACAAAGTAGAAACAGCCTTCTGTCGTCTAAGACTTTTTCGATAATGACAGGTCTTCTGGACCACCCGTGCTCCAAGTGATATTCTTCAGGGCTGGCTTCCATACAGCAGGAGTGTGACATTCTGACATGTCACCATGATCCACTGTCCTCTAACTGTCGCCTGACTTGTGCTTCCCTTCATTTGCTCTGATGTCTTGGCACTGGGTGTGTTCAACTTCATCTCTCTTCTAAGTCTTGGAGCAGAAATCTTGATACTCTGAGCTACAGTACACAGGAAGAGTGTGCAGTTGGAAGATAATAGCATGGTTTTCAAGCATAGTTGCATCCTGGTTTCCTGATAGTATAAAAGTAATTTATTCTTCTTAAAAATAAAGCCATGCCAGGTGATTATTAAGGTGGTGCATCTTAACATGATGAGAGCCCAGTGTCATGTACTTAGTTCACTGTAAAATGCCAACCTGAGTTTATTAGAAAGAAAGGAAGGGAGGGAGGGAGGGAGGGAAGGAGGGAGGAAAGATGGAAGGAAGGAAGAAAGAAGGAAAGAAAGAAGAAGAAAGAAGTATAGTTAACTTCCCTTCCCTCCCAATCAAATGTTTGATTTGATCATGCTAAACAAATACGATTTAAATTTCATGATTAACTAATTAAACAAAAGAATATTTTGGCTCCACAGTATACTTTCTTATCATTGATTCCCACTAAGCCAGGGGTTTCTACTATCAATTCAGCTTTGCAAAAAGCTAAGATCTCTGATATCATGGTTGGACAATTAGGGTAGAAAGAAAAGGCCAGCTAAAGGGTGATGAGTAAATTTGGAGCAAAAGTTCTGAAGTTCATAGTGACTTATAAGAGAAACACTGTGCCCCTAGCAGCATACTAGGGGAACAATATGCTAAGATGCCAAAATAACCACAAATATGAGCACCTGGGCCACTCCCAGCTCCCCACAATCCAGAGCCTGGAGGTCTGTTCTTACATGTGTTACGAAATGACATGGTGTCTCCCCACCCGAGACACTGGGTAGATTGCAGCCCGGAGCCCACCGGATGGTAGGGTGACTGGGGAGCGTCCCCACCTTGGATGCCCCACTGGCTCCCACTGGGTGGAGAGCCTCTCCCTCCTGGCAGAGGCATGCCAGTCTTCTCTAACGAATGTGACACGCTCGAGAGGAAAGCATAAAGATATTGATACTGGCGTTTTGCCAGATCACTAACCTCCAGATTAAAGAATTATTTCCAAGGCTTATATACTTCAGTTTCTTGTTTTTAACATTTCCATCTTTAATCCATCTGGGATTTATTTAGGTGTATGGACATGTTTTTGTAGTGTTATCGTGTTAAAGAGGTATCCTCTAGTAAATATTGTGGTGAAAGTGGTGGTAAAAGGTAAATGAAATATAGTTTTTGTAGAAGCAAATGAATCTTGATGGGAGGCTGGTGCAAATTAATTCTCCTTACTGACTCCTGGGGGATCACCAGAGGTTACTGAAAGCACAGACAGGAAGTAGCAAAGCTGACTTAAAGTTTTATTTTCATAAAACCTCTTGCAGCCCTGAGCCCCCTGGTAAACAGGTCCTGTGAAACAGGGCCCAGCTGCAGCAGCAGATTGCAGGGACACTCCAGGACAGTGAGGTACAGAGTCCATTTCAAACTGAGACCCAGAATCTCCAGATTCTGTAGACATGTCTCCTATGAAGTGCAGACAGTCAATGATTTTCTTTCTGCTAGAGGCATTTCTGTTTCAAATCCTTCAAGAATTAAGGCAGCTATTTCTAGTCCGTGTTGTTCAAAATAGGTCTGCACCAGATAACTTAAAATTCCTGTAAAATGCGGATTCCTGGGCCCACCAGATCTGCTTGATCAAAATCAGCTTGGTGGCGCTCACTCACTAACTGATTATAACACAAGACGGTCCTCCTGTGCAGGGAGGATGAAAGGGCTTGGGGGGAATGTGATAACTATATCTTGGAGACCTTTTAAAATGTCTGAAACTCAGGCCATATCCCAGACCAATTAACTCATAGTCTCCAGGGGTGAGATGGGCAGCCGTGCTTACTTTGAAGATTCTTATGTGATTACAAATGGACAGAAAAATTTGAGAACCACTGAACAAAGATACCCAGGAAGAAAAATGAACCAAAATTAGTTTACCAGGTTAGAATGTTAGATTAGACCAGTGGTTCTCAAGCAGCATTTCTGGTTCTGTAGGTCTTGGTGCTGGTGAAGAATTGCATTTCTAACAAGCTTCCAGGAACTGCTGCTGGTCTAGAGAGCACATTTTGAGACTCCTTGCATTAGAGAAGAAGGCACTGCAGAAACTCTCTACCTGTGTGCATATGCCCAGCTTGAAGGTCTTCATACAGAGGATAAACTTGGAACTTCAACCCCCATGCTCCACAGAACATCTAGGTCTCCAGGAAAGACCTTAGCAGATTCAATCAGTCCTTTCCTGAGTCTCCTGTGGAAAGAACCACATATGATGTGATTTCTGACTGCTTCCCAGGGTGATTTGCCCAGTGAAGGGGCGGACTGCCTTACCCTTAGGTAAAAATTAAATGGCTCAGGTAGAAGATGAAACAGAATCAGCCCAGTCGCGTTTCATGTTAGAGAAGACCTACAGGGACTTCACTTCCAGGAGGATGGAATAGTTTTCCCTATTCTTCTCACTAAGTAGAATCAAAACCCTGGGCACCATAAATAAAACAAACATAAGAAACTCTGACAAGTGGAGAGAAGAAGGCAGATCAGTGAGAAAACTTGGAACACGAAGAGTGACAGGATGGCTAGTGGCCTGGGTTTCTTTCTGCCTCGTGTGTCCCAGACTTGGAGCTTAAGAAGTCGGCCACCTGGACACTCCAAAGAATGAGGACAAAAAGCCCCAAAGCCTGCCGCATCTAGCCAAAGGAGCAGCCTTGCAGGACAGAAAAAACTTAGACAATAGCCATTCCTCCCCAACCAGACATGACAGGAAGCATAGTGGTCCCACCCCACCCGCCAGCCAACGCTGAGGGGTGGGCCTAGACCTCCAGCCTTGCCTCCCACCAGGCTGTAACAAGGCCCCCCAACCACTCTGCTGTGGTGTCAGGGAAGGCAGAGCAGGGAGCCCAAACATTAGCACCCAGTGGGTCAGTGGAGACCATTTGGAAGCTTGTACTTATGCCCCCAGCCAGCCCACCCTTACCCAGATACTGTGATTTAATTGTCATGAAGTGTGACCTAAAGATCGGGGTTTTTAAATCTTCTCTGGAGATTCTAGTGTGAAGCTAAGTTTGAGAACCACTGACATAGAATAGGCGCCAGCAAACGATGGTCCGTGAGTCAGATCTGTCCAGCAGCCTGGCTGGTTTTTGTAAATAAATTGTTGTTGGAAGTCAGCCACACCCATTCATTTACATACGGTCTGAGGCTGCTTTTCTGCTCAAACACGAAGTTGAGTAATTGTCTCAGAGACTGTCTGGCCCACAAAGCCTAAAATATTTACTATTTGCCCCTTTACAGAAAAAGATGGCTGACCTCTGACCTAGAGGATGTTCTAGTTATCAAAGTCAACGTGATCCACTCTATGACTTGACTCTAAAAACTCAAACAATTTTTACTTTATTTAGTTACAGGATAGTTCTAGAAATAGGGCCTTTGTATGTATTTTAAGTGGGTCATCCCTGGTGGTATTTTCTTTAGCTCTTAGCTGTTCAATTTATGAGGAAGACTGACAAGTTAGTGAACACACAGAGGAAGGTGGCCAACATATTGAAGGATTCAGAAACCATGGCACAGGGGGTGCTGAGGGATCTGGAGTTCCTGTAGAGAGAAAAAAACAATGTGAGAGAGGAATATGATAACTGCCTTCAAATATTTGCAGGACTCTAACGTGCCTTAGGGTTTAGATTTATTTTATGTAACCTTCCAGTGGATGGAAGATGTAGGAAATTAGATTTGACACAGTATTAGATAGAATTTCTAACAATAAAAAATTTCCATGAGATTATTAACTTCCTCTCATTGAATATTCATGTGAGCTGATCCCTTTTAGCATCTGGGATATGTTGTACTGCTTCCTCACCCCATTACTTAGAGACTGTATTAGTCAGGGTAGGCTAATTGATATAATGCATAGATTGCAGGCTGCATTTGGTTGGTATATTCCATTTGCCTACAAGATCACCTATTCAACCCTGCCTTTCCCCCTCAGAGGATAACCTACAAGGGCTCTATCAATGGTACACCCTCTGGCTTCCCTTTCGTTTTCTCCAATAAAGAGCCCCTGCTGTGATCGGAGGGGAGGAGTGAAATGAAGGCTAGGCGTTGTCTGAGTCTCTCTCTGGGAAGGTGTCTTGGGCTGGCTGTGTCCTTGACAGAACAGCACTTCTCCAACAGCCTTTCCTCCCCTTGTCCCTTCAGGCTGCTGGTAGACCTAGGTCTCAGCACTATCCCCTGTGAATCCCCTCCATCCTGCCTGTACCCATGTAATTGGTCCATTTACAAACATAGGCATATCTCAGAGCTATTGCGAGTTCGCTTGCAGACCACCGCAATAAAGCAAGTATCACAATACAGTGAGTCACATGAATTTTTCGGTTTCCCAGTGCATGTAAAAGTTATGTTTACATTATACTGTAGTCTATTAAGTGTGCAATACCATTATGTCTAATAAAACAATGTACATACCTTAATTAAAAAATACTTTATTGCCAAAAATGGCTAACCATCATCTAAGCCATCAGCGAGTCATAATCTTTCTGCTGGGGGAGGGTCTTATAAAAAATGTAATGTCTGAGATAGGCAATAAAACAAAGTGCAATAAAATGAGGCTTGCCGGTAAACTCTCCTCAAATTATCCTAATCTGAGCGTGCTTTCTGACTTCTGTTAGTATGCTGACTGAAAGGCAGATATTGGCTCAACCACAAAGTTTATGTCTCACTCACAAAAGATTTCAAGTTGGGTGCACATGCCATTCTGGATCCAGGATGACATCGGCTCTACTATCTTCACACAAGTGTGCCCTGGAGTGTTGCCCTTCGTCAGTGGGAAGGGAAGATAAAGGATGAAGAAATGCCTGCGGGTGTCTTCTGTGAGCTGGATCTAGAAATGGCACACCTCATATTCACATTCCTTGCCTAGAACTCAGTAACATGGGCTCTCTTGACTCAGAGAAATGTAGTCAAATGGGGTGGGAAATGTCTAGCTCTGTGCCCAGGAAGAAGAGGGTGCAGATTTTGGTGAGTAGCTAGCAGTCTCTGCCAATGGCACGGACCATAAGTTGGAAGCAGTTGGTCACTTCTGGGTGGTTTCTGTTAGTAAGTCAACAGCAGGAGGGATTCAAGTCAGGTCAGAAGTGAGCTTCTGCTATGTCAGTCTGTAAACCTAAGTAAAATCCCTAGTACCCACCCGCTACATCCCATTTTTACTATGTAATTGGCCATTTTGTACAGGAATAGAAATCATATAGGAGGTCAGGCCTTTCTGCATGTGCAAAGAGGATGGGATATCTGAACATTTTTTGTCTCCTTCCTTGAATTTCATTATCTTCCTGCTCTAAATCAGTAGAACTAACACATCCTTTGATTTGTATGGGGCCACAGGACTCCCATAGGACAGAGATTGAAACCAGTCTGAAAATGTTAGTTAAAAAAGAACAGGTCTGATGTGCTGGGGGAGGCATAAAGAATGTCATTGCACAAATATAAAATGAGGCTTCTAAAAAAAATCTTTAATAAGGGGGATCCTAACTTAACAGACACATTAAAGTGGAAATTAAATGGTATTCCTGCATAGTAGTGAAAACTGTACATAAATGTACCCCGTGCACATCCCTAGAGGCACCTGCGTTGGTGGGAAGCTGGTAAATAGGAACTGTTGGTGCTTGGCCCAGATCTGTTTCACCAACTGGTGTTTGGTAAATAAGAGTTTTGACAGCCTAGCTCAGAGATACCCAAAGAGTTACACCATGGCCGGCCCATAGACCATCACTGACTGAAAAGAACACACATCCAGGCTCTCTTTCCTAAAGTTAAAATGACTTTGATGTCCTTCACGCTCCTGAGCTCCCTGTGGAATCACACCGAGCCTAAACTCACCAGAAACCATGTCTTTTTGAGTTTCCTTTGCTGCATTCCTCACGCCCACTGTCCTAGGAGGTCTGCCTCAATAAATCATTTCCATGAGAATCCCTGTCTCAGGCTCTGCATCCAGGGAAGCTGCTCCAAGGTAGCTGGAATAGGGACTCAAACTACTTGATAGGCAGGCTCCATCTTCCACTCCACCCTTGATCCATCACGGGTGCTCCTCCAGTCAGGCGATGGTGGAGCTCTAGAGGCATCACTGATCAAGGGAGCTTTAGTGTCATCTTATATGTGACCCAAACGTAACATCTGCCATACTGGTGATCCTAAATGCAGGGAAATAGGGGCCTGGGAGGGTAAGGATACCGGTGAGTGGTGGCAAAGACTGAAGGTTGAGATGGTGCTCTGGTTGTGATAGGCAGGGTACTAACTTAGAGAGGCAATTGGGTGAAATGGGAAACATCTTATGTTACCCAAAAGATAACACGGGTTGAGATCTGTAACTGGAACTGGGGGATGGCAGAAGAGTAGGCAACTCAAACTGCATGTGGGTCCCCATGGCCAGTGTCAGCTCTGGGATGCCAGAGCCCAGCACGGGGAGTAGGACTGAGATCTTGCCATTGGCAGGTGAAGGTTCTCTTTCTTAGGATCCATAAACTCATGAGGCTGGGACACGTGGTAAACAAGAGCGGGGCAAATAGACAACAGTGTGTGAGCCCCACCCCCTGAGGCTGCTGAAAATGAGGCTGGTGCTCCTGCGCTGAGGTCTTCTTCCCAAGGGGCGGGTGGAGTCAGGGAGACATCGGACCGTTCTCACGAGGGTGCTTTGTTCATTCTGAAACTGGAGCTAAGGTGCTTCCTCTACCTCCCAACAGAACATTGTTGTCAGGGTTGAATTCCAAGCTCCAGTGAATTACAGGATATAAGAAAAGAGTAATGAAGCTACATTTGCAACCTGGATGAACTTTATGCCTTTCTCATATTTCACTTTTATAATCTTTTAAAATATGAAGAATTGTGGTTTGTTTTCTTGATAGAAGTGATAGGGCTTGAGAAGAACCAGGTTTACAACTGGGGAGAAACAATGTGCTTGTTTGGGATGCAAATGGATCTGTATCCCTTTTCCTTTTGGCAGGAATTGTGCAGGCTTAGAAATAATATCATGATGAGGTAAAGGAAGTAAATAATTTATTATTGGATGAAAAACTTTATTTCCACTTATGTTGCATATTTAGTCATTTAAGTCAGGCTATGTTCAGCTTCCAGAGGCTCAGAAGTTCTAAGAATAGAAAGATATTCATCGAAAAGCCTCAGTGAAAAATTTTCAATTTATTTTGTCAAGACAGTGATAGAAACAATTTGTTAATTTAAAACTCAATTTTCAGATGTTTAAATGGATTCTGTAAACAGACTAGTTTGGGGCTCTGTGCAAAATGCTGCTCTTCCCTCCTCCTTGTTTCGGGGCCATTTAAGTTTCAACTGAGAAATTGTCTGACCACACCTGTTCAAACATACCATGTGGATTTCTACATTTCTGCACTTCTACAAATGTTCTCAATTTTTAAATGTGCTCTTCATCCCCATTAATCTGTAAACTCCTTGAGGGCATGGGATAAATTATTCATTTCTGAGCCCTCAAATTTAGCATAATGTCTGGGACATAATCCATGCTAAATATGCTCATTAAATAAGAGAATTAAAGAATGAAGGAGGAAAAGCAGATAGAGAATGAGTTGAGTGGCTTGGAGGTAGAGCTGAGAGGAAATATATGTAAGTACAAGAAATACAATTTTCATACTGAGATGAATTTTAACTCTTCCATGGATTTAAAAAAATGACAATAATGTTAAAGGCTGATCTCTCTACATGTGTGTATATATTCATATATCAAATCAGAATTTCTACATATTTCTTTGTATTTTCCCTGTAGGGGCAGCCTCAGCTCTAGAAAGTGATGACATATATATCTGGTTTATCAAATATTGATAAATGCTTAATGGAAATCAATGGAGGCTGCTTTTTGCATAAAAATGAGCTATATAACAAAACAGAGATCTAGATAAGAAGTACAAGAGGAAAAATTCAATCCTGGATCCAGAGTGATAGGAGTGACCAAAGGAATAAAGGTGAAGAGTGGATATTGAAAAAAAAGGAAGCAGTGAAGGGCAAAAATTATGCAAGGCAAAACATAGGAAGCCACCAAAACTGTTGTAGACAAGTTGGAAAAGGATAGAGATAGAACTTATGTTCCAAGCCCCGTGGCCGCTCACCTGGATCATTGTAATGGTCTCCTAACTGGCCTCCCTACCTCTGTCCTTATATACCTTATACTGAGTCTGAACATGGCTGCTAGAAGGACCCTGTGAAAACTCATCATATTATGTCACTCCTCTTCCTCCAGTGGCTTCCATCTTGTTCAAAGTAAAGAAAACAAGAGCTACGAAATTCTGCCTGCTCTCACCCAACCCTACCCTACCTTTCTGACCTCATCTCCGTGCTCTCTGCAATCTTGCTCGCTCAGTTCCACCTCATGGCATCCTTTGTAATCCACTTCAACACGCACATGATGGAGAACTGAATATTGTGCACGGGGAAGAAGTTGGGTAAGACTGTTCTCACTTTCTGCTCCTTCCTGTAAGTGGGGTGCTGAGATAGATGAAGACCTGCTCTGCTTCCTTGGCCTTCCTAGATTTGCTGTTAGAGAAGCCAAAGTTCTCTCTGTGACTGGGTCCAAGTAATCCAACATTGGGGAGGAGTGCTCTAGTTTCTTTCGTGTCACAGAGAGAGGGGTGGTGAGACGGAAGGCTGGATTCAGACACAGGTGAGTCTTGACCCTAACTCTCTCCCAATAGTACCAAAACCTCACCCCTGATCTCTGACAGAAGGGAGTGAACTGCATACTTTCTCTTTCACTATTGGCATCCTCCTCACACTTCTCACATCCCCTTGCTATTTCTCTCTTGGAACTTTTCCTCTTTATGCAAAAAAAAAAAAAAAAAAAAAAAAGAAAAGAAAAGAAGGAAGACTATGGTCATGGTCCAGGTTAGTGCCTTAGAGAAACTCTCATTTCATTCTCTCTTCAAGTGGATGATGGGAAAGGGAGGACACGTTTTTCTAAACAAAATTCAAGAGTCTGTGTTATTCCATACTCGTATGTTGATTAAGAAGAAAATAAGAGAGAGTTGGTTCTTTGTAATCTTATTTTATCCCAGTTATCTACATCTGTGATTTAATTCATAGTTTCTCTGAAATGGAGCTTAAGAAAAACATATAAATTCAACTATTTGAAAATTATTGAGTATAATTCATTTTTCAACTATGCAACAATCATCTCTTTGGCTTTTTCTTGGAAACATTCCTACCATCATTCTCTTCTTCTGTATCTACATAGAGACATGCTTCCTCACGTTTCCCTAAACCCTGCCTGCAGTGCTGTAGTCAGCTCATTTATTTTCATCTTCCAGCAAGGCTAAGAATGCATTGATACTTGTGGGTGAGCCAGACATCACATCTCTATAATCTCATAGAAAAGGTTGATCATCTTGTTGGGAGATCTTTTCTGCAGTAAATGTTGGAGTTGATGTGGAGGAGAAACTTGCTGTGTCCTTAGGTCCTCAGGTTAGTTATATCAGAAGCACCTTTATAAATCAAACAGGATCCTTCCTTTGATGAGCAAGTGAATATCAAGGCTGGCTGGCTGCCAGCACCCCGTGCATATCCTCCTCTCCCTGATCCTTGGCCACCATTCAGTCACTCCTTACTCTGACAGTTCATTGGCATCAGAACAACAACAGCAGAAGACCAGCTGTTTAGCACTAAGGGTTCCTATGATGAAGACACTATCATATCTGATTTGAGAATTGCTTTAAAAAAAGCAATAGTTTATCAAGAATTGCATTGGTGGATAACTGTGATTGAGACAGTCATCTATTTTTATATGCCCTTATGTCAAATGGGTATCATTTGAAATTCTCTTACAAAGATATAATCTCTATTCAGACAACACTCTACTTAATTCTACGCAGCCATTTGAGAAAATGGCGTCCAGCACATTTAAAAAAATCTGCTTCCAAAGCCGTGTTAGTTCCCTGTAGAGCTGTGAGGAATTTTTGTTTTCTACAGCTCAACTATTCCTTTGGGCAATTTTGTGTATTCATAGGTTCTTTGGTAAACACACACACATGGGAATACTTCACAACAGAAAGTAACAGTCAATGTGACTGTCACCCTTGCAAGGCTATTTGAAGACCAAACCCTGTTGGCTACAGCAATTAAGGAAATGCCCCCTGACATCTGGTCAACGATGGATACTTTGTGAAGCACTTATCCAAGAAATCATCACATGGACCCTAATGTGGATTCGACTTAGGGAAAACCAAGCACAGTTTGGGTTGGGCTTGCTTTTATCATTTCAGGGAATGACAATGAACATGTCAGAAATTCCCAGATTCCATTGTACCATTTCTACTCCCAATGTTACAGAGATCCCTAACCACAGCTCTTTCCTAGTGCTTACGCCGAGATCTATTCCCAGAAACTTCCATTAGATCAGATTCATTGAAGGACAAGTGAAGTCAGCACAGATTACTTCGTGAAACTGATCCCCCCCACGACAGTGGAAAATTCCACTGGATTGACACTCTCAAAGCCTGTTTGTTCCTTCATCTGACAAACATGTCTTGAGGATTCACAAGGGACTAGTTACTGTTTGAGGTCCAGAGATATAACAGTGCACAAAAGAGACGAAAACTCCTGCCTTCATGAAGTTTATATTCAAGGTAGAGAGACAAACAACAAAACCACATAAACAAGTAGTGCGTCGAGAGTTAGGTGTTAGCTGGTCCTGCGGAAGAAAGTAAAGCCGAGAAGGGGGTCAGGGAATGTGAGGTGTGGGGCAGAATGGCAGTTTTGAGTAGAATTTCTGAAAGACTATATGTATAAATAAGAATTTTGAAAATATTTTTAAACATTTAATTTTAATATATTTTAAAATTTTTCAAATATATCATGGAAGTGTTTTGTTTTCTGATTTGTTTGTTTTTAGTAATTGCAGAGGGAAGCTTATTCTTTAAAAAAATGGTGCTACATTTCCCATTGATTCCTGGTCAATCCAGAAATTCACAGAGAAGCTGTTTATACGGAAATGAGTAGGAACTAAATGAATGAACTAATGAGAGAATGAATGAAATGATGAGTTCACCCGGGAGAGGTTTCACAATAGGAGAGAGAGCCATGCTCACATCCATGGGGAAGGTGACACTTACAGGCAAGCCCCAGTCAGATGTTGGCCTGACCCACAAGGGAGACCAAAGGGTAGGCAGAGAAGGAGGAACTGAGGGCCAGAAAAAAGCACTTTCAGGGCTGGGAGCGAAGGAAGGGAGTGAGTGTCAAGAAGGAGGAAATGGTGAACAGCTTTAAAGGCTGCAGAGATCAAAGAGGATGGGAACAGGGAAAAGTCCCTGGATCTGATCACTAGAGGGTTATCAGTTGCTGAAAGAGCACTTTTAGGATAGGATGAAAGGCAGGCTTCCAGGGCTAGGGAGAGGGGAGCAAAGGGGAGGAGGGAGGCGGGCAGAGCCTGTCCACAGAAGGAGGCAGGACTTAGACCGTGGTCTACAGTGAAGGGCTCTGGGCTCTGAGTCCAGCTTCGATGTTGTCTTTTAGATGCATCTTTGTGCAAAAAAAAAAAAAAAAGATAATTTTTGAGAAGCAATATAATATATTGGAAAGATCACTGGATGTGGTCTGGAAGACCTGGGTGTTAGTCCCAGATCCACTGCTCAACCAGTCAGAACACTCTTAGAGACACAACTTGTTCATCTGCAGAATTAAGATAATACTCGTACTTCCAGAGAAAATGCGACAGTCAAAGGAAAGGGTATACATGAACCTGCTTGCAAACTAGAGAGCACTATCAAATATAAAGTGTCCCTGTCAATATGTTTTTCTTTGCAATGGTGTTGAGCTCAATACATCCTGGTTTTTTTCTCTTGTTTGTTTTACTGACAAAATCATTTTATTGCCCAAAAATTCACGGTATGGCCTTATGTAGTAAAGGAAAACTTGGAGTCAGAAGACCCCTGTTTTAACTCTCCCTTGACTCTCAGTGAGCAGCTTCTAAATACACGGCAGCCTATGTGGCTCTGCTCCTGAAAACCCTCCTAGTCAATCTCGTTGGCAAGACCTTTGTGATCTGGTGTTTTCCATCTGTCAGACTTGATCAATCTACTATCCACAATGTCCCCTCCATCAAAACCATTGCATGTGCCCAACGCTGTCATTTCTCTGTGTTTTGCTTGTGTTGTCACCTCAGTCTATGCCCCTTTCTTTACCTTCTTCCGTTATCAGCATTGCACTCAATTCTAAGTTACAGGTTGACATCCACTTTTTGGATCCTCCTATTTGGAGTTAATTGGTCTTTTCTCTGTTGTCCCATGGCACTTTCCTTATAGCACTTATTTCTTCTAATTGTATAACTGGTCGTTTACATATGTGTTTTCCCTGCTACTCTGAAAGCTGTTTGAGGACAAGAACCAAGACCTATTCATCACCATAACCCTATCACTAACTGAGTCCCCACAATTAGTATGTGGGGGGGCACCAAACACATGTTGGATCATGATCATCTACCCCTCATTGCCCATCTCTCTGTCTTAATCTCATCACCCATGAAACAAGGTTACTAAAGCAGGGAAATTCTAAGACCCCTCCTAGCTCTAATGTCTACAATTTCATGATCTTGTCCCTTTTCCCAGACTCTCCATTTCTTCCATTACAATCCATGTTCCTATATTCCCAGAAGCACATTGAATATAGTGATAATAAATACAAAATTGAAGTAGAAATAGCAATTTGCTAGGAAAAAACACACAATTTGTAATCTGAACACAAGTGTAAAGTGTGAAGGCTTCTCTGTGAGTCCATCTTCTATTACTAGGATTAGTAAAAAATTCATTCTCTACTCATATGTTTCAAAAGTGCTTCCAATATATAATTATTCACAAACTCAGACTCTTTGTGCTTGTAAGAATGACTGACTAACAGAAAAAAAAGTCTGGTGTGTCAGTGGATCCTGCAGATTTACACAGTGCTTTTTAAACAAGAAAATTTAATTTACTACCTAAAAATGTTATTTCCCCCTTTCTTCTTGATGAGAAAGCTATAAAATTTGTTGACATCCTATAGTAGGGAGGAGGAAACAATATCATATCTTATAGTTCATCCTGCCATCTCATCAGTGTGCTATTGTGCTGGTGGCTGCCCTGTAATATTAGTTTGCATTTTCTTTTACAGTAAAAGTTAATGCTGTACTGAAATCTTGCTTAATATTTACACTTGTGTGAGCCATCGAGATGATGCATTATCTTAAGTGCATTACCTCACCATGTCTGTGAATCAGCATCATTAGATCAGGATGAGATCATTTTTAAAGGAAGATTTAAAAGAAATCAGCGTTCTGGGAATTGATTGGGAAGGGGGAGAGACTCTGCTAATGATACTTAGCATTTATCCAAACCTTTTGACGCAGAGAGCTTTGTGAGCCTCTTACTGGAGCTCTGTGCATTTCAGTTCATGGAATTTGCATGATAATTGATGCAAAGTCATTATCTGTTCAAAACTTGGAACATACATTGGGATACATAAAGGTAATGAAAAGCTGTATGATTGGCGACTCTACAAGGAAGGGTCCCAGTTAGCAAAATTTCATATACTTTTCTCCCAAAGAAACTTCTTGAAGAATTAAAAATAAAAGATTTCTGGCATTGTTGAACCCTATAACAATTTTGTATATTTGGCGTCCAGCAGGTCCTGAAAGATCTCACTTACCTTGGCTCTATTACAAATGTTCCCTAGTGAACTGATCTTGGATAATTTCTCTGCATCAATCAACATTAACCGGATTGTAGCAATCTCAGGCATGCAGATCTGACTTCTTTTCTAATTTTTCTTTTATTACAAACACACGTGGCCAGAAAAACCATCACTCTCGTTGTATTGTATAGTCTTGGCTTCTTGCTAAGGAACTCTAAATTTGAGGATGAAATGGATATTTCTGTTGGTGAGGGAGAGGGCAGGAGAGAAGTAGTTATTTACAGAATTTACCAACCAGGGAATAAGATATGAATGTTGATACTTAATAGACTTGACCAAGTACTTAATGGTTACGAGGTGTATTCCTTTAAATTTCTTGATGCTCTCTCCTTAGCTTGTGCTCATAACTAACCACATATCCATCTCCCTCCCTAATTCAGATCTGCAGAGTTGGGTTTTGTTTTTTTTTTTTTGCTTTGGTGAGGAAAATTAGCCCTGAGCGAACATCTGTTGTCAGTCCCGCTCTGTTTGCTGGGGAAGACTGGCCCTGGGCTGACATCTGTGCCATCTTCCTCTACTTTATACGTGGGACACCTGCTACAGTGTGGCTTGATACTCGGTGCATAGATCCACACCAGAGATCCAAACCTGTGAATCCTGGGCCACTGAAGCAGAGCACGTGAACTTAACCACTACGCCACCAGGCCAGCCCCCAGATCTACAGAGTTTTAACAGTGTCTTTTTCCTATTGTTCATTGATGTCTTTGAAATAGTTTTATATAATCAGTTGGGGATACAGACACAGCAGTTTCCGAGTATTAGATATCATAGTGATTGAAAAGCAGGTTGATATAGTTCACCCTAGTTGAATGCTTCCGCTCATTCCAATGCAATTTAACAGTAATTTCATGCATTTCTAGAGCTCAGAGCTACAAGGGATGCTCAAGGCCATTGGGGTCACCTCCAGTGGCAGGCTCTTCTCCAGGGCATCCCTGAAAAGTAAGAGTTGTGCAGCTCTCCCTAAGCATATCCTACGAGGGAGCTCACTACCTCATCATGCAGTCCATTCCACTTTGGAACAGAATATACTGTGAAGACATTTTTCCACAGTTCATGTTTAAATCTTGGTGTCTGTGATTTCTGCTCCTAAGAAGAGTTACCTGTGCACTTCTCCATCTTTTGCATGTCTTTTTACACCTTGAGCTCTTTTGTTGATAGATCTTAAAGTAACTTGGTGTGACCCAAAGTGGTTGAGAAGCCATATCTAAAGAGAGTTGATCATGGGCGACCTACGGCAGCATAAGGACAACACAGTTTTAAGAAGTGAAGATGTTTTGTCTGGAGAAGACAGCTGTTGGGGAAAAAATACTTGCTGTCTTCAGGTATTTAAAGGACTGACATGATTAGCTCATGATTTCACTCATTCAGTGTGGCTCTGAATGACAGACTGTGTTCAGAATATGGAAGAAGGGACAAACTCAGTGACTTTTAAGGTCTTTTGTAGTGTAGCATAGTGGACAGGATATATGTAATTGTGAATCCCAGCGCAAAATGAAAATGGGTGATTGTTTAAAAAAAAAAGAAAAATTGCAATTAGAGGTGCTAAAATATAATTTTCTTTCCTTTTTTTCTGTTATCTCTCTCTTGACCTGTCGTTGAGTTTTTTTATCTGCTATTTAATGTCATGCTCCTTGGGAATAGGAATCTTGTGGGGCAAGTGTGGACACTTAGGGGTGCCTGAGACCTCTGCTCTGCCACTTGGCATGCGTGCATGACAATAGGTGGCCTGTTGGTTCCTCTTCCTGTCATCTGTGGAGTGACGTCTGTGCCCATGTCAGAGGTTGGAAAGTTGAGCCAAGGATTTCCCTTCCCGTGGGACCGCTGCCCCCACCCACATCAGATGAGTGACCTTCGAGAGTTTGCAACCTCTGCATGGGGATGTGCTTCCTACTGGATCAGAGTGGGTAAGAGGCTGACCTTCCAAGTTGCAGTTCAAACACCCTGTGGCTGCCAGCTCAGGGAGGGAGAGCCACCACTCAGCTTGTACCCAGGCCCCTGGGACATACCTGAGCCAAGCCCCTGATGCTTGCTCTGCTGTACCATCCGACTTCACTTAAAAAACGCAACTTCACAGAAAAAAATGTTAAGAATTTCAAGACAACAACAGCAGAGGATTAAACCCCAAGCACCAGGTCCTTCTGAGCTGTGGGTCTTGTGCACTTCTGCAGGTCCCACCCCCACAAAGCAGAAGCTGTGTAGTCGGTAAGAAGAGGCCTGTGGAGCCAGACTGCCAGAGGAAGAGTCCAGCTCCAACACTTCTTAGCTGTGAGTCGTTAGGCAAGCTAACCTCCTGGGGCCTGGATTTAGGCCTCAGTAAAACCTGGACTGTAACAGCACCTGTCTCACAGCATTCCGGGGAGGACCGAGTGCCTCCAACACTGTAAGTGCTGGATAAGTGTTTGCTCTCATTATTAGTAGTATCGTCATTGTTAATTCTTTCATAATTGTTTCTGATTCCATTACCCTGTGGTCCAAGAACTTGGTTTGTGTGATACGGATTATTTAAGATTCATCAAGAACGCCTAGTTTTCGGTCAATCTTTGTAAATTTGTCACTACCAGATGGTAATTGATTAAAGGAAGGACAAATAGTTAATGGACATAAAATATCTGCAATGGGGAAAAGATATGGAAACTTACAAAAAGTTGCATAAAACGAAAATTAAGAAGATTGAAGAAAAGAGTCACAGCTTCTTGCACCTGGAAGACCCTCACTCCATGTGGCTGCTTTACCAAAAATTGTAGACACACCTGTGCCCCAGGAAGATCTGAGCTGCCTTATCTTTGTAAGCAGAACACTTGGGCTGGCTGGATCTTTATGTATCTACACCGCCGTTCATTCAGACGCATCCTTTATGTGTTTATGTTGGCATCTTTATGTCAACCAGTTAATGGTCTCTTTGTTTCAATCATCCAGTTCTGTGTCTGTCAGAACAGAATACAGGAACTACATTTTTAAGCCTGATAAATTTTTGTTGACTGGCTTGCTTTTCAATTTTAGATGTAGATATGTTAAACTTTTCTCCTGTGATTATAATTCACTTCCTTATAATTTTGTCACTTTTTTGCTTTATGTATTTTGACATTATGTTGTCAGGGACATAAAAAATTTTGATTTTACATATTCTCGGTGGTGAAATGTTCATTTTATTATTACTTAGGATTCATTTTTATTCTAATTTTCCTAATATTAATATTTATACACTAGTTTACATTTGCTTACTATTTATATGGCATAACTTAATTGAGCATTTTGTGTTTTAATTTTATCCTAAGCTAGATGTTTACAAATCCAACTTGATAGTTTGTCTTTTAATAGTTTAGTTTAAGACAGTTATATTTAACGGTACTATTGATTGATAAATTTGGAATTATTTCTACTGTATTTTTTTAATTTCTATTTTTATCTTTTTCTTATTTCACTGCCTTCTCCTGGATTCACGGTTTTCTATAGTACCTTTATGCCCCTTAAGATGTTGCTTCTGTTCTTTTGGAGGGACCTATATATTACTGACATACAGTTGGCCCTCCGTATCCACGGGTTCCGTATCCACGGGTTCCATATCCACAGATTCCACCAACCACAGATCGTGTTCTGTGCTTAATATCCACGGTTGGTTGAATCCACAGATGCAGAACGCGCAGATACAGAGGGCAGACTAAGGGATTGGGGCTTCTGCAGATTTTGATATCTGCGAGGGGGTGGGGTTGGGGGTGGGGAGGAGTGTGTCATGAAACCCATCCCCCCAGGAGTACTGAGGGACGACTGTATATAACTATACTTTTTGCTTATGATTAAAATTATTTGGTATTTCCACCTTCCTCCTGACCCTGATTTAACTACTCATTGAATATTCCTTCCTGACATATTAATGTTGTTTAGAATTTTATTTTCCGTCTTTTATAATAAGAAATTGTTTTCTTTGAACAATGAATTGAGCACATGCATATTCAATTTATGGGCTCACTATTGTTCTTTCAGCCACGCCTTCTTACTGATTGGCTCTCCTACCTGCTAAAGTATACTCTTCACCAGTTCCTCTGGTGAGGGTGTGAGTCAGGGAGCAGTGGAAAAAAAGGAGGCCAACTCCCATAATCAGTTTGTGTTGGAAAATATCTTTATTTTGC
This sequence comes from Tapirus indicus, assembly GCA_031878705.1. Taxonomy (NCBI): domain Eukaryota; kingdom Metazoa; phylum Chordata; class Mammalia; order Perissodactyla; family Tapiridae; genus Tapirus; species Tapirus indicus. Next base: position 4,307,323 of record CM062923.1, on the reverse strand, counting down.
ACGTACGTCTTTTTTAACACGTTTGAATTTTAGACAATATTGATGGAAAGATGAGGTAGTTAAACGTATTATTATTCTTGAACTCCCTTCCTCATGATTTTTGTTAGGTATATTACTTTTAAATGTTCAAAGTATCTTCTCTAATGTGAATACACAGTTTGAGTTCTATATTTAAAGAGCTTCACATTCTTCAGCAGCAATTCTTTGATCGTAGTTCCCCCTTTCCTGGTATTTTTATTCCTTTTGTTGTTTGGCTTTCACTTTAATTAGACATTTCCAGAGACTGTTACTTCTGCATGATAGTTTAATTGCACACACAACTCTGGGTTGACAGGTCTTCAGCTGTATGGGGACACTTCTTCATTTTGTATACTGACATCTATTATTCCTAGTGAGAAGTATACTATCTGTCTAACTGTAGTTCTTTGGAGGTAATTTATTTTTTTTATTGTATTTGGGTGCACTTTCTAAATAAAAACTCTTTCTTGAATTCTTTGCAGAATTTAGTAATTTCTTATTCTCTCTCTGATATTCCCTTCATTCTCATCTGGGATTCTCCTTAAATGAATGGAGACATTTTTCAATTGTTGGAAGAATAGGTCATAAACTTATTTTTCAATTTCTCTCAAAAGTGTTCATTAAAAAAATAATAAACCATGTGTTTTTCTGTGCTATTTTCTCAAATGAGTTGTTAGTCTTATCTTCCATTTCACTAATTCTCTAATTATTTCCAGCCTTAAGTATGACCCATGTGTGATAGGCAGTATTCTAAGAACGACCCACACTGACCCCTCACTCTTGTGAAATCCCCCTCTCTTTGAGTGTGGATGGACCCTGTGAGCATGATGAGATATCACAGCTTGATTGTAAGTTATGAATTATATGGCTAAATGAAGATTATCTGAATGAGCCTAATCTAATTATTTGAACCCTTTAAAAGCAGAGCATTTCCTCTGGTTTTTAGCAGAAGAGGAAGTCAGAGAGTTGTGAAGCACAAAGGAAGTTGGTGTGCCATCACTGGCTTGGAAGATGGAGGGGGTCACAGGGGAAGGAATGCTGGCAGCATTGACAAAGTCAGAGTGGACTCAGCTGATGGCTGGCAAGGAAACGAGACCTCAGATCAATGGTGACAGGAAAGTGGACTCTGCCAACAACCTCAATGAGTCTGGAAGTAGATTCTTTTTCATACACATTGATTTCTCCTTGTGATGCCCTGAGCAGGGGAGCAGGAGAGCCCACCTGGCCTTCTGACGTATAAGTAAAGAGGTGTTGTTTAGGCGGCTAAGCTTGTGGTAATTTGTTATGCAGCAATAGAAAACTAATACTCCATCCACTACATTTGAAAAAAAATTCAGTGTCTACATTTTTCTTCCTCAAATTTGCAATTGCCTCTTTTATATAGTCACCAATAATCTAGTACTTATACTTGTTTTGTTTAAGATCGTCTTTGTAACAAAAGTTGTGTTTTTACCCTTTTGAACATCCTACCCATATTTAGCTTAAGGTCATAGCCTTCTATCACATGAACTCCATCTAGAGTGAATTCCTCTTCTGACTGTTTACTTTGTGTTTCTCAATACTAAATTATCATTAATTGGTCCTGATAATTTGGTTTGTAGTCATTTTGAGTACATTTTAACTCTTCTCTTTTCCTCTATCCCTTTGTGATTCTTCTTTCCTGTCCACAGAGCATGCATTGCCTCCACCTGCCTTCTGTCCTGCCCAGTCCACAACCACATCTGACAACAGTCGTTTAGGGCCTTGTCTCAGAGTGCTGTTGGGGATATGGCTGATCCAATTACAAAGAGCCCGTGAGAATCTTGGCTCACCTTCTTCTCACAAGACTGTCCTGTGTCCTCTCCCTCCCTAGTTGACAACCATTTTTGGCCCCTTTTAAAATAAGGAAAAACTTCACCAGGCATCTGGCAGTAAGGGGTAAGCCTGGAGGGAGCACCCTGCTTCCTTTTACATGTTGGAGGCTGACCCACTTCCAAACCTAGTGGATGTCCAGCTTCAGCTCCATTTGCCTGTTTTTAGTTTTTGCTAAGGAAGATTAGCCCTGAGCTCACGTCTGTTGCCAATCTTCCTCCTTTTTTTCTTTTCCCTTGAGGAAGATTAGCCCTGAGATAACATCTGTGCTGATCTTCCTCTACTTTATTTATGGGTCGCCACCACAGAATGGCTGATGAATAGTGTAGGTCTGTGCCCGGGATCCAAACCCACGAACCTGGGCCACCAAAGTGGAGTACACTGAACTTAACCACTATGCCACAGGGCAGGCCCCTCCATTTGCCTTTTGAACTTTGTATCCAGCTCACAAGAATGCAGGAGCCTTGTTTTAGAGTGAGGCATTGTTTTACTGTTATTCTCTGCCACTATTTTACCCATCAATGTGCCTTGAGCAGAGCAGTTGGTCAAGAGGTGAACTCTAGTGCCATCTTGGCTAGAAGCCCCAGTCATTATGTCTTTTTTGATTTAGTTGTCTCCAAAGCAAAGATGATATCTGCCCTGCTTACTTCAGAAGGTGTCAAGAGAGTCAAGTGGGACGAGGTATCTGAAAGTGCTTTGAAAACTGTAACATTTTAATAAAAATATTAAAAGGCAGCATTGGAAATCCTATGTGACAACTTGTGTCTATGACCAAATGCTGGCAATGTCACATGGAAGGAGACATAGCTTTTTTAATGCCTTTTACTTAAGAAGATTCGACTTGGACACTGAGGGAACCAGCTGGTAAACACAATAAATTAATGACAATTCAAGGTCTCAATCTATGGGATTTGTGCTCTCTTTGACACTTGCCAAAAGGCAGTATTTTGAGAGCAGTCACAAATTTCACGTACTATAGACTTTTGGTTCAAATCTGTGAAATGTCCTTGAATATTCAGAATCTATGCAGACAAGTTGGAAAATAGTTTTAGATCATTTTTAATGGAGAATTACATGAAAGAGCATGTTTACTTCTCATGTGGCTTTGCAGCTGGAAAGGAAAAAAAAATAAAGAATTCTCAGGATATATGTTGGATACAAATAGACTTGTTTCCAGACAGCCAAGTGGTAGGTTTTATTAAAAGGGACCAGATGTTTTTAGGCAATGAATGAATTTATTCTGTTTCATTTTTTATCCAAATAATCCAGAACCTTGTATATACACTGTTACCACATGGACCTAACCCAATATTCTTTAAGTTGAAAAACCTTCAAATGAGCTAGGGCCTGTGTTTCTAAAAGGCACTCTGCAGAATTGTGGTCACCTCGGGCAGGGAGTCCAGGACACTGAAATCGAGCAGGTCCCAAAGGGAGGAACAGGTACTTCTTTCCATCAATGACCAACTCCCAGCACCGAGGCAGACACATCATGCAGAGAATGTGGCCCCATGTGAAGCATCACAAGAAGAGACTAGTGCTGGGAAGTTACAAGAAGTGGTAGAACACAGGTCCATCCCAGAGGACAGAGAGAATCCCCAGGGATCAGGGATAAGTTACAGAAAAGTACTCACAGATGCCACGCTGTCAATGCATAGAGGCATATGGTTTGTGTTCAGTATTTCTAGAAGCAGAAGTAGGGACTCAACTATTACATCAGATTTTAGGGTTGGGACCCACACATGCTGGAAGTGACGAAAGTGAAGCACAGCCTGGAAAAGCATGGCAACGAAGGAGACTGGCATTTTTTGAAATCCTACCTATTCCAAGGACTGTGCAGGGCTATTTGTATTATTTAAACCTAACAATAATTCTACAAAACAAACCTTATTAGCCTTATTATAAAGGCGAAGGAAATGGAAGTAAAGATTGATTGCAAGGGTTAAACGTGTGTACGCAGACTAGCACAGCATCTGTGACATAATTGGTGTTAGACAGTTGTAAATGTGCTGTGTTACACCGTCCAGGAACACTGACCTCTGAACTCTCAAACAATTTAGGCTGCTGGCCACAGGCAGAGAAATCTCAGTGAGGAGAGGTCTGTCCCCTTTCATCTCTGCTCGAAAAGTGCCCAGTTCTAACCTGAACACATCTCTCTCTTTTATTATGTTACTAAAAGCAGCAAGGAATAGTCAACACATCCGGACCTTCTGAGTTTTACTGACCTTTTCTTGGAGCAGCATTCTCAGTCTTTTGAGTTACTTCCAATGACAGACTTTTTTGATATATGATGAAATTGATATTTTGATATTTGGTATTGTGCCATAGCATCACAGAGCACACCGGATTCCTGGTGTCAAATATTCGTGTCTACACTGCCCACCATCCAGCTAGTGAATCCATGTCAGTTATTCCAGTTTCGTTTTTGTTCTAGAAGCATCCTACTTCCAGGGACCAACCTGTGTTAGTTAGGATACTGACCAAGTTACTATAACAAAGAGATCCAAAAATACAGCAGCTTAAGTAAGACCGTGGAAGTTTCGTTCTCTCTCCATTAGGGTTCAGAGCCGTGGGCGGCATCCTGAGAATGTGGCTTTGGTGCAGGTCTAGTTTTGCTAACTCTTGACCTGTGGGAAAGCGGGGAGACAGTTCAGGGAAACTGCCTTTAGGGTGATAATCTGCAAATTGTACACATGCCCTCTGTTCCACCAATGGCCCAAACTCAACCACGTGCCCGCACCTACCTCCGAGGAGGCTTGGAGATGCAGTCAGTCGCTGGGCAGCCACCTGCCAGCTAAAATCAGGAAACTTATTCTACTAAAAGGGAAAATGTCAAGAAGAAAACAGGGGAGAGTTATAAGTGACAAGTATGCCTTCTTTTCTCTCCATTTCCTCAGGATTCTGCCCTGATGGCATTTAGAATACTTTCTTATAATTGCTTATTAATGGTTTCTTTTATCCTCTCACTCTAAATTCCATGAGAGGCTGGGCCATGTCTCTTACTCACCATTTAGCTACCTCTCTGGTGCCTGGTCTGGAACTTATGAGCACTTGAAAGATTGTGTTGAAGCCATATTATTCAACATAGCCACAGTTAAATATTATATGTGAGGCCAGGACGTAATTAATTGGACGAATGGGTAGAGACATCTTGCAAGAGAAATGGGAAACACAGATTATTTTAACTGAAGATTTATAGTTCTTAAGTACATTTATTCTTAAATATATTTAACAACCAAGAAATTTGATTTTTAATGTCACATCTTATAACACTTCATTGATACACTACTTTAGCACTTTCTCATTGTGTTACAGTGATCTGTCCTCCTGCCCTGCCTCTACAGGGTGGACTATTAGGGGCACATGCTGGACGTCAGCCTTGTATCTCCAGCACGTGTCAGAGAGGACAAGACATAGTAGGTGTTCACTAAACATACGCTGGATGAATAATGGGATAGACCCTAAAATTGACCAAACCCGCTTAATAGACAGTCCCACATACAGACTTTGGGCGGATGAATCATGTAGATCACTGTGGGTGGGATGATCTCTAGTGTTACTGACACAGGATTTTTTTTATAACCAGCCAATTTCTCATAGTTCAAAGTGAATTTCAGTTCACCCCACAGCAAGTTGCCCAGAGTTACAAAGCAGCATCTGTGGACTACCCAGAAAACTGCAGGTTCTGTGTAGATTGTGACCCTTGTCCTGCACAACTGACATCTCACGTTATGTGGAATGTTACACTGCTTGTAGCTTGTGATTGTTGTGGTCTTATCAGAGTAAAGTTAAAAAGCAAAAGAGCTCAGTTAAAATTCCAGATGTATGTGTATATGTGGTGTAAATATGTGTGTGTATATATAAAATATATGACTGTATGTATATATAGCATATACAATCTAATATAATTACACCTAATATAATCATAAATATATATAATTATATATAACATAATCACTTATATATGTTATATATTTATATTATATATTTATAATTACATGTAATATACAAATATTACATTTGTATCACATTATTATATTTTAATAATATAATTATACAATATATAATAATGTATCATACTAGATTATTACATATATACTGTTATTATGTGTACATATATTACATATATACTATACATTATATGTACACACATTATATGTATATATATATTATATACACACACATATGAAATTTTAACTGAGATCTTTTGTGTTTTAACTTGTGACTCTGGTGATTCCGTAACCCAAATGGATGATTGCTCCCAGCCCCCATTATGGGGCATGATGGACACTTTATTTTGAAAGGTGAAGTGGATCTTAGGGTCCAGTGGTAAAACAAAGTTGGAATAAAAATAGAAAGTCTCATCTGGGCAGCCTGGCCTGGGTCGGCTTCCTGCTTGAATCAGGATTTAAAAAGATCCTTCAATGAGGGGAAGGAAGCTTGGTGGCTGGGATGTGGGAGGTCACAATCCGTGTCTATGTGTGCGCACACACACACATGCACGCACACACCCGTGCACCAGCACAGAAGGGAAACATTGAGGGTAGGAGAAATAGGATGAGAGCCTACAGATGTTCAGTGGGAAGCCCAGTTGGAGAGGAAATGGGGGATGAGGAAGAAGAAGGTTATTTTTTCTGCCACATTGGGTTGGGGGCTATTTAAAAGTTTTGCTGTCTACACTGGTGCTTGTACAGGAGAGTTGACCTATTATGCTGCTTCTGGAGCTTGATAGAGTCATAGGAAAAGGAGAATCCTGCCTCTTCCAGGAATTCTATTTGATTCTAGAGCCCATGGAAGAACCGCCTTGCAGAGCAAAGGGCCACCTTGCCTCAGGAAGTCAGGCAGTTTTACTGCTATTACTTGAAGGCAGCCTGCTGCGGGAAAGAACGTGTAGCGACACAGTCTGGATCCCAAGTTCAGCAGAACTTACTCTGTGATGGCTTTGCCTTAGTTTCTTCATCCATCAAGTGGCCCTAAAAACATAATTTCCTGGCCTGTTCTGCAAGGCTACCTGGAGGAAGAAAGAAGAAGAAAACATTTTAAAAAGTGTTTTAGAAGCTGTTAAAAAACCAGTCAAGTGCGCCTCTGCATATGTTTCTCTGTGTGTATTTCTACCGCTTGTATTTGAACGTTGTAACGTGGGGAGTCCTAACCACCTCACCTTGTGATGAAGCTAGACAGCTTCATCTTCATCTCTAGAAAGCTAGTGTGTTCATGCTAGTGCCAGGAACAGAGGAGGTGCTCAGAAAAGTGCTAGGAGACTATGAATATAAAATGAGAATGAGTATGAACAGACCATCTGAACATCTTCCAGAAGTTCACATGTTCATCTCTGGGGATGTTCCTTGAACTCAAAGAACAGGCCTACGGTAGACAACGTTCTTGTGAGAAATACTCTAGAAGTCAAGCTCTTTCCAGAAAGAATTTAGAGGAGGAATGAGTGTTACAATTTCAATCCCATTACGCCCTGAAATTTGTCATTTCTGAGGACACTTACCTTTGGCTTTTACTGATTTCAAATAGGTGGTTCTTGGATTTCATCTCAGTAGATCTTAAGACAAAACAATACCCTATTATTTTAATAGGCGAAGCCTACCATTCAAAATATATTTGCAGAACAGACAGCTGAAGGAAGGGTATTGTCTTAAAAGTTAGGGATCTTGTAAGGATTTTACAGAGGATGAATTTTAAAAAATTGCTAGATGAGAAAATTTTCTAGCTTTTCCTACTTTTATTAACATTTATCTTCTGCTTTGATGTGATAAATTGTCTTGGTTTAGCAAGATTTGGAAGTTTTACTTCCATCTAAGTTTTCCCACATTTGGGAAGTGATATATAACTTTCCTTATCTCTAAAATCCCAGATGTGATTTCTATGAAATTGTGTAAGCACTATCTTAAAAATAGGTTTAAAACAAAGGATTCTGTGTGTGTTTATTCATTCACTAACTTATTTCTGCTTCAACCAAAAGAAAAGGCTCATGACCCTCTCTTTCATGCGCCCTGTGCGCATCGTCCTTCCCACGGTGAAGTCAAGGAAAGTCGGATGAACCAGTTCTCCTCTGGGTTGGCAAGTCTTTCCGTAACTCGGGCTACCTACAGACGGGCAGGATGGCCTTTGGGTTAGCGCTTGGAAATATTAGGTAAGGTTCCTGCAACCAGTTTTCTAAATGAACTCCAGTCCCGCCGCGTGGAAATCCGCGCCGGAATTTGCGGGCCCCGGGCGCCCCTGCAGAAGGAGGAGCCCGGCTCCCCAGGAAGGCTGTGCGGGCCAGTGCGCAGCGCCGCCTGCCTCCTGCGGGCTCCGCGGCCGGCGGTCCGGACCTGCGCCGACCGGCGGGGTAAGCGTATCTTCTCAGCCCAGCTCGAGGGCTCTGGGGGGTGTGCAAAGTGAATTTTAAAAAGTAATCGTGAGGGGCTTGCACCCCGTGTCCCACTCAGGAACTCCGTGCTGTGACGGCTGTTTGAGGGGAGAGAGGGTGTTGTTTCCGGAGCCTCCTTCCTCCTCCTGACAAACATGACACACACGACCTCCTCAAAGGGCTCTCATCACAGCCAAGATTTTGTGTGTTTGTTGCTGGAATTCTAACGTCTTTGCTTTGCAGCATCTGCTGTTCCCTTACTGTTCCCTTGCACAAACGCTAGAGATGAAACGTGTGGTTTTTCTTTTTTGGGGAGGGGGAGTTGTTTTTGTTTTTGATTAACTTCACCTGGATAACTATTACTCAATATTATGCAGAAAACAGACTTTTACATTTTATTAACTATCCTATTTATAAAATAGTCTCATATACTTGTTAACCTTAATCTAATGGACAAACTCGTCCTTCATTGTGTACATATTAATAAGGTACATGCAGGTCAGTAAGATACAGAATCTGCAGACTCGGCCCTCAAACCCTCTCCCAGACACTTTGCCCTTCTCATGCAGTTCATGAAATCATTGCAGAAATTTCAGAAGCATCCCTAATACTCAGTATAAAAGATACTAACAGATGTTAAAAATAATCATAGAGTTGTAGAGATCAAATATTCCAGAGAGCTCTACATTGACCTATTCTCTGTGGAACGCTTTCACTTGTGATCGTCAAAGTGTTGAGAACTTTTAGTTAGGGAAGTGATGTCACAATCTATGTATCAATTGACTTTTTCTTAATGTGATTTATAAAGGCGTTAACCAAAATGCCTAACACTCAGTACAACTTCACGAACGTGTATTTAGCCCCCACATCGTGTGAGACGATGCTCAGGGTCGTGCAGGGAGGCACAGCTCAGATATGGTCCCTGTCATCAAGTAGTAAACTCCCACCACTGCTTAAAACAATTGTTTAAATTTCTTATTCAGACTCATTTAAACAGTTGGAGTCAAATAAAAAAATAGTAATTTATATCCATAGTCTCACTCTGAATGGATGCTCCTTAAAGCCCAGCCAAATCCACGTGGGGTGCCATTTTGTTCTCAGGTGGGGTATTTCTAGAAATATGACCAAGATATAAAAGAAAATTTCAAACGTAATTAAAGCATTGGAGGTTAGCATTAAAGGAACGGCAATTTAGGGATGCACAGACTTCTACGAGGGTTTGGATTACCTCGGAGTTTATAATTCCAGGAAGGCTAACCTGCAGTAACCGTGAAGTGTACCACAAGCTCCTTCATTTATTGAGCCTGCAAGTATTTGTTAAGCACTTACACACATTACTTTTTCTCTTTTATGACTCTTTATCTTTCCCCCTGAAATGCAGGCCATCATAATAACCGTAGAGGATGTAAGAACTTAAAGGAATGCCGAGTTCACTGAGTTCAATTTTCTGATTTCCTTAAGAGAAGACTGAAGTCCTTCGAAATAAGTGGCTTTCAAGATTCACAAAGTAAATGATTACCAAAGCCAGCACTTTTTAAAATTATACTTCTTTCTATTAATCACCACCTTGTCCTAATCAATACTAACTCTATTGTATACCTTTTCCCCTGGGGTTTTCTGTCCATGGAAAGCTTTTGAATTAACAAATGTTTCTTCTAGAGTTTAGAATATAAACCAATAAGATGGTAGACGGCTGGGTTAAAAGAAGGAAGACTTTTACAAAAAAAGAGCCCCCTTGTCATTCTAATAGTATGCACATTTCAACTAGTCTTTAGCAGACAACAGTCTCCAAAATTGTGGTGCAGCCCGGAGAAATCATAATACTGGGATTTCTAACATTGTGGTAATGGAAGTGTGTGAGAGTGTGTGTGTGTATGTGTGCCGCACTGTGGTTGCCCTCTCCAGTAGAAAGTTGAGGTATTACTTACTCATGGTGTTTGTCAAATCCTATTTCATATGACAGAACTATGGTGTTCACAGAGAGAAGGCTTAGAGACCCTTTCTCTTCTGGGCTGAGCTGGCTACAGATGGATCACTGTGTGTCTCTGTGACATGTGTAAACCTTTGAGGGACACAGCATGCTGGGTGAACTTGAAGCAAACACAGCAGTTTGGTCATTTCTAAATACCTGAAGGCATATAATTTAGAAAACTCTCATTGCATAGCCTACGGCTCTAGGCTCAGGTACGGAGAGGCAAATTTTGGTTTAGTAAGGAAGATTTTAGAATTTTATAAAAACAAAATTAGCTTCCTTAAGAAGCCAAGAATTCATTGACTTAAAGGTTTTTAAAGGCAAGAAAACTTTTGCTTTGGGGATGTGGTCGAAGAGCATTCTGCTTTGGGTAGGGAGTTCTACCTGACAACTTCTATCCAGCTGCCTTATTGGTCTGTGCATAGAGCTGTGCCCTCTCCGAATCCAGCTGGCCTCATGCCACCGTGCACAGGTAGCGCACCTAGGGGTGTGTGGGGACAGGGAGGAACACCTGCTGCAGTTTGCCTATTCTCAAGGTAGACTTGCTCACCAGCAAACAGAGTCCAACTCACCAACATTCCTTGCAGCTCCAGGGTGACAAACTCTATGGCAACGAATCAAAAGGGGCATGTTGGGCACAGGCCGATGAGTTCCAACAGGATCCCAGGGACAGAATGAGAATTGGGATGATTCCAATTTGTCTCTGTGAAGCAATATTCTTCAGGAGTCTTACAATTCTTCCTACTGAGCTTGGTACCAAGGGATAATGGTCACAATACCCACAGCAGTCATCCTGCTACACACGGTCGTTATCATCGCCATAACTGTGGCCATCACCCAGATCACCGGTCTGAACTGTGGCTGAGCTATGCGTCATCGGAGGCTGTGGGAGTTATGGGCACACCTTTCTGAGAGATCCACTTGGTTAGAGATTTGACAAGATCCATCTTGTGCTAACAAGGGCCTTCTGCTCTCTGCTTCTCTCACAATTTTATTATAACATATTATTATATTATATTATACTACATATTAACAAATTTTGATTATAATGTTATACATTAAATTATTCTATTATATTATCTCAACTACTCAAAGAATGGTGAGATGTCATGAAAATAAGCTAATTGGTCTTTATGTTGGAGCTCTCAAGTGGACAACAGTCTAGGAAAGTTAGCCACTTCCTTCCCTCCTGGGAATGCCTGTGTGTCCATTCACTGGTCAGTGATGACGATTGACCTACCTGGAGAAGGATCCTGTGTGAAGGCTGCTGGGCGTGCTGACGATATGTTGGATGGATGGTGATTCGAAGGAACTTTACCTCCATGGGACCACACTGGTGAGGCCGGAGGTGTTGTTTGGAGACCATCTTACCCACCCAAGTTTCAGCCGCGTTGGCTCACATTTTTATCAGTGACAGATGGAAGTTTGTGGGAGGGCCATGAACTTCTATTCAATGGTTTGTTTTAGAACTAAAAGACTCATACCCTTATAAATTGAATTTACATTTTCTTTCCGCTAATTCTTTGCCTTCTCCTTTTTTCCCCATATCCCTCTTTCCTTTTTTTTTTTTTTTTAACATTTTATTTTTCAGATTAGTTTAGGTTCACAGCAAAATTAAGAGGAAGGTACAGAGATTTTCCAGATACCCTTTGTCCCCTGACATGGAGGTCTTCTCCCATTATCATCACCCCCCACCAGAGCGGTACATTTGTTACAGTTGATGAACCTACACTGACTCATCGTCATAACCCAAAGTCCACAGTTTGCATTCGGGTTCTCTCTTGGTGTTGTATGTTCCGTGGCTTTGGAACTTATCTGCCCTTCCCTCCTGCTTTCTCTCTCTTCCACTTTTCTCATCCCTTCCTGGTCCTCCCAGGACCTCCCCTTGAGGGCCCTGCCTTAGCCCCTGCCCTCTTGTGAATGACAGTGTGTCTAGCCCTTCGGGAGCAGAGTCTTTGCATCTCCTTATCAAAAGGTAAACGCTTTCCAGAATGTTATCTTTCTTCGATTCTCACGATGCTCGTGGTATAATGTTTTGTACTGTACATTTCTCACTCCTTGAATGTAATCTGAGTCTTACTAGCACGTCACATTCATGGGACCATTTCTGTTCTGTCACATCTCAAGGTGGCTACATGTTAGAGAAAGAGAGAGAGATTTGTGAATTCCGCAGCCTTAGATAGTTGTCTCTAGGCTTGTGACAAGAAGGAAAGAAAGCAAGAAGGGAGGAAGGAAGGAAGAAAGGAAGGAGGGAGAGAGGAGAACTTTACTAATAAATTTTTAGTTCATCCAGATCTGAAGTCTTTTGTGAAGAGCAACAGGAAACTTATTCTCACACCTGGCTCTGTGGAATCAGACTTAGAAGCAGAACGATCTCTTTAAAATCTCCGCGTAGGGCTGATAAGGAAGGCTGCATATTCCTCATGAGACGTCATGCCTAATTTCAGGCAGCCTGGGATCAGTTACTCTTGTGTATTTTATTTTAACTTCGACAGAGGCTTTAGTCCTTGACTGGAAAGTAAGAAAGGACTTTCCACCACCTTATAAATATATCCTTCTTTAGGCTGCTTTTTCGAGTATCAGAAAGTGTATCTCCCCAAACACTGTGTAAGCAGGTCAGGACAGATGACTCCCGTGTGGCTGAAGAGGCCTGAATGCAATTGGAATTCTTGTCTAGCAGAGGAATTGGCGGCTCAGACGGAGAAACGGAAGCTTTGTGAAGGAGGGGCCAACATGAGCTTATTCAGCAGTCTCCAAACGGCCTGCAAGGGCGAGGGGCAGGGATGAAATGGGCAGCAGTCGCTGTGCCGCCCGGAGAAGCGCAGGCCCCCTTCATGCCCATTTCTTCCTCAGTTTCCGCCGACTGATCACAGGTCTGGCTGGGCAGGTGATCACAGCTGTCTCTTCCCATCTTCCCTACGGCTGGGTCCCTAGGACCCTTGTGCACTGAAGATACACATTTAAACATCGCAAATCCTCTAATAAGGACTTCTCTCTGTTTCTCTTCCCACCTTCATTCTATCCCTTCATAAAATCTTCGCAAATAATATTTTGAAGTAATCCATGTATTTAATTGCCACAGAAATATTTCTTCAGTAATACCTTCCTTCACTTCTTTGAGCTCTTAATTTTTAAAAATACCATGGAACACCTATTCCTTAAACACTGTCCCATTCTCATATTTTTATATTACCAAATCAGATAATTCCTGCTGGATTTTTTTCCCCAAGGGATATAATAAAATTATATATACTTTTAATTCTTCAGTATCCTACTCAATTCAGCCCTGCCTGCTATATCATGCATTCAACTCCTTTTTAAAGAGAATATATCATTGTATTTTCAGATATATGATTTTTCTTGTTGGTTTGACAATATGGGATATAGACTCTAACAGCAAAGTATATGTCTTCCCTTGACACAAACTTCCTTCAGGTCAGCTTTCTTTACTTTTTCTCTTAGAGTAAAATAAAACCTGTCCAAAGCTTAGCAGAAGCAAAGTAAACTAACTTGGAAATACATTTCATGCTGAATGGCAGAGAGGGGCCCTTGCCCTCTCCCGAATCCTAGCCTGGGGGCTTCTTAGAATTCGGTTGATTGTTTCCTTGGGGAGGAGGAGCCCTCCACATTCCTCCTGAAGCTTTTGGACTCTCCCTTTTAATCCTCTCTCAAATGGCACAAGTCAGAAAGCCTCTCCACTTACTGAAGCATAAGCTCCCTCTTGTCACAGTGAAGCACCTCCCGGGGAAGGTGACCGGTGGCTCTAAGGGCAGGGGATATAGTGACCTTCTATTTCACAGGACTCTCCCATTCCAAGGGCGGTGTTCCACTAGTAAACCAGGTGTCCCAATTTCATGTTTACAAGATGTGGTCTTTGGGAGAGAAACATACCATTTCCATGAGTTTATTTAAATGTTGATCTGCTTTTCTCCAAACGGTGAAGCCAAAGCAGACTTTTTTCCCCTCTGTTGCAGAGGGCATGGATTCATCAGCTTTCTTCTCTAGAGAGAAATGAAGAATGAAGGCTATAGATTCTCAAAGAAACCTCTGTGGATTTTTTTAAAGAAAATAAAATTAGGATAGACCCAATAGGGAGCCCATAATCATGTCGTTTCGGGAGCTATGAGCACTTTTATCATGTTTTCTCTTATTGTCTAAACCAGAAAAATTTTGTATCATGTCTGGGTCTTGTTTTTCTCACCTATCGAATAGACTAGACAAGGTGAAATATAAGTTCCTAAATCATTTTATAGTCTGTGAGTGGAAATCAGTCTTTTAAAAAATATTAAGCGCTCTCCCCTAACAGAGAATGATGATGAGGGGCTGTTCTGCACACCCTCGTGTGTAACCCTCTCAAGTGTGAGCCAGAACAAAGAGACCTGAGGGATGGGTTTCTCTAAAATCTGAAGAAGTTCAGGAAGATCTGTCTTCATCTTCCCTCTAAACGGTGTGTCGAAAAGCCCACAAAGTTTGCTAGTTTTTCACACTGGTGAGCTAATAGATTACATTGAACTGAATCCCAACTAATGGTCTGTAGTTTTCATTTGGGAAATTAGTAATTTCAGATTTAGGAGAATTTCTATTCAGTTCTGTCATATAATTCACATCTACAAAGATAAGTATAAACATGTAGCCTAGTTAGAGATGTCTACTAACTGTACGGTGGAAAAAAACTTCCTTCTCTTTATCATACTTACAACTAAAATGTTCATGACTGCCCTCATAAATCCACCAGGGGGTGCTAACCCCCATTGAAAACAGAGGGTGGTGATCTGAATCACTTGACTGTTCTCAGCCCAATGGAAGACATCTGCCTTAACCAGGAACACCACAATTATTCTAAAATGTCATTATTTTGATTATGTCAAGAGAATAACGTTTTTAAAGAGTGCATTTTGATTTAAAAATGGTTGCCTATGAATATATAATTTTTAATAGGTATAAAAACACTAATTGGATCAAATCCATCATAATATCATTTCAGACATGTTTATATTGTTGCATTAATTTAAAGAAGTCTAGAAAATAGATAAAACTCTGGCTGAAGAAAAGTGTCGATCTTGAACATTTTTTGTTAGCTATTTTTCCAGAAAATCCACCAAATTAACACATGCTGGTGGACAGCACGTAATGATCCTGGCTTTTAAAATCTTTTTAATGACAACATTTGGTCATGACTATGAAAGAGAACACAATCAAATTAATGCCACTCTCAAGCCTGCAGATTCTAAATTTGGAATCATAAAAATACTGTGATTTTCCATAATTTTCATTTATGATAAAATATTTCTATGATACAAAGAAAAAGGAATAATCTACATGGCTTGTGAGCTGAGATAATTAGCACATTTTGATATAAATAAGCAATATATTTCTTACTCTTAAAATTGTTCCGAGTTCAAAAATTTATATGTATGCTTTCCCTCTCAGTGAGTGTTGTAAACAGTTAAAATAAACATTCAGGTACTATTAGAAAAAGACTAGTTTGTTTGTTACTTTAAAACAGTAGTTTTTCCAGTAATGATTTGTATTCCATGCCCTTCTCCTTCACCAAATGTCTGAAGCATGGTTCATGTTTAATTTAAGAGAATTTAATAGAAAATCTAAGCCTTGGTTTATCAGGAGGACACACACAACTTACATTTGAAAGTTTAGATTTGGACATATGGAAGTTTATTTTTTAATTTTAATGTCCAATTAATATGAAACCAACACTCTGCTTTTAAAGGTGATAAAATAAACAGGCAAATTTTAGATTTTCTATCTTTCCTTTGTTCTTCAGTTTCTGTGATTTGGACATATTACCCTGGACACACTATCAAATTGCCTGAGATACCTTTCCTCCTGCCTTTTTAGCCAGCTGTGAGCCTAGTGTGTGAGTACCCATGGTGTGTGTGTGAGTGCATATGTGCCTGTGAGTGTGTGTGTGAGTGTGTGTGGGAGGGCACACGGAACAGATCGCATGCATGGCAAAGAAAAAGGAGAGTTGGTTTTCTTTTTGACTTTGGCTTTAAACTTTTCAATCTGTGTTTTACCAATATAAAGTGATTGGACCAGACGTTTTGTAATATTCCTTCCAAAGCTCAAACTCATTGGAGCTATGAAAATCAGTGTTGTTGTATAATTGCACAACCTCTCTTCTGTTCCCTCAGGGATATTGTAGCCTGTTGTACCAGTGCTAGTCCAGCTTCCAGCACATAGACATTGTCTAATAAATGCCTATTCATCTGTCTGTCTGTCTATGTAAGCTATCTCTGTCTATCTATCTATCTATCTATTATCTATCTATCTATTGTCTATCTATCTATCTATCTATCTATCTATCTATCTATCTATCTATCTGTCGATCTATCTATATCTATCTTCATCATCATCATCATCTAGAAAATAACAAATGCTTTCCTCTGGGTTCATCTGTTGCACAGGAGATCTTAAGTTTTGATAATTCTTGTTTTCTATCACCATAATTTTCCCAAAACACTGTATATGTATGTTAAAATCAAGTTTTTAATCTGATAGGATGTTGAAAAGAAGGTGGCACAAGCTGGTGACCACAGCGCTAGATTAAGAGTCTAGAAAGATGTTGGAAAAACAAGATGTGATTTGTTGTATGAACCCGTGTGAGTCTCCGGAGGCCTCAAATTTCCCAAATATAACATAGTAATGGTGCTGTCCTTCTACACCAACATGTACTGATCAATAGAGACCAATCTTTCAGCAGAGATTTAGTGCTAAAAAGAAGGCATGATTCTGGGTCATTTATTTCTGGCCATTTCCATTATTTCCTTAAGAGAAATGTATTTTTTTAAAAATAAAGAGAACAAATAAAATACAGTCCTAAAGATGAAGAGACCTTTTCAGAATTATATCTGTGCTGTGCAGAAAATCTCTTGTGGCTGGAAGGCTGTAGAAACATCAGATGCTAACTTATTAATTTTGTCATTCTTTAGGATAGCATTTTAGATAATTCAAACTGGAGGACATATACCATACCTAAATAGGACTTTAAAACCCATTCAAAATCATTCTTGCCCTTTCCATTAAAAAGAAGAAGATTCCTATAAATTTGGCCATCCTGAAAAGCACACAAGACCGCCTCGGTGTATGTCTCTGTGTAGGCAGATTAAGACTACAGCAGCACTTAGTCTTACAAGTCACGTTCACTGGTCTCTCACTCATTCTCCCAGTTTCTTATGAAAATCAAACAAACAAGGAAAATAAATTATCCTGGTTCTTTTGGAACTTAGAAATTAAAGTAAACCAATGAATTATTCCAAATGTATTAGATCCAAGGGCACATGATGAAGACAAGCATCCCCAGGTTGGCTCAGCTACGGTGGACCACAAGAGGAGAAAGTGTCCTAGAGTAATACTTAATGCTAACTTAGGGTGTTAGTTTTCCTGAATACTGCCCTTTCTTTTCTCTCTTCCTTGGATTCTTCCCCCTCATTTAACTGAGAAGCTGGTTCTGAATTTTATCTTAGAGCCAATAGCAGAAATACTGGAAATATTTTTGGTGTGGACATTCCACAGTCCTGAGACCTGAGAAAAATGTAGAGGGTCTGGGGAAGAGGTGACCATTGCAGTGAAAGGGATTTGCAGGTACATGGCTTTTTTAATGCACAGTCTGAATCCCTTCTCTACGTTGGAGAAATCCTGCTCCATGCTTCTTAGCAGGAGGCAGGGCCCGTTCCTGCCAGAGCAGAAAAAGGACAGAACAACCACTTTTCTGACTTCCTCGTCAACAGGTGCCTGGGTACACAACTTCCACTTAGCGAATCTCATGCTCGCATCTAGGATTTGTAATCCAGAGCAAGTGAGACCGGGAACCGGGGTGATCTGTTTCCAAAGAAGCCTTGGCAATGGCAGCAGCAGGGATAGCTTATGGTGGAGGCAGTGATGCCCTCTCCCGCCTGTCCCAAGGGCTCTCGCCGGTGCTTCTGGACGTCTCATTTCCTGTCTGTCCTGCCCTCTGCAGCCTGGTTCTACAGGATTCCGAGTCATTCTGTGACCTAACCAAACTTCTTTTAGACTCAGATTGGCTGATGTTAATTTTGTGGCTTGCAACTAAATGCTGTGATGGATACAGACATTAGCAACGGGGTCTGTTAGAGAAGCATACTGTATTTCTATCCTGCCTACACTTGAAAATATGAACATGTCTGGGAACAACACATCAACCCCTGACTGGGCACTTCCATAATCCATTAGTTTTCAACTATTTTGTTCTCAGAATCATTTTGTGCCCTTAAATATTATTGAAGACAGCAAAGAGTGTTTGTTTACGTGGGTTATATCTATTGAAATTTACTGTATTTAGTAATTCAAACTGAGAAATTTTAGAATATTTATTTTATTTACAAATAGCAATAAAATTTCTTGACATGTTAACACAAATAACATATTTTTATGAAAACAGCAATAAGAGTGGCAACTGATTTTGCAAATTCCTTTCACATGGGACCCAATAGAAGGCAGCTGGATCCTCATTTTTCCTTCTGCGTCAATTTGCTGCAATAAGTTGTTGATTAAAGTAGGTTCAGACAGAGATGAGGAGTACTTTAATAGCCTTTTCAGATAATTGTGTATGTTCTCCTCTGATAGTACGTCAAAACTTGAACAGTGTTCATTTCTTAAAGGTTAGTGGCAGTGTGGATTCTGGACCCATATCAGTGAACTTTTTGTACTCTGTTGCATTGCTCTATCTTGTACTTTGAATGGATCTTTCACTCATGCATGATTTTGTAACACCATGCATTGCTTGTTTGGAAAATACTGGTTCATTGAGTTATCCAGATTTTCCATATGTCAACACATTTCGTTATATAATAGCAAAAAAAAATCACATTTGTTATTATCACCACCCGTCTCATTAGAAATATCTTTAAGTATTGAGAAGCTGTCAACCTCAGCATAATGGATACAAGTTTTCCATATTTCTAATTTTCACCTGAAGTTTCCGATATTACCATTGGCAACAAATACAGTCAGTTGTTTTTCTTGTAGTGACAGTGTTACTGCATTCATTTTCTAGGAAATGTAGTACCCAAGTCTGAGTAACCGGTTTGTCCAGTGGTCATTCTGTCAAGTAAAAATGGCGTCCCATGAAAAAAGCAGCCCGTTCAGCTCCCAGCACACATGCCTGACAAGTTCTTTTCCTCCACATAAGCATGCTCAGCATCACACACTGGTATGAGCAGAAGTGTTTCATGTGTACCTTACAGTTATCGCACAGAAAAGTAAAAAGACATGCACATAAGATTTGAAATTTAATAATAATAATGTTTACAGCTTCATCAGGGCATTCTTAAGTGAAACTGACACACACACACACACACACACACACACACACACACACACACTAAAGCACAAGGGCCTGGCACAAAGAACACAATGGCTACTAGTACACTTGGTGCCACTGCCTTGATTTCTGCTTGGGCCAGCCATTTTATGCACCACTGCGTTTGCAACTTCATTGCAAAAATTAAAACAGTGAAAAAAGCAAATAACATCTTAATTTTATTAGGAAAATAGTTTTGACCTCGCCGATATCCTGGAGGTGTGTCAGGCACTCCCAGGGTCTGCAGACCACAGAGAACTGCAGGCTGGGTCCAGTCACTTTCTGAGCTCTGGAGACTTTTTCACAGCTCCTTCTCTCTCCTGAAGCCTCAGATACCTCCTCCTTCCCTCCTCTTTCTTTTCTGGTAATCTGGTTCCACTGTAAATTTAGCAGCAATCTGTAGAGAACTTCCACCTGTACCCACGGGCCCATCCCACCTCCTCACCTGCCTTTATCTGTGCCATAAGCAAGGCCGTTTCTCTTGTCCCAATGAATAAATTGGCTTGCTTCCTATCTAAGACCAGTCCCTCCATGTGGGCATCCATCTGTGTCTACTCAATATGTACCTGCAGTTGTTGTCCCCTCTTTGTTCTGCATTACCATTTTTTTACTCTACTGGTTAATCCCTATCAGAATAAAATCAATGGAATATCATCTGCCTTAATTAAATATCTTCCTTTATCTCACATTTGCCTCTGGATGCTGCCTCATTATACTGCTTCTCTGTATCCCAAACTCCTTCAACATTTGTTGTCACACACCATCTCCAATTCTCCTCTCGTGCTCATTTGAACAAGGAATCAGGCTTTCTTCTCCACGACTCCATAGAACAGATCCTGAGAAGATCACTGGCGACCTCCGTGTTGCTAAGTCCCGTAGTGTACTCTCAGGCCTCGGTGAACTTGACTCTTTCAGAAGAAGTTGGCATAGTTAATTAATTGTTCTTTTTTGAAACAATTTTGTCCCTTTCGTTTTGGGATGCAGATGGCTTTCAGACTGAAGTACTTAACAACACATAGCCTGCACTCTGTACAGATGAGCTCCTCTCCTTGTGATTCTTTCTGTTTTTTACCGAGTATGTTACATGTTGCAGGTAGTACCTGTGATTTAAAGGGGATCTACTTGGCAAAACTTGGGTTTTGTTCATAATCCTACAAACTGTACGATATTTGGCAAATCACTTATTGTCTCTGAGCTTCTTTCCTCCCTATTATATTAAGGGTAAATATAACCATTCTTAATTCATCAAATATATATTAAGTTATTGTGGTGGGAATTATGAGATTGAAGAAGCAAAAATAACAAAATATGTCTCCTGTTGCCAAGAAATGTGCTATCTAATCTGACTAGCTAGAGGAGAAGAGAAATCCATGACCCTCAGAACCATTCCAAGCTATTGTTCTACCATTGGGCAGGCGTACACACACACACACACACACACACACACACACACACACACACAAATTAACCTTAAAATTATAAATAGTTGTCAGGCAATCTAATCTCTTCCATTAATGACCCTGTCACAGAACCTGTTGCGTTCCTCAGTAACAGCTGCTTCAGGGAGGGAAGTGCAAACATATGAGTGCAGGCACAGAGTGATGGAGGCTGCTGTTTGCATGGAAATTTCCCAGTTTCTTGTATTTTGCCTCCTGATGGACTTGGTGGCCAGTTCTGTGTTGGATATTTTTGGAGGTGGTGCCAGTGCTGGTGAATGAAAGACTAAGAGTGAGGGGGAGGAATGTGGCTCCACGATGGTTTCTTATCACAAGACAAGTACCAGGGCACCTCTTTGCAACAAAAGCATTTTCTCCTCCTCGCCTACCAATTGGCATTTATGTGAGTGAATGAGCTTTTCTGAGGGATTCAAATCATTCTCAACTTTATGCCGTCACTTTAATTAGATTAGCACTTATTAGAAATTAGTTTGATGAAAATTAACTATTGGCTTTTCATCCAGTGCGGATAAGGAGGATAAAGATGTCAATAATTCCAGTAATTAACATTTGCGTAAAACTTGAACAAACACGGAGCCCATTTCCTAAGACTGGTCTTGACTCTTCGCACACGATGAGGCCCCTGATATTCTTCTTATTTCAGATGAATGAACTAGGAGGCTGACAGGCTTGATGAGGTTCACATGGTAAACTACAGAGGTGAGAGTCCGGTCCTGACCTTCTGAGTCCGTGCCCCACTTACGTTCTTTCTAAAGCAGGGGAGGGAGTCGGGAGTTGTCGGCACGGGGCATAAATCAGACTTCTGCTCTCACTTGACACTCTGTCTTGCAGAGCCTCGCGACTCCGACTTCCTCTGCTCCTCTGGGAAGGCGCACAGCTTTATTGAAGGCCCTGAACGTCAGCTCCTAGTCAGACAGAGGCCCGTGCTCATAGATGCTCTTGTTGAAAATGGGGTCCTCGCTCGTGTGCAAGCACACGCGAACTCAGCCCTGGTCTGTCTTGACTCTTTTCAGTGAGCCATGCCCAGAGTCCAGATGCTTATATATAATTATTTTTAAATTAAAAAAATTATTTTATTGTTTTGGACCCCGCATTCTATCCATGTGCAAAAACTATGTAAACTCTGACTCTGTTCATGTTATAAATGATTTGCATTGTCATTCAGGGAGAAACATTTAAAATGATATACGGGTTTCAACTTCTGTCAGATTGCCAAGATACAAAAAAAAAGCAAACTACACTTCCGCTTGCCACTTATTTTGGATTTATCTATAGGGTACCTGTGCTGCAAAACTCCTCTATGGCTCCTTCTAGAGGTAGATAGATTTTAAGTTCACGCTGACCTGCGTCATTTAGATTGCCATTGGGGGAGCATTACTAATATTCACAGGTAACTAATGAATTTTAGTTTATAATGGGAAAATGTAATAAGTGAAATATTTTTATAATAGAAAAATGTAAATATATGAATATTTCATTTATTTATATTTTATATATTTATAAAATTTTAGATTTCTTAATTTGTTAAAAGACATTGTATATAATGCATTTCTGTACATAATTTATATATACAAATATATTATATTTATACTTATATATAAGGTCTTTTTAAGAAATGACTATTGGTAGATAGTGATTTAAGCATGTCTGAGTTGAAGCTTTCAAAAATAAAGATTTTTAATTATAATGTATTTTCTTTTATATAAGTAGACTCTCTATAAGGTAGAACATTATTTGAAAGAGTCATATTTTGATCAAATTATTAAAAACATTTTTGGCATTCATTACTCATTATTTTAATTATTTTTTCAAAATGGAGCATACCTGGAATTGTTAATCCTAGCACAGAGACACCAGGAAAGCCTGGTGAGGAAGCACAGCCATGCCAGCTCAGCACCTGGATGCTTGTCCAGTGCATTTTGACTCATGAGCAGCTCACAAGGAGTGACCATATGAACTTCAGCTCTGGTCAGACAGGCCAACACATTGGGCTACCTCTGTCAGCACTGCTGGATTTTTTGGTATTGGTGAAAAGTATCACAGAGTGGGTAGATTTGGTCAAGGATGAAATTGAATACTTTGGGAATCATAATATGCCCTGAATCACTAATCCCACATTTTAAAAGCCTTTCAACCATCTGGGGCCACTTGGGGGATGTGAGGGTAGAGCAGGGTGCTCTTTTCCCCTTGGGGCTTCTTTGCCCTGGGAGAGTTTCAGACGTGTCGGGAGATGTTGGCATATGACTCCATCTCCAAGAGGACGCATTTCCCCTGAGGAGGATTAGAATTTGCAATAGGCTTTGAAAACACCCGGGGTGAAGCCCACATGTTCACTACGTCGAACCACCCTTCACCTCTCAGTTTCTAATGATTTTATCACTTTGCGTTAGTTACAATCAACGAATCCACATGTCCTTCCATATAACCTACTCATTTTATTCTGTCTGTCAGTCATGCAGTCACTCATTCAATAAATAGTCAATAATTTGGGAATTTGTCTCCAAGTAGGTTTGAATATATAGAGACTTTAGTTAGACCAAGTAATCCGTCTACAGGAAAAGAAAAACAGACTTCATCATTTAATATGAAACACCTTTAAATGGTTTAAAGCAACATGGTTGCATTTGTCTATACAATATAATTTTGTCTAATATTTTGAAATAATGAGTAATATAGATTTTATGAAAAAACAAACCATGAGCAGTATTCAAAATAAAGGCACAACAGTAATATTGAAGCTGTGTTGTGTAGAAGTGGGCCAGAGTCACACACATGGCCAGGGGAACGGCAAAAAAGCATTGCACACAACTATACTTGTCTCTTTAAAATTCTGTGTCTGCTAATAGCAGAATCGTCTGCTCCACACCATCTGCCAGCTGTGGAGTAAGCGGAAATAGCACGTGCAGTTTCTGTAATATACAATCTAATTAGTGTACTACACCTTAATTTATTGGAGAAATTGTAAATATAAAAACAATGATAATTTAACAAGTCTGTTCCTTTGCTGCTGTAATGAACACTCTGTATGTGCTGGGTTATTATGCATACTTTTCTTTTTTGTATTATATTGCAAGGTACCTTCCTTAATATATCACAGGGACAATGAAATTACACTCCACTACCTGTCTGCACATTTCTTTCACATTTGCAATCATAATTGGAATTCACTTGACAATGGAGCTGCTTCACTGCAAATATGAGCAGAATTGAAAAGTTCTATGCCAATTTGGCATTAATTCTGAGGACAGCTTGAGAACTCGCCAGACATAAGACTTCTCTGATGACTTTTCGGCCTTTGGATAGAACAATTTAAAATAATTTCTGTCCAGTGACTGCTTTTACGAGATTCTTCCTCCTCTTCTCCTTTCCTGCTCCCCTTCTTCTCATTTTCTGTATTTTCTATATATTTCCTCCCCCCCCCTTCTTCTTCCTCTTCGTCTTATTTGTGAACCTGGGGACAGTGGCGATCATTTTCCATCTGAATGAGAGAAGTGTTACATGGTGTGGACTGTTGAGTGGGTCATCTAATACCTTTGCACTTAATGTTAAAACGACCTCATGGTTAAATGGTGGTGCCTTTAAAAGATGAGACTAAATAATTCAATATGGAAGTTGAGTATTTGGAGAAAATACGATTATGTGGGAGAAATTAAGCTGGAGTTTGTGTTGCACTTAAGCTTCGACTTTCATGTTATAAATTCTAAAGCTACTCTAAAATTTGTTATTAGCTAGGCACAATTGACCTTAAATGAGAAACATGTTTTGCAGGTAGATCTCGCTCTGTTATTAAAGACCTTTCATAGGTTTGTTGTCTTGCCGTAGCTTCATGGACCCCCTTGCACATAGATGGGACAGGTGGATGCCTATGTGACTCAGTGTCATGGTTTAAGGGAAGCCCTGAAACTCGACACCTGCATGGACATACAGTGTTTTCACAGGGATTGGCTTAAGCTTGGACTGCTGGCCAAAGCTCCGTGTGCCAGATGGCAAGAATTTTGACACTGCAATTGTTGGACACTCCTCCTTTCAGGAGATGGAGACCAATTCCTCCCACCTCCAGCACTGGTGGTGTGTGACTGCTAAGACCAGTTCAGGACATGAAGGCGCTCTCCCCAGGAAGCCGTATGTGAGAAATGACCTTTGGAACCTGACGCCAGAAAAAGGAAAAATCTTTTCCTTTCTCTCTGACTATTAAGAATCCTGTGTGACAAGTTTTACATTGGCAACGAGCAGTATGTCACCAGATGTGAAGCTTCACTTTTCCAACTGCACCGTCCCTCCTGCTCTGCATTTTTGAGTTTTTCTTTTCCACAATCTCAGAATGCCTATTTGCTTAGATTGTACTGAATCATTATATGTGGTCCTTTTTTTGAGGGAATGTGGTATATATCTATTTCTTCCTCACCTGTCTGAGGGCCTTTCATTTGTCAGGTGCAGAGCCAGCCCTGGACACACTCATTCTGAAGTTCAGGTTTCTGACCCTCACGGGCTTGCTGAATGTTGGGGGGCAGACGAAATCAGACCACCCCGATACTCTGCGGTACCAGCTGCAATGGAGATCTGCACAAAGTGGACTGGAAGAAGGCGGGAAGCTAGACGCATTAGCCGGGGCATCAGGAAAGGGATGAGATGGAGTTTGGACTAAATTGGAAGGAAGGATGTTGTAGGCAGAAAATCCCCAGGCAAAGGCAGGGTTGTAGGAGGGAGTTCGCTAAGGGCAGAGAACTGCCTGTGGGACAGTCCTGTCGGTCATGGAGGGAGGGGATAGTGGATGCTGACCTTGCAGCCCGAACGTAGGGATGCCAGTGAGATGTGCAGAGGGTAGATTTCATCATGAAGAAAACCGCTAAGGAATTTTAGGCAAGAGGTGACATCATTGCATTTTCATGTTTGTACTGTGTAAAAATAAAATGCATGAATGTCAGCTGAATTAAAGTGCGTTTTAAAATAACCCCAGTGACATTTACTGCGGAATTTGAGGGCATACCCACATTTATTCACAAAATAAGGATCCAGGCACATGACTCCAGCTGTTGTGAGAACCTGAAGCCCCTCTTTAGAGTACAAGATATAAATAGCCCCCGTTGATGCACAGTTTGTTTATGTTTGTTTGAGGGTCAATTTACGAAGTTTAATTTTGCTCATTGTGGCTAAAAGTTTCAGGGTGCTTTGAAAGCTATTCTTGCTGTGTTTGGGGGCAAGCACATATTGGACGGCTTCTAGAAGAGGATAGCATTTTGGTCTGGGCAGATTATACTCTTCCTGGAATTGAGTCTATTTTGATAGCACATGGAGATTGATTTGATAATCTGCAACAATACCTGTCAGTGTCCCATTCATTTTTCAAGGGGATAGTAACCTTTTGTCCCAAGTGATATCCAGCTGCAAAGAGCAGGCAGCATCCATCAGAATGACGTATCCTGCAGAGCAACATATTGCTTGGCACAGAGAGCGCAGAGATGAGCTCTGTCCCAGCTGTGGAGAGCACGTAAAATGTGCAAATAAATGCACAGAAATACTGAATGCAGGTCGTTGACTTTGTTGCTCTGGAGATTTGCACACCCACGGCTCAGAAAGTTAGGCATTGACTTGCACTTTGGACAAAAGTCTTTTGCCCTCTGCTCCGGCTTCTCACCGCAGGTTCAGTAGATGTTGGCTTCCGCGTTTTATTGTGCTAGACTTGTTGCTTTCAGCTGAATTCGTGCGTCGTAGAGCTGGTGATGTACCCTCGCCCTTAGTGTGGATTCTTTCATTTTGGGTAGAAAGTGCATATATTCTTGTGTCCCTTTGCTTCATTCACTCACTATTTTAGTCAATCAACCAATAAATATTCATTGAGAAAACAGAATTTGACAGGCACTCTGCTGGGCTCCAGGGATGTAAACGTGAATAAGACATAGTCCTATTTTTGTGGAACCCACGGTCTAGGAAAGACAAACAGGTGAGTAACCTGTGCACTGGGCTTCATATAGTGATTTAGTGTTTGAGGGAAACAGCAAACAAATGGATCACTTCCAAGGTGTGTGTGTCGCCATGGTTGAGATATGAATAATTGCCTTCACCTGTTTCCCTAATATCTGGAAGAGTGATTCTTATGGAGTGAGGAGAGTTCATCTCAATGTCCTCGGGAGCTTTTCCAAACTCCCTGAGCTGGCTTGCAAACCCTCCCCACAAAGACAGATATCACCATTGTGAAGCAGTGGTTCTCAGCTGGGTGTTGTTCTGCAACCTCCCTTCCCACAACCAGGGACACTGGCAACATCTGGAGACATTTTTGCTTGTCGTATCTGCATGGGGGTGGGATGCTACTGGCATCCAGTGGGTAGAGGCCTAGGATGCTGTAAATATCCTAAAGGGCATAGACCAGCCCCCACAACAAAGATTCATCTGGGGGCGTAAAATATCAGTGTGCCAAGATTGAGCAGCCTTATGTAAAGTAATTTAAAGATGGTCATGCAAGCCACAGCATGTGGCCAAATGGCAGTGGAATATGTTCTATAACGTGAAAGAAATTTCTGTTTAGATTCATAATTTTCTCCTGTGTCCAGATCATTTCTTGGGCCCCAGATAAGTGGCTTTCTTATATTCAACCAGGTTTTGAATGTGGATGGACATTTCCTTTATTTCCCTGAGGTTCTTCCTAACCTGATGACAAACAGGGCTTCTGTGGCCGTCACCGTGGGCTTCCCGAACCCTAGTCCATGTTGGTCATTATGTCTTGCCTTCTGCCCCTCCTCCCCCTCCTGTGGCTTCCCTGTGACACCAGCCTGGCCTTGGCAGTCACTCTCTGTGCACCCCCAGCAGCTGTCATTCTCCTCTGCATCATGATCGCTGATGCCCAGTCTCTGCTTCCCCCACCTCTGCCACCAAGGGGTCGCAGTCCTGAAACCAATCCTAGCTGGCCTGGTTTTAGTGACCATAGCTCTTGGAGGGACTCAAAAGATAAGCTTTTTCCTGAAAATTTTTATCCCCTCTTATTGAGAAATGTCTATCAATCCCTTGAGCACTGGAGTCTGAGCATATTTGAGCGATTCCATCCAAGGCTACAGAGAACACCTCCCTCACATCCATGCAGGTCAGGAGAGGCAATGTATAAGTCCTTGGATTTTCCCCTTCTCAGTGGTGACTCCTTGGATTTCCAGAGCATGCTCTGCAGTGGCTGGGTGACCCAAAAACTCCTTTCTTAATTCATGAGTATCCTGAGAACTCAGCTGACCATCCCAACGTTTATGTAATAATGAAACTTTTTAAAAAATTGTTGTTTTTCACATAAATAATGTGGTGCCCCAGGTCCTTATGCAAGTCAGTCCTCGTGGCCTCTCTGACCTTTCCGTGGGTGGAAGCTAAGACTCAGACTTTGCTTCACTGTTATCTTTAATGTGTGCTTTTGGGCTTTACAATGATGTCAGACATCATTTCTTGATTCCAGACATCATTTCTTGATTCAATGTAATAATAACAGTGATGACGACGACTAACATTTATTAGCCTCTTATTATGTGTCATTTTGCTAAATAGTCATGTGACTTGTTACTTTTCAGTCTCACAGAAACCCTATGAGGTGGGTGCTCTTATTATCTTCATTTGGTCGATAAGGATGCTGTCCCTTAGAAAAGGTGATGTAGGTTTCCAAGGCCACATAATAAGTGACATTTGAACCCATCACTGACACCCAGTAGGGGACCTGATATGAATGAAAATCATCTGTCTTCTTATTTTATCATATAATACATCATATTCTACAATGTTATATTATAGTTTTGCAAGTTATCATGGTTATTATAGAAAATAGTATACAAGAACTCTGAATGTAGGCCCTAATCTTTTAAAACCATGGCTAACTAAAATGTCTTGTATCTTTGCTGCATTTTATAAATAGAGAAGGGGCACTCTGACATATGCACCGATTCTACGACCTGTCATCTCCCCAATTCCCTTGTTTGTCTCCTTTATGTATGACTGTAGTTATAACTTTATTTTATCCCCATCATAACATATATGCTTCCATATAAAATATTTATTGGGAAAAATGCACATCGCATTTAGAGATGCTGTGTAGATTCATTTTTTTGTTGTTTTTATAAATATTGCACCTAGATGTTTGAAACTTTAGCGATGTCAGTATTTCTATAAAAATAGATAAACCATGATTAACTTGCGACCCAAAGGCACTAGGCTTACCTTGACTGTGCTCAGCACGTGGACAAGAAATTCTGTCTTTGATGATTTAATTGCCCTGCACCCACTTAGGGACAACGACAAGAGGCTATTTTTCTTGATTCACGTGTTTTGGACTTGTGTTCAGATTTTAGAGGCAACATGCAGAAAGGCCAGGGACTTCTCCGTCTCGGCATTCACCTGGGGCGAATCTGTGTGTCGTGAGTCTGCCTTTGCTATGCCAGCGTCAGACCACATGTGCCCTGGACGTCACAGACCTCAGCAGCCTGTGATTACAGCACACGGTAACATTCATTTTAAGGACTAAATCATCATAACTTGAAACCCACTGGCCTGGAATCTGGAAATCAAGCTTCCAAACTTCTGGTTATTTCCTACAGTTCCAAAGGTCACCTCCCACCGAGGATGTCAGAAGCAGTCACCCCCCATGTCTCCCCTGGCCTTCCTTTCCCATGCTGGACTTACAACATCACTTCTGCTGACCACTGAGTGTCCTGCTGAAGCGTCTACTCCGTCGGAGAACCCTGCTGTCCTGGGAGAGTCACTCAACGAGGAAGGTGCCTCCTGGATTCCATCGCAAGCCCTCTCTTCTCCACACGGTTCCCTATTCACGTCTCTCAGCCTGGGGTCCCTCGTGGAATAGATCTGTGCCCCGTACCACGCCCCCACCCCCACATTCCTTGTTCTGATATTCTCCAAACATAGGTTCTTAGTGTTTCAAAAGAAGCACTAGGAATTTAGAAGAAATAAAAACTTTTCTGTTTTAACAAAGTTTGACTTTCAAGACTATTTTTCACTATAGACTTCGGACATCAAGTTTAATATAGAAAGTTATGCGATTACTTCTTTGTTCTAGGATGTTTCTGTCCTTTTCTCATGACACAAATGTCCTTGATCCATTTGATTAGAGAGCTATAGGGTAACATGGTTTTGGAAAAAAATGTGTTATATAACGTATTTAAATATAAATATAGCTAAATATAACTATATAACTGTAGCTAATTATATACTAACTCTACATATAGTATGTACATATATATATATATATATTATATATATATTTCCATTTCCCCTGTTATAACATTTAGTTACAAGCTTTGAAACAGAAAAAGAGGGAATCTGCCACAAGAGTCTAGCCTACATAAATATAAAATGCCTATTATTTTGTGTAAATTACCCCACTCCTATCCTTATATCACATAACAAACAGCATTAACCTCAACATGTGAAATGTATTTAACAAATACAACGGTTTATAAAGCCTTATGTAATTTGCACATTCCTGAGTCATCCTTTTAATTCATCCTCCACAATTAGTCAATCAACAGATCTTGTCACTTTTCTATTCCTTCACATTTTCACTTTTCTTTATAACAGCTGGTTGTCAGTCACGATTGTCCCCTGCTTCTTGTCGGGTTAGTCAGGGTTTCTGCTGCAATTATAGGCTGAAGCATATCATCTCTAGGCCCCAGGGGGTTGGAAAACAGAACTCCTGCTCCCCCGAAAGGCTGTGAAGTCCATGGTCCTGTACATCCTTATAGAACATGCCACTTCCTGGTCTGGATTTCTGAACGATGAAGCTATTCTACTCTGTACTGTTATTACCGGGATATCTATTGGAGTCCACTTTTCTAGAATATTCTTAAAACATGTATTTAGGTCGCTTAGCTGAAATTTCATCTTCTTACAAAACAATAGTCATTTCTTGGAAAATCTACCCTCCGATCCCCTCCGCTCACAACTCTTTGTCATCTTTGGTCCCAGAAAGGCAGGCAAGGCCCTCGTGAAGATTCTTGGCATCTCTTCATTCTCATCTCCATTCACGCCTCCGTGGCTGGCTCAAACTCCTACCGGACGGAACTGTAATAGGTGTCTCAACAAGGTGCAAACTAGAGTGGCACTTAGTCAGTTAAACGAAAAATTGGAGTAAACAGGGAGTCAGAAAACTGATATGATATGTCTTCAATATTTTATTACAACATAAAAGATATGCATTTACACTCATTTACCAAAGTTCTGATGTAAGGCCAAGAAATTTCCTATGAGCGTAGATTGGCTCACTGGAGTCATACATCATTTTCCTTACATAAACCACAAACAAAATGCCTTATATATAATTTCCAAATTTGGTACTTTATAATGGAATGCAAAACAATTTGAGTGCATGATCTTTCAAGTTTCGTGGACTTCTCCCAAATTTTTACAGTTGTCTTGCTCACAATTTGCATCTTTCTTTTGATTTTGATACTTAATTGGTTTCCTTGATATTTAATCAAATTACAGTATAACAAGAACTCCTCATGTGAGCAGGCTTGTACAGAACTGCCTCTTGGTAAGCCAATAACTGAGCTGGAAAGGGCTGTGTGTGGGTGCTCAAAAGGAGCCTGCGGGCTGGGAGACCAGCATGCTCTGGGCATCGGGATCTCTACATGAAGCTGGTACTGGGGATCCACAGTTCACTGGCAGAATGTAGTTTACATCAGAGGCTTTTACTGCACCTATAATTTCTAGGATGCACTATTTTGCCAGTTGTCCTTTTGCATTTTCTTTGCCTGGCATGCTCTATTTCACTTCCTGCATTTGCCAAATTCCTACACTCTGCAAGACTTAGACAACAGTCATTTTCTCTGCAAAGCCTGCTCTAAAATCCTACTACCCACTCACCTCTCCTTTACCTCTACAGAGAACTGTGCATGCCTTTAATTCATTTTATCATGGAAAAAAGTGTATTTGCTGTTCTTCCTTACTAGACTTTAAATTTCCAAGGACAAAAGTTTGTCTGTCTTTTATCTCTGCATCCTGGTACCTAACACAGTGGCTTGCATACCCAGTGAATTTTGCTTAGTTGAATTAGTGAATAAATGGATATCCAGCTCAATGGAGTTATTTTCTGTCTCAGTGCTGCTGCGGCCACTATCCTGTGCTGTCCAGCATGGTCTCCATAAGTCACATGTGGCTACTGAAATTTAAATTAATTAAATTGAAATAAAATTAAAACTTCATTCAGCTTCTTGGTTGCAGCAGCCTCATTTCAAGTGCTCAGTAGCCACCTGTGTTTGCTGGCTTCCAGATTGGATGGTGCAGAGAGAGAACATGGCCACCGTCGCAGCAAGTTCTAGTAGACAATCCTGCTTAGTCTTTCTGGCGGCTCCGCGTTGTCATGCTGTGTTGGAAACACTCTCTCTGCTACTGCTCCTGAGGATTAGCAGTCCTTCCTGATTTTTCTCTACCTCAGTATAATGTAACACAACGGTTCCTTTCTTTAAACAACTTTGCTGATAAATTTTCTACTTCCTATTCGTCTGTGGCTCCGAGCTTTCTTAACACATTTTTATGGGAAGTAGTTTGCTTTAACAGCTTTGGTGTTGAGGGCTGTTTGAGATAAAGGCAGTAGTTTGCTGGTTTAAATCCCGTTCACATAATCTCAATTGCAAACACCCTTATCCATGGTCATCTGGAACATAATAACACACAGCTTCACAGCTGATTTCTCCCAATTACGGCTCTATGGCTCTAGGAGGTGGCTCTGGTTTGGGACAGCTCAGAGAAATGTAGCTGTTAATGATGTTTTAGTATGCTTTAGTTCAAAGCATCAGATGTTCATATGATGCTTTAGTAAGAACCTAGGCTAACCGATCAAATGGTGTTTACAAAAACATTCAACTTTTAAGAGATGTTCCATTTTTAGTATCTTGTCTCTTTTAGCAGCCTCTTTCACTGCATCATATCTGGATCCACTGGTCTGAAGGTCATAAAATAATAGTAACAACTATTTTCATCTATATTGTGCTTTGCAGTTGTAGAAAGTGCTTTCAAAGCACAGTCTCTTTTCTAGGAATGAGTTGTGGTAGCTGGCCTTTCTAACCAGCTGAAAAATGAACCAGTAGATATGTCATTCTTTGAGCCAAAGTCGCAGATATTCTTTTTACTCTGACTGTATGTTTATATTCAATAAGTTAAATGGTATTTCATGATTTTATTGTATCACAATTTAGAATCATTTTTGATTGATCTTTAGGTGGCAATAGCTCCTCATATAATTTTTATGGTTCTTTTTTCAAGTTTCTCTCTTATGCTCCCATGGACTGGTTCTGTGAGTCTGGATTTTGGAGACAGTTTCGCGGGTTCGCAGACATAGAAGTGACCCGGGAGCACGTCGCCAACTCGTCTCTCTGGCCCACACCACTTCGTCTACTCCCCGTTCCCTCTCCCAGTGACGCTTCCCATTCCCTTGCTCCTCCTCCTCTTCCTTAGCCTCTATGCCTTTGTCAACCCCTCCCATCCCCAATGTCTCTAGGACACTCATAATCAAACATCAACTACACAAAGATGCATGACGTGTGCATGGAATTTGTGAGCCCTGTGTTTCCTTGAAGAGGTGGTATGAGCAGCCAGCCCATCACCAGCACCATTCAGGATGCCAATCTCTGGATGATTAATATAACAGATGAAATAGACATGGTTCCTGGCTCGTCCAAACGTAGAGTCCAACTGGAGTAAAATCCAAATTTGTTGCCAGCATTGACTCCACAGACAAATACTTGACTACAATCACAAAAAGGAGGAATTTCCTCACTTGGGGTCAAACATCACATTCCTCTTGGTGACAACCAATGAAGCAGCAAGGACTGAAGGACAGGACGTGAGTGGGGAGCCAGGACCCTGGAGCCCCAGCCCCAGCTCTGTCGGCACTGGCCGTGAACTCTAGGTGGGACACTTGTCCTTAATGCTCTTTTTGGTGGTTCGCACACCAGGGTGCATGGAAATGTCTTTGGTTGTCACAATGATTTGGAGATTCTGTATTCAGGGTCCAGGATGCCACATGTCCTAAAATGCAGTCCTTCCTTGGAAGGGCTGATTGACCCCAAGCGTCAACAAATTCCTTATTGAAAAATGTTGGTAGAGTACCTCTAAGTTTCTGTCTAAACCTAAAACTCTATGATTATAAATTATGGATTATTTCTTAAACACTGAAATGAGACATGATTATACTGAGTATGAATATTTTCTCAACTTTTATTTCTTTTAAGGTTGTGTTTATGTGTTTATTAATAACAGAATGTACTTAAAGAATCATCACTCTCCTGTTAAAGATTAAAAAAATTTAAAGGCTAAAGTATAATAAGGTCCACTGAAGAGAATGAATGATGCACTGAGAGAAGAAATACAATCTGAAGACCAGGAAAAATTCTACCCAATGAGCAGATATCAAACATATTCACCTCTGATGTGCAAAGTGTGACTTGTCCTGGTAGAAGATGCACAGATGAGATGGGTTCTTAGCCAGTCTACAGAAAATGTAACAATCAGTGGAGGACGTAAGCATAAACATAGATGGCCACGATCAAAGGTGTAGAAGGACTTAAAGGCAACACAACCAGAGAAAGTGAGAGGTGGAAAGAAAGGGAAACC
Organism: Tapirus indicus; assembly: GCA_031878705.1. NCBI lineage: Eukaryota > Metazoa > Chordata > Mammalia > Perissodactyla > Tapiridae > Tapirus > Tapirus indicus. Next base: position 4,272,737 of record CM062923.1, on the reverse strand, counting down.
AGAGCACTTGAAAGATAGAAACAAAAATAGGAGAGTGCCCTGTCACATAAGCTGAGAAAGAGAAGGAAATGAAAACATTTGGGGAACTCCCTGTCAGTAGCAAGAATAAACATTCTACTGTACTTTATCCTACTTAATCCTCACTATGGTGCTGGGATGGAAGAATTATCATCGCCATCTTACAGATCAATACATGGAGGTTTGATGAGATTAAGAAATTGGTTAAAAGCTACACAAACAAACTAGCAAATGGTAGTAGATCCAGGTTTGGAGAGGAAAGTGTTTCAAGAATTTCATGATTTGCCTCTCTAAATCAGTTTCCCTTTTTTCTATCCGAGTGCTTATCTTCTTTCTTTTTCATGATTTTTTTTTTATTGTGGCAAAATACACACAAGATAAAGTTTACCATCGTGACCATCTGCAAGTGTACCGTTCTGTGGTGTTAAATACATTCACATTGTTGTGCGACCGTCACCATCCAGAATTTTTTCATCTTGTAAAATTGAAACTCCATACCCATTAAACATCTCATTTCCTTCTCCCCCCAAGCTCTTGAAACCATTACTTTATTTTCTGTCTCTATATACTTTAGGTACCTCATATAAGTGAGCTTACAGTATTTGCCCTTTTGTGTTGTTTCACTTAGCATAATGTCTTCAAGGTACATCCATGTTGTAGAATGTGTCAGAATTTCCTTCCTTCTTAAGGCTGAATAATACTTCATTGTATGGATACACCACATTTTGTTTATGCAGTCATGTGTCAAGGACACCTGGGTTGTTTCTACCTTTTGGCTATTGAGAATAATGCTGCTATGAACATGGGCGTACAAATATCTGGTCAAGCCCCTGCTTTCAGTTCTTTTGAGTACATACCCAGAAGTAAGATTGCTGGACCATATGGTAGTTCAATGTTTAATTTCTTGAGGAACTGCCATACTGTTTTCCACAGTGGCTGCACATTTTACTTTCCCACCAGCAGTGCACAAGTGTTCCAACTTCTCCACGTCTTTTTTGTTTGTTTTGATAATCATTGTCCTAAGGGGTGTAAAATTGTATCTCTTCATGGTTTGATTTTCATGAATTTTTAAGGACTACTTATATAGTGAGGATATTAGTCTTTGGCTTGTTCTTCTCATTCATCTCTACCTTGACTCTCCTGGTTCTCCTCTCTGCTCAGCCTCTCCAGCTTGACCCTCTCTTGGCTCACAGGCTCCTATCTTGATTTTCCAGGACCTTCTTAGTATATTCCTATATTTTCTGATTCGAAATATCTCTGGACTTTTCAACTGATACGAAAAACCACTTTTGTGCATTGAATAAAGATCCTGCCCACCCAACATCCCTGCTATTTATTCTGACAGCTAGATCAGGACTAAATGTCCCAAACATGACACATACAGAAATAATATTGGGGTTTTAATCACAACGACTCTGAATACAATGTCAGACACAGCAGATTTTTCTATATACTCACAAAGTTTTCAGTATTTATTAAATAGATAAGTATTTTATTTGTAATGCTTATAAAAATTAGGTCACATTTCACCTACTTTAGAGGAGAAGAAAAAAAGAAAACCCCTTTAATGGTCCTCACTATGAGTTGCTGCAGGAAGAATTAGCCATCAATTTGAGTATTACACATAAAACAGCAATAAATACGATATTCATAATCCGAAATGAAACTCATCAACCATTTACAAAGAACACCCCGTTCATTTAATGGAGTTGTATTAATACGTTGCTGTGAAGATAATGGCTCCAGGCTGCTTGTTTTAATGAGGGGATTGCCACTGGGTAGACATTCAGTCTTACTTTCATAAGCCTACTGAGAAAGAATATTTTAGGCTTTTCCTTCCTTGTATGGAATAAAAGGAATAAAGAAGTCAGAAACCTCTAAGCTGAAAGGTGTTGGAAATGATTTATTTGGAGAATCAAATCATGAATACCCGCCCATGTTTATCGGCGAAACTCAAGGTGTTCTGAGCATTCTTACCTTCTGGCTCTCAGCAGATCCAGAATCTGCAGGAGAAGGAGCAGTAGTGTTTAAGATCTTCTGTCTACTGAGACATACACCTGTGAGCGATTTGCTATCTCAGTAGCCCTGAGCTCTTCATAGACCCTTCCAGAGAGTCTGTTTCCATAGGCATATGATATTTTCACCAAAGTTTTGCTTATACACCATAAATGTATTAACTCCATAGCTCCCCCAAAATATTCTGCGGTACATTTTAAAGATTCAGGAATCCTTTGGCATCAGGTTAATGACAAGGGTTTGGCTTTTCTTTTCTGGAATTACAAAGCCTAGAGCTTGAAAGGCAGAAGACTGCAGTGAATATTTTGTTGAGAAATCTTTCAATAATCAGCCAAGAATCTGTTCTCTGAACAAAGTTTTGTTTCGACTAACTCTTTGCTCTGTCTCATCTCCATATCTTTCTGATTCAAATGTCTTCCTAGAATGTCAGCTTCTTATCACTCCAAATTTATTCTGGAGGGAAAAACAGCAATTAATTATTTTCAGTTTTTGGAAGGACATCCTCCAGAATGGTGAGAAATACATTTCTGTTGTCCATAAGCCACCCAGTCTATGGTATTCTGTTATAGACACCTTCCAACTGGTCTCCGTGTTTCTAATTTGTTCTCTGCAACTCTGAATAACCTTCCTAACATACAAAATGTTCATGCTATTTCCCTCCATCTTCCCCCCTCTCCTGCTCACAGCTCCCCGGTGGCTCCCAGTTGACTGAGAACAAAGCCCATACTCCTTCCCATGGCCTCTGATGGCCTGTAGAAGCTGGCCCCTTGCTACCTCTCCAGTCTTGACCACACCATCTAAATTAGCTTGTCTCCATCAACCCACCTCAACACAACTTTTCTTTCTTTCAGAGAGCTCAGCTGAAACTATCTTGTTCATTTATTTCTTGATTGCTTTCTCTCTCTTCCCATTCAAAACAGAAGCCCTGCCTTGACTGAATTGCTCATAGCTGATGTCCAGAATAGTACCTGATGCATGGTAGGTAATCAGTAAATATTTGTTGAATAAATGGGTGAATGAATTCAGGCCTGGCTGGGGATTTAAGATGCCTTGGTGTGCAAAGTCTCAGTGCCCACAGAGGGATAAGGAGTAGAGGAATTTCCGAAATGTCCCTTGGGATCCACCCTTTGGCATTAAATGACTAACACTCATGCTTTCTCGCTTCCTTGACCCCTGAGTTCAAGGTCTTATGTGTACTAGATCAGGAGCATTGTTCTACGTTAGGTTGCAATTTGTACTCCAAGTCAGTCAATTCCTGTGATTTTGTGACCACAGGAGATGTTTCTACTGCCCTTTCCTTGGACCTCACCTTGGAGGGTTGATCAGGGAAGAATGACCAGCTTCTCCCTGGTTGCTCCCCCCTGCAGGGACCCCTGCTTGGTGAGGTGTTTGGGAGATGCTGGAAAAGGAATGAGGCTCTGGCAGCTTTGACAACCTCAAGGACAACCTTACCTTGAACATTCTTAGGTCTCATCTGCTCACATGGCATCATTTCTCTGCTTGAGAAAGAGATTTTTGTGGGTTTTTTTTTTCCTGAATTAGGAAGGAGGCGTAGTAGTTTTAAAAAAGTCTTTACAAGAATCTGTGTTGAGCACAGGCATGCCACTGGCATGGGAGGCAAAGAGGAGGCAGAGAGGGAGAGCCAGGACGTGCTTCTCCCTCGGGAGTGGCCGACAGCAGCTATGACAGAGCAGCACTTCTGGACAGACCCCGGCCCTGTCTCCGTGGACAGCTCTGAAAGTGGCAGGCTTTCCCTGGGTCTGGGCAGAGTACATGGAACAAAGCCACAGACGGATGTGTGACCGGTTCTTAGAGTGCTGCTTCTTTTTACTGAGAAAAAAGGTGACTCTTTTCTATGAGCTCTCCAAGCCATTTAACCATTTCTTCTAGTTTTCATTTCTACAAATGCAGATGGAAAAACTGAGATTCAAATAGTGTCAGTATTAAATATTATAGTCCAGTACTATTACCTATAAGTCTGTTGTAATTTATAGAGGATATCTATCACTATCTAACATCATCCATTATCATCGGCTAGAACTGGAGAGGCTTTCACACCAACTCTAAAAGCAGATGTGTATAAGTCGCTGGTGCAGCTGATGCAACACACTAGTAATCAGGCCCAGAGATAATAAAATACAGATCTGAAAAGTCACGCTGACGGATACTGCCTATCTATCATGGTCTCTATAAAGAGGAAATCTATCCTTTTCTGGAGCCTGCGTCTCTGGAGACAGTTGTAGCTTCCCTTGTGATTTGAATTCTCTCACTTTGCTGTGTGTTTATTTTATTTTGATTTTCTTGGAAATTTAGTGTGCTAGGGTATGGTGACCACTGGGCTGTTGGGAGCAGTTATGGGAAAAGGCTAAAGTTGTAGCTTAGTGAGTCAAGAGTTGTGGATTTGGAGTGACTCCATGATTTATCATCCATATGGGGACCCATTATAGTATGAGAGAGACAATATTACTGTTTACACGGAACCCCAGGCAGTCACTGGGACCATCCTGGGCAAATCAGGATGTATAGCCACCCTATAACTATAGGCTAGTTAGTCCACTCCTGGGCAAGCAGTTGTCAACATCTGTGGGTGTCTTAGATGTGAACCGAGAGAATTACTATGGAATGGAAAAAAAGTTAAGAACTACTGCATTAGATAACTTTATTATTTTTAAGTGGTTTTTCTTCTTTCTTGCCATTGTTTTAAATAAATTGCTTTTTTTAATCTGGATTTAGATACAAATTCGTTGGAGAATGAGTCCAGAGGGACTTGTTGGGGAGCTGGCTTTTCACAAAACTCAAGTTCATCTTTTAAGCATGTAAAACCTGCACGTTTGGAGCCGGGCAGCCTCAGGCGTTAGTCCTCCTGTTAGCACTTTACAGATGTGCTTTACTTTAAACTCCTGGGCCAGAATCACGTTGTGGGTGAAACATCTCGCACACACACCACCGTGAGGCTCTGAATGGAATGGCCCTTCTAAGTGTCAAGAACAGTACCTGGCACGTGCTGAGTGCTGAGAAAATACCAGTGCCTTCTCTTTCCTTCCCTCTACCCAGCCTTCTTCTCTGCCCGATTAGATGGCTTCCTCCGTCATGCTCACTGTCTTTCTCACGGCCCCACCCTTAGAGGATGCCCTCATTGTCACCAGCCTCGGCTACTGCTCTAGTGTCCTGTTGTTTTCAAACTTCAGTTTACCCCCTCAAATCCATCTCTGTGCTGTCATCACAGGTAAGTTCTCTAACACTAAAGTTTTATTGGCTGCGACACTTTTTAAACTCTTCTGTTAGATCTCCGTTGCCCTTGTGAAGATCCAAACTCTTCACCATGGCATACGAGACTGTTCCCTCTGGCTCCACCCGCCTGCCTAACGCCACTCTGTGGTTCCTTTTCCTCGTGGGGACATCACTCCCAGTTCTGACCAGGCGGTCCTACTCATTCTTTAGGTCTCAGACCAAGACCCACATACCCTGCAAAGTAAGACTTGGGTTCTCTTTCCTCCATGCCCGCCTTTCTTTCAAGCCCCAAATTTTACCTGGTGAGCACTACCCTCTCTCCTGCCTATATTGTGTGCTGCCTGAGCAAGGACTAGTTTTTTTCACTTTTTTCTCTCCTGAGACAGTTCCTGGTATCCAGACACAGACACACAGACACAAATCATTGAGAGGATGGATGAATGAAAGACTCAGGGTGACTGCCTTAGCATCGGCCACTGTGCCGGTCTACAGCAAAATCTCCTAGACGGGCTAGTCCCGCGAGAAATCGACCCCACCTGCTGGGCCTTGACGTCCTCTCATTTACTTGCATTCTCTGCTTCCTCTTATGATACTCATATTTTTACTGCTCTTTATCTTTTAACATGTTACTGCCTGGGAAATTAGATAATCAAGTTTATTTTCATTTATTACAAATGTTTCTTCAGTGTCTACTATGTGCTGTGGTGGACAAATGCATAAAGAGAAATATTACAATGCATCATTTCATGGCACGTATATGAAAGGGTTAGATTTGTGCATAGAGTCTGTGTAACTTGACTTTGGAGAAGGAGAAAATTGTTTTATGGGTAAAGTTAATGACTTTGAGTGACCTTGTAAGATTTATTTTTACTGCTCAGAGTTCTTGTTTGGCTTATTTCTTCATTCTCTTTTTTCTTCCAGTGGAGAAAGGTTGCAAAATTCCTGATCTGTACACAATCACGGTAATAGCAGGCTTGTTACAATAGCAAACAAACTCAGAAATATCAATGGTGCAACAAAGCAAAGGCTTATTTCTTGTTCAGGTCATAGTCTGATGATGGGCGATGATTCTCCTAAGGGCTCTCCTCTATGCAAAAGAGTCCCAAGATGGTTCCTTTTGCAGTTAAGTCACCTGAAATCCTTGGTTCCCTAGGACAAAAGGAGGTGATGAAGGTTGAATTTGTAAGTGGTTGACATAGCTTCTGCTCACTTCCCATTGGCCCGATTCCAGTCTCATGGATGCAGTTTAACTGAAAGGGGTCCCTCAAAGCTAAGAGCACATGGCTGTTTGGGGAGCACTAACAGGAACTATCACACTAAAGTATTGCAGAATTTCCTTAAGAAGAAATTGTTAAGCATGCTCTTTGCAGACTGTGGAAAGATTCGAATGGGAGCAAGATGGAAAATGAAAAGCTGGGGGAAAGAACTTCTATTTCAGCCTCTGCCACTAAAAAGAGGGCATGTTAGGCAGGTCCTATGATGCTACCAGATTTCAGTTTTCTCATCAGTAGAGGGAAGATGTTGGATTTAATGAGTTGTAGGCTCCGTTTTAGCTTTGAAATTCTCCTTTCGAGGAGCCAGCCATTCAATCAGAAATATAAGATAAAACAAAACAATACTCTGTTAAAACAGTTAGAAGACAATGTGATCAGAACAGAGCTATTTCACCAGCCGGTGGGGCACCATTTATCATAAACTAAAGGGTCTCAGCACTCACACGACCAAATCACAATGGCGATGTTTAAATATGAACGGTATTTCACATTCTTATGTTTCATTTATTATATGTTCCCATGGCTTGACTTTTTCTTTTATACTTGTGCAGAGGACGATATTCTTCATTCAGAACGTGTGCAGTTTCTCCCAAGTAAGTTTAAGCTAGGGCGGGAATCAGCAAAATTTTTTGTGTGTGAAGGGCCAGATAGTAAATATTTTAATAAATATTTTAGGCTTTGCAGTGCATGCAATATCTACTGCAAATACTCATCTCTGCAGTTTCAAGTAAAAGTAGCTATGAAAAACATGGAAACAAATGGTCATGGCTGTATTCCAATAAAGCTTTATTTGCAAAAACAGCATATAGGCCAGATTTGGCCATAGTTTGCAGATCTCTGATCTAGGGTCTTGGATACTAGAGTAAACTCTTCAACTTTCATTTGTCTAGCTAATAATAAGCTATTTCCATCCTAGTTCTGTGTATTATTAATGAAATACATTTTTAGGATGACCTTCAGACAGTGTAAGTCTGGAAGTTCTTTAGAGTAATTTGTTGATGACTCTACCATCCAGAGCTGTGTAACAAATCAGCAGCTTAAAACAACACACATTTATGATCTCACAGTTTCCGTGGTCAGGAGATGTGGTGAGTTTTGGCTCGGTCTACTGTCTCAGGGTCTCCGATGGGGTGCAATCAAAGTGCAGTTGAGGCTACGGTCCTCAGGGTTCCACTGGGGTAGGCTAAGCTTCTAAGCTCGCTCAGTGGTTGTTGGCAGGATTCAATTCTTCGAGGACTGTTGGAAGGAGGCTTCACTCCTTTCCATCGGGCAGCTCACAGCATGAGAGCTGGTTTCATCTCAGTGAGTAAGTGAGAGCGAGACCAAGCAGGACACCAGCCATGGTCTTTGTCACCTCAGCTCGCAAGGGGATTCTCACCACTGTTGCCCTATTCTAGTCACTGGGGGCAGTCACACTGGAGAAGAAGGCATCACACCAGGGTGTGAACACCAGTAGGTGAGCATCATGGGGGCACTTTCAGCAGCTTCCTACCACAAGGACGAACCTCTTCTCAAGGCTGTTCAAAGCTAGGGCCTATTCTGTGGACCCTGAGAGTTCACAGGCCAGTTTATGGAATTCCTAAGGGTATGAATAGCCAAGGCACCCCATTCTCCAATCATTTGTATAACTGGATTTCTATTTGTCAAGAATTTTTGAATACTCAAATTAACATGACTATGTATATACATCTATAATAAAAATCACTTAACTGAATACTTCCCTAGAAAGGTACAAACAAAATTTTCACAGAGTTGATTTTTCTGCTGGCAGTTCTCTATGATCAATTACCTGGGGTACAACTAAATACATGAAGGAAACAGCACATTCTATCTTACAGACAGGAGGCAATTTTCCGTTACCTCAGCTGATCAATTACTCCAGCGTGACAGGTGAAATTTAGGCCATGTGAAAGAATGGGTTCAATACTGTCTTTCTATAATGAAAGGGACACTCTGTTCTTATACAACTATACACCAGAACATCTTCTCAGAAGATAAATTCAAGGAAGGGAAATAAATTGGCTACAGAAATCTTGCAGCCAGATTGTGAGAGACAGCCAACCTTACACAGTTTGCAAAACACTGGCATTTCATCATCTTTTATTTATGGAATTCATTAAAATGGGATGATAATATACCATGCATTAAAAGAAATCCTGTAATCGGTCTCAGGAACATCTGGGCAGTAACCCATAAGGTAGTAGGTGAATTAGCTGCCTCAGCTCAAGTCTTAACACTGGTGCTAACTGGCTGGGTGCGCATGATGGTAATTTCCCATTCATTTCCAGATTCTGCCTGGACGTATCCACAATGCAGAAGACACTAAGGCAGGATGAATAGAAGTCCTTATTTCTGCTATTATTGCATGATAATGTGGAAACAATGCTTATTTTTATCAGGCCCTGAAGGAACACATTCCTTCTGACACTGCAGAGCACCTGTTAAATCATTCAGCATCAGAAAAGTTAAATATTCATCTCTGGCTTGTGCTGTAATAATAAGCCTCCCGGAGTCACCATCTCCAGGCAGAACTGGCTCCCCCATACTGACCAATGGAGCCTTTGGAAATCTGGAGGTTATTCCCATGATGGCAACATTGTCTTTGGCCAAAGATCTGCCAAAGGCTCTTTACTGGTGGGGGTCACACCAGATTGAAGGCTATCTTATGTCACAGTCGGGGTGTAGTCTCCCTCAGGGTCTGGCTTGTACAGTGCCCTCCCTGCCCATTGACCTGGCATGTCGCTTTAGGGAGATGGGGTGGAAAGTCTGGAAACCAGTACCACACAACCTTGGGGCTTTCAGTAGCACCTCGTTGCCAAATGATTAAGTCCAAGTTAGCATGGGATGCAAGACTCTTCACTATCTGCCCCTGCTCACCTGCCCACAGTGGCAATGGGTACTCTTCTGCCTCACTTGTTATGACCCAGGAACACTGAGCTCATTTTAATTCTCACACATTCTGCTATTTCTCAGCTCCTGGTCTGTGCGTGGAATGTACTCCCATTTCTCTTCAACACAATCAACTTCTCGTCAGCATTTAAAAGTGGACTCAGATTTCACTTTTCTAGGAAGTCTTTCCCCACACATTTTCTCTTCCCAGGTCTCACAGGAGACTGTCCTTCCATGTTATTTTATAAGTATTTGCGTACATATCTTACCCAGTAGACTTCCAATGGCAGGAATATCTTATTTGTCCACCAATCCTGGATCATAGTAGAAGCTCAATAAATAGTCATTGAGTGAATGTGTTAATTAATACAGTCATCAGAAATGCCACAAAAGACTGACAACCATACTAATAGCAATGATGATGATGATGATGATGATGATGGTATTGAATACATGGTGGTGAGGAACTTCGTTAGGAATAGAGGACTACATAGACCTGCGTTGTAATCTTGCTGTAGCTAATGAAGTTATTCGTCTGAAGCAGTGAGATTAACTGATCTATATGGAGCTCTAAGAAAATGGAGAGCCATGTTTCCGATCAGATGTCATGGCAGTGCCGGCCTTCAGAGCATGCAGATCTGTGTTCTCTTCTCACCTAACTCCTTAGCCTTCACTTGCCCTCTCTGTGCTTGTGACTCTGATTTTTATCTCTTTGTGTTGTCATCGCATTGCATGGTAAACGTGTGGTGAGTTACACCAAAGCTTGTGGGCAGGAGCTGGGGTGCAGTGGGCTGTGATCTGAGAGCCCCTTGAAGGTGGGTGAGGCCTCTGTCCTCCTGTGACTAAGAGGACAAGGCAGGAAATGATTCATCCTAAAAGAGAAGATGACTTAGGCAGAGTTCTTGACACTTACACTTTCTCAAATATTCCCCCAGCTTGTCACTCTAGGTGCAGTAGATGATGCTGGCCTGTGAAGTGGGGATGGCAGCAGGGTTGTTGTACTCCTGGGTTGTTGTGAGCATTTAAGTGAGTTAATGAATGGAACCTCTCAGAACTGCTAAGGAGTCTCCCCATGTAACACTCAGTAAGTGCTGATCATCACCACTGTCTATATACTAAAGCGTCTAAATGAGAGCCAACATGGCTGGTGAGGAAGGCCAGGTTTGGGGGCACTGTGGCTCTGTCCTGCCCTCAGTCACCTCCCCTCTTTGGGCCTCGGCATCCTCACGTTTCACATGCAGTGATCAAACAGGAAGGCCTTTGGATTCTAACAGTCAGTGATTCTGTGGCTGTCCCTACATTGATGTGGCCATGGTCAAGAGCAGGAGTCACTTTGGTGGGTCTTTAGAAAGGCAGTCCAAATTACAGAGTCCCGTGGAAGGCCATGTTAATCAGGTTCCCTGGCTGCTCCACCTAGAAAATTCGGTCTCAGCAAAGTCAGGGCTGAGGCCACCCTGTCCTCACCGACTCGGGGTGTAACCGTGGGGATCAAGTAGAGAATCCCTTCCTCAGATCCAGGAAGTCCTGCAACCATCCTGGGCCTCTCACCGTGCTCCGTTCAGATGCTAGATTTTCCCTTGAATTTGCCTTAATGATTTTACCCCTTGCAGAGGAAGAGGGCACACCCATAACTTGGGCCAGCTTCTGAACTTCCGTACTGGGAGACAGAGTCTTGCAATTTAAGCTCCAGGGGTTTGGGGTGATGGATGAAGCATGGAAGGTTCCCAGCAGATCAGCAGGACTCAGGACCCTTCATGGATTTTTGTCACTCCATGGAGCATCTAAAACAAGATTAGTTATTTGGGAACATTACTTAAAAATCATTGCCATATCTTTGGTAATTTATTTGCATAGAAATACTTTATCATTAATACATTCATTCCTCCTAGAAGGGTTTTGTTTTGCTTTGATTTTTGTACCAAATGTACATCCTGGTCTCTGGAGCTTTGGAATCCATTCTAGCTGTAAAACATGTACTTAAATATGTTATTATTTGAGAGGCAAAGGTCACAACTATCAAACCTTTTATAAAGATAAGAAAAAGGGTATTTTTTTGCTATACTCTTAGCAACGTATCACATTATTGAGTTTAATAACCTTATAGAAAACATTCACTCAAAACAGAAGGGAATAGGGAATACATATTTAATACTTAAAGGAAAAAATCCTTTCGCTGAAAGAAATTAACTTTCCCCCACCTCTTTTGAACTGTTTGCTTTCATTAAACTACTCCTGACACACACACACACACACGCACACGCACACGCACACGCACTCCATAACCAGTCTAAAGAAGTGGGCAGTGCTGGCTACTTTCAGGTCATTTTTGAGGGAGAGCTGACGTGATTTTTTAAGTGAACACAGCAAGAGGTTTTCTCCAGTCCATCCGCTACTGACCGTTCACTCTTGGTTGCCAAATCCATTCCTCTTCCTGACTGGGATCAATGGCCTGTGACAAAAATTAAACGCTGTCTTCAGCCTCCAGATTGAATGGTTTCAGGTCTTTTCCTCTGGGGAGCACCTACAGGACTGCTCCCTGACCTTGAATTTCCGTCTCCTGTGCTTGTCTCCGGGGCAGCCAAGGAGGAGAATGCGTCCACGATCTTGTCTCTGGGGTCCCCTGACTCCCCTAACCCCCGGCTCCTCCCAGGGAGGGGAGTACCTCAGAATACGTGGAAAATATCATGTCATAAAGCTGCCTGCCTCACCTTGTCCTGTGATGTTATACTCAGTTGTATGTTCTTGGGTTCCCATTCCAGTGCTATCACGAGCTGCTGGCCTTCCATGGGAAAAGTAACTTCACTCTCATACAAGGCAGTTGTATTGAATTAGTCAGATTAGAATAAGGACCAACTCAATTCTGAGTTGCAAACTTTTTTGTTTGTTTAATGTTAAAAAGAATTCCTCCAATACATTATGCAATGAATACACTCAATAACAATCATTAATTCTCAGGCTAGGCAAATGAATAAATCCAAGCTTTATGGATTGAAAAATGTATTAACTAATTCATGTTCTTGGGTCAAAGAAGTCTTGAGACGGGGAAAAGCACTTTCTCTGTTTAGGTTGTTTCTTTTACACTGACGCAGAAACAATCGACACTCAGCTCTATACAAAAGGAGATGCTCTGGATTTCTGAAATGTGAGTTTATTTCAATTTCCTTCATTAGCAATCAAGACCACCTAAATTACATAAGTGCGACAGATTTTTTATGCCAATTTCACCTTTATGGATATTTCAGACACAATATTAATATAGTCCACCATCTATAATGACTTTTATAAATAAACAGCCTGAAATCAGATTTACTCATTTAAATTACCTGGTTTTGAGTCATTTTGCCTAGTTATACAAAGCAATATCTGTGATATTATTCCATAAACAAGTGAAAATCATCCTCAGTTCTACAATAGGACAAGAGTACATTTTACTGTAAGATCTTGTATAAACAAGGGATAATACACACGAGAGCATCCATTTTCCCTGCTGAAATCTTAGGACTGAAATATCAGTGCCTCGCAGAGCTAAGGCCAAAAATCAGTAGACCAAGAAAAACCTTAATTTTATTTCTAGCAAGTTCTTTAATCGATGGCATGGATTCAATTTTCAAGCTGCATTTTCAAAGACCCATTTTTACCTAAAGCCTGGCTCAAATGCTCAATCAATAATCATTTAAATGTGCAGCTAATCTCAACAAGATAGTGGTCTCGCTTTTGAGTCAGCATTTGGGTGACAGGAACAACTGATGGTTAGAATTGGTTTGCAATTTAAAAATTAATCTTTACTGAAAGTTTTATTTTTTTAATATTGAGAAGAAGTAAATGGATTTTTCTTTTTCTTTCAGCAGGACTGAAAGTCTCCTTAATATAAATTTCAGCTATCCTGGATATCCATCACACAGACAAACCATTATTGTTTTGAATAGGACCTTCAGAAAATACTACGATAGACTCTTGCGATTACAGCATCTGGACTCTGCCTTGGAGGTCCTTTTCTCTGGGTAACCGCACTCGACTCACGTTACTGTTAATGTGCATTTGAAATATACATAGTGAAATGTGCCTGTGGGTATGGGGAAGGGGAAGGAGACCCAAAATATATAAACTTTTTCAACACTAACCTTAACAATTTCATATGGAGAAAAGAAATATGTTTTTACCATTCGAATCCTCCAAAATACCTGCAGAAAAGTCAATATTGATGAAAGCTAATATTAGGAGCATTATCTGTTCAATGAATTATAGAAGGATATGTATGTTGTGTGTGGGAAGTGCCCACAGGTATTAATGCCAAAAGCCCTGAACTTGAATTTTGCCGTGCCACTGACTAACTCTGAGATGGTAGCCTAAATGCATGAGGTCCACTCTTGAATGCATCTTGTTTGTCAATGCATCTCCAGGATCTAGGACCGTCCCTAATACATAGTATGCACTCAATAAACACTGTCTTTGTTGAAAATATAAATGAATGATTAAGGCAAATCAGATAGCCTCTCTGAGCCTCAAATCTAAGCAGATGAAAATGCAAAGATTTGAGAAACTACAGAAAAATATTGTTTCACCATCAGAAACTTATTTCAGCAGAAAGTTGCAACACCAATACCAAGTTCAAAGTCTCCAGGCTTAGGGGAGACCATGCTGGGAAAGGACATATGTGGGTTTTTCCAGAAAATTAGGAGAAGTGTTGATAAGGCAGCCTTTGTCTAAGTTTCACGCCATCATTTTTTTTCCTGGTGCCTTGTGTCTGAGATTCTGACCTAGTTGTCCTTCTTTGGCCTCATCTCCTTTTCACTTTTGTTGATGCTTAGCCAACTTTGATTCCTGATTCTGTTTTGACCTATGACTTTCCTCAGTGCTTTAGCCTGTGACCATCCTGTGGTCAATCCGTTCCCTACGTTGAGCTACCCTGTTCTTGTAGATGGCTTCACCTTGATCCACTGTCACCAAAAGCTGAGTTTGCCACCAGAGCTACTGAAAAAATTTTTGTTTGTGATTTGTGCCACGTTTCCAGATAACTTTGTTTTTATATTCAGTTCTTCCTCAACTTGAAGACTCTGAATCTATCACTCCCTTTTTTCTCTTTCTATAATGAACAACATCACTCCTTTTGTGCTGGCTTTCTAATAGAGGACCACTAATACTGACTGCCCATGTGGGAAGTGTGGCTCAGCGGTGGTATTTAGATTTCTTTCCTTGAGGACATGATTTGAGTTGGGTGGCAAAGGATGTTACTCAGAAGGTTGTTCATAGAACCATAGATTTATGAGACTTCCCTTTGTTTAATGAATTATCTGGGCTTGCTGTCTACCGGGCACTGTGCTAGGCAATGAGGATGAGAGAGAGCAAATCTCCTGTCATGGAATCTGCAGCCTTGAGGGATTAAATGAAAAGGACACTGTGAAAAGGGCTACAAAAAGTGCACCAAGGTCTAAGAGAATAAGGAGGGATGTAAATTGTCAGGGAGGTCAGCAAGTGGTGAGTAAGCTGAGATCTGATGAAATAAAAGGGAGTGGTAGAAGAAGACATCATGGGATGAGGAAGGCCCAAGCAGGGGAAAGTGATCAACAGCATGCAGGCAGTAAACACATTTGGGGAGGAGATAGTAGAGCATACCCAGAGGCAGGGTAGGAAAGAGGAGGGGAGAAATAATGTATAGATACCATTTATCAGGCATATAGGTATTATCTCATTTAATTCCACAACAATCTCTGCTGTAATTATTGTCCCAATTCTAGAGGTTATGAAAGTGACAATTACTCAGTGTTACATGGCTCTTTATTAGAGAAGCCAAGATCAAAAACTCATATTCATCTGACTCTTATCTGCATTGCTGAGCCCTAGATCAGAATGGGGCACAGGCCTGGAAGAAACATAACCACCCATTTATTTAGAAGGATTTTTGTGGAAGTATAAATGGTGGAAAGGGTACAAGGGAAGGAGAAAGAAGAAGAGAGTGAGGCATAGGGTGAGTAAGTCTGAGAGATTTAGGATAAACTCTGTAAATCCTGGGCCTCCGTACGTCCTCAAGTGAGTGGTGGATTCCCAGAGGAATTCGCAGGTGTAAACCACACAGGAAGTATCTAAGCTATGTCTCTTCTGTTTTTCTTATTTTTGTTTTTGTTTTTCTTACAGACATACAAGTGCAATATAAGGGAAAAAAACTGTCACAGATCTGAAGGAAAATCTAGATTTTTTTTTATAAATGAAGACTAATAAAATCTTTTAAATTTATTTCTCTTTTGAGCCCTCTTGGTCCAAGCTTACTATCACTTTTTTCATAAATGATTATATTATTTCAATTGGAATCATAGCCATTCTGATAATTACCTGCTAGATTTTCCTTCTCTAAGAGCTTATAAACTATGCTTTTGATTTTATTGGGTGTTACTATATAAATCTATTGAAAAAGGTTTGGATGGAGCTTCCAAATAATTATATTCAGACCTGCTTCTGCTTCTGATCGTTCCTTCTAAGTAAGAAGGTAAACAAGCCATTTCTCATCAATAAGCACAGTGTCAATGGTGGATATAACATATTTTTAAAGTAATTTAAACATTCTCTTTCAAATAGTTCTTACAACATCATTGCTGGATTAAAGCAACAACAGCAAAGATTTAGTAAGTGGCCTGTAATTATACTCCAGGAAAAACGGAATTAGCAGATAGTGTTCTCCATAACCGGTAATCAGATCCCTGTCCTTGGTGCTCAGGGTTCACGTATTCCTTCCCGTCTAAGTCTCTTTAAAGATCAAGTAACCCAGATGGGAGGTTTCCAAAGAAAACCCAGCTGCTGCCTCCAGTGATTTGGTGGTGGTCTCCTCTTAGTGACTCACTAATGACCAACCTCAGACACTCTTCCTGAAACGGGTACTATAATTCTCCAATTACTAGTCATTTCATTCCCAAGATTTGATTTGAAAATTTCCACAAGACACGTCAGGAAATACTGATAGGAGACTAGAGTGAGAAACCACACTGGCATGATTTAAATTGAGCAAAGACAGCTGCGAAGTCCTTTTAACCTGTTTGCATTTTCCGAGGCTCAACACCACCACCGTTCTATAAATAGAGACGCCCTTCTGCATTTAGCACGTTGAAACAGGGAGAGGTAAGGTATATGGAAGCATTGCCCAAAATATATTCTAAGAAACATGGGCCTGGAGAGATGCCCAGAGATATAAATCTTCCAGATCCATGTAAATTTGAATAAGGCTGTGTATATTATCCCTCTCTCAGAGGTTCATAATAAACCTTAGCATGAAGAAGGCTTACTGGATTTAGTATGAAGAATCCTGTTTCAATATCTTAACCCGGCTTTTCCCCAATAATTGCTTAAGACAAACAATTTTCATGTCAAAGACTATTCCATGGAGCATATTTTAATAATGGCTTTGTAAGTGAAAATTACGGGCCATTGTCTTCTTTTTAAAAAAAAAAAAAAATTAATCGTACCATTTACTTGTCCTTTCAAAAAAATAAATAAATAAAGCTAAAAGGGACTTTAGAGTTAGACCATGATTCTAACACCTTCAAATGAGGACCGAAGCACCAATTCATGTCAATGTGCGTTCACAATGGGCTCATTTCCTTTTATCACTTTTAGTCAAAATTATAGGATTACCCTAGCCTATACCCTCCTTTACCTGATGCATAAATTGTGATTATTGTCTTTGCGTAACATTTTCCCTTTTACATCTTCCTTTCTGTGCTCCTTGTTAATCCAAATCCTTTCTGTTTCCAAGGTCCATGAAAAATCTCATCTCACTTCAAAGCTTTTACTGAAGATTGCCTTCCATTTGGTCTAGTTCAATAAACGTTTATTATATGCCTAATTCACATGTGACTCTGAACTGTGAGCCAGAGGTGTAAAATAGAGACTCGTCTCTACCTTTAAGAAGATTATAGTCCAGCAGGGAAGACAGTCCTACTAAGTATGCTATGGACAGTGATGGAAGAATGTCAATGTCAGCAGTAAAACAGAGGAGGGCAGAATTACGGCTATTTAGTGCAGAGGTTCTTGCATTTTTGTGTGTCTTGGATACACTTAGACAATTTGGTGCAACCAAATTAAGTACCTCTTCTTAGAATATACACTCACTCCTGCCCCGCCCCCAGACATATAATAAGATTTCACAGGACACCAATTATATTATATTGAAATACAGAAATAAATGCATTTTTAAATATTTGTGATAAATAAATATATGGGCTTATTTATTAATGCATTAAATGATTAACTAATGAGATTTAGTAGTGTCTCTAATAACCACCATAATTAAGATATCTGTAACACTTGTAATGTGGTATAAAAATATCTATCATCTGTACTGTGGATCGAGTCACAAGAACTTGTAAACGCCTGTGGTCTGTTGGCTAAATTTCAATCAGACGCTAGTGAACATAAAAAGGCATTCTTTTCTATTCAAGTTTATAGATCCCTCCTGAAATTTATACAAAGCCTCCCTAAGGTTAAAAACGCTGTATGATGGGACTACTAGGTGAGCAAAACTTTCAGCCAGAATTAAGAGAGTTTGTGAGAGACGGACAGCAGCTGTTCTGGTGGACAGAGGAATTCGGGGCATCCAAGACGTGTAAGAACAAGGGTTGGTAAAATAAATATATGTGCTAGTGTATTGTTGGCCTGTGAATTACAACTGGAGAGAAGTGCTCAGTGATGCTTAGAAATAGATAAAGAATGGACTCCGAGGGCCTCTTCTGCCATTTGTGAGTTTTCTGTTGACCCTGATCTACTCTTTTTCTAACTTAAAGAAAAAAACTATATATATGATGATATAAATGAGAAAAATCATGTATATATGTCTTAACATGTATGTATGTGTATATGTGATATGTATGGAAATGTATATATTTCCCTAATTAGGTTATAAATTACTAAAGGCAAGTTTGTGTCTTATATTTTGTTTGTATGTTTCTCAATGCAGTCTTCTGCAAATCACAGATGTCCAATAGATTCTTCTTATACTAAAATCCTCCTTGACAGTTTTGCTGATGACTCACCCTCGGAAATATGTACCAAAATATGAATCCTTGATGCAATAATTCTCAATCAAATTGTTTGTATAAGGACATACTCAGACATAAAGGCAAATATTTATATACTAAAATATGCCATGCACCAATGAAGCCCTGGAAACAAACTAAATTGGACAAAGCATAATAGGTAATTGTTTGAATAAATGATGATTTAGGCACATGATGGAATGCGGAATATTATGGAGTCATTAAAATTGTGATAAAGGATATTAAAAACATAGGAACACATTTACAATATTTTTAGCTTGAGAAAGTAAGTTATAACCCAGTAATACAACCTGTGGCCATATCTATGCATGCTTACACACAAATTTAAAGTGTAAACAAATGTAACTTACAATTGATTCTTGAGTGAAAGGGCAAATTGCACCTGGGGCAGATAACCTAGAGGCCGTGCCTGAAGCAACACATTCATCCTTAGATTTTGCAGCATTTCAAACACATCAGTTTAATAAAGTCAACCAGTGCTGAGAAGCAACAGTTATTTGCAGAGGGCCTGATTTAGAAAAGGAGTTTGCAGATGAGTAAACATGGAAAAACACCTAAATTAAGAAAAAAGTACAGCTTTATCTTTTCATTCAGGATGCCTCCAAAATGGATTGCAGAGCCCTGCTCCCGTCTCACGTTTCCGTGGCTGGCCTCAGGGTGATGCCCTAGGTCGTCACCTGGGGGAAGGGGAGGTGCAGAGACCCCTCCGGCTTCTCACTGGTGCATGAAATTATTGCAAAAAGAAAGAAATGTGTGTTTGAATGTGTGCACCATAAGATTTAGTGAGAGATATT
This sequence comes from Tapirus indicus, assembly GCA_031878705.1. Classification (NCBI taxonomy): domain Eukaryota; kingdom Metazoa; phylum Chordata; class Mammalia; order Perissodactyla; family Tapiridae; genus Tapirus; species Tapirus indicus. The sequence continues at coordinate 4,253,474 of CM062923.1, read as the reverse complement.
TACAAGCAATGGGAAGGACAGGGGCATTAGGGAAGCAGGGACAGGCCCAGAAAAAGGAAGTTGGGGGGTGCCTCTCAGGTTTCTCCTTTCCCAAGCTGAGCCATGGCCTGATCATGTGCCCTGCAGAGATGGAGAGGCAGAAATGAGTTGTTTCTCAGTCGTATAACCGGTTCCACCTTACATAAATGGGCTGTTCTTCAGGTTATAGATTAGAAGACAAAGAGGCAGGAAAGAGCCATTAATTATACTTGTGATCTCAGGGTCTAAATATATTAAGAAAAATGTTCGCTGCCATGATGCTTGCACATTTAATAAGAACGGGCACACCTAATGAGGTAGAATAGAATCTGAACACCAGAAAAGGACAGCTGACTTGACCCATCTGGTTTTCTTTTATTAACACTGAAGATTCGCAAACTGTGAAAAGAATCCTGAAAGGCGCGTAGGTTCTCCTGCCTTCTGGCCCTTGAACACGTGTGAATGCATGTGCAGGCTCATGCACATCACCACTTAGTCTTCCCTCCAGCCAGAGTCTCCTCATCAAAGCACTTCCCGTGCTGTGTTAGGCTTTTCTGTTTCCTCCGTTAGGTGGTAATATGCCTGCATCACACGCTGCTTCTGCTCTCCTTCAGTACCCCTGGCTGCCCCAGCTGCGGAGCTGCAGCTTCTTATCCCAGCCCATGCTCTGACCAGTGGTACACAGGCGCAACCACACAGCGCCTCCTCATACCGGCGTCTTGAAGCACTGTGCACACCTTGCTCCTTCCCCAGAGCCACCCTTTGTTGCTGTGGCTGAAGCCGTCTACATGTGTTGGGCTGCTAACACCCATGAGGCAGATGTTTGACCAACGGCAGACTGGAACCAGTGGAAAATTTATTTTTCTTTCTCCCCCTGACAGACTGTCCTGAGAAACAGTTGCTTATATAGACTTTTTCAAGGCTTTCCTGTTACATGAATAAATAAATAACTTATAATTGTGCATACATATGAGTAAAAAGGCAGAATTATCTAAGAAAAGATATGCACTGGAGAGAACAGAAGACAAACTACAAACAAATCAACATCGAGTTGTACAGACTCTCACGAAGTTTAAGAGTCAGAAAGCCTGTTTATTTTTAGAGTGCTGAGTTTCTTTTGAGCTCCCGAAGATGTAGACTAATTGGAAGGGGTCCCAACTGCAAGGATAATGAGTAAGGCGTTGGAAGGATTGGCTTAAAGGGAGGAAACTTAGCAGGACGAAAACCTCAGCTTGGCCAAGGTCTGCCTCTGAGAGGCGGTTGTAACTTAAACATATTCCAAGGGCAGAAATACCCTGGAGTGAGAAGAGCTAGTTAGCATGAAATCAGGGGGTGTAATCTGAAAGAATAGGAATAAAGAGGAAATTATCCCCAAATGTTCAGAGATGGTGCTGACAGCTCCAAGAGATTGGCAGTTAACTCACCAAAGACCTAGAACACCCAATTTTTGGAACAGTGTTTTGGTGGGAAGAGGAAGTCATCAGGACTGTCCTTCCCTTCTAAAGGCTAGAATCCGTCCTGCAAGGCCAGAAGGTAGGCATCTGAATTTAGTGCTGCAAAATGACCAGACAAAACTAGATCAAGAGCAGTCATTCACACAAGGATTGGCTGCTTCTGAGTTTAATTTACAGATGATTTGTAATGGAAAAACCAGTGGAGTATGCTTTGCTGGAAAGAGGCCTCCCTGACCTGCAGGCCTGGGTTTTGAACAAGGTCAATCCGATGTATGATCTTGACAGAATCATATCACTTTTCTGAATATTTGATCCCAAAACAAACATACAAATAAATAAAGTTTATCATATAATCTCAAAGGGCCCTCTGGTCTAAAATTTTACTTCTCCCTCTTATAATTAAAAAATAAAATAAAATAAAACCAGCCAAACCGAAAGCTTCCCTTTAGTCAGAAGTGACCTATATTTTTCTCATGTTCACGTTAAGCTTGATCTAATACATCTAACCAGTTTGTACGAGAGCACTTTGCTGTTTGTCTTGTTTGGTTTTGCTAAATTTTGAGATCTTAAAGGAGAGAGACTCTTTATAATAATGGAGGAACATTTTGTTAAAAGATAAACTGAGGCATATTCAAAATTTTGAGTTTATTTGGGCAAAAATTGATTGGACTAGGACAGCGTCAAACCAGAAGAGGTTAGGAGCACTCTGTCCGCAGGAGCCAGGGAAAAACTTATATAGAGAAAGCGCAGAAGCAAAGCAAGGAAATTATTTGACTGGCTACGTCTTAAAGCCTAGTGGGCTGTTTGCGATGGGTTGTCCTTAGAATTCTGATTTCATAACCTTGAGGCATTTACAGGCCTAGATTTTTGTTTGCTCATGGAGGCTGCCGCAGTCTTAGAGTCACCTCAGTCTAACAGCCTCCTTGTTTAATTGATTTAACAATTGATACAGATTGAATTCAGGCAAATCTCAAAATCTTTGTAGATGTCTACGCCTTATCGGATCCAGTCCTGACCCCTCTCAGGGTTCACTCCCTATTTTTCTTCCACTTATTTATTTGGCTCCAGCCGCACTGCCTTCCTTGATTATTCTCCATCCACCAGGCCCACTCTCACGTGGTCAGTCTGCTTAGAAGACCCTGTCCCTTAGAATACCGTCTCCTCCCCAGCATCATTCAGTTGAAATCTTGCGCCCAAAGTTCAGCTCCAATTCCCCTTCCTTCGTATATTCAGCATGCATGATCCTGCCCGCCAGGCCAGCTGTGTCCTCTCCGTAGGCTCCTACAGGCTTCCTTCTTCTCTTGAGCCTCTGTCCTGATTCCAAATACTCCTTTGCAGCACTGGGCTGGTCTCGCTGCATGGGGCTCACCCAAGGAGCCATGAAGAGCACAGATTCTTGGCACCTTCTCCCTGAGCTTCTGACTGAGCAGGTCCATGACGCTGAGACTTTGCTTTCCAACAAGCTTCCCAAATGTGTTGTCGTGGGCAGCATGGGAGAACCAGGGCATAAACTCCAGGGCTGCTTTTTATTTTGTTTCTGTTTTCTTCCACTTATCTCATGGAACCTGCCAGCCAGAGAGGTCCCTGGGACATCCTTGTCTTACGTTTTTCTCCTCAATGAGAGCCGTAGAGAAGAAGCAACTCTTTGCTTAATAAGTGCTTCAGGCACACAGAGCAAAGCCTGTTCTGAAAAGGCCTTACAGGTCATCAGGTTTTTTTGTTTTCTCAAATGAAGGCAGCAGATATCAGCTGAGATGAATGAAAACATCACGTGGTCTCCTCTGCCTGGAGCAGGAGGCAGAGACGCAGAACATGTCCTGCCTTTCAGTGGGCAGGGATGTCTCTCATTGGCCTCAGAGGACTGATCCTCCTGGCCACCCCTATCCTGGTTCAGGCCATCACACTGGATCACTCCTGTCTCACCAAGAAGCTTGGAAAGTGGTCAGCAGGACCACATTCTGAACCCAAGGGATAGCAGTGACACTTCCCAAGAAAAGGAGTGTTTTTAATCTGTAAAATCAAGTATAATGAAATATCTCTGGAAATCAAGTCCAGGACATGGGATTCAGATTGCCGTCCACAATGCTTGTCCGCACTGCAAATCAGCCTGTGCTTCCAGTCCATGAACTACACTGTATCCTACACCATCTTTTCTGACCTTCTCATGATTTTCAGTCCAGCCTCCAGTGTGCATGCTATATCCTGTCTTAAAGACATTAAAAGAAAAATAATAAGGAAAATTTACCAAAATGTGCTGCTCAAGAAAACTCGCGGAAATAAGTATTCCTTATAAAACAAAAACAAGCAAAAGCAGTTGGTGCAAATCTCCCCCAAACAGCTCAGGCTGAATGGCAGATGTTGTGAATGCCTGGCAATGGGATTAAAATCTTAGGGCAAGTTGTAGGAGGTTTTCAGTTTCATCCCAGGCCGGCCGTCCCCCCTGGCCCCGCAGACCCTCCCTAATGAGGCGAACGCTCGGTCTGAGCAGAGCTTTGCGGGCTTACAGGGAGCAGAGTCCCGGGAGAAAGGTATGAGCAGGCACAGATGGGGCTTGATGGATCCTAAAAGGAAGGCATTACCTGCTGAAGTCACTGAGCAGCCACAATTATTACAGGTCTCTGGGTTCATTGTCAATTAGAGTGGCAGTTAAGGCAAGCAGCAGCTGTGACAGATGGCTTGTCTCCAGCTAGTTGTCTAATGGGATCGCAGCCAACTCAAATCTTTTCTTCCCTCTGGAAAGGGGAAAAAAAGACCCACATAGTTGTCAATTAGTCAATGTAAAAGGGGAGAAAGCATTATTTCTACAAAGGGGTCATTTATCTGTTTTCTTCTAATCCCTACTTCTAGCTTTTTGAAGTAGAGATTTTGTTTATTTACTGCTTACTTCAAACATGTTTTAGCAGAATGTTCAACCTAGAAGACATTTTGTGCTGAATCTTTGTTTCGTGTGAACTTACAATATGGTCTTCTCATAATGGAACCATTTCAATCAAGTGGTTAGCATTTTAATTGGCCGACTCTTTTTTTCTGGCTGGAATTTGTAGGCCATTCTCCTATTTACTAGTGCATGGCATCAAAACACGAAAGGGCTGCTTCTGCCTGGAGGAGCTCACCCCAAATAAAATACAGCCCAGAGAATCTGGCTTATGTGCATCGGTAGAAAGAACTATTGCAAATAACCAAATTGCAAGGTCTAATGAGTGTGTGTGCAAGCACAACATAGGTTGGGATGCTTCATTGGACAACAGGGATATGGTTGCTCGTGCTGTGGCAAGGACACAGCCATGTCACTAGAGCTCCATGGCAGTGGTTGGCTAAAGGGGCAAATAAAAATTCACATTGAACCAGTGACTGCCTTTCCTACAGAAACAGGACTCTTGGAAATCAAAGTCATGGGATTTTTCTTTTCTTTAATGTTAATCTGTTCATGACCGTTGGCTTTGGATGTGCAGAGGGGAAGCCCTGCCACTCTGGCAGTCAATGGCCTCCTTTTTTCCGTTTCCATTACACTTGTGCACGTGGTCAAGGGTTTCTAGGTGATGGTTGCATTTCACGTGTACCAAAAGGATTATTTTAAAAATTCCAAAATTAGAGTTGGTTGGAGATAAAGACAAGATGACCAAAAGTCAAGAAATACAAAGAAATTAATGAGCTTTACTTCCAAATAAACCAATTTGGGGGCACAATTATTTTCTTTCTATTTAGGGGAATTGTAGTTAATCTGTGGAGATTGAGTTAAGAAATGACATCAGATCAGACTTATTCTATATATCATAAACGTATTTTTTTCTACTGCTCAATTCATACATAGCATTATAGAAAGTTTAGAGAGTACACCAAAATTTAAGGAACAAAAAAGTATACACATGCACACACTACAAGGAAATGATATTTATAACTTTAAATCAAATATGTAGATCTTTCTTGGCCCTTCGACATGAGAGCCTGGGGGGGTTCCTGAGGATGCAGCCCACAAAGATGAGCCCCACCCTTTGTCCCCAGCACATGCTCACTCTCTTGCTGGTCCAGGCTCAACTTCTGACAATTGGTGAGAGAGTGATTAGAGTGTTCCTATCAGCTGGAGCCTCCAGCAGCTTCTGTTCCAGTTCTGGGCACAGCCTGGCAGGAGGAATTCTGTGCCACGTGGGAGCAGTACCTGGGACAGTTAGCACCTTCCTCATTATCTACGCAGCCACTGACAAGGCTGGCTTTGAGCACATGGACTACATCTATCAGCTCATCCTGTATGTCAAAGGCAAGGAGGCAATCCTGATGATTCTCATGGCCAACAAAGATAACTTGACTTGATGGTCTTGAGAGGAAAACCAAGAACAAGAGAAAAAAAAGGCAGTCAAACACAACATCCCCACTTTGGAACCGGAGCCAAGGACCCACCTCTCAATATCAATAAACCCTTTCGTGACCTCATTACTATAATGAGGCAACAGATTCCTGAAAAAAAAGAGAAAACCAAATGGTAGAGAGACCAGGCCACTGGCCCCATCAATTGCCGTGAGAGATGTTGGATGGCCCTGAGGCCCTACATCACAGTGACGATGTGTGGGCCAGCACTGCAGACCCCTCCACTGCCTAACTGTGCTGAAAACCATTTCTACCCACTACCCGGGCCTGAAGACTTGGCTAGGGAAGGTAGAAAGAGAGGGTGGACAAGGAGGAGACAGGGTCCAGATTTACCCAAAGGCATGGCAGTCCATTCTCTCATGAGAAACAAGGAAATAAGCTGTAAGCAGCAGCAGTGTCTGAGCCCCTCATGTGCACATTCAGCCCCATCTCTGCCCCCTTCCTAGTGGGTGTATTGTTTCTTCACTACCCGGTGTTGACTGGATGTGGGGGTGTTTACCCAAGCACAGAGTACAAAATGAGCCGTGAACAAGCTTCCTCTCCAGGCTCCCAATGCTCAGTGTCTGAGCTTGGATGTCTTTTGCGTTTTTTTCTATTATTTTAAGGATGACTATTTTATTAAGGGGGGGTCTGTGCCCATTGCCTGGTAGAAAAAAATAAAATAAGCTCATATTTATACATATATTTGAAGTTATTCTATACATAGAATTTATTGTTCTATATTTTATTCACTTAATATCATATAACTATTTTTCCACATCCTTAAGACTCTTTGTAAACACATATTTAATGGTGGCTAATATTCTTATGTCTCTTACTTGTTAATCATAGGCTGCATCTAGTTTTGCACTACTAAATATATAACTGACTTGTCAGAGATAAGAAAATTGACATATTTGCAGAAATACTCTGGATCTCAATGTTCTAATCCCCATCTGGTGGCTAAAACGACAGCCTGTCTTTCTCAGTATCTCCATTATTGCCTCTAGGCACCTGGAGCAGGGCATGCGCGTGTGCCTCTCTCTCTGTCCCTGGTCAGGCGTCTCTACCCCAGCGCTATCTTCCTCTGCTTTAGTATCTGTGCTCAGACCACCCATCCTTCTGCTGATTTCTACTGCATCTCTTCCCCACTGGGAGGAAAACATCTTCCTGGGATCACTCCTTCAGAAGCAGTTCCCAGTGCAGAGCCATTAGTTTTCTATTGATGCATTTTTTCCCTTTTATTCCACCGTCTTCCTTTGCTCCTCTCCTGCATGCTCCAATTTGCTTGGAAACTCAGGGAGATCCTTCTTCCCAAGGTCCTGTTATTACTCCTTCAATCTGATCTTCTTTAGGTTCTCCAGAGTCCATTATGCATGTTTTCACATGTCTGACCCACAACTGAGGTCAGGGTCCAAGCTCTTTTCCATGGGATTCTCTGCTGGTCAAAGGTCCCAGCCTGGCATCTATTTCAGGGTCTCTGACAAGAGTGAGGAAGTTCTCAGAGCCCATCACAGCAGTGGTGGGAGCTGTTCTGCTCAAGGCCCACAGATAGCCCCAGGGACCCCAAGTCTCTGCTCCCCCCACACAGTGCTTACAGAACATGTGAGATCATGTTTATCCTCATTTCACATGGACTCAGTATCATCGTCTACGTTCGTGTTAAAGGCTGCTGCCGAGGTCAACATTTGGAAAATGGAAAATGTGATTACAGAGTCTTGGAAGCATCTAAGTTTCTTAACCCTTATGTGAATTAAGACACCCTTAAAAATGATTTCATAATGAGAGACAGACTGCTCCGTTTTCAGGAACAGTTTTTCTGCTGAAGGTATTTTCTCCATGCCACTGTAACATACCCTCCACCATTCCAGTACGACAAACAAAGTTTCCTCAATGCTGTGAAACCTCCTGAGGGATGAGGGGAATTTGAAATGTGCCGGAGACGTGCTGTGATTGTTGATTCTCTTTTCTCAGCCTCCTCCACCATCTGACCTTCTTTCAGATCCTACCTGAGGCCCCACTCCAGCAGCATTTGCATCCAGGGCCATCATGGGCCGAACGTAAACCACGTTAGCATGATAGGTTGGCCGTGACCCCTTATCCCGTCTTGTATCCTGCCCTTCCTCATGCTCCTTGAGCTGACTGCAGGTCGGCAGGGCTCCTGCTGTTCCTCAGGCACCCTCACACCCGGTACCAAGGCACCGAGGGGGCACCCGATGCTCCTGCTGCTTGACTATGCCTCTGGCTGTGCGAGGAGCCTTTTCCTACCTCTACTATTTAGTTCAAAATTACCTTCTTCATGGTACCTAAATAAAGTCATACTACACGTCCTTGCTCTAGGACCTGGGTGCATAGTAGACAAACAACAAATAGAGCTTCCTTCCTCTCTCCCAGGCACGATTCTGCACTCCTACTCCAATGCTTGTTGCACCTTGTCAATTTTACAACAGCTAGTTTTTATTATTAATAATAGCTAATGTTTATTAGGCATTATGCTAAACACATCTCATGCAGCATGTAATTTAAACTCCTAATATCTTTGTAATTTTCCCCATTTACAAAGGAAGAACTTGGCTTTGAGAGACTGATCAGTTAGACAGGAAGTGGTGGAGATGGTGTTTCAGCCAGGTCAATATGATGTAAAGCTGGGGGTCTCGACCACACTGCTTCAAGAACCCCACTAAAGCAGGTGTTACATTATTGTGTCTGCCTGTCCATCTCACCTCTAGTGATGGCATGTGTGACCAAGAGAGATGGTTCTAGCCAATCACATTTATCTGAAAGTATAAATCTTAGATGGCTTCTTTATTCATCTATAAGGCCAGCTTTTCTGATGTTTGTTAATAATGAGAATTAATGTGAGGGCATCCTGTGGGACTTTATAAAGTATTTTGATAAAACAGTTCTTTATTCATTTGTTTAGTCAGCCAGTCATTCAATTATCCAGTCCTTTATTCTCTGAAGGAGTCTTAAAAAAACAACAGCTACTCTGATGCAGACTTTCTTATAGACAATGAGATACTAAGTGATGGCACTGCCTTCAGTGGCCTTTTCTCGTTTAAGAGAGAAGAAACCTGCCCATGATCACATTTGGAAAATACTTTTCACACTTGTACACGGACACTTGCCTTTTAATAATATACACAAGCAAAGAACAGCAACATCAAACCCCTAAAATCCATTGTATCCATATTGGACATCATATCTTTATGTCTCAAATTAAAATATAATTGAAACTATAAGTTACTGACATTTCCTTCTACTAAGGTCTTAATATAGAAATTTCACAGTTCTTTTTAAAATATATTTTGCAAGAGAGGGGTGTGAAGGTAGTCGATGACTAGTTTAAAGTGCTGGTGTTCTTCTGTCCAGAGTGGGTATTCAAAGATGCTTACTGAAAAATGTGTGAAAAGAGTGGCTCTCAATGTTTCGTGAATATGGAATTTAACAAAGAATAGTTTTAATTTTGTTGTTCACATCTCTTTTTGTGAACACAGAATCAACACCAAAGGATATTCCTTAGTGTAACACACACAATAGGGAAATGGAGGAGACTGCCACACTTACTGAATCTTATTAGTAACTCAGTGGGTAACTCCACCAGACTGAATTGTCGGACCTTAAAGTTAATGCCTTTCCATCAAATTTCCCATTGTTGAAGACACCTCCTTCCTGCACTGACAAATCTACAATCATATTCATATAAAAATTGACTCTTGGTAAGCTAGCAGAGAAATTCATTTTTCACATATTGATCTGCATGTAGGGGTGGAATTCCAAGTCTTCCTCAAGTGAGAGACTAAGTGCAGGCAGGGTTTGCTTTCAGGGACAAACTTACTTCAGCATTAACAATTTACTTGAGATCGGTCCTTCATCAATAGCTTAAATCCTTTGTAACCGTATAGCTCACCCTTCACAAACACTCATTGTCCAGGAAGCAACTCTCTGTGGACTTGATTTTCCCCAGAGCTAGTCACAGTCTATCTGCACTTTTAAAGATCAAGTCTGCGTTTAAGAGTCCAACCCTCCAGACGCTCTCATCCCTGCGACTTCTGTGTGAGAAGTTAACAGAGAGGAGGAAGTGCACCAGACTGTGCCCACAGGGAAAGTCAAGTTCATTCTTCACATCGTACAACAGAGAAATGGATGGTGGAGATGGCGATGAAAGCACTGAAGGGAAACAGTTGAGGACAAAAAGGGATCCCATGTGAAGAGAGACTCCTTAGACCCCTCTCCGGAATGCTCGCACAGACTCGAGAGGAACTGAGGTACCATCTCTCCAAGAGACTTCACTGTACTAGTAAATAGTAAAGAATGTTTTTAACTCCTTGGAAACTCAAAATGTAGTATTTTTTATTTGTTGCCCTCGCGTATTACAATTTTTTTTCTCTGTGGACTGAAAGAAAATAAAGACTTGACCTAAGTAATAAAGTAGAAGAGAAAATAAGCTTATATAATTGAAGTTTGAAGAAGCTCTCAGAAACGCAATAAACCTCAATGAAAATTATGGGTGTGGTGTTGTTTCCTTGAAGTTTGACCACAGAGGTGCTGTTTATGACATAATCTTGAAATTATTGGTAATTGTTGAGAAGAGAAAGAGTCTATGACCCTAGAGTGGGCAAAAGTAGGAATCTACGCTTTGCAAGCCATGTCAGTGACACTACTGCCAGCGCCTCACTGAGGCATCTGGGATGGAGCACTTTCCCTCTGATCCCAGGTTCCTCTTCTCAAGAAAAGACGGTCACAGTTCTGTCCCACTGTAGCTAATTCAGAGTAACTGTTGAATCCAGAGTCTGGCTACTGAGCAGAGTCCTGAGTGATAAAACAAGGGGATGTGTATGTAGGTATTCACGCACCATGAGTACTCAGCACATAGTCTCTGAACTCCTACTGTGTGTGAGCGTCAGGGTGGTGACACAGATACGGAGAAGAAAGGCACAGCCCCTGACTCCCAGCTCTCAAGATGCAGTGCCACGGATGGGGGAACTTAATCACAGCAGGGTGGCGGCCAGAGCCGGGCGGTGTGGTGCTCAGGAACAAGGGCTCTGGAGTCAGCCCGGGTTCCGGTCTCTGCTACCACTTCAGAGAATGACCAGCATCTCTATGAATCATCTGTATAATCTTTGCATTGAGACAGTACTAGTTCCTACCTCAGCGTAGTTGTGAGATAGTCAATAATTGTTAACACAGTCCCTAGCACATAATATGTGCTTGATGAAAGGACATACTGGTTGAAAGGGAATTAATTATGAAGCCATTTTAATATTCCTGGTGGAAAAATTATGGAGACTTGAATTAAGAATTCATAGTAGGGTAGAAATTACAAGGTAGCCCACACTTCCATTTCTGAAAACGATGAGACAGATAATTCAGACCAACTTTTCTATAAAAGAATAAAATAAAATAAATCTTAAAAATATATCTAAGTCCCAACTAATTAGTGAAGAATTTCAAGGTCAAAAAAATGAAAAGAGACCAAGATAAAAGTTCAAAACCCAAATCTACTTAGGTCTTGAGGGCATTTGAGGACCTGGAAGAAATAGCTGTGAAGGTAAGCTGCATTTTTAGCAATTTAGGAAGGCAGGTAGGTCGAGTCAAATCCAAGGATGTCTCCAAGGTGGATTCTCTGATCATCAGAATCCACTTTAAGCTAATCCCCTCCAGGTAAGAGCAACCTGACCTGAGGTAAATCAGCAATCGGGCAAAGATCGGCGATTTACGTCCTGGGCGTTTAAGCCTGGGCTTGTGTTAAGGTGGTCACAGACCAGAAGACTCTCAGTTGCCTGGCAGAGAGATGGAAACAAATATCATCTCTGGAGAAAAGCGACAGCATTATAACCCTCAAATTACACCTTCAAATGATTTTGAAAATACAGACACAACACAAATCAAAGATAACTAGTGTACGAAGAAACAGGACACCATCATTAAGAACCAAGAAAACGAGACACAAAGAAACTTCCTATCAAGGATTGATGTGTTAGAATGATTAGCCAGAGAATACAATATAACTATGTTTACTATGTTTAAAGAAATAAAGGACAAGCTTGAAAATATCTGCAGGAAATAAGACATATTTGTAAAGGTTAGGGAATATTTGATAGAGAACCAAAAGAAATTGTTCTGGAATAAAAAAATTAATACACAAACTTAAGAATTCAATCAACAATTTAACACCAGATTAGACACAGCTGAAAAGGTATAGGTAACTGGGATATAGTTCAGAGGAAATTATTGAGAATGTATCACGGTGACACCCAAATATGAAAAATATTTTTGACAGAGTAAGGGATGTAGAGGGTGCAGTGGGAAGGTCTAATGTAGATTTAACTGAAGCCTCAAATAAGAGTTGAGAGATAAAGTGGCAGGATCAATATTGGAAGAAATAATGACTGACAATTTCCCAAAACAGATGAAAGACCCAAAACCACTGATTCTAGAAGCCCAAAAATATCCCTACCAAAATGAATAAAAAAACAGATCCACTCTTAGAATTGCCATAGTGAAATGGCAGAAAACCGAAGACAATGAGAAAAATCTGAAAAGTAGCCAGAGGGAAAAAAAATCAGATTACCTTCAAAGCAGTTAGAGATAGATCAAAATATGTCATGTAAATCTCAACAGTGAAAACCAGAAGATGGTGGAGCACAGTCTTCACCAGGCTAAAACAAACTAATTATCCACTTGGAATGTTACTCTGAAGCAAAAATAACCTTCATAAAGAAGAGCAAAATAAAGATGTTTTTCGATGAGAAAATTAGTCAACCGAAACAAAACAAAACAAAACTGCCCTGGACATTATATATAAGAAGAATCTCAACTTCCACCTTAGCCAGTGGCCTCCACTGACACCAGGGAAGGGTAATGGTGTCATTACACCTGGGCAGCGGTAAAAGACCTAATCCTCTGTTAGGTCCCCTCTGCCGCTTTCCCATTAGAGTAGGGTGGGAGAGGAGAGCTTATTACTGCTGGGTGCACATTTAGAAAATGTAGTTTATTGCTGCACCAACGACCTTTGATTCACTCTGAAAAAAGAATAAAAGATATAATGCTTCAATAATATACTTTTTTCTGTGACCAAAACCAGTAGATGTGAAACATTAATTATTGCTCTTATTATGATGCTCTACTATATATGGTTATATGATATATATGTATATTAGATATATATGTGATATGAGCTGATCATATTTTATGCCAGTAAAATAGTCTAGCTTGAAGGGAGTTATCACACAGGCACCCTTACGAAACCTCCCCCCTCCCCAAACGAGTCAAAGGCAGTAGTGTTTTAGAGAAAGAACTATGACAATAAATTCTGGCACAACTTCTGGCTCTGCCATATATAGCTAGTGCATATGAAGTTACTTAAACTCTGCTTTCCAATCAAAAAATACCAAATGTACCAAGCAGCAGGAAAGTATGACACATAGTGAGGAAAGAAACAATCAAAATCCAGAATTGACACCAATTTTGGTGTTAGCAGACCAGGAAGCTAAACACTTCCTGTGACTGTATTACACACATTTAAAAAGCTCAGTAGAGACTTGGAGGACATAAAAGAGAGCCATAGTGACCATCTAGAGAGGAAACTAAAATGTTTGAGATAAAAAATACACTGGGTGGGATTCCCAGCCAATTAGACGTTTCAGATAAAAAATTAGTTACCTTGAAGACATAGCAAAAGATATGATCCAAAAGGAAGCAATGAGAGGAAAAAAGAATGTTGGAAAAACAAAATTGGCCCCTGGAAGCAGTGGGCAAACTCTAAGTGGCCTAGTAGACATACAATTGATGTCACTGAAGGAGGGGCAAGTGGGACAGGACAGAAAAAAATATTTGAATAATTAATGACTGAACATTTCCAAATTTGATGAAAACTATATACCCACAGATCCAAGAGGTCCAATGAAGAGGTCCAGGAGAAGATATATAAAGAAAACCATGCGGAGGTGCATTATAATCAAATTGCTCAAAACCAGTGTGAAAAAGAGTATCTTAAAATCAGCCAGAAGAAAAAAAAAAATGGATTGCAAATAGATAGAGATAAAGTAAAGATGACAGAAGATTTCTTGTTAGAAATAATGAAGGGGGGAGGCAGTGAGCAACATCGTTAAAGTCCTGGGTATAAAATACTCTCAACTAAAATTCTGTATGAGCAAACACACAATAATGGGAGCCCCAGAAAGAGAGGAGAGAGCAACAGGCAGAAAGAACGTCTTAACACATCATTTTTCTTGAATAAACACTCCTTGGATTGTTATAAGCCTGTTTTTAGTTTCCAGAGATCTGAAAAAGTTGATATTGACAATTTTTGCTATTTTCTCATTGCATGTATAGAGGAGCCAATTTTGGAACATTCTTACTCCTTCAGAGGAGGGGAGCTATATCATTCCTATATTGCCTATATAAATTCTCTGATTTTTTAAAAAGCTATTCCAATAACTGAATGTGCATTTGGAATAATAAAATGTCCTTTACAATAGAACATTCAGGGGAAGAAACAAAATTCACTCTTCAACTGTCATATGTGTTGAGAATATAATATTTATAGAAGGGCAATTTGTGGTATGCTTGGAGTTAAAAGAAGAATTTCTGAGAATGGAGTCTATTTGAGATATGACTTTTGCTCTCATTTTGAGCTAGATTTGTTTCCTTTTAACGCTTGTGTTTGTATGTGTTCTTATTGTCTGGTTTCAAATTTTCCACAGCATTTGTCGTTTCTTCTTCTTATGAGTGATAAGTAGACTATTTTACACAAGTACAGAATTATACTTTACTGGTGGTAGGAAAGATTATTGACAATACATAGTAATTTTACATGTGATATATAAGAAATTGTGACTTTTCCAAGGTCACATAACTCACTAGTGGTCAGAACTACTGACTTTTAATGTCCAAGTGTATGACTTGATGGAGACAATCTGTTATCATTATCTGTCCTTTACTGCATACGTACAATATGATTTCAATTATGTAAAAACCCTTAACCCAGCAGTCACAGATTTTAGAATTTGAGAAAGAATGATTGTTTTTTCATACTTCTGAGTTTCTAATTTCTTAGTATGGTTTTTAACATCTATTTTCAAAGAGCCACATGCTGCTAGGCAGGACACATAAAGTTTGAGCTAAAGCAATGTCCTTGTTCCCTTTGTCCCTTGTCCAGGTGAAGACTTACATGACTTTAGAAGTGTCCCCACACTTCAGGACAGGTGGTGCCTCTTCCTCAGGAGGCTGCTGAGAGGTGAGAACACGAGGGTAGAGGTTTACACCAGACTTCAGGAACCTGTGGTAGACGTCCATCTCAGAAGTCTATAGAGACGTCCTTTCAAGGCGTTTGTCCTTGAACTCGTCCGTGCCACTCCGATGTCAGCATTCCCAGGGCAAAGGCAGCCCAGTTCTGGACGGGGAGAAGTCTTATTGCCTTTAATTAATCAAGGACAAATACATCTTTGTTTTGTTTGTTTTTTCAGGAATTCTAAAGGGGAGAAAATAGTGATTAACGTAACTTATTCACTTTGCATGGTCAAAACCAAATAGCACAGAGCCGTTGCCTTCCCATAAGACTAATAATAAATTCTACAAGCTTAAGGAGAAATGCAATTTCGTAGGAAGGTTCTTTAAGACAGTAGTTTTATCAGGATCCAAATGACTAAAAAGCCTGGTTCTCATGACTGAAAACAAAAGGATAATTAAACCCAAACTACATACCACAAGTGGGGTGCACTGAATCTCCTACTGATCCTTTTGGATACCCTGCCAGAGGGAGTTTCCCTCTTCATGAAGGTCTGGGGGTGATCAACCCTGTCTAAGCATTGTACTCTCTGGTGGGGAAAAATGCAGGTGCCCCGACTCCACAGACGGAGGTTTCATAGTGGGTGTGGGGAGTGGCCCCCAAGCCCCCACAAAAAGCCTTAGGAGTGATCATGAACTGCCACCAGGCTGAGCAGCGCAGAAGCCAGGGTGTAAGGAAGAGGCCGCAAGAAATAACGGCAGTGAGACGAGTCAGCCAGGTAAGGATTCGAACCCTGGCTCATTCATTTCTTCCACAAATAATAAGGACTCAGGAAGTATGAGGTGTGTATAGGACCCTGAGAATAGTCTGTGAACAAGAGAGGCATCGTCTCTGACTCATGGACTTGAGTTCCCACTGGCTGGGTGGCGTTTGGGAAAGCCATAGTGCCTCTTCCATTGGTTTAGTTATTTATATAGATAATATCCACTTTATGTGTGGGGAACAGGTGGGGATTAAGCTATCTGGTGTGTGCAGAATGGCTGGTGTAAAAGGGACTCAGTAGATAGGAGCCCTCCCTATACACGTGCACACACATGTGTAATTGCTGCTTTGGTTCTTCTACTTTTAAGCCAACTAGGCAAATATGTCCACTTAGAATGTGTAACAAGACATATTATGATTTAACAGGTAGACAACATGTTAATTAGGAAAAATGTAAAGCTAGGAGTAGAGAGATTCAGGTTGTAGATCAAGTTGGGCATAAATAACAATAATAATAATGATAATAACAACAACAACATCAGCATCAATTTAGCAAATGCAAATATTGTGAAAGGTGCTTTATGTACATTGTCTTAATTCTCAAAACAACCTCATAAATTAGCTGTTATTATCCTGCTGTGATGAAACTGAATCTCAGAGACTGTGGGTAGCCTGTGTCAGCTGATCACTGTTCACGAGAGAACTGAGATCCCAGCCGACTTCCCTGGAACTTGAGTCTGTGCTCACTGCCCGACACCATATACCTCCCAGCCATCAGGTGTGGAGCCTGCAGTTTGCCCCCTGCGTCTTGGGTTCTCAGCTGCAAAATCAGAAAACGGTGTCTGTCCACCCTACTGCAGAGCTCAATGTAAAGCAAATCACATTGGATTTGTAATGTTCTTTGCAAATGCAATTTTTTAATGAAGCGCCTTCTTTGTGATTTTTATTTTTCTATCAGGCTATGATCTCCCAAGGGAAGTTGAATCATGATTTGATTCCTTTAATTACAAACAATTCTCCCAAAATAACATATATGACAATGAGAGACAATATTCCAGTTCAATCTTAACATTTGGCCAAAACAACACTCTGGATTTTTAGTATTTCTCCTTCTGATCAGTGGATTTAGCTGGAATGGGTTCCATTGACCTCTGATGGTTACATTTCTCACTGAGGTCGATTTCTTTCCATTGGAAAAGTCCTTTAGGGACTTGTAGGGATATAGTCATGGCAGACCTCGCCAGGGGAGTCACCCTGGCCGAGGGTCAGGCTCTACCACTTCTCCTGTTGCCGTGGCTCTGATGCTAATTCTGCCATCTACTACCCAGCTTTCTCTGGTGGAGGTTGGAAGGGCGTCTCCACTCTGCTGTAGCAACAGGGTGGCTCATTCTCTACTTAATTTTTGCTGAAATTAATTTCTAGGAAGAGGATACCTCATCCCTAGGTTATCCAACATCCCTCCTTTAGTGTAAATAGATTTGCCCCTTTTGTCTGTTTGTGTGTGTGTGTGATTTTTTAAGCCAATGCATATATCATTACCCCAAATCTTGTTTGGGGGAATGAGATGGTAAAGAAAGAATGAAACTACATTATTTTGTAAGTCTCACTCATTTATTCACTCATCCATTCAAATGTTTTTGAATTTCTCTGTCTCAGATGCTATACGAGGGGCCCTGAAATGTTTCAGGTTTATAAGACAGAAGCTCTCGATTATATTTTTACCCCAAGGGTTAAGCTTGTGTAGGGTGGTGACCGGCGCTTCCTTGGTCTGCTGTTGTTGATTTCTCAGGAAACAGTAAATAGCAGCAAAGAAACCCCTTCTGGCTTATAAAGCTCTGTGCTTATGTCTAGTAAATTCTGACTCCTTACAAGTAGCACCTCCACCATTAATCCCACAATATTATGGAGAAATCTAACTCAAGTAAAAGCACTTTCCAACAAACAAACACAACCTAAACACCAAAATAAGCATTGAATATTCAGTATTATATGAAGAAATAACAGGAGATTAGAGCAGCCCTACGCCAATAAGTCAGAAGAGGGCCAGAGAGAAAAGCTTGCATTCAGTGGGATGGCTGCGAGCCTAGTTGTCTGAGTGTGTCTGGGCCTGGGGACAGAGTGGTGGCTGGCATGGAATCTTCTAGAAGGGCTTGGATGAGAGGGAATCTAACTAGGGTAAAACACCCTCTGACCACAGCAGGCTTCAGGAGATGGACACGACAATAAAGAAGGAGAATAAGCTTGAAACAATCTCCATGAATGCCTAGTATTTCTAGGCACCATGAGTGATTCATATCTTAAGATGTAACACACCAAACTCCATGTTAAATGCTAAATTTGCTTAGTACGTATCCTTGCAGTGAAAGTGTCCATCTTTACTTTTCCTTTACCATTAAGAACAATAGGGATGTACGATTCCTAATTTGAAAAAATAAATGGGGAC
The DNA here is from genome assembly GCA_031878705.1 of Tapirus indicus. Lineage (NCBI taxonomy): Eukaryota > Metazoa > Chordata > Mammalia > Perissodactyla > Tapiridae > Tapirus > Tapirus indicus. The sequence goes on along the minus strand of CM062923.1, from coordinate 4,235,224 downwards.
TATATAATATTTGCTGTTCTATCCTTACAGGTGGGACCTTGGATTTGGAGTCAGTGCACCCAGGGTCAGTTCCTACTCACTGCATCCTGGAGCTGTGTGGCTTGGGAGACACATTTGACTTCTCTGAGCTTCTCTTTGCTTCTTATTCCTCAAGTAACAAATTAAATTTAGAACAGATCGGTTCCCAACCTTGCAACCCGGGGCTCTGCAGGTGAAATGATTGTCCCCACACTGTTTTCAACACTTCAAGAGGTCTAAGAGAGGTCCTCATTGGAATAAGATTGTAAAGAGAGGTAAACTCCCTGTTGCATTTTGCCTAGAATTCTTTCAGCTCACTGTGATGACAACTAAATTTATCAGGAGTCTACTATATATCAAGCACTTTTTACAAAAATCTAATTGAATTCTCACCCGAGTCACCATCTTACAAATGGAGTTTGAGGCCTGGAAGGGCAAGTCAGTAACTAGCAGAGTGCCAGCACTTGCAGGTGGGCAGGATTCTTGGTGAAGGCTCCACCTGGGATGGAGCCGGGCCTTCTGCACCTTCACCACCATGTCCACGATGGTTATTTCAGGATAAAAACGAACCTTGACTGGTAGATATCTGTTTGTTAAGAAATTGCAAAACCCAACAAATGATTACTTTATAAGTTCATCTTAGTAAATAAACATTGTCATGCCAGAGGTCCCTGGACATGAGGGAATAACAAGACTCTCAGAGCTCATAAGATTGCCACATCTGAACTAAATGATTTCTGAGGTCCTGTCTCGTTTTGAGATCCTAAAATTCCATGACTCTGGTCAACAATAGGGCAAGAATAGATTTGTTCTCTCATTTCCAATAGATCTTGATTTCCTTCACTGTCCTTTCCTCTGAGATTCAACTTAGAAGCTGTGATGTTTTAGAAGTTGCTAATTTAGGTGACAGACAGTAGATAACCTTGAAATACATTTTAGAATACATTAAGCAGAATATTCCCCAGTAACATAAATCTTGTCTTTAATCATGTGGTTCTTTCTTTAACAGGAAGAACAAACCCCAAAGCCCCAGAGGTGGATGAACGCTGGGCTGTACCCATGTCTGATGCTGAGGTGCTGGCACCTCTAATCTACCACTTCAGAAGGGCGTTGACTTATGCTGAAGTGAAGTTCATTATGTGTCTCTTTGAATTACCTTCAACTTCATGACAGTGAGGATTGAAACCAAGCTTCAGGGAACATGGTGAGCTAGTCAAGCATCATATTTCCTTGGTGAAATGACACTTCAAAAATTGTATTAAAAATATAAAAATTGCCACCTTTTCTCGGGGAAGGGGGGGTCAAGGAAAGGGTGGGAATTTCCTTGTAATAAGTGAATGACTTAATCTGTAAGTTCTGTTTTGAAGACTTTGTAATGCTGGAATATACTCTGTGTGGGGACAGGAAACTAGTGTGGATGTGACAACGGATATGGCTCCAGGATGTGCATCCTGAGTGGAAATTGTTCAGCGTTGGTGATGGGAGTCTTTCTTTTTATGTTGCCTATCAGAAATCGTTGACTACAGATTTTCTGAAATGCAGACATGAACATGAATTCTAATTTTTACTATTCTCCTTCTAAACCCCAAAAAACTTTCTTCCAGAGTTCCATATTTAAAATTATTTTCAAAATATATACTCTTACCTAATGGAAATATACATGGGGTTTAAACACAGTGATGTGAGGGAGAAAAAGAGATTTGACTTATCCTCGTGTAAGTGGAAAGGAGTCTCTGGGCCTGTAGATTTGCAGGAGGAGCCAGGACATAGGGGTGAGACTCTGGGGCAGAGGAACGAGCACCAGGGACTTAGTAGTGACCTCCTGGAGGGACCTAGTGACATGGAACGTGGGACTTGGCAAAGCAAGCAGGAGCATTTGCATTTCTTTAAAAGGGCACATTTTCAGGCCTCTCCCAGAGGTCAGGAGCCAGGGTGAGACCTTTGCCCCAGCAGGAGGCTGTACCTTTGAGTGTTCTGAAGGTCACCTTTGAGAGGTTGTCACCTTTTGAAGTCAAGTGTGTTTGCTTTGGTCAAAAGGCCATGGCATTTGACCTCATTCTTAAGACCAACATGATTGTCAATTGCTGTCCCGAAGCTGTTGGCCTCAGCCCAGCCCTTGCTCAGGAGCAAATGCCCAAGGAGACAGCATGCTCAGCACCCACCTCTTCTCTCCCTTCTCTCCCTCGTCCAGGGCTCCCTCCACAGCCTCTGCTCCCGTTTAGTGCCCACTGTTCTAGTGCTTTGGGCAAGGGAGAACATGGAAACAAAAACATTTTGGATCTTAATGTTTCGTCCTTTTCTTATGAGATTGTGCACTGATATTGAGAAGCTTTAAAAGAAATTAACCCAAAATAAGATTAAGAAATAGTGAGGTTTAGGGTATTTGTGGACACTTATCTGGAATCTCCATGAACTGATGCAGTAAATGTGTGTTATATGAAGTCCTTGAGAATAATGCACTTCAAAATGCTCATAGTGTGTCCCTTTGCCCTCTACCTGGTTTGTCTGTAACTACAGACATATGTCATGCTCTGTATCCATCCCTACTCTGGACATGCTGATCTCAACGATCTACTTTTCTAAGATGTAGTTTCCTCATATAAAATAGGCAAAATGCTTTGTCCTTAGGACGGTAGTCAGGATTTGGTGATACATGGAAATATACGGGAAAATTCATTCTTGAATTTGTAGGTCCCTGGTAAATGATTTTTGAATAAAGGTAGACTCTTAATTCTTGAAAGATCTGGCAATCATAAAACTTCTCATTTTCTAATGTCCCTGGTGATCTTTCTGTAAACCAGCAAACAGTACAAGTATTGCTGACCCATTGTGGTGAGGCGAAGAGGATCCTATGGGATTCCCTCAAGGAGGAAGTGGACAGAAGATTTCTCTTACCTGAGATTATGTTCCTTACCTCCTACCTGTGGGGCTCAGAAGAGGACGTAAATTTGTAGGAATGGAGAAGGAATGGAGGTCAGTGGCGAAAAGAACCATTCAAAGCAGTTGCCCAAACGAGGCAGTGTAGGAAGATGGTAGAGGTCAAGCATGTTAGGGTCACAGGTTTGGAGAACAAATAGAATTGAGGTTTGATCAGCCCTCCAGGAATCAGCTGTGTAAACCTGAGTATGCTGAGTCAGCACCTGCCTCCTCATTTGTAAGAGGGAGCACATGAGGTTGAAATGCCGTATTATTTTTGAAGTTCGTGGTGCGGTGCCAGGAACATAGTCGTCCTTCGGTATGTGGCAGCCATGAGGATGAGGACCTAAAGTAGCATCAAGTTGGGGGCCAATGACCAGAGAGATGCTAACGGGAAGAAGGAGCGTCCCCACATATCAGCAGGGCTGCCCAGGGCTGGGCCCTGAGCTTTTACATCAGTGCAATTGTGTGAGTTTGGGCAGTTGTATTTAAAAGGCTCAGGATGGACAAATACCATTCCTCCTTTTTAAAGAAACTTTAAGGATTCTCACAGTCTGAGGACTTGATGTGAGCTATTTTCTCAGAAGGTGTGTTGGCTTTGCACAAATTCATTAAGTGGTACTCCTTAGGTTCACAATTTGGTGTGTGCACATGGGTGTGCAGAGAGATTAAGTTATACCTGGAGTATCAATTCTCTCAGTCCTCGGGGGGCAGCCAGGTGCCTGGCTGACTTGATGCTCTATGCAAATGTGTTAACTCCTCCATGGTCACCAGGGCATGGAAATTTTGGGAAGCACTGGCTTTCGTGACCTCCAAAGGCAGGCTTTGAGAAATGCAGACTTCTGAAGAGGGCCTAGTCTGTGGCTGTGGGACAGAGAAAAGCTAAGATTCCTAGCATTTGTCAAACGCTGAATAGCTCCGTGCCTTCCCTACTCAAGCTCCTCATCAGAGACATAACGATGGATAATCTATCTGTCAGGCAGAAAATGAACTCTATCCTCCACGTTTTTGCCACATTATTTTTTTCACTGCCATTTTAGAGGCTTACATTCCTCTTTGAGCTAACTTTTCTGCAGGTTTGCTTCCTTTGCTTGCAAATGTCAGAAAATTTGAATAAGCTTTCATCTATGAATCCCATTCACAGAGTTGATCTATGCAGGGTTTATCATCTCAAATGGATCAGTGTGAATTCCATGTGGGTGGGAGAAGCTGATAAGGAAAGGCTCTCAGCTGGGGGACTGTGGCAAGCTAAGCAGCTTCCAAGCCAGTTCACTCCAATAACCCAACCCTGTGTCAGTGCTGCAGCCAGACACGCACGTCTGCTTTCAGAAAAAGCCATAGGTATTCATGAGCACCGTGGCATAGAGAATACCATCCACACTTAAAATTCATGCTGGAAATGAACAGTCAGGTCTTGATAGAGAGGACAATGACAAAGTGGCTTAAAATGCGTATTCTGAGTACAGAGGAATCATCAGTGCGAAGCTGCTTTAGGCTTTTAATCTGTGCCTGACACACAGGACATGGGACATCTTGTCAAGTCACTCTCGAAGCAGTTATTGATTAGAGCAGTTCTATGAACTCTTAATAACTAATCAGGTTCCGAGTGGGGATGATTTGGAATATAATTTGCCCCTCTTCTTGGGATGTTTTATAAATATCCCAGATGAAGATATCTATTCTCTGTAATGAAAAAGAAGTTTTAACTAATTTTCATGTTTATACCATTAGATTCTAAAATTTTTGCTATGCAGAGAAGTATGGAGAGATTTAATAAAAAGTTGGCAAATCGTATATGCACTTTAAAGCATTCTAAAACTATTCAGAATAAAGACGGTATTGTTCTATTTCCTTTACAAGTAAAAATGAAAATTATCTCATCAAATTAAGTCTATCATTCAGAAAGCTTTGAAAATACGCAGATAAATCTATTTGCAGTTTTAGAAACTGAGACCGAGGTATAATGTGCATCACCCAGACCAGACAACATGGCGCAAGAGGGCCCTTCGCAGCTCACATCCTTTTCTCAAGCTTCGTGTGTCGGCCGGCTGCTGCACTGTGCCAGGGGGTGCCCCCCCAACTCTCTGACTCCCTTATGCATCTCCTACACTTGTTCATTACTTTTTGTTACTACCCCTCTTGGGCCCACCTGAAGCTCAAAAATTTTTGTGTTTATCAGTGAAGAAATATTATTGTTTGAAAGACTTAGACCCTCCCTTTCCTCACCATGTTGAACACAGGCCAACTGGGTGTGTGGAAAAGGAAGAGCAGCTCACACTGTGCTGTCAGAATTCGCGGTGGAATAGAATAGATTCAGCTGATCTCTCCTTCGTGACTTGGGCCTGAAGGATTCAGGTTTAAGGTGCTACATGACCCACACATTCACACGAATAGCCACCTTCCAGAGTCTTCGACTTCCATGAAGTCGTTGATGGCCCTCCGCAGGCCATGTGCGCAAGGCGACAGCAGAGTGGGTTGTGGAGCTCTGCCCACATTCTCAGGGAAGGTCCATGTGAATGCCACGCTCCCTCTGAGTGGACCCCGAGCTGGGCTTTCTGACGCTGTGTCACCATTAGTTTATCATTTCTCTCCTTACCCGCCTATCCACAGCCTGCCTTAAACACACCAGAGGGTCCATGTGCTGAAACGAGCTGTGAAATACAAAATCAGGATACAAGTGAAGACCAGAGCAAGCCCCAAATAACCTTTTCTCTGTCTGCAGTGGCCAAATTAAGACACATTAGATAAACTTGTTTATAGTTAATCACAAATCTGTGTATGTAGTTTACGGTCTGTTACGGAAATGCATGGTGCTAGATCCTTCCAGTCTGAGGAGCAGCTCGGGCATTTAGCTCATGGGAATCAGTTCAGTGTTTTCATCATCTGTCCACGTTGGCCAGGAGCCTGTTCATATTGATCAGTACCCTTGAAAAAATTTTAAAAATAATTCAAATAAACTCTTCTGCATAAATGAATATGTGAGATTCCTCCAGTCTATAAAGTTCTTATACTTTATTGCTGGAAATAAGACAAATACTCAAATGAAAAACATAAGGGTTCTAAAAAGAAGCATCCCAAGAGTGGTTCAAAACAACAAGAAAAATACTCGGGGCCTGGAGAGATTGCATTCAGCTTCAATTTCCAGAAGACTTCTTGGTGTGGAGCACTGGGTGTGAAGAAATGGGTACAGTTTTCACAGAAGGAGGTGAGCTGTGATCCAAGACTTCTCAGAGGAGAAAGGATATCAGCGATGGTCTGGAGGTCAGGAGAGCAGAGAGAGGCTCCAGAACACAACCTCTCTGCTGTGGTTCGAGTCTCGCAATATCTGATGATGAAATAAGAGGGTAACGCGGCAATGCAGGCTGGGGCAGGAGGGCCTCGGGACTTTGCTGAGGGGTATTTGCTTTCCAACTGTTTGGGTAAAAATGAGATAAAGATTCCTGTTGATGGAAGGTTCAGAGAGCTGATGACATGTCCTCCAGTTAATGAAGAATGGACACCTCTTTTGAGTAAACAACAAAAGTATGTGAGTTTAACATAGTGAAGGGATAAAAGCCAGACCTTGTTAGGACTGACCTCAGAAGGAGAGGAGGCTTGAGTGTCAGATCTGCAGGCATTTGGGGACGTGTCCACACACACAGGCCAGTCTTACAGTTGTGACAGAGTCACTGCCAGGGGATGAGACAGATAATAGGAAAGAACACTGTATTGGGAGCAAGGAGTGAGGAATTCTAGTTCCGTACTGTGTGACCACGGACAAATCACTGGTACCCCCAGGATCTAAATTTTACGTTGATAAAATGAGAACATTAAACCACATTTCATCCAGAATTCCTTTAGGTCTGAGAATTTACTATGTTAGTTAAAAAATAGACATATCGGTTTTATCAAAGACTTTTAAAAGTTTGACAAAATAAATTATAGAAATGAATTTACTTGTGTTTTAATTTAATTGTTGCTAATTCAATTTTTTTCCAGTGTTGTGAATTTTTTTGTTAAAGACTTTTTTTATAGCAGTTTTAGGTTCACAGCAAAATTGTGAGAAAGCTATGGAGATTTCCCATATACATCCTGCCCCCCCACCCCCTGGCCCCAAAGCATCCTCTACTATCAACATCCCCCACCAGAGTGGGACATTGGTTACAATCATGAACCTACATTGACACATCATCATCACCCAAAGTCCATAGTTTGCCTTAGGGTTCCCTCTTGGTGGTGTCCATTCTGTGGGTTTGGACAAATGTGTAATGACATGTATTCACCGTTATAATATCATACAGGGTGGTTCCACTGCCCCCAGAATCCTCTGTGCTCCACTCATTCATTCAATGTTTAGTAAACATTTTTTGAGGACGTACAGTTGGCCAGACAGTGTCATAGGCATGGGCTATAATGACAGTTTAAAATATTCTCACTTTTCTGCTGCAGGAGACAAGTATGCAAACATATAAATGTAGTGAAGCATCACAGATGCTACCATAATGTTGTGTAAAAAACACAAAGAAGGACATGCTTTATGTTTTCTTCCGTATTATTGTAGGTTCCCTAAACAGCGTTCTCCAAGAAACATTTCTTGCTGTGGAAGAGGGAGGTTGCCATTGGGAGTGAGAGGTAGATGAATAATATTAATGATTAAAGAACAGTAACAAAAGCAGGTAGGAAATATTTCAGTTAAATGTAACCGGTAGTTTTTCCCCCTCAAATTTCTGATTGCTTTTCATCTTCCCAGCTCTCTGTGTACAAGTTAAAACACCCCGGCTAGTGTCTTCCTAGCAGACAGATATATAACCCCCATGCCAGGCATGTTGCTGACTTTTCCCTCGTGGGACAGGCCATATTTAAATTCTGGCTGAACATGTGAACATCCGTAAATTCTGTCCTCTGTATATGTTTAAGACCCAACCAAAGTAGATAGTTTTTTTTTTTTTAAAGCTTGCTATGTTTGTACTTTTAATTTAACATCAGTGGGACAACTGCCAAGCTAGTATAGGCACTTCTCTGTGCACTGGAAAACCCAATTAGGACTTGTTCTGAGTTTGATTATCAGTCACAAACATGCATACAGAAATATTCATTAGAGAGCTACTGAGAGCTGTGATAGAAGAGCGGAATTATGGAGTCGCTGTCACTCTCCCCACAACTTTACGTTTGCTTGATAAAAGACGGGAGACCAAATATCCTCAGGGTGATGTGGTGCTGTCGGAAGTCACCGCGTGCTGAGGGGGTTGTTCTGACTCTCTTTAGGATGTGAGCGAGCATTTCATGACATGCTATTGAAGACAAATGATAAACTCAACATTGACTACAGCCCAGTAAAGGCCTTGTTGGTCTGCGGCTCCCCTGTAGGTGTGCTTTAAGGTTTAATTACAGACTTTGGAGACTGTGTATATGGTACCTGGAGGCAGGTGGGGGTGGGAGTTCCCTATATGCTTACTTTGTGGAGCACCTCAGATGTCCTTCCCATCCTCCTGCCTCAGAGCTGCAATTCTCACCAAGAATCCCCTGTAGATTAACCTGTTATTAGTCATTAACTGTGGATTTGACTTGATTTGTTGAGATAGTCCCAGACATTCCAAGAGGACTTTGAGAGACTCAGAAACAAGCCCACTACTCCTTGATAAGGATGAGGAGCAGAAGACGCAGAGGGCTGGAAGAATTGGGGTCCTACCCAGCGTGGGGTTTCAGTATGAAGAGTGTATGGAGGGCCCCAGGCAGCCTAGGCCAGAATGAGGCCCCCGAGGGAGGGCCGAGCACAGAGGGAAGACGAGGGGGGAGAAGAGCAATGAGTGCCTTAGACTTCCCTTTCTCAGGACCGTTTGTTTGATCTAGGTTTTGAGGCTGCTCACAGTGCTTTTCTAAAATGCTATTTTTTTGAATGGAATAATTTGGCAATAGTAAATGGAATTTGGCTAACACAGCAAACAAAGTAAAGCAGTAATCCAAAATGGTAAAAGAGCTACTTTTCTATCTCCTTGAATGTCGGGCTTATAAAACAGCCTGAGTATCCCTTCCTGAGCTTTTTAATTGTCGTCTGCTCCCAATCTGGGTGGCAGGCAACAGTGCATGACACCCCACCATGCAATCGGGGGGCTGAGCGCCCTTGCTGTCATGGTGTCAGCTAACAGGATCAAAGACTTCTGAGCACTTTACTTGAAAAGCATTTGAGTAATTTAGCTCCTAATGGCTTCAGTATGTTTGCTATTTTAAACATTAAATATATTATTTTTAAAACAAAAGAAAGGGAAACGTGTTTGCATATTGGTTGTTCTATTAAACAATGTCCATTTCCTGCATAAACTAAGAAATCAAATTACAGAACACAACTTTCAATATAGTACAACAGTGTGTCTGAAAATGATTAAACTTATTTGGAAAAAAAATAAAAGACAATTTGTATTTTCTAAAGAAAGTAAGTTGGTCTCTATCTATCAGTATAACATTTCCCATATGGCGAATGGAAATGATGGAGGTCTTGGAGGACCAGAGACTTCAAGATGACCAGTATTGATAGGGCCATGTTAGTAGACTTTAAGTACCTTCGTAGAATTCAAGATATTTGGTGATAAAGTGCTAACCCATATTGCTGGCATGTAGAGTAATGGTCAACATTTTACTCCGGACGGTTAAGGGTACCAGAAGACACCAGAAAGCGAAATTTCTGCTTTGTTTGTATAGCAGCCGAGGTCCTTCTAACTTGAACTACCTTTATATTCCCTTTGGGGAAGACTGAGATGATGACTGAGCATTTACAGTTGTTTGGCCAGTATGGCAGCATAAGGTTACAGGGTCTCTAGGGAGAGAATCTTCCTCCTTAACCCTGCACTATCTAGGGATGTGGTCCTTGAAGGCATAAAGGCCTTGTCCATTAATGTCCACAGGTATTTGTCCCACTGAAGTCACAGAGGAAAAAGCAAATAAAGTAGAATTTCTATGAAGAAGAGAGAATTTCCTGGCATTGTTCATCAGGGATTAGGAAAATTCTTTACCAAAAATGAAAATTTGAAACCTTAAGTAGGATAGGAAACAGTCTCATTCTGGTTCTTGATCAAGTATTTGGCAAGCAGTCTAGACGGTTTTGAGGATGCTCCTAGACAGTTGGGACACATGGCCTCTACTCCAAAGATTAGGCTGGGAATTATGAAAGACGTCTCTTTCCCTGAACTTGTAGGAGAATTCAAGATGAAGTTGAATAAACCATGTGTATTTTTAATTGTGTTAACTCAATTTCACGCTGCTCTTTTTGATTGTTATCATTTTGTTTTCTTCAAACCTTCAGTAAAATCTCAGTGTTCCGACCCAGTATCAGATGGGAATTAAGGGAAAAGGTATGAGTTCCCACCAGTCTAGAGCAATGGTTCTCACCTGGGGAAAAGGGGACCCTGACAATGTCTGGAGACATTTTTTTCTGGTTACGTCTGGAGGAGAGGTGCTACTGGCATCTACTGGGTAGAGGACGAGGATGCTGCTAAATATTTTACACTGCACAGGGCTGCCCGCCTACAAAGAATTACCCAGGCCAACATGTCAGTGGCACCAAGGTTGAGAAAGCCTGGTCCAGAGAGTTAAATGGAGGGCAGTGTTGGCTAAAGTAGCTTGGTTTTGGTGATAACAGCAGTAGTTAGGAATTACCAAAGAAGAAAGTGAATTTCAAGAGATAAAAAGAGTACAAAGTTTTCCTGTGTGAATATTTTCCCCAAATGGTTTTGCTGTAAAATCTGGGCATTTAAGGGTTCTTTTTTTTCTTCTTTTATAAGGTTATAAATTCCTTCAAAAGCAGACTTGACATATAGGCATCTTGAACCTTGCTATTAACAGGGTTTGTACTAGGTTTCAGAGTTGATTCTACGTTGTTGGACAGGTAGAGACTAAATTTATGAAGTTGTTTTCTTGAGATTCAGGGAGGATGTGTGGAACGTTCTGTGTCAGCACCTGTGCGCAGCACTCGGTGTGTAATCTTGTACAAACGTCCCAGCAGGCCTTCACAATAAGTATTTTCCTTTTATTAAAAGGAGGAAGCAAAGGCTCAGTTTAAGTCATTTCCCCAGGATCTTACAGCTAGTAAGTGTAGATCTGAAATTCCTTTCTCCACCTTCTCACTTTTCATCATAGTCCCACTGTCACTTTTGTTGTTAATTCCGGTTGCAACCTGGAAGCCACACAGGTTTGTCATCCCTTGCAACTCTTGCATTTTTAGGACAGCTATGAGGTTAACCTCAAGGCCGAACACTCCTGGTTTCTGTCCGAACTCTGATAGCAAGACAGTCAATCCATTACATGGCCTGGTCGCCCTCTTCATAAAGCTCTCTCTGACCATGACCCTCTTGTAACAGGAGGCCACACTGGTATCCATGTTCCACCTGAGGTCAGAGTGGGGAGTCCAGCAGGAAAGTTGTCCCTGGATGACAAATACTGTGTATCTCTTATCAAAGACCCATCCGAGAAGCCTTGTCTGTAGTGGGGATCCTGGGCTTTAATCATCTCAAAACACATAAAGTGCCGTGAAATGAGGTTGTCATACATACACACACACATACATAACATAAAGATAAAATATGTATACATTTATAAATGTGAAAATATTTAAATATATTGTATCAAATAAAAACAAAATTTGATTTGTTTTCTCTCTAAAATAATATTTACTTTTAAACATTAGGTATAAAGGTATAGATACAGATAATATAGATATAGATATAGACATAAATATAGATCCAATTTGGCCTTTAGATGCAGAGAACAGCCTGAGTGAAGGTGCAGAAGCACCTGGGGGAATTCTGTTTGTTATGTATTTGGAGTGAAGTTGATGAGGTATAGGCTATATGAATCTTCAATTATGCTACTTACCTTTGCTATTTCATAACTTTATTCTTTATTATTCTTTATTTGGGTTTACTCTGCTGTTTGTATTCAAACTTCTCTTAGCTCATCCATTTTCATCCTTTCTTTTATAACAAAAGCATTCATAATTATAAATTTCCTACCATGAACCTCTTTAGCTGCATCCCACAGGTTTGATGTGTGGTATCGTCGTCATCATTTTTGTTATTATTTTAAAACTTTCCTTATTTTTTCTTTGATCCACGAACTATTTAGAAATGTGTTTTTATTTATTTTTAATTTTTATTTATTTATTTTTGCTGAGGAAGATTTGCCCTGAGCTAACATCTGTTGCCAATCGTCCTCTTTATTCTTGAGGAAGACTGTAGCTCAGCTAACATCTATGCCGATCTTCCTCTATTCTGCATGTGGGTCACTGCCACAGAAAAGCTGCCAACAAGTGGTGTAGGTCCGTGCCTGGGAACCAAACCTGGGCCGCCGAAGTGGAGTGCACCAAACTTAACTACTAGGCTATGGAGCTGGCCCTAGAAATGTGATTTTAAATTTACAGCTGTATGTTTTTTAGAGCCCACTTTATATTATTGATTTTTAGTTTAATTACTTGTTTTTTAGAGAATTTATTCAGTATGGTATTGATTTGCCTGTCTTAAATGTTTTTTTTTTCTAGTATTTTAATTCTGTTGTGTTTTCTTATCCACAAAATTAATCAGTGCTATGATTTTAGTGTTGTAAAGTCACTGTTTACATTTACCCACATTTGCCGGGTTTTTTTTTTTTTTTCCTCAGATTTTCTTCTGCTAGTACAGTTCTTTCATTTGGGATCAATTTTTGTTTTTCCTGATGTGCATTCTTTAAATGTTGCTGTAGTGAGAGTTTGTGGTAAATACTTTTATTTATTTATTTATTTGGTGAGAAAGATTGTCCCTGAGCTAACATCTGTACCAGCCTTCCTCTATTTTGTATGTGGGACACTGCTACAGCATGGCTTGACAAGCAGTGTGTAGGTCTGAGCCTGGGATCCGAACCCTTGAACCCCAAGCTGCCAAAGTGGAGCTTGCGAACTTAACCACTACACCACCAGGACGGCCCCCAGTAAATACTTTAAGAGTTTTAAATTTTGTTTCTCGAGAAATATTGTTATTCGGTTTTATGTGTTGCATATATTAGATGACTTGTAAATATTCTTTATCCAGTGAAGTAACATATATGTTTGTATTTGTGTATACATATTCATAAATGTATGCAAGTGTAATGATGTGTGTGTGTGTATAATATCCTCTAAAAATGCTTTATCAATATAAGCTCTTTAGAGTGAAACAAACACTAATTCATTCAACATACCCCTACTGAACACATCCTATGGGCTGACCTAGGCACTGTCTTGAAGATTCAGAGTTAAAACGTAGTCCTGACCCTCAAGAATTTCACAAAACCACAGAGAATATTCCATAAAAGAGATAGAATGAACTCTGAGAACCAAGTGAAAGTTTTCTAAATCAGAAGAGAAGAGACCAACTAGGGAATCTTTTTGGAAGGTGATGCTGGAGCCCAGGCATGAGAACTGAGTAAGAATTTAACCAGATCTGGAGGAAAGACAAACGAAGTGGAATTAGTGTGTGCAAAGGCATGCGTGTGTGAAGGAGCTGCCGTGCTGTGGGACTGGAGGTACTCCTGGGAAATCCCTTGCAGACATGTGGGGATGCTCAGTTGCTGCTGCTGCTGCTGCTGATAATGACGCTACATATCGGTCACACATGATCGCACCCTCTCCGTGACCCTAATCTGAGGGGCATCTATCAAATAGGAAGGAGTCTCTACTTCAAAAACTTGTGGTAGAAATTGGTTGAATAGTGCTTGGTACAGGGTCAGTGTTTACCCAACATGTAAGTCCACATCCATCTCACTCACTTCATTTTTTGAGGAAAGATCCAGATCTGCCATCCCTTCCAAAGTGTTTTTGGCAGTGGTTCTCAAAACTACCAGGAAATTTTGATGCTCAACCCAGAGACTCTGATTTTGTTGGCCTGGGGTGTGGCCTAGACAGCTGTATTTTTTTGTCAAGTTCCCCAGGTGATTCTGACATGCATCAATGTTAAGAACCACTGGCTTATAGTGTTTTCCTCTAATCTATCTATCAGCTTTTCTCAACCAGGGTTCTACAAAATAATTAAACTCGACAGAAAATGATTTGAATAATTGTTTTCTCAATTCCCCAAACATGGTATATAGCTAGTAATATTCTAGTGCATGGAGAGAAATCAATTCATTAGTTTCAATGGATGCTTCAGGGCGTTCGGCTGAATTCTCTAGTGGAGAGAGATGATGTTTATAATTACTCAAAGATACGTCAACGACCAGTGGTGAGTTAGTAAACAGATTCTCTACAGGAGGAAAAAAAGGCCCTGAGTGGTTGCACCTGACCCTTTCTGTGGTGTAAACACTCGCACCGTGACTCGCATCCTGTCAACCTACCAACTTGTTAAGAACTGGCTCACAGAATTCCTGAGTAGTGAAAAAAACCTTCCACCACTTGGTCTCACAAATTGGCAGGAACTGCCTCCAGCACACCACCCACTTCTTGAGAAATTGGTCTGTTTAGTCTGCAGGTGACATGCTATGAGGCTGTATTTTGAGGCCATATTGTTGTGGTTGTTCTTGGATTCCATAAAAGCAGCTCGCGTATATGTTTCATACCAATGTGGCTGGATTCACTCACGCTCTCTCCTGTGACACCAGAGCCATCAGCTGTAGACAAGCAGGACATGGGTGCAAGAAAAGAAGACACCGTGAGATTGTGCACAAAGATGCTTAAAAAAGAGTCCCGTGTATCACACAGTGAGGAAAATCAAACCTGAAAATCAAAGATCATGATAAGACTTTTTTTTTTTTTAATTTTGGTTCAAAGCAAGGAAAAGTGTACAGAGTAGAAACAGCTGCCACTTCCTCTCCCTTACTTAACAGAAACACCCACATTCAAAAGACTCAATGGTTTATTTAAGTTACTTGAAACATATGGAAAACCCATGAATCACTGCCACACAAATACAGATAGCATAATAAGGTGGAGATCTGAAAAAATATCACATGATATTGAAAATAGGAAAAAAAAAAACCTGCATGCCTTGAAAACATTAACATGCCATATAAACATTTTAGAAATTTGAGGATATTTAGCCTAAAAAAAAGAAGACCCACAAAGGCAGATTAGTGTTTACAAATAATTGTTCTGACTGTGGAAAGTGTTCATGAACACTAGGAAACACGTTTGTGTTTAAACATGAGTATGGGCTTTTAAAAAATGCCTTGGAAGGTGGTAAGCATTTTGGTAGAGGCTGGACAACATTTGGTGATATTACAGATAGAAATTGGGCATTACATGAGAGATTAGACTGAATTATCTTTCAGAACTTTACCAAACCGAATGTTCCATGATTATAATAATCATGCAACGAATAAGTGGATTGGCTGAAATCAGTAGATTTTTATTTCTTTGTGCCTAGAAACTGTAATATGATTTGAGTAGAGAAACTAAACTGCTTGCTGTATGGGTGCGTTAGCTCTGAGGGTATTTTCCATCACTTGCCCAACGGGAAGGTAAACCTGTGCCCCATGACAGCCTCAGGGTAGTGGGGGATGAACTGAAGAGGCAACTTCCCAGTTCTCCCAGTTCAAAATGGATACCATGGAATTTATTTGATGGGAAACACTTTACTCAAGTAATTTTAGAGTGAAAAGTGAGTGAGATTTTCAAATCACCACTTGCAAATGGAGTGAGGCCACTCCTCATCCCCCTAAGCGTGACGGAACGTGCGGACTTACTGTTACCTGTGGCTCATATCTGACTGAGGAAGAGGTCGCTGGGTCAAGAACAGGGATGGCGCTCTTATACCCCTGCTCTGGGGACTCTGCCAAGACTATGCCAGTTTTCCTGGGTTTGATAACATCCCAAGACCATCATTAGTCAAAATCGAGGAAATGGAGATACATTGATTAATGCCTTCCAGGTATTGGGGATCAACTGATCCTGCGGTGGCTTTCCAAGTGTTATCAGATCCTTTACTTTAACAAATTAGAAGCATGTTGAATCATATGATAGTAACAAGGGAACCTCCATAAACTAGTTGGCTTCTTCCCTAAACCCAAAGCATGGTGAGGAGTTTACTCCATGGGTAAATTTTATCTTTCAGGTGAATATGATATTACCACGACTAGGATTTCATTGAAAAGGGGAAAAACTCAATGGAGTAGCCTTATGTGTGAAGTAGCCGCCTCAGATATTGGGACATTAGACATTCTGATAGATGCTATCCTAACCCTATGAGTTTAGAGCCACTACTTATCTCATTCTGGGTAAAAATGAGCAATGAGCATCCTCTCAGGGACAATGCCCCTTTTCACATTACCTTTGGCACATTTGTGTCATGCCTCCCCTTAATCCCACTCTTTGTTCTAGTATCTTCTTTGGTTTGTTTATGGCTCTTCACTGTGTCTTCTCCATGAACCACTCTTTTTTTTTTTTTTTTTTTTTTGAGGAAGACCAGCCCTGAGCTAACATCCGTCGCCAATCCTCCTCTTTTTGCTGAGGAAGACTGGCCCTGAGCTAACATCCGTGCCCATCCTCCTCCACTTTATATGGGACGCCGCCACAGCATGGCTGACAAGCAGTGCGTCGGCGGGCGACCGGGATCCGAACCTGCGAACCCCGGGTTGCCAAGCGTGGACTAAATCACTGCGCCACTGGGCAGACCCCATCCATGAACCACTCTTGGTATCTTGTCATGTCTTTGTGTTAAAACACAAAGTGTGTGTAATTATGTCACCAGAAGGACTTTATCAATATACAAATATGCAGTATGGGAGGATATTGCATTAACCATGTCATCATAGAGATTTTCAAACTGTGCTCCAACAAGACTTGGTGTTCTATGGAAGTATTACTGGTCCAACAAGTAAGAAGGGATATGGGCCTTCTGTCCTAGTTTTTGTGTAAGCTGTTCTGCTCTAATCTATTTTTTTATGTTGGGGCTGTACCCAATATTTTGCTTTAAAAGAAGGATTTTTTTACCAAAAAAATAAGATTTTTGTTGTTGTTGTTAGATTATCCAGTCCCAGAATGTACTGCATGAACAGTGCATCTCACAACTTAAAACAGTGGCCTCCAAAGATAAAATGGGAAAATTGACATTTAGAGAACCAGAGGGACTTGCTGTATCCTGCAGTGAGTTGATCACAGAGCCAAGACTAGTACACCTGCTGCCTCATTCCAAAATGGTTAGGTTTAGCTAAACATTTATTAGACCCAGTCATGGTTCCAGATGCTATGTCTTGAAAATGGATAATATCAAAACCTTGACTTAACATTACTTACAAACCAGTGGGACAGAGAAATATGTGAATAAGTCATTTCAATATGTCGTGATTAGTACAAAAAATGGATATTTGCTGTTTTCTCTGGAAGGACTAGGGAGGACACAACTCAGAAGAGGTGAGGGCTGGAGGTAGACAGGGAATGCTTTCTGGAAGTGAGGCTCATTGGTTACAGCCAATGGATGAGGCACAGGATGTACGAGGTGGGCAGGAGGAGGGAGGTGGAAGGGATGGTTTTAGCAAAGGAATGAGGAGCATTGTCAAGTAAACACTTGTAGCAATAAATCATTTTAAATTTTAATTGAATTAATCTTCTGAATTATAATACAATGTTTTTCTCTTTTTATAATCTCACTTCTACATTTGGATGGAATTTTTTTCTTTGATTATTTTAGTGGAAGAAGAATGACATGAAATAAATTTGACCCATTTGAACATCCTTAAATGAATGTCACTGCACAATACAACTAGAATGACAAGCAACTAACGACCTTTGGAAAATAGAATTTATCTACAAGGAAAAGAAGGAAGCTAACACTGGAATTTCTTTTAAAAACAATTAATAATAATAATTAAAAACTCTTCTCTGTATAGTCACTTTGAAAGACGGTTGGTGGTTTCTTAAAAAATCAATCATACTCTTACCATATGATCCAGCAATAGTGTTCCTTGGTATTTACTCAAAGGAAATGAAAACACTTATGTCCATACAAATCTGCACATAGATATTTATAGCAGCTTTATTAATAATTGCCAAAATTTGGAAGCAACAAAGATGTATTTCAGTAGGCTATTGGATAAACTGTGGTACGTCTACACAATGGAATATTACTCAGCTCTAAAAAGAAATGGGCTATCAAGCCATGAAAAGACAGGAATCTTAAATGCATATTATCAAATGAAATATGTCAATCTGAAAAGGCTACATACCATGTAATTCCGACCATGTAATATTCCAGAAGAGTCACAACTGTGGACATCAGTGGTTTCTAAGGGTTGCTGGAGGAGGAATGAAAAGATGGAGTAGAGAGGAGTTTTAGTCATTGGTAATACTCCATATGATACTATAATGATGGATACACGTCATTATACATTTGTTCAAACTCACAAAATATATAATACCAAGATTAAACCCTAGTGTAAACTATGGAATTTAGGTGATAATGGTGTGTCAATGTAGGTTCATCAATTCTAACAAATGTACCACTCTGGTGGGGGATGTTGATAGCAGAGGAGGCTGTGCATGTGTGGGGCAGGGGTGTATGGGAAATCTCTGTACCTTCTGCTCAATATTGCTGTGTATCTAAAACTGATCTACAAAATAAAGTCTATAAAAAAAAGAAAACTTTTCCCTCATCTCCATTTTACCCCTAAAGATACAGAAAGAACAGCACCTAGTGGGCAATTTTTCTGTTCAACAGGGAATTTGCAGAACTTCTGAAAGGTCAAATAACAATAGTACAAAAAGAAACTCTTTGAAAAGTTTGGGGCAAAAGCCTAGAATAGACTAAGACAATTATAGAACTGATATTAGACCTCCATTTGTTAATCTATATACGGCACAGCCTCTAATTCTCATGTATTTGTTGATATGGAATCTACTATATGTCGTTGTTCATTATGCTTTTGTTAAAAGGTCGTCAAGGTTATAAGTTTATCAAAGGCAGAGACTCAGTCTATTGCGTCTCTTTGTTCTGATTCCTCTGAAGTCTAATAAAATCCAACCACAACATTGTTCACAAAGGAGGTACCTAAAATCTGTGCAGATCGCCCGATTTTGACCCCATGTTTCTCACCAATCTTCTCATTCAAACATTTTAAACTGGCTCTTCTCACCTAGTCCACTATTCAGTTCATTGTCCATCACCTCCACCCACTGAAGTCTGACCTTTGCCCTCATGTGTGCCTTTCCTCAACCTGCTGTCATTAAGGTCACTGATGGTTTTCTATTGTCAACTCCAATCCATAGTTTTCAGCCTTTATTTTATGAAATGTCTAAAATTTGTGTGAGACCATTGTCCATCTCTCCTTTTTGAAATGCTCTACTTTCTTGCTTCTGGAATGCCATATTCTACTGGTTCCTTTCTCAGCAGCCATTTATTCTGCCTTGTTTGAGGAGCCCTCTGCTTCTAGCCATCCATATTTCTCAGCTTCTAGATCAGTCCCCTGCTCTTCTATGTTCTATTCCTTCCTTTGGTGATTCTATCCATGTCATGCTTTCTCTTTTGGTGTCGTCTTTCAATCATGCAGCTCTAGGCTAGAACTTTTCCTCAGGATGCAGACACACGTACCATGTGCCGTTAGGCATCTCCGACTGCATTCCTTCTAGCACTTCAAATTTTGACCATCCTAGAGTAAATTGAATTGTCTTTCTACATAAACTTCTCTCTTTCCTCACATCTTCATCTTAGTTGGTAAAATCACCATTTATCTAGTCTCACAATGAAGCTTTGAGAGTCACTGTTGGCTCTGTTCCCATATTCCATTAATTATAAAGTCTTGAGGGCTTTGTCTCCCAAATATTGTTTCAAATCGTTTCCTCTTTCTTATACCTAGTGCTCTACTACTAATAGCTCCGATGTGTTAATTACTTAACGTGAGCCAACCACCAGACTAGCATTTTACTTTTTATACCATATTTGCCCTCTGAGGCAAATATTAATCTCGGTATGTTAATGAGGAGAAGACAGTTTCCGAGATTTGGAAGATGAGAAGAATGAGACTCCAAGAAATTAAGTGACGTGCTTGGGGGTTGTGATTCATAAAGCTGCCTGAATTCACTGTCTAGGCTTTCAGTTCTGACTAATAGGGAGAAAGTTATAAATCAAAATGCATGTAATAAATAAGATATCAGTTTTGGTTATTCTAAAAATTTGGTGACAAAAGGATTTATATTATTAAACCCCAGAAATCTTATGTTTGGGGGTATTTATACAAATTATCCAAATGATTCAGGCTAAGAACCACGTTGATCTGAAATAACTAGGTATTAACTAATGGTATTTTTATCTCAGTTATCAGTACAATTTATATTTGTTGTTTCAGATTAAGTTCATATGTCTTATTATGAATGACTATACATTTAAAAAAAAGATAAGGTTCAGAACTGAAGTCAGACTGTTCAGCATGAGGAAAGGAGTGTCATCAACTTGTCCTTTTCTCGACGACATCCAGATCAATGCGCTCCAAGAGAATTCGTGTGTTAAACACATTCCCTCTCTCCCACCTTCCCAGATGTAACTATACGAGCTCTGGTTTTAACTGGTAATCAGCAATAATGTATTGCTTGTTCCTTAATGTCAGTATTGATGATTTAGTGATTAATTATATGACTGCTGTGTAGTACTTAAAATAATCCAAATGCATGAAATAAATTAGTTGATCGGAAGGAAATTCTGTCATGCAAATTCATGCAATACAGACCCTCACTGTCACACTCATCGTGACAACATAAGTGGGTCACTGGAGTGGCTGGCCCCTGTTAATTTATTTTCTCAGACACACCATACATATTCATGATATCCTGCTGTTTGTCTGTCACCTCAAAGAAGCCCTCTCTATCTTCAGAATCACAATTAACAGAAAATATGCACATTTAGCCAATGAATAAGAGTAGATTGGAGAGTTGTGGATCTGATTTCTTTTTCCAGGCTTTTACTGCAGACTGGAAGCAGCAATTATTTGCCCACATGGTATTCTTAAAATGTTAGTTCACGGACAGTCAGGTACAGGGAAAGGTACAAGGTTCCTAGAAAAAAGTATTCAGGAAAGGAAAATATTCATTCATCCATTTTCGGGTTCCATAGCTTGCTAAACTTCTCAACAACCTATTCTAATCAACATTAAATAAATGCAGATTATGTCAGATAAATAAATGGAACTAAGCACATAGGCAGAACCCAGTGTATGCATGTCCATATCTTATCCTTCAGGCATAATTAATGTTGACAAGACCATGACACAGCTGCAACTAGCATCACAGAATTGGGGCAAGGGCCTCTATCAAACAGTGTTTTGTTCTCTTGGGCATTTTTTTCTCTTTAAGAATGCAACATGTTTCATTAGCAAAGAGATAGTAGATGGCATAATTACTTCCCACAGCAGAGTTGCACTTTGCTCAGGTAACCCATATGACTATAGACAACTGTAATACATAGATACAGAAATAGGAAAATAGATGCATTTTGGATAGCATTCATTATTTTCAAAGATTGCATTCATCAAAGGTGTATGATTTTTGCAATAACGGGGTGTTTCCTGAACATAGACACTTGTTGCTTCATGGTAAGATTGCAACCTTCATTTTTTTACTTTATATCAAAATCTGTGAAACAATATCTCCATCTGTGAAGGAAAAATAGGTTTAAAAAACAGAAGTTGTCAATGATTTTTGAGTAAGGAAGTAGGGTAAGGGATAAGAGCAGAATCGTATTATCTTGCTTCTAACAAGACTGAGAATAGTAAATGGTGAAAAGTATATTGCAAGTTTCCCTAAAGCCCTCATGTATCCTTTCCGATATGTACAAAGCAGAGAATTAACTCCATTGGTAATATTTGTGTCAAGGCCATGTTGACTAATTTAATATTCTGATTGGATGAGCAGCAGAGCTTTAAAGGCTGTTAACTTTTTGGCAAGTGGCTCTGAGAGAGTGATAATGAGATTCACATTCAGAGGACCTGATTTGCTTTTTCGTTGTATTTAATTACTACTTTGACACCAAATAGTACTCAGTCTGAGTTCTCTAGATAGGACACTATTAATCCACATTTATGTCACATGAGAAAGTCTGCTTTGGAAAAGCTGTGGAAAATGAGGTCTTTATAAACTGCCCTCTACACAGTCAGGGGACATTCACAAGGAAGACCAGGAGTAAGAGCTTGAAATTCAATTGAGGTTCCTCCATCCGGTCCTTGGTGGAACACAAACACACTACCTAATCCTCGCCTCTGTCTTAACTATTTGCAAGGCGTTTTTATAGTCATCATGTCATTTGATTATTCCTCAAAACTCTGTGAATTAAGTTTTATCACGCCTCCATTATAGGTGAGGGAAGTCAAGCATGGATATAGACACTGGCCTGAGGTCAAGCACATTTTGCTCAGGAAGCCTGGGCTGAAACTCAGGTCTCTTTCTCTTTGCATAGCATCCTGGAGTGCATTGGGCAGTGTAGAAAGGATGTGACTTTAGAGCCTAAAGTCATTTATCCATTTATTTATCCCAGCTGTCAGGATTTATAAACAGGCAGTCTTATTGTCTTAGACAAGTTAGGAAATAAAGGGAAAAATTGTCCTTCAGTGTGAACAGCTATATGGTTAAATTCCTCGAGGAAATGAAAGTATTTTCTAAAGAATTAGAGAAAATTTTTAATTAAAAAAAAATTAAGGAAACTGAAGAGGACAGAAGCAATGATGTGTCTGGTCCTATATTTGGTACCAATGGCTGAGGGGACCAAGAACATAGCACATCTGTGTCCTCCATGTTCTCACCAAATAGATAAGTTAGAGTTCAAACTGGGCCTATTGAATCATTCTTCAACCTTTCAAATTCCTTCACACTATCTTGTGAATGTGATCCCTTTCATCTGGGAGATTAATAAGGTATTGGAAGGGCAGTTGTGGGTTCCAATGAACAGGTCTAGGCAAGATATGGTGGAATGTGAATAAAACCCTCATCACTACTCTGAACACAGCTCTTTCCAGCTTTTCCATCCATCCATCCATCCATCCATCATCCACCCAACATCCATCCATCTACGTGTCCATTCATCCAACAGTATTTACTGATCCTATTACATGCCAGCTACTGAGAGCACAAAATTGAAAAAATGTAGCCCCTTCCTTCAAGGAACTGACGTTCTGAATGTGTGGTCTATTGATAACTTCTGTTTCTCTTTATAAAAATCTGTATGATCAGTCAAGAATAATAATTTGCAAAAACATTGGGATGTGATTTATTCATTCAATAACTCATTCATTTCAGAGAGAATGTATTAGATACCATGCTTGAAGGGGTGCAGAAATTTAATTAGGTAAGAACAAATTTAAAAACTCTAAATAAAACATGAAGCTAATAGGACAATATTGGGTTATTTCATTGGCCATCTTTTCTCCACACGAAAAATAATTTTTATATTGACATTTGATAAACAGAGAGAAGACAGCCCTTTGAAACAATTACACGACTGTGAATAGTTTCAAAATTTTTCAGTTGGTGCTTTCTTGGGCGTATTATTGATGTTTTGGTGTTCATGAAACTGGTACCCACTTCACGGTTACAGTATACGATGTTGGTTTGAAAGTGAGATCTACTGTTGGCTGATTCTGTCCTTGGCATGTTGCCATGCTAATGGCATGATAGACAGCCAGGTATCTGTTGAGGTAGAATGTGGACCCTCGCTTCACTGTTTGGGGGGCTGGCAATTCCCTAGCCACGTGTCAAGAGCCAGCTCTGCCCCAGCCTCGGATTGACTCTTGCCAGGGGGATGTGATGGTCAGTGAGGATCACCAGGGTGCAGGTATCATTACTTTAGATAATTACTAAGGAGAGTTCTCACATTGGCATTTCAGAGACAAAGCAATTATCGAGGAATAATTAAATCACAGCATGAGGGAAGTAAATTCACATTTCACTAAGTACTTTACTTTTGGCATTTTAACTAATTCCAGCTATCTCTGTGGACACAGGTGTCCAAATCTCGTATATTAAGGTCTTGCTCCTGAGCTATCCTGCAGTGGTTCATTTTCTTCTTTTTCATACACACTCACACAAACACACAGACACACTGAACATCTCATGTCTATTTCTACCAAAAAGTTGACTCAACCTTTTCTGCTACTGCTGTTGTTGCCAGATTTCGTTCACTTACTTCCTATTTATCACTGTGTCCTTCATGCATTTGGTCCATGAGCTCTGCATGCTTTTTCTCAAGTACTTTCTTTCTTCTGATGATGATCTTGGAGTTTCATCTTAATCTGAGTAACCCTAGTCAGAAGACGGAAGCTCTCACTGACCACATCCTCTTTATACCATCCTCACCACTGTCTGACTGCCCTGGCCGTTACTCCACTTTAGTTTGACAGGTCAGCTCCTTAGATTGTCTGCTCTGACTCCACTTGGATGTTTGGGCTCCCCCATGATAGAGGCAGCGAAGACAAACCTCATGTCAGAGGAAAGGTAGATGGGGTCACGAAGGAGCCTCCTATGATCCTGTTTCCCTGCTCCAAAATTCTCCTGTCAAGTTCCCCCAGCCAAAGTTCTCCCCATCCATTTCTCCTGGAAGGGCCCAGAAAAACTTCTCAGCATTTGTAGCCCTTCACAGTGTCAGGTGCCAAAGCGACAGGAGAATGGGATCTTACAATAATTCACCATTAAATAATGCATTAAATATAATACACATGGAGGGAGAACGCCTATAGGATTATGTCAGCATTTTAGTGCATCAATATGAATTTAGAATAAAATTTTATAGAGAAACTTAGAAAGTTTTTGTCCTGTTCAGCACTCACCATGATCTGGGTGACTTTCATTTACGGATGCCACTAAGCATGTAGGGACAGCATTATTTGGAGGATTTAATGAGATAATGAAAGAAAAGCTTCTCTCTCTCTCTCTACATATATATATACACACACATATATAATATATAATATAGATTATGTATATACACACATTTTGTGTATTTACATTATATATTATGTATAATACATTTTTATTAATATAAATAGTACACACACACACACACACACATATATATATATATATATATATATATATATATATATTTGGTTCTAAAACATCAAACAGTCCTGGCATAATAGAAAAAATATTTTTAAAAGTTCTAGATGACTAAATATCTATTTGAGGCAGCCATATTGTAGCAAGCAAACTTTGCCAATCTATTGGCCAGATGGATGGAGGGAATCGTCCCTCCCTACTTTCCAGTGGTCACGTTCCCCTGGAGCATTGCACTCCTTCTTGGCTGCCACAGCATCAGAATACAGAGGAGCTGGGCTACATCCAGAGAAGAGTTAACTTGCTATAAGGAGAAGAGCTGAGAAGTTTCCCTGGAGAATAGAAGACTCAGCGATTCACGAGAGCTGCCTTCGAATCTGTGAAGGCTGACACAGGCAGGGGGCTGGCCAAGTTCTCACAGCCCTAGAGATTAGTGCTCTGACCAGTGGGAGACAGATTTTGTCCCAATAAAATGAATTTTCTAATCATCAGAGCTCCTCAAATGGGACCAGGCTGTCTCAAGAGGAAATAAATTTCCCATCACTTAAGCTGTTCAGAATAAGCTAGTTTATGGATGACAGAGAGGAACAAGAGATGCTTAAACATTGTGTATTTGTTTGAGAACGTGTGTGTGTGTGTGTCTCTGTGTGGGTTGTCCAGGAAATAGGGGCTGGAGTGGATGACCTCTCAGGGTCCTTGTAACCCTCAGTTGCTATAATAATTTTCAAGGATTTATTTTATTTTTAACCACCAGTGAATGCATGCGGGTGGAAGGAGACTAGCCTGGGATTTAGATGGCAGTTTAACTGAGCATTGCCACCTACTACTGGTGTCACTTTTGGCAACTCTAAAACTTCTTTAGGCCATCATTTTCTGCATTTATAAAATAGAATCTTGGAACAACCTAGATCTAGAGTTCTTTCCTAATCTAAAACGCTCTGACTATGCAAGCTACTGGTAAACGAGCCTACACACTTTTACATATTCATTAGTTTTGGTGAGTGCAAAAGCACTCTGAAAAAATATCTACATTTAGGATCATAGTGAAACTTCACATCTGGAGCACTGTCATATATAGGTGCTGACCTTTTGTTTTTGCATGTTTTATGGGCACCTGAGATTAGCAGGAGCTGCTTGTTCTCCAAGCAGCATCTTCTATCTACCAGAAGAATCTTGGGTGAGGCATTCCAGGAAGAAGTAACATTTTTGCTTACTTAAAGCAGGGATTTTATTATCGTCCAACAGTACACATAGGATTTGCACATTTCTATTTGATTTGTAGCATTTGTTTGTGGTAAGATGTCCTGGGTTGCAGATTTCTATTTCTAACGCTACTCTCCTGGCACAGTCTGGTCGTTACACATCTGCCTCCCGAGCAGCATCACCGTTTCTTCCCCTGACTTCGCTTCCATCTGAGTTCCAAGGCTTTGTGATTATTAAACTGCAGAGAGTCCAAATTTGTTATCAGACAATTGGAACTAATTGTCTGAGACGATTTACATCCATCAGTGCAAGGTTTATGGCTTTTCAGACTCAGTGTAAGATGAATAAATAACGGAGTTTGAGTCATTACTCGGTTTTATTACTTGCGATGTGCTGGGTAATCTGAAAATAATTTGGGCACTAAGGCTTGATCAAATAGTGGACATCTGTCAAGTTACAGGTTCTGAGGATATTCTGCAATCTGTCCACTCACACCCTTTACAATTGCCACCCTAAAACCAAGGAACTGAGTATTTTTTTAAAAATAAGGAATTTTGTTGAAGAAACGAGAGTAACTTTCACTCAGTGGATTAACATTTTTGTGATATGGCTTCTCTTTCCCTTCCCTCTAATTACCACCTTGCCAAGCTCACAGACTCCATTCTTTTGCTGACATAATGGGCGCAGAGGAAGCAAATGCCACCCTTGCCATCTTGTGGCTTTGATTATAGTGCCTACAGGGAGCTGGCCACCAAACCAGATGGTGGGGGAGGTCTGCCTGTGGTCTCCATTGCCTCATTTGCACGTGGATGGGTAAGATGGTTCACTCGCTCTGGCTTTGACAAGCGCATTTTAAAATTCTTTAAAATATCTTCAAAAATGATATTTTCCACTCTGTCTAGGGAAGTGTTTTCATGGTTAGATAGTTTTTACTATTTGGAAATTTCCCCTGATTTAGAATCATTTTTGTATTTATTTTTATGAAGCCATTTTAACTTCATATTTTTCTGGCCTCATGTTACACACAGAGCTGGTGGACAGATGTTTGGTCAATTTGTTGTAAACAGTCCATTCAGGTTGTTGGGTCAATTCCTAGTTGCGGCCTGAGAAATTCTTTGACGTGTGTCACCAAACGTGAAGGACAAAATCTACATTCAACATCACTTAGGCTCAGAGAGAAGAAAGTGAGGACAGGGCTAAATTTATCTGAGAGAAGAAAATTACAAGAACATAAGGTTCAGATAAATGTGTTCCTATGTATTGTTCTCTGTGATGACTTTATGTTACATGCCGTTAATCATGAGAGCGTAGGAAATCATGGAACTCAGTTTCAGGGGTGAAGGATGCTATTAGGCGAAGGAGACAAAGTGTAGGTGTGAAATTTAATAAATGTCATATCATGCAAATTTGCTGAATGTCTGATTTAGTGACTGTGTGTACAGGGATGATTAAGACAACTTGGCTTCAGGGAACTCGCAATCAACAGTACAAATGGACACGTGACAGGGAAACACAGTGCAAGGTATATGGCTTCGGTAGACATACACACAAAATAACACAGAAGCGCAGGGGAGGGAGCAACTTACTTTCAGTAGGTTTAGGAAGGTTCACAGATCTGATTTGCAGGACATCCCTGGAAGGATGAATAAAAGTTTGCCAAGAAGAGAGAAGGAGAAATGTGTTCTGGGCAGACAGACCAGAGTGAGGCCAGCTCCCTCCCTGATTTCAGGGTTACTACTCAATTTGCTTTTGTCTTGGTCCTTTTCCCTTCTTTTCCTGTTACGGTTATTAATCTCTTCTTCACTCTTTCTGATGTTCAGGGCAGAATGTGCCTCAGATTTCAGAAATTAGCAATTCCTCCTGCTCCCTAGTCCTGCCTGGGCGATCTCGCCTGTGGAGAGGTTTCAGCCATGATGGAAGCACTGCTGATGCCCAGGGCTCTCTTCTGGAATACCAGCCCCCCATCCAGCAGCTCTCATGGACTCCCCTGGTCTGACCCCAAACCCTCTCAAACTCTGGCCTCCAGCTCCCTGCCTTCTTTGCGTCCCCATACTCCTTTTCCAGACAAAATGCCCGATAGAAATTCAAAT
This sequence comes from Tapirus indicus, assembly GCA_031878705.1. Classification (NCBI taxonomy): domain Eukaryota; kingdom Metazoa; phylum Chordata; class Mammalia; order Perissodactyla; family Tapiridae; genus Tapirus; species Tapirus indicus. The sequence goes on along the minus strand of CM062923.1, from coordinate 4,207,060 downwards.
CCAGCCTCACCACTCTACTGCTCACAACTGTCAATGGCTTTCATTTCCTTCAAGATTAATTTTTAAAATTTTACAAGCATCTACAAAACGTTGCCCAGTCTAATCCCAGTTTACCTCTTCACCTCTTGACGCTTGCCCTCCCTCGCTGCACATGGTCACACCGCCTCTGTCTGGGTGGGGAGGGTCAACCTCCAGTCCTCCTCAGGGCTTCTCACATCTAGTTTCTTCTGCCTGTGATGCTCTGTCTGTCCCTCCGTGCATTAGCAGTTCTTCCTCACCATTGTTCAGGGAAATGTCAAGGTCTTATAACACTTTCCTGGATTGTAGACCATAAGCATATCATGCTGATAATAACAAGTAATAGACAATGATTTATGAATTGCACATCACGTAAACAGGCTCAGGAGAGCAGAACACTGTTTATTGAGTACCTATTCTGTGACTAAAATAGTAATAATAAAAATGTGTCATCTTTTATTCATCCCCCCTGCTGCCGACCAGACTATGAGGTAACCATTTTACAGCAGAAATCAAAAAACATTGATATTTAGGCTGATTGCAGACTTGCCTTACTATTTATCATATATCAAATATCTGCCTGAGACAAGTGATCTCGTAGCAGATTGTCTGACTCTGTCACATTGAAGAAAGTAAGAGCAGGTTTTCTGAACTGTATTAAATGGTGTTGTTGGAGGTAACTTCTTCTATGTTTCCAAGTATCTAGGTTATTCTTGCATCAGACGCACCCCCTGGAATGTTACACACTTTGATATCATTAGTTTCATCCTTCAGAAAAGGCCTCCACTGAATTCCACTTTAGAAGATTGCCATGAGAAATGGCCATGTGAAATGCACTATTCATTCTGGGAAACAGCATGTATAGCATTTTGGGGGATGGAGTCCGACATATTCCTCAGTTCTTCTGTCAAGTTCAATGGGACAAATGTTTTGAGAGAAATTCAGAGTAAGAGGGTTATAACTGATTAAAAGCCAACACATATATAATAATGTATTACGATGATAGTCCAATAATATCATGTTAATAGATAAGATCATTTGTTTGGAAGATATTTCTGTGTACTCAATTTAACAGTATACTGATTTAGGAGAAAATAATAAAAGTAATGTATCTTCTTTCATTTGGCATTATAATTTGCAATGCACTTCTAAATATGTTGTCTCAATTTTTCCTCATAGCAACCTCATGAGGTTGTCAGGGAAGTATAATTATGTGCATTTTCCAAATTATGTATTTTGGTGAGGTTTTTTTTTTTTTTTAAAAAAAGGAGTGACAACGTGATGGCTTATTTCCATGGCCATCCATTTGTACGTGAGCAGCCATATATCACCCAGTAAGAATGGGTCTTAAAATTAGGTTTAGCTGTGTAACATTGGACATTTTAAAATTTGGAAATATCAATAGGATTAGTGTAAATTTTAAAAGTAAACTTATTTCAGTGGTTGCCCCCAAGGGGATAATAAGTGATGATGGCAAAAGCATAGTAGTTACCACATAGCAGTTAAAAGGGTTATTGCATGCTGATGTTTGCAAGGAGAAAGTGAAAATAATATACAGAACAGATTGCTTCTGCCCTTGGCACTCACAAATATATTAAGAAACAAAACAAAACTCTAGGAAGATCATGAGGTTCCATTTTATTCTCTGAGGATTGCTTCCTTAAAGTCAATAACTATCAAAATGGAAAATACACACTTGGCTCTGCGATGCCATTCTGGGAAACTCTTACAGACAGCATTGCAGAAGGGTGTAGAGCTACGTGTGTAAGAGTATTTGCTACAGCAGTGTTTGTAGAGGCTAAACTGCAGCAACTTACTGTCTGTCAGCAGGAAAAGCATTGAAAAGAATGTGTTCATCCATATTGAATCTATGCTATGGACTTGTATGTGGGTATTTAAAATGGATTTTCTCTGTATCCATAGACCTCAAGGCATAGGCGTATAAACTGACAGCAAATTGTAGAATAATATGTATAGTATGGTACTGTTTGTAAAAATAAGTGAAGGACAAATCAATAAATTCATGTGTATATGGATGTATATGTTTAAAGGAGTAGAGAGAGAACCATTGAATTGTACACAGTAGGATAAAACACTAGACTCCTTAATGGAATGGGATCGGAGGTTTTGGCAGATAATTTTTTTAAGTTTTTCTTTATCTCTGTGATGTTTCTTTAGTTACAATGAACCCATGTGTCAGTTAGGGTACTTTCACTTGTGAGTAACAGAATGTCTGAATAGAAGTGGCTTAGCCCTAAAAAAATTTATAAACTCCAAAGATATCTAGAGGCAGGGAGGTTGCAGAGATAACAAACTTACTGCTTACCAATTTCAGCAATGACCCATGCATTCCTAAGGTTCTTTCTGTCATTCTCAGGGTGATGATTTTCATCCTTATGTTGTTTTTTCAAGGTTCCCATGGTTGCAAAATGACCACACTCTTCAGACCTCCCATCCTATGCAACGGTGCCCAAAGGCAGAAGGGCAGAAAGGGTGCCGTCTCCCTCTCTCCCTCACTCTCTCTCTCTCAAAGAATTAACAAAGGCCAAAATCCACTCAGAAGCATTCCCTCCAGCTTTTAAACTTCTTTGCCCATCAAAGGCTGAGAAAATGAGGATGGACCTTCTCAGGGTCTATCGTGGGAAGTAGAATCTGCTAGCAAGGAAATGGCAGGGAGTAGCAACAGGGAAAGTCTCCCATAGCTCACTACTTCTTTCCTTAAAGTGATTTTGCAAACTAGAAGAATATAGGACACATGATGAAAAGTGTAAAAAAAAAAAGATTCCAATTAAAAATGTCAAACTGTAAGACTATGATGTGCATATTCTTTCTGCACTTAAGAAATTTCCCGAATGTTCTGTGGACATTCACAGGGAAGGAGAAAATAAACAGTTGCCTTCTATTATTTCTCAGAAAACTGCTCTGTTTCAGGATGAGCAGACTGGCCAGGCCAGGACAATTCTGAGACACACATAGACACTGCTGCAGTGTGTGGTCAAATTCAAGTCTAACTTTCAGAGGCATGAACAACTGTGAGGCAGCTGATTTTCGGTTTAGCGAGCCTTCACTCAAGTTTATTGACTTACTGGCACAGTTAGGGCAGCAAATCTCTGTGTGGGAAACAGTCTCCACCTGTGGTAAGAGAAACATGTCTGTTGCCCAGTAGCAGCAGCCAGTGGGGTCAGGCACTGAGCTCAGTGATGAACAATGCTGAAACGGAAGTCCCCAGTGTCTCCAAGGCCTCCACCAGCCGACACAATATTCTTGAAGACAGTTCACTGTAGCCATGGTGCCCCATGCTAATGGTGCACTCTAATTTTCCCTTAGCATGATGTGAAATGTTTGCTTATTTACTGAAGGAAGAAAGAAGTGACAAAGAGAAGTTTTATTTGTAAGACCATAGATTTTATGTGGTGCCAGTTTTGTGGCATAGGGTAAAATTTAAGAAGCAGTTTGTAAAAGGCCAGCCAACTGGGCGAGAGGCTTTCCTTTCCTTACTACACTGCTTCCTCCACATGGCCAACTCCACTAGTTTACAGGCCCTGAAATTCCTTATATGCAAATTCTGTTGCCAGAGAAAAAACACTCAACTTGGAAGCAACCTGAGACACCTGGTTTCGTCACCTCCCTGTACCACTTACTAACTCCATGGCCTTCTACAGAGTTCATTTTGCCATTTGTAAAATGCTGTCCTGTTTGCTGCTTAACTCAGCCATCCTAGCGCTGAGGACCGGGACCCTGGGCTCCATAGATTCTGATTGGCCACTGGGTGCAGATCCCTACAGAGCCTCTGGTCACCGGAGCCCAGGGCACACCCTGGCCTTGGCAACTCCCAGTCCCTGGGAGGAGAAAAGAAAATTGCATGCCCCTTCCGTGATGTGCTGTGTAAGAGGAGCTCTCAGCAGATTTAATTGGGCCTCAAGATATGGTGGAATTTAGCTAAATGACTCTTTCAACTCACACTCAAAACTCTTGTTTCCCACATTGAGAATAGCCTGCCGGAACGGGCTCTGGGAGCAGCTGGGATTCTGTTCCCGAAGCCCGCACCTGCTTAGCTCTCAGGCTCTTGAGCTAAATCTGCTTCATTCTACCTGGGTTTTTCACCCCTTATGAAAAGTTCACTCTCAGAATTCCTACAGCCGACCGCCACAACCCGGCCTCTACAGTCTATCAGAGGGATCTGTTCTTTCTCGCACCAGAAGACCTCGTCGTTAACACCCAGACAATGCAAATACTCTTACAGGAAACTCACTCGGAAAGAACCATGTGCCAGGTATAACCAAGTCTCATATTTGGCTTAACAGAAACTCTTGTAAAAAAAAAAAAACCCTACAGTACACGCATCTCTAATTGCCTGTTTTATATTTGAAGTGGAACTATTTCAAGTCAGATGTCATGCAAAGTCCCAAAGCAGTGTGGCACAAGGGACTTAAGTGAGGAAGAGGAAGTCTGAAAAGATTTGAGCCAGAGGGGAATGAGGAAGACCAGGCTTGGAGTCTTTAACTGGAGAGGGAGGGTGGGCAGCAACACCCGTAGCTGCCTCCAGAGTTCTGAGCTCTTCTCTAGGGGAATGAGGGCTCGCCTAAATCTCACTGAAATCCACACTTTCAGGAGCGTGAACTTGGAATTTTAAAACAGAAATGGTGAGCACACTGGACACTAATGAGTTAGGAGAGAAAGACACGAGAGTGGTGATTACAACTGCCTTCAGGCCCTTGGTCCGGAGGTCTCCGTGAGTAATGGGAACAGGTGAGTAACTCTCACACAACGTAAAACTAGCTCCACCTCCAACAATCACTTAGGTCCCTTGCCATGTCATGCTTCCTGTACATAGGTTTAATGTCTGACATTTCCTGGCAGGAATAGTCCCTCCTCTTTAGGAATTCCTGCCTGCTTGAGCTGTCCATGTAGGGAATCCTAGTGTGGTCCTTCCGGTTAGGTTTGCAAATCATGGAGTGTTATTTTACTCAAGAAAGAAACTAAAGGATAAGTTGAAGAATGACTAAATGTGCATTAGGCATATGCTGCCACTTTGCTGCTCAGTCTGTCCTGGACTGCAGTATTCCTATCTCCCCGCGGGTTTATCAGAAATGCAGAATTTCAGACCCACCCTAGACTTAACAAGATGCCCAAATAATTGATATGGACATTCAGGTTTGAGAAGTACTGAGTTAATACATTTACCATATGTATGTAACTATATGTAAACATACAAGCAGGTAGACATAACTAAGATTCTACCAAAGTACACAGCATTGTTCCCCTATTTACCTTAACCCCTCCCAACCTAAGAAGCATTAAAATCCTATTCCTATAATCTTAGGTTTGAAGAGACCTTCCACAAATTGCTTAGCAAAAGACAATCAACCCAGTTTATATTTTAAAATGGTCTTCAATTACAAACAGTCATTTTATAGAAGAAATCAGAATTTCCAAATAATCATAAAATATGCTGAAAATCTCTCATATCAGGAAAACTCTGGTTAAAATAATAAGACCTTTTTATAACACAATAGATTGGAAAAAATAAAAGTACCCAGTGCCGGGTATGGTCTGGAAAAAGTGTACTCTTTTCATGCACTGCTGATGTGAAGTGGTATCCAAGTGCTAGCAGATTGGAATGAAATCTGCTAGAATCTACTAAAAGTAAGCCTGCCCTTGAGGCCAGCCCGGTGACACAGTGGTTAAATTCGTGCACGCCTCTTCTGCAGCCTGGGGTTCACAGGTTTGGATCCTGGGCACAGACATACACACTACTCATCAAGCCATGCTGTGGTGGCATCCTATATACAAAATAGAGGAAGACTGGCACAGATGCTAGCTCAGGGCCTATCTTCTTTACCAAAAAAAAAAAAAAAGTAAACCTGTTCTTGAGCTCAGCAATCCCACAGACAAAAAAAAACTGCTGACATATCTGGCTAAAAGTATGATGATATAACTCTCATCACTGTTTCTCCTGTTTCAAAACAACGTGGATGTCCATTCGTAACATAATTATTGAATATATTATGCTGCAGCCATACCAACAGTATGAACTAGTTGTGTATCTATTAACTTGGAGCAATGTCTCTGAGGCATTTATATCCACTAGAGCATTTGTGTGAGATACTCATGTCACTAATATTTGGTACTTCCTATCTATCAGCCGCTACATCGAGTGCTGTACATGTTAGTGTGGTTCTGTCTTTGCTGACGACTGTTTTATATACTTACATATTTTAATTTTTATGAACTCAAGCCTTCAAAATCTTGCAGATATATTTGCACAGGCCTCCTGGTGGGATGGGAAGAATTCTGCGTACGGTGGGGTCCACTACAGTCAGTTCTCTGAACATGTTCTCTTGCCTGCCAGGCAATATACTCTCCTGAGTAAGAAAGCCAGACTGGATCACAGGTGTGTGATCTTGGGCAGAGATTTAACATCTTCTATGCCTTGATCTGTTCTTATGTTGGATAAGAATGATAACAATAATCATCGTCATCATCTAACTCATATTATTCTGTGGGGATTAAGTGAATCAATGCATGTAAAAGGCTGATAGCAGTGTCTGGCATATAGTAAATACTCAATAAACTCTGGTTATTATACACATTTCTGATGATAACTTTTGCCCTGCTTACTTGCAAAGATCAATGTGGTAAAACAGGTAAAGTGATTTATCAACTGTAAGACACAACATTAAGATATTATTATCATCCTGGCAAATTTGTGTTCTGGCAAATTATATGTACTGGTTGATACAATTCATTATTTTCTTTCTTTTAAATTAAAAAAAGAAGCACATACTGAAAAGTATTAGAAGTAGTTTTACCCTTTGGCCATTTGTGTGTCTTCTTTGGAGAAATGTGTATTCAAGTCCTTTGCCCGTTTTTTTCATTGAGCTACTTGGTTCTTTTTGCTTTTGAGTTGTAGATAGACATTAATATCTTATATATTATTTGTAAATATTTTATCCCATTCTGTAGTTTTTTGTTTTATCTTGTTAATTGTTTCCTTTGCTGTGCAGAAACTTCTGGTGTGAAGTAGTCCCACTCGTTTATTTTTGCTTTTCTTGCCTGTGCTTTTGAGTTGATTTTTGTGTATGCTATAAGATGAGTCCAATTTCATTCTTTTGGGTGTGGATATCCATTTTTTTCCCCATCACCATTTCTTGAAGAAACAATACTTTCCCTGCTGAATATTATCAACACCCTTGTTAAAGATCAGTTGACTATACACACAAGTTTATTTCTGGTCTCTCTACTCCATTGGTCTATATGTCTGACTTTATTCCAGTACCATACTTGTTTTAATTACTGTAGCTTTGTAATATATTTTGAAATCAGGACATGTGATGCCTCCAGATTTATTTTTCTTTCTCAAGATTACTTTGGCATTCAAGGTCTTCTGTAATTCCATATGAATTTTAGGATTTTTTTCTATTTCTGTAAAAAAAAGACCTTTAGGATTTTGATGGGAATTGCTTTGAACTGGTAGACTGTTTTAGGTATGTGGATATTTTAACAATATTATGTCTTCCAATCCATGAACATGGGAAATCTTTCCATTTATTTGTGTCTTCTTTAATTTCTTTCATTAAATGCCAACAGGTATATGTAAAAATGCTCAACATCAGTAATCTTCAGGGAAATGCAAGTCAAAACCACAATGAGAGAATACCTCACACATATTAAGATAGTTATTAGCAAAAAACCAAAAAGTAACAAGGGTTAACAAGGATATGGAGAAAATAGAATGCTTGTACACTGTTGGTGGGAATGTAAATGGTGCAGCTGCTGTGGAGAACGGTATGGAGGTGCTTCAAAAAGTTAAAAAGGAGGGCTGGCCTGGTGGCGTAGTGGTTAAGTTCACACACTCTGCTTCAGCAGCCTGGGGTTCACAGGTTTGGATCCCGGGCATGGACCTATGCACCACTTATCATGCCATGCGGTGGCAGACATCCCACATATAAAGTAGAGGAAGATGGGCACGGATGTTAGCTCAGGACTAGTCTTCCTCACCAAAAAAAAAAAAAAGCCAAAAAAAAGGTAAAAAGAGAACTACCATATGATCCAGCAGTCCCACTTCTGGATATATATCCAAAAGAATTGAAGTCAGGAGCCCGAAGAGGTACATGTACTCCCACGTTCATCGCAGCATTATTTCCAATAGCCAAGACCTGGAAGCAACCTAATGCCCATCAGCAGATGAATGGATAAAGAAAACATGGTTAATACACAGTGGAATATTATTCAGTTTTACAAAAGAAGGAAACCTGGCCACATGTGACAACATGGATGAACCGGGAGAACACTACACTAAGTGAAAAAACCATCACAGAAGGACAAATACGGCATCATTCCATTTACATGATAATAATCAAACTCTTAGAAGCAGAAAGTAGAATGGTGGTTGCCGGGGACTAAGGGGAGGGGGAAATGAAGACTTGTTGCTTAACAGGAAAGGAATAAAGTTCAGTTACGTAAAATGAGTAACTTCTAGAGAACTGCTGTATAATATAGTGACTATAGTTAATGATATTATATTGTGCACTTAAAAAGAATTTGTTGAGGTTAGATCTCATGTTAAGTGTTCTTACCACACACACACAAAACAAATACAGGACACAACGGAACCTTTGGAGGTGATGGGTACATTTATTATATGGATTGTGATGATGGTTTCATAGGTGTACATATATGTCCAGACTTATCAAATTGTATACATTAATTGTGTGTGTGTTTTTGTATATAAAGCTGTTAGAAATGTTTTTAAAAAAGCTCACCCAAACTTGCAGATTCTCACCGCAGGCTGTACTATCACCCGGCTGCCAGTGGAGCTTCCGTGTCTCACAGTCATCCCTTCCTTGACACGCCAGTGTTATTTTTATTATTACACAGTATGTTTTTTGGGTAAGGAGACATAATCTCTTAAAAAGGCTGCATTCAGTGTTACAGAGTTGAAGTTTTTCCCGAACATTGGATTTTTATCTCAGGATTTCTACTCTTAGCAGACTGCCTTCCTGCCAAATTCATCCTGAAGCCTACCTTTGTCTGGCCCTCGAGCTAAGAATAACTTTTATATCTTTAAAAGGCAGTTTAAAAATGCAAAAAAGAATATACAACAGAGACTTTATGTGGCCTGCAAAGCCTAAAATATTTACTAGATGGTCCTTTAGAGAAAATGTTTTCTAACCCCTGGTTTGAGGTGTTGAGTTAATTTTCACTTGTATTCAAACAAAAAAGGATATGCATGGTGTGTACATGTCTATACACACAGAGAAACACTTGTTAATTTAACAGCCTGAAGCTGACAGTGCGCAATCAGGATTTTTTTCCCATTTGCTTACGCAGTTTGTCAAATCTCCCCCTCTCTTGGGCAGAGCCTATAGTTTTTCAGTGTAAGTGTCCCATTCTGGGCAGCTTTAATCTCCAGCTCATCCTCTCCCATTCTCTGGACCGCTAGCACTTGGGGTAAGGCTCCCGGTGAAAAGGGGCTGTCGTCTCCTCTTTCACTTCCCCCATCTCAGTCCCAAAACAAGAGGTGCTCTTTTTTCCCTCCTCCTCTGATTCTAGCTCTCTAGAGTTGGGGACCTGGAGCATGGAATAGCCACCTAATATGTCTCCATGAATGTCCCATGACCGGCCGCACAACGTCTTTACAGAAACGAGTAGTGGTACTTGGCCTGCTTCTCACATTGTTGGTATGGCCGGCATATGGTGATTTTGCATAAATCATGCGTGTGGTTTGGGGGAAGGTGATTAGTTTTAAACTTGCTCTTTTTGTTGCCGAGGATTCCTTCAAAAGGGATCCACACTCCTTTTGACTCCTGCCAGCAGCCTAGGCACCCAAACCCCTCACAGAAGCCCCACAGCTTCTCTGGCTTCTTTCTCTCACTGTGATCCATCATCTGGAGCCGTGAGAGCTCCAAAGTGCCTCTTCCATGCTCTCTGAGATCCAAGTAGAACTGGAATGCAGACGTGCCCACCTCCCTTCTTGGAGTGCACACTAACCATGGTTTCTTCTCACCCTACTGGCTTGGGTCTCTTCAGCAAGGAACACACTTTCAGAAATCCTCAGGCAAGAACAAGGTACCTGTTTCTAAGTTCACGTGCCCCTGAATTCCATGAAGGATACGTGAAGTTTTCCTAAGAACTCCTCACCACACATTCTCTGGAGCATGCACAGGCTGGTCCCGCACATGCCTGCAGCTCAGCAAGCACCCAGTATGGGAAAGGAGATAGCGGTCTCTTCCTCAGGCACTCACCCCCGGTCCACGCACCATCCCACAGGAGTCGCTCTCACTTGGTTGGGGGAAGAGGGGTCTTTTTGCTGACTTCTGTGTTCTCTCTCTACATTATGAAAATTAAGCCTTCTCTTCATGATGTTACTTGCTTGACTCTTCGTTGATATAATTTTTGTGTAGTCAAGTCAGGTTTGTCATTAATTTGTGTGCCTTTTTTGTCTTATTTAGAAAGACTTCCCCACTCTAAGATTATGTACAAATTTCAATCTATTTTTTCTAAAATGCTTTTAGAGTTTTACATTTTACAGTTAAAATCATCGATCTAGCTACCTTTTGTTTTGTTGTAGGCAATGAGATAACAATTAAGATTCATCACTTTTCCTGTGGGATTCTCTTGTGTTTTTCTAAACCATTTATCAAATAATATAGATTTTCGCCTTTCCATTGAAATACCTACTCAATCCTAATTTGTATGTGGGAATCTGTCTGAACTTTCCATCTCAGTTCATTACTGTGTTTTTCCTTTCATGTGCTGGTACCAAATGGTTGCTTCAAGAGTATTTTGATGATATATTTTTCTGTCCGTTAGAGCTTGTCCCTGCTCCCAACCACCCCGTCATGAACACAGAGCATATTACTCTTGTTTTTTTTATTATGAATGTTCTTGAGTATTTTTGTTTTTTTCTAAGATCTGGCTCTGAATGGATAAAGATTTAGCATTTTTAACAAACTCAGTCATAAGTTCTTGAGTTTTTTGTCCAAGAGGTAAGAAACTATTCATCTTATTCAATGTTGTTCCACATTACCAAGGAGTGCCTAGCAGAGGCACTTAATAAATATATTTGCAGAAAGCTAAGACGTAATCCTCGCAAAGATCTCACATGTGGAAGCAGACCCAGATCTCAGTCTCGGCTCTCTGAGTCTGTTGTAAAGATTAAAGGAGGTGATTTATCTGAGGAAACATCATGTGGAATCCCGCACACAGTAGGAAACTGATACTTGGATAGTTTTTCCTAATACCCTCTCACTTAATAAATACTCATGAAGGTGGGACAATTTTCTTTTCTTTCCTTTCATTTTTTTAACTCTGGAAACAAATCACCTCTCATAGAAATTATAGGAATTTAGAAAACTTAACCAGTTTCCTCAGATGCCTTTTCAGTCAGCTAATTCATCGTAAGCCAGCAAATTAAGAGGGCAAAGCGAATTAAAATCACAAGGTAAGCCTTTAAGACTTGGGTTTTACCTGTTATTTCCATGTTGTCTCTGACTAGTAGAATTGCATCTTTTGGCTGGACAAATGGTTAGATGTCTCTGCATCTAATTACTGAGAAAATTAGGGAGCTCTGCCTCAGCCATACACACATTTTCTGTAACACAAATTCCAAGCTTGCATTCGAGGGACGATCTCTACCATCCCACTATTGTTTTAGGTACAAGGCAGGGTTGTTTTTGACTTAGCATTAATTGAAAATGCATTAAAATGATTTCTATTCTAAAGAAAAATTTCTCTCATTTATGTTGGGGAATGACTCAGACCACGGAGAACTGCCTTTTGGATCAAGAGCCACTTCTATTCACAACATTCTTGTGATATTCAAGTCAACTTTCTAGAGTAAGAGGTTGTATTTCTTTCCTTTTTTGGATTGAGATGAAATGTTTCCTTGCTTTTCTGCTTCAAGAGGGACTTGCAGTCTTCTGGTTATGAATTGCACGTTTTGCTGCCAGCAACACTTTCCTTGTTGAAATATTCATATGAGATCCTGGGCTTGGGTTCCAGTGAGTCACATGAGGGATAAAGGAAAGCTGTTATTTCAAGCGTAGGGTGAACCTGGACTCAAGTAAAGCTTTGGCACTGATTTCGACTTCAAGGATTGCCCAAGATAATAGATGGTCTTCCCTGGTCAGCATGCTCAATTGTTTCAGGGGAACTGTCCAGTTGTAGTTCCTGACGCAGATGTTTCCTGCAAAAAGTGGCCTGGAAAGTCAATATTCAAACGAGGCCAAAAAATTGAACGGCTGTGTCCTACCATGAGCAGGTGGTCCCATTGTGCCCACAGGTCTGTAAGTACCAAGCAGCTGCCTCCCAAGCAGCTGCAGGGCACCTGGCGCTGGAATCCAAAGGTGGTTTGGCCCTTAGTGTCCTTCCCTGCAGCCAGTCCCAACGTGGAATGCTCATGGCTGAGGGTGATAGAATATGACGGCCACGTGCTTTAAAGATGCTCTGTGTCTGTGTTCATACATATGCACAGGCGTGTGTAATAATGTGTACGCAGCAGAGATGTGACAGCCTATTGCCTGCTTTCATTATGCTATACTCTTCCATTTGGTGTTCTGACTTTCTGGGAGGATATTTGGAATCGGTTCCTTCTAGAAATTCATATTTATGCTTAGGTGCTACGATTAGTAGAAACACCTGAAGCCTAATTGGAGCATCTCTTCGTTTCCCCTCCCCTTTTATTGTTAGAAGTAACAGAGGAAAGAAACACTTTATTGAAAACCTACCTGCGTTTCCTGCTAAAGAGCCCATTCCCTTGTCTCCGCTGATACGTAAGATGCTATTCTTGTGCGTTTTCAATAATTAAAAACATTAGAGGCAAAAATAAGAAAAATGATATATCGAACCTCTCATATGCGCAGTTTTTGTCCTTTAATGCATTTAGCGTGTGACTAAAAGTGCATTGTCCTGGTATCACGGGGCAGATTTTGAAAATCACTAAAGCTCCTTGTCGACACGTGCCCTTCGACCACTGAAAAACTGCATGCCCTTGAGTTTTAACCTGTTAGGCAAGCTGGCTTCCCCAGGCTGGACCCTGGTGAAACCTCGCGAGCACATATTTAAAGACCAGCCTCAGAAGGCGCACACATAAGCAACATCTGTGCCAGTGGTGAGCAGACAGGCAGAGAAGAACCGTATTAAGCGAGAGCCAGCCCTTTCGGGAGTGAACAGAAGACCCATCCGATCTGACAGCTCTGGTCTCGAGCAGAGAGAGGCCAGAGCAACTGCTCTGGCCACGAGCCCTCTCGTCTCTCGATTCCCAGCAAAACAGATTTCATTACCGAGTCCTTTCTGCTCCCCTCCTCGTCTGAGCTCTGCTCTCCTGACTTACATTCAAAAGTACCTGGAGAGCTTTTTCTTGCAGGGATGGTGTTTCTGACCGTACATATGGTGTGAAGATCACAGATGAGAAATGTGAGCACCTAAAATAAATCCTACATGAACCCAGAGGTGATGAGGGCCCCTGGGAGTTAACAAATGACATGCCCATCAGTCCCTGACACGCTGGAGACTCCTGTGATTGGCAGCTTCCTGCCTCATTATGCTTGCAGCGGATACAGTGGTCTGGCCCCAGGCAAGCTCTCCGGTTTAATGGAGAGGTGCATGCTGCAGAGAGTCAAGTGTCTCCCTGCCGTGTGAAACGGAAAGACAGGGTAAAGGAGCATGGAGCTGATTAATCAAAAATATGCGAAGATGGGAGGTCTGTGACCAACCGACCCTGAAAGCCGTAATGAGAAGTCCTTTCAGCTTTCAGGGTGTGGTCGTTTGTTTTGTAATGTGGCATTCGCTGCGTGTGTGTTTTAGTTGCAATTATTCTTGTCAGGCTGGTTAAAATTCACAGAATGAAACAATAAACAGGTTCTTCTCCTAAGGAAGGAGAAAAAATGAAAAGCTGAGTGACCTACCGCGGCTGTATGTAAACTCTGACGCTGGCTTTCTGTTTACAGAAGGTTCAGCCAACGAAGCTGCTGAAACTGTGCAGAAACCATGAAATGTCATTAAATCATGCTGGCCAGCTCTAATGAACAAAATAGTCCTCACCCCAGAAACAGCGCTGAAGGATTCATGTATGCATTTGTGATACGAAATATGAGCTTGTAGCATACTAGGAGAATCCAAAATTAATAAAAATTGGAAGCTGCAATGTATAAATATAAATCTGGAATTATTGAAGAAAACATTAGTGTACTTTATTTGGAGAAAACATCAAATACTTCTAAACTAAAAAGGAATAGTAATAATCCTTTATTTTAATATGCTTACCCTGAGAAAAGGTAAGAAAAATGTTTCCAGGTATAAAAGTAACCACAGTTAAAGATTCTTATTATTCACAATAAAAGAGCATTCTATGAGATCTCTCAGAGCATTTGGCAAAACTTAAGGTGGGCCTTTAATGTAATTAGTACTAAAAAAAGCCACAAATGCTTTTTATTGTTTCTTTCTTTTGTAATGGCCACACATCCTTCCACTGTAACATCACATGAAATATTCATTTATGTTTGTGTGACAAGATTAGGGTAAGCTTGAAGAAACATCAAATTTTTTTTTGCAAAACAAGACATTTAAGATGCACAACTTGCACAGTAGTAAAAAGTAACACCAGTGTTTCTCAGTTCTCTTTCTCTAAATTCAGACAGGGCATGTTGGGAGTTTAAACATTTAATTTTTAAAAAGTGCATCTGGATGTGATTAAGATGTAAATGGGGGGAGCAGAATTGCTTAGTTTGATGTAAACTTCAAAATACTGTTCCCAGCATAGATTGTGCTGTTACCACAAACGGGGAAAGGGCTGAGAGTATTTCACTTTTCTTTTATGCCTCATTTGTAATCCTCAGGTTAAAATATTAATTTGTCTCATTTATGCTTACCTTTGAGTGACGTATTTCTAGATTTCCAGAGAAGCTGCTTATTTGACCATTCTTTAATTTAAAGTGCTCTTTTCAATAATTTATACAGCTCAAGCTCCATCCCACTCTGTGACATGTGGAAGAAATAGATCACTTGGACGACATAACCCCTCCAAAGTGTTTTGGAGCTTCCAAACTTGGTGTCATGTAGTGAAGTTGACATTTAAGTGTTTGGAGAGGGGACATGGACAATGTCTACTAAGGACTGGATGAGCTCTAATATGAACATGAGTTTCCATGTTGGATTTCGTCACAAAATAAACAGATGCCATTCACAATGGTCCTTTTCTCTCCAACTTTTCAGTTCCTTTTAAATCAATCAAGCTATATGACCACCACAATTCAGCATAAACATTTTAGTGGCTCATGACTTTAGTGAAGGTCCTATTGACATTTTTTCTAGATACCATAGAAATTTTTTCAAAAAGGAAACAAGGGAAACGCATGACCATCCATTGTGTATACTGTAGAAAACCTTCTCAATCTGATTCTGTTACAGATGGTAACTTGATTTCTTCAAGGATGTTCTCCACTGTCCCACCATGGCACTACTCACGGTTATATTTACCTTTCCTTTCAGAGTTAAAGACTCTTGAGCTACCACCTATTCCCACACATATGAGGGAACCACGAATCTGAGTGAGCAAGGCGAGGGAGAAAGCCACAAACCACAAGACTGCTAAATCACGATGTGGCCAAAGAGGGAAAACAGTCCAAACCCCAAATGGCTAGAGGCAAAGACATGAAGCCATCCTTGTCAATGGCCAGAGGGAGCCAATAAGAGAAAACTTTCCAGGCAAATTGAAGCAGTTTTCCAGAGAGTTCCTGGAGCCAGAGTTCAGAGAGCATTGGCTAGCCTGGAGGTGTTCCTGGGTGATGGCAGGAAAACCCCGTGCAAATAATGGGCTGGAAGCTGACCAGGCAAACCTCTATCATTGAGAGAGCTCTGGCAGAGGCAGGGTAAGCTGCAGAATTAAGCAACCGGGTCTCTGAATAGTTCAGAATTAATCGTTACGCTTGCCTGGAGTAATTTATTTCCAGACTGTACATGAAGCATCCTGTGGGATCCTGGGTTAATGAATGAGCTGATGAGCACCAGGGATCCATTTATGTCCCCTGGTCCATCAGGTGATGATAGATTCTCTATGACAGTAAGTTGGGGCACTATTTAACTTAGACCATTAGGTTTTGGTGCACCATCTTCACAATTTGTGCTTTGTTGAAATCATATAGAGCAGTGCTGTGCATTAGAAATGTAATATAAGTGACATAAGTCATTTTAAATTTTCTAGTAGTCACATTAAAAAAGTTAAACAAATGGATAATTAATTTTAATTAGAAACCTTACATCATCCAATATATCAGAAACATCATTTCAACATATATCACGAGCCACATTTCAAGAGCTCATTAACCACATGTGGTGAGTGGCCCTGTATTAGAGAGCACAGAATACTGTTATTTATTTAATATTTTCTTTAACTAGACCTAATTTTTTTACTTTAAAATTTTTACCCTGAAAGGAAAATTTTATATCACCATAAAAATCATGTTTGAGGTGATTGATATGTTTTTCTGCTATATATCATCCATAACTACTAAAATTAAATAGAATATCTGCTCATATACTACTTAAAATTAAACTAAATTAAATTAAATTGAAATAAATTCATATACTACTTAAAACTAATGATGAGACACCAATGATACACATATCAGACATGGAAAAAATCTGACCTAAATAATCAAAGTTTTATCTAGGGAGCTCCACTGTATCTAAAAAGATTTTTTTTCCTGAAATTCCCTAAAAACCAAATAAAATGCCATGATTTCTATAATACGTTCTGAAAAATAGATATGAAAATTTTACCCTAAAACATTATATATATGAAAAATCTAAAGTGGAACTTTTGATAAATTCATTTTCATGTGAATTTATCAGTTCATTTTCATAAAAATGAAAGAATAAATAAAATATATTTCAAACACAGAACAGGCATTTGATATTCTTTGATGGTATTTTTTAAAATGTTGGTTTTTTAAAAAAATTTTATTTCCAATCTTTTGTTGCTGGTATATACAAATAAAATTACTTTTAGTATTTTAGTTAGTATGACATTGTATTCTGCATCCATGCTCATTCACTTATTAATTCTATCAATTTTTGTAGATTCATTTTAGTCTTACAAATATACAACTATGCCATCTCTAAATGATGGCAATTTTACTTATTCTCTGATGAAAGGCATCAGTGCAGGTATCCATGAAGCTCGATGCCCCTAAAGCAGGACAGGTATGAAGAAAACCACATGTAGGCACATCAGAGTCAAACTGCTGAGAACCCAAAATAATGAGCAAATCTTGAAAGTAACTGTAAAGGGAAAAGATTCATCCCATCCACGGGAGATTAGAGGGATGACAGCTGATTATTCTACAAAACAACGTGGGCTAGAAGAGAAGAGGAAAATGTCTAAGAGGAGAACGGTGGGCACCACAACGTCACATCCAGGACATGGTGATACAGTGATATGGAGATCAGTGATGAAAATCCACATATCTGAAATATTTTGTCTTCTGCTTATGCAAATGTTAGCATATGATCTTAGAGCCAGGAAGTTGCCTTAGGAAGGAATATCCTAGAACATCGTCCATGGAAGTGATTTGTATTACTCCTATTAGCTAATCCTCCCTCCAAATTTTCTCCAGGACCTATCACAGAGACCTGGAAGTACATTATTACAAACTCATTTCCACAACTTTAGGTCTTGACCCTCTTTTAAGTGAAAATAGTGCCTAAAGTGAAACTTGAAGATTTTAACTTACTGAGTTAATAAATTCATTATGTATTCCAAACAGGTTTTGGTTTTAGAAAAAAATATGAGGGTATTGGTTTGGACAGGAAGGTGAGAACAAATGTACCATATTTTATGTACTCATTGGCCCATTGCCCCATTAATAATTATCACAAGTCAACATATATGATACACATCTAAAATAATATTTTAAATGAGTCATAATGTTGCTATATTTTATTAAATTTATCATTCTTTTCACTTCTTCTTTTACACTTTCACATATTTGTCCTTTGAGGACATATTACTTTTCTCTATTTTTGGATATTTTCACTAGTATTGCAAGATCTGCTACAACCACAGGACAAGTACCTGTTCCCTCCATTCTTTTTATTCTTATCAGTTACTCTTACATTAGTGTTACTTGTTAGGTAACATGTAGACTTTGGGGAGCAATTATATATTTAAATTTCTAAGTCCTTTCTCTTAAAAATAAACTTACTGAGGTCCATTAGAGTTAAGTTTTCTTAACATTATTTTTTATTATATTTAGAATCTTAAACTGACATTTTCTCTAAGGAAGTTTTCATTCATTCATTTACTCATTAATATGTTAATTTATTAAAAATTAAATTACATATTGAATTTATATTAAAGATTAATACCGTTAGCTAATTTGTTTAGAAAATGCTTTCTATCTTCTTTTCATGAAGAGTGAATTAGGTGACAGTGGAAAGGATCACATAGCTACTGTCTATATTGGGAGGCACTCATCACATCACTCATCACACCCCACAAGCATGCAGGGAAGAAGCAGTCTGTTGTAGGAGAGTTCTAGATGGGATTCTGCCTCTCACTGCATATTCTTGGGGATGCCACTTAACTTTTGCAAGCCTTGGTTTCCAAAACTGTATTAGGAGCTCTGTGGAGCTGAGTTATCTTTGAGGCATATTCCATACTTAAAAGTTTTTTATTCCATAGGTAGTAGTGGATCATGAAAATATAAAAGCAGTGGATGCCCTTTCACCCTGGATCTTTCTTTAACTTTTCTTGGCAGCCTAAAGTGAAATGATGATAAAACAACTTCCACTGAAGATCAACTTAATTAACACTAAAAGACAAATCCAGCTGGTTTAAAATTTCATGGGAGTCTCCTAATCTTGAAAATTTGAGCATACTATTTCCAAAATCTGGGTTTATCAGAGAATATTTAAGTTTACATTGCCTAAGAAAACAATGTAGAACTGACCTTACATGTTAACTGGAGAGAAATCACTCCGGAAGGATCAGTCAATACTTTACCATCAGAGGGCGTACTCAAATCTATGGAAGGAAGGAGACCGTAAGGTACACAGCCTTACACTGAATTCACCAATATTTCTCTCACTCTTTTATTTTTGTATTCTTGCGGAAGGTTTACTTTTTTTTTCATCTTAAAACATATCATCTCTTTTACTTTTAATAAAAAAAGTTGTCATAACATAGTTTGTCCTGTTTAACATCTCAGTGCCAAGATTTACGTTTCCTTTTAATTTCGCTTCCCCAGTTTCAAAATCTCTTTATTCCAGTGATTTTTGTCTGCTATGAAGAGAGCCAGGGAGAGTTAAGAGGGAGTTTTTCCCTAGAAATGCAGCCATCAATAAACTGTGAGCCACTGAAAAAAAGTTCTCCGTTCCTATCACTCTGGCACCTGGGCTCATTCTCACTGGGCACCATGTGCTATAGGTGTGAGTCGATGTGACTAGAACTCTGTTTTGCTTCTGGATGGGTGAGCAAATCACCCTTTGTGAGAAGGAAAAAAAACACAACAAGAAGACCTTCCCTAAACTGCTTCTCTAAGTACTTCCTGAATGCAGCCTATCATTTCACCCACCTCGAGGTTGGGTCATGTTGTTTGAAACCACAGTGCATGAGGGACAACAGGTGACAACAGGGAGCTCACTTGACTCCTGAGTCACGACTGCAGCCACATGGCCATGGTGGTGAGCAGAGGCCCAGCGTTTAGTGTACGAATCTTGAGATGTATTTTTTGTCTGGTTGTGAATCAGTGGAAGTTAAAATAAAGCCATTGGTTCTTGCAGATACAGAAAACTTTGCTCCAGGGCTCTGAACTCCCTCTGTCTAGCTCTGAACTCTACCTAATCTTCTCCTGTACATGTGAAACTTTGCTTCCTGCAGACACAATGTTTTGAAAATTGCAAGAATCCAAAGAAAAGCACACATTTAAAGCATGGATCAAGTGTCTTCCACCTTTCCATCATTCCAACAGAGTCTTCCCATAAGAATAATGTGATAACTGAAAAAGCATACATTATGAAAAAGACTTTACAAGGCTCTCGTAGTGACAGCAGCTTAGATGCTCATCCACTGTGAAGCATGTCACTACAGATCCCTCAGATAACACATCCTCACTGCACGGGGAGAGCAGGTTGCAAGTTTAAACCTGAAAAAGCCTCACCAGAGGGCCTGGCTCATCTTTCATCTTCATCATTGCCATCATTATGATTCTTATCACCATTACTAGACATGAGAGAATACCACAACTGAAGTGTTTACACATGTAAAAAAGTTATACTCTTTTTCTTTTACATTTTGTGAGACTTAAAAATCGTAAATACTTTATACTAGAAAAAAAATTCAGAGTTCTTGTCAGTTTAATCCTGGGGCCCAAATTACTTCCACCTGTGTTGTGTTCCTTTTGTAAGGGTGAGTCTAAACACAACATGACTAAAAGCAAACTTGCCTTCTATCACGCTATAGTGTCACCTGCATATTCAGCAGGTGAAGTGACACTGAAAATAATTTTTATACTTTTTTATTAAGCATTGTTTATAGACTTGCCAGCATATTTGCAATGGCTGAGAAAATAAAAAAAACATTTCCATAAACCATTCCCTGATGATGTTATTATCCATCCCTCGGATCAACACTGGCTCTTCTGCTCTCATCCTCCTGTGTCTTGAGCACCAAGGTTTACTGGTCACGTTCCTGATCTAGATGCCAACTTCCTGATATCAAGTCTTCCTGATCTAGATTCTTGGCAGTACTGCTAAATTGATGTTGGACTTTTCCCTAATTTTCTTTCTCATTTACCAGATTTGTATGAGTGTGCAGCTTCAGTGTATTCCACAGTGATATATTATCCATATGTAATATAGTGCCTTAGGGTGTTTAATCTTTTGGAGATATTTGCACTTCCATAGAGATTACCAGAATATTGAAAATACTCTAAGCTTTCAAAGTCTGGTAACGCTGGAATTTGGATTTTCAGGTAAAATACTTTCTTTGTGCTATACAAATCATGTACCTTGGGCATCTGCCTGTTTGTTTGGCCTGACCTATGTGGTCTGTTTTATAGGGTCTTGCTCTCAGCCAGACTTCCCTTATTATCACTGTAATTGTTTTGCAAACTATAAAGTCCTGATTGTGTATAGACTTTATTATATATATTTATCATTATCACGTGATGATGAGTTTTGTAGATTTGTGTTACTCGTTTCAGTGCTGGCTTAATGACCCTTCTCTGGAATCAGCATACCCTCGTCCTCAGGAGGAGCCTTTTAGCCATTGTCACTGGAGCAGGAGATGGTGTGAGTTGCCAAGGTCATGAAATGTCCCAGAACTCAACAGCAGCCCATGGCACCTGCACACAGGGCCTGCTCAGCTTCCTGTCCACGTGGTCACCATTGCTAAGCCTTACAGCAGCATACCAGATGGTCGACTGAGGCGGCACATCTAACTGTCATAACTAAATGTATGCTCAGTGTCTAATGTTGGCAGGGTACTAGCTATAAGCCATTGTATTCCAAGGCCTTTTGGGCACATTGTTTTTTAACCTAGAAAACAACCTCTTTTTGGATTACTTATCAGTCTTAGAAATAGCAGCAATTCAGGAGCCGGCCCGTGGCCAAGTGGTTCAAGTTCCACATGCCTCACTTTGGTGGCTCTGGTTTGCGGGTTTGGATCCCAGGCATGGACCTAATCCACTCATCAGCCATGCTGTGGAGGCATCCCACATACAAAATAGAGGAAGATTGGCACAGATGTTGGCTCAAGGCTAATCTTCCTCAAGCGAAAAAAGAGGAGAATTGGTAACGGATGTTAGCTCAGAGAGAATCTTCCTCACCAGGAAAACCCCAGAAACAGCAGGAATTCACATATATGTTGTATTTTCTTTCTCATGGAATGTTTCAGAACGTCAAGATTATGGGGTGCACAACAGATGTGAGCACAGACCAGCGTTTTGGTCTTTGGGGCTCAGTGTCACAAAATGCATAGTCTTCAACCTCCTTTATTGTTCCTTTTCTTTCCTCTTTCAGATCCTGCAGAGTTCTCAAGCTTCATTAACTCCTACAGAGGACAAGAAAGGTGAGGGAAGGTCGTCATACTGGCGTTGCCGTTCGGCTCCGAGATCTCCAGTGAGGTTTCCTGAAAAGATTCTAAGAAGCACAAGTTCCCGCTTCCGTTAACGCTTCTACCACTTGCTGACCACGTAATCTTGATCTCCTACTGGAATTTTCTGACTTCCAGCTTCCTCGTTTATAAAATATGAAAAGTAAGAGATAATTTTCCCACCTCAATAGGTATCACCAGTTGGGTTCTCTCAGCAGACGCAGAGACTGAGTTTGGCGTTTCGGTATTTACTGGAGGTGAACATCTGGCGGGGAGTGGGGGAAGCGGGCTTGGGCAGAGAGAGAAGCTGAACCTTTGTGCAATCTAGGCAACTGCTTTGCCATCCCTGCAGGGAGTTCTGGAGCAGAAATGACTTGTCAGAGTTGTCCCTAAATGGTTTGGATGTTTATAGCCCCCCTGCAAACAGCCACTGGACATGGGTGGCCCTGTCCAACCCATAATATATACAATGCCAAGAAGGAGCCCTAAGGTAATCTATGAACTTTAGTTAATAATAACTTATCAATATTGGCTCATCAATTATAAAAAACGTACCACTCTTGTAGGATGTTGATAATGGGCGAGGCTATCTGTATATATGGGAACACTTGCTCCTTTCTGCTCAATTTTGCTGTGAACCTAAAACTGCTCTAAAAATAAAGTCTATTAAAAGTAATAAGAAAAAACAGCAAAATGTATCTAAATATGACAGACTAAAATCAATATTGCAATCACAGATTTTCTTGTCTAACGTGATATACAACAACTCTATGAGAGTGGAAGTCTGTGCTTTCACTTTGGCATTCTCTCAGTTTCATGCAAAATGTTCTGAAAACTTGTGCAAAAGTCAAGTGTATAAAACTTAGACAAGATTAAACAAACAAACAAGAATACAACCAACTTATACATCACCTTTGTGTAAATTAGAAAATGCACCTCTGTGTTCAGGTGGTTGATAAAGTGGGGCTCCTCCCTCTGGACAGGAAGCTCCCTCATATGCAGTAGCTGGTGAGTGGAGCTGGGCTGGCATCTCTGTGTACCATGCAAACCATGAGGGGCACAGACTAAGCCATATTCATGTAGTGACTTCAGTGTTACAAGATGAATCACCCAACACTAGGGCTTCTGTGTTTCTCCATCTTCCCCCCTCCGTAGTCTTCCCCTTTTCTACCTCAGCCACCCAGTCTCGAGTCAGACAGCAGTCTTGGCAGTCACCAACAGCTGGGCCATTTCTGAAATGTTCATCTTGAGAAATCTATATTCTTACCCTCATCTCCTATTTGACCAGCTGAGTTACCCTCCAACCGTTCATCAGTCCCCACTGCATACACCATCGTCACATCTCCACTTTCTTTCTGTCCCCACTGAGATCTCATGGTTGGGACATAAACACTCCCTTGAAAACATCTTTAACCTCCTTACTCATTCCTTTGATTATTGTATTTTCCTGCCAATGCAGAGCCTGCTTAATTATCTTCTTATACCAAACAGCTAAACGTTGCTGAATAAAACCCTCACAACCATTTGAATTGTTCTTGCTTGAAATTTATAATCAAAATCTTAAATAAGCACATGGCATGTGTGAGATATATCCACTACAAGAGAGGACAAGGGGAAGGGGAGGTGGGGATGAGGGGCGGGAGAGGGGAGGGGAAAGTGCGTTCTTTTTTCGGCGACAGTGTAAGCATTGCTCTCTGCCGGCTGGACTCTGATTAGAATAATGGATAAGTATGAAGAAGAAAGAACATCAGAAATGCAAGATTGATTCAGTCTAGGAAAGATAGAGTACTAATCACTGAAAAAAATAATAGATCATGAGTTGGCAGAGCAGGGGATAAAAGTGAATTTAATCAGAACATGCCAAAGCCTTTTATTGTTTTGAAATGACTTCCAGAACCACTAACCTGACTGGGGGAAAATTATCTGCAGCTCTGCCACGCCCAACATTTGTGTTTCTTTACTTTCTTGGACTCTCTCTTAGATTAGCCATGCACCCATCATATTTTTCAAATATTTTGGCATCACCTGTCATAGCCCCTGGACAGTTTTCAGTAACAATAAAACTCTGTCTCAAGACAAGGATTATGAGCCCGGAAAACATTTTTCAAACATGTGGTTTAAATTATTTTTTCTGTGTCTGCAAAATTAGTAGATTTCTAACCTACAGAGAGCATAAAGAATATGCAAGTAGGCATTTCGTGGTAAAATCACAGGAGGAAGTTGCTCCGACATCATGTAATTTATTTGTATAACAGGCTGTAGATGTGCCTAGATATTTAGCAAAGGCTCACTATAATATGACAGCTTCTAGATAGAGTATTCAAGGAGATTTCCCTCAGAACGACTCCTGCAACAGATCAAGAATACAGAGTACAGACGTGGAAATCAAATTAATGTTGAATGCATTCAGTGAGCAAGCTGCAAAAAAGTTCTCTCTTTTATTGTAATTAATTTAATTATTTATTTATGTGATACTTTGTTCCAAAACATTTTAATTGACAAAGCATCATACACCTCATGAAAGAGAAAATTAACAATAAACAAGAAGATGAAGCAAAAGGAGAACAAAGATAGGAAAATAATCTCTAAAAATTAAAAAAAAGGAAGAGTATTTCATGAATTATTGGGAAATATTAGTAAAATTAAAGTTACCACACTGAATATTATTTGGAATTACAAGAGTTGTTTTCTTGGATGTTTTCTTACCATTCTTAAGTTTCATAGTTCCGTTGTTGTGTCTCTCACAATCGGTTCTATAGAGATTCATACATTACTGTTAAAGACGTGACTGCAGAATTGAAAGGAATCACCTCGGGAATTGTTTCCTGGCGTGATGCATCTGTTCTGATTTTGGGCGATAGTTTTCTTCTTTTCTAGAATTGCAATCAGAATGCATGATTTCATTTTTTGAAGGAGGTCACATCTTAACATTATCTTCATTGTTAAGGATGGGTATAATTTCTGGAAACAGCAAAAGTCATTGAGCAAAGACTACTGAACGGTTTATGATTGCAGCAGAAGAAAACGGCTTTGAGATTTAAAAGCTGTGACACCTGGATGTCTTCTTAGCTAATAAGATGGCTGCAGCAGAGATTTTGTAAGAAAAATTCCAGAAACTTTTAAATAAATGGCAGCATCATCGGGATAAGGGTATAATTTCTTCAGGCAATTACTTGGAAGGGGGAAAGCTTATACACCCACATGTGCTGCTGTGTTGACTTAAAAGCTGCCTCTGTGAGTTGCTGCTCCAGATTAGAGAAGAAATGAAGAAGAACCGCCGCTGGACCCTGAACAAGGAAAAAGATGTTAAAAAGGACATCGCTGGGACAGTTGATGAAATTTTAAAGTAGACTGAGGATTAGATAATATTATTGCATCAATATCCAATATCAATATCCAATTGATAATAATTTTTTTGCTTATGAATGAGGACATTCTTATTAGAACATACACACTGCAGTTTCAGGGGTCACAATGGCTTAAAGTTACTTTCAAATGGCCCAGAAAAATAATATCCAGGCATATCCATATACACACGTGTGTATACATGTATATAAGTATATGTTTGTGTGTATATGTATACGTGTATGTGAATATACATAAAGGGTGTTTAAGAGTTCCTCGTTCTATTCTTGCAACTTTTCAGTAAGTGCAGAATTATATCAAAATAAAAGGTTAAAACCCCAAATAACCAAGACAAGCCATCTTTGCAGGGGAATGTGTGTTCATTGTGTCTGTGCATGCACATTGCATGTGTGTAGTTTAATACAAGTCATAACTGCTTGTGCATAAAATTTGGAAAATAAAAAACTAAATCTATAATCTCAACATTTTAAAACTAACCAGCCACTGCTGGTATTTTGAGTAGTTTTTTCTAGAATTTTTACAATTTGTAGATTGTTATACAATTTAGATTATGTTTTGTTATTTTTATAATCCCACACCCAGCTTTTTCATTTAACATTTTTTTAAGTCCTTTTCTATGTCATTAGGTATTATTCATCATAGAGTAAGACGGCAAAACATTGCATATTTGGGATTGCTCTGTTCAGCAGACTGTCCCACTAATGCACACTCCAGGAGACAGGGTGACATGGTCACTGGCTCATAGCTGACGTGCTCTGGAGGTGACACTTCTTGGCGGTTATGATGGTTTTATTATGTGTCAACTTAGGTAGACTATATGTCAGTTGTTGAGTCAAATACCAATCTAGACGTTGCTCTGATGATATTTTTTTAGATGCAATTAATATTTACTAATTAGTAGACTGACTAGAACAGGTTTTCCTCCATAATGTTCGTGGGCTTCATCCAATCATTTGAAGGCCTGAAGAGAAAGGGACTAAGGTCCTCTGAGGAAAAAGTTTTGCCTTTGGGGCTCCGGTCTGCCAGCCTGCACTGCAGATTTTGGACTTGCCAGCACCCACATTCTTTTTTTTTTTTTTTTTTTTTTTGGTGAGGAAGACCAGCCCTGAGCTAACATCTGTTGCTAATCCTCCTCTTTTTTTTTTTGCTGAGGAAGACTGGCCCTGGGCTAACATCGTGCCTATCTTCCTCTACTTTATATGGGACGCCACCACGGCATGGCTGACAGGCAGTGCGTCCGCGGGCGCCCGGGATCCGAACCCGCGAACCCCGGGCTGCCAAGCGCGGACGAAACCGCTGCGCCACCGAGCCGGCCCCATCACCCACATTCTTGTGAGCCAATTTCTAAAAATACATCTCTATCATATCTATCTATCATACCTATCTCTCCTTATCTCTATCTCTCTCTCTTTATCTCTATCATCTATCTATTCATCCATCCATCCATCATCCGTCCTTCCATCCACTCACTGACCCACTTATTTATCTATCATATCTATCTCTCTTTATCTCTATCACTTATCTATCTGTTCATCCACCCATCATCCATCCTCCCACCCACCCACCCACTCACCTATCTATCTATTTATCTATCATCTATGTATGTATGTATCTATCTATCTATCTATCATAGTATCTATCATCTATCTATCACATCTACCTATCTTTTTCTCTATGTATCTATGTATCTACCTATCTGGGTTCTATTTCTCTGGGGAACCCTGAGTAATGTAGTTGTGTACTTTGAGTAAGTTAGTTAACATTTTTTTTGCCTTAGTTTTCTCATCTATAGAATAGAAATAACAAGAGTATTACCCCACAGGGTTGATATGAGAACAAAATACATCATGCCTTTAATGTGCTTAGAAATTATCTGGCTAGCAGCTAGTGAGTGCCAGCTCTTTTTATTACAGCTATTTTAATTATTTTTTTCCAGTTTGGGAACACTATTTATAACATCAGGATATGTACCATGGTGAGTACATCCCCCTACATATTTTTGGATTATTTCCTTAGCGTCTACCAGGGTCAATTCCAGAAACTCCATGATGTGGCCTCTGGCACTGCTCTGACATCCCACCTCATCCTACCCACACTGGCTTTCTCTCCATTCCTCAAATTTACCGAGGTGCTTTCCCAGAGGGCTTTGTCACGTGTGCTCCTCTCTTCCAGCCAGAAGCACGGCATTGTTCAGGCACATTTAATTTAGTTACATTGTAATGACTGTTCTCTTTTAAAACCATTCTAGATACTGGATCAAACATAAAACCCACCATTTCTTCTTTCTTTGATGTTATGTTTTTACTATTTTGAGTGTTAAATTTGGGTTGTTTTTTCGGGTTTATTTTGGAAATATAAAGACACGCTCAAGTTATCACAAATAACGGGGTCAGTGGTGTGCAGAGGGAAGAAAGGACGCTCCGAGAGTGAGGTAGCCAGGCCCAGTAGACGTGGGTTTGTTGCTCAAGCGACGCCAGCTGTTGGTTTTGCTATGAGGCTCATGTCGGTTGCTCTTCGTGAACACGCTAGAGATTTACGGATCCCAGTTGTCTTACGTCTCACGATTGTCTCTGCTCTTCACTGGATCTGCCTCTGCAGCTCCTCTCTTGCGTCTGGTCCCTACTGATGGCCTCAGTGGCTTCCTGGCTCATCCTTCCTGCCTCCTCCCTGTGTGTCTTCTTGTGTGAGGGCTCTCCTTCCCCTGAGCCTTTGAACTGTCTACTGAGAGGCTGGGATTGGCACTGATTGGCATCATCCAGGGTGGGGCTCTCTTGGTGGGCACTCTTATGGCTGGTTGAGAAGTGGTCCATGGAGCACCCTCCAGTTTTCTGCGTTTAGTGTGGACACAGACTCAGGGGTCCAATGTGGCCAGGTAGGAAACGGGCCGACTCAGGTTTCTCATGAAGCCCAAGGTCCTCTGAGGCTTTTCGGAGGTGGCTGTCCAAGTGACAACGTTCAAATTTATGTGGTCTCACTTTACTGTGCTCCCATGCCCTTCACCAGGTGACCTTAATATTGAAGTCCTTATGAAATGTGACTTTTATTACCTCCTGGGGTCATATATTTTACGTTATAAATGAGATCATGTATTTTAGGGAGTCATTGAGAAGATGGTGTCCAACAGGAGGGAACTGCCTCCCAAGTTTTCAGGACACCATGGACTTCTGCAAACAGAGTTCACACAGCCTCTGCTGCACTGACCTGTTTGGTGCTTTATCCTAACAGGAATGTGTGTCACATTAACTGTGGATATTGTTCTAATATCTTCCCCTTGATTATGAAAGAGAATGATTACCATATGGTTTAAAAATTTCTCTGATGATAAATTAGTTCCATCATATCAGATGACAATGAAGAACAACTTCAATAGAAAATTAGAAATATTAAAGAAAACAAAAGGAGTCAATATTCCCCTTTCTTCTGCCTTTTGAATGTCAGGTTCTGGGGCAGTGTGGGGGGCTCTAGAACAGCACTGACGGCAGATCTTGGATTGTTTTTTTTATGACAACCACACTGATCTCTATAAAAAGTGTTTCAATGCATCCTGTTGCTCTGAGGAGAAAGCCCCAAATCCTTCACGTGGCCCACATAGGGCCGTCTGCCTGGCTCCTGCCTACCCGGAAGCCATATCACATGTCATGCTCTCCTTCGCTTTCCACCCCAGAAACGCCGGGCCATCTTCTAGGTCCTCACAAGTTCCCTGCTCCTTCCTGATGGGAATTTCCAATGAGGAGTTCCCTGCCTGGAAGGACAATGTCCCTCCCACATGCCTAATTCCTATCCATTGTTCTCATCCTAGCCTAAAATCCATTTCCTGGGGGAAAAACTTGCCCCCACACAACCCTCCTGCCTCTGCTTTGATGGGGCCATGTGCTTGTACTTCTTCACTGCATATTTCATGATTATACTGAAATTGTCCAATTTGTCATTTAATATTTCTCTATCCTGCTAGCCCATAAGGACAGACACATCTGGGCCCCAGCATCTAGCATAATGCCTGACATACAATAGGTGCTCAATAATTGTGTATTGGGTGAATCATCTGGGGCAAGCTTATCGACCATCTTCCTATACACACATTTATACTTCAGAGACTGTCCTTATTCTTAGGCTGTTTAACCAAATTATGTAAACATTAGCAATCTCAACACTATCATCTACAAAAATAGTGACAGAACTGTTCAGGACTTGTTATAGGGTTGTTTCCAGAATCAGTTTAGAACATGCATGTAAATCACTTACCTTACAGGCATGTTTCTCTTTGCCAGTAAAAGTGGCAAATTCCTTTGGTGAGTGAAATTGATGAGTTAATTTTGCAAAATACTTTTTTTTTAAGTGAGATGTATCATAGGAAATCCAGTAGTTCATGATGAAGTTATTGCTAAATTGTGGCAATACCTGTGAGCAACTTGTAGTATACATGATGCCATCTAAAGACAGCAGTTTCTTGTTTCATACAGTGGACTGCTTCATACAATGTTGTGGAGAGATGCTAGCGCGCACCAGATGTGGTTTCAGGCACTACACTGACTATCGAGTCGCTTCCCAAATGCAATGAAAGACTTTGTTGGGGGAGTTGTTCGCCAGCTCCTCTTTTTATTTTTCTGCTGTCATTTTTCTACATCCAGCACTTAGGACTACACCTGACACATAGTAGATCCCTGATAAATTTTTTCTTCAAATAAAAAAAAAGAATTTTGCAAATTCTGCCTCTATTTCAGCTCCATGGTTTTCTATCCTTGAATATCTTCTAGACAGTCTTGTTTTCCCATAAGTCAGCTCCACGGGTCTATAGGGGGCATTTCCAGTGGAAGACACTGTAATGAGCGTTTGCCCAATCTGTGGGCAATGACCCTGTGGCAGACACGCCCCTCTGTCTTGAGTGGAGCTGGCACAGGAATTCCCTTCAAAGGCTCTGCCCTACTCCATGCACCAGTCTCAGCCTCAATCCCAGTGCGAGAGGCCATGGGAACCCTCAGCCTAGCTCGATACTCCCATAGCCATCCCTAGGGATGTCCTGAAATAGATTAATTATAATACCTGCGTGTATGATTGGACCCTGTGTTGTTCTAGTATCTAAGTGATACAATACACGTATATATATATGTGTGTGTGTGTGTGTGTGTACAGATATATATTTCATATACATTAATGTTTCACAGAGTGCAGACATATCAGATTAAATAAAGAAGTGATGATTAATGGACCATTATCCCCTTCGTATAAAACCTTGGGGATCACTTCCTGGTTCCTTGGTCAGGTTTATAACCTTTACTCAACCTTATGGAAAACCACTACATTATTTTACTTTACATTTATCTGACTAAGAATATAGCAGACATAAGTTAGAAGAGGCCTCTACTTAGTCTTTCACGATTATCTAGCTTCTGGCTTCCATTTATGAATTCTTCTGATCAAGGAGGAGCCACCAAAAGTAACATGCCCCATGACTGGTCCTTCTGTAGCTTGTGTGGTCAGAGATTTTTTTCAGGAAGTATTGTGATGCTAACTAAATCCTGTGCTGTAACACAATCTGGGCAAGGAAACATGAGGAGGAAAAAAAAAAAAAACATGTATACTTATGCTTTAATTGCCAGCTTCATGTAACATTTAAGGTAAAACACACAGGACTGTAGAATAAAATCAGTAAAAAGTACCTGTATTTTTCTTAATATCATTAGAAAGAAATCATGATCTATTATATGACATTACTTTCTCAAAATTATGTTATTATTTATTAATAAAAAAGAAATTAGCATTATTTTATGAAAATACAAAATTCAGGTAGAATTTTTATATGCTGAAACTAACAAGGCTTATTTCAAATGTCTGCTTATAGTCATAATTCCCATTTACCTAGAATTATAAGATTCTAGATATATTTGTTCATCTTTTGTCCTTCACATAAAAATAGCTTTTAATGTGTTACCCACACTTGGAAACTAATATAGACACATTGGAGTTATGGATCTTAAAAGTTTTCAGACTTCCTTATGCCTTCTAAAGCACAGATAATTGGTAATATTTTTATGACTTTACTCTGAAGTGCATTCAAACATTAAATAGCAACAGCATTATTTTCTAATATAAGAAAGAAGTAGGCTACTTTCTAAACTACCGAGGGTTTTAGAGTAGGGCTTGGTTGTAAAGGCCTTAATGCTACCTCCTCACAGACGTGGAGAAACAAGAGAACCCGAGCCGGCTTGTGGGTGTGGAAAGTGAGGAAACCGCCCGCGACCCTCCGGCTGCGGTGCCAGAGTGCCCTCTTCCCCATCTTATCACAAAATGGATAAAGTGCGGAGTATTTTCAGTCTCCTTCAAGCGTTTTTGAATTTCTAGGAGATTTTAGGTTTTTCTTCCTGAGCATTTTAACAAGCCATAACTTAAAAATCCCATTCCGCCACTTTTCCATCAACAGGTACAATGACTGTCGATACTGTACCCTTTGAGAACTGTCCATCAACATACCTCTCCGATCTGAGGATGTGTGCGCTCAGACACAACCATGACCTCTCCTCATCGCTTGGCTACACAGACACCAGCTTCCCTCGCATCAGAGGTCCCTCCTCCACACGGGCCTTATCTCCTCCGCGTCCACCTCTCACCTGGGTGTGGTCCTTCTTGGCTTTCCGGCCTGGTAAACTCTTCCTCACCCCTGAAGGCCTGCCTCCATTGCCTCTCCGAGCGTGAGGTTATCTCCACCCTCCTGGGTGGAACTGATTCTTCTCTCCTCTGTGTTCCAATCATTTCATCCAATTATTCCTTTAAATGCATTGCCTGGGCATTACCCACGGGCCAGGCACTTCCACAGACCAAGGAACAGGGTGGGTGTAGCCGCTGTTCTCATGTAACATGCATCATGCAGGGGAAGAGAGACCATGAATAAGTGAGTACTCAATACATCCTCATCCAGTGCTGAGTACTGTAATGACAGATAAATCAGGATGAGGGTTTTGAGAGTGACGGGATGGGGATGGAAGGGGGAAGGAGACTTTTAGTTAGGATGTTTAGAAATGAATTGGCAGGGTAAGGGAGGCACACCGTGAGTAGGGAATGTAGGACTGTTTAGCTGTGGTCATGAGTCTGAATATTATTTCACGTGTGATGAGAAACATTGGAGGATTTTTTTAACTTTATTTTTAATAAACTTTTAAAATGAAGTATGATACATAAAGAAAACTGCACAAATCAGAAGTGTCAAGCTCAGTGAAATTTCAGGGTCCACTCCTCTGTGTGAACGCCCACCAGATGTGAAACTAGAGTGTTACCAGCATCCCAGAATTCCCCTCAAGCCCCCTCCGGTAACCACTGACCACTCCTCCCCGAAAGCAACCACTGTTCTGATTTCTAACATCACAAATTAGTTTTGCCTGTTTCTTAAACTATATATAAATGAAAATTTATAGTATGTAGTCTTTTGTGTCTGGCTTTTTTTGTTCAACATAGTTTGTGAGATTCAACTGTGTCGTAGGTAGCTGTATGTCATTCCCAAGGCTTACAAATATACAGCAATGTATCTGTTCTACTGTTCTGGACATTTATTTCCAATTTAGAGCCATTATGAATAATGTTCTATATGCATCCTTGTACATGGCCATGGATGTAACTCCCCTGGCCCCCCCCCACACACCCCCCCCCCCCCACCACCCATTCTGTTGGATAGGTAACCTGGAAGTAGAAATGCTGGATCATTGCATATGTGTATATTCAGTTGGAGTAAATATTTCCAGTGTTCCAAAGTGGTTATACCAGTTTACACTCCCACCAGCAATGTGTGAAAGTTCTAGTCATTCCACATTCTTTGCCAACCCTGGGTATTGTTGGTCTCTTTAATATTAGCTGTTTTGGTGTGTGTTTGGTATGTTGTTGTGATTTCAATTTCCATTTCCCTGTTGACTGAAGAGGTTTAGTATGTTTCTCCCTCCTTATTGTCCATTTTCGTATTCTATTCTATGAAGTGTCTGTTCAAGCCTATTGCCCATTTTTCTATTGGATTGTCTGAATTCTTCTTATTGATTTGTAGGAGCTATTTATATGTTTTAGATGTAAGTCATTTGCCCATTGTGTGGAGTGCAAATATTTCCTCTCACTCTACGACTTGTACTTTCACTCTCTTTATGATGAATTTTGATCAAGAAAATGTCTTAATCTTACTGTAGTCCAAATCATACATTTTAAAAACGGTTAGTGCTATTTGTATCCTGTGTAGGAAATCTTTGCCCACCCTAACGTCATGAAGATAGTCTCCTATATTATTCTTTAAAAACTATTTTGTTTTAGTCTTCATATTTAGATCTTTCATCCCACTGGGATATATTTTTGTGTACAGTGTGAAATAGAGGTAAACATGGGTTTTGTTGTTGTTGTTAAACATAAGGATATACAACTGATGCAGCATCATTTATTAATGACAGCCCTTTCCACAGCGCTCTGAAGTGCCACCACATAAATCAAGTGATCATATATGTGTGGTGTGTTTCTGTATTTGGGCTCTCTATTATGTGCCATTAGATCTCACAGATTTTGTTGGTTTGTTTCCAATTGTCTTTTTTCCTGATAAACTTTCATTTTAGAGCAGTTTTTAGATTTATAGAAAAATTGTAAAGATGGTACAGTGTCCTCGTAAACCCCACATCAGTGACCCCTATTATTAACATCTTGCATTTGATAAAATCAAGGGACCAATATCAGTACATTGTTATTAACTAAAGTCCACACCTTACCAGATTTCCTACGCTTTTACCTATTGAACTTTTTCTGTTCCAGGATCTCATCTAGGATACCACATGACACTTAGTCATCATATCTCTTTAGGCTCCTCTTGGTTGTTACAGTTTCTCAGACTTTCCTTGTTTCTGATAATCTTGATAGCTTTGGGGAGTGTGAGTCTGATATTTTGCTGAATGTCCCTCTTGGAATCTCTCTGATGTTTTCTCAAGAGTAGATCCAGGTAATGAGTTTTCAGGAGGAAGACCAGAGAGATAAAGTGGCACTTTTATCATGTAATATCAAGGGAGCATTCTACCAACATGACTCATCACTGTAGATGCTGACCTTGATCACCTGGCTGACATAGGGTTTGTCAGATTCCTCCACTGAAAGTTGCCATTCCCCCCCCTATTTCCCATACTGTGTTCTTTGGAATGAAATCACTTAAGGACTGGGGTGTTCCACCAAGGGGTTTCACCTCCTTGGTGGTGAGGTAGCTACATAAATTATTTAGAGTTCTTCCACATGGGAGGTTTGTTTCTTCCTTCTCATTTATTTTTTTTTCTTCAATCACTTATTTATATCAGCATTAACTCGTGGATATTGCTTTTGTACTCTGGGTTACAATCCAAACTATTTTTATTTTGTTGCTAAATTTGTTCTGGTTTTGAACATTGAGGCTACTGTGCCCATTTGACATAGCCCATCATTGAGGGGCTTGGATTTTTCTTTTTGAGTACCACCTTACTTTCTCCTTCTTGTCTCACCGCACTAGATAGTACTTCCAGTATGATGTTCCCTATGAGTAGGGAGAAAGAACATCCTTTCCTTGTTCCCCAGAATTCAGAAGGAAGAGTCCAGTTTCTCACCATCAAGTATGACGTTAACTGTGGGGACTTTTATAGATGTTCATTATCAAGTTTAGGACATTATCCTCTATTTCTAGTTCAATGAGAGTTTTAATCATGAATGACTGTTGAGTTTTGTCATGTGTTTTTCTCTGGATTAATTGATATGATCATATGGTGTTTCTTTTTCAGTCTGTTAATGGGTTGGATTACATTGAAACCCAAGGCGCCTGGTGTTTCTTCTTTGAAAGATGCTATAAATTTCGCTCTAAACACTGCTTTTGCTGCATCGCAAAATGTTTGATAAGTTGTAGTTTGTTTTTATTTAAAAATATTTTAAAATTTATTTTGCAATTTCTTTGACTTGTATTGTTTAGAAATAAATTGTTTAATTTACAAATACTTGGCAATATTCAGCTATCTTTCTATTATTGATTTCTAGTTTAATTCCATGTGGGTCTTAGAACATACTTTATATAAGTTCTCTTTTTTAAAGTTTAAGGTATGTGACATGGCTCAGGCTTTGGCCTATGTTGGTGAATGTTCCATGTGAGCTTAAGAAGACTATGTTATTGGGTGCAGTGTCCCACAAATATCATTTGGATTGATTCATTCATAATGCTGTTCAGGTCAACTATGTGATTAGTTATTTTCTGCCTGTTTGATATATCGATTCCCGATAGAAGGATGTTGAGGTGTACAACTACAATCGTGGATTTGCCTATTTATCCTTGAAGTCCTGTTGGGGTTTTTTTGCTTCGCATAATCTGATGTTCTTTCTTAGGTGCTTACATGTTTAGTATTGTTATGTCCTCTTGGAAAATTGACCCCTTTATCATTACGTAATGCCCCTGTTTATCCCTGATAATTTTCTCTATTCTGAAGTCTGTTTTTCCTAAATTAATATAACTACTCCAGCTTTCTTTTGGTCAGTGTTAGCATGGTGTATCTTTTTCATTCTCTTTAGTTTTAACATATCTGAGTCATTATATTTGCAGTAGTTTTTTTATGGACAACATAAAGTTGGATCCTGCTTTTCTATCCACTCTGAAAATCTCTCTTTTATTTGGTGTACTTAGACCATCCATATTTGAAGTGATTGTTGGCATATTTGGATACATAGTTACCATGTTTGCACTTGTTTCCCATTTGTTCTTTGTTTCTTTCCACACTCCTCATTTTCTGTCTTCTGTGGTTTTAGTCGAATATTTTCTATGAGTCCATTTTATCTCCTCTCTTAGCATATCAATTATACTTCTTTTAAAAATGTTTTGGTGGTTTCCCTAGAGTTTGCAATATACCTTTTAAGCTATTTAAATCCACTTTCAAATAACGTTACACTGCATCACATGTAGTACATGTGTTTTATAACAGAGTATTCTCAATTACTCCCTCTCATACTTTATAACATTGCTATCCTTCCTTTCTCTTATCCATATACTATAATCTGCCCAATACATTGTTACTGTTATGACTTTAAACAGTTATCTCCTAGGTAAAAGAAAAGATTATTTTCCTCTGGTTTGTTTCAACATTTTCTGTCTCTTTTTTTTTTGGAAAATGTAATGGTATTTTAGAATTAGAGAATAATTTCAGAGATTATGGTTCCTATTTCCCTTTTAAAGAGAATGAGTCTGAGACTCAGAAAACACCTTTCTCTCTTTGCAGATTGCAGATCTACATCAGCCCTGTCTGGAATGTGAACAGCTGGACTTAACTGCAAAGCATCATCAGATTTCCTCTATTGCTCAATATGTGTTTGGAAAAGACGGTGAACACAAGCTAGCTTGCCTTCTTATGCGTGGTAGGCACATTTAATGCAAGTCTGTAGAAAGAATGGCTGAATGAAAGAATAGAGCTAAACAGATCTCTCAGTGATACTCAGCTTTTTGCCTAAATCTGAGGGTTTTTTTCTCATCTGAGGTTTTTCCAGTTTTCTGAATTTTTACCCACAAGGAGGCTATTGCAATAGTTAGGAGAGAAACTATGAAGTTCCTGGATTAGAGATGGCAATGGGATTAAGACAAATGTAAGAGGAGAGAAAGAAGTATAGGATAGACCCTTGTGAAATCTATTAGGATAGGAAGGAGGGGAAAGAGTGAGAAAGGAGCTGGAGAATGAATCTCTCCAGGGGAGGAAGCTAGGAGACACCCTGGCAAGCAAGGAGAAGAAAGAGAGCATTTCCTGAGGAGGGACTGAGTCAACCACGTCAAAAGTGCACAGAGGTTAAAGAGACTGAGGGCTTACAAAAGGCTACTGGGTTTGGGGCAGAAGGGCATTCGTAACCTCTCCACAACTGCACTTAAGTTCAGGGCAAAGCAGCATGGAACATAAGCAGGAGTTGGCAGGACATGAAGTGGTAGTAGCCCCAGATATCAACTTTTCCTTCGAGAGATTGCCTTTGAAGAATGGGAGGATGGTGCTGGTGGTGGTGAGGTACCAAGAGAGTGAAAAGTCACATTTTTAACTTAAGAATGAGAAAGATTTAAGCATGTTCGAGGCCACATAGAAAAAAATTTTTTGCACATATGCAGCATGTCTAAATACCATGTTGCGAGAATAAACAATACTTAGGGGTGAAACAGCTGCTTTTCGATTTCTAGCTTAAGCTGACTTAACACTTTCATTTATATGTTTTTAAAAAAGGTTTCATTAGGTATAAGAGTTAACAATTAAAATAATTTTAAGAAAAAATTAGCTCAATACCAAAGGCATTGCTGTGTTGTATTATTAATAATCAATCAGCCTTTAATAAAATATATTTTTAATTTTCTATATGCGACTTAACCAGATCTTACAACTACTTACGGTGCAGTATTTCTTTGCAGTGTACAGCAGTTGCACCCTTCTGCCCGTCTGTGAGATTGTTCTGAGATTTCTGCAGCCGTGCTGGTTCCCAGCCTATCGTTTGGCCTTCCTTTTTCCAACATTTCACTTTTTAACTTACATTAAGTGCCTCTGATCTACTAGATTGCAGTATGTCTGGAAGGTTACAACAAAAACCAAGTCCTCTGTAGTGACTTTTTTCTCTACACTAATGTTGAAGATGTTTTCATTAGACATGTGTGAAAGCAGAGCTTACAGTTTCATGAGAAGTGACAGAGGAAATATTTTAATAAACTCTTCTAAAATCAGTTATGCGTAAAGATTCCCTGAAGAATAAAACTGCATGAAGGTATTCTCCATATTCTTTTGCAAATAAATAAATTGCTCATTCCATCTGCATGAACTCAGTGACACAGTTGTGCCCACAAACACAACTCATTTCGTCAGTCTTGCTTGTGGGTTCTATTTTATCATTTGAAAAAATAGAAACAGAGATCATTTATCCCTTTTATGTTTTTGTGATGATGGTTCCTGTTGTGGACAGACAAAATGGTTTCCAAGAATGGGAGAGGTTGAAAATTGAAGAATGGATGTCATTATTCAAAGACCAACTATCTCAGCTTAGACACAACCTCTCGGATCTGCCCATTGGGCAATCTTGATTTAAGATTTTCCAGGACTCCACAGAATTGGATATGTGTGTTGGAATGAACTTTGAGATTATCTAGTCTAACATTCTAATTTCTCAAAACATCATCCATAAAACTTGCCCTCCCTCTGCCCCTAGAAGAAGGAACTCTTCCCTTCTCTGAACCCCTCTGGCATGTCAACTGTACTAGCTTGCGGCACTTACTCCTGATACCTTGCAGTGTAGTAACTTATGTACAGGTTTTATCTCCCTGGTAGGTGTGGGGAGCAAGGTCTCTGGTGGATTCATACTGGTACCCCTGGTGGCACAGGCCCAACGTGCCTGGTGAAGAAAAGGTGCTCACTATATACATATTACATGTATACAGCAGCAAGTCAGTTATATAGATAAAAAAGCTGAAATTCACTGACTTCATAAGATTTAACCAATACTGCACTATTCTTCCTAATACACCTCATTTCCTCCTAAAAGTCACAAAAATGGATCATTGAATTTTACCTAAGGACCTCTTGATTTTTAAATGCTTAATCACAAAATTACACCCTCTGCTTTTGTCATTTTATAAAGTTGAATAATCTTGTCCTTAATGACATGTAAAGAGAAAATTATAAGTTTTCTTATATGAGTTACACCAACAAGCATCACACTTAAAAATAATGGTAGAATCCTATGCACCAGTGACTTATCTGGGAAAACTTTCAGATACATATATGTGGCTTTTCTAAACGTAGGCAGGCAAAAATAGTTTAGAAGCTGATTAAGTTTGGGTAAAGTGTCTTGTGGATGAAGAACAGATGTGAACTTGGTTTGATCTGTGCTCTCTTGTCCTCTGCTGCCTTAAATCTTCTGGATCAGCAGGCATACCTATTGCTACGGCTATCCAAGGAATAGTATGTCATGAACTGTGTTAGAGTACTTAAAAATCAAGCCTCCCTCTCCCTAAAACACCTTATAGTGTTGGAGAATTGAGGAGCTTTTGGGTGGTTAAGAAGGAAGTAGAAGTGAGTATATAAGAATTTCCTCAATGGAGTACAGTGTCTGTTTATCCAGTATGCATTTTCTGACGCGCACTGTGGTCCAGGCACGGAGTGGGTGCCAAGGACACGACGCTGAGTCAGTGCTCCATCTTTGGGGAGAGTTCCCTTGATAACAGGAATAATGATGAACAAATACATGAAAAGATTACAATGTGGCAAGTGCTAGATTAGAAATACATGCAAGGGGCTAAGGGAGCCCAGATGAGAAAGCAATTAATACTTGGTGGGAGAGGGAAACCTATAGAGGAGCAGTGATATTTCAGGTGCGCCTGGAAGGATTAGAAGGAATTTGCCAAGAATACACCAGTGGGAGGAGGCAGACCAGGCAGGAAAAGGAAAGAAGCAAAGAGCTTGGAAACTGGTGAGTTCATTCTGTGTTGACAAACAGCAAGTTCATGATTTCGCTCACTCTGCAATATGACAGTGAAGTTTACTTTAATCTCTTCTTATGCTAAATTTAGAAAGTATATACAGCAAAGCAATTACAATGTATTTTAATTGCCAACTCCCTCCTCCCACCACAGGCTAACATGTGCTGTAGGCTAGACCTGTGCAATAACTCTCATAATGCACATCTCCACCTCCCCCACAAAAAAGGTAAGACCTGAATCAGGGATGCGAGCCTCATGGCATATGTATAATTAGAATATTTTTAAAGACATTTGGGCATTAGTCTGAATAAATCCTAAGTGAGGAAACAATAGGATAGAAAAGCATATGCTCAGAAACTTGTCAAAAGTCTTGTTACTCAGATGTGAAAAGTGAAAATGTTGTGGATTGTACAAGACCCAAGAGAGAATGCTTATCCAACTTCACTCTTGAAATGATCATACTTAATTCTTCTAATGAAATTCTAAATTATATTATGCATTTTAAAGACTAAGTTATCATTTCAGAATCTTTCAGCAAATATTAATAGAATATTTTTTTTATAAAACACTGTGAGGCACAATAGGGCATTTGGAAATATAGGAAGGATGGCCTGTGTCCTACAACAGCCATCATCTGCTCATGAAGATGCTCCTCTTATAACACAGGCACAGCAGGATGACTCCTAAGAAGAAGCAGTGGAGAGCAGTGACAACTGAGGGGCACAAACAGGTAAGTGCGCACACAAGTTTTATTAAACATATTGATAGAGCTTTTAGGATCATAGGTGGTTATAGTAATGAGAATTAATAGGTGAATTGACATTAAATGAACAAGTTATTTTAATGAGACATATGAACTTTTTCTATTAGTTTGCATAATTAAATTACAGCCAGATTTTACAAGAAAAAAGAAGAAATTTAAATTTAAAAAAAGATAATCTGTCATCTATTTTTTGAGTAACAGTGCAAAGTGCTGAAATGGTAGCAAGATAGTATTTATGACTTATTAACAGATGGAACCCCCGATACTTAAATTGTATTTAAACACATAGGGACAGTCTCCTATGAATAAGGCAGTTGATTGTTCAACACTCAAGATGGCCAAGAAGGAATTGGTTTTAACATATTGAGGGCAAAATATCACATGATGAATGAAATATTATTTCCCAGTGACTTCTAGGTAGGCTATGGATTATCTGAAAACAAAGTTTTCAGTTTAATCAGAACTTATTGAGGATTTGCTGTTAGCCAGATCTGAGTTC
Organism: Tapirus indicus; assembly: GCA_031878705.1. Classification (NCBI taxonomy): domain Eukaryota; kingdom Metazoa; phylum Chordata; class Mammalia; order Perissodactyla; family Tapiridae; genus Tapirus; species Tapirus indicus. Next base: position 4,165,878 of record CM062923.1, on the reverse strand, counting down.
TCAGAAGCCTTGAAGGATATGAAAGCATATGGTCTCTTTTCTGCCCTGAAAACCTTGAAGTTCCAATGAGGAATGGTGCACAAACATGAAAAGGGGTCTTTGTACAATTTGCAGGTGTTGGAGAAGGAAAAGGTCAATGAGAGGAGAGGTGCTTTGTAGAGACGATAGGCCAAAAATTAGATCTTGAAGTTTAGGTAGGATTTGACTAAATAAAGAGATACAAATTTCCACTAAAAATGCTGAGAAGCTAATCAGTTCCTGGCACGAGAGAAGCTAACCCACATGGACTCAGAGTTCTTCTAGAAGGAACAAATAGTAATGGCTGCCACCACCATCCTGGCATTGGGGGCAGGATGCACTGCTCCTGGTTTCAGGATTTGGACCATGGATATATGGTTTTTGAATATTGCAAAATAATATAAATTTCCAAGACATGCACTCATTCATTCATTCAAAATATTTATTGAGTTTCTTCTACATGTCAAACAGTGTTCTAGGCTCTAGATTTACTGCAGGAAACAAACAGAAATAAAAATTATTGGATTTCTTGAAGCTTATAATTTTATCTATTAATGTTCAGGATAGCTTTACAAAATTATACAATTATGTTGTACTTTCTTCAGATTTGTTCTTACAGAAATTACATATGTATGCCTAAAGCAGCCCATATACCCCTTTTCAAGTCAATTTTTTCTCTCTTTCCCAATCCTAAATTTGGTGCTTATTATTATCTTATATTTCTTTGTATAAGCATTCTTTAGTTTACGTGGATCTGATAAGCACAAATTTCAGCCATCACAGTTTAGTTAAATAACAGCAGCTCTCCAACAACATGATTCAATTTCACTTATCACGGTATATTAACTGTGAGTAGTTTCATAAAGTTCAAACTTCACTGCTACCTCTTCAGCCCACAGCGCATCTGTTATTCATTTCATTCATAGACAGCAAAGTGTGGAAGAAACTTAAATGTACATTATTTAAGTGAAAGAAGCTAATCTGCAAAGGCTACTTATGTATGATCCCAACTATATGACATTCTAGAAAAGGCAACACTATGGAGACAGTGAAAGGATCAATGCCAGGAGTTAGGAGGGAAGGAGGGATGAATGGGCAAAGCACAGAGGATTTTTAAGACAGTGAAATATTTTGTATGATACTGTAATGGTGGATACATGTCATTATACATCTGTCCAAATGTCCAACAATAGGAGTGAACTTTAACGTAAACTGTGGACTTTGGGTCATAATGAAGTGTCAATGTAGGTTCATCAATTATAACCAATGTACCACTCTGTTGGGAGATGTTGATAATGGGGGAAGCTACACATGTGTGAGGGCAGAGGGTATGAGGGAAACCATATACCTTCCTCTCAATTTCCCAGTAAACCTAAAACTGCTCTAAAAAATAAAATGTATTAAAAAAAAGAAGGTATGTATTTTTCAAACCACTCAAATGTTTCAAAGAAATAAAACACTAATTCTCAATGAACTAATATTTTGTTATAATGTACAAAGTAAATATTAGTTTTACTATGTTTTCATGATACTATATATTTAGAATTGATTGTAAGACAAAGTTTTAAAGGTCATGAGACAATCATAATTTTTCCATTCAATTCTTGAAATTGTTTTCCACGATTTCAGATTGTAAAGTTATATTTGTATCATGCAAAGTGAAGACTTCCTGTACTTTGACTACATAGCTATGTATCAAAAATAATACGTGATAATTAAGAACATGATTTAAAACTTTGCATAATCCAATGATTTCACTAGCAGCAATAGATCCCAAGCCAATGACTTTACTGTTTATTTATTTAGTTGTTACTAAACAGACTGCAGTATGCATCATCGCCTTATTACAATTTAATGCAAATTAGTTCTTCTCCTTTATCCCAATAATACTAGGACCTTAGACTCTTTTAATTCCATTGAACTCCCTCCCATCTTTCACTTTAATGTTGCCATGCATTTTTGCATGTAGTATTTGATTATATTTTAATTTTATATAATTTTAATAAAATGAATTTAATATTCATTTTCCTAATGGTTAATAATGTTGAGCATCTTTCCCATATGTTTATTTTTATCCTTATATCCTGTTTGATGAAGTATCTGTTAGTATTGTTTCCTTATTTCATTAATGGTTTGTTTTCTTACTGTTTACTTTCGAGAGATCTCTATATATTATGAATGAATACAAGAATCTTGTACGATATGTGATTAGCAAATATATTCTCCCAGTGGATAGCTTATCTTTTCTTCTCTTAATAAGGTCTTTTGAAGAATGGAAGTTTTTGATTTTGATTAAGTTTAGTTTATCAATTTTTTTCTTTTATGCATCAAACGTTTTGTATCATGTCTAAGAACCCTAACTCCTAACTCTATAGTCAAGAAGATTTTATCCTGTTTTCTTTTAAACATTTGTACTGTTATATGTATTACAGTTAGATCCATTTTCAATTTTTAAAGTACCTATAAGGCAAGAGTTTTAAATTAAGATTTTTTTTTTTTTGCATATGGATACCCAATTGTTTCAAAGCCATTTGTTGAAAACAAAGAACAAAAAATAAAAACCTCTTTCTTCATTGAATTGCCTTTGTGCTTTTGTCAAAATTTCAGTTAACTGTATTTACATAGATTTACTTCTGGACTCTCACATCTGTTCCATTGATTTATGTGTTCACCAGTTCATCAACATTGCACTTTCTTTACCAGTGTAACTTTTATAGTCTTAAAATCAGGTACTGTGATTTCTCTAATGTTAATTGTTATTTTTAAAAGTCTTTTTGTCTATTCTAGGTCCTTTGTTTTTCTACATAAATTGCATTCAACCTATAGATAAATTTCAATAAATTTGACATCTTAATTTTTTTTGCCCCTTCCATCCATAGATACAGTATTTCTCTCCACTTAATGAGGTCTTCTTTGATTCCTTTCATTAGATTCTGCATATATATCCTGCATATGTTTTGTTAGATTTATGTCTAAATATTTAATTATTTAAAGATACCATACATGGAAGTATGTTTTAAATTTTGGTTTCCAAATAGTTCCTTTGATAAAGAATTGCTTAAAATGCTGGAGAGTGAAGGAAGCTTACTGGAGAATGGAAATCAATGCATTGTCTCATTCATAAAGTCCTCCTATAAGGATATTGTTTGCAGGACTGAAAACTGACCTTGGTGTAAATGAGCAGGTCATTTACTTTCTGGTGAAGATTCCTTATCTCATTGCAAACCAGTGAGAAACAGCTTGCAGTCTTCTAGTTTACAGACTACACTTTGAAAAACATTGCTTTAATGTCAAATGTTGTTATGTTTAGTCTGTTGCATCAGTTAATCTTCATAATAGGTAAGTACGTTTCTTTCTTTTTCACTGCATGAGGAAATTGTGACCCGGAAAGCATAAGTAACTTTTTGTAGTCAAGGGGCTGAGGGAAGTTCTGGAATGAAGCACAGGATGAAATAAACATAGGAAAGATAAAGTGGGCTGGAATTGGAGTAACTTTACTGGCTGTCTTTTGTTTGGCTTGTTGGTTTTGTTTATTTGGAAGGAAGGGGTAGCAGTGCTAATTTTTTATTATGAGAATTCTTATATATTAAAAAGTTTTATATAAAAATACTATCAGAGAAAGTAAAGTCAGTAAGAAATTAAATCACAACAGATTTGATTGATTGAATTATAACAGATTAGACAAATATGTGCATTTATTTGTAAATCAAGTGCAACTTGTGTTAATAAAATTCGTTGAGCTCATTAACTTTTGGAGACTGTTAATTTCTTGGAAAAAAAAGAACTGTGAATAAAAATGATATCTTGTTAAAACAAATTCCACATTCTTGTTGAACAGTTATGGAGTAATAAAGTAAAATAAATAATTCAAAATTCTTTCAGGTGAACTCCAAAACGAAAATCTCTTTACTAAAGAAGATATTATGGGTTAAGTAAAAGCAAGACTTTTACATTAAATGCAATGTTTTTGATACTGCTTAAAGAGTATCAGTCCTTTTGTTTCTTGGTCAATGATTTGATTTACCCTAAAGTCAACAATTTGGTAGTCCATTGCGATCTTAAAAATATACCTCTAAAGTTTACTTCAACATTTCACAAATTTAAAGTGAAGTCACTGGCATCTATCACTTCCACTATTAATCATTCATTTCAGAAACATTAAGCCAGACTGTTTGTCATATATTGTGTCTATATATAGAGGTACAAAAATAGATTTCACATGGTCCATATGCTAAAGAAATGCCTGTATTTTAATGTAATAATTAAGCTAGATTCCTTGTTACCTGGAAGTCACAGGTGATGGAGTCAAACAGCAAAATGTCATACAATGGGATATGGAAACTATGTAAAAAAATAACAAAGAAACACAGAGAAGGGTCTTATTAACTAATCCTAAATATGTATAGATGATTAAAGGATGGTGGAAAATCCACACTAAATAAAATATATTTTATCTGGGACTTTTAGACTGAGAAAGAATTCAGTTTTCGACTAAAGTGGGCAAACCTATTCTAACCAGAGGGATAAATACTACATGAAAAGGCACAGAGCGTCACCCATGAGTCAGGGACAGCTATACTTTGCCAGATGATACGGCCTTGACCCTATTGACTAGTAGTCGTCAAAATGTGGTCTCCAGACCTGCAGTATCAGCGTCCCCTGGCAGCGTGTTAGACATGCAAATTCTCAGGTTCCACCTCCCACCCGCTGGATCAGAGATTCCGGAGGTGGGGTCCACTGATGTGTAGACCTTTTAAAACTAAAAAGCCCTCCATGTGAGTCTGGTGCTGGTCAAGTTTGAGAATCACTGCTGTACGGAGTGGATTTTTGAATCAAGTGGATGACATGATAGAATCTAAATCATTGAAAGATAATACAGCCAATGGTGTAGGGGACTAACTGGAGGTGGTACTGGTTAGAGATATGGAGACCAGTCAGAAGTTATTGCAAGGTCCCCTGGCACACGGCAGTCACACAGTAGAACACAAAACACAAAACAAGGTATTCTTCTAAGGTATGGATCACATGCTACCTATTTTCATACTTCTGGCATCTAGCACAATAGCTGACACACAGTTGGTGCTTAATTAACGTTTTCAGAATGAATGGTGAATAGTGTATGTGATAGATAAAACTGCTGTAAAAAGGCAGAAACTATATGTGACTGAAAAAGATAGGAATTTCGTTATAAGAAATATCACATTCGATATCTAGAATTCCCAGTACAGTTTGATTCTGGGGTTGATGGATTCATTGGTTCAATACCATTTTCAGAGTTCTTTTCTGTCTTTTTCACTCTGCCACCCTCAATGTTTTGGTTTTTATCCTCAATTTTGTCCCCTCATTGCTACGAGATGGCTTTAGCTTCTCCTGAAAACTAATCCTCACACAGCAATGTCTGGAGACAAGAAGGTTGGATGTCTTCTTGTGTGTTTTCTTCAGTGGCAGGAAAATGTTCCCAGAACCAGCATGTCTTCCTTCACTGCCTTCAATTTTCTCTTCTTGCTGTTGACCAAATGCTATGGTCTAAATATTTGTGTCCCCTCCAAAATTTATATGTTGAAACCTAACCCCCAATGTGATGGTATCAGGAAGTGGGGGCTAAGGGAGGTGATTAGCTCATCAGGGTGGAGCCCTCAGGAATGCAATTAGTGTCGTTATGAAAGAGACTCCACAGGGCTCCCTAGCCCCTTCTGCCCTGTTGGATACAACAAGTCTGAGACCCAGAAGAAGAGCCTCACCCGAGCTCCAGTTACAGAATCGTGAGAAATAAAAGTCTGTTGTTCATAAGCCACCTGGTCTGTGGTGTTTTGTAACAGCTGCCTGAAAGGACTGGAGTAAGACATCAGGATTGCATCATATGATCAATTCTTAACCACATCGCAAAGGAATGGAATTGCCACCCAAGGAAGGTTGAAACTACTCAAGAGTCAGCCCTGGGGCTGTGGTTCATCCCAGGCTACCAGGAGGCACATCACTTCCAAAACTAAAAGAAAGTGGTGAAAGTGGAAAGTCAATGCTATTGGGTAGAAAACCAACAGAATCCACAGCAATCATGTCTATTTCAAGGGTTATGCTGAGAGTAAAGCACGGGAACACCATGTTTTAAATAGGAAAGTGCTGTGCAAACATCAGTTATTAATAACCGGCGCTTATGGAGCACCTGCCATGGACTTTGCATGGTACTAAGCGCTTTTAGTGTTGATGGTGTAAAAGACAGAGTGTGATAGAGGAAGTACCTTGGGCATGTGGCACCTTTGTAACTAATCGGTTTTCTGAATTTCATCACTTAGGAAATCCATGTTTCTCCTCTCCTATGGTAAGAAATCTGCTTTACATTCTTCTCTAGGTCATTGTGAAAACCAAGTTTCCCTGATAAACAGGAAATTATACTGTTGATTGGGCTGGCTATTATTAAAGACCATCACACCCTCTTAATAAAGTGGGAAGATTCTAATATTCCTTGACTACCTATTTAATGTCACAAGCACACATTAGCTCATTTAGTTCTAACGCACAAGCCCTGAGGGAGGAATTATTGTTCCCATTTTACAAAGGAGAAGTCTGTGGTTCAAGGCTCTAGATACCTTGTTTTAATTGATCATAAGCTCCGAGTGGCGGTAAAGGAATTGACCATGGCTCCCGGACCCCAAACAGATGCTCTCTCCCCCAGATAATGCTGCTTTCTAGATAGGCCCAGACAGGCAAACTAGGTCAAAACTTCTGAAGTGCAGAGAAGGTGTAGGCCGGTTCCACTACTGACCATTCTGATCTTCTTTACTCTCACTGTCCAGTCCTCTCTGGAGCCATCCTTCTAAACATATTGCCACATACTCTTCCATAAAGGCTAGTAAGGAATAAGAAGACTGAGCTTTCTAACTGTGTTTGTAAATGCGCTTTTAAATGTAGATTTCCCTTTTTATTCACTTGACATGAATGAGACAGACAGGCTCAGAGGATGGAGAAATGCAGGATTGTAGAATTTTACTGGAATTTGTGGAATTAGCTCTGGCCTCAGACACTCTTGCCTAGAGTGTAGAGCCTTTCAAGTACGTGGCTATGTGGCTAAAGGAAGGGAGTTTTGAAAACAAAATGCTTTGTATTATCCTCAAGGCCAGATTCACTGAGCTGTGAGGTGAATTAAGAAAATTTGGCTTAAAAAAAATCCTTGGTGACTTCAGCCACGGTAGTCTGGTTCCAACATGCAGCACCTACTTCAAAGGCTCCCCAGAATGATGCCTGAGCACCTCCAGCACAGCTGTCCATCTCGCTGGGTTTGTGTTTTCTCTACAGCGCAAGCCCACATACTTTAGCTCTCCGAGGACTGTGGGGAAGGGGGCACCAGACAAGGAGGTTGTCTGTGCAAATGGAACTGTGGGCACTGCAAGGAAGGAGACCTCTAACAGGACCCAGTTCCCATGAACTTTTCTCCTGCGAGTCAAAGACAGATACAGAATGAACTCTGGCCACTAGCGTCCAGCAGGAGAGAGTTCTGTCAAAATGTATTCGTCAAAAATGCTTCACTTTCTATTCCTTTAATTAAATATGATGTGTGATGTATCGGTCAGGGTTCTCCAGAGAAATAGAACCAATAGGATATATATAGAGAGAAGAGATTTCTTTTTAGGAACTGGCTCACATGATTGTGGGGACCTGTGAGTCCAAAGTCTGCAGGTCAGGCCAGCAGGCTGGAGACCCTGGGAAAAGTTGATGTTGCAGTTTGAGTCCAAAGGCAGTCTCCTGGCAGAATTCTCTCTTCTTTAGGGGACATCAGTTCTGTTAAGGCCTTCAACTGATTGGACGAGGCCCGCCAATATGCTTTACTCAGATTGGAGGGTAATTTGCTTTACTTAGAGCCTACCGATTTAAGTGTTAATCTCATCTAAAAAAATATCTTCACATAAACATTGAGAATAATGTTTGATCAAATATCTGGGTGCTTTGGCACAGTCAAGCTGACACACAAACTTACCTATCATGTGTGGTTTAGTCTATACTTAAGTGAAGAGTTCTACTGCCTCTTAAGTTTGCAGGGTCCGTTGACCTTTTGATCCATCCTCTTACCATCACAAAGGCACATACAAACCATCTTTACCGGCTCACAATGAACCTTACACAGCTTAAGAGAATTCCTGTGCATATAACTCATCTTATGTGGAATGTGAGCCAAATTCTTCAAACAGACCAGGTGGTTCACAGGTGAAATAGGAGTAATCTCAACTCACCTGCTTACCGAAATGTTTTTCTCTTGGTAAAAAATAAATCCACTCACCTGTGTAAATTTTTTTTCAGGCAAGCAAAAAGGCTGTGCAGTATAAAATATTGCAACTTCAAATTGGACATCAGAATACAGAAAATATGAGGGTGAAAATGCAGCTAAATCAAGTGTTTAACACCTCTGAGCCCCTTGGTATACAATATCCACCAACATTGTTTGTGGTGTGACACTTTGGGAGTAAGCCCATTATTTCAGCATATGCTGTTTTTGCAAAGAAGTTGCTGTCATGTTTACTTTGGAAAGTGTAGCTCTTTTCACCTGAGATCTTGCTGGAATTCTCAGGACAGCACCAGCAAGAGGCTGAGACTTGTCTGGGGGTGATGTGCTTCCCCAGCTGCTGTAAAATTATATCTTACCAAGATGTCCAGCTCGCTTCACTTCTTCAGACTTTCTCAGCCTGGAAGGCTTTCTTATTTTATTATGATACTCTAGGTAATTTGTCAGCCAAAGGAGACCTTCATATCTTAAGAACAAAGAGGTGGCTGACCTTTTATGACAGTTGATTACAAAATGAATTGAAAAGCCAATGTCTTCTGTTATAGGACTGCTCAACCATAACAATCCTCTCTGTCCTTTGCTTTAGCTGTTTTCTGCCAAAGCAAAGGGTGATGCTTTTTTGAGAAGTCCTCTGGCTCACAATTCCTTACCTCGTTGCTCACTGTAACCATCACCCAGGTGGCAATGCTGCCTGTAAGACAGGCGGCTGCCCTCACTGCCTGCATTGGGAACAAGGAGATTACTTCTGTTTTTATGGTCGGGTTTGCTACAAATTTGAAAGCGATACTGTATCCCACTACAATATATTCCAATGTCCGTGATAATGGGCAAATATGAAACAGTGAAAAGAAGCATCAAGCTCAATGACCTTAAAGTGAAGTAGGAACAATATATCTGACGCAAGTCTGAGAATATGGGGATAAAAAAAAAGAAATAAAAATAAAAGGAAAGCATCTGTGATTTTCATTCTTGACATGTGTCCTTCCTTTATAGTCTCACAGGTTTGAGGATAGTTTAAGCTGCTAATCTTAGCAGAGGGTAATCCTCCAGATCTAAACTGTCATGCCCCACTTAACTTCTCAGGTTACTTGCAGAACCCATCTTTTAATTTCTCCCCTCCAGACACACACGTGAGTTAGCTGTTCCATTGTCGTGGCATAACTTCTGTCTCAGTCTGCTCAGGCTGCTGCCACAGAATAGCACAGACTGGACAGCTGAAGCAGGAGAAATTTATGTCTCAAAGTTCTGGATGCTGGAAGTCCAAGATCAAGGTGCCGGCAGATCCAGCGTTCGGTGAGAGCTGTTTTCTCGGTTTGCAGAGGGCAGTCTTCTCACTGTATCCTCACAGGGCAGGGAGAGAGACAGGCTTTCTTGGGTCTCTACTTGTAAGGATACCAATCCCATCAGGAGGCCCCACCAAAGATCTCCCACAGCCCCCACCTCCAAATACTATCACATTGGGTATAAGCCTTCAACATATGAATTTGGGGAGCACAAGCTTTCACCCCAAGTGCTTTCTTTTGACGTATATTTACCTAAAGCTAATTTATACTCATCCTTGAAAATTCAGCTCAAACATCACTTTCTCCAGAAAGCCTTTCCTGACCACATCTGATTTAGACACCATTTTGAACTTGGTTCCACAGTAGCTGCTGCTTCTTTCTATCTCAGCAATTTTGCTTCACTGGTCTGTCATCAGTGCCACTGGACTAAGAACACCTCACAATACGGAACACTGAAACTGGCAGAAGGTCTAGACTTTACTACCATTCGAGCCTCCCCCTCCTCCTCCTCATACTCTGCCCCACTGTCATCTGAGCTCTCAGTTGAATGAGGATGATGAGCCAGGTTCTCTGTTATGTGCCTTGTGGACACTGTGTCACGTAATCTTCATGACAACTCCAGGACGTAAATAATACTACTGTTCCTGGTTTACAGATGACAAACTAAGGCTGGCAAAGGTTAGAAACAGGATAAGCTCATGCTGTGATTCATACCAGGGTTCCTGACTCTAGAACTCTAAGCAAAATACCATAGAAACTCAATAAATGTTTATTAAATAAAAAATAACTAACATTCTCAAAGCATAGGGCCCTTCCCTTATCCCCCACAACACTTATTAATATGCCATCTACAGAGAAGATATTAAAAAATGCCTGTTGGTGTGACAAATGTGAATGTCATATGGGTGGTATAGTGACAGAAGCAGGTCTACTTATTCACAGCCAGGGCTCCTGTTTCTCAGAACAGAAGTTCAGGACTCTGTCCCAGTTCTCTTCCTTCCCAGCAATGTCACAAACAATACACAACTTTCCTAATCTCTGGAATGTTTGGAGGTCTACCCCTCCTTCATCACTCATGCCTGTGCCTGCCTGTGCAAGGCTAGTCCCACATACCCTGGACCACACTTGTGCGAGTTCAGAGTCGTAGCTTGGAGGGCGTCTACAGAGTAGAGTGGATGATGGAGCTGTAAATGTCACTGAATGCAATCCTGTACCCAAAAGTTTAAAGCATTATTAATTCCCATAAAAATAGTTCTATAAATAATGATAAATCTACTTATCTGTGCTGTAGATAGCAACTCACACATATGCAGCCATGTCTGTGTGCCTCTGCAATGCTTAGGTGAAGGGACTGTTCTGTCTGCTGAGGTGTCAGGAAATTAAAGTTTGTGTAGGTGGCCCCATCTTGGGCTAATAGAGAAAGACTGGGGGACAGTGCACTGATATGTGAAGGGAGGAAAGAGGAAGGAGACAACTAGCAGGTGGTGGTGACAGTGGAGAGAAAGCTGGCAGGACAGTCCCTGGGCTGGCACAGAACATGGGAAATGTCACAGGCTTTGGAACCAGAGGTTTCAGGGTTTCAAAACCAAACTGCGCCTGCCATTTCCTACATGGTGAGCATGGGCACGTTACTTAACTTCTCTGCTTCACGTTCTTCTTACATGAAACAGCATGCCAATCTCATTCTAAATTTCTAGAAGTCAACAGATAATGAATTAAAGAAGACAGGGATCATTCACACAGCAGGAGTTTAAAATATCGTAGATCTACTTTCCTTAACTTTTAATATATACACACGTCTTTGTTTTTTGTTTTAAATTATTTTGTCATCCTTAAAGTAAAAGAAAAAAACTCCAGAAAGGTCTTTCCACATTTACAATTGTCATTTCTGAATGTGATGTTAAATAGTCTTAGGACTCCCTGGAGCAACTTGTCATGCCAGATAGGAGAGGAGAGGAACTCTGGGCAGGGGACTGTCCCTTCTCCAAAATGACACTCAGGAACACTGATGGCAGAGAAGACACATTACCGTTGCATATTTGTTGGGGTTGCAGTCAATAGTTAGTTCACATGTAGCATAAATCCATTACATGGGCATTCAAATTGTTAGTGATTCTTTTTTCCCTCAACATTTATTTTGAAATTTTCAAGCATAGAGAAAAGTTGAGGAAGGAGTACAATGAACAAGAATGCAAAGATACCTACGACTTAAATTCAAGATATTTTAACATTTTGCTATTTGTTTTATTTGTTGGTCTATTTATGTATCCTTTTTTTCCCTGCTAAATCATTTCAAAGCAAATTATATACGTCATGACAGTCCATGCCTATAAATAGTTACATAGCGTAACCCCATTATCATTCTTAAACCATAGAATGCAAACAGTAATTATTTGATAATGTGTAATATCCAGACCATATTCAAATTTTCCCAATTATTGAAAAATATATTTTATGCCTGTTTTTGTATTTCTAAACAAGGGTCTAATCAAATTTCATCCTTTGCATTTGATTATTTCTCTTTAATCTCTTTTAACCTAGAACATCCCCAATTTTTATTTATAAGTGCAATTAGTTTGCATGACATTGAAATTTGAAGAACTCAGGCCCACTGTCTTGAAGAATATCTAACAGTCTGAGTTTGTCTGAGTGCTTTTGTGGGTATTTCACTAACCTCTCTATCTCCTGTAACTGGAAGTTAGATTATCTGGCCCAAATCAAGATGAACAGATTAAACAAGAAGACTCCATCGGTGGTATGGGTTGAACTGTGTCGCCCCCCCCCCCCAAAATGTTATATTGAAGTCCTAACTCCAGTACCTCAAAATGTGACCTTATTTGGAAACAGGGTCCTTCAGATGTAAACAGTTAAGACGAGGTCATACTGGAGTGGGGTAGGCCCTAATCCAATAGTCATATTGGACTGGTGTCCTTATAAAAAGACAGCCACATGAAGACAGACACGCAGGGGGAAGGCCGGGTGGTGATGCAGGGATGCAGTTGCAAACCAGGGAACGCCAAGGATAGCCGGCAGCCACCAGAGCTGGGGGAGACAAGGAAGGATCACCCTGTAGGCTTCAGAGGGAGCCTGGCCCTGCTGACACCTTGATTCCAAACATTTAAGTAACCCAGTTCATGGTACTGTGTTAAGGCAGCCTTAGGAAACTCACACTATAGATAATGCTGTCTGTGTGAAATTATACCACATTTTGAGGCACATGGTATCAGATGTCTCACTATTTTTGATCTTAAATTTGTTAAATTCGTTAAGGTTGGACTGCTCCATTGTAAAGATGTTTGTTGTTTTTTTCGTTCCAATTAACAGGCGATTACTGAGACTAACCTTTGTTACTTTGGGAATATCCTTCCCAACAAACTTTCAGCGGACGAATTTAGCATCCATTAATGATTGATGATCCTTGACTGCATCAATTATTTTCTTTGGGGTTGAAGCATGATGCTTTCTAATTCCTTCCACGTTTATTAAATCATTCTTTTCTGAAAAGAGAAACTTTTCCTCATGAACTGAGAATGAACCACTATGGTTCTGCCTAAAAAGCAGGAAAAACATTTAGTTGTCACCAATAATGATGCCAAATGATGTGCTCTTTCCACCCCACGCCAACCTCACAGCTCCATGAACACATGGGTTTTTATTAATTCAATGTGGTGCAATAACATACAGTGAGCATTCATTTTTGATGCTGTAATTGTCCCATATTTGGCCGATAGGATCAACTTCAATCCTACTTGTCTGTCTTCTGTGCCTACCCTCCTTGGTCTGGCAGACTCTGCTTTCTGGCACGAGACATTTTAGCCTAGCTTTGTCCTTTCCTGTCCTAGAATTTCTCCAAGTGTTTCTTAGTACCTTTGTTGGAAAATGGTATTTGTAAGCAATGAATTAGATTCCAGTGGTTCCCACTGCTTCTAAGGTTCAATTCTTTTTTTTTTTTTTTTTTTTTTGTGGGGAAGACCAGCCCTGAGCTAACATCCGTTGCTAATCCTCCTCTTTTTGCTGAGGAAGACTGGCCCTGGGCTAACATCGTGCCCATCTTCCTCCACTTTATATGGGATGCCGCCACGGCATGGCTGACGAGCAGTGCATCGGCGGGCGCCCGGGATCCGAACTCGCGAACCCCGGGCTGCCAAGCGCGGACGAAACTGCTACACCACCGGGTGGCCCCTAAGGTTCAATTCTTTAAGGGCCTTTCAGTACAGAGGGCTAGGAAAGTTACTTTTTATAAAAAATCCTGAGCTCATAGTCATATTTCCAATTTCAATTTAATATTTCAGGGCATTTTCTTAACTTCTTTGATGTTATATCTCTATCTGTTTTTGTCTATGACACTGGAAATCTCAGTTTCTTATAATTTTAACCTAGATTCTTGTATGTTATAGTATATGTTATATCTTGCCATTTGTTTTAGCTCATTTTTATGTTTTTTTCAGGGGTATTTTAATGTTTTCATTACAAAAGTTTTGCATATTCAAGTTTATTCTTATTTTTTAATCTTGTTTTATTGCTGTTATAGATGGTCTCTTTCCTTATGTTTTCTACCCTGTGATGAGAAGAGATATTTTAAGAGACACTATGAGCTTATTATTGTCACATCTTCCTGTTTTATTGGCACATTTATCCTTAGCAAACATTCTTGTATATCTCCATTGAGTTTTTCCGCTGCAAAGTCCAATGTGCTTGTGATTAAATAGCTGTTTCAGTTGAGTGTTTGTTTTTCTGCTCCTGTTTGCACTTGCCCAGGATAACGTTCATCCATCTTCTTTTTTTCTTTGTGTTCGGGTATGCCTAGAGGACTTTTAACAGGAGGATTTAGTCCATTCGCATTGATTGTGATTACTGAATAAATTTCTCCTATTTCATTTCTTTAATTTTCTTTTCTTTCCTGTTTTATATCTTGCTTTCTTTTGGATTGAACTTTTCTCCTCCATTTCATTTCCCTCATTGGTTTTCTGTGGTCTCTGCCATAATTCTCTCTCTTTATTGGTTATTAAACTAATTTTAAAATTCCTACTTAACTTGTTAAAGTCCAAATTAAATCAGCATTTTAATCTTTTTATTAGAAAATATAAGGACCTTTTAACTATTTAACTCCAAGAATAACCTTAAAAAGCTTTAACTCTACTATATTAATATTTCAAAATTAACAGTAAGGTCCTTCCAATTGATTTAAGCTTTCCTGTTCAGAAATTAAAAAAAAAAAAAATTAGCTTATAGTTTCCTTAATTTGCAAAATTAATGATTTCAAAATATCTCTGCTTTACAATCAGTAGCTCAGATCTCTGTGACTTATGTGAACGTGTCCCCATTACAGCAAAAAGTTTATGTCCTGAAGACCACAATTTTACAGCTTTGGGTTCCAAATTTTCAAGTCTTCTGACACTGACCTTGATCATTGGTTAGAGCATAAAAACTGCATTTGGGGATGTGATTAAGTTGAATAGGGCTGAAATCTTAGTCTGTTTTAAACTGATAATAGATTTAAGAGCTCAGCATTTAAGAAGGAATTATCTTCATGGCTCATCAATCAGGAAAATTTGCAGATGTCCAGCATGTTTAAATTTGCTTTTCTGCAGTGATCTGGTGGGAGTAAATAATCAGCATAAAGTGCTGCTTTGAGGCGAATGAAGAGACCATTAGGAAATTGCACAGTGAAAACTGCCCAGTGACTATTAGTGAGTACAATAGCAACTGAGAAGAGGCGATGACAACTTGGACAGAATGCTTTCAGAAAATGTGAGCAACTGACTGTGAACTAGACCTAAAACCTTTCTCAGAGCCTTCAAACATTCTGACCATTTGCGGATACCGCCTTTTCTTTGATCCGCAATCCAGATGATATTTATCCAATGTCTGGAAGTGAAAGACAATTGGTTCCTGCTGAAGAAAAACGTTGTTTTTCCGCCTTATCGGTGAAGGGGGAGGGGAAGGATGGAGCGATGATATTTACAAGTAATAAACTGTGTGTGCGGAGAAAATGACTTAGCTCCCTGTGGTGTGTTCAGTGAATTATGTAGTAAACTTTCATTTGCAGAAAAAATATTATCTTTTACATCAAGTGTTGGAATTTCCAGCAGTGGTTATAAGACATTATTGTATATGCTTTTCGCTTTGTCGTCTCTTGGTTTCAGCTTAGAGGATTGGTTTATCAGCGACACATCATGGCAAATTAATAGGTACAGATAAAACCTTCCATAAATATTCATTACATCTCATTACTGCAAATTAATGAGATATTTTAAAATTAAGCCTCGTTGCATTTGGTGCTGAGGGTCTTGTTTTAACACGTGATGCTGAGACATAAATTATGATCATGAAAATGATTGAGCTCAATGTGAGAAACTTTTAGATTGGCTCTTTTAGTAACAATTTGGATAAGAAACTGACTACTACTATACCTGATTTTAGAAATGGTGAGAAATTCTCTTTACATCTATATACTTCCAGACTTCCATAATAACTTGTTAACTGTTCTCATATAATACTACAAAACAAAGAACTTCATATGTAGGACACATAATGCATTTCAACAATTCAGAAGAGACGTCTCTACCTAGAAGCATGTGCCATAGTTTCAGCATTTGAAACTAAATATGATTTTTTTTCCGTCCAAATGATTCTGTTTATTTTTTTCATCTACATTAAGAATCTGAGCAAATACCTGAGGATTTTTCAAGAAAATAAATGCATGCAGTCTAGGTTAAATTCTATACACCAGTTAGAACTAGCTTCACCCTGGTAGTGAATTATGTAGTTAACTAAATGGCCACTAAGTACTAATTATGCTTCTGTACATGCCTCAGGGTCTCTGCGAGAAAGCTCGCTCAGCAAAGGCTGTCACCGCCTCCTTAGAATCTGAGAAGTTCCTGCAGATTCCATTCGAATTATTTTTATGTAGCTTCGTTCTCATACCTTCTCTTCAGAGAGATGTTTTATTGAAAATCCTCACTTTTGCTGTTTCTTGATTTGTTCCAAAGAGGTTACAGCATTCTTGTTTTTCTGAAATTGCTGGTCCAGCATACAGGAATGCCCTTTTGTCATCTCCTCCTTGTAAGCACACTGACAGTATTGTCTTAGCCGGGCACCGAATAGACACTACAGCCTCACGTGGGAAGAGCAACCAGCATTCCAAGTACGTTGATAATTAAATTCAGTCCTCCAGTCATGCCTGTGAAAGATTCGGTTATCTGCCTGAATCGGTTTTTCTGTTCACCCCCATCAAAAAAATACTCGGGGTCAAAATGTTCTAAAACTTAGAACAAATAGTTTTGACCTCTTTGCGCCTTTGTTTCCTCATCTGAAATGAAGGCTATTTTATTAGATACTATCTGAGTTAACCTCTAGCTATAAAAATCTATGATTCTATCTATACTTGATATTTTCTGGGAAAAATGTTTTTCATAGGTTTTATTAAATTTACTAATCTGATGTCTTCTAGAACAAAATTATCTTCACTGTTTAGCGATTAAGTATCTGTGTCCCTTCTTTCATTAAATTTTACTTAGGGGACACCAACAGAACACAAGCACATGAGACGGAAGCCTTGCATGTCTTATGAACTCCCGCGTTCACAGGGCTCCGAACAAGAGCAAGTGTCTAACAGGCACCTGCTGAGCAGAGAACGAGTGAGCCCAAGGCATCCGTAGAAGATGCAGAGGTAATGATGTGTGGTCTCTTTTTGCAAAGCATTTATAATCAGGTGGGAATGGTGAGAAAGATACAAAAACGGCTATTACACAAGGTATTGCACAGTGAATATTTTGACGGTCACTGCAAATATAAAGTAGAATCAATTCAGACTACAAGCTTCCCACCATCCCCCAAGAAAAGTTCCTCAAGGAGAAGGTATGTTGGGTTTGGAAGAAGCAAATGCTTGAAATCCAGACTAAAGAGTTTGAAATACAGGGTAAGACATATCTTGCTTATTTTTTACCTTTGTTGCTTTGTTTTACAATCAGGTTACTCGAAAAAAATAAAAATCAGAGTATTTGTGGAATGCTATTGAATGCATTGATCAAGTTGGGGAAAACTGGCGTTTCTACCATGTTACATCTCTTTACGCATGAACATGTTTTATCTTTTAATTTATCCAGGCTTTCCTTTGTTTTTTAATATAAAGTTTCATGCTTCTCCATAGTACACCTTCACACGTGTTTTTAAAATATATTGTTTGTTACAAATATATTTTTCTATTGTAAATATCAAACCTTCAATTTTTGCTACTCGAATGTAAAAATCCAGTTACCTTTAAATATTAATCTTGTATTGTGCAACCTAGTACAACTTTCATACTAGTTCTTGAGATTTGTGTATAGAATTTTGGGGGATTCTTACATAGACAATCATATAACTTGTGAATAATGGTAATTTTGTTTCTTCCTTTTTAATACTGATGCATTTTATATATTTTCCTTTCACTTTTCGTTTTCTTGAAAACCTATATTTGTTTAATAGAAAAGGTGGAACTGGGAATATTTGTATTATTTCTCACTACATTAAGAATTTTGCTTTATATCATTTTGCATGTTTCCTATAATTCCTTTATCAGGTTATGAAAGTGCTTTTCTATTCCTAGTTTGTTGAGCTTTTATTATGCATTGTCTTCTGTTACTTGAATCAGTTTTGGAAATGCATACTTTTCAAGGAAATTGTCTATGTTGCCCAAGTTTTAAAAATGCATTGGCATACATTTTTCTTAATATTGTCTTACCTTTTTAATCTCTATTACATGTAGTGATAAATCTCATTTTCATTTGTAATATTGGTTATTTGCACATTTTTTCTTTATTTTTTCCCTAACTAGCATTGCCAGAGTTTTGTCAATTTTATTACACTTTCAATACAACAAATCTGGCATTGTGAATCCTCTGAATTGCATCTTTGTTTTCTATTTTATGAATCTCTGCTTTCATACTTATTACTTCCTTTTTCCTACATCTTTGAGTTTATTCTGATATTATTTTCCTTACTTCCTGGACTGAATGCCTTACCCGTTAATCCCAGCCTTTCTTCTTTCTTATTAATTCTTAGGTCTGCATGCTTTAAATATTCTCTTAAAACCCTCTTTTGTTTTATCCCCCTAGCCCCATTGTTTCTGTATGCAGCCCTTTTACTATTTTTATTGATTTATAACTATTTTATAATGTAATTATTTCACAGGCTACATATGTTATTTAGAAGTGTGCTTTTAAGTTTCTAACTGTATATTTTAAAGCTGTGATTCTCAAAATGTGCTTCTGTGACCAGCAATGTAAGCATCACCTGGAAACTTGCTAGGAATGCGAGCACTGGTCCTCACCTTACACCGCCTGCATCAGAAACTAGGCCTAGGGCCCCAGAAATGGGGGTTTCAAAAAGCCCTTCATGAGAGCCTGAAGTACACTAACAAATTATTATATTGTTTATTTTAAAAATAGTTGTTTGAAGGCAGAAAGTATCCCCTGAATGATAGTGACTTTTTAAAGTTGCTTTACACCATAATAAGCAGTCCATGTCCATAAAGGTCCCTTGTGTGCTTCTGAAGGATGTGTCCTCTCCAACCACTGGATATGTTAATGTGTACAGTTATACCAACATGGTGAATTACGTTGTTTCAAATCTTCCACATCTTAATGTTTTCCATGATCCATTCTATCAATTTCTGAATGTATAAAAGTCTCTGGCATGATGGATGTTCCAATTTCTCATTTTTAATCTGTCCATTTTTGCTTCACAGATTTTAAAGATATATTTTTACATGCTTTTACCTTTCCTTTTTAAAAGCAGTTTTATTAAGATAAAATTTACATATCATAAAATTCACCCATTTCAAATTTACTATTCAGTAGGTTTTAGTATATTTATAAAGTTAGTTTTTATAAAGTATGTTTTATATACTTTAATAAATTTCACCAAAGATGTTTATAAACTTAAATCTAATCATGATAATCTAATTTTCGAACAATTTCACCAAGTCACTTTCTGTTCTTTCCCCAAAGCCCTAAGTAACCATTAATCTATTATTTGTCCCTAGAGATTTGTCTATTCTGGACATTTCATATAAATAGGATAATATGATATGTAGATTTTTATAACTGACTTCTTTCACTTAGCATAATGTTTTCAAAGTTCATCCAAGTCATAGCATGTATCAATACTTCATCCTTCTATATTGTCAAATAATATTCAATTATATAGATATACCATATTTTGTTTATTCGTTCATCAATTGATAGATCTTTGGGTTGTTAGTACTTTTAGGTTTCATGAATAATAATATCATGACCAATTGTGTGCACTTTTTTTTGTGGGCATATGTTTATGTTTCTCTTGGCCTAGCAGTAGAATTGCTGGGTCAGATATATTTATATTTATATCATACAAACGTGGAAACCCCACATTTAGTATTTTGAGGAACCATCACGCTGTTTTCCAAAGTGTCTGAACCTTTTAGTGATGTATGAGGGTTTCAACTTCTCCACATCCTCAACACTACCTGTTTTTGTCTGTGTTTTTGATTGTAGCCAATTTTAATTGAGTGAATTGGTATCTCACTGTGGCTTTGATTTGCACTGCCCCAATGACTAACAATGTTGAGCTGTTTTGAGCATCTTGTCATATGTCTATTAGCCATTCATATGTCTTTGGAGAAATATTTATTAAAATCCTTTGCCCATTTTTAGATTGTATTGTATTTATTATTGAGTCATGTAAGTTCTTTATATCTTTTATATCTTCTGAATACAATTATTTTGTCAGACATATGATTTGCAAATATTTTCTCCTATTCTGTGGGGTGTCTTCACCATCTTGATCATGTCCTCTGAGCACAGAAGTTTTTAATTTTTATGAAGTCCAGTTTATTTGTTTTTTTACTTTGTTGTTCATATTTTTAGCGTTAAATCTAAGAATCAATTGTCAAATCTGCGGTCATGAAGATTTACCTCTATATGTTCTGCTAATAGTTTTACAGTTTAATAATTATTAAATTACTAATAATAATTGATAACATAATTAATAATAATGCTGCTGTGTGCAGTGTTCTCTACATGTCAACTGGATCAAGTTTGTTAATTATATTATTTAAATTTTCCACAGCCTTAATGATTACTTTGAATACTCATTCAGTCAGTTCCTGAGAGCCTATGGTATAATCTCTCCATAACATTTGTAGTTTTGTCTATGTCAATTTTTAAAAATTTTTTATTCTTTTATTTTTGGTGAGGAAGATTAGCCCTGAGCTAACACCTATTGCCAATCCTCCTCTTTTTGCTGAGGAAGATTGGCCCTGGGTTAACATCCATGCCCATCTTCCTCTACTTTATATGGAATGCTGCCACAGCATGGCTTGATAAGTGGTGTGTCTGTCCTCACCCAGGATCCAAACCTGTGAACTCCGGGCAGCTGGAGTGGAGCATGTGAACCCAACCACTTTGCCACAGGGCCGGCCCTAGGCTATGTCAATTTTAGTTGTTTAAATCTTTCTTCAATTTATGAAGCTATTTTATGAGTAACCTACAAATTTAGATTTATTGTATATAGAGAGGTTTAATATATAGAATATACTTCTTTCATCACTATGAAATGTTTCTTGTCTTAAAGTTGAATTTATCTATTCATTTAACTAGATCAGCTTTTCTTTGATTAGTATTTGCATGTCCTTATTTTCAAACTTTTCATGTTATTATATTTAATTTGTGTCTACACAAACTACACTGATAATTGTTACTAGATTGGTGTAATAACCAAGTAAACCCTGATCAAATTTAACATCTTTTCTTTGAGAGCACTTTCAATTCAAGTGGAGATTCTGGAATCTATTAAAAATATTTGTTGAATGTCTATTCTATAAAGATATTTAGTGAACACAATAGACACTCTCACTTCTATCATAGAACTTATAATTCATTAATGTAATATATAACTATGTAAATCATTAATTACTTCTAGTTACAAAATTGTTATCATCGTGGTCGGATGGCAATCACTCTGCTTTCCCATCAACTTCTAATGAGGAGAGGCCTCTGGAGTGTCTCATTTCCACAATGCAATGCAGTCTCAGAGATTTGTTTGGTTGAAGATAATACACATAATACATCACTTTAGTTTTTCCTCTATCCAGTTTGCCATCTAAATTTCTGAGACAATACATTTTTGGTAATACTATTATTAATAATAACATTATTCAATGTAAGATCACTTACCCTGTGTCAGGTAACTAGCTAGATCCTTTTTGTGGATTATTTGTGTTAAATCCTCACAATAATCCCCACTTGACAGATGGTGAAACTGAAGCTTAGAGAAATCAAATAATTGCCCGAAGTTATATAAGTAGTAAATGGTGGATCTGGGGTTCAAACCCAAATAGTCTGGTCCAGAGCCTATGATCTGAATCAAGGATATCATGCTCTCCCTAAATTTATGAACCTTAGTTATTCATAAACAAAAACCAGACTGAAATACTATTGATGAATTAGAGACTGTAAGTGGAAATTAATTGTTCTATTCCCAATATTTCAGAAGTCATGTAAATATCATTGATATTCTCTTTAATGTTTTGTGTTTATGTTTTATTTTGGTAATTACAAAATACATTTGTAATTATAAAATAAAATACAATTACAAAATAAAATAAATTATAAAATATATACTGTGTTTATTTTGTTTCCTTTGTTTTGTCTGGAACTGAAAGTTCATGTGCAATCTTAGTGCACCCTCCCTTTTCTCCCCATAACATATCAAGTCTCTCAAACACAATTTTTCCACCTTTGAGGTTCCAAATATTGTCTTTTCAAAATTGAATATTATATACATATAATATTATATATTAAATGTTATACGAGAAACTTGTGATATCCAGATTGGTCAGCTGAGCTCAGACAGAAACAGTCACAGCAATTAAGGAAAATAATGCTGGTAAGTGAAACACCACTTTCTTCATTCAGGGCTATTGGTTTAGGCAGTCCAGATCATTTGCATGGAATTTTAAACCCTGGTGACACAGGAGCTCCATTAGAAAGTATTGTTTAAGCCATTCTTATTGAAACAAGCATTTTTTCAAAGCCCTTCACCTACTGGTTAACTCTGCAAAACATCTGAGTCTAAGAAAACTTTGTTCAAGCACTGGTTGAAGCTTTACTCTCCACCAAGTTTAAAAACATATTTCAGGGGCCGGCCCTGCGGCATAGTGGTTAAGTTCTCACGCCTCAGGGACCCGGAGTTCGCAGCTTCAGATCCTGGGCGCGGACATACGCACCGCTCATCAATCCGTGCTGAGGCGGCGTGCCATATAGCAGAGCTACGACTCTACAACTATGATACACAACTGTGTACTGGGGCTTTGGGGAGAAAAAAGAAAAAAAAAGAGGAAGATCGGCAACAAATGTTAGCGCAGGACCAATTTCCTCAAAAATAAAAAAGAAGAAAAATATATTTCGGCATTGGGGTATTGCTAATCAAGACTCGGAATGAAGTTCTGTACAATACATTCTCTTTGGAGTCAGAAAAGTTGGGTTCTGGCAAAACTTTACTGGTAACTAACCATGTTACATTAGGCCTGAAGGAGTCATGGATGCCAGTGTTCCACAGGCCAGGACCAGGACACAGGTGACCGTCACTCATTCTGGGCACAGCCCCTCACTGTATCCTAAAGCCACTTCACTGATGACTCAACCTCCACCTTCTGCCTTTAGATTTACAGGGGCCACCCAATCCTCTTTGCATGTATTTTTCTTCATTATTATTAGAACGGTGAGATTTGAATTTTAGAATAAGTTTTATAATGTGTTAATTTAATTAAAATGAAATCACAGCTGGTTGGAGTCAGGATCAGTATCAGAATCCACTCACGGATTTGACATCTGCTGGGCTCCCAGGTGGGTTAGAGTTGCCTGAGCTACACTAAAACGTCTTCTTTTGCTCACTGGCTGGAAGTGCTCTGAGATTTAGAGACTTCCACTCATACTTCGACCTGAGGTGGAAGATTTTCTGCTCATCTTAGGAAATAATGATGGAAATTTTGTTCAAGTTTCAAGCAATGAATGACTGGCTGGGGAGGAGGAATGAGAGAATATTTGTAAAAGCTTCCCTTCATGGTATAATAAGAATATTTTATCAGACGGGCGGTGAAAATTGTGCATGTTGAGTAGGTGTGGAAATGTAGAGTACTTCATGCTACGTAAATGAATTCAAAAGTAGATTTTCAAACTATTCCCAGTTGCAACCTAGGCTAAATTAAGATTGTGACTAGTATAGACAGCTTCCTGCTAATGTAAACTTTTAAATAGTAGAAACTATTTAGTATTAAAATATTTTTCTAAAGTTATTATGCTATATATCTTGTCTCCTCTTGCTCTTTATAAGTCTATTTGTGTTTAAAGCAGAGTCTGCCTAGCTCATACCTAATTCATATTTTTCAGGGTTGGCCTATCTGCTAAAATGCATAGTATTGTTTCCTTTTCCTTCAAGGCAATAAACAATGCTTAAAGATGAAAAACAATCTTTATAGAAAATAGAGCTCAATAGATCAAGCAGCTCCTACAAAATGATATTTAATGTTTTAAATGTAAATCAATCAGAAACATTAAATTATCCTTAAAATACAGAGGGTCTTTTAAATTAAGAGAGCAGAGGTTTTGCAAAATATTTGAAGGGTTTTGTCAAACCAAGAGATATTTGAGAATGATTTTCAGCACTTGCCAAACAGTTACTTTTCTCAGATTCAGCGATAATAAATTATAACAGTATTTTCACATCTCTGATTTGTGAAAAGAGGAGGAACAGAAAAGAAAGAAAAAGAAAATCCTGGCTGGGTAAGAGTCAAGAGCAGGTGATTCAGATCTCAAAAAGCGCTCGGTCCTCATTGGCGAAGTTAGTGACTGAGTTTTATTTCATTTCTCTAAACAGGGTAGCAAATTCATGAGACCATCCTTTGAAGAACAGTGATGAATCTGTGCTGTATTCTTCCTGACTCCTTCCTAATCATGCTGCTTTAGTTCCCAAACTCACTGCCACATCCTGATTTGATCCAGTCTAGCGGGTAGAGTACAGCAGTATGCTCACATTTGACCAAAATTTTCTGAAATGGGGGTTTACTAATAGACCAAGGCCATAGAGATTTGGAGAAATAAAAGGAATAAAACAAAGGGAAATATGGCTATTTCACTTCTCTAGATGAACAGGTTGGGTGGTAAAAACTTTTGAGGAAGTATAAACAGAAAGGAGATATAACAAAAGAAAAAAAATGAGTCTTTTGGGAAGGCGCAGATGAGCCTTGTAGAAATCTCTGATTTTATGAACGCAGGTATTTCTGAGCAATTTCATTTTCACCTTTTCTCTTTTGCCTTAGGCCATGCAACAGCCCAGAGCACTGGGCTGTTTTCTAGATGTTATTATGAATGCTACTACTTGCTTTGGGTTCTGGGCCTGGTAAATTGTGGGAGAAACCTCTTTGGACATCCTGTAGAATTTATACATTTGATCAACACGAAGAGTGACCAATGTCTCCAACAGAGGTTTAAGAAACATGGATATGTGCACACTACTTGTGATGCATTCTTTTAATCCTTAGTATTTAGTTCACCTTTTATAATTCCAATATTTTAAGTTTGTAGATATATTTCAGACTCACCTAGAATTGCTATTATAGTGTTTAGGACACGGGCATTGAAGTCAGAGATGTCTGTGTTTATAGCCTGGCTCAATTATACTGATGGTGGGGCAAATTCCTTAAGCCTATATGGTGGTCATCTATATAATAGTATTTATTTACATAATTGTTACTAAATAGCAGTAAAACTTACTTTGCATAGTTATCATTAGAATTAATTGAGGTTACATTTAGGAAAGCATATACATATATACTTGTATGTAAATACATATTCTATGTATATTTTTTACTTTTCATATAAGTACAGATAGATATTCTGCTAAACTTCACTACTGCATAGCAAGGATTCCCTCTCTTCCAGCTTCCAATAAATATTTTTTCACTTTTATTTAAACCATCACCAATAGCATCCTTGAGGGATACCAAGCTTGCCCTATTAGTTTCCACAAGTCCCTTCCCACTTGTGGGTACCATTTAGTCTTGAAGAAATAGCCACATTTTTAGATTTTTGTTATGGCAGCGCTACATATCTGGTATCAATATCTGTTCTGGTTATCTACTGATGCGTAATAAATCATCTCAAAACTTAGTGATCTAAGACAACAAATAGCATTTAATATTGTTCAAAATCCCTTGGAGTCACGAATTCAGGGGTGACATCTCATGATGCTGGAGTAAGAGGGAAGCTGGGGCTGGGATCATCTTGAAGACGTCTTTGTTTACATATCGGTGACGGCCAGGAAGACTCACACTGCTGGGACAGGTGAAGCTCCTTGGCATCTCTTTCTATCTCCACATGGTACCATTCTTCACACAATCTTTCCAGCATGGAGGGTCTATAGGATAACTAACGTTCCTGCGTCTTAGCTTAGGGTGGTCATAGCACAAGACTCGGGAGAGAAGGGGACCGGCAGAGTCTGTATCATTTTTTGAAGGCTTTGTCTTGGGTGTCATGTAGCATCACTTCTGCCATATTTTATTGGTCAAGGTAATAAAACAATTCTACCTTGATTCAAAAGTAGGAAACACAGATCCTATTTCTCAATGAAAGAGTGCCAGTGTCACAATGTAAGAAGACTTTATGGCATTGACCATGGATTTGTTTGGCCCTCTTTGGAAAGATACCATCTGTCACAGAGGTATAGATATGTAACGTCTATAAGCATATTGAAAAATGATATACAAGTGATGGCTATTAGCATCCCTTTCATTCAATCATAGACTCTCAGGTTTATATGGACCTTTAAAGTTCTCTTAAACAAATGGATTTCATGGAAGTTAATACCACATTTGAAGATGTTTCCTCACTTCAAGCTAAGCCACTTTGGAAGGTATTTTTAACGTGGGCCACAAAAAACACTACAATTTCTCCAAAATGGCCCAACAGCAGAATCTTTCCATTTACTTATCAGGCTCTAAATATTGCCACAATAGTTTAAGCCTATTTAAATTACTTCTGTCTTTATTCTTCTTCCCTCTAGGAAATGAAAATAGGCTGCTGGTTTTATCGATGCTCTGACAAATGCTCTCAAGGTTTGTGAATATTTTTGCTGCCTTAGTTCCTTATCATAATAGCATCAGCCTACCATAATATTCTTTCTTCACCATAGGGTATTTCTGCAATACCTTATACAATTATGAAAAATCACCTTCGTTTATTAGACCCAAGGTGATTGGAATTAGATAATTTAAATCTATAGAAACAGAAACCGTAATTACTAATAGACTATTGTACTCAATGACTCATGTATAGAGTCCCAGGATGTGTGTTTATTTTCTATTCTTTACTATTCCTTCTTTTCCTTTCTTCCTGTATTTTTCTTTTTAATAGTTTTGATGACAAAATTAGGATGTCATTACTGTAAAAAACATGATACAGAAGTGTATATAGAGTAAAAACTGAGAGCTGTCACAAAATTACTAATAAATTGACAGTATGTTCTGATATATGCATATATCTGTGTTTTCCAATGTTTGTGGCATCTTTGGTGAATACTTATATATTTTTTATTTGTTTGTTTATTTGTGAATATAAGACTATCTGTCTGAAAGCCCATACTTTGAGTTATGTGCCCACACCACCTGAGAGAAATTAAAAAACAAATCATTTTTGCAACAACCAGTTACATTAAAAGTATAGACATTTCTCCAAAGAAGATATACAAAGGCCATTAAGCATATGAAAAGATGCTCAACATCACTGATCATTAGGGAAATACAAATCAAAAGCACAATGAGATACCACTTCACAAATATTAGGATGGCTAAAATTATTTTAAAAAAAAAGAAAATAGCAAGGATTGGTAAGGATGTGGAGGAACTACTACACTTGTGCACTGCTGGTGGGAATGCAAAGTGATGCAGCCTCTATGCACCAGAATGGAGGTTCCCAAAAAATTAAAAATAGAATTAGCATATGATCTAGTAATTCCACTTCTGGTTATATAGAAAGAACTAAAAGCAGGGTTTTGAAGAGATATTTGTATACCTATGTTCATAGCACCATTATTCACAATAGCCAAGATGTGGAAGAAGCCCAAGTGTCTGACAACAAATAAATAGATAAACAAAATATGGCACATACATACAATGGAATATTATTCAACCTTAAAAAGGAAGGAAATTCTGACACATGCTACTACATGAATCAACCTTGAAGACATTATTCTAAGTGAAATAAACCAATCAGAAAAAGACAAACAGTATATAATTCAATCTGTATGAGATACGTAGAGTAGAGACAGAAAGTAGAACAGTGGTTGCCACGGGCTGGGGGAGGAAGGAATGGGAGTTCTTGTCTAATGATTACAGTTTCAGTTTTGCAAGATGAAAAGAGTTTTGGCTACTGGATGCACAACAATGTGAGTCTACTTACTACTACTAAACTGTATACCTAAAAATGGTTAAGATGGTAAATTTTATGTTATGTGTATTTTACTACAATTCATTTTCTTTTAATTTAAAAAGTACATTAAAAAATTAAACAATTCTCTCAGGTAAAATTGTTGGGTTAATGAACATTTGGAAAGGGAGATCATAGTGTAATGCAAAAGAACACGGCTTCTGAAGTCAAACATCTAAAACTTGGCTTTCAGCTTGACTACTCACTCTGTGAACTTGGACAATTTATTTAATGTCTCCAAACTAATGTTTCCTCATCTGTAAAATGGAGATAATGATATCTAACTCAGAGTGAGAGGATTAAATGAGATAAGATGTTATGAAATGCTTAAAATAGTGTTTCACACATATTAAGTGTTCAATATAGTCAATCTATTTTCACTAAAAAATGATAGCAATATTTTAAAATGAGCATTACAGACCTTATATGTCACACACATTTTTTTTAGGTGTAAATAACGTGCATCAAGAAGGAAAGTGTGTGATACTAGTATTTGTTTATCAAGAATAAGGTTCAATTTTTATGTTTATTTTTCATGTATGCTGATTTTTTTTTAATACTGTGAATTGGCCATTCACTTCTTTCTTCTTTGATTTTACAGAGTCAGTATACACAGATGCCTCAGGTGCAACAGCTAGACCACAAAATCTTCATGGAAGGAACTTGGCACACACTTCAGGAAATATTGATTTGTATTTTATTAGCACTTCTGACTCTGTTTTACAATTTGTCTATTTTTTGCTTTATACATAAAATAGTCCTCCACCCCTGTTAATCCCATACAGCTTCCTGACATTGATCTGACTAACCATTTACTATTAGACCTTCTAATCCCTAACTTTCTTTGTAATTTTTATTACAAACATTTATTACAATATTCGCCTGAAATTTATTGATAATTGTTCAGTGTGGTAGTTATGGCATATTTTATATTTTTGATATTTTTATTTTTAGGCAAATATAGACAAGACTATGTTTTCCAGCAAAAGAAATGTAATCCTATTTGAGCAAACACTACCACTCTTTCAAACACTGCGATGCCATTCTCGATTTTCTTCTATATTTTTATTATTACCATAAAAGAGTAAAATATAATTGTTGAATACTTAACTTATAACATCATATTGCTAAGCATTATTGGATAAAATATCTCTTTAAGAAAAATAAAAATGCTATTCTAAACATAATGAGGGATAAATTTCCTAAATCAAATGAGCTTCATGGAATAATATGAAATGAAATATTACTTTGTTAATCGTGTAAGAACATAATAGAAGAAAGGTGGTGGTGGCGACCTTTATTTTAAAAAAAATGTTTAAGCCTCCAATCTATTCTAACATAGACTTTTTTTTTTTGCTGAGGAAGATTAGCCCTGAGCTAACATCTGTTACCAATCTTCCTCTTTTTACTGAGGAAGATTGGCCCTGGACTTACATCCGTGCCTGTCTTCCTCTACTTTGTATGTGGGGTGCCTGCCATAACCTGGCTTGATAAGCGGTGCATAGGTCCTCGCCTGGGTTCCAAACCTGGGAACCCTGGGCCACCACAGCGGAGCATGCGAACTTAACCACTACACCACCAGACCAGCCCCTAACGTAGACTATTTTGAGCATACAAATTCTTAAGTTTTAAATTACAATAAGACTGTTAGCTAAATATATACTTTAAGTCCACAAAATATCTCTTTAATTGATTTTTGGGTCTTACAGATAAATTATGTGTGAATTTTGTAGCATGTGGAGCCTTCATTAAAAGGGATTTGTTTATTTCCTGTCTTTGAACACCTTGTGTATACCAACCAATTTTGCTGAAATTAGGCCATCCAAATACGGCGAGCATTCTTTACAAATCCACCTTCTAGTTTGCCTTTAGGTCTTAAACTTGCATTTCATTATTTAATA
The DNA here is from genome assembly GCA_031878705.1 of Tapirus indicus. NCBI lineage: Eukaryota > Metazoa > Chordata > Mammalia > Perissodactyla > Tapiridae > Tapirus > Tapirus indicus. The sequence continues at coordinate 4,135,898 of CM062923.1, read as the reverse complement.
TTGAGTTTCTTAATGTTACATCTGAAATAAGCAAGAATATAGGAGGAATAATTCCTGTAACATGGAATTGAATATCTCTTACCAGTGTGGGGAGAGGGAGGTAGGTGGGTGATGGGAATGGGAGGAGATTTTATTTTCAAATATTATGCAAAGATATAAAATTATATTTTCTAATTAAAGCCAATTTCATCTAAGCTTCATAAGCATATTAAAGCAATTCATATTTCAATAAAAAGTAAACATTTGTACAGAGATTCCTAAAAAAATAATGGAAATGCATTTCTTTAATATGAATTTGGATGTAAGGGAACTCGTATTAATATAAAGCAAACTCATCCAAGAATATTAATTTTGTGTCCTACTTTACTTTCTCTGAGCCCTCTTGATACATAGGATCAACTGAAGACTCTCTCACCTGTGCTTGGTGATTTGCATTCAGTGTGACGCTTGGATGTTTTATTCATCTGCTTGAAATTGAATTATTTTTCCCAAAATTTTTTGCTTCTATGACTGTTTTCTTGCATTCCGAGATATATTTCAACAGTTCTCTGAACAAGAGAGTCTACAAATTAAAAATAATTCGTCAAATAGCATATTACAAATAGTTCATTATACATAATAAATGGTAAATAAATACTTTTTATATGGATGAATGAAATAGTCTTACCTAAACAAAGAACAAGGAGTAGATTTTTGGTTAAATCTCATATGATTTCCAGCTTTTATGCTTTATTTTTAGCACATGTCATAGAGCATTTACAGCAGATGAGAGATCAACTTGTACAATATTCCCATTTCACAAATGTGGTGAGTAAGTGGGTTGGTGCGTGACAACAGAGGTTGATTTCACAAGCACATTATGTCATGTGTATACAACTTAGGGCATTGCATAAGATCGAGTGGGAAACTGAAAATTTGAATAGACTCAATTTAGTAGATTTAAATCAGTCTGGGTATCCTTAACACCCAATTCCAGCAATCACCCCTTGTTAGTCAAAGCCAGCCCTCCTTCTCTGTCTAATGAGGGCTTTTTGATTTTGCTCAGAGACTATATAATGACCTCATCTGGGATAGTTATCATGAAAGAAGTCCCAATTCTCCTTTTGAAAAAATATCCTTTTCTCTCCTCTTCTAACTCCAGACTTGTAAATACAGTGACATCTCAGCATCACCCCAGGGCAAAAACACAACTTTTGACCGAGTAAAGGGAAAGCTAACACACCCAAACTTGATATAGATATCTCTATCTATCAGTACATCAAGGTGTCCTTCTCCCTAAAATGGAGAATGTCCATATGTGTGAGGGCATACACATACACACACACAAAAGCCTGGGTATCACATGTGCAAATGGGCTCTAAATGTTCTATACTAGTGAAGAAGGAACGTGATTTGAGATCAGGCTGACATCAATCTGATGCTTTCATTGGAGAGTAGAGTTTGAATATACTTGTTCAAGTGCCTGGGCTTGTTCTCACTTTGTCCTTGATTTTTGGTTGAAATCTAGACTGTAGGGAGACATATAGTTGTTGAAGTTGAGATGTCAGATAGCCTCCTTTTTGTTCTAGAGTGATAACACAAAACCCACCCAGTCTCTATGGCCCCAAGAAGATACAGATAACATTTCCTTCAGAGTCAGTAAGAAAGACGTCAGGGAGAGGAAAATCAGCATCCTTGGAAGCACCGCCCTGTTTGTCTCCTGTAGGTTAGAAGTGAAGCTTGACGATATTGCCATTGGAACAGCCTCCTTAATTTCAGGGGGGACGGTGTTAACCAGAAGTCTCAAAGGATAAATGGAAGCACTCAACTGCCTCAGGCAAATCTCCACATAGTATCGTGAAGAAGGGCTAAAGTTGGTTGTTACAGCTGTTTGATTTTGGTGCAGATATGTAATCCTGCAAATCTTTTGGACTGAAATACATGAGTAGACTTGAGCCATCATGATTTCTCACTAATTGCTACACTTACTGTGTCAATTTCCACTGCAGTGGGATCTCTCCCTCAACACATACTTGTGGTCTCATGGAAAAATGTATGATTAGTTTATTGAAAAAAATTGAGCCTAGTTTACTAGTAATTCTGTACAATATGCTGGCACTTGTGAAACCACACAGGATTATAGACTCCACAAGCCTGAAGGAAGGTGGGGAGGGAACTCCTTTTAGCAGTGAGCATCAGATAGCACTGCCATCTGTGGACTCCCTGAATGCCTTATTCACCACCAATCCCCCCACAGGATCCTGGCCTGACCAAGTGATTTATCTCACTGCAAAAGAAAGCAGGTAACAGGTGGAAGTCCATGAGATTCACTGGTGTTACCACGTTCTCCATCACCAAAAATAAATGGCCTTAGACAATAGTGTGCTAGTGAAGACTCAGTGATGATGCTGGTTGGAAATAGCACCTTCTAAGTCTGGAGTGATGCCTTAACATATGTAACAAGGTGTGCATAAGGTATGTCATATGCTCTAAACTGTTGACCAGTATGTTATGCTTATTCTTCCTCAGGTAAACTATCTGGATTCAGAACTAAAGTGTAGGAATGGAAATAACATCTCTCACAATTACACCTAATAATCCACTTGCAAACTTTGCTTCCTGTTCTATGACTTGATGCTCTGCTTGTTTAGAAGTCTTAGTTTTCATAGGAAAAATACTTCCACCAGGAGACACAATAACTATCTCATTAAACCAGGAGTTGGGACTGCCATCTCATTCTTTTGAGGTTAAAAAGAAATTACTGAGTTGGCTGGAACTGTTGATCCTGGTTGCCAAGAGGAAATGGTTTGCTGCTATACAAGGCAGAGAAGAAAGTCTATCCCTGGAAACCAGGGAATGCATGGGGTAATTCTTTGCACTTCTTTGGTACTTTATAATGGTAAAAATTCATAGAAGAGTATAGCAATACAAACTTGGACCTCTCAGCAATGAAGTTTTGCTCCATCTCACCAGGTAAAGAATTCTGTTCTGCTGCAATATTGACCGAGAGCAAAGGACACATTAAAACAGGTAACAATGGTAGAAAGCTATGCCTCCTGATCAGTAGTAGATGGGAGAGCTATAATATCCACCTAGTCAGGATAGACCAGGTTGGTTGGGGTAATACGTGAACCTTGAAATCTCAGTGATTTGACACATCACTTGGCTGATGCCAGGTTCAATGCATGTCAGGTAATTCACCAAGGCAACTGCCCTGCAGGCTTCTTACAGCTGTAAACATCCGCCACGTGTGGCTTCCAGACTCACCACAGGAAAAGAAGAAAGAATATGGAGAACTCACACTAGCCATCGTATATCTCAGATTAGAAGTGAGACTCGCCACTACAGCTCCCAGCCTATTGTCCAGAATGAATTATATGGCTCCACCTAACCTCAAAGGAAGCTAAAATTATATTGGAATACAAGAAACACTGCACTGAGTGAGCCCTATCTCTTCCCCACTACCCAAAATTTTTTCTTTGTTCTGTTACACATACACACACGCACACACATGTCAGAAGATGTTGAAGTAGAATTGTATCAGATATAGAACAAACATTATGCAGAGACAAGTATAAGAAACCACAGACATTTGTAAACATTTGGATTCCTTATGGGAAAAGGGTCACCCGCTTCGTATTTTCCCAGAACCCGTGGGGACCTCAGTGGCCCCCTGAACTCCATCCCTGGTTCCTGAATCCCAGACATTAAAGCAATCACTCAAGTGCTGGCTTCCTAATTTCAATTACTCAAGCCTCTCCTTTTATTCCATCAGTACATAATTTATGTTTTAAAACCCTTTTTGCTAAGAGTACCTAGTGTTTTTCTGATTAATACAATTATAAAAAAATGTTGGCAGACCTAGGACTGAAATCCAGTCTTCTGATAAATATTATACTATTATATCCCACTGCGTTTGGCATGGACAACAACAACAGAAATCATCCATGTATTAGCAGCCATGAACAAGATTTTTCTATATTCTATATTTCAGAGATCTCAGATATTTCCTTAAATTGATGACTAATCATTGAGTTGAAATGTATACTGTGTGACTTTACCAGGGGGTACTTTTACATCAACGTTTTCTTAAATCATCAAATATAACAGGACAGCCACTGTTAAGTCATCACTTTTGCATACCCAAACACTTAAGACTCTTTGATTGACTGACTTGTTTAAAGACAAGCCAATCCATTTGATAGCCAGTTAGACTGAGATTCAGAAATGAAAGATCAGATCACTTGTCATCCAAACTATATTTCCTGAAATTGAGTTACTGATAATTTAGTAGAGATTTGTACTGTGTGATGTAAGACATTAATGCAATCTTAAAACTCAAATATGATTTAGTAACATAAACAAAATGCTAAATCATAGGGTGGAACTAAAAACAGCTTTAAGGGATTTGAGGAAGCACATTGGTGCAGAAGGAGATGAATCCTAAAGGTTTCTGGGAGGTGATTTAGTAAGCCTGGGGTTTTAGGGTGTGCACATTGGTCAGATCTAACACCATAGGCAATTTGGTACCTGATGTTAGGTATTTCAACAGCAAAGTGAGAAATGAAAACGGTGTTTGAATAGACAGTTACCACAGAGAGGAAAATGGAGTGAAAGAGGAGGGAAGGAAGGCAGTTGTTTTATGTGCTGTGATGAGCTGGCCCCCGTCCAGGAAAGATGGGTCAAATATGAGCCACTTTGGAGGAGGCAGGGTTTCAATGAGTTAGATGAGGTGAAAGAAGGCCCGAGGAGGAAACGGGGCTCTTCCTGCTATGTCTAGAGTGGGGGTTCTCGACTGCCCTCTCAGAGCGCCCCTTTTTATGCTGTGCCTTGTAGGGCAACAGGTGCTCTCAGAAATCACAGTGATGCCAATAAGACTTCAAACTTGAATTATCCTCACGGGGTTTTTATTTTTTCTGCTAGTTAAAGATTGGATTCCCTATAATTTAACCACAGAGTAAGCACCATTTGATAAAGAGAGGAGTTGACTTGGTGAGAACATCAGGGTCATTGAAATACTGAATTTTTCTATTACACTGTGGGGGGAAATTACATGAAATGAAAAAAAAAAAAAAATACCAGCCCTGAGATCATGGCTGCTAAGCTTCTGGCTGCACTGGCACTGGGAACATTGCAGGGAGGATCCCTCTGTCACCTTGTTATGCAAATGTGCTTCTTAGGGACAATAGCTGGAGAATTGAAGGGCAGAAGTCCACACAGATAAGATGGTTTCTGGAATTAATGAGTTTAAGAATACGTATTTGTTCTATATTTGTTTCAAAGAAAGATCAGTAAGGTTTTCAACCTTTTAATAAGCTGTGTTCCTATGTTGACAATGTACAAATGAGACTCTTTAATATGTATTTAGGTTATGTTGGCAGGGATGTTTCTAAATTTATATTTATCTCTGTATGTGATTATACTTACCCCATAAATGCAGAGTTGAAATCACTGTCAAAATACTTTTCTGTCTTTGCTATTTATAATTGAATTGCAACTAAATGGCACAGAGAGAGAATAGTGACAGTGATGGAGAGCTCTCACATTATTTAAGGAGAAAGGTAAATCATATTTATAATCTTTGGTAGAAAGTTATGGTAAGAAGTGAGTTTTCCATCCCCAGATCTCTGAAACTAGATTATGGTGCCTGCTCTACTTCCTTTATCTTTTTGATATTAGATACTCTTAGCCTGGAAAGACTTTCAACATAATCCTCCTAACGGGTAAGTCATCCCTTATGACATAGTAGATACAACAGAAGTTAATAACCAAATATTGCTCATGTCCTAAACATAGCCCACAATGTACTATTTATCTCAGAAAACAATAGTAATAAATCTTGAAAAGTTTAAAAGTTATTTTCATGAAGCAACTAAAGTTGTTTTATAAAACAGAGCCGGGCATAATGTCTGGCATATAGAATGTGCTGAATTAATGTTCAATTAACACATGAAAAGGAGTACCATAACATATTTAATCAAACATCCTTTAATATAAAAGAGATACATTTATTAACACTAATCCACTCAAGCAATTGATTTTATCTTAGCTTACAGCCTTGACAGGGTTTGTAAACCCTTCTTTACTTCCGGCCCGACATCCATTAATGTCTGTTACAAACACTCCTACAGACCCATCTGTGGTTTCCGTCTGCCATACATTACCTGCACAGTATTGGGGGCTCTAACAGACACTAATGGACATGTCGATCTTTGGTTAAATGTGGAAAATGTTAAGATAGAAACAGGTTGGTCATCAGAGCTATAATATAATACTGTGCTTGTTAATTTCAGAAACATAGTTGCAAAGATCCAGGAAGTGTCTGCTCTCTTCTAAAACCAATAATTCTCATCACTTCACATTGTCATTGTTAAATTCAAGATCCTCTTTGAAGTCACGCAAAATTCCTTTTCCGGGTTTGTTTTAATGGACTGCATTATTGCACACACCCCCAGTCACAACCATCTGCTCAAACGCTGAATCCAGAACTCTGTGACTTTGCTTGTGTTTATGTCTCCACCCTCCCTGGGCTCCAACTCCACTGGAGTCCCCATCGTTTCCCATGATCGAGGGCAAAAGCTTTCTATCCTTGCATATTAACATGTGAGTTTGCACTTTCACATATATGAAAACATTCCAGTGCTCTTGTATGTCTGACTCTTTTTGCACAGAATAATGTTTTTGAGATTCACACATGCTGCTGCTTAAAGCAGCAGTTTGTTTCTTTTTATTGCTTAATATTGCATTTTGTGGCTATACCACAATTCATTTGTGCATTCACCTGGTGAGGAGCATTTGGGTTATTTCCACTTTTGGCTATTCTATGAATAAAGTTCTTATGGACATTACCGTACAAGTCTTTGTGTGTGCATGCATTTTCACTCTTCCTGGGTAAATATCTGGGAGTGGAATTGTAGGATTTTATGGAAAGGGTATGTGTTACTCTAGAAGAAACCATCACCGTGTTTTCAGAAGTAGTAATTCCATCTTATATTCTCCCCAGCAATGTGTGAGAGTTCCAGGTGCTTCACATCCTTACTGACACTTGCTCTTGTCAGGCTTTTCAAGGTTAGCCATTCCACTGGGGTGTAGTGAGTGGTATATCAGTGTAGTGAAATCTTGCATTTCTCTGATCACCAATGAGGTTGAGGATCTTATCGTGTGCTTATTGGCCATTCTCACATCTTCAATGAATGTTATTCAAGTTGTTTCCCATTTTAAAATTGGATTGCTTTCCATATTACCAAGTTCTGTATATATTCTGACTATAAGTCCTTTGTCAAATGTAAGGATTGTGAATATTTTCTTCCATTCTGTGGTTTGCATTTTAATTTTTTATTGATGTCTTTTGAATACAAGAATTTAACATTTTTTGATAAAGTCCAATTTACCATTTTTTCTTTCTTATTTTTTTTTTACATTCTAGTTAGAAATATTTGCCTACTCTAAGTAAAAAAAGATGTTCTTCTGTTTTCTTCTAGAAGTTTTATAGATGTTAGCTTTTACATTTAGTTTTAAGATCCATTTAGATTGAATTATTTTTATTTTTGAGGAAAGGGCCAACAGTGGTTTATTTTATTTTATTTTTTTTTATTTTTTATTTTTTTTGTTTTTTTTTTTTGTGGGGAAGACCAGCCCTGAGCTAACATCTGTTGCCAATCTTCCCCTTTTTGCTGAGGAAGACTGGCCCTGAGCTAACATCCGTGCCCATCTTCCTCCACTTTTATATGGGACGCCGCCACGGCATGGCTGACAGGCAGTGCGCGCCCGCGGGCGCCTGGGATCCGAACTCGCGAACCCCGGGCTGCCAAGCGCGGACTAAACCGCTGCGCCACCGGGCAGCCCCCAACAGTGGTTTTTTTTAGATCTTTAATTTTGTTCAACAAAGTTTTTGAATTTTTTTGAGTAGGCTTTGTATGTATTTTCTTAAATTCATCACTAAATGTTTAATTTTCCTTATTGTAAATCCTGTATTTTTATTTCAACTTCCATTTGTTTATTGCTAATATATGAAAATACAATTGATCTTTTATATTGATATCCTGAGACCTTGATAAACTCTTATATTAGTTCCAGGAGGTTTTTTTTTTTTTTTTTTTTTTTTCAAGATTACTTAGGACTTTTCTACAAAAGTTATTATACTGACTGTGAAACAGGAAGTTTTACTTTTCCTTTCCAGTCTGCATGCTTTCTATTTCCTTTACTTGACTTCTTTTCCTGGCAAAGACCTCCAGGACAATGTTGAACAAGATGGTCGGGAAAGACAATCTTACTTTGTTCCTGATCTTCTAGGGAAGGATTCGGTCTTTTACCATTCAGTGTGATGGTATCTGAAAGTTTTGCATGGATGTCCCTCAACAGGCTGAGGGCATTTTCTACTGTTCTTAGTTTGCTGAGAGCTTTTTGTCATAAATGGGGGTTTAAGAGAACACAGGTAAATCAGCTGTCTTGTGATCCTTTTTAATTTTGATTCTTTGTACAACCAACCTGGGAAAAGAACAGAAGGCAGAAGAACTAACCTAATATCATCCTTGTGCTAACTAGACCTTCAGGTAAATAGATTAATGATGTTAGCTTGGAGGAAAGACTTTATCTGTGGAATGTTCTTAACAGATGGCTCTGGCTTAGAATTGCTGATGATAAACACCCCCAGAATGAGCGGAGTTATTTTGAGGAATGTCTCCCTGAAGGATGTCATGTAACCTATACAGAACTCTGTGTTACCAAAGAGAAGTGTTTCATAAGCAAAATGCTCCCTGCTCTGTGAAGAAATAATCTGTGTGCCTCATTAGAAGACTTCTATTCAGTCCTGACATCATGTCTGCTGTGGGAGAACAGGATCTGAGAAGCCACCCTCAATATCTCAGAATTCTTCCTTCCTTGCCTAAGTCATAGGTATAAGTGATTGTCATAGGCATATAATTAATTGCTGATGTCCTTGAAATTATTGATTAAGCTTGATTCTGGGTAAAGACCTCAAGTCAACATGAATCTGAAATGACAATCCAAAGCTTGGTGCTCACTCAATGTGAAATTTTGCCAAACGATTTTTCGGCATCTATGGAGATAATCATATATTTTTTTCCATTAATATAATGAATTACAGTCAATTTTTTCAGTGTTAAAAAATTACATTCCTGAGAAGAAGTTCACTTGGCCATGGTATATTATTATCTTTATATATAATTGAGTTCAATCTCTTAATATTTTGTTATGGATTTTTGTGAGTATGTTGATAAGGGCTATTGATCTGAAGTGTCCTTTTCTTGTAATATCATCTATTTTTAGTATCAGCACAATGATGGCATTACAAAAATAAGTTGTAAAGTATGTACTCCTCCTCTGTTTTCTGAAACAGAGCTTGGAGGATTGGTATAACTTCTTCCTTAAATGCTTGACAGAACTCACTTGTGAAGATATTTGAGGCTGAAGTTTTCTTTGTGGGGCAGTTTTAATTACAAATGCAATTTCTTTCATAGATACAGGACACTGTAGGGTTTTTTTTTTTTTTTTTTTTGCTGAGGAAGATTTGCCCTGAGCTAACATCTGCTGCCAATCTTCCTCTTTTTGTATGTGAGCTGCCACCACAGCATAGCCACCGACAGACAAGTGATGTAGGTCTGTCCCTGGGAACCAAAACCAGGTTGTCAAAGCAGAGCACACCGAACTTAAACATTAGGCCACCAGGACTGGCCCAAGAACACTGTTGTTTTGCATGACTTCTTTCAGTTTTGATAATATTCCTCTTTCAAGAAATTTGGCTTAATATTTATAACATTCTTTTAATATCATTTTAGTGTTTGTAGGATATACAGTGATAACCTCTCTTTCACTTCCGCTATTAATAATTTGTGCTTTCTCTCCTGTTTACCTGATAGTATAACTAAAGTCTTACAATTTTATTAAAATTTTCAAAGAAACAGCTATCGGTTTTATAAATTTTCTCTGTTAGTGATCCATTCTCTATTTTACTGATTTCCATTCTTAACTTGGTTTCGTTTCCTCTACTTAATTTGTGATAAATATGCTCTTCTTTTCTAGCTTCTTAAAGTAGAAAATTGTATTATTGATTTGAGGCCCTTCTTTTCTAATATAAGCATTTATAACTATAGCTGCATCCTATAATGTGGTCATATATTGTTTTTAACATAATTCAATTGAAAATATATTTTTTTAAATATTTCTTTTTGTCTCATGAGTTATTTAGAAGTATGTATTTAATTTCCAAATATTCGAGAATTTTTTTCCAGATCTGTTATTGATTTTTAATATAAGACATTTTGGTGAGTGAAATTCCTTATGATTTCAAGTTTCATATATTTATAAAGAGAGAATTATTTTCTGAATTAGTATGAAGTCTGTCGTAGTGAATTTTCCAAGTACATCAGAAAAAATATGTATTCTTCTGTTTTGGGGTTTAGTGTTCTATAAATATTAATTAAGTAAAACTGGTCAATAGTGTTTTATAGGTCTTTTGTAGTCAAGGATTTTCTATCTACTTGTTCTATAAATTACTGATAGAAGAGTATTTAAATCTTTAACTCTTAATTGCAATTTTTTTTTCTATTTCTCCTTTCAGTTCTATCAGTTTTACTTCATGTATTTTGTGTCTCTGTTATTCATTGCATATATTTAGAATTTCAATGAGCTCCTGATTTATTAACCACTTCACATTATGAAATGTTCATCATTATCCTTGGAGATAGTTCTTATTCTGAAAGTTATTTGCTCTGATCTTAAAATAAATATTCCAGATTTCTTAAGGGTAAGGTTTGCATGGTATATCTTTTATTTTAAACCCACCTGTGTCTTTACATTGAGTTTTTTGTATACATCCTATATTTGGGTCATTCTTTTTTATCCAGTATGACAATTTGAGCCTTAAAATTGGAATGCTTATATTATTTATAATGAATATAATTTTGATAGGTCTGTGTTTTAGTCCCTCATTTAAAAAATATTCTCTAAATATCCCTTTTGTTCCTTGTACCTATTTTTCCTATTCTTTTACTTTCCTTTGGATAAACTGTATTTGAGGGGGTTTTTTGATTATTTTTTTGTTTTCCATTTTACCAGCACTATTGGTTAATAGCTAAAACTCTGGGATTTTTTTTTTGTAGTCATTTACTTAGGATTTTAAAAAGGTACATTTAATTTATAATATTCTATGTTCAAACAATATTATACCACTTCAGGTATAAGTCAAGAAACTTTTAACAATAAATTCCTTTACCCCTCTCTCAAATATTGTGCTATTTTGCAAGTCTTTTACTTCTATGTATGTTATAAACCCTTAAATGTATAGTTGTTATTTTTTGGCTCATATCAGTCAATTATTTATTTTTAATCAAAACCTGAGAAAAATGTCTTATATTTTTATATAAAAATATATTTACATCCATATGCATACCTTTGTTTACTAGTTATTGTGCTGTTTATTCTTATATATAAATTGACATTTCCCTCAGGTGTCATTTACTTTTTTGCCTGAAAACCTTTATTTATCATTTCTTATACTGTAGGTCTGCTGGTGACAAATTTTCTCACCTTTCATCCTGAAAAAATATTTTATCTTTAATTTTGAAAGATATTATCACCCAATATAGAATTCTAAATTGACAGTCCTTTTTTTAGCATTTCAAAATTAGTGTGAAAAGTCCTTATCCCTTGCCTGATTTTACTGAGAAATATAAGGCCATTCTTATAGTTTCCCCCTTGTATGTAATCTAAACACACTTTTGTATATACAATCTATATACGTTTTTCTGGCAGCCTTAAATAGTGTCTCTTTGTCCCTGTTTTTTAGCAATTTGAGTATGATGTAGCTTCTTGTTGTTTTCTTTGTGTTTATCCTGTATGGAGTTTGTTTTGCTTCTTGGATCTGTGTGTTCAGAGTTTTCATGAATTTTGAGAAACCGTTGGCCATTATTTCTTCAAAACTTTTCTCTGTCCCTTCCTCATATTTTTCTTCATTTTTTGTGACAATTAAATACTATTAGATCTTTTGATATTGTTCCACTAATCATTGAAATTTTGTTAATATTTTGGGTTTCAGCCATTTTTTTTCTCATTCTTCAGGTCAGCTAACTTCTATTGCTATGTTTTCTAGTTCAGTGATTCCTTCTTTGGCAGTATCTATTCTGCAATTCATTCCATTTGGTAATTTTTTATTTCAAATATTACATTTTTCGGTTCTATAGGTGCTGTTAATTTTTTATCTTCCATTTTTTCCCTCATTATGTTCATTTTCAAAAATTCATGAACACATTTATAGTAGTTGTTTTAAAGTTATTGCCTGCTAATTCCATCATCTCTTTCATTTCTGTGTTTGGTTCTATTGACTGATTTTTCCTCATGTTATGCATCATGTTTTGCTGAGGTTTTTATTTTTTTTGCAATTTTTTGAATTTTTTAATTGTCTTCTTGAGATTTTGAATGTTTGAATTTTGTTCCCTTCCTTTAAAGAGTTTTAAAATTTGTCCTGAAGTTACTTTCAGATAAGCTTAATCCTTTCAGTTTTGCTTTTAAGATCTGTTAGAGAAGATCTTGCATAGTCTCTTCTCCAGGCTATTCTCGAATCTCTACTGACTATCTTTTATATTTGACCCAGTGCCTGCGTCTGGCTGTTACAAACTCTAACATCTCCTGCCCATACTCACTCACCAGTTGTTGTTTTCCTGACCTTGTGGAGTTTTACTCCATGTATGAGCAGGTTAGTATTCTGCCCAAGACTCTATGAGAACCCTATGCAAATTTATGGAGTCCTACCTTTTGTAGCTCTGTTCTCTTTGATATTTGCCATTCAAATTCCGATTTCCACAGTCTCACTGATCTCCTAATTCTGTATTGGTGTGATGGTGAGTCTCTGCTGGGATTCCACATTCCTGAAACACTGTCTAGAAATTTCGTGCAGGCAGAAAGCTAGGACAATTGTTTGTCTCACATCATTAATTTCCCTTATCTCAGGAATTACAGTCTAGCTCTGCATGTTGTCCAATATCTAAAAACATTTCTTTTATACTTTTTGCCCAATTTTCTCATTGTTTCCACAGCACCATAATCCTTATATCAGTTATTCACTTATCAATGGGATATTTTCAGTTATTAGAATAGCACTATATTAATAGTATATTGAGTATAGCTAATACATTGCATAAAATTGCAAATATTTTATCATTTCTGTTTTTTTAGCTTAGATGAAAACTTTTTATGCATTTCTTGAAACTCTAGTATATTTTCTTATCTAGGAACTCTCTTTTTACCTCCTCCAAAAAAGTTCATCTCTTTTATATAATGGCATTTATAATGGCATCCAATGAAAAAAGTAACTTAACTTAGCAGGATTAACTCTGTGGCAAATGCATCCTTTTCACTGATGGACAGTTACCTAAATTCTTCAGCATACATTTTCTTAACTCAGTGTAAACTAGGTTTCATAGATGAATTGCTGTTGAAAACCTTTGTAATATTTTTGATCCTTGCTACTCAAAGTGTTGTCAACAGAGGAGCATTAATGTCAGCTAATGACTTGTTAGAAATGTAAACTCTCAGGCCACATGCCAGACCTATTGAATCAGAATCTGCATTTTAATAAGAACCCCAGGTGTTCTGCATGCACATTAAAATCTGAGAAGCAGTGCTGTACTAGATCATAGTCTGTGTGAATTTTCCCAATCTGTCTCACCTGACAGGCATATATTTAGATTCTGCATTAATAACAACACCTGGTAGAAAAGCAATCTGTTTGCTTCAAAGCACATATGTGTGAATTCTCTGGCCATCCTCAAGCCCCTATACATCAGCACAGCAGCCAGAAGGGCTCCTGTGTGGCAAGGCCTGTTTTCCCACCAAAAACTCTAGTTGAGAGGTAACTCAGCTACTTTAAATCTGAGGAGGCAGCAGCTTGATCTATATATTTCCCTTTCAGGTGCAGTTCTTTTAAAATGAAATTTGATTTAAATCAGTGCAGTCACTGTGACTTAAGAAAGCATTTATTTTATACATTCAACAAGATCTGCCAGCCAATGGGGAGAATAGTATAATTAAAAACATTTATATTCCTCCATTGTCAGCCTGGGAGAGCAGACACATTTGGAGAAGCTATTGCTTTCTGTTCTGGAATTCGATAGCAAAGAAAATATGGAAAGAATGAAGATAAGCCATTAAAATATGAAAATAGGTAAGCACTTGTCTTAATGGTCCTTCTAATGCATTCCACAGGTATTTATGAAGTTATTTTTTCATCAGACCCACCGGGCATTGTCCTCTTCTGCTCGAGGGGCCTTAGTGGGCTACATATTAGTAGATTTGAGATTGTTCAAGAGCAACACCTCTTGAGGAAGCAAATAGATAGTTTTGCTCATGTCTGTAGCCCATAGGGATAGAGGAGGGACATAGATAGGGCAAGGCAGGAAGTAACTCTAGAGAAAGTTAACTGTGAACAGTGGGAGATTGCTTTTCAGATAGTCCTCAGGTCCTTGTTTCTCTCTCTCCACTGAGAGCTAAAGCTGCAAGCATCTGAAGGGGCGATTGAGATTTTGAAGTAGAGACAGCAGGTGTATTGTGCAGAGTCAAAGCCCTGTCTCTAACATAGGCACATCATTTGTTTAGTGACAAATAGAAAAAAGAATAACTAGTTATGTGGGGAAAATGTAGCTTTTAATTATAGATAGGGTAATTGAATGTTTTCTGAGCATTTCACGTCTACCTCGATGCCAAGACATGCCACGTTTTATATAAATTTATGGATAGATCTGTGTGGAATGAAGAAAAACACTAAGATACTAAAAACGAATAAAGAGTATCCAAATAGGAGGTGGGCAAAAATGTTAATATTTTTCTTTCTGCTTGACTTTCTTTTTCTTTCTTTCTCCTCTTTACTCTTTCTTATTTTCTTTCATCTTTATTGTTTTTATTTTTATCTTTCTCTTTATTAATTTTCTTATTCTGTGTTACTTCATTGAGCACTTACCATTATGTGCTAGACTCTGAGAGCACAATATTGAACAACAGGAAACGTATTTCCTAAACACTAGGAATGTACAGTCTTGTGAAAAATATAGAATTAACCAAGTGATTGCACTGATGAATGTATAATTGCTAAATGAGTTAAGCTCTTGAGCTGCCTTCTAAAGGACACATGAAGATGGCGGATGAGAGTTCCAAAATGAAGCAAAGGCTCCTCGATATAGAGAACCACACCGTGTAACCAAGCCATGTGGAAAGGAAAGCTGGCAAGTGTCAACAACACAAGGTGGTCAGTCTGACTGGAGTGCAGAGAGAATTAGGGAGGGTGGTGAGTGACTTTAGAGAAGGGTCAGGAGGGAGCAATTCTTTAAGCCATAAAAGGCATTGAAGAATTATAATCTGGATGTGTGGGACTCCAGTGTTCCCGGGTCTAGTTGGCCTGCAGAGAAAGTCATTTTGTTGCAGGGAGTAAAAGAAATTGTAAGGGGGTCAGAGTGCTTGTGGGTACCACTTGGTGACACTGTAATCCAGGCAGGACCCAATCACTGTTTGAGCTTGGTAGTAGCAGTGAAGGTGGAAATAGGTGCATGGATTAGAGTATGTAGGTGATAAAATTGAGAGTATTTGCTGATAGATTGATTGGACAGGAGAGGTGGAGTCAAGGATGACTTCAAGCTTTCTGACACACATAACTAAATAAACCGCAGCACCACTCAGCAGACAGAGAACGTTGGGAGAGAAACATTTTGGAAATTTTATGAATTTGTTCCTGGATATGCTGCAATCTCAGAGAGGAGATGTCAAAAAACAATTGGCCAAAGGTTAGGCATATTGACCATCAAGAAGAGATTAAAGCAAACATCAGAATCCCGATACAGGTCACACTGGCACTTGTGAAAATATTTTCTCTCTATTCAATATATTTTCAAATTAATTTCATGGCTTTGTTTCTTTTCCTTTGTGATCCACATAAAAGTTATATTTTTTAGAGAACAGGACAAATATTAAATAGTCTACTTCTGGGTCACAGATGTGTTTCAAAAGGAAATTATATCTAATCTTCACATATACTAAATAAGAGTAAGTAAAGGAAGAACCATGGAAGAAATGAGCTTTTCCTAGGGCACAATTTTATTAGAAAACATATCCTAGACCTGATTAAAATGCTCTGCATTTTAGAATGTGTTGTACTAGAACTGAATACTCAGTGTCTTGCACTGCTTGTTAGCTTCTGAGTACATTTAAAATTGGGACGTTGACTTGCAAACCTTGAATTCTTTGTTCTGGAAAAATTTTCTCTCTCTCTCTCATACATACTAACATATGCATAGACTCACATACATATGTGCACACCATTACCTTCAGACTATTTGACAACAACTGAAATTTTCATGTCTACTTTTATTGTCAGTTCTGCATTTACAAAAAAGGTCAAAAATTAATCATTTTGATTTTTAATTTCAATCTCAATTTTCCAATTTAGCCTCTAAAGTTAGTTTGGTAGAAAAAAAAATCTATCTTATTTAGACTGTGCAATGAGAAGTATTTCCTAGGTAAGTTTTTGTTGTATTTTCTTATATTTTAAAATGTTTTTAACATAGTTTTAACATGTAATAATGCTTTTATTTTGGAATTAAGAAGAATATAAATGACCTAAGTAAACAATGCATATTATTTGCACATACACATGTTTGTATTAATAGGTATGCATATACACACATACACATATATGCATATGAACTGGCAATTCTAAGTGAAAAATATTTCTCTGGCTCAATTTCTTTTCACTTTGTTGTGATTTTCATAAGCTATATTTATTTCACTTTAGAAATCACTATTACCCAATATTTTTCAATACTTTTTCTTATTGTAATTCTAGACCAAATTTGGCATATATTTTTCCTGTACAATGAGGAAGGAGTAACTCAAGCTAAGTGAGAAGGAATCGGTAGATCTGTATGCATCTCTTTATAACCACCAACCCCAGCATTGTAAGAAATATGGATTTAATGCAGGCTCTTTTAGTAGCTATAGGACTTTGATAAATTTGAAAAATCTCTGAGGCTCAATTTATTTATGCGTAAATGGGTAATGATTAATTTATGCATTCAAATCCAAATAACCACTCATGTCAGGTTCTTAACTAGATACTGCGAATACAGACATCAGTCATGATAGACATGAGTCCTGCCATGTCTTAGAATTTAACTGGGCAGCTAAACAGGCAATTACAAAACTGTGTGACAAAGTAATATGGGCCATAACTTGGAGAAGGGGTTCAGGAAATCCTGAAGTTAGGAACATCTAACTTGAAATAGAATATGAACAAGATAGAGCCAGCTAAGTGGAGAAGGGAGAGAAAAGACAAGAGTCAAAGGAGATAGTAGACACTCAGGTAAATTTCCATCACAAGTGGTGATTGTGGACCAAACCATGAATGCAGCAATGGGGACTGGAGGAGGTGGCTGGGTAACAGGGGAAATTAAATGATACTTGGTGATCAAATTTTGACTGGGATTGACAAGAAGGACTGAAGAATCATATCCATGTATCCAGACACAGCAGTTGGTGGGATGGAAATGTGATTCACTGAGATGAGGATACAATAAGAAATATAGATGTATTGTGTAAAATTATAAGTTCAACTTTAGACATCATGTATTTTGCATATTTGAGTGGCAAGAAGTCAGAAGTAAAAGTGGTCCTTGGAACCCAGTGAGAGAGAGAGGGGGCAGTGCAACAGGAATGGAGTGCCTACAGCATAGTCCTGGGGATCACTAGCAGGTAAGGACATCTCTAAGCCCATAACAGAGTCTTAGAAGAGGCAGCTCTAGGAACTGGAGAAAATCGGGAGTGGGCTATAATAGAAACCAAGATAACAAAAAGTCAGCAATTGTTTCCAGAATGAAGTCAAGAATGGGTTCATATTCAAAAGTTGGAGGCCAAGGAAAACAATGTATTAAAATTTTCTATTGTATTTATCCATAAGAATGCCACCAGTGATTTTCACAAGATAAATGTCTTTTTTATAATGAACATAGAAGTCAGATTTTAGCGGATTGAAAAGTGAAAGGAAAGTATGAACGTGGAAACGTGAAGTCAAGATTATTAACTTAAGAAGTCTGGGTGTGAAGAGAAAGGAAAGACAGAAACATTGTCTAAGTGGATATAGAATCAGAAAAAGATTTGTGAGAACTTTTGACTTTTGGCATGACAGGGTAAGAAGGTGGACAAATACTTTTCCACAATGCAAATTATTAAAACTCTCAAAAAAATTATTTCAGTTGTCTGGTAATGGACCAAAGGCATATAACATAAACTAAAATTATATATTCATAAGAACTACTGAAAGTTGAGTAAGAATTGTGAATCTGGGGTGTTCCTGCCTAGAGCTTCCTCCATAACCCCTTCTCTAAGCTCTGCCATCATGGAAGTTCAAGTGGGGGCCGGAGGGGTGGAGTGCAGGCCCTGAAAACCAGCAGCTCTCCTGGTACTGCCCAAGTGGGCTCTCTTAAGATAGAGCATCATCAGTTAAAGTGGGTACAAACAGGATGGGAGCAGCAACTCACATAGCTTGAGGTCATGGTCCTGTACGTGGCAATCCACAGACCACCACACGACCTGGTGAACTAACAGAAAGTCTTGGGAATTGAGACAGCTGTACATGGCTTGATAAGCTCTTCATGTATCCCAGAGTGACCAGACAGGCATGATCATGACAAAGTCCCTTGCTGGTAGGGCCTGTATACATGCAGAGAGAGTATATGACAGAGCCCAGCAGAAAATAGAATTGGGGCCAATTTGAAAGCTGACTGAAGTTTGATTGTGCTCCCTAATCCATATGCAGATTCACCAGCAGAGAGTGGAAACCTTATTGGCTCAAGATTTTTGAGCACAACCTTTGACCAGTCTTTGGCTGAACTCTAAGCTATGCAGACACAGGGGCAGCTCCTTGGACACCAGGCTTACAAATAAAAACAAGACCCAAAATAGCCAAACAATAAACACAAGAGAGAGTCTTTTTTAATAAAATATAAAATGTATTGTAAATATATTTTATATATTCTAAAATATATATGTTATTTTTTTCTTTGTTTTCTTTACAAGACTTACAATTATATAAAGGAATAATTAAAATACTGTAATATTGGATTTATAAATATATATGATTAAAAAAAAAACCCACAAGGGGAAGGAAAAGAAGATACACTGAAACAAAGTTTCTATATTTTGCCAGAGTTAAGTATGTATGATGCTCAAATATATCTGACAAGTTTAGATGCATATTTTTACCCTTCAGACAATCACTAAGAAAATAACTAAAACTAAACAGCAAAGAAAACAAAAACCATAGGAATTAAAAAGTCATACTACAGATATTTGTTTAACACAAAACAAGGTAATAAAAGAACAGGAAAATGAAAAGATGTAAGACAAATAGAAAACAAATAGCAAGATAGTAGATGTAAATCTCATCATGACAATAATTATATTAACAGTAAATGGACTAAACACCCAATGTAAAAGTCAGAGATTATCAGACTGGATTAAAAAAATGATGTTTACAAAAGACACACGTTAGATCCAAAGACACAAATAGGTTCAAATTAGAAGCATTAAAAAAGATACAAAATTAAAATAATATCCATAATAGAAGTGGAGTGGCCATATTAATATCAGGCAAAAGAAATTTTTTGTCCTTTTTTTTTTTGAAGAAGATTGGCCTGCAGTAACATCTGTTGCCAATCTTCCTCTTTTTCTTCTTTCTACCCAAAGCCCCAATACATAGTTGTATATCATAGTTATAGTGTTGCAACTCTTCCATGTGGGCTGCCACCCCAGCATGACTTGATGAGTGGTGAGTAGGTCTGTGCCCAGCATCTGAACTGGAAAACCCTGGGCCACCGAGGCAGAATGTATGAATTTAACTGCTATGCCACCAGGCTGGCCCCCAAAAGAATTTTGAAGACAAGAAACATTACTATAGACAAACAGAGATAATTTTTAATGATCAAATGGTCAATACATTAGGAAGACATAACACTTAAAAATGTATAAACCTCTAACAAGAGAGCACCAAAATACCTGAAGCAAAATTAACAGGAATGAATGAAGAAATAAATGAACAATTCAATGATAAAAGTTGGAGACATCAATAGTGAACTCTCAGTAATTGAGAAAACAATTAGACAGAAAATCAGAAAAAAATATAGAAGTCTTGGACAATACAATCAATCAACTCAAATTAATTGACGTTTATAGAACATCCCTCCCAATAATAGCATAGTACACATCTTTTGATGTATACATTGAATAGTCTTCAAGATAGACCATATGCTGGGCCACAAAATAAGTTTCAATAAATTTACAAAGACTGAAATTCTATGAATTATGTTCCCTGAGCATAGTGAAATTAGTTTAATGATACACAATTGAAAAAATCTTGGAAAACTGAAAATATATGAAAGTTAAATGATATAATTTTAGATAATCTGTGTCAAGAAATAACAAAGAAAATTTTGAAATGCTTTGAATTGAGTGAAAACAACAACACAATGTATCAAAACATATGAGGTGCAGGTAAAATAATGCTTAGATGAAAATTGATATCTTTAATACCTATATCAGGGAAGAAAACAATACTAACCTAAGATTCCATCTTAGTAAGCCTAAAAGAAAAGCAAACTAAACCCAAAATAACCAGAAGAGAGTAAGTAATGAAAATAGAACCGAAAATCAATAAAATACAAAAGATAAAAGTGATAAAGAAAATCAATGAAACCAAAAGTTGATTATTTGAAATGACCAACAAACTTCAAAGACCTTTAACTAGACTATTCAAGAAAACTAGGAGACACAAATTGTTAAAGCCAAGAATTAAAATAATAATAAGGAAATATTATGAACACATTTTTGTCAACAAATGAGACTTAGATGAAATGGACAGATTCCTACAAATTCCTGAAAGTCACTCAAGGAGATTTAATTTTATGAATAGATCTTTAACAAGGAAAAAAATAGTAATTAAAAATCTTCCTCCCACAAAAAGCTGAGGCCCAAATGGCTTCACTGGCAAATTATATCAAATATTTAAGGAAGAAATAATGTCAATCATTCACAAACATTTTCAGAATATAGAATATGAGGGAACACTTCCCAATTCATTCTGTGAAGCCAGCACTACCCTCATACCAAAACCAGACAAAGACATCACAAGTAAGAATACTACAGATCAATATCATTCATAAACATACACACAAAAAACCCTAATAAAATATTAGCAAACAAAAATCAGCAGTAGGTAAGAAGGATTATATACCATGACCTACTAGGATTTATCTTTGGAATGCAAAGTTGGTTGAACATCTAGAAATCAACCAATATAATATGCCACATTAACAGATTAAAATATAAAACAAAACACATGGCCATCTCAGTAATTGCAGAAAAAGCATTTGACAAAATCTGACATTCTTTCATTATAAATATATTACCAAATTGGGAATAGAAGAGATTGAACAATGTGATAAAATCTTTATTCAAAAAAACCAGAGATAACAACGTACATAATAGTGAAACACTAAATTATTTTCCCCCAAATCAGGAACAAGATGATGTCTGCTCTTGCCACTTTTATTCAACACTGTACTGAAGGTTCTAGCCAGTACAAAAAGGTGGGGGGCAAGAACGCGTGTGAGAATAATTTTAAAAACATCTCCACTGGAAAGGAAGAAATAAAATTTTCTTTATTCACAGACTACATGAGCCTATATGTAGAATATCCTAAGGAATCAACATTAAAACTACTAGACCTAACAAATGAGTTTAGAAAGTTTGAAGGATAAGATGGATATACATGTCTATATATAAGCAATGAACAAATTGAAAATGGAATTAAGAAAGCAAATCTTTTCACAATAACATCATGAAGAAGATACTATTTAGGAATAAATTTAACAAAGAGAGAGTATGATTAGTACCTTAAAAATTACAAAATGCCATGGAAATTTCATAATGATTTAAATAACTGGAGAGACCTTCTATATTTATAAATCAGAAGACACAATATTATTAGAATAAGAATTCTTCCTCAAAAGAGCAATAGATTCAATGCAATATCTTCAAAATTCCAATAGTGACTTTTTAAAAACTAACAAGCTGTCCCTAAAATTTATATGGATATGCAAAGGACCTAGAATATCCAAAACAATTCTTAAAAAGAAGAGTACAGTTGAAGGACTTGCCCAATTTCAAATGTATTATGAAACTACAGTAACCAACACAGTGATGTACTACCATGAGGATCAGCATACAGATCAACGCAGGAAAATGAAGAGTCCAGAAATCCACCCTTATATTTAAGGTCAGTTGATTTTTGACAAAGTTGCCAAAAAAATCCAATGAAATAAAGGATAGTTTTTCCAAAAATGGTGCTGGGAAAATTGCATATCTATGTCTTTAAAAAAATGAACCTAGTTTTTACCTTACACCATTAGCAAGAATTAACTCAAAAGGGATCATAGATCTAAATGTAAGAACTCAAACTATAAACCTTCTAGAAGAAAATACAGGAGAAAATTTTCATGACCTTGAGTTAGGTAAAAACTACTTAGACAAGATATTAAAAGTAAAAAGCATAGCAATGATTAATCGGGCTTTATTACAATTAAAAGCAACAACAAAACTTTTGCACTTTAAAAGACTCCATTAAGAAAATGAAAAGACAAGCCATACGCTGTATCTTAATCCATTTGGGCTGCTATAATAAAACACCTCAGACTGGGTGGCTTATAAACAACAAACACTTATTTCTCACAATCCTGGAGGCTGGGAAGTGCACTATCAAGGCCCCAGCGGATTCAATGTCTGGTGAAACCCCACTTCCTAGGTGTTTTCACTGTCACCTCACATGGTGGAAGAGGTTCTGTGGCGTCTCTCCACGTGGTGGAGGGAGCTCTCTGAGGTCTTTTTTATAAAGTCACTAATTCCATTGATGAGGGCTCCACACTCAGGACATAATCACCTCTCAAAGGCCATACTTCCTAGTACCGTCATCTTAGGGGTTAGATGTAACACATAGATTTTGAGGGGACACACACATCCAGACCGTAGAACACTGGAAGAAAACATGTGCATATTGTCATGGATTGAATTATGTCCCCCAAAATTCATATTACTCCCAGTGCCTCAGAATGTGCTCTTACTTGGAAATAGAATCCTTACAGAGCTAATCAAGTTAAAGTGAGGCCACTAGAGTGGGCCCTAATCCAATATGACTGGTGTCCTTATAAAAAGGGGAAGTTTGGACACAGACACAACAGAGGGAAGACAACGTGGAGAGACCCAGGAAGATGGCCATTTGTATGCCAAGCAGAGAATTCTGGAACAGATTCTCCCTCACAGCCCTCAGAAGAAATCCACTCTGCCAACACTTTGATTTTTGACTTATAGTCTCCAGAACAGTAAGACAATAATTTTCTGTTGTTTAACCCACTCATTTTTGTGGTACAGTCATGCACCACATAACGATGTTTGGTCAACAACAGACCACATATACAATGGTGGCCCCATAAGATTATAATGGAGCTGAAAAATTCCTGTCTCCTAGGGACATCGTAGCCACTGTCAGTTTGTAGTGCAGTGCATCACCCACGTGTTCGTGGTGAGTAAACAAACCTACTGCGCTGCCATAAATACATAGCACATACAATTACATGCAGTACATAAAGTTGATAATGAACGACTATGTTACTGGTTTATGTATTTACCATAGTATACTTTTCATCATTATTTTAGAGTGTACTCTTTCTACTTATACAAAAAAGTTTACCGTAAAACAGTGCGCCGTGCTACACTGGCAGCTGCCTCATACATCTTGTGTTTACCGTGTCTCTCGATTGCATCATTTTCTCTTGTGTTAGACTTAATCTTGTGTTGTTTTGTTCATCATGGCCCCTAAGTGTACCAAATCCACTGCTAATGTTGCCAGTAAGAGCCCACATCAAGTGATTGACCTGGAAATAAGATTAAAAGTAATTAAGGCCTACAAAGCTGGAAAATCAGTGATGGTTATTGCTCACCAGTCAGGCATGTTCCGTGCCACCATAGCTACAGTCTTGAAGAACAAGAACAAAGTGATGGAAGCTGTTGAAGGATGTGCTTCATTAAAGGCAACAAGGCTAACAAAAATTCAAGAAGGGCCTGTATCAGACATGGAGAAACTTCTAAAGACCTGGATTGAAGACCAGACACAGAAGCATCTCTCTCTTAGCACCATGACAATCACAGCCAAAACAAAAAGTTTGTTTGCGATGTTGAAAGAAAAGGCTGGACCCGACTACAATCTTGAATTTACTGCTAGCTCTGGGTAGTTTAAACTATTCAAGAATCATTATTCATTGCATAACGTGCAAGTGAATGCTGAGTCTGTGATTGCTGATGTGAAGGCGGTTGAAGAATTTTTGAAAACTCTAGATAAGCTGATTGTGGAGGAAAATTACTTGCCAGAGAAAGTGTTCAATATAGATGAAACCTTCCTATTCTGGAAATGGAGGCAAAATCAATGCCAGGTTTCAAGGCTTTTAAGGACAAGATAACAGTCGTGCTTGGGGACAATGTTGCAGGCTAAAAATTGAAACACTTTGTGATCTGGTACAGTGAGAACTCCAGCGCCTTCCGGCATATCAGTAAGCACACACTGCCAGTGACTACAGGAGCAGTAAGAAGTCATGGACGACCCAGCTCCTTGTCCAAGATGCCCTCCTGAATTGCTATACCAGTGAAATGAAGAGTACTGTTTGGAAAATAGCATACCGTTCTCAAGTTTTTGCTTATTGTTGATAATGCTCCTGGACATCCTACTTTTATTGGTGATCTTCATTCCAATATCAAAGTGGTGTTTCTACCCTCAAACACCATCTCTTTGATCCAACCAATGGATCAAGGAGTTATAGCAGCTTTTAAGGCCTAATACCTGGGGAAGATCTTTGCCCAGGCTATTGCTGCAACTGAGGGAGACACTGAGAAGACAGTGATGTAATTCTAGAAGAATTACAACATCTATGACTACATCAAGAACATTACTTGGGCTTAGGATGTTGTCACCACGGAGTACATGAATGGCATTTGGAAGAAGACACTCAAAATGTTCATCCATGACTTCAAAGGATTTGCCACTGATGAGCAGGTTGCAGAAATCAACAGGGCTGTGGTTCAGATGGCAAACAACATTACCCTGGGTGCAGATGAGGATAACACTGAGGAGCTCCTCACTAATTTTTTATAAAGTCACCTACTTTTATCTTTTATACCATATTTATACTGTACCTTTTCTGTATCATATGTATGTATGTTTAGATGCACAAATACTTACAAACTGTGTTACAATTGTCTACAGTATTCAGTACAGTAACATGTGGTACAGGATTGTAGCCTGGGAGCGACAAGCTACACCATATGGACTAGGTGTGTAGCTGGCTATACCATCTAGGTTTGTGTAAGTGCACTCTATGATGTTTACACAACAGTGAAATTGCCTAACAATGCATTTCTCAGAATGTATCCTTGTTGTTAAGCGACATATGACTATACTTTGTTACAGCAGCCCTGGGAGACTAATATACATATCATATCAGATAAAAACCTCTTATGCAGAATACATAAACAATGCTTACAACTCATTCAAAAGAAGACAAAAAACAAAAATAAAAATTGGGCAACAGACTTGATAGAAAAAGTGCTCAATATCATTAGGCATTAGGGATATTTAAATTAAAACCACAATAAGGTACCACCACACACTTATTGGAATAGTTATATTAAAAAAGTCAGACAACACCAAGTATTGACAGTGAGAGATTGAACGCCTCAAACATTTCTGATGGAATGTAAAGTGGTTTAGCCACTTTGGAAACAGTTTCTTAAGAAGTTAGACATAAAACTTAACATATGTTATAGCAAGTCTAGTCCAGGAATCTACTGAATGAAAATGCATGTCTACAAAAAGACTCATACACAAATATTCATAGCAGCATTATTCATAATAGCTAAAAAGTGGAAACATCCAAATTTCCTGGTCCAAATCAACTGATGAAAGGATAAACAAAATATGATGTATCTGTACAATAGAATACTGTTTGGCATTGAAAAGGAGTGAAATACTGATACGTAGGTATGCCTCTATACTATCTTCATAGCAGGCTCTGACTCATGACCCTGCTTTGACCTTCTGTTCCTGTACGTGCTCTCAGCACAAATGAATATCCTAACCCCATGCTCCTGACTTCACTTTAAGTTGGGCTCTTCAGTCCTTCCCTGACCTAAAGTATCTCTATGTACATCGTCCTGCTGGTGTGAGCGTCCTGCCAGCCCCCCTGGTTCTGATTTCTCAGTCTGGCTGTGAGACATTCTCATGCCCAAGCCTCAACTGTTTTTAGAGAATGGAGGAAGATCTTTGGCCTGCTAAATAGGGATTGTAGCAGTCCCTAATGGGTGATACAATAGTGCTTCAAATTTCCACCTCAGTATCAAATGTCTACCTAGCTTTTAAAATTCACTTCTGCCAGTTTTAGCTGAGTAGAATGCATCCAGTTTTTAATTAATCGACACAGTGACTTTACACTGTTGTATATCTCAGAGCAGCTGACATTTAAGAGATATTTTTTCTTTGTGGTATTTTAATAGTTCCTTTACAAATAAATATGGGAAAGGATAATATGTAATTATTAGGATGTTCTTTTCAAACAAGACTAAGCCATTAATAAGAAGGAAGTATACTTAAATAGATGATCCAATAAAACACACAACCAAGTTTCATGTGTTATATCTGTTTGCTACACGTCACATCACAACGTAATTACAGCCTGATGCAACACGGCAGCGACCTAAGTTAGTAATGAGGTTTTCCACTTCCTGGTTTTATCTACAGAAGTAGATATTTAGTCAAATTGATTTTTGTGATTATAAAAAAAATTAAAGATTGGGGGATATTTATTGGTGTGATTTTCTCACATTCTACTTACATAAAGATCACAAATCTTTCATTAAATATTATTTAATATAGAAAATTATTTCTCTTTATATTAAAAATAAAATAAATGTGTGACAGCATGCATTAAAAAGCCAAAATTCAATAATAAATCTGTAGGTCTCTTTCTGTGCTGTTACTGTTCTGAAAAAACAGACCAAGCTAGTTTTCTGCTTATTCTCAATGTGATATTTCAAATTTCCAAACATAAAGTTTGAGTCTCCAAGGGGTATTTTTGAGTCTTAGCCAAAGCAAACAAGAGAAAAGTAAAGAAGGCATTTTCTCTGTGGAGAAATCAGCAGGCTTCTCTGTCTGGAGGTTCTCAATGCATAGGGCACATCTTCCATGACAGCAGGACATAGGGACAAGTGGGATGAGGGAGGCACTGCATAGGTAATCCAACCCAACATCGAACCACAGTTACATGATGTGGTGTGATGCTCTGGGCTGTAAGCTCAGGCAAAACTGTGTCAGAAAGGCAGGTCTCCTGCTCGCTAGCTCTACAACCTTGAACAAAGTATTTCCTCTCTGAATCTAAGTCTGTACATATAAATGGAAGTAGCACTACCTGTATCACAGCTGGTTGTGGGAATTAGAGGTAATATTAAACACCTGGAGCATAAGTGGCACTTAATAAAGTTATCTCAGGTTGACAGGAATTATTAGCAAAAACTGGCAAGTTTTGACCTCATGTAATGTCTGATACTTAGTGAAGTGAAATCCAGAGCATGTAATCTGGGCTGAATGCATCTTCTTTATCAAAATACATGAATTGTATTAAAAATAAGAAATACATATTACTTAGTACAACATTGAACTATGTGAAGTTATTACATTTTTGTAGAAAATGAGACGGGGATTCCATCTGCATGTGACACATTATGGCATAGTGAGGTCAGTTAGGAGAATCACTGTTTCTGAAGGAGTGCGTCTGTACCTGGCACTGCTCCAGGAGCTGCACGCCGGCTCTAACAGGTAATTTCTCATCTTCACAACCAGTCTTCAAGGCAGGCGCTCATCCCCATTTTACACATGAAAAGAAGAGGATCAAAGAGTTTGAAATATTTGAGAGGCAATAGGTTCCAGGACTAAGACTGAAACTCAGGTCTGTGAGCAGAGTGACTTCCCTCTGCAGAGCACAGTATGGACAGGGGATAGAAGAGTAAGTTTACAGTAGAGAAACCCGACAGACACGACCTCAGCCAGGTGGTCAAGGTCAACGTCAACAGGGACAAGCACATTCATAGTGTGTGCCCTGGATGTGATGTGATGAGAATGCACTTTACCTCAGTGGTCTTCCTCCCAAACACCATAACCCCACCCTGAGCATGAGGAAAACATCGGACAAATTCCAGTTATGGGGCATTCTACAAAATACTCAGCTAGTACTCCTCAAAACTGGCAAGGTCATCAAAAACAGGAATGGGTGAGAAATCCATACAGCCTAGCGGAGCCTAAGGAGACCTGACAACTAAATGTAATGTGATATCCTGACACAGGAAAAAGGATGTTAGGTAAACATTGGGGAAACGAATAAACTGTGGATTTGTTATTAACAATGTGTCAGTATTGGCTTATTAATTGTGACAAATGCACCATACTAATGTAAGGCTTTAACACTAGGGAAAACTGGGTGGGGGGCATAGGAGAAATCTTTATACTATTTTGACTATTTTTCTGGAAATCTAAAACTTCTAAAATAAAAAAGTTTATTAAAATACAAAGCAGGTCTAGAGTAGGAACAGTTTCTATTATCACTAGCTGGGGTTTCATTGTAGCTAACGAGTCTACAATATCTACGTGAAAAGAAATGATGGTTAGTTTGCTTGAAGTGTCAAGACCCTTGGGCTTGGGAGTAGGGGTCGAGTTCACACTGACCATGCTGTATGCGGTGCTAATGCTGAGATTCCGTTTGCTCCATAGCTTGTGCGGCCAGAGAGGGCAGATCCAGACATTCCTTGGCAAACAAAGACGACATTGTGCTCCTTCATCCTCACTGTTGTTCCCTCAGTGTCTGGCAGAGGAACTGACACATCACAGATGACTGAAAAGAGAAAATGATGAATGAACAAGTGACCCAAAATAACATCAACTGAACTGAATGATTAAAACAAAATGAAACAACCACCACCAAGGGAAAAATAATCAACCCAATGAAAAGACATCAAAGGTGTTCTTTAACATAATGTTGGGAGAAACGCCCAGTGGATTGATCTTTCTCTGTCTTCAGTCCCATGTTTAGGCTGTTTATGGATATGGACCGTATTTTCCTAAAGCTCTAACACCATTTCCTTGATGATCTCCAATCAACGATGCATTTAAACCTGTATCACCCACAGGCGCATCCTTGCACCACTAGAGTAAATTTCCTTCCAAAATAGGTTGGAATGAAAGTCTTTTCCGTTAGAATAATGTGAAATAAAAATGTAAAGAATACTGTTATGAAAGAAAGGATGCATGGGAAAGATTACGTGGCTTGAGATGTCAACACTATTTTCAGGTAAGTGGACAGAAAAGCATTCTCGTTGCATGATTCTCTTTCTGAACATTTTTCTTCTGCTTGGAATTGGCTGTCTATTACATATAAGTAAACAGAAGTGTCTACAATATGCCAGAGCTATTTCCTGCTGAACAAAACGGTGCTCATTTTTTATATAAATGTTGGACTTCGTTTTAATGCTCCCTAAATTATAGTCTGCTGCAAAATTGCACACCAAGACATTTTTTTGTGTGAAGACCCATAATACACACAAAGCCACAAGGCAATGAATACTGATTCTTCAATAATTCAGAAGCTTGCTCTGATTTAGAATAAAAATTGGGGCCAGTAAGAGAGAGGCACAACCTCACGGACCGTGTTTAATATGGCCAATGGTATACAATCTCTTTTATTTGATATGTCATTATATAAAGAATCTGCCTTTGTTTATTGGTTTGTTTCAGTTAAAATGAAGACATTTCTAAGAATGTAGATCTTACAGTTTCCTTACAGCAAGCTCTGGACTAGAGCCTCTGACCCATATTTGTGAAGGTCAGAGAAGGGGAGATCTGCAAATATCACACAGGAGAAAGGAAGGAAGAAAATATTTCCATTTTCTCTTCCATGCTCACACTCTACTTACCCCGTGTGCAATGAGCACTCATGTCCTGTGGCTTCGGTAAACAAGCGACCGCGAACCGGGTGGATTTAGAACAACAAGAGTCTCTTCTCTTACAGTTCTGGAGCCCAGGAGCCTGCAGTCAAGGTGTCAGCTAAGCCAACTCTCTCTGAAGGCTCAAGGGGAGCATGCTTCCTTGCTTCTTCCAGCTTCTGGTGGCTCCAGGTGTGGCTGTCACTGGATTTAAGGCCCACCCTAAATCCAGGATGATCTGATCTCAAGATACTTAATTTAATAATATCTGCAAAGATCCTATTTTCCAATAAGGTTATATTCACAGGTTCTGAGGGTTAGGACATGGAGGTATCTTTCAGTGGGACACAATTCACCCTCCTTTAAGGTATATGCGTGCATGTATACACACATAGCAATACAAATATATAGTTTCAGTCAGATTCCCAGCAGGAAACAAATGGAACCCTCAAATTAGGGTACTCTGAGGAGGACTGAATAAAGGGCCTATCTGCAAAGGTTCAGTGGGATATAAGAAAACCAGAAGGCCTAGTGCAGCCCCTGAGGCTACCATCAGCCCCTGACCAAGGGGCAGAGGGGAGGGAGCTCAGAGAGGAGCAGCATAGTTTGGTCAGGATAGGCAGTCCCTCAGTCATGGAGCTGGACCCTGCTCCCTCCTGCATCCTTCTCATCTCTACCAGGACATCCCCATTGGCCAAACCCAACTGGCAGCCAGAGAGCAGGGCCCCTATCCATGCAGGTCAGGCCCAGTGCAGAGCAGAAAAAGGGAGAGAGTGAATCTGGAAATAGGAGCAGAGCATTTCCAATTTGTATGGAGCTACCTGGCATCAAAAATATATGGACGAGTTCATAGATCTTTTTTAGCACAAGTGAGATTATTCTACAAACATTCTTACATAAGTGCTTTCTCATGTAAGACTATGTGCTGGGCATAGTTCTTTAAAAACATATAGTGGTCTACCTCATTATTTTTCACTAAATCTCTTGAATAGATACAGTCTAATTTACTGAACTTGTCTCATGTTAATGGATATTTAGGTTATTCCCACTCTTTCAATTACAGTAAATCTACAATAAACATTTTTGGACATGTATCATTGTGAATGCAGATGAGTAAATCCCCAAGAGAAGTTTTAAGAGCTCAACTTCCAGGTAAAAGGGTTTGCGTATGTTACAGTTAATAGCTATTTCCAAATTGACTTTTGCAGATGCTGTAACAACCTCTACACCTGCCTTTACTGTATGAAAGTGCTTCTCCCCCCAACATAGTGATGAAACCAGGAACCAGCAAGCTTTAAAAATTCTAGTTATCTGATATCTAACCTCTAATTCAACTGATTCTTTCCTTTGGAATCACCTTTATTGCCTTCCTGCAGGATGCACTATAGTCTGCAAACAGTGTCAGATAGGGAAAAAAGAGATTCTTTAGGATCTGAGGACTTTGGTTCAGGCTCCAGCTGCGATACTCACTTGCTGTGTGACAGTAGCAAGTCACTTTACCTCTCTAAGCTTTCATTTCCTATATATGAGATGGGAAATATAAAATCTGTCTCAACCTACCTCACAGGATTGTGAAACACATGAAATTATGTATATGAAAACACTGTAAAAGTGTTCCCTATGATCACAGAAAATACTTGTCATTCTGATGACCTCTGAAATATAGTTTAAGGCCTTCTCTTCTGAAAAATGATTGCCATCAAGGGAGTTTTCATTTATACTTCCCTAAGAATTAATGAATTCACTGTATCTCTTTGTATTAGATCCTTGGTTTAAAAATTGGCTTAAAACCTAAAAATACTCATGGATACAACCAGGTAGAAAATGATGACTATATAAGTAGAGAAACATTATGTTCTTAAAATATCAAATGCATTTTCCCCAAGGTATAATTTTTTTTAATATATAAGGTTCACCAAAGGCATATTTAAATTCATACTAGAATTAGAAAATTTGCGTAATGTTTCTCATCTATCTGGGACCAAATTTTTCTCTTCAACAGAATAAAGTACCTAGAGAAGAACCTTTGAGTCTCAGGGACTTCATCTATAAAATGGGTTAATAATAATTACCCTACTACCATATATCACAATCCCAGAATATCTGAGGGTCACCAAAGTAATTTGCTGTCAGGATTAAAGAAGAAATATATGGACTCTAATGTAGAACCTTTTTCCTGTTGCTGCCCTATAGAGACCCAGAACTGGAGTAGATCAGATGGATAGAGGGTAGGTGGAGAGATTTACTAGGGCATTCCAAGGGACTGCATAGACCACACTGTTTAGGTCACTCGCCTGCTGCACATGTATGGAGCCTGGTCTTCTGCTGTGGTTTCTGTCTTCTGGGAGTTCTGCCTTTCACGGGAGATCGGCATGTATACGATGTAAGTAAGCAAGGCGGGGAGGATAGTTGTTTCTCCCAAAAGGCTCGGGAAAGAGAGTTCAGAAAAGGCAATGGTTTGAACTTTTTGTTATTAAAGTTATTTAGAGCCACTCTCATATTCCAAAGCCATTTAAATAGGTTTCAAATGACCAAATATTTCTGAATTACTCAGAGTTAAAAAAAAAGTTGGAGTTTTTATCCTGGATTTTGGGATATAGATTTCGTGTTTACTCTTCCCTAAAATTTACCGTGGAGACAGCATTCTGTTATGTAAACATGATTGAATATTATGATTTACTCTAAATCACAGAACAGAAATTAAATACATCATCACAATGAAAATCAGTTCTCATAAGTATGTTGGTTAAGAAAAATGGCAGATGTATCTGCAGATATTCTGTTCTGGCTTCTTTGAGTTTTGCTATAAAAGAGAATGATTTATTGTGCTTTACATGTTTAGTTACATCGCTATATATTGTAATTTGTCTATTCTGTCACCAAACATAATACATTTGAAACAGATGTCATTCTGTAGTGGGGTACCAAAACTGGGCCTTCCTCATTTCATAAAGTATTCTTTTCCTATACAGAATGCACACTTAACTTTTCACCTCAAGTCACTAAATTTTTATTTATTAATCTATCTATCTATCTATCTACTTTATTTGCCCTAAAATTTCCTCTCCCATGAATAAAGACATCTAGTTCCACTGAGTCATATTGTTCATCCATTTTCTGAGAATTAGAATGTAATCAAATACACTCAACACTAAATTCTTACAGAACTAATGATTGAGTTCTCCTTTGCCAATTCCTACGTCACATCACAACTCCAAAATATCTGAGGGTCACCTTTAGTTTTGACTTGACGATGTGCATTCGTAAACATTCTTTGAAAAAGAGTTTTTGGTGGTGGACAGTTGAGTGAACTTATTCCTATTATGTTGCACACCTGGGAAAAGAATGTTTGGAATATTTCTTTCTCTTAGCATCTATAAAGAGAAAAGTTCTGGAGGCAGGAGATGATTTCCATCAGTAGCCCTCTCCTCTGACCTTCCATGACCACTTGTGCATTCCCCACATTATATTTGTCACAGGATGTTATATTAGCAATTTTGACTGAGGCATTAAGACAGAAACCACCAAAATGAATTGCGAGATAGGCCATCTAAAAGAACGCTGGAAATTTTAAAGGAAGGTGGCTGAGAACAGAGTCCCCAGAACACCCAGAGGGCAGATGAAAAGCTCAGGAGCAGAGCATTTCATTGATAAGAGCTGCTGGAATACTGTGAATTTCACCTGAAGGGGTAACATAGGAGTTTCCTAATTCTCACCTTATACCATATGGGAAGTGGTTTGACTGAACCACCAAGATAGCTTGAAATGGTGCTCCGGACATACTTGAACACCCTGCAGATTCCAGGGGGGAGAGGAATTGGGAGGGGCCAGCTGCTCTAAGGCTGCCCAGAGGGAGGTGCTGATGCATCGGGATTGGCCTGCAAGTCAGGCGTTCCTTCAGGGGAGGAAAGAGTGCACGTTCTTGACGGGCCACAGGTGAGCTGTGCGGACATTACCTTAGGTCCTTTGCTACACCTGCCCCGAGTGTGAGGCGCCCTCAAAGAAGAACCAGGTAGGAGGGGCTGAAGAAGGAGTCAGTGACAACCAGAATAAAGGACCTTGACTGTGACAAAGTAAATTGGGCTTCTGAAGAACTCTCCCAAATCAACAGTTAGACTTTTTTATAACAATATCAACTGGCTAAAACTCCTCTCTCCTTACCGCTACTCCTCCCCTCAACGGTTAGAAAAGGTGGGAGAGGAGGTGAGCAGGGAAGGAGGAGTAAAAAGGAGGAAATTACACACTTCTGGGGCTAGTTCCTGCTCTAGAAGAAGAGATCTGAGCACTAAAGAATGTGGACGCGCTGATCAACATATGGAAACAGACTTCCTAATTGCTGAATCAAAACTGCGTTTTGTTTGTTAAAATGACTATAGCCTTTTGAATTACCTAAGAAGGATTATGATATTCTTGAGGTTGCCAGAATTTTCATTCAGAGACAAAGTAAGAACTTCCCCCACTAGATAAATTTTAAAGGGACAGTGGGGGCCAAAGTGAAAGTGGCCTCCAGCTATATCCTGCCCATTCAATGTTCTCATTACATATCATAGTTACCAGTTGACTCGTCTATGTTGTGCAAAATATTTTCAATTATTTGTGGAGAAAAACTCTGCCCTTTCAACACAGCCTAGCTTAATGCATGACAGATAAAAATTGCTGAATAAATATTTTCATTTATTGGATGAATAACATAAGACTAAAAATCTCTTGTATTCAAGTTTGTGTGTGTGTGTATGCGTGTGTGCATGTGGGTTTGTGGACATCACATTGGTTTATCACGAGGGCCCACTCCTGGGAACATTATGAAGCCTTTTTTTCTCTTTTTCTCTGTGACTCCCCTTTTACCTTTAGGTCCTGAAGCAGAGGGCACCTGTTTATTTGTGTTCTTAGTGAGTGTGGCCTGGAAAGCAAGCAAGATTTGAATCTTCAAGGCCAGGCTGAGGGAAGGGCAGAAAATCAACATTACCCACAGAGTTTTCACACACAGCAGGAGGCAGCCTTCACCGGGCTTCCTTCCTGAGTCCACGGGCAAGGAGAATAGAGCAAAAAAACTCACGTGACAAAAAAACAAGGAGAGAAACTCAGGACTACAGCTCTAACACATGGACTTGATAAGCAAAGCAGAGTCCTCTCGGAAACTCCTGCAGTTGTCACGGTGGGTCACCAGTGTCAGTCATCTTGCTGGAGGACAGAGCCAGACCTCACACTGTTGGGGGCCCTAGGCCCTAGACCAGGACAGGCTGGACATTGCCTGAGTTGGGCAACACCGTGTCAGTCATTAAGAAGCTTGACTGTCTATAGGAGAATTCAGCAGATGATGGCTAGTGGGGTCATCTAAGGGCCTCATAACGTGCCTCTGCCCTGAGCACAGCCTTGGGTTTTGGCATTCTTGCTGTTTTCAAGACAAGGATTTCTGCTAGGTGGGCCTTTGTTGATTCTAAGTGACACTGATTCTCAAACTAGACGGCTAAAGTCAGCTGGTGCCCATTCTGAATACCTGAGCTAGGACCAGAACCAGGAGAAAGATGGACGACCACTATGAGTGGAATGCACGGTTGATATTCACTTCTACTGAGCGCCTCTGGGAACATCATGGCTTGGCCATACTAGGTCAGGATAAGGCTGGACTCTTAGTTCAGGTCAAAATTAGCCTATTCTATATTGCTTTGTATGCTACTAAATATAATGATATTTAATCATAAAAAATCTCTTCCTTAGAGCACACACACACAAATACACACACATGCACACTGTCTCATACACACACTCACAGCTATCACATCTTTAAAATAGAGTCCCACAGAGTGTATTTGATTAACCCAGTGTTATAATTTACAACCAATTTTCAAATTTTCATGAGGTTTGAAGGTGGAAGGCAAGACAGGTAGAACTACCAAATAAAAACCTGGGGGGTGGCCTTCAGTCTCCTTGTTATCAGCTCTCACAAGAAGGCCAGACACCGTCATTTGCTCCTTCTCAAAGCCTCTCAGTCATTCTCACTACCCCGCCTACGGCCCCAACACTTCATCGCGCCTCCATTCTTCATTCATATTTGTAGAATCAAAGCATGCATAAATGAGCAACCCTGTTTCCCCCCTAGCTTAGGAAACCTGAGTTTTAACTCCACTGTAATTCTGCTGATAGTAGCAAGATTCCAAACCCACAGATAATGCTACTCAGAAGCCCAATCCTCAGATGTGCATCTTCAACCATCCATAAAGAGAAGAGAAACCAATGAAAAAAAGAATTAATATTCACAGCTACCCTCTCCCTAATATTTATATTTATTCATTTATTTATTTCTAATGTAAGACTACAACTTCATTCAAGATTTATTCATTTACCTCATTCATTTTTTATTTTTTCATCCAGCAGATACTGAACAGCTACTGCTAGATGCATATTGACACCCTAATTAATAGGCAACATGATAAGCCACCTCATAGATGAATAGAGCTCTTTCTAACACACAAATGAGGAGTCCCTGACTAGTTCAAAAGTGCCCTTTATTTAAAAGTCTCAAGGACAATATCACATTTAATATACCTAAGTGCAGGCAAAGGAAATCAGTCTTCAGGGGTGTCTGTCCCTTCTAGAAAGTTCCTTGTGATCTTCACTGAAAATTTTTTGCCTCTAAAACACTTTAGTTGGTGATAGAACTGGATAAGTAAAAAAATCTTCAAAATAGGATATTGAATTAAAAAGAAGGAGGTTTTACTGGGAAGTTCATTTATTAATGTTACCATTTAAATCAGGAGGTCAAAATTCATGTCAATGTAAGGAAATGTCCAGGGACACCCATGTTATTTTTCTTGCCTCACCTTTCTCTTGTCATCTCACCTGGATCCACTGGTGGTCCCCACCCACAGATTACTTTGGTGACAGCTCTGGAACCAATTCCAAGGCTGGCAGGAAACACATTACCAGACACAGCTTCCCCTCCAGTGACGTTCACAATCACCCATAGAGCGTACTTGTGGCCTGGTCACAATTATTAGCATATAGCAGGACAGCTTAGGGGGCCCCGTGATTCTAGGATCAGAGCAGTAGTCTTCCCAACAGTGCCTAATACTGACTCGCTTCATGTTGGTGGACATAATGTATCCAAACTAACCATTGGCTTGGGTTTTTACTTTTCAACCAATGCCTTATTGTAATATAGCTACAGTTACCAGTGGCTGTCATGAATTATTGGTATCAAGGATAGTGTTGAAGGGATAAATGAAGGATTCAAATAAATTAGTCAGAAAGGAGAGGAGACAGAGTTAGATTTCCCCCCGAGATCCTGGCCCATTCACCTTAGTTAACTGCTTATAAATTGTTGGGCGTGCTTTATTGTGTTAAGGACAGAAAAACACATCTTGAGATGAGAAACAATCCTATTGACTTTGTAAGGCCCTGCATGTTTTGGCATTGACCCAGAGGGACAACGTCCCATTTTAAATCTCTCCTGTGACTGTGCATTCATAAGCACCAAATGAACAAACTTCATTTTGAGTACCGCCCTGATCTTAAACTCAGTGTATATCAGGCTGAGACAGATGCCTGTCCCTGTCTCCATCTCTGGACGCCATGGTTTACAGGGTAATCTGGAGTTAATTCCTCCTTTTCTCTTTGCATTTCAGGCAGAGTCAAGTGAGGGATCAGGACCTCAGAACAGAGAATTAATTTGGGTGACATTTTAAGTGTTCTTCATCTATTGAGATTCTTGCTCCTATTTTTCTGCATAGTTGATCCAATAGGTGGTGGTTCTCTTGGTTAGATGCCCAGGGACATCTCAAAAAATTGATAAACTTTCTGACCCCCTTATGGACAAGGCCTCTTGTAGAATAATTCATATCTATTACTGAACTTGTAAATTATTCATCTTTTGATTAATATGCTAATTAAGGATTTGCTGTTAAAAAGGTATAAATATCTTTCATTGCCTAAAGTAACTAGAATAAGTAATTACTTAAACATTATGATTCTGATGTTAAATAATTGTCACTAGAGAAAAAGGAAGGGAAAGATACAAAAATATGCTTGATGTAATTTCAACCGTTGGACCAAATGACGATATTTTACGTTGTTTATATAAACATATACATATGCTTTGGAAGACTTTAATACTTGTTTCCTTTTATACAAGTCATTTCAGTTTTCACAACACTGACAATTTAGAATAGTAATTTTACTCTCCTCAAGCCTTTTCTTTTAAAAACAGAAAATATAAACTATTTCAAATAGTTTTCCTATAACTGTATGTATTTTATTTTAACATTTATTTGATAACTAATTTTTAAATGGCCATTATTACTAGATGTGATGCAAAGTGCTAGGGATGCCAAGTGAATAAGGCTGTCGAGTGACCTGTGCGAATTGCAAATTATTCTGGGGCCTTACGGTGACCACTGGTGGATAGAATCTTGCACATCGCCTTAGACAACAATCTCTAAACTTCATGAAACATTATTTGTTTCCATGTAACTTTATTTGTTAAAAAATATCTTTGGTTCATACCCTGTAATACATGTGCATTTATTCTTAAAATAAATACATGTACTATTATTATGAGCTAATATTTTATTATTTTTATTTATTTATTTATTTATTTATTTTTGTGGGGAAGACCAGCCCTGAGCTAACGTCCGTCGCCAATCCTCCCCTTTTTGCTGAGGGAGACTGGCCCTGGGCTAACATCGTGCCCATCTTCCTCCACTTTATATGGGACGCCACCACGGCGTGGCTGACAAGCTGTGCGTCGGCGGGCGCCTGGGATCCGAACCGGCGAACCCCAGGCTGCTAAGGCGGACTAAACCGCTGCGCCACCGGGCGGCCCCACGAGCTAATATTTTAAAATTAATTTTGGCATAAGAGTCTAAGCCTGGGCGTTCCTAAATTTGCACGTTGATGAATACACAGCAAAATTTGACGACCCATGTCTTTGCCTTTAACACCTTTTGGCCTATGGATCTAACTCACTTATTGTTTAGTCTTAGTTTTACCTTGATTGTAAAGAAAAATGTAATTTCTGGGTTTTAACTGTTCATTCATCCATCCACTAATACATTATATGCACACTTATTTATAAGTTAAACACACAAGTGCAAAATATCCGTTCAGGATGGATATGAAATGAATAATTGTGGCTATAAATACATAATTAAAAGTCTTATTGATCATTTTAGTTTTTTGCTGTTATTGTCTACATTATGACTGTAACTGAACCTGAACAAGGAGCGGAAGAAATGTGAATTCTGCCATGTTCTCACTGAGGACTTGGTAGTATAATCTTTAATCCACAATTTCTTGTTAACATTCTCAAGCCACTTGTGCATTTCTCTATGTGTTACTTAACACAAACTAATATAATCTGTAAATCCTGTTAACTAGGCACACTGTGACATAAACCAGTAGGACAAATGAGCCACTGGAGGCAAGGTTTCCATCCTTCTGTGTCAAGGAATCCTACCCTTCCCTAGGCACAACTCAAATGTCAAATATGACATTTGGTTCTGGATGAAAGTACCAAATATTAAAAATCAAATATTAATAAAGAGTTTTTAAAAATTTAGATAAAAATTGCATAGAAAATAATAGAATTGCAAAGTTAATATTTTCTTCCTGTAATGTAATAGGTCCCCCTGCACATCTGAG
The DNA here is from genome assembly GCA_031878705.1 of Tapirus indicus. Lineage (NCBI taxonomy): Eukaryota > Metazoa > Chordata > Mammalia > Perissodactyla > Tapiridae > Tapirus > Tapirus indicus. The sequence continues at coordinate 4,096,157 of CM062923.1, read as the reverse complement.
AAGTGGGTACATATACATTTAAGAACATAACAAGCAAGTACAGCACAAATGCTATTTTCTTGCATTAAGATGCCCCTTATTCTGCCAGCCTGAGTCATTTCCTCTAAAGCTTCATGGCTTTTACTCTATCTCATTCATGATATCAGTTCACTTCTATGTAATAGTAGCTAATGCATAATAACTGCTAATCACAGGTAATCACTTCACATCCTCCTGTGATCTGGTGGCTGCGAAGATCAGACGTTTTCTCCTATTCATGTTTGCATCACCACAGCCCCCAACTACAAACCAAACCCCAGGAAGGTTCTTAGTAAATGCTAATGAAAGAATGATCTGAAGCTTCCAGTGATTATCATGGCAAGAAAGGACAGCAGATTTCAGACCCCAAGTTGCAGACTGTAATAAGACAAGGAAAAAATGGAGAGTTATGTTTTTTGGTGCTGAGAGAAACCCTGACCCAGGATTCATCATTTTTATCCAGAAACTCTCAGCAGAAGTTAATTGATACAGACAGCTCTTTCTTGTGAATCTTTTTGACTCACTGTTAGAAGCATCTTCAAATTCAAAGGGAAGAGATTGTAAACCATATTTGGGGGCAGTGGAGGTAATTTTTCTGGATCAAGATAGAAAAATATGACTGAGTAACTTGAATACTGCTTCTCTTACTGTGTATTTAACTCTAGAATAGCACATAGTGGACTCTGAAACCTGACATGCCCAGATTGAATCCCTGACCTATTATCTCTGGCTTTGTAAAATCGGTTAAGTTATTCTCTCTCTCTGTGCCTCAGTTTCCTCCTCTGTGAAATGGGACCAGATACGCCACCTACCAGGTATGGTTGTAAACTTTGCGGGAGATGATGAGTATTAAGGATTGGGTACATCATAGCTGCTTGTAACTGCTGGTTTTCCTCTGCTCTTTGCCTTCCAAACTCTCAGCGAGTCAAACAAAAAAGACCTTCGAACTAGATCTTTGAGCAAGAACCAGACAACCTATTACCAAAATTATTCCATTAAGAAAAAAAATCCATTTTTTAAACATTAACTAGTTAGCCTAAGAAAACAATTTAGGAGCTAACCAGAGCCTCTAAAAGTACACACAGTTTTCCTACAATGAAGAAATGCATAAATCGTGGAGGAGGAACATCCCCATAGTAATTGTTAGAGAAAGGTACAAGAGAAAAGCAGACAAGTGGCACATACCCGACAAGATGCTTTCTTGAAATTCACCGTATCCCATAGCATTGTTGGTAAAATATTATGGTAAAACTCTTGTGAATTTCTATATTTTTAAGGGCAAAGCCTGTCAAGTGGTTCATGAGCTGAAAAACAGAGATCAATGGCCAAAGAATGGGGAAAATCTGAGGACCTAAAAGGGATTTAGGGAAAGCACGTGCACAGAGTTTACACACTGAGCTGTCAGGGCAACAGTGGACATTCATAAAGTAATGTTGAGTATATCTGAGGTTTTACAATTTCTTTACTGTGTTGTATTTACTTCATTTACTGAGGCAAGATACAGCCTAATGAACAGATGCCTTGCAAATGCTTGAACTCCAAAAGAAAAAACAATATTTGCAAAAGATTACATGAAAAATTAAAACAGAGAAAATTAGTTGCTACAGTACCTTTTTCCTGATGAGAAAGGGGGTTGGACATGGAACAGGCATTTCTCACCTTATTTGATCCCATTATCTATATCTTTGGTTCTTAACGTTTGGTCCCTGGACCGTTAGCATCAGCATCCCTGAGAATTAGTGAGAAATACAAATTTTCAGACTCTACCTAAAACCAACTTGATCAGAAAATCTTGGGGTGGAGTCCATTAACCCATATTTTAACAAGCCCTCCAGGTGATCCTGACACACACTCAATTTGAGAACCCCTGGTCCATACACTGGACACATTTGGAATGTGAATTACCACAATAGCTTTCACACCATACAACTCTAGGATGGGGGAGTTCCAGCAGAGACTCCACCTGTGATGGTTTCTATAACATCCTCTCTTCTCACCTGTCTTTTGATGGTGAGTTTCAAAATGTATTCCTACACAGATAGATAAACATGGATGTAGCTACAGATATTAGACACAGACAGATGAAGATCTGTATCCCAGCTTCGAATTCGTTATTTATCCCAGAAAACAGAACTGTGCTTGAGCTGCCATAATGGAAACAGACTTAGACCCATGTGGAATATGATTCTAATACAGATTGCTTTCTTTCTTCTCCTCTCTCCCTTGTCCTCCTTTAGTCCTCCAATTTTCCCCCATCTTTCTAAACTGATGGTTGCTTCGTCAATGTAGATGAGATGAGGATGCAGATTAAGGAATCTCATAGTGAAGGCATCTAACTTTCACCAATCCATTTATTTAACAGATGAGAAATCCAAGGCTCAGAGAGAGGTTCATCTTACTCAGCTGGGTCTCTTTTTTCTGTTTAATGATGCTGGAAAACAATACCATTCCCTCAGGGACTCTAAGCAGAGAACAGCCATTACTGCCGCTCACTCTGTATTTAGACTTCTTGATGACAGTGGACAGTAGAGCTGAAGTTAACTAAGGTGAGGACTTAATTCTGTTCTCGGGCTTCAGGCTTTTTAATTTTCTTAATGAAGGACACACTTTCTGAATCTTTAAGGGAATGAACTTTCTAAGTACTTATAAAAATAAACAAAAATATTTAGACTATTATTCTGAAGAATAGTTGCATTAAAAGTATTAATCAATCTACACTATGGAAAACTTGTCTATGAAAAATACTTGATGTTTTCTCAAAAAGTAAAAAAAAAAAAAAAAAAAAAAGGAAATATTTTTGTTCACCAAGCTTGATGAATAGACTAGGAAAGCTTAATTCCTTTTTTTATCTCCAGGGATCTGCATAAAGTGTGGTATATAATAGACGCTCACTCAATTTTTTAATTGGATGAGTGAATAAATGAATACAGAATAAAGCAGCTATTTTTATGAGTTGAGTCTCAATGGCTAAGCATTCATCCATTCAAGGCTTCTTATCACATCACCGCCTGAGACAGAAGGTGTTATTTGATTCAACAAGTTACTATTGGGTGCCTAGTATATACTCAACATAGATTCTAAACAAAAAAATGTCAATATATGGTGATAAATATGACAAAAATAGTATTCATGGGGCACTGAAAAAATACAGGTGACATGGTTTATTTTTTCCAGAGGATCAAGAAATTCTTCCACCTGAAAGTGAAATTGAAGCTTGGTTTTGAAGAGTAAGTGGAGAAGGACAGTGTGTGGAGAGTGTTCCAGGAGCTAGGAATGCTAAAGCAGGCATCCTTCCTGCTGTATTTGTTGAATGAACAATGGTGGTCCAATTTCTGGAACCAAATGTAATTTCTTATCACACGTTCTAAGGAGAGTGCCACATAGACCCAATAATGTATTTACCCCAAGCCATCTTCTGAATGTTTCCTTGGATGCTGTGTTTAGATGTCCTCCAAGAAACCAACTCCGGCATGAACTAATCAAGTCCTTCTGAGTGCACACACCTCCCCTTAGGCAAACGAAGTTACCTTATTTTCAGTAATAAACTGCCTGTTGTTCTCTTCCCTCCCAGCACCCCCAGCACCATGGTGATCTTTTCCACGATTGTATTAAACACAGTAGTTCTAGGAATACCTTCCGCTGTAGTTGCCATTGTTACAGAAGTGAGCTTCGCACATACACACCCAGACCTGCAAGATTTTATCTCAGAATCAGTGTTGAGTTATGAGATTGCAAGATGGCCAGTTTGGTGAGGAAATAAGCAGATCTAAGCCAGACTAAAGAGACGCGAAGCGGCAAGACCTGAAGACCGGAAACCCCGGCTGGGAGGTTGCGTGTCGGGCACTGAGCTGTGCAGTTCGTGGATGATGGCCCGGGATCGCTGCGGTAGCACACACTCGCAGAAACACGTGGCTCCACGATGAGCATGCACGCAGACCAGGGAAGAGGGAAGACTTCTCACTCATGGCCACGTTCTTTGAGAGAGTAGATTTGCAGAGGTTAAATTACAGTTAGAATTTTGGGAGACATTTTATAATGCTCATTAAAAAGATTAAACCACACAGAATGCCCCTCTCACGAAGAACTGCACTAAAACCAGCAACTGCACCATTCTATTGGGTAGATTGGTTAATTTGTGGATTAAATGACATTCTCTACTATAACCTGTAGCAAGTGAGTAACCCTTACTATTTATTAACTACTTCCTTTGCCCCACACGACATATCAAGTAGACACTTCATATCTCATTCATATAACACCCTCTGAGGTAAATATTTTCTCTATTTTAATGAGTTTAGGGAACACAGGGATTGTTTAACTTTTTGAAATTCCAGTTAGTAAGTTAAAGAGCTTTGATTCAAACTCAGCTGGTTTTAAATCTTTCCTCTTCTGTCCATACTCGCATTTGGAGGGTGTTCTGTGTCTACACTGGCCAGAGGCACAACTGTGTGTCTTCACCCCCTCACTCCTTACCCTTTCTCCCTGTCATGCATACCTGTCTTGGGTCTTGTGTCACCGGACCACTCTGAGCCCCAGTTTCCTTGTTTTATAACATGGGCTAATAATTCTTACTGCACAGGGTGGTGGGAGGGTTAAATGCTGCACACCTGTGGAGCGCCCAGCGTGTGCCCGTGGAGGTTCTTCTCTTCCGAGTGATGTGCCTGTTTTCAAAACCCGCTCGAAGGGATGTGCTGCTTCTTGTGGTGGTTGTTGCTGTTTGTGATTATGGAGGGACCACCCCTCCCTTCGAGGTAACATGCTAGGTTCTGGCTACAGGAAGGTGAACGGGGAGCATCCTGTGACTTCAGGTCTTCCTAAACTGGGTGCAGGGGGCCCTTAAAGTCCTCCGTGTGTTGAGCTCTGTCAGGTCACAAAGGGGCAATTAGTTTGCAGGCACATCTTAGGGAGAGTGTGCTCTTGGCTTTACATACCTTCTCTTTCCCTTTTCATTGCCTTATGCTATTATTATCTAGTGCAAAGCCCGAATAGATGTTGGTAAGATACAGTCATCAGGGCATAACAATTCATCAGAAGATTCTCCTCTGTATCTTACTTTTTTAAAACTATATTGTTGGTTTATAAAGTACATAAAGATAGAAACAGTTGGATCTACTACTTTAAGTAAGCAAAAAACAGTATCTATTTGCCATTTCTTGCCGGCTACATGAATTTATAGCTTCCACCTATTTGTAGACAACATGATGGTTAGGACTTTTAAAGAATGAGTCCCGGCTGCACAGAATCACTGACACTTGCTGAAAAAATGAGGTCTGTCTGAAATGCACCTTTTCCATTATCCTTCCTCTGATTCTGTCCACATATTATTGCAATTTCATTTTCTGTGTGTCATCAAAGCCAGTGCTTTCACTCTCAACCCCGGAGACGGAGCGCAGTGCAGGGCCTTCAGCAGGCGAGCACAGGGTTGACAAACACCAGCCCCGCGGCCCAGTGGCCCCGCTCTGCTCCCTCCAGATGTTAATCATCCTGCACTCACTGGTTTGTAGCAGCTCCTCTCTCCACCCTGGAGAGAAAGATCGCAGGGAGAGAGATAACAGAGTCGATTTTTCCAGAGTAAAAGCTCTCAGAAATAAACATTCCGAAGCATTGTATATAGGCGTCTATTTTTCTTTAACCTAAGATTGCAAGCAGGCAAACATTTCTTGGGGAGTCCTGATAGCACAAATGTGGTTTGCAGAGTAGAAAGGATTTCTCATGTTACCATGGGGACACCTGAGAAAGAAAAAATATAACCTTTCCCTCCCCTTAGCTCCTAGGATAAGTGCAGAGCTTGAAGCCTTTTATCTGTGGCCATTTATTTATTTTTATAAAAAAAAGCACAACCTGCCTCATTTCCTTTCTTTACGGTTTTACGAAAGACAGCATCTTTGCAGAAGCTGGAGTGAAGCACTCATCAGCCTTGGCTTAGACAGACCCAGTTGGACTCCAGTGCCCTCACCCACTTCAGTCCCCAGGCTGGGTGCCCACCCTCGGTGGGGGCGCTGGCAGATGGATCTGTATTCCATCCCTGACTCCACTGCTTCTGAGACGGGCGACTGTAACTCTGCCTTCCTTGCAACTGAGAAAATGTTCGTCAAGACCCTGACCCACGGAGGTGGACTGTCACTGAATGTGAGGTATTATAAATGAAGTGACTTCTGACCTAGCATAAACCTCAGTGGATGACACATCCACCCTGACTTCTGAGTCACAAGAATCTGACCATCTGTAAGATTCACTCACTCAAAAAGGAGGAAATTCTGTCCCCCAGGAGCAAAGAGGGCAGTTCATAATTGGGAACCTCTTAGAAGGCATGCTTAAGAATATTTCTGTGTCCTGTGGAATCAGGCATCGCCAGCCCTTGTGAGGGAACATAGAGCATCTGAGGAAAGTCGACAACTTTCTCAGGAAACAACCCATTTCAGCACAAAATTGATCTTGATGTACAGATCTGTCTAATAAAATGAATCTGAATTTATGAATGAGGAATGAGGGACCTCATGCTTGAAGTGTTCAAAAACATCTAGGGAGAATCCGTCTGCAGAGCAGGTAGAAAGCGGCCAGAAAACGTGGCTCCCACCCTAACAGTGAGAAAAAGCTAATAAATGACAGAATTATAACTTTTCTGAGTCCACTAGTGAGCTGACAAGCCCCGCCCGGAAGAGATGGGACGCAGAACCCCGTTTGCCTTTGGGGAAGCTTGGGCCGTCAAGGTATCTGATAAGAGGAAAGCAGCCAACAAGTCACCACCGTGCTGAGAGCCTGGCTAGGCCGAGACCCCAGTGTAGAGAACCTGGGACCCCAGACCCAAGGGCAGCCTCGCTCAGGCGCGCCCCCTGGTGGTGCAGACGTGCAGGTGCTGATTGGCTGCCGCTGGGGAGGGGCTCAGACACCTCACCTCTCAGAACTCGCCAGAGCCCTCAGCCGCTGGGGAGGGGCAGGAAGACCTCCAGGCCCGGAGCCTGAGAAAGCATTTGCTACTTCTTGGAGGGGCAGACGCAATGCTGTCTGTCCCTGGGGAGGCGGGGTGGAGAGGGCGGCTCTCTTGGCTCAGGACCCTGTCCTGGTACCCTGGGTTCTGCTTCTCCTAAGGGAAGGTGGGTACCCTCCAGCCCAAGACCTCCCCAGATGTGAGCCCAGCACCGAAGAACACACAACTCCAGTCTACCCACAACGGAGGGCCATGGGCAGGGAAAGGGACCCCCTTTGGGGTGCAGGCATGGGGGGCATCTAGAGCCAAGGATGGAGCAACCACCCTGCGAAAGAAAGCACAGAGTCTCTGTCAGTGCGCCCCCGGCTCCAAGCACCCAGCAGTGGGTGGTCTTCTCTGACCTCATTGACCTTTTCTTTTACATTTTCACCACCTTCTCCTTTACTATGGAAGTCCCCCTGAACCCTGTGAGTGCTTGACCCCCCTCTTTCCACAGGCTGTGCTCTTTCGGTATCATCCAGGCTCAGGGCGATAAGGATGGAAACTGCTATTTTCTCCCACTGGTCTTCACACGTGGAGTTATACTCCTAGGTTCATTCCATTTCTGTTGGGTGGCTAGATCAATGGATATAGATCTACAGATATAGATCTATAGATAAATTAGTATGTACTATGTCTTTAAAGATATGGTATTAGACACATGTCCAATTGATGTTGTTAAATCATCCAGTGATTTTAATACTGTATCATTAGAAAGTATATTCATACTGGTAATTATTTTCCATAAAATGTGTTTTTTCTGATATTAAAATTTATACACTAGCTTTGCCTTGGTTGGAATTTGCTGGAATATTTTTTTTTTTTTTTTACTTTTTAAAGGTATCTCTTGGTAAAATCATTTAGTGATTTTTTTTTAATTTAGTCAGATTCTATTCCTCTTTTCACTGCTCTGTTCAGTCCATTATTTATAGTGTAATTATTCAGATTCGCATCTTATCTGGTCTCCTCCATCACTCCTGTTCTATGTGTCCTTTTCTTTTCTCTCTTGTCTTTTCTGGACGATTTTTATCATTCTTTTCTTTTCCTTCTTTGAATGTGGGAGATATAACCTCCCTTCCTAGTCTTTTAGTGCTTGACCTGGAATTACACACTAATTTGTGTCCCAATTCGTCAGAGTATGAAATTTATGAATATATTTATTCTCCTTCCTGAAACAGAAAGACTTCAGAATTTTAGGTCCTTTTATCCTTTCCTGATTATAAGTAATTGTTTTGTGTATTTTATTAACATTACATTTAACCTGATAAAATGTTGTTATTATCTTTATATGTCAAAGTTTATTTACATTTACTCACATATTTTTCATTGTCTTTACTCTTTATTCCTTCTGGTGTCTCAGAACTTTCATTTGGGGTTACTATCCTTCTACCTGAAATACAGCTGTTATAAGTTCTTCTGGGGCAGATCTGCTGGTGGTAAATTCTTCCATTTTTTGTTTGTCTTAGAATGTCTTTTTATTTTTTTTGTCATCATTTTTGAGTTAGGTCATAGAATTACAGGTTGAAAGTTGCCTTTTGTCAGCACATTGAAGATATCTCTCTGCAGTCTGTTTTTTTGTTGATATTAAAAAATTCTGTCCTGTTCCTCTTTTCGCAGATATGGATGTCTTTTATGTCTAGCTATTTTCAAGATTTTCTTTTTGCCTTCGGCTTTCTGCATTTTAATAAGACTGTGTCTACGTGTGAAAATTAACTTACTTTTTGGTCACAGTGCAGGGTGGAGGTGGGGAGGACGTTTGCTTTGCTGCATCCTCACGGGGAGGGGTGGGTCCTCTGTAGTCCCGCCTTTATGGGGAGACGTTCTCCTGTGTGACTTCCCACGTCAAGCTCTGTCTCTGCCCCTCTCACCTCCTGCACGAAGAAACCCAAGCTCACAGTCCCTGGGTTTCCAGATGGACTTGGGCATCATCCTGATTCCTTCTCTGTGTCCAGTCTTCTCCTGGACCACAGGCTACCCTTCATTCTCTGTATTTGTGTGTTCGGTTGATTACCCAGTGCTGTACAGTTTTATTTGTTTGTTGGCTCTCAGATCACTCCTGGTGCTGCCCTGGATTCAGGTCCTTATGACCTTTCTCTATATCACTTTCAAAGTGACCTGAGAGTCCGCTCCTCGTAGCCCCAGAAGTAGATCTCAACCTCATACACACTGCTGCCTGTGGTCTTTCTAAAACACAAATCCAGTCAGCTTATATGTCTTCAGTGCTTTCCCATTGCCTACAGGATGAACTCCAAGCTTCTTGGTGACAGCCAGCCTCGCCCGCCCTGTTTCACTCTGCCTGCTCTGATGCATCCCCTGTGACGCAGCCCCACTCGAAGGCTGCTGTCCCAGGTCTCTGGGCTTCATGCTCCACCCTCTGCTGATGCTGCTGCCTCTACTCGGCACGTTCTTCCCACACACACTCTCTCTCTCTCGTGTTTTGCAGATTTACTCCTTTTTTAAAGGAATTAACTCAAGAATCTGCTCTTCCACAGAAAGCTATCCTACTCTCAACTCTCCTCCCAAACTAGACTTAACCTTTCCTCCATTGGAGTCCCTCTGCTCCTACATTTCATTTGCTCTGACATCAGGGCATTTCACTTTGTTTTCCTGCCTGGAATTTTCTTCCACAAAATATTCTCATAGATCTCCCCCTGCTCAAATAAGATCTAGCCCTTCTCCACAATGTTATGAAAGAGCAGCTCTCCTCCAAACTCTTTCTTTCCTACCTTCCTTTATTTTCGGATTTGTAATTTTGTAACGCCCCTACTTTGCATGGCCCCATTCGGCATCTGTCATTATATAAGGGAATGGTCCACGAATTGAAATGAGATTAACTATGCTACGCTTTGATTTCTCTTACCTTAACTGGTCTCTAAGTTAGAACGAATGCCTTGTTATGTCCTAATCAAAAAGACAAAAGCCTTATAAAGTCCTCCCCTTATAAAAGGTATATACTCATTTTGAAATTTTGCACGACACAGAAAACACAAAAAAGACAAAAAAACACTCATAACTCACCACTCAAAGGCAACTATTTCTTTCAAGGATTTCTCCATGATTGATTTAGGATCCTTCTAGTGCTTATAGAGTTGTCATCATCCTATGTAAAGATTTGTCTTTCCTGCACTTTTCCATGTACACACCACATACATTTTCTCTGCAACTATAAACTCTTTATAAATATTATTTTAAAATTTCTGCACATTATTCCATTATATGGAAACATCAACGTATACTTAATTATTCCCATGCAGTTGGAACCATAGGCTGTTTCCAATATTTTATTAATATACATAAAAGTGAGATGTGCATTTTTTTGCATAAAGAATTTTTCCTATATTTTAATTTATTCTTTAGAACAGTCACATTTGGGCATAATTATCAAGCTAAAGAATATTGATTCTTTCAAGTTTCTTAATATATTACGAATTTTTTAAAAATAATCTTTTAAAAGATGAAAATTCAAATAGATGTGAACTATAATACCAGTTCCATTTCTCTTTTGCAAGAACAGTGAGTTGTTTGATTTGTATTTATACAGGTGAAATTATTAATACTAACTGTTAGTTTATTCACACAAGAGAAAGGATCAAGAGAGATTTTACTGTCCTTGCCCCACCTCGTGAACTCCCTAGAATAGTGAAGCCTAGGGCAATTAAACTCCAAAATTTCACCATACATGTCAATATAGATAGAGATTCTCTCTGCATCTTTTCTTACCTTAATGTTTTCTGGTTAATGTTAGCTTTAATTTTTTAAGCTCTTTTAACACTGCAGAGCTAGATAAATAGAAAGAGTTTATAACATGTTCTACCAATCTAATATACTCTATGTAATCTATATATGTATCATCTATTTAATTTATAATATATAGTTATTTTTATAAATAGGTATTCATGATCTATTGATTCTATGAACAGAAATTTGTTTTTAGCTATACTAATTTCTGGGGCATGACCTGCGTAGAGAAACCGCAACCTTTTCTGAGATATATTCTGCTTACAGTGATCACAGCTGAGTGGACGTGAGTTAACGGCTTACCAAGGCCACGCTATATCATAAACAAGCATAATTAACTAAGGTTAGCTGTGGCTTTCCCAGCAGTTCGGGAGAATCGTCCCTTCTATTTTCTTTACATTAGCTAAATATAGTTGTAGCAGACCTGAATCTGGATCACCACTAACTAGATGTCCCGAGGCAAACTGGGCTGACTTATAATCAATAGAAAATAAAGAATAAAAGCTATGGAAGTCATACAAAGGCTACATTTCTATAAATTATGTCAGAAAAAAAAGTCAAAGTGGATGTTAGTTCAATTTTTGATAATGCACAGCAAAGACTTGTTATGAATAGCCAAACGAGATTTAATCCTCACTTGATTTATACAATTAATGGTGGTTTTGTCTTCATAGGATAATTTATGGGTAGTTTTAAGAATCTCTTTTATTGGATAAAAAATAAAATTAGAGTGGTAAACAGAAACTCTAAAGAAATACTTGAAAGGTTTTTTTTTTTCTTTAAATGAGGCTTTTAAGAGGATTTAAAAAGGCTTACTTTGAACCCTATCTGAACACTCTGCGTATAATACAGTGCTTTTGAATCATATTGTTATAGCCCCCTGTTTTTCAACATCAACTTTTAAAAAGAGGTGCATCATTTATTTGTCTCAAACAACCTGAAAAACACTCTCCAGTGTCTTAAAACGTCTTGAGATGAGCAGTTGAAAGTAACATACAATTTTTTTAAGCAAGGGATTATGAATTTTCACTTTTACTAAAGAATCTATGTGCATTTAAAGAGGAGGGAAGTCCTCCTTCCTTGCCATTAATTGTCAGCTTTAATGCCATCAGCCAGCTCACCGCTTTTTTCCTGCCGTTGTAAACATCAAGGTCATTTTGAGGTTCTGCTAAAATAAAGATTATTATCTACAGAGTAGTATTAAACCAGAGTGGCTGAACCCTCGGGCTGTCAAGAGGTCTGAGAGATGAGCCACTCAGTTAATGCTGTTTTTCTATATAGAAAGGCGGGTTGCTGCTTAAGAAACATTCTTACAAAGTCAGAGGAACTGACAGTAACTACTACTGAAATGTTTCCCCTCTCTTGCTAATGTGTGCAATACCACTTTCTCAAAGCCCACAGGAAGGGGACGATGGTGGAGGGATGTGTCACTTGGGTCCTTCAAGAATCAGTTGCCAAGAAATCAACTTCCAGCATGGCGGCATGAGGGGCTCCACTGACCCGCTCTCCAGTAAAACCCCAGAAAAATATTTTAAGAAAACAACCATCCAAAGGCTCTGGAGCCGGTCCTAGGGTTGAATAGCAAATGAGGAAATATCTATTCAACCAAATATTCCCCTTGGGGATCCACCATAGCATTTGAATTGAGATCCTGCTCTTCCCAGGCAGCTCCCAGCCAATAACTAGGCAAGACTACAGTACACACACCTCTTCTGCCCCACATGGACTCATTTACAGGCAACTTTGTCCTGGGGTTCCCCCTTGGGCTGCGGGGCTATCTGAGTCTCTTCCCTCCCAATCCTCCACCCTTCACCCTCTCCTTTCCCAGGGGCCTGGCCTTCACTGTGCTCTGACTCCTGCTCCCTCTCCCTCTGTCCTTCATGGGAATGACCCTGACAATTTTTCCCTCCTAATATCACCTTGGCAACTGTTACTTTTTCTCTTTTGATGTCCATGAGTCCAACATGCTCTTTTGTTTAAACAGCTTTATTAAGATAAAATTCACATACGATACAATTCACCTGTGTAAGCACACAGTTCAATGAACTTTAGTATATTCGCAGATACGCGCAGCCATCACCACAATCAACTCTAGAACATTTGCTTTCCTTCCTCCCTAGTCCCAGCCCCAGGTAACCTCTAAACTTCTGTCTCTGTAGATGTCTCTATTCTAGTCATTTCATATATATAGAATCACATGTGGTCCTTTGTGACTGGTTTCTTTCATTTAGCGTAATGTTTTCAAGGTTCATCCATGTGGTAGCGTGCATGTATCCATACTCCATTCCTATTTATGGCCAAATAAAATTCCATTATATGGATATATCATATTTTATTTATCCATCCATCTGTTGATGGGCGTTGAGGTTGTATCCACCTCTTGGCTATTATGAATATTGCTGCTATAAATATTCATATATAAGCTTTTATGTGGACATAAGTTGTCATATTTCTTGGGTAAATACCTAGGAGTGGAATTGCTGGGTCATATGGGAACTCTATGTTTAATCATTATAGGAACTGACAGACTGTTTTCCAAAGTGGTGGGACAGTTTCACATTCTCACCAGCAATGCACAAGTATTTCAATTTCCCTATATCCTAGCCAACTTGTTATCTGACTTTTTGAACCCAGCCATCCTAACAGGTGTGAAGCGGTATCTCAATGTGATTTTGATTTGCATTTCCCTGGTGAATAATGATGCCAAGCATCTTTTCACATCCTCGTTGGCCATTTGTAGACCTTTCTCAGAGACTGTGGCTCTGTGGACTGATTCCTTTCTGAGGTCAGTGTTTGATATTAGTTCTGACCCTAAGAGGGCTCCACGCAGCTGTTTTATTCCCCAGTTCTCTCTGCAAACAAACTGGCTAATCATCCAGGCTGTATCTTCATTAGATCTATGAGGTTCCTCCCAACTACCTCTCACCACATCCTCCACTGCCCTGGAGAGTGCCCCATAGGCTTGACTTTCTCCACATTTGATTGCAGATGAAGTCAGTTATTTCGGGATGAGATCAGGAACTATCTGCTTTAACGCCTGTTTCTTCCCCTAAACATCTCCCCAGCCAGGGCTCTGGAGCTGCAGGTGGGGACCATGGCTAGCTTCTCTCTGAGTGACACCACACTCCAGTAGCTGAGTGCTAGGTGGGGTGGGGAAGGAGCCACATGAGGTCCTCTCAGTTTGTCTCTCCTGGCCTGGGACCACCACTCTCTAAAGCAGAGCGGGGACCATGGGCCACACCCAAGGTGAAGCCACTGTTCTCAGAGTGGGAACTGCACTTGCCCAGGACTCAGCCCCAGCAAAGTGTAGCTGGAGGCAGTGGAGAAATGCCACCATCCTGCTACTCCAGAGGAGAAAGCCCTCCCACAGGGAGCTGAGGAGAGGGGCCCTGGGCGGAGAGAGCCTGTGTTCTGCAATGTCTGGAGTGGAGTCTGCCTCGCTGAGCTGGGACGAGGAGGGAGGGGCGGTCTTGGTTCAAATACCACAGACTCTTGCCTTTCTTACTGACTTTTTTGTAGATGTTCTTGAATAGATGTTTCTTCATTTGCTATTTGTACTTAGTACCACTTCCAGAGGCCTAAACTAGTTGTTTTTTATAGTTTTCACCAGTGCGTAGGGGGTGAGTGGAGCTCCTCACACCCTCACGCTGGTGTATCTCTTCTTTCATTGAGAGATATTATTATATGCAAACGGGACTAGTTTGGAAACCAACCAACAAACAGACATTGGATGACACAGTATCTGCTACTCAGAATTATAATTACGATTGCACGTGTGTCATGGAGGGAGAGTGATTCTTGCTGTGCCTAACACATGGTAGCTACTCATGGATAGCTCCCTAGATAATGAGGGAGCTGAGAATGGTGGATTGTTCTTTTAGTAGCAGCCAAAGGAATGGAGAGAAAGAGCTTCCTTAAAAAGCTTGTGCTGGTGCAGGTGCGGGGGAATAAGATCTCTAGTTTGCCCGAAGCACTGACTGGCTGTGATGAGGGACTCCTACCACGAGAGCTATGGCCCCTGCCCTCCAGAACATTGCAGATTAGTTTAGCAGACGAGATGCTGACTCTCCAAATACTTGAGCTTTAAGGTCACTTATGGATCCTCTAGTACAATGCCTTCATTTTATAAAGAAAACGAAGGCTTGGGGATTAACTTCTGTGACTGCTCTGATAGAAGGGATCTGACCTCCAAGGGAAACCTCCTGAACTGACCCAGTGTCTTTCCATAAAAAACTATGTTGTGAAGCTGTCTGTGACTCGTGTTCCTGAGAGGCTATTACTGCGGGGATTCAGAAGCCCGGGCCGTCGCTGTAGGTGGTGTGATCGAGGAACTCTCCCGGGGGAGAGGTGGAATTTCATCTGAGTTGTAAAGCGATGGTTCTCAACCTGGCTACACAACAGAATCACCTGTGCAGCTTCTAAAAATCTCTATGCCCAATTCTCACCCCGTGGCGGCATGTGATTTAGTGTTTTCCAGGTTAAGAAGCACTGCTGTAATAGAAGGATAGGAGTGATCAGCAAAACTTGGAGGAAAGTATTGCAATAGGGAAGATGCCTTACCAAATGCAAAGGAATGGAGACACGCATGTCGTTTTGAAAAGACTGCAGATATAGACATTAGATACATTTATTATTGAATGAATCAAGACTGCCTGCATACCTATGCGGATTCATTTTACAGTGGCCAAAAGCCACTAAATGCTTGGGGAGGGAGCGATGGGGCTAGATCTCTGTGTTAGAAGATTAGAAAGGGGATGATAGAGTCAACCTCCTCGAGCATGTGCCATGTCTCCCACATTTCCTGCCGTGACACTTCCTGCCATGACCTGCAGGTCTCTCTACCCGAGGACAGTTCTGTGGTTCAGTTCTTCTAGCTGGGAGTATTTCAGCCATTCTCCGAAGGATTCCATCTGCTCTCAGGCTCTGTCATCAATCTTGTCCATTTGGGGATGAGGACAATTAAGGTGACAGGATGAGAACTAAGATTTATAGCAGACCTTCCATGTGCATGTGTTTCATAAATTCTCTCTTTGAGTTTAGGAGCTAGCGGTATGTAAGCAGTCAGTAGGTATGGTGCTCAGCCATTGGCCAACCTAACTATTGGTTCCCTGAGGGTGATGTGCCAAGGCCCTAAGTCCAGGGACATCACTCCCTGGGGCTGGCCCTCCCTGCCTTGATTGTTTCAGAACACTCTGTGCATGTCCTATGATACATTACCATTGTGTGGAGACATGCACATTTTTCTACTAAACTGAGACCATTCCTTCTAAATTTTTGTATTTCTCTTACTTGGCACAAATAGATATCCAGTGGATATTTGTGTCATTATCCCCACTTTATAGAAGGGGACACTGAAGCTCAGGGAAGTAGCTTGCCCAGGGTGACAAAGTAATGTGTCTTTCCAATCTGACTACAGAATGCATGCTCTTACAAACTCCCTCCACTGATCCATGTTGGCCCTTAGGCTGCTTAGGACCGTGCCTCTCATGCCTGTCTTGTTTTTGACTAAAGCCAAGCACACCTGGAAGGTGGTAGGTACCAAATAAGTATTCATGCATTGATTGAATAAGATCTGCCAAAACTAGAGATCTGTCACTCCTCCAAAACTACGAGGAACGTGTGGTCGGCCTGCCTTGGAGATGTTGGCTAAAGGAGAAAACTCTCCGTGTTTACACTGTGACATGACCTAAGGAAGTGTGGGCCAACTCCATCAGTGGGTAGAATCAGGACCATGAAAATGAGTCACTGTGAAACAGATTTTGGTTCACTTCAAAAATTGTTTTTTCTGCAACTGGATCCCTGCAAACTGAAATGGATTTCATAATAATGAAAAGGATTCCATTTGGTTGGAGACTTTTCAGAAGAGGGGAGCTGACTACTTTCTTGTCTGGCATGTTGTTGAAGAAATCCATCTTCAGAAAAGAGGGGTGGGGGTTGACATGAGTTGCATACAATAATCCATGGGGGAGAGCTGACCGGCACCTGGACTCTGCTTCAATCCCATGAAAACAGTCTCAGTGGGGAAGAACTAGTCACCCATAGATGTCAAAGTTTATCTGGTGATTTTAATGGGCAGCCAGGATTGAGAACCACTGAATTAGAGGGTTAGACAGGAGGGAGGAATCCCCAATCCTGATTGTTACATCAGAATATTTCTAAAATATGGATGGATTCTCAGGTCACTCCCCGAAATGTCCTAGTTCAGAATTCTTGGGGAAGGGGGCGTAAGAAGGAAGAGGAAGAAACCTCTAACCTTAAAACCTCCCAGGTGATTCAGACGAGCCATTCTAGCCCTGAGATATAGACCAGCATCTGGGACATCTGGGCCAGAGCTCAGGACTAGTGTGACTTCTCCCGAGTGCCCACCTATGCTGGGGCCTGCCCAGGTCACAGGCCCTGTTTTAGCAGGAGCTCGGAGGGGCCAGCTCCATCCGGGTCTGGCTTATCCTGCTATCTTCTCTCCTAGGTTCACAATGTGCCTCAATCCAACCCCACTTATGCGGATTTTCTTGAGTTCTTTCAATGTTCTCCAAACTTGTAAGGTCCAGAGGGGCCTGCTCTCCCAGGAGTCAGCATGGTGCCATAAGGGAGGCACTCTTTACAGTCTCTGCTTTGACAGGAGAAGCTCCTTCTTCTGTGTTCAATTTGAATTTGCTTCATAGTGTCAATGCTCTCTGGGTGCCTGGCAGGTCAGCGTGACGAAAGGAGATTTGAAAAAGATTAAGTTATTCAACACCAGGCCTTTGTGAGCTACAGCGTGAGTGAGTGGGCATTTATTTTTATAATCTCTTTCTGCAGGACCCGAAGGCCTGAAAACTGGCCATTGTCCTTAACAAAATGAAGGCTGAAACCGCATGGGAGGACGAGTCCTTCCTCTGCATCGGTTAGTGTCGGTCATCGACCGCAGAGGCACACAAACAGAAATGCCTCGTTCATCACCAGCAGCTCTTGAGTGTGTCTGCAGTCAGCCTCTTGGGCTTCTATCTCGTCACAGGTAATTCCAGGTGAGTCACAGGACAGAGTCTGAGCCATCGTCCTCTTTTCTGGAATGCACCATTTTTTTAATCCTAATAAAATTTCTTACAACATATCTGAGAAAAGTTAATCATGCTTTTAAACAAATGTACAGATATAGATGTATTTTCTGGATATGCACAAAAGATAGTCAATATACACAGACCAACAGACACCTCAAAATGATGAATTGATAACTGTTTGCAAATCGTCATATACTTGCAATTACCTAACATCAAAGAGTTTTGGCTGAGTGTAAAATAAACTCATTTGCGTCTGTATTTTTCTTTTGTTCTAGGTCTCCTTGTCTCTACCACACAGAAGTGCAAAATCACTAAAGGCAAACACAGAATCATTATTTCTGGAATGTAGTCACCCAAACCA
Organism: Tapirus indicus; assembly: GCA_031878705.1. NCBI lineage: Eukaryota > Metazoa > Chordata > Mammalia > Perissodactyla > Tapiridae > Tapirus > Tapirus indicus. The sequence goes on along the minus strand of CM062923.1, from coordinate 4,078,036 downwards.
CTACCCACCCAGATGCTAGGTACAGGCATTGAACTCCAAGGATAATCACATAAACTCAGATCTCTTGGTTAGTTCCCAAGGTCCAGTTTAAATGCTGATGATGCTTGTGCATTGGCTTTTAAAGAAAACTCTTAACAGGAAACTCTACTGCTTTCCAGCAGGACTGTGCTTTAGATGAACTAAAATCTATCATTAATCAATCATAGAGTTTTTCTTTTTCAATAATGGTAAAGTTAAATACTGGTATTTTTACAAGGCAGATCATGCAGGCTAAGATTTGGTGTCATTGAATCTGTATCTATAGCTGGATACTGACTTGACCTTTTTTGCTGCTTTTGAATTGACTTCTGGAGATTACTCCGGTGATTTGTTGCTGTGTAATGTAACCTAATAGTTCAGTCAGAATCAGTCCATTCGGTGATAAGATAACCAGATCAGCTGGGCTGGTCATTGTTGTCAGTGCTTTGTTTTCATTCTTGGAAACAGAAGTTGAATTTTGGATCTGGCTTCCACACTTGGAGATGGGGCAGTATCTTTGCAGTGATGGAAAATTTCCATCCTTCACCTTCCAATATCACCTTGGTTCTTTTTATGGTTTGTTCACTGATGTATCTCTAAAATATGAAAGACTACCTGGCACACAGGAGGTGCCTAGTAAATATTTTTGATAGTTAAATAAATGCTATTGATTCCCATGTCCTCCTCCAGCCAAATCTCCATTGACTTCTGGTTCCACTAGAATATTTTCGTCTTGGACACCTTACTGAATATATTCCTTAGACACAATGCTTCCTAAGCTAAGACTTATTTTCTTCCTTGTGTTACTTTCTTAACCTCTTAATCCATATTTTTTAAATTTAGGAAATCCTGCACATATTTTAAGACTCTGATGAAAGATCACCCCTGCTGTAAAGCTTTCTCGGCTCCACTCCCACCAAGCTCTATTTGTCACTCCTCCTTCTATGTCACCAAAGTACATTGTTCATTCCACTCTTAGCCTTATCACACTGCATTTTTGTATGAATAATAATAATTATTATAATTATCATTTACTGATATCTCTGTGACTGGCATGAATTACTTATATTATTACAGACCTATTACAATAATCTTGAAAAATAGTACATATTATCTCCATTTTATAGATGAGAAGTTTGACATCAGAGAGTAAGCAGTTTATCTGAGGTCACACAGTGCTTCTGTAACTGGATTTGAACCAGAGCTGCTTATGCTGTATGTCCATATTTTTTACACCATAGCACCCTCTCTCTTATTATCACTATACATCTGTTTTATAGTTCCATAATTTAAGAGACCATAACTCCACAAGAGAATAGGCTGTTTCTTCCTCTTATTTATATTAATAGAGCCTCGAACAGTATCTGGTGCATAATCTGTGCTCAGCAGGTGTTTTCAGAATGTCTCTTCTTTTCCCCTCCCCAATTTCAGCCTAGATCTCTCTTCTTCTTTTTCTTTTCCTCCTCATCCTCCTCCACTTCTTTCTAGTTCTCATATTGATATCACACTTTCTCCACGCATATATACTTACAAACTTGTTGCTTCAGCCCTTCCTAAGAATGAAATAATTCTTTCCCATTACTCATGACACTTTGCTAAATTAGGTTCTTATTTAGGTTCAGGTTTTTGCAATTTCCTGTGAAACACTACCCACCTTCTCCTTCTCTCTGTCTCTCTCTCTTCTACCCCCAATTTACCAAACTGCTCTCAGGCTACTCTACCTCAAGTCCCATTTTTATAATCCACTTGGAAACCTCCATGCCCCCAACAGCTCCCCCACTACCCATCCCCAAAGCTAAGTGGTTTTCCCTAGAGATCATGGCTCGCAAAAGGGCAGCATCCCTTTTATCCCCCATGGAGCTGAGAGAGTCTGACCTTTCTTGACTGGGCTGACTTGTCTTCCTCATCTTCTCTGGCATCACATGAACTGCCACTTTGGATTCTGAGTGTCACATGATAAGTATCTTACCCACTGGCTTAAACTCAGGCACCTGGTATCAGAAATGGGCCCTGGATCTGCATGGTAACGTTCTCAGATTCTGTGCCTCTGTTCCACCGTCCCCCATGCTTCATGCTCTGGTTGGTCCGTGTTACTGTTCCCACACATGATTTCTCAATCCCTTCCATGTGCATTACTCCAGGGTTCACGCGAGGCTTACATTGTCCCTGTGCTCATGGTGACAATGGCCTGAAGGCAACAGAGAGGGTATACTTGCCTCCAGTTGGTGGACAGGAGGTAACGTGGTGTTGTGCAGGTCACCCAACCAAAGCACAGAGAGGGAGGAAGTGGAATTCATATCTCTTTCTTCTCCTGCCACGCCATGCTGCCTCCAGTTCCTGATTCTGCTTGTCTTCAGATCCCTGATTTGGTTCTTAATGAACCGTCTTGAGTCCTAGAGACTCTAGGTCTCCAGTTTAGTCCCCCGTCTTCTGAAATCACTATGGCAAGTCTGGACCTGGTGCCAATGACTTATGTAGATGTTCTTTTCAGACACTCACAACGTTAGAAGTAGAGTTATCTTTTGATTTCAACAAATTGTCTTCCAAATGCAAAACACTAAAAAGTTCTCAAATAATTTGAATGTAATCATTTTGATGATTGATAAGATTGTTCACAGCTAAAACTCATCAACTCTCTAATATCTACTTCAAATAAATGGTGCATAAATTTGGGGCAACTCAGCTAAACTTGCTTAACATCAGATTCTTTGTCAAAATGAGTACAATAAAAATAGCTAATTTTACTAGGTACTCTTCATGTACTGTCTTTTTCCATCTTCACAAATTTATGAGACAAATGCTATTATTAGTTCCATTTAATGATGAGAAAACAGAAACACAGAGAGTTTAGAGGTGTCCAGGGCAACACAACTAATTCCTGTGCTGAATTCAGGAATTGGATATATGAGCACATATTCTTAACCACTCTGTTAAATTTTACTGAACTAAAACTATTCCTACAGTCCAGTATGGTTCTACCTATTAAAATGATACAATGTTTGTTAAAATTTAGCTTATACACTGCTCATTATGATGAATTAGAGCTTCTATATACTTCTGCCTTATAAAACATGGATGCATTAACCTAAGTGAAATGTTGCCCTTAACTAATGTGTCTATATGACCATATTGGTTTAGACAGTCTCTGCTAAGAAGAACATTTGAACTCAAACTTCCCTCTAAAGATAGAAACATTTTTCTCTCAAAGACAATGACTTATGACTGAGAAATGAAGAATAGTTTCATGAGAACAGCCTACTACCAAACTGAAGTGCCCCACAAGTCCTTATCATAGTAAATGCTTCACATGGAACAACTAGCTTAATTCTTTCAATAAGCCTTTGAAGTACATATTACTTTCCCATCTTCCAGGTGAATAAGCTGAGGTACAGAGAAGTTAAGCAACTGGTCCAAAACTAGTGAGTAGTAGAGCAGGGATTATAGCCCCAGCAATTGAGCTCCCAGCCTAGGTTTTAGCCTCTTCATGTAGTGCTTCCATCTCAAGCAACGGGAAGAATTTTCAGTGAGGTCTTAACTTATACACATAACCTCAGTGTGGGAAAACTTCGACAGACAGAGTCATGCATTCATTTAATGAACACATGGTGAATGGCTCATCGCTGCACCATTCACTGGCCAGCTCCCCCTCCACATGGCCTTGCTGGCATCTCCAGAAGGAGCAGTTGGTGTCTGAGCCCAGTTCTCATCCTGGACGTCTCATTGCGTGTTCACCTTTTCCTTGCTTCTTCTTTATTCCTACATCTAAATAATACTTTTTTTTTTTTTTTTTTTAATTCTCCGTTCCAGCTCTAGAGACTCCTTACAACTGATCCCACCTTTGCTCTTCGTGGTTTTTGCTGGGCAATCCCTGAGGCAGGACTGGGCTTAGTGCTCCGGCTTCGTGGCTCCTGGATTCCCACAGGACACACCCTGCCTGACTGGATTCCAGTGCCTGGCACGTTGCACAGGTGGGCATGGCCACCACGCTCAAATAACACGAAGCCCAGTCATATACGTGTGAGCAGGAAATAACCACTATGCATTTATACTGTCTGTGGCACTTACCGTTTTAGAATGCCATTAAGGCAGTGGGTTTCAATATATAAGCTCCAGTGCTGGCTCTGTACAAGGACGTCCCTAATCCAATACATGACGAAAATAGACAAGGAAAAGATATAAGATTGGAATCTGTTTTAAGAAAACTCGTTTTACCTAAGACCAAGTTTTGTAAAAGCCGAGCATGTTTTGATTCACCTAAATCTGTCACTTTGGAAAAGGAACTAGGGATTAATTTTTCAACCAGGAACTGCGTCTCCTTTAAAATCAGATTTATTTTACTTTCCATTTGGGGAACATGTTCCTTTTAATGCCCAAGTTCTATTTAAGCAGCTTTTGGCTGAGGTTTAAATTAGACTGAAATATGATCTGCGCCGTGAAAGTGTCGCTCCATCTTTAATGCTGTGATCCTTTCACTTCTGAGCAGGCATCAAGAAGGGAGAATGAATTCATGCAAAAATGTGAGTCTGTGAAGAGGAAACCTTTGGATTATTTTCAGGATCCACAGAAAGATTCCTATCCATGTTCCTGACGTCTTCCTCCTGTTACCATTTCTTGATTGGAGGCAATATAGAGACAACATGCTGTTCCACCTCCTTGACGCAGTGTCTCCTTCCTCATGTCCCTTATTAAGAAGCAGCCTTTCGTTAGAGCACTTCAGTGACGCTCCTGTTAAGTGAAACACTGAATGGAGGATGCAAAATCAAATATATCACTACTGTGCCTGCAAAAGTTTTAATAGAAGAGATTTTGTAGCTAACTGGATAGACATGATTTTGCATGTTAACATAATCTAAACTTCTTGCTAATATAACACAATGCATGCAGGTAAGAACACCGATAGCTAGTGTACATTTTTACATGTCATTCCATTATCTAAAATGCATGCAGGTACTAGAAAATAATAGAAAGCTCATCCCCTCTATTAAATTTCAAGTATTTCCATGCTATATCATATTAGTTAATATGTCGTTATTGATTACTTTGTGCTCTATTTGACCTGAATTAAATGGTGCACATTGCAATCCATTGAATATAATACTCACCAAAATACATCTATGTACAGTTAGACATTGCTTAATGATGGGGACGTTTTGAGAAATGCATTATTGGGTGATATTGTCATTGTGCAAACATCATAGAGTGTACTTACAAAAGCCTACATGGTATAGCCTATTACACACCTAGGCTACAGGGGACTGATCTTATGGAACCACCATCATATATGCAGTCTGACATTGACCAAAACTTGGTTATATGGTGCATGACTGTAGTTGGAAAATAATATGATGTGTATACAGAAGTTAATATACAATCATGTGTCTAGAGGCAGCCACGGTAAAGTGTGAAGGAAAATTTGACTTAGCACCATAAAACGTGAACTTAAATTCTAGATCTACCTCCTACTACATGCACCCTTCTGAGCCTCCATGCGTTCAGTGCATTTATCTAGCAAATAAAGATAACAATTTATACGATGACACACATCTACGTTATGCTCATAAAATCTCGGATGGAAACATGTTTACGCCTCACCCGTAGCATCTTTCCTCTTTCTCACTTTGAGCCTCAACTCCTCCTCCCACCCTCACCATCAGCTCATTAGCTTATCACTCATAATTAAGAAGCAAATCTACTGGAAAATTTCTGAAAAGAGGGCAAACTTGAACCTTAAATAAAGGAAATATATTTCAGTTGATGTCACTTAGCTTTGTATTGTAGCTAACATTTATTAAATGCTTACTTGGAGCCCTGCACTGTTTTAAATGGACTCATTTGGTCCTGGAACAAGCTAGGACATAGCCACTGTTGCCATTCGATAGAGGAGAAAACTAATACACAGGGAGCTCAAGTAGTTGGTCCTATTAGACACACTTGTGAGGAGATTTTGTTTGTCTCTCTCTCACTGTTCTTGTTTTGTTTTGAAGATAATTTGGCTTATGCCAGGATGTTCCAGACAAGTGAATTAAAACAACATGCATATAGCCACATAGAATGTTCACTGCTCAACCTCCTAAAACGAGTGAGAACACAAAGTGCCAACTGGGAAATGTTTACTATCAAGTTATTTTTGTAAGCATCCTCACAATGGGACAGATACAGAGATATGAATTGGTTTTGTGCCTTTATCTGAAATAATGATAAAATTTGGTAACTAAATGATGGAAAGATGGGTTCTAAAGGAATAGTAACAATTACAGCTAAAATCAAATTGTAGATATTGAATCTTGAAGAAATTAATTCTTTTAAATTACTTTTCTGTTGGAATTTTGGATATCTACTAAGAGTTGTATTGCCCCAGACCACATTATTGTTTTTTTACAGAATATTTTCCTACTCTTTCCCCAGAAAAATCTATAGATAGCTGTTTGAGGAGAACTGTAATTCAGAAAAGAAGGGGAAGAAAAGTGTACAATACTCTTTTGTGGAGTCCCCAGGCACGTTTTTGGTCTTCAGAGTTATTTAATGATGGAAATATATTTATCCCAGTTTTGAAAGAACTTAAGTTATTTGACCAAATGCATATTTTTTAAGGGCTGGAGTTAATATTTAAAACTTTTAGTAGAATTTTATAACTCTAAATGCCATAGTTTTTTGCACTGAGTGTTTAAAAAAGTAAACTGAGTTTTTAAAAAATCCTGAATTACTGTTAAATTTGTGGAAACACTTTGCAATTAACTTTCTGGCACATAAGATAACTTATTAACACAGGCTTGGATATAAATACTCTTAGATATATTTCACTGAATCTAATTTGTGTCTTGTAATGTGGGTCTACAGAAACATCCAAATAATTAAAATGGGTACTGATTTCAACAGCTTAAATTTGGTTCTTAAAATATGATGTTCATGGGGCCAGCTCAGTGGCATAGTGGTTAGGTTTGTGTGCTCCGCTGCAGTGGCCCAGGGTTCGGAGGTTTGGATCCCAAGTGCTAACCTATGCACCACTTACCAAGCCGTGCTTTGATGGCATCCCACATAAAGTAGAGGAAGACGGGCACGGATGTTAGCCCAGGGCCAATCTTCCTCAGCAAAAAGAGGGGGGTTGGCAGCAGATGTTAGCTAAGGGCTAATCTTCCTCACATATGCACACAGAAATATGATGTTCATGTTAACATTCTTAAAAAATAAAATAGCCCTTTTTTATTTTAAAATAGTGCTATTTTCAAAATAGCACTTTTACACCTGCTGAGTGATTACCCTGTGCTAGGCATTATCTGCTAAACCTCATGACAACTCTGTGGGATAAGAATTGTAATCTCCATTTTCATTTTAGGAATCAGGATGAGAAAGATTGATTAAGACTTTCCCAGGGACTTACAGTAAATTCAGTGATGACTCCAGGATTTATATTCAGCTTTTACTGACTCTAAACCATAGAGTGGTTCTGTCAAACCACTAATTAAATATGACTGAGAGCATAAGCCCGTGTGGGTTTCATTAGTGCTGCTGGGGCTAGCCCTGGCATTGGTGGTCCCTGGAGCTTGGATAAAGGTGGGCTGATTTTCCATGGCCCACAGACTGCTTTGGGCCACCACATATGCCTTCTTAGTGTCTCCTCCCTTGATTGTTCCATCACCTTAGTCCATTGCATTCACGAGAGATCACGCATCACCTGCCCCAGGAATCAATGACTAACATTTTTTCAAAGATGCACAGAGAGTCTCTTTCTACCATGTCAAGATTTTGGTGCCAACAGACAGCCGGTGTGAATTTGAGAAAGAGGTCAAGGCCAGCTGGTGAAGTGGAGAATTCCAAATATACCATATATTTTAATAAACATTTATTGAATGTCCATGTGTCTAGAATTCTGATGTCTCTTTCTTTCTGGAGATGGACAAGTGCTATCCATTTTCTAGGAAAAGGAGCTATTCAGTGTGGATGTCTGAAGAACAAGACATTCAGAAAAGAGAGTGGCTGGAGCCATACGTGAAAGTTGGGGCCAGAATATGAAGAGCCTCTAAGCTTTGTTGAGGAGTTTAAACTTTATACTGTGAGCAATGAGGAATCAAGAAGTTTTCAAGTTGAACAGATATGTGTGCTCAAGTTTATATTTTTAACAGAAACCCCTGTACAAAAAAAGAGATTGGAAACTGGGAATTTAGTTGGCTGGCTGTTGATGAGATTAGGTAAAAAGTGATGAAGACCAGAACTAATATGGAGATGAGGTTGAGTGGTAGGATAATATTCATGAATTATTTTGGTGAGCAATCATAATGAAATTATTGAAAGATGGGATAACGGAGGGCAGTGAGGAATGAATCAAGAAGGGGAGGTTTCCAAGTTGAGTGATAGGGTGAGTGGTGGACCCAATGACTAGTTGGAAAAGGACATATGTTGATGGATAGTCCAAAGTTTCTTTTTGGAATTGTGACTTAAAGTTGTTTTTGAATATCCAAATGAATTTGCTATTGGAAATAAATGTCCATAGTTAAGAGAGGTAGAGGGTGGCAACTTCAGAATCTTAGCTATTGGGTAATAGAAAAGGACTTCCAAAATGAATTGGTCCCTGTTTCTATCTAGCACACAACTGGTTCTTTCCAGCAACACCACATCTTTCTGACAGGATGATGCATTTAGCTGGTGTGTTTAGCTTATATTGATGTCCATTAATCAGGAGATGACAATGAGAGAAAATCAGAGAAATGGGATGAATCTGGGGGCAGATTCTCAGCAAGATAAAGGAAAAAATAATTACTGACAAATACTACACGGAAACACCATAGATGTTGGCTCTGAAGACAGGCAGCTAGAGAGTGGGACACTCAGAATCTCAAAGATAGAAACAGTGAAAAAGGCGACCAACATCTGGAGCATAGAAGCAGGAGGGAGCCTAGGAGGAAGCGGATTGAGAACAGAGCTTAAATCCCCTTTCCTGGGAGCAATGTTCTTCCCATGAGATGAACAAACGGCATAAATCTTCTGTAATGTTAATTAATATTGCACAAGGCTGGCAAACAGCTCCTAAGATCAGAGAAAGTTAAAATGTTATTTTAATATCTTGATTGTTAGGAACAGTGCCCCTAAGTAGATAGAAGAGAGTGCCAAAATATATTACACCATCATTTCTGTGCCAAACATTTCAGGGCTGCTGGGCCCTGTGTGTTACCCTTGGTGACTTGAACAGGCCTTCAGTTAGATGCGATCCCCTCAACGTACCAGCTAGGTGAACTCGTGCGTATGTGTGTGTTACACATATTTTTTTTTCCTTTAGCTTCCATTTTCTTAACCTTTAAAAATGCATTAATAATACCTGTTTTCTAGGAAACAGCAAGGATCAAAATAAACAAGTTATGTAAGGAACATTAATTTGATGATCACTTTGTGCTAACTTGCCTACTTTCAGTTTGAGAATATGCTCAAATGCCACACACGGTACAGGCCGTACATGCCATCTACTCCCCACAGACACTTCTGGGACTCCACACTCCACCTCAAGACCCCTATTTAGTCTCTGCCTTTGTCCTTTTCATTTCCACGCTCCCTGCCTTTGCAAAGACTGTTTATTTTCCGCAAGATATCTCATAATTGTGGGGAGGAGGCGCCGTCTTCTACTCAGACTCCCATCAGGAACGTCTCTAAACATCGGTAATGAAATCTGACCCCCCCCTCAGCAACTTCCTGGCTTTAGCAATTAAAAATATCTCTGCACACCTACACCATCTAATAGCAGGAAGTATCTTCCTCCAGAACCTCCAGGGTCAAGAGAATCGTCCTCTCTGAATGGGATGCCTGTTATACCAATAAGCAAAATTATCTCTCTCTATTTTTTATTTTTTTCGAGGATGAGGATAGCTTACTTGAGGGATGTATAAGTGTTCCCACGACTGAATCCGAGACCAGCAGTGATGTCAGCCTGAACTGTCGAACTGAAGAAGCTGCAGTTAAAGTTTGGTGTTGGAGAAACTTCTTCGCCGCGAAATACAGCAGAGAGTTGATTCAGAACCCAGTCATGGTTCAAAGCTAACCCTCCGGAGAAGTGGCATATGAATGCATAAGCAGGGTTGGACTATGCAAAGGTGGGAGAACAGGTGTACAGGAGGCACCAACCTGGCAGGAAGGAAAAGGCGAAGACAGCAGTCAGCCCAGGGAGGCCAGGTGTACCCAGAAAAGTCAAGCTTCACAAGATGCGATCCATATTTTGTTAGATGGTGTCTTGATGCGTTCTGTCCAGGCTTAAAGAAGTCTTCCTAAATTAAAGCAGGTCTGAGGGATGTTGTGGTGATAGTGAGAGCACAAACCCCCCTTAAGCTCAGTTCAAGCACTGCGTCCTCCGTGAGGCCTTCCCGAGTGCGCCATCTTGCATGTGTGTTTGCTTCTATTAGAGCCATTATTTTAGGTACATTTCACCCAAATTCTTAACTCTTTTTCAACATACTATAAATTCTCAAAGCACACTAATCATGTTTACCTTGGTTGGATTGGAATCCACAGCACTTGACAAGGCAATTGGCACGCAGAAGCACACGGCGCATGTTAGTTACATGAAAGAACGTGACAGCGACACACTTCGATTCACCATTTAGCAGTGAACTTCACCAATTCACAGGGCCTGGGAATGATTATACGTTCAGCAAAGATGCAGCGTTGACATGAGATTGGGTTAGATTTTGTTCGTTTTCATTCCATTCCTATTCCATGCACGATTACACGTGTCATTTCTGTTTCCGAGCCCAGGGTGCATCAAACACTGGATATTTCATGAACAAAGTTTTCCTTTGCAAAATCAATACAAATTATTAATTAAAATAAATTTTCATGGGAAATTTTTATGGGAAAATCTATAGTCTAAACAAGGTAGCTTATAAAGGGGAAAGTATAAATATATATATTATATGTGTGTGTGTGTGTGTGTGTGTATAATGTTTTTATTCCTGTCTTCCTCTACCTCATTTCCTTATGGAGTAGCGGCTGTAAGGTCAATTGTAGTCAATACTGAGATTGGAAAACTCAGTTTAACTACTTCATGAGGATTATAAAATATGTAGACTGAGGATAAATATTATGGTAAGAAACCCACATTCCTTTGTATTTACATGAATTCTTTATGCATGATGAGGAAGCATATGTAAGAGCGTCTAGCACGTAGTCTGTCATAGATTTTCAATACAGTAACTTAGTTTCCATTTCTTCATTTCTAACTTCAAATTGATCGTGAAAAATGTGACTAATAGAAGTGTTCTTGGAATTTGCTTTAACTAACAGATTAAAAATGAAATCAGTGGAGAAAATCATTTACCGTATTCAATGGTTAATTTTGATTTATTTTTTTAACAGGTTTTCAGGAGGCATCTAAGTGCACAGTATGCAATTAGGCTAAAACGTGAATTACACATTGGCAATTTTTTGCATTAGAAAAAATATGCACATGCGTTTCATCTCTGCTGTTTTTTGCTCCATTTTCAAAGAAAAGAATTTTATACTGTAATCAAGTGTCTTTAACTTGCACCATCATTTTTAGGAAAATATACAGGAAAGAAGCTGAGGTCAGATGAACTCTATGGCTCTTTCTAACTCCAAGACATTCTAATATATTTTCTAAAGTATTCTGAAATAAGAGCAAAACATTTAAAAGCAACCCCTGGGAATAGTCTGAGAGAGAAATGGTTGCATCCAAAGGTCTCTTTCATACATAACCTCTAGCGTATTTATGAAAAGAATGTATAAGAGAATGTGATAGAAATGCAGAGAACATTTGACCTTTGCATTTATCATTCTCTGGACACAAATCCCTCCTGATCTGTGTGTCAACAACAAAAACACCAGCAACAAAAATCACATTAATCGCAGGACACAAACTGTTCCTCTGTTATCTGCCTAATTCTCCCTCACAGACTATATGTAACTCTTACTCAGATCAACATGGAACATTGTTGTGGAGTATTCTCTTTCCTGCTAGATCAGTTTTTAAGCAGCTGTGAACCAATGGTGTTCAAGGGGAGCTGACTGGCTTAGAAGATAAACTGGACTCAAGGGCTAATTAGCTTACCTGGCTGGTCATCCTGTATTAGATAAGAACACCAACTCAAGGACTTGGGCTGCCCATTGATATTCATGGTTTTCATGTGGTTAGCCAGATAATTCCTGCCGTTCAGTGGCTTTCCTTGAGTCTTTAACATTCTGGCCAAGTGCACACGGCTCGAGGCTTCCATTTTCTCATACCTAGAGACCTTGAAGCTTCAGGTGGCAGACGAGCTCTGTTTTAGGCCAATGGAAATGAACAAGAGGATGGGGTTGGGGGTAGTGCTGTGTTCAGACTAAGGTCAGATTCTTATTCTACAATCTAAGAAATTAAATTTGACATACAGTAACTGATCCTCCACTAGATGCTTGCAGACATTGAAAAGAAGAAAAGAAATGGCCACTGTTCTTGAAGAATTGATGGAATTCTAAAGAGATCAGCATAGCAACACACAGAAACCATTACAATACAAGTTGCACATTCATCAGGTAACAAGATGTGAAGGAGTGATGATGAGTCTTGGGAGAAGGGAGATGGGAGAAGGGTCTGAGCTTGTTTTGAAAGATGAATAGGAAATAACGAGTAGACAATGAGGGAGAGGATTTCAAGCAGAAGGGATAGCCTGTGCAAACCCATGATGGGAGGAAAGTTCTGGAAAAGTACGAGAATTATAGTGAACCTAAGTGTGAAGAGGAGAGGGTGTGTCAGGAGCAACCTCACAATGTGTGAGACGAGACAGAGCATTTTGACAACCGTTATCCAAAGCGTGAAAAATTTACCCACATGTCATGTAGGTATAGAGGGATTTTTGTCCCCTCATCCCTACAGGACCATTTCATTTTAATCCGTAAAATGACTTACAGGTCTGAGTATATATATGTACAAATCAGCCATCTCTCAGGTGACCTGGTAATTTCAAGTCAAAACCTTTGGCTAACAGAAGCATGACTCAAATTTTCCATTTCTTCTGTAGTTCTACCTGCTTACTTTCCCCAAAGAAGAGCTATACCCCATTCGCCTGTCATTAAACTATGATCTTTGAATGAGCCACAGTGAATGCCACCAAAATCATCACTTCCTTCAAGTGTAAATATTAAAACTGATCATTTTAAATCATTTTGTATACAGTGTATTCCAAAATGAGAATTAGCTAAAAGGAGCATTTGATATCTGTTTAATGAACCACTTCCAGTTTTACGGTTCTTGTCTTATAAGAGGAGTACACTAATGGCTGAGATTTTTTTTTTATTTACTAGGGGAAAAATAATGGAAGAATGGAATAGAAGCCTTATTCTTAATTCAAAGATAATGAACAACAAGGCTATATTTTAAAAGAATATTAAGGCTCATGAAGACACTCACCAAACAGATAAGTATACAGACAAAGTACAATTTGGCAATGCATACACAGCAAGCAAAAGTGCAGAATGAAGATTTTTAAAAAAATAATATGCCATTCCAGTAACCTATCCTGTAACATCCTGTTTAGAGAAAATAAGAGTCAAGGAATTTTGTTTGTGTCACTCAGATAATAGAGCTGAAACTGGAGAGAGGTGAGTTGACATGATGGTGCCTGCACATGGACACTCATTCAGTGTGTGTTATGGGAGCGTTGTGGCACAGTGGAAGGAGATCGTCTTAGGGACACACAGTCAAGAGTTCAGGTCTTGGCCTCACCCCTCACTTTCTGGGTTATAATAGAAAAGCTTTTCAATCTCTTTAGGTCTTAGTTTTCCCATATTTAAAATTAATTTTACTCTACCAAGCACTTAACATAGACTCATGAGCTGCTTTTTATGAATAGATAAGTGGATGAATATTGATCAGCTGCTTAGATCTTTGGTCGTCATATTCTCAGTTCATGGGTTCACTGAGTATTTGGCACAGCACATTTAGTAAACAAAAGGCTTTAGAAATAAATATCTCTCTCTCTGTGTGTGTGTGTGTGTGTGTGTGTGTGTGTGTGTGTGTGTGTGTGTTCCTCTGAGTAACAGACTGTTCTTCATTTACCTGAAGTCAAGGTCCTGATAAGGAGCAATGTGTAGAAGTAAAGTGCCCACAAGCTTGAGAGCCATGAAAGAGGAACTAAGATCCTGTAACACCTCTGTGTGACATGGAGAAGGACTGAGGCTAGTCTTTCTCAAGTTTGGAGCTAGATACATAAATTCTAGAACTTTCTTCTCAACTGAATGTGGGCATCACTTCCTTTGCAAAGGCCATAGCTTTCCCTATAGCAGGCAGAGATAGGTCTGTATAAATTTTTTTATTAGGAAGGTTAATAAAATTATGGACCTTTAAAACTTGACTTTAAGTCAAAGCCTATGCAAGTCAACATTTCCTCACCACCAATTCAGAGACAGGCTGAGTTTAATTTCTCTTTTCTCTTTTGGACCTACCACTTCCTTCAAATAACAGCCTTGGGACTACCTCCTCCTCTTTCTCTTTTCTTCTCTCTCTTCTTCCTGGGGTCTGTGATGGAGAATTTAGATAAGTTAGCACATACAGGATAATCTTTGTTGAGAATATAGATCTTGACCATGCCCCTCATTTTAGGATCGAGTACACTGAAGCATAGAGTGTCTCTCCCCTACTATAGAGCCATGCACCTTTTGGGGCCCTAGCACCCTATGTCAAAGGTTCCACATGGCCCCCGGCTGTTTGGGGCTTCCCTTGTGGCCTCTTCCCTTGGTCTGTCTGTCCCCAGAACCTCCACATCATGCCCTCAACCAGGGAGACTGCAGAATTTCTATGTTTTAATTTCCTAATCTCCATCAAAATATAGCAGACTTGATTCTGTCAAGGTCACTCTCTAGGTAATTAGCTAATTGAAAAGTAACATATTTATAAATGAAATTGAACAATTAATTTTCAAGTTCAACTAGCTCCAACAGCACGGAGTAATAGAAATATCTCTGGTCAGGGAGTTAAGAGACATTGTCCTGCTCGGCTGCCCATTCACTGTGTGATCTTTTAGTAAAAGAATTTACTGTAAATGGTCATTAGTTTTCTGATGGATCTTGTTTTTGAATAATCTCTAAAATTCGTGCCACAGCAAAATTCTATAGTTTTCATTTTCAAATACATAATTGATAAATATGCACTTTTCTTTTTAAAAAACCTTTCTGAAATATTTCAAAATATAGAGAAAACATACTCTCTTCTTTTGGGGTCAATTTCTTTCTTGATAAAATATATTCTTTAGTAGTTCCTTTTTATGTGATAATATTTTAATTACAATTTTAATTTTGAGATATTTGTAGATTCACATGTGGCTGTAAGAAATTAAAAAAGAGATCCCCTCCACCTTTTCCCCAACTTTCCCCAATGGTAACATCTTGGAAAACTATCACACAGTATCACAACGAGGATGCTTTCATTGACAGAGTCAAGACAGAGAACATTCCAGTCACCACAAGGATTCTTCCAGTTGTCCTTTTATAGCCACATTCCCTTCTTATTCCCACCTCCCCCCTCCCTTTAACCCTGGCAGATGATAATCTGTTCTCCATTTCTACAATTTTGTCATTTTAAATGTTATATAAATGGAATCATACAATCCTTTTGGGATTGGCTTTATTCACTCAGCAGAATCCTGGGAGAAGCATCCAAGTTGTCGCATGCATCAATAGTCTGTTCTTTTTATTGCTGCGTAGTATTCCACAGTGTAGCTTCACCACCATTTGTTTAACTATTCACCTGTTTGAGGGCCTCTAGGCTGTTTCCTGTTCTTGCCTCTTATGAATAAAACTGTTATGAACATTTGTGTGCAGGTTTTTATGTGGCTATACTTTTTCAGTTCTCTGGCATAAATGCCCAAGTGTGCAATTGCTGGGTCATATGGTAGTGGTATGTTTAGTTAAACAATGAGGAAAACTGCCGAACTGTGTTCCAGAGTGGGTGTGCCATTTTACATTACCATCAGCAATGTCTTAGCATCCTCACTGTGCATCATTTGGTGGTGTTACTATTTATCTTTTTAGCTATTTTCATAGATGTGTAGTAATATATCATTGTTTTTCTTCCAGTTTTATTGAGGCATGGTTGACAAATAAAAATGGTATGTATTTAAGGTACAAGATGATATATATATATATATATATATATATATATATATATATATATATTTATATATATATATATAGTGAAATAATTACCACAATCAAACTAAATAACTTATCCATCATGTCACATAGTTACCACGTGTGTGTGTGTGTTGAGAGAACATTTGAGATCTACTCTCTTAGCAAATTCAATGTGGTTTTAGTTTGCATTGCCCCACTGGCTGATGTGGGCTCAATCATATTACCCCCAAATCATACGTTGAAGCCTTAACCTCCAGTATCTAAGAATGTGACCATATTGGGAGATAGGACCTTTAAAGAGGTGACTGAGGTAAAATGAGGACATGAGGGTGGACCCTCATCCAGTCTGCATGGTGTCTTTATAAGAGGAGATGAGGACACGCAGAGACACAGCAGGGATGTGTGCACAGAGGGAAGACCACGTGTTCACTGTTAGTATATAGAAATGTGATTACATTTTGTGTGTTGATCTTTTATCCTGAAGCCTTGCAAAACTCACTTATTAGTCCTAGGATTAATTTTGGTTCTTAATTCCTTGGGATTTTTACATAGACAATGATGTTATCCACAAATAGGAACAGCTTTATTTATTTATTTTTTCTTTGCAATCTGTATGCCTTTTATTTCTTTTTCTTGCCAGGGTTACTGAAGGGAGTGTGTTTTCAAATAAGTTATAAGGGGAAGCAGACTACATGCTAAACTACTCTTCTGCACCATTAGAAGTACAATTAGAAGATTCATGTATTTAGAAAGCTAAATGCAATCCTTCACAGTTTTCAAAAAAAAAAAAGAAACACGCAATCTCTAAGACTCTATAGCTATGACATCAATTGACTGTGAAAATATTGGTACCACAGAAATTTGGGATGTGCCAGCATCCTCCACTTGCATGGGAATGGGGCAGCAGGGAGAGTGAAATTTTGAATTTCAAGGAACATCCTAGCACAGAATAAACTCTTGAACTAGAGAAATCAGTAACTTGTGCCCAAGCCTAAGTCCACAGTGAGAACTCAAGACAGAGGCCCTGGGGAGGCCAGCGCCTGACATCACGTCCAAAGGGCAGAAGAGCTGTGAACAACAGACAAATCACAATTGGTTTGGTCTTGGTTTGAAAGAGGGATTTGAAACAAAAATGTGTTAGTCTGGACTCTCTTAGTTGCCGGTGACATTAAATAACTCATTTTGGCTTAAACGAAAGAAGAAATGTATTAAATCAAGAAACTGAGATGCCTGAGGTAGAAGGTCAATGGATCCAGGTGCACAATTATGGTCATTACTGTTCTTCCAGGTGAGATGCTTTTCCTGCAGACTTCATCCAAGCGCAGCGTCCACGGCTGTCAGCAACTCTGGGCTTACATTCTTTAAAATGAGTAAGCCTCAGCACAAGGAGAATGGCCCTGTCCCAATATTTTCAGCAAAAGTCAGTAGGAGGCTTGGCTTTGGTCTCACAACCTTCACTGAACCAGTTCCCATGGCTGCTGAATGCAATCCTCTCATTGGACTATCATTCAGTTAAAATATACTTATGAAAAATATACTGAATTCCAGGCATGAGTCAAGAGCCCAGGCCTGGAATCTGAAAATGTGGTGCTTTCCTCCTAGTCACATTTTCTGAGAGTGGGGAAGAGGTGTTTTTTTAAGAGAAAGGATGTGCATTCTGAAGTGAGAAGATGAACAGCTGGGCAGGGAAATTAAATAAATAAATAAAACGAGAGCAACTCCGGCAAGTATTCATAGGTGACTCTGTTACAGAAGCCATCCAAAAATAGCAGCTGCCATTTTAAGTCCTTACTGTGTGTTTGTGATCTTATTTATCCTCATCATGATGCCAGGAGACAGTTATTAAGGGTCTTTTATTGATGAAGAAAAGTTACTGAAAATAATTAAGCAACATAGATCACAGAGCCTGTGAGTACAGAGCCGGCCTCTATATCTGGCTCTGTTTCGCCAAAGCTCATGCACTTTATCAATATGCTATACTGTGTGGATGTGCCCCATTGACCTACAGATAAGGTGCCATAGTTAATTAAAATATGTATGAAACAGTGCGTTCAGAAGGACCTGCCTGTCCTCTCTCCTCTGTGAACAAACGCTACTACTGTGAATCGGAATCTCAGACCCAGGCCCCCGCCCCTGGCTAGTGTTCTTGTTCTATCCTTTGCCATCAAATCATCTTTATGGTAGTGCCTACCACTTACACAGTTTGGAAGTTTGTCTGCCAGCTGTATAGTGCAGATCTTTGGTGTCTAGGGCCAAAAAAGAGTGAGACAGTGTTCACGTGTCAGTACACACATCATCTCCTCTGCTTCCACAGATTCTGCACCTCTGAATCACAACTTCCCACCTTTTCTGAGGATGGTGAGGGGCTCCTGCCACCCCACCTTAGTGTTGCCCACCTGTTGTTCACATTACAAGGAGGTGATTCATCGCCTGTCCTGAGCACCTGCACTGACACTGATTATCTGCAGATGTCAATGGACCAATTTTGCTTTCTCCTGTCAAGGTCCCATCTCATGTCCCTGAATGGGAGGGCTATGCCGAGATAGAGAAGGAGAAGACAATAGAGAAAGGAGGAAAAAGGACAAGTGTTTTTGTTTCACACAAGGTGACGGCCTCTATCATTTTAAACAAGGTTTTAGGTGTAGGGGTTGATGCAGAGAAACTAAGAAATGAGTTTTCATATTTACAGAGAAAGAATTCAAGTCCTCACCCTTCTTTGGCCCAGTCAGCTCTCAGTGTCAGCTGTCAACAACCTCCCTGGTTTCTCTGTGGGACCCCACAACATGCTGAGTGTGGGCTAAGCAGCCAGTGAGATATAAGTCACCTGACTGCCACAGAACTCAGGGCCCTCTCTCTGAGTTACAATATGCAGGGTCCATTGGAGGCAAAGACATCTTTACAAAAGAGGACACCCGGGATTCAAAAGTAAAACACACACCATCACATTGCGTGGATTTACAGCAAAGTTAACGTCTATGTGGAATTCTATCCAGGAAAGGCCAGGTTCCAAATTTTCAAGCTGCCATGGATTTCTTGCAAGAATGCAGTGTTCAGCACATTAGAGGAAGTATTTGCAGGAGGAAATCTACACTTGAAAATGATCATGGTGAGCAAAAGTTATCTTGTGGAAAGGATACAGCAACTGAGAAAACTGAGGACACTAGGTAAGATAAAGCTGCCTCCAGATTGCCAACGTCAGCTTCCCACCTCACACCCTCCCACAGCTTCCAGCATCTGTCCTTCAGTGAAGCGCAGCCAGGAAAGCAGCACGTGCGAGCCCGAGGTCTGTGGTGGCCACCAGCACTGGCCTTTTGGTTGGAGGCAGTGTTGAGTTTTCCTCATGAAAACCAGTCACAATACACACAAGTTTGTTGTAAAGCTTGAATGGCACCGTCTACTGTGGTTACACAACGCAGCAGGTGACACCGCTGTGTTAAACAAATAGTTTAGTTCAACATCATAAGCATCTAAACATAGAGATGATAAAGGTTGTCTCTGCCTTTGAGGGGCCCACATTTGAAAGGGAGAGACAGCACTAGTGGAGTGAAGTTAGTGACTGACTGTGGACTGAGAGGGACACGAAAGATGCTAACACAAGACGAGGGAAGGACTCAAGGAGGCCTTCTTGCAGATGCAGAGAAGGCAGAGAAGAGAGTTGTAGGCAGTGGGACGAGACCACAGAAAAAAGAGGTGGGTAAGGTACACTGAAGTGTGTGGATAAGAGAGCCTGGAGTGTGTGGCCACAACCGCCAGGGGGGCTTTGAACACCCCGGTCCTGAAGGGCAATTTCACTTTCCAGTGGAGTGACAAGCCAGCGCTGAGCTTCCATCTGCTGGAAATTGGATAAGGAGACGTTGATGTTCTTCTTTGTTCCTGCTTCCTTTTCTCTTCCTTTACCCAAGTATCTGTGTCCTAAGAGGGGGAAATTGGAGATCTGAAAGCTTCATTTCAAGCCCTGTGAAAGGCAGCAGGGAGGAAACTGAGTCAAGGCTCAGTGCCACCCCTTCCACCACATGTCCTCACCTCACCCACAAGCAACCGCGGTGCTTATCTTCATAAAATGGTAAGCCAGAAGGATTAAGCAGTCAGAGACATACAACACCCTGAATAGTTTATCAGGAACTCCTTATAATAAACAATATCAAACTTCCACCAACCATTTTGTCCTGCCATATATATATATATATATATATATATATATATGGCAATATATACACATATTATATACACATAATTTTATATAAGATAAAGTTAATCGGAAGTTGTTTTATTTCTAATGAAACTCATGAGAAAAATGCATCATGGGTACCTTTGTTAATGTCAATGGCTTTCTAGAGAGTCCATTCTCACTAATCCAGACCCGGTCCCTAATTCCTGGTACCCCTCCCTGCTCCATGGACTGTCTTCTCTGATGTTTGCTCATGTGACAAATCATTTCAGATTTTCCTGTCTACACAATTATGTCAGTTTCTTCCTAATAGACAGCCTGGCTCTAACTCCAGAGCACCAAAAAAGAAGGAGTACATATCTACACATCTATATCTCTATATATCAAATGGAATAAAATTCTGGTCACATTTATTCTTACCTTTCAGACCCTTCAACAGCAATGACCTAGTGTTGTCCTTGAATCTCTGAAATTCACAATGAAAGCTAGAATCCTAAATGCACTAACCAAGAAAAGGCAGACACAAGAGCATGGGGGCCTGGGGAGAAGTCAGAAGAGCTTAAATCTTCCCGCTAAACTGTACACTTTGGATAATTTTCAAACAGAGCTGAAGAAAACAGCCCAAGTGTTCCCTGTCCCAATCCTCTGCTGTCCTAAGGCCTGCGTATGGTGTAGCAGAGGCGAGCGTGGTCACAGCCTCCTGATTCAATGTGGAGATGCTGTGCACCTGTTCAGCATTTAAAATTATGTTTATGTGAAAATCACAAGTAAAGGTAATGAACCATGAAGTTAGGAATAGGCCAGGATCTGCTTTTAAAGCTAAGGTCCTATAGCAAATACCTTCACTGCCATGCTGTATGTTTTTAAAATTTGTATTTAATTATGCTGCTGCTGTAATTATGAGGAGCTTTAAAATGCCTGGGATGTTTGCAAAGGCCTTTATTTATTAGCCCCAATTGCATTCTGAGCCGCAATGTCTCACATTCATCAAGAGGAACAAAAAGAGGATGGAGGAAGCACAGCGGTACTTGGAGATTCAGTTCATGCTGCTGCAATGGGTTGAGTTCCATGCCTCTTTCTTTTTGAATATTCATCCTTAATGTTTATCAAACTCGGAGGTAAGTACTATAGCTGAGACAGAAGACAATGTGCCCCATATCTCTTTTTCCTAAGTTGAATGGTCTCGACTGACCTCAGTATGTTAGTCCACTGGAGTTAGTCCACTGATCATTTCACCTTTAATCATAAGACATGAATGGAATTCACTGGTATTTTAGTTCAAATTAGACATGAGGGGTTCTTCGCCGGTAACGAAAACTATGTATATTTAGCAGACAGAGAATGGGGGTGGCAAAGAGGTCTCCCCTTGAATCTGCCTGGGGTGTGCATGATCCTCTTAATGGAACTGGATTTTGAGTGTTTTAACTTTTCACAGACTGCCCAAGCTTAGTTATATATATAAATCAATATGTCAAACATCAGCAAATGACCTCTCCCCAGATCACATGAAATCCAAAGGCCTTAAGCAGTGGTCCTCAAACTTGGTGGCCCATTAGAATCACCTGAGAACTATAAAAACTCCACACTCAGTCCATACTGTAAGGGCCTTACAGCAGAATCTCCAGAGGAGGCCCCAGGTATCAGTATTTTTGAAGTACTCTACCTACTTCCAAGAACACTCAAGGCTGAGAACTGCTACCACAAGCAATAAATTTGGAGTACATTTAGTTCTACTTAAGACATAACTATGACTTTAATCAATACATTTGAGTATATTTTATAGCAGTGTGGTAAATAGAAATGGTAATAAGGGTGATTATGATGATGGTTGGGATGAAAGCTGTTTAGTGATGACTATTTCTTTCTCCAAGCCCTCTGATAATCTCTTTGTATTAATTCTGTAACTGACTCCCCACAGTAACCTTACCAGGTAGGAATTCTTATTCCTTATTCTATGAAGTCTCCACTTCATAGATGAGAGAACCTGGATTGAGAAAAAGTAGGTAACTTGTCCAAGAGTACATATTTATTCAGGAGTAAAGCTGGGCTAGGATTTAAATCCAAGTCTGTCTCACTCTAGAGCCAGAGGTCTTGACCCTTGAGCTCTACTTATTAAAACCCACCAGAGATGACATCCTGTCTTCACTCTATTAAGATGTATCTCTTTCACCTGCAGTCCCGCTTGTGTCACTCCTCACCATGGACGTGCATCCAGTGACTCCAAATACACCCCATGACCTTTATTCCCAACCCTTCCTGATATCAACACAGACGTTATATACTCCAGAATGGAACTCCTCTCCCAATGTATAACTCTTTCGTGAACACACACACACGCTCTCACAGGGTTCATGGATAAGTTTAGAACACTTGCTGTGTGCCAAGTACTTTGCTATATATAGACACAGAACCTGAGTTCACTTAGTTCCTTATCAAGGTATGCTGGCATTAAAACATACAGTTGCAAAATACTGTACATACAGAGATAGCAAAAAAGTAGAAATATCACAGAGGATGATATGATTAAGATGGCTGAGGAGTCTTTGGAACCATGAAAATATCATATATTTTTTAAAAATCAAAAAGAAAAAATCTTTAAAAATAGAAAGCAAATGGAAGTAAATGAATCTAAAAATACATCAAGTAGGGAGCAGAGGGACTCAAAGAATTAAGTGATTTAAAACCCAGTATATACAAGGGCAAAAACAAACGCAAAGAAGTCTTCTATTGCATCTTTAGTCTATAACAATTTTTCATGTTATATTTGTTCTGTGAACAATACTGATATTGCCATTTTGCAATTTAGAAACTATTACATACATGCACAATAGTTTAAATAGGATAAAGAAAACATATACTTACATTAATATTATTAGGAATTAAGGTTCTCATCTTAAGAGAAAATAAATAAATAAATAAATAAAATAAAATAAGAGAACTTAAATAAAAACCAAGACCATAATCTTTACATGAATTGTAAAATGATTATGAGCTCACTATTCTTTTCTCTTCTGAGAAGTATACATAGAAGTAATGCCAAGCCAGGATCATTTAACACACCTACCGCTATGGTTTCTAAATACCATTTCCCACTAAAGGAACCAGGGCTCCTTGGAGAAATGGCTGACTCCAGACTGGAGCAGAAAATGCATTCATTTTAACTGTATGAAATCTCCTCTTTGTAGGTTAAAAATGGTTGAATACTGTGAATTTCAAAGGGTTCACCTAATACAAAATGAGCCTGGGACATTTGGTCATGTTGAAAGCAAAGAAATTATAACAGATTAAGCAGGGGTCTGTCTGTATAAGAGGCAACTTGGAAAATGGACTCCCACTGACCCATGGTGAGAAAATTGGAGCAGCCAAGAGAATGACGACTTCAGCGGATTGAACTACATCATAAAAATCATAAATCAATAAATCAATATGCATCCATTAATTCAAAGTGATAATACTTTTTAAAAAGTAATAACAACATTGGTCAACTCTGGAGATGTGTAGGGTACCCACTTGTTATTCTAAATATTGATAAGTAAAAGAAAATATAAACGTTCATCCCGCCTTTCCAGTATGGACTACATTTCAAGAATTGAAACAGTGGATGAGGTTAAGTTTGTTATAGAAAAAATTATAGGTGATGAATGCAGGAGAAATTGTAGAATTTAGAAATCTCTACTTTACTACTCCCAATGAAGTAATGGATCTAGAAGCATCAGAGCTTGTAAAATCTACTTAGAATGACAGAGAGGGAAGTCTCTAATGAATGAACCAGGTTGACAGCGTCTAAACTCAAACATAAATCTCACTCTCCTAAAAGTGGAACAACAAGGCAGTAAGTGGCTCCCAATAGGATACAAAAGAAAATGCTTGGCATTATATTTCAAGTATTCTTAGAAAAAAAAAAGAATCTGAATTTAATCAAGCCTCTAGATATAATAGGAAATATTAATAGGAGATAGGGTAAAGAAACATGTTAAATAACACCAGATGCAATGAGCCAAATCCAGACTGTGGGAAATTCTACAATTTGTTCAAGAGATGAAAAGCATGGTGAAAAATGGCGGGGTGGGGGGAGGCGGTGGAGACTTGTATAGATTGAAGGAGACTTAAGTTTCAAATCAACCAATTGTGGTGTGAGAATCTTGTTTATATCCTCATTTGAACAAACCAAATGTAAACATATTTGGAAAAAATCTGGGGCAACTGATGACACGCTGGGAGATAGATGACATTAAGTGACCGTAGTTAGGTTAAACATGGAAAAACAATTGTAGTTTGGGGGTATGTATGCTGAAGTATTCCCAGATGTCTGAAGTTTGTGTTGAAATATTCCAGCAAACAATAACATAAAAGCAACAGAGAAATGAAGGAGAGGGTAGAAGAAATGAAAAAGACAAAGATTGACAAGGCTTGAAATTGGATGAAGATCTGCTTTGGGTATGCTTGAACATTTCCATAAACACACAGTTTTAAAAAAATATTAAAAGGTATCAGAAAGGTGATACCAATGAGATGATCCTATGGAGAATTTTATAGAATCATAGGAGCTTCATTGCTCACTGGGAGAAGAATTCTAAGCAATGAGAACAGCCGGTGAAAGGCATGGGCATGTGAAATTACATGGCATGGTCTAACCAACAGCATTTCAGTGCTACAGGAGCATCCACTCAAAGGGCATGAGGATGGCAGGAGAAGGAGTCAGAATATTAACGAACAGAGAAACAGTGTTATGAAATGGAAAGGAAAACAATCTTGGAGGCCAGAAGGCTAGCCCGGCACATTTTAGATGCATCTCCCTGGGAGAGTTGCTTAACCTCTCTGAGCGTCGAATTTGTCATTTGGAAACTGCAGTAGATCTTACCTACTTCTCAGCATAATCAAGATGATCAAAGGAGAGAATGTATGGAAAACACGTTTCAAACTCCACAGTAACATGCATATGCTGGTTTTGTCATTATCAGTGTTAGTTAAACACAGCGCACACACATACAACTCTGAGCCCAGAAAAATGGTTCCTGACGTTAGCTAATGTCTAACTTCATGTCAGTTCACTTTTTTGTTCTTGCTGAATCATGATGAAATCGCTTCTGAATGCACTTGGATGAATTACAATCCTGAAATTGGAACGACTAAATAACGTTACTTTTTTCTCTCAATAAATACCAAACACAAAATTATGTCATATAAATGAGCATATTTTGGAATTAAAAAACGAATTTTCTAGAAATTGAACTTTACCTTTGTTCTCGGAAAAAATTTCATTCAATATTTGGTAACTATATTTGAAAAAACACTTGTAATTAATTTATGAAATTGTTAATTGGATTTTCACATTATTTCACAGTATTCTTATTACAAAGGGTTGTAGGGGACACGTAGACAGCAATTGGGGGTCACATAAGGAGAAAATTAAACTCTTTTATCATTTACTTTGATTCCTTTTTACACTAAACTAACCTGTAATCTTTTTTTTTTAATGCATGCATTTCTGTGGGTGTGGGTTTGTGTGGGCATCTGTGTCAACAGAGTCTCCTTGGTTTTGGTCACAGCTCAGAAACCTCTGGTTAGTCGTGACATTCAGCCCCAATGACTGTTAGAACACAGATCTCTAGTTTCCTAGCAGTCTCTGTAGTTCATTTTTGGCCCCACTAATTCAGCCTTCCCCATTTTTTTCACGTGTCTTATAATCATGATAATGAACCAGGAAGTGGCTATCCGAGAAATGCACAATAGACAGAACCAATTTATCACATTCTGTTAAATGAAAGAGTAACAATAAAAACAAAATTGCCCACGACGGTGCAAAACCTTCTGAAGAATTTAGGATGAGCGGATGGCAGCACAACAGGCTGACCAGCAGTGGCCTCTGCCCAGACCACCAGATGACTCAAAACTTTATGGCACACATCAGTAGCCTTTAACAACCATGTACAAGGCATGCACACTTATTTATATGTGCGCAGACACCCTTGATTGAACTCTGATGTCGTCTTTAGAGACAAACTAAATGAGGGAGGAATGTTAGTCTTCCATGGAAAGTGAGCTCACAAAGTCCAGATTAGAGAACAGATTGGCATAAATATCAGAGCAACAACATTCACAGATTTATAGAATTACAGAGTAGGAAAGAAAGTTCAGGATTTCACGATCTCCACTAAACATGCTCACGTAGGCATTAACTGGACATTTCAGTTCATTTTTGGACAGTTCTAATTATTAGAATATTCTCTCCTGTTCTAAGATCTGCTTTCCTCTGATATTCACTAATTCATATTAGTTTTATCTTCTGAGGTCAAACAGGGCAATTATGTATGCTCCTCAGATATTTGAAGATGTAGAGCCAAATTTTTTATTCCTCTAACTAAACTTTCTGTTATTTTTCTCCTTTAAAGGACTTGGTTTCTTTTAAACCTGATCATCCTGGCCAGGTACATCTTGACTTAGTCTAGGTTGCCAGAAGAGTCTATACAATTCCTTTAACAGAAATTGGCTATAAGCTCCCAGTGAGCCAAAATAAAATATAAAAACACAGTCAGGAGCCAGACCTGATGGCCTAGTGGTTACAGTGCGGCACTCTCACCACTTCAGCGGCCTAGGGTTCACTTCCCAGTCACGGAACCACACCACCCGTCTGTCAGTCTGTCAGTCACCTTGCTGTGGCAGCTGCTCTCATAGAAGAACAAGAAGGACTTACAACTAGGATACACAACCATGCACTGGGGCTTTGGGGAGTTAGAAAAAAAAAAAAAAAGAGGAAGATTGACAACAGACGTTAGCTCAGGTCGAAAAGTTCCCTGCAAAAAATAAATAAAATAAAACCACAGTCAGTTACATGTCCCTCATTGTCCTTGAGGAAATGTCATGCCAGGGATTCTATCATCAGCCTTTGAAATACTGTTCTTATGTGAAGCTTAAATCAGGAGCGATGTATGTGATAGAGTAAATGATTTCTTCTACAATATACTCCTGAAGTAAAATGCAATCCCAGATTTCCGAGGCTTGGTAAGACAAACCACAGGGGTATATCAACTTTGACTTCACGGTCCACTCAACTTGTATCCTGTCAATCTCTAAGAGTTTGCCATTATGTTCTAGGACCAGATCTCTCCGGTCTATTCTGTAGTTCTTACGCTTCCACTACACGTGGTTTCATGCTCTGGGATGTCGAGTCTGACCATCTTAAACTACCACCCTGCTGCAGAGCTGCACTTGGGTCCTATGGGACCTTGTGGGTCCTATGGGACCAATAAGATAATCAAAAAATACTTTCATACTAGCACATTTACAAAAGCAGTTCTCATACCACTTTGTTGCAGCTATTTATTTATTTTTTTGGAGGCCCTTTTCCTGAAAATCTACAAAAGAACTCCAAATATACCTGTAAGAATGAACCCTGGTGGAAGGGCCCAGAAGTGAGCACAAACTAACATGATTTATCTAAACAGCTTTCTGATCATGCAGCTTGGTTTCCCAAACTGTATTTTCAGAAAATGGTATTAATAGATGTTCCATTAAAAAAAATGTGTCCCATGATCAAATATTTTTGGGAAATAGTGAGTATAGAAAAAATTCATACTACATCCTAAAATAGCAATGTAGTATGTAATGCTTCCAAGCTACGTAGTTTTCTGTTAACGTTAAAAAATTATAAAATATTTCAAACATACAGGAAAGTAAAGAAACAAATTAATAGGAATCCATATAGGTACAGCTGAGATTAAAGTGTTGTTAACATTTTGTATTATATGCTTCATGTTTTATTTTTTAAAGTTTATTCATTTTTTAAAGAAACAAAATAGAATAATTATACATAAGCCACCAACTTCTCATCCTATCCCTATCCCCCACTCTCAGTAGTAATCACTTTCCTGGAATTGGAGTGTGATTCTTCCCATTCATTCAACCATTCAATCAATCAATATTTATTTAATACCAACTATGTGCTAAGCACTGGCCCAAGAACTGGGGATACAGATGCTAAGAAAAATGACAGCTGGTTATCACATAGGCTATAGTCTAGAGGGAGTAGACGGACAATAAACAAGATGGACAAAGGAAGAATAAATGATTTATTAAGTAGTAAGGAATGTCTTGGAGAAAAATAAAGCAGGAAAGGAAATTAGGTGGTGCCAAGGAAAGCTTCCCTGGAAGGAAACATTCTAGTCTAGATCTGAGGACGTGCTGGAGTGAGTCCTTGGCCATCAGGGAGAGAGTTCTAAACAGAGGGAAAGCCTGGCAAAGACCCAAAGGTGGGACCTGGCCTGGTGTATGTTCGACAACCAGCAGGGGAGCCGGTGGGACCAGAGTGAAGAAAACAAGTGGGTGCAGAGTACTGGGAGATAAAATCAGAATGTACCTGACAGCACAATGGGGCATGGCCTTGTGGACCACTGCAAGCACTTCGATGACATGGAGTGTCTGGAGCAGAAGGGTCACGTGGTCTGAACTTCAGCATAACATGACCACACAGGCTGCTTACGCGTTCTCCTGGGTCTTGCCTTCTCTCTCAGTTATATGCTTTGAGGAACATTCACGCCCTTGCAGATAACTGAGATAACTGTAGTTGTTTTTATTTCCTTTTTGCATATTATTATTATTATATATTTATATAAATATATTACAATTTATGTATCCATCCTATAACAGATGGACAGTTGAGTTTTTTTCTAGGTTCAGGCTATTTAAAAGAATGCAGCTATGAACATTCTTGAATATGTACCCTGATGCACATGAGTAAGGATTTCTCTAGGGTGTGTGCCTAGGAAGAGAATTGCTGGTCATAGATCCACACATATTCGAGTTTTCCTAGATAATGCCAAAAGGTTGTCCAAAGCATTTGCACCGATTTTTATTTTCACCGGCAGCTCACAAGACAAATTTCCCACCACTCCACATCACTACAGCACTTGGCATTGTCAGACTTTCCAATTTATTCCCAGGCATGGTGCTTTACAGTTTTAATTTAAATTTCAAAGATTATAAGAAGGCTAATTACCTTTTCATTCATTTAATGGAATATAGATATCTTTTTAATTCATTAAATTTGTAAAATTTTACCCCTGTTTCTACTTGTCTGTCTTTTTCTGTTGATACGTTGTAGTTCTTTACATAGTCTGGGTATTAGTTGTCTGCTGGCTGTATATGTTGCAAATTTTTCTTCTCATTCTGTGACTTGTCTTTAATTTTCCTTATAGTGTCTTCTAAAATGAGAAATTTTCATGTTAATAAATTTCATCAATCTTTTAATTTATTCTTAATTTTTTTTAGTCCTCTTAAAACCTCCCTCCACTGAGGTACTGATATTCTCTTATATTTTAATTTAAAGGATTTATATTTTTGCCATTGATATCTACATTTTTAATCTATGAGGACTTGATATTTGTTTCTATTGTGAATTGGGAATTTAATTTCATTATTTTTTCATCTGGACACCCAATTGTTCCAACAACATTTATTGAAAATACAGTCCTCTCCCCTCTGCTCTGAAATGCCACAAATAACAAATGTCAAGAATGGTGCAGCTGATATTTAAAAAGATGCAAAGAGTAGAATAGTTATAATTTTATTTGAGTCAATGTGATCATTTGTATCAAATGGAAAAATTTCCAGATAACAAAAAAAGTAGCCCAATTAAAAAAAAAACAGGAAAACTTAAAAAAAATCCTAAATCCAATAAAATAAATCTACAGTAAAATCTCACAAAAAATACCCAGCCCAAAGGCTTCACCAACAACTTTTGCCAATTATTCAGTAACTAATTTAAAAAGTTTCAAAACTTTCCAGAGGCTAGGGAATGAGGGAGCACTCTCTGACTCAAGATTATCATAACCATCTTAATAAAAGAAAAATAACAGCAAAGGACACAATGATGAAGGAATGTTACAGACAAATGGCACCCATGTTGACATGGATGGAAAAATCTAAACAACATGTAGACTATCAAATCCAACAATATTTAATATGACCCAGTTACATCCCCCACCCTCCAGAAATGAAAACAATTTAACTTTTGAAAATCAATTAATGTAGTGAAATAAATTAACAGATTACAAGTCACAGAATGGGAGAAAGGATTTGCAACACATATAGCAAACGGAGAACTAATAACAGACCATATAAAAACTACAACATATGAATTTTAAAAAGACAAATAAAAATGTAGACAAAACCTTAATTTAATGGACTTCACAAAGTAAAACATCTGTATCTCATTAAATGTATGAAAGGGAGAAAATCCATGAGAATAGTTCAATAGATACAGAGAAAGATTGTTTTTTTTAAGATTTTTCTTTTTTTTGAGGAAGATTGGCCCTGAGCTAACATCTGTTGCCAATCTTCCTCCTTTTTTCTTTTTTTCTCCCCAAAGGCCCAGTACATAGTTATATGTCATAGTTGTACATCTTTCTAGTTGCTCTGTGTGGGATGTGCCTCAGCATGGCTTGATGAGTGGTGCGTAGGTCTGCACCCAGGATCCGAACCCGGGGCTGCTGAGCATGAACTTAACCGCTACGGCACCGGGTTGCCCCGAGAAAGCTTTTAATAAAACTTAAAATGCATTAATATGAAACCCACACATGCAACACACAGGCACACATATCTTGGCAATGGAAACACAGGGGAGAACTTCCTCCACTTGATAAAGTGTGTCCACAAAAGTCTACAGGGGTCTTTCCTCTTCCTCTCCTCCCTTCCTATCTCTTCCCTTCTCTCCCCTCCTTTTCTTTCACTGCTAATTCTGGACACTTCTGTGTAAAAACCATTATGTCTTGCCAAACAAAGTAGGCTTCCACACCTGGTTGGGGTGGAGGGCCAGTGGGCCAAGGGAAGCGTTGAAACCTGATAAATGTGAGGAGCATGTCCACTCAGGGGTGATGGCCTAGCACGAGGTGTGGGAGGTGAGCCGGGAGTGAAGTCTTCCATGCAGAAGATGGCCTGGCCAGGGGCCTCAGAGTTTGGGGGTGTGAGGAGGGTGTGGACACAGCTGGTGCAGGGTGTAGGAGCCCCAGCAGAGGAAGGGGAAGACCAAGGGCACTTGGATGTGGAGTGTGCACACAGGAAAGGGTTGACGAGGGCTTCTAAGTGGGGAATGCCTGTGGGGTTGATGGGGTATTGGTTACATACAGGGGAATGAATCAGATAAAGAAATACATTAAAGAAATGAGAGCTGGCTTTCCCACTACTGAAGAAGGAAGTTACAAAGATGGGAGGGTGGGAAAACTAGAACGAATGCTGATGTGGGACTGAAATCGGAGTGTGAACTCATGTTTAGACAGAGAGAGAGGAAGCGAGAGATGAAAATTCATGTATGGACATTTGGCCTTAAGGTCTGAATCCTGAGTCGTGCAAATGGATTCACAATATGCTCATCCACCACTGCGTTCCCTGTGGAGCAATGCAGTCCCTGTCACGGCATGGAGTCTGGGCACCGTGCGCGTGTCCACCGCACTGGGAAGAGAAAACATCCCAGAGAACGAAATGGCAGATTCTACAGTTTGTTTTGTTTTTTCTTCCGTGGACCTCAAGCTAGAAGAAAGACTTAAGCTGCTGCTCTTTAATAAAATGCACTTCAGCCTTCAGCATGATATTAGCGAATCTTACACGGGTCAGCAGCCTCCATGAACCCTGAGCCTATTTTCACACGCATGCATGGAAATGTCTTTAAATCGCTTCTGAAATGCAGGACCAAAATGCAGCCCACTCCTTAGGAACGTGGCGGGTTATTTGTAATCTGCCATCACCTTCTCTTCTTTCTGCCCACCAGTAAAACTCTGGAAGTACTGCAAATGCACTGCCACGTCTGAGTGGGAATCTTGCAATTCTCTGGAATTTTTCAAATGGTGAGGTTTGGTCTGGTCTGTTGCATGTTGGACAGTTCACCTTCTTCTGCGCGAGTCTCCCTGATCTCCTGCAGTGTGGACGGAAGGTGCCGAAAACTCTGAGGCTGCTCTTCCGACTGCCAGCCCAAACGTCAGATGTTTCTGTTGGTTGTTTTCCACACTCGTGAGACGCACTCACAGAAACCCCTCGTTAAAGGACGATCTTTGAGATCAGTTTTGTTTGACTGTTCTGCTAATCCTTCCTCCATGGGTAACAAGCCCTAAAAACATGGCTCCTTTAAAATCTACATTTAAATCTCTTAATTCCAATTCTTCTTTTGGCCCAGTTGGTTCTTGCATTCTATTTTCAAATACAACTTTTATAATATTCATCTTCGTCAATATCCAGAGCAGTTTTGTCCTTCAAACCAAATTTCTTGGTCATCATCAGCTAACCACTGGCATGGTAGACAGCAGCAATACATTTTCCAGAGTCTCCACCTGGAAACATCTGATATTTGCAATGGATTGCACAGGCAATTGGACACCAAGCTAATTGTGGGCTAAGTAAGCCAGTTGTAGTCTCAAAAATGATGGAAAATTACAGCCACATTTAGTAAATTATAGTATAATTCTCCCAATGTACAATTTGATTCCCCAAATTAAAGGTGGGCATAAAATGGGAGTAGCAGAAATGAAAATGTGTGTTCTCATTTTCTTCGTGATTTATGCAGTGTTTTCATAGTCACCATTTTTTATACCCATAATCTATATTTTCAGTTTGTTATTGGTCACCAGTGGAAGAAAGTACACCCCTTCTACAATGTTCCCATTGTTTTTTGTTTTCAGGATAGATTTTCACATGACTCACTATTGTTTTCATGTTGTCTATAAGTAAAAGTACTTTTAATGCTAAAAATTTGCATGGATATCCTGTGACTAATGGGACATTTGTTTTACCTTATAGTTTTATCTTATTTAAAATCAAGTCCTTTTGACCTGAACTATTGAGAGAACAGTTGAGAAACTGGACATAGATTTTAAAATAAGGAGAGGGAGGGGGGTTTTCTATGTAATCAAAATAATACTACAAATCCCAAATAAAATGTATTTCATAACTCATATTTTCTCTATTTAAGAAATCTCCTCAGTGCCTCTCTTGACTATCTGGTCTTCCACCCACAGAAGATGCAGTTCATCAAGTTGCAACACGGGCACCCAGGAAAAGAAAGACTGAGAGCAAAAAGCAAATATAGCTGACAATCTGACAATGAAGCAAAAAGATTAAAATAATAAAACCAAAACCAACATCCAAAATTTTACAAGCCCAGGAAACTGGCAAATATCCTATACAGCAATGGTCTCCAAATCAAAACTCTATGACAACAGAAACTTAGCCTTTGTAACACTTTACAGTTCACCATTAGTGGCTTACATACAGCTTTCACATGTATTACTTGGTTGGATCCTGTGACGTAAGCTGAGCAGATATGTGGCTTTCCCTTTAAATAGAAATTACTTAGTTCCTTGGACCAAATGTTTGTGTTCCCCTAAAATTCATGTGTTGAAATTCTACCCCCCAGTGTGAGGGTGTGAGGAGCTGGGGCTTCTGGAAGATGACTGGGAAGAGATGAGGTCTCGAGGGTGGCATCCTCATGAATGGGATTAGTGCCCTGAGAAGAGTCACGAGAGAACTTGTTTCCCTCTCTGCTCTCCGCCGTGTGAGGACACGAGAAGTCTGCAGTCTGCAACTGAAGACTGGCCCTGACCCTCACCAGAACCCAACCATGCTGGCCCCTGATCTCAGACTTCCAGCCTCCAGAACTGTGAGGAATAAGTTTCTGCTGTTTACCTAGTCTCTGGGACTTTGTTACCGCAGCCCTGGCTGACTTAGATACTTAGTGTAACCCTGATAGCGAGGACTTGGGGATAAGACTGACTTGGAAAAATTGTAGGTCTGCTCCTACCTTCATGTGTGGCCTCAGACAGTTATTTAACATTTCGAGACTACGTAAATGGTGATGGTACAGCTTACCCAACATGGCCGTTGAAAAGACTCAGTGATATAATGCACATAAAGCACTTAGGAACACTCAGTAAATGAGAGCCATTGCTATTACTGAATGGGAAATACAGAAGCTCAGAGATTCTGAGTGACTCGCCTGGGGTTTCACAGCTAAGAAGAGATGGAGCCAGATCAAGGTTCTCCAATTCTCCGTCCAGTTTCTGTTGCAGGCAACGCTCCTTGTGTCTGCGCACGGTGCTATCATTTGTTTACAAGGTGACCCTCAGTCTCGAAGACTACTTAATATCTTAAAGAACTAAACTTCAGATTTTTTTCCCCTATAATCATGGGGTCAAAAGATTAGATCCAGCTGGAAGAAGTAATTAACTGTAGTGACGTAAGTAGTTAGTGCCAGTGGGTAGAAGAAAAAGCACATCTTAGCAGGGGCACTGAGGATGAAATGAGCCACAAAGGACAAGCATCTGGAGAGAAATAGGAGCAATGCTTGACTGTAATAGTCAATCCTTCCTCTTTCCTTCTTTCTTTCAGTTTCTCCTTCCTTTTTCTTCCCCCTTTTTTCTTTGCACCCAAAGAATATCAGTCTAGAATTTATTACAAGCCAAGCCTCATACGAGATATTTACACTATATTAACTAGAATCCCTAGTCTAAAGGAGTTTATATTTAGTTAAGAAAGCAGAGAACTAGACAATTACAATACAGTGAGAGAAAGCATGTGATAGGGAATAATATGGTGCTACAAACCATCTTAACCTTGATTGAAGAGCTCATTGATGCTGAGGTCTATGAGTTCTAAGGTCAGTAGATAGCAACTGGCAGGAGGTGGGAAGATCAAGTCCAGAGAAAACAGTGACCTGGTTTCTCTTTCAAAACTTTGAGTAGTTCCCTTTGAGGGAAATGATGAAAGATGCCAACCGAAGAGTTAGCAGATTCACACACAATACATTGGTTTGCATGTCAGCTGATGGTTCTACTGTCACATTGGCTATTCTGGAAACTAAATTTCCTAGAATCCCTTCTCTATATTTCTGGCTTGCAGTTGTCCAAAAGTGCATTTGTACTAAACTGGGAGATGGAAGTGAAATACCAGGCGTCATGCTCTGAAGTCCATTAGAGGCAGTGAGAGCAGACGCAGGCAGTGGTGTCAGAGCCAGGTTTTCCTTTTTCTTTCCTGCTGTGCATGCAGCTCTCCTTCTTGACTGCTGACCTTGTTGAGTGGTAGGAATCCCAGGTCCCTCACTAGAAGCTCTGCTGGATACTTAGGGGCAGACAATAACTGCCAAGAGCCAACACATTTCCACAGACTTCTGTGCCTGTCTCTCTGTGTGGCCCTACTCCAGCACCTGGAGAGTCCTCCCTTCCAATTTTCCCTGCAAACTCCAACTTGTTCATGTTCTCCTGAGCTGACTAGTGACCTGCTCTTTGGTTTGTTTTTGTTTGTTTTTTTTTTTAGTTGTCTTTTTCAGAACTTTACTTCCCAGTTGCTCACACAGTTTTGTAAGTTCTCATTTCTTGACCTACAGTATTTTATGATTCTATTCTACTTCCATTAATACAGTTGTTGATGCCAAATGTAGCTGTAGGGCAATAGAAGGATGAGCGTGTGGAAATGCTTCTTTGACCTGATTTGGTTAAAGGGCATCAGTGACCCTGTTGTAGTGGTAAAGGGGGTACTGGTGGTCCATGTCATGCAGTGACAAACAGTTCCTCAAATCATTACCTGTGGGCACCTGTCAACAAGGACATATAGAAGGCAACCCTAAGTGGTAAATTTTAGTGAAAATAAGAAGCACAGTGGAGTAGGCTGGTTGATTGTAAATGTGCTAGAAATCTTGGAGAAAAAAATAATTGATGAGTCATGCATTTAGATTCTCAATTCAAGGTCCACAGGGGACGAGCAAGCTCCTACAATTGCCCTAAAAACAACCTCATCTCCACGAGCCACAGAATTGAGATTTTTGAACACCAAATCTGAAGTCTAATCTAGTAAGTGGCTGAATCATCATGCAAATTAATACAACTATAGATGAGGACGTACGGCAGATTCTTATGTGGCTGAGAACCTTGAATTCATAAATTCTAGAATATTATTCAGCTATAAATAAGAAGATAATCTTGCCATTTGCTGTAACATGGATGAATCTTGAAGTCATTATGCTAAGTGAAATAAGAGAGACAGAATAAGAGAAATACCATATGATCTCACTTATATCTGGAATCTCAAAAAACTGCACTCATAGAAACAAAGAGTAAATTGGAGGTTACCAGGGGCTGGGGGGTTGGGAAAAATGGGAATATGTTGGTAAAGGGTACAAACTTCCAGTTATAAGAGAAATCAGTTGATGTACAGCATGGTGACTATAGCTGAAAATACGGTATTGTACAGTTGAAAGTTTCTAAGAGAGTAGATCTTAAATGCCCTCACCATCACAGCAACCAAAAAAGTAATTATGTGACGTGAAGGAGGTGTTAACTAACTTTATTGTGGTAATCATTTTGCCACATATACATGTACCGAATAATCACATTTTATACCTTAAACTTACACAATGTTATATGTCAATTATGTCTCAATAA
Source organism: Tapirus indicus (assembly GCA_031878705.1). Taxonomy (NCBI): domain Eukaryota; kingdom Metazoa; phylum Chordata; class Mammalia; order Perissodactyla; family Tapiridae; genus Tapirus; species Tapirus indicus. Next base: position 4,041,331 of record CM062923.1, on the reverse strand, counting down.
AGGTGGGGAAAAAAAAGAAGTGTGGCCCTTAATATTCATTCATTCATTTGTTTATAACCATTTAGTAGCTATTTGAAAGAAAATGGTACACACAATGGAAAGTAAAAATATTTTCACTTCATTCTTAAGTAACCATAATTACTGACTAATGGCATGTGTGCATCTGTTGGGCACGGCACAGCTTCTCAAACCTTGGCATCAGAGTGGACACTGCCAGCCTCCTTTCATGTTGCATCTTAATTTTCACGTGGTGCTTGCTTTTTATCCGAGCACCTGATCTCAGTTTTGAAAGATAAAACCTCATTGAAAAGATTGTAGCATGATCTAATGCTGAAAATGTCACCTACTTCAAGCTAGTAGCTCACATGGTGTCTGACAGAGTTGAGTATCTGTATTTCCCTACAAATATCCTATGGCACCCTTGAGAAATTTCTGTGGTGCCCTGGGGCACCTTGGCACACAGTTTGGGAACAGTTCTACACTTAAAACCAGAATCAACTCCAAGTGGTTCCCAGAGAAACAGAGTCAAAGTGGTTCCTATGAGCAGATACACTATATACTGAAAGAATTGCCAGAATTTTGCCAACTTACACTGATATACTTGAGAAATATGTATGGGAGTGGATTCCAAGTGAGTTAAATTAAGCCCTGCCCTAATGGCAGATTCATGTGCAAAACCAACTTTTGCTCTTGTTTTAAGCCAGTAAATTTGGGGTGGTTTGTTACACTTCAACAGATTACCAGAAGTATTATTAGATGAGTAATATTTTTATATGTTTTAGTTTAGACAGACCACATTGATTTCGATATGGAGAATTTATTGGAATGAGAGGATAAGACTGGACACATGGAAATCAGGTTAGTCCAGGACAAAAATGATCAAGGGCATTCCTGAGGGCCATTCAGCAAATATTCATCAAGGCACTTTGCTACACATTAGAGATGTGGAGGATAACAGAATAGTCTTAGGCTTTGTGCTTTGAGAGTCAACACTAAACTAAAAAAATGGATACTAGACAAAATTAATGTGGGGGACATTTTTATATGGCAAATACAAGAGTCTAACTAGTCTAGAAGTCAGTGTTAGAATTAGCAATGTTTCATCTAAGGGATTGACCTTCAACCTGAGATTCTAAAGATCTGAGGAAGTGGCCAGTGAAATACAGTCTGGAGGGGTGGGCAGACGAGAATGTTTCAGTCTTAGGAGACAGCATACTGTCCACGTGGTTGTGTGAGTGGTACAGCACGTTTCAAAGTGGAAGAGCGAGCTTGCATCAGTTTCTGAATTCACTTACGTGGAATTCTCCTTCCCCAAATATGCCAAATGACTGAAACTTATGACTGTAGTAGTTTTTCCTTGATTTGAAATGTTACTTAATAGGATGCAGACTCGGAATTTTTGGAGTAGGCTTCATACTGGCTTTTCTTTCTATCTAAATGAGTACAGGAATATCCTCTGTGTCCTTACCCATATGCCTTCTTGTCATATTAAAAACACTGGCAGTCATTTGTACATCTCATCAGTCTCCCCCATTAATTCACTCAGAGCTAGTGCTAGACAGCAGATGGGCGAAAATGTGCTCCAACCAGGCAGCCTCTCCCCAAAGACTGTGACTGTTACCTTCCCAAGCCCAAGTGCTATTAATTACCTGTACTGCTAATAGACTACGACCTGCTTAGAGGACAGGAGGTTTTCGATGTCTCAGTTCTCACAGGTTTGTGACGACAGTGAGTGACTTCTTTTGAACCTTTCCTGATTCACAGTTTCTTTCAGCTTCTATTTCTTCCTCTAATCTTACTAAGTGCCGGTTTGCATCTTATCACCCGTAATGAGAGGGCAGCTAGGTGTTCAGGCATCACCAGGTCTCATCCACGCTCAGCTCTCATATAAGATTGTGACGCATCCTTGTAGGACTCATGGAACAGGCTTTGGGATTAGATAAGGGAAGTGTGTGGGCGGGCTCTCCCGGTGTTCTGGATTTGAGCGTCCAAACATAGAAGAAAGGACGGCAAGGTTCTCACACAGAGTTGGTTAGCGTCGCTTCCAACCTTTCAGACTAACTTGCTGCAAAAAGAAAGTTTTCCTTTGGGGAGAGGAGGATGTCCCCATGTGAGACCCTGCCCGAGAGCAGGAGGGAGGCTGGGCAGGAAGGGAGCTTGATCCCATTCATTTAGAATACTCCTTGAGCTGAGTTGGGTTTAGTACTACAATACGTTGTCACCTTTTGCATCCCTACCCCCTGAAAAGCACCTCTATGATCTTTCCAGAGGTCCATGTGAATCAAGGAAAATGCTTGAATAGACCAACTAAGCTGGGAGCTAGCCCTCAGTCTGGTCATGAAGACTAGGATTCAATCAGTTTTTCAGCTGGGCTTCTCTCTCCCTCTTTCTCTCAGCGGGCATTTAGAGAGGGCTTATTTGCTAGTCACTGATTCGGAATTAGTCACTGAGGACGCAAAGATAAATACAACGGCTTGAGGACTGCCTAGCCTGGAGAGGATTTAGGACGGCAAACGCAGTGATCGCAGGCATGTGGGAAGTTCTACAAGTGAAACCTAGGCAAGGAAGCCGGAGGGTGCAGCGCTGCATACTGCCTGGTGCGTTGAGAGACCATTTCCAGGGAATCTGCTGTGTGAACTGAGTTTTGAAGAGTGTAAGCATTTTGCCAGTAAATAAGGAACAGCTTCATTACAGACGTGGATGTGTAAAGTCCACGGCTTGTTATGTGGTACAACGACTCTTGTATGGAATGAATGTCTGGTCTGGACAGGAAAGAAACAGGAGACGAGAGTGGAAATGTCATGGTTGCTGAGCAGGTTGTGAGGCTACTTGAACTCTAAAGAATTCACACTTTATCCTACGGGCTGTGTGTGTGTGTGTGTGTGTCTGAATGATATTAAGCGATGGAAAAATGTGAATAGATTTCCCCTTGTGGACACTGGGAGTAACATCCTCATCTTCATCTGAGATAAATCCTGGCATAACTCTGTAATGTTAAAGGGACAACACCAAAACTAAATGTAGTGTCTGTGCTGTGTCACGGTTTTGTGAAGAGACTAGAAGAATCCCTTCTCATGTCAAAGGTATTCACCTCTGGGGTTCTTATCAGCCACTGGCTCTCAATCTGGGGTGCCCCCATTCTCCTGTGAATGGGCAGTTATTGTGTTATACACAGTCTTTATATAAGGAAAGAGAAGACCAAGTGGCATCGTGCACACAGCCTACAATTAACTGAGAATTACCTCATAAGCCAAGGGTTAGGTGTTTGAATTGAAGGAATATTGAGAGCACTTAGAATAGGAACTTTTAATCCTGTGTCTGCGCGACGTTGAGAAGATCACTAAGTTCTCATATCTTCTATTTCTCTAGCTGAGTGGGGGGATGAAATAATACATATGTCATAGATTCATATTGCAAATGGTGCACATGAAGTGCTTAGTGCAGTGCCCAGCACTGCAAACTGCTTAAGCAACACTAGTGTTACTCTGATTCAGACAGATGCAAAGCACATGAAAATAACATTGTCTAGGGGCTGGCCCAGTGCTGTAGCAGTTAAGCTCGCTTGCTCCGTTTCTGGTGGCCCGGGGTTTGCAGGTTCGGATCCCAGGCACGGACTGACAAACTGCTTGTCAAGCCATGCTGTTTTGGCATCCCATGTAAAGTAGAGGAAGATGGGCACAGATGTTAGCCGAGGCCAGTCTTCCCCAGCAAAAAGAGGAGGATTGGCAATAGATGTTAGCTCAGGGCCAATCTTCTTCACACACACACACAAAATACTAATAACATTGTCTATACCTACTTCACCTTTGATATGTACCAAATCTTTTGCAGTGTTCTGTAAAACCCGTAATAGCTTCCATGGCAGATGGGTTCTGACCACTGCATTCTGAAGACTGATGTCCAATGCTCATCTTCAACAGCCTCACTGAATGGGAAAGTGATAAAAATTGGCAATCAAGTACATGGATCTTAAAATATATAGCTTTTCAAAGGAGGTATTTAGAAAGCAAGCAATTGGTCCACGATTCCCCAGGGCTCTCTGCTGGCCCCATGGTAAGGAAGGAAGAAATAGTTACCCTAAACAATTAGGAGTGCTTGTGTGACCAAAAATAAAGTCAGTTAAATGTCTGCAAAGGAGCAGGGCTGCCCTTGTGGTTGGAGTTCTTCTACCCTTCCTTCCCTCATTATTCTTTTCTTATTTTTTTCTTATCTTTGCTCTTTCTTTCTTTTTTCTTCTTTTCCTTTTCAGGGAATTCTAAAGACTTGTCAGCCTTCTTCTAGATTATTCTCCTACCAACCTGTCATGTTGCCCTGTATTAACACCACTCCATAAAAATGCTAGTCAACAGGAATGGGAGAGGGGTTGGATATTAATCTGTTAGCTGCAATGATAATCAAGTCTGTTAATGATCTAATCAGAAACTCTTAGAGGAGAGGTTAAGTCCACCTGGAGACTAGAAGAGGATGGAGTATACCTTAAAATCACAGTGTACAGTCATCCAGCTTAGCTTCTTCTCAACTTGCCTTCTGGACACTCTTAGGCTCACAGTGCTCTGATCGTATGTCACTTCGATTGCCTAAGCCAACTCAACACAACCTTCCTAGTAGGGTATTTTGACCATAATTCTCTTCTCCTTGTTCAAAATTGAATTTCATCTGATTTACCTTCTTTTCCAAATTTTCGTTAGAACTCTGGCTTCCCAGCCCTTCAGAAAGTCACTCTAGCAGCCTGGGTTGGATTTACCTTGAGGAAATGGATGGAACAGGAGAGCCAAGAGGCGTTCACGAGTGGCAGGTCCTGGGAGGCCTGGAATGAGATCATCAGAGTACTGAAGTCAGAGGTTTGAACTAAGAAGGGAGGTAGAAAATCACCGCCTACGTCACCATTTGGCTACGGCTGGTTGGCTAAAAGGGAAAGGTAACCTGTTAGATCCATAAACACCTCATAAGGAGGCAGCTGATCTACGCACTCACCTTCACCTGGCTCTAGCTGTCAAACTGGGGTCCCAGAAAGATGATGAAGCCATCAGCAGCACCGGGCAGAGGGGATTGATAAATAAGCCTCCTGTACCTTTGAGGTGTAATGATAATAATAATAATTCTGTAGTAAAATAATAATTATTATCATTTCTTGCATTACTAGGTGTCAAGAAGTAAACCAGCAGGTTTGGAAATAAATTTTTTAAGCTTTACCGTAAGAAATAGTGTGCAAAGTTACTATTCCTCTCAATATCTGGTTCTTCCGTATTTCCTAAACATGTGGAAAGACGTCCCAGCTTCTCTTAGAGCTACTTTGAAACCATTAGAATCGTTCTAGCCAACAGAATGTGAGAAGTGTTGTGTATCCCTTCCAGGCAGAGACAGTTAAATACAAGTGTAAGATTTTCACATGATGTGTAGTGGCATCATTTAATGGAGGGAACCTGAAGGGAGTCACCACGTGAAGGGTAGCTGCTCTGGGGGAAATCTGACCCTCTTTGGGCTTTACAAGAGAGAAAAATAAACATTGATGTGTTAAGCCCTGGGATTCTGAGATTTGTTTATTACAGTAGCAGAACCTGTCCTATTCCTAGTAAGGCAAATAGAAGAACCTATGGTGGGGAGAGGATAAATAACTTATCCTAGGTCACATAGTCAGGAAACGGTGAAATTACATTAGTCTGACCCCACAGCCAAGAGCATAATCAGTACTCTCTTCTGGCTTCACTCGGAAAGGGAACCAGCTCAGTCTCCAGAAATCAAAGAAGAACCAGGGCTCCCGGATGAACAGGCCTACAAGTACCAACAGAGGCTTCCACGCATTTATCTGCAAGGCCCATTGGGAGGAACCTGCTCCAACAATTTTTCCCTCCAGTTTTGTGACTTTGACATTGATTTAAGCCTATGTTTGTTTTACAGATAATTTTAAAAGTATGAGTTCCCACCCTTTGCTAAGCTAATAGATTATAATGGATGTGAGTAATGTTTTGCATATTTATTGTAGCTTAGAAGCAGCAACAATAGTGAAAATATTTAAAAACCAGTGAAGCAGACATGCTTAGCAATCAGAATAGACCCTGGTTTGATACTATAAGTACAGAATAACTGGTTTGATCTTGTAAGTACGTACTGGTTGGATGTCAGCATTCCCCAGAAAAACATCAGTGTCACTACTCTGACAGTCAACTAAGAATAAGACTGGATATACTGAACGTGAGGATCAAAAGAAAAGGTTAATAATCCCAAGATAAACTTGATTTTTAAAAATTTGCTTGCTTTTAAAAAAATTTAATGTATATATCTGATAAGAGTTTCTTGTTATTTTCTTCTTTATTCTAAAAGACTATTGCAAGAAAAACATTATGCATAATTAGCAATTTTGGTTATTTGAATTCTTGTTAATTATAACGTTGCCCTTTTAGGATATACTTGGTAAATACTAAATTTGTGTTACTCAAGTTCTTTGTAGAAAGTTTGAGACGAAGTCTTAACTTTGTGTGTTTAAATGCATGGACACTTAAAACTTTAAAATTGTTTGTGTGTTCATATGGACATTTATACAATAACCATATTTTGGAGGTAAAATGCTTATGATTTAAGATTGTAATTATGCACTAATTTACCTTTTGCCACTTCAGAATGATCTTTAAATTATGAAATTGACAGTAACGTTTCAACCAAACAATTAAAAACTTGTTTAGGTCTTTCTAAATGGAGAACCATGTTCCACAAGGCTCAGTTCCAGGGGCAGATGGCAGCTGGCTCTCAATAGCAGCGAAATCCCTAGAAAATTTTTTGGAATCGGCTGGTGCCATTCATGACTGTGTGATCTTTGCCATGTACTTTGTTAGACTGGCAAAGACTCCAGCTAGGAAGGTGGCAAGGTTGGGTGTCATTGTCCCTGTGAGCTTCACTCTCACTAGGGAAGGTGAAAGGAGCCTCTACTTTAGCCTTCCACAGATCACATCACGTAAACAGAACTTGGCTGCCTTCTTCCACAGAAGCATCTGCTCCAGTTATAGTCCCTTGTGTCCCCATTTTGTTTTGTCCAAGACAGTGATCATGAGTAATGGATCGGGCTGCGCCCGCTAATGCATGATGTAATTGTCAGAGGGATTTAATTATCGGCACTCTACACGTGGGATTATTGTGCAGTGCGGTCTCCATCTCACTCTCAGGCAATTTAGAACCAGCGTGAATCAGGGGAGGTGGAGTTCTCCAAAAAGTCACTGGTGATGCATTTGCTCTTCTCTTACCTGTCTAAGGACTTGGAACAACAGTGACTTATTTTACTTGCTAATTTCAACAGAAAATCTATACTACATTATTGCTACTTAGCATCATCTCACCACTGCATAAAAGCCCACCATGCAAGGCTTTTTTGAAAAATACTCAGTATTGAAGATATTCACATACTGAGTGCTAGCTGCTCAAGTGCGAGCTCCATGAAAAAAATAATTATCAGGCATACTCTAGAAATAGACCATCTGAATAATGAAATATGGCCCTGTTTGGTTTCAAGATATATTAAAGAAAGACATAATGAAGTAATCAAATTATATGGTTTTACCTAACACACCAAAATAATTATTACCAATGACTATCAGTTTATCTATAAAACACAGTAGGCAAAGTGCTACACTTACTGTAATTGAAGGTATTTTTTTTTTAAATTGAGTTTTCTATACTAAGCTAGTGATAGGATGTAGGTATATAAATATTCTATATATATTAAATATTTACATTAATAATTATTAAATCCATCTCATGGATGAGGGGACAGGTTCAGGGATGTTAGGTAACTTGTCAAGGACAGGAGATGAGAAGAATTTATGTAAGAGAAGTGAAGACAAAGGTCAGAGATTCACATTAAAGACTATAGTTAAGGAAACAATTTTTTTTTAAACTTAGAAAAGTTTTTTAACCAATCTAATGTACAGATATCATCTACCCTGGGATTCAAAGTTTCTGCTTCAGGAAGGAGGGGATTTTCAGCCATTTTCATGGCTCAGGAATCTGCACAATTTGGTGATTCTCATCTATCCTACTTTCTGGTTCCCCTGTGACCACACGCCACTCTCATCTCTGCATCCCCTCCCACCCAAGGTCCTGCACCACCTCCCTTCCATCCTACACCTCCTCCCACCCTACGTCCTGTACCACCTCCCTTCCTTACAAGTTTGCCAAGACACTTTCTCACTCAATCAGTGTTCCCGTTTCTGTTAAGAAGAGTAAAACATCGGCAACAACTCTATTAACCAACATTAGAGAATTTCTAACATAAATCATTAAAATTTTGTTTTCAAAATAATATCTGATTACATGGAAATATAACCGTAATATGTACTTCAATGAAAAAAGCATTAAACTGTTTATATAGTATGATCCTAGTTTTCACTGAAAATGACTACATATGCAGAGAAAAATAAGTTGATTTTAAAGTTATTCTTTACTGTATTATTAAATTTCTACAATGAATATGAACTATTTTATAAAAAATAAAAAATACTCTTTACCTCCAATATTTAGTAAAATTAGAAAGCAACTTATCTGATGTTTCATTCATCTAACGATGTGTCACCTGATAATTCTTTTCTATCCTTCTGACCTATTCAACTGTCTACAAGTGTATCATTGTATGTATATATTTACACACATATATCAATTTATATATATATTTGTGTGTGCATGTAAACTGTAGTTTTAGACCTGTATGTGGAAAAGCTGATATCCAATAAACTAAGGTATTTTTTTTTACTTAAATCAGAAACTACTTGATCTGATCCTTAATTGTAAATTATGTTTAATTCACATGAGTTAAATATTAGATGATGAATTTAGATTTATACAAAATTAACTCTTAGCTTTTAGAATAACTTACTTATTTTCTTAAAAATTAGATTTAAAAGATGGTTAACATTTTATTGGCACACTAATATTTTATATTATTCTTTAAATATGAATACTAACATAATATGTCTTTTCGTTTAATTGAAAGTATATAATATTTAATATCTTCCTCATGGATCCTGTGACCAATGCCTCATAGTCTATTGGACTGTAAACTCAGACTCTCATTTGGGAGAACTAGTACCTAAGTCTAGCTTTAATCTTCTTTGTTTTTGCAACATCAAATGGAGCACCTTCTATATCGTAAACATTGGTTGATTTGAATTTTGTTTGTTTTTTACAAAGTCAAATGTGTGTGAACAAATTGAAATCACTTCTATTTATCTCTTAAATTTTTAGCTGTCATTAACTTTCACCTTTCACAGTCATTTATTTCTTTATTTTTTTCACATTTTTATGACTCATCACTCCTGAAACCCTTAGTCTTCCATGTTAATACTTCTGGGAGCCATTGAGCTCTGCAGAAAGAGTGCTGAGTGAATTTTGAGGTGATTTGAAGCCTCATCATTTACTTGCTATGTGATCTTGGGTGAGTCAATCTCTCTGAGCTGCAAGTGTCTCTTAGAAAAAAGGTGACGTTAACATAAATCACCTAAATGATTAACATAAATCACCTAAATCTCAAAGTTCTTGCAAGCATTCATTGCAAGTAAATTAAGGTTTATGAAAGCATATTATAATCTGAATCATGTTATATAAATACAGAATTTAGTCTCCTTTCTATTATACTAATATGTTTTAGTTGTTTTCCTTTTTGATTATTTGAAACTATTAATTAAACACATTATATTTTCCATTTTATATTATCTGTCCAACAATCACATTGATTTTTAATGATGTAAAATTTTACCCTTTACTATTATTGTTATTATTCTATTCTATTATTATTTTTTCTACTATATGATTACAAGTCTTTCTTACAAATTCAAGACATCAACCAAATTTATGAGCATGTCCCAGTTTCTTAATGAGGCAATATATATTCAGTAATTTAAAGAAATCACTATTCCAACTCCAAGAAATAAATATTATTTGTTGAGAAAGATGTGGGGGACATTATTCTGTTCTATTTTTTATAAACCTCTAGTTATAAAGAATTGTTCTCAACCTTAAATATTTCCTCAATAACTGGGTGAACACAACAGAGAAAAGTTAGAAAAGCGACAAAGAGAAAGACATATTGTAACAATACCAAACAGCTCGCTTCACTTAAAGGCATCCTTCAAAGTCAGGCAGAAAGAACCTGTAATAGAGTGTGTTAGATGGAGGAGACATTGTGACTATTCTTTCACTAAGCAGCTTAAGATATCTGGTAATATGATTAGCCTTTCTGGATTTTGACTGATTAATCAATAAAATATGAAGACTAGACTGGGCAATTTTAGAAGTCCCTTTCAAAGCCAACAATTTATAATTCTATGAATACTTTAGAGAACAAAACAAGAATGAGGGATATGATAATTCACTAGAGTCACTAAGCCCCAAATAGCTCTCTGACATGCACCAACTGGTAATTGGTGTTTTTGAGAGATCAAATTCATTTTGAGAGATCAATTCATTCCAAACCTGTATCTCTCTTTGATCTGCCCTGCCACATACAAGAGCAAACAACCATCTGATATTTGCCTTGTCAGTTCAACAAACCATCACTTGAGCAATTGCTACATACCAGCTACTGTGTTGTGTGATGGAATGAGCAGCGTCTCTCCATGGAAGGTCACAGACATGCACATATATAACCGTCATCTTCATATCTGATTTCATCATCTCAATCACGGTCCTAGAGCCTACACAGACTATTTCACAAAACATTAATTTGGTGGTAGGTACCCCTGAGAGGTGCAAACTATTTGGACTGATACATCTACAAAGACAGAAAAAGGAAAAGAGACATACTTTCAAAAAATATTCAGTCAGCCTGATTAAAGGAAAGAATTAGAAATGAGATCCAAACAGAAAGCAATCAGACCTCCTCCAGATGGTGCTGAGTTAACCTCTCAGGGGTAAACGAGACATTCCTCTAGATTCAGCACATCCTTGCCTTTTTCTTGTCTTCTCAAGATGAGGTCAAGAAACGTTAATGAGTCCAACAGCACTGACCTTGTCATAGAAGAAAGTATCTATTGGGGTTGGTCAATATTTGGAAATATAATCCCCAACTAGGTGAGAGGTTAAAGAAGGAAGCCAACATTTATTGTTCTTATTTTTCAGAGCTTCCACTAAAATTGTTTAATTATTATCAGATAAAGATGACATGATTTATTAAATATTAATTAATACAATATTAATACATGCTTGCCTACTTAATCAAAGGTGGTAACAGGGAATGTACGTTCAATAATATAGAGCTGTATATGGATTATCCCATTTAACGCTGACACGATTCAAATAAGAATTGCCTTTATCACCATTACATCACCATTTTTACAAGCAATGACACTGAGGGAGGAGCATTAACTTGCACCTGGTCTAACTGGTGGTAAGTGACAGAATAGGAATTCAAACTAAGAGTTGCCTCCAGTCCCCATGGTCACCCCTTATGCTGTGCTGCCCTGTCTCACCTCACTTTGAGTCTGGCTCACTTGGTCTGATATTGAAATGGTTTTGCCCAGCTTCAAACACTTTAGAGTTGCAGTTATTTAGCCACAATGGTGTCTTTTTCCTTTGAACTGGAGAGGCACCAAGCATCAGAGCCTGCTCTGTCCCCAACAAGAGTAGGTAGATGAATGAGTCAGACACTGAGAGAATGTTGGAGGATGCTAAATAATTGAACAGGCTGGAGCATGGCCCAAGAAAATGAACATGAAATCTCAGCTGCCCAGCAGGTGCAGGGATGAAATCCTCTGGAGGCAATCTGGGTCCAGGTCAGCAGAAGTTAACAAGAAGACAAAACATGGAACTAAGTCCAGCAAGACTGATGAATTCTACTTCTATGTACTTACTTCCTGCACTTTAAAAATGCAAGTGCTTCTATTGGTCTTCAGATGAATTTCCACGATGATGCCACACCTAATTATGTATTCTGATGCCTCACCTCGGGAAACACTTGCAAACATGCATTCTATGTATGGTCCAGAATGGGGGTTTTAGAAACACAGAGCTCAGGGCTCAAGCCCCAGTTCTATCTCTTATTGCCAGGGTGGCTTTGGCGATTTAACCATCCCTCATCAATTACCTCGATCTGACTATACTGACAGTCCTGGACATAGTTATTGCGAAGGTGAAGTTTGACTTTTATGCCTCTAATATATTTGCTGATTTTCATTTTCTCCTCCCTTGTCCTCATCAGTATCAAAGATTCTGAAGATTTGCCCTTTTGAGACCAGATTTTCTGAAAATACAGAAAAACACTCCTTTACTGTCTAAATAAGTACTAAGCATCTACTCTGTGCCAGGAGCTGGACTAGATGACGGGAGTTCCGTGATGGATAGTCAGATAAGGTCCCTGAACTCGTGGTCCTAGCTACCGTTCACATGGAATAGAGTGAAGATGACCAAGTTTCCTTCTTTGGGTCTAGTTTAATGGCATGAAATGGAAATGACCAATTTCTTCTTTGGGTATGGCTTGGGGACAGTGTGTCTTCAATCTGGCAGCTCTTAACTCTGTGTCAGTCTCAGCTCAGTCACTCCTTCTGAATCCCCAGAAGTACAGGCGTGTCGTATTGTACAAATTAAATTCTGTTGTCATTGTGTGCTCGCCTACAAGACTGCAAGATTCTTGAACTCAGACTTACCTCTCCTAACTTATTGTTCATTTTGTATAATTTATTCCCCAAATAAGCTGTAATCTTAACAGAACTGGAAAATATATGGATTAACGAATGAGTGGACAGATGGATGGATGGATGAATGAATGAGAGAAGTAAAAGAGGAAGAGAGAGCTGGGCTGGCCCGGTGGTGTAGTGGTTAAGTTTGCATGCTCTGCTTCGGCTGCCCGGGGTTTGCAGGTTGGGGTCCCAGGCGCAGACCTGTGCACCACTTATCAAGCCATGCTGTGGAAGGCATCCCACAAATAAAGTAGAGGAAGATGGACATGGATGTTAGACCAGCGCCAATCTTCCTCAGCAAAAAGAGGAGGATTGGCAACAGATGTTAGCTCAGGGCTAATCTTCCTCACAAAAAAACAAAAACAGGAAGAGAGGGAGGGAAGAAGAGGGTGGATCTTGGCCAATGCCCTATCTATCTCTTAAAAATATGTGGTATTCTAGCAAATGTCCAAAAGAGAACTCAACCTGTTCACTACACTCAGAAGAAATTTTTGTTTCTTTATTTTCTCTTTTGGTTAAAAATTTAAGACTTTGATAACTAAAATATACATTCCCTTGGGGAAAGTAATTTCCTTTCTTAACTTCTTCCTTTAGACTCCCCTTGTTTATTTCCCCCTTGGTACATTTCCACAGTTTTTCGTTATATTAGTATTTATTAAACCTTACAGAGGTGAAGAGGGTGTGGGGTTTAGAATCAGATGAGTAAAGTATGTAAGGGATAGTCTACCTCCTTCTAGTTATATGACTTTTGGTAAGCTATTTACCTTTGAAAGCTATGTTTTCTAATGTGTATAATTGGCATACATGTTAACCCTTAAAGTTTGGGTGCAGATTAAGTGATATAATTTGTGAAGGGTTTATCAGATGTTGCATGTGCAGTCGACAGTAGATTATTGATCAGAAAGATTCAATGTATTGCCATCATTGTCACTGTTAACATCAATAAGATACTGACCCTGCCTTCCTGCAACACACAGGGACAGATTTAGGGAACTAAATGGTCCTTAAATATAGCCACACAGCCAAAGGGCTAGTGGCTTCCCAGCTTCTTCCATACTCAATGATTTAATGTAGCACCACAGACAAACTGATTTATAAGGAGATGGGCGTTCCCATAAGTGATGATCTAGATCTGTCTCCTAATTTACAGATGAGATGTGTGCAGTGACCTTGTCTAGGACACCAGGTCCACAGAGCTTGGTTTTCTGGTAGCCTGGGCAGCTTTCTATCCCCTCCCACAGTCTATGTCTTATGTTGATGGACTCAAGTTCACTCAGACTTGACCTTTTGCAGGTGCTCAAAGTGTCCTCTCATTATTGTAATATGCTGTTTCAGTTGCTTCAGTGCTTGTGTGTATCAGCCTAATTGAGTGCTAACTGATGCAATACAGCCATCCTCATGCTCTAAGTACTTCCCCTGAGCTTTGGACGTCTTGCTGCTGCTTTAGCACCAGAATGGATGGGACAGGCGTACTTCTTCCCCCATACCCGATTGTGTTGTTGTCCTACATGTGTTCTGTGACGACTTTATGCCCCTGACTATTTGTGTTCCTAATTTTAGGTTTAAGTATATCTCTATGTTAATGCTTAAACTTAGGACACATTTCATAAGAGATGGATTGGTGGATTACATTGTAAACCAGGCAACTTAGAAGAAGTCTATAAAATCCAGTTGATCAAAACATATCATTCTGTGTCTTCTTCTGGATCCTAAATTTTCCTTTCCCCAAATATCCAGCTAATATACTGAATATTTGTGTTAGAAAATCAAAGAAATCTCTTAAAATTAGACACTCAGTAGTTAGCCAGTAAGAAAGGAGCCCTGGATGTATCTATTGTTCATTGGATGGTGTCGTGTTGTCACTGCATTTCAGAAATGTTGAGAGGAAGTTTTTTTAGTTACAATATTCCTTTATATGTAGCACCTATCAGTAAAGACACTATTACTACAATGACTGACTGCCCCTAATTATATTCATAACTTAATTCTCTGAAGAAAATCTTATTTTTATTTCACCAGATTTCTTTGAGGATTCAAAAGCATCTGAACTTTATTCATTCAACCTAAACATTTATTGAATTTCTACTATTTAGCAGGTAATTTTCCACAGCATTTGAATGCATGGAGGAAAATATGGTCAATTTATGCACATTACATAAATTGAATATCTAAATTCTGGTCCTAAACTTTTTTCTTTATTGAGTAGTTATAATTTTTCAGCAAAAATTTCCAATCCCTAGTCATGATTTCTTAGGTCACTTCCACTCAACCATCCATCCGACCACATGACAGTCAATACATATTTACTGACTGTCTCTTGCTCATTGGACCCTGTGTCGGGAGCCTCTTTTCTCTGGGAAATGAAGAGCAAAGCCCTGCTTGAGTAATGACTCAGGAAAGTTTGGAAGTTTGTGTTCCCTACCGACATGAGAGAAAAAATGAGAGGGGCCCGAAAAGGGATGGAAGTAGTTTTAAGGACCTCACTCAAATAGTTTGTTTGCTTCCTAATGCTCATAAATTCAGATTTCATAAATTAGGAATGTGCTATCGCAGAGCAAATGAATAGGATAATTATTTGTCTTCTTTATAAAACTATGTTCAAGGATTTAAAAAGTCACATTTACATGAAATAACATGAGTTTTTGCTTTGTTGAGCTAATTACACATTATTCTCACCTCATCAAAAATTAGCATAAAAGCAGCATAAAGCCAGCTACTTAAAAATTTTTGGAAGGAATAGCACACTCACCCAAAAATTCTGTCATTTGGACTGTTTTCTGATTCCAACCGGTTCTCGCCCAGCTGACCACAACAAGCCACTGTTCAGAGCAGGCTGTATATAAACAGGTGAGGTTAAAAATTTGGAGCCCAGGTTTACTTTTAGAACATTATTTGTTTTCTTTTGTGGTGAGGAAGATTGTCCCTGAGCTAACATCCGTGCCAATATTCCTCTATTTTGTATGTGGGGCGCAGCCACGGCATGGCTTGATGAGCGGTGTGTATGTCCTCGCTTGGGATCTGAACCCTCAAACCCCAGGCCACCGAAGCAGAGCACACAAAGTTAACCACTAAGCTGCTGGGCCAGCCCCTAAAACATTACTTTTTCAGTTGGATTTTTAAAAACTTCCTAGTGAATCCAATCTCAATTGCACTTCCCCAAGGTTGATGCATTCGTTTTAAATTCAGAGGGCTGTCAAGGGATGTTTAAGTCAAGATCCCAACTCACTCAACTTGTTTGTGGAGTGTTAGTCACGCTTTAAAGTCAGTTGTGATCTTTTTGGCCCCACCCTTTTGACGGGCAATAATGTGTGGTGAAACGAATTCATCTGTGCCGCCCTTTTTACAATGTCTCCTGCACGTGGCAAGTGTTAGCTACGTTGTTGCTGATACCATCTCTGAAAGGGGAGGGATGTCCATCTCATGGGATTCTTCCAAGAGAGTGATGTCCTTTGAAAGTCAAGGCTGAGGTTTTGAGAGGCTAACAGGTTACACCATACTCCCCTGGAACTA
Source organism: Tapirus indicus (assembly GCA_031878705.1). Lineage (NCBI taxonomy): Eukaryota > Metazoa > Chordata > Mammalia > Perissodactyla > Tapiridae > Tapirus > Tapirus indicus. The sequence continues at coordinate 4,025,165 of CM062923.1, read as the reverse complement.
GTCCGCACACTCCCGCTGCCTCCCTCCCGGGGGTGTTCGCCATGGTAGCAAATTCTGCCCTGGGAGGTGGGGAGGAGGGGGAGCAGCTGCATCATTTGGCACCATCCAAAATCAAGCTGTCTCTGAAGAGGCATGCCTTCCACTTCCCAGGATGAGAGGCCCAGGATTTGTTTATTCTTCACTTATTTGCTTATTTTACTTCATCTCTCCCTCAATGCAGCCCTCAGTACCCCTGTGAAGGAAGCCAATGGAGGGAGGGGTGAAAGGGTGAGGGCGGCACCAGGGTACTCTGCCCCGCAGGTCCCCGTGTGAGCTGAGGAGCAGGATTTCCTGGAGAGCAGACTTGCTGGAGGTGATTTGCACTTGGCAGGCTCCAGGCCAGGGCTGTGGCCCTCCGGGGACCGGGCCCTGCTGGCTCCTGGCGCCAACTTGGCCAGCTCCCCAGGCCCGGCTGCTCTCAGGAGGCCTGAATTTCCCCAGCTGGCTCAGCAGGAGGAGGAAAGGAAAGACAGGGTGTCTGATCCCCAGGCAGCAGGAGTCTTTCCATGAAAGCAGTGTGATGACATCAAATTGATTGTTATTGCCCTTTTTGCCCCAAGAGTCAGCCCAAGGCCAGAAAGAGAGTGGTGGTCAAGGTCTGATGAGGGCCAGGATGAGTGTATTGTGATGACCACATGGAGGAGAGCAGGGCTGCCATCATCCACCCCATGTTCCAGGCCATGCACTGGCTTCCTTCTATCAGCTTTTCTTGACCTGGGCACTACTGACACTTGGGGCTGGATAGTTCTGTGTGAGGAGGGCTGTCTTATGCATGGCAGGATGCTTAGCAGCATCCCTGGCCTCCACCTAACAGGTACCAGTAGCACCTGCTAATTGTGACAACAAAATAAGTCTCCAGACGTTGCCAAATTTCCTCTAGGGAGGCAGGGACCAAATCATCCCAGTTAAGAATTGCTGCATTCGATATCAGATTTCCTCCCTACACTAACCAGATGGCTTAGACATCCTTTCCCCTGTTCTTACATTATGATTAAATAACAGTGGTATAGTAGTAGTAGTAGCAGCTACCATCAATTAAGTGCGAGGAAGCATTCTAAAAGTGCTCCACACATGAGTGCATGTCAGCACCACAGCAACCCTGTGACAAAAGTACTGAGATGGAAGGTGAGCCAGTTAGCAAGGCAGAGGAGAGCCAGGACTCTGCTCTTAATCTGACACTCAAATGGAAACTGGTTCTTTTCCCCAACCGGGACAGGAATGAGCTACAGCATGATTTCTCACCCCCATCTTTTGAAGACTGCTTTCCTATGCCCCTTATTTCATTCCAACAGGTGTTATAATCCTGTGCTTCTTTGCTTATTCCTTCTATGATGTTGAATGCTCCTCAAGGGGAAGGAAAAAAGAAAGAGTGTAGGATCATGACATTCCACATTCCCCTGTTATCCACACAGTCCTGGAAGGGGTACTGGTACCCCCAAGTTAAGGGATCAGGGTCACTGAGGGTAGAAAGCATGCTCCTGTCTACACAGCTAGGGAGTAGAAGAGCTGTTCGACTCCAGAACCAGGTACCCTTCCTACCAAGTGATTCTGCTTCTCTGCAGAAAAGGAAATTGTATGTCCCCATCCTTATAGGCCCCAACTACACAGAACAGAGTGTGTGTTGCAAGGTTTCCGTAAGTGTCTGTTGTATTGAATCAATGGAAAGTAGCCTTTTATCTCCCCTACTTCAGTGTTTTTCTATCACTCTTTCACAGAAACATGTATCTTCACAGAACGAATAGTTTGTCTTTCCAACATGCTGTGTCAGAAGGTTCCAGAAGTCCACTTTGCTGCTTGTAAGATCAATGCATAGCTCAAGTTCCAACTCTTCCATGAGGCTGTCTCTGATGACTCACTAGAAATGTCTGTGCCTGCTCTGGACTCAGCCGGCATTCGACCTGAGTCCTCCTCTCCTCGATCGCTCTCATCGTCCATCAAGTACCGGAGGGTGACAAACATTTCTGGTTACCCTATGAAAAAGCACAGCCTCTGAGGGCGTGACATGCGACAGGCTCTTTTGTGACACTCTTCTTTCGGTCAGTGGATGCTCCTCCCCTCCTCCACATTTATGAAGTGTGGTTGATGGCCTGACTGAATACTTGTGTGATTGAATCCATGTGCAAAATCTGAGGGCTCTGCCTGGTTTCCAAAGCATTCTTACAAGACATCGCATTAGTGGGGAAGGTATTTAAAATTCCTATTTGTGCTTTATAATCCAGAAATTGGCAAGACTTTTTTCCCTCCGTCTGCCTTCTTGATTAACAGGTTTCATTTCTGTGAGGAAATATAGTAAATAAATACATACTGTTCTCTTAGAGACCTGCAGTGGCTTTCACATAAAAGCTGCGTATAATTCATACAACAGATTCATTGTCCCTGTGAGGTCACTAGTCCTCCGGAAACCAGGCAGAATTTTGGCTTTTTGTGTGTGTGGTCACCTACATGGGCCAGGCCAAACCTGCTGGGGCTTCTCTGTCACTCCTTGAAGTGATAGAAGCCACAGAGTGTCACTGTCTCCATTCCTGAGTGGATAGGCTGGATGGTGCAGTGGTTTTGGGGGAGGAAATTGACAATGTGATAACTACTGTACCATGAAGGTGCAGGTACTGTCCCGGGGCCAGGAATGTCAGGCAGATCTTTCCAGGAGGTGGAACTGGAGTGAAGCCTGACAGTGAGGCGTTAAACAGCAAACAAAGAGACAGGCTATCCCTAGAAGAAAGAGTATGTGCCAAAGTCTAGAGGCATGCAAGCCCGTGGCACATTTGGGACACGCAAAGATGATGTGCAGTACATCTGCAGCAGAGGGGACTTGAGAGTGAACAGAGACTGCAAAAGCTGGACAGGGCCAGGCCACCGAGGGCTTGTCTGCTACATTTAGTGAACACCTGCTAGTTGCCAGGCAGGGTGAGACACTGAAGGGAAGAGACACGTCTGGCAAACCTAGGGGCAGACTGAATGCTGGAAGGCAAGAATAAAGTCAAGGATGGCTGTGAAGTTCTTAGAGTGGTCTTGGTCAGAGAACACCTCCTCTGTTTCAGGGCTGTGTTGCATAACTAGACACCACGGGGACTGAAGTTAAGGTACTGGTGGCTGGCAGAGGATTCCAACCCTAAGGTATCATTTCTACTTCCACAGGGGCCTTCAGGGTGCCAAACCAAAGAAATTATTTCACACATCATGGCAGGGCCAATGGGGGAGAGACTCAGGACAGGAAATCTCTGTCTGTTGAGTTCTCTGATTTCATTTCAGAAAACATTCATTGTGCATCTACGTCTGAAGGATTGTGCTAAGTTATATGGCAGTACAGAGATGACACAGAGCTGTTTCTCTCCTCCAGGAATTTACTAGAGCTGAGGAGATAGAGATGTAGACAACTAACTGTGTATCTTGTTGAGGGCTCTGGAACCTTGAGATATATGGAGATAGATATGACTATAGATATGGATCGGTTTCTCAATCTTGGCATCATTGGCATTTGGGGCTGGAGAGTCACTTGTTATAGGGGCTGTCCTAGGCATGTTGGATGTTTTTCAGTATCCCTAGCCTCTACCAGTAGATGCCAGCGTCACCCCCCCAAGTTGTAACAACCAAAAATGTCTCCAGATATTGCCAAATATCCTTGTCGGGGGATCACAGAGAGTTGATAACCAGAGGTATATGATTGAGATTGAGATCAACATAGATAGATCCGTACAACAGATCTCAACCCAGTGGTTGTATCCAGCCAGACTTCCATCAACACCCAGATGAGGATGCTGGCGGAAGACAGACAGGGGTTCCTTTGTCTCCAGACCCCGGGAAATGCATATTTCCCAAGGCATAAGGGAGAGTGGGATGAGGGTTCACTTTAAAGTAATCAAAGCAAAACAAATTGCATTAAGCAAAAAGCCCTTCTCTCTCATTGGATTCAGTTTTAATCGTTGTTGAGAAAATCAAGAGAACAAAATAGGAAGGGGTAAGACACACGGGAGAAGCAGACCAAGAGAAACCGGTGCTGAGTCCTTCATGACTGGTAGTGAGTTTGAAGAATAAGATCCGTGTTATTGACAAGTAGACCACGGGTGCCTGAAGCAGACTTGAATATTTGCTATGCTCACATTCCAAAGCAGTTGTACACTCAGAATGAAAACGTGCTTTTAGAATAGATTCATTTTTATAATTGTGGATTAATCTTTCATGCTTATGAGGAAAATGCCATTTTCTCAATATAAGGCAAATACCATTTTTCATACGTTTGAAAAGGTTTTACCTTATCTAATACTAAAATGTCTTTAACTGCTGTTAAATATGTAAATAATGTCTATGTTATATCTCTTTTAAAATAATTATTCTAAAAGCCTTGCCTGTACTTTCCTGCTGGGAACTTGATGTTTCACGTACATTTAAGAAAATAAAATGTACGAGGGCACTGGACTGCACTTAATAGAAACAAGCTGCCCACATGATACAATTTGTATAAAACAGAAAGCTTAATAAAAAATGTCTTCCCCACGTGCCTACCCCAGCAGGGGAGGGATTTCTTTGCGTTAAGTCATTGTCTGCAGATGGTCCTGGAGAAATGCAAATATGTCACTCAGAACAAGATAATGCATTAATCAACACATCACCAAGTTATTAATGAGGTAAGCCAATTAGGACACTCACTCACTCAACACCTACTGTAGGATTACCATATGCCAACCACTGGCTAAGTGCTGGGGACACAGAAGGAGCAGACAGGAGCCCCTGTCTAAGGGAACATGGAGTTTGTTGAGAAAGACAGACATAGAAACCTAGAAGCTGCAATTGTGTTATTACGTGCTGTAGCTTTAGATGTTGATTTTCTTCTAGTTCTGTTGTCAGTCTCCATCCCCAGTATACACATCAGTGGTTGCCAGTTCAGGCAGTATATGAGAATCTCCTGGGACCCTCTTCAAACCTACAGATGTCCAGTCTTCCCCCACCCTGGACAAATTAAATCTGAATCTCTGGGGTGGCTACTAAGCAACAGAGTCATACACTTGCCTGGGTGATTCTGCTCACGTTGAGGGTTGGAAAACACCATTCTACTTGTTCTGCCTTAGATCATTATGCCCCAAGTCGAGGCTTCAATTTCCGTGTTTCTCAACCTTACCCGATTAATAGAATTACAGGGGCACTTGCTGAAATATGATTTCTCAAGGGTCCCCTAGAAGGACTGAGTCAGTCCATTTGGGTTAAAACCAAGAAGTATGTGCCTTAAGAAGAGCCTCTGTATGATTCTTATGATAAGAAGTTTGAAAGCAACTGAGAAATACACTTAAAACTTCAAAATTGACTTCCCTGCTCAGTATGCCATAGTACCCTCTTCCCATACATATAACCAGTTCCCAGCTGAGAGCTAACCCCAGAATTCTCACCAAAGAGTTCAAAAATAATACATCTCCTTACCCAAGAACCTCCTTCTCCTCCCTCCCTCCGGACATCTGGTGGATTCCACATTCCTCTGTCTGACCTTCTCATCTCATGAGTTCCCATAGTGGTGAGAAAGTCAGCAACCTCCAGTGAGTGCCTGGAGCCAGCTCCTACCAGCTTGTGGTGTGCATTTCTTCCCAACTCCACATTCGGTCAAATTGGTGGCTTGAAGTCAGCAATGGTGGGAGTATTTATACCACAGAAATTGGCCAAGACTACAAAGCATGACTTCCTTCTTTGCGGATAGCTGGTAGTTAAACATTTACCAGCAAACCGCTGGCATCCACTCATTTTCCCGAGGGACAAGAGAGATGGGCCTTGATGAGGTGCAGTGGAGCAGAATCTGGAAAGACTTAAGTTAGAGCAAACGCTCAGAAAATGAGTGTGGTGAAAAAGTCAAACTTCTTCACACTACTAGACAGATAAGATGCCAGCATGGGGAAGGAACCCGAAAAGATATGCCATGAACTTAAAGTAGCTTCTTTCCAGTTTTTTCTAGGATTGTTCCTGAACACCATCAATTAATTTTAATAAGCCTCGTTTTCTACCTTGTAACAAAATATTCCCAGACTAAATTTTATAGTTAGTTTGGCTCACATCTAGAAAGTATTTACTGAATTTTCCGGCTCTTGAGGGCTTAATTTAAGCATTCTCTTGGCAAAATAGTTCATATTAACTACGTTTAGATACAAATCTTATCTATATCTTCACAGATTTTTTTAAAATTTTTAATCATTATTTAGCAGTGACTGCTACTTTGTGATTGGACTGTTCCATTTTGAAGGTTTAAGTCCTGAAAATGTTATTTTATACATAAAAAGAAAACCCAATGTTGAGGCTTTGAGACTAGGGGGCCCACTCCTGGCTTTCAAATACACACGGGGTGGCTGAGGTGTGGGGAGCAGCCAGGATAGGGTGCTGGCTCACGCTTTTCTTACTCCAACATGCTCTCAAATTCTGTGCTGTTGCGATTCAAATGATTTCTGTTCTTTGTGCCAATAAATAAATGAATATTATTAGTCTTTGTAAAATGTATAGTAAATATTATTGCTAGAGGTTTTCACCATAAAATGAGGAATAGCTAAAATGGAACATGGCAAAATTTATTATAGACAAAAGAACGGCCTAAGTAATTATGTCTTATTAGCAACATTAAAAACTACAAAAATTACTTGAGAAAAATTAGACATGTTTGAAATAATCTACACAAAGTAAATTGCACTTGCTTAAAAGGCAATAAAACAATGAAATTTTCTTGGCAGACACAAAAATCAGTAAAATTTTCTTGAAAAATTAAACGGGAAAATGATTTCCATTATATATCTATAATTGGTAAATTTGTTATGGGTAAAAATATGAATAAATGTTCACTAAAAAATAAGTATGGTATCTCTTTAATAGTAAACTTTGCTTGTATTTCAGTAAAAGCACAATGGAAAAAAAATAGGAAACACTGCTTGTGCTGTATATAAAAGTGATCTGGGAAATTATCTGAGTTTAACAGTGTTCATTCCAGCAAATATTTAAAGGCAAAATTAACAAATGTCAGTGTAAACTTTATTTAACCACTTGTATTCATCAACATGTAGTGTCAACATTATCCTTGGTATCAAGCTTATAGGGTCAAAATAGCCATCCTTAATATTTTTAAGGCCAAGGAGTCAAAATATTTAGATAATTATGGTCTCCAAACAACAGAAAAAGTTTAAAAATTTTAAATCCTCCAATATACACAGTGTCACTTTGCCCAGTGATAACTACAAAGAAGACTGCAGCTTTTTGCAAGCTTATAATAGACCCACCTGGTCTTCATTTCAACCTTTCAATGGACGGCAGTGGTCATGTGGCACTGGTGAGACACAGAGATCAGGTGGTCTTGTGGGCCCCTGTATCCAGGAGCCAAGTGGGACAGAAAATTCTTGGAGAAGAGTTCCTGAGCAAGGTGGGACCCCCCCAGCACTCTAGCAGTTCTTGGTGGGGATGTGTTACAGAAGGCGACTATACTAGTGTTACAGCAGGTAAAATATGTTATGGCAGGTACAAGCAGGAGCCCATCCTAGTGAAGTTATTATTAAAGTTACTATGAGTTATTGTTAAAGTGGTCCAGAGCTTGGAAAAACTTGGTGACACTTGCCCCCAACCCCACCCATCATCCCCAATTCTAAACATATTAACAAATGTCCCAAATACGTGAATACTCTGAGTGAATGTATATATGTCTGTATACGTGCATGCATGTATGTGTGCACGTATGTATGTGCTATGTGTGTGTGCGTTGTGCAAACCTGCAGATGGGCTAGGCTTCTCTTTTGACTTCCATTTCTCAATAAGGAAATATAGGAACTTGCAGAAATGATGTCAGTGTTTTAGCAACAGTCCACTGAGGTGAGTTTTAAGCCACATTTAACCAGATTTCCAATGAGACATCAACATCTGTGTTTTATCTACACTACACTGGCCTCTCGGGATTAGGGCTGGGTGATACATGGAGGAGAACTTGAGTCACCCCCATTTATGATGGCCCATCTTTGAGGGTATCATCTGTTCAACAACAGACATTTGTTAAGTACCTAGAACGTATAAGGCTCTGTGCTGTACACTGTACACGTGATATAAACCAAAACCACTCTCTGCCTTAAGGGAGTCAAATTCTGGTGGGCTTTCATGTGGACTGGGAAGTTAATTCTGTCCTCTATGGGGAAGGAGAGAATTGGACCAATGTTTTTAGACTGGAAACAATCAGCCAAGTTTTACCAAAGTCTTCACGCATCACCTGAGTTCCCTAGTCGTGGACCTCATTTTTGTTCCCATCTCTCACCTTTGCCCCTCATCCTTCCTTCCCCTCTATGGTTCCACTGTATTTGGAGCCCTGCACTGACCACCAGATCCAGTGCAATGGTCATTTTCAATTATCTCTCTCCCCGCAGATTTTCATCTCCTTAAGAGCAGAGATTGAACCTTTCCCCTAAGAATTACCACACTTTATGCTCGTTTACAATAGCAAAAGGAGACTCTGTGTCCCCTGCAGCACAGACTTCATCCCAGCATCTTGTGGCTTTGTACATCTTCCCTTTGGCTTTCTCCTTCTTCCCTGGATTTCAGCATCTGGACATGTGCCAGGGCTGCTCCTCACCTGCTGCCTGGACCCTTCCTTCCTCTGTGCGATTAGCATCCCCTTGACTTGGCTTTCCATGCAATCCGTACAGACCTCATTATTTTATAACAATCATGTATTTAGAGTCAAAGAGGGCTATGATATACAGACATTACCATTACCACCTGTGCTCCGGTCACCCTGAGTCTGATCTCAGAACTGTTTGTAAACAGTCATATAACTCTATTGTTTCTCTGAAAAGAAATAAGGGAAGGGCACGCATTTTATAGAGCTGTAATTTATTGGGTCTGCTAAGCTACATATATTTCTCTGTATTTTAAAAGTTACTGTATTTATTAACATTAATGATTAAATAACTTACAAGCAAATGGCAAGTGGAGATCATTACATACCAAAGTCACATTTCATTTGATTATTAATAATGAATTTTTGCCTTAAATTTAAAGAAAGGGATATATTATTTGATGAGTTCGTGGGTATTCTTCAGTAGATATTTCTCAGTTTACCACATTCCAGAAATTAAACATCACGTCATCACATTTTTTAATTTTTTTAATATTCATTTCTTAATTCAATGGCAAGGCTGTGTTCATATTAAGTGAACTCAAGTGTCATTTCCCTTTTCAGATTTATATAGTCTTTATCCCTGGATTCTGAGCAAGAAGATGACCCCTGGGGTGAATGGTGGTTATCTGTGTGTGTTTACAATTGCAGAGTAATTTCTTCCACTGTTTCTTCTAACGAAAATGAGTGTAAGAAGCATCTGACTAATTCAGATAAGATATGATAATTAAAACCTGTTCTTTAAGTATTGTAGAACTTAGAAAAATTACCTACATAGAAAGTAAATGCAGTAGAAATGCTCTTATATTCATGACTCAACTCTACTCAATGTTATCTTGGTCTTTGACCATTCGATGCACAGATTCAAGTAAGGATTACATAAGGTAGAACGGGATAAATATCATATGATTCAAACACTGGGTGATAGGAATTTAACTTCTCTTATCTTTTCTGGGAAAATATGAGCCACCTTATTCTTTAAAAGATCATATGGATAAGAAGACTGACCCTATGAATTTATTTCCTTGAATTTCTTCCCTTTAGAGTACTTACCTAAATGTGTGTGCACACACACGCGCACACACCACATACTTTTCCTTTGTTTGGTTTGTTTCATGATATCTCTCTCCTTCAAACAGCTTCACCAGCACCAGGGCTCCACAGGCTCGGTCACCGCCAGGACTCACCCCTGATCACAGAGCTTTCGCTGAGAAGGTGCTCGTTACATCTGTTTTCAGTTGCCGACTACTCACCTGATCGACTCATTAATAACTCTACACGTGAATGGATAGCTAAATAAATTCTAAGAAAATAAGCTTGAGGAAATAAAGAGACTCTTTCTGACAGCATATTTTGTATCGGATGGATATTTATGCCTAACTGACACAGATAAGTTAGTGATTATAAGCAAAAACCATTTATTAACAAAATGGTTAATTAGGATCATCTTGACTCCATTGTAAAAAACAATCACTCTTTAGTTTGAGTTTCTAACCATTGAAATCTGCTACAGAGTAAAAGTACTGAGATAAGCGTGTCCTGTTCTGGGAAATTTCGTAAATAATTGTGAAATCCATGAGGTTTAATTCTTACTCACAGGTCATAATGACTATAATAAAATACTCAGAGTCTTAGAATCCAATGCAAACAAATTAAAAAATATGTATAAGAAAGCAAGCGTGGACATGGCTAATCAAGGTACTTGTTAGCAGTTTTTATTTTTTTAATCAAAAAGGATTTGTTGAGAGTCTACCTGGTGGTAAGCTACTTTTCTTGCCAGAAAGATGCCGATAATAGACAGCCTCAGTTCTGCTATTTGCTGTTAAATGATTGTGGCAAAGTGCTTATCGTTTTTTGTGTATGTAAAATGGATATAATAATGGTAACTATCTCCTATGGTTGCATAATTCTTGTACAAGTGCTTAGTATCACGATTCACACACTGGAAAGTCTCAATAAAGCCTGGTTATTATTTTAAAATGATATTATAAGATTACTTATGCCAGGAATAAATGCCATGTTTTCTGGAATAACTTTTTAGTGCTCTAGATGTTTCAAGAAGTGATTGATGATAGTGAGCTGAGAGAGTCTAGGAAACTTTTACAGAGATTATTTGACTAACTTGGATCCCAAAGACAGGCAGTATGAAGAACTCCTGGGCACGAGTCAATCCCGACTTGGAGTCCTAGTGGGGACATAAGTATAATTTTGAGAAGAGTTGAGAGATATATATAAAGTCTAGAGGAAGAAAAAAATAGAGACAATGAAGTTATTCAAAACTAATCCAATGGAGAAGATTGATAGTTGGAAGTAGATTAGCATCAAAATACTGCCATAGAGTCGCAGAGATGATCCAAGAATAAGTAGAAAAGATATTGTGGAAGACAAAGACTAGTGTAGTTGAAAGGTGGGAGTCATGTGGAAGATCCTGAACAAAGCCAGAAAAATGGGAGTCAGAGAAGTACCAGAGGCGATGAAGAGGAGGGGTCTGTTCCTGGAGGCAGACAGGGTCCTGCCAGGCCCAGGCCCTCCCTCACTGTCCTTGTGCCTGCTTGCACCCACAAATAGCATTCCACCCAAAATCCTAAAGGGGAGAAATCCAGGACCTCTGAGAGCAGGCTTGCCAGATTTAGCAAATAAAAATGCAAGATGCCCAGTTACATTCGAATTTGAGAAAAACAATGGATACTTTTTTATTGTAAGTATGTCCTAATGAGGGAGATATTTGAACATACAGAAAAGAAAAGGGAAGCAATCCAAGTGAAAACAACATTGCTGATGAAGCACAGAGGCCAAGTTTAAGAAGTCATATATTTAGGGAATAATGAGGAGCTTAGTTTACATACAGTGGAAGGTGTTAGATCTTAGAAAGTGACACTAAACTAGAATATGCTTTTCCTATGTATTAGATACTATGTCAGATGCATTATATTCTTATTAGATTGCCTCTTTCCATCAGTTTTGTTAGGTCAATATTATAACAACCATTTTGCTAATGGGGAAATGAGTTTCAGAGAGGTAAAGTACCACGTCCAAGTTCCTACCACAGAAACTGACAGCCACATACACCCAGGCTATTCAGCTAGAAGCACTGCCCTTCTAGCGGGTCATGCTGCTGCAGATGTAGGTAAGTGATACATATTTGTTAAATTTAAGACAAAAATTGGATATCCAATGTGTGCTCAGATTCTATAGGCATTCAAAGTAGAAAATAATTCAGTATTCAATGAGTCAATTTTTTTCCAGAAACAGAAACACATAACCATGTGCCTCCAACTTATATCACTCACATTGGCTTTCCTGCATATTTCATGGCAAATGCCTTAAGCTCCACCCAATAATATGACAGCCATTCAGGTTAGGTAGGCCACTCTGAATTCAATTCTCACCTTTTCACAGGTGCTAAGTTCACAATCCCTGATCAAGCACAGTGTTAATTAAGAATACTCAATATAATTCTCGCTTCCAACACATGTTAACTCCAAACTCCCGAATCAAACTGAAATCTGGTACAATCCCCCGAATAACTGTTTCCTCACTAAGATCACACTTTCTCACAGCGAGGTGGACAAGAACTATACTTTCTCCATTTTGGGGTAATTGCATTAGTTATTGTGGAATTTACCATAACAGTCTACATGGAGATCAGTTCTATGGAAAATATAACAGTCACAAAACCATGAAGAATAGATTTGGGCAAAGCGTACTGCAAGATGAGATTTCGTTGTTCCCTCAACTGCATGCCTAAAACGATATCCAGGGGAATTTAACACATTGGATTTGATTCAAGTGTGGACAAATAAGTATATAATTATGAGATTCCCGTAGGTTTTTGGTTGTTGTTGTTTTTAAAGTTCAAAGAAATAGACAATAAAGCATGAATACAAAATGATTCTGGAGAAACACAGATGATTCTGAGAAAACTCTAAGTGGGGAACAACTTTTGGCATTAGTTACGTTGGCCTGTGTCAACTCTTTGACTTGAGTTTGGAGAATTAAATACTATGGGAATGGCATAAGAAAAATTCACTGGAATTTTTTTTATAGTTATTTAGAAGAGGTGGTGGAAAGAATGTAGGATCTGGAGTAAGACAGACCTCAGTTTGAACTCTGGTTCCTTCTTATTCCTGGATGGATTGATACTGGTGAAGCTATCCACGCTCTCTATAGCTTCAGTTTCCTCCTCTGTAACATGGGTAATAAAAACATATAAGGCAATGTTAGTAGGCAATTTATGAGTGTTAATATCCTGTGGCAACCTCCTACATCCAATTCTAGAGGAATTTTCTTAAACCTGGAGATGTATGTATGACTCTAGTGCCAAAAAGTGTGCTCTAAAGGACTTTAAAATGTAGACTTAAACATGCAAAATGAATCTGAGGTGTGCATGGCCTGAGCCGTCTGGAACATATTTCCACTGTGGGTACGTGACGATGTTTCCTCTGGCCAAGAATCAGGGCCAGAATCAACAGTCATTCTTGTTCACTCTCTTTTGCTGTGATTTGTCCCCAGTCTTTTAGTTGGTCCCTAGAAAACATAGAAGATATTTCAGTTTCTTGACAGATGGAGAACATACCTCTGGATCAAGATGTCTTTGGTTCTTTCTGTCTCACAATTGCCTCTTTGGCTCCATTAATGTTCATGACCTTCTGAACTGTGCCTTCTCTGCCTCTCATTAGCCGTATGATCACTGGTAGTTCCTTATCCTCTCAGAGCCTCAAGTTCTCCATTTGTTAAATAAGATAAGACTGTTAAGAATAATTTAATCAGCATTCGTTAAGCTCTTGGCTCCTTTTTGGCACTCGTTAGACATCAACGCAAGTTAGTGAGTTCTTTCCTTTTATTGATTTGCTTCTCTTCTGATTTATCATCACCTCCTGTTTTAGCTGCCTGACTCTTTTGGAAACCAAACCTGTCTTCAACGGACTCATGTTTGCACTCTGAGTATACTAACTTGCCCCCGACTCTTTGGCTTGTGCCTCGTATTCTTTCTTGGCTGCACATTCACAGCTCATAAAGACCCCATCAGCCTACCTTGTCTATATCCTTCACTAAGGCAATCCTCCAAAGTTGTATCCCTGGCAAGAACCGTGAGCCCCTTCTCTAGGGAGGGAGAGAAAATATGGAAGGGATAAACATGTCACAAACCTCCTTAGCCTATGTTTAATTTTTTTGTTGTTGTTTTATATTACAAAATATTTTGTTCTATAAGAGTCATTAGACCTCACTGGAGTACTATAAAATAGTAAATGTTGCTTCAGAAGAGAGGTGGCCAAGATACCAGAATCACCCTCTCCCCCAATATCAAACCTCGTAATATTGCTGGTACCCACAATACTGCTAGTTCTCATAATACTGCTGGTACAAATAGGATCCAACTACAAGACTGAGAACCTGCTACTTGTCACTGAGACAGACAACTCGAGTCTCTACCCTCAGAGGGGATTGACTCAGCAAGCTAGCTTATAAACTTGCTTTTACTTTATTTTTTTTTTTAACTTTCATTTATCCCCTTCATGACCCGGTTTGCTAATGATGTTTGGTATACGAGGCTGGACTTAACGAGCTGGCATTTTAACAACTTTGCCCCAAAGTTATAGCTTTGCTACTCACAAGAGATGAGGCTTTATTAAATCATTGAAACTTATGTATTTCAAATGTGTGAAGAGTAAGAGTTTCAATGGATCTGTGCTTCCTACTTTTTCTACACAAAGGATTGCCCCTTTTCTTCCTGTGGAGCCCATGTTTGGAAAAACAAATTCTAAAATCCGATTTTATCACATTCTATAAATTTAAGTTCACTTTCCCATTCAGTCATGGATCCACATGGAACTGATCATCAGAGCTTCTAGTTGGCATTTGAGAACGTGCATCCACACTGCGAGACTGTGCCGACAGGGTTAGATGTTCAGGAATCGCAGGTGTCGCTCAACCCAGACAAGACGAAAGGGCAGGGTTGACTCTTGAGGGATCCCTGCAGGAGTCCAAATCCAGGCTCTGTATTAGATCCAGGAGACCAAATGGCCTGGCCGAGAAGGGAAAGACTTAGAAGGAAGGAAACTGATGGTGGACTCATCTTCTGTGGCTTCAGCCAAGGCACATATATAATTTCCATTAAGCTCTTTGAAATCGTGAATCTAGTACCTACCCTCCTAGGACTTCTTTGTGGAATGCATAGGCAGAACCACTACATTAGATGATCCTTAATGTAATCTTTGGTTAAGTAGAATGTTTAGAATATATATAAAAATACGTGCATTGAAAACTTACTTAACTCCACCCAGAGTTAACCCTTCCTCTCATGTTTCCAACTCAAGGAACGTAAAGAAATCCAACCGTGCTTACTAGTGGCAATAAAAAGTGCACCTGAAGTAAAAGTATATGGATTTCACTAAACAGAGGTGTAAAAAAAATGAAGAACTATCTAGGGGAAAGTGGAATATCTAATCTAATAGGCTTGGGGCAGTAACATCCTGAAATAATTTTAAATTTCAGTAAATTTGGCATAGTAACAGCCCATACCACTTCTATCTTTTATTATCACATCATGGAAGAACAATCGTATGGAATTCCAGAAAAAATTGGGGGATATTTTTGAATGTTGTAACAAAATATAGATTAGTGACTTTAATGTTAGAGTCCATTTTGCTTGTACTGGAATCCACCACAAAGTGTTCAGACTTCTTCCTGACAAACACAGGGGAAAGTTTTTCAATTCACCCATTGAAAAACATCTTGGTTGCTTCCTGTATTTTGTAATTATGAATAAAGCTGCTATAAACAGGCGCTATTCGGGTGCAGGTTCCTTGTGGGGAATACTTTTTCAAATCAGTCTGGGTAAATATCTAGGAGCACTATTGATGGATCAGATGGTAAGACTATGTTTAGCTTTGCAAGCGATGTCCAAGCCATCTTTCAAAGTGGCTGTACCGTTTTGCACTCCACCCAGCAATGAATGAAAGTCCCTGTTGCTCTGAATACTCACTAGCAATTGGTATCGCCAATGTTGCTTTTTTACTTTAGCTATTATCAGTGTTTATTGGTATCTCATTATTTTTTCAAATTTTAATTCCATAATGACAATGATGTTGAACATCTTTTCAGATGTTTATTTGCCACCTGTATATCTTCCTTAGTGTTGTGTTGGTGCATCTCTTTTGCACATTTTTAAATTGGGTTGTTTATTTTATTATTCTTGATACTAGGTGTTCTTTGTATATTTTGGATGCAAGTCTTTGATCATATATGTGTTTTGCAAATATTTTCTCTTAGCCTGTGTCTGGTCTTTTGAGTCTCTTCACAGTATTTAAAATCACTTATCATTTCTTTTCTTTCATGAATCATACCATGGTTTTGATCAACAGCTCAAGGTAACATAGATTTTTCTCCTGTAGCTTTCTGTTTCACATTTAGGCATATGATTGATTTTGAGATAATTTTTGTGAAAGGTATGAGGTCCGTGTCTAGATTATTATTATAATTGTTTAATATAGACACCCAATGTTTCCAACATCATTTGTTGAAAAGACTGTCCTGTCCCCGTTGAATGGCCATTGCCCCTTTGTCAAAGATCAGTGACTATATTTGTGTGTATCTATTTCTGGGCTCTCTATTCTATTCAGTTGAACCCATATGTCTACTTTTTTTTTTTTTACCAACAACGTGATGCCTTGATTACAGTGGCATTATAATAACTCTTGGAATCAGGTTGTGTTAGTGCTCTAACTTTGTTCTTCTTTAGTGGTGTGTTGGGTATTTTGGATCTTCTGTCTTTCAATATAAACTCGGAGTCAATTTGTAAATATCTACAAAATAGCTTGCTGGGATTTTGATTGAGAATTGAATCTACAGATCAGATTGGCAAAAATTCTTGTTAATCCAATCCATATGTCTCCATTTATTTTGCTCTTTGATTTCTTTTTAGTTTTCTGCATATACATCTGTATTTTATGCAATATATGTAATGCATTTTGTTAAGTTTACTCTGAAGTCATTCATTTATTTGGTGCTGTCGCAAATGGCACTTTTTAATTTCAAATTGTAATTGTTCACTTTTCTTATATCAAAAGCAATTAGCTTTTTTTATGTTAACCTTGTAACCTGCACCCTTGCTAACTAGCTTATTAGTTCCAGAAGTTTCTTTGTTGATGCTTTGGGATTTCTACATAGACAATCATGTCAACTGTGAATATAGCCAGTTTTATTTCTCCTTTTTCAATCTGTATACCCCTTATTTTCTTGTTTTATTGTACTAGCTAAGACTTCCACTGAGTGTTGAATAGAAGTGGTGAGAGGGAATATGGATATCATTTCCTTGTTCCCAATTTTAGGGGTAAAAGTAGCTACTTCACAATGATAAGTATGGTGTTAGCTACAGGCTTTTTGTACACATTCTTTACAAGTCGACTGAGTTCCTTCTATTCGTATTTTTGTGATTTTTTTTTTATCATGAATGGGTATTGCATTCTATCAAATGCTTTTTCTTCATTTCTGTATTAATTCATATGATTATATGATTTTCTTCATCGGCTTGTTGATATGGTGGATTACATGAAGTGGTTTCAAATGTTGATTCAACTTTGCACACCTGGTATAACTCCCACTTGGTTATCATGTATGTAATTCTTTTTTATACATTGTTAGATTCAATTAGCCAAGATTTTGGTGATGATTTTTGCATCTATGTTGATGGGATATATTGGTCTGTAGTTTTCCTTCCTCACAATGTCTTTATCTGGTTTTGGTATTAAGGTAATATTGACCTCATAGACTGAATTAGGAAGTGTTTTCTTTGCTGCTGCTGCTAAGCTGCATTTTATGCATACAACAGTATTGCACAAAATGCTCAATAAAACCAGGAGGGCAAAAAAGAGGGAATATCTGTCTTTAATTAATTTTTATTTTGCATTTTAGTTTGGGGCAATTCTACTGACTTATCTCTATGATTGATTTTTTTCCCCCTCAGACAAGTCCAGTCTACTGAGGAACCCATCAAAGGCATCCTTTACTTCCATTACAGTGTTTTCATTTATAGCATTTCCTTTTGATGATTTCTTAGAATTTCTATCTCTCTGCTTACGTTGCCCATCTCTTCCTGCACGTTGTCCATTTCTTACATTAGAGTCCTTAGTGTATTAATGATCGTTATATAAATTCTCCATGTGATAATTCTAAAATTTGAGGCAAGTTTTGATGTTTGTCTTGTCTCTTCAGACTGTGTTTTTTCTTGCATTTTATTACAACTTGTATTTTTTTGTTGTTGTTCAAAGGCAGACATGATAGATCAGGTAACGGAAACTGAGGTAAATAGGCCTTTAGTGTGAGGCGCTGTGAATTTGGCTTGGAGTTAGTCAGTGTTTAGTATTTGCTGTATCTGCAGGTGCCGGGGGCTTCACAGTCCTCCAGTGCCCTTGCTTTCGTCTCCCCTATTAAAGCTGAGCCTCCCTAAGAACCCTCCTTAGAGTCTGTGTCTTGCAGCTCTTTCAGTGGAAATCCACTGTTATTATGCTGGAGCCCAGTTGGTGTGGTTTTAAGATTCAGGGAGGGGAAGTGTTCTTTAGTCATATGCTCAGTAACCTTACGATTCAATCTCAGGCTTTTAGTGAGAATTAGTCCCTGGACTGTGGCCTGCACAGGTGTTTCTTGGGTTCTCCTTCCCTCACGTCACGTGAGACAGGGAGGCTAGTGGGGTCTGGAGTGGGAGAAGTACCCTTCCCCAGGTGGGACAGTCTCTGGTAAAGTCTTTTCCCTGGAGGGTAGACCTTTGTTATGGAGAATGCTCTCCTCACGCTTCACAATGTTTACTCTTCCTCTCCCCCTCTAGAGCTGGAACTGGCTCTTTTTCTGATCCTACCCACGAGAAAAGGTGAGCTTCCTATAGGTAAAACCCTTGAACTGTGGGGGATCCCCTAAGACAGCAACTCCAGCAGTTTCTTGCTGTCATGTAGTCCCAGGCAGCCTCCAGCAACTCATCAGAATTATCATTAAGTGTTCCTACGGTTTATGGCTCCAACGCCTTCGGCTCCAGGTGCATTGATCTTGGCTGAGATTGTCTGTGTTCACCTTTCTCTCCAGATTTCAGGGTGGCAGCTTGCACTGCAACCTCAGTTCTCTGAAAGGTTCAAGAAAAATCGCTGTTCTTTAGGTTGTTCAGTTTTTTTCTTCTTGTCGGAATGGGAGTGATGACTTCTGATCTCTTCACACGTCGGCGCTGAAGGGGGAAGTTCTCACTTGGTTTTAAAGGGTTTATCATTTCCCTGTGTTTGTCAGCAAGAAGGTTTCTTAACAATTTATTTAAAAATAATTGTGACAATAAAAAACAAATTAAATGACAACTTGAAAACAATTTTCCCATATCAAATGGCATTAATTTAATGTATATTTACAAATTATTATAAATGGTAGCATGCTGTATCCCAAGCTCCCACTTGAGAAGGCACATTTAATGACAGACAATGATTATTACCTAAAAATGTAAAATATTAGTGACAGCACAGGAAGATAAAACCAATTCCAGAGCAAGTTACACTCATCTCTCTCCTATATTCATACCTTAAGTCCTTAAATATTGAGGATTCACCATGTGCCAGGAACTGACTAAACGTTTTATTAAACATATTCTCATTTGATCCTTGAGAATACCATGCTAGGTAATTATGATTATTTTCTTTTACATGTAAACCCTTAAGCAAAGATAAGTAAAGTGTTTTGACCAGGACTATGCAGATTGTAACAGATGGAGTCAGTATTTAAGTACCCATATATTAACTGATTTATCCTCCCAACTTCTCTGTGAAAGCAGTACTCAGTCCATTTCATTTCAGTTCAATTCAGGACATTATTATTTAACTAGCAACTACTAGGTGTTGGGAGTGACACATGATTTTGGGAATGAAGACATGACTAAAAATCTCCTTAGACCTCAGGAAGTCCCCAGAAGATGAGCCTATTAATGATAACTTTCACCGTCTCTCTGGATGCTGAAATGGAGGTAGGAAACAATGCACAACGACAACTGAGAGAATACGAGAACTAAGTCTTGAAGGATAGGACAGCAGTTCTTCACTATATTCAGGACAGAGGTTGGCAGTATGTCAGAGGACATTCTACAAAGAACTGGAACAAAGATGTGGAATCATTAAGTTGCATGCTAATGTTCTGTGAACTCAGTTTTTTTGGTAAGACACAGCAGGATAAGAAAGCAGGGGACAGTAGCAGAAGTTGATAACAAGAACTAGAAAAAGATAATTTAGCTTCCAAATGTCCCTACGTTTAGAAGGGTTTGACATAGCCTTATTTAATTGTATCAAATTTGAGTTTTAGAAAGCCTACACTCTTCTAAATTCAGATGCAAAATTGAGGCTAAAAAAGATGAAGCGAGGTATTCAAGTTTACACTACAAATTTTTAGAAGGTGCTTGCATGTGAGTACGAGACTATACATCCAGATATCAACAGACTGGCTTAGTGATCAATTCTTACTGATACTTCTTCCACTCTGTGTAAAACTGTGAATGCAGGTTGCATTTTAATAAAATTTTCCTTAGTTAAAAGACATGAAGAAAATGATATCATTATTTAATAATCACATGCCTGGAGAATTTTTAAATTATTTATTTGTTAAAATCCCAAAAAAGGAATCAAAAGGCCTATTACCCTCAAATGAATCAAGATATTTGAGTGATTAAAGCTTAGATATGTGTTTATGAAGTGTTGAGCCTTTGAAGAGGATCTTGGGTAATTATCACTATTGTTTTTACTCCAAATTAGGTTTCTACTCATGCAATTATCATAAGCACAAATTCTGGCAGCTGCACGTATAAAATCATTGAGGAAAATGTATTAATGGTCTCACATTTTCTTCAGCTAATAGAACTATTACCATTCAGTCACAAACATTATTGATGTATTAATAACAAGAGATATAGTAAAACAGATGAGCAGGAACACATTGAGATGAATGTCTAATGACTCTGGAATTTCATAGCTCTACTCTCTCGTTTACACTATACCCTTTGTCAAGGGAAGATTAGTAAAGCCTTAGTAAAGAGGAAAATTAAACTAGTTTCTAGTCTGAATGTTACATATTAAGGCTTAATATTGTCGTGCAACTGTTTGCTGAAACACGTATCCATTCTTTAATCCTCGAGCCTCCATAACTTAAGCCACACATTTCTTACTTTAAAATGGGTTTTCAGTCATAGGTCTGATGGCATATTTGAAATGAACTAAAGTTTGAATATTGGAATTTTGCAGTGCAATTTTGTTACTTTAAAGATAAAAGTATTGTTGGGGCTGAACGTCAAGGCTAAGAGCGCAGCCTGGAATAGAAGCATGTTGTCTGAGGCCCAACTTTGTCCACCTCTCACTGGATCTGTCATCTTTACAGAACTTCACTGTATTTTAGCTTACTTGTCAGTGAAATAGAGACAATCATGAAAAGTAACTTCTGGAGCTGTTGTGAATATTACATTGAGAAAAATAACAAAATTCTTAGCACAGCACCTCCCTTTTCTTTCAAGTTCAATATAAGTTATTGTTACTATTATTCTCTTCTTATTCAGTTGATGGTATTGAGACTAGCAGGTCACTGGTACATCTATTGCAGTGCTTCTCAACTGGGGTTGTTCTTATACCTTAGGGCAACCTGGACACATTTTTGGTTGTCACAACTGAGATGAGGAGCTACTGGCATCTAGTGGGTGGAGGCCACGGATGCTGCTAAACATCATACAATGCACAGGACAGCCCCACAGAAAAGAATCATCTGGCCCATAATGTCAATAGTGATGATTTTGAGAAATGCTGCTTCATTGTAAGATTCAGCACTGGGCATTATTACCTTAAGAGTAAATGTCATCTCTTAATAATCTTTAAATTCTTATTGCTGGTCACAGGAATATGTTTCATAAATGAATGCATTTTATTCCTCTCTTCAATCATTCATTTCCTCATTTGAAACAGACTCCATTAAACCAGGCATCATGCCTTGTGCTGGAGGTTCGAAGATAAATTAAACAAACTTCACCTCTACTGAGCTCAAAGTATATGAGGTTGTACAGGGAAACAAAGAACTACCGTGCCCTGAGACACATAAGTCATGATGACAGGGATGTTGCTCATGAGAGTGGGTGTCCTTAAAGATGGGGCTGGAGAGATGGGACAGGGCCATGTCATGCATGGTTTTGCTGCTGTGCAAAAGTCTATGCACTTCATTTTCTAGGCCAGGGAAATGACTTGAAAGGCTTTTCTCTAGGAGTTACCAGGAAAAAAAATGTGTGTTTTAGAAAGCTCTTCTAGTGATAGAACACATGAGAGATTAAAAGGGTGAAAGAAGAGAAATAGAAATCAAGCAGGATATGATTGAAAAAGTGCAGACTAGAGATGGAGCAATTCTAACCTTGGCCAGTGATGGCGTAACGGGAAGAAGAGGAGGTAGTAAGGATTTGCATTAGTACTTGATGAGTGAGTAGACATGGGAGAAGAAAGAGGAGTCATAAGAGTTCTAAGTGGGAGACTGAGCTGTTAGGAAAAAGAGGCACCTATGGAAGGAAGAGAGATTGAGGAGAAAGGACAGTGAGTTCAGTTTGGGCGGGCACAGGTGGGGGGTTGTGCGCATGTTTACAGAATTTGGGAGGGGAATCACTTGAAGCAAAAAAGAATAGGAATTACCAATACAAATGTAGTTACTGGGACTGGGCAGCAGCTGATGCAATAAAATCTCAAGTCTCATTAGGTTATGGTCTGGTCACTTTGGGGTTTGATCTTGTTAGAAATATGGATGTCCTTTAGGTTTTGATAGATGGATCTGGAAACCACATGTGAGAGAAGTCTGCAGATATGGATCGGATACACACCAGCACACAGAAGAAAGGGGCAGCAGAGGAAATGGGGGGCAAAATGCTTTTCTGTTTGTTTTTAATTATCCGAGGCCTATTCCAAATGTCACAGGTAA
This sequence comes from Tapirus indicus, assembly GCA_031878705.1. Classification (NCBI taxonomy): domain Eukaryota; kingdom Metazoa; phylum Chordata; class Mammalia; order Perissodactyla; family Tapiridae; genus Tapirus; species Tapirus indicus. The sequence goes on along the minus strand of CM062923.1, from coordinate 4,002,562 downwards.
ATAAGAACATATAACTCATAAACTGAGAGAAATAAATGAGTTTGTAAGAATATATCATGACTAGTATTAGCATCTTTATTATACTGGTGTGTTCGGAATTCACAATTCACAGGCACTGTTTTTATGCCTTTCAGTTAAGTGCACCAAATAAGGTATTGCACACGTTATTGTTCATTTTATATTTATTGAATAAATAACTAAACGAATGACTTTACATAGGAGAATTACTTTTCTCCAGCCAGATTTGACTGGCTTGCCCAGGTTTAAATCACATATATATGTGTGTTTGTTTGTATTTATACATACGTATATATACACACACGTATATGCATATATGTTTACACAATACTTAAAGTACACACATACACACAAACCTCCTTCTTGAGATAAGGTTAAATTCAAAAGAATGTGTAAATGGTCAAATCTTGCCAAGTGAAATCCTGTGTATTTTTAAAGTCAAAGCTGTAAGGAATTGTGCAAATTATATGTCCCTAGTTATACAAAATAGGAGAGAAAGAGGCATAGTTAGTTTTACTCTCAATCAGTGCATTGAGGAATAATTAATTTAAGGAAAGAAATTTTGGACTCCTTGAGGAAAGACCGAGGCCTGCGTCAGAAACCCCACTAGACAGGTCAGGGTCATCTCCCAGGACCTCCTGAAGATGCGCTAACACCTCAGAGAGACACCCTGCTGGCTTTGACTTTAGATAAAATTCTGCTCTCCAAAAAGCCTGAGCTGTGTAATGTATTTAGGAAAGGATTTGACAGAAGAAGAGTATTCTAAAGTGCCTGAAGCCTGAGAAAAACAATGATGCATATCACGTGTGTCCAGAACATTCTAAAATACATGTTGGCATATGATGAAATAATAACTCCAGGTTATCTAGCATCTGACCAAGAGCTTTTAAGGTAAAAATATTTTTGGTGTTGATTCTCGGAATAACTTTGCACCTTCTGAGCTGAAGGATTTCGGAATAACGGAGCTAGTATTGTTAATCTCCCCATTTCCAATCCAAGGTTTTACTGATGGGAAGTGCTGGATCTCACATGTCTTCACCACATTGCAGAACACTGCGTTTTCTCAAATTCTGAGGTCCACGCTCATGCAAGAGACACATTCTTTTTCAGAAAGGACCTGATTCAGTGGGGGGCTTGGACCACCCTAGGTCAGTGTCCTCTCTCCCGCTTCCCTCTGCACTGGCTGGACTCTTCTGTATGACCGGCTGAGGTGGGGCCTGGAGAGGGTCCCCCGGATGGTTCCTCTCCTCTCTGCTCTCTTAACATCCACCTATAATTAGGTCGCTCATTTGCTCACTTAACAAATGATCATTATGCATTCAGGGCTGTGAAATCTGCGTAATAGTATCAATAATGCCCTTGCTTCAATCCTGGGACTTCTCTGGACAGCTGTCCCTGGTTCACATTCCAAGTATCAGACTGGTATTGCTTAAGCCATCAAAGGACTCGTGTCCTGCCCACTGCCGGGGAAGGGAAAACCCCAGAAAGTGAGCAGTGAAACAATGTAAACCAAGAGAGAAATATCTAATTATTTTCCAGTGACCATTTAGAAAACGTCATGGTTTGGGATTTTGAGCCTGGAGAGCTAGGTTCTGGGCCTGACTCCCCACCATTCGGTACCCACGAGACACGGGACAAGTCCCAGCATGTCTTTGCACTTCAGTTTTCTCATCTATGTAAAGGGGAGGATGGTACTTGCCCTGCCTTCCTCAGAGGTTTATCAGGAGGGTCGGTTGGAATCACGGAGAGTTAAGATCATCTCATAAACCAGGAAGAGCTGAGCAGAGCTCAGGCCCTGGCCCCGCTGTCAGGAAAGGAAGGGGATCTAGAGCCAGACCCACCCTCACCCCAGCCCAGCTCTGCTTGGCCATTTAGGCCAGTTGTGGAGCCTCTTGGTGCCTCAGTTTCCATGGGGGTGAGTTTTGGAGAGCAGCGTGACTTCTCCGCTAGGACCACTGTGAGCATGATCTAGGTTACACGTGTAATGCCGAGCACATGGTAGGCATTCAATGAGTGTTAGCATGACAACTTTGAGCTGTGCTCAGCCTGCAACTGAAAACGAAGGCAGCTTTTCTCTCCTAATAGCCAGCCGGGTTTTCCTGGAGGAATCCTGGCCGTACTGAACAGCAACCGTCTGGCCTGTGCCTCCTCCGAAGCTCATGCCCCCTGAGGCAGCGCTTCACCCAGACCCTGGTCCTCGGGGGAGGATCTAGGCAGAGAGGAGCGGTGCACTCCACAGAAACTTATAGTCTTTGGTCGAAATTGGAGACGATACCCAGGATCCCTCAGGAATATCTCCATGTTTTTAAGGTCAAGGGACAGAAGTTACAAAGTAAGTGGACACCACTGATTTTGTGACCTACCCTGGAACGGTGTCCTACGGGACCCATTAGTATCTTTTCCTTCTGCAGAAGAATCTGACCACACTGTACTTTCCCGAGTTACCTGTGTTTATTAGGAAACAAACAAAAAATGTCAGATTTGGGAATTTAGGAGAAAATATGTAGGTCTCAGATTCCACCTACAAATTAAAAGATTGTGTTGATTTGAGGCCCTAGATTTTTAACTCTCACATTTGATGTCTGACAACAATCTCCTAACCTACCTAACATTCCCACTCCACTCCTTGTATTCTTCACGTAGGTCAATAGTTAACAAGTGAACAAAAAGAGGGCTCCTATAAGGCCACCCTGAAGGTCACTGGACAGTGACATGATGCAGAGCCCCTCTCGCCCAGGCTGTGTGAGTCTGAGACCCAGAACACAGCCCCGAAATCCTGTGCACGACTTCACGCAGATTTGCTTATACAATCCTGTTTGGAGTTTTTGGTGTGTGTGTGTGTATAATAATTTACGTCTGTGAACACACATCTGAGGATGAGGAAAATGAAGGTATTATATTTCCTGTTATTCCTTGTTAACAGAGAAGTTGACAAAATTAATTTAGCAATGTAGAAACTTTTATTCCATTATCCTCATTTACTAGAGTATAGTATTTCATGTAATTTTGGAAATACTATGTAAAATATTTGGTGGGAAAATGTTGCAAATCTGCGTTGTAAGATATAGGATAAATACTTATTACACATCAGCTATATATGTGTTTGTATGTGTGTGGTATACATATATATGTACGTATGCATATATGTACACATGTATACGTATATATGCTCTAATTATTTAAAACTGCTTTTATCTTTTCTAACTTTTTACAATTATTTATGCATTGGGGAAAAGTCATGTATAGAAAATATTTTAAATGCATAATGCTTATTAAATTAATATGTAAGTACATTTGAATGAGGTATCATGCTTATATAGATCTACATATGCATACTTTACAATTTATGTTATACACACAGAATAAGTTCTATAAGAATACAATTACGTGTATTCACACATCATTTATTCAAAAGCTCTGGAGAACATTGTTTATCATGTAAGTGAATTTTGGAGATGATTGAACCTTAATATTTCAAATATGAGCATTTCATTTTAAATATGTGCAAGGAAATCTTCTATAGTTCACTCCCTCGAGTTCTTAGGAAGATGATATGGAGTGTACTAATAATAATGATAATAAAATAAGAACGTTCTGGGCACAGACAGACACACTGCTTGTCCACCATGCTGTGGCGGTGTCCCACATAAAGTGGAGAAAGATGGGCACGGATGTTAGCCCAGGGCTGGTCTTCCTCACACACACACAAAAATGTAAATAAATAAGAACTTTCCCGTAGATTGAGTTACTCTACGTGTATTTACTGTTAGAAAATCCCCGAGACTTGGTGACTGTACTCGCATCATACGTTACTGTTGACAACGCGAGACTTTGTGAGTTTAAGTAACAAGGTTCGAGTCATAAAATTTGGAGAGGTAGTTAGTATTCAAAGCTATGTCTTTCTCACTGAAAATTCCAACATTTTCCCAAAACAACATGTCCCCTTGAATGCGTTCTCACTCTGGCACCACAGTTTTCTAGGGGCTGCTACACAGCATGGTTTTGCACCTGCTGTTTTGGTTTTTCTGGGGCTTCCTTTGATGCCTAGCGTCCACTGATAAGCCTTCTGACGTGTCTGAGTTCTTTTATATCCTTCCCAGTTCTCCTCAGTTTTGTTTCTTTTAATGTGCTCTGTGCTGTTTAATCGGAAAAGTGGGTTTGACAAAAATTTTAAGGTAAAACTTATTTGGTAATCAGAGATGTGTTAGTTTTTTTCTTTTTTTTTAAGATATATTTTACATCAGTTTCTGTTTTCCTAGAGTAAAGTCAGCTGGGAAGGCTGACTTTAAAGCAAGCAGTGTTTTCCTACTTGTGCATATTCACTTGCTAGCCATATTTCAGTAAAAAGAAATATTTAGAAGGAAATACACATCAAGAAGGACACTAAAATCTCAAACGAATGTACTTTTAGAACACTTAATAAAAAGTGTCGGTCAGTCTGAGCTCTTCCAAAATCTGTTCCCCTAAGACTTACTCTCCAAATTGTTTTAGAGCTTTAAGAATGAAAACATGTTAAAACAAACAGTCTCCTATTTTAAGAGATTTGTACAAACTGCTACAGGTAATATATAGGTTTTGTTTGTGTGTTTCTGTAACTGATTTGGCTTTTTCTAAATTGTATGAGAAGAAAATCAAACCTCTGGTTTCTTTGTAGCATATAATTGCAACAAGATGGTCAAAGCAAAGAGGGGGCTTTGAGAAAGGAAAGTCATTCCTTAAAGTTTGAGGATTTAGTGGGTTATGAAGGAAAACTAGTTCAGGTTGAAAGGCTATTAGAACAGTGTAAGAGGCCCTGCCAGCAAAACTTTTGTGTAGCTCCTCACATCCAGACTTCCCTGGGCAGCAGCGTGAAATATGAAAGAAGATTTAAGAGATCACTGATGAAAAGGACATAGGTCATCGCAAACTCACTTTAATTAGAAGTGCAATATGGGTGAAGAGGATGACAGGTGGAGAGACTGACAGGCTCAGTGAGGTGACACCAAAGCTTCATGTTTTCTCTCTAGAAGAATTTCATTTTTTTGAAAACAAACATTTTAGTCCTCAGAAATATATTAAAATAATAAAAATAGACATATCTGTCCCCTTTTCTCTCTCTATTGGTTCTAAAATTCTTTATTATTATCAAAATTTATTCTGCCCAAAGAAGTAAAATTTTACAAATAAGTGAAAAATATAAAAGTTTTACCCAAATGCAAATGTCTGAGTCCACATACATTTATTTTCATTGCCACCTCTGAAAGGAATCCTAACAAGACTTTCAGATCATGTGAAGATCACTAAAGATCCGGACAGTAAAATCAAAAAATAGTACTGCAGTTTTCGCTTTTTGCTTTAACTCTGTTCTTCAGAGACTTCAGCTTCCTCCTGCACTGGCTCTAGGTGTCCCTGGGGCTGGCAGGGGACAGCATTTACAGGACTTTGGGCCTCAGTGTGGTAGCCAACTGCCCTTCCTTCACCTCTCACCGGCAGAATCCGTCCTCCCTGTTTCCTCTGCGGGGCAAGTGTGAGCCGCCAACCCTGCCCTTTGCCCTATCCATTCTCTTCTCCCCACCCCCACTGCATCCCCCTCCTTTTGTGGGTGACAAAGCAAGTGGATGTCTCTTGTTCCAGATGACCCACAGGAAAGGAGGTCAACAGCTTTATGTATTTACTCTTTACTGCAGCCTGCTTGCTTTAGAACCTAGTTGCCCTTGTTATTGATCGTGGGTCTAGACCAAAAGAAATCTTGAGTCACGTTTTCCTCTACTCGGGATCGCCTGCTCTGTACCCCTAGATTTCTGAGCCAAACGCTCATGCATTTTCTGTCTTTCATTCAATGAATTCTTTCTCAGAGGGCCCTAGGTTGATAACGTAAATTTGCAGATGTGTAGTGGGTTATGCGTGAAATATGTGGGTGCACACTGGCAATCCACGTATGAACTAAACAAGCCAGCAATGGATCTTACCTGGGAAGTCCTCACACCAGAATTCACTCTCTATAACTTTAGAAAGGGAATTGACTCTTTCTTACGTATTTTGTGGAAAGATTAAAGACCATTGGCATCATATTGCCAGGAACAGTGTTGAGAGTTCACTTGGAATTTCAGACCAACTAGGTTTGAATCAAAACTGCGTCAAGTTCACAAATCACAGCTGAGTAACTTTGGACAAATGCCCCCCCCTGCAGAGTCCTCCCCTCACCTGTGGCGTGGAGAGAAAGATAATACCTACCGCACTGCGTGGAGCTATTGTGGGGCCAAAACAAAGTCACTTATGCAAATGAGTCAGCATGGATAAAAAATATATATTGATTAGTATTATTTTAGGCCGACCACATGGTCCTTGTAAATATATTAGAATAAGAAATGCATCAAAATGCTCACATTGCTATTTCTTGCTTAGTGGACATTCTTGAGTTATTCTGTGGAATTCAGACCCCTCTGATTTTTCCCATTTTTCCAGGTTTTCAGTAAAAAGAGAGACTGTCCAATAACAAATCAATACTAGTAAGTTTATTTGTTTATTAATCCCAATATATCAAGTTTACATAATTAATTAATTAATACTAATAACAAAGTAGAAGTTGACATTTATAATTGGAGTTGATTCAGTGACCAATAGTTAAGATATCAAAATTATTTCCATAGCATTGATGTCGTGGTCCATGATCCAGAGAGCAGCCGGCAGGTTACCTGTGCCCCAGGTGACTCACAGACAACACAGTCAACCAGCTCTGAACCCTGGAGAGAATATTAACCCTATGGTCAAGAAAGGATATGAAAGTTGCTACAATTTCATAGCAGTAAAGGCAGAGCCTGGACTCACGTACAGGGCTTCTTACTCTAAAGCTTATTTCTTTTGACCACACCTCACTCTATTACCAGATCTTTCATTTTAGCTTTAATAAATATATAACTCTTCCTTGTATTTTTTTTTGTTAAAATGTATTGATTCATTGATTTTTTTTCTTGTTTTTCTTATTATGACTTAATTTTTCAGAGCAGTTTTAGGTTCACAGCAAAATTGAGAGGAAGGTAGAGAGAGTGCCCCTATAGTCCCTGCCCCCACACATGCACAGCCTGCGCCAGTATCACCCTCTCTACCATAGGATACATTTGTTACAATTGAGGAAACTACATTGACACATCATTATCACCCAAAGTCCAGAGTTTACATTAGGCTTCACTCTTGGTGTGTATATTCTACAAGTTTGGACAAATGTATAATGACATGTATCATCATTATGGTATCATACATAATATTTTCACTGCCCTAAAAATCCTCTTTGCTTCTCCTTTTCATCTCTCCCCCTGCCCCCAGGAACCCACTGATCTTTTCATTGTCTCCCTAGTTTTGCCTTTTCCAGAATGTCATATATTTGAATCATACAGTATGTATCCTTTTCAGATTAACTTCTTTCATTTAGTAATACGCATTTAAGTTTCCTCCATGTGTTTTCATGGCTTCACAACTCATCTCTTTTAAAAGCTGAATGATATTCCACTGTCTGGATTAAGATTCAACTTGGTCCTGCCTAGTTTTTTCCTCACCAGTTAACAAGTTGCTGAAAGTGTGATCTTTCCACGTCAATGATTTAAGAGGTAAAATATTTATGTTCACGCAGTAGGGAACCTACCCCAAGCTAGTGTCTGTCCCTTCTAGATTCTGAGTTGCCCAGGAAGTAGAATCCCACTGACAAATATTTACTGTCTTATTGACAAAACTGAACATAGTACCATTTATGTGGCTCTGAAAACATTTCGATTTGTTAAATCAGCACCTGTGATGATTCGGCAGCATTCTGCCTCAAGAAGGACTCTTGGAGGAGCGTCCCCAAGTTCTGTTTGACTCTAATGAGGGGCTTCCTAGAGCTTTTGCTTGATTTTATTCTCGCAAACCAGTTGTCTGCTCTAAAAAACTTGGAAGACAAAGCTCAGGAAATTGATACAGAAAAATACTGTATCTCCAAAATTTTTGAATATCCTACATGAACTTCTTAATGTATATCTTGCGAATTTCAACCTAAAAAGCACTGATAACTCAACTATAGGCATCTAAATTCACAAACGTCTTGCTATTTGAATATATTAAACTGTAAGACATATAGTTTTAATTATGTATAGGACACATGTGCCTATCTTGTGTGTGTATTTCCACAAAATCCTAATCATTGAAAAGGTTTGTATCACATTGAGCAGAGTCGTTATAATGCCTTAATTATCTCATTTACATAACAACAGGTAAAACACTGTAACATGATCTTTAAAGACCCAGATGTTACAATCAGGGAAGCCTGGGTTCAATACCCGGTTATTCTGTTTCTACTGGAAGGCCATGGGCAATTTACGTGACTTCTTTTTTGCTTCAGTGTCCCCATCCTGAAGTGAGTGTTAGTTATTCTAAAATGACATTATAAAAGCACACACCTCACAGGATTGTTGTGGAGACAAAACAAGGTGATGCTTTTAGCATTTTTTGTACAATATCTGGCAAACAGTCATGCTCTTAAAGCTCTCTGGCAGCCCGGTGGCACAACAGTTCAGTTCGCGTGCTCCGCTTCAGCGGCCCGGGGTTTCGCAGGTTCAGATCCCGGGCGCAGATACACACACCGCCTGTCAGCCATGCTGTGGTGGCATCCTATATAAAGTAGAGGAAGATGGGCACGGATGTTAGCCCAGGGCCAGTCTTCCTCAGCAAAAAGGAAGAGGATTGACGACAGATGTTAGCTCAGGGCTGGTCTTCCTCACAAAAATAAATGTTAGCTCTCAGCAGCAGCATGAGCATCTTTTTCTAACATTCTTTGACTTTGTGGTTTAGGTAAATCAATTTTATAATTTACTGTAACTACTTTATCCATTAAATTTGTGACCTGACTCAATTTTTACTGTATTAAAATATTTTTGTTGAAGAAAATATCAGCTGTGGAGTAAAACTCAAGCCAATGTTGATTTGGATGTCTTTTGATGCTTTGGACTTGGGAGATGCATACAAAGTATTGGATTAAGCTGGGGTGTAACTATGGTTCTCTTTTACGTAATCTTATTATCTATTTGATCTGTGGAGTGTTGACGTAAATGTGTACCGTCTATAAAGCATGCTTGACAAAAGTAGGAAGGAACAAGGGGTTCCTTGAATGGCTTTTATTTTGATTTAATTCCTTTTGCATTAGAAAGTAAGTTTATCCTTAATAACTGACGATTCAAAATGTCATTCTCATTTTGCTATGAATTCTTACAGTTTCCATCCATTCTATGCTATTCAACAATGAGTGAGATTATTGAGCAATATTTCCATTTATTCTTAGTAATGAAAGAGCTGTTCTAATAATTTAAATATTATGGTTTTTAGAGAGCTCAAGGCTTCACATTACCGGAATGGCTAGTGGCAGAGCTGTCTAAACAAACTTGAACAAGTCAGAATTTATCATTTAAATGATTTTGGACCCAAAAATGAGCCAACTGGAAAAATAAACAAATTTGTACTAATTACAAACTAGCTGTAGAGACACATATACACAAACATTTTAGACAGATTCAGGTTTTCATGTAAGAGAAGTCATAGAAGAAATTAGATGAACATTGCTTCATTTTCTTAATGAAAAACAAAACTCAGTACAATAGAAAAATCACAAAAAGGAAAGATTACTATTTAATTACATAATATCTAAAAGTTATTTCTTCAAAATTAAAAGCAAAGTAAGAGACAACAAACCAACATACGTTTGCCAGAAAATAAGACAGGAAAAATGTTTAAAAGGATTAACATAAAACATACCATAGAGACTAGAACACACTATAGCCCCAGAAAAAAAAAAAAAAAAACAGGAACTATTCATAGAAAAAAAAAATTCAGATGGTGACTAACGCTTGCTCCTGTATTTCCAGTTTACTTGCTGTTGTGCCCCAACACAGCCATCTTCTCCTGCATCCCCATCCATGGTCCCCAGAACCTAGAAATACAGTCATCCTCATCCACTTCCCTTTTCCAGATGCCTTTCAAAATGGGAGTCAGGTCATTTTTCCTCTGCTCACATGGTTTTCTCTCTCCAACAGAATGAAAATGTGAGCATCTTTCCAGGGGCCCGTTCTCTCTCTGGCCCCATCTCTCCCCACTCTCTCTTTCATTTACTCCAGGGTGTCCAGCTTCCTTGCCTTTCCCCAGAACCCCAAGCACATCAGCTCCAGAGCCTTTGTTCTTGCTGCTCTCCCTTACCTGCGACACCTTCCCCCAGATACCTGTGCATCTCATTGCTTATCTCCACTTCCTTCTTTTCAAACATCCTGCAATCAGAGGGGCTTTCCCTTACCACTGCAGCTTATCACTCCTGTTATTTATCATGGTCTCAAACTGGAAACAAACAGTGTCAACCGTAAATAAATGTTAAGTAAGTTGGTGTAAATTCACATTTTGAAATGTTATGCAGCCATTAAAAATGATGCTTTACAATGATTTTCATTACATGGTAAATTAATGGCAATCAAATATTGAGTAAAATAAGAAAATATGGTACCAAGTGTGGTACAAAGTAAGCTAAAAATGCATAAATTGTATACGTATAGCAAAATCCCTAGAAAGATGCTTAGAAAAATGTCAAGTGATTATCCCTATGTTGTGGGATTAGGAGCAATTTGCATTTTATTTTTATGTTCTTCTCTAGAAAAATGTGGGAGAAAAGAAATCATTATAAATTTAAATAATGGAAATACCCCAAACCTCACTAAAGATCTCCATAAAATCCCAAACAGGTGCGCCCCCATGTTATAAAAAGGAAAGAGAGAAGGAAAGAAACAAAAACCCAGATCCCTTCCAAGGGAACAGAGCACAGGTGAGGCTAAGCTGGAGCTGGTTCTCTCTGCGGGTCTTCAGAATTCCTCCAGGCCCGCGTAGAGGGCAAAGGGTGCCTGTCAGGGAGACAGAGAGAACTGGCTTCAGGTCCAAACTCACTCTCTTTCTAGTACATCCCAGGGCAAGTACTTCACCGCTCTCTGTGCCATCTTTAGTGTGAAAATTTTGAGAAATAGAGACCATGGTTACAACGCAGCTAGTACCAGCCCTGGTGACAGCTGTGCTCCATGAAGCTGGAATCCAGGAAGACAAGCTCGTGGGCACACTGCCATTTGGAGACCGAGCAGACCCTGAATCTATTCATAGGAATGAAATGAAACACATCTCCCCTGAGTCTCCATGAGGCAGCACAGGTTTGTAAACACTTGTGAGGGCGGGTAGGAGTGTACAGTGATTCACAGGGTTATTTAATGAATAGAATTCTCTGTTGTTTACAACTCAATGTTACCTTAAACCTACAGCGATGTATGGACAACTTTACAAACGCTTCATATTTATTCTTTAAAATGACCCATTATGCTCTTCTGTCCCAGTGGTGATGTCATTCTGTCAATTAAAACACTGGATGATCCAATATCCAGTGCCTTTCCAGAGGCTTCTGGATGTAACTGCAGCTTTTAAGTACTGTTAAAGTTCAGTGTTGCTATTCATTTAAACTTTGTTTACCCCTTAAAAATATTTTATAAATGCCAATTCTGATAGACTCTTCCTGAGAAAGATATATGAAAAGAATGGCCTTAAATTGACAACATATTTGGCTCAAGAAACACTCAGAAGGTGTACATCCAAATGCAGTGGTCTGTCTCCTTCCAAGCGATCATCTTGAGAAATGTATATGTATATATTTTTTCTTTAGTCATCATTTCTCAAAATACCTTTATTTATTTCTTTTGAGTATGGTCTCAGAAAACTGAGATTTACGTTAGCATTCTAGCCCTGCCTCTTAGTAAATATAGGAAAGTGGCTTAGACTACCTGTGTCACAGTGGCTCACCCACCAAACAGAACAGCTAGGGACAGTGGCAGAAGAGGTACACAGGTACTCACAGAACAGTAGCAGGGAGTACACAGGTACTAAGGGACGGTGGCAGGGATAGTCCATGGGTACTTAGGGAAGGAGGCAGGGGTGATACATGTATACTTAGGGAATGGTGGCAGCAGTAGTACTCATGTCCTTTAGGGACAGTGGCAGAGAAGTACGCGGGTACTTAAGGAAGGTGGCAGGGTGGTACATGGGGACTTAGGCGCGCGCAGGGAGGTGCAAGGGTATTCTAAGTACGTTGGCAGACGTAGGGGCACATATGTGACATATTCTCGCTGCAGTGACACGGGAGCAGAAGCGCATCTGCCCGAACACTGTGCTGCGTCTGCCTCCTGCTGCTGTACGGTGCGCGCAGCTTCCAATGATGCCTGACTTCTGCGGGACTGGGAAGACTTCACCTGTGAATCTCAACCACTTGCTCTGAAATGTCCCCTTCCTGTTCTGTGGAGAACCTCCACGTCCAGTTTCTGTCCCTGTCTGTAGCCTTCCTTAGGTCTGCTGGGGTTTTTTTGACTCTTCTTTCCGGGTCTACACGTTGGCTCTTCCGCCCGCTCGCTCACTCACGCTCCCCTTCCTGCCACGATGCGTCCTGTTAACTCGGACGAGCATCTGTGCTGCAGATCCCACCCCAGCTCTCGCCAGCCTGGCTGTGTCTGGCTCAGCCAGCCCACCTGCATGCCGGGAAAAGGAGGACGTGAAAAGAACACGTTTGCAAATATTACATTTCTTTACAAAATTTGTTTGCATTCATTGATAGTCATATTTATATGAGGTCTTTAGAGAAATATATATGTGTGTGCTTGTGTGTATATAAAGTGTTTTTTTTTAGCAAAGCTCATTTTTTTTAAGCCTCGTGGAAAAGCAGTTTTAGATGTTGACAAGTTTGAGGAGAACACAGAAGAGAAGAAATCCTTAACTTCTCCTTGGACCACTAAGCTGTCCCCACATACAAGTATTGGGCTACAAAAAAGGAAAAGAAAAAGCCACCCAGTTTCACTGACATAAGGGCAGCCAAACGGTGTTGGTTTGCACATAATGCCTTATTTTAAAACTGCTGTTTATTTGCTAAAATATGTGGGTTCTGAACACCCGTCCTTTTTTGAATTATATATTTTCTTTAATGACACTACAGAAGATTAGGTGCGCAGTCTCCTGTGAGTTTCCTTACTAGCTGGTGTAGGGCTCACCCGAGAGGAGGCTTGCCCAAAGAGCACGATTTCACAGGAGACACCGTGCGGTAACCGCAATGGCCTTTTTAGCACCCATAGACTAGGGGCCAGGCACGGGATGCAAAGCAGAGCTTACTGACTTCCAGGAGAGGAAGGGGGGCTATTACACTTTCACCGGAGTCGGGTGGCTCATAGGGCATCATCGGCACTGGGGACTTGACTAGGAGAACACAGGTGTCCTAGGGCAATCACAGGGTCATTCATACTAACTCATCGGACTACTCCCAACAGAAATGCCAGAAATAGTCTGGGTGGACAGTTTGATCTCCTTTTGGTCTCTTCTTCAGCAAAGAAAAGAAGGAGTTAAAAAGTGGGGATTTGTCCAACAATCAGTAAAGGTTTTACTTCCCCCACATCACCACCTATTCACCTGCCACCAGTGTCAGCTGCCCGTTCATGCCTGTTTTGCTTTCCCTGTGTCAGGCTGCAGCCCAATGAAGGTCAGGCTGAAGATGTCCCAAGTCACCATTGCTCATCCTTTCCTGGCCACGGCCAGACAGAGAGGTCATGTGGACAGAGCAATGAGGCAGCCCTGCCCCCTGACCTCGCTCCCCATTTGCAGAGTCAAAAAAGGCCTCTTGGATCCTGAAATTTGTAAATACTATGACAGTAATTTTGTGAGAAAATGAGAGCTGCTTTTATGTTTTAACTAAACATTTTATCAGTCTCACATCTAATTTGGAATTATATAAAGTTTTAGTTTACTGATTTCCAGGACTTTTCTTAAAGGAAGAGCTAGTTTATTCACAGAGCAGACTGCTCTCAGGTGTCCTCTGAAGGTCACTGCTATTCTTGGCTAAAAATGTCTCCTTCATGCCCCTTCTCTTATTTCCTCCAAGTAGAAACCTTCCTGCAGGGTCAACTCTTCTTCCAGAAAGCCGTTGTTAATCCCCGTTAGCAATCAGTATACATAACATATGACAACCCACGAGCTCATTGAGGACCTGTTGTGTTCCATGTAAGTTAGCAGCCTTCCCCATTTCCCACATGAAAGACGGGATTCCCCTCATTGTGTAGGTGAGAAATCCAGGGATCAGATGGCTAGGAAGTGGCGGAGTCAGGGTTTGAACTCAGACTCCAAAACCGGGAATCCTTGTGGAGTCACTTTGCCAACATCACGTAGCAGAAAATCTCGGCAGGCCCTGGGAATGTGCGGTGTGGGGCTGGGGCTGTGCAGCGAGGAGGAGGAAGGGGGAGAGAAGAAACGTGCCTCAGGGGAGCGGGCGGAGCATTGCGGTGGTGAGGAGAGAAGGTGGTGTCGCTGAGGGAGGGCAGGGCTGTGGAAGCAGGAAGGCCACATGACCACAAGGGTCCTGAGATGGGAGGGCTGATGTGAAGTTTGAAGAGCATCCTGAATCCCTGCAGGCTCTCAGCTTAAATTCTCCCTCCTCAGTGAAGCCTTCTCTGAAGACCCAGACTGGGAGTGGGCCTGTCAGATGACACTCACCTGCCGTCCGGGTCACAGCACTTATTGCAAAGGCCCGTCTACTTGGCTACACCGTCACTGTGCTGTTTGCTCCATGAAGTCAGCCACCACGTGTCTTGCTAATCAGCGTGCTCCACACATCCCCCGGAGCACTTGGCTGACACACAAACCACACACACCACACATATACATTACACACACCCACACACACACCACTAACACAGACATATATATACACACTACACACATACACCATATACATCACTAACACATATAAACACATACTACACGTGTACACCACACCCCCGCACACACATGCACACACCCACCACACACACCACTAATACACACATACACATATACCACACATATACACACACACACTACACACATACACCACACCCACACACACACATGCACACAGACACAACACAAACACACACATCTCACACATACTTTGTGAGTGAACAAATGATGCAGAAATTGGAAGTGAACTAACTTTAGTTACTTCACAATTCACTGTGCTTCAAATATCATACTCCCTGGATTATTAACAGTTGCTACCCTCTCATTTAAGAAACGTTGCCCGTGAGTCCACATTTGCCACTGAGTAAATGAATGAATGGGGTGGGAGAGTGCAGACCTGCACAGAAGGAGGTGGGGTCTAGCTCCCTGCCCCTTGAAGTGTGCTGTGTGTGGTGAGCACATGCTCCTGAAGAGTATGTGGGAGGAGGAAAAGCCTGACTCTACCATGGGGCAGACTTTCCAATGCTACCTGGGCCCCATGAGCAAGGTCAGTACTCAGAGAGAAGCATGTCGATGGGCTGACAGCAGCCTGGCTGTCATACGATGGAAGACCACACCTGCAGCCTCCTGCCAAAACCCAATAACCCAGGCGAACCATGAGAAAAACGTCAGACAAACCCAAATTGAGGGGTGTTCTGCAACATGCCTGACCAGCACTCATCAAAATTGTCAAGGTCATCACAAACAAGACAATTCTGTCACTGACTGGAGAAGGCTAAGGAGACATGGTGGCTGAATATAACATGGGATCCTGGATATGCTCCCAGAACAGATAAAAGACTTTAGGAAAAAATAAAGTGTGCAGTTTAGTTAACAGTAAAAACAAAACTAAATAAACATTTGCTGTTAAATAAACTTCTCCTGCCCACTTTACAGATGTTGATTGTGAGTGGCTACTAGGTTAGATAGCAGGTAAGGTTGCAAATCTGATGTAGTCATGGGCTTCTCACTGTTTTGAGGCTATAAGCTGTGGACAGCTAACCAGGAAACAGACCTCCTGGAGGAGGTGATTTCCATGTTGACCTAAAACTTGCACTCGAGGTGAGATGAGAGAGGCAGCAAAAATGCAACTGAGGAAAACGTGAATGGTGGAAAAGAAAACAGACATTTTATGGAACATTCTGGAAATGACAAGTAGCCCTGCAACAGAAGAGCATGAGGGACAGGTGTAGACATTTGTGGTTTGTGGTCATTTGATTTAAATGCTCTTTCTAAACTAAAGTAAAAGCTATGGGAATGCTGGGACCGTGTGAGGTCTGCTCTCCCTTATACCCCCTGTTCCTACCACAGTTTATAACCTCACGGTTGCTCCTTAAAACTATAGGCTGAAATGAAAGGAAGGAAAGAGGGGAGAGGGGAGGGAAGGGAGGGAGAAGGAGGAAGGAAGGAATGAGAAATCAGTTGCCTGAGGCACGTTTTCAAGCCCTGCCTTCTTTGCTAGGAAGTAGGCACTTCAACTCCTGACCCAGGGGAATCAAGGCAATCTTTCAGCTAGAGCAAGCTGTCCCTCCTCTAAAATCAAATGATGCACTTTTCACTATTTTGTGAAGTATATTAGCTGGTAAAGTTTTGCCTCCATAAATTCCTCTTAAAATGTTGTCATTGGCTGCTACTAGTTTGTTCATGAGTATTTGCAGATTATAAACAAGTAAATTGCAAATGAATATTAATAAGAAAGCATGAAAATATTGTTTCAAGATATTTTTCTCTGATTTACATATATACGTATTTTTATAATATAAATATATTATTATGCATTCTGCTTTTTCATATGTTTTATATTTCCTGCTAGCAAGATTTCTTATTTGAGTGGTTGAATAAAATGTGTCCAAGTGTGACAGAATTTCACAAAGAAAATCTCAAATAAGCAGGTTTAAACCACTCCTTTAGGAATTCAGGAGTCCAGGGATAAGTCAGTGTGAAGGGTCAGGCAAACGTGACAGTGGTCCAGGTAACCATAAGTGCAGTGTCAGTAGCAATGGAGGAGTGGACGTTGTTTTGGGGAAAATAAAAGTATTAGACTTAAGAATATTGGAGAGAAGTATAGAAATGGACAGGAAGAGTAAATTTGAATCAGAGATCTTGCCAAGGGCTAGAGATTATGAATTGAATATGTCCCATTTTGGTTTAAAAAGAGAGGAAAGGCAACATGGTGGGATAAATGTCCAGGGACACTTTTATTCATTTAGTCAATAATACAGTTTTTAACTATACCAGGTATACCTAGAAATGAGGGATGCATCAGTGAAGAAAAAAAACGAAAAATCCTTGTCATCCTGAAACTTGATTTTTAGCAGAAGTCTTCAAATACAATATTAAGAAAAGATAAGTAAATTATATGGTGCATAGGAAGTTGATAAGTGCTGTGCAAAAGAAATAGTTCAGAGTAAGAGGAATTGAGAGAGCTGTCTTTGAAATGGGGGATGAGAGGGTAGGATCCATTGAGAAGGTAACTCTTAACAAGAATCCGAGGGAGATGAAACAGTGAGTTGTACAGATACTTGCCGGAGAAGCCCTGAACCGAGAGCACGCTCCGCACGCTGGAGGAGCGGAGAAGAGGCTGAGTGTGGCCCCAGCAAAGCCGGAAAGACAAATAGGGGAAGAAATCACAGAAGCCAGATCATAGGGGTCTTCCTAGGTTATATTAAGAGCTGGGGCTTCTACTCTGAAAGAAATGGAAACTCAGAGGAGGCTTCCGAGCACAGGCATGACCTGATCTGACACAGATTTTACCATGGTTACTCTGAATGGCATGTTGAGAGGAATTTGGGGTAGGGCAAGGGTGGAGTTGAGACCCTTTAGGAGGCTATTGGAGTTCTCTAGGGAAGGGATGATGGTGGCTTGAATAGTGAAAGGAATAATAAGTTATGGCAGCATATTGACATCAGGGTCAATAGGATTTCCAGATGGATTAGATGTGGATTGTATGAGGAAGTGATTTGTGTTAAATCTGAAAAGAAATCTGAGTCAAAATAGTCCACTAAGGAGGAGAAAAAACGAAGAGAGGAAGAATAAGAGAAGCCAAGCCTTATTTATTTTTTCCACTTTGGACCTCTTCATACTGGCCATGTCTGCTTACATCATAAATTATCAACTGTGTAAAGTTGGCACCTAAATCCATCTCTCCAATTCATCCATTTAATCCATTGATTTAATTAATCAATAACCCATTTATTCAATCTACAAATATTCATTAATTCCAGTAGATATTTTTACTGCTGACTTAGTGCCAGGTGTTGCGTTGAACAGGAGGAATATGCTGGTGACTGTTATTAGCATATTTTCTACTGGGATGACATTAAATGGCTCTCATGCTGAGTTCATACAAGAAGGAAGGCAGGGAGTAGAGAGAGACCATGATGGGGAAATAGACCCAGATTCCCCCTGCCTCATATAGGAAGGCTACCCATGCAGATACTGAGTTGAAAAGGACCTGGCAAACTTAGGTCCTCTCTGAGACAGCTGTAATCTGTGATAGGTCTGCTTTGAAGAGGAGAAGGGGCACTCGGCCATATGACTTCTAGAAAATGGTAGTTCTTAGTGCCAGGGGAACATTGGAGAAGAAGTGGCTGCCTTGAGGAAGGGATCTAATAGGAAACAGGTGGGAGACTTAAGCTGTTCAGTCTGTGGTGGGGCTGGTCTCGAGTCCCTGTGGGAAGGAAATGCAGCAGGACCTAAGATCCACAGTATAATGCCTTGTAAGTACACTGGTCACACATAGAAAAGTCTAAAACTAATTAAGCTGAAGGCCAGTGTCCTCCAGAGGGCAAGGGAGGTCAGTCTCTCCCTGGTCGATGAGCCCGCTGTGAAATGCTCTGCAGTGAATGGAGATGAGAACTCACGTTCTTTCAGACCCAATTCCTTTGAGCCAGGATCCCGTCTATGGAAACCTGAGAGTGGCTGCCATCATTTGGGAAAGCTCACAGCTGGGAGTGGAGATGGGTAGGAAAGGACCTGCACACAGCAGCATGCTGGGAAGCACAGTCGGAAGCAATGGTATGTTCAAGGGAATATCAGCCATTCCACAGGACCCCTTGGAGCTGCCTTTCCAGGGATCCTGCCTCATGAATGGATCCTGTAGGACTTTCCTGATGGAATGCCCTAGAAAGAGATACATTACAAATATGCCTTAAAAATGCTTGGGAGAAAATTTTGAGATGTGTGTTAGCCCAGGTCCCGAGATATGGAGGCCGAGTCAGGAATAGACATTCAAGACATTTATTAGGGCAAAGGCCTGTGAGGGCAAATGGGGAGGGAGCAGGAAGAAGCTGGGACAGCCTCCAGAGCACAGTGCAGGTCTGACCCTGAGTGAAGGGGGAGGGCGGAGCGAAGGTCTTATGGGAGCCCCCTGGCTGCAGTGTGGTTCTAAGGAGAGTTTGGCCAGGTGTTTAGGGAGTCCTGGAGCCAGAGGGGGACTGCATCTCCCAGTGCCAGCCGGCCTTCTCCTACCTGCCACACCCAGTCACTGGCCGGGAGCAGCCTGTGGATTCCAGAACTTGCAGCTGGAGCCAGAGGCCAGGGAGGTTCTGCCCAGTCCAGGAGCTGGAAGGTGCACACTCATGGCTACCGCAAAGATGAAGGGCCAATGTGTAACATTATTCATCTTCTTTAAGCATCTGCTGCGCCCTTGAACAGTCCAAATACTTTGTGAAATATTACGTCATATGCCTGCACACCTCTGCTTGCAATGAAGAAGGAAAAGCGTTATTTCTTACCAACTGGATGAATAAACTGAGATGTTGTTGAGAGGCATGACTAATCAATACCAGTCTTAGAGGAGAAGACACAACTAGAATCCACTTCATAGTTCTGGTTTCTAAAATAAAAGTTTTAACCACAATTTGTATGTTTAAAAATAGCAGTAAGTTGGAAATTTTTATCCTTAATAAAATAAAGCTATTATTGTATAATTTTTAGCCTAGTACTTTAAAATAATATGTCCCAAGTTTGATATTGTCATGTAAAGTCAGTGTGACTAACACAGTGTTGGGCATGTTATTTAGCCGATAATTTTACCTTGCGGATAGCAGGAACTTATAAATGCAAGTTTAGACCCACATTTTTCCATGTAGAATAATCTTTTTAATGTATTGCTATTAGAACATAGTGGAATAATGTACTGGATATAAGGAGGGCCTCAGTAGGAAAATTATTTATTTTTTATGACAATTTAACAAGTAGAGATGGTGAATACCATGACTATAGATACGTTTCCGGAACATTTACCAGATACCAAAATGACTTTTAAATTTGTATACATTCACATAGCTGGTGAACAATTTTGATCAACAGAAAAAGAAGGCAGCAGGAGGGCAATGACATAAAAGAATCAAGTATTTTTTTCAAGTCAGCTCTAGATGATGTAATCCAGCATTCTGCCTAATGGATGATGATGGGGCAGTGATGCCAAGCCCCGAGCACACCAGATGAGTCCTCCATGCCCTCCTTCCCCAATCTGTGCTGATTAGCTTGTCTGCCAATGAATAGCATGGTTTTGTTTTACATAGGAGCTGCCAGTGATGGGGCGCATTCTCCACACATAAGAACAAATAAAATAGTTGTAATGGACAGTATTTGCAATAATACGGACTCTAGGAATATATCACTTCCTACTGCATGTCGAATAATTAACTGTTTATTTCCTCCTGGTTTTAGATGTAGGTTAGTCTCTTACTTGGGTCTGACCAAAGACACGTGACCTTGATATGAATGAGCTTCGTTCTTCTCATCTTCACAAAATGAAGCCAACAGTCACCAATGGGGGAGTCATGGAACGTGCTGGATCCGCCTTTGCATGCTTTAGTTTATAGGGGCTGCACACACGCCATAATTAATGGACAGTTTACTCTGGCAATCCATGGAAAAAAAAATTTCTTGGTTTCATACATTTGTTTTTAATTGAACAGAATGTTCATAAATGAATTACTGTCCATATTCAACCATGTTTTTCAAACTTGGAAAGCATTTCTTGGGAGAACTGATTTAATTAATTAAGAAGGGATAGGTTGCTTGGACTGTTTGAAACAAATATTAATTTGTAAACACTCATGTGTCCCCAGCTGGGCTGTCAAAGCACTTAGTCAGAAAATATGAAATTAATGTACTTAATTTCTTAATTCTCAAAAGGAAGGAAAAAAGGACAGCAATGAAGTCAACTGTAACCACCTACATGGAAATAATGAAATTCATCTTATTTTTACCCAGAACTCACACATTTCACTTGGAATGGCTACTACAGGGACTATGCATCCATGAGTTCTGATTAGAATTAGAAAAATCTATCTTTTTAATTTTTTTTTTTTTGGTCTCATAACAGGGAGGCTGAGATTATTTAAAGCAATTAAGCCATGCTGATCTAGATGTCAGTTTCTAATAAGTAAGTGGAATGTTTCCAAGGAAAGTCTGTTTTGAGGAGATGAGATTCTTCTCTGTGGCCCCAGCTTTTTAAATGGATGAAATTGTAACGGAAGCAAGACTACTGTTGAATTAAAAAGACCGTGCAGCATGTGGCTCAGTGGCCCACAATCTGTCACGTTTCTATGGATGCATGAGATGGACTGAGTTTATCTTTGTGCATCTCCTGCACAGGTGGTCACGGGTCCCGTTTAAAGGCACCACTTAGCATGCATGTACCCCCCCAGGTGGGGGCCCTCCACCTCGCATTGATGTGGAGAGATGGTGAGGAGGTTGGGGGGCAGCCTGGGCATTGGTCCCCTGATTTCGGAGCATTGGCTTTTATCTTCTCACTGAACATTGTACTGCAGCTGTCAGATGGCTCTGCGTTTCAGATTCCGTTGCCTGTCGGTCATGGGCAAATGAGAAGAAAGAACCACGAAACCAGAGTTCTGGGAGAGGAGAGGTTTGCATTTTGCAGAGGACACTCAGCCACTGGGCTTGGTTTTGATTTGCTCCAACATAGACAGTTCCTTTTGTTTTAAAGACTGAGTCCACAGTAAAAGCAAAGGGCAAGAAATAAAAGAATTGAGGGAACAGAGGAAAATCTGTGAGTCAGGAAACAGACGTAATGCACAAAAGACCAAAGGGCCAGATTTCCCAGGTGCGTGTAGTGTGTCCAAGGCCTCTTCTCTGCTGAAATGGAGCTGCAAAGATTTGGAACCCATACTGAAGACGGAGAGAAATTCAATACACAAATAACTTGAAATGGGGTTGCTGCTCCCACCAGTCTTACTGACGTGAGGACTAAGTGAGTCTTTGGCCTTGTCCCTCGCACTTGTTGAGGAACTTGGATGACACATCTGCTGCCAGGTGGAGGGCTCGGGTGAGGACAGTGGGGTCTTTGTGAAGCTCTTCCTCAGCCCCAGGAGCCTCTGCTGTCTTTCCCACCGCAGATGGGGTCCATCGTTTAAAGTCCGCTCCAACTCCAATTAGATGTGTGAAAACTCCACTGCAATGATGTAAACCATGTCCTTACTGCATTACTCTAAATAGTATTTTGAAAGATGTTTTATGGGAACTGCTGTTCTTTCTCCGGGACCCATTATTATGTATTAATATGAACTGACCTTCCAAGGCAGTGATCTATTTCAGTACCAAAGTAGCATTTGAGTTCTATAACATACTTTTACTGGGAAAAAAAGGAAAATTTACTTTAGAAATAACTTTACGTAGACTGTATGAGCTGGGCAGGACTAACATGGAAATGTTATGCATAGGAAGTGTGTGAGGGAGTTTACTTTTTTTTTTTTTAAGTAAAAGTGATTCTATTTCTCTTATACAGATAAGTGTAGACAAATTAAGAAATACAAAAATAATTATTTTGAACTCTATACAAGTCTACAAAGCACAGAAACCACTGTTAATAGTATATGTTTCCTATGAGAAATTCTGGATTCAATTCATAATGATGTTTTTTGCATAGCTGACACATATTGTCAAATTGCTATTAAACAGACTTACTAGTTTTGTACTTTTACCAGCAGTTCCTGGGTGGATCCATTTTAGTGCATTGCAATTCTCTCATGTATCTGTATGTGTGGGTATGTATGTGTGATTATATATCAATGTATTCTGATTTGATAAGCAAAAATGCAGTTTTCTGATTTCTATCAGAATTGAGCTTTTGTTTTAACCAGTCTTGCTTTTTTGAATCATCTGTTCATATCTGCCCATTTAGTGAGGCTTTAGTGGTTTTCACACAAAGTTGCATGAGCTCTTTATATAGTATTTTAACCTTTATCTGCTTTAATTTTTATTAATTTGGCTAATTTTATATAAAATTTTATGTTTGTATAAATACAATTTTTAAATAATTTTGCCTTTCTTATTTCTCCCACAGCTTCTAAGCTTAGGCAAGAGGTAGTATTCTAAGGAGAGAGAAATGGTTGCCAGCATCCCAAGGCAGGCCTGCTTGTAGCAGCAGTAGTCCATCTTATGTCAGGGCACCGATCTATCATGGGACTGTCCACATGATCTCACTGAATTGGCATCTGGATTTGTGTTTACGTTGTGACACCTGATCATCTCCCCACACCAAACCATCAGATTGATCGGACTTCTTGTCTTAATACCTGAACATTCTAGTGTCAGACTCCTCCAGACTGGGGCTGTCTTTAGTTTTCCCAGTCAGTCCTGTGAAAAGGTAAGATGGGTTACAGTGATTTGGTTGGCCCTGAGATAAGTGTTTTATCAAATTTTAGGGTCATTTCCAGGAACATGTACTCTTAGCTGAGACAGGGAAAAGACTCAGCAATTTTTAAGTTTCAACGAACTTATAGAAATATATTATTTTACAGTTTGAAACTGTAAAATATGCCAATTAGTTTTTTTAATTTTCTTTTCAAGTAGAGGGATTGTACCAATTAATGTTGTCTTTTTTCTTCTTAATGAGGGAATTAAGGCTGAGAGGTATCCAGTGGATGCCAAGGCTCTGCTGGTAGGAAGTCAGCAGTCTGGGGCTGGTGTGGGGGCGGGGGCGACAGTGGTCTTGGAGGTCAGCATGCCTTCAATTACTCCTTAGAGAAGCCACACCTTTGGTCCCGCCAGGATTGACTGACTTCATCAGATCCCCAATCAGAGAGTCAAGCCATCTGTATCCTTATGCACCAGGGAACAATAGAGACTTTTCTCCATCATAATGAGTTGTAACTCTGAATTGCAAATAATATTTAAGCTGGAGTGGAAAGCAAAATCATACCCATATAAGAATACTTTTCATCTAGGTTCTGATTTCTGTTTGTGAATTTGTTACCAGTACAATTTCTTTCATAAGCATTGTATACTCCTTAAAGAGGTATCTATAGAAGAAAAGAAGGTGAGGTGCACAGCCTCTAAAAAAAATTACCTCTAAGAAGTCCTCCTGAAGTACACTCATTCCATAAAAGGAGAAGATAGTTTAATTAATGGATAAGTTTATAAAAATCAAATTATTCACAAGTTGAAACAACACACTGTGGGAACGCGGCCCTATTTGCTGGCCCCCTGACTGCAGAGGCCGTTCACACGCATGGTTGTTGGTGATGCTGCCGGAAACACAGCTGTTCCTCCACCTCTCAAAATCCACTGTCAGATTTTATTTATGTTTAGTGACTCAATTCCAAGGTATAGTCATGTTGTTCCATTCAAAGACCCTTTCTCCCTTCTCTTTCCCCTCCTCCCTTGCAGTTTCCCATTTACTGCTCTTTTTGGAAGTTTTGGACATTGCAGTCCCAGAGAAGCAGGTACCAGCAACAGCACTACACCCACATGAGCGTTTGGTTTAGTCACAGACTTGACAAAGAGTGAACACCAAGAAGATCAGGGCTGCCTGAATAAATATTTGGCTTGAAACTGAAAAGTTAAGGTGAGCAAAATGCTGTTCCCCAGAGGGTAGTCGGGAAAGACATGGGGAGCAGCCAGCCCAGTGCTGAGCACCTT
The DNA here is from genome assembly GCA_031878705.1 of Tapirus indicus. Classification (NCBI taxonomy): domain Eukaryota; kingdom Metazoa; phylum Chordata; class Mammalia; order Perissodactyla; family Tapiridae; genus Tapirus; species Tapirus indicus. The sequence goes on along the minus strand of CM062923.1, from coordinate 3,977,842 downwards.
TGCTACAGGCATCCCCACAGAAGCAGAGGGAGGATTGCTTCTATCTCTGTGGAGTTTCTGACTGAAGGGGCAGAGAACGTGACCTCAGGACAACGGGCAGATGCAGAGGTGAACTACTTCTCCACTCTTCACATTTCTCTCTTTCAAATGACATGATCTATTAGGGCTCTATTTTCTTTACCAAAATTTCTGGTGGTAAGCAAGTGCCAAGTGCTCTTTGGGCAACGAGGACCAAGGCCCTCTCTAGAAACTTTCCCTTAAGATTTTCAATCTTAACCGGTAACATGCAAACTGATGACTATGAAGCGACCAAGAGCGGAATAGAGTAATGGCAATTTCTTGGGCATCTAGTAACTCCTCTCTGTAAAGCTCTTTATCTTTGAATAACAAGGATCAAGATATCTTAGTATAGATTCATTTCTTTCCTCATTTGAAAAATAACGAATGAAAGTGCAGAAAGATTAGAGTTTATAAGGCATTTTCTGGCATATCTCATTTTGATTTTTATAACATCTCTGTGCAGTCCCGGGGCACATGATGTTTCTGTCTTTTTCTACCAGAGAGTTGCAGCTCAGAGGCCATAGAGGCTGTGACGTGGATAACAGGACCACATGGAGACAGAGCTGCGTCTCAGAACCAGTCTTCAGACTCTGTGCCTGGCGCCCTTCTCCATCCTCTGGATCTCTCTCAAATACTCTTATACAAATTTTTAAAACACTCCCCGCCCACCCACTGTTGCCCGGTTCTCACTGAGCCTCCAGTTGGCACAGCACAGGGTCTGCAGTCCATCTGTAGATTCTAGCATTTCCTGATGTACCCAGTAAGCTTCCCCATCTCTTTCCACTGGTTTTCAGTTGTTGTGTGACAGCATAACACACCCGTATTGTTACATGGGGCTGCAGTACCTCTTGTTGGTTTCAAATGATTTATTTTGAGGATAATGGAATTGTGTAATGAGAAAATGTCCTCTTGAGATTCTGTTTTTAACTTCATTTTAAAGAATCAATTTTGTCTTTCAGGAAAAGAATCTTATGGAGACTTTCTCCATTGCTTCTTACTTTTTGTTTGAAATAAATGTTACTTGATTCTCAAAGTGCTGAGGGGATCCTCGTGTCATGGGAGACAGGACTGGAATTGAGTTCTCGGCTGTCTTGTCCAGCGGTTGGCTATGTAACCTGGGAAAACCACAGTATCCGTTCTGTTTATTCTTCTGCAAAATGCAAGTGTTGGGGTGAGAGGGTGGGAGGAGTGGGGGTGGATCAAACTGAACAGTTTTCTAGGTGTGTTTCGCCACCACAGCAGCGTGCTTTCCTTCCCACTCCTTAAGCCACTTGACGGCACTTAGTGATGCCCATCAAGTTCCAGTCCCATCCTGCTCCCCTGCCCTGCACAGCCCATCAGCTCTGGGTCTAATTCTCTCAAAACCTGCTACCTTGACAAACTGATTTAGGAATCACTTCTTAAAAATACAGATTGCAGGGTCTCCACACTAGATGTGTGAATTTCAACTCTCTAGATATGAGACGTGGAAATGTTATTTTTCATCCGAGGCATGGTCCCCCTTCATCTAACAGTTTTCTTCAGCTTACCTTAATCCAAAAGAGGATATGATGTGAGATTTTAGGCATCTGTAGCAGATTCTCTAGAGTTTCGTAGTTTTATGTGTCGGTCTTCTTCCCTTGACAGATGCCATGCGGGGAGCAAAACAGACCCAAGGCAACTCCACGAGAAATTTAGATAAATTCAGAAAACTGAGACTGTTCTCATGTCAGAAATCCTTGATAAACTCAAAAAATTGGAATGGATTTCATCGGTGTCCATTTCCCAGTCTTCCCACAGGCGGGAAGGCAGTTTCAAAATGTTGACATAAATTAACACCATGGAGCAACGAGCCTTGCTTTACCTCTTAAATGAAGAAAGTGATACAAATGACTTAACACCCAGACTGGCTCCATTAGCAGAACTCTCTGGTGGTTGAACTGGGAACTATTATTACCACGCGGGACACCGCGCAAACTCTCTCCTCATTCTGGGTATTAGGAAGCCTGCAGGAAACACTTCATTTTTACTGTCCCTGAGGTTCTAAAATGCCAATGCTGTAATGTGTACATAAGAATGAAAACACGTCTTCACTGAGAATTGTCTAGAGTGAGCAATTCTGAGAGCTTTTCAGCCACCAACTAGGTTTTGAGAGCAGACCTGAGATCCGAGCCCTCTGCGGCCGGTACAGAAAACATGAGTGATTCCTGAGCCTGTGTGTGCCTACATTCCTGTGTATTCCATAGAGAACAAGTTTTCGTATTATGAATTTTGGATCAACTGCCTCCAATTCCACTGACGCTTAGAAATAGGTGTGTCTATGCAAGCCTCTTCATTTACAAAAACAGGTATTATATTGGTAAAATTTGTGGTATGGGGCAGGTAAGGAGAGATGCAAAATAAGTAAGATGAATTGTCCTCAGCTCTTAATAAGACTGACCATTTATTGAGAACTTACTATGACGTTAGTTCTGTTTTCAATCAGTTATCTCAAGGCAATATTATCCCCAATTTACAGACAGGGAAACAATTGCAGAAAGGTTAAAAAGTTGCTCCATACCACATAACTGGTAAAGTGCACAGCTGGGATGAGAAGCAAGGTGGAATTGCATCCAGTTCCATGTTCTTAGCCCCTTTGCAGGAGTTCTCAAACTTGAGTGTGTATCAGAATCACCTGGCGAACTTGCACAACACAGATTTCTGGGCCCCAATCCCAGGTTTCTGATTCCGTTTGTCCAGTTTGTGTCTTGAAAAATTGCATTTCTAAAGAGTCCCCATGCGCTGCTGCTGTGCCGGAAACACACCTTGAGAACCACTGCTCTATGCTATGATACCTTTTTTAAAATTATTATTGTTATAAAATTTACCACTTCAAACATTTTTAAGTGTACTGTTCAGTGACATTAAGTACATTCACCATCATCCATCCCAGAACTCTTCTCATCTTGCAAAACTGAACCTCTGGCCCCATTAAACAACAACTCCCCATTCCTGCCCACCTTGCCCCTGGGACACACCCTTCTGCTTTCTGTCTCTATGACTCTGACTGCTCTAGGTACCTTGTATAAGTGCAATCACATAGTTATTTGTCCCTTTGTGCCTGGCTTATTTCACTCAGCACACTGTCCTCCGGTTTCATCCGTGTTTAACATGTCTCAGGATTTCCTTCCTTTTGAAGTCTGAACCATAGTCTCTTGTATAGCCATCCCACATCTTGCTGATGCCTGTGTTGCCTTTTCCTAGATGGCTCCTGGGACTGGAGCTGCTGTCTCTAGGATGATAATATATGTCCTTGCTCTCTCCAGGGGCCGGAGGGCCTGGTGCCTGCATAACTGACTGCCCCTGGAAGAGCCCTTCCTTCATTCTCACAACCAGGCTGACCCCAGGGTCTTCAGCTGCTCTGACAAAGATCTCCATGGCTGCTGGCACTGTCCCTGATTTCCTCAGGCAAAGGAATAATACTGAGGAAAGAATAGTCTTTCCTTACAACTGGATGTGATGGTGTACTGGTTATAGAAATCGACTTTGAAAAGGCAAATTTCCATCTAAGTAACAGCTCTTTTGATGTCTCCAATAGTGCTTTGAAATCTTAATAAAGGGTTTTATTTGGAGGGGAGGGTGTGAAGATTTGGGGTGAGTTGTGTTTCCTCTGTCTGTTCCAATCCCTGTTAATGTCCTTTGTTAAATGTTAAGATGAATAAACCAAACTTTACTTTGCAAGAATTTTCTTAATAACTCTTTCTTGATATTCTAGCCAAAGATATCATTGAGTAATTACACTAAACAACAGAATCCATGTTGGTGACAATAATCTGTAGTTGAAAGAGAAGACGGATTTTCTCATATGACAGCAGCCTGTGCTTGTCAAAATGTGATGCAATCAGATTTGACTTATCATCTATTTATCAAGTTTACATTTCATTTAGAAATGTAGAAGGTTAGTGTCTTCTTTGATTGAGAAGTTTTTAAGCTCATTTTAAGGATCTGATGAATGCAGCTTTAAAAGAGGCATTTCTTAATGTGTGCACAAGGATCTCTCTGAAGATAACTTTAACGTGCCTGAGTAGATTTCTACCATGTAATTTAACTTAAGTCAGGATTTCTGTATGTGTGTGAAAATCATTTGCTATTTAAAATTAAAAAAAAAAAGTGCCACGGTTTAACATTTTGAGACAAGACATCATAATTGAGAATTTAATATGTAATAGGTGACAAAATTCATTGACTGAAATGCTCCATTTTAAGATATTTTACATTTATGAATATTTTCACCAGTTTTAAATTGAGATAGGAGCTTACATTTCTTGCCTTTATATCTTTATCTTTTATGTAGACTTTAAATGCATCATATTGAGTTGGAGCATAGACATTATGTTTTCATTGAATATTTTTTAACAATCTGGTTGCTTGTAACCATCACCATCAGATAGATGGGCTTGTGAGTTCAGTTCTCCTCGGTGAAACAGACTCTACATCAGCCATCTAAGAGTTTCCAAGTCAGATATGCCAGAGATATAGAAATTCTTGAATAAAATAAGAAAGTCTAGTGTTTCCATTTTGTCCATGATGTCGTTGAAGGTTTGGGATGGATCAGTCATGGAAAATGATGGTCAATTTGAGACAGAGCCTAAAAATGTGAAACGGGGAATTTGGTGCAGGTTAGTGATCTATGCAATTTCACTCTTGAGCTTCTTCACCGGGGATCCAAATTACTTTGTGCTATAAGTTCTTTTTTAAGGAAAATGTGCATCTTTATTTCTACAAGAAAATTACTTTTTGAAAGAGAACAATCCTTGAATATTAAATAAATGCAAATCAGCACTGAGGTTAGCTACACTATCCGAAATAATTCTAAGTGATGTTGGAATTTGTCTGGCGCCCTACCAGTTTTGTTTCAAATGAGAACACATCACTATGTGACACAGAAAGCCCAGAGCCCAGAAGAATCAGTGGATACACTTTTCAAACATGCTCCTGTTGGAAACTGGGGCTCCCGTTATCAAAATATAAATTTTCAAAAGCATTAATTCAAACTGGAAGGCTTCCAAAAAGAGTGAATTCATCACCTACCATATGGAAATATGAAGAAAGTAAGACTTAAACATCATTCTTTGGGGCAGAAGACCCAGAGGGGATTTAAATTTTTTTTCCTAGAAAGACTGTCTTTTGTTTACATATGTGGATAAGGGATAACATGCTTTTACGGTCCTATCCCCTCTTCACACCACACACTAATCGAGACCTCCTTCATCCATTCAAGCCAGCGCCTCGTATTGGATACACGGGGAGGAGAAAAGCAAACTCCGAAGGGCACATCTGGTGGATGAGGAAGACACTGAACAAATGAACATCAAATATACCATATGTCCGTCCAAATAGTGACAAGTGCCATGAAGAAACACCTCTGCTCGGACCAGATTATTGATTAGTCAGATGTTGAGTAAGCAAGCTCTTCACACATGGGAGAATCCATGAAGGAGTTAAACTATGAAACTCTGTGGATGGGATTTGATCTTAGTCCACAAGCAAAACTACCATTTTATTTTATTTATGTTTTTAATAATACCTCTGCATATCTGTTTTTAACCCCATCCTGGCAGTTCTTCTGGAAATACCACTTTCAGATCCCATCTTCTGTCCTGGTTTTTGGGGTTGAGCCCCTGGTGGTCCTTGGACAGCTGTTTACACAGAATACCAACAAGAAGTTCAGGTCTGGTCAGCATGGCATCTGAGAAAGCATAGAAGCAAAGGAGTTCTGTCCCTCTCCAAGTGAACAGACCCCTCGGTCAACCACAGATTTGTTGGCAGAAGCACGCATGAAAACACCGATTCTTAATCCTGGTTGCTTGCTTGCCGATTGGTTATTGATTGCTGAGGGGGAAGCGTTTGGGGCCTCTCAGGAAACCAGAGAAGGTGGCAGTTGTTACTTTAGACTCCTCGGATGGAGTTTATTCTCAGTTCACGAACATTCTTCCACCCCAAACTGAAGATTTGGTGAGAGTGTAAAGGATGAAATAGCTGAGGGGAAAAGGGTATGTCTAGAGATTTGGGCTAATGACTCAATCCACAGCATTTGCCACATTTTAATCCAAGAGTTCCAAACTTTGGCTACACATTGGAATCACCTGGAAAATTAAAAAACAAAACAAAACTAAAACCTACAATACCTGTGCCCTATCCCAGACCAATTAAATCAGAATATCTACCCAAGGTCACAGGAATCCTTAGCATAGATAGATGAGACCACAATTTAAAATTAAAACTTGGATGGATTCCCATGCTGGGATACAGACCAAAGAGAGACCTCCAAATGCAGGTTACACTTTTGTACCCCGTGAGTAACTGAATCTCTACAGTGATTAAACATCCCCGTGACATGTGTGTTTCTCTGAATGTTAGCATAAAGAACATAAGCTGATTTATAAAGCCTCCTTAAAACCACAATCCAGAACTAACTGTTAGCAACACTGGAGAGAAAGCCAGAACAGCTTCCTCAAAACCAGATCTCTCCGGGCGCAGCTTGAAATTCCCCAGGATCCCTGACTTGGCAGCCTGCTGGGGTAAGAACAAGGGACGGGGTGGGGGGTCCCAGAAAAAGGGGTGTTTTCATCGTGGTTTACTGAAAAAAATGAGGGCAGTAGACGGGCTCTTTGTGACAGTTTTTCTAGCCTTGTTAGGTATACGACACTCTTGTCTTTATAAGGGTGATCATCGAAAATACCTTTCTATTATCAATTAAGACCCCTACAATTTTTGCTCATTCACTGAATAAATATTTTTTCACTCCTGCAATATGCCTGCTTCTGAACTAGGTATTAGTAGACTGGAGAAAAGTGACTAAGTTACGTATCTGTCACCCAAGACCTTATCTAATACTTGAATGTTTCAGCTTTCACACTAATTAATAATTTTTATTCTGTTCCTTAGGAATTATTTGATACCAAAACAAATTAAAACATTTCCATTTCTTACTTTTACAATACTACTTATTTCTAATATTTTATTCACTATTCTTTATTTTGAATTTGTTTCATTAAAAAATCTGGACAAATAAATTCTGTGTGTCAGTTGATTTAGTAGTAAAATTCTAAAATTCAACAAGAGCAATCAAGTAGAATTCCTCTTCCTCTTTCTTTTTCTTACTCCACCCTATGTTGCTTTTTGTCATATTTTTCTTTGACAGACTTTTTTTTTGTTTTTTTTTGGTGAGGAAAACCGGCCCTGAGCTAACATCCGTTGCCAATCCTCCCATTTTTGCTGAGGAAGACTGGCCCTGGGCTAACATCCATGCCCATCTTCCTCCACTTTATATGGGACGCTGCCACGGCATGGCTGACAGGCAGTGCGTCGGCCTGCACCCGGGATCCAAACCCGCGAACCCCGGGCTGCCAAGCGCGAACTAAACCACTGTGCCTTCTTAAAATATAAATAAAGAGGGCTCTTTCTATAGAATTTACATTATTCACATAAGTAGATAATAAGCATTTAAAATGCCCCCTAATCTTCAAACCCAGTGATTTTTATTAAATGCTGATGTGTACTCTTTTCACGGTTTTTCCTACTCGAATCATACAATATACTCTATTTGCCCCAAAAAAGTGATTATAATATATACATAAATTGGCAACCTTCTTTTTAAAGGTATTTCTCTCATGTCATCAAGTATTTTTCTACAAAACTTCAATGGCTGCAGAACACTCCATATTATCATGTTACCTATTTTCTTTTCGAGAGTTTCGAATATTTTTCTCCTTGTTGCTCGCACAGATAATGCTGGATTAAAAATTTTGTGCGTATGTTCTTTTCTGAGTGTCTTACCTCTTCCTTAGGATAGGAGGATTGCTGGGTTAGAAAGTGCAGTCAGTTGAGTAGTGCCCCTCAAAACTTCATGTTCACTTGCAACCTCAGAATGGGACCTTATTTGGAAATAGAGTCTTGGCAGGTGTAATTAAGTTAGAGACCTCCAGACGAGATCATCATGGATTTAGGGTGCACCATAACTCCAATGTCTGGTGCCCCTGTAAGTAGGGGAGAAGACACAGAGAGACAGGGGAAAATGCTTGTGAGGATGGAGGCAGAGACTGGAGTGATTCTGCCACAAGCCAAGGGACGCCTGGAGATACCAGAAGCTGGAAGAATAATGGAAGGACTCTTCCTGGAGCCTGCCCACCATTGAGTTTGGAATTCTGTCTTCCAGAATTGTGAAAGAATAAATTTCATTGTTTTCAACCACCAAGATTTCTGGTAATTAATTACAATGGCCACAGAAAACAGGAAATATGATTTTTTCCCTAGGTTTTTTGGGCTATATGCCTCCCATATTTTCAAAAAAATGTTACCTCTTTTTCCCAGTTTCTTTTCTGTTGTGATTACAAACTACTGTTTACCAGTCAACTAAGAAATTGAGTTTGATGTAGAAATAAAGCCTCTAACTCCATCTGGGTCTAAGTGGGGTCTAATACGATTGACAGAATACTAGAATTCTAATGCATATTAGGTCATAAACCCTGACCCTAAAATAGTCACTGAATATTTATTAAATCTTACACTTTGGGATAGATGGGTGAATACATACATTATAAAGAATTTGCCTATAGCAATATATAAATTAATAATTAAATGATATAAAATATGGGAAAAAAAAGAAACTGTCTTCCAGAATTGCCCATCTTCTACCTGAGGAAGAAGAGGAAAAAAATACAAAAAGTTATAAATATCTTTCTCTCATAACTTCAAATACTATTTCTATGCCTCTGACTCCCAAATTTATATGTGCAGCCCAGACTTCTTTCCTGAACTCTACATCCATATATCCACGTGTGCATCTCACTTGTCTAATAAACATCTCAAGCTCAGTGTGACATAAACTGAACTCATGTTCTCTCCTCAATCAGCCAAAATCGTCTCAATTGCAACGGTCCTTCTCTCTGTTGAAGATAGGTCAATCCTGAAAGTTGGCTTAGACCAAAAGAAAACCTTAGAGTCCTTCCAAATTTATCTCTCAGGACGTATTGTCACCTCTAGCATCTAAGTGTATCCAGAATTTGACCACTCAGCCCCAGCTCCGCTGCAGAGGCAGTGGTTCAGTTCCCCACCCATCTTTGGCTGAGAGAACTGCCCTAGTCTGATAACCACTCTCCCTGCTTTCACATTAGTCCTCTCTACTCCAGACTCAACACAACAGCCAAAATGGTTCTTTTAAACACAGAAGTCAAATCATGTTGATTAGCTTGACTCAAAACCTTCTCTGGGCTCTTCATTTCACTCAGAGTAAAAGCCAAAGTCCTTACAATGGCACAGCCCTTTATAATGTGCCACCCCTTACCTTTCCAACCTCAGCCTCTAGTCTTTCACGTCACTAACACGCTCAAGCAGCACTGGCCACCTTCTCATATCGTGAGCACACCTGTCAAACCCGGTGTCAGGCATTTGCACTAGCTGCTCCCTCTATCTGGAATACTCTTTTCTTTCCTTACTACTTTTAATATTTTTCTCAAATGTCATGCTTTTAGTGAGGGCTGATATGACTTATATTAATACCGAAATCATATTCACACCCCTTTTACAATCTCAAGTCCACTTGCTGTGCCTTTTATTTTTAATAGCATGTATCACATTATAATATTTGTGCATCATGCTTTCTGTGTGTATCCCCTGCTATAATGTAAGCTTAGCTGGGCCTGGGTTCTCCTCTTTGTGCTAATGCATACTGAGTGTCCAGAAGAGCAGCTGGAGCGTTGTTTCCTCCCAATAAATATTTGTTGAGACAACAGAATAAACCCATGCTTCAGCATTTGCATGGTAAACTAGGATGGTAATTTAAAACTCAGGCAACTCCATCCTTCCAGTTGGTTGGCTTAGGCCCAGAGCCTTACAGCCATCCTTAGGAGATTAGAATCACTTAGATAGAATCACAGAGGGAACTTCAAAAGTAAATGTGAAGACCAACTGAACCTGAATCTGCGGGTGTGGGTCCAGGCCCGGCTGTGGTTGACAAATCCCCGAGCAGCTTTCAGGTGCAGCAGAGTTAACAGCCTCCGCTTTCTTGTTCTCTGCCCTCGGGAATCTAGGGGACAAATGTCACTCACTTCAGCGGGTACAAGGTAATCCCTCAACCTGGTTTGGATGAGACCATTGCGCTGAATGTGCCCACAGCCAACAGGCTTCAGATCCTCAATTTAAGCTGATTAAAGGGCCATTTATTTCTCGCTCTCTCTAAGGTGCTTTGAATCTATGAGTCCCACCTCTAGGTTCACTCTTTAAAGTCTCTCATTCCAGTCATCCTTCAACTTGCACAACACTGATGAAATGCAATGTGTTTCCTCTGGGAAGTGTTGGAGATCTGAATACACGTGCTAACAGGTACCCAGACATGGACTTGGCATGTTTCCTGAACTCCATCCACACGATTTATTCTGAATGTTTTCTGCTTCCTGACACAGGGATGTGAGAACAAAACACAGTTTCAGTTATCTGCTTTACTTGACTAAGACACCTCCGGGATTTATCCTCTCAGACTTGCCTGAGCTCCTAGTTTCTCTCACCCTCACCCCATCTCCCACCTCACTCTCCCTTCTCTCCATCAATAACGACTCACCCGAGTGTTGCAGAACTCCAAGCAATTGTTTGTCTTGATCTGCAGCGTTTACTTGTTCAAGACCCACCCACACTTGTCACCCTGCTGCACAAATGGTTTGTGGACGAAATCCTCTTCCTGACTTCATTCTTCCAATTTAGGACATCAGGCTCCCAAGTGGTTTGCCTTGGTTTGCAGCAAAGTTGTGGCTAAAAATGGAGAAGAGTTTTACCCAGCCGGTCAGTGGTGAAGTCACGAGAAGGTCCCTGCCTCCCGATTCCCTGTCAAAAGCCAACAAGTTGTATGGATGGGACAACTTTCCTCAGACTTTTCCCAGTTTCACGGAACTAGCAGAACAGTGGAGGGGGCCGAATGGCTCTGATTTGTGTACTGAAACAGTATAATATTTTTGGAGTATTGGGTCAGAAAAGCTATTTAGTGAGTTCTGTTTCTGTCTCGTGGCAAAATGTACCAGTTTTATGACTGAGGGCATTTGACGTTGCCTTCTGAAAGCGTCTTATTACGTTTGATTTCCTAGCCGACACCTCTCTTGATCTTGTCCGCCATGGAAACGAAAGCCTCTCAAATGGCATTTATGCGCAGTTCTGCTTAATCTAAATGGTGTGTGACAAAGGCATGCATTTCCTTCAGCAAGAGGTCTGTTTTTCCAGGGATGATCACACAATCACTTCTGATGATTAGAAATTTACGTGGTGTCTTTAAGAGCTGTCCCTTCCTGCTAAAGTGGAAGCTTGAGTATAATGTTGCGTTTTGGAGTGTAGGTCTTTGTGTGTGTGCGTGTGTGCAACACGTGCATGTACACAGATGTGTGCACAGAATTGTACACATGCGTGCGTGTGTGTGAAAGCAGGCCATTACCTGCTTTGTTTTGTGCTCAAGCCTTTAAGAAGACCTCTCTACATCTGATCAGTCAGTGTTTGTTCATCCCCGGTGGCAGGTTGTTCTCGTTAGGACTCTGGTCTCTGGTGTCTGTATCCTGGAGGACGGAGACTCCTTACTCCTGTCTCATCCTTCTAGGCTTCACATCCAGTGCATCCTACTAGCTGTCCTTGAAACTGAAATGTTGAAATGTGGTGAGGATTGCCCCTTCCCAGAGAATGTTGTCACCACAGTCACCAAGGGGCCCTGATGTTCTGAGGCCTCAGAGGCTCTCAAACATCTTAAAGCCCTGTGTACCCTTTCTTCTTCTTCTTTTTTTTTTTTTTTTTGCGACGGTCACCTCCCCTACCTTGTGTACTCGTTGACCCAGCAATTCCAAATCTAAAGATGTGTCCTAGGAAAATAATTAGGGATGTGCTCAAAGAAAAAGCAATACAGATCTTTAACCTAAATTCCTCCCAGTAGAGAATTGGTTAAATAAACTATAGTGCATCACATCTGAATAATGGAAGACTTTAAAGTGATTAAACATGGGAACGTAGGAAACTATTTAATAAAAAGAGATGCAAAAAATGTGGGATTACTTCTGTGGCCTTCTATAATAGGAGGAGTCTGGCCTGCCAACATTGGGAACATTGCATTATTCAATCAATTAATAAACAGATTCGGTTATGGCAGAGCTTCAGAATAACTATTCATATTTTAATGTTTGAAGACATATAGTGCAGATCCATTCAGCATATAATCTCCAAAGCCTTTGACTAGAGTGCGAGGTGAGTGTGGAGTTCCATCTTCTTATCTTTTTTGCATAAATGATAGCATACTAGTCTGCCTATAAGTTTTAATTTTGTGTTCCTTTAAAGCAGAGTGAGGACACGTAGAATTCTGAAGAAAGTTGAGTGCAGATTCATATCACACTTGGAACTTTTCTTCGGTCTTTAAAATCATCTTGCTAACACTTTTTTGAACAGTAATCCTCCCTCCCTCCCTTTCTCCTTTCTTCGCTCTCTCTCTCTTTTTCGTTTCTTTCATTCCTTTTTTTCTTTTGTTTTCAAGTCATGTGAATAGAATAATGGAACCTTTCTGAAGCAATCGACATAGTTTTCATATTTCATGAAACAATAACTGACTTTTCATGAAATTGCACAATTACTATAGTAGATATGAATGTCATAAAAAATTGGTAACAACTGACACTGATTTCCAGTGAGCCTAAACACCTGGTGGGAACCCCATACATGTTCACCCGGTGAGCGACTGTGTAGGTTATGTGGGAACTGCAGCTAGTCCTGAGAGCAACCTCATGTTTGTGCAGGGGGACGGGAAGGAGAGCAGCTCCCTAGGTCCCCTCAGCAGGCCCATCATCTTTTCATAACAAGACACCAACCCACAGTCAGAAGATATAAAGCTTCTTTATTGGCAGAGGACACAGATACCTACGAGAAAGTTAAATAAGCCTGAGCTAATAATTGCATGGCTCTCTGAGGCTCACGGATGGAGGTGTGGTTTCCTAGTGCACAGAATTGTGTGTGATTACAAGCACCTGTGGCCTGCTGTGAACATTCCAGGAGGGATGAACATCTCCCTTCTGACCATTCTGGAGACATCAACCCTATGTCTGCCACTCATCACGTACAAGCAGTGGGTTTCCAGTCACTGTCAGGGGACTGAATTAAGTGGCGGTGGCCCGATGATTCCAAGCTCCAGGCCCATCTGAAGAGCATCTCTATATTCTCTCAATCCTCTGAGTCCGTTGGAGGCATTGCCTTTTGCCTATATGCATTTTCCAAATCTTATAAATAAATGCAATAAGAAAGAAAGACCTTCTTAACAAAACATCTGGGTATTTTTCCCCAATATCTATTGAATGGGGTCTTTGTTTGGTTTTCACTCAGTTGATAGAGGAGTGGTTGCACCTGTTCTCTGTCCATCAGCTGTCAGGGCTTCAAGTGAGAGTCCAGAGTTAGAGGAGCTTTGCAAAAAAACTCAGGCCTTGGACTGGTGCTATTTGACAGTGTCTATAAGCTGAAGGGAGAGGAGCATGCTCTCGGCAGATGGGAGTAAGGAGTTGACCTCAACAGGTGGCCCAGGAAGACCCAGGGGCCTTAGCATTCCACGTCTAGCTCTACAGTTTAGTGTGCTGTGACCTTAAGCAAACCATTTAACAGAACATCTTGACGTCCTCACAGGGTCCTCTGCTGTTTCTCACCCAAACACTGTGAGGCATCTTGGGAAATGACTCAAGGTCTGGTTTTACCAATAATTGCATCAGTCAAATGATAAATCACTAGCAAGTCGCACAAAGCCTCCTCTCTTCTGGGTCATCAAAAGATGAAATGCTTTGAAATGCAAACTCTCCAGGAGGGAAGGTTGCCTTATCCTCTCCCCTCAGTAAACATTTCTGATTGAATCTCTCCTTTCCTCCCCACAGCGCAGTCTGAGGAAGGGATGCTTGCAGGATTAGAGAAGAGTAAAAGTGAGAGACTGGAAAATATATGGATTTGGGTTGGGTATGAGGATTTTTACATTCTAACAATACCTTAAATACACTCTCAGACTTTTGGAGCCAAAAGGGATCTGAGATTCCAGGAGGAGTGCTGGGCAGTTAATAAAGAGGCCTGATGTTAATGGGAGGGCTGATAATCAACACCTTTATTGGACAGTTTTATAGTTCAAGAAACCTGAGCTCCAATGGTAGAAATTTGAGAAATTTATTTAACACATCTTCCTTAATTTCCCCATCTGTTAAATGGGGATTATATCTGACCTTGTAAGACTGTTGTCAGAAGAATTCACACCTGGCACATAGTAGTCACCCGAGAAGTGCTACCTGCTTACAGAATGTTGTTACCACAGTCACCAGGGGGCACTGATGATCCGAGGCCTCAGAGGCTCTTGAAGTTCCAGTGGAGGCACAGTCTACATGTTACAGAACAGAGCACTTGGGGGTGTTCTTTCTCCCCCGAACTCTCCTCCCCCCGAGACCACTGCTGCAGTCTCTCACATTCTTTCCCAGCCTCACCCTCTATCCAACAAGTTCACTTATCGAGTTCAACGCCTGATAGCCGTAAAGGATGAAACGTTAGAACTTAAAAGGGAACTTTGGCATCATTTAGTCCCATCTCCCCATTCTGCAGAGAAGAAAACTGAGGCCCAGACGTTGACTATGATTTTCCAAAATTCCCTTTGTGTGTCCTTGAACCTCAGGTTCCCAGGGTCTTTAATTATAATCCCTAAAAAGGTCTTTAAGTTTCCATACTGAAATCATGAAACAATGTCTTCTTGCTTCTCCCTCTTCCTCTCACAGCCAGAATTTTCCCAAAGCTTCTTCATCTTACAGAAGAATCTCTCTTGGTGATTATTTAGCTGTGAGAAGGGGAGTGAGGGAGGGAGAGAGGGCGTGTGGTGTGAAAAATCCATAGGAAACAAATCATGGAAATGAAGGCCTCTTCAAAAGGTGAAGACTTTTACATTCAAAATTCTTCCAGTGATGCGTCAGGCAGAGATTTGGTAGAAACGTGTTAACATAAAACACTTGTTCAGAGAGGCCAGCTTATTCATATGAATGCTTCTCTTTCTGAAACCTGACATTGCTATACACGTAATCCCATTAATTCTCACCCCAACACTTTTAGGTTATTAGCAGGTATTTTATCTAGTTAGCGGAATGGAAAATTGAAACTTAGGAACATAAATAATGTAGAGATTTAAATTTAGAATATTTATGTATTTCTTTAATAATGAAGAAAGGTGCCACCTGAGTGTCTCAAAAGCCAAGTCATTATTGGTGCCATCAACTGGATTCCAACTCCTAGTTCTTCTGTGCACAGCAGAGTAGAACCCTGCCCAGTCTTATTGTGCCAATCTCTCATCCTCCGGCACTATATCAGACAGTGCTCTGCTGCTATTCATTGGTTTTCATGGCCTTTTTTTTTTTTTTTGTGGGGAAGACCAGCCCTGAGCTAACATCTGTT
The DNA here is from genome assembly GCA_031878705.1 of Tapirus indicus. Lineage (NCBI taxonomy): Eukaryota > Metazoa > Chordata > Mammalia > Perissodactyla > Tapiridae > Tapirus > Tapirus indicus. The sequence continues at coordinate 3,962,353 of CM062923.1, read as the reverse complement.
GCCAATCTTCCCCTTTTTGCTGAGGAAGACTGGCCCTGGGCTAACATCCGTGCCCATCTTCCTCTACTTTATATGGGACACCGCCTCGGCATGGCTGACAGGCAGTACGTCGGCGGGCGCCCAGGATCAGAACCCGCGAACCCTGGGCTGCCAAGCGTGGACTAAACTGCTGCGCCACTGGGCGGCCCCATGGCCATTTTTTTCAGAAGTGGGTGACCAGGTCCTTCTTCTTAGTCTGTCTTAGTCTGGAAGTTCCACTGAAAGCTGTCCACCATGGGTGATCCTGATGGTATTGGAAATACTGGTGATAGCTTTCAGCATCATAGCAACATGCAGCCCCCACAGTATGACAACCAACAGATGAGTGGTGTGGTTCCTTCCAGGAAAATAAACCCAGGCCGTGGCAATGAGAGCTCTGGATCTTAACCACTAGACCAGCATGGCTGGCTCAAAAGCCAAGTCTCGTTCTAAATAGTAGATGCCAGAGATGCAGTCTGGGGACGTGCATCCTGACCTGGGAAGGTGCACTTGATCTGACTTCCTCTGGCCGTGGGTTTAGAGGCCCCCCAGACAGCCACATTTCCTGTGTAATTCCTCTAAGTGTGGAGTATATGTGACCTAGGTGAGGACACAAAACATCATCTGGGTGCCACAATTCACAAAGTTCTCTCTTCAGACTAACCTTAATTGCTGAGGTCTCAGTGTACTTTCAAACTAGGAAGTCAACAAAAAAAGAATATATGGGATGCTGGTAGATATAAGGAGACACATACCTAAGAAACAAGCAGTGCAGCCTTAGAGGAATGAGGAAACCCCCTCACCACCAGGTCCCAGGACAGGTCAAACCCTGGCTAGCTGTTTTTTAAAACTCTTACCTGAAGGAGGGCCGTATCAGCAGGGCCTTCCTGCTGCCAGACTTTTCCTTGCTGTGTGTTATGGACTGAAGGTTTGTGTCCCCCCCAAATTCATATGGTGCAGCCCTAACACCCCAAGTGATAGAATTTGGAGACAAGACCTTTGGGAGATAACTAATTAGATGAGGTCATGAGGGTGGGGCCCCTGTGATGGGATTAGTGCCTTTATGAGAAGAGACACCAGAGCTCTCTCTCTCTGCCACTCTGCACATCAGGACATGGTGAGAGGCAGCCATCTGCGAGCCAGAAAGAGAACTCTCACCGGAACTCAATGCTGGCATGCTCATCTCAGACTCCAACCTCCAGAACTGTGAGAAATAAATAGCTGTTGCTTAAGCCGCCCACTCTGTGGCGTTCTGTTATAGCAGCCTGAGCTAAGACACTGTGCCATGGTCCCTGAGGTCTATGTCTAATTTTTTCCGTGTCATCCTGACTAAAGCAGCCACAACCACAACCTATTACAGCACAGGTCACCTCAAAGCCCTCCCCCAAGTTTGACAAAATGAAGAGTTCACCCAAATATGCCACTTTAGTGTCTGTATCTTGGTCTTATTCTTGCCTGTCTTAGCCCATAGGGGCTGACAGACTCACCAGGAGTTGGTCAAGTAGCATGACCTTACCCCTGTGGTGGCAGAAGTGGAACACTGTCCACAGGGACCTCAGTGTCTGCTGAGCCCTCTACAGTTTCCTTTGAGAGGTAACGGGGAGAAGTTGTGATGAGAGGAGCCATGTGGCTTCTTTACACTAGACTTGACTTCTCTCAATATATTCCCTCGTCACTTAGGATGAAATTTCTTAAAGAGTAGAAGAGGAATACGTTTTAGGTGTAAAAGTCCCTTCAGACAGCTTTTATCCCCTTTATATAGAGAGGGAAAACAAACCGAGTCATTCAAGACTTTCTTTTAAGAAGGTAGGGAGGTGCAAAGACTCATCTTTTCCTTGGGCTCTATGGATAGGTAATCCATTTTGGATCAATAGCTATTGGTTCATGATTAGCCATTGGTATTGTCCATTAAAACAAAATTAGACTGTCACCCAGGAAATAATATTCGAACCGTGTTTCAATTTCTGAGAAATCTTCAACAAGGGCAGAATATTAATCAGATTGTGCTTTGGGGAGCTGAAGCTAAAGTTATAAATATTTCCTCAGGATATATTATATAAGACAATTCGGTTACTGATGAGGCATGAATGCTTCTAATGGCATATTCTGTAGGGTGATTTATTTTAATTGTCACTCTGGGACCTGTTATTACACAGTGTTAGGATGGGTCACTGCATTAGAAAATTAAACCTGATGAAAGGCATTCATTTTTAGCCTGTTTGTAAATTCAGGCTTTGGAGATAAAGAGATGCTGACTGTATATAAATCCTGCTTGACCGTTAATTCCCCATTCACTACATCTTCTGGTGTTAGACACTCAGGGCTCCAGGGCACACACAGAATCCCATGAGGTCTCCTGTATCAGCCAAGCTGCTTCTGGTCAGGATGCAGAAACTGTGATAGGACAAGATGCCACTCACCCGGCTGATGATGCCACTCATCTGGCTGATGATGCCACTCACCTGGAGGACATGGCTCTCTGGTTGCTGCTAGGTAGGTTTGAGGTTGAATATCCAGAAGAGAACCAGAATTGAAGAAGGGAAGATAGCTAACATTTATCAAACTCTAGTATATGACAGGGACATTACACATTATTTTACCACTCCCATCTCATTTTACCTTTGATGTCACCTAAATATTGTAGCATTATCTCTATTTTACAAATAGAAGCTTAGAGAGACTAACTTGGAGAAGTTTGCAGTTAGTAAAATGCAATGCCAAGAATAATTTGGTTTGTAGTGAATATTCATGGGGAAAAAAGACACCTTGTAATGCATTATTTTTTGCTTTTTTAGTGGTAAATGTTGCATGGATAGTTGTATAAGAACACAAATAGCACTAATGGGACAGGACTTACATAACTACATTGTGGTCTCAGCTCCTAGAATAGTATTTTTTTCCAGTGGATCAGATAGGGGCTCTGGGCCTGTGTAGAAGACATGGGGAGATAGAGGAGACAAGAATGGCAGGACTCAAGCCAGAGTTTTGAATGGAACCCTCTGTTCTATAAATCCTTTGAGCTTACACAATAGAACAAAAATACCTAGGTGCATTTTGGAGAACAGATATGCAGTTATTCACTCTGATTTTTCTTAAATGAATCCACCTTTTGTGTGTGTTAAAATAGCAAATTGCCTGTGATGTCATGTCTAGTCAGTTTCCAAAGCAGAATAAGAAAGTGAGATGTCAAAAATCTTGTCTGCTATTTACATAATTACCAGATTAAAAAGGAATTGTATAAATGCAAATGAAGGTGCTGGTTCCTGCCACGTAGAGATTACCCAAATTATACCCAGTTTGTCTAGAAAAATGTTCCTTTAGTGTCATCTTAACAGTATAAAGCTTCAAGGTTTGAGAAACTAGCTCTTGAAGTTACAGCCACTGTAGCTGGGGGGCTGAGGGACAGCATGCCAGGAACTAAGGGATGCTATGCAGACTGCCTGCCGGTCTCTGAATCTCCAGATGGTCCACTCAGACCTGATGGGGTCACTCCTCAGTGGTGGAGCTTCAGTTCCTCTTGCCTGCACATAGGTATCACGCTGTGTGTAGGCAACATATTTTTAATTATGGTAACAGGTAAATCTTGAATCACTCAGTCATTGTTTTCTATTAACAAATCTAAATTAAGTTCTTTCTTTACCATTGTAACTCATTACGGTAGCAGCAAATTTAAAATTTGAACATCTCATGGTCTTTGATCAAAAAAGTTGAAAAGCAGCATGTCTACTACATTATTGTTTGAGTTTCTGAACACATGGCAAACATTCAAAATGCTGTCTCCTGTATTCAAATGTTCCTTTATTTCTTTTCTTTTCTTTTTTTTTTTTTTTTGTGGGGAAGACCAGCCCTGAGCTAACATCTGTTGCCACTCCTCCCCTTTTTGCTGAGGAAAACTGGCCCTGGGCTAACATCCGTGCTCATCTCCCTCCACTTTATATGGGACGCTGCCACGGCGTGGCTGACAAGCGGTGCATCGGCGGGCGCCTGGGATCCGAACTCGCGAACCCCGGGCTGCCAAGCGCGGACTAAACCGCTGCGCCACCGGGCGGCCCCAAATGTTCCTTTATTTCTATACTTCATTGACCAGTTTTCAAGCTTACACTGCATATGTCACTACTCAGTTACTATTGGAAGTGCTGGAGTATAGAAATTGTGGCCACCAATCTGAGGTTTCTTGGATACTCTCAGTTTTATACATTATGCTTATTTTTAAAAATGGTAACTCATTAAAGACCCAACCAGAGATCATCAGCTATATGCATTCTTGTAAGTGTCCCTTAAGTGAAAACTTTGTTTAAAATAACGGATAATCTTCCAGTTAAATAAATCATGGTAATAAGGAATGCAGTTGTCTGCCTTTAGTTGAATACACCATTGTGGGTTTTCTCTAGCAAAGATAATCAAGAGTTATCTTCTTTCCCACAGTCTTTTTCCCGCCTAACTTCTCTGTTTCCATCTCAGAAAACCTATTCTTCTGGCCCCTCCTGTTCTAAACTTCTTGTCTTAATGGACAATTGTTTTTCTCTTCTGTTGCCCAGATAAGTCTCCCGAGTACAAGACCTCTTCCCTTTAAACTGTTTCTTGGAGTCACGATGCTTCCTATATTTCTTCAACTCTGGACCCTTATCATTTTATACCAAGGGTACAACATTCAGGGCCTCTTAACCCCAGGCTCCTCCCACCCCCGTTCTGCCTGCCCCCCAGACGCCAGCTCCCTTAATTTTGTTGTTCCCTATGTCCTTCTCTTCCTTCTGCCTCTACCAGCATCCTCTCATCTGCAGTAGGGCCTTTCCTCATGGCTTCTCTTCTTTCAGGACCATGTCCCTGATCCACCAAATTTTCTCAGCACTTACTTTCCCTTGCCTTCCATATTGTTTGAATTGATATACTATGGCTTTATCATACATTAGTGTTTGTATTTCATTTGTATTCCTTTCACACTAAGTAAGTAATGCACAATTAAATAACATGGCAATCCATCCATCATTTTTACTGCTACTGTTAAATATGATCCTTGCCCACTGGAAGCTGATAATCTGGGAGATGGAGTGGTATGAGGAGGTTAGCACATGACTTGAACACCACGTGTCAGAATTATGTGGGCAGTAAGATGAGGTGTGATGGGAGAACAGGGGGAGGTTGCTCAGACCAGCACAAGGAAGGCTGGGATTGGGCTTAGCCAGTGTAGATTCATGATGAGTGTGAAAGCTGAACGCAGTCTTATAAAATACGCATCATCAGGCAGCTCTGTGCAATTTCTCCTTTCCCAACCATGCTGGGCCATTTGCTGAACTGAATTTGATTCAGTGTGAGATCACCTGAAAAGTTTGAAAGGCAGCAAACTCGGTATCCTTTTCTCTACACAAGTGTGATCACATAAAACTCTATTCTTTGTTTCACCACAAAGTCTTGGATAAACTGGAAACTATGCCTACCTTTCAGAAACTACTATTATTATCATTTGGGGAATGCTGGATGCTGCATGGTCACAGATTTCAGGCTCAGGTAGATTATGTGGTCTATTCTGAAGGCCTTGGACTTCTCTTGATTTCCTCAAGGATAATAAGGTAGACTATGGATACCTGAAAGTCTCTTTGGGTCCCAGGATTCTACTGAGCATGAGTCTTAACACCATCTAACCTTCCCTGATCCCAGGTATCTGCTCCATGAGTGCTAACACCTTTGTTGTTTCGGGCCTCTGACTTATGCAAGCCTTCGTGTGGGGAGTCAGTCTTTATGCTTTTTACCCAATTAAGGTTGCAGGATTTAGCAAATAAAAATACAGGGCACCGAGGTAAACCTGAATTTCAGATAATGAATATCTCCTTATTATAAGTATGTTTCAAATATTGCAAAGTGTTGGTATAAGTACTTGGACATACTAATATTAAAATTATTCATGTTTATCTAACATTAAAATTTCTTTGGGCATCCTATATTTTATCTGGCCACCTTCTTCTCAAGTTCTCTTCCTAAGTAATTGGAACCGGGCAAGGCCTTTCAGACAATAGTCCAACACCTGTGAAGCAGACTCAGGGGCCACTAACATCATGACATGATAAACTGCCTTCAGCTTTTCTTTCCTGTTTTCATCTGGCTATCTTGCCACTAGGATTTCCTTCTACTCCCATGAGTGCATTCCCACGACCCAGATGCTGGGGCTACTCTTCCATGTATTTCTGCACCTGTTTCCCTTCACTCCTAGTGCATGTTTTTTATGATTATTTCCATGTCACACGTACTCTTCCACTTATTTCTGCCTCCTCGAAGACGTTGTCGTCCTACGCCCTCCTCACTGTGTTATCGTCACCTCTGTCTGTAGATCCACTCTTTCATTTCCTCCGGAGGATCTAAGATCTGCTGATCGAGACACTCCAGCGTCCTGTTCTGACTCTCCACCTGATCGCTGTCTGTTTTACAGATGCCCAACGGACATTTCTTTCCTTGTCTACGGCAAGTCAGCAGACTGGGAGAATCTCTTACTGTCCTGAGGATCCTGCTCAGAGGGTCCTCTGCACAGACAGCCCGGTTCTCTCCCTCTGCTGGAGCCGCCGCTTCTGTTTCGCTGCTCCTTTGACTGAATCAAGTACCTTCACAGAAAACTGACTCTTCTCAAAACCTTTTAAATTTTAAAATAAGGAAAGTATTCTGCTTAAGAGAACTTTTAGGCATTCTGAATGAATTTCTAATTGGAAATTTTGTAGTTTATCTGAGAGAAATATTAACAAGTATTTTCAATGTTGCAAATGACTGTTTAGAATTTATAATCTAGAATTCCTTATAGACACTCCCATGGAAATGGAGACACATTTGTCCCCTGTAGCATTAAATGTGTCTATGTTTACGTACCTAAGGATTCCTTACCAGATTCTTACAGGCAAGGGCCATCATTTAGTGGATTTTTTTGAACAGCCTCACAAATAATTGTGTAACCACAAATAAGGTGGGAAATTCTTAACCTCCGAGGATTTAAAATTTTCTAAAAATTACATTTTCAGGTCTATCACATTAAACAAAAGGTCTCTAGTGATTGATGTTTCTGCCTTCTGAGCTCATCTGTGGTCTGTGATTGCTCTTCTTAGCATACGTTGTATAGGAATGGAAGTATGGTTTATGGATCTGGGAGGGATAGGGCATTGGGGTACTTTTTTCTGTTCTGCCACAAATGCTTAGCCACAGTGGGGGGCAACTTTCCTAACTGTTAAGTTTCACTTTGTTCATCTGCCAAAGAAAAACACTTCCTGACCTGCCTACTTTATATCTATATTATAAGGATGAAATGGTAAAAATGGCATTCTAAATTTAATGAAGTATTATTATTATTATATATTATTACTAAGAAGATTTTATTTCTTTGATGATAATTTATTTAGGCTCTATATCCAAATTTGAAGGGGATTGAAATGTATTCTTTTTTCCTTCGATCACTGTGCTCAACCACACCATCAACTCTGTAGAGGTTACTCTCTCCTGCACTAGAAATTACCCTTTGTATATTGTCTTATGGTTGCTAAAGCACTTCTCTTTATTTATTTTGTGTGTGTGTGTGAGGACGACTAGCCCTGAGCTAACATCCATTGCCAATCCTCCTCTTTTTTGCTGAGGAAGACTGGCCCTGGGCTAACGTCCGTGCCAATCTTCCTCTACTTTATATGGGTCACTGCCACAGCGTGGCTTGACAAGTAGTGTGTCGGTCTGTGCCCAGGATCAGAACCTGTGAAACCGTGGGCCGCCAAAGTTGAGTGTGTGAGCTTAACCGCTAGGCCACCGGGCCAGCCCCTGATAAAGCACTTCCACATGTAGTATCTTAAAAGATTCATATATCATCCTAATATACAGACAACATATTGTATGAAACAAAGTAAGGACTGAATTGTCATAACAGTGAGACCCAAATACGGTTTAGATAAAGCAGAAACTCTGAGGAGAGGGTTTCAAAATGGTGGTAGGTCTGCTCCTCTCAGTCATCTGTGGGCAGAGGTGGCTTCCAATGTGATCGCGTTGGAATCCCCGGAGGTCAAGGCTAGAAATCCTGCATGTCCATATTTCTATGTTTCAGTTCTCAAAAAAAGGGAAGGAAAATATGTAGAAGAATGCCTAATGTCTTCAGGCCCAGAACAGGAAGTAACACGTGTTATTTGAGCTCACATGACCACACCTAACTAAGGGAAGATGAGAAATGTGTTAGCTGGCCACTGGCTACTCATCTGGGACTACTCTACTTCAGAAGAAAGGGGGCCATCTCTGCCACAAATCTTGATGATCAGAGAAATTGAGCAGTTTGTGTTGATTCCAAAGTCTTTCTTTCTTCTTCTTCATTTTGCCTCTATCTAAATTCTACTACTATTTTTAATAATGTCTAGCTCTAATTCTACATCTTTTGTAAATTCTTGCATAACTATTTCATTTGAAAGTAGTTTTACTTCCGCTGAATCATGCATCTCTCCTTGAATGTCTGACATTTTCTCATCCTGATCTTCATTCTTGGCTACCTTTTCCTATGCAGATGTCTTTCTTCAACTAGATTGTAAACACTTAAAACAGAGAAATCTGATGCATAGATTTTTATTACATATGTTAAGGCTTTGTGTTGTGTGTTTCACGTAGTAGACATAAATTTTTAAAAAGGAGCCAGCAGTCAGTGGTTGAATTTGTGAATGTGTTGTCATCCAGCCCACAGTTGTAATTGTGTCAGAAAAAGAAGAGGCAAAGAATGGGATCTGATGGACTTGTGAGATGCACACACATGCATGCACACACACGCATACACACACACACAGAGACTTTCCCCCTTCAGCTCAGACCTGTCATTTCCTCATTTGAATTGTGCTGAAAGTCCCCTGTAATGGGTTAAATTATGTCCCCCAGTTCTTATGTGGAAATCCTACCCCCCGTTACCTGTAAATGTGACCTTATTTGGAAAAAGGGTCTTGGCAGATGATCAAACTAGGACGAGACCATGAGAGTGGGCTCTAACCCAATATGACTGTGTCCTTATAAAAAGGGGAAATTTGGACACAGAGATACACATGGAGGGAAGACAATGTGAAGACATAGGCAGAAGATGGCCATCTGCAAGCCAAAGAGAGAGGCCCGGAACAGATTCTCCTTCTCAGCCCCCAGAAGGAACCAACTCTACTGACACCTTGACCTCAGACTTCTCTTCTCCAGAATGTGGGGGAATAAATTCCTGTTGTTTAATCCACTCAGTTCTGGTACTTGTCACAACAGCCCTAGGAAACTAACCCATCCCCCGTACACAACTTTGCACAAAATTCCTTGGTGTTTTGTAGAAAAGAACCCTCTTATCCATGTGTAGCTACCCTGCAGTTGGGTATTACTACAAGCTCAGAACTGTGTCAAGTATCAGAGAAACCCAGGGTCAAAACATCCTGCTTTTACATGTAATTAATTAAATTATTTTCATTTCTTAATTTCCCAGTGTAATGTTGCTTATATATACTCTAAACCCAACTGGAGTAGATCCTTTATATAATAGTTGCCTCTTTCTGGCCACATGTGGAGTGTTTCTATTTTAAATTGTTTTCCTGTTAGTCACTTTGCCTTGGCAAATTAGGTAAGAAGAATATAATTACACTCTTTCAAGATTCTCTGATTCCTCTGAGCCTGCTGAAACTTTTTTCCTGAGATTTGTGAAAAGCTTTTCTCCTTTTCAAGATTCTCTTTCTAAGCCATAAATACGTACACATTTTGGAGCTGAATACCCCTGCCATGTCTTTCTGCAATATCAGAGCACTGCCTCCCTCACATAAGTAAATACTGTTGAGAAACTTGTGAGGGTGGAACAGGCCTGGAGTCTGTTACTCCCCCATCCTGCCCGCTTAATGAAATCACCTATTATTTTATTTTATGTATATATATATATATATAAAATAAATAATATACATACACACACACACACATATATATCCCTCATAATGATGGCTAAAGACAAATTCTATAGCTTTAAAAATTACAATAAACTATTCACATAATATTCATTATACAATTTGATTTCTATCACCAAATCATACAAATGTTTGTCTTTAATTAATCACGTTATGACTTCCTAGAAACCCCAAATCTATCGTGAAATGTTAGATGTAGTATGCATGCGATAACTTCTTGTCCATTTGGGTTTTCTTTCATTCCCGAAATTTTACAAATGAGAAGACTGAGGCTTGGGGTTCAGGATGTTTTTTTGGTACGTGATGTACACTTGTTTACTGGCTCATGGGTTTTGGGGTCATACAGCTCTGGCATGAGACTTGGTGGTAGAGACATATAAGCTGCTGTGATTTTGTGCAAGATACCTTCTGGGATCCTCAAACTGGTAGAGTTGATGCTGTGATTAAATGAGGTTAATTGCAAAGCCATTTAGCACAATACTTAGCAAACTCTGAGTATTCAGTGAGCCTTAGCAATTATTATTGACATGTTCTGTTTTTTCCAGTCCCTTGCCATGGCCAAAGTCAAAGACAAAGATTGCCCTTGACCATTCCAGGCGTCACCCTTGAACTGCAATGCTTTTCTGATGCCTTTTTTCCTGTAAAGTTGTCATATTAACAACAGTTCACCAGGATGGAGGATGTTTGGTGAGATTCCCGGGGACTAGCACATATGTGAGGGTGGCAACGGGGTCCAGCAAGAGCCTGGGCCTTCCCCCATGGTTTCTCAAGTACTTGCTGATGGAGAGGAAACAATAAAATGGTTTCTTCTCAGCCTTTGCTCTGTGGGAATCCCTTCTAGGAATCTAGGAATCTCTTCTAGGAATCTCTCGTTCTATGGCCTATCCCTTTCGAACTTCTTTCCAAAATAGGATGGATAGAATTTCCTCACACAAATTATTTTACCTTAGGTCTAAGCAAAATAACTTTATTAGTAATAAACCTAGGATTTGCATTTCAAGAAAATAAATAAATAAGGAATGATTCATAAAATGCGTGTGCTCAGATGTCAAATAATTCCATGAGAGGCTTGCAACCCCACCCTGTCACATAACAAAGAATTATTGGAAATCCTTTCCAGTGGGAATAGAGTTCTCAAAATTGTGATCTGACCTTGATGAAAGTTGAGCAGATGTGCTGAGAATAACACAGGAATAAGTCATTAGCAGAATATGCATAAGTCTTTCTTCCTGAATTTCCACTGCCCTCAGCAAGATATAAATCATGTGTTTCTCCAGGATCAAACTATAATAATTTTTGCCCACCTGATGTGCAAATCACATTATTTAAAATAGTACTTGAAAGAAAATCTTTTAAAATTAGGAATTCTAATGATAAAATAATTAGACTCAAAATTTGAGTTAGAAATTTGAGACAGAAAAATGAAAACACCATAACCGGGTAAGGCATTTTCAGAGTCATTGGGATAATTGTTATTTTTGTTTTAATTTATTTTTTTCTGCATTTTCTCTTTCAGGCATCAGACCTAGAGAATATATTTTAAGTCAGGTTTCTTGAGAGAAAATTTACATCAAATAAATTCACCATGTCTGGTGACCATTCTAAGAATTTTGGCAAATGCAGAATGATGTGTAACCACCGTCAAAATGAAGACAGAAGAACCCCAACACCCTCCCCAACCGCCCCCCTGCCCTTCTGTAGGGCAATCCCCCCACCTTCAGCCCCTGCCAATGCCTGGTCTGTTTCCTGTTCCAATAGTTTTGGTTCTTCCAAAACGTTACGTGGATGGAATCACACAGCATGGAGACTTTCAGTGTGGCTTATGCCCTTAGCACAGCACGTTTGATATCCATCCACTTTGATTAGGGAGTCAGCAGTCCTCCTTTTTCTTAAGGAGAGGTATTGCATCCTAGCAATGTGCCACTGTTATTCACAGTTTAAAAAATGGGGTTGTTTCCAGTGTTTTAACTTTATGAATAACAGCGCCATAAATGTTCATGTATAGGTTTTTGTGTGAACATACTTTTTCATTTCTCTTGAGTAAATACCCAAGAGTGGTATTGCTGGGCCATGATGGTAAGTGTATGCTAAACTTTATAAACAACTGTTAAACTCTTTTCCAGAGTGGCTGTACCATTTTACATTCCCATCAGCAGTAAATGAGGGTTCCAGTTGCTCCAAACCCTCATCAGGACTTAGCACTGCCAGGTGTGTTTCTTTTATTTTTCATTTTAGCCCTCCTAGGAGGTGTGCAGTGGTATCTCCTTGTGGTTTTAATTTGTAACTTGCTGATGAATAATCAAGTTGGTCACCTTTTTTATGTGTTTATATGCATTTTGTATATTTTCATTTGTGAAATGTCTGTTCAAATCATTAGACCATTTTTAATTTTTTAAAATTTTCTGAATTATTGAGTTTTGAGCATTCATTCAATATTCTGGATTCAAGTCCTTTATCAAATACGTCTTTTGCCAATGTTCTATCATAGTCTGTGACTTTTCATTTCACAGACTTTTCATCTTTTAACAGAGTTTTTCAAAGCATGATGGTTTCTAGTTTTTATGATCAGTTTGTCAGTTTCTACTATTAGTGATTGTACCTTTAGCACCATATGTAAGAAATGTTCTAATTCAAGATTATGAAGATTTTTTCTCCTATGCTATCTTTTGGAAATTTTATAATTTTAGGTTTTATATTTAATTCTATTGACTATTTTGAATTATTTTTACTTATAGTATAAAGGTATGAGTGGAGGTTTTCTTTTCTTTTCTTTTTTATAAATGTCCAATCGTTCTAGCACCATTTCTGAAAAAATATTATCTTATTTCCATTGAGTTATATTTTTACCTTTGTCCATGTATTTATAGATCTATTTCTAGACTCTATTCTGTTCCATTGATCTATGTGTCTGAGCTTTAGCCAATACCATACTGTCATTATTACTGGAGCTTTATAATAAAGCCGGAAATAAAGCAGTGCGAGTTCTCCAATTTAGTTTTTTTTTTTTTTTTTCAAAATTGTTTCAGGTGTTTGAGTTCCTTTGCTTTTCCAAATAAATCTTATGAACAGTTTGTCTATTTCTACAAGTGAAAATTCTGCTAGAATTTTTATTGGGATCACAGTGGATTTATACTTCAATTTGGGGATCATTGACATCTTAACAATACTGAGGCTTCCAATCTATGATAATACTTTATCTTTCCATTTGTTTGGGTCTCCTTTGATTTCCTTCATCATTTTGTAACTTTTAACGTACAGATCTTGAGCATATTTTATTAGATAACCCTATATCTAATTATACATAAGGATAATTATTTTCTGGATATTCTTTTCTTGGTTCTGAATTAATATGGTATTTCTTGGGGCCGCCCGGTGGCGCAGCGGTTTAGTCCGCGCTTGGCAGCCCGGGGCTCGCGAGTTTGGATCCCGGGCGCCCGCCAACGCACCGCCTGTCAGCCATGCCGTGGCGGCGTCCCATATAAAGTGGAGGAAGATGGGCACGGATGTTAGCCCAGGGCCAGTCTTCCTCAGCAAAAAAAGGGGAGGATTGGCAACAGATGTTAGCTCAGGGCTGGTGTTCCCCACAGAAAAAAAAAAAAAAAAAAAAAATATGGTATTTCTTAAGTGGGAAAAGACTCTCCATTAAAGGCGAACATAAATATCATGGGATCCCTTAATTTTGTCAACTAGTTTCAGAGCAAATATTTTAAAGGCACATTGAGAGACAGAAATAAAGTTGTGTTTGTATTTTATCTCACGAATTGTGCTTATTCAACATATCAGCTATGTTGTACCAGGAGATTTATAAATGCATTTTTAAATAACAAAACTTTGCCTTTGAAATATTTAACACAAATGTGTATCAAATACATATTTTTGACTGAGTGACATTTTAGAAAGTTTCAGAGTAAAACTACAATTTCCTGACCCAGGTGATTGGGAGTGGAGGTGGGCTCCTGTGCTGTCAGCTTCTCCATCTATCCGTTTGTACACTTCCTGCACGATTCTGTGGGTCAAGGTTTGTTTTCAACTGAAGGATGTTCTACTCCAGGGATTGACTGCCTGTGTTATCAATGGGATAGGGAGACACCACTGCAATGCAAAATGCTCCAGGTATACGGAAGAATTTCATTGGCACAGAGTAACCAGTTCTACACTGGAGCAATTGTGAAAATCTGGGGGGACTTGCTTTCAATTTTCTTATGGATTTGCTAAGAAAGTAGCAGAAATCGTCAGTCTTTTGAAACAGCTATTATGCATATTAATTACTTAAAATTGATACCAAATGATGCTGACAACTGCTTAAACTGCTCCTGATAACACTTTAAAGCTACACAATTTGACTAAAAAAAAACTACACTTAGTACAAATAATGACCCAAATCGTAAAATGCGCTGCAGCAGAAATTACATGATATGAATATACAACAAATATATAAATAGAATTTTACTATAAAATTCACTCAGAAAGGCATACTTCTGTAGAAAAAGATATTCTAGAAAATAAAAGCTAAAATGGAAAAACTCAGAAATGTTTTCATTGTGCATTATAGGTAAAGCATGAAGTAATTAGACTTTATTGTAACTGGTTTTGAAAAAATACTTCCCAAAAATCCATCAGCTTTATTGTCCAAATCTAAGTTCAACTTTCAAGCTTATGTTTTCTCTGCTGCATAGAACTGATGCCAGAACATTCTGAATATCTTGGGGGTGGCAGGTAATGGAGTGGAGATCGTTAGAGAAAGATGAGTTTGACTTTGGTAGATGGGAGTGGATATATGCAGGAGTGATTATAAGCTCTGGTTTGGACACATTGATGAGTTGGCAATGAGAAATAGAATTGTTCTCTATATATTACCATACATTTACCCAGCACAAGTAACAACTCCAAGCATGTTCCTTTACTGATTTAAATTAATTCATGCCATTGTCAGAAAGATGAATTTTCATGAAGTATATTAAATTGTAAGGAATTAAGTCAGGAATTGAATTTCTGGAAAGAGTTCTCTTTTTTAGAACCATCAAAGGTAAAACTGACTTCTTATGGTCTGTATATGATGTCCCCTATTATCAAGTTGGTAGTTCCTAAGTTGGTATCAATTTAGGAAATCCAGGTTGATTGGATTTCCTAAATTGTTTAAGGATTTTCAGTTGCTAGGCCCTGCATAACTCAGCATTGTAGTTCAAGGAAAAGAAAAATTGAATTGCAGACCTTACATCTGTGCTAACACTGGGGCTCCCGGGCTTGGCGTTGGGTTTGCCTAGTCCAAGGTCATACTTGGAATCATCTTCAAGAACCAACGTTAAACTGCCTTTGTAAAATATATTCTAGGTAATTCACTAAATATGTCTACTTGTTCTGGGATACAGTTATCATCAGGTAGTGGACCTTGAATTGCTTACAGACGGGAAATCAACAAGCAAATGAACAATTCATCAATATATTTCAAGTGCAGAAACAAACAAAACTCCAGTGCCTTTTGGTTGCTGAGCTATTTTAATGTTCTGAGGGTTACAGATGAAAAGTATTGGTAGTTTTAATTCTGAAAAATACTGTGCTATTGAATCACTTAGCAAAGAGAAAATACTCTTTAATGTCCACGTGAGTTTGGGAATAAAGCAAAACCTTCCCTTAGAGAAGACCATGAACATATTGGATGGGGAGAAGAGGAGGTCGAAAGGACATAAAACAAGATGACAAAGTATATTTTAAATAATAGGTTCTGTAGATTTTTTAAAAAGAGAAAGATCACTGTGAACTGATGTCTTCAGGAAAGACTTCTGAGAGGAGAAGAAAAGCAACACACATTTTTGACATTTCTTGGGATCTGGGATCAGGTTGAGGCATTGGTAGCACAGACACAGAAAACTCGTTTACTAGAGTGAGCCCTGGGGAGGAGTGAACATTTCACCCAATTCATAAAGGATACATGGAGTCTCGTGTCCCAGGTACTACACTCTATGCTAAGGACACAGTGGTGAATATGCCTTAAAACTCTGTCCCTGGGGATTTTATTTTCCAGTGGGGAAAGAGACAAACAGGTTAACAGGTAATTTGCATATTGCATAAATGTTATGGTAGGAGTAAGAACAGATGATCTGGCAAAACATAAGAGGGGGGCATTTAATCTAGCTGTAGTGTCACCAAATAAATCTAGGCAGAAATTTTCTCTAAGGAGAAACCTCAAAGGTGGTTGGGAATTACACAGGGGACAGTGTTTCAGGCAAAGGGGAAAAAACGGGTGAAGGCCTTGTCTCAAAAAATTAAGGACATGTTCCTGAAATTTGAAGAAGTTCACATTAGCTAGAGCTTAGGGATGTGTAACAAGTAGTAGAGAGCAAATGACTTTGAGCATTCACATTAAACCTCATTAAGATATTTAGGCCATGTTTTAATGGCAAGATCAGATTTGCGTTCTGGAAACACTTTTCTGGTGGAGGGTGGAAGAGCTGAGCTGTGGGTAAGATTATAGGTCAATTTGCAGACTATTTCTGTGTTACAGAGGAGGAATCTGGAGACAGGAACAACTATCGTACACGGGGGATGTAGAGCAATAGAAACAATGAAGAGAGAGTAAATAGTCGAACAAAAGATACAGTGATTCTACGGATACTCAAGAGTGGAGAGAAAGAATCACGTGTGACACCTGACTCCTGGCTTGAACAAATGGATTGATGTTTACATCATTCACCAGGCAGACTCCCTCCTAATCTGTTATTTTATCAATTCTCTAGAGTGGAATTGTCATCAACAAATTAAAAATCTTAGTGAGGTATAAAATAGTACCGTTCTTTCACAGAGCATCTAAGAATATTGAAGAGATCTAAGATGTCAAGTTCTAACACCACATTTTTAAAAAATGGAACAGAACTGAACTATGACCCCATACTGAAACTGCCCCCACCCAAGTTAGAGAATGTCATTTCCTTCCCATGACAAAGATTCCTTTGTAATCATGGATGTTTCTAGTGAAAAACTTACAGAGGGTAGGGTTTTTGTTTAGACTGTGTATTTACTTAGGCCATCTAGCTGTATTACCTGGTCCAGGTATTGCTACTACAGCTCACATTTGTGAAGTTGATAGGTGCACAGTAGCATCACTGAGATGATTTTTGGCCTATGTTGGGTGATTCTTCTTTGACCACATTTAAAGAGTCAAGCATTCCTTGTTTTTATACAATTTGTGGATGAACACTTCTCAGTAAGTAGCAGAGGACTCGTATTTCGAGTTTGGAAGGCACAGCCATATCAATTTCTGGGTTAGGTTGCATGATTCCCTGGAGCAATGAGTCATCTCTATGGGACCTTCTTGGTCTTAATGTGAAACTGTACAAAACAGGAATAGATTTTTTTTGTAGTCTCAGTACTTTCTTAATATCTCCCTTACGTCAGTTCTCATCTCCCACAGGAGGTTCAATCAACCATAAACTCATCTATTGTGAAGTTGGAAAGGACTTTTAGAGGTCATGACATCCAAACTCCCTTAAAACGCTGATACCCTTTGCATATCATTTATGATATATATCTGCTGTTTCAAAATCTGGGAATCAGCCTGTGTGTGGCTTTGGGATTCAGACATATATTGATTCAAATTCCAATTAGGCTAATTATTATCTGTGCAATACCTCGTAGTTTTACTCGTTTCTTAAAAAAACTAAACAAAACTGATAATTGCACAAATATGAACATTTTAGTAATTTATGCACTCTTCTTGGTATATGTAGATTCTCATCCTTCCTTCAGCCTGTCTCATCTACCACACAATTTTCTTCTGCCAGTTTCAGATAACATCTCCCACGGATTATGAGGCATGTATATCCCAGTGCTAGTGGTAAGTTTTACGTTCTTGTGATTTTATGCACTTTCAAAAACAAAAATCATTATTTCACACAAGGACGTGATGATTTCATTGCTCACCCCCAGGGTGTAGCAGGGCAGAGACTGTGGATAGGAGTGGAAATTGCCTCTACAACACGTGGTGCTGTGGGGACACGACTGACTCCACAAGACTCATTTAAGGCTGCAGGCGTCTTAATAAAGTTGGAGGCAAGACTTGTTTACTGGGATACGTTTCATCATCCCTCTGCACCATGGGTTGTCATCAACCCTTGGAGAGCTGGGCTTAGGCAATCTCCACCTGCAGAGACAGATATTTGCTGCATGTTCATGGCAGCATTTCCTGGGGCTTTCGCTGATTTCTGAATACTTCCTCCTAGAAAACATAGAAAAGAGAACCTATAGAAGGTGAAATTGCTTCATCCAAGTGCTCTGGAGCTGGGGGAGTATATATGGAGAGTCAATCCTGACACAGTGTGCTTAACTGTCCCCAACCCGCAGAGACAGTCCTGCAGTGACAGAGGCCACTGCACAAAAGTCTGTGAACCAATGCTTCAGTGGATCGACATTTCTGAGCTTATGTATGAACTCACATGGGGAGAAAAGCATCATGACATTTATGAAAGCTAATGCAATATACGTGTGAAAATTCCACAAAAAGAAATCAAAATCTAATTTCAGACTTTGATATCCAATGACTGTCTAAAAAACCAAAAGGCACAACAAATTAAGCTGAAATAATCAACTGCTGCCTGAAATCATTGATTTGAATCACACAGAACACATAATTGTCTCAATTGAATAAAGTCACCATCCAAAACAATCCAGTTTTAATAACGAGGCATTTTAAATGAGTCACAATTATAAAGGCCCAGCTGAGACTGTGTTCACCCTGAGATGAGAATATAATCTTCTGTCTCCAGCAAAAAGCAATTCCGTTTATCCTTTCCTGGTGCAGCAGAAATAAATAGGGATTTTAACACGACCACTCTATAGTAGCTTTTATAGACTGCAGAACATCTTCATAATCATCGTGATTTAATAGCTCTAGCTACTAGTTTGTGGCTCTGATTTTTTTCACTAATTGAGGAGTATAATGCTGACACTAGACAAAATTGGGAATTTTATATCCAACATGCAGCTTTGCTATGTCTGAAGAGGTAGAGAAGGTCTTGTTTAAAGCTACAGACTTTCATGTGCACCCTGGAAGAGATCTCATTGTAAAGTATGGCTTTGTTGAAATGGCAAATATTTTGTGTTCAAACTCGGGTGGGATTCAGGCTCTATTACTTACCTAATGGCTATCTGAAGGACCTTGGACCAGTTACCTAACCTTTATGAATTGGTTTGCTTAGCTGAAAAAAAAAATAAAAATAATATCTGAGCCCATGGAAGGTGCCCAACACTCATTTATTTCCTTTTTTAATTAACCTATGTACTTTTTCTCTGTATCATTAACATTTAACACATGCATGACAGAAGCCATGCTTATTCCTTATTAACCAAAATAAATTCTATAAATGGGAAAACAAAGGTTATGGATATCAAGCAATAAATAGCCCTCAATTCCACAAGACTAGGACTTGAGTGTTCTAATTCAGGGTTTGCACCACTGCCTGAATGACAAATCCTAGGGGTCATCAAACCAGGGGACTTAGGAAATATTATTGCAATAATTTTTAATTTAGAAAATAGTGTGACAGAAGACAGATCTCATTCATTTAATGTAGACAACAGGCTCAAGCTGAAACTTGAGAAACCCTCGCCAGAATGCACACATATGGTCCCTAGAGCATAGATTTGAAGGACACTTGTTATGGACTGAATGTGTCCCCCTAAATTCATATGTTGGAATCCTACCCCCCAAGTAGGAGGCGGGGCCTTTCAGAGGTGACTACATCATCAGGGTGGAGCCCTCGTGAAGGGCATTAGCGCCCTTATGAGGGAGCTCGCTTCCTCTCTCTGCTCTCCACCTTGTGAGGATGCACTGAGAAGACCACCGTCTGCTAACCAGGAAGAGCCCTGACCAGACACTGGAACTGCTGGCGCCTTGAGCTGGGACTCCCAGCCTCCAGAACCATGAGAAAGAAATGTTTGCTGTTTAAGCCACTCAGTCTGTGGCATATTTGTGATAAAAATAGTAAGAATAAAAAGAAGTTTTCACATATTGAGGTGTGTAGGGAAGCTCTTCTGGTTTAAATCTGATTTGGCCTGAGGCTTGTTTTTCCCAGAGCAGCCTGACTTGTGGCCCACCAAACGTGCACTGTACCTCCACTTCAAACATTTTCTTCAAGCAAACAAGGCACTCTTTGAAGATAGGGATGCGGTGTCTCCCTTTGTCTGAGGCTGATACAGTACTTCTTTGAAGATAAGCTTTCCTTCCCAGAGATCCAAGGTCAAGTTGATCTGCTGTGTATGTGCTAAGCTTCAGCAAAACATCTCTGTGACTTTGGGGGAAAAAAATTGTATTCCTGTCATGTTCTTTATTCTGAAATGGTATATAACCAGGCTGCAAACCATGCTGTCCCAGAGTTTTTTCTTCCTTGCGGAAGAGAGCACTTCCAGGCTAGTCCTCACATTAGGCTCAATAAATATCACTCTATCTTTCTTATCTATGGATTGGTTATTGATTATTTGCATAAACATCTGTTATAGCAGCCTGAACTGACTGAGACAACTATTGTCAGGAAAGAATAACTTCCCACAGAGTTTTACTCTTGATGGCCAATAGGGTAGATGGTAGATGTAAGGGCATGTCCGGGCAGGTGGGGGCCATCCTGACCTGGTGCCATCACTTATTGTTTAATTAGAATCAATACATTTGAAAAATTTGGGGTGTTTCTGCATGTTATGGAGTAAGAATCCATAGGTCTCACTGGGATCTCAAAGAAGCACCCCCTACTGTGAGCCCCACCCCATAAATGTCTGAAACTGTGCTCTAAGGGGTCCTTGAGGAGACGAATGGCAGGGCCTGGCATTTAGTGACCAAGTGACAAAGACCACAGTCCTTTCCACAGGGCCCTGCACACATCCCAACATGCGGCAGGCCCTCAGTAAATATCCCTGGAATTATCTGGGCTCTAGCCTCCTAGAATGATAATTCTTAGCAAAAAGATCATTTTTCATAGTGCATTGAATGCCTCATAACACTCTTTTTCATATTCTGCTGAGGTACATGCTCTTTCACAGTATTACGAAAACTGTTTTTCTGTAGTTTTGGTGGAATGATAGCTCTTGTATAATTTTTATATTACAAAAAGGTACTTTCCTATCTAGTAAATCACCAACCACAAGCATTATAAAATGCATCTCAAAGCTTGCAGTTGGAATGATATTTTATAGGTTTTTCATCAGAGAATCATGCTTCAACATTATGTCATAGCTATGAAATTGCTTTTCCAAACAGTTACACTAGAAGCATTTTGCTTATCACCATTGGAAATCTGTTCCTCTCTTCTCTGGGGTCCACTTTATCCCCAGGCAGATCGGCTCGGCTCCATTTCCGGTTCCCAGTCACCCATGTGCAGGTGGGAGCAGCTAGAGCAGTCTGTCCCTGACTGAGGGAAGGCAGAGATCTTAAATCACTGGGGTAGCAGCTCCCTTTCTGAGTCAGCTGATTTGCAGAGGGCCTGCTGTGTTCCACAAGCACTGTGCCGCCACGTACTAGGACCCTTTGCTTATGTCTGGTCATCTAATTTAGTTCAATCTTCATAAGAGTACTGTTGCTTATTTTTTATTTATTTATTTATTCTAACAAAAGAGGTAACTGAGGCTTGGACAGCTGAGGTCACTTACCTCAGTGGGCAGAGCACCGCAAGGCAGGGCCAGGGTGCAAACAGGAACATAATTTCAGGTGTCTTCCCTTTGCTTTTCTTCTTCCAAAACAAGGGTGAAAGGATGCTCTCCGTAGGTGTATTGGTTTCCAGTCGGGACACACAAACTACACTTTTGTTCTTGCTTGGCTTCGTTTTGAATCAAGAGAATTTAATATAAACAACAGATAACCAGGTATTGGAGAAGCACGTGGAAAGAAAGCACTGCATAACCACAGGAAGGAGTCAGCCCCACCCTGCTGGGCGGAGCCGAGCCGGGGTTGGGGGGGAAGGGAGAGGGGGAGGGCGGGCCCTGCCACTGAGCAAGGCCAGCCTCCAGGAGAGTCCCTAACCCTGGAAACCCAACACAGAGCGTGTGTGCGCGCGCGTGTGTGTGCAGGCACGGGTGGTTGTATATGTAAGGCAATGCAAGAAGGCGCTCATGTGTGTGTTCTCCCTGTTGATTTTCTTAACTTCTTGGAACTTCAGCTTCCTCCCCCGACAAGGCAGTTACAGAGTGACAACATGTAGAAACAAATATTTTTGGTTGATGTTTCATCTTAATTACATGTTTATTTTTCTTGCCTTTTTCATAGGATGAAAAGTACAAAATCACCTGTACTCTCTTATATACATTTCTGTGAGCTCTGCCAGTTTTATATTAATATCCTCATGATATTTAAAAACAACTAAATCCCCTTGATGTGGGCTATTTACATAATCAAAGGGTAGGGAGGAAAAGCTTCTGGATCAATTACTTTTGAATCTTTGAAAGTTTATGAGAAAATAAAATTATGTAATCAAGATCACATTAATAGTTCTAATTTTGGATATTTCCAACCTGAGGTCCTACTTGTTTTACTAAAATGATGACACTAATTTTGAATGCAGCAACATACAGCTGCAAAACCATAAATATAGGGCATATTTGATTCTCCAACAGCAAATTCATGGTCTAGTTCATACATTCATAAAATACATTCATAATTAAAGTTAATCAATTTAATAAGTTTGCCAAAATCGCAGAGATTTTAATTTCCTTGTATATGTAAAATGGGGATGGTAAACCTATGTTTCAGAATCAATGTGAAGATATAGATAATGCATGTACATTTGTTAGATTGTTTAATAATCAACATATTGTAATTCTTATATTATTTCGGGGAAAAGGGGTTCTGTAAAGTTCACAAAGAAAGGAGAATTTCTGCTGAATATTTGATAAAAGTATAAGTAGAGAGAAGAAGATATAGAAGGAAAGAAGAGAAGGCAAAATATCGTTTTCCAATTGCTAAAGTAATAGATTGCAAACAACAAAGGGTGCTGTTATTTTTCTATCTCCTTGAAACAGGTTTGAGATCAATGAATTTCTTTCTCACCATTTGCAAGTGTTCGTGGAGTGATGACTCTCAAGTGAAAGTAGAGGTATAACGATGTCCCTGGAAATGCGTAGATCGCATTGAATACCCAAACCACAGACAGAATTTCCTTTCTTCTGTGGTAGTGATGTTTCTGTGATTTGATTCTGTATTTGTCCTTAATTGTTAAAAAAAAACTAAGGAAATTAATTATACAATCTTTAAAAGTTAATATTGTGAAACTATACAATAATAGTGTATGTCCTTAATGTGACATTTCTTTGGCTCTGGGAGTTGCAAGCCAAGAGTATTGAGACAAAGTGGTAGAGGTGTAGTTACTCATTGCACTTGTCCTTGGAACGATCTTCCAAAACCATTCCTTCCAACACAAAGATGACATGGAGGGAGCACACCCAGGTTTTGTTTTGAATCAAGGAGGTACAACTGGGCTCGGATTTCAAACCTGTCCTTGAAGAAAACCACACCTTTGACAAATTGACTTAGCCTCGTTGATCCTCCTCTTTATCTACAAAGTGTTACTAGCAAGACTGACCTTCCATGGCGGTAATGAGGATTACCTGAGATGAACAAATTAAGCATTAGCTGTATGTTCAATGTACTAAGTCAAATTCAATAGGAGACATACACTTATAAGTAAGACAGATATATCACCTTCCCCAGGACAGGGGTATTATAGTTCTGGCAGATAACAGGAACAAATTTAGACTTTGAAATGAATCTTAAATGATGACCAGCATTTTCTTTGGGGCTAGGTACAGTTTGTTTGAAATATTGATCCCTGTGGTGCTAATGAGTTATGAGACTCGCACAAATTGGGGTTATGTTATGGAGGGAGTTGAATACAAACTGAGTACTTATTTTCTAGGAAATATGTAATTATTATAGAATTTTGAGTGGAGTTAGAGGGTACCATGACTGGAACTAGACTTTGGGAAGAATAGTAAAGGAGCTTCACAAGGAACGGATTCAGTGAAGAGAGGAGATGGAGGAGGCCGTCAATCCCATAAAGGAGGCCAGGATTTCTGTGATACTGAGCACTTCCTAGGGTTTCCTGGGAGACTCTTAGTCCCTTCTCCTAAGCACAAATGACAGGTAGTCTTTTCCAAGTCAACAGACTCATTTGCTCTCAAAGTCAGCACAGATCTCAAAAAAAAAAAAATTGTTGACTGCATTTTTAATCTAAAAGGGAAATGGGTGATGAGGAAGAGGCACTTGTAGAAATCATCAAAAGTACTTGTGAACTGAAGAAAAAGGAAAGCACATAGACATAGGTGAATATGCCTCTGATATACAGCCTTTGAATTTTAAGTTGTGTGAAATCCTTCAATAGTCTATGCCTAAGGGTTCATCTTTCTCACCACTTGAGATTTCTCCACATCTTTTCATATTCCTCTAGATTATATTCCTTCAACGAATGATAACTGCATAAGAGATTGTCATTGGGGGGATTGTCCAGTTGTATTTTCACAGCCTAGCCTGTCTTTCTCCTGGTCAACTAGCAGAATGAAGCGTGACGAGAGTGTGCACCGAGCTTCATGGGGGCGAGTGGACCACTGTGGAACCGCTGTGGTTGCCCTCTCTCTCCCTGGGAAGCTCACTTCCAGTGTTATCCAGAGGTTGCAGGAATCCAGGCCCTGCCCCAGGAACTACGGTGCCAGAGTCATAGTTCTTGCTCTGTCATAGTTTTCACTTAGACATTGATTAATGTCAGCTGTCACCTTTTTATATCTATAAAAGAAGGATTTGGACAACTAGAAAATCAGAGAGATTCTGAGTCACCCAGAGCTCCACACAGAATGTGTGCCCGTGCGATGTGTTTTCCTGGGAGAAGCTTCTTAGCTTTCATCTTTCATCACCTTACTTGGGTTTTTGAACCAAAATTTGACAATCTCCATCAAAAGAAGATAATGTTTACCTTGAAGAATGTGATGTCAACAATCAAATCACCTTCATTTAAAAATTCATTTTAAATTTTAACAATTTCACTTGAGTTTTCAGATGTATCTTTTTTCCTCAGATCTGAATGGTTACATGAAGTAGGTCTCAAAGACAGGATGTGATTCCTTTTCTCACTATACTAACTTCGGGGGAAGCACTTCAGTCAGGATGTGTTTCTCTAGACGTTAATTAGCAGACAATACAGACATGCATATTCACACCTGTAATCCAGATGTTGCTGAACGCACAGTTGCCTCCTCAGTAGTTCACACATTGCTACCACACTGTAAGTCAGTCATTCATTATGCTGCGGTCTTTTTAAAGTAGGATAATAATAGAAAGTCTTTCAGCAGCTGTCAAGGCGGCAGGAACAACACGCCATTGCTAGACGGCACTGCCTATGTTCAGGCTGAATGTTCTGGAGCGCTGCCAGCCAGGCTGCATCGCCGCCCTGGCAGAACTCCGCCTTTCAGACTCAATCTTAGAATAACGCGGTTGAAAACTCATTCCGGTACACCTTCGGGGAGATAATGTAAGTGGCGGGGTGGCAGTGATCGCCCCTGAAAGACCTTTCAGACGCCAACGTAACATGTGAACTGGAGGTCCTGACAGCACAGCCATGGTGAGTGTTTGCTCCAAAACTGCGTTTTGCCCTGAAGAGGAAGGGGAGCCGCATCGTGGCCGTGCTGGGGGTCCTGTGTGAGTGCAGGCACTGGACCGTCAGTCTCACTCCAGAGCGACCCTCCCCAGTCATTCCGCTCTCTCTATTTTCATCTGTCCTGCAAGGATGCTATTGTGTTTTCCTGACAGATTTTTGGCCTGTTTTCGGCATGATGAGAGAATAATTCTAGGGAAGTATTTGGGGACTGTTAGTTGATATTAGTTGTATTAACTACCCGTGCAGAGGAGAAAAGGCGTGGACATTAAAAGAAAGAGAAAGCTTAAAGCAACCATTATACCATCATCAAAGCCAAATAAAAAGAAAGAAAAACTTTGTTGCTGGATGATAGCCAATAAAATTGTAGTTTAACCTTCTAATAGGATTGCACCCTTCCAATTTAATTAAGGGAGAAGTTTCATATGTAATACTGCAAAGTCTGTGTGGAGCATTGCAGAGATCTGCCCTAAGTCTTGCTAGAGGATCGAATTTAACAAAAGTCAATAAATGAATTCCAATATGACTACCCAAATGAGGAACACATCTAAAAAGAGGTTTGGAGAGTAGGTAATTTGTGTATTCAGACTTGTTTAAATATAATATAATTTTTTAGCGAGTTTGTGAGTATTTGGGACACAAAACTTCACGTTGAAGATTAAGTCTTTAGAAATGAACTTGGTAAAAGGCTTGGAGAGCAATCAAGTTGAAGCAAAGATGGCCACAGCTGGGTTTGTGGTGTTCACTCATGGGCATGTCCATGGGGTGGCGGTCCCCTTCGAGGCTATGTCCCTGTCCCCAGGTGAGGCAGCCCGGGCTCTGAGAGAGGAAGCAGTTGTCCCCAGGGTAGAAGTCGTTCTTCCTACCACTGTTTATCTTCTTCCCGTGGCTTCCCTGGTTTCCACCTCCTTCACATGTTCTCAATTAGAATTTCTCCGTCCTGTCATCCAAATTCCCAGCTCCTTCTGTCAGCTATGTCTGGTTTTCACTTTGTTTCCCCAAAAGCGGCTGTATTTCCCTGAGTCCCTGGACTCCAGGCGCTGCAGCTCTCAGGATCCTGACCTATCTCTGGGCGAGTCTAAGCTGAAAGATGCTCCCGAGACCGGGGCCCTGGCTCCTGGCTGAGCAGTAGACGCAGATGCAGATGCCGCACTCGGTCTCCTCGGCTTCCCCACACGCTCCACCTCCTAGACGGAAAACTCGTCTGTGGGCAGAGGCGCCTGGAACTAAGTGACAGGCTCATCTGATGCTGAACGTGTGGGTAGGGACCAAGTCTGTGTGTATTCAGTCGGGGCTGTGATTTCTGGGCCTCACCACCTCCTTCCCCCACTTTCACATGTGGACCTGGTGTCCCCGTGAGTTTGTTGGGCCCGGGCTGGCACGGGAATCTTCTCTCCCTGCAGAGCTGCATCGTCTCCTACAGTCACACCAAATAGCCTTCCTGGGTTCTCTAAGGATGTCTGACTGGAGTTTTGGACATGAGACTCTGGTAGCCTTGAGAGACCTGGCATGAAGAGCACAGAAAGCAAAGGTGGCAAACTGACTAGCTGTCAATCCAGTTTCTACTATGTACTAACTGGTAACTTCCATTAAGTCTCTTCACGTCTTTGAGTGTCAGGTTCATTATATGTAAAATAAAGAGGTAGGACTATTCTACCTCTTAAACTACAATTTGCTTGTTCTTATCTAAAACTACAAAGTTTGATAAAACCACGTCCTCTATTTTTTCTTTTGTAAAAATCTCATTTGGCGCATGGATTCCCAGCACTGAAGGTTAGGGATCGGGTCTGAGGTTTTTAGAAGGCCTAGTGTGTTTAACACATCACTGGGCATGTGGTAGGGAGTAGCTATAAAATCAATCCTTTATCAAAGTAAATCTGTACAGAAGGCCTGGCTCCTTCAGTGCAGAGGTATCGCCCACACGTGCTTATAGACGAAAGAGCAAAGGATTTGTATCAAGCATCTCTTCTGAAAAACATTTATGCCATTTTTGCTTTATCACATGATAGATTATTTCTCGAATTTACTTAAGAAAATTTAAGTCTGAAATCTGTATCTTAATTTTCATCCTAAACCCTTCTCTATTCCAGATATGTAACATCTACAGATCTATCTATGCCTCCTTACCACCTACCCCGGAGCATGTTGTAGGGAGTGGGATACTCTTTCAGAATAGGAGATCTTAAGACAGATGGGGCCTTGAGAATTGCAGGAAGCTCCCCTTTTTAGTGTTAGGTCTTTAATTCTCTCACACAGCACGCTGGTTACAAGAGAGGTTGTGTGAGTCTAAATATCAGCTGTCATTATTGAGGGAGGAGCTGTGCTGAGAATCTCAAATTACAGAATGAAACAAAAAAGGCAGATGTTCCATTGTTATCATCTTAAGCCACAAGCCCAATTCCTTTTCTGTGATAGGGAAAACAGTATTTAAGACTGCCCGGGTTTGGGGAAGTGTTCATCCTTCCCCTACCCCCACCCCATTGCCCCTACAATTAGACAGGCATGCTTGGGTCCCTGGTTCCCTTCCAGACAAACATGCAAAGGCAGGCTTGCAGGGCTAGGCAGATGGGCAGAAAGCACTGCTGGCCTCCTGGCTGCCTGCCACTCTGGACAGGGCTGATAATACACTTCATCACACGCCTATCACACGCCTTTATCTGGCGGGGCTGCTCCCTGCCGCCACTTGGTATTTGGATCACGTCTCCTAGTTTCTAGTACCAATTTGAAAATGATAACATTCACAGCTATTTTTATTTCCCTCCAATGGAACAGCGAGATTTCTTCCTCTCCTGTTTCTCTGTCTTCCTCACATATATTCAAAGATTGGCCTCTGGTTGAACTCCTTTGCTCCGAAAAAGTGCTTTCCTCTGTGGATTAGCACAGCAGCAGAAATGCTTCCAGTTTATGAAAACTGTGAATTCATACAGCAGATAAATGTGTCTTCTTGTAAAACTGGATATTCAGGCAAAATGCTGAATCGCCAATTAATGAATAGTGAAAAAGTTAATCTTCCAATTATCCATCTTGGAAACCCTTAAAGCTTTGAGTTAGGTCATTTAAAATAAAAGGAGAGAAGCCATCTGCCTATTTGAGTAAAGATAATATGATTGTGAAAGTGTGTGCTTGTGTGTGTCAACATGAATTCACCACAGGCATACAGGGAGTTCTTTAAGCCACTTTTCTAAAGCACACAAAGCTTGTGTTTGGTAGTACAGAAAAAAAATGAATTTGCATTTGCTTTTAGTATGGTCACAATTCCCCCCAAACTAGGTAATGCCATTTCCATGGATTTCATTAGCTGTTTGTCAAAGCAGGAGTCAGCAGAAGCTTGCTAGCTAGCCACTCCCAGTGACTCTGTAAATCACAGCAGGAGCTGGCTTGCATAAGCAAATTACAAAATAATGTATGCATTTTCAAAATTCATCCATTTCTTAAGCCAGTTTGACAATGATTGCAGCATTTTCTTAGAACAAGAAGAAAAGCTTTTTTCCTTGATGGGATGAGAATGTGCTCAGAGGAGAGAGGGAGATTTGGAGAAAGGATTCATTAGCTTGCCCTCCAGGAATATGGTGAAGGAAACACTTAATCTGGAGGAGATGTGGGGGAATAGAATAATTATATTCCATAGTTGAGGAGCTAAAGTGAAATGCAAAATTTCGCTTACTCTTCCCTCCCCCAACCCAAAATGGAATTTTTGAGTTAGGTCATTTTCAAGGGGTAAATTTTCAAGGAAAACGATTTCAGTTCAAGGCAATGGAAAGTCTTCCAAAAGAGCTACCATCTATGAAATGAACTGCCCAACAAACTCTGAGGTTAAGGAAGGAGGTAGGGTTGTTTTCCTTGAAATAAGTGGTTCTCTACTTAACAGTGGTCACCCATGGGAGTGAAGGAGGTGAGAATCTTAACAGAGAGAGGTGAGACAACAAAGTCTATAAAGGAGATCCAGGAAGGAGCCAAGTGGAGCACTTCATGGGTGGCAGGAGGTGGGTAAAGCCCTAGGTAAGACTTTCCCTTCCCATTTGTTATTCACAGTGAATGATGTTTAGATATTTGTTGGAACGAATCATTAACATAAAATACTTTGTATAGGAATAATTATCAGATTTTAAGTTAACTATGGGGTGTGTTGCCAAGTGGTATAAAAACCAATTTTCTTTTTTAGTTTTAAAAAATACACAAGATTCAACAGATACCTCAGAAATACAAAGGATTATAAGTGAATACTTCAAAAAGCTATATGCCAACAAATTGGATAATCTAGAAGCAATGGATAAATTCTTAGAATCATACAACCTTCCAAAACTGAAACAAGAAGAAATATAGAATTTGAATAGACCAATCACCAGGAAGGAGATGGAAACAGTAATCAAAAACCTCCCCAAAAATAAAAGTCCAGGACCAGACAGCTTCCCTACCAAACATTCAAAGAAAATGTAATGCCTATCCTTCTCAAACTCTTCCAAAAGATTGAAGAGGAGGGGAAGCTTCCTAACTCAGTCCATGAGGCCAACATCACCCTGATACCAACACCAGACAAGGAAAACACAAAAAACCAAAATTACAGGCCAATATCACTGATGAACATAGATGAAAAAATCTTCAATAAAATACTAGCAAATCAAATACAACAATACATTAAAAGATCATACACCATGATCAAGTGGGATTTATTCTGGGGATGGAGGGATGGTGTGACATTTGTAAATCAATCAACATGATACACCACATTAACAAAATGAAGAATAAATTCACATGATCAGCTTAATAGACACAGAGAAAGCATTCAATAAGATACAACTTCCATTTATGATAAAAACTCTGAATAAAATGGGTATAGAAGGAAAGTACATCAACATAATAAAGACCATATATGACAAACCCACAGCCAACATCATACTCAATGGTGAAGAACTGAAATCTACCCTAAGAACCGGAACCAGACAAGGATGCCCACTCTCACCACTCTTATTTAACATAGTATAGGATGTCCTAGCTAGAGCAATCAGGCAAGAAAAAGAAATAAAAGGGATCCAAATGGAAAAGGAAGAAATAAAACTGTCACTATTTGCAGATGACATGATTTTATATATAGAAAACCCTAAAGAATCCACCAAAAAACTTTTAGAAATAATAAATGAATACAGAAAAGTTGCAGTATATAAAATCAACATAAAAAAGTCAGTTGTGTTTCTATGCACTAACAACCAAATAGCAGGGAGAGAAATTAAGAATACAATCCTGAACCAGCCCTGATGGTCTAGTGGTTAAATTTCAGCGCTCCCTGCTTTGGTGGCCCAGGTTCGGTTCCAAGGCGTGGAACCACATCACTCTTCTGTCAGCAGCCATGCTGTGGCAGCTCACATAGAAGAACCAGAAGAACTTACAAGTATACACAACTATGTATTGGGGCTTGAGGGGGGGAGAAGACAAAATGAGGAAGATTGGCCACAGATGTTAGCTTAGGGTGAATTGTCCCCTGCAAAAACAAACAAAGAAAAGATACTGCTAAGACCGATGTCAAAGAGCATACTGCCCATGTTTAAAAAAATACAATCCCATTCAGCATCACAACAAAAAGAATAAAATACCTGGGAATAAATTTAACCAAAGAAGTGAAAGCTCTGTACGCTGAAAACTATAAAACATTGTTGAAAGAAATCAAAGAAGACACAAAAAAATGGAAAGATATTCTGTGCTCATGGATTGGAAGAATTAACATAGTTAAAATGTCCATACTTCCTAAAGCAATCTACAGATTCAATGCAATCACTATCAAAGTCCCAAGGACATTTTTCACAGAAATAGAACAAAGAATCCTAAAATTTATATGGAACAGCAAAAGGCCCTGAATAGCCAGAGAAAAAGCACACAGCTGGAAGCATCACAATCTTTGACTTCAAAATATACTACAAAGTTATAGTAATCAAAAAACATGGTGCTGGCACAAAAACAGATGCACAGATCAATGGAACGAATCAAGAGCCCAGAAATAAACCCACACATCTATGGACAGCTAATTTTCCACAAAGAAGTCAGGAACATGCAGTGGAGAAAGGAAAATCTCTTCAATAAATGGTGTTCAGAAAACTGGACAGCCACGCGGAAAAGGATGAAAATAGGCCATTATCTTACACCATACACAAAAATTAACTCAAAATGGATTAAAGACTTGAATGTAAGACCTGAAACTATAAAAATTTTAGAAGCAAACATAGGCAGTATGCTCTTTGACATCAGTCTTAGTAGCATCTTTCTGAATACCCTGTCTCACCAGGCAAGGGAAATGAAAGGAAAAATAAACAAATAGAACTACATCAGACTAAAAAGCTTCTGCAAGGCAAATGAAACCATCAACAAAGCAAAAAGACAACCTAACGACTGGAAAAAGATATTTGAAAACCATATATCTGATAAGGGGTTAATATCCAAAATATACAAAGAATTCATACATCTCAACAATAAAAAACAAATAACCCAATTTAAAAATGGGCAAAAGATCTGAAGACACTTGTCCAAAGAAGATATACAGATGGCCACAGGCACATGAAAAGATATTCGACATCAGTAATTATTAGTGAAATGCAAATCAAAACTACGATGAGATATCACCTCACAGCCATCAGAATGGCTTTAATTAACAAGACAAGAAATAACAAGTGTTGGAGAGGATGTGGAGAAAAGGGAATACACTGCTGGTGGGAATGCAGACTGTTACAGCCACTATGGAAAACAGTATGGAGATTCCTCAAAAGCTTAAGAACAGAACTATCATATGATCCAGCTATTCCACTGTTTATCCAAATATTCCACTATTTATCCAAAGAACACGAAAACAGGAATGTGTAAAGATGTATGCATTGCGTATGTTCATTGCAGCATTGTTCATAATAGCCAAGACGTGGCAACAATGTAAGCGCCCATCAGTGGATGAATGGATAAAGATATAGTGGAATACTACTCCACTATAAAAAAAAAAGGAATCTTGCCATTTGTGACAACATTGATGGACCTTGAGGGTATTATGCTAAGCAAAGTAAGTCAGAGGGAGAAAGTCAAATACCGTATGATTTCACTAATAAGTGGAAGATAAAACAACAACAAACCCACACATAGATACAGAGATTAGATTGGTGGTTACCAGAGGGGAAGTGGGGAGAGAGGAGGGAGAAAGGGATGCCAGGGCACATGTGTGTGGTGATGGATGGTAATTAGTCTTTGGGTGATGAAAATGATGTAGTCTACACAGAAATCAAAATATAAAGATGCACAACTGAAATCGGTATAATGTTCTAAGCCAATGGTTCCTCAATTAAAAAAATACACAAGGTTGACAAGTCAGCAAACTCATTTTTATTTCTGCCCATCCTAAGTAAATAGTCACATGGAATCAAACAGGAAAAGGTCTTCCTAGAGTGCACGCACCACTAAGCTTTACACGCCTTTTTGCTTTTGAAAGTTGGGTATTTATTTTAATGCATTTCAAAAAAATAACTCCTATATTAAAACTGTTTCCACAGGTAATTTTGCTTAGACTGACGATAAAAGCAGAAATGTGGTGCCCGAGAATATTAACTGAGTAATCCTCCGGTGGGTACAAAGAGAAGACAGAAACAAGGGGGATGGTCCATGGACGAGGAAGTCGCTATGACCCTGTTACTGTGAAAAGTGTCCTGAACTGAGACACGGAAGGTCTGGCTTATCACTAACTGGGATCGTATTTTACATTTTTATGGGAGATTGATGGACCTAGGTATTTTTAGAGAATGATAAAAATTTGAAACTATTTTCATTACGATAAAATCAGATTTAGAATAGTATTTTGCTTGTTCTTATTAATGTTTGATGTGTTCAACGTAAACTTAGTTCATGTGTCTTTTGTTTATTTGCACTGAAACACTAAAAAAAAAAAAAAGGAGCAGTTTAGAATTCCGTACGACACTTGGGCCTTTTACTTAGAATCAGAGCCTTTATATCACCACATTTAACATTTAACAACATCAAAACTGACACAGCTTTGAGCAGAGCCAGCTACATAATTTGCAAAGCTCAGTGCAAAATGACAATATGAGACCCTGTGTTCAAAAAGCAGAAAAATGTCACCATTCAAGGTACTAAAATATAGAGCTTTTTCATTTCTGCTATGGTCTCTTTTTCATTTCTGCTCGGGTCTGTCAGTGGCTCTGTTTACTCGTAGTGGACGTAACATGCTTAGCATGCATTGCTGTGAGTCTCACTGAACACCCACACTTCACGTCCTGAGTCCTCCAGAATCCTGTGCTCATGGTCACATCATACATTCCACATGAGAATGAGGTGGCAAGACACAGATGTGGACCCACTTTGTTAGTCCCTCCTCTGATCACCTGCCTGCGACACTGTTCCACTGGACTTCACGTGAAAAAAACAAGCTCAACGACAAAATTATTAAGAATTCCAGGACAGCAGAGCATTAAACCAAGTGTGGGGTCCTTTTGAGCTTGGGGCCCTGTGGTTGCACATCATCAAGCCGGCCCTGGCGTTGAGAAAAAAAAGACTAACCAAAGTTCCAGTAAAGTCAAAACATGGAAACAAACATGATGCTTCAATATTAGAATCAGACTGTTGAAAAGTTAGAAGCATGTTTTAAAAGCCCTACTAATGGTAAACAATTGTTACTGTAGATGCTTTATAATGCTCTTTTCAAAAAAGTGTCCTTTATTTGTATGAATAACCTGTTGATCTACACTCCTATGTTTTTACATGAGTCAAACCCAGTATTGCACAGGACGAATACCAAACACTGGTGTGAAGTCAGTTAATTACATTGACTTACAGATAACTCGTGCTGTTTCCTGAATTACGTAACTTATGGGTCTTGCTAAAATTTTAGCTGATAAAACTTCATCTGCTACCATCTAAATGTGTGGCTTTGGCAAAACATTTAACCTCAGTTGAACTGTATGATTTTTGAAGACCCCTGCGTGTATAATTTGAGAAAAAGCATTCTACCTTCTTTTCTGGAAAGAATCTTTTCCAATAATTGATTATTTTTTTGTCCTGAAGTCAAAATAAGATAATCATGATGTGGTTGTTCACTAGGTACTCCACTTCTCAAACAGCAATCTTATTGGCTACAAAAGCAAACTGAGCGTTGTGAGTGCAAATAATGTCACTGAACTGTATACTTAAAAATGGTTAAAATGGCAATTGTATGTTATACATATTTTACTACAATAAATAAAGTAAAAAAAAAAAAAGGCAAATCGATCCTGTGCTTTCTGCTTTTCCAGACAGTTATGTATGCATTATAACATGCGATTGTCAACAATCTTTTTGAATAGGAAAACCAAGCGGTTTATTCTCATTCTTTTAGATAAGGCAATGGAAGCAGATGCAACTAGTTGTTGATAGAATAAAATGTTAGACTTTTGAATTCCAGTTCCATGTCTTTTTAGTGTTCTGTTCTGTTCTTTGGGAAGAACTGTGTATTAATGATTAATTCAGTATCTGTTTCTCCATAGTTAAAATGGGGGTAACTCTTTCACAAAATCCATTATAAGTCAAATACTTATATGTGGTGCCTAGTTGAGCACTTCACCTATTGTGCATAATGAGTAAACGCACTTTTTTTTCTACTGTTGTACTTCTCCCTGAATTCAGAAGTCTGTTTCTATGAATGTTTCAATTTTGGTTAGTATTTGCTTATGTGGTACTTTCCAGTTGATTTTTGTTTTCTGTATTAATAAAAGCTGCCTTGCAAAGCTCAATGTATTTTTCTGAACTATTCAGACTTCCTTTCTTCTTTTCTTAATCATCTGCCATGGCAATGTTTTTCAGATTTCTAGGAAGACTAACAAAACTCATTTCAACTTTTTCTGTGCTGTGAAAACCATTGTAGAACAGAGCCTTAAGATGGGTACTATGCTGATGCTCCTTTTTGAGTAAACTGACAGTCCCGTGGTCATTTTCCAAGAGCGACTAAAGTGGGCAAGTTTTAGTTTGTCCAAATTACTGATTAAAGCTGCTGTCAGTTCAAACTGTGTGGATTGTCCAACTCTACAGTAGCCAACAATGTCTCAGTATTAGTTTGTTTGCTTTTTAACTCAACCACTCGTTTGAATTTTTGAAAAGTCTAATTTCAAATATGTTATGTCCTGGTGGGGACAGGGCTCATGACAATGACTTGCAGGGTCAGCACCATGGATGCTCGCGGCCGTTGTGCTGAAGGTGCCAGAGAGTCTGACAGAGGTCGGCAGTGGCCTGTGCAGCAAGACGGAAGATGCCACCACATACAGACTCCACGCTGGAAGTCACTCATTTTCAGAGAGTTTACGATTAGTAATCACAGAGAAGTAATTACGGACTATACGAGAATGATCTACCAAATGTATGACAATGAATTTGAAGACCTGTTTAAAAGTGGACTTTTAAATGAAATCATTAGTATTCTAAAGGCCACAGAAGAGAGAAAAAAGTAAGCTAATTGTTGTGAAATACATTGAAAAGAAAGCCAAAGCCTCAACCATTCCTCAAAACACCGTACCATGAGAATTTTGTAGGGAAATTTTCAAACATTCAGAAGTAGATAATGCCTATAATGCCACTCCATTTGAGTCCTGATGAAAAGAGAGAAGATTGCTAATACATGCACACATCCACGCATGCACATGCACATCTGTTATACAGAAATAGCTTTGTGAAAATTTTAAAATACTAACATAGAAATCACAAACAATAAAATAAAATATTAGTATGGTGATTCCAACAGCATGTTAAAAAGAATAATATAACACAACAAAGTGGTGTTCAGTCTCATTAATGAAAGGATGGCACACTAGTTGGGGTAAAGTTTTAGATGCTGTAAGAAAGGGTCCCCAATCACAGAGTCTTTAGTAAAACAGAACTTTATTTTTCATTAACATTACAACTGATTCAGATTGGTGGGGCAGCTCTTCCTCTTGGGTCACTTCAGGGCCCAGATTTCTTGCCTCTTGAGTCTCCTCCCTTCTCAGTGTCTGTTCTCTATCTGTTGATTTCAAAAAACTACCACATCTGGTTCCAGGCCATGGAGAAGGGGCACATTTTTTAACAAGAGCAATGGTAGTTTCACACATAGTTTCTGTTCATACGCCAGTGGCAAAAATTTAGTCACATGGCCACATCTATGGGAAAGCTGGAAAATGTAATTTCTAGCTGGGTGGCCATGTGCTCAGGAAGAAACAAACAGTCTACTAAACAGCTGTGCAAACTCTTCTTTCTGTACATGATACACACAATAACCCCCAGGCAGAAAGCCCAAGGTTTCATCCAATTACTATATCCAGATCAAAGTCCAGGACCTGTGGGTACATAGAGCTTTTCCTGTAAGCTGTGAATATAGAGGGTCGATGCCTTGTGATCTTTAGGCTAAGAGATAAATGACTATCCAGGATGCTACACAAGGTATGTGGGTACTATGAAAGCATCCCACTTCCAGGTATCATTTATTGATATAATCAACGTAATAGTACTCAAAAAGTTTAAGTATATTTGCATTGATGCAAAAATATTTTTTGATAAAATTCACCAATCCTGATTAATCAGTGATTAAATAATGGCAACAATGATATAGAAATAGGCTACTGCAGCGTTAACATGGTTAAAATTACATATTTTCCACAGGAAGCCATTATCCTGTGATAAATAAAATGGCAAGCAATTGCATATATAGGAGTCTATGAGGAAGCCATTTGGTATAAAACTAATTCGGCCTGACCTTGTTTTTCCAAAAGGGCCTGACTGGCCTTTGAACATGCATTGCCTATCTGCTTTGAGCATTTACAATGTCCCAGAGATAAGAACAAATGCCCTTAAGATAAGATGCAACTTCTCCCACATTAGCATTTCCTTAAGGATAAGCATTTCTCCCTAGGTGAGGATTTGATTGTTGTGCTCATCCTGTGACCACCCAGCTCAAGACAGCAGACTTGCTACCTGTGGTGTCCATCAAAGGCTGTGCCCACAGGGCAATCTTGTGACTATTGTAAAAAGGACATTGCATTCATACGAGATATATGCTCTTTGGTAGTATATAACCACTCTGTACACCCCACTTCTTTGGTGCCCTTCCTTCCTTGGGGAAGGAAGGCCCCAGGCTATATGGTCCTCAAAATTTGGCTCATAATAAACTCACCCCAATCTTGGTTTATAGATTGGCTATTGATTATTTGCATCAACACCTGCTAATTATTTAACATGTTC
Source organism: Tapirus indicus (assembly GCA_031878705.1). Lineage (NCBI taxonomy): Eukaryota > Metazoa > Chordata > Mammalia > Perissodactyla > Tapiridae > Tapirus > Tapirus indicus. The sequence continues at coordinate 3,924,591 of CM062923.1, read as the reverse complement.
TTTCAATGTTAGTTGAGAATATTAAATTAGACAAATAAACAAGAGTTATTAATTTTACAAAGGCGAGGGCAAAAACAATATTTTCAATAAAAATGACTGTGTACATTGAAAACCCTTCTTCCCTAACTTCTATTATAAAAGAAAAATTGTTCTTTCTCCTAAAACCAGCCTCTCTATATGTTCACTGAATCATGTATCCTTTGTTTTCAAGAAATCTGTATTGTTAATTATCTGCAATCACCTCCCCTTTCCACTGTCTTCAGTCTTGCTCCTGCTGCTGATTCTTTCCCATCATCACTGAAGACAGTCTTCCCTCTCAAAAGTCTTCTTTGTCCACAACACCTTCTCACTACTGCTCCCAGACTTCCTCCCTTTCACAGTCAAAGGTATTCATTGACACACAAATGTGTGGGTTTTTTTAAATATAAAATCCTCCATTTCCCCCATTTCTAAACCTCCCATTCAGTCCTCAATCGCCTCTAATTTGAGTTCAGCTTCTACCATTAAGCCAAATTGGTCCTCATTAACATCATCATTGAAACCAAACCACCTTTTAGCCTTCATATTAGTTGACTTTTCATTAGCAGTTGAAGCAGTTATTCACGCCCACCTTCAAGATTCTCTCTTATCTTGATTTCTGACCTGATTCTATGTTGTCAAGTTTTTCTTTCATTTCAGTAACTTTTTCTTAAATCATCTACTTTTCCTTCTAACGTTTTACCACTCTGGTTCAAGCCACCATTATTTCTGTGATAATAGTAATCATCTGTTGTTTGTTAAACAACAGATTGCACAGCCTGAGAATGTTAAATCCAGTTAGAAGAAGTTTAGAGTAAAAGTTTTAGGTGTAGGTGATTTGAATGACTGAGATGTAAATATAGATTAGAACCATTTCATGGAAATTCTATGCCTTTATTGTAGCTTTAAACATTATGCCATTAGCAGAAAACCACTTCCACCGTTACGCAGAACCATACTGTTTACTGAAAGTGGTCAGTAAAGGTTTGATAAGTAAAAATCATGGGTTTCATCATGATTTGACATGGATAAAATTAATCCATGTATAGAAAAAGAATAGGAAAAAAAAGTAGACCAAATATAACCTGTGTCCTTTGCAGAGAGGGACGATTTTTTTTCAAATATTTTTCCTTTGCATTTTTACATTTACTAACTAAGGGCATATTTATTTATTGTGGCAAAATCAAATGACATTTATTTGAAAATGAATATACCTCAGTGCTCCTAGCTGAAGATGTGGCTGCAGCACCCCGCTGGCCCAGGAGAGCAGGAGTCCTCCTGTGGAAGTAGGACTTGGTGTGTCCTCACATATGTCGTCAAGAATGCCTCAAAGAATCACTTTTTGTGTTTAGTTTTCATATCTCTTTTTTCTCCTCTAATCTAAAAATAGTTCACCTCCACTTTTTTATACTCCCATCATTGATGCTTTTAAAGGAACTGGGGCTGTCATTTGGAGAATGTTTAAAAATCCAGATTTGTCTAAATATTTTCCCTTTATTATGTTTATGTCAAGTGGTTTGGGTAATATATTACATAGGCAATGTCTTGGAACCCCATTTAATCTCGTCAGAAGAAATCTTATGTTACGTTGTTCTAATATTGATGATGTTAAATTTGACAACTTGGTTAAGATGCTGTCCACCAGATTTGTTCACTGTAAAGATATTTTTTTACCTGAAACAATTGTTTTAGTAGAGTTGGCAAGTTAGTGATTTTGCAGTTCTATCATTCCTTCTACACTTCAACACTTATCAACTGACATTCTTCTGTGAGGTACATACTATTCTCTTCACACTTATTTAAAAAAATCTCTATTTACATGTGTTTCATTTTTAATCTATCATGATTTATTAATGTCATTATTTATTTCATGCTCACATTGGGGATGGATATTAAATAAATGATACTGGAGAAATTCCTATCAATTTGAAAATTATATGAATTGTCATCATTTCCTAATTGCAGAATAACAGGACTTGTTTGTTAAAATACTAAACATGAGAAAATACAGTTAATTAAACAGAGAAATTTTAAAATTTGCTAACATAAAACTTTGATGATTTTGGGAACAAGGCAAGGACATTCCCTCAACCCTCTCCCTTTCAATGTGATACTGGAAATCCTAGCTAATGGAATAAGATGAGAAAAGGAAATAAAAGGTGTGCTGATAAAACTGTCTTTGTTCACAGATGACATGATCATCTATGTAGAAAAATTCAAATGAATTGACAAAAAAGTCTACAATTAAGTAGCAATTCTAGCAGGGTTGCAGGATACAAAGTTAATATACAAAAAGCACTCACTTCCCTATATACCAGAAATGAACAAATGAGATCTGAAATTAAAAACACAGTACCATTAACATTAGCAACTAGAAAAATGAAATACTTAGGTATAAATCTAACAAAATATGTATAAGATCCGTATGAGGAAAACCACAAAACTCTGATGGACAAAATCAAAGAAGAACTAAATCAATGGAGAGATATTCCATGTTCACAGATAGGAGCACAATATTATCAAGATATCAGTTCTTCCTAACTTGATCTATAGGTTCAATGCAATCCCAATCAAAATTTCAGTAAGTTATTTTTGGATATCAACAAACTGATTCTAAAGATTATATGGAGGGGGAAAAGACCCAGAATATCCAGCTCAATATTAAAGGAGGAGGACATGGTTGGAGGATTGACACTACCCGACTTCAAGGCTTACTATAAAGCCACAGTAATCCAGATGATGAATAGTGTGGTATTGGCAAAAGAATGGATGAAAGGTCAACGGAAAATAATAGAGAGCCCAGAAATAGATTCACATAAATATGGTCAACTGATTTTTGACAAAGAGGCAAATGCAATACAATTGAGCAAAGATAGTCTTTTCAACAAATGGTGCTGGAGTAATTGGTCATCCATATGAAAAGAAATAAATCTAGACACAGACTTTACACACTTCATAAAAGTTAACTCAAAATGGATTACATGTAAATATAAAATGCAAAACTATAAAACTCTTAGAAGATAACATAAGAGAAAACCTAGATGACATTGGATTTGGCAATGATTTTTAGATATGACACCAAAAGCACAATCCATGAAAGAAAGAATTGATAAACTGAGCTTCAATAAAATTTTAAAATTCTGCTTTGTGTGGGAAAGGCACTGCAAGGAAATGCAGTGTCATTCTCTTTCATTGCAAGAGAATGAAAAGACAAGCCAGAAACTGAGAGAAAATATTTGCAAAAGACGTAGTTGATAAAAGACTTTATCCAAGATATACAAAGAGCTCTTGAAACGCAGCAATAAGAAAACAAACAACCCAATTAAAAATGGGCCAAAGACCTTAACAGACACCTCACCAAGGAAGGTATGCAGAGGACAAATAAGCATACGAAAAGATGCTTCACATCATCTGTCACGAGGGAAATGCAGATTAAACTAATGAGATGCCACTACACACCTGTTAAAATGGCCAGCATCCAGAACACTGACAACACCAGCTGCTGGTGAGGATGTGGAGCAACAGGAACGCTCACTCATTGTTAGTAGAAATGCAAAATGGTGCAGCCACTTTGGAAGACAGTTTGGAGGTTTCTTACAAAACTAAACATACTCTTACCATACGATCCAGCAATCATGCTCCCTGGTATTTACCCAAAGGAGATAGAAACTTATGTCCGTACAAAAAACCTGCACATGAATGTTTATAGCAGCTTTATTCATAATTGCAAAACTTGGAAGCAGTCAAGATGTTCTTCAGTAAGTGACTGAATAAATCAACTGTAGTATATCCAGACAATAGAATATTATTCAGTGCTACAAGGAAATGAGCTATCCAGCCATGCAAAGACACGGAGGAACATTAAATGCATATTACTAAGTGAAAGAAGCCAATCTGAAAGGTCACATACTACATGATTCCATCTATATAGCATTTTGGAAAACACAAAACTAGGGATATAATAAAAAGATCAGGGAGTACAGAGGGTTTTTTGGGCAGTGAAACTGCTTTGTACGTTACTATAATTATGGATATATGTCACTATACATTTGTCCAAGCCCGTGGAATATACAACAGCAAGAATGAATTCTAACGTTCTTTGGGTGATAATGTTGTGTCAAAGTAGGTCTGTCAATTGTAACAAATGTACCACTCTGGCAGGGGATATTGATAATGGGGGGAGGGGCTATTCATCCTGAGAGCCAGGGACATTCGGAAAATCTCTTTACCTTCCTCTCAATTTTGCTGTGAACCTAAAACTACTCTAAAAAAATTAAGTCTACTCAAAATATAATGATAATTTAAAAAAATCCGTGACTTTTTTTACATGAACAATACCAGAAGTAGAATTAAAAGCAAATTATAGATGTGGAAAAAAGGTTGGAATAGTATACAAAGGTCTTTACAATACAATAAAGAACACACCAATGAGATATACAGACAGCTCACAAAATAATAAATTTGAAAATTTAATGTACATTCTATTTCTCAAATAACCGAATGAATACAAATTCCAATAATAAAAACATTTTTCGTATATCCTGGAGATTTAGAAAAAAATCTCCAGGTTTGTCAAGTGTGCAGTAAAGAAGGTAATCCTGCTCTGCTTGGGAGAAGGTAGACCAGCCCACTCTTTCTGGAGAGCTTCTTGTGAAAGATGCCCCAAGACCTTGAACGTGTCTATACCAACTTAACATTCAATTCCATGTCCAGATTTTAAAAATGGAAATGTTGAGAAATAAGCACAGCTGTTTTGGAGATGTATACTATCTGAATGCTATTTATAATAATAAGATATTTTAAAGTAGCCTTATATCGAAATGGTTTATATATGGTACAGTCATATGATTGAATGCTGTGTAGCCGTCAACAATAATGTTTTTGAAAAACACTTAATATTGTGATTTATTCAAAATATTAAATGGAAAAAGCATATAAAATTAAAATATATAGTATACATAATAGATCATTCCATATGCATATATAATTTAAAAACATATATTTATAGCATTCATGGACAATATAATATAGGTATAAAATAACCATACTATATAATATGCATGAAATTATGTATATTATTCATATACATAATCATACAAGCATTTGAAAACATATGTCACAAATATTAGCACTGGATTTCTTTGAGTTGTGTAATTTTAATATATTTTTGCATTTTCTAAGTTTTCAGAAATGATCATATACAGCAGTCATCTGGAAAATATTATAAAAATAAAAAACAAATTGTCTCCTCTAAAAAATATTTCCTTTTTAATGATTATATAAGAAGACATACAAGTTTTTAAAGACCACTTTTTGAAAACGTCAGTCTAAAATAAAACTGTTCCATTCCTCTACTCACTTGATGAACAAGAAGTAAGGATTGTGTGTCAGCAACCCAAAATTTGATGTTTTCTTCAAAAGTTATTTTTTTTAATTTGTGAAGAGCCTAACATACTAATATTTCTCTATATAAAGTAACTATGATTTCAAACATCTTCAAATCACTTTGAAGTGACTCATTTCTATCAGTCCACACACGGGACTTCCGAATTTGGGAATTTAAATACCTATTAGATAAAATATCATTATATCTTTGTTATTATTGTGATTACTATTTGATAATGGGTACAGTTCAATGATACCAGCCAAAGGTTCTCAATGAATTCCTAATTTGCCTAAATCTCCCAGGCATACCCCAGAAAAGTAAATCTGAACAGACTAGGGTGCAACTAAATGGCACTGAGTCACAAAGGTGCTTGTTGGCTCTCACTTGGGATCATAGTCGACAGTAAACCCCTGGACTGAAGCCAGCCTTTACTTCCATCTGACCTATCTAGAAGAAGCCAGCCCAGGATGTCACCACTCCATCTAAGGTCTCCAGTGGAGACTCAAGAGCAGAAGGTCTTGTCCCAAAGTGGCTGCACCAAGGTTCTTTGTCAGTGTCCTCACCTCATCACCCAAAAACTCCTAGTAAGCACCCTGGAGAGTAGCCAGTTGCCAACTATCCCCCAGCCACCCTTTCTTGACCTGAACTGACATCCCAGACCAGCTACATCAGGCTGTACCTCTAGCGGCACTTTTCTTTCTGCTCAGCTGAAGAAATCCCCCAGTGGGAGAAATGTGATTCTGCTGGGTGCAGGATGCACTGTTAGCTGGCCTGCCTGAGCTCCTGGAGACCTGAGGCTCTGGATTTACTTGCACATCCTGTGCTGGTTGTAATGTGTCACTTATAAGGATGAAGGACATAAATAAAAGAGATTTTCCAGGAATCTTATGATGGCAATTTAGGTTTTTATTTTTATTTTGCATTCATGAGCTACCTACAAATCAGATTTAGATGATCCCCAGTGAAGGGGATGCACATTTTATTCTTTCACATATTGGGATCATATCCGTGAGATAGAAGGCTGAACATATTAATCTAAAATACAACTTTTGAAGAAAAATGACTCTATAATTCTTCCAGTTGGGCTTCTAGATGATCCCTTAAGATAGCTAGCAGTGTGAATGGGGGCTATACCTTCTGCACCCAGCCTGCTGCTCTTCACATCTTCACATGGCTAACTGAAAACATGCTTCTGTTTCCAACAAATCTATCTACTAATTTGTTTACAGGGCAAAGTTACTTCTCTTATAAAGGGACATGTTTTATTAGGGAGCTGCCTCTTCTAATTCAAAAAAAAATGACCTGTTACACAATTTTTTATTGTGCATGTGTCAGTCATGACTTTTTCTGCCTATAGGTGTTGTTCTATTACAGTTGCTGAAAAGACAGAACTGTGTAGGATAATATCATACAATATTAACACGAAATAAGCATATTAAAAATTTAAATCAAGCACATCTACTAATTGCCAGTGTGTTCCTGTAATAACACAACACATTTAATTTTCTAGGAAGCTGTAGTATTACTAACAGTATAATAATGCAGTTTAATTTGGCCTTGTTTAGAAACACAACGCCAGTGAACCTTGCATTATGTTGTCGCTGGCTAGAAGCCATAGCATCCAGCTCAGGCCCAGGTCCTTGAGCTCATGCACAGTCTGGAAGAGACCAAAATCTACTGATAGAGATAATGTTCCTTATACTTTTCTGTACAGTTTTGGAATCCTAAAGACCTGCAAAATAGAGCACCACAAAGCAAAGATCTTGTTAAATTTTTCAGTTTACAATTTCAAAGCCCGTCTTGAGGACAACATGACATTATGACAGATGCCCTAATGACTCTGAGAGGAAACAAAGTTAAAATTTTCCAGCCAGCCCTGATGGCCTAGCAGTTAAAGTTCAGTGCATTCTGCTTCGGTGGCCAGGGGTTCAGTTCCCAGGCATGGAACCACACCACTCACCTGTCAGTAGCCATGCTGGGATGGCGGCTCACACAGAAGAACTAGAAGAGTCTAAAACTATACACACCTATGTACTGGGGTTTTGGGGGGGGAGAAAAAGGAGGAAAATTGGTAACAGATGTTAGCTTAGGGCAAGTTAAAACGTTAGAAAATCACATAGTAAAAAGAAAAAGTATACATATTTTTGATCATAGTATTGGCATTTTTGTCCTACAGGTATATTTTAGACTACTATGAATATATTCAGAATACCAATGTATTCTTGAGCACTTTATCAATTCAGGAGTTTTTCTTTTAATTTTTCCCAGCAATTCTTTCCAAGTCGATGGTGCAATGGTACACACATATAAACTAGAGTTTTGTTATTAACTGCCATTCACAATAATTTAGAAGTGTTATGGTTTTGTGAAACATTCAATCTTTGTGGATAAAGTATCTTACAAACATTAATTTTTCAAGTCTATGGAAAAATGAAAAGAGGAAGGAATAAATTCAAGGAAGACATGCAAAACTATGTGACTATACCCTATTACAGTCAACCACCATCACCGTCCTTAGTGTTGAAGAGAGTCATCCAAATTCTCTGCCCTGTGTGTTTGTGGAAAAGGTAATAAAAACGAGTGAGAAGAGCCTCTTGGATCTCACACTAGTTCAGGTTTTTTGTTTGCAAGTAACAGAAAGCCACTAGAGTCAGCCTTTGCAAAATAATGATAATAGGAATAACAATAACAGTTTGTTTATAAATAGAAAGAGGAAAAAAATCTAAGGGAAGGAAATAAACAGTGTTGCTCCAGAGAGTCTGTTGACCTTGACCCTTGAGCTCTCTCATCATTTTGGCTAGGATCCCAGTTCCACATATATGTGCTTCTCAGGACAGATCACAGACAAAGAGAGCATGACTGAGCTTGGGAAATAGTGGACCGTGTTATGATGACAAATATAAGAGGCATGAGCCGGACAGTGCCCAGGAAGTGGAGCTAGTTAGGCCCTCCAGTGGGCATCCACTACGTGAGGTCTATAGCACAATGGAGACTCTGGGCTCCCTATGTGACATAGAGGAGGAGGTATCAAACATTTATGGATTTCCTCCTCTCCAAGGCATTGTGGCAGGACTGTTTATAGACATTTTTATTTGTCTTCATGAAATACATGTTATTCTCTGATTTTCATGTGAAGAAACTGAGGCTCATAAAAGTGCCCAAGTGACAAAGCTAATGAGAAGCAGAGCTCATACTTCAAACACGGCTCCATCTGACTCTAAATCCTTCTTGAAAGGAATGGAATTTTGTAGAAATGCCTTCCTGCTTTTGTCAAAGTGTTGCTGTGTTCTACAAAGTCACAACAGGAGCACAAGTTCAAATAATAGCACCATATTATGACAAACTGTCACTTTTTCTCTTGGTTCTCTTCAGAATAATTTAAGGTAGAAGTAGCAGCAGATACTAAGAGCGTGTTTGTGGAGCCAGACAGAGCACTTTACTAGATGTGTGAGCTTGGCTAAATCAATTTGTCTCAGTTTCTTAATTTATAAAATAGAGATAATAATAGTATCTGCTTATAGGGTTGCTGTATGGAATATGTAAATTAATCTATGGAAAATATTTACAACAGTGCTAGGCAATGGCATATAGAGTTATACATTTTTACATGATCTTATTTATTTTTATTATTTTTTTATTTTGCTTCATGTGTGAGATTGAGAATTTTCATTTTGTTCTTTACCCCATTTGAATGGGAGTGCAGACTTAAGGAGCCCATCTCGGTCTCGTTTGTTTTACATTGACTTGGATGAGCTGGTGAAGAGGAAGAGCTATGTTGTAAGGGAGACTACATTTCAGAATAAGGAGACAGGGAATTATTGGGATAATAATAATATCATCTTACATTTAATATTTAAATTATTTGTTACTTATTAAATCTACTATTAATTAAATATTAAATATTTAGATACATTTTTACATTTGCCAAATTCTCGTGAAACTTCATTTGGTCCTCATGCCAACTCATATGAAGTAAAACTCATAAGAGGGAACTAGAGAAAGAATTTTGAAGTTCCCTTGGCCGTCAGTTCACTTGGCCGTCAGTTCACTAAAGTCAGAGCGTCTGAGAATCAGGTAGAAGATGAAACAGCTTTCTAATGAGGCAGAAGATAAACAGTGGAGCTGGGACTCGAACGCAGATTTTTTGGATCCTTCCCTACACGGCACCATCTCAACTAAATTTTATTTAGACAAGGTGTCGCGTTTCCTTATTCTTCATAGTTCAGGCTTGACATTCTTCAAGAAATATTATTTGAGCACGTGAGTCCTAACCACAAAAAGCATACACCTAAGGAAATTTCTCTTTCACAGTCATCATCTTAGCTGGAGTGGGCGGCTGCTGAGCAAGGGGAGAGGATGACCAAATATATAATAGAAAATATATAAATACACACATATACAAACACATGAGAATTTTCTTGCTTATGACAGGAAAGGGCTCCAAATGAGAGTTTCAGATTATCAGTAGCATAGCATTTCTGCAACTTAGGACCAGAAACAATACCCCCTCTTTAATGACAGCACTTGGCAATTCACTCTTTATTTTGGTAAAGTACCTTAACAAATTCACTTGTTGAATTTCTAAAATAGCACAGGCTTCATCTTGATTTCCTCTGGCTGTTCCAGATTTGTCTCATAATGACATTTTGTTGCTACAAATATATTGTCAACATATTGAGATGATCTATAATAAAGATTTTTTTAATTATGAAGGTTCTGAAGGAGAGTGCATATTAAGAAAAAGAGAAGTTTAAGAAATTCCTGTAGAGGTAAACAGCAGAGTGCTAATATGTAGCACAAAGTACATTTAAATATGTCCACGGTAAAATCTCACATCAATATATTTAATAGTAAAATATTTTGAAAACACACATAAGTGAAATGTAGATAAAAGTCACATGTATTCTTTCCACCTCAAAAATAAGTACAGCTATTATGATATATGGCATTCTGGATCTTTATGCTTAGGTTATATAAATGGGTTCATAGTGTTAACCTGTTTTATAAGCTATTTTTATTCCACTCAATATCTTTGTATGTGACTACATTGATAAACATAATTCTAAATGACTGCTTAATATTCCATTTTAAGCATACACCACCACTTACTCCAAATCTCTACTATTAAATAAGTATTTTGTTTTCAACTTCTCATTATTGTAAACAGAGTGGAGGTGAATATCCTTGTGGATAAATCCATACGTAAATTTGTATTTCTCCTAGGATAAGATCTCAGTAACACAAGACCTCGCCATGCACTGATTAATGTTTCCAATAAGGGTGTCAGATGAGCTTCCATAAAGACATTCACCTTCCTCTCGGCAGCGTGTGGGGTACCTGCTTCCCCTGTTCTTCTACCAACATCAGAACATTTCAAAAACCCTGTCTATTTAATGTGTAAAAGTGCTGCCATTTTTTGACAAAAGCTTTGTTGAATCTAAACATACGTGTTTCTGTGCACATATGTGTATATGCCTGTGTGTATATATGTAGGTGTACACACATATATATACTTATGTGCATGTGTGTATGTATATATGCATGCGTGTATACATGCACATGTGTACACACATGTATCTGTGTGTGTGTACTTTAGGATGTGAAGTCACGTACTTTAAAGAGCAGCTTTATAGTGAATCTTCATATAATTGGGATGCTTTATCAACTTAAAGTGAACATCATTTTTAAAGCATCAGTTGAGTGAGAAAAGAGGAAAATCGAGTGGAAAAAGAGGACAGTGGCACAACACTCCCAGTCCAGGGGGAAATCCAGATATTTCCACCTGACGACATTAAGTGTGTGAAAGACAAGGGACTTCAATTACAGTTGCCAAATTTAGTGTTGCTGTTTTCTGAGTTTCACGAGGATTTTTCATTTTTCTCTTGAGAAGGTCTATTTCTTCACTTTCATTTTATTATCATTATTTTTAGAAACGTAATCCCGTATGTGTTCCCCTCCAGGTTTCTCCCTCACTCGGGTTCCTGAAGGCACGTCAGATACTTGGATATCTATCATCTCAACACACACAGATATCCACATCCGAGACTGCCTAAACACAAATGTATGTTTCCTTTAAGATTTGGAGGAAGACCTTATATTTGAAATAATTTTTAAAATTATAAAATCCTTAAAGCTCTTTCTTCTTTTACAAACGATCTTTTCCAGGCTGCAGGCACCTCTTGCTCGCCCTCCCCAAGTCCTCACACAGGACCACGGGGCATTCCTCCTTCTCCCCCACATTCCCACCAAATCAATCCCTAATGGAAAGTGGTTCAACCATCTTATTTTCTCCTGTTTTCATCCTCCCGGCCTTCACAGTGACTACCAAAATGAAGAGTTAGAAAGTGGTAAGGCTGTTGCAAATTACAAACTTCTGTTGTCACAAATGTCTATGTTAAAAGGCCTGTTGCAGTTATTAAATTAGATCATTATCTGTTCTCAACTGACACCATTTCCATAAATAAGCATTCTCATTTTTTTCCTTCTGATTTTACATTTTGTTTTGCCAGTAAGGCTAGGATGACCAGGAAAAGGGGTGGCAGAAATGCTGATTCCCCAAGACTAGCCCTGGAGATGTTCTTCTGTAAGTGTGCATTCTACGGGCCTTTTATAACGCACGGGGCCAAGGGCAAGTTCAAAGCTCTGGCTCTTTGTTAGCTACGATATTGTTGATTTTAGGTGTCTGGTGCCCACACACGTGAAGGTATGTGTGCGTGCCTGTGTGTATACGTGTGTGTGTCCAATGTAATCATGTGCCTAAACCCAAGTTCTGAGCCTAAATCACGTCCAGAGCAGGCTCCTAGAGCACAGAATCAGCGCTTCTCCTTTAAAGCGGGTCTGCTGCCTTTTCTACTGCCCTCTCTGCAGGATTTGTTTGGGCAAACTTCATATTCATGAGGATATATCAACTTAGTTTCAGGACCCTCCCAACTGAGGCTGGCATCTTATGAATTGGATTCTTATTTAATTCTGGAGTCTCCTCCTTTACCAGTCACACCAAATGTAGGTATGTTTTTTGTGCTGTTTTAGCGAGTATGTGTATATTCAGGAGGGCTAGGTGATGGGTTCATTCTGTATTTTAGTTTTATACTTATCCAAATACAGGATAATAGTCTTTCAGATGTTTTCTCATGAAGAAATTTACAAGCGTATTCATTTGTATTCACATCTCACTTTTGTTTGAACTTTTCCTCCCTCTTTCAATTCCAAAGGTTTCCTTCCCTACCACTTTATACAATCACAAATATCTATAGAATATGAACATTTTCTGTACAGCAGAACACTGCTAGTCTTAAATTAGACAAAGCTCATTTTCTATCACATTGATTCTAACTTTCTAGCACACAACCGCCTTCCACACGTACAGGTCACATGAGAGCCAAGTCCAGTCGTCGTAATTGGGTCAGCTGCCAATTCTGATTATATTGTAAGTACATCTTTATGGAAAATTCCTATTCAATTACTAAGGAGCACAGATAAAGAGATTGGTTTTCCGGAAGCATCAATCTGACCATGTCACTGCCCATCTCAAAAACCTCAAGTGACATTCTAAGGCCCAGATGCCTGAACTGGAGACCAAAGCCCAATACGATGAGGGAATACAATTTTTTCGCACTCTTTCCCCTTCCTCTCCTCTTCATTTATCTTTATTTTAACAAAACCCACACTTCATCATCATTACATGCCTTTGTATCTTGCTCAGTTGTGCTGGTGTTCTCTCCCTGGAAGGCCCTGCGCTTTCTCCACACTCATGTTCGTTAGATTCAACTTATCTTTCACAGAATACTTCCAATGGCTGTACTCGTCAGAAAACCTCTGTGATTCCCAGCATTAGGACTTTCCCTCCTCTCCAGTCAGAACCAGTATCCTCCTTTTCTTAATCCACAAATGCTGTGTGTATCTCTTCTAGACTTAGGTACTTTGTAACCTACGATATCACTGTGTGCTCAGTTAGTGGACTGTGCAGTGAAATGTAATGGAGGCAGGCTATGGGGTTGTATTTGACTCACAGCCCTACTATATGGGGGCTATATAATATACAAGCTCTGTACAAGCCTTCCTGAAAGTCAGTCCCTTCTGTGGAATGGAATGAAATCCACTGTGGCAGGTAATTCTGGTTGTTTGATCCAACCCCCTACAGGGGTGTAGAGGCTGGAAAGATAACTGTACTTTTTCAACTAGTTGAAGCTAAGATTCTAGATGCACTGTCAGTTTTGTCAATCAAGATTACATGGAATTTTGGATTTGCAAATGGATCATATGGGGTAGAAGTGGTCTGTGAACTGTTGATGTGCTTCGGGAGCTGTTGGTTGCATCGTGGCTTCATGAATCAGCCACGATGTCCCGATTACGGCAGGGCCAGTGGCTCCCTTGACGGCATAGGTTTGCATATTATCCTGACAGTTAACCCTGAAACCTCAGTCTAGAGTGGTTTTTCTTCAGTCCTTCTGACAATCAGTAGCCTATAATAAATTCCTTTTTGCTTAAATAGCTAGAATGGATTTCAATCTGTGTGATTGAAACCAGAGCCATACAACAATCTTCCAGTATGCTTATGGCAATTAAGTAAATAATACCTACAACAACCATTTACATATAGTAAATGCATTGTCTTTTTTAAATTAAAAATAACCTTACTTTATTAATCTCATGTTTCTTAGGTGTAGGATCATTCTGACACAAGCTCATTGAGAACAAGACCCATAGTTGATTCATCTCTTCATTGCTCTAAATACCCAACACAATGTATGTCTACATGACCAATAGTCAATAACACATTTTGAATCAAGGGAAGTAAAGAGTGATAAGGAATATTTTCCATATGACTGATACATTTTTATACTAATTAAACTGTCATGAACCATTATAGGTCCTGAAATTTTTAAAAAAGAAACAGAGAAAACCTTGTTGTTATTCTTGATTTCTTTTTAAACCTCAATGACCAAGTAAAATACCAAAAACTAACGATGTACACAGCTTGGTTTTAATTTACTCACTGAATGCCTTTTCTGCTGATGGTACCTTTCAATGACAGAGGGAAATAAATACAACGATTGTTTGATTTTGATTTTAGGAGATATGCTCTAAAGTCCTAGCTTAAGACGCTTTGTATGGAATGCCAGATAATATTTCTATAGAGAAAATGTGTGGCTAATTTAAATGTGCCACAAGCTAAGGATAGGACAGGAGACCCACTGGTGGCCATATCGGTGACATGGGCATATGGGTCTAATACAATTCTGCCAACCATATGCCAAATCTTATTTGCTAATTTTCCCTTCCTTCTCAAAGGCATAATTTATGATATGTATAGTTTTTGTTTTTGGAAACTTATGTATTGTTTTTGGAAACTCTGGTGGAAAATAAGCCCAATTCTTATTTGTTTCTGATGCTTTGGAAAGAATTATGTATTGCTTTTATGGGAATGTGCTTCTTCCCTCTCCTTATACTGAACCTTAGCGTTGTGCTTCTAGAATGATAATAATCTATTTCGTTCTTCACACTACTGAGCCCAGAGTGACCCCGTCTGACCCAACTGAAATTGATTTTGTTGTTGAACTCCTAGCTAGTGCAAATCAATCTTAGATCCATACAAGATCAGGGAAGCAAGACAGAGAGTACAAAGACCTCAAGTACTGGGGGAAAAATTAGTTCTGGGGAAGGTATTTTAAGTTTGGCAAGATAAATGGTCACAATGACTTGCTTTGATAGAACATCTGTAGGAAGGGGGAGGAGAATGACAGGGCCTCTCAGAGAAAGGCTGTAATTTAATAGCCTAATTTCCTGCCCGGTCCTGCAAAAATATCTGCCCGCTCCTGACAGCTGATGAAAATCACCAGGGGTTTGATTTGGTCCCTAGAGTGGGACAGGTTGAGACCCATCCTTCCCTCAGAGTCTTGAGGCAAGAGTACTTTAGCAGGCAGGGAAGGCTTCTGCCTCCTCCTTGTAAAGTAAAATTCTAATCATTTTGCTAAGTTTATCCCAGACCCTCAAGTGGGACTGTAAGGCCTTTTTGCCAAAGGGCACCTACATTAATCCCCCTTTTCATGGAGGAAAGCAATTTTGTTCTGGGATAGCTTTTATAACTTACTATTTCCCCTAATAAAGAAATACAGCTGGTTTTCTAACAGTTAAAACAGAAATCTCTCTCTTTAAAGAGTTCCCTCATCCAAATCTAAGCTCTGCTTACTTTTTAAATCTTCCCCACAGCCACTGAAATATCTCTAATACATATTTTCTGATTCTCACACAGAGACCATTCTAATTAGTTCTCTAACACACTGACCTAATTTCCACTATTTGCATGATCTTCTTCTGAACAATACACTCTTTGTTGGGCCTCCGAGATATCCAATACTCCCGGGTCCTGCTGCCTATATTGGATTGCTAACACTCCCTAATTCCTGATTCTCCATGCTAAACACAAGGGACAGTCAAACAGAGACATGTGCGCTCATGGTGCCTGCAGACTTCTTAACTCTGAAGTCTTGATTGGAGTAATGGATCCTGAAGTCACTGTTCTATCAAAACAGAAATAAGGGCTCCGCTGCTGCCTTAATCTCCCCAGATTTCATCTTCACACAGATGCCATTGTCCTTTTATTTTACTTTCCATCTAAAAACTTTTACACAAATTTTCAGAAAACTGAGTAATATTAAAGCCATGTTATAATTAAAATGTGACCATGCTGGGATTTTTATAGTGTTTTTAAACTCATTTGTTTCATAATAATGTTTAGCTGAAAAATACCAGTATTTTAACACTGATCTTTTTAAAATTAATGAATGTATTTTAACTGAGAAAAATAAGGTATTATTTTTAAAAATGCTTAATTTTCATTCTGTACGTTACTATATATATGTATATAAAATTTAACATAGTTGAAGTCACCATGGTGTAACTGCTTTTTTCTTGAAAGAGTATAGTATAATTTCTAGTCTTCTATATGGATTCTATAATCATAATTTTTAAAGTATTATAATATTCCATTTTTTATTATTTATAGTATTGGAACAACATATCCATTGCATATATTTATGTTTCTATTAAATGATTAGCTTTGAGTAAATTCCTAGGAGTTCAGTTTATGGATTGTAAAACTGTAAAGATATAGAAGATTCTTGCTATTTGTTGATATTTTCTTTTCAAAAGAGTTACATCAATTTTGCCTAGCCATGAACAAAGGCTGCCGGTTAATGTGTGTGTGTGCATGTGTGTGTGAGTATGTGTGTGCACGAATGACCAAATTGCATCCATTTATATTGATCCTAGAAAATAAGGATTTGCAGTACTTTCCAGACTTCTTATAGGCAAAGGTTCCACAGAGTGTTTCAGAGGATTATTGCTCTATTCAATCTTCTACTAGTGAAAAAAAATAATTTAAATGGAAAAGCTTATTGTAGTTGGGGAGGATCTGGAATAAACCTATAATTTGTGGCCGGCAGCTCTATGGTGTTCTTATTCAAAGAAATGAGGTCGTTGTCTATAAAACCAAACATGACCTCTGACTCTAAATCACTTGGGTAGATTCTTTTATGCTTTTTAAATAGGTTGCATATTAAGTCTATCCTAGAGGTATTTTAAAGGAATGAAGTGAAAATATATGAACTTAAAAGGCACATTAGGAAATAGAATATGAAAATAAGGCTGCGATAGAACCATTTGATGAAGAAAAACATTTTGCAGGCTCCTGGAATTCTTCATAAAGAACCCTGAATTATGGAAAGTTCTTTCTGCCTAAGATGTAGTCTCTGGGTTAAATGCCAAATGGACCTGCTTGATTTGAGAAGATTCTGTCCACCTGAAACTGAAAATCATTTAAAAACAGCTTAAAAATTAAGGATCATTCTTTCATCCAGAAGAAGAAGAAATGCAAATTAAACAAAGACACTCTCCTAGTGGATGAACATTTATGAGCACTCCATTGGCTTGAAAATGTTAAGCCAGTTTGGGCTGTGATGCTCAATCTTCAGGCTACTCCACTAATTTTCTAAGAATCTGAAACTCGAGCCTACATTTTCTTGCAAGGAGAATACGTAAACAAGGCTTCTGACTTGAGGTTTTCCTTGAGGAAATTCTAGGGTGAAATACTAAGCAGGTTACTGGAATTGCCCTTAAAAGTCTAAGGTACTTGATCAGAGTACTTGGAGTGTGAATGCTTATTTCATTTACAGGTCTTCCGGCTTTTGCTTCTTAACAGACGGAAAAAGCCAAAATGTTGACCTCAACAAACTGTTAATCCAGTGCAACGTTCCACCTGCACTGGAAAAGAGGATTTCCACATTAGCAATGAAGTAATTCTCGTAAATCCAAAATATCCAAAGATAAGCTCAGAATGCATGATCGGTTATTCTCTGGCTACTAATTGATACAATGTTAGCAATCAATAATTTGTAGTGTTTGCTGATTTAACCAGGCAAAGCAGGTTATGTTCACTTAGTCATGGACTAATCCTTCAGAGATAATCAATACTGTAATTACAATATATAAAGAAACAACAAGGAAAAGGAAGTCATCATAATTTATTGTAAATGATGTCTTTCTGGTGTCTCTGGAAAATTTCCCAAAACAATTACAGCTCATTTTTCTACATTGTGCTTCACTCTACAGATTTAGCATATAAATCAGATGATTATCTAATTGGATTGTGATTCTTTCAAAAATTGTTAAATTTCTAATTTTTTCCTCTCACAGTGTATTTGGGAGTTGCAATACATGAGACAAATGTTTAGGAGCTTAATTAGGGCTCAAGAATAGAGCATACGTTACGTTTAACCTTGGGAATACAGACGTTTGAGTGTAGTTGAGTTCTGTTTAACCTTGGTATTAAGAATGAATGAATAAAGCACCTGCTAAGGAGGAAAAAGAGAAAAAAGTCATTGTAATCATATAAAAGATGAACAGAATTAAATTAACATATACTTAAAAAGTTATCGCTATATTATTTACAATATTGCCAACTAATATTATACTCTTTAAAAACTCTATAGTAGAGTTGACTAGAAAATAGAGGGTTTTTTCTGGCATCGATCAGTAATATATCTTGGGAAGGTCCACTGCTCTGCCATGGACTTTCTGCTTTACCTGGAAGAAATCTCTGTCAGTCTCTCTTTTTCTTTTGACTCCAGTCCCACAGTGAGTCAGTGAATCACATAACGTGAATACACAAAGCACTCTCAGAACTTTTGGGCATTCAAGTATCCTGGTATTTCAAAACACAGTGAACACGCAGCCCTTTCAGAACACATTCTCATCCACGTTTAGTTTAATATCGCATGGTCTGGGCATATGGACAAGATGACTTCAGTGGACCATTTCCAGGCTATAATTCCACGATTTAAGGAAGACAAGTAAATGCAAGGTAAGGAAATCCAAGAATTAATTCCAAAAGGCATGATTTACCTTGACACGAAGGATGATGAGGACTGGGAATGGAGGGAGCGGTGGCCACTCACCTTCGGCTCTCAACACACAATCCCAACCTGACTCTACTAAATCACCTGATAGTCCACTCCAGGCCACAGCTCTTCACCTCCTTCCTCTTAGGTCTTTACTATGAAAACACAAGCCTTGTCTCAATGTCCTTATCCCTAACATGTGGTTACTAACATGCCTCTCTCATAGGATGACAGTGAGAATGCAGTGAGATGTCATATAAAGTGTTGACCACAATCCTTGGCATAGAGTGAGAACTCGTAAACGTGAACTTTGTTATTATCACCACTGGCTGTCACTGACATACTGGCAGTTCCAAATCAGAACTAAGTTATCTGGAATGCCCTAGAAAATCCCAAGCATAAACCAGGCATTCAAATTTCCACTGAGTTCCAGAATGAACACAAACGGGACGGTCAATCTTGCCTCCTGAAAACATTCATATCACACGATTTTCTCCTGGCTGACTCCTAAAGCTGTTTTAAATTTAAAGGAAATGAAGATGCTATGGACTGAATGTTTGCCTCCTCCCCCAAATCCAAATGCCTAAGCCCGAATCCCTAAGGTGATGGTTTTAGGAGACGGGCCTGCAGGGAGGTGTGAGAATGGAGCCTTCATGACGGGATTAGTGCCCCTATAAGAAGAGACCGGGGCGGGGGGAGAGAGAGAGAGACGATCTCTCTTTGCCAAGTGAGGGCACAGTGAGAAGGTGGCAGTCTGCAAAGCTAAGAGGGACATCACCAGAATCCAACCAAGCTGGCCTCCTGATCTCGGACTTCTAGCCTCCAAAAGGGTGAGAAATAAATTTCTGTTGTTTATAAGCTACTCAGTCTATGGTATTTTGTTAAAACATCACAGAAGATAAATCTCTCTCATTTGATTTCTGAGGTTCCTGCATAGCAAACTGGCCGAACCATCTAGATGTAAGAGGAGCACGCCAGGTGTAAACGGGAAGAGAAGGAGGCAGGTGGCAGAAGAAGCCTGGAGGGTGCAGCACCAACACCTGGTTGGAGAACGTGAAACGCACATGTGTGTTGATGTTGGTTCATACCTTCTCCTTTGTTCTTTCTGAACCGTCAGCCTTCTTGTTGTGTTGGGTTTTTTCAGCTGAGCTAATTCTTTAGTCCCTCAACAATATTCTTGGAAAACGTGCTATGTACCAGATGGTGTTGTAGTTGAACCGGACAGAAAATCTCCTGCCCTCAAGGAGCTTATAGTTCTGGATGTTAGCCTTGCTGTATGCCCCAGGTAAGCCTAGGAGAAAAGAGGGAAACATTAGTGGGAAGAAAGGAAAAACACAAAAAGAAGAGAGAGAGAGAAGAAATAAGCAAAGTTGAGCTTTCCTTTTTTCAAATCAAGACTTTAGGCCTGGGTGAATTCATTGTAACATCTCTGGGTCTATGGGTGATCTCTCTCTACCTCTCCATCTTTCTGTGTCTCTCTCTGTTTATTTCTCTGCCTCTCTTTGTCTATCCTCCCTGTCCCTGTCTCTCTCTCTCACTCTTTCTGTCTCTGTCTCTCTCTATGGACATAAGGGACAAATTCTATTCTGTTGCCACCCGAATGTCCCCACTCATGGAGAATGATAAGTACACCCACATTAGGCTTCCTGCCTCACAGTGGAATAGGGAATCAGCCCTTTTGCCAGTGCCAACAAGTAGCTGCTCATATTTTGAACTTTGCCTTCTGCTCTTTCTCCAAGCGACAGTGTTGAAGACAGAACTGCAATGTGTATTACAACGTGGACCATTCCTTCTCTAGATCTGTGAATTCAGGTTTATCCCTCCTTCTGTGGGAGCTTTTATTCCAAAAGAAGTCTGACTTGGAATCACAATATGTGAAATATGCAGTTGTTCTGCTGAGTGCTGGGGGCAAATCTTCCATGAACTGCTTCCCTGTGGTCAAGACACTAGTGGTGCCTTTTGATAAAAAGGTGATCATAGGTCCCGGCTTGCCCAGGACTGTTTTGGTTGATACTTACTGTCCTTCCATTCTTATGGATAATGCCGCCTTTCACTTGAATGATGTCCCAGTACAGACAATAAAGTTCATGATCACCCAAGTGCTAAGGAAATTAGTATCCAGAGACCTGTTTAAAGTCACATAACCAGTTAGCAACAGAGTCAATATTGGAACGCAGATTTCTTCGGTGTCTCCTCTTAATAATCAGGATTTTTTCCTACTTGATCCTCTCTCTCCTCTAAGAATACGAATTTCTATAACCAATATCTCAATCTATAGTCGTTATCTTGGTTAGGTCCTGGATGCTGATGAAGCAGCAGTGTGTCTGCTTCCATACTAAAACATAATAACAAGCAACCGTCTGGTTGTGCATGCAGAGTTGACTCGAATGCTGAGGCATAAACAGTGCTGAACTCAGAGGGCGTCCACTTTCAAAACCAAAACCCACATCTGAATGGGAAGAGTTCTCCAACGGTAAGACCTTCATGCTTAGGAGACCCTAGGTGTTTCAAACAGAAAATTTAATCAGCTTTATCAGTCAAATTATTCACTGGTAGTGGCAATTCCCAAAGTGAGTCCACAGTGATCTGTTTTTGTCTGGGAACCCATCCAGATAAGCTCAACCAGGAAAGAGATTTTCCCAAACAAACGGTCATCATCTGATGCAATGCAATTCGGTAAATGTTCGCAGCCACAGGATCCTGGGCTGCACGTCTAGCCCCTTATTTCACTCTTGTGCACTGCTCCCTGGACAGGGCAGGCACGCCATAGGATGTGAGAGCTGGGTGACAGGCCCTGAATGTGCCCATAAGTCACAGGGGACTCCTTAAATGCTATGGAGAGGAAACCGAGGCCACATCATTCATACGTAAGAATTAAACCCAATTAAATGAAGCTCTTGACTATTACTAACATTTCTTTTTGTTTCACATTTAATTGTAAATTGGCATCTTTACTCACATGGGTACAAGGGCAAAGTGTTGCCTCATGGAACACAGTCAGACGGCATGAACTAGGGACTCACTTCTGACACACGCAAGCTTGTCCTCGGAGCCTTCCTTCTCATCTCCAGGTAGTTCTTCACGTGGACGGGAGACCTCTGTCCTTGTAAAACAACAGGCTGGCAGACTCCTTCCCTCACTGTCCTGCCCCACACCTCTGATCCCTCTTTATGGCAGAGATAAAGCTTGACTTGGACTGAACGCTGTCATGATTAGTACATCGCCATCTCTCCACTCAGGCCTTATTGACCCTTTTGAACATGAGCACCTCGTACTGCTAGTGCCTGCCCGAGATTCTACAGTCCTAGAATTTGCCAATCCGTAACTCTGATGTCTGGGTTGCACAGTTTGTTATTATGTAAATTTTAATTCATAGGGCATCTTTAAGGTCACAGGAAACTATTGAATTATCCTTTGTTCGGTCACCTCCCCTTTGCTGGCACACAGAGCATTTAACTTTATGTACGGACCCTCAGTTTTCAAGTTAAAAAGAAAGAAATCTGTACGAGCAGTTGGGCTTCCCAGGGACCCTCAAAGCAAACAACACTTGTGTTTGTTTGTTTATT
Source organism: Tapirus indicus (assembly GCA_031878705.1). Taxonomy (NCBI): domain Eukaryota; kingdom Metazoa; phylum Chordata; class Mammalia; order Perissodactyla; family Tapiridae; genus Tapirus; species Tapirus indicus. The sequence goes on along the minus strand of CM062923.1, from coordinate 3,902,224 downwards.
ACTGCACGGTGCCCTCAGGATCTGCGTGGGTTTATAGGGACATGTGCAAGAATGTAGGCAGTGTCTGGGACAAGGAGAGCAACAAAACCGATCCAGGACCTCATTATGCCCATTTCTCACTTTAATGAGATCCTTGGGGGCAAAGGCAGTGAAAAATAATAAAAATAAATAGATAAATCGTTCTCTCTTGGCCTCACAGGAGGCAAAACCTGAGACCCGTCCTCAGTATAAATTGCGTCTGTTAAATACATCTCAGAACAAATGTAGGGCTAAGCACTAGAAACTCTGTTCTCTAAAGGAATAGTAAAACAAAAAACAAAAAACAAACTTGTTTAATACGTCTTTGAACACTTCTAGAAAATCACTAAGTTTTCTAAGTATGTAAGTAAACAGCGCTTGTGCCGGCTTCTCCATCCATTTCTACGGTCAGAAGAAGGTATTATGCAGATAAGCACCTGTCACTGGCCATTCCGTCACTACTGGAAGCGTAGTGATGTTTGGTGAGCGCGTGACAAATTGACAGTGTGTGTGTGTGTGTGTGTGTGTGTGTGTGTGTATGAGTGGTTTCTAATTTCGTCATTTGCTGTTTATAATTAATTTCTTGGTTTTCTTTCCTTTTTCTCCTTTTGGAGGAACGCACGTCAGAACACAATTCCCAATGAAACCACTTACATCTAACTTCTCAACTCTAGAGTATTTGACAGTCTATAATACACAGAGAGACCACCATTCACATGTTTTGTTTTTGTAGTTTAAGGAACTATGGCTCAACAAGGCTACACACCTGGCCTAAATCAAACTAGACTCTAAAGATTAGTGAGTCTTGCCTTTGCAATCTAGATTATATTTAATTTTTTCCAGTTTTTTTGAGCTATAACATTAGCTAAGCTTAAAGTGCACAATGTAAAGATGTAATGTGTATATATTGCAAAATGATAAACTTAGTTATCATCACCTCATGTTGTTACAATTTTATATCTTGACTTAAAAAATTAGTGAGAAAGGGAATATACAGCACACTAAGAGAAAGGCAATTTGTTTTCCCATTCCTTTTCTACACTAAATATAATGCCAAGTGATACAAAATGTCACTCACACAGCCTTTGAGCTGAGCCTGAAGATGGAATTGGGATTGGTGAACTTTGCAAAAGGCCTTGGATGGAGGCATTTCCCTGGCTGTCTGGATAAGAGCAGCCTTCTACCACAGAGCACCTGCCAGGCAGCCCAACTGGCCGGCTGCACCAGAGATCCATTCCAGTAGCAGGGAGGGAAAGAAGGGTTCTCTTCTTCTACTGTTTCACCCAGAGAAGAGATTGTGGACTATGAGAACACCCAATTGCGATCTTCTTTACATTATTTGGGGCAAGAGGGGGCAAGCTTCTTCCTAATTTTTATTGACAAACACGTTTTTTTATGCAAAAGGGCTTTAGCAGGGGATTGAGATTTTTGTCGTGTTCTCTTTTGCTGCATTTCTGCACCTGTCTCTGGAAAATACTCACAAATTTCTGTCTTAATATCTTGCCTTAAAACAATAGAATATAGCCTATAGAAGGAGAAAGGGGTCCTTCAACACATCCAGTGGCACTCTACCATAGCATCGATGCCATCTGCCCCAGTGGGTTTCACCACTTACCACCAAAAGTAACCTTTTAAGAGCAAAGTGTGGTATAGGATTTGTTTTTCCCCAAAAATAAACTGCCATTTAGGAATTATCATTCTAGGAAGTTAGATGTGCCAAAAAATTTCCACACAGCATAAAGATTTCTTTTTGAAGATAACGTCTAAAATGATCACAAGTTCCTCTAAATCTGAAGACAGTACACAGCAAAGTTGTCTGGTTTGCCTGAGCAGAAAAAACAAAACTCAGCTGAAATATTAGATATATCATCAAAAAATGCAGCTTGTGAAATGTCACCAAAGCCTCCCAAATTAGATATACTGGTCAAATTTCATCCTTACACTTCCCATAACAAATGTCTTGTTGGTGTCAGCCATTTTTTGAAAGTCATTATTATTCTAAAATCAGCAAGTTCTCCGTGTGTTTCAAATTACTGCGAAGTTTTGATTAACTCCAACACTGAGACGATAAGAATTATTTTTGACTGGCATTTTGCTTTTGAGAGAGAGTAATCCACCAATTTATCTGGTTTTCTATCACAAGGAAATAAGTTTTAAGAAGCTCACTAAAATTCTGTGTTAGCCTGCAGTCAGCTTTCAAAGCCTGAAACGCTTACATCCACAACACTGCGTGATCATAACTGAGCGTTTTGTGCACTCTAAGGTCTACTATATTACCTTTTTTCACAGAAAGACTCCATTACCTTCTTCAGACTCTATTTAGCACTAAGGGAATTCTGGTTTATACTCTGGGCTCAATTCTTGTCCTTTGAGAAGCAAAGACCTGGATCCTTCTGGATGTTACTGCAGGTGTCTGAAGCAGGCAAGTTAGTTCTGGCCATCGTCCTCAGGACCACATGTCATGTTGTCTGATTTCTCTCAGCAGAAACTCAGACTTGAGACAAGGTGGGCACTGGGCTCTCTGTGTCGCCTGCATCCCCTTATTCTATTCTCCCAACTACCCCAAGATGCAATCCACTGTGTAAGTGAGGCAACAGAGGCTTTGGGAAGTTAAGTGGTTTCTGGTGACCACACTTAAAACCACATGGATTAGAAATAGTGGAGTCAAGAGTCACACTTGGTGTTCTATGGGACTCCAAAGTCTGAGCTATGTGCTATAAAGGCACATTCACACCTGGTCGACTCCATCTCCTGGGTTCCATATCCCCAGGTCAAGATTAAGAATGGAATCCTCATCAGACACTCGGCGGCAAGTACCAAGGTGGGAGATGTGTTTTGAGAGACTTTCCTGGTGAATATTCAGCTCCGGCCCATTTGTGCTTACCCTTTCCCAGATCTCAGCCACCAGATGGGCCTAAGAACCTGTTTCTCTTCTTGTTTTTGCTGACGATGGAAATAGTAGAGACCTTGATCTAATTTTTTTGTTTTCTTCCAGTCATAGATAATTAAAACAAACTAATTTTGCAGTGTTCCTCTTTAACTATACACTTCTGGAAGACATTATTTTTTTTTTGAGGAAATGACCCTAAATTTCTGGCCACAGTTAAATGATCTGGTAGTGAACATTTGATCTAATCTGGGTCAACAAAATCCCCAACTGCCAGAAATATGAAGAAAAGAGAACAAGAACGGAGAACAGCAGGTGTGGGGCTGAAAATAAGTGAAGGGAGACTGTGGGATATCTGAGAGCTGTGCTGAACGCTATATTAAGCAGCTTGGACTTTATAAATCTCACAGTAAACTGTAGAAGCAAAAAGGTCCCTTCACACTCTCTCTGTCTATGATATTTATCTTTTAAAAGATCTGGCCTTCTGCACATGCACACATTCAGTAATTCCCAGGTTGACATTTTCTTTTCTCTGATTCTCATAGAGTTTTCTGACCTTTGAGTAACTGCTGGAAAGGCTGCTCATCTGCCACAGTGTGTGTCTCTTAGAGCGAAGGGGAATGGGCAGGGTGTCAGGAAATGGGATTTGAGGAGCTTTGTCTGCATTAAATGCTTCTAATTTTGGAACAGGACATGAGTGGAGAGCGAGCCATGGTGGCCAATTAAGAGGCAGCCAGCCTGACTCCAGGGACATCTTGTTGAAGCCGTATTGCAGCAGCAGCAGAGTGATTTCCACGCTGGCCTGCGATAGAGCATCTTGCTTCCCAGGGAGAGGTGCAGTGAGAGAAGATGAAGGACGGAAGGAAATATCCTACAGGGAGAAGAAAAAGAGGATACACTCAAAGTGACACTGTGCTTCAGATAGGCTGAGCGCTCAGGATCCCTGACAGAGATGAGCTCTGTTCTTACACACCTCAGGGTTTTGCTGTCAAAATAATGGTGAAAGCCCACGTCTTCATAATGGATTGTATGTGCAAGAACTTTTCTGTGTCACCTGAGAATACAACACATTCTTCTCACACGCAATCGGCTACTCGATAGAATCTTCTCGCAGGTGAACCTTAAAATGATGTAAAGAGAGAAACTGAATGTACACACTCAGTTTCTACCGTCTTCCGGATGAGTCAGCTTCCGAGGATGTTATAAGAAATTCCCCGGTCACGTTCCCTAAATTATGAAGCTGTCAGTGGTCTCAGGACAGTTAACCTATTCATTATGTTTTTTGCTCTGGTGCACTCATCACACTCCCTCCTCTGCTCAAAGGCAAGTTAGGCAAAGCAGAAGCTTACGAGTTTGTGGGGGAAATAACACAGGGTGAGCTGACGAGGGGTAATAAGATGATGATGATTTCTGAGACCGATAATACAATGCCTCACACAGATCTATTTGGGGTGGGGACACACTTGCTCCTTTTCAGAAGCAGGTCCTTGATAACAGGAAGGTATGTCTCCCAGCTCTGGTCAAGTGGCCCCTGCTGTTTATTTTTGGTGAACCTGCTATTGTTGGAGCAAACTCATTTTTTTGCTTAGAATTATTTTTTGAGAATTGAGAGAGAATACACCTGGCATATGATTTCAAAAGGGCTGGTGGAAACAGGAGGAAAGATTGTCACATGGGTTGCTGGACCCCTATGTTGGGACATGTAGAGATCGATGCCAATGACTTTAGTCATTACACAAAACATCAAAAAACAGGGTTCCAATCATTGTACACTTATCGCCAGATGCTACCAGTAATGGGACTGATGTAACTTAGTCTCCACTTAATAAAATGATTGAGAGATATGCTACATTGAAGATACTTGTCACACACACACACACACACACACACACACACACATGCTGTGTATACGCACCCAGCATCTTCCCATTACAGATATTTTTATGAACCAGTAACTTATCATGCTAATTAATTTCAAGGTCAGAAGTTTGAACCCTTTAGGAATGAGTAATTGTTTCAAAATAAGGAGCTCTGGTCCATGTTTATCTGGTCTTGGTCACTGGTGTGCCCCAGTGGAACATTGGGTGATGTACTGTAACCAATTATGTTATAGTTGTTGTCTCAGTTCTCAGAAAGAAAAATAATGCCACCACTGTCACCACCACCACCACCACCCAAACAAAAAATCTTGTATATCCTAGTAATCTTATCATTGTCATAAACATCACCAACACTACCGTCATGCTTGCAGTAACAGCTATTAGACCCTCATTTTGCTAGTGGTTTGCATATATGACTTATTTCTCCAACAACCTGATAAGACTAATTATTATTAGTATTTCAATTATTATTAGTATCCCATTTTAAAGTGCGAAAACCCAAGTTCAGATCGATTTACCTGTCTAAGGTCATACAGCAATTTAGTGATATAGCCAGAATTTGAACCAAAAATGTACATCTGTTCTTACTTATATTCTTAGTTTTTAACACATTTATAGCAGGAACTATCTTAGAAAGTAGGGATTCATTAATGAACAAAACAGGACAAAATCCATACCCTTGTGGAACTTACATTTTAGTAGATAAAAAGGTAAATAAACTATATGATTTGTCACACGGTGAGAAGTTCTCAGGAGAAAAGCAGAGCAGGGAGCTGTAGAGGGAGACGAGGGCATCTCGGAGCATTTGGTCACTTTCAAGTCCCGTGCCCCTGCTGTCCCTCCAAGCTATACACTTCCTGTGCTTGGAATTTCACGCAACTCTCGAGAACACCGAGCTGCTCCCACAGCCCAGCTCCTGTGTTGAAACACTTTCCCTCTGCCTGAGAACAGCCAACTCGATCTCCACATGTAAAATTCCTTGTCATCTGCAAGGCACATTCAAGTTTCATCTTCCTTGTAAAGCCTCCCCCAGTAACATCTTGCTTTCCGTGGGGGAGAGGATGGGGGTACATGTGTGAGACAGTGTGTGTGTGAGAGTGTGTGCCTGTGTCAATGAGTTACCTTTTCTGTGCAGACCCAGCATTCTGGGTATGCTGGGGGCAGACATGTTACATCATATCACAACCTATTTTGTTCCTATTGCAATGATAGACGTTACACTCCTTGAAGGCATTATGTGTATTTTGTACTTCCTTCCTCTGTTGCAAACTCTTGCACACACTTACAGGAGCAAACCAAATCTACCATATAATTAAACTAAATGTATTTAGTTTGATGTCTTGACTTGATTTTAAAATAACTTTCAGATCATCTCCTATGGTCATATAAACGACAGGCAGTAGAGAATGTCAGTGATGGCCTGGGCTGAAGACCAGCCTCTGAGGGGCACATTTGCCACTCTTGGTACCTGTGTGGTCTTTGACATGTGAGTTACCTCTCTGAGTCACAGTTTTTAATAAATAATAGAGATATTATCATTCATCTTATTAGTTCAATCCTTGCTCTGGCACTGACTGTCTATGTGAAGCTCTCCCATCTCTGTTTTCTTGGATATAATATTTGGTTCCCAATAAAGCCTCACTATTTGAGACAAGGGTTCGAACTATATAATATGTGAGAAAACATGTTTTAAATGTCAGCATACTGCATAAATATCAGTTGGTTTTATCTTTGTAAAGTTCCTCAAATCCTAGAGTTTGCTTTTATCTTCTGGAGGAGTGCTATTATTTCTAGCAAATATTGCATCGTATGCAACCCTTTCCAATGGTAAATCAAAGTATTCCTGTGAGAGCAGGCGAGATGTGAATCCAGCAGGAATTGTTAGAGATATCTGAGTGTGTTTAAAATGGGATGAAACTTTCACGTTATGTTATTATTTCCTTCAGAACAGTTTTTTAAAATCAATTTTCCCTACTATAGTTATCAGTAGATTATCAGTATAGTCGGGTATCAGATGAAGACAGCATGATTTCTTTGAAAATTGCAAAGAAGAGGGAAATGTGACTGAGAAGAATGGGAATTAACATGAAATTCAAAATCAGGACATTTGTGACACTGTAAAGTAATCATCTGAGAATACTATGCATTAGAAAATTGGATCATTTGTTGGTTAATGGTAGTTATAAACCCTGTGATAGGAAGCGTTCCCTAGTAAACAGCAAATTGCAGAAACAGACCAAGAGTCACAAAACCAGTTTCATCAGCAATCTTTTCTATTATTATGAAGAGTTCATATGTAACCTCCTGGGCAAACATGTATCACTTTTAACACACAGCTATGCTTGTTTAACAAAATATGTTTATGTAATAAGTTGTGTCTTTTGAAAAATAACTTTAAAATTAGTCAGGAAAAGCTTGATAACTTAAAATCTCAAAAAGTGAAAAGAAATATGATACAAATATCAGCAGTAATCTTAAGACATTTTAAATATTGTCTTTTTTATAAAATGAAAACATAATCTATATAATATTGAAGCTGTGATTTTTTTCTCACTCTGCCACATATTGTGGCTATTTTCCATGCCACCATATAAACTTTTGTAAGGCTATTTAACGGCTGTGGCTTCCCAATATTGAATCTCAGCTGACCCTCCACACAGGTCCAACTGTAGAGCATTTGAGAGGTCTTAGCTATGTTTTGCTATTCATGCTATTAATTCTTCTGACTAAATTTTCTACATATTCTTACATTTTCCACTTTTATAAAGGTAGAATGGACATATCTAAGAATATGCACATTTTTAATTGATTAGGATATAAATTTCAGTGAATCACCCCGGCTTTGTTGTTTCCTTAATGAAACACAACTGTGTGTGGCACCCTTTGAACAGGTATCAGGCTCCCAAAGTTGTGATGTCGTAGTCTTGTTGTCGCCAGGGTTTACAGTCCCATTCCAATGGCACTTGCACTGCTCCTTCTAAGGGATTCTAAAAGCACTGGATTTGCCTTGACCTTGGACCCTGTGAGCAGCAGCAGTGTCACACGCTTAGGATTCCTTGAGTTCCCATATGCTTCACGGCACCTGTGCTACTTCCACCTTTCCTTAAAGGGGCTTCCCAAGATATTTTTGGTCATTTTCTGTCAGTGTATCCATACTTGTCTTAGTTTGTCTTAGTAGTGTAGAAGGATTCTGTGTATGTTAGAGATATTTATAAGTCGTTTATCACATATGGGACCTGTTTTCCAGTCCATTAGCCTTTTCACATTTTAAGGTGTATTTTTCCATCTGAAGTTCATGATTGCACATACATGAAAGTATCTTTTCCTTCATAATATCTGTTTTGGAGTTATGTTTAGAAATTCCTTTCCCCAGATTAAATAAATCTCCACCTACAGTGCAAACCATAATGTTATGGTTTCTTATTTTATACGTTTAGATCTTCAATCCATCTACAAGTAATTTTAGAAAATGGTGTGAGTTCAGAATCTAAATTGTTTTTTCACAGATTGGAAATTTTATTATTGGTTTAAGAATTCCTTTATCATATATTAAATTCCTATGTATAGGTGGGTGGCTTTGGGGGATTCTAATCCATTTCTTGGATCTGCCTGCCTATTGCTGTACCATTATCAGTGGATAATGGATAAGTAATGTGGCATATCCATACAATGGAATAGCATTCTGCAATAAAAAATGAAATACAGATACATACTGCAAAGTGAAAGAACCTTGAAAATATTATGCTGAATGAAAGAAGCCAGTCACAAAAGATTGATATTACATGATTCCATTTATATGAAATGTCCAGTAGATGCAAATAGATAGAATCAAAATATCGATTAGTGGTTGCCTAGAGCTTGGAGACTTTGGATGGATTGGGGAGTGACTGCTAATGGTATAGCGTTTCCTTTTGAAATGATGAAAATACTCTAAAATTAGATAGTGGTGATGATTGCACAGCTCTGCAAATATACTAAAAAAATTGCATATTGAATTGCATACTTTAAGAGAGTGAATTGTAGAGTTTGGCAAGTATATCCAATAAATTTATTTTAAAAAATGCTCGCTGATTTTCTCAACATATTTTGGCACCTGTTGACCTACTGTATACATCACAATGGTTCTGTATGTTGGATTAGGTTGTATTCCTGGAAGAAACCTTACTTGGGCATTTGCATTAATCTTTTCAGTACTTGCTAATTTTTTTATGACTTTACATCCATATCGTTAAGTGAGATTGTTGTACCATTTGTCATATTTTTATTATGGTTTATAAAATGAATCTAGGAGAGGTCCAACTTTTTCAATGCTCAAGATTATTTTGAAGTAGAATGTGAATTACGTGTTCTAGAAAGTTTTATTGGAATTAAACCATAATTCTGCATGTACACACTTATTTTTGAGGTGTTTCTTTGCAAACTTTAAAAACGATTTCTATGCTTATTGCCATATTTAATATTTAACATGTTTCTTGTGTCAAGTTCCATTAATTTAAATTTATATTAGAAAATGAATATTTAAAGTTTGCTAACATTTATGCACACTATTGTCTTTAAATTATTTATTGCTTCTGTAGTTTAGAATATTTATCATTAATCATTTTCACTATGGTATATGATTTTTTTCTTTTTTGTTGTTCTTGTTGGATTTTATTTATTTTATTAAAAATTTCAAAAACTATTTTGGCCCTGTCACTTGTACTAATTGTCTGTCTTATAACTTACTAATTTCTCTTTATCTGTTAAAAAAATTTATTATTATACTTGATGTTTGTTTAATATCTGTATTAAATGTTGATTTATATTCATTTTTGGTTTTTGATTTTTAAAAATCTTTTTAAGGTGTACTTTATGCACACCTCCAGTGTGGCTTGATGAGGCAGACAAATGTGTACGCCTGCATGAGCATCACCACATTTGATATAATAGGACATTCTGTCACGCTCACAAAAAAGTTTCTGCTGTTTCTCTTCCCAGTCTCCGATTACCACATCCAGGGAACAACTGAATTTCTTCCTGTTATTATCGAGTAGATTTATATTTTATAGATTTTTAAATATAAATTGAATTATGTAGTAAGTATTCTTTTCTACCAGGCTATTTTTGGTCCCCTATTCTGTCAATGCATCTGCATCCAGAAAGTATCTTAAGAACAAACGCTGGGACAAAGTTGGGACTCACTTCATTTGTTCCCTCTGTCTCCAGAATCACAGACCTGTATTATCTGTTCTCCAAGGTTGGAAAATAGTCGTGTCTTAAATTTTTCCAATTTTCTAGTTCTCTGCTGGAGAGAAGACAACTCCAAAAAATCTTAACCTCTTCCAGTCAGAAGTAAAGTCCTTTCACGTTTTTTAATGAGAAAGTTTATGTATTTTTCTCTAATTAATTAATTGGTATTATTGTTATTATTGCAGCTACTATATGGATACAAACTTACATATGTAATGATTATTTATAACAAAAGGAAATGACATTTGTATAGTGAAATATTAGCAATCTGTTTTATACCATTGGCATATATATAATATTATTTGTATATTATGTATATTTGAAGTGCTTTATACATAATTAATTAAATGATGGTATAAACGAGATGACCATTTGTCGTTAGGAATTCATCTTCCTTTTCCAGGCTATTATTTCGGTATATTCCATGTAGTGGCCTTGGTGCCCAAGACCAGCTATCTTAGATTGAAAGAAGGAACTTAATAGCTAAAGTCACTCTTCAAGCTCAGCTCTTAGAGTAGAGGAGTCAATCTACTGACAATCTTCTGAGAAGTACCACCATGCTTCACAACTTCGGGGGCTCCATTCACCCATCACTGCTTTGGAGAAGGCAGTCTGGTAGTAGCCATAAGAAGCTTTTATGAGCATCCGTTTCCAACACCATGTTCCAAGGAAACAACTGGACAAATACACAAAGTTACATGTAGATATATGTCCAATGCAACAATGTTTACCATTGCAATAAAATAAAACCAGATTAAATTTCCATCTGTACAGGATGAGTTAAGTATTTAATAGTACTCCAATAGTATTTAAGATAAGCATTTAATAGTACTCCATTGTCTCCAGTGGTATATGAGGCTGCAATTTAAACTCAGAATACTAATCTATATTTAATATGCATATTTGTCCATCATGTACTAAATGAAAAATTGAGCAGTTTACAGAAGAACATTTATCTTATTCTCCTTTAAATTAAAAAAATGCTATGAAAGGTTGTATATCACCATGTTCGTAGTGGTTCTATTATCTGCTGGAGGGATTAAATCTTATTTGCATTATTTTAATACTTTTCTACTTTTCATGATTTTTCATTGACAGTTTGCTACCTTTAAACTAAGAAAATCAATCAATTCACTTAGATTTTGGAGGAAAATACTACCTCAAATATACTATCTTTTGGTGTGGATTATAAAATATTATGGCACTAAAAGAGTCTAATCATGGGGCCGCCCGGTGGCGCAGTGGTTTAGTCCGCGCTTGGCAGCCCGGGGTTGGCGAGTTCGGATCCCGGGCGCCCGCCGACACACTGCCTGTTAGCCATACCGTGGCGGCGTCCCATATAAAGTAGAGGAAAGACGGGCACAGATGTTAGCCCAGGGCCAGTTTTCCTCAGCAAAAAGGGGAGGATTGGCAACAGATGTTAGCTCAGGGCTGGTCTTCCCCACAAAAAAAAAAAACAAAAGAGTCTAATCATGATTATCCAGAGTTCATATTCCAGCATTATTATACATTGTTTTTATGTAATCATTTCCTATTACTTGCTTTTTATAGCAAGGCAGTTTTTGCTTCACAGGAACACCTGCTAAAGACCATTTTGAACATGATGCACTGCCAGTTAATACTATTTAAAAATATACTCACATTTGCCATCAGAGGAAATTTTGTAATTTTTATTCATTTTAATATCCAAAATAGCCTATTTCATAATAGATGCCAGAGATTAAAGATTTTCCACAAATTTGGTTTTTATATGTTTCTGAAATCATAACTGAGAAATGTAGACATCATGTGCCCGTGATTTCAGATGGTATATTGCAGCATGTAACTTTCTAAACACATTTCAAGTCTATCATCATCATATTAAGAATTATGAAATGAAAAGAACTCAAAGATTAAGTAGTCTACTCTGAGTCACGTATTTCTCATGTGTAAAATGAAATACCAATACCTGAAGTTACAAATAAATTCAAGCAGAATGGCTCTTTATGTAGCATAAGCCTTGATTTTAATTCTGAAGACAAGTTCATGTAGAACGATTACAGATTACATGATTAAAGTTCATGTAGAACAAAATCAGTTAATTAAACCTCAGGAACATAGTATACTAATGTTAAAGTTTGGAAAGGAGAGGGGGACTTTTCAAAATCTTTCATCCTAAAGTAACTCCTCTTGTTTGCTGGTGCCTTGCAAGGAAGAATGTGAAGTGCCTGGGTAACAGCCATAGCCTTTAATTCAGTGGGACACATACAGAGTCCCCCGATGAAATCTTTCCCCTTTTGGGAACTAGAACCTATAACCCTGCAAAGACTAGAGTTTCAGGAAAGGAAATCACAGGTTCTCCCAAGGAGGTGACTGGGAGTGACTTTAAACAGAGCCGTTTCTACTTCCACCTATTGTTTTCCAGACCCATATGTCCCAGCCCCTGGGGACTCAGCACCACACAATGGTCATGATTTTAGGGGTGCACCTAAAGATGGCATACTGGAAGTGTAAATTGGTGCAATCTTTCCAGCAGTACTATTCTGCCTCATAGTGCTAAAGGAGATGGCTCCCATCATTGTGGGTATCATCTCAGATACAGAGTCGTTGCTGTGCCTTTGAGAGGCTGGCAACGGGCTTCAGTGTGGGGCAGTGTGTGAAAGAACCAGGGATGACACTGTCAGGTGCCTTTGCCTTTGCTGTAAAGTGGTCCCCTTGGTCATCTACTAGCAGGCTCCACCTTTCCCCTGTTATTGGTCTGCTGCTTAGAAGTGGATGCTGGGCTAGATCCTGATGGGGATACGTTTTGTCTGGTAGGTCAATGTCTCTGCATTCTCTTCAAGAAAGCGGGGGGTGGGGGGCACTCTCTAACAAGAGTAGAGCTCTTTTAGGGTCCAGTGGGTTCAGGGGAATGTAGAATGTATGCTTGTCAAGTGCCTCCGTGCATGTGTCCCCACCTCATCTGTCTGGGACCTACTCTTTCCCAATCTGGCCAAGCAGACCTGCCTGGGGGGAGAGTGCAGCCTCTTCTGGAACTCCACCACGCCTAAGGCTGAGTTCTTTGCCAGGTCATGCATATCTGTTCCATTCAGGTACGGGAGATGACAGTCACGTTCTACGAAGTAGGCCTCTGACTTTTACACTTAGCCTTCAATTGCTGATCACATGTTCTCATCTTTAATTATGTGTTTCCAAGTAATAATTTTCCCCAATAACATTTAATTAATTCCATTTTCCTTATAATCACTATTTGTCCCATATTTAGCAAACATCTGATATATTCAATATTTTAGTCCATTTCCTTCTACTCATCCTCAGTGAAAATTCTAACAATTGTTCTCCAACTTGTACTTGGGATTATCTATGTTCCACCTACTGCCAGTGGGGGGTTCTTTATCGCTAACCATCCAACAGGTAATTTAAGTCTAGAACCCAATTTTAGCATCTGCTTTCTTGGACCACCATTGGTACTAACAATTGAATGATGTTGCATTAGTTTTCTATGGCTGCCATAACAAAGTGCACCAAACTGGGTGGCTTAAAATAACAAAAATTTATTCTTTCACAGTTCTGAAGCCTGAGGCCAAAATCAAGAGGTCTTCAGGGCCATGCTCCCTCTGAGAATCAGGCAAGAATCCTTTCTTGCCTCTTCCTAGCTTCTGGACGCAGCTGTGGATCCTTGGAATTCCTTGGCTTGTAACTGCATGCTTCCAAACTCTGCCTCTGTCATCACATAGTGTTCTCCCTGTGTGTCTCTGTCTTCACATGACATTTTCCTTTCTTATACAGACACCAGTCATATTGCATTAGGGATCATCATAATGCCCTCATCTTAAATTAATTATATCCACTAAGACCCCATTTCCAAATCAGGTCACATTTAGAGAAACCTGGGATTAGGACTGCAACATATTTTTGGGGGGGAAACAATATCACCCATAACAGAAGGGTTCTCTGGGAGATAGACTCTAAGATAAGAAGTTTACTTGGGAGGGTCCTTGGGATTAACACGTGTTAAAGGAAGGGAAGAATTCGGTTGCACAGGGAGAATTTGGGCGGTGATACAGTCACAACAAAAGTCTCAGTCAACCCGACAGGAAACTCTAAATCTTGGATGAGCCCTCAGAATTGTCCCAAATTGGGACGGGGGGGCTGGGTAATTGTATCACCTATCAGTCACTGGATTCACGCTAACCCTAAAAGTGGGCTTAACCTTTGGAGAAATGGATTGCTGTAGCTGGAGGCTGTCAGCTGGTGGCATTCCCAGGAGCTGGGAGAAGAGTTCTTTCGCTCCTGAAGCATCGAGGTGAGAAGTGGTGGGGGCTTTCAATGGCGCCTGCAGCCTTTCACGAAGCATCCATCTTCTGCATATTTACCTCCCTTCTGAGTAGCTGAATTCCCTCTAAGTACACAGATATTCACTCACACTACAGACAAGTTAGAAATAGTGATTACCAAGAAATGACCCAAAGTCATAACAGTGCATACATCAATAGTTAACAAAATTTTATTTTATTCTGATTCATTGGTCTTTGGAAAAAATAGATAAGTGAATAAACTAAATAAGCACTGTACATGGAATATTTCAAAACAGAGAGTTTGTGAAGGGAAAATAAAAAGATTTCTGGTAGTAAGACTTTTGGAAACCACTACTCTAGATGTCTCTAAACCTACCCACACCTGCACCCACCTACCTTTCTTCCTTCCTCTGATCAATGACCAACCTCCCGACAAGGGCTGAGGGTACCAGTCCCTTGTTCCTTCGTAAGCCCCTCTACTCCCTGCATTTTGTTCTCTCACTCTCAACGGGTCTTCCTTATACGGCTAGCATTTCCCAAGCAACTCTTCTTTGACCTCACATCATCGTCCACTACAACATTTCCCCGTTCCCCTCCTTCCACAGTTTGACCCCCCTATTTCTTGATTCTTATCCACTTTATCACCACACTTTTCAATGGTTTTCTACTGAATTCTTTCTATTTCTTTATTCCCTCTTACTGTTGGTTCCACTCCAGTCTATTCATTGAAATGGCTTTTGTTAAAGCCACTAGATATTCACATGTTGTCAAACTCAGTAAATGGCATTTTAGTCCATTTTATTTCTTCTTATTTATCTTTTCTCAGGAACTTTTGACACAGATGACCATCCTTCCTTCTTGAATCACAGTTCTTGGATTTCACGATTTCACATTCTACTGGTTTTGCTTCCTGTTGCTTTTCTCTTCCCTGAATCTTTTCCGCTTCCTCTTTTTCCTGGTGACTTTTGAAGCCAGTAGAATTTAGAATCCTCTTCTTCCTCAGAGCTCAGTCCTGACTTTCTGCCCTTCTCTTTCTATACTGTCTCAGATGACTTTCAATACCATCTGAGCACCGACAATTCCAAGATGTACAGCTCACACCCAGACAAAATCCAGCTTAGATTTTATATCCAGCTGCCCAGTGAAGATCTTACTAAGATGCCTCTCTGATTTTCAAAATTAAAATATCTAAAACTGAATCCTAATTTCTTCTAAACACATTCATGCCTTTGTCCCTTAAAAATCCTGTTCCCTCAGCATTTCTTGTCTCTGCCAATATCAGCAATCCCAAATCATTTGCTTTAAATTTGCTTTAATGTTTGGAGTCATTTCTGAACAATATCTCTCCTTCACTTCTTCTCTTGTCAGTTATGCATTCACAAAGCTCAAATCCATCAATTTCTCTCCAATTTCAAAGCCACCAACCTAATTCAAAAATTAAAAGAAAAAATTGCTTTCCAGTGCATTTCCACCCAGACACTTCTTAACGTACCCAAGGGCACACAGTGTGACCTGGACCCAGAAGCCCCTACTTGCCATTGTGTTTCCTCAGAAATGGACTCAGTTTTCTGCCCCGGGGCCTATACGCATGCTCTACCTTCAGTCTGGACTGCTCCCCATCTTTGCTCTTCTCCTGGATGGTTCATTCTATGCCTTCAGGTCTCATCTTAAACATGACCGTCACAGTGATGTCTTTCTAACCACTCACCACCTGCATGCCTGTTCTTTCTCTTTCCTGGTGCTGTTTTCTTCAGCAGAGTCCTGATTATATGAACTTGTTTTTTACTCTTTTAGTGTAGATGTCCCCTGCTCACTCTCTCAGAAGAGCAGGAATTCTATCTGTTCAATGAATACATCTGTGTTTTTAGGAGTCACTGGGGGTATGCTGTGTCACACCTTGGCCCTTTTATCATTTCACTTGACATGGAAGAAGCTGGAAAGCCAAGTCACAAGGTCTCCTTGCTGTTCCTCACCCCTAATTTCACCTCCATGGGTAATTTCAGTTCCACGAGCACCAGGTTTCAACAGGCAGGTGAAGAAATTACAGTGGATCACAAAGAAGACAAGAGACTTGTGCTGTTCTATGCAGTGGAGGTGCTGGAGTCCTCAAGGAGAAGGTGGCCCTGCCTAGGCTTTTGAGGGGGCCTCCAAACCCATGTTTTGTCCATGTCTCACATACGGCGGTAGTCCTTTGTGCCTGAATGCCTTCAGTTTTTCTACACACATTCTTGCTGTTAATCAGCCTCAGCTTGCACTATAGGTAGGGTTGATAGTATATCCATTGTGCAGATCAAAGAAATATCTAAGAGTCAAAAACATTCTTGCTTAAGGCACATCTGTGTCCTGAGTTTCTCGTTTAATCCTCCTATGGATAAAACACACGAGGAGAGTGTTGCTGTCTACTGAGAGTCCTCAAACACTTTATTCACACTGACCCTTATAGAACCTGTGCTGTTTAATATCAGGAATTGGACTGAGATTAAGGATGCTTCCTTTGTCCTTAGTTCTTCCTTTAATATATCACAAGGCCAAGGATTGTGCCTCTAAAATATCCCCTATAAAAATAATGTAATGCACTGAGATCTGCCCTCTGAAAAGATGGCTTTCTCTCCACTCCACAACATCCTTGAAAAACTGCTCAAGGTGGTGTGAGTCACGTGGTCTCAGAGGCAGGCTGCTGTGAGCACTCGGCCAGCCATAAATTAAGTGCACGCGTGCCAAATGGGTCTCCTGTTAAAAGAATCACAGAGACAACCAGTCTTTGCCACAAATCTGAAAAAAAAATTGCATAAACAATATCATTTATGAGCTCCTAAACTGAGGTCAGCATATAGAAAATCAGATAAAAACAAGAAATGAGAAAATGTTGCAACAGTATATTTAAGGAAAAAACCATGCACTTTATCCCAATTGTCTCCAAAATTATGCAACCAAAGGAAAGTATCTTGTCAAATCCCTTTCTAGTTAAATTCATACATTTGTTCCTCTTCAAAAATGGCCACACACTCCATCTGCTAGTGCAGAAGGCGTGGGTTTTTCAGCCAATATTCTCATGCTAAGCTGTTCTGAGTCGAGGGGCACAGGGGCCCTGGACTCTTAAAGCAGCACCCTGAAAAGAGTTAAAAGAATTTCTGTTTGCATTTGAGTTATTTATCTCAACTTTTATGATAAGAAGATGGAATATTGCAGGAAAGTTAAATCATCAGAGGGTTCAAGTTGCAGGCACAATAGTGACAGGTTGACGAACATTTTTAGTGGTATGATAATTTGGTTGAAATGCAGTGATTCTTTTTAACAGCTCATATTAAATCAGGGGAGTCGTTAACTCGAGCCACTCAAAAAAAGCCTCAGATGTTTCGGGTGCATTTTCCATGGCATGCGTGTTTAATCCATACGTTGGCTGCCTTTGTTCCACGCTGCTGCACAAAGCCGGTAGTGAGCGCTTCTACTACCTGAAGGACATGGGAGCTTTGCTTCTGCATTTCTTCTCATTACGACCCGCTCCAACCACGGCCGCTCAAGTAAAGCCTCCTCTGTGAATCAACAGCACAGCGTGCCATTCTACAGGAATTATGTCATTCATGCCTTCTTTCATGCTCATCTCTCTCATTCAGTCAGTCAACAAAAATTATTTGGGAGATTTCTATTCTCTTAAGCCAATTCTTTTGCAAGAGCTTAAATCTCTTCTTCCTCTGGATTCCAAGTACTTATTACGTTAATTGTTCACCCTTCATTTAGTAATGCACATTTTATATGGTTTTATTATTTGTTTGTATATAAAATCTGTATTGAAAGGTGATTTTTAAAATAAATATATAACTATATAGTATCTCATTAGGTGAGCTTTAACCATTTATTTCATTATTATTATTGTAAATAATAAAATCTATAGTAAATTGCTCAATAATTTGGCTGGAAGAGTATTCTTGTTCTTAGTAGATGCCATTGGATAAAGTTTCAGGGAATTTGCTCAGCGTGAGTTATGTGTCATATTATTCACTTCCACATACTCACACAATACCTCCTCGACGTGCCCAAGTGGCAGAGCCCACCCTGCTAATGACATTCCCCTTCCCACTCCCCTAAAAAGTGAAATATCGTATACCTATTTGGAAAGTAGAGACTTCCTTTCTTGAATAAGTCCCTTGTAATTTTGAGTTTTGATAGTGGCACTCTATTTGATAATTTTTTGGAAGGGGTAAAAAGTTGTCTTTGATTAAAACCAGAAAGGTAATGGATAGCTATATGACCCTAACTAACCCTTTCATGGGAAGAGCGGGAAGGTGCCTGAAAATGAGAGTTTGCCCTCTGCCGTGCCCCCGTTCTCCTCTGGCTTCCACGCAGGCCTTGGACACACTGCAGGTGCCTCCTTGCCTGTTCTCTTGTCATGTGATGCTGACCTTGTTAGTGATTTAGTGCCAGACCTGGTTTTCTTTCTTCTGTCTACTCCTGAAGCTCATTCTCTGGGTTCTGCTTGCTGTCCCCTCTTCTGGTCTCTGTCTTCAGGCACCCCTCAGCTTCTGCCCAGACGCTGTTAGAGACTCTTCGCACATCTAGCAGAGCGCGGGTGCTAGTTTGAACCCAGGTTGGTCTGACTTAGAAGTGCAGACTCTTTTCACAAACAGGTTCTGAGCTGCTTGCCTTGAGGTTGCATGTTCTCTTTCCCAGTGAAAAGCCCTCTCAAAATGCATTCTTTTCAACTTCAGATCTGAGAAGGACAATTTTGTCTCTTATAAGCTTATTGAGCCAACTGTGTGTTGTACATTGATCCATTCTCATGCACACCTTGCTCTGTAGATCAGAATTATTGTCACATTTCCCAGAAGGACGTGGAGGTGTAGGCATCAGACATTACAGCAACTCTCGGGAATTTTGAAGGACCTTACTCTCTTCTCTCTGTTCAGCCCACTGAGAGACGGAACCCACATTGCCGAGGAGAAGTGATGCACGCAAAGGAAGAGACTCGAGGGGTTGCATTTCCTTAATTCAGGTGGAAAATGTTTCCCTCTGGCCGTCATCTGATGGCGCCAGCCAATGCTGGGAGCTTGTTTCCCTGGTCTTGGTCAGTTGGGATGTGAAATGAGCTGTTTATCCAAACTATGTAAAGAAACAGAATGATCCACCAGGAGATAGGGTCGTGGTATCTGAGTACATGTTTTATTTTTCAAATGATGGGAAATGTACAGACAGCAACACACTTTACTCTGAGAGGAAACAGAGCCAAAAATTTCAAGGCCAACTGCTATACGCACACTCACTGCAAATCCAGCAGCTTCGGAGGAAGTTTTCTAGAAAGACATATACGTTTGGGTCAAAATTGTTTGCAGGTGAAAGCAAGCGTTTAGTTTTAGATGTGAAGATTATAGTACCTGTGTTGGTGCCTAACCAAACATCCTCTTGAATTACACTTTCTGTTACAAAAAATTTAAAAATAATTACTGCGAAAGAATTCTTGGTAGGGTTTCTGGTCATTTACTTGGAGGAAGGGTATAGAGAGAGAAACTAATGATTTTGAAACATCTGTGATAGTCTAAGTAATCTTCTGGGTATTTTTTTATTGAATAAATTTGACATGTAACATTGTGTAAGTTTAAAATGTACAGTATGTTACTTTGATACATTTATAAATTGTAGTATGATTGTCAATGTAGTGATATTTATTATATTACGTGGTTATAGTACAATATTATGGTCTATATCATTATACTGTCCATCCGATCCCCATGGCTTATTCACTACTTGTTATAAGTTTGTGCGCTTAAACACCATCACTCTTATCCCCTTCCCCCACCCCTGGTAATGACCATTTTGCTCTCTGTTTTTTACTGGTTTAACTTTCTTAGATTCCATATATAAGTGATATTATACAGTACTTGTCTTTTTCTAACTTATCTCGCTTGGCATAATGTGCTCAAGGTCCAACCGTGTTGCTGCAAATCGAAGGATATCCTCCTTTCTCGTGGCTGAATAACATTCTGTTGTATATGTACCATATCTTTTTATCTGTTCTCCTATTGATAGGCATTTGGACTGTTTGTATATCTTGGCTATTGTGAATAATTCTGGGTATTTATATACATTTATTATTGTAATCTTTACAATGAACCCAGAGTTTCAAAGTATTATTCTCATTTGAAGGAGAAACCGAAGCTGAGAAAGTACAGTAACTCTCCATGCTCACACAGTTGAATGGACATGCCAGGATTCAAACTCACCTCTGTCTGACTCTAATATTATTTCTCCCAAACCACACATCATCATACTTTCCATTTGTTTAAGCAGCAACAGCGCCTCTTCTAAAAATTCAACTTGTTGCTTTGTAAATTTTCAAGAAGTATTTTCCTAATATCACTGGGAACTTTTTATAGTATATCTACCATAAAGCAATAACTAACTATTCTGCTTCAAACTCTTTAGCATGTTCAGTTTATCCAGATTAGCTGCCACTCATGCCATGTCCCAGATCACTGAACTACCTTAGTCGGGCTAATGTAGATGATGCTCCACTAACAACCCCCCAAATTTCAATGGCTTGGTGCACAGAAGTTTACTTCTCAATTCATGATACATGTCTCATATTATCTGGTAGGAGTCTCTGCTCCACCCAGTCACCCAGGGACCCAGGCTGAGAGAGGAACCACTGGCCTGTAGCCGTAACGTATGAACCTTGTGGCCTCCTTTGTAAGGAGTTGCTTTGTGGGGCGAGAGAATGCTGGCCTTGGCAAGTAAGTGCTTCAGCCCGTAACTGACACACATCATTTCCACTCACAGCCTAGCAGCCAGAACCCATCCAATGTCTCCACCTCGCTACAAGAGGGCAATGCAGTACGATCCTCTTGTATGCCTGGACAGAGCAGAGAAATGGATATGTGAAAGCACTAGGAGTCTCCACCTCAGTACCCCATATCACTCTTTCCATCACTGGCCCTCTTCTAGCTTTCCTTAATCTCAAGAATAGCCTATTCTTAGAGTGTGGAATCTCTGCGCTGGCAGGGACAACATGCTGGTTCTCCCATTTGATGTTCTTCTCACTCTATAAAACATTCCTCCTTGACACAGCACATTCTCAGATCATATGAGGCACATATCATCACTACTTCCTAAAGATGACCCAATATACCTGATATATTGAAAAGGAATTCAGCTCTTTCAAAGCACGATTTTCAATATTAGGATGGACATGGAGGAATTCAAGAAAGAGAGGGGATATCAATTTTGCAGAACCCTGTGTGTAGTCACATCTACCACTTAATGAGAGATTACCACGTTCTGTGAGTGATATCAATTTACCTAATCCCCATGGAATCACAGCAAGAGAGATGGTATATTTTTCCTGTTTCTAAGTGAGGAAACTGAGGCCCAAGGAGGTAAATTATTTGTCCAGTTAGTAATGGGAGTCAGGATTAGGGCCCAATTCTACCTGATTCCAAAATGCATGATCCTACCATTATACCATCTGGCCTATCCAGGGAAAAGCAGGAATTTTACTCACAGTAACAGGAGTTATTTTATTAATAAATGGAGAAGAGACAGGGACAACACAGCAGTTCTTTATCTCACCTTCACAACAAAGGCATCTGGATGTCAGAATGGTTAACCTTAGTGATGTCTCAGTGTCATTTAATGTCACCGAAGCAGTATCCAGTGATCCAAAGACTCCTCTTTCCTGAGAGATCATGGATATCGTTGAAATGCCTGCTCAGGCTGTGGAGATGGCGTCATCAGTTGTCTAAGCATTTCATGTTGTCAAGACATAAACATTTGACTGATGACATTTCTACCCCTTAGGAATCAAACTTTTAAGCTAATATAAAATTAAAAACAGAGATGATTATATGCTCCAAACAAAAGACCAGAAATAAGGAAAAGGGCAATAAAGTCTGAGTTGAGACCTTTGTATTTGAGCCCAAAGTGTTTTTAGCACCACCTGGTGAAACCACTAATTTTTGACCAGCTTGCTGCCCCTTTGTGGTTATTGTAGATGGAAAATGCATCAATGTAGAATTCCCTGTTGAAACGTAATGCCCACCCAGGGCAAAAAGCCTAAATTTTTATCATGAAGTAGTGATTCTCTACTGCAGACTAGGCTTAGGGTTGTCTTGTTTTCTCAAGTGGTGTGAAAAAATTCCGAAGTGATATTAATAAACACAAATTCCTTCTAATAGGCAAAACAAAGTGCATCTTTCCTTTGTGTCTGTGTCTGACTCACACGACTCTCACTATGTGCTGTCTTTGTGTCTCTCTCTTCTTACCTGGTTGGCTGATCCTTCCAAATACAATTTTTGTGTCACAACAATATGAAAGTAGGTAAACTTAGTTTATTATGATATGCCATGGAAATTAAGAGAGATATATATTTGTGTTACTTTAATGAGAGGACATGGATTTCTAAAAATCATTATGAGCTTCATGCATACATGTATTATTATGTTTCTGCAAATCACTTTGGTGTCTGGATTAATTGAAGACAGATGGGTTCTCCTATCTGCTTTTCCACTAAATTTGTTTTTACATGTTGCTTCATTTTAAACATACATAGAAAATCTGGCCTCACACAAATAAGCAGTGAAAAAAAGAGGAGTGTTTTAATAGTCTTTTCAGATAAATGAGGATAGTTTTCTTTAATACTATACCCAACTCAACAAGTAATAGTTTAATAGAGTTGGTTTCCAAATGGAATCTGAAGCCATACCGATAAGCTTTTGCACAATCCATTGGTCTATCTCGCATTTTGAATGGATCTTTGCATTATTTTGGATTATTGTGGATATAAGTTAGCCAAATGTTTAATGTTTGCTTGAAAGCTCAAAGTTTATCATAGGCAACATGTAGTCTCCATTCTTTTCCTTGACATGGTAAGCTTACTCTATTCATTTCCAAGACACGTTTGTCAAATACCCAACTCTGAATAACCACCATTTGTCTCTCTGTCATTCCTTCCAATTAAAATTGAGTTCCGTGAAAAAAAAGTTGAAAGTTTCAGGTTGAAACTCAGCCACACAAATGATTTTCCTTGAGACAACCATGGAATTTCATCATGCAGCAGAAACGCTTAATGCGTCTTCCCATTTCCTCACATAGACTACTGAAAAGACAGATCCTTGGTGTTGAAATTTAATACAGTAATGATGTTTACTGCTTCATCAAGGAGATTCTTAAATGAAACTGTTTTTTTTCTCTGTTTAGAGTGTGGAGGTGAAGAACACAATGACTGGGAGACAGTTTGGTGACACTGCCTTGATTCAGGCTAAGGTACCAGCAGTTTTACCCCTATTTTTTACACCACCAGGGCAAATGCCAACACATGAAAAAGGCAAATTACATCTTAGTGTTATTGTGAAAATAGTTTTACCTCACAGGACCCTGAAAGTTTCTCGGGGAGTGACCCCCGTGGCTGGGGGAGGCATCCCTTTGAGAATTGCTGATACACCACAATTTTACTTCAGATATAGTCAAGGAAATTTAGATTATTCTTAAAATGACATCATCTTTTTCCCGAGGTTAAGTTAGTAAGATTTGTTGCTGTGGTAAGAGACAAAGTTGGCTAATTTTGAAAACTTTATTTCTCCACCATTTCTTTTTAGCATCAACTGGGTCTGCAGTTCATACAATAATAAAATCATTTAAGATAGTTTGGGGTCAGAGAAGAGTGATATAAACCCATAGAGCCTGATTTTTTTGCTTTTTTTCTAACGAAGATGCTTTTGTAATAAGGTGAACTTTTTAACTAAAATACCCTGTGGAGGGGCCAGCCAGTGGCATAGTGGTTAAGTTCGAATGCTCTGCTTCAGCAGCCCAGGGTTCACAGGTTTGGATCCTGGGCACAGACCTATGCACCTCTCATCAAGCCATGCTGTGGCAGCATCCCACATACAAAATAGAAGAAGATGGGCACAGATGTTAGCTCAGGTACAATCTTCCTCACCCAAAACAAAACAAACAAACAAATAAAAATCTTGTGGATTAAACGACTATCTAGTGTTCTAACTCCTTGACACAGCTCAATACAATTGATTGATAAATAAAGATGACACTAACTAAAAGAGAAAACTTCCAAGAACTGTGAAAATGGAAAAGTTGGAGAAAAAAGGATTTTATCAATATACATTTGTTCTGGTAAAACATTATTATTTTTCATATGTAAACAAGGGCACCAATGTGTTGATTTGAGGAAAAAAAAAACAGCAAAGTTTCAAGTCTTTTGTTCGTGTGAAGAGAGGCAACTGAGTCTCAAATACTTTTATGTCAAGTGCCAAAAAGTGCTTATCCTAATAAAGAAGTTAGAAAGATTAAATTCAATAATATATGTAAAAAGCAGTTTGGTAATAGTATGCTGACTTTGTTTATCATTATAATAACTGTGGATATGCCTGTGAATGTGCCTATTAACGTCATAATTGCACACCATGCATATGAAGTTGTTTTTCCAACCTCATTGGTAGTTCCTCCCTTTCTCTCCATGCCCTTGTCTGATTTTATTGTGAGTAATCGATCAGCTTTTGAAGACCACTGATTGGAGCCATGGAGCAGATCGAGACTGAGGCCCCGGCAATCTTCATACCAAACTGAGCTAACCAGATACAGCAAAGGAATAATATTCCTCCAAATTCAAAAGACAAAGATGCATTCATTTGGGGATGGTGGGAATTAAATTTTTAATGTAAATTAGTAATATTTAAAAGAACATTTAATAAAGGATTAAATGAACCTTTCTAGAGATGTAAGTCAAATAATCTAGCAAGTTTCAAGCATCCATCTCTTTACATCTGCAGCATGCTACAAATATGAGAGCTTCAGAAGGAACTTCAGTTGACCTGATCCTGCTTGAAGAAATAGCACTGGCTTTACAGTTTCTAAAATGCTCTTGTTTCCCATAAACTGCTGCTTGCATCTATGAGGCAGGCAGCACTGCTATTATCTAACTTAGCGTAAACCCAAGCAGAGTTAGGTATTAATGGTGTCACCAGTCTTTCTGGGAGCAATGCTAATAAAGGACACATAGAGAGAGAAGAGTTTGCATCTGTGAAATTATCACTGACCCAAAATTGCTTGGAAAACATTGTGCAATGTATTTTATTGTAGAATTATAAAATATTCACATATTTGCTGGAGCTCTACCAGCAAAACTGGTGTAACATATCAAGAATTTTCCCTTACCCAGTGTTTTAACAAATGCGGTCGGTGTCACCTGGACCCCGCCTGCAGCACTTCTAATTCAGTAGGTTGGGATGGAGCTCAGAAAGAAAAGCATATCAGGTGATTCTGATGCCAAATATATACACATACACTCAGTTCACAGTGTTTGTATGCTTCTTTGGAAGATCCATTATTTGAGTCTTCACTGGTGACCAGAGCTGTTATTTGTCTTTAAGGGGAGACAGACTACTTACACTCCCAACTCATGATCACTACCACATCACAACGCTCATCAAAAAGTTGTCATAAAGGCAAATGAGTTTTTATTGCCTCTGGTGTGTTGACAAATATAGTCAAGCTCTGACTTGATGGTCAGCCTCATCTCCTAGGGAAAGAGTGCTTAGAATCATGGTTTCCAGAATCAAAGCATCAGATTCAAATCTTATCTACACTTGTTTCTAGATGGGAAAATTACTTAACCTCATTGCATCTCAGTTCTCTTCTCTGTAACTTGGGGTTACTAATATCACTTGCTCAGTGGCTCGTGGCTGGCATTAAACGGGATATTGACATAATGTACCTGGCACAAGGTAAGTGTCAATATATCTAAGCCGTTATCATTACTGCTTATGTCTATAAAAATTTGTGAAACTTCACCCTAACATCCATTCGGTATATTTTTATTCAGCATTAAGTAAGGGCCAGACACTCTCTAGTGTCTGAGGATGCAGCACCCAATAGGGCATATATCTACTCCCAGGGAGTCTGCACGCGTACAGTGGGGAAGACAGATGACGGGAAATAAGTGAACAGGTATATATTATAATGTTAGAGGTAATAAATGCAATGAAGAAAAACAAAACAGAGTGAGGCAGATAGAGTGGCCAGAGCTTCTATTTAAAAGGTTCTTCAGGGAAATCTTCTCTGTGGAAGTAGTACTAGAACAGAAGATTAACCGACTATTCTGGAATTCTTGAACTTTAGATAGTTCCATGACAATGCCACGTGTTCAAACGCTAGAGCACGCCTCAGTCTCATTCCTCAAGTCAGCACATTTAAGACAGCAAGATGTCTCTGACATGTGCAAGTAAATTATAGTGAACACATGTGCACGTGATTTGTATATTAATATTTGTCTCGGCAAGTTAAAAATATCTTATGCACTCAACATTATTAAAATCCATGTTAAATAAGAAGTACTTTTAACGTTCTAGAATTCATACAAGATGTGAGAGTGTGCACACAGACATCTCTTTGTAGAAAACTGCATATCAAAATGTCCTTTGTGTTGATTTATTTAAGTGCTCATAAGGGTTGTTAGCAAAAATTGAAAACGAGAGTTTTGAAATTTCACTTGGACAATAATGAATACAACATTTTAATTATTTTATTTATTTTCCTGAGACAATATGCACATCTCAAACGTTGCATCTTTCCAAATCTTTGGCAGCAAATACCCTGCAACATCTAAAGCAGATGGCCCAGTAATTTTAAAGTCCCATGTTAACCAAAAATATTGGAATATGGTAAAAGTTGAATTAATAAAATTATATGCAAACATCCAACAAAAACTAGCACTTGTGCCAAATTCAATGAATACTCGGTTGGAGCTCTCTGCTGCTAGATTCTGCACAAGCCATAATAAATATATTCTTTAAGGCTTCTGCAGGCCTCAGCATGGAAGCCAGATGGAAGTTTTTATTTAATCTGGCTCTATTAAGATGGAGCATATTTCTATCCCTGTTATCACGTGCCCACACTCTAAATTTAAACTCTAATGGGGACGGGTCTAAAGTATTAACTCTGTGTAGTAATTTACCTAAAGATACGATGCATATAGCACAGCTGACATTTTGGACGGGGTCATCCTTTATTGTGGGGGCTGTCCTGGGCATCGTAGGGTGGTTGGCAGCACCCCGGCCTCTATTCACTAGATTCCACAGCCCCTCCTCTACCTCTAGTCGAGACAATCACACATGTCTCCAGAGATTGCAAACTGCTTCTGGGTGAGGACGCTGTAAGAGAGCTTGTGTGCGGGGAGCCTGGGGATTACTCCGCCCATGGAGACCGCATCCACCAGATACGGTGCTCACCTTATGCCAACACTTTTAAAGGACATTTAACTCATGTCAGGAAGGAAAAGTTAATAAAACACTTATTTTTCCACCATTAATTTATACTTTGAAATTCAAATCAGAATTCCTATAAAAGTTTGAAAGAAAAACGGATGAATCCCAATATTTCCCCCATTTATTTCTGCATTAAAGTTGCAACACATGTATGTGCAGCATAAATAAATAACTAGATGACTGAACCAAAAAGGATAATTTTTTTTGCCTTGTTTTCCTCTTGCCCTGCCAGCTACTTCCTGAGTCAGGCTCACATTCAACATCTTGTAAGTTGTACCTAGTCAAGTTGGCACCAGAAGAGACGGGCAACTTACAGCATGGTTAAGTTTGTTATTCACACAGCAAATTGATCCCTAAACTCATGAATGTGCAAGAAGGAAGATACAATCCTGCCACTGATACTAGTAATGGAAATCTTTAATCAGACATACTGTAGGAATCTCTTAGAAGTAACAACTTTTTATTTTATACCCAATTAGGAGATTTAATTCTCCATTAGTAGAAATAAATTATTGCTACAGATTCTATATTTTCAAATGAGAAATAGGCTCGCATGATTATTTTCTTTTTACTTGTTATATTAATTAATATCAAAACCATATTGACAGCTTAGCCTGTTAACATTGAAAAAACAATGCCTCATCAGTTAGAAAAATTCAACTGTTATGATAGAGAGAGTTTCATCTACCTAGTGAAAACAACTGTGCTACAAAGAGAAGACCTACTGCACATATGGAGCTTTTCTCCACAAATTTTAAGCTACATTTTGATTCTCAGCAACTCTCAAATTCCAGGGGAACTTTACAGAATTCATCTATCGATAATTGATGATATATTCAATCCCTATGCTGGT
The DNA here is from genome assembly GCA_031878705.1 of Tapirus indicus. Classification (NCBI taxonomy): domain Eukaryota; kingdom Metazoa; phylum Chordata; class Mammalia; order Perissodactyla; family Tapiridae; genus Tapirus; species Tapirus indicus. The sequence continues at coordinate 3,873,815 of CM062923.1, read as the reverse complement.
TTATTTCTAGTGCTCTCAAAAATAAAGTTAGTTCATTGGAGAAAATTAAATCATGTGAAATGATATGTTCTAAAGCTGGAAGCCTAGAGTATTGTCATGCTTTAGAATTGATGGTGGGGGCATCATTAAATATTTCTCTGCTTTTCTCTTCTTTCAGTCAAACCCTGAATTCAACCCAAACATCCCAAGAGTTTTTGAGTCAGATGTGAATTGTTTTATAGGTTATTTCATATCAAAAAGTAGAATTTATAACCCAGACTAAGACACAAGTTTATACATAGTAGCAGAAAGGAAATGTGGATTCTCGTTTACCACGCCTGCTATATAAAACTTACATGGAGGCAGCCTTGACAAGTGTAAAAGGAGTGGGATTTAGCGTGAGACTAACTAGGCTTGAGTTCTGTCTCTGTCAGGAGACTTGGGTATGAATTATTTGACTTTTGTGACTTGGAAATGGATTTTTGCCATAATAAATATTACTTCATTAGTAGCAACATTAATGACTTGGCAATATATTTAATACTATGAATGAGAAGTGACTTACAGACCAAAAAATAATAATTCAGCAATTATAGGTCCTTCATAAGCAAGTGGTTTAGGCACTAAAAGAATAAGGTTAAATATTAAGTGTTCTGAAGTTTCTTTTAGAACCTGTGTGGTAAAATCAGTGGTAATCTCGAACTGGTTTTGTGATTACAAACTGATGTGTGTTGTGATATATCCTTTAAATGTAAATTTTATTTGGATTCAACTGTGTTTACATCAAAGATCATATCACGTGAACAGAACTAGTCTGCACCAACCATGCCCCAAATCTCAATTGCTCTATGAACACTGACCATCTCTTAAGTCTTTATTTATAATCAGACATCTCTCTCCTGCTCCTGGTTTGTATGTGCTATTCCCTGAACATCCTACAGGGAACACTAACTCCAAATGAACAAAAGTGGATTCATCTGCCTTCCCTCCTTCGCCATCGCTCTTCTCCATCTCAGATATGAGCACTAGCAGAGGGCCAGTCGGAAACATGAGAGTCAATCTCAGTGTGTTTCTCCACCATCCCACATTCCACCGTGCAACACTGCCCATGATGTAACTCTCCGATTTATTCCATGTGTGCTGACCTAGAAGGTTCCTTCACCATCTCCCAGGACTGGTTAATGGTTTTCCCAGACCCAGTGTCACCAACCCTAGCCATTCTCTACATTGAACGCCCGGGTCTTCTTTCTCAAACATAAATCTGATCACACCACTCTCTTTTTCAAACCCCTATATTGGTTTCTTATTGTCTGCATAACAGTTTTCATTCCCCTTAGCATGGCATACATGACCCTCTCCATCTGGCTGCCTTCTACTGTTTCAGCTGCACTTCCACCACCCGATCATACGCAGAATGCAGCATAGCAATGCGACAATACTCGCCTTTTCTCTCTACTCATCTCACAGTTTTGCAGTCTGTTGCTTCTGTTTAAAACGTTCTTCCCTTCCTCCATGCTATCTGCCCGTTAACCTCTACTTACTACAATTTAACTAGTCTTAACCCTGCCACATATTGTTGAGCACTCACCATATGCCCATTACCTTTGCTATCACACATTCAAACCATTTCACGCACATGCCCGCTCCAGAGTACGTGTATTGTCATCGGCACTGGACAGATATGAAGAGAAGGTTCAGAGAGATTTTCATCCCAATGGCAGATGACTCACAAGTAGACTTAAACACAAGTCCCTGATACAAAATCCTGGCTATTTTCATTACACCAAGCTGCTTCTCCCAAATCCAAACAAATACCACCTCATTCAGGAAGTCTATCACTATAACTGTTATGGACGCAATGTTTGTGTCCCCCCAAAATGCAAATACTGAAATCGTAACCCCCAGGTGATGGTATTAGGAGGTGGGGCCTTTGGCAAGCAATTAGGTCGTGAGTGCAAAACCCTCATGAATGAGATTAGTGCCCTTATAGCAGACCCCAGAGAGCTCCCTCAGTCCTTCACCATGTGAGAACACAGCAAACAGATGGCCGTCTATGAACCAGGAAAAGGATCCTCACCAGACACCCAATGGTCTGGTACCTTAACCTTGGACTTCCAGCTTCCAGAACCGTGAGAAAAAAGTGTTTGTTGTTTAAGCCACTCAGTCTATATTTTGCTATAACAGCCTGAACTAACTAAGACAATAACTTCCCTCTTCTATGCTCACAAAGGACCCAGCACATCTCTGTGACAACTTGTCTTGATTATCTGCATACATGCCTGCTGTCCTACTGTGAGCTCCACGGGGAAAGAGGCTGCATTGTATTGATAATCATCTTCAATAATTCGCACAGTTACAGTAGTCCCTACTTATCTGCAGTTTCACTTTCCTTAGTTTCAGTTACCCTCAGTTAACTGTGGTCCAAAAATATTAAATGGAAAGTTCCAGAAATAAACAATTCAGAAATTTTAAATAGTGAGTTGCTCTGAGCAGTGTGATGAAATCTCCAGTCTTCCCGCCCTGTCCTGCCAGGAAGGTGAATCATCCCTTTGTCCAGTGGATCTATCCTGTAGAAGCTGCCCTCCCATTAGTCAACTTAGAAGCTGTCTCAGGTACTAGATGGACTACTGTGGTATCACATAACCTTTATTTTACTTCATAATGGCCCCCAAAACCCAAGTGTAGTGATGCTGGCACTTCACATACGCCAAAGAGAAGTTATTGTTGTTAATCTCTTACTGTGCCTAATTTACAAATTAAACCTCATCGTAGGTATGCATGTGTGGGAAAAACCATTGTATATGCAGAGTTCTGCACTCTCGTCAGCTTCAGGCATCTGCTGGGGGTCTTGGAATGCGTCCCCCTCGGATGGGGGGGAGGACCGTACCATTAACACTAGGAATTTGAAAATACTAAATGGTTGAATGAATAAATACATAGATAGCACAGAATAGAAAGCTGGAACAGAATGAGTGATGGCTTACAATTTGAACAGCTTTAACGGTGAAATAATGCTCTCTCTCCCCTAAAGATACCCATATGCATACATACACACACATGCCTACACCTAATCAGTACAAGTTCCTTTTTGTAAGGCAATGAACTCTTGTTCTCACAAAAAGGACATGTACTGATTACGTGATTTAATAATATATTAGGGAGACATTTGTAGGCTAAAGTTGTTGAAACATCAGACAGGGTCTGTATCAGCTCTCTGCTTTCCAAAGTAGCTTTAATTAAACCCTGCACATGCCACTCCTGTTCTTAATAAAAGCCACTCTTATTCTCCTCTTTCTGTGTTTTGAGTTCTGTCCCAGATGAAGGAACTATAATCCTAAATGAAGCATGCAGCCCAGGAAGATAAATCAGGGAGTCAGGGCTTTAGAGCAGGGCTCATTTTGTTGTTCTTATTATCCCTCTTGCCAAACATGCATCCTTTCAATGTGACTTCTGTCTTCTTCTCAACCATGCTTGCACACTTACCCACAGACTGACATTTTTCTCCAAATGCCTCACTAAATTGCACAATTCACCACACCACTTTAAACACCCTCACCTGTACATATCTCTTTAGACTTTTCTTCCTGTCGCCAAGAAATGTCAATTAAAGAGCTTCAAGGATGCTGTCTCAAGACCTATCTCCAGTAATTGTTCTTCTAAAATCAGAATTTGAAACCATTGCATGTCAGATTTGCAAATATTTCTGCCACCATGAGTTAGTCTGTTACAACTAGTACTTTGAATCAAAAATGTTAACATGCCGAATAGCCTTCAAGGGAACCATTTACTCTGTAGATGCTTCAGTCTAGTTGAATCAAATATCAATGTAAAGTAAGGAATGCTGCATCTAGGGGCTCAGGGTTTACATTTAAATTCCGTTTGTATCTGCCTATTATAACAGTGATTTATATAGTGGAGGAAACAAGAATAAATAGCTTTGTTTTCTCTTTTGAAATAAGTTATGAAGTTATATAACCTTTATATAAATTAATTATAAAGACCTTTAATAAGGTGGAATTTTCTACTCTGGATGCTATAATGCTTTCTTACAAGTATTTCATTATTTGTGGCATTTCAGAATTATCTCGTGGAAAAGAAGGAACTTCCTGTGTTTCTCCCTATGATCTGTAGGTAATGTTCTGCCAATTGGGCACAATGTTATAGGCAGTGTAGAAAATACTTTGCTTTAAGTGTCCTAAATCCCTCTCAAGGACTATCTTCTGGCTCCTTAACATATTAATGGTAATATATTAATTATTAGTGGTAATCCAAAGACCACTTCAATTTGCTCTTCTTTAGAAAGTCTAGGAGCCCCCAGTTAGGGAATGTTTCTCTCTAATGCTGATTTTAGCCACCAAGTCTTTTTGAATTTAAAGGTGCCCCTCAGAAAGCAAAACTGGCAACTCAAAGTAGACATGATTCAAAGCACAGAAGGTCAGTCAACTTACATACTTGTGGGGATAATCAATGTGAGGAATAAAGCTGTGTCAACACACGCTTGTGGAATCAGAGTTTGGTGAGTACTAAAGGAAGGAAGAGGGTCTGGTTCAGTGTGGGATGAATCAGGAGGAATTGGGCACGTCGGACTCTACGGATGGTGAATGGCAGTCTTCCCATCAGAAGCTCTGGGCTACCGATTCCTGAGCGGCAAAATGGGAAGACTGAACCAGAGACTCTTTTGACCTATTTTTTGGAGATTTTACAAATACTGCTTGCAGAAGCAGAGCTTATTTATATTTTTTGTTAAGCAAGCAGAAGATAAGATAGTCATGACTGCAGGTTTTTTTAAGGAACATTGCCTATGGAAAGCACTTACTGAATTACAAAGCATCATCCATTTTCACTTTTCAATGTATAACTGCATTGCCTATTTAAGATTGGCCATGTCTAATAGCAATGATTAATTTATATAGAGCAGGACATGTTTTACAAATGGATTTTAGAGAGCTGGGGATTTTCTAAATAAAAAAAAATTAAAAAGAGGAAATTGAAGTGAAGAAAAACAATATAAGGATAAATTTGATACATCTAATATTTTATACTTTCCTATACAGGTACCCAAGATTTGTGCCATATATTTAACTCAGCTTCTCAGAAAGCAAGGCAAAGGGAGGTAAATATTTATAAAATCTATTAAATGCAAAATCCTCAGTATGTATAACCATAGCTCACTAGACACAATTATTACTGGTTCTTTAATTTCCCCAATAACATCTCTTAGATAGGCCCCATAGGAATTTCATGTAATGTCTCTATAGTGATGCTAAATCCAAACCTACCATTATCTGATTATGATTTATAAGTAATCCGTTTACAACCTTTCTCTCCTACTAAAACGTGGGCTCCATGATATCAGAGATTTATTTTTTCAGTTTTGTTTACTATTTCATTCCTCGCACCTAAAACAGAACCTGGCACAAAGTAGATACTCAGTAACCATTTGTTGGAGGAACGCAAAAATGGACGAAAGTTGGCAATAGTTTGAATTTCTGTGTCCGGCTCAGCTCTTTATATTCGCACCCACAGAGGAGCGGCCAGTATATAATGAAGGTGTACGGCCTCGGGGTGGGGGGTGGGGTGGGCAGTAACCCTGGCTATCTTCTAGACCTGCCATTGATTTACCAGGAGACTTGGGACAAGTCTGTGCGCCCATCACCTTCCATTCCAGTGTCTATATGGTCCCCTCGTCTCTAACCTCTGAACTGATGAGTGTGCCCCTGTGTAGAAGGCATTTATGCAAAACTTCCTGGTTTGAACGCAATAAGCCAGTTACTAGCGTCTGTGCTCAGAACAGCGCTTGATAAAACTCAAAGCTGACGATTTGTTTTCAGGGAGTCCCATGCCCGCTGACCCCATTTTTTTCACTCCTTTTGCCTTCCATGACTTCTACTCTTATCCTTCACGCTGGCTTCTAAGTCCATCCCTTGAGACCAGCCCCACGGCCCAGGAGGCTCTGTGCCTTCTCCCACGCCTCTAAACTCAACCATCCTCTTTCTCGGTTTTCAGGATTCTGCCTGCAGTTCAGAGAGTTCTTGGCAGTCATCAGCACATGTTCAAAACTTTGCTTCAGTATTTTGTGGACTGGGCTCCAAGAATAATCTCGCACTGTCTCGAGCTCTCTGCATTTGGATGTGCCTGGTGGGTACATCATTAGACAAGAGGTCCAGTCTACTGAAGGAAAGTATAAGGACTATAGAAGTCCACTGAAAATAGATGGAGGGCCCGGGCAGGCCTGTGAATGCTGCTTCAGTCCTCACGCGGTGACATGCAATTTCTCCTACGAGTTAGCCAGAATGACCTGGGATGGCCCATCTGTCTGGTCAAGCTCGTCCCAGATGATTCTCTGGGTGGCTGCAGATGCACTGATCCTAGTGTCTGCAGAGGGTCTGTAGCACAGACACAAGGGATGGAAGGCCACGTCTTCATTTGTGCTTAAACACACGAGGAACCCAGGCACAGGCAGGGATCCTCTTTTCCTTACTCGTTGTTCTTAAGGGTGCGTTGAATATAATGATATCCCTACTTACCCATATTCTTTTGAAAGAGAGCCTTAGGGTCTTCCCTGACATTAAAGTTGAAGTTGCCCTTGACGTTAAGATGATTCCAGGGCCGGCCCGGCGGCGCAGTGGTTTAGTCCGCGCTTGGCAGCCCGGGGTTCGCTGGTTCGGATCCCGGGCGCCAGCCGATGCACTGCCTGTCAGCCATGCCGTCAGAGTAGAGGAAGATGGGCACGGATGTTAGCCCAGGGCCAGTCTTCCTCAGCAAAAAAGAGGAGGATTAGCAACGGATGTTAGCTCAGGGCTGGTCTTCCTCACCAAAAAAAAAAAAAAAAAAAAAAAAGATGATTCCAGATACCGCAGTGCCTTGGGCAAATCTCCATTCCTCTCTGGCCTTTAATTTCTGCATCTGGAAAAGGGGCAGTTGAATTGAACTGCATAATATCTAAGGTTCTTTACAATTTTAATTTTCTTCCATGTAAATTTTCATGATCTGGCTTCATAGTCTTAGGTTTATAGGAACTGCATTATGATTATATCAGTGAAGGTGGGGACAATTAGATAGTTTAACATATGTAACAATTCACATGTAAAGAGTATTATAATTAAATGTGCGACCACGTTTATCTAATAAAAACGTTCTGACTAGTTGCCTTAGGCACGGCATGAAGAATAATAAGGAATAATGTACCAGGACTGCCCTTGAGGATCATATATAGTCCAGTGGAGAACAAAATACACACATCAGTAACCACGTTGTAAAGCGTCATGTGATGTAAGGCATTTGAGTGGCTCAGAGAAGCAGCCAGAAGCGCCGGGGAAGGAAGACATTTTGTTTGAAAGTGTCAGTGAATATATCAGGCTGGAGGAAGCATGGAGCTGGACCCTGAAAATGAGCAGGGCAAATCCGTGGAAACCAGAGTCCAGACTTCTCACCCTGAGTGATTCATCCATGCTGAGTCACAGGGGGAACGTGGACGGGAGTGGTGGGAGAAGACGGAGGTTCACGTAGGAGCCGAAAATAAGGGGTGGGAACGGAGCAGTGGGACATCAGCTGGGGTCCTCCTGAGAAAAGTCTCAGCCTCTGATCACAGTGCTAGATCTGATGGGGAAGCAACAGGCAGGTGACTCTTTTTGAGAATATTATTGATTTTTACAAATAGATAACCAGATATTAGTATAATTTGAATCAGAGTAAACAGGGGGTTAAAGGTGTTTGTTAAGTGGCCTTCATGTTTCAACCAATTAATATTGTCCTTGTGTATGGATGTTATTTTGGCAATTATTAAGCAACCATCAACTCACCCTTTTTTCCAACACCTCCACTGCTAACAACCTCTCTTTTTTCCTCTGATAGTAAATATCTAAAGTTTATCTGGTCTTTAATCTGATTGGTCCAAAAATCAGATTTTTTAAAATGTGACATTTAAGAGTATATGTCTATTTTATTTGGGGAAAATAAAAGCATAGAAGAACGGACACACACAAGAGCAAAGACCCTGATATGTGAGCTGTGATGTTCAAAAGTCAGTTCTGTCTTTCATCCAATAGGAAACCAAGTGTAATTCCTTGGTATCTGTACAGCCACCAGTGAGTGATGTGACTTTTATAAATGTACAAGAGCTGAATTATATTGACTACTCTGACTATATTAATCTTGCTTCTACAACACTGTTATTGATTAATAAACCATTTTGTTGCACTTCTAACTAGTTCTATAACCAATGTCTCTGTGCATTTAAAAAAAAACATCATTTTTTTTTCTTCGAGGTCCTAGGGAAGGATTTGTTCTGTGAAGACCTCGAGAGATTGTTATTTTTGAAAATATAAATCAAACTTAAAACTATCCTAATTTTAATAAATTCTACAAGCTGTTTTAAACTGTGAAATTTTGAGGTCATCAATATATCAAATCCTAATTAAACATTAGGTATACAAACATATTGGCAGAGCATGACACAAATAAAACTAATTTGCTGGATTTTGTTTATGCCCCTGGATACAAATACGGTTCTTCAAATGTGCTGGTAAAACCCCAAAGTGCCTGTTTTCATTAATGCAGATTGCTTCATATCATTGTGAGAGGAGGTGACTTGGCCTCAGGTCCCATCGACATTTGTGGGGACCCTGGATGGAATGCAATAAGGGGCTCCTTATTTCTAAAAGCTCCCCTGGGTTTCATCACACATCTCCTCAGATTGTTTTGATGACAGTGGTCACTGAGAATTGCTTAGAGGGGCCTGAGAGATAGATGTTTGTGATTATAAAAAGAGAAGGAAGGAAAAATGAGAGGATCAAAGAATGCTCTTGCTGGCGATAAATGATCCATTCAGGGCAAGTTTCTCTGAACTTATTTGAGTCCTAAGCGGCTCTGATCAGTCTCCTTTCTAAAATCATTCCTAAGTAACAACTGTGATGATTTATGTAGGAATCTAATTATAGGGACCTCAAGAGTTTAATGATGACAGGACATTATTTTAAAAACTGGATGTTGAAAATAAAAATATCAAAAGTCCTGCCAAAATTAGACATTAGGTTTAGCAAAATATTGACTCCACTTGACCACTGTCTACAGATATAACCATCCATGCCTAATGTTGCTAAATCTTTCCAGGGCTTTCAAAATGGATGGAAATAGGATTTTGGTGTAATAATACACAGATCAAGAGTTCATAATTTTGTACATGCTACACAACTATTGTCTTCTCTTTTATTATTAAATTCTGGCTGCTTTTAAAATTATATGTATCATCATACAATCACCAAAAACATACATATGTGAGTAAAATATTTTTTAATCATTCTAACTATTTTAATTACTTGAAACCATGGGCAGTTTTAATATGTAAACAAATAATATAGATGTTATTTTATCATATAAAACTTTAGTGCACTTAAAATAGGTAGTGTGCTTTTTATGTAAGCCACTCTTTTTGAATAGTGAGAAAGAACCACATTTTTAAAGAAGGTAATAACATTTAAACATGACATGCCTCAAAGGAAAAACAATTTTCCTGAATATGTTCAAAACTGTTAAGAAACAAAAGGAACTAGACTTATGTTGATATCATTTGAAGCATGACAGATTTTCTGGGTAGAGGATTATTGAAGGCAGTGAAAGCAGTCAGAAAGTTAGAACCTAATTTTGTTTTATTCTCTATAGACATAGACTGTTTTTCTGGTGTCCTTGAGCCAGAAAGCCTTCTTCTACTCAACCAATGGGGTTTCCAGAAGTGAAGGCACTAACCCTTTTTCTCTTCTGATTTGGGCAAGGATAGAAGGGCACGGCTTTAGGAGAGGACGTCAGTGGGAAGTGGCAGAGCACGGTGGGAGGCGGTGAGCTGGGGAGTGGAAGAGCAACACCCTGACTGTGAGGCTTGGGGCAGATATTGAGTCAGTAGACAAAGGAAATGTATACACATACAGCACAATTTGGTGTGAGGCAGGGAGTATTTAGTCTCTGGGAGAAAACAACGTGTGCAAGAGAGACAATGTGGACAAGCAAAGATGCAAAGAAGACCATACAGAAAGCAAATTTTACAGATTTGCTGCCAGAGAAGCAAAATCTAGTACTAACCAGAGATTGTCATTACAGAGACAATCTGTGAGTTTCTGGCAAATGCCTTTTGTATTTATTCTCCAGTAATATTGAAACCCCCATGGCTTCCTAATATATAAAGCTGTTTTGCATGTCCTTGCATTGCACATTTTCTTCATGTTGACCGTGCATCCCTCTGGGCTCCGTGCATGGCCTGGGCATCAATTCAGCAGTCTAGGTGGGATCCCCAAAGCCTATGGCCTTATCTAAGTGATTGAGTCCTGAAAAACCGTGCCGGATCCAAAATTTGAAATGAAAAACAGCAAAATTATAATCAAAAAATGTTATGTCTGCAACACATACATTATGTCAACTTTATTGTTTGTTATATTTATAATTCTTAATTTCTGTAAAATTCATTACATTTACACCAGTTCAGATGTTATATTTTCTCCCTTCCCTACTTGCTTAGTTAAATTACCTATAGCGATTGCTGGGAAAGCATAGCCAACCATAATTACTATCTTAGGAGAAAAATTGTAAATTTTCAAAAAAAATTAAAACAAAACAGATCGTTTTCATGTGGATATGGATTCACTGAATGTATTTCATAAAACCTGTGTGTTGAGTGTGGGAGAGTGGTCCACACGGAGGCCCTGAGGATTTGAAAACGGCTGTACCCTCATTTGGGGACCTGGTGAACAACTCCTTCAACACCCTCCTCAGGTGTCACCTCTCCTGAAGAGCTTTCCTAATCCCCTCAGACAATTAGCTACTCTTTTCACTCCATTTCCCTCGTATCTGCCACATTCTGTGGTGATTCTTACTTACAAGTATGCCTCCCCTCCCAGATTATGAACTTCTTGGGGTTAGGATCCACATTTTGTTCTTTTTGTTCCCAGAACCTTTCAAAGTTCCTGAAATTTTATAAGATTTAATAAACATTTGTTGAATTGAACTAAATCTAAAGACAAAACCACCACCAACAAAAAAAATATGGAAAGAGACAGCATTTCAAGACCTAAAAATAGTAGCAACAAAACCAAAGCATAGATCTAATGTTCACCCTCTGGGCTAGAGAACTTTCGCCATCACCACCACTATCACCCCAACAAGGAAGGAGCGAGATGCTCTTATCACTCAACCAACTTGTACTGAGCATTTATTCTGTATCATGGACCATATTATTTGATGAGGACAGAGAAACAAGCATATATTTTAGTTTATAACCAGTAGTGAAAACATAATGAAAACATAATCCTTAATATGCAACAAATAGTACAGTAGTGAAAGATACTCAGTAGTTTGGGAGAACTGAGGAATTAATTATTTTTCTTGTAAAAGGTTCAGGGAAACTTCACAGGGCTGGTAGGATTTGCACTGAGTACAGAAGAGTAAATAGGACTCCACTCGCTTAGAATGGAGAGCTGGTCTGTGACAAGCAAGGGGGAAAAAAAATAAAAGCAAACGTAGGGTAGGGTGAAAGATCCCAAATAGTCCTGCCTGACTGCAGCTGAGGATAACTAGCAATCACAGGAGGGGGAAGTGGACTTGTGGGCGGTCCCAGGAGGTCGGGTCTTGAAAGCTACGCTTGTACTTAATTCTATAGCAAACCATCAAATGTTTCATTTTTGCCTGTGGGTGGGTGTGTGTTTGTATGCATATTTACATATATGTCTCTCATACAGGTACACAAGTAGAACTACATAGTAATGTACATAATGCACACATAAAAATGGAAATTTATGTATGTGTGAAAAGGGCGATTTCTGAAACCAGATAGTTTTAATTCAAATCCCAGCTCTGCCCCTTAATGACTGAATGATCTTGGGCATGCTACTTAACCACTTTCTGCCTCAGTTTACTCACCTGAATGAAGGGAATGGTAGTAATGACCTCATGAGTTGTCATGAGTTGATTCAGGTACAGTCCTACAAGAAGGCCTAGTAGAAACGTGCCAGCAGTCCTATTCATGGTCTTTCCAAGGAGAGTGTGAGCACTTGCAGGCAGGAATAGTTTCTTATATTTAGATCTTTCAAAGACAGAAGCGTTCATAGGAATTCTGTTAACATTTGTTGATTAAGTGTTACACACAGGAAAATACTAAGAATGTTCAGATAAATTTCAAACTTTTGTCTGATCTGTCCTATTCCTACCTCTTCCATGTTCTTTATTACTAGGTCAAACTATTTTGCATTTTCTCCTGGCTGTGCATTTGGTCACTTTCTGTGTCCTCTGTTTGCAGTGCATGAGGCACGTGCTGTTTCTCTAAGACCCATTGGTATACTTTGCTACCTTCTACAACTCGTCTCAGCCTGGTGTCCTCATCTGTTAGTATCTCCTCTCCCCATTCTCAGGCTATAAACTCATGGTAAAAAAGATGTTCTCCAGGCCAGCAACCCAAACACCTAAGGTAGGGCCTTGCACAAATATGTGTTGAATAAGTGTTTGTCCAAAGTGGGCTGTATTAAGATGCTACGGGTCATGCCAATTTCTTTATTGATACGCTCTGCTATTTCTTTCTAAGTTGGTAATTATGGTTTTGTATGTTTAACGGTAATTACTCTTTCTTGTCTGATTTAGTGGTCTCCTCTGAGAGAGGATCCTGTTACTCCCACTTCCCATTCCTGAACATTCTCAGGTTAATTTGTTATTTGCTCTTTCCTCCATGCCCCTCCCTGCTCTTGTCTTTGGCTCTCATGTTTTTCGCTCTCAAACAGAGGGAACTTACACACTTTCTTCACAAGAACCAGTTTGTACAATTTCAGGGAACACCCTAGAAGGAAATGTAGCAAACATAACCAGAGAAGCTATTTTTGTCATGCGAGGAAGACAAAATGAATCAGACTAGACTTGATTAGTCCTTCTCTCTGGTGCATCAGAAGGTAGGTAACAAGATCTTCGTGAATTGCTGGACTTAGTCAGAGTAAATCAAAAGGACAGATGACATTGTTTGAAAGACTTCAAAGTCTTAGAACTACATCAATACCTGTGGGGAATATTTTGATAAGAGGCGTTTCCAAAACCAACTGTTGGATTTCTTTTAAGGAGGAAATTATCTCGAAGAACAACTCTGAGGGGTTTAGATAAATATTTTTTATAGAAAATTCCTCCATGAATTAAAAAAGTCTCTGTTCTGGTTTTATCAAATTAGCTTGTCTTGGTCTTCATCAGAGAGATTTTTGATGTGTAGAGGCAAATCCTTCCAAGTTTAACCATTGTATTGATTTAGAGCGAGCCTAATTTAATCATGTGTTTTTTCTTTTTATCTTTCTAAATGTATTTATTAAACTTGTGTAATTACACTTACAACTGAGTAAACAAATACTGTGAAATAATGCCTAAAGCAATAAAAAAGCATTAAAAATAAAAATAACTTCTGAAGAGTAACTTGGAAGTTTGGGGAATTATTATTTAAAATGTTTTTTTAGTTAGCTTTTTAAATTTCAATCTGCTTTCTGCCGCTTTAAATTTACTCAAGGAATTTGAAAGAAAAAGCACTAGGGAAAGAAACACTCGCTGTGTAGCACCATCTTAAACACCTGCAAATAAAGGTGATGGCTGCTTCGGAAGATATTTAAGGTGTTCGTGGTGAGCACTTTCCATTAGGCACCATAAAGCAACACCTATTAGGTGTTAAAAACATGTAGGAAAGCATCAATGCCCAAGAAATAAACATGTCACAACACATTGGCTTGAGATGGTTCTCAGGAGGAAGTTGGAAGCTTCAGCATGGCCTGCACTTGAGAACACGTCAGCCAAGAGTAACTTCCACAACTCTGACCTCTGAGAGTCAGCAAAAACAGAATCCATGACCGCGCAGCTAGAGATGCTTCTTGGAACACCATGGATTGCAAAGTACATGTGCTTTGGGTCATGCATTTTGCTTACAACTTTAGTGTTATCATTTACTGAGTGGTTTTCAGCAAATTACATACTATGCCCCTGTTAACTCACCAGCAAAATGAGGGTAAATACCTACTTTTTATTCTTGAATCTGGTACAATATCTGATACAAGACAGGTTCCATTACTGGAAGTTCCTGTTACTATTATGAAATTTCCAATCACTTTGTTGAGGCTGCTGAGATATCCTGGCTCTCTTATTTTCTACTTCCTTCTCCAATAAGAGGGCAGGTGCTTGAGAGTGAAGACTCTATATACCTTCTATTATGTTCCCACAGTGCTCAGTAGAGTAAACTGGTGCACATTTAAGTAGATGAATGTGTTTCACAATAGCTGGTAACACACAAATAATCCATAGCAAATCTTAGAAACGATGTTGAATCACCTGCTTTGGCAGTCCATCCGCCCCGCGGCTTCTCAACTCCAGGCAGCTCTGCAGTGGTTGTTCCCACCCAGAGAGCCCCCGAGAGGAGGACTTTGGAGCCACTGGTATCTCTCCAAGGACTCTGAACCTCTCAGTCACACAACAGCTTTGCTCCAAATATGGGCTCTCCTCTCTCTCAAACTTGAGCTTGACCCAGAGTTTCCCTTGCTGAAGAGCAAATCCTTATTCCTCCATTAATTAATCAAAAAGGGAATAAATTCACTGCTGTTTTTCTCCTTTTGTTTCCTTGTCTCTGAGCTTCTGGTTGTTACACTAACAAGACGCTTAGTTTTAATAATGTAGGTGAAACTGAAACACAAATTGAATCAGATTTTATTTGTCTCCTTTGCCAGATTTGAGCCAATATAATTCTTGATATGATGTCTCAAGTATCAAAAAAACAATTTGAATAATTTTGCAAACCTGGAAGTAGAGTTGTGTTTCACGGTCGACTGACGGCTGAGCTCCTGTATTTAGTCAGGAGCCAGCGTGTTAATGTTGCCACTGAGGCAGGCTTGTCCCAGTGAGAGCGGGCCATGAGCCCCAGTCCCACTCTGGGACCCCACACAGTCCCTGCGAAGAAAACCTCTGACATGGGGCCAACCCCTTAGGAGCATCAGTACCCAGGACGTTTGTCACACCAAACCTGAATCCGTGAAGTCTCCCCACACTGTGTTCTGAAATCCTCCTGCAGAAAGAAGTAATCGTTGAAGATCTACCTTGACTAGAGCAAAGTAAATGAAAGGAATGGGACATACAGTGTCCAAGGTCTAGTTTTGAATCTTGGTTCTGTCATTGGTTAGCCAGATAAACCAAGGCCATTTGTCTAGCTTCTATAAGTCTGATTTTTACCCTGAAATTGAAAATATAATTATTTTCCTGATTAGCTTATTATGAAAAACAGAAAAACAAAAAATGTCCAGCATACTGCTTTTCACATGGCAGTTACTAAAGAGTTTCTTCTTCTTCTATTAAAAGAAAACTCAGTAGCTCCTTTACACCTCTGGGCAACTTAGATTTTTGATTAGTTATGTTTTAAACTGAAGTGAAAATATTCCTGAGGGCTTCAGTTGGTCTTGGTTTAATCCTTCAGGCCAGAGGGCATACGTCTAATCCTTTTTTTCACTTGATTGTCCTTGACATATGAAATCAGTTTTTGTGTTCTCCTCAGCCTATTTTTCATCAAGCTAAGGGGTGGGAATTTTTAAAACTAATTCTTAAAATCTATGGTTTAAGATTTCTAACACTTTCAGTTCTTCACATCTGCACAGCTTCTAGTTTGTAGGGATCCCTCTTAGCAGTGCACACCTGGCCTCATGGAGATATTTTGGCTGCAGGCAAAAGGTGCTGATGTATGAGCCACACCCTCCTCACCCCATCCTAGGTATTTGGAACTTTGTGGGCTGGTGAACGATAGAGCCACCACTAGAGAGGAGAAAAAATGATTAATATACTGTGGAAAGCATCGTGAATATAATCAGTTAGCTGAGTCCAAGTCATCAGGAGGAGACTTTAAACGCCTCTATTTATTCAGAACAAGAGTTTCTGGGGGCGGGGGAGTGGAATTAAAGTTTGAAAGAGACATAGGAGATATTGTCAACTAGATTTACCAATTTGCAATGCCAGTGAGTTTTAAGCAAAATGAAAAACATCCATGGAACTCTGGATATTTAAAAGCTTTGCAACTGTTAAATACCTGAATATTTCTAAGGAATTTTTAGTGATTAAAACATCCACGTTGGTAAAATTTAAGTGTTATTAGGTCAATCACTACAAATGCAATGGATGAGTAAATGTGCGTGAGCCTTGCTGTGGGCTTCCGTGAGCATGGAGGGACCCCCACCTACATCCGTGGGCACACCGTGACAGCAGCCCTAGTAAAGCTGACGAGGAGGCCATCTGCCCTTCACTGTTTTGCTAACTTGGCGTGGGAGATTGAAAGACTTTCACTTTGGAGTAAAGGCGACCTGGGATTATGTTGAGCTTGTTTCTAATGACAGTGATAACTTTGGCAATTTTCTAAAATGTGTGAGCTTCGTTTTGTATACACGTGAAATCGGGACAATAACACATCTTAAGAATCATAAAGAATGTGTACATAGCACCTCGTCCCTGGAGCCTCCTTTGTTCTTATGAGCAAATCCCCATGATGCCACCCACAGCTGGTCTTTAGGTAACAAGAGGACATAGCAAGAAGGTAGAAGACCCTAAAAATGTGTCTTCCTTTTGCTGTTCAAGAAAAATTTTAGGTTTGTTCATTCTCTAAAAGCTAACAAACAGAAAATCATTTCATTTTGGTTTGCAATAGTCC
Source organism: Tapirus indicus (assembly GCA_031878705.1). NCBI lineage: Eukaryota > Metazoa > Chordata > Mammalia > Perissodactyla > Tapiridae > Tapirus > Tapirus indicus. The sequence goes on along the minus strand of CM062923.1, from coordinate 3,857,161 downwards.
TTCCAAGCGCTACTATATGCAAGGCCTGTTCTCCGTGCCGAGAATACGGAATAAAGAAGACAGATGAAGAGCTTGCCTTCTAATGAGTGCAGACTGACCATACACAGGTAAACCCACAAGGAGGGGGTTTTACACTGACAAATTTAGTGAACAGATGAAATCTGGAGGTGATACTTTAGATTAGGAGGCCAGAAGAGAGGCAGTGGCACTTGAGATGAGAGCTCCCTGGCGACGAGCATATTGTCATGGTAAATCCAGGAGATAGAGTCACGATGATGACACTTAGTCCGTGGGGCTCATGGTTTATTGGAGGAAACATCCACGTTAAAAAACAATAATGATAATTGTGATACATCGTCACTGTGAGTGAATCTGACTCTCGCCCATAGTGGGCCCAATGGACCAGCCATGCCAAAGGGAGAGTGTTCATAGTGGGCCACATGGACCAGCCATGCCAAAGGGACAGTGTTCATAGTGGGCCACAAGGATCAGCCATGCCAAAGGGAGAGTATTAATGGTGGCCCACATGGACCAGCCATGCCAAAGGGACAGTGTTCAGGGCAGCCCATAAGGACCAGCCACACCTAAGGGAGAATTTTTTAATGATGTGAGTGAAATGAGGAAGTACAACTAACTGCACCTGAAACCAAAGGCCACTCTGTGGTGGTTGATAGCACAGACATTGAGTCAGTGAGAAGGAACAGAGGACAGTTTACCTGCGACTGCTATGGGCATGTTCCTTATCTGTATCAGCCTGTCTTTCCTCATTTGTAAAGTGGAGATACTAATACACAATTCTCAATGTTACTTTGTTGTGAGAATGTTCATAAAATAGTGTAGAATTTTAAATTTGTATATCATGATATTATCCATGTACATGCAGATACATTATCTATATGTAGATATGCACATATATACACACATTACATAAAATATCACACATTTTTAATGAGGTGATGTAATAAAAAAAAATACATTCACATAGCTGACCTGTGAAGGAGATAAGAAGGGTTTTTCATTAGAGCAAAGGCAAGAAGCCCAATTCCCTAAATCCATTTTGGAACATTTTTTCTTAGGCATTTTGCTGGTTTACCTACTAATGTAAGCAAGACAGTCCTTGCTGCCTCAGGACTTACAGTGATGAAGTTTCTTACATGACATTGATAAAAAGGAAATTCTTTCTGATACGTTGTGATTATCATATTTTTATGATAATCTAGATCTATCATTACACGTCATTTTTCCAATTTTTAAATAGTGAACATATATGAAGCAAAAGGAAAAAAATGGAGGTCCTGTGAAAAATGGTCATGCCTTCCAATTATATAAAAATATTGAAAAGCTTTTAGATTTCCCACATGATTTTAGCACAGGCAAATTCAACATCAAACCCACACTAAGGTAAAGTTGCGTTTTAATTGCAAGCATATGTATTTTTAAGGATAATCCAATTTGTGGGAGACTATAAAAAAATGGGAAAACAAGAGTAAATGACCAGGCTCTTAAAATGCTTAGAAGATGGCAATTTCTATGTAACAAACCATATTCATTGTGCTCCTAAAACTACTTCCTCGTAATGGATACAGGAGATTTTTAGTACATATATTCTGGGCTTCAGATCAAAACTGGGTAAATACAGGAGGTTTTCTTAGACCTTAATCTTGAACTCTTCAGATCATTCTGACCTGAAAATAAGCTCCTTTAAACCGTAAAGGATCCTACAAAAGGATTTCAGACCACGCTGGTGGCGTGATAGCATGATTAAATCATTGATCTAGCTGAAGGACTGCAGGCCATTAAGAAAGAAACTACTATTGAATCGAATCAGCAAAACCCTTTAATTACTGATTAAAGATATAAGGAAGTGACAGGGGCTACAGTTTAGCCTGGGGCTTCATCATTCCCTTTCCTTGTAATTGGTAGACTTCTATCACGGTTCTATATTTTAAACGGTTTTTTAGTTAAGGAAAATGAAAGAAAGGAAGAAATAAAAGCCCTTAAATGTTATAACTGTGCTATGTACACATACATACTCATATGTATCATTATATCATCTATCTTTCCATCTACCGTACCATGAGTATACATATAAAATACATACAGCAGAGAGCTTTAAATGGAATATAATATAATAAATACAGCAGTTTTCTTTGGAGAGTGAGATGAGTGATTTTTTTCATCTTCATATTTTTTGTGTTTTTCCTGCCATAATGAAGATATATTACTTTTATCATTTGAAGAAAAGAAACCTTAATATCACGTTTTTTGCTACTAACTTCTTCAGACTTTCCTGACCCACAGAAATCCTTCAGAGCTGACCACTTATCAAAGTCATTTGTATAATCCTTCCCTTGCTATTGACAAGCGCCATATCCTATTAGTACTTAAAAATGTATCATTCCCTGTAACTCGGTGTCAAGATACATGATATTTTCTAGGGATTAATAATTTTGTATCTTTCCTGAATTTCTAGTAGTGTTTCTAGTCCCACCCCACACACACATTTGTATATTTAAACTGAAGTAGAGTGTTTGGCATCTAGTAGGCAGGTGACAATTGCACCCTGAGTTTTATGAAGGGGGTAAAAAAGCTGCTTTTTTCCCTTTTCTTTTTATTGTAGGGGCTTCTATATTTAGCAGCAATCATTTCTCTTATGTGTAGGGAAAATAGTCTGGGTGGGACAAGTCTAGACGCAGGGACACCAGGAAGGATACGGTCAACATTTGACATTGTTTTACTCGGGGGTGACACCTTTATTGCTCACTCTCGAGCTGGTATTTAACCCATGTGTCACTGGTTACTTCTCTGTTATGACTTGTGTCCCTGAGCCTACTGCAAGCTCCCTGGGAAAAAGGACCATACTTCCTGCTCCCGGGTTTTCTGTCCCCGGCACAAGCCCAATGCTTCTCCTCGTCTCCTAGAAGCCCAGAAATTGTTCTACTCAGTGTCATTCAGTCCAGTGTAGTCCATTTTACACCCAAATGCATTAATTGTATGTATTTTTCCCCTCCTTTAATCATATAATAGAGTAGAAATCATTTACAGATTTCCTAATTACAAATCACACGTGTAATCCTGGGTAAACTCAATTTGCCCAAAATTAGTATTTTGCGGTATATATTGCACTATCTGGATTGTTATATTTTCTTTAAGATTTAAAAATTAATTGAAGTTTATTTTGAGTTTGGCCAATAATAATCTCTTTACTACACTCAGAATTCTTCCCCAAGGCTGGTTTTGGTAAGAAGGTTATGCTCTTCTCATAAATCAAAAGTCATACTGTCTCATTTTCTAGTCTCTGGAAGAGTCTCCATAAGATGGAATCTAGTTATTGTGAGTATTCTTTTAATAAAATCATTTTTACATATATCCAGCTTCTTGTTTTCTCTGTAGGCATGTATTTAAGCTACTGACTCAATTTCTTTAATGTTAAATAATTTTTCCTCTATTTCATCTCATCCATTTTAAGTTAAACATTTTCTAGGAATTTGTCCATCTCTTCTAAACTTTCAAAATGATTGACATGAGAGTTTTGATGGCACTTTCCTATCTTTGAAAAGTCAGCCAGATATGTAGCTGTGGCCCCTTTTTTGTTATCCATATTATTTGTGACTTATCTCTTTGATGAATCACACCAGAGGTTTGTCGATTATTTAAATAAACTTTAAAAAAAGTTTGGGTAGTTTTAATACTTTTAGATTTATAGAAAAGTTGCAAATATAGGACAGAGAATTCCCGCATGCCACCTTCATATATTTGTCACGTGAAAGTTCAACATGAATACAGTGTTATCAGCTAAACTCCAGATATTATTCAAATTTCACTTTTTTAAAAAATAATGTCCTTTTTATGTCCCAGGATCCCATCCAAGGCACCACACTATATTTAATCGTCATGTCTCTTTAGCCTCCTCTGGTCTGTAAGTTTCTCAGACTTGTCCTAATTTTCATGATCTTAACAGTTTGGAGGCCAGGTATTTTGGAGAATAGTCCTCACTTTGGGATTAACTGATGTTCTTCTCATGGTCAGCCTGGGGCTGTGGGCTTGGGGGAAGAGTCCCACAGAGAAGTGCCCTTCTCATCACATCACATCAAAGGTCCACGTCATCAACACCTTGTCCCTGCCCCTGCCACCCGCGACCACCAGGATGGGGGAGCACTTGCCAGATTTCTTCATCATGAAGTTTCCTTTTATCTGCATTCCATACTCTGTTTTTTGAAGCAAGTTACTAAGTACAGACCACACTGGGGCTGAGAGTGAGAGGTGAGATGGGGAACTGAGCTTCACCCGCTAGACGGGGCACGATCCATATATACTCTTCGGAATTCTCCTGTAAGGAAGAATTGTCTCTTCTCCCATATTATTTATCTAGTCGTCTGTTCATGTCAGTATGGACTCAGAATATGTATTTTATACTATTGGTTGTAATCCAATGCTATGTTATTTATCTTGTTTCTCTAATTGTTCTACTTTGGCCTTTTGGGGGCCACTTCAGGTTGCCCCCTGCGTCCCTTTAAGAAACCCTATCCTTCTGTTTCCTGAGCACTTCCTTTCTTTGGGTGAATGTGAGATGATCCAGGTACATTTTTATTTTCCTTGATCCAGCTCTAGAATCAGTCATTTCTCCAAGGAGCCCACAGGGCTGTTAATAGTTCTGATTTTCTAAGTTTAATTTTCTAATTTAATTGCTTTGTTTTCAAAGAATATGCTCTGTACTATACTGTTTTGTTTTTTATTTTCAAAATTTGTTAAGTCTTGCTTTATGGTCTAGCATCTGGCAAATTTTGTAAATGTTTTATTATGTGTGCTCTGCAACAGCATTAGATAATTGCTAGGTGCAATATTTTATGTACATCTAATAAATCAAGCTTGTTGATATTTATTTACCGCTTTTATGTATCATTTTAACCTTTGGATGTCCTTAAGCTATTAACTGAGAGACAGTTTCATTGAAATCTTCCAGTATGATGCTGGGTATCATATTTGTGTTGTAATTCTATCATATTTTCTTTTTGTTTACTTGAGGCCATTTAATGAGTGCATATAAGAAGGGCCTGTGACATAATATGCAGGGCCCAGTGCAAAAGGAAAGTGTAGGACCCTGGTCGTGGGCGGGGAGGTTAATATCTTATCCCACCAGCCCGCCACCCTGACCCACAGCAGAAAGGCAGCTTCCAGTGCATCGCAACCTCATACCAGGACATGACAGGTACCTGGATTGAGGGTGAGCAAGAGACCCCATCAAGTCATGTGCCACATGCACTGTGGTACTGCCCTCTGCCCTGCTCTTTGACATCATGGGGCACACGCCCAGACCTTCCCATGCCCATGTCCAGTCCAATTCTAGGGGCAGAGGGCAATGGCAGATGTGGACATCCCTCTACTGATCTGACCCAGGAAGCAGGGGAGGGAGGAAGCCAGGTGGGGACCAGGGCTCCAGGGGACATGTGTGAGGACCTGAGAATTCATCCCTGGGAGATGGGGAGGCAGTGCTAGGCACGAGTGAGCTGAAGCAGCAAGCCCCTGACATACACGCCATTGTTTTATTGAATTTCAGTCCAGAAAACATTCAAATTTAATATTATTAAAAATTCAAAAATGACTAATGCAAAGCACTAAAGCCCAGATGTGGGGCTCTTCGGAGTGCAGGGCTCTGAGAACCGCACTGGGGCATACCCATGAGGCCGGTCCTGCCTGAGCGGTTCGTACTGTATTTCCTGTTGAATTTTTAAACTTAATTTTGTAATGAATCTGTCTATCCATAAAAATAAATTTTATCTTGACATTTAATCAGCGTTTTTTGGTTATTATTTGTCCAATATGTCTTTATCTTTCACTTTTATCAATTTTTGTTTCTTTAAATTGTGCATTGCAAAGTCAGTATATAACTTTGTTTAGTATTTTTTTTGTTTATTAAATCGGATACACTTTTATCATATTAGCATTTTCCATTTATTTTGATTATTGAATATTTTGCTCCACACATTTTACTGTGCTCTCTACTCTCATGATTTCTCAATACATTTTTTCATTTTTCCCCTTTTTTAACTCAATTGAGCTTAAAAAATCAATTTATTATTCCATTTCCCCTTTTCCTGACAAAATGTAAAACTTCTATTTTTATATATTTTGTTACTCTTTAATTTTGTCATGCATAATTAACTAATTCTGAAGTCTGTGTCTTAAGCCCATTCCTAAATAACAAAATAGCTTTAGAATCTGTGTTGCTGATTCTTCTTCCCAACAACCCCAACTCTCTGCACACATGCAATTATCATTGGTGATTTCAGTCTGTTGGTAGTAATTGTTTTTATTTATTTCCATTAAAATACCTTTATTTTACTTTCATCCATAAAATCATTTTCTGCATATGTAATTGAGAATTGGCATTTATTTTTATCTCATCATCTTGAAGACATAATGCCTACTATCTCCTGGCTTCCATTATTAGATTGAGGTGTAATGAAAATCTAATTGTTTTTTTTTCTTAGTAAGAAATCTATCTTTTCTCTATTTAAAATTTCTCTTTGACTTTTGAGTTCTGTGGTTTCACTACAGTTGGTCTAAACATAGTTTTCTTTTTATTCATTCTGTTTGGTACATGTTGTCTTTCCTGTAACTGTGGATCTAACTGTGGACTCATATTTCATTAGTCCTGAAAAAGTTCCTTTTGTTGTTTCATTAAATATTGTCATTCCTCTATTCTTTGTAGTCTCACCTTCTGGGAGACCCTAATGGTTGATAGAATTTCTCATGTTGTCTCATTATCTCCTGAACTTTCCTTCTTATTTTCTGACTCGTGTCTTTCGGCTGCATTCTAGATAATTTTTGTGGGTTTATCTGTGAATATGCTTTTTCTCTCTAGTTTAATCAGCTGTTTAACAATTAATTGAGTTATTCTGCCTCACATATATGTATATATATTTTATGTATATCACCTACACATATATTTATAGATGAATAGATCTATATCAGTCTATATCTATCCATCTATCTATATCTATATATACATATTTTATTTGGTCATTTTTCAAATGTCTTGTATTTTAGGATAATTTCTTGTTGCTTTCTCAATTCAACAATTTAAAAAAATATATACATATCTGACATGTGCAATACTAAGTAATATCTATCTTATAAGTCCAATACCAGGAGTCTAAATGTGGTGCTTGCATTTCCAGCTGACTCTCCTGCATGATGACAGCTCTTTTGTATGTTTCCTGATATTTTTAATTAATTTATTTATTGTGGTGAGGAAGATTGGCCCTGAGCTAACATCCATGACAATCTTCCTCTATTTTTTATGTGGGATGCTGCCACAGCATGGCTTGATGCATGGTGTATAGGTCCACGCCCAGGACCTGAACCCACAAACCCCAGGCCACCAAAGTGGAGCGCATGAGCCCAACCACTATGCCACTGGGCCGGCCCCTGTGTGTGTGCTGATTTTTGATTGTTGTGTCTCATACTTAGTGGATTTTAATTTGTGAAACACCAGAATCCCTAATCTGAGGATATTTTTCAGGGAGGATTTATGTTTGCTTCTATTGAGATCTTGGGGTACAATCGACATGGGACCATTTCATTCTGAAACACTGGGAAGTGTTGGTTCCAGTGGAAACTGTGAAAGAATTTGATGAAGGGAAAGGATAGGTTTTGTTTTGATAGTAAGAAGTGGTTTGAAAAGTGTAATATGAGTACAGATGAAAGTTAGCACTAGAGGAAAACTTAAGAATAGTTCTTGTAGAAATAAAAAAGTTGAAGGCCTAAGTGTGCATGAGATCATGAAAGGCCTGAAATATATATTTGTAATTTTAAAGTTTTCAAATAAGGATATTTAATAGAAGGCAATTGAAAGAAGTAAATGTTATATCAATGATAAAAATATATATTATCCTCAAAGTAAGTTCAGATACAATATGATAGAATGAGGGAAGAGGATTTGGCCTCAACCTTCAGCTCTGTAGCAGAACAACTATCTGCAGAGTGATTGCTAGTTCTTCTTCCTTAGGAACAGAGCTGTGCTTTTATTGGGGGTGACAAAGCACACAGCAAGTGACTACAGTTCTCAGTCTCCCTGGCAGATATGTGTGGTCAACTATATATAAGCAGAAATAGTCATTAATGTCAGTTCCAGAAAATACCCTTTAAAGTGGGCTGACTCATCTAGGAAGTGAATCCTCTTGTGCTTCCTTCCTTTCCCCCTTTTCCTGCCAGAAACTGAGATCCACAGCTAGACCTATAGCAGCCATCTCTGAACCTCAAAGATAGAAGCAAAGGATGTCAGCAGAAAAGCAAAGACATCTGGGTCTCTGATAACTTCCTGGAGCGCCACACAGGTCCTTGATTGTCCAGCTCCAGAACAGCAGTCAAATGCATCCCTGCTTGATACACTACGGGACCTTTACCAAAAAAGTTGTGGAAAAACTAAACTAAAATAAAGATAATTCCACCTCACAGGGGTGGTGTGAGATGTAAGATGATGTGAAAGGGTTTGTAAGACTCTAAAATGCTAAAAGATAAAATTTATAAACCAGGAAGTATTTCTGTATTGCTGGCTTTTCAAATGCCCAATAGTTTAAGGATTTTTAGAATCGTAATTTTATTCAAAATGTGTGTATTAAACTCTAGTCATTATTTATGTGTTAGGGATGTTAAGCTTTTGTTTCCTATTTTGGTGCCAAATGTCTACTTCTATGGATTAGTAGGAGAAAAAGAGGCAGGAAAATTGATTTAAAGGTGTCCCCTCTATGAAAACTAGTGTTTTTGCTCTTGATCCCATTATTGTCTTCTCTCCGTGGTTTTATTATGAAAGTGCCATTATGATTGGTGAGGCGTGACATCCACTCACTTTCTGCGAGCCTTCCAGTGACAATTGATGTGGTTTCCCAAGTCTTGGGCTCCTGAACCACAAACTTCTTCTTGCCTGTGACACACTGAACCTCTGAGATATACAACTATTATACCTGATATGTTTAGTAAAAAGCTTCCACTTTTGACATAAATGAGTAGTTTCTGAATCCTTAGAAATGGAACTGAATCCTTAGAAATTAATCAATGCCGTATTGGCTTTATTGACTCATTTTCACATCGGCAGTTACATGGCCCTTATGAAAATGATGGCAAAATGCTTCACACTAATTGGCAGGGAGCTTCTCGTGTATTCTAAACTTCTAGCCTTGTGGATGAGGTCACCAGCAAGTGTACATAAATTTGTAGAGACTCTAAGAGAGTAAGAGTGATCACGCATGTAACATCACCCAAAAGGAATTCAGAGAATACTCTGAAAGCTCTCATGAAGCAACAGCATAAGCTCTGTTGAAGACACCCTGGGGAAATGTGCTCGGTCACCAGCATGAAGGCATGCCTGAGTGGTGTGGGGACTGTAGAGTGTGGTTAGCCTTGTCTAAGCATTTCTGTAATTTTATCCAGTTATAACTTTTAAAGCAGGGACGATCCTGGTTTGGAATTCTTTATAATAACCATCAGCTTCTGACAAGAAGACTTTCTAAGAGCTAAATGAGGGAAAGGCCCTTGAGACTGGAAGACAGATATACAGTAGCTGCCTTGAACATGTCAGCAACTTTAAAAAAACTGAACACCCCATGAAAATGATTTTTTCTATGGAAAATTTTCAATTAAATTCAACAACTATTTACCACCTGTGTGTTCAGGAAGGCAAATTGTACTGGAAATAGTCCCTGTCCCAGAGAAGACTTCATTCTAGAAAGGCAGGTGAAGGCCCAATCATAGATTATGGCTAAAACCAAAGTGAGGGTGAGAAATATTCTGCATCTGGGGCTTGGGGTGAGTCCGCTTGTGAGGAAAGTGAGCACGCAAACAGCGTGAGCAACGGTGTGAAGATGGTGAAAGGAAACCAAAGGAAGCAGAAGGTACTCGGGAATGATTTGGTTGCCAAGATTGTGACCCTTGAGGCCATGATGGGAGAGGAAAGGAGAGAGAGAAAGGTAAAGACAAGAAAATGGATCTTCATGTCTCTAACTCCCACTGAAACTGAATTAACTCTTTTAAATTTTATAATATTGAGTCTTCAAATTATTGTCTGTGAAAATAATTAAAATTACCTGAAAGGCACTAAATTAGACTATAGAGCAGAAGTCACAAAGTGTGGTCTGTGCCCCTCTCAGGCTCCCTACAATTTTTTCCAGGGGACTGTGAGATCAAAACTATTTTCATATTAGCACTAACACAATATTCACCTTTTTGACTTTGCTGGTATTCCCACTGATAGTACAAAAGCAATGATGGCTAAACTGCCGGTGCCTTACCACAAATCAGGGCGGTAGTGCCAAATCATAGAAGAAGTCACTGTATTCTTCACCACCTCACAAGGATACTCACTTAAGAGTATCCTTGGTAAAGCAGTGAATATCATTAATCATAGTAAATCTTAAATCTGGAGTACGAGTCCTTTCATATCCCGTGAGACAAATGAGAAGTGTTGCACTTTAGCAGCACACTGAAGTACAACGATTGTCTTGAGGGAAAGGACTTCTGTGATTGTTTGACCTGTCACTGACTTAGACCTTTCTTCATGGGATACCATTTTTGCTTAAAAGAACTTCCAAACTATGGTTACTCTCACCGAAATATTTGGCACATATTTTCTCAATGAGGAATGAAGCGATCCTGATACTTCAAGGAAAATAGCTGAAATTGCCTAAAATAAAATTCAAACATTTGAGCAAAATTTGGTATTTTGGAAAATTTGTGAGCCACCATGACCTTAACTGCTTCCCAATACTTAAAGATTTTTATGATGATACTAATGGATGTTGTTTCTAGGTGTTATATGGTGAAACATGTCGACATTCTGGAAATCTGTGTAATTCAGTGAGCCAACATTTTCCAAATGAACAATGCCTGATGTTATGAAATCATGATAAGCAAATGCTCCATTCGAAATGCAAAATAGACCAAGAGAACTTAAGGTAACGTAGTACTAAAACTTAATTGAGATGCTTCTGGATTTCACATTGAAACTAAACTTTTAAGAAACTACTGCTTCTTGAATTTTGGTTTGCATTTAAGTAGGAATATTCACAAACATCTGAAAAGCTATTAAAATATTCTTCCTTTTCCAGCTACATATTGTCATGAAACTGGATTTTCTGTGTATATTTTAAATAAATCAAGATATGACAATCGGTTGAATCAGTAAATATATATGATTATCTTGTTTTCATTTATGAAGCCAGATGTTAAAGGGATTTGCCAAAATGGAGAATAATGTCACTCTGCTTACTAATTATTTTTTGGTTTGGAAAATATAATTATTTTTTAAAAGAAATGTTGTGTTCATTTGTTATGGGCACACTGTTATTTTTACATGAATTAACAAATAGATAATTTAAATTTTTTAAGTCTAATTTCTAACTATCTATAAATATAACACATATAAATAAAAGATTTGTGGTGTCCTCAGTAGCTTTTAGGAGTTTAAATGAGTCCTGAGACAAAAATATTTGAGAATCTGTGATGTATCAGGAAAGTAACTGGAGACAAACATGGAGAGAGAGACTAGCTCCGAGCTGTGGAAGGGTCGAACGTCACTGTGAGGACTTTATCAGGAGGGCAATGGGCAATACATGAAGATTCGGGGGCCAGAGAGTAATCCTTTCCTAATCATACTGGACTTGGAATATAGCCCTGGGTAGGATAAGAAGTGACAGAAGGCAGGAAGACCAATTTGAAGACCAGCTAAAATAAGGCTGCGCCAGTCGAATCTTAGAATAGAAAATAAACGAGTGTCATTTGAGAATTTGCAAGAATATGATGTAGTGACTAATTAGATATGGAAGGGGAGACTGCAAAACTGCAAAAAATTGCAAAACCAAGACTGAGAATCTTGGAGCAGCGACTTGGAGGATGGAGGTGTTGTTCCCTGAGAATCCCAAGTAAAGAGACTCAGGTAGAGGAGAGATTGAGGTTTTAATTCAGGGCAGGCTGAATTTTGGTTTCCAGAGACCCACAGGTACACTGACTATTATGGGGAGAGGTTGCCCCAGAGGTAGTTGGAAAGATTGGAATTCAACTCAAGAATGATATCTGGGCTAAAGGTGGATGAGTCCATCAACATGGAAGGGGTCCCAGAAGCCTTAAGAATGGAAGAGGACACCAGTGAAAAGAGTAAATGTAGAGATGAGAAGTGGATATCTGGTATTTCCAGGTAGGGGGCCAGAAAACAGGAGGAATGAAAAGAAAAATATTTAGAGGCAGGAGAATATAAAAAGTGCTATATCAAAGAAATTAAGACCAAAAATTGTTGCAAAGGGTAGACTTTGGAAGATTTTTCAAAGTGACATTTACATAATTGCTAACTATATGACAAATATATATCCTTTTCCTCTTCTAATGACATTTACACAAATGAAAAGACTATCACTAGCTGTACAAAGGGATTATTTTCACTTAAGTGTTGCTGGTTTTAACTTTTATGTTTTCTTTTGTTGTGTTATTTTCCTAAGATTTGCATGGTATTCAGGTACTTAAGCGATTTCAAATCCAGTATTCATGTAACCCAGCGTATTCATTGCCCACTGCTGCTGGAAAAGGCAAGGAAACAGATTATTTTAAGAAATTTGACATGGATTTCACTGGGTTCTGGACACTGCCTTCTGGAGGCTGTAGGGGGTATCCCTTCTCTTGCCTTTTCCAGATTCTAGAGGCAGCCTGCATTCCTTCACTCATGGCTCCCTTCCATCTTCAAAGCCCAAAATGGCCAATTGAGTCTTTCTTACATCATATCATTTGAACACTGACTGTTCTGCCATCATCTTCCACGTTTAATGACTCTTGTGATTACAATAGAACCACTAGGATAATCCAGGAGAATCTCCCTATTTTAAGGTGTGGTGATTAGCAAACTTAATTCTATCTGCTACTGTAATTCCCCTTTGCTATGCAAGGTAACACAGTCACATGTTCCAGGGATTAGGACATGGACATCTTCAGGGGACTGTTATTCCACCACACTCGTGTATTTATTGACTCATTAGCTATTTAATAATTATTTATGAAATCATAAGAAATCAAGTCATAAACACAGTTCTATTGAGTTCCTTTTTTAACTGAAAAGAAGTGCAGAAATTTTAATGCCTTTCATTTGGGAAAAATTTTATGGATAACAAATGCATTTTATAAAATGGCAAAGTAATTTTCTATTAAAATTATATTAATCAAAGCATGCCAACATCTGGCAAATCATATCTCTCACAAAAGACTATCTTTGGAAAAGTTTCTGAAAAGGTATTGATGGCAGCCGTCCCCTGGTATAGGAACAAGCTACTCTGTTTGTGTTGTACCATCTGTTGTACTGCCAAATGTTATTTTTTAAAATAAATATATGTAATTTTCATAATAAAATTGATTTATTCCTTGCTTCATTTAATACAATATGGTTTTCTATTTTACAAAGCACTTTTGATATGCTGTATGATTTGCTTCCTATACCAGTTTTTATGGGTTATCATTTTGTTGGTGGAAAAATTTAAAGTATATTTCAGGGATATGAAGTAATTTGCCCAATGTAGCACATCCACTAAAATATTAACAATAGAATTTAAGCACATATCTTTTCACTAGAGAGCTTTCTCTTGCCACCATGCCATTTTATTATTAAAATATGTAATTTGGAGTTAATAGTTAAAGAATAATGTCAAGTCTGTTGATGACTTATTTTATTATATCGCCTAAGAGGCCCTCCAGTCACGGAAATTGACTCTGTCACTGGAGGCCCACAATTAAAACTGAATTCTGCAAAGTGTATATTCCAAGTGGGCCTGACAGCGGATGCACAGATGGGTTTCTGCTGGTTAAAAGGTGGCGTGTATCATTAGAAGCAGCACAGGCACTTCACATGGAGTGATACTGAAAAACTACAGCACCTCCACCCTCCACTCGTGCTTCTGAGAGAAAATATCCTTCTGGTAAAGACACACACTTGTAAAGACAGGTGAGGGAATATATTTTTGTTCCTCTCATGCTAAATACGTTTGAAACTTGGGCATTCGGGAGAAATGTCTTATCTTTGAAGATATTCTGAAGCAGCACCAGTGTGTATGGTTTCTTTTTACCTGGAGAATATCTGCTTGGCTGTTTGGTGAAAGAATATGAATATGGCATAAAAATAAACTTTACAATACATATTTATTAATTTCTTCATTTATTTCTAATTCCATAAAAGATTTTAAGGACATAAGTGAAGTAAGAGAAACTTACAGGACATCAAGACATAAGAATTACTGAATAAAGTTGTCAATAAATAACCTATCATAAATAAACTGCAATCCTTTTTATTTAATTATAAGTCTATCTGTTGGCCACCTTAATTCTGTCCCTCCCTTTCTCTCTGTTCCTTTTAACTTTAACAAATAACTGCTTGGGTTTCTGAAACAGAGCCTTGGGCTATGTCTTATTCACCTCTCACAGTGGAAAACTGGAAGAAGATTCAGTAAGTGTAGAGGATTAAAATTTTAAAAATTAAGCAACTCCCTTGTCAAATTCTCTTTCAAGACTGAAATCATGGCTAATTTAAGTCTTTGATTTCAATATCTTACCTCTCCAATATATTTACAATGATCCACATTTTTCCCACTTGGAAAGCCATGGAAACGAGTTGCCACATCTGTAGTCATTGAGAAAATGCCATTAATGTACATGAATGTGCTCCTGGCTCTGCCCTACGCGTGAGGTTGGGGTGGGAGTTGGGGCAGTAGAAAAGCCGAAAATGTTTGTATTTGACAAGAGGTGATGATTTTACTCCCAGATTTCTATAAGTTTGTTGTTTCCCAGTACTTTATTTCTATGTACATGAAATAAGAGTCACGTGGGATCTATGAGGTGTCAGCAAACTTGTTCTGTGAAGGTCCAGAAGTATGTATGTTAGGCTTTGTAGGTCTCTGTCACCTACTCAGTTCTGCCATGGGAACAGAAAAGCAGCATAGACAATAAGTAAATGAATAACTGTGAGTGTGGCTGTGTGCCAATAAAACTTTATTTCCAAAAACAGTTGGTGGACGGATTTGGCCCCTGTGCTGTAATTTGCTGACTGCTGGTTTACACACTGAGTACCACAAGCAATTTTACTTTGCAACAAAATGTAACAGGAACTAATTTTTCTAAAAGTATGTTGAAAAGTGCTGTGTGAGAACACTAGAACTAGGAGTCAGAAGGCTGAAACGCAGTGAGAGAGTAGGATATGTGCTTTCTGTTCCTAATCTTGCACAAGAAATCTAGAATGCACATTATTAGTTCTGTAACCTTGGCTAGATTAGCTGATCTTCAGATTCTTCACCTGAAAAATAATAGAGACAATAATTCTGAGTCATCATTATAAAAGATTTGAAACTTGATTTATCTACTTAACTGGCAGGTAAAATCACTTCTCTAGGTCTCTCTCAATTTCTCATTATATCAATCAGTCCCAACAGGAAACAGATGACATGCATTGGGCAATGGGGTTGTACCGAAGCTACTGTTTACAGGGGTCTAGTAAGGGTCAGGAAGACCAACAGGAATAATAAAGCAACTTAGAGACTGAAATAGTGGAAAGACTTTTCCACCCTTAGACCTCAAGAAGAAAGGGGAAAGAGCTATTGCATGAATTCAGAGAAGAAGGAGGAGGGGCGGGGTGAGGGAGACAGAGCTGAAGCCATAGGAGGACTTCATCAAGAGATTAGTTTTTAAAACTTAGTTCTTGAATTTGGAGTGCTTTTTTGTAGTTAATTAACATCATGGAGGTATTAAAGGAGCAGTGAGATATAGAGATCTAGAGCTCAGCAGCAAAGGCAGAAATAAAGATATACAACTGAATATCATGGGCACGTTGACTGTCTGTGTTGTCAAAGGACTGAGTGAGCCCACCTCGGGGTGGAGAGTAGATAGAAAATAGAACAGTCATGCTGAGAGGGAGCTCTGGGGTATTCCAACATGTAGAAGTCTACTAGAAAAAGAAAATACAGTGAAGACTGCTGAGAAGTGGCTTATGAAGTAGGGAGAAGACCAGGAGAGTAAGGTATCATAAATTCCATGGAAGAACACCATTTCAACTAGGCAAGGGGGTCAAGTGTGTTGAATATTCCTGCAAGGCCAATTAGGATGAGGGCAGATCATGAATACTGAATTTAACCTCTCCGATGTAGTGTGATAGGGATAGAAGCCACATAAGAAGATTGATTGAAAGGTAAAAATTGGAGAGAGCACATCTAAGTATATTTTAGAGAATTCCTTCTGTGAATGAGGAGAAGCAAAAATGTATGGTGGCTTAGGGGAATTCGCTGTTAGTGTGGTCAACTCTGACTCCTAGCAACCCTGTGCACAGCAGAGAGGAGCCCTGCCTGATCCTCTTGCACCGTCCTCTCACCTCCTGGCGCTCTATCAGACAACGCTCCACTGCTGTTCATAGGCTTGGGGGAACACAGGACTAAATTGAAGTATAGAATTAATTTTACGGTAATGGCAAATATCCTGTGGCAAGAGAGAACTGATGAGTAGTTTTTCATAAAAAACAAGAAATAAGGGATTAAATACTTATTTGCTTTTAGAAGAGTAGAGACAGGTGCATCTTCCTTTGTAATGGTAAAGAAGACTGTATATGAGTAGGGATGTGAGGAAGGTTCTGGATTTTTAGATGATAAGAAGAAGAAATTCATTCCTGATTGCTTCTGTTTTCCAAAAAAAAAAAAAAAAAAAAAAATGAGATGATGTCATCAGCTGAGACGGATTGGAACAAGTTATGGGTGGACACTTGAGAATACAGGGGATTTGGCAAAGTTCTGACAGAATCATCCTGAAGGTTAGGGAGGTGAACTGACTGAGGAATATAAAAGAATTTCACAGACCTGTGGTGAAGTCATTTCATGTCCGTGCTCTGTGGGCTGTCGGCAATCTTCAGCTGCTTCAGAACACTCAAGAGTGGAAGAGATGGAGACGTGTGCAAGGGACCAGTGGCCAATGATCCAGGGAACCAAGCAAGTAGGAGACGATGTGAGGGAAGAAGGGGAATGGAGAGCGAAACCCTGGAGAGTCAAGGGTCAGGGAGCCTCCATGAGGTTCACCTTCAGTGGGACCACTAGAGAGATGATGGTCAGAGAAAGCAGCACTTGCAGTGGGTTTTTGGAGGGGTGGACACACTGGTAATCCACAGGTCTGCAGTATGAGCACGGAAGTGGGGCTGATTTCAGCTGGAAACAATGACTGAATAGAAATGAGGCAGATTATTTATTAATTTATTGAACATCTATTATGCACAGGCACTGTTGGGATAGCATGAAAAATTTATTACAGCCTGTATTCATTTGTGTGGTGGAGATGTAAGAATTGTGTCTAAAAGTTTACAAACTAAGCCAAATGTTTGACATAAAAGGGGAAATAAAAGTGATGAGGAGGGATACCGATAACCTATTTAGAGCTCCTTTTCTATTTCTGGCCATGCTGTGATGTATGGAATATATTATAATTATTTACTCTTCTCTACAAGATGGGGAATATTAAGTCATGTGTTTGCTGTCTTGTAAGTATTAAGACAAATAGCCAGAATATATTCTCAGCACCAGCATTTCAATCTGATTAATAATTTAAGCAATTTTGAATTTCCTCTCCTGCAGGGACTCCATGGAATTGTATTGTGCCACGGGTGGAATGGATCTGTGTCACAAAATCTGCCCCCTCTTCCTTGTCCCATGTTTAATGATGGGGAAACCAAGACCTAGAGAAGTTGAGAGACTTACTCAGAATTCTCCAGAGTTAGGGGCAGAGCCAGGACTTGAGGCCACGGCCCTGACCAGTTACTGTCACAGCAGTTCACCTCTGACGGTGGGCAGTGGTCCCGAGCTCCCTCTGCCAGGCCTGAATAGCCAGTTAGAGTCATGAAAATGGTTGTCACTGCCATGAGAATGTCAAGTAGCATTTGAAATATTCTGTGGAGGAAAATCAGTGACAAACTCTTGCCCAGGTTATGAGCAATGACGTCCATCCTAACTGTACCTGTCACCAGTAGGGCTTCACAAATAAGCCCGAGAACCCTGCGTTACATAACTGAATGCAAGACTTTTCAAAGTATCTCTAAAAAGATTTTATTTTTTTCAGTTTTGAAAAAAAAATCAATGAACAAAACCTGCAGTTAAAGTAATAAATTTTAACTTATTAATGGCTGTCAGATGGGATTTTTTTTTTTTTTTGGTGAAAATCTAAAGTATACCATTTAATGTAAAAGCTTAATTACAGAGTAGCCTGAAGTTGCCTATAGCAATACTCCAACTTTCTAAGGCTTTCACTGTTTGCCTAAGTTAGAGCTGAGCTACAGACAATCTCTAGTTTATTGTGTGATAATATGAGGATGTTTTGTGACAGAAAGGAAGTGGAGTTTCCATTATTTAATTATGAGATCAAAGGTTTCCATCTTAGATTCTGAAGAAATGTATTGACATCAAAAGCATGCTAAATATTTTATGTTTTTAAATTAAACAGGCAATTAATCTGTTAATTTATCTTAGTGTATGCACTTTATCATTCTATGCACACGTTACACTAAATAAGTCTGGGTTCTCATCCAGGTACCATTTAAAATTAAAAGCCTAAGCTAAACCATTTATCACACGTACTCAGTTCAACAGACTGTCTCACAGCATGTAAAAGATACTTCTGTAAGAGAGGATTTTTTTCTTCTTATATAAACATAGAGGTTAAAATAACCAGTGTTAATAGCTATAAAGAAAAATCCTAGAAATATGTAAACAGTCATGTTCAAATACCGATAAGAAACACTTTCCTCAGACCAAGGATACAGATATTTCTTGGAGAGTTTTAAAATATCCGGGATGCAGTGCACATACATTTTCATTCTTTTTGTAAAATTATTCGTTGGCTCTCTAAGATATCATGTAATTAAAGATCTGAGATATTTATTTAAAATGAAAGCCTAACACTGCACAGCTAAAAAGCACTGAGGAGACAGTATTGACAAGACATTTGCAAGATCTTAGGATAGCTTAGAAAATGGAAGACAGAGGAACAAAAGAGAAATGGATAAAGTTTTATAGGGCAAGTTCGTTGTGAAGCAAGTGGACACTTTTCTAAGATAAGCCTTGTTTAAAGAAGCACCTCATCTTATTGGGTAATTACCATGTAATTACTACCTGCTCTGCACCAACCACTGGGATATATATTGATTATTTAATGGCCACTACAACTCTGGAACTTATTGTTCTCCCAGTTCTACAGGTGCGGAAATTAAGTCCTCGAGCTCGAGTAAAGACATTCCACAGCACATGCATTCCAGAGACAGGACTAGAACCCCTGTTTCCACATTCAACAGTTCACTGCTCCTTCCATCACACCTCAATGGAAGTCATCTTCTTTTAGTGTCTTCATCAGAATTATGATAATTGCTCAATAAAACGTAGTGGCTAGAATAAAGGTCTGCATTAAAATGTGCCGGGGCTGGTATAAACATAGCCGTTGCTGACTAACTCAGGAGTAGATGTGAGAGATAAAATCTACCACACCAAGTCCTCACCCCCTCTCCATCACCCGTCTCCAAACAAACAATATGCAATTGCAAAACAGGAAAAGGAAAACCACAGCAAAGCCTGACACAGAATAGGGAAAATGGAAAATGGAAGACAAGCAGCAGGAATTGTCATGGCAAGCATGGCATCTGGCAGGAGCCCCACCCTGGATGTGGGGAAATCCTCGATCAGGCATGGTTTCTGGTTTCTGAGTAGAATCATATTTCTGTTCTCTCCTTTGCCCCCAGCATCACTCTCTGGCGCCTTGTTCTTCCTCATCATCCTTACTGGCTTCATCTTAGTGGGTATTGAGTAGAATGCTTTCTGGGAGTGAACAGCTGTCACAGCTCAGTTCACACTGGTGCTAGTTTCGGCGTGCAGATATTGTTTTGATTCTACAACAGTCAATCACGGGCCCGTGGTTTATTTAGCAAAGAGTAGGAGACATCTGCCATATCTGGTTTCAATCCATTGCTGGTGGCAGTAAACACATCAAAGTTCTTTGTGAGGCATGATCCTCAAGCCTGATTTATTTCATCCTTGTTTGTCCTCAAGTCTCTCTCCCTCAGGTTAACCATGGCCACCTGAAACCATCAGGCTTGACTCTGAAACTCACACCCTTCATGTGATTTTTCCCCCTGGGTTGAGTTGTAATGACCATTTGCGTGCTTGTTTTCTCAACACTTTCTTAATCATATTTCTCAATCAGCTTTCCTAAACTCGTTCTTAATCAGCCCCATTCAGAGATTCCAGCTGGTGAGGAGGCTCTGCCCTCCCCCACACATGATTTCCATGTTTTCCTAAAGTCTTGACATCCAGCCATCTTAGGAGTGAGAGAGAAGGAGAAGGTTACTACGGGCCCAGGTGGACGGGGGGAACATCAGTTCTGTTGATATTCTTTTGTTCATATGGCCACATCTCACTAAAAGGGAAGCTGAAAAACAGTCTAGTCGTGTGCTTGAGATGAATGGGAAAAATCAAGCCAACAGCTAGTCAGCCTTTGCTAAACCTGGCTGAACTCTAAGTCATTCCATTTATAGTTCAGTTCTTAATCAATTGGCAGATGCCCACATAGTTCTTGAGGAAGCTTCTGAACATCTAAGGTTCTCTTTTCTTTCTTTGAGAGAAGTCTAGACTTGATGTTAGAATTTATATTTCAATGTGAATTTATTTTGTCTACTGTTAGAAATTAGGTATATCAACTTCAGTTGACAAAAATATCATGTCTTTTACAATCCAGATTTCAGTTTTTAAAATGCTTATAAATATTATTTTTATAATACATATTTTAATATTATAAATATTTTAATAATACATATATTAATCAGAGTAATGCTTATGTTTAAAAATACGTAGCAAGAAAACATTAAATAGTATCCCTCCACTTCCTAGCTCCACTCTCCTTTCCCACACCCTAAATATAGCCAATTTTAAGTTTTTTTAGTGCTTTCTTCTGTTGTTTTTCTAACATATCTAGAGAATACTGTTATCATTTTAATCTGCCACCTGCAGACACTCTCTCTTTACTTCGTTCCATGATGAGGGTTTACTTGGTTGCTTTTCCCATATCCCCCTCCGCCATCTGCCCAGTGTAGTTGTATTTATTTCTGTTTACTCGGTGCCAGTCACTGTTCAACGGCCACACTCCCTCTATCCCTCGCCACTTCTAGCTTCTGGTGTTTGCTGGCAATCTCGAAGTTCCTCGGCTGACAGCCGCATCGCTCCAATCCCTGCCTCCATCATCACGTGGCCTTCTTCCCTCTGTAGGTCTGTCGCTGTGTCTCTCTCTTCTCATAAGAACGGCAGTCGTATTGGATTGGGGCCCACCCTACTGCAGCGTGACCTCATCGTAACTATTTACATCTCCAACAACCTTCTTTCCAAATAAGTCACATTCTGAGGTGCTGGGGGTTAGGACTTCAACACGTCTTTTCAGAGGACATGCTCCAACTCATAACCCTCTCCTTTCCTCTTCTATTTTATTTTTATTCTTCCCATCTTTCTGTCACTTCCTCTTTTCCTTCTACATTGTGCGATTTTTCTCCATTTTAGTTCCCAAAACTCCTGTTTGATTTTTATTCTGGCAATCAATTACATGCTTAATTGGTAACAGCCCTTTCTCAGTTTTAGATCGTTTCCTTCCTGATATTTTCCCTCAAAACTGTCCAAATATTCTATTTCAAATAATACCCATTTTGCCTCTGCTTTTCCTGAATTATTTTTTCTCTATTTGCCATCTTTTATCCCTTTTTATTGTTAGAAGTTCTCCTTCAATCTTGGGTGATCATTAGGTGACCCTTCAGGTTTAAGTGCAAGACCTGGGAAAGTGCTTTTACCGATCTATGCACATGGAAAAAACTTGTTATGTGAGTTGTATTTTCATGTTGACTGATATCCACTTCCCATTCTTTTCACCCTATAGTTTTAAAATTTTTTACTATTTTGCTGTCATACTAGTGAGATCTCAAAATGGATAAAATATAACAGGATTACTGATGGACTGAGTGTGTGATATCCATCTGCAATATTTGCTACATATTTTTGAGAATTCTGAAAAAAATAATACTAAAAGAGATACCCCAGTCCAACCATAGAAATTAATTTATACTCCAGTATTCCTTGCTTATTCCAAACAAAAACATTAGGACCCCACAGTCTTGAATTTGTAGACTGATGATTTTATAAAGCTTCACAATGGCATCTATTTTGTCTCCCTAATTTTCATGTATTATCATGTGCTAATCAATTCAGTGTTTGACACTTAACACAATGATTTGTAAAACACAACTACAGAATTACCATTTATTCAAAAGAGTTTCTTGTTGGTGAAGTTCACTCATCATATGGGCCAAGTTTATTTTGTCCATCAAGCAAAATGATTCCTTTAATAGAGAAATCCTCTTTATACATCTAAAGAGAAATATTAGCACATGAAGGTTTTGATTAGTTTTTTTCCTGCATTTTGGCTTAGCTAGTGTGGTTACTGACCCTCAAGTGCTTCCCCTATGATGATGTGAGAGAAGGAGAATCAGATCATACATTCCCATCTGTCATCTCTTCTGGAAACCAAGTGATGATGGATTTCCATTTTGCTACCTAACAGTGAAGTACTGTTTGGAGGGTTAACTACGAATGGTTTCTCAAAGATTTGCCAAGGATGCGCTTATTGATGATATTAATATCACCCACAATTGTTTTTTAATACATTCCTTGCTCTTCTTTTGAAATTAGAGAGTGAAAGAGAGAGAGTACACTGTGTAAAATTGTCTCAGGCTCCAGACCTGGCATGAAAAAAACGAAAGTTGAAAAGAATGGTGACCCTGTTAAAAGATTAAAAAGTATTTATTTACGTTTAACCTGCTTCTTTTCAGACATGCCTTTCTGACTGCTTAGCAGTATCATAAAGAAATCTAATACTTCCAGCAGAGCTGGGATCTGATGAGATCAACCTGAAAAGCAAAATCTGATCATTAAAGAATTTACAGAGATTACCATTTCCACCAGGCAAGTCTGTACGATGCTCTTAAAAAGGGGTCTTTTGTGCCATAAACCACGGTCTCTGTGCCCGGCAGAAAGGTGTCTAGTTTCTGCAAACCTGAAGCTTGCAGTGGCCAGACTTGGAGCCAGGCTGGACACCAAGGCAACACACAGTTGTCATTCTCCCTTAGGCTCTCGTACCCAAGACATAGTTGCTGTCAGGCTGAAATAGCTGGCGTCGCTAGGAGTCATACTAGTGTGATTTATCCAGCATCCACGTTTATCATGTAGACTTCATGTCCAAGTCCATCAGGTTCAGAAGCATTCAGTCTCCACACAGTACACTGTGGCCTCCAAACATGCAGCAGATTCTCAACCCAGAGCCCTTTACCACCTGGAGGTTTAAACAAGAACTTACCATTTTTAGACACTTAATGCATCTTGGCGGAACAGTGAAAGAATTAGGTAACATTTTATGTCTCGATGGGATCTTTCTGAAGATTATTCCTCGACTTTACATAGTATGTGGAATTATGAAATTTTAGCCTGTAAGAGGAAAGGCAGAGGAGACTTTCATTCGTATTCTTAAATTTAGAATGATTGCAGGACAGGCCGCTTTCATGAACAAATATTCATATTACATACAGGCACTCACATCAAATTTTAGAGACGATCCAATAGAACACATCCTAAAATCTTATATACAATAAGCATATAAAATATAAACTGATAATCTCAACCTCTTACTAATTAAAGAAAAGAACATAAAACAGTAATTAAATCAAACATTTGTGATTCAAATGGAAAGGTTATTGAAAAGATACTTTCATACACTGCTGGTAGGAATGTAAATTATAAAACCTACTAGAGAAAAGTTAAGAAAATACATAAAAAGAACCATATGTAAAAAACACGGCTATACATTCATGGTGCATTAGTACTGAGGATTATGTGCAAACAGTAAAATTATATTTATTTAATAATGTAATCTTTTATATTAATCAAAAGGGCAGCACAAATAGAGATGTACACTATCTCAATTTGTGTAAAATAATATTTAGAATAAAGTAGAAAGAGGTATAACATGCCTCTTGATGGTGGGGTTATGGGTAATTTGATGTGTTCATTAAACTTTCACAAACATTCATTTATCAGTTCCATGTTATTAGCAACACCATTTTATGAAAAGAAAAAAACTTTCCAAGTATTACTTTCCATTAGGCAGTCTGTAATTTCTTACTTAATGTTTCTTTTGTGTATAACACTTTTCTCCTGACTTTTTGTCTTTTTGACATTGTACTCATTCTTCAAAGCACAACTGCAAAGTAGTGATCCCAAAAGGTGTTTAGAACATATAATGTGTAAATAAGTAAATTATTATCTCCAAAGTTAATTCTTTGGTTAAGCCTTCCCTGATTCCACAGTCCCAGGCAGAATTCATAACACTTTTATTTCTGCTTTCTGATCACAATTTGTTTGTACTTTTCCATATTTCCTACAGCAACTTAACTACAGGGTGGCTGATGGTGAATGTACCTATGTCTTCCCCTAGATTTCAAATCCTCAGGAGAAGGATATAGAATACTTGTTATTCTGTTCTCCAAAGCTCTCTCGTGGTGCCTTGCACAGAGGAGATATTTCAGTGAACTTTATGCTACACTGAAATCTTTTGCTTTTTTTTTAACAATGATTAAAAACCTTAGTTATGTGTCAAGATCAACTGAACAAGCAAAGAAAATTAAAAATTGATTTAGTGAGTGGTCTACTTTTCTTTCAAAGGTGATATGATTGTTGCATTTCTTTCAAAAAAGCCTAAATTTATTAGATATATTTCCTACCATGTTCCATTTCCATAAATGAGATAAAGCAGTATGTATGTATATTTAGTTCTGCATAATTTATATATATTTAATTTTATTTCACACTTTCCCTGTAAAAAATTTAGAAGTTAGCCACTGCCCTCCACATCTAATTAAGCATGTAAGGGTTGATGTTCAATGAATAAAATCTTCTCTGCAGTCTTCTTATATTTCCTAGAGCAATCCACTAGAGACATATAGTCCCCAAACTATTTGCAATGAGAAAAAAGAAATATTTCTTTCACACAGACACATTCAATTCTTTCCCATTCACTGGTATATACACACATATATAACTATTTCTAGTAAGTCCTTGCATGTGATCTCATTGAAGCTCACGCAGCCCTGTGGGGTAGGTAATGTTATTTTCACTACACCTGAGAGCAGGGGAAATAGCCGATGTGAGCTCTTTAAGTAGGACTGCTTTTTGGCAAATAAAATGCTCCAGTTGAAGTAAGCTGAGCTGAAAAGGACTCTCAATTATAAGGATACAGAATGGGCCACGGAAGAAAGTCTGTGTTCTTTGTCTCCATCTTTTGACTCTCCACACATGCCATTCTGTTCTCATTCTTGCTCTTTCCCTCCATCATCTGATGGGATTCTGTCTCTCTTCTCTTTGTAGAAGGAGGAGCAAGATGCCAAGACTGCAGGTTACGTGCTACAGGTTCATCAAGAAGACAGACAGGGGGCCAGCCCTGGCGTAGTGGTTAAGTCTGGCACACTCCGCTCTGGCGGCCAAGGTTTAGAGGTTCAGATCCTGGCATGGACCTCATCAGCCATGCTGTGGCAGTGACTCGCAAACAAGATAGAGGAAGATGGGCACAGTGTTAGCTCAGGGCTAATCTTCCTCAAGCAAGAAACAAGGAGGATTGGCAACAGATGTTAGCTCAGGGC
Organism: Tapirus indicus; assembly: GCA_031878705.1. NCBI lineage: Eukaryota > Metazoa > Chordata > Mammalia > Perissodactyla > Tapiridae > Tapirus > Tapirus indicus. The sequence continues at coordinate 3,831,402 of CM062923.1, read as the reverse complement.
AGATCTTCCTCAGCAAAATAAAAAATTTAAAAAATTAAAAAGAAGAGAGGTTTTTATTAGTGCAAATTCCAGGTGAGAGGGGCTTCCTTTTGGCCCAGCATAGCTCAGATCCACCTCCTACACTTCAATCCATTTGGCTATGGATACAGTTTTCACAGCTGAGACCTGACTACCTCGGTGGCTACATCTATGGCCGTGTGAATGAAGACAGGGTAAAAGCTGATCCTCAAGGAAGACGTATCCGGTGGATATCCTATTACCTGTAGTAGAGTTGAATGGCTAGGCACAGGCATGCAGGCCTAAATAACAGAGCCCTGGAGAAAGTAGCAAATCCAAACTGGAGGATTCTTGCTGGAGGAAGAGGAAAAGTTTTGACATGAATCAAGTTTAGGAGTTTACATAGATATCTCTGGCTCAATATTCTGTCTTCTGAAGTGACAACGTGTTTGTGATTAAAACTAGTCCAGGAATGTTTTATTCAGAGTGAGCACAGGAGTATTCGCCCTTCCCAGGTCTTGATTGAAGGGATAGTATTGGAGGTGGGAGGTGGTTTTTCCTGTATATATGAAGAAAGGCCATGATAATTTTAACAGTAGCAATATGTGTTTTGATCTGCATACTATGTACTCTTATGCATCATCTTATCATTAACTAAAGCCATGATTTTATGCTCTCCATTTTACAGATAAGGAATGTGGGTGCAATGGTTGCAATGGAAAAGATTTGTCTCAAAACATATGGCTAATTAAAGAGAAGGCCAGAGTGTGTCTTCATGACCCCAGCGGTCATGATCCAGATAGTCATAAATATGATGCTTCAGATGAGGAGGTCTGGGTAGTCCCAACTAAAGGCCTATTCCCACAGCCTGTTTCTCCACAGAAACAACTGCGACTTCTGGCTGAACATAGAGAACTGACAGTGTAAGACTCTGCGGAAATAGGAGATGGTGTGATGAAAAAGTCTAGAAAACGTCTCTCTGAATTTGAGAATCACACAACAGTTGAGCAACCATGCTGGGCCCCGGTTATCCCCATAGTTTGTTTATTAGTAACAATGTGATTCTTTGTCCATCTAACCTCTTGTGATGGCTGGCTTCCCTGTTCCTAACCTGTGCCTTGCTTGGGCCCTCCTGGGATAAGAGCAGAACACCTCATGTGCCGGCAATAGGGGCATTCAGACCCTTGAGAGCTGAGCATTCTGAAGGCCACAAGCTGACTGACAGGAGAGAGACTAATTCTGAGAAATGAATGGATTGTGTAGTAGGAGGTATGCACACATGCTTAGGAGAAAAGCAGAAGGAAGGTCAAGAATGAGAATGAACGGATTTGTTTTGTCAAGACAGGAAGTTTTCCAAAGGGGTGTCCGGGAAGACCAAACCAGCAAGACCTGAGAATTTCTGGGAGAGGTGTCTTAGCTTCAATCTAGAATTAGGGAGAATTGGGTTTCAGGAGTCCTTAAGAACAGCTTGAAACTATATTCTTCAAAAGAAACCTAAGCAGAGAAGGGAGCTTACTTAATTATACTATTTTCAATATATCTGAAAATACTATCTTAAGTTTGTGCTATACATTTATTGGTATAATTTATTAATATAATAAATTGGTTCATTAGGTCATAATAATGAAGTATTTCTCAGGTTCTTGTATCAGAAACCGACCACATGCTGTAATCTCGTAATTTTAAAAATTACGAGGTAAAAACATACAGCAGCTTCAAACATACAAATAACAATTGGGGTTGTGCATCTTTAGCCTTTGCTCTGATTATACTTATCTAATTAGTGTTGAAGGAAGTCTCAGTTATAGAACTACAGTGCATCGATTGGCAACTGACTTTATGACAATGTGCACTGAATGAAGCTACAGTGGAAAGACCACTGCCAACGGTCTGCACGTGAGAATAACAATCCTAACTGACTGTCACCCCCAGGGTCTCGCCTCGCTGGGAATTAGGAGGCGGTCTGTTGAAAGTCAGCCCGAATGTTCAAAGGTCATGAATCCATGATTTAGGCTCACATTTATCACAGGGATAAGGTAAGACCCACTTTCTGTGAAAAGGTCAGCTTCAGAAAAAGCATCAGAATCGGCGTGTCAGCTGGTCTCTGGTGACTTTATTATGTGCTGCACATTCTTTATGGCCTGCCTTTGAAACCACCCGTCTAGTGCACTTCCTGCTTGTGACAATGACAGTTCCAGCGTCCCATCAACACCACTCTAATTAGGACTAAACTTCTCCCGCTGAGATTACCTGACTTTGGCACGTTGCCATCCAACAGGCAGCAGACATTGTGTTGCCATTTTAATAAAGGAAGAGGAAAAATGTTTTCAAATAGCTAATTGTTAGCAGTGGAAGAAGGGTTAAGGGAGAGGCTGCCTTATGGATAGAGTTAATTCAAATGCAAAGGGAAATAGTAAGAAAATCATGTGTTCTGACTGATGTGGTTACAGAATGTAAAGTATCAAAATACGATGATGCAGCATTCCTCTTTCAGAAACATTCTGAAGCCCCAAATAAAACAACCCTATTTTAATCTGGTCTTATATTAAAATAGCTTTTCCAGCAGGCTATACCTTTGGAGTCAGGCTACATTTTAGCACTGAATCAGAAATTTGCAGAGATTCAGGGGACATATCAGACACAAGGAGTCAGGTCTACAGTTGTTTAGCCTGCAGCCCTTGAATAGTGGAGGTCATTTATTTTGTAGTTGATAATGGAATGAAAGTTCCTATTTTATCTTGTTAATATCATATATTGCTTTGTAACTGATATAATACAAAGATACTGATGATGTTGTTTTATTTCTTTAATGAAGCTGAAATAGCATTTGAAATAGAAAGTAAACACAAATGTCATCAGAGCATCTCTGTAAAGAAACAAAAACAATTTTAAAAAAACCTTCCAATATCTTAACCTCTAGCATAGGCACTAAGCAGTTAAACCTGCTCTCCTGCTGACGCAAACACATCCTCAGTCCCCATTTGGAAAACTCAGAATTCCTAATGTGAGTCTGAGACTAACTCTTCCTGTTCCAAGCATGCTTTTAGTTTAAACTAAAACAATCGTTTACTTCACATATTTTAGGAACTAAATTATATTAATGTCTTTACAATTTCAATTTTCAAGATTTCATTTAGGTCAAGAGAAATTGTGGAAACTGTGACCAATTGGAAGACATTGAAATTTCCTCAGAAAATTGCCTGGCTTATGTACTCTGTCGCCTTACAGCTGTCATGAATCACACACTCCTCTACCTGCCACCCGCATCCTAGGAACTGTATTTAAAGAAGATTCCCAGGGCATTGTTTTCCATTTCTTTGGTGGTGGGGGAGCAGATCTAATTTTAATTCACCTTTTGGAAACTTCATCGCCCATAATAAATTACACCTAGAAAAATTATATTTGATGTTTGTATGAAAAAATGTTTTTATTGATAAATCAATTTATGAGTAACTTTCTTGAATATGTCAACCAATTCAGTAGCTGTTCTGGCTTGCATCTGTATGTTCAAATTAAAAGTAAGTTTATGAAAAGTTATACAGAAGATGAAAATAATTCCTGCGCCAGAAATTTTTCAAAACCACTTTTTCTTAAGAGATTTATATATTTATTTACCCTTTATTTGTTATTAAATATTTATATAAAAAGACCAATCCTCCTTAATAGTATCTTTTTATTTTCCTATTAATATTTCACTTACAGATCAAATTTCTTAATCCAATTTCCCAATTATAGTCTTTGGAAAAGTCTAACACAGATGAAGCTCTGCTCTAAGACTTTTCTACCTGGAAGTCTCCACATTTAAAATATCAACAACCAAACAATGAACTTGTTCTGTATTACGTTTAAGTATTAGAGCTAATCCTTGGGTTTACCTAGTTTTAGAACAGTTGACCATTTTTTCAAGGCTTCTTGTCAAAGAAATGCATGTTGAAAGTCTCAGAAACAAGATCATATTTAAGAAGAAAGAGTGCAAAGGTAACAGAGAATTTTTTGAAAATAGAAACTTTAGAGAACTAAATAGAAAATGAAAATTTAGTATGATTTCCGATAAAGGTCTATAGAGCTACAAAAACTAGTCTTGAATAAAAACGCTATTTCGTCATTCTTAATTTATGTAGTACAATGTTTAAAGCTGAAGTTTTAAATCAAAAAGTGCCATTAAGATATTCTTGAATTGTACGTCTTTTTGTTGATGTGCATGTTTTAGTTAAGATCGGGTTGGAGATGAAGCTAACACGAGAGTATGTGGTTTCCTCCCTCACCGGTAGGGGACGACCTCCCCCAGGGGACTGCCTGCCAAGGAGCCTGAGTGAGACTCAGAGCTCAGCACAGCGGCCTCTGCCGCGTGTTGACAGTAAGACACTTCGCCTATCCTTTTCCCTCATCTCGTTCTGCTGCAAGGGCTGAACAGAGATAAGCCTGGTCAGCGTTTACACTAGGGGCTGGGTTGCTTCAGGAACTGCTTGAAGTAACTGAGAGAGACATTTGTCAGGGAGACACCTTTCTCCCTTGAAGCAAAAGGATGAGGGCGGAGGAAACGGGGTAGCAGACGGGCTGACTGACTGGGTTTGTGAGCCTTAACTATATATACATATGGGGTGTGTGTGTGTGTGTGTTGTGATCACCTTGGATTCCTGGCCATTACATCACACACACACACCATTTTATAGTGAGGTCTATTGGAGTTTGGAGTTTTCAGTTCTGCTACTCTACTCAAATTCCAAATTATATAGTTGTATTTCTCCTGTTCTAACTCCTTCCCTCCTGTTAATTTGAGACAAAATGGCAGTCTTCACTGTCTTACGTAGCTATTCACCCCTGGTTAGATTAGACTGTAGCATCAACTCTTGTTTTCCATTTTAATTTAGCCACTGGTGCTTCCAGGATATACACACTGGAGAAATGCTTAGTTTCAACATAATCTTTAATGACACATGCTGACATTATTGCTTGTCTGGTTTGGTCTTGTTTGAGGAACGTGAACAGTATTCGATTTTCAGAAACTTTGACTTGTGATTGTGTCAGAGATTGCTAACGGCTCACCAAAATTGAGTCTCTGTCTCATTCCAGAGCACAGGGTGAGGCCATGTTTCTGAGCCTCCTTTGCAGCTAGCTGTGGCCATGTGACAACGAAACAGACAAAGGAATGTGAACAAAAATGGAGGGTGTTACAGGCCCAGCTCATGAGAACTTCCCCTCCATGCTTTTCCATGTGTTGATCCTCTGACTGACAAGAACAGTCTCCATGGTAAACTGGAAGGTCACTTCTAGAAAATGGCAGAGGCTTTACTGCCCAGGGTCCTGAATGATGGCATTACAGCCCGTCACCTCTTCACCCACATCAACCTATTAAATCCCCAGAGACCTAACCACCAGGCAGCTCATCCCCTCCTGCCTCAGGAGTACGCAGTCCCCAGTGGCTCCCCTAAGGTGGGCTCTGCTGACTTGCTCCTCCTCTTGGCTCTCTCAAGGTCAAGGCCCGCAGAGGCTGCAGTTCTACAAGCTCCACAAGAGGTTGACTGCAGAGAACCAGTCAGCTGGGGACAGCTGGAGTCTCAAGGGACAAGACACCAGGAATTTTCCTGCTGGTTTGCTAGCAAAAATGTAAAGGTACCACCTGCCTCTTCCAGGACGTGCACACAGGAGCTGCAGCAGGCTTCAGGTGGGGGTCAAGTGGCACACTCCTTGGATTCCCCCTGCCTGTTGGGGAGCACAGGGTGTGTGGTTCGCCTATAGGGTCTCCGGAGGAAGCCAACTGCAGTGGGAGGAAAGTGCTACTTCTGGCAGGATGATTGGAACAAACAAGGACATGCTGGGCCTGGCACCAACCCTTCAGTTACAGGATCATGGGGAAATCCAGGGCAATCCTGGGGGGGACCAGGATCATCACTTATGGCTGCACTCCTAAGATGTGGCTAAATATCAGCTTGGGCTGATGAATGCTTGGGGAGTTGGAGGAACGGTGTTGGCGGAAGCAAAGCAAGGATGGACAGAGTGGTGGTCCCAGGGGTGTGGGAGGGACACAGATCCTGAGGCTGTAATGAGGAAGTTTACTTTCCTCTGAGAAAGATGGAGGCCTTCACATGGTTCTGGGTGGAGGAATGGGACTGTGTTGCTTCTACTTTGACAGGACAGCTCTTGCTGCTGTGTAGAGGACAGGTGGTAGGGCTTGAGGAGAAAGCAGAGTCTAATGAAGAGACTATTGCAGCGATGGGGAGAAGGCTGAGAGGGCATTGGACAAGAATGGTGGTAGTGCAGGGGGCGGAGGGGTTTAGATTTTGGATCTCAGAAGTCACCTCAATAGGATTGCAGATGGACTGGATAAAATGTGAGTAGACGGGTCAAAACGGAAGGCACATTTTGGCCAGTTCTACACCAAAAGAGGGGGAGTGTGGGAAGAGTAACTGTGAGGGGTGGGAAGGAGAAGGGTCAGAAAATTTAAAGGCTTTTCAATCCATGTAATGATGGGCAGCCTTTAATGCTTTTAGTAAGACTAAGGAAGAGCATGATAATGATTTTATGCTTTAATATTATGTGAAGAAGCAGAATTAAACTGTACAGGTATATTGTAAAACAATGCATGATAGGAAAGAAATAAGCTCAAGATATAAAAGTTTGTTAAATTATAGATTAATATTTCCCTTTTTAAGCATTTGATATAATTTTATTAATGTTGAAAAATTATTAAAAATAAAACTCGTGATGTAAAATGCTGCTGACTGGAAGCACTGCCGGCCTGCATTCACCGTTCTTTCCTGTGCTGTGAAGCTTTCTCGTCAGAGACGTGCCTGTGAAGAGAGAGCAGCTTGAAGCAGCTGGGTTACTATTGTTATGGCCACAGGGTCCGGCCCTGATGAGCAGGCCTGGGCTGTGGAAAAACCATGGCCGAGATTCCCCCTCAGCCTCTCAGTTCTAACCATAGAGATTAGTCATCAGGAGCGTAGGCTGGAGCAGAAGGCGTTGAAAGGGGTAGGAAAGGACATCGTGGCTAAACCCTCTGCCAAGAAGAAAGCAGAACTCAGGAAATATCAACAGAATCCACCTTGTGTGGGTCATGTGGACACGCATCTCCTAGAGCTCCGATGGTCAGTGGACTGACAGATGGAAACACCCAGGACTGTAGGAGCGCTCGATCAGTAACACCACAGTGCCTCGGGCCTAGAGAAAAACATCATTATGCTAAAAATGGAATATTCATCTCTTTCTTGTAGTCACCCATCTCCTACTATTGATCCCTAATATCTCTACTTACTCGTATGAAAGGTATCTTACACTGGACGTGTCCAAAACTGAGCTCAGTATGACCTCACCAAACAATGTATTCTTCCAAGATTTTCTGTATCAGCCATCAGGTGAGCAACTCCAGCACCATCCTTGACTTTTCCCTCTTCCTCACTGCTCATACCTCATCATTTACCAGGTCACAAATACTTTTCAAAATGATCCATTGTTTCCCCAAATCCATAATCGCTGCTCTAATCCAACCTGTCATCTCCTCCTGTCCAAACTATTGCAAGAGCTTCCAAAACAGTTTCAAAACATCCTTCTTGCCTCCCTTTCCTCAAATTTATTTGCCATGCATCAGTGAGGTTTTTTTAAAATGTCCAACCACAGAAGGATGTATTTAAAAAAAACCAACTACAACACAACAATTAAAAATAATGAATTATAACTGCATACAGTGACATGGATGAACCTCAGAGATACAAACCAAAGGAGTTCAAAAAAGGACAAATTAACCTAAGATGATTGAAGTAGAAATGGAGATTACCTTTGGAAGCATATTGACTTGTAGGAGGCATGAGGGAAACTATTAGTCTTGCTGAAAATGTTCTACAATGTGGATGATGGTTACATTCTTGTACACATATGCAAAGCGTATTGAGCCATGCATTTTAATTATGTGCACATCATTTTATATAAGTTATACTTTGACATAAATGTTATCACTCCCTATAGAAGCGAAACAAAATGAGAAATCACTTAATATAAACCAAATGTCATCAACACACTTAAAATCTTTGAGTCTTTTCATTGTTGTAAGATACAGACCAAAGTCTTTATTGACTTAAAGGCCTTTGGGTTCTGCCCCCAATCCCCCTGGAGCCCCCTTTTTGACATTCCCCACCACACTCTAGACACTCTAAAAATATCAAGTGTCTTGCAGCTCATCTCACACCTTGTGGTTTCATACCAACGCTCCTTATTTCCTCTCCTTTCACATTTTCTTTGCCTGAGTAACTCCTACTCATCTTCAAACCCCAAGTCAAGGCCGCCTCTCTCACCCACCTGACCAGCTTGGGCTGACCCTTTTCTCTGGTGTGACCATAGTATCCTAGAATCAAAAAGGGCTTGTTTCTATTTCTCCACAAGCCTATAAGCACTTCAAGAACAAGTACAAGGATAAATCTTACTCAAATATACCCCAAGTTCTAGTACAAGTTTAGAAGTTTTATTACACTGAACTGAATTAAAGCTAGGGAGAAAAGTGAGACTACAAAAACTGGCTAATGTGGTTCTAAATGATTCTTCAGTTAATAAGAATGAAGGAGAAAAAATAAAAGTTAGGCAGAGGTTGAAGAGAAAGGCAATACGGAACCTCCAGGGCTGACACTCAACAACGAATAAAAACAGTGTATATCCATCCTTGGAAAAGGACAAAAAGCTGAAAAGAAGGCAATTGGTAAGGTTACTTTGGTCAACGCACATTGTTTGAATTGTATTTACATTTCCCATCATATGATTCACCATTCTCTCCACACTCCACAGCTGGCTGAAATGATGGTTGCCTGGTAGAACAATGAAATGAGTGAATGAAGGGCATTGTACAATAGCCATGTACTGAGGCATTATTACATCTTCCTTATAAAGTGAAACAAAAGCTATCACATCAGGAAAACTGCCACATAATGTAGCAAGTGTAAGGTATGAATGATACTTTATTGATATTCATATCAACATTACATAACTATAACTTTTCAAACTTGGCAACATTATATTTACTGCACAGCAAGGGGGAAAGAAAAGAAAGAAAAGTTAGGTGGATAAATACTGAAATATTGAGGATTCATGGTGTATGCTAAAAATGTTCACAGCCAGCAGCAAGTATTATTCAAGTCTCATGTCATGACTGCACAATTAATTCCCAAGCTTTATTGGAAAACTACCTGACATTGACTTGCCATAGTATCCAGCTAATGTTCTTTGTTTTCACCAGGTACTCGAAACAGCGATGATGACTTTAGAGGGCATTATGTCAACTTAAAAAGCAAATTTGCCTGTTATTTTATCTCAGAATGAGTTTATTCTGGAATAACCAAAAAAATTCCAATTCAGGATGTGCCTGCTGTGGTAAACCAGGCAAATCCAGCAAACAAAGAGGGGGGGTGGCTTTTATAGAGAAAAAGGGGGAGCAGGAAGGAGCTGTTCTAAAGGAAACCCCATTGCAGGAAAGTAACAGTTCAGAGTGGCAACAGCTTCTCATTGGCTGAGCTGTGGCATTTCTCATTGGCTGGGCTGTTGCCAGATGGGGAGAGAAATCTTCCTTCAGTAGTAAAGTAGTTTTACTTTCTGTCCAAGATGCAAGCATCTATCTCTTCCTAGTTGATGTAATTGGTGATGCATGATAAGGCAGGAGAGCTTCCTCTACAGGACTTCCCAACTCCAATATAGTTAAGGTTTCTTTGATTAATTTTCACAATTAAAACAAACAAATAAAAACAATGGAAATAACATTTATTTTATATATATATATATCATTTATACATATCATTATTTATTATGCTTGTAATTATTATTACTTCCAACAACTCTTTGAGGTAGGCTTTATGGGTTCAATTGTAGGTGTGAAAGTTGAGTCTCAGAGGGTATATATGACAGAATCCAGGATATGTTCCCTCACTACACTCATGCTGAGAGTGGAACATGAATTGTTCTGATCCAAAATACCCTTGGTACAAACATGTAGACATCTTCGGTAATCCCAAATGCAAAAGAAAGTTGTACATTCCGGTGGACTGGTGTCTCCCCTATTCGTTGTCAATATTTTATTGCCATGGTCATCACATGGGTTGTACTGTTTTTGTACTGATTAATATCATCTACTGGGATCCAAGCAGAAGAAATCATTGCAGAGACTCAGCTATGTGGAGCACATGCATGGGGAGTCAGGTTGAGGAACAAGAGTGACAGCTTGATGATTTTGGGGGTAGGAAACAAACAAATAAACAAAACAAGCTATGCCTGGAAAACCAAGACGTGGATCTAGTCCTGATGTGGCCACCAACCAGCTCTCCAATCTGGGCCGTGTCACTTAGCCTTAATCTTCTCAGTGTAAAATGCAAGACACAAGGGTAGAGTTTTTATATTGATTTCTAGGTTTCCAATTATTCAGGCTTAGGTTTATCAACAATCTGAAAAACCAAATTTAAAAAATGATTTTAGAATTTGAGAGACCACAATCTAAATCTTGACTAAGCTACATATTCGCTATGAGACTTTGGATAAGTTATATAATCTTTTTAAGCATCAGTTTGCTCACCTAGGAAATTAGTATTAACTACTTTATGAATTTACCAAAAGGATTAGAGATGGTCCAGATAGTCTACCAAGCGAAGTGCGCGTGGGTAGTAGACATCATTGTGGTTGCTGTTAATTGCTTATTTGATCCAATTGTTTACCTAGAGCTGAGTGCTACTCCTGGAGGTGTTCCCAATTCCCCCATTTTAACTCATTCTCATCTATTCAGGGACTTAGAATTCATAACACAGAGCTTTCTTTCTGTTTTATCCTTTCAGCAATTGAGCAATCATAGGCAGAACTGTCTTTAGTGTTGTCAAAACTCAACCTGTCTGCTTACAATCCTGAAATGTTAGCTCTATCTTTCTAAAATACAAAAGCTGTTTTTACTAAAGAATCTCCTTTTAAAGTGCAAGTTTCCAGAACGTGGCCACCTTGAATTTCCAATTTAGCTTTCAGCAGAATCAATTAATGGGAACCAAGCTGTGCATTTCGTGAGAGGGAATGAAGGTTTAGAAAAAAGGAAGGAGTGAGGACATCAGAGGAAAGAGGAAGAAGAAGGATGGACTTCCAGACTTCCTCTTGTCTTAAGCAGAGTTCCCTTTCAGCCTGTTTATCACAGCTCTGTGGACCACCGTCCAGGAACAGGTGGAAGGGGCATCAGCTGTGGCGATTTGGCTCCAGATTTCAAGTTGTGATTTTACGAGGAACCTATTCCTTGACCTTGGACATAAACCTTAATTTCTAGGACACAGTTTCTTCTGGTAAGATTGGTGTCCTCTCTGACCTGCTTATCCGAAAAGTTTCGTGCAGGGCTCAAGTGAAATGAGATATACAGGAATGTTTTGCAAATAGAAATCCTTATGCAATGGAGAATAATCATTTCCAACGTTTTTACATACATACATTCTGTACCTTTTGCCAACTTCCTATGCTATCCAATAGTTGCACTTCTTTTATGAACCATAAGATGAGATTGAATTATCATTAGAATTAGGTATATTTTTAATGTAAAATCACTAGGATCATATGGAAATGCAAATTTATGCAAATATCATGCAAATGGGAACTCAACGGATCATGTTGAGCTCTCTATAGAATACATAAAAACAGGCCTGGCTCCACTTACAGGAGCAAACATAAGCTTGAACATACAAATTTTATGGCATAATTAATCATATGCAATATTAGAACAGTGGTAAGCCAAATTTCCAGTAAATAAAAATGAATTATGAGGCATGTATACTTTTAATTCGATAAGCTGTCTTAAGGTTTGTGGTGCAAATGATTACTCTAGCAGTTACCAGGGAGTTGGGTGTGATTCTCTTGTTTCCTCTTGGGAACTATTGGAATTAGGACAGAGTAGGGGCAGAATGAGTGGCAGAAATAAAGACTAAAAGGGTTCCCAATTAAAAGTATGACATCTTTAAGAGAAAATCTCTAAGTTGTTTTTATTTATTTATATTTTGCATAACTGTGGTCTAGTACAATGTCTGGATCATAATCATAAGGTTGTCCATTAGCGCTTGCCGATATTTAGCATTCTGTAATAAATCACCCTGGATGTATTTATTTATTCAGTAGAGGTTTAATGATTACTCCATATGCACAAAATGGAATGCAGAGAACAAAGGGAAGGTCTTTGCTCTTGTGAAGCTCTTGCGTAACTGGGGAGATAAGACAGCAACAAAATTCATTAGAATTGATGGTAGAAGACAAGTATAGGCTCAAGAAGGCTTTGGGAAGGTGATAATGTTGAATTGGGATACTGCAAGATAAATAGAATATATAAGCTTTAATATGTTTAGGATTTTGTTAGAACCTCTTTTCAGAAAGAGTAATTTTCAGACTAATTTAATATCAAGGGGCCTTCAGGAAATTTCTACAGGTTTGGCTCTCTCTTTAAAAAATATGTTTTATTATTCAGTATGCTCCATTATTTGTTTCTATGTGGTCTCTAAGTATTTCATTTATTAGACAAATAATTTTTAATATCTATTAGGTGTTAGGCACTAGGTACCAGGTATTGGGAATATAAAAGTTAACAAGGTAGGGTCAATCCTGGCCTTAATGCAGCATTGAGATTAGCGGGGGAGACAGATATTAAATAATTGAATATATAAAGATAGTATTATGAATGCTATGAAGGAGAAGTGTAAGATCCTGTTATATACCTTGAAGTGGCAATACTTATTATACAACCAGCACAACAATTAGGAGGTCACCAAATAAAGTAGAAGGAGGGATGGTTTGGGATATCATGAAGTGGACAGTGAGAGTAGAGAAGAGTAATCAAGGGACAGGATGCCCAGAGGTGCTGACAGGGGCCAGATCATGGTGATGGTCTTGTAGACCTGATGACTCAGCACTCTGGTGTTTAAGGTGAGCATGTATTATGAAGAGTTTAAGGTGAGCATATAGTATGAAGAGTTTAAGGTGAGCATATAGTATGAAGAGCTTAAGGTGAGCATATACTATGAAGAGTTTCACCTTGATTTTTTTTGTTTGTTTTTTTGAGAATCGCTCTGGCTTCAGTGAGAAGAAAGTATTATTAGGAAGAGGTAAGTGTTTATAAAGAGAAAAGCTGGAATATCTTGCAATATGCCCAGAAGGAAAGGATGGTGATTTAGACTAGAATCATAGAGGCTGAAATAAGTGGACATGTGTGAGGAAACTTAAGCAGAATTGACAGGATTTGGTGGCTGTCCAGGTATGTTAACAGAGAGGACAATCTGAAGGACAACTTCTGATATTTTGTCATAAAGACTTAGGTGAATAGGAATGTCCTTCATTGAGAAGAGGGACACTAAAGGCCGAACATATTTTTTGATGTGTTGAAATTAAACTGTGATATCCAAGTGGAGATATTATGGATCACTGGATATGTATATTAGGAACAAAGTTCTGGAAATAACATATAAATGTGGTAGTCACGGACTTATTGGTGATAATCACTTATTAGTGACCAGTGAAAGGCATTTGGAGGAGAAAGGGTACACTGTGAAGTAGTGCAGAGTGATGCCCACAAAATGAGGAGTAGAAGGAGTGCAGTAAAGAAGAAGAGAAAAACTGAAAGAAGCTCTGATAATAGGAACGAAACAGAAAGTAAAGGAATAGGGTAATTCGAGAAGGGAGTGGTCCACAGTGCAATGAACTGAGTCAGTGATAACTTAGCTGTCTCCTACCTGTCTTCTCAGTTTCTCTCTCTTCTGCCCCAAAGAAAAGAAACACAAACGAAAAGGAGTGAGCACACCTTAGCACTCTCGCTGACCAGATGGGCGGCTTTGGGCAAATGTCCTAGCACTCCTAGCCTCTGGGTCACCACTGCGTAATAAGGATACACATGCATTTCCATACACTATTCGGTTGATGAAGTGTGATAATATATGGAAAGTTCTGGCAAAATTGAAGGATGCATAAAATAATTACCTCCCCTGACTCCAAACTCTGCCATTGCCACTATTCTTTCTCCCAACGAACACATACAGACTTGGGCTTTCATTTCCTCTTTTCTCCATCTCAAGAAAATGTTCAAAACACCTTGGGATACATAGATTATAAAACTTCTCTCTGTTGGTGTATACACATAGGCACACACATCCAGGGACAAACCTACAAAAGCCTCAAATTCGCAAATGGAGACATTTTACCTACCTGAGAGCAAGGGCTTTTAGCTAAAGCTACAGGATTTTAAACTAAAAGTCAAAGAATGAACACAACAAAAAATATAGCCACTGGATTTGTAAATTTTTTTAATTTTTTTAATTTCCTCAAAGAGGAAATCAAAAGAGTATTTAGACAATAACAAACTGAATAAAAAAATGAACTCAGTGTGTCTTGAAATACTTTGAATCTAACCAAATAGATACTAAAAATCAAACTAAATAGCCAGCCAGAAAGTGAAACAAAACAAAAACCAAAGCAAAACCAGAGCAGAGGTGCTGGTCCCACGAGCTGGCCCCACAGTATCTCCGGGCCTCTCCCCAGGCACGGGACAAGGCATCTTGTACCCTCAGAAGTCGGGTGCAGCCACTGACTTTCTCTGGCCGAGTGATATGTCTTTGCACATTGAAGCTCTCAAGGCCGGGTGTTGTCAGTTATTCTGCCTTTGCCCTGTGTTGTAGAGACAGAATACTCCAGGCTGTGTCCTGGAGTCAGGACAACTCGGAGAAGTGCTCCCGCCACCCTGCAGTGGATGGCAAGGATGCTGAGAAGTGGATTTGATGCTCTAAACCACTGAGATTTTGCGTTGCTTCTTATCTCAGAACCCCTGTCCTAAAGGACACACCAGGACAAATATATTCAAATATGGAAAAGCACTAAAAATAACAGCAGGAATCAGTAAAGTAGAATGCCCCATGCCACAGAAAAAGGTGAATAAGTCCAATCAGACAAATTTCTAATTTTTTTAATTTAAAAAATTGAGAAAGAATACACAAATAAACTTTAGCAACAAGTAAGGGGGAATAACCACAATTCTGCAAGAGATAAATTTTTAAGAAACTATGAATGTTATATATTACATAAAATTCTATGTTAACAGGTTTGAAAATACACTGAAAATTTTTTTTCTAGGAAAATGTAAATAATCAAAAAGATTTCTATAAAAAAGCACTGGTTCATATGTGTTATGAGCTCTAGACAGTTTTCAAGGACTACACACTTTCTAAACCATTTCAAGTTTCAAAGCATAGAGAAAGATTAATATTTTAAAAAGACTCATGACCTAGATATTTATACCCCCATGCATGCAAACACAGACACACACACACACACACACACACACACACACACACACGCCATTTCAAGGTTGCAAGGATGCCACAATATTGCAAGAATATGAATGCATATTTCCTAATTAATGTGTATAATTCATCTAAATAATAGGTTAAAGAGAAAAACCATCCACTCTTTTTTAGTGGCAATAAAATTAATTTTTAAATGTAAAATATTTTCCTGATTAAGGGAGATGTCAGTAAATTTGATATGGAAGAGAGATATCTTAATATGGTAAATGGGATGTATCTCAGACTGGCTTCAGGTGTCCTAATTAATGCAAAACACAGTGGAATTCCTATCAAAATCAGGCACAAAACAATTAGTCTCATTATCACTGTTACAATTAAAACTTCTTCTTGACATTCCAGCCAATGCATTGGGCAAGAAACATAAATACGTCATACAAACAATGGGAAGAATACTGCTCAACTCAAAAGATATGATAGTCTACATAAAAAGTTCAGTAGTATCAAATAAGGAATTGTTCAGATTATTAAGAATCAATAAAAAGGGGATAATGACATCTAAATTTCATCTTTTAAAGATTAGATATATTACAAATATATCTTCCAGGGTGGAAATTACATTGCGTGTGTAGCCACTGAATGTAATCTAATAAAAACAATACAAAAGAATATGTTTGTTAAGTGTATTATCTTATAATTATAATAAAAAATATTATTTAATAAAAATATTAGGATTTTGTGTCAATTTATGCTGTTACAAAGAGTGAGCTCTTCATAAGGTCTCAGTCCTAGTTCTAAAACTGTGCCCATCATAATTTATCCCCATACATTTTTTTCTGTTCAAGATTTAAAGATATGTCAGAAACTTGCCATCTCTTTGATTAAAGTATTTTGTAAGAGTTACTGTCACTCTCTCCAACATGCGAGCTAAAGTTGTTTTCAAACTCTACAGGAGATAAAAGCAAAGTTCTTTGCTATTTTAAAGCATGTCCCTACCAGCCTGTCTGACACATGGCATTTTTTGTCTGCAGTAATTGAGCAATAACACCCTCACCTCCTCCACCATCACCTCCTCCCAATTTCGAGAACTGTTGCTTTTGTTTAAGATGGAGCAAGAAACTTGGATGGCACAGCAAGACTGAGTATTACCTATTTTATTTCTTCTCCCAAAGCTAAGTATGAGTTTGTGCCTAGTTAGAGAACCCTAATGTAAACAAACATTTTTAAACCCTATGAAACGCTTTATGGCATTCATTGGTGCTTAGTTGTTGGATGTTGTCATCTAGATCACAAGCATTCCTTTCAAGTGGCTCTACTGGAGAAACTCGCCATGAGACCAAGATCAAAAACAGCTGCACTTCTGAGGGGCCTGTTTGCTCCCATCATACGGAGAGTTAATCCACGCAGTTGTCATATTTTATCTTTGCTTTGGCTGCTGGAAACATGCGCTCTGTCTAGTAAGAAGTTCTGTGCTCAGTCTTTCTCTGGGCCTCGTTTACCTGGCTGCAAGTGACTCTACCTCTTATGTTTTCCCAGACCTAATTCTGTATTTATTTTCTCTTGTCTTTTATTGAGTTTTTTTGGTGTGTGTGCGTGTGCTATCTAATTTATTTTTGCAATTAACTAAGGAATATACATGTACAAATATTGCTTAAATTTCACAAATTTGCATTGCACATTATTTTTTATTTTCTCCCTGATTTCTTCTCTCCCCACTCTCAACAATTTTTATCTATCTTTTGCCTATATGTCTATCATTCCCCAAATCAGAGTATTTTTGATCAAAAAATAGCCTTAATTAAGCTGTAAACAGGCTTCACTCTGTGAAGATGGTGGTTACTTTTCCTATCGTGGGTTTGGAGTCTGTTTACCAACAGCACAGTCATGTATCTGAAGAAAACAAAAGAGGAGAATTTTCATGAAGAACAAATGCAGACCAGTCCTTTGGGACATTCAAGTACCCGTAAGATCTTGTGAACTGCTAATTGCTTTAAATACAACTCTTGAAAGTGGTCCAGGGGACGGTGAGTCTGTTCAGTGTCTTATTAGCTGAATCAATACCAATGCTTTAAAAATTGGCAAGAACATGAAGACCTTGAAGCTTCTTTTGTTACAAGGAAACCAAAATGGAATATTAAATATTTAAAAAGTAGGTCAGACTTAATAAATGCATTTTCAAGTAATCCAGCTTTTAAATTAAGCCACAGTATGGAATAGATGGATTTGAAATGATGTGCCAGCAGCCACACCAGTCCATGCTAGTGCTCCTATTATGTCAAAATTCTATTTACACAGAAATAGCTTAACGCAAATTTACATCCGAAAAGCCACAATAAGGACCCCAAAAATTAAGTGTCTAATTCTCAGTAGAGGCAAATATACAGGGAGGGGGAGAGCTATGCCAAGACCTGGTGTCATAAAGTCTGGGAAGCACAGTACACAGAGAAAAGAGGTTGTAACACACACCCACACTGTCATTGAGATGTCCAAATTCCCATCCTGCTTCTACCATAAGATGACAGGATTTTCCCCACTGTGTTGAGAATGGTGTTCTCCAGTCACTGCTAACAGGCTCTGGGAATGGGGTGGTTTTAATGAAACACACCCTGGGCTCTGCAATCTTTCAATGCACTCGATAGCTGGATGTCTATTATAACCTTTTCTCTGAGATGGTGCTACTGGCTCGCTTCCATGAAGATCGACTTCCTGGGGAAGATAGGCAGGCCCGAATTGTCAGCATCTGTCTCGATTTGAGGCAAAGACCAGAAGACTTGGCTGATACTTGTCTCTTGAATAAAGCAGCGATGAACAAGGCATGGATTAACCCTCTATTTAAACTCTATCAATCTGCCCCCAGTCCTTCTCAGCGAGACTGCTGTGCCGTGCGGGTGGGCAATCTGGATGGATTCCCAGCTACACTCAGTTGTTCTAACCTAGATTTGCATAGGTACCTACTAGAAGCACTAGATTCATCCCATGAGAAACAACTGTATAAATCAACTAACATAGATTTTCTGAATTCTGGGTGCACATTAGAACGCCTAGGGCTTAGAAACAACCACGGTGAGGCTGTACCCCAAACCAATTGAATCTGAATATTTCCCTTTGAGGCCCAGGCATCCTGTTGTGAAATGCACCCCTCGGGCAACTCGAATGTTTAATCCAGAATGAGAACATTTTAAGTCCTATCTCTTTAGATACATGGGCAGGCTTAAATATCCTGTATAAGAACTTGTCTACTCTGTAAGAATTATATAATTTTGTAACTTACTACCACAAAAGGTAATTATCCCTGCCTTTCACGAACTGTAGTAAAGCTATGGGTGCATTTGGAAAACACAACGATTTTTGATCTTTCCCTTGTATTCATGTGCTATTTTGAACTAAAATGTATTAAAAATCCTAATGTCAGTCATGTTCGGTCTTCTTTGCATCCACTGGTCTCCCCTGCATTTTAAAATTTGATTTTAAAACATAGACATCATTTTTAAAATAGCTTCACCTTGAAGAAATGGTAATAAAATATAAAGCGAAGAAAAAAGTTTTTTATTTTAATTGCAATGCACCCTTTCTTTAACTGTGTGGTAACAGGAGTATTGTGATTTGAAAACAAAAGTTGACTTGTGTTTAGAGTTTAATTACTTACAATGAGTGCTCACATTACCTCATTTAAGCCTAAAAAATCTCTATAAATGGCATTATCATCATCATCGTTTTACAGCGGTGAATATAAAGTTTCAGAGAGGATCAAAATTTAAGCAACCTGATAAATCATGGATCCGTATTGGTTTTAATTACTTGGATTCCAAGTCAATTAATCTTTCCACATTTTCAAAAAGTAAAAAAAAAAAGGTGTACATTTCTGATGAGAAAACTAGCATTCTCTCCTCCCCAAACCCAAGTCCCTCCCACGTATGCATTCCCAAAATTGAGGGAAATCAAGAATTAATTACCATATCCTCACTGCGGGAGCGAAGAAGGTTATTGTGACAGGCGTCTTTTCTGCACTTCGTGAAAGTGGCAGGTGCAGTCGCCCCTCAGCACGCTCTGCTTTCCGTGAGTGCACACATTTAACTTCCTGTGCTAGGTTACTGACGTCCTTCGATTTACAGGAAAAGAGTGTAACTCTCTTTATTTGTAAATTATGTATTTGCACATCTTCTCCCCCACGCGGAACCTCGGATTAGACTGCAGGCGAGCGCCGCTGTGCGCGTGGGGGCCAGAGCCTCCCAGGAAGGCTTCCAGGCGGAGGCAGCCGCTTCTTCAGCCTTTGTCACCTGCGCCTCGGACCCATGCTTCATTTCTCGTGTTTCAGCCTAGAACTCCCTCTTCCCTAAACCTCTAAACCGCAATGAGCTTTTCTACATCTTCTGTCAGATTCGAGATCCCAGCCACCAGACGGATGTTCCCTATTCACTGTGTTCTCCTTTGCAGCCCAGGAGCCCAGCGCTGCGCCCTGCATACTCTGGACGCTGGGGAACCGTCTGTAAAATGAATGTGTGAATGAACAAATGAATGAATGACAGTGCAAACGGGGGCACATTATGGGGCAAGAGAACCTGGGTACAAACCTCTTTTGACCTGTTGTTCCTTAAAGGCAAGGCTCGTATCCTAAAGAGCGAATGAAGAGGACTCAGGTGAGGGAGAAGATCCACACAAAAGGCAAGCATAATTTCTGAACTTGCACGTTATCCTGATAAATCTCAGGCGCAGAAATGACAAAACTAAATTCAGTATGAGATGTGCACCTTCATTCATTCATTAGTTCACTCATTTATAAATAGCCACTGAACATTTCCATATGCCAGGCATTCTTCCATTCTCAAGGATTCCACAGGGAATTAAAACAAGATATCTCACATCCTGGTTTTTATGTTCCTGTCCCAAATCTACATCTATAGAATCCTTTCCAGAAAGGAAATGAAGGTCAGTCTTCTTCTCATAGCTCAACCCACCAGTCAGGGAACAGGATGTTGGAATGGGAGGGCTGTGGTTTGCTAAGCTTAAACCCGAAAACAAAGAAATAACCAAAACATTTTGATTTCTGAAAAAAATATATATCTATTGAACAAGAGATTTTTAAAACCAGAGTGAATGAAACTTTAGAAAAAAAGTTGGTGACATGTGAACATAGAATAATATAATAGTATGTACCACAACAAAGAAGTCGTTGCGTAGGTGAAGCCATGGGGAGGCGAAGGGTTAATCCCTCTGCCCCGAGTGGAAGGGCAGAGGTCCTCAGAGGGCATTCAATTACCAGTGCAATTCATTTTATCCTGGTGATACTGTTCTGAGGACACACAGTGCTTGAGAGCTGAAGGCCAGGGGCACCTGTGTGGGTAGGTATGCATGTGGGTGGGGGTGATGGTGGCTGGCATGTTCTGGAAGTCACAGAACGTCCTTGCCAGGACAGCACAGCCGGAGCCCAGGACAGTGGCAGCCTTGACATTGTAGGGCAGGGCGGGGTGAGGTGTCACGCAGCGCTCTGAGACCATGGCTGTCACTCAAGGAATCATTAGCAATGAGAGGGAGGGGGTGAAGCTTGTTGTGTTGTCATCACACTGTGAGAAGGTTGGCTGCAGACCAAATTAGCTTGCTTAGGGAGTGTGAATCAAAATGACATGTAATCTGAATGTTAATGAAAATTTTCTCTTGCTTCAGGCTTCAGATTCCATCCAGAAAGCTGTCATCTGGAAGACATTATCTTCCTTCTCTCTCTCTCTCTCTCTCGTTTTGATTTGAATTTTCAAGTTTACATACAATGTAAAAATAATTTTAACCAGCAGTGCTTGGACAACTGATGTTTAGTAAATTATATAGCTGAGTCAGTGGTGGAGGACCTTCCCCAAAGAAGAGAAAGATTTCAAGATAGTAATATATTTCTTTACTTAGATTTATATCTGTGAAATATGACAACTCTAATCCCAAGCAAAAATACTTATAAAAAAATAGGTTCAGTCATCAGTGTTAGCAAGAATACATTTTTGTTTCCTCCCACACATTACAATACAAAGTGAATACCGTCTGATGTGAGGGGATATTAGGCAGCTCTTGTTTTAAAAGGGCTTCCAATGTGTTTGCTTACTTCAAAGGCCTCTATCAAATCGCTTAATGTCAAGATTGTTTAAGGTTTGCTATAAAAAATTTTAATAATTTTGATTAAATAGTAGCAAAAGCAGGGAATCACAGGTATGCACATATGGAATAATGCATGTAGATACAATTTTTGCACACTCTGATCTGTCAGTGTTCCTGCGTGGAGATGTGTTAGAGTTAATATTTCTGAGCAGTTAAAAATATAGAAAAATGCTTCCATTATTAGCAATAATCCTGTTCATTGGGCACAGGGATTACTAGAAAAGGGGTTACTGCAGGCTCGGGGAAGTGAGAGGTACCATATCTCTTTTTCTGTTTTACTCATTCTTTTGTGAATATAGCGATGTTGGGATGGTAGGAAACTAATATAAATTCTCTCTAACAGAGAAACCATCTGTGTGGTTTCTAGACCATAACTGAGCCAAAACTGTTACCTGAATCTTCATATCAAAAAATATATCAAGATATGAAAAAGAAATTCTGTCTATTCTTATTCTGCCCAATATTTGGGAACATTAATGATACTTTTTTTTTTTTTTTTAACAGAGAGATCTTGTCTGGAAGAAGAGACCTGGTATTCCAGTTCTAGGTCCGTAATTATTATCTAGTTTTGGAAATCTTGAGAAATTAGTGAATAGTTCTTAACCTTAGTTTCCATATTTATAATATAAAATAATTATTTTAGATTTTTGCAATTCTAAGATATTAATGGAAAAATTAAGACCCATGAACTTTCATATGAAAAATAATAATAACATAATATCACTTTGCCATCTGCCAAGGATTGTGCTAAATACCCAATAAGCACTAGTTCATTTACTTTTCACACTAACACTACAAAAAATTATCGTCTTGTTTTTAAGATGAGAAAACTGAGGCCTAGAGAGTTTAAGTAACTTATTCAAAAGCACAAGATACTACGCAGCATAGCTTGATTTGTATCCAAATATCCCTGATTCCAAAATGTATTTTATTAACTGTACATTCTGCTACCTCCTTTAGTGGCTCAGAAGCCTATCGATGTTTCCAAGTTAGTTGTTTCAAAATACATTGACGTGTATTCTTTAAAATGTTTTGAATTGTGGCAAATTTGATATTTGAAAATAATAAAAATAAACAAATACATAAATTAATATCATAAATGATCATGCTTTTTAAATACCGTTTTGTTCAAAATCTATATCTCAGCACAGTTTATGAAATTGATTTTCCTGTATGACCCTAATGGTAATTCTAAAATAGCAACTCTAAAATGGTTTTAGTTATAGAAGCCTAGGAATAATTATCGGCCATCTACTCTATGGCAGGGACTACACTATGAGATTTTAATCCTCCCAACAGCCCTATGACATAGACATTGAAATTTAAAAGACAAGGAAACTAAGATATGGCTGGAATAAATGAGACATAGTTGAATAAGCTGCCAGAAAAGTACTCCGGCCTCACTATTTTGTGATTATTTTTTATTAGACTTTATTTTTTGGAGGAATGTGTGATTTACAGAAAAATTGAGACGATAGTACAGAGAGTTCACACGGTTTCCTCTTTATCAATATCTCACATTAGTTTGGTACATTTATTATAATTAATGAAATGATGCTGATAAATTATTATTAAATGATTGATATAAATGAAGTTATATTGTACAAATGAAAAGATATTGATAAATTATTATTAACTAGAGTCCGTAGTTTATTCAGATTTCCTTAGTTTTTACCTAATTGTCCTTTTTTTATTCAGGATCCCATTCAGCATAACATATTATATTAGCTGTCATGTCTCTTTGTGCTCCTCCTGGCTGTGACAGTTTTGCATACTTTCCCTTGTCTTTTGTGAATATGACAGTTTTGAGGAGGTATATTGTAAGATTTCCTTCTATTGGAATTTGTCTGATGTTTTACTCATGGTTTGAACATATGGGATTTGGAGAGGAAGAGCACAGAAAGTGCCATTTTCATTAGATGATATCAAGGGCCCGTAACATCAACATAGTTTATGGCTGTTGCTGTTGACTTTGAGCACTTGGCTAGAGTAGTGTTTGTCAGGTTGTCCTACTGTAAAGTTGCTCACTCCCCTCCCCATTTTCCACCTCTTCCACCATTTCTTTGGAAGGAAGTCTCTACGTGCAGCTCACACTTGAAGAGTGAGGAGTTATGTTCTTTCTTCTTTAGGGTGGAAGATCTGCATAAATTATTTGGAATTTTTCTGCACAGGATATTTATCTGTCCTCTCTCATTTATTAATTTAAGTCATTTATTTATATCATTATGGGCTCATGACATTTATTTTATACTTTGAGTTATAATCTAATACTACTTTATTAATTTTGTGGCTCACAATGTTTCAGCTTTGACCAGTGGGAGCTCTTTCAGTTGGCCCCTGGACTCTTTTGACATACCCCCATCAACATGAGATGTTGTTTTTTCGAGAACTCCTTACTTTCTGGCACTACTACATATCCCAGGCTCATCTTGCATATTCCCTGCCCCAGTCCTGGAATCAGTCATTTCTTCGAGACATTTTAGTTTCTTTTATTGGAGAAGGGTATTGGAAACCAAGATCTGGGCACTAGGTGGGCTTGTTACTACTGAAGTGTTGTTTCTTTTAGTCTGTCAGAGCAGACAGAGCAAAGAAATGTATGTGTACACCAACCTGTGTACATACAAACAGCTATAAATGTTTCCATATTTAGCCATCTGTAACTGTGTTAAGCTAAACATGAGTTCTTATTGATGTCTCCAACTTTAATCCATTACCACATGGATCATTTTAGCCTCCTCCCCTTGCATATCTGTAAATTCCCCCTCCAACAGTGAGAAACCTGGTTACCACCACCTGCCATCCACTACTTAACTGTTCAATTCCTATGTACATACACAGCAGTATGAGAATGTTTATCCAGTGACCCTGTGGAAACAACTCTATCAACTAGAATACAGTGCTTGCGTGCAGTTCCTTTTGTCTTTGCTCTTGGAAAGACATTTCCAAAGTTACGTAGGCCAGCACCTTTCCTCCACGCCTCCTTCACTGAAGTTGTTTTATTTGTGATAGCATTAGATTCTCTTCTCATAGTCTGAAGCCCTCCTAGAATCCCCCAACCTCTTAAATTATTTTTATTTTAACTTACATATAGTAATGTTCACACTTTTGGCTATAAAATTCTACGCATTTTGACAAATGCATAATGTCATGTATCCACCATTATGGAATCACCTGGATAGCCGCACGTCCCCCAGATTCCCAGATACTTCACATCTTCATCTCTCTATTATCTTCCTGAACACTTGGCAACCACTGATAATTTTCCTGCTTGTAGTTTTGCCTTTTCCAGGATGTCGTATAATTGGCATCATACAGTGTATAGACTTTTCACACTGGCTTCTTTCACTTAGCAATGTGCATTTAAGTTCCTCTGAGCATTGTTTTGTTTGCTTGATAGCTTATTTGATACAAATAGCTAATTCTTTGAATATTTTTGACACAATTCCTTTATCAAATATGCATTTTGCAAATGTTCTCTCACAGTCTGTGGTTTGCCCTTTTATTCTCTTAACACTGTCTTTTGTAGAGTAGAATTTTTTAATTTTAATAAAGTCTAATTTATCGTTTTTTTCTTTCATGGATTACGTTTTTGGTCTTTATCATAAATTTATCACCAAACCCAAGATTTTCTCTCATGTTTTATTATGGAAGTTTTACAGTTTTGCATTTTTATACTTAGGTGTCTGATTTAGTTGATTTTTGTGAAAGATGTAAAAAAGTCTGGATCTCCTTTTTTTTTAAATTTTTAAATTTTTCATTTTTGACTTATGGACATCCATTTGTTCTATTTGATGAAAAGATAATTCTTTCTCTATTGAATTGTCTTTGCACCAGTGTCAAAGATCATTTGCCTATATACGTGTAGGTCTATTTCTTAGCTCTCTATTCTGGTCCATTATTCAATGCTTCTGTGTTTCTTTTCTTTCAGCAACACTATGCTGTCTTGATTACTGTACATATATAGTAAGTCATGAAGTCTGGTAGCAACAATTCTCCAATATTTTTCTTCTTTTTCAGTATTGTGTTAGCTATTCTGTGTCTTGAGCCTTTCTGTATAAACTTTAGAATCAGTTTGTCAGTATTTACAAAATATCTTGTTGGGATTTTGATTGGGATTACATGGAATCTATAGATCAAGTTGGAAAGAATTGACATCTTAACAATATTGAGTCTTCCAATCCATAAACTCTCTCAATTTATTTAGACCTTCTTTGATTTCTATCATCAGAGAAATAGTTCTGTAGTTTTCTTCATCTAGATCCTATACATATTTTATTAGATTTATACCTATTTAATTTTCTTTGGTGCTATTGCAAATGGTATTGTGTTTTTAATTTCAAATCCCAGTGGTTCATTGTTAGCATATAGGAAAGCAATTGACCTTTGTATATTAACCAGGTGTCCTGTGAATTTGCTTTAAGTGCTTTTCAGTTTTAAAGTTTTTTGTTGATTCTTTGGGATTTTCTGGGTAGAGAATCGTGTCATCTGCTAAGAAAGACAGTTTTATTTCTTCCTCCCCAATTCATATATCTTTTACTTCCTTGTGTTGTCTGATTACACTACATAGAACGTCTAGTGTGGTGTTGAATAGGAGTTGTGGAAAAGGGCATCCTCGTCTTGTTTTTGATCTCGGGAAGATATCCAGTTTCTCACCATTTAGTCATAATATTATCTGTAGGTTTTTATTTGCATATTTTTTATCAAGTTCCCCTATATTCCTAGTTTTCTGGGAATTTTTATCATGAATGGATGCTGTGTTTTGCCAAATGCTTGTTCTGTATCAACGGATATGATTGATTAATCGATTTTTCTTTGTTAGCCTATTGATATTGTGGATTACGCTGATTGTTTTTCAAATATTCCACCAGCCTTGCATACCTGTTGAATTTGATTTGCTAATATTCTGTGGAGAATTTTTGCGTCTATGTTCATAATGGTCTGTAGCTTTCCTTTCTTGTAATGTGTTTATCTGGTTTGGGTATTAGGTTAATGCTGGCCTCATAGAATGAGTTAGGAAGTGTCCCTTCCATTTCTATTTTCTAGAAAAGATTATAGAGAATTGACATAATTTCTTCTTTGGATGTTTGGTAGAATTCACAGTGAAGCCTTCTTGGCCTGGTGCTTTCCTTTTTTGCAAAGTTATTTTTTATTGATTCAATTTCTTTAATATACGTAAGCCCTTTAATAATATCTATGTTTCCTTGTGTAAGTTTCGGTAGTTTGTGCCCATTTCAAGGAATTTGCCAAAATCATCTTAGTTATCAATCTTTTGTGTATAGAGTTGTTCATAGTATTCTGTTATCCTTTTAATGTCCACGGGATTATTAGTGATGGCCCCTCTTTCTTTTCCAATATTAGCAATGTGTGGGGTTTTTTCTTGGTTAGTCTGGCTAGAGGTTTATCAATTTGTTCGAACTATCCCTTGAACTAGCTTTTGGTTTCATTAATTTTTCTCTATTTCCTATTTTCAATTTCACTGATATCGCCTCTAATTTTTATTATTTCTTTTCTTCTGCTTGCTTTAGTCTTAAATTACTCTTCTTTCTACAGTTTTCCAATGTGGAAGCTAAGATATTTTTATATGTCATATTTTTCTTTTCTAAATTATGTATTCAATGCTATAAATTTCCTTCAAAACACTACTTGCACTGCATCTGACATATTTTTATAAATGCATTTTTATTTTCACTTAGCTCTGATTTTTTGTTAATTTCTCTTGGGACTTCTTCTTTGACTTGTGTTATTATAGAAGTGCTTTGTTTAATCTCCTAATATTTGGGATTTTCTAGTTATCTTTCTGTTGTTGATTTCCAGCTTAACTCTCAAATTTTCCAATTTTGTATGATTTCTACTCTTTTAAATTTGTTAAAGTATGCTTTATGGCCCTGTTTTGGTCTTCTTGGTGAATGTTGCACGTAAACTTGAGCAGATTATGTATTTTGCTATTCTTAGATGAAGTGTTCTCTAGATGTCAATTAGATCAAGTTGATTAATGATGCTGTTTAGTGCAACTAAATCCTTATGGATTTTCTGCCTACTGCAAGTATCAATTACTGAAAAAGGGTGTTGAAGTCTCTAAATATCTTAGTGATTTGTCCATTTTTTCTTGCAGCTCTTGGTTTTTGTCTCATATATTTTGATTCTCTGTTTTTAGGTAGCATACACGCTAAGGATTGATATGCCTTTTTGGAGAATTGACCCCCTTATCATTATTTAATACCCTTCTTTATCCCTATTGTTTTCCCTTTTATGAAGTCTACTTTGTCTGAAATTCATAGAGCAACTCCAACTTTCTTTTAATAAGGTTTTTCAGGATATATCTTTTTCCATCTCTTTTCTTTATCCTATCTATGTCTTTATATTTAAAGTGGGTCTCCCATAGACAACATAGAATGGGGTCTAATATTTTTGTCCATTCTGACTATCTCTGTTTTTTGTTTGTTTGTTTGTTTGGGGGGGGTGGTGAGGAAGATTCACCCTGAGCTAACATCAGTTGCCAATCTTCCTCGTTTTTTTTTTTTTTTTCCTGCTTGAGGAAGATTAGCCATGAGCTAACATCTGTGCCAATCTTCCTCTATTTTGTATGTGGGATGCCTCCACAGCATGGCTGATGAGTGGAGTAGGTCATGCCTAGGATCTGAACCTGTGAACCTGGGCCACCAAAGCGGAGTGCCCAGAAATTTAACCACTTGGCCATGGGGCCATGCCCCATGTTTGTTTTTTAATGATGTATTTATATCATTCATATTTAAAGTGATTATTGATATAGTTGGATTAATATTTATCACTTTGTAGTTTTTTTTCTATTTGTTCTTTGTTTCTTTCCTTTTTTTTAAAGAAAAATCTGAGAATGGGCTGGGCTATTCTGCTGGTAATGAATTCCTCAGTTTTGTTTATATGACAAAGGATTTCTATTTCACTTTTGAAGGATAATTTTCTTTGATATGAAATTGTTGGTTGAGTCCTGTTTCTTTCACCACTTTCAGTATTTCACTCCACTCTTCTGGCTTGTGTGTTTTCTGACAAGAAGTCTGATGCAATTCTTATTCTTCTGTAGGTAGGTTGATTTTTCCCTCTGGTTTCTTTCAAGATTTTCTCTTTGTTTTTCTGGAGTTTAGATAGAATATGCATAAGTGTACTTTTTTTTCCTGGTATTTATTTAGTGTTCTTGACCTTTCTGGATCTGTGGTGGTTTAATGTATGGCATTAATTTTTTTTAATAAAAAATAATTTTAAAAAACATTACTTCAAATATTGTTTAGCTCCATTTTTTCTTTCTTCTCCTTTTGATAGTCTGTTTCCCATATGTTACACTTTTTGAACTTGTCCCAAAGTTTTTGGATATTTTGTTCTGGTTTTTTTTTTTTTTTTTCGGGGTTTTTTCTTTGCATTTTAGTTTGGGAAGTTTCTATTAACCTATCTTCAAGCTCACATATCCATTCCTCAGCCATGTCTAGTCTACTGATGAGCCCGACAAAGGCCTTTTTAATCCCTTTTGCAGTATTTTGATTTTTAGTTTTTCCTCGTTTTTTTTTTTTAATTTCTTTCTGCTTAACATTGCCCATGTATTCTTACATGTTACCATTAGAGCCCTTAACATATTTGTCAGCGTCTTTTTAAATTCCCTCTCTGACTGCCTAAAGTTGGCCAAACTGCAAGGTTAGGGCACAGTCCTCCAGACTGTCCACTTAGCCCAAGACTTCTGACCCCAACTGTAAGGAGCCAGAGTCCAACTTCAGAGTCAGAGGGAAGAGCCTACACGAGACCACCTTCACTTTTGACACCTACTGCAAGTTCAGGATTTTCCCCAAATCACCCTCCACTGTGACAATTCACTAGAAACACAGAACTCATCGAAAGCTATTGTGTTCACAGATACGGCGAGGCTACAAATCAGAGCCAGCCAAAAGGAGGGGTACCTAGGGGAGAGTCCAGGAGGGTTCCTAACACAAAGTTTCCATTGTCCTCGGGGCTCATTCCCCTCCTGGCATCCATGTGTGACAATACACATAGGCATGGAGTATTGTCAATCTGGTTATCCACCCGCTCCTCCCCAGAGGTCAAGCTGATACCCTGTGGTCTGAGAGACTTGGCAAGGCTCACCTTATTAGCATAACCAATCAGGTGTGATCTGAGGGGCTCACCACGAATAACAGACACTTCTATCTCTCAGAACTTCCAAGGGCTTAGAAGTAGCTGAGGACGAAGACCAGACCCCTGTGCGAGCAAGGCCAGACCTTCACCCCACATCGATAACCCCAAATCTGTCTTATACTGGCTTCCGGTACTTACTTTGTCTCTTCAGACTGGGTTTTTTCAGTTTCCTTGTTTTTGTCTCCACTGTTGCCTAGAGTATCCTAAGACCTCCTTCTTAATAAACTCAATGTCTTGCAGCTCCCCCTGCTGTAATCCACTACTATTTTATTGGAGCCTTGTTGATGTGGTGTGAAGGTATGTGGGGAAGGGGGCAGGTGCATTCTCTCGTCTCCTGATTAAGTCTGAGTCTGTTAGGGAGCCTGTATCCCTGTGCTGAGATGGCCAGAAGACTTTCTTAACCCCCTTTTCCTCTCCTTTTGTGATGCAGGAAGGCTAGAGGAGCTGGAGATGGGTGATTGCCCTTCCCCTGGTTAGTGAGGATCTGGTAATGTCCTTTGGAGAGTATGCCTTTGTGATGGATAATGCTCTAGGAGTATTTTAAAATGTTTACTTTTCTCCTCCCCCTGTCATAGAGAAGACGGGGTTTTCCTTAGGTGTTTACCATAAGAACCTGATGGGATTCCTGGAAGTAAAACCCATGAAAGTGTGGGTGTCCCCCTAAGACTCGGCCCCCAGGAGTTTTCACTCTCCAGCTAACCACGCTCAGCCTCCAGCAGTTCCTCAAAATTACCATCGAAGTGTCCCTACCAGTTTATGGCTCCAGCAACTCCTGCTCCTGATAAACCAATCTCCGCTGAGATTCTCTGTATTCAGGTGTCTGTCCAGATTTCAAGGTGACTGTTTGACCTGTGATCCCATTTCTTTGATAGGCCCAAGAAAAGTCATTGATTTTCAGTTCGTTCAGTTTTTTTTCTAGTTGTAGTGAAGACAGTGATGACTTCCAAGCTCTTTATAGGTTGGAGCTTTGATTTCTTTTAAATTCTTTAAAAAATAAGTAAAAGTGAGGTTATTTTGTTATATGTTGCCCTACCTTCAAGCTGTACATAGGAGGAGGGGGAGGATTCTTCACTGAGCTAAATATTTCCATACCTTTAGCTGCCTTTTCTTTTAGGTCTCCTTTACCAACTATTTAGCCTTTTATATTTATGTGAATCACCTCATTATACCCATGTATTTCTAATTATCAAATTTTAGTGATATATAGTTTTTAAATGCATGCATGGTCTTTATAATCCAACAGACGTGGACTATCTCTTCCATTAATGAGCTGTTTATTTTTTAAATAGGTAAGTAGGTCATCTGCAAATAAGGAGAGTTTACTTCTCTCCTTTCAACCTATTTTTTTTCTCTTGCTTGCCTTATTGCACTTGCTACATACAACCTCCAGTGCAATATTGCATACAAGTGGTGATAGAGACTATCCTTATCTTGTTCCTGATCTTAAGAAAAAAACATTCAGTCTTTGAATATTAAATATCTGTTTAGCTATAAAATTTTAGTAGATATTCTTTGTTAAGTTAAAGAAGTTTCTTCTTTTCACAGTGTTGAGAATTTTTATCAGGAATGAATATTGTATTTTGTTGAATGACTTCTTCTGTATCTAATGAGATCATTGTTTCTTTTTTTCCTTTTTTAGTTTGTTAATATGGTGAATTATATTAATTGATTTATGAAAGTTAAAACAACTGTGCATTTCTGGGATAAATCTCACTCTGTAAAGATGTATTATCCTTTTATATATTGTTAGATTTATATATTATTGGATTTCGCTAAAATTTGGCTCAGAATTATTGCACCTATGTTCATGGAGAATATTTCTCTCTAGTTTGGTTTGTTTTCTTCTTTATTCTCCCACTTTGCATATTTTCATATTTGAATAATTGGCCCCATAGAATGTTTTGGGAAGTATTTCTTCAATAGTCTGGAAATATTTGTGAGGATCGGTATTATTTCTTCCTTAAGTGTTTGGTAGAATTAACAGTGATGGCATGTGACATGTAGTTTTCTTCATGGAAAGGTTTTTAAGTACAAATTCAATTCAACTTCTTTAATAGATATAGGCTATTCAGGTTTTCTGTTTTTCTTGAGTGAATTTTAGCAGGTTATCTTTTTAAAGAAATGTGCCTGTTTCATTCAAGTTATCACGTTGATTGTCAAAATGTTGTTCATAATATCTTTTTAATTATCCTTCAATTGTCGATAAAATATACATTGATGTCACCTCTCCGCTTCCTGATACTGATGATTTGTGTCCTCCTTCTTTCTATCCTGGTCAGTCTTCCTAGAAGTTTTTAAATAATATTGATCTTCTTGATGAGCTGACTTTTTTTTTCATCAATTTTTTCTTTTTTTGAATCTTATTGATTTTTGCTGTGATCTTTATTTCCTTTATTCTACTTGGTTTTGGATTAATTTGATCTTCTTTTTCTAGTTCTTCAAGTCCAATGTAAGCGTATTGATTTGATATGTTTCTTATATTCTAAAATAGCAATTCAGTGTTATAAATATCCCTCTAAATATTGTTTTATCATCATGCCACAATGTTGATATGGTATGTTTTCAAGTTCATTCAGTTCAAAATACTCTCTAATATTCTTTTGGATTTCTTTGTTGACCCATGGAGTTATTTAGCTGTGTATTATTTATTTTCCAATTTGGGGGGATAACAAGAAATCATTTTGTTATTAAATTCTAATTTAATCAAATGTGCACAGAGTGTATACTTTTCTATGACTTGAATCTTTTTAAATTCATTGATACTATTTTTACAGCCAGGAAATAATCTATCTTGGTAAATGTGTCATGTGCACATGAAAAGGATGTGTATTTTGCTATTGTTGAGTGGAATGGTCCCTAAACATCAATTAGGTCAAAATTTTTGATAGAGTTATTTGTCATCCATATTTTTACTAACTTTCCAGTTGTTCTGTCACTTGTTGAGAGAGGGGTACTGAAATTTCCCACTATAAATTTGGATTTGTCTATTTCTCCTTGTAGTTGCATTGTTTTTTTTTTTTTTTTTTGCTTCTTGTATTTTGAAGCTCTGTTATGAAGTTCATAAATGTTTAGGAATATTACTTTCTCTTGATGAATTGACGTTTATCACTATGAAATGAGCTCCTATACCTCTGAAAAATTATTTGCCCTGCAATCAACTTTGTCAAATATTAATATAGTCCCTCTAGCTTTTTTTGAGTACCGTTAGTGTGTTACATCCTTTCCATCCAATTTTCTTTAACCTAGTATTATATTGATAATTTACTGCATTTCTTGTAAGCAGCGTTCAGTTGAGTCTTGCTTTATTATCCAAACTGACAGTCTCTGACTGTTAGTTGAGATGTTTAGTCCCATTACATTTATGTAATCCTTGATATGGTTAAATTTAAATCTACCATATTCCTATCTTTTCTTATTGCTTCCTTCTGTTGTTTCCTTTTTCCTCATTTTCTGCCCTTTTTTTTTGGATATTTTTTTACTTCCTTTTTTTCTTTTCTTGGCTTTTTAGCTATAACTGTTGCTTTTTTGGTGTTTCAGTGTGTCAGTTAGAAGTTCTTTATTGACATGTTTTTGCTCTAGGATTCAGGCATGAACCCAGAGGTCAGGGATTGGAGAAAATCTGAGTGAGAGAGAACTTAATTCGATGTCCACTGGTCCCTTTTGCCAAAGGTCTGGTTCCTCAGAATGAACAGGTACATGTGGATGGTCTGCTCCTGAATGTCACAGGGTCACACCTACATATGCAGCAGTGGTCAGCTTGCTCTTCCCACAGTTTTCCAGATGTCTCCTGAAACATATGAATCGTTGTTTAACAAAATTGACTCAAACGGTGTAAAAGAATTCTTGGTAAAACACACCTTTAAGGTGCAATATTTTTTTCAAATTGTCTCCCTATGTATCATTTTGCAGGATTTATGCCTTATATGTTCTGAATCTATTATGTGACAGAAAACACCTAGGAATAGTGACAATATTTGGAATTATCAGGCTCACATGACCACCTAATATTCTATTTAAACGTGTGATTATATTGCTGTGTAGAAAAGTGAATTACAGCTCACAGGAGTTAAGATGAGTAGGAAGCAGAGCTGGTTTCATCTCGTGCAGGAAGATAATGATTTATAAAGTGGCCATGGGGATATATAAAGAAATGCCAAAATTATTAAGAAGGTCATCTATTTCAATATTTCTGTGGATTTTGTCTGCTTTATTCTCTTTACAAATAAGAAACATTGTCTACCTTTGTAAAAAGCATCAACAACAAAACAGTCACTTTAAAATTCAATTCTGTGCAGATGTGGAGTGGAAAAAAATCCCTGAGGGATGTGTGTGCATAAAATTTGACATGCTAATATTTCTGTGGGACTGCATTTTCAATATTTTTTCATAAAGAAGCAATTTCCACATTCTAACTATATGTGAGGTGATAACTGTGGTAAAGAAAACTAGGTAATTTTTTAAATAATTTGACCCTTAAAATCCCTGCTGTGGAAGGCTCAAATTATCCAGATTGGCTGTCATGGAAACCGCTGATCAATTTAGACAGCCATCTCCACTGACAAAAGAAGTCTATAGAGTTGGGGCAATCATCTATGCAATTTTAGCCAACTCCAGTCCCTTCCCCCAAACACACACACTATATACACACCCACATTCCCAATTCCCTCCCTCGTTTTTATATAAATGGTCTTGATATTTAAGAGTAGAGGAGAAATAGAAACTGGGATTTGCACAGATAGACTGCTTTTGCTTGGCATCAGAGACTTGGCCAGAGAATAGATTAAAGATGTAATGAATTGATTACCAAACTCCCACTGCAGGCCACTTAAACTGGACTTTGCTTTTGAAAATAACAGGTAAATATGGAACATTGCATAAGGCATGGGAGAGTTCATTCTGTTTCAATTTTTGCCCAAATTTCTATTTAAAGAAAAATTAAAAATGTTGTTAAACAGAAATGCAGTAAATGAGGCATAAAGAGAAAGGAAAGGTAAACACAATCAGAATAGAACTGGAATAACCAGTTTCTATGAAGACACTTCTTTTTGATATCATGTTTATTTAAATATCCCACTTGTACCAGTCTCCTGATTATAACCCAAATTATTCTTCTGTGTCCACGGTAAAACCATATTGGAGGGTATGCAGCACTTTATTAGGATATTGTTAAATGGTACCTGGGAGATTAAAATTCTATACTTTTGTTTGTTCTAGTGATTCTCTAAGGGTCTAATTAGGGAAACTTTGTATTTTTGTATGCTTTTCCAAAATTGTATACATATTCTCAAGTGGACTTTACAAAACTGTTTGAATTGTAAGCATTCTATGTTTCAGCTTTTAAATAAATAAATAGTCTGATAAAAAGTATAATGGATGTAGATGCTAATGTACACAAATGAAATTTGAGGCTGTATGAAAATACAGATAAAAGCATTGAGCTGAAATTTTCATGAGAAAGGAAGTCACAGGTGAATAGAATGCTATGTCTGCATCTGAGTGGATTTTTTTCCTCATTGTACAGTGTGGAAAACACTGAAAAATAGGATGAAAATTTCTTGACAGCTTTATTTTTTATCAATAACTTACTATGTTGATTCTGTTAAATTTTTAAAGATGTGAAGAGGATTAAATTTACATCTATTAATATACAATAGAAATTTAATTAGGTCAATTTACATCATATACATGGAGGATGTAAATACAATATCATAGACCATATTATGTATTTGAGTCTAATATTAATTTGAGGAGATTATATTTCCTGGAAGCCAAGAAAAGAAAGAATACGTGTGCATTTATAAAGTTCCTACTTTCTGACTAAAGTAAGAAAGAAGATTCTCTAGAAAATGGAAACATTTACATGGAGCCAAAATCTTCAAGATATTTTATCAAGTATAGTTTTACATAAAGAGGTAGTAAGATATCATAGTATAAACAAACATAATACTGTAGAAAATGATACTAAGTCAAACCTAAGAATACCATTTGAATGTCTCTATGAGGTACATTATTTTTGTGAGAGTTTGAACTTAGAAGACATATTTAACTTTCTGATTTCTAGTGACACAGGAGTAAGACTGGATTGACTATGTCCTGTAGTATGTCAATTTGAATAAAAGTGTTTTAGGCAATGATTTTGATTTTGTACACACAGGGGACAAACCCTGGAGCTGCTATTCACGGACTCTGTAAACAGTAGCAGGTGAATTGAAAAAGAACACCAGGATTTGAAGTTCCACCAAGCTGGCGGTGAGATGAATGGTTTGCTTCTCTTTTAGGACTTCACAGCTCAGAACCAAGGCATCTAGAAACCCAGAAGTGGGCATCGATGGAGAAAGAGGGTTGCGGGGGGAGTTCTGTGAGGAGTGAGAATGTGGCTCCTTGGCCAGGACGTCTGCCTTGCTGGTGTGCTGCCTCTGACACTGGGAGGAAGGGAAAACTCGTCGCCTGTGGGAGGAGGTGGGGTAACCCGGCTGCTTCTTTTCTGTCTGTGTTTTCACTGCTTGGAGCCACATGTGGGTGCAGTTGCAAAAAGTGTGGCGAAGAAGGATAACTAAAGTCCCAAGTTTATAGCTGAAGGAGCAAAGGGGGAGCCCAGAGAAATCAGAAATAATCAGGTCGATCACAGACATGGAGGAACTTGCGGCAGCCACCCTGGAACATTGTGAGCTCCTGGGCTCGTCCCTAACTGCACATTCAGGCATCTGGTCCTGTGAGCATACCAAGGACTCTGAGAACTGAGTTAAAGCATGGATGACCTTCCAATTCCCATATTGAACACTGGATGATGCACCCACAGAAAGATCTGAATAGCACTGAAAAGGCTTTGAAAACTGAACACAGTTTTGGAACCACAGATGATGGGTAAGAACTTGTGACCTGAAACTAAGATGGTTAATTCCCTACTAAGTCAAAAATACCAACACTAAACAAGTCCAATAGTGTCATAATGTGATGTTCAAAATGTGCCAGATACACTCTAAAGGTGCTCATCACAGGAAGAACCACAACTACTTAAATTAGTAAAAAAGACAATCAATTGACAGACCCCAATGATGAGATGGTAAAGATGTTGAAAGACTTTAAACCAGCTATTATAAAAGCACTCAAAAGAGCTATTGGAACATGGTAGAAACAACATTAATTTAGAAAGCATTAGCAAAAAATAAAAATAAGATATCAGGAAGACCTAATTGGAAAATTTAGAAATAAAATAAAAACTCACTGGATGGACTTGATTAAATTATGGATATGTAAGAAGAAAGAAAAACTAACAAATGTATTTCAAAAATAATAAACAGAGCCTTAGGAACTTGTGGGACAATAGCAAAAGATTTAACATTTATGTCATTGGAGTTTCAGGGGAGGGGAAAGAGTGCAGTGCAAAACAATTGTGTTGAAGAAATAATGGCTGAAAATCTCCCAAATTTGGTGAAAGACGTGAACATGCAGATGTTTGATGCTTATTGAATCCAAACAGGCAAAATCAAAAGAAATCTATGATCAGATGCGTCATAATCAAATTGCTTAAAACTTAAGTCAAACAAAAAATTATGAAAGCAGAGGAAGAAGAGGGATTCATTATTTGCAGGGGGCCAGTAATTTTAGTGACTGCAGATTTCTCATCACAAACCTTGGAGGACAGAATGAAATGGAACAACATATTTAAAGTGCTGAAAGAAAAAAACTTACAAACCCCCAATTCTATATCTAGCAAAAATATCTTTCAGGTATGAATAAAAGGTAAAGACATTCTTTTTTAATTTTTATTTTATCTTTTATTGAGGTAACATTAGTTTATAACATATAAATTTCAGGTGTATGTCATTATATTTCTATTTCTATGTAGACTACATTGTGTTTACCCCCAAAGATTAACTACCATTTATCACCATAAACATGTGCCCTTTTACCCTTTTCACTCTCCCCCATCCCACCTTCCCCTCTGGTAACCACCAATTGAATCTCGATATCTATGTGTGTGTTTGTTGTTGTTGTTTTATCTTCCACATGAGGAAATCATCAGTATTTGGCTTTCTCCCTCTGACTTATTTTGTTTAGCATAATGCCTTCAAGGTCCATCCATGTTGTCACAAATGGCAAGATTTAATCTCTTTTTTATGGCTGTGTAGTACCCCATTGTGTGTGTGTGTGTGTGTATGTGTATATATATATATATATATATATATATATATATATATATATATATATATATATATATCCCACATCTTCTTTATCCATTCATCTGTTGATGGGCACTTAGGTTGTTTCCAATTCTTGACTATTGTGAATAATGCTGCAATAAACATAGAAGTGCAAATAACTTTTTGAATTAGTGTTTTTGTGTTCCTTGGATAAATACCCAGACATGGAATAGCTGGATCATATGGTAGTTCTATTCTTAACTTTTTGAGGAATCTCCATACTGTTTTCCATAGTGGCTGCACCAGTACACATTCCCACCAGCAATGTATGAATGGCCCCTTTCTCCACATCCTCTCCAACACTTGTTATTTCTTTCTTTTTTAATAATAGCCATTCTGACAGGTGTGAAGTGATATCTCATTGCAGTTTTGATTTGCATTTCCCTAATGATTAGTGATATTGAACATCTTTTCATGTGCCTGTTGGCCATCTGTACATCTTCTTTGGAAAAATGTATTTTCAGATTCTCTGCCCATTTAATTGGGTTGTCTGCTTTTTTGTTGTTGAGTTGTATGAGTCCTTTATATATTTGGGATATCAACCAGTTATCAGATATATGCTTTGCAAATACCTTCTCACAATTGTTAGCTTGTCTTTTCATTTTGATGATGTTTTACTTTGCTGTGTGGAAGCTTTTTAGTTTGATGTAGACTCATTTGTTAATTTTTTATTTTGTTTCTCTTGCCTGGGGAGACATGATATTCAAAAAGATACTGCTGAGACCGATGTCAAAGAGTGTACTGCCTATGTTTTCTTCTAGGAGTTTTATGGTTTCACATCTTACATTCAAGTCTTTAATCCATTTTGAGTTATTTTTTGGGTATGGTGTAAGATAATGGTCTATTTTCATTCTTTTGCATGTAGCTGTCCAGCTTTCCCAACACCATTTATTGAAGAGATTTTCCTTTCTCCATTGCATGTTCTTGGCTCACCTGTCAAAAATTAGCTGTCCATAGATGTCTAGGTTTTTTTCTGGGCTCTCGATTCTGTTCCATTGATCTGTGTGTCTGTTTTTCTGCAAGTACCATGCTGTTTTGATTACTATAGTTTTGTAGTATATTTTGGGTTCCGAGAGTGTGATATCTCCAGCTTTGTTCTTTTTTTCTTAGGATTGCTTTGGCTATTTGGGGTATTTTGTTGTTCCACATACATTTTAGGATTCTTTGTTCAATTTCTGTGAAAAATGTCCTTGGGAGATAAAGACATTTAATAAAGGGAAACTAAAAGAATTCATTGAGAGCAGATCATTTTTAAAGAATTGCTTAAAGGCAGTTGTCAATCAGGGGAAATGACATGGATAGAAAGGACACCAGAAATGAAGAAAGAGCACCAAAAACAGTAACTATCTGGGGAAATTTAATACATTATTCCTCCATTGAGTTCTCCAAAATATGTTTGACGATTGAAAGTAAATAATAATAACATTGTTTGATATGATTGCCAATATATGTAGACGCAATGTGTATGACACCTAAAAATATGTCAAATGTATTATTTAAGGTAAAGGATCCTATATGGTGGCAAGGGTTCTACATTGGATTCAAAGTGGTGAAATAGTGATTCTAAGTAAACTGTGGAATGTATTTATATTGAAATCTGTAAATAAAACACTAAAAAAGTGCAAAGAACAATCATTTAAAAATTACAGTATATAAATTAAAATGGAATTATACAAAATAAGTTCAAATATTTCAAAGGAGGGAGAGGGGAAAAATAGAGAAATGACAAACAGAAGGAAAAAATTAAATAAATATTAAAATGGTAGACCTAAACCCAAATGTATCAGTAATGCATTAAAGGTAAGTCATCTGACCACAATAATTGAAAGGCAGATTATATCAAAATAGATTTTTAAAAAATGATCTAACTGCTTGCTCTCTACAAGCTGACTTCAAACTATTGACAAGGTAGGTTAAAAGTCAACAGATAGAAAAAGATATATCATGCTAAGACCAACAAAAGAAAGCTAGAGTGGCTATATTAATATCAGACAATACACTTGAAAATAAAGAAAATTATCATCGTTAAATAAGTACATTACACAATGATAAAGAGTCAATTCCCCAAGAAGACATAACAACTCAAAGTTTATATGCACCGAGTCAAAGAATAATACAAGCCCAAATTGCATGAAGGAAAAAAAGTGATAGAATTGAAAAGAGAAATAAACACATACCTGGTTTTATTTGGAGATTTTAATCCCCCTCTTTCAGAAACTGAATGAACAAGTAGACAGGAAATTAACAAGGCTATAGAAGAATCAAATGCCACAATCAACCCACTGGATTTAGTCAATATTTACAGAGCACTCACCCAACTGCAGCAGAATACAAATTATTTTCAAGAAATATTTTTCATGAAACATTCATCAAGAAAGACCATATCTGGCATCATAAAACAAACTAAACAAATTTCAAAGAATTGAAATCATATAAACTATGTTTTATTACTATAATTGAACTAAAATGTGTCAAAAATAGAAAAATAACCATCTCCCAACATTCAAAACTTAAATGACAGAATTCTACAAAATCAATGGGTAGAAGAGGAAGCCTCTAGGAAAATATTTTTTTAAAAA
Organism: Tapirus indicus; assembly: GCA_031878705.1. Lineage (NCBI taxonomy): Eukaryota > Metazoa > Chordata > Mammalia > Perissodactyla > Tapiridae > Tapirus > Tapirus indicus. Next base: position 3,791,064 of record CM062923.1, on the reverse strand, counting down.
GTATTTTAAACTAAACACGAATGAAAATACTCATATAATTTATGAAGTGGAGCTAAAGTGGTGCTTAGAGGAAACTTCGAAGCTTCGTATAAGAAGAGAAGAAAGGACCCAAATCAATCATCTATGCTTCTACCTTAGGGAATTAGAAAAAAAAATCAGCAAAATAAACCTAAATAATGTAGAGGGAAGAAAATAATAAATATCAAAGCAGAAAACAATGGAGAAAAGCAATCAAACCAAAACTGGTTCTTTGAAAAGGCCAGCAAGGTTGATAAAACTTTAGCAAGAATAACCAAAAAAAGAAAGAGAAAAAGTAAACAAATTATCAGTATAAGAAATAAGAAAGGGATATCACTACAGTGTGTGTTAAAAGTTTAATAAAAGAAGACTGAAAAATTCTATGAATTCTAATTGGACAGCTGAGAAGAAATGGACCAATTCCTCAAAAAACGCAAATTACCCAAACTTGCTCAAGAATAGACAGCCTAAATAGTCCTGTAACTATTAGATATATTTAATTGTCGTTAAATGACTACTCCCCACATCACACACACACACACACACACACACACATAATCTCTAGGCCCAGATGGTTTCACTGGTGAATTCAACCAAATGTTTAAGGAAAAAAATAATGCCGATTCTATATAATCTATTCCAAAAGTTAAGAAGAGATGAAGAAACACCCCAAACATTTTATAATACCAGTGTCACTCTTATACCAAAACCTAAGACAGTACAAGAAAACAGAACCAATATCCCAAATGAACAAACCTTCAACACTATATTAGCAAATCAATTCCAGTAATATGTAAAATGTTTATCACGACCAATTGTAGTTTACCCTGAGAATCAATGCTACTTCAATATTTAAAAAAAAAAATCAATGTAATCTACCATAACAAAAAGATAAAGAAGAACCACATGAACACATCAAGTCCAGAAACAGCACTTGACAAAGTTCAGCATCAAACCGGAAAGATATAGAGACACAGAACTGCTCTTTTCTAACAGTAAACATTATAGCTCATTAGGATAAAGGCACCAAAATCAAGCACGGGAGGCACTCAAATAGTTCCCATTCAGTAAAACAATTGGTTCCAGTTAGAGGCATCTCAGACTGATGAAGCCTCCCTCAAAACTATAATTTTCTTGTCCTCCTGCCCTGTCATTTGCTTGGTCTGAAATCAGTCTTTCACACTGGGATTGGGTAGTAAATTAGACCCTGACTTCTGACTATGTAGATGTTTGCTAATTTATTCTTCCTAGTGTGTATCTTATGAATACATTTGAAAAAAAAAAAAACAAAATAAAAGTGATTCCTTGAACAAACTTTAAGAAAATGCTTACATTTTTTATTTGGTCTTTTTTCTAAAATTATCCATAGCATTTATCAGGCAATAGTTCTGGCATGATGATAAATACCTAGGAATATAAAGATATGAATAACACTACACTTGCTCTTAGAATTAAGCCATATGTAAGTATAATCACACACACACACACACACACCCCAATATGTACATATGTAAAATACTATTGGAGTTCAGAGGCAGAAGATCAGTCTTTTGCTAGGAAAAATTTAAATCCCCAAATCGAATTATACTTGTTTACTCATTCAAAAAATGTTGATTGACCATTATGTGCCAGGTTTTAAAATAGGTACTAGATATATGAGGATGAACAGTTCATTTATTCTGTTATTCAACAAATATTTATCAAGTACTTACTATTTCCCAGGCATATAGCCTCTATTCTAAAATGGGGAGAGACAGACAAAAAGAAAGTTATAACACAGAGTAATAAGCATCAAAACGAGAGTAAATATTGTATGTTGTGGGAGAATAGAAGAAAAATCAACACAGCCAATCCTGCTGGCTTGGGGCATGCTTCTCAGAGGAAATGTCATCCACGTTGAGCAGTAGTGATCAATCACTGAAATGGGGGCTGGGGAGATGGTTCAGGCAGAGGTGTCATGTCCAATGTCCCATGTATGAAGTTATGTGGCAAATTGGAAGACTGAAAAAAAAACTGGAAGAGCCAAAATCTTCAGGTTCAGGGTGGAGGGGGTGGTGGGAACTGAAGGTGGCAGAATTAGCAGGAACTAGAAAGGAAAGGACCACAGACGGCATGATAAAGCATTTGGCACTGTTACTGAGGAAGCTGCTAATACGATTCAAGTTGTCAAGCAAATGGACTGATTTGCCAGTGGCTGGACTTGCTGCTATTTATTGAGACAGGAAACACAGATAGATGGAGGAGCAGAGGTCCTCCCCTCAAGAAACTCAAAGTCTTAAAGGTATTTTTCTTTTATCTGCCACTCATTGCATAAGTTATTTGGACTGACCACCAACAGATACATATTTTGTTTATATTTTTCATTAGGACCTCATTCCTGTAAAATCTGAGACTCCAACATCCTCTTCTAAGCATCTGTTAATTTGAGGAATCTAAGAAATACAACGTGACCAAGTTTCCACAGGTGTAGCAGAACAGATGATTGTGTCTTTTATTTACATATAAAATATTACTCTCTACAGTATCCTCCTCACCCTCAGTATCTTCTGTCCACCCCACCCCAACCCAGCCGCCAAAAACGCACACCTGAATGATTCAGATCCAGGTAGTGCTGTAGTAATTCAAGTCTCACCATCAGCACCACTCCCCCACCAACTCCATCACTTCTGCACAAGGTGACTTTTTGCCTGAAATGTTTGATTATCAATATCTATTTTATAGTGTTAGGTAGTGTTCCGTGTATGTGCATGTGCAAAAGTGCATGTGTGTGTGATATGTTGGTGTGTGAGTTTGAGAAGTTAGGAAACTTTCTCTTACTTTTGCCTCATTTACACGCACAATTCAAGCAAACAGCACCATCTGTTTTCTGACATACATGACTACAGGCATACAGACTGTTTTCCAATGAGCCAAACCAGGTATGAAATATTCAAAGAAATTTGAGAGGTTTTTCTTTCAGGATATGTTCATTTGTGCACATTTAGCAGGTATCTCCCACATGTCAAAGACTGTGCTAAGAATCAAAGACCCACAGAATGTTCATAAATTTGCCCTGGAGGAGTTCAAAGTCCAGTGGAAAGGAGAAACACCACACATCAAGTGTCAGCACAGTATGAAAAAGTAATCTCGTAGAGATATGTACAAATGTCTCTGGAAACACAGACCCTAAAAAATTGTGTGCACTTCTTCTTTAAAAAATTTTCAGGCTAATACCTGAATATTTATTTGTTGATATCACTGAAACTTGTATGTGTGTATATGTGTACATACAAGTTGTATGTTGTATACACACTTGTATGTGTGTATATATGTGTATGTACACACATATATATTTATATTACATATTTATATAAATATACATATGTATTATGATGTATATTATCTGTGTGTGAAAAAATATATGTATATACTCAAATGATATGAAAGACTTAACTGAAAGGGTTGACTATTCTTAAATCCAATGTTGTAATTTCAGGCTCGTAGAACCCCGTGGGCGCATGTTTAATTGGGATCCGGTGACCTGCGTGGGGCACTCCAGAGGAGCAGAAACATCTTCAGTCCGATAACTCCTGAAAGGAGAGGAGAAGCCCTGACGTTCCCCGAGGTTAGTTTGGTTCCATACACATCTAACCATATGTCTGATACCTACCACTCTCAATGTACTGAGGATGTAAATGTGGATAAGACCCAGATCCTGCCCGTGAGCACATCAGTCTAGTGCGATGGTAAACTTGTCAAAGACAACAGTGATTCAGCAGAGATAACAGGGCATGGGACCCTGGAGATGAGGAGGAAGGAGAGCTAGCAGGCACTGGGCAAGGCAGGAAAGCTTCTCGGAGGAGGTTACACCTACACTGAGTCTTTCAGAATCAGTTCATATGGGCGATGCAGAGAAGTTTCAGTTGGGAAATTTCACAGGCAGTCTTCCTTTGAGTTTTTTTGTGATTATACACCATCGTTCTTATTATCAGAAAGTCAAGGAAAGACAGAGATTCTTCTACAGAACACCACACTTGTATGGGGACTCTGGTGCATTTTTGGCTTTTAATTCATTAAAATAGTGATTGCTCTGATATCACAATTCCATCTTGATGCGTCTCATGCAGTACAAGTCCACAGACAAAAGTTTGAGTCTTGTCTCTGTCACCTTGGGCAAGTCACTTTTTCTCTCTGTGCCCCATAAGTTTCAGTTTCTTTATCTACACAATGAGAATAATGCATGGTCTGGAAAATCCTCAGGAATAGTGTAAATATCCTGATACAAGAAATTTTATATTTTCAAGTATATGGGGAAGCCAAGGTTTGAACTGGTTTGGCCTGAATTTTATTTTAACCAAAGCAGCCTGACTTACGGACTGTCAAACATGCATTGTACACCTGCTTGAATCATTACCCTAAAGTAAGGAATGCACTCTTTGAAGATAAAAAAAATTCATGCCTCCCTTCCTTTGATACCAACACTCTTTAAAGGTAAGACTGAATGCCTCCTCTCCCGCAGCAACCAGGCCGTGTTGACTTGCTGTCAACTGTACTGCTGATCTGTAACAAAATATTTCCCTGAACCCTTGAAAGAAGGTACCCCCATCTTGCTTGATGTATGTCGCTTTGTTTGGAAATGGTGTATAACTGTGCTGAAAACCACTCTTCTCCAGAGGGCTTTGCACTCCCAGGCTATCGTCCACAGCTTGGCTCAGATAAAACTCTCTACTATAGAATGATTATTGATTATGAACATCAACAATCCTAATGAATTACATATTAAGAAAAAAACTTTGAAATTATAATCACTGCCAAATTCAATATTGTAAGAGCATAACTACTTCACACAAACCACTGTCCACCTTATCCTCACATTTTATGGCTCCTTGCTAATAAGAAGATGTTAACTCTCAAGTAGAAACCTGATTTCCCAGTGTTAAATATTTATCCTCTGACCTTTTAAATAGATAAGGAAACTGAAGTTTAAAAAGGTGAAGTGACCTGCCCAAGGTGACATGACTAAGAAGTGACAGGGATGAGATTCAAGCCACATTGATTCAGCTTTCCTCACAGAATGCCAATTCAAATCTTAGGCAGAGAGAAATTAGAAGCTAGAGAGTCAATTTTAGTGTTCACATGTTTGTAATAATTTTAAAGGAGTACTGACTGAATTAATAATACTCTTCGGTATTTTACCAAGTCCTACTTCTCTTAATAAATGTAAGTGGAAAAAAAATCCTTATTTTTATCATTTTTTTAAAGATTAAATGAGATATAAAAGATTAAGATTTAGTTTAATCTTTCATTCCTTCATTAGTTAAGTCAACAAATATTTATTGTCCACCTTATATATACAATGAATATCATTGTAGACCAGTGGTTCTCAAACTTGCCCCCTAAGGGACATTTGGAAATTCTGGAGATACATATTTTTATTACCATAACTGGGGGAGGGATGCTATTGGCCCTTCTCTGGTAGAGGCCAGGATGCTGTTAAACATCCTACAATGCACAGAATGGCCCCCCACAGCAGAGTTATCTGACCCAACAAGTCAACAGTGCTGAGGCTGAGAAACCCTGTGACATGTCACACCATCAACTACCACGAGTGGTTTGCTTTCGCTCTGTAAAACTCAGTGATTCAACAGTCATCAACTTAGGGCATCAGTTTGGCTGGAATTTTCAAGCTAATTATTCTCTCTCTTACTTGACCTGTTACTTCTCAACATATTTTTAGGACTTTGTAGCACTGTATATAGAAAAGGGTTAAAGGTTTTTCAGAAACTTTGGGTGGTATACGTGTGCCCCAAACAAAAACTGTTATCCTCAGTATCAAGTGCTGTAGCCCAAATTATCAAAGTAATTGATATTACACTGTTCTAAATTCTGTCTCTATGATTACAGATCCAAAGATTAATTGTATCCCAGTGAGATAAGAGAATTATCCCTGATGTACAGATGGAGAAAGTTATAGTTAACTGACTTGCCCAAGGCTTTTCCAGGGATGAGATTCAAGTTCTGAAATTTACAAGCATAATTTGCACAAACCAGTGCATCACTATACAATTGCAATTGTAAATGCCCCAAGCCAATCTATTAATGCTTAGGAAAAAAATAAGCATGTCTTTAATTTATTTGCCTTCTTTTACTGTATTATCCATATAAATCAGGCTTCTGCTCTCCAAGGATTTTATCTGAGAATTATCTGTCATGTGCATTCCTCCACCCTCTCTAGGATATTGTATTGTCATCTTGGGTTTCCATAACAAAATACCACAGGCTGGGGGACTTAAACAACAGGCTTTCATTTTCTCACTGTTCTGGAAGCTGGATGTCCACGATCAGGGTGCCAGCAATTCTGTTCCTGATTAGGGCCTCTTCCTGGCTTGCAGACATCACCTCTCACTGTGTCCTTAAGTGACAGGGAGAAAGTAAGCTCTCTAGTGACTCTTCTTATAAGGACACTAATCCCATCCTGGCGGTCCTACTGTCATGATGTCATCCAAACCTTATCACCTCCCAAAGGCCCCACCTGCACACACTGTCACATTGGGGGCTAGGGCTTCAGCACGTGAATTTTGGGGAAACAATTAATCCAGAGCATATGTCATTTGATGCTGAAAAGCTAATCAGCCTCTCCTGAACAACTGGGTAAGTAAAATAAAAAGCAGACATGACAACAACAACAAAAGGTGTAAATTTTTAGTTAAGAGATATAAATACCTCAACCTCAAAAACTATTATTTCTAGTTTTTAAGATGATGGAAATGTTCTTCCAGCTAACGTGACTGAGCATGTTGTAATTCTGATACTTTATGACAGCAGTTAGTGTGTAGATGTATGATTCACCGCTACCTGAAGAAAAAACAAGAGCAGTATTTCCATGTGAGACCCCAACTCACCTTCACAGGTATGGTTTAGCATTTCCGTTGCTACCAGCATTGTTAGATCAGACAGATGCTCGAAGGACCATACTGGTAGTGTTTATTTTGCGTGTCCTCAGATTCCGCCTGTGAACTCTGCCTCTGTGTGTTTAAACCAACTCGCCTTCAACTCCTGTTGGCTCACACAGATGATCCCTGAGCATACCTGGCTGTTTCTGACCCTTGTTCTGCCTTCCCAGCCACCCTGCCTGGAAGCTCCTTTCCCATCTTGCTCTATGCAAAGTGCTTTCCCATATCCTGACCTGCCCTGCCCTTAACTGGTCCCATCTCTCTCTGAAGGTTTGGCTCTACAACTGTGACCTCTAACCTTCCTTTGCCCATTTGAACTTGGCTGTTCATGCTCTCTCTCTCGTGTTTTAACAGTGGCTTCCCTGAGGGTTGTCATCTGATCCTAGGATGCTGTGCTAACACAGAAATGAATCCAGTCTCTGGCTCACAACTATGTGAACACAATTCATCCTTTTGACCTTTTACCAAATCAATCCAAGTCAACCTCATTCCACCATAAGAGTAGAGTATTTGGATAGTTCCTTGCACCAAGCAATATCTGCCTATGAAAATAGGAAAGGATCTATTGTCCAGAAAATATTTTTCCAAGACCTCACAAGATTCTCACAGGGATGTCATGCTTCACTTAAAACATTTACAAGCACACATGACCCAGAATGCCTGAAATGAATCATACTGACCACAATAAATATCAGAAAAGATGCAGAGCAGCTGGACCGTCATACTCTGCTGACACAACTAGTTTAGAAAACAGTTTGAAGTTACCTGCTAAAGTTTAAGGTACCTATCACTCTTGACCCAACACTTTCATTCCTAGGTTTATACATAAATGTGTGGACACAGAGCAGCATTATTAACAATAACCCCAAACTGTGAACAAATCACTGAGTGGATAAATAAGTTGGAATAGGTTCACAGAGTGGAATACTAGAAAGCAATGAAAAGAGCAAGCTACACGTGTAAGCAAATTATGACCCAGGTGAATCTTACATTGTATCGAATACAAGAACTCAGATGCAGAAAGGAAATTACTATTTTTTATACAAAGTTATAAAAACACTGGCAAAACGAACCTAAAGTATTTCAGGTATATGCTATTTTGTAAAATTATAAAGACAAGCAAGGGAATCGATTGCTCTAATAGTTGAGTCAGTGGTTGCCATTGAGGGGACGAGAGGAGAGAGCGACTGGGTGACAATAAGAGGATCTGGAAAGATGACCACGTCTGACTTCTCACCCGGTTGTGGGTGCACTGATATTCACATGATGATGGCCACTCAGCTATCGCACACTCTTCTGTGCTCTCCTGTGGGTAGTGTGATGGTTTACAGCTTGAAGAACAGTATGCGTATTTCAAACAGTTTGGTGGGAAAAGGCAGTTTATTGTTTTTCTCCCTGATTTAGAACAGTTTCTTTAAGCAGAATTACTGATTTTGCTATTCAACAAATGGCCTGCACATATGAGGATACCCTCCATCTTTTGGAATGTCGAACCCTCTTTGCTTTGATTTTGAAACCATTGGGCTATCTGGGTTTTTGCTTCAGCAGCTCCCTGGCGCCACTGTCAGACTAACCCACAGGCCTTCAAAGATTGATGGCATAGGATTCATGATGGGGGTAGGATGTCCTCTTACCAAGACTGACCCTGTCGCTGAAGGCCCTTCATTAAAAAATAGGTTAAAAGTAGATCTGGAATTTAGTTCATAGTAATGTACCAATGTCAGTTGCTTAGTTTCGACCAATATACCATGGTAATATAAGAGGTTAGCAATGGGAGATACTAAGTCAGGACTATATGGGAGCTCCCTGTACTCTTTCCAGCTTTTCTGTAAATCTAAAATTATTCCAAAATACAAAGTTTATCTTTTCTATAAAAAGTAGAAACTAACAATGATGAGACATCACACCTTATTTTTCCTCCCTGACAGCTCTTTTTAAAAAAAGAAGATGGAGAATATTGGGGGAAATAATTTAACCAACACTCCTTGAGTTCCCATAAAAGAAAGGGAACTCCAAGTCTCCTGGAGATAAAAGTGGGACTTTTACCTCCAGCATCTTTCTCCAAATTCCCTCCCTTGTTCAGTCTTCTGGAAGGAGGAAGGAGTAACTGGGCTGGCTGGTGAGCCTGGAAGAGGGAGCTGTGCATGAGTGGCTCCAGCAAGGATGGATGGGTTTAATTGTTAATGTGTCTTCCTCCCAGGCGCACAGCCTCCTCTGGACACAGCCTGCCCCTGCTGAGGTGGCCTGTAGTTTGCTGACTTCGACTGTGATTGAGAAAATAAGTATATTTTTAAGGAAAGGAACAGTATTGAAATATTAGAAAGTCATTTAGCCTAGATATAAGTCATGTCCTTCAATTCAGCTTAAAAAATTAAGTTAGCATTTTGATTTCCATCTGTTTCATGTCTATATTTACTTTTCCTTTGATTACGCACTTGGAAGTGAGTTCTGTTCTACTGGGAAGAGTTAATTCCCACTGCAGTCATCATGTAAGATTGGTAACCTGCTTGACTAATCTCTGATTCCCTTGACCAATTCCAGTTTGCCAAGATCCAGACAACGTGGAAAACCCAGACTGAGTGAAAACCCAGTCTCATCCAGATCCAAATACAAAACAAATAGAAAAAAGATTTCCTGATATTTATGATATGCCTTTGATAATGTAATTTGAATTGTGTTATCTTCCAAACCCTCCTGGACAATTTTCTTGATTGGCTTTCATGATTAGTAGATAGATAGATAGATAGATAGATAGATAGGTAGATATTTAGATGATAGGTAGATAGATTATATACAGTATTTCTGTTGCAGATACAGGATTTAGTAGAGTTCAAAATTAAAGAACGTAATGGGACTGGCCTGGTGGCATAGTGGTTAAGTTCACAGGCTCAGCTTTGGCAGCCTGAGGTTTGAGGATTCAGATCCAGGCATGGATCTATACACCGCTTATCAAGCCACACTGTGGCAGCATCTCATATACAAAATGGAGGAAGATGGGCACAGATATTAGCTCAGGGCTAATCTTCCTCAGCAAAGAAGAAGGAATGTTGGCAGCAGATGTTAGCTCAGGGCCAATCTTCCTCACATACACAAAATATTGAAGAACATAAGGTGGAGTTACGGTGAACCTTCGAAAGACTCTGTGTGCGTGTATGTGTGTATTTGCTTGTTAATAATATAATAAAAATAGCATACTAAATAATGATTTATAAAATATATTTTATACAGCTTAAATATTAATTTGTGCTATACTATTAATGTCCATTAAGCATTTTCTCATTAATATATTTTTAGCCAATCCATTCCCTGAAATTTCAATGGTACAATTGTGAATTTATTTTGCTCTGTTGAAAATGAAACAGAAAATTAGAAGCATTCTTCCTGGCCTGGCTGGCCATCTAAATGTTTGATGTCTTTTGATTTTGTTACTTCAGAATCCTATGTTCGTTGCTCCCCTGCTGTGCCTCGGGGACTTCTCTGTGATCTCACCTACACTTGCCTGCTTCCCCATGTCCTGCTGGGGAACTTTTGTCCAAGTTGCTATACTTCCAGAGATGTCATTTTCTGCTTCTCATACAAACCGGAATTCAGGACTAAGATGCTTTCTTATTTTTAGCAAGGCTTGGGGATAGATACAATAGACAGACAGACAGACAGATGGATAGACAGATCAATAGATAGATGTGTAGATTTAAAATCTCAAGGCTTTCTCTGCATGCTTGGTGATTCCTAGCTCTGATTTCATTCTTCTTTTATGATTAACAACACCAAAAATGACTAAATGTTTATTTATAATGGAACAGAAGTGGCATGTTCGACAAGAAGTTATTCATATGGAAACAAAGTCATGTGTATTCATGGACCATATAAGGAAAATTGTGGAATGGAAGGGATGGCTACATTGATTTCCATGCTTAGCTTTTCATGAGTTTGTGATTCAGATAATACTAGAGTAACTAATGCAAAACACAATGTGAAACCAACAGCAAGGAATGCATGTTTCCCTAAGGTGGTAAATAGAATTGCCAAGGCCCTTCAGGTCCAGCCACCATGTGATCCTGGACAAGGTATCCACTTTCCTAAAGAAGAAATTACCTGAATTATTGAGAGGATTTTAAAAATCCATGAAACTGACGAAGAATTTTCAAGAATTCATCCCTTATTTACTTCTGTTCATTTTATTTCATTTTTACTACCCACTAATAGAACTCCTGAAGGAAATAGAAGAGTTCTTTGAAAGCCTGCTGTGAATCCAGGACTGGAGTCCTCTGTCTTAGCCTAACCAAACTCAACTTACTCTTTCACTGTTAAAACTGATACCTTGTGGCGCAGCGGTTTCGTCCGCGCTTGGCAGCCCGAGGTCCGCCGGTTCAGATCCCGGGCGCCCGCCGATGCACTGCTTGTCAGCCATGCTGTGGCGGCGTCCCATATAAAGTGGAGGAAGATGGGCACGGATGTTAGCCCAGGGCCTGTCTTCCTCAGCAAAAAGAGGAGGATTAGCTACGGATGTTAGCTCAGGGCTGGTCTTCCTCACACACACACAAAAAACTGATACCTTGATTGCTGAGGTGTGGTCACGTTGAGAGAGGTGCTCAGCACCTGGTTCTTGGACCCTATTATGTGGCATGCATGTGACAACCCTCCACATCACACATCAAAGCCAGTGTTCAAGGTGATTGACAACGACGCTTTCTCCTCACCATCCGCCCAGCCTTTGTTACCAGGATGCATTGTCACGTGCTTCTCTGTTTTTATGCTCATGATCCCAAATGTAATCCCTCCCCTGCCCACTACAGAGGTTTGTTTTTCACTATGTCCCACTAATGTTTGAGCCTTCCGTTTACCATCTATGTTTTGAATTGTCTTGCCCGTTCAAATCTTGGCAATGCACAGCACCCTGGATAGGAATCGCTACTCCTAGTCAACCATGTTGAATCTAATCTCACATCCCTGTCGCTAGAGAAGCACCAGATCTGGCCAGTCCTCACTCTGCAGAGTGTGCAGGGACTGGGGATATGGTGGGAAGGTGGGCTGAATTCACGTATTTAGCAAAGCATTTATCCGTTAGAGCTTTATTTGAGGAACTGCTGTAGACATGCTTTTCCATAGCATCTTTATTTTATGTCATGTTTCCTCCTAATTGTCAGCAATTTAGTAAGCACATTATTAAATAGTTTGAACTTAATGGGACACAAAAAGAAATGTCTTTATTTATCCTCAGCCATTGCCTTCAAACCTGCTCTATTCTATCACCTTTCTCTGCCCCTCGATGATATCTTGGGCATAATAATCTCATATCAACAATTTGTTCACTTTCACATGTGAGTGAGTCCTGTCAAGTCTGAATCACACTTCATTCTCACATCTAATTCAAAGCATCTCTCCTTTACATACACCATCCACACCTGCCCCCTCCAGTCTAGTCAGTGGCTCACACATCTGCCGTGGGCAGGAACACAGGTGGCCCATTCTTTTCTCCTTCCGCCTCTTCATTTCTTCCTCTTCTGGCCCATTCAGGGTTGGGTGGGGAAAGAGTAAAATGTTCATAGGTTTGTCTGTTGCCCTACCTGGTTCTGCTCTCCCAGGCATCTCTAGGGTAACCCTGGTTTGCATTGATTCCCACCGGGGCAAGTGTGAGAATGCTGACACTTTCACTACAAGCAGCTCCCTGACATCTTAAGCCAGTCCTCACAGTTCCTGCCTAGGGAACAGACCACAGACCGCCTTCAGGTCAGACTCTCACACGCGTAGGCTGCCCTCTTGGTGCGGTATCTTCAAGACAGCTCAAGTCTACCAACTTCCATGGCATCTGCATGGCCAAAAGGTGTGATAAAGATTGACTGACTCCTAGCCTGCCATCTCAGTTGTTCCGAGCCTCTCATCTTCAAAATTATTATAGAGAAGAAGAAGCTGATTCAATTACTTAACCAAATTCTAGGAGATACATGTTGAACTATACATGAACATGTCAGAAACTTTCTCATTGTGCTCTAGTTCTGTGGCAGCACTGGTGAGAGTTCACCAGTTCTCGAAGCTCAGCAAGCATCCAGCCATGAAGACAGAAAATGCCCCCTTCTTGCATCACAAAATGCACCCACTATATTGACAACATTGTCTTGGAGCCCCCCTAACCTAACCTGGTTGGGACGGAGGCGCACTCTTCTTACCAGGGTGACAATTCACTTCTCTTGTGAGCTCTCCATCTCAGGGAACTTCTGTAGAGGTCTGGTGTCCTCTTTTATTGTGAGCTTGTAGGAGAAGGATACAGATCATTGTGGGGGAGCGTTGCAGGCAGGGTAGATTGCTGCCTCTTCAATGCTCTGGAGGAGATTCCTCACTGTTCACTGCTGTTATGTCTACATTGCACACACACTTTACAACTGCAGTTTTCAGTTCGGGGACTTCAGACAAAATTCTGAGGAAAGAAAGGTAGCATTCAGCATTCATGCCCTGCTTCTTGTGAATTGTTTATGGAGTAGATTAGCGGTTATGTGATCCATTTTACAGACATAGAACATGAGATCTGAAGACCGTGAAAGACTTGATTAAACGATCAAGATATGTCTCTAATATTATGAATTAGTTTTTTAAATTCAAAATATCTAAATCATTTGTTTTCTTAGTCCAGAACTCTGCAATCTCAGTTTACTTGACTTCACCTTCAAATATATATGTGTTAAGTTCGCAGTTAAAAAAAGAAGATAAGATGGTAGGTACTTTGCTGAATACATAATTAGATAACAGTTCCTGTGTAAAAGTTTTTAATCCAAAAGATTAATCACAAGTAAGGACCATTAATGATTTTTTATGTCTTTTAGGCTTACACAGGGTTCTTCCTTATAAAATTTCAATAAACTTAACTTCAAAGATATTGTAGTATTTCAATGCCAAACACAAACAAAATTACTGAAGAAAAAACTGAAAGAATCAAAATAAAACTTTCAAAGCTGCTATGAGCTCATTGAGATCCTAGTTTGATAACAACTTTAATTGAGGGTTCAAAAAGTAAGCAAAAAATTTTTTATTATCTTAACACTGACATCTGAAGCTCTTGTTGTTTACTTTCCATTGCCCATGTGATGAATTTAGCTCACCTGAGCTGTGCAGAAGCCAGCTAAGAGCCGAAATAAACTGTATTTATGGTCACTGTTGAAAGAGCTGGAGGGTTAATAGTAGAATTGTGTCTAAAAGAGGGCCATAAGATAAAACAAGCAAGAGTGTCTGAAATGGGTTCTTAGACAAAAAGCAGCCAGAGATGAGTGTTGCTAGCCATGAGAGCCAGACATGGACATAGAATCAGAATGGGCAAAGTAAGGAGCGGCCCCTGGGAGCAAGCAAGAGTGTGGTAGACCTACATTCTGTTTAAGGCATCAGTGTTTGAATCTGGGATTTACACATCTCTAGTTAGTATTTGCGTGGGGAGAGCCTGGGAGAGGACAGACAAGTGCTGAAATTACAGTATGTTGATATGCTTGTCTTTCTCTCCTGCTTTCTCTCTATTTAATAACTTCTTGTTTTTGTTTGTGCACTTGTTAAAAGAACCATATCAGTGGATTTCCTTGGTTACATTTTTCTGTCTATTTGTCTGTAATCAGACTTTTCTTAGAGGTCCACGTATGCAGGCAATGTTGATGTGTATGACAGTGGATGCAATTTCCCATTTCTAGCCTGTTCTTACCTCTTCTGGTGATGTTTTCTTCCCACCATTGCTGTCTTGCTCTTTGGCACTTGAAACCAGTGTATAATTGTGAATCCCCAGAACTCCTCAGGATGTGGTGCTACCAGCAATCAGGGTTATTTTGCCTCTGTTACCCCTACAAGGACGTGGGGGTGGCGGGGACTTCTAGCTGCAACAATGTGCGTGCAAATGCCACTCCAGCTAGACGTTACTATCGGTGGTTTTCTGGCCTATTCAGGATCCACTGATATACTGAGGGTGGGAAGGAGGTGACCATTCCCTTCTCTGAATGTGGCTTTGGGGGTTAATTGACCCTACATCTCTGAATTTGGGGAGTGATGTAGTGCAAACAAACAATGTCTTCCTCCATCTTTCTCTAGAGGTCTGAGCCAAGAAGCAAGGCCAGTGTTCACCCTGAGCAGAAGCGTGGCAGGGGAGAGGACTTCTCAGTGCAAATTCATTTGTGTCTGATTCTAGGTTTAGAGCTTTAAGGGTTTGTCATTTTGTATTTTCAGTATAAAAAATTGCTCTATGATCTCGAGTGAGAATATGGGTGCAGATGCTTTGCAGGTCATCGGTGAGATATCATATTGACCCTAAGGCCCAAATGTGAGGGTACCGGTGGTCTTCTCTTTATTACAAATTAATAACTTGAGACATTATTTTAATAAAGTTAGAAAATGTACTGCAGTTACATAAAAAATGTTTCAAATATTGATGCACAATGCATGATCTTTTCTTTAGAAAATATCACCACACCTCTGGAGAACTAATAAAATTTTCTGCATACCTTCTGGGCCCTTAATCTCTTAATCAATACTAGTTTGGAGCTAATGTGATGAATTCAGGACTAATTGAAAGGATGCATATTATTAACGCCAGACATTCACCCTAGCCTCACAGTCCAACAGAGTTCATTTTCAAGATGAGCAAATTAAAGATTAACTCTTATGGCAGCAAAAATACCCAGTGGGAGAGTATAGCCTGTTCATACAGTGTGCCATCCACTTTGGTCCAGAAGGCATATAGATTAGTAGCTAATGCATTCAAGCTTAGACCAAAAAGACAAGTATATAACTGCAACTTTTTCAATAACTCAGTGGTATTCTATTATTTCTTCTGGTCTAAGTTTTGCCAACAGTGAAACACAGACCATCTAGTTCCCTTCTTAGCCAGGGATACTACAGAGATTAGAGATTTTGGAAATTTCTAGGTAAATAATCTGGAAAAAGTATTGCTGCTTTTATTGCTCCCACTCTTTGGTGGCAGGAACAAAGTTTTTATGCTCAGCAATACAGTGTTGACATGTATATCAATGGATCTTTAAGATAATTCGTAACGTACTTAAGAGATGAACGAAATTCATTCTAATGAGACAGAATAGTTGGATAAATAGTATTTAGCCAAGGTTTTCCAAAGAAACAGAACCAACAGGACATATATCCTCATATATATAAGTGAGGAGATTTGTTATAGGAATTGGCTCACACAATTATCGAGGCTGAGAGTTCCCACCATCTGCCGTCTGTAAGCTAGAGGACCAGGAAAGCTGATGGTGTAACTCAGTCCAAGTCCAAAGGCCAGAGAATTGGGGTGCCAATGGTGTAAGTCTTACTCTGAGTCCCAAGGCCCAAGAACCAGGAGCGCTGATGTTGAAGGGCAGAAGAAAATGGGTGTCCCAACTCGAGCAGAGAGCAAATTCTTCCTTCCTCCACTTTTTTGTTCTATTCAGACCTTCAACGTGTTAGATGTTGCCCACCTGCGCTGGTGAGGATGCTCTTCTTTACTCGGTCTACTGAGTGAAATGCCCATCTCTTCCAGAAACACCCTCACAGACACACCCAGAAATAATGTTTTACCAGCTCTCTGGGCTTCGTTTAACCCAGTCAGGCTGACATCAAATTGAACATCACAGATAGTAATTACCCCATTCTAGTAAATATAATATTAAAGATGAGAGCCAAGGTGATTTTCAGAGGCTTGAGATGGGAAAACTGGGAGAGACAACACTGACAGTCACTCTCCATCTCACCTAAACCCACTATTTGGGACTTCTGAAGGAAGGAAAGAGAAATAGTCCTGGTTGAGATGATAATATACCACTAATCAGAACAGAACGGGTGCCTATTGAAGAAAGAAGCACTAATCCTTTTCTTTTCACTCCTAAATCACTTATTCATTCATTCAGCTAATAATGAGTATCTGCTGAGTATTGGAGATAGAAGATTAAAAGGTATATTCTTTACCCTTAATTCTCATTATTTTTTTCTAAATAGTAGATGCAATATCACCTTCATGAGTAAATCGATTCAGCTAGTTAGGATGGGATGGAATAGTATTTAATTTATAACAGATTTTTGTAATCTGGAATTCTAGTTACTTTATTTATTTGCACATTATGTATTCTGCTGTCTTATATATGCCTCCGGCCACAGAAGCGTGGTGTGAATGCCACAGTCGATCAAGTGAACTTCTGTTCGTTAAACCTTTCCCAGGAGTCACCTGGAAAGTCCAGGCATTCCCTCAAGTGAACAGCTCACTGCCACAAGCAGTGCTCTTTTGGGGAAGGAAATACAACCACGTAACATCCCTCCACTCTAGCAAAAGTGAAGAAATGAACAAAAGACAAACTACCTTAACAGTTTCTCACTCATTTCCTCCACCTTCCAGATGCCAGGCAGGTCAGGGAGCCGGTGGCACCAGTTGTCCCTAGAACAGGAACTGAGGAGGCTGGTTGTCCACCTCCGGATGCCGGCTGTCCCATTCCTGTCATGTGACCTTGGGCAATTTCTTAGCCTACGTGTGCCTCAGTCACGTCGTTTTGAAATGGTGATATGATAGGACTTACCACACGGGGCTGTTGTGAGAATCAGTGGGGCTGATTCTTGTAGAGTGTTATAACTGTGCCTGGGATGTAGTGAGAGCTAGAAAGTGTTAACCACAACTAGCAGGACCAGGACTAATGCTATAGCAGTTAACCAAACAAAGCCCAAATGGAAATTAGGAAGAAAGGAAATACAAAACTGAATAAGCATAAAGCATTTTTTGTGTAAGTGCTATGAGGCAAGTTAAGGGGGCTGGAGAGAGGTGGGATAGCGATCAAATTACATATTCTAGATGGCTGGGCCTCTACCAGTCTCTCCAGCCACGTTCTGGGCCACGCTCTCCCTCACAGTGTACACCGCACCCCACTGCCCTCCTTCTGTTGGAATAGCTGCTCCCTGTCTCCCTCTCTCACCTAGCTGGTCAGGCTCTAACTTCTGGTCACTCACCTGGCAGCCTCCCTGACCTCCCACGTCACAGCAGAGTCCCCTGTCACACCTTCTCCTATCCCATGTGCTTCTCCTTTACTACACTAATCAAATTTGGAAACATAAATTGATTTGTGAAATTATAGTAACGTCATCCTCATATGATATTATTAATACATTTGGCCAGATTCTCTGACATTCCCCATGAAATATTTGTCAAAGAATGACTGACACTGCCTTCAAAGTCAAAATCAAAATTCATCTTCAGAATTTCTTCGTGACCCTCCAGTGAGGTTTGCTCCCTTCTAACATTGAAAGCCGATAACATTGCATATGTCTTCTGTTATAATTATTTGTGGATAGGGTTTTTCTGCCATGCAAGATCATAAGTAACCCAAGAGTGGGATCCATTTATCTGTTTTGTTTCTTTTTGTCAGCCAACACAACTAGCAACTTACTCATAGCTTTATGACCAGATAGCACTACAGGAGCTTTGCATGGCAGACAAAATAGTACTTGTGACAATCCCTGACTCTCTTATAATTAAAAAGGCACAGTGCAATGGTTTTATGAAGATGCTGTTTTAGGAAGTTTGTAAGTTAGAAACTGTCGTGAGTCTCATGGAGGTTCTCTCTCTAAGAAGGGCTTGGGTTACGTTGACCTTGGTAATATAGTTACTGTTGCATTAAATTGAGATTCACAAATTCTGGATCTATGACTCTAGTACCAGTAACCTGTTGAATGATGTGGGAATATCAGTCTCCATAGAATGCTTTGTCTTGCCCAAAGCCAGCACACATATCCACCCCTCCCCTCTTTATAAAAATAATTCTAATAGCTTAATTTTTTTTTACTTACTACTTATGCATAAGTTCCCTTTCCTTTGTTTTTTACGTGAATTGGCCACAGACTAGTGGTAAGGTGAAAGGAAATTACTTGGCATTTCTAGGATAGCAATGCAAGTTAGTTTTTCCAAGAAGCTCAGAGTTTTGTATGAAATTGATCACCAACAGCTATTTATTTAGTAGATGTGGAAGCACAGTGTCAGGAAAAGTGAAAAACTCTGTGGGTTTACTGTCAAGGCAAACAGAAAGATTCACAATTTGTATATGATTCTCTATATCTAGATTGAAGTTTTGGGGAAAAGCAAGAAAAATGATTACATGGGGAGTTTATATTATTTTCATGTAATTTACCACGTAAGAACTCTTAACTAAAGTCACTGCTTCCAGTCCTGCTCTTGCTCTGACACAATAGAAACTGTCAACTACTTTTCTGATGTCTGAAATAAGCCCCATTTCTGAATGTGCCAGTGGTAAGAATCGTGGCTGTATGACAGAGAATTGCCGTACTGGGTATGATGCAAACTTCCATTCTTCCTGGAATAGGGACTGTGCTCCAGAGGCAATTCTGGTCTCATTTTCATGTTGACAGTGGCCTTGAAAGAAAACAGCAACATTTATCACAGTTTTCATAGATGTTAGATGCTTCCAACTCCATCACATCATCTAACTTTTACAAAAATCCTGTGAAATGATTGACATCAACAGAAGTTACAAAAATCATTTCAGGTCTGAGTCCTCGCTAAGTTATCAGGTTGAGAATCAAACTTTATATATATCCCACTACAAAATTCTTGCTCATTCTGCCATACAGCATTGCCTTTGCCAGTTTGTTTTGAGTAGGCAATCCACATGCATAACAGAAAATTCAAGAGGTACAATAAGGTGTAGTAGAAAAAAAATCTCCCTTCATGTCTCTGCTCACTCAGCCCCCTCCCTAGAACTGACCGTTATTAACCAGTTAATTTTACATCCTTCTAGGCACATCCCACGCATGTGTATTTACAAACATATAGACGTACATAGTCTTTTTCCCCCAAAACATGGTAAATCCAAAACATGACTCTTTTCTAAAATATCTTAGAGCTAAATGCATATATCCACGTCCCTTCCCTCCTTTTTTGTAAAAACACAAAGAATTGCCTTTAAAGCTTACTATTGCAACTTGGTTGGAGGATAGAAGAAGGGAAGGAGAAGATGGACTCATGGAGATGCTACCACCGCTCACGATGTCCTATACCAATATCAATAGTAAGCGTTTGGAAATGTCATTGTAAGTGAATAATCATTTTCTCACATATTAAAACTCTTATTAATGTCTCATATATGCGTATCAGAATGAGACAGTAATATAAAGAATGCAGTCAGCAGGTCTACAGCATCTCAAAAACTCACCCTCCTGGACACAGCACAGAGCCACCTACTACTCATCAGTGCTTCAGGCAAACTGCATCAATTTCCCAAAACACCACTCAAAACAAGAAATGTGGGATTTTGTTTCCTAATATCATCTTACCTTGAGATTAAAATAAAATACTACTCCTTTGTCAGGGTTAAAGTCCTTACCACAGTAGCCTGGGTTCATTACCTATACAGTCATTAAATTTATCCCTATTGCATTCAACTCTTTCTTGCTTTAAAACACACATTCCACAAAAATTCCAAAGGCATTTTCATAATTATTTAAGAATTATTCCCACACACAATTTTTCTATGATCATAAAAAGTGGCTTCCAATTTTTATTATTCATGTCATTTCTCATTTTAAAAATGATCTGCATATAGTAGACATAAAATCATCAAAAATATCCAGATGAGGATTATCTGAAAAATGATTAACCAGAAGAAACATACGCATTCAGATAAACGTGCTATGGTGAAAGGGAGTAAATGGTCTTAGTAAAGCTCTTCTGAAAATTAAAAGAAGGAGCAGGATTACTGAGGTGGCACTTGCCTAAAGTTTATTCTTTTATTCAACAGACAGGCAGTTTTTTTAAAAAATTCCATCTGAAAGAGTCAGTCATGATTAATTTGCAAAGAACCTTTACACAACACATTTATTTTTAAAGAAAATTACACAATCCAAAGTTCAGGATTTCACTCACTGACACAGTGGCACTCGAGAAAAGAAACTGGCACACGATACAACAGTGTTACTGGCACCCATGTGGTCAGAACACAAAGTCTGCATGGTTTAAACATTGGGGGCGAGGGCAGGAGAGAGAAAGAGACTGAGAGTGAGAGAAGGAGGGAGGGAGGAAAAGGACAATTAAGGAAATTATCACATTAAGGGTTATCTTGTAACTCCTTCATAATGTGTTTATGTTGTAATTAATATGTAGCACATAGATTTCACCCTAGTCCTCAAAAGACAGTCACTCTGGTGAGCTCTGCATGTTTCCCATAGAAATATTTACTATCATATAGTATAAAGTATAACGTAAGGCTGTTAAATGCTTTTTCGTGTTTGGCATTCCTTCTGCACTTAAAAACTGCCTGATGTTGCTGACCTATGGGACCAGTTAATCCTAAGAGCAGACTTTAGTGTATTCAGCTGTAGCCACAGAGCTATCATTATTTATGGCGCAGAAGTTACTTAGAAGATCAGCTGAGAAAGTAAAAGTACAGGAAAATGTCCAAATATCCACCAATGAACAAGAAAGTAGTCTTTTTTCTGGATAGCTAGTGGTTATCTCATTTTGTATACACATCATGTCTTTCAAAGGCTGCAAAAGGACACTGGCCTGAAGATATGACATTGCAGAGATGTAGCTAACAGAATTTTTGGCATCACGTTTAGTTTTAAAGGATTAAGTACGTGTATTCATAGATTTTAAACCAATCAAATCACAAAGCCAATTTCTGCATTAATTTTCCAGCTAACTTAATTATACAGCCCCAAGCTCTGACTTCTCATCAATTAACCGATCTAGAGCCCAGTTCTACAATGTATTAATCAACACAACTGATGTAGGGAAACAGACTTTATTGTGGACTCTGTGCTGAAAATCAAACCTGTGACCACTGTTGATTTAGCCATATTCAGGGTAAACACATGTTAATACTACTTTAATTACTTAATTTTTAAAGGTTGTGCTGGTTGACCAGATGAGATGGCCACAGAGATACTTAAGAAGCAAGGAAAAATGTCCTAGTGACTGAGCACTAAGTTAAACAATTTTTAAAAATTAAAGAAAAAAGTCAGAGGAGAGGTTTCAAGCAGAAGTAAAGAGTTGTTTAAATGTGGGAAATAAGATGCAAAACCACAGTGGGCAACCAGGAACCCTCTCGAGAAAGACTGCACAGGGCAGCCCCCTCCCTTGCCCCTGCCCCAGGTGCTTTCCGTGCATTTGGGGGTAACACCTACTTATGCTAGACTAAAGGTCATGAGCTCTTCCAGTTCCAAGTATCTATGTTATCTCATTAGGGGGTTTCCCCCCAAAATAACTCAAAGATGATGTGCTAGGCTGGGAAGACAACTCTATTTCAGGCAACATAAAAAGATGAAACATGGAGTTAGCCAGATCCCCTTAGCTCCTTTATTGCAGAATGACAAAATACATGATGGATAGATTAGATATCTTTATGTACAAAATTGGCAGACATCTGAGACTTATGGTCTACAGTTTGAGGAATAGAAGAAAAACAATTCTGGAAAGGAATGCAAATTAATTTCAGTGAATAACAGTTAAGCATTTGTATAGACTGATAGTTTCCAGACACGCATGGCATTCAGGTCCATTTTAACTTAAAAATAAAATGGGTTAGATACAGTTAAAATATACATATTGCCTAGAGACTGAGTTCTAAAGAACTTTCAAGATGATATCACATTTTACCCTTATATCTTTTCTGTATGACAAATAGAGAAGTCTTAAAATGGATCCCAAAAGTCCATTTTACAAGTCTTTCTCCTCTTTTGTTTCTTTACTTTTGCTGAAAATCCAGTGACCATAAAATGAGACAGAAATAAGATATTATATTTATTTTCTAAAACAGAAAAGTAGATAAACTTCTTGTTTTTAATTTAATGCCAAAAGAAAGTATTTATTGCTTTCCAGCAGGTGGACTGACATGTGATAACTGGTTCCAACATTCTAACCAAGTGGAAGGTGAGATCCTGCCTCATAGGACTCAAAGAGGGACTCACCAGGACCTTCTCCTCTAACAAAGCCTCAGACCCTTTCTTGTCTCACTCTTTCAATAAGTTTGGTCATTTATCCTTGGAAAATCTTTTTCCTTCCTTCACCCACCCACCATCATCACCCCCATCTCAAATGATCTCAAGCCTTAAGAGATATGAAAATTAGTTCTGTCTCACACAGAAGGTATAGTCTAAATTGAGAAATGTCCATAGTGGTTCTACTATGATTGGATGTCAACTGCATACAGATGCCTCTAAGCTCACTGCTTAGGCTCACAGCAATCAGACAGTTATTATACACTTCCACAACCCAAACCCTTTGCTGTTTTCATTTACTTCTCTTTTGTTTTCCTTACCTTCTTCCAAACAGTCTGACTGCAGTAGCCATGGCAAGAATATGTTCTGTTTGATGAAAGTAAGATTACTTGATGCAAAGTGTTTCTATAGAAATTTTATACCCACATCATCATCCC
Source organism: Tapirus indicus (assembly GCA_031878705.1). NCBI lineage: Eukaryota > Metazoa > Chordata > Mammalia > Perissodactyla > Tapiridae > Tapirus > Tapirus indicus. Next base: position 3,767,726 of record CM062923.1, on the reverse strand, counting down.
ATGAGCATGAGAAAGAGACAGAGTTATTCACATATGATAAAAACCAGGAACTCTACCAGGCACTTACACTCATTTAATTCTCACAACTATTCTCAAGACTGAGGTATTTAATCCTCATTCTAGACTGAAGGAAACTGACCTTCAAGATGATATACATGGCCCAGCTGGGATTTGATCCCAGGTGCAATGGTCTCTAAGCCTTGAACAGTAATATAACATGATGTATTTTATGTTTCTTCGTTATCTTTCAACCCACACTTTACAAACGTCCCCTTGATTTACATCTGGGCCATTTCCTTTCATTATCATCTGAATTGTGACTTAGGGAAAGCAGAATTTTGTTAATATTAGAAAAATAATAAAAAAGTAAACATTTATACACAACTATGAATTGATATGCAGTTGAAATGATACATTATTAAATAAAGGTGTCTGAAAATATAATCAATGGGTTATGTGTGTTTTAGTTTCTTTTACCTTTCTTGTACTTTATAATCTTCCAAAAAAGCATGAATGATTTTAACATGGACTAAACAAACATTATTTTTTAAAAGATACCTATCTTGAACGGCCATATTTGTTACTTTCCTGGTAGGACCAAGCCAAATAAAAGCCTTAGAACCTCTTTTTAATTGAAAAGTGATTAAAATTTAATGTTATATATTAATAAGTACATGTATAGAAAATTCAAAGAGATGTGAAGAGTTCATTATATAGGTTTTAGATAGTTAATAATAGCATTGATTGTAAGAATTTACAGATGTGTTTCTGCTACTTGCTATTAGTTATATTTACTCATTCTTACTTCCCTTATCCATAAAATGAAAATAATAAATCATCATGAGGTTATTGTGATAATTCAATGACTTCAAAAGAGATAATGAGTCTGACTGAAGAGCTCAGCCAAGTACTTGGCGTATCATAAGCACTTGGTATATAGAATCTTTTATATAATAAGAAAAAAGCCATTAGAGAGGGTTCTTCATTTATGAGTATTATAGAGGAGCTGTTATGACTAAGTGATCAAATGATCTTCATGTAGGTTTCAGAGGAGTGAGTTAATTCTGGAGTCATATAATTTCAGGGCTGGAAAGGGCCCTGGAGATAAAATCCCAGTATTTTCAGCATATATATGTGGGCGGAATGGCATGGGGCGATTATGCCGTCATCCCAGAGAATCAGAAGGTCTGGAGGATGGCACTTGTCATTTGAGAAGTATCTGCAACTTACTTAGAGTTTATATGATATATCTACTTAAGAAAAGAGTCCTGCACCATTTCCTGTTCTGTGAGTACACACACACGACAGGATGAGAAAACAGATGTGGGAAGTAAGGCCCAGGGACGTTCGCTGATATGTTTCTGGTCACAGTAGACATAACAGCAATGTAAGGAGTGGTCCCCAGGACGTCTGATTTCCAATCTAGTATTTTTCCTTCTGTAACACGCCGGCTCCTTCTGAAAACACCATTACATGACAGAATGGAATTGCTTCCTTTTACTGTCCACTTCCACTAAGATTGTATTCCTCTCAGCCAAAGAATTATAAATAGCTTTGGGAACGATTGTTTTTAAACAAAACCTGGCTTAAGTGAGCCTGTGGCACACATCATATGCTCTGCTTTCAGAGCAGGCATCTTGCTCCTCTATGACAACCACAGGCAGAGGCCCCGCATCCACAGAGAAGAAAAGCCATCTTTGATCTCAGTGGGAAAGGTCCTTTTTAATCACCACTGGAAGTGATTTCAAACAGCAGGTATTTTTAGCATTATCTCAGAGTTAGAAGAGGTGTGTGTGTGTGTGTGTGTGTGTGTGTGAGAGAGAGAGAGAGAGAGAGAGAGAGAGAGACACGTCTGCCCAGATATCCATGTGTGTTTAATTCTCTAGGTTTATTTTTATGTATCTATATCATGTATTCTGTCAGATTGTACAACAAATAGCTCATGAAGAAAACAGCAGAGAGAACTAAAATAGGGCTTTATTAATTAAGGTAATTGTTTCAATATATTCTTGAAGGTATTATCAGCAGATAATATGATATAACAATCAAGAGAAATTTCATCCACTGATGCCAAGCTATCTGACCATATTGGGAAAAGCCTGCCCTTTCGAAATTAGATTAGCTGCCAGGAAACACCCTGCACTTTTCATTTAAATAAAGCTTGATTACTTTTCGGTTTCCTTGTTTCCTGAAAAATACATTTAAAGAAAGAATTTGTCTCCTTTCCAACAAGAAGGAATCACAGGGACAGAAACAGGTCAAATAATAATATTGTTTATGCTAGCCTGCTTTGAAAAAGTGATCTCTGAGTAAGGTGCTTTAAGACGGTCTAAGCAACTGCCACAAAGCCCCTCCATGGCCTCCCCATCCCCGCAGGCCTTTGTGTTCACAAGTCAGCAGGTCTGGTGGGGGTAGAGCTGGCTCTGTGTCAAGGGCAGATGAAAGGATTCCCTCCTTGCTCGTGCACCGCCGCTCACCCTCCGGGATGAATGGACTCTTCGCACTGTGCCATTTGTGTTTGCACCAGATTTTTAAGTATCTTGTCCATGAGATTTCATAATGATTTTGTTCACTGGAAGACATTACCACAACCTTTAAGGAAAATAAACCAAAACAAACCAAAAAAAAAAACCAACTTTTACCCACTAGGTGGGAGAGGCAGTCTCGTTTTGGTATATTTTAGTAATCTGCTGACAAGAATATACATAGGTAGAATAATAAGCTTCTCACTCCAGCTATAAGCAGTTCAACAATTTCCAAAGCTGTTGAAATGCTTTAGAATCAGATTGCCCCTGTTTCGATCCTCGGCAAAGGTACTTTCTAACCTGTGACCTCAGGCAAGTGGTTTTATGTCTTGCGCTTCGCTTTCTCCACCTGTAAAATGGGTGAGTGGCAATAACGACTTTATAGGGAGAGTTGTGCTTGAGTCCAGCCCCCAGAGGCTCGCTGGAGCCATCTGAGCACATCTCTTCCAAACTGCCTTCTGTGACATCACACTGGTAGATGGAAATCTGCCTTTTGGGGGGTATTTGTACCATGGAAATTGGCAACTACTAATTTTTGTTCTCTATACAGCTGTAGTTAAACATTTACCATCACAAAACTGCTCTTAAGTTTGTGATAAATTGTAAATGATACAGAAGATTTAGCACAGATAAGTGTTTAGTGATTTATAGCTACTATTTTTGCGCTGGTGAAGTTAGCACTTGTCCTCCTCCAATATTTCCTAAAACAACCTTCAGATTTTAGCCTGACAGCTGTATAGCTGTCACTAAACAGAAACAAAAGGGATTTTAGAGTCAGGAGGAAAAAAAGTGAGAGAAAAATCTCAGCCGCAGAGATACCTGCTGTAGGATGTGACCACTACAGAGTCTGCCTGCTGAGTCTGCGTTTCCTCACCTGAGAAATAAATAGGTGCACACCTTCTTGCCAAGTTTGTGTAAAGGAAACTGACAGGCCAAAATCAAAGGTCCTAGCTCATTACTTGGCATTTAGGGGAAACAATTTAATTTTCTTGCCTTTCTGATGAGGAGATCCTAGAAGCTTTGAATAACTAAAATGACAATATATATATATATATTTCCAGTGCCAGCTCAGTGGTGGCATAGCAGTTAAGTTCACACGCTCCACTTTGGCAGCCCAGGGTTCACAGGTTCAGATCCCAGGCACAGACCTGCACACCGTTCATCAAGCCATGCTGTGGTGGCGTCCCACATACAAGATAGAGGAAGATGGGCACAGATGTTAGCCCAGGGCCAATCTTCCTCAGAAAAAAAAAAATAGAGAGAGAGTATTTCCCACTTCACTTGAAATGATGCATTCCTCGGCCATCCCAGAGATGCCTGGTAGGATGTTATAACAGCCAACACATCAGCCTCTAGGGTGACTCTCCCAGGTAAGAGCTTTGTTCACAGAGCGCTTGGTGAATCCAAGGAAGTGCTGAGTAGACAGAACCTCAGACAGGGCTTCCGGAGGGAAGGAAATGCTTGCAGAAAATGTAACAACTCCTAAACTGCCAAAAGGCCACTTTATATACAGTAGTACAGAGAAAACAAAACAAAACAATAATCAAATGTTAGCTATTATAAGTATTAAATATAATAGAAAGAAATTTAGACTAAAAAGGGACAGAGAAATTTGCTTATAAATAATGCACAAAATGGCATTGGTAGTCTTTTTTTTTTTTTTTTTTGTGGGGAAGACCAGCCCTGAGCTAACATCTATTGCCAATCCTCCCCTTTTTGCTGAGGAAGACTGGCCCTGGGCTAACATCCGTGCCCATCTTCCTCCACTTTATATGGGACGCCGCCACGGCATGACTGACAGGCAGTGCGTCGGCGGGCGCCCGGGATCCGAACTCGCAAACCCAGGGCTGCCAAGCGCGGACTAAACCGCTGCGCCACCGGGCGGCCCCGGCATTGGTAGTCTTCAGCAAAGAAAATTTTGTGTGTCAGAAGAAAGTGCTCTTGAAGTACTGAAGGGAAATCAGGCAGCAATCTGGGGGTACCTGTTGCCCTAGACGAAATATTTTTCATAGTAGTAATTTTATCATGTAATTTTTTTTGCCCCTACTTGCAAAATATCTGTTTTCCTGTTTGAAAATGAAGTGCTAGGTATGTGTAAAGCAGTCATCTTACATACAGTCACCTTGGGTGGTTTAAATTTTAGCTTGGATCCTATGCAATCTCACCCAACCCACCCATTGCTTATTCGTCAAGGACTATTTACAGAAAAATAAGAGGCTGGAGAGAATATACATCCTGTTGGAATTTTGTAATAAAACAATCTAATTTACAAAGCCTTTTTCTCTTGGAAAGGCATATGGGGAGCAACATAATTAAATGACTACCATAAAATTAAGAGAATCTATTTTCTAATCTCATTTGAAAAGTTGGCTGCGATCTTAACATAATAGCCATATTATATTGATAGTTTTATATTCCTCTTTTTCTTCATACATCCTCTAGTCTCCTCAAGGATTTCTCTTGGTTGTTTCTTTCAAAATGTACTTTGTACCGTTAAATGCAAAGTGTTTCTGTATGTCTGCATAAAGGAATATTTGAAAATGATTATGCCATGCAATAACTGACTTTTAAGGTGTCTAGGAAGGAATTAAATACCCTAATATATAACTTGAGAAACCATCCAGACAAGTGTTTCTTTATTTTGCCCAAACAAGTTGAAAGAAGAAAATAAATCAAATCAGTTTATGCTGATCCTAAAATAGTTACTCTAACCTTCCCCATCATCTTTACCACCAAGCCACCCTATTCCCACCCCCAAATCCCCCAAATATGCCATCCCAGAAGGGGTATGACTTCTTTCTAAGTTCAAGAACCCTGCAACTCTGTTTAGGCATGTAGCAGGAGTTTTGTGGAAATAGAGCCAATCTCTCTCTCTTCTCAAGTGTTCTATTGATCTGGGAAGAATTTAGCTTCTTTTCACTCAAATTATGGCGGTAGACTGTTTTGAGTTCCTTACAGATGATCCTAATTGCTCTTTGTCGCATTCTCTGCTCAAGTACTCACCGTACTCAGCCCTGCATTTTCATTTCTTCGTGTTATCTCTCCTTCCTTCTACCACAGTCGCACAGCACTCACACAGCCACTTGACGATTACTCAGGGACAGACAGATTTTCTCTGTAAGCTTCATGTGTCCTGCCCCCTCCCAACCCTCCAACCCCAGGTAGACTGTAATTCCCCTGAAGCCAAGGAAAACTAACAGAAAAGTATTATTTAAAGACCAATTGGGGATTAGGATTCTGTACAGGAAATAGCAAACACTGCAGGCATTTAAAGAGAAAATATATCTTAGAAGGAATTCGGTGCTGCAAAAACTGTTTTGGAAAAAGGTTTGGTGGATCTCCAGGAATGAATTCAGACTGAACACTAGATGCGCCAGTGATCCCATTCCTGAGAGACCACCACCAAAACAATGACACAGGTCATTGCCGTGACCTAGGAAACCGACAGCTAGAAAGCAGAAGCATCCACCATGGGAGTCACTGGAGCACATGCCTCGAGTCCCTGGGCAGCCTGAGCATGACCAGCTCACGCTGCTGCAGAAGGAGTTTTTCTCTTAACAGTGCTGTTAAAGTCCCCACAATCACTCAAGGTGGCAGGAAGCTGGCCTCCATTTCATTTCCACATTCCACATCACAAGAGGGCCCAGAATTCTGTGCCAAATGGACCTAAGAAGTGCCATTTTGGCTTTCTGCCCCTTGAAGTGCTTAACAGGATGGAGAAGGGAGGATGGAAACTGAGCAACTGATCCATAGTGTCCATACACCATTTTCCTTGTCCTGCACGAGAACTTTCACATGGTATCATATTTAATCCCCACAAAACCTGATCAGTTGATAACATTACCTACGTAGTAAAGACAAGGAAATTGAGAGTCAAGGAAAAGGGGTAGGGAAAGTATGTTCATTGAACACCCACCTGTGCCAGACACAGTGCTGGATGATTTACATGTATGGTTTCCCCAATCCTTCTAATAGGCTTATCATGTCGTGATTGTACAGATGATACTGAAGCGAGAGGCGAAATATTTTTACCTATGTGATACAAAGTGAAAAAGTTGCTGTTCAAATTCTTGTTTGTCTGATGGCAAACTCCATAATCTTTTCATCAACACATTGTTTCAAAATGCTTTGAAAATGCTATTGCATTTCCTTTGATGTTCGGCATACTGTCAAGTGATCAAAGTAACCTATTGATTTATTGATAATAACTTCCAGAATAACTGATCTTGAGTAAGAATGAGTCACATTGCTCTGTTCATTAAAGGGTAATTCCTCTCTAGGCTAGAAAACAGGTTGTTTATATAAAATGTAATACGATGCAGACTTTTGACACAATGTAAAAGTCGTTCTTTACATTTCTCTATGTAGGGATGCAATATTTTTCTAAGTGAGGGCCTACTAACCTGTGTGATCCTAATTTTTACACAAATACACTCTACAGTATGTGCTCTTCTATCATTTTATTTTGTACACTGAGAGTAGTCACTTTTAAAATATTGTGTTTATCTTACCAATAATTCTCAGATTTTTATAGCAACTAGATAAAGTTGGATTGTTTAAGACTAGGAAATCTATGCCACATTTTGTGTAGTCAGAGAATAATTTTATTTCCATAGCATAACTCTTTCAGTGAAAAATGACTCTTCCAACACTGGTGATGGAAGACAGAATGAGGAAATGTGACTATTATCTCCGAAGGCATGTCACTGACTTACAGAGGGAACAAGGTAGATGCCCCAAGGGCTTGTCACTCTCAGAAAGGGTCACATCTTTCTTTCTTGGACCTTACATGCCCAGAGTACCAGTTTTGTGGTCAAAGAACTATAAGGTCAGATCAACGGATTGGGGTCATTCAGCCGCTATAAAAATTTTAAACAAACAAATAAACCAAAAGCGAACTTTAACAACTGGCTTGGGACTTTGTCTAGAAGGCCAGGACTGATTAACATGATATTCTGACAAGACAGTATTTTTACAAAGGAGCAAAGTGAATTGCCCATGAAAGATGGGATCTGGATTGGCAGAGAACAAAGATATGGCCAAGGAGATATTAACTATGGCTTTTCCAGGCAGGCTGCCAACCAGCTCTTAGAAGGGGAATTCTTTTTTTTTCAGTTTCAGTATAGAGCAGAACTATTAACAACATCGACAACTAGAAACAGTCTATTTCACTGATAACTAGCCTAGGGGTTAAATTAGAGATGTCTAATCATAAACGCAGTTAGTTGTGTCATGGGAGAAGATTGCCAAACCTGCAGCTAAATGAGAAGTGGTCGTAGAACATATCAGATTGTAAGGAACAAAAGCAACCTCAGTTTCAACTCTAAGAACCTTTCCTTTAGCAAAGGTAAGGGGATCTCTTTTTACCTTGAACTGATGCTTTCTTCCATTTTATGATTCTCTGCTCACCACCCCCTACCCCCCCCACACACACACACCCTCCAAAAATGTTTTTTTGCCTTAAGAAATTCAGTGTTCTTGTCATGGACACATTTTTGGAAATAATTAAGACGTGTTGTGTTAGTCAGGATTCTCCAGAGAAACAGAACCCTGGATATAGTGTGCATAGATTAATCTCTTGGAGAGAGAGATTGATTGATTTAAGGAGTTGGCTCACGTCATTACGGAGACTGGTAAGTCCAAACTGCAGGGTGTTCCAGCAGGGTGGACACCCGGGAGAGCTGATGGTGCAGTTGAAGTCCGAATGTGGTCTGCTGGCAGATTCCCCCTTGCTCAGGGAAGGTCAGCCTTTTGTTCTATTTAGATCTTTGACTGATTTGGAGGAGAACATCCACATTATGGAGACCAATCTGCTTTATTCAAAGTTCACCAATTTAAATGTTCATCACATCCAAAAACATCCTCACAGAAACATCCAGAATAATGTTTCACCAAATGTCTGGGTACCACGGCCCAGCCAAGTTGACATGTAAAATTAACCACTGCACATGCTATAGCTAAGAATATTTTTGAAAGTGAAATTACAATAGATTGATATTTGTACCCCCAAAAAAGCTACTACTTTAGGGTGAGGTGCAAGTACATGAAGAAGGAATGAGCAAATTCTTTAGATTATTCAACCCACTGAGGACCAGAGCAATGGTTGGTAGTTGGGTCACTACAGGGGCAAGTAAAATTGGTACCATGCTCATTAAACTGTTGATTGGCAAAAGTGAAGAAAAAAAAAATCATGACATAACGTAAGAAAATAGAGTTTAAGTTTTTTTAAAAAGCTCATTAAGCAAGATGCTTCATTTAAATAGAAAGAATTAAACTCTGATTTCTCTAAACACTTTCAGACTGTCCTAGACATTTTTGGACGTTCTGCAACTAAAGTTATTTTTATAGACTCATTCTTACAGAGCCAGTATAAGGGGAATACAGTTATATAAATACAGAATCACAGTAGTACAGAATTATTGAATGTGAACATTGGAACAGGCCTTAGAGAATACATAATTCCACCCTCTTCTTTTTATAAATGAAAAAGCAGAAGCCCAGGGAGGTGAAATGACTTATTTGGGATTATATAACCAGGATAAAAATTAATTCTACAGATTCCTAGTTTATACTTTCCTCGTTAAAAGTGTGTTTGACAAAGAAGTCTCCAACTAAAGAAAATATTTTAAAAATAATAATAATTCAGACATTACACTAGGTGAATTGGTGGAAGGAAACTATATCATTGACTCTCCTGCTCTGATACCTCACAAAATGAGCAAAAATCAAACCAATAAGACCCAGTAAAATATTATCAGCAAAAGGGAAAAAAATAGTCAACTATCTTTTGAAAATTCTTGCAAAGAAAAGAAACAATTTTGCCATGGCTCAGCGTGATCCCTCTCTTCCTCCAGTCTTGCAAAGCCATTCTACAGGAAAGAGTAAATGTAAAAACCTTGAACACATACAAGTACTCCTCAGTGTGGGGAAAAGCATACAGTGGAGTTGAATAGATAGGCTAGAGAACATGAAGGGGAGGAGGAAGAGGAGGAAGAGAAGAAGACAATTTTAACCATTGAAACCTTTACCTCCAGAAATTTAGAAGAGGCAGGAAATACCGGAATGCCTCCTTCTTCACCAGGATGTCTCGCTGAAAGGGGAAATAATCACAATTTTGAGGGTATTCTTTCGTGGGCATAGGTTATACTCACAACTTTGAAAACTGAATTCTGATAAAATGTATTTAACAAAGTCTCAGAAAAAAAGAGCAGAGCTGTGGTACCCAAGAGGAGCTGCTCAGAGCTGCGGTACCAATCCCTCACCCTCAGCTGTATATTGAAAGTGAGCAAAACGGAGAAAGCGGGCACCATGCTGCGGCAAAGGTAGACCTGAGAGGCTTAGAAGGATCAAATGGCCATTATGCACGATGACCAGAGAGGAGACAGAGGGAAAGAGGGAGAGAGAGAGGAAAATCTATGGGAGCTACAGACTGCACTTGGGATGGCACTGGGGACAAAGTAAAAAAGAACCTAAGTGAGGGGGGGATCCTTTTCAAGTTGTCCCTGTGGCAAAACTTAATAAGACCATCAAGTCACTGCGGAGCTTAGCAAAGAGATGTTGTCAGGCAAAATGAAATTACAAAAACAAACAAAGAAAAAGTGCAATTAAAGAACAAAGGCAACAGAATGAGGACTGAGGCACCGTCAGAGCAGGACTGATCGGCACGTTAGAAGCAGGTAAGCAAGGCTGGAAAGTGAATTACCAACACGAAGGCTCAGCCCGAGCTAGTCGGAGCGAGGGCTAGGAAAGAACTCGGAGATGAGAGCATTCACAGAGACCGTCGCTCTGGAGCACAGAGCGTCCCTTGCATAATCCTGTCCCCGAATTTGAGAACTCAACAAAAAAAGGAAGAGGAGACAAAAAGAATTTAAATATATAATAGAATTATATTTCCTCTAATGAAGACCTGAGCCTGCAGAATTAAAGGGCAAAATGTTTCCCCAGAAAGAAAACTGATACAGAACAACTAACACTGGCATATCTTGAATCAATTGTTGAACTTCAAGGAGGCAGGAAGAATTATTCAAGAATTCAGAAAGCAAAGCAAGTAACTTTCAAAGGTGGGGTGGGGGAACAGTCCAGTCATGTGTGTGACATTCTAAGCCAAAAGAAAACAGAGCACAACTGACAAGGGTTGATTAGAAAGAAAATGGGCCCTCAGAGGGCACTATCCAGTCAGGTTCTCATTCAATATAAAGGCAATAGACAAACATTTCAAACAGGAGTAAATTCAAGGATACAGCTTCCATGAGCCCTTCTTTTGGAGAAAGAATTATTTAATGACAAAAGCCAGCCTCTCAAAAAGTAAATATAGAGACCAGGGTAAAAGTGCAGGTGTGGCCCCCGATGTCAAGAGATGGAGGGACACACCCACACGCTCCAGGAAGACAGACACTCTCCCCACAGAAGCTCTATAGGGGTCGCCCCAGTGAGCCCCTCCTGCAAACCTACTTGCCAGTGAAATATGACTGTTAATGAGATGAATTAGAGCAAGAAATAAAGGAACAAAAGGCAGGAGATGAGCACCGAAAACATTTAAATCTAAGAAGAGTAACAGTAATGGAAATCATGGGTATAGATGATAAGTGAAATATGAAACTTGAAAAATCAAAATACTAAATGATAACAATGGAAAGTTGTCTATGACTAGAACTATATTTATGAATTTTAACAATAACTTCTGTTTCCAACTGTTTTATTTTTCTCCTGTTGAGCTGAAATCTGATTTAAATGACTTTAAAAAAAAATCCAGCCTATACAGTATGATCCCATATTTTTCAAATTATTTCTTGCTACAGATTCTCACTCCCTTTTATTCTTTTTATATGTATAGAAAAGAGATATGAAGCTAATTGGTTATTTTTGGAACATTTACATGCTATCTTTTATCTTTGCTATGACCAGTATTACTTTTTAAAATAAACATGTTTCAAAACAGTAAAAGTAATAAGTTATTCTTTAAAAACACTGTTTAAATAGGAAGGGAACCCCCAACAAGCTACTGAAAGTCTAAGGAAATAAAAAATGAAATTACTTTTCAAACAAAATCTAAAGCACAGAGAATTTTGGTTCTGCTTTTAGCTTCAGAATTCTTTCCTATTCAGAAATTCAAAAAAGTAGGAATGCTGTTTCTTCATATCACTCATTTTATAAAAGCAGTAAGAGATGAGCCAGAAAACACCAAGTTCAGAGACTCTGCACCTCTTTCTCTGGACAATGACGTTTCACTCAGCCATTGTTGGAACAACATACACGTACATATTATAACTGCTGCTGCTGTGTATTAGCATACGCCATCTGCAAGAGCCAGAGCCCTGTCATCTGGGACAGTACTGCTAAGTTGTTTCCACATGGATATTTTTCAAACTCTCTTTGAACCACTGCAGTCCTAAGAGTTAGTTTTAGTAGTATTAGTGGTGGTGGTAGTAGTAACAGTGTTGTAGTAATAGTAGCAATAGTAATAATAACAGTATCAGTGTTGCAACCACTACTAGAAAGAATCCTGTGTTGTAATAATAGTACCAGAGCAGCACAGTAGTCGTAAGCTTCATAACTGTTATCAGTTTCTTAGCGCTGCTGTGATAAATTACCACAAACTGGGTGGCTTAACAGAACAGAAATTTATTCTCTCACAGTTGTGGAGGCCAGAAGGACAAACTAAAGGTGTCAGCACTGGCCAACTGATCGACTTCAGTCGACCACACTGTGGGCTGTGGGAAGAACCCTCCCCTCTTTGGGCTTCTGTTGTTTGCCTACGATCCTTGGCGTTCCGTGGCTTGTGTCAGTATCCCTCTAGTCCCCATCTCTGTCTTTGCATGGTTTCCTTCCCTGTGTCTCTGTGTCTTCAAGTGTCTCTCTTCTTATAAGGACTCTGGTTATGGATTTTGGGCCTGCCCTAATCCAGTATGAGTTCATTTTAACTTGATTACTTGTTTTTGATTACTTAGGGTCTGCAAAGACCCCATTTCCAAGTAAGGTCATATTCGTGGGCACTAGGGGTTAGGACTTCAACATATCTTTTGGGGGGACACAATTCAAACCACAACAATTACTATTGAGATTGAGCCATCATTTTTTTTAATCTACAAAAATAACAATTATATAGTACAACCTAAAATAGTCATTGGCAAATTTGTTTCTACTTGTACATTACCAGTTCTCCTTAGATAGCTGCACTTAGAATTTAGAAAAACCTTCTGAATATTACTTCTTTGTGTCACTTCCTTTGGTTTACTCTGCAAGGATAATTCAAGCATTCATTCATCCATTAAGATAGTCTTCAATACTTCCAAGCTTGAAACATTTTCTCCTTGGCACTAGAGATAAGAGATTGACATTTCTTTTCTCTTAAGCATCTTCCCTAACTCTCCTCAAATTTACCTTTGACTGCTCCTAACAGTTCTTCAAATTTTCACTTACAAGAGACAGTCAAGTTTTAAAATTCTGAAAATATTTCCAGGTTTTAAACATAATCTTTAGGTAGTTTCATAATTCATAATGCTCCTAGCATAGGAGAGAAATGAATTATTGAAGCTGTGTTTTATCTGAACATTCCCTATTTAGAATGATAATGCATAAAAAAGTATGATTGAATGATTACCTTAATCTCCATTAACTGTATATTTTCTTCAAGGACAATTCAAGAGGTTGAGGAGTTCAGCCTAAAAGCCCACCATCCAAGATCCAGCAGGCCTCAGGTGACATCTAGCCTTGCCCCTACATTGTCCAGAGGATCGAGCTGAGAGGTTAGGCTGGTTTGGCCAACAAAAGGCAAGGACTGAAGCCAATGTTTGTAGTTTGTAGCTAACTACCGTGTAGCCTTCCTTTTAGTAACAAAACCTCATTTTCCTTTAGAAAGCACACTTATCTCATTGTATTCAGTTCAATGAAAACTCTTAACTAAGGTCCTCTCTCTACACTAGAAAAGGAGAATGCCTGACAAAGTATTCCAGATTAGCTCTTGTGTGATTTTGAACTATGAGAAGAATGATGCAAAGTCAGGAAAAAAAATATTGGAAATTATTCATTCCAAGAATAGTATCCCAATTCACAAGCAAGGAATTCCAGCTGCTTACACACCCAGAGATGTTCTTCCTGGACATTTTTTTGAGTCAGCTTTCCTACTCTTCTCTCCAGGTTCTGTTAGCTACCACATATCTTTGAAAATATGTCTTTTCTGATTTGTAACCAAGACTCTGTTTCTTGTGGTCTGTGACCAAAGATCCTTGCTATAGGAATAAATACTGAACAAGATGCTGAGAGAGTGGATCTGCTTTTATGACCTAATTTTATCCCTGCAGCTGCTCTGTGAGGTGGGTAGTGGTTTTGCTACTTAAGAAACAAGAAAAACAAGTTGCACAGATATTTTAAAATATTGTTTTATGTCACATAACCAGTTGGTTCTGAGATCAGGAACAAAACAAAGGAGTCCTGATTCCCAGTTCATTGTGAATTTCCTTCTAGTGTGTGATTCTCCTCAAACACAGTTTTATAAAATCCAATTCATCAATGGCACCAGGGGTTTCCAAACTGCACTTGGCTGTTCAGAGGCTGCTTCGAGGACAGGTCAGCTCAGTCTCTGAATCTTGATCAAATCAGGGTAGCTAATTTTTATCTCTTTTATAAATGGAAGTTTTTCACAATTTTTACTTGGAAAAACATGTTTCATAAATGAAATCTCTTTCAGATATGAAGACAAAATAAAAATATTTTAGATAATCAAAAAATGAAATCTTTCATGATTAGCAGATCTTCACTGAAGAAAATATAAAAATGTATCCTTCAGGTGGATAGAAATTGGTTCTAGAATGAAGCACAAGAATGAATTAAGAAAAAGAAAGGATAAACATGCGGATAACTAGATGACTATTTATTATATAAAATAATCATAAAGTCTATAGGGTAATGGATACAAGTATAATTATAATACATAACAAAAAATGCAAAAAGTGAAAAGGAAAATTGGTTTAAAGACTTCCATGATCCTTGCATTGTTGGGTGGTAGCCAAAGTATTAATTTGTATTTGAATATAATACATGAAAACACATTCAAAATCTCTAGGATAACTACTATGGAAATAGTTTAAGAATGTATAAACTAACAAGCTATCAGAGGAAAAAAATGAAATAATAAAAATAACCCAAAAGAAATCAAAAAGGGGGGAAAAGGAACATAGAAAAAGTAGATCAAATATAAAGCAGGTGGTAAAATGATACACTAATTACATTAAAAAGCAGCAAGCCATATTACTTCTCTTTAGAGCCCACACAACCAGATGTACTGATGTGTCCCCAAAGACAAAACTTCCCTGTGTTCTAGTGACGTCAACACACATTCATTCAGCACTTTAACGGGGCACCTAGTGAGTGTGGGCACTGTTACAGACAGTGGGGTTAGAGTGGTGAACAAAACAGAAATATTTCTGCCTGCGTAGACCTCACATTTTAGTGGGGGAGAAAGACAATGGAAATGGAACGCAATGACCCACAGTGGTAAGTACTGTAAACAAAAACAAAGCAACAGAAGGAGAGAATGACAGGGAGTGGTCTCCATGGAAATCTTCTCAGTTCATAAAACGATTCCATCTTCAGAAAAACTGTCCATTTGGTAGGATGTGTTTCTCCTCTGGACACAGTACAGTAAACGGGGGACTTTTTCTCTTGAGCTGGTTGATAACAACCTGTGATCACAGGTGAAGCTACTGTCCAAACATCTGTTTGATGGAGACCAACAAATGTGCTGTCTTCAAGGGCGTTCTTGCCTGGATCACCTTTCAGTCAACAAAGGGGCTGAATTGTAACAGAGTGATTTAGGATTGCCTTTTTTTTTCTTTTTTGACAGAAGTTAAAATATCTCATTAAATGTAATAGAATTCCAAAACGGCCTGCCTTGATTCCCCACCACCCATATGATGAGATATTACACCAGTGATTATGTTACATTACATGGAAAATGGGATTTTACAGATGTAATCACAGTGACTAATCAATTGACTTTGAGTTAATCAAAAAGGAGATTATCAAAGATAACAAATGCAAATTGCTCAAACTGCTAAGTTTGTGATGATTTGCTATACGGTGAGAGAAAACAGATCAGTAAGTTGAGTGTGTATTTCATTTAAAGGCAATGGTAAAAATGCAAGTGGTACAAATTGTGTGAATGTCCCGTAACGCAGAGACTTGAATTTGTTTCATATTTGCTGTTAACTGGACTCGTGATGTGGGTGAGGAATGTTTTCTCTCTGACAGTCTCAGGATTTATAGAATGACAAGCTTAGATTAGCTGCTGTCTGAAATACCTCCCACCTCCAAGTTCCGTGACTCATGGGGTGCTTTGTATCTGTCAGGAAACTTTCAATTGCCTTGCCTACAGTGACATTCAAGACAGCCACTCTTGTCAGTGAAGCCACCTCCTTATTGTCCCGAGTAGTAGCTGCATGGGTTTTATTGGCTCAATCTGAGACAAGAACCCAATTTTTCAGATTTCTAATGTATACCCTCATTGTCTCCATGATTCATTTGGGGAGACATGTTAATTTTATTTATGTTATTTTGAGAAGCACTGTTAATTTAGGGAATCTGGATAGAAAGATGAAGTGATATTTTGTGAATGCTTTTCCACATATTGTACCATTCAACCTTGCCTTTGGCCACAATTACATAAGCACCCTTTTAAGCTATTAAAGAGGAGATTTACTTTGGTACTTTGTCACCTGGCCCACAGCTTTCATGATTAAGAAATTATAGAGGAAATTTAAAAATAGGTAAATGGGGGGACAATTATCTTGACCAATTTTGTTTGTTCCCTATGCAGATAACTTCCTCACCTACCTACAAGCCCCAAGACCTGAGATTCATGACTCCAAATCTGGACTGAGAAGCCTGCAATGCCTGGTGGGAAGGAGTAAACCAAATGCTGTTGAGATAAGGGATAAATCTACTTATGGAGAATCCAGATTCGTTGGTGATGAGCAGTTATAACACATGGTGGGTACTAAATAAATACTTGTGGGCGATGTGCTAAAAATTATCCTGTTTAGCAGGTCCTTTTCTATTTGAGAATATACTTATAGGATATATACAAAGGCAAGATCTATATTGTATTATTATTGCTTTAAGGATATCCTTAAATATTTTAAATAAATACATATTTAAGCCTATTAGAATAATTTTCCCTGATGAAAGGTAAATCGGGAATATGACACAAAGATCCCAAGCTGACACCCATTAGAACACTACCAGCATCAGGTAAATGAACAAATGACTGAAGATCTAATCAAAGATTGAAACAGAGACGTGTAACACATCACTACTTAAGAGAGCCATGGGATATAGATAGGCAATGACTATCACCAGGGAATCAGTTAAGTAAACTATGCAACATTCACTTAGTAGAATAATAGTCATTTAAGATGGTTACTATGTGTTAATATAGAAAAAAATATGTACTCAAAGGAAAAAAGCAGATTAAAGTTGTGCATACAATATGAATATTTTTATAAAACATATTTATAGAAAAATTATTTAAGATATACACTAAATTTTTCTGTGGTTATCTAGATGGAAAGATTATGAATAAATTTTATTCTCTTTGCTTAACTACACTTTAAAGACATTATATGAATATTTAGTTCATATGTAAGTTTTTTTTATGTTTTTAAAACAATATTAAGTAAAGACTACACCACTTCTGGATTTAATACGAACTGCCATGCATGAGGTAACTGGGTGTGCAGTGCTGCATGCATTTGTAGTGTGTGTGCACATGTGTGTACATGTGAGTGTGTGCATGTGTGTGCTGTGTGTGTGTGTGAATGTACTCACCTGTGTCTCATCTGTGGCCAGGGTTAGCACCATCTCTGAGGTCAGCAGGGTGTGACTTCACTGAGGCAGAGTTAGGACACGAGGCAGATCTGCCTGGTGACTCAGACCTCACTGAGTCAGACACAGGCAGATGTACTCAGAGACCTTCCTGACTCACAGGCATGGGCACAGCACCCTTTACCTTACCCAGCAACGCTGGCTTCATTTCCACAAAGAAAGCACAGGGCTGTGCAATGAAGCACTAATGACACCAGATAATGAAAAACATTGACTTGAAATAGAAAATCGGTAATGGACTTTTCCATAAAATAACCTGGAAGGATTCCTGCGATGGGAATTATACAAGACCATCCAGAGAGCTTCTCTGTAGGAGCACCACTGTACAGAAATGGAAATAGTGAGGAAGGAGCCCACGATTCAGAATTTATAGCCTGTTTCCTGAAACTTGAACCTCTTGCCTAAGAAAGGTGACTAAGTGCCAGGTACAGTCAAAGATCGACTGTTGGTATGTCTTTTCTTCATTGTGACTTCTCTAAAGCACATGAACTTCATCTTTGTGTTTTTTTTGTTGAGGAAGATTGGCCCTGAGCTAACATCTGTTGCCAATCTTCCTCTTTCTTTTCTCTCCCCAAAGCCCCAGTACATAGTTGTACATCCTAGTTGTAGGTCCTTCTGGTTCTTCTATGTGGGATGCCACCTCAGCATGGCTTGATGAGTGATGAGTAGGTCAGCACCCAGGAACCAAACCAGCGAACCCCAGGCTACTCAAATGGAACGTGTGAACTTAACCGCTATACCACCAAGCCAGCCCCCACGTGAACTTTATCTTGCCAAGAGATTTTGTGATGTATGCATCATTATATTTTGCTTTCTACTCATTTACTTAACAAATATTTACTCAGTGCCAAGTTTGTGCTGAGCACTGTCCTAGGTATTGAAGGAAATGGAGGAGACAGATAATAAATGCATGTATAGCTACTAAATTTTACTCGAGATAAGCACTCTGAAGAAACAGTGCAGGCTTGTCTGAGAGCCTGTTAGGGGCTGAATTGTGTTTCCCTCCAAATTCCTATGTTGAAGCCCTAACTCCCAGTACCTCAGAATGTTGCCATATTAGGAGACAGCGCCTTTGAAGACGTAATTAAGGTTGAATGAGGTCATTAGTGTGGACCCTAATCCACTATATCTGATGTCCTTATAAAAAGAAGATATTAGGACACAGACACACGCAGGGGGAAGACCACAAGAGGACACAGTGAGAAGGTGGCCATCCACAAGCTAAAAGGAGAGTTCTCAGCAGAAACTAACCCTGCTGACACCTTGATCTCAGACTTCCAGCCTCCAGAACTGTGAGGGAACGAATTTCTGTGCTTTAAGCCCCACGGGTTGTGGTACTTTGTCATGGCAGCCCTAGCGGGCTAACACAGAGCCCATATGCTGGAATCCTCAGTTCAGAGTAACACACAGACCAGTCTGACCTGAACAAGGCTGTTTTACACCTGTTGTTTAAGCACAATTATTAATAATGTCCTCTTTTACTTTCAAAAGTGTCATAGCTTGGATGATACATTGCATGAGACACCCTGCCTAATCTAGACTATTAGCCACAGAATACATTCTTGAGAAAGAGATATTTAAATTTCAATCTAAACTGTGTGTAATAATTAGACCAACCAAATGGTGGGGGGGATGAATTGGAAAGTGCTCTAGAAAATGGAAACTAAAAGATGGCCCTGCACTGGGAAAAAGAAAATGAAGACAAGAGGGGGAGGCAGCCCAGTGTCCAGGGCAGGCTGGAGCCGGGGCGAGGGGCAAGGCTGTGCTGGCTCCTGGAGGTAGGACATGTTAGGACTGTGTGCTGTATGCCAGCGGCACTAAAGGATATTGAGGATTTCCTGCAGGGGAAAGATTTACTTTTCTGAAGTTCTGTTTCCTCAATCGCTTTCTTATTTAAACAAATAAAAGTATGAAAACACGTATGAAAAAATGAAGAAATGAAGTATGAAAAAATGCTTGTCCAAGCTCTTTTGCAAGTTTGTTTCCTCCAGAATCTCTTTATTTGGTTCTTTCTGTACTCTGCCAAACTTCCATTGGGAGACTGGCAGCACATGTCCATATTTAAAGTCCTGTGGGAATTCACTTAAATCTTCAAGGCTCTCTGTCATTTCTCCTGTGGCACTTTATCCAGTGGTCTCAGGCTCCATGCCTTTCCCTTTCTCTTTCTCCCAGAACACGGAGACATGGGCACCAGCCCTCCTGCTTCCCCTCACCTCCTCGGCTAGTGTGTGTCCATTGCTTTGCTTCATACTTCTTATACTTCAGAAACAGCTACCTCTTCTCAAATTCTCTTTTTCTTCCCAGAGGTTTCTCTGCTGCTTTATTGCTGCATTTTTCAACACTGGGGACTTTCCCTATTTCTTATAACCTTAAATTGTTTTTGTCCCAACATAAGATGCACTTTTTCCCCCTGTCAGGCCCTCCATCCCACATCTGTTTCTTGGTTGCTCTTCTGCTTTGATGGCTGTGCATGTTGAGCCTCTGTAATGGTGTCATTTCTTTATGACAAACTTATTGGTATTCTGAATGGATAATTCTAGTCTAGAAATTTCAGAGAGATCTAACAGGCAGGGAGATTCTCTATCTATCTGTCAACTATATTTTATATTCTGCAGTTGAGGAGAGTGTCACCTCAGAAATCAAGGAAGGTCAGTGAAGCGTCTATAGACAGACTCTCATCTGATGAGCAGGAGGGAAGAGGCTTCCTTTCCTTGTCTCCCCGCTGATGTCATTAGACTCCTGGGTATTCAAACTATTAACTAATGTAGTTATGCACTCATTCCTAAAAGTTGATTGAGCAAATACTGCACCAGAAACCATGCTAGTGTCTGTGGGGACACAACAGGACAAGGCCAGAGGGCTCTGATCATGCACACGCTGTACTCTGGCATTAACTGACATCTCTGTGGACTATTTCAGATGACTCAAGGGTAGAAACCCACACTAGAATCCATCACAATAGAGATAGGCAAGCACAGAGTGGGGCCTTTGGTAAACTCCCAGCATGTGCAGGGCCTGCTTTGAAACTGTGGGCAGGTGCAGAGATACACAGGAGACCCTTTCACAGAAGACTTGACTGTGCCCTTCTCTATCACGCTTTCATAACTGACCATCGTGAGCAGATGCATTGAGAAATATTTAGAGCAGTTTCTTAAACGGCAATCTCTAAGATACCTTCATAAAAATTGCCCCAGTGTCTGCTTCACCCCAGATCTATTGAATTCTGTATTGGGATACAGCCTGGGAGTCTATGTTTTAAAGTAGTTCTCAGGCCATCTTGACCTCAGTGCATTTTGAGACCCACAGCTCTAGAGTGTCTGGTTGCATTCTTTCTAGCTCCAGCTATAGCTCACCTCCCTCTGAGCTGGCCACCATCCTCATTGCTTTACATGTATTAACAAATTCACAGATATTAACTAAGAGGAATTGGCAAATCTTGTTGAACCACATTCTGCATGTGCCACTCAGAACTAAATTGATTCTTCCCTCTTGGAACTTTGTAAAGTAGACAGGAGAGAGCAGATGTATTACCATGAGAACATTGTAGATGAGCAAAATAAGAAAACAATCAGTCAGTGTGAATGAGGGCACAGAAGGAGTTCTCCTCGGATCTGGAATTCAGTTTTCCCAGTCTCATGGGAATTCACTTTTCATGAACTCGTCAGACTCTGACTCAATACGCACATATATGGAGCAGCTACTAGCAAATTATGCATCACCACATGCACGTAACAGACACTCGGCTCTCTGCTTTGTCTGACAGCTGAACAGACTGTTGCACCAACTAAAGCCCCAGAGCTGAGGGCCACGCCTCTGAGTCAACCTCATTAGGGTAACACAGTCAAGCTCTGTGATTTTACGACAGGTGCATTCTCCAGGGAACAGGGAACGCAGACTCCCCAGCCATCAAGGCCACCCGGAGCCTGCACAGCAACAAAGAGGGACGCTCAGCTCAGAATCGTTAAAAGGCAAAATTTGGAGAATGCCTATTTTACCCCTGTCTCTCTTCAATCTCTTCATTTTTCTCTTTTTTCCTATTGTAAGATGTTTTCTTAATTTTCTTACTTAGTTCCTCATGGTTTCTCTGTACTTTTAGTAACATTTAGAGTTTTAATTCACTGTTTCTAATGCATATAATTTACTCTCAAATGAAGATTTCTTCCACAACAAATCTTCCTGCCAGTCTGTGGTATTGTATGAAAATATAAAACATCTCTCACAACGTACTCTGAAATAGAAACAGTGAGAAAGACTACATCAGAAACTACGTTGAGGATCCACAACACTGTTTTCAATCAGTGACATTCTGACTGAAATCCGAGAAGGATTATTAAAATTATCTTTATGCTTGAATTAAAGGGACTGACAAAAGCACGGAGTAAACTTGAGTGGAATCAGTCAACTCCAGTGAAAACTGAGATGAGATGACTGTACAAACCTGAGTGACTGAAGGTAAACCCACTTTCTCTGAAGGTGTTAATAGAACATCACAAGTGATTGGCTGCAGCAGCTTGCCCACATGTGAGTGCCCCTAGGTCAACACCTTCAGAGCAGGGGCACAGAAGC
The DNA here is from genome assembly GCA_031878705.1 of Tapirus indicus. Classification (NCBI taxonomy): domain Eukaryota; kingdom Metazoa; phylum Chordata; class Mammalia; order Perissodactyla; family Tapiridae; genus Tapirus; species Tapirus indicus. Next base: position 3,745,755 of record CM062923.1, on the reverse strand, counting down.
CAGCTTATCTCTGACCAAGTGTGTCCCCAGGCATGATGCCATGTGGAGTGGCTAAGAGAGCCTCAGGTTCCGGGCTTACCTTTAAGCAATAGAAAGCTTTTCCATTAAGAAATGCTGGCATAGTATATGATCAAGTTGGTTAGACTCTACAAATAAATATTATATAAAATACTCCATAAAAATTTAATGTCTGAAATGACCCATGTCTTTACCTATATAATTTTTAATAAATAACTGTGAGTTCAGAGACCTTCGCAACCATAGCAACAGCACACGAAATTTACTAGTTTTATTTCCTTTTAGTTCATGTTTTTCTATGTAATTTTAAAGCAGACGATATCCTAAACTCTTTGTTTAAACTGATTTTTGGTAAAACATAAATTATATCTTGAAACTATCTTAGTTCTAAGAGAATGCATCTATATTGAAGACATAAAATCTGACTTATTACTGATAATTATTTTCCATAGTTAAAGGTTTAAATAAATTACTACATACATCTTTTATATAAATGTACTCCTAAATCAAAGACACTCTGCTTGCTTATAATTAATAAACACTGTTTCATTATTGTTGAGTTTACATGTTCTCTGCATGTCCCGGATACGTATCCTTTATCAAATATGCACTTTGCAAATATTTTCTCCCAGTTTGTGGCATTTTTTAAAAAATTTGTTTCTCAGCATATTTCACAGAACAAAAGATTTGAATTTCAATAAAGTCTAATCTGTCCATTAATTTTCTTTTATGGATCATATTTTTGGTGGATTATAAAAATTCATTGCCAATCCAAGGTCATGTACATTTGGTTTATATATGTATGTATGTATTTGCATATGGATATCTAATTGATCTAGAAATATTTGTTGAAAAGACTATCTTTACTTCATGGGATTACCTTTTCACCTTTTGTAAAACTCAGTTAACTATAATTGCATGGATATTTCTGGTATTGTGATCAAGTAGAAAAAAATTATATATTTGTTTGTACTTTTCAGCTCTAGAATGACCATTTATATCGTTACTGTTTCTCAGTTGATATCTCCTATCTGTGCAGTCATTGGTACCATTTTTCCCTTAATTCATTGAGCATATTTCTTTTAATTCTGTGAATGTCTGTTTAATAGCTTAGTTGAAGTATTTGTCTGCTAAATACTACTTCTGGGTCCAGTCAGATTCAGTTTCTATTGACTTACTTTCTCCCTTGTTGTGTGTCCCTCTCACCTGTTTCTTTGCATGTCAGCCATTTTTTTTTTTGAAAAGTGGACAATGAAGATACGTTGTGTTCATTCTTAATTCTTTTGTGTTCTTTTAAGAATTATTAACTTTTTATTCTAATATTTAATTCACCTGTCACCCCAAATTTGCAGTTGCTGATATCTGTGCTCCACTCTTATAGCTTCCCCAATTGCATTTTAGTGTGATCCCCTGTGAATCTTTTCTATGTCCGTGAAATTGGTCAGTCACCACTTGAGTGGAGATGAGGCTCACCTACTTTGGGGTTTCCTTGCTTCTAGGGGTTCTCCCTAATTTTCAACTTTGAGCTCTGCACTCTGACACTGCATGTTCTTTGTTACATAATTGTGCGCAGCTGGGAGGCTGCTCTCTGTTAAGAAATGCATGGAATCACAGTTCTGGCTTTGAGTAACTCTACCTTTCTGGAGTAGATTCCTCTCAACTCTGCCTGCTTATTTGCTGTGCTCCCTCGGGTCTCCCTCCGTGAATATGCAGTTTAGCCATCATTGAGATATTTGGAGAATTAAGCCTTTAAGTTTGGGTCCCACTCTATGGTTCTTGTACTGCCAGGATTTCTACTCTAAAGGTTTAAATTTCCAGGTGCTTTACCATCCTAGAACTATGCTCTTTCATTCATTTTGCTGATAAGGCTTTGAAGCTCCCAACCTCCAAAACAGAAAAACAAACAAACAAACACATAAACACACTTCCACTCCCACCATAGCTGTATGGATTGTCAGTGCCCTCAGGCCAGGAAGCCAGAACCTCATAATTATTACCTATTCTACTTGATATTTTTTGAGATTATGCTTTCCTTGATCTTTAGTCTGCTTTTGGAATTTTATTAGTTACTTTAAATCAGCAGGTTGCTGTTTTTTTAATCCATTTGGAAAATTCTAGTCAAGATTCTTTCAAACACTTTTCTGTCCCATTTTCTCTCTCCCCTTTTACTGGGACTCCAGTATGACAGTACTTTATACTAACTCACAGCTTGTTGATACTTAGTTTCATTTTGTTTTATTTATTTTTAATTTTTCTTACTTTCCTTCAGCTTGGATGATTTCTAATTACCTTTCCTCAAAATAACTGATTCTTTCTCCTGTGGATCGAATATATTATTAATGGCATCTGCTGGATTTTTTTTCAGATATTTTATTTTTTAGTTTCTAGGATGGCAATTTGAATCTTTTAAGCAACTTCCACATCTCTCCTGAAGTTCCCCATTTATCTCTTTTAACATCTGAGTCATTTGGGGGTCTGACTCACTGATTGATTTTTCTCTTGACTATGAACTACATCATCTTTCTTCTTTATATTTCTCATAATTCTTGATGGTATGATAGACATTATCTCTAAGAGTACAGTAGAATTAACAGTTAGTAAATAATCATTGAAGTCATTAAAAGTATCCATATTTTCTGTAATCTTTTTCATTCATTCAATGAACATTTATTTAAACCCCATGATGTGCAATTCACTTTATAACACTCTAGGAGTTGAATATCCATTGTCAGAAATGAAGAGTCTACAGTGCAAGTGGACCGGGGTCTATAAATGCCTTAGGAGAGACTTCAAAGGATTTCAGAGGAAATTTCATGGCAATTGTTTTAGTGCATCAAAATTCCTTTGTAATAGCATTACCAGCCTACTTTTTAAATATCATATTTCAAACATTGGGCTATCTTAGGGCAGAAAACACTTCCACATAAAACTATGTTCAAGTATGTGGTTCCCAAAATGTGAGACAGGCATATCTAGTAAATACCTCTAGACAGAATTCGGAGGGGAAGGAAGAAGCTCTGAGGAAGGAATGATTGACATCAACAATGTCCTTGTTAAAAGTTAGACACATCCCAAAATATCCTCAATTTGTATAAAAAGTAAAATTTGATTTCCTATAAAGAAACGATCCCAACATTTCAATGAATTTGTATCTTTTGTCTATAGTATTAAGAGTTGGGGTATGGTTTGTTACTATGACCAGGGACCAAAAAATTTTAAAAAGTCCCAAACCTTCCCTGTCATTTGACCCTTTTGCTTTTGTAGTTATCAAGGGATCTGTAATCCAGAGAAGAGAATCCAAGTGGGAACAAAGTACCATTTTTATTACAAATCCATAAAAAACAAGGCTCTTTAGTATGTTTGGATGATGGAAGAAAAGGGCTATCCCTTAAACTCCAAAGTCAAATGTTAGTTTTATGATACTGTTCAATCTCAAGGGAAAAGAAAACCACAGAGAAGAAAAGAGAAAAGGAAAGATGGTCCTAGGTAGAAATCGATTCTATAATTTACCAGTTGCTATCCAAGTAATACTGCCTTTTATTTGCTCTAAGTTTCTCTTTTATACAGTAGTCCCCCCTTATCCACAGTTTCGCTTTCCACCATTTCGGTTACCCGTAGTCAACCACAGTCTGGAAGCCGACGATCCTCTTTCTGACATATCATCAAAAGGTCAATAGTAGACTATTGATCTACGTGATGCCTACGTCATTCACCTCCCTTCATCTCATCACGTGTGCATTTTATCATCTCACATCATCACAAGAAGAAGAAGGCTGGGAACAGAACAATAAGATATTTTGAGAGTGAGAGACCACATTCACATAACTTTTGTTATAGTATATTATTATAATTGTTCTTTTTATTATTAGTTATTGTTGTTAATTTCTTACTATGCCTAATTTATAAATTAAACTTTATCATAGATATGTATATATAGGATAAAACATATAGAGAGAGATCGGTACTATCTGTGATTTCAGGCATCCACTGGGGGTCTTGGAACATAGCCCCCACAGATAAGGGGACACTACTGTACATTTAACTCATTCTACCTAGTACAATATGCTGAACTTTAGATTACATTATGCTATTAATCAATATATTTACTCAATATTTTTTCAATCAAAACTAAACCAACTACTTATTTAGAATCTAAGGGATGAAGCATACTTTAATGCTTTCTGCTTTTATCTAAGAATATTATAACATAGTTAAAAATATTTCAAAATCAAAAGGTTCTATGAGTTTTAATTAGTACAGTGATACTAAAGATAGTGCAAATACTTGATGTATAGAGATATAAAACTGTCTTTCCAAAATATTCTCTACTCTACTGACAACGTTTGCCTATTGACATGGTAGTTACAGAGGAAGTTCTAACATATATTAATGTAGAATTAGGTTGACACATGTGAAATACATTTTTATTCATGTTCTAGTTTCAAAGAGGTTAAAGGAATCATTATCTCCTGTGCAACTAAAAGCACCTTTCCAGGCTTTCCCATTATCTTAAATAAGAAAAGATTTAGCCAAACTTAACAAATGTTAAATTTTCTTAAGGAATGTGTCTCAGAGTGTAGAAAAGACAGGGATGATGCCATTCATGTTCAGGGAAGGTATGGCAAGGATGAGTTTAACAAATTACCAAAATAGCATTCTGTCTGAATACGTTATGTGTGTAAAATACATAGCCAATGATGATAATGTCTGAAGAATTTTGTCAACAGTCTGAGTTTAAGCAAATGCTTCACATCTTGTTATCTCGAGAAAACAGAAGTAAACCTTTCTGAAATTAACTTGCCTTTCTGTGAAGTGAATGGTATGTTTATTCAAGAATATAGGAGACTTGTCTGTTTTTTTCCTCTCAGCATTAGTGGGGTCTCCTCACTTGGCACCACATTCATGCCAATCAAAAACATCCTTAGTTCAAGCTCAGAGTGAAATAGGAATCACAGTCACATACTTTGTATTTAGAAATTATCGGTGTGGTGCCAGCTTCTGAAAGAAGTAGACTTGGTTTCTGGCATATTCCAAAGAGGGCAATTGTTCAAAGAAGAATTTTAATGCAAAACATTGAGGGTAATGTTATGTAAATAAGCAATAAGATTTACTGTAGCTTTGGCTGATTGTTTTTTTCTTCCTTTCCTTGGCTCTGTGATATTGCCTTGAAAGTTTTTACTTTGCAGCGTTCCATACAGCCTCATTATTTCTTCTTGGCATTTTCTTTAAGAGACACAACAGCTGCATAATATTGATAAACTCCAAGAAGGCTAGAATATGCCACTACTGCCAAGGCTTCAGTCTAAATGGACCATGTATAGAAACTGAGTTGGCACTATTTCTGTTGCAAAACCGTCATCTGTATTTTACATTGGAAATGCAGCATCTAAAAGCTATACATAGCAGTAATTCTCTCAGGGAGTCTTTATTCTAACATAATAATTTTCAGTTTGGTGTATTATAGTTGAATTTGATAACAAAATTGTCTAAAAATGATGAATAATTAAATCATTAAGAATTCCTCAATAATGTCATTCCTTTTTAAAGTTCTTCTAGCTTCTTTCAATACAAATCCAAGCCATATGCTGAGATGTTATTAAGAAAGTCATATCAGGAAGAGGACAGAATTGCTAAGCATAAAATAATGGGTGAAGTCACAAAGATAAAGGAAGTGATGTATTGATTTGAAAAGTAAAAGCAAAAATAAAAATAATTTAATAGAAACAAAATAAACAAATTAGGGAAATATTTGCAAAAAGTGTTCAGAGAGAAAAATATTTTTAATAAATAACTCAAAAGAAAACACAAAAAAGGGTTAATAGAAAAATAGAAAAATGGCATGTACAGCCAATTTACAAAAAAAGAAGCACAAATAGTCAATAAGTGTGTAGAAGCCTACTTAACTCATCAATATTCACAGCTATGTACAACAAAATACTATTAGCTAACAGCACTGAAAGTGCAGGAAGACGGGCACCATCACCTGCTGGTGAGACTATCAAAATAATTTGCGTAACCTTCTGGAGAGAAGGTGCTGGCATATATTAAGAGCTTGTCAAGATCATTTTAAATGCTCATGGCTTTATATAATCCATATAACAACTCTGTGAGTTAGTGATAGTCTCATCTCTGTTTCACTTATAATGAACATGATGCAGATGAGGTTGAGTAAGTTGTTGTCCTGCTCACAGAGAGAGGAGATAGGGAGCAGGCATAAAGCTGTGATTTTAATCCAAATTCTCTGATTCCAGAGTTCATGCTCTTAATCACTAATTGCTAGTGCCTCTGAGCAGGAACAGGAATTTGGGAGTGGGCTGGAGGCAGGATACTGGAGGCAGATAGGAGGGCTTTTTGCAGATGGGGTGGTCCAATTAGAAAAGTAATTCAGGACAGAAGATGGTATTAGCTAGGGTTCATGAGACAATCAGTGGTAGGAAATGTCCAGTAGAATCCATTTTTACAGCTATGCATTATAATTTTCAGTTTTAAGTGTTTGCAATTTTTTGTAATCTGTGGTATTGCCCTAACAGCCACCTTCTTTATGTTAACAGTGCTCTAGAGAATGAAGAAATAGGGGATATGACTGGGTGAGGTGCAGTAGCACAGAGAAGTCACATTTGTAGGAGAGGATATGCAGAGTGAGTTAAAACTTCAACAGAAGCAAGAAGTGAAAGAAAGGGGAAACTCACTGAGTTTTGTAGGAGATATGGAGGGAGGAGGACTAGGCTACTGCTAGTGTGTGGGTGATGGTAGGGGGAAAGTGAGGTCCCAGAACATTGAGGGGTTTGGAGGACATCCCACCACCTTGGATTAATTAGGATCCAAAAGTGCACCAGGAGTCATGATAATACCCAGTGAATGGGTCTGGCTCGTTCACGTCTCAACACAGATACCGAATGAAGAAGATACCACTGACTCTTTGAGGACGTTCACTGATCCCACCCTTGGAAAGTTTGTGAAAATGAGAGGCAAATAAACCTTTCCAGGGAGGCTAAATCTCAAGCATAAAACAAATCTTCTGATACTTGTTTGTTTATTTTTACTGGAGTAGTATCTGCTCTGCTAAAAGTTCAACAGATAAGCCAGCTCACTCCGAAGGCCAGTCACCGTGAAATCAGACAGAATTTCACTGTCCTGAAATCACCAAGGTAGGTTGGCCATTATTCTGGGAAAGTAACTCATGCAAACACATACTTGCAATAAAATATGATTAACTTTAGGAGAGAGGAATGCATGGAAATCTCTGAAGATCGGAAAGAGGACAATTGAGGAAGACTAACAGGATCAAGGACGGCTTCCTGGAGGAAATTTTACCTGAAAGTTGACGTTTTTTGATACATTGGAGGCAGCCAGATGAAGCATAATGGGAAGAAGCTTCAAAGCAGAGGAAATTGCACATTCAAAGGCACGAAAGCATAAAGACCACGTGTAGGTTTAGGGACTGTACGCAGTTTGATTCCGTGTAAGATGGAGGAGCAAGACCTGAGGCCGGGGAGGTTTCCCTGTAATGTCAGGAGGCAGTTTCCAGACTGGCCCTGCTGGAGGGCCCAGTGAGAGCTTAGAGTGTCTTACATTTGAGAGATGATGTGGGACCAGGGTCCAGGTCAGCAGATCCAGCAAACCATTGACGCCCGGATAGCAGTTCACAGGCGAGAGAAAAGACAAGCATCGAGCAGGAGCGTCCATTTCCAGAAATAGCACCTCTGTACATTGACGTATCCGTGGCAGGACAGAGCCAGCATCTTTATTTTGATTTGTCCATTACATGCTTAGGACTGTCAGGTGTTCTTTTTGATTATTGAAAAGAAATACATGCTTCTGATGATTTTAGCCTAAATACTGCAGGCCTGCAATCCTCTCCAATGGAAGTGGCCCTTGGGGTTTCTTATCTGTGTCTCCTTAAGTGAGAAATAGTACTGTGGGCTCCTCCACAAGTAACCCAGGTGTTTTCTGCTATGGCAGTTGGGACTGTGGACTCAGCTAGATTGCCTGAATATGAAGGCAGTTTTGCCATTAAACAACTGTATGACCTTGGTCAAGTTTTCCAGCCTTCTCTGACTCAGTTTCCTCAGCTGTAAAGTGGGGATGAGTATCCACTTTGAAGGTGGTAATGAAAATTCAGTGAGCTAATATATGTAAATGGCATAGAACAGACCTTGGCATATAACATACACTCAATAAATATTAGCCATATTAGTATTTTAATATTTTATGGTGTTTACAATGTGATATCTTGAAAAGAAGAGGCTTATTTTCTCTGTGTCAAAAAATAATGCACATACTCATCTCTTCATTAGGGTATGCACATATATACAACTAATTTGTATATTATAAAATTCCACATGTGATTTTCAAAATGATCAATTTCAGAAATGTCTACTTTTTTTTTTTTGAGGAAGATTAGCTCTGAGCTAACATCTGTGCCAATCTTCTTCTATTTTGTGTGTCTTTCACCACCACAGCATGGCATGACGAGTGGTGTTAAGTCTGTGCCCAGGATCCGGGTCTGCGATCCCCTGGCCGCCAAAGCAGAGCACACAGAACTTGAACCACTCAGCTATGGGGCCGGCTCCCAGAAATGTCTACTTTTTATTTTAATTATTAAATGGTGCTGTCAGCCTTTATTTACTCATGTATTTTGTGTTTTGACTTCCGTCCCCAACTAAAATATAAGTTCCCCGAAAGCAGAGACTTTTCTGTGTTTATTTCTCCTTGGTTAGAGCCCAGCACGAGGTAGGTCCCCAGTAAATCTCTGCCAAAATGCTAATAAACTGTTTGGAATCTAGAGTATGTTTGATTCTTTTCTTGGCCATTAGAGTACCGTCACAAAGAGATACCATTTTCTGTATTCTTAAGAATGATGCCCACATGTTAAAAAATAAAGAATTTCAGAAAGTTCAGAAATCATCATTTGCAAAGTTTTTGCTTTATTAAAACATAATAATTATGTTTAATAGATACTTCGACTCTCATCATGTCTACAGTGTACTGCAGGAGCAGAAGAAAGTATTTGTTTTATTTTTAAATATCAAATCTTCAGCTCAACAGAATTGTGACACAGAAAAGGATACTAAACCAACTTCTATTTCCCAGTGTAATAAAGCATTATCCCGGGACACTTGGCCATGTTAAACCTACCTCATTACAGAGTACTGGTGGGACAATGAGGCACAAAACGTGTCATATCTTTGCCATGTAAATCCTTTTACAAGCTTATTACACAAATTTCTTCAAGGCTTTAGGCAAGTGGAATCCTTATTTGCCAGACTAAAGAGCTCCTCCTAAAGCATTTGGAGGCAGAGAAATATATCTATTTTATTTATTTATTTTAAATAAAGCATGTGTGCTCCGGGAACAAGCAGCCATTGTTCCTTCACTTCATTTAACTTCATCTCAAGTGGAAAAGATGTCCTGAGTACATTCGCCCAACTTGAGGAAGCAGCCACAGCCGCTGCTGTGCTTAAGGGATGCTGCTTCCTTAGAGCGGTTACCTTCAAATGCACACAGGGTTCCATCGAAGGCAGAGCCGGCAGGACAACAGCGAGGGGCCAAAAGCTAGGACACATTCGGAACAGAATTCCTTACCTCTACAGGAGCAACAAGGACAAGCAAAGAGGAAAAGAAAGGGCTTTTGAAAGCCCCAAAGACATCCTTTGACTAATGTAATTTTGTCATTTTATCCTTTCACCTACCAAAAAAGGCCACCCATGCACATATTATTTGATATTGTAAAATATGTATTTAACTCAGACCAGAGAATAGTAATTCTGAAAACAGCTAATAAGCCAGCTGAAGCTGCAGGTGTGGATTGCGATGCTGTGAGTTCGGGGCATCTGGGTGACTACCTAGTGAACGGAACGGTCCCCTTGCAGCTTTTTGTTTTTATCTGTTTTTTCTTAACAAGTCCCTAGAAAAAGCTTCAAGCTTGGCCATTTTCTTCTTTTTTACAAAAGGTGGAATAGACATGTGCTTCATAGTCTCCTAAGGAGTGTAAATTTACTGTTGTTCTGCAAAATTAATTAGCAAATCAAAGTCAGTGGCAGCCTCTCCTCACATCCCCTCCCCAGGTGCAGCCTTGCAGTCTATAGCTCCAATTCACAATCACAATTCCACACGGGATTCCAGGCTTTCTCTATCTTTTAGCACAAAACGTCCCCAGATGCCACATTAATGACTTTGACTTTCAACAAAATAGCTAAAAATGGCAATATTGAAATTACATTGTAATTGTCATATTTAGTAGAATTCAAGCTCAGTGAGGACAGAGACCCTTCTGCTTGCTAATATGGACTATTGTACACCAAACAGCAGCACGGTGTCTGAGCATAGTGGGGGTTTTAAAAACATTGGTTAAGTGCCTGACTGAATAAAATGGTTAAAATTGCTACTTCATATATTTGTAACCCATTTCTCATAAAATACTTCTCTGTGATATCATCTCATGCTCCCCCTGGACTGTGACTGAGTCAGTGAGGTGACGTCAGTAGACCAGATGATGCTAGCATTTTCCTGGACAGAATCCCACATCGTTGAAGTGAGCTGGGCAGTGTTCTCACAGCAGAAAGGATTTACTGTTCTCAGGTGGGCCTGGAGGTCTGAAAATATGATATTTGACAGAGGGCACAAAAAGATGAGGGCTTCAGACAGGAAAAACATATTTTATTTATCCATATTCTGTAAATAACAAGTGAGTTAATGTCACTTTTAAACAGTCTAAAGAAACTATTAAGCCATAATGATTCAACAGAAAAATGGTATAGTGCGAATGACACGGAAGAGTCCGGAATATTGGATTTGATTTCACCTCTGCCTGTACCCAGAGTTGATAATCACTCCAAGTTCACGTTTATCTGTCAAATAAATAGGTTTAACTATATAATTTTTAAAATGCTTTCCAGCCCTGTTGCCCTGTGACTTTTGGTCAGTGTGTGCAAATCAGACAGCCTTCCTGAGTCTGCTTTCACCGGCTCATGTGACGGGAAATGATGACAAAATTATTATATTAACTGTTGGTTGTCTTCTCAGGAGTGTTGGGCTGTGGCATCAAGGAAAAAACACAAGTTGCTCTTATGGTGAGCCAAAACAACTAAACAGAAAAGGATACTTCTTATATAAGTCCATTTATGTGAGGTCTGTTCTGAGCTGAATTATGTCCTCCCCAAATTCTTGTGTTGTATCCCTAACCCCCAGTACCTCAGAATGTGAAGGCCTTGGAAGGCCTTGGAAATAAGGCCTTTAAATGTGATTGAGTTAAAATGAGGCCATTAGGTAGGCCCTAATCCAATCTGACTGGTGTCCTTATAAGAGGAGGAAATTTGGACACACAGAGAGACACCAAGGGTGTGTGTGCACAGACAGATGACCATGTGAGGACACAGTGAGAAGGAGGCCATCTGCAAGTCAAAGAGAGGGGTTGCAGAAGAAACCAACCCTGCTGACACCTTGATCTTGGACTTCCAGCCTCTGGAACTTTGAGATAATAAATTTCTGCTGTGTAAGCCCCCTAGTCTGTGGTATTTGGTTATGGCGGTCCTAGGAGATTAACACAAAGTTCAAGAACAGAAGTCAGAACGGTAGTGGCCTCTAGGAGGAGAGATTGACTGGAACAGGAAACTAGAGAACTTTCAGATGACAGCATGTTCTATATCTTGATCAAGGTATGTCCTGCATAGATACGTATGTCAAAGTCATTAAACAATACACTAAGACATGGGCATTTCTCTATTATAAATCTTACTTTAATAGAAAGAAAAACTCTTTGTAACATGAGGTTACAGTGGACTGAATGTTTGTGTCCTCTCAAAATTCATATGCTGAAATCTTATCCCCAGTGAGATGATATTAAGAGGTGAGGCCTTTGGGAAGTGCTTAGGTCATGATGGTGGGACTCCCATTATGGGACTGGTGCCCTTATAACAGAGACCCCAGAGAGCTGCTTCTCCCCTTCCACCATGTCAGGACACAGCCAGAAGACAGCTAGGAACCAGGAAGACCATTCTCACCAGACACCAAATGTGCCAGTGCCTTGATCTCGGACTTCCCAGCTTCCCACCCGTGAGAAACGGATGTTTGTTGTTAAAGCCACCCCACCGATGATAGTTTTGTTATAGCAGCCCAAATGCACCAAAATAGAAGTATAAAGATCTTCAGAGCTGTGTCTAGTTCTGTATTTGTTCGTGTATATCTTCTTTGAAATAATTGATTATTCTCAATAATTTCTAAGAAGAAATTAATGGGTAAAGTGAAAAATATTTCAGTGGTTTGACCTGAAAACATTTTTTTTTTTTTTTGGTGAGAAAGATTGGCCCTGAGCTAACGTCTGTGCCAATCTTCCTCTATTCTTTTTTAATGAGGGATGCTACCACAGCATGGCTTGATGAGCGGTGTGTGGGTTCATGCCAGGGATCCAAACCTGCAAACCCTGGACTGCCATAGGAGAGTGCACAAACTTAACCAGTACACCACCAGGCCGGCCCCTGAAAACATTTTTTTTTTTTTTTGGTGAATAGCAAATGGTTCATTGGTTACTTTTTATTTACTATTTTTATTTATTTACTTATTCATTCTTTTTTTTATCAAATAACTACTGACTTCTATATGTGTTGAATGGGTATAGAAATCAGTAAGACTTCTTCCCAAACCCTTCTTTCCAGGATTCATTTTTTTAACAAGGGAGATAATATAAATAATCTCAATACAAGGCAGAAAGTAGCTTGCAATATTGACTAATAAAGAAGAAATCTGTAGACATTCAGGCCAAAAAGAGATCTTGACCGTTGAAATTGAATGTGCATGGCACCGTAGAGTCCCCAGTTTGTGCTTATTATATGAGCAAGTAATTTAACATCAGCACGGTTGTTTGCAAGACAGAACGGGATAAAGTATGTTAAAGCAGTCGTCCCAGGCATAGCACAGAGTAGCTGTTTGAGAAATATGTGCTCTTTTGTCTCCACACCTTTCACAATGTATATATTTTAAAACATGCTCTTAAGAGTAGTGGAATGAGCTTAGTCCTTTTACTCATCAAAGAAAAATACTTCTGATTTGTGAAAATAGATGCATATTTCTTGCACCCCCATGAGAAAACACAAGTCTAATGAGGCAATTTTACTTGAAGAGAACTTTTGACAAATGCACTTATAATACAGTTGGAGTACCGGCATTTATGGAATGTAGTGCAGCTCATAGGAATTCAGTGCTGATCATAGTTGTAATGAGAGCCCCTAAGCAAAACAAGGTGAACATTTGTGTGTTTTAATAAAATACAAATCTGAAAATGTTAGTCTTCAGTGAAATCTCTTCATTGGCTCCCTGGATAAATTCAAACTGCTGACCAAGATATACAGGACTCCTTAAGAGTGGACAGCATAAGTTCCAACCATCTAGAACTTTCCGATGTTCTTCAGATATGTCAGGTGATGGCAGAGCTCTTTGCTCCAACTCCGGGAGATTCCTTTGTCCTCTCTCAACACTGCCCTGTCACTCAGGGTTGCCGAGTCGACACTCATTTGTCTTTTATACTCAGTCCAAAAGCTGCTTCATTTATGACATAATGTCCCCTACTCCAGAGATGTGATATCTGTAACAACTTCTGTCAAGAAACTTGTATAACCTTATTAAAATTTGGGGTTTAGGGCTCTCTTTTTCTCTCCCCTAGAATGAAGGATTATTTTGCATTTCCTACTTGTATCCCCATTGCCTGTCATAGGGCCTAGCCCACATGTGTAGTACGCTCTCACTTAATAATTGGTGGATGGATAGATAAATGGATGCATGAATCAATGAATGAATGCTTTTTGTGGCATGTACAGAGTGCAGATAGGATTGGGGGATGAGTGAGGGGAAAAAAACCACGACAATTTTAGATCCCATAGTAACAAAAATATTTTCCAAAAAATATTTCACAATGCATGATTTTAGGTCCAAATGGTGCACAAATTCTTATTTAAAGGATAAATTTATCTCAAGGGAAAGTGGAGATGGCATCTTTTTACTGATCCTGACCACAGGTATATATTTTATATAAGAATACATTTTTATCAGACAATATTACCATATTTTATTAAAATTTTCCAGATAAATTTTACTCTAGTTATAATATCAGTTAGTGCAGAAAGGAGGAAACCCACATGTGACAGGAATCAATGCAGCCTCAGGAGCAGGTCTGTCGGTAACACAGGAGTGAGCACAGCCTTGACATGTGTCAAACTGAGGTTCACATTTCAATTTAAAACTCCCTAGCTATGCTGTAAAACTATTATATTGATCGTGTGTTTAGCATCACCCATGTGCCAGATTGTGTTCCAAGTGCTTGCTACAACTTTTTATTGAATCTTACAACAGCCTTATGAGATAGGCATTATAGTACCCCTTGTGCATGTGTGAAAATGAGTGTTCAAAGAGGAAAAGGATTGCCCCACACAGTATGTTCAGTGAGCAGGGAAGCTTGGTCTTGAAACGCAACTGCTCCAAAACCAGTGGCTAAGCTTTGAGTCTCTTGCTCTGCTCCTTTGTGACTTGTAAAGCTACTGACCTGGGACCTCATTTTTGTCTTCTCTAAAAGTTAAGGGAACTAAGAATTTCAAAACTTCTCCTAAATACTCATTGGGTTTTGTTTATTTTCTTTCTCTTCTGGAATGGAGATTGGCCAAAGTCGCCCACACAAAAATACTGTAACTGAAGTTAGATACACATTTTTGTCATATATGAAAACAATTTCAGAAGTGGCCACATACTCAGACACTAGCCTCATTTGTTTACACAGGATGGATGGGGCTTTGACTTTGCTGTCAGGATAAAAATCTTTGATTGTCTCACCCTTACAATCGCAATCTGACTCAGCCTGTTTCATATTTGCTGGGAAACGTTGCCTGTGTCACCGAAGATGTGTTAATGCAACAATTAGTTCAGGAGTGAGAGCTCATCAGAACACTGTGGTCGGCACCAACAATGGGGATTTTGAAAATAGTAGCAACGATCTGACTCTCATTAGAATAATTTTTGTATCATTTTATTCAATTACAATATGAAATTCATTAAGTGTCATGTCTGAATTATGGTAACAGCTGTGAAAATTATTTCTCTGTCTCCAGCCTTGTGTCTTTCTAATTCATTCATGATACTGTGAATAAAATGGCCTTTTAAAATGCAAATATGACCATTCTATGCTTGTGCTTAAAATGTGTGGATAAATCTTACTGACTTGAGATGAGTCTAATCTTGTCAGCACGATCGAGAGGACAAGCAAGACCTGCTTTTCTATCTGCTCTTGTATCAATCCTTGTCTCTTGTACCCTGAAGTCCAAGAATCCTGGGTGGTGTTTCTCCGACATGTCTCAGTATTGACCGTGTTGCTGCCTGCCAGGAACCCTTCCCCTTCACCCCCCGTGCATGGCCAACTCCTACTCATCCTTTAGAACTCAGTTCAAATGTCACCATCGTTAGGAAGACTTTTGTGCTCTAATCAGTCTGAGTCTTGCAGCTGTCTCATATGCTCAGGCTTTAGTTCAATGCTAAATTTAAGAACTGTGAGTGAGGCAGAGATCTCTGCCAGGGTTACAAATACAAGTAAGACAGAGAGCCGGAAAAAAAAAATCCTATGATGCTGGGGGAGAAAGAGAGTATGAATGTCCCAGTGAGGCACATGGGAGAAGGGAAAAACAGAGCTTGATATGCTTTTTCCCAAAATACCATTATAATAGCTCTAAAAGGACCTCAAAAGAGGATCAAAGTACAATCCATGAGGAAATAAACAAAAACAGTAAATTAAGTCTAAATTTAATGTTGGTTATCATTTTGGAAAAAACACATTTACATATTTCTTTTGTAGCATAGCCCAAATATATTTTACATAAGTTTAGGTATTCATGAAAAAAAAAAAGATTTTGATTCTAGTATCTGGCAAATTAAATATGCAGAGAAACTGACCCTATACCTGAAACATTGATAAAGACAAAAGTGTCACTTTAATAATTTGGCTGAACAGGTGTTGAAATTAAAGAAACTATTGGAAAGCAGAACCAGCAAGAAGGCCAGCTCCAGCACTGGAATTTCTCCTGAGAGCATCTGTTGACCCCTGGTGGCCTAGGGCCTGTATTTTTTTCTGGCCTTCATGGACAAACGAGTACAGAAACAAAATCTGGGGCCCTACGTTGTACAAGATCATATCATAACATTCTGCCTAAAACTGGATTCCCCAAGTGTGACGTCATCAGGAGGTAAGCCAGCAATCAAGACTTTATGATACAGATCAATGGAACAGAATTGGGAAATAAACCTTTCCATTTATAGTCAAGTGATTTTCCAGAAGGTGTGAAGACAATTCAATGGAGAAAGAATAATCTTTTCAAAAAATCATGCTGGGATAATTATGCATGCATATATAAAATAAATTAAATCATGAAATTAGACCCTTTAAACAAAATGTGATCTATACATACAATGAAATATTATTCAACCATAAAAAGAAAGGAAATTCTGACACACACTTAACATGGATGGATGAACCTTGAGAAAATCATGCTGAGTGAAATAAGTCAATCACAAAAACACAGATTCTGTATAATTCCATGTGTATAAGGTATCTGAAGTAGTCAACCTTATAAACAGAAAGAAGGGTGGTCATAAGAGATAGGGAGAGGGGGAAAAGGGGAGTTGTTGTTAAATGGGTACAGAGTTTCAGTTTTCCAAGATGAAAAACTTCTGGAGATCTGTTTCACAACAATGTGAATAAACTTAATGCTACTGAACCATACACTTAAAATGGTTAAGGTGGTATATTTTATATTATGTGTTTTTACCACAGTAAAAAAAATGCATTACAAATGAAACTAGACCCTTGTACCATTCACAAAAGTTAATTCAAAATAAATCATAGACCTCAGTAGAAGAGCTTATACTATAAATTTCTAGAAGAAAACATACAAGAAATTTTTTGTGGTCAGGCAAAGAGTTCTTAGGCATGAAACCAAAAGCACAAGCCATAAGAGAGAAACATTGATAAAACAGACTTCCTTAAAAGTAAAAATATTTGTACAGTCACATGCTGAATAACAACACTTCAGTCAACGATGGACCACATGTATGGCGGTGGTCCCATAAGATTAGAACCATATAGCCTAGGTGTGTAGTAGGCTATACCATGTGGATTTGTGTAAGTGCACTCTATGATGTTCGCACAATGACAAAATTGTCTAACAGCACATTTCTCAGAACATATCCCAGTCGTTAAGCAATGCATGGCTATACTTCAGAAGATATCATTAAGAAAATAAATCAACAATCCAAAGGTGAAAGCAAATATTCGAAAACCATATATCTGATAAAATACTTGCATCCAGAAAATATAAAGAACTCTTTCAACTCACTAATGAGAAAAACACAATTAAGAAATGGGCAAAAGATTTGAATAGAAATTTCACCAAAGGAGACACACAAGTGGTTAATGAGCACATAATAAAGAGTCCAGCATCATTAGCCATTAGGGAAAAGAAAATAAAAACCAAATGTGAGATTTCCAGTTTTCACTTTTGAACTTAAGGAGCATGGAAGTTGTTACTCTGACCTAAGAACATGTAAAAAGCTAAATAGATTGAAAAATCGACAGCTCTTCTTGGATTCCTAAGAGAGGGGAGGACAGAGAGCAAACCGCTGCCCCCAAGACTAGAGAGACAGACAGGCCAACACAGGGAGTCACAACTTACAGAAGCAGAGACTCTTCAGCAGAAATGGCCTTGAGAACGAGTGCCCAGGTAGGAAACCCAGAACTGTCATTGAGGAATTCCTGGAGGATCAGTGTGGACGACTCTGAGAGTTAAAACTCCAGGGGTACTCAGTCATGCCCCGCCCCGCACCCAGTTTTGTGAGACTTACCTCCAGGAGCACAATCAGGTTCTCAGAATAAATATTGGAGAAAAATCCCTCCCCATCTGTCAGCTTCCGGCTGGGGGAGGGAAAAGCAACCATTTTGAAATGTGCCGGAGCATTCTGTTGTTTGTAACAAGGCCTGCTTTCAGAGGAAACTAGTTAACCAGAGCCTAACCTGCTGGGGCGTTATCAGAGCCTAACTGACCTGGGAGAGGGGAAATACCCAACTCCAGCCCCCTGGAGCCTTCCATGTGGGAGAAGGTGAAAAAACCACAATGTTGTTTTTATATTCCCTAAAGAGTGGCTATAATCTAAAAGACAGACGATAGTAAGTGTTGACAAGGAGAAATCAGAGCCCTCCTACACTGACTGTTATGAGATGTAATGTGACTATGTGGGATATGATTGCCACAGCCACTTTGGAGCAAGGATAGTTAGGCAATTTCATAAACAGTTGAACAGGCACCTACAATTAGACTCAGCAAGTCCATTCTTTTATAGCCACCCTGCAGATGGAGAAAGGACTCCCCACCCAAAATTTAGTTTGGATGTGGACACTATGAAGAAGGTATGAAAAGGTTTATTACTCACAAATGAGGCCTTTCGGGAGGGGAGGAAAGAAACTGGGCTTCGGGTTTTTATTGGGTTGGGGGTGGGGTCAGGTGAGGCCTCCGATGTGGGCAGGGACGTGCATGGTTTGAATTTTCTGCAGCACCGAAGGGGGAGCACCTGGGTTTTCTTATCAGCCCGCCCCAGTGTGGGGCACAGAGGGAGAGGGAGAGGTGAGATTTTAAAGCTGTCAGCAGTCAAACATCAAAAAATAGTGGAAACCAGGAAGAAAGGAGCTCAGTCATCTCTGACTAACTCCAAGGTGTCAAGAACACAAGATGGTGCCTGAGGACGGTCTGCTGGGAGACAGAAAAAAAAAAAAAAAAACTAGACAAAGGTGGCACTGGATGTGAGCCATCCAGTCATTTGGGGGCAGGACGGCAACGACCTTAGCAAAAGCAAGCTAGGGAGGAGACCATTATTTCTCCTCAGTGGGTTTTGGATCAGAGGTCTGTGTTTGGAAAACCCCAGTATCTTATACAATGTGCAATTCTGTATTTTTTTTCCTTTTCTATCTCTTTCTTGATGAAAATGTCAAGAAAGAATACAGTGAAATTCTGGATGCTTTCATAACCAGAATGAAACTGAGTCAAAAATTAGATTAAAACGGAAATCTCACAAAGAAAACACACAGTCCAATCTTATGTCAACACTTCCAGAGAACAGAAAAAGAGGGAATATTTCTCAACTCATTTTACGAGATGATTCAAACCTGGATATTCTATTCAAAGAAAGAATAAAAAGAAAAATATTGTTTAGTAAAACTCATGAGCATATTTGAAAATATATTAGTAGGTAAAATCCAGAAATGTATTTATTATGATCAAGCTACCCTTCCTTCAGTGGTTCATAGTGATTTTGACATTGTGAGATATATAAGTAAGTTACCATACATATTTTTATTAATTCACGAAAGATGAATACTATGTGATCATTTCAATGCATCCTGAAAAATAATTTATAAGAAACACCAGAGCAAACTAGAAAAGAAATCAGCTTTCTTAACTTGAAAAAGTTATGTGCAAAATACCTAGAAACTGTACTTAATGGTAAAAGATTAATTTAGGAAAAAGTCAAGGATATTGGCCATCTCTACTTCAATTCAACATTGTACTAGAGGCCCTCGTCAAGCAATAATTCAAAAAAACGTAGGGGTTAAACTTCATAAAGTTTGGGGGAAAGGACACAAAATTATCACTATTCGCAGATGACACAATTGTCTAAATCAGGCTGTCTGAAAGTTTTTATGTTAGAGTCTTATTAAAAATGGTAACATTTGTACAGCACACTTGGGTTTAAAAAAAATCTGTTTACTCTTGGCTGGAGGCAACAAGTCCAGAGGCTCTGGCAACCTTAGGATTTGTGTAGCTGGATTCATAAATTTTCAGCACGTTTACTTCTCATTTAAGTCACCTAGGTAGTGTAGTTTTGGTCAATGGAAAATTATAAATAGTAGAAACAAATTGTTAGAATTTAAAGTAAGTTCAGCAAGGGGATGATTTACTCGTCTTCTATTCACCCCATTGGTGGGGAGAGATTCCTGCTTAGGGTCATGGGGTTGGCCAGTGCACAACACACAATGCTGGAAAAGTGAGATCGTCTGCTCTTTGTTAGTCACAGTCTCAGAAGCCCAGGAAGAGGACACAGCATATTACTCGGGGCCAGACGGGAGTTGTGCAATGTTTATGGCAACATGTTTTATAATAGAAAAATATAGTAAAAAATATATATATTCATCAACAGTAGAGTGTATAATTAAATCATGCTATGCATATGTAAAATAATGTGCATAGCAGTGAAAATAAATAAAACACAGCTATACATATAAACAGAAGTGAAGCTAAAAAGTGTCATGTTGGTTGAAAAAAGAAGTCATGAAAGACTGTGCAGACAGTATTCATACACATAAAATTTAAAAAGTGGCAAAATCAAATAATATATGATTTAGAGATATATACATATTTTTTAACCAAAATAATATCAAGGGAATCCTAAGCAGAAAACTGGTCATAGTGGCTACCCTATGGGCAAGATGACGGATGTGCTCAGCTAGTGGTGCCAATATTGTTCTGTTTCTTCAGCTGAGTAGAGCACAGAGTTGTTTGTTTAAATATTATGCTTTCCAAATGTGTGGGCACATATATATGTATGTATATATGTAAAATATTTCATCTTTTTCTTTTAAATGTGTGTAAGTAGGACAAGATTTAAGTCTAAAATCAAGGAAATATATAACAAATTGTAATACCACCAAAAATAGAGTTTATCTTTCCAAATCAACAGGCAAATACATCGCTATAACTATAAGGAATAAATTAATTAATAGATCAAAATTATAAAGTTACTGTATGATAAATATAAACACAAGATAAAACACAATACAATGACAAAATCATGTCAATAGATAACTAATAAATGAATCAATAGTGTTTGAAAATAAATGTAAAAAGAAACAATACTAGTGATCACATCAATGCTAATTCATACAGAGTAATATGTTCCTTTATTTAGCTAAGTCTTAAATGAAATAGTCTTGCTGCCAGGCTGACAAGCATTTAGATGACAGTTGCTTCTGTTGGAGATATATTATTACATCTTTTTCTGAATCTTATTTGACAACAATTATCAGGAGTTTTTAAAATATCCAAATCTTTATGCCAGTAAATCTATTGCTAAAGTAATGATTTGTGTGCATTTAGAAATTATATGCATAATATCCCCACTGGAAACCCCCCAAAAGTGTAATCCAAGTGGCTTAAGTAACTGTGATATATCCAGATAAAAATAATACAATTGCTCAAAATGTCGTTGCTGAAAAAATATTTAATGATGTGGGAAATAATTATGATACAATGCTGATTATATAGCACTTTACCACACACACGTGTGATCATATCTAATCAAAAAAGAGACATTTGCCAAAATGTCGATTGCCTTGATTTTAGGTGAAGAGATTTTGCACGATATTTTTTCTTTTTCTCAATGATTTGTATTATTATCTCTAATGCTGTTTTGTGTTTTCCAAATCTCCTCACCTTTTGCTATTTTGACAATTGTGGGGAAAAAGTAAAGTAAAAATTAATGCCAGTATGAATACTATCCTTTTTCTGTCAACTCTCCTTATATCAGACTAGGGTAAAACCAATATTTTCTTTACCAGGAGTACATAAAGATGTCCAGTGAAGTAAAGAAAAATGAAATTGTAAAGGATTGACAGACAGAAGCTTCCTCCATTCATGCGTTCATGGAAAGTTCTCCTGAAAGAGAATCGCTACATTTAAAATATTTGCAATGGAGAATCAATTCCTTTTACTTTTCCCATTTTACTTCCTATTAAAACATGTCTTAGTCCTTCAGTTATGGGTCCAACTTATGCACATCACCAAATGGAGGCATCCTGGAGTGAAGGTTCTCTGAGCAGGGAATCAGAACGCTGCTCACGTGTTTCAAATCACTGCAGGTGCCTTTATACCTGACTGGTCCTTACTGTTTTTTAAGCATGCATTTTCAGCTCTGTGGAAAGTGGAGCAGCAGGGGCTCTGCGGTGATTGCTATCTGGGTCCTTGTTCCAATTTGAATGTTTCACAGCTCTTTTGCCTTGAAAAATGTACTCTAACATAGGTCATGCTTCCCAGGTCAGAGTCATGAATTGGAAATTAGTGATTGCTCTTAGTTTTTCTTAGAAACCCAGAACTATTTCCATCACCACAAGGAACCTCGAGGGCCACCCTTGTGCAGTGGTTCCAAATCTGAATAATGATCAGAAGCTCCTGGGAAGACAAAAATAGATAGAAAACAGATAGATCCCAAGACCTTTGGCTAGAGAATTGGATAGGTGCTCAGCCCACTTTGGAAACCGTTTTGGGACGTTTCCACATGTTCTGATCAGCCAATGCAGAAGCATCCAGGTTTGGTGGCAGGGATGGTGCGAGGTGGATTCCCAGTGGGTTGTACTTTCAGGTTTCTGGTGCAGATGTGGCATAGACACTGGTGGCATCGTGGTTGCGGTGAGGTAGAGTTCTGGCGTGTAGTTTCAGCCACAGGAGTGAGGCCATTTGGTGTCTGTTGAAGGGGTGGGGGCTGACAGCCTCCAACCTCAGCCTAGAGTCAAAAATTCTGTACACCTAGCGGCTTTTCATAAATGTCTTTTCTGTTTTGTTGTTGCAACGGAGAGTTCTGACTGATAAAGAAATTAGTCAAACCCATTACATGTACATATGGAGCCCAAGGAACATTACTGTTGTGGGATTGTTTTCCCACATTCCCACAGAGCAAATTAAAGGCATCCGTCCAGAAAATAAGGGAAAAAACCTTTCTTTCTTTCTTCTTTCCTTCCTTCCTTCCTTTTTCTCTTTCTTTTCTTCTTAAACTAGGACCACAAATCCATAAGTCCACTAATAGAAAAGCTGAATACCCAGAAGGCTAGATACTTTAGTAAACCATATCACATAGGGAAATAGTATTTTCATGTAAGGGTCTGTGTTACAGCATTGTACTGTTCTTCCCCAAGTCAAGTGTCTGGTATGCCCTACCTTAGTTCAGTCAATGTGGCAGCTCTCCAAATCTGTTTCAAGGTCGGGGAGGGGATGAGAGACACTCAGCGGCAGGACTCATGCTTGCTCTACTTGCAGGTCCTAATGCAGCTGCCGCCCCACTGGGTCCTGTGGCCTGGGTTATACTAGGGCCCTTTTTCAAGGAGCACAAGAACCCTGGACTTCTCAACCCTGGCCAGGCAGTAAGTATGCAAGGATACTGCTTCTCAGCCCAACCATAAAGCAGCAAATACATGTGGAAAATTGAAGGAATTGGCCAATAACACTTCCAGTCCTTTCAGGCATAAAAACAGGAGATGAGCAGCCTGAAATTTAGAGCCAGTTCTCTTGCCTAACTAGCTGTGAGCAAATGGTGAGGTGTCAAGTTTGAATATTTCACAATTTTCTATATTTAGATGATATATTTTCCTATAAGAAAATTTCTATCACAAATCTCTATATTTAGAATTTGACTTTGGATTGGAGATGCCTTGGGCACAGATAGAGATTAAAATCCAGATCTTCCATTTTCTAGCTAACAATTCAGTTCAATTTTCTGAGCCTCCATTTTTCCACCTATGAAGTGTGGAATATATGCCCAACATCATTCAGGTGTGAAGCGCAAATGAGATAACCAATATCCGGTGGCTGGCAAAAAGTAAAGAGTCAATGTCGATGGTTTCATAATCACAGATAACTAAACTATACAGAATAGTAACTTTCCTGTAATTTTCAGTGTGTTCATTAGTTTATAAAGCAATTTCTAGAAGGAGGGGAGTGATGTGGTCATGGTGTTTGAGGGCATGGGAGATTTTAATGTCAGAGAAATGTTTTAAAGGAGACACAGAAGCAAAGGACTGTTGACACAAGACAGCCAACAGGAGACAGTGACAGTAAAGTAACAGCGCTCTTCTGCGGGAACAAGTATCGCTTCAGCGTCAGTCTTTCAGGACAATTGAGAAGGCACAGACTCTCTAGAGGGAAGCTGAAGAAAATTAGAGATATGAATTAGAATATGTTAAATAGTCTTGTTACAGTAAATCAGGATCACCTGCTGGCGAGTCGGTCACGTAGAACCGTGTTATTTACTGCTGGTGCTAATCCACTGGAGCAGGTGGGAGCCAAGGCTTCTGGGCCTGAACTTTTCTTCCCCGTTAAGTAATGTGCCGGTGTGGTGCGTAAACTAATCTACTTAAAATTCACACAGTTGCAGGAAAGATCTGAGACTGTTCAGACTCTTTTATTAACTTTTAAATAAAGTTGATTTCTGATTTCTTACAACAGTCCAGAGACGGAAGGCGATAAATGGCTCTCAGATTCTCCTATCCGTTAGTTCATCTTGTCTCACTCTTCTCATGGGGAAAAAATTAGAAAGATGGAGAAATGGGGAAAAAGACGAATTCCTCAGGCAATTTGAAGGTAGAAAAGTTGATTGAAAATTATCCTAATTATCTTCCTGACCACATTGTGTAACCTGTAGGTGGAGTGATTTAAGTCGTAAGTACTTCTCAGACTGAGACTGAAGGGTAATTTTTCTTATTCTAAGTCACGTCTCACTAGATGTTTTCCAGACTTTGATGTTTGACTGTCAGAGAGGAAACTACACCCTGCAGAAATCCACTGAGTTCTCTCCTTCCAATGGGTTCATCCATGTGCATCTCAGACGGGAAAGCACTTGGGTACGTTTGGGTTTGGTCTACATTGAAAATGCATTATGATCTGGTTTGGTGTAAAGAACAATTTCATGTCTTGTCTGAATTGTTTTTCTGTCTCCGCCTATGGAGATGCTTCCTTCTCTGAATCCAGGGTAATTATTCACTGTTAATTGCATTTGTGAGAGAAATATCAGAGTAGTTCACACCAGTAAAAAATGTATAGTTATGTAGAATAATAAAACAAAAACGAGTTGTGCTTTTTATGATGCAGGATCTCAGGAAGGTTTATGTGGGATTCCAAGGCAGAAGAAAACCAGTGCAATTCTATAGTGGCCACGTCCCTAGAAACAAACAACTATGTGCTCATCAGCACGCTTAGTTCCTATAAGATTGTCTTCATCTGTGTGTAAACCACATGTGACCTAATCTTCTTCATCAACTTGAAGCAGAAGATTTCAACCAGTACTGGTTTGGTTTTACTTTAATTCACTCAGTCATTAATGAATCATTCATTTGTTCACTCAAATAATGATAGAGTCCTCTAGGCACCATGGTTCTAAGGATTTGATTATGAATTCAAGCCAGTCCCTACCTATTTGGAAGAGAGGATGGTATACATTAACTCTGTAGAACCTGATGTGTTCTAAAATAAGAATACAGTTGTATCATAAGGTATTGTTGTGATTCAAATGAAGAAGAATCTCTTTGAGTAGGAAGGAGGAGGATGGGAATTCCTGGCAGGGGCAGTAGCTTGTGCAGAGAAATGAAATGCACTGGGGGAATCCATATCAGTGGATTGCATGAGGATTGGAGGACCCTGTAAGTCTGCATCTAAAATTCTCTTTCTCTGGACTCTTATATTCCATCAAATGTAACATATATTTTGATTTCATTTCCTGAAAACTTAATTATCATATTTAAAATGTGTTTACTTAGGAATTAGCATTTGGGGGAGCAATACTCTAGGGACTCCTCAGAGTAGTAGAATTTAGCAAAATTAAAATTATATTTAATGAATAACAACGCTAACTTTTATCCTCTTTTCTAAAGACCAAACTGAAATGTGCTCAAGCCAGCCCCCAGTGGCTTAGTAATGAAAACCCTTTCCTTATATTGCGGACTCTGTTGGCTAGCCCAACAGCCATTCCCAATCCCATGTTTCTGAGATCCCAAACACAGAGACCCTAAAAGCTGATATACATTCCCTTGGCTCCTTTTCTGTGTCTAGCAATACACATATAGGAGGATATTCAGTAGTAATTGTGGAGATAAGGTCACAAAGCTTTGACTTACTGAATAAACCAATAAAAATAGACAAATTACCCCCTGTCCTCTTCCCTTCTCTCCTTCCTGGCTTGAATGTTAACACGACATCAGGATCAGCTACAGTGTCTTGTAACCACGATGGAAAGGACAACAGAATCAAAAAGATACCTATTCTGAAATCCCAGCGCTGGTAGCTAGCTGCATACCTCCAGAATCCCTGCTTTGTGGAAACATAAACTTATTTTCATTTAAGCCACACTAGGTTGTGTTTTCTGTCCCTTGAAGACAAATGCATTATTAACCAATACTCCTGTTGGTAGGGCACATTGAGAAGATGTGACCACCTATTAACCAGCAAGCTGGACCCAGGCAAGTGGAAGCTCCTCATCCTGTCCTTGGAATGTATGTCCCACCCACTGTGCCCACCATGGGAACTGTTTTCAAGGATGCAGGTTCGAGAGAGCAATGTGTTGTTGAGACCTCCTGGACTGCATACATGACTTAACCCAGTTAAGGCCTCTATATAAACTTCTAAGTACTGGTATGCTGGTGCGGAGATCTACTCATCTTGTGGCTGCCTAAGAGGAGCCTCATAAGTAAGTTCCCTTGCTTATTAAACCTGCTGCCTACCAATCTGGAGTGGTCTGCCTCTTTCTTCAGTCTCTCCTGATTTCACCTGGGAAGCTCCTGAAGTTGTGAACCAAAATTCCTTCATTTATATGAATAGCTTCCTTACTATGTAATACATAAGACCATTATACTAATTTTATGTAGAGCAGGGCAAAATTTGTATTCCAGGACTGACCTGTTACCGCATCCTTTATGACAATGCAAATTTAAGGTTCTTACTCCCTCTCACCAGTGTTATTACTGGAAACCTATTAGCTGAACCAATTGTTTTCCAGTCTACACTTATTTCGGTCTATCTCCTCATTCTTTGGTACATGGCAATCTCTTCCAGTTCATTTTAGGATATTTTGAAGGCAGAAACTGAGTCACTAGAGTGCCTATCACAATTCTATGTACATAGTAAGTGTTGTGTCCCTGTTATTAAGTCAACAGTGTTGATGTTCATTCTCTTTGGAAGAAAAGCAACGTCAAGAATTGAAGCTTGAGGGGCCGGCCCGGTGGCGTAGCAGTTAAGTTCACATACTCCGCTTCGGCGGCCCAGGGTTCGCAGGTTTGGATCCCAGGCATGGACAGATGCACGGCTTGCCAAGCCATGCTGTGGCAGCATCCCATATAAAGTAGAGGAAGACGGGCATGGATGTTAGCTCAGGGCCACTCTTCTTCAGAAAAACAAAAAAAAAGAGGGGGATTAGCAATGGATATTAGCTCAGAGCTAGTCTTCCCCACAAAAAAAAAAAAAAAGAATTGAAGCTGGATTTTATTGGTTTTATTTATTCTCCTTATAATTTCTTTAAATCTGATAGGAGTGTGTAATGGTATCCAACCTACTTCTTTTGTTCTATCAAATTTTGCCAATATTTATTGATTGCTTATTTTATGCTAAGCAATGGGAGGTACAGAAATGGAAATAATGTGGTTTCTACCTTTTGGGAGTCCAGTAGCAACTGAAAGGACCTGATGAATGCTAAGCTACTTTTGACATTATTGATAACTTAATTCTCTCACAGTACAATTGTGAGATAATTGTGGAAAGTAATCTATCTACTACCTTACTAAGGATTATATTCTCAAGATGATTTAGGATGCAAAGAGTTGGTTTTATAAAACTTAAGTACAAATTTGTAAAGTAGAATGCAGGTTACTTAATCTTATCAATCATTTTAGTTCATGTCATTTTTATGTCATCATCTATAAAATGAATACAATTTTGAATTTTTCCACATAGCACAAAGATACTGAGTTAACACAAGAAGTCCAAGGAAATCCCTAGATTTATTCTCAAAATATGTATTAAGAAAGCTACGTGTTCAGGTATATTTCTAGCAGTGAGGAGATATGGAGGAAGAAAATAGGATGTGGGTCCTGTTTTCCGCAGCTTTCAATCTTTTAGGGGGAGATATGACTCTTTCATGTGAAAGAGTGTCAGAAGTTGAGAAGAATGGGGAGATTTTGGTCAGAGACGTGAAAGCAGGATCTTTGGTTTTAAGACTATGTCTTGTGAATCTTAACAAAAATTGAAAGCTTTTTCAATGCAAACACTAACTCAGACTAAGCAGAAAGGATGATCAGAAGAGATGATAATGACTAAGGAACATTTGTCCTTATGTCAGACTTACTCTGGACCTCCGGGATTCACATCTTGAATAATTAATTGACCCTCCATGTGAAAACATCTGCAAGGATCAGAAAAATAAAAACACATGTAAAAAGGTTGGACTGGGCAGTCATTGTTCAAATGTATTCATTTCACAAATGTGCTAAGTGCTTATTTTGGATTAATTTCCCAGAACCTTTTGTTACTGAAAACAAGCATCTGATGATACTGTGATACCCTTAAGAAAAATGTTAAACCAGGACTGTAAAATGGTGGAAGGATTAAAGTAACACATTAATGACTTGATAATCCCTATGAATGGACTTTCAGGTGGCTGTATTAACGTGTGTCCTCAGATCAGTCCCCTAGGAAAGGCCCAATTAAAGAATGGGTTGTCACTGGGATGACTATTTCCCCAAGAAAAGAATGTTGCAAAGCGGTTTGGGTTAATTCCTATAATAATTTGAAATTGTCTCTATATTATCTTGGTTTTCCTCCAAAATATTTGTCTAATTGTTTGGTATTTATTCAGCAAATATTTATGCAGAATCAACAGTATATTTGGATACTGTGAGAGGGATAACAGGCAATGTACACGAGTGTCCTTATATTTAAGAGTTTAATCACAGACTGAGGGAGGCACAGCCTAAACAGATAGAACTGTTAAGTTAGACTGCAGGGTAGCATGGCATTGAGCCCCAGAATGAGGGGACTGGATGAGAAGTGCTAAAGATGGTTGCTGAATTCTTCTTTTAAAACTTCACCCTTCCTCTCTTAGCAACAAAGACAGAGACTTCTTGTTCAGAACAACAAACCTCACTGGTCGATAAACTCCAGTAATTTTCTTCTGCCTCAATTTGGTTTCAGTTTCTTTAAAAATATATGCAAAACATATTCTGATGATGTAATAATGCAATACAAAATGCATCACTGTAGAAGTTGGAACACCATAATTACTTTGAGCTTTTCTCTTCTTTTACCCATTTGGTGATCTTTTATTCATAAGGGACTGGTTGCTATAGTATTAGGTGATCAATCTTGACAATGATTTGCTAGAATTAATCAGTCAAGTCTAAGAATATTTAATAGAATGGTATCTCTGAGGGACCAGTCAACAAAATAGTGCTCCCAATGCCTTCTAGCAATTTCAGAATTAAAGAAAATATGTGGGTTTTGTTCTCTTTATGTACATTTTTAATTTATCGCATAGTCTGCCCTCTGACGTATATGCTACTTCATAACATTGAAAGTGCTGAAGTATAAAATAAAAACTGGCTCATAAGAGTGGTTAATTCACCAGCCTGAATGGGCATCAGCACCAAACCCACCCTTATCTGACATTATTTGGATAAGTATGTTCTATAGTGGTAAATTCAAGATACTAAAATTTTATAATGCTGCATTCTTTTTTTTAAAAAATGAAATATTTTATATCTACCAAGTAATACATACTACATATATGTGTGCTATGAACAGAATATTCAAGTATAGCATGGCACTTATTATTTGGAAATATAACATAATACTACCAAGTACAAAACTGTATTCATGAGGAAAGTAGAAACCAAGACCAAAATAAGAGACAGACGCTGAAGTGATTTTGCATTAAACTTTCTTTCTAAATTTACCTTTACTCCATCAGAGCAGAAAGAGAATGTTTTTGCCAAAAATTTCCTACTAATTCTAATTACTATTCCTAATCATTAGCATGACCTGATTATTCTTAAAATTTTACTTTCAAAACTTGTAAATACTCAGTGACAAAAATGCATGTTAACAAATGTGAATAATCCTAGCATTTTTTAATGTTTCCCCAAATCAGATGATTCCTTTAATGCCAGAGTTAAATTTTTTAAAAACTGGATATGACAAATGTGGACTCAAATATTTGGAGAGAGTATTCTTTCATTACACTGTGCAGACTTATCGAGCTGGAGGTAATATTAGGGCCCAAGAAGGATATAAGTCATCTTGTAATAAGTTATTTGGGGACCTCAGAAGCATAGCCATTACATCAAATAGGGGACCAACCTTGTACTTACAGACATCAAAATATTTGGATTAGGACCTCCAAGAATTTGAAACAAGCAGTAAGGCTGGGAGTCAGGAAAGAAGCAAGAACTCAGAGTAAGACGGGCATCATGATGGTTAGGAGCATGAACGAGATACAGGTGGGGGAGCCAAACTCTGGTTCTTCCCGTATGAACTTTCCCGGGTGCTTATGCACTCTGAGACTCCTGTAAAAGTGGATACCACTACTTACCCCATAGGTTGCCCTCAAGCTTGGGGACACAACGCATGTGAAGTGCTTAAGTGCTCCAGCACGAGGTAAGTGTGCCTTTTACTGTAAGTTCTGGAGAAGTACTCCAGTTACAGCCTAGCCCAACCAAGCAGAGGCCATCCCCAAATCTGAAGTGTGAGGGACTGTGGACCCCACGTGTGTCTCCTGGTCACAAGGCCACACTTGCTAATATTCCAGAACACTACAGAGAGGACAGGGTTTTGGCCCTGAAGTTGAATTTTGACTCTATTTCCCTTGAACCAGGTCATGAGTTGCTTATCGATATAACAACATCTACTTCTAAGACTTTTTCCTAAAATTGGATGTACTATATGCAGAACCCCTGGCACAGGGCCTGGCACTTGGGAACTGTGCAGTTGGTGTGAGCTATCAGCATTACTACCTCACCAGGCTCAGGGACGGGCCTTGCTCAGTGTCAGCTTTGAAGGTGCCTGCGCCCACAGCTGTGGTGGTTTGACAAAACGGAAACTTACACCAAAGTTACATGTTCCATCACAGATACTGCCCAAATGGTAATAGCTAGTCTGACTTGCTCTCACAAAAGGCCTCACACCCTGACTGTGGTATCAATACCCCGACTGTGGTATCTATACTAATAGCAAAGCCCACACATCTGTGTCCTGGACCTCTAAGTCTACACAGGATAGCACAGCGATGATCGACCAGATTATCAGTGCAACTTTGATAACTGAAGACAGAAAGACGAGGTGGTAACAATGTGAAGAAGAGATGCTGAGAGAGGCCAATCAGAAAAGAGACTCAGGGGAGGTGACCAGCGGCATGGAGTAAGCCAAACAATAGGATAAAAGCGAATCTGATTGTCCAGAACCAGGTAACACCTGGGACACCTGCAGGGAACATTCAGAGGAAGTCGGAGTAAAACCAACGTGGTGACAAAAGGAGGAGAAACTTCTGTGCAACCAGGTGTGAAAGTTGGGGAGAACAGGGCAGAGTGTCCCTCCAAAATGGAGCCCTGTGCCTTCATTCAGTGATCATGCCAGTGCGTGCACGCGGGCTCAGGCAGAACTGCTTGGCTCAGTGCCTAGAGTCAAGAGCAGATCTCCTCCCCAAGTCCCTTATTTCTAAGGCAGGGTTAATAACGCCTGCCTCATGTTTGGTTGCGGGGATTAATGTAATTGTGCATATAAAGCACAGGTGCGGCCACTGCATCGAGCAGGTCCCTTCAATACTTTACATCGGAACTTTAACAGCAGTCAATAAACCCCAAAAAGCAAAGGCAAGGTGTGTTTTCTCTATGCCCTATCAACCAAATCTTTATAAACCAAAATACTCCGATATTTCTGGACAAGCTGAGATCTTATGGATGAGAACAGCCAATGCTCCTCTCGCCCTATTCGTAAGGAATATATGGCAATTAATGAAATGCTGATCTCCCAACTTTTATAGAAATTGTAATTAGTATTTACTAGCCACAAATTATTGTAAACACAAGAAAATGTCGATGTAGTTTTCAAGCAAATAAATCAAGAGGCCATGATTTAAACTTTAATCCTAAAATTCTGATTTATTATCTATTACCAGTATTAAATATTTTGTAACAACACATTCCAACTACCTTGATATGGTGATTTCATTTTCCTATTTCTTTCCAATACTTCTGACATATACACATGTTCTTCCACACTGACAGTAAAATGTACATGTCTTTTTGTGTTTTTCTTCTCTAATTTATTCTAATTTACTATATTTCTTAGAATCACCAACAAACAAGACAATTTCAGAGAACGACTTAACCCAGAATAGCAAATAATCTATTTTAAAGTATGAACCAAATAAAAGAAAAAATATCATTTCTTTGATTAACATAACACTCATATTTATAATGATGATAGTATTTATTTGATTCCTGCCTTTTCTTCTTTGTTGAACACATTTTAATATTTTAAGGAGACCCTAGCACAATCCTGTGGAGGTGAAATGAGACAGAGGTCTTGGGCCTCACTCTTTATGGGTCCCAGGCAAACAGGGTGTGACATCCTGGTAGACAGGCAGTCAGACATTACAGGCCATGACCTGGCCGTAAAGAGTTTTGAAAGCCACCAATAAATCACTCCCTAATTAACCTTCCCAAAGAGCAGAGTGCAGGACAGCTGGCTACGTTTTGGGTAAAATCACCATAAAAGAATGTGCATAATCAGCTACTTTAGAAAGGATTGGTGTATTTAGCAACACATGCAGTAATAGTTCCAATGATCAACTATGTAGACTGACCAACAAAACACTATGTTTGTATGAACACGTACATGTATACTATTGAAATCCACAAGCAGCTGTGAAGTATTAAAAAAACAAAACAAAACAAACAAAAAAGCAAACCTGAATTAACTCCTGGGTAACTGAAGGATCAGTCTGGATTTGCCAGATAAATTCTCAACTTGGATGTGTTCTTTAAAATACACAAGCCTCAGTTTCTTAGCTTTAATTATATATGGAAATGATGCCATCTCACAGTACTGTTGAGAGTATTAATTGAAATAACATGTTAGAAAATTATTTTTAAGTTCTATACATATACTATCACTTTGTGTCATTGACAGGATCATGGATTACTTATTTATTTCATCTTCAGTGTCTTTACCAGAACAACTCATTGTAAGAAACACATGAGACATCCATTTTTGTGCAGTTCTTACTTGTTGAAATAATTGTATGGATAGAGGGCTGAATGAAGAGAGTTTATTTCAGAATTCTGTATATGTATTTTGCCGTAGTGCTGGATTATATCATGATTAGCTATATAAGAATTAACTCAGAGATGAAAATAATGGCACGCAATATACAAACTGCATGATATTTATATTGCTTTATTCCTACCTGTACCAGAAAGTTCCTCATTTGCTTGATCTAAATTTTTGTACCATGGGTCTATTTTGACTAATTCATGGTAAAATAAAAGTAAAACAAGTTAAATTCAATGAAGTACAAAATTTTTGAGGTCATTATTAATTTGTTTTTTTCATGGACTAAAGTTTATAATTCTTTTTTGTTTGAAGCAGAGAAGTTAGACTACTTAAAATTCACCAAACAAAAATACAATCAGTGGTAGATCAATCTAACCACATCCAGACGTGTCATTAGAGTGGTGGAGTGTCCGGGAATGATTCATGAAGAAGATTTACAGAACTGAAGATGCTTAGACTGGAAAGAGAAGACTCAAGATTTGGGGGCAAGCAGGAAAGAATACGGGTGGGGCACTGTCCCCTTGTTTAAAAAGGCTGTGCGAGCTCGCCTGTGGGGGAACACTTAGACAAAAAGAGATGGACGCAATAAACAGAGGATACAGGAAAATAAATGTGGCTCATTTTAAACTCTTTTCAGGGCACAGAATGAAATAATGATGAAGAGGGAGGTCTCTTTTCTTAAATTACAGGATATCAAAATGTAGGATCTTGTAAGCTAGGTGACTTTGGATGAGTTCTTTAAGTTCCAGCTTTGCTTTCCTTATTTGTGGAATAGTGTCAAATATAATTGTCTATGAAGTATCCGGGAGGGTTAAGAAAGGAAATGTATGTAAAGTGCTGAGGAAAGAGACTGACACAGAGGAAATGCTCTGTAAAAATTAGACTACTGCAAATAACAAGTCTGCTTTTAATATAGATAGTAAATATATATTCTTATTAAATAAATGTGCATGTATCAAAATATATTTTAAATAAATATTATATATAAAATAATATAAAATATATTGTTTTAAGTAAATAAGCATTGATATTTGTGTAATGTATTGTAAAAATTTTGGAAGTACAGAAAATATAGAAAAGTCACCTCTGATCCTACATCAATATCTAAATGTGCCTAATTCTAATCAACAGCAGTTAGATCAGAGGGCATATAAAGGTTTACATTCTGATATTTTCACTTAACGATGATCTTTGAGAGCATGATTTTAATGGCTGTCTCACATCTCTGAATACAGATGTCACAATAAGAAGAGCCACGTTATTGCCTCCGGTATTGTTGATCAGTCTCCAGTCCTTTAAATCATGTTATTAAGAATATTTGCATCTGTGTACAGGAGAGAATTTTTTTTTCTTTTTCTTGTAATATCTTTATCTGTTTGGGGTGTCAAAGTAATGCTGAACTCATGCAATTAGTGTGAAATTATTCCTTCCTCATCAATTTTCTGCAAGAATTTGCATGAGTTTGTATTGTCTCACCCTTAAATATTTGGTAGAATTTAGCAGTGACACCAGGCAGGTCTGAAGTTTTTGTGATGGGAAAATTTTAAACTATGTATTCAACTTTTAAATAGATATAAGACAATTCAGTTAATCTGTTTCATCTGGAGAAAGCTTTCGTAGTTTTTTTTTTTTTTAAAGAATTAGTCTATTTTATCTAAGTTGCTTAATTTATTAGCATAAAGTTGTTCATAATATTTTTTATTATTTTTTTAACATCTGTAGAACTTGTATGCTCTCTATATTATTCCTGATATTGATTTTTACTAATATATATTTTTTCTTACAGAGCTAGCTGAAAGTTTATCAATATTGCTAACGTTGCAAAAGAACCAAATGTCGCTTTGATTGTTTTCATCTCTCGCTTTTACTTTTTCATTTCACTGATTTTTGCACTTATTTTTATTATCTTGCCCTTCTTCCTTTGGGTTTAATTCACTCTTTTTCCAGTTTCTTAAGTTGGAAGATGAAGTCATTGATTTGAGTCCTTTCTTTCTTTTGTAATAATATAGTTTAGTGTGATAAATTTCTAATTAAACACTGATTTAGCTACATATGTTTTTTGATATGTATGTTTCCATTTTTATCCTTTTCAAAACATTTTCTGATAACAACATTTTGTTCAATGATGGACTGCATGTATGACGGTGGTCTTATAAAATTAGTACCATATAGCCTAAGGGTGTGGTAGGACATACTATCTAGCTTTGTGTTAATACACTCTGTGACGTTTGAACAATGACACAATTCCCTGATGACAAGTTTCTCAGGAAGTAGCCCTGCCGTTAAGCGACCCATGACTGTATTCAGATTACCATGTATATTTTCTTCCATCCTTTTGTTTCAACCTAAGTGTGCCTTGATATTTCTTGTGAGATTCTTGTAAGCAGTATTTACTTGGGTCTTGGTTCTTTTTTAAATCCAATCTAACCAATCTTTTTCTTTTAAATGGATTGTTTAGACTATTTACATTGAGCAAGATTATTTATATATTGTGTTTATAGCTGCCACTTTCTGTTTTCTTTTTTTCCCCACCATCCTTTATTGCTTCTTTCCTTTTTTCTTTCTAGTTTTGGATTAATTGCATTTTTTTATGATTCCACTCTGTTTACTTTGTTGGCTTCTTACCTATAATTATTTATTACTTCTTTTCTTGTTGCTTTAGGGTTGCAATATACATGTTTCACTCAATAGAGTCTAACTTTAATTAATATTTTACAATGCTACATATAGTATAAGAACTTCACAAAAACGTAGTTCTGTTCTCCTCAAACCAGCTCTCTATTACATCATTTCTAATAAAAAAAAAATCTGCTGTCATTCTTTCTTTATTCTTCTTTACCTAAACCATCCCTTTTAGCCTTAGGAGCTTTTATAATTTTTTCTTTATTGCTGGTTTTAGGCAGTTTGATTATGCTGTGTCTTTGTGCTTGGGATTTGTTGAGCCTCTTGAACTACGGGTTTATAGCTTTTCCTATATTTGAGAAAGTTTTTATTATTTTTTCTTTAAATGCATTTTTCTCTTTTTCTCCATTCATTCCTCTTCTTTGGGGATTCTAGTTACACATATACATTGTGTCATGTAGTATTTTCCTGCTGCTCATTGATACTTTCTTTTTTTTTTTGTCTTTGTTCTCTCTGGATAGGTTCTACGTTTTTGTCTTCATGTTCACTAATCTTTCCTTATGTAATGCCTAATATGCCATTAATCCATTCAGAGTGTCTTTCATCTCAGGCATTTTTTGTCTATAAGTTTAATTTGGGTCTTTTATATATCTTCCATATTTCTAACATGTCCCATATTTCCTCCACCTTCTTGAATAAATGAAATATAGTTATAATAGCTTTTTCAATGTCTTTACTTACTAATTCTTCCATCTATAACATCTATGAGTCTTTCTATTGGTTGATTTTTCTTTTCACTATGGGTTGTACTTTCCCACATAGTTACATTCCTGGTGTCTTTGATTTGATGCCACGTTATGACTTTTACCCTGTTATGTGCTGAATAATTTTGTATTACAATGACCACGTTTGAGCTTTGTTCTAGAGCATGGTTACTTTTAAACAGTGTGATCCATTTAGGTCTTTCTTAAAAGATGTTTTAGTAGGTTGTTTCAAGAGTACTACAACATTCAGTCTAGAGCTCAGCATTCATCATTAATGAGGCTTCTGTGTACACCACCCAATGCCCTGTGAATTATAAGACTTTCTAGTCTACAACAGGCACTGTGCATCACCCAGTGCTGTTCCCTGTAATACCTTCGATATTATTACTATTATTACCTCAGGGGCTTTCCTCACACCCCTGCTCTGATCAGTACTCAGTTGAATACATGAAGGGGACCCTCTGCAGATCTCCAGAACTCTATCTGTACAGACTTCTCTCCTCCTATAACTACCAGCTCTGTCTCTTCAACTCAGCAAGACCGAGACGCTATGATTAGGTTGCACCTCCCTGCAATGAGACCTAGGAACTCTCTCCAGGGAGCAATTTGGGGTGATTGTATGACTCACCATGCTCGTTTTCCATCTCTCAGGGATCCCTCTCTGGCCTACTGGCTGAAAACTGTTGTTTCATACATTTTGATTCAAGTGGTAGGATAAATCTGCTCCCTGTTATTCCTGGAATCCAAAGAATTACAAAAATCCTTTGCATAGGTTTTTAGTTTGCTTATTTCAAATATATTCATTTTTCAAATTCTATTTATATACACATTTAATATTATAAGCATTCATCTGATTACAGTATTGGCAGTACCCCATAGATCAGGGTAGAGCAAGCTTTTTTCTGCAAAGGGAAAGGTAGTACATATTTTAGAGGGTGTGTGCCTTATGGTCTCTGCTGCAATTACTCAACTCCACCATGGTAAGACAAAAGCAGCAATTGGTAACATAGAAAAATAGATGTTTCTGTGTTCCAATAAAACTTTATTTACAAAATAGGCAGTGTGCTGATTTTTACCTAAAACACGTCATGTAGTGACCCCTGCTGTAGATAATAATATATTTGTTTTTCAGTTCCTTCCATCTCATTAATAAAATTTTCTGATTTTGCTCTGGTTTTTCCAGATAAGAGACAACAGTTTTCTTAGTAGTTTAATAGATTGTTGCTGTTGTCATTGTTCTTGTTAATGTCTACTGTTTTTGCATTGTGGACAGACCGTATTGTTTGTATGATTTGTATTATTTGCAATTTATTGGAATTTTCTTGGTGGCCTAAGAATTGCTCCCTGGAGAGAGTTTCTAGCTCTCCTTGCAGGGAGGTGCAACCTAATCATAGCATCTTGGTCTCACTGAGTTAAAGAGAGAGAGCTGGTAGTTATAGGAGGAGAGAAGTCTGCACAGATAGAGTTCTGGAGATCTGCAAATACATAACTTCCCGGCTTATATTTTCTTTCCCTCATTATGTTAAATACAGTATTCTATTTTCTGCTTGCACACACCATTACTGCCACAAATTCTGATTTCAATTTGATTTTCTTCCCTTTATAACTGACTTGGTATTTTTGCTTAATGTTTCCCAAAGGTTAATAATGTAACTATAAATAATTTAATTAAATTAATTAATAGTTAATAATGCATGCACATATTTAAAATCTAATAATATAATAAATTATGAATAAGCTCTGTCTATTGTAGGTTGATTTTCCCAGGTATCCTCTGTGTTCTTTCTTATAGTTTCAAATTTCTTTTTAATTCAGGAAATTTTTCTTAAATTACTGAATGATCTACTGAATTATTGCTGTGTTTTTTTTCTTCATTAACTTCTATATAGAAAGAAATGTTAAATCTCTCGGTTATTTTGTACATCACTCTCTCTCAAATGCTTTTTTCTTCATGTCTTTCTTCATTAAAAATGTTTTTCTTTACATCTTCTAATCAATTAAGGCATAATTTCTTCTGTTTATTTACTTGTTTACATGCTCTTGATGTCCTCATGGTGTAATATTTATTTCTGAAATAGTTATTTTATTTATATTTCTTCTCTAAATTCTGTTTGCCAGAATGTCAGATCTT
This sequence comes from Tapirus indicus, assembly GCA_031878705.1. Taxonomy (NCBI): domain Eukaryota; kingdom Metazoa; phylum Chordata; class Mammalia; order Perissodactyla; family Tapiridae; genus Tapirus; species Tapirus indicus. The sequence goes on along the minus strand of CM062923.1, from coordinate 3,707,065 downwards.
CTTGTTGGTCCAATCATCTGAGTTTTTCAAGTTCAAAATACTGTATTTTCATAGCTTCTACCATTTTCTTAAGTTCATTTAGCTTATTTTGATATATTAGGCTACAAGTTTTATTTGTTTTATAGATGTCTTTCTGGCATGCTTTCCATTCTTCTGAGGACATTATTCTGCTTGGTCTCTTTTCTCCTTTTTTATTTTATAATAATATATTATTTTTGTTTGTAATTTTATAATAATAAAAATATATAATTTTACAATATAATTATATATTTTATAGTATAATACTATATAATATATAAAAATTTATAACAATTTTATAATTTTTATTTTATAATATATAATGTAATATCAGTATAGTAAGAGAAAGTATCAGTGGGATTTGACCAAAATCCTTTTGTCTTCTCAAGTTTAATTTTGATTGGTTTTCTTGTACTCTTAAAAGGTGGAGATGAGAGGCCAGCCCCATGGCACAGTGGTTAAGTTCAGCACACTCAGATTTGATGGCCCAGGTTTGCGGGTTCGGATCCTGCACATGGACCTACACTTGTCGACCATGCTGTGGCAGTGACCCATATACAAAATAGAGGAAGATTGGCATAGATTTTACCTCAGGGCTGATCTTCCTCAAGCATAAAAAAGAGGAAGATTGGCAACAGGTGTTAGCTCAGGGTGAATCTTCCTCAGCAAGAAAAGACAAAAAAGGTGGAGGTGGGCAGAATAATGTTTTTAGCTTCATGGCTCTAAAACGGTCTTTTCTATTATTATCATGAAATGTTTAAAAAGCATGGCGCTCTCCTTTTAGAGATCAACTGGCTTTGTTCCTTTCTCCCTAAATGGACTCTCCCTTCCCTTGGTACCTACTGACTCTGGCCGAATCATTCTGATTCTACTCCTAGCAGTTTCTGCTCAGGGCCAGTCTTTACCCTAGAAAGAAATTGTGGCTAGTTAGTTTTGCTAACTCATGGGTCCCAGAATCTTCCAACACTGTCCAGCCTTCCCATGCGTCCACTCTAGTGGATGGAGCCTAAAAATCACCATCCCAGTTTCAGCCTCTGCCCTCACGTTGTACCACTGACACTTCCATCTAGTGATGATGGTGAATTTTGAATGTTTTTCTTCTCGTGGACTTCAGGATTCCCTTTTCCCTGCCCCAGCAAATCTCACCCAGTGCAATTCTTTCAATATTAACGCTTTTCCAGCTCCCTCTGCTACTGAAATATCTCCAGTGCCTTCAACTAGTTGCATGTGTGTTTCAATATTGTTTCCAAAGTTTAAAATGATAGTCTGTTTAAGGCTTTATCTCCTACAAACTATTTCACCATTACCAGAAGCAGAAGCACTGCATTTTTTAAAGTAAATGTCATTTCTTTCTAATTATGGGAAGTTATTAGATTAAATTTTCTTTTGGATTAGTGTTTCTTATGGAAAAGACATTTCTTGAAATCAAGACTAAAGTAGATAGAAGAATTTTAGAAGAACCGCTTGCCACAGACCCCTTGAAGTAATACAACAACTATTTTTCTGGCAATTGGAGTCAGTTGAATTTAAATACTTATTGAACACTTGCTCTGTCCTTTTTGTCAGGCAGTTTGCTAGCTGGGGATACAGAGATGAATAAGATTTGGCCATATCTTTAAGAGCTCAGACCTTAAAGCTTGTATCAGACATACACAGAACTAACTCAAACGCATATCACAATGTGAGTTGTGCTGTGCATATCTGGAAGGCAACGAGAGTAATTTTAGCAGTAAGTTACCAGAGAGCATATTTTACCAGAATGATATCAACTTTCACAAAGTGGCTGACAAATGATATGAGCCCTGAAGACAGTGTAGGGTTGGAAGACTGAGAAGTGTATTCAGGTTGAAGATAGATCGTGAGCTAGTAGAAATATCTAAGTAAATTCACGATAAGGAGAGTCCAGCACACTGAAGTAAGGAGACATATCAGATCAACCTGGAATCAGAAGTCATGACTGTTTTTTTCAGTTGACCTTAAACAAGTTACAATAACTTTCTGAGTCATAGTTTGTCTCATTTTGAGATCTTATGATAATACCTACATTGCTGTAAAGATTAAGTGAAAGCATATATATGTTAAATAGACCATAAGTCTCTGGGCCAGATACATCTGTAGTCCCCACCACCACATACACACATGCATGCATGTGCACACGCACAAACACATGTACACGCTTTGATGGGAAAAGCAGTTGCAAACGGTACTAATTTTATGGTTGTTACTTCAGATTACACAAGTCTAAAACCCTCCCGCCTCTGGATCAATACCTCTGGAAACAGAATATATGTCCAGTAATAGATAGTTTTCATAGTTACACCCTAAAATTAATTTATTAAATGGATGTATTATTCACATGCTGACTCATCCACTGATGTCCAGAGCAATAATATACATTGCCCTTGAGAAAATATTTGGAAACAGGAGAGCCCTAATCTTAGATAGCTTCACAAAGCACTATGTTCTCTCATTTTAGAGCTTCACAGGCACAGTTCTCAGCTGGATGCCATCGTGGAAGACTAATGCCAGGGAGACCTGGAAATCTTCATTGGATTTCATCCTCTGGGTGAAGCTGTGTTGCAAACACTTTGACAGAGGGTTCTTCTCTTGGGGCTCATCAAATTTTGCTAGTAGAGAGTTTGCTTGCTTTAAATATTTCCTTTCCTCAGGTCCCCGAGAATAGCATGTAATTTGTAATGATAACTAGGATAATGAATGCACACTGTAGTCAGCTATTACCAGTAGTAATTGGTGTACCTTTCATCTCCTGTCAAGCAGAGTGGTTAGGATTAGGACCAAAGGCAGCTATCATCTCTCTCATTTCCTGACTCAGACAAAAGGCAAGAAAAGGTGCCTGTCTGTGCTGATAGGTGTCTGTCTGATCAAAGCAGCTGAGAGCTGTCAGCAGCCAGCCAGCCTCCACGGCCTGACTGCTTCTTAATGCAGGTCTGCCTTTGATCTGCCGACCGTCTGACTGTGGTTCTATTTATGCAAAAAAAATAGTAATCAGGGTTGTAATAGAACAGAAAAAAGTGCCATTTCCTATTTTGATGCTGGTTTTGCTGTCTGATAAAGCTAGGAAATGTGGACTAGTTCTGTCCAGACTGTGTGTGTGTGTGTGTGTGTGTGTGTGTGTGTGCAACTCATTCAATAAAATAAAACTACATTCTTATGTCTCTGAGCTTTCATCAGATGAAGTAGGCAGTGAGCAGGAGTCAGAATGCTGGTAGAAAGAAATTATTCCCCTTGAAAGGTTGGAAAAAACTTAAGTAAAATTGCCACATTGTTGGCATCTCTACTTTGTCTCTCAGCAAATCTACCAGTTACAGGTGTATGAAAGGAGAACTGGTCTTGGATTAAAGATCTGGGGTCAAATCTCAGGTCTGTCACTTTCTGGCCACGTGAACTTAGACTTATTACTACTCACGTATGTGCCTTAGGTTCACCGTCTGGTGTGTAATACGCGGGTCCGTTCCTCTATGCCTGGGTTACTGCGAGCATTGGATGAAAATACAGGCATGGCGTTATAAGCAATAGAGGGAGGGTTTGGCCAAGAAAGCAGAGAAATAAGTATCAATATCACTTAATCCCTCTCTTTTCCAGGTTCCAAATTTCTAGAAGAAGTATAATAGTATAATATTGAATTAAAGTATGAAAAGCATTTATCTCAGTGTCTAACACATGGTAAGAGACCAATAAATGTTTAACATTTGTGTTGTTGTTTATGTTAATTACCCATTAGGGGTTTTTGAATTTATACACTGTCCCTCAGGGAATCACCGCTGTACATTCCACAAGCCTGCCACCCTGCAAATGAATAGAACCAAGTGTCTTTCATCTCTGTAATAAAGTTTATGGAATGAGTAAATGAATAAATAAATGTGAGCAGGAAGCAATGAAATTTTACTTGGAGAACCAGAATAGTACAGAGATAAGTTCCAGAAGAGCTGTGTTCATGTCCTGTACTATGATTACTAGTGATTTATCTGCCCTCACCCTTAATGTTCAGACACACAGATATGCATGCTAACACGCATGGACAGGACACAATCTTTATCCATATGAAAGACTAACACATTTGTATCTCAAACATTCCATTCCTCATGCTCACAGATGGAAGCTGTGATTGGCTTGAGTAGGCAACTTTTAGTTGATTTCCCCCATGGGAGTGTTGGAAATCGCTGCATAACTAATTACTTCTCTTTCCCATTCCTCAGGAGCCAAGGCATCCAGGTGTGAGAAGTGAAATCAGAATGGCCTTCACCGCCTGTGGCTGCTGAGCTCCCTCCTCTCTCTTCCAGACATTGGGCCTATGACCTCCCTGCCCCCTGCCGTCACCTCCCTCAAAGAGGGCTTCCCTTCTCACTGTGCTGCCATCTTCCATGGGGTTGCCCTACAGGTTCCATGGAATGCACCTGGGGACAGAGAAGGGGCCCTGAGCTCTTGTTAAAACACTGCATTACAAACACCTGCTCAGTGACCCTGAGACCCGAGCTCCTGCCCTTTCCTTTCTGTCCCAGCTCCTAGTGCAGGCCTGGCCCAAAGAGATATCACTAATGTCTGTGGCTGCTACCCTGAGTAAATACGCTCCCAAATTGACCATTTAAAAAATATAAACGAGGTATGATCTCAAGGAATCCATACCTGGCACAATACCTAAAGCATATTTAATACACAACAAGTGTTTCTTCAGAGAGTCAGTCATTCTTCCTTAACATTCTGAGGGAGGAAGAAACTCATACAACTTTTAAATATATTTTATTGTAATTATGTGGGTATATTCCTGATCATTACCTTGAACTGCTCTCAATGTCAGGGCGCCCAAAGCACACCATGTCCGGTGAGGGCTATGTGTTTAATCAACGTCTGCAGAAGGAATTCGAATATCTAGAGGAGCTACACATCATTAGAGGCTGAAGTTTGTTGTGACACTAAGACTCTGGTGAAATCTGCTTCTTAAGGGGCATCAGAGCAGGACTGGATCCTCAAAGGCTTGATTCTGAAAGTTCCGTAAACAATTGATGAGCTTCTCCAGAAAACCATTACTACCAGGTAATTTCCATATTCACCTTGGGTACATTTTCCAGTTAGTCCACCAAGGCATGTAATCAGCAGCTGTGCTCTGCAGGCTTTTTGAATTTCTGAGCTCAAGAGGGAGTTTTAAGTCAATTCCGCTCTTGTATGCACTCACCGCTTTCCCTCAGAACCCAGCTACACAGATCCCTCTGGGAGCTGTGACCTGAGGGGCTGCTGTGCTGGGTAGCTTCAGTCTCAGCTCAGAGCTGTGTCTCTCACACCCCTCCTCACATTCTCCCCTTTGTCCACAGGGGACATCAGAGAAGACCCAGCAATAGCTCTCTTCAGACTTATGTCTAATATGATAGAGAGGAAAAAGTGAACCTTCTAGGAATGAACAACATAATCTCATATGGTCAGAAGTTCTACAAGGAACAGTGATTCATTGAGTCATATGTGTGGATAGATGCACATTTTTTTCAATCATATTACATAGACTCTTCCTCTGTTTCCTAGTTATGTGAGACAAATGCTTCCTTTTTTGTTTAAGTTTATCTGGGTTGGGTTTCTGGCACTTGAAAATGACAATAAATAGTGTTAATGGAGTTCCGAAAAAGGAGAGATCACCTATGCTCAGGAAATTAGAAAAGAAGTAGAGGGGGATTTGGTGACTAAGAGTGAATCTGATTAAAGGACAGGGCCATAAACTAGAACCATATTTAGGAGCTCTTGAGCATCAGCTTGAATAATTTCTTAAATTATCTGGCCCTCGGTAGGCAGAGAAAGGTTGGCATTACAGAATTGACATAATCAGACACAGGTTATGGAAAGTTTAACTTTGAAGCAATCTAGAGAATTATTTGGAGGAGAAAGATTGAAGTCAGGAAGCCACTAATATATTTTTTTTTTTTTGGAAAAGGCGATTTAAATCTGAAACAACTCAGTAATTAATGTAAAAGTGAAATTATGAAAAGAATATGGCATCGGCGGTCCTGGCAATGAGTTGCATATGACAGTGACAGAAGAAGAGACATCAAAGATCAGTACGCAGGCTCAAGCCAGAAGCAAAGAAAATCCAACCAGGGAAGCTGGGAACGTGTTTAACTACCTGCTGGTTCATCCCTGCTCGCTCTACAGGTGAAGAAATGTGGAGGAGTAGCGCAAGAATAGATATTGACCTTTAGTTTGGGCAGGTGGAGCTTAAAATGCCAGTTGGAAAATCATGTGGAGAAGTCCTGAAAACTTATGGAAACATGGTACTTTGGGGTTGAGATACAAATTTAGAAATCATTATCAGCAAAGAAATAAATAAATTTGCATGCATTGATAAACTCTGACACCCAATGCCTACTAAATATAAATATGTAAGTAAAAGCACTGACTAGCATACAGATAGACAAAAAGATGGAAGCCAACACCAGAACTCTGATAATGTTTTTCTATGGCATAAAAAGAAAAAAACCTCTCTCCAAAATAAAGAAAAATAATTCGCAGATGGAATGGTGAAAACCATACGCTACAAAGCAAGAGTAGAAGACGATGCCAAGCAACGGATAGGATAATTTAATGAATTTAAGGTGATACTACAAAGCAGCTAAGGAAATTACAGGGAAGGAAATACTTCTGATTTTGATGCTCAAGATATCAATGTGCCATTTTTTACAGAACATCTTTTCAGTTGGCAAATGGGGGCAGAACAGTGATTGCTAGGAGTTAATGAATAGTCCGGAAGCAGTAGCTACCAGCTATTTCTTTTAAGTGTTTGGATGGTGAGTAGATTCTGATGTCAGAGAAGAGCAAGACATTGGAAGAGGATCAAGTTAAGGATTTGGTGAGAAGATGAATGCCAAGCTAGCCAAGTTCAGAGTGCAGACGGAGGGGTGAGGCTCAAGGGTTCAATCGGAGAGATGAATCTTGACATGGGGAAGGAAAGCGCATCTTCTGAGGCAGGAACGAAGAGTAAGAGGGGAATGAAGATGCAGAGAGACTTGGAGATACATCTGTTCAGATGTCAACTCCACTCTATTGCCCCTGGAATAGATCCCACTGGGTTCAAGACCTGCCCCACACTCTGTGAACACAGTATACATAATTGTCCTCCAAATAGAAATTCTGAGTGATTCCTGTGTACCTGATGATGACAGTGCAATATATCCCTTCCTCTGTGCCATGCAGAACACACTTCTGTCCAGACCACACACCTTAGGAATAGCTACAAGGGCGAGGGATACTGTCACACAACCAAGCATTTACCAAGTGTTATAGAAGGGAAGATTCCAGACAACCCACCCCTTCCCACTTGTTGCTAGCAACAGTGTAGGGGCAGGATGGTTCAAGGGACACTAAATAACATGAAGGTATTTACTTTTCACACTTCTAATACTAAGATCTCTATTGAATATGGAAACAAAAAGGAATGCTCACTTAGTTTGCTAGGAGTAACAAATAAAATATAAACTTATATTAATACTTTGGAGATAAAAATAATAACAACAAAATCCCCAATACATGTCCAACCAGATTTGGTTGTTGAAAATCGTCCATATAAAGGGGATAGTGCCCTAAATTAATAGGAATCAATAAATTGATATAGTAAGATAAAGATCTCGTAAAACACAAAGAGAGCATGTGCGCTCTGTGCAAAAACTCAAGATCTGTGTCTAGATGATGCAATAATAACACTTCAGAAAAACATATATTTAAGAAGAGAATAAGCAAATAAAAAAGCATAGGTTGCTGAGACCTCTAACCAAGAGAAAGGTCTGAGTGCTGCATAAGAACACTTAAAGTTCCAACCATGGGACCCAATAGAGAGAACAGTGATGCCCTAAACCACAAGGCAAGATCAGACACAGTGTGGGCTGCTCACCAGCTAATCCTTTGCTTCTCATGAAAAGAACGTCCACGGTTATTCTCTGCTGAAGGGCAGATGGCAAACTGTCTATCGAGAAAGAATTTTCCTAGGAAGTATCTAAGTTGATGTTTAGGAAGTTAGCCGTTATTGAGGGAAGTTCTATAAATATAAATGAATGGCTGGACGGGCATCATGAACTTAACACTTTTTTAAAGTTTACAGCAAGTGTAACTAAATGATCATCAGCATATCTGCTGATGCCAGAAAACGTTGTTTTTCTATTCTCGGGATGAGTGGGTCTATGATTCAATGGTTTCAGATTCCTATTTCCCAGAAAGATACAGGACACACAGATGCTTCACAATGTATTTTCAATCTCTTTTCTCATCAGCTCTTCAAAACGTAGTTAAACTGAGTACAGAGAAAATAACACTCTTAGCTTCTTTGTTGGAACACAAAGACAAGGCTAGTGAAACAGTCACAGTTTTCAAGGTAATAATCACCTACACTTAAACTGATAAAAATATCTCCCTGTACTAGATGATACTCATTCCACAAGAAGTCTCATTTAGCTTTTGAAATCCACTTGACCTCCTTACCTACCCCACCCACCTTCATGCCACAAAACCAAACATCTAGAAGAAAGAACGTGTTGGCCTATCTTTGTCATTAAAGCAGCTAAAACCTCCAGTGAAAAATAATGTGTTTCGATCAGTAGGGAAAGTTGAAAAATGGTTTCAGTAGATCCAGAACATGAACTTGTATGTCAGGATGAAAATCCAGAATGTCAAAATATCTTATTCAAAACAGTCACTTTAGTTCAAATTTAATCAAAAATGTGTGGTGTAGTGGAAAGTGCTCTAAGCTTAGAGCCAGACAGATTAAGATTCAAATCCAAGATCTACCTCCTGTTTTTCTTTCTGCATGGCTGTGACCTAGTGACTTAAACTCTCTGAGCCACTGTTTTCTAATCTCTTAAACAGAGTTAATGACCTTTTTAAAAGGGATTCAATAGAGTAAATAGTCCATAAAGGGTTGGTAATATACAGAGAACATGAAATTCAGCATTCTTAAAGTAATTACATAATTATTATGATTCCAAAATAAATTGAAAAGGATTTACAATAGATACAGTGGTCTCTTTGAAAGCATCTCACAATGAACACTAATATATTCAGTAGACAGGAAAGTTGTTATGCAAAAAAGAATGAGCATACCATGGAGCTACTTTTGCCTTTTTAATATTTATTTTTAGGGAGTGCCCGTGCAGGCTATTGGGAAAACAGGACAGGAGGCTCAGGAAGGGCAGGCTGGACTGAGAAGTATTCTTGTGGTGCCTGATTTTGCAGCTGTACCTGGCATCAAGAGGGGGTGAGAGAAACTTAGAACTGGAAACAGGAATCTCTCCCTCAAGTCCAGGTTCTGCTCTTAAATAACCGTGTGACTGCAGGCCAGTCTCTTACCTTCCCTGGTCTGACTTAGAGTTAGATGTCTATGGAACTGAAAATGAGGAGTTTGGATTAAATGGTGATTAAAATAGTTTCCCCAGGAGTCTAACAAGATGGTTAGGAAGCTAGCCACCCTTGAGAGAAGATCCAAGAAGTAAGAAGGAGTGCCTGGATGTCTGCCATGAACTTAGAACACCATTTTTTCCCCCAGAAGTCCATAATTCTATAATGCTAATTTGAATAGATTTCCATATTCCTGCAGTGAGGATATCAGGGGTGGAAGTGGATAAAAATAACATCACTATCACATAGGGAAGTGAGGACCCTAACTGTGAGTATCTGATGGCGCACACACACATGAATCTTCCTCACTGGGACAGCCATGGCACTGGCAAAAGGAAAGAGTGGTAATGGAGGAAGGAGGTACCTTCTTAGATGGTGAAGTCAATGGTATAACCCATAGAGTGACTGGTGGCCCAGCCATTGCCTTCATATTCACTGAAGAAACTTATATATTGAATACTTTCTATGTTCTAGACCTTGTCCCAGGCACCATGGATGAAGCAGTGACCAAAGCTGAAAAGATCACCACCCAGATCTTTTTGTCGTTTATAATCACATGGGAAATACAGAAAAATAAGTGGCATATAAGTATAAATGTAGGGAACTTTCCTCCAAACAGCAATATACACATTTTTATTCTCATGCTACACTAGTATTTGAAAACTCAGGGATTTCAGAAGTTCTTGAGATTTATTTTTATTGAACTTTGAGCTCCCACCTTCATCCCACCTCTTTGACCTTCTGAGCTTAAGGGGTAATTACACAATTAAGATCTATTCACCTACCCAGGGATGAACTCAGGATCCCACATACAGTAGGGACACAATACATATTTACTGAAATCCGAATTTTAAAATGCCCTCGTCATCAGGAGTCATAATATTAATGCTACTGCTTCATGGTCTCATGACATAAGTTCCCTATTTATATTTTTTTCTAATCCCCACAGATATGCAACCAAGTAACTATTATTTTTCCAGTTTAACATATGAGAAAACTAAGGAGATGGAAGTTAAGCATCATGAGTTAAGTAACCCACCTTCATAGGCAATGGAGCTGGGGTTTCGAGCTTTGATCGATCTCCTAAAAGCTGTGCTCTTTCCATTAGGTGACATTACAGCACCTCATGCTCTCCTGTTCCCAATCCCTGCCATTTGAAGCTTTACATTTACTCTCCACTCTTCTCCAGACTGCCGTCCTCCAGGAGAGTGAGTGGTATGGGGCCCTTGTCTTTTGGCTTCTGGTGGTGTTTGCCCATTGGAGAAGAGGTGGGAGGCAGGAAGACAAATGAACTCTTAGTATTTCCTCCTCCAGCCGTCTCTCTGCTGGGTCCTTGTGTGCTGGCTTCACTCCTCCTAAAGCTCCTATCTCTGTCAGGTGCCTACTCCTCCGAGGCTCTATTTCTAGACGGTGCTAGCCAATCCTTCCCCTTCTCCCTCAAGATCTAGGATTGTTAAGGAGTTATTAGCCCCAGGGAATTGCAGCATCCCTTGTGCTTTCCTACTCCTTATCTGCCCTTTTGTAACTAGTTTAAGTCCCCCCTAGTTTACCCAATTTCACTGTGCCATCTGTTTTTGCTAAGATATAACTCTTATAGGAGAGGGCCAAATCATGCGAAATTTGATGTCAGATTGAATTTTCCTGAAACTCTCTTAGAAAGACCCACCCCAAAACTCAGGGCCAAAAAGTTCTACCTTGAATCCACTGTTTCTTTGTTCCACCTACCCATTCTTTTCTTCTGTATGTGTCTCTACCATGATATCTAGCTAACTAGCTACATATGCAACATGCATGTATACACAACACACACATCTAATATATTTATACACACTCAGAACTGTTTTGCTTACAAAATACATCCTAGCATTCAATTCATTCATTTTCTCTAGAGACAAATGCAGTCTATTCAATTGTTTGGGTAATTATTTCAAAATTAATTGTTTTGTGTGATATAGTAATAAGAAAATCAGCTTGAGAAGTTTTTTTCTTTTTTAGAGTAGCTCATAAAAGGAAATATAAATTACACTAGGAAAAAAAAGTACCAAGCTGTTATCTCAGTTGCCAAATTTCTATGAATGTTTCCATAACCAATAAAATCCGATCCATATTACCAGGAAAAGTACCTTAATTCTTGAGCTGTTATCATGACAACTGATTTTCTAGCATAATACAGTTCAGAAAAATCTTTCCTATATTTGATGTTTATGGTAATCACGTGAGAAAGGTATCATCATAATCCCTATTTGTAAATGAAGCCACTAAATCTCAGAGAGTATACATGACTTGCTTGAGCATGCACAGCAAGAGAATTCTAGAGGCAGGACTTGAATCCAGGTCTGATTCTCCATCCCACTCTCTTTCTATTGCACACTGCTCAGTGATATCAGTGCAAGGAATTATTGGTTTTCTAGTAAAAGAATATCACTCATTTGTTTCAATATGTGTCACAATGTCAAGATGACTGCTATTAACTTGTCAGGTGGAAATTCTTTTCTTTCATTCTATTTACTTTTCCAGAAGACAAGAGGAAATGTATTATTAAACAAGGCTGGAATGAGTTGACACTGAGGCAAATGATGGTGTTTGGTGGGGAGGGAACCATCTAAATCTTTGTTGGTTCATTCTTGGAGGAGGTCCAAGACACACAGAAAGATTCCACCCTTGGCCAGAAATCTTGTAATAAACAGAGGCGGGATAAAATGGGATAAAGGAAATATGCACATTCATTTCCAAAGTTTGGGTTTGGCATCGATAAGGAAGACGAGTCAAAGCCTACACAGGTAATCACAGATTCTCCACTCAGCTGGGATTCCCTTCTAAAACCCTCACCACCTTAAACTTCTCCTTCACTCCCGCCTGTGAGGAAAAGGTAAACATTCATCACTAGAGTGGATTTCAAATAAATTAACATTTGTAAAGAATGTTATGACCCCCCCCCAAAGTAGCATGCTGTAGAACTGGAAAGTAATCATCAAGATTAATAAGTAATTAAATGTTCTAGCTTGAAACCAAGGCTTCAGGACTAGCTACCTTACCTACATTCATTGGTTTTGATTGGGTTTGTGTTCATAAACTCGTATGAACATGAACAAATAAAGTCCATTAAGGGAAAACTTTTCTTGTAGTCTATTCGTTCTTCCTTTCACAGTTTGTGCAAAGTATAGTCTTTTCCTCACCAAAACAGAAGGCTGTGGTCTCCAGCCAGCTAAATACTTCTAGGTGGTGTTCAAAACCACAGCAAGTCAGCAGGAGTAGAATTAAAAGAATCTGAATTTTGCGATCAAATAACAGCAATGTCTTGCAGAAGTTTTTTATGAGCATAAGTTCTTCTAGAATTTCTTCTCCCACGCCATCAATCTTATTCTCCATGTAATAAGTCACCTGCTTTGGAAATTCAAATAGTCTGCCCTACCCCTAGAACTTTTAACCGCAAAACACCCTGTCTTGGTGCATTCAGGCTGCTCTAACAAAATACCATAGACTGGATGGCTTATAAACAACAGACATTTATTTCCTACAGTTCTGGAGGCTGGGAAGTCCAAGATCAAGGCACTGGCAGATTCCTGTCTGAAGAGAACCCAATTCTTGCTTCATAGACAGCTGTCTTCTTGCTGTGTCCTCACCTGGTGGAAGGGGCTAGGGATCCCTGTGGGGTCTCTTTTATAAGAGCACTGATCCCATTTATGGACACTCCACCCTCATGGCCTAAGCACTCCCTAAAGGCCCAACCTCCTAAAACCATCACATTTGGGGTTAGGTTTCAATATACAAACTTTGAGAGACACAAATATTCAGTCTGTGGTGCACCCTAAACATTTTGTATGACCTTAAAGATCTTGCCTCTCTGGTCCTCGGTGCTCTCGTCTATAAAACAAGGATCTTACACTCCGCTGTCTCTCGTGCACCTTCTAGACTGAACATTGTCCACTTTCAGAACTTTTCTCATCATCACTCATCTTCTCCTCCCCTCCTCCAACTCCTCCCCTCCACTCCCCAACCCTTTCTCTCTCCCAGGCTCAGGGCAGTTGAATGACTCATCCGAGTTCCTATAAATGGAAGGCAGCTGAGGTGGTATCCCTTCCAGGCTGATGTGACTCCTCACTGATGATCCTGAAATGGCCTGCTGCTGCACGTTGTACAGATCAACCAAGACAGACATTCAGCATCTCATCCACCCGCATCTTTTTATTTCACATATATATTTTAAAGACAACATCTAAACCGTAGATCCAGTTCTATCTCATCTCCTGGGTCTAGAGCACTTCGAAATAATTGATATTAACAAGTTCACTCGATGATATCAAAAAATCCTCTACTGCCGTACCATCATCAAAACAATATATTTTGCTTAAGAGTGGTTTTCTTTTGTCTTTTTTTTAAATTGAGGTATATAGACATACAACATTATGTTAGTTTCAGGAGTATGACATCATGATTGACATTTGTATATATTGCAAAATGATCACTACGATAAATCTCATTAACATCCATCACCATACATAGTTACAGAATTTTTTTTCTTGTGATGAGAGTTTTAAGATCCAATCCCTTAGCAACTCTCAAATATGCAATACAGTACTATTAACTATAGTCACCATGTTGTACATTACATCCCCATGACTTATTTATTTTATAACTGGAAGTTTGTACCTTTTGACCCCCTTTACCCATTTCATCCCCCCCAACCCCCTGCCTCTGGCAACTACCAATCTGTTCTCTGTATCTATGAGCTTGGTTTTGTTTGTTTGTTTTGTTTAATCTTCCACATATAAGTGAGATCACGTAGTAATTGTCTTTTTCTATCTGACTTATTCAGTTAGTATAATGCCCTCAAGGTCCATCCATGTTGTCGCAAATGGCAAGATTTCATTCTTTTTTATGGCTGAATAATATTCCATTTTATACATATCACATCTTCTTTATCCATTCATCCATGAATGGACACTTAGGCTGCTTCCATGTCCTGAATATTATGAGTAATGCTGCAATGAACATGAGCAAATTTTCAAATTCATGTTTTTGTTTTCTTCAGATAAATGCCCCAAAGGTAGAATGTCTGGATCATATGGTAGTTCTATTTTTAATTTCTTGAGGAACCTCCACACTGTTTTTCATAGTGGCTGCACCAGTTTACATTCCCAACAACTGTTTGCGCAAAGGTTCCCTTTTCTCCACATCCTTGCCAACACTTATTATTTCTTGTCTTTTTGACAATGGCTGTTCTAACAAGTTGTAAGGTGATATCTCATTGTGGTTTTGATTTTCATTTCCCTGATGATTAGTAATGTTGAGCATCTTTTCATGTACCTGTTGGCCATCTGTATGTCTTCTTTGGAAAAATGTCTATTCAGATCCTCTACCCATTTTTTAATTGGATTGTTTATTTTTTTGCTAATGAGTTCCTCATATATTTTGGATATTAACCCCTTCTCAGATAAGATTTGCAAATATTTTCTTTCATTCAGTAGATTGCCTTTTCGTTTTGTTGGTGGTTTCCTTTGTTATGTGGGAACTTTTTAGTTTGATGTAGTCCCACTTGTTTATTTTTGCCCATCCGTGAAATGCCATGGGTGTTTTTCTTCTGACATTAAGTGTGACCCAGAGTCAATCACTGGATCCTCTTGCATCTCCTGATGCTCCCCTTAAAAGCTGGAATTGAAGTCCAGACAAGGGCAGAATGGTAACTGCCTGTAAGCATGATTATAAGCTCTTATATTAAACACTATAAAAATGCACATTGTCATTTCAGTAAACAGGCCAAAAAATGTGATGCAGCTCTACTCCCAAAGTCTAGATCCCTGAGAATTTGAAAAGAATGATTCACAATAAAGTAATAGGATATTTTCTCTTGAGAAATTGTAAAGACAATATTTGTTGAACAATAAGCATTCAGTGAACCAAAATAAAACAAAGAACATTCCTGGTGTTGTAAAGACCACATAACAACTTTCTGCCTCAATTCTCTCCTCTTAGCAAATTAGCCTGCGCTATCTGGAGAAAATACTAGATTTACAATGATGTTGATAAGGAAGTGGTCCTGTCAGTATATGTTCAGGGCACAAAAATTCCTTGGAGGCATTGGCAGGAGTTGTGGAGTTCAGATGGATCAGGAAGACTCAGCTTCCTTTTTATGCAAATGTTACAAAGTTGAACAAAGTGCACACCAAAAGCCACTTGTGGGTTTGCAGGCATAACACATTTCTAACAATATTCAGGGTTTTGTTTTGTTTTATTGTTTATGTGTTGCTTGCTTGGAGAAAATATGTGCATCAAAAGATTTTTGTTTGTTGTTTTACTTAGTAAATTTAGCCATTTTAATTGTACTAACAAATCAGGGTTTAGAAGAAATTATAGGCAATCATGTTGACAAATAAAGAATCTCTCCATTAATTATTAATTAATTTGATTATTTATTTCTTCATTCAACCAATATTTATTCAACACACACTCTCTCGGCTCTGAGGCTATGGTGGCAAACTGAGTCCTTGACCTGCTGATGTCCAAATTCAGAGAGACCCAATGAAGAGAGACCCAAATCAGAAACAAACAACAACAGTGATATATAGATATTACATGTTTTGTAAATTTGAGGTTTTTTTAATGAGTCATGTGGTGCTACTGCCATGGAGAGTTTCTCCCTGATCTTTCAAGCTTACTGCTCGTCTTTCACTGGACGACTCCAGGCCTTAAGCAACCACGGGCATATTTAAACCTGTGCTCACCTCTCCTAGTAAATAACTGTGAGTCAGTTGTTCCCTGGGCTGAAAGTGTCTTTTCATTAGGTGCATGGTCGCCAGGATTGGAGGCAACACGTGTGACTACTCTCAGTGCAAGCACAGGTGTATGGTGAATTTGCTCATTGTGATAACCACTATGTTTGTGACAGTGACTTAGTAGCCATCATGTGGACATCCTAGAATCAAGTCATAATGGTGAATAGTGGTCTGACTGCCAGAACGTATTTTAAATGATTTTGACCCTAAACAGTGTGTGCCAGAAATGAAGGCTAGTTTAAGCATCATTATTACATCCTATGTTTAGTTGGCTTTTCATTTGGAAGGAAGAAAAACTATTCAGTTTATCTTTTCTTCTGTCATGAAAAGGTGATGATTCAACGTATGACCTTCATAGTAACATCTTGCATTTCTTTAACACCTTAGCTCCCCAGCCAAGGAGTACAGGAATGAAGTTGGGCAATTTTCCAAATACAGTTCTTTTAAAAAATATTTTTAAAATAAGATGTCCTTGTTTTTAATATCTCTTGGCCATACATGACTTCTATACTTCCATCCTACAGTTAAAAAGACAGTAGAGAATTTAGCATATGCAGGTCTTCTACTCCACCTCGTACATGGGATGTGGATTTATAGTTTTCAGCAATGGCCTAGGGCACAGAAAGTGGTGGGTCTGAATCATGACTGTCCACCTCCTTTACAATTATTCAGAGAGGGAAGTAACTGTAAACATTTTTAGCCATGATAAAGTCATGTAAGTAGCTATTAAACAAAATCTATGTGTATAGGATTGTGCTAGGCACCAGGAAGTGCTTAGTGGTAAATAGAAATCATTAAATGTGGGCTTCCCAAAGACACACAAAACATCCTAACATTTCTTGCCTAAAATACTTTACAGCTCCCGAAAACCTGAACGTCTAGGCTCATGAGCCAACACACTCCTTGCCGTGCCTGTTCATCTTTGCTTGTTCACGCCTCTTTCTGGCTTCCCTTTCTAAGGACACTATCCATTCCATTTTCCCTGGAGAACTCTTTCATCCTTTAATGGCCAAATCCAATTTACCTATTTTTATGTCTTCTCTGACTTACAGCAAAAAAATATATACTTACTTATCTGTGGCCCAGTTTACTCTGCCCACTAATGTTATATGGATGGTAACATGATGAATAGTAGGTGTGTTTTCCTGTGCATATCTCTCATTTGTCTTTGTAAAATTAGCACCTAAGTGGCACCCATTTGATCTTTGCTATATTAATAAAGAGCTTACAGCCTAGTTTGTGAAGCCAGCTTAATTTATGAAGCAAGCAAGAAATAGCATGAAGTGGAAATGACCTCCAATTAGCCCACAGGATGTGGAGAAGACCGCATCCTTGATCTTCTAGAACAGGAGCTTGGCAAACTTTTCTGTAAAGCACCGGATATAAATACTTTAGACCCTGTGGCCCATGTGGTGTCTGTTGCAAGTACTCAACTGGACCATTGTAGTACCAAGGCAGCCTTAGATGGTAAATGAATGTGTTTGGCTGTCTTCCGATAAAAACTTTGTTTACAAACAACAACAACAACACACCAAATTTGGCCTGTGGACTTTAGTTTGATGACTCCTTTGCAAGAAGGCATTTAGAAGAGATGGCTAGCTTCTATATAACTATTAAGGAATATCTAAGACTCTCTTGTGATATTCATTTGGTCTTGCTGACATAGTACCATGTCTTGTAAGGGGAAAATAGGAAGAAGAGTTAGATAGGAGAATGAATGTGCCAGATCCCCAGTGTGAGCAGACTCAGTGCGCCTGTCCCTGCAGGCAGTGAAAGTCTAGAGGAATAAGGCATATCTGATTTATTGTCTGGGTTTTATCAATTCCTAGCAGTGTGGACCTTGGACAAAGCATTTAACCTTTCTGGGCCTCGTTTCCTTCACCTGTGAAATGGGAATATAAATGAGTACTTGAGCATGGCTGGGAGGATTCTTGAGGCAGTGTGTGTAGAGTACTGACATACAGTAGACATTCATCTATGCTATTCCCTTTGTGGTTTCACCCACAGACTGATAGGGCATGACAAGCTCTGTTGCAAATGAAGACCTCTCAAGGTCAAGTATGGGCATGATTTCTAGGCAACTAACCTTCTCAGGTAGAATTCAATGTAAATAATGTATAACTATTTATTCTTTTCTTTATATTTTTCTTTTGAAAGTGTGTTGTTACAAAGTGAGGTGATAAAGATGAAAAATTTTCAAGGGACCCCGAAGACAAGTTTTACTCTTTTGAGACGATTGTCTGAAGCCAGCTCTGTTGCCAGTCTCATGAGGAATCTAGGCATTTAGATAATTATTTTTTTATCCAGGCAAGTTTTTCCAGGTTCAGCAGAAACTGTCTGCTTTCTCCTGCCAAATAACTAACCCAATCAGTTAACCAACATGAAGTCAAGCACCCAACACAATGGAACTCATATCTGCTAGCTGAAGCCACCGTGGATGGCATCATCAGATTAACCCTAAAATTGGGAAGTGTTTAATACATGCCATGATTTCTGATAGGCGCTCAGATTACAGAGATGAACAAAACACATTTTTCCTTGGAAAAACTACAGCTTAGTAGCCAAGACTGATAATGAAGCCAACACTGACAAAAGGGCTTTATAAATGTTAAGATAAAGAAATAAAAACTCGGGCCAACCAGGTGCCATAGCGGATATGTTCGTGCGCTCCACTTCGGCAGCCCAAGGTTCACAGGTTCGGATCCCTGGTGCGGATCTACACGCCGCTCCTCAAGCCATGCTGTGGCAGCGTCCCACATACAAAACAGAGGAAGATGAGCACAGATGTTAGCTCAGGGCTAGTCTTCCTCACCAAAAACAAAAAAAAAGAAAAGAAATAAAAACCTTTCTAACATTCCTCCTCAGAGGAACAACACTGATTTGTAAATTAGACTCAGATTCAAGACTTAATTTTTCTATTTACTAGTTGTAACATTTTAGACAAAATTGTGTACTTTGTTTGAGTTAGGTCATCTGAAAATAAAGGTATTATGGTTTTCCTTACTTCTTTTTCTTAAATCCTTGACCATGAATAAGAAATACATATAATTAAAATGCAGAAAATAATGTGTATTTAAGAAGATTATAGTAAAGACCAAATACTAAAAATATTATATAAAAGCATCCTAAAATTTTGAGGTATTAGAGAGTAAATTTTTATTATTATATCAATCAGCATTTAGATTTTTCAAGTCTTAATCTACCCAAAAATATATTTTCTTTTATTCATGTGTACACACGCTAGTTGGTTTTATCATATTAACTAAAATAAAAGTATTTCATAGAATTTTTGGAATTTAAAGTTCATCTAAGTCTGTCTCTATCCTTATACTTGAATGTATTTATGGAAAGGGAGTTTGCCAGGACATGGGACAGCTTACTCCATCTTAATCAGCCAACTCAGACTTTACCAGTGCTTCTTTTTTTTTTTCTTTTTACTTAATAAAAATGAATTCTTTTTATTTTGAAAATAGTTTTATTTCTGCATTTCCCTCATCTGAATACAAGTCCTCTTTGACATTGATAGTGTTAAAATCCACTCTAACATGAATATACAACTGTCTGCACCTTAATTTGAATTTCCCAGTAAAATAGTATTTTCTACTTTGATTTTGTTTTATGCACAAAGGTTATTCCACAGCCATGCTTGAAGGGAAATGTGACCCCATTCATCTTCACTTTTTAGACTAAGAAAATTTGTTGCATATCAATTACTTTTCCTTGAAAGAGTTCATTGATACTCAACATCTTCATCTTGTTCTTTTTTACATAATATCAGGCAGTCATCTTTTATTTTGTATATGTGCACTCTGGGTATAGTGACACTGGGTTTTAGACACACACCAAAGCTGGAGAAGAGTAATGGGGGGACTATAGGATAATCCTAGGAAAGGAAACCATGGGAATTAAAGCATTAATGTCAAGGCAGGATTTTCATTTACAAAATCATTCTCTTATCCATTTAATTATACAGTTAGTCACACATTAAGTCAATAATCAATGGTATTGCAGCAATGCAAAGCCTATGAACTCCTTACAAAATGTGCTTATATAGTCAATGCATTCAACTAGGAATGGTCCCAAAAACAACAGGAGTTATAAGTGGGAGGGAAGCCACAGTTGGAGAAATGAACCCAAGGAAGCCATCCCATTGTTCAGCACGAATGCCTCGGCCGTGGCCTCTGATGTGTGAAGAGTTCGTGGCCCCTGTCTTTGTAGGTTCTATATGTGATTTTCAGGTTTGAATTCCAAAATGAAATCATTGTCACTGGGTTAACAGGGCTAATGCTGAATATCGCTGGCGCCAAACAACAAAACTCATTGTTGCTTTTGACCCAGGTGGCCTGGGCATAACACTCAGTTTTGACTTCTTAAACCAGCAAAAAAATAAAATGCTTATTGTTCAGTGTTCCACACTGGGAGAGAAGTCTGTGAGAATGAAAACGAGGTTTTATTCTACAATTTGTTTTGTTTTGTTTTTTTCCGTGTTGGAGTCCATACCAGATTCCATATCTTTTCCTTGCTGTCCTCGTCCTCCTTTCAAAAATATTGGAAAAATACATAAATTCAGCTGGAACTGATGGCCTCTTTGTCCATGACCACCAGTAACTGCTCTCAAAGAGTTACAACATCAGCATTTACACTTGATTCTGAACCTGCCTTTTCTTGCCCCGTCTCGCAGAATTTGCACTGCTTCATTGCTTTTTTTCCTTGGAAAAGGTTTTGTGTCCCCTTAGAGGGATTCCAGAAAGAAGCGAGGCCTGGACCGAGATGAGGGCATTGTTGTGGCTTTGCGGGCGTTCTAAGGACTCCAAGTCCTGTCACCTGGAGACCGTCTTACTGGGGCGTACGTGAGGCGAACTCTGCCGCTGCTGCTCTGACCCTCGGACATCGTTGCTTACAAAGGGTAGCATTTTGGTCACTTTTACTTTTATTTTAAATCCCAAGTTAATGTAAGCCTAAAATCTCTCCAGAGTAATGGAAGATTTTTTAAAAATCATCCCTATTATGTGTCCACTCATTGAAAGTTCCATTAAGGCAGCCACATACTCCTAAGTCTATTGATGCGAGCTTCTGAATGCTGTCCGTGAAAAGTCCTTTTAGACACTAAATTATGACAGTTTTCAGAAAGAAGAAAAAACATGCTAGTCTGTGAGCACAGGTGTATTCACACACACCAGAAAATTGAAATCCAATTCAGAAGGCAATATTGGAAACAATTTGAGCCTGGATCCAATCTGGCCAGGGCTGAAATGGCACAAGAAATGACTTTGAAGATGATTCTGCCACTTTTTCAGTTCATTCTATGTGACTGGAGCTATCAATATGGAATGAACTGGAAAACTCACATTAAATTCCTGCTTATGTCATTTCAGCCAGACCAGAGGCAGAAAGTTACTTCCAGTGATCCTACTTAAGTAAAATGTCACACAGTGAAGTTAAAAATTAAATAGGAAGCAAAATTAAAATGTGCTTTACTCATAAAAATGCAATTACAAAAAACCCACAAATGTAGTTAGTTTTAAATAATAAATAGGAACCCCTAATTCAAACACAGCACATGGTTTAGACATCCTCTGATACTATTATGATCTCTATTTTGATTATGTAAATATATTTCATTTTAGGCAATAAGTTCATTCCTAAAAAGGTGTTCTCATTGTTTTGAGTATTGATTTTTCACAAACCAGAACTGTGTTCTGCAGGCATCATATGAGAATTGACCAAAATAAATCTTCCTTTTATAAAAGCATATGAATGATCAGCCCCATGAAATTGTTTTTAACTTGTACTTCCATAAAGCCAGTAAGGGATCTCTGAGTGGCTAATATTTCTTGAGGTGAGTTGCCCAGAATCGGCTGGGGGCACCAGGGCTCCCCTCACTGTGTGTAGTTCCTGTGAGCCTCGGCTTCCCTGGGGACCAACAGAGAGCATAGGACAGACTCAAAAGCTGCTTGTCAGGTCAGAGTTCCTTGTGTCTTCTGCTCACTAGTGACCTTGTAACAAGGGTTTCAGTTGGCCTGGGGCTTCTGGGTCTACCTCTGCTGTCCAATTCTTCTACTTTCTGAAGTAGCCTGGTTGTGACAAGAAGTAACATGTGACAAGAAATTATTATGACTGACTCTCTGGCCCACGAGCCTCCAGACCTAGCTGCCCAATTTTCTTCAGCATCCGTGTGGTTAATTCTGCCTGTATCAGCTGACACCTAATGTGAATTAGTGCTCTCGTGGTTACAAGAGCATTTGTGTGAGATTATTTGAATGATATGATATGACGTAATTTTATATCCTTCTCCACTAATTACATATGAACAGAATGTTATCAAAAGTGGATAGAAACCAGCGGTACCCAGTGGTAATTTTTGGTATTTTCACTTGTATCTCTTTGTGGTTTTGTTTTTTTGTTGTGTTTTTTTTTTTTTTTTTTGGCATTACACCAATTACCTTCTACCTTTCTGATACCTCAAATTCTTCTTGTCCAAATGCCCAATTTATAGAATTTAAAGAGAATTGTTCTACTGTATGAGCCCCGAATGGGTAGTTTAGAAGAACCTAAATATATGCAAAAGGTAATCATCATCTGAAGAGATACGGTTGATGATTGATCTTGGTAAAAGAAGAGAGACATAAAAAGAGTAAGGAGCATAACTCAGGGGTGTATGCAGAACATACCCGTGGGACTCAGGGAACTTCAAGACTCTAAGGTCCAGGGCCCTGGTGGGAGGGCTCTGGATCAGAAGCCCCTTCCACAGGCCTTGTTCCTAAAACAGACTTTCTCAACCAAGACTTGCAGTGCCGGGGTTTTGGATCTCAGTGTAGGCTTTATATTTATCTCTGATAATCTTTATCTGATTAAAGTTTAACACCTTGATCCCCTCTAAACGCATCCACAAGGTGATGATTTGGCTGCTCCTTGATCATTTCTTATGATCGTTACTTCATCCCGTGGAAGACACTGACTTTTGAGTACTTGCAGCATTTAAACTACCCTTTCTACTCTTTAACGATGTGGACCTCATTGGATAAGAACAGGTTCTCAGCTCCCGTGCTTTATTTTGGCCTACATTAAGCTAAATGATTTCACCACAACTCACCTTTCTGATGAGTAATTTTCATGATGTCTTCCTACTTTGTTAAACTACACATCTATTACCTCCACTTCTGCTTTTGAAAGAGCAGTGGATTTATAGATTTGTCTTTTACTCTTTCTCCTTTGTTGCTGACCTCTGTTTTTTTTATTTTGTTGAGATCTCACCGGGGGTGTGGGTTTCATTGTTCTGGGTAAATGTTGTACCCAGTCCAGACTGGCCTGGGGGCTGGGGTCCTCAGACCTCCACATCAACAAACCTGGAACTAATTGATAACACTAGGGTAGAGCGCAGCTTCTGGTATTTTTAGAGTTCCTCATGTGATTTTAATATTCTACCATGATTACAACATACTGCCTTGATGGAATCCTCCTTGTTACAATTCTTGCAAAATATGCTCTAGCCTTGTAGACAGAAACAAAATTCCAATAATTTATATACGTTGCCCTCACATTGGCAACACAGAGTGATCTTTCTATTCCACATTAAAGACATTCTTATGTCCCACTTAAATTTTACCTTCTAAGTTAACGTCACCAGTATCTTCTTAAGTATCCTCCTCCAACAATTTAAATTTGTGACAGCAAAAATGTGACACACGATGTCATGTATATTCTAATCATCTTTCTAGAGAGAAACTATTTCACACTCCCAACCTCCCTGCTTTCCAGGTGCCAACACCTTGGACTGGGGTGTTACATGTCAATTAAAATCAAAAGGAGTTTTATTACACTAGCTTTTGCTGAAGGAACCAAACACTGTTGGTTCTCATCACGATTATAAGCAACAGAGGTCTCTAGCAATTGTTAATATTGAAACTAAATGTAACACTTAAAAAATAGAATTGGTGGAAGTTTTTTTTTTTAGTGTTAAATTAATATTTTCATTCTGTGTTGAACCTGGTAAGCTGTTTATATAACATACCTTTAATCCCTTTTACTTCCTGTTAAGAGATTTAGTGTCTGTCCATGATACTTTGCATTTTCTTCCTCAATAATTTTATGAACCTGTGATAGGAGCCAAGTTCACCCTAATCAGTATGTAAAATTTCTGTAATTTAGGATCTGCAAAGCCCATCATCTGTTTTAAACTTGGTAGGTACCTTTGAAATCTAGGATGCATGAAAAGGCTTGGAGATGATGTTGCATTAAGACGTCCCTGGACAGACAAAGACAAGCATTTTCCCTGATTCATTTTAAGTTATGGGCCATTAGGGAATTTGGCAGGAAGGATGGATTTGGGAGGGGGTTGATATTATACTATTGGGGCAATGAGGATTGTACTGTTGGATCAAGCTTTGTATGGGACCCAGCCTACTCCCAATATTGAATTGAGGAGGAGGAGGAGGTTTCCCGTAGAGACAGATTCCAGGGTTCATCTGTCGTTAGGGCCGAGGAGGGACTCTCACTGTGGTAGGGGTGGGGCCCAAGGCCAGTGTACCTCAGACATATGGGCAGCAGTGAGCATTTCTGATGCTGAGTCTATAGACAGTGGAACAGAGGGCTCCAGAGACATCCCTGACTCAGTGCTGGAGGAACACAGTTCAGCAGCAGACAGTGACAGAAGGACAGACAAAGACATCCAGCATCATGGGCTAGGTTCCTGGGCTTCTCCTTGATTTCCACCACCACAGTACAGGTTCTGGAATATTTCCAGTGAGAATAAAGGATGAAGCCTCAATAATGACTGAAATTGACCTAAATCTTAGACTTTATCTGGGTTAAAAAAATAAAATTTCTGTAATATTTCTTGATTTTCTTTCTACATTCCCCATCTCTCTCCCCCTCACACACACACACACACACACACACACACACACACACACACACACCAGAAGTGTAAACAAGGTTGAGTTCTGTCTTCTGTAAAACTTCGGGAAAGTTAGAAGGTCCCAGACAATGACAGGCTCTGATGTGTTTTTGTTCTTCAGGTGAAGAGTGGTTTGAGAACTTTTCTAGAACTAGTGATAGGATTTTATGTTTCTTTCTGTCGATTTTTATATCTATTCTTTAGGGTTATTAAAGTATTTCTAGATTTTTTTATGTCTTCTATTGTTTTCCATAATTCCTTCAACATACATTCTATTAAAGTCTTTATTTTAATTGTTTGATGTGTTATAAATATATGTGATAGATGAAGAGAGATAGACACATATGTACATACATCAATACTTGCCCATTTATCCTTGACAAGGGGGTATTCTTCCAGTTTGATATCCATCCTTTTGCTAATAGTTTTCAATCTTTTTTCAGATAGCTATGGAGCCACCAAATTTTGTTAATGTTCACTGTGTGTTTTTAATGTTTTACACCAACATTTTATGGCCCACTTTGGCAAGTATAATGCTAAAATAAATCCAGATTTATTGTGGTCTATAACATTTCCCTGCATCTACTAAAGTGTGGTAGGCAAAATAACGCCCCCCACAAGACGATTTTGCCCTAATCCTTGGGACCTGTGAATATATTGTGCTAATTGGCAAAGAGGATTTAAGGTTGCAGAAGGCATGGAGTTGCTACTCAGATGACCTTAAACTGGAAAGATTATCCTGCATTAGTATGGTGGGCCCCACATAATCAAAAGGGTCTTTAAAAGTGGAAGAGGAAGGCAGAAGAGGAGTGAGAGTTGGAGGGAGATGTGACCATGGAAGAGGCGGTCAGGGTAATTTGACTTGAGAAAGACTCACCTCATCCTTGCTGGTTTCGGAGATGGATGTGGCCATGAGCCAAGGAATGTGGGTGGCCTCTAGAAGCTAGAAAAGGATTTTTTTCTGGCATTTCCAGAAAGGAACACGGTCCTGTTGACCTCTTGATTTTAGCATACTGAGACTCATTTTGGATCCCTGACCTCCAGAACTGTCAGATAATAAATATGTGTTGTTTAAGTCATTAAGATTTTGGGAATTGGTTACAGCAGCAATAGGAAACTAAAACATAAGGTAACATCTTTCCCGAGATTACATTTGTAAAGTCCATCTTCTATTTTCATATGTAGATATATGCATACATACTACATTTTGTAGACAGTAGTTAATGTTTCTTATTTTTAATAATATTTAAACATAAACTATACATATAAATATGGCGAGTATGAAAAGGCAGAGTAAAATGTGCACATGCCAGATGGAAAACTTAGGAGCTTTCAGGACGCAGTGGCCATCACTAATAGAAGCACAAATAATAGATAACAACTAAGCGCTTAATAGTAAAGTAAAGCAAAGTATTTGATAATTAGGACTCAAAAGTCAAAGAGAGAGAGGAGCTCCCCAGAAGGAAGCTGGAGGCAAGGAAAGTATAAGGAGAAGAAAGAAATACCTCCCCTGTATACAAGCCAGATTTACTGATGTGTTAATGAGTCTGGGCTAGATTGAGCTGGTGATAGGCTCACATGAGATGTAAAGCTTCTTTAGTGAGAATAAATCTGAAGTTACTGTTTTATGTTTTCTCTGACTAGGTGCTAGGGAGAGAATGGACCTCATCTGGAAAGAGTTCTCCCGGTGATATAGGATTTGGTGCTACCCCTTTGGGGTCTCATAGGGGCATCCTGTTTACCCTTTGATTGGGGTTGAGATCACCTTAGCCCATTTCAGCTCCTCCATCATCTCTTCAATTCTCCATAAAATTTCAAAGATAACCCAAAGTCATGTAACAAACTCATGTTCAAGTTCTCTCTGCATTAATCAAGGATATGAATCACCTTAGCGAGTCACCAAGATTTTTTTTTCTTGTTTTTGCTTTTTTTTCTTTGCTTCGTTGTTGTTGATGGTGATTTTTTTGGTTGGAAGTGATAGAAACAATGTATACTGGCCTAAAAGCACACACCCAAAGGATGCATACTTTATTGGAAGGATACTGAGGTTCACAGAACTGAAGAAACGACAGGTCTGGAGGAACTCAGTGACAATTAGAACTCATTCTCATTTTTATCGCCTTTTATGCTCTCAGTATTTTTTCATGATTTTTCATTATTTTTCTCAGATTTTTTTCCCATGAGCACCAAGCCAGGTTCTTGACTAAATAGAGAACCATGCTTTCAGCTTCAGAAGAAAATGGAGGGAAAATGTTTGGCTAGGTTGGGATCATAACACATTATGTTAAGAAGGACGGAATTCCATGACTGGCTCTTTCTGATTCATCTGCCTACCTCTGAGTCAGAATGAGTAGGGTCTATTTTCAGAGAGGGAGAGAAAATGAATGCTGCATAGATTTTCAAAATTACCACAGACTTGGACTCATTTAGAGCAGCTAAGTACTCTTTCAGAATTACTTCTTCTGTCGTGAGTGTCAACTCTCTAATAGGAAATTTGCCTTACAATTTTCCTCCTGAAGGTCATTTCTCTTCTCAGAGAAGAAGGAAGCAAAACCAGAATTGAGTAGCACTTCTCTCAGGCCTCTTGCACCGAGCTACAGTCTCCTGACTTCATTGCCTTTCACCTGGAAATCAGTCATTTCTCATTTTCGTTGAAATTTTACAAATCCTCTGGAATTCAGATTTCTGGAAATAGTTATTTTAGGCATGTTCTATATTTTTATTTTCATCTTTGGTTATGCACCTTCATTTTTTTATTTCATTTTAAAATCTGACAGCATGGTTCTTTAGTAGTAACGTTGGTTTCTTAGAGCTATTTCCTTGCTTCCCTTCCAAGCCACTTGAAATTATAAAGCCTGGATTTGTGACTGAGAGTATCTCGAATTTCTAGATGCATCTCTCATACACCAGATATAAATGATAAAAGAATGATGATACCTATCATTTTTATGATGAAAAAAATCTAACAATCCCTAACTAGGATATTAAAAAGTCTCAGAAACATGTTCTGTCTCCATAACTTCTACTCATTTTCTTCCTTACTATTTAGAATTAGTTTAAAATCAGTGGTGTTCTCTTCATTCTCTCTAGATTCAGTGACAAGTCATGATCAAAAACACAACATAGGAAATAGCAAAACTTTTGTTTTTATTTTGTTTTATTTCTTTTAGCTGAATAAGACCACTAGCAGATGGTTTAAATCCTATCTTGTCACCATACTTAGCTACTGTGCCAGTTTAGCTGTTTTCATAGGAATGTGTCATCCATTTTCTCCTTTTATTGCTATTTCAATCTTTGCCCGAGAGTTCTCCAAATGGACGTGCCCCATGTCTGCGGCTTCTTATGTAGGCATACAGATTTTGATATATATTGCTATTTTACCTCCCCTGCCAAATAGCTAACTTATTTGTAAAAGAGATATACAGTTCTTTTACATGAGTGGGCGATTGATATGTTGTTCAAAGAGGAGGCTGACTGCCCTGACAGAGTCTCGCAGTGACACTAGTTTGACTTGGTTTTCTCATTGTCTCTGGCCTGCAGAGACATTCAGCATCACTACCAGCCTTGAATGTGTGCGGCAGATTCATGCTAACAAAACCCATAAGAGCCTCACTTATAAACCAGAATCTCCGTGCATGTATTTTAGTCACATTTATAATTATCCAGCAGTTACTTGTGTTTGAGTCCCAATATCTTCTCTCTAGAGAACAGCAAATAGCTAAATAATATTGCATGAAAATAAGATATAAATAAAAAGATTGATCTGGAGGGAATAAATATCACTGAGTTACTGTGATCAAGTTAGAATATCCTGACTGATGCTCTTATTCACAGAGTTTTCAGTTTGGGAAAACACTCCTAAAATCAAGGGTCTATTTTTCTATTTTTTAAGCTGACCATCTCTCTGATCCACGTTTTACTGCCATGAGACTATAATCTCACTGTTATTCCTGCCTTAGAACTGGGAACCACCTTTTCTTTTCTCTTTTTTCCTTTTGTAGACATGGTCCTTCCCTGGATGTTGATTTTCTTACTTCAGTCTCAAAGTTCTCACAGTGCTTGGCTATTGCCTCGCCCTTCTCTTGCTATGTTTCATGCACAAATCCTCTCTCGTCAGGAATAGCCGTGATACCTGTGATCACTGTTCAACACTGGCACCTGACTCTGGTTACCACGGGCATCCGGTGGTGGATTCAAGACCATCCTGCTCCGTCCCCTTGTCCAACTGACATACTGATGTCATTTCAAAGGCACTAAGACAGCTCCCCAAATGTAAACAATTCTCCAAAATGATGAGTGATCATTTCCCTGTAAGGTATTTTTATTTCCTAACTATATTTTGCGTTCTTCATGATGAACAACTGTTGCTTGTTTATCTCCACGTACCAACATATAGGACTAACAGGTGCCTGAGGAGTGTTTTCTGAATTATTTAAAAAATTCCCCAGGGGGGAAATACTATTGAATAAAAATGTACTTTTAATTACTGCTGTTTGTTTATTTTTAATACTGGGAACTTAGGGGAATGGTGATGCTATTGATGAAGATAGATATCACAGAAGGGGAGGTGGTATGTATGTGTCTGCTTTGTGTGTGTCACTGGGGGGCGGGGGACAGCAAAGTGTGAAGAATGACCTCACAGCACAGAGGAAATAGACGCGTGATGGGAAAGTATTGTATGATACAACTGAAAAAGACAACTTCCTGCAGGGTGTGAATGTTAGGATACAATTTATAGCATATTTAGACTTTTAAAAATGTTACATTTTCTAGTCACTAACTGAACAGTCTCGTTTAAAAAATAACTAAATCTATCTTTATTTCCCTGACTACACTTTCTTAATAATCCTGAACCCCTGCCATCTAGAACTACTGATTTTTTGCATTAAATAAGCCTGAGCTTTTAAGAATCAGTTCTATAATCTGTACAAAGTTTAGTTCATTTTCTGTCATTTCCAGAAAACTGATTCTCGACTTATGCAATCTCCACTTCCTTTTCACTAAAGACATTGGAGCAGTATTTAGTGATCATGCCCTCATCCTCTGACAAAACCTTTCTAGTTAGCTTTTAAAACACCCTGCAATTTTTTAAATTAACTCGTTTTGATTAACTCTTCATTCTGAGAGCAGGTTTTAAAAGGTTTCCTCCCTGGATTGCAGATGAAGTGGATGGAGATACCATCAAAGAGGAATCGAAAAACCAAGAAATAACATTTTTATTGCACAAGCTTGCTCAGGACCTTTCCCTACCCACCTAATATTATGTTCAGTAGGAATTTAAGCCGTGGGGATTTCCCTAAGAATAAACTCCTTAAGGGAGATAGCAAGATGCTTTATTCCATATGCTGAAAACTCATGGATTTTAATGTAATTGACAGTTGGTAATTTTATCACGGTTTTCCCCTCTTCTG
Organism: Tapirus indicus; assembly: GCA_031878705.1. Taxonomy (NCBI): domain Eukaryota; kingdom Metazoa; phylum Chordata; class Mammalia; order Perissodactyla; family Tapiridae; genus Tapirus; species Tapirus indicus. Next base: position 3,676,586 of record CM062923.1, on the reverse strand, counting down.
CATCAGTGACTTATTGAAATGACATTCATAATAAAAAATGCAAGAAGTTATTCTTCCTACTTTTTCTCGCTTCAATTAACTCTATAGGTGAGCACATCAGCTACACAGAATTCCTGGTACATTAATCAGAAGGAAATCATTTGAATTCAGAAAGATTTATGGTTCCACTCTTAGCTTTAGCAAAAATGACTATAGTAATCCTCATATAATTGATATATTTGGTACATTTCAAATTTCAGTTTCAATAATGATTCAGTACCGTGGTTTAAGGATTCAATCCATTTGATCAGCCACCCTCCAACCGGGAATGAAAACAAAAAGAGCAATTGAGTGATATATAAGAAATATCTATTTCCTCTTCTCTTCTTTCTACTTTATCCAAATGCTACTCTTTCCTGTAGGATTAAAGCCCATGCTTTCCTGACAAATTCACTTTCGACTACCCTTTTCCTCTAAAGCTTTACAACATGAAATATGAAGTGTGTAAATTGACTCCAAGTTACACAACCTATTTTTTTTCACTATTGCTTCTTTTGGTTGTCTTATCCCCAAAGAGAAGTTTCAAGTTTCTCTAAACAGAAGCAGAAGACTACACTCTGCTCCGAGACCTTCACCCCCAACACAGTGTAGATCTCACTATGTTTTCAGGTTAATTGACTTAAAAAATAAATAAAAGAGCCCCGTTCAGCAAAGGTTTCTCTTAATTGTGGAAGGTGTAATGGCGGATGAGTAGACTTTGTAAGGAGATGGAAATGTCTCTTATAGTCTTTAGTCATTTCAGTCAGCAGTTGTCTGGTTTAGTCATTTTAAATCATATACTTAATTATTGCAGCCCCCAAATTTCTCATCTTCAAGTTACAAAGAGTAAATAACCTAAAACGAAAAAGCAAACAAAGATAACACCACCAGCTGTGAGGAAGATGAGCATCAGACAAGGAGCACCTGCCATTTCACAGCCCCAGCAAAGCTAAGTACACGGGGCACCTACAAGATTAATCCTGGACTAACCGTAATGCTCAAACGTGCCCCACCATTCTTCAGCCTGTCCTTTATGTCATCCTGGCTACCATTTGCTTTGGAGTAGTGGTTTCCATTCTCATCCAGCCTCCAAACCACTTTGCTGCTGCCTGGATTCATTGCCCGTGTTGAACCTCACAGCAGGTATAGACTGTCTCGCTGGGCATTCTCAAATTCCTGCCACGTAGTCTCATTTTGGGTCCAGCCTTGGAGTCTCTGTCAGAATTTGTCAGGTGCTTTCTTCTGTCTTTACTGATAATCTCTTATAGTTTAAAGCACTGATATCCATAAAAATATTGTGGTATGAGTGCACCTGTAAGTGCAATGATATCCATCAATGATTCAAATCAATCATCGTGTTCATTTGTTTTGAGTACATTAGCCTCAATCACTGATTCCCACTGACTGTAAGTATTTTTTTCCTACACTGCATCACTTATCTCTATGCGTATGTAGACAATAGCCATCTAACGTTTGCTGGAAAGACATGGAAACAGCTTCCCTTACAAGACATCATATAGTCCACATCAACATTTAAAAATAACAAATGCTTTGTTAATGTAAGAACGTATTGACCATTGGAACTGAGTAGGTTGCTCGAGAACTGATTCTTCACTCTGAGGACAGCCCTCGGTTCTCCTCCTGCCAAACCTCCTTCTGAGCCTCTTTTCCCAGGTGGGAAGTGATTGCAGTACAGCTTGTGTTCCTCGAAGTCTTTTCAATTAATGCACTTTACCATTACAAAGATAAAACATCTCCATCTACTATACGGAGATTTCATAATCTTTCCATCATCAAAAATTTGATTCTATGTCTTGCAAATAAATGCATAAATGCATACATCTAGTCTTACGCTTCAAGGACAAAAGTTTGCTCCTCCTTGTTTAAGATAACATTACAAATTTTCTTATAACAACAAATGAGTTACATTGCCAAGCTAAACCCTAGTTTCTCTAGGAGAACTGTAAGTGTATGTAAGCATGTGGATGTGTTTGCTTGGAGTGGGAAGAGGGCAGATCGTGGGAGTCATCCCAAAGATGTCAGAGGAGTCTGTGAACTTACCTGAACAGATGCTTGCTGAATATCTACTACGTGGCAGGCACTTCCAGATGCTGGGGAATACAAAGTTAAACAAATTGTATTTGAATCTGTGCTTAACTGCCATTATTATGATTATTATCATTTGTTATTACTTAATAAATGCTGTCCAACAGGCAGAAATTCCTTTTACAGCACATCAAATCGATCTCCTCAACCCTGTGCAAATGAAAACAAGTTGGACAATGATAGCTGTTTGAAGGTATTACTATTATTATTAATTTGCTAAAAGCTGCATATTTTATACCATAGTACCATTTGCAATTATTTCATTTTCTGGGGTAAAGTGGGATAAATCTCTTCCATTCTTACTATTTTTGCCTTACCTTATTCTTCAGTTTTCAAAGCTATAGATGCCTACACATTCCAAACTTCTTTCTTAATGAAATTTTCAGTCTATCACCATTCCCACTATTCATTACTAAGTGTATAATTTTGTTACCCTCTTAACATATGATGCCCCAAGGCAAAGTTATGGAACGAATAATTGTTTTGAGCAGTCACTATCATCTTTAATTTATCACATTAAATCTATATGATGCCTATAATGAGCTCCAATCTATAGATGAATAAACTGATATTCAGAAGGTAGGAAAGCCATCACTCCATTGTCATAAAGCTCATATATGATGAAGGAAGAATTTGCATCCAGTTTAGTTCTTTTCACTAAACTCTGCTGTATGTAACTAATGGCAGGGATGAAAGAAAGGTGACCGACAGTCATCTGAACACTAGTTGACTGAGCTGTGGAAGGGGCCCATGTAGCCAGGAGAGCTGAGAGTAAAGCAAGACAATCACTACTTCCCTGCACTGTGGCATCCAGCAGGCTCCCGCACTTAAGATTTTATGGTATCATCCTTGCATTAGTTCACATTTCAAAGGTAAAGAGGACTCAAAAACTAAAATGTGTTTTTAAGTAGTTCATTTTTCCTAATCTTGACATCTAATTTGGTAATACTTCACTTAACTAAGAAACATGCCAGCATTGTATTAATTATTCAGCCCTTCCCAGGCTTCTGCAAGCTTTAATTAGTAAAAGAAGTTTTCAGGACAAGTTATAATTTGCATGCCAAGAAATTTGTTTATAAATTATACGGTAAAGGTAAAATTTGGTAGTAAATCAACTCACTTTACAGCTAGATCTGTTACAAGCTAGATTAGCTACAGCTTGTACCTGAATATGCAGCCATGAAATTTGGTGAACATTTTGTTCCATTTTATTCCCAAACCTAGACCTGTGATTAAAATTTTATTTGATTTTTTTTGTTCTGTAAATCTCCATTTGTTATAATAGCACCCCAATTCACAAGCCAAAAAATTTCTGCCCCCAAATTATACTAATATTGTCCTTGTAATCTTAGATATATCCATAAAAATAAAATGGTTATGACCTAGCCTAGTAGAGACTTCCCACTCAGTAGCAAATATAGTATCCACTTAATTAATAGATTTTGAAAGCTGATTTATTTCAGAAGGAACAGACTTGACTTCAATGAAGCCATCTTTGCATGACATAAAGGTCCAGTTTATTTTTTACATTCTCATTTTAACATAAATATGTTTCCAACAATGCACTCTGACTTTCTTATTCAAAATAAAAATTCCTTTATATCCATTTATAAAAAGATTTTACTCAGCTTGCCCTCATACAAGTGGACTATCCAAGGGAGTTCATGCTCTTGATTTTAAATTTTGCTTTAAAAATCATTTCCTCAAAAAATTATATCAGAAATTGATCTTATAAATTTCAACCAATCCCAAAACTAGACCTATGAGATAATATGACCCTACTGTCTCAGTCACCTTCTCTCATTCACAGACATTTTACCTGGATAAAGAACTGGTGTATGGAGAAAGGATGGCAGGGATCTCACTGATAAATAAGTTGAAATCCTGATGTCTTTTATATTTTATAAATATTTCTGTGGTTCAAGAAGAACTTCAACTCCTCAAAGGCCATGGAATTAGAACCAAATGTACAGAGGTCTCAAAGGTGCAGTGTGTCTGGGTTACAAGGGCACTGGGGTTGAAACTGTCCTGCTTTGTATGCTCAAAACTTCCGCCAGTTTAGCATTAAAGCAGCTCCTTCATTTTTTATCTGAGCTGCTTCTCTCCAGAGGACTCTGACATGGGACTTTTGGTCCAGAACAGAAGATGACCCTAGAGATGAATTCCAGACACCATGCTATGTTTAAACCCGCTTTTCTCTCTGGTAACTAGGGTGCTGTCAATTTTCCAAACATGTATGCCTGACTCTTTCTTTCTTTCTTTCCTTAGAAGTTCATCCTGGGAGCACGCCCACCAGTCTTCCATTTTTAACAAGATCATGGTGGTAAACACAGAAATCCTCTCTCCTCTCTCTAGCATCTGCGTCTGTGCACAGACTATTTCTCCTGACTGGTGTATTTTATTAGTTCATTTGTTTTACCTTCTACATAGGACCAATTCCTACACTTTGCCTTTTTCATTTTAGATCAAAAATTAAAAATTACTTTCTTGGGAAATTCCTCCTTGATTGAGGTGATTTAGTTCCTCTTTACTGCCATGGTACCATGCATGTTCACGCTCAAGGACCTGAATTCACCATATTGTAAATGCCAGTTTACAGTTTACAGCTGTGAGAACTGCTCTCTTAAAAAAAAAAAAAAGGAAGAAAGAAAACTCCCATGAGTTAGGACTTCCAGGATGGCGAAGTAAGCAACAAATCATCTCCCCCAAAACCATAATAAAACTGGACAAAATTGCCAAAAAATCACTCTGTCAGGACTCTGGATATTGACCAAAGCAAACATTGAACTAAAAAGTGGTAATTCACAAAAAAAAACAGGATTTCGTGTGAGAAGAGCAGGAGTGTGTGGTGTTCTTGCCTGGAGCTTCTCCCATTCCCCACACACTGGGTCAGTGTGACAGTTCTACCGGGGGGACAAGTTGGGACAATCAGCAGTTTCAGTGCCAGAGGAGCCTGCCTTGATTTAAGTACAGCACATAAGACAGCACGCTCAGCAGCACTATCAGTAATAATAGCAATACCGATGGCCAATCAATAGAGAAGAAGAGTGACGCGCGAGGACAAGGTTGTAGGGTTGGTTCAGGCAAAGAAGAGATTGACAGACTGGCCAGAAACTTATCAGGGAGATGTAAGAAATGAGACAGCCCCAGGGGTGTCAGATGAATGCCTGGCTGACCAATGTACTATTCAGACACAAGGGTGATCCTGGGAAGCCGGGCTAAAAATAATAATAATAAAAAATATGCTTTTTTTAAACTGAGCAGAAACATCACCAGTCACACACCATGGGGAAATAGATTCCATAGGTTTACTCCAGGAAAGTTACTACACAAACAAAAAATAAACTCAATAATTCAACAGCAATAACTTTCAAGGGATAAAATATCAGAATCCACTGTTGCTAAACTATTTTATCAAAAATGTTCAGTTTCCAATAAAAAATTAGGAGATGTGCAAAGAAACAGTAAAGTTCCTATATTCAGGAAAAAACAAAATCAGGCAATAAAAACTGTCACTGAGAGGGCTATAGGTCAGCTACTTTAAGAATATTGAAAAATGAAAAAACTACAAAAGACTATCGTAAAGAATTAAAAGAAACCATGACAAAAATGACTCAAAAGTAGAGAATCACATCAAAGAGAAAAATTATTTTAAATAAGACCTAGTGAAAATTTTAGAGTTGAAAAGTATGATAACTAAAACTTAAAAAATTACTATAATTAACCAATAGTATATTCTGGATGGCAAAAAAAAATAAACTATAACAATGCTTTACAAACTCTCTCAGAAAACACAGGAAGGGAGACCACTTTTCAACTCATTCTATAAGGCCAGCATTAACCTGATATCAAAGCTAGACAAAGACATTACCAAAATATAATAAAATTATAGGTCAATATCCTTGAATAACATGGACACAAAAATTCTAACAAATATTAGCAAACTGAATCCAGCAACATATTAAAAGGATTAAAAAATATGATGAAATGAATTTTGACGAAGTGATCAAGGTGTCATGATCATTTAGATAGAAAGTCATAAGTAATCCATATAAAAAAAATTGCTAGAATTTGGTTCAGCAAGGTCATAAGATACATTTCTTGACAAAAATCAATTAAATTTCTACATACTGGTAACTAACAATCTAAACATAAAATTAAAATAATTTCACAGTAATATCAAAATGATGTATACTTAGATATAAATTTAATTTCTAAAATTATATGACTTTACTGAAAATCATAAAATGTTAAGTGAAATTAAACAATATCTGAATAAATGGATAGATGTTCCAAGTTTATGGATTAGAAGATTCAACACTGTTAAGATGGCAATTCTCCCCAAATTTATCTGTAGATTTTACACAATTCCTATCAAATCCCAGTAGGCTGTTTTGTAGAAATTGACAGGCTTATGCTAAAATTTATAAAGAATGTAAAGACACAGAAAAGGCAAAACAATTTTGAAAATGAAGAAGTTGGAGGAATTACAATAACCGATTTCAAAACTTAACTATAAACATAAAAAGTAATCAAGACAATGTGGTACTTGTATAAGGATAAACATTTACAGAGGCATTTTACCAAGATATATACATGGCTAATATGTACATGAGAAGATGCTCAATATCTTTAGTGTTTAGGAAAATACAAATCAAAACCACAATGAGATACCACTTATAATCACTAGGATAGATATAATTTAAAAAAAGAAAAAGAAGAAAGGAAAAGGAAAAGCATTGTCAAGGATGTGGAGAAATTGGAACCCTCATCTATTGCTGGTGGGAATGTAAAATGGTACAGCCACTTTGGAAATAGTTTGTCAGTTTCATCGAAAAGGTAGTCATGAACTTATTAACGACCCAGCAATTCTACTCATGATTATCTAGTCAAGAGAAACGAAGACATATGTCCACACAAAGACTGGCACATGCATGTCCAGAGTAGCATTAGACATAATAGCCAACATCTAAAAACATTCCAAACGTCTGTCAATTGGTGAATGAATAAACAAGATGTGGTACGCCATTCAATAGAATATTATTCATCAATACCAAGAAACTACTGACACATACAACAAGACGGATGAGCCTCAAAAACATAATGATCAGAGAAAGAAGCCAGAAACAGAAGTCTACGTATTGCTTAATTCCATTGATATGAAAATATCATGACAGACTAATCTACAGGACCAGAAGCAGAGCAGTGGTCCCCAAGGCTGGGGACGGGAGCCAGGATTTGACTGCAACTGGGCTCAGGTGAACATCTAGGGGTCACGGAAATGCTCTGAAACTAGATTGTGCTGATGCAGCACGACTCAATTTATTTTTTAAAAAAATCATTGAATTGAACACCTCTAATGAGTCGAGTTTATAGAATGTAAATTATGCTTCAATAAAATTGTAAAAATAATAAAATACCCAGCAAGAGTTAGAGTGTGGGGAGGTAAAGATGAAAACTATTAGGCTATGTGTTGATCATTGTTTAAGCTGAATGACGGGTAATGGCGGTTCCTTATACTATCCTTTCTACTTTCATCTATGTTTAAAATTTTTCATAAGAAAAAGTAAAACAAAACCAAAAACTAGCAAGCTCTGTTGTCTTTTTCGTGGAGATACGAAGAAGCAAACGAGCAAATAATGTAGTACAAATAAGTATTCTTCCTTGAGGAAAGGACTGATTGTAATCCTTGCAACATTAAAGAGCATGATAATTAGCTGTCTTCACTGGAGGCTTATTTAAGAGCTGGTTAAGGGTAGTGTGTATGCAAATTAACCAGACTGCTTTCTCCTCCTTATTACAGTGTGTCAGACAATAGCACTTATTGTCCCCAGACAAACAAATAGGCACCATGACAATCAAGGGCAGGGTTAGCAATTCCTGACTTACAGATTCTTCTTAAAATTTCTAGGGATTAGGCGAAAGCACCTTCATTGGACTCCCTATGTACTGAGTATATTCACTTTTATTTACACTTTCTCATTTATTCTTCATGGCCTCAAGTGTGTATTCCACATCACAACCCTGAAAAGCAGAACTTATTGTCATCATTTTTTTCCAGATGAAAAGGCTGATCCTCACCAAAGTTGTTACTGTTGCTAAATCATTCGAGGAATTAAGTGGCTATTAAGCCAGAGATAGGTTGAAATTTATAACACCCACCTCAAAAGCAAGTAGTTTTTCTAATATGTATATACACATGTATATATGTGTGTATATATATATGTATTTGTGTGTGTGTATGCATGTGTGTATGTGGAGGCACATACACACATCTTCCTACTTCCTAATGCCAACTTTCAAGGACCACAATGCTCTCCCAGCTCGTACTCCTACCACCAAACTCCCCCACACATATTCCTCACAGAAGTACTCAGACCTGCGTGAGTATACGAGCACACACAAACGTTCAGATGTGTTGGGTTCTTTTTCCAAAAGGATGGCGGAAGAATTGCTGGATAAGGCAGCGGAAAAATCAAGATGGTGTTCACCCAAAGAGAAAGCCCAGAGACACCCTAGGCTGTGATTTACACAGCACATTAGGTCTTAAGAAGTTAAAGCTGGGGTTTCTACCAGCTGGCTTTTCTGCAGCGATGGTCGCTGCCATGGCTGTGTCTCCGATGGAAGTTTTGTCTGGCGCCCACGCGGGCCTCAGGAAAGCCCTGTGGTGTGTGATGCATCAGACTGGCCAGATCTGTGTGCTTTTGTTGTAGTTCTGAGTTAAGTTGGGGACCCTGTGGTTTTTCTCCTGGAATCCAGCTTTCTAAGGCTGCTCTAAGTCGGTGACATCTCTCCTGTCCTGAATATGTCCTGGGACATTCTACACTGCAACCCATCTGTCTCACCCTGGAACGCTGTACTATTAAAGAGAGAAAGTGATCCTTCTTTTAGTCATCACAACGTGGAGGACAGAGGGTGTCCTCCAAAGTTTTGTGTTTTTTTGATTCATATAAATAACATTTATTTATCCAATTACAATTGTTAGGCATTTAAGTTCAAATATTTTATTATTATAAATAATGCTACAATAAATATCTTTGTAAATATAACTTTGCACATTTATGTGAATCAATATTTAGGATAAATTTCAGAAATTGAAATACTGTCCATGGAATGCATATTTTACAATTTTATCGTGACAACATTTAGACCAATTTACATTCCCATCAGTAGTGAATGAGTATGAATGAGGGTGTTTCTCTGCAAACTCATTAACACCCAGCATTACAATTTTTTTTAACTTTCTCCATCTCTGGTCTTCGACCCACACCATGTCTGCCTTCATTCCAAGTCTTGCTTCATTTCTCTTTCTGATGGTCCTCCTTCCTTTTCTCCCTCCCCAGGTTTTCCCTGGATCTCTTCTATCTCTGTCATTACTTCTGCTGAGGCCCCAGCTCCACCCTCATCTGGCAGCGCCACTGGTTCAGGTAATGAACACATTCTTCCCAGCTGTGTCCTGGAAGAGACAGAACTATGGATATTCTGTCTCTCCTGGAGAAGCTTTAGATATTTCTTCAGAGTAGCAAAACTAAAACAAAGAAACATTTTAAAAAGTATGTTACTATTAATTTCAAAATGTCCATGTGTTAATATGTTAACATCACTTGTGTCTTTTTATTACACTTTTGTTATAAACCCCCTCCTCATCAGGAAGTAAATGGTGAAGATAGAAAGAACTTTCCAGCCCCATACTCATTCCAACAATATCTACTGAGCACTACCCACTGTGTTTCAGACACTTTCCTAGGACCAGGATTTCACAGATGTATCAGGTAGAGCCACTACCCTCAAAACTTTACATTTGTTGGGGCGGGGGGGGGGGTCGTCAAGAAAACAGACAAGTATAATACAATGTGATGCAAGCTGTGATAGAATTAAGTGCAGTGCATTGTGGGAACATAGGGTGCAGACTACTTTGTTTGGCTTCTGTTGGGATATAAGGGAGGGCTACTGGTCAGCTCCAGATTTATTTATTCATTTAAGATACATCTACTAAGTGCCTGCATTGTCATTATCACTACTAGGTCCTGGAAGTACAGATATGAATGAACTCAGGCTCTGACTTAGAAAATTTCAGAACCTAATTGGGGAAGCAAAAAGGTGAAAAAAATCACCTATGTCAACAATTTTTGTTCAATTTTCTCTAATCCTACAGTTCCTACAGTAATCCTTGGAAAAGATTAACTGATAAGAAATCCAATTGCTATAATTTCCATTAAATGGCTTTTCCTTTTCCAAAAGGATGCACTAAGCCTGAACATTTTCATCTGTAAACATTACCTACCTCACCAGTTTGTTGTGAGGCTAGACCAAGGTAATGCCTGTAAAGAGGGCAGTAATAGTCTTTTTATTAATGTTAAACATAGTTTTATTAATATTATTATTTAGATACAGCATGTTATCACAAGTTATCTGCTCTAATGAGAGTTAATATTCAACACAACTTAGACCTGATAATTGAATAAGCTTCAATTTTAGTATGAAACATACTAAGCAAGTAGTTGATTCTTCCATCAGTTCAGAATCAAACACAATAAGCATTTTTTCCAATAAATTTATCCAATAATAAAACAGTTTCAAGTATCACAATCACTATTCATTTGACCAGACTCAGTTTATTAGAAGTTTGTAGAATACCCTTGGACCAAAGTTGATACAAGGATTATTTTGTCTCTTGATGAATGTTGGTCTAATTAAACATACACTGCTCTGCCCAGAAGAGATGGTGGGATCATTTCAATGTGAATTAATTATTAGAGCATTAGAAAATTATAAAACCTTTATAATCTCAGAATCGTCAACATTGTTCTTCCTTGTCTCAAACATTTAAAGAATTCTAAGGGGCAGATATAGGCCTAGTATAGTTTAAAAAAATAATAATGGTAATAATTAATCTTCAGAGATTAGGTAGAATTGAATTCAATTCCATACTCTGAAGCAATAGCTATTTTTTTCTTAACATGTTACTGATGTGCCACATATGCTGTAACACCTCTTGGGTTGTTTTGTAAACTTTCCATAAGTCTGGAGTTACAATTTAAAGAATTAATAATTGCGGATATTTACAGATCTTATATATCAAATGCTTTTAGAAAAATATAAATTTCAGCAACAAAAACATTCTCCCCCTCAGCCTGATTATGTTGACTGTATCTCTAATAATTTTGTTTGCATGTATTTACATAATCCCTTGTTTACATTGCCAGAAGCAGCAAAATTAAATAAAAATTGATGGTTCTTTTGAAAACTTTGATTTGTTTATTTCTTTTGCAGCTCTAGAAAGAAGAACTCGAGGGATTGTGCTGTTGGAATCATCTAAAAGCTGTGCCTAAGGTTCCCTTATCTCACTTACTTGTGTCTACAAGTACAATAATATACTGCTGATTTCTGAGTTTTTTCCCCTTTTAAGCCTTGAACTTGTGTGACTTCTCCCTAGAGATGAAATATGTTTTAAAACACTACTACTAATAAAGCTGACTGTTTTAAATGAGTCGATTAGTTTTAAATTAAAGAGAGAGAGAGCAGGGGCCGGCCGGTTGACACAGCGGTTAAGTTCGCACACTCCACTTCAGCGGCCCATGGTTCACAGGTTCGCATCCCAGGCGCGGCCAGATGCACCACTTGTCAGCCATGCCATCGCGGCATCCCATATAAAGTAGAGGAAAATGGGCACGGATGTTAGCCCAGGGCCAGTCTTCCTCAGCAAAAAAGAGGAGGATTGGCAATGGACATTAGCTCAGAGCTGGTCTTCCTCACAAAAAGGAAAAAAGAGAGAGAGCAAGGAAGATTCTATAACCTCATTCTTTCTAAAACAGAAAATATTCTTATCTTATGCATTCATATAAATGCATGTCCTGATTGATATATGTCCATTTATGACCCATGGGCATCATTAATACACCAAGCACACACTGATTTCTTTCTCATATTTACCTTTTATTGCTATGTTTTCTCTTGAGTAATATTTTTGCTATTGAGTTGAAATATTCTGGGCCCTTGAAATTCAACTCTACTGTCCACATACATTCCCTCAGAAAATCTGTCAACAAAAACACAATAATTACAATGAGGTAGAGTTTGATACAATATATTTAAGCACTGTAACAGAATTATGTTAGAAATTGTCAAACTTCCCCTAACTGAAGATATTTAAAGAGGGATTGGATTAACTCAGTCAAGTAGGTGAAAGACTTGTACACTGAAAACTATGAAACATTGCTGGAAGGAACTGAATAAGTGAATGGAAAGGCATCCCATGTTCATGGATTGGAAGACCTAATAGTGTTAAGAAGGCAATACTTCCAAAGTGATCTACAGAATCAATGGACTCTGTATCAAAATCCCAATGGCCTTTTTTGAGCAAATGGAAAAACTGATCTTACAATTCTTATAGAATTGCAAGGGGGTCTACAAAGCCAAAAAACACTGGGGGGAAAAAGGATAAAATTACAAGACTCATGCTCTCCTGTTTCAACTGTTCTGCAAAGCTACAGAAATCAAAACAGTATGGTACTGGCCTAGAGATAGACATATAGATCAATGGAATAGAACTGAAAGTCCAGAAATAAACCCATACATCAATGGTCAATTGATCTTCAACAAGTGCCAAGACCATCCAATGGGGAAAAAAAGTGTTTTCAACAAATAGTGTTGGAAAACTGGATATCTCTGCGTAAAAAATAAAATGAAGTTGGATGTTTATCTCACACCCTATAAAAAATTAACTCAAAAAGGATCAATAACTTAAATATAAAAGCCAAAATTATAAAACTCTTAGAAGAAAACATAAGGGTAAATCTTTATGACCTTATATTTGGAAATGATGTATTGACTGTGACACAAAAGCACAAACAACAAAAGGAAAAATAGATAAGTTGGATTTCATCAAAATTTTAAAATTTTGTCCATCAAAGTACAGTATCAGGAGAGTGAAATACATTCCACAGAATGAGAGAAAATATTTGCAAATCATATAACTAAGTCTCTAGTATCCAGAATTTATAAAGAAACCTTACAACTTAGCAACAAAAAGGCAAAAAAAAAATTTAATGGGCAAAGGATTTGAGATTTATCCAAGGAGGATATACAAATGACCAATGGTGTATGAAAAGGTGTCAATGTCATTTGTCATTAGGGAAATGCAAATTAAAACCACTATGAGTGTCCAGCTAACACCGACTAGGATGTCCATAATTTTAAAAAGAATAGGAGATAACAAGGGTAGGCAAGGGTCAAGAGAAACTGAAACCTTCACACGTTACTGGTGGGAATATAAGATGATGCAACCACTGTGGTAAACATTTTGGTGGCTCCTCAACACCCTCAGCATACAGTTACCATAAGATGCAGCAATTCCACTCCTATGTATACACCCGAAATAATTGAAAACAGGTGTTCAAACAAAAACTTGTACACCAATGTCCAGAGCAGCTCTATTCACAATAGTCTGAAGATGGAAACGACCTAAATGTACATCAACTGATGAATGGGTAAACAAAATGTGGTCTCTTTGTACAATGGAATATCATTCAGCCAGAAAAAGGAATGAAATACTGTACAAGCCACATCAGGGATGAACCTTAAAAACATTGTACTAAGTGAAATAAGACAGATGTACAAGAGGACAAATATTGTATGACTCCACTTAGATGACATATCTAGAACTGTAAAATTCATAGAGACAGAAAGTAAATTAGTGGTTGCCTGGCACTAGATGGAGGAGAAAATTGGGAGTGACTGCTTAATAGGTCTGGGGTTCTGTTTGGGGTGATGAAAATTTTTGGAACTAGGAGGTGATACCGGTTGTACAACATTGTGAGTGTACTGAATTCCACTAAACTGTACTGTGGGAAAGAAGCACCTAAACAAGTGCAGTACAGGATTTTGTAACTGATTGGATAATATTTAAAATGCCGTGGGAGTGCTGAGAAAAGAAGACTCAGTTCTTCCTGGATGAGGGAGGTATTGACTTAGGAAGAATAGCAAGAACTGTAATTTTGTGATAATAATGAATAAGAAATAGTATTCCTTCTGTTAGAAATGCAGGGAAAAGATATTTCAGGTAAGAGAAACAAATTAGAACAGAACAACAGTCAACCTGTGTACAGGTACAGGCAGGAAGCAAAAATATGTATAGTGAACTTGATGAAGGCATTCGTTGTTGTAGGAAGAGCTGATAGCTTACAGATGTTAAATTATTTAGTGTTCATAACAGCCCAAACAGGGAGGCACAATTACCTTTGTTTCTGTTTTACAAAAAGCAAAACTGTGACTGAAAAGAGATGAGTATTTTCCCCCAAATCACAAAGCCAGTCAATGTTGACACTGCAATCTAACCCAAGTCCATACAAGGCCAGCGTGTGTTCTTGTCACCGCTATTCTCACTGTGCTGCAAAGCATTTGGAATTGAAAACTGAGACACAGGCAGCGACTGGATGAGGTCAACTAAGATGTGCTAAGTTGTTGGGACCTTACCTTCTAAGAAATGAAAGCAATTGAATGTATTTTGTACGGGGGTAACCGAGTGTGACTTGGAAATATTGCTCCGGCGGCAACGTGGAGAAAATGAGCCAACATCCACTCAGATGTCTCACTCTGCTCACCTGTCGGGATGCTTTGGCATCAGGGGAAGGAAGAAAAAGGAAGCACAAATGAGGGGAGAGGAACTACCATTCGACACATGCGTATTCCTTGCACCTTACATCCAGTCTTTTTTTAAATTCCAACAATGATTCAGAAGGTTTAGAATTATATTTTCCATTTCATGATGAGGAAACTCAGTCTTAGAAATTTTAAATCCCCTGTGTAAATCACCAAGCTGGAAAGTCATGGATTTGGGATCAAACCCAGGCCTTTTTACCACCAAAGCCCAGGCTCATTTAACCACGTCATGACATCTAAACCATTTTCTGGTTTTACAAATGGTGCTCAAACTGCAAAATAGTGAGAAGGAGGAAGACACTGCATGTGTGGGTTCAACAAGCTTCAATGAGTATTTCACCGTAGAAGTACCTTCAGTGTTGACTGGGATGAAAACTTTTCTTCTATTCCTTTCTTTTGACTTAATTAAGTACAGTTTGATCTATCATGTCAATCTCTCTGCTGGTGTAACTGTGAAGTGACTGCTGTTTTCACACTCACCCATCAAGTTTTACCGGGTCTTTTTAGCTCGTGAACCCGATTGCCCATTTCTTTGTCTGCCTGACCACCAACTAAAACTAATTCTATTTATCACTACTTATTTATCCTCATAAGAAAAGAAACACTTTGAGTCATCAATAAATGTATACTTATTGTTCCCATTCTTTTGCATATGCTGCATTTCTTATCTACTCTGCCTTCCCATGTGTCAAGTCACCTATTTCACTTTGCCATGTGGCTCTCATCCTAGCCATCTTTTTATGTTTGCTTGTTTTCTCTTTCAAGGAAGAACATTTTGACACATTACTCAGAACTTATAAGGGCTTAAATGATTTACTTAAAAAAAAATCTCACAATTCTCATAACCATTATCTTGGTAGATATATTTTTGAGTTTTCTGAATTTCAGTAAAAAAAACAAACTTATCAGAACCTCAACTTCAGTTCCAAATGACTAATTATCATTGCAATAATCTATCCCTTATTTTCACAACTGGCCATCTTAGATTAATGAGTTATAATTTAGAAAACCTCTCATACTCTCAAGAAGCATGTTGCAGTTGGAGAAAGTGAAAATAATGCTTTACCACTCTAGAGATAGGCACTAATAAAGGTGGAAAACAGACAAATAAATAAATAAGCAAGGAAAAAATCCCAAAAACATGATCTTCCGAAAGGAAAATAAAGAGAAAAATATATTTACCATTTTAAGAGTAAAACTATTCAATAAAAAATAGTAAATTTTGCGTAGACACGGAAAAATATGAACGTTCCAAATGTTATGAAGCAGCTCTGTGAATTCCTGGGGGAATCTGCAGGGTCCTGACGTAGTAGGTTTGGGATTGTGCCTGGGGGTCTACTCAGCAAGCTTTGAGGTGATTCCTGTTGACCATGTGTGTTGAGAACCACTGACCTACTTAGGATAACAACCTGGAAAACAGAGCTCTCGGAGCTCTTCTCCGTGTTATCTGTCTCTCCTTGGGTCACAGCAATTCAGGTCACTAGTTACAGTTGTTTGGAAATGCTGCTGCTATGTACTCAGGGACAGATTCAGTGTTCATGAGAATGAACAGGCACTTGAGGGTATTTGAAAAATATAATCATAGGGCTTACAAGGAGATGGAAAGGCAAATAGCCTGCGGAATCACACATGGAATCAGCTGTGGAAAATATCTTTGTCCAACTGCGGATTATAGCACCAAATGGACTCAGAATCAGAGAAAATTGAGACAGAATATGTATTCAGTTTAAAAAGTAGCTGGATGCTTGATTAAACATTGGCGCTGGTTTCTTAATCGTCCAAAAGGTGAAAAAAATCTTTTAGGCAGTCTGATTCAACATAAAACTCATTGCACTAGGATTTGGAAGCCATGGGTTAGCATCTTAGTTAAATGCTTGGTTTTATCCTCTCCTTTGTGGTCTTAGGATCCTCTTCATTGATTCATGCATCTGTTGAGGTTATGTGCAATGTTTTCTTCACCACCTCAAG
Source organism: Tapirus indicus (assembly GCA_031878705.1). Taxonomy (NCBI): domain Eukaryota; kingdom Metazoa; phylum Chordata; class Mammalia; order Perissodactyla; family Tapiridae; genus Tapirus; species Tapirus indicus. The sequence continues at coordinate 3,659,834 of CM062923.1, read as the reverse complement.
CCAGCTAACACCCATGGGTGGGTTGACCATCCCCGTGAGTCTTTCTTCTCTTTGGGTCCTCTAGTACTAGGTAAGGTTGAAGGTGTTGAGGAGTCACACCCTTGCAAAGGCCTGACCAATGGCTGCAAAGAACACCAATCTCAGTGGTGGGTTGTCATTAAAGAGACTGATGCTGACATAGGGAATTGATCTAAGTTACACAACAGATGCAGGCGAACGTGTCACAGCTACAGGAATATCGTTCCAGGAGGTGATTGTAATTGTTGCATCTTGAACATCTATCTAAATGACATTTTTTATAATTTATATATTGTCTACAAAGAATACCATGACTGGTTAGGTTTGTGTAACATACATACATTTATATCACTTTTGAAATAGATTGTATTAAGACTGCATTGGATGAGCTGAATTCTCTGTGGGATTTACAAGCCGACAAGTTGAGAAGAGCATTGGAACAAAGATTAGCTAAGGATCTTTCAGACTAAATGTTTAAAAATCTATTATTCTAGATTTTGGTGATATGATAAATGCTTGAAATGCTGCCTCCTCTATTATATCTACGGTTATCTTGATATTTAGTTTGGTGTAAGGAATCCTTGAAATAGTTTCATAAGTGGATTCTAGGTAAATTATTTTATAAAATTACACAATTAAATACACAAATTTAAAATTCTTAATGGGCTTCCTGTTTCAGTTCAGAGATGTAGAGAACTGGAAAGTGTGTCACCCTCCCCCTTACAACAAGAAAAAAGCTGAAAAAATTCAAATTAATGACCTCTCTTGAATTCATCAGAGAACTGATGTCACAGGAAAAACAACTTGCCCAAAATATGGGGAGAGATAGCAACTATAGTGAGAAACAGGTTCCAGGCGATTGCAAACCTAGGGCAGACCCCACCAGACAAGAATAAGCAGTAAGAAAATTCAGCTACATTTTTAATAAATGCTTCAAGGCAGAATATGGGCTACCATGAGAGGTGAAGTCTCTAAGGACCAGTCTTCAGGGTGTTTTATCTCATTTGCAGGCTTTTCCTGCATGAATCCAAGCAGGCACTCGTGCAGAAGAAAGGGATAAATTTAAGAGGGTTTCCAAGTTGCTGACTGGAGAAGGGCAACAGCAGTCAAGGCCAAAATTCTTCCCAGACTTATCTTCCTTATCTCCCCTAAGAAACGAAAACCTTAATCTTCAGGGAAAGAGGAATGAAACCTGCCACCTTAGCGAATTATGGAAATCCATTGCAGTAAGAAGGAGGAAATAGGAGAAAAAATCTGTACCTCTGGGTGCAGCATGAATACACACCTGTCCCAGCAGGGAGCATATGTGATCTCTGTATCTTCCTCCCAATTTTGCTGTGATCCTAAAACTTCTCTAAAAAAATTAAGTCTAAATAAAAAAAAAATCTTGTGTTCACACAAAAACTTATACACAATATTTATAGCAGCTTTATTGATAAGTATCAAAAATTGGAAGAAATCAAGATGCTATCAATGGGTTAATGAAAAAAATTAGGATATACACATTCAATAGAATACTATTCAGAGCTAAAAGAATGAGCTATTAATTCACGCAAAAACACGGATGAATCTTAAATGTTTACTGGATAAGAGACTGCAGACATTTTGGGGCCGGCCTGGTGGCATAGCAATTAAGTTTGCACATTCCACTTTGGTGACCCGGGGTTCACCAGTTCGGATCCTGGGCATGGACCTACTCACTGCTCATCAAGTAATGCTGAGGCGGCGTCCCATGTAGAAGAACTATAACTCTATGATACACAACTATGTACTGGGGCTCTGGGGAGAAAAATGAAAAAGAGGAAGATTGGCAACAGATGTTAGCACAGGGCCAATCTCTCTCAACAAAAATAAAATTGGAATGTCCTCCTGCATTTAAAAGAAAAAAACAGGATTCAGACATTTATATGTCATCCTGGGAAAGACAAAACCATAAGGGGGAAAGACAGGTAGTGATTGCCTTGGTTTGGGGGAGAGGAGAGCGGTTGACAACACAGAAAACAGAAAGGAAATTTTAGGGTGATGGAACATCCTGTATGGTACTCAGTAGAGTGGTGGCTTTATGAGTTTATGCATTTGTCAAAGCACCTAGAAATCTATGAAAAAACACTGAATTTTACTCAAAGAAAATGAAGGAAGTTAAGCTGGGATTTCAGGGGAACTCAGAAGGAAGTTCAGCCTGTTATAAATAAATCTGACATTATTGCAAATGTATGACATAACTGCACTGAAGGGGTTGGGGAAAATAACTTTGGGAATTTTTCTTGATACTGTAAGGGTAAAGAAAAAGAAGTGCACACAAACACTGTAAACTTGTTAGTAAATTTATCCTTCACAGGGGTACATATTAGCAACTTTGAGACTACTTTACATTTATCCTAGTGTTAAACAAACAAGTAAATATATTGTAGATAATGAGAGCTACATGACTCACTGACAGAGAGAAAGGTACAAATAAGCAAGAGAGGAAGGTTAGAATGAAACCTTGTGGTGCTGGATTAGAATCAGAGATATAAATGTGGGTTCATGTTTATTTCACTATGTATATAAATAGAAAGACAAAAACATAAATATAGACGTGTGTGCACACAGGTTAGTATACATGCATATATTTCCTAGCTCTGTCTTCTGAGAGGGCCTAAAAGCAAGGACACCCCAATGGCAATGAGCACACCTCATGCTTAGATCTTGGTTTCTAAATTCTCCAGTAAAAGGTAACCACGGTTCCTTGCAGGAAAGACAGAATTTTTTTGTGTGTGTGAGGAAGACTAGCCCTAAGCTAACATCCGTTGCCAATCCTTCTCTTTTTGCTGAGGAAGACTGGTCCTGGACTAACATTGGTGCCCATCTTCCTCTACTTTATATGGGACGCTGCCACAGCATGGCTGACAAGCAGCACATCAGTCCGTGCCCAGGATCTGAAGCTGCGAACCTGGGACGGTGAAGCATGTGAACTTAACCACTAGCCACCGGGCCAGCCCCAGGAAAGACAGATTTTAAAGTTAGGGCAGGGAAAATAAAAGATAATCACGGAATATCTTGTCAGGTCAGAAAGTGAGACAAAGCAAAAAAGGGGTAGGGGTCAAGTCAAAATGTAACAGCAGACAACCTGGTAGGACAGCCAATCACAGAGCTAGAACAGTTGGAAAAACAAAAGAATTAACAATATCATGCATGATTGTAACCCAGAGAATAAAATAAATGTCCAAGAGTCTGAATCATATAAATACATGCTTGAATAAATAATGGAATGAATGGGAAAGAAAGGACAACTATTTTTACAGAATTCCGATTAATAAATGTAGAAAGAATGAGGCAAATAGAAAATTACCATTAGAACACCATAGTAATAATTACTTCAGGCAAGATTCATTGATGAATGCTGTAATTAGTGGACAAAATTTTAAAAAGAAACAGAAAATTTTCATAGCCTCAGAATCTCTCCCACAAAATATGTATTAATTGCTGTGGTGGTTTAACATATGTCTACAGATGTTTTGATAATTCTTCCTCTAGAAGGTGAAGCTTAATTCCCCTTTTTTGGGTGTGAGATGCACTTAGTGACTGGCTCTAGAACATACAGTATGAAAAGGAAAAACATTAAATTTCCAGTGGGGAAATCACACAGAAACCACTTAAAGAAGTGATGAGGGTCAATTTGACATCAAATACCACAGTTACAGTGCAATTTGTAGATCACATCACCTCCGTGATCTAGCAATCTTCGGTAATCTTCTCAAAAATCCAGTAGTTCAGCCTAATTATGAGAAAATATAGGGCACACCCAATTTGAAGTACACCTACAAAACACCTGACTAGCATTCTTCAAAATTGTCAAAGTTATAGAAAACAAGGAAAAACTGAAAACCTGTCACAGATGGGAGGAGATGAAGGACACATGATGAATGCATGCAATGGGAGATCATCGATGGAATCTTGCAACTGAAAAAGGATATTAATGGAAAAAACTGGGGAAATGTAAATAAAACCTGCACATTAATTAATATTATTGCAACAGTGTTACTTTTTTAATTTTCTTAATTACATAATATGTTAATATCAGGGAAAATTGGGTGAAGTGTACATGGGAACTCTCTGTACTGTTTTTGCAAGTTTTCTGTAATCTAGTATTATTTCAAAAGAAAAAATTTTAAATTATTCATACTAAAATCTGTGAATGTATAATTATTCTTTTCTTCACTTATTCATCATTTTCATTGTTCAAATGTTTTAAAATACTTATTATATGTGAAGTACTTATTTATTCATTTATTGAGTTCCTATATGCCAAGCAGTAGAGCTTGCAAAGAGATAATAACCATACAATGGGAAAATTAGCATAGAAACATTGGTTTGGGGAAAACAGAGGAAGCTTCCTCTATTTAGAAGGTTCTGCTGTACCTTCCTACGGGGTGAAATTTAAACTGGATTTGAGGAAGTTTACTAATGTAAGAGAGGACGAGAATGCCAGGAAGGAAGAACAAATGGGTAAGGACACAGATTTGAAAGAATATGGCCTGCTGAAGGAGTCACTTTCTCGGGACGATAGAATAGCAGTGCCAGGGGCTGAGTGAAGAGCTAAAAGACTCAAGATACTGCTTCTACTTCAGCCTCTAAACTTGGTGCAAATTGTGGAAAGATCTTCATCCTGGGAAAAGTGAAGAGCAACTGAAGAAGGTGAATGAAAATTTGGTCAGATTTGTCTTTTATCGAGGTCTTCCAGGCTGCAGGGTGGAGACAAGAGAGTATGGAAGACGTCGAGATTAGCTACACATTAGAAGATACTGAGATTTAGTGAAAGTATGAATAAAAACATGATTGAAGTGGAAAGAAAAGGAAATATTTGAGATTTCTGAGGTCATATGATTGTTGATCAGTTAGATGTGGGGGGGTTGCAGCATAAGGATTGGTTAAGGATTTTCTCCACATTTGTAGTACCTCCTGATTCCCCTAGGTGGTTTCTCATATGATCAATTAGTAATTGTTTTCAACAAACTATCCTTTTCTATTTTGTCTTGATATATCTTCTACTTCTCTAGCCAACATTATAATCACTTTGGACCCACACTGTGAAGATATTAGGAAATGTGAATTTAAGATGTCATTTACCAATTAAACTTCTCTATTTGGAGGATACTTCCTTCCCTTTTTACTACTTAGGGAAGTATTCAGAGTTGTGGTCCATGGTCCTATTTGCGTGAACGTGCTTTCCCTGAAACAGGTTCTGCCTCAGGACTTACTTCCATTTCAGCCTCTAAATGAGCGGTGGGTGCTCTCCCACACCCACCTCCACTCCCACGCTCTCATGCACCCAAGATTTCCATGTTTCTTAAAATGAGTGTGCTTCCAAAAGTGTGAGGTAGGAAAAAGCTAGGCTAGTGTCCTGTTAGTTTTGATTTTACAAAAGAAAAAAATATATATTATATATAATAAAGTAAAATTTAAAATTATACACACACACACATACACATACTACATTGGAGTTCAAACTCCAGTAGACACTGCTGGATTAGAGCAAACTTTTTTTCAAAGCCCAAATCCAGTTGCCTTAGAGTCTTTCCGGAGTAGATGTGCTTTGAAATAGATGCATCTGCCTTGAATGAAAATAAACTGAAGATCAACTGTATTCCACCAGTGGAAACTATTTGAAGTTGTTCTAAAACAATTTCTTGCTGGATGGCTTGCTTCAAGGCAATCTATGGCTTTCTCAGGGATCTTGCTCACACTTCAATTCTTCAACAATGGATTGCTGAACTTGCCTCAGAGTTCTAGCTTTGAAATACATCAAGCTGAAAATGGCTGAGAAAATGCACATCACCAGACTTCAGGGCTTTAAAGAAGTGTCAGAAACCGTGGATTTCAAATCCAACATGAACAGCAAATGATTCTCTCAGATACTGTGTGTTTTCACATCTGTGAGGGCTATCTCCAAACATCTAATTATCTAATATGGTCCATATTTTCACCTGTAAATACATGATGTTTGTCAAATTGGAAAACACTGTTAATACTAGCTATAGCTTGGTGATGTAAGAAATTAAACTGAGTGAGAAGAAAAGCAAGTGGAAAGAAAAATATTTCTAGAGTCATCTAGAAAACATTTCTCTCCACCACCCAGCATCTCTGCATGGTTTCTCCAACAATTTTTAAAGTACACACCTTGGTTTTGTAGTTGTTTGTTAACCTTGGACTGATTCAAATATTTGAGGTCAAGAAGTCCCCCCTTTTTGTAATAAATTAAGTTGTATTCTAAGGCAATTTAAAAGCAACTCATCTTCCTCATTACCTCTGTATATTCACATATTTAGTCCTAAAATATAAAGATATAAAGACCCAGATATGAATGGTACAGTTGAAGGCAAAATATGGTAATAAAACAAGAGTAGGATATATTGACAAATACTCCTGCATATGAATTCTAGGTGCACTCTTCATTAACTGTACATTAAGCCGATTATTTAACCTCTCCTAACTTTAGTTGCTGTATCTGGAAACTGGATGCAATTATAGTAATCTTGGCAGTTGTTGGGTTGATTAAAAGATATAATGCAAATTATCTGTTACATAAAGAATTTTAATGCAGTGGTTCAGTGTAGGATCTGTAGTGAGATGCCCGGGTTTAAAGCCTATTTACCACATACTAGGTGTAGATATTGGCCAAGTTACATAGACGTGTTCTTAGTTTCCACATCTGTGTAATGGAGATAATTACAGTGTGTCCATATCATAGCATTGTTAAGGGGCTTAAGTGAATGTATGAGAGAGTGTGTGTGTGTGTGTTGGTGTGAAATACATCTTAGGATAGTGCCTGCACATAGTAGGCATTAAACAAATATCAGGCGCTATTACATTTTTTAATAACTCTATGTTCCTCATTTGCTGTTCTCAAAATTTTACTAATAAATTACTTTGTTTTCTATTTTTGGTACTGTGGATTTATGGCTCTTAATATTCACAGCATTTAAAATATTTATTTCAATAACATTCAAATATTGTTTCCAAATATTTATTTGAAAGTTTCTAAATTAAATACACCCCTTAATAGGAAGGAATAGCTCAAGTCACTGGCATTCATGTCTGAATAGAAGTCTCTGAAACTAGACTGTCTCACACCGCCAATTTCTGAAAGGGTTTTTTAATCCGTGATAACAGTGTTAGTTCAATCAATGTTGCCTAAAAAGAACTGTGCTTTGTACATATAAGCAGTATTTCTGAGAAGGAGGGAAGTTCCTTGAACATCAGTGGATCTAATGCTGAGTTTTCAAAAGTGAAAATTGTAAATCAACCTAATTATATTGTTAAAATATAGATTCTTAGAGCAGTGAATTACAATTATTTTATTTGACTTGTACCCAACAATTTTAAAAAGTTTTCAATAACATTATAATAAGCTATTGCAAGATTTTGCCAAAGGGAAGATTAAGTACAGATTCATTGAAGAGGAATTTGGATAACAAACCTGTATGAAAATTATTAATGATAAGAATTTTTTATTATTTGTATATCAAAATCCAAATGGATCAGGGCACAATTATTTAAAATTTTTAATTACTCAAACATTTCTGTGCTATATTTGTGAAAGGGCTTTAAGATCCTATCATGAATTAATTAAAAATTTTAAAACTATCCAGGTTCCTCTTAGTCTAAGCACGAATACAATCAACACTTATATATTTTCTATAAGATTATAGCCTCGGGTGATAATTTGAGGCATAAATAATGACAAAATAACAGATGCTAATTTATGGAAAAATTCAGAGTCAACTCAACTTTTACTTGTTTTTATCTATACTATAATTATTAGGACAGGTAAATGCATTAAAAATATTTTAGAATCCTTTTTTCCAAAAAATAGTTAAAACAGAAAAGAGTTGTTACTTGGCCTTCAGGTGCCAAAAAATTCTAACTTGCCAGATGCATTCGTTCCCCCAAATTAGGGGTACTTAAATTTTACTGTTTGTGAAAAGAAAATGTATATGTTGATTCATTCAGTAAGTGACCCTCAAACATCTATTTGATATTCAGTACAAAATAGTGAACATATGATAGGAATAAAAGCACATACGAAAGCTTATAATCCTGGACAGAATATCATGAATGTGCTGATATGAGAGTAATTTAAATCACTGTTGGTTTTCGAAGGAATAAAGCAGAGGAGAAAAAGGAGAAAAAGAAAAATGCGATTGATGTCAACTGGAATTACCTAGTCTTTTTAGATTCAAACAAAATTAGCTTGAATTTCCACTCCACGTACACTGGGGTAGTCAGTCTCCCTGGTTATTTCACGTTCCCACATGTGCTGTTCTCCAGCCACACGTCATCGCTCCACAGTGACTGCTGAATTCTTCCCCTCTCCCAAATGCACCCAACACAAAGTCGATGTGTCCAATGCACTGTGTATTGAAGGTTCAAAAAAGTAGAAGAGGTTTGCACATAAGAAAAGAGCAGTACATGTGTGAGTTTGCACTGCTATCATTGTTGAATCGTGCAAGGAAGAAAGGCATCCTGATGGGAACCTACACTTGTATTAAAAAGAACTTAAAATTGAATTTTAGAAATCTCTATCCTTGAAATTCTGCTGGATACTAAGTAGCGGGGATTTTTCTTGGCCAGCTTTCTCCAGGCCCTCCAGTCTACCGTCACCGTGATGCTGCCTTGATTGGTCTAGTCTTCACCCTTCTCCCTCTCCTTTACCACAGCTGACCCTGATTCCCAAATCCTGGCTATAGCCAGTATTTTTCTTTGTTTCCTGGTCTTTTTCCTCAAACCAAGACAACCTATCAAAGTATTTTCTTCAAACACTAACAATTCTCTCCCCACGAAGATCTGTATGGTTGATTTTAAAACAGCATGGTTTTTCCATGTACTTTTAGGGCATTAGTTGAATATCTGCTACATGTGATCTTCTTGAATCCATTGGACTTTTACATTTCCTTGGAAGCAGTTACTATATAGTGAGATATACAAAGAGAATGAGGTCAGTTCAGTTAAATAATGTAGACCAAATGGGGAAATGACATTTTAACAAGTCTGAAGTCACAGTTGGGAAATGCAGAGTCAAGATTTGAACCCAAATCTACTTGGCTCAAAAGCACAAGTCTATTTTCCTAAAATGGTTCTCTACAAATTGTAAAATAAATGAAGAATATTACTCACAAGAAAGGTGTCATTCAATCTAGGACTAATGAAAATGCCAAATACTTCCTCGAGAAATTACTAAATGAAGAAAGATCAGCTTTAGATTCAGTACATCTCCCGTACCTCAATTGTCCTTTTCCTTGCTACTCAAGGTGTGACCTTGACATTGGCAGCTGCGCAATACTTGGGCCTTGGTGGAAATGCAAGACTCCCAGGCCCCACCCTGGAGCCACTGAATCAGAATCTGCATTTTCACAAGATTCCCAGATCATCCTCAGCGTTTCTGAGTTGGAGAAACACTGATCCATAATATCACATTATCTCTTCAATCCAAAATGTGTAGTTTGCAAATTAAATGGATGTTGTCAGACATGTGATGATATGGTCATACACATGGTCATGCTTCTCATACAGAAACATACATGATATGACACTCATGTGTATGCACACATGATTCTTAGGTGAACAAATGTACTTAGAGATTACTAACTTGATTCCGTGGCTGTGGTGATGTGATTGGTGGAAGCGCCCACAGTCATTGACAAAGCCTAAAAAAGGAAGAGAAGGAGAAAGGCTCCCCTGCCTCCACTTCTGTCTCCCAGGCCTGCCCATCTGAGTCAGGGCTGCTCTTGGACTCCAGCTCCTGCGGGGACAGAGACATGCTGTGCTGGAACTAGAGGAGGTGCAGGTGTGACCACCCCCTCCCCACACCCCCTGGTCGGCTTACCTCAGCTCTGCCTCAGGCTCCTGTCTATTTCAGGACGGGTGACTCAACCAACAGTAATGAGTAATTCTCAGTTCTATGATGGCACCTGGCCTTCCTAGGGCTGAAATCGAACTTTTAACACCTCTATATCCTGTTTATCTTTCCCCTCTAGCGAAAACGAAAAATAATTTTCAAAAAATGTTTTGATGCTGCTGAGGCAACAGTGTAATGCAGTGGTTTCCAAAATTTACAGTCTTGCAAATCTTGCAGAGATCTGGCTAAAGCACTGATCTAATTCAGTAGGTCTGGGGCGGGATATGAGACTCTGTTTCCAACAAACTCCCAGGCAATGCTGGTTCTCTGACCGCACTGTAAATAGTTACTTACATTGGTAATGAATTGTAAAACGAGTAAAAATGTGTTTGGGGAAAGTCATTTGGAAGTAGGTATCAAAATTCTTTAACTATATTTTGACACTGTGGTTTCATTTTAATGAATTTATGGGAAATAAATATTCAGGAATTTATGCAAAGATTTAGATAAAAGAGCACTTTTCATGTCTTTATTACTATAGCAAAAATAAAATGAAAATATCTGCATGTTCTAAAAATAGAGATTTGAACAAAATAAAATCATGTAATCTGAAGTCACTTAAATGTAGGTTATTGAGGAAAATGTACTGGCATGGAAACTCATTCAAAACATAATTTAAAGAGAAAAACAGGCTATGAAACTATATGTTGGGGTTAATCTCACATTTCATTATTTTATCTGGATAGTAAGAAATATGTGGATATTTGGAAGCATTAGAAGGATATGCTGCAAAAATGATACAGAGTTACATCTCGATAGTTACATTAGGAATAATTTGTTGTTTCTTTCTCATGTTTTTTTTTTCAAAAACTATATGCAAAATTCACAAAAAAATTAATAGAAATGATAAAATGTCTAAATTGCATATCTGTGGAACTGATGTTATTTTTAAATTGTTCTATGTTATATGTAGATAATAATCTATATTATAATAACTGCATAATCTAAAAATGGAAAATCTCTTTTACAGACCTCCAGCCTTAGTGTATCCCCATCTGAATCCCCGACAGAAACTGTCCTGGTCCTGTAGCCCACTCTTTAGTTTCTCTTGGCTCAAATCTGCTTCATCTCTGCACCTCCTCTCTCTTCCTGGCCACTTTCCTCTTTGCCATTCATTGGGATGGTTGACCTGGCATTTAACTCTCAGGAAATGTTCCCCTAAGATTCTGCATGGCAGCCTCTGGGTGAGGGGATCTGGGTTCCTGCCTAGAGCCAGAGTCTCAGGCTCCTTCCTGCCGGGAGGAGGGGTGAGGGAACATCTTATTCCAGAGTCTGAAGCCAGGGGACGGGGACCAAATGTTTGCTGTGGGCAAGTGTGGGCTAGTGCCAAACTTTACACACCATGCAAACCTTACAAACCCACGAGGTAGATTTTTCCTCATCTCAGGACCCCCTGGTGATGATGAGACTGGGGCACAGAGTGAAAGAACTCACTCAACTCACACAGGCAGGAGGGGGCTGAGCTGGCATTTGTCTACGTCTTCAGGTTCCTGAGTGGTTCTCTTTACTCGTGAAGTAGGGAAACACACAGATAAATAGGGCATGCCCTGGTAAATCTGAACTTCAGATAAACGACAGATAATTTCTTTGCTATAAGTATGTCCCGTACAATATTTGAGACGTGTCTATTGTTATGGACTGAGTGTTGTGTCCCACCAAAATTCGTATGTTGGAGTCCTAACTCCCAATGCAATGGCAGTTGGAGATGGGGCCTTTGGGAGGCAATTAAGGTTAAATGAGGACATGAGGGTGGAACTCTGCTGATGGGATTCATGCCCTTGTGAGAAGAGGAAAAGGGAGAGAACACTGAGGAAAGTTCACGTGAGGACATAGAGAGAAGGCGGGCGATGGCAAGCCAGGGAGAGGTGTCTCCCCAGGAACCAAATCTGCCAGCACCTTGATCTTGGACTCCCAGCCTCCAGAATTGGGAGAAATAAATTTCTATTGTTTGAGCCACCCAGTCTGTGGTATTTTGTTAAAGCAGCCTGAGCAGACTAATGCACTTACATTAGAAAAATATATTCATTGTTTATCTGAAGTTAAAATTTAACTGAGAGCCCTCTATTGTTATTTACTGAATCTGCCATCCCTCCTACCACACCTACCTCTAGTATGAATCAAAATTAGATGAGCTTTCAGTGGTGTTTCGTATTTTCCAAAATCATGAAAAGTTCTGAAAGTATTTCTAGAAGTCCCACTTTTACTAGAAAGATCTTGATTATCATGATAAATAACTAAATTGATTTCCAACTCTCTTTAGACAGACTCTTAATGATGATCTCTTTCCTTCCCACCACCAGAACCTGCGTGGGAACTCGGTGGAGAGCAGGGCTTTATGCAGGGGGCTTGGGGTCAGGTACACAAAGAATAAATGTATGACAAGTGATTGTTTTCATTCAAAGCCAAGGTCACCTCTTAACTGTATTCTAAAAGCAATTTTCAGATTATTATTTTGCATTTTCTTGCCCTTTTTTACCTTCATTTTCAGTATGGATGATTGGAAGCTAAACACAACTTCAATGGAGCAGTACATTTTTTTCCAATGCCTAAATTCCAGAAGCTAATTTACCAAAAGAAGAGAGAACTTTCGATGACAGAATCTCTACTCATTGCTTTCAAAAAAGAATATGTTCTAACCAACACACTGGATTTTATTGCGATGCTACACTTAGTGTCCAGTGCAATAGATCTCAAACTTTACCATACACAGAATTCACACACACACACATCTCCCACACAGGAGAGTCTCCTGGATATAGGCCTTAGACGTCCATCTTCAGAATCTGCTCCCTGGATGATTCTGAAATAGCTCTCCTACAGACCACACTTCAGAAACACCGCCCTAGGTGATGCCCTGGAAGCAACACCAAGTTATGAGATCCTTTGGGGTATGCGTAATGCAGCTGGTCTAAATACGTTTTGGTGTGTACAACTGGCACAATGAATGTCAAAATAAATACAGATTTAGTGTATACAGCATGTCAAAGTGTCTGTTTTAATATTTTCATGCAGAGAAGAAAAGAACAAGAGCATTTCTGCAGTATTTGCTTAAAAATAATATCTCAACATTATATTTAAATGTTATGAAGTACATAAGTGCCATCTGGCTTTTGCGGGGCAGACAGACATGACAGCTGCAGAAAATGAGATGAGAAGTTGAGAAGGTCACCAAGCTTCTCATCTCTGCATCAGGAATTGAGCCGAGGACTCCAGACCTCAGCTTCTAAATTCAGTGCTCTGTACCCCACTCCACTTTCTCTCCCAGGTGGATACCATAGGAGTATCACAGCACTTTGGGAAAGAAATAGCTTTGAAACTAGAAAATTCCAGATTTAAATCAGGCTCTATCACTTATAAGCTGGCTGGTGCTGAGCAAGGTAACAAACTTCCCTGAGCACATTTCCTTGGCAGTAAATTTGGGATGGAGCCACTCATTCAACAAACACTTATTGAGCTTCTACAATTGAGAACACAATCAGTTAAGTCCCTTCTTTCACAGACTATATCTTCTGTCTCATGAATTTGTTTGAATATTAAATTGAATATTAAAACAATTCAGGAAACTTGGTAAGCAATAAATATGCATTCTGTCACCTACACTAAGTTACTAAGCGGGGAGAGATTTTTGGTAATCATGCATAAGTAATATTTTTTCTAATAAGATACTTTGGAAAAATAACTGTGCCACTTGTTCCTTTCTACATTTTAGGTCATGGAAAAATCTCCCATGATGTTGCACATAAGAGGAAGAGCAACAAAAACCAAACCAAAACAAGAATCTTTCAAGTCATTAGCTCGTATGAGAATAAGTCTCTTACTAGTTGCTGCTGCTCCATTAACTGTTTCTCTTTAGACTTTTCAGGTAACTCAGCAGGCAGACGAGATACTTTGGGAGTCCCTCCTGTTTTTGATGAAACGGGCAGCAAAGCATCATTTTCTTTCACCTTGTCTCAACTTTATAGTTGAAGGTAACATGTATTTGTGACTGCACAGAAGAATGAATCTATCACGCCGCCCTCATTGTACCATTATTAAAGAGCATAAGATCTTTAAGATGAAAAGATATTCTGGGCCGTGGCTCATATTGGGGGATATGTTCAAACGTAGAAAGAAGCACTAGGGAAATCAACATTTTTCACTGCATCAGTGGCATATTTATATTCCAGAAGATTAAAAGTCACAGCTCCCACAGCTGTCCTTTTTCTACCCTCAAAGTTAAAACATAAAAGTAGTTCAAAAGAAAGTATTAAAATGTACCTCCCTAAACCTGCTGGCATCATGTTACGCTTGGTGTAGGTTCATGGGCAACAGGCAAGCAGGTGCGGACATTCAGCTGGCAGTGATCTTCAATGGAACAGAGTAGAGAGTCCAGAAATAAACCCCTGGTCAACTAATGGTTGACTAAGGTCAACTAATACTTAACAAGGGAGCCAAGAACACTCAACAGGAAGAGATAGTCTCTTCATCAAATGGTGGTGGGAAAATTGGATAATCACATGCAGAAAATGAAACTGGACCCCTGTCTACACCACTCACAAAAATTAACTCCAGATGGATTAATGACTTAAACATAAGACCTGATATCATAAAACTCCTAGAAGAAGATATAAGGAAGAAGCTCCTTGACGCTGGTCTTGGCAATGATTTTTTTGGATATGATGCCAAGCAACAAAAGCAAAAATCACCAAGAGGGGTACATCAAAGCAGGTCACGGTCTTAACCAGCCACCAGGCTCTGACACTGTAGAGAAAAGCATCTTGCCACAAAGGGAAAGCCACTCTGAACGTTATGCTTCCTTGAAATGTTTTAAGGCCAAAAATGTTTAAGATCTGACTTAGAGAAGACACAGAATTCCCTTTATTTCTACACCATTCAGTGGGGTGCTGGAACCAGCTCATACTAGCTCGTGAGAGCGGATTTTTTCAGTTTTTAAGAATTTTGTAAATCGGTTGCTAAATACAGCAATTATTAAAAATTAAGTTGTATAAACTTTCATTAAATAAAGTATATTAAAATCAAGGGTAACAACTACTGAAAATGCATCACTTTCCAATTATTTTACCACCTCTATTATCTACGCTTTTTAGGCTATTTGTATATTTTCTATCTGTAGGGTAGAAATACCATATAACACTACACTAACTCACACCGCTTCCCAAGTCCTCCTTTAGTGATTTCATGTCCGTTGATTCAAATTAGCTACAGTGAGAGTATTTAAACCACAGAAATTGATGACTGATAGAAATGAAAGCACTTTTTTCTGGAGAATGGCTGTTAAACATTTACCAGCACAGTTCTGACGCCATCACATCAGTTAAAAATCTGTCACCTCCAAATTATCTACACTCATGGAGAAGAAATAAGGCGCTGACTATTTTAAATAGGAAGTGATCTAAAATTCATTTGGTCTGCTCTCTCTGTCTCTGTCTCTCTGTCTCACACGGGCACACACACACAAAACAAAAACGAGTGTTTTGTGACTTTCCAACTGCATGTGTTTGAATCTCCTCAGGGTTACCATTCCCTTTTTCTACCTGGTGAATTTCTATTTATGATTTAAGACCTAGCTCAGTTGTCACTTTTCCATGAAAACATCTTCCACTATCCCGGACCCCCCTGATAGCTCCTGGCTTTGTGCTACATTCTCAACGAGTCCTACTCTGACAATGCTATTTAAAATCGTAACTGGCCACGATCCCCTCTCCTTAGCATACACTCTCTCCCTTCTTTGATTTATCGTTTATTATTCCAGAGCACGTATCACCTTCCTACCTATATAAAATTTACTTTTTTATCATGTCTTTTAAATTCCATGAGGGCAAGGAATTCTGTATGCTTTGCTTATATAGCTCATGTACCTAAAACAGTACCTCACATGTAGCAGTCCTCAACAGTCGAGCAATGAGTGAATTACGTTTGCAAGAGGCAGTGTGGAGTCGGATTCCAAAAGGAGACAAATCATTTACCAACTCTGTGTCCTGGGCAGGTTACTCAAACTCTCCGGGCCTTACTCTATAGGGTGGTTATGGGAATTGAATGACATGGTAAACATAGAATCCGAACCCCAGCCCCTTGCACATACTCCAAAAATGTTAGCATCATGTCCTCTCACCACGAGTCTCTCCCCTCGCAGATTCAGCGTCTTCTGAAGCACTGTGTTAACTCCATGACCGTCTATTTGTCACAGTGGTGAGTTGCCTCATCCTGCTATGGCTGTCAGTCAGACGCGGCCACCCTGGGGATATGGGGAGCAGTTAAGACAGGAGGGCATGGACAACCCGCTAAGAGGATAAAGCGTTTCAGCCACAATGATGAAGTGCACTGCTGCAAACTGCGATTTGGCCACTGTTGTAGTCCCTGCCAATCATATGGAAAAGCACTCAAATGGTGATTAACCTTGAGATTTCAATTATGAATGAACTAGCAAAATACCTGATGACCTGTTTCAGATTATTAAACATGAAACACCCAAACATCAAAAAATGCATTAAGTTATTCAAATGCCAGCATTTGGGAGTTCAAGAGTTTGAAATCTTTTCTCACTGTACAGTAAGACAAGACACTTGACTTACTGAGCCATGCGTGTCAGTAGTGAGAGGTAGGCTGGAAGTGGGCTGAAGACAGCCTTAAATGCTACTTTGGGTAGAGTCAGTAAAACAGGGGTTTTGTCGATGGTTCATTTCACCTGATGATAAAATTCACTTGAGGTGCCTCTGTGGAGTTTTGACTTTCTGCTCATATTCACTCAAAACAAAGTTTTTAAAGGCATGCCATTATGCCTTTTCTAATCTAATAATCACAGTATTTCATTCATTTAATAAATAGTGACATTGCTCCAGGCCTAGTAAGAATGATGCCTCCTATACTGTACAAACCACATAAGGAGACTTGAAAAGGCATTCCCCCTTCTTCTAAGGTAGAAAGATTGGGGAAGAAACATAGTTTAAAGATAGTTTGGGTGCATTTTTTGTGATCTTTGTAGTGAGCTTATGAATAGGAAATATCTCTAAAATATCCAGGAATTTAGAAATCTCCAGAGACGGTCTGTGAAATGTGACTGAGCTAATGTCATAGATAGTGTGATGTGATTTTTGAGGTTCCTACCTGCTCCTTGTGGTCTGAAATGTCTCTACTGTGTCCAAAGCAATGTATAGAGCGATTTGACTCCATTTCTCCTTAATTCACATTGTAGGGTGTGCCTTTTGAGTATTGGAAAATGTATTCAAAAATTTTTCATCACATTTGCCTGTCCAAGTGTGACAATAGTAGCTGTTGGGGTTGAGATAAAGCCTAACCCCCAAGGCCGATAGTAACAAGAACGTTGGTGAAGAACCTGGTCACAAACATGAGTGTCACCTGCATGTAGGGAAGGAGGGAGAAAGAAGGGTGCTGATGTTTAATGAATGACATTTAATCATGTGACCATCATTGATAAGTTATCTCAGTTCATCCTCCAGCAACCCTCCAAGGAGGGTGTTAACATCTCCACTTCTATCACATAAAATCTTGGCAATACTCTAAATGTATTGTCTATTCTTCTGAGAAAAAATAATGGCATTAAGCCTTTGCAGACCTCTGTAGAAAAACTCATGGTAAGATGAGTCCCCAAAGCCTGATATTCTCAGGCATTTGGACAGTACAACAGCAACAATAATACCTAACATATAGTGTTATTGTGAGAATTAGAGTTTACGTGTATATGCCAATGAACAGAATATTCTACAAGTAGTAGTTGTACTCTTGTTAATTATGCCACTAGTATTATTATTAGGATGTGTTATTTCTCACCTACATTGTAAGTTACTAGAGAAAGAAGACAATTGCTTATACATTATAAGCATTGTTTTAGTGCCCAGGCACTAGTGAGTATTTAAATATTTGTGAAAAATAGGCTAGATTTAAAAAAAAATTGTGCCTACTCCTCTTCCTCATTTTTTCACTTCTATTCACATTAATTTGAGAGAAAGAAATTCTCTCTTAATTAAACATAATCTTTAAAAAGGATTCAAAAAAGTTCAAGATAACTTTTTTCCTGCTTTTTCACATCTCGGTCATTTGAGTAAAGGATTACTAAATCTCTCTCTTCACAGAATATGGCAACGCACTGTTTCTGGAGAATATTTCTCAACTCAGCCCTCCAGTCTACCATCACCAATTTATATGAGTTGGCACATGGGTTAAAATCTATTAGTTATCCTAATTAAGGCATTAGTTGTTATAAGGGTTATTTCAGGTTTGCCTTTTAAGACGAGGATTTAAATAGGAGATACAGTGAATAGTTTCTTAAATGGCAACTTTTTTTTTTTGGTTAAGGCAAGAGAAAAAGAGAACATTTTAGGATTCCAATAAGAAATCTGAAAGGTAAGAAAAGCAAAGTCTGCTCTGTGCTGGAGGGTAATCTCACTCTGCTGCTGTCAGTAGGGAAATGTCTCATGTTTGACCATGAAGGGCCTGGAAGAACAAGCTAAGGATTTGGGCCATTACCACGTGATAAAGAAAGAATTACATTTTACTTTAATAAAAGTATATTTTAGGAAGTTTTGACTGGCAAGGCTGAATTGTAAGGGAGGGAAGCAGGACTTAGAAAGACTATTTAGTAAGATCCAAATGAAGAGAGGAGGTTTTAAAACTAGTGGTATGTAACAGTCAAGACCTTAACCTGGATACTGATGGGGAGAAGATGGAAGAGAGATGTGAGAGAGGCTTTCTAAAGGCAAAAGCAGTCACTGATTAGATATGGAGTGTTAAGAAGGGGTAAGAAGAAAACACATATGAGATCAGCTTTAACTGCTACCTATTTGTACCATGCACTCATCATCCCAAATCCACTTCTACCACCAAGCCTTCTGCGTAAATAGAACCCTCTGCATCTGCTGTGTTACAAATGAGTGTTTAAGCAAAGAAGGACTTTCCAAATTAACTGGGGAATATGCTTCTATGAAGCCTGTGGAAACAAGTGAAGACCACCCAAAGGAGAACAAAAAGAGGCTATTTATTCAGAGCTTGCTACAGCCAGGAAGTCAGACAGCGTCGCTTGCATTTGGCAGAGAGTTGGCAGACTGAGGAGAGGGAAAGCTTTATGGTGAAGAATTAAAAGGGTGGAAGGCTTCAGGTGCGCTCTGACTGGAGGTTTTGGACATGAGGAAGCTGGAGGAGGGTTAACTAGAAGTGGGGCACCTTGTGTGATTGGTTTGGGGGATATATTTGATTTTCTCCAGTTGGTGCTGAGTTAGAAGCACAGCCAAAAAATAGAAAGTTGGCAGTCACTGACCAAGTCCAGACATCTGGGCTGATGGCTGCAAAGTTGTGGTTTGGCTGCCTGGAGTGTCTGCTGCCGAGGCTGTGGGTCTGAGTTCTGTTGTCAAATATGGTCTGGCCACTGTCCATGTGTATATTCATCTCTCAAGCCATACATGCAATGTTCAGGGGAAGGGTTCAATTAAAAGATAGGAACTTCCAGGAACAATTTTATTTAATGAGCTTCTCATCAAAAATACCTACTTTTTCTTGTTTTAACTGGCACAAGAGATTACTTATTATTCAAATGCAAATGATTTGAAATATTAAATTCAAAGAACATGATAAAACTAGCTCTTTAACTCTTGTGCTTAATACTCTTAAGAAGGGTATTTCCTCTGAATCTGATTAATCCAATGTTTCCTTTTTTTAAATGCTCTTTCCAATTTTCTCGCTTCGTCTGCAGAAAAGGTGCTATAATTGGTATGAAAATAAAACAGATGTTTTGGCTAAATAATAAAGGATATTTGTCTGCAAATGTTTGTCTGTCATGGCCTAAGGGATGTGAATCACTATTTCCCCCCATGAGTTAATGAAAATTGAAATTATCTACCAAATCCATTAGGATTAACTTAATAACAAGAAATTAACTAATTGGCACAAATAGCCATTTAGGTAATGGGGTAAGCTAACCCAAACTTAAAAATCATGTGTGATTTTTCAAAGACGTTTTGAGTATTCATAGTTTACCAGGAATTTTCCCATTCCAGAGACCAGATTGTTCTGAAGTTGCAGCACTTTTTAGGGGACTTCATAATAAAAGCCTGCTCATGTTTAATTATGTTATTGCTCATCCAATTTATCATAATAGTCTTGATTTGTGTGGCCCCTTCACTAAAAAAATTAGAAAAAGAAAATAAATAATTAAAAATATTTTCAGTTTCTGGGGATTAATATCATAGCACAAAAGTAACTTCATGAAATATTTGACTTTAGGAAAATCTAATCTGATACTGTGTCAACATTTTATAAAATTAAACAATATTTATTTTTCCAAAGCATTCTTCTAACAGTTTTCTGAAGCATGGTTATAACATTTGCTTGGCAAAATCTGGTACTACACAAAAACTAATTGTACATCTTAGTTTTAAATGTTGTTAACATATTTTTTTAGAATTGTTTTAATTGCATAAGAAATTCTGATATTCTAACCTAAAACTAAAAAATTAAGTTTTCCATCCATTTAGAAAATCTATTACTGGAAACAAAAGTTGTGTTTTAATTGCTTCTCAGATGATGTATTTGAGCGTAATGGCTACGCTAAAAAAAACAAAAATGATCCTGAGTTGGAAATGTTTTTTCAGAGCTTAGCAAGATTTCCCAATTGCAGAGCTACTTAAGTCTTCCCATTTCCCTCCCTCCCTGTTCTTTTTGTCCTTCTCCCTTCTTGGAATTTTCAAGAAATTGGCTTTTGGCTGTGTATGGATAGAGATGGTCTTAATGGGTTTTTGAACATGCTCATATTTCTAGTCCTCGGGATACATACACTATCCTTTAGGATATATGTCAAATATTGAAATAGCACTTACTACTGTGGCACATTTGTAAAAACAGTCCAATAGCATTCTATGTTCACATAACCATCTCTCTGAACATCAGCCATTAATATTGTTACCCAAATGTCACTTATATTCACATTAGTCTAATCTTCAATTCTGTTTCGCAGCTAATAATGATTTTTGGAAAATGTCTTTTCCCATCCTAAGAAATAAAGCTTCTAGTTTGACCAATAAATCCATTGTAGCTCTGGTGGCAAAGTGAACATTTTTTACATAAGTGCATCTTAATGTGCATAGAAAGAGGCAGATCAACATTTTTTCTCAAATTCCAATTTCCATACTGATTTCAATGAGAAAAGTAATTAATGTAGTCATCAAAATAATCTCAGCATTTATTTCTCTATTCCTGCTTAGTGCACTGCCATTAATTTTTGTTCTGAGATTCATATTTCACCAAACACTTTAGAACAAACGCATTTATAGGCATCGTGATAGAGATCTCCTATAAAGAGAACCAGCTGATATTGCAGCCCAGAATTTTTCAAATCATTTTTATTAGAATTTTTAATTTAACCCAAATGCAACGTTAAGGACCTTTATCATCAATTTCCTTGCTTTTTTTATTGGTGTTGGAGAAAAGGAAAATAAGAGAATTCTCTAAAGGAATAAAGAAAACAGATACACGAATGCCTGAAGTAAGCAGACAGTTACCTAAGAGTCATTTGTTGCAAGAGTCCAGTGTTTCTCAAGGAACTGATTATTTTGTAAACTTTATAGCGAGGAGATCTGAAAAGAATTTTACTCAGGATAAATAAATGATTCTATTCATCACCATGTTTTTAACATTCAACAATCACAAATTGATAACTCAATGACTCTTAGCTCTAGCTGATGACACAGATTGTTTCCAACTCTGTGATGAAATGGGACACAATTCCTAAAATTTATGTGCATTTCAATTAGCAAAAAGTCTATGGTACAGACTCATTCTATAATACATGTCTTTGGTACAGAATTATTACAAAGAAAGGGGAAACCAGAAGGATTTTGAACATATAAACAACTAACACTTCTTTTGAAAATGAAACAATTTTCTTATACTATATGAATCAAAAAAAAAGAATGTTATCACCAGGAATATATATTAGGCAACATATTGTTTAATGTCAGAATTACTTCTGATGTGTGCAGGCCCCTGTGATCATCTCCAGGACAGGGATGGCATCTCTTCTCCCTTGCATGGTGCTATGGTTCTTCAAAGACTGTGGGCTTTGGATCCAGAAAGTTCTGAATTTTAATATAATAGCTAAAGTTTTTATGTTTTGGGGACTTTCTAAGCTTCAATTTCTTTTGGGTAGAGGCAGGCGATAGCTTCTGTCTTAGTTTCCAGGGACAGCTATAACACTGTACCACAAATTGGGCAGCTTAAACAGTACAATTACTGTCTTGTAGTTCTAGAGGACAAAAGTCTGAGACCAAGTGTTGGTAGGGCTGGTTCTTTCTGAAAGCTGTGTGGGAGAATCTGCTCCAGGCCTCTCCCCAGCCTCCGGTGATTTGCTGGCCATCTTTGGTGTTCCTTGGCTGTAGAAGCAACTCCCAATCTTTGCCTTCATCTTCACATGGCATTCTCTCTGTGCATATATCTGTGTCCAAATTTCCCCTTTTATAAGGACGCCAGTCATATTGGATTGGGGCCCACCCTATTCTGGTATGACCTCATTGTAACTAGTTACATCTGCATGACCTTACTTCCAAGTAAGGTCACATTCTCAGGTATTGGGGGTTAGGACTCCAACATATGAATTTTGGAGGGACCTAACTGAACCCATAAAGCACCTGTCTGTAAGATTACTATAACTGGTCATGTATATAAATCAGCTGAATAAAATGTTTAATAAATACTTTCAGAAGAGACAGTTGGTTGGCATATTGGTAAAGAGGACCCTGGTGACATAGCACCTAGATTAGAACCTCACATCTGTCACTTATGAACTGTGTGGCTTCACCAAGCCTTGACACTTCTTTCTGTGAAATGGAAAGATTTAATGCAATAAAATATGTAAAATGTTTACCATGATACCAAGCACATAGCCAGTGCTCAATAAATGCTATCAAGTTTTATTACTATATCTGCACTCATACCAATTTAATAGTGTATTTTAGACTTTTTCTCCTTTCCTAATCAAATATGCTCTTTGTTTCTCTGGTTATATTTCTAAGGACTGGGTAGAGACTAAACACTTAAAAGTTTTGATTAGTTTTTAATTGGTTTTATTTAGTTGACATTCTGTGGGTGTCAAATTATCTTGGAAACTTGAGTAATTTTAACTATCATAAAAGACATTTAGTCATTCTTCTTTTTTATTAAAATTTTAAAACTTAAGTTTCTACAAGTATAGAAATGCCCAAATAAAGTTAATACAAATTTTAAAGTGTGGTTTAGGTTTTTTTCCTAAAAAAATGACCAAAATTTTCCATAGTAATCTTTTATGAAAGTTTTTTAAGAAACTGTTTCTACGACTTGAGAACATTATAATTGTCCAGCCAGTTTAAGTATCTGTATATAATAACATATAGCATCTATTAAAGACGCCATAGAGATTTGCTGATAATGAAAAATCCTTTCCCTCTGAATGGAGAATGATGTGGGTTTCGTGGAAGTGTAACCCAGGATCCCAAGTTCTGCAGTGTTCTGGGGTTACCCATCCTGCCTTCTCCAAATGCTATAGCGTGGGTCCCCTTCCTGTCTGCTACCCCAGTGCCCTCCCCCGTAACTCGGAAGACTTCTCAGTAGAAATGGGGACGGCGGATGGCTTATGTTTGCCTGAGTCCCTTCTTCCTAGTGGCATAACTCCAAACATCTGCAGCTTTATCTTCTCTCCACACCTTTTGAGTCTTAATTCTCCAAACAAGACTAACAGAAGAGTGAGGTTACAACAGACATTGGACAATAAAGGTTTTCTAAAAAGGGAAACGGATTACAGAATTAGTGCAAAGAAACTATTTTAATTTGCTTTAAGAAGGCCGACCTTGAAGTCATATTGCCTCGACTGACCTTCACTCCTTGTATAAATATTGAGTAGTGACTATCGTCCTGTTTTCACTTGCCCTGCTGCACTAGTCATTTTCCTATGAGCAGCACCTAGGTTTCCCCTTTGGTGAACCACCGACTCCTACACTCAGTCCAGGTGGTTCAGTTGGGACTGATTCCATCCCTTATGCTCCAGGGATTGGCAGGTGTCCAGTCCTGGTAATTAACAATCACGGTGATTTATTAAAAAATAGATATGGGCTCAAACCATCAAATTGTGAGAAACATCCCAGAACTTTTGCTGGAGCTCTCAGGAAAAGGGCCTGCTCTTTCTGGCCACGTTGCTAAGGCATGTAGAACACAAGACTAATTCTGCTGGTGGGCATTTTTGCATAACACTGGAGAGTTTTCTAACAAGGAAAATGTTGCCGAAGAATAGACACAGACTGACAATGCTCCCTAAGCAACTGGTGAGTGGTGCCTGGTTCGGGGCATGGTTTACTTTTGTGGTTTTAATGACACATGCTACAAAGTGTCTGTTCCCTTTTCGCCCAGGAGCTAAAAGTCCAGACATTGGTGCTAAACTGCTTAGATTCAAAACTCAGACTGATCTCTTACTGGGTGTGTATTGTAAGCACATCACTAACTCCCTCTGTGGCTCAGTTCTTCACCTGTACCCACCACATAGGGACGTTGTAAAAAATAAACAGGTTAATACACGCAAAAATTTAGAATGGTGCCTGGCATATGGTATGAGCTTTATAAATACAAGTTATCATTATGCTCTTACTAGTAGGAAATGTCCTTTAAACCAACTGAAACTTGGTTTCTGTGACTCATAATCAACAAGACCTTTTTTACTTAACTTTTAGTGCTGTTGTTGGATTAAGTTAACAATCTGCAAAGCCCTGGCATGCAGATACATTCAAATATTATTTGTTATTTTTATTATTGTTAGTGTCAATATAGTTACTCTCAACTTCCTTTTCTTTGAAGTATCATTATTATTAAAAAAAACTATTATTCCCCAGATCTGAGGTTTCTCAGAAACCATAGTCTCTCCTTAGGATTGTGCTTCCGCCATTTTGGGCATCCCCTTCCCCTTCTCTCTCCCTTGATGCCAGAACCCACCAACCAAGTATCTTTGGTTTTATTACAGAATCCATATCTCTTCCCTGGCTAAGCCATCTGTTAATATCCAAGTCATTAAGATACTGTGCTCAGTGTGATTCTTCCTGTCCAGAACTTTGCCTAAGAAATGCAAATTACCCGTAGATGCTTTAGAATTGCAAACGATTTTTCAATGCATTCTAGATTTAATTCCTCTGAATAGCCTCATTTCCAGCCAGTGCCACAAACAGTAAGGACCGGAAGACAGACAGTTTCTTCCAGTTGCAGACACCAGTAGTGAACGCCAAGCAGTGGGTTTTGATACCCATTTCCCAATCTCCCCAGGAAAGAATCATGGGGGGCCAGAGCTAATGTGATTGAAGGTATCCTCTCTGTGCTGCTTCAATCCGGATTCTGCTCTCAGGGTCTTCTGACATTCTTGTACCCCTTGGTCTGGTGTCCCCAGAGGTTTGAGTTGTTCTTCTGAATAGATATTATTGACCAAAAAGTAAGCATTTCTTGATTTAAACCTACACTACCTTATAACATGGAAATATTTAGTCTTTAATATTTACTTTCAATAATGTCTGATAAAGCAGAAACTTTCTGTCTCCAATCCGAGCCCAGCCTATCTGGGCCTTTGTATTTTCTCTGTGGGGTCATGGAGGGCTTCATTTCCTGAACGTTCAACGATGAGAGGGGTGGTAAAGTCACTTTAGAGGAAAGAGGCATTCCAGCTGAGGAACTCGATTATAAAATTGACTCCCTACTGCACAACACCATGTCATTTCTCGTGTAACACCTTTAAATGCTCCAGTGATAAGAGCTGGTAATATTGCAGTTTAATGACTTTATTTTCAATATCATATATATTACTTCAGGGATGTTCTCTTCGCCTAGAATTCACATTTCACTCTCCACAGCAACTTGACTCATCTCAGGCACACACACACGTGGTAACTTCCTCCTATTTTCCAGAATATTGCTCATTCTCATCTCAAGTTACCTATTGCCCCTCTGGGAAACTTTCCCTAACACAACCCGACAGAGGAAGTGCTCCCCTTTGAGGGCTTCCTCGGTGCCCTGCGGATACCTCTTATTTACCACAGTGAATCATCTGCATATTGTATCATCTCTCTCCCCCATTTAACCATAGCTCCTCGAGCACAATACTGCTATTATCATGAACACTCATTGGGCTGAATGCTCTTGATTACCTCCCTCTCGGACTCCTCTCCAGACAGTGGGCTCCCCTGCATCAGAATGATGGAGACAGTGCCATCTCTCTTGCATTCAAGTTGTGAATGAGAGTTAAATGACAGCATCTCAAGCGGGTTCTGGGTTGCAGACCTCGTAACCAGTTCAGGCTTGGCAGTTAACGCTTTGAAATTAATTCAACAGTTCAACTATGTGTCCACTCAAACATTGATTATATCAAGAAGCCCCAGGAATTATACTTAGAGAGCTCACAAGGATACAGGAAGACCAAGTTAATCAATAGCACATTCAGACACTCAACAAATTCAGTACAAAGACAGATAAACTTAAAAGTTGATTATTATCTTGAGGAAGTGTCACCAAAGATAACATCAGAGTACCCCAACCACTGACAACAGGTTAGGATGGCTTCCCCAGTCATCTTCTCCAGAGAAGCTGCTCCATTCAGTCTCCCAAAGCCACCACCCCTCACTCCCTGCCTTTGTTTGAGCTCTTTCCTCAGGCACTAGAAATCAAAACAGTTTTCCTTACAACTCAACAGTAAAAAATGAACAGTGTGATCAAAAAATGGGCAGAGAATATGAACAGACATTTTCCCAAAGATATACAAATGGCCAACAGGCACATGAAATGATGTTCAACATCACTAATTATTAGGGAAATGCAAATCAAAACTACAATGAGATATCATCTCACAACAGTCAGAATGGCTATAATTAACAAGGCAAGACTAAACAAGTGTTGGAGAGGATGTGGAGAAAAGGGAACCCTCGTACACTGCTGGTGGGAATGTAAACTGGTGCAGCCACTATCAAAAACACTGTAGATATTCCTCAAAAAAATTAAAAATAGAAATACCATATAGATCCAGCTATTTCACTACTGGGTATTTGTCCAAAGAACAGGAAGTCAAAAATTCAAAAAGATGTATGCACCCTTATGTTCATTGTAGTATTACTCACAATAGCCACGATGTGGAAGCACCCCAAGTGCCCTTCAATGGATGAATGGATAAAGAAGATGGGAGATATATATATATATATATGTATATATATATGTGTGTGTGTGTGTGTGTGTGTGTGTGTGTATACAATGGAATACTACTCAGCCATAAAAAAGACAAAATCATGCTATTTGTGACAACATGGATGGACCTTGAGGGTATTATGCTGAGCAAAATAAGTCAAACAGAGAAAACAAATACCATATCATTTCACTCATATGTGGATGACAAACAAGCAAACACATAGATAAGAAGAACAGATTGGTGGTTACCGGAGGGGAAAGGGGTGAGAGGAGGGCAAAGGAGTAAAGGGGCACATATGTATGATGACAGATAAAAGCTAGACTATTGGTGGTGAACACGATGCAGTCTATACAAGAACTGAAACATAATAAAGTACACCTGACATTTACACAATGTTATGCTAATGTAACCTCAACAAAATAATTTTTAAAAATAGTTTCCCTCTGAAGTGACTTAATGAAGTGTCTATTTGAGGTCTGTGTAGGCAGCGTTGCTGTTGGGAAGGTGCAATAAAAAGGAATACTGGGCTGCAATTTCATTTGCAGTCACATTTTTATTAAAACAGTTAATGACTGAAATCCAAATTTCATACAACATATAGTCACTCTAATAGCGATGAAATTCCACAGATTACAGTATAAAGTAAAAGTGCAAAACTAAGATATGTTAGTAGTCTATGGAATCTAAATTTGTATAATGGTTGATTCAAAAAATAAATTTCTTGATTATGTAATGGTTGGTACAGATTTAAAACTCTGCTCAGTCTCCTGGTAACTAACACGGTTCTAATAAGACACATGTCAATACCAATATATAAATAACATGCAGAGATAAAGCAAGAAATAAAGAGAAATATAGTCATGACTTTTAAAAAGAACCATACCTCTAGGGAATGGGAAGGATGACACTATACTGAGTTGAATTATTAACAACGGTAATTATCTGAAAAGAAAAATATTGTGGACTACAACTACAGATTACATTATAGGTAAGATTCTCTTAACTCACGAGTCCTTCCTAAAATGTATATTTAAGAAGATGGATCACTCACTGTCGTGTTGCTAATGACCTATCAATCATTTTTACTAAACTACAAAAGCACACAATCATAACAAATGTTTAAGTAAAGCTCTCTTATGAAAAACTGTCATAGGAATATGAAATGCATGAAGTGTCTTCATCCTAAATCATAGCCGGGTCTACAGGAGCCAGGGTATGTGTTAAATTAAGTTTAACCGCTGAATAATTTGCAAGAAACTCTTCAGTAACTGTGCTCATTTGAGTTCAACATTTTTTCCCCTTGTGTGTGAAAAACCTGTTAAAAGGAAAATCACACACTTGGTGAAGGTACCCGTATGAATCAAGAAGACAAATGCAGATGTACAATTTAATGATGATAAAAGCAAAATGGGAAGACTCTTGCAATGCTGTTTGATTCCTAACCAAAATGCTTAGTGACCAGCCTATCCCTGGGCAAGGTCAAAGCACCCCCAAGCTAATAGTGGAGATTATCCACAGCCGCCATCAGACACCTTCCACCCTCCCGGCTGTACGCCTCTGACCTTGCACAGAAATCCAGGAAGCTTCGTTTGTCTCCAATTCCTAAGACTGTGCTGCCTAGACCCGTCCACCCCTTCCCTGGCTCCTGAGCTCTCAGCCTTTGACTCTGCAGGCCACATTTACCAACTTTCAGATGAATAGAATGAAAGGAGTAAGGTGCACAGAGCACGGAAAGTGTTGGGCCTCAATGTTATGTATATACTGTATAACGTATCTACTATATAACCTATCTACCTTCATATCGTGTCCTCCTGCTTCTCATAGTAATTGTGTATTGCACGTCATCACTGTTCAATAAAGATGTGTTTAATTGTGATTGACTAAATGGGGGAATAAAAATGACTGATTGAAATATTAAATAAATTTCAGATTAATGCCAGATTAATTTGATTTCTAAGCACATGACCCCTCTCCACAGGCACCTTTCAAAATAGTTATATTGAGGCCTGGGTAGATGAGCATCTGACACGTACAATCAGAACCCCCCTTCACTGAGATATACTTTTGCACAAGCAGTGGGGGAAACACAAGAGACAGTGGGCCAGCATGCTATTCTAATGGAAATTGTAGTCAGTCATATTATAGAAATAATATTGTAGTAATAAATGGAAATTACCATATCACACGTAACTGTGGAAAGAAAAATGTATAATGTACAGTCAGTCACACTTTCCCTTCCGGGGATTCATGTAGTCAGTCACCAAACCTAATAGAGATTTCAACCTTTGGAAACAGTGATGGGCAGAAACTTCTGTAATGACATTTGAAAATTATATTTACTGTGACACTACGTCAGGTACAAAGTTTTCAAGTAAAAGCAAAAAAATCTGACTCAGCTGACTGAAACCAAAACCAAAGATCAAATGCTGGTTTCAGGTTTGATGTTTTTTTCCCCAGAAATTCAGTGATGTCAGGGCTTAGACCATTCTCTGTTACTTTCTGGCCTCTGCTGGCCCTGCTGGGTCAGCGTCAGCCTCCTCTCAGTCCCACTGTCAGTAACACTGCTGGCTGTATTGGTGCCTGACCTGTGCCCATCCCACTCATTTTGGGGGTGTCACACCATTATATTCCATCACCTTCACCCACCTTCACGTCGTGAGGTCTCAGGCCAGACATCTACCCCTGAGCCAGTCTGTGATGCCATAGCAGTTAGTGCCCACTGGTCATGCCCGACCTCCCCAGGGAAGATGGACGACTAAGCACAAAGGGGAATCCGTGGGAAAGGGGGCACAGATTCTAAAAAGCTACATATGTCCACTTTGACCATTATACACCAATTATCTGTCAGTTTTGCTAAAATGGATTTGGAATTTTTACTTTCCTGTTTAAACACATTCCATAATTTCTACTCCTTACAGTGTCAAGCTTTCCTCCCTCATGATATTTCAGACACAATTTGACGTCTATCTATTTTTTCCAGCATCATTCTCTCCTGGCTCCCTCCTCCTCTCTCTTCATCAATAACTCCAATCACATTGTACTATTTCCTGTTATTCAGAACAACATTGTGATTCATACTTATAGTCAGTTATATTTTCCATCCTTCCAGGTATTCGCTTTGTGTTACTCATTCCTAGTTTTTTGCAGGTTAAAATTCTGTTATTATTTCTAGGCTACTTTAAATACTCTGTCTTTTATGAAGCCCCTCTTAGAAACCACCTGCCATAACATTTTCTTTATAAATGTAGCCATGGTAGTGAGCATCCAACACAACACTGACAATCCCTGACTGCTGGTGTTCACATCCTAGTGCAGTCCCCTCCTGAAGTGAATGGGTGGACTTTCATAGCAAAATTAATGTGGCAGAGGTGAGGGTGTATGACTTAAGAGACTGGGTCATGAAAGGCATTGTGACTTCCTCCTAGCTCTCCCTCTTGGTTTCTCTGCTCTGAGAGAAGACAGTCACTATTCCATAAGGACACTCCTGCTATCCTTGGAAAAGTCCCACATGGCAAAGAACTGTGGCCTCCTGCCAACAGCCAACTGAGTGAGCTGCCAGGGAAGAAGGTCCTCCAGCCCCAGTCAAGCCTTCAGGTAACTGTCATGCCCAGCCACACCCTCATGTGAGATGCTCAGCAAAAACCAACCAGCTAAGACCCTCTCAAATTCCTGATCTGCAGAACCTGTGACATAACAGTGCTTGTTGTTTAAGCTGCTGCATTTGGGTGTCATTTGTTAAGCAGGAATAGATTCATGGAACAGGAGCATGATGACTGGGAAGTTCCTCAAGTAGCACGGGCACCAAGTAGCATGACTCAGACCACGTGCAACAGAATGTGCCAAGTATGTCTACGTTAGACATTAGAAGTCACATTAGACTTCAGGTTTATTTTGTCTTGTTTTACCCCCAGGAACTAGTTCAGAGCTTGGTATATTAATCAATATATCACATAAGCAGGGCTTGAGAAGATGAGGAAGAAATAAGGAGGTAGTGGGAGGGTGGTACAGAGAGGAGAACGTGACAGATGGAGGCTTCTGAATTCTGGTTGGAAGAACTGCTAGGGGATCTTAAAAACAAGCATGTCTACTATTTAGTTTAAATGGATTATCTTGTGCTACACAATATAAGCCATCGCTGGCCTTTAGTATGAGATAAATGGGACACATACCGCCTCGTGTTAATAGCAATGTAAACAAGGTCATAAACGACAGAGCTGCATTCCACATTCGAGCAGTTGAGGGTCAAGGAGGAGAATATAGTCAGACCTCGCAAGACCTGGAGTGAGAGAGTGAGGGACAGGGCTTCAGGGAAGAAGAGAGGATCAGGACAGAGGAGCTGCCCTCGGAGGGCGCCCCGGGATGGTTGGAGAGAGTTAGCTCGAGCTCTCACACTACGTCCAGAACCGGGGCTTGAACCAGGATCTGGTGTGTGTACCCGTGAAAATGAAGATAATCCGCCTCATAACTGTAGAACCACAGAACATTCAGACAACTGACTTCCAGGTCATATGTAAATGACATGACCTACTTTCCAAATATTTGCTGGCCAAGGAGGCTCTCAGTAAAAATTAGATTTCATACTTTATTTCCTGAACTGCAGTATGAAATGTTGAATCATAAGAACTCAAATCAGACACTGAAGCCAATTTCCTGACAGAGGAAATGATGCCTGAAGGTCACAGATAGGAGAAAGTGGTCCAGTGTGATGAGAAACTTCCTGGGGTGTGACGTATGGGAACTCCACGTGCCTGACAGGCAGGGAGAGGGGTCTGGGGGCCCTGACCTGCTGTGGTGGAGAGAATCCAGCCTCCTCAGGAAAACACTTACTTGGTTGCAGATCTAAAAGCTTCACAAGGGTTCATTCTGCCTCAAAAGCCCAAATACTAGCCGCGGGTGTGGATTTTAAGTGGTGGCTGCTGAGTCCCGCATCCCCCCCACGCCCACCCGTCCTGAGTGCCACTTCCTCTTTCCGTCCTGGGGACCACTTTAGCCCGGCAGCCCTCACTCCCCACCTGCCTCGGCAACATTTCTGAAGTTTTAAGAAGCTTCCCTCTGATAATCTCTTCTCTAGCTTCATTTGCTCCTCTCCTCTCCTTCTTTAAACATATCCTTGGATTGCTCTAGACTAAGTCCTTTTACAATCATTGTCATGACACTGTCACCAATCTATTTTTTCTTAATGTAGAGCACTGTGCCTCTCTCTACTTTTATAGTCTTCTTCTAGACACTTCTCCAGAGCCTTTTTTTTTTTTTTTTGTATGTCAAAAAGCCTTATAAAGGAATTTTCCTACACAAGGAGAGTTTCTTCATTAAGAATAATGTTAGTGAAGCTTGTAAAAAACTAAATTATATGTAACCTCATTCCATTAAGTTGCAGTGACATCTTCTCACTACGGGGACTGAGAAGTCAATGAATGTGAGGCTTGGTGGTTGCTGCCCCCAAAGGGGATATTTCAGCTGACCCAGCCCTCAGCTCCGGTGACAGGAGAGGTGCCCTTCATGAGCCTGGATCAGGCAGGAACTTAGCCTCTTAGGAACTTCCCATCTTAGACAGACATGAAACAATCAAGTATCTTTAAAAAAGGAGGTGATGTCTTTATTAGGCCGACTGTGGGCTTCAGATTAATACAAGAAAAAGACATAGTTTGTCGATTAATAAATTGATTTACTTGATTTAGCACAAGATAAACATAGGTAAGGTAACTGTGAAAGGCAAAAATTAAGAAAGAAAAATAAGATAATGCAGAGGTGAAGTTTTGCACATAATAAATGTTCTGAAATCCTGGATGCTTGTGAATGTGATTCTGAGCTCCTTGGAATGTGAGACAAAAGATAAGTTAACTACTCAAGGAAAATAACATGGCTATTTTTGTCACGAAGACCGAGAATAATTCTTCTGCAGCTGCCATTGAAGAGGATCTGTTTGATGGCTGTGGCCAGTGTCATCGACAGCTCCCTTGGCGTAAATATATTCACTTAATCAGGCTGTCTGTTTTTTTTGTAGTTTTTAATGTCCACAGATTTCCTGTTGCTTAAATACAGTTCAGTTAAAACACATTCTTGTGGAGGTTAGCGACAGTTTATACAAAAGAGCTCATGTGAGCATCTTGAACACCCCATGTCACGTGCTGTGTATTCTCGCACTGGCAGTATGAGTGTCACCGCTGTTATGTGACAGGTGCTCTGACAGATATCTCATCCCGTGTGTGCAAGATTTTGATAGATAAGTGAATAAATCTTACCATATGTGCCCTTTTTATTGAAATTACCTGGGAACCTTAAAAAACCATATGGATATGTGGCTCCATCCCCAAACATGTTTTCCCTCAACTTTCCTATACTCCTTTCTACCCCTGCAATTGTTTCATAAATCAAAGAATTGGCCCCTCCGTCATTATGTAATGTCTCTCTTTTCCCTTAGTAATATTTCTTGCTTTGAAACGTACTTTGTCTAATGTGAATATATTCAATCTAAATTTTTGGAGGAATGGTGTTTTTAAGATATATTTTTTCTTCCACTTACTTTTAGTCTATTTGTGCCTATATATTTAACACGTGCTTCCTGTAGACAGCCTGTGGTTGCTACTTTCTGTTTCTTTTATCCCATCTGACAATCTCAGCCTTTAATTTTATCATTCAGGTCATTAATATTTCACATAATTATCGATATGTTTTTATTTAAATCTGACATCCATTTTTAAATAAAACTGTCTTTTATTTTAAATCAAAACTGTCTTTTAAATAAAACTGTCTTTTATTTTTCCCATCTGTTGCTTACTCTATTTTTCCTCTTTCCTGTTTTAGTTTGAATTAAATACATTTTTATGTTCCCATTTTATTGCCCCTTTTGGCTTCTGAGGAAACCTTTTAAATAATTATTAATTAATTAATTAAATTTTTTATTTCACTGATTGCTCTGGGGTTTACTATATCCATCTTTATCCTAACATAGTCTACCTTCAAATAATATTATATCATATCATGTAACGTAAGATCCTTCCAACATTTCATCCGTTTCCTCTCTCATTCATTGTGCTACTGCCACACATTTTAATTTTACACGTCATCAAGCCCAACACCCTATTATTATTTTATTTAAATGTTGATTATTTTAATAAGATTAAAATGGAAAATACATCTGACGTAGATATTTGCAAATGGTGGTTCTCCACACTCCTTTATGTACACGTCCCTCTCGCTCTAGTATCATTTTTCTTTTGCCTCGTGACCTTCCTTTATCATTTACAACACTGCTCTGCTGGTGACGAATCCTCTCTTCTTTTGTTTGTCTGGGACAGTCTTCAGTTACCTTTATTCATGAACGATATGCATATCAGGTAGAGAAATTCACCTCTGAAGAAACAGAGTATTTCTCTCTGCCCAGAAATGGACGTGTCTCTTTTCCTTCCAGGGTCTCGGTATGGTGTGTGGAGTCCATTTAGGCTGCAGCTGAGCCCCGTTGGGTTTAGTTGTTTCTGGAATTACCTTGAGTGACTACGGGCTTCAAATCCCTTCAGAGGAGCACTGTCCCTGCCCTGGACTTGGTGCAGGACCTGGAGGGCCAGGGGACACTTCAGTATTCTTGCTTCACTCTCAGCTCCCAGAGACTCTGAACACATGCTCCCCCTCCCACCCAGGGGTCTCTCCACACCACGCCCAGGGGTAGACCACTGTTGCTTGTTACTGGGAGAAAAGCTTGTGATGGGGCAGGGGTCACGTGATTTCTCTGCTCCAGCCTCAGACTAAGGCTTAGGCACTCCGCTGTGTCTGAGCCTTAGGAACAAGACTTGCCTAGCATCTTGCTTCGCCAGTGCAAACCACTCTGCCTCCTTCTCTGTGCATGGTCTAGAGGGCAGGTATGTGTCCTGCACACACATGCCCATACACATGGCGGCCAAACTCTGCTTTGTGTTGGTGAGGAGTCTCAGGCATGTGTGGGTTTCCTGCTCCCAACCCCCAGCAGACTCCTATCCTTTGTCAATCAGTGCAGATTCCTGGGCCTGAGGGGGTCTCCTGTCTTCACCCAGTGGCAGACAGCTTTTGCAAGTGTGGTTAAAGGGCCATGTGGGGGTGTTTCTTACCCCTCCCTTAGCGGTAGTCAACCACTTCCAGCCCTCTGCCTCACATCGCAGAAGGGGCCAGCACCTTCAGGCTGTGTGCCGTCTCCCTAGACATACATGGGTTCCCTATGCACCCCTGTTTTCACCTCAGAACCAAGTCCCTGCACATCTGTGCCACTTCCAGGCCTCAGGGGTGCCCACAACATTGTCATTGTTTCCTCTTCCCCACCTCCTCCCAGAGTGCTCCCAAATGGAACCGTTGTCTTCCTGTGCTCGACTCTCCTCAGAGGGAATTCGGGGAACTCAGTGTCCTTGCAACCTCAGCACTGATGTCTCAAAAAGTTATGTTTCTGTAGATTATTCACTTTTTCCCTCATGATTAGGGTTACTACTTATTGAACATTTGTCTTTATTTAATGGTTATTATCCTCTAACTCAAAGTACAAAGCTCATTATGGAAACCCATATTCAGAGAAGCTCATTTGGGGAGCTCAGTGAGCAGGGATTAGGTGAGGAATGCACGAAGACAGATGCGATGGGGTGAACCTAACTTGACTGCAGGCGTGGCACCTGACTTTATTTCTGAGCAGGTGAACTTTCTTAGTCAGATACTTACATCTTGAGATGAGATTGGAATATCTGCAAGTGGAAAAAGGGCACAGGTATATTTCTTTTTAATAAATAGAGTTATTTTTTAGAGCAGTTTTTGAACATTAAGTACAGACTGCCCCCCCCACACACACATACACACGGTTTCCCCTACTGTTGGCGTCTTGCATCGGTGTGTTATATTTATTAAAATTGATGAATCAATACTGATTATTAGCATTAATTGTCTTAGTCACTCTGGGCTGCTATATCAAATTACCACAGACTGGGTGGTTTATAAACAACAGAAATTTATTTCCTACAGTTCTGGGGGCTGAGAGTCCACGATCAGGGTGCCAGCAGGGTCAGATTTTGGTGAGGGCCCTCTACGTTTTGCAGACGGCCAACTTCTCGCTGTATCCTCACCTGGAGGAAGGAGGGTGAGAGAGCTCCCTGAGCTTCCTTTTGTAAAAGCACTAATCCCATTCAGAAAGGCTCAACCCTCATGATCTAATCACCTCCCAAAGGCCCCACCTACCAACATTGTCATGTGAGGGGTTAGGGTTTCAACACACGAATTTGGGGGTGAGGGCACCAACATTCAGTCTATCACATTAACTCAAGACCATAATTTACATTAGAGTTCACTCTTCATGTTGTACGTTCTATGGGTTTTGGCAAATACATAATCTAATGTATCCACCGTTACAGTATCACATGAAATATTTCAGTCTCCTAAAAATCCTCTGTGCTTTGCTATTCCTCTCCCCACTGACCCCGCTCCTGACAACCACTGACCCATCCACTGTCTCTACAGTTTTTCCTCTTCCAGAACGTCATATAGTTGGGATTATACAGTCTGTAGCCTTTCTAGACCAACTTCTTTCACTTAGTACTATGCATGTAAGGACTCTTCTTTTTATAAGTATGTTCTACAAAGCTAAGGATTCTTTTAATGGAAACAATGCTCTGAAATCCTGAGACATCATTCACTTTCTTCAACTTCAATTTCTTCATTTGTAAAATGGGGATCATATTTCACTTTCTAGTCCCAAGAGTTTTGTAAGTACTTAAAGGAAAAATTTACATGTAAAAAAAGTAAAATGTTAAACAAGCATCATTTTTTTTAAAACATCATAATGAACGCAAGGACATGCGGAATCTGGGGAGAATTAAAATGGTCAGATAATTCCTGACATGGGTGTTATTGCTTTTGATGTGTTTGGTAATCACTTCTTAATATTATTTATTATGTTACTAGAGTATTATTATGATATTATTCAATGAAGACACTTTAACTCAGAAAAAAATTTTAATCCTGTTTATTTCAGTGTATTTGTTTTATAATTAGCAATTAATATTTTAAATTTTGCTTTAAGCTTCTAAAACTTATATTGGGCTGCAATGATTTTAAGTAAGAAATACTGTTCTTGTATGTGAACTGAGTATTTAATTTTCACACATCATCTGATGTTTCGAAGGCGCATCCTTTCCTGTTCCATAAGACTTTATTTTCTCCCAATCGTCTTTATTTTGAATGAAAGGAATTTACTGTCAATACTTGCGCTGTATTTCAGACTTGCTAGGGACTGATGACATTCTGTTGTTTGTATATTAGCAGTATATATAGTCTTTTCAATATCATTGGAGAAATCTGTGTGAGTATTAGGATGTTAGAGAAAATCTAAGATCACATAGAAAAATATATTTCTTTCATGAAATGATTACTCTTCTTGGATCATCTTTGGGATCTCTCAAATTCTTTTTGATAAATTAAAGATTTAAAAGTCTCTTCCATCAATCATCTTTCTTAACTTTTCCCTGGTCTTTGTTGTGACAGGAAATATAGTACTTATATTATCTCATTCGTTATTGAAAAAATATATATTTGAGTTAGTCTGCAAAGATTTGAACAATTTTATATAAAAGCATGTACGTTCTCAGGTGTCAGAGGGCTGGAAGAAACAGAAGAACTATGTAATGTCTACATTTTAGTCTTAACAATGCAAAACAGGGACTGTCTTATATGGTGATGTTTGTTTGAAAAGATTCAATGGAATGACCAAAACCCAATAATAATTATTGATTTTCTCTAGCACACTCAGGTGCAAAAATGTGACATTTCTTTTCAGGTTTTTTTAAGCCAAATTGACTATGGTTCTAGGAAAATATTCCCCAACATGGCAGAAGGCCCAGTACCTGCTATTATTGAGGGATAATGATGTTTCTTATTTCTAAAGCCATATGAGTCCTAGGAGTCTAACATAGTCCAGTAAACCTGAGGGAATTCTCTCTGCTCTTTGGAAGACTTTAATCACCGTTGGGCTAACTTCAACTTTGAAGGTGGGCAGTGTTCCTCATTATGGGCAAATTCAGGGTATTCTAAACCAAGGCACACCATTTCCAGCATCCCTAATCCACGATGCCAAAATTCTACAATTCGCAGACACCTTATGCCTCCATTCTTCCCCAGAGAAAGGAGATCCTCCTCACCGCCACCCAGACAGCTTCCCTCAAAGCACTCACTTTCATCTCTTGGAAGATGCAACTTAATTTATTTTTGTGTGCCTAGATCAGTGCTTTCCACACACTGCTTTTTATTGAAATTACCTGGGAATATTTAAAAAATATATACTGATTCATGGCTGCCATGAATCATGTCTTCCTTCAACTTTCATATACTTCTCTCTACCACTGCAATTGTTTTAGGGATTGTTTCATGTTACTGTATTCTGTGTTATGAGCCATACACTGTCCTAAGCCCTTTACATGCTCTTTAATATAACTAATGGAATCTTCACAGTATCCTTATGGGACTGTGATTATCTCCAGTGACATCTCAGGAAAATGGAGCACAAAAGAGTCAAGAACTTGGTCGCAGTCACACAGCTAGTAAAGGGCGAAACTGGAATTGAACCCTCGCTGGCTACACCACCTCAACACACGTCTCTCACTGGTTTGCAGTCCTGTCAACCACTAAGTCACCTGAATCTATGTTTCTGCCACATTCAAAACAACTTCTGTTCAGTGCTCATTATCTTAGCTGTACCATTATCACTTTTCTTAAAAAAACAATCAGTACATCAAAAAAATATGTCCACCCACCCCTTAGTCTGCTGGAGGGTTGGCATTCCAAGGCTATAATATCAAATACCATGTGGAAAAGGGCACTTACTACACTCACATTTTTTCTTGCTACCTCTACCCAAGCTTGTGCTACCTCAACAAGACAGGCTCTTTCGCCCACAGATGCTCACACTTACCTTGATGATCCCTGCAATTTAATTGCTTTTTTACACTGTTTGTTTATTCATTTACTAGGCTATAAGTTTTGGCTTTGGCAAATTAAGTTCATTTTAAAATGGATTTGTATCTGTTAAGAAGAATTTCCTCAAATCTGTTAGATGCAAATCTATTGAGACAGAGTCCTGACCATCATGGGCATAACTCAGGTATATGCTAACATTGCTATGTATACAGACAAAATTAGAAACTAACATTGAGAGGAAAAGTGAGACATTTTTAGATTTTAAAGCCTTCCCTCCATCATCACCATTACTGCCACACAAATGTGAAATAAGTTACACTTTGAGCAAAAATGGCTTTGGTTTGGAACTGTAATCCCCCTGTTAACCAATGCTTGAGGCAATGCATCAAATTTCAAGATTTAATAACCCATTCTAGTAAGTCACTCTCCAAGAATCCCATGGTTTCTAATTTCAGCATTAACAACTAGCAAGACTTGTCCGTTATTTTGCTTTGGACTCCCAGAATGTTTTCTTGCCAAATGGGGAATAAAGTCTATGAAGTTTTATTTCAAATTGTTTCTCATAAATTTCTCACTTTAAAAATTTGATTAAAAGGGCATCAAAAATATTTTTTTTTTTTTTGGTGAGAAAGATTGGACCTGAGCTAACATATGTCGCCAATCTTCCTTTTTGCCTGAAGAAGACAGTCCCTGAGCTAACATTTGTGCCAATCTTCCGCTACTTTGTATGTGGGATGCCGCCACAGCATGGCTTGATGAGCTGTGTGTAGGTCTGCACCTGGGATCTGAACCCCTGAACCCCAGGCCGCTGAAGTGGAGCAGGTGAACTTAACCACTATGCCACCAGGCTGGCCCCTAAAATACTTTTATACTTATGATCTTGTTTGTGTAAGCCATATAATTTCATTTTCATATGGGAAAGGTATCAGGAACTCTTCTCCATATTGTTTGGGAGTCACAGACACTGAAATTCTCATCTCCTTCTGTGAAAAGTGTCTTTTTAAGGAACCTAGTCTCATTAGTGGTTTCATTAGGTAGTATCAAAGTGTCTCACTTTCATGCTGATACTTGGATATTTTTTTCTTTCCTTGTTGTTATTTCACTTTAGAAAAAGTGAATTAAAGCACATATTAACAGGAGATATTAAAAATAAGTCCTTCTTTAGTCAGGGCTAAAGAAGGTAACCATTGAATCAGCACCTCTCAGACACGAGTGAAGTGTCAGGGTTACCTTATGGGACTTTATCTGCCTTCTTTTGGCTCAAGCTCCAATCAAGAGACCTGAGAAGTCAACAGATTGCACAGCTCAGATCTTTTCCTCTCAGAAGGATTCTGGTTCCAGTTGTAGAGAACTCCATGCCAATGTTTAGATAGTGCCTGCTGTGGCTTGGCCATGAGTGTACATTTGGGGAAACTCTCAAGGTAAATTATACCAACTGCTGAAGCCCCTATCTGCCAAAATGTGTGTCTTCCTGTGGGGTGTCCAGTCTTTCCTGAGTTCTCTACATATATGGATCCCGTGAAGAACCCCAGTGGAGCCATTCTCGTTATCATGAACATGTTCCTGTGGCTGGAAAAGTAATCCCGACAATTTTCTTGGCATTCTTTGTATCCCAGCAGGATTTCAGCTTTAGCTGAGCTGAGATTATAATCTCTTGTTGTCTTTTGAGAATGAGCAGGATTCATTTCTTCCGTGAGAAACACATCTCACTTATATATACAACTCTTGGCAATGAATGTTTTCTACTCTGCGGAAAATTTCCTTATTGACTTCCTCAACACAGATTTTACATGCTTCTCATTGATCTCCCTAATTCAGAGAAAGAGTATTACCTCTCATATTTAAGTTTAAAATCTTCTAATATACTCACCTAGTCTACCTAGATTCTATTCCTCTGTCTATGTCTCCACAATTTTATCTTTGCATCCTCACCTCTAACTTCAAACATCAGTTTATCCATATTTTAATCTTATGATAGAAATATGGACTGTTTACTTGGTTTCGGACATTCGTGTAGACAGAATCTTGATTACATAGTCAAATTAATACAAGAATTATATTTTAAGAGTCTAGATTTTTATGAGAATGGTAAAAATTGAGTAGTTCACAATGATTCAATGTCCTGGAAGGAGAGTTTCAAACACTGTATTTTATGCACATCTGTAACGTGCCTTACCAGTCTTAGTTCCTCCTCACTAAAGTAGGACTGATGATAAACTGCCACCAAGGAGTAACGCTAATTGAGACAAGGTCCTGTCCTGTGTCCTGTGTTATCTTCTCTTAAGAAACAGACGGAACTTATGCTTCTTCCCCTAGTGTCTCTATTGCTGGATTTTAGCCTCTGCTCAGGCAGCTCCTAAGTGATCTGACTACGTATTAATTGCTTTTGATAGAGAAGGTCAAGGAATATTTGTTTTGTGTTTACTATGTGCTAGACATGCTTGTATGAAGAGAAGACAAATTGGTGAGCCCAATAGAAAAGTCTTTACTAACCTAAATCTTACCTTCTAAAGGGAAGTATTAAGAGACCTGTAAGTGTTTTTTAGTATCTCCGTGTGTATGAATATGCACTTTCACATTGGGCTAGCTTAATCTATATTCTAGTTATTCTTAACACAGTGTTGGTGGTACGCTAGCATGTACTCTAAAATTCCAAATTTCAGAGAAAGTTATTATAATTTCTTTCAACTATGTGTATCTCTAATCAATACCAGAGACTTTACTAGTTAGTATAATAAATGTTAGATTTTTCATCAATGAAAATAGTGGCTTGTTAACTAGCAAGTTGATGTTAGAAATTAGCTCCAATAGATACAATTATTGGATTCGATTAAATATTTTCATGGACTTTTTATAGACATTAACAAGATATAAAAGTCTAGTGAGCCCAGTAGCCTATAACTAGGATGCATTACAAAGGCTCACATCCTGAATAGTCCTGTGTCCAGTCTTTGTTTCAGAGGATTCTCTTTGCGTTTATTCCCTTCCGTTGTGGACATTAAAATTCTTCTCTCTAACACCATGAACTGCTTCAGAGCAGGGACTGTGTCTTGTCTTCCTAGTTCTTAGTCCTTTAGCTCAATACAAAATGCCTGTTATACTAAGTCCATGTTTATTGTCTGAACATATAAACGGGTGAACGAATCGCTCTGAGCATTAGTGAACATTTCCAGGTGCATAGATAATTCTAATCTAAATTACTAGGTTGAATCTGTATTGGCATCAGCATGGTCTCTGAATGTTATCTTTTGTTTGAAGGGATTTTTTTTAACATTTAAATAAGATCCTGAATATGACTTTTTAAAATTTTGTTAAATGTAGGATGTAAGAAAAGATAAAAAATTCTGGCTAATTGACGGTTCTATTAAATTGGCCAGATAACAGGAAAAGACTTTTTTTTTGTCAGAACTGCTTCCTTG
The DNA here is from genome assembly GCA_031878705.1 of Tapirus indicus. Classification (NCBI taxonomy): domain Eukaryota; kingdom Metazoa; phylum Chordata; class Mammalia; order Perissodactyla; family Tapiridae; genus Tapirus; species Tapirus indicus. The sequence goes on along the minus strand of CM062923.1, from coordinate 3,617,362 downwards.
TGCTATACCAGAAAAGGCATTAATAAAGCATGTTGCATAAGGCCAAAAAAAAAGGTAATCTCTTATCTTTCTCTTCTGAGATTGAGTTAAGACACAAAAGGCTTCATCCATAATTTAAAAATACTACCATATACGTTTTCTCTCAATTTACTCAATATATTTCAGAGAGGAAAAAGTTTATGGACAGACCAATTACCATTTATCTTTGTACACAGCCCTCCTCATCCAGGAAACACATTTTCCCAACAACTAATGTCTACTGTGATTGATTCCTGGCAAATCCTTCAAAATGGATGACACCCCAATCTTCAGAAGGTTTTTTTTTTATAATCATTTAACCTCATCAGAAGCAATGGAAGTTCTTGAAAATAACTTTTTTTGCCAGAAGTTGGATAACTTTGTACAGCTTGTTTTTGTTTTTACCAGAATATGTAGAGAGAACTTAATGAAGTGCCATATGTCAAGTCTGGAGTCAGATTAAAAACAAATAATTAAAATATATCCTTTCTCCATCAAAACAGATTGTGATATGTTGGTGGAATGAAACTGAATCTGACATGTCATGTTTTGACAGTTTTTTCGTTCAAGAAAATCAGTCATATTGTTAGAATTATTGTATTTGAAAGTTGTATTTTCTTCCCGTGGAATGCCAAACTTTAAGTCATAATTAATCTAACCTGTCACATCTATTAACCTGCCATAATGAAATAAGGAAGGCACATATTTTGGGACATATGGAAGCATCTGAGGAATATTCACTTGGCATACAGACGTCAAAAAAGGAAAAGAAATGTTGAAAGGTTGTATGTGTGTTGATGGTGGACTGTGTGTGTGTGTGTGTGTTTGTGTGTTTGAACAATTTCACATTTCTCCCTAAATTCATATTGACTTTGTACAATGCATTGTTCCTCAAGGAGGACAGACATTTTCCAATGTTTTAATGAGAGGTTGATAAGTTTTTGTCCAAAATTCTTAAAACTAAAAAATAGCACTGTAGGCTAAATTTTCAGTATGAAAAAGTAAGAACAGAACTTCTATAAATACTGAAATTTCTATTCTTACTTCCCAGAAGATTTCAAATCACCGCACTGGTCAGTCCCAACTGGAGATATTTGAGGACATCTTCACCAGGGAGAGTTTTAAACACATGAAAGGAGAGCTTTTTACATACTCTGCCCAGGTCTAACTGAGCAGTAGAGCATCTGAGTAGGGGAAGATGAAACCCTAGGATCTCTTGTTAAACAGAGTTCACAGAGAGAGCTTAAATGAGCCTGGAAGCCCCATTAGGTCACACAAATAATAAGGACAGTCAAAAAGGACAATATTTGGTGAGAGTGAAGGTTGGGGAAGCTCAGAGGATTTAGGTCAGTGTGGGTGGAATCATCAGGAAGCTCATTTCTCTTCCTGAGTCATTTAAAGCCCGTTCCTTTGGTAGCACACATTCTTTAGGCTGGGTGAAGTTTGGAAGGTCACTAAGAAAGCTTCTTGAGTGATTTGTGCTAATTATACTTGTGACACAGTCGCACCTTTTGCCAGATCTCTGGTCGGCAAGATTGGGCGACGCTACAGGAGGTTACTTGCTCTTTAAAGATAGCAGTATCATCCCGTCTTTTATTCTTTCGAAGTGAGCATCTTGGCATTACCCCAGAAATTCTTTTGTAGCTACCTTCAGAAATTATCCCCCAGCTCAAAACCTGCAATATCTCTGATCTTACTGACATAATCGTTTCTGTTGACTCCAGGATTCTGTTGTTGGACTAAAGGTCATAGACACCATGCACTTCTCTCTGCACAGACACTCTCATGAGCCACATGTGCAAGGAGTATCCCAGAGTTCGTAAAGAATTTTGGGCTGAGAGTCAGGAAACTTGGTTTCCAATTTCAGATCTGCTATTAACGAATGTTGTGACTTTTGATAACTAAATAATTTTATCTCAATTTTTTCCTCCCTAAAACTGAAGTTCTTGTCATATTTATCTTATAGGATTATTTAAAGGACAAATTGATTATTTCATTGTGGCCCAGTGTTCAGAATATAACAACATCAGATACCCTCACCAGAGTGGAGTGAATTGCAGGTGGGGACTGAAGAATTCTGCTTAGAGATTAAAAGCATGAGCTCGGGTCAAACCACTTGTGTTCAAGCCCATGTGACTTTAGGCAAGTTACTTGACCTCTCTGTGCTTCAGTTTCTTCATCTGTCAAAGTACCAATTTCATAGGGTTCAAAATATAAGCCATTTGAAGTTCTAAACTTAAGCAGATTAAGTGCTCTTACATGCACATCATTGTACACTCAAATGCCACACCATAGGCTTTCTAACTGAATAGTTCGAACCTTGCTTTTCCTTACTACCCACATGCATCTGCCTCCTGGGACAGTGGAGCATGATCCTGAGACCGATACACTATTAAATACAGGACTCGGGATAGGCGTCGTTAAGAAAGGGAGATCTGAAGGAAGCAAAAGAATTAACTAAGCAGATCATCTCGGGGACGAGCCTTCCAGAAAGAAAAAAAAGCCAGGGCAAAGGCCAAGAGGAGGGAATACCTGCTCTTCAAGGACCAGCATAAGGGCGAGTGGAGCTGGAGTGGAATGAGGCAGGTGGGAAGTAAAAGGAGAGGAAGAGCCTGGGGGCAGGGAGTGAGAGGGAGACAACTCAGGTGGTGCCTCCTAGGTCCTCCTGATGACCTGGACTTTTCCTCAGAGTGAAATGGAACTCACTGTAGAGTTTTGAGCATAGGAAAAACACAATTTCACTTAATGTTTAAAAGGGATTTCAGGAGTGGCTGGACTGAGAATATGCTATACTATTGCACTAACCCAGGTAAGAGGAGATGGCGGCTTCAAGTGTTATGGACAAGTAATGAGAAATGTGGGAAGTGATGAGAAATGACCAGCGTCTCTATATTTTTTGAAGTAGGTCCAACAGGAGCAGCTAATGGATTGGATACATAGAGTGAAAGAAAGAGAAGAGGCAAGGATGACTTTAAGATTTTTGGCCTGAGTAACTAGAAGGCTGGAGTTGGCATCAACTGAGATGGGAAAGTCTGGAGGCGGAAGAAGTTAGCGGGGAAGGGTCAGAGCCCAGTTTAGGACGTGTTGAGTCTGAGAGGTCTATTAAATGTCCAAGCAGAGGTGTTGAGTAGGCAGTTGAATATTTGAGCATGGAATTTGGGAGAAAAGTCTGAGCCTGTGGTTGAAGTTTGTACATGGTTAGCATATAGATGCTGTTTAAAACCAAAGGCCATGATGGGATCATCAAGGAAGTGAGTGTAGATACAGAAAAGCCCAAGCAAATCCCTTTCCATTTTAAGGCTCCTAGACAAGACTAAATATGTGAGAAGTCTTAACTGTCATAGTCTTCAATTTTACCACCAAAGAAACAGCAAATACCCATGTCAATCTGTAATTACCAAACATATTGTAGGAGACAGGTGAACTGTGTAACTAGAAAAGTTCTACAGAAGTACTTTTGTAGACCCACAATTCGAAGTTATGGCTTGACTGTCACCTGGAGTGATATAAATAGTAGTTTTATGGGGAAACCTCTGTATGATTTTGCAAGTTCTCTCCTGGAAATTTTATCTATTCATTATTTACTTCTGCTAGACAGATAGTGTTCAGTAGTTTCTTCCTGCAGTCCAAGACCAGGTAAAAACTCTCTCTTCTACAGAACTGACACTTTTTGCTTTCATGCAAAAAATACATAAGAAGCATCTCTTTATGAATTTTCTATCTGTGGGTACTACTGAATTAGGATGGAAGAGTGGTTGAGTGGCAACACTCTGCAGGCAGATTGCCTGGTTTCACAGTCCCCTCCACCACTAACTAGCTACGGGACACTGGGAGTGACTTAACTTTTATTTATCACACTGTTCTTATTTTTAAAATGAGGATAATAATATTAGCTACTAGGTCTGGGGAAAGAATGAAATTAAACACTTTTCCAAGACATTTAGGATAGTTACTTAGCATGCATTAGGCCCTATGAGAATTTTAGCAATTATTAATATTAGTACTACTATTAATGGGCAATATTTACTGAAATTTTACCATGTTCCAGGCATTGTTTTAAGCAGTTTACAGAGATCATCTCATTCAGTCTTCCACGTTATGAAATATCCTCTGTTATTATCTCCATTTTATTAATGGGGTAAATGGAAAAGGGGAAAAATCACTGATTACTTTCTGTACCTTAGACTTTTTATTACATTACCTCTCTTCCTCTAATTACTTGACTTTTGTTATTTAATCTTCATTACTTATACAGTCTTGTTAGAAAAAACTTTGACACGTCTTCAGTGAAAATTAAGGTAGAAATACAAAAATATTTCAAAACCCCAAAGTTTTCCAAACTATGTGAAAAAAAGATTCTTTATAATTTTTCCTTAGAATGTTAGACACTTTTTACTATATCATTGATAGAGAATGTATTATAGTGTGAGAAATAAAAAATTGAGTGCCAGGACATGTGGATTCTACTAGCAATTTTGACACCAATTCTCAGATGATCTACACTGAGGTGTTTAAGCCCTCTAGGTCGCCACTCCTAAAGTGCCAGTCTGTGCAACATGCACAAGTAAATGAACACACTGCTTCCTTCACCAAAATGTCACTCTCTGCGAAAAATGTTAGCTGAAACAGATGTGTGCTTGTTGATACAGTCACCTTACACCTGGGGCCAGGTCCTAACTCCTGGCAGAGGGATAAGAAACAGTTTAGAGCTGCCCGAGCAGCAGCCTGTCTGAGGACCTTCGCTCTGGACCTTTGTATCGTCACATGTAAGAGGTAAGAGAGGGCTCATTTGCCAATAGGCTCAATGATTTACATTTGTAACAATCTGTCTGTAAAACCATAATTGCTGTTATACTGATGAGAAAAAAGACAATTCAAGTGGAAGTTATAGAGTTTACCTTGACTACTTCAAAATGAGAAAAATAACACATCTATCCTTCAGCATCAAGCCATGGTTTGCACCCACTATTCAGTTTTTACACTGCGAGAATCATCATCTCGGGGAGGAAGATGCAGCTATTCAACCTTCATGGCCTCCAGCTGAGTACTGCTGAAGGCCGTTCTCTCTTACTCTGCCTGGCCCTGTATGTCTCATTGGCACTCACGCTTATTTACAAGACATTTGTTCTGTTTTGCTCCCCCTTTCAAAGGTTAGCCCATCGAGTAGCCACTTAACGTACAGTCGTGGTAAGACTTTGGGAAAGAGCACTGAGCTTCACGATCAGGGTGGAGGCTTTCCTCTTCCCCCTGAGGCTGGATTGACTAAATCACACTGGACCAATATCAGAGGTTGGCAGGTCCCACACAAGACTGTCCTACATCCAGGCAGAGCCAGTGCTTTTCACTCAGGAACATCCACTGTATAGTGAACGTCAATCAAGGCACTAAATGGCAGACCACCAAGCAACTCTGGTCCCCCAGGTAATATCTTGAAGCAACAGGGCTCAGCATGGAGGCAAAAAGGAGCTCAAGGCTCCTGTGCTCTCCACCCACCCGTGGGTCAGACTCTTGTGTAGTTCAAGGGGAGTGCAAGGAAATGAAAAGGACAGGTCTATATACATCACAATGACACGGTAAACTCATTTGCCATACTCTTCCCAACCAAAGGCACAGCTCATCCATGTAGCCCAAGCATGAATTTGGATATCCATCACACAAGTGGGCATGTAAATCCCGTGCATCAAGTAAAGAAGGGAAGATCCGTATTGTTAGCATCTTTATCGTTACGGTGGACTTTTCTCAGAGCGAGTATCCGCTCCTGTATCTGACACACCTCTCCAGCTCCGCCGTCACAGAGTGCATGCTGTCCCACCACAGTCCCTATGAAAAGAACCCTCACTGAGGTGCTGTCTTTGTAACTTAGGGGAGAAGAGTGAACACTTCCTGAGCACTTGCTTCCTGCCGGGTTTTGAACTGGGTACTTTTCACACATTAATTCCGTTAAATCTTATAATAACCCTCTCGATTATCTCTGCTGGATGTTGGCCGCTGCATCAATGGATTTCAGTCTACTTCGGGAATCCACAATCACCCATACAGAGGCTTTTATCCCCCAATGATTCTAATCTGTGCATCCCAATTCTTATTGTTGCCTCAACTACAATCAATACCCGTGATTTACACAATCTAGGCTGCCCTGCATATAATATTTTTTCTTAATGGTCATCATAAGCAGCGTCTGTGAATTATAATACCTGCCAATGTCTATTTAGGACGTTGTTAATTTTATACAGTGATTTGTATCCTAAGTTAACTCACATACGTGGATGGCTGTGTTTTAGGAATCGCAGACATCCTGGCTGAGAGCCTGAGGAGACTGATGTTTACAGCTAAGGCTGTGTCCCGGGGAGCCCAGCGTAATTGGTTTCTAAAATATCTATACTGCAGGGCGAGAGTTACCAGGGAAATCTAATCCCCTTTCACCTCCGCAGCAACCTGAGAACATTAACAAGGAAGTGGCCGCCTAGGAGGGGTCCTGGGACACCTGTTGCCTCCAAGTGGTGCAGGAAGGGGGAGGCTAATTGGGTTGGAGGTCTAATTGCACTCAGGCTTTAGGGCTTTCAGCTGGAGTTAGTTTGGATGCCAATTAAGTTCTTATTTCCTTTTTCATAAGAGAAGTCTTCAGAGGAAATGATGGTTTTATTTCTTCTCAAGGTTGTGTGTGTCCCTTATTGACCCTTTGTTTTATTGTGAGCCACTTAATGCATTGTTGGCTGACTGAGAGTTAGGCTCAACTCTTACACTCAACTGAACTCAAACAATGCCCCTGGTGAGATGCAGTGAATCTACCTGTTAGACTTGAAGCAAAAAAAATGTGAAGTAAGAAAAAAAAAAAAAAAGCTCGTAGTTGCATAATGCTTTATTGTTTCCAAGGAATGTGGAGAATGAGTACCAACCTAGACAAAGCAAAATAAGACAATATTCTGTGGGGATGTGGGGGATTTTTTTGTTTTTATTTGTTTGTTGTTTGTTTTGCTGTATTGACAGTTTGTCCAAGGGGGGCAGGAGGGTTTTGGCTGCAATGGTTAATGGTCCACCCAATCTGAACTTCTATTTTTGACAGTATGGGGAAAATAAAAATTTACTTGAAAAGGCACATACCATTGCCTCTAATGGGACCAATATATAATATTACGATGTCACTAAATTCTTTGTTTTGAAGGTACGATGCTTTTAATTGTTTTATATTAAAAACATTTTGATGCAATTAGTTGCATCAAAATGCACTTGGTTAGGATAGTATCTTTCCTGCTCCAAACTGAATGCCTCGCATTCCTTTTACTATAGCGCAAGTTTAAATACTCTCATTGTGTACATACACCCAGATCCTGGATACCCCTCTTAGCAGAAGACTTGTGTCAGCTCACATTCTGGCCTTAGCCCATAAAACAGAAATTCTGGTTCCCTCAGAACAACTAGGAAGACAAAAATGTGACCTTCTCAACACTCGGACTCCTCTTCTTGGAAAAGGATGTCACTGACCTTATGGTGAGACTGGAGAAAGGTGACTGAGCTGCATATGAGAGACAGTTTTGACCCCTCCAAGGGATCCATTTACCCACAAAACTACCCTCTCCTGCTGCCTCCACTTTCCTCTATTCTTTCCACCAACCAGGAAAGGCCCAACTCCTTTGTGGAGCCACCTTGCCTGGGATTAGGATGTCTGTAATTCTTCCTGCTATTTCTCCTCACCCTACAGTTGGTTGGCACGTGGTTGTGTGTGTCCAGAGCACAACAGACCACAGTTTCCCAAAGTTTCTAGGCCGCAATAGTTGCATCCTCAAGCCCCATACCAGTCTCCTCCCCTCTGCCAATTCCAAAATTTAGGCTTATTATTTTCACTCCTCACTTCAAGTAAATGAAAGCAGGCTGAAAACAGTAAGACCTTTATTTGTATCACACAACAAGAAGAATGGAGATGGACAGTCCAGGTCTAAATAACTACCTTTGCAGTGTTAGCCAAGACTAAACCCCATCTATCTTCCTGTTCTGCACACTTCCGGTGCAACTTTTCTGCGCATGACTATGAGATTCTACAGCATCTCATGGCATCCTATCTTTATTCCAATGAAAAAGAAGAGGAAAAAAGATGAAGAAAGGAAAAGGACAATGGATTCAAGAAACAGGCCAATTGAGACCATCCTTTCTAAAAGCTTATCCTGGAAGCCACACCTGGAGACATCTGCTTACATCGACATGGCCAAAATGGGGTGACATGACTACTCCCATTTGTAATGGGGTTTAGTTTCAGGGAAGAATTGTGTGGGGCACATTAATACCTCTTCTAATATTTTATTATCAAAATTTTCCATCATATAGAAAAGTTGGAAGAATGATAGAATGAAAACTCATGTACATACCACCCAAATTCTGCAATTAATATGTGCTATATTATGTGCTTTATCCCTTATCTATCTATTATCCATCCATCCATAATCCATTAATCCATCTTATTTGTTTAAATCTTTCTAATGAATAACGATGTTAAATGATTTTTCATAAGCTTACTGGCTATTCCTATGTCTTCTTTGCAAACATAGAAAATGTACGCATATTCTTTCATTGGCGTGTGCATTTTATTATCAATTTGTAGGAGTTACTGATATATTTTGGATATAAGTCCCTTATCATTCATATAGACAAATACTGGGTACTTGGTATTCAAAGACAAATAAAATTAATTCCGTCTCCTAAGTAAAACAGGTTTTAGATCTAGCCTGGGTTAGGTCAATTAATAATCCATACCTCTTATGAACATATTTTGAAAAATATTTTCTGCCCTGACACTGAAGCCTTACCACCGAGTCATGAAATCCCAGGCTGCGATAGTGTATTAATTTCCTAGGGCTACTGTAAAAAAGTACCGCAAACTGAGTGGTTTAAACAACAGAAACATATTGTCTCACAGCTCTGGAGGCCAGAGTCTGAGATCAAGGTATGGGCAGGGCCATTCTCCCTTTGAAGCTCTCCTAACTTCTGGTGGTTTTCTGACAACCTTTGGTGTTTCTTGGCTTATAGACTCCCCCAGTCTCTGCCTTCCTGTGCACGTGGGATTCTCCCTGAGTGTGTGTGTCTGTGTCCAATTTCTCTTTTTTATAAAGTCACCAGTCATTTTGGATTAGGACTCACCCTAATGACCTCATTTTAACTAATTGAATCTGCAAAGAACCTATGTCCAGATAATTTCACATGAACAGGTACTGTGATTTTCTTCAACAACACAAGAGCAAATAACACTTGCTGCTCGTAGCATAACACTGGCATTAAATAGTGAGTGTTTTCGTGGGGACAAGCAGAATGGAAGGAGGAATTACTATGCACTGTTGCTGGACAAGATCAGGGAACAGAATGTCAACAGTCCATGGTCTCACGTTCGAGTAAAGCAGTAAAAAAGAAAGAAAAAGAAATGTGCAGGTGCTGGGAAGTAGGGAATAGAGCATAAAAGATAAATAAAGAAGGGTATTTTTGGAAGACACTTATCATTATTATGCATTTGCTAAAAGCCTCTATATCTCATGATTCCATCCTAAATCCAGTGAGTGGCCAATGCAATTATTTATGACATAATCAAGACTCTGTATTAAGATACCTCTTTATCCACAAGGTTCCCCCAGGTCAACAGGCTGTCAGAGATGGCTGCATTCCCACTGGGCTATTAGTGACTCCTTTTGACAAAAAACTGAAGCCTTCTTTCTGATGGAATATATATATTTAAAACAAAATTCCTTTGAACTTGTGCATATAAGACTTTGATTTTTATGACGCAGCCAAAACAGAAAAAATAGTGAAATAATAATTATGATAAGAAAGAAAAATAAAAGGCAAATATGATTATCTTTTCAAATGTTTTAGCCTACAATTAATTTTTCTAAACACAATTTCAAAAGCAATCACCACAAATCTGAACATTTGCTCGATCATCTGGTTAGCAAATGCTGCTGTATGAACAACGGAAGGCGGGCAAAAGGCCCTTTGCAGCCAGCTCTTCTGGACTCAGGGATTGGGGCACCTCCTGTCGCTCCCCAGAGAATATGTGGGAGAAATGACAGCTAGAAGCAGAAGATTGAGATCCCGATGCAGCGAGAACGGAGTTAATGACTCCAGACAGTGTCCTTCAAGATGTGCCAGAAGTCCACATGACATCCCCCTCGGCGTGATCAGCCCACGGAAGGTGTCGTTCTGTGAGGCGGGGCAACTCTCCACCTCGCGGGGTGAGTTCAGCTCCAGCGGTGCAGTGATGGCTCACCCTTGATCCTGCCTCCCCCACGTTTCCAGCTCAGGAGGAAAGAGCACAAGAAGGCTGCACAAAGCGTTGCCTGTAAAAAAGCATTTTATTTCTGTCTCTCTTTCTCTTTCTCTCCCAGCCCTCTCTGGGACTAAGAGATTAAGGCACTTAGGAATACAATCTAAGGGACGCCTTTCATTCCAGAATGAGATCCCCTCCTAGAGAACAAAGCCTCTTGCATAAATAGAGAGATATTTTCAGGTTGAAGAAGTAGATGGAAATACAGTCTCCTCAGTGGAGACAACATCGCTAACCATCCACTTGTCCCTAATATCTCCTAAATTACTCACTGGGATTTTTAAAATCACAGAGTGCATCTTATTTGTGTCTAAGAATTAAAGAACAATCAGTTCAATGGTTAAAAATGAGTATTCAACTTTGTCTTTACATTGGATTACTTACGATGCTATTTTAAAATATGTTAATTTCCAGTATCCACCTCAGAAATTTGGATTTGTCTGTCTGGGGTGGAGCTTGGGCATTGGCATATTTTTAAAAGATCCCCAAGTAATTCACTATGGCGATAGGTAAGGTTGACAACCACTGGTCTATCACATTCAAATTCTAATTTTTTAAATGATGAAACAAATTTCTCTTTAATCCTTAACTGATATTCCACAATCTCCTCCAAAAAATAGAAGCAAAGGAAACAGTTCCTCATTCATTCGATGAGGTCATCAACTTTATGTTAATACCAAAACTAGATAAAAACATTACAAGAAAAGAAAACTACAGACCAATAACTTTTGTGAATATTGATGCAAAACTCGTAAAAAATATTATTAAACGAAATCCAACAATATATACAAATAATTATACACCACTAGCAAGTGAGATTTATTCCAGATATGCAAGCCTGGGTCAGCATTAAAAATGTCAGTTGATATAATCCACCATATCAACAGGCTAAAGAAGAAAAACCATAAGATTATTTCAACTGATGGAGAAAAAGCATTTGAGAAAATCCAACACACTCTCAGCAAATTAAGAATAGAAGAGAACATCTTCAACTTGACACAGAACACCTATAAAAACCTATAGTTAATAAACATGATGGTGAGGGACTGGATCCTTTTTCCATCAGATCAGAAATAAGGGAAGGATGCCCTGTCTCACTGCCAGTGCTTTTCAGTATGCAAATTTCCTATGTATCAGAAATGAACAATTGAATTTGAAATTTAAAAATCAATACCATTTACAATAGCACCAAAAATGAAATATTTACGTAAAAGTATTACCAAATATGTACAGGATCAATGTGCATAAAACTACAAATCACTAATGAAAGAAACAGGAAGATCCAAACAAATAGATATTCTGTATTCATGGATTGGAAGATTCAATACTGTTAAGATGTCTGTTTCTCCCAAATTGAATTATAGATTCTATGAAATCTCAATCAAAATCCCAGCCAGCTATTTTGTAGATATTGACAAACTGATTCTAAAGTTTATATGGAAAAGTAAAGACCTGGAATAGCCAACACAATTCTAAATGGATGAGCACTGTTGGAAGACCCTCACTACCCAATTTCAAAACTTATTTTAATGCTACAGCAACCAAGACAGGTGTAAGGAAATAGACAGATATGCTAAACAGAAAGGGGAGCCCAGAAATAGGTCTACATAAATACAGTAAAATGATTTTTGACAGAAGTGCAAAGGCGTTTTAAATGAGAAATGACAGTCTTTTCAACAAATGGTGATGGAACATTTGGATGCCCATGTAATTTAAAAGGTGAACTTACAAACTTCACACCTTAAAGAAAAGTTAACTCAAAATGGATCATAGACCTAATGTAAAACATAAATCTATGACACTTCTAGAAGAAAACATAAGAGAAAATATATGTGGATTTGGGTTTGGTGATGATTTTTCACATACAACACCAAAATCAAGATCCATTAAAGATAAAATCGATAAGCTGGTAAAAACTTCTACTCAGGAAAAGACATTTTTTAGAGAATGAAAAGGCAAGTCATAGACTGGAAGAAAATGTTTGCAAAACACATATTTGATAAAGGTCTTGCTTTCAAAATATACAAAGAATTCTCAAAACTTAATAATAATAAAACTTGGAAACTCAAAACAAAAACCCAATTAAAAATCTGGACAATTCACAAAAAAAAACACACAAATGGCAAATAAGCCTAGGAAATTAATTTTAACATCATTTCTTGTTAGAAATCAATACAATAATAAATTAAAACAATAACAAAAGACTACTGCACATCTATCAGCATGATTAAAATCCAAAGAATCTGACAATACCAACTGCTGGTAATGATGCAGAGCAACAGGCACTCTAATTCACTGTTGGTGGGAATGCAAAAAGGTACAATCATTTTGGAAGATAATTTGGTAGCTTTTTACAAAGCTAAACACGGTCTTGCCATATGATCCAACAATCAATCACACTCCTAGCTGTTTACCAACTGAGTTGAAAATTTATGTCCACGCAACACCATGCACATGAATATTTGTAGCAACTTTATCATTGCTCAAAACTGGAGGCAACCAAGATATCCTTAAACAGGTGAATTAATAAACAAACTCTGGCACACTCTTACAATAAAGTAATATTTAGCAAGGCACACATAAATATGGGTAAATCTTATATGCATATTGCTAATTGAAAGCAGCTGGTCTATGATTGCATATGCATGATTCCACTTATATGACATTCTGAAAAACCCAAACTGTAGAGACAATGAAAGATTAGTGGTTGCCAAGGTTTTGTGGGTAAGGAGTTGAATGGATGAAGCTAAGGATGTATTTTAGGGCAGTGAAATTATTCGTATGATACTGTAATGGTGGATACATGACCCTATGCATTTGTCAAAAATCATAGAACTTTATAGCACAAAGATTGAACCCTAATGGACACAATTTTTTTAAAAAATGTATTTAGCATGTTGGGGAATCCAAGGATGGAATGCAGAATGTGAGGAAACAATCCAACTGTATTACATATGTATAAAAGAAACTGCACTGAAGGAGTTGGGGAAAAGCCCCTAAGGACCTAAGTCACTTTGGAAATGAGTGGAATCTGTAACTAAAAGCAAGGGAAATTGTACAGAAATGCCATACTCTAACTGATAAAGTTGTTTCCCCTTGGAGTATAAGTTAACAATTCCATAATCACTCTGCATCTATACTCAAACTGAAAATTTAAATAAAATGATGGCCAATGGTGGGAGGTCTAATCATTCCAACTAACAATATCAATTGTCAGAATCTATTTAAAAATGTATGCTACCAATAAGAGATACACTTTTAAGTATAAAAACACAGAACAATTAAAAGTGGAAATATATAAAAGACAATGTATAGACACCAATGAAACTACAATGAAAACAGATTTTAATAATATAAAAAACATTTAAGGAATGAAACATTGCAGAGATAAAAAGGGGTCTTTCATAGTGATAAAGAGGCCAATCCAATAGGAAGTTATCACAATCCTAAATTGATAGGAATCCATACATAGTTTCAACATGCATAGTGAATAGAACTAGCAAACAAGAAAATCACTACGCATGAACAAGATATTAATCACATCATTTACAAACCTTGATGTCACCACCTCAAAAAAAGGGTACCCTATATCAACAGAATTTACATTCTTTTTAAGGGCTAATTCAGCTTGTGCAAAAGTGTCCTACACTGGCCCATAAAGAAATTCTCAAGAAATCAAAGATTAAAATTATTCAGTTTGTCTTCTGATGGTAAAGGTAGAAATCAATAACAAAACAAAATAACTAGAGCATTCCTAGCCATATGAAAAATAAATGTACTGTTATTCTAAATATCCCCAAACTGAATCACAACAAATATTAACAAAATGTTTTGATCCAAATGCTAATGATGATGTTGCATATCAAAAACTTTGCAGTATGCTGATAAAGCTGTACCTAGAGGAAAATTTATAGCCCAAAATGCACATATTAGAGAAGAAAGACTGAAAGTCAATGTAATTTTCCACCTTAAAAATCTAGAAAAAGTAACAATCAAAATAAACTTATAATAAAAATAATAAATCACCAGGATTGAAAGTAAACTAAAATAGAGTAAATCAACAAAGCCAAAATTGGTTCTTTGAAAAGATTAATTCAGTTTATAAGCCACTGGCAGTATAGATGAAAGAAAAAGAGAGAAAAGACAAATTACCAATATCAGGAATGAACAAGGACACATCATTAGAGATTCCAAATATATAGGATTTGATCTTTCCTGTATATTAAGAATGCTCGAGATTGGTTATTGCAGGGTGAATGCAACAGTTCAATGCCTTCAGGCATCTAGTTCTCCTCTCTGGGTTGCTACATGTCTGCCACAGCTCCAGGCATTACATCGCCCAAGAACTGTGATCACAGGCATTGAACAGGACTGAGACTTTCTCCTCACCTGCCCTAGGCTATCAAAAAGAAATTCTTTCCCAGAATTAAGCCAATAGACTTCATTTTATAGGTCATTATTCAGAATTGAGGTTACATGCCCTTCAAACAGGAACTGTGAACATATATCATGACATCAAAGATTTCTCAATTATATTTAAAATTTTTTCACTGATCAGGAAAGAAGGAGAACAACTATTTTTGGGTGGGCAAAAATATTCTTTGTCACATTTAGCATTCTTCTCCACCACATAAGTAAATATATTCTCCCTTTTGCAAAAGCTAGAGTTGTTTGTATGTCATTTAAAAATGAAGTTGTGTGAGCTAATACAAACTGGATCCTATTGATTCACTAGTATCTGTCCTTGGAAATCAAAATAATGAGTGGACTAGCTACAAACCACTCACTGTTTTTAAGGAAAAGCGTTCATCTTTCATTGCCAGCCATTCCCATGTCTTTTTTTTATACATTTTTGTAGATAATCAAATGACATTTACTTTACAATATTTCATAATATGAATGTTATTTTTTTATCCTGGTATGTGCATATAACAAGGACACAGGTAAATAAAATGCAGTTCCTTTCAAGAAATACTTCCAATTGCCTGCCCCAGACCTGATACTCAGCTATATAATGAATACCCTGGCCTCTTGGAGCTCTCGGTACATAACATGCACAAAATCCTTCCAATTTAATGAGGAAGGTGCTATGTTGGAATCAGAGGGAGCTAAGCAAGAACAGACAGGGATCCAAGAAAAATCAGAAAAATGTTCCTGGAAGAGATGCATTGGGAAAAATATACATCCTGATGGTTGATCATGTGCTTTTTATTGCTATAACTTTACCCAAGTAGAAATAGACACTGGCTGATGTTGTGTGGCTCATTCTTGAATAGCACTGTCTGTTTATGATGGAAGTCTAGTGTGAAATGTTTACTCTGAACTGAGTTGTGCTCAGAATATTGGTGCTATGATTGAATCAGAAATGTATTTGGATCCCCTGCATATCATATAGTTTGTTTCCTAAACAAATCTGGTTAAAGAGGACATCAAAGATTTTTTTGAGAAAGAACTTGGGAAAATAAATTCAGTCCAGCTGACATTAAACTCTGCTCCTGTCAAACCAAACAGGATTTTAATGTTTCTTGCCTGTTAAGTATTAGTGAGGAATCTGTCCAAACAGTAAAAATAAAATCCCACAGTCATTAAATCAAAGTAATTAGAACTCCAGTGATGGGTGAAAGTGGAATCAGATGTTCGTCCTCACTGGGAACTATTGATTGGCTGGGGTGTTTGAAATCCATGACTTCACATGGAGAGCTACAGCTAGAGATTACGATAGAAGATTTTTTGTTATGCTGTTTACATTGAGATATATTTTTGTCTATTTCATGTAGGACATGAATTATATAGAGAAATTAGATTTTTAGAAGCTATGTACTGATCTTTTGATTGCAACCTATAGAAGCTAGCTGCATATACATCAGTAGTCCCCCGATGTTGTAATATTTTCCTTGTAAATTGCTAGTGTAGAATTCTTCTTTAGTTTAGGACTCTGGTACATTTTATTTCCTAACTCCTGTAACAGGGTAGAAATTCTATTAACTATGCTGTGCATTGTAAATCACCTCCACCAACAGGTAGAGTAAGATGCCAGTAAAAACAGCAGCCACAGATGCCTCATGAATCAAAGGAGTACTAAATCCTCACTTAATTGGGTGAATGGCGAGTGGCTTTCTCTGTTAAGCAGATTTTAACATTTCAAAATGTTTTTACACATATATTTTAATCCTGAATCACAATGTATATTGAGGAATTTACAGTATAAATAAACTAATAAATCAATAGAAAAAAAAACTCCAGAAAAAAATTCAACAAAATTGGCTACTTTGTTGAGCCATATATAAAAAGAAAACTCACAATTCTTCAGTGATCAGTAGTATTTGGGATGGATACAGACACTGATATACCTTGCTTTTCTAACTCTAATATTAATAAAAATAATACTAATTCCAAACATGTGGCATATGTTATAAACAGGTTAAACATAACCCATCACTACATGGCAGGAAAAGTCTTCACGTTTTGAGGGCAACATATGCCATAATCCCCACAATGACCCTTAAGTATTATTCCTTTCATTTTACAGATGAGGAAATTGTGGTCTTGCCTAACTCACATAGGCAAGTCGCCCAACAACACACAACTACTAAAGGTGGTCTGGGGTTTGGATTGTGCATGATAGAACCACAAAGTCAATTATTTTAGCCATTTTCCTCCACCACCTCCCAACTTAGAAACATGACATGTCAGGAAAGTTTGTCTCATAATACTGTTGTGGGATGATTTTATCAATAGTAATTTTCATCCTTTAATTTCAAACTACTATATCATCATTTTCAAAAATTCCCACTTCCATCAATACTGTACCTCACAGGCATTGACAACGATACTGGAATTCATCCACCACCAGAGTCTTGGAGGACAGAGCATTTTGCAGAGGGGAGAATGAAGACCCTGAACTCTTCAGCAGGAGCCTAGAGGGAGCTGGTTCTATCTTCTCATCATGGCCAGCTATTGAGCTTTCTACAGCCCTCCACACTGCCTCTCCATGAAACAGGTAATCCAGTCAGTGCGCCCGTAGGTAAGCAGTTCTTTCCCCTTTCCTCTTATTCTGTCGTCCCAAGTCCATAATCAGGGAGGTGGTGGTGGAAGTTTCTGGAAGCTGGGCAAAACATGCATGACACTGAGGGGTTGGGGCACCAAATCACCTTGTTCTGACTTAAAATTTCCAGCATACTGTTTATCCTGTGGGTAGCGAGAATATTGTGCCTTGAAGAGCCACCTGACTTACCCAAAAGTGTCACTTGGAAAGGAAAGCTTATTAGCTGGCGTCCTCCCAATGCCTCCAGGAAGAAGCCAGCGGGAGAGGAGGTCGTGATACGGGGTGACTGCTCTGTGCCAGCACACGCGATCTCATTTAGTTTTCTCAGCAATCTCATGTGACATGTATTAATATCTCTGTCTTACAGGTTAGAAAAGTGAGTGTTGGTATGGCCATGTTACTTGATCAAGGTCACAGACTTTGAAGGTGTCAAAATCTGAAGTCAAACCAAGGCACCTAGCTACCCTCAGAGTTCCTCTGAAAAGACAAGATTCCTACAGACAGACTATATGGGGCATTTTGTCCAGGGTAGTCTTGGATAAATGTACAGTTCTGGCTGCCTTTATTTCTCTCTACTTGGAACATTGCCGTAACGAAAGAGTGAGTTTCTCTGCCATGATTAAAGAGTCAGTTTCTCTCTTGCACCTCAAATTCTGAAGGCTGACCCCGTGATTCAATTACTTAGGCAGATAATGTCCTCAAAGAGTGTGTTTTCCACCCTAAATATATCAGAAAGACTGTCCGTCCGACTTCTCTTTTAGTCATGGCCACTTTAGAAGTTGGTTCATTGAGAAAGAGCACAGGGTTCTTTTTGCCATATCATTTCAGCCTCAAGGAAATTAGCAGAATGAGTATATATCACAGGAAATGTAGAGGTTTATTTGAAAGTCTAAAAATGTAACTACATACCTGGAATTCCGTGCAAGTCCAGCACAGTATTTAAAGAGTTTGAGATGGACTTTTCTGCAGACATTTTCTTCTTTCAAGTAAATATTCTGCCCTGGTGTATTTGACTGTCTACTTCAGTATGTCGGTTCATTTGTGGATTGCAGAAAGACCAGGAGATGGACAGCCAGAATAACTGGTTTCAGGACCTAGTTCTGCCATAGGATAGTGGTAACCCCTCGAAAATTAAATTCTTCTAAGTTTTAGTCTCCTTACTTTTAAAATGGGGAAGAGAAAAATAAGAACATCACTAGTTTATTTTGAGAGTCATATGAGATTTTGTGTGTGAAATGCTAAATAAACTGTAAGGCACTAGTTGTTACTAGGCACTAGGTTATTACAGTATCATTACTAGCACTATTGTTACAGTAAGTATTACTATTACAAAGATATGTAGTTGGCTTTCTAATGTGATGTAAGGCTTCATTGTAATTAGTTGCGTGATGTGACAAAAGGGACTCCATGCTGTAGCAACTTCACTGGGAGTCACTGGAAAGAGAAACGGTTTGGGGAGGGCAGTGAGGCGAGCACTGGTTGACTTGCAGAAAAGGACCGCAAAAGACAAGAATGAGTATAAAACGCATGCTTCGTCAAGCTTCTAGGTGGAATTAGTTCCCAAAACTGGAGGCTGCTACTCTCCTAACGAAATGTCTGATGGGTGTGAGTTCTAAAGGGGCTGCTGACTAGCTCTCTCCCCTGCAGGCGGCAGGCTCTAAGGGGCACCTGTCATCCCCGGGCCACGCTCCACAAGTTGACGGTCCCAGAGTTATCAGCCCTGCCTCTACAACCTCAGGCTGGAACATGTGTTATTTGTGTTATGGAGAAAAGATCTCCTTCCGTATCAAGCTCTTGTGGACAGAAACTAACGTTTGTCTGCTGAGCACACTGATGCCACTTGGTTTTCCGCCTGTGTTTATTCTAGAGGACACCCTGATCGAGGTTTGGAATTCACGCAGAGAAACTCACCTGCTTTCTGACACTCTCAGAATTGCTACTCCAGCAGTCACACCCGGATTTCCATCAGCAAACGTGCACAAGGCTGGGGATTGAGAGACAATGAAAATACCTTTCCTGGGACCATTCCTGTCTGAAGACGAGAAAAGGAATGTCTGACTTGCAAACCGGACACAGGAGACGAGGTGGACCATCTGGTCCTAAAGTGAACTCATGCAGTTTCTTTTGATTTTCTGGTCAATCTTTTAGCCCATGGTCTAATCCGTGAACGGAACTAGAGAAATGCTGCCCGTGGTGCCTGAGTGCCTGGAGTGAGCACGTCTCAGTCCTTTAGATACTGAGAAGCTGGGCCGTGTGCAGGGTCTCTTAGGCCAGCTGCACTCGATGCTTCCACTCCCACTCCCTCACATGGCCACTCATAGCCCCCAAGAAAATGCACAGTTTGGTTGGGGGGCAGCTTTGGGGAAGACTTTTTTTCTCTTAAGCTATGGGTCATGCAGTAATGAGGTGTTTTTCACCATAACAAACTTGCAATGAGTGAGCACCTCTTATGTCTCGGGGCCTTTATGATTGCTGCAGATACAGGAGTGAGTAATCTTCTCTGCTCTAACAGAGTCCACTTTCAATACTACAATGTGATAAGTACTTTAATACTGGTGTGCATAGACTGCTACTGGGACACTGAGGAGGAAGCGATTAATTCTTCCATGGGGAATCACAAAGAACTTCACAGGTAGGTGACATTTGAGTGGGATTTAGAAAGATGGATGGAGTTTTCCAACTGAGGAAGGGAAGAATGATGGCATAGGGATTTGTATGCTGAAACATATGGTGCTCTGGAGAGACTTAGAGTATTCTGGGGATCATAAGAGGTAAAATGTGTCACCTGGAGAGATATTTGTTGTGTATGGGGGGGTGGGGAATGGCCAGAGAAACTGGAGACTGGGTAAAGTTTTGAAACCTTTATAATACTCTTCATACTTTGTCCTGTGCACAGAAAGAGACGACAAAAGCTTTAGTTAGGAAATAGATAAAAGGAATTGGTGTTTGGACATTCCAGCATTAAAAATGACAAGATTATGTGAATGTGGAAAGGCGTGGGAGCTTTGAAATGAGGGTGATTGGACTTGCAAGCTTAGAGGCTGATGGCTGGATATATCATCCACCAAGAAATGAACCCAGGAAGAAAACATTTGGATTTTGAAGCAGACAATAATGAATTTAAGCTTGGACGTACTTTTATTGATTTGTATTCAGGACACAGTCAGAGGTAACACCACGAGCTAAGGCATTTATGAGGGCACATGACCTGTACAGAGAAGTGGGGGTTTTCTGTTGTGCTTAAAGTGTGAGGAAAAGTGGTGGGTGGCATGTCTTGAATGGTTGCTTGGGGCTAAATCGTGAAAGGCCTTGAAAGACAGGCATCTGTCCATTAGAAAACAGAGTCAGCAGAAACTTGAATAATTATTATGGCAGCAAGAGAAATGGATATGAGTCATTTCTTCTTTTAAAAACGACAGGAATGTGAAGAGGAAGGATAAGTGAAAGGTGACTCCAAGTTTTCAAATACTGCTAAAGGATTTGGCTAGCATTCATTTTGTTACATGGTATTAAATAGAACTGAGTGAATGTAACCATTACAAACTACAAATCCAGCAAAGCCATGCATCTGGAACATATGCACTCAACATAAAGGGAAAGATTGGCTGAGCCACCCAACTGCCATAAAGTCAACCCAATTTATTCAATTGCCTAGATAAGGATGAAGCAAACTAAAAGAGGGCACGCTGACAGATGACAAAAGGAACACTAGACGTCAAAGACACAATAGAGAAAAAAATATAAAAGGTGAAGAGTCTGAGGACATTTGGCACAAAGGTAGATTGTTGGTAGCAGCCCCATAAATTGTTGTTGTTTAAAAATGGTGACTTTGACTCATCACAACAATGTTTAAATGTATAGAAATAGACGTAACAAACTTTGGAATTGAATTCATAAAAATTGTTAAATTTTTTTAAATGATCAAATTTTTATTACCTAAAATATTTTATGTATGTAAGTAATCTCCTTGCCAAATGATATGGACAAATAGGTGAACAATGTGCTGATAAACAGAATTAATATGTGGAGAAATAGAAATAGCAACTTCTTTTTTTCCTTTATTGTTCATTCAACTGAATTGTCTCTATTCAAAATCTTATTCCACAGCTTCAATGTGTAATGCTGTGTTGATCATGGAATTCTATAATATATAATATAATTAGCTATATCAGGGATTCATTTGGGACTTAACCATTTACACAATCTCATGTTCCATTGAATTTCACTTAACGGAAATAGAAATTATGTCTAAACACACACAAGATATGAAACAACAAAAATGAACCTCTCACCCCAGCATGTAAATACTAATGTGGATGTTTTAAGCTGTTTCTTGACATTTTTTTCATATTGAAGCAACATAATGCTTATATCACAGCTGTAGTCTCATTATTATTGTTATTATTTTAAATGCCAAGAGCCAGTGGTCTCTTCAATTGCTTCAGTGTTATTACTCATATTAATTACCTACTTACCATATAGAGTTTTAAACATCCAGATTGTATTTTGGAAGCCTGGCAACAGAATAAGTCTTCAGCTTTCAAATTATTCAGTAAAAATTGAAGCACATAACATTTTTTATAATAATATAGTTAGAAATATACACTTTTTGAGTAGATAGACTGGTCATTTATGGAATATGGGATTAAGTGCACTAGTAAAGCTGTCCCTACCCCAAACCTAGGTTCTGGGCAGAGGTCTATTTCTGACCGGATGTTTCCTTTTAGTAGCGGTGTGAAGGGCCATCAGTTAAAATGGGTTCAAGCCAAAGTCCTCAAGGGTGGCTAAAGTCCAGAGACTGAGCAGCTGTCCCAAAAGCAGGAAGGGGACTATAAAAGGAAGTCAAAATTCAGAATTAGATGGGGATGGAAATTGAACCATCCATTGTCCATAGACAATAAACACTGGTCCTTCTGGCTTAGAATTTTGTTTTCCATTACGTGGCAAATCTATCCAATCATGTTAAGATATTAAGTCATTGCTATAAATTAAGAAGGTCAGTGTTGCAGGGGGCATTGAGTGTTAGCTCAGATGGGATTCTTCTGGGGGCTTTCAAGGAAAGCATTATGATGGATTGCAAATGTTACAAGTTGTCTGATCTTTTCAAAATTATTCTAACTTTCATAAATCTCATCTTCCTCACCTGTGAACTGGAAATAATAAAAATGACAACACAATGTTGTTGTTTAAATTAAGTAGATAATAAAGATTTATGGTAGTTGACACAGAGGAGGTGACATATGATGTTAATCTGTGACCCCTTCCCCTAAAGATGGAAACTTTGCTCAGGTCTTAAGTCTATTGCAAGGCACACGGGTACTCTTAGAACTTCCAACCTTTCATTTTCATGTCAAATCTCAGTTACCAGTTGGAAGACATGGGGAGAGAATTCTTTGCCAAACTCTTTTCCTTGGGATTGAATTCCTTGGTGTCTGTGGATTTGTATCTTGCAATGGATGCCTGTTTTTAGTGGCAATAGAATGCCTGTTCTTTGCCCAAATCCTAGAATGCACCAAATATGAAGCAAAATATCCTTAGAAAGACAAATGGAGCAGTTTCACAGAGTCTCTGGGTACACAGCATCCTGACTGCTTCCGTGGCTCACAGGAGATGAGAGCAGAGGTGAAGACCTAAGAGTCCTCAAGAGCATTCTCTAAGCTTGTTGTAGTAAAGGCAGAAGTTTCACTCCCCATGTAATAGGTATGGTTACCAGAAAATGGCTAGTGAGTGACGTGGCAGTCTATCAAACTTTCTTAAATATCTTTAAGAGGGGAAACTTAGAGAGGAAACAAGAGCAAACTTCATTTGCTTCCCGGAGTGGGTAAGTATAGATGCTCTAGACTGTTCTTTCCCAAAGAGGAAGGGGACGGAGCAGAGAAGAGAGAAAATCCTATCAGACAAGAGAACACTAACTCAGGTGCTTCTTGCTAAAAGTCTAGATTGTAACTCAGATTGCCAAAGGCTCATTCATCTCACGTTTAGCTTCTCATTGATGTTTGCAGAACAGAACTGGAGCCTAGTGCCTAAATTATGATGTCCACGGGCCATCGGCAGGATGTCTGTGATTGGAGCCACCCTTTCCACACCTTAGGATCAGGGAGATTTCTGCTCCAGACTGAATAAGGAAAGAATCTCCGTATGGAAGAGATATAGGACCCCACAGTGATGGTTCAGCCTAATGTTACAGAACGTGAATCCTGAAGGTGCAGATTGCATCGTCCTGCCTCTCAGGTCCTTTGACTGCGTCGTATAACTTCTCCATCAGCCTTCACTGTGCCAGCTACGTGAGTTTTGCTTTGTAGAAGAGGGTTTTTTTCCAACACTGTTTCCTAAATAAGAACAGCCATTACACTCTTGAACAAGTCCTAAAACTGCAAACTTTGTGGACTGTGGTTCGTTGACCTTGAAGTCATAAGGCAGAAATATTATGTACAACATAGGACTTTTCAGGTAAGATCATATTTCAATGGGCTATGCGATGGTCTATTTACTTGTCCTAGACAAAACAAGGTTTAATCTATCATTTGGCACCTGTCTTCGGTTAAGAAAAAGGAGACGTTGCTTTCTCAAAGGCCATCCCAGGTCTGTTACCAGCATCTTGCTTGACAAAGATCTTTGGATGGTTAGTGGATAACCTCTCTTCTAGTTTATGTTGTATATATTTTATAGATGTGGTCAGTTAAGTATTCAAAAAGTGAAGCATAATTAAGTCCCCTAAGTACTTTGTTTTACCTAATTTATCATTTTTAATTTTATGTAGGGAAAGTGATTTACATACAGTTCAAGTTAGTCTGTGTCTCCTATCGTATTGTGAGCCTCGCTGGTAGACAGCACTATTTTTAATTGCTGTGTCCTCAGTGCCTAGCACTGTGCCTGGTGCATTGAAGGTATTTAATAAATTTGTGGTAAAAAGGAAAAAGGGGAAAATATAGGAAAAAGGGGATTAATACAAGAACATAGGATCCATTAATTATTACATACATCTTGCTTTCCCTCTATTGTTTACATCTTTGAATCCTGTGGGGCCTTTAGCAGTCTCGCTCTGTTGACTGTCTTGTGGCCTGACCTTCCTATAGGATGAGCTTTGGGAGACACCCGGGTGCTCACACAGGCAAGCCCACCTTCTCATCTCTACTGAGTTCAAGAGGATATACTCCCCTCATCGCTCAGTTTTCCACTGACTCTGAGGTCATTATCATCTTCGTCATCATTAATTAATAATATATCATTTCTACTGTTTGTCTGGAACTGTACAAAAGGCTGATATGATCTTGTGTGCAAATTTGGGAACTAACAGGCCTGGATTCTAATCTTTTTCTATTTCCCATCATTGTGGGCACAGGAGGACATTATTTAATATGAGTAACACTTTCTTCACCTGCAGGTTGGGCGTATGGAATTATTTCCATTCATTTACTAACAACATGTTTCAATGCACAGCTCTCTTGTGGGTGACATTATTCTAGGCCTGAATCCTCGCCTGTCTGAAGCTGGCATTGTATTGAAAGAGAACAGGAAATGAAAAATAAGTACATCCTAGAGTTATATGAAAAAGTAATTGTTGTGGGAAAAAACAAAGCAGACAGGAGCATGGAGGGGCAGAGCGTTTACCACGTTAAATAGGACATTGAAGGAAAGGCATTCGGAGAACTTCCATGTAAAGACTTGAAGAACCTGTGGGGATAAAACCGGCAGGTCTGAGGGAAGGACCGTCCAGTCGGGGGAACAACAATCCTTTTGTTTCATTTGATAAACGACAAAGAGTTCAGGGTCACCAGGGGTATGTAAAATGGCCAAAAAAGGGAGGGTGGAAGGGATATCCCCATAAACCTTCAAACTACACTAAGAATTCTGCTTTTACTCTGAGTGCAATGGGAGTGAGAAAGGGTTTGCGTGGAGGCTGTGCTGAAGCATCTTGTGTGTTTGAAAAGACTGTGCTAGCACATATTACGTATTTGCTTGGGCACCCAGTCTCCAGGTGTTTTTGCTTTTTTTTAAACTCTACCAGACTACAAAATCTGGAATTCTGGTAGCCACAGAGACACATTTTAACACTTTGTACACACTGTATCACCTTGGCCTCTCAAACGACCCAGCACACAGTCCCCTGTAGCACAGCAGCCGTTGCCTGTCAAATGTTCCAGATGGTCAGTAAATGTCTATCAGACAAATGAACAAATGATTGTGTTAAAATATTGTTCATAATTTCCCAAGATGAGAACTGGAATTTGTTGAGCACCACAAATAGAATAAACTGTGTGTGTATGTGTGTGTAACAATGTTTATTGAATTCTCATATCAAACAGCAAGGTTGCTCTACATTCCCCCATTTTATAGCTAAAGACACTAAAGACTAGATGTTTTAATCTAGTGAGTGGTGGAAGCAGCTGAACTCAGTTTACACTCAGGTCCTCTATCTGAAAAGTGTCAACCACACCTTGACAAAAGGTTGAACCACGCCTCTCTGACTTCCTAGAGAAGCCCTCTTGTTTGTTTTTCTTGATTCTGACTTCTGTCTCACAGGGTATTTTGCAGAATTTGTATTCCTAATTAACATCCTGAGTTATTTCCAGTGTGAGAGTAGCTAATTCTCTCCTAACACAGGGACCCACTTGGCATCATATCTTTCTATATTTTTTAAACGGTTCTCGGCACAGAATATTTCACATAATACATACCTGCTTAATTTATTGGTTAATTTCAATCCAATTTTAAGTCGTTCTTTAGAAATGTGGCAGGTTTTCCTCAACAGGTATTTATGCCTGAGAGATTTCTACTTTTATTATGTCAAGAGAGTGCTCAGTTAATTATTAGACCATAAACAATGGACAGAAACTTACTGAAAACAGATATTCAATATTGCTTTAATTAGACTGTGCTACTTGAGGATTCTCTTCAAAATAATAGTCTTAAAATTATTATCAACATATTAACAAAAGGGCTTATTGGCAATGCCTATCATCAGACCTGGCAATTAATTGAACGCTTGTATTTAGAAATATAAGTGAGGTACACCATGCGTGGGACAGTGGGCGATGGAGCTGCTGCAGGAGGCCCCTGAGAACATGGAGCTGCTGCAGGAGGCCCCTGAGAACATGGAGGGGCACAGAGCTGCCTGCCCAGCTGAGCCAGGGGCTGCAGGACATACAGAAATCAAAGACAGCACATCACCTAAGACATTACAAGAAAATCACAAGAGATTTTAGAGTAAAATTTTACTTTACAAAATGATCTATCACCTTCTTAAAGTCGTCATCATAATTAATGCTACGGAATGAATGAAGACAAACGAGTCATCAATATCTAAAAAGATGGTAGGCAATGATCATTTTAAAAGCAGAATAAGAAGGGCAATAGGGTAAATGCCTTACCAGGAGTGGTGGAACGATTTGCTTGTTTTGGTATCATTTCTAAATGCATAAATATTAGTAAAGGTTCAGTTTTTCTCTACAGCTTGCTACATAATAAAAAAAAATAATAAGCTGGCATGAGTAACCAAAGTCAAAAAAAGAAAACAAAAAACACAAAGAGTGCATTTCAGACAAGGGATGTCTTCAAAAAGCATTGTAATGGCTCAAAGGAACTGTTGGGAAGCTCCTGGGTGAGGATCGATGACCCACTCAGTGGTGGACAACATTGAACAGAACACCATTAAGTCTTAGATGACCACCAGAAGCTCATAGAGCATGGGGCTAACACTACAGAGGACTCCATCCCAAACATGAGACTGCCATTCTTGGTGGAGTAGAACAGGATGAGAAACTGTGGGGCTTTACCAAAAATGCCTCACACATTCAGTTGGACAACTTACCGGAAGTGGTTTAGTGGTTGATCCACCTTGTTCATCTGCTCAATTGGATGACTCAGTTCTTAACACAGTGAAAGACCACACTTTTTAAGCATGGAACAGTAGCATCTCACTGACCAGTACAGACAGAAGAACTAACAGGGAAACCTGGAGGCATCCAAGGACAATGGAGGAAGGTGTATGACGACTTTGCAGCCCGTGATTGCAGGCTGGAGCTCTGTAAAAGTACTTCAAACCATTTGGAGGATGTCTATGTAGGCTGAACCCGTAACTGCACATAGACCCCAGTGTTGATTATTAGCTCAGCGTCTGTGCCTGAGGACGTGACCGACAGAAGTGGAGTCCTTGGAGCATCCCCAATAGGTCATTTCACACCAGTGCCTCAGGAGTGGCCAGTTGACCCTGAGGGGTACAGTCTGAGCAGTCAAAGAAACGTAGTGCTCCAGAATGATTCTGAATTCTCAGGCGTCCTGTACTCCAGTGCACCAACTTATTTCTGTGGGCACCCATTAATATTCAGAGTTGAAACTGAGGGACAACCAATGACAAAGATTCTCTCCTTGACACAACTCTAGCCAGGCTCCTCAGAGCCCTCATCTCAATCGGTACACTGATATACCTCCACTGGCAATGTCTGGGACAGTTTGGGCATCAAAATAAAAATTGTTGTTAATGTATTATAACCCACTGGATAAAACAGGAAAACCCAAGTCCCTATTGATATAAATAAATAAATGAGGAACTTACATGTTTGTTGAGAAAAGGGATATTTAAAGTACCACACCACAAAATACTTGTTAATTACAAAATGTGAAAGAGTAAGTTGAAAACAGAGAAGCCTGAGAGATGGCCCCTTCATCAAGTGATCAAAGTTCACTCATGAGCAATGGGACAAACCAAGCCAAGTACTGCCATTTAGGATGCTGTGAGGACACAGAGCAACTTCTGTGGTTTTCCTGCCAAAGATGCCTGCCCTGGGTGTAATCTTGAGCAATCATCGGACAATTACAAATTCAGGCCCATTCTACAAAATGACAAACCCATAGTCTTCAAACATGCCAAGTTTATGAAAGTCAAGGAAAGCCTGAGGAGCATTTCAGGTTGCAGGAAATGAAAGAGAGATTGCAACTAATACCAATGTGCAATTCTGAAATAGATCCTTTTCTATAAAGGACATTTGTGACAATTAGAGAAGCTTCATTGGCTTTGCAAATTTCCTGATTTTGATGGTTGTGTCATGGTTATGTAGGAGAATATGTTGTTTGCACAAAAAATACACAAATGTATCCAGGAGTGATGAAGCATCACGTCCACAATTTATGCGCAAATAATTTTTAAAAGTTATTTGTACTTGTAATTTTTCTTTGTGTTTGAAAGTGATTCAAAATTAGCAAAATAATGCATAGAAATAAAAAAAAAAAAAACTCTATGCTTTGGTTTGACTATGCCCAGTGCAAACTTTATCTCTCTTTTAATTGATCTAATTCAAGTATACGAACTAGACGTTTACAAAATTGCCTTTCAAATATTTCCCACTCTGTATTCTTTTAAAATCTTGTCACCATTGGTTACTATTTACATATGATTAAAATTAAATTTCCCCATTGTCTTTATCACATTTTCTGGCGTACTCCTATATAAACAGCGTAATTTAGTATAAATACAGCTTCAGGCAACAAAAATCCAAGTCAATTGATAAAACATATTGACTTTTATTCTCTCTCATAACAAGAAATTCAAAGGCAAGAGGTTCGAGCTGGTTAAATCAGTGGTGCTTCAGCATAAACAGGGATTTCGAATTTTTTCTTCTTTCCACTGACCCCTCCTCAGCACGTTGGCCTTTGTCCACAGCTTTGTCCTCCGACAGCTGACACAGCTCCAAGCATCTCCTCATCGCACGACCGTATGTGTTCACCAAAGGAAAATTCCCTCACACGACTCTTTACCAGAGTGGAGAAACCTTTCCTCAGAAGCAACCCCAAGAATTGTCTCCTCATGCATCAGAATTCTCATAAACTTTTGCTTCAACCAAGCACTGGCAAGGAGGAATGACCATGATCGGCTTAAAACAATCAAAATGGACCCTCTAAGACTGGTGGTGGTGTGGAGTGTGGGGGATGTTTCTTTCCCTGATTTCATGACCATACTAAAGGTAAATGTAGTTAAAAAAATTTTTGAGGCTCTTCTAGGGAAAAATAAGAGAATGGCAACAAAGCATTTAAATAGGTAATCAAAATTTTTGCAACAATGAGTAAAATGACATGATAAACAGGAGGAAAAATATATACCAGGAAAGCAAATAATTCTGAGCTGGCCATGGACAATCTCTATCATTGCCCCTTTCACCAAGAATCTTTTCTTTCTCTTTGTCATGATGAGCACCCTTTCTGTTATGATTTCAATAGACACAACACACACACACACACACACACACACTTTTGCATCACCTTTGTGGAAAAAGCACATATCTTTCCAGAATAATCTACCCTGTCCTCTATTCCCTGATGTTTTCTTCCCAGTTTAAGTACATGATACCAACAAATACTTCAGAAATGTAAGACATTAGTTAGAGTTTGAAAGTACTTCACTTGCAAAGCTACACATGAAGTATATTTGTATTAATGAGAAATGTTTTTCTGCAAGAGGGGAGAGAGCCAAGAAATTTAAAAATGTACTTTTTATCAAATGCCAACAGCATATCAGGCACCTTGATATGTGGGACTATGAGTTTGGGGACATTCACACTTTCTGAAGCCATTTTGTAAGTAAACAAGGGCTATATCTTTATCAGACTACAAGTGTAAGCTAGTGTGTGTATATTTTACAGCGTCTGTGTTCAGATCGCCTGACCGTTTGCTCACATTAACATCAGAGAAGAATAATTGGCAAACGCAATAATTTTTAAGACAAAAACTTTATTCCACTCCTATGAATAACTGACTCTCTATATATCTTGCATTATCAACTGGATTTTGTAGAACGTTTGTCTGTTAAGATATAATTAATCTAATAAGTAGTGATCAATCCCAGAAAACCATCCAAAATAACTGAAATATAAATGTCGTCATTATCTTTTTTGTGGATTTTAGAAGTAGATCATTATATTTAGTTTGCAATATATTTAATCTAGGTTCATATCATCCCATAATATACAAACTGCTTCTTTCTAATGAAATGTATCAAAACTATATATATAAGTAGAATATGAGGCAGCATCCAATAGTAAATCTAAATGATATTTGCATAGCTCTTGTTGTTTACTTACCAAATGCTTTTAGCAAGTGACTTTTCTTTTCAACTTAGAAGTAGCCCCATGAGTCAGTTATTATTTGCCCCAATTAAAAAATATTAAATTCAGGGAATATTTGATTTGGCTGAAGATGATTGATTATAATGAAGTGAAGATTCAAAATTCAGGTCCATAATTCTTCTACATATAAATTCTTAATATATATAATTCTTATATACAAATATGTAAAAGGTCTAGTAATGTAATATAATAAAAATCAATATAAAACATTTCATGTATATTTATTCTAATATGTTATTGATATAGCACTAACTTACATATAAACTGTTTCCATTGAAATATAGATATTAAACCAAATGATGTGCTTTCCAGTATCATACAAAAAATGGAACTAATATCACAAATAAATCAATTAAGTTGGTAGTGAGACTAAGCACATTTCAGTCTAAGAGTACACAACTTTGTATAGAAAGATAAATTAAGGTCAAATGTGTTGGGTTTTTTTGGCTTCATTGTGCACCAAATATTCAGGTTCACTAAGTAAATATGGCTGAAGAGACATCAGAGATATTTTCAACATGATAGAATTGGAGAAAATAAATTGGATCCAACTGACTTTATAGCCTTGTCAAATAGAACACAACTTTAATGTTTCTTTTCTGCTACATATTACTGAGGAATCTGTCTGATCAATAAAACATAAAATCCCACAGCTATTATATCAAAATAATTAGAACCTCAGTGATGGGTGAAAGTGGAATCAGATGTCTTTTCCAAAAGCTATTAAGTGGCTAAAGTATGTTTTTGTAAATCTGGTACTAGGGTTTGTAAATTTATTAAAAGAAATGTTTATTCTTATAATGAAGTCTGTCAAGTCAAATTTATTAGGGCTTGATATAAGATAATCATATTACTTTTAAAGGAATTTGACATTAAACTTAAAGAGAAGAGGGCAATGGACATCATTAATAATGATGAAAATTGTGAAGTTATATAAGAGATCGTCTCCTAGGATGACCCACAGACGTGGGATCTTCCGTTACTGTTACAAATGTCACATGAATCAGCCTTGACTTTGTGTAAATAATTTAGCTTGATGGTAATGCTGCGGTATAATTACATAGTTCACTAATGGATACACCATTGGAATTTTCTAGATATCACTTAATACTTGGAAGAAATTTCTTTTTTCCCTGAAATTGTCAAGTTGTGTGTGGACAAGTATAAAGAGTTGTGAGTGATGTGATAAATTCCATGTCAAATCAGATTTTTCCATTGATTCCAATTAAATTATAGGAACATGTTCCCAGGTTGAGAATTGTTAGCTTCAGTACATTATATGAATGGCACTAACATTCATGACAAACCATTTTGCATGAGCATTGTGGGTAGTAGAGTCTTTAAAAAATGTTCTGCCACCCTCTGAAAGTAGCAGGAGAGAGCAACAAAAGATAAATCTCTGCATATGTTAAAACTGACTTGTAAAAGTATTTACAGAGTTAACTCCTGTTTCATTTAAAGTGGCTGCTCTGCTTTCTTCATGATTTTCAGAGAAGTACAGGGACATTTGGGTGAACCAAACTCTCCTGTAAATACACCAAAGATGTCTCTGTTGAGAGTCCAGGGTCATCACCCGGTAAAATCCAAAACCAAGTTGACAAATTGCCTCACCAATCCTTTTTGGGATCTAGGTCAATTTTATTCAAGTAGCATTAAGCAACGTTCAGATAAACATCCCATGGTGCTAATGAACCCTACAGGGGATCTTTGAAGGCCACTCAATTTTTGTAGCTCCTTTGAAATTTTGCTTTACCCTGAGGCAAACAGGAGGGAAAAAACATACCTTAACCAATTAAATGTTTTACCACAAAAGGATCTTAAGCGAATTTGCTCCCACAGAGATTGGCCATATAAATATAAATTTACATGTGTGTATAAACTTACATATATATGGAGGTATAAGTTTTTCATAAACTGGGAAATGGAGGTATAAGTTTTTCATAAACTGGGAAATTTTTCAGATATTTCAAATCACACCCAAATGAGCAAACTTTCGATCCTCCATCTAAGCTTTGTGAGTCTTCCTTACATCATATGCTAGGTTCTAAAACAGTATTTCCTCCTGAAACTATGAGAAGCAACTAAAGTGTTATCATTTGTATAAAGAAATAACATTCTCAACAAATGTTAGAATATGAAACTGTACATGATGTTCTGTGACCAAGAGCTTTCAAATTAATGTCTGTGGAAAAAAATGTAATTTGCAAAAGAAGAATAAAAATATGTACATGAATCACTGATATTTTGTTACATAATCTGTTAACAAAACTTCTGTCTGTTTCTTTTTGGTAGTTAGTGGCTGATGGAATATAAATTTCCATGAGTTTTGCCTCATCCTTTGGAAGTATTACCCATATCCTCCATATCCCTTAACAGTGAACACTACTTCTTCATAATACAGGCATTTCAAATGATATTAAGAATTTAGCCTCTAGAGTTTCTCTGATCCTTGCATAATTGTTTATCTGTGTATCTACAGAGCAATGGTGATGAGTACCAGGGATATGAAGGATAGAAACAGACATAAAATCTGAGCACCTCCTTGGGGTGCTGTGAAAATCCTACAAAATTAATTAAATCCTATAAAATGTCTCTCTCCCTCTCTCTAAAATTTATTATTTATTATTACTATCTAATTTATTAATGCATTTGAAGTCCTTTAAAGAAAATGGTTAGCCATCAAACCATTGTCATCACCCCATTTTGGTTAATATTCACTGAGCATCTGTCCATATGCCAGACCATAGACCAGCAGCTCTGTGCGTCGACATGTTACTGTCCTTTGAAGGAGCCCCTATCTTCCCATTCAACAGCTAGGCTCTGCATTGGAATCTCAGAGAAACAAGGAGATTGTCCTAAAGAAGCACAGCGTGTCTATATAATTCTGACTGATACTTGAAGGTCTATTTCATGCCCAAAACCTATGTTCTTTCCATTCTGCTGCATTGCCTCCCAATTTTCATTTTGGTCTTTAGTAATAATATGGTTACTTATTTTGACAGTACAGCAACCCGCCCTGGAAAAAAATACAGCTCTTCCAATGGTTGCCGTGTACCTGGGAAACTGAAACATTGTGTCCTGAAGTTTCTAATATTTTAAAAACAGTTGTGAAACCTGGTTGGAAGTATGTATGTATGTGTAGATACAAAAAGGAAGAGTGAGAAGGCAGAGAGAGGGGCACTCTGACTAATTCAATCTCCATTTATCTCCACTTAAAATGCTACGTCTTTCCTATTGGTCTGCAACTACACCTTCTAAATTCCCTGAACACCATGAGAAATAACAAGATACAACTCAAAGGAACGGGGTGTTGTTTATTGTGGCTGATATTCCCCCTGCCATCATCAGTGGCCTGTAGCCCATGGAAAGCCAGGAGAGTGAAAGCACCACCACAGCAAGAGGGACAGAGGAATTCATCATTCAATAACATCTTCACTGTCTGCAAGCATCAGGTAATGGGTTTCCTTAAAGGGCAGCTTTGGGGAAGAGATTATGATCATTCTCTGCTTAAACAACAGGTTCCCCACACTCTACCTGAGTGATTCAAAAAAACAAACAAATAAACAAACCTGATCATGTAAAAATCTTCATCACTTACAGGCTAATGTCAAAATTCCTCAATTTGACATATTAGATTGCTTGTAATCCTGCCTGTACCTACCTTTACAGTCTCAATTCCTGTTAATCTTTCCAGCTTTGCTCGACTAAATGCTGTTCCTGAAATGCACAGTGGTCTTTCGTTCTGGAATACATGTGCTCACGTCCCTGCTCACAGCCCCTGCCCTCGCCCTGATATGCAGTTGGCAGCGCTCACTCATCTCTCAGGACGTAGCTTAGATGTGAGCTGAGCCTACCTTCCTGCTCTAAAGTATGTGATCCATCAGGGACTGATGCTCAGGACTTGGGCTTAGCAGTCACTCAGAAAATATTCAGAGATGAAGAATTGGAACTTTTAAATTTGGGATACAAACTTTTCTACTATATAACGCATAATTCTAGTTTTCTTACAATTAGCATAATTGCAACTCCAATGTAGACAATACTGCCCCATGGAGAGATGATAGTAATATGAACCCCCATTTTCATGGTTTTAAATAAGCTGTCCCCAAGATACCTGAAAATTTCCCACGGACTTACTTTCTGATGGTCTCCTTTCTCCATTCCAGGTCCTTGCGTACTATTTCAGTCACTGCCACTCAGGGTCTCTCCAGATCATTTCCCCACAGGCAATATAGACTTTCCCCAAAATTCCATGAAGAGATAAACAATTTCTCAAATTCCTCAACAAGGATCAGGGGATTTTTTGTTCCAGCCCTTTCCCCCCAAAACATCAGCCTGGCTGCCTCATTTCTCCTCCCCGTGTGCTTCCCCTCTCTAGAATTTCAAACTATTTCTCCTCCACGCAAAAAAAGAAATTCAATCCTCTATAGCTTTTATTACCACACTTACACATGGCAACCTCTCGGATTATTCAGAACTACAGAGGATTTTTAAATTTGTCCATAGCGGGTAGGTGTGATTGTTAAGGAAGATGTTTTCTTTTCTGATACATAATTCATTCTTTCTTCCTTATTCTTGTTTTTACTTTGCCTCTGCCTGTTCTTCCTTGCTGCAGTCTCACCTCTGCCCCTTCAACCATTACAACCGCCTCTAGCAGCAGATCTCCTGCTCTTACAAGGTTTTTGTTGTTGCTAGTCTGCTTAGCTGGCAACCAACTCAAACGATCTGCATAGTAAAATAAAAGACACACAGTGAGAGCCTGAAGGGGATCTCGTATAAGTATACTGTGTGTGTTCTAATCCACCTGTGAGCTACACACACACACACACACAGTCCTTAGGGTCCTTGTAAATGATCAGACTTGACGGATGTATTTTATTAATACTATCTAGAAGGACAGCTAAACAATCGTGTTAGCTTATCACATAAAAAGTGTGTATAGTGGAACTATAAAGCAATGACTTAACCTCTCATACTTTTAGACTAAAATTAGTATCATACTTGCAAATATCAGGATGATTATCATAACAGAAGACAGACTTCAGGCAACACATCCTTCTTCAATGCTGGTTCTCTCTGTTCTCTGACGGATTACCTCATCTTTTCTGTTGTCTAGGAAGATATTTGGCTTCTCGTACTGATCTAAAAATGAACTATTTTGTAATGTTAATAAGAATATGACAAATTATGAAACAATTAGAACATAATGCATTCAGGGTGACTAGTCATTAAAAGAACCTATTGACAAGAAAAGTCTTTGAAAGAGTGTTTCTCAAGATTTGCAGTCCATAAACTTGATCTAGGTGGCCTGTCACAACACACAGCCCCTCATCTCTCGGGGCTGGACATTCTGGTTCACTGAAGTCTGGAGTGGGGGCCAGTAGCCTGCATTTTCACAGCCAGTTCAAGAGATTCTGAAGCAGGCGGTTGTGAAGGACACACTGGAAAACATTGCCTCAGTGGGTGCGTTTGACCAATGTGAAGCACCAAAGAGTGTGTGTCTGCGTGCAAGACAGAGGAAAGTAGTGGCATGCTGGAACACCAATAATACGTGGTTTGTAGTGTTTGTCAATACAACCACCATGAACAATTTCACGGTACCAAGATGGCATGGCTGGAGGTGGAGCTGGGGGGAAATACACACATTTGGCTCCCGCGAGCCAGTGTGAGTCAGTGCACCACTGGTGGGGTACACACACAATTTTACACTGGAGACAGCTGACTGGGATAATGAGTGCACTAAGAAACTTCTGACAAACGGTCACTTGTTAAAGAATTCATCAATGGCTGAGCAGAGAACAATTGTGATATACGTAAACAGTGTGTTGAAGGGTATTTCTTGTAATGAGGGCAAAACACCACTTTATTTTTACCTCCTGCTGACCCTTTACACTTCTTTCTTTTCAGTGATGGTATTTATCTGAAGACCCCGGGTGTCAAATTCTGCTCCTCATAGGAGCACACAGTTCTTGGGTCACTTGTCTTGAGCACAGTTTCAATTCAGAGTCAGAAAAATTGTCTGAAACGTGCAAATACGCAAAAGAGATCACTGGGTGTTCTTTCAATGTAGCATTATGATCTACCTGTCTATCACATATGTATGGCATACATGTATATATGTATAACGTAGATAAATAGTGGCATTACATTTTAGTGTGGCAATTTGATTTATAATAATTTTTAATCTCTCCCTCGTTGTTATTGTAGCAATGTTCTATGACATAACACCACTCTTTGTACATCAACTGAAGACTTTTACTAATATCCACATTTAAAACTAAAGTCTTCCTCACAATCTACCATACAAATTTTTACTGCTAAATGACATAGAAATTACATAATAAATGTATAAAACATCAAAATCGAGATAACTATCCTATCAAGAAGAGAAAGTCTTATGTCCTGATAACAGACAGCACCAATATCTCAGCAGCTTAACATAAAGACAAATGTTTTTTATTTAGTTAATGTCCCTCAAGGGTCCAGTCCACTCTTCAGAGCAGCTGTCTCCTATGCAGTGTCTCAGAGATCCAGGATGCTTAGATCTTTGGCCCATCATCCATCATCACAACACATTTCCAAGGCATTTAAATTCTGGAATGAAAATTCTTCCCAACTCATCCATTTGGATTTGTAGGGCCCAAGATAAAAAATTTCCCCAACAGTTCACTTTAAATATGGCAGAATAGGTAATAAACAAGATTGCAGTGGTTAGAACACACACAATAGGGTTTCAGAATAGATAGGGGTTAGCTCTATCTGTCTCCTTTGTCATTAATGTGAATCCTCAAATTG
Organism: Tapirus indicus; assembly: GCA_031878705.1. Classification (NCBI taxonomy): domain Eukaryota; kingdom Metazoa; phylum Chordata; class Mammalia; order Perissodactyla; family Tapiridae; genus Tapirus; species Tapirus indicus. Next base: position 3,580,083 of record CM062923.1, on the reverse strand, counting down.
TGACTCTAGATCTCTTATACTGGACCATGGGAAAGTACCTGTGTCAATTTCCCAAGTTTCTAGAAACAAATGGCTTGTAGAAATGTCTTGAAATGTTTTCAGAATATTTTGTTTTGACTCCTTTATCATAAGACCCAAAGTTTCAGGTCTGTTCTCGTGGGATAATGTCTATGCAGATAGAGCAAAAATGTGTCCTTCATCTGGTCTTTCTAACCAGATGTGGTATCAAAATCCTCTTGTCATACAAAGAGAATTCTAATTTGGTAAAAAGATTAAGTGTCCATGAAAGCTGAGAATAAAACTAATTTCTAATTTGTCATCTCCTGAAGATTATTTTATATTTTTTATTGGTAAAATTTCTTAATATTGTTTACTTCTACAACACTACATAATCACATGGTTTGTTTCACAGGCTTTTCCACCCAGTCTCAGATGGTACATGTGCCTATGATTTGCAACTTGATATTAGAATAATTACAGTGTCTCATGTTTTCTGTATAATTCCAAGATGGTAGTGCAGCTGAGTGTCCTGAATTTAGTTCCAAAATCATGACCATATAATTCCATTGGAGCTATGAATCACATGGCCCATTTACAGTTAGCATTATGGAAAAAATGAATAACTTTTTGGCTGCTAGCCTGTCTGAGTTTCACTGTCTTTAGGTACAGCTGACCCCAGCTGTCAAGTCAAATAGGTCCATTTTTCACATCTGCACTTCGTGATTTCCATTTTGGATTTATTCTCAGTTAGCTCTTAACATGCTGTAGACCTCATCAAAATTAAAAACATCTGTTCTTTGAAAGATACTTTTCAGAGAGTGAAAAACAAGCCTTAAACTCTTAGGCAATGTTTGTAAATCACACGTCTCTGACGAAGGACTTGTATCCATCATACACAGAGAATTCCCAAAACTCAGTAAGAAAACAAATGTCAGTGAAAAAAAGGCAACATACACTTCACAAAAGACGATATCCTGATTACAAATGTGCATATGAAAAGATTTTCAACATCATTAGTCATTAAGAAATCACAGATTAAAAAATAGTATGACAGAACTATACACCTATTAGAAAGGCTAGAATTAGAGGAAAAAAGAAATGGAGAATACCAAGCTCTGCCAAAATTGCAGAACAATGGAAACCGGTGACTATAAAATGGCACAGCCACATTGGAAACAACCTGGCACTTTCTTAAATAAACACACACCTACGTGTAAACCAATCATTCCATTCTTGTTTGTTTGTTTGCTTGTTTGTTTTTACCCACGATAAGTGAAAACCTGTACCATCCAAAACTTGTCCATCATGTTCACAGCAGCTTTATTTGTAATAACACCAAAACTAGAAAGCATTGAAATGTCCATCAAAAGGTGAACAGGTAAACAAATTGTGGTACATTCACACAATGAATACTGCTCAGTAATAGAAAAGAATGAACTAATGATACATGCAGCAACATGAGTGAATCTCAAAATAATTATGCTGACCGAAGGAAGACAGACCCTTTTCCCCCTAAAAAAGAGTGCATTCCATATGACTCCATTATGTACATTCCTTGCGCATGTGGACTCATCTTGAAAACAGAAAGCATATCAGCTGGTGCCTGAGGATGGGGGAAAGGCTAAAAGGAGGGATGACAAAGGAGAATGGGGGTGACAGATGTGTTCACTATCTAGACTGTGGTGACAATTTCACTATTGTGTAACGTATTATTGTATAATAGTAATATGTCAAAACATCACGTTTTACGGTTTAAGTTATGTGATGTTTATTACTTATTTACCTTAATTAGGTCTTTTAAAAAAACAAAATATCAATTTGAAGACGTTAAATAATAGACCATATAATGAAAGACACAAAACATATATAACATAACAGAGTATACTGAACACAGAATAGTTGGGAAAACATGAGGCCAATCATACCAGTCACCTCTGTAAACGCCTTAGACGCTGACAGGTCGTCAGAACCGTCCGAGTTCACCTCCAAACACATTGCATACATGTTGCATATGATCCGATCATCCCCATGAGCCTTCCAACCATAGTTACTGCAGTGGCTTAAAATTAATCTCCGTGAGCCATGAATCTTCCCAAAAGGCTTATTATTTTCAATATTCATACATAACTTGAATATGAAAAAAAATTCCCCTTATTAGAGAGAAAGCAAATAAAATATGGATACAAACTGTCAAAGGCTTTGCATACACTGCTCCACAGGGGCTGGGTCAGGGGCCTCCTGAAACCCAGGTTTGGTCACTGCAAAGCTGGACACAGGTCCTCCCCTGGGCATTCCGCCTGCCATCAGTTTCCTCCTCCACAGCTCCCCCAGCCTTACACCGCCTTACTCAGGTAATATTCTGAATGATCCTATTACTCATAGTAATTGTGGTATAAACAAGAGCGTTGCAATTTTCCTTCAGTCTTACGCTCAATCAGAGGTTGCGGAGCCTGCCAGCTTTGTTAGACCAGCTGTTTAATTTGTCACAGGGGGAGGCCAGATCCTATTTAAATTTGCAAAAATAAAATAAAGTAAAATGAAAAGTAAAATACAGTACCTACCACCATAAACTCAGAACATTTTAAAAACTGTTTTAAGCAAATCAATTTCGTGTAAAATCACCCTCCTGTAAAAATAAAAACATCTTTTCACTGCATATAAAACCTTAAAGTGAGTAGATTAGGAGGCAGTAGAAAAATCATAAAGACAACCAAGGGTAAATGCTCATTTTTTGAAATTTGGCGTCATCGTCCTTTCTCCTATGGACTCCTCCCCCCGTCTCCATTTCTTGCTCACAGCCTGGTGAGACCGGAGGCATGAAAACGCCTTTTAAATAGTCACTCGAGCGACTCTGCTGCCTACCACACGGAGAGCCTGACCTGCCTGCAGGGGTGAGGCCACGGTCCGCACACGGAGCTCTTCCTACTCACTCTGTGTAAGTCCTGCTCCACCGCATGGTGAATGCATACCAGGCGCTGCGGCGGGCCCAGTTTATAAGAGACAAACTATAAAGTCCTCGATTCCTGTCCACAACAAACTCACGCTCTAGTCAGAAAGATAGGTGTGCAAACAGACGAGTACAGACGTATGTGTTTATCATGGGACAGTGATGGCTAGGACATCGTGGGAATATGGACGGGGGCCCGGGGATCCGCTAGGTGGAGCTGGATGGAGATGTCCAGCTCCGAGGATGGAGATGATGTGTCGACCAAGATCCAATGTTCAGCTGGGCTGAGAAGTGAGTGTGTGCATGTGTGTTAGAATGTATATACAGGTGCGCACAAGTGCGTGGTGTGTGTGCCTGTATATGTGTATGTGTGTGGTGTGCACACGTGTGAGACATGTGTGACCATGTGTGCACATGTGTGTTTGCATGCATGAGTGGATGTGTACATGTATACATGTATTGTAGGGGTGTGGGGAGGTGTGTGTAGGGGAAGAGGGAGGTGTTGTGGGAGGATGGGGACCGAAGAAAGTGCTCCTACAGAGAGAAGACTGAGGCCCAGAGGCACTTGGAGGCATGCTCCAGAAATCATCAGCAACACTCACATTTCACCGATAGTAACTTGACATAGAGTGGGCTTTTGCTCCCCTCGATGTTTCTAAAAGAAACAAAAGGCACAGCTTCTCCCGCAGGCAGCTGAGGAAAATGGATGTTAAGGCTTTCCTAGCAACAATGCCCACTCCTACCCACCGGTCTCCCGTCGGCCCTTTCCTGGCTGCCTGTGCACGTGAGCTCGGCCCTGGACCCCAGCCTGACTTCCTGCACCACACACCTCAGCTAAGGGGCCTGCCATGCCACCCACCTTGCCGCAGCTGGGTGACAAACTGTCTCCTCGGAATGATGGTGCTGCGTCGGCTGGTAACGTGTATTCTCCTGTTTCTGAACAGCTGCTAGAATGCTTCACCCTTGGTAGGTTCAAGATGGGGACGTGAACCCTGGTGACATGAATGTACACTGTGGACTGGCTTCTTGGGCCAATCACTAAAAATACGGATAACGGTTTTTTGGATATTTTTTTAAACTGTGTGTGTGAGGAAGACTAGCCCTGAGCTAACATCTATTACCAATCCTCCTCTTTTTGCTGAGGAGGATTAGCCCTGGGCTAACATTGTTCCCATCTTCCTCTACTAGGGACGCCACCACAGCATGGCTTGATAACTGGTGTAGGTCCACGCCCGGGACCCAAACCTGTGAACCCGGGACCACCGAAGAGGAGCGCACGAACTTGACTACTACACACTGGGCCGGCCCCAGATAATGGTTTTTAGAGAAATGTCTTTCAAATATATGACAACTGGACAGAGAGGGGCTGCTATGAGTTTTAGGGACTCGGAACTGCCACATGTTAAGGCTCCTGCCTGGAGTTGCTCCCCTTCACGGTTGTAAGGAGCACTGGAAGCTCTCTCAGAGACCTAGCCATTTAAATGCTTACACAGAAGTACCATCATTAGAAAACAAGGGGTTCGTAAAGAAACTGAAATACTTGTGGCCATATAGGATATGGCAGGCTTTTCACCAACACCGTATCATTTATCACTCACAATAGCCCTGCAACAAGGTATTGTTATCCCCATTGTACAGATTAGGAAACTGAAGTTCATGAGGATTAAATCACTTCCTCCAAAAAACAAATAAATAACTTAGAGCTAGTAATTAGAGCAGCAAGAATTTGAGATGAGATCTGTTGTTTCCAAAGCCCAAGGAAATATTATTATTTAAAAGGTATTAGACACTCTAGACCACAGCTCTCCAACCACCATGTCAGTGTACACACAAGCCCTGGGGGAATGGGAACCTATCCATCTTCTCAAGTTAGCAACTGGCTGCATGAAACAGCCAACCTACAACAGTGCCATAAACAATGCACAAGCTCAATTTTCTCTCATATAAAAGAAGTTCAGAGTTAGACAGTAACCATTTCTATGACAACTCCATGGCCATCAAGGACCCAGGCTCCAAATCCTACTATTGTACCATTTCTAGAACATGCCCCTCATCTCTATGGTTCAAGACAGCTGCAGAAGCTTGAGCTGTGGCCAGACTTCATGGAGCTGGATGGAAGTACAAGAAAGGCACCATCCCCTCCCTTCAAAGAGAGCTTCCCAGATACCCCACAAATTTCTTTTTGTATCTCCTTGTCGAACTTGATTACATGGCCATACCTAGCTGGGGGAGCTGGGCTCACTGCCACCCCAAATGGAATTGGTGTCAAGATGAGCAACACAACACCTCTTCCCCCAGCATTGCCAACTGTGTTCTGGATCTGGACTCTCCTTAGAGAAGAGACATTTAGAACAGCTTTTCAAGTAGTTTTGATATGCCTCCCACGTGCCTTCACAAGTCGAGAAACTTTGCTTTCACATAATAAAAATACAAACTTCAACCTCTTGTTTATGAAAGCCTGTCTGGGTTAATATTACTGAAATAATCTTAGCACTTAATGTTATAGTTTAATTTGTGCAATCAAACAACTAAAGCCCGGAAGAGCTTCTTGGCAAAGGCTTTTTAAGTATCTGAGTTGAGTCATATATTTTCTTTCCCACTTGAACCTTAAATATGACCTTTAGTGGGCCTACTAATAAAGGCATTCAATATCCCCTGTAGTAGACAACCCTTAACACTGGTCTCATCTCTTCCAGCTAAAGTAACTTAAGAACATACTGGGATTCTAAAACAGTGACAAATGATTTTCCAAAGTTGCATCTATTGAGATAAAGACATAGATAGAATTGCAGAAGTTGGCCTTCTTCAATTCATCTTATTTGCTTTGGAATTTGGGTTGGCTGGAAATGTGTCCATCATAACCTAAATTTTAAGGGGAGGTGACAAAGTTAAAATTGTAAGGTTTTCTCCCCCCATTATCAGTTCTTTGAAAGAAAATAGCACATATTTAATGATTCTAATAGCTATAAAATGATAATTCAACTTGATCATCAAATAGGTACTTTTTAAAATGGCGCACCCAGAGCTGTCACACCTACAATGTTGCTTAGTCACAGTAAAGCCACTTGTTTTTTTCAAATTTTCTCTCTTAAAGATTAAATTATAAATCTTCGATGGAGTTAAGAATCAGAAAGTTGTAATCGGACACATTTTACTTTCAAGGAACTGAAATATTATGATTAGTAATAATGTTACATAGGAAATATTAGATTTATCTTCACATTATCCTCTCCTGAAAAACTTCTCTTTTCTCTAATCCATTCTAAATGTATATTTTAGGGGGTATAGAGCTCTTTCTTCTTAGAAAAGCTAGGGCAAGCATAAAAGTCTTACAATAATTAGAACAAATTTGTTTTAGCATTGCTTAGAAGATCCCACTTGGTAAGTGGGCTGAGATCTTTACCTAAGTCTCCCTCTTGGCTTTTCAGCTTAATTCTGAGTAACATCCTGGGTTTGGAAAGTTAGAAATGATGTGCTAGCTCCTCTGCTTGGAAATTGACCCCCCCATTCTTACCTGCCTGGAAGACTTTTATCCATCCTTCAAGACCTCTTCCAGGAAACATCCCCTGACCTTTCCCCAGTTAAATGAATCATTTTATTTTCCCTGCCACCTCCACAGCCATGTATCTTAATGGAAAATCTGAGGCAATGCTTTAAAAGTATTTAGTAAGTATTTTTAATTTACAGCTTTCAATTTCAAATTCCATTTCTAAATTATTGTACTTGTTGAGCAGCAGTAACTTAAGTTTTCCTTCCTTCCTTGAATTTTTTTCTTAGCATTTTAACAGTTAAATAAAATAATAAATTAGAAACCAGACTCAGAATTATACATCTCAGCAGAAATAGATGGATTTTTAAGCACATAAAACTGGTAATGTGCAATAAACCATTGCCGGTTAGTGGGCTGAGAGTGGAAATAGCGTGCCTATATATCTTTGCTGCATGGACACAGAAATAAGAAATAAGGAACTTCTATGAATAAAGTTTAAAATCTAAGAAAACTAGTGACAAGAGCTTTGAAAAACTATCAAGGAATAAAAGTGAGGTTTTAGTCTTCCCTCGTTTTATTTTATGAATACTTAAAATTTTGAGAATTATGTAAGTTCCTCAAGAAAAGGCTGAGTGATTTGCAAGATATCGCAGAGTTCGCTGACATCCATATTGTGATGTGTGTCTTGAAAAGCCCTTTTTGCACTGCCAGGACAATAGCAATGCCCTGAACCTTCATTCTGGTTGTACCAGCCACAGGGTCATCTTATTAAATAAGTGCATCTGCTGAAGAAATTTTTTTCTTTAATTGGGTCCAAAATATTGCAGTAATTGTTCAAAATGAAGAGGAGCAGGGCTCACCTGGAGCTTTAGGATGCCCTATCTGCAGAAATGCTACTACTCACTTCAGGCATGATTTAGGCCACGTCCATCGTAAGAGTATTTCCTCGAAGAGCGATAATGGACTTTAATGTCTTAATGTTTTGCCAATTTTGTGCTATTAAGCGAGGAATAGAAACCATTTTGACTTTAAAGCAACAGTGAAGTGAGGAGTAGAAACCATTTTGACTTTAAAGCAACAGTGTTCCGTCTTTGGAAATTGGAAAAATTGTAAGTCCTGAATATAATGGCATCCTACTGAGCAACAAGACATCCAATCCAACTAGAGGAACAGAGACTGTATGTTCTCTCTGCTCTGAAACATGACGGGGGGCTCTATTCTCGCCACTGTAGCCCACCTTTCCTGGAAGACAGAGTGGGGTGCTTTCTACCATGACTGGCTTTCTCCTCAGGGTCTCTTCCTCCCCTAGGCGTGCAGTTGTCCACTTGTTGTCACTGGTGAAGGAGTGAAGCTGTGGGAAGGGGAAGCTGGAAGAAAAGAGATGGGTCATCCCCTATATGGGTCGTCTTTCCCACTGGAAGGTGACTCATGTAGATGTGGTTTAAAAAAAACACAAGAAGTGTCAGGGGACATGCAATAGTCCTGCTCCATCACCAGGAGCTTTGTTTGGCCAATTCTCTTATGGTTTCTGGATTTTAGCTGCCTCCTTTTTAAAACAGGGATTGAAAACCCTCCCAGGCTACCTCTCAGGGATGTTTGAAGATAAGAGCGTGATGTGACTTTGTAGCAAGGACCAAGTTCTAGGATGCACAAAGATATTCCCATTATGCAGCTTTTCCAGACGTGAAAATCAGGCTCAAGGGCATGTATTGTAGTTGGTGAGGATCCATTTGCTTCTCTTCTGTCCATGTAGATTCACCATTAATGTTTATTGGTGAAAATGATGACAAGCCCATGTTGGACTCTGCTGAAAAATCTTCCACCAGAACGTAGGACCGTGACAAACCCTCACTTTCAGGCCACCCTCCTTCGTGTTTGCAAGGAGGCATCTACATGTCCTGCCCAGAGTAGACCAGTCTGTAGATGCCATCCACGGTAGTCCCCGTCTTCCTCATCACAGACTCTCAACACTGAAAGCCATAAGCACCAATCTCTCAGAGGCACATGCTTCAAGAGGTTTTTATTTGGAAAATGTGTACTTGGTTTCATACTTAAATCACCCCATCACAACAGCCTCCTCTGTAGGCTCCAGACACCAAGCCTTCACACTGTCACCAGCACACTCTCCCTGGAACACAGGTCTGATCAAGGTGCTCCCCCTCGGTGCCTCCCTCTCTCTGTCTCCCTTTACCTCCTGCAGCTGCCAGCCTGCTGCGTAGTTAACAGCAAGACAGCTACATTCGATTTCCTTCTTGCTTCTGGGCCCCTGTGCCTTCATAGGTGATGGTCTCCCTAGCACCTACATTCCCTTCCTCTGCCCTTGGGTATCTACATGTCTGACCATTATTTTTACTTCACAATCCAGTGCAGACATTGCCGCCCTTCTTGTCCTGCATAGCATCCCCTCCATGACACACATATGCTCTGATAGTTACCCACTAACCCAGCACACACACTCGCACGCTGAGTGAAACTCGCCTCCTTCCTTCTGTAAACCACCTCAGTAGGGCTCAATGCACTGTGCTGTGATTTATTATCTTTCTATGTCTCCATCTCCTGTCCTAAGTTTGAGATTTCTAAAATTTCTTTGTTTTCTTTTTCAGAGCCTTTGTCTCTGAAATTAAAACATTCAAATTAATTAATTTATTTGAATAAAGAGAATCGGAGAAAATTAAAGCATTTAGTTGATAAACGCTGCTTTAGCTTCAACAGTGTGTTAATCGCAGGTGTCGGTAAACTATGAACTGATCAGTTCCTACTGTTTCTAGTCTCTTGGAAGCCATGACACCCAACCTATTCAACCTATAATCTGTATGTGATTTACCATCTCTGCCCAGCCTGCCCCCCAGCCGAGACTGGCCAGGCTGGCCTAGGCATCAAGCCCTAGCTCAGGTGCTGGTAGCTCTCTGGTTCTGATGCCCAGATGCAGGTAGTTCCCAAGTAAGCCCTGGGGGCCAAGTGCCCACCAGGTATATGGGCTGAACTTGTGTAATGATCTTCCTGTCCACGTGTCTGAGAATCGTCCTTGACTAATTCCCTTGGGCTAAAAGCTGAGCGAGGTCTTAGCCTGAGTGGCCCATGCCGGATCCCTGTGCTCAGGGTATGGGCCGAATGTTACACCTTCCCTCATGTTCCACTGGTGATCTTCTTCTAGACAGAATGACATGCCTGTAACCACAACTCTGTCCCCACCTGACTTTGGATCAACCGCAACAACCCAGACAAGAGGTCTGCTGATAAGATCACTTTGTCATTAAATCCCAAGTCCTTGGACCTCTGCGCTCAGACAGGACCACACCTGGGGCAGAAGCCTGCACTGTGAGCGGGCAGGTGCCTTGCTGCTGTTCTGTCTGGTCCCAATTTCCTTCCCTCCATTTAAGGCCCACACTTAGGATTTCAGCACCCCTCACAGCTAGGGCCACAGGCTGTGTGACGGCTACAAGGAGGTAGAATGTGAGCCTAATGGAAAGAATGTTCCTCATTGCAGATACCACTCAGCAAGAATGAAATAACAGAACATATTATAAAACAAAACATGAATCAAGGTACAGAAGAGGAGGGGGCAGCAAGGAGCGAAGGCGTCAAGGGCCAAGGAAGCCCTTGGAGGAGGCTCTATGTCTGACCCTTAGGATTTTCACAGGCTATAGATCAAGACTCAAAAGCAAATGCTTTCAAAAGGACGAGTCCCACAAACAGTGCATGAAGTGGCCCAATGTTTACAGCAATCGAGAGCAGGGAGCCTGTGTGGTACCAGACACAGCTGTCTCTCCAGAAGGATCTCACATTCAGTGAAGCAAATGCACATGTGAGTAAAACTGAATAGTTCCGAGGGCCACTGCAGCCTTAGGTAGCCAGTATGGAATGCCCAACCTACCTTAATGGAGAAGACCTGTGTTGCAAGGAAAAATGGTTCTACCAGAACAGCAAGGGAGAGTAAGGATGGCAGACTCACAGGAGGGCCCAGTCACTAATTGAAACACCACAGCAGAAATGCCTGTCTAAGTGGGAGATAGTCAACTTATGAAAAATCTGAATGATGAGCACATGGATTCAGAATGACACAGTAAGAAATATGGAGTCGTCAGAGGCTGTAGAATAGGTGACTAACACAAGAAATATGCTATTTTAGAGGTGTTACTCTGGCAATAACACAGGTAATAGGTAGAAGTATTTACTTAAAGGACAGAAAAAAATACTTCAACTCTAAAAGGTTGTGTTTATTTTAGACTTTAAGATTCTTGTAGTATCTAAATATATTAATTGACTCAAATTCTTTACTCCAAACAGCTTTTGTTAATTGAATTTTCCATGTTGTAGGAGGATAATTTAAATAAAATTATAATTTTAAAAATGGAAGAATTAACAATGCCTACAGTGATAAAAAGATACAGTAAATATTCAATATTTGTAATATTCTTAGGAAAATTTTTATGCTGTTTAGGTTTTAAAAGCTATCTTGTAGATTAATTTCCGAAAGGAAAACCAGATAAATAATTTAAGATAATATTTTAATTCATGGGAACTGGTGTCAGCAGTAAAACTTTGTCCTGGCATCAAGCCTAGTCTATTTTATTGGTGATTTCCCTTCTTCCTCTACGAAGTCAAAATTAATTTTTGATGTGCAGTGGGAGGTATGCTTTTTCTACTCCCTTTTCTTGCTCTAATTCCTTTAAAACATGGATTAAGTGTCATTGAGTTAAATTACCCGACTCAAATTTACTGAAGAGAGATTTCCTATATTCATTGCAAAAGAAATTAAAAACATATAAAGATAAAGAGGTATGAGGTCTAGACAATTTCAGCAGGATAAGGAAGTAAAAACTGAAGTGATGTGGCAGGCTTCACTTTTAAACTGAGCTCCCGTGATACAGGATTTATGTCATGTAGCCTGTGTGTGAGCAGTACACAGGACATTTGGAGGTCAGATTCTCTTAGGCTTATAAATGCTTTCTCTGAGATTTACGGTCCAGGGAGAACCATCAGAGGTGAACTCTTACCTTTCTCTGCCCCTCCTCTCCACACACATGAAGGATGGGAAGGGTATGCTTCCCTCTTGTCTTAGAGGCCACACTTGTGCCTTGCAAGTCCAGAAAGGGGTCTGATGCTTCTTATTTATGAAACAAAATATTGTCCCAAGGATAAACTATGAAACTGAAGTAATGCCATCATAGTGGACAAGTAGACATTTAAAGAAACAATATCAGAAGTAATAAACAATACATTTCATTAGTTTTGGAGTATTTTTTCTGCATGTTCTTCTGTCTATGACATTACCAAGCTTATTTGTAATTTTCATTGTCTTATAAATTGTGTCATGATTGAGAGAACATTTATCCCAATTTTTTCTGACTTATACTCAGATAAAACCTGAAGACTAATTTTAATGGAAAATAGTGTAGTCAGGAATATGAGTAAATTTTAGAGTCAGATATCTGGATTTTGTTTACCTTGCATAAGCCATGTGACCGTGATTGAGTTACCTTGATGGGGCACCTACCAGTCAGGACCTATGTTAGGTGATAAAAGGCGCAAAGTCCCTGCCTTCTAGAACTTACAGTGTACTCAGGCAGACAGTTAAATGTGATGATGACAGGTGCAATTACCACTGCAAGGGAAGACTGTGCCCACCTCATAGGATTTATGTGAAAGAAGTGCCTAATGGTGCCCGTCAGGGTTGAGTCAAGAAAGGAGGACCATTCTAGGCATCTCAAATGGAAAACAAATTAAAGGAGTAATTTAGGTGCTTACATAACAATTTAAAAGTCTGAAGAAATGAAAGTCAAGGGAACCAGGACCCTGGAGTTAAAGATTTACTGACACAGCTGAGGTTCCGAAGGCTGAATTGCACCTGCTACACAGAGGCCCACAAATTTCTGGAAACTGCTAGTTTCCTAGCTCCTCTGCAGATCCCAAGTGGAGGCCTGGCAGAGAACACCTATCCCACTGCTGGAGAAGAAGCATGGCTTCTGCCCTCCAGAACTCGGGAGAGTGGGTCTCATAGCCAGACCAGAACGTCGACTGGACCCACGACCCCCTAGGAGGGTAGGTAATTTGTCTTTTAGTTTTATATGTTGCTGGACTTCAGGGAGCCCTACTAAGGCCTGATGGGGAAGACAGCATATCACTCAGATGTTCTGCCCTCTCGTGTACATCCAGCATCTGGATAGAGGCTTGAGTTATGCCCCTTAAGGTGAATAAAAGGGGGTTTTGTATGAGGAAAAAAACATATACACAGTACTTGGGGGCAGAAAACAAACTGTGTAGCAAACAGCTAATTGTCCACCAAAATCAACTGTTCTTCCTTCCTGAAGAAATTGATATGAAGACAAAGAGCAGCACTGAGCTTACAATGCAGGTTCTCTCCAATGGGGTGTGGGCCATCAGGATGTGTGCACCTCATTCCAGTCACTGCTCTTAAGATAGTAGGTGATCCTCTTCCATGGAATCTTTCCTCTTCCTGTGGGTCCTAATAGTGGTGACCATGCATGAGTGCTGCTTTCAAAGTAGCTGAGAGAGTAGGGATAGGAGTGGGGGTAAGCAAGTGAGTAAAAGAGAAATTGTTGCAGGAAGAAGTGTAAACTCATTTGCAGAGGAAGTGAAGTGCACAAGCATGTGTGCATATGTATGTGTGTGTCTGTGTGTGTTGCACAGTGTGGGTAAGAAGTGAAAAACTGAACTAAAAGTGTGGACTCTGTTATGTTCTTGAGTTGGAATGTCTGACTATCGTAGCTCAGATGCTATGATTGCTAACGCCGAGTGTGTTCTTACTCTGAAGACAGTGCGATGATTACATTTTGAGGAACCCATGGAGTCCTGTGTTCTGGGATTTTAGACTAAAACAGAGTGTCTGTTTAACTCTTCCATCAACAGCAGAAAAGGCCAATGACAAAAGCAGAGAGTCCCCAATTAGAAAGCCCCTATATAGAATTTGGAAGCAGAGAAATATTCTCTACAGATCTCTTACAAAACTCACTTTTCTTAATGCTCAAAATGTAATGTTATTTTCTGGAGAAATTGAATTTACTCTATTTTGCCACTGCATAAAAATGATGCCTTTTCTTAAAATAGGACTTAACTATTACAGGACATGTGTGGAAATGTTTACCAAAGATTGCTCGTCTACGCAAATCCCCAGGTCCTACAAAATACCAGGAACATCGATGAATAATTGATTTGATTTAATTTCAATTAATCGATAACTTTAACACAAGTCATAATGCTACATGTTATCCAGGAACAAACATGCAAGAGAAAACCCCAATCAATAAACAGCCTATAATATTTAGTGATAAAAGCATTCAATGTGGAGCATGCTGCAGTTTATGATCAGTTTCAGGAGAGTCATAGAAGAGGGTAAAGGAGAAAAAGTGAGGCCGTCCTGTAACCAGAGTGGAGGGAGGAGAACCCTGTGAAGCGTGCGCCCGGATCTCCCTCTGACAGACGCAGGAACAGAGGACACACCTGGCATGTTGGAATCACATGCCCACGCGCACTCAACTAAGTGCGTGTACGGATCAGACATCCCTAATCCAGTTTGCTTTCAACTGTACCAGTGAAGGAGCAGCCAGGATGTAGATTAGAAATGTAGACTGATGTCAGATTGTTGAAGACCTAGATTAGAAGTGTTAGGGGTTGTATTGTGTCTCCCTCAAATTTATAAGTTGAAGTCTTAACCCCAGTACTTTAGAATGTGGCCATATTTGGAGGTGGGGGCCTTTAAAGAGGTAACTAAGATTAAATGAGGTCGTATGGGTGGGCCCTGATCCAATAAGACCGGTATCCTTATGAGAAGAGGACACAGACATGCATAGAGGGAGGAGCATGTGAGGACGACATAGGGAGAAGGCGGCCATCTGCACTCAAGAGGAAAGGCCTCTGCAGACACATTGATATTGCACTTCTGGCCTCCAGAGCTGAGAAAATAAACTTCTGTTGTTTGAGCCACCCTATCTTGGTATTTTGTTATGGCAGCCTGAGGAAACTAATATAAGAAGCAAAAAAATATTAAGACATATTCCTTAGGCCAATGAAGTTTTATTTTCAGCAGTAAAATGGCATCATTTAAATGGTATTTTTTAAGATTGGGTTGGTAACAGGTTGCAGGACAGATTCCAGAATACAAAGATTGAAAGCAGAGACAGCACATAGAGTTTCTTCACTAAGGTTTAAAGTTTATTAACAGTGTAGTATATTACTACAGTAAAAATGATTAAAGTATCTGTTTGAGGATTTGTCCCTAGCTTCAGCAGTTGACTGTGACTGACACCACCCCCCGTTCAAACCATAGCTACCCTCTTTGTAGTGGTAGCTGGGGTAGGACTCCAAAATGGTTGTCTTGTTTCTTCCATGTTTAAAATCTATTTTCTGAATACTTTATTCTTAACTCTTGATAGTTGGATCTGGAATGCATGCAAACATAGATATTTCCATTTCTAGATTTAAAAAAATAAGTCTTCCAAAAGAAAATATTCTAAATTGTTATTATGATGCATATATTTAGAATTTCTTTCCTCTTTTTGGTATACTGGGCATTTATAGTCATAGCCATAAAAAATGAATGAATGACAACACCATGGCTTTGTTATTTCTTTACAATTCTGTTGTGTATATCATAATTGTCATACCTAGAAAAAACTGTAATAATTACCCTTAAAACATTAGCTTAACTTTTGAGTTTTATTGGGGAATTATACAATAAAAGTGTGATTTATAACACACAGCAAATTAAAAATATTAATAATTACCAATTTATATTCAAAGAGCATTTAATGCCCTTTCAGGAATATATCTCTGTTCTATCACATAATCTTTTATTTTAAATTTAGTGATTTCAGAGGAAAACAGCAAATAGCAAACCTATATTTTCTCTTAATAGCTTCATATCCTGAGTTTGATTGCCTCCACTGACCTTTAAACATCTTCTATTGCATTATATCCATAAGTTTGTTTTAATATCTTCACTCTCCCTAATTACCTGGATCATTCTTTACCATTCCCTACAGGGAAATATACCACTGAAGTTTGGATTTTTAAATACTAATTAAAAAATTCATTAGTGTGTGAATTAATTTCCTCTCTTTGTATTTTCCTCTCCCTCTTGATAGCCATCAGACTTTGAGAAGCAATCTAGTTGCTCCCATACAGAGATCCAGAAGTCGCTTTAATTACTCTGGTTGGGGTCCCACATCAGTCAGCAGAGCCAGGAAATAAACCTGAACATGAGGAAACTGAGCTCAGGCAGCCCTCTGGGCCAAGTGAACATTTCATGACTATCCCTTCGATGGTATAAACATTTCAGCACTGACTCTCGTACAGACAATTTCACTGGAGTGTTTCCTGTTCCAAAAGAGCCCTGCTGAGATGTTACGGTGAAGGGCCATACATTAATCAGGTCAACACAAGCAAAGGAAAGTGGACACTCAAAATAATTAGCAACATCATTCAAGTCCCCCAAAAAGATATTCAGGGACTAACATTGCAGGAATACTCTCTACAGATGTTGCTACTTTTAGATCGGTTGCTTGGAGAATTCTTGCCATAACAGAGAGTGGGCAGAAGATAAACTAGAATTTAATCTCTGAAGGACACCAGTTCATGAAATAATTAGCTTTATATCTTTAGCATCCACTTAACACTAGTGGATAATGTTTATTGTTCACAGTAAGGTCAGGGTCTATTACACTTCTCATTATGTCTCTTGGTCCCTTAGAAATGCTACGTCCATTAGAAGAGTGAAATGTAATGGAAGGCTGGAGTTTTGCGTGGTGTTTTCAACTTGCGGTAAACTGATTGTCGCACGTCTACCTGAAAATTAAAGAATGGTGTTCTAAACTGAGTGGGAATTTAGATTATTTTCAGTTTTTATTTGTCATTTATTAAAAGCCGAGCATGTCATTAAATGCTCTTCCTCAAAGTTGGCCATTAAACACGCTTTGAACCAACAATGTGCATTCTTCTACCATAGCACCAATCATATTTATCACCATTTGTTTTTTCTAAATCCTACTAGACTAAAGAAAGCGTCTAATTCACATTTATATCCTCAGAGATTTGCACGACTGTCCATCATATGCAGGTTCTCTGTAAACATTTATAGAATGAACGCTGGTGTAAAAACTTACCAGCCTACTAGGATCTCGCCAAATGATGCTCTCCTCCAGAGGAATCATTCTGTTTGTCAAATTCCAAGAAAAAGATTCAGGATGAGCTCTCCCCATTAATATATATAAATAAATATATATATGTATATATCTCACATGCTTAAAATAAATATATTGAATCGCATTCAAAAATATACTACTGTTTAATTTTTCTGCAAGGATTAATTATTTATTTACCTGAAAATATTTACTGAGGGTGTACTTTATGCCAGACACCGAAGATGTAACGTTGAACAGGATGGAGGAGTCCCCACCCTCCCTGAGTTTATATTCCCGGTGGGCAAGCCCACAATGGGCAAATGAACATGTAACATCCCCGGGGTCAGTGATGAGGGTCTGGAGGAAGAGTGGAGCTGACTGTGGGTCCAAGAGGAATGGGGCGTGATGGGTGAGAGGGTGATGGGTCCTAGTGGGATGATATTTTAGATATGTTGGGCAAGACCACTGAGGAGATGGCAGCTCAGGGGACTCATGGAGTGCGTGAGTAGGTTGTGTGAAGTCCCTGAGGCAGGGACAAGTTTGGTGTGTTCAAAGAATTCTAAGAAGGGAGCTAGGCTGGAGTAAAGGAGAAAGACGACAAATTACAAATGGCTTTGGAGAGCCTCACAGGGGCAGATCCTGCCCGGATTGTCCATCACTGCAACAGTTTGAATCAAATTCCACATCTGAAGGGAAGCTGTGAGGGAGCTTTGAACAGAGGAGGGGCATCATGTGAGTCAAGTTCTAACAAGAACTATCTGGATGCTGTGAGTGAGACGAGGCCAGAAGAGAAATGGAGACAGGTCAGGAGGTGACCACAGAGTGCAGGTGAGAGATGGTCACAGTTTGGGCAAGCAGGGGAGCAGTGAGGAGTGTGGGTGCCTCTCTTCTGGAGGATATCGTGGGAACATAAATACACTTACACTTAACGACCCTGCAAGGGTGTTAAAAGTGAAATACAGAGTGAGGACGGAGCATACAAGAGGAAACAGGACAATGTTAGGTGTCGAAAGTGCTCTATTCAGACAACACTATGAGGACATTTCATAGAACTCAGCTTTTTGGTTATTTGATATGCATTTCAACAAGACATGTAGCTACTGAAGTTTAAATGATTTGCGTTTCTAAAAATACTTGTAATTTTGGGGGGGTCAAGTCCAGAAAAGTGTTGTGCCATGTGACCATGTGTGTCTCTCTGTATATTGTGGAATGTAGGTTAGTGGTTGTAGAGTGAATAGAACTGGGCCACATTAAAGGAGCATAAGAGAAGTCGACCATTCCAGACAAAGGGAAAAGCAGGTGCAAAGAGGGAGACGTGATAGAGCTCTGTGTGATTTACCAACAGCTCGGTGTTCTAAGTGGGGGAAGATTCAGGTGGAGGAAGGGGAGTGATGGAGGCTGGAGCTAATACCAGGAGTTGGAGGCGGCTGGTTGACAAAGTTAGAGATCTGAACACTATCTTTTGAGTGATATGAAGCTTCCAGTCAGGATGTGTTCAGCTGCAAACCATAAACACACATACACACACACACACACACACACACCCTCAAAACAGCTGCTTCAGGAATAGAGCAATTTTTCACATCACACATCAAGAAATCTGAGTGGTCACTTCCAGCTTTGGTATAACAAAACAATGGTTTCATCAAGGACCCAGAACTGCTCCTTCCCTCCACTCTGACGTCTGCAGTGCCTTGGCTTTTTAACTCCTTAATGCCTCATGTAAGCAAGATGGTTGTGATGGTCCCAGCATTGAATCCCTATTCAACTGTATGTAAAGCAGGAAGAAGGAGAAAATTGTCTCTACATTTGATTTGGGTTTTAGGAAATTAAGTCCGTTCGGAATCCACCCTGACACACTCCCCCCCCCCGCCCCGTATCCCATTGTCTAGAACAGAATCCAGTCCCCCCCCCCCATTAGCCAGTCACTAAGGAGAATGGCTTTAGTGTGCTTGGCTTCCATGGGTTATCGTTTCTCTCCTCAGTGAGGGGGGAGCCTCATCTCCCCTGAAGACGTTGTCCTCTGCACAAAATCAGAGTACTCTTCAAAAGAAGAAGAGGAAAGTGCTATTGGATTGGCAACAGATTGCGTCTGCTACAGAAGTCAGTGGAGGCTTTCTATGTAAAAGGAAGAAATTGTGAACTCTATTTCCTAATGTACAATGCAGGAAGGGGACTGCTATCGCAAAATAAATCTTGATCAATGTAACAAAAAGGAGCTACCATTTCCTGAGCACCTGCTATGCACCTTGCATTTTATACATGTCATTTCATTTGTTTCTCACAACTACCTGGTGAACTGAATACTATTCATCTGATTTTAGAGATGAGAAAGGATAGCAGAGGTAGGAGGCCACAGAGAAGACATGATCCGACAGATATGAATGAAGAAACATAAGTTAAGTGTCCCAAGCACTGGAAGCTCCTATAAAATTCTGAAGGTTTTCATTTTCTGGATCTCTGTAGGAACTAACATTTCAATGAGCCAGCATGCACGCATTACCAAATAAGAAAGAAAACAATTTGGAATTACAATTTATTTACAAGAAAATAATTCATTGTACAATGTAATCATGCATATATTGTGTATATGTGAGAGAAAGATAGAGGGTTTTCCCCAAAAGTTAATTCAGAATCATTCAGTTTAAAATAACACACACAAAAAAAACTAAGGTTGTTGGGAAGATACTGAGTTGGAGTTTGGAATAGATCTCTCTATATTATGGAAATAGGCATATTACTGGGCATGAAAAAAGAGAAACACCCTGAGATTAGGCATGGAGGGAAGAGTGTAGGGATGGATGTTAACATTCTCCTTCGATGCACAGGAGACCATTGCCCTTAAACAAACAGACAGCCAGTTATTTCTTGAGCAAAAATGGATTTATTTGAGATCAGCAAAGACTTGCAATTCAGAGTCTGCAACCATGGCAAACCACACGCAAGACCCCCAGCAGCAAGGGAGAAAAAACGCTGCTCTAGAGGGAAAGAGAAAGTTGGGAGAGCTACTGTAAACAGAGGTCGAGCTGCAGTGGTTTTTCATAGGCTGAGTTGTGACAGTCTCTCATTGGCTGAACTTCTTGCCAGTCAAGAAGAGGAAGTCTTTCTTCTTCCTGGTGGGCTTGCCTATGAATGTAGGGTGTGAGAGCTCCCCCTTTTGGCCTCCTGACTTCAATTTAATGAGGTTTCTGTTTATTAATTTGACAAGACAGAAAGCAGATGCTGACTTTAGTTCAGTAAAGACCCTTTCAGAGGTTACTTGTGTGAATGAATCAAGTTATCCTGTCACGTCATTCCCAGTGTACAGGGAAATTGAGCAGCAGTTCTATAAAACAACCCAGAGAAGACTACGTTCTACTGGAGTACAGACTATCCTAGTTTTTGCCACATAAGGACACTCTCCCGGCCTAGAACCTGAGAATTTACATAAGAATCTCTTCATACTTCTTGCAAAGACTTATGCTTTAGTCAAGTTAAAGTGTTTAGATTCCATGGAATCATGCAGATTCAGTCATTTTCAACAACTTATTTTGTTATATTCCTAACATTTTATTATTACATACAAAAATCTGGAGTGTATTTACTTAACTATCATGGCTTAAATGTTGTACAAGAGCAAACTTACATGCAAAAAGATATAGGCATTGAAGCGTTCCTTAAAATAGTGAAAATTTAGAAAAAACATAAATGTGTATTAATAGGAAATTGGTTTAACAAAAATGTAGATTACTCACACAATGCTATTATTAAAATCAATAATGAAATTCTATGTTTGTTAAAATGGGAAAACTTCTCTGCTATTGTTAGGTGAGAAATGAGATTATAAAACAGCATATGGATCCTGAATCCATTTATAAAAATAATATACGTATAATCTAAATGTGTATAAACCAGAGAGAGTTCACTAAAACGTTTACTGTGGTTTTTCTTGTGCTTATTAGATGATTTTTTTTTCATTTTATGTTTCTGATTTGTTGAGTTCTTTACTATGAACATCTCTTTTAGAAAGGTAACAAGGCTGTCTATAATAAATAAATGAACCAAAATATGTAAAGATTATACATATAAGGATAGTAAAATAAAGTAAGCAGATGTTTTCCAGAATTCTAGCACAATAAGCTTTACTTCCGTCTGGATGTGAATCATGGTACATTATCAGTAGAGGGAAGCAGGCCAGGCTCGCCAGGATGATCACCAAATTGGTAATATACTCCCTGACTGTAGTAGAAAACGTTTATGTGTCCAAGAAAAGGCATCACTTAACTGTGAGCCTCCATTCTGAGAATCAAGAGTTACAGTCATCAGGCCTGGCCTTGGAGGTTTTTATCTGAAGCCCTTTGAACAGTGGATGCCACTATGTTTCTTTGCCAGCTATCGGCTGGGCCCTGAGCGTGTCTTCCGGCTCCTGTTGTGAGGTAAAGAGATGCTTTGCTCCCCAGCCTTACAGGATGAAGTTTCTGCTTGAATTAAAAACAGGAGACAAAAGCCAGCCATTGAGCAGCAAGTGTCATTCACACCCACAGGTTTGCAAATTACCAAGAAAACAAGCCAAAATATTGACCCAGATGGTGTTTCAGTCATTATTGCTGGTGAAGGATGACAAATTAACTGAAAAATTTTAGAATAAGCTATGTGAAAGCACTGGGACAAGAGAAAGGAGAAATTGAGGAAAATAAAACACATTACAAGAGATTATGCCAAATTCCTCCACATTAGGTATGGTTATGACTCTTTAATATTAAAAATAATATGGACTTGGGGCTGGCCAAGTGGCGTAGCAGTTAAGTTTGCGCACTCCGCTTCGGTGGCCCAGGGGTTGCAGGTTCGGATCCCGGGCGCAGACTGATGCACTGCTTGTCAAGCCATGCTGTGGTGGCGTCCCATATAAAGTAGAGGAAGATGGGCACAGATGTTAGCCCAGGGCCAGTATTCCTCAGCAAAAAGAGGAGGATTGGCAACAGATGTTAGCTCAAGGCTAATCTTTCTCACACACAAAAAAATAATAATAATATGGACTTCCAATTTTGAGTCTGGCATATAAGGAGCTCAGAAGTAACCACTCTGCACTAACAAGTAAATATCTAAACAAACTGAAAAAATCAACTTTTCTTAGATCTGTCAGAGAAGTGAAGTCATAGGACAAATCATTGTCCCTAAAGTTAGAGAGACAGAGAGGTGCATGCAGAGAATTACAACTTACCCAAGAAGAAAGTCACAAGCAGAAACCTCCACAGGAACCAGTGTTGGGTAGGAAACTGGAATTGACAAATAGATGGAAGCTCAGCATGGACAACTCTGAGAGTTAAAAACTCCAGGGGGACCCAGTCACAGGGAGGCCCACATATTGTGAATTTTACCTCTCAGATCTTACCAGGTCCTCACAGTGAATACTGAAGAAAAATTCCTTCTTAGAGCATCAGAGAATGAAAAAGTAAAGATAAAACAAAAACCTTTATTCTTATTCTCAATTGGTCTAAAAAATAACAGTTTGTCAAAATAATAATGGCAACAATGTATTAACTGTGTATGCTTATGTATGTATATGTATATCTATGCTTATGTATAAGTAAAATAAATGACAGCAATGATACAAGGGACAGGAGAGAGGAATTAGGACTTTTTTATTATAAGGTACTCACCCTACCTGTAAAGAAGTATAGTGTCATTTGAAAGTGGACTTGAATTAGTTGTAAATGTATACTGCAAATTCTAGGACAACCACTTAAAAAAGTAAAAAAAGAAGTATAACTGGATATGCTAAGGAAGGAGAGAAAATGGAATCATAAAATGCTCAAATAAAACCACAAAAGGCAAAAAAAGAGTGGAAGACAAAAATAAGGACAAAGAACAAGAGCAACAAATAGAAAATAATAATATATATTGTACATATTAATCCAACTATTTCAATAATCACTTTGAATGTCAACGGTCTAAATGCACCAATTAAAACACAAAAATTGTCAGAGTGGATCAAAAAACAGGACCCAATATACGTTATCTGCAAGAACTCACTTTAAATATAAAGACACATATAGATTAAAAATAAATGAATGTAGACAGATATACCACGCTAACACTAATCAAAAAAAAAAAAAAAAGCAGGAGCAGCTATATTAATTTCAGACAGAGCAGACTTCAGAGTAAAGAAAGTTATCAGGGATAAAGAAGGCATTACATAATGGTAAAGGGGTCATTTCTCTAAGAAGATGTGACAATGTTTAATGTGTATGCACCTAACAACAGAGCATCAAGCTACACGGGGCAAAACCTAATAGAACTGCAAGGAGAGGGGTGAATCCACTATCATAGTTAGAGCCTTCAATACTCCTCTATCATATGTGGACAGAAAAATTAATTGGTAAGCTAGACTTCATTAAAATTAACTTCTGCTTTGCGAATGACAGTGTCAAGAGCATGAAAAGACAAACCACAGATTGAGAGAAAATATTTGCAAAAGACACATCTGATGAGGGACTATTATCCAAAATATACAAAGAATTCTTAAAATTCAACAATAAGAAAATGAACAACCTGATTAAATAATGGGCAAAAGGCCTGAACAGATAGCTCACAAAGATAGACAGATGGCAAATAAGATACAGAGATGGCAATACAGGTGAAAAGATGCTCCACATCATATGTCATTAGGGAAGTGCAAATTAAAACAATGAGATACCCCTACACACCTATTAAAATGGCCAAAATCCAAAATCCTGACAATACCTAATGCTGACAAGGGTATGGAGCATCAAAAATTCCTGTTCACTGCTGGTGGGAATGCAAAAAGGTACAGCCACTTTGGAAGACACTTTGACAGTTTCTTATAAAACTTAAAGTGCTCTTCCCATATGATACAGCAATCACGCTCCTTGGTATTTACCCAAAGGAGTTGAAAACTACCACCTTTACCATGCATCTAACTACATATGATAATGATATGCTAAAAATATTTAACGACTTTAACATTGAATGTATATGCATAGTGAAAACTCCCACCCACTGAAAATATATCAGGTTAAACCGTTTACTTAAAAAGAGGTTAACCGTTCCTATACTGAAATAATATTCACAAGTAATAGAAAACTTCTAACTTGAAAACTCATAGATAGCTTACTCATGGATAGGCTTTACCATATAGAAGCATTTTTATATTCATTAACTGCACTTATTGCACACTTGCAAAAACTACCGGAAAGGGCGGAGCTTCCTCTTCTGGATTGTACAGTTAAGAAATTTTAGAACAGATTGGTAAAGGGATCTTAACTCTGACATTTGACATTACCCACGTGTCAGTGATCGCATTGGGTCTAGAAATCAAATCTTCTACCTCTTTGACAAAAGCTTTCTGTAAGAGGACAGTTCCCTGGAGCTACCTTCTAACCCTTGTGGACTAGACTTTGGCTCCATTGCTAGCCCAAGACTGACCTTCCACAGGGTGAAGACACCGGGACAAGTAAAATGGGCCCCTGTTCTACTTCTTACCCTGTTGCCAACCTGCATCCTCGGTGACTCAGCAACACCAAGTCCTTCACAGGGTCTGCTTAGGTCAACCCAACAACGAGCCCTCATACCTCCTTGGACGTAGGGGAAGAAGCTGTTTTACAGAGTGGAAGTCGAGGTTCTGAGAAGTGACTTAACCAAAGTGACAGGGCTAACAAGTCCTAGAACTAGCAGCAAACACAGGACTTCCACAACAGACATAGGATTTTGTTTTCCTTTTACTATAATTAGATCTCAGAATTAGAGCTTGTACTTGCATACATATCAAGCTCCTCAAATTAAAGTAGAAAGAAAACAATTAGTCTCAAAATTTAGACATAAAAATATTTTCTATAAATATAACAGATGCATTCAGAGTATGAGTCATTTCAAAATCTTCAGAATTAACGGGAGCTGATGTATTTCTCCACTTGAGTCACATTACAGCCTGAAGCGAAAACTGGTTTTACAGGGTTTAGAAATGGATGTTCACCTCCTAGGCCTGCAGCATGAGAAGTGGACAACCTGAAACCCAGGGCTGATCCCCAGGGAGGCAGAGAGCTCCCAGCCCAGCAGCGGCTTCTGATTCCTCATCTCAATGAGTCAAGGTTGAAATATCAGATTCAGAGGATTCAAGAAATATTTGTTTAAAGTGGCTGAACAGATAGTTAAAATAAGAAAAGCTTCATTCTGCACAGCAGTTCGTCACCATCGTGGGTGGCAGGTTCACTGTGGGAGCAGAGAAAACAAACAAGGAACTGGAGACCCAAAGCTGCCAGAACGGGGCACGGTGTGCAGATGGGCCCCGGCGTATCAAGAGCTCCTTGGTGTGGCCCCAAAAGGCAATGTAACCTCTCAAGCCGGGATCGGGAGGGAAGGGCCCACAGAGTAATATCCTGACCAGCCTCAATGGATGGCTGTCCACAAACCTATTGAAAAACATTATTGTGATACTGAGGACTGTTGTGTAGCAAGCAACTGTCTAAGATTGTGATCCTTGATAGAGACAGTGACACAGGACTTAGGAGGTCTCCATTTTTCCAGAAGACAAGTGAGGCTGAGAGAGCATCAGCAACATGCCCAGGGTCTCACAGCTAACAAAAAGGAAATTCAAAACCCGGGCAAATATGCAGGCACTCGGGCTCCAGGGACCCACCCGTGCTATTCTTCTTAGGATGATTCTGCTTTTTTAAAAATTATTTTAAATACTGATCTTCTCATATCTTGGTTCCTGGAGAACACACCCCCTTTAATCCAAGTATTTTTCTAAAGTTCAGCTTGTAACATACTGTATTTTAATCTTCGGGGTGGAGACAAGAACAGCCGTGGATCTTGTCATCGGGGAGACTTTGCTAAGGAAGTCACATTCTTTATGTAACATTTTAGGATGAGTTTTGGGTTTTACAGTGAATTTATTTTTGACTATTTGATATTTTGGTAGCTTTTGACAGACGTATGTTTTCTATTTATAATAAATTGGGGGAATCTGGCATAGAATCTATAGTCCCACCCACATCGCCGGGCTGCTATGCCTCACCTCCTGTTCTAAATAATAACATGCTAGACCAGTTCCCTTATTTTATAGGACCAAAACTAAGGTGGGAGGTTAAATGCTTGCTCAAGGTTGGTGCTATAGCTGGTCAGTGGTAACAGCAAGAGCTCTTGACCTCCAGCCCTGCCTCTCAGCAAACAAGCTCCTCTAAAGTCGAGAGTCAAGTGCATCCTTCACAGCTTCCGTCTGCACCAAGGAAATGGGTAATTCCAACCTGATGACATTTAAGGTCCCCTTTCAACAATAATATCCTGTGATTTTATATCAGAAGTTAACACATATAATATGAAAGAGATTTTAAGGCTAATCATCAGCCCGTCAAAGGAATGCAGTCTATTTCAGCTACAGATGTGTGATAATTGAAAGAAGTGCTCATAGTGAGGAATGCATTATTGAATAGTGTTTCCTGCTCAGATCTGCATGCATTTTTCATTCAAGAGGCTGGTCACTTACAGTGTAAAAGATGACCTCAAAGGGAATAAATAATTCAGACTGAAATAGGTGATGCTTTTAAATTCAGAGGATGATTACCAAAATCTGCATTTATCAGAAATGGAATTATATCACAAAAATTCTCTTTTCCTTCCTACTTTCTGCCTAAATTACACTGAAATATCCATCATTTATAATTTTGAGTTGGGCATTATATGAGACACGAAAGTTTACATATCTAAACCAAGGAGAAAGTGTCTCTGAAATATGGGTGGAAAAGAAAATCATATTAGCAAAAAAAAAAAAAATCCACGATTTCTGCACTTTAAGTCTAGAAATATTTAATGAAAGGGAATAATATTGAAACCATTGTGAAAGTCAAAACTGGCAAACCTACTGGTGGCCAGGCAAGCACTGGTCTCACTATCGGAGGACTGGGTGCAAATCGGGACTGTCCCATTTAATCAAACAAGTTTCTCAATTCCAGACACTCAATTACGCCATCTGTATAATCTGGATGGTTCTCGGTTTATAGATGTGCTATGATTAAGAGCTTGCTTATAGAAAAGTGTGATATAATTTCCAGTATGCTATACGCAATAATGAGTAAATCCTCAAGCCACTGATAAAAGAAAATATTAAGTTGAAAAGCAATATAAGGAGAATGAATAGTTATTTTCCCTGCATAAAAATAAATCAATGAATAATGACAAATAAATAATTAATAAACAAATACCTAAAAATAGAGAAAAGGAAACCATGAAATCAGGGCATAACCCAGTGCTCGGCACATGGGAGTTGCACAGACATGAAAGGGATGGCTCAATGAGTCAAAGCACCCGGGCAGCGTTTTGGATGGAACACTTGTGTCCAATTAAAGTGCACAGAGCCTGAAGCTAGAGTTCCTGGATTTGCCAGCCAGTCTATAGTTTATTAAGCTTGGATGACTAAATTAATCTTTCAGTCTATTGGTTTCCTTATTGATAAAATTGGGAGATTAATAATACTACCTCTTAGTATTTCTGTAAGGGTTAAATTAGTTAAGATGCATAAAGTACTTGAAGTAGTGCCTGGCACATAGTAAGTAGTGTAAGCATTCCTAGTATTCGAATGATCATAATCTGGTCTTAGATATTTATTCCAAAGACAAAATAAAATATATCTCAACGAGCACAAGCCCTGAGACATGCCAAATTTCACTTAACTAGACATTACTCATCTACACCTAGGCATTGCTTTTGCCAAATTTTCCTTACTCTAGTTGAATGCTCTGCTAATGCCACTTTTTGGACAAAGTAAGAATATATAGTCCTGGTGATCTATTGATCACCCTAAAACTTAGCAGCTTAACATGAGATTTTCTTTTGTTCATAATTGTGTGGATCACGAATTCTTCGAGGACTCAGCTAGGTAGTCTATCTCCGATTCATGTTAAATCCAAATTAAGGGGCATTCATTGAACAAGATCCCCATGTCTAACATGTTTCTATACTCCAGCAGCTGGAAATTGAAATAAAGTATACTAATTACATATGTACATATCACAAAAATTCCAACATCTAGTAAAAATGATCAAAACACGTGTACAATCTCTAACTGAAAAACATTAAAAACTACAAAATGTTCTGGAGAGAAATTCAAGGGATATCCTAAAAAGTAGAGAGATATACCAATTTCGTGGATTGAAAAGCTCATTAATGTCAACATTACCATTCTCTCCAACTTAATACATAGTTTCAACAAAATTGCAATCAAACTGCTTTTCATATGTATATTGACAGAAAATACGAACATTCAAATTTTGAATATGAATAGCGAAAATTTTATTGTTTGAAAATAAAACTGAAGGACTCACATAACCTGATTTCTAGATTTGTCAGCTACAGAACACAAGGCCGACATCAGCATAAAGATAGACACGTAGATCAAAGGCAGGATAATTTATCCAGAAATATTTGTTGTTAGTGTCATTGAGTTGATTCCAACTCCTAGTGACCCTGTGCACAGCAGAGCTGAGCCCTGCTCGGGCTTTATCCACCATCCTTTCACTTTCTGGCACTATATCAGACAATGCTCTGCTGCTGTTCATAGAGTTTTCATAGCCAATATTTTTGGAAGCAGGTGGCCAGGTCCTTCTTTCTAGTCTGTCTTAGTCTGGAAGCTCTGATGAAACCTGTCCACCATGGATGAAGTCCTGGTGGCAGAGCTTTCAGCATCAAAGCAACACACAGCTGCCACAGTGTGACAACAGACAGATGGGTGGTGTGGTTCCCTGACAGCGAAATGAATCCAGGCCATGGGGTGAGTGCTGAATCTTAACCACTAGACCACCAGGGCTGGCCATCCAGAAACATACCCATACGTACATGCTTAACTGATTTCCAACAAAGACATCAAAATAATGCAATCAGTAAAAGAAAGTCATTCAACAAATGATAATGGAAAAACCGGATATCCATCCAGAAAAAGAATGAACCTTGACATCTACTTTACACCATTGCTAAAATTAATTGAAAGTGGATGATAAACTCAAATGTGAAAGCTATAATTAAAAAGTTTTAGAAGAGAACATAGAGTACTTTCATGATTTTTGGTAGACAAAGATTTATTTAAATGCAAAAAGCACTATCAAAAAAAGATTAATAAAATATATGTCTTTAAAATTTTTAAAGTTTACTTATTAAAAGACAAGACACTAAAAAATGAACTATACATTAGGAGAATATTAAAGAAACATATTTATAAAATACTTGTAAAGATATCAAATAATATATATGTCCCAGAAATCATATCAATAATATAAAATCTAGTCCTACAAATTAATATTAAAAAAGACATACAACAAATATCTCTAAGGACCTGAACAAGTACATCTTAAATAAAGCTATTTCCCTGGCCAAAAAGTATGTGGGAAAATGATAAAATGATCCTTTTTAGGGAAAATAAAACCATAATGATATATCAAAAACACATACAAAATGACTGAAATCAAGACAACTGACAATAACAAGCATTAGGTAGTGTATGGAGCAAGTGGAACATTCATATATTGATGATGTCCATGTAAATTCATACAACTTTGAAAATATGTTTGGCAATATTCATGATACAACTGTTCTATCCTTCATATATACCCCCCAAAAAGAAGGCATATGTCTAGCACAGACAGTACAAAAATGTTGATATAAGCTTTATTAATAATAAAGAAAAATTGGAAATAACCCAATTGCCCATACATCAATTGGAGAATGAATAAATAAATTGTGGTCTACACATACAATGGACTACTACACAGCAATAAAAAATAGCCGTCTACATGCAAACACAACATCGTCATAGAGGGTCTCATGGAAACAAGGATGAAACAACAAGCAAGAGAAAGCAGCCACAAAAGATTGTACACTCTCTGAAACCATTAGCAACAGGCGACACAAGCTATGGTGATGAAGTAAGAATGATGGTTACTCTGAGGAGGAGGCATTGAATGGAAAAAGGCACAAAAGAGCCTTCTGAAACATTGGAAATATTCTACAACTGATCTGTATGGTGGCTAAATAGGTATAATTATAGAAAATGTACTCATTTATATTCTGATAATGTGTGCATGTTACCATATATTTTATAACTCATTAAAATATTTTAAAAGCAAGAAGCAGAATAAGGGTTCAAGTGTGCTACTTTTTGCACAAGGAAGTGTGAAACAATGGTATTTTTTTTTGTACTTTCTTAAAAAACAACTGGATCACATAAGATGCTAATAAAAATGTTGAGCGTGGTGACAGAGAACAGAGCAATTAATTATGGGTGTGGGACTAGGCTTCTCACTGTTTATTTTTATGTAGTTTTGGTTTTTGAATCCTATGAACACGTTAAGTATTCTTAAAACAGTACATTTAGTTTTCAAAAATTCTAAATGTAAATTTCTGCCTTGGGGTTGTTTTTAAAAAGCATCGTTTTATGCACAATAGATTAAATTGTTTTTTCACTGGGGAATCGAGTATGCAAGCAATATTTTTGTCTAATCTCCCATCATTTATCTTTACTCCTATTTCACATTTGAAAATGGAAATTATGTTGAGCTATATTTGGGGGTATTTATGATGCCACATTTGGTTCTGCTTTATTCATCTCTATCCAGCCATCATGATAGGCACGATGTCACGTATGTTCCCAAAGAGAAAAATGCACAGATGTTATGGAATCAGTCTAGATACAACTAAATACCAGCTCTTTAGGTTTTTATGCTATGACTGGAATACCTTTGGTGATGAAAGGAGGTAACTTAGATGGTGTGGTAGCCAGCCTTCAAGATGGTCCCCAGTACTGTCCACTTCCTGGTATTCACACCCTGTGTAACCCCCTCCCACACTGTACTGGGGCTGGTCTATGTGGCCAATAGCATACATTAGAGATGGTGGGATGTCACTTCCAAAATTAGATTCCACAAAGACTGCAGCTTCCACCTGAATGTAATCCCTAGCTCTGTCTCTCTCCTGAATCACTCATTCTATATTGTATTTGATGACATATCCTCAATTGTCTCAAAAATATAATATTCAAAATATGTTGAATTAATGAATAAATCCTTACATAATTAAACAAAAATTAAAGGGTTTATATTTTTTAATAAAAATATATTTATCAGAATTTATAATATGCATGTGTGTGGTGGGGGAAGGTTGAGATACTATTCCAGAACCTCCTTAACTGAATTAAAGACATTGGAATAATAACTTTTCTGGAAGAGAAGTCATTTGGGAGAATTCTAAGTGTGCTGTTCAATGTTATACACTGGTATTTATGTATTTAGCAACTATTTGGCACTGTTTGGGACCCTGCGGATATATCGATAAAAGGACCCGCTCCCCAACCTTAAGGAACTCCATCATCAAGGCGATGAGTGCTGTGACATTCCCACCAACTCCCCCTAGTGCGTAAGCACGACCATTTCTTTTCTCCCCCACCACGTTCCCAACCGTTGGAACAGATCCATCTGAGCGGACACAAAATTAGAGAGGACTTTGTGAGGGAGCTTACATATTACTACTAAAACCGGGACCTGAATCTAGAACCGTTGCATTCCAAAGGTCATGTCTGTTTTTTCCTTCTATGCAATTCCATCTTTTAAAGAATATGTCTGAGACACTCATTCAATTAGAAAAAAAGTCAATTTTTTTTAACTTAAGTGTCTATCAATGCAACCTTCCAAACATCTATCGTTGATGACATACAACCGGATTTTATAGTCTTGCTGTGTTCTTCATCCACCCATCAGAACCTAGAGCAGCTCTCTTAGGTTTACCTACGATTCCAGTTGGCTCTATGGCAATTAAATGTCTCTGATGATAATCTGGTCAATATGATGGGGACAACTTAAAGGAGAAAAAAACTGAAGAACAAAGGAGCTCCTGGAAACCAAAAGACCAGTAGGCAGCTTTGCTTAGTCAGATTTAAATCACAAAGACCTCATTAGACTCATCTTGTTCTGCTATGGTTAACATTTGATTAGGTGGGTGCCTGGAGTTACTGCCTTCCTTAATTAAATCAGACTCCACTTTTACCCACCCCCGGAAAAAGAGAAAAGAAAAGAAGGATTCAGCATCCTCCCCCTTCAAATGCTAATTACCCTAAGCAGTGAAAGTCCTAAATGGAGAGGTTCATGCCAAGGGCTGCCCCATCCCCAGGAAGATCCTGCTGACACTCACAGAGAGGCCTGCCCCATTGTGTCTCTAATAATAGGCACAGATGTCGGCCCGCCTTCCTCTGAGCGACTTTTGCCTAATAACCACCTTCAGTGGGTCCCGGTTGCACCTGTTCAGCATTTGA
Source organism: Tapirus indicus (assembly GCA_031878705.1). Classification (NCBI taxonomy): domain Eukaryota; kingdom Metazoa; phylum Chordata; class Mammalia; order Perissodactyla; family Tapiridae; genus Tapirus; species Tapirus indicus. The sequence continues at coordinate 3,548,218 of CM062923.1, read as the reverse complement.
AAATGAATTAGTGTGCTTGATTGCCTCCAAAAATCTTGTCCACTCTTGTCAACCTGATTATACTGCCACTACGCAAAGCGATTATATTAACGGCAGCCGTTTGGCAAACTGGAAGGAGGCCAAGCCAACCAGCAGCCTGAGCAGACTTTTTCTTGTTTTTCGCAATTGCCTGACTTAGAGGGGTCTTGGATTAATACCCCATGAGCTGGCTTTCACTGGCAATCAGGTTAGGGAGGACACTTGAGGTAGCTCCACGTGGTGTTAGAATGGGACAGCTGACACATCAGAGCATGCCACACACCAAGAAGAGTGGGCAGGGGGGGTGTTAAATGATTCAGGTAATTGAGACTTTGGAGGATCTATAACTAGAAGAAGCAGGCATTCAACACGCCAGAGAAGCCTGCAAGGGCTTCTGAGCACTGCTAGGCAGACTCAGGAATCCGGAGACCAGTGTAGGACCTGTCTTTATGATAAAAAGACAGCCATTTTGTGCTTTTCGTATCTGTTCTCTCCTGTCAAATATACTATGCTAGTTTTGTTTTCAGTGAAATTAGGATAGAAAAAAGTATAAAAGATACCAATGTGGACATACAGAACAGTTGTTTATCCAGTCTCTGAATCTCTCTCCCCACTTAATCAATACTCGACTCATACCCTAAGCTTGGGAAATGATTGAGGAAGTTATCATAAATGTACACAATTTATTATTAAGCAAGCATTAAAAAGGATGTTCGGGGGCCAGCCTGGTGGCACGTAGCGGTTAAGTTCGCTCAGCTTCGGTGGCCTGGGCTTCTCGGGTTCGGATCCCGGCTGCGGACCTACAAACTGCTTATCAAGCCCTGCTGTGGCGGCGTCCCACATATGAAATAGAGGAAGATGGGCACGGATGTTAGCCCAGGGCCAATCTTTCTCAACAAGAAGAGGAGGCTTGGCAACAGATGTTAGTTCAGGGCTGATCTTCCTCACACACACAAAATGATTTTCAAAATAAAATTTAAGGCAGGGATAAATTCTTGCTGTCCTATTTCTGATGACACTTGGAAAGTGAGTCCCCCTTCCCTGGTCCATGTCAGTGCTCATTGACAGGAAGTCATCTGCACTATTCAGGGCTTTACTGATTCACAGCAGAATTAAATTAGTCTCAAATCATCCTTTGAGTGACATCATCTGTCAGTATATTCCCATACACTTTGATCACCACCAGTGTAAAAGTCAGATCTAAAATTTAAAGCTTTAACATAAAAATGAATCTTCAGCAGATCAAGAATAAAGAAAATGCATCTTATGAAGCAAATCATTTGCTTCAAAGAAGCAGTCTCTGATAGGAAATTGACACCCCCTTCAACACAGTGGTCTCCCCTCTATAGATGGTTGTTGATTGTTGTTGATGATGGTTTTTGTAACCCTGCAGCCCTAGTTATAAGACTTTGTTTTCTTCCATCTCTCTCCCCAAATATATATTACATATATAATTTATTTTATATATTATATATATAATTTAATATATATATATAATTTATTTAAAGGAATTGACTCACATGATTGTGGGGGCTGGTGAGTCCAAAATCTGTGGGGCAGGCCCACAGGCTGCAAACTCAGGTAAGAGTTGATGTCCCTGTCCTGAGCCTAAAATCTGTGGGGCAAGTTGGCAAGCTGGAAATTCAACATTATTACGTAACAGTTTTGAGGCAATTCCTTCTTCTCCAGAAAACTTCAGTTTTTGCTTTTAAGGACTTCAACTGATTGAATGAGGCCCTCCCACATGATCAAGAAAATTTTCCTTTATTTATTAAAGTCAGCTGATTATAAACATTAATCATATATGCAAAATACCTTCACAGCAACATTTAGACTAACACTCAACCAAACAACTGGGCACCACAGCTCAGTCAAGTTGACACATACAATTAACCATCACACATACATTTTGTTTCCCATTCTGCAATTTTTTCTCTGCTCTTCACTTGCATCATAGCTATTTTTGTCCATATTTCATGGGGACAGAAACTTCCTCTTATTCATATCTATATCCTCAAGATGAAGGACAGAATTCTGCCCAGAAGAAATGCAGATGAATGGCTGGATGAATGAATAGATGAATGGAAGGAAGAAAGAAAGGATGAAAGGAAAGAAGGAAGGAAGGAAGATGGAAAGTTCAAATCCCTTGCACATCCTGTCTACAGTGATCTCTCCTTTGCTGAATTCTTGTACTTTTTTTAGTCTGTACCACAACTGTTGGCACTAGTCTAATGTTGGTTTGTTTCTTCCAAATAAAAATCTAAACTCTTTGCCAAAAAAGCTATGATCTACAAGCCTTTATATCTTTGCAGTACCTAGAAAAGTGATGGAAATATAAGTAAACCAATAATTATTTATGGGATGATTCTAAAATTTAGTTTTATTGATAGTAAAACATTTGTATGTACATAGCTGCTGATCAGAAACTTTCTATTCATCTTTAAATTTAATCTTTATATATTTGTGACCAAGGTCGTCTTATTTTCCCCATTTAATAGTTGCAAAAGCTGTGACTCATTGAAGGTGGTTGGTTTCACTGTGTGCAGTGCTAGCAGTAGGCTATTCATCTTGAACAAGACATAATGCCTGGTTTAGTTGTCACGTGTGGAAAGGAAAAGAAAGCCTGAACAAATAGTTCTGTGCTAGTCATCTTCCACCTGTTCTTTCAGATCCATTGCCTATCCTTCCTCACCTTCCTCCACCTGCTTTCTGGCCCCAGAACCTCCCTGTGTGGATCACATAAATGGGCTCCCTTGCCTTTGGCTTTTGGTTGAGTTTAGCACGGGGAAATTGGAGGAAAGGGGAGGAGATAAGTGTGGAGAGGAAAACCTAGGAAACCAAGGCCCGCAGCTCCTCTTAGGCAGCCTCTTTTAATGCCGTAACAAGCTCTTCAGTTCTCTTTAGGTGTTCACTAAAACTTTCACCAAAGTCCTTCCAGCTGCCACCCACTGTCCATCATAAAGCTTCTACACTTTAGATTTTTATTGCCAAGAACATCACTTCCAGGGACCAAAATCTGTATTGATTGTCTATAACTGCATAACAAATTATTCCAAAACTTAGTGACTTAAAGAACAATAACCACTGTTTTACATGATTTCTATGGTTCACCATTCAGCAGTGGCTGGGCTTGGCGCTCTAGGTTCAGGTTCTCTCTTGAAGTTGCAATAAAGATTTTGGCTCGACTACGGTCATAAGAAGGCTTGCCCGGGGTTGCAATATACACTTGCAAGCAAATCTCTATTGTGCTTGGTAAGCTGTGCTGGCCCCTGGCCAAGTTCCTGAACATAGGGCCTCAGTTTCTGAACATAGGGACCACTCCATGGGCAGCTCAAGAATCCTTATGCAACGGCAGCTGGCTTCCCCGAGTGAGTGACCCAAGAGAGAGCAAGGTGAAAGATGTGAGGCCTTTGACGATCTAGTCTTGGAGTCACACGCCTTCATTTCCACAGAATGTCCCTGGGTACACAGATCAGCTCTAGTCAATGTGGGAGGGGAATATCCAAGGGCATTGACGCCAGGAGGTGAGGATTTTTATGGGCCACCTTAGAGGATGCCTGGCACAGGTGTCTCATGACCCACTCCTTATCCAGGGGCAGGGGAAGAAGTGGTGGTGGGGAGAACAGGTGGATGGAAGTATAATGTTTTGCAAGAATTCCTGAGGGCAAGCACAGCAGAGATGCTATTTGGGAATATAAATCCACTTACCAGTTGTATTACCTCAGACAAGTAATTTAATCTCCTGACTTCATCTTCTAGTCTGTAAAGCAAATGCAATAATAATCCTGTTTACCTCCTTCCTCTAGTTTCCCTCTTTCTGTTCACACATTCATTCCAATTGTCAACTTCATTCTCTTCAACCTCAGGAATGCATGTCCTGGAATAAAATAAAATTGTGGGTGCAAGTGATCCTGGCTTTTGCTTGCCAAAATCTTAAACCTCAGAAATGGAGAAATATATTGTGTACAAAACATGTCTGGGAAAAGCGGGACAAATCAGGCTCTCCCGCGTTCCATCAGATGAGAAAGTGATGCTCCTGGGCTGGGGAGAGGAGAGACAATGAGAGTGAAACATGTGAGTTCCAGGGGAAGTTATATCCTCAAGATTGCCCTCTGTAAGTGCTACCTTGGAATTAACAAGACCCCTGACATGAAAATATGCCATACTCAGTCTAAAATAGTATGCCCATGCAATATTTTCTAGTACCCCAGTCACAGTACAAGAGCCAGAGAGAAACTCTCAGGCTCCAAGTAAGACTTGTAACAGCAGAGATCTGCCGAATCCGAAATGCCATGGGAGCAACGAGAGAAGTACCTCAAATTGAACTTGTGTGGATGCAAACCTGAGGACAAGAGATGCCACTTCTTGGACGTCTTGTCACTACTTAAGACCCTGGAGGTGTGAGAACCATACACACGACTAAGGGGTTTTACGGACTCAATGGAATGGGGACTCAGAGTCTAAAACGAAAGAGATCAATAGACAAGAGTTGTACCGGTTGCACACCTCTGTTGACGTGTATGACTATACCAGCTCCACCACAGAGAACAGATTATATCAGTTCATATATCCTATAAGGCTTCTGGATTTTGAGGCGGCCCCAGTCCTGTCTGTTATGAGGGAAATGACTGGTTTCAAAGACTCTTCACTGATAAAAATGGTTCACCACAAACATTTGCTCAAGCACGCTTGCCTCTACATTAGGGAAATTTGTCAATTTTAAAGTTCCTGTCTGACACCAGATCCATCTAGGCACCCGATGATTGCTTTGCCTGTAGAATCTCATAATGCCCTATTTTCTGGGAGAATAGTATGGCTTAAAATGTCTGGATGGGATTAGTAAATTCATAAAGAACCTACCCTCTTATCTTGAAACCCTCTCCAATTTATGGGCCCCTCGCCAGGATATCTTCCTCAATGCCCGTGTTATAATCCCTCCATTTCCTCTCCACACTTGCATGACTCTTCGTTACGTTTGCTGATTTTGTCAACCTCTGTCTGTGTGTTTCCCTGTCTAGGTTTTAGCTTCTCAAGGTCACAATCTGTTTATTTTCATGTCCATAGACAGGATCAGTGACTCAACCAAAGAGATAACTGAATAGACTATAATTTCTTAGGTGCAAGAAAAATATGAAATTGGCACCCTTAGCACACCACCTCATAAGAATCTTATCTGTAACATTCTTCCCTTCTCTGCCTTCTCATCCATCCTTTCCCCAAAAATCACTGCCCTTCCACCCCGCCCTCACAGGTAACCTTCTTATTTAAGAACAGCTTTTCACATTCAAATTCAAAGCCTGATCTCAGGTCAAGCTCAGAGATAAGTCCTCCGATCTTCATGGGAAAACAAGTCACCTACCTACTCCAGGAAGGCATATAATGCAGTCAGACAAGTCTGGGTTCAAAACCCAATATGGCAACTTACCAGATGTATTACCTCGAACAAGTTATTTAATCTCCTGACTCCACTCTGAGTCTGTAAAGCAAATGCAATAATAATAATTTCAGAAGGTTGCCTAAGCATCCAATGAAGAACTCCATACAAGGCCAAGCTGAGAATATAGGCTGGTGTATCTCTGACCCTCAGGAGACACAGGCACCGTCATACTGCCTTCTCACTGCTGACAGTGGTATTCTCTTCCTGAATTCTCTCCTCAGACCAGTGAACTATATCCAGTGCTGCCTGATGTGGTAAGGAATATAGCCAGACTCTTCCTTCATTTCCCCTTCTCCAAGAGGAAATCCACGTAGCTAAGAAGCACAATCAGTGGACAGTAACACATTGTGCTCCAAAGCACTTCTTATACTGAGATCTCAAACTGCATACGAAACAAGGGAAACTGAGTCATCGCACGAACTTCACAGCTGCAGAGCTTGAAACCCTCTGCCAGATCCACATAAAATCAAGACTAGACCTGGCTCCCCACTCCTCCACCCCAATTTCCTCAAGCTGCTCAAGTAAAGCTACACTTTCTGCAAACACCTCATGAATTCACCAATTCAGTTTTACGCAGCTAGGCAAACACTGAGCTTAATTTTGTTTTCTTTATGAATGGGGCAAAGAACCTCCAAAAGTAGTAGATCAAGTTCAATTACTTTAGTTACCAAGTTCTTCCCCATGAAACTCCAAGTCAGCAGTTGAAATGACCAGCCTCTTAAAAATAATTAAAAGCAGACATCTGGAAAACACTAGTTACTGAGGTATTCCTAGCCTCGGAAACATATACTATGGACAACCAAGACTTAGTTTAGAAAAAAAAAGTGTAATTTTCATTTTCTTTTAAACAGAAGCTTATCGCCATGAAACACAAATGTCCAACAAAAATTTACTTTTTTTCTTATTTCAGCAAGTTAATGTCAACACATGTTATTAATTTTTGCTACCGAGCCAGTCTTGGTGGGGAGTCTGGAAGCACGGCCAAGCAGAGCTTAATGAGCTGGTGCTTGTTCAATAACACACATATCGCAAGGAGGCCAGATGGACCATTCAGTTACATCCTCCATGTGCTTTTGTGGAATGTGGAAAGGCTGCCCCCATATCTCTAGCACACCTCTCAATTTCTGTACAGTCTTCTCTTTTTAGGTCCCATCAATGCATCTTCATGGATTCTCCAAGACCAATATTAACCCTGGTCAAAGTTTTGGAGCATTAACATCATTAGCCCCTGTCAGCTGGACCACCACACCATTCCTTCCATTTTCCTTCAAAGAATAACACCACCAACAACAGCACACATATTTTATCTCTTGTAGCTTATTTACTTCCACTCCCTTCACTGACAGGAAAACAATCCACTGTTCATTAAGTAAATTTCTGTGAGGTGGACAAGCCAAGATTTTACTTTATTTTTGTCTGAGGTACGAAATCCATTGCAATCTGTAAATTTTGAAGAAAGCTGGCTTCTTTATGAGATCTACTTAAAATTGTCTATGGCTTTTTAACCATCCTCCTTGTAAAAGAAAAGAAATGTGCATATCTTTGGGCACAGGCAAACTCCTTTAAGTAGTAGAATGGCTACAGGACTCCAACAAGTTGTCGCAATTTTTAAAATAAATAAGTAAACAAGCAAACAAACTGGCCTTTGATAGCTTTTAAGTGCATGTGGTATTGATTTCATTCATTCAACAAGTAACTTGCTGAGCACCTACCACGTGTAAGAGGATTTAGTGTGTCTGGTGGTCACACAGGAGGGACAAAAAAATTATTCTTAGGCTATGACTTCTGGTCTCTAAGAACAATCCAGAAGAGAGGACGCCGCATATAAGGGGGAGAGAAAAAGGTGGTATGTCGTCTATCCTGTAACTCTGGCTTTGTACTATGATCTTGCCTGGGCCCCCACAGCACCTGTGGGGGTGCTGCCCTTTATCTTTATACTTGCACATTGTATAATGGTGGTGTATTTCCTTTCTTCCTACTTAGAGAGTGAGCTTTTTAAAGGCAGGTTCCTTGACTTAGTCACCTTTACATCTTTAGAACCTCAACAAAGTGGCTGGTTCAAAGCCTGCAATTTTATAAACACACGCACACAGAGAGAGAGAATGAACTCATGAACAACTGGTGATTCCATTTAAAAGCAAAGGCATCCACAAGGTCATGAGAAGTGACCATCAGTTAGACTGACTGAGTGAAAGGGAGAAACATAATGTGTACAGAAAATAACTTTCCCACAGCTCCTCCATTCCACCTTCAGGTGCCCTTCCTACCATGTTGAGCCTATCTGGAAATATATGTCTTGCAAAACCAGGCACCAAAGACCAAGTCCTAAGCACTGGAAAGAACACCCAACTTTGAGTCCAAATATCCGGGTTTTAAACTGAACTTTACCACAGACCTCACACACTTTTCATTTACCTGGTGTCACTCTGCCCCAAACACATGTTTACCAATGGATAGAGCCTGGAATGGTGGCCCAAGCAAAGGGAACCAAAGAGATAAGGAGGGTGAATCTTCAGGGTAACCTAGTCAAACGAAGTGTAAGTCATTCTGCAAAGGAGTAGAACAGAGAAGAGCCAAAGGCAACGTCCTATTTCTTGAGGCATGTTTTTTTTCTAGTTAGGTGAAGATTCAACGTAAGCCATTATACTTCCTGTGTATTAACAATTTTCATAGAAGTGCAAATATATCACCTTATCACTTAATATACCCCAAACACAGATCAACTTGCTAGATAATTTAGACCGGCTCCAAGAACCCCTAAAGTTTTGAATATATTCTCATAAAGGAAAAGGGGAAAGGGTAATAACAGTAGCAAGAATGATTGTAATGAAGCGCTCTCTGCATATAACCCTTTCTCTTTGTCAAACACTGTCCTAAAACCTACATATATTAACTCATCTAATCCCCAAACTCTATAAGACACCAAACACTTGATCAGTATCTTCATTCTGTACGTGAGGACTTATACATAGAGAGGTTATAAATCTTGCTCAAGGTCAAATAGCTATGAAGTGGTAGAGTTTGGATTTAAACCCAGATATTTTGACTTCAGAATGATACCACACTACATGGCCAAGATTTTAGAGACTTGTGTTTCTCAATAACTGATGTAACTTTTTATTATCATTTGGAACTTTTAGGAAAAGAAATAGAAAGGAAAATTTATTCCACTAATTTTAATTTAACAGTTAGAATTCAGGTCAAATATCAGTTTATTGTACAGGCAAATAAAACAAATTGAAAACAAGGGACTGTATTGTTTTAACCTTTTTAACATTTTACATGAATTTTTAATCTCTTAAGTGAATACTTCATCAGAAAATATTTTTAAATGTATCAGTAAATCTCATTTTTAAAAACCTCCTATTAAATAGATTATGTACACCTACACCATGGATATATCAGGTTGCCAATAGGTCTCCAGAGTATGAGAAGTATGAATGCTGAAAATATTTCTGTCTGGTTGGAAATTTCCTTTAGCAAGACTATGAGTATGGATCAACAAAGCTGAAGATGGAAAAAGCTCTTTTCTCACACAAGTCAGTTAAGTCACACAAAAAGAAACCACATTCCTTGACTTTAAAATTCACACTGGCTCTAAGCCAACCATATCACAACCGTATTTCCTTTGTCATTTTTAAAAAGAAAAAAAATGCAAAAGATTGTGCATGATTTAGTTGATTCATTGCCACAGTTGAAGGCACAACTCAAAAAATATGTTCTAGATATTGCTCATTAATTCATTAAGTAGAGTAGACTAAAAAAAGTTAAAATATGATTTTATAATAGAAATAATTTAAATATAACGCTTACAGACAAATTACCAAAACTATACAAGAAACCAGAGATAGAAAACAGGAAACAATGGTTCCTGTTAACGTAGCATGATCTCCTGAATTACATTATTGAAAATAAAAATCTTTTTAAGTAATTTTTATTGCCTTTGGTACACTGGAAATAAAGTACCAAAGACTGGCTTCATTTTCCTCCAAACGAAAAAAGCTAATAGTAAGTTTAACATTACACTGAACATAAGTGCTATTTATGAAAAAATGTATCATTGCAGCAAATTGGGCCTTGAGGGTATTTTTCATTTAAAGACTATTTTGGGAAAAAAATTTAAAGGTACTGTCTGTAGTTTATTCCTGTGGCTAAGATTTGGTAACTAACATTGCTTTGCTTTAATTTCCTAAAGTAAACCCATTGTCTAGCTAGCAAAGAGAAGCACGGCAGTGTCTTTCTGTCTCCACCGGCTAAACAGTTAAATCTTCTTTTATTTTTTTTAAAAAAACAACCTGTGAGGTTGAGGCTTCGAGGAACATCCATTCCACAATTCTAAGTTGATGAATTGAAGCAAAGTTGGAAATAGAAAGGTCCTCTCTTGATCAGACAAGCATGAGCGAGAGCCCGTCTACAGCACGAAGGCTCCATCACTCCGCACGGTCTCGGAGACAAACAACGACCTGTGTCAGACGCCAGGTAGTCAGAGGGCCCAAAGTAGCACAACCTCGTCTTGTCAACGAATGTGGCATGCATCAACTCTTCATTTCCTCAGTGGAACATGTGCTTGGCAACAAGTTTCTCAAGAGGATGAATAAAGAACTACCGTTTTGGTAAAATATAAAGTTGAACTATCACAAGACCACATTCATAATTGCAGTGTGCTGTAGCAGAACACGGCAGGACTTCAAGTCAGAAATTACCAAGTTTGAATCCCTATTCAACCATAGAGTATCCTCCAACATTTGTTTGAATTTGTTTGATACACACACTCTGATTTTCATATTGTAAATTTCACAGATGTACAGACACATAAGAATATTAGAATGCATATTTGAAATAAATATATATAAAATATACATGTGAGAGATAATGGTGGATAATGATAGTCCATATATACACATATGTGAAAATTAGGATGTATATGTGAAATTAATATATATTTATATATTATATATTAAATAGTATATATGAGATATGAAATAAATATATATTTATATACTATGTATATTAAATCATATGTATGACAGAGAGAGAGAGAATGATAGCACCATCATTTTGGGATGGCACTACATTATATAATTATATACTGCCCTTTAAATATCTACCATAGGAGCTGGTACATAGGAGATAATCCCATAATGGAGTAGAATATTTTAATCCAAGAAGCATTCAGCTCCCATTTTTCCAATTTTAATAAATCAAGTTCTTTCTAAAGAGGGAAGAAAAGAATCCTTCATCTTTGTTATGCTGTCTCCCTCTCCGAAAAGGGAGAAATATAGTGAAATCTCCTTGTGTTTTTCTGGCATGAGTCTCTATTCACACTCATAGAACAAAGACCTGCACAAATTAACCAACCCTCAGTTCCAATTTTGCAGCTCACCAGGTAATAGTGTGATTCCGAGATCTAAGCAGCGAAGGCTAAAGTCACTGTGGCTCCCAGAATATGAGCCATCGGCCCAGTGTCGTGCCACTAAGGGAAGCAGAGCTGGGCCTGGGGATCAGGCATTCACCTGGTGTCCCATTGCCTCCTCTGTGATCTACATGCAGATATAAAAGACACAGGGCTGGAGAGAGAGGATTTACCCTCATCCTTTCCTATGAGCAGCCCCCTATTTATAGGTGAGAACCCAGCTACCAGGACAGTGAAATGACTTTCCAGGCCCAAGCACTGAGAGCAAGAACAGAACTCCAGAACTGACGACCCAGTGTTTCTCTCATGTCTCTTTTGTTTTGACAGCTATTGGTTACTGTATAAATGTGACAGGGAGGGAGAAGCCCCAAGGAAGCTCTACTGAGGGGTCTATCAGGAACTGGACTCCAGTGCCAGGGACTTGGGCTCCTAAATGAAAATAGCAAGAAAGTAGGATGAGGGGTTCACGGAGAGGAAACTGACTTGGGACACCCATATGCATCCAGGACTGCTATTGGGACTGAAGGACAAGACGGACACACGTTTTCCAGCACATCTTCTCGCACCTAACGAATTCATATTAATTTTCTTCCCCTTCTGCATAATTTTTCCTCTGAAGTATCTTCACTACTAGAAGACAGTGCCTGCCTATCTCTGAAATTCCATGCTGGATTAGCACTGACATGCAAAGAAAAAAAAAATCCATCCTTCTGCTTCTCTGCGCAAAGTAAAAATTAGTGGGGCAGGGACGCTGCCCCTTTCTTTAATGGGTCAGGAGAGAATTAGAGCGCTTTCATGAAGCAGCTGGGATTCAGGTTGAGGTTCAAAGATTTCTAGCAGCATATTTTGGTGATTAAGAAAAGCAAATGCTTAATTTCTGACTGGCTTTTTCCGCTATGCCTGACTCTTCCGACTGGCTTCCAAGATATTTAATCCTTTCTTCTTTCCCTCCCAAATAAAAACATTCACACATTTCCCTTATAATGTGGCATGTTAAGAGGATATGGATTTTCATTTCTTTGGCTTCTGTAAGCTTCTGAATATATTTTGTTAGTAAAAATTTGTCTCTGGGGACCTGGGGATGGGAGCCGCTTGTATAAGCACCTTGGAAAACCGAAATACAGGGAGATCAGCCCAAATCATATTTGCTTGAGGATATGCTGGGTTTTCTGGGTAAAAAAGATAAAGACAACTCTGGGATAATGGAATAAAGGAGTTTTCTTCCTTGCATGTGTTTTCATTAAGATTTAATTTTGAAAAATTTAAAACATGTAGAAAAGTAGAAAGAAAATGAACACCCTATATTTATACCCTAAACATATACCAAAGAATGGTTCACATTTAGTCAAATGTACATATTTTCTCATGTATATTTTCCTCCCTGAATCATTTAAAATAAGCAGAGAGGGGCTGGCCCGTGGTATGGTGATTAAGTTCACACACTCTGCTTTGGTGGCTTGGAGTTCACAGATTCAGATCCTGGGCACGGACCTACACCACTCATCAAGCCATGCTATGGCGGTGTCCCACATACAAAAGATAGAGGAAGATTGGCAGGGATGTTAGCTCAGGCCCAATCTTCCTCACCAAAATAATAATAATAATAATAAAATAAAATAAGCAGCAGACATCATGACCCTCTACCCTCTTAAAATTTGGTATGTTGCCCCCAGAAATAAGGACAGTCCCTCACATAAACAAATGAATGCCACTTCAGATCTAATAAGAAGAATAACAGCAACAGTTATAACAGAATTCAATTACATCCTAAAATATCCAACCTACATGTTCATTTCTTCATTTTAACAGAAATGACTTTTATACCTCTTAGGGTTTTGTTGTTGTTGTTGTTGTTTCTTTTTCTTTTTTTTTTTTGAACTCAAATCCAATTAAGGCTCATGGTTTAGATTCAGTTGTTATGCTTCTTTATTCTCTTTTATCATGGACTAGGCCTCTCTCATGTGTTTGTTTAATTTTAATCACATTGTATTGTTCAAATGTGATCAGTGACCTTGCAGAAGGCCCCCTTCTCCAGTGTTCTGTGACTGTTTCCTCATGGCCGCATTTAACTTGTTCCTTAATCCCCTGTAGTCTCTTTGGACTGGAAGTTATGTCTAGCCCTGGGGCCAGCACATTACGGCCATGGGCCAGGTTGGTCCACAACCTGTTTTTGTGAATAAAGTTTTATTGAAACACAATCATACCCCATTGTTTACACATTGTCTATGGCTGCTTTTTGCATTCTGACAGAATTGAGTAGTTGTAACAGAAAGCATGTGGTCCACAAAGTCCAAAATATTTATTCTCTCTCCCCTTTACAGAAAAAGTTTGCCAATCTCTGGTCTAGAAATTTGATTTGATACAAACTAAACATATTGGGAGAATCCTTCGGAGATGATATTGGGTACTTCCTGTTGCGTCATATCAAGAGGCGCATGTGTTAACTCCCTCTCCATTAGTGAGACTCAGTTGTATTATCATCTCTCCATTGGAAAAGTGCATCCTTTTCTTTCCAGTTACTAAGATATTTATGGGGAAATACTTTGACACTATGAGACTATCCTTTCCCAGCAATCTAACAATCAAAGATTTTCATTGATGATTTTTGCCTGAATCAATTATTCTAACCTATTATGACTTTTACATTTTTTTACGTGGCATTCTGGTGTAAAGAAAAAGTATTGTTTGCTTTTTGTTAATTCTGCTTTTCATTTTTGAGTTTCACGACAAATTCTTGGATTTTTACTTGTTCGTGGGAAAACCCTACACTTACTATTTTTGATGTTCAAATTGTCCTGCTAAATTTGCAATGGGAGCCTCTTATAAATGGTTTTTGTATTCTTTTGACGTGACCCCTTAATATTTAAGATTCCCTAGCTTACTGGCACATAAAGGGTGCCTCAAAAGTAATTTGTAAGTTCCCTGCCCTGGAGCCAGAATCAGCCATTTCTCTAAGGAGTCTTAATTCCTTTTTGTGGGGAATGGGATTTAGAATCTAAGATCTGGGCACTTGTTCTCTGCTTCAGAGGGGCCATCACTTATAGGCCTGTTGAGTAGTTAGAACTAGGAAACAAAAAACCTCATGAATTGATATTGCCCTTTTCAACTCAAATTTAACATTAGAGAGTCCCCTCCCCATATTTATATCTACTGTCTCTTACACTAAAGAATCATGATTCATAAAATCATCAGTGTATTTGCTTATTTACCTTATCCTATTATATATGATAGTTTTGAAATTTCAAAAGCAATATTACTACTAACAAGGAACCTACTGTATGAAGTTACATATTTCTTCTTCTTCTCCTTCTCCTCCTCCTCCTCCTTCATATATCCCTAGGATATACAATCTAGGTGTTGTGTCAAAATTTATTTCATACAGTGTTTTCTTTGCATGATTAAAAACATGTTTGCAATTTTAGGCTTTTTTCCTTTTTGACTTAATTTTCCTAACATATAAGACATTTTTATATTTTCTTTACCTTGAATTCCTGGAGAAGCCACCATAGACAGGTGTCGTGCCTTGGAACCTACTGCAAAAAGACCTGAGGGGTGCTGGAGGAACCTACTGGCCACCCTGAGCTGTCCAACCTGGATACTGGAAAAGCACCCAGGCTTCAGGAACAAAGCGCTGGAGAAACTGCTTCAGGAGACTTGTAAGAGAGCACACCAGGTCCAGAAAGAGAAAACCCCCCTTTTCAAATATCCCTTCATTACCCTCAACTGACAAGCTTCTTATCGGGCCAGTAGGCAGAGGACAAATATTTACAGGGTCCAGCTCTGTTCTCACAGAGTAGAGACTGAAGGTAGATTTGGAACTGAGAGCTAATCCATTAATAATGGGCAGAGATACTTTCCCACAGCTCTTCTTATGCACGTCTATGGTGGTTACCTCTTTCTGCCATAGCCTTGTATGGGAGATAGCTCATGCGTCTAGTTTCTCCTTAGAAGCCTTGATACCCTTTGAAATTCAAAGACTTTGGTTGTTTTGTGACATCAGTTCTTTGAAGGGTTCAGAAAAATGCTAGGATTTTGTAGATAATCTGGCTTTTTCTCCTTGTTTGCATGGTAGTGATGTTCTTTTGTGGTTTTCTCCTTCCCAAGGGGAACTACAACTAAAGTGGCAGTAATTCAAGAGCTGGATAATGCAAAGTGCTTGTTTCATAAGGAGACAGAGGAACAATCATGCTAGTGGGAATGCAAATTTGTAGAGCCATTCTGAGGAGCAACCTTGCAATACTTCATTGAATTTTAAATAAGCATAGCCTATTATTAAGCAGTACTTTTCATGGGTTTATGTTAAATTAAATTCTCAAACAGATCCAAACTGGACTTTTTCAAAGATATTCGTCACACTATTGTTTGCGGTGGTGAAGAACCAAGGCGGGTCTTGGCATCTATCACTGGGGGAGCAGGTAGGTGATATGTGGAGTGTATATACCAGGTAGTCCTATGCAACAGGTCAGAAAAACAGCTCAGACATACTTATAGTAACATGAATGGGTCTTACAACTTCACTGCTGACAAATGTAGTGCAATGACATTTACATAAATTAAAAATAATGCATATTAACCAATAATGCAGACTTTGCAAGAACGGATAAGAACAAAATTATATGCATTAACATATTAGAAAGATTGCCTGTGGGAGTAGAGGAAATGGGATTGGGAAATGAGAATACAAAGAAATAAATAATAATAACTAATAAAAATGATAGTCAGCAATTACTATATGCTGGATATAGTGCTTTGCAGAAATTAACTTTTTTAATCCTCAGAACAACCCTAAGAGATTATAACTATTATTATCTTCATTTTATAAATGAGAATACTGATGCACTGAGAATTAAAATAAATAGCCTCAGATAACATGCATAGCAAGGTTGTAAATAAAATAAGTAGATCAATGATGATAGAGGACTATGAACAGAGGAGAATGATTAACTCAATCCTCTGTGCCTGAATTTTAATAACAATAATAATAAAATCAATAGTGGCCACAGTGATAAATCGGCATGAACTGGTTTTCTTATAGTGTTTATTGCAATTAGTCTAATATAACCAAAATCTAAACAGCTATTAAAAAAAGAAGAGAGGGAGGTGGCCCAGTGGCGCAGCGGTTTAGTTTGCGCTTGGCAGCCCGGGGTTCGCAGGTTCGGATCCCGGGCGCCTGCCGACGCACTGCCTGTCAGCCACGCCGTGGCGGCGTCCCATATAAAGTAGAGGAAGATGGGCACGATGTTAGCCCAGGGCCAGTCTTCCTCAAGCCAAAAAAAAAAAAAAAGAGGAAGATTAGCAACGGATGTTAGCTCAGGGCTGGTCTTCCTCACATAAAAAAAATAAAAATTAAAAAAAAGGAGAGAGAGAGAGAAAGAGACTCCAAATTACATTGACATAAACTACAAAGAAGTTTCTTTTGCTCCATTTTTAGATCTTAGCTGGATATTCCAGCTCAACTCCCATCATATTTTGTTTTGTTTTGTTCTTTCATTTTGCATCTAAACAACAAGAATGCAGAAAAGACCATGGGAGACCACATTCGTTTTTTTAAAGACATAATTCTGATGTTTTATATATTGTTCCACCTGCAATCCATTGACCAATACTTAATCAAATGGCCAGACCTAGTCACAGATTGGGAAGGGGTAGTCTCTAGCTGGGTAGCCAGCTCCAGTTAAATCTTGGGAGTTCCATTAAAAGGAGTAAGGTGAAAAGAGATATCGGTAATAATTCTCGTTCCTTACTTCAGAAGAGTTCCTTACTTCATTCGAGGGAATGCATCACTTATTGAATTTTGTCTTTCACTTTCTCATCAAAGAATATATCTAGATTGTTGAGCAGTCTAAATTAAGGGACACTTAAATGTCTTCAAGCTAACTTGAAAGGTTTCAGATAGTATTTACATTACAAGAAGTCAAAACCTTTCTTTTCTCCCCTTACATTTGATGTTTACCAAACAGAGCGTTTGCATCACCCTAAAACCTGGAGCCCGTTGCTCCCCTGTCAACCATGGAGCTGCGTGTGGAGCTCAGTGCAGACTGCAGTGGGCTCCCGGCGCTGCATGCACCGACGGGTCACTCCCGTTACTAGCGAACAGTGTCTCCTGCCTTGGCTTTTGATTCTGGGAAATGTGTAGCAAAGGGAGGGACTGGAGGTGGAGGCAATTTTCTCCAGTCGTGAAGAGCTTGGCTTCAAGTCCAGTATCATTGCGAACAGCATCCTTAGTTGACCCCAGGCTTTCTAAGCACAAATTCCTTTTGTTTTGAACATTTGCTACATCCGACAGCACGGGCTGAGTTACACTACACTAAAACAAACTCCAGTCACTGTGGCTTAAAACAACGTGTCCACTTTGATTCACTGGGGGCTCCGGTCTGCATTATTCTCAGTAAAGACCTGAGCCGACACAGTGGCCTGTCTTTAGGGAATTGCTGGTAGCTGTGGCAGAGGGAAAGAGAGAATGGGCTCAACTGTGCAGGGTTCTTCAAGCCCCACCAATGACGCACACCTCACCACCATTCACAATTTACTGGCCAAAGTAAAGCACAAGGAAATGCCATCCTCACCTGTTCCTAGAAGGCAGAGATTTGGAAATATTTAATAAATGGCACTAAGGACCATCACAGTTGCAACTGCTAAATAAAATAAAATTTAGCTTAAAAAGATCTCAAACTGCAGCAATCCAACTGTAATAAGTATCTCTAATTAATATTCAGTAAGAGCTGCGAGGAAAATATTTGTATTAGTCTTTTGTTTCTGTTTCTTTTGCTTGTATTTGCCACAGTTCGTCCTGTTTATTGTCTGGCAAGTGAACAACTCAACGTTGGCAGCTTCACCAAAGAGCCCATTTTAGGGCCCCCGTTGCGGGAGGTGGTGGTTTGTTTTCACAGACAATGTGTAAAATTCATGATAGGCCCTTTGCTATTCAATGAAAATGAATAGGTAACTTTATAATAGGTAATACATAAGATATTCCACTTTTAAAAGAAATATATATATATATATATATATATAAATTGTAGAAATCCTGACAGGTCCTAGCTGTTGGCAGGAGAGCACAAAAACTGTCAGTCATCCACAGCAGTTCTGGTCCTGTGTATGAGTCACAACCTGTGTAGGGAAATTGACTCATTGACAAGTTAGGCTGCAATATCGGCTGGCGGGAAAACTGCTAGGGCTGCCTTGCCAGCTATAATCACTCTAAGTTAATTTTCCATTCAGCTTGCCTTGATCTTTATGTGTAAGGCTACTGCTTAACCGCATATCCAGGCTGCCTTAATGAACGGCCACTGGTTAGGGTCGTCCCAGGGAGGACTGGCAGAGCACGCTGGGGCTGGAGGAAAGTCTGGTGTGTTTCCCTCTCGCTCCTTCTGGCAGTAGTGCTGCATCTCTGACAATCGCAATGCTTGTCCACAAAGGTAGCTCTCCAGGAAGCACTCTTCTTTGGATCCAGGTAATGCGGTATCAGCCCCTTGTTCCCTCGTCCCTGGCAGATGGCAATAACTTCCTGCAGAAGCTGGTCTCTGGGTTCCCAGATCCTGTGCTTGCTCCCTTGTTTATGTCCATTCATTTAAACAATCCTGGGTGATTCTGATTCCTTCCTGGCCCCTGATGGATACAACCGTCCAACTCCAATGATTGTAACCATGTGCATTTGCATATTCATTCACTCATACATGGGTCAAATCACGAACACATTCACCCAAAGATCAAACCACGTCTGTTTTAAATAGAAAATAGCTGAGCCCTGAAACTGTAAAAGCTGTTACCAAATTCTGCTTTCCCATTCTCAACTTCTGGAAGCCAAATCCTCAAAATTTATATCTCACAATGATTTCCCAAGATTTCCTACTCCACGAAGGTTTATTGAGTGGTTTTTTTTTAATGAGTCAGGCCTCGTGTGACGAGATTTCACTTCCCATTTTGCTTATTCCAATTTGCTTGTTAGTGGCCAACTAACCTTGGAACTTCTGCCAATGATCTTTTACTGTGTGCAGACTCCCATCCAAGAATTAGAGGGTCTGTTGCCTTTAATAAAGTGTATGTATGGCTTTCTTTTTTTTTTTTTTTTTCAGTTGAAGTGATATATGCTCCACCAAGTATTATGTTGTAAGCTTCAAAGCCATGCTTCTCTACTTTGTGATTTGGAGTCGGGCTCAGACAACAATGTTGCTCCTTGAGCACCTCACTCCATCCTTGGTGCAGCCTATAGGGAGCTCCCAAGGGAGGTGGCATGGGGGGTTGGTGTAAAGGATTGCTCCTTCCCATTTCTGCACACCCTAGAAACTTACCGGCAATGACTCCATGAGCAAAGGTCAGAGCGGCAGCTCTATGGACTTTGGAGCTCTAGAAGTACTTATGCTAAGTGTGCAGCTCTTCCTCTTCGGAGCTCTGCTCTCTACTCCACTGGGCCCTCCCCAAGCATCTATGCTTTAATAATTACAATCTCTTTTCTTTGTTCCCCAAGCTCTAAGGGTATTAGCTACTTCATACAGTTGCTCTTGTATAATGCCTCAGTGCTTTCTTCTTGCCATTCCAATTCTGAAATATCAGGTCAACAGTTCTTTCTATTAAATGTTCCTGTTTAAAAACTGGTGTGTTCTCTCTCTCTTGACTGGTCTCTGGCTGATATGTATGCCAAATACAGGAAATTTATGCATTATTTTAAAAAAATTATAAATTACAACAATTATTAATATTTTTACCTCTTTCCCCCAGCATTTTCTATGGATAAATATTGTTTGAGACTGACATTCATTGTTAGGACTATATAAACAAAACCAAGTGTCTGTTATAAGAAAATCTTGGAGAGATATTCACTAGCTAGAGAGGAATATACAGGATGTCTTATTAATATATTTGGTCACATGCTTCATTCAAAATTTTAATGGGAGACCCTATGAGGCAACCTAAAGATATAGGCATTCTTCTTCTAGGGCAACTGATACTGGAGTTCCGGAAGGGTCGGTGAGATGCTAACTAGGGGTGCCATCCATGGAACAGAGAATCCAACAAACCAAAGCAAAAGCTGCAGGGCAGACACTCTGAGTTCTAGGCTACTTTTGGTTGCAGTCAAGATGCTCCTCACTTGAGTACTTCTATGTGATGTTTTCTGGCTTGAGTATCAGCCGGGAGCGAATTACTGAATGATGTTTCATGACTTGACGGGCACTGCCAGTGAGGCCAGCCAGCTGCGTGTAGAAGGGTCAGACTTGTCTAAGCTGCTCTCCGTGGCACCACAGGTGCCGTCTGGGACCTCTGAGATGCAGACACCCAGTCAGGATTAGATGTACTAGCGATCCAGTGGGGCAAACCTCTCTGCAAGAGGTAGAGGGAGGAAGCAGGAGAAGGCGGGGAGACCTTTCTTCACATCCTTCATATCATATTGTGAGCCAGGGCTGACACCTGTGCAAGGAGAAGAGGAAGGACAGAGGATTGTGCAAGGAAAGCCTTATCCTCCTGCACAGTTGCGAGAAAGTCTTGGCCAGGCTGATGGGGAGTCTTTGAGTGAAGTAAAACTTTAAAAGTCAGGAAATATATAACATCTAGCATATTATCCATGCCCAATCATTACTGATTAAAATGTAAATGAGTAGAAAACAGCCCACTAAATTAGTGCAGATTTTTCATGCAAATAATATATTTTCTAACCATAAGCACATGTTTGATATTAAAAATCAGACTATACATAAAGTGAAAAGAAGAATCTGAAATTAACAAACCAACCGCCTTTAATATTTTTGTGTGTTTCATAGAGAGCTCTGCTATGTATTTCTCCACACAGGTAATAAACACACCTCCTTTCCTCTCCTCTGGCTTCAGAGTCTCAGTTACTGTGTCTGTCCTGGATACATAATTCAGCACATTCTTTCATTCCATGCTCTTCCAACATAAACTCTTCACAGCAAAAGTATTAGTGGTGAGCTACGCAGAACTGATTGCAGATTTCGCTGGGGAGATGAATGAGATTGCTATGTTGCACATCCCACAATAAAAAACATAAAAATCTCCATTATAATTTATTTTCTCCCTCATGTACAATATCAACCTCAATCATGCAACTACCTACATTTTTTCTCTGCCTTTCCTTCATCAACATCCAGCCTCTTCTTTCCAGATATTTCTCAGATATCTCGCCACTTTGTTATGCAAAACAATTTGGTTCTTCCTTAGCTGATACCCCACAATTTAAATGTCCAAATCTATCTTGTAAACTAAACCCTATGGTTTAATAATGTCTGCTCTCTTTAGAAGACAAGCCTCTGATACACGAGAATGGCCCCAGTGATTCCACACCATTGCAAATCATTTTTTCTCAAACATACATGAAGCTCTCCCCCAAAGGAATGTTGATAGGTAAAATTTTCTCATCTTTTTGGAAAAAAAACCCACTTTTGTATTATAATGTGCATAATATTTTCACTCTCTTATTTCACATAAAATATACTTTGGATATTATTCCAGGTCAATAATGGCTGATGATATCTCTTTTTGTGGGAATGCTATATAATTCCTTTAATAAGTCTACTAGGAAAATACATTATATATATTTTTATATATATAGATATATATAAATTGTCTTACAAATCTTTAAGAAATAGCTTTTGTGCCTTGGCATGTTTGTGTGTGACAGTGGGATGGGGTATTTGCACACTTCGGTTTTTTGTTATGCTAAATGCTTAGATTTGGAATTTCTAGGCATATTTTATCAATTTATACTCTCACCAACAGAATGAAAGTAAACTGTCCCTTTTCACTCTAAAATCAACTTGATTAGTCTTCATAATTTGACCTCCCACATACATATTAGAATGTTATTTTTAAGTACCAAAATTAAAATGTTAATGGATGTTCAACTGGAATATCACTGGCCTATACATAATTTTGGTGAAAATTCTTATCTTGATGATATTGAGTTTGATGATTTTTCTCTATAAAGGTCTCACACAACTTTTAGTAAATACATTCCTGTCAACATGTGTTGTTAGTTTTCACTGCTGCATAACACATTACCACACACTTAGCGACTTAGAGTGGACCAGAAGTCTGGGCCTGGTGCTGAAATCAAGAAGTTGGCTGGGCTGTGTTCCTTTCTGGAGGCTCTGAGGAACAATCCACTCCCAAGCTCGTTCAGATTGTTGGCCACATTCAGCTCCTTCTGGTTATAGGACTGAGGTCCCTGTGGCTTCCCGTCAGCCAAAGGCCACTGTCTGCACCTAGAGGCCACCCACATTCCTTGACAGATGCTCCCCCACATTCAAAGCCAACAACAGAGAATCTCTTGTGTTGACTCCCTCTCATGGTGAATGTCCGACTCCCTCTGTTTCTGACCTTGCACCTTGACTTAAGAGCTTATGAGATTAACTCAGTCCCACTTCTCTTCCTGAAAGTCACTTGTGCCACATCCTAATCACAACTGCAGTATCTCATTATATTTAAGGTTCCAGGGCTTGTATAGAGTGGGTACACTAGTAGGAAGAAATCTGGGAGGACACATTAAAATTATTAATTGTGGGGGCTGGCCCGTTGGTGTAGTGGTTAAGTTCACGTGTTCCACTTCAGCGGCCCAGGGTTCACAGGTTCGGATCCCAGGCACAGACATACCCACCACTCATCAAGCCAAGCTGTGGTGGCATCCCATATACAAAATAGAGGAAGATGGGCACAGATGTTAGCTCAGGGCCAATCTCCCTCACCAAAAAAAAAAAAAAAAAACTATTGTGTTTTTCAAATCTTCTATAGCTACACAAATATTTTGTCTTCCTGACAATTTAATAATTAAAAGTATATTTCATATGCTCTGCTATTACTGAGGGCTTGTCAATCCTTCCTCCATCAATTCTGTTGCTTTTTATTTATTTATTTTGAGACTATTTTAAGGTGCACAAACATTTTGGATTCTATAAACATTTAGCAATCCAGCCACACCATGCCCATATTGTGATATACAGGACTGAGAGTTGATAAAATTTTTTCAGCTGGTTAAGGCTATTATTATTAAATATTGATCCTCTAGATTTCTGTATCACTTATTTTTTCTTTAAAGTGCACAGTATCTGATTTTAATGTATCCATACTAGTTTTTTTAATTGGATAGTGTTTGTCTGGTACATGTTCAACTATTGATCCACAGAGAAGTTTCTTTTGTATTTACTCTGAGCTATGTCTTCTGTCTTTGTGCTTTTTTTCTGTCTTTTTATATTTTATCTCTAAAGTCCATGTTTTTCAAACAGAAGGGGATTTTGAAGTCTGAACTTACTGCATAATGTTGACCCAAATTGAACTTCACTGTTAAAGAGAATCACACTCCAATAGACTTCCTAATAACTATATATTTTTGCTAATTTCTTTCTTATATGCATAGATTATATCTCATAATGTGCTTCATGAAAATTTCATAATAAATGTATGAGAATGGTCAGTTTTCTTTCTTTTCTATACTTCTCTCTTTTTTCTGCCTCTCTTTGTTACTGTTATCATGAACCTGAACTTTCTTGCAGGAATCTGCTTAGTCAATTGTCCATTTTATGGATTGTTATACCTTTTTACTGAGTTGATTCTATTGATTTTATTAAGAATATGTGATTTTTCTTTTTATCCTTGATTATTTTCCTTGTTTGAAGTCTACTTTTTCTGCTATATAATATAGCCACTCCAATTTGTTTGTTTGTTTTTTGAGTGGTGTTTGCATGGCATATTGTTTCTACCTATTTACCTTTAACCTGTATGATATTTCAAATGGATTTGAACATTTGGACAGCACAGAGTGGGATCTTCTTTGTTTTTCTGTTTATCCAATAATTTTGACAATCTCTTTGTTTTACTTAGTTTTGAACATTTACATTTAATGTAACTATTAGTTGTACTAATTATTTATGGTTGGACTTCACTCTTCACTTAACAGCAGAATATGCATTTTTTTCAAGTGACCACGAAACGTTCACCAAGGGAGACTAAATTTGGGGTATAAAACAAACGTTAACAAATTTAGAAGAATTAAAATATACAAATATATTCTCCTACACAAAGGAATTAAAATAGAAATCAATAACAGAAATATATCTGGAAAATCTCCAAATATTTGGAAATTAAACAATATAATTCCACATAAAACAATAGTTAAAAAGGAATTCTGAAGGTAAATTAGGAAATATTTGAACTGAATGAAAATGAAAATATATCATACCAGAATTTGTGGGATTCAGCTAAAGAAATGCTTAGAGGAAATTTTGTAGCACTAAAATGTTTATATTAGAAAAGAAGAAAGTTTTCAAACTAAAAGCCTATGCTTCTACCTTAATAAGCTGGAAAACAAAATAGTAAATTGAATCCAAATGAAACAGAAGAAATAACACAATAAAAAGGACATTAATCAATGAAGTTAAAAATAATAAAAAATAAAAAATAATACAAATTAAAGTAGGTCTTTGAAAAGATAAAGAAAATTGATAAGCTTCAAGCAAGACTCACTAGGAAAAAAAAGAGAGAAGACACAAATTACCAATATCAGAAATGCAACAGGGGATATGACTACAGACACTACAGGTATTAATAAGATAATTAGAGATCCCTAGGAACAATTCTACTCCCATAAATTAGACAACTTAGTTAGAATAGACCAATTCCTTTAAAGACATAAACCACCAAAATTCCCTCAGGATGAAATAGATAATCTGAATCAGCCTATATCCATTAGAGAAACTGTACATGTAGTTACCATTCTACGAATAAAGCTATGGGCTATATGATTTGTACCAAACACTTAATTAAGAATTAATATGAATTCTACACAATCTCTTCCTGAATATGAAAGAGGAGGGAACCATTCACTTCTCATTTTATGACGCCACAATTATTCAGATATCGAAACCAGACGAGGGGGCCACCCGGTGGCGCAGCGGTTTAGTCCGCACTTGGCAGCCCAGGGTTCGCAGGTTCGGATCCCGGGCGCCCGCCGATGCACTGCCTGTCAGCCACGCCGTGGTGGCGTCCCATATAACGTGGAGGAAGATGGGCACGATGTTAGCCCAGGGCCAGTCTTCCTCAGCAAAAAGAGGAGGATTGGACGGATGTTAGCTCAGGGCTGGTCTTCCTCACACACAAAAAAAAAACCAGACGAAACTTCACAAGAAAACAAAATTACAGTCTAGCATCCATTATGAATACAGACTAAAAAAATCTAGTAAATTGAATCTCTCCACATATAAGAATAATAATACACCAGAAGCATCTAAGGACGGAATCATCCTTAGAATTCAAGTCTGGTCCAGCAATCAAAAATCAAACCATGTAATTCATTATTATATTAATTTTCCCTTGCTACTATACTTATCACAAACTTAGGGGCTTAAAATTACAGAAATTTGTGATCCTTTAGTTTTGTAGGTTAGAAGTCAGATATGGTTCTCACAGGGCTGAAATCAAGGCGTCAGCCAGGACCTCATCCTTTCTGGAGGCTCCAGGAGAAAAATTGTTTCCTTGCCTTTTCTAGCTTCTGGAGGCGTCTGCATCCTTTGACTCAAGGCGTCTTCCTCCATCTTCAAAGCCAACGACAGCAGTTTGTGTTCCGCATAAGGGTCAATGAAACAGAACAGAGAGTGCAGATATAGTTCCAGGCCTGTGTTTAATTGATTTTTGACAAAAGTGTGGAGGCAATTTAAAAAACAAAAATTAGCTCAAAATATATCATAAAGCTAAACATAAAATGTAAAACTACAGAAATTTATATAAAACTATAGAAGAAGCATATGGGAATATATTTGCATCACTGGAATAGGCAAACAGTCCTTAGATACAACACCAAAAGCACAATTCATATAAGAAAAATGATCAATTGGATTTCATCAAAATTTTTAAAACTTGCTCCTTGAAGACACTATTAAAAAAACAGAAAAGACAAATCAGAGGCTAGTGGAGAATGTTGGCATAAAAATCTGTGTGTAAATATTTGTAGCAGCTTTGTTCTTAATCTCCAAGAACTGGACACAACCTGGCTATTCTTCAACCTGCGAATGGATGAACAGATGCAGCACTTTCATGCATGGACTACTACTCAGAAACATAAAGGAACAAACTGCTGATTCACACAGTGACACAGATGACTCCCACAGGTACGATGCCAGGTGAAAGAAGTCAAACTCAGAAGGCTGCATAATATATGCTTCCATTTATATGACATTCTGGAAAAACAAAATTATATGGGGGGAAAACATTAGTGGTTGACAGCTCTCGGAGGTGAGGGGAAAGACTGACTACGAAGGGATGGCACCAAGAAAATGTGAGGGTGCTGAAACAGTTATGTATCTGGACTGTGGGGGTGGTTATGGGACTGTATGAATTTGAAAAACACAGAATTATACACCAAAAAGAGTGATTTATATAGCATATATATTTAAAAATAAACAATGAAAATTTAAACAGGCAATTTAGATGTAACTGGGAGTGAAAAATCTCCTGATTTGCTTTATATATTAAAATATCTCAAAGACCATATATATATTCTTTGTATATATATAATTGGAGAGTGATATTTTACAATATTTTTTATTGTAGTCAAAGCTGCAATTTTCCAATAGAAAACAATGATTGAAAATTTTTGAATAAACAGCAATATAGGAAAATAGAGTGATGGTTCATTTGTATATTAAAAAGAGTATGTTAGTATATAAAATTTAGTAAAATTATTATATCTCTTTTGAGCCAACAAATTATTATATCTCTTTTGAATTTTAGAAACTATTACACAGCATAATAATAGACATTAGGTCATATGAGATTCTACTCTTTATAGAATTGCTTTGAGTACTAACATTCATAATATGAAACAAAATTATTTTTAAGGACCATAATTACTGTTTAGCAATTAAGTTAAATTCAGGCCCTGAATTTTTCAATAAAAGGCTTTATTTCAGAATTTATATATCTTGTGACAATGAATGAAAAGCCAGTTGTCCATCTGTCACTTTGTCACCTGTAAATTTCATGAGGAGGAACTCCCAGATCATGTTATGACAACGTCCATAATTAGTCTCCTCTGATCTAGACAAAATGAAGTCTATACAAAAAGAAAAGAAGAAAGTAATGGGGAAAATGAGGAAATCAAAACATAAATTTTCCCACCAATCAAATCAATGACTTTGCTCCTTTGACAAATTTTAGGTCCAAGGAATATGAGCAAATTTTTCTCAAGTGATTGTTCAAATCAGGCCCATGCTAAAACATTAGAAGTAAAAAATAGGAGACAGCAATTATGACTGTTACCTTATGCCTGCTTATGAAATGTTTAGACAGCATCTCCTTCAAGAAGTACTGACGATTCAAGTTGTGGGTTTGCTTCAGTGAAGTCACATCACCACTGTGAGTGGTTCTTCAGGTTCCATGTTTTATCTTTATCTTACTTCGTTACTAGCAGAATAAAACTGAAGCTTAAAATTTGGACATAAAACAACCATCAGCAGAACTAGATTTAAAAAATAGCTTGTAAGTCTGTTCTACCTCTCAAATTTAGTTAAAAGAAGTTTGTTAAGTATGGGAACTTGGCAGCACCGTGGTGGCAGGGGAATCCAGCATCTGATCCTGCTGAAAATTGTTGTTCCTGCAATAGAGAGCCAATCTTGTAACATTTGACTACCGCAATATTTTAAAATAAAATTGTAATAATAACTAAACATGTTGATAATATATCAGATCTATTTTTGTATTCTAGAAGTTTATTCAATAATAGTGATAAACTATTTGGCTTCATCTACATATTGATTTTTTAAATTTGGGGAGTTATTTTGTGTGTGTACATATATACAGACTGTTCCGACTTTTGATGGTTTGACTGAATGATTTTTTGACTTTCAGATGGTGCAAAAGTAATACGCATTCAGTAAAAACGGTACTTCAGACTTTGAATTTTGATCTTTTCCCAGGCTAGCAATATGTGATCCAATACTCTCTCGTGATGCTGGGCAGCGGCAGCAAGGTTCAGCTCCCAGTCAGCCCTGCAACCACGAGGGTCAACAACCGATACACGTTCAGCCATTCTGCTCCCAGACAACCATTCTGTTTTCACTTTCAGTACAGTATTCAATAAATTACAGGAGACAGTCAACACTTTACTGTAAAATAGGTTTTCTGTTAGATGATTTTGCCCAGTTGTAGGCTAATGTAAGTGTTTTGAGCGCATTTAAGGGAGGCAGACTAAGCTATGATGTTCGGTAAGTTAGGTGGATTAAATGCATTTTCAATTTATGATATTTTCAACTTACGATGGCTTTATCCAGATGCAATCCCATAGTAAATTGAGGAAGATCTGTATATCTACATATATACATACAATAACACACATACATATCATATTAGCATATATTAGAATTATATTTTAAGATATGTTAATATATATTGTATCCTATAGATACCATATGTACGTCTTTCTCACACACACATATGTTTCTTACTATTTCCCTCAATAGATAGTTGTGTGCATCCAAACTTGAACACTGCTGCCCTAGATAATGGGACTCTGGCTGACTCTCCAGAACAACGTTCTCTAATGTGTGTCAATTAACTATTTCAATCATTTACCTCAAATCTTGTTTTTTCCTTCCTCCCTCTCTCCCTCCTTCCTTCCTTCTTTCCTTCTTTTCCTCCAACCCTCCTTCCTTCCTTCTTTCCTTCTTTTCCTCCAACCCTCCTTCCTTCTTTCCTTCCTTCCATTTTTTTAACCAAAAATCTACTGAGCACCTTCTGTTTTCCAGGATTTATGCTGAAGATAGACAAAATTTTGTCTTTTTTTCTTGTTTCCAGGAGACAAAAACATGAATATTACCAAGCCTCCTTCTCTTAGAGAGACAGACATAAATACAACATCAAGTTGTGATATGAAGCCAGGTCAACGTGTTACTACCACACCCAGGAGTCAGTGATTCTCTATGCCTAGGAATGATGGATCACTTGTCAGACATTCATGCTTGGGTATGAATAAATGATTCTCAAGCAGAATTTAAGAGGAGAATTTAAGCAGACAGAACTACATGGTCAAATGCCTGGCTGTCTAGAAATTGAAGATCTGTTCTGAGATCAGGAAGTGGTCTGGTGAGCTAGAGCGATGGTAGACAGACATTTTCTAAGCGTCAGTGAATAAATACTTTAGGCTTTGCACGTCATACGGTCTCTGCTGCAACCACTCAACTCTACCATGGAGTGTGAAAACGGCCATACACCATACCTAAATGAACAGCCATTGTTGTGTTCCAATAAAACTGTATGCGTAAAAACAGGTGGCGAGCCAGGTTTGTCCTAGAGCTGTAGTGTGCTGACCCCAGTTCAAATGTTGTGTTTCTCTCGTGGGTCCAGCAGTTCCAAATAATATCTTTTTTGTTAAATTTGGTGAAACTGGGAAGTTATGCAAATTACTTGTAATTAAAGATTCTATCCCTAGATTTATATTCTCCTAACTTCCAATTTTAAATAATTTTATTTACCTCATTCCATACCTCATTCCAGATTATTTATACAAGGACATGTAAACCCAAATCTCTACTAATCAATCACTTTATAACATAAAAATTTGCTTGTAGGCATGTGAACACATCTCTGAGGATAAGTAAAGGAATTTGATTAAAAATATAACATTCAAAGAAAATATGACCTTACTTCCACATTTATAAAATATCAGCATTCTCTGTAATTGGAATAAAAATGATGAAATACAAGGTGCTACTTTCAAAGTACAGCATAGACTCGAAAAATGATAAATCTTTGCTTTATATGTTATTATACCTGTTTCCAATTCTTTCCCTTTCCAGTTTTATCATGTTGCTTTATATAAATGTATCAAATCTGGATAACCCTTGGAAACGCTAACCTAATCATCCTTGATTCCTTTGATGTGCAGAAGAACTTTACTAATCACAGCAAACTAATTTGTGTTACTTTAACTATCTAAAGCCTTCTGTGGAGTTTACAATGTATTCTAGAATTAATTAACTTCCAACAATTCAGCCAATTTTTTGTGCAGGTCATTATGTTTAACATTTTAATATTTTACAGTAAATTATCCACCTCTTCAATATGCCAAACACATTTAATGAAATTGGAAAGTTGAGGTTTATAAAACTTTCTACAGTTTTTCTCTTAATATTCAAAAACCTAGAGCTTTTATTATGGATGGTATAAACCATAGAAAATGTAAACCCAGGTGTTCAAGAACAATATTCACCAGAAACATGCATTTAACTTAAAGTAAGTAGGAAATAAATACAGAGTACTTTTCTTTAAGCATCAATTTTTCTAAATGTCTTGGAAACAAAGTGAACCAGGTGATGAAGTTGTTGGGCTCCATTTAAATAAGAAGAACTACATTTACTTTCTAAATAATTTTTTTGTTATTTATGGGAGGACTAAGTATAATGGAGAATGATAAATGGTTTGGGGAGACTTTGAGGGAAATTTTTAAAATTAATAATCATCACAGATTTACATTATGCCAGCCACTATGTTAAACATACTTTATCACATTTAATCCTCCCAATAATCCTACTATTATTGCCCACTGTAGAAATGCAAAATTTAGCATGCCAAAGTTAAATCACTTGCCCCGAGTCACAGACCACTCTTTGGCAATATGGGAATTTTGAATATGTATCTATCTAATACCATGACACCAGTTCTAACCTCTGTTGTAGATTGTATAGTAAAGAGAAATGAGAGGAGAATGTGGAACTTCAGAACTGGTGTTGGGCTCATGGTCAGGCCAGAATTTGGCTGGAATTCCTGGCACATGTTAATGCATCAAAGGTATCTACATGCCTCAAATCTTTCACCATGCAAATAACCTCACCAAGTATTTATTTTATTTATGGAATTCATTCACTGAAACTAAATTTTGCTTTGTGATCTTAAAAATCAAGGAGGAGACTTTCCGATCATCATGTGTGCTGGAAGCACCGCCAAGATGAAGATTTTTGTAAAAACCTTTAGCAGAAGCCCATCATTCTTGAAGTTGAAACATTGGATACAATAAAAAATATAAAGGCCAAGATTCAGGACAAGGAAGGAATCCCTCCCGATCAGCCAAGATCGATCTTTGCTGGCAAGCAACTGGAAAATGGACGTGTCTGACTACAGCTTTCAAAGGAGTCCACTCTTCATCTTGTGTTGAGACTTTGTGGTGGAGCTAAGGGAAGGAAGAAGTCTTACACCACTCCCAAGAAGAATAAGCATAAGAGAAACAAGGTTAAGCTGGCTGTCCTAAAACACTAGAAGGTAGGTGAGAATGGCAACATTAGTCTCCCTTGTTGGGAGTGCCCTCAGATGACTGTGGTGCTGGGGTTTTATGGCCAGCCACTATGACAGCATTGCTGTGGCAAGTGTTGCTTTACCTGTTGTTTCAACAAACCAGAAGACAAGTAATTGTGTATGGCTTAATAAAAGACATGAACCAAAAAACGAAAATCAAGGAGGAGAGGATGAGATCAGGAAAGTCTGCCTTGTGTATTGTGGAAGAGCCACTGTGTGAGCATCAATGTGTGATCTTCAAGAGGAACTGTGACAAGAGGCATGAGATCCCATGCCGGGAGCAAGGAGGTGAGTCTTTGGCTGAAAGTAAGAATATGGAGTCCCTGGTGAGCACACCACCATGCAGTGAGCCTGGGATGCTAAGGAACTACTCCTTGAAAATTGGTGTCTGATGGATCTAGCACTCAAGTCTTACTGAAACCTGGAAGCAAGAGGAATATGAACAAATAAATGGAAACTAAGCAAGGCCCTAGCATTCATTAAACCACATCACAAACCATGGCGCTGCGTTGCTTTAGTAAGTAGAGATATAGGGCAGGACTCGGTGTCTAAAGTTTATCCTGCACAGGGTATGTTTGCCCTCAGCAATTAAATGCAGTGCCAATCTTTGACATTTTACATAGATTACCACTTAAAATTTTTAGCTCTTTTTCCTTTAAGCCACAGCCATATGTAGGTGTTGTTTAACAAACCCCGGCACACTGAGACTGCTCAGTAAATTCCAATTTATTAATAATGGGTTTTGTTTTATAGGATCAATTATTAAAGGGGTGAATAAATTAAAGAAAAAATATTTCAAATAGATGCAAATAATTGAAAATTATTCCTGAGGATGAGTCACTAAATTGTGTGTAAAACAAATAAAAGACTTCTAGCTGAACATTTAGGGGACTTAAGCTCCACCCATCATATCCTTTTTATGATCTGTTTCTCCAGTGACCTTTGAGGATTCCACAAACAGAGCTTTACAATCACTCTGTTCTTTTGAGATCTAGCTCAATATATTTTCTATTACTCCACAATTGCCAGAGAAAGGTCATTCCAAAATCAGAGTGAGAGAAGCTTGAAATTCTCTTGCATAAGCAGCAAGGGAAAGCAGTGACTCTAGACCATAGAAACTTCAAGATTACTCATTCTATTATTTTCATGGAGATTATAAAGTGTTCTAGCACAAATGTCAAGGCTTTAGGGGGGAAACATACCTTAATGATAAGTCATATACAATAAAAGACTAAAATTCAACAATAAAACAACTCATGAAGAAGGTATGAAAGAATCTATTAATATGTATATGTTACTTGTGAAACTTCAATGTTTTCCAAATAAAAGGATTTCTTTTAGTGCAAATAAAATTGTTATATATGCACATTGTCGTTAAATCTGACGATAGATTTATATCATCTATGTTTGAGAATTCAGAGATAGGCTACAGGTAACAACAGAGTGAGTTCAGACTCAGAAATAAAAATAGGTGGTGACATGGTACTTCATTTTAATCAAATTAGATTGCAAAAGATTAAGACAAGAATGCTGCTTGTGAAGCCAAAGAATCTGTTTTAATGAATCAGGCTATGATGTTGGCAGTTTAAAGTTATCACCAGTGCATAAGGAATGAAAATTGGCCCAAGTTTCTAGGTGTAGTTAGATGGTGGTGATGGAACCATTTGGTGAAACTTATCCGGGAAGCATGACTCTTCACCTTCATGGTCTTTATGAACAAGCACAAGTGAGCAGTTATGATTCAAAGCAACATTTAATACATTATTGTGGAATAAAATCATGGTACAAACTTCCCCTTTTCCCAATAACGGATCAGAGGCTAACCCTACAATATTTTCATGACACAGGATTCTGATTACAGGTAAATAAACTTTAGTCCTCCTACAAAATCCTCGCTGGCTGAAGAGACAAAACACCCCAAGATTTAAAATAATATTCTGGCACAAGAAAAAATAACTGAAGTCTCTAAACCCAGAAGATGATAAAAGGCTGGTTGCAAGAGAAGCCAAAGGGACAGGGGAAATTAAAAGACTGTCCTTGAGATGATTCTTGGAAAAAAAAATTCCAGCTTTCTCTCTTTTGGGACACATGACAGGGCTGCACTCCCCTGCCCTCTTGAATTTAGGTATGGACATGCGACTTGTTTGAGCCAGTCAACTGTGAGCAGAAGCATTAGGAGATGCTGCATGTCCTGCCACATTTTCCTTTACTTCTGGCAAGGCTATCAACACTTTGAAGATGGGGACTGCTCCTTTAGCTTGGGTCCCTAAGTGCCTTTGATGAATAGAGCCCCCTTGCTCAACCACAATGGACACAACACAGGAGTAAAAAGTAAACCCTTGTATTTTTAAGCTACACAGATTTGAGGGTTGCTTGATACTGAACCATAACCTAGCCTATTGAAAAAAAGCATGTGGCAAAAAGCTCTTTCAAGAATCAAGACGAAATACAGTCATTTTCAGGTAAATAAAAACTAATTGTATTTACTTTTCAACAGATCTTCACTCAAGGAATTTCTAAAGGATGTACTGTAGGAAAATTCTGAGATATGAAAAGAATGGTGAACAGAGAAATTTGTAGACAAATATGTTCTGAATAAAATAATAATTATGATAATTGTGACATCTGAGTTATAAAAGTAGATTATAAAAATACTAACTACAAAATTAATATTAGCACAGAAGTCAGGAGAAGATTCTGTTTGCCAGTGCATGATTTAAGATATTAATAAATTTCAGATTTTTTAAGGTTAAGTACACATGGCAAAATTTCAAGGCTACCACTAGAAGACAAAAAATAAGTAAGTAACACCTTGAAAACAGTAAAGTTGCAAAATAGAATGAGGAAAGAAAAAATGAAAAATACATATTCAATTCAAAATGCAAACAGAGTGATAACAGAAAAAGACAATAAAAAGCACAAAATGAGGGCACGGAAAAATATCTAAATAGAGTAGTCTCCCCTGACTTGGAGTTTCACTTTTCAAAGTTTCAGTTAGCCATGGTCAACCACTGTCTGAAAATAGTAAATGGAAAATTCCAGAAACAAACAATTCATAACTTTTAAATTGTTCACTGTTCTAAGTAGCATGATGAAATCTTGTGCCATCCAGCTCTGTCCCACCTGGGATCCGAATCATCACTTCATCCAGCATATCCATGCTGGATACACTACCCACCCATTAGTCACTTAGTAGTCACCTCAGTTATCAGATCAACTGTCACAGTATCACAGTGCTTGTGTTAAAGGAATCCTTATAACTTACTAACGGGCTTAAAGCATGAGAGTAGTGGTGTCGGCAACTGAGAAATGTGAAAGAGAAGTTATTGTTGTTAATCTCTTACTGTGCCTAATTTTGTATGTTGAGACAGTCCCAGCCTAACATGATTTGATTTACAATTTTTTTACTTTATGATGATGTGTTCCAGGATGGGAGTTCGATCTATTGTTGCATTGCACAACTCTGAGATGAGGTCAGCTTTGGGATTCATCTTACTTCAAAGATTTACTAGAGGATGAGTATGTCTACATTGTAATGGAGGGTTTTTTCTTTTTTTTTTTTTTGAAATACACACACACACTTAGATAAATCATCTTGTGAAATGACACTGTGTGTGCGTACACAGAAGTTTCTACTGCTTTAAAAAAAATCTTTGAAAACTGTTGCTCCTGTTCAACATTTTACTCAATGCATTTTTGGCTTACAATATTTTCAACTTATGATGGATTTATCAGGATGTAACCCTATCATAAGTCAAGGAAGAACTACATAGGAAAAAACAGTTTATATAGGATTTGGTACTATCCACAGTTTCATGCATCCACTGGGGGTCTTGGAACATTTCACTCTTGGATAAGGATTGGATACTGTATATCAGTAATCCCAATAAATATAAATGCATTAAATTTTCTAGTTAAAGTTTAAGGATTTTAAAATTAAATTTAAAAATAATGTATCTAAATAAAAGTTTACAGGATACAGACATAAAATATAAGGACATGAGGATTCCTGGAGGGAAGAAAAACACACAGTAGGAAGCTCAACTTTTCCTGTCATTATCCCCTGCAGGTGTTTTCTGAGTACTAATGGTAGACTGAAGAGCTGAGAGAAAATTAATCTCAGAGACTGGGGTAGCTTCACAGAGTTAGAGAGACAAAAATTGGATAACATAGCTACTAAGGCAGCCAGAGCATGAAAGGATAAGGTTTCAAGAAAAATGAAATAAAGAGAATTAAACATGAAATCATGCACTTTTTTCCCCTCAAGACATTTGTTAATTCCTTAACTATGCTCAGGCATTAAGAACCAAAGCAGCTCATATGTCTGTGGCACAAATAGGCAAAGATTACAAAGTAGAACCTTTAGCTATTTTGTAGTACTGGAGAGTTAAAAATTGGAATTGATTGCCCACCAAGGATCATGGATTGTGGTAAACATGATCTTTCAGTTGAGGCCAGATCCAATAAAATCTGAAATCCAGTCTCTGATAATTTTGGTCCCTGATCAGATAAATGGGATCTGCTTCTCCTTTGACTTTCTGCCAAAGACAAAGTAAATGCACTTTGAAGGAAGATAATATCATAACAATGCCTAGCATTCAATCAAAAATTGCCAGCATGCCAAGATATAAGATCAAATAATCAGAAAGCAGAAAGTCAATAAAACCAGACACACAGATGAACTGCATTAGAGAATTTGCAGATATGGCTTTAAAATAACTTTGATTAACGTGTTCAATAAAACAAATTACAAGAAGTAGAAATTATAGAATTGAAAAATTCAATAATTGAATTTGATTGCATTGAAATTATTTTGGAAGGCTAGAAGTATTGACTAAAGATAAAAATACACACTGTCTCACACAACAATTTCACTTCTAGGTATATACACCCAAAGTAAATATGGATACATATGTATATATGCCAAAAGTCATGTCCAACAATGTTTACAGGAGAATTATTTATTATAGGCATAAAACTGAAACTAATCAAATATTTTATTAATGGTAGAATGCATATATACTTTGTAGTGTAGTTAAATGATGCAACTCTATATAATAATGAAAATGAATGATCACTTTTACACACAGCAACATGGATCACATCAAAATAATGATGAATGAAAGAAGGCGGACCCAAAAAAGTACATCTATCCATGTATACTTGCTCAAATTTCAAAACTACTCTGTGAAAATGGAAATTAGAGTAATGCTTATCATAATGAAAAATAACAAATGAGATGAGACAAAAGACGTCAAGGTCCTGGTAACATTCTATTTCTTCATCAAACTTGTGACTCATCGAGAAAATAATCATTGGTCTGGGTGGTTATATGATGTGAAATATTTTGTGTGTAGGTTACATTTCAATAAATTTTTTAAACTATTATGACTTGTGATTTCTTACCCATGAAATTGGTAAAAACAATTTAACTGATAATGTATTGAGAGGATGTGAGAAAATAGGTAGGTATATTCATAACCTTCAGATGGATTTGTAAATTGCTACCATCACTTGAAGACCAAAGTTGTCAATATCTAGTAAATTTGAAAATGTACATAGTCTTTGACAAAGATAATCTATTTCTAATACATTCCCTACAGAAATTCTTTCATGTGTACATAGATATGCATGTAAAACATTTTAAAAAAACAGGTTAATATGGAATCAAAGAATATACCCATTATGGGATAGATACGTAAATTATAACGTGTTTATATAATCGCATACACGACTATAGTTAAAATAAATATACCTCAGCTAGATGTATTAATTTGGTGAATCTAAAAATTATGTGGACTGAAAAGCATGCAGCACCAAGATAAGTAAATACGGTGCCATTTACATAAAATTTTAATCACAAAGCAATCTTACGTACATCTTAATACATTACAAATACATACACATGAAGTTGAAGTATAGAAACATATGTTAGAAACCTTCACTAAATGGAATAGAGGTGGCTTTCATGTGTATCTGTACCATCTCATTTCTTTAAATAATGATCTGAAGCAACATGGCATGTATTAAAACTAGTGTCCATAATATCACTCTGTCCTTTTATATATTTATAATATTTTATAATTAAAATTTACAAGATAGCAGATCTAGAGTAATGTCTCAAATTCATTTTTCATCTACTATTTAACATGTCAATGAATGATCACTAGTATTTATTAAATGCTTACTATATGTTTTGTCAGGCGCTATGAGTACTTTATGCAGATAATCTTATTTGTCTCTTAACAAACCAAGGAGTTTAGAGTTCATGTCTCTCTTTGCATAAATGAGGTAAAAATATTCTGAAAACACTCAGCCACATCTATCCACTATGTGGATAAATAATCCACACTTCAAAACAGCAAAAAAGGACGTGGTCAAGGAGAAGGTGGCAAGGATGGCAGAGGAGAAAGTCAACTCAGTGAGACCCTATAGCTTCAAGTCTGGTCACAGAGTACTCGAAGAGTCCAAGAATAGAAATGAAGTGAGACGGCTCCAGGCAGAGGGTTCTCCCTGGTCATCCTAGAGTGGGCTGCCCCAGGCTATGGCCAGGTCAGCTCAGGTTACAGGCAGCTTGTCTCCGCTGCAATGTTGTTTTCAGAGCGAGCTCACTTAAGTTCAGTGAAAACTTCATTTCCCTTCATTGGAAGAAAGTCAGAAAGAGAAAATTGCTTCAAATAGTGATTTCTTTTCCTCAGTCCACGAGACATCTCCCCTCCAGCGCTGGACAGAACTCAAAATGTCTCTGCTCTCACACCGAAGCCTCTGACTTCAGAGGAGGAACCCCAAAGACAAGGGTTAAGGAGTAAAACCGCACCTGGGCACTTACGAGGAAAACCAGCATTCAATGAACTAACGGTGGTTAACATAATACCTTCCTGATTTGACTTCTGCCTGCCTCCTTCACTTTCAAAAATCTGATTTTGCCTTATATCACTTATTAATAGAAACAATTTGGTAACTTCCAGGGACCCAAGAAATGGCACTATTATTTTCCAAATAGGATTTCAGTAGAAGGTATTTGAATTAATTCTCCAAGAACACACCAAGTCTGTGATGTCTGTCATGCTTCCATGTTCAGGTAACTGATAAATAGAAGTGTAGCGTCTATTATCTGCTTTGTCTTTAAACTTTTGAAGAGTGACTCCAGCGGCAAAATTGAGATCAGCTATCCACATTGGTTCGGTGTCCTTACCAACCCCATTAAGGTCATGGATTGTCCATGTGTCTCCTAGAAAAGGGTGCTTAAATTAACATCAGCAGCTTCTGTTCTGTGGACCAGCTCATGCGATTTTGCGCACCATTATTATAAACATTCATTTCAGGCTTGGTTTTTGCTCTTTTCCTGCCTTGAGGATTGTCACTTGCTTTCCTAGGCCGACCTGCATAGAGTTTCAAGTTCAGACGAATTTAATTGCGTACCTGCCCTGCTTCCTGGAACTCCAGCTGCCAGAGACTCCAGCAAGAGTTCTCGCTCATCAGATTGCCTACAGCTGAAGGTTGGGTGGATCTGGAATAAAATACCAGTCAGAAGACTAGATGCAGCTGGAAGAAAGAACCCCAAGAGCAAAGACCCTAGCTTTGGATCTTTTCCAAAAACAAAAGGAAGGCCAGTGTGGTGGAACACTGAGTGAGGAGGAGGGCAGAATGAGATAATACCAGAGAAAGAATGGGGTCCTTTAGGATCTGACAGGCCATAAGAAGGACTTTGGATGTTATTTTATTTTTAGTGCCTAGGAAGCCATTGGGAAAGCTTAAGCAGAAAAGTGAACTAATATGATTTACTTGTTTAAAAAGTCCCTATTGTTGTAAGGGTGAGAATGCATATAGTAGGAGCATAGTAGGAGTATCCTGGAAGCAGACACGTTTGGAACCCATTGTGGAAGTCCAAAGAAGTGGGGTGTCCATTGCAAAAGAGAAGAAAGATGCAGAATGATATGCTATATATTTTAAAGAAAAGGAAAAGAACTTAGTGGTTGATCAGATGTAAAAGCGTAAAACAAAAAATGGTGCCAAGAAAAAAAAGCAATAACAGGCAAAGGGATTAGGGTTTTTCCTCTTGAGGTGGGAATATACTCATCCTCCCCTGAGACATATGGGAGAGGAGTGGACATTAGAACAAAACCAGAGCTCTAAAAGCAAGGGGAAAGAAGGAAACTAGGGTTAGATAAGTGACCAGCAGTACCTACTACAAAGTGTTTAAGACATGTGAACTTCTATTATTCTTCGAGCTGCTATTCCTCTTGATTAACCCCAAAAAATGAGAGTTTAATGAATTTCTCATGAAACTTCACTGGAATTCCTATTCTTCAGAATTAACAATTTTCATTTGGTCTTAGCCCATGGGAAAAAGCAAGGCTCGCATTCTTTGCTGCCAGCTTCTGTTTTGTAAAGGTCCTGAGTCTGCCACCACGTGGTCATTTGTTCTTTATCAAATCATCTAGTCTCTCTCATTGGTAAAATGAATGGGTTGAATTAGCTCTAATTTGTTTCAATCGTAATACATAATTAGAACATATTCCAATATTCCTTCTACTCAAAAATATTCTGTAATTAAATGTTTGTTGAATAAATGGAATTGATTAAAACATATGGTGCCTAGAATTCTGGGTTGAACATCTAGATGGATGGATGGTGGTACAATTTACTGAGAGAGGAACGACTGAGGGGAGAACAGATATGAGGTGGGAACACGGGATGCTCCGACTTGGACACAGTGTCTGAGATTCCTATTGGGCATCCCTGGTAGATTCCAAGTGGAGGTGGTAGGTGAGCAATTACACATGAGGAGCTGGAGCTCAGGGAAAATGTCTAGATTAAAAATATACAGTTTAGGGGCCGCCCGGTGGCGCAGCGGCTTAGTCCGCGCTGGGCAGCCAGGGGTTCGCGGGTTCGGATCCCGGGCGCCCGCCGACGCACTGCTTGTCAGTCATGCTGTGGCGGCGTCCCATATAAAAAGTGGAGGAAGATGGGCACGATGTTAGCCCAGGGCCAGTCTTCCTCAGCAAAAAGGGGAGGATTGACGACGGATGTTAGCTCAGGGCTAGTCTTCCTCACAAAAAAAAAATATATATATATATATACATTTTAGAGTTTTCAGCTTACAGATAGTATAAAGAACTATTTGTGTTTTCTTAAGCAAAATAATTCTATAAGGTGATATGCAAATACCAATCAGGAAAAATTATTGGAGCTCAGCTTATTTGTAATGGGAAAGAGGAAATAATAATAAGCCTTCTAAAAGTAGAATAATTAAAAATGATGGCATGCAGTGGAATCATATGCAATCATTTTAAATGATGTTTATAAGAATTTTAATAAATAGAGGAAATGGTTATGTACAACATTAAATTAAAAACTTATGATATAAACAGTTTGAATTCAGTTATAACATTTTAAAAGTTCAAAGAAAAAAAGACTAGAAAGAACAGTAACAAAATAACAGAAGTTCTCTCTTCATGACGGAAATATGGGTGAATAAAACAAAAATTCCCCATGTATTTTGAGTTTTCAAGACATATCACACTGAGTATTTATTAATTTTATATTATAAAATTATTTTAAAAGAAGAAAAAGACAGTTTCTAGTTATCTATGATAAGTAGCAAGATATAAGTTACTAATAGTCTTGCTTTGGCAATTGCTAAGGGAAAGCAATGAGACAAATTGACCACCTCATGAGAAAAATTTAATAAATAGAAGACTGCAGATGGATGGCATCGATTGTGTTTTATTGGAATGAGGTTTCCAGAGCCCAATTAGCCAGCGTGTAATCAGTTCTATCTTTACTTCAGTGTTAATAAATATTTGACTCCTCACCCTGGACACTGCTCCGGGGGTCTTACTACATCATCGACCCCACAGGCAAACACAGAGATCCTTGACCTTTGCCATCGATTGCTTCTTATGTTTATCAGCCAGATTCACAGGAAAGTCATTTCCATTTATTTTTCTTAAAAAAAAAATTCACTGAGTTTAAATCAATAATGCAAATGCGATCACTTTGAAAGAATCTCATGAAAACATTCATTGATTAAAGGAATTGTAGAGAATCATTGCTTTTCTGATGTTTTGTAGGAAATTTAAACTAACGTGTAGTAAGAAGAGTGTAGTCTCCCATATAGGTTGCCTCAACATGTGACGAAATAAGAGAAAGAAGTTAAACCATCATCTTTTGGTTAGACACCATCACTATATTTAAGCATATGGTGAATTTGGGATAACAATATCTTGCTCACATATTTCTCATGAGGATTTAATGAACTACATGAAAAAACTTGGTACATAATTTGCCTATAGGCATCCAGCTGATGATAGTTACTTCTACTTTATCTTCATATTTTCCATTTCCTTCCTCCTCATTCTTTTCCTCTCCTCTAGAAAATTAAAGGAAAAAAAAACCTTGCACTTTTGATCCCTCTCTTCAAAATGTCTCCCCTATTTGAATTTCCCATCTTAGCACATCTATTCTTACAATTGCTCAGATCAAAACTTCAGAGTCAACCTTCTCTCTTCATTTCATATTTCATAGCCAACACATCAGCAAATATTTTGGCTCTACTTATAAAATCCATCGATAATCCAACCATTCTTCATTAATCCCTGGACCATCACTATATCCTGGTCCAAGACACCATCATCT
This sequence comes from Tapirus indicus, assembly GCA_031878705.1. Classification (NCBI taxonomy): domain Eukaryota; kingdom Metazoa; phylum Chordata; class Mammalia; order Perissodactyla; family Tapiridae; genus Tapirus; species Tapirus indicus. Next base: position 3,506,423 of record CM062923.1, on the reverse strand, counting down.
CCCCACTGGATAATTGAAATATCTCCCTACTTGTCCCCCTTCCTTCTGCTCTTGCTTCTCTCCTGTCACTTCCTAGAAGAGCAGCTGGAGTGATCTTTATAAAACAGGCATCAGATCATCTCAGTCTTTTCAAAGCTCTCCTGCGGCTTCACACCACTTCGCACCAAATACAAGCCAAAGCCTTTGCTGTCACCTAATGCAGCATTTGATTCCAAATTTACACTTCATTTCTGGGCAGCATGGTGATTGTTGCTACCTCTTTCAAAACTGAATCATTTTGGAGAAAAGATGAAAACTGTTAAAAGAATGAGGAAGAAAATAAGGTATCAACAGAAAAATTGTAAGTGGGAGGAGAGCTTGATACTCGTATTTCTGTTCTTAAGGCATTATTTCTTTTTCTCAGGCTTGCACCGTGCTTGTACATCAGACCCTAGACTGATTTAAAACTCTGGAGTGGGACCAAGCTTCTAAATTTCCACTTCTCAGGAATCAAACCAGTTGACAAAGAACATATTGAGTTATGCCACAGTGTGGCAAACATTTAAAAGACTTTCTCCCTGATACAAGACAGATCAATCTAAATTGAAAGACCTCAGAAGCTGACACGCTCCTCCATTTATGGGGAATGTTATTCTGTGTTACAGAAAATAAGTGTGTGTGCATGTGTGTGTGTGCGTGTGTGTGTTTTGTTCTAGCGATGATCATAGTGTTCTCTAACGTGAATGAGTAAACACTGGAGATATGGAGGACTGTGGGAGAGTTGGCTGCCATACATGGAGCCCCATTGCCTTTATGAACAATGAGGAGAGACTGCATCGGTATTGCTAGACCCTTCCAGAACACTCTTTTTGAGTATACTTCTGAAAAGCAGCATGGATTCAAACGTTTACCTATTAAGAAAAATAACAAGAACACATTAAGCTGGTTTAGATTTCTATGTCATGACTTAAATGACAGAAAACAACTTAGCCATAGCTACATAGTTTTGAAGAAAGAGAATTTGACCACAGATCACTATCATCCCAGAGAGGACTCAAAAACCAGATTATTTTCTTAATAAGCATCTTGACTATGTATTCCAGTCAACTAGGAAATAACACGATGAAATCACAAATGTGAAAACATCACTGACAAAGGAGTTATGGGGATCATAAAAGCCTTTTAGAAAGAACTAAGCCAGTTATAAAGCATAATGCAAATGATAACATACTTAATAGGTTAAATAAAACATGGAAACAACAAATAAGTTATGAAAGACTAGGACAGAAATTCCTGAGCACCCCCCACGCCAGCCACAGTTACTTTTTTTAGGGAACGGATATATGACCTAATTAAGCCCAATGAAATCATTCCCTGGGCTTTTTCTCTGTAATTGGAACAGAGAAGAGAGCAACAGCCTTTCTCCAATGGTGAAGCAGGAGAAGTATGTGTGTCAGGCACACCCCTGATGCCCTGAAGAAGCCAGCCTGAGAGGATGAAATCAACATGCTGAGAGAACAAAGAGGAGAAATAGAGTCAAAGACAGTCCTTGTGGCACCCATGTTGTGTCTGAGGCCTCGTAGCGACATTGTTTCACAGCATGGTCATCGGAGCCAACAGTCCCTTTTGTACCCGAGCTCATTCAAGTAACGTTCCTGTCACTTGTAATCAAAGAATGTTGACGAAGGCAAAGCACTATAGATTTAAAAAAGAAGATTTATAGCCTCCAAATTATCAGAGTAAAAAAAGATAGAAGACAACACATGCAAAAAATAAAAATTTAAAACCAAAGTTATCAGTATATTAGGCTGAAAATGGAAAAGCAACATCTAAAAAGAAGGTCAACTTTACCCACTATTGTAATTAGTTTAAATTAAACACTCTGTGGGGAAATCTGATTGGGTAAAAAGTCCAACTAATGTAATAAATAGGCAAATGCAAGTGGATATACTGTATAAATGCAAATTGTTTACAAAGCAGATTTATTATTGCAGCAATATTATTGAAATGCAAAGTAAGGTTTTGGGTAAAAGAGTAAATGATAAAACAGAGTCATTTTTACTGATGAAAGTGCAACCAAAAAGCTCCTATGAACATTTATATTCTGTTCAATTTTACTTAGAAATACTTAAAGCAAATTTTCTTTTCTGGAGGAAATTCAAGGAAATGCTGGTGGAAACCCAACAATAATACCAGATATTATCACGACACTCTCAGTCTTGGAAAAATCAAATAGACAAAATAAAGGGGATTTTAATAATTTAATTGTAAAGATTGTTCACACGTGTGCATATTTATATCTAAAGCCTTAAAACAAAGAACACAATTTCCTTTAAAGCTGAGTGGAATACGGAAATAATACTTTAAAAAGAAGAAGTGTTTAGAATTTCATTAAATTTATCTAGAACGAATCACCAGGATTTAGTTACTATTTTACAGCCAGCAAGTTCAATGGGCAGTGAGGAAACAGCCTCTCACATTGTAAAAATTTCCTGTCATGAAAAGGTCTCTATTCTTTCTCATGAGAAAACTTCCTTGTAATTTTTCCTCTCCTAGATGACAGTTGTTTAAAACTAAAGGCTCACAAAACCTTTATCCAAAAGAATTCCAAGGTGCGTGTCTGTCATGAGCGCTATTTAGGGTTCCATCAAAGGGCCAAGTTGTGGCAAGGAAATGAGCTTTGACTGTTAAACATTTATTCGCTCACTCACCCACCATTCATTGAATAAATATTTATTTTGCACTGACTATGTACCGGGTACTAAGTTTGCCAGTGGGTGTACAGGAGTGAGCAAGATAGTCTTCACATCAGTTAAATTATCATGTAAATTTTGAAAATGTTATGAACAGCAGAATGCAAACAGTGAACAATGATCTTCAAAGACCAAGACAGGCACAATAATGAAACTGACAAGCAGAACATCCAAGACAGGGCATTTCTATTTTCATCATACCAGAGAATTACCTAAAGTCTCTGAGCAGAGGCTTCCTCATCCGTACAACTGAAATACCAATGCCTACCTTTCAAGATTAGGTTAAGGAATAAATGTAATAATATAAAGCAATCACTTGGCACATAATAGTTACTCTATGAATGTAAGTACACAGTACACAAAAAAATTCACAGGCTTTGAAGCTAAACAGTTGGGGTTCAGATTTTACCATTACTTTAATTTTGTCTCTGTTATACAAAGTGGGGATAAAAATATTAGTTTGAACCATACGAAATTGTAGATATTTGACTACTGTTTGACTTACAACAATGGCAATTGCACGCAGTTCAATGGCTGCCTATCTTGACCAGCTGTGAGCCGCTGATGATATAATACATGACGACACAGGCTCGTTTCTAGCTTGAGTACATGCTCAACATCTAACAGGTTTCCCTTTTATATCCAAACGTTTGAATCATTTATATAACAAAATGGAAGTTCGTGGCGGCATGTACATGTTCATTAGATTTGTGCTCTTTTTCTTTACTCTCAAGCCATTGAGAGGCAGGTAGAAACATGACATGGAATCAGAATAAGCTTGAGACTGGGGTGACAGGCTGAATCCCAGGGGTAAGTCCAGTTCCCACTACGGGTCCAGTTCTAGGCTTCTTTGGATGCTCAGAAAAAGATAGCTGAGGGTCCATTTCTCTTCTGCCCTCAGAGGCAAATCTAGCTCGTAGGAAACATACACGTGGATAAGCTTTGGATTACTAACAGTGTGTAACTGAAATCCACCTTCGGTTTTGATATGCGAAGGATTTCTTTCAGCATGTGAATCCCCTTGTGCTGCTGGTCTTGCTAAACCAATAGGAGCCCAGATTTGAAGCCTCAGTCATCAATACCAATGTCATCTGCAGTCATTGTTGGCCAGTGGGGCTCAAGGTGAAGTGTCATGACCTCCTTCGCATGTAATATTATCTAGCATGGACATGGAACATATTGGTTGGCCCCATGATTGAGCAGTAGAATCATGATTGAATAAGGGCCTGCCAAAGCTTCCCATATGTGTGGATATTAAAACAGAACTACATTTAATGGAACATGGTGGAAAATACAGGAAGTTCAACATTAATCAACCTAGTATGCCAACTACCCTTGTCTCATTACCAGTGCTATGGGCCTAAAAGAGGGAATAGCAAGGATTATGAAGAGAAGGACACAGTCATGTCCCAGTGACCTAGTTCAGCTCTGTCACGCCTGGGGGATACAAATCAGTCACAGATGTCTTCAATGCATGCCACATCCAATGCTGGATCACCTTATAGGGTTTTCTAATTGATTGGTTTACATACAGTATAAAACAATGTAGAAATTCATTCAGTTTTGTGGATAGCATTTGCAGCAAGTGCAAGGTCTCCTTTTTCTTCAAATAGCCCATTGAGTACTTAAACCCACCTAGAAATTTGCATATCCAAATTCCTCATTTCCCAGTGAGCACACATGCATGCATTTCTAAGACATACACTTACCTGCATTTTACAAACCAATTTGGTAGTCCCTGTAGACAGTTGGGAGAAGCTCACACCCATTCAACACTGACGTGATGTTTCGTTTTCCTCATGGTAATATTAAACACTTTGCCAGTTTTGTTCAAGTTTCATTTCATATGCAACCTGGGATTCCAAAGTTTGAGCAAATAATTCATCTTCTCCTCAGAAAGGACGTGGAAAGCATGTGAGTTTGCTGTATCCTTTGGGCTATAATAGATAACCAAGAAAAAGTGGAAAAGGGTTTCTGACTAGAAAGCATGAACGTCAAAACACGTCTCCAAAAAAGTAAATGACTATTAATATAGTACTTGAAACATGGCTTTTAACTATTTTTCACCCTGGAAAAATTGGAAATTCTAAATGTTCTTTGATAAGAAATTAGTTAACTTGTCTTTTTTCTACCATGTGGAATAAAACTCATTAAGAGGAAGTTTGGAAATAATTTTAGTGGTATAATATTCACTATATAAAGATAAGTGAAAAAGGTGGATTAAGACGTTTATATGTTTTGATCCATGATGTGTTAAGCAAACACACACTCATAAATAGAAGAAAATTCAACAAAATATTAACTATGGATTTCAAGTAGTTTTTATGCTCTTCTCTATGAATTTTCTATATTTTCCATGAGTATTATTTGATAACTAAGAAAAATATTATGACAAAAATATGGTTCTATTTGTATTACCCAATTTTTAATCCAAAAGTGACTTTAGGAAACATTTCACATAAACACATACTCTTTCCAAAATAGTTTTAGCAGTTTCTAAGGAAAGATATAATAATGACATAATACTATCACTGTTAATTGGTAGGAAATCAATAGGTCAAGAACAGAACATCCTTGGAAAATGGAAGTTGAATATTTTTTAGTTTTTGCTATATACCATAATAATTACTTTACATTTTTCATGTAGTAATTAAGGCTCAAGGGCAGGGCATTTCTTAGCAGCCAATGACTCTCAGGCTAACTACCAAGGACGAGCCTTTCCTTTATTGCTTAATTATATCAAATCAATTTAGTTTTCATTTTTCTCAAAGCAGAAGTGTCTTTTAGTGAGCCAATTTAACACAACTCCTAATATTTGCTTGTAAAATGAATGACTGTATACTTCATTCTACTATATTAGCATCTTTTATAACATCAGAGATGCATATCAAAAATATTGGGTTGTAAAGAAAGCAGCAAATATTTCAAGACATATTTAAAAGAGAATTAGTACTCATTGATAAAATATTAGTTAATAGGAGAAAAATGCCACCATCTAAAAAAAGAGTAAAAGGAAAAAGAAAAACAAGTCAATCCCAATGTGGCCTGAGGGGGAAGGCAGAGAACTGAGTCACAGAAGAGTCTGCCTAACTGCATGGATGCCCTGTTCTTGCACGAGAACATCACGTTAGGAGGTGAGAGGAGGGAAACAGTCACATTTTCCTCTGTATCATTCCACTTTCAATTAAAATAGTAGATGAGAGAAAGTTCGACTATAAAATTTAATTTTAATATCTTTCCTACTCATTTGCAGTGGGACCACACAAAAACATTTTAAATTCTTTGTCTCCATCTCCTCCAGGTAACCACCTGTAGTTATGATGAACTTCATCCGGGATGGATGAAAGAAAGGGATTGTCTCATATGTCAACCTTCACCCAGGCAGAGCCGCTGAAAGCACTGGGTTGAGAAGGACCAATAAATTGAATAGTGGTCTCCATGGGACAGGGTGTCATACTGATAGAGGTATTCGGTCGCGGGTGTGTAAAGGAAGAGTGGCACCATGCAGGCTGACTAATTTCCAACCTGACAATTATTTCTAAGCCCTTTAAAGCTTTATATATATTTTTTTCTGATGTACTGAACTATAAGATACAGGCAATAGAGTCTAAAAACCTCAGGTATGCAAATTGATGTTATTTTCCAAATGTATATACCTGTCTAACAACCACTGAGACCAAGATATAGACTATCACAGCAATCCAGAAGCTTCTTTTCAGCCAATACCAATTCCCCACGGTAACTGCTATTCTGAATTTCATCACCATTGATTAATTTTACTTGTTTTTGAATTTCATATGAATGAAATCATATACCATATATTCTTTTATAGAAGGATGAGTTCTCTCCTTCAAATTCATTACTGAGAAATTTATGTATGTTATTGCATATAGTAGGTTTGTTCTTTTTCATTGCATAAATGCATCCCATAATTTATTTAGCCATTCTGATGGTGATGGACATTGTGGTTGTTTCTGATGTGATCTATTATAAATAAAGTGGCTGCAAACACTCTTGTACATTGCTTTTTTTGCACATATGTAGGCACTGCAGTTAGACATATACCAAGTTGAAGTGCTAGATCATGGAGGAAGCATATGTTTAGCTTAATAAATACCAACAAAACGTTTTCTGAAATGGTTGTACTGATATATTCTACCACAAGCAATATGTGTGAATATTCTAATTACTTCAGATCCTCTCCAACACTTGATATTGTACGGTTCCTTGTTTCTTTGTGGTTTTTATTTTCATCTTAAATTTATCCAGCTGGTGAACGGGTGGGTATGTTAGTATCTTATGGTTTTATTTTGCTTTTCTCTGATGATCAATGATGTAAATAACATTTAACAGGTTCATACACATTTTGTCCATTTAGATGTATTTTTGCCTGTTCAAGTCTTTTGCCTAAATATTACTGGGTTGACTATCATTTCCTGATTGGTATTAGATGTTCTTACAATTTAGATAAAGCTATTGTTGAGGAATTGTGTTTCATATAAATTCTACTGGCTTGCCTTTTCCCACTTCTTATGTAATCTTTTGACGTTAAAAAAAGGTTTTAATTTTAAGGAAATCCAGTATTTCAATAATTATCTTAATTGTTAGTGCTTTTTGTGTTCTGTTTAAGAAATTTTGCCTATTCCCATGTAATGAAAATATTTAACAGCTTGATGATTTTATCTTCTAAATATAAATATATTTATTCTGCTTTTGTTCCATATAGCTTCTTGAATTGGTGGCATGATGCATTTTTTTTTTCAGCTTATGAAAACTCTCACATAGTATTTCTTCAGATATTGCTTCTTCCCCTTTCCACTCTCTTTTTCCTTCCTGAACATGAATTACATATAAGTTACAACTTTTCACCATGCCCATGGGTCTAGTACAATCTTTTGATGCATCTTATATCCATTTTTTTTTTCTTTGCATGCTTCAATCTGGACATTTCTTCTGGCTAAGTTTGTGTTCTTTAATGTCTATGTTCTTTGTTTTAGTCAACTAGTTTTCAGTTCTAGAATTTCCATTTGACTCTTTATCATAGATTTGAGTTCCTTGGTGACACTTTTCATTTTTTCTCTTTTTAATATATCAATCATATTATTTTAAAATCTCTCTCTAAAGAACCCCTGGACCTGTTTCCATTGTTTCATTGATTTCCTATTTCTATCTCTTTGTTTTCAGTTATTTGGTCTCACCTTTTTGTAGGTCTGGTAGTTAATTTTATGAGTTTCAGATACTGTATATTAAAAATTGTATAGGCACTGAATGATATTGTTTTTTCTAAGGAAAACTTAATTTCTTTTACAAACAAATACGTGCAGATCTCATTGATCCAGTAGAGGTGGAATTTTAGAGTTTGCTATAGCTGGATTTTTTTCTGTAGAACTCTTACTTCTGTGCTATAGCTTTCTCCCTGGAATTTCAGGGAGAAAGGGTTTCCACTGATTGCCTGGAGCATTTACCTATACCCTTTCATCATGACACTCTTTGAACTCCCAACTTTGCTCCTTAGTACTAAGAGACTGGGACAATCTTTATTCATCTCTTCATGCCCCCAGACGCTGCTTTTATTGTTATTCTTATTGCTATTTACTAAAGGAATTTTACTCTGTACATAACTAGATTTAAAATCATCAAATTCTTCTAGGGCTTCACTTATCTGTATTTACCTTCTACCTCAACTTCCCATCTCTTAGAAAAGCTCAAAATAAAACTTTTCTTTCCCCAGCTAAGTAAGACTGTTGTCAGCCCCTAGATGAGGGCTTTAATTTGGTTTCTATTCCTTGTAAGGCAAATTGTCTAAGGCCCTGAAGGGTGAAAAAAAGCAATTGAAAGTGTGGGTGATTTTATAGAGTTTTTATTTCCCTCTGAAATTTGATTTCTCATTCCCAGTCTCCCTTCTTTGTACTCCAGTGTTTTCAAATAGCTACTCTACATATTTTATCTAACCTAGGTAGGAAGGGTAGATGGATACAAGCTACTCTGTAATGGCCAGAAAAGAAAGCCTCCTTCTCTCATTGTTTGATTTTGCACTGAGGGAAAAATAGGATAGCTTTTAATAAATTACATCATAATCTTCAAGGAAATCTGTATGTTTATGAAACTTCTGTAATAAATTTCTCTGATATAAAGATTTTATGTGTTTACTCAAAAATTATTATGTGTTTGTATGAACTTATGTATGAAATAATATCTTTTTTTATTCCAAAATATTTTTGAGTGCCAATTATGTGCCAGGTTCTGAATTCTATATAAATTTTAAGATAAATGGGAAATCAACTCAGCCTTAAGGAATTTACAATTTATTGAAGGAAGCACATTGGTATTATAAATGGTACCATGATATAAATGGTGCCATTATAAATGGAACAAGTTTCTATGGTAACCAGGAGGAATGAGACTTAGCCACCTAGGAAGTCTCCTAGTGGAAGTTACATATGAGATGAATCCTGAAGCTTGATTAATATGTAGTCTGGTAAGGATATATATGAGTTTGAGGGCTAGGCTTAAGCCTAGAGGTCTGTAGAGTAGGAAATTCCAGGAAAGGGAAGTAGTATTTGCAAAACACTGGCAATGAGAGAAAGCATAGATTATTGACTGATCTGCAAATGGTATGGAACCCCAAAATACAAGAAGGGAGTGTTAAGAAATGAAACTGGAGAAGAAGGTATGAATCAGATTGTGGAGAATCTTTTATGTCATGGTAAAAAGTTGGGACCATAGTCTGAATGCTGTGGACTATAGGTTAAGGATTTTAGACATAATTAGATAGAGATGTTATTCTGGAAGTATTGGTGAATGAATACTTTCTGAAAAGCCAGTTTAGAGCCTGCTACTGTAATCTAGGCATCAGCTAATTGGGTCTTGAACCAAGGCTGTGAATGTATGATTGAAAAGGAGTAAAAAGCCAGTATATAAATCCTTTTCAACTTTTTATCATCATATGCTTGAAAAAGTCGAATTAATTTTATGTTCATAGAATTAAATCAATGCACATCTTCTAGACAACAGAAACAAAATTAATTAAAGCAATGGGAGCATATGGAATGCCTTATAGTCTACTTAAACTTACTGTCAATTCAAGATTGACATTCTGGATTAGTGCCCAGAATAATGATCAGACTGGTCTAAGGAATATTAAACATTTTATTACTCTAGTAAGCCAGTATGATTAGATTAAAGTAATGCTAGAAACAACCATCTAAATATTATAAAAACCAAAGGGAGCAAAATGATATTAAAATTAACTTAAATCAATACCAATCTGAGACAAAACTCCAAATGTAAGAAAGATATAGCCTATGTTTTAAACAGTCACATGCATCAGGCATTTTTCTGTGGTTCCTTGGTTCTTCGTGGCAAAGGGAGGTGGGAGTTCATCTCACCTTGGGAGCTTTTCCTATTAAGCAGCACTGTCCACTACTATGAATTCCATAGTTCTGAGATAGTTCTGACTAGAATCCCATAGTTCTGAGAAAGGACCACGAATAGGAATTTTTAAGAGACATCTCAGTATTTTGACTTACACAATTTCCAGATCATACTTGTGTGTGTGTGTGTGAGGAAGATTAGCCCTGAGCTAACATCTGTGCCCATCTTCCTCTACTTTATATGGGATGCCGCCACAGCATGGCTTGACAAGCAGTGCATTGGTCCGCGTCTGGGATCCGAACCTATAAACCCAGGGCTGCCGAAGCAGAGCATGCAAACTTAACTGCTACACCACTGGGCCGGCCCCCAGAACACACTTTTGAAGACACTAGTCTAGGAAGTGAAGTGGTGGGTTTGTATAATTTAACAAAGCTGCATACTCTCATACACTTATTATTAACCAAAAGGTAAGGTAGATTAAAGAGAACAAACAAATCTAGGTATTTACAGATTGGTAATACATAAAAGTTAATGCAAACAACGAAACCAGAAAATGTTCAAGGGAAATGCATGCATGTATTTAATTGGTTCATGGATGGAAAACTATTTCTTAAATATAAGCTAGTTCATGGGGAAAAAGATTGCCTACATAAAAATTTAAAACATTTATGGACTATAAGTATTATAGACAAAATTAGCATGCAAACAGACTAGAAAAAGTTGTAGATATCTGTAGTCTTCTTATAATTTAATCAGAAAAAAAATAAACTAATAGAAAAATGGGCAAAATATATAAACAGGCAAGATATAGAAGAAAAAAAGCAATTAGTTGGAAAACATTTTAAATCTTCTATTTCACTGTTAAAGAAAGCAAGACTAATGATAATAGTGAGGTAGAATTTTCTTCCTTTCAATTTTGCTGATTTTTACTTTAATGATAATACTTAATGCAAGAAAGGATGCCAGAACTATGACTGTAAATTAGATTAAGTTTTCTGCTTCTGAGCAAACAATCAAATATGTGCACACAGATTTCTATGGAAAACTGTTCAACACAGCATTATATATTACATTAAATTGGATATTTCACAATATTTAATGGTCAGTTCTAATCCATTGCAAGCGTGAAGGTTACAAGTAAGACTTTATCAATTTAGTCCTTTCTTGCATAAAAAATTACACTAGACCAAAAGAAGAATAATAGAAACCCTAACAATAACAGAAACAAAAACAAAACAAACAAAACTCTTGTTCAGTCATTTTAAAAGTGTTGTTTTGATCACTTGTTTAAAATTCAGATTACTGGGGGACTGGGCCTGCTTCAAATCCACAGAATCACAACCTCTGGATATTGGGCCCAGATAACTACAATTTAAAAGAGGACTGTCTTTTTGTTTGTTTGTGCACATTAAAAATAGAGAATCATTACAGGGAACTACTTTATTTTCTGTACTTTGTGGCTGTAATGATTTCTTAGGAAGCGTACACTGGAATGTCTATACTGTGGAATCTAGTTGGGACTCAGGTTTCAGGATCTTAATTACAGTGAGTGTACCTGACTTTGTTTTATGGTCCCTGGTAGGGACTATCTCTTGTGAGTGACCTTTTAGTGCAAAGAAAACAGCACCCAGAGAATCTTCTTTGTCTAATAAGCCATCATCTAAGCCCCATCAAACCTGTTATGGAATGAAGTCTGACATTTATTTTTAAAAAGGAAGTCTTCTGAGCCTCAGTGGGGATAGTTGAGACACGTCTGAGGTATCCATCTCTTCTTAATGCATCAAGAAAGAATTCTGATGTTGAGCTTTCAGTGACATTCTGAGCATGGAGGAACTTGTTGAGCAATTCATAGTATCCACCAACAATTTGCTTTAGGGCATACCTGGAAGTTTGTACCATCATTTTAGCCTCTTTGCTTTAGGGTGATGAGGTATTATGAAGACAGCTTAGATGTGATCTTCTTAAATCACTTACCTTTGAATGAAACAAATGGAAGTTTGTTGTCTGAAGCAATAACATCTGGCAATATAAGAGGCAAACTACTGTGGTCAAGCTCTGATTCTGAGATGGACATGTGAGTATTTAATTTTATTTGGATTAATGTATCATAATAAAAATTATATCCCTAGATTGTCCTCGTGAAGGCAATCTATGCAAATCCTTAACCTAAGATTCTCAGCCCCTTTGTCCCCTAGAAAAGTAAATTGTTGAATCTAGTTATGTTCATTATCTGGCACATTCTAAAATGTCTTATTGTAAGCCAATTTGGGGCAATGAGGTGAAAGTTTAGGGTTGTTTTACTTGAACAATTTCTGTATATGCTGAAAGCAGAAAGACCGACACAGTGTGATGACTATCTTTTGGAATAATTGTCATTTCTTTCTTCATATTCATCATCTAATGTGTGCACTTTTCCAGCCAATTTCATGATTTTTATCTGAGGGAAAGGGGTCTTCATTATCAGAGATCAGCAATGGTGAAGAGCCCAGGGGATCTGGACTCAGTATAATCTTCTAAGTTTCAAAGCAAATATTTAGTCATACGTATTGAGTAAAAGGGAGTCTGGAGAGACATGTGTGGTAATCTAATTAAGGAAGTAGAAGACTTTCCCTTAGTAGAAATGCCCCAAACAGTATTATGATGGGTTATAAATGCCCAATCATTTGTAGAACTCACCTACTGTTGGGATAACAACAAGGACTTGGCTGTCAACATGTGTGTAACTTTGTTCTGAGGATGACTTTGTCTAGAATGTAAGTTATTGGTGCTTTAGGGACCTTAGCGTTTTGTTACAAAGATGATATTGATGGCTTCTGGAAAGGAGCTGGCACGTTAAGTATAGCTTCACAGTAGTGGGGAGTGTGGGCTATGAAGTGAGAGAACAATAGGAATTGGTAAAATATCAGGGCAAGACTGACCGCCAGGTGTATGTACAAAAGCCACAATTCCCCATCAAATTCTAAGTTTTTTTCTGAAAGTATCTCAAGAAGAGAAAAGGCAATATTTTGTCATATCTTTGGAAACTTTCAAAATTCGCACAGGAAAAACAAACACCAGCCAAATAGTACAGAACAGGCCTCACATTCCTCAGGTATGAGAAAACTAGGATAATACATGTATCTTGAGAATTTGAAACCCATAAAGACATTAATACAACAGCACTGACCTCCTGTGTGAAAGACGATTAAACTTGGCACACCTGGGTTTCTTTACACTCCAGCATTTATTTTTCCTCCCCAAAGCCCCAGTGCATGGTTGTATATCCTAGTCATAAGTCCTTCTAGTTCTTCTATGTGAACCACTGCCACAGCATGGCAACTGACAGACTGGTGGTGTGATTCCATGACCTAGAAACGAACCCGGGCCTCTGAGGCAGTGAGAGCACCGAACTTTAACCTCTAGGCCATCAGGCCTGGCTCTACGCTCCAGCACTTTGAGTCTGAAGCCTTAAACATCAGTAGAGTATTTGTTCCCAAACCACATCAGCTAATGGCAAGAGAACTTCAAGAGCCAGAAAGATAATGCTGTCTAAAAACAGGTTTCTGAAGCAAAAATCTAGATTATCAGGTTAGGGCTAAGACTGGTCTGAAATTAAAATGAATTTTTTCATTTTATATGAAATATAATATATATTTGTCACAGATATATATGATGTCACAGAATAAGTGTTCCACGTTCTGAGTTTGAACATGATCTCGTATCAGGATAGCTGATTGATCACTAGAGACCTTCCTCACGCCTATAAAGCGAACTCCATGGAACACTTTTTTCAAGAAGGAATGTAAGTGAGGCCATAGATGTAAGAGGGGGCAATGAAAAGCCTTTGATTTGGAATAGATTATGGAGGAATTTTAAGATCATTTAAATATTTGCAGCTTTACTCTGAGTTGCAAGAAAAACTCTCAGAGAATTTTGAGCAGAAAGTTGACCTGTCCTGATGTAAGTTTAAAGAGAACTCTTCTGACTGCTCTGTAGAATAGAAAGTTCAAGAGCAGTGGAAGCAGGAGAGCAGGTGGCTGCTGCAATAGGATAATCAGGAGTAAATAGTGACTTCAGTCAGGGTGGAAGTGGTGAGTAGATGGTCAGATTCTGGACATACAATATTTTAAAAGAAAAGCCAACCAGATGAGCTGATCTATTGAGGTCTGGTGTGAAGAAAGAACAAAGTTAAGGTCCACAAAAAGATGTTTGGCTTAAACAACAGGAAGCAATGAGTTTTTATTTACTGACATCAGGAAGAATACAGAGAAGTAAGACATTAAGGGAAAAAATACAGTGTTTTGGACAAACTAATCTGGAGATGCCTGTAATAAAGACAGCATGGTTGTAAAGTTGGATATAAGCCTTCAGTTCAGAGACAGGTCTATCCTGGAGATCAAATGTATGGACAATCAGCATAAGGAGGGTATTTTAAGAAATGAGGTAAAATAAACCACTAAGAAAATGACTGTAGAAGAGAAGTAGACTAAGCCCTGAGCTTGTATCATTCTTGAGGAGAAACGAGAAAAACAGACTGAGCAGAAGTAGCTAGAAAAATAAGTGATACAAGTTGCTAGTGAGATCACTTCCAGTCAGTGGTATCCTGGAATCAAAGTAAAAATTACAAGGGTAAGTTAGTGGTCAGCTGTGCCAAATGCTGCCAGTATCAAGTAAGATAAGGGTAATTAACCATTGGATTTAGCAATGGGGAGGTCATTTGGGGAGGGAGATAATTCTCCCAATGGATTTTGCTGGAAAGGAGAGCAGACAGATGGATAATGGATGGAAGGGGATGTGAAGAGAGTTTTGTTTTGTTTGTTATGGTTGCTGTTTTGTTCTTAAATTGGGAGAAATTACAGCAATGTTTATGATAATAGGAGTCATCCAGAAAAGAGGAAAAAGAAGCAGGAGCAGCAGGGGACAGAGCAATCAGTTGCTGGAGTGATGTCCTTGAGTAGGCTAGAGAGGGCAGATCCCACTAAGCAAAAGGAGAGATTTTGTCAGGTAGGAGAAAGGATGGCTCATTAACAGGAAGGAAGGCTGACTATAAGAAAGCAGTTGCAGATGGTGGTGGACATGCAGTGGTGGAAGCTTCTGCACATTTTCTCCTAAATGTTTCTATTTTCTCAGTGAATTAGGGAGCAAATCATCTGCCAAGATGGAGGATGGAAGAAGAGGTATAGGAGGTTTGAGGGGAGAGAAGAAAGGTTTCAGTAGTCTTCTAGATCAAAAGAGCGACAGATTGAATGGACTAGAAAATCTGATAGAGTTTCTGGGTGATGTTAAAGGCTGACTTG
The DNA here is from genome assembly GCA_031878705.1 of Tapirus indicus. NCBI lineage: Eukaryota > Metazoa > Chordata > Mammalia > Perissodactyla > Tapiridae > Tapirus > Tapirus indicus. The sequence goes on along the minus strand of CM062923.1, from coordinate 3,491,041 downwards.
AAGTTAGGGGTCATTAATTTAAGGTAAATCATGGCTTTGTGTTCCCTTCAACCCGAAACATGAAAGCAACTGTGAGGTTTTCTCCTTACTCTTAAAGAAAGAAAATCCCCATGGCTCTCTTTGATCTCTTCCTGAAGGCAAGGTCACTGGTATTCTGCAGGGGAATGACTAAGACTCTGATTCTTAGCGGTAATGAGTGGTTTATTTATTTTCTACCCAACGGTGAGGTAGATTTCTGAGATACATTCTAGCCCTCAAGCAACTTACAAACCTAGATGGGTTTGCAAGGTGTCATAATGATAATTAAAAATTCTAGAATCAAACTGAGGATCTGATGCCAAAAACTAGACCTACAATGAATTAGCTCTTTGTTTCCTGAGTCAACCACGTCCTCAATACCTCTCTGTGTGTGTATTCATATAAATAAGTTTAAAAAGGGATAAAAGCACTTACATTAAGCTCCTGGCACTTAGAATCAATACGGTTTCTGAAGAGTAAATCTTCCAAAACGTTTAATTATTTCTATGGTCCCCAGGCCATAAAAAGCATAGATACAACAGCTATGAATAGATATCATCCATGTAGACTTTATATAAGTGTTGTGTCTCCAATAGTAAGCTTAAAGCTGAATCGGCTTCCCTTCTAAAAACTCACTTCTCTTTCCTTTCATGTGGTGATAGTAACTAATTTATAGAGCTGTTTTGGTGACTAAATAATGTAAGGTGTGACTAGTATAGTACCTGGAACATACAAGGTGCTTAATTTATGTTTGTGGTTATTGTTTGTATGATTTGGCTAAAGTGGATAAAGGAAGGCAAACTGCTCTGGACTGAATGTTTGTGAGCCCCAAATTCATATGTTGAAACCTTAATCCCCAATGCGATGGTATTTGGAGATGGGATCTGTGGGAGGCCATTAGGTCTGAGGGTGGAGCCCTCATGATGAGATTATAGGAAAAGATATGAGAGAGCTTGCTTCCCCTCTCTCTGTGCTCTCTGCCATGTGAGGAAACCAGGAAGGGGGCTCTCACCAGAACCCGACCACGCTGGCACCCTGATCTCAGACTTCCAGCCTCCAGAAGCTGTGCGCATAAATGTTTGTTGTTTAAGCCACCAGTCTGTGGTATTCTTATTAAAGCAGTGCAAACTAAGACACAGCACATAGTAATTCTCCAAACTGAGGTCCTATTTTTATACCACCTCACGGTTTCAGGCCTAGGTATGGCCAGAATAGGTAATGAGTCAACCACAGAGAAGGTTCCTCAACTGCCGCCATTGTAACATTTCAATCCCTGCTCTTTCTGGTAGCCATTTCTGCAGGACCAAGGATAAGATTCTTCCTTTGCAAAGGGGTGACAGGCAATGTCATACTGAGCCTGAGGTTGGTGGTGAGAAGAGGGTGTGGGGGTGTGCAGACAAAGCACTCTAGGAGGCACTGGCTTTATCCCAAGAATACAGAGCCCGAGATAAGGAAGTAGGAACATGAAATTGCTGTGGAAACACATTTACGAGCACATCCACACTGGGTGGTCTCAGAGTTATGAACTGGACCAATGGAGACAAAAACTCCTACCAAATGGAAGAAATAATTGTGCCTGTTAAGCCAATGTGAGACGTCTGCTGTTCCCGGCAATCGGAGACCATCAACACGTACTCTATCTTCTGCCAATTTAATGTCTGATACATACTTCCTCTTAGTCTGAAAAATAAATCATTTTGTCTCTGGCAATTTATGATCTATTTGTTCTTATCCTTTTCCTCAGTGAAATGAAGTAGACAGCAATCTTCAGCTGGGGAAAGTCTCAAAGTACAGAGGAAGTCATAGAAGACTTTTGGAATTAATACATGAACTCTGCCTTGTCCCACAATCAATGGCCGCTTCTTTTAGAATCATACCACCTTCGTTACCATTCTTTAGTATCAATGCAAAAGTTATAGGTCATACAGATAGTAGAATCATTCAATGTTTCAGGCTAATACATACCCTTGGTCATGTCCAGATAAAAGTGTAAAATTGTATAAATCCACTAGACACAGATAAAGAATGAAATAAAATAATATGAAATTACTCATACCTAATTAGCAAATGTTAAATCATTGTAAATATAAAATTTAATGAATAATTCTCTACAAAGCACAATATATGTCTCATAAAATACATTGTTTTAAAGGAAATAAATAACATCTCCACAATTTCTATCACTGATTGGAATTATAGTAGTTTGTAATTTTTATTATTGTTATTACTATAGCTTATGTTAATGGAAAATTTGGAGTTAACAGCACACTCTCCCAAGCATTGTCATCTGTTATAACCAGAAAAACCTGATGATATATAGGACCACATGAGGAACTTGGAGGTCAAAGAGGTGAAATGTGGGGGCCGCCCCAGTGGCGTAGTGGTTAAGTTCGCGCACTCCACTTCAGCGGCCCAGTTTCGCAGGTTCGGATCCCGGGTGCAGACAGACGCACCACTTGTCAGCCATGCCATGGCGGCATCCCATATAAAGTAGAGGAAGATGGGCATGGATGTTAGCCCAGGGCCAGTCCTCCTCAGCAAAAAGAGGAGGATTGGCAACGGATGTTAGCTTGGGGCTAGTCTTCCTCATAAAAGAAAAGAAAAAGAGGTGAAATGTGTGTTCAAAATTGCAGAGCCAGGAGGCGGGAAACTCAGGCCTTGAATCTGTTTTTACGATTTGCCTCTACACATTCTCTCCTCTCGCTGATTCCTTAATACATTTCCAAAAATATTTTCAAACTTCATGTGAAAGTTTTTTCACATACAAAATTTAGCTTTCTGAGATAAGAAATCTTCACACTCATAACAGCTTTAGGTATCCCAACTAAAGCTTGTTGTTTTAGGCACCCAGACTTGAAGAAGGAAATTTACTTCTCATGTATTCATTATTCATCAAGCATTTATCCAAGACACTCAATATATTCTGGACCGTGCTAGGTGATATGGAAGAAAACACATGTAAAAACATTATCTGTGCCATCAAGGATCTTAAAATCAAAGATCCCAGGAGACGTATAAAACAATGTGATAGGAAACACTCAGGTAAAAGTCAGAAAATGTGGTCTGTACCTTAATAGCTGTGTGATATCAGCAAATTACATCCCTCTGCCTCAGTTTCCACAGATTTAAAAAGTAAACTCTAACGTGGAGAACTTTGTTCTTAAACAGTTAGAGGAGATATGTAAAACTAATAGATTTTGATTAAAATTATATTGCAGCATATGAGGTCCACCTTTACATCAGACCAATTTTAAAAAGTGGCAGTGCTCACTCACCACCCATCTGCACTCTATCATCCCAATATCCATGATAACAGGAGAAGTATTTCACTCTGTTTCCATATCAAAGTCTCTGCTTTGATCACGATTCATTCAACAATCATTTAATCTATTATTTGCCTAACTTCTTACTGAAACTTCTGCTTCCGCATTTAAGGAGCTTGGAAGTCACCACTCCATCCTAACAAGTAAAAAGCTCAGACTGAAAGATCAACGAGTCCTCTAGGATCCATAAGACTGGTCAGGACACAGAGCAAACCTTTGCCCCCAACACTGGAGAGACAAACTGGTGAACACAGAGAGTCATGGCTTCCCAGAGCAGACGCACACAGAAACCTGCTCAGGAGCCAGTGCCAGGCAGGAAAGTGTAAGTGAAGAACTGCTGGAGGCTCAGTGTGCACAACTCTGAGAGTTAAAACTCCACAGGAGCCCGGTCTGAATGGGCTCCCCACCAGACTGTGACATTTACCTCTAGGAGCTTGACCAGATGCTCACAATAAACGTCAGAGAAAAGTCCCCTTGAACTCCCAGTAGGGAGGGGAAAGTAACTGTTTCGAAACACCCCACATCACTCTGTTCTTCTTAACCAGGCTTGCCCTCAGGAGAAACCAGTGAACCAGAATCTAACCTGCCGGGGTCTTATCAGAGCCTGAATGACCCGGACGAGAGAAATACCCAACTCCAGCCCACTCTAGCCAGCCTGCCCCATCTAAGTGGAGAGAAAAAAACTGAGAAACCTTGGAAAATTCACAGTCCAGAGGCATAAGTTCACTAAAGGGCTGAGACCTAATTGTAGGACCATAGAACACCTCCCCATACCCACATCTCACCACCACATTATTAAAGGCTTATTTACAGCAGTTTCTTTTACCTAATACATCATGTTTGACTATCAAGAAAAAAATTACAAGGTACACTAAAAGACAAAAAACAGAATTTGAAGAGATAGAGCAAGTATCAGAACCAGACAACGTGGGGTTGTTGGAATTATCAGACTGGGAATTTAAAACAACTATGATTATTATGCTACAAGCTCTAATGGATAAAATAGACAGCATACAAGAACAGAACGGCAATGAAAGCAGAGATGTAAAAATCCTAAGAAAGAACAAAAAATTCTAGAGATCAAAAATACTGTAACATAAATGAAGAATATCTTTGATGGGCTTTTTAGTAGATTGAACATGGTTGAGGAAAGAATCTCTGAGCTTGAGGATATCTTAGAAACCTCTAATACTGAAAAAGCAAGAAGAACAAAGACTGAATAAAACAGAAAAGAATATCCAAGGACTGTGGGACAACTATAAAAAGTAGACATATCCATAATGGAAATACCAGAAAGAGAGAAAGTAACAGAAGAAATATTTGAAATAATAATGACTGAGAATTTCCACAAATTAATGTCACACACCAAAGTACAGATCCAGGAAGCAAAGAGAACATCAAGCAGGTTAAATGACAAAAAAACTACACTAGGTATATCATTTTTAAGCTACAGATAATCAAAGATGAAAAACAAAAAACGTCTCCCAGAAGAAGCCAGAGGAAAAAACACCTTATGTATAGAGGAACAAAGATAAGAATTATATTTGACTTCTCCTCAGAAATCATGCAAGCAAAAGGACAGTGGAGTGAAATATTTAAAGTGTTGAGAGGAAAAAAAATCACCAATCTAGAATTCTTTACCATGAAAAAGTGAAAAAGAAATAAAGACTTCCTCACACAAACAAAACTTGAGGAAATTTGTTGCCAGTCAACCTACCTTGCAAGAAATATTAAAAGAAGTTCTTTACAGAGAAGGAAAATAATGCAGGTCAGAAACTGAGATCTACATAAAGAAAGGAAGAACATCAAAGTGATAAGTGAAAGTAAAATAAAAACTTTACTTTTCTTATTCCTTTTTTTTTTTGTTTTGCTGAGGAAGGTTTGCCCTGAGGTAACATCTATGCCCATCTTCCTCTATTTTGTATGTAGGTCACCACCACAGCATAGTCGCCGACGAGCAGTATAGGTCCATGCCCGGGAACCAAACTCAGGCCACCGAAGCAGAGTGCACTGAACTTAACCACTAGGTCACAGGGCCAGCCCCTACTTTTCTTATTCTTAATTGATCTAACAAATGACAGTTTGTTCAAAATAATAAGCAACAATGTATTTGATTATAAATACTTATGTATATGTCTTATGTGTGTGATAAATAAGCATATATATACTTATATATGCTTTCATATAAGTGAAATAAGTGACAGCAATGATGCAAGGGACAGGAGGGAGGAATTAGGATCATTTTGTTATGATAAGATACTTACACGACTTGCGAAAAGGTATAGTGTTATTTCAAAGTAGACTTGGATTAGGTGTAAATGTATATTGCAAATTCTAGGGAAACTAATTTAAAAAGTAAAAAAAAGAAGTGTAATTGATATGCTAAAAAAGAAAGACAAGAAAATCACATAAAATGCTCAATTAAAACCACAAAAGACAGTAAAAGAGTAGAAGACAAAAACAGGAAAAAAGAACAAGGAAAACAAATAGAAAACAATAACAAGTATGGTAGATATTAATCCAACTATATCAATAATCCCTTTGAATATTAATGGTCTACATGTACCAATTAAAAGACAGAGATTGTCAGAGTGGATCAAAAGACTAGACCCAACTATATGTTATCTACAAGAAATCCACTTTAAATATAAAAACACATATAGATTAAAAATAATTGAATGGAGAAGGGTATACCATGCTAACACTAATCAAAAGAAAGCAGGAGTAGCTATATTAACTTTAGACAAAGCAGACCTTAAAAAAAGGAAAGGTATCAAGGATAAAGAAGGGCAGACTTGGAAGCAACCTAAGTCCCCATCAAAGGACAAATGGATAAAGAAGATGTGGTATATATACACAATGGAATACTACTCAGCCATAAGAAATGATGGAATCCAGCCATTTGCGACAACATGGATGGACATTGAGGGTATTATGCTAAGCAAATAAGTCAGATGGAGAAGGTCAAATACCTTATGATCTCACTTATAAGTAGAAGATAAAAACAATGACAAACAAACACATAGAGACAGAAATTGGATTGGTGGTTACCAGAGGGGAAGGGGAAGAGAGAGGAGGGCCAAAGAGATGATTAGGCACATGTGTGTGGTGATGGAATGTAATTAGTCTTTGGGTGGTGCACACGATGTAATCTATGCAGAAATCAAAATAAAATGATGTACACCTGAAATTTATATAGTGTTATAAACCAATGTTACCACAATAAAAAAAATAAAATAAAATAATAAAAAATAAAAATGAAAAAAAAAAAGAAGGGCATTACATAACGATAAAGGGTCAATTTCCAAGAAGGCATAAAACCTTTAATGTGTATGCACCTCACAACAGAGCATCAAACTACATGAGCAAAAACTGATAGAAGTGCAAGGAGAAAAGAATGAATCCACTATCATAGTTGGAGACTGCAATATTCCTATCTCAGAAATGGACAGATCCAGTGGGCAGACAATAAGTAAGGACTTAGTGAAACACAACACCACCAACAATCAACTGGATACAATTGACATCCACAGACTGCTTCATCCAACATTAGCAGAATACACATGGAACACAAACTCACATGGAACATTATCAAGATAGACCACATTCTGGGCCATAAAACACACCTTAACTAATTTTAAAGAATAGAAATCATACAATGTCTGCTCTCAGACCACAATGGAATTAAACTAGAAATCAACAACACAAAGATAACTGGAAAAGCCCAAAATATGTGGATGTTATACAACACAATTCTAAATAACACATGAGTCAAAGAAGAAATCTCAAGAGAAATTAAAAATACAAGAAAATAAAACACATTATCAAAATTTGTGAGATGAAGCAAAAGCAGTGCTTAGAGGGAAATTTATAGCATTGAATGCAAATATTAGAAAAGAAGAAAGATCTAAAATCAATCTTCTAAGTTTTCATCTTAAGGAACTAGAAAAAGAAGAGCAAATTAAATACAAAGAAAGCAGAAGAAAAGAAATAATAATTAGAGAAAAAGTCATTGAAATTAAAAATGGGAAATCATTAGAGACTATCAACAAAAACAAAAGCTAGTTCTTTGAAAAGTTCAGTGAAATTGATAAGCCTCTAGACAGGCTAACTAAGAGAAAAAGACAGAGGATACAAATTACTAATATCATAAATAAAGGAGGAGATGTCTAACAAGATCCCATGAGCATTAAAAGGATGATAAAGAAATACTATGAAAATTCTATGCCCACAAATTTGATAACCTAGATGAAATGGCTGAATTCCTTCCAAGACACAATCTGCCAAAACTCACACAATCTAAATAGGCCAATATCTCTCAAAGAAATTGAATTAATAACTTTCCAAAAGAGACACAACACCAAAGGTATAATCCACGAAAGAAATAATCGGTAAGTTGGACTTCGTTATAATTAAAAACTCTGCTCTGCAAAAGACAGAGTCAAGAGAATGAGAAGACAAGCATCAGAACAGAGAAAACATCTGGAAAAGACACATCTGATAAAGGACATGTCTCCAAAACATACAGAGAACTCTTAAAACTCAATGAGAAGAAAACAAACAACCTGATTAAAATTGGGCCAAAGACCTGAACAGACGCCTCATCAAAGAAGATGTACAGATGGCAAATACACAGATGAAAAGATGCTCCACACATACATATCAGGGAAATGCAAATTAAAACAATAATGAGATATCACTACACACCTATTAGAATGGCCAAAATCCAAAACACTGAAAACAGCAAACGCTGGTGAGAATGTGGAGCAACGGGAACTCTCCTTCACTGCTGATGGGAACAGAACATGATACAGCCACTTTGGAAGACAGTTCGGCACTTTCTTTCTTTTTTTTTTTTTTTGAGGAAGATTGGCCCTGTCCTAACATCCATTGCCAATCCTTCTCTTTTTCCTTTTTCTCCCCCAAACCCCAGTACATAGTTGTATATCCTAGTTGGAGGTCCTTCTAGTTCTTCTATGTGGGATGCCGCCTCAGCCTGGCTTGACGAGCGGTAAGTAGGTCCTCGCCCAGGACCCGAAATGGCAAACCCAGGGCGGCCGAAGCGGAACATGTGAACTTAATTGCTACGCCACCAGGCCAGCCCTACAAAACTACACATTTAAACCAGCAACCACACTCCTTGGTATTTACTCAAAGGAGCCGAAAACTTATGTCCACACAAAAACACCTGGATGCTTATAGCAGCTTTATTTATAATTGCCAAAACTTGGAAGCAATCAAGATGTCCTTCGGAAGGTGAATGAATCAAGGGTGATACATCCAAACTATGGAAGATTACTCAGTGCTAAAACTAAATGAGCCGTCAAGCATGAAAAGACATGGACAAACCGTAAATGTGTGTTACTAAGAGAAAGAAGCCAATCTGAAAAGGCTACAAATTGTATGACTCCAACTACGTGATATTCTGGAAAAGGTAAACTATAGATAACAGTAAAAAGATCAATAAAAAAGCGGTTGCCAGGGGTTAGTGGGGAGGGAGAGGTGAACAGGCAGAGCACAGAGGACTTTTAGGGCAGTGGAACTGCTGTGTATGATGCAATAATGGTGGCTGCATGTCACCATACATTTGTCCAAACCCACAGAACGTACAGCACCGAGAGCGAACCCTAATGTAATCTATGGACTTTAGGTGATAATGATGTGTCAGTGTAGGTTCATCAGTTGTAACAAACATCCCAGCCTGTGTGGGATGTTGATAATGGGGGAGGCTGTGCATGTGTGGGGGCAGGGGCTGTTTGGGGAATCTCTGTACTTTCTGCTCAATTTTGCTGTGAACCTAAAACTGCTCTAAAAAATAAAGTCTATTAAAAAACAATAATACCAACAAACAAACCCGAACATCAAGGAATGGGAAGAAAGCTTCCTTCATGATTTTACCTCATTTATCCAAAAAAGAAGCTAGGTAAAAACAGATATTAATATGAGAATTCCATTTCATCTCTATGGCAGCCCAGACCCAAAACAAGACCCTCAGGTCAGGGAAAACAGCTTTCATTTTTCTCGTACCTGGTGTCCTCTCAAGTGTGTGTGAAGTGGAACTGGCGCAGGCCTTGGAGAGCCAGAAGAGCTTCAGAGTGTCTTGGAAGCTTGGAAAACTTTTTATTTTAAATCTTATATGCACGTTTAAATAAAACATTTCAGGGGAGTACAAAATCCTAGCATAGCTGCTATTAAAGGGCGAGAAAACAAAATGTGAATTAGATATCCACTCTGATAGCAGGTTAATTGACCTAGATCACCAACTTTCTTCAAATTATAACAGGAGCAGGAAACAAAGGCATTACAGGTATACGCGAGTGGCTTCGATGCGTTTCCCTTGGTCAAAGGGGTGCAGTGGTTCTGGAATTGATACCACATTCTGAGAGGGAGATTGTCTTGAACACAAAGCCAGGCAAATTATGATCATTTGGCTGTTAAATCGGAGGGTTCCCAGCCTCATCTGAGACTTTCTTCCTTGAGCCCTCTGATTGGGAGCAAGCCTCATGGCCATCCCTGCCTCTGAGAAGAACTACACTCACCATGGATGAGGGTGTCAGTTTGCTAGCCAAAGCAGGTTAGACGGGGTCTGAGCAGGAGCTACGGTGATGAAAGCTCAGAATGAAGACAGCAGATTAAAGGAGGGAAGCTGAACCTGGGACCAATGACTATTGGTGACAAGGACAGATGTCATGTGCTAGGAGCCGGCCACAGCCACGTGCCAGGCACCCCTGGCTTTGGAGTCAGACTGGCCTGCACAGGCCTTCAGAGCAGCACTTCTCATGCTCCGTGTGCACAGGGGCCTCCTGGGGACCTGGTCCCAGTGCAGCCTCTGCCGCAAAGCATAGACTCCAACACAGCGCGTGCTCACCCTGTGAACTAGAGAAGCGGAGACCAACTCATAAGGGAAAATGTGGGAATTTTTGTTCATTCAAAACTTATTCCTCTTTCTTTTGGTGACAGCACTGCGCTTTCCTTCTGTGAAATTATTGTTTCCACCATGTGGCTCTTGGTGCTCCTGTCAATCAAGAGACCCCGTTTTCCTTAGCCGAGTACTGGCAAAGTGACTTAGGGACAGCCCAGAATCTTTTTAAAAACTTAAAAATAAAAAAATGTATAAAAAATATATAAATATACATAAATTAAATATACATACTTAAAGTAGAAGAGTAATACAGTCAGATACCGTGTTAGTATACCGAAACTGACAGTGTGCCCACTGTTTTGTTAAATATATAGGCAAAATATTTAATAAGTATGGTTTATAAGGTAGAAAAATTGGAAGAAAATAAATTTCCATTAAAAGAATTAGTGAAGAAAATTAAGATACATGCATATAATATGCCTTGGGGACTAATATAATCGATGACATAGTCATTTTATTAACAAATGCAGAGTTCCACAGTTTGTCAAGTGAAAATAAGGATTATAGAAAAATAACTACTGCATGACCCCATTTATAAAAGATGGGTGAGGATACGCATGGGGAGGTGATTCAGGTTTGGTCATTAAAACATTACAGAAGTTTTCTCTAAGTGATGTGATTTGGGATATTTTTTCTTTCTTTATATTTTCCTTATCATTTTACATTTTTCAAAGAGCATGTATTATCTTTCCAAAACAAAAAGTGATTATAATAAATAAATAACATTTTTCTCATTGTAAATATATGTTCTTAGTAGAAATTTTAAAAAATGAAGCAAGCTGAAGGAAAGAAATTAGAAATCCCGTAAACCCTACCATCCTGAGAGTCACCATTAACTTTTCTGTTGTTTGTCCATCTACACATTTATTTACATGTTTTAAATAAAAAGAGGAAAATGATATACCTATTCATAATGACTTCAACGTTTCTTCTTACAATTGACCATAAGTGAACTCTAATGTTACTGAATATTCTCATGAAATGGACATTTTAATGGCTGCATGTTGCAAAATATACATAATTCATTTAACCAACTACCTATTACAGAACAATTAGGGAGTGCTGTGTTTTAAAACTGCCATTAGGAGTTAATGACCTAGGTTTGTGTTCTTTCCAAAATAATAAAAGCTCATAAAACGAGGCAGCCTTGTGTGTTCTGTATTCCGTAAAACGTCTAACACGGTGAGTCCTCAGAACAAGGCGGCCCCGTCCAGCCAGGATTCGACAGGCTCGGAAACACCCTGGAGGCTCGTGCCGTGTAGCCGGGGCAAATGTCCCACTTTTCCCGGGGCTGCACATGCGGCTCCGCCTGGGACTGACGTCCTCGGGTTGCTATGTTTAGGAAGTGAAAGGATTTTGTCGTTAGTGCGCAGTACCACGGCTTCAGAGCCGCGCAGACAAGAGCTGGGTTTCTTTCAGGTCCCTTAATAGCTGAAGGAACGGGGACAGGTCATGGCACCTTTCCGAGCTTCAGTCGTCTCGTCTCTAGAACGCGGTGATGGCACCGCTAGCATAAGCTTAGGCCAGACTTTATGTAAGGCAAGGTACAGAGGTGACTCGACGTGTGGCTCTTTTTTCACTGCCACTGCTGCTGCTGACACCAACATACTGAACTAGCCCGCCCAGGAGCAGGCCTGGATATCTGACTCTTATTACATACACCACCATTTCCAAGTAAGTGCTTACATATTTCACTTCAGAAGTAAAATGAACCTTACTATTCATTTTCTGAAAAATCACTTGGAAGAGTTGTTCAGACATTTCCGATGAGCTATTTTCGCGGAAACGTTGTTTGAACACTCCCCACGTTGTGGAAGGCGAAGTTCAGGCGCGGCTCCTGGCAGCTCTGTGGTATATGAGCCCCCAGGCACGTTATCTTCTCCCAGGGCATCCAATGTCCTGTGGCAGAGAAGGAGCGGGATCAGGGCAATAAACCCGCATTCGGGAAGGGGAGGGAGGAGCACACCCGGCACTCACTCCACAGACATGGAGAGGAAGAGCCCCACACCGTGATGGCTCCCCTGAAAGCCCGAGGTTCTCATCCTGGACCACCGCCCCAGCCTCGCCCTCGGTGGCCCCTGGTTCTGTCCTCTAGGAGGCACTGCTGAGTCGGATTTTGAGCAAGTGCCCTTCCTGAGAGCTGCGCAGCTTTGCAGCACATGTCCTACTAGTATAGGTCCAGGGACTCCAGGATACACGGGCTGTTCAAGACCAGACTCTGGTTTATATGGTAGTAGGTTTTTCTCAAATTTCGGTAAGTTTCCAGTTTGCTTTCAGTCGATTACACGATGAGTAACAAAACTCAACCTCCTCCCCTATGCAAACTGTCACATTTGAACTTCAGCATATTTCATAGAACCAAATTCTCTACAGCTGATTAAATTGGATGGACATTCATTTCTCTCTCACGTGACAACAGTGCAGATGACTGAGACCCGGGGTCAGTATGCAGCTCCATCCTCTGCAGGGACTCCACTTCCTTTGATCTTTCTGCTCTGCCATACTGAAATTTGGCATGCTCTCACAGCTATAGGTTCTCCCGGGACATGGTAAAAATGTTGCAAAGCTGCGTTTTATTATAGGGATCCATTTAATAAAGGGGGAGAAGGCATACAAGATATATACAAGGTAAATATAATTTTACACCATGCACATCATTACTTTCATATTTTTAATGATTGCCTTAGCTATTTTTCCAGAAAATACTGCACATTCCCCTCAACTTACAAAACTTTATCCCCTATTGCAAAGCTAGAATTTTTCAGATAAATCCAAGAGGGAAAGAGAAACTACTAGAAGCTAATTTTTTTCCATAAAATGAGATCTATTTAGATAGCTGTTTTTTTGGCTTTCAAGTCTCAAAAGCTACTGTATCAAATATTAAATAACCACTGAATTTGCAGTAATATTTTGAGTTGGTAAGATATAAGAAAATCCTATTTTTCCTTCAAAGAAGATCATTTTGAAAGTTGTTTAAGATATCATAATGTCTTTGGGTTAAAATTCTTTCTACAGGAATACATCTTAAATTCTTACAAAAGTCACATGTGACCTTGGAATTTCATAAATAGAAATCTGCTTAACAGAAACTGCAGAAAATGATTCCATAAAATGTATGCATTCTGTATCTTAAAAACATAAGTTATACATAAATCCTCTGTGTTTTCTCTAGATCCAATGAAAGATCAAGTTTATATCTAAATACAAACTAGCATCGGGGACCTCGAGTACATTGTTATCCATCTAAGTATTCTATCCTTAATCTTCACATGAATATCTTATATTCATTTTGTAAGTTAATATTTATATGTATGACCATTGCTTTTCTTCTATGTATACAATCAGTCCCTTTATTGTGGCGAACAAAATATTTCATATTTTATTTTTGTCATAGGCACAAAATTACACCATATGTTAAATTCCTCTTAGTTAATGCAGCAAATTATCCATGTCTAAGACATTCACATATACTAACAAAGTCGTGTTTTAATTATAGAGACCATTTATTTAATCTGTTTGTCATATGCAGCATTTTAAAAAATAAATAGGAAAGAGACATAAATTGCTATTTTTAGTTTTAAATGCTTATTCTTTCCCTATCTAAACAATGCAGACATGTTCATTAAAGTATAGCTGAAAAGCATAGAAAATTAAGAAATATAAGCCGCCCATATTACAACCACTGTTAGCATTTCAATGTACTTCCAGTTTTCACAGTTATTAACATATTATATGCCTGTTTAGGATTATATTTTATCAACTAGCATTTTGTCTTAAATGTAATTTTAATGGCCTAATATTTCAAGATTTAGATACACCATAGTTATTCAGCATTTCCAATGTTAGGATAATTTGGCGGTGCCCAGTTTTCCATAACTGTAAGTAATATTTCATTGCTTAACATTTGTAATTTTACTCAACACCTATAGCTGGAAGGTGTGATAAGTGACCACTCACCGCTGGTGGTAAACATGTAATTATCCTCATTGAGTTTGCTGCAGTGGGGAGACCAATATTCAAATGAATCACTTGAACACAATGTGCAGTTACCTGGGATTAGAGGGACAAGGGAGTCTAACAGTGACTGCCCATGAAGCTTTGTTTCCAAATTTGGGATAATTTCCTTCGGATAAACTTCCTTCTGGAAGTGTAATAACTGAATCAATGGGTAAAGGCATTTTTAAAGTTTTTGAACATATTGGCCAGCATTTCCAGATCAACATTAAATTAAAATGGTGGTGGTGTACACCCCGACGTTGAGTTGGTCCTTACCAGTCATGTCTAGGCTGCACTACAGTTAAGCATAATATAGGCTCTCAGTCTGAAATAGATGCATTTTATTATACTAAAAAGTGTATTTTCTTTTACTAATAAAATGAACAGTGAGCTTCAAACTTTGTAGAAATCCTTTCCAATACGTATTGCAACTAGCATTCAACTTTGCTTAATTGACTTATTGATGTATTGTCCTGAGTTATTTTCTTTGTAAGTGTACTCTTGAATTATATCTGGTAATGTTTCAAGAATACTGATTTACATCCACTAATGAAGTTTATCTGTCATTTCCTTTTCGTACCATGTTTTTTCGTATTTCGCTCTCAGAAGCTATGCATTCTTTCTAGAGTAAATGGAGTTATTTTCCAATTATTTTTTCTTCTACCCACTTATTAGATGTGTAACCTGGTTAAGTTATTTAGCCTTTCTTCATCTACAAGATGTTTATAATTTTAACTACTGAATCCCTACCTAGTAGGATTGTTGTGAGGACACAGTGCCTGGGATACTTAGCATGCACCATTTTAATGCTCCAGATATGTTCATTATTATTCTGTAATATCTAAGCTTTCATTTTAATATCTATTTCATCCAAGTTTGAAATAATTTGCCAAGAAAAGTGGATGAACTCATACATTTTCATTTGGGAGGTAGAGTGTGTGAAGATTGGTGATCTTCTATCTCTGATAACATTACCCTTTCTTCTTTGGAATGTTACTGACTTCTTGGCCTCTAATACAATGTAGGTCGGGTTTTAAATTTGTCTTGTGTAGAATTTCTCTGCTTATATTTCTATTTTGCAGTGTTTGTTGTAATGCCATTTTTTTCCGTTTTTAAGTTGTGGCATGATTTTTAGCATATTGTTCTGTGAATTTTAACAAATGAATATAGTAATGTAACCACCATAATCAATATATAGATCAGTTCCCATGCACAAAAAAGTTACCCAGTGCCTTCTACAATGAACCCCTCTTGATCTTGTGACCTTTCGATCTTTCCGAGGAATTAGCAAAAGTCGTACAGCCACACCCTGGGCTTTGTCTCCAAACCACCCTCTCCACTTTAATCTTTTGCAATCTGCATAGGCTAAGAATTTCCCAAAGCATCAAGTCCAGGATCCATTTTGTTAAAAAGTTGTTCACATAACTTATCATTTTTCTCCCACATTTTAACTATAAGCAGCAAGAAAAAAACAGACTGTACCTTCAACACTTCACTTGAAAATCACCTCAGCTAAATGTCAAACTTCATCATTGAAAAGTTCTGGTTTCCACATAACTGCAGCACACAGTTCTACATTTCTGCCAATAACTTGTTTGTGACAATTTAGGTATTCTCTCAAACAATTTATGTTTTCTCTACCATGCTCCTCACTTCCGTCTGAGTCCTCTCTATCAAAATCGTTAAAGTCCATGTTTCTACTAACAATCTGTTCAAGGCAATCTAGGCTTTTTATATCATTCTCCTCAAAAATTTTCCAGCCTCTATACATTGGCCAATAGCAAAGCTATTTTCCCATTTTTAGGTATTTGTTACAACAGCATCTCACTTCCAGGTATCAAAAGTTGGATTAGTTTTCTATTTCTGTTGTAACAAATTACCACACACTTGTAATCTTAACACAACAAATATTTATTATAATTCTGTGGATTAGCAGCCCCACATGGGTCTCACTGGGCTAAAACCAAGGTACAACAGGGCTGCATTCCTTCCTGAAAGCTCCAGCAGGCAATCCATTACCTGCTCTTTCCAACCTCTAGAGGCCACCTATCTCCTGGGCTCATGGCCCACTCCCTCCATCTTCAAAGCCAGCAGTGTTGAACCTCTCTTGCCATTCTTCCATAGTCACGTCTCCTTTTGACACTAACTTCAGCCAGGAAAGGTTTTTGTAAAGAGCTCATGGGATTAGGTTAAACTCACATGGACAATACAGAATTACCTCCTCATCTCAAGGTCCATAATCTTAATTACATCTGCAAAGTTCCTTTTGTAGTGTGAGGTAACATATGCAGAGGTTCCGGGGATTAGGATGTGGATATCTGTGAGATGCCATTTTTCTGCCTACTATACTATACTATATGAGAAAGGACTTTTCTAATATTGTTCAATAACAGAACACATTTAAAATTCTCTAACAATTTCCTTCTGGTTAGTTAACATCCTCTCTCCATTACTTGATTTGATATTGTGTTTTGTTGGCAGACAGCAATTTTTTGTAGACATCTCATTGTCCTTGAGAACCTAGGTTAAGCATCAATTATTTAGAGAATGGTCTCATTCTTCATATTTCCATAAATGTACAGATTAACATGAATGCAAGCAAAGACAGTAATCCAGAAAAGAAGAGGTTAGAATTTTATTACCATTAGAGCTTAACTAGAAAATTCCCCCAGATGCCAGGGTCTATCTAGTCCACGTCACCACCACTCTGGCTAAGCCAGAGAAGTTGTGTTTTTCCTTATAAAATTATGTGAAAGGAATCTTTCCCAATGTCTTGGAATTTTAGCTAAGGCCTCAGAGATGAGAACAATGGGTCATAAGTGCCTCATGTTTTAAAGACAGGAACTGTATACAATCCTACAGGACATGCTATAAGATAGCCAGACTGAACCAGCAAACATAATACTCCAGAGTTTATATTATATTATGAATTCTAGTATTATACAGGAGAGATTTATTTGAAGAAAATTTATAGAAATAGAGGATGCTATATTGTAGGGAGAAGGGAAGAAGGTGCTTGCTCCTTCAATCCAAATGAGTAAAACTGAAGAGACTACACACAAATAACAATAGTAATTATAATAATAATACATTTTAAGTGTTTACCATGTTCTTGATGCCCTTTTAAGTGCTTTACGTGAATTGATTCAATCTTCACAACTTTATGAAATAGATTTTATTATTTTCCTCATTTGAAAGTTGAGTAAATTGAGACCCATAGACGTTAAGTGATGTCTTCTAGTAACATAAATACTTGGCAGAGCTGTGGTAATTTATAGTTATACCCAGTACTGTAGAAGAAAGTTCTCGGGAGAGCTTGACATCTGTCCTCTGAACTTTGGGAGCACAAAGAGTGGTGTCTGTTCCTCATCTAAAGAAGCCTTAAAATGAGTGGCTTGCTGGAGCAGCCCACAAGGTCAAAGCGAGGAGAGAAAGTAGCAGTAAGAACAGTCTGTGGCTCCTAGAGGACAAGGACATATGAGCTCTCCAAGACCTGAGGCTACACCACAGAAGAGAGTTGAGTTTCAGTAACATTGAAGGAAACATTTCCAAGAGGGATGCCTTCCAAGGTGAGGGGATTCCAGGCAGGGAGAACTGCCAGGGGCGGGAACTGATGGGAGTTTTTGCAAGAGGTCAGCCAGAGCAGACATCGCCTGAATCAGAGAAAGAAGCAGCATGGAGATCCTAGCAGGGGCCTCTGAGGAGCTTACAAATGTGCACCAGGAGACAGTCGGTATCCGGATGCCTTCCCAACAGAGAACATTCAGCAGCCAAGAAAGAACCACAAATAGTACAAGCAAAATAAACATTCTGCCATTTTATCTACAGTTTCTACAGCTTTTTGGAATCCACTCAACTTTTATGAGCCTCAAAATCCTCACTTGTAAAATAGGGGTCATAAGCCTACCTTGTGGGATGGCTGAGAGGATGAGCCCTAATGAATGAAGAGCACTTGTCATGGCTCCCGACACCATTGAATCAAAGTGATGATCACCAACACTACAGACACAAGGTAACCTGGTTCCAGCGGACACTTGAGGGCACTTGAGTGGGCTGCACAGTATTTTTTTTCTTGAAGAGCCTACCTAGGATAACTGAAAGGTGATATTTTTATTTACACTACTGAACTGAAATGTACCTATGTGAAAAATAGAAGTCACAACTGAAGGACTAAAAAACTGTTAGTAAATCCTTTACTTTCTTTTAGTTATAAAACAGTAGGCAGCTAACTCAATCTAAATTTTTGTACTACCTATTTTGTGTAAGACAACATGTAAGGTGCTATGAGTAGTAACATCAGCAAGAGGTGTATGAGACATCATCACTGACTTTCAGAGACTCACAGGCACATGAAAGAAACAAACAACTCAAATACAAGTCACATAAAAGAACTTTGAAATGTACAAAAAGATTAACGTTTTGTTACTACCTCAAACTGCAGAGAGGGAGTGGGACAACTTGAGGAAGCAGCTAACACACACAAAGGCACAGAGGAGGAGAGAAAAATGAGAGTGACTACGGATCTGGAGAATGCCAGAAAGTCTAATTTTTAGCCTCTTCTTTCTTGGGTAGGTAGGAGTCATAGAGTGAAAGATAACAAAAACCAAGCTGAAAAGTCCATACTCAGTGGGAATTTCTGGAAGATTTTTAAAGGCAAAAATGCATAAAAATAATATTAACTTACAGAAAAAGGGTTTGTACTGTTTATGAAAGACTAAAGAGGATGTAGAATAGAGGAAGATAGATATAATAAGACAGCATTGTAGAAGTACTTACTGGCAAGAGGTAACAAAATCATAAATAGAGACCCTGGAATTAGAAGAAAGAGAGAACCCATAAGGGACTTGTTAAGATGTAATGACCAACATTTATAATACTATTCAGAGAAACTCAATAATGGAAAATACAGTGAATATCTAAAACAACTTTTAAAAAAGTAATTTTATAATATAATTGAGAAGCCGAAAGGATTGGTGTAATGGGAGTCATTAACAAGAAAACAATGAAAAACCGAATTTGTCTCTGTATTAACTAACTGAACAATATGGAAACTTTAAGAGTCGAACAAAAATGGAATATAAATGAAGCAATGGGACCGTAAAGCATAAACGTTAGCATTGTGTACTCCCAACTTTGATATTTCTGGAAAAATTAGAGAAGTTGCAGTATTATCATGACTAGCTATTTCAAAAATTGGACCAAGAAAGTCTATTCTAAATGAAATAATCTTACACATTTCTGGAGTGTTTAGTGATATTATATATCAGAGGAAAATTTTACTTCTATGCAAGTAACAAAAGCAAATTGGGTCATATTTGAAGCTTTTGTCTGTTCTTCCTGATCTCAAGATATTTCAAACAGAGTCAGTAATTTATTTGTCCTTATACTTCAACAAAGCTGGAAAAACACTGGGGTAAGTAGGTTCATCAACAGTGATTCTGTGTCAGATTATATGTAGAGAAAACACATTTATAACAGATTGGTTAAAGTGAGCATTCTAACATTAGGGCAGTCATTTAATACATATTTGTAGTGATTTTTAAAGTACTACCTTCCATGGGTATAAAAATATTAATTTTTTAAAGATATTTTACATAGTTTCCACTGGCTCTTTAACCATACTATAGGGTGTGCTGTGACAACTGTTATATTTTGGTTCTACCAACAAGGAATTTGCGACATCTAAAAGCAGCATGTCAGTTTGTGTTGGTACATGGGCTAAAAATAGTGCCCCAAGTTTGTATTTCTCCACAGTTTTTAAAAAGATGCTATTATTTACTTACCTGTGCTAAGATTGCACAGTAAAAAACAAACATGACAATTATGAGCCAGGGGAGTGCGGGGGGTTGTGCAATACTTTTATAATTATTAAGAGATTAATTTGGGTAGTAATAAATGTTTACATAATCTTGAAGGAATATCCAAAGAAAACATTTTTAGTTAGGCATTAAGAAAATGACTTACTTTCAAATCTTAGAAGTTGATAGTTTGTTCCTGGATCTAGAGCATGGCCAAAGGTCTATTCAGCAGAAAGGAAATTTTATCAAATTCATAATCGTTATCTGGTTTTCTAACGCAAATCACAAGTCCAGTGATTTGTCCACTTATGTAAAGAAGAATTTTTACTTGAGATAGGAACATGTTAAAGTGCCTATTAATTTAAACATAAATGAACACCAGATAGGATAAAATCACATCCTACTTACAGAGAACTATAATCTAAAAAGATGGAAAACATGTGTCCTTACACAAAAATCTAAGTAAAGTGAAACACAGTTTGCTATTTTGCTTATTGTTCATGTCGTGGACAAAAAATAAAAATATTGTAGTTAATTATGATAACCACGCCATCAGCTTGGATCCTGAAGCATAACTTATAAAAACAGCCAACCACCATTCAAAGTGGAGTTAATTTTCAGTTTGAGGAGAAGTGAGGTAAAAGCAGAAATAAACTTATTTCCAATTCACTTTTATTGTTTGAAATTTCAGTATAGAAGAGCTTTACAGCCAGTGTTTGGTTTCTATTTTGTTTCATCCTTCCTTAAAAAAAATAAAATAAAATCTCTTGTTTACCTTTTATAAGATACAAGCAGGAAATAATCCATTTTAAGTTTCCTGAAGAAACGTGTGTGACATTAATCATGCAAATACACAAGCAATGCAAGTCTGAACTGAATTTGGTGGATTCAGAACACATAAACTGGGTTCTATTCAAAAATCTTAGGATCCTAAAATTCATGGGTTAGGTAATTCAAAACAGTAATATTCTTCTTAGCATTTTCCTTTTGAAATATCAACCCAAATAATCTCATTTGAACAATTAATTTCAGTTTAGGGAAGCTGCCTCATTTATTGATGGTAATAAAACCACAGATTCATTAAAATATATAGATTAACTGCTCCAAGTTTCTTTAACAGTCCCTGCACACATTCGTCGAGTGTGATGTGGCAAATATTCAAGTGCTCTTTACAGGAACAGATGGTTAGACACAATTAATAAGGAGCCTTGAGTTATTTGCATATTCATTAGATAATATCAGTTATTCCTCAGCCAGAACAAAGAATTACACAAATGGCATTCATGTTTCCTCCCATTAACACACTATTAAAAGCAAAATGTCTGTGTTAAAAAAGAGACAGATAGTGATCCTTGACTGTACAGCAACCTAGCATTATCCATTTGGGTTTTTAACATGATAATAAAAGCATCTTGCCCTCATGTAATTTATTCCTGCTTTTGTAACAGAGAGCACATGAAGACACAGCCACACTTCACACCGTGCCCTCCCTTTCTGCTTTTTCTTGCCTGACTAGATGATTGGCAGGAGAGAGGTCAAGTGAGGAAAAATTAAATGTTTTTATTTTAGTTAAAAAGAGATTGGCCAGAGAACTAAAAGACAAAAAAACTTGGTGACTTTGAAATCCATTTAAAAGCCCTTTCTGATGACTCTTTTGTTAATAAACACAGAAAAAGTTACAGATAAAACCTCAAATCATAATTTAGAGTGAAATAAATACAAAAGGTCAACTAGTTAATTTTCAATTTGATTTCTAATTTAAATAAATTCAAATAAAATTACTTTGCATTTATGCTATGGATTTGTCACCGTCACTTACCTTGTCATTAATATATAAGAATACTTGAGAAGCTGTCAGAAATTGAAAATAAATGATCTTTGCATTAATCAAAAGAAATCAAATAAAGCCATTTCTATGCCGAGACCTAGTTTTTGGAGGATAAATAAAGGCACATGTGAGAGAAACACGCAATGTCGTAACTATTGCCGCCAACAGTCTGCACAAGACGCGAGCGACAGCAAGTTACAGCTTCTAGAATCACGCTGTCCAGTGTGATAAACACTAGCCCTGTGCAGCCAATTGAATTTATATCTTAATTGCAGTTGAACAAAAATTAAAATGCAGTTCCTCGGTCACACTACGCACATTTCCAGTGCTCTACAGCCACATGGGGCTAGTGGCTACTGTATGGGACAACACAGGCACAGAACATCTCCCTCACCTCAAAAAGTTATCTTGGGCAGCACTTTTCTAGAAGCTTCCTACTTAAGATGGACAGCAAAGATGTACAGATAACTGGAAATGACTCATAGTAAATTACTACAATAAAAAATAGTTAATTATATTAGAAGAAGTTAAAAGTGAGGATAATTTAATTAATGGTATGGAAAGGGGGAAGGATACATTTGGGAGCAGTTCAGAATCATTAATGAGGGAATTTCAAAATCTAGACTGAATAAATAAACAGGGCATCAACTTACCTGTTTAATATTGTCGTACAATTATTACATAATAAATAATATTTTTCCAGAGATTTTCAAAGAAAATATTTTGAACTAGAGTGTCCTACTTGAGATTTGAAGTGAAAAAGAAGAAAGTTAATATATACAATCTGGCATTCATTCAACAAACATTTATTAAGCACCTCAGTTTATGTCAAGAATCCCTAGCTTTAAGATCACGAGATGCAAGATGTTTCCGCCTAAAGAGGTACAGACACACTCACATGTAACTAGGCCAATTAAAATACACGGTGGTGAGTTTGTATAGTGTCACAGGAGTGGATACATATTATTGAACAATAGTGCAACTCAAAAGGAGAATCTATTTTACAGGCTAAGGAAATCTAATGGAAATAAAAGCATTGAGAAGAAAAGCCAAGAAACAAATTCAAGTTGGAGAATGTGTGGAGAGAGACAAAGACAAAAGAAGAAGGAGAAATTGCGGGTTGTCTATATTCTTAGGACCACAGAAGAGAGGGGAGACACGCCACAGAGGAAACTGGATGAAAAGAAGCAGAGGGTCCAGCTGAGCTCCGCTGACCCCACTCCACGCCCAGAGGCCTCCACAACTGGCACCCACAATTTTCTTATGTCACTTTAACGAGAAAACTCACAAGTGTACGTGCAAATTGGCAATTATGGGCAGAGTTACCCATGGCATACTTGGGTGGGTGCCTGGAGAGAGGGTCTGGGCAGGATTTGGGGGCGAGGGCTTGAGCAACAGAGAATGGGCTCCTGGAGGGGAGGCAGCTGAGTTCACCATGGAAGGGTTAACGTGACCTGCGGCCGGTGGGGAGCTGCTGTGAGCTGCAGACCTGATGACCCCAGTCAAGTCAGCAGGGCAGTTCGCACCGTCCCTTCCACTCTCCGGCTTTATTTGTAGCACACAGGCTGGATAGTACCAGAGAAAACATTATTAACAATAATTTTCCCTAAAATTATTTTATGATATAGCTCAGCTTGATTTAAAGTCGATCTAAGATAACAGGGAATCATTCTCAATTGTTAAAATTTCATTAATAATGCATTTTGAAGCAGATCATGAAAGACTGTAGACATTATAAGTCAATGTCAGTTGCACGTGTTATTGCTGGTTGATTTCCTTTGAAAAAATGCTAACTTTGGAGGAAGGCCTGACTTAGCCCATGGTTTTCCCAGCATCTCTCATACTCTGGTACTCTTTTCCTACATACAGCAAAAATGACTTACAGGATTCAATTCCAGAATTAAAGCCAGCGCCTCCTTTTGAATCTGCTACTTTATGCCACTCTAGTGGAGCTGCACGTCAGTGGTCCACTCATATCATGTACAAGAATCACCATTTAATCAAAACTTTTATCTCCTTCCTGTCAAGTGCTCCTTAGCTCCCTGACATTAGGGCCTCTGCTTTCCACAAAGCATGAGAACTTCCTAAGACCCAACAGAGTCCAGACAGAGGCAGCTAGACTCTGGACTTGGATCCATGTCTGTCCCAGTCTCTCCTGCTGAAGAAACAGACAACAGCTGAAATCGATTCTGTCTGTAGCCACAACCCGGCAGGATCGCGGGCACCCACGAGTGTGCTGCCCAGATTTTAACCATCAGGTCTGAAGAGAGAAAAAAATTAACTCTGAAGATAGGTCTAGAGGTTAAGTTGTTTTGTTTCTTACACACACACACACACACACACACACCTCACAACCTCCCTCTAATACACTTACTGCTCAGTGTACCTCTTCTGAAAAAATAATAATAGTTTTCAGGAGTTGAAATGTTCATTTTAATGGAAGATGTGTGTTCAAATTTTCTCACACATCCCATGCAGTATGAAGATAAAAGGTATAAGAACAAAATAGTTGAAAATCATCACAGGTAACACGCTCTGTTAAGAAAAATACCACATCACACTTATATCAGAAAGAGGGAAGTGTGCTAACAGTTTTACACCTATTAGAAACCCAACAACACACACACACACACATCCCACATATTTTTTCTTACTTAATTATCACAATTAACCAATGACATATAAAGCAAAAATTGTCAGCTTTATTTGTAAATAAAAGCAATACTCTCTATCCCGCAGGGCTTTTATTACAATTAATGATATATTATGAGTGAAGAAACTGACACTCTGAGAGGTTACACAACACATGAAGGTTAGATACTTGGTAAATAGTTGAGGCAGGATTTAAACCACTAACACTAACAACAGTGGTGCCCCTGTACCCCGAACAGTATCCTTATGTTGTAATTGTGTCTAAACTACTGGGAGAGATTTTCTTATTTGAGGGGAATAGATTTTCTATAGTGCCCCACACAGAAGATGCAGAATGATTATGAAGAAAGGATGAAGACATCTCCTGCACTTGATATATTTCTAAGATCAAAATTTGAGCTTTAATAGATGCTTTTGAAGAAAAACATAACACAGGCGATAACCATGATATGCAGATGTGTCAATGAGCACATTGTACCAGTTTCTCGGTAGGT
Source organism: Tapirus indicus (assembly GCA_031878705.1). Taxonomy (NCBI): domain Eukaryota; kingdom Metazoa; phylum Chordata; class Mammalia; order Perissodactyla; family Tapiridae; genus Tapirus; species Tapirus indicus. The sequence goes on along the minus strand of CM062923.1, from coordinate 3,466,010 downwards.
TCAAAACCACTTAAAATGGGAAATAAAATGATATACAGAATCTAATATAAATGTTTTTCAGATACCCAGTTTTGCTAGCTTATGGCTTTATAACAATTGAAACCATACTCAATAATTATCTACTGAGTATGTATTTTGTAACAGGTATTAAAGGGCCCACAAGTCAATAAGAATCTCCCCTAAATTCCCTAGGAATAGAGACATATACTAAAAACAAAACTATAACACAAGACAATATGCAGTGAGTGATAAAAGTTCAAAAGTATTTTAATAGTTTGCAGAGTGATGACCAAGGTGAAAGTTTAGCCAAACTGAAATAAGGCAAGATTTCAATATGTAGGGAAAGTAGAGAGGGAGATCCAAATAAACGATTAATAGAGACGATACTTTGGTGATCAGAAATCATCTAATATAGGAAGTTTTATTTAACTAGGGTATAGAGCAGAAAAGGATAAGAAACAAGGATATAAAGACAGCAGAGTCAGACCCAGGAGGGCAAATGAGTTTAATCTTATTTGGTTAAGCCAAGAGGAGGCACTGAAAGTTTATCAGCAGGAGAGTAGGATGCTCCATGGACAGGTCACAGCGTCCCAACCAGTGCCATGGCACCCTCTGCAGGTCTGGGGTACAGGTGTGCCCTGAGATACTCGCCAGTCCATTCCTAACATGACTAGCAGCCACTTCTGGGGTTTTCTGAGGCTGGTTCCAGCAGAGCAGGATCTGAGGTTTCACAGAGAGTCCCTGCTGACAGGGGCTCCATGGCCGACGTGGAGCGCTCATGACTCAACCACGTTCCTGCCTCATCCAAGGACGTGCTGCCTACCGGCTACTGGGGCGCACACTGCTGCTCCCCGTGAACAAGGGATCTGTGGAGCTGCCTGAGCAAGTATTCTCCAGGTACCCTAAAAAGTACTGCCACTCCTCTCAGGGCGGGGCCACTCCACTGCACAGAAGCAGGGAAAGCGGGGAGGGCTACCCGTGGGCACAACCCAAGCAGTGGCCGTGACTCTCTGTCTTGCAGTCACCATCCGCTACTTCCACCCTCTGCAGCCACAAGTGGTGCCTAAACACCAGAGGGACCGCTCTGAAATGCACACGTGTTCTGTAAATAACAACTTTAGGATTATTTTGAAATGCTTGACATAAAAAGTTTGATTACAGTTCAAATCCATTTGTGATATCGCTAAGAAAATTCAACATTACATTTGTCAATAAAAAAATCAATCAAATCCATTTATTTTACAATAAAATTTGAATTGTTGCAAACACTTTTTTAGTTTTCTTACGACGCTATGTGAGCAAATCTTCACACTGATATGACTACCAAAAATTTGAACAGATCATTAAATGTGTTGGTCACAAAATTGGGTGTAACCATTTCAAACATAAAATTGGGTATAAGATATTATGTTCCCGGAAAAAAGCTCAAGTTTCCCACTAAAACTTTTGAGAGTGTTTTATTGGGAAGTTTTATGCAAATTCAATATTTAAATGGCTTTTTTCTATACTTTAATATAAGGAATTTTTTTCTGGCTATTCTCAATACCCATCCTTAGGGGGGACAAAAATTCACCTTCAAACAGCCTATCAATATTGCTTAGCAATGCTCATTCTTTTAAGTGCGTCTGAAGTGCTGTCCAGAGCTTTCATTTTTCTTTTTAAATTACACAGAAAAAAAATTCCGTGGATGAAAATTTTACATGATTTCTTTCAGAATAAATGTATTTCTTCAAAAAAGTAGTTAAAATCTATTTTAGCAAATCATATCATGAAACATTCATTCCAATACAGTCAATCCTTTTCTTATTTCACCTCATAAAAGTTTAACATTTTCTACCTCCTATTAAAATCACATGTGAGGTGGTGGACCAATTAAGCTTTTAGTAGTTTTCATCTCTCTTTTACATTAAATACATAAGAAAAGTTTTATCATGATGTCTCATGAACTCTGCAGAATTATTTATAAATTTTAAAAATTTAAACTCATTTAACAATATCTAAAATGTGAACACCATTCTTACAAACACACACGTATACACATTTGTCAAAGGATATCATGCACTTATATCATTCTTCTCACTTAGTAACAATTTAAAATTATAGTTACGTAGTAGATTTCATAGTGAAAAATTAAGCAAAGAATAACCACATTTAGGTTTATTCTTGCTTTTAGAACTTATTTAAAACATAAATAAATCATATTAAATCTAGGAAATTTAAATACTGGCTTGTTTTATAGTTTATCTAACAAGTTGCATTCAGTAATGTGTACTAAGACATTTTCTTTAATTGAAAAATGGAAATCGGACTTTTATTCGCAGAAAATAAAATATTTTACTGATTGATGTGGATGAAAACAGACTTCACTGAAAGGTTACATGGAAGACAGGGACAGCTAATTGAAGTAGCTAATATGAACAGCACATTCTAACATGTTATGAAGAAGTATGGTATTGGCAAAACTATATTGACATTAACACTTTTATCAGTTATAATTTGATAAAGTTTTATCAGTTACCGGTCGTTTTGTGCAACAAATCAACCCAAATTTCCACGGCTTAAACCAACATCCATTCATTATTGCTCACAAATCAACCGGCCAGCTGGATGGTTCTGCGGACCTGAGCCAGGACGGGCTCATCTTGTCTGTGCTTGTTGATAACACCTGCATCCAGCTGGCTTGCGCTGGCTGGACTCTGGGGAGCTCTCTGTCTCCTCTGGCGGTTGTGCTGCTAGCTGCTGGGTCATTGGGTGTGAGTGGGCCACACGTCTTCCCACGCAGCGGGCTAGTCTAAGCTTCAATCACGTGGCATTGGGGTTCCTAGAGTACATTAGAACATGCCCCCATGCCAAGCAGACTTCCAGTCTCTTGCGTCACATTTACTATTGTCCTGTTGGCCACAGCTAGTCACTTGCTAAGTGAGGGGTCAGCATGCAGGAGGTGGTTCCCGAGGGCTTGGATACAAGGGCAATGCAAAAAGTGAAACCCTCACTACAACAACCCACCAGGTGAGTATTTTGATATTTGAAATATTTGATATTTGAAATCCTCATTCATAGGATTTTGGATCAAATAAGGTGCCTTTAACTATAATAATCATAATAATAATAACAGTTTGATTAATCTTTGAAAGAAACCTTTTTGATATATCTTGCAGATTTTGAAAAGGTCAAGAACTTTTATGAATGAGTGATACATATTTTCACTGAGTCACTGGCAGTTTTCATTCTTCGCTTTCAGTAAAATCAATAGAGCATCTAATGCAGTTGTCAGCTGACTTACGCCATTCACACTGAATCCCAGTGATAACACAACACGTCCTCTAATCCTAAAAACCTCTGAGGAAAGAGTAACATCACTGTCGCAAACTCCTGACAACTCTGTCTGCTTATTTACGACAGCAGTGCATCTCAGGACTCGAGTCTGTGAAAATTTTAAAATACTGAATGGAATTGAATAATTGTAATGGAAAGTAATTTTATTCCACGGATGTAAAAAACTAATTAATAAAATGTTATGTCTACCTCATTAGGAGATGGCTTTCCAATAAAATATTATATTTTGTTATATGCTTATCAAGCTTCTAATGTATTTATATTTTGATCAATTGTGTATTAATAATAAATTAATGAAAACTTGGGTTCAAAGACAAGTATTGCTACTTAGAGTCTTATGGTCACAGGAAATAATTTTTTAAATTTCTTTATGTGGAAGCGTGTGTGCATTATGTGGTAATTAATGATTTTCAAACATAAACATAACAGGGTGAAATTCTGTAGAAGTGGAAATGAAATGTTAAGTCAAGGAAAAAAGAAATGGTACAAAAATTTCTCAGCATTAAAGCAGAATTTGTTGGTACACATATGCACACACACATGTCACATATAAGAGTACACATACAATTGTGAATATATATGCCTAACACTTAACTGTACCCTTAAACACACAATTGACCAGATATTTTAAATGGAGGGTGGTAAGCATAAGTCGCTACATTTAGAGCCCAGTGGATGCATTTTAAAAAGTTTTGTATCAAGTTTATTATTACAATGTCACTAGTTCCACTATGTGGGAAGTTACATGTTTTGTAGCTATTTAAATTACGATGAAAAATTTTAGATGTCAACTTAAAATGTCTGATAGGGTACATCATTATCTTTTAGCACTGAGTAAGTGAATGAGTTTGAAGACTAAGGAGATCATCTGGCAGTAAATTATCTGACTGTTGAATCAATGAGAAGACTTGGTTTCTCCAGCAGGTCTCTGCAGACACAAGTGTTCTGTCGGGCTCCTGCCATTGGCTGTGTGGACGACACTCTAATGCTGCCTGATGTGCCGGCAAGCACAGTGTGACCCATCCCTGAACAGACATCCTCCAATCCAGCTCCTCACAGGTGAGAAGCTGATAGCTGAATTCTAGCTATCCCACTCTTTTAACTGTCTTTTAATTCATTCTACAACGTAGAGGGAAAGAGGGGCATTGGTTATTGGGATTGCACAAATCCCCAAAGTAAGGAAAAGTATTATTAGAAAAACTTGTATTTTCAATTCTACCCTACTTCAGGTAAGTATGACTTCAGGTAAAAAAGAAAAGACTTCAGGGACAAATATATATCTTACCATGCAAAGTTAATAATCTAATAATGCAGAAAAAAGAAAATGACATTTGTTATGTGGAGTCACATTTTACAACCTCCGGTTCTTGTTTGAAAGTCATAGTAGTTCAACAAATAATTACTACTAATTATCTCAACAAATAATTACTATTATTGTTGGCCAAGTGACACGCCCAAATGACATGGAGAATAAAATATAGTTCCTGTCCTCAAAATTGTTACAATACAATAAACTAAGACAAACATAATATCAGGTAAATATAATGAATTACTGGAGTGTGACAAAAAAATGAACAGGTAATGTGGGGTACACAGGAGAGGATGGAGCATTCTTGCCTGGTTGAAGGTTCAGAGGGCCAGGGTTCTCTGAATACTTCACCTTCAGCATTCCAGAGTCCTTGACTGGTACCCACTTCTTAATCCCCCTACGTCCACTCTGATCACTAGAGGAGGACGCTTGCTTAGCCCGGCGGGCAGAGATGGAGGGAATAAGAGCTCCTCTGGTAGATGCCTCTTGTGTCAAAATCCCCAGCTTTATTCTGGGACAAGTGGTTCCATTGCAATGGAAATAGTTATTGGTTTCTATATTATGTAGGTTTGTGCAACAAAAGCCAGCACAACTCCCAGCTTAAGCTTCATTAACTGAAGCGAATTAAGACTAGTAGGTAAAGATACACCAATCCTCTGGTTATATACGCATTATTTCTAATCTAGAAGGAGAAAGAAGTGGAGTGGTGTAATACAGGTTTTGTTTTGTTTTTTAAATGCTGTCTTGACCCAGTTTTGAGGTCCTGGCTAGAGACCAGTCAGTCCCCTTCTCAAGCAGTCAGTTATGTCCACAGCCCAACCTCTTTCCTTACCAGCCTGACATACTCCCAGCCACTGCGCACCCACCCTAATCCCCCTGGAGCCAGGTACCAGCCCACTGGGGTCAGCCCCTATGCGCAGGAGCCTGAAAAATTATTCATTATCCAATCCACAAGGAGCCCAGAAACCTGACTAATCCCACCTAAACTGCCCGCTGCAGCTCCAGCTGCCATTCCAGTGTCCCGGGTGAAAACTCTTCCATGTGGAGCTATCTACCTGAGTGTCACTGTGCTGTGTCCCACAGTCAAAAGAATCTTTAAGTCTTGTAAGACAAGTGGTAAGAGAGGAATTTGAAGAGAGTACAAACTACAGTTTGAGTTCAGACATGCTCGGAAAACTTTTCTAATATCTTTTAAACCCCAACTTGAAGAATCACTGGAAGTTGTTTAAAGAAAAACAAATCCGAATCATTTGAACTTAAATGACATTTTCAATTACTATCTTGATGCTTGGACTAGGCAGACAGCTAAGAATACATGAGTATATAGAATACAAAAACTAGAAATAGAGACAAAGAGATTGAATGGATCTTAATTTTCATCATGTTTTTTAATGAAATACCCTCCAAACCCCGGGCAGCTGTGGATGGTGGGAGACAGGAGAGGGCGCACTTCCCAAAATGAGGGGTTGAGTTGAGCGCACGTCCTGAAGGGGGAGAGCTCCAGGCCGCGTGCGCCATGTGGGTCTAAGACAACTGGCCGCCAGTCAGGGTGTCCTGGAGGCGGGTTTGAGGGGACCGTTCTCTGCAGAAACTGAAAGACTTCAGAAAAGGACTGTCTTTAGGGATCTCACAATGACATGGCTGGTGCCCATCTAATGAATCGCCAGCAAAGCTCATCAGTTGAAAACTCCCATCCATGCATGCCAAGCTCCTACACAGCTTTTTAGAATCCCCCCCTAAAAAGAAATAGATAACTAAGGATTACCAAATATTGAGAAAAGCCTCCAACGTGAGAGAAAAACAAAAAGAAAAATTAAAAGTAGAAAGAAGAGAAAGCAAAAGAACACCACCAAAAAAAAAAAAAAAAAAAAAAAAAAACTTCAAGGAAGCAAGAAAAATGTAAAGAACAAAGGTAAACTTAAAATGAAAAAAAGAAATTTCATCTTCTCAAAGAGATAAAAGACAATACTTCATTCACGAAACAAGATTAGGAAAATTGTATATTAAAAACATAAATATTTGAACATTCATAAAATTAGAAAGGTTTCTTGGAAATCAAAACATCATAGCAAAATCAAAATTCAACATGTGAAAAATTAGTCAATTAATTCCAAGGAGAGCAAAGAGTGGTACAAGAAAGAAAATGTTACCACAGAGCACCACTTATCAGCAGTGAATATTTCTTACTTAGATAACCTAAACTTATGTATAATAAAGAATGAGCGTTGATTAGATTACAATTGTGGTTACAAACTTTTAGGAGAGTGAAGAAAGGAGAATGATGACGTGAACGGTACAACTGCGAAATTTCCGTCTTCTGTAACAGGAATGCAAAGATGAGGACAAAAACGGGTGTATCAAGAAATACCAGAATAGGAATATTGTTTAGAAATGTAAAGACATAAAGCTCTACAAAAAGAAATAGCTGAAACGTGGGACGTGGAAGTAGGACTAGAGGACTCCGCGGAACGCCAGCTCTTCAGCGGCCTGCGCAGCAGCAAACGCCTGGCGTCTCCGTTAAGTCTCGCTGTGGAAAGAATCTTGCCGTTGTTTGAAGACGGGGCGTTTGCAGAGGAACTTCCTTCGGTGGCCTGCTTTTTGTAATCACCACCTTCACTGTCCGCTACAGCAACCAGGGTATTGAAGGGCCAGGTTTCTTCAACTACATCTTCACAACGTGGCGTGGGTCACCCGCCCTTGTCGAGAACGCGTTAGTGATACAATGAAGCTAACTCAGGCGTTAACTCAGAAGCAACATGGTCTCGCTCAAATTCTGCAATGAGTCCCCTTTAGAAAACAATGTCTAGATAAAGCAATTAATTAAAACCAAGTCTTTATTCCTTTTATTAAACCCAAAGAATGAAAAAATTACTTTTGACAAAATTATCTAAAAATCTTACCAATCATCACTTGCCAAAGAAGAGCACTAGTTAATTAGATTTTTTAAGGAAAAAAATGCTTCACTCAGCCAGATGATCAAGGTAAACACAGCAGTGGTTAGTCATATTGACAGCAAGGACCCCTGGTATGCTGTGAGACCTGCCCCTCCCCTCTGTGGTCTTCCTCCCCACACCCATGATGTGATTTAATGGTGAGAAGAACACCAGTCATCCCCGTCGAGGGACCATCCACTGAACACCTCATCAGTACTGCTCAAAACTACCAAGGTCGTCAAAACAAGAGCAGTTTGAGAAATGATCATCACCGAGAGGGTTCCAAGAAGACATGGACACGAAATGGAGTGTGGAATCCTGGATGGGATCCTGGGACAGAAAAAGGACATTAGGTAAAAACTAAGGAAATTGAACCAACTATGGAATTTAGTTAATAATAATGGATCGATATTGATTCATCAGTTGTGTCATAAAGCCCATGCCAGTGTAAGATGTCAGTAATAAGGGAAACGGGTGTGGGGTGTATGGGGACTCTATACTATGTTTGCAACTTTTTTGTAAATCTAGAACTATCCTAAATTGAAAGTTTAAGACATACTTCACAATTCAAGGTTACTCACAAAAGATATCGAGGATTCATATTTCTGATTAAGTAAAAATTTTAACAAATGAATGACAATGACCCAGACTCCAACACACCACAAGTATGATTTTACCCCTTCTTAAAAATGAGGAACTGGGATCTGAAGGTGTCTGAGAACTTGCCCAAGTCCAGGCCCGTGCTTTTAACAGCCATATTTTACTGCCTTAATGTATCTGTTATTTCTCATCCACATAAATATAAAGTCCTAAGAAATTTATGCAGGTCTTCCTCGATTTACAGCCAGGTTATGTCCCGATAAACCCAACGTAAGATGAAAATACTGTAAGTAGAAAATGCATTTGATCCATCTAACCTACCAAACACCGTAGCTTAGCCTAGCTTACCTTAAACACGCTCAGAACATTAGCGTTCAGTGGGGCAGAATCATGTAACACAAAGCCTGTTTTATAATAAAGTGCTGACTATCTCCTGTAATTTATTGAATGCTGTATTGAAAGTGAAAACAGAATGGTTGTCCGGGTACGGCAGGGTTGTAAGCGTATTGGTTATTCACCCTTGTGATCGCGTGGCTGACTGGGAGCTTTGGCTCTTCCCAGCGTCATGAGAGACGGTCATACCACATATCGCTAGCCCAGGAAAAGATCAAAATTCAGAGTACAGTTTCTACAGAACATGTACCGCTTTTGCACCATCATCAAGTAGAACCACAGTAAGTTGAAACTTCATAAGTCGGGACCATCTATATTCACACGTCCTTTCAACTTTGTTTGGTTTTATTCAAAATACAATGGTTTAAATATTTCTCTTAAAAACCTCAAATGAGTCTTTATATAATAATAAACAGAAACCATGTTTTAAAAGTAAGTCAGATGAATAATCTTTGTATCATATTCTTTTGAGAAATAAGATTATCTTCCAAGCTATAATTAGATGCTCAGTAAATAATATCCTAGATAATCTGTCAAATTTTTGCTTAGAACTTTGCTAGATATCCATGAAGTCTTTATTAATTACTCTGATTCCATCTTCTCACTCCCATCTCTAAAGAACAATTTTATTTAGAGCCTGCATACTCTGCCTTCTTCTATGGCTGAGCTAATATTTTCTGTTGCATGGAATAATAATGGAACACACACTCGTATGCCATATGTTGAGCATTTATTATATATGGGGGCACTGTATTCAGGATTTTAAGAATTTTAATAGGAGTATTTGCATTATTCAACTTAGTGAGATAGGTATCATTTAGCCAAAGAGAAGGTATTAATTATTTTTATGTGCACATTTATTCAGAAGCCAAAATATGGTCGATTGATCTAAAGCCTTCTTTTTCTTTTTTTTTTTTTTGCTGAGGAAGATTCACCCTGAGCTAACATCTGTTGCCAATATTCTTTTTTTTTGCATGTAAGCTGCTGCCACAGCATGGCCAATGACAGATGAATGATGTAGGTCCACACCTGGGAGCCGAATCCAGGCTGCTGAAGTAGAGCACACCAAACATAACCACTAGGCCGCCAGAGCTTGCCCTAAAGCCCTCTTTTTTAATGTGAAATTTGCCATGAAAATCTACCTGGAAAACTAAGTTAAAAGTGAAACCAACCCATGAAATACACATACTAATTTATTAAGGGTTTTAATAAATATATAAAACTTAAAAAAATTATCTTTAATTCAGCATTTCAGGAGAAAAAAGAACACAAACTGGAGATGAAAAGAAAGTAGAGAATATAGAATTCCATTCATTTTAAGTAAAAGATGTAAGCTATAAAAATGCAGTGAATTTACCAAAACCAGTTTAGACTTTGAAAAGAGAGTCCAAGATTGGGAGAAATTATCTAATATTAGTTTTAAATTGTTAGAGAGCTGCAACTCATAGATTATGCTTCAACCATGTACTTCTGTGAAGAAGGGCACCATGACAAATAGAATTTGGGGCAAATGTCAGCATCGGGAAAGACTGAGGTGGAAAGGCGGAGGTGTGAGCGGATCATGTGGAGAAGATTTCAGTGACCCAGGGCAGAAGGGGGCTGATAGCCATGAGCATGGACAGGAACCATCTGAAAAGGAATTTTCAGGTTTTTCCTTGCAATTGTCAAATGCTGATAATATCTTAGAAAGAAGGAGAGAGGAAGATAGAAAGAAGAAAATAAAAACATACTTAGATATCACCTCGACGTTTTCGTTCTAAAGAAATCAAAGAAAAGGGTGCTCACTTTTTTCTTATTTAGCACCCGTTTTCCACGAGAAGTACTTTCCTATTTGGCAATACATTATGTTGGCAGTTGCCCAAAGTGGTGGGAAGCCGAGGTGATAGCCGTGGCCCTCTATTTAGAGCAAAAACTTGAAGCCTTGCCTCAGGCTTACTGACTCTGTGAAAAGTGCTATAAAACACATTCTATTTTGTACCTTGAATAATGAATTCCTAATAGGATTTATGGCATTTGTAAAAGGTTTTAGCAAATTTTGTCAAATTAATATCTAGTCTAGCAATGGAAAAACTATCAGAAAGAAATTGGGTTAAAGAAATTATATAAATAACAAAGAGAAATACATAAAACCACATCATTAATCATTTGAATGAAAATTCCAGTTTTTGTGGTTATAGGAAGTGACAAATATTTCCAGTGATTTAGTAGAAAAAGAGTAGCAAACTAATATAAAGCTATGGAAACAGATATAAATCACTTGAAAAGGTTTAAAGTGCTATGTAAATGCTAAATTTTTTACTACAAAACATTTTGATGACATGAAGAAAACTGGGGTTGTTTATTTATTTACACCTGTGTCAGAGATTGCTGTTTGTCTCCTCTATCTTCAGGTCCCCCTCCTTCCTTACTAACAGAAGATCAATTTTACTTAGTTGGCTATGTGTCCATCATAAAACAGACAGACGGAGTCAGCTAGAGATGGTCCCTGATACAGTTCTTGCTAATCATGTGGGAGTGAATTGTGAGTGACGGCGGCTTCAGAGGAATCCCACTGAATACAGTCTGACTCAACTGATAGGTTCTTCTGTCCTGTCCATTCCCGTCCTTCTGGTCTGGAACCATAATGTGACCTAGGAGGAAAGACGAAGAAAAGTGCAGAAAAGTCAGCCATGTCATTTTTGGACTCCTGAACCAACCTCCAGAGCTCTCATTGTAATCGTCAGATAAAGGCAATTACATTAGCTTCTTGAAAACTTTGCTTTTGGATTCTCTGCTATTCTCACATGAATTCAATATCTAGCTGACAAAATATCCCCTCTTGTTGGAAAAGAGAGAGAGAGATTTACGATGACGTGTGGAAATAATTGCAACATAAAAAATATAAATGAGAAAATAAGGACAGCAAAGGTGACAAAGCCAGGGTAATTCGCTCACGGAAATTGATGATGTATGGCACTTCATAATAGTTAAAATGGGCCACACAGATTCAGCTCTGAGCTCTCTAACAACCAAAACAAAGCGAAATGCGAACTGAGTGAAGACATTCATAGAATCCATAACATAAGAATACGGTCACCCACCGCATAAAGACGTCCAGGTCAACAACGGACTGCGCAAACAACGGTGGTTCCATAAGGTGAGTACCATAGGCCCAGGTGTGTAGCAGGCTAGACCATCCAGGTTTGTGTCAGTGCACTCTGCAATGTACACACAAGGACAAAATCGCCTAACAATGCCTTTCTCAGAACATGTCCCCATTGGTAAGTGACACACGACTGTACACTAAATGTTCGTGAAAAGCGCCACTTTTCTGGGTTTTGCATTGAGAGGGGAAATTCTCTTATGGATCTTTATCAAAGGGACACTTTGTAAATTTTGCAGCTGTTATTTATACCATGCGCCGGTGTAAGCCCGTAGGAAAGAGGTTCCTTAGGAGTGCAGACCCAGTGCTCCTATCCACAGACAAGATAGCAGGACGTCCACAGTTCCAGGGGAGCAGACTGTATTTCTGTTTATTGCCTCTCTCCCTCTAGAACAGAAGCACCATGAGAGCAAGGATTCTGACTTTTGTTTACATTGCTCTTCTGTCCTAGAACTGAGAACAGTGCTCAGTGCCATTCACACAAGAGGTGCTCAGTGAGTATTGTGAAACTAAAGAATGCTCTGTGGAAGCCTCTCCTCTCCATGGGTCTGGAACACAGAGATGGTGACAAACAGCTAAAAGGCCAGACAATGTCATCCAACAGACTTCAAACTGGCAGAGAAAACGTCACATACCTTAATATCCTATTATTGCAAAATATTCAGCCGCTGTAATGTTGTCAGTATTGGGGGGATGTTAGAAAACATAGCCCACATTCACTGAAATTGAACCTCAGCTCAGTTAAAGGATTTGCCTAAGGTCTTACAGCTGGTCAATGTAGTAGAGACACAATTTAAACCCAAATGAACCAAACTCTTGGGCCCTTTATCCATTACAGTTCAGTGATGGATGATTTCTTACCCTTTTGGCAATTCTAGACAAGATCAGGCTGTATCTTTGAGGGAGGAAAAGAAGTATTTAGGCTATTATGGAGATAAAACTTCAGGCCACTTGGGGCCTCGTCCTGCAAAGAGCAGCAGTGGGTCATAACTGGACCCAGCCCGAGTCGGGAAGCAGACGGGACTGAAAACAGAGAAAGAACATGTTCTGGACAAGCTCAGAGCCCAGGGCCATGAGCCCCTCGGCCACAGTGACAATGGTGGATGTTAGCAATGGCTCTAAGTTGTGGCTGGCTTGTAAACCAGACAAAGATTCGAGTATGAGGTAAATATGCCGGATGGGTATTGGGGAAAGAACAAGGGGCTTTGGTCTTCTAACCGATGTGCCACATTCCACATTTTATGCTACCAACTTAAATGAATTCCCTCTCTCTACCCTGGTTTTAAACATGACTCCTAAAATTTTAAATTCAATGCATTAGGTTGGTTTATGTCAAGACGTGCCTCAACATTTCTTTTGTCTTTCTTTTCACGAAGGAGGACTTATTTTATTCTTATTTATTTGTACTGAGTTCTTAGCTTTAAAAATCATTAAGTAGTCATTTAGTTCAACTGAGTCTGCACACATAAAGAACAATCTGCAGAATAACTTGTTAAATCTTAATTTAGGAATTACTGCTTGGAAGACAGAAGCGGAGGTGAGTGCTCGACTGAAGTGCCCAGAGCCGGAGATCCGTGCCCTTAGAGGAAGGCGCACACCAGTGCCTTTAAACCGTGATCACTTCTGACTGACATGGGGTGCTCCTAAAGGCACTCAGCTGATTCTCTTTCTCTTCACGCAGTTTGCACCCCCTCCACTCTTTTCCTAGACATTTCTACCAATCCTCTTAATCAAGGAGATTGCTACCAGGAAGAATGCATGAAGGACAGTCGCGGGCAGTCCTGGAAAAGCTGATGGCCCAATAATCCTGCAGGTTTTAAGAAATATTGTCATTTCCAGGAAAAGTATACAATTCCAAATGTCCCCTAATAGATTATGTCTCTGGGTTTGCAATTCCCAGGAGCTCAATTACCTTTTTACGGTAAGACAGCGCCAATTGTGCTGATTTTAAGGAACGTGTTTTAAATAAAATATGGCCTTTCACAGATCAATATATTTTGCTTTTTTAAAAGAAAATAAAATTTCAATCCAATTACCTGTTTCAGAACACCTTTAAAGAAAAAACTATTGCTTATGGCAAACTCCATTGACAGCATTTTTCTTTAGCAGAAAATCATTTCCAGTCACCTTAATCGCACAGGCAAATGTGAAGGCTGAGGTGTGAAGTGAAGAAATCAACCTGCAATTATTGTGAAATGTTCATGAATTGTCCAGTACTCGTGAAGCCAGAAATAAATCTAAAAACGTGCAAATTGGAGCCTATGTCTAAGCTCTGAATATCAGAAATTGAGTTATTAAAATACTGCCGTTCTGCTCCACAAAGTAGAGAGGTATAAGGAGAAACCCGACACCACCATATCAAGCACACAGCACCTTAAAAACACCAGCTGTAGTGTGTCGGCTATAAGGAAGAAAGATAACTAGTGACAGTCTGCTTAAATACGGCCTTCCTTGGAAGAAGCATGTTCAAGTTGTTATGCGATGTCTGCTAGATTATGTGAAATTGTTTTCAGACGCCTCGCTGCTCAAGGCACTGTACTTCTCTTCCCTGTGCTCTTTATTTATTTTTACTCCTGTGACTACAGCCAAACGAATAAAACTCTAGTTGTATAGCGGTTAGATTTTACCCATAATTAAATTAGAATGAAAGGAGACACACCCCAAACCCCGAAATAGACATGATGTGCGAGGCACAGATTTTCTAGTAACAGAGTAACTTGGAATTCACTTTCTCAAGCCTCACTGACGTGGGGACACCACCGAGCACCTTGGTACCATCAGTGTGCATGGAGAGCTGTTCCAATCCTGCTGTCTGGTTCCTTTTTGACTTAGGACCCCAGAATGCTGCTGCTCAGAAATTGCGGAGGAGAGCCCAAGGAGGGTGGGTGTCTTGGGACTGAAGATCTGTAAATTAAAATTAAAGTTGAGTGGAAAGCTCTCAAACACGGAGGACTGACAGAAGGTAAGCTGGCCCCTGTCATGAGTAGCAGTCACATCCAGGAGTGATTCCAGTGCCGTGTGATCACATCCCCAACTTCACGCGGACCGTTCAGAATCCTGTCAAGCCTCCCACTCAATGTCTCTCCTTATATTCAGCCAATCAGGTGGCCCAAGGCTCATCAAAACACAGCGGATTTTCAGAATGCATTTTAGAGCGTGTTTGAAAGGAAATGCTTGAAATATGAGACTTTCTATGGATTTTAGAGACAAAAATAGGCACTGAGTGCCTGTTTTCATGTGTTTCAAAATAAGGTATTTTCTGATTTTTTTATAAGCATCCGAAATTTTTAATCTGCAGCTAAATAAGAAAGTTGCAGGAATGTCTGTTCAAATATTTATGACCTCCTCCTTTTAAGCTGAATCAGGTATATGCCCAGGGGTCAAACAGCCCCTAGGAAGCAGGCGGCTGATCCACTGGCTCACCACACCTCCACAGACCGGCTGACCAGGAAGCAAAGAACCTAAACTGACCAATGAGCTTCATGTTCATACTGTTTCCTCTTGCCCCCCAAATCCCCTGGGGTGACACAGAGGTGGTCCAGATAGATGCCGTGTCACAGCTGAAGAACTTTGCAACTAGGAGACCCTGACCTTTTGGAGGCTGCTGACAAACCTGCCCCTCCCACCTCCAGAGAGAGACTTTTCCTGACACCAGGACTTCTCTGGGGAGAAGTCTCTAGCTTTATTGCCCTGGAATGTCTCTGGACAGAGATGTTTCTAAATCTCCCCAGAGGGAGACACTATTTTTATTATTTTTATCCTTCCAAGTCTGTCTGTTGTGAGAACATTCTTGAACAAAGCTATCAATACCCTTTGCTCAGAAGAAGTGAAGAAATGCCAGACCCATGGAGAATTATCTCCCAACAGTATATTTTTATATCCCTTTTCAAACCGTACCCACAGACAGTCTCGTGTTTGCCAGAAGTTTTGAATTTTAAAGTTCCAAGCAGTTAGGCAAATGACCTTCATGTTTATGGAACCTCCTCCATGTGTGACATGTAGAAATGCAATTCAAACTTACCTTCTTGGAGTGTCAGAGTGCAGTGATTTCAGAAAGGGTATTTTCTATGTTCCGTATTTTATCTCCTGAAGTCATTTGCATAAATTATTATTTCCCCACAGAAAATCCAGTTGTAGTTTTTAATGTTTCAACAATTTTCACATTAGGAATACTATAGGTTAAAGTCCAGTATTTACACTATCAAAGGTGGACACGTGTCCAACAGCATTGGTTATGATGGGTCCCGCTTTTTTGAAACCCTGGTTACTCAGGTTAATTTGTATGCAAAGTTTTTCGACAAATAATGATTGAGACAAGCTAGAGAAGGAGTGGAGAAAGAGAGTATGAATAACATGATTTCTGCAACACAAAATTTTAAAAAGAAATGCTGCCCCATTTCTTTTTAACCCCTCAATCTCAATGAAACAGAACCTAACTGAAGAGGACCTGGAATTGACATTTATCCCCTGTGCCTATTAACAAAAAAGATAAATTATAAGAAAACAAGTTCACTTTGGTATCTACTTTGTATGAAATATTATTTAATTGGGACCTGAGGCCCCTAATAGCCTTAGTCCTCAAACAAAAATCCAATTATATTCAATTTAGTGTGATTATGAGGGCAGGAAGGCACTCAGCTTTTAGAAAGAGTTTTCATTAAGTACCCAAATTCTGACTTAACTGGAAAGTTCAGTTAAATAAAAAAACCTTACTTATCATTATCATAACAATTTGACCTTCACTATGTGTCCCTATGGTGCTGAGCATTTCTTGGGCTACAGTAGCCTACAGTGTTACCCCAATATTTGGATCAGGGTAGAACTCCAGGCTGCGAGTGTAACCACCTACAGGTATGCATATGGAAGCCACAGGTATAAGGTGAAGGGAGCCTAGGTATAGGATTAGGCTGTCAATAATAGAGGCATGCTCTGATACATAAGTGATGAGGGTTCCCATCAATAGAACACAATGTACCCACCTTCTGTATGACAGCATCATGCTGGAGCATTCACTGACTAGGAAGCAATTTCTCTCTAAGTCCCTGAAAGAAAAAATGAATATGTGATGATTCTCATGAAGTTTAAATCAATACACATGTTGAAGGCATAAAAAAATTATGAGAAAATTTGATTCTTAATAAAACATTTATTAAACAGTGTCAGAGATTCTGAGGAATATAAAGATAGACAATGGTTGGAGACACATAAAAGGTGGAAAAATGATATTGCAAAAGAAACGAAAAAGAGTACAGGATGCAAGATATCCCAAAGTGGCCCAATGTGTGGTTAGTTCCATGAACTTGAGGAGGGGAACAATTTCTAAAACCTGAGGCAGTTTCGGAAGACTTACTTGAGAGAGAAGAAATTAAAGTTGGATGCTAAATTTGATAGCATTTCTTTTAATGATGGCTATTTCTGAAGTTAACATCCTACGTTTTGATGTCCCTTTTGTATTTTTCCTATGGAGAGAGTAATAGGGGTGTGTGTGTCTGTGTGTCTGTGTGTGTGAGAGAAAAGCTTTCAGGTTCTTAAAGGTATAACGGGAGACTTTCATTCCTAGTTACTATGAGCTAGGTCATTCAAACCAACCTTCCTCCTAATAATAAATAACCATGCTGGACAAAGTATTTTTAAAAGCTCCTTAAAGTACAAAATAGCTGAGAAGACAATAAGAGACAATCTAAGAGAAAGACCTAGTCAGGTAAGCAGACCACCACAGAACACACGCTTGTATCGTGAGATTATTTAGAGATGAAACCAATTTGTGACTTCAGTGTTGACATTCTTTCGGAGCAAGGAGTACAGAAGTCAAAGCTCAGGGCATGCCCAGGACCGTGGGGTTAACAGGAGACCCTGCCGCACCATGATGGGACCATGAAGGGAAGCCCTTGAGATAAATAAAAACCAAAAGTAAATCTTTCTTCCAAGGGATTCTCGGGGAGGTGGCTTGGCAGTAAGAGGACCAGGCCAGAAAAGGGAAGGAAACAAAACCTGGGGAAAGTGACCCTGGCTGCTCTAGTGTGGATTTGCAGAGCTATTTTGAGTAGTTTGCATGTCTAGAGAATTTTAAGCTGAGGCCTTGGTTTTTAGGTACTCAACTGTTATAAAATAGTCAAATATAAACAAGCGAACATGCAGAAACATATCATCAAAAACTTCAGATATTAAAAGTATCGAGCATATATTTAAAAACTATTTTTACTGTTTTTGTAAAAATGCATTATTGAAAATATCTTCAAGAAACCATAGAAAATAACTAAGAAACCATAGAAAATTTGATAGAAGAACCAAATAAAACTTCTTGACATGAAAATGACAATGATCAAAATTTAACAACTCAATGGATGTCTTTAACAGCCAGTAAGAAATGCCTAAAGCTCACATGAATAAATTGAAAGGTCAAAAGAATTGTCCAGATAGTTGCACAGAAGAACTTAAAAACAAATAAACCAAAAAATATGATAAAAAGGATATAAGTTAAAAGACTTGAAGCATAGAGAGAGCAAGTTTAACACGTTTGTTTAGCATTCCAGAAAGAGAAAAGATAGTGAACAAACAGGTACAATACTTGAAATGACATACTGAAAGATACAATGCACACATTTGTTAAGTAAATTAATATCAAGCAAATGAATAAAAAGAAATATACAGTTAGACTCATTTTTGTAAAATTATAGAATAGCAAGCATAAGGAGAAAATCTTAATATAGCCAAAGAAAAATGATTACATTCAAACGAGTGAGAAGTTGGCTAACAAATAGCTTCTCAACTTCAATATGAGAAGCTAGAAGGCAGTGAAATTGTATCTTCAATATCCAGAAAGAAAAATATGCTAATCTAGAGCTCTATACCCAGCAAGAATATCCTTCAAGAATAAGGAAAAAATAACATTTTCAGACAAAAACTGACAGAGTTTGCTACTGGTAGTGGCTCATTAAAGGAAATTCTAAAGGATGTACTTCAGGTAGACAGAAAGGGGCTTGAGAGGACGGCCTGAGAGGAAGGAAGAACTGAAGGTTACAGAGAGTGTAAATGTGTGAACTACAATATTTGAAGTTTCTTTTATGGTAAAGGAGGAGGAAAAACGATTAATAACCTTATATTTTCATAAGTTAAGTATATGTGTTACAACTTCTAGAATACTCACTAGAAGAATAGAAACAGAATATAAACAGCCAAACTAGGAAAGGGAGAATACAAAATTATAAAAACGTTATCAACTGAAAAAAATGGAAGGGAAAACATAAAAGAGGTAGGACAAATAAAAGCACAACTAGAAAAGATAGTTTAAAGCAGATAAGTTATTAAATATCAACAGATAAAATTCTACATTAAAAAGAAAAAAGATTGTCAGAATTGAAATGCATGTCTAGTAATATTCCATTAACAGAAATATTAATAAGAATAAAATAAGAATGTAAAAAGATTGAAACTGAAAGAACAGCAAATAAATATATAAAGCAAACACTTATCAAAAGATAGATTATGTGGCTATTTTAAAATAAACATAACAGATTTTAAAGAGAAAATTATTACTTGAGATAAAAAGGGCAACTTCAGAATAATGAGGTAAAATTCTTCAAGGAGATATAATAGTTTTAAACCTACATGCACTTAATAACAAAACTGCAAATTACATTTAAAAATAATTTGACAGAAATAGAGGGAGAAATAGTGAGGGATTTTTAAAACTATCAGTAGTTGATATAACAAGGAAATTTTAAAAAATCAATAAAGATACAGAAGATTTGAGAAAGCCAAATTTTAAACCTCTGTCCTATGAAACATATTATATATTTAATATGCTAATAAAAATATACATTAGGTAATATTAGTGAACATTAATAAGCTAAGCATCCATCTCAATAAATTAATAAATGTTCAAAGAGAAGTCAAAATAAAGTAGAAGGAAAAAAGGTAAGTGCAGAAATTGATAAAAAACAGAAATCATATTCAAAAGACAAGTTGGATCTAATAAAATTTACTATACTCTAATAAAAATAATGAAAAAAATTAAGGTAAGTCTGGACACAAAGTTCAAATGTCAGGAATTATAAAAATAAAGGAGAAGATCCGACTCTACAGACGTTACAAAGATAATAAGAGGTTACTATGTAGAGTTCACGTAAGTAATCTAAAAATTTAGATTAAGTAGAAAAATGTTTAGGAAATATAACAATCAAAACTGGTTCAAAAGAATAGAATATTTTCATTGCTTCATTGGTGATGCTCTACACTTAGTATTGCATTACACCAAGAGGCTCGCAAATGTAAGTTATTTTATATTTGATCACTGGTTAAGTATAGGGAGGAGAAGATATTTGCAGCTCACATCATCAACAAAGGAATGGTCTCTGGAATAAAGAAATAACATTTACATATCAATAGGAAAAGAGGCAATCCATTACAAAAATGCACATATGACTTAAATTGGCACTTCACAAAAGAGGATATCCAAATAATCAAAAAGCATATGAAATCTGCTCAACATCATTACTCATCACTTTACACCCACATGAATGGATAAAATTTAAAAGACCAGCAAATGTTGGCAAGAAAGCAGAACATTTGGAACTTTATACTGCTGATGGGCTTGTAAGTTAGTTGCAACTGTTTTAGGAAATAGTTTGTCATTATCTAGTAAATTTTTAAATATGCATTTCCTAAGATCCAGAAATTTTCTCTCACTCTCTCTTTATATACGTATATGCAAAACTCATACACTCTTGCAGCAGGATGCAGATACAAGCAGGTTCAC
The DNA here is from genome assembly GCA_031878705.1 of Tapirus indicus. Lineage (NCBI taxonomy): Eukaryota > Metazoa > Chordata > Mammalia > Perissodactyla > Tapiridae > Tapirus > Tapirus indicus. The sequence goes on along the minus strand of CM062923.1, from coordinate 3,445,539 downwards.
AGCAGAATTGTTAGCAGAAGCCAAGAAAACAGAAGCAACTCAAATGCTCATCAACACTAGTGTAGTGTATTAGTCAGCTTTGCTTCTGTAACAAATACCACCAAAATCTCAATGGTTTATAACTCCAATGGTTTATTTCTTTCTCATTTTGCATATCCACTTGAATTGCTGCAGGTTGACTAAAGACTGCCTCTGTAGTCTTATAGTCTTCATTTCAGAATCCATCTGAAGGAGCAGTGCCTGTTTGTGACATGCTATTTTGTTGGCTGAGTAAAGAACAAAAGAGCTGGAGAAAACGCAATACAGTTCTTGAAGCTCTGTTCAGACACACATGCATCACATTCACTCACAAGCCACTGGCCAAGCAAGGCAGATGGCTGAGCCCAGCATCCACGGGGTGCAGATATAAAATCCTACCATCAGAGGCACGGCAAGTTATATGGCAGTGAGAGGTGATGTATAAGTTTATAGGAAATGGAAGTAAATATTTGGGAACAACAATGCAATCTTTCTCAAGTATTAAATAGGGGTTTTTTTCCTATAAATGACTAATATGCCACAGTGAAAATGAGTGAACCACAACTACAAACAACAGCGTCCCACAAATACTGTGTTAAATGATAACTACAAGGCACTGAGGAATATACACAGTACACCTCAAGTCACATAAAGATCAAAAAAGAGGAAAACACTAAAATACCTTTAGGGATGTATACATGGATGGTAAAACCATGAAGAAAAGCAAAGAAGTGTTTACTTTAAAAGTCAGGTTAATTTTGGGCAGTGGGGGCAAGACTGGGGCAGAGAACATTGGGGCATCTAGGTTCGTGGTAATTTTCTATCTGGGTTATAATTATAGGAGTGTTTATAATTATTCATTATACTCTACCTGTGTGCTTTGTACTTTTATGTGGACATACATACACAACATACATACAGAAAAATGTATGCAGAGCTGGAACCTTTGAGTTGTATTCACAGAAGATGGAAACAAGAAGAGCAAAGCCTCAGGACTGATGAGTGTTGAGGATAGATGACAAAATCTGTCCAGGTGCTCCTCCAAGGAGCGTGTGAACCAACACCCAATGCATCTGTTATTTCTAAGTTTTAGGTGAGATTCAGGCATCTAGCTATTACTTTTCTAACAATTTATAAAATATACCAGGTAATTATAAATAGGAAATGAAGTATATAGTAAAGAATGATTCTGAGAAAGCTCTAAAGTTTATACTTTAAACTTTAGAGTCATAGGACTTAAATTGGTTTTCACCTGGCCACCATCCAGGGTCTTGGATGAGCATAATGCCATACGAACAGCCCTGCAGGAGGTGGGAAGACACCAGGGGTAGAAGCAGCTACCTCTGGAAACCCTCGCTCTGCCAGTCAGCAGGGAAAACTAAACTGATTGCCACTCATTTCTGAGCCTCTTGTCCAAGGGAGGGTAACTGCTGGGTTAAGAACACGAACTTTGGGGGGAAACAAATGTGGGTTCCAGTCCCACTGCCCTCTGGTACAAGGTGTGCAGTCTTTACAAAATCACACCAGTACATTAGTCAGCTCGGGCTGCCATAACAAAGTACCATGCACTGGGTGGCTTAAACAACATAAATTCATTTTCTCACAGTTCTGGAGGCTGGAAGTCTGAGATCAAGGTGTCAGCAGGGCTGGTTCCTTCTGAAGTCTCTCTCTTTGGCCGGTAGACGGCCATCTTCTCCCTGTGTCTTCATGTGGTCTTCCTTCCGTGTGTGTCTGTGTCCTGATCTCCTCTTCTTATAAGGACACCAGTCAGATTACATTAGGGCCTGCCCTAATGGCCTCATTTACCTTAATTACCTCTTGAAAGGCCCAATTTCCAAATACAGTGACATTCTGAGGTACTCGGGGCTAACGTTTTTTAACATGTGAATTTTGGGGTACACAATTCAAACCACAACAAGCAGCTAAGGTTGAGGAGGGGAGGCCAGACAAGGCTTCCTAAAGGAGGTTACACCTATGTCTTTGAGCGTGAGCAGAAGGTACCAGGTGTAGGAGAAATGGTCTTCTGGGCAGAGGGACCAGCTCCACGAAAGCCACCACATGTCTGAGAGATGACCTTCTCTTTCAGCTCTGGTCTGGAGCCTGATTTAGCACGACAAACCCGCTGTCTTTCCACTCTAGCTGAAAGGAAAAGAAATGTCAAAGTGGGGAGGCCAGCGCCATGGAAGGAGCCAGGTGGTGCTGCTCCAGCAGCTGGCTTCACCCTGAGGACATTCTCCTGCACCCTGCAGGCAGGCAGCAGGCAGAAGCACAGGCCGTGAGGCATGATTCCCCCGCCGCTGTTCTGCCCAGAGGGAGCCACTGAGGCTCTGCTGGGGAACCAGTTGGAATGAGCTGGGAAAGGGGAGGCTGGCTCCAGGGAGGGGAGTGCTGAGTGTGAGGCAGGACCACGGCGAAAGGAGGAAAGGAGTGAGCAGAACAAGACATCAGTCGGGGCACTGACTAAAGACGGGGACAGCGGGCTGTGTGGAGTCACGACATCAAGAAGTTTAGGGAGAGGAAAGTATGTGCCGGGGAGTCCACGGCCACAGTGGAAAGAGCGCTGGGCTCACAGCGACTCATGCACAGATCCTGCCTCTCTCACTCGTGGGCTCTGGGTCCCAAGGACACTGCCTGATCCCTGTGAGCTTCGGGTGGCTTCTCCGTAAAGTGTGAATGACAGCAATCACCGTGAGAGTTAAGGTGAGAATAAATGAGCAGCATGTCCAAGACCGGTGTGCGGGCAGAGGTGCAGAGGGGGTCATGTCCATCCAGCCCTTTGAGTGCCCACAGAGAGAGCCACCTGGAAGAGCCACGAGGAGGAGGGGTGAGTTCAAGGCTGCTGGGCCACAACCCACAGACACTGTGGTCGATCTTCCCCGAGCTAATCTCCCTGCACGTCTCTGTGCTGCACACTTAAACGTGACAAGAGGTTGAGCGCCACACATCCCACGGTCATCATCGACCGCAGCTGAACCCAGGCAGGCAGAGACAGAAGTCTGGGAGGCTCATCGCTGGAGCTGGCCAACTGCTCCTTCTACGTCCCGGCCTCTCCACCATCCACGCCAACGCCTCTGAAAGGACGGAAACAAATTCCCTTGTCTGCACTAAGACGTGCGGCTGTTTGCTTTCTTGTAAAGTAAAAATAACAAGGTTGATGTGAGCAAACAGAAAGACATAAAGTAGCCAAAACCTATCAATGACAGAAACAAACCATTGTTCAGGGGAAACTCAGTCCAAAGGGGATTCTCTTCAAAAGCGGCTTTGTTTTCCACACAGTGCTAAAAGAAAACGCATCTTAAATGATCCAGAAATTCTGGCTTCGCATAGGTAGGCCTAGGAATATCCTGTGATTATTTTGGACATATAAGTAATAATAGATATTCTTTTAATTCTCTAATTTACAAATGAAACTGCCTAAAATAAGGGACTTAGCATGGGTTAGTTTACAACCTTGGGAGCTGCCCCGGTGAAATCTGAAACTGGCCCCAGTACACAGAGGGAAAGGAGAGACCAAAGAAAGAGGCAGCCACTCCAGACTGGTGGGTGGCAGGTGAAATAAGCAAGGGAACTTACGAGGCTTGTCTTGGGCAGCGCAAGATGAGCAGATCTCCACACCCCACCTACCAGAATCTTATAGGTTTAGAGAGGCCTTAACTGGGTTCAGTCACATATACCATCCAGAGGGTCTCAACAACACCTTACTCTCTCAAAGCTGTGTCCCTGAAAATGGCTCCCACTGTGGGCACGGTGGGCAGAGGGTACATCCCAAGCACAGACTGAGGAGCCTCTGATTGCCTGGGTCAAACTCAAGGGTCAACCGGCAGCCACAGTCTCTAGACTCCAACAGCATGTAACTGATGTATTATGAGAGAATATGTACATACGATATAACCCTCCCTAAAACCATTTTTCCATAAATCATAAGTATATAGCCTTCAAAATTACATTCCTGAGCTTAGTACTTTATTGTCAAATCTTGCTCATTTAGCAAAATTTAGCTGAATTTAAGAATATCACATTACATCATTATATCCATGATACCATTAAAATGTCAATGTAACAGAAGAATAGGGAAACAAATTATTCTTATTTATAGAACTAAGCCAACAAAGTCTTAAGTACCAGAAAAAAAAATACTTTCTAGCTTCTTGTCTTTTTATTTTAGTGAAACTAAAATCTTTTTTCAAGTGAAACTCTTCATGTTCCTGGAGATCAAGAACAGGGTTCAATGTTGGGTTTACTTCTAAATATCTCGTCCTGAATCTGCATCATCATTCTCAAGTTTTCAGAAGATGATTTTTAAAAAGAGGTGCATTTTACTGAACTAAAGAAAACCTGGACTTATCTTTTCTCAATGTCTTTCTTTCTTAATTTACTTTTTGAAAAAAAATGGATCCCTGAAAACAGCCTAGTTTCCTGATAATTTTTGCTGCCTCCTAAAAGTGGAGGGCGGCCAAAAAGTCACTTATTTCAGGGAGCTATGAGTGGTTTACTTTATTTAATGGAGGTTTCCTTGGCTCAATTAAAACCAAAAATATAGGAAATTTTTTGCATATCATGAGGAAAGCAAAGCAAATCGACAATTAAACTCCCTTGGCTAGTGTGCCAGCTGCCAAGTGTATGGAGAAGCACACCAAATGAGGGAAGAAACTGCTCAGATCTTTTCCTTGTTTTGCCAAACTAACTCTTTCAACGGTTATTGAAACCTATGTATTTTCATGACATATTTCTGCCTAATTCATATAGCTCTTCAAATCTAGTAGAATCAGAATAACACACTCCTGTGACAATGTCATAAAGACGTGGAGAATCAGTCATTGTGCAATAGAGGTATACCCACCCTCCAACCAAAGGTTTCATCAAAACCCAAGTTTACATGGAGAAAATAGCCCAAGCATTTATTTATGCAGGAGGTAAATATAGCTACTTTAAATAAATTCACTACTTCTTGCACATTCCCATGACGGTTGTTTCCATTCTTGGGTTTTGAGGATTTTTTTTTTTTTTGGCCTTCTAAGCTGGTTATACAACATTTGACTTGTTCGTATTTACATAAATCCTCTATGGAGTCACAGAAAAATGCAGTCAGAAGGACATTGCAAAGGTGTACTTCTGGTCTACCATTTCTTCAGTTAAGAAATATAATGCATCATCTTGTTTTTTGAGAGGAGTTAAGTCCTGTAGTAGCCAATTTTAATATTTAATGATTTGTTGTCAGTGATCTTTCTGTTTGCCCAACCTTATCCTTCCACATATGTGCCCAACACAGAGCTGTGCTACAAATACTCCATCTCACCTCCCACCTGTTGCATGCTGACGCCTGTTCCCGCTCTCTCCTGGTGCCCACGCCTTTGCGAATCAGATTCACCAATTCACTGGCGGAGGGTGCGGAGATGACTGCCCCGTCCTGTTCCAGTCCTGGCTGTGGCGCTCCCACCTTAGGGCACAAGGATGCCCTTAACTCGAAACGCTGAATCAGCTCCTGCCTCATCCTCCTGCTTACGACCTTCTGTTACTGACCTCGCCTTCTCCTGCCAGTCCCTCCAGCTTAGTCGGGGGCGGACGTCCTTTCTGTCCCTCTCCCCACCCCTGCCTCGGCAAACGCTCATCCACACAACACATCCACATGGAATAGAAGCCTATTGAAAACAAGAACAGGGGCCTGCCCGGTGGTGCAGCGGTTTAGTTCGCGCTGGGCAGCCCGGGGTTCGCGGGTTCGGATCCCGGGCACCCGCCGACGAACTGCCTGTCAGCCACGCTGTGGCGGCGTCCCATATAAAGTGGAGGAAGATGGGCACGGATGTTAGCTCAGGGCTGGTCCTCCTCACAAAAAAAATAAATAAATAACAAAACGAGAACAAAACAACCCACTCTCCACAAAAATATATGGTCCTCAGAGGTCCCCCTAACATAACACTTCCCGACCCTCCCCTTATCTACAGGTGTCTAAAGTCCATGCCTCCCTCAAGATCCAGCTCCATCCCCCCCTCTTCGAGTCTCTCTCTCTGTCTGTCTGCACTGACCCTGCTTCGCATGCAGCCGCTGCAGCACTTACTGACATCACACTTCAGTTCCTAGGTCGGACTCTAAAATATCGCTCAGTCTCTGACTTTTTCTGTCTTTTTTTTTTTTTATATATACTACATATAGTAAAGCCCTCAACTTGCAGGTTTCATCTTGACCAATTTCTGAGTCAGCCCTGATCAAGGACAGAGACCTCATTCTCACCGGAAGGGCTCACCACTGAGCTGGGGCCTTTCTCGCCCATCAGCTGTTTATTGATCAACCTGTGCAACCAGACTTGCCTTAGTTCCTGCATCAGGCAAGAGCCTGCTCTGAACTCAATTACTATCAACTGTAGACCTCGATTCCCCTAATTTCATACTAGCTTCTACCTCCCCTCATCCACAATTACGTCATTTTCCCAAATCCTCTATTTGGCTGAGATATAGCTTCAGGTTAGACAAATGACCCAGAAATATTATCCCCCCCCCTCCGCCCCCGTCTTAGTATAAACACTACCCACAGATTCAGAATGCACTGTCCGCCCCCCTTGCTGGCCCTCCTGGCTAGCATTTTTCGATAGTGCGATTTGGCCAATCCTAAAACCAGGTCCATCTTCCTAATACCGGTATCTAGTAAACCAACAAAGAAATTGTAGCAGGCTTCACCAAACCTGCAGGAGCGGTAGCAAGATCCTCTGATTTTGACAAACATTACAGTTTATTCTATATGGTAAATCACGGGCCCCTTTGAGACAATACTCTAATCTTGCCCTTAATTCTCATTGCACATATAGTTGATAATAATCGATGCCATTCACTGAAAACCTCTGTGTTTCATACACTATGCCGGGTGTTTTATGAACATTATATTTTTTAATTGAGAACCTAATTTTACAAATAAGTGGAAATCTGAGCATTCAAAATGAAGCAATTAAGAATATTTTAGAATATATTGTATTATGGTTTTTAGTTATCACCTAGTAAGTGAGAATTTACAAATTACTATTGGATATATTTCTAAAATTTATATTCATTTCTAATTTGTAGACTAGATGATAATTTTTTTTTCAATTACAATTTTGAAACAGTAGAGGGTGTTGATACAGTAGATACCAGTACCTAGCAAGGACTCAGGACGAAGAACAATGTCATTGGTCAAAATGTCACCCAAGTTTTGAGAGTGCCTTCCCACCCCTCTTGAAGATGACGTGTGTTCTTCATTTCTGATACAGAGCTTCATTAACTTGAAATGCCAATTTAGGAGTATTCTTGTAAGACCAGAACCATGTATGTGTTTGTACAAGTTATTACATTCACCTCTTTCTAGTGCCCACACCAATATATTTACTCAAAGATGATTGCAATTTACTATGCAAAAATTGAAACATTTTATACACAGGGAAGAAGTGATTGAAACATAATACCAAGAGAGAAAAGATGGAATTTAGGATGAAAATAGGTAACAGAATTGTTCTATTAACCCTGAGAAGTTGTGTCTGTTTAAATTTTTGTAGAATAAAACTCCTTACCACCACATTATCTCAGAGTTTAGATGGTAAGGTCTTCTAAGCCAGAACCCTGGCAAGCTATAATAAACTAATAAGAGACCTTGACAATTCTAGCAGATTCTACTAATCTGGTAAAGTAAATACAAATCAAAATATGATTTATTTGCATAGAGTGTAAGCAAAGCACACACTATCATTTGGTTTTAAACTTCTAAAACAGTTATTCTTCCATGTATCCATGAAGCCTGTTAAACCCATATAATCTCCACTTGATTTATTAACAAGCTCACTATATGCTTTCACAATGGAATGGTGTTTTACAAAGAAGGGGAAAGAATTATAGGTTAGGATCAAGTGCACTGACATAAAACATTCAGTGTTTTAGCTTTTAAAAAACGTCTCAGACTATTTAAACCTTTAAATACATATAATTGTCTTTTACATTGACATAGTTACTTTAGGTTGAAGGGATGTGGAGGAAGATGGAACTTTTTCTGTTCTCATATTCTAACTAGAGAAAGACCACTTGTTGACAGAGAAGAGAGCAAATAGTGAGGACAACTGGATGAGTTGTTTAAGACATTATAATTCAAATACCAGGAGCAGAGTACACCTGGGTGACATTTGTGTCCCTACCTTGTATTTCTTACTCTATATAATCTCAATATAATAAAGTAGAGAAGGTGTGACTTTATATAACCATTGACCACACGTGAACACATGCTCAGGCAGTGTAGCATAACAATAATAGGCAGATTTTTCAATAAATGTTTGCTGGCTTCAATTAAATGAGTATGTTGCTCTCATTTTTCTATCAATATATCACCTCTTCAATTATGTACTTATCTGTGAAATGACCCTTTACTTGTGGACATGTCCTTCTCTTAGGCAAAAAGCAAACATAAATGCAGAGCTGTGTCCCCTGATGGGCTGGTTCTAGAAAACACAAAGTGGAATAAGTCTCGCCTGTATAAATCTCAACCTGGTTATTGGTGAGGAGTATACATCAGCCTGAAAATCTAACAAAAATGCGTGCTGTAAAATTGAGTGTGGGTCATGAACTCTTCAAGCCAATATCTAAGCTAATCCAAATGACACCTTTATAAAAGCAATCACAGTCCCCAGTTGGTTTATAATCAGCAACCAAGAAAAATAGGTTGCTTGATCATTTCTTCTTGTAAAACCATCCCTTTCTGGTAAGAACTAAACGTCTTATTAAAAGTATCCAAGATTCACACCACTAGATTTAATAGTGAGACTCCGCCAGATTCACAGTAAGAAAAGTGGACCAAAATTATAATCAATCAACAGAAATTTCACCCATCCCCATAGCGACTTAAGTGCTTTGTCCTTTGCTTGAGAAGTCCCACAGTTGTGTTATGTATCACACTTTCATTCATTAGGATTTTGTGTGTCTATTAGACTAAATAATTTTCCATCTTTTAGGATTTGAAACCATTTCTGATTTCCATGCCACATTACATTTTGATAATAATTTATTCACTTATCAAACAAGTATTTTGAGGACCTATTAGGTGCCAAGCACCATTCCAAGGGTACAAATAAGAGCAATACATTTTCCTACTTTTAAAGACAAGGGAAGACCACCCCACACAGGTGTCTGCAGTCCAAAGTAATAGACTTACCAAAAAAGGTGATATGATAACACGTATCAGCAAACCATTCTCTCTGTGAGCATGCAGACGTCATATTTGATCTCGATTCTCCTCCCATGCTGTGTGTGTTAATTCATGCCCTACCCTTCCATACAAATGAACGAGCATGAATAAAGTTCATTAGGACAGAATGTGAAAGAATCTCTGCATCTAACATTTATTTGGATCATGATGGTCCTTTCCTCTTAGACCATTTTAAAATTTAAAAAAATTCAAGCTACTTTTTATTCTTCTGCTCTAGACGTAAGCCTTCTTGCCTCTTCCATCAAAGTCAGTTAACCCATGAACAAAAGAACAGCCAATCCACTTGACTATATGCACCTGAAAATTCTCTGTTAAGCTCCAGGTGCCGTGGGTTTTGCTCAAGAAAGTGCTTCATTCAGCAGCTTTCCAAAGCATGGGTCCTAGTAGTTATCTTAGGAAAGTAATTCTTTTTTTTAAAGCCAGAAGGAAGCATTTCAACCAGTGATGGTATATATTAAAATATTTTTTAATAACCAGGAAAAGAGTTACCTAGCCTGAACACAGTGCAGATGTTGTAATAGTTAACTTACCAACTTAAGGGAACAGCTCACTTCATCTCTGTTGAATCAGATTCTTTTAAAAAATCAATTTCCCAGCAGGTATTTGAACTTCTTCTTAGATATCAGGTTAAAATATTTATCTTAAAATAACAAGTTATCAAATAATTGTACGTTGCTGATTACAGAAATGATGCCTATCTTGATGGACTCAAAAGTAATTCAGACGTGACATACTGGAATTTATATTGCAGATAAAATACAACTAATTATCTCAAATGGCATAGATATTGGCTAGAGCAACATTTTCAAAGTCATGAAAATTAGGTAATAGCAAAATTGTGTGAAGAATGCAAAAGCCTGACAGCTTCAGAAGGCCGGGCCCTGCAATTTTCCCTTCATTTTGCAGCAAGGAAATGTTCATTGTTCGCATTCTGGGCCTACCCGTGTCTGATATCTTTGTGTTTCTGTGGACTGTGAGGAAATGTGGTGTAGAGTCCTTGAATGGGTATCATCAGCTAAATTCAGCTTGATTGTACACAAGAAACAAACCCACAAAACACTCACATCAAAAAAAAAAGAGTAAGACTCACAAAGATAGTCTCAAGGTTGACATAAGGTCTTTTATCGTGTCAAAGCATATGGTATATGATGATGCTTTGTCAAGTGAAAATCGCTATGTAACACAGGCATTATCACAGTTCAATACAGAACTAAAATGAAAAAGAAACATAACCAAAGGGACAGGCATCATCTTTGGGAAGAGCGTGGACGTTATCAGTGTTTCCATGTCCCCTTGCGCTCACCCCAGTCCTGCTGCTTCAGATGCAAACCTGTGAGGCCCCGGGGCTGTGTTGACCACTGGAGCCGACTGAGTCTGGGTGGAATAGACTGGAAATGTTTGGGGATCAATGCCCCTGGAGCAGCCACCATTGACAAATGACTAATGGCGGTTGGTGATAAATATGGCAGCCCCACCCCACCCGGGGTGGGAGAGCTCTCAGACATAGTCCTCACTGTCCCGCTGGCTCCAAAGTAGGATTGAGTCCTGTGGCCGCAGCAGGGACCTGCTCTCTTTCCATCATTATCGCATTGCCTGTGCCCCAACCTGTGCTTCTGAGAGTGACCTCCTTAATTAATTACTGTGCTCGAATCTTCACATCAGAGTCTATTTCTGAAGGGACCCAGGCCAAGACAGAAAGGGTGAGTACTATTCTACTAGAAAAGTCATCCACTTCAGCACAAAGACCAAACTGTGAAACCCGGCTCTGCTATTATTAATGAACAATGACGGGATTGTGTTATATACACTGGTGGAGACTCCTTATAGAGTTTTAGGAGTCATCTTTGAAGAAAAGAAAACCAAGTTTTTAATACTAATTTAGGTACAAATATGAATATTTATTTTGAATGAAAACAGAAATCACAACAAATTACAAATTTTAAAAAATTGACAGGGGCCAACCCGGTGGCCTAATGGTTAAGTTGGCGTGCTCCACTTTGGCGGCCTGGGGCTTGCAGGTTCGGATCCCAGGCGCGGACCAATGCACCGCTTGTCAAGCCATGCTGTGGCAGTGTCCCATATAAAGTAGAGGAACAGATGGGCACAGATGTTAGCCCAGGGCCAATCTTCCTCAGCAAAAAAAGAGGAGGATTGGCAATGGACGTTAGTTCAAGGCTAGTCTTCCTCACAAAAAAAAAAAAAGAAAAACTGACAAATATCACAAATACAACTCAGAGAAAAAAATGTTTTTATATTAATTAAGTGCCTGGCTCACCTCTGTAATGCTCTTACCCCTATACATTCTGGCTGAATAGTTTTTGAATGCCTTTTCATATGAAAACAAGCTTTATACTATTTTCTATAGATATGTTATGTAAAAAGGATAAAAAGACAATTCTTTCTATGTTAACTTATAGATAACTGAGTCTTCCCTGGACTGATTGGCCGAATTTTTGGTTGATAGTTTAGTAACACTTCTTCCTGATTCATATTTCATTTTTCTTAATGCCACGTAAAGTTTTAGGGTTTCAGTCCAATCTAGAAGACAAATCAGAGTGTTTTCCGTATTACCAGTACACGCTTGTGTCCTATAAACAAGAATTCTGATAAATTCAATTTTACACGATTGCCATAACAATAGTATGTATTTAAAATTGCATATAGTGCATTATAAAGTACACTTCTAGGGAGCTAAATACTTCCATTCTGTCTAGGAGTTGTTAAGCAGCAAAGCTTCTTAAAATTTTCACAAATGATGCTGTTTCCACAGACATGTTTCTTTGTTCATTTCAAACCTTGTTTCTGCTCTACCAGCCTCATACATCTGGGGCCGTGTGGCTTGGGACACATTTTTGTTTCAAGAAAACCCCTCTATGAGTTGAAATGGGAGTGGTAGGAGCCTTTCTGGAAGGTATTGCTACCCCAGGGTGGCTAGCAACAACTTCATAACTGTGGCAGTGAATGCGACCACATAAACGTATCTCAATAAACTCAAGTTAAACTGTATCCCCTAACCAACTTCTTCTGAGCCAAATCTCAAAAATATAGATAGCCGTTCTAAAGCAAACCAACCCAAGGAGAAGTGTGACATAGGGGAAGTGGGAGTGCCAAGAGATGAAGGCCATATAAAAAGGCATATTGTCTTTGCAAATTTCCTAAGAACACATGACCATGAGAACCCATATGGGGTCTTTACAAGAGCCTCGGAAGGGTTTCATATAAATGAGGGTCCTAAAAGTTAACTTGCACGGTAAATCCTCGGGTAGTCGTCTGTACAATCGAAATGGTAGTGCTGCATCAGCCAGGATTCTGAAGACAGCAAACGGTACACACAGAGGCCTCAGGTGAAGAGACCTTATGAAAGGAATACCTTGAAGAGAGGGACGAGGCACTGGGGTATGGCAGAGGTTTAGGAACAAAAACGTTCTAGTTAGGTGCTAAGGGCTACCAAGAGTGGGAAGTTACACAGGGCAAAGAGAAGAGATGAGTCACCAGAGCCCAGGGACACCAGGGGCCCTGGAGTTGGCGACGGATGGGAGCTGAGGCCCTTAGCAATGCATTCGCTGCCAGAACCACCCACCCCCGACTGTTTGCTGGGGGTCTTTATTGAGAGAAACCAACAGAGTTCAGCCAGCCAGCCGAGGGAGCCTGTAGGGCGCACTCCATAGATGTCACTCTCCTGGGACAAGGGCAAATCTGGGGGTGCAAAATTGAAATAACTGGAACAAGTAACTTCACAGGTTTGCAGCAAACATTAGATTATATGATATATATGTTGCATGAATGCATCTAGCATACAGCTGGGCTCATGTGATAATGCCAGTTCTGTTGCTTCTGGGATGAGATACCGATATACGAATTCTTAAGTGACTTTAGAGAAAAGCCAAAAAAAAAAAACCACAGCATTTGATGGTAAGAGAATCCTAAGCATGCCATGCAGAAGTCAAGCAAAATATTTTTCTAATTACTATTATTTTCAGCAAAACTCTTCTCAGTGCCACATCCTCTAGTGAATAGTGAATTTACATAAAGTACCAAAGCATTCTCCAGTTACTGAATTTTCTTTATCTAATATTATAGCCAACATCCTCTAAGGGAGTAGAAATTCCTGGTGTAGATGTGGAAAATGAGGATGTGTTAGGAATTCAGGGACATTAGGCAGAAAAAGCACATCTAGGTCAGGGTACCTGGGAACTACCCAGCACAGCTGAGTGGAAAGGCACGATGGAGACTGTCTGTTCCCTCTTGGCTACAGTTTCCTCATCTATAAAATGAGGGGTTGGGGCTAAAATAATGGATTCTAAACCGTTCACTGAGCAACCCTCGAGGTTGACTCCTACTTCAAAGCCCTGGGGTCCCCATCCCGTCCACTCAGAGCCACTCTCCTTCTATCCTTTTGTGTGGATTTCACAAGGAGTCCACAGTGGACAGAAAAGATTTGAAACCACGCAGGATCTCAGAGGTTTCTTCTTGCTTCAAAAAACAGAATGTCAAGATTCAAAATGTTTAAAACCCTATTTTTTAAAGGTCCAACATTTCATCTTGATTAGCATTATATCTAAGTCATAGCAAAAAGCTTACATTTATTTCAGACCAACAGATATTTATTGTGTTCACATTCTACAAGGCACAGCTATAAGGATATGATGACTTAGATTCTTTCCAGTTTAAAATGCAAAGGAAAAAAAGAAAGGCATAGAAATTCTAAATTCCATAAAGATATAAAATAATTTATAAGCAAGTACAGAAACTTATAGAATATTTCTCATATACAGAAAAATAAATGTCTAGTTTTATTATTTCAAATTCTTGGAGAACTCAATAGTTTCAATGCAGGTAAAAATTACAGAATATATCATTTTTTCTGAAATCCTTAGCAAACAGCCATCTTCCTTCTCAGTGAGGAGCCACCTAAGTCTCATACTATGTAATTAAAATAAGTCCTTGTTCAAACATAGCCCAATGGTACTAGTTCATCCCTGTGCTGAGGAATGTTGCCCAGAACACGGGGACATAATGAGCCAAGAGGACCCAGGGGTCACCCACAGTCTGACTTGGGTTTCAGGAAATATAGACAGCAACAACACCCTGAAAACACAGTGATTATAAAATATTCTTGAAACACAAGTGACTTGGTATTAATTGCTTTACAAAGTACGTGTCAAATTATTCTGTGAAGAATTGACTTGTATTTTTAAAAGCCCTGGAAGAAAAAAAAATCAGCCATTACCAAGAAAAGTGATGTATCAAAAAATAACCAAGTGCAGCGGTGAAGACTGAAGGCAATTTTGCAAATTACTGTGAAATAGTGTCTGACAGAAACAGCTTCTAAAATACAAGACGGCATTTAGCCTGCCCTTTAACGCCTGGCATTCTGAAGGCCCAGCTAACACCGTTTAGTTCTACGTCTCATACATTATAGGGGCTGAGTGGGAATGACGCATCTAATTACCTCTCTCTGTATTGGTAATAAGATCATGTCCACAAAAGACTCATTGATGAGTTTCAAATTTAGCCATCACTCTGTCATTCAATCTGGTTATTGCATCACATTGCTTATTCCAAAGCAATCTCCTTGCCCACCTATTTCTGGATTTGTTCCTGCGGAAAATAGATCCCAGGTGTCTTGGCATTACGGACATTAAGAACACTTGCTCCTTACCTGATGTTTTACTCCTTTCCCAAACATGTCACAACCAGCTCTGTGCAAGATGCCCATTAGGGCCAGGATGCAAATTGCAGTGGTTTTGACATCTCTTTTCTGCATCATTTCACAGCCCAAATCTCTGTGTGATGGCCGAGTTGTTTTTTTTGACTTGAAGTCAGTGTTGCGTGATCTATTTAGATTTTTATTTTGAGAGCTCAGAATTAAATTTGAAAGATGGTACTTTTTTTCTGTAAGTTTAACATGATCATCTCTGGTTAGTTCTGGTCTGCTTATACGTGCACATACCACAAAACCTACAAGACAAATAAAATTTATAAAACTTCAGATTTGGTCAAGCTGGAGGGGCAGTGGAAAAATTACATTGATAACTATTTACTAAATTCTAGAAGCATGATCCTATCCTTCTACATGGGCCATTGCTATTATTATGAGTATTAATATTCATTGTGTTTAGAGATCAGTTTTACCTTCAACTTTAATCTCATTTGGTACAGGAGGTAACTGTAGTTTAGAGAAGTCATAACCTGGCCTCAGGTCACACAAGAATGGTAAGTGACAAGATTGCATTCAGACTTAAGCCGTTCAAGTTAAAATGTCTATGTGTTTTCTGTTAGTAAAATAACTTGGGCAGAATTTCAAGTAGGTGACAACAAAAGTGTGGTTCATAATTTACACCACCGAAATTCTTACAACATTGCCACTGTGGCAGCTGCTCTCAGCAAAAGCACTTATTTTGTGTCGCTGAAACTAGCAAAGGAACGTGGATGATATATAAGGAGACCTGAATGGTAGTGAGGTCAACATAGTCGCTGGCCCTGTATTCCAGCCATTGGCCAACGATTCTGTTGAGAAGTTATAGGACCCCATGTGTAACTAGGTTTCTCCTAGCAGAGGCACATTTTCAAGTGTAAACTTAACGGACCACTGTGTCCATTCTTTCTGAACACAAACGCCCTGCTGGCTAGTGGACCCTAGAGGCTGGATGAAATGCTAGTTCTGTGGCTACTACCTACTAATTGGTAGGTTCTTACTGTGGGACGTCTTTGAAATGCAGTGTATTGAAGTACTTAATTGTTTGGGAGGCAGGCAGATCTACATTCAAATCAACACTCTGTGCTACAGAGGATGAATTATTCTAGAATTAATGCTATCATCTGTAAATTGAGGAACAAGTGGGCATAACTCACATGGAAATGAAATAAGACATGTAAAGTGATTAGCCCAGTGCTCGGCAATAACAATGATCCCACCTGTCAGAATGAGATCTGCCCTTCGGCCTATACCTCTGTAGACCTTGCTTCCAGTAGTAGCTTCTCCCCTTGGCAAACCCTATATGTCCCAGCTCAAGCACTACTCCTATTCCCTCATTTTTCTCCCATTCCACTTAAGTACTTATCTCAGTTTGAGTTCCTATCATGACTTCCTGATGGTAGTAAAGGTTCCCAACTGTCTCTAGAACAGTCTCTAAGATCTTGGGAAGAGCCCCAGTACTGTTTGCTGCACACCTAGAGCCTAGCTCAGGGCAGTGCCCTGGTAAATGTGCATTGTGTCAACAAATTAGTAAATGCCATAAATCCAATATGCTTTTTTTGAAAATGACTCCAATATATATTTAAGATTCATTTATTAGATGCTAAAAAAGACATATTTCAACTTTGTCTGTCTGAGAATAAATTAGTTACTGCTCACATGACTAAAATTCTACAAATTGACTCAAACCACTTTATCTTAGAATCTAAGGATTGGGTAATATCACCTTCAAAGATAACTCTCCAGAGTCTTCACATGCTGTCAGAACTCAGTCAAGCTGAACACAAATTGAAATTGTGGAGAGCATCAAGTGTAGACAAGTACTGGGTGGAGGAGTAGAATTGGGCCAGTTCTCAGGGACAAAGAACTCTTCACTTTTTCCCTGAAGAAGTATTTGGAGGATGTAGTGGAATGATCCCCAGAATGAGAGAGCGGTTCACTAAGCTAACATTCAGAGCCAATCTTCCTCCGTTTTTGTATGTGAGCTGCCGCCACAGCATGGCCACTGACAGACGAGTGGTGTAGGTCCACGCCTGGGAACTGAACCCAGGCTGCTGAAGCGGAGCGCACCGAACCTAACCAGCAGGCCACTGAGGCTGGCCTGAGAGTGGTTCATTTTTACAGCAACTACATGAATAGCTTCTGTATCTTTAGCCTCTTGTCATTTTCAAAGTTCGGACCACAAATGATAGCTAAGACCTAGACAACACAGACAGAGACAGCTCTTATGTGTAAAGAATTCTCACATTTGGGTCACAACATCCCTAAAGCCCAAATTTTCTAGAAAAAGAGGAAATGAGTTTTCCACTGGTCATGAAAACTCCCCAAATATTTCTACTTCAAACAAAAGTGAATAAATGGAGATGTCCAGTTGAGTCTGCTTTTCTTTCTCTTTCTAGTCAAGCTTTCTTCACTGGCAGGTGTGGAAATCCTCGTCCAGAGCAATTCTTTCAAGAGGATCTCTGACACTTGCAGAAAGTCGGAAAGAGGACTCAGGATGCTTATTTAGAGCCAAGGCAGGTTCAATAACCTTGCATAAGAGTCAACCCGCAAAAAACTAACTCAGTCCTGAAGACTTTGGTGTCGGTGCAGGGTTTGTGGGAGACATTCTGTTATTATTAAAACACAGAAAGACCGGGGGCAAAGGAACCTGAATTTTAATACCAATTTTCTCCTGGCTGTGTGACACTGAGCAAGTCCATTGACAATTTTGGACCTCAGTTCCTCATTTATAAAACTAGAATTTTAGGGATTGCCCTGACTGCCTCGGAGACTTCTGTGTTAATGACCTAATATTATACATGAAAAAACTTTGAAAAGTATAAAGCTACAGTTGTTACTACTTATTAATGTTATTGTTGTTGTTATTATTGTTATGTCTTTAATAAATGAGTTTATATTAAACAAAACATTACATGGAGATTGCAATTAAACATATTGCAAACGTCAGCTCTTATATCTACCTAGAGGACATATATTTATTATTCTAAAATTCAACCAGCGAGCAATTTTTCCAGGCATAAGTTATTCTGAAAATGATGAAATCTGAATGTGGCATGTAGTAATTATGATAAACCTGACAGCCTCTACCGGAAAATAGCATAATTGCTGTATCAAGGACTTTAACTAGAGTGAAAATATATCACCACTTTTCTCTCCTCTGAATAGGTACTTAACTACTGAGAGTGGACTTCAATTCTAAAAGAATGTTTTTATAGAAGAAGAAGAATGTTCATGATGTATTGCTATCAATTTAGGTTCAGGCAGTGTTAATTCTTTTTAACTCAGGACCTAGACAGAAATATAACTACAGAATCCATTTGGTGGAGAAAGAACTAATAACTTTGACGTAAATAACTTAAACTAGCCAGAGTTTAAGTCCAGAAAACTTTCCATATGCCTTGCAATATATGTAATAATTGTGATTACTGCTGTGTAAACACAAATTAATTATGTTATAGGGAGAGAATAGAGAAGAAATTCATAGAATCACAAGGTCAAAAGGTCATAGGGGTCCAACCAACCAATATTCTCTTCATACTCACCAAAGATCATCCCAAACTCTGCTTGCACAACTTCAACGAGAGAAAATTTGTCCTCTCCAGAGGCAGCACATTTTTTCTCATACATCCGTGATTTCAAAGAAAATCGTTCTTACTTAGACCTGAAATCTGTCTCCTTCTAGCATCTTCTAATAATTTGAAGCCGTACACAAAAAGTCTAACCTCTCTGCCACATGAAAATCTTTCCAATATTTGCAGGTAGACATTAACAGTTCCTGGATTACCTTCCTCACAGCCAACATCACAGATACCTCTACGAAATTCTTATACAGTCTCAAATGAATCACTTTCAACACCTTGGTCATTTCTCTCTGGATGATTTTTTATATCTCACTTAAAAAATAATGATCTGGAATGCATGCTTTCAGCTTGGATGTTGGAGGTCAGAGTAGGCAAATGTTCCTAGTGACATAGAAAAAGGCAATAAACTCTATTTCAAAAATTAACATTTTAAGCCACTTAGAAGACTATGAAAACAGCAAGGAATTGAGGGACCTAATTTCCAGGGAGAGAGACCCAGTCAGAGATGAGCTCTTGATAACCAGCTCTTTCCCCTGGGATACATTTGCCAATTTTGAGCAAGGCTGGGGATTTGGGTTTGGCCCAGGTAGAAGGCTGTTGCTGGCAGAAAGAAACACCAGCAAGGAGTTTAACAACCAAGCGAGTCTAGAAGGACAAATTGGAAGGCCTCAAACATCCACCTGGTCTTCACTAAACACATTTGCTGAATCCCGAGGCTGCTTGCGAGACCAAGGGCAGGGCTGAGAGCTTCTGCAGCTCAGACTGAAACCTCCTGCCTCTCCCAGTGCTCGAGATGCTCAGATGTTGCAGGAAAACAGTCCTGAAAACAAAACATTCACAAGGTGAAAGCCCTAGAGGGAGTGTGGAATTAACCCTACAGATCAATAACAAACACTGAACGGAGGCACCCGTTGATTATGGATTTTCAGGGGTTGAGAATTCAGGTTTGGCTCTTGGAAAAGGCCATTCCTGAAGGACAACCAGGACAAACCAGGAAATAATTTGAAATTATTTAGAGAACAGGTATGTCTTCCTAGCAAGACATCAAATTAGAAGCTGTTTGAAGATAACCATCACCAGAGTCTCCATAGAATAGAAATATAACATTGCCCAGAATATAACAAGAAATGACTAAACATGCAAGGAGGCAAGACTATATGATAAATAAAGACAAGAAAGAAAGATAAAAAGAAACAATGGAAGCAGACCCCAACATGATTAAGATACTGGAATTAATGAAAATGAATAAAAATGACTGTGAATAATACATTCAAAAATATTGCAAAAGATGAACCAAAGAGGTAATAGACAGTAAATTGTTACCATAAAATTAGAACCTATAAAAAAACTATCCAAATGATAATCTAAATCTAAAATGTGTAATACCTGAAATTTACAAGCTCAGTGAATGAATGTAACAGCATATTAAATGCAGCAGGAGAAAAAAATGTGATCTGGAAGTCAGGTAAGTAGCAAGTACCCAACTGAATAAAAGAATGAAATTACAGAAGACAAAGAAAGCACACAGAAGAGAATGTAATAAAACTATGGGACACATTCAAAGTGAAATTGGAGTCTCAGGAGGAGAAAATGGACAGAAGGGGCCCAAAACAATAGTCAGTGAGATAAGGACCAAGAATTTCCTAAAACTGATGAAAGGCATCAAAACAGAGCTTATGATGATCAGTGGGAAAAAATACAGAGAAAGAATACCTTGGCATATCATTGTAAAACTGCTGAAAACCAAAGGCAAAATCTTAAAAGTATCAAGAGAAAAAAAACACGTCTTCAAAAAAGCAGTAGTAAGACTGACAGCCAACTTCTCAACAGAAAAAAAAAGAAGAAGCCTGAAGACAATTGACTGATATCTTCAAAATATTGAAAGTCCTTCAGAATAAATGCTCTAAATGTACAGGTCATTGTGTGTGCACATGTCTCCATTTCTCTTGGGCAAATAAATAGCTAGGAGTGGAACTGCTTGATTAGATGATGTGTTGGGTTAACTTTATAAGATGCTGCCAAGCTGTGTATATTCATATTCCATGACCCAGCAATTCTACTGACATACAACCAACAGAAACATGTACATATGTTCTCCAAAAGATACGTACAAGGATGGTCACAGCCTTGCTATTTTTAATAGCTGCAAACTGGAAGCACTCCAATGCCAATCAATAGTAAAACAGAAAAATAAATGCTGGCATATTTACCCAATAGAATATTATACAGCAATGAAAATCAATGATCAACAACTATACACAACATTATGGGTAAATATTGCAAATATAATGTTTAGCAATAGAAGCCAAGTACAAAAGAGCACATACTGTATGATTCCATTTCTATAAAGTTCAGGAATAGGGAAAGCTATTAATTCTGTTAGGAGTCAGGAGGAGGGCGGACATTGGCAGGGGCGTGATGGGGGACTTCTGGAATGCTGGACATTTTCGGTTTTGTTTTTTATCCGGGCGCAAGCCACATCTCCTGGAGGAGATGCCACATGAGCCAAGATGTGCAGGTGCAAGAGGAGTTGGTTAAGCAAAAAAGAAGAGTGAGGAGGGTGCTCCAGACCAAGAGAGCAGTGTGTACAACACGTGGAGGGAGACACAGAGGACTGTGGCCTGGAGAAAGCACAAGGTGCCCTGAGGGCCACTGAGACTGTGGAGAGATGCCCCCAGAGAGAGGGGTTTGGTAGAAACTAATCAAGTTGATTGTCAGCCACAGACTGAGGCTTTGATCCTGGTGGGAGAAGCTGCCACTTCAGAGGCGGGTGGGGAGTACGGAAGGATGACATAAACCTAACTGTAAAGACAATTCAGGGCACTGCGTAATAATCAGATATACTTCCTAATAATTTAATGAATTGTCTTCTCTCTCATTAGAGTACAACTTTCTCTTCAGTTGATGGACTGTCTCTAATTTTGTTGCTGTTACATATCTCTCAGGATAATATTCAGCACATTGTAAACACAAAATAAATACCTATGCAATGTGTAATTGCATTCATGCTGGACATCCTTTTACGGAAGACACCGTAATTATTATAGACGCTGACTCTTATTGAGCTCATGCCCCCCCACCACCGCCACAACCCACCTCACCTGGAATACCTGCTACTCATCCTTCAAGTCCCAGGAGGTGTGGTGCTTTGTTCCTTGTGTTCCCACGATGATTTGCTCAGACTTCTTCTATCTAGCACCTGCTTTGCTGTAGTGTATTTTTTATCATTTCACTGTGAACATCATGGCTCATCCATGTGTCTACATCCTGTCCTACCAAAGTGACTGGTACAGAGCTCAATAAACATTTCTGGAAAGAAATATTGCAATCTCTTTACCAGTTTTCAGCAAGATAGTTATATTTATCATTGATTCATAACAAGAGTTATAAATATAAATTTAATATCTGGAAACACCATTAGACTACTTTTTGCCCTCCCAGTCAGGCTTCCTAGTAATGGGATTGTTATAAACTCTAGGCAGCATTTCGTAAACCTATAGTCATGCACAGAAAAATAATTTAAAATAATGATAACAACTGGAGACGATGATGGCATTTTAATCATTTGCCCCATAAGGAAAGCTCTTCTGTCTGGTGTTACCTTTTAGTATTTTTTTTCCTACACGTGAGGCAGGACAGGATCCTGTGATAATCTGTTGATTATGGAGCATTGCAAGGAAGATACATTGAGAATATTCACTAGTTATGCTGATAGCCAAGATTATCATAATAATCTTCAGAAGGAGAGAGTAATTTTTACCAGCAAGCACCCAGTGCTAAAATGATGTTTGCAACATGGGTAAATCAGCTTAACACAGCTTTGCATACCCCGTACTGGCACATTAGAACAGTGGCTTAAAAAAGAACCATTTCTTTAAAGAGTGGATCATAAACTTAAAACAAAAATGCTGTAGCAAACGTTTCTTAGACCAAAAGTCAGGAAAATTATCTCCTCCTCCAAACCATACAGGAAATCATTTAAGAAAGCAACTGATTCATTCAATAAAAATAGAAAGTAGAATCACTCCAACTTAATTATCCCTGTAATTAACCATCCCTTTTCTGTAAGGTTGGGACTCTTTTCTACATGTTAATAAATTATCTCTCTTGTCATACCAATTATAAAAGATTTATTTCTACATTTCTAAGTTAATTATGAGAATCGAGTTCTAAATTTCAAAGTTATCTAATTCTTTAGTTATCTGTAATAATTTTCAAACTTTTCTGTTGCAGGTTTTTTTTTTAATCTCATCTAATTTTAGCTGGCATTTAATTATGCTCGAAGACTGATTCTTTTTCAGGTTTAGTCTTGGATTCGATTTTTGCTTTTTTAATGACCACCATATGTTGCACATTTCGTGAGTCCTACTGTGTTCTTGAAGGGTCTGATGTCATTAATGCTGATTCTATAAAAAGAACAGCATTTGAGATGCCAAAAGGAAAAAAATTTCTTCATGTGAAGAGAAAAAGATTACTACACAGATTATTACAACAGAAAAAGGTTTTATAGTGGTGAACTCGGAAATGCCGCAAAGGCTCCAAATGTTAGAACACTAACAGTAAGCTTTTAAAGCGAGCACTCTAAACAAAAACAATTTAACTTTTGCTAACAAATTTTAGTCCATAATTAAATTGAGGGATGCCTATATTTATCTTGTTTCATCTTCAGTTAATTCATCAACATATTTCTTTATTTTCTTAGGTACCCTAAGAACCACTTCTTTCTATGGATGCCCGGTGTCTCTGACCATTGCTTTAATAATTTAGGCCACTCTTTACCATCTAGATTATTCATCATTTATCTAAGATCTAACCTACTGACTAAGCTAGTAATTTTTGAACTCTTCCCTTAAGATTCAAGTAGAATGTACGGGACTTAAGGATAAGGATGATGCTTCACTCAGTGTTACCCTCTGTTGTGCCCAATACAGCACCTTAAAAATAAAAAGCATTTTTATTAAATGAACTTAATTTCATTGAAAATCATTTATACTTTTGCTTCAGACTGTGATTATAGGCTCATATCTTAAGACTGGTGTGTAGATGTCAAATAAAATGTGCTTTGTCAGAGACAAATAGTTACATTGAGACAGGAATGGAAATAGCACTTAGTTACTGTTTGGCTTGTGCCCCAAACACTGTAATGGATCCATACATATGCTGTATCCTAAAATCTTTACAACAAATGTGAGAGTCAATATGAATATCTCCCTTCTACATATGGGAAACTAAAGTTCAAGATGATAAGTGCCTTGCCCAAAGCTGTATGCTTTAGCAGATCCAGAATTTAGGCATATGCTGCACATTCTGTCTCCTAAGCCAATATTTCTTTGGATTGTAGAAACTTCTTTCCCAATATAAGTGCAAATTTGGAAAGCACAATGAAAAATGTGGTTACTGATACTCCAAGGAAAAATAATGACTCATTTGGAAAGTGTCCCCTTGCATAACTGCTCTTTGAGGAGACAGGCTGTTGCTGGTGAAACAGGAAGCAGCATCCCTTCCCACTGGACCACACAGTTCAATGTTCTTCATAGTCTCCAGTACTCTAAAGTAATCATCACTGGCTATTAGGAAAATGACGGTATTTCAACAAAAATTTCTTTGTGACAAACGAATAAACCAAAAGAAAAAGGAAAGAAGAAAATGAAAATGTTCCAATTTGAGAAAAATAATGTAATGAGTACTGCATCTTTCATATAATTTAGGAAGGAAAGAAAATGAAAATGCTATCTCTTTCAAACCGTTTTCTGAGAATATAGGTCCTCATTTCAGAATCGTAATCAGGCACGATTTTGTAACAAGACAGGAAAATCAACCCTGATAGGACATAATCTACGCAGCTCTATCCCTACCTATCAACAGCTTCTCACATTTTCTTTTTTCTTCTTTCTCTCTTTCTTTCTTTCTTTTGCTCTTTCTTTCTTTCTTCCTTCCTTCCTTTCCTTTCTCCCTCCCTCCCTCCTTCCTTCCTTCCATCTTTTTAATAATTACCAAAATATCATAAAATCATATTCCCTGAATGATTAGAAAACCCCTACAAATATTTCCCGAGAGAGTGTTTTTCATTTGTCTGACAATCTATTCACTAAACCACTTACTATTTGGGGGATCTTGGACCAATTACTTAGCTTCTTTCAATCTTTAGTTTTCCCATTTGTAAAACACAAGATGACACAATGACGAGGATGACAGCAATGATAATATTGTCCCCTATTTCACAGAGGTGATGGGTGTGTAAACCCCAGTACAGGGCTGGCACAAATGACTCCTCTATAAATCTATCACAGAAGGCAGGAAAGGAGAAACGCCCTTAAAATCAACGTTACATGGATAATTTTAAAAATCATTGCATAAAGATTTGATAAACATGTGTTAAGTAATGTTTAATGCTTTATATAGTGTCTTCTTAAGTTCAAAGTCAATATCTAGCAAGGTCTGCACAGAAGCTTCCAGATTTTATTTCCCCATAAGTTTTGACTGTGAGCTCAACATTTCCATTGAGCTGAACACGGTTACCATTGATAGCCACTTAAAGCTACATTTTTTACCTAGTTTCAGAAAAGAAAAGCCTAATAAAATCTAGAGAGTGGTAGGTTATCATAATGTTAGGAAGCACATATATCCTCGGTGAAAATAAATTCATGTGAAGACCAGTCTGATGAAAACCCCTGTACCGAGGCATAGTGTGTGACGGTCACTCTCTGTGGTTCTCCATCAGTCAAAGTGAGAAATTACCTCCACACACGTTGTATCTGAAGGAGCAAATCATTCCATACAGCTGCATGCCTTTTTAAGCTTTTTTATATGTAATTGCAATATAGAGTGCAATAAAGATCAAAATTTTTAATACTAATTACACTCTTTTACTATTATCTTATCTAGCACCAATAAACTGAACACAATCTTGTAGTAACTAAACTGGAATCCCATATGTGGTAATTACTAACCTTACTCATAAATTGTCAACTAAAGGAAAAAAATTGTATATTATTTATCTCTAAATAAAAACAATTCATTCAGAGGTATCAGTTCATTTTTCTACAATAAGACAGAGAGAAAAAATATTTTCTTGGCTTTATCTATGATACAGAACTTTTATAAGCTGATATGTAAGGGAATTTCCATTCTAACACAACTCAAGCATATTCATCAATACACATTTATCTGAAGTTTTTACAAGAAGCAGCTGGTAATGGAGAGTTATGCAGCTAGGTCTACAAAGTCAAAATTAACCCAAATTTATACTCTGGAACCAGAGGTCGAGCTCTCCAATTTCTCACTGCAATATTCTCTTATATATTAGGAATGCTCTCATCATGGTTTCTGGTTGGTTGGTTTGGTTTGGTTTGGTTTGGTTTGGTTTCTGGTGTGTATGGCATAATTTATTGGGAGGTTAGCCCCCATTTAAAGGCAAAGAGGAATCCTGCAGGCAAGTTTCTAACACTAAAATCCAAATACGGGCAAACATCAAAGTGTGAGAAAACTGTCTCTTGAAATAGTTCAGATAAAAGTTCAAAGATATTTAAATAGTAGTTGAAGCCTGTAGGACTTTAAGAAAGCCGCGCCTCTGTAAGTTTGAGATTTGCTCAATTTGACCTACAAATGGGAAGGAAACTTTTCTAAAAAAGAAAAACTTGTAGAGATTTACCTCTGTGGATCAAAACTATCCTCTAAATTATGGTCTCTGCCCAATATCACATTTGGAGATGGAAAGATGGAATTTGAAAGAGAAGGAATGGAAAACGAATGGGCTGGGGGTCTTTGCTGCAGGCGCTGAGCAAGGTGCTTCCCTTTTTTGGTCTAATATAGTCCTCCCAATATAATGGTGGAGCTGGTACCATTACTTCAGTTGAGGGGTAAGAAAACTGAGGTCCAGAGAGTTTGGGTAGTTTCCTCAAAGCCATGCAGCTAATAAATGACTGCATATGCACTGACTCATTCCACTTTACATTTACGTGGACTGTATTTTTTAGGTAAAGCATCCCCATTTTCTTGACACATACAAACAACCAATTTTTCCAGCATTGTTTATTCTACTGAAATGGCAGCCTTTCTCCATGATTGTGTAATGCATTTGTCAGATCAATACTCTATATATGCATTGGTCTGTGTTGTAGGCTGAACTATGTCCCCAAAAAAGATATGCTCAAGTCCTAACCCCCGAAAACTGTGAATGTGACCTTATTTGGAAATAGGATTTTTGCTGGTGTCATCACAGTAAGATGAGGTCATAACAGATTAGGTGGACCCTAGTCCAAAGACCGGTGTCCTTATAAGAAGAGGGAAATTTAGACACACAGTCACAGAGGGAAAGAGGGTCACAGAGGGCAGAGGTTAGAGTGATGTGTCTACAAGCCAAGGAATGCCAAGGATTGCTGACAACCACCACAAGCCAGGAGAGGCAAGGAGTGTTCTTCCCTAGAGCCTTCAGAGGGAGCATGGCCCTGAAGACATCTTGATTTTGGACTTCTAGATCCCAGAAATGTGAGAGAATCCATTTCTCTTGTTTTAATCCACCCAGTGTGTGGTACTTTGTTCTGACAGTCCTACAAAACTAATACAGTCTGATTCTGAACTCTTTATTCTACTCATTTCCTTATGTGTCCATTTCTGTAATAATACAACATTTCCTTAATTACTATGGATTTATAATAAATTGTGATATCTGAAAGGGCAAATCCCTCAACCTTGTAATTTTTCAATATTTACTAGCTCTTCCTGGCCTTCTGTTCTTCCGTATGAATTTTAGGATCAGTTAATGTAGGTCTATGAAAAACTTGCTTTAGATTTTGATTGAAATTTAATATAATCAGGAGACTAATTTGGGAATATTTAATCTATTCCCAAATTATATATTAATATATAATAATATATTAATATAATTAATATATTTAAGGTAAAATATTTTCTAGCTATGAAAGTGGGATGAATCTCCATTTATTCAAATATTCAGTAATATTTTGTAATTTTCTCTATAAAAAATTTACACATATTTGGTAAATTTATTCCTAGAGCCCTATAAATATTGTTGAAACTGTGAATGGGTTCTTTGTTATAATGGTTATGACTAGTATATAAAAGAACTATTGATTTTTGTGTGTTGATCTGGTCTCAGCAAATATGCCAGATTCACTTACTATTGCAGGCCGGTGGATTATTTTGGATTTGTCCATAGCAATCTTATCACCTGCAGATAAAGACATTTTAGTCTCTCCATATCCAATTTTTATACTTCTTTTTTCTTTTCTTTAAAATTTAGTAGAAGCAGTGATAATGGGCATCCTTATATTATTTCTGACTTTGATGGGGTGAATCTAAATTGTCACCATTAATTATGAGGTTTTGTACAGGCTTTTTAAAAAAATGAATACACATTATCTATTAGAAAGTTTCTTTCTATTAAGAGCTTTTTTAAAAAAATAACAAATGTGCAAACAAATCCGTAATATCCACTCATTCCAAAATTCCCAGAAAAATGTAAACTTCTATATGTTTTCTTTATGGGTACAATTTTCCAACCTCTCAGTAAAGCTGATGCTCTCCTCTGGGGTACCCTTAAGTCCTGCACAATTCTAATTTCTAATTCTTCCAATAATAGGGATGCTAAAAAACAAGCAAATATTTAAAGCAGTATTTGGCTATGTGAAACCAGAAATATTTGTCTCAGGAAACCCATGCACATTTCAGATGTTCCTAGCAGAATAAAAAATACGCATAACACTATGTTGTTGATTGTGTGAAATTTAAGGGGAAAAACACACAGATATTTCCCCAAGAAACCAATAAAGCAGGATGCATGCATGTATTTTCACCTTCCCTTCAAAGGACTCAGAAGAGCTGTCAATAATTGAGATGTCCTCAGAAATGTAGAAGGTATTTTTACTTCATTTGAAACAATGAATTTTTTCAATTAAAATTATTTTTAGAGCTCATATCATTTTATAAAATATTTTTTACTACTTTAAAGAGAGTTAAATCAGGTCCACCAGCATTTACTGAGAGCCTGCCTTGTGTGGTGCACTACCGGGATGTGAAAGATTCAAAGATGTAGAAATCCTTCTCCTTGAGGCGCTCATGATGTTAAGAAGAAGAAGGGTTTTTTAAGTTTTTTAATGGTAAAATTATAACCGACTTGCACAACATACTCAGAACTATAGGAACTCACTGAAGAAAAGTACAGTTGTGTTCAAGGACAACCAGAGGATGCTACGTTGGAGAAGCGCTCAAGGGAAGAAGGAAGCTAAAGAGATGGGAGGAATTGGATCAGGAGAGAAAGCACCTGGAAGAAAACAAAGCAAGAATCGTCCAGGATGTGAGTGTCAGGAGACACCACAAGACAAATGACATTCAGTAATACCTCCCCTGACATGCCGAAATACACTACCTATATTTTGCACCTATGATGTTGCTTATATTTCTGATAAGACTTTTCCTAGTGTGTAGCACAGTCATTTATTTCCAGATTTACCTTCTAGACTGATATCATCCAGGTATCCTCCACACACGATTCTGGCATAATAAGTGGTATTTGGTGGACTCTCAAAAACTATCTAGCTAATGGAATGATGAAAGAATAAACAAGCTATTATACTTTAAAAGAGAATTTCCATATTTAAGTCAGCTTTGGAAAGACTTGTCTCATAGATCTAGGATAAAAGCAAAACCCAGAAATGAAAAAAAATAGCTGGAAAGCTCTCTAAGTAACATAAATGTGGGTTGAGAAGAATAAGGGCTAGGATAGTAGCTAAAAGAATGGAGAAGAGGGAATAAAACCAAGAAATATTGCAAAGGAAATTTAGAGTTCTGTGACTAACAGCCAAAGGGAGACATAGACATGGAGACGTTGTTGACCCAGCTCAGTTATCTTGAACAGGAATGAGGAAGTAGAAGCAGGAATAGGAAGCTGGAGGGTCGTTCACCCAGCTCAGGCTCCCTGAGCAAGAGTGGAGGAGTAGAAGCAAGAGGAAGATGGGGAGGTCGTTAAACCAGCTCAGGCCCCCTGAGCAGGATTGGAGAAGTAGAAGCAGGAAGAGGAAGGTGGAGAGGTTGTTGACCCAGCTCAGGACCCTGAACAGGAACGAGGAAATAGAAACAGGAAGAGGAGGGTGCAGAGGCCCAAATGATATTGGCTATTGTGTTGTGTTCTTGGCTGCATAATAAATTAGCACAAACGTAGTGCCTTGAAACAACGGTTATTCTCTCACAGCTTCTGTAGGTCAGAACTCCGGGCAGGGCAGAGCTGAATTCTCCACTCCAGTGTCTTACCAGGGGGCAAATGTTTTACAAGAAAAGGAAATCACTGCCTCTTTTTGGTTGATGGTCTAGCATCAGCTAGACAAGCTTGAGAATGCCAGGGAGGCAGACAGACCTGTGAGCAGTGACATTCTTACAGTCAGGGAGCCCAAGAAGTGGTTTGTTTGTTTCCAGAGACAGGCATTGTCACCTTCCCGACTGGCCCTTGTCCTCACTGAGGAGCACAAGCAGCCTCCACACCAATCATGGTAAATAATAGTGACAAATTATTGATTTTATGAATATTTTTTGAATTCTAGTTAAATATCAGGTTCTGTACTTATTCTGACCGCACATTCCCAAAACTGATCTCTGAATCTCCATCCCCAAGCCTGCTCTGCCCACAGCCTTCCGCCTCGCATTTGTGGGCAATTCCGACTGCCAGTGGCCCACGCCAAATAAGTCAGAGTCATCCTTACTTCCTCTCTTCCTAACACACCCTTCTTTCACCCATTCTGTCATGAACTCTTGTTGGCTCAGCCCAAAACTCCTTCCAGAATGCAGCCACTTCTCTATAACTTCCTGCTCATAACCACCATCTCTCACCTGGATTACTCTGGCAGCCCCCATTTCTGCCCTTACCTCTGTAATGTCTATTCTCAAAACAGCCACCAGAGCCTGGCTTTCAAACCTGAGCTATATCATTTTACTCCTGGGCTCAAAACCCTGCAGTAGCATCCAGAGTGGCCACTAAAGCTGCAACCCTGACAAAGGCCCCACACCCATTACCTCTTGGACCCCTTTACTGGCTTCTCTCTCCCTCCAGCCACACAGGCCTTTCTTCTGCTCCCACCTTAACACCCTTTTGAACACTGATGTTCCCAGCTCTCCACGAGGCCAACACTCTCACCTCCCTCCAGTCTGTGCTCAAACGTCAGCTTCTTGGCGAGTCTAACAGACACCTCCGTTTAAAATTGCTTTTGGCTTCCCCCAAATATTCCCGACCTGTATACCCTGTTCTACTTTCCTTTATTCCCCTTTCACTCATGACTTCTCAGAAAATTTACTTATTTGTGATATATATTGTTTATTTTCCTTTCCTTCCCATCATCCCCTTTCTCCAGAGAAAATACAAATTTGGAAAGGGAGAGGGGGTATGTCTTTGCTTCCCTGATGTATTTCAAGTGCCTAGAACTGTATCAGGCATACAATAGCACACAACGAACATTTGTTAAGTAAATAAATAAAAGCTCTTTGCATAAATTAACCCATTTAATTCTCACAACAACCTAGTGAAATATGTGCTATCAGAGTGCACATTTTGTAGACCCCAAAGTGGAACCCAGAGAAGTTAAATATGTATGTTGCCTCGAGGACCACGTGGCTACTTAGCAACAAATCAGGAATTCACAGCAGGTCTGTGGGCCTCCAGTGCTCAGGACGGATGTCCTACACTGGTCAAGTTCTCTGAGGTCTTATCAACAGAGCAGAAATGTGCAGCAAACTGGAATTCAGGTTTCCCTTGACTCTTTTCTTTCTAATTTCATCAAAGTACACATCCCATGCATCAGTGTCTTAGTTATCAATTAATACTTGTTAAATCAGATGAATGAATTAATATGTGGGATGCACATACAAGCTTGACGTGGAATAGTGCTGGCAGGTTTCTAACCCCTGACCCGTGGAGCAACCAGCCCTACGCTTCCTCCACGTTTAACAGGTTCATAGTCAACCAGGCAACTAGCCAGAGGTGGACGTACTGAGATCACCACCACACAGAAATACCTGTCTATCACTTTAAAAAAGAAAATAAGAAGAATATCAAGATGACCTACCGAATGAGCCAAAACAAATAGTTCAATGTTGTTTAATGGAACATGAACAAATGAAAAAAAGATAGTTCTCCTCTTCTAAATTAATATGGTTGTGTTCTGTAGATGCTACTGATTAAAAATAGTGCTCAGAGCCATTTAATTGGAAGGCAGTGAGGCATCTGAGTCAATATCCTTCTATGGATTCCACTGAGCGTTAGGAAATACAAAACATTCAAGCTGGAGGCGTTTTCTCGAGCTACCTGAAAGCATACATATTTTTTCTATTAAAAAGAGAGGAAGTTTTGTTATTATTTGAATAGAGTTAATTTATGAAAAACAGCTGAAGTATCCGGTATGGATTTGTAAAGCCCGTATTTAATTAGGGCATTGTAAGTTCGGGCATGTAAAAATCAAGCCATTCATTTCCATGCAGAAAATAGTATGGGCAATCGTTATGTATAAACATTAAACTATCTTTTAAAAAGGTATTTTGATATATTAATATTCACTAATTTCAGCTGGAGGTAAGAGAATGTTTTTCATTTCTTTAAAGCAAGAAAAGGGGGTTCATGCACCCCTCCAAATGCCCTGGATCATTAACTTGCTTACAGCAATAAAAAATGCCAAGCTCGCCGACAAGAGCACTTGGTTAGAAATCACTCCCTGAAGCTCTTTTTCTAATCAGACAAAATAAATCCCACCTGGGCACATGCCAGCTGTCTTCAGAGACCCTGGATGACCCTTCTCCTTCCTTCCAGCAGTCCACCAGCAATAGTCAGTCTGAATCTGATTGTGATCCTGGGACATATAGCAGGCTCCCTGCAAGATCTCAATGCTCCCTATTCTGGACCCAAATTTCCAAACTTTCTCAAGCATGAGGGCACCTTTGGACCATCAAAAATTGTCACATTCTTTATATAATGCCTACATTATTAGGACCTGTAACTGAAAAAAATAGATGACAAAGAACTAGTAAGAATCCAGTAATAATCTTGCATGTTTTCGTACTTGTTAATTACACCACCACACAAATAGATTTACAGAAAGTAGAAGACAGAAGTACAAGACTTTGTTCTGTAGATGATGTCTGCTGCACACACAGACCTGTTGGATTCTGATAGGAGCTCATCGTCTGCAGCCCACCCAGAGGGACCCCAAGTCCATGAGGGAAGCCATGTCACAGGAAGGAAACCAGAGACTGAAGAACTGAGGGACATTGGGTGACATTCCTCAAGTTCTTTGTTCACAGCCTCTCCTCTACATGAACAGAGCTAAATGTCTCCTGTATTTTGGAAACAAACCACAGATAAATCTGTATTAGCAGGATTTCCTTCTCCCCTTTGTGGACTAATATTACACCTGAACCAAAAGGAATGATTAATATTGGGATGTCTGGCCACTTTGGAAGGCGTAGAGGAGACATGATTTTGACTAGACTCCTTCAATAACATAGGCACTAACTTCTTCCCTATATGGATAAGAGAGGTCGTCCACAGGAAATTTTTCCCATCTCCTGAAGGTCTACCATTGGTAGGAATGGGTACAATGTGGCCATAGGGGCAATAGGGCCCCATTTCCTCATTACTGCATAAAGATCAAGGAAATGATTGGTGACAGTAGCAGGCATTTCCTAGTGAAATAAAAATCTACTCCTAGAAACACACTCTTAAAATATTAACTTGTGTGTTGATACATGTACAAAAACACCCTATTTTCCCTGGGTTTCCTGGACTGCATTTATAGATGAGAGGCAAATCTAAATAATCACCATGATATGTATTACAGGTGTAAAAACAAAGATATTAATACAATGTCTTTATCAGTCACCACCCAGAATTATTCCTGAGTTTAGGATAGACATCCTGGTGCCGAAAAAGGAAAATGAAACAACAGAAATAAAATACTGCAGGCTTTCTAAGGCAACCTCACTGTGAAGACCATAAACAGGATAATTCAATGTTGATTTGTTGGTAGAAAAACTATAGATCTTGATTATGTGACTTTTTGCCATGAAGCTAAAGACAACTTAAATGTGTCAAAAAGAATCAGGCAATATTTGCTTTCATAAGATCTGTCCAGTAAACTTTCATGCTATGTACATCCTCTTTTGTTTTCCTCCTCATTATTTTCCCTCAAAATTCAGCTGTGTTTAGAACGAAAGATACTCAAAACTATTGTTTAGAGTGTTTCAAAACACAGTGGGAAGGGGGGGTTTACATATGTGCCTGTGAGAAAGAGGGAACGAAGGAGGGAAAGAGAGAGAGAGAGAGAGTTTCAGAGCAGAGAAAATCAAAAGCTGAAGAGTCTTCTTCTCTAAGGTCCTTCTAAATATTCTTCTAAATATTCTGAGCTGTCTCTGGACCATGGAGCAATTAGGCTAACACTATCATTTTGTTGTCCCTTTTGTCCCTGAAGCCTATTCTTTAACATGTGTCTAAATAATTTAATTTATGGATGGGATGCTGAGCAGGTTCAGTGAAAAAGGGGCAGGAATCCTATGAATCTTAATGTCTGACACTTTACTATAACTCCTTCCACATTAATAAGAGGGATTTGCTAGTCTTTTTTTAAAACATCCACAGAAGTCAGTAGCCTACAGCTACTGATGATAATAGCTGGATTAGTTTGCATTAAATGCTTCCATAAATGATGTGCAAAAGTGCTATTATTTCTGAATATGTGCAAGACAATTTTGAATAGCATTAACTCAGCTAAAACAAAGAGGAACAGACATTTTAATTTACATTATAATTTCACAGTGAATAAAGTTGAACCAGCTAGAAACAATAAAATGACAAAAACCTTCCATAATTATTAAATGTGGTTTCCACCGTTAGAATTTCTTCTTTAAGAGAATTGACATTTTATCAGGAGAATGTCCTCATCCATTCATTAGAAAGAGCACTGGAAAACAGAAAGTGATTTGTATTTCAACTAAAATGTATTGAGCACCTATGAGAGCTAGTTATCATACCAGGCAACATATGGGTGGGGTGGGAAGTAGGTGGGAAGGTTAAACAAGAACAGGAAATGAGAAAAGTCCAATGAAAGAGGAGAAAAT
The DNA here is from genome assembly GCA_031878705.1 of Tapirus indicus. NCBI lineage: Eukaryota > Metazoa > Chordata > Mammalia > Perissodactyla > Tapiridae > Tapirus > Tapirus indicus. The sequence continues at coordinate 3,410,916 of CM062923.1, read as the reverse complement.
ATAAATGATAGAAAAATAGAGTTTAAATTTAACCACACATTAAATGTTGCTTGCTATCATCAAATAAATACACAGTAAAATCTCAATCAGAACACTAAGGAATTCTTTCTAATTAAATAAAGATGGATCTTGGGGCTGGTCCAATGGTGTAGCAGTTAAGTTTGCATACTCTGCTTCAGTGCCCCAGGGTTTGCAGGTTCAGATCCCAGGCACAGACAGACACACCACTTGTCAAGCCATGCTGTGGTGGCATCCCATATAAAGTAGAGGAAGATGGGCATGGATGTTAGCCCAGGGCCAGTCTTCCTCAGCAAAAAAGAGGAGGATTGGCAAGGGATGTTAGCTCAGAGCTGGTCTTCCTCACAAAAAAATAAAATAAAATAAAGATGGATCTTAAAATACTGTTTTAACCCATGTTAATGAAGGAAAGATGTGCACTGATCAGCTTTCTTGACCAAATCTAATTTTAAAAAATCATTTATAATTGACAATTGAATATCATTGTCTTAAATATCAAACATGTTCATTCCAAAATGTAGAAAATGTTAGAGATTAGACAAGTCTAGGGTAGATTCTATAAGGAGAGCTTTGAAAAAAATCCATTTTATCAATTCATTATGTTAGGATTTGTTTCTCTAATCTGTAAGTGTTGTATTTGTTTTTCTTTTTTTTTTAAGAAGAAACATACGATGGAAGAAAGGGAAAGAAACAAAGAAAAAGAGAAATAAAAGAAAAAAAATCAAAAGCTTAATTAGGGATTCTAGGGAGAGGGGTTGGTGGCATAGTTCTGAATCTTCCCAAATCACCACATAAAAGCAGACAAGTACTAGGATAATAAAACCCAAAACACGCATACAACATTTACACTAAAAGTGTAAGATAAGGCACCCCTATGAAAACCTAAAGAGCAGCAAATGGGTCAAATCACCATAGCTACATAATCTATGTGATCAGAAGCTGCAAGTGGAAGCAGAGGAAGACAAAGACCATGTCAGCTAACCCACTATCCGGTACCCATGGTAAAATCCACAGTCCAGACCAAGAACAGCAGAAGGGGCCAAGAGTGGGTGCTGCAGACTCCAATTCATGGGACAAAACCCTGCTCTGTGAAGACACTACTGAGAGGAGAAGTCAAACTGAGCAGGACAAAGACAATACAGACAAAGAAAGAAGAAGGTAGAGACAAAAGGGAGTTGAAATCAAAGGAGGCAGATCTCAGAATGTATGCCACCATATTTTTTAAATTTATTTTTAAGCCCTAGTAAAATATACACAATCATTTTTAAGAATGTAGTTCAGTGGCATTAAGTAGATTCACATTGCTGTACAACCATCACCACTACCCATCCACAGAACATTTTTCATCTTGCAAAACTGAAACTCTGCATTCACTAAATAACAATTCCCCATTCCTCCCTCCTCCCAGCCCCTGGTTCCCGCCATTCTACTTTCTGTCTTTATGAATTGGACTACTGTAAACACCTCATAAGAATGGAATCATACAGTATTTGCCTCAAGGCCAGGAAAGCCAGACTAAGGACTTGTCATTAGACTCTGCCTGCAATACCTACAGATTTGGGTGAATTCCTCTCTTCTTTTGATGTTTCCCAAAATATCCTGGGATTCTGGCACCTGCCAAAGAAGTAACCTTCTTTACTCACCTGGTAAGTTTGTTAGGAACCCTGTAAGCAAGGTACCAGGCCAATATTTTCAAGTGGCTTTATTATGGAATCATAAGGAACAATCTTTGTTTCTCAGAAGCTGTCTGGTCATATCTGAGTCTATGTATGCTTTTTCAAATATGACATTCAGCCAAAGCCTTGGTAATATAACCAATGATTTCAATTGTGTCCTGTTATGAGGGGAACAGATTCTTTTTGAAATTATGCAAATAATTATATTGTCATGAATATAAGAGTACTCATTCATCAAGAGTTTCTAAATTGGAAGGGTCAGATAGGGAGAAAAAGATAAATGTTTCAATTCTGCTTACAAATTGCTATAAGTCATAGTTCCTTGAGAAAAAGGTTTCCTTAAATCTGAAAAACAAAACATTTTAAAAAATCAGCAATGCTTCAAACAAAAAGTCATAAAAACTATAATCATCCTCATCAGTTCATTTAGTTCTGTGTAATGGATTCTTGATCTTTCATTAGCAGTTCCTGAAGTCATCAGTTTTTCCATTAGAGTTCTGTAATTTTTTACCCAGCTCAGTTTTATAATCTGAAAGCCTATCAGAAACCTGCATTCTAGAGCAAGTGTCAGAGCCCTTTTCATGAATCTCTCTGAACATGAAACACATCTGAAAAAACGTCAGAATAAAACAACCGGCTGCAAATGACAAAAACATTCAAAAATGACAACTGACCAAGACACTTGGCTATTTCTCTGACATACAACACTTTGAGATAATAACTAGAATTTTGACTGACAACTGGGACAGATAAGAATTTTAGGAATGTTACATAACTTTTAAAACACTTATATTAATAACATTTATTTACATAGTATAACCTAGGAAGGTTTATCATTGTTTATTTGATAACCTTTCTCATGTAATTTAACATACCAAATAAATTTAATATTTTTTTCTTTATAGAAAGAGAGAATAAATTCTTTGAGAAGTCCCAGGGCTGATTAGGAATTCTTAAAATTTCTTTTTTTAAGTCAAAAGAAAGACTAATTTGGGGGGAAGTTCATCAAAAAAAATCAAAAAGTTTTAAAATGCTCAGTCAAATAGGAAACAATGTTTAGTTATTCATTCAATCAAGGTGACAACAAAAGATGTCAAAGGGAAACAGAGAGTTAAAACAGTCCAAAAAACCCTTAATAGAGAGACCTCAGACCTTTTGAATATAGGGAATTATTTTAACAAAACATAAGTTTTCTGTCCATTAGGTAAACTTGCACAAAGGTAGACAAAAACCCTTTATAGCCTTTTTATCAACAGCAGACCAAAGTTCAAGAAAATTATCTTTTTAAAAGAGAAAGCCAAATTATAATTTTGTACCAGTTTACTTTTGATATTGAAACTTATTCACTCAATTGAATTTATTTTAATCTCAGCCAACTTGACCATGCACAAAATCCCTCAGGTTTTATCTCCACAAATCTTCTGTAACTTACTTTTTATATTTAGAATTTGTCCCATGCTATCTTTCCTAGTACCTTAGGACAGAAAAAAATTTTCAACAAGACAAACAAAAATATTTTTATCCATTATACTTTCTTTACTAAAAACAGAAATTTTACTTTTCTTGTATACTTTCTAGAAATATGTTTTCTCATAGAAAATTTCTCAGCATGCACAAAACATGTTTATCAATAAATCTAAGCATCTCTCAGTTTCTCTGAGACAAGAAACCAAAGGCAGACAAATCTATGCATAGAAATCAATTTTTAATATTTTATTTTATGTGGGAATGACCTATATACTCAACAAATTTTTATCATTTAACTTAATTTAGCAAAACTCTAAAGTTTTAAGTTACCAGAAAGATTTTGGAAGCTATTTTAAATACACATGCCATAAAATATAGTTATTGTTAAAAGTTTATCCATAAACTCTTATTTCATTTATATCCAAACCATTTGTTTTTTACAATCACATTTAGATTATTCACAAAAACTTTATGTGACACTAAGCTCTCAGCCATCATCTTAAGTTGTTTCAAGTACGTATATCAGAACACATAATTATTGTTAAAAAGTTTTCCCAAAAACTTTTACCTTTTTTACATCTACCATTTTTTTACATCAGTTTGCCTGTTTCTAACAATTACTTAGATTGTCTATCAAAGCTTTATGAGACATCAGGCAAAATCAGCTATTATTCTAAGTTGTTATTCTTGCCGACAAATTTTGTAACAGAGATAATCTGAGTTTATTTGACTTATAAAGGCTGCATGTTTATATCACATCCCATGCTGATAACTCTGAGGACAAGTCTATTTTAATTAAACCAACAAACTTAAACAAGTTTTTATTTAACAAAGGTCATTTTATATCATGCGAACTTGAAAGACATCTGGGCTAGTTTTTATTACATTTAGAAATAATTTATTAGGTGTTTATTTTAAGTAAATTAAATAGAGCTCTCTTTAGAAATCATATCATCTGGAAACACATACATAGACATGTGGACAATCACAAACAGAGATCTTTAAAATTTTAGCAACGTCTCAGGCATCAAATTCAAAAGAATGCTGACTCTAAATTGTGACCTGTTCAGATGGCCAGAGACTTTTGCTAAAGATTCTTTCTTTTTACTGTAGAATCCTTTCTTTATAGCTGGTTTTAAAGTCATTTTATCTTTTAGAAGCTTTTGTTTATTAATCCAAGAAAGTATTCCATTATGAGAGGTTTCAAATCCTCTTTTTAAAGCTGGACTTATCAGAAACAAAGGTTCCCCAAAATGCCCACCACAATTTTAAAATATCTCAAAAGTTTACTTATTTCCACTTGTTCAATTTTAGGTTTGGAATTTTGGGGAAGTTGAAGTAGGGGAGCTCAGCAAGAGAGGATGAAGGAACAGCAGATTTGGTCTCGTTTCCCTAGCATGGTCTCTGGTGCAGCTGTTCTTAATTCTTTTTCTTAAAGAGGCAATACAGGATTCTTGATCTTGTTTAGAAGCCTCGAAAATTAATATGGCCTCCTATTGGTTGTTTCATTTTTTATAGCTGCCTTTTTCCACTTGTATATGCAAATACACCAGTTTGGGTAAACTGAAATGGCCCCATTTTGGCCGTTTCCTCTCTGGAGTCTAAAGAATATTGTGGTCGTGTGGTGTTACAAAAGAAAACCGTTTTCTTCTTGGACATGGGCTCATAGCTGAAGTCAGCCCATTTAGCCAAGAGGCAGCCCAGAGGGCTTTTCTTGGGGACAGATGGAGTTCCCCCCATCTCAGAACTGTAAACACATAGACACCAATGGGATTCCAACAGAACAGACAGTGAGACGGGATCCCAAACAGAACAGACAGGTGCAACCAACAGATTCTGGGTAGTCCTACAACTGTGACTCTTGTTAGTTGGCACCCAGGCTCAGATGAGGACATCCCTCCAGGATTTCTCCTGCAAGAGACAGGGAGTTCATGGCAGGCCTGGCCCAGGCGACTTACCCTACTTCAGACACACATCTGCTGTTCCCATTTTCCATTTCAATTCCATCGAAGGTGTGATGAAGGCAGCTGGAGCTTGAAGGGGGCACAGAGGGACTGTCCCTTGGAAGAAAAGTTCCCAGGCAGCTGCTGGGACTTTCCCAAAGTACTTCCTGGGGTCTGCTAGCCACAATCAGAAGGCAAGTCCTGGTGGAGTCGCCAAAAATTGTTACCAAGCAATGGGCTCGTTCCGCTTGATGTGAGACCAGCCAATAAGTTAGAGGCAAGTCAGTGGAATAGACAAGGTTTATTCATTTTTTTCTAGCACAGATGGAAGGTGGCAGACTGACATCTTCAAAGCGCATCTTCCCAGAACAAAGACTACAGGCCAGTTATATGGGGGGGGAGGATGTGCAGACATGCATGTAACTATATTGGGAATGTGGTTTCTTCAGATATCCCGCCTCCATGTGGGACTCAAGTTCTGGTCTCAATTCCTGGTAATCTTCCATTTGTCCTCCCTTGTGACTGATGTTCTTGCTTTCTCAGAGACTGAACATGCGTCAGAGACTGATTCAAGGCCCCACACCCTGATTTAGTTTAACGATGATAAGAACAAAGCTTAACATCTGTGTGTAACATAAAGATTATCATTTAACTTGTTCTGCTTACATGAGAGACTCCAACAGAACTACTAAGGAAATAATTTAAAATAAAGAGATTTTTTTCAGAAATAAAGGCTAAAATATAAGTGACAAGAATAAATAAACACAACTTCTATGCATAGAAATTCAGAACATAAGAAAAAATTATGTTCTAAAAAAGTTAAAAGATTTCTTTAAAAAGTTGACAGAAAGTGATAGCTATAGAAGAGAAGCAAAGACACAAGATGCTTGTAATAAGAGTCAATGAAGAAGAAAACCAAAGAAATGGAACAGATGAAATACAGTAACGTGTTTCTAAAGTTTAAAAAAAAAAAAGACAAAACTACATATTAAAAGGACACCTCCATGTACCTGGAAAAATCAAACCATAAGGGACATTGCTGAGAAATATTCCAGTAAAACTACTGTACTTTAATGAAAAGAAATCCCCAGGGCATCAAAGCAAAGCATCAAGTCATTTATATGAGGAAAAATAAAATCATAACCAAACTTTTCAACAGAAACACTTCATGAGAGAAGACAATGGAGTGAGAAGTGAACAAACTCAAGGAAAGAAAAAATGAGCCAAAGAATTTATACCCAGTCAAATGGACTTCACATAGCAAGGAGATAGACAAACTATCATAAACATGCAGAAACTCAGAAAATAATATCGCCATGTGGGGCCGGCCCAGTGGCATAGCAGTTAAGTTAGCGTGCTCCACTTCAGCGGCCCGGGGTTCACGGGTTTGAATCCTGGGCGCAGACCAATGCACCACTTGTCAAGCCATGCTGAGGCGGCATCCCATATAAAGTGGAGGAAGATGGGCACAGATGTTAGGCCGGGGCCAATCTTCCTCAGTAAAAAAGAGAAGGCAATGGATGTTAGCTCAGGGCTAATCTTCCTCGCACACAAAAAAATAATAATAACATTGTCCTGAACTTGTCTTACATAATCTACTAGAGAATCAGCTTTAAATCACGAAAGGAGAAGACGTATGACAGCATAGGACCGGTAGTGAGTGGTGAGTTTGCAATTGCTTGTTGTACAAAGGTTAAATGATGATCAAACATCACATGGTAGAGCATTCAAGGGTCTTACTCTCTGACAAGACAGATACAGTGCAACTACCAAAAATTGAAAGAGTGAGAACATACAAAAATTAACTTAGCTCACAGAGGGTGTTACAGAAAGTAATTGGGTGACAGGAGACAGATGTGAGTTAGATGTTAGAGAAGAGAGAGATGTTAGAGGATGTTAGATGGTAGAAAAAAGGAGAGAGGGAGAAGAGATTAATAAATAATTTTATTATTGTTCACAGTAGGAAACAAACAGAATGTAGACAAATAAGAGAGACCTAGAATGTTATATAAAAGTATTATGTACTAAAAAAATGACCATTTTGAAAAAATACAAGCATGTCTCAATGGCAAAAAAGAGAGAGAGAGAAAAAGGATAGAAAAAAGCCACTAGACAAACATATAGTGGCCAATTATGTGAATAAAAGTATATTTAGTACATATTCAACATGAAACCATATAATAAAACTAAAACAACTGTAGAGAGTATATCAATAAATGTAAACAGGTTTAATTCATTCCCTGAAAGACGTAAAGGGAAAATTGTATCAGGTCACAGAAGACCAATTTTAATGGGAGTTTGAGGCCATCTCTAATACCCCTTAAAGCTAAAAAAAGTGATGAATTTTCTAAAATCCAACAGTAGATGATGAATTGGACAAAAACATATACCACATAATGTTGTTATATACAAATTATTGCTATAGAAAGAGGTTAATGGAATACAGTTTTTGTCTCTAAACATCAAATTAGAAGAGTATAAACAAAACCTTCTACTTTGCCAGCCCTAGGTCTCCTACTTCTGTGCCCAGGCAATGGCTTATCTCTTCCTTTAGATTCTTTTCAGGTACTTTCTACTGAACTCTGGGACTTTTTAATTGTGAACATTTCTTACTCACCAAGGCTTTTCACATCATGTCATTCTCTCCTTTTGTCCACTCCACCCAACTTAAGCTACAGATGGATAAACCCAGATTTCATTAAAAATTCAACAATCCTAGGGGCCAGCCCAGTGGTGTAGTGGTTAAGTTTGCACGCTCCACTTCAGTTGCCTGGGATTCATGGGTTCGGATCCCTGGCGTGGACCTACACATTGCTCATCAAGCCATACCACAGTGGCATCCCATACACAAAGTAGAGGAAGACTAGAGCAGATGTTAGCTCTGGGATCATCTTCCTCAAGCAAAAAAAAAAAAAAAAAAGAGGAAGATTGGCAACAGATGTTAGCTCAGGGCCAATCTTCCTCACCAAAAATAAAAAAAAAATTCATCAATCCTATAGACTATTGACTCTGGGGCAACATTTAGCTTGTAAGGAAAGTATTAGTGTGTGTGTGTGTGTGTGTGTGTGTGTGTGTGTGTGTGTGTGTATTGTGAGTATATATGCATATATAGTACATCCTTTAGGGATAAAACTTATTCTAATACCATGGAGATACTAGCCCTAAAATACATGAGACTTATTCCTATCTGCTTTATAGGTAACATCACCATAATGTTTGAATAGAAAAATAACTTCTATTCTAGTTAGAATTTATAATATTATGGTAGAAACATAAGTCAAGAAATTTCTACAATAGCTCTTTTACTGGTTAGCAATGCAGTCAAAATTAAGAGAGTGTAAATCAAAAATATCTCTCCCTTACTATGCCACTGCCCCAAACTTTAACTCCTAATGTAGAGTCAGCTACATTCAAAGGATGCACTTTCTATGCCGTTAAGAATCACTTAGCAATATAGATGTTTAATTATATAATTAGATTTTGAACTTGAGTTCCACTAAGGATTAACTTAATTGCAAAGTAAAATTATAAGAAAAAGAAATCAATTCTCTAAGGATAAACTTACATTTTAGGATTATAGAAGACATTTTTCAAATAATGTGGGGAAAGATATTGAGCGTTTCTAATGGAACTAAATATAAATTAATAGAAAAATTGTTTTAAAAATATAGTCGTATATCAAATTTATAGATCTGTTTCCTTAATAGAGAACACTAATTATGTAAAATTATATTAGTGTCTAGATAGGCCATTTAAAAAAGTAGAACATAATGCTATAAAATGTTAATATTAAGCTAAACTAAAATGAGGTAAAACTCAAATAGGTAAAGTAAAAGCAACTCTAGCGCTTTGGTATGATGCCTAAAGTAAGAATTTACATGAAGATTAAATTATTGTTATTTCTTCCTGCAATCTTAATATAAGTCCAAATCTAAGTTTAAATCAAAGATGTGTTCAAACTGTGTTGCCACCAGATTCATTATATTCTCCAAAGTAAACACTCTTTCCATAACATCACTCTTCCCAGTCTTCTCATGGATCTTCTTCCTGATGTGACAAGAAATAAGGGAAATAAATATTAGAATGCAGGAAAAAATATGCAGTAATTTGGAAATTGTAAGCTCTACTGCCAAGAAACAAAAAGTATCTAAAAATTAGATAAGCATAGAATTTGGTAAAAAGTCAGTTAGAAGTCAAATACACGTTTTCTTTGTTTCAGCTATAACTCAATGGAAAATATTGTTACAATTACCATCATTTGTGCTATTTATGAATATGTACATGTATGTACACACATGTATGTATATGGGAATACATTTGTATAAAGATAGATATATGTACACATATATACGTGTACTAGAATAAAATTATATAGAGACAGTATATACTTATAGTGGAATAAACATATATGTATACATAGATATGCCTGTATATATGTATATTTACACATATATGTATATATACATATATATTTATACACACACGCATACATAGAAATAACCTTAATGAAAAGTGTGTGAACTCCTATAAAACTACATAATCTAATTAGGAGATTCAAAATAAGATATGAATATCGAGAGCTACAACATATTTCTAAATAGGATGGCTTATGTAAAATGATTTGCATTATTCCAAATTAAATGATATATGTAATATATTATTAATGAGGTTCCCACCAAAATTTTTGCTCCATATATATCTGCTGTTTCATAGGGAATTAATGAAAACAGTTCTGAAGTATATAGAGAGAAATGAAAAGTGGAATATTTTTAAATGTTGAAAATGAATTGTAACTAAGATAGCTATAATCTTCTTGCCTCAACCAATGTGACACTACATTCAACAACAAAGGAAATTATTCATTTAATGTCTACTACATGTCAGACATCTTTGCAATAGTATTCCTAATTCTAATGTGTGTGTATACATGTACATATGTATATGTGCCTGCTCACATAAATAATTAATGTATGTGTTGACTAAATTGTCCAGAACTAGGATGAGGATAACTGAAAGCATATCTTATGTTATACACCCAACAAATTCTAGAAGAGAGACATTTCTCAGTTTCAAATCCACTCAAAATGGTAAAAGTTAATGGGAAAAACAGTTGTTTCTGAACAAAAAGACAAGTAAAGTAACAACAAGACTCTGGGATGAACTGACGTCAAATATAATGAAGATTTACTTATGTGATGCATTTCTTAAAAACTCATTCACATGCATAAGGAAAGTAATTTTTAAAAACCCAACAGATAAAATACCCATATAAGAAGCATAGTTAATGCCAGAAAAATTGCAATGGATAAACCAACACAACTACAAGTACAAGTTAAACACTTTATTTACTTTTTCCAGCTTTATTGAGGTATAATTGATGGATAACATTGTGTAAGTTTAAGGTGTTCAAGGTGATGATTGGATACATACATTTATTGTGAAATGATTACCACAATAAGGTTAGTTAGCATGTCCATCACCTCACATTCATTATTATTTTATTTATTTATCATTTATTTATTTTTATTGCAGTAACATCAGTTTATAACACTGTATAAATTTCAGGTGTACATCATTATACTTCTATTTCTGCATAGAGTACAACCTGTTCACCCAAAGACTAATTACAATCCATCACCACACACATGTGCCTAATCATCCCTTTCGCCCTCCTCCCTCTCCCTTCCCCTCTGGTAATCACCAGTCCAATCTCTGTCTCTATGTGTTTGTTTGTTGTTGTTTTTATCTTCTACTTATAAGTGAGATCATATGGTTTTTGACCTTCTCCCTCTGGCTTACTTTGCTTAGCATAATACCCTCAGTGTCCATCCATGTTGTCACAAATGTCTGGATTTCGTTTCTTATGGCTGAGTCTCTTCAACAAATGGTGTTGGGAAAACTGGACAGCCACAGGCAAAAAAATGAAAGTAGACCATTATTTTATACCATACACAAAAATGAACTCAAAATGGATTAAAGACTTGAATGTAAGACCTGAAAGAAACTTCTAGAAGAAAACATAGGCAGTATGCTCTTCAACATCGGTATTAGCAACATATTTTCAAGTACCGTGTCTGACCAAGCAAGGGAAACAATAGAAAAAATAAACAAATGGGACTAAAACTAAAAGGCTTCTGCACAGCAAAGGAAACCATCAACAAAACGGAAAGACAACCTAACAATTGGGAGAAGATATTTGCAAACCATATATCTGATAAGGGGTTAACCTCTAAAATGTATAAAGAACACATACAGCTCAACAACAAAGAAACTAACAACCCAATTAAAAAATGGGCAAAAGGCCTGAACAGACATTTCTCCAAAGAAGATATACAGATAGCCAACAGGCACATGAAAAGATGTTCAATATCATTAACTATCAGGGTAATGCAAATCAAAATTACAATGACATATCACCTTACACCCATCAGAATGGCTATAAGTAACAAGACAGGAATCAACAAGTGTTGGAGAGGATGTGGAGAGAAGGGAACTCTCATCCACTGCTGGTGGGAGTGCCAACTGGTGCAGCCATTATGGGGAAAAAAGTTAAACACTTTAAATAAACCAGTTTATACTGATAGCCCAGTAACAACAAGTAGATGCTCTCTCATTCACCTTTCTCCTAACCTACCAACTGGATTCACCTATGCTTTTCATTCATTCCCCATGCACCAACAGAGGTCCATATTCCTGGCTGCTCTCTCACCCCCCTTCTCTTCTGTGATGCCTTCACCAACTCCCACCAACATCTTCAGTCCAAAGTCAGTTGTTTATGTTCTCAACCTGTTTATGTCCATTATATTTCTTATTCTAATTATACAGTTGATAAAAGGAGTATGCAAACCAAAGAACTGGAATCACAAAAAGTTATTTATGTGAAAAATACATGAATGTTTTGTAAAGCCTCGTTTTGAAAAAGCAAGTGAAAAAATGAGTCACTGCAAATTGGGAGATCCAAAGGAAAAACAGATTTCTTCTTAAAACTCTGTGATTTCTCATTCCACTTTAAAGGTAAGTCATTGGAATTTACAGACAATCTATACGAGTGTATTAAAGGGGGGAAAGAAGCCAAAATGGTCAATTACCAGATCCATACTCAAAAAAGTCGACTTTTGGGGGCCGCTCGGTGGCGCAGCGGTTTCGTCCGCGCTTGGCAGCCCGGGGTTCGCCGGTTCGGATCCCGGGCGCCCGCCGACGCGCTGCTTGTCAGCCACGCCGTAGCGGCGTCCCATATAAAATAGAGGAAGATGGGCACAGATGTTAGCCCAGGGCCAGTCTTCCTCAGCAAAAAGAGGAAGATTAGCAACGGATGTTAGCTCAGGGCTGGTCTTCCTCACAAAAAAAAAAAAAAAAAAAAAGTCGACTTTGGTTCTACATCAGGGACTGGCTAATGATACAATTTATATGATTTAAAATAGTGTAAAATGTTCAACAAACTAACTGTGTGTCTTTTTATGAATTCCCATGGAAAAATCATGATTTATGACTTTCTCAGGCTATTATTTATTTTTAATAGCATTGGTAATATTTTCTGTTTTGTATTTTCTTTACTGAAGTTTTTTTTTTGGAGCTTACAGTATGTGCTGGGCACCGTGTTAAGCATGCTGTATATAATGTCGCATCAGCTCGCTAAGGCAGTCATAAGAAAGCACTACAGACTGGGCAGCTTAAATGACAGAATTTATTTTCTCATAGTTTTGGAGGCTGGGAGTTCAAGATCAGGGTGTCACAGGGTTGGTTCTTTCTGAGGCTGTGAGGGAAGGATCTGTTCCAGGCCTGTCTCTTTGGCTTGCAGACGGCCGTCTTCTCCTTGTGTCTTCATATCATCTTCCCTCTGTGCAGGTCTGTCTCTGGGTCCAAATTTCCCCTCTTTATAAGGACACCAGTTATTGGGTTTAGGTCTCACTCTAATGACCCTAATTTTAACTTTATTACCTCTCTAAGGACCCTATCTCCAAATAAGGTCACACCTTGAGGTGCTGGGGTTAGGATTTCAACCTTTTATGGGGGACACAATTCAACCCATAACAAATGTCTTTTAATCCTCAGATCAACCTTGAGAAATAAATATTATTATTCACCACATGAAGGAACTGACTGGGAAATCAGAGCATTTTATCCACAGTAGGTGGAGAAGCAAATTCAAAATGTCAAGTAAAGACCAGGTTCTTAATCAAGACTGCATGCAGCACAGCCTTCCACTTGGAAAGCCTATCTCTACTTGGGAAACATGTGTGCATGTGTGTCTGTACATACACACATGCACACACACATATGCATGCACACACAGACATAGACACACACACATGCTGCCCTGGAACTGCAGATGGAGACCTTAAACAGACTTTCTGAATGAGAGGATATCTGAGCAGGAGAAACTGACTTAAACGTTGAGTTTCAGTTGTTCTTTTGAGTCAATGATTCTCATCTCTAGCTGCTCATGAGAATTACCCACGAAGGATTTAAGATTTTCCAATGCCCCGATCCCTTGGCAGACCAGATGGTTTTTTTAAACTCCTCAAATGTTTCTAATATTCAGCCAGGGCTGAGAACACCATATTATTAGTAAAGATTGTGGGGTTTTTTCAGATTGAATATAAAGAATTACCAAAAAGAAAGACCACATTCACGACAGTCATGAATAAAAACTACTATCCACTGAGGGGGAAAAATTTAATTACTGAGCACATCTTACATATCAAGTTCCATGCTAAGCACGCTGCCTTTTCTTTTTCCAGAAGGGAAAAATATTTGGTGGCAATAAAATGTGCTTCTCTAACACTCTGTGTCAAATTAGGCGGTGACCTGGGACCATTCCATAAACACCAATTCTTTGATTTCTCATCAGTGGAAGGAATTCTAAAATCAACCATTTCTATCTCCCAGGAATATATGAAAAATGATTGAGAAAAAGGGCAACACTTTATAGGCACAAAGCACCCTGCAAGAAAATTAATAACTAGAATTATCATTGTTGTCATCCAATGGACCACTATATTATTAGCACTATTTAAGCTTCTTCATGCTATTCATCTTTGCAAACTAGCGGCATTGTAAAAATTAGAGAAGAAAATCAATTATTAATAAGAAAAGTGACCCTGTAGCATTCATATTTTTAAATGAAGCTAGTAAATGCACTGATTTTTTTCTGTAATATATGGAATAGGTTGAAACATTTTATATCTATGTACACTGCAAAATCTACTGATAAAAGATGAAAGAATTGAGCTCCTGATGAAAAAAATGCAGAATTCAGAGAAAAAGAGGCAAGGTGTCAGGAAGGCAGAAGTATGCAAAAAGAAAATCAGGAAAGAAATTGACATTCATTGAGTTCTAATAGGCAGTACTGTGCTGGGCACTTAACATTTAATTGCCCAACAACTGTAAAATGCTGTAAGTTTCCCCTTTTCCCACGACCTTTTCAAAGATTTTAAGACCTCAGGTCCATTAGTGACCTCTCAACACTATTCTGCTTGGTGCCAAGAGCCTGCATGATAGCTGGCAATGAAATTCCATAAACTGAAAGCTATCTTTACTACAAAAGTCAAGCCTACTGTGGTCTGGGAGCAGCATGGCCAATAAAAGGAAAGACTGTGTGGGAGACCACAAACCCACCCATGAGAGCATCCCTCTTACCTCCTTCCCTACAGCACCCTCTGCACAGCTCTGTGTATTCAAGTCCCTGAGGGGTGCTCTAGCCACTCCATGGACATCAGTACAGTCCTCTGGATATCAGGTCCTAGATAAGAGGAGTTAATGACCTGAAACAGCTACACAACCACATTTCCTCCTTCTGCCAAGATAACATTTATAGCAAATCAGATCCAGAAAACCTTGGCGAGCAGCACAAATAACTCTAAAGCACTGTTTAGTAACATGTTTGGGGTCATGGACCACCTTGAGAATCTCATGGAAGGTATGGATGCTAACCAGAAAAAATGAACATTTGTGCACATATCTAAAGTATTTTATAAGCAACACACAGGGACTTATTGACCCACTAAAGCACACCTGTGGTGAACAATGCTTGCTGCCTGTCCACGTCTCTCTTCTCTTCTCCATTCCAACAAGCCCTGATTGTACTTGGAGTATAATCTGCCCAGTTAAAAGGTGACATTTCCATGCCGCTCTTATGACTAAAGCAGGACATGAAATGCAAGTGGAAACCATTGAGTGGGACTTGGGAAAGTTTCATGAAGAAGTTAACTCTTACATCTACCTTTTGCTTCCTTCCCTTCTTGTCTGGGAAAGCCCCCTCAGATATGATGACACTAGTGTGAGCCTAAAGAGTTCTTTGGAAAGAGGGTTACAGGCAGATGGAAGGGTCTGGAGTCATCTGCACTTGGCATGTGTGAGGAACAGGGAGACCAGTGAGGCTGGAGTTGATGGGTGAGGAGGGTGGTAGGTGATGAGGTCAAGGGGGGACTCCAGGCATGATCACGTAGGGCCTCACTGGTCATGAGAAGGACTTTGGGTTTCACTCAAAATGAGATGGGAAGCCATTGTAGGGTTCCAAGTAGAGATGTAATGTGATCTGATATTTTAAAGGATCATTCTATTTCTTGTATAGTTAATAAATCATGAAATGGCAGAAGAGAGCTCCATTTTGAGAAAATTGTCACAATCCACATGGAGTTGAATTAACCTATATAAAACTTCAAACATTAAAATGAATTCCCCTGCACACACACACATACTCAAAAGCAAAACATACTTAGAGATGGAAGGGATCTTTAGAAATCTAAGTCTAAATCCCAGCTCCACCTTGCTCCCTAATTTACAGACAAGGGTAGGTGCTGGATGAGGTTACTGGATGGGTCTAGAACTGGAACTAGGGTTACAAATTGATGGCCTGAGGAGAACATATGAATTTGTTCCTGAGATACAGTTGATTCAGCTGAAACAGTGCTTCTAAATGTTAATATTTAAATGCCTCAAGGCAGTAAATGCACTTCGATCTACCATAAGGCCCACCATTCCCTAAAGTCTCATACTCAGGTGACTAGATAGATGGACGGATGATAGTCAGATAGCTAGATGATAGGTAGATAGAGGTGGGTAGATGACAGGTAGATAGGAAAGAGAAAGAGAGAGAGAGAGATGATAGGGAGATAACTTGTCTCTTGTCTCTGTATTTGAATACCTAACTTCCATGACCTCAAAACCTTTTTTTAAAATAGAAACCATTACTTTCCTTTAACCCATCACCTTAGCCAAAGGTCAGTCCCATCTCCTGCACCCAGAACATCTCAACATGAATTTTTCCAGTATCTGCTTGACTATCTCCATAAACAAGGAGTTCACTGATGGACTGGACTAGAAGTCCATTTTTAGACAACTCTAAATGATCGAGAATATTCCTAATACTGAGCCAATTTTTACTCCCTGTAACTTTCACTCATTCATCTTACTTCTACACTCCAACCATACATCTGAATCCCACTTCCACATGACATCTTTTCAAATATTTGAAGACACCATGCCCTTCCTCAGTCTTCTCTATTACAGAATAAATATTTCCAGTTTTTATAAGCATTCTCCACATGACTTAGTTTTGAGACTTTTCTACATACTGGTTACTCTCTCTTACAAAGGGTTGCAGGTTTTCAAGTGACGTTGAGAACTGGCCATATGTTTCCTAGAATGTAATGTGACAACTCTACAGTAAAGAAGAACTATTCATTTAGTTCAACAAATATTAAAGTTCTACATAGAGTTTAATAAAGGGAATATTTCACAGGTAAATGCAAGGGTTAGTAAAAATTAATGCAAAGTAATTCAGTGCCCCAGGGAAAGCAATGGCAAGAAGTGATGACTATCTCTAGGCCTGAAGGAGCCCAGGGAAGGTAGCTATATGAGAGTGCAGCCTGTTAGGAGTAGCAACGAGCCAGCAGAAATGGACCCAGGTGAATGAATTATCCTACTTCACCCACCTCCTGGTCTTGATCTCCCATCAGGAGTTCCTATTGCCTGAACCTAACTGGAAGGCAGATAGCAAAAGAGTAGGATGATGCAGGATATGTGGGTCACACTCTCTGGGCACAGGGAAGAGTAAAGGTGGGTGGAGAGTGAATGTAGAGGAGCAAATGGAAGCTATAGGATACAATCTCCTATTGACTGCTAGAATAGTGGGGATACAAGGTATTCCCTCACTATAGGTCTCTGGGTAAACATTTCTAAGAATGGACAGAAGCAGTATTCTGCTCTCTGTGTGGTAAACAG
This sequence comes from Tapirus indicus, assembly GCA_031878705.1. NCBI lineage: Eukaryota > Metazoa > Chordata > Mammalia > Perissodactyla > Tapiridae > Tapirus > Tapirus indicus. The sequence goes on along the minus strand of CM062923.1, from coordinate 3,393,587 downwards.
TGTGGGGGCTTGCACATGTTCAGTTTGAGATGCCTGTGATAGATCCAGACAAAGAGGTCAAATGGGCAGCTTCATCTCTGCAGCTCAAAGAAATCCAGAAGAACATAAATTGGGAGTCACCAACATGTAGAATCTAAATGAAGCTTTGGGCATACATGAATTTGCCAAAGAAGAAACTATATAATCAGAAGATGAAAGGGCTTCAGTGAAGCCTTGAAGATTGTCACATGTAATGGCTTTGTAGAGTAGGATGATCCTGAAAAGGAGCCTGAGACAGAATGACCATCAGGAGGTAGGAGGACAATCAGGAAACCATGGTGAAAACCATGAAAAGAGAGAGTTTCAAGAATGAGTGAGTGATTAAGCACATCAAATGCTGCTAGGATATCAAATAACATGCAGACTGAAAAAAATATCTGCTAAGTCTAGCAACTTGGCATGTATTTGTTCATATGGTAGAGCAATGAGATAGAAATTGGGTTGGAATAATTGGAAGGTGAGGAAATTCAGACATTCAGGACAGGTGGGTTGGAGAGAGAGGACAGTAAGAGAAAGAGAGTGAGTTTGAACAATGGTGAGATTAAGGCTACATGAGCATGCTCAAATATTAATGCAAGGACACCCTTGACAGGGAAGGCTGATTATATGCAAGAGATAAGAGTGTAACGCTCTTCAGAAGCAAAAAATGACATGATCCAATGTATAGGTGGAACGAATAACTCTGAATAGGAGTGGAATAACTTCCTTTAATACATCAACATGAAAAATGGAAAAAAAAATGGTTGCTAAGTGGCAGTAGCTGGCAATCAATGCCTTGAATTTTCTCTGAGAAGCTGAAAGCAAAGTTAAATGCCGAAAGTAGGGGAAGGCAGGAGGCCGGGGCTTTTGAAGGGATTAGAGAACTTTCAACACAGTTGTTAAATAGAGTAGAAAGCAGGTTCAACAAGAAATTCTATAATGGGAAGTAAAGACCATTTAACCCCTCCTCCTGATCCTGAGGTGTGGGGATATGAAAGAATAAACAGTTAGTACCTGGGAGCCCCACTGGAAATCCTAAGGGGAGAACTAGGCTACATTTAGAGCAAGAAAGTAGAGGATCCTTTGGAAAAGAGGTTGAGGATGGCAAGGAGTTTGCTGATTGAGAAGCATTTCCAGATGGCAGAGTGATGGGTCAAGAGTAGGGGAACCACGGAGACTGGAGTCAGGGGCATGAAGTAGAGAGCCTTATGTGAAAGGGCTGGTTACCTTGGGGCTCACATGTTGGCTTTTGACTCATGAAATCATGGACACAAGGCATGGTTGATTGAGTCTTCCTAGTTTCTTTGAAGAGAAAAGTTGACCTCTGTTCCCAACATTCTCTACTCACCTGTACTGAGGTAGTGGTAAATGTAAATGTAAATAAATAGAATAACCCATTAGATTCTCAGCTCCATGAGGACAGGTCCTACTTCTGGGTGGTCCCATGCTATATTCTAGAGTCTAGCAGGAACCAGGCATATAGTAGTAATTTTAGATGTTTACCAAGGAAAACCAATACAAGATCTGTCTTCAACTCTACTATATATAACTTCAGTCTTTGTAGATTTATTTTAAAATCTTGCAAAACTTCAACATCATGACAAGCGACATCAATCACTATTGCAAAAAAATTCCATATAATATAAAGTTTACCTGGGGTTTTTTTTTTTTTTTTTGGTGAGAAGATCAGCCCTGGGATAACATCCATGCCCACCTTCCTCTACTTTATGTGTGGGACGCCTGTCACAGCATGGTTTGATAAGCGGTGCGTAGGTCCGTACCCCGGATCTGAACCTGCGAACCCCAGGCCGCCGAAGCGGAGCATGCGAACTTAACCACTATGCCACCGGGCCGGCCCCAAGTTGATCTGTGTTAATAGGAAAAGGATGGCTATTAAGAATATATAATTATGAACTTAAATTCTTCTTCTGAAAACATATCGGAAACTCTCTCCCAAGTCAACAAAATCAGATTGTATAACAAAACTTTTCATACTAATTTAATCTCCTTCTATGTATAAATAGAGTAACGCATACAAATCAATAAATATAATCTCTGACTTTAGCAAATCTTCTAGCTGATATATAGAAGAAAAATTAAAACACTGAAAATGTGGTCAAGGTAAAAATTTTTGTAGCAACTTCCGCAGTCACAGCTACATCAGTGTTATCTTCTAATTCATCATGAGGATACCAGTGACGACAATGATGTTGGGGACCAAGTGTTCCTTGGGGGGCCAATATTGGGATCCCTCTACTGGGGACGCAAGAGAAACAGAAAAACAGGTGGGGGCAAGGTAAGGGTCTTGACTAGCAGTTTGAATACATTGTTTTAGAGTTAGTTGTCACATCCCGGGAGGCATGCACGGTTTCTGAGGGGGGTTGTGGCATAATCGCAGCTCTGCTTCCAGACAGTTGGTCAGGGCTTGGCAGGATGACCTGGAGTGAGCGGAGCCAGAAGTAGGCCAGGCAAGAGGCAGCAGCAGCCTGTTCTGTGGTGGCACAACAGAAGAGATGAGGGAAGACGGCACATAAATATTGTAGACGCAGAATTTATACGCCTTCATCCCTGCATATGGAAAGGAAACAAGAGAAAGAACTCAGGGTGGCTCTCATTTCAAGCCTGGGTGACTGAGAGAAATAAGGTGACATTTACAGAAATTAAAATGAGGAGATGGTTTGCAAAGGAATAAGAGTTAGGTTTTGTGCCTGCACCATTGCCTTTACTTGCATCTTACCTTCATCCGAAAGGGCTCTGGCACCCACCTAGAAATATGCCAAATGCATAGTAATGAATAAATCTTCTCTCATTCCCAGGACACCCTGAAATGATCAATGGGTCTAGAGCCCTCTCTTTAAAACACAGTGACTGTTGATCCTTCAGCACCTGTCCTTTATTAACAACTCCCCCTTGCTTGGAAGGAAGCATTTGCTCCAAAGTCATCTCTGAAAAGCACTATAAAGCAATATATCTTCATCAGTCTTCCAAATAACTTTCTGTATATCTGTTCAGAGGCTAGGTGGCTTCAGAGGTGATAAAAACCCTAACTAGTCCCCATGATTACTCAATCTCTAAGCCTCCTGTAAAGAAAAGTCTCCCAAAGTTACTAATTAGCAGCAAGTGCTGGGAACGTGGTTAGGCGCTGAGACACCCAGGAGAAGAGAGTGAACCAGAAGGTCTAATGGAAAGAAAGCTGGACTGGGACACACGTTTTATTTCAAGCTCTCTAACTTGCTGTGTGACCTTGGGCAGATCTCTTCATCTCTCCCCGCTTGTGGTCCTCCCACTGTCAAAAGGAAGGACAATGGTACTGACCAGCTACCTGCTTCCCTGGAGTACTGCAAAGATTAACAAGATACAATTTATAAAGCGCCTTGAGCCCTACCACTGAAACATGCTATAGAAATCAAAATTCACCGCTCAATCTATGCACACTCAAAATGCATTTCCTATCGTGTAGTTTATATAACGATACCTGTATCTCTGACTTTATATAAAATGCTCATGCACATGCATGACTAGTTTATCCATTAAGTCCTTTCTTTCCCCACCAACTGTGATTTCTCTGCTCTGCTTAATTAGCTAACCCTTCATGAATGCCTCCTTCTCAAGCTCTGTTCTTCTTTATTAAACATGCTGAAATAAATGGTTTCCCTACAAGTTAAAAAACAAAGACTGTTTAAATGTGGAAAAAACGTTAAGAATGGAATAAAACCTGTTTGAAATAAATGCTCTTTTTTTCCATTGCTCAATATTTTATATATCTGAAACTTACATTTGAGTTAAGTAATTGGCAAATGCTTGCTCTAATTCTCGTGGATTAGACAGAATCCCTAGCTTCCTGCTTGCCACAGTTCTTTTCTTTTTCTTCCCTTTTTATTTTTAATACACCATGCTACAGAAGAAGATCTGTATAGCAGAAGGAGCTGCTTTTTCTTCAATTTTTCTCAAGGGAATAAAAATGTCACCCAATGGCAAGAATAAGTAACTTACAAAAGACAGTCTGCAATTGAGTTCCTCAAAAGCTAAACTGTTCATAATGAAAAGCAAATTCTGATAGACAGAAAGGAAGTGAGAAAGAAAGAAAGAGAGAAAGAAAGAATGAAAGAAAGGAAGGAAGAAAAGAAGGAAGGAAGGAAAGAGGGAGGGAGGGAGGAAGGAAGGAGGAAAATGAGTTTACCTGATAAGAAGACAAATTCAGGCCTACGGTGTCTCCCAGGAGCAAATGCCAGCACAGTATAGATGTTACAAACCTCAGCAGTTGGCACCATCTCCCCTTTGCCTATAGGGCACCTACCTGAGATCTTAACATTGTCACCGTCAATTAAAAGAAACTGCGATCCACTGGCCAGAACTTGGCTGAGCCGGCGTGTGCTTGAGAACTGCCCAGCTGCCTCTGTTCGCTTTAATTGAAGCTATTATAACCACCTGAGAGTCTGTCATCACTGTCCTTTGTCCAGGGCCACTGTGGCGTTGGCCATGCACAAACGCACCCTGCCGAACCAGGAAATTGGGTCCCCAGGATGGATTCTGACAAGGAGTTGAAAGACGAATCAGGCCAATTTAAATGACTCCCTTTCTTCAGAAAATTAGATTACCATAGAAAATGAATGTTGTGGAGGTGACTGTTTAATGAGCTCACTTCATCTGTGAAATGTCATTCATTTTGTGTGCGTGTGTCTGTGGTCCCACACCAACACACTTCTCCCTGTGACTTATCAATATGAACACCTATCATTGGCTGAGAGGGAAAAGAGGAAAAGAGAGAGTGGAAAAAAAACTGCATCTTAGAATGCTCAGCCGTATACATTTTCTAAGAACTTCAAGATGCTTTGCTTGTAAACCTCTCAATATAGCCAAATAAATTAGGATTAAAAATAAAGGAAAATACACTTGTAGCTTCAGCTTTGTGATCAGAGTTCAAATGAGATTGGGGCAGAGTATAATAAGGTTTCTTTTGTCACAAATTCCTGGTGATTTCTTATTCACAGCTGAGGGAAGTTAGGAATGGTTTATGCTGATGGAAGGCAAGGAGCCCCTATGGCCCATTAGCACATAAGTGCAGCTCTTCCATCATTCATATGTGTTCTAAGACTCATGGCACTCATAAGAAGCATCTATGGAGGAGTGTCCCCTCTTTAAAAAGAAAAATGACATAGAATGAAGTTAAAGAGAGAATTAGAGGATATCCGATAAAATCAGATATCAGATATCTGTAGCATTCTTTTATCATTCTTTATCTTTTCACTATAGTAACTTTTTCATTTTGACTTTTTCCTAACTATAATACCCATACAATATGCTTTATAAAAATTGGGGATGGACTTGAAGTTTTGTCAGAGTGAAGAAGTCAGCAAATCCTCCTCCAAAAAACAAATATTAAACTAGACAAAAATATCAAAACAACCAGACTCTGAAAACTGACCAAAAGCAACCAGCAAATGGAGAAGTGTTTACTGGTGAAAAACTACTGAACTTTAGATAGTGCCAATGGGAGCCTGTAGTGTTCCTGCCTGAGGCTGCTTTCACCCTCCTGCCAGCTCGGACACTGCAGTAGTGCTTCCAGGACAATAAAGGGAGGACACAGAGGAAAGACAAGCCCACCTATTCTTTAAAGTTGTCTGAGCATTGAATGTGCTCCTTGGCCTACATACAGATCCATCAGCAGGGGGAAGAAACCTTATTGGCACAAACAGTTGGAGCACAAGCTACTTTAAACAATCATCAGCTGAAAAATGAACTATGCAGACTCAGGAGTGACTCCTAGAAAGCCAGATGAAAAAATAAAAATAAGAATTAAAAACAAAATGAACAAAGACCTCACCAGTTCCACATCATAGGGGAGATAGATACTGGAGATTGAGTCCAGGCAAGTTACTATAAACAAAACAAAACGAAAAAATAGCAAGAACAATAACCCTCAGGGAAAAAAATTCAGAGTTGCAACAATTTATTATCTAAAATGTCCAGTTTTCAATAAAAAAAAATTATGAGGCTTGCAAAAAACAGGGGAGCATGACCCATATTCAGGGGGAGAGAAGAAAGGAGTCGGTGGAAACTGGCTGTGAGTGGGTCCAGATACTGCACTTAGTGGACAAAAACTTCAAAGCAACTAAAAATATTCCAAGAATATTCATGGAAACTATGTTTAAAGAATTAAATAAAAATTTGATGAAAATTATGCCACAAATGGGAGATCTCAATAAAGATACAGGAACTGTAAAAAACAAATTCAGTGGAAATTCTGAAGTCATAAAGTACAACTGAAATGAAAACTTTACTGAATGGGCTTAACAAGTAGATGTGAGATGGTAAAAGAAATAATCAGTGAAAGTGAAGAAGGATCAGTGGAAATAATCAAATCTGAACAACAGAGTAAAAGATCGAAGAAGAATGAATTGGAGAGAGAGACCTGTGGGACATCAAGAAAACCAACACATGTAACAAGAGTTCCAGAAGGAAGAAAGGAGAAGAAAAATAAGGAAATAATGGCTAAAATCTTCCTAAATTTGACAAACACTAAGATATCCAAGAGGTTCACTGAATCCCATGTAAAAAAATACAGAGATACACATCCAGAGACATCGCAGTCAAACCATGGAGAGCCATAACAAAGGGAAAGTCTTGAAAGCATGAAGAGAAAACAGCTCTTCACATACATTAATGATACAATTAATAACTGATTATTCAACTGCAGCAATGGAGGCCAGAATGCAATAGAATGACATTTTCAAAGCGCTTAGAGAAAAATGTTAACCAAGAGTTCTATAGTCAGTGAAACTATCCTTCAAAAATGAAAGTGAAGTAAAGATGTTCCCAAACAAAGACAGAATATGTGGATAGCAGACATGCCTTATAAGAAATACTAAAGGCAATCAGCTGGCCGAAAAGAAATGACATAAGATAGTAACTCACGGGGCCAGCCCAGTGGCACAGCAGTTTAGTTCGCGCTTTGGCAGCCCGGGGTTTGCAGGTTTGGATCCCAGGAGCCGGCCAACACACTGCTTGTCAACCATGCTGTGGCGGCATCACATATAAAGTAGAGGAAGATGGGCACAGATGTTAGCCCAGGGCCAGTCTTCCTCAGCAACAAAGAGGAGGATTGGCAACAGATGTTAGCTCAGGGCTGGTCTTCCTCACAAAAAATAAATAAATAAAGATAGTAACTGGTATCCACGGGAAAAAATGAAGAGAACTGGAAAAGATAAATAGGAGGTTTCATATAAAAGTCTCTATAAATAATACATCTTCTCTTAGCTTCTTTAAAAATTATGAGATTAGCTAAATAATTATAACAGTGTAGTGTTAGGTATATGACATATACAGATGTAGTAAATATGACAATAATAGCACAAAGGGGGAAGGGAATGGAGGAAAAGTTCTACATTTAATGTAGCATTAATCTGAAGTAAATTGTTCTAATAAATGATGTATACTATAATCCTTAGAGCAATCATTCTGAAAATAACTTCTTTAAGATACAGCAAAAAAAAAAAAAAAAAACGAATTAAAATGGTGTACTAAAAAATATGCGCTTAACACAAAATAAGGTGGCAGTAAATGAGGATCAGAGGCATAAAAGAAAAATAAAAGATATGAGATATATACCAAACAAATGGCAGATGTCACTATAACTATACCAATAGTTACAGAAAACATGAACAGACTAAACAGTCCAACCAAAAGGCAGAGATTGACAGACTGGTTTAAAAAGCAAGATGCAACGATATGCTCTCTACAGGAGGCAAATTTTAGATTCAATAACACACATAGGTTGAAAGTAAAAAGATGGCAAATATATGTCATGTAAACTTTAACCACAAGAGATATATCTATATCAGACAAAAATAGAATTTAAGATAAGCAATATCACTAGTAAGAAGGAAATTTCTCAATAATAAAAAGGGTCAGTGCATTAAAAGATATAAAAATTATAAATGTATATGCATCGAACTTCAGAACACCAAAATATATTAAACCAAAATTGATAGAATTGAAGGGAGAATTAAACAATTCAACAATTTTAGCTGGATTTCATACTTCATTCTAAATAATTGATAGGACAACTATGCAGAAAATCAGCATGGGTATAGAAGATGACTTACACTATGGACCAACTTGATCAAACAGAAATTTATAGAACACTCCACAAAAGAACAGCAAAATACATGTACTTTGCAAGAGCATATGGAATGTTCTCCAGGACAAACCATATGCTAATCCAATAAAAAGTTTCAGTAAATTTAAAAAGATTAAATCATTCACTCTGAGTTCCCAGATCACAGCAAGGTTAAATTAGAAATCTACAAAAGAAAAAATATGGCCATCCCAAATGCTTGCAAATTAAACAACATGCATTAAAAAAGAAATTAAAAAGAAAATTGAAAAAATTTTGAAATGATGAAAACAAAAATGTAACATATCAAAATCTATGAGATAATTTTACAGTTGTAATTAAAGGGGGTTCATACTGTTAAACAACTGTTTGGAAAATAAGGTCTCAAATCAATATGCTAAGCATCAACCTTGAGAAACTAGCAAAATAAGAGTAAATTAAACCCAAATTAAGCAAAAGGTAAATAAAAAATATCAAAGTGAAAATTTATTCAACAGAAAAGACAAAAATATAAAAGATTGATAAATCTTTAGCCAGACCAACCACTTCTAAACAACACAATTTAAAAAAATTAAGCCAAACCACACACTAGGAGAAAATATCTGCAAATCATTTATCTGATAAAAGATTTGTATCCAGAATATATAAAGAATGCTTTAAGTCACTAATGAGAAGACAAACCAATTTTAAAAGTGGGCAAAATGTTTGGATAAATATTTCTGCAAAGAAGATAAAAGAGTGGTGAATAAACACATAAAAAGAGGATTAGCATTATTAGTCCTATGGAAACACAATTAAAACCGCAATGAGTACCACTACACACCCTCTTGAATGGCTATAATCAAAAAGACTAGGAATACAAAATGATACGGCAACTTTGGAAAACAGTTCACCAGTTTCTTAACAAAATAAACATAAATTTATCATAAGACAACAATTCACTCTTAGGTACTTACCCAAGAGAAATGAAAACACGTGCACAAAAGGCCATGAATGCAAATGTTCATGGTAGCATGCCCATATAGACAAAAACTAGAATCAAACCAAATGTTCACCAACTTGTGAATGATGAACAAAATGTAGCACATCAAGGAAAACTATTCAACAATTAAAAGTAATGAACAACGACAATACACACGAGCCTCAAAAGCAACCAAGCATAAAGTACCACTCACCGCACAATTCCACGTAAGTGAAATTTTAAAAATGCAAGTCTACAGAGACAGAAAGAAGATCAAGGACTGCACTCTTGCTGTGTAAAGGAAATGTTCCAAAACTGGCTGGTGGTGACGGTTGCACAACTCTGTAAATTCAGTAAAAATCATTGAATTGTACACTTAGAATCGGTAAAATCACAGTATGTAAATTATACCTCAATAAAGCTGTTTTAAAAATGAGTATAAATCATCATTACAAGAAAAACTACTCATGTATGAATCTCATAATAACATACTTGTGTAAAAAGGACTGAACTAGGAACCAGAAGTCTTTCCATTACCTAGAGTGTATCTTCAAGAAAGTCACTTGAGGTTTTAAATTTTGGTGTCCCCAGCTGTAAATCAAACATAACAATCACTTAAGTGCCTATTGCAAAGGATGGTTTTGTCCGTTCACTGAGTTAGTTAGATATTCGCAGACGCCCACTGTGTGTCAGCCACTCTGCAAGGAGCTAGAGACACAACCTGGAAAACTTAAGATATGATACTACTCTTCTAGGCCTTTGAGGAGCAAACAAGACATGGGAAAGCCCCAAGGAAACTGTAAAGTTCTATAAAAGTGGAAGTGATTATTACTGTGAAAAGAGTTAGTGCTGGAAATAACCATAAAATGGAGAACCATTGTAACAGTCCGGAAATGATATTCACCTTCAGACACGGGAACATCTGAATCTTCCCTCATGAGGACAACTGTCTCTCCCTAAGGTCCCAAGGGAAAAAGATATCTGTAAGAAACAGTGGCAATGGAGAGCAAACTTCTACTTCACTAGCGGGTGGGATTTTTGACAGAGAACCCGCGTGGAGTTCTGGTTCGCTGGGCTGGAGCTCGTGGAGTGATGGGAGCCTGGGGGTATCTCCTATCTCTAGGTCCAAGCTTTCATCTTACTCTAACTTTTGGCTGGTCTCCTGTAGGAAAGAACCAGAAGTAAGAGAGTGCCAGAGAGTCTACTGCTTAAGCCACACGTGGAGAAAGGAAACAAGGCAGGGCCGCCCTCCACTGCGTGACTTCTGATGCACGAGGTCCACACGAGGCCAGCCCGGAGGCCCTGCCTGCCCTTCAGACAGGCGTGTCCTCTTCCCCGAGAAGAGCGCAGGGTAAGGGGAGCGTTTCCTCCGCCCGGAGGGAGAGAACGTGCTGTCCAGCTCCAGGTCCTAGGAGGAGCTCTGTCGCAAAGTGCACCTCGAAGAAGTTACTCACCTTCCCTGTCCTTTATCCTTTCACCAAACTTTAAAAGGTGGGTAATTACATCCGTACCACTTATCTATCCCACGTAGCGGGAACTCAGCATGAGGAGAGATTTAAGTACCGTACAAACGTCATACCTCTTCTCCTCTGTAGGTGAATAAATATATGTTCATTCTTGAATTAATTTATTCAGCAACTATTCACTTATTCAACAAATATGTAGTGAGTATCTGCAGTTTTCCAACGACTGCGAATATCCAGTTACATCTGCTCCCGTGCAGGAACGGACAGCAGCGGGAGTCACAAAGGAAGAAGAACATTCCAAAGGAAAGGCAACCCAGTTCTCCAAGAGCCCCTAAGCGAGGCGGCAGGCCTAGACCGGGGAGCAAGGAGCCAGTTCAGCCCAGCGAGCGGGGTCAGTGACCGAGCGGGGGGGAAGCGGGAGAAGGGCTGCGGGGGTGGCAGGGCGGTCATGCAGAGGAACGGGATGTGCCCCGGTTTGAGCAGGAGGGAGCGGACGGCGTCTGGGAACGGCTGTCAGGCTAGGACGTATGGCTCAGCGCTGGGACTGAGTGAGGAGCAGGAACAGAAGGCGGAGAGGGAGGCGCAGGCCGCGTCCGCCCTTCAGGTCTCAGGAAGGGTTTGATCTTCATCCCGGCCACGGTGGGAAACAAGGCGGCTCCTCGTCAACCGCGCTCACTACCTGGACACACACATTCAGTGAATGCAAATCATCGTTATCACTTATTCACATTGCTTAGAATCACAGACGCAGGAAAGACATGATCAACATTCAGCGCAAACAACTCACCCGCAGACGAGGAAGCGAAGCAGAGAAGCACATTGTTTCAACAGCTCACAGAACCCAAGATGTCTGGGTTCTCATTCGATGCTCTTTGTGCTACGGCAGCTGGCTTGTAGGCATCTTTTCTCTTACAATCTCAGATAACATTATGGGATTAAACCTGATTTCAATGGCAAACCTCATTTTTAATACAATTATTCATTTATTTAATAAATATTTATTGAGTGCATATGTGCCAGTCTCTGTGCTTCATAAATTATTAAATTTTAATCATGCTGTGCATGGACAAGTGCCATGGATGGGGGGGTGGATAATACTCTCACTTAGACTGTCTTGTACTACTTGAATTGATATCAGACAGTCATCACAAAATTACCTATTATGGCCCAGTTCTTCCAATTATCACAGTGCCATTGAATGAGCTATAGAAAAAGAAAATATTTTATAAAACTCAGACCTAAAACATATTTAAAGATCTTTTGTAAAGGAATTACCTCATCCCTAGGTTCTAAAAGTAACCTTTTCTCACTGGAAAAAACACAAAAAATATAATGAATAAAAAAACACTCTCAATCCCACCAGATAAAGGCAAGCACTAACAAACATTGGGGTATTTTTCTAGATTTTTGTCCCCTATGTTTAGGTTTTTTTCAAATGATATCTTAAGATTTATTTCTTTTTAAATTTAGTATTCTTACAATAGCTTTTCCCAATGTTACTAAAAACTCATTGTAAGCATCACTTACCTTCTAAATATCAACCAAATAAAATGGTCAAATTTCCCTAGAATTTAAAAAAAAAATTGTCATCAGAAATAGTACAGCAATAAGTGCTTTGTTCATAAAGCTTTTGCCCAAATGTAATGGCTAATAACATTTATTGTGTGTTTACTATAGGCCACGCATCATACTTTCCATGCATAATCTTACTTAATCTCCACAATCATCTTCTTAGGTAAAAACTATTCTATTCATAGTCTCCAAATAAGGAAACCGGAGCTAAGAGAGATGAGCAAGAGGAATATCTGACATGCAGGGAGCAATCATTACGTGCCATCTCTGCTGCCTGTTCGTGTGCTCTCATCTGTTCCACAAGGCAGTCCTTGTTATTGTGGCTCCCATTTTACAGGTGAGGAGACTGAGGCAGTAGTTCAGGAAGGAGCTTTCCCAGGGTTGCACGCCTCACCCGTGCTGGAGCTGCGATCTGAATCGGCTCCACCAGCCTCGGGTGCGGACAGCTAGTGAACTGGAGGAATTAGATTCTTCTCTCAGGAAACGTTCCCAGAAGTCAGGTTACTGCTCTTGAAACGTCCACCAAACTGCTCTACAATGTGTACCAAGGTCCGCGCCACTTAGGAACGTGTGAAATGGCCGTTTATACACGGGGCTTTCTGCTTGTTTTCAACTTGCAGACACGAAAGAGGCACATTCTTAACAGTTGGGCAAAATGAGCCTCTGCAGCGTAGACCCCGCACCGATAGGTTTAATTCAAATACTGCACACTTAGTGCCCACCCCATCTGGGCACCGTCCCCGGCCCCGGGCCTTTGCAGATGCCGCCCTGAGCCCCGGAGGCACCGGTGGGGCGGCTTCCTGCGGGCCGGAGGACAGACAGGGAAGCAAGTGACAGGGGAGGGAAAGGGGCAGGCGGGAACACGCGAAGTTCCCTTGAACGGGAGGAAGAGGAAGTCGACCCCAGGCTCACTGAAGTCCAGGTTGGACGCCAGGGCTGGGAGCGGGTGAACCGCGCATCCGCGGGGAATCCCGGGGCAGGTGAGCGGCCCTGCAGGTGGGAGGAAACGCCTCTAGTGAGAACGCAGGGATCCGTAAATGCCCCGACTCGGGCTGGGGTTCACGGGCGTTTGGAAAATGGTGACACGGTATTTACAGAAAGGATGAATGGGCTTTTTATAAATAAGCTCAGTACAGGTTTTAAGGATATCAAATAGAACTCACAAAAAACTAATGATTTCAGCGTCAGGGAATCTAAAACATATGGATAAAATTTCTCCTAAATTGCATATACATTTTAAACATCGAAACAAAAGATGCCTCGGGCATAACACATTTTGTTTTTATTTTAAAGTTCAAAAAAAGTGTGTCTAGGAGCCGGCCAGCGGCTGCCTAGTGGTTAAGTTCGCGCGTTGGCCTTGCGCGGCCCAGGGTTTGCAGGTCGGATCCAGGTGTGGACACCCGCACGGCTCATCAGGCCACGCTGGGGCGGCGGCCCATATAAAGTAGAGGAGGATGGGCAGGGATGTTAGCCCAGGGCCAATCTTCCTAAGCAAAAAGAGGAGGATTGGCAACGGATGTTAGCTCAGGGCTGGTCTTCCTCACCAAAAAACCCAAAAAAGTGTGCCAATCACAGCAGCCTGTGGCTAGAGACACAAAAAAATAAATACGATTAGTGACCACTTGGCTGCAGAACTCCACTATCCCCAAACCTCAGATGCCCCATTCCTGTCATTTAAGTTCTTGAAATATCAACTTCCTGTTCAGGATTGAACAGCCCCCAGCCCCAGGCTCCCTCTCTGGGACACAGCACTACCCATCAAGGTGTTTGGTGCGGTGGAGCCAGCATTTACAGAGAGCTCAGACAACGCTACGTGCTGTACTGATGGCGAATAGAATTGCAAACTTTCCTTTGCAGATCATTTAAGCCAGTGTGAGCAGAGTGCCAAGACCTGAACATGCAGTGCATCATTTAAAGAAAACAAAGCAAAAGTGAAAGACAGAGATTAAACCTATTACCTAATAGTGATTCTGTCAATTGGGCACACGGCATTGTTCTCATACCCTGTAGAAGTTTGTCGAAAATAACATCGACACGGGAACGGCGTATAGGGGTTTAGCAATACACGCCAGACGAAAGGGATCAAAATATGAACGAATAGAGACTATTTCCACTCCCGTTTTACAGTCAGTCTATAAAATTTTGTTCCCTCTAAAGTGAAGCATTCAGAGAACCTCCGCCTGTGTAGCAAGGCAGCAGGCAAGGCCAAGAGTGGGGATCAGGTAAGTGTGCATGGGCCTTGTTCACTGGGTCCCTTCATCGCTCAGCTGGTAGCACTGCTCACCTTGGTGGTTTTAACCACCTTGTAGTCCTAAGTATTGCTTTTTTACATTGTAATCTTATATTGCTTTATCCTTATTTCTCCCAGAAAGTAGGGATTATTACCTGATTTTGCAGACATGATGCCTGAGCTTTAAGCAGCTTAAGCACTTGACATTTACACAGCTAGGAAGGGACAGAGCTGGTATGTAGATCTGAAACTGCCTCAGTCTGACCCCAGTGCCTTTGTCCATGATCCTTGTGTGATGCTTCCACTATTGTTCAGATTTACATGTTAATTCGATGTCCCTACTATAGTGAACCCCAAGGTCAGATGCCTGTCCCTGTGTTTCCAGTTCTTTGCTCCATCTAGGCACATAAGAGGTGCTTATTCATTCATATGTATTTCTCAGTTCCTCCTCTGTGCCAGATGCTGTCCTAGGAGAGGAAGATGAACTCATTAATAGAACAGGAGGGGAAAGACTGTCTCCGTGTCTCTACTTGGGGAGAGACTGACAAGAGTCACGATAAATGTCATACTTCATGTTAGAAGATGAAAAGTGCTGTGGTCAAAAATTAGAACAGGATAAGAGGAGACTGGAATGAATGAATGATTTTTAATTCCCAGAGAATATGTTTTCCAAATAGGAGTGCCCCTCTCGTATTTCTATAGATGTACTAAAGATGCACCCAAGTTAGGTTATATATACAGTGTTTCCACTCTTCCTATGAAAACAAAGCTTGAGACTTTTTCCTTGGATTACTTCAGTAATTTCTTTCATATTTTCTGTTTTGCTCTTTATCTCATTTTGCCTTAATTTTGTTATATACCAATTTTTTTAAATTTCCCTACTTACGCTAACTTCCTCTTTCATACGTCCTACATTTCACTAAATATATTCTCTTCTGCTACAGTCTCTTCAAAGCTCCATTTATCCAAAAGAATCTTACTGTTCCTTCTAGAATGCCTGAAATGTCTTAGATTTCAATAAAAACTACGAAGTCAATGATCATATCTAACTTCAGACTCTGCTACTTAGACAGCTGCCCTCAAAGAGGTTGATGCTGGTGTTGGTATACACCGGGGTAAGTGTTCATCAAAGCCAGGGGCACGGCCTGCGTCCTTCCTGTGAAGTTCCATCACATGGCCAGTCTGGTGGAGAGCAGTTTTAAAAAGTCCCCAGGGAAGATGACACCTCCTATGTCCTTTGACAAATGATTTGGGAGATGGACAGACATCAAAAAGAATATCGAAAATGTGTTAAATTTTTTAAAAATAAGAAACACAAACACATCCTTTAAAAGCATTGAGGAACAAAATCAGTAGTGCACAAACTAAATATTTCATGTTCTTGATTGACCAAATATTATTGAGTGTCTACTCTGTACCGTGAGATCTGCCACCATTTAAAGTCATCTTAGTCACCAAGGCATAAAACCCAAGACACATCTTTGACTTGTCCCTCTAGTTCATCATCCTCCCCCAAACTCCGTCTGTTCTACCTCTGCAGTCTCTCTCTCTTTCATCAGCATCTTCCTCTCCATTCTCATTCTCTTAGTTCATACTCACCACTTCCAATAAGCACCGTTGTGTAGGCTGCTATAAATCCTACTCACCTCTAAATTGCTGGGATCATGCATGGAAACTCCCACTTGAAAACATTCAGTAATGGATCGTTCCCCAGTGAACAATGCCCAAATCATTCAGCCTAGTATTCAGTAACCGCCTCTGTCTTTGCTGAGTCGGTAAACAGTCCCCACGTTGCTATTCAGATTCCTTCACGGTGTACTCTCATCATATTCTTCTTTCAGGTTTTCAAGAAATGAATACAATTATGCAGTCAGAATGGATAGCTCTATTTACATTTACAGTTTTCATATAAATCTTACATCATTGCCCTGAAGTGGGTTGCCCTTGATGTTGCTGCTCCCATCGTGGTGAAGCAGGGACTGTGGCAGCACGCAGCCCACGCTCTGGCAAAGCAGAACCCCAGAACAAGAAGGGCTCAGACTGGCCCTCCAGATAGGGATGTAGGTAAGCAAGCTCCCCACACTTCAGTGGTCCTCAGAGGAAGGCCGTAAGACACCAGTCTGGAGGTGTGTATGCGAGTGAGTGGAGACTGGGGGTGGGGAGCAAGCGGCTGTGGAGTGGGTGTCCTATACCAGAAAAAGCTCATAGCTACTGGAAACTTTCTTACTACATTTGGGCCCAAGCAAGACATCCCATTCTTCTCTGTTCACCCTTCCAAAAGGAGCAAATCAGCTCCCCTTCTCCCTCCATAGAGATTGCAAACACATCTGAGAGAGTCGGAACTCCAATAAACGAGGTACAGTGAAAGCTTCCCATTGCACCTAGGGGAATGCAGCATTTTACTAATAGCACTCATCTGTAAAATGGGAGGGTGTGGGATTTGAGGGGAAATTTCTAGGGTTTACCTAAGGAGGTTTGTCCTACAGGAAACCACTGGGGTTTACAAATTCCATCATTTAATCAGCAGATCGACTTCACCTGTTCTCATCAGAGTCAACACGGAAATGGACATCGTTGGGAGAACAAGCTCAAAGCCCAACAAGGACATCGTCTTCACGGTTGTCTGACTTCGTGGCTGGCTGTGTCAGATCAGTGTGCAGCTTGGCAGTCTTGAGGATTTTTTTCTAATCAGAAAGCATCTTTTGGGGGGCAGGGAATTCTTGTATATGGTATCTTTCCCCTCCTTTTCCACAAAGTCACTTATTTTTCTAGTGGGCTAAAATACCTTGGGTACGGTTCAGATAATATCTGGGCTCCTGGGCTCTGAGAATTGTTTTTCAGAGGGCTGTGAACTCCAAGGGCTCTGAACTAAGGATAAAACCCAACTACAGAGGAGTGAAGTTTCCTTGACGAGAAAGGAGCAGCCACGAGTCAGGTGGGGACAATAGTGAATGAGGGGCAGAGTCGGGGGAACCAGCTTCCCAAGCCCCCAACACATAAATGGCAATTAGGGAAACACCTCTACCCAAGAGACTCTTTACCAAATGGAAATAAGACATAATAGCAACTCAGACCCTGCTGTGAAGCAGCAGGGAAGGTAATCAAAAAGACCCAGTGCTCAGAAAAACGGCCGCTAGAGTGATGAATGTCCTTTGAAAGCAGCCGCTGAGAATCTCAGGACGCAGAAGAAAAGAGGAGGCAGCCATAAATGTGCAGCACGGGAGGAAATGCTCCTCCACATTTTCAGGGGAAATGGGGCTGTACTCAAAGAAACCAACAGTAAAATTCATTTTAAGGCCAGAGTTCCACTGGAGGACTGAGGAGAGCTGCACATGTTGTCAATCAGGGAAAAGATGCATGCCTGATAACATTTTTCTCAAGTATTTAACAAGTGGCTATCGTTAGCGTCAACATTAGCGGGATAGAAAAATCACTTAGAGATTCATGTATTAATTTAATAAACACTGAATGAGAACCTTCTATGTAATGTGCTAGAGGCTGGACGGTGGAAAACCAGGAACACTGGCTTTGGTCCCTGCACTCCAGGAGTTCACGGCCTCGTAAAGATCAAAGTGTTAAAATGATTCTGTCATGTATCTCCTGGGCTTCCCAACTGGTTGGTTAACAGTGGACCCAACTTTCTTGGCCAGCAGTAATTAACCTTTTTGGAGAGACATGGTACACTGAAGTGACACCATGGTTTTGAGTCCTAGCTCTGTCACTTAGTGGTTGTTTGCCCCTTAACAGGGTTTCTCAACCTCAGTACTAGTGACACTTTGGGCTGGATCGTTCTTTGTCATAGAGGCTGTCCTGTGCATTGTAGGATGTTAATCAGCTTCCCTGGCCTCCACCCACTAGGTGCCAGTAGCACCTCTTTAATTGTAACCACCAAAAATGTCTCCAAACGTTGCCAAATAGCCCCCCATTGAGAACTGCGCTAGTGCACAAGATTAAAGTCAAGAAACCAACTTTGCCGCTACTTACTTTCCTTGTTCCTCCATAAAAAGAGGAAGTTGAACTGAATTATCAGCAGTCCCTAGTTCTGAAACTTTAAAGGTAGTGTATTGCAGTGAAGAGATCGTGGACTTTGAAATTCGGTCTGTCTTTAGACACCAGTTCCATCAACTTCTGATTGTTTGCCTGGGGCAAACTCATTACCTTCTTTGAGCCTTGGGATCCTGTCAAAATACTTATCTTGAAGGAATGATATAGGAATATGAAGGATGTATGTTAAGTGCCCAGCCTATGGGAGGCCATCCACAATTCATAGCTAAGCTATAATTATGATTCTCAAAAACTAGCCTTTCTCACCTAATCTGATGATTGCATGATTCTAGAGGGAAATGTTTTAGTGAATAAGAGACACCAGCTGCTCTCACAGTCCCAAAGTGACAATGGCATACCACAGTGCTCCAGGAATTCCAGGGTAGATGTTCCTGGCAGGCTCTGCTCCAAGGAGTGAATCCAGGATCTGGGCCCCTCTGTCATTAGCACCCCCTCTGAGCCTGCGATCTCCAAGGTCTTCACAAGTGGAGAAGACACACAGACATTCCATCTTGGCCAGGAGCCGACATATCACTTCTTCTCACATTCCACTGGCCAGAACTAGTCGCTCAAGATCACCTAGACACGTGAAACTGTGGGGGGCAGACAGCTCTTTCTGCCAATTAGGCACTAAAAAAAATTCTAATACTGACTTTATTACAAATAGTTCATAAGATAAGGGAAACTCAGAAGAAACAGTCTAAGACAGAAATATTAAGTAGTTTATAAGCTTCCACTTGTGTTACAAATAGGATTGAATCATAAACCCTCATAAGGAAACTAGAAATACAGTACCCCTCACTATAGAGCAGATCGGTACGTGGAGGATTGTTCAACACGGCATCTAAAGAAGCTTCCTTTGCCATCAGTATAGCTTCTCGGAACAGTTGTTCTCATCTTTTATTATTCTTGAAATGTTAAGCCTAAATTCACAATGGGGTAATTTTTGGTGGAAAACTGATATAAATATTCAGAAAATAGTAACAATAAAGTACATCTTCCATGAGCTCTTTTAGGCATATGTGTGAATGAGTAGGTCTTTGTGGCTTGTTTCTTTTTTATAAAATGAAAGTTATGAAACACCACTGATAAAATCATTTTGGTGCGTGTATTGGTTTGCTATAGCCGCCATAACAAATTACCACAAACTTGGTGCTTAAAACAGTGCAAATGTATTATCTCGCAGTTTGGGAGGTCCGAAGTCCAAAACGGGTCTCACTGGGCTGTCATCGAGGTGTCAGCAGGGCTGCATCCCTCTGGAGGCTCCAGGCGGAATCTGTTTCCTCACCGTTTCCAGCTTCTAGAGGCCGCCTGCATGGCCCCTTCCTTCATCTTCAAAGCTGGAAAGAGCATCTTCTGTTTCTGTCTCTGTTTCCCTCTGCTTCTTTGTCACAAGGACTTCTCCCTACTCTGACCCTCCCGCCCTCCTCTTCTAAGGATCCTTGTGGCTACATTGGGACCACCTGGATAGTCCAACACTACCTCTCCACCTCAAGATGCTGAACTTAATCACAGCTGGAAAGTCCCTTTACCATGTAAAGGGCCATATTCTCAGGTTCTGGGGATTTGGACATGGACATCCTTGGAAGGCCTTATTCAGCTGACCACAGCAGGTCAAGTAAGTGATACTATTATTGCTATGGCTCATATATATATTAACTATAGAAACATCACACAGTCCTTCCTTGAGTTTAATTAAACAATAAATGATGATGATGATGATGATAGTTGTACCTTTAGAATAGTGTAATATAAAAAATATATATAAAGAACTAATCTTCAAACAATCTCAGAAGGAGGGTCCAGCTCCCAGTAGCAGTGGAGAGTAGGTTGGCTGGACTGTCTCCCAGGAAACAATTATAAAACCTAGACAAAATATTTCAAAAGCAGGCAGTAATGGAGGAGATGCTACATTTGAAACACAGGAAATCAGTGGTGAGATTTATGGATTTGCAGCTTTTCTCTAACAGGCATTCTCCAATCTATATGTGGCCCAAGACAGAGCATCTGGAAAGTTGGGATGAAATCCTGGGAGAGAGGGAGCCACTGAGAAGAGAACATCAAAATCTGCAAGTAAATTCTGCCCAAATCGTTTGTGGACTGCTAAATACACATGTGCAAGGGAATGTCCCAGGAGACCCCACAAATGCAGCAGCTAAAAATGGAAAGAACTGAGTGTGAATTTCAGCTGCTGCCAACTGCATGGGAGACAGAGGTTGGAGTTTGAGTTCAGCCAAGTTCACGCCCGCCTAGAACAAATTCATCATGCTTCAGTGAAACAGAAATACAGAGTCTCTACAATGTGCCATTCTTTTTTTTTTTTTTTTTTTTTTGAGGAAGACTAGCCTTGAGCTAACATCCATTGCCAATCCTCCTCCTTTTTTTTTTCTGAGGAAGACTGGCCATGGGCTGACATGCGTGCCCACCTTCTTCTACTTTATATGGGACGCCGCCACAGCATGGCTTGACAAGCGGTGCATCTGTCCACGCCCAGGATCTGAACCTGCAAAACCCCAGGCTGCCGAAGCAGAGCACGTGAACTTAACCGCTATGCCATGGGGCTGGCCCCTCTAAAATGTGTCATTCTTAACATGCAGATTACAATTGTAAAAATCACTAGGCATGTAAAGAAGTAGAAAAATGTGACCCAAATCAAGACCAAAAAAAGTCAATAGAAACTAAACCCAAGATGTTCCAGATGTTGAGATGAGCAGACATGAACTTTAGGGCAGCTATTATAAATATGTTTAAGGACCTACAAGAAAATAAACTTACAAGGAATTAATGAATAGGGGAACCAAACAAAAACTCTAAAGGTGAAAAACATAATATCTAAGATGAGATGTTAATGGGCAGAATTAACAGCAAATTGGAGGCAACAGAAAAAAAGATCAATAGGAATAACACAATCTGAAGAAGAGAGAGAAATAGCGCTAAAAATAATAAGCGTAGTCTTAATAAACTGGGAGAATGCCAAACAGCCTAACATATGGGTAAGTTCAGTCCAAGAATGAGAAGAGAGAGAAAGGGCAAGAAAATGGAATATTTAAAGAAATAATGTCTGAAATTTTTGATAGTGATAAATATCACCTAATAGATCCAAGAAACTCAATAAAACTTGAACCAAATAAATAAGAAGAAAACGACAGTTAGGCCCATCATAAGTCTTACTAAGCCATACATTTGCTAAAATCCAAATTAAACAGAAAATCTTCTGTGCACCTAGAGAGAAACATCACACACAGACGGGAAAATGACAGGAATGACAGCTGACTTCTCATCAGAAATGATAGAAGCCGGAAGACAATAAAACTATATGTTTTCGTGCTAAAAGAAAAAAGTCAACCCAAAAATCTATACGCAGGGGAAAATATCCTTGAAAAATGAGGATAAAAAAAGACATATAAGATAAAAAAGAAAACAGATTTTCCACCAACAGACCTGAAGTTTAAAAAATGCTGAAGGGAAGTTCTTCAGGCCTGAAGGAAATAACACCAGCTGGATGGCACATGGGTCTACATGAAGGAATACAGAACACCAGATTTGGCAGATAGTTCAGTAAATATAACATTGTAAATACGTTTTCCTTTTCTCATAATTTATTTAGAAGACATATTACTGTTTAAACCACAAATCAAAACAGTGTATTGGGGGTTAATAATGTTTGCACACATCCTATATATTACAACACTAACCTAAAAGTGGTATTGGAGATCCCTGGCCAGTGAAATAAGGCAAGAAACAGAAGTAATCTATGGAAAGAGAGAAGTCAGACAGTATTTATTCACAGCTGCTGTGATTGTTGATGTAGAAAAAGAATCTTCAGAACAACTACAAGAAGGAATAAGATCACAGATATGAGGTCACTATTCAAAAAAGGGGGTATTTCTCATTCTAAGAACAAAAAAAGGAAAATCAAATTTAAAAAATTAATTTACAGTAGACAAAATAATAAAATACTTAGATATAAATTTAACAAAAATGAGCAAGCTTTTATCTTTAAATAAAGAAATTTAATGTTAAATCTAAGTAGACAGTGATAAAGATACAGTTTGTAATCCAAAAGCAAACACTAAAATAATGCAAAAAAAAGATGAAAAAAATTTAAATGAATTTAAAATGGAAGACAAAACATATTTGATTAACCCAAAAGATGGTAAGAAAAAAACTAGCAGAGTAGCAAAAATCAGATGAGACCTCCTCCCTCCTAAAAACCCCATTTAGTAATATGATAGACCTAAATCCACCCATATCAATGATCACCTTAGATGTAAGTAAACAACGTATCAAATAGAGTCAAGGGAGGATAGAAGTACATAGAGCTAAGTTTACAATTAATTCAGGGCCCAAAATTAACCTGCTTTGTAAAAATAGAGTCAATACAGAGTTGTATGTGTTGAAATTATTTTACATAGCATCAACACAGTGAAGAGTTTCATTAAATAATGTACTAAATAAATAGTATGGTAACTTGCAAATCCCAGACAAACATTCAGAATTTAGTCTTCATTGTGGGTTCAGTGCATTACCTAACAGACAATATAGCATTAGAAAGTTTCAGTTCTCCCACTGCTATTTCAAGTCCAAGGTGGAAGTGGGAGCAAGAGCAGAGAGAGAGCCTCTGGAAAGCACTGAGCCGATGGAACCACAGTAACAAAAGGGCCCGGCCCCACCACGCCGTCCGGGAGTCACCGACCTCCCGTTGTTACCCATCTTTGGAAAAGGAAAGTCGACCCAGAAAAGGGCAGAAGCACCATTAGACAACATGCATATAGTCGAATTATTTTAAATAATAAATGTGGAGAAGACAAGCTTTTAGGTCCTGATAATCTGCACCAAAATGTTAGAGAAGGAAAAAAGTTAACCAGTGCCTCTCTCTGACATTTTGAAAAGATCAGTAGACTCATGATGGATTGAAAAGGTGAAAATACAGCTTCATTGTCTGAAAAAGGGCAAAGGCACCAACCACTGACCTCCAGGCAGCAAGTGTAACAATAGATGCCAGAAGAACCTGGGAGTCTGAGCCAGCAGGCGGTGGCGGAACCCTTGGCAAAGCAACGTTGGTTAAGGTGGTTGGGCAGGAGGGGTCATGCTGAGATGACCTGGAGGAGCCTTTGGAAGGCATTATTGCTGTGAAGAGTAAAAACACTGCCTTTTCCAAGTAGCTTTTGACAATGTTCTACTTCACTGATTCCAGTGAGCAGTACAAGATCTGATGACTGAGTCTGAGTCTAAAGGGCAACTACAGAGAAATGTGCTTCAACTCCCCATAACTTGAACTTGGGGGAGCTTAGGTAATTTTAAGGCTTATTGTGAAGCCATTAACACAGCTAAGAGCCAGAACATTTCTTGGTGACCTAATATTAACTGTTCAAGATAAGCATCACTTAACGAAGAGAAGGGGCAACTAGCACAACCAAGTGCTTGTGTGTTCAAAGTAAAACCTAGTTCTTCAGAGGCTGTTAACCCGGGGAAGGCTACGGAGAGACTTCTAGGCTAGTAGGTAAAGAGCCTAGAAGAGCCAACTCCCACCCCACCCCATCCCACTCCCACGCACACCATTTCATTGTCCACACGAGAGCCCTCCAATCTCTACCAGCCCTGCATGTCTAAAATCTCCTTTTCCCCCTCCCACCAGCACAGCAAGCCTTAATTTTATGGTCAACTCGATTAGGTATGATTTGTGAGCTCTCTCACAACAGTCTAATTTCTATTTGTATCTAAGGAACAAATAACATTTTATCAGGTGCTAAGAAGGCTAACTTCCTGAGCTACAGCCCCCACTTCTATTTCCCCTTCGTCCCGTGTCACCACTCTTGGGAGCATCTGGAACTCGCTCCTCTCTGAGTTGTAGAATTTCTTGCCATAGTTCAGTTCTCCACTTTGCATAGTAAGGACTGCAGCATTAACTGAGCGATTGCTGTGTACCAGGACTTCACACAGCCACCTGTTTAATACACTACGCAATCCTCTGGAGATGGCATTATGACTTTTATAAAACCAGAAAACTGAGCCACCAAGTAATGAAAACTTTTGCACAAGGTATTCTAAGTTTTTACTCCCGTTTATTCAACAATAATCAGCACATGTGGTCTGTATTGAGCACTGTGTTTGATTCCTGATCTACCAAAACAAACAACTTCAAGAAGGTACCTGAACTCCTGAAACTTACAATCTAGAAAAGAATATAAAAGGTAAACAAACACTAGCTATAGGACCTAGGACAACTTTTTAACCTCCTATGTCTCCTTTCTTCATCTCTCAAAAGAAAAAATACTAATACAAATATTAATAACTACCTCTTAAATTTGAAAATTAAATAAGCTGATGCATAAAGTTCTAAAATAGCACTTGTCATTTAGTGCTAAATAAATATTAGATGGTAGTAGTAAGACTAGAGGTAGTAGTAAGAAGTAGTTGTGGCCAAAGCAGCAGCAGTGGTAGTTGCAACAACAGTGGTAATAGTAGTAGGAGAAGTAGTAGAAGTAGCAGTAGTAATAGTAGTGGCAGCATCTATATTAACAATACTACTAGTAGCAATACTAATAGTAGTAGTAGCAATAACAGTAGTAACAGCAGTAATAGTAATAGTAGTAGTAGTATCAGTAGGGATAGTAGTAGTAGCAATAGCAGCAGCAGCAGTATTAGTAATAGCAGCAGCAGCAATAGTAATAGTAATAGTAGCAATAGCAGAAGTGGCAGTAATAGTCATAGTAGTAGTAGCAGCAGCACTAGTGATTATGGTAGTAGTAGTAGCAGCAGTAATGATAGTAGTAGTAACAATGGCAGCATCAGTAGTAATAGTAGTGGTAATAGTAATAATAGTGGTGGTGGTAATAGTCCTAATAGTCATAGCAGCAGCAGTATGTGGGCTGGCACTGCCCTCTGATGTCTACAGCTAGGGTTGCTGGGCACCAGACCTAGAGAGGGTGGTCAGCTGGGAGTCCGCAGGGACACTTTCATCTCTGTTCTCTCCATCCCACTTCATTCTTCTTCTCCCCAAATTTTCCTGGGGTCTCAGGACTGCTTTCTCCCAGGTAGGAATAATTCAATTCAGAAAAGTAGTAGTAATAGAAGTTGTAGCAGTAGTAGTAGTAGTAGAAGCTGCAGCCTAAGGGTAAGCACAAAATGCAATGGAAACCCATAGAGGAGACACACAGAACCCAGATTTTGGAAGGTTAGGGAAGACTTCCCAGACGAAGTAAAATTTAAGTTGATGGCTGGAAGGTGAGTAGAATTTGCCAGGCAATTAAGGGTCTTGGTGGAAGGGAGGGAAAGTGCGTGACACACACTAGACGCTGACGAGCGTCCAGAGTGGCTTCTCACAGGTGAGAGGGTGCCAGCAGTCAGAGGTGAGGGTGGAAAGGGAACAGAGGCCGGGCCTCAGAGGGCTTCATGGCCACGCTAGGAGTTGGGCCTTTTTCAAGGGTGGCTACTGTAGGCGTGAGAATCACTGAAGTTGATTTATGGAGCCCTTACTGGACACCAGGCTGTGCTCAGCACTTTGTGCTGTTTGGTTTACTCCTCCCCACTACTACACTGTTTCTATAGTGTTTCTCTTCCTCCAGGGACTACATTAACCGTTAGCTTAAGAACACATTCAAGGATGTCTGCACACCTGCACACGTCCTCTTCCTTCTCCTCCTCTTGTAACTACTGCTGTTTTTGCTGCTACTACTACTTACACCTTTAGAGTGACATTCTGTGAGAGACTCAGCTTACCTAGTTTTATCCACTCTGCCACATAATTCCTTAACTGCGAAAGTAAAACCTGGTGCGGCAGGCAGCGCTAAGATGGCCTGGTGATGCCCACCTCCTGGTGCTCACAGCCTTGTGTAAACTCCTCCCCATCGAGTGACTGCTTCTAACCAACAGAACACGGCAATGTTGAGGGGGTGTTTGTTCTGTGATTAGCTTACAAAAGATTGTGACTTCTGTCTTGCCAGCAGATGCTCTTTCTCTTTGGGCTTTCATGGGCCACCTGCAGTGTTGGAGAGGCCCATGTGACAAGGAACTGAGGTGGCCTCTAGTCAACAGCCAGCAAGGGACTGAGGCCCTCAGTCCAACAGCCCTCAATAAAGTAAAGCCTTAAACTGAGCTTATATGCAGATCTTTCCCTGACTGAGTGTTCAGATGAAACCACAGCCCTGGCCAACACCTGGATTGCAGCCTGAGGAAGAGCGTAAAGCAGAAGATCCAGCTAAGCCATGTCCAGATTTCTGAGCCACAGAAACCGTGAGACAATAAATGTGTGTTGTTTTAAGCTGCTAGGTTTTGGGGTAATTTGTTACACAGCAGTAGATAACTAATACAAATAGCCTACCTAATTTAGATGTTACGTAAATTGGAATTTCATAGACAGTGCGAGGATTAAAAATCACTAAGCCCACAAGTCTGTATAAGAAATATACTCACTAATTTAAACACAATCGCGTGCGACAAATGAGAAATGGCCTCAGCAGCATTTCAATATTAACTTCGATTCCATCCCCAATAAGGAACTCTTTTTAAAAATTTGTCAGATGTCATTATGGTAACAGTCTGCTCTGGTCCTCTCTGAGTTCCTTTCTTTCCATCAGCTACTCCGACGCTGCACGGCCACCCCCAGCCCTCAGGCTTTCCTTGAACCCATTTCCTCCATCTGGACCTATTTATATTCTGGGAAAAAAGCTTCATTTTATGAACTGAATCTTTGCCAATGGAATTCCTAAGGGGGGTTTGCTTCTCTCCAGAAATGCCCTCAGAATGCCTGCCACTGCTCACCTGTCCCTCAGAGGACTCCCTCCCAGTGTGCTCGTGTGCTGCTGCCACCCTTCTCACTCCCGTGACTGCTCAGGACTCAGCCTTCGCTCCTCTATGCCGAGCCGCCTGGAACCCTCTGGCAAAGGCTGATGGATGGGCGGACTTTTTACCTGCTCACTCCTCAATAGACAGTTTGGGGTCGGAAATTAAAGAATATTTTTTCTCTGCTCTATGTCTTGGCTATTCTCTAGCACTCCCCCATCTTTTTACTCCTCCCTAAGCACACACACACAGAATCTGGAGACAAACGTGGACCTTCCTGTGAACTATCACTAACCGTTCTCTGGGACTACAACAGCTCAAGACGTACTCCTTAACCCAGGGTGCTGTTATGTTGGCCGTGTTAGTATTATGCTATAACCTCACTAACAGGCTGCTAAGACCAGACATTTTACTTGCAACATTAGAGAATAACATAAAAATACTTACCTAACAGTTAATTGGGTGATGTAGCCTACGAGTAATAAAAAGGATCACTTTATTTGGGGGAAAGAATCATATATCATTACCCTTGATACTTCTTAACTTTCTCGACATGCATTTTACAAGTGAAAAGCATAATTGTTATTAAATAAAACAGAGTGTGTTTTAAATATGCAAATCAAAATAGCTGGCAAGGGCTCTATCATTGTCTGGAAAAGTTGGTCCCAGGCCCTGTTATTGCCAAGAATGTACAGTTGTTTTGATAGTTGCTGTGTTTCTGACTAATATTGATCACTCTTTCTAACTCTCTAGCATGTAGTCATGGATATCTAGACTTACAATCCAAATACTCACCAGATTTCCAGCCAACACCAGTTAATACATTTCCAATTTGAAGCAAAGAAAATGGCCAAGTGAATTATCTGCAATTTTCAAAATTTATAATGGACATTTGCATGCTGTCTCTCCTCTGCTGGATCTAGAATGTTATCCATTAAGCCTCATAAAGTAGTGAATGCCATTTACCGGAATCCTTTGTAAAATTGTAACAAATATGGCAAACATCTCCCTAGCATGTGCTACGTGCCAGGTACTGTTCCAAGGCTTCAGGTATTTTGATTCACTTAACCCTGGAAATAGCACTACGAGGTTAAGGGATATTATTAACATCTTCATTTTATAGGTGAGGAAATATAAGCAGAGAGGGGCTAAGTAACTTGCCCAAAGTCACACAGCTAACAATTGGTGATTTGAATCTAAGCAAGCTGGTTTGAAAGTTGATGTGTTTAACCACGTATTATAATACATATTTGATCTGTTTGATCTGATTGAGCCTTTTAGTTGTATTGTTCATTTTAAAGAGAGAGAGAGCACTAGAGAAAGTGAGAGAAAGAGAGAGGAAGAGAGAATGAATAGGAATTAGAAATCATTTAAGAGATGGGCCTGATTCCATCTGTTGGGTCAATCGCTGGATCCTATGAGCACATCTTTGTGAAAGGACCAAAGGCATTAAAGAGGCCCAGGTGTCAAGATAAAATCACTGTTCTATCAGGAAGCAGTAGGATATTACATCATTTGAGAGAAGTTGGGACAGAAAGGGAAGGACTAAAAAGGAACAGAGAATTATAAAAGGAGACACAGTGGCTTCGGTTACACTCATGGCTGAAAATGAGTGTCCTGAATCCTTCACTATATGTAGGTGGTTCTGAATCTCAACATGACCCAGATACCATAAATCGAGTTTCCATATAGCCTAAATTTAAACCCAAAAGCCATAGTCTAGGCATGCTTCATTTGAGCATCTGCCATGAGATGATGCAATTACCAGATGCTGCAAAGAATAGGCTAAGAAATGGACTTGAACAATGACACATCTGTTAGCTGAAGGCCGTGTTAAAATGGCGCTCCTACACCATGTTCTGAGTAGATCAACAACATGAGCCTACACCCCAACCAGCAAAACAGGTCCTACCTGCCCCCAAAGTAGAAGGCTTAGTGCAATAGCCATTTAATGCAACCTTTGCAAAAGCCAACATAGGATAAAGGAAACAAAATAAATGCAAGTGAGAAATAGCCTGTGGTTCTGACAGACAACCACAAGGAGCTGTGTAAACAAAGGAGCAACAAAGTCAGCTGAACCACTCAGTAAACAATGTGGTTTTACACACACCAGCAAAATGTCTTATGAGAGTTGGATCTGCTTGGCTTTGGCTCAGTTCAGAAGAGGTGCTTAAAGAAACTTATAATCGTGACCAGAAGATTCTACCAAGAAAAGTATTATTCTAACTGACTTGGCCAAAAGAAATTTAACTTTTATAAGAAATTAACAACTCTTTCTCATGAGCTGTAAAATGAATACTTTTCATACAGTTGTGAAGGATATTTTTCTTGGTATCTCTCAATATGTTCCCACCTGTTTTACCTAATTTTATAGTTTGCCACTTCACAAAGCAAGAAACATGAAATACAGCTGTATCATTAATAAAATGTAAATAGTATTCTGTTTCACAAAACTATTATGTAAAGGAAATAGAGCAATGTTTATGGAAAAGCTGAACATTTATTTTTCTGGTCCCCATTAACTGTTCATTTACTCATTCATTCATTCACTCATTCATTCATTCTCAGATTGCAGATAAAGCGACAAAGGCTTAGAGAGATTGAGTAAATTTCATATGTATTTTTCAATCCATCTTTCACTTTATCTCCCTATAGTACCATTTGACCTAAACTTTCTGTCTCACATTTGAGTGAAATGACTGTATTCTCTCTCAGATGACCTGCAGCAAAACCATATGGACTAAATGTTTACAACACAATAACTCTTTTCCAGAATAAAAGTGATTACACAAAGGACTGTCTTATTAGATGCATTTTGGAAGCCTTGAGATGCACCTCCAATCAACAAGCAGTTAGATAATAATTTAAACTAATCTCTTTGGTTATTTAAAGAAAATTAAAATGTGTGATATTCTTTAATTCTGTGAAGCAGCATTCAATTTCCATTGTAGTACACGACAGAGGCTCGAAAGCTATTGCACTTTGTAGCTACTAGTTCCTTACAGAGTTTTATCTCGCACAGATGGCGTGATATAAAACTGTTAGGATCATTATTTATTTCAAAATATTTCAATTGAAAAAACAGAGAGACAACACAGCTCCATTTTAAGAATGTCCTAGGGCAGAAAGAGAGTAACAGCATCGAAGATTCCTAATTTCAAATAAAACGTTTGACAAAGGACATTTTAGAAATAATTATAAACATGTCAGTTATTCAAACAATAAGATTTCAGAGTCTTACAACAAATGACCCAGGGTCCTATTGACCTAAGAAATTGCTGTTTCCATCTGAAATCTTTCCTACGCTTCTTAGTATGCATTAGTGCGTCAGACCTGAACACGGCAAGTATCAATTTGTATCCAGCTCTTGAATTTAAAAACACACATGACATATCGATATGGTTCTCTTGTAACATCTGGGATTAGTACTTCCACAATGCTTGACGTTATAGTTAAAATCAGATTAGTTTACTCTTTCATTAGAAAACCCCATTGTCTGCATATTGCCAATAGGAGGGTTGTCAGACTGCAGCCTGAAGGCCAAATTTGGCCAGCTGCCTGTGTTTATATGGTCCTTGAGCTAAAAATGGTTTTAAGTTTTTATAAGATTGTAAAAAGAAATAAAAAGAAGAAGAAGAAAATGCAACAGAGACTGAATATGACCCACAAAGCTTAAAATATTTACTATATGGCCCTTTATAGAAAACGTTTGCCAACCCTTGGTCTACAGAATAAAATCTGAATTCCTGGTCTTGGCATCCAAGAGCCCTCCTAATTGAGCCCAGCATATTTCTCCAGGCCTAATCCTCTACCCACCCACCCTCCAAGCCATGCTCAAGTTACTGTTACTGCACAACAGTTTACCCCAAAATGTAGGAGCTTCCAACAACTATTGATTGTACTCGTGGATACTGTTGGTCAAGGACTGGAGGACACAGGAGAAAGGCTGCTGTCTGCACCATGATCCCAAGGGCCTCCGCTGGGAACACTCAGGCCTGGGGACTCCACAACTGGTGGCAGGAATCATCTAGAGGCATCTTCCCTCACATTTAATTTAAGGACAGGGAATGCTGGCTGTCAGCAAGGACCTCAGCTGGGCTGTTGACCAGAGCCCCCACATGTGGCCCCTCCAGGGGCCTGAGCTTCCCCACAGCATGGCGGCCTCGGGGCAGCCAAACGTTTGACATGGTGGCTCAGGGCTCCAAATGCAAGTGAATATTCCAGAAAACAAGGCAGAAACTGCATCACCTTTTCTGATCCACCCTTGGAAGTTATGCAGAGTAATCCCCACCACATTGTAAGGCTTATAAGCAAGTAATAAACCCAACCGTGTGCAGAGGGAGCAAAAGTAGACCCTGCCTGTTAATGGGAGGAGTGGAGAAGATTCCACAGATGGGAGTCAAACCTCACGAGTCATTCTCTAAATCTGCCATCTTCTAAACGTGTCCCATCCTTCCTAATCATGGCCTTGCACACCTCTTTCTTCTATGTGAACTCTCACTGCCTTCTTTCTTTCCCTAGCTCACTCCTACACATTCATTAACACTCAACTCCAACATGACCACTTATGTGAAGCTTTTCCCCTAGTGTCTGCCCACAGAGAGCTTACAAACCAAGAAGAGAGAGATAATATATATCTGAAAGAATGACTAACAATTTAAGGCTAAAGAATAGATGTTAAATAAATAGATCAACATTTTTGAAAAAGTTGGTTCTGCAGAAAATTTGTCCCATGTAAAAGGGTCCCATGCTCGCGTTGCCTCGTTCCTCCTTCTTAATGTTTGTGCTGCTAAAACAGGCCAAGGCGAGAAGGGAAGAGCAGGGCTCACTCCAGCTCACCCTGACTGAGTCTGGGAGCCCCCCAGGCCCAGCCCCCAGGGCATGTGGCTTAGCCCTGGAGAAATTAAGTGGCTGGAGCATGTGATGGCAAACTGAAATAGTCATAACCTTGGTGTCCAGAAGCAGGGCCCCACTGGGGTTGAGATCTGACCCTAAAAGAACGATTTCAAGTGGGTACCCCATCAGCCAGAGAGAGATGGGAATGATGGTGAAGGGGTCAGGCTCCAGGATGACGCCTGAAAGGAAAGAACCTGTGAATTCCTGTGACTGAGTAACCCTGGGGGCTCCTTGGGTAACTTGAGATTGATGAGGGCTACAAGAGGGAAATAGTGTGGGATCGTCTTACGCCATCATTTAACTTACTCAAATTCAGTTCACATTTGTCGAAAGGGAAAGTTTTAAAATCCCCTTCTTTATCCCTTTGCTCTTCCCCACTGAACCATCCGAAGTGACCCTGGCAACCACTCAGGCCTTGAAAGGGAAAACAAAACCCAAACCCAGTTCTGGACCCATGTCCTAGCAGCCCGAGGACCTGGCAAGCTTTGGTTTTGTCGTGGCTGTGACTTCTAGCCAGAATAGCATTTTTATCTTCCACACCAACTTTAGCATCTAAGTGAAGTGTGACTCCATAACTGGGCATGTGCACGTCTGTGTAATTAATGAATGACATCAAAGAGATGTGGCCATATTTGCAGAGCAGGTCCCATCCCGTGCTAACCGTCTGAGGGTTGCTAGGCGCTGCTGTGCAGAGAAGATTCGCCCGATGAGGGGGTCATGTTGAACACGACGTGCAAGCAAGAATGGACTTAGTCCTTTAAATTGGGCTTAAATTCCCCTCCTGTTTCCACAGCAAGCAAAATACTTCTGACATTAAGGAAACGACAGCCAGACAGGCTCCACCCGGAAAGACAACAGAGACCTCAGCCTTCACTGGTTACTCATCAGGTTCCACTCGGACTTCAGCGGGGCGTATTTGAATGTTTTCCATTACGTGGGAATGAAACAGAAAGACAAAAAGAAAACACCACTTGACAATTCCACCTTTTCCTAAATCTAAGAACTTCGTAATAAATGTCTTGAAATAAAGAGATATTTCTTTATCCCAACTCAATCCCTAATCCCATAGCTAAGGAAGGTGAGGGATTATGTGCAGAAAAGGGGGAAAAAAGATACAAATAGGGGTGAATACAAAGTGCAAGGGAGAAGTGGTGATGAGGCAACTGCATTTTAAGGGGCTCTATTTTTAAAAGACAACTTTTATTTTGCCCAACTTTTTTACCCAAATGTTTGGTGGGAACCACATAAATGGTAGGCTCCCTGCTTCTACCTGTCTGAAGTGGATGTGCATCAGTATTCTTGCACACAGAGACAGAACAACCCTGTTGATTGCAGACTGGAAGAAAAAAGCATTCCTGCCCAGGTGGATGCACCAGGTGCTCTCGTACAGGTTGAGTGAGAGTGGGTAAAGAAAGAAATTCACTGAGTCGAGGCCCCTACCTCCGCCAACACCACCAGGAAAAGCTCTTAGGATAAAACAGAGCAGGGCTCCGACCCAAAGGTGGCATTTATGAACGTGAATTGCCCTTCCTGCTGGGAGGTACCTCTGGATCAGTAATGACCTCAGGAATCAGTGGGTGAAAGCCTACGTTTTTATTTATGTTTCTATAATCGCCCAGGTTCCCCGGGAAGGCTAGAAATGTACCCCACAAGTCCCCATTGCTATGGAAGCCATATTCTTACTTAGTAACTTTATATGTTATCATCTTCTACAGGTGTCAGTCTGCAGAAGTCATTCAGAATTTATTTCAGTAGAACTTTGTTTCTAACGTTCATGTTGATAGAACTAAGAACATCATTTGACCCGTAAAATACCCAAATACTTGGTGTAACAGGTGCTATTGAAGGGAGTTTCTTTTTGGTTTAGTTTTTTCCTTCCCCATCCCCTCCCATGCGTCTCATCCTCTGTGACCAGAACGGCTTCCAAACACTCCATCCTCACTTCATGTTCTGTCTACAGTTGACGGTCACACGTGGTCCCCAGCAGACACGTGTGCATGTGCACACACACACGCACATGCACCTTTGCAGTGTTTACAAGTAGTAATAACATTATTGTCATAACCTCTGAGAAGTAAATAACAGCCCTTTTACAGGAGATGGCACTGAGAGACGGAGAAGGTAAAGAACACACCCAAAGCTTAGAGGGAGGGCCAAGACTTGACACCAGGTCCTTGGAACCCTGAGTTCCACACGCCTCTCATGTCCTGGTGGAGCCTTACAGTCTTCAACCCAGAGACTCACGTGGGCTCCCTACACCCGGGAGCGCAGATGCATCTGCCCGACTTTTCCATCTTCTGGAGTCAGCTTTTGTGTCAATATGGGTGTCTCACAATTCTCCAACACAGTTTTCCTTCATCTGGGTCACAGCACCCTCTCTCCTAATAAACACTCCCGTCCCACACACAGCTGGCTGTATCACTCTCCCACTCCATTTCAACTCTACATGCTTCAGTCAATAATCATTTTCAGAGCACCTCCTATAGGGTAAGCACTTCCCACTGCGAGGAGACACAACGGTGTCTTAAGACATAAATTATCGTGTCACTCCTCTGCTTAAAACTCTTTGGTCACTTCCCATCTCTTCCAAGTCAAAGCCCAAGTTGTCGGAGTCAACTACAGGATGCAGACTCTTCCATCTCTGGCCCGACCTCCCCTACATGTCCTCCGGCTCCTGCTCGAGAAGCGGCCTGGCCTTCCTCCTTGCCTTCAACAAGTCAGGCGTGCTCCTCAGAGCCTTTGCTCTGAGGTGTCAGATAACATCCCTGCCTGCAATGAACTTGCAGTTGTGTGGTGCCTTCTTTTGATTCCTTTCCATCTGTCCCAGCCCATGTGAATCCCTCCGCTTCTGTACTCCCATTATACTTGGTTGGTGTTGCAGAACTAGCGCTTAATTGCTCTTAATTGTGTCTCTTCTGGTTTGTATCTATTCCCTGAGCTCAGCTGGAAAACTCTTTAAAGGATCA
The DNA here is from genome assembly GCA_031878705.1 of Tapirus indicus. Lineage (NCBI taxonomy): Eukaryota > Metazoa > Chordata > Mammalia > Perissodactyla > Tapiridae > Tapirus > Tapirus indicus. Next base: position 3,358,534 of record CM062923.1, on the reverse strand, counting down.
TATACTATTCAGTAAAGAATTTACCCAGCTTTGGGGGGAATTAGGTATATTCCTTATCAGTGGAATGTCCAAATTATGCATTCTTACCTCTTTAGGAACCAAAGCTTTAAGAAAAATTAACCGTGGGATGGAAATCTTTCTAAAACGTTTTACAGATGCGATTGCCTTATTAAAGAGAAAAATTGGAATATACGTATTCCTTATCTCCTGACTCAGGGTCATCTTTATGGAGCCCAGCCATTCTATTCTCCTATACAATGATCTCCTCAAGTGCTGGTGAGACAGAACAGCCTGTTAAAGCATATAGCCCGTGGCCTCGGGATGGGATATTTCTTAGCTCTTACGTGTTTTGGGAACAGTTGTTGCCACACTCTCTGCTAGGCCATCAGTAGGTCATCGGTCAGTGTCCCTGTGTCCACTTGCCCTCTCACTTCCAATTTGCTTCTCGTTGCTGAAGCCTAGGAAATCAAAAACTCAAGCTCATTTGAAATTTGAAGGACTTTAATTTAGAGCAAATAGGCCAACAGCAGCTTCCCTGTGAGTTAACCATGGAAATTTTAGCACATGGATTTGGCATTGATTTTCAGGCTCAGTGGCGTTTTGCACTTTTTTTCATTTATTTTTTTAACAAATATTAATAGACCAGGCCCAATTCTAGACAGTAGGAATAAAGAAGTGAAGAAAATAGACAAAAACACCTGCCTTTATGAATGGCTCACATTCTGGTGAGGAGAGAAACAAAAATAAATTAATTAAAGAAATAGAGGGTGCTTTAGATGGTGATAAGTACAATGGAGAGAAGCAAAGCAGGGATGAGAAATAGAGAGCAAGAGCCATGGAAATTGTGACAGTGATATTTGAGCAGAGACCTGAATGAAGGGAGGAAGCAAACCACGTGGATACCTGCAGTTAGAATGTTCCAGGCAGAGGCAAGAGCCAGGCAAAGGCTCTGAGGAGCACGCCTGACTTGTTGAAGGCAAGGAGGGAGGCCAGACAACTTCTCGAGCAGGAGCCGGAGGACGCGTAGGAGGTCGGGTCAGAGATGGAAGAGTCTGCATCCTGTAGTTGACTCCGACAACTTGGGCTTTGACTTGGAAGAGATGGGAAGCGACCAAAGAGTTTTAAGCAGAAGAGTGACATGATAATTCATGTCTTAAAAGGATCCCTTTGGCTGCCAGGTTGAAAACAGAGTGAAGGAAGAGAAGAGCAGTTGCAGAGTGGCCAATAGAGAGGCCACTGCAGCTATGCAGGGGAGAACGAGGGAGGTCAGACCTCTGCAGTAGCCATAAAGGTGGGGAGAAGTGGGCAGATTATGAATATATTAGAAGATGGACCCAGTAGAGTTTGCTGACATATTAAATGTGGGATGAGAGAAGAGGGGAAAAAAGACTCCAAGATTTTTGTCATGAGCATTTGGAAGAATTGAGCTGTTTTTTACTGAGATGCAGGTGGATCTGTTTAAGATGCCCATCAGGTATCCAAGTGGAGAGACCAGTAAGCAGTTGGATGTGGGATTTGGGATTCCAGGGGATATACCTGGGCTGGAGAGATAAATGTGGCAGTTATCAGCAAAAATGGTATGGAAAGCTGCAATACTGAGGAGATGACAGAGGCAGAGATGACGCAGGGTTGAGCCCTGGCCACTCCAACACTGAGAGTTCGGGGAGATGAGAACCAGCCGGGAAGTCTGAGAAGGAATAGGTGGTGAGACAGAGGGAGAGCCAGTCTATGGTGGCCTCCTGGACACCGAGTGAAGAACAAGTTTCAAGGAAGAAAGAAGAATCACCTAAGATGAGGACTGGGGGCTGACCCAAAAATGAGCAGCACGGAGCTCGTTAGTGGTCTAGACATACAGAGTTTCGGAATTCCAAACAGTTCAAGGAGAGAATTTAGAGGTGGCGTGTGTGGACAACTGTGTCAATAGGTACTTTTCTGTGAGGAAGGGAGGAAATGCAGATGGCAGGAGAGGAGAGGGCGGTCAGAGATCTTCAAAGACGGGAGGAACAACACCATGTTTGTATGCCGAGGGGAAAGATCCTGCAACAAGGGAAACACTGATGACGCAAATGAAGGAAAAAAGTGCTGGAGCAAAGTCCTTGGATGGACAGGACGGGCCGGACATGGTGCCCCGGTGAAGACTGGGTGTTAGTTAGGATCAGAGTTCGTCCACTGAGGAGGACAGGGAACGTGGGCACTGACGCTGGCGGATGTCCAGCTGGGGCGGTGGAGACTGAAAGTTCTCCTCCCTGTGCTGCCACCTTCTCACTGCAGTAGAAAGCATGGTCGTCAGCTGAGAGTGAGGAAGCTAGGGTCTGAGAGAGAACAGGTACGAGCAAAAATCATCTAGGAGGGAAGGCAAGTGAGCACTAAGAAAACATAGAATTCGGTTCTACCAGGCATCACTGCGGACCCACTTGAAGTCAAGATCGTGATTTGAAAGTGCGAGCAGTCAGCGTGGCTGTTTGCTCTGCAACAGCCACATTCAGCTGCTGGGTGCAGGTGTGAGTGGGCAGGGAGCCGGCTATTTTTCCACATAAGCCAAGGAAGAGTGTGGGGAGAAAACAGCCAACCCTTTGAAGGAATGGAGGGGAAACAGACTCTTCAAGGAAGAGGCTGCATTATGGGAAGAAAGTGAAGAAAACATTCAGAGAAAAGTTGAAGGTGTAAGAGATGTGGCAAGTGATTATGAGTTCCAGAGGGCATGCTGGAGAGATCTGGAAAGTTGGGGGAGTGTTAGAGTTGAGCGTCAGAAAAGAACTGGCTACATGTTTCACTGTGCAAAATGAAAACGCAGGCCCCTTGTTAAAAATCATTGAGAAGCAGGGCCGGCCCAGTCGCGTAGCAGTTAAGTTTGCACGTTCTGCTTCAGCGGCCTGGTGGTTGCTGGTTCAGATCCTGGGCACGGACCTACTCACCACTTATCAAGCCATGCTGAGGTGGCATCCCACATAGAAGAACTAGAAGGACCTACAAGGACATGCAACTATGTACTGGGGCTTTGAGGAGAAAAAGGAAAAAGAGAAAGATTGGCAACAGATGTTAGGTCAGGGCCAATCTTCCTTAAAAAAAAAAGTCCTTTTCCAAAAGTGAAAAAAAAAATCATTAAGAAGCTCTAGACAGCCACCTTGGAGCATTGTTCTGCATGCAGCACCCTAAGTTAGGACGGCATAGGTCACATGCCCATGAAGGATGCCCAGAAAGCCAGCCCTGGGTCCAGGGTCCCAAAAGGGGATTAAGAATTACAGGATGAGAGATGACCTGGTGCCTACAGCTTTCATAGTAGCTTATAAACAGGGGCAAAGGGCACAATCAGATGATACAGAGAGTGGAGGCGAGTCTGTAGGATGGGGAGGGCAGAGAGAGGTCTTTCCTGGAAGTCTGGGCAGACGTCTGGGACTGCATTCAACTCCCACTGATGGAGGCTTGAAAGCGGGGGGAGGGGGTGTTACTCTGAACCCAGAGGCCTCCAGGAAGCAAGGGCTGCCTTCCGTCTTCAAACTGTATTTCAAATAGATGAAGTTGCACAGGCCTTACCTAAAAGTGGTGCTCTGTTCTTCCTCCCTGGTCCCCGCCCCCCCCGTTCAAAGGACATCCCTGTGCACCCAGTAGAGTTATAGTAATAAATATTTTAATATATTGGACATGTTTCCAAACACCTCCCATACTTTTACTGGTAGATCATGGGAGACAGAGGAGAGATTCACCACAGAGGTTACCCACGTGTCAGAGGAGGGGCTGCTCAGTTACGTGCATCATCTAATTTCAGGGCAGAGTGTCCGGGAGGAAATCTCAGGAACCTATGAGCCACCCCTGCTGAGGACCAAACAGTGATGCTACGCTGTGCATGGGCTTTAGAATCACACAGATGGGGACTTGAGTCCAGGCTTGTCACTTACTACCCCTGTGTCTTAGGTGACTAGAAGCTCAATGACTCAGTTCACTTCGTAGCTGGATCGTATAGATTAAATGAAAAAGAGATGATGTGTATAAAGTGCCTCAGTTCTTGCAGGTGCTCAGAATGGTACTATTAGTATCACTAGGTTTGCTGGGGGCAGAAGTGACGATTCTGCTGTAGTAGGAAATAGTCTCCCCTCCACTGCCCCAGAGTCCCATTTGGCCTGTCACGGGAGGAGCAGAGTCCCCTGTCCCCTCCCAGCACAGTCTGTGGGTGTTTGCCGTGGAGAGCCAGAGAAGAACTCTGCAAGAGCCTCACGCTTAGCTCGGGGACTGCGGCTACCTACGTTCTTACCCACTTGTCCTGCAGCGTGATTTGTATTTATTACGTATTAATGCCAGCCACCCACTGAGAGCCACTAATGAAAACAATTTATGTAAGTAATGAAAACAATTTATGTAACAAATGGCTAATTATATGACACTTGGAGAAGAATTAAACATTCAGAACATGAAATTCAATAATACATACATTTGATATCCAATTTACCACAAAATGTGGAGACCGGGAACGGGTTTTAAATCAAGTTGATTTGGTTGGATACTGTCAGAAATAGCTGAGAGCTGTTTCCTTTTCCCCAGGCTGGTCCTGCACCCCAGGGAGCAGTGAGCTTGGACGCTAGAGAGAGCGTGGCGCTGGTGACACGGAGTGGGTTCTAAGGGCCTCTCTGCCGCTTTCCTCCGAGTCCCCTGGGGAGGCACTCAAGTTTCCTGAGTCCTGATTCACTCGTCCGCCTGCCTTGTAAGGTCATCGTGAGGATTACACGGGTCACGTCTGTAAAGTACTGAGTGCCTGGGCCACGGTCGGAATGTGATCCAGGGGAGGGCTCATCTCTCCAGGATCTGAGTTTCGGGGCAAATAGCACTTTATTCACTACCTAGTACACACACACACACACACAATACACAGAGATACACAATACACACACACAGATACACAATACACACACACACATACGAGATACACACACACTGATAAAGGAAAATTGGGATCCAGGTCAAATCTCATGAAAAAGATACATCAAAGGCAGGAGAAGAAAAGGAGGCACAAGAAGGGAGCATACCCGGAGGACCCTTTGTGGGGTGTGGGTTAGCTCGGTATTCTGCTCCTGTTCCCTAGGGTACCTGAGTGTCACCTGGACAGAGTTCCCACAGTGCCTTGAATTCTTGCTTTTCTGCTACGGGGCTTAAAGCAGGCTCTGCAGCCTGAGGGGCGGGCGAAAAGTAGCAGGGAGTTAACATCCCCCAAGGAGGGGCGAGAGGCAGTTGATCAACACCCCAGCCCCTTCCCCTTGACAGAGGCAGAGTGTGGGACTCTGAGGTGTGTCCCCCACACTTTCTCAGAGAACCCAGTGCAGTTCAGGTCCTGGTTCCCGTAGCAACGACCTGCTCATCGACCTGCCTTTGTTGACTTTCCTCCCTGCCTCACTTCCCCGCCCTCATTGTGCTTCGTGGAATCTCCCTCACATAAACTAATTGAGCCCTCATCCTTGATACAAGGTCTGCCTCGGGTTGGGGGAAATCAAACTAAGACTTTGAAGAGAGGGCATTAAGTAAGCAACGCACTGAGCGATCTCCATGAGAGCTGTAAGCAATCTCATGATCCAAGAGTGAGTCCTTGGGAGTTAAAGTACTACATCTTGTTCAAAAAGAAACATCTCGTATAAGGAGAAAGGTAGTCACTGAGGTCAGTACTGAGAAGAAGCACCTCAGATCTGCTCCCCAGACTGCCAGCTGGCAAGACAGGGACCCAAATACAGATAGAGACAAAATGCAGATGCATTTTGCTAAGAAGAAGGAAGATCAGGTCTTGGGTCTTGCCTGGAAATTACTGCCCTAGCCAGAGTGCCAGCAGGTCTACGCTGGGCAAGCAAGGATGGGAGGTGCTTGGCAATGGTGGGAAGTCTTGGAAGACAGACTTGGCCTAGATCACTTCCCCCGTGCACACACACCGGCGCAACGCAGGCTCAGCCAAACCGGGGCTTAACACTCTCACCAAACCTTGGCGATCTTATCATTGCCAAGTTCTGTAACTGGTAACGCTTCCAGGAACCATGCTAGGTCATGTTGCGGAGGGGTATAGACTCAGCCAGCATCAGCGACTGGACAGCAGCAATTTCCTTCCCAGTTGTGACCAAGTCTCTTTGAATGGGTTTGAATGGGCCAAAACTCTTGCTGAAATAAATTAATTCGCCACTTGTGTAATTCTTCAAACACCCACAATGGGGAGAGACCCTGGCATGTGATTGCTTCTGTGTGCTGGAATGTCCACTCGTCAGACTTCAGTCCCTGGGGTGTGCACTCCTTTACCTGCGACAGCACTATTCTCCCAAGTTTTCCTGTGCCCTTAGAAAATGAGCATGGTGAGTACTGTAGTGTCAATGTGTCCCCCAGATTCATATGTTGAAACCCACCCCCCGGTGTGATGGTATTAGAAGGTGGGGGCTTTGGGAGATGATCAGGTCATGAGGTGGAGTCCTCATGATGGGATCTGTCCCCTTATAAAAGAGACCCCAGAGAGTTCCTTCATCCCTTCTACCATACGAGGTCACAGTGAGAAGACGGCCAACTATAAGCCAGAAAGTGGGCCCTCACCAAACACTGAATCTGCCCTGATCTTGGACGTCCCAGCCTCCGAACTGTGAGGAATAAATGTCTGTTTGTAAGCCACCCAGTCTATGGTATTCTATTACAGTAGCCTAAACGGACTGAGACAGTAAGCAAGTGTACACTTTGTACAATTATGAGTATTTAAAGCTAAATGTAAACTAAGTTTTAGGGGATTGAGCCAGATCCAGAAACACCTACTGTTATAGCATCTCTTATCTTCTAGGCATTGTAGTGGCAGTTCACCCACTCGGGGAGCGGGGATTCAGAGGGGTAGGATGCCTGGACGCTGAATCTGTAAGGGTGACTCCAGTTGTATGTCAGAAAAGTGGCCAAAGCATATGGTCGGAGAGGCCCAGCAATAGCCCAGACTTCTGGTCTTTCTGGCTCCTTCTCTGCAAAATAGCTCAGCTCTGTGCTCCTGTGTGTCAGCTCCCTCTTTAAGATGCAGAAGTTCTGGATGTTGCTTCCATAAACAACAGTGGAAGATGAAGCCACTTTCTCTTTGGAAAATACCCAGGAGAATTTCTCCCAGAACCCCTCAGCAAACTTCTTTCCCCTACGGGCCTTACTGGGCAGGACTGGAACACGCCTGCTTATTTCTAGATGGAAATCTGTGGTCAGGGGAATTTCTTGTCGTGATTAGCTCAGTCGTTCAGTGAATCAATCACCCCCATGAGGCTTGGGATCACCATGCTTGGCTTAGACAAGACAGGCACCACCCTGGAAGCTGGGGCCAATCTGGAGCTGCTTGTCCTCCAGACAACGGACAAGCAGGGGAGGAAACGCAGTCGAGACGTTTCCAGCACCAACTGCAGTGACAGGACGCTGAGAGACCAATCCAACCCGCGTTCTACCCACCACGCTGCTCTGCCTCGGGGAGGTTTGATGCTGGGCTCTGCTACACAAAGCCTATAGTGAGCCTGACTGAGGTATTAACAACACCCCGTGACAAAGGTCATGTGTAAGTCCACACTTTCCTATAATTAGATGGTTTAAGAGGAGGCACAACAGTCCTGGAAATGCTGCCACGCGAAGACTGACAGCAGTTTCACAGCAGACAGCATTCCCTGCTCATTAGCAAGCCAAGGCAATACAGTATGAAATAAAATGCCTACTGGTCCATAAAATATGTTTATCGCCAACATTCTCCCTTAGGCGCACAGGCCATGAAGGCATGGGTCGCCCTCTCCCTCCATGCACTATTACACTCCCAGAGCACAGCGTCTGAACACACGACTGTGTGCAGGGCTGATGAATGTGCCTCCGCCTGAGGTTCGAGCCCCGAGTCAGGAGACTGTCTCCCCAGGTGAGTCTGACGATGGACAGGCCCAGGGAGGCAGGTTCTTTGGTCTTGTGGTTTGGTTTCTTCTCTCCTTCATTTTTCTTTTGTAGGTGATTCAGCTGATGTAGACATTCATCCAGGAAACTGCAGGTTGCTGAGACGGGCTTGTTTCTAAAGTGATTGCTAAACCCTCGGATTCACTTCCACCGTGGGAAGAAGTGGTTTCATTTATGATCAAAGATCGTATAAAATTAGAATAAAGGTGAAGAACCGTAAATGTGCTGGGATTACCTCTGTGGTTTCATGTGGCCACATCTGTGACCCACACCTGGAAATGGTCAGAATCACTCAGGACACTGTTCAGAAATACACATGAACAGACTCCACTGCAAACTGCTACATTAGGGTTTCTGTGAATTGGACCCAGGAACCTATGTATTTTAAAGCTCTGTGTGATTTGACCACCGTTAGGTTTGAGGACCAGTGGGTACCACTGATACTCCCAGCCCAGCACCTGAGGCCTGTCCTAATCTGGCATCAGCCCTGTTCTCACCACTTCTTCCTCATTCTTTGTCCCTCCAGATACTCTACTTGCACTCAGCACTCCTACTTTCCTCTCGGTTATGGGTTGAGTTATGTCTCCATAGAGATTTATTGAAGTCCTAACTCCCAGTAGCTCAGAATGCGACCTTTTTTGGAAATAGGTTGGTTGCAGATGCAATTAGTTAATTTAAGGTGAGATCACACATATATATGATATACATATAAACACTTGATACATTATATCAGTTGTACACATACAATTGATACAAATGATATACGCATGTATACATATATACAATTTTTATGTCAAAGATATCTCAATAAAGTTGTTTAAAAAAAAAAGAGGAGGTCATACAGGAGTAGGGTGGGCCCCTGGTGCAATATAACTGCTTTAGTAAGAAGAAGGAAGACAGCCACGTGAAGACGCAGACACATAAGAAGAAGGCCATGGATGACAAACTCAGCTTAGAGTGATGCATCTACAAGCTGAGAAGTGCCAGCAACCACCTGAAGCTAGGAGAGAGCACAGCCCTGTCAACGCCTTGGTTTCAGACTTCTGGCCTCCAGAACCGTGAGACAATACATTTCTGTTGTTGTTGGTTTTTTTTTTTATTTTTGTGAGGAAGACCAGCCCTGAGCTAACATCTGTTGCCAATCCTCCTCTTTTTGCTGAGGAAGACTGGCCCTGGGCTAACATCCGTGCCCTTCTTCCTCTACTTTATATGGGATGCCGCCACGGCGTGGCTGACAAGCAGTGCATCGGCGGGCGCCCGGGATCCAAACCTGCAAACCCCGGGCTGCCGAGCGCAGACTAAACCACTGCGCCACCGGGCAGACCCCCATTTCTGTTGTTTTAAGTCACCCTGTTTGTGGTATTTTGTTACAGCAGCCCTGTTTGTGGTATTTTGCTACAGCAGCCGTAGGAAACTATTACACCTGTTTTCAGAGCGTCCGCTTTGGTCCTCTACCTACTTCCTACTCACATCCAACTTAAGCTCCACTCACTCCATCTACAAAGCTGTGTCTGTCCATTTCAGGCCCCTCCTTTCTCAGAGCGCCCACCTCCTGAGCCTCTCACTGGTCTTGGTCACAAGTGGCATCCTTCCCATAACTGTAATGTTCTTCAACTTTTTTAAAGCACTGACCTCACCCCTCTAGCTTGGCTATATCTCCAAGGCAGGGACTAGAAGTTTTAGTTATTTTTCTGCCTTATTGCATCTAGAGCTTATGTGTATTGTAAATACTGAATATTTGTTCCACATCCTATTTCTAATCAAGAAATGGAATAAACCTAAGAAGCTGCTTCTTCCGTCGATAAGTTTCTCTGCTCTTGTCTGTCTTCCTCCTGTTTCACTGAGGCAAGCGAATACAAGTTTGCACATGCAGAGGCCTCAGGTCTGTGGCATCACCGAATGTGGCCGACAGACTGCCACGCAGCATTGATAATTATACCCTCCCCTCCTTTCTGTTAACTTATTCTATGTATTTATGGAATTTTTGACTTTAATGAATACTCGTTTTGTCTTCCATTAACATGTGGTTAATATTTCTCACTTAAGTCTCCCATCCCAAGAAAAAGAGGAAATTGCCATTTGTGTGACTTAAGGAAGGATAAAGGCAATTCAGATTCAACAACGACCTGAAATAGTCCTTTAGAGCAAATGGAGCAAAAACCCACGCAGCACTGGCCCTGGGTCAGACCTCAGTGTGGTCAATCACAGAAGACCGCCATGGTGTGAGTCACTGAGTTCCACAGGAAATCCCAAACTGGGGACATCATGTGTGTCAGGAACATGTTTGCACTGTCTCTGCCCACACACAGTCGTCACTGCATCATGTTATATGATAAAATTCTGAGGCCATCCTATGATTCAACAGAAACTGAGGAAGAGAGCCAAGCCAGTATTGCACATTTATAAAAGGCAATGTAAGAACAGAATTGCGTGTTAAATTATGAAATCTACTTTTCCCATATCAAAAAAGTGATTATTTTGAGAAATAGCTATAATTCTTTTACTTATGTGTATTTATAAAACTGGAGTAATCCTAGTAAGACAACACCATAATAGATACAGATTAGCTTTTCTGCATTAAAATTTCCGATAATTGGCATAAACTTCATACACACACTTCTTTTTAAGGACTCTATATTTTAGAGCAGTTTTAGGTTCACAGCAAAATTGAGAGGAAGGTACAGAGAATTCCCATACTCTGCCAGGCATGTGCACAGCCTCTCCCCCACTATCGGCACCCCCCACCAGAGTGGTACATTTGTTACATCATGAACCTAGATTGACACGTCATTATCACCCAAAGTCCATAGTTTACCTTAGAGTTCACTCTTGGTGTCATACATTCTATGGGTTTGGACTAATGTATAATGGCATGTATCCACCACTACAGTATCATGCAGAGTAGTTTCACTGCCTTAAAAATCTGTGCTGCGTGCATTCGCCCCACCCTACTACCTCCATCCCTGGCAGCCACTGATCTTTTTACAGACTCCATAGTTTTGTCTTTCTCAGAATGCCAAGTAGTTGGAATCTTACAGTTTGTAGCCTTTTCAGATTGACTTCTTTCACTTAGTAATATGCATGTAAATGTCCCTCATGTCTTTTCATGGCTTGATAGTTCATTTCTTTTTGCACTGAGTAACATTCCATTGTCTGGATGCACCACAGTTTATTTATCCATTCACCAACTGAAGGACGTATCGGCTGCTTCCAAGTTTTGGCAATTATGAATAAAGTTCCTATAAAGATTTACGTGTAGCTTTTTGTGTGGACATAAGTTTTCAACTCCTTTTGGTAAATACCAAGAAGCATAATTACTGGGTCATAAGATAAGAGTATGTTTAGTTTTATAAGATATTGCCAAACTGTCTTCCAAATTGACTGTACAATGTTGCAATCCCACCACCAGTGAGTGAGTCCTGTTGCTCCACACCCTCACCAGTGTCAGTGTTCTGGATTTTGGCCATTCTAACAGGTGTGTAGTGGTATCTCATTGTTGTTTTAATTTGCGTTTCCCTGGTGACACATGACGTGGAGCATCTTTTCATATGCTTACTTTCCATCTGTATATCTTCTTTGGTGAGGTGCCTGTTAAGGTCTTTGGCCCATTTTTATCAGGTTCTTTGTTTTCTTCTTGTTGAGTTTTGAGTGTTCTTCATATATCTTGGATAAATCTATGAAGTCCCTTATTAGACATATCTTCTGCTAATATTTTCCCCTAGTCTGTGGCTTGTCTGCTTATTCTCTTGACATTGCTTTTGCAGAACAGAAGTTTTTAATTTTAATGAAGTCTCACTTATTGTTTATTTCTTTCATGGATCATCCCTTGGTGTTATGTATATCTAAGAAATCATCACCATACCCAAGACCTCCTAGGATTTCTCTATGTTATCTTCTAAAAGTTTTATAGTTTTGCATTTTACTAGGTCCATGATCTATTTTGAGTTAATTTTTGTGAAGGATGTAAGGTCTGTGTCTAAATACTTTTTATTTGCTTGTAGACATCCAGTTGTTTCAGCACCATTTGTTGACGACTATATTTGCTCCATTGTATTGCCTTTAATCCTTTGTCAAAGATGAGTTGCCCATATTAATGTGGGTGCATTTCTGCGTTCTCTATTCTGTTCCACTGATCTATTTGTCTCTTCTTTCACCAGTAGCACACTGTCTTGATTACTGTATCTTTATAGTAAGTCTTAAAGTTGGGTAATGTCAGTGCTCCAACTCTGTGGGATAGTGCAGGTGCTAAGTAGACATAGGAAATTAAAGATGAACATTAAATTTCTTAGAGCAACACTGGAAATACAACACAAGGAGTTATAGCTTAAATGCAATAACAGAATTTCCATAGAATACTAAAAATAAATAAATAATCCCTGAAAAGCAAGAGAGAAACAAAACAAAACACAAACAAAAAACAGCTGGGAAAAATATATAACAAATAGCAAGATGGTAGACTTACAACAAACTATATAAATAATTAGCTAAAATATAAATATGCTAAATTCCAGTAAAAGGAATAAATTGTCGACAGTATGAAAAAGTAAGAACCAACTATATGCAGCTATTAGTGATATACATTAAATTAAAGACACAGTTAAATTGAAAGTAAAAGGATGTTAAAGACATATAATGCAAATTGTGTCCATTAAAAGCTCACGGAGATATATTACTATTAGACAGAGTAGACTTCAAGGCAAAGACACAGAGATAAAGAAGGAAAATTCATAATGAATAAAGGGTGAATCCTCAAGGACAAACAATGTTCCCAAATGTGAATGTTCCAGACAACAGAGCTTCAAAGTACCTGAAGCAAAGTGAGCCTGAACTAAAGGGGAAAATAGAAAAGTCAACATCATCATTACTTTTCACACACTTCTCTGCCATATGAAGCTCAAGAACTGACAGAGCTGATCTATGATCATGAAGTCAGGACACAGTTGTCTATGGGGGTGGTAATAGATCGGAAGGGGCATGAGGGAGCTTTCTGAAATGCTGGAGATATTCTAGAATTATATCTGATTACATAAATATATATGTCAAAACTCATCCAAGTATACATTTGATTTTCATAAAAGGAAAAGAAGATATCATGTAATAAAGTGTGACAGAGTGTATTAGTCTGCTAGGCCTACCGTAACAAATGCTACAAACTGGGCAGCTTAAACAACAGAAATTTATTTTCTCAGTTCTGGAGGCCAGAAGTCCAAGATCAACAAGTCAGCAGGTTGGTTTCTCCTGAGGCCTCTCTCTTTGACTTGTAGACGCTGTCTTCTCCCTGTGTCTTCACATGGTCTTCCCTCTGTACATGTCTGTGTCCAAATCTCCTCTTCTCATACGGACACCAGTCAGATTGATTAGGATCCACCCTAATGACTTCATTTTCCCTTAATTACCTCTTTAAAGACCCTATTTCCAAATTCAGTCACATTCTGAAGTAAAGTTTCAATATGTGAATTTCGGGGAACACAATTCAACCCATAACATAAAGTATATAAACTGTAATCCAGTAAGAATTTAGAACAGGAGGACTTCATGATAATCCAACTAAACTCACCCAAATCGCTATGATTCATGGCTTAAAAGAAAGCAGCCTAAATTAAACAAAAATTAGGGAACACTCTCCTACAATTAACCCAGATGTATAGATTTTTCCCTTATATGGGTTTTTTGTTTTGTTTTATAATAATTTTGGAAAACCCAGGAATTTTCCAAAAACCATATCGATCTTTCTTATCCCGGTAATGAGCTTTGCAGATGTGAGTGTGAGGACTGTGGGAATGGGGACTTGTGGGAAGATGTGACCCAGACTTGCTTGAGCAAATTATAGAAAGCAAGCCTCGGCAAATGGGGGTGCCCAGGACAGGCATCGTCCTGAATGGTGGCTGTGTGGTCTTCTCAGGATAGTGACCTCTCTTGATTACCAAGCTCGTTTAAATGGCAGGTGTCAACTTCTCTTCTCACGGATTCACACATTTCCTCCAGAAATTCACATGTTTTCTCCATGCAAATCAGACAGAATGATCTTTGCTGGTGTAGGAAAGTCATTCTACAGACACAGGTAGAGCCAGTGTACAATGTGGGGTCAGATCAGTGTTTCCAGTCTTCGTAATGCTTTCCAGCTATTACCTGGAAGACAGATGAATAAGACTTTTCTCTGTTAACAGAATTAAAATCAAGTGGAGCATTCAGAACGCAACATCGGATGTACAGTGTAGATGCCAACGAGGATTCTTTTTTTACCACCTATAAACCTACATAGCACAGGTGCTCCACAGTGGGAGTCCTGGGTTGTAAATATCCAAGACTGCAGTGCTGAAATCTTGAATATTATATCCAAATACAGGAGGGCAAACCCTGCTCTAACTATTGCAGACACATTTTACTGCCATAATTCCAAGTCAGCAAACAGGTTTATATGAAAGTACATAATTTATTTAAATCAAGAGATATGTCACCTTTAAAAATAGATCCCTTAAGAAATCATTCATTTGACAGTATTTCACAAAACCATACCGTCCCCAGTTCTGCTCTCCCCACCATGACCATTAACATGGGATTCTCATCCTCACAGACACCAACGTCGCGAAAGACCATTCTCTACAGCGTGGGCTTACTTGCTAAGAGTTGGGGGTTGGGAAAGCCGCACAATGACATATGAGGTGTGCTACATTTAGGAAATCTAATGAAATCGGGTCTCAGCCATTAACCTTCAAGGAAGAAAAGCTGGGCCTGGTGCTTTCAAAATTAGTGAGGCCAATATTTCACCATGACAAGCATTAGTAATGAATAATTAAATGTTTAATATAATGTTGCTTCGGAAAAAAATGATAATTTTACGATTGATGGACCTTAAACACACTCTATATTACTACGTGGCATTAAAATGAAGAGGAGGAAGTTCTAATGAAATAAATGCTTTTCTGATGGCTGAGCTGTAGCAATTCTGATGGTGAAAATCTTTTCAGAACCCCACAGTGACCCTGCTGGGAGAATTTCATGAAAAATTTAAGAGGGAAATTTCAACCTGGAACAAGCTCATGTCTCACACCAGCTTGCCTGGGGTCAGTGTTTTTTCGATAATGCTCAGTTAATGTCACAGATATAAATCATTCAACAAATGCAGATGGTACCATATCCTAAAATGGAACTTTAGCTTTCCTTCAAACCCTTCTTTTATTAGGTGCTGGAGTTATTTGAAACAATTTAACAAATGCAGCCATGCATAGCTTCCTATAAAAAATGCTTATTGCAAGAATTTTTTTTTCCTTTCAGTAAATATAACTACTACTCTGGGGGGTCCCTCTACCAGTCAGACTGTTACAGAACATGTTAGCCTCTGGACATGTCCACTATTCATAGCAGTGTTCTTGCCAAGAATTATCACTGCTATCTGAAAAGAAAAATTATATTTCAAAGGTCATTTATTTCTTACCAGTAACGTTTCTTTTAGTAAGGGGAAGAGTAATTTCTTTAATATGCAAGAAGTGCTAATTAGAATCTGCATTTCTATTCATTCATTCTAATTTCGTTGAAAAGTGCAAAAGTTCTGGAAAAGGTTTAATTAGGGTAGCATTTAGAATAGAGAAATAAAAAGTTGGCCACAAGGAATCACACCAGAGATTTCTGCTTGAGGTAAATAAAAACATGGTAATTGTTTTCTTTGCACTTGTTGGACTGTAACTCCTAATCCAGTGGAACTGAGTCTATGCCTTCTACCCAAGAACTGGACAACCTAATTTGTCAAAAATCTGATCTTCAGAGGAATCCACCCTCAACGCACAAAGAACAGAGATATCCTAATCAACATGACAGCCACCACACGGGCTGGGACAGCCGGTAAGAGGGCCAGGAGGCATGCAGACATGCCCAGATTTCAGAGGGCTGAGAACAAAAATAGACTTCTTTGCTTCTTGCTGTCATGACTTTCCTGCATTTGATGCTCCACACTACCAGGGTTTTTGTGATTTGGCCGACTTCTGCTCTGGTGGGTACTGCCATGCTTTCTTCATTCTCCCTGCTGGCTGTGCCATGTTGGCAGAACACGTGGGCTGCCCTTACCCCTCCAGGATTTGCATTTGCAGGCTCCTGCATTCACTTGCTTGCAGTGCCCAGCCCTGCTCTACCCATGGGGATCAGCGTCTGCTCCCACAGCTCTGCAGGATTCCCCACATCTGGTCATCCTCCCTCCTCTGTGTTCCAGGAGCACTCCATGAACTTCTCTACCATAGCACCGACCACGTTGGCGTATGCCATTTTCACCTATTCATCTCCCTTACTGAAGGGTGAGTTCTCTTCATCTTTCCATCTACAGTGCTTAAGTGAACTGAGTCCTTCAAGATTACAAACTTGGAATATGCATCTGTATAACTAAAATTCCCTCAGTCCTCACCAGGAAGTGGGTACCAACAGGGTGCCATTGACATGACTCACTCAATCTTCAGTGACTCATGCCCCCACCTGCAAAATGTAAGTCTTCTAAATACTCCTTGCCCTTTCTCCCAACCCTCAAGCTTCTCACCAGGTACTTTGGGTTCCTCCAGGGGCTGATGTTTCAAAGTTATCACAATCTTCTCAGGTTCTCCACTCCACCGCCAACAAACCCACTTGCAAGGACACCCCCCCGACACACGACTCTGCTCCAGAGACATACTTGAGAATTCAGGTGTCCATGCTGAGGGTCCTATCATGATGATCCCAAAGATATAGGCTCTGGAAGGGCCAAAAGTCAATAGCAAACATTTATCCCTAATTGCACTGAAAATAGGAAAAGATTCTTCACAGAAGTGAAGTGAGTGTCCCTCTACTCTGCCCTGTTTTGCCTTCCGCCACCAGCTACTAAGGCCATGCGGCTCACTCTCTGTTTGTTCCAGACCCCCTGGTGGAGCTAGCACATCACCATCTCACGACATGTGTCCATGGGCCAAGCCCTCAGCAGCTTCTCCTGTGGCTCCTTCCTCACCTTTTTCCCCAGGTGCCCTCAGGCCATTCCCTCCACTGTGAACAAATCATCATACGGATGCCTGGAGCCTCCTGTCCCAAGAACAGACCAGATAAACCCAAGAAGCCTCGGGTCCCAGGTTCAAGCTCAAGGACGTGTTTGACTCTACGCTGAACGTTAGCTGCATTCCCAAGCACAGGGCTAAGTATTGTGCAGGAATTTTCGCATTTAATCCTCACTACAACCACACAAAATAGGTACAGGTGTTCACATCTTATAGATTGTGAAATGAAGCTTAAAGAAATTAGGGCATTTACCCCCAAAAAAGAATCATGTAGAGCTAGGATCTCAACCTGATCTATCCAACTCCAGATCTCATACTTCTATCCAGTACAACAGACTCTATACAAAGGCTGCCTCCAAGACAAGCAAGACTGCGGACACTGATAGAAAGTAGACTCAAAATTGATATCCGCATTCTTATTAGAAGCAGCATAATACACCTGCAAAAATAATGGTGGGAAAGTGGGCCTCTTGGGTTCTGGTTCTAGAGCCACCATGGGTCAACCCATACTAACTTGGGCAAGTCCAAGTAAACTTTTTGAGCCCCAGCCCCTTAGTCACTAAAATAGTGATAATTCTATTCATTCTGCTACCTCTTGAAATAGTGAAATTCAAGTGAGATCATGCCTGGGAAAAGCCTTCAAAAACTGTAAAGCTGTGCTATCACAGGATCAGAATGAGGATGATTGCCTTCCCTGAGGGAGCACGAGTAGCCTTCCAGAGTTTCACCAGGAGGAGAAGAAGCATAATTTCCCCGCAGGAATCTACAGAGATAGAAACAATAAAATGCACAAAGGAGGAAACAAACAAAGTCAAACGGACTCTCTTCAGGCAAGGAGAATATATTTTATGCATTCCACATGGGTATTTTGATTCCTCTCTCCTTGGGTTTTCCCAACATAATTTGCAGCATCTTCCCTTGCACATTGTGTAACTGTCAGTGCACAGAATTTGCGTCTGCCCCAGCTCATGCCATGCACAGACCACAGGGAGGCATCCTGAGCTGGGCTTCTTATTTGTTTGCTTGCTATCTGAATTTTAAAGAAGCTACCCATAAATGTCAGGGCAGCATTTTTTTAAAAACTGAAACAAAATATAAAATATTTACTCCCAGGAAGTAGACTGTTGGAGCCACTGGAGAAAACATTTTGCTTTTAGGAACCAGACTGTGTGGCCACCTGGTTTCAAAGAGTGATTTTTATTTATACTCATGAATAAAAACAAAGAGTAGCTGTCTGCATTTTGCCCATCAACTAGCAATTCTTTGGGCATACCAGCTACATTAATATTCTAGGCTCCATTTAGAGTTCTCAAAAGAGAACCTGAACTAAATATTACATTTTCTTCTATGAAACATATGGCCCTAGTGATACCAGTAATGCCTTTTTTTGTGATTCTCTGCAACTGGTAGAATTCCAATTGCCAACATTTCTCAGTGAACACAGATTATTGAACCACAGGACAGTTTATCAGGATTTATGATTCTGCCCTGTTCTCCTGGACCACACAGAACTAAGTGTGGCTTTTCTATTCACTTCCACTTGTATATGCACTTGGTTGATATGAAATAGACAATATTTTCTGCACAATTAGTAATTGGGATGATTCCCTAGATCTGCAAGGGTAAAATAATGTAGACTCAGTGGCATTTAATAGGAACAAAGTTAGCACACTGGAGGCAAAATTATCCAAGAGCAGTGGCTCTCCTGGACATCATTTCTCGACTGTCATGAAGCCTAGGAGGAGATTCTCAGACATTTATTTCTCACAGTTCTGGAAGCCAGAAGTCCAACATCAAAGTGCTGACAGATTCAGCTCCTGTGAGGACCCTCTTCCTGGCTCGAAGATGGCCACTTCTCTCTGTGTACTCACATGGCAAAGAGATCTCTCTCTTTCTCTCTCTCTCTCCTCTTCTTTTAAGGGCACTAATCCCATCATAAGGGTTCCACCCTCATGACCTCACCTAAACCCAATCACCTCCCAATGGCCCCCCACCTACTACCATCTCATTGGTTGTCAGAGTTTCAACCTATGGATTTGGGGGAGACACATTTGGTCCATAGCACCACATCTGTAAAATGGAGACAAAAATAGTGTCTTTCTTCTCGTGTTGTGGTAAAAATTAGGTGTAAAGCACTAAGCACAGTGCTGGCACATAGAACAACCCAAAATGTGTTGGTCATTATCATCAATTTTTATTTATGCCCAAAGTGGGGTTTGAAACATTATGCTTTTGCATAAATGTTTCTTATTGAAAACTAAGACTTTTCATTGCACCCAACTGAACCCAGCAATAACACTAATACAAATTTATGCTAATTTACCTATACTGAGAAAAGTTAGCAAGATTTTTTTAAAACTCAGAATAAGCACTACTCTTTATTTTAAAAGAAATGGAGAAAAAAAGTCTGTCTTCTGTCTTTTCTGCTGTTCTTTCAAAATTCTACTCATTTTCCTTCTTTTAAAAATATCAGTGGCATCATTCAAACCACAGAGCAGAAGTTGCAGTTCTAAAAGGCACAGAATGCTCTAGAAGTCAAGGGATTTGCAAGGTAATATGTTGTGACCTTGTTGCAAAGTCAAGGTTAGAAATGGGTTGTCTACCAACTTCTTCATGAGCGTTCCAATCACTCTATTTTATATCAGTCGAGATCAGTTTCTCCTGAAGTTATGTTCATTTTCCCTTTTGTCTTGTTTTTTCACAAATGACCTCAGTTCTAATCCATTCCAGAAACAGACTTCAAAGTAATGTATTAGAAACAGCCAATGTTGGTAACTTCATAAAATCCAGACAATCAGACTAGCTGTTCCTTTGGTAATTTAGGTGTTATATATTTCCTTCAGCCAGTTGAAAATCATCTCTGTAAGAAGCATCACTTCTGAGGACACACGCATTAAAATCAAAACAGTACTCACAGATCCCCAAAGATATTATTTTATCTACACATGCATTTTTTTTCAAAAACCTCTAAAATCCTGTTTCCTTTGTCAGTTAACCTGCTTCTGAGCTGCTGGCGTCAGGCATTTGAGGGTAAGACACAGCAGTTGCCCATCGCCACGCTAGGTCAGTGAATGCGCTGGCATTCGTGCATTTGTCTCTTACTGATTCTTTCCTAGAGCTTCCCAACCCTTTCACGCCGCCCTGCTTTCACGTGACGGAGCCTGTTGCAGGCTCCCCTTGGCTTGTTGGTGGTCTGACACACGCTCCAAGTCACCCCTCAGCCTCTGAGGAAGAGCTCAGTAGCAATGGCCGGGGGACAGTGTGTGCACAGAAGTCAGTCTATTCTGAGACTCAGTTGGGTCTTGGGTCCATTTAGTTCTGCTAAACAAAATAATCCTACCTTTGCCCAGGGCCCTTCCAACCTGGAATCTCTCAAGACTAATCAATACCTGAAGATGTAGCCATGACAACAGGAGAGATCAACTAGCCACTGCACAAATTGCATTGATTCTGGTTTTTCTTCAGTTCAAGATAGCATGGTGCTTAAGTGGCAGGATAAGTCCCTTCTCTACAACAGGGGCTGCTACACCTCTTAAGTGAAATCTCTTTGTGAAGACATAATTGCATTAATGTCGCTGGATAAAAGCGCAAACTCCCCTAAATAAAATGTACGGCTGCTGGCTGACCTTACAGTTTTAATAACCCATGACTCCAGCAGGGAACACTGTGTGTGGGTTCCAGGCATCCCGGCCTATGCTGCCAACATCCACTCTGCCTGACCATCCTTTGGGTCCTGGCCTTGCTTGGTGCTCACTGGCCCTGGGCCCTGAGCAAGTGACAGAATCCCTAGAGACCACATGTGGCTCTCAGGGCAGTTCTAAAGCTACAAGAAGGCTTATTTACATGCAATATAAGACTTGAAAGGACTGAAGAACGCAAAGACTTCTCCCCAACCCACTGCTTCAAAGCATCCTAAGTGAAATCATTAAGGTTCACATATTGCAAAGTTCACATATTTCAAGGCTCCCATGTTTTGTTATGTACCTTCTCACTCTCCTAAAGCTAGAAATAAGAGTGGGAACACACAGCTCACCACGGCCAAGTCTGTGCCGTGCCCTTCATAACCCACGACCAGGTTGAGGAGCACTGCCCCTCCCTCCCCCAGGAAGGGAAACAATTCCAACACAGTCATGATGACAAGCCACTTTTCCCATATCTGCTAAGGGTATTTTAATCATGAGTTGCTATATCATTGCAGGTTTAGGTCTACATATCCTAAATCCCCAATGACAATGATGGTAAACACTCTTAGAGGACAGGAAAACACCCATGTGACTACATAGCTTTAGATCACCAATTAAACCCGAGCACACAGAGAGAGCTCAGTAAATACTGTTTTTAAGAAGAAAACATAACAACATAAAAGTCATCATGAGACTTTCAATTGTCGTTTAGACTATGTCCTTTTTAACCCTAGAGACTACTAATATCTAAGCATTGGGAAAAATACAAACAACAGCTAATATTGCTGAAGGCTTACCTATCCTTGGCATCATGCCACACTGCTTCACTTGGTTCACACAACTATCCTAAGAAAGCACTATTGTTCCCATTTTGCTGGTGAGGAAAATGCAAGGGAAGAGGCTAAGTAACCAGCCCACAGTCGTCCAACCAGTAGATCACGAAAGAGGATGCAAAGAAAAGAAAAGAAACCAAGGCTTTGTCTTTAAAGGTTCGATTCTAAATCACTATGCTTTTCTTTTCTTTTTTTTTTTTTTTTTTTTTTTTTTTTTTGGTGAGGAAGACCAGCCCTGAGCTAACATCCATTTCTAATCTTCCTCTTTTTGCTGAGGAAGACTGGCCCTGGGCTAACATCCGTGCCCATCTTCCTCTACTTTATATGGGACGCCACCACAGTGTGGCTGACAAGCAGTGCATGGGCAGGCGCTCGGGATCCAAACCGGCGGACCCCGGGCTGCCAAGTGCGGACCAAACCGCTGCGCCACTGGGCCGGCCCCTAAATCACTATGCTTTTCATGAGAATGAAGGAACTATTAGTGCTAAATGTGACATTACATGTTAGCATTATCAATAAGTAAAGTTGGGGAGCCATCAGAATGGATTAGAGTCCAAAGAGATTTCCTGGGTGAGTGGATACCAGAGTAAACCTCACAGACCTGGGACAGCTACGGCAGAAGCACAGGCCTTCCTGACAGAGCAAGGTGGGGTGGGGCAGCTGAGCAAGACAGGGTGAGGTGAGAGGCAGCTGGGGGCAGGGAAGGTGAGCATGGAGTCTGAGCAAGGCAGCTATATCATTCGTGCAAAAGTGTATTTGGAAAAAGAGGCTTGTATTCCCATCTATTGCTCTCTTACAGTGATGATTTCCAATCTAGCCCATTGAATCCATTCCTGGCTCCCGCCATGTACATCCAACTGCTAATGACATCTTTATGGGAATGCCCTGCAGGTAACTCAAACTCAACACTACAAAACAAAGATACCTCTCCACATACCCCTAAACTGCCTCCTCTTAGTACCTTCCTCTAAGTGGCATTCCATTCCATCCCACCGTCACCCAACCTAGAAATCTCGTCACCCTCAGGCACTCCTTGGTCACCTCATATATCCAGTCAACAGCCCTGGTCACTGTTCTTCAGGAATGTCTCCTGGGTTGCCCCCACTCTATGCCCATCTCCACTTTGTAGTCTCAGCTCTTTTCCATCCATTTTATTTTTCTAACAAGTTTAGTCTCTTAATTCATCCTGAAACTAATGCCAGAAATGTCTTTCAAAGTATATTTTATCATGTTGTTTCTCCATACTCTTAAAAACTTCTGGATTCCCCATCATACACAGAACAAGCCCAAACTCCTTAGCCCTGAAGGAGACAGTGGGCCCCATTGGTCTCACCTCCCCACACTCCCCCCAGCTCATACCTACACCCCAGCCTCAAAAATTGGTTGACCTTGCCCAGCAGGAAAACGCCCATAGGTCTGTGCCTGGACTCCTGCAATCTCCTGTCTACAGTCACTCTTCCACTATCTGACATGTTCTCCATCCTTTAGGACCCAACTCAAAAGCAATCTCCCTTGAGAAGCCTGACTCCCCAAGGCAGCACAGCGGCTCCTTTTTCTGTGATATTCCAGGACTTTGCACAGCCTCTTGTGAGGCACTTCTCACAGAGGAAGTAATGTCTTCCCCTCTGAGTCTTCACTAGGGCTTCCTCATCTCAGGTACAGGGGCCTCTGGGAGTCTAAGGGTTGGCTTTTGAGTATCAGTGATCACTCAAATTGGGCACAAAATGAATGTGTGTATGTTGATCTTCTTAATGAGGTGAGGCTTTGAGCAGCTGCACTGGCCATTGGATGGGAGAACTATGCACTTCTGAGGCTATATGGAGATGCAATCAGTGTCTATTCAATAAATGAAATTGTCAGGGAATGCTGAGAAATCACACTGGACAGGAAGCTTGAGACCATAAAATTCAAAGCCTTGAAAACTGCTAAGAGGAGTCTGGCCTTAATGTGTTAGGTCACATTCAGCTGGAACTGGGGATCTATTTGGGCCTTCTTCTAATCATCAGAGGTCCAGAGTTATGGGAGCAACTCCTTGAATAAGCAATTTTAAAGCCCAACAGTTGTTTTAGAATACATTCTCCACTCCCTTAGTCGTTGTCCATGTGGATGGAGAAGAGACCTGGTCATTTTGATGTTGAGTGAAGCCCAGGTCCTTAAGCACCGATGGTCCAATCAATGGTGAATTCAGGTCACATGATGCCAGAGATTAGAAAAAACAGGAGGCAACATCCCAAGCAAAGGGAGCAGGTGGCCATGACAACAGTTCTATCCCATGTCTCCTGAAAATCCTGCCCTTATACCCATATAATGCATAAACCCATCAGAGAGTTGATAGATGAATAGAAGGATGATAGACAGATGGATAGACAGATGATTAGACAGATACATAGATAATGATGGGTGAGAAAGAGCAACTTAATAATGAATATATGATACATTTGTGGGTATAATCAGAGAAACACACAACATATGCTTGATAAATATATCTTTAAATAACCAGTTATGGACTAAAAAAATGTCTTAAAAGCCCATAAAGTTGTTCCTTTCTTTTTAGTAGTATTTTCAAACATACCTAGGTTATTTCCAGTGTTCTTCGGGACAGACAATATTGAAATCTCCTTTGCACTAATATCCTGAAGCTTAGTAACTATTAGGGCCACACAAGTTTGGTGCTGATTAGAATTCTGGATGTCAAAGCAGAGATACGAAAACAGCACCACACTCACCGCTTAACCTCTCTTGGCCTCAAATTTTGCAACAGAGACAAGCTTGTCTATCTCAGAAGGTTTTTGTGAGTGTCAAATAGAAATGTGCATGCAATTGAACAACACATGGGGTGTAATTGTCGTCTACACGAAGTGCTCTTTAATGAACATCATCTTTTGTACTTGCTTCCGTCTCAAGTGGTATATGGTTTGCCATCCTCTCTATAATAATCCTTCACATTCTTGAAGGTTTAGCAAAATGAACGAATTATAGGAATTTATGACTCTCCGGGAATCTCCTCTACATCTTTTTTTTCACTTTGGCAGACACCAAAAGCCGTACGGTTAACTCTCACCTTCAAAAACAATTAGTCATTTTTCTTTAAAATTAACTCTAGAAAATAAAGCAATCCTTTCTATGAGGGTCCATAACTCATGATCACACCTAATATTAATAATTTTGTATGAATTTAATCTACTTAAACAAGTGTAGTCTGTGATCCCACAGAGTGATATGGGGGACCCTGTCAATCTATGAGCCCAGTCATCTCAGCAGAGGTGTCACATGTAGGGCCCTGAGCTACTCCTCACAATCGAGGGTAGAATGCTACAAATGAAGACTCCATGCAGAGCTTCTGACTGGTGCCAGGAGGAGCCCGAGGGTCCCAGGAATGGGTAGCCAGTGAGCTCCTCTCAACACACTGGGCAGCCAGGACCCTCGGCCACAGCAGGCCCTCTGGCTACACCTATGTGCCTGAAATCCACATGCTCATTTACTATGTTTGCCATGACAAGGAGAAAGCACTCCTACAAAACAGAGAGCATTTAAAACATGACATGCCTAAAAGACAAAGAAAAGCACACTTTCACACAGTTGTCAACTTTAGTCACAGTAACACATATTTCCTTGTCAACAAAAATACACCCCAAGAACTCAATATGATAATACATATGTAAAATGCAATAAAGACAGTTGCTCCTGTAAAAGGCTGAGACAAAATCTAGACTATTCAGAGAAGTCTGTCTAAGAGACTGAGGGAGAGGAAGTCAATACTATCCATCACATTTGCTGTTTGCATTCCACCCAGAACTGGGAGGCGAGCTTTCCCAGAGATGATGAGGAGCACAGCGATGGGGAGAACACAAAGACTGAGCGCACCCCTATGACTGACAGCATGCCGAAAGGGTTTTTGCTAAAGATCAGTGAAATTTCACTGCCTTTGGGCAAAATTTTCCAACATGTATTTTTGTTGATATGCTATATGTCAGTACAACACGAATTATAAAATGAAAAGAAAGGACACTAAATGGCTATTGAGTACACTCACTGCATGCTAGGCAACGTGCTAAGCACATCAAAAACATGGCAAGCGATCTTAAACTTTAAGAAATATAATAGATTTCTAACCCTGCTTCAATTTTCACAAAAGTAAATATCTTCCCCCTTTTTTTAGGAAAGTGAATAAAAATATTTTGAGGAGACTTACTCTCCACAACATCAGTTAATGGTTTAACTATTTTTTGTTCTTCATTGTCTTCTGGGCTCCGAAAGGAGTGGATTTCACAGCAAACACTATTGAGATATCAACACCAAAATAGTGATGTTGAGTGAAAAAATTATGGGCTTTAGCAAACCTGGGTTCAGCCCCAAATTTATCTCTTACCAGTTGCCTGACATTAGGCTTCTAGTCTTTCAGAATCTCTGTTTCCTCATCTGCTAAAAAAGAGTTATAATCCTTAAACATCAGGCTTACTACTACTAATAATAAATAGTGACAGCTAATGCTTATAGAGTGCTTACTATTATTTACCAGAAAGCTTCCTGAGTTGTACAATCTTCATAACAAACATGGGAAGTAGTGTGGTAGAGATGTCTAGTGTTCCTCAAGAACATACCCTCCCTCTCTTTCTGAGTACACAGGCAGATTCTGGCCCCATCCCCCTACTTGCTAGGTAGGCCACATGACTGACTCTGAGCTGGAGAAAGTGAGTGGAAGTGATGTGTCCCTCTTCTGGACCTGGCCCATGAGAACAGCCCACACACCCCCCTTCACCATGCTTGTTCATCCTCTAGGGAAGGGAGAAGGAAGATAACCCCAGAGCAAACTGGGAAGCCACATGTTGAAGATGGCAGGATATCCATGGTCTGGGTTCCTGAATGACCACACAGAAGAGTTACGTGAGCAAGAAATAAACTTCTATTGTGTTTGAGCCATTATACATTTTCAAGTCTACTGTTCACCCACCCTAGCCTAAATGAGATCAGGTTTTTTAGACTTCTGGCAAATAGAATGTGCTCAATATGTACTAAGCATTATTGTACATTGTCTTCACCTGAGGATGAAGACCTAGCCATCGAGATCAGAAAGATGAGTACATTAAAGAGGACAAAACACTGAGGGTTTAAGAGTCTATGCTTCCAGAATGTGAAGCCTAGCTCCCATCCTGGGACTTAGAGCACTGCATGGCCCCAGTAGTGGAGCTCCATGCAAGGAGCAAGCTTACCTTAGAGTTGAATGGGTCCAGAATGGGTGACTTGTACTGGAATTGGGGTGCAGCTGAGAAGACAGCTTCCTTAAAAGCCAAACCAAAACATGGTAAGAAAAGAGAACCAGTTCACTGGAGCTGACTCCTGGGGAGAGAGGACAAGACCATCCAGAATGCTTGTCAGGACTAAAAACTAGGGCCTGGTTCTAGAGAACAAAGACAAGACTATAGAATCACGACTTGACTGCTCTCGGTCCTCTCTGCATTGTATCCGACCCTGCCACCTGACATTAATAAGATATGTGGCCATGGTTTTCCTCCTCTGTGACTATACATCAACTTAAAAACATACGAGAATAACTAACAATCCTGGGTTGGAAACCAGTCATATGCACGCTGCCCCTCTGGCTGCTGATTTCCTCCTTGTGCTCATATTTCATAACACAACTAAATACATGTTTTTTTTAAGTGCCCTTAGGCCCTTTGTGGATAAGAATGAAAAACTAACAAAATAAATAAAATATTTCTGTGATTTGCTAAGAAAAGTTTATCTCTGCTCAACCCTAGGACTGTAGACCCAAGTTTGCATGTCAAGCTGGACTACTGTATAAAGTAATAGAAGCACCTGGTAACTTTACCTATTTATGTATGTTCCCAAGTTGTGTGTTTTTATCATCAAGCATTTAGAACATGTGTAGATGCCACTTTGAACATTAGAAAGTGTAGGGGGGTGTGGGTTGAAGACCTGTGAGAGCCAGCGGTTTTTGAGAACTAGAGTTATCAAGTTCCAGGAATTAGAGGGCTGAAAATGAATTCTTGATAATGTCCTGAATAGTGCATCTCTTATTTTTCCTCAGAGTGACATGGGAAATTTTAAATTGGCCAACCAGCTCCCTTCCTCACTCTTTCATCCATGTTCACACAACCATCAGCTCAGCAACGTCCCTGGGTAGACTCAGAATCCAGCATAGCCACAACAGTAGCAGAAAATGGCAAAATTCCATAGCTCTGTGAAGAGTTCCTTGTCAGTGGACACAAATACATATCTCTCTAACTCCTTCTGTATGCCAAATTACCTTAAATCTGTAAAAATATTCAGAAGCTAGATCTATTTTGGGCTTTTATTGACACCATTTTGTCTCAGGATGATGAACTCAATGTTTATCTTGACAGCTTTTACAGTGGACTTCTTTGGAAGTAAATCATAATCAATGTAACAACAAAATGTTTTTACAAAAAAATACAAAACGCTAAGCATTGCATGAAAACAGGTACGTTGGTTAATAAGGATGTGACCCTCATAGGAACATTGAATTTTCAGATAGCAAATTATATTTGGAGTATAAACCGACTAGACTTTCCTGGGAAAATAATGGCCAATTCCAAGTTATACCTCATTCAGTGAGTAAAAGAACACAAGACTAGCTGAGCCCTCACCCTGTGTAGGATGCAGATCTCTCAAGTCCCTGAACTGATACAGTTGGCTCACGGGAAGCTGTCCCCAATACTTTTGCTAAGTAAGAATAGTATTTTCCTTATTGATGAGGGTTAAAAAATTTTATTAAAAATATATTAGTCATAGAATAAAAAAAGGAATGTCACAAGCACATGTTCTGGCCAAGTCCTCATGGAATTTTATAATAATAAGACTTGACACTTACCATAACATGCCTTTCCATCTCCAAAACATTTCACACACATCAGTAAATGGTTGTCATTTACAAGGAGTTTAATACACAGAATACCCCAGAGGCCTCTGTTATCTCCCAGGCTGTTTTGCATTTATGTGGAGCCTCTTAATGAGATTTTTCAACACCAGGAAGTGACGTATAATGGGCCTGTCTAACCTCCTACCACTCTCCCAAGGGACTCCAGACATCCAGTCTATCCTCCCCAGAGGTTCTCAAAGGTGACTTCCACTTGGGCTAAGCTGAGTTCTCTCACCTCAGCCTAAGGAATAAATAAATCCAGTTATTGGGAATGTTTAAGGAAGAGCAATATAAGTTCCCAAAAGCCGAAGCAAATAACATGAGGATTGTAATCCACAAGAAATTTACCGTTGAAAGCTATGTTTCTGATACAATCTGTGAGTACAGTTTGCATATCTATACTAAGATATTCTTACTTGTTTGCTTTCAGCATCTCCCACAAAGAGTTCCTGCTACAGTTGAGATCACTTAGAAAATCGATTTTGAAGTCGAGTCCAAACCTAAACCCTGAGATGTTTGACCATTCTACCAGTTCCCTAGACTATAAAATGAGAGCCAGCAGTTTTTGAAAACTAGGGTTACAAAGCTCTAGGAGTTAGCAAGCTGAAATTTAGTTTTTTATAGTATCTCTAATAGTACATCTCCTATTTTTCCCATGAGTGTAATGGGAAAACTTAGCGATAGGTGATAAAACAAGGGTTTCTGTGAGCACTAAGTGAGAGAACATACATTAAATATATTCTGCAAACTATAACGCAGTCTATAAATGCTTCTTATCTATGCAACCATAATGATCATCACCTTCATGGACAGAAGGGAGTGGAAGAATATTTTGAGTTTTCAGAGAAAGGGTAAGGTGTATAGAACAGCATTTTCTGTGCTCTACAAAAATTTTCTCCAAATGCAAGATTAGGTGTGTGCTTTTACCAGAGTTACAAAAAGAAATGTGTCCCTGACATGGGGCCCCTGCTTGGTTTCTGCTGACAACTGACTCTTCTCCAGTTCTTGCAGTCTTCCCTTCTCAGAGTGAAAAATAACTGAGCCAGACCTTCCTAAGAGCCACGTAAGGAGGTTGGGGGATCAGATAAAGAGGAAGCCAAAAGATAAGTCTTTGCAGATTCATGAGCTATTTCATCCTTTAAATGAAGAATTCTGAGTGCAGTACAGTTCTTCACAAGGCGTCAGATACAGGAGTCTGGCTGGTTGCATCTAAGGAGGTGAGAAATTGAGGGAAAGAAGAGTCCAGACATTCAGCTGGAACTGAACGAAACAGTGTGTGATTAAAAGGAAGTTCTCTGTAACTCTTGATCTCTATGAAATTACAACCTGGTATTTGGCTGTTCTCCAGTCATTTAATCTGGCAGTCAATCACAAATAATAGTTCTATTGAGTTCTGTAAAGTCAATGCTTTTTACACTCTTTAATTCAGGCAAAGCTCCAGTAGAAAGTATTCTGTTTGTTTAATGTTTTCAAAGTCTATTCAGTTAAATCAGATTTACAAGGTTATGTTATTCCCTAGCCACTTCAGAGCACTCTCTTATCTCGTATCCTCTCTTTGCTAAGGAAATATGCCCGTCAACCTAAGCAGTATTTTCATAAAGGAATACAAAATGAATTTGGTCAATTGAGTACATGCTCTGACCTCCTCGGGGTTATCACTCCAGCATCGACATCATTAGGCCACCCAGTTACCAGGCCACAAGCTACACATTATAATTCTTGCAGAATCGAGAAATGTTAAGAAAACAGCATTTTAAGGTACCTCCCAGCCTAAAGCAACAAATAGGACATAAACTCCGGTTGCCAGATTGTAAGTGGGCTAACCACAACCTCATTGTACCTGAGGCTTCAGACCCAGAGAAAAGTGCTTAAACGTGGGAGGAGGTCACATATTTATAACTCTTTTTCTTATTACAAAAACAATACATTCTCATGGTAGAAAAAAATAGGGGCAAGTAAAAATAAAATTAAAAAATACAATACCAAGCCAACCTCTGTTGGCACCCCAGTATTTATCTTTTCGGACAGATTTTTACGTTCACACATACATATTCTTACAAAAATAGGATTGTAACATACATAATATTTTACAACCCATACTACCTTTTTCAACTAACAACTTTGTGAGCAACTTTCTATGTCAATATTCATCTATAAAATTTTAAATGGTTGGATAGTATTTCAGTGTCTAGGTAGACCATATTTACTTAATCAATTCCATATCATCAGATACTTAGAAAGCCGCCAATTTCAAATATTATAAACAATATACAATTGGAAGTTTTTTCTCTTTAAGCCTTAATTACTTCCTTAGAATAATACCAAGTCATGGACTTCACAGACACATTGCTAACACTTCTGATGGCCAAATTGTCCTCCAGAAAACCTGCACCAACCCACACCCTCCCACGGCTGTGGGGAGTGTCCCTGTCTTGATGTTGGGGGTGACTACTTGATATTTATCAGTATTATAAGTGAAAAATGCTAACCCTACTGGCTTAATTTTCACTTATTTAATGAGTAGCAAAGCTGAAACTTCTTCCCCTCTCTCTCTTAGCTGTTGCAATTGCAACCGGGCATAGTATTTCACCGGAGAGCAGATCAACTCCATGTAGCAAGAAGGCTGCAGCCTGCACCACGTTTTGTATGAGTGTAGAATCATCAAAAAGTGAGAGCCACAAAACACACTGGACTGTCTGGGGGCTCTGCAGGTTCTCGTAAACACGAAGGAGGTTATCTTGTGATGTGACCCCACTTGTCCATTTTGACTTTTGTTGCCTGTGTTTTGGAGTCCTATCTACCAAATTAAAAAGCTTTTGCACAGCAAAGGAGACAATCAGCAGAGGGAAAAAACCAACCTTTAGAATGAGAAAAAATATTTGCAAACCCTATATCTGATGATGAGTAAATTTCCAAAGTGTATAAAGAACTCCCACAACTCAACAGCAAAAAAACTAATAACCTGATTTAAAAATGGGCTAAAGACTTGAATAGACATTTCTTCAAAGAAGATATACAAATGGCCAACAGGTATATGAAAAGATGCTCAAAATCACTAGTCATCAGGGAAATGCAAACCAAAACCACAATGAGAGATCACTTCACACCTGTTAGAATGGATATTATCAAAAAAAAAAAAAAGATAAGTGTTGATGAGGGTGTAAAGAAATTGGAACCCTTGTACACTGTTGCTGGGAATGCAAAATGGTGAAGCCACCATGGAAAACAGTGTGGAAGTTCCTCAAAAAATTAAAAATAGAGCTACCATGTGATCCAGCAATCCTACTTCTACATATTTATCCAAAAGAATGGAAATCAAGATATTGAAGAAATATTAGCATTTCCATGTTCATTGCAGCCCTATTCACAGTAGCCAAGTTATGGAAACAAACTGTCCATCAGTGGAGACATGGGTAAGAAAATGTCATATATACATACAGTAGTCCCCCCTTATCTGCAGGGCATACGTTCCAAGAGTCCATGGGTCCATCCGCAGTGGATGCCTGAAACCACGGATACTACCGTACCCTATATATGTTTTTTCCTATACATACATACCTATAATAAAGTTTAATTTATAAATTTGTCACAGTAAGGGATTGACAACAATGACTAATAATAAAATAGAATAGTTATAACAATATACTGTAATAAAAGTTATGTGAATATGGTCTCTCTCTCAAAATATCTTATTGTACAAATTCAATGCTTTTTTCCATCTTGAAGCACTTATCACGCACTTTGGCCGAAACTTTGGCAGTTTGAGGTGTGACAGCAAAACTAGCACAAATTTCTTTTTCCTTCTTCACAACTTCACAGATAGAAGACTCATTCTTATCATAGATCTTAGCAACATCGGCATACAATTTTTTTCTTTCCTTATTAAGTTGAGAACTTTCACCTTTTCACTTACAGGAAGCACTTTACAGCTTCTCTTTGGCGTATCCAAATTGCCAGCATCACTAGTCTTGCACTTTGGGGCCATTATTAAGTAAAATAAGGGTGACTTGAACACAAGCACTGTGATACCCTGACAGTCGATCTGATAACCAAGACGGCTACTAAGTGACTAATGGGCAGGTGGCATCTACAGTGAGGATCTGCAGGACAAAGGGATGATTCACGTCCCAGGAGGGATGGAGCAGGGCTACTCGAGGTTTCATCATGCTTCTCAGAACAGCACACAATTTAAAAATTATGAATTGTTTATTTCTGGAATTTTCCAGTTAATATTTTCAGACCGTTGTTGACCATGGGTAACTGAAACCTCAGAAAACAAAACTGTGGATAAGAGAGGACTACTGTACAATGGAATGTTATTCAGCCTTAAAAAGAAAGAAATCCTGAAATATGCAACAACGTGGATGAACCCATGGATGACTTAGCATTTGATTACGCTAAGTCAAATATGCCCGTCACGGAAGGACAAGGACTGCCTATGAGGTAATTAGAATTGTCAAACTCATAGAATCAGAGTGTAAAATTGTGATAGCCAGGGGCTTGGGGGAGGAGAGGAGGAATTTGGGAGTTGTTGTTCAGTGGGTATAAATTTTCAGTTATGCAAGATGAATAAGTTCTAGAGATCTGTTGTACAACATTGTGCCCATAGTTTACAATACTGTATGGTATACCTAAAAATCTGTTCAGACGGTAGATCTTGTATTAAGTTTTCTCACCACAATAAAATAAAAGTTTTTTTAAATAATAAAATAAAGGAGGTTATATATTTTGTAAAATATATAAGGACATTTGAAAGACTAAATAGACATTCTTAACCAGCTCTGAGGTCAGAAATGTTTAATAGAACCATTACGGGTTGAATTGTGTCTCCTCCAAACTACACATATTGAAGCCTTAACCCCCAGGACCCTCAGTATCTGTGTGGAGACGGCCCATAGGAAACAGAGATACCTTGCAATGCAGGGCTTTCCTAAAACAAAACAGATTCCTAAAAGTATGAAAGTGTTGTGTGAAAGGGAAATGAGGACTGAGAAGCACCAACATCTTACCTCTGGACCCATAGAGGCAGAATTCAGCCAATGAATAAGGTTTCCTAGCTGCTCGTTAATTTATCTCCCGATTGGCTGGCTGGCTGATGAGTGCTTGATTGCTTTCTCCGGATGCGTCTTAGTGCTTCAGATGGAAGATCATTAAATTAGGTCCATAGATACCAATAGCCAGCCCTGGTGGTCTAGTGGTTAAGATTCTGTGCTCTCACCACCATGGCCCAGGTTCAATTCCCAGTCAGGGAAACATACCACGTCTGTTGATTGATTTCAAATACCAGCAGGGTCACCTATGATGGACAGTTTTCAGAAGAGCTTCCAGACTCATAGAGACGAGGAAGGAGGACCTAGCCACCCATTTTCTAAAAAATTGGCCATGAAAAGCAGTGGAGCATTGTCTGATATATGCTGGAAAGTGAGAGGATGGCACAAAAAGACCGGGCAGGGGTGAGCTCAACTGTCCACAGGGTCACTAGGAGTCAGAATCAATTCGAGGGCACTAACAAAGACACCAATACAAATGGAAACCCATGATCAATGAAAAAGATGTTATATACCAAGCATTGGTATTTTCCTTATTTGATTGAATAACCTGTCACTTTACCCAGCAGATATCATTATTTTAATAAATTGAGATTTATGATATTCATAATCTGTTTATGGAATTCATATAAAATTATTGAAAAGTAATATAGCATAACTCATCCTTTTCTTTAAAATATAAATATTCAGTGTTTATATCCTTCAAGTGAAGGGGAATGTTCTCAGAGCTGGCAATGAATATCATTACCTCCTATCTCACATTATATATATACCAGCTGAGGAACTGAGGAACTTCTTTAATAAAGACCATGGCAGACTGCAGAGACTGAATTACGAGTTTTAATAACACCATTTCAAATATTTGCATATTCAACTTATTCAGAAGTTATTGATTTGTTTGCCTTTTATTCTTATGGAAAACTGATCTGAAAGCATAACAGGACTGCACTTCTCTATTCAAGATTATTTTAGGTTTAGGCAGAAGGACTTAGAGCTCAGAGGCAAGGCCGCTGGCAGTCATGGCAGGGGACACTCCAAGCAGGCAGATGGGGTACCTGCACTGTGCTCTCTCTGTCCCCTGACAGCTACAGGCTGCCTGAGTCAGATGCCCCAGAACTCACCCTGCACTTCTTCTTTATAATCCCCATCCCATTGGCTACCAGCCGGTCAGAGCCGGCAGTGAAATCAACCTGGACCTTGGTCCTTTCTCCAGCCCCACTGCCAGTGTGCAGGCAGTGGCCTCACTCCCCACTGTGGGATGACCTGCTCACGTGCCTTCTTGTTTTCACTCCTCTCCATTTAATCCGGCTGCCCATGCAGTCCCCACGTCACTGAAGTTAAATTCACGGGATAAACCTGGTCCTACGGCATCCTGACTGTGAACACTCAATGACTCTGTTCATCACACCAAATCCAGACTCTACGGGCCTCTCCTGATCACTTATCATCTGGCCCCAACCTGGCTTGATTAGTTTAAACTTCCTACATCTGTATCATTATTAGACAGACCCGCTATGGAAAGATTTTTTTTAATTTAATGTGTTCATATTTTTAACTTTTTAAGCAATTTGAATTTTTGCGAAGTATTATACAGTGGGAATGGTTTCTCTTATTCAAAGTATAATAGTAATTGAATGCTGTATGTACAGAAAGTAGAATGAAAACCCAAGGAGAGGTTTTAATTATATGTTTAAAGATTATCATCCATGCACATGGATTTTGAGGGCAATTTATAATTTACTAAAATGATATAAAACTTTAGATCATTTTCCATTTTATGTGATTACTAGATTATTAACAGATGGGCATACTTTCTATGCCAACCTGCTGCATAGTTTTTACCAATTTACTTTGAATAGAAACCTACTTCTACCTTAAGGTGTTTTCTTCAGTTACCTTGGGGGGGGGGGGCTATTGTCACAGGCGTGTTAGATTGTTTAACATTCTTGAAGTCAGATTGTTAGGTTTCCCTGTTAAAATTCCAATACACAACCTTTATTCAATTAGCTTCAGCCCTTCATTTGATTTGTTTTCTTTTCCTGGAGAACCATGGGGTAATAATTAAAATACTTTGTACAGTGGAAAGAGGAGGCCCTCGGAGCTGTGGTACATAATTCAGTTGTTAACAAATAGTTCTGTAAGAGTAGCAATGGTTCCACTAGATTCTATCCACTGTGAGTGGAAAGCCTGGCATATAAAATTGAATTATGATTGTTTTTATTAAAAATGAGAATAATTTAAGTTGAAGAATGAAGCAGCACTTTCAGATTTAGACCATGGAGTCTAACGTTCTCACTTGAGGAGTGAGGTGTGACCTGGGTAAGGTCCAGAAGCTACCACGCCCAGAGGTCAGGGCCCTCTCCCAGTCTTACACACCACCACCTAGGCTGTTGGTTTCCTGACCCTAACTAAATGACAGTGGGTGTTCGGCGGTCGGCACAGTGCCTGGACTCTGGGAAGCACTCAATGAAGTTTAGCAATTTTATACCTAATTTCGCTTTCTACTTCATGAAAAGGGAAAATATATTTTCACAAAATTACGAAGCTTCCAGCTAATTAGTCTACAAGTTGACAAGGGGGTTTGAAGGTCATTTCCTTTTCTTGAATATTCAAGCTATGATAAATCACTTTTGCCACAGCCATTTCTACATGAAGTGACTTTTGGCCTAAAAGTACTTAAATAATCATTTCTTTTGCCATATGTAGATAAAGATGTTGGGTTCACCCCAAATTTTTAATCCTGTAATTGTTTCCAGACAAATTTTGAGTAATATTTATTATTCCCTATAACAAGGAAGGCAGAGTCCATTTAGAGCCAAAGATGCCTCTTGAGAGGTTTCTAATGCCATCAAAGCCCAAGGCCCCCATCCAGTCCCAGGAAGAATTTATGGATGTGTATGGATCCTTAACCGTGACAGGTAGTGCAGAGGAATCTATAGAGATTTGATGAGGCAATTTAAAAATCTGAATTAATTTCTTATCAAAAATAACTTTTATTTAGAGAATTATAAGAAGCATTATTTTTGTTAGAAAAAAGAGAGTTGTCAAGGTTAAACAAAAGGGAGGCATTTTTACCAGAGCTTCCTGGAATTCCTTAACAGTGATCCAGTAACAACTAATGTGATATACTGATGTACACGCATTGCCCAGGTTTCTATAAAAAGCTATAGCAGATAACCTAAGTATGCATCTGTAGCGTCATTTGTGCTTGAAACAGTTCCTGGGAAGTGAGTAGGGCTTGAAGACAGTGAAAGTCCCACAGCAGGAATGCTACAAAGCCGGGGGACGGGAATTAAGTTCTGAACTCTCAATCCTGTGTCCTTTCCACCACATCACCCTGCTGTACAAAAGAGAGAGAGCCTATAAAAATGGTTTTTATAAATCTTTTTAACAAACTAAATTATATCTTCATATTGATTTTTTTTTTCATTTCAAAGATGATTTATCTTATTCTGTGATTGATCTGTAATTGGCGTGGGAGTCTTTATTTCAGCTGTGTTTCCCATTTTGTCTTCCCAGCCACTTTTGAAAGCACTAAGGGTCTGTAAGTAAAGGAAATAGCAAAAATACTGAGTTTAAAAACTTATCTCAAGTGCAACTTTGTCTCTTTTATAAATCTTTATCAGGTTTTCTTAAATAACAACAAACCTATAATTAATATGATTAATAATAAGATTGATAATTAATCACAATAAACAATTAGTAACAATGAACTGTAATTAATTACAATATATGTTAATATGACATACAGTAACAGATAATATTAAGCTGTATTATATTATATATTAAAGGTATATATAGTATCAATACATATAACACATATATATTAATATGCAATATATTAACAATTACTAATTGTACAATACATATATAATGTATTCTATAACAGTAATATCGAACATGTAATATCAACATGCTAACAATATTATATTAAATAATAAAAATTGTTAATTATAATAACAAATTAGTGGTTTTAAATAAATATTAAAATGATTAATAATAGTATGGTTAATAATTAGTATGGCACTATTTCTTTGAAAAGTCAAATGGAACTTCCCCATCTTATTTCACACACCTTCTCAGAATCTCTGTGAAGTTACTGGCCAGGGATGGGAATAATCATAGAGGGACAAAGGGAAGTACACGGGTCTCTCAGAAGGTTTTCCAGGAGGGACCCTAGCCTATCTGTCGACAAAGCAGACCTCCGATCCCAAGTGTCGCTGGCAGAGAGCATGAAGATGGCCCCTCCTGTGGGTGAGCTGCTCCCAGCGCAGCCGGCTGCCTCTCCTGGGTGGTCTCTCCCACAAGCACTGGCTCGTCCCCTGCCTGCTTCAAGTCAAACGACTTCACCATTTATGTTTGAACACCAATTGCTAGAGCTTTCCAACACTTAATGCCTCGATCTTTATAATCCATTGGAGTATTCCATTAATCCCCTCTCCCCACCCGCCACACACAGACCAGACTGAATAGCTTTTGGTTTGCTTTCCAATTCAAGTGCCCAAAGCTGGTGCACTCCAGGTTTTCTTTGGACTAAGAAAGCTTATACATGAGTTATTTTTCTTCTGGCTGGTTAAAATGTGCTGAAATAGTGCAAATCAGATGTCAAAGATTTTTTAAACAGCAGCATTTAATGAAAACCAAAACAAATAAATAAATAAAACTACGGAAAACAGGAACACTAGCAGGTTTATATCCAGTAGCTTCTGCTGGAACAAAGTACTCATTTCAAATCATGAGCAACTAGAAAATTTTAGAAAAGGGAAAGTACTTGTTTTAGTATGACTCATGGCATTAATGAGCTATTGGGGGGAGAGACTTGGTGGGTGGAATAAAGTATGTATTTGTTGTGTGCATGTGTATGTGTGTTTGATTCCGGAATAATACATAAATCAAACTCACATTTTTTAAGTTTTTTTTTTATAATTTCAGATTGATTGGCTTGGTTATTTAGGGAAAAAATCCATATACAGAAAATAGGAAAAATAGAAGACCTAAGCAACCCAAGTAGATTAAACCTAGAAACGTATTTTCAGATAATAGACACTCCAGGTGATGATGAGATATATATTTTTTAAAAACATATATATTTTTTTACATATAGATACCTATTTTTATAATATATAGATATATTTTTTAAGAATATATATCACAGTGAATTTAGATATATATTTATATACATACATATAGTACAGTTATAAAATCAGCTTCTGTTTGTGAGAGTTTTTTTTACTTCTTTAAAACTGAAAATATGAAGGATGTGGCTCTCTTCGGCAGAGCCCAAGTGGGACTATGCATTTACCCTCTTTCTTTAATGAATGCTTAATTGAATCGGAAGCTGTCCTTTGTGCCCCAGAGGTCACAGATCTGGGTCTTGGTTAACTTCCAAGAACAGCCCAGGTAGCCGGTGCTCAGAATCATGGACACTGGAGCTTCGGGACCCACAGTCCAGGCAGCCTAACTGACAGGCCCCGGCAGGAGAGACTCAGAGCGAGAAGGGTCAGGCCGGTTAATAATAGCCCCTGATGCTGGTGCAGCATTTCACAGTTTAAAAAAAAAGGTCCAGATTTTGTTGAATTGAAAAAACCACTCATGCCCATGAACTCATGGGCCTGCTCGGCTGTGAGGTGGACACTGTCGGTCAGGCCACAGGATTTCCATTTTACAGACGAAATCCTGAGGTTCTCAGAGCATGTGGGATTTGCTCAAGAACTGAAGGCCAGAAGGAGTCAGAGCCCAGAGCGGACTGCATGCTGCTGTCAGATGAAGACACAGCAGGGTGGGTGGCAGTGCAGCCTGGGCCCAAATCCCATCTCTGCCAGTTACTACCATGTGGTGTGGGGCAAGTCAACCACTGTACCTCGTTTCCTACCCGCAAAGTGGTGCCGCTTCCATGAGTTTTCGAGGCAGTCAAATATGTGAACACATATAGTACACTTAGAATGCTTAGAACGGTAACTGCCATGAACTACTAGCTACTATTATACATGTGGTCCTTACTCTCAGAATCAGATTCACGTGAATACCTGAAGGCTTGCTAGCACATCCTGAGAAAACGCCAAAGTCAGCATTTTGAGAAGAGAAAATACTTGTTGGATTAATTGGACTAAGGGAAATGTAATCCACAGCTTATATCTGAGCCATTCTGTATTAGGTGCATCTAAAGGCTCTCTTAGGCCTCTCTTTACTGAGTATTTGTTTTAGCTTCTTAAAATCCTTAAAAGGTATTTATTAATAAAAACCAACAAATGCTCATTTTATTTTCTTAGACTTTTATGAGGTCAGGGACTAGTATTAACATGTTGGATCTCTGTTGAACGGCCAAGGAGCAGAGCCCATGCCTTGGAATCACAGGGGTCTGGAATTGATTGCAACCTGGCTCAGCCAGTTACTTCCGATGTGGTCTTAGACAAATTACTTCACTTTCCTGAACCTCAATTTCTCTACCTGGAACCTGAGGAGCATAACACTTATTTTGCAAGTTTCTTTCAGAATTGAAAGTAATGTGTGTGAAGTAATAGCCCAATATTTTATACCTCTTCTTACTATAATTATGCTGACAAGTAATAGTATCTTTTTTTGTAATAAAGGTGAGTTTGTTCTTGTATTCATTTCCTCGAGCTTCCATAACAAAGTACCACACACTGGGCAGCTTAAACAATAGAAATGTATTGTCTCACAGTTCTGGGGGCCAGAAGTCTGAGATCAAGGTGTTGCCATGGTTGGTTCCCCCTGAGGAATGTGACGGAGAATCTATGGCCCATACGTGGCTGTCTTTATCTTCACATGGCATTCTCCCTGTGCTTGCCTGTCTCCAAAGTTCCCCTTTTCATAAGGACACCAATCATATTGGATTAGGATCCACCCTAATGATCTCATTTTAACTTGATCACCTCTGAAAAGAGTCTATCTCCAAATTAAGTCACATTCTAGATACCAGGGGTTAGGACTCCAACATATGAATTTAGGAGGGACACCGTTCAACTCATAACATATACATACATGATAAACTATTAAAAAGAGCAATTGGGGGCCGCCCGGTGGCGCAGTGGTTTAGTTCGCGCTTGGCAGCCCGGGGTTCATGGGTTCGGATCCCGGGCGCCCGCCGACACACTGCCTGTCAGCCATGCCGTGGCAGCGTCCCATATAAAGTAGAGGAAGATGGGCACGGATGTTAGCCCAGGGCCAGTCTTCCTCAGCAAAAAGAGGAGGATGGGAAACGGATGTTAGCTCAGGGCTGGTCTTCCTCACACACACACAAAAAAAAGAGCAAATGGATGATAAACACACAATTAAGAGGTAGCTCTAGGGGCCAGGAGGAGAAAGGGATGAGATGGAGGACAGAGAACAAGGCAAGGTCCAGCCCTGGATGAGGAGATGGGTTCATAGGTGTTCATTACAGTGGAATGCTTTGTAACTTAGACGCTTCATGTCTACTAGTTTGTGTATGCCCGGGAGATATTTTAAAAGGAGAAAACAGAAGACAGAAAGTGGTTTGCACTCTTTCAGAAGACAAGAGAATTAAAGTCCCTCAAGAATAAACAGAGCTTCCCTCCAACTCAAGCACCACAAAAAAAAGCCACTAAAGCCCTTTATAAAAACTGACAAATAAGCAAGGTCAACAGCTAGTAGAGTCTTGTCTGTGCAACATTTCCCTTCCTCTAATTGAGATTTTCATAACTATTATGGTCGTTGCTATCCTAAAATGCATACCCTGTACCTGACTTAAAGGATTTGGAAAATTTGTAGTCCTTGATGGCAGTGCAACTGCTGCTGTCAAGCATCTTCCTGAAAAGAAGACTGTGGAACCCTGGTTTCCTGACCAAAAGCCTCATTCCTGATTCCAGCACTCAGACTCACCTTGTGAAGCCCCTGCAGCAGTCCATTTCCCACAGGCACTTCTAGGGGCCCATACGGCATGGCTCTCCTGGGTCTCATGTATATGAGGGTGACTCCCTGAGTCTCCCGGCTCCCACATTTTGCTTTCTTCATAGTGGGGTGTTAAGTCGACTCTGCTAAAACCCAAATAATAATGGCTAACACTTACATGGCATTGACTGTGTTCCAGGTGTTACTTAAATCAGTTGGCATAGATTAATTCACTTAACAAGCTGA
Source organism: Tapirus indicus (assembly GCA_031878705.1). Classification (NCBI taxonomy): domain Eukaryota; kingdom Metazoa; phylum Chordata; class Mammalia; order Perissodactyla; family Tapiridae; genus Tapirus; species Tapirus indicus. The sequence continues at coordinate 3,317,047 of CM062923.1, read as the reverse complement.
TGAGGTGATGCTGTTAGGACCCCTACTTCACAGAGGAGGAAGTGAGATAATGGAGTGGCCCAAGGTCTCACAGCTAGTAAGGAGAGAACCTGGACACACTGACCTATAAACCCAACTTCAGGGTGGCTTCAGTCTGAAACTTCTGACTCTTCCGTGTCGGGGATCACTGCTCCCAGTGCCGACTTCCACACCCAGGGGCCGGAGTCTCCTCTGCAAGACTTAAGCTCTTCCTAAGGTGAATCAAAAACCAGCCAGTCACTGCTCAGTGAACAAAAGGACTAAACTGGAAATGGTTGCTTTATTGACCTAAATGAGTCCTTTTAACATGCCTAGCCAGCTGTCAGTGTGTCATGACCATCTGTATAAAATTGCAGTAAACAGTGCTTTACCCAAACAGACCTCTTACGTGGGCTGAAAAATGTCCAGTTCCTTCAGTCCACCAACCCCTGACAGTTACTTGGCAGAAAACGAATTGCTATCCAGGTAGACCTATGAAAGCACCATGTATCCATCTTCACCATGATCCCAGGCCCAGGTGTGGGTTTCACCAGACTCGAGAAATTTCCAGTAGCCACAGAGGGCCCTTAAAAGGTTTGTGTTAGGAGCTACCTTGTCCCCACCCAAACCATGGACACAACAGCCTGTGTGAGAAAATATCATCTTTCAGGTTAGAGAAATCTTCAAAACATACAGGCCCTCTTGTCCAGCCAACTGGTCGACCACTTGCTCTCAGTGTGAGGAACAGCAGGCCTCTCCTCTGCTAGTCTCTTTCTGGCTAGACTTGTAGTTGTGGTCCTCTTACTTCAACATGGCTTAATCCAAGTTCCTTTACGCCAGCTGGGAAAAATTAGTTAACTTCCTAATGCTCATTTTACATGCCGTTTAGTCATACTGGAATTGGTCATTCTAGTTCTGCTTAATGACATCCAGAGAATGGCTTGGGTGGTGTGCTTTAGACAGGGGAAAAATTGAATACACATGCACACACAAACAGATGGTAACTAGAGATTAGAGACTAGATAACATAGATACAAATAGGGATATATAGATAAACCTGAAGAGAGAGTCCTGGTGGAGCAAAGCTGATGGCAGGATATTGGGAAAGTGGTTACAAAAAGAAAGAATAAGAGAATATTAAACTGAAAAGAAATCTATTTAAAATGCAAATTGGAAGGAATTTTAACAGAATCCATAGATATTATCTCACAGAGAGAAGGCACACACACACACACACACAAAATCTGGGGCTTCATCATGAGTTTTCCAACCATTGATCAGCTAGACTTCAAGGAAATAGTAATTCAACTAAGTTATTCTCTTAATCAATTGGGTCATATCCAGTTATGAGTTCTGACATTTATGAGAACCCTGCTTCTGTTCTATTTGAAGAAGGGATTCTCAACCACAATTATCTTTACAATTACATTCTCCTTATTCATGGGAAACAAAAAGAAAATTTCAAATGAGTAATAAATGAAAGTGTCATCAAACATCAAAATACACGAGTTACAAAGAAGAAACTTTGTGAATGAAGTCTTAATTCTGGACTGAAGACCTGATAGAACCAAGTTCAAGTTCCCCAGTCTAAAATCCTCTCTAGATAACCATCTGCTTCTCTGGGCCAATGAACAGGGAGTTAAAATAATTGTTTAAATTACAATGAGCTTCTAGGGCAAATATTTTACCCATATTTTAAATGTTTTAAATATAGTCAAGGTCCAACCACATGACAAAAATTATTTTTCCCAAACAACACATGGTAAGGAAGTGACATAAGTATCATAAGAACAGAAATCTTGACTTATGCTTCAATCTTTTCCTTGGATGTAGCATTCTTTCAATCAATAATAATCACGAAAGAATAATATGCTTATAATACAGCTGAGCTTTTGAGAAAAGAAATATGTACATTTGCTTAAAAGTGGTTTGATTGTATTGTTTAAAATATGTAACCTCATCTGCAGAATGACAATTTCTAAAAGCAAGCAAAGTCACTTGTTTTGAAAATGCCAGCTGCAAAAGAACACCAGGTGATATGATGCAAAGTAATTAATGACAAGAAAATGCTACCTTAACATTCACAAGAAAGGAAAAGATAAGCAGAGTCCACTGGAGCAGCACAGCTAGCACGGGGGTTCTTTCTTATAATCTTTTCACAGTGTGTGTAATCCCAGTAATATTTGTGATTTGTTCGTAGCTTGGTAATAGAGAACATTTTGTGCTATGTTAGATTTATATTATATCTATTTTGTAAAGCCACTAATACGTTTCAGGAAGTGTTGAGATTTCACACAGTTTGAATTGAGGTCATTTAATGTCTTAAAAATCCTGGGAAATAAATATTACAATCTTCTTCATAAATAGAGGAAAAATCCAGTATCTAAGGGCTAAGTGAATTTTTCCTAGGTTACAACTAATAAGGTGCCAAACTCAGGTCCTCTGCTGTTGCCACCTACAACATGACCTCCAGGTGTTTTATATATATATAAGCCTGTGCTAGATATTGTCTATGGCACGGGCTTCCATTTCCACTCCATTCTATACTCCTTGCCCTCAGATCATAGAGGCTGGAAGGCTAAAAACTACATTTCCCAGATTCCTTGCAGTTGAGGTTTGGATACAGTTTAGTTTCTGCCAATAAGATGCATGTAAACAAGATTTAGAAAACAGAAGGGATCAGACAGCATTCTTTCTGCAGTGATGATGGCTGAGTGCTGAGTTTGGGCAGCAACTGGACCCCACATTCTGCTCTTTAGTCATCAGTTTCTTGGGTGGCAGGAGCTGTGGTGGCTACAGCTTCCTGACTGTGGACACCCCTGTACAAAGTGCACAAGGAAGACCTGCTGATTGGATGAAGCTTGGCTCATTAAACTTGAATGTGTCTCAGGAGTGTCTCAAAAGGGGTAAATGAGGGAAGGGGACTTATCAGGTCTGGAGAGCTGGACCAGGCACAGGGCGTTGTTAGGCAGAAGTTAGTGACTGTGGTCAGAATGGATGAGGGATTGTTGGAAGAGACAGTAGTATTTGGAACACAAGTATTCATGCAGTGTTACTGTAAAATCAGTTTGCCTGCCATCTTATCTTGGAAAACATGGGTCTGAAGAAGCTGGTGTGAAACAATTTGAACTAAGAGAGTTTGCTTGCATGTCCTGGTTTTGGACAGTTTATCTATTTTGCAAGTCAGAGTTCATTTTGCTAGTTGTTGTTTCTGTGTTATTTTTCTTGATCTTGGGATTGCAGCTCTGGTAAATTTAACCCTGAAGCTAAACATCCAGTGGTAACTCCCTGACTTACACTCTTCTTATCATTCAAACAATTTTGCAAGCATCTAACTTTCTGAACAGAAGTGGTTTCTGTTTCCTGCAGCGAATTCTTCTCTTGTTTTTTAGTAAGATATTCCAATTTAGATTAAATGGCTTTCTTTACTAAATGCCTTTCAGATATTAGAACAACATGTCTTTGCCACCAGATGGTAATCTCTCTGAACTGTAACTCCAAAAGCCCCTGAAGAATAGCCATCCCTCAGAAAGTTGTGATTCTGAACTCTGTATGTCCATCAGAACCACCCACAGAGCTTTTTACCAGACGCCCGAACTCTATCCTTCAGGACATTAATGCAGTAGTGCTGGGGTTGGGGGCCAAGAAACTTTTTTTGTAATGCAAGCCAATTTTTTTCTATGAAGAGGCTTAATAATCCAAGACACATGATCAGAAGGCAAGAAAGTCAGGAAAAGGCCCACAAGGAAGGACACCCACCCCGTCCCAGCCTGTGTATAGAACATAGACAAGCTTCCTCACCCAGGCAGCCCAGCAGAGGTTTGTGCTGAGAAAAAGCAGAAGAGATTAGAGGAAAGACCTCCAGATACTGGCATGTGGGGATCCCTTAGCAAAACTTCAGGACTCTGACCCCATCACCCTAAATTGTCAGCCATCCCTATCTATGCACATGGAGGGTCCAAAAAGCTTTTTAATACCACCATCTAATCTAAACCAGATGTCTGCAAATTTATGACCACCATGCTAAATTCAGCCCACAGTCTGGTTTTGTCAGTAAAGTTTTATTGGCACACAGCCACACCTGCTTGTTTCTGTGTTGTTTATGGCTGACTTCTTGCTACAACAGCAGAGCTGAGTGGTTGTGACAGAGACAGTACAGCCCCAAAGCCTGAATTGTTTACTTGCTGGCCTTTTGCAGGAAACATTTCCCAGTCCTGGCCTAAACTATGAACTAACAACCAGGATCCTCAAATATTTGAGGAAAAACTGTCATAGAAAAAGATGTAATTAAATAAACAGAAGAATGGAAACAAAAGATAATGCCTGAATGAAAAGAAAACAAAAAGAAATAAACAACAACAAAAAACTCTGATTGCTATCCGAGTTGATACCATACACTCCAAAGAGACAAAAGAATATATATTAAATCCACCACTTAAAAAAAGGAGAAAAATAGGACCAGACATCTTTTTTCAAAGTCACAATATGACAGCAAGAAAAAGCTCTCGAAAATTTTAAATGTGACTACACAAAATATTCAGTAAATGGTCAAAAATGAAGGCAGGTAACGATCTCAAAAAGCAGATTAAAAAAACAAAGAGGCAGGAAAAGATAACAGACCCAGAATCAACTCAAGTAAACAACCATCTACCAGGAGTTCCAGAAAAAGAGCTCAAAGAAAAAGTTATAGAGGAGATTATCTAAGAAAATGCCACAAAGATTTCACAGAACTGCAGGGTATGTCTCCCATCTAAAAGGCCTCCATCTCTATCATCTACCCCAACACAATGGAAGACACAAGCGCAATAAAAAAGTACATTTATGTGAAATTTTAAAAGACCAAAAATAACATGAAGATTCCAAAAGCTTCCAAAGAGAAAATGAAACTATACACAAAGGAACAGTTTTCAGAATAACATTAGATATGTCAGTAGCAACACAGAAGGAGGGAGATAATATACAGAACCTACAGAATCCTAAGGGAATGATTTTTTTTCCTAGACTTTTATACCCAGCCAAAGTGTCAGTCAAATGTGATGGCCAAAAAAGATGTTGTTAGACATATAATGACTCAAAAATTCCCATGCACTATTTCCTGGAGAGACAGGAAGATGGACTACAGAAGCATAAGGGAGTGAACCAAAGAAAAGAAAGAAATACAAACTAGGAAACAAGAACAAGCCATGGGATCTGTTGAGAGAAGTCCATGAGGACAACTGTGCTGCAGGTCCCGGTAGTAATCGGCCCAGACTGGAGAAAGAGGGCAGCAGGCTCTAAGAGAGAAAACTCCCAGGTGACATAGTGGAGTTTTAAGAAATGCACTGAGGCTAGAGAGACATGCAAGTTAAAAAAAAAAAATGAGAAAATGGAAGAAAAGCAAATACCACATAGAAAAAGAAATGCAGTTTCAGTACACAATTCAAGTTTGCAGTAAATAATGTTTAATATTGATCATGAGTAAATCCTGATTTAGGTAAACTAGTGTTATTTTAGAGGATAGAAGAGGGAAGCACAGGCCGAGAGAGAGCTAAATTCTCTTCTACTGTGGCAGGAAATCAGTTGGTTATGTTTAAGCTTAATCAAAGCATATTTTATAGAAATAAAAAGGAAACTACCAACAGAAAGAAAAGAGTGAAATGTAATCTCTGGAAAGCTAGTCTGAGGGGTACAGAGAGTTGGAAAAAGGAACATTCTCCTTTCCAATCATAAGCTGTTTGGTGTTATTTGATTTTTTAGAGGGAGGGTGCTGAGTTATTTTTCTTTTCTTAGCTTTTAAATAAATAAATAGAAATATGTAAATGAATTACTCAGTGCTGCCCAGATGACTGTGCCACGTGGTCAGTTCAGACGCGTGACAATTCCATCTGATTTCGCGGTGGTCACTGTGATGGGGACATTTCACACACCACGATGGTTTCAGTTTATTTGGCTCCTCCTATGACTCTAATGTTTTCTCATATTTGCTTGACTGACTTCTTTCAGAAAAAATTTTCTTTTAGTGATTAAGGTATTCATTAAATACAAAAAGAAAACAAATTAGTCAGGAAATTTGTAAGGAAAACAAAATAAATGGGGATTTTGGTTGTTTTGCTTGTTTGTTGTTCTTGAAGAATAAGGGCATGAAAGGTGATGAGTAATAAAGCACACAAAAACATGTGCTGAAAGGGTCTCTATTCTTGCTGAGGTTGCACCAAGAAATGGCTTTTATATTTTTAGGAGTCATAGTTACACAAATCACATTGTTAAAGAGATAAAAACAAACCAGTTGCTCAGCAGATATGCCATCATTGGGAAAATATCTGTCTAGGAAAGTGGAGGACATGCCAATTTACAAGAAATGAACTAGTTTTAGAATTATTGATCTCTGTCCAATGAGGCTACTATGTGAGTTCAAAAGAGCTGAAGAGTTGAGCCAATCTGAGATTCCAGTGGTACAAAAGGAGATTGATTCATGTCTGGGAAGAAGATGATAACTCAAGAAGCATATGTCCAGAGTCACAGAATCCTAGAATTAGATATGGCCTTAAAAGTCATTTAGTCCATTCTGCCTGCACTTTGACAAATTGGCCTCTGAAACACTAAAATGATAGTCCTAAATGGGAATCTCCACAGCTTTCCTGCCCAAAATGACGATGCAAAATGAGCAACAATTTTTCTACCATCTTGAACCTAACTCCCTGCCCTCTCCACCTACGCATCAGTCTTCAATTCCATCTTGGTTTCACTTGAATTTCTTGGGAAGAGATATGAAGAGCTTGATAAGCATCTCAAAGAGACTCTTAAAAAACTAAAAGTCTATTTTTTTTAATAAACTTGTGCTTTAATGATAGAATACCAGACAGCAGGGAAATTGTCCCCATTCCGCTGGATCCTGCTTCTTTGAGAACCACTTCCAAGCTGGCAGAAGTGCACCACCTCACTGACCATGAAGAGAATATAGGAAATGAAGGTCGGGTTGATGACCGCCCATCTACACCAGGGCAGACCTGCCTGCCTCTTGCTCCACAGCCACCATCTCTGCTCTCCAGTTTCCCATCTGCACCAGTCCTCGTGTGTGGCTTCTTGAGAGATGATTCTGCTAAGTTCATGGTCCTTCTTTGTGCACTACACCCTACCTCGTCTCCTATGACACTCCTGTGACACTGCCCATCCCAAACTGTTCCCCCTTCCAGGATAGATCCTGGGCGCTTCCTGCCCCTTCATTCACACCACACAGATGTCACCCCCTCCTGGCCCTTTTACCTAGGCTCAAAGCACCCACTCAAAGGCATACAGCATCTCTCACCCTCCAGAATTATTTAGACCACCTTCCAGCCAGACTCCCCCAGATCCCCCTGACCCTACAATTTCTTATGTTCACTTCCTGATTCTCATCTCAGACCCTCTTTGCTGAACACATGTCTCGAACAAGCTTTTCTGGCATCGCTTCAGTTTCTCCCTCATGATTTGATTCTGATAGCTGCCCTCCAATCCCACCACACTTATCTCCTGGCAGACACAACCTATGCTTTTGACCAGAGTCCAAGATCCCAAACAGATGGGTCAGTCTTCCTCCAGGCCTACCCATCAGGGAGCGTTCCCAGACATCTGCCAGACCCTCCCTGATGAGGGGCACGAGCAGGGAGGAGAATGCACGCAACAGAGCCACTCTGGAAACAGTCCTTGCCACTTGTCTGGTAGTTAAAGGGCTTACGAATTCCTTTTACAGGCATCATCTCAGTTGATCCTGGGAGATATGCTGCATGGGAATTGCGCTCCTCTTTGACAAATAAAACAACTAAACCTAAAATACAAGTCACTGTTTTAACTAAAGCTGCACAGATGCAAAAGGATGGAGTAAAACTAGAGCTTCCGTCTTCTGACCCAAGTCTTCCCATTGCACCTGCCTGTCATTTAATGCACTTAGGAACTTGCTTCATCACAAATTCCCAGGATGAGGGGATAATTCAAGGTGGGGAGAAAGCAAGGAAAACAGTGAGAGCTAGAGATGCAGAGTATAAAACGAGGCCACGATAGGATCAGGAATTGAACAACAGAAGATTCACTAAGACCACGTCCTGCAAGGGGCAGGCATGCTGCTTCCTTTAGAAGTAGAGCTGCTTTTCCTGATTGGTGTGGAAATGTACCTTTCAGAGTAAGAAATGCAGACTTCTATTTGCTAGAGAATTAATATACAGCTACATGAGTTACTGATTTTATTGATCACAAAAGTAACCTCAGTATCAAAACTACACAGAACACAATTTAACTTTCTTTGATGATGCAAAAGGCATTTCTTGGTCTTAGAGGCCCTCTGCCTGGGTCATTGCTATGAGCATCAATTACCACTGCAATGAAAGTAGATGGTTGTCTGATTAATCTCAAGTTCTCCCTATCAGAGAGGTTGCCCCAATGCTGACTGAACAATGCAGCTAAGAGGCGTTGACTGAGATGCTCACAATACAATGGAGCTAAGCCTAGCTGTCAATGTGCTTCCTCTGCCCTCTGATCCCATTAATATTAAATGGCATAAGCTTTTCTTCAACCCAATAGGAATGGTCCAGTGTGAGATCTAAAGCCATCATCTTCATGCGGTCACCTGATACTCCCTCTTAAATTCTTCAGGGCACACACGTGCCATTGTCCCTCCTTCTCTACCTGAATCCTGCCAGCCCACAGAGAAGCCACCAGGCCATCCTAAGCACCATGTTTCCCAAAGTGAAACTGCAGACTTCAGAGTGTTCTGCCCCAGCAAACTGAGAAACATGTGCTTTTGTTAATGAAAATTGAACTGGAGAAAGAGCCCCAAAAACCATAGCGGAGGGACCAGGACTGCTTTGGAATATAAAGTGGGAGGTGTGTTGCGGACATCACACTTCCCACAGGGTGCTTTATATGTATCAGGGATTCAGAACCCAGTGAATCAACACAGATGCTTAAAATGGAGTGTGCATACTGCTAGGATTCCCATGTTTGAAAGCTAGGATGACACTGGATTCCTGAGTGTGGAATTTTCATTTCAGGAGGCCAGGTGGTCATTGTGAAGCATGACCGTGCATGGTGGGGCGGAGGAGGGGGCAGTGTCCATTTAAAACACAGTAAGCGGAGATCGGAGATCGCTGACTTTTACTTTCTGTATCTGATCAATTGATTCATTAAATTATCACTGATCACCTGGTAATGGATAGTCCTATACAGGGTAGTTTTGGGGACACAGAGCAAACATAAGGCAGGGTCTCTACACTCCAGGAATCTAAGACACAGGCATGAAAATAAGACATCTGTCCCCCAAGCAGAAGATGGGAAATCATCCGACAGTATGCCAAGCAGGAGGGGCCGTAGTAGACAGCAAAGGTTCATCCCCACCACTCAGCTAGCTGAGTATCTGAGCATGTCCCTCAGCCCTGGGCCCAGTTCCCACAACTGGAAACTGGAAATAATGGGGTCTGCTTCCTAACAATTCACTGAAGGTAAAAATTTTAAATGAGATAACATACAAAATGAAACAAAATTTAAACAGCTCATAGTGGAAACCATGATGCTGATGCTGATGACAATGACAGTGATGGAGTGGTTGTCATCACGTTAGAGACATGACTTGACGTGGGGCGGATTTGCAACCCACAGCCATAGAGTTGTGACATATGTAATGGAGGTCTACTGAATCCATAGATTCTGGTTTATCATTTAAAATTTATCCGTTATGATTTTTTTGTTTTTGTTTTTGGTTTTTTTTGTGTGAGGAAGACCAGCCCTGAGCTAATATCCGTCGCCAATCCTCCTCTTTTTGCTGAGGAAGACTGGCCCTGGGCTAACATCCGTGCCCATCTTCCTCCACTTTATATGGGAGGCCGCCATGGCGTGGCTGACAAGCAGTGCATCGGCAGGCGCCCGGGATCCGAACCTGCGAACCCCGGGCCGCCAAGCGCGGACTAAACCGCTGCGCCACCGGGCGGCCCCTATCCATTATGATTTTAATGAGACTACAGAACACAAATTCTACAGATATAATGGTTTCAAATACTTAAAAAGCTTTCAGAAACTTAAGCATAAAACCCACGTAATAAAGAGACGTGGAAAAACCCAAGGAAGAAGGTTGGGGCACACCAGTGCACAACTTCCCTGAGGTTCCAGATAACTGGACTGTTAGTCAAATGTATGGCTTTCACTCAGGCAGAATTTCCACATCCATGTATATCGAATGTTCAAAGTTCATCTTATGTGCTGTATCTCAATACCCAGATCTTATATTGGAAGCATATTAGGGACCATAACTTTATAATGTTATACACAGGAACTACCTATAAGGGCATATATTACACATGTGTGTATTGATATATGTATATATGCACACGTATATACATGTACATATTCTATATAAGATCATGTAAATCCATTACGTATAAAAAATTATATGTTGCAGATCATAATTCAAACTATTTGAAGAGTAAAGGAATGCAGCCATGCAAAGTTGAATTCCAGCTGCCAAGCAATATTTTGTTAAAGAAAACCTCCTCAGTCCTTTGTTACCAAATATAGACTCCCTTTCGTTACAACAAAAACTCCTATTTAAATGGCACTTTCCAATCTCATCACAAGAAAAAAAAAATTTTGTAACTATGTATGGCGACAGATGTTAACTAGATTTATTGTGGTGATCATTTTGCAGTGTATACAAATATAGAACAATTAGGTTGTACAACTGAAACTAATGTAATGTTATATGTCAATTATATCTCAATATAAATAAATAAGTAGCACTTTCCAGCTTACTGCCTGCTTTCACAGCTCTCACAGGAGCCCTCCAAGTTCAGTGAGAGCCTTGGTCAGGTGTGAAGGCTCTGTGGGTATCCTCTGTCTTACGTCTCACACTCCCCTCGGTATTAATTCCAAAGCAAGCACGCTCCAACACAGCCGGCTAAGGGAGGAACCTGATGGCATAAGCAATTAGCCAAAAAAGCCGTTTCTGGACCCGGGGACCTGACTGAACATCCTGGGCAAAAAGAGTCAGAGGCATCAAATTCAAGATGGAGATTTTTTTCTCGTGCCATTTTTAAAATTAAAGATTATGTACTTTAGTTCTTGCAGCTGCCCAATCACAGACATGGGGTCTCCGCCTCCCAAGTGCACTCATATAAAGCAATTGCAACACCGTGGTGCTAACGGGGAGACTCGAGTCTTGCACTGAAATAAGAATCGATAAGAATGATCAAAGCCAGCTGGCCTAAGGAGAAAAATGAGTGAAACTTGGGAAACAAGAATCATTTTTACATATGATTCAGGTGCTTTGCTGCACCATCACCAGCTTCAAGGCTGTGGCATTTGAGACTGTGGGATGATCTTATCACCGCATCCACTGAGAGCATCAGCCAGATGGGCCAGACCTTGTAAGGACCCTGAACTCGCTGCTGCGGAAAACGAGAGCAACAAAGAGGCTCCATCTGGAGCCTAAATGCTAAGGAAAATGGGGTGAAGACTCGCAGCGAAGGAAGAGGCTTCGCACAAGAGAGAATCCAGAAGTCACTTCACGTGGGGAAGTTGACCAGGAAACATGTCATTTTATTTTAGCTTTACCATCAAAGGCCACGTCTCTAAACTCAGCACACAGGCCCCTAAGTTGATCACCACCCACATGGCCCATCAACACTCACCCGTGAAACCCCACAGTAACTCCCTGCTTGTTCTGTGTCCGCACCCTCGCTGCTCCACGTAGGGTCACAGGACAGCGGCTTCGGCATCTTGCGGTAGAAATGCCGGATCTGGGGCCCCACCCCAGACCCACTGAAGCAGAATCTGCCTTTGAACAAGATCCTGGTGACCTGGGTGCACAATAGAGTTTAGGAAGCACTCCAGAGAACTTCCTTAAAACCCCAAATCACATACATCTGCTCCAAGCTCAGTGGCTGTGACTGCTCTCTTTGTCTTCTAGAATGGTCTGCAGGCCACCTGCTTCCACACCAAGGCCACATTCTGGGACCCTACCCACCATGCTGTGAGGGGAGTCACACACAGAACCAGTCTTGGGGGATGTAGTGACCTACACGGCCATCTTTCTGGTCCAGGGCCCTCATTTCGCAGATGGGGAAACTGAGGCTAAATCCCTGGGAGTATGATGCAGGGGAGGGCAGGCCTCATGGCTTTCCCGAGCCCTGGTTTACCTGTTTCTTACTCTGTCACGAGCAAAACCCAGGTCGCAGCTGAGGAGATGGGCGTGAGGAGGCACAGTCAGGAGGTGAGAAGTCACAAGGAATCTCTGAGACACTAGCGCAGCCTTTGTATTTCATAATGAGGAGCAGAACCTCTGGGAAGGCAGGTTATTCCACAACCCGTCAGACAGAGGCAGAGCCTGCTCAAGCACCACATCTCCAGCGTCCTATGTGACGTCCAGGGTGGCAAATGCCACTCTATCCCCCTGATCTGTCTCCCCTGGTTTTCCAGGTGAGATGTGTTCGCAGGTTAGCGGGCGACGCCGACTCGTGTATACCTCCTACAGCCAGCAGTGGTTGGGCCGCCAGGAAGCAGACATCAGCCATTGCTGGCTCTCATTTGAGAAGCCCCGAAAATTCTTCCTTCTGGGCCTCAGACTTCCTCCAACACCATCTTTCAGGGTTCACACCTTTTTCTACCATTTGAGGCCTTAGGGGAAAAAAATGTGTATCTTCCTTCAATGACCACAGTAACAACCACTATTCTCCACCCCTCCACTTCTTACTCCCACTGCCAGATTAATTGATACAAAGTACTCGTTCCGTAGAGGAGGGAAAAGATTCTTCAGAATTGGGCCCCTTCCAGTTCCCATGAAATATCTGGCTGAATGCCTCCCTTTTACAGTCCACATGAAAGCTTTTGTCCCTTCTATTCCTCAGAGGTATTCACAATAGTTGGGGGGGGGGGGGTGAAATTGGTTCACTAAATGATGCTCTAGTTAATTTTAACTGAAAACCTTTTTTAAAAATAGAAATTTATACGTGCTATTGACAAACGTATCATTCTGATTTCTCTCCTTAATCATGGGGAAAACCAACATTTTAAGTGGTTAGGGGAGACCAAAAACGCCCCCAAAAAACAAGCAGAAGGACAAAGTGGGAAGAAGGAAGAGCAAGGAGGAGGAGAGAGCAGGAGGAGGGGAAGAGCAGGAGGAGGAGAGATGGAGGGAGGGCAGGAGGAGGAGAGATGGGGGGAGGAGGAGAGATGGAGGGAGGGCGGGAGGAGGAGAGATGGAGGGAGGGCGGGAGGAGGAGAGATGGAAAGGAGAGCGGGAGGAGGAGAGATGGAGGGAGGGGAGGAGGAGAGATGGAAGGACAGTGGGAGGAGGAGAGATGGAGCGGGGGGGAGGAGGAGAGATGGAGGGAGGGCAGGAGGAGGAGAGATGGAGGGAGGGGAGGAGGAGAGATGGAAGGAGAGCAGGAGGAGGAGAGATGGAGGGAGGGCAGGAGGAAGAAGCATCTTAAGGAGGAGAGAACTGTTAGTTCTATCAAATGGTTCAAGAGGCCAAACAAACTTAAAACTGAAAGGCGCTGATTCATCTGCTAGGGCTGCGGGAGGGACAGCACTTTATTCTCTCACAGTTCTGGAGGCTGAAAGCCCAAGAGTAAGGTGTAGACAGGGCCACACTCCCTCTGAGACTCTGGGCAGAATCCTTCCTGGCCTCCTCCAGCTTCTGGTGGTGGCCAGCAATTCTGGTGTTCCTTGGTTTGTAGATGCATGGCCCCAATCTCTGCCTCCATCATGACGTGGTCTTCTTCCTTCTGTGTGTCTGTGTCCAAATTTTCCTCTTCTTACAAGGACACCAGTCACTGAAGTAGAGCCCACCCTAATCCAGTGTGACCTCATCTGAACTTGATAATATCTGCAAGAATCCTGTTTCCAAATTAGGTCACATCTATGGGGACTGTGGGTTGGAACTCCAGCATATCCCTTTTGAGGGGAACAAGTCACCCCACAACAGATGCTCAGCAGATGTCAGTATAAGGAGGCCATAGGTGACCTTCGACAAGGCATGTTACATCAGAAGCTAGAGAGCAGTGAGGTGAGGAGAAGTTGGGATTTAAGGAAGTCCAGAGGGCAGAGGCCCACTCCCCTTGCCTGGTTGGAATGGAAACAAAAATGAATATTGATAAAGAGGGCACTGATATCAAAGGAAGGATTTTGTCTGTTTGTTTTATGAACAGATAGAGGTGTGTTGGTGAGCTGAAGGGAAGGACCCAATAGAAAGTGAGAAGCTGGAGATACCGAAGAGAAACATTTCCTGATGGAGTAAAGTCTTGATGGAGACAGGCACAGATGAGGGGAGTTGAGCCTCGGAGCAGAGGAGAGACTGAATAGATATCAGAGTAGATCCTGGAGATAAGCGACAGAATAAACGAACACAACAGATACATTAGGAGCAAGGAAGTGCAGGAGCTCCATTCATCCCTTCCACAAAGGTTTATCTAGGCAGTGCTGTGCGCCAGATCTCCTTCTAGGTGCCAGGGACACCACAGTGAGCAAAACAAAAATCCCTCCCTTGTGGAGCTCATATCCTACTGCTGGGAGGAAGGGAGGTGAGAAGTGGACAGGAAGGAGGTGGGGGTGGAAGGCAGGCAAATTTTAAAATAAAGTTAACTTGTATAATATGTTAGAAGGTGAAATATTATATGATAAATGAGTAGGGGTGAGGTGATCTGGATGTGGAGAAGATACAATTTTGAAAAAGGTGGTCTGGATAGGACTGTCTGGAAGTTGCCATTTTGATACCGGCTCAACACAAGGTTGACATAAGGGAAGCCATATTGTAGAAAAGAAACACTATTGTAACTTTGAATGACCTCTGGTTAACTGGCCCAGACATGCTCTGTAGATTTTATGGCCCCTCCAAGCTGCTATAAGTTGTGAACTTTGTTCTTTTGAGTTCCTTAGGAATGTGATGACCCTTGGGCAGAGAGTCTGCAGACAGCCATCATCAATGACAACGGAAAGATCAGGGTGTAGGGTGTTGCTCTGGTCTCTGATGCATATCCAGTAAAACCAAGGACTATCAGGAACTAAGACCAGATGTCTGCCACCACCAGGAGATCAGATGGATGCCTCCCCCACCTGGAAACCAGCCCCCTATAAAACTGGCCTGTAATCTTTGTTCTGTAAGATGGTTCTTTTGGACATGAGTCAGCCATCT
Source organism: Tapirus indicus (assembly GCA_031878705.1). Taxonomy (NCBI): domain Eukaryota; kingdom Metazoa; phylum Chordata; class Mammalia; order Perissodactyla; family Tapiridae; genus Tapirus; species Tapirus indicus. The sequence continues at coordinate 3,301,917 of CM062923.1, read as the reverse complement.
TCCCTCTTGTTAGCAAACTGTAATAAAAAGTCCTTTCTTTCCTATCCCCTTGCCTCTTGACTATTGGCACATCTTGTGGCTGGCAGACAAACTCCTTTTTGGGTGGTAAAAATTTGAGCAAAGACTTGCAGGGTATGAGCCACATCCTGGACTGTTCCACGGATCTGTAGAGGTTGAAGGAGGTGTCATTCCAGATGATCAAGACCTCCACACTGAACTATTTGGGGGGGGGGTAGGTGTCTTCACTGTTTCTTCCCTGTACATCACTTCCCTCGGCCAGAAGTGTCCTTCCTGCAAACCCATCCATCTAACTACCACTTGTCCTTCAAGATCTGGAAGGACAGTCGCATCTTCCAAGAAGCCTTTCTTAGCCCTTCTCAGGTGGATGAGGATTTGGGGGCCTTTCTGTGCTCCACTCAGCACTCACTCTCAACACATGTCACTTCTTATATTGTTACCGCACAAAGGGCATGATCTGCTAGCTGCAAGACAAAAGCTAATCAAGAGGCAAGATGGCAGAAAAGAAAGGGCAGCTTATTATAGCTTGCTAGCAAGGGGGAAGATGGCCGACTAATGTCTCAAAGAACCATCTTACAGAACAAAGACTATAGGCCAGTTATACAGGGGGCTGCTCTCCAGGTGGGGGAGGCATCTGGTCTCAGGGTGGAGGCACCTATCTGGTCTTAGTTCCTGACAATCTTTTGTTTTACTGGATATGCATCAGAGACTGCAGCAACGCCCTATACCCTGATCTTTCAGTTGTCATTGATGATGGCTGTCAGCATCGATTCTCCGCCTGGGGGTCATCACATTCCTAAGGAATACAAGAACAAAGTTATCAACTTATTGCAGCTGGGAGGGGCCATAAAATCCACAGAGTCTGTCAGTCAGTCAGAGGTCATTCAAGGTTACAATAGGGTTTCTTTTCTACAATATGGTTTCCCTGATGTCAACCTTGTATTGAGCCAGTATCAATATCACGCCCTTCCTCCCCCCTCCACGCCCCCTCGAAGAGTGCGTGCTTTTCCAGGTCAAGGGGTGTGTCTTCCACTATCCTTACCATCTGTACCTGGAACAATGTGGCACATAGCTGGGGTTGGGATTTCATAGGTAATTGCTGAATAAGCAGATAAGAGAGAAGAAGAGGGAGAGAGAAAGGGAGAGAAGTGGCACTTTGAAAGAAGGATTCTGTAACTTTGTAAGATCATGAACTATGGGAAAGGAATAGACCAATAGACCAGGTGGAATGAGAGCTGATCTTCCTGACTCAGTCTACCCATTCCAATCCATTCTCCATAAATTGACAGATCTTTCCAAGTCACACCTCTGATATTTTTTGTCTCCTGCTGAAAAATCTTCAGTGGCTCCCCTTCACCTCTACGCTAAATTAAAACCGGTCAGCCCAAAAGCAAGACTTCCATAATTTGGCAAAACTCACCTCTGATGACTCCTCTAGGTTGGGTCAAATGAAGTCCTTACTGATTTCAGAACAGGCTCTTCTCTTTCCACGGCCATGACTCTGCTCACACTTCCCGGAATGTCCTCTATGGCTAACATTGAAACCCTACCCTTCCTTGCTGGCTAAACTCAAGTAACCGCCCCTTGATAAGCCTCTGGGATCCTGTCCTCTCCTCCCAGCCCCACTCCATGTTTTCCTAACCTTGTCTTGGCACTCATCTGACTCTGCCTTAATTCGTGGACATTGAATGTAGCGGCGTATCTCTGATCAATCATGAGGTCTAGAGCAATGAGTACGCTTCACTCCTCTTTGTTCTTCCTCCCTGGTTCAGTGTAGTAATAGACACTGAATAGACACTTTGTACATAATGAATGAATGAATGAACATGATTCGAGGGAGACAGGCTGGTAAATAGTGGGGACAGCACAGAATTAGAATTTGGAAGTCATGGGTTCTGGCTCTCCCTCCTACCAGCTGTGGGACCTGGGACCATCACCTAACCAGTTCTATGATGCATAAATGACGTGTATAAAATGCAGCCTCTGTGATGTATATTATCTAAGGCTTCTACTCCTCTGAAATTTTCTAATTCGCGGGCAGCAAACACTCCAAATAATTGAAAGCAGGCTTCTAGTTCATTGATGTTTCACAACATCCTATTTCAGCATTTTTTACAAGGTGCGTTTAATCACTCTGAATTACAGGAAGAAAATGAATATGACTCCATGGACATATAAAATCTTTGAGGCCAGGAAATCCCTGAGGCATATGACAATTCCGGGATTGGTATATCCTGATAATCAAAATTATAATGACAACAGCACCCAGACACAGAATTACCAAAGGCACAGAGAACAGCGTTGTCCACACTGGGGGAAAAAATTGAAATGTAGCCTGACATTCTATTTCCAGTAAGTATGCCATTTATCACAAGCCAGCGTGTGACCCTGGAAGGGACCTCACTTGGGGAAAGAGAGGCTTGAGGGTGTGCACTTCTGCTCCATCTGCACGGGGCACAAGGAAACAAGGTTACATGCATGGGCTCCAACCACCTCTGGAAGCAGCAATGGCCAGGTCAACAGTCACATGCTGGTAGACACTCAAAAGCAAGCCTTAAAGCAAAGGGCTGCAGCAGCGTTGTGATCGGGCTGCAGAGAGGATGCTGGTCCCACGTCCATCCTGCCAGTTGCAGGACCGTGTCATCCACCAAGGACAAATGAGGGGCTAAGACAGAAGGTGTGAGATATTCTGGGAACCTAATGAGGAGAGGATATAACATAGGAGGAATTTGGTCTGTTCATTTTCCAGCCAGCAACTGCTAGTGCAAGGTTACCACTGCACACCCAAAGGAAGGGAAATAAATCTACACTCTCTGTCAGCCAGGAGACAGTCTCTGTATTCTATGAAGGGCGGAAATAGGTTCCCTTGGGAAATTAAACCAGCCATTTTGGTGAATCTTCAGGAGAACATGCAATTAAAATTACATTTTTTTAAGATGTCGTTTCCATCTCTGTGCTATGTAGCTGGCTGCTGGAAAACCCCTGAAGGTAGATGTGCCCTCCTTCACAAGTCACTGCTAACAGAGGACTCACAGCCCTCAGCAGGAAGGGGTGGGGTGAGCCTATGTAGTTTTTTTCTCAGTTAAGAGCCTTGGCTTAAAAACAAGCAAAGGTGATCAAATCATCACATAAAAGGAGTAATTATTCCAAACTCTTATTTTCCCAAGATCAAGATCAGTTGAAATTATTGAAGATAAACATTCCAACATTCTGAGAGACTATCTAAAGATTTGCAATCCTGAGGAAGTGCAAGAGAATAATAATTACAGTGAATGTCCCATTCATGGAATCTTAAAGTTGGCAGTTAAATGACAAAAGCCAAGGAATTCAGATATGATTAAAATCTAGATGGCTGTCAGGGTGAAGGGGAAATATGAATGAGGACAGAAAGGGAACTGTTCCTGCTATTTAAAATCGTATTCACTCTTAGAATTGCTTCTCTTTCTCCATCTTTCTCTGTTTCATTCTCCCTTTTCTAGATTTTGCAATTTGCATTAACTTTTATTAAATCTCAGCAAAATTTTAAAAGTTGACATAACTGATAAACAAAGGAAGTACTTTCTGTTCAGACTGGTTAAGGCACTTGAAATGACCATTAGCTGCTTTCAATTTTTTCTGGGTTATCTTACAAAGTTTATAATTCTCTCGTATGCCCTAGTTTTTTAATCCATTCATTTTTATTCTGGTGCTATGTACTTACACAATTGCTATCATTAAGTCTAATTATATAATTAGCATAACATGTGTGATCATGTAATTAGGATGTGCAATTATAATGTGCAATTACATAATTACAATGCGTAATGGCATCGGGTGTAAATATCCTTCTGAAATGTCAGGAAGAAATATCCTCTGTTTGCTCAAGAGGTAGTTTTTAAAGTTCAGTTTCACATATTTTTTTCCCCAGGATTGAAATTCAAATATTATTTGAATCAACCACTTTAATTATGCTTAGGAAATAAAAGTTTTATTTTCTCCTCTTTTTTTTTTTTTTTTTGCGAGGAAGACCAGCCCTGAGCTAACATCCGTTGCTAATCCTCCCCTTTTTTTTTTGCTGAGGAAGACTGGCCCTGGGCTAACATCCATGCCCATCTTCCTCCACTTTATATGGGACGCCGCCACAGCATGGCTGACAGGCAGTGCGTCGGCGGGCGCCCGGGATCCGAACTGGCGAACCCCGGGCTGCCAAGCGTGGACGAAGCCGCTACGCCACCGGGCAGCCCCCTATTTTCTCCTCTTTTAATATCTTTTCTAACTGAAGTACAAGGTAAGGAACTTGGCAATGTATCAAAATTGTTTATTGAAATGATTGTCCTACATTATTTGAGCTAAGAAAATAAAATTATTAGAAATCCTGGCAAAATAAACCAATCCCTAAGACAAACATTTGAGTCTAGCAAAAGTATATCTAAACATGTAATATTTCCTTTAATCACCAGTCTTGCAATATCCATGTGCCAGGCATGGTCTGCTGGATGCTTCACAGCTGTCTCAAACCCCAAAATGTACAAATAAAACACACAATTTTTTTTCACCCAAACCTGCTCTTTCACCCAGATCACCTATCTCAGTGGTTCTCAGACTTTAGCTTGCATCAGAATCATCCCATCCCCAGGGTTTCTGATTAGGTAGTCCTGGAATGAACTAGAGAATCTGCATCTCTAGCAGGTGCCCAGATGACCCTATTGCTGCTGGTCCAAGGACCACACTGGAGAATATTGTCTTATCCATTACCAAGTTTCCATGCAAGAAGCTTCAAGTTCATTCTTGACTCCTCCTTGTTGCTCAACACCCTACCTCCACGTGCTCGCTTGGTCACCAAGTCCTATGGATTCTAACCCAGGAAAGTATCTCCTGGGTCACTTCTTGACCCTTCTCTCCATCCCCACTGACCCCGTCTTAATTCAGCCTTTGCATGCATTTACCTAGCGGTTATCATTCTCTCATTTCATCCCTCAGTCAAACCCCACACTGGCACCAATTTAATCACTCCCTTTCTAAAAATGTCTGCTGTTCCCTCATGGCCTAAGAGGCCCTTCACTCGTGGACACCGGCTTCCCTTTCCAGACTCACTTCCCACCACTCCACGGTGCTCTAGCCATGTTATAAAACCACATTACCTACATCAATTCTCTGTTCCTTTGCCTTTGTGTGGACTGAAGATTTAGGCAGGACCTGACCTATCACTAGTGTTAAAGTAACCAGATTAGGCCCAAGATGGAGTAGCTCATGCTAAGCCCCACGTCAGCAAATCAAAGTTTCTATGCTGGGCTCTCTCAGAAGGAAGGCTTAGGTCAACCAACCAGCACTCGCCTGCTCCACTGACCCAGCTCCAAGACTTCCCCTCGCTCCATATAGGGAAAGTAACCCTGCTTTAACCAACCAGCAATGCCCAGTATAACTTTCTTGCTCTTGCTCTCTTTGGTCTACCAAAATTCTTACCTTGTACAGCTCTTCAGAGCTCCTTTCTATCTGCTAGATTGGATGCTGCCCAATTCATGAATCACTGAATAAAGTCAATAAGATCTTTAAAATGTACTCAGTTGAATTTTATTCACCACTAGAAGTTAAGAGACTAGCAGACCAGGACTACACCATGGACATAGAAACCTTGATTTCAGACAAGGTCCTTGACCAAGTCAAGGCACAGAGACAAGATGAAGAAATATGGTGGTGAGGTGCAGGGATCGATTAAGAGAAGGGAGGGAAGGGAAAATCATTCGTTTCCCCGTTGCTGTGTGCCAGGTGCTCTACCAATTACCTCGTTTGGACCTTATAAGCCTATTTTATAAGTTTCATTTGGTAGATGAGAAAATCTGAAGCTAAAGAAGATTATGCAACTTGTTTAAGGTCAAATACCAGTAAGTGGCACAATCAAGTTTGAAACCCACATTGTCATAGCAAATACACTGTCTGCCTCCAAAACTCACACTTATTTCACAAATTTCCACTGCTAGATGAATGCATAGTTCAATGAAAAATGCACTGAAAGAGTGCTGATGTGCCGACCAATGTTGAACCGGAAAGCAATCTCTGGAGGACCTGTGACAGGGCTCGTCTTAGACCTGTCCTTGTCAAAGTTGTGAGTAAACCCTGAGAGGACACAGAATCTATGGCTCTCAGAGCCAGGAGTATGGGCTGAAAAATCACTGGATTTCCAAACACCATATTAAGCTGGAACAAGGACAAATGTAGTAGAGCACATTTAGTTCCAAAATAATTGGACAACTTGCAAGATTAGAAGAAATTTGCTGTTGACAGAAATTAATTTGTGAAAGATCTAGAGATTTCTCTCAACTGTAAACTTAGCAAGAGCCAGCAGCATGACATGACGATTAGAAAAAAAATAAAAATAAATGTGTACTTGTTTTCCAGATAGCACTGAGTTCAATCTTTAAAGTGACTCTTCTCCAAGCCAAAAAAATATGTTTTAAACAGTTATAAATACGTACCCATACTCAGCACTAAGAGAAACATGCCCACGGTTTAGAAAGGAAAGAAGACACAGAGCAATAAAAAGAGTCAAATCCATTAATCTGCTGGGCTCTCAGTCTAGACATATGAAGAGGCTGGTACCAAACAGGTGCCAACGCTGCCTGATGTGAAGTGAAGGACCAGGACCGAGGTGGATGTTGATACTGGCTCCTGGGGTGAGGCTGTCCCACTCTTGAAAGGAAAAGAGAAAAGGCTGCAAATACTGCCTGTGGCTGTAATTTATATGAAACTTCATACCTGGGATGTGAAAGGAAAAACATATAGCAGAGCCATGAGGTCCTGAGCCAAGTAAGTCGTTCATTCAACGATCACTTTAAATAGGAGCATGGAGTCAGCTCTTCAAGTGCTACTTCAGTTCTGGAGTCTGGTTAGAAGGGGCCACATAATCTGTAGGGAGGGGAAGGGGTAAGTACAGATTGAGATGGAGAAAGAGAGGGAATAAGAAAACGTGGAAAACTGAAATTTCAAGGTATAAAAGCAAAAGAATACTAAGAAAGCCACAAATATCACCAGTCAGGAGGTGAATTCATTCCAACCAAAATGAAGAAACAGAGCAATGTAAAAATAAGTATGTTTGAAATCCTCAAAGAAATCTAGGAAGGTATAACAGCCAAAAAAGTAGAATAAAAAATTAAGAAAAAACTGAGATACAAAACAAGTAGTTATGAAAAAAACAATTGGAAATATGGAGAAAAAAATAAAATTTTTTTTCATAAAAAATATTTCATTAAAATAAAAATTTCAGAAAGTTGGATAAATGCTAGTCTGGATATGTCTGAGAAATAATTAGCAAAGTAAATGGTACCTCTGAGTATTCACCTAAGTGTGGGTTAAAAGATGAAAACACCATTAGGACATGTGGTTGAAAGTTTCAGAGGTCCTAAATTCATCTAACAAGTTCCAGAAGAAGAAATAAGATAGAATCTGAAAGAAGCAATATTTGAAAAGACAAAAGCAAATGCTTGTTTTTTTCAGAATTGAAAACAAGAATCTTTAGATTAAAAAAACACCAGACATTGAGCATTATCAAATAAAATAAATTCACATCTTGATATATCCAAGTGAAACTTCAGAAAATCAAGCATGAGAAAAATCATGAAACCTGCCAGAGAGAAGATAGGTTGCCTTCCAAACACCGACAATTAGCATATCAGCAGAAATGTCATCAGTAAAAAGTAAATGCCTGAAGTCTTCAATGGGTTGAGGAAAAATAATTTTCAACACAAAATTCTATACCCAGCTAAACTATTTTTAATGTAGGGACCATAAAAAGCCATTTTCAAATATGCAGAAACCAAGATGAGTTGCTCCTTACACACTCTCACAGAAAGATTTACTGAAGAGGGATATTTAACAAGAAGAAAAGTAGACACAGAGGGAAGAAATGGAATGTAAGAAACCATGGTGAGCACGTGACTCGGTGGAGCATGTTAGTCTATCCACCTAACTATTAGATGGAAATAAATCATTTAAAAACTAAATTTTGCATTAAGAATACAGAACACATAAATAACAGTAACAAAGAAGATAGGATGGGAAAATATATTTGGTAGATAAATCAGGCTACAATCTTTGTCTAGTTCAGAAATATTATAAAGGTAATGAAAAATTTTAAGAGATTTTAACAAAATAATTATTATGTCAAAGTGCAAAGGTAACCCTAAAAAGGTAGAAGTAGAGCTTCTAGATTTTAAGGAAATGAAAATAAAAAAAATTTAAAGGCTACAGCAGCAACAATAAAAAATAAGCAAAGGGGAAAAAGATTACAAAACTTTGGTTAAAATATATTTATGTAAAATAAGATGTTAGAAATAATTAATTAATTTGTCACTAATCACAAATATAAGTAAACTAAATTCAAAATTTTAAAACACTATTATCAACTTGGATTTATTTTATAATCCAGGACTAAGATGTTTACAAGGGACACATAGATAACAAACACACAAAAAAAGGAAGAAAATGAAGGAAATAGATAAAAGATTAACCAGGCAGATAACATACCAAAAGAAAGCTGATGCAGTAAAATTAAAGATCAAAACTAAAATTTTAGTGGAAAAGTGATCAAGAATACATGATAAGACCATGGAACAAGAAGATATAGCAATTATACACCTAATAACATCAAAATATATAAAGCAAAAACTGATAGGATTACAAAGAATAACAAACAAATCTTCCATAATTTTGAGAAAATTGAACACATCTCTACCCAAAATTGATAAATAAAGCAGAGCTGAAAAAAATAACAAATAAGAATATACAAGATTTTTTTAGAAATTAAATAAACAAGCTTGTTCTAATGACATTTTTTGTGGAACTCGACAAATTGATTCTAAAGATGAGATTAAATATAAAAAGTTCAAGAATAACTCTGAAAATACTGAATAAGAAAAATGAGGACAATAGGCTTTCCCTCCAAATATTCAGATTCATTACAAAGTGATACTAACTAACTGTGATTTTGACATGGGGAGACACAGACAGCCCAGGGTACACAAAAGGTCCCAGACTCACTCGCGTGTGTTTTCTTGGTATATAGTCAAGACAATATTACAATCACTGGGAAAAGTGTTAGCATAACCATGACCCACAGGTAAAAAATAATAATAAAATTGAATACCAACCTCACATTCTACAATGAAATGACCCCTCAAAGGCTGAATGAGCTATATATGAAAAAAAAAGCTTCAAATATTAGAAGAAAATAAAATCATATGAATGAGGGAGTTGAGTTGCAAGCCCCCATGATTTTAGGGCATTGTTATTGCTGAATAACCCTGGGGAAGCTGACTGACATAGGACTGAACAAGGGAACACTGGGGATTTGTTATATCCATAATGTCGCACAGAATGGGACAAAGACAAGCTTGGGGAAACCAGGGTTCCCTTTGAGGAACAGGTAAGCAAACCAAAATTATTTTGCTAGAAAGAGAAGCCTCAGGGAAACCTATCATCAAATAACTACAAACGGTCAGAAAAAGGGAGTTCAATATTTTCCATATTGTCTCAAAAGGCAGGACCAGAACTAGTGGATGAAAATTTTCACAGGCACATTTCAACACAGCATAAGGAAGAACTTTCAAACTACTGCAAACAGGGGCAGCCCTCCTCACCAGTCCCTGGAAAGCAAGAGCTGGGGGTCATCTGCTATCAGGACTTCAAAGGGATTTTGCAAATAAATATCTCACAAACATCCTCATCATCACTCTCCCCCATACAGCATCTGCCTCCTCGATCTCTATATACTTGTATCATGTGTCATTTACCTTCCGCCCTCAGAGCAGGTGCCCACCAAACCAACTTCACATAGTTGCTTGGAGAAGTAAGGAGAAGGCAATGACCTATGGATACAAGATGTATCAAAAAGTGAAAAATTATCTCACCTTTAAATGCACAATAGCCCATTGAGAATGAGCTACAATTCAAAAACAAATACGTAATTTTGAGGGATGGGTTTGGTACGTGCAAAAATGTAAAACGTGGGTTTTAACCACCTGCGGTCTTCCTTTGACAAACAGTGCCGAGACTGGAAGTCAAGAGCTGCCAGTTTTCACTTAGTTTTCAGACTTCCTGGTGGAGACAACTGAGTTTTGGGTAAGCAACTAGATAGCAACACAGAGGTGGAAACAACATGGGCAGTTCTCTCAGTGAGGGCCCTGGTCATAGGGTGGAGGCCACACACAGGGCTCTAGAGGCCTGGGCCCAGAGTCTTGGCTCTAAGACCAACCAGCCAGGTGACCTCAGGCAAGCTGTTTACCTTCCCAAAGCCTCAACATCCTCATATGCCAAATGGGGATAACGGTAGCACCTACTTCATAAGAGGTTTAAAGATTAAATAGATTCAATAGAACCATTCCTGTAGAACAATCACCGTGGTACCTGATACAGAGGAAATACTCCGTAAACATTAGCTCTTCTTATTTGAAATCAAACAGGTGTCATTTGTCGGGAGTCTACCTTTGGTCAATGACAATTCTAATACTAACAGTTATTTTTTGTTGAGTTCCTGCTATAGGCCCGCACTGTTCCAGGTGACTTACATACATTATCTCATTTAATTCTCTAAACAACACTGCTGAACTGGTGATGCAACCAAGTATTAGATACAGATCAAGAAAAATCTCCAAACCTGGCTAGTCATTAGAATACTCCAGGAAGTTTCTTAAACATCAGATTCCAAGGCCCCAGCCCAGTCAGAATTTCTGGAGGTAAAGCCCAGGAATCTGTATGTTTGCAGGGCCTCCCAGGTCCTTCTGATGATGAGCGGGTGGGTACCTTGCCCCAGATCCTCCACTCTCCCAGTGAAAAGATCTCTTCATAGAGGGCACCTGGCCCATTTAACCACACTCAACAGGGAAAGCGAATGGGCACCCCCAGGTTTTGTTTGCTTACTTGTTTGTTTTGGAAGGACAAGAGAAGGCAGCAGAGGTAGATAAAAATGCAGGGCAAGGAGTTTCATACCTTCCCAAATTCTTTCCCAAGAATCCTTCATGTTTAGGAGTACAGGAAACTCTGGGTCTAGCCTCCTACCTTACCTCTCCTGGATGACCCTGCTCTTGTTGAGTCCTTCCTCCTGAACCCCCTGTGTCTACCCTGCCAATCTCATAACCCAGAGACCTCAGCATCAACAGGTTGGGGATGAATGAGACTGAAAATATGAGAGGGGACACATCCAAAATGCCCCTGTGCTTGCCACAGTGTGTTTCCTGGCCTTGTATTCCAGAAAAACTTACATTAGGAAGATATTTTCACACAATTCATGGGCAAGGCTGTGTTCCTTAGCCTCTTCTGTGGGTTCTGGGTCTATTAAATTATAGGGATTTGAAACCACCGCCTCTGCAAAATATTTACAGGCTCCCATCTCCAAAGTAATGCTCTTTGTCTCTCTGAAACTTTGCACTCAGTCTGTCTATATTGGTTCTTTAAGAGACTGTCTGTGGTCTTAAGACTTCATTCATTCCCTCCCTTCCTCCCTCCCTCCCTCCCTCTTCCATCTCACCAAGTGCCTATTATTGTGTAGACATTTAGCAAAATGCTGGGGATACAAATAGATGAAGATGTTATTCCTGCCGTTGGAATTCCTCTGCCCTTGCAGAACCCTGCAACGATCTCCAGCTCTACCAGGGAGCAGGTTGAACAAATCTACGGTGAACCACTTTATTAAAATTAAATACATTCTTCTCTTATGTAATACATAAACAATATTCACTTCCTCTTTCTGAGCCTCAGGAAGGGGGTCTGAGGCAGTGGTTTAAAATCATGTTCTCCACAGACCCAGTTCTAGGACACCACCGGAAAGAGAGCCTCCGGGGAAAGTGTGCTGAGCAGCAGGACTGCAGGCCTCCCTCCACACCGCCAACATATCACCCACTGGACAAACTGGAGTTGATTTTTATGATGCGCTTTCAAAACACTCTCATTGGTGATATGTAAGGTCCTTCCAGAGTCTGCGTCCTACAATTCTGAGATCACATGCGAGGGCTGGGTTTGAGGAGCTCTGAGTGAAGAAGAGTTTGGATCAATGACGGGGGGGGGGGGGGGGGGAATCGTTGTGAAAAACAATCTTAGGACTACAGATGCTGGAGGCAAAGCGCGAGTTTCGAATTCCTCCCTTGACGTCAAGTATGGGGAGAGGGTGGGAAAGGTGTCCAAATGGTTTCATGAGACCAGAAAAGATTTTGTGTGTGTGTGTGTGTGTGTGTGTGTGTGTGTGTGTGAGGAAGACCGGCCCTGAGCTAACATCGTGCCCATCTTCCTCCACTTTATATGGGACGCCGCCACAGCTATAGCTGACAAGCAGTGCGTCGGTGGGCGCCCGGGATCCGAACCCGTGAACCCCAGCTGCCAAAGTGCGAACTAATCCGCTGCGCCAAGCAGCCAGCCCCCAGAAGAGATTTTAATGATCACCTGGCAGCTTCAAATTACAGTTGTAAATGTAGTTGTTATTTTTATCAATTGACACTCATCACAGAAAACTCAATGTGCTTGTGTTAGTTAAACGCCGATAGACACAATCCATGACTAAATTAGTCATTATTTTATTATTTTAAGTATTCATTAAAATTTATCCACTTAAAATTGTATTATTTTAAGTGAATACTGCATGCCCAGATATTTAATAGTAAGCAACGATGTTTATATATTTGACCCGTTCACATAACTTCCCAGGAAAAATAGTTTTAAGTTTTAAAAACAGAAATAGTAGAGCTCAAAGTAATACACACATTAATAATTTTTTATGATTATCTAAAGTGTCTTCACGTTGAGAATTAGTTTGCTGAACAGCTTCGATGATGTAAATTTTAGGCAGGCATTCTGTTTTCCAATATCACAAAGGAACAGAAATTCCGCAGAGTGCTATCGATTTGCAAGAAATTGTCATCGGTCTTAAATGACCCAAGAAATTTTAAAACTAAGAAAACACACAGATTAGTAAAAGTGTTCCCATTGCCATAGTTTCGAAGACAGGCGGAACCACGTTTCCAAGGCTGGCGGCTGAAGGATTCTCCCCTCCTCTCTGTTTGCTGAGCAGACGGTGTCTCAGGACACGGCTTTCATTTTATGGAAGATTCTATCATTCTGACAAGGCAGTCTTTTTTTCCCCTCCATTTATGACAACATGCATAAAATGAAAATTAGAGTGAAAAATGGATTTTGACTGAAAACTAAATTGCCAAATGAAATTAGCGTCTCGGGTGCAGTCAGAGCTTGGAGGGCCCCGCCCTCATCCGTCTAAACGGGCTCCGACCAGCGCCCCACCCCACCAGCCCTCAGCTGCCAGGGAAGGTGAGGAGGGACAGAAGCCAGTGTGTCCCCAGCTCGGGCGAGTGCCTCCAAACGCGCCTCCTCACCAGGGAGCCAGGCGCAGGAAGCACCGAGCGAGGGGGACGAGACTTGTGTCCCTGTACCAGCCGCTGGGCTCCAGTCCTGTTCTAGAGCCCCCTCCTCGTGCCAGTCACCGTCCATACAGAGAGTCAAGGCAGTCTGAATAGTTATGAAAATAAGCAGGTTGGAGGAGAAGGCCTGAGGTGCACTTTTAGAGAAAGAAGGGTGTTTGGGACACTACGATCGGCAGGGCTTTGCCTTTTCTTTTGGCTTCAGAGACCCACTGCTGGCTTTCAGTTCTGCACCAAAGGCAGGGAGGGAAGGGGCTGGCTCTGGATTCAGGGAGAGACGAAGGGGCCTGTGAAGCCTGATCCACAGGATCCCATGCCCAAGTCCCACCTTCCTTCAAGATGGGGCTGCTGGTTAGAGTTAGGGTAGAAATTCTCAGTAATTCTATCATAAATCGGAGGCAAATTTTCCCGCCCTCCTTACATGACTCCACTTGGAAATAAAAATTAAGTGATGCTTCCAAAAGCCCAGAGCACATAGGAGAAAGGCTGATGCCAGTGAGAAATCTGGACACAATTCCCGCATTAGCACCAGTGTGAAGCAAGAGAGGCAGCCTCGTGGCTAGAGAAGACTTTGAAGAGCTCTCTTCTGCCACTTGTACATAAAAATTTGCTGATGAGTCCTGAGGTTGAGAGAGTGAATATGTAGAGGCTGACCAGGAGTCATGCGGAAACTTCCTTCTGATAGCTCTGCCAGTGTTCAGAGTGGTCTGTCCCAACTCTGCTCTGTCCTCCCCCTGCCAAGAAGCACGGGTCAGCCACTGACCGAGGCGGGCAGGGGTGACCATAGGAAAAGGTGGAGTGCAGTCTAGCTTCTCGGGAACTAACCTAATACCTGGGCTGGGGAGAAAAGACTTGGTCCTTCACCTCGCTTCCCCGTCCTGCAAACCTGGCCGTGGGAGAACTCTCTCTACTCAATTATAAAGAAACGTGGCAAATGCAGGAAGGTCCCACCTTATATAAATCAGCTCAAGAACATTTTTTGTTCCCAGAAGAGCTAGTTGATTCACGAAATGATGACTAATAGGCGTCTGCAGGAAGAATCCTAAACATGAACGGTTTCACCACCAGCAAAACAAATAGTAGTCAGCTATGCCTCATATTGTGAAAAAGGAAGTTTCACCATATGTATTTACCTGTATTTGTAGATCTTAAGGATTCTTCCCTTCACGATGTTTTTCTTTTTTTGGTCCCTCCTCTCTCTCGCCCAGCTGTCCCTCTCCCCGCCTCCTGCCTGGACCTTAGCCACTGGGACACACTTCTCTCGGCCTCAGCTCTCTGCAAGCTGTGCATCCCACCAGTGGCAGCCAGTCACTCCCCCTGCCTCCCGCCCTCCCGGTGTTTCCCAGCACCACTCAAGTCTCTCTTCCCTCGCGCAACTCGGCTCTGCCATTGGCATTCCAGACTACCATGATCCTGCCCCTCCTCTTGGTCATCTTCATCTCCCACTGGCAACTGCACACACTGGCCTCACAGATGGGTCGTGGCTGACCAGGGCAGCAGCATGTCCCCTCACCTGCTCTCCTCCTTCCTAACCCCTCACACAAAGAGCTCTCCCTCAAGGCCAGTTGATGTCCTACGCCCTCCATGCCCACAATGCCGTCTTTGTTTCCTCTGTCCCCAGGAGCCTCTCACGCACCTACGCTCCATCATATGCAGGCGGCATTAAGATGGACTATCTTGTGCCACTCCCTCACTGTTTCAGGCGTGGTGTTGTGTTTCTCCAACTGAATGGCTGGGGGTAGAAATGATATTTTTATTTCATCAATTTACAGATTTATTTATTGAACATTAATGGAGTGCCTGCTAGGGGTTATACACTACATGACCTTGGGAATGCTAACATGACGAATAAGAAGCCACTGCCAGGTGCTCACAGTCAGGGGAATGACACCAAGAAGCAAACCCTGGATGCAAACACTGTAACTTGGATCAGGACTCATCCTCACAGGCTCCGTGGGAACACCACGTAAGGACTAAGGCGGGCAAGGGAGGATCCCAGGAGAGAGGATGACCCCAGGGCTTTGCCTGGACCTCAGCCCACAGACAGCCTCAAGAAAAGCCTCGTGGGTGATTGTTGTGACACACAAGTGAAGGGGAGGCCAGGACCACGGGAGGAAAAACAAATCCGGGGATGGATGGGCCACCGCTTTGCACCCCCACCATCAGCACAGAAGGGTCTGTGCTGCCATTTCCTGATGACGTCTGCTTTCCATTTTCCTGACAGTAAAGGAGCTTGGTTTATAAAAATTCCTTTCACAGTAAACTACTCATTACAATCCATTACTCCTCCTCCTTTGGCAGGAGGCCGTCCTTGACCAAGCAGAAGTGAGGTCTTGCTGCTCACTCGGTTGACACCCTGCCCACAGCCAAGCCCACACAAGAGCAAGCCTAGCCGCAGAGTGTAATCCAAACCAACCACCAGGAGCAAAACACACATGAAAAGCCAGTGGTTGTGGGTTCGTTTGGAATTGCTCTCCACTCCATAAATGAGATGGAGAGGAAAGGCAGCAGGGGGTAGCAGAGAGAACATAGACTTTGGAGTCAGAAGCCCTGGGTGTAAATTCGGGCCCAGGTGCTGTAAGCCCCTTGACTTCTCCAGCTTCAGTTTCCTTGTCTATAAAATGGAGGTGAGATTAGCTCCTCCCTCAGCTATCAGACTCACATCAATTCTTTATTTGAAGCTCAAGTTAGACGTGAGGTTGTGTTCCGAGTTGGGGGGCACTGTTCACATGTGGGTCACAGTAGTTAATCCTGGGAATGAAATAAACTTGTAGACCCCTTGATAATTCTTCTTGTCCCCTGGACAACAGTGGCCCCTGACTTCACTTTAAGTATGGACAGTGTGGTGGTTAATTTAATGGGTCAACTCAACTGGCCGCAGGTGCCCAGATTAAACATTGTTTCCGGATGTGTCTATGAGGGGTTCCCGGATGAGATTAGCACTTGAACTGGTGGACTCAGTCGATG
Organism: Tapirus indicus; assembly: GCA_031878705.1. NCBI lineage: Eukaryota > Metazoa > Chordata > Mammalia > Perissodactyla > Tapiridae > Tapirus > Tapirus indicus. Next base: position 3,285,538 of record CM062923.1, on the reverse strand, counting down.
GCCCTCTCCAGGGCAGGAGGGCATCACCCCATCTGTCAAGGGCCTGAGTAGAACAAGAAACAGAGGAGGGAGGATTCTTCCTGCCCCTTGAGCTGGGACACGGGTCTTCTGCCTTTGCATTCTCAGGCCTTCAGGTCTGGGCTGAATTACACCACCGGCTCTCCCGGTGTCCAGCTTGCAGACAGCCTCTGTAATTGCGTAAGCCAATCCCTCACAATAAATCCCTTTATCTATCTCCTCTTGGTTCTGTTTCTCTGGAGAACCCCGATGAACACAAACATACATGCAGATATATCGTCCCTTGTTTACAGGCTCTGAGCTCTAGCAAGCATGTTGCTTCACCCTCGTTACTGTGCTCCTGGGAGCAGAGGTGTCTTCATCGGCCTCACAGCTCCGGATGTGGGATCGGCTGGAGGAACCCTGACTTTCCTCTCCGTCTCTCTGAAGAGTAAGAAATCTCTTCTTTGTGTCTCTCCGGGCCCCGTCGTGGGCGGGGGGGAGCGCGGTCCCCAGTCCAGGCTCAGGCAGGGCGGCTGCCCAGGGGAGGGACGGAGAGGCGTTGTGGGTGGAGCTCCCCGCCTGCAGGTGCCCGAGAGCTGCTGCCTGCCCTGAGCTCCCTCGCAGCGGGGGAAGCCGCCCTCCGCGTGCAGAGAGCCGTCCACGCCGCCTGGACTCGATTCCAATTCATCGTCCAAGCGCAGCCCGTCTCCGCGTAAACCCCCTCGCGCAGCGTGTCCGGTCAGGACCCTCTCGGCGTCTCGCGTGGGTGAAGCACTGACGGCTGCTCAGCTGCGTGAGACTTAAAAGCCCCCTGACACGGGCACATTTCCGTCTGCTTTTTCCTTGGCGTAATGCTCCTTATTGTCTAGTTCTCAAAAGCCATCATTTCCTCCCACCTCTGAGCAACCTAAAGTAACTTTTTATCTTCAGCCCAAATAGTTGATTCTCTAGCAGGGGTTCCAGGCTTCATGGCATTTTTTCCCAAATAATAATAATAATTTTAATCTATTATTCCTTTTCATCAGCTACAATCGCACACAGAACAGGAACTCTCTGACAAGCCCTTGCCTCTTAGCGGTGACTGATTCTGTACATGCTCGCTAAGAAAAACATTTTAGCTTTATTTTTAGAGCCTGTACTTTATGTACACATATGCACACACATAATTTTGTTTGTTTTGAAAAATAACTTTAGAGCCGGCCCTGATGGCTTAGTGGTTAAAAGTTTGGCCCTCTCCACTTTGGCGGCCCAGGTTCAGTTCAGGGGCAGAACCACACCACATGTCTGTCTGTAGCCATGCTGCGGTGGCGTCTCACATAGAAGAACCAGAAGAACTTACAACTATACACAACTATGTACTGGGGCTTTGAGGGGAAAAAAGGAGGAAGATTGGCAACAGACATTAGCTTAGGGTAAATCTTCCGCTGGAAAAAAAATAATAACTTTAAATCAAAATATTTAATTATTTTCATTGCACATGCCTGAATGTGTGCTCAGATGTTGAGTCTTAGTTTAATGTGGCAAACCGACTGTGTCCTGGAATTGGATGTGCATATCTTTGGGGGACTATTATTCTGCATATCACAGTACCTTGTTTATTTTTCCCTTCAGTTTAATTCAAACACTTTTAAAGACTATCTGCATGTAACAGCCATCATTATTAACAGTGGCAGAAATATGGAGAGGAATGGACATGACCCCTGTCTTGAGAAGCTCACAAGTGCTCAGTGGAGACTAAAACATATACTAGTTTAAAAATGAATAAGCAGAAAGAAATGTGTTACTGGGAACACCCAACCATCCATCCGTCTACCCATCCATCCATCTATCTACCCATCCATCCTTCCACCATCCATGCAACCGTCTACTCAACCATCCATCCATCCTTCTGCCATCCATTCATCTGCCATCCACTCATCCAGCCATTCCTCCATCCACTCATCCATCTATCCATCCACATATCCAGAGTGAGCTTCCCACAGGTGAGGCAGCCAAAATGGACTTTCCCAGAAGAATAGTGCAAGAAGGGACCTCAGATGTTACTTATCCTTATGCCAACCCCCTAATGTTCAGACTAACGATTTGAAGTCTAGAAACACTCAGTGATTCTTCAAATATTGCACAGCTACCAAGGAAGAGCTTGGACTAAAACCTCAGCACCAAGGTTACTCCAGCAGATGGCCTAGGAGGAATGAGGAAATCAAGTCAGACGAACACTGCTAATCATAATGATCCTTGGTATTTTTAAGAAGATAAGGATTGACCAATATGTAGTACTTTCAAGTGGAAATGAGCAACATCAAACCAAAAAAAACTCACAAAGTGTCCAAGATTTTTTTAAAATAATGTAGGGTTATATGATCCCGTTGATGTAAAATTACAATATGAAAGTGAAGAAATGTGTAAAATATTGGTCACTGAAATGTTAATAATCGTAATCTCAGTTGGTGGGATAGTTATTTTCTTCTCATAGTTTCCGTGTTGTTACAACTGTCCCATATTATTTATATAATTTTTTTAAAATCAGTAAGTTTTTTAAAATCAGTAAGAGCAAAGAATGAGCATCATTAGATATTTTAAATCTTGTACAAATGTACAAAAGGGTCTAATTGCACATCAAGAGAATGCCTCTTATGGCTGTGTGAAAATGCACTGATAAGCAGTAAAAATTCACTGATTCAAACTCGACGACTACTTCCACAATTACCTTAAAGAATGCAGATGCTCACTCTAACGAGATACTTTGATGATTTTGGAAAACAGAGTAGTGGTTTTGATAGCCAGGTCTGTTGTTATGATGTGATCAGGGCACAGATCGTTGACTCCAAGACAAGGAATGCTTTTGGTTCGTGGTTGCTGAACAAATACCTGGGAACGGGTGTCCACACACTAAACGCAACTGGGCATGGAGGAAACTAGGGGGGAGCTCCTCGTCTGTGCTGTCTTGAAACACAGCACTCGTGGCAAATCAATAACAAAAACGGTCCCTCTTTTTACATTCATAAGCACATTAACAAAGCTTATCTCTTTGGTTTTTACCATGTTCTTGTCAGTGGTGTGAAGCAGATGTAATTACGCCAGTTCTACAGGTGAGAAAAACTGAGGCCCACAGAGATGACAGTAGCGTCAGAGAAATAGAACCAATCATGAAGACAAAGTGGAGAAGCTATTTTGTGTCAGAAACTTGATTCAAATCTAGAACTTCTGACCTGAACTCCAATACTTTTTCAAATGCTGAGTTGCAAGTGTTTTCTTATTTCGCCGTTCCCAAAACATAGTCTTTGGTCCTGAAAGAAAGCAGTAATCGCCAATGAGATGTTTGGTGGCTCCAGATCCCTAAGTCACATCCTGCTCCCTTGTTTGTCCCCTGGGACCATATTCAACCTCCAGGAATGATGACCACAAGCATCCCCACAGCTCCTTGTTTTTCTGACAACCACCTTCCTGTCTGGAAATTGGCAGGGGCATCAGCTGCTGTCTGTCATGTGTGTGCATTACCTGAGGGGGAAATAACGACGGACTCGGCTCTGGGTTCCTGCAGAGCTCACCTTGGGCTGGGCGCACAGAAGTCTGTCGCTAACACTCATCTGAATAAACTGGACCAGAATGAGGACGCCCGCAGTGTGCACTGAGGAGCCGTTCCCTTCAGAATCAACATGCGGCAAGTGAGGAGAGAGGAGACGGTGATCGAATTTCCTCTAAATTCTCGGCTCACTGCAACCACCCCCAGTACGCTTCTTGCTGGTGAAACCCAATGGTTCTTTTGAGATCTAACTTCTGTTGCCTGTGGATTAAGGAACCTAGGGTAAATATATACAACTTTTATTCATAGATAATAATATATGTCATATATGTAATTATATATAAATGTATAATTTAATAATGAATACATAATTATAATAATGAAAAAATATATAAAAATATATATACACAGATTCCTGCATGCTACCACATCCCCATAATCATCTCTGGACAGCTGTATATATTTTTTTCTGTGTAATGAGGATCCTTGGTTTTTTTTTTAAATAGACTTTATTTTTCAGACCAGTTTTAGGTTCACAGCAAAATTGAGCAGAAGGTACAGAGACCTTCCATAAACTCCCTACCCACACATCCTCCCCCATTATCAACATCCCCCACCAGAGTGGTACATTTGTTACTATCAATGAACCTACAGTATCACCCAAGTCCATAGTTTACATTAGGGTTCGCTCTCGGTGCTGTACATTCTGGGTATAAATGTATAAGACATGCATCCACCATAATAGTATCATACGGAATAGTTTCAGTGCCCTAAAACTCCTCTGTGCTCTGCCTATTCATCTTTTCCTCCCCCCATGAACTATATATTTTAAGAGTTGTTCAATTAGTGATGTGGTTTGGAAATCACTGGTCTAGTGAGGTCTTCCCAATATTTATGAAGAACTACACAGCATACTGCAACTATCTGCAGTACCCCTAAAAACGGGGCTAACCAGGAAATTTGGAAACTGTAGTTTTATGAAGTTGGAATCTGTGCGATACCAGGAATTGAAGGGTAGAAAATTATTTCCTCTGAAGAAACTTTCAGGGAGACTATAATATTTTGGCTCTCCTTCTGAATTTTCATGATTTCTCTAAACTTCACACGGAAATAGGTGTCATCTTGCCAATTCTGACCGGTTGCCTGAGCTGCCTGGAGTGCAGCATTGACAAGACTCTGAGGCTGTGAGCACATTCGGTGGAGGGCGAAGACTGTGCCACACCGACAGTGTTCACCATCGCTGCCAGGGTCGGGACGGGGGGGCACGTGGGAAATCTTCAGCCAACAGCATGAGGAGAAAACTGAAGCAGACAGTCCTCCTGAAATTGAGCAACTTATGTCATTCTTCTCATGCTGATGACTATTGACCTTAAAACTAAGGCCGAATCGGATACTGATACATGCGTGTTCACTGCAGCATTGAATTACACACAATAGCCGAAAGGTGGAAACAACCCAAGAGTCTATCAACAGATGATGGGTAAACAAATCCGGTCTATCCATACGATGGAATGCTACTCAGCCATAAAGAAGGAATGAAGTTCTGATACATCTGCGACAGGGATGAACCTTGCAAACATTGTGCTAATTCAAATTAGCCAGAAACAAAAGGCCATATAGTGTATGATTCCACAAATGCGAAATATCTAGAATAGGCAAATTCACAGAGACAGAAAACAGATTAGAGGTTACCAGGGGGTCAGGGAGAAGGAGAAACAGGGAGGTATTGTTTAATAGGTGCAGGGTTTGTGTTTGGGTGATGAAAAAGTTTTGGAAGTAGACAGTGGTGATGGTTGCACAACATTGTGAATGTAATTAATGCCACTTAAAAATCGTTAAAATCACAAATTTTGTTATATATGTTATCATGATTTTTAAAAGTTGATAATACAATAACTGAAACTTTGAACTGTACACTTTATGTGGGCAAATTGTGAGGTATGTGCATCACATCCCATTAAAGTTGCAAAAAAGAAAATGAAGGCTGATGCTTGGGGTCCGGCATGAAATGCGATCGTTGAGCCCCTCACCCAGTGTTCTGAATTTGGGGTATAAAAATACTCTCTTAGTTTTAAAGGTCATGAGAGCATCCCTACGAGACGCAGTTGTTAGTTTGCAAATATAATTATACATCACATTTGCTTTTGGAGTTGGTGAGCATCTCATGAGAGAGGCAACACTCTGTGCAACACCTCAGTGGACCCTCACTCTCACCTGGAAGAACGCTCCACAGGCTCTTGAGATGTCTGTTCTGCACCACACTGATCTGCAGAGAAACTGTCAATGGTAACTGTTTCTATAAGAGTAACTCTTACTAGGGATTATGTGAGTTGTATATTTGATTCATTAGAAGAACATATTTTTCAGAAATTCTTTCCCAAACAATCAAGGTAGAGTCACCTGGGAGACTGAGTACTCCCGAAGAAGTTGGGACGTGGTCTTCTGAATATTAGTACTAGATAACTGTGGCCTCACTTATCCTCAGAGTTCATGCAAAAAGTATAAAATACGAGGAAAAGCTAACAAACCAAAATACGAGGGAAATAAACTTGGAAGTGCTGAGACAGCACTTAGGAAGTCAGAGAATATCCCAAACTGAGCCTTTCCTGGAAAAAAGCAGTGTAGAGGACTGGACTCCCTTACAACCTGATTCCACGGCGTCTGTGCTCTCTGATTTGGTTTCTTACAAGCTTTCACAAAGCCTCAGCAGTCACTACCTTGGAGTGCTAGATATTTTCTCATTTTCTATAACCTGAAAGGGCAGACTCTTTGCAGAGACAAATGCACACTCTGCAGGCAGAACCATTTGTGGGCACAAGACTGGAAGTGAATAAAGCTGCTTGCAAGGACCAATAATCTCTCACCCTTTATTTTATGGGTTCCAGATGTGCGCCAGCATAATCAACTGCAGGAATAATTATTTGCACATGCAAATAATTGGAGACTGTGAAAGAGCAAAATGGTGGAGGCCCCTTTAACCACAGAACACCTAATGCTGGATCATTAGGCTGCTATTTTTTGCAACCTGACCTTTCTCTCTTGGTTAGTAAGTCATGGCAAGTTGTTTTTCTGGAGCCAGATTTCATAGTGGGTTTCAAGAACATGATGGTGACAAACATAAGGAATCTCTGCCAAATAATAGAATGTTATCTAGATGATTTCAATATGTTATGTGGCTGATTCTTCAGAGGTTTGGACCACTTAAGCAGCTTGTGTTGTGTGTGGGGGAGGGGGAGGTCAGTGAGAGGAGGGGACCTGAGGAAATGTGCAGGGAAAGTGTCTGTGTGAAGGAGGCAAGTCCATAAACAAGGAGACCCTCCCCTCCGGAAGTCATTGGGGGCCCTGCCTGTGCCCAGCAGTTCCCACTCTGTGAAAGGCCTGCATTGTACGTGGGCCTGAGTCCAGGAGTCCAGTATGGACAAAGAGCCCTTAAGAAAACAGAATTCCCACAAATTTCCCTGAATTGTTCTGCTAGTTCTGAGTGGAAAAAGGAACATAGAGCTGCCTGGGGCAGGAGCCCGGCACCCCGGGACTTGCAGCTGGGCCCCCACAGAGCCATCAGCCCTCTCCCACCAATCCCCGGGAGAAAAGTCCCTTCCTTCCCCCTCACCCCTCCCTCCTTCTCTTCTCCCCTGCTTCCTTTCCTCACACCTCCGAGCACCTCGCGTACGTCTGACACTCTTCTAGTGCTCAGAAAACAGCAACAAACAAAACAAACTCCTCATCCCTGTGAAGCTTGCATTTTAATTGGAGAGACATTTACAAGTAAATATTGTGTCGCAGGTACGTAATTTTATGAAGAGATGTGTGCAGTGAAGCCAACGGACAAGGAGAGGAGTAAAGACATTGGGAACTTCTGCGAGGCAGTGATTAGAGTGTGGGCGTGGAATCCAGCTGAGAATGGAGACCTGAGATGTGAGGAGGATGATGGAACCTCCCCTATTTCAGTGTCGCCCACTCCTCTGGGTCCCCCAGAGTCAGGAGAAGCACTCCCGTGGAAAAGAAATCTCTTTGCTGTGTCTGACTAAGTAGGAGAGGGCTCGGTCTTCCAAACCAAGAAGAGGAGCATGGGGCCCAATGAAGGTCCACCCAGCATCAGGCCCAGGGTAGACAACAAATGTTCACTTAATTCATTAATCGAACATGTTCTGTGGGGTCAATGAAATAGGATACTTGAAATCCCAGAAAATCTAATACCTAAGGTTGACATCACCGATAACAGAACTTCTCATACCCCAGAACAAAGTTCCTCCCTATGACTGACAGATGAAAAGGTTAAAGCCCAGCTAGCAATTCTTTGAGAACTGCTTCTGCTGGTGAAGCTGTGTCTCCCTTCTTGTCCCGCTCTTTGCAAGTCAGGAAGATTTAGATGGTTTCCCCTGAGAAAGACCTAAGGGCAGGAAAGGCTGACGTGTCCATAGCATCACTGCACCCCCCAGGGTTGTCAGCTACTAAGAGCTTCTACTCCTGCTTGCCCTGCTTACCCCTCTACATTCCTGAAGTTTCCTGACTCCTGACCATTTAGTCATTAGTCATAAACCTCCTGTGCTCTAGATGTGAATTCCTAGCGCCTGCCTGTTTTCTGATCCTCATGATTTTATTCACTACTATTTATCCACCTGAAACCAGGCAATCAGCAGAGACGCACACCTGGGAGATGGATCCAGGTTCTTGACCTCACAGAGCTCAGCATCTAAGTGGGAGTTCCCAGCACTGGATGCATTTAAAATCACCTGGGGAGTGTTTCTTAAAACACGTCCTGGCACCACCCCAACACGATGAAATCCGCTTTCTTACAGGTGGGACCTAAGCATTGGTGTTTTTTTAAAACTCCCTGAGATATTGAAACGTACAACCAAAGACTTTCCTTAGGGTATACAGACATGGATGCTTTTAAAGGAATTCATTCTCAAACACTCAACTTCTGAATGTAGTTTTTTCTAATGTAAATCCACTTGAAATCAAGCTGTGGGTCTCGTTTTCCACAATACCCTTCTCCCACTTACAGAGGAAAAGCATGCCTCTCTCCCACTGGGATGTCAGAGAAATGGGCAATTCTCAGTATCGATGGAGGGCCGGGAAAATGCTTGGTTCTAGTTTTCAGGCAAGGAATCCTATTGCAAGTCAGACATTGGCCAAGTCTCTGCTTTCAACAAAATTAAAGGAGGAACTGATTGAGATGTTAGCTGATAGATCATTATAATAAATCTTTGATAATACATCAATTATGTAATTTTTTGGCTTCTGAGAGGGAGTTCAGAGAGGTGAATAGCATTACTATGAAATAACTCCTACTTTCATCAGTTTGTTTCTATGAACAGCATTTATCAGTATTTACATCTATAATAACAATAAATAAGAATAGAACTGATGGTAAATCTTGTTCTCATTCAGCAATAAGTAATATCACACATGAATACATGAACTAATGGAGAAAAATAAACAAAACAGATACACCCATCAATTAACAGAGGCATTTCCCATAATATATTATTTACTTCTTATATTTAATAACTGATAAAATTAATATATTTATATTGTTTTAATCAATTTTGCACTAATAATAATTATGATAATTTAATTGAGAAGAATTTTTAATACTTTCAGCCTTAGAGTCAAGGGAAATGTTTTTAAATCAGTCTGTATACATATTTTTATTGTAAAGAAATAGGATGGCATGATCAATAAAAGACCTTCGTTCTTTAAAATATTATATTAAGATACAATTCAATGGGGAAAATAGAATGGAATTATGAGCTCAAAGAGGAAAAAAATGTAATAGTTCTAATTAAAGAGATCTTTCATGTGTTTTTAAATCAATTGGTGGTATCAAATCTCTGTGGCATTTAGATACCATTAGGAAAAAAGTAATATCATAGTTATATTTTAAAATGCTAATATCTACAGACCCTGAAAACTAATTCCTTTGTAAATATTTTAAATTATAACAAAAAATTTTAGATTTCAACCTATAAAGCTATAATTTTTCTAAATTATTTTTAGAGTGTACACACACAAAAATATATGCAGCCCTGTGTTCAAGAACCTTAACTATCTGTCACCCATCGACTAAGGTGAAGACAATTGACATTTCAAAGTTCTAAACCACCAATTATTTGCCTGGCACTTTTATTTACTTTTCCTGTAAGGTGAATGCGGCATAACTAGCCACCTTCTGAAACAGGGTGATATATCTGAAATCACAGGAATCCAGTGAGAGGGCAGGGATTAGACCCGTGAACTTCAGATGCGCAGTCCTCCCACAGCCCAGAGAATAAGAAATAAAGGTCAAGTGGAGCCCATCTGAGGATCTGCATTCTGTTTGTGGTACTTTCATCCACCTTCCAAACATGAGATCCATTTCCTTTCTTGGTGAGCCAGTTCACCAGAAAATTGTCTTAATAAGGCCTGGAAACAAACAGACTTCAAATATCATAAATCTGAATCAGAGACAATATTTAAAGATTCTCCAGAATCTCATTGAACAAAGGGGTGGGAGAAAAGCAGGACAGTGAATCTCTGTTGGCAGTAGGAAAGTGCTGAGAAGACAGCCAAGGAGAGCGTCATGTCGAAGAGAGTGGGGAACCCCAGATGCGCACACAACTACACACACTCACACTCACACACACCCACAACACGAGTGCTCACAGTCTGCTGTCGCCCTTCCCCGCATTCAACTTCCCTGATGACACCAATAAAATGTATGTAAACGTTTACATCACTTGTGTAACCAAACGAACAAGTCTCAAACCTGGAAAAGAAGGCAGGGGGTGGGAAGGAGAAGCCCTCTTAGGAACAAGATGGAGCTGGTACATCTGGGGGGAAATGCCTCCTGAGAACGCATTCTTGCAGCGTTAGTGACATGTGCGGAATGGGAAGACGAGATTACAGAAGCGTTATGTAAGCAGCCTCCTCCCCACACTGGAGACGGTGCAGGCAGAAAACACATTAGCAAAGCAACTGAAGCAGATTAAATACCCAGGTGAACGGGCCCTCTGGGAGCAAAAGCCAAGAAAATGGAGAAACAGAGGAAGAAACCAATCCTGAAATGTACTGAAGAAGATCCAAAACAACATTTCTTCATGAAGCATATTTCTGGGTTATGCTCTGCCCTGCGCTGGAGTTTCTATGTGTGCTCAGGAAAGAAGCTCTGAACCCCAGTCACCCACCCAGTCACTGCGAGATGCTACCATGGCTCAAAGCAGCAGTGGAGACGCCATTCTGAAATTGCTTCAGAGGTGTTTCCTGACCTATTATTAAACCTCACCTGGCCTTAGTTTCACTGTGTGGAATGTCGGACAATATAGGACCTGCCTCGTAGAGTTGTTATAAGAATTAATTGTGTCGATATCTGTAAAACACTTAGAATGCTGCTTGACACAGAGAATGTGCTCTGTGTTTCTAATGTACTTTCAGTATTGGGAGGAAGCTTTCTTTGAGGGCAAGTTTTGAGGAGATTGAAACATAAGCCAAGAAAATACTCTGTGTGATACTATAATGGTGGGTACATGTCATTATACATTTGTCCAACCCCAGAGAATGTACAACACTTAGAGCGAACCATAATATAAACTATGGACTTGGGGTGATGATGTGTCAGTGCAGATTCACCAGTTGTAACAAATGCACCACTCTTCATAGTGGGGGAGGCTGTGGGTATGGGGGGATAGGAGGTATATGGGATATCTCTGTACATTCCTCTCAATTTTGCTATGAACCTAAAACTGCTCTAAAAAATAAAGTTTAAAAAAAACATAAGTCAAGACCATCTCTACTGAATAATTACAGTGCCCAAACCAAAATATACTGTTTAGGATGAAGAAAAAGTAAGGAGGCCTGTGTGTGTGTGTGTGTGTGAGAGAGAGAGAGAGACAGACAGACAGACAGACAGAGACTTATCAGTGGTCTCGGAGATATTTCAAAGTGTCACTAACTAGGTGCCTTGAGAAACTCAAAGGTGGGTTCAGAAACAATTAACTGTTTTTCCAAGTTTTTCTTTTCCTTTTGTGTGTTAAGGAGATGTAACCACCAAACATCCTGAAACCGACCAAGCTTCACCACAAGAGCTGCACCCATGACCTTTGTCTTATTTTTAATGCAAAGCTCTCTCCAGGAGGAGCTTAGGACTCATTATGTGGAGGCACGTTCTCAAACTGAGCCTGTGCAGGCAAATACCCGCCTCTCCCGTTTGAATATTCATTTCCATCCGAAATAAAGGTCCCTGCTTCCCTTTGTTCAGGACGCCGTGACTTTGGAAATGATTCCTCATGGCTTCCTATTTGCTGCAAATACACTTTACTTAGTGAGACGACCTCCACTGGCGTCGTCTTAGTTAACTCTCCAGGAGGCGAGCCCACCTGGTTCAGGAACAAAAGGAAAGGCTCCAGAACAGCCTGGGCCAGGGCAGCTCCACTGCTGTGGCCCCTCCAGAACCGCGGCAGCTCTGGGAAGTCTATAGGGATGTGATTCTTCAGCAGTCAGGGTGGAACAGAGAGCCATGAGACGTGTCTTCTGACTGCATTTGCTTACTATATGTTTTTAATTTGCTTATGTGCTCATCTGGGGTACCTGAGTGCTAGTTTAGTTGAAGTCCCTGGAGACAGAGGAGTTGTTGGAAATGACGGATCATTTCAGTCCCTTTTGGGGCAACCATTGGAGGAATTCTTTGAACTCATTCATTCATTCAACAAACATTTTGGGCATTTAGTAGACTTGGCACTACCCATTGCCACAAATATAGAAACGAGAAAGGCAGGGCCATGCCTTCAGAGACACCTAATTGGGGAGGCAGACCTTAAAAACACATGCCCTGTAGATCATAAGGGCAACAACAGAAGCACATAATGTGTCCAGAAGCCGTGCAGAGGAGGACAGAGGGTGAGATTGACTGTGTGTGGGTGAGGATGGGAGCAAACAGGGATGGAGATGGTCTGAATGAAGTGACAACTTAGGCAGAGTTTAGGGACGTAGGAGAAGGCAAGGGTGCATGTATGCAGCAATGAGGGCAGATGGAATTGCATGAGCAAAGACACTGGGCTAAATCAGAGTCTGAGGTACAGGGAAGGAGCAGGCAAGGTCTGCAGGGGGAGGAAGAACTGAGTGATGGAAGACCAGCTCAGAGTAGCAGAAAGAAAGAAGCCAGGCAGAAGGAGGTGTCAAGTTTCGCTGTGTTTGTTTCAAAATCATTGGTTTTGTAACTTTAGAGTTGTATTTATTTTTTTTTCATTAGTAAATTATTGAAAAGTTTGCTTACCTGTGCTACTATTGGCAATATTACTAGCAAAAGTCCAGCTTCTTGTAAAGCACTATTCTTCCAGACAGTACTTTCCTTTGTTCTCGTTAAAATGCCTTCCATTTTCTCCTGTGCTCAATAATAATCTGTACCAATTTACATTCCACCTACCTCCACGCTGACATATAATGTTCAATATCCCTAGGTCAGCTTTTGGCTCTGCAATCTCAACTAAAAAGTCAGTTGTGCTAATAATTAACAATAATGAACCCATTTTTGTATGCACACTTGCTAACTGGTTTATAGCATTCATGACTTAATAAAACATTTATAGCATTTGCAGCTTATTAAAATGCTTAAATCCTTAGGTGCTATACATGGGGAAAAAGAGTAAAATTGCCACAGTTTCAAGAAAATAATTTCTGTAATTTAAATACCAGTATCTCAATGACTTCACTCATTCTTATTGCCATTATATGCTTATCATTGGAGTTAAAGACAATAATCACTTTCCATAGGTCCTGAGATGACCGAAAAAGCAAATATTAGCTGATGGAAGGAAGTGGGAAAGTACTTACTGTGGGAAGTACTGAGCACCACAACTAACAACGGAAAACACACTCATGGGAGATGAGCCAGCAGCCATCACTGAGACCTTTTTATTGATGCTTAATGTAAAATTATCGTAAACCTGGTTATACAGTTTCCAGAGAAGGGGAGAAGCTCCCAGGAAAGAATCATGGAGAAAAACAGAAATGACAGCAGAAAGCTTGGGGAAAAGTACATAAGAAGCATAGAACCAAAAAAGGTAGGTTTTCATTATCTAAGAAAAACATTGATTTGGAACACCACATTCATAAGCAATGCAAAATGACCAAGGGACAACTCTACCTGCACGTGTACAAATGTGAACATGTGAACACCAAAAGGTTAACACACTTCACGTCCACAGGGAGGAAGACCAACTAGCAAAGTGATCAGAGTCCTGTTCATTTTACCCTGTGAGTGTAACTGTTTGTGTGCACTATTTGCTGTCATTTGTTTGCATTCACAAATATGTTGCATTTCAGCATGTGTCATCAGAAGGACTCCTCATAATCAATACATTCATAGACTTCTGCTCGTAAACAAGGCAAGCATTGTATTTAAACTAAGAAATATTTTCATATTCAAGTAGGCCTGGAATAAGACTCTAGTGTATGAATACGTGCATTGTCCTTCTCTCCTATCCTTATTTAGGAGATTGTCTTCATGGCCTGTAGGATGGGTGTTATCTAAACTCCTGAACTAGCAAAACCCACAGGACTGTGCTCTGTTTTGAAGCTGGGTGGGGAGAGCAGAGCTTGGAATTAGGTTGGTCAGGAGTGGTCTAAGGCTGCAAGTGGGTCCAAGTTTACAGGCAGGATTTTATTCCGGGGTGAAGAAGAGATCAAGAAACAAGTGAGGCACCAGTGAGGGGCAGAACCAAGTCTGAAGCAGAGCGACTCCAATGGGGCAGAATGAAAGGGCTCAGGAGCATGATGTAGGAGAGGAAAGCTGGAGAGAGTCCTGGGCCAAGTTCACAGGGAACTTGAAGCTTCAACTGTGGGGGCCTGGGATGTCAACCCCACTTTCCCCAACAGACTTGTTTGGTAGCAGGCTCTAACACACTGGGATGGGAAAGAAGGGGGCAGCTGCGGTTAATGCAGCTTTCTTAAATATCTTCCCAATGGAAAGGGGCAGCCGGGAATAATGTAAACAAAGGCTGAGAACCTCCTATTGCATCTCCTGGTCCCCATCTTTATCATTACTGGGTTAAGTCCCAGCACGTTGGGATGGAAGGCAAGGTGTCAGGGAGACCAAGCTGGTGACAGCAGAGAGTAGAATAGTCAAGGCAAATTCACACAAAGGGACAGAATTAGGATTTGAAGAGAGCACAAGAAAGTAATCTGAGGTGCTGATGTGAGAGACTTTTCATAGGTGTCAGCTGTGGGTTGAATGTTTGTGCCCCACCACCAAAATTTATAAGTTGATATCCTAACACCCGGTGTGATGGTATTAGGAGGTGGGGTTGGGAGGTGATTAGGTCATGAGGGTGGGCCCTCGTGATTGAATGAGTGCCTCTCTAACAGAGGAAGAGACACAAGATCTCTCTCCCCCCACCAAGTGAGGACACAACAAGATGGTCACCTGCAAACCAGGAAGAAAGACCTCACCAGACATGGAATCTGCTGGCACCTTGATCTTGGACTCCAGCCTCCAGAACTGTGAGAAATAAATTTCTGTTGTTTAAGCCACACATTCTGTAGTATTTTTTATAGCAGCCTGAGCAAACTAAGGCAGTGCCCAAAGCCACGGATTTGTATGGAAAAGAAATGCAAGAGCATTGAGATGATTTGAATAGATAGGATTATGTATAGGCATCTTTTACTTTTTAATTTGTTTGTTTGGTTTTGAGCCCTACCTTGTTCCATAGAAACTATTTGAAATAGCTTAAGAAATACAAAATGATTAGCCTTTCTATTTGACAAAGAATCATGGCTAACCTTACATCATTTACCATAGAAAGATTAGAGGGAAAGACTGATGTACCAAAATGTGTGCTTAGGATGCTTCACAATGATTAAAATGGGGCAGTTCTGAACATTCCTAGTAACCAATGAAGAAAAGCACATTTGTGTTTTAGATGATACTCCATCAGGTTAGAAGTTGCAAGTCACAATCCATCAATAAAGAGTGACTGTTAGTGGGGCCGCCTGGTGGCACAGCAGTTAAGTCCGCGCTTGGCAGCCCGGTGTTCGTGGGTTTGGATCCCGGGCGCCTGCCGACGCACTGCCTGTCAGTCATGCCGTGGCGGCGTCCCATATAAAGTAGAGGAGGATGGACACGGATGTTAGCCCAGGGCCGGTCTTCCTCAGCAAGAAGAGGAGGATTGGCAGCAGATGTTAGCTCAAGGCTAGTCTTCCTCACCAAAAACAATAAAATAAAAATTTTAAAAATTCCTATATGACGTGAAGTCACTGCCACACTAGTTCTATAGTAATACCACCTCTTTGTGGAAACTTTTGTGTCCATCTCTGTCTTGTCACTTCATTGACTGTACCACTTAAGCAGAGCACCCAGGTGGTCAGAGAACATTTATATTGATCACAGTATTTCCAAAGTTTTCTGTGGGACACACCCTGAGAGAAAACCTGACAAAAACAGTCCCATGATCAAATGGGAAACTGCGCACTTCCTAGCTCATGGAAACTGACATTGATCATGGACATAGTAGAAGTCCTGAGAAGTCCCACAACAGAGAAAATTTTTATTAACTTTGGTTAAATTTTATTTAAAACTTAAGTCAAGGACATTTCAATTTAAATTTTATTAACCCTCCATTTATTAAATATATTGACAGTGTCACCTTTCTCCATGGTGCCTATTATCCAGCAGAAACATTTTGGAAAATATCATACAGTTGTCAGAGGAATCAGTTCTTCCAATCTCAAAATATATTATAATTGATAACATTTCTCCTCAAAATATTCTTGTGCACACAGATCAATCATGATGCTCTATGGAACTATTATTTTCTACTTATTTTACCCAGCACAGAAAACTCAAGCATACTCTAATACAATATCATCATATAAATTGCATCACTGAAGCCAACCACAAATATAATGGATTGTGAAAGCCTGGCCTCTAGATTCTCGGAGCTTTGCAAACCTGTCCAAGTTTCTGGAGCATCTCTTGGTCCTGCCAGTGACTTGGCAGGAGCTGTAGGGCATTCTGCTAGGTTCACGTTAGCATGACCTTAATTGGGTTTCAGGTGGGAATGTGTAGACATGCTTATTAAGCCTTCTGTTAACATGAAGCTCTGGGGAGAAGCACTTTGGATGGAAGATTGAGATGTACAGACTTGTCTGGATTAAAGTGATGGGATAAATCCAATAAGATGAAATTTTATATAAACATATGTAAGGTCTTGCACTTCAGCTTATTTTAATAAACATGTATTAAGTACTTCATTGTGCTGGGTGTTGGAAATTGCAAAATAATTAAAATACACTTTCTATTCTCCACTTCTTCACAACATAATGAAAAAGAAAGAAAACTAAGAGATAATATAAGTGCATGGTAACTGTTATAATAGAGATAAGAATGGGTGACCACAGGAACTCAGAAGAGAGGTGCTTAAGCCCAGACTGGAAGGGAGTCATGAATGGCTTTCTAAAAGAGATGAAAACCTCAGTTGAGGGAGGAGTGAGATTAAGCCATGAAAAAGAAGGCCAGGTTAGTCACTAGAATTTTAATGTAATAGCTCAGATAAAGGACAGTGAGGACTAGGGCTGGGACAAACACATGGTCCCTAGTTCACATATTGCTCCTGAAATCTACTTTTGATAATTAGCTAAGGTGACAGTGATTATTTAGTCATATCAAAATGATCTCAAGTCTCCCCCATCCAAAAAAAGAATTTTATTTCAGGTTCACTCTTCCAAATATACAATGAAGAAATGGAGGGAGGAGAGGGAAAGAAGACAAAATATTGTTTTTAATAATAGCCAAATATTTTCCAATTTTTAACCAAAACTATAAATCCAGAGATAAAAGACGCTTAATAAAACAAAAGCACAAGAAACATGAAGAAAACTACACACCGATACATCAAAATTAAATCACATTTAACAAGTGATAAAGAGATCATCTTAATAGCACAGGGGGAGTGGAAACACATATACAGAAGAACACAGGGAAGGATGACAGCAGATTTCTTACTGGAAACCATGTAAGCCAGAAGATAGTGGAGTAACAGCTATGAAATACTGAAAGAAAAACCATCAACCTACAATTCTGTACTCAGTGGATATATTGTTTGCAAATGATGACAAAATAAAGATTTTTCAGACATATAAAACCCGAAGAATTAATATAAGGCACACATGCTCTATAAGAAATAATAAATGAAGTCCTTCAGAAAGAAGGAAAAGGATACAAGATGTAAATCTAGAGCCACACAAAAGAATTAAAAGAACTGGATATTTTATTAATTTGTATATTGTAACAACAATTTTAAATAATTTTTCCTTATAATCTAAATCTTTTTAAAAATTGATTGATTAAGGCAAAAATAATAACAATGTATTGTGCAGTTTATAACATATGAAGAAGTAAAATGTATCACAATAACGGCACAAACGCCAGGAGGAGAGAAATAGAAATATACTCTCACTTACACTGCATGTGAAGTTGTTTAATACTACTTAAAGGTAGACTGTGATAAGTTAAAGGTGTACACTATAAACCCTAAAGCAACCACTAAAATAAAAATACAGAGTCCTAGCTAATCAGCCAAAAAAAGAGAAAAATTGGAATAAGAAAACAAAATGTTCAGTTGCTCAAAAGAAGACAAAGAAAAAAAATTATACCATTATTAAATGGTATAAATAGAAAAAAAGTAGCAAGACAGTAGATTTAGGCCAAACCATCCACAATAATCACATGGGCTAGAAATGGTCTAAATACCCCAACTAAATAATGGTAATTGTAAAGCAAGACACAACTACAAACTGCCTACAAGAAGCTCCCTGTAAAAATAAACACTCAATATTGTAAAAGTAAAAGGATGGAACAAGATATAGCATGGTAACACTAATCAGATGCAAGATTTGTGGTTTCAGACCCAAAGTGTGAAGAGCATGGAAGCTGTCACTCCCACTTTTACAACAAGAAAAAGCTGAACAAATTAAACATCAATGACTTTTCTTAAACCCACCAGAGAACTGAAGTTGCAGGGAAAACTGCTACCACCATGAAGTCTGATGAATCGAGAGAGTCAGAGCTGAGATCTGATAACCAGAAGCAACAGCCACTGCAGCCAAAACCTGGCAGGAAGATGTAAGGTGAGGCAGGTACGCTTGAGGAGGCTGGGTATGGACTCTCATGACAGTGAGAAATTTCTGGGGCCAAGTCTTAGAGGGGTCCCCACACTTCCATGGATTTTAACTCAGTGAAGCCCTACCCAGTTTTCACGGTGAAGATCTGAGAAAGATCCCCTTCCCTGTATCACTGGTAGGAGGGCATTAAACAGCAAATACAGTTCAGCTCTAGCCAGACTGACATAATTCCTCACACTAGGCCTATTTACTTCAGTTCCTATTACCTGACACAACTTATCTGGCTTCCAAAGAAAGATTATAAGATATTCCCAAAGGGAAAAAGCACCACAGTTTAAAGAAATAAAGCAAGCATCAGAACGAGATTCAAATATGACACAGTTGTAGAAATTATTGGATAGGGAATTTAACATATCTAAGATTAATATGCTAACTGCACTAATGGAAAGAGTAGTCATCATGCAAGAACAGATGGGTAATGTGACCAGAGAGAGGGAAATTCTAAGAAATAACTAAAAAGGGATGCTGCATATCAAAAACACTGTAACAGAACTGAAGAATGCCAGTGATAGGCTCATTAGTACACTAGGCATAGCCAAGGAAAGAGTTAGGGAGAGTGAGCTTAAAGATAAGTCAATAGAAACTACACAAATTGAAATGAGAAAGAAAAAAAGAATGAAAAAAATAGAACATCCAAGAAGATAGAACAATTTCACTGCCTTGCTTTTGTTATTAAGCTGCATTAACAAATATATTTTGGGTTGGATATAAACTTATAAAGGTATAACATACACATAACTGGAACATCAGGAGAGGTAAAAAGAAGAAGGAGAAATATTTGATTACAGGCTGAGAACTATCCAAAACTAATAACAGACATGAAACTAAAGATCCAGGAAGATTAGAGAACACCAAGCAAAAAACTACCAAAAAAACTGCACCTAAATCTATCATACTCAACATGCAGAACACAAAAGATAAAAAGAAAACCATGAAAAATGCCAGAGGTAAGAACACCTTATATACAGAGGCATGAGGATAAGAATTATAAGGTATTTCTTGCCAGAAACTATGCAAGCAAAAAGAGAGTGGAATAAAATATTTAAAGTTTTGAAAGAAAAAACTACCAACCTAGGATTCTATGTTCAGTGAAATTATTCTTTGAAAGTGAAGAAGAAATAAAGACATTCTTTGACAAACAAAAACTGAGGGAATTCATTATTATTAGATGTTCCTTGAAAGAAAGGTTAAAAGAAGTTCCTCAGTGACAAGGAAAATGATCCAGCTAAGAAACTTGGATCTACATAAAGAAGGAAGAACATCAGAAAAGGAATAAACAAAGGTAAAATAAAATGTTATTTTTCTTATTGTTAATTGACCTAAAAGATAACTTTTTGTTTCAAGTAATAATAATAAAAGTGTACTGGGTGATTGTAGCAAATAGATAGGTGAAATGAATGACAGCAATGTCACAAGAGATGGCAGGGAGGAATTTGGACTACTCTGTGAAGAGGAAACTGTAGTACACATAAAATGGTACAGTGGTATTTAAAGATGGATGTAGATTAGTTAAGAATGTATATTGGAAACTCTAGGGCAACCATTACAAAATGTAAAAAGAATAATTAATATGTTAAGAGAGGAGATAAAATGGAACAATATAAGTTGCTCAATTAATATCAGAGAAGGCAGAAAAAAGAGGGGGAAAAAGAAAAATGCAATGATTAGAAAACAGTGACAAGCATGGTAAACATTAATCCAACCATATTAATAATCACTTTAAATATAAGTGATATAAATATCCAGTTAAAAGACAGAGATCTTCATAGTGGATTAAAAAATAAGATTAGACCACATATTGTTTACAGGAAGTTCACTTTAAATATAAAGAGCCAGTAGATTAAAAGTAAAAGGATGGAGAATGATATACTGTGCTAATACTAACCAAAAGAAATTTTGAGTAGCTATATTAATTTTATATAAAGCAGACTTCAGAGGAAGGAATAGTCTAACTGAAAAGAGTGGCATTGTAGAATGATAAAGGGAAAAATTCTCCAATAAGATACAATAGTCTCAAAGAAGTTATGGTACCAAACAAGAAAGCATGAAAATATACCAAGCAAAAACTGATAAAACAAGGAAACTAGACAAATTGACAATTCTAGTTGGAGACTTCAACACCCCTCTTTTGGTCATTGATGTAGCAAGCAGGCAGAAAACCAGTAAAGAGAGAGTTGACCTGAATAGACTATCAATTCCCTTGATCTAATTGACATATATCGAATGCTGTACCCAAAATGGTAGAATACAGCATTCTCAAGCTCAATTTGGAACAGTTACCAAGATAGACCACATTCTGAGCCATAAAATACACTTTAACAAATATAAAAGAATAGAAATCCTACAAAGTCTGTTCTCAGATCACAATGAAATTAAACTAGGAATCAGTAACAGAAAGAGAGCTGGAAAATCCTCACATATTTGGAAATTAAACACCACACTTCTAAAGAACACATGGGTCAAAAAAGAAGCTTCAAGAGAAATTCAAAACATTTTGAACTAAATGGAAATGAATACATATATAAATTACCAAATGACATATAAATTATCAAAACTTCTAGAATGCAGCAAAAGCAGGGCTTAAAGGAAAATTTATAGCATTTAGTGCATATAGTAGGAAAAAGGAAAGCTCAAAATCAATAATCTAAGTTTCTATCTTAGGAAACTAGAGAAAGAAAAGCAGCTTAATCTTAAAGCAAGCAGAATAAAAGAAGTCATAAAAATTGGAGCATAAATCAATGAAATACAGAACAGGAAAAATAGTCAACAAAACCAAAAGCTGGTTCTTCAAAAAGATCAATAAAATTGATAAAACTCTAGCCAGACTAACCAAGAAAAAATGAGAGAAGACATAAATTACCAATACCAGAAATGAAAAAGGAGTCATCACTACTGATTCCATAGACATTAAAAGAATAATAAAGAAATACCATGAGCAACTTTATGCTCCCAAATTTGATAACTTAGATGAAATCGACCTATTAATTGGCAGACATAAACTACCAAACTCACAAAGGTGAAATAGATCATCTGGATAGGTTTATTATCTACTAGATAAATTCACTGGTGAATTCAATCAAACATTCAAGGAATAAATTATGCCAATTCTCCACAATATCTTCCAGAAAACAGAAGCAGAGGGAATAATTCATAACCCAGTGTGTGAGGCCAGCATTATCTGAATATTAAAACCTGACAGAGACATTACAAGAAGGAAAATTACAAGTCAAGATGTCTTATGACTAAAGATGCAAGAACCTCAATAAAATATCAGCAAGCCAAATCCAACAAAGTATAGAAAGAAATATACACCAAGACCAAGTGGATTTACTCCAGGTATGCAAGACTGGATCAATATTTGAAAATAAATCATTGTAATATACTACATCAACAGCCTGAAGAAGAAAAATCCTACAATATCAATTCATGTAGAAAAAGCATTTGACAAAATTACAATAGCCATTCATGATAAAACATCTCAAAAAAAATACAGGGGAATTTTCTCAACTTGTTAAAACATCTACTAAAAACCATACGTTTAGAATCATGCTTAGTAGTGAGAAACTGGACACTTCCCCCCCAAGACTGGAACAAAGCAAGGATGTCCCCTCTCACCATTCCTATTTAATATCATGCTGGAAGTCCTAGCCAGTGCAAGAAGACAATAAAAGGAAAGGAAAATAAAAAACAAACTATGACCAAGTTGGGCTTCTTCCAGGAATGCAACATTTCTCTATCATTGCTCTGTCAATTAATGTATTAATGACATTAATAGATTCCTACTGGAATAAAGGAAAAAACCCACATGATTATCCCAACAGATGCAATGAAATAATTCAATAAAATTCAATATCCACTCAAGATAAATATTCTTAGCAAACAAGAAATAACCTAATAAAGAATGTAAAAAAAAAATGCTTCAAAGACAAGTCAACAGTAAAATATTTTAAATATTCTTTTTTTTTTTTTTTTTTTTGCTGAGGAAGATGCCCTAAGCAGCTAACATCCGTCACCAATCTTCCTCTTTTTTGCTTGAGGGAGATTAGCCCTGAGCTAACATCTGTGGCCAGTCTTCCTCCATTTTGTATGTGGGTCGCTGCCGTAACGTGGCCACTAATGAGTGGTGTAGGTCCACGCCCAGAAATCGAACCCAGGCTGCCAAAGCAGAGCACACCAAACTTAACCACTAGGCCACGGGCCATTCCCTTTAAGAGCAAGAATAAGATAAGAATACCCACGGTCGCCACTTCTATTCAAAATTGAACTGTGAAAAAAAAACCTGAAAAGATATAAAAGGATGGAAAAGAAAGAAGATTGCACGTAGAAAGGTCAAAAGAATCAACAGTTAAATTATTAGAATTAATAGGAGAGTTTAGCATGTTTGCTGGAAGTGAAATCAATATACAGAAGTCAGTGGCATTTCTGTAACCAGCCATAAACGTTAGAAAATATAAACCTACAATTCTCCATAGCAACAGTAACAAAAACAGCCAGGGAAAAAATATAACAAAAGATGTATAAGATCTTTATGGAGAATATTAAATGCCATAGAAGGATGTTGGTCATCTTTTTTTGTGGTATTTTTGTGGCTATTGAGAATGATATTTTTTTAAATGATATATTCCAACACATAAAATACCTAATAAATTGAGGGACATATCTATGTTCATGGATAGAAAAGCTTGATAGTATAAAGTCATGAATTCTTGACTTATCTCTCTTCAAAGCAGTCTCCTTCAAAATCCCAGTAGGCTTTTAAAGGACTTGGAAAGCCAATTATAAGCAGTATATGGAAAAACAAAAGCTCATAAATAGCTAAACGTTTATGAAGATTAAGAACAAGGGCTATGGCGAGCCAGGAGACAAAGGGAATTGCCCTGAGAGATACCAGCACTTAGAAAACTGTAGTATCTAAGAAGGCATGAGTTTGATACAGCAAAAATATAGACCAAACAGCAGGAAGTCCAGGAACAAATGTACGAATATGTTAATACTCAGTTTGATGGAGCTGGAATTGCAGGCTACATTGCACAAACACTGGTTTACGTATATGCAGGAAAATGCAATTGGATCCCCACCTCAAATCGTATACAAAAATCAATTTCAGTGCAATTAACAATCTGACTGTGAAGTTAAGGCTTGAAACATTTGAAAGGCAATATAGAGAAATATCTTCATGAACTTGGGAAAAGACAGGTCTGTCTTCTCAGCCTGGGATCCTCTGTGCATTCCCTCTCCCAATTTCTCTGGCACTTTGAACCAGTGAGGGGGAAAGCAGTGCTGGGAGAAATGGAGACAAGTCAGCAGAGACTGGTGCAGAAACCACTGAGGACTGATGGAAACTAAAACAGCCTCCAGTCTGACAGTGTTTTCAAATAATTACAATTACCAAGAAAGCAGCCACAACCAGCCACCGAATGTCAAATGACTGCAAGAACGTGCGTGAGCAGCGCAGAACTGGGCAGGTGCCCACACGAAGAACAGTCTCCTTAGGCTCTAAGAGCAGACACAGCCTCCTAGAGACGGCGCCATTCCAGAGCCTTCTTAACCTGGGACACTGAAGTGCCTCTCACTTTTGTTCGGTCTTATTTCAATCTTGACTTTTTAAAATACAGCTTTGCTATTTTAAAATAACAAATACAATAGTGATTGCCAATTTAAATTTTACATTGCCAAATTTTTTAACTTTTGACAGTTTTATCATATTTCTGATAAATATTTATTTTCTTTGGGTGGGAGAGGATATGTGAATCCTGCCAGGTTCTGTGATGAATGTGCTGACAGACTTATTCCAAAAGAATGGAGCTGAAGGGTATATATTCCGTGTTGGAGAAAGCGGGTGTGACGACTGACTGATGCTTCAAAGAGGAGTAGAAAGTGATGTGGCCAAGTGAGCTTGACACAAGTGTTTGAGATCAAAGAGAGATATCAGGAAAGGGAACAAACAGAAAAGTTATGGGGCAAGAACCAGCATCCCAGGTCGGAGATAATACAAAATGTTTGGCTCACACGGATGTAGATTCAAATCCCGGCTCTAGCACCTCGCGCGCTTGTGATACAATGTGAGTTCAGTAACCTCTTATCTTTCAAATCTACTCCTCAAGGATTTTATAAGAATTAGAAATAATGGATGCAAAACGTTTGGCACATACTAGATGTTCCACATACGTTGGCTATGATCATTATTAGTAAAGTGTAGTGATGACGTTTTTCTCCGTGTGCTGGGACAATAACCATGCCTTCATCATTTGTCATTTAGTCACCTAATTGGTCACTAGTCACTTAGTCATTATTCATTTTATAGTCTATCCTCCACTCAATGGCCTGCATTTCCACACTGGTAATAAAACATGTTTCCTATGTGAGCAGGCCCATTTCAGGACTCTGTATACCGTTCCATTTCTTGATTTTCTATCCCTGCACCAGTACTATACCTCTAATTGCTTCAGCTTTATTATCTAATCAGGTTAGTGAAGGAATTCCTTTTGTTTTTTTTTTTTCAAAATCACCTTGAATATTTGTGGCAGGTTGTATTTTACACACACACACACACACACTCCACACATCTTGGCACTACTCCCATCAACAGGTGAATGTGCATTCCCTTCCCTTGAATCTTGGCGGGGTCCTGTGACTGACACATAGAATAGAAAATGCCTTTGTGACTGCTGAGGCCAGATCGTAAAAGGATGCAGCTTTGGCCTGGCTCTCTTGGGACACACGCTTTGGAGCCCTGAGGCAACATATAAGAAGTCCAGCTACCCTGGTGGTGGGGAGAACACGTGGAAAGACAACCTACGGGAGAGACAGGCTCAAGGAGCCCCACCTATTGCAACTCCCAGCAGTTTGCATCTTCCCAGCCCAGGCACAGATGTGAGTGCAAGCAGCTCTGGACGATTCCTGTCGGCAGCCTTCCAGGCCCTGGAGCTGACACCAAGGAGAGCTGAGGTGAGCTGCCCCCACCAAGCCTGCCCAGATGGCAGATTGGTGAGTAAAATAAACACTCGGAACCACCAAGCTCTGAGGTGGTTTGTTGCACAGGCGTAGTGACAAGGACGATATTCTTGGCCCTTTGCTTTCATAGCTTGTCACATTCCAGGAAAAAAATGCTTGGGGAACATTTAATAGAATTGCTTTGCATTTGGGATAAAGGTGGACTCTTCCCAAGACTGAGTCTTCCCAGCACCATGTACACCACACCAAACCGTTTCTCTGTGTCTATTGAAGTGATAACATGTTTCCTTCCCATTTAGTCACTGAAATGTGCTGTTACACATATTTTTTCTAATGATAAACATCTTTGCATTTCTATGATAATCCCACTTTGTCAGGATATACTTTTATGTACATTCCTGGAATTGGTTTGCTAATATTTTATTTAAGATGTTTCAGTCTATGTTCATTAGAGAGATTAGTATATAATTTTTCTTACTGTTGTCTGATTTTGATATCAGGGCCATAGTGAGCACCCAAAATGAATTGGCTCACATCTCTTCTTACTCTGCTCTAAAAATTGGAATGCCGTATTCCTTGAATGTTTGCTGGAACCTGCATATAAAAGTCTTTAGTCCTGGTGTTTGGGGCGGGTGGTTTTTTTTAGGGTAGATTTAAACTATGGATACAATAGCTTTAATGTTAAAAGTATATTTAAATTGTCTATTTGTTCTTGTTTCACTTTAGGTAAATTTTAAATTTAGACTAAAATATTTTATTTTTGTACCATTCTTAAATGATAGTTTACCCCTGTATAAAATCCAAAGTTGGTGATTATTTTCTCTTAGCACTTTGAAGATATTTTCTTTGTCTTCCATCTTTTATTGTTTCTGTTGACACTCTGCTGTCATTCTAACTGTAGATCTTACACAGGTGACCTGTCTTTTCTCTCTTCTAAAATTCTCTTTGTCTTTGGTGTTCTGCTCTTTCATTATAATGTATCTAGATACAGATTTATGGGGTTTTTTTATCCTTCTTTGGTTCTTTGTATATTATATATTCTATTTCTCTCTGTTTTGAATTCCATTAGATGTGCATTTGATCCTTTCATGGTCCCTCAATGTCCCAACTTCTCTCATCTTTTTCATCTCTTCTTCATTCTGTGTAATTTTCTCAGCTTTATATTTCAGATCACTGATTCATCACTTCATTTCTTTAATCAATTCAATCAGTTTTTTGCCTCAATAAGTTTATATATTATTTCTAAAAGTTCTGTGGTTTATTTTGCATATCTGCTATACTACTTTGATAGTGTTTTGCTCATTCATTATGTTTCATTATGTTTCCAAAGCTTTCTTTGACATCTTTATGTTAATATACTTAAGGATCAGATGCTGCTATTTTTCATGTTTGACTCTTGTCATGGTGACTTGTTTTGTAATTTTGGATCATGACCCTGTCGTGTGTGGCTTCATCTTGGATACACTGTGCACCCTACTTGAGGATCTATGTCTCCAAATAGTTTGTGCTTCTTTCTACCAGGCATTTCATTAGTACCCCCAGCCTGTAGTACTTTTTGTGTTAATTTCTCAGTTCAAGGATTCCCACATCATGCAGATAGAATAAATTCAAAGCTCAAGCCCACATAGGGTAGACCTATGGTTCCAAAATCCCAGTGGAAATTATTTGTTTTCATCCCCAAGCCTAGCCAAGAATGTTCCTTTAGTTTCCAATTTCCTATTTTAAAGTTTTTCAAACATCCAGAAAAGTGGGAAGAATAGTGTAATGATTGCACCAGCTACCTGGATTCAAATATTAACATTTCGCTGTAGTTGTTTATCTATACATCCATGTGTATGTGTACATGTTTGCTGAACCACTGGAAAGTAAGTTGCAGACATAACACTTGTTTAAGGAAAACCAAAACAGAGGCCACAGTTTGAGTGTACCCCTAAGCCAACAACCATAGCCACATTACAAAACTTCAACTGTCCTCATTTCTCCAAAATGCTGACTCTGATGTTAAATGAATTTAAGCTTTCTTCATGTCAGTGTGACCCTGCAGTCTCCTAGCCAATCAGCTACTCACAAAGAAGCTCGTGCAGGGCCACCACCTGAAAAGGAATGTGTGTTTCCAGTAACCGATCACTACAGGAAACAGTTATGTCCTCATTCACGCTTCACGAACCAAGCTGTAATGGCTGAGAGCAGAGCTTCTCACCACCAGTGGTTTTGAAGTCCCCTGTTCACGAACAGTTTGTTTCTCACTCAATAAAATATTCATATCAAGTAAAGCTCTCTGAATTCTCTTTTGACACACTTTACCCCTAGATACTTGTGCATGCAAATTCTAAAAATAAGGACATTCACACATCTATCATCTCACATCTAATATAATATTATCATATCTAAGAAAATTAACAAAAATTCCTTAGTATGATCTACTATCCAGCCACGGTCACTTTTCCCAATTGCCCCCAAAATGCCTCTTGTAACACGTGTGTCTTTTTTCCTAACCAGATTCCATTAAGGTTCCAACACATTTGGTTGTTATGAAATCTTTACTTTTATGTCCTAATGAAGGAGGGCAGATTCACTTTTAGTTGATCCTTTCAGGAGGCTTTATGCAGAGATATAAATCTACATCCCCTCCTTGCTCGGGCCCTGGATATCCTTTCTCTTCCCTGAACTGACAGACAACCTAGGGCCTGAGGGCCGGGCAGCCGTCACCGCGGCTCCGGGACCCAGCGACACGGCTCCATGTGCCTGCCACTCTGGGTTTCAGTTTCCTCCTCTGTTTTGACCCTTAAATATTTTCTTTCCATTTCCTGGGAGCTCAGACACTCATTAAAAATGCTATATTTCACTCAACATTTCTAAGTGTTTTGCAGGTAATTGTCCCTGGCATCATGTCCTTGACCTTCCATTCATGCTGCCTGAGTAACACAGGACTCAGCACAGTCAGCAGTGCCCCAAGGGCTTTTGAATGAAACAGATTAAATAAAATCATACCCCAATTTTATAATGACTAAATCCATATATGCCTATGTTTTTTATTTGTTGCAATTCATTACTTTAACTCCTTAGTTACAAATTAAAGTGACTTTGAAGAAACACCACCTACGCGGGTCTGTCCCCAGGTAGCCTACAGTGTCACCGTCGATGGTGTCTTCTGCAGGACCAGGAACCAAGGGGGCATCAGTTCCAGTAATCTAATCCTAGATAAATGTCCCTGTGGCAACATGGGTTGTTGATATTCCTAAAGGGAAATGCATTTTTGCCTCTTAAAAGGCCATCCCAGCAGCCCTAGCTTGACTTGTGTCCTCACAGGACACAGGAGCCGATGGGCGCACTTAACCTCCATTCTGTGAAACACTGCCGGTGTTTCACGGTGTGAAACAAAGCTTCAGAGCTTCTGACTTAAACGGTGCCTGAGTTCAAAAGCACCCAGTGTGAATTTGATCCTCAAACCCCAAAACCGGAAGCATCCCCAGCTCGGGCAGTGGGGCAGCACGCTGCCCGACTCCAGCAGGTCGCAGGCACCCTGGAAGGCGCCTGCGCTAACGCACAAATACCTGGCGTCAACTATAAAGTAATGACGGATTTTCTTTACGTCTGCCAGGAGTGGCAATTCCAAATGAGGAGGTTCTTGGAAGCAATAGCTTTCCTCTAACAAATTTGTTTGGGATCTTTATTTTTCGATTCCCCTTAGTCTCTTACCACACTCTCTCCCACACACACACGCACAGGTCTCATGACTATGCAATCACAGAATGCCCTCACGTAACTCACCACCTCTTGTCCTCTTTTCTTCTTTCTTTTTTTCCTCTTTCCTAACCCCTTGCCCCAGTGTCAAAGTAGCTGTGTGGAAGAATTTGCTGCATGGAGAGATACAGGAGAGAAGGACTGAGGAGCAGCAGGAGAGGCTCACAAGGGCCACCGAGAAGCAAGTCTGTTGATGCAAACTCACACATGTGCCACCCGGGGCCTGCAAACACCTCAGTGGGCACAACTGGCCGAGACGTGGACAGGACCAAGCAGAGGTGCAAGGGCAGCATGATGAGCACTGTGACGGGCGCTGTCCAAAACGGGGATGACACCAGGGACGACCACAGGCTGGAGGGGTACTGGCTGTGCTGGCCCAGGTGAACTCACGGTTTTCCTGAATGTCTCAGAGTTCTCCCAGACTTGGGACAATTTCCAGAATAAATTCAAAACCATCATTTTCCTCTAAAACTTGTTATCCTTGTGGGTAAATAATTTGTTGGGAAAATCCCCAAACGGATTTAATATTCTAACAGTAAATGTGATTTGTTGGCTCAAGTTTTGGATATGTGGGATATCAGAATTAAGAATTGGAAGGAGAGATGGGGAGCTGGCATTTGTCCAACAACAGCCTTATACCAGTCACTGTCCTGGGCTCTGCCTGTGATGCTGAGTTGACCCCAGGGTGCCCATCCTGCGGTGTGTGCTCTGTCCTGCTTCACAGGCAACACACGAGAGCCTGGAAAGGTTGACGGGCCGGCCCAGAGCTAGTATGAGATGGTGGAACTAGGATGCAAATCCTGATCTCGCAGCTCTGAGCTCCTTCCCCAGTACCACCCTCTGGACTGAGCTTCAGGACCTGGGTCCTCATCCTGGCTCTGCCACTGACCAGCCGTGTCACTGAATTTGTCTCTGACCCTCAGTTTGCTCATCTACGAAAGGGGGAGATACAAGCCTGCCCTGGCTCCCCCACAGGGCTGTCATCAGGATTGAATGAGCCCCTCCATGTACAGGTACACGGTAAACCCGTGCCTGCATGCCTGACAAGCATTGTAGATGTTGCCAGAAACACCTGCCAGTGCTTTCCTGGACCCGCCCTATGTCAGATTTCAGAAATAACACACCTAGGAAAAACAACCTCGTCCAGGGAAGGTAAGGAGGCAGGTAGTGGACACAGAAAGAAGGAATCACAACCTGAAGCCTGGAGAGTGGCAATTTGTGTAGGTGATGATTTTTCAAATCATTAAACACAACAGCAAATGTAAAGCAAGTGTTTCCTGCCTGGACTGAAAGCATGGAGTTAGAGGGTCACATCGTAATGTCCCTATGAGTGGCCATTAGACAGACATTTCACTGTGAGCTGGTGCAGAATTGCATCCCTCCAGGAGCAGGCATACTGGTTCCCGCTGAGGGTGGAACCATAAGTGCCCTGTGCCCGGAGCCAGAGGTCTCCCCAGGACCATCTCCCGTGACCACTCCTAGGAAACGTCAGCGAAGCTGTCACAGCAGAGCTGGGGGGATACTTGGGAGAGTCCACCTGCCTACTCTCTGGCTTGTAAATTAGCAGAAATACCTTTATTTCTGTTCCCATCAATACAGTTTGCAACCTTGAACAGGCCAGAACAATCTGCACTTGCAAATAGCATCCAGTCTGAATCTCTCCACTTCTCTGTGCAAGACCTCGGTCTCTAGTCCTGTCCTCACCACCAAGGACTGAGTCTGCCACGTGGCTGACCCGAGAAAATGTTTATGAAGGGAAGAGAGGCGGAGGGGAGGAAGAAGACCATCTTATTTTGAGCACTTGACTCACATCCTATGGTCCTCTGGTCGCCATTGGAGTTATCCAGACAAAGATAGATTCTCCCTTTTCTTTTGCATATCTGACATTCCAAACATCGTGCAGATGGTCTACACAGGGGCTCATTTCACAGGGCTCGAATGGAAAAATTTATCCCGAGCCCTGTGTACCTTTCTGGACTCCCAGCAGTAGAGTTTTAAATAATTTGACAACGTGGAAACTTGAGAGGTGATATTTCTTTTAGATCAAGAACATGCTGCTAGATTAGATAGAAAGGAAATGTACAACTGTTCCAAAACATTTTGTAATTTTTTTTATTTTTTCTATTTATCTCTTTCCAATGGTTCTAAGATATATTAGACTACTTATTGGCCATGATGTACTTATATAAAGAGCTTTCATATCTTGTGGAGCTCAAAATGGCTCCAGGAGAAATCTATTTGTTGTGACTAAGTAAGTAATAGCGATATTTTTGCTAGGGAGTACCTGCTATAATAAAACTATTGCATTAGTTTTATTTGAGGGAAAAAAAGCATTTTCATCTCTGAATTGCAGTACATTTGATTTCTTTGGTTAACTCAGAAAATATAGATTGACTGATTGACTTAAGAAATGTTCATGGAAGCTCAAGGGATTAAAGCAAGAAATAGCTAGACAAAGTGCATGCTATGAAAAAATAAAGTCATGACATTCGTTACTTTTGATTTAACAAACATTTAGTTTTTTGGATATCTTGTTTTGCTTCAAAATGAAGACAATATATACAATTCACATTGAACATAACTTTCCAGGAAGTTTTCTCCAACTACTGACTCTTAGGGGTCACAATCCATACTTCTTTATAGTCTCTGTGATTCTTCTGCTATCACAAAACTACTCCTGTGCCTTTAAGTATTTGGGACATTTTGGCAGGCAAGGTGCTTCTTAGATTATTAAAATAGTAGACTGGAGAAGATGTACATATTTCTCATTTACTAGTTTAAATAAAATGGATGCCTTACAATCAATTCAGAGGCATAACCAAAAAATTTGCTATCCAGGGCAACATATGTACAGTAAGTCACTTTACTACAGTGGAGATCTTAGTCACATGAATAAGGCACTTGTTGGAGTCCAAATTGATGCCAGCAAGGTGTCAGAGTTTACCTGACGGTGCAATGTTTTATTTCCATAAATGTTAATCTGTCTATCATCCATCTATCCATCTATCCATATCTATCTATCCATTCATCCATCCATCTATCATCTATCTCCTCTCTATATCTATCTATCCATTCATCTATCTATCCAACCATCCATCCATCTATTTTCTATCTATCCACTCACCTATCTTCTTTCATCTATCTATGTATGTATCTTTGTATCTATCTATCCATCTTTTTGTCTATACCCGTCTATCAATTTATCTATCTTATACACACACACACCCTTTGCACAGGGCAGTGTTATATGTAATCAGACAAGTAATATCCTGAAATAAAATCTATTCAACAGTGAGCACTCTTCCCACCTCCAGAACACAACAAAGACAATATTAGATTATTTCTCTTTTCGCCCCTAGTTTCAGCACAGTACCCAGCTCCCAGGAGGGGGCTCAGTACATGTTTCCTGACTGAAAAACACTGAACCAATTATTGAAGTAGCTCAGACAGCAATAGTCAGTCAATTTTTGGTTCTATGTAGTTAACGGAAACACGGGTCATTTGCCGGATTTATCCTGGCGTGTCATGACTGGGTCTTCTTCATGTGATGAGTCATGAAATGGTTCATGTTGGAGGTTTGCAGAAACTACATGATCTCCTGGGGTTTTCTGGGGGTTCTGTTGGCTCTAGTATAGAGAAATCAGATCTGAAACTCGGCTAATAGTGCATCCCTGATTACAACTACAGTTAATGGATTTAAGAAGAGGGCATCTTACATTCAAAGTTTCTGCCCTGGGGTGACTGAGAGCATCCTTCTTTATGCCCGTGGATTTTGGAAAGCCAGAGCAAGTCCTAATGTCAGACCTCCCAGGATCCTGCGTGTGCTCACACACGGAGATTTCCACCCCGAGGCTGAAAGAACGGGCAGTCGTCCCACCTGATATCTTCAAATATCAAAAGGAGACTCCTGACTCCTTTTCAGAATAAAAAACAACATACAAATATCCTCACATCCATATCTCTCTCTAGGAAACTTCACAAGCAGGACAGAAGGAAAACTTCTCAAGAAGAGCAACATCAAATCATTTTGTCCAGTGCGGACAGACGGCAGCTGGAAACACGGGCTGTTTACAAAGCTGAGTATGGTGGGCGACTTTCACAGTAAAGAGAGAGGAAAAAATAAAATGTATATATAGACAGAGAGACAGAGACAGAGACAGAGAGAAGCACGCGTCCCACGCCCGCCCCGAGGCCGGCCCGCACTCTCGGAGCCGTGGGGTAGCGCTTGTCCTGGCTCGTCCGGGCCGTCATAAAACACACCACACACCGGGGGCCTTAACACAGACGTTTGCTCCTCACAGTTCTGGAGGCTGGAAGTCGGAGATCAAGGCACCGGCAGGGCGGGGTTCCGGCAAGAAGAGTCTTGCAGAGCGGACTGCCGGCGTCTGGCGGCGGCCTCGCTCGGCGACGAGCCAGGGGGCTGCTCTCCGGCCCCTTCCCAGGAGGGCGCTGATCCCACAGGAGGGCTCCACCGTCACGACCTTGTCACCTCCCCAAGGCCCCACCTCCTTGGGGGCTAGGATTTAACATACAAATTTTGGGGGGCCAACATTCAGACCACAGCAGCATTGCTACTGTGTCACCCCACTGTAGACTGGATGTTTCTGTCCCCCCCGAATTCGTACAGGCTCTCAACGACCCTAGCCTCCTGCCTTTAAAGCAAAGAGAGGCCTAGCCTGGAAAGCCCTAATGCTCGCCCCACATGGAAGCACGGAGTTACGGTAAAGCTTCTTCCATCTCTTCTCCTGGGTCCAGGGCTCCTCCCCGACTCTGGCCCAGGGGGCTTACGGTGAGTGGAGTAGTC
This sequence comes from Tapirus indicus, assembly GCA_031878705.1. Lineage (NCBI taxonomy): Eukaryota > Metazoa > Chordata > Mammalia > Perissodactyla > Tapiridae > Tapirus > Tapirus indicus. Next base: position 3,251,357 of record CM062923.1, on the reverse strand, counting down.
CACTCCTGTCATATTTACCCCCCACAAGATCCCACAGTCACCCCCTCTCGGGCCTTTCCTCTGTCCCCCTGGCCTGGTTAGAGGAGCAGTCACACTCCCCGGAACTTAATGCCAGAGCCCAAACCTCTGGAGCCTTCAGAGAAAAGTGACCCAATGGGGGCCCCACACGTGCTTGTGTCCGTGGAGGAATCAGGAGAGAGCGGGAACACCGTTTCTTCACCTGCCCTGTATTTTGTGAGTTCTGCTCTTCAGAAGCCTGCTCCAATGTCATCCCTGGCCATAAAGAACTACCACGTATAATGCTTTTTTTTTTTTAATTTGGAGCAACTGAAAATATCAGAGACAGGTAAGACGGGAATTTCCCCATTAGCACCAGATGTTCCACTAAAGGATATTACAGTACAACCAGGGAGACATGTTCTGTTGATAGGAGTTTCAAGCCCAATTTCATGATCTCTGACCCTTTCCCACATTAGAGAACACAGATAAGCATAAGGCTAGACAGATTGATAAACAGAAAGATAAAACCAACTTTTGATTATCTGCATTAATGGACGGACGGCACAGATAAGTCAAAACCAGAAAGCACTCAAATCTCACTTTAAGATTTTAAGTTATTTGTCTTGACTTCCCTTCCATCAACCTTTTTCAGGCATAGTTTGAGAGAGGGAGGGAAAGAAAGAGAGAGGGAGGGAGGAAAGGAGCGGGGAGAGGGAGGGAGGTGCCCACGAGCCATGGTTTACATACCCACACAGATAATGTGTTGACTCCACCCTGCACCCCAGTCTCCTAATCCCCAAAGATAAGCCCTTTAAACTGCTGTGGGTGAGAGGTTTGCCTCTTCCTTCCCCTTCCACACAGACTCCAAAAGCTGCTCTTAGATGTTCCCCGTGCCCAGCTGCCCACACCTTTACCAGACTTACAAGCCCAGCTATAGATGTGAGGAACCGGGAAGCACGCAGTGTACCCCACCTGGGCCCCCCAGTGGAAGGGGCTGCCCCGCAACTGTGGGGGGTAGGGAGGACAGGGAACCGTGCTGAGGACCCGAGTCCAAGTCTGCTCAATTCCAAGCAGCTGTATATGTTCTGCAAACCCCTGGGCCTCCCTGAGTTCGACTCCCGTTTTGCAAAAAGGGATTGATAATGCTGAGTCGCCAGTGTGCACCGACAGGTTTGAGATCCTGCTCTGGGCTTTGGAGAGAGGCCCGTGTGTTTTGGAGTCACGGTCTGTACACCATCCACGAGACACGGAAGCTTGGGAACTTGCATAACCTCTCTGGGCCTCACTTTCCCCTTTTGAATGTCCCCCACCTTACATCATTGCCATGGAAACAAAAGACATAAAATACAAGAGTTCATTAAATGGCAGTCATTATTGTTTTATCGGCATCTCCATTACTATCACGATGATGATGATTGAAAACTCAAAGAGTTGACACGTAGCGAAGGAACAGCACACCAGCCCGACTCCTGGACCCTCGCGGGTGTTCACTGAGTGACAGTTGTCATGCTGCTCTTACAACCGTCTGTCGGCCCCTCCCCGGGAAGCCCTTCCGTGGCCGTCTGGGAGCTAAGATGTCCTTTATAGAATGATACCATTCTCTTCCATCTCACCTTCCTTTCCAGGAGACAGAGCCAAATGGAGAGAAGTAACGATGCTTCCTGACTCGGCCAGGCCCCAGAGCAGGGCAGCCCGGGTCCTGGAAGCACCACCTTTAAGGGCTGAACGAACTGGGGAGACACGGCCCACAGAGCTGGACACTGCCGAAACGTCCATCCCAGCTGTCAGTCGTTCTAAAAGGAGACGTCCACCACCAGCATCCACGCCCGAGGGCTTGTCTCTGATGCCTCCCCTCGCTTTGCATTTTTCTTCTCTTGTTCTCCGCCCTGTCTCTCTTGACCTGGAGCCCTTGAGCCGCTCAGGGTCTTTGGCTCCCAGACCTCTTTCAATCTTGTCCCTAGCTGCTCCCTATCGCCCCTGCCCTCTCAGTGCCCTCTCCCAACTCCTAACCCCTCTCCCATTACTTTGCTCTCTCGTGTTCCATTGGACCTTCTCTTTTCTTCTCTCCTCAAGGGTGTCATTGTTGGAAAACATGGGTTTTCCAACATACCAAGATTCAAAACATGCCAAGATTCAAAAATGGCAGGAGATGAAGAATGACCTGTCTGGTGGCTGAAAACTTAGCTGGGTGCAACGCCTAGAGAAAACCATAGCTCAGCCCTCTGCCATTCCCCGCCAGGCCAGAAGGGACCTCACCACAGAATTCAATTATAGTAGTAACAACAATCACAAGGAATAATAATGTCAACAGTTTTTACACACTATGTTCCAGGCACTATCCAAAGCACTTTACGTGAATTATTTTCTTTAATCTTCATAACGTAGAGGCTGAACTGGGAGACCCCAGGACCGGGGAACTCTAGTGGGTCCTAATTAGTGCTTGTTACTCTAGGGGAGGCTAATGAACAAGACAGGCTCTGTAGTGGGACCTAGATCTGCTCTCCTATAGGTACAAGAGGAAAGTGGCAACAACCTCATCTGGGTGTCAGCAGGCCAGGACACCAGTCCTAGAGATTCTGGGCAAGTCATTTGCTCTCATGACTAAAGTGAAACCAGGCTAGACAATCTTTAAGTTTTTTGAAGGCTTCTAGATCTTTAGGGACTTATACTTTTATATCAAGAGACATTCACCTAATTAGATGTCAATATCTGCCCATGAAGTAGGAACAAGTCAACTATCAGCAAAAGTTCATTTCATGCCTCCCGTCCAACTTGATCAACAGGTTGAGTGTGTTCAATACCAGTGCTGCTCACTGATATGTCCAATCCTCCCCTTCTGGGAAGGTAGGACTGGGTTCCCTCTGAAATGAGACATGGTCACACTATGACCTCACTATGACCCAGGAAATATGAGCAGAAGTAGCTTGTGTTGCTTCTAGACAGATGCCTTTAGAAACCAATACATGAGTCACCATTTTTCCCTTCCCCTTGCCCTCATGGTAGGTGACTCCTGAGCCGCTCCCCACCAGAAAGTGACATACACATGAGCAAGAAGATACTCCTCTGAGAGTTGGGGGTGGAGGGGTTCTTTGTTATGCAGCATAACCTGGACTATCCTGGCTGATACCTTGAGCATCTTCTGAGTGCCAGGCACAGTTCTAGGCTCAGGAGATGCAGCCACTAACAAAGCAGCTGGTTAGGGCAGCCGCCGTTGGAGAGAAGTCCCCGAGTGTAAGGCCCGCCTGAAGAGAAAACGAACAGCAGCACGAGTTCTTTCAGGAAGACAGTTGAAGGGACAGCCCAAGACAAATGGCTGTGGAGCACTGTGGTCAGGATGAGTCAGCATCCACCTGTGGCCACAGAGAGAACCTGGCATCCTCTCAACGTCACACTACACAGCCAACGCATTGTTCGTGGACAGCACTGCCAGTGTGTGTGGATACCACGTGCACTAGCTAGTCTTGTCTACAAGGACAATGCTGACCCAGAGCAGGCAGGAGGGGACGGCTGTGAGAGCCAGCTCTTACGTGCAGTCCCGGAGGCGTTTCTCCAAACAGATCATCTGCTCCACACAGAACTGACCGGGTCCTTACCGCACATTTGCTTCAGATGGAACCGGCTACCTGGATGAGGCATTCACGCAATGGCTCTTCCTGTTTTTAGTGAGGCTTTTGCACTGTGCAGCTATTTGGCTTATCAAGCCTACAATTCTGAGTCTGGGCCAAGATGCTGGGAAGAGTGGATGCCAATGAGAACAAGGAAACCTAGCAGTGGGCAGGTGGACCACAGCTGCCAGTGACCCCACACCTGCTACATCCTCTTCTGTGTCAATCCTAGATTCCACTGATTCTTGCATTCAGTATACACCTGCGAAATCTCTAGGACTCTCTTACTCTCTAATCACACACATGGCACAACCTGCCATTGATAAGGCAGCGGTTAAACAATTAGCATCTTGCATTCTGAAATGAAAATTTTAAAATGCACAGTCCTTTTTAATTCTATTTCTAATTACTGCAATATACACAACCCAGAATTGATAAAATATGCAAATGAGTCAACAATTCATAGAATACATTAAAATTTCCATTTAAACTGTTGGTTAAGCCGTATACATTTGTAAATGTAAACATTAACCCTCAGGAAAAATATTTTTTAAACTACAGCATAACAGGAACTCCGCAATAATATATAACAGAACGGGATCATTACACAGAAGGGTACCCTATCTCTATAAATTAAAAAAGGAACATTTCCACTCAGTTGTTGCTTCCTCTGAGCTGCTCCCAGGCACTTCCTCTGGGTCTCTGTGAAGCCATTTTTCATTCTCTCCTCCAGAGTCAGCAGTGGTGCACGCACCCATCTCCTTAGCCAGAGGCTGTACACCAAGGACAAGAGCCAGACCTCACTCACCTTTGCATCCCTCACATAGCCCAGCTTCACATAGCAGGTGCTTGCTGAGGTCAGCTGAATTGACTGAAATCGAATAACGTGGAAATGAACTGAATTGATTTGAATTGAATGGAGTTAATTTACATGTGGCACTATGGCGTCTCTGGATTTCCATTTTAGAAGCTAACTAAGTACATCCAAATTCCCTCCTCTTCTGCCTGTACGCAGATGAAGTGCCTCAGGTTAACCAACGTACCAGCAGGACTGAATGGATTAGAAGGTGTTCAGGGCTGGAATCATCCACAAACGAAATAAACAAGGTTGCCCATCAACACCATCTTCCCATCCGGGAAGGTGTCTAAGCCCATATCTGGATGGAGAGAAGGTCACCTGGACCCGTTAGCTCAGCTCCCTCCCAGAACACCCTCACTGAGCTCCTCTTTACACGGGATGCTGTCTGCTAAACAGAAGCCAAATGATGATGATACTGAATCTTCAAAAAAGCTGCCGTTACCCATCATGTTCATCAGTTTCTCCAAGGAATCATGTTAGAATTTATGTCAGGAAAAAGTCGGCTTCATGAAAAGTATAGTTAAGTATTTTTTATCTGGCAATGAAAAACACAAAACCCATTGATTATTTTTACCCAATTTTGCCCACGCTGCTAGGATGCTTGGATCTAAGTAACGATCAAGAGCGGTAATCCTCTGATCACCAGTTCTTGGTAAGTTATTGCCACTTCTCTTCTGTTTGGTTCCTTCTTTCTCTTTTTGTCACTATATTCTCTACTGGCATTCATTGGAAATAGCCTCAAAGTTCTTTCTGAAAGTATAAAGGCAACAAATAACTAATAATCAAAATAGAACAAATATCCCAATTATATTAAAACTGCTGAGCAAGAGAAGCTGTGCTATATATCCAAATGTTATCATAAATTCCATAGTTCCTTCATATCCTGTCAAAACACATAAACTAAACATATCAAACAAATTACATTTGGAAAATAGGATTACAATTTAACATTGAGAAAAGACAAACAATTTGGCAGACAGCACTAGTGATTTTCCCAAAGGCCAATGGATTAATGATCTATAAATAGAAACCACATTCCCATGCTTCATCAGGTCCTCTAATCTCTTCTTCGAGAGACTGATCAATTAATAAGGGGGAGGGAGGAGGGAGAGGGAAGGAAGGAGCTCAGAAATAAGTGACTCGGCCAACATCAGGAAGTTATAAGAAGTCGTAAACGTTCCGTCCAACTGCAAGCCCTAAGTTTTTCCCTCCAAAAGGTGCTACGGTGCCCAGTAATAACTGCACAATACCAACAAGCGCTCTGGGTGCTTCACCTTGTTGTCACATCTCATTCTGCCACTAACTGTGGGTAGTATTTAGAACAGGAATCTGCCCATTTGGGAAGTGAAGAAAGTGAGTGCCTAGTGTGGGTCCGCCCCGATACGGCAAAGCAGAACCAGATGGCAGGTTCTCCACCCCAGGGCTACAACCTCATCATTCAGGTTCCCTTGTACCCGTCCTGTAGAGAAATGAGAACTTGTGCCCCAAAGGCCCCCCTTCTACTGCCCATCCCAGGAAAGGATGGGGTTGAATGTGTCTGTTTGCATGATATCCTACCAAGAGCACTCTTCCATGATGCCTCTTTCTCCACTCTGGAGTTAGCCAAATATTACATTTTAAAGGTTTTAATAAGTCCTGGGGGCTAAGTCCAGAAACATGTCCTCTCCCCCAGATGCAATTCCAATGCTTCCAACCTGTGCACCCAGCTCCTAAGGTAATGAAAATTACCTTCCTCGACCATTTAATAAGATAGCAGAGTCAAGAAAATATAAAAATTCCTGGAAATAGGAGGTTAAGTGAATGTCTGATGGCCTTCAAGAAGCAATTAAGACTCAAGCAGAAAGTTCAAGTTGACACTGAACCCTCCTATCCCCAAGTCCCTGACATCCCAGTGCTGCCCCCACCTTGGTACAGACTGACACATTTCCAATGACGACGATGATGAATATTCAGCAGCGTAAACACCATTGGCATTTCCTAAATCGATATTAATGGAAACCCTCAGGCGATCAATATGCAGAGGGCGAACCTTCATGATGCAGCTTCTGCTACAAATGGCAGTAGCCCCCTCCCGACTTCCAGCGGATCCAGATCTTCAGGATCTGTCTTCCTCAACGCAAACTAAGCTTTTAAAATTGTATGCGTAGGATTTCCCTCTTTTCATATATATTAATTCCATAGATTACCACTCTCAACCTCCCTGACACAAACACCCCTGGCCCGCCTCTCATCAAAGAGAGGTTAATGAGAGTAAGCGGGGCAGCCCACTATTGTTTTCTCTTTGAATCTCCATAAATGTGACTGAGTTCCATCAGTAGTTCTACTAAGACTATAACGAACAACCCTGTGAGTAGCTGAGTGGCTAAAAGCAGTCAGAAGCCGGCAGGAGATCACCAGGTGTTGCTATTTAACTAGCTGAGTGATTTGCATGAGCCGTTGACTCGATCTTTATGCCCCGCTTTCTCACCTGTACATTAGGGGTCACTTGGAGGACCTCGTGGGGCCGTAGAGAGGATTAAATGAAACTGTGGAAATAAAAGACTTGACACAGGCCCTGCACAGAGAAAGGACTCCGTTAATGTTTCCCATCATTATTAATCCATCTCGGAAGCAATTGATTCAGGAAACGCAGTGGTGATCTTTTTTTCCTCACTTAAAGTAAAGGATGTGGTGTGGACAAGCACAAGTCTTACAGAGAGGTGGGGAGCAAGGCGGCAGGGGCGTAGTGACCAGCAACTGTCCACGTGGGCTTTTTGGTTTCTGCAGGTCCTTCTCATTCACGTCGCTGGTCTTACACTTAGGGAAATTTTGAGAAAGACTTCCTATTTACAAGGTTTTGTGGCTTTCTATGGAATGTTGGAGAAACAATAAAAAAGTCATTAAGAAAGGGGTTGGATTAGATAAACCCTAAGGCTCCTTCTAGTCTGAAGATTGTTGTTTTCTGGGTTCTGGGTTGCATCAGTGAAATCCGCGAATAAGTTAAGTCAGTCAATTACGTGCCTTTCACAACAAGGTTCTGACTTAGGAATTCCAGCTAATTGGACCAACCCACACTAGACTGTGCTATAAAGACCTGGTGAATTAGGTTAGACTCATTTTAGGGAAGAGCAAAGGGAATGTGATATTCCTCAGACCATCCATCCAATCAACCCAGATTTTAACAGAGGGCCCCAGGAAACAAAGGAAACTTAAGAAATTTTGTGTTTGACCTTGGTACTTCCCTGCAACCCTAGGAAGTAGGGTTGGAATGCCTGCCCAAGGGCGAGGGACACTGGGGATCAGAGATGTTAAGGAACATCTCCAAGGTCACAAAGATACAAATGGCGATGGCAGCAGTGGAATTCAAATCTATTTTTTCACTGCCCCAGAGAGTAGGATGACCCTCACTACAACAATGGTAGAGATCTGCTGAGCCTGACGAGATGGGAATTTATTCCAAGCACCAGCAATAGTTTCATATGAAAGCTAAACATAAAACCTCACAGTCTTGTATGAGCTAATGTTCCTGTTTCCAAGATGAATTGCAAGATAAAAACTCTTGTTTGTGTTAGCAAAAGAAAACTTCTTTAGGGGGATAAAAGAAGAAAAAGAAAATACATCAGTTCTGGATCTACATTGCAGTAAGGAGAAAATATCCTGAATGGAATCACTTAGGAATCACTCTTTTTCCCAAGAGAAAACAGGTTACTTAGAGAAACAAGCTTGAAATCTCTGCACCTGGAGCAGCTTCCAGAGGCTTTTGTCCTGGGCAGGTGGAGGGGGGCGAGGATGCGGATACCCAGTCGGTGGATAAACAGTGACATCCAGTGGCCAATTAAATTACCCAATTGCATTCTCTCAGTTCAACTATCTACATAGAAAACAATTTAATAGTATTTGTTATTCAACAGACTCTCACTGAATAACCAGAGTGCGTGGGTGTTGTGCTGGACATTGTGTGACACCCTCCAAGCCTAAAGAGATTTCTCCCACCAAAACCAACCCCTAAAAAAGAGACAAAAATATCTGGAGCTTTAGATCCTCTTCCAAATGCTCAAGGTGACCTAGCCAGAGGGATCAGAGAATTGCCAGGGAAATAAAAGGCTCTGCCTGGGTTTACCACCAAACCAAGGCCCCACGGGACTGGCTGAGTGCGAATCCCAAAGCCCTCCCCTGTGCATGCTGATTCAAATAATTGCTGTTTGCAAACACCAAGTGTTAATCTTCCTGCCCAGGAAAGTTGGTTCTCCTGGCTTCCACTGACTAGTCTTCTCCATAACCTGGCCAAGCCATCTTGTCTTCCACTTTCATGATGAGTAAACTGCAGCTTTCATAATTCCTTCATAGCTGAATTTAGGCAAATAAAAGAAATGGTGAAAGAAGGAGCTGAGACTTGGTTTCCCACTGCAGGCTGTAACCTTGGCAAGGTTAATCCTAAAGCAAGTTGCTGACCTCACAAGGAGGCTGTGTCTTCATTATAAAATGAGGTCATTTTACTTACCTCGCAAGCTTTGTGCCCAGTCATCACTCAATAAATGATACCTTCTCTTCCCCTCTCATCTGCTCCCCAGTTTATTGTTTACCAGATCCCCTTTAATCCTTCTTCCAATTCAACCAGTTCGCTTCTGCAGAACTCCCTCACCTCCTACTGCAGCTCACAAGCAGGAGCCGAGGCCATAAAGACCAAGTTGTTTCCAGTCTTCACCATTACATTAGAGAGCCTGTATTTCCAATGTGTAGATATAAATTATGCCCGTGACAAAGACATTAAATCACAGGGTGCTGTGGTTCCTAGACTTTATTTAGGAATTTGGTCTCGCACAGAACTTCATTATTTTCATTTTAGATCAGATTCTTTCAAATCTTGAGGGGTGCCTGGTTCAAGACTATAGTACCAAAGTACCCACGATTATTCCAAAATTAGATTCTTTAACTACTTCATTCAAAACAGTAACCAACTCAAAACAAAAATAAATATTGCTGTTTTCTCTGATTTAATTAACCAGTAGTTTGACTGGACTCACTTTTCAGAATGAGTTTATGGCATTTGCAACACTATGGGTCATATCGCTTCTCCAAACTGAGCCTGCCCTCCTAAAATAAATGAGCATCTTGCTTATTCAAATTGAGAAGTAAAAGGTACACAAAAGATATAATATGTGTGACATTTAATTGTGAGATGCCCTCGCTGTTAACTAAATTAAATCATTATTAAAAACTCCATCTTAAAAAAGATAAGTAATAAATGATCAGAGTTCAGACCCCATAGTTGTTGGATTTCAACGAACATCTTTTAATTAAATCTGGAATATGGCCACTCTAGAGTAGTTAATATTTTCAAATAAAGCAATTCTTTATCTAAGATGAAAAGCATTAAAGATTCATGTTATGTATTAGACATACTACATATGAAAATGAATGGAGGCCTTTACATATTCAATAATAAGGCTCAAAGAAAGGGATTCTCTGTTAGCCAAACAACCAGAAATCGGGTGCATTAGAATACAGCATTCTCTAAGCATTTTAGGGAATCAGGGTCTTTCTAGCTTGTGTCTTTCTTTGTGAGCCCTCAAAAACTATAGCAAACAGAGACTATCCCTGAAACTATGATATTTATCTTCTGAAGCAAAAAATATTATCACAGGAACCTATCAACTTAACTTTTTAATATGATTCAGCAGCAAACACTGTGTGAGCAGCCTTGGGCTTAGTCTTCCAAAAACAAAGCAACAATAGCACCTTATGTTTGTACAACATCTACAGTTCAGAAAATTCTTTCCAACCATTAGTCCCCAGCTATTCCTGAATCCTAGGAGGTGGACAGGGAGGTATTATTAGCTCCATTTTTCAGATAAGAAAACAGAGGCTCAAAGAGTCCTAAGACTGAGTAGGGAAACTTTGTGCTGTTTTCTGACCAACATAGTCACTAAGTACTTAAACTATTTCACATTTAAAAAATGGGAAAGCACCGGAAGATAAATATGCTAAGGGCTAACGGAGTTAGACTGGTCAGCCCCCAGCTGAGGGTAGACGGTCCTGCTGGCTGTTGGGCCCCGCCAGGGAAGCATCATCGTGGCTCATAGGGATGATGCTTGAGCAGGGAAAGCAGGAATCTGGCTGATGTGCTTGTGGTCCAGAGCCTGGAAGACAAGAAAGATGTGGAGAAACAGAGAAGGAGACGAGGACACTTGACAAGGGAAGTCAAAACACTGGCGGGCTCCAGAGGCTGCTTTCCGTGCGATGGTGGGTATGTGGGCTGGACGAGGGGGGTTACACGGGACTGAGAAAAGAACAGCCTGAGTTTTACAGGAACACACGGTAACAGACAGCCCTCCGGCTGCCCAGATCAGAATAAAGTCCAAGGAATCAGAGCGAAAACATGCCCCACACTCAGGCACGCCGTCCCAGATCAAGAAGAAAGCGAGCGTTCGCGGTGGAGAAAAGCGGACTGTCTTTCATTCTGTTGTCGAGGCTACAGTGTTCTCCTCGAGGTTCCATGGAATTTCTCTCTCTCGTTTTCTCATTTCAGACTTTGCATTCATTTCAACCTGCTCAAGACATTAAAGCACTAGAGAGTTGAAAAATTCTTGGCGGTCTCCTTTCAAATTTCATGCCAAGGCTTCCAGCTAGCTTCTCCATATTTAATCAAAAGCACTCGGTTGCCTGCTTTCAAAGAAGTTAGCGCCGAGCGCCCTGCCCACCAGCTGTAAGCTGCGGCCCTTCAAAGCGCTGGGCGGATGGACCCCAGCCAATCAGACGGAGCCCAGAAATGCAGGGTCCTCCGCCGGCGGGTGTGGAATGCTGAGTAAATGCTCAATGTCGTCTGTAGCTGAACGCAAGCGTGGCCTGGGTGCTGGGGTCATTATCTGTCATATATGAAAAGCAAGACGGAATCTTCTTTCACTCTCTCCTTACTGTTTTCTAATCTCATTGACAAAAAGCCCACAGAAGTGCAGTAAAAATTCCTCTCTAGTCAGTAGGTGAAAATGTATTTTTTTTATGTGAGAACTATCAAAAGGAGCACAAGGAAATGAAGGGGAGTGGGCAGGAGCAACCTCAGTTGAAGGAAACAGAACACACTGCATGTAGCAAACGTAGCAGAGGCAGAACAGGGGAGACGGAACAGATGGGTGAGATCATCGGATTTCACTTTTCAGGAAGGACATTCGTTAGGATAGTAAGTCAGCTTTCTAATTATGAATGGGGTCTGCTTAATTCTCCAGATTTACTACCGATTTTCTGAAGAGTGTATATTTCTGAACCAACTGTATCAGTGAGTCATTTCCGGTGCTTTGGCAAAGAGCTCTACAAATGACCTCTCAGACAGATGGGCACCTGCTCGGGACAGCCCCCCCGGACCCCCCATAAAGACTGGCCTGCTAATGTCAGACACACAAGCTTCAGCGGACGCGCACAGCTCTTCGACATGACATTTCAAAATGGTTCACACTAAAATTTTTGAAATATCATGAATTATTGTCCTGAGAATTAAGAAATAACTACATGAATTTTCTATATTCTCGTAATAAACCCAGGGAGTTAAATCTTCCTTGCCCAACTCTAAAACAGAATTAGGACATTAAAGAGGGAAGCCCTGTGATGGCTTTCTGAATATCCAGTGATAACGCAGCTCCGTAGTTCCATAGAGAAGACTATATTTTCTGTAAATGTAGCCGCCATCTGCTTAGAACATAAGTCCTAGTGGATGAGTCTGTGTTTCCTAATACACAGAATATGGTAGAACTATGTAAACCTCCTGTAGACAGCCCTAGCACCTATATGTTGATGGGAAAGAAACTACAGTTCCAAATGACAAAATACAACCAAATCAAGTTTTTTGATACAAGAGCAGCCAGTATTCCTTCACGTGCTTGTTTGTCATGGATGATGCCACATGAGGAACAAACACCTTAAAAATTTTTCAAATTTTAAAAAAGCAATACTGACAAATATTTAAATAAATCTATGCTTTCAACCCAACTAGCTCATTTGGGGAGGTTAATAAATTCACAGATGGAGAAGTTTACATTATGTATGAACATGAATAAGGGGCAAAGGGGGGTTCAGAAGGAAGGAAAATGGGACAAATATTTTATACTTTCCCAAGCTAAAAGAACTTTTTTTTTTTTGCTATAGTAACAAGCATAGCAATACTTCCATGATTTCCACAGAGGTCCTAACCCCATGCTCACAAGAGAGGTGTAGAGGAAGTGATAACTTTTTCATATAGTAATATTACATTTATAATTATTATCCCATATTTCATTTTTAGACTCATGCACAAAGTCAATGAGAGGAAATAATGTAGAAAGGAACATAAAAGATGCTGATTGACAGGGATTTTAAAGCTATGCCCACCCACAAGGGCCAATAATCCATGAAAAACTCAAAGTGACTTGCAGTGGGGAAATATACTGGACTAGGAAGGAAACTGATCAGGGGTTGCCGCCAGCCTTGCCATGAAGATGGCCCAATCACTTCCTGACCTAGGTCTCAGGTGCCTGCTGTAAAATTGGACCAGAAGGTCTGAAAGTTCCCTCCCAGCTCCAAACGTGCAATGCTTCTACGGAGAATGAACGCCCCACCACACTGGGGCCGTTGCTGATCCACACAGATGCACATTCCCATTTGCCTGCATCGTCGCACTCATCACATTAATCTCCATCTGATTATCAAGTGGCAAACTGGACCAGTGCCAAATGGCAACTTCTGTTACAAAATCTCTCTTATAGCCATTCCCACGTGGAGAAGCCCAGGAAGGCTTCTGAGCAGCTCCATGCTCCTCTCTAAATGAAACACTGCAGAGCCAGTCCAGTCTGTGGTCCCAGCAACATCTCCTACCTCCAGCAGGTGATCCTAGAGCGAGACCGCGCAGGAGTGGCTGCAGCTAGGGGTTACCAAATCAAGTTTGCAGGGTCAGGGCCCACACAGGCTAATCTGCCTCCTACAGAGAAAGGAAAAACAATCTCTTTTCCTAGCCAGAGAGTGCCCACTAAGCCCAAGAAGCCATTTCCAAAGTCCTTGAAGTGGTAACAAAGGGCCGAGGCTGGAGTGCAGTTGTCCCCTCACAACTGCCAGGAAAGCCACCCGGAGCCATCACAGGGAAAGCACAGCCCCCTGACCTCCCAGTTCTGGTCATGAGGCACACCTGCCTCTTGGGGAATCACCCTGAGCAAGGACATTGCATTGCTGTTGACACAGGCAAGAAAAGTACGTTCATGCGTTTCTCACTGTAAATTCTCCAGGGGTCTAATCAGAGTTCACTAGCATTTTCCAGTCCTTAGGAAAGAGGACGTGCTCAGTCCCTTAAGAGCCCAGCCCACGCGTTGGGCAGGACCCTTCTTGCATCCCACTGGCCAGAACTTAGGCCGTGGACACACTTGGTTCCAAGGGAAGCCAGAAAGGTAGTCTTTAGTTGGCACATGGTTTCCTGGATGAAACTCAGGGTTATTCCAGCTGTTGGAGGGGGACATCCAGCAGTGTCAGCTACACATCATCTGTGGCCATCAACTGCTTCCCCAGAACTGTGATTTGTGAAAGCCAAGGTCTCACTCATCCTCCTGTCAGCCCCAGGGTCTTACCACAAATGGATTAACATCATAATGTCCCTGAACTGAATTAACATTATAATCTCATTTGTTTAGCCCGAGATAGAACACGTATGATGTAATAATAATGGCCATCACCCATTGAGCAATTTCCTGTGTCAGCCTGGAGGTTCACTAGAACACCCTGATCCTCGCACTCACCCAAAGCCCTCTCCTCATCCCGTCTCACAGGTGGCTCCATCAGAAGGAGTTAGGCCTTTCTGATTGCCAAGCCCCTGCTCTGCCACATCAAGGCCATCTGGGGCAGGACAGTGTCATCCTGGAGCTGTGCTCCCTCGCCTCTATCCAGGGAAAATGAAACCGCCAGAGACAGCGCCCAGAAACATTGTCTCCTCCACGGAGGAGGCTCACGCAATCAGGCGGCAGCTTGTTTTATCCCGTAGAAACCCTATTTCCAGACATTTCAATTAGACCCACTCCCTGGCTCATCTGCAAGAGCTCTACATTTGTGGATTGCAGTTTGATCCTTTTATGGGTGGACTATGAATGATAGAGAGGAAAGAGCTGGAAATAAAGAACGGTGTAAATCTGATTTCAGTAAACACCTGTGCTCGAACCCCATAATTTGTTTAATGTCAGCCTTCGTCTTGGTGCCTAGTTTGTAACCATGGCTAATAGACTGCTTACCAACCATTACGGAGCAGGTGCTTTCTCCCTCTGCTCCTACCACCACAGTATTACCAGGGAATTCGTGTTCAAACTCCAGCAATACAGATCTCACTCTGGAAAAAGCATTCTCCACTATGAATGGAAATCTTGGCTGAATGTTTATGACTAGAAAATGCAAACAAGCAATTTAGAGACTGTCACCAATTACTGAACAGCTCATCCCCAAAGTCGACAGAGTCACACATTGGAGAAGCAAACCTCAGAGCATTGCTCTCTCTCTTACATCAGAGTGGGCCTTTGGAACTGGGATGACTGCCCCGCACTAAAATTCCCTTTCCCTGTCCAGGTGTGGGCACAAGGCCACAAGGACATCTGGATTTCCTAAGCAATCAAGAGAATCAGAATCGCTGCAATTGTTTACATGCACCTTGAGTTGTGGGAAGTGAGGGAGAGACTAGAATGGGAGTTCCCAAGGATGGGAGGTTTTATTCTGTTCCAAGTGCCTAGAACAGCATCTGATGCATAATTGCTCAACGAAACTTGTGAAATAAATGTTAGCTCTTAAGATTCACTAAGGTCACTAAATATCTTAATTTGTCTTCAGGACCCTTCTGTTTTCCTTCAGGTGGCTTCTCCTCTCTGCCACATCCCCACCAGCCTGGGCCACCCTGCCACCACCCCCTCTTCTACTCCAGTGTGCACACTCATTGGACAGTACCGCCCTGCCAATGCCACTCTGGTCAGGATTGTCCCAGATCCTTCCCTCCAGAAATAATGAAAACGATTGCCAATTTATAGTTTGCACATCCCTTTATACTTTACTTTTGAGATACATTTATCTAAGAAACAGGGAGCACTGAGGCACAGCAGAAAAGGCTTACCATTGGATGTAGAGATACCAGGTACCAAGTCCTAGTTCGATAGCTAAGACCTGTGTGGCCTCAGGAGAATTTGTTGAAATAGATTTGAAACTCAGTTTTCTCATGTAGTGAGCTGGTACTCTCCTCTCAGAGTTGTGATAAAGACTAGACCCAGTGTGTGCAAAAAACCAGCAGTAAGTGGCCAATGGGAGCTCAGAGGTAGAGAACCTTCCCATCACAGTTATCGACACCCTCATCAACACGGGCACTTGGCAGTGCGTCCTTGCAGGCATCTGTCACCTGCTTCTTTCCTTCCACCCTCTCCCGTCAAGCATCGTCATCAGAGTGGGCAGGCAACGGGGCAGGACAAGGAGGAGCCTGGAACTCTCTCTGCCTTGTTCCCCAAACAGCTACAGGCATAGAGAGAGGGTCTGAAGGCAGCACAGTTTCCCCCATACTGACAGGGTCTCCTCAGCCCAGGGGGACTGTGAGGGGCTGTGGGGTCTGGGCTTAGAAAGGACTCGTCCCCCACCCGTGGCCGTGGTGGGAAGTGGCAGCCCAGAGAGCGGTTAGGGGGTATCTCCAGTCAGGCTCCAGAGACCAAATGGAGGCCGTAGATGTGCTTTGTTTTTCCCAGTGATTTTATTTCCAAATTCAAACAGTTGCCAATATATAAAACCTGGGACGTTTATAAACATCTGAATTTCTGGCTTCTTTTGGAAAACAGCGAGATCTGGTAGCACGGAGACCACATCCCCTCATCAGCTGGAGCTGAGGAGCGTCCATCCCTGTGGAAGGAGCTCATCATGGCCCTGATGTCTTGCTGCAAATTTGCCTTCCTTCTCCAGGGCCTGACCCTGCAACCATTTGTTTGGGGGATGCCTAATCCAGGGAGAAGGAACTCTAGTTGGTCTGACAGACAATCCTGTGTTCCAAGAGGGCTAGAGCAGGAACAAAGCACATCTGGGCCTCAGACATGAGCGTCTGCAGGTGACTGCATGGACCAATGACCAAGAACCACCCAAGCCCCAACCTCGGCCCTGGGTAGCACCCCAGAGCTCTGGAAAAAGAAAAAGAAAAAAACTCTGCAGAGGGGCAAGGAAAGCCCTGGACAAGCCAGCCTTAGTCTTCTCTGCTAAGCCAGCGGAATGTGGTTCCAAGAAAGAAAGGGAGTTGTAGGTGAAAAGGTTTATGTTTGCATATCTGAATTTGAAGGCTGATATTTATCATATTACAGTTAATAATATTATTTAATATACAACATTACTTAATAATAACTTGACTGTGACATGACCCATTTTTTCAGGGCCCTGCTAAGTGATTGGCTAATCTGAGGAACTAATTATCAAAAAGCACAAGGTACTTAGCATCTCGGCCTCCCTAACACAATGCTCAACTAGTGCATCACCAAGTTCAAGTGCAAAGATAAGGCCCGAGAGCCTCTTGTTCTCACTGACGACCTGCAGGATTTTTCAGTGCCAGGGATCTGAATGAGAGCATCAACTGCAGTGAGGCCGTCACTCACAGGGCTGCTCTCCAGCTGGAGACAAGCCAGAGATGCTCCGGATTTGCTGCTGTGAGATGTCACTCATTCTCCCTTGGAGTCGAAGCCCCCGAGGGAGTCAGGACCACCCGGGAAAGCGAACCACCACCGTTCCCCTCACACAAGCAGACCCTCACTGCACCTGCACCCTGGCCCACTTATTCAGATTGATGGGGGTGGCAGCTGGCGTGTTAGGCCTCCCAGGTGCCCCTCCTGCACCCGGGGCCTTCCTTGGTTGGAAGTGCACTGTGTCAGTTTCCTGTGGCTGCTGTGACAAAGTACCACAAACAGGTGGGTTGAAACAACAGAAATGTACTCTCTCTCAGGTCTGGAGCCAGAAGTCCAAGATCGGTGTCACTGGACCAACATCAGGCTGTCAGCGGGGCCATACCCCCTCCAGAGGCTCTCGGGGAGAATCCATTCCTCGCCTCTTCCAGCTTCTGGTGGCTGCCGGCATTCCTTGGCTTGTGGCCACATCGCTCCAGCCTTCAGCTTTTCAAATCCCACCCTGCTCCGTCTTCACACTGCCTTCTCCTCTGTGTCAGTGTGTCATCTCCCCCTGCCCACTTCTTCTAAGGATACTGTGATTACATTTAAGGCCTGCCAGATAATCCAGGCACTCTCCTCATCTCAAAATCCTTGACTTCATCACATCTGTAAAGACACTTTTTCCAAATAAGGCAACACTTACAGGTTCCAGGGATGAGGGCCTGCTATCTTTACAGATAATAATGTTTCCCTGCTGTCAGAGGACATTATTCAGCAAACTACATACTCTTTGGTTTTAATACCAATGTCATACTCAACAGCTACAGTGGGATAGAAGAAAAAAGGAATAAGATTCCAGTCACCAGTGACAAATGTGTTTTGAGCAATGATGACACTGGGCAGATGGTCCATGAGGCTGAGACGTAGAAAGCTGAAGATGGTAAGCAGAGAACAAAGTGTCTCCCAAGAACCCCACAGCCCCATGCTTTCAACATGAAGGTCACTGCGGGAGTAAGAAAGTTCAAGGTCAACAAGATGGGATGAAATGACAAGTGAGACTGTTCAGAAGGGAGAATTTGAGGATCAGCAGAAAGAAGGGGAGAAGTCTTAGCAGTGGAGGGGAGGCAGGACAGCTGCTGGGACTCCCTGGGGTGCTCCTGCATCTGGACCCAGCATCGAAGAAGTCAGCCAGCCGACCAGAAAGCGAGGTCCAGCATCGTCCACACGGCTGGTGCCAAAACTTAAGTGGCAGGTCTTAAAAAGCCGTTTTGAGCTGCCATGTGAACTAAAACCTGGGAGTTCTGAGCATTTCAGTAGGTGGACTGGAAGAAAATTGCGCTTTACCAGCTCCATAAACAAGTGGAACTATCATTCAGGTTCTGAAGAAAAAAGTTCTATCGAAAATTGACACTATATATAAATAAATAAATAATAGGTTATTGCCATAAAGAATGCCAGCCAGCCAATAAAAATCATGTTTTCAGAGAATTTTTTAATGCCATGAAAGTGCATGATATGTTTCTAGGTTTAAAAAAATTACCAAAGAGTATGAACAATATGATCCCAACTTTGTAAAAATATGCACACATATATATTCACATAGAGACCCAGGACACAAGGTAGGAAAATTTTAACAGAGATAATCTTTTGGGTGGTGAAATTTCATTCTTCATATTTTTATGCAATTTCCAAACTTTCTATCTTGGCCATATGTTAATTTCAAAACAAGAGAAACCACACTACATTGGCACCCAGTCTTCTCCATTTCTGCCTTCTATATTTCACTCCACTTGTAAGCCAGTAACTGTTCTCTTAAAAAAAGAAAATGAATTTTACTCCTTGCCTCTACCCTCCTGATCACTGGAATCTAAGCTAAAACTCAAAAGCTGGAAGCTGGTGACTTCTTGCTCACCAACAAAGTCAACATGGAAAAAAGTAGGAATATGCCTAATATAGTCAGCAAGTATGTTCCTCGGTCATTTATAACAACCATTGATCCTCTGTCAGGCAGAGTCCTAAAGTTCCCGGAGATTCGCTGGCTGGCGGATGGCATAATGCATTATGCTTCCCTCCTTGGGGGTCTCAATGTCATCTGAGGGATATCAGCAAGAGATTCAGTGCCTCCCTGAAAAAATCTCCACTGATTACTAGTTAATGAGATGGAACTGCTTTTTTTCCTTAATATGAATTTCTTTGAATCAATCCTTGAATTGCCCTGGTTGTCAGACATTAGTGTGAAGGTTCATTTAATGTTAGTTACTTGGCACCTCTGATTCAGCAGACCTGAGGTAGGACCAAGGACTATGCCTTGTCTCCATGCAGGCCACCCAAGTGTGGTAAGTATGGACCTCACACCACACTTTTCAAATCTCTGTTGTGCTGACAGATGGGTTTCTTAAATGTTAGTGGAAATGGTACCAAAGTATGTATTTGAAAACTTTTGCCTTGGAATTATGCAAAAGCTGTTGAAGGGAAGGTGAATTTTTATCTTACCTTTTGTTTCCCCCTTGAAAAAGTTCAATATAATATCATCTATTTATTGAGTCCCCACTGTGTAGGAATTGTGATAAGCATTTTTAAATTACCTTATTTAATTCTCATGGTGGCCCTATGGAGCAGGCACTACATCACCGTTTTATTGATGAGGCTCAGGACGGGCGTGCTCGAGATTATACAGTCACAGAGCGAGGCTGGAGAGGTGTTTTTTTTTTATTACATCTCCCTTGAAAATCCAAAGACTAAATATGTTTATTTCTGTTGTCCACTCTGTTGTTAAAGTTCATTCTTGGTAAAGGACATATTTCCTCATGAATAGCAGGCTACACATTTCGCTCTTTCTCTGTCAAAAAGGTGAAAAGTGAGCAGAGAAATAATTTATCTCAGCTGGAGGAAGAAAGGAAAGCTAACAGAACGCACACAGAGAACGTGGACTTTGCAAACAAGTTTAAGGGAAAGAAGCCTGAACACAAAGGACCCCACAGACAGGTCCCGAGTGGTCTGGCGCTCGTGCCAGGGCAGGTGGCAGTGGCGTAAAGGAGATGGGTGCAGGTTCCAGAAGCACCCAGCTGAGAACAGGCTCCAGTTCCTGGCTTCCTGACCCCGCTGTGAAGATGAGGGAACGCAGCGCTCCTCGGGGAAATTCTTTAAAAACACCGAATATACCCGGGAACAACGCAGAGCAAAGCGTCTGGAGACAGGAGGAAAACGCTCACCTAAAATTAAGGATTTGGCACGTCAATCACCGGGAAAAGCTTTGTGTGGGAGCATCTCAGAGGGACTCGGGACCAAACGGGTTGAGTGACCAGTGGCACCGTCTTAAAAAAACGGCAGCAAAACCCACCAACACGGCACGAGGACATCAAGGGAACTGAGGTCAGAAGAATCCATCAGCCTCCATTCAACAATGGAAACGCGCGCATACCTCCCGGAAGCAGATCTTAGGGCTCCACCCTCAATGCATCCTCTTCCAGATGGACGTCATTTCCATGCTTCTCTGACACCCAGCCTGCAGGACCAAATCGTGTTCTCCTGTTTCTTGGCCAACGGCCTTAACACCTGAGTTCATGACACATTGCCCCCACAGGACCTGTAAGAATGAGCGAGAGAAGGCAGAAAGGTCGGCACAACCCGGGAAAGCCTCCGCTAGAAGCTTCTTGGCTCACGAAGTAGATCACCAAGTTACAGTAACAGAATTCCCATTGCTGATTTTTTTAATCCACGCTGATTTGTAAAATTAGAGATATTTAGAGGCCTTGAAGTCATTTTTAAATGTCAAAATGCAAGGATATAATGACATGTCTTCTGGCATCACTGCCTCTCCTAGGAATCCTAGCAATTTCTCTTTTTTACATTTACATGTCTATTTTACTTTTTTTTTAGATGTGTCTTGTCGTGAACTGGTAAATTTCCAAATAGCACAAGTGTTTAAAGAATCTTTGCTATGGAATACGATCCCATGTTCTTTCATTCCTGGTGGGGAGCTTTCTAAAGAAGCCTGATGTTAGTTTCAACCACATTTTTTAGAACCTACTATTTCCGTAGAACTGTGTAGGATGCCACACAATGAAAAAGTAAGCCCTGACCTCAAGGAATTTACACTCGATGCTGTCTTGGTTGCCACTAATAACTGTGATCTAATTGGGCAAGCCAGACAACAGCATATACAAAGAAAAAGACAGAAAGCAATATTAATAGCCAAGTGAATGGTACGGCTGCTCAGACCTCTAGGACTTAGGAAAGGAAAACCCCAGCAAGCGGAGCTGGTTAGGGAAGACTTCTGTCACTGGGAATATGTGAGCCACTCCCGCTTCCAGCCCCATCCCCTTCCAGCTCCTCCCTCCTACTATGATTTGAATCTGCTTCCTAAAACTGCTGTAAATATGCCATTTTTCTGCTCAAATACTTGCACCATTTTCTGTTGTCTACAGAGATAAGCTACTTATCCTGACCTATGAGGCTCTCTGGATGGGGCCCTGCCCCTGGTTTTCCAAGGAATCCTGTCACTCCACTTCACCGCCTTTGAACATCAGTGTTTCTGCATATTCTTCTCGAATGGCCTAGAGCACCATTCTTCCTCGTCCTCGTCCTCCACCTTCATCCCTCAGCACACTCCAAGATCTCCCCTACCTTTGAAATCAGACTAACACACTTCCTCTGCTGTGTCAGCACAGGCCATGGACACACTTCATATTTGACCTGCAGTGATTGTGTTTGCCTCCCCTTTGAGCCTGTGGAGGGGTGTGTGCATGTGTGTGTGCACATATACATATATCCAGCATGGCTGGGCAGGTGATAGATGTTCCAGGTATTCAAAAATGTTTCTCAAATGAATACTGATCAGAGAGGAATCTGAGCAAACCCTGGAGGATGTTGAAAAGCTGAAGAAGGAGACAGGACATTCAGCTCTGAGATCAGGCTGGGTGCTGGAAGCACGAATTCTCTCCCAGTGCTCAGGTGGGAGAGACCGAGAGAGGGCTTCCCTAGCAAAGGGAAATAGGAGACGAGCTTGGAAACTCCTGTTGGATTCAAATTCTGAAACACCTTGAAGGCCAAGTGAAGGAACATGAACTTTACCTTTTATGCGAAACCTGCACTGAAGTTTTTAAGCAAAGGTGTGGTGTGGTAAATGTAGTATTAGAAGGATGAAATTAGCCATAATATACCACGGATGGGGCATTATTGCAATCGCACTGTCATGAGTAGAGAAGGCTAGAGTCAGTGATGAGGGATTGTAGGAAATTACAGTCGATTTATACCTGATTTTTGCCCTATGGACAATGTCTCAGCAAGCTGTTTCTGTACACCGAGGGCACCCCTGTGTGAGCTCTGGTGAAAGGTTGATGACAAAGCCAACATAATGTGTGTTTTGAATAAGAGGGGAAAATGTATTTACAATAAAATATGGCTTTCACCATCCTGATTACTATTCCCATTGCTGTTTCAACGTTGGACAATTTAATTTAATTTTCTTTCCAGAGTTGTCAAAACCTTTCCTTATTTATTGGCCAGACCTCTGGATGTACTGCTGCAATGCACACGTTTCCATTTTGAACAATTTGATTTTGACAGGGACAATATTCGGATATATGTTCTTTGTTTATAGAAAGATCCAGTCAGCCTGTGAGGGCAACAGAGGACAGGCGTGTTTGTTCCGAGAGGCAGTGTTGTAAACCAGCGCACAGTCCATTGCAGTTACACGCACTTAGCTCCAACAAGGGGCTAGGAGGGCAATTTTTCCAACACAAAGTAATCACAATGAGTCCACGGCTGGATCCAGAGAGCTAAAACATAAACATCAAATTTATGTAGTGTATTTAAGGGCTTTCTTTACATGTCAGGTACCATTTATCATCAGAGTACATATTTAGAAAACTTTTAAAATGCCTATCAGCTACCTGATCGACTGACTGTAATCGTGCTCCTGAAATTACTGTCGTCCATCTTGAATACATGGGGGTTTAGGTATTTTTAAAAATGAAAATGTATTTTATGTTTCCAGTGGAGCAAAGCAGCTTCTCTGATCCCTCTTGGTCTGTCCTATTAATCCATGTAAATCAACACGTAGCCTTGGCTCCTTTACAAGGCATGGCGACAATTGTGGCATGAACATGTGATCAAACAAAACAGATCCAGCCTTGAAGTGATACTTGGCAATGGTTCAAGACCACTTCACTGTCTGTGCAAAGTTACTGTGACATTTGCCTCACTGGCCAATTCCATCTTCCTCTTCAGAATCCCCCCAAGGGGACACCTTACTAACCGGAGGAGTTCAGCCTGGTGGATTTTGGCACTGTTTGCCTGGAAGCACCAAAGAACCTAGGATGTGAAGGGAAATAAAAGGACAGAGAGGTGACCCTCTCTTTGGAATATGATATTTGAAGGGTCCCTGACTGAGGGTTAGCGTGTGTGTGTGTGTGTGTGTGGCTTTGGGGAGGGGAGGATGGAGGGAATAACTAACTGCCTCTCGCCCCATCACACAGAAGTTAGAAGCTCTTTTTGGTTGTTTGGATTCATTCACTAGGCTTGTTTCTTAGGGCTAAGGTGGAGAACTCCTGTGAGGCATTTTATGCTGAGGTAAGTTTTATAGAGGTAAAAACCTATGTATATATTTCTACATTCCTATTTCTGTGGACTAATATAAAGAAGAACCATTTTTTCTTTTTTATAGTTTTTTTTTTTAAATCAAATTCCAAAACAGCCTTTCTGAAGCCCCAAAGCACAGAGCATAAACTGTAACTGTATTTGACTAAATCTAGCCAGTCTGATGGTCTGGCTATCGTGTCTGGAGAGCATTTAGAGTTAAAGTGACAAGAGGAGCACTAGCAGTTCAGTATTTTGTTAAAAGGAGCATTTTTGTCTTGGGCTCTCCCACTAGGTCTTCAATGTCTCACAGTCATACCTGCTTTGTATGACATGCAGGATAAGTTGGCCACCGTGTGACTCTTGGTTCACATTTTAGAGGTTTGGCACCATGCCAAGGGGCAGAATAATCCAGTGGCTAATACTATGTGTGTTGGTCTAATTTGAAAAGATATTTGCACCCCTATGTTCATTTCAGCATTATTCATAATAGCCAAGACTTGGAAACAACACAAGTGCCCAGTGACAGATGAATGGATTAAGAAGGTGTGGTGTATATATACAATGGAATGCTACTCAGCCATAAAAAAGATGAAATCTTGCCATTTGTGACAACCTGGGTGGACCTTGAGGGTATTATGCTAAGTGAAATAAGTAAGATGGAGAAAGCCAATTGCCATAAGATTTCACTCATATGTGGAAGATAAACAAATGAACAAACACATAGATATGGAGAACAGATTGGTGGTTACCAGAGGGGAAGGGGAGTAGGGGGAAAGCAAAAGGGATAAATGGGGACATTTGTACAGTGACAGATAAAAGCTAGACCTTTTTTTGTGGTGGTGAACACAATACAGGCTACATGGAAGTCGAAACATAATGACGTAACCTGAAATTTATCTAACATTGTAAACCAATGTGACCTCAATAAAAAGAAAAAGAATATGTGTGTTGGTGTCAAAATGACTTAGACTCAAACTCTAGCACCATTTACCCGCTGTGCACCTTTAGGGAAGTTACTTAATCACTCCGAATCTCAGTTTGACCATCAGCAAATCAGGTCTAAAGCTTGTACCTACCTCAGAGATTAGAGAGGATGAAACATGGAAATGCATGCCAGGAGCATGCAGCGAGTGTACTCAGTGACTCAGCTCATAGAGTCAGGTCTCCTGTGGCTTCAACAGGTGGCTATTGAGCCCATAGAAGTCACAGCTACGGGCCCATTCAGAACAGAGATGACAATAAAACATGGACCAGCCATCTCAGTCATCCACCTCTAGCTGATTCTAATTTGACCGATGGTAAGAAACAGAAAATCTCATCTCTAACAGTCCCCTCACTTGAAAAGTTCAAGCTTACTTTGGAGGGGGAGTTAACAAAATCTGGAATGGTGTTCCTGGGCCTCATTTGTGATGGATGCCTATGTAACACACGTGATGACGTGCATTATTACCTGTGAATGAAAAAGTAAAGCATCAGCTGATAAGCCGGGTGCAGTAAACAGAAGCCTGTTTTTGTCAGAAGTTCATCGTGAACAGGTGCGTAACTGTTGGCCTGAGCTAAGTCTACAAAGGAGCATGTGTCGAATGCCCTCTTTCTAGAGCTCTGCTGTTAGTCTTCTGGAGGGTGTAGATATTTCCTTTAAATTAGTCATATTCTTTAAACCTTCATTAAGAAACATTAAGTGTTACACCATTTTAATAAATAAACAGCATGATGACTAAAACCCTGGACTTTAGAGGCAGACAGATCTCATTTCTGGTCTAGGCTCGACCACTGACCAGCCAGATGTGCTCGCCAAGCCTCAGTTTGTCTGTAAAGTTGGAATATCTGCCTCCTGGGATAGAGGTGCACCCCTTCACACAGCACCTGGCAGAGAGCAAACACCCGTAAATGGTGGTCACCAGTGTTGTTATTCCTATAGCAAATTAAGTTTAATATAAATGGAAAGTCAGCACTGGAAGGAGGAGGGGGTGGACTGTGATTTTAGAACATTTCAGAACACATTTTTAACCAACAAATAGTTTGGGGAGATTTATGCAAAGGAAACAGAATAATTAAAGACAGTATATTATTCCTTATGTAAATGGACTACCATATTTAACAAAAGAGATTGTTGAATAATACTGCATTAGGTAAGAAACACACGACAGTATGTGCCTTGATGGCATGTTAGCTAATTAACTTGGCTGTTTTTGACAAACCAAAGCCAGTGAGTGTGCGCTCCATCAAATATGTGCTCTTCTGAACCTAAACACCCAGTGCCGCATTTTACTCTCTGGTTTACAGAAGCGAATATCAAGGAGAAATGTGTTTGTTTTGAGTCTTTCGTTCCAGGTAGAAGTGGAATGCAGAATGTTTGCTCTGGGGAAAACAATCTAATTTCATTAGTTGGTGGTCATTTAAAAAAGAAAACAAAAGACTTGAATGAATTCAGTGTGTAGTGTGACAAAACTGCCAAAATAGAAACATGTGATGCACTTCTTGGGTTCTAAAGACCCAACTGTTTTAACTCTTCAGTCATTAAGTCATTCATTCAAGGTGACATTAGGGACTCAGACAGGACGCAGCCTCGCCGCAGGGAAGGGGGTACAAACTGCTTCCTGCATTTCCTACGAGAGCCCACCATGGATGCCTCTGCATCTACCTTTCCACCACTGAGTCTGGAAATACTTTATGCACACAAAACAAATTATGTGCACCTGGTAAAGGAAGGAAGGAGGATGGAAGGGAGAAAAGGAAGAAGAGAAAAATAGGAGGAAGGAACGGAGGGAGAGAGGAGGGAGGGTGGAAGGAAGGAAGGACACATTTTCTTTGAATTTCCTTAGTCGACCCAGGGACAGCAATCAGGAACATCCTGCTTAATCCGAAATGACACTAGGATTCCAGATACACTTTGGGCGGCTGGGACAAGATAGAAATAAAGATATTCCCTTTTGGTTCCTCAAAGAAATTACAAAATAATGTTAAAAATCACACATATAATATAAACCGTGTTATATCAGTGTTTGACTTTATAAAGTAAAATTGCAATTGTAAAGTTATAGCGAGCAGAAAATTCCTGCTCCGGCCTCATGAGGCCCCCATGGGGAGAGGAGCCTGCAGAGGGCTGGTGAGGAAAGGTGGAGGGCCGAGACCCTGGCTGGAGGAAAGGCCCCGTGCTGGAGACACTTGCGAGGACAAGAGAAGATGGAGACTCCCATGAATGCCATTGGGTTTTCTCAGCAGAGGTGGGTGCGCTGTGCCCACAGGACAAAAGCAGTGCCATTTTGTGATGGGACTGATCCGAGAGGGAGGAAAAAAGACAACTTCCAGAACTGCAGCGAGTGTAATGAAGCAAGTTAGCAAAATCTTCAGCCAACGTGAATTAGCTAGCACAACTTCGGGGATCAAAAATTCGATGACGTGGGGGATCTTTGTACAACCAACAACTAAATTCGTGTCTTGTATTCAGTCTAATTCCTGTAATGCTGTAATCTTCCCAGAGGGCTTGTGAAGTAGGATGTGCTTGACCCAGAGCTAGCCCACAACTCACCGACGGTGGAGCTGCCCAGGTCCTGCCCTAAAGCCATCTGAACCCATGGAATGGGAAACTGTGTTAAGCAGGAGGGAGGGCTCTCAGGTAGAAAGTGGGATGGTCTGAGTGTTGCCACAGAGTTTCTGTGTGCCTTGGGCACCTCACTGACTGAGCTGGGCTTTTATTTCCTCGTCAGTCCCCTAGGAAGTGTTGGCTCTAAAGACCTGCTCAGAAATAACTTGCATAGAGAATATGAATCCTAGCCTCACATCACAAGTGTTAAGAAATCTCTTTCTTGATTTTTATTGTCATCTAAATTCTGACTTCTACCCCTGCCCCACCAACGTAGTCAATATTTAATTTGTTCTCATTAAATGTATTCTCCCTTGGGCTATGCAAAGTCCCCGGGGTGCGCCATAGTGCCAAGGCATCCTCAGCCAGCCCCGCTTACCATGGAGATGCTTGGTGTCCCAGGCAGCACGGTACTCCAAGTCTGGCCTCTGTGATTCTATGCCATGCTTGAGGTACAGAGAGTTTGACAAGTCAGAGAACTCAATTCCTGGGGTCTTCCCGTTTTAGTTACACCAAGCAACCACGCC
The DNA here is from genome assembly GCA_031878705.1 of Tapirus indicus. NCBI lineage: Eukaryota > Metazoa > Chordata > Mammalia > Perissodactyla > Tapiridae > Tapirus > Tapirus indicus. Next base: position 3,223,611 of record CM062923.1, on the reverse strand, counting down.
CACTGAGGCTGCCACTGTTCCAGAGGACTGCCACCATCGCAGATGACCACCAGTGAAGGGCCTGGGGTCTCCTCTCTCTTCGATCCACCTTCATCCCTTCTCTGCCCTAGACAACAAGCGCATCTCCCTCCAGGACCCAAGTACGCTCTTGTCAGCAGTAAGTTTAGACCTTACAAAGACAGGAGGTAAAGTATTTGTGGACGGAGTCTGCACTGGGCCCACGGAGTGAACCTGAGCAGGGCCAAGTGGTCACAGGGGAGCTTGGCCACCTCCTTGAAAGAGAGACAGGGACAATCCACAAGAAGGATGAACACGAGTGAGGATGTTGATAAATTATCCCCACACCTACACTCCTTGAGCACAGACCAGCTTATTTAATTCCAGAAATAAGGCAAGAAAGGAGATCATTCACATGACAGGGAATAACTCTTGCATTAAAGTGCAGCCTCAAACCATCCAGAAAATGAACAATCAGGCCACCAATATCCAAAAGTGAACACACTACTCTTCAATCCATGGCCATTCCCTGTTCAATGAAAAGACCAGTGGCTTTTGGGGGATTCTTTAAAATAATCTACAAAGGAGAAAGAAAAATAGGAAGGCATAAAAAAATTCAATTATTCAATCACTATTTTGCTATGAGATTTCCTTGATGAAGACAAGTCCAAGAAAGTATAAAATTATATGATCATATAGTACCCTCTGTGGTTTCAAATGTGACACCTGTGAAAAAATCAATATGCTAAAAATATCTGCTGATATAGGTCCTGGCAGACACATGCATATGTGAACATGCATCTATAAGGTATTGTTTGGGTTATCTATCGCTGTGTAACAAACTCTCTTACAACCCAGTGGCCTCAAACAGTAACCATTTTGTTATCTTCCACAATATTTGGGTTGGCTGGGCTCAGCTGGAAGGTTCTCTTGGTTCATGTGGTGTCAGCTGTGGTTGCAGGCACCTGGGGGCTCCACTGGGCTGGACCATCTGAAATGACCAGTCATCCTCCCAGAGCCTTGGAAGGGTCTGCTGAAGACTGGGCTCTGCTGGGACAGTGGGAGAGCTGGCCTCTCTCTCTTCCCACAGAATTGCAGGGCCCCTCCCTCTCCATGTAGACTTTCCATGTGGTCTCATTAGGTAACTACATTTCTTAAATGGTGAATCAGACCTTCTAAGACCTCACAAGCAGAAGCTGTCCAGACTCCTTAAGGCCTAGGCCTGGGACCTGCACAGTGACACTTCTGACACATTCTATTTGTTAAAGAAAATCTCTGATTTAACATAGAAGGACACTATAGAAGGATATGAAAGCCAGGGTCACTGGGAGATGCCTTCGGAGACCAGCTACCATGGATACAACATGAAATTAGACGATGACCCACTCTATTAAGTAAATCGCCTGAAAGTTAAAGAAGCTCCTAAGAATTTTTAAAGTACATGATTTTCCTGATTAGCTTAAAGGGAAAATTGCTAAAGCATGAAATTTTTAGACCAGCAAGTAAACACATCCAAGCTTGGCTCCCACTTTTGACTGCATTTTACTTCACATGGAAGCTACATCTCTTGAGAAAAATTCAATGAAACTATATTTTAAGGAACTATCTTGTCCTGATAAGAATGCAGCTCTGATAGACACATAAGGGTCCCTCAGGACAGAGGAAGGAACATCCATTCTAGTGCCTCAGAGTATTTTTGTTTGTTTTGTTTTGCCTGTTTTTGATGAAAATACACTCAGCAGGGCTCCAGTGGTGATAAACATACTTTGCATTATTACCCATTAAATAAAAGATACTCTTTAGAATTCAGTAGCGTTTTGTCACCAAACAATGGATGCTGGCCCTAGTACCAACCGCTGTTCTGGAGGCTGCGACTGCCCCGTTGTTTTCATCAGGCATTCATTAAGCCCTACAGAGTGCCAGATATGGAAGAGAACACAACCAGAAGGAACATGTACAAGCAGGAGACAAACCCAGGGTGTTTTTAATCTTATAAACAAAACATTATATTAGCAAATACCTAAGTGAACATTGTAATTTAATCATTGGAATAATTTCGCCAAACAATATTCAAAAATCCTACCAGGAAACTGGAAATTACAGAGAATAAAACTTTACACTATCAATTATCCCTTCTCTCTCCTTTACACTCAGCTTCGTGATTTGAAACAGACCCCTCCCGTCAGAGTTCCAGCACGCTCAGGCGTCTCCCGTTAACAAAAGGAAGACAAGAACACTGTCCTGAGACTCACAGCCCTTCTAGAAGCTGTCGCTGTTCTCGTCTTCACAGGCAAACCCTGTCAAGCCTCTAATTGTCACCATTTCCTCACATCCCACTAACGCCACCCCCGCTCAGTCCATCTCCAGTGGCCTCCAGTCACTGAATTCAAGGTAAGGCTTTCACCTCTCATCGTGCGTGACCTGCAGCACTGCCTCCTCCCTGAAGCCCTCCTTCCTTTGGCTCTGAGACCCCTTCTCTTCCTGTCTCCCCCATAGGCTCATTCTCCTCCACTCTGTGTCTTAACTCTGGGCCTACCTCTCTCCTCACTTTCTTTCTCCCTGGCCGTCCCATGCAGACCTACAGCTCCGCTCACCATCTACACACCCTGAACACCCACAATGCAAACTTCGTCTCTACTCAAGAGCTTGCTCTCCAGACTTGCACTAGACTGTTTGACATGGCTACTCCCACATCTCAAGTCACCTAGAGACCAGCATCTCCCACACCAGACCCATGTTCTTCCTCACAACCTTGCTCCTTCCCAGTCTTCCCAGCCTCTCCCAATGGCAGCATCTATCTACACACACTAGAAATCTACACATCATCCCAGATACCTTCCTCTACCTCAGGCCCTAATCAATTCACCACCAAACTTGCAGGTTTACCTCCTAAAATCACTCTCAAATCCATCAATTCTCTTTATTTCCACCACCCCTAGTCCAACCTGCCCTCATCTTTCACCTGAATGGAGACCAAAATCCTTTGAATTTTCAGTTCCTCCAATGCACTGCTCTCCCTTCCTTCTGTCAGGACTTCTCTCTGCTCACACTTCCACTTTGTTAACTCACCTTCATCCTCATCCATCAGATCTCAACTTGAAGGTCGCTTCCTCCATGACCTTCCCTCTTGACCATATATAGATTATACCACCTTTGTCTCACTCCATTGCATTAGTTACAGACTGCAATTAGGCATCAAGGTCATTATTTGATTAATGTCTTCCTACCCTGCTTGACCGTGAGTCCATTAGAACAGAGCCCCTTAAGTCCTCATTGCTTAGCACAGTGCCTTTTGCCCAAGAAAAACTCTAAACAATCTTTAAATAAACATTTGTTTTAAATAAATATTTGTTAAATAAATAAATGTTTGTCGATGGATGATGGGGATGAGTCATATTCTGAAAAAAGTGTTACCACAAAAAATACTGTGTTTCACCCATAAAATGTGTGACTCCACTGTCCTGCCTTAAACAGAGCATATCATGAACTTAATTGAGTCTGTTTAAGAATACAGTCTCTTCAAACGAATTCATCATTAAGCTTTTCAGGGTGCCATTCCCTTTCACTGACTTTTGAAAGCTCTGTATCCTGACCCTAGCAAATGCATATATGAACATACAGGCCCATGAAACGTGACACACACCTTTAGCCAGCGCATTCCTGGACCCCCAGTGAAGAACTCCTGTTCCAGTGTCTTAGAAGAGTCACCCTCAACAGCAAATATGACTGCCCAGGACTCCAGCAGCTACAAGAGTTGGGAAGGTTGGGTTGAAATTGTCTTGAAGCCAGGACCTGGTTTTATGTTGCTTTCAGCTCCTAAAATGAGTTCTTTTCACCTAATTTGCCTTTTTCTCATTAAAAATCAAAGGCAGCGAAAGATTTCAACTCAGAGATCTGATTAGTGGGGTTTTATTTAACAATCACACAGCTTTCAGAATACAGATCATGTAAGTAACCCTAAACCACACACAAGAAAATGATGCACCAACTCTTAAAAGTGAGAATTAATCCAATGGAATGCTTTTGAGTGTGATAGACCCTATGTAATATTTGATGACAATGGTTATTTTATCAAGAAACAATTTTAATTGTTTCTTGAATGAAACAATTGAAAAAGAAAAAAAAAATATGTACCTTGGACTTGCTGATCCAAGGTCCTCCATGCATAGGGAAGCTGTTAGTTGTTATCAATCCTGCAAATAAACCCGCTGATGAGAAAGTCAGTTCTATTACTTGCTAAATGGGTCATTTGTGGGAAGCGCTAGGAGCCTCTTATAGTGTTTGCCTCTTAGAGTCTGAGGATTGGAAATAATGTATAAAATTTCTAGCACAGTGCTTGGCTCAGAATAGGGATACAATGAAGATTAGCTATTATTTACACTTGCTAGTTAGTTTTCACTCTAAATAATCCATTCCAAATATCACTTCACTATTAATTGTCTATTAAGCTAAATAGCCTTGGAAAGAAAATATGAAAAAAATTCATTCCACTTTCTTTACCAAAAAATGCAAATTAAAAGCAACTATCAGAGGATAAATAATTTTCTCACACACAAAAAAAATATATATAATATAATGTTATATATATATATATATATATATATATATATATATGCCAGTTAAAGGAACCAGATGAAAGAATTCATGGGTAATATTTTTAACCAGATGTGGAAATGAAAATATGAGAGGGAGAGTGCTCCTCTCCAATAGTCTCTAAGACAGGAAAAGCTGTCAGCAAAATGAGATGGGGAAATGGTGAGATAAAGAAAACATGATATTATTGTGTAAACTGTCAAATTATGGCTTCCTTGGCTTTTCATGTGAGTTTGGAGAAATTACTAGTATGCTGGTAAAAATGCATAACAGCAGGAGAACAAACGTGAAAAATGTTGTTTGTGTACTGTTTGACAACATAATATTTCAGAGGGCAAAGGGGACATCTCAGCCACATTGGAAAAAATGCCATTTCTTTACCTGGCTGCCGTGTGCTCTTGTGCTCGAGTCTATCAGCCGGGGGAGCGGGGCGCAGTGGGGCTGCTGCCAGGTTGTGCTCCTCTAAGAAAATGCATTTTTTTTCTTGAAACTTAAAGAAACACCAGCAGCTTCATGACTGAAGTCTGGATCATTGGTTCATTTAACAAAAAATAAAAATAAATTTTTCAAAATAACAAGTTGGGAAGGCTGCAAATCAGCTGACGTGCACTCTTCAGAATGTCCATCATGAAAGACAAAGCAGCTGAGGAACTGTTCTAGATTAAGAGAGACCAAGAGACATGACAGCTAAGTGCAGTGCATGGTCCTTGACTGGATATGTTTAAGTCAGCCTTAAGGACATTATTGGATCAACTGGGGAAATATATTAAATAGTTGTATTATAATAATGCTAAATTCCTGAGTGTGACAGAATAATGCTCCCCCACAAAAGATGCTCAAATCCCAATCCTCAGAACCTGTGAAAATGTTGGGTTGCATGGCCAGGGGGAATGAAGGTTGAAGGTCAACTGACCTTAAGCTAGGGCTGGCTTCTGGATTATCCATGTGGACCCAATGTAATCACAGGAGATTCAATGTCGGGGTGATGTGCTGTGGGAAGGACTCCATCAGCCAATGCTGGCTTTGAAGATGGAGGAGCCCTGAGCCAAGAAATGCAGGCGGCCTCCAGAAACTGGAAAACTAAGGAAACAGCTTCCTCCCGGAGCCTCCAGATGGAGCACAACCCAGCTGACACCATGAGTTGAGCCCAGTGAGGCCCATGTCAGACTTCTGAGGTCCAGAATTGCAAGATAATAAATTTGTATTGTTTTAAGCCACCAAGTATGTGGCTATTTATCACAACAGCAAGTGTAATAATTTTGTTGAGATTATGTAGGAGGATGTTCTTGTTCTTAGGAAATACACGTGGAAGTATTTAGGACTAAAATGTCATGCTGTCTGCGACCATCTCACAAATGGCCCAGCAGGAAAATAAAGAGGGGGATCAGACACAAATATGATAATATGAGAACAACTTGTCAATCCCAATGAAAAGATTGTGTTCATTATACCAGCAACTTTCTTGGCGGAGGAGAAGTCTACAGTTTTCAGAATAAAAGTTTGAGGCATAAAAAAAAAAAAGAAGAAGAAGAAAGATGGTAAGATCATGTCAGAGTTCAGCCAGAAAGAAGATTTTAATCAGTTAGCAAAGTCTACCATTGGCAAAGGAAGAGAGGTGACATTCTACTGTGTGTTTGAAGATCCCAGACAATCTAATGGGGGAAATGTGATTATACAACCACAGATCCCCAGCAACCTCCCCCTCCCCAGCAGAAATCAGAAGTTTTATTTTCTGGAGGGTAATAGAGTATCTTGGGCAGGGAGCACCGGGTAGACTTGAGGATGAAAATATCATGCAGAAAATGGGGATCCAGTGAATGCTTACTTGATGCTCAGTCTCCACTTTCTCCCCCATGGAGCCCTGAACCCTGGCAGCAGGCTCATACACTCTGAAGTATCTGACCAGCTGAGAGGAAGACCTCACAACGCTGTCGGTAGGGGTCCCTCCAAACTGGCCATCAAGACCACCCTGCAGTGAAGACCACCCAGGAGCACATAGCTTTCAATCATCATCTTAGTGCTACACTCTGAAATATGAGTAGTCATCCGACATTTGAGAAATATTTTAATATGAAAGACACAGTCCAAAATAATGCAAACTTTGTCTTGCAAACATTGAAAACATTTCCTAAGATTTTATTAACAGTATCAGAGAACAAGATCGTGCATCCATAAAATAGACTATTAAAGAATTTCTTTAAAAGGGAATATGTGGAGAACAAAAATATTTTGAGAATAAAAAATAGCTCGTAGAAATTGATAATATGAGAGCAGAAAATTAAACATTCAATGAAAGAGTTGGAAGATGGAGTGGGAAAAATCTCGCAGCAGAGGAGTCCCTGTGGCTCTCCATTTTCCTGTTTCCACGGTGACCAACCACCTTCTTATCCCCCTATTTCAACATGATCACAATCTAAATGCTCTGGCCTGGGGGCTGACAAGAGTCCCTGTCTGGGGAATGGGGGGGTCTAGAACCATCGGACCAGCTACAACCAGTGCAAGAAGCATGAGGCCAACTGAGGACCAAGCTCCCGGTAGGAGCTAAAGTGTGAAAACCGTATCCCAAGTTTGGAAGAAGAGTAGAGGAAACGCTCAAGGAGGGGCCCTGGGGACCAGCCCACAAAGGTTCTCTAAGGCGTTAGGGGGTGGACGTGGGCAGCCCTGAGGGTCGATGGTGACCCGCCACCAGCCCCTTGAATGGGGCAGCTTATGTGGGTAGCTCTTCCGTCTCTGCTCAGTCTCTGATCTGATCCATTGTTTTAGTTGTAAGGTTAAACCATCAAAAGTCAACCTGATTTCAGCCACTTTCATCCCAATATCATAGGACATTTTTAAAATAAATTTTCCCTTAAAGCAAGAAATCTTAAATATATTAACAAACATGTCTCCATCCTAACTTTATTGCAATTAACAGTTTACTCTCTGGGACCCTTCCTACAGGGACACAGTTTCCCTTTTTGCTGACATCTGCTCAAAAACATAGGCACTACTTCAGTTCACATTTAATGTTTCTACTAGGCCCCCGGAATTTTAACTGGCATTGCCAAAAATAAAATGGTCAGTTATCTTCATATTTGGAATGCATTCCATCTTATCCATTGGTGATAATTAACATTTTCATTTAACAAGGATCTGTCATTAATAAGTATCATATTCCCATTTCATAATTATTTTTCCAATTAAAAACCATTTCTAATTTGTCAAGTTGGTATGAATTACGACAATGTCCACATTAAGTAAAAACCATTTGCAATTTTCCTAATTGCAGAAGTAATCACAGTAACAATTCAAAGCTAAACTTTGCATTACTTTATAACCAACACTTAAATTTCATTTATTTGATGACATTTCCTAAATATTCTCTCATTTTATACAGTGCAAGACATTGCCATCAAAAATGGGTATTGCTAGGGCCAGCCCGATGTCACAGTGGTTAAGTTTTCGCTCTCCACTTCAGCGGCCCAGGGTTCACAGGTTCGGATCCCAGGTGCAGACAGACGCACCGCTTGTTAGGCCATGCTGTGGTGGCGTCCCATATAAAGTAGAGGAAGATGGGCACGGATGCTAGCCCAGGGCCAGTCTTCCTCACACACAAAAAAAAATGGGTACTGCTAACAAGCTAAATTTTGAAAATTCCTCTCTGGCTCTCAGCCTGCCTATGAAATACAGGGTCGAACAAGGGGTCACCCACATCCCTTCTGGTTGCAGCATTTGGCAATTCTCTTCCTACTCCCACTCCAAGTTTTCCAAGTTTTCTCAATGCCGAGGCAAGGAATCCCCAAAAGTGAAAAATAATTTCTCACGGGGTTCCGATTTGCTCTAAAAAATCTTCAATACAGAAAAGGTGCAGAGAGCAGTTGCCCACTCCAGCGCCCAGGCACTTGCTCTGGCCTCAGGGTTACCAGATGGAGCAAATAAAAATCCAGGATGCCCAACATGGGACATGTTTATACTAAAAAATTACTCATCATTTATCTGAAATTCACATTTAACTGTGTGCCTATGTTTTATCTGGACCAAGATTTCACCATTAAAGACAATGCTGGAACATCTGCTTCTAGCCCTGAGAAAGGGACACGGTCCAGGCCTGCACCCCGTCATAAACTGGGCAAATGGTGTAAAACAAGTGTTTCTGATGTTGGACAAGCACAGAAGTGTTCCCTGAGAGGGGGAAACAACTTAGGGAGAGGGAACCCCAAAAGCTAGATGGGAGTAGAGGAGCAGAGGGAGCTGGAATTTGCAGTGCTGAGTCGGGATAGGAAGGCACCAGGCAGGGTGAGCTCCAGAAATCTGCATGAAGTCCCCTGGAGGATCTTCCAACCTGTATACCCTGCACAGGGGGACACTCCCTGAGACCCAGGAAAGAGCTGCCTGGGAAAAAAAGCAATTCCCAGGGAGCTGCAGGCCAAGAAAATCTCCAGAGCTCACCCGGGGCCGGAAGAGGAGTTCCTACTATCCGCAGGGAAGACGTCACTGAAGACAACGGGAATTCAGGAGGACCCCGAGAGGCCGTTGCAGTAGCAGCTCCAGAGTGGCCCTCTACCCCTGACTGCTGGCGCTTACAGGACTTGGAGGAGGCCCCTTCGACCCAGCTCCATGACAGCCCCTCCTACTGTCAGCCCTGGCTGCAAAAGAGCCAGCACTGAATGCCTTGGATCCTGGTGCCGTCTCACCAGCACATTCCACCAGATTGCCACGGTGACTGGTGTGTCCTCTGCACCCTCTCGTGGGACATAATTTTTGGTGGGCTGCCTGGCCTCACCCATTATGTGCATTCCAGGATGCCCACTCCTGAGCCTTTCATCCTGCTCTCTTTCACTAGGGGTCCAACGTGGGGTCCTCAGTGGAATTTTCTTCCATGTCACGAGGATCTAGTCTCCTTTTGTCTAGCAGATCCAATCCTAGATGTAAGTTGGGCAAAGCAAACTGGAGCAGGTCCACCTGCTTCTTGACACTTGGACTCATCACTGTGTTCACATTCCCATTGGGCTGAAGCCAATTACGATGGCTCTTCCCTCTGGGGTGTGACGGAGCCTGGAAGAACGAGGGGTTGAAAGGAGGCCAGTGTGGCAGGGATGGGGGTGAGGCTGAGAAGGACCCTGCTGTGACTATTGAGCTTGGTCTTCACCCAGAGGCCAGGGAGAAGCACTGAAGGGATGACAAGTTCACACTTGTGTTTTGAAAATGTCCTCCCACAACTAGAAGGATGCACAACTATGACATACAACTATCTACCGGGGCTTTGGGGAGAAAAAAAGCAAAAAAAGGAGGAAGCTTGGCATCGGATGTTAGCTCAGGGCCAAGCTTCCTCAAAAAAGAAAAGAAAATGTCCTTCCTTCCCTCTGAACTGATCTTCCAATCACCCTTCAAATCCCAAAGCCATCCCAAGCTTCCCTGACCTCCACCCAGATAAATCCCCTATTAGACATTCTTATGGCCCCATGAAGCTCTCGTTATAGCATTTACATTTCTACATTTATTTACTTGTTTGATGAATGTCTGTCTAGGGTATAAACTCCTCAAGGGCAGGGTGGTGTTTGTTTTGCTTAGCACAGTGACTGACACAGTAAGAGCTTCATAAGTATTTTTAGGGGAAAGAGGGAGAGAGAAAGGGAGGGAGGAGTGAGGAAGGAAGGAGAGAGGGAAAGAGAGATAGAGGGCAGAGAGAGAGATAGGAAAGGAGGGGGGGGAGAGGGAGGAGGGAGGAAAGAAGGGAGAGACGGAAAGAGAAGGAGGAAAGAACAGGCTGGGTGGGAGAAGATTTACATATGAACCTGAGAGTCACACCTTGTACTTCTGATCTAAGGAGGACACATGTGGGGAGGAGGAATGGGCAACTGAGGAACAGGACAGGACACCCGAGTCTTCCTGGGAAAAGGCTAAGTTGAAGGAGGAGACTGCAAATGACCCAGACCAGATGTCACAAGCTGGTGCTTATCTTTCACGGTCCTCCGACCCCATGAGTCACTGCTGTTTGATCAGGAGCTTAGAGTGGGCACGAGAAGCAGATTGAGAATCAAGAGATCTTGGCAAGAGTTCTCACCACGCCCAGGAGCAGAACTGGGCACCCACTCCCTCCACTGAGTGTCTATTATGTGTCAGGCACTCTCCCAAGGACTTGGACTCATGAGTTTAAAAAACAAAAAAGCAGACAAGATCCTTTCAGTTGTGCAGTTTACATTCTAGTAGGGTAGACCTAGCATTTTCTCATCTAAAAGATGTAAATAGTCGTTTTCATGTGTCATTGTAGAGAATGGGCTGGAATGTCTCCCCCAGGTGCAATCTCATCAAGAGCAGGACCGTGTCACTTTGAGTTCCTACTATGCATGTGGCACCAGGCTGAGACCCTGGAGAAACAAAAGCTAGCGGCGCCCTCCCGGCACCCACAGTGTGGAAGCAGGTGCTAGTGGGGAAGTACCAGCATCGTTAGTTGTTAGGATCTTCCAGGCACTCTCCAACTGCATAAACACGCTTGAAGCCCTGACGTGCCAGACACCACTTTAATGTAATCTTAGCAATGATCTACATTTATTTCACAACAACCCTGTGAGGAAAGAACCGTCGTCACTTCCATTTTACGGGTGGAAACAGGGCAGAAGGGTTGAATCACTTGCCAGTGAGCACAGCTGAGATCCAAACGCAGGCAGGCTGACTCTGAGACCCCAAGCTAAACCCATAACTTACCACCTTGTTTCCTCATTGAAACTTCACAAAATTGTTCTAACACTTAGCACACACCTGGAACATAATTGGTACTTAAGAATGCCGAATGCACAAAATGGGGTTCACAGAGAAGTAGTCAAACCACAGCTGCATAAACAAAAATTAACGGCATGAAAAAAGCTTTACCTTGAGAGTCTATTTCTCCAAGAGAAGCCCACCTCGTTCGGCCAACTCTCATGCCCCCGTTCTATGGTGCTCTCAGAGAGCTCAGGCCCAGCCTCGCCATCTTCACGCCCGTGGTGCCGATGCACTACCTGGGGTGGAGCACATGCTCCCAGGTGTGTGGGCATGGAGAATAAAGACACAGCAGATAATTGCAAACACATTTGCTGTGAATTCTGGGAAGCTGCCGGACTCCTCCCCATCCACGCCAATTATTATGGAAGCCCTATGAGACGATCTGACTTCGTTTCGTTAAAAAACGCCAGGAGTGAAGAAAAAACTACTGGATGACACAAATGGACAAGCATTACCAGAATTGGTTGTATGAAGTGATGTTTGTAATCACAGATATTACCTGCATTCAGAAGTTCATGGTCATTTCTAATAAAAGGTGCCTAGGAAGATGAGAATTAGATAAGGGAAAATAAAATCATATTTTCTTCTCAGAATTGTGCCATTTGGATATAAAGGCAAGAGGGAAACCTGTTCAGAAATATATAAATATAAGGCTATATAGACACATCATACCTATAGAAGCAAATGATTGAACAGAATTGCTACAGTAGAATATTTCCATTTCTTTAAAATTTCACTAATTACGTGGGCAATTATGATTATAACACTATAAGGCCCTAATGCAGAGTAACAATTTTTAAATTTCAACAAATTTTTAATTTTTAATTCAATAAAAAAATATGAAGGAAGTTTGAGAGACTGAAGGGAAAAAAATCAACTATCATGTGCCACATTTACATTTTTGCACGTCATCTTCCAGTCTTTGCCCAAAGATCTATTTATTTTTCACACCATTACAAACAAGAAATTAAAGTAGGTAAGTTTTTAAACTGCTTTTTCAAGCTTCTGTTTTAAAAAATCACAAATGCTTGAATATTAATCAGTGACTCATTTCGTGGGCATATTTTTTTCCACCTTTCTGATAACCGGAATGATCGGATTACAAAATAATTTCAAGTGTTAAATAACTTCCCCTTCATCGACATCATGCTTTACAGAAGCTCCTGCCCTTTGCCTTTCAGCTAAGACCCTAACGACAGTGCATGATTTGGTCCCAAAAGAGGCTAAAACATCAGCACTGAAGGTGCCTGATTTTAATTTGACGGAAGCAGAGATGTAAACAAAATCAGCTTAAAAGCTGTTTGTGACTCGTTAGCTTTAGGAGCTCCTGGGCGTGTCAATTTGCAGGAAAAGCTGAGCGTTGCATTTAACGTGGAGCTGCATTTGTACATGATTAACTTTCAGAGTCCCAATTTATCTTTTTTAGAAGTAATAAATTGAGCTCCTTGATTTTTCTGGCAATGGGTTGGCATGTGGATTTGCTGTTGTGTCTTTTTCAAGTGTCTTTACATCTGAGTGCACATAAATTCAGTCTTGATGGAGGTCAGACCCTCATTAATTCACTTGACCAGGCTGGAAAACTGCTCTCTAAGAAAGGGTGGAGAAAAAAAGGAAAAACAAATTTCCCCAAGTTCACAAAGTATTACGAATACAATACATATCAGGAAAATCGGACCAAAGAAAAAAGTAATTCAACACTGACCATACAATTAACATCCAGGCCCTACCACAATTCCAAAGTAACTGGTAAAAAGTAAGTTAAAATACTTTTTAGGATTAAGGGTTTTCAGCTATAATTTAGAAATGCTAATAAAATCATGAGCTGACATCCGCTGTCCTGATGAATCTTTAAACTCGGAACAGACTTTATGTCATGAAAGTAAATTATGACACTGAATTTCAAAGTGCTTGTGTAACGTGATGTATTCTCTACAAAGACCCTGAAGAAATAAATATTCCAAGCCTTCTCTCCAAGGTCAACCAATCGATTGAGCAGGAAAGGGCGTTCTAAAAGGCAAAGCATTTAAAAAAATTAACACTACAGAGATGCACCTTAATGCTTTTAAGAAATGTCTTTGGCAGATGGAACATCAATCTAAAGAGTTAAAAAAAAAATCAGCTCATGTGGTGGGGGGAGAAAAGAACAGTATTTAGAAAGCACAGCATACCTTACTATACTGTGATCCTGCCTCAAAGGAAAGAGAAAAAGAAAAGAAAAAAGAAGGGACCAAGCTTTCTTTAAGGATTACAAAATCACTGTGCTTTAGTGGGTGCTGAATTCCCACAGTGTTCTTAACATTGGAATGACAGCGGAAGGCCAAAGGTCATGCAGTCTGCCAGGGAGGTCATGACCCTTGGAAGCATTAGCTCCATTTGTAAATAGCCATGGTATGAGAGAAAAGAATGGGAACTCATTTATATTTTGGAAAATGTAATTGGGCCTATGTCCTATGAGGAGAGGGCTACAGAAGGCAAGGAGAGGCAGGTCAGGGACACTACGTGCCAGGTCACCACACAGGGAGCAGACATTCCTGGTGAAGCCCTTGTGGTTCACTCAGAGAACTGCGGAATGGACACATGACACCACCATTCAAGGTGCTGCTTTTTCAAAGCAGGCATGCTCAAGGGTGAGTCTGTTACTAAGGCTTGCCTTTTGCTTTGTGATTTAGGTTTTTACATTGACTAGCAAATGTCTGGTGTGAGAGAAGTTTCCGGTTTTCCATTTTCATCTCATGGTTCATTTGCCCCGTCAATCTTGCTTACTGATGTCTGCCTGGGACTTCATGCTGTGGTTTGCAATAGGATGAGATAGGAACTTCTTTACAGTCATCTCTCTGCTAGGGGCACTATGTTCAGATAAAACTGGTGAGAAAAGTCGCCAAAGCCACCCCATCAAATATCACATCGAAACCTGATGATTTCTATTCTGCGTGGCCATTTTAAACAGCGTCACAGAGCCACAAGATCCCCCAAAACTTTGAAAAGTTTAGACTACAAGAGACCTGTGTGTGTGTGTTTCTGTAACAATCTACTCAGACTTTACCACTTCATTTCAGCTAACATTTACTTAGCACCTAATATACACCAGGAACTTTGCTAAGAGCCTCAAATATCAGTAGGAAAAATGCATTCTCTTTGCCTGTAGGGAGTTGACTATTTTCTGTACTGATCATAGGTCCTGGAGCCACAGTCCCATTCTAACACAGGTTTTGGGATTCCAGAGTACCAAAACCCCAGTCGAAAGACTAGATAAACTGCAGAAAGTTTGATACACAAAACAATGAAGGTCAATTGACAGACTGAGGAACGCCCATCTCCCCATTCAGTCACAATTCTTCCTGCTAGTGTTTTGTCTTCTTTGACCTTGAATTCTGAGCCTAAATGTAAACAGCTGGTCCAGGAAACTCAAGCACGTAGCTAACACCCTTATTTTTACTTTGAAATTCCTAAGCCTCTGTAATGTGTGTGAGCAAGGAAGCCCAATGTGGGGTCTAGCAACACCCAGGAGTGGAGCAGACAACCTGTGAAGCACGGGGGCAGGCGGACAGTGAGGAAGGAGGCTCTCCCCGGGTTGCCCACTCCCAGCCTCCTCACTGCCATGCCATTCGTGAATCTTCCATCAGACCAGGCTAGGTCCCAGGGCTGAGAACGCCCTCCCAGCAACACCCCTGCTGGGAAATGTTGAAATTTATAATCAACGATATTGATTAAATTCTGTCCACTTGGCCTGACTCTTCCCCAACTGCTAATTTACTTTACTCTGACTCTCCAGTCTACCCCCTCCATCCCCTGCTTCCTCCATTCTGGTGATCAATAACCCTTCCCTCACACCACCGGTTTATTTTCACCCTCTGTCCCAATCTGTTCTTTACCCTCTAGACCCAAATTATGCCTGTTCACCTATCTACATGTCCACATCTGCGTGTAGACATTGACTACTACACACCTCCACCATTGACACTCCCATTCTGATACGAATCAGCCCCCGTGTGTATGCATGTATAAATATGCCTCACCTGTTCTTCCGAATTTTTCCTACCTCTTCATATTAACTAAGAAAATCAGACCCCTCCAAACCTAGTCCAGGGGCTGTCTCTTCACTGCCCTTGGCCCACAGCCCCCTCCAGACCTTTCTCCACACCTACCTCTTCTCTCCTGGTTCTCCCACCTGACCCCCTACGTCCCTCCCAGACCCACTGCCCCTGCACTTCCCTGTCCATGTCAGCCTTTATCAATTACTTCACAATCGTGTTGACTATGACAAACACGTCAAGCACAAATTTAACACTGAGGCAAGAGAGAAGCTAATAAAAAAGACAAGAGAAACAATCTCTGCTTTCAATTAATTTAAAATTTGGAACTTTTTAACAATCAGAATCCATAGGTCTCCTGCCATTTCCAATGTTCGTCAAAAACCATCTTGGGTGACACCAGCACAGACATAGCTTAGATGTTAGCATGGTATGAAACCACTCCACCTCCCCAATCTCCAAATCTATACATCCTCCTCTGTCTGGCTATCATGTTTTGGCCTTCCACCTCCTTCTCTACCTATCTTCCATTAAACCTGCTTTTCTTCTGGGTTACAAACTCTAGCTGCACAACCACCCACCATTTTCCCAGTTTATCACACCAACGTGACTTCATCTGCCCGCTGTGCAGCCTGGGCCAGGGGCAGTCAGCTCCATAGCAGCCCCACTTTATAAACCTGCACTCCTGGACCGCTGGCCATGCACTTCACCCCCAACTAGGGCTCAACAATTATGCATGTTTTCTGAAGACACCAACAACTTCTCCAGGAGTAAGTTATGTAGAAAATGTAGAATTTGGGCTCACAAAGTTGCACTTTGACATAACCAATATGAAAGCAGCCCAAACTCTGTGAAGAGGTAAAAATCTTTCATTTGCAAAGTTTTCAGAGAACGTGTGGCTTCTCATGGCACATCTCTCATTATTTCCTGAGGAGCAAGTATATTCTGTGGTAGTTTCATAGGAGAACTACTGTGCAGTTGTAAACAAGGGGGGTTATCCTGATTTTTATTGAGTAATTGATTTCACTTTTCACAATTATGTTTTCGTTAAAAAGCCTATATGTATAAAGGTGTGTTAATTTAGAGATGATGCAGATAGTTGAGAAAAAAGAATATTGAGTTAAGTTTAAACTCCAATCCACTTTAGTTCCAAGCTTCTAAGAACAGCATAGTGTGTTTAGGGAGGAAAGTGGAGTCAATAAACCCACTCCAACTGGAGGCAGTAAGAACAAGCTCCCTGGGAAAGGCACCACGGGACCCGGTGACAGCACAAAAGTGACACAAGGTCACGTAGGTCAGAGGAAAGGAAGGCGGGAAGGGGAGGAGCAGGAGAGGGAAAGGATGAAAGAAAGATGGGTGGAGAGGAGGAGGGGAAGAATCTGATGGAGAGCAAAGGGGGGAATTGAGGGACCATTTGTTAGACGCTCAACACTGTACTGGGAGCTTGGGTGCTTGCAAAATATTAGGTTACTTAATCTTGACAACAATCTTGGGAGGTAGATTTTACTTCTGTTTCTGTTTTTTTCAAATGAAGCCATGAAACCATCAAGGCTCAGAATAAAATCAATATGCCCAGGTGACAGTCGGCAGGTAACCACCGCCGAGCCTGCTCGTCCGCACCACCATCCTCCAGTGGCCATAAAGGAATGCTACCAAGAAGACTGTCTGGAAACAAGGAAGAATTTCACCTCTCATCCCCTTTTCTACGTCAGAAACTACAGAATTCCATAACTGTCCACGCTGCTCAGATTGACTGTTCATTTGATACAATATTGACTTTTCTGATACTGCACATAAATGATAAAGATTCTAGATTAAACTCAGCTTCATTTAAATTTTTTAAAAAAAGATAAAGTTCAAGATTCTTCGTGTACTCTCTCCTTTACTGAGTGGTGACCTGAGCTGTCACACTGGGAAGTGTGGCATTTGTGACTTCATTCTGTAGAGCTTAATTTCACCTTCACAAAGGAATCACGTGGGAGGGAAGGAGTTCTAAAAAGTCAGCTCTGACATCCCTTCTTTAAAAGATTCTTCTCTATTTTCTATCTTTGCTTTAATCGTGGAAGGAAGACGTCCTCTGGGAGCAGCCCACGGCCCTCTGCTCCCCGTGACAGGCCCTTCAAGTCTGGCCGGGAATGCACGCAGGGAGTCACTGAGCTGATGGGCACGCTGTGCAGAGCACTTTCCCCCGTATCAGGATAAGGACTGCTAAGGAAGAGGGTGACAGCCCTCACCTGTGTGAGCCACAGCTTCATTGTCAGCTCAGGGGCTGCACCTGTGCCGGGAGAGGACGGTCAGAGGAAGATGGAGGGGCTGAGGCAGGGAGACCCCATCCCCATCATTTCAGGAGGCTAGGACTCACTGAGGGCACACAGCGGGCCCTGCCCTGTGCCAACCCCATGAGGAACACAGAAGGAGACGCTCTGATAGCTGCTCCCAAGGAGTGTACGCTGTTGTAATGAGACATACAAAACAATGAGAAAACAAGGGGATTAGTCAATCCCGTTCATTGCACTTCCATGTGTCACCTCCCCCAAAAGGCATTTTCCAGCCTCCCAGGCAGAACCCCTCCTGCTGTGCTCCCAGAGCCATTGGAACTCACTTCACCAGGTGATCTGTGCAGGCGCAAGCAGCCACCCTTTCCAGACTCGAGTTCCCTGAAGGTAGACCCCACCTGTCACCTTCGTCATCTCCTTCACAGGGCCTGGCACGGAGCAGTGTTGAGTAGTTAGTCCTTGACAATGGATAATCATGTCATTATAAGTTCTGCTCAGAGCCTAGGGGAAAGAATAACCCACATCCACAATTCTTCTGTGGCTTTATGATAGACATGGCATCGTGTAGGAAACCTGGCATGTTGGTGAGTAGAGAGGGGAAAGTGGGGAATTCCATTCACAGTCAAACTGGGAGGGATTTTATCCTCCAGCTTCCCAGAGCCAACCCTCTCTGCTAAGCTTCAGACAAATTGCTAAGTGTTCATCACCAAGTGAATCTTAGATATGCTCTGATTCCACTGTGAATGCCAGAACAAACGCAGGGTGGTTAAGAACCGAAATGATCCTAGGAAACCAGGTCAGGGAAGAAAAGAAGGAAGGAGAGAGAGAAAAGGAAGGGTGGAGGGAGGGAGAGAGGAGGAAGGAGGGAAGGAAGACCTCCCTGACAGCCTCACCCACAAGCCTCTGAGTTAGATCCAAATAAGCAAGTGTCCCTAAGTCGGTGCTGTCAATAGAAAGATCATGTGAACTGCACCTGTAATTCTAAACATTCTAGTAGCCACATTCTGGGAAGTAAAAAGTAAGTGAAATTAATTTTAGCGATAGAGTTTATCTAACCCAATATATACAGAAATTCTATCATTTAAACATGAAATCAATATAAAAAATTATTAATGAGCTATTTTACATTCTCTTTTTCCTACTAAGTCTCAGAAATCAATGGGGTTTTACACTCGTGACACCACAGTTAGGACCAGCCATATTACATGCACTCAGAGGACAGCACAGGTCTGAACCCATCGTTGCCCTCATGGGGACATGTCCTCCTGTGGAATCATGACATTTCAGATAAAATCCATGCATTGTTTCTAAACTGGGCCAGATTCTTTTTCTTGCACAGAATCCTTTTTTCCTGGCTCTCTACTGTTGGTTTTCCTTGGACTGGATTACAGACCTTATTAGAGAAGTGAAATGATACACCGCTCCCTGATCGCACGAGGACAGGTTCTCAGGCGACACAGGGCCCACGTTCGCGCTGTGCTGGTGAGGCGCACAGCGCTGAGCAAACGTCCGAGCGTGCTCCACGTCAGCGGGCTTGCTCTCATGACTAACCTCTGATGTGCTGAGGCGAGATGCACACGTGGGAAGGAAGGCACCCCTGCTTTCCTTCTGCGCTTTCGTCTGCTTTTTCATGACATCTCCAGGTAATGGGGCACTGGTTTATTCATTTTCCCCTTCACTAATTTAATTAGCGCCTGTCTCTTCAACAGCCAGTGAGGAATGCATCTGCCTATCTGGAGGTTGTTAAGTGGCTTTTGTCTGTTCCCAAGCTGGCCTTGTAGGCAGGACAGAATCACCATGCTTTCTGATCCTCTGGAATTTCATTTATCTTCCTTGTCCCCTAAGAAAGCCAGCAAGCTCCACACAGCTTTATCTCTGCCTAACGCAAACAGTTTGAAGCTATTGTGCTAAAAACTTCACTGAAATAATGGCACTATATCCTGAATTTCAACAATAATGGATATGATCAAAGAACTTAAAACTCTATTAAGATTAACCGAACTTCAACTTTTGTGGCTCAGAGCTCCGTGAAGGCGGCCTGTGGACAAGTTCTGACGGACAGAGTGTGTCTCAGGGTCGCCCAGCTGGAGGAATCTGAAAAGAAGTCTTAACCTCAACACCAACAGTGGGGTCTTTGCATACTCCACTTTGAAAGGAGACGGCAAAGATAAATCACAACAACGGACCCAGAGTTATCCCTCTGATCAGCCAAGCACGCTGTGGCCATCCTCACTTCAGGCCCTGGGTCCGATCCACGGAAGAGACTCGGCACTTTGCTTTTTAATTCAATGATTCTAACCTAGACCGGAGGAGGGCTACTCTGCAAAGGATACTGCAGGAGTAGTTGCTTTGAACTCTGTTTAGGGACAGTTTTATGTTTAAGAAACATGATATCTGGAAGAACTCAAATAGTAATTTCTGGTTTTCCCAACTCATCTATGTAATAAGATAACAATTTTGCTCCTCTCCTGGGTCGAGAGTAAGCAGCACTATGCCACTTACACAACAGACTCCTCTCACTGGCGGTGGGCAGAGTCAGGCAGGGTGTCTAAAACCATCTCAACCCTTCACCACAGACAGCTTCTCTCGGCAGGAAAGTCAACGCTGAGAATCCAGAGGTCAAGGTCTGTTGAGATCATAGACGATTACATGATCCACACTGTGTTTATATTTTGTATATTCATTGTAATAATATAACCCTTATGGTTTTATATGGCAGCTCTTGGAGAATACTTTGTGAGCATTCCTCAGAAGAGTCAGGTCGATAGTTCAGTGATGCGCTATCTCTTTGCTTGTAATATTCATTCAACAAACCTTTATGAGCCCCATAACCAAGGGACCATGTACACCATCTGTAATAAATCTCTGCTGGAATGTGCCCACATCTGGACACTGGACACGCTTTACGAGCGGCTAGATTGCCATAGGAATGAGCTGTTTGCTTTCCGTCGCTTGTGTTCTTCCTTGGTGTTGCATCCTCATAGTACAATTACATATACCAAAGGGGCAGGCTAGGGTGGGCCTGAGGAAGGCATGTCTTACCATTAGTCTTTGGGGTCCTTTTAAGTCATAAACTAAAGGGGTTTGTTGCTGTTATTTGTTTGATTTTTAGGGCTAGGTTAAGTCAAAGTTGGTTTTTCAGCAATAAAAGATTGTCTGTAGAAGCCTGTGCACTCTGGAACCACTGCCTTTGTTTCTGTTTCAAACTGCTAATCAGTCCAAACATCTTTTCTGAAAGTGAAGGTGCCATCCTGCGTGCATGTATGCATGTGTGTGTGTGTGCGCATGAATACCCTGTGTACATGTGTGTGTGCATGAATACCCTGTGTACATGTGTGTGCATGAATACCCTGTGTACATGTGTGTGTGCATGAATACCCTGTGTACATGTGTGTGCATGAATACCCTGTGTACAAGTGTGTGCATGAATACCCTGCATACATGTGGGTGTGCATGAATACCCTGCATACGTGTGTGTGCATGAATACCTTGTGTACATTTGTGTGTGCATGAATACCCTGTGTACATGTGTGTGCATGAATACCCTGCATACGTGTGTGTGCATGAATACCCTGCATACATGTGTGTGTGCATGAATACCCTGCATACATGCGTGTGTGTGCATGAACACCCACTTAATAACAAACAACGGTCATTCACATCACCTCGTGAGCATTTAAATATGACCTCCCCACTAAAACCCAAGCCAAACATTTGTTAAATGGTTGCTTTGCAGAGCACCATATGGTAGACACTTAACAAACTTCTTCCTAAAATGTATGTGACGAGAAGTAAATGAAGTAAAGGGCTGGGTTCCGGGTCTTCACACCATAGACATGCCCTCCCTCCCGCCGAGGAGTCATCCTTACCTGGCTACCCACCTGCTGATTGTCTGGATGCCCTACACAGAGAAACCTGCCGCATGCGGCTGTCCTAGTGTTCTTCCAGCCCTACTTGGAAGAAAATGGGGACAGCCTTTCCAAACCTCCGGCATGGAGGATAAGCCAGGTCTAGACATGCATCGAGAGCCAACAGAAGCTGCACACGGGTGGACAGCAGGGCCTTCAGGGGGAGCATGGAGGAGGCACTCCAGGATGAAGACATCCTTCATCCAAGAGATGCTCTTTGTGGGCGATGAGAAATCATGGGACATTATAGAACTTGGGGAATTTAACCTTCCTATCCGTTAAACCTCTAATGTTTAGTGATCCGCCTTCTTTTGAAAAAAACACCCTCCTGATATATTATGCAAAGCTTGCTTGCAATTGAAGGCCTCAGAGCCATTCTCCAGATTTCTGAACAGGGGCTAAACCAAAAGGAATATGAAAACCAGGCACCCCCAAGCATTTTTGCTAGTGTTTGGGGCCCCAATTATCTTAACTTGCGCTCACTTGCATAACTAGCTTTCTTGAACATAGTCTTTTAACTCCGGAATGTTCTACAGGCAAGGCCAACAGGAGAGAAAAGGCTGGGGGTTGGGATTCACAGGCAGGGTGACTCACGGTGTCTCAGCCCAGGGGAGGAGGCGACTCCAGAAATCACAGTCGGGAAGAGTGTCATGTAGACTGGAGCATCGGAGGGGGCGAGGACAAGATGACTGCAGCCAGCTCTCGGGTAAGTTCAGTGCTAACTGGGGCCAGGGCTCCTGCTGCAATGCAGGCTGCCGCGCCAGCTCTCAGCCCAGCATGGAGGGCGGCTCGGACCTCCACCTAGAAGGCTGATTTGAATGGGGTCTACGTGGCTGTCACCACTGTGCTCTGTTCCCCCCAGGCAAATGGCTGGGACACAGCACGGTGCCAACATCGAGGTCTTCAGGAGGACCGCACGGAGCCCTGACCACAGGCGTGCCGGGTCCTTCCTCTGCCCGGCCTAACAGGACACAACAGGTACGACCAGACTCATGCTCCAGAAGACTTACCTGGGTGTCTCCTAGGCCTTTCCGTGAGGACTTCTCAGACAATAAGAACCTGTCAGTAAATGCTGCTCTGCTGCCCTTCTCCCCTCTCTCCGTTTAACTACAAAGTCAGCCTTTTCTGGGAACCTTACAACTGCTAAGACAGATCCCCGCCTCTTTCATCTCAAACTGGGCCCCAAGGGCATGCAGGCCTGGGTGACGTCTGCACAGGTGAAGCCCCAGGAGGATGGGCAGACACAGCGGCACCAAAAGTGCCTCCCCAGGGCCGCGTAAACTCGCGGGCGGTGTTCACCTTCTAAGCCTCTCCTGCAGCTGCAGAATGAAGGCAGCAATACTCCTCTCTGGCCAACACGGTTTCTGGAGTGCAGTCATGTGGAACGTCTACAGCCGGCAGCTTCCGCCACCTGAGAACCACCAGCACGTGCCCCACCCCACCTCCCGGCCCAGTGCATGTCTGCAGGGCTGGTCTCAGGGCCTCTGCATCTGCACAAAACTGTTTTCTGAAGCAGGTTGTCTCTTCCCCAGTTTTCAACGTTGTCCCCTAAGTGGTCCAACCAGTGACACAAATGTGCTCCTTATGCATAGCATCGCCATCTCCTCTCGAATTCCATCCTCAATTCCCAGCAACTTCTCTGGGATTTTATGTAATAGTCCACCTCCCAGGAGATATCCAGCATTCTGTATCCTCACCTTCAATCAATGCTAAGTTTTTCCTGGGCTCAAAAACAGATCCAAAATCTACTTTCTTACCTTCAACAGGAAAAGGAGAAAATTTTTCTATGAGTTACTTCATGCCTATGTAATTTCAATGGAAATTATTAGAAAACAGTAGATTATCATCTCTAATTCTTCAGTTTTCCAAATATGGTATCTACTTGTACCTTAGAAATCTTATTAAGGTTTTATTTGTTATTGTATGTTTTGCACCTGAAGAAAACAAATTATGAGACTTCAAAACAAGATAAAAATCCAAGATTTAAAAAAAATTTTATTAATGCCACTTCATTATACCTCTCACGTTTCTATATCTTTATTTTTTATATTTTTCCAAAATAACTGAATAACCTTAGAACCTTTTCTAGGTAATAGCCCTCCTTCCATGTGATCATCACTCATTTAGGGCCATTTAGTGAAGAAATACTCTCTCCTCCAGAATGTTCTCTACAATTGGGTTAAAAAAATTTTTTAACACTCAATATGCTTCAAAAATAATAAGATCCCACAGGCAAAGTCATGCTGTGAGATATATATGATTGCAGCCTTCACTAAACAAACAAGAGTGCACGTCTGTCTCTAAGTATAAAATTTAGCCCAGTGAATTTTACCCCATGTGGATGTGCCTCAGTGGTGTAGAGTTTACATCCCACCAAATGGGAACAATTAATCTAAGACTATCTGGTTGGCCTGACTATAAAGAAGGAATTTCCCTTGATTTCTTGCCATTCCTTTATTTATTCCGTAATCATCCTTCATTTAGTCTAGAA
Source organism: Tapirus indicus (assembly GCA_031878705.1). NCBI lineage: Eukaryota > Metazoa > Chordata > Mammalia > Perissodactyla > Tapiridae > Tapirus > Tapirus indicus. The sequence goes on along the minus strand of CM062923.1, from coordinate 3,199,574 downwards.
ACAAAAGAAATCTGATGGGCTTCCAAAAGTAGAATCAGCTACCAATCATCGGGTCATAGGGTTTAAAAGGATGGATGACCCCTCCTGCCCTGATGACTTGGATAGATGTTGGGAATGTTGGAAAGGGGGGATATACATGGAAGTGGACACAGCTTAGGAACACTTCCTTTGTGCAAGGCACCGTGTGGGGTCACTCAAGGAGGAAGAAGTTTCTCCTGCCAAGGACTCACACCTTCACACCAGCTCTAATCCTGTCTCTAATGAGGCAGAGTAGAAATAAGAAATAGTAAGTAAAGAGTTCAGGAGCAGGAGACAAACACCAAGTCAGGCAGGCTCTATGAAAACCCCACTGGAGTACAAACAACATTCTTCAGAAACACTGACACCAGCACAGGGGAGGTAAGATCTGTCAGCCTTAAAAGGCATGTGGGTTTTGATTAGCCAAGGAAAAGGGGAAAGGATCTTCCAGACAGAAAGAACAGCATGAGCAAAAGTGGAGAGATATGAAAATATACAGCATATTCAGGGAACAGCAAGATGTCAGCGATTAATCCTAAATCTTTGAGAAGCGAGTCACATCACATCTTCTCATACTGAGATGAGGCCTGTGTTCTCTATTCTTGATCCCATTAATTCTAAGAAGCTCAGTGTCAAGCTTCCTTATTCTCGTCTCATTAGGTGAAAACGACAGAACTAGCATGGTTAAGAATATTTCTCACTCTAGCTGGTCTGGTTATTAGACCAATATTGCTATGCCTTCTCCTAACATTTAATAATCACTTTCAACATCGTTAGCTGTAGTTTTTCTTGACTCTAAACTAATTTATAGTCATCTTCTACTCAACACAATAACTCTAAGAAATAATAGTAAGAACTATTGCCATAGTCTGAGATCTGTACTCGGGAAAACTGAAATGACTCTTTCTTATCTACAATTGCTCTTATCCAGTTCAGTCAAAGATTCGTCATCTTTGATAATTACTATAAAAAAGATCAAGTAAAAAAAGTCAAGTCAAAATACGGACTTAACAAGTCTTTGTGAGTTAAAGGCCATATATAAGGTACATGGGTGAAGAACATGAGTATCCAACATGTAGGATTCCAGCAGATGGAGAGATTTCTTACACTTACCAAAATTATCTAAATGTGTATTACTCTGAAGGAGGAAAGGAGAAAAGGTGCAAATTATTCACAATTAGGCCTACTTCTGAAAATCACTACATGGTTGACATCAGAGCATTGTGTGAAGTTGCAAAGGGGGCTTAACTCTGAAGATTTTAAATGATATGTGTTAATAATCTCCATGTTATTTATGGATTTCTTGCGTATCTGTTTATGTATAAGTCCTTCTAAAACAGTAAAGAGCTAAAACCATGTACCCAGAGCTGCTTAGAAAGCACAAGATAATGCATTCTACACAGAAACAACTCTCTTTAATTAATCAATTAGCAGAATTAGGAGGAGGGAGGGAAGCAACAGATTTTACTTTAATAGAATATCTAAAATCCTGCAGGAAAGTCCTACACACAAACAATCTTGCATTAAAACACCCTAGTCTGAGGCATCTGATAAAATGGACCATCCAGCTAGGAGAATAGGTAAAGTGAATATTATAAACACCAGTAAGAGTTTCATTTCAAAATAACTCATAAACTGAGGAAGGATCAAATTCTCCTCTGATTCTCCAGAGCTTCTATCAAACTAAACGATCCCACTAACAAAAGGTTGGGACAGTTACCTGAAGTTTAGGAATTTCTCAGAGTTCTCCCCAAGCCTACAAAGTGTATCCAATTCTCCCACAAAGGACAAAGCTCTGGTGGGCACCATGTGCAATAAGGACAATGGGCACTTTTACTGTGCACCTTCTGGAAGTCATGGGCCTGTGCTGTGTCTGTATGACCTCATGGACCTGGGAGGTGCACACTTTGTCCCGATGTTGGGGGGGTTGGTAAAGAAAACTAGATAAAGTTATTTTTACAGCCCAGAAAGTCACCTCCTTCTTGTAACCCCGACATGTCCTCTCGGTGCCTTCAAAAGTGGCCATCATCTAGCAGCGCAAGACAAGTTTTTTAAATCCCTGACCCTCACAGCAACGTGCAGCTGTAGAATGCACTTAGTGTGGTGGCCTTAGAGCCACTCACACCCATGAGGAGGGGACCAGGTTGCTGCCTGGGTCTTGGGTGGGACCCACGGCTCAGAAGCTCTGCACACTCCCCCTCCACATGACCCCACAGCATCTCAGGGAGAGAAGATATGAGAGCAGTGAAGGACCAGCCAGTGAGAAGAGCCAATGCCTACAGAACACTTCAGAGGGGCCGGGAACCGCCCTAACCCCTCGTTTGCCAGCTCATGCAGGCGTGACAACCTCTGACGGCGGTACCACTCTTATCCCCACTTCCTGCCCAAAGCCGGGGAACAAAGCTGGGATCAAAGCTAAGTCCAGGTGGGCCCAGGGCCTTCACTTATCACCAGAGCCACTGCCTGTCCAGCCAAGGCCTCGGGATGAGAAAACCTTCCATCAGGCATGTTCCCTTCCAGGACACGCAGGAAGATAGGACAAACACCCCCTGCACACATACTACATCCATGAAACATCAGGTTCCCTGCGGGGGACCACATAGACCGTTAGCCTCAGAAAATTCTCGCCTTCTATGGTCAACTCTACAAAGCGGAGCTCACAGACAGGCTCCTAGAGCGCTCTCCTTACCTGCAGGGCTTAGATCAAAACAAGAACGGCCACTATCTCCGGGTGATGAGGTCAGAGGGATTATTTTATATTTTAAATTTTATGCTTTTGCAAATATTTTACACAATAAGCATGCATAATTTTTATTTTGGGAGAAAAGGAAAATTCCATTTTTTGAAAGAAATAACCCCATTAGCATTTTCCGTTCCTTCACGAGGTTTATGATTAGGCTGTATGATTTGTGAGGTCTTCCATGACTGTTATACTGAGTGTCTTCAACAAATCCTAAACATAAAGATTTTTAGGGGATTTATTGCCTGTGAAAAAGTCCACATTTATATGGACACAGAACAAAGTTTCTCATATACTCCTAGGGTAAGGTCGTACAGGCAGAGGCAGCCTAAACAAGTCAGTCAAGCATATCGACAACATTTATTGAAACCAAACTAAACGCAAAGCGTAAACCAAATCCCATGAGATCTTTATCCTGCAGACAGCGGGGAAGCACGTGAAGCCAGCGTCTATCGTGTGGAAGTCTGCAGCTCGCAGGACCGTCCTGATGCAGCCTCAGTCAGGCTTTCCGCCTCCGTTCCCAACATGCCCCCCACACCGCACGCACTCCCCCCCCCCAACCTGATCCCACCGCCCAGACACATGAGGCCACGTCTCACGTCCAGGTCATGGCTGTCACTGCTCCTTCCTCACAGAGGCAGCTGTGTGTCTCCTCCTGAGGCCGAATCCTCTCTCTGAACTCTGGACGCCCCTAGAGCCACCCTGCCCGAAACCCAATGGGCCCTGATCTAGTGCAGCTCCCCGGGCCTGTGAGCACGTGACACTACTGACCGCAGCCCCTTCTTCTGACGGTCCGCACGCCTCTGCCCTAAAGCTCCTTCTCAGCCGCCCTTCAGTTCCACTCCTCAGCCCGTCCCTCCGAGAGCCAGGCTCCTCAGAATCCTAGCTTCTCCTCCTGCTCTCCTCTCACTTCCTGGGCCACCTCATTCACTCCCAGGAATGCAACAAGTCCCAAGTCGACAGCTGCACCTCAAATCTCTTTCCAAAGCTTTCAGGCCTTGTTATTGGTTGAATCGTGTCCCCAGAATTCACATGTTGGAGTCCTGGAGTGCCCCAGGGCCTCAGAATGCGACCTTATTGAGAAATAGGGTCGTTACAGACACAGTTAGCTAAAACGAGGTCGCACTGGAGTAGGGTGGACTCTAATCCAACACAACCAGTGTCGTCGTGGAAGGGGTAAATTTGGACACAGAGACGCACACACAGAGAATGCCCTATGGACATGAAGCAGACATCTACGAGCCAAGGAACGCCAGGATTTTCGGCAAACCACCAGAAGCTAAGAGAAAGAAATGGAACAGCTCTTAGAAGGAACCAACCCTGCCAACATCTGTATCTTGGACTTCCAGCCTGCAGAACTATGAGACAATGAATTTCTGTCGTCCAAGCCACGCAGTGTGTGGTCCTTTGTTATGGTGGCCCAGGAAAGAGCACAGGACCCCTGCACGGGCTATCCCCGTCATCGCACAGGCACCGCCACTAAGCACATCTGAAACTAGGCTCCTCCCTGCCAGCCCGAGCCAGCTCCTCCTCCCTCATCACCAAGCTTGGTGAAAGGCACCGTGATCCACTGTTGTCTTAGCCATGAGCTCTGACAAGACCCCTTGTTGGTCCCCCTCCTGCCATCACCTCCTCGACACCTCTTGACTCCCCATTTTCTCCATTACCACAGCCTCTGACCGGGCCCAGGCCTCATCTCACCTGGAACACTCCCTAGCCTCCAGACCAGTGTCATGGCCTCCAGCCCTGCCCACCCTCCAATCTGCGTTCCACTTGCAGTCAAACTGAGCTTCACAGAACGCAAGGCTGGAGGTCACTCCCTCCCGAGAATGCTAAGATAAGGCTCAAACTCTAAACAAGCCCCAAAGCCCTCCAGGATTTTGTCCCCGTTTACCTGCAGTCTTGTCTCTCATCACCCCGTCTCCTTATCATCAGCACCCCATCTTCAACTGGCTCTGTTCCCAAACATCCCAGATCTCTCTATTCCCTTGCAAGTCTTATTTCTGCTGCCTGGAGAACTCGTCATCTTCCACCACAGTGCTGGCACACTGCAGCCCAAGCCCACCACCTCTGACGCTCCTAGTGTCCTCCAGGGTGTTGGGCCCTGCCTGTGTGCTGACGACACTCTGTGAGTCCCTGATTTTACTAAATGCAACAGTACCTTATAGTCTGATGGAACTCGAAGGCAAGTTCTCTGAGAGCAGGGTTCAAGTCCACATTTTTCTTTGTTGAGTCTCTGCCTCCTCGCATAGGACCTTGAATCCAACAAATATTTTCTCAACTGAATTCATTCATGAATACGCTTTTCCTGCCAAAAAGCTACATTGAGTTCTTAAGACAGCACACACACAGTACCGCTCCTTCCCTCAGACGATCCCAACCTAGAGGAAGAGGCAGACATATCTAGTGAAAAATATATAAAATAACATGGAGACGTATATTTGACCCAGTCTTGGATTATTAGAGACACTTTCCTGGATATTTGGAATTGGGACCGAGAATTGCAACCTCCACGCATCTGTAATTTTTTAATGGAAGAGCTGTAGCTGAAGTTGTCGGCTGCCGCCGAGCTGGAGGTGAGAAAAGGGAAATGTGAACGGGCTCCAACTTTTAAAAATTAGGAATGAAGGAAGATCCCAACCTGTGCTCTCCTATATAGTTGCCACCAGCCACATCTGACTATTTAAATTAAGTTAAAATTAAATGAAGCCAAACATCTAGTTTCTCCGTTCCATCTCAACTTCTGGAACCAGCTGAAGGGAGAGGAGGAGAGGTGGGATCTGCATCAGTCTGAAGGTGTCCGGGCAGGCTGCAGAGACAGCCTCCACTTTCCCCATGAAGTGGGTGTGGAATGGCCAGTAGAGGGAGTGGGTGGGGACGTTCATCGGGAGAGGTGGCAGGGTCAATGGTGACTTTGACTCCTGCTAATGAAGCTTTCACGCAGGTGAGCCACGTTTTCCTTGTCTGGAAAGTGTGGGTCCTGACACCTCACAAAATAGTTATAAGAATAAACTGTTACCAAGGGGAAGGGGGGTGGGGGAGGGCACAAGGGGTGAAGGGATGCATCCACATGGTGATGGACAAATAATAATGTACAACTAAAACCCCACAATGTTGTAAACTATTAAGACATCAATAAAAAAAATAAAAAAAGAATGAACTGTTAAATGTGTCTGGAAAAGCGTTATGACATACAAAGAGCATGCAGACTTCCTTCTACTCTTATTACTTATCATTTCTACTCCTAGGCTGTCAGGCCCAAAAATATGTATTTGCTGACGTGTATTCCAGCCTGCAGAAAAAGCTGTCTGATTCCCCGAAACCTAGCCCCCGCCTGGCACCTGGGGCAGTTAGTGACGTGGTTGAGTAAACAAATAGGTGAATCAATGAGCATTGCCCTCAGTGCTCAACGGGAAATTAGAGCCTTTTTAAAATAAACAGCTCCTGTGTCTGATCAATTATTTAAACCAGACTAAATGGTGAAATGTAGTTCACTGACTGCATTCCCCTCCTTAAGCTGTGTCATCTCCATGTTTACTTTTCAAAGGTTTCCATTTTTAGGGCTCAGGGGCACAGTCTTCAAAGGTACCCACACTCTTACGTTACCAGAATTTGCGGATCAGGATGATTAACTTCTGACTGTGTTCTGAGCTTTCGCAGCAATTGGAAAAGCAAATTAAATATATCTGTGAGGGAGTTGAGGAATGTTTTATATGCTGAACGCTGGGATAAAACTGACAGGAATACAGCTCATCGTGTTGAAGCAACTGAGAAAAACACATTGAAAAGAAGTAAAACAATATAAAATATAGCTGGAACTCGCAAATGATAAGCAATTTATTTTCCTTTCACACCATATTGGATCACAGAGAAGAGTGATGTCATTATTTTATTATTTATCACTACTGGGACTTAGCCATATGAGACTTGGCTGGGGTATCTGGATTTCAGACCATTTGTTTTCTGCTTTTATCATTAATCATTCCTCCAGCCAAACACTGAAGCTATGCGAATGCAGAGATCCCAAACGTCCAGCTGTTACGAGCATGGAAGACTTACCGCCAAATAGCATGTTTGTATGTGCACCGTTTAGGCCAAAGATGGAGTAGACACGTAACATTGTACAGTGCTGGTGCTAGAAGGAACATCAGGGGTCATCTGGGCCTCCCGCTCACTTCCCAGGTAAAGAGTCGAGGCCAGTGGGAAGGGGCAGCCTGATGGAGGAGAGTACCCATTGCGGTGAAGCATGAGCCTCGGGCCTGACTCCCTCATCTCCTAAATGCATGACTTTGGGTGAGTAATGTACATGCTCCCAGCCTATTTCCTTATTTGCAAAATCCTCCCCCTCTCCCTCCCCCCATCATCATCATGGTACCCCCTTTCTGACAGGTGCACTGCAAAGATGGAGAACGTATATGTATATGTCTGTAAAGCAGGCATCGCTCCATAGAGATTGGTTCAGCCCTTGGCACCACTTGCCACAGGTCTCTGGGGCATCCTGCCATTGATGTCCAAAGATGACATGAACCAGTCACCTCAAAAGGACATGATTTCTGATGGCCATTCTAACACTGAGCTGCCCAATACAGTGGCCACTGGCTACATGTCACTATTGAGCACTTGAAACACGGCTACTCCAAATCAAGATGTGCTTTAAACACAAAATACACATGGATTTGAAGGCTTAGTACCAAAAGAAGTCAAATATCTCATTCATATTTTTATATTGACTACATGTGGAAATGATAATATTTTGGTATACGAGGTTAAATAAAATACATTATTAAAATTAATTGTACCTGTTTCATTTTACTTCTTTTAATGTCACTGCTAGAAAATTTGAAAGTGCATACGTGGCTCCCATCTATGGCCCACATTCTCTTTCTTTTGGACAGCGCTGTTCTAACACCCATGCCTGGCCCAACATCTTGGTCATGTGGGATTCCCTCTCTTTCAGCAGCGCCCACTGTGAGACAGCGGGTCAGCTGGGAAGAGGTGGCCTGTCCAAGGCAGCCAAACCCTTGGCCTCAGTCCACTGTGACTGGAACCTTCACACAGGAGTAAGAACTCAGTCTATATCCACTCTTGTCTTTTGTCCTTGAGAACTTTGCTCTCAATTGTCAGGCTTTCCACATGGTATCATTTAAGACAGGCATCCCAAAGATATATAATCCTAGGACCGATGACATAACTGGGTGTTATGGGTGGAATTATGTCCCACAAAAATATATGTTCAAGTCCTAACCTCCAACACCTGACCACAGGAACTTATTTGGAAACAGGGTCTTTGTAGATGTGATTAGCTAGGATGAGGTCCTTCTGGATTAGGGTGGACCCTAAATCCAATGACTGGGGTCCTTATGAGAAGAGGAAATGCCAAGAGAAGACAGAGACACACAGGGAGGACACCAGGAGAAAACAGAGGCAGAGACTGGAGTGATGTAACCAGGGGACACCAAAGGTTGCGGCCACCTTCAGAAGCCAGAAGCCAGGAAGGATCCTACCCGGAGTTTTGGAGGGAGTGCGGCCCTGCTGACACCTTGATTTTGGACTTCCGGCCTCCAGAACTGTAAGAGAATAAATTTCTGTTGTTAATTTTAAGCCACCCAGTTTGCAGTATATTGTGACAGCACCCCCAGGAAATGAATACATTGGCAGGGGAGGGACCTCCAGGCAGAGCTAATACGCTCTCCCATATAAAGAGAAGTTTATTTTGTAGGTCATAACCAAATAACAGTCTTTTTGAAGAAATACATTATTTTACTAGCAATCGCAAAACTTGACATCTAAAACAAAGAATAAAGAGTACATGATGTACGGTTCCATTTATAAAAACACAATTTAGTGACAGAAAGCTGATCAGTGGTTGCCTGGGGCCAGGCACAGAGGAAGAAATGGACCACCAAGGGCACAAGGAAACTTTTGGGGGTGGTGGAAGTGTTTTGTACTTTGAATTAGTGGCTATACATTTTTCAAAATTCTTCAAATTGCACAGTTCAAATGGGTGTAGTTCATTGTATATCAATCAAGTTGATTTAAAAAACTAAATGTGGCATTATCATAAACTTAAATATTAGTCTATAAATTTTAAGCTAATAGAATAATATTAATCACGATTTGGAATTAGCAAAGTCACCGCTAAGCTGCCCCGCTTACACTTGCTCAGCTCCTTGAATGTGCTTCTGTGCTGAGCAGTTAGCACCATTAAGCCTTGAGTGGTAATGCTCGAGGCATAGTTTTTATGATTTTTAATTTAAGGAAAGATTTTTATACTGCAGACATAGTGCAAGAAATTGAAAAATTAATGTTAACAAAGAAGACACTTGTTTATCATATATTTATCTTGGGGGGGTTATTTTTTTAATTGTGGTAACACTGGTTGATAACATTGTATAAATTTCAGGTGTACATCATTATACTTCTATTTCTGCATAGATTACATCATGTTCACCACCCAAAGACTAATTACAATCCATCACCACACACATGTGCCTAATCACCCCTTTTGCCCTCCTCCCTCCCTGCTTCCCCTCTGCTAACCACCAATCCAATCACTGTCTCTATGTGTTTGTTTGTTGTTGTTTTTATCTTCTACTTATGAGTGAGATCATACAGTTTTGGACCTTCTCCCTCTGTCTTATTTTGCTTAGCATAATACCCTCAGTGTCCATCCATGTTGTCACAAATGGCTGGATTTCATCATTTCTTATGGCTGAGTAGTATTCCACTGTGTATATATACCACATCTTCTTTATCCATTCATCCCTTGATGGGCACTTAGGTTGCTTCCAAGCCTTGGCTATTGTGAACAAGGCTGCAACGAACACAGGGGTGTATGTATCTTTACATATTGGTGTTTTCATATTCTTTGGATAAACACCCAGCAGTGGAATAGCTGGATCGTATGGTAATTCTATTCTTAAGGAATTTTTTTTTTTGAGGAATCTCCATACTGTTTTCCATAGTGGCTGCACCAGTTTGCACTCCCACCAGCAGTGTATGAGGGTTCCCTTCTCTCCACATCCTCTCCAACACTTGTTTGCTGTCTTGTTAACTAGAGCCATTCTGACGGGCATGAGGTGATATCTCACTGTAGTTTTGATTTGCATTTCCCTGATAGTTAATAATGTTGAGCATCTTTTCATGTGCCTGTTGGCCATCTGTCTATCTTCTTTGGAGAAATGTCTGTTCGGGTCATTTTCCCATTTTTTTAATTGGGTTGTTAGTTTTTTTGTTGTTGAGATGTATGAGTTCTTTATATATTTTGGAGATTAACCCCTTATCAGATATATGGTTTGCAAATATCTTCTCCCAATTATTAGGTTGTCTTTTCGTTTTGTGGTGATTTCCTTTGCTATACAGAAGCTTTTTCATTTGATGTAGTCCCATTTGTTTATTTTTTCTATTATTTCCCTTGCCACATCAGACACGGTACTCAAAAATATGTTGCTAAGACCGATATCGAAGAGCATACTGCCTATGTTTTCTTCTGGAAGTGTCATGGTTTCAAGTCTTACGTTCAAGTCTTTAATTTTGAGTTAATTTTTTTGTATGGTGTAAGATGATGGTCTACTTTCATTCTTTTGCATGTGGCTGTCCAGTTTTCCCAACACCATTTGTTGAAGAGACTTTCCTTTCTCCATTGTATGTTCTTCACTCCCTTGTGGAAAATTAGCTGTCCATAGATGTGTGGGTTTATTTCTGGGATCTCAATTCTATTCCATTGATCTGTGTGTCTGTTTTTGTGCCAGCACCATGCTGTTTTGCTTACTATATATAGCTTTGTAGTATATTTTGAAATGAGGGAGTGTGATACCTCCAGCTTTGTTCTTTTTTCTCAGGATTCCTTTAGCTATTCAGGGTCTTTTGTTGTTCCATATAAATTTTAGGATTCTTTGTTCTATTTCTGTGAAAAATGTTGTTGGAATTTTGATAGGGAATGCATTGAATCTATAGATTGGTTTAGGAAGTATGGACATTTTAACTATGTTAATTCTTCCAATCCAAGAGCACAGGATATCTTTCCATTTCTTTGTGTCTTCAATTTCTTTCAACAATGTTTTATAGTTTTCAGCATGGGATCTTTCACCTCTTTGATCAAGTTTATTCCTAGGTATTTTATTCTTTTTGTTGCAATTGTAAATGGGATTGTATTCTTAATTTCTCTTTCTGCTACTTCATTGTCAGTGTATAGAAACGTAACTGACTTTTCTATGTTGATTTTGTATCCTGCAACTTTACCGTATTCATTTATTATTTCTAGAAGTTTTTTGGTGGATTCTTTAGGGTTTTCTTTTTTTTTTTTTTTTTTTACCTCTTTCCATTTTTTTTTTTTAGCAAGATTGACTCTGTGCTAACATCTGTTGCCAATCTTCCTCTTTTTTTTCTTTTTTCTCCCCAAAGCCCCAGTACATAGTTTTGTATCATAGTTGTAGAGTTATAGCTCTTCTATATGGGATGATGCCTCAGCATGGCTTGATGAGCAGTGAGTAGGTCTGCACTCAGGATCCAAACCAGCGAACCCCGGGCCGCCAAGCAGAATGTGCAAACTTAACCACTACACCACTGGGCCAGCCCCAATTTTCCTATATATAAAATTATGTTATCTGCAAATAGTGACAGTTTCACTTCTTCCTTTCCAATGTGGATCCCTTTTATTTCCTTTTCTTGCCTGATTGCTCTAGCCAGCACTTTCCAATATTATGTTAAGTTGGAGTGGTGAAAGTGGGCATCCTTGTCTGGTTCCTGTTCTTAGAGGGATAGCTTTCAGTTTTTCACCATTGAGGATTATATTAGCTATGGGTTTGTCATATATGGACTTTATTATGTTGAGGTACTTTCCTTCTATACCCATTTTATTCAGAGTTTTTATCATAAATGGATGTTGTATCTTGTCAAATGCTTTCTCTGCATCTATTGAGATGATCATGTGGTTTTTATTCTTCACTTTATTAATGTGGTGTATCACGTTGATTAATTTGCAGATGTTGAACCATCCCTGCATCCCTGGAATGAAGCCCACCTGATCATGGTGTATGATCTTTTTAATGTATTGTTGTATTTGCTTAGCTGGTATTTTGCTGGGGATTTTTGCATCAATGTTCATCAGTGATATCGGCCTGTAATTTTCTTTTTTGTATCATCCTTGTCTGGTTTTGGTATCAGGGTAATGTTGGCTTCGTAGAATGAGTTAGGAAGCTTCCCCTCCTCTTCAATTTTTTGGAAGAGTTTGAGAAGGATGGGTATTAAGTCTTCTTTGAATGTTTGGTAGAATTCACCAGGGAAGCCGTCTGGTCCTGGACTTTTATTTTGGGGGAGGTTTTTGATTACTGTTTCAATCTCCTTACTGGTGATCAGTTTATCCAAATTCTCTATTTCTTCTTGATTCAGTTTTGGAAGGTTGTATGTTTCTAAGAATTTATCCATTTCTTCTAGATTATTCAATTTGTTGGCATATAGCTTTTCATAGTATTCTCTTATAATGTTTTGTATTTCTGAGGTGTCCACTGTAATTTCTCCTCTTTCAATTCTGAGTTTACTTATTTGCACCTTCTCTCTTTTTTTCTTGGTGAGTCTAGCTAAAGGTTTGTCAATTTCATTTATCTTTTCAAAGAGCCAGCTCTTGGTTTTATTGATTTTTTTCTATTGTTTCTTTAGTCTCTATTTCATTTATTTCTGCTCTGATTTTTATTATTCCCCTCCTTCTACTGATTTGGGGCTTTATTTGTTCTTCTTTTCCCAATCCCTTTAGGTGCACTGTCAGATTGTTTACTTGAGATCTTTATTGTTTGTTGAGATAGGCTTGTATTGCTATAAGCTTCCCTTTCAGAACCACTTTTGCTGTATCCCATAAATTCTACCATGTGGCATTTTCGTTTTCATTTGTCTTCAGGTATTTTTTTATTTCTCCTTTGATTTCTTCATTAACCCAATTGTTGTTCAGTAGCATTTTGTTTAATCTCCACGTATTTGTGGCTTTTCTGATGTTCTTTCTATAGTTGATTTCCAGTTTCATATTGTCGTGGTCAGAAAAGATGGTTGATATTATTTCAATCTTCTTAAATTTGTGGAGACTTGTTTTGTGGCCTAATATATGATCAATCCTGGAGAATGTTCCATGTGCATTTGAAAAGAATGTGTATTCTTTAGTTTGGGGATGGAATGTTCTGTATATATCAACTAAGTCTATCTGGTCTAGTGTGTTGTTTAAGGCCAATGTTTCCTTGTTGATCTTCTGTTTGGATGATCTATCCATTGGTGTAAGTGGAGTGTTAAAGTCCCCTACTGTTATTGTGTTCCTGTCTATTTCTCCTTTTATGTCTGTTAATAATTGCTTTATATATTGGGGTGCTCCTATGTTGGGTGCATAGATATTTATGAGTGTTATAACCTCTTGTTGGATTGTTCCCTTGATCATTATGTAGTGCCCATCTTTGTCTCTTGTTACAGTTTTTGTTTTAAAGTCTATTTTGTCCAATACGAGTATTGCTACCCCAGCTTTCTTTTCATTGCCATTTGCATGGAGTATCTTTTTCCATCCCTTCACTTTCAGTTTGTGAGTGTCTTTAGGTCTGAAATGTGTCTCTTGTATGCAGCATATATATGGGTCTTGTTTTTTTATCCAATCAGCCATCCTATGCCTTTTGATTGGAGCATTTCTTTCATTGACATTTAAAGTAGCTATTGATATGTATGTACTTACTGCTATTTTTTTCACTTTTTTTATTGGTGTTGTAGTAGCTCTTCTCTGTTCCTTTCTTCATCTCCTGCTCTCTTCCCCTGTGGTTTAATGGCTTTCTTTGGTATTATGTTTGGGTTTCTTTGTCTTAGTTTTTTGTGTATTTATTATAGGTTTCTGGTTTGTGATTACCATGAGGTTCATATATAATAACCTACATATATAGCAATCTATATTAAGTTGATGCTGTCTTTAGTTTGACCAACCAAGAGATTGGGAGAAGGTAGGACTCAATTATTACTTGGTAATTGATAGAGTGAGTTTACTCCATAAACTGTCAGAATTACAGCTGACGCTCTCCAACATGTATGAAATTTTACCTGCTCTATTGTTACACAAGCCCAATACTAAATAAAATGTATGTGTCAGCACTATAATACTGCAGTCAGATTTTTAAGAGAATTCAGACAAGGTTGAATTCTTTCAAGTAAAATTATTTGTTAGTGACATCATATTGGGTTTTTAAATGCATTAATTTTTCAATGGCCATGAAACTATACAATAGTCACCCCTTTTCCACAGGGGGTATGTTCCAAGACCCCCAGTGGATGCCTAAAACCACAGATAGTATTGAACCCTCTGTATACTATGTTTTTTCCTATACCTACATACCTATGATACAGTTTAATTTATAAATTAGGCATAGTAAGAGATTAACAACAGTAACTAATAATAAGATAGAACAATTATAACAATATACTGTAATAAAAGTTACCATCGATCTTAGCAACCTCAGCATACAATTTTTTTTCTTTCCTTATTAAGTCAAAAACTTTCATCTTTTCACTATGCTTGCACTTTGGAGCCATTACTAAGTAAAATAAGGGTTACTTGAACACAAGCACTGTGATAGCTTGACAGTCAATCTGATAACCCAGATGGCTACTAAGTGACTAAGGGGCAGGTGGTGGATACACCAGACAAAGGGATGATTCACATCCAGGGTGGGATGCAGTGGGACAATGCGCAATTTCATCACACTAAGCAGAACGGTGTGCAATTTAAAACATATGAATTGTTGATTTCTGGAATTTTCCATTTAATATTTTTGGATTGTGGTTGATGATGGGTAACTGAAAAGGTGGAAAGTGAAACGGCAGATAAGGGAGGACTGCCATACTAATGAAATTCTCAACCCGCCCCAGCCTACAGCTCACAGGCCGCGAGTGGCCAGGTCGTCCTAAGTCTGCTTACCTAAGAGGGTAGGACCAGCTTAACCCAGCTCTGGCTCCAATGAATAGTTATTGACTGATGGGTTACCCCCTTTACTCCGTGAACCACACAGAGTTTTACTCACATAAGTAGAAGCCTTTGCCCAAAATTGTATCGCTGCTGACATTTATTTCAGAGACTTCTGAGGATAGCTATAGCTGCCCACCCACCATCTTCAAGAATTCTCAGGACTGAGCTCTCACAGCCAGTTCTTCAGCACCCAAACAAAAAAGAAATTCTTGGACCGAACAGAGCTGATCTGATGTTTTTATCTTTACCCTTCAAGGCAAGAAAAATGACTCAAGTCGAGCAGCACAATTATCCTTCCAGGCTGAAGGCCTGGTTATGAAAAACTCTCAAGGGCTGCACTGTGTACAGGGGCTGCACTGACTCTCAGACACTGGGTCATTTTAGGATATCTGTAATATCTTTTGAAATAAAAAACAAACAAGATTACAACTGAAATGGCAACAGAAAGGATCATTGTTTCGGTGTTCGGCAGAAAGAAAGCTAAGCTCAGCCTTTATCACAGTTAACTACCATCAAATGCAGCATTTTCTTTCCATCCGTAGCTCACTACACTGGGGCAACACAAAGGTGAACAATAATCTTGTCAGAACTGGTTGGAATGAAACATAATTGGGAAGAAATATGTGTCCCTACTCTATCTAAGAAAACCAACCCCCTGAAAAGCGAGAGGACGCTAGCCTGAGGAGACTATTCCTCGGGGGGGGGGGGGAATAAGAACAAAGCAAGCCTTGGCTTCTCAGCTTCTCGCCCTCCTCACGACTAGAGGTCATTTAGGAAGAGCAATCTGTCTGTCGAGGAACCACCACAACTAGTCCAGTTAGCCTGTGTCTCGTCCTGCAGAAAAACAGGATGCATCAACATAATTATGAGTGAACACAGTTTTACTGTTTTAAATTAAAAATGAGTATAGTTTCAAGGACTTCAAAATGGCCCATAGTGTTGGTTATTCATTATGGACACCTGGATCATTCCACATATAAATCACCCATTTTTGCAGATTATCAACAAAAAAGATTAATTCCAAATTTCCTGCTGATCATGATCTCTGGCAGCAATACAGCAAAGATTCTTGTATCTCTTCTTTACCCTGCATTGATGTATACTCAGGAAATGCAAACAGATTACAAAACAGAATACAGCCAGATTTGGTCACACAATTGATATGTTGCCAGCAGAGACTCGTTCAACAAATACTTACTGAGGCTATTTATGTGCCAGTCATGGTCCTAGGCCCTGGAGACACAGCAGTGAACAGCAGAGATCAGCATTCCTGCCCTCTGGAGCTGACATTTCAGGAAGGATGCTGCCTCTGAGGACACAGACAAAGCTATCAGGACCTGGGTTCAGACCATGGTAAAGACGTGTTAAATTCGAGAAATACTTGTCAAGCGCTTTCCGAGTATCTGGAACTAGGACAAAGACACCAGACTTTAAAAGCTTAAAGTCAACTAATAGTTACTATTTACAGGGCAGCAACTAGGAACCCTCCCAGGCACCTTATAATTTATCAATAGGTAATGCTGGAAACAAGAAAAGATCCCAAATAGCCAAAAGAATCCTGAGAAAAAAGAACAAAGCTGGAGGTATCACACTCCCTCATTTCAAAACATACTACAAAGCTATATACAGTAACCAAAACAGCATGGTACTGACACAGAAACAGACACACAGATCAATGGAACAGAATCGAGAGCCCAGAAATAAACCCACACATGTACAGACGGCTAATTTTCAACAAGAGAGCCAAGAACATACAATGGAGACAGGAAAGTCTCTTCAACAAATGGTGTTGGGAAAACTGGACAGCCACATGCAAAAGAATGAAAGTAAACCATTATCTTAAACCATACACAAAAATTAACTCAAAATCGATTAAAGACTTGAACGTAAGACTTGAAACCATGACACTTCTAGAAGAAAACATAGGCAGTACGCTCTTCAACATTGGGCCTTAGCAGCATATTTTCAAGTACCATGTCTGCTGGGGCAAGGGAAACAATAGAAAAAATAAACAAATGGGACTACGTCAAATGAAAAAGCTTCTGCACAGCAAAGGAAACCATCAACAAAATGAAAAGACAACCTAACAATTGGGCGAAGATATTTGCAAACCACATATCTGATAAGGGGTTAATCTCCAAAACATATAAAAAACTCATACATCTCAACAACAAAAAAACTAACAACCCAATTAAAAACTGGGCAAAAGACCTGAACAGATATTTCTCCAAAGAAGATAGACAGATGGCTAACAGGCACATGAAAAGATGTCCAACATCACTAACTATCAGGGAAATGCAAATCAAAACTACAATGAAATATCACCTCACACCCGTCAAATGGCTATAATTAAGACAGGAAACAAGTGTTGGAGAGGATGTGGAGAGAAGGGAGCTCTCATACACTGCTGGTGGGAGTGCAAACTGGTGCAGCCACTATGGAAAACAGTATGGAGATTCCTCAAAAAATTAAGAATAGAACTACCATATGATTCAGCTATTTCACTGCTGGGTATTTATCCAAAGAACATGAAACACGAATGCGTAAAAATACATGCACCCCTATGTTCACTGCAGCATTGTTCACGATAGCCAAGACTAGGGAGCAACCTAAGTGCCCATCAAGAGACGAATGGACAAAGAAGATGTGGTATATATACACAGTGGAATACTACTCTGCCATAAGAAATGATGAAATCCAACCATTTGTGACAACATGGATGGACATTGAGGGTATTATGCTAAGCAACATAAGACAGGGAGAAGTCGAATACCATATGATCTCACTCATAAGTAGAAGATAAAAGCGACAACAAACAAACACATAGAGATAGAGATTGGATTGCTGGTTAGCAGAGGGGAAGCAGGGAGGGAGGAGGGCGAAAGGGGTGATTAGGTACATGTGTGTGGTGATGGATTATAATTAGTCTTTGGGTGGTGAACATGATGTAATCTATGCAGAAATAGAAGTATAATGATGTACACCCTGAAATTTATACAATGTTATAAACCAATGTTACCTCAATAGAATAAATAAATAAAACAATAACAACAGTTGAACTGTAAAATAAATAGATAAGTAACGCTATTAAGTAGGTTTGTTATCCCCACTCACACTTAGAGCAGGTAGGTTGCGTGCCAGACTGGCCAGGAGGGGTTGAACCAGAAGAAAAATGTACATGTGTCTTACATCAGAACCTGTACTCTTTTCCTCACTACCCCTGCCTTCTAAGTAAGAAAGAGTGAGGGGGCTGCCCGGTGGCGCAGCGGTTTAGTTTGCGCTTGGCAGCCCGGGGTTCGCGGGTTCAGATCCCGGGCGCCCGCCGACGCACTGCTTGTCAGCCATGCTGTGGTGGCGTCCCATATAAAGTGGAGGAAGATGGGCACGGATGTTAGCCCAGGGCCGGTCTTCCTCAGCAAAAAGAGGAGGATTGGCAATGGATGTTAGCTCAGGGCTGGTCTTCCTCACAAAAAAATAAAAAGAAAGAGTGAGATGTTTTACCCAGAGTAGCAAATAGCAACATATACTGATAAAAAATTCAACCTGAGGCCAAAGAGAGGAGCTGAAATGTAAAACTGGAAAAGAGTTTCCCATGATCAGAGCCCAGGGTTGACAGGGCGGGTCTCTGCATGAAGAGTTGATGGGGGGATAGATGTGTGACAGAAGCAATGAGAGGTCAGAACCCAGGAAGACAGAAGCAGACAAGAAGTGGGCACGGTGGGCACAGTGGGCAGGGTCAGAGAAAGCACTCAGGCAGAAGACGCAACAAAGGAAGGATTTTATGTGGGGTCACATGCAGGCCAAGGCTGCAACCCCAACTCGGACGGAACTTGCAGTGCTGACAGCCCAGGTGAAAATGATGCCAAAAGGTAACGCAAGTGCCCAATTCATCTCCTGAACACCAAACTAAATGCAGATGACTTTTACAATCTTATAAAGGAATTCAGACGACAGCAGCATTGTTCTTCAGCATGGCCCCACAAAACACCCTCCACATCCACGTTCCCCACTAAGTACTGAGGTAACCTTTCCATTTTTATAGCCACTCTGAAACTTGGAGCAGCACCTAGTTATCCAAGTCCAATTCCCCATAATATGGTTATCATTTTGTCTTACATTCTGGCATTCTTTAATTCAGAAGTTGGAATAAACGAGTCAATCATTCCTACTATAAACATGAATATTCAGATACACTACTTAGTAGCCATAACATGAAACAGAGAAACTTCAAATTTTGTAATTATGAAACACAGTTACTGATTTTATAAAATTCAGATTTTAAAAGTTTACATTTTGGTCTTGTTACCTTAATATGTAAAACATTTAGAAAATATTTCCACTTCTAAATAAGTGTATCCCACTTTAAATACCAGGTGTCTTACACATAAAAATTGTGTAAGTTGAGGCATTTTTTTCAAATGTTAATGGACTTCTTTTGTGAAATGCTGTACAGAAGAAAAGAACGTTTATCTTACAGCCTCTCCTTCAGTCACTTCTCCTTTAATGAACTTTGCTTACAGCAAACACGTTGGGGGTAGATCTCAACGGATGGATATGTCTGGGCACATTATGCTTTCCCTCTGCTCTCTCACCAGTGCCCCAAGAGCAGCCTCAGCAGCACCAAAGCAGAAGCCACGGGCTCCAAGAAACCACTGACTCAGATCAAAGACCTCAGGAGGGAGATGCCCCTGCAGAGCCTCTCCCAGCTGCTGAGACTGTTAGGACAGACTGTCAGGACGGGGCCAGAGAAGGGGGACAGGTGGAGGAGGAGCTGAGTCTTCAGATGTGAAAGAAGTTCCCTGCTGCCCAGAGTTGAAAGGACTCAGCCTGTGCTGTTCCCACATAAGCGTGATCCATTTTCAGTGACCGTGGGTGACCCTGGTAATCCTCCTGAACACAGAGAGAGATCTGTACACATGAGGGCACAAAGTGAAACCACAGCCCCTGACACTGAACAGGGCCGGGCAGCAATGTTCCGATGAGCCAGCATCAACACACACCAAGTGTATTAATAAAGGAGAATTTGGGGTCTTGTGTGCTTAGAGCCATTACTTTCATTTTCCACGTCTGACCACAATTTTTCTCTACCTAGAATTCAAAAGAATTCTTAAAAACCACAATGTAGGAATACCTACTGATTTCTTCGGATGTCATGGAATTTCTGGAATCCTGTTTTGACCCTACATGGCTGCCTGGCACAGCCTAGCAGGTGATAATCTCCTACTGCTTACAGCAACGCTGGCCTTTTGGCATTTCCAGCTCACAGGCACCCAGTACTGCAATGGGATCCAGTTCAATCCCGTCCCAGGATGAATCCTTGTGTACTCAGCACTCCTCGTGCCCTGTAAGGCCACACTCAAGAGCACGGACAGAGATGGATGGTGCCTGAGCCCTCCGCGGCTCTGAAAGAAGCCCAGGCACCTATGCATGGGGGATTGCTCCTGGGCTCAGCTTGTATTTATTATGCTGTGTGTAATGGACTATCTTAAGAAAATGTTGAGGCTCCCTAGACACTGCCTTTGTCTAGTACATAAATCAAGGATTGTTTAGTACAACGCCTTTGTTAACATAGATTTACTAATGTGCAGGAGAATCATAGAGAAAAGATCACCTCCTTGTTTTTCAAAAGAGTAAGTGGACACTCACAGACTTGGATGACGAAGGTCATGCAGCTGGGTACGGAGCAGGGAGCTGAATCCACATCTTCTGACTCCAAGTCACACTTCGCACCTGCTGCACTCCAGCTATCCCAGGAGTGGATTGTCTACATCCTTCCTTCCCCAAAGCCCCAGCGATCTCCTCCTGCAGGTGCAGCCATGAGGAATGACCCTGAAGGACTCCAGAAAGACCAACCCAAAGACTCCCTCCCCTGCTTGAGTCAGGTGACAAGGGGCAGTGGCTCTACTGCAGGAACTGGTATTCCTGGATGATCTGCTAGATTTAGTTGAATGTGGCCTCTGCCCATGGGACTCTGACTTCGTGGAAATAAAAAACACAGGCAAAATCTTAGCACTCTGCCTTTATCTCAGCACACGAGGTCTTGATTCTGGATGGGCTAAGGTAGCCCCCTTTAGCATTAAAACATGAGCAGCTCAATATAGCCCCTCACTGAACATCAGAAATGCAGTGAACAGTCAAATTAAAGAAGGAAGGGAGGAGAGAAGGGGCAAATAGACACAAATGACACGCTTCACACCACTACTGGCTTTTTGTCAGAGTGGAAATTGTTCCAAAATCTTTTCTGTTAGTAAAACTGGACGTGTATATAGAGCAGTGCACACCTGGACTTATATTTAGACTTCTATCTTTGTCTTTCTGATCTGACATTTCTAAAGGTCTAGAATGATGAACTATTTTTATTTTGTGATGATACTTTGGAATATCTGCAACAACCAAAGGCTGGTTGGCCACTACCAAGCAAATCCTTTTGGCTTCTTGCTTGCTGCAATGTACCATAGCGTGCGTGGAAATACCACATGAAGCTTGCTACAGTAACTCCGTATTAGAGCTACCAATACTTCAATAAGCCAGGGAGAGTCACAATTCCAAATTCCATTTAGGAAATCACTGGAAGCTGTTCTTGAGTTATTTCTTCCAGAAACCAAATATTCTTGCCTCACTAGAGCCATCTGCAATGACTGCACTGAGGGAGAAAAGGTGAAATTGGAACAGAGGGATTTACTGTCTCCTCTTGTTCAGTCTTGGTGCAGATCTATGCAGCAAGTGGCTTCTGAGAAATTTCTCCAAAGGTGTCAGCCAGCCAACCAGGGCCAGCTCCTCCTCCTGCCTGTCAAGTTATTCTTTGTATTGACAATCCACACTACTGGTGTCAAATGGTGGATTAAAATCAGAATCAACAATCTGGGGGCTAACCCAGGTGGAGAAAAAGTCATTTAAAATTAGAATTAACTCACATTCCTGCAAAGACTGGGGGAGAGGGGACCTACCCGGGGCCCCGGCCAAGAACAAACACGGAAAATCAACACATCAGGCCACACGGAGGTCCGGTCCTGCAGCGTCTGGCACAGCTGCAGCCTCTCCTGCCTGCACCCTCAGCCCAGGGAAGCCCGCTCACATTCTGCCCTGAGTCCTCAAACAAAGAGGCATGAGTGGGTGCCGTGAAGGTGTGCACCGTGCCCCTGCGAGATCAGAGAGGGATGCCGCTCCACAGCAGGGGCCCTGAGCAGCACAGGAATTTAGGTCATTGATTTGCCACATCCTTCCTCTCGGAAAGTTCAAAGCAATGGATCCTGCACCAGGAAAGGGTGCCAGAGGCCCATTTTCCTGCTGTTTTTAGTGTCCTAATGCATGCTTCTTGTGAATTAGCACGGCATTAGCAACAACTCTGCAGGGGCTAAGGAATGGTTTGTAACATAAACAACTTCTAGGATGCTTTAATTTGTATATATATCAGTCTTGATTTATCACAAGGGAAGCATAATACAGATTCTAGATGGAACATTCATGACGTATGATCATGACTCCTTACAACCAAAACTAGGTAGACATTGAACATTAGAATGATGGAATACATTCATCTTTCTAAAAATATTTAATTAACTTTTGCAAAAAGTAAATTTTAAATATGACCTTCATTGAAATAATTTTGATTTAGTTTTTTGATGTTCATTAATTATTTTTTGTATTTTGCCTTTTAATTTTAATAATTTTGGATATTTTACAAGAAAAATAGTACTCAAAACCATCATGAAAAATAAATCTAATTTTTAACCTTAATTTACCTAAAGTTACATTTTATTGGTAATATATCCAAATTTTATATTTTGAATGCAACTACATTTTCCTTTCTAATCCTTTAGATCAGAGATCGGCAAATTTTTTTCTACAAAGGGGCTGCTTTACATCATTAAGAATGAATGAGGGGCTGGCCTGGTGGCGCAGCGGTTTAGGTCGCATTTGGCAGCCCGGGGTTGGCGGGTTCAGATCCTGGGTGCCAGCAACGCACTGCTTGTCAGCCATGCTGTGGCGGCGTCCCATATAAAGTAGAGGAAGATGGTCACGGATGTTAACCCAGGGCCAGTCTTCCTCAGCAAAAACAGAAGGATTGGCAACGGATGTTAGCTCAGGGCTGGTCTTCCTCACAAAAAAAAAAAAAGGATGAATGAAAGTTGGGGTTTTGCTAGAAATAGAGAATAGAAGAGTGGAGGGAGCTTAAAGAGAAAGCAGAAAAGAAAATAGTAACAGAAAACATTCAAAGAGGCAGCCTGTTTAAATTTTTAAAAACTGAACAGACTTTTGTCAAGCATGACCCACATAAAATTTGTGAATAGGGCATTATAAGCCAATCTTGTGAAAATTTAATTATTGATCAAAACAGTAAATATGAGTAAGAAATTATTTTAATCAAATCCAAAACTTGAACAATTTGATATTTTGCCAACTTCAGTCATAAAAAATATAACTTTAAGTATATTTTTATTTTGTTTCTATAAACAAATAGTAAGGATTTTTGTTGTAACCATTTATAGCTTGGTTTGTAACTTTTAAATGTTAAATAAAACATAATGTGTGGGTGTCCATTTATCCCAGGCCCTGTAAATGTTGTGGCAGGCCTGGATAAAATTGCAGGAGAGGCTGTTTTCTGGGTAAAAACAAGAGAAGCCTGCACACCCTCATCAGATTGTTCTTCCTCAAAGACTGACTTCAATCACAGAAATCCCAAACTCAGAAGGTTTCCATACATCCCCGTTGTCACCAGCCCAAATTCCTCAGACTGACATGCAAGGACACCCACAATTTCTCCAGAAACTACTTTTTCTTCCTCCCTTCCACCACTCTCCCACCCCAATTTCCCACTCCAATGGGCTGGCAGCCCCTGGCCTCCTGCCCAGGTGTTGCACAGTTGTGCCACCTGGAACAGCTACGCCAGCCCACTCCTATTTCAGTGCTCAGTTCAAGGCCACCTCCTTAAGGAAGCTTTCCCCAACTGCGTGTGAATCTCTCTTCTCTCAACTCGTATGGCACACATTCTCTGTACCCCAGGAGACAGGTTCTCTGTAGTCATGTTACCGATGAATGACGCCTTACTGCCAACCAGTTCATGATTCTAGTAAGAGCTGACATTTTCTGAGGTACAACTGCATGCTAAGTCCTGTTGGGTACTTTATATTCACTGTGAATGGAAAATTAACTGAACTGAATTGACAACTATTCCTCACCACAATGCTACAAGACCCAAAATTCTTCCCACTCTCTTTCCCAAATTCCTGCTCATCAAGTTCGTATCTTACACAAACCAACACACCCACAGCACTTCATCAAATGCTCAAAGAGGAGCTACTCAGTGAAAATGCAGTATTGTTGTAAATGTCAAAAAAAAATTATAGCTAAGCTTCTGGGTAATTATGCAGAAACTACAGCTTATATGTACATATTTTGTTCATAAAAATAAACTCCTAGCTTAGCCTTACTTGCTTATGTACCACGCATATGAAATATTTCTTTTTCTGCATCACAAACATGACAAGTATTACAAAGGTCTTTTTTAAATGTACAGTCATGAGTCACTTAAGGAAGGAAGGCATTCTGAGAAATGCATCATTAGGTGATTTCACCATTGTGCGAACATCACAGAGTGTACTTACACAAACCTACACAGTACAGCCTACTCCACGGTACTAATCTTATGGGACCACAGTCGTATGTGTGGTCCGTCATTGACTGAAACATCCTTATGCAGAGCATGACTGTATATTTACTGGAAAGGTGATCAAGAAAAATTATTTCCCTCCAAATTAAATTACCACTCTTCCTATAAATTCATTAGAATCCTAGAAAGCATACTAAAAGGTTAACTAATGACATACAGAGGTTACGGTATTTTTTTCAAACATCAATCTGTATAAATATCTAAGATACTACAAAGAAACAAGCTAGACATCTGGTTGCTATTTCTCACTGAATGCTTCCCTAGTTGTGGTAAAATAAGCAGGAGAACTCAAGTCTTGACTGTCCACAATTTTTATGACTCTTCATTATATTGTATAAGATCTGTCTTTACCACAGAAACACAAGAACCATATTCTTACAGTGAAAAGATAGTTTGAGATAAATAATTGTTTCTGGATACCTAATCCAAATGTTTAGTTTGCCCCACATTCAAGGTTTTGAGAAAATACTTCTAGGAACACATGAAACTTAGAGAGATTAATACAGGAAGCTGTAGACCCATTCATCCATGCAGTGGTGGGCTGGAGCCTGCTCACACGAGGTCACAAAAGCTGGTTATAAACAGCTCTTTCCACTGTTACACATAGTGTAGTCAACGACATCATATTGGTAGCTGGAAATCAGCCACGGTGGGAATAGTCAGCATGGAAGCTGACCAACGTTATAGTAAGAGCTTCCCCCACCCACCCCTGAAAGCCAGTTGTTAAACATTTACCAGCACACCACTGCTCATTAGCCAAGGTTTATTTATTTTTTTTGCCAGAATAATCTTGGTGGGCACATGGGAAGGAGAGAAGAAATAACATAACTATTTCAAAAGTGTAACTTCAGAACTCATAAAAAACAAGGATAAAAGGAATTATCATGGGAAAGTTTTTAAAGGGATAATGAGGAGAATCAGCGATGCTTGGTTAACAAATGAGGCTGCCGATATTGATAATTATAAAGTAAGTCTCCCCTACTTTTCCTTTACTTGTGCCTTTACCAGTTTTTGTATTAAAACTTTAATATTAGCATAAGAAAGTACAAATTATTTTTTGCTTTAAAATTTTTGGAAAAATATGCCAAAAAATCAGTGTTTATAAAAAATTCTAAGTTTTCATTGGTCAGATTTTTTTAAAAAACAAAGATAAAAGAAGAACTCATTGCATCTAGAAACTGCAATTTGCCAGTGAGCTCACCACATGTGTACCCCTAGGAGGTAGGTGTCCCCTGACCTTTCTCCCACTGCAGTCTGGAATTTGACCATTATGCAGAATGCCAGAGGTAGGTCAAAATATGAGACTATCAGGAATAAGAAAAAAATGTAAGTTCACCAATTCTCAAATTTTTAAAATTTTAAACACCCTATGTGTACTTTTTAAAAATTTTTCAGGAAAGGAATCAGCTTAATTGGCATGTAAATTTGTTTTCCCACCAAAAAACATGAGATGGAAACTTTATTCAAACTAATGTGTGTTGGTGTTGCTGGGGAACAATGCCAAAGGCACACCACATCTAAAATTTCTCTTAAAATTCTCTAGGTAAACCATTGTAAGCTCCAAGTTCACATTCAAATGTCATACTCATTTCTAAGTGTTTTATTCCAGCATTTAAAGTGGGAAATTTGTGGGGCATACACAGCATCCAATGAAGTCCATGATGTGCAGCTAAAGCTGGGCTTTCTCTGAATTTTCAATCGTTCAGCTGAATCACCAGCAGTAGATTATTCTAGATATACCTTATGAATAATAAGCAGAGATACTGCTTAAAAGCAACCCCTAATCCTGGTGATGAACGGCATTCTTACAGCCAAGATGCCACTTCCAGATACAGTTTGCGCCCACCTGTCTCTGAATCGATTCCCACGTCACTAATATTTCATGAAAAGACAAGGTGCACCTTTGGACAGCCCCAGAAGGGCTGCAGGAAATGGTCAGGGAACCAACCAAAGGGAGCTGCCTATTTCAGAACCAAAGACGACGCACAACTTCTCTACCCACCTGGACTCATCCAAGATGCATGAAGCAAGAAGAGGCTCGCACTGGGACCAGCCTGCGCAACGTCTGTGCTTCACACTCATGCGTCTCCACGAATGAGAGCCCCCGGCACTCACCCATGGTCTCCAGCACTCTTGATTTGCATGTCCATATGACACATTTTGTCATCTTATTTCTAATCGATAGTGGATTGAAGGTAGCAAATTACAGTCAGGAAGAGGAAGTGTTTAGATGCACTCAGAGAGGTAGTAAGAAGAGCCGGCTGACAAAGCAGAGCCAGGAAAAGGAGACTGAAACTAAACAGCAGGAGACCAAAGACCTAACAACGGGCCTTCACTCCACACACCATCAGACAGTAAACCGCTTTCAGAACGCTCGCCCTGAGTCACCAACACAATTATGTTTAGTGGGTGCGCAGGATGCCCTTTTATAAAGATGTACACCCCCAAGGTGTGCACGCAGGTGTGTGTGCAGGTGTGTGCCCAGAGTCCAGTGAACAGCCAAACCTCGACCCAGGTCCTGACAAGGCCCCTCCTGCCAGAGTTATTAAGATCCTATTCTGGGTTTGATGGGGCCTGCCCACTCACACCCCTGGGGTTGAGTGGACGATACACCACGCTCTTCCAGCCCCTCAGGCGCCTTCAGAAACGAAACTACTCAAGATGCCCCAGGAAGAAAAGGAATCACATGGTCCATAGCCGTCTGTCGTTGCACGGCAAAATCTCTCATCCCAGTTCCCAAATATTTCTCTATTTATTTATTCTCCCCAAAATCCTCTTACCAAAAGGGCAAAAAGGCAAGAAAATATTCTACCTCTGGTAGAGAAATTCTGCCAAAACCAAGCCCTTCAAAACTAAAGCCAAAATCTAGGACATCTGTTTCAGGCCAAGATGAGTAAGAGGGACTGGATTTACTCTCTTTGCTTAAACAACTAGAAAACCAGACAAAAGTATGATTTTCAGACACTAGACAGCAGGCATCACAGGACTGTGCTCCCTAAAGAAAGGAAACTAACAAGGGTGCCGGGTGATTGCCGGCTTCTGCCTGGAGGCAGAGGGAGACCCCAAACAGACCTGGCAGGTAATCCTGAGAACAGAGGGAACAGAGATCAGAGTGCAGGGAGGGGCCGGCTGAGCTGAGGATTGGGGGAAGGAGGCTGCCCGGAGAGCAGGTCCAACTCTCCTGTACATCCCGGAGAAATAAACACCCAAGGGAAGACCCACCATGAAGAAACTGGCAGATGATTCCCAAAGCCGACTAGGTCTGGAAATAGTTTGTGTTTCTACCAGCCAAGTTGGAAGACTGCATAAACCACGGGACATCAGGTAGACTCCTCCTAACCCTTACTTCCCCACGGCCAAGCCAAGTGTTTCCCTGCTGTGCTAGAATCTTCAGCAGGAGGCCATGCTTAGAACCCCATCACTCTGGACCCAGCCCGCTGAACAAAGGATGCAAGATTGACCCAAAGGCTGTCCAGTGGGCTCTGAGGTGGCCTGACTCTCAAGTTCAGTCCAGCAGGGTACCCCACACCAGATGGAAACTGGCCGAGTTATCAGATCTTCTCCTTTGCATTTAGATCAAACAATGGTTTTTCTAAATTAATCTTGCTCGTTCTGAGCTTCCTTGTGTGTGTACAAAGTGTGAAGCAATAGCTGTTAACATGGTGGCTCCAGAAGAATATTGCAAAGAGTTAAGTCATGCCAGTTTTATATCGGTATCAGAAGATACTTCAAATAGAAAATCAGTTTAACTAATTCCAATAATGATTCAATTTTTCATTCAATTCATGGAATAAAACAAATGTTTCTGGAATTCCATCCTGTAGAAGAAGAAAGTACTTGACATTACCGTGAATGCTATTGCAAACTCAGTTAAAAAGTTGAACAGTAATAAAAAAACTATATGTTTTTGCAAGGATCACACAAATCCACATTTAAGTGCAGTGCTGTATACGTGGTTTAGTAATATTCTTACCAAATTAAGAGACTAACGGAGCAGAAATGTACCTGGAATTGGTTGTGATGCAATACAATATTCTACCAACCAGAACAGACACCGTCAATGTCAAATTCACATTTTTACATATCAAGAGCATGTGAACTACAATATTTTTTGTGATAATATTCATGTTGTTAAACAAAAAACAACTTCCACAAGAAAATAGGCTCTTTTCTCTCTTTGCTTCCTATCGTCAGCTCCACTCTAGAAATGCCTGAGCTTTGAAGAACCACTTTGTAAATCAAACTAACAGTTCTACAATGGATTAAATATTTCTTAAATTTTTCTAAATTTTCAGTGTGTTTTGTTCAAAAGCTGTTGTGAGTTTTGATCAGATTATTCAACAAACAGAGGCAAATAAAACCTTCAACTTTGAAGTTTTGCAACTTGCAATTATTGGGAAAAAGTTTAAAAACAGGAGTTTATTGAAATTCATCCTTACAAAGACAAGGCAGACATTCAATATAGTGAATAATGAGTTCCAGTGGAGGACAGGATACAGTTTTGAAATTCTATAATTTTGCCCAAAAATATCTCAACTTATAGGAAGACTTTTTTGATGAAGCACCTATTTTTAATTGGATAAACTTGTATTTTGTACCACAACAGGATAAAATTCAGAAGCTTTTGCAGCACATAAGTTTAACAAAACATTAAAAGAATCATCAATAGAAACAAGTTCTTTGATGAGTTTTGTTTTATAAAAATTTTTGTCAATGAAAGACACTCTGATTGGAAGCAACAAAGACAACAACTAAAAAAAATATTCGTATGAAATATTTACAATTTCAATATTTTAAAAGTAGTATTGAGAATTTTCTACACTTAGCAAAATTTTCTCTGAGCTTACCCAGTCCCTCAGCACCTCTACAGAGAGTATTTTCTCAATTATAAATATGATAGTATATAGAGAAGAGTCCATTGGAGGCGAGAAAGAAACAGAGAGAGAGGGAGAAAAGGAGGGAAGGAAGGAAGGAGGGTGGGGGGGAAGGAAGGAAGGAAGAGAGGAAGGAAAGGAAAGGAGGAAGGAAGGAAGGAAGGGAGAGAAGAAAGAGGAAGAAGGAAGGAAAGGAAAATAAAAGCCCTCCCTTGACCCTGCATCTCTCTCCAGCGCCTGCCCCATTTTCCTACTACTCTTAACAGGATAACTACTCCAAAAAGTTTTATTTATTCTTGTTTATTCTTCTGCCACATTCCCTCTCTCCTCCCTCTGGCACTCCAATTTCACATATCATAAACCTTTTCACTACGTCACATGTATCTCTTAGCATCATTTACGTATTTCCTAAGCTTTTCTCTCTGTGGTTCACTTTGGATATTTTCTGTTATCAGTTTACCAGGTTATTAATCCTGTTTTCTGCCATGTTCAATATGTTGTTACCTCTATTTATAGTTATTTTCAGATATCGTTAAGTGTCTGTTCTAAAATTTCCTTTTGATCCTTTTTTGTAGATTCCACCTCTTCAGTGAAAGTATCTTTTCCTTCTATATTCCTCAACATATTATCATTATTTTATACAGCTCCTTTCTGAAAACATCTGCACACCTGTGAGACCACTGTATCACGGTGTTTTTCTTGTTTGTCTATTCTCCTGATTTTCAGTGATACGATGCTGTGCCTTATCACACCTGATAATCTTTTACTGAATGCAGGGCATTGTGTATTTAAGACAAAGTTATTCCTCCAGGGAGGACTCGTCCTCTCCTGCTAGACTTGAGTGGGAGCATATTTTAATCTATTCAGGGACTGAGCTAAATTGAAACTGGACTGCAGGGCTCCTAAAACTCGACTGCCTGATCTCTCCTACTAGAGCATAAATTCTGTGAGCACAGGGCTCTCGTGGGTCTTGCTCATCATTTTTCTCTTTTAAAAAATACATGAGGGGCCCGCCCAGTGATTTAGTGGTTGGGTTCACACACTCTGCTTTGGCGGCCCAGGGTTCCCGGGTTCAGGTCCTGGGCACAGACCTACACACCGCTCATCAAACCATGCTGTGGAGGCATCCCATATATAAAAAAAATAGAGGAAGTTTGGCAGAGATGTTAGCTCAGAGCCAAATCTTCCTCAGCAAAAGGAGGAAGATTGGCAACAGATGTTAGCTTAGGGCTAGTCTTCCTCACCAAAAAAAAAAAAAGTTGAATGAACTTTTTTTTCCTCTGTAAAGTTATTTTCTTGGCTGGAGTTGCTCAGGGTTCCAGTGTCAATTGCCAAAACTTCAATCAGTAAAGCCATAGCTCCGGCACAAGCTGAAATTTCTTCCTTAAGCTCACCCAGATGGCTTACAGGCTCAAGCACTTGGAAACATAGGAAGGCTTTCAGAGATGTTTTGCAACTTTAAAATGTGTTGAAACCCATTTGTATCTCTATTAGTCAGGTAATACTGTGTGTTTCTGTGTGTGTGGGTAAGAGATTGTTAAAAGAGGAAAGTCTCTGTTTATTTTTGTCTGTTTTTTCTTAACGCCAGAAAGTGGAGCAGATTTGAACTCTGTTGTGCATATTCTTTTTCCGGTCAGCTTAAGATATACCAACCAACAAGACTGCAGAGAAGTAGCTTTCTTTTGCGGCGTGGAAGTGCTCTCAGAAACATTAACGCGGTGTTCCCCCCGCCCCACCGACATGTCTTGGTTACTGTTTCTTCAATTTAATGAACGTTTCTACCTCCTGCGTGAATCTGAATGGATTTCCACAGCCATTTCACTGACTGGTGTCATCGAGGTGGCTGCAACTCCACCCCGGACCTGGAGGTTGGTGACGTTTGCTTCAGCATGCATTAGGAGTATTTTGCACACTTTTTCCTTTGAGTCATTTTCTCTTTCATTGGTCTTTTTAATGGAAGGGCAGTTTAAAACATGGGAAATCTTATTACCACACTAAGCCCCCTACCATGTGAACCATGGGAAGAGTTCCTCCAGGGAATGAGGCGACAAATTGCCTATTTCCCAGTGTGATTAGGTCTGGAATAAGTGACCCTCTTCTTTAAGTTACTTGATATATTCGCTAAGTACATTCAATTGGGCTTATCTAAGCGAATAGAAATGGAATCAAGTGTAAAGCTACATTGGTAAAAATTAAACTTTTTCATAATGATTTGATGAATTATTCCTTATTTTAGACCCCACCAGGAAGCTATATACATGAAATGTAATTGCATTTTCAAGAATTCATTTGATGACGGAATAATCAGACAAGGTTGGTGAGAGTCATATGTGGACTTCTTGTTCTCGTAATTTTATTTGCAGAACAATGAACAGCTCACTTTTACTGTATTTTGCTCCTTGAAAATGTGAGAATCAAAGTTCTAATTGGTATGAGCCTCTGTGGTGCCCTGTACAATGTTTTCATATATTTTTTTTTCAACTTTTTATAAAAGACTGGTTTGATTTAGAATTTATGAACCTGGGATTATAAACCATTATAATTCTTTAAAGATTTTTCAAATGGGCCCATCCAACACATAAAATCTAGATCTTTTCAAAACACAATATGAGTTTCAGAACAATCTAGAAAGTGAACATTTGGAGTTAAATAAAAATACATTTTAAAGCAGACCAAATTCTAAAGCATTTTTAAGTTTCAAGAAAAATAGAAGTTGTAACTATTGAGCCTGTTGCCAATAGTTATAACTATTTTACCATAATTGTAACAGTAAGTACATTTAAGTTCTTAACATGACAATGTCCAGTACCTTGGAGATGACGACATCTCAGTCTCTATTGGGAAAATTTAACCTTGTTGATAGCACATGATTTTTTTTTTTTTTTTACCAAAATGTAAAGTTAAACAGCCTACAGCTTCTTTAAATATGACCAGAATGCAAATAAAATAGAGATAAAAGCCATATGTGTACTCGCAAAACATCCCCCAATTCTTCCAATGTTCATAGTAGAACAGAACGATTTGAAGGCATACATTGTTTGCTGAAATTAAAATCTTTGCTAAAGAAAACTGTTGAATCTTTGCACTTAGCCATGGGTATTACTTTTGTCTTCATAAAAATAAGTAAATAAATTAATAAAATCCTTTTCCCAGCTCACCTGGGATTTTTTTCTTTTCACTTTGAATTAATCATTCAGAAGGTAAAATATTTTCATACTTTGAACTTCATGTAGCAGAGGTTCTAAATACCTCTTTGTGAGAACTTCCAAGCTGTAAAAAATGAAACAGTACGTTCCAATACACACTTCAAGAAAAAAAATAATGAGGGAGAAATGTGCACACGTTATTGCAAATTCTTCTGGTTTTCTGAACAATCTTTGTGAGCCTTAATTATAAAGAACCACAATTCATTCTTTTAAATGTTTACTAAAAAGAAATATCACCAAGAAAAGAAATCAGAACAATATGGAATCCACTGGAAAATCCTCATCTTTAGCTTTTGGAAAGACTCTACTGCTTGGGGCTTCAGTTCCACCCCAGACATGATTTTCTTGCTGTTAAAATGTCCATATGCGAGATGGAAGCACCAAATTGACTTCGAGTAGATATAAAGGTGATTTTTTTAATTTATTGGTCTCCACTCCCAGGCCATCTGAAAGACATAGAAAAGCAGGTTAAAAGCAAACTTCCCAAAGCTGTGATCTGGCTATGTTTTACTCCCAGTGCTCACAAGAGCTGGTATTTCAGTAAACTCTGGATTCTGGATGTTCTCCTGGGCTGCGGCCTGGGGCATCTTGAGAATCCAGGATCTACAGTCTTACGTGAAGGCGAATCACAGCACATCCAGACGGTAATCTGCTTCCAGGCAGGTACTGATGCAGAAAATGACCTTGAAAATTTATTTTGAAATTTGCTTTCGTTCAGTGTTAGTGGTCAGCTTACTTCAGTTGATCTAACAAGGTTCCTTCTGTCCTTTCTTCCATCGTCTCCCCTTTCAACCCCCAGCCCCCCATCTTTAAATGTGCTAAGATGCTACAGCATTTTTTGAATCTGAATTGTTTTGTTCGATAACAATGCTGAATAACTCTCATAAGGAATTATGTAATCCATCCATCCCCCTAGCACCCAGACCACTCTAAAACTAGGCCCCAAATGTGGACATCATCTAGAGGCAATATTTTTAAATGAAGCAGTATTTGTGTATCCATTAAAATAAAATGAATCTATCTTACACCAGTATAGTACTATGAATTTCAGAGTTTAATTTCATTTGATTCATACGATAATTCTATACTAAGGCAAGTCGAGTATTATAGTATTTGGAAGTAATTTGAAAAAAAAAGGAAGAAAGAAGAGGAAAAGACATGAGTTCAAGTCCTTTCCCTGCTCCCTACGTGCTACAGGTCACGCTTGACTTCGGGCCAGCTACCTAACCCCTATGATGACCTCAAGGTACAATGTCTGCTGTAAACTCCCAGCTCCCACATTTTCATTCTCATTTTACAAAGGACAGCTAAGGTTCAGTGAGGACACGTAGATGCTCAAGAGCACAGGACAACAAACAGTGGCGTCTGGACTAGAACTGTGGTTCTCACCCTAATCCATCCTCTTCCCAATATGCTGCACCAGGACGCGCGAGCAGAAGTCTCGGGCAGACAGAACGGGAAATGCAGTTCTAAAGATCCTTTTCAAGCACCAAAATCTGCACTAAGAATGGAGCTTGATCAAAACGGATGGGCTCTCCACCAGAAAGTTATTAACTAAAAAAGACTAAAGATGAGATGGAGATACTTTCTATTTGATTACAATTTCCTCCTTAAAGTGTAACAAATGCTACGGTCGAGTCAAACAATAAATCAAGAAACCATAAATATGGTGAAATAATCAGCTCTCCTTCCTCCTTCCACACGCCAACACTGGAGAGCTAATTAACAGGTGAGGAAGAACCTGTTTGACCTTTAACTACACCTTGACAATCCTAACATCCTGGCTCCCATGTCTGTTCTGGCCGTCAAGAAGCTCGGTTAGCCATAAGAGTCAGATACAGTAATAATCTTAGCAGAGGTTCAGGGTAGAATAATCTGCTTGTCTTCTCTCATTTAATAACAAAAAAAGGTAACAACCAAAATGAAATAACAGTAATAGCTAACATTTTTTAGTACCTTCCACGTGTCCAGCGTTGTACTAAGTGCTTTCAGACAAGCATTATCTCTTTAAATTATCCCAACAACCTATGAGGTAGGTATTATTATTAATATCCCCAATTTATAGATGAGTGAACTGAGGCACAGACCTAGTCACACACTTAGTGAGTGGAGAAGCCAGACTTGTGCAATCTGACTTGAGAGTCCATCCTCTTCATCACCAAAAATGTACCATTCCATGGAGTTTTGCTGTCTATTTCTGACATTTAAGGCATAAATATACATATATGTACATATACATGTATATATATAATGTATATGCATTTGTGTGTATATATATAATATGTATAATTATTATAAGATGACAGTTCACTTTTAAATAGGCAGAATTAATTATAGGCAACTATGTAAACATCTGTCATTTTCTGAGTCACTCTGGAAGACACGGGTCGACGCTCTAAGAAGAAGGGAAGATCCGATACATTCAGTCTCACTAACCACTTCCCTCCCCTGCCAGCTGTACATTCAGGAACAGAGGAAGGAATTCTAGATGAATTTAGTCTTAATCATTTTTTTAACTTTATGTTTAGCCCTCAAAATATGAAATTGACAGTTTTAATATTCTACTAGCATACCTCAAGCATAATGTGAAAAAAAGTCTAATTTTATTTTCTTTTGCCTTATGATCCTTTCTAGCTTCTGACCGTTGTTCTTCACAACACGGCCGATACTTGTTTTCATGGTATTTGTTGTTCAGTTTGTTCTCCCTTAGTCATCTGTTCTTGGGATGGTGGCCCCAAGGATGACTGTTCAGGGGGTTCTTCTTTCTCAGGTAACTGTTCCTGGGATGGTGGCTCCAAGGATGACTGTTCAGGGGGTTCTTGTTTGTCAGGTATCTGTTCCTGGGATGGTGGCCCCAAAGATGACTCTTCAGGGGGTTCTTCTTTGTCAGGTATCTGTTCCTGGGATGGTGGCCCCAAGGATGACTGTTGGAGCCATTCTTGTGCCTCAGGTCTTTCTTCCGGCTGTCTTGGTGATGATTCTTCTTGGGATTGTTGTCCCATTGGTCGTCCTCTTTGGTCTTCTATCTCTACTGGGGTTTCTAGTAGTACGGGTCTATGTTTTTCCTCTACAATGTCATATGGGTCTTTTTCTTGTTTTCAGTAAACAAAATAAAACAAAATAACCAATAAACATAGGATCCATCTAAACCAAGTGAAATAAATCATAAAATGACAAACATTGCTATTATATCATTGACTTCATAGTGACAGTGCTAATATTAATAAAAATAATTTTCACATGGGGTATTACAATGTGCTTTTACATACATTATCACTTTTACTCTGAAGCAAGAATAAAATAAGTAGAAGCCTAAGAGAAGCAAGAATAAAAGGTGTGTTTCCAATAGTAGACAGATATAATCCATTAGTTGTTTAAAAATTGAAAAAACATAGGAAAGACTCGCTTTTTCTATGAGTCACTGAGGTAGGGAAGGCACTTTTAGTAAAATGAAGAAGAAAGAGTCAGCGCAGGAGAATCCAGAGTCACCGTTCTCCAGAAGAGGCACCAACACATGAAAGAGCCTGTAGAGCGCAGGAAAACTATCACATCCTTACTAACTTTTCACGGCCACGCCACACTGCCAGTGCCAGCACTATCTCTTCCCACAGTGATAAACGCCATTTGGCACAGGAAATCAAAAGCTGCTCCTGGAAACTGAAAACATCACCATTTCAAATAACGTCTTCAGCGAGAGGCCTCACAGAACCTGAGAGAAGCAGGTATCTCCCCCGACATGTTTACGTACTGCCTTCCCCCAAACCCTCTTGTTTGCAGAAGCAGCACCCAGAGTGCAATCCAGAAACCTCAACTCCAGTCTCAGCCTCATCCCTCATATCCATTTTGTGGCCAAGTCTGGTCAATTCGGTCTGTCCCTTCCTAGCCAGCCTCACTGCCTGGTCCAGGCCTCCACCACCTAGTAGAACGTGGTGAGTACATGTAACGCTCTCCTATCTTTCCCTTCTCCCCCTGCTGTCAGAGTGCTTATTCTGAACCATAAATTTGATCATATCCCCTCCCTGCTTTAGTATCATCTACAGGACAAAGGCCAAATCCCTTAGACACACAGTGGCGTGGCAGCAATGGCCAGTGGGCCACCGAGACTGTGCTCCCCTTCCCTAGCAGAGCCGCCGGAGACGGTTTCCAGCCAACTTGCATCCAGGCGAGGCCAAACGGCTAGTTCCAACCAAAGAGCCGTGTGACGTGATGTGCCTGCCCTTCTGGGCCAAAGTGGCTAACGTCTGATGTGACTTCCTCCTGCCACCTCTCCTCCTATGGCAAACTCAAAGCCCAGGTGTGGAAGATGGCAGCATCACAAAATCAAGGACCCCTGAGTCACTGCTGGGAGGAGAGACACCCAGGACAGCCTCCGGCCATGGCAGGCTTCACACAATCAAGAAATAGACATTAATTGTGTAGAGTCCCTGAGACCTGGCGGGGTATTGTTACACAGCTCTGCCTAGCCTGCTCTCACTGATACAAAGGACCTTGAGATCTGGACCTTATCTTGTATTTCCTTCTTCCTCTCACACTATTCCCAGACATTCACTTTTTGTTCCAGTTGCACTGTGGGGATCAGAATTGGCCACCTCAAAATATGTCTCTTTACCTTGATTATTTTCTCTGAAAGAAACTTTGACCCCCTCCCACAAACTGCCCAAAAGGATTTAAGATAGAAGGCCTGTCCCCAGGACAGGCCATCCCCATAGATAACTCTGGGTATGGATAGACTGGGAGGGTCCTTGCTAAGCCCATTCTCATCAAAGTTCTGTTGAACAAACATTTACATTTGTAAGGGAAATCTCCATTTATAAAGGTATCTCCTTCTCTGTACTGAGAAGAGGGGGGTATGACCTCATCTCTAGAAACTTGTCAATGCGGAAGGCAAGGCCTTCAATCTGCATAATAACCTTACTCTTGTTTACTGTGCTTTTCTGGCAATCTCCCATAACTGACTCCCCCACCCCCAACATCCTCCTTTGCCTTTACCTGAATATGCTATTTAAGAGGAGAACCTCCACCATTTTGTCAAGTTACCCAGCTTTACCTGGGTCTCTCCCATGTATACATGTTAGAAAGC
This sequence comes from Tapirus indicus, assembly GCA_031878705.1. NCBI lineage: Eukaryota > Metazoa > Chordata > Mammalia > Perissodactyla > Tapiridae > Tapirus > Tapirus indicus. Next base: position 3,162,006 of record CM062923.1, on the reverse strand, counting down.
TTTGTTTGATTTTCTCCGGCTATTCGGTCTCATGTTAATTTAATTTGCAGACCAGCCCGAAAGGACCCAGAGTGGGTAGAGGACAGTCTTCCTCCCCTTCAGCACCAAGCCAGTTGCATCTCCCCAGTGAACCGTTGCTCCTCCATGCATTTGCACAGGCTGACCCCTCTGCCCAGCACCCCCTTCTCGACACCACCTCCTTGGCAAATTCATACTGATCCTTCACAATTCGTTTGAACAAGCCTCTCCTTTATAACACAATCTAGAAATCCCCACAGCCTCTGCCCTAGGCCCAGACTGTCAACCATCGTCTCTTCAGGAATTTCCAGGGTATCCAACACAAAATATCTGGTTATACTTCTGTGTCCCAACCCCAAGATAAATGAGCATCTTGAGAATAGCAAGACTGAGCCTCCCTCAAACGGATTCTCTCAACATTCAGTATAGCACCTAGCACAGGCTTGGTAGCTCCAGACTGTTTTATTCTGTTTTTAAAGAATGCCTAAGTGACATGTTAGTCCTGGCTCTTCCATCTACTTTCAGAATAATCTTGGACAAGTCAGCTTCCCTTTCTGGGTTTCAGTTATTTCTTTCTTGAAAAATAGCAGTAAAAGTATGGATCTTTAGAAACATAGGATTGTGGTGCTCAGCGAATGAAAGCACACAGTGAACTGTACAAGTTGATATATACGTGATACGATATTCATTATTATCACATAAAAGTTTAAAGAACAAAAAAAAGGGGGATTATAGAAGAAAAACTAAAAACTGTCTCTAGGTGCTATACGATTATATGCCAAAGAAAGGCAGAGGCAGGGAGAGCCATAAGGGGTTGACGTTGCCCTTTGCAAACCCCCAGGAAGATGTGCCTACTGCTCCCACTCCCTCACCAGCACAGCGCCCCCTGCAGGCTTCTCACTGCTGCTGGGCTGGTTCTCTGGTAAGGTCCACCCCAGCACCAGACCCCAGGCAACTCGCAGGCAGGGATTATGTCTCACTCATCCTGTTTCTCAAGCGCCCAGCTCAGCATGGCACATTAAAAGTACTCAGAAAATGTTCAATAAATGAAAGAAAAAGGGAATAAATGTGAATTTATAAATAAACCAGCAGTCCCCTAGTCCCACATATAAAGCATTCCTAAAAACATGTAAAATTAGAATGAATGCACAAAATTAAAAATAGAATTAAGATATTAAAACATGTTTATATGAATAATATAACACCATAAAATGTAATATAAAATTATATTAAACATTAATAAAAAATAAAATAACATGTGTACTATATTAATATAAAATAAAGTGTATTTCAAAAATCCCTGAGTTCTCCTTGCCCTTTAAATGCAATCACCAATGAGATATTTCTGGCATTGCATACATGTTCTGTATTGTTTTCTTTCAGAACTGAACCCACAATCCAACAGCCCTCGAAATGTGGCTAAGAATCTGTCACTTCAATGCACCTATTTGTCTGAAGTCTCCTATCTGAAACCTGTACTTCTTACAAGTTTCAGGAGCTTTATTCTTTCTCTTTTCTACTTCCTTTTTTTACAAAATGTTATATGGGTAAATGCAGTAAAATATTAAAATAATTGCACAATTGAACAACGAAAAGTCTGCCTGAACTAAGCAGTTGGTTGACAGATAGTGCCACCATATGGTGAATCAAAACCTTCATTTGCCAACTTCTCCAAAAGTTGTACCATACAAAATATGGATTAGAGGGGTCAACAGATAGTTATGAAAGAGTAAGTAGTTTGTTCAAAGCCAAGTGATACAAGCAGACAGCTGCCTGAAATGGAAAGGCAGGTGGATGCCCAGGGCGGGCAAGTAATAAAAGGGTCCTGCTGCAGACACCGTCCATGGGGTAACCCACAGAGCAGCCACCTGCACGTAACCTACAGGCCCCATAAATGATCGTTGATAATTCACTCTCTTACCAGGAAATGGAACCACTTTTTTATTCTTGCTGAGGTTCTTGAGAGATGCTAAAAAAGAGAAAAAAAAAACAGGTGTTAATAAACTGACCAAAGGGTTCACATACTATGAGATTTTGATGTAAGATCTATGGCTAAAAGAACTACTGGAATGTAACCATGTTGACTAGTTTAGAGAGAATTTAGAGCCAATTTTGGTAAAAATATAATCATGCTTTATTATACAGAAAGTCATGCCAACACTATGCAAACTGTAGTTTCTGAGATTACAGAGCAACTGGCAGAATTTTGGTCTTCTTATTTTTCTTCCACTAAGAAAAAAGCATATTTTAGTTAAGGTGTTTTTTTTAAATTCCCTCCTCATGCAGTTTCATAGCGGGAAGTCAGGGGCATGTGGTGGCACTTCCTTTGCTCCATATAAGATTTAGTAGGTAACAGAGTCTCTCCAGTCAGCCCAGTAAACCATAAAATGCAGGTGTTGGGTGTACTCTGTGAACAACCAGAAAAAGTAAACCAGCTCAGCTTACACAGCAGCTGCTTTTCAAAAACCTCAATAGTAAATAGCAAGAAAAATAGAATATTCAGTCTAAAATGAAAAAATACTAAAACTAGAAATGTATAACTTACATCAATACTTGCAAGATAAAACACACTAATGCACACAAGTCCAACATAAATAAATGCAATAAAACTTCTGCAGATCTGCCCCATTTAACACCTCATCTGACAAACCTGCTTTGATTTCACGTATTTTGAAGTTTGTGGGAGTCTCTGCCAACTCACCAACCTAGCATGAAAATATTTGTTCTCTTACAGATATATGCTTCTCAGTGTATCTGTGTGTCAGAGTTTCCACTGGCATAATTAACACAGAACTATTTTTGCTAATAAGCACTTCAGTTAACTTGAACTCAGGAGCCAAATAACTAGACTAAAGCTGTTCTGAAAACCTGACATTTTGGCAAATGAGATGAAAAAGATGTGCAAGAGCAGCTGGAGGAGCTGACAGTGACTGGAGGAAGAAATTCGAGAAGCTGTAAGAAGAGTTGATTGGAGAGATTAAACTGCCAACAGCAGCAGCTGGGGATCTGAAAATTGGAGTGGAGAAAAAAAGGAACGAGTACTAAGAGTTTCAAGAAAAGGCTGGTTTTGATGACAACCGTGGGAGGTCAGAGGCCACCAAGAATCAGACTTACCACAACAGCTGGATGAGGTCAGAAAAACCACTGCGTCTGTCCACAAAGTCCATCAATTGTCCATTTTAATGCATCGCGTGATTTGAACACATTCTAAGTACTGTCTTGGACACTTTCTTTGAAACCTAGCCTTCATTTTCACTTATTTTTGTGACTGCCAGCATACACAGCAGCTGCTAGTCACGAATTAAGATGTCAGGCTCACATTTGTGAAAATAAATCCAATGTTTGGGTTCAAGGTATAATTTCGTTTGTGAAAAGTTAGACAGTGTTTCATTTTTGTATTTGGTAACTATTACCCAGGCATCTGATTTCTCTGTGAGGTAGGATGTTTTTAAATAAATCAGCAAAGACATTTACCAAGTCCTTATGGGGGATTACAAATTAAATTGAAAAGTAGTTTGAATTCACAAAATCTCTGATAGTGGCTTGAAGGATTCCCTGTCCAGCTGGGTCCTGGAATAACAGTTAACCTAATGAGCTCCCCTGCAACCAGTATAGATTTTTTTTTTATTCTTAAAATATTTTTAATTTTCTGCATTCAAACGTGCTCACCATAGAAAATTTGAAAAACAGAGAAAAGGCCCCAAAATGGAAATAAATTAAAGTCATAGACCCACCACTTGCTGTTTTAAGTTGTCACATAAATGAAGTCTGGGGATAGGGAATAAGAACTTATCTCTGATTTTATAGCCTTAGGATAAACTTCTAGATGCAGATTGCTGGTTCAGAGGTATACATGCTTCAGCGTGCCCTATAAAAGATCACCCAAGTCATACCCTCCTGAGGACAGTCTCCCCAGTAGCCTTCTCAGGTGAGGGCTGCTTGCTCTTCCACACGCTTGAAAGTGGGTAGGGGTCCTCCTTGCTCCTCACCACCACTTCCAGACCGTTAGCCCTTCCTCCTCACTAAAACCCCTTAGCCTCTTTGCAGTTCATGTCATCAGACTCCACCACCCCTTCCTCTCCTTGGAGTAGTCACCCCCTCCCTCTCTCCTAGACCGTCTTAGCCCTTGGCTCCTCTCTTGCTAACACAGCCCCCTGTCATAATCCTTGGGGATCTCAGTAGCTCCTCCAGACAAACCTTCCCATCATGGCTTCTCAGTTCCTTGACTCATCAAATTCAATGATCCTGTTCTCTGTCCTACTCCCGTGACCATCCCCTAGACTTTGTCATCAGCAAGAATTCTGACCTATCTCAATCTCACTCTCCAGTCTTTACAGTTCTCTCCTTTTAATGCCCCAACCGTGATTCTTCCACCTCGTCAGCACCTCCACCCACCGACCCCGCCGCCATCGCACCGTCCCTCATCCACCTTATACACACTTCCTTCTTTGTCCATCTCAGATATTACAGTCCACCATTGGACTCACTCCTTTGATTCATGATCACTAACCTCCAGGGATCCCTCAGCGCTACAACACAAACCATATATACCTCCCTGGTTCAATCAGTAGCTTACTCTTCTAAGCAACTGTTCCATGCTTTCTTTCTCTTCAAAACTCTACCTCCTCCCTCTGCATTCACAGCTGATGGCCTGGCTTCTATGTGTGAAAATAACAGCAATCAGAAAAAGCTTCCACAGGCCCTGGCCCCTGCCCTTCTTAACCTACCAGGATCTGTATCCATATACTCTGCCACCTTTCACATTGCTCTGGAGGGACTTTCCTATTGCTAAATATGACCAACCCTTCCATTGTGCGCTAATTCCACATCCCTCACCTACTCAAGCATGTCCACCCAGTCGTATCTCCTCTCTCACTCCTGTATCATCAGTTTGTTCCCTTTAGATAAGGACAAACATGATGGAATACCACTACCTTTAAAAAAAGAATCCAGCTTTGACCATGTATCCACCTCTAGCCACTGCTCCAATCTGTGCTGCCCTTTAGAGCCAAACACCTAGGAAGTGTTGCCTGTGCTGGATGTCTCCACTGCCATCCCTTCCATTCTTTGGATCAACTCCTATCCGGCTTCATACTCATCTTTCTATAGGAACAATCTATAGTTAAGACTACAAATGACTTCCATATTGTCAAATCCAAGAGTCAGTCCTCAGCTCTCACTTTGCTTGATTGATCAGAAAAATTTAACTCGCTTGAATTCTATTATTGCTCAAATATTGCTCCTTGGCAGACTTAGAGCTGTACTTTTTAAAGCTGAAAGTCCCTTAAGAGATTGGCCAATACAATTGTGTCCCAATGTGTTCTATGGAGCCCTAATGGTCCTCAGAGATGTCTCTGGGGATCGGTGGGAGAATGTCAACGAGAAGCAAAAGGAAGGCTGAATTTGTGGATTTCAACCCATCCACATGCTCTTCAATCAAACAATTCCTTTTTTCTCTGCTTTATAGATTGGGGTTCCTCATAGTATTCCACCTGGAGAAAAAGGAGTTCTTCTGCTTCTTTTAACTTTTTATTTGATATATATATATTCTTTTTTGCTGAGGAAGAGTCACCCTGAGCTAACATCTGTTGCCAATATTCCTCTTTTTGCTTGAGGAAGATGTGCCCTGAGCTAACATCTGTGCCCATCTTCCTCCATTTTGCACGTGGGTCACTGCTACAACACGGCCACAGATGAGTGGTGTAGGGTCTGCATGCAGGAACCAAACCCAGGCCACCAAAGTAGAGTGCACCAAACTTAACCACTAGGCCATAGGGCTGGCCCCCCAAATAATTTTAGATTTCTAGGAAAGTTGCAGAGATAGTCCAGAAAGTTCCAGTATACTCTTCACCCAGCTCCCCCTGATGTTAACATCTCATATAACCATGGTACATTTATAAAAACTAAAATTAACATTCAGACAATACTAGTTAACTATTGACTTTATTTGGATTTTCCCAATTTTTCCACTAACGTCCTTCTTCTGTCCCAGGATCCAATTCAGGATAGCACCTTGCATTCAGTCATCACATCTCCTAGTTCCCTCAAAACTGTGACATTTTCTCAGTCTTTCCTTATTTTCATGACCTTGACACTTTTGAAGAGTACTGGTTGGGTATTTTGTAGAATGTCCTTCCATTTGGGTGTAGCTGATATTTTCTCATGAATGGACTGGAGTTATGGATTTGGAGGAACAATAGCAGAGAGATGAAATGCCCTTCTCACTGCATCATACCAAGATGTATATTATATCAACATTACATTATCACTGGTGATGTTAACCTTGGTCACTCGGGTAGGTGGTGTCTGTCAGATTCTTCCACTATAAAGTTTTCTGGTGTTTTCTTTCAAAGATTGAAAACCAACAATCTTATCCTTACCTTTTATTTTATACATGAAAAAATAAAACCCAGGTAAGGTTTCAAATAAGTTGATGGGCACATTCACACTGTGTATTAATATTAGTGGGACTAGAACCCCATCATAAGAGAAATTGAAAAGGAGATAGGGAGATTGGCTATTAGATCTTTAAGGTCCTTTCCTTGTCTAAATTTCAATCATATTGTAAGTTATTTATTTTTCTTTTACTCATACTGATAAAAACATATCAGAGTCTCATTTGAAAGGAATGGCAACTTATTATGCTATAGGTATTAGTCCTGCAAAATGTGCCAAGAAATTTGACAGAAGTATATGGTGAAAACAGATAAGAATGCATTCTTGGAACACTCAGTGTTGGCAAATGTTTAACCTGAATATTTGTTTGGCACACAGGAACAGTAAAATGTCAACCAGAGGACCAGTCAAAATCAAGTGAGCAGAGATGGCTGGAAATTAAAGCAGGACATTGATGAAGGTGACCACAGCAGACAAGGGCCCTCAGCCAAGCCAAGAGACACAGGTTCCTCTGCACAACACATTAAAACAGATGTGGAGAACGCAGGGAAGTTCCAAAAGAACATTGAAGAATGAAGAATGACCTTACAGTTGTGTGTGGTTTTGGAGTTATCAATGTACTTTTAGATTACTTTTCTCATTTAACACAACAGTGTTAATCACAACAGTGACATGTGCGATCAATTCTGCAGATGAGGGAAATCATGTTCAGAGAGGCTGACGTGCTTTGATATCCACATATATCAAGGGGCAGGGCTGGCACTGGACCCCAGAACTCCACGTCTACTATACTTTCCGCTGCACCTGTGGTTGAATTAAACTATTGTAGTTCATTTAAATGCTCAGTTCCTCTGATCAACATTTTGCTTCTCCTTTTCAATTCTCTGATATTTTAGAAACAATTTTTAAATAATTACATCTTAACATCCTCCTAGGAATTTTAATTCATCCAATGACAGCTTCTCTAGGATCATTTTGGGGGAGGGCTATCTACAAACAAGAGAAAGCCTACACCCTGTTTTTACGGCCACCAGGAAGGCAAAGGAAATGGCCCCTCTTTGCGCACCCACATGTATAAAGCATATAGTCCTTGATCACTAAAAAGGAAAGCTGCCATATAAACCCAACTTGTTTTATAATCGCTAAGAAAAATTTTTTATAAAACTCGAAAAATCATTTAATCAGGCTAAGACCATTTACCCTAGGAGACTGGAGATGGGCTTCAAGCAGATCAAATACTATACAGAAAATGAGTTAGTTCTGCTAGCACGAGAAAGAGAAGGAGATTTTAGATTCTCAGAAACAACTTACGTTTAGTAGTAAGAAAAGTATCTAAGGAGAGAAAGTACAGTGAGCACTTTTCTCTAGAAGTATTTGGACCTTGTTCTGTCTAAAGGCAAAGACTCTAGATTCAAAACTCAAACAACCCCCAGCGACTTAAAGCCAATCCCACCACCCAGCCCAGGTGACCACTGAGCTCTCATCCCACATGGCTGCTGTCCCCAGTGTCACCCTCCCAGACTTTGTACCCAGCCTCAGCAGGGGCAACAGCACGGAGGGATGGGCAGCTCTCTGAACACACTCATCAGTCTAGAAAAGACAACGGGAAGAGCTGAACAACGTGTGGGTTTCATAAATTCAGCCTGACGCAGAACCGAAAGGGAGCATCTGATTGCACCGCCTCCTCTTCCTAAGGAGCACCTGGGCCCCTGTGACTGGTCTGAGTTGACACAGCCCCACAACAGCAGGTCCAGGGCTACTACCAGGTCTCTGGGATGCAGGCCCAATTTCACTCTCCTTTATATGTGGCAGTCCTAAGCATCATTTTATACCTAAGTAAAAGATCACAGAATATCACTAAACAGATTGCCAAAAAACAAACTTCTCAAATAACAGCATCATAATTTACAGAGCAGAAAGAAATACCAACTGGGTAAGTTATCACCCAGCAAGTATCTGTGAGACAGCACAGAAGCATTTAGACGTGCTGACGGATATCTGGGCATTTGCAGCACAGGATCAGGGCCACAACCACCAAGCCAACGGGAACCATTAGGTTTTCTTTCAGTTTTCCTTATCCTTAGGTAAAATAAGATGACCAACCTGTGGCATAATTTTCTGCATGGTTAACATCCTTACCTACAGACCAGGTGGCCCTCACAAGCCTACGTGGTATCACCGTCGGAGCCACTGAGCGTAGAGCTCCCTTACTCCTTTCCCGCACCTACTTCCCGAGAGTCAGCTTCTTCAGAGGAAAGGTGACTTCCATCTACAACGGAGCGGAGACACCAACTTAGTCTCACACGATGGTGTAGATAACTGGTAACAGCTCCCAAGAGCAGACGCTCTACCCTCAGACCACCTGACAGGAAGAGAAAAAAGGGAGGAAAGGATTCCCTAGGGCTGAGGAGATGAGGGAGGGCGTTGTGAGGCTGGGAGTCCTGAACCCAGAGTCACCCTTCTGCTCGGGGTCACTCTGATGAAGATCATAAAAACAGCAGGAAAGTGAGCAGAAGCCGGACTCAGGCAAGTAAGTCTCCTAGCTTTACTCAAAGACACGGAATGAGACAGACACGTAAAGCACAGGGGTGAATTTCGCTGGAGCAGGCAGTTATTGCTGTCAAAACAGACAGCACTCCGGAGAGCACAGCAAGGACACGATATGCTTTTGAACTGAAACATGTTGATCAAAAAGGCAAGTGGGTCCCCGATGTGTTTTCTCCGCTCTCCGTGAGGGACCCATCATGACTGCTGGATCCAAGTCATCACCAACTGTAAGCAGCTCTTTGAATGACAACCAGTAACAGGTTATGACAGAGCCGAGCTAATTGATGATTGTAAAAAAATTGTTAAAAATTCATATTTTAACAATTCCTAGTTGCCAGATTGACTAAAATCATAGCCAAAAATAGGCATCGAATGAAGCTTCAGCAGAATGAGAATCCGGCCTGACGACGCCGTGCCTCGCCATCTCGCGCTCAGCACACAGAGGAGCCGCGAGGTGACAGGACCCACTTGCGCCGCCGCTGCCGAGAGGATGCTGAGCCGGGCCCCCACACCGGGCCTGTGCCCCTGGAACTGGGAACGCTCTGAAGCAAAGTAGAGCAGGGTGAAAGTCACAGTGGAAAAAAAATGGGGCACTTTTTCTGATTCTTTTGTTCCTTCTCTTAGAATCTCCCTCCATTCCCCAATTCTCAAAAACAAACAAAAATAGTTGCCATAGAACACAGCCAAAAATTATTCCCAGTGAGGAAAAAAAAAAAAAAAACTTACTACTGCCTTGAATTAAACTTCAGGGACTTAAAATTGCCTCAGTCTTCCAGAAAAATGAAACTTGCAAACGTTCACAAAATACAAGGCGGCACTGCAGTGTTTTGGAAACAAGCATCACAACTGGTAAGAATTCCTGGGTTTTTAAGCACCTGTGTCTGTGGAAGTTGATAGGATGGATGGCCACTAACGGCTATAGGCATACTGTAGGAAAGGTAACATTTTTTAAGTGAGGTGTGAAATGGGCTCTTTCCCTTCTCCCAAATAAATCTTTGTGTTGGGCCACAATTTCTGGTGGCCTCGGATTGGCTGATTAATTTCAGCAGCTCTGTGTAATGTACTGGAGTGAAAAACTGCCCGGAGATCTTGAAGGCTGTAATTGAACCACAGAGCTATTGGGTGGAGCCCAAAGGTAGCTGCCGCTTGGAAACAAACCAGAGGGGTCATAAAATCACTCACAGCCACCTCGTCAGGCGACTCAGTGCTGACGTTATAGATAAACCCACCGCAAGCCCGGACTCTCAGGGCCAGTCCCACGGCTGAGCTGACCCTGCACGCTCCTGGAGGTGAGGTAGAGAGGGAAGAGAAGTGGATTTGCTTGAATTTCTGTAATTTCTTCTGTCACCTTTGTCACCAAGGATGAGACAGGTAATCATTCTGTTTTCTCCTCTGTAACATGAGGATCATCACCTAGCAAGGTTGTTGCAATGAAAATAAAAATCAGAAGGAAATGCCTAGGAAGGTACTATGGAATCTGTGCATATTTTTAAATTATTGTTACAGAGATGGTTCAACATACATTTTGTACACTTGAGGCTCAATAAAAGCCTATAGTATTTGATGGGATTTTTTTCAGGTCCTCAAGACCTTGACTACAGGGAAAGGACAGAGCAGGGCAGGAGAGGAGGTGGGTTAGATCCTCCCCACCTAGATTTCTCTCTCAGGTGAACTGTCACCTGAAGAGCATCCTTCAATTAAAATTCAAATAACAAAAAGAAAAGAGAAGCACATTCTACAAGGGAATGGACACTTGCATCAGAGACTTACTTGTGAAGCCCAGTTGGGTTCCTGGCTGGTCACTGGGTAGCGATCTGGGGCACACATGTACGTCTCCTCTAGTGTGGTGCAATCACCACCTTCACTTTGTGTGTGTGTGTGTGTGAGGAAGATTGGCCCTGGGCTAACATTGTCCCCATCTTTCTCTACTTTATATGTGGGACACCTGCCACAGCTTGGCTTGATGAGCAGTGTGTAGGTTCGCACCCGGGATCCAGGCCTGCAAACCCTGGGCCGCCAAAGCAGAGCACACAAACTTAACCGCTATGCCACCAGGCCAGCCCCCACTTTTGCTTTTTAATATCTGGGGGATCCACTTTATAAACCTCTTTTCTTGAAAACAAAAAAAGCTCCTCTGATCATCTTGTTGGCATTTATCGTACTGCATGATGATTTTTCCCTTAAGTTACTAATGAGAGTCAAAAATCAAAAGGACATTCCCCAACATTCAATGGAAATGGTTGTTAAGGATTTTAATTGTGAGGACATCAACAATTACAATGAAATGTTAAAATTGAAAGCCAAAACATCATCATGTAGGGGTCCAAGTCAGCCTGCGTTCCCAGTCTGTGTTCTCTCCCCATCCAGAAATGAGAAACAGTAGGAAAGGTCCCCTTGCACAAAGAACTCTCACCACCGTCACGAGCCTCCTGGGACCCAGCCTCACTGGTCCCCAGGTGCTGTCCCTCCTCTGGCTCCATGGTGGCTCTGCCTTCTGGTGCCCAAGAAGACCCCAGTGCTCTCCACTTCTACATATAACCTTCAAGCCACCCTTTAAGATCTCTTTCCCTTCAAGGCTCCTCATGGGGTCAGTTTAATGGAACTTTAATGATGTATAAATGCTAAGAGAAGTCAGCTAGTGACATATGGCAGGTGACAGCCTGCCCACAGGACTAGGGAGTCCAGGCTCATTCACCTCCTTACGAGCTAACAGAGCTCCCTTCAGCCTCTCCTGTGGTAAACACTCCTCTGTGTTTCTTCAAAGGGAACAGTGCTCAGGTCCTCAAGCACCGGGTCCATGGAAGGAAGGGGTGGGGGAGCAACACAAACAGTGTCAGGTCACCCCTACTCCTGGTTTATCTCACAGGACACTATTGTCTCATAGGATTGTAATTCCCACACTTTAAAGAAAAAACGGGCCACAGGTGCTTTGTTAAATTACATCCAAAGAGCATACAAGTTATTGATAGAGATCTGAGCCACAATTTAAAGCTGTGGAATGAACCACAGGGTTTTCCGTCCCACCCAAGGGTACGAGACCTTCAGACCTCAGAGGACACGCCCTGCGAGTGAGTTCTGGCCACAGCATTACAAGTTCAGTAACGCAGGAGATAATCCTGTGACCCTGGGAAGGACACCTACCCTCTCTATGCCTCAGTTTTCTCATTTGTAAAATATCCAACTATGTACTAAAAAGACAAATAGTTAATACAGTCATAGGATTTTTACAATTTGCAGCACATTATGTCATTTACTCTATGGCAATAGGGTAATATATTATTCTTCTACTCTTCATGGCTCATACTTTACACCACAAGTGCATATACATGAAAACCCTTTGTAAACTGCTTTTAAAACTACAAATCTAAAGAATTATGATGATAAATAAACAGTCATGAAAAAATCTAGGAAAGGAATTTATAATTTGGTGATGCTATTATTATAGGGTTTTTATGTGGGGAGGATAGGGGATTGTGGGCAAGAAGATCTTCTCTCTATCGAGTGTTCTCTGTATATTTTAGCTATATTTCAGGAGACAAATTTGACTAGCTGTTTATAATAGGATCTGACAAATATCCTCACCCATGACTGAATTATTACAGAATATATACATTTCTATTTCTTCAACATTTACTTGACATACCTTTTTTCTTTGTGTTGTGTCTTAAGGGAAACCTTTTCTTAAAAGACATTCGTGAATAGTCTTCCTGAAATAGAAACCATCAGTGTTAGCAGCTGATACTTGTTTCTCTGAATGTACACAAGAGTCCTCAGGATTGGAACACTCAGCTACAAGCAGGCTCTGAGAACTGAGCTTTGCAACAAAGGTTAGTCCACTGGAGATATTAATGCACTCAGCAATGATTTGCCAAAACATGACAGCCCGTGCTGGAAGGCTACCCCCATCTCCATGCTCCAGCAAGGGCCAGCCTTACTCTGCCCTGGCCTGGGAGTCCAAACCAAGATTAATGAAGCCCACGGATCACCGTGGACCAGATACACTCCCTTTGTCTGGCTTCAGGGTCCAGCCCCCATCTGTTGGACTCTTAATTCTGGGCAGTTCAGGCACCAAGCTGGAGACCAGGACCTATGGACCCAGTCCATACTGATTCCCATGGGTCACTGCATGTTTTCCACCACTCTCTTGTCCTCCCAAACATTTCCCATATCAAAAATGACGCAGCTTCACCTTGGAATGTAAAAAACTGGACAGAGAATCACTTGCTTCCTAACAAAAAGAAAAAGCCAGATAATCTACAAAATTATAGTCTTCTTGAACTTATCAGAGAGTTGAGATCACAGGGCAACCAACTAGCTTGGAATCTAAGGACAGAAGGCTCCTCCAAGGAGACACAGGGCCTGAGCACTAGCTTCCCTGGGACAGAGCGTGGGAGGAAGAGACTGCCAAACAAGGATGAGAAGATTTCAGCCAAAGGTTTCAGTGAGTGTAGGCGAGCATGAGAGCCTACAAGCAAGGCTCCTTGGATAAATGGCTGATTCTATGGCAAGGGCAGAGAATAGACAAGATGAGCCTGGAGCAACTTGTAGTAATAGAAACAAAGGAAGTTCTTAAAATAACAAAACACGTCAAAGAACCTGTCAAAGGAATACAGGAGCCAAGCTGCAAGAAGTCCAATGGCCAAAATGGGAACAATTAGAAACAAAATAAATAATGTAATATTGGATTATAACCCAAAGTAGAAAATAACTATACATGAGTCCATAATGATATGAATAAATGGTTGAATAAATAAATGAATTGGAGATAAGAAACAAATATTCCTTATAGGAGAATTCCAAAGAACAGATATACATGTAGCTTTAGCTGCACCTCCTGGAGGTGGTGGCTAATCCCCTCCCTACCTCCTTTAGGAGGCTAGCCGAAATGACTCGTAGGGAAAGGGATCAATAGTAAGTTTACAGTGGAGAATCATAAGAAACAATACATTAACCAAGTAATGAAGGTTAATATTATTAGGGATGTCATGTAGATATCCCCCGACATGATGTTACAAGAAAAGCACTTCACCTCTGTGGCATTCTTTCCAAAACCCCATAACTCCACTCTGATCATGAGAAAAACATCACTGGGGGACTTTTCATGAGGCCTATATTCCCTGATATCAAAACCAAAGACATTACAAGTAAAGAAAACTGCAGACTAATAATCCTCTTGAAAACAGACACAAGGATCCTCCACAAAATATTAACACATTGACTCCAACTATATATAAAGAAAGATAATGCATCATGAACAAGTGGGGTTTATCCCAGGAAGGTAAATCTAGTTCAATATTTGAAAATCAATCAACTCAATTCAGCATTTCAACAGACTAAAAAAGAAAACCACACGTTTATCTCAGTAGATGCAGAAAAACCATTCGACAAAATTCAGCATCCATTCACGGTAAAACTCTCAGCAAACTAGGAATGCAAAGTAACTTTCTCAATCTGATAAATGACATCTGCAAAAAATATGTATATAAACATATATACATTACATAAACACATACATACACACACACAGCTAAGCTCACACTTCGTGGTGAAAGTCTGAACATCTCCCCTCAAGATCAGGAGGTGGTCAAGCATGTCTGCTCTCGCCACTCCCATTCAACATCAGACAGGAGGCCCTAGCCAGTGCAATCAGGTAAGAATGTGAAATAAAGGCATCCAGACAGGAAAGGAAGAATAATATGGTCTCGATTCACAAAAAACATGACTGTCTAAGTAGAAAATCCCAAAGAATCTACAAAAAGCTACTACAGCTAATGAGTTTATCAGGATTTCAGGATACAGCTCAACATACAAAAATTAATTGTTTTTCTATATATTCGTAACAAACAATTGGAAATTAAAATTTTAAGTGCCATGTATAATAGCTCCAAAACAAATACTTATGCATAAATCTAACAAAATATGTGCAAGATCAGTATTCTGAATGCTACAAAGCATTGATTAAAAACCATAGGCCTAAATAAATGGAGAGACAGACTATGTTCATGGTATGTCACATTCAATATTAACACATAGATTCTCCCCAAACTGATCTATAGATCAATGCAATCCCAATCAATCTCACCAGGATTTTTGCCAAAATCGACAAATTCAGTCTAATATTTATTTAGAAAGGCAAAAGTTCTAGAATAGCCCAAAACAGTGTTGAAAAGGAAGAATAAAATTGGAAGTCTCACCTAATCAGAGTTCAAAACTACAGTAATCAAGAAAGTTCGATATTGGTGGAAGGAAAGACACATAGATCAATAGAAGATAATACTGAGTCCAGAAACAGCCCAACACATATATGGTCAGTTGATTTTGAAAAATGTGCAAAGAAATGTAATGCAGAAAGGATCATCTTTTCAACAAATGGTGCAGGAACAATTGGACATCCATAAGCAAAAACCAAAAGATGAACCTCATTCCTACATTGAATCACATATTAAAATTAACTCAAAATGAGTCCTGGACATAAATGTAAAACAAAAAGACCATCACGTTTCTAGAAAAAAAACATAGAGGAAAATCTTTGAGACTTTGAATTAGGCACAGAATTCTTAAATATTAAATGAAAAGCACAATTTATAAAAGAAAAATAGATAAATTGGACTTCATCAAAATTAAAAACTTCCACTCTTCAAAACACAATGTTAAGAGAATGAAAAGATGAATCACACACTGGGAAAAGATATTTGCAAAACACATATCTGATAAATCACTTGTATCTGGAATACATAAAGAATTCTCAACACTCAAAAAAAAACAAAGCAAACAACCCAAAAATAAAAATGGAGGCAAAAGATCTGAATAGACACGTCTCCAAAGAAGATGTATGCACTGCAAATGAGCAGATGAAAAGATGTTCAACACCCTTAGTCATTAGGGAAATGCAAAACAAAATTACAAATGAGGTACACCTATAAACAACAAAAAATTTTTTTAATTGGCAATTCAAACTGAAACTCTCCTTCATTGCTGCTGGGATTGCACAATTGTACAGCTGCTTAGGAAAAGCTTGCCAGTTTCTTACAAAGTTAAATATGCTTTGACCACATGACCCAGCAATCCCACTCCTAGATATTTACCCAATCTGGACATGAATGTTCATAGCAGTTTTTTCAAAATTGCCTAAAACTGGGAACAATCCAAATGTCCTTCAACTGGTGAATGGATAAACAAGCTGTGGTATATCCATAAAATGGAATACTACTCAGCAATTAAAAGGGATGACTAGTTGGTATGTACAACAGGATGGATGAATTCCATATGTATCATGGCAAGTGAAAGAAAGCAGATTCAAAAGAGTACACACCATCCAATTCCAGTTATATGACATTCTGGAAAAGGCAAAACCTTAGGACAGAAAACAGATGAGTGGTTGCCAGGTCATGGGGGAGAGGGGAGGAGGAGGAGGTGGTTGACTATGGAGGGATGTGAGGGAATCTGGGGGCAATGGATGCACCATACTTGACTAAGCTAGTAGTTACATAACTGGACGTGTCCCCAAAACTCCTAGAACTCTACACCGGCAAGGGTTAGTTTTATTGTTCATAAACTATACCTCAATTTTTAAAAAGGAGATAAAATGACCCAAGGAGGGAACAGTGGCATGAAGTGGTGGGTCAGGTGATTCTTCCTGCTGATTAGAATCATAAAACTGAAAAAAATATATATTACAATTATTAAAATGAGCTCTGAAGCCACTTGAAAACACCAAAGGAAGGCGGAAACGGAAGAGCATTTACTGTTACCAGCTGCTGTGGTCTCCCCCTCTGCAGCCTTCTGGCCTGAGGGCTCTCCTCACCCACCGCAGCTCTGGCTGTGGAAAATCACAGCCTTTGTGCCCAAGTTGGCAGGTAACGACTCAGAGCAGCTGAGCACCTGGAAATTGAAGGAGGAAGTTTTGGAAGTGAGAAAGTTGCGGAAGGCTGAGATCCAAAGCCTGCCCAGCTCTCACTCACCATAACGATGCATTTGTATACATTTGCCAAAACTCCTCAAATTCCAGTGCATGTAAATTATACCTCAAGAATGCTGTTAAAAACAAATTAGCTTTTGAAGAAAAAAAAATCCCCAGACAGTACCTCTGGAGCTAGCCTACTCTACAGTTTCCAGCCTTGGTAAGCCAAGCCTGCGGGGAGGCACCCCAGGACGATTATCTTTACAATGTGAGAAAGAGCAGCAGGCACAAGAATTCACCGGGGCCTCTCTAGCAACACCTCATTCATCTGGAATCTATAATGCCTGAATGTTGCCTGCTCAGAAAATAGCTAAAAACAAAAAAGAAACTAAAACTTATGTCACAAATCCGCTTGTCCAACTTTATGCACTTTGTCAACAGGAAAGTCTGCAGCGTCTCACTCAAGCCTGTGTGCACAATTCCAGCAAGCTTAGTTCTGCTTCCCTCCCTGCCACCGAGCAGGAGCCACGTGTCTGAGGAATGAGGGAAGCTGCTAGCAGCACACTGAGAGCCACAGGAGGCAGTCCCAGGTCCGCAGCGGGAGAAGACGGGAAAAGTCACCGTGCAAAGTGAGCAGGAGAACTCACAAAGCGCAGCAAGCAGGAGCCTCTTTGCAAAGGGACAAAAGCCTGCAGACCTCAAGCATCTTTGAAAACATCAAACAACCCAGCAAAGAAACTTGCTGTTTGCAAAACAGTGACTGATGCATCAGGAGACAGGTTTAAAAAATGAAGAAATTATGGCTTATCCGCAGAGGCATCAGATATATGGAAAATCACTTTTGTAAAACTCATCATGGCTCAAAAATGAGAGAGAAATGAAGGATTGCTGTATTAGCATTTTATCAAACCATCTCACTGAAACCGTTCAGTTTGGCGTGCAATATCATTGAAAGTGTGTGTAAGCAATCTGTAAGTCCTATCATCATCTCTAAGATTAAATACTAAAAACTTATTTGCAAAAACCTAATCACTTCCTTTAAAGTGTCATAAAATACTTTCTACAACATTTCACAGAAGCACTGGACTGGAAACGCAGGCATGAGATGACATCCATTCTTTGCCGTTTTTCAGGAGTCACTAGCAGCCGATATAAAGCAACACTAATAAAGTGCCCCTTTTGACTTTGCTCCCATTTACCATTGAAGAAATAGATTCTCCAAAAACACCCACCTCGGTCACTACATGGAGACTAAGTGCAAAGATGAAACAGTGGTGATACTAGGTTATTCTTTGTATCCATGCCTACTCATGTCTGATACTTTCTCTACTGTGAGGGTTTTGACATCCTACCAGATACCTAGAAAAACTCAGGTAGACCCTGCTCCCAGCACATCAGTGGCACCTCTCCAAGGCTCATTCTGAATTACTCTCATCCTATTTATGCCCTTCCCATGTTAACCTGCCCATAACTTCCACTCTCTCTCACCCGAATGCCTTCCAAGAGTGAGCAGAGAGAATAAAAGGTGTATTACCTATTATCAGCTCTGTGCATAGTTTCTCAGGGTTTGAGTAGGGACATTTCACTTAGAAGAGGTTATTTTGGGATCTCCTTGATTTTCAGTTACCCATGTTATTGATAAGGGAGAAAATATATATGTTAACTCTATGCATGTCAGTGATTGCATTCATCCCCACTTTAGTTTATATTTCCAAGTTCTAAATAACAACTTAGTCTTGTCAAAATTGACCTAGAAAGGAAATGCCACTAACAATTCAACAGAAGGTAGACCTCTCCTCAATCTACATTACAATTCCCTGAGACCAGAATGGGGGTAAAAGATGATAGCATTAAAATTCTCACTGTAGCGACTTCTTCAGTTATGAGTGCAGCCCAGTAGAAGTACTTCGGAATTATGTTAAGATCATTTCTTAAAATGTCCATTTTAACAATGAATCTCTCTTACGTATCATGTATGCATTCAAAAGAGTACTCTTCTCCTTTTCTATACGATAAAGGAAATGAGATCTTTTAAAATCAAAATTCTTACTTTTGATATCAAAATTAGTTACTAGAAAAATGACAGGATTTCAGGAAATATTGGTGATAATGTAATAATTATGACCTCTTGGAAAAATCAAGCACAAGCACAATAAGAAAATGCTTCTAAAAAATATATCTGCTCCTACTGAGTCCTTCTTTCATGGATTTACTGTCATCCTTAAAGCAGAGTTTTTAGAAATCAGAAACCAAGAAAACAAAAGCAGTAGATAAAATAAGGGCAACACGTAAAGCAGAACAGAAAATAGTTCTTCAATATATTAGGCACAAAGGAGAGAATTCTAAAAATGGAGGAGATTTTCAGTTGCAGAGACTGAAAACGAAAGAGATTTTGCTCCTCGTTTTAAATGTCTATTTCCTGGAAATGTCAAATATTAGCCAATCACCAGTTGCCTTTTGAGCACCTCCTAGGTGCCCAGGGCTCTGCCAGTCCCTGGTACTGGCTGCTGAGGAAATGCAAGGTGTGCTCTTCATGCTCAAGGCAATTGACAGTTACACGGCGGCACTGATGACTAAATATGAAACGCGTGCCAAATGAGACCGCAGACAGCTGAGTGCACAACTGTGTCAGTACACAGTAAGTTTTGCAGGATTTTAGAAACTACCAAAGTCTAGAGTGGTCAAGGGTGGTTACACAGAAGCAGTCAGACTCAGATAGGGACAATAACAGTTTTCAGAAGAACAGTGACACAATTAAACGGGCAAATGTGGGTGGGGGGTGTAAAACAGAGTCAGGAGAGCAGTGTGAGGCCAGGAGTTGACCAAGGTCCACCAGTGTGGAGGCAGTGAGAGTGAGAGAGACTCAGCACATGGAAAAGAAGCTGTCTGACTGAATGGAAATAGGGTGTGAGGCAAAGGGAGGAGTTACAGCTAAGACTCGTGCCTCCTCAGGCCTGGGTGACAGGAAGAATAAAGGTGCCAATGACAGAGATAAGAATGACCTTGTGCTTAGGATATGACTTACTTGAGAGAAAGTAGCATATCTAAATGGAAACGCAGTGCTCATAAAAATCATGAGGTGTAGACTCTACGTGCTATTCGTGATCTGGAAGAACTGAAGTTATTAGAGATTCCACTAAAGGGAAGGGACTGAAGTGACATTTGGAAACAGAAGTGGGACAAGAGTGAGAGGTCAACACAACTGAGGTAACCTTCTGAGTCATCAGGGCAAACTCACCTATGAAGACAAGCAACAGGGAGAAGAACCAGGAGAGAAGACAGAATGTGAGGTCTCTGCTTCAAGGTGGGGCCGAGACGGAGACATTAGCAGCCTGATAAGAACAAGAGAGCGTCGTGCCATGGGATAGATGAGTTTTATGACCACGAGGTTGACAGGCAGCGTCCAAAAAATATCCTGAAGATTTCAACGATAGGGCAGATGAAGGAATGATCACTGAATTTAACCATTACAGGTGAACGGTTATGAGACAGAAGCAACACTACACTAGCAGAGGTCAAGTGTATCTCAAGGGGTTAATGAGAATAGATAGGGAGAAAGTGGAATTGTTGCGTATCGGTGCTGGGCGTGGAAAACCTGACATGAAAAGCAACTGCAGCAACCTCTACCTGGAACTATTCCCAGAGCAAACGACAGTAAATCTTCTAGGTTAACAAGTGAATACAGGCAAGGTAACAAGGTGTTAACCAAATGTGCTGGAAGGGCTGGGATCAACTCTTCAAAGTTGACACCTCTGCTTACTGGAGAGCAGAACAATGTTCCAAGAAAGAGGGAACATTAATGACACTGATGAGGCAGGAAGTGGATAGAGGCCCATGGACCCTCAAGAGCTGAGGAATGAAGACATTTTAGGGATAAAGGGGAAGTCCTTTTCTTCCGGGGCCTGGAGAAGCAGTCTTACTAAAGGTAACAACGCCTGGAATGCTGAGCAAGAGGTCATCCTAGATGCT
The DNA here is from genome assembly GCA_031878705.1 of Tapirus indicus. NCBI lineage: Eukaryota > Metazoa > Chordata > Mammalia > Perissodactyla > Tapiridae > Tapirus > Tapirus indicus. The sequence goes on along the minus strand of CM062923.1, from coordinate 3,141,176 downwards.
TTTCTTCTTGATTTCTGGTTCATAAACATTAAGAAACATGTTCTATCTTCTAATATTTTTTATTTCCCTGTCAAAGAATAACATTAGCAAATGATTACTGAGCTCTCACAAAATGCCAGCGCAGTTTATGAATTATCTTATTTACCCCTCACAGTAACCCTACCAGGTCCCATCAACCACATGGAAGAAATGGGAAAGCTGTGGCCTGGGACAGGTTGCATGACTTAGTCAAGATCACACAGCTAGAGAGGGGCATACCCCTCAGTGAGGTCAAAACTATGTTCATAATAAAACCAAGACTTGCTCACCTCTTTTGCTGCATGACATTTGCACAAATGGTGTAAAAACAATGGTGAGTAAAACTGCCACTGCCCAAGCATGGACCAAGGCTGTGGCACCAAACCATACTTGTCACCACTTTACTCCTCACTATGACGCACTTGCAGTTTTGGAAAAAATGCCCCTGTGTCACTTAAAATGTCCTTGATGAAGGAATGGAAATTATTAATGTTATTAAATATTGACCTAGAGTAGGACCTTTTAATATTCTGTGTAAGGAAACGAGAAGTACACCTAAAGCCCTTCGCTGCACATCACAGGACCACCATCGTCTCAAGAAATAGCACTTGTGATTGTTTGAGTTGCAGGCTAAACTAGCCACTTGCTTCCTGGAATGCCATTTTACTTGAAAGGACAAACAACAGACAAATTGCACTTATTCAGTCATGGGTATTGGGCAGACATTTTCTGGACAAAATGAGGCACTTCAGTGAAAACAACTGACAACGTTTGGGTCCAACAACAAAATTTGAGCATTCAAAAAAACTAGAATTTATAAAACACATACATGTGTTTGATAACTTCCCAACACTAAAAGTCTTTTCTAAAGATATTTCTGGAAATATTAATGCATGTGATTTTTTAAAAAATAATGTATCATTAAATGTGTCAACATTTGCATAACTTACTGAACCAATATTTTCCAAATGACCACTGCATCATGTTGCAAAATCATGCGTGGGTAAAAATGCATTCAAAGTGCAAGTTATAACAATGGATTTTAACATAATAAAAGATAAAAAGTTCACTGATGTGGTTTCTGATTCCAAATTGCAACTAACCTTTAAGAAACTACCACTTTTCAAGTTTTGGTGTAGTATCAAAGAATATTCACAATTATCTGAAAAGGATATTAAAACACTCCTCTCTCTTCCAAATACATATCTATGTGAGGCTGGATTTTCTTCACCTACTTCAATCAAAATAACCATATAGCAACAAATCGATGCAGAAGCAGATATGAACTCCAGCTGTCTTCTATTAAACCAGACAACAAAAGAGATCTGCTACAATGTAAAACAGCACCAGTCTACTCACTAATTTCTTTTTTGTTTTGGAAAATATAGTTATTTTTCATGAAAAATGTGCTGATTATAATAATGTGTGTTTGATTTGTTATAGTTATTTTTAAATGAATTGACAAATAAATGGTTTTAAATTTCTCAATTTTAATTCCTAATGCAGTATCTACTGATAGATTTAACCCATATAAACAAAAGCTCTTTGGGGTCCTCAAAATTATTTCAGAGTCTAAAGGAGTCTGAGAATAATAAGTTTGAGAACCACTGCTCTAAAGTATTTATCATAATTTGATGGAGCACCATTGAAATCATGTAGCATGTTACAAACACGAGATGGTCGTGCGCTAGTTCTGACAGTGGTACTGTGAGCCTCCTAGCACCTTTGTTTATACTTCAGACCTCCAAGGCCTAAAATAAATGCAGGCCACAACTTCCAAGCTCACCATTTGCAGGGAGAATTTCTGAACTAGGATTTTATTCTTTCCATGAGAAAAAAGTCACCCACTTCACCTATTTAGGTAGCATTTTATTATTTTAATTTTTTAAAATCTGATTTTTTATTTTTATACTTAGAAGCAAGAATAGAGGCTTTGCATTAAAAATATGGTCTTAACGCCTCTTCCCATAGCCTAACCTCCCTGCCCCACGCCCACAGCCTTTCTGCAGGACTCAGGAGAGCAGCAATTCGTGACTCAGACAACAAAGTCTGCCTCTCACCACGTCTCACTGTGTCAGAATCGCGCACAGAGTCTGGTACACCGGAATAGGCACGGAACGAAGAGGACACCCTCACTGGGTATTTGCAATTGGTTTAAGATATCTCTCTTTTAATAGGGAAATAAGTAAAATTTTTTAAATTACAGTACTGAGAGAAGCAAAGAGATGTCTCCACTTCCTCCTCAGTAATATGAAAGCACTGGAGAAGAATTATTTCTAGGGGTGCTTCTGGCTCAGAATTTTAAGATCCCACAGACCCAGTATACTCCATGCATAGACTGCCCAGGCAGAAATCCAGCTCCTGGGCTAAACCAGGCTTATATATCAGTGCAGTTGTGTAGACTTCGTGATACATGTTTGGGCAGTAATGACAAAGAATGTTGAGAGAATGTCACATAGGCTTCCGGCAGAGATAATGGAACTGAAGGGCGTTTAGGAGCATTTTACTCCACTCCAACTGTACATACGTTTACTAAAATTCATTTGTATTCTGTGCCTACGATATTTACCAATTTGTAAAATGTATTCTTTTATTTTTGGTGAGGACGATTGGCCCTGAGCTAATATCTGTTGCCAATCTTCCTCTTTTCCTTGAGGAAGATTGTCCCTGAGCTAACATCTGTGTCAGTCTTCCTCTATTTTATATGTGGGACACCACCACAGCATGGATTGACTAGCTGTGTGTAGGTCTGCGCCCAGGATCCAAACTCGTGAACCTCAGGCCACCAAAGTAGAACACACAAACTTAGCCACTACACCACCAGGCTGGCCCCTGTACAATGTATTCTTGAATGCATTTCAATGCAAGGTGTAAATCTGCTTTTGATATACTACAACTTCAAAAAAAGCCTGCCTTTCCCTTCTCGTTCTATTTACAAGCAGAAAATGTGAATTTTATTTATAGAACTCTTTTTTGCACTGCCATGGATTTCCCTCTTTCCAATATCATTATAGACAAACCCTGAAGATGAATAAATAAGAAAGAAATGCCTGACTTGAATCAATTATGGCCTCATGGATGGCATCTCCATGTAGTATTTACAGCAATCTCAGCTCTGAGTTACAACAACTCCACTATTTCTCATCCTGGCTTTCTCTTGAGAAAAGCTGCCAGGTTCACAGAAGATATGTAGAATCAAGAAAAAAGACTCCTGAACAACCTCATTTGTGGATTCAAAGAGCCCATGGACCTTCCAGCCCCTCTCCTCTTCATGTTTCTGATTTTTTTTTCCTCTAAAGCACTCATGGGAGAAGATATTTGTTTCCCCAAAATATGGCTGTCAATTTAGGGTAACAAAGTCATAAATTCACCTGAAAGTTCCCAGAGTGTAGTGTATGCAACCAATACAGGTTTCTCACTAAGCCTTCCCAGAAACAAACATTTTCAATGTTACTTTTTGTGCCCCCAAATTATATTTATGGCCCTGTCTATATTACACACACCTAAACTCCAGGTTGTTTGGTGCCTTACAAAAACACTGTAAACTGACCACATATATTCTTATAATTAAAAATAATTCACACATTTTAAAAGCTATAGGTAGCATCTCTATTACTCGTGTGGAAAACCAAGTAAATATGAATAAAATGCTTTCCTTTTGTGACTGCAATGGTTTGCGCATTATGTGGTCATATTTTAATAAAAACCTGTCCACCCGAGGCCAATAGAAGTGTGATAAGATGACCACTCATAGAGAGCAGAAATGGATTATGACACACTTTATTCCAGGGCTAGACTCACAACTGAGAGCACCACTTCAATGAACTAAAAAGGATCATTTCTTCTTTCTCCATGTCCCATTCCTGCTACTTAGGCATTAGAAGTTGGGCATAAAATTCTTTACTCTCACCTCTTGGGAGGTACCTCTGATGACAGTTTTCTTTCTTGGTGAGGAAGATTCACCCTGAGCTAACACCCGTTGCCAATCCTCCCCTTTTCACTGAGGAAGATTAGCCCTGAGCTAACATCTGTGCCCACTTTCCTCTCCTTTGTATGTGGGTCATCGCCACAGCATAATGACAAGTGGTGTAGGCCTGCACCCAAGATATGAACCCCCGAACCTGGGCCACCAAAGTGGAGCATGCCAAACGTAACCACTACACCACGGGGCCAGCCCCTGATGACACTTTTAATTAAGGGCTGCTCACAGCAAAATCCCATTGCTGTTCTTTATGCCCTAGCAGATGGCCCAAAGTTAGAGTTTTGTTCATCTGCTTAAAATCAGTTTTCTGTAACAGATAATATTGTGGACAGCTAGTGAATGAAAAAATAAACTAATAAATGAATGGCCAAACACAGGCTGATGAGGAGCAGAGCGCCTACCTGAGCATCTGGCTTAATTTTACCTCCTTTCCCTTTCACAGGGTCAAGGTCAACAAGTAAACATGGAGCCCGTCTGAGAGACAGAGAGAGCCCAGCGGCAGCATGTCAGAAGCGCTGCCTCGACTCTGCCCTCTGCCCAGAGGCGGCGGCTCAGGAGGAGGACAGTCTGCTGGAAGAGCAGCAGACCTGCAGCCTGGACTTGGTATGGAGCTCAGGCTGCTGCAGACATGGGGCTGGGAGACAGGAGAGGACAGGACGGAAATCTGAGGCCACTGGAGAAGGGAAATGAAGAGGGCATTTTGAGTCCTCAGCCTAGAAACCAGGAGCAAAGGTACAGAAGCTTCTGAGACAGAAGGCATGGTGGTGGAAACTGGCCTGCACTTGCTGACCTTTTTTTCTGGCTTTATTGAGGTATGATTCACAAATAAAAATTGTATATATTTAGGTTGCACAACATCATGTTTTCTGAGGTGCTCAACAGGATGATTTAATATACGTACACATTGTGAAATGATTACCTCAACCAACTTAGCTAACACATCACCACCTCACATAGTCACTTGTTTTGTGTGTGTGGTGGGAACGGAAGATCGACTCTTAGCAAATATCGAGTATACAATACAGTATTATTAACTGTGCATGAGAGCCCCAGAACTTACTCATCTTATAACTCACTAATCTTTTTCACTTGCTACTTCTCCAGACTAGACTGGAGTGTCTTCCTTCAGGTCCCTAACCACGATTGCTAGAATTGTCGTGAATACAACACAATGGTTTCAATGGATCCCACCATACGGAAAGACAGGTTGGTTCATTCACGTCTGTTCTATTATAAAACACCCACTCAATATCTCCTGTTTTATTAACACAGAGCATTACACAGAATATATATCTGCAATTGTACTGGACACAAGGCATCCTTCTTATTTTAAAGTGAAAATTCCTCTCTTTCTACACAAATCCAAATGAATCTCCTATGTATAGTGGAATCCAAGCTTTATTTTTCTAGAACTGTATAATTCTCTAAAAATTTCCTGACTTAATACTTAATTCACCGTATCCCACTTAGCATTATTGATGTCTGACACTTAGCTTTTGAGACTCCAGTGTTGATCAATATGAACCTTGTCTCTTAGGGAAACAAGAAAATACTTAGCTGGAGTGACAGAGTGGTATCAAGATAGTAAAGAGAAAAGAATGGTAAAGATCCTGGGCAGGCAATGAATTTCAAAAATCAATTAAAGAATCGATGCCATTTTCATTTTGTCACAAAAATCCTGAGTCAGAGACAATGCTCCATCAAAAAATCCCTGGTTTTATTGGCCTTTCTGGCAGTGTTAATTAAATGAAAACCCTCCACTGATTGACTGATAAAGCACACGACGAGAGTAAATTACTGCCGTGGATTTGCGTCTGCGTTTCACATCAGCAAGATGTTAGATGGTGTTTTCATCATGGAAAATGCCTCATGTTCTGAGCCTCACATTTATGAATATGTTAAATCATTTAAATATTATTTATGTCAATTGATATAAACCATTACTTTGATTATTTAAAAGAAAGTTTCACTGTTTTTTCACTCATTTGATAGCTCATAACACATCAACTACTTGCTTTTCTTATCGAATCTCATCTGGTAGACCACTTGAAGCTGAGGTGCACATTATGGGAAGTGCCCATTTCTTTCAAAAGTTTCTCATCCTGTAAGATTTCGATCCCCAATGAATTTCTAAGCACAGTATGATTTGGGGTGGAGTCATAATGACAAGAAAACTAAAAATCAAAATAGAACATGACTCTTTTAAGGAAAATAAGCACACGACATTTATCAATGATAGATAACTCCTGTTCTGTAATTGTTGTACCAAAATTACCCACAATGTTCTATTTTTTCAATTTTTTGATATTATGACTCCCCTAAAGTCATATTGTGTTTTGAAATTTCCAGTTTGTCAACAACATGAAACACTAAAGACTAAAAGCTCTGAGAGGACCAGATCTCTCTTTCTTATGCCAAATTCTGGTCCTAGAATATTCAGGTTTGTTTAGTTAAGAACTTTTTGAACAAGTCATGCTCCTTGGCAGGGAAGAAGGAGGAGGAGACCAGGAGCAGAAGGTATGGCCCTTGCAGACGGAGCTGACCGTTTTAGTAGGAAAAAATAAAAAGAAGGCATGCAGTAGAAAGTTGTTGAAAACTTGAAAGCACACACAAAATAATTGGGGGAATAACTAGAAAAAAATGACATGATTAAAATACCACGCATAATTGCTAGAAGAGAGCATTAAGAAATGACCAGAATGGATAATATAAAAGTTTCTTGGAAGAGGTGACTCGTGAACGGCATTGGAAAAAGAGAGCAAGATTAATTGGGCCAGAAATGTAAACTTAGAAGTCAAGTAAGAGTGAGAACTGGCGCCATGCAGGAAGTCATTTCTTCAAGAGGAGCGTGGGGCCAGCCCCCAAGTCCCAGGAAGTGTGGAAGCCAGGGAGGAAAACGACCACCGGTATTCCATACCGAGTTGCACACACCTGCACAGCTGGCCAGGCATCATCTGACGATACGCCTGCCACTTTTCCTCACCTGGGTGCTGTTTCTTGTGGTTCAACAGCCCAGCACTATTAACAGAACTTCTTGGGAAAGAAGCTGAAACTACGAATGCTACCTCATTATGGAGAAGATACAAGCCTTGCCACTAAGAGGATGGCTTCCGTTAATTCTAGCCTAGGGCAAATAACCTGCAGACATAATGATTTTCAGTGCTTCACTGCCAAATCAGAGACGAGAGAGCAGATTCTCAATTTATATTGATGTTCTAAATGTTTCAATTTATTGACATCAAGATTTCATCAGAACAAGTGACACCCAAATACGCTTTTCTTTTTAAAGTTTACATGTATCTCAAGGAATAAATTTAATAACAGACATGAGTTCTTCATGTGTTGCTTGGTAATTTTTTCTTTCCTCATTTTCCAATGGGCAAGAATAGAAATGCTTCAAAGGCAGACAAAATCTGCTATTTTTCCATCACTGGTGGCATCTAACACGTGATGCTCCACAGGTTTTGAGTCATGGTCCAGTGTTGACTTCAACATGCATCTGAAGGGACTTTGCCTTGATCTAACCATACATAACATTGTCATAAAACATACAAAATGTACCTCTAAAAGGTGATAGACCATTTCTAAGTTGAAGAATATAAATGTTAATAATCTTACTTAAAATACTTTTTTTACTGATAGCACACTTATTAGTCAAATTATACTTGATTTTTGAAGCCTTTGGTAAAAAAAAAAGTCATAATTATCATTTCATCTTCTTATACACTTTGTACCCGAAACTCGTCACTATGGCAACCTGCCTTGTGCCTATAAATCAGAAGTGATCCGTGCGTTCATATTATACAATGCAAAAATGAAGCAAAACACCCAAGTGCACAGCGCAGGGATTCCAAATGTTCTTTGTTAGTGTTCTGTCTCAGAGAGTTATTACCAGCCTGATACAGGATGGAGGTAGAATAATTCAACATCCAGCTTCATGACTTAAATTTTAGTTTACATTTTTAAATGTATTCCTGGGTAAATTATTCCATCTGTTTACTTTTCTTAAGCCTCTCAATTTTTCACCACAATCACGAAAATATACCCCATGAGAAATCAAATTGAATATTTTTTCCAGTAAAAGAGAAATAAAACTGTCTTTTTTAATCCTGGCATGAGATCGAATGGTCAGAACAGATGACACCCAAGAAGCAAAACTTCCCACTGCTCTGGAAGATTCCATGTAATCACATGATTCATATGCTGTTGTTGGTTGTTTTTCCTTCCAGTGTGAATGGTAGCTCTGCTCAAAAATGTTTAAATCTACTTCAAATAAACAAAATCAATATTCTGAAGTATACTAAGAAAAAATTTACAATATTGAAAAATCCTAAACATTGATTCATGGTATTTGTTAAAATAGATTTTTATTATCTACAAAGTCACAACCTCTTTAATACACTACATAAAAAATAAATGGAAAATAGAAAACAGCTTTTAGGAATACACACGAAAGTGGAAATAGATTCTAAGCAGAGGAATTCAATGTTTTTACTTTATTTTCTTATCTGCAATTACTAATAATTCTACAATAAATATGAATTATTTATAATTTGACAAAGTATTCTTAATTTTAAAATGGGAGATATCATGAAAGAAAATTCAACTTAAAAATGCAATTAATGCCAACTATGAGTAAGGCATTGTGTGTGCCCGATGCTGAGAAAAACGAAAATATAAATAAAACCGAATTCCTGCTTTCAAGGACTTTAAACCTCTGGTGGGAATCATGATTAGACTGGAGAACAACAATAATAACAGTAGCTATAATTTACTCCCACCCACTGTATAAGGTACTTAATGAATATTTCTAATCCTTACACTGACCTCACACATTGGAAATTATCCCCATTTTACACATAAGGACACTGCAGCTCAGACAAGAGACACTGCTTTTGCAGACACACTTTCCACGTGTCCTGAGTGTGCACTCTTCATTGCATTGTGGTCGGTAAAACATTGTGATTAAAAGAGCAAGTAACACGAATGCCAAACAAATGATAAATTTTCCAAAGAATTCTTGACACTAAAACCCGAGTGGATGTTATTTAAGCCTACAGGGACATCCCCACGAACACCATTACTGTTTTTCCAGCAAAGTACTGTTAGGTTGGTTCCAGAGAGTTCCAAAGGATGGAATGCCAGATCACAAAATTGATTACACTGATTTTAACTTAAGAGTGGGAACAATCAAGCGTCTAATTTCCAAGTGAAGAACGTGTACTTTCAGTAAAATAATGCAAACACCATTTTAAACATAGACATGTTATAATTTTGAAGAACTTTCAAATCCATTGTCTCAGTTGATTCCTGCAAAGTAAATAAACCTATAAACATGTAAAATAACTGTTGCTTGAATTAATGAAGTGTGGAGAGGTAAGATTACTTAACAAAGGACACCCAGCAAGCTAAAGGAAGAGCCAGAACCGGAATTCAGAGCTCTTTTACACGGCCGTGTGCACATCCACACATTAGAAACATGTGCACAAACATGGCTGGAGCTCACGTGTGTGCCCTCTCCCCAGTGCTGTCAGGATTCATTTACAATTCAGTTATTTCTAAAAACATAAATAAAAATCATAACATCGAGCATATTTTATATATGTTATCTCTAATCCTGGAGGTTGATTTTGTTATAAATAAACCATTGAACAAACAAACTTGAAACAGAGGAGAGAGCCGAGTGTCTGAGATTTTAAGGGGTTTTCCCAAGGTCTCACACGTGAGTGATGGATGGAGCAGGCAACTCTAGGTTGATCTCATGTCAAATCCCAGGTGGTTTCCACCGGCCGGTTTTGATTAGGTAACCTTCCCAAATATTAGTATTTATGGCCCGTTTTTTATGGAGTGATGAGGAGTATAAGTGAACCAAGGAATAAATAAATAAAATCTTATGTACTCAGACAAAAATCATTATGGCCACTTAATCATTTAATAAATAACACTAAGACCTTGACTCTACTTAGGACAGAGGTACTGCAGCATCAGGGAGAGCAACCTGTGGAAATGGACACGCCCTCGCCTGCCACGTGGGGCCAGCTGCCCAGCCAGAGCCTCGCCTTCCCAGGGGGCTGCAAGCCTCGAAGCTGCAGGGGAGTCCATCCCCCTCCTGGGCCCTCACCATGTTAACACATTCGTCCTTAGCCTAATGGCCAGGGTCTGAAGGTGCAGGTTTTATGACTGCCTGGAAAACCCGAGTGACGGTCTCCAGGCGCCTGCTTGCGGATAACTCATGGAGGGCGTCACCTAATGCCCGGCCCTAAAGGAGTCTTCACTCTCCTGTTTTTTATCTGCCTTTACAGTGGATCCATCCACCTACTTGAAATGCCTTAGTAGAGTTTCTTTTCCTCTGAGCTTGTTTTCTATCTCCGGGAACAGAGCTATGGTGTCTGATATGGGTGGAGAAGCTGTATTTCTAAAGAGCACCTGACAAGATTTTGGAATCCACTGATAATTTGTTAGGTCTGTCTTCAGAAAGAAAACACAAAACTACAGACTTTGTTGACACAAACCTTTCTTTGATTATCTTCATAAAGCCTTTCATCTTCTTTTTCCTATTATTAAAAAAATAAATACAGTAATCAACTATCTGCAAGAAGGATGCTCTCACATAAATCCTTAACCTTCCTATCTCCTCTCGCTTTCTAGGTTGGGTCAATCTTTCTCGTTACACATACCACTCGGGTACCATTTCTATGTTCCAGTGCCTCCTATTTCCCTTCCATTTCGTCAGGCACTACACCTTTCCTGTTCTAAGTTCTTTGTTTTTATGTACATCTTGTTGAATATTGTTATACAAATACAGCATACTATACTGTCTGTTGCACCTTGATTTTTTTTTCACTTAAAATAATCTCTTGGAGCCCCACCCTTCAGGACATACGAGTCTATCTCATTGTTTTTACAACTGTAGTGCTGTCCATTGCGTGGCTGAAACATAAATTAATCAACCAGGCCCTAAGAATGAATATCTCATGTTTCTATTTTTTGTTATTAATGAGTATATTTGTGAAATATCCCTAGCTATGGAAATTATGGTTAAAAAAATATGCGCACATTTAATCTTAATAGAAATAGCTAAAATCCCTTCCCTGAAGACTGTACCAATTTATACTTCGACTCTGTTAAGAAGCATTGCTGCTTTCCTGCATCCTCCCAGCACCGGACACTGTCAATCTGATTTTTTTTTAACTCATTGTTTATGATTCGCATCCCTTTAATTCAGAATGATAAAGATATATTTTCTTACATCTTTTGGAGATTTGTATTCTTCTCTGTGAATTTCCTATTTGTTCCATTTGCCTTTCTTTTATGGGGTTGTGTTAATGACTCAGCAGTCGTTCGTAAATTAAGAAAATTTTACTTGGGTTGCAAATAGTTCCTTCCACGTTTTGGACTTTTGACTTTCTGGTATTTTCCAAAGAGAATTTCATTTTCATATAGAGAAATGTCAAGTCTCTGGGGACGATTACTTCTTAAGTCGTAGCCTTTTGAGACTCACTGAACAGTCAGCTTCACGTTTAGTCCTCTCTACCAGGAATCACTCCCCAGCCCTGGCTCTGCCACACCCCTGCCTTCTGAACCAACTTCTTCAAATTGCCGCCAGAGAGTCACCAACTGTCCTCAAGGTTCTTGACCAAATCCCAGACCAGTTACTCCCGTGAGCCAGGTGACGTGAACAGCGCTGAGGACGACAGTGAAAGGAACTGAGCAGACTCTTCCTCCACAAACCTTAGTCTATCGGAGGAGACGGCAGAGGCACACGAAGAACTCAGCAGAAGCCAAAGTGGGTTCAGATGGTGTGAGAAGTAGAAACAAAATACTGCTGGGGATCATGAAGGGAGTGATACTGCCTCTCGGTGAAGGATCCAGAAAGCTTAATGAGGAGGTTGGCATTTACAAGGAGCCTTGGAGGGTGGGAGAAACCAGGCAGAAATCAGACGAAGGGCATGCCAGGCAGCACGCATAGCACAAGAAGAGACAGAAAAGTGCAAAGCCTACTCTGACAGGAAGAAGAACTCAGCACCCAAAATGCTAAAATCAATCTCTGCCTCCCTCTCCCTCTCTCCCTCCCTCTCTCCCCACTTCAGAATAAACAAAATTAACCATGAAATTCTTACATATCCTTTTCAAAGGTAGGAAAAACTGAAAAACTATTACAAGTTTGATAACCCAGATCTCAGAGTCAGAAAAAGCCTTCGAGTCGCACAAGACTGACCGCTCCCACGCACAATCCTCTGAAATCTGCCTGCAGAATGGCCGACAGTCCACAGTGAACTGCCCCGGGGGCGGGGAGTCCACGTCACCCCTGGAGAGCCCTGACACACGGTCTGGGGATACCTTTTCCAGCATGGCCATTCACACCTTCCACATTCCTCTGGAAACTTTTCAAAACTTTTACACATTGTTTACAAACTTAGCAGGTAGCATAAGTTAAAAGTGTTGCTTGCACATAAAAGGTTTTACAATCAATGGATCCAAACAAATCAGGCCGTAAAAGAACTAGAGAAATTCCAGTCTACCTCGATTCAGCCAGTTCTCAAGCACACAGTTTAATTAAAATCGTGTGTCATGAACACAATTTGAAATAGGTAAAACGAAAAGTGCACATTTGATCTTTGTAAGTTCACAGAAGAGCTTTTCAAATTAGTTAATTAATGTCGATAATATTCCAGTTTTAAGATGAAAAATATTATTAAAGTGTCAGATATTGGCAGAGTCGTCATGATCATACATTTAACACATTTAAAGCATCCTGAGGATGAAGCAGTGTAACGTGAAAGCACAGCTCTATTCTCTGCATTTGATTTTGATTTCATCTACTTCTGTGCCAGTGACACACAGGATGACAAAATAAACACACTTGTCCACAGTTCCCTGGGCGCTGGGGTGAGCAGGATCTGATCATAATACCACATTTAAACAGCTCCTTCAGTCTGGGGTTATTCTAAAAGCATAAATGACAAGAGTCGGGGCTGGGAGAAGGAGGCAGCGGGGAGCCAGTGCTTACTGCTCACAGAGCTTCTGCTGGGGACGATAAAAAGTTTTGGATACAGATAGTGGTGTTGCTCGTACAACACTGCAAATGTACTTACTGCCATTGAGCCGTACACTTGAAAATGGTTAACATGGCAAATTTTATGTTATATGTATTTTACCATAAAAAATGTTTTAAATAACAGAAATCCCTGTGATCAAACATCAGAAATATAATATGTATTTTTAAAGTAATGTTCATGGATAATATGCTCTCTTACAACTTTCCAAGGTCATTACCATTTTATTCCAGGATTGTATACTTAAGTTTAAGCAACTATCACAGGTAATTTGAAGCCACAAACGTTCATTAAACACCTACTGCATATAAGGGACTTTCCCAGATACGGTGAAGGACATATAAAACAGCAAGGCACCTTCTCAGCCCCTTAGGATGTCACAATCCATTTAGAGGAGGGAGGTCAAGCCAGAAGTAACACGTCTGAGAAACCTAACCTAGTCAATGTCAAATAAATATCACAGGATTAATTTTTGAAATGAATAGACAGATGAAACACCAAGTGAAACTACAATCCACTGAGAGCAGATGCAGATCACTGTGGCCAATTGGCCAGAAAGTGGTAATTGAGTATTTTTGCTTTTTTATTATTAATACTAGCTGTTATGATGCATATAAAAAATGCTTGCTCTCTTTCTGATCCTTCAAAAACATAGGCTAGGTTTTAGGGCCAAAAACCTTCAATTTCTTGGGGCGTTTCATACCAGTAAGGAACAGACGCATCAACAAAGTTTTGTTTAGTTCACGCTGGAAGCCAGGATGGAGCTGCGTGGACCTGATAGGACTGAAACATTTCTGGACATCTTTCAGACTATTAACACGACACAGAACACCACAAAACAATCGCTCGACGAGGAACACACCATGAACCCTGACACAGTAAATATCCCTTCTGAGAAATTATATGCGACTAGCATGGTTGACTGGGGAGAAGAAAACAGCCTTGGGAATCATTCAAAACTGGGCTCGAATCCAAGCTCCCCAATTCCTGACTGTGTGGCGTTGTGGAGTTACTTAAGCTCTCTCTGTCTCACTGTTTTTGAATCTACAGTGGGGTACCGACACCTACCCTGACAGTGGATGTGAAGATGAGATGGGACACGTGAGGGGGCCCAGCACAGTCCCTGACACAGAGTAAACACTCAGTAAACACGAGTCTGCTCCCTCCAGCCCTTCCCTGCCTGGCTCCCTCTCATTCAGGTTTGGACAAGAGAATGAAGGTGTGATTGCTTCTTATCACCTCCTTTCCCCAAAAGCTTAGATTCTTACCCCAGGTATCCAAAGACTAGGTGCTTGGGTTTGCCATTATTCCTATAATATTGCCTACATTAAGAAAGACACTTTGATTCACTAAGACATTCAATCTACTGACTGATGTCAAGTTACTAATGCTCCCAGAGGCCCAAGTAGATTTACATAACAAGTCAATAAGGCGCAGATGACAAATTTCAGCAGCCCGTCTGTTCAAGGTATTCAAGTGATCGTGTAAACGCAATGTCGTCAAAATGCCTGTGTCATATTTCTATTAAAGCACAGCATTCAGCCCCTCCACAACTGAGACACAACAGCAGCCCTGTCCTCTGCTCCCCGAACGCAACCAAGTGGTCTTTTTGTCCCTCTTCTCCTAATGTTCTGGGACAAACAGCTTCTCCACTGTCATGCCTACCCTCGGAACACAGTCTCACACTCTGTCACCAGAGCAATTAAATATTCTCCTTCCTCCTCATTTGAAAGTCTTCTCTAATCATGCAGACACAAGCAGTATACCTTTCCCTGAAAACTGCCTCGAAATCAAAAATATTTAAGAATATAAGGAAGGAAAAAAGAATTGTTTGAAAGATTATTCCCTTTGACTGTCTGTTTTAGATCATAAACTCCTTTGATGTTGAAAAACGCGAACAAACTTCCCGAGGACCCATGTCCTTTCCCACAAATGCCCCTTTTCAAAGTGAGCAGACCCAGGAGACAGCTCCGAGTGGCTCCAGCACCCACCCGCAGGCACCCCAGAGTTGTTTCTCTCCCTTCTTAACCCTGGAGCTGGGAAGCTGCAGGGCAAGTGTAAGAGTGGGAAAGTGTTACTTGCAAGGCCGTTGCACCCTCAAGGTTATTTATAGCTCTGGAAGATTCAGCATCAGAATAGACTCAGACTTAATATCCCAGATTTATTACACAACCTCCTGCCTGGGGCCAAAATTTAAAAAACAAGAAACCACCTTGAAAAAATAGATTTTTGCAAACAAACTCCCCAAAAATCTATTTCTTAGGTATATGAATTTTATATTTAAAGTAAATTTTGTCTTAAATGTTCTCACCACAAAAAAGAAAAGAAAATGGTAACTATTGTGGTGATGGATATGTTAATTAGCTTGATTGTGGTGATTATTTCACAATATATATCTATATCAAATTATCACATTGTACACCATAAATATATACAATTTTAGTTGCCAAATATCCCTCAAAAAATAAAAGTAAATTTTGTTTTCCCAATTCACACGTTAGGTAGATTAGTCACATAATCTCCCAGTGCACCACAGAATCATGCTTCCTGCACTGACGTACATCTACAGCATCTGGATTGGAAGAAGAACAGAAACCACACCCCCGAGTTCTCCTGTGCGAGCTCATGCTGCCATCTACAGAGCGCACGCAGCGCACATCCTTCCTTCCCCCAACAAGACATGCTATTATAACACCCACGACCCACCAACAGCACATCTACGGTGTCCGTGAAAATGGAGCCACCTACACACCACTGCCATGGCTCACCTCCCCCGACTCCCCTCCAGAAATATATCTTGAAAGTTGTTGGAAAAGAAGTTTTTCAATCTGTGACTAGAAGTAGAGTAAAAGGTAATTGGGACAAGTATAGAAGCCATTAAAATTACTCAGTAATTTCTGGCACACAAGAGACCTGATCTAAGGTACAGCCTGCCTGGAGAACACACGTTACAGTTCTAACTATGCTGATTTACATCCTGGAACCAACTAGGGCTCTCTGATCATTTCTCCATCACACGTGAACACTGTTCAATGTGCTAAAAGGATAAAGAGGCGCCTTATACCCAAGCCATTAAATACAAAATAAAAGTAGAATTAACTCACCTTGTTGCTTTCAAAATCAGGGGTGTTATCATATATCTCTTCAACCTCTTTAACCATCTCAGCTGGAGTCTAGGGGGAAAGTACGCCATGTTTTAGATTTAGTAGTCAACCATGTCAAACTCCTCTAAAAAAGCAAAGAGCACATGAAACACTGTGACTTTCTACACCACTTCTATGGACAGAGCTGAAAAGTCACCGTAGTTTTTCCACAGCGGTTACTTCAAATACAGGATTGTGTCTGCTCTGTATTTTTACCTGTGGCTCCACCAACCTGCCTAATAAAACTGTTGGAGAAATCTTTAAGGAAAAACACCATAAATCCCTTTTGTGTAAAAAGGAGTGGATTGGTCACTCCAGATGCCTCTGAAATGCCTTTATAATTCTCAGTGTACCCGTGACGACCCCAACCAGCACCCTCTTCTTTGTGTTCAAGAGACTCCTGCCACAGCCTGGTTGATCTTGCTCCTCACACAGCAGCATGTGCTCACTCTCCTTGTTGATTGTTTCCCAGTTTTCATGACTTGTTGGCAAAAGGCAATGAGCTGTCTTTAATTAGTGCCCTGGAACCTCTCTCCACTCTTGGGGAAAATCACATGGTTCTGTGGCAAAAACTCCCACAGGGGCTACTTCAATTACATGTCTGGGTCAGTCAGAATAGGCCGATGAGGCTGCAGTAACAAGCAAACCAAGTGTACCTGCCACATGTCCACTGTGGGACACTCATCACAGCCACCCAGGACACCAGACTGATGGAGACTCACGTTTCCTCGAGTTTCCATGCCCTCAAAGGCAGTGTGGCAAATGACATGCTGGCTCTTAAGACGTCTGCCTGGAAATGTGGCTCATTACTTCCCCTCACCTGTCATTGGTGAAGGCAGGTCACACAACCACACCTGAGTTAAAGTGGGTGGAGAAGCACACTTTTACCAAGTGACCAGATCTGATATTAGTGAAGAGCCCTAAGGATCCAACAGCCCCTGCCACCTGACCCTTGACCGTGCAACAGCTGAGTTCTGTGACTGTGTAGACGTGGGGGGTGAGTGTGCAATACAGCAACCCCATTAGCCCAGACCTCAGTTATCCAGACTTTCTGAAAATTCAGACTAAGACTATATGAGCCTTCTCTTCCTATAGTTTACATAGAAAAGAATACAACTCTGTGGGGACTGCTCAAAGCACAGAAAGAAATAAACTTTTCAAAAGCACATTTTTTCAAGGATAATTGATGTGATGCCAATCGTTGATTCATTCATTTGTTTAGCAAATATAAATAGAATGCCTACCATACTGTATCCCACCACCCTGAGATAAAATAGTGACAGTGAGTACAAACAAACATGGCCTTCAAGAAGCTTAGAGTCTTACGGGGAAGACAAGTGTTAATTAGTCACACAATTGTGTGTAAAATGACAACTGTGATAGGGAATACATCAGACATACATGGAGCTAAAGAGAATATAGTAGGATTTAACACATATGGGAGACCAGTAAACATTCCCTCTAGTATGACTATTAATTTGAAATCTGAAGGATAAAAAATTAATATATAAAAAGGAAAACAAAGAACATAACAGCCAAAGGGATGTGACAGCCCTGTTGCAGGAGGAGGCACTGAGCTTTAGAGATATTGGGGATAGTCAGTGTGCAGAGAACAAGAGTGATCGTCATCATCCGGCCAGGAGGCAATAATTGTTAGGACTAGAGTGATGGTGCCATAGAGAGTGCTGGATCGAATCCAGACATATTTAGGAGGGAAAACTGACAGAACTCGAGATGATCTGGATGTGGAAGAGCTGAAAAAGGTCAGTATCAGGAATATCTCTTAAGTTTTCTTTTTTGTCTTACTGGAGGGATGGGGTGTCACACATTCACCGAGACAGGTCGAGAACAAGGTTTGAGGATGGTGCGGAGGTAGACCATGGGTTTATTCCCACTTCGCTGAGCTTCAGTATCTTAGAACATCTAACGGGTGGTGTAAACTCGGCAGATGTATATACGTGTCTGGAGCTCAGAAGAGAGAGCTGCACAGAGACTGAAGCCATAGTGATAAAGAAGTTTGGCCAGGGAATGGTCTAGAGTGAGAAGAAAAGATGCCCCAACCCTGACCCATGTTGAACTCCAACATTTGATGGCCAGGCAGATCAGAAAACTAAAAAGGAGAATGGGAATGAGTGGCCAGAGAGATAGAAGGAAAATCAGGAGATGGGTGGATCTTGCCAAAGGAAGAGAGCATAAAGGAAAAGAGAGTAGCCGAAAGTGTCAATTGAAGGTAAGAGGTCAAGTGTGATGAGAACTGAGCAACATGCTGGATTTGATGGCACAAGGTCAAGAGCTGTTTTGTGTCATTATGGGAGAAGCCAGAAGAGGCCAAGGAGAGGGGAGGAGATGCAGCAAGTGAGGAGGGACCACTCCCTCCAAAGACTGTACAAGTGAGGGGAGAGACGGGTGTTGTTCAAGGAGGAGCGAGGCCAAGGGAGGGATCGTTTTAGTTTGTGACAGGAGTGCTCTCGGCACGTTCAAATCCAGCCAGGAGGTCAAATGAAGGGACAAGTTGAATATACCAAAAAGATAAATAAATAATTGATAGCACAAGGTTTTTGAGCGGCTCTGAGAGGCCAGGATCCAAAGCCTGGGAGAAGGTCGGAGGACAGACATTTAGACCATGAAGAAGGGGAAGATGGGTGCAGACTAAATGTTCATGCCTAAACACTGATAGCTACCTATCCCCTAGCCACTCCTTATCTTGTTCATTATTTTTGAAAATTCCAATTTTTTGAGGTAGTAGCCATGAATTCCACAGAGCCTGGGCCCGTTTCCAGACACTGGAAGTAAACATGGATTAGTCTCCACCACCAGAGGTCAGTGCCTCCCCCAGCCAGTGGTGAGGACTCGGCAGAAGCATGCGGCCAACTTCCAGGGGGACCGGGCAGGACTCCTCACTATCTGAGAAAGGCAGAGGGAGGAGATGGTCTCTCTAATCTTCCTGTCAACACTCACGTGTCTCAAGGTGCCGCCCAGACCTGAGGCAAACGTCTTGAAGTCTGTGAGGAAACAAACCCAAGGCCAAACTTTTGTGAAGGTGCGGAGGAAGGCAGGGTGGAGCAATGGGAGAAGCCGGGGTCTCAATTACACCTCTGAGCCAGCCAACTCTGGAAGCTTCCATCACACAGAAGGCCTCTGGACTTCTACTACATGGTGTGATAGTGTTCCTTATTCTTTAGACACTTCTCCTTAGGTTTTCTGCTCTTCACAGCTAAAAGCATCCTAACAGATACAGTACTAATTACACTTTTTAATTTATTCATTAACGTGGATGCCCCAAGGACCTTTGTTAGCTTAGTCTCAGTTAGTCTACGCACCTGAAAGTACCGTGGCGTTAAAGCTCCATTATGTTTTTCCTAATTAAACGATGCAGAGATTACACAAATTTAGACTGACTCTCTCCTAATTAGTCCAAATCATTTTGGTTTTACTTTAGTTAGGGTCTTATTCTTGGCTCTGTCCCTGGAGTGAAATTAATTAAAGGAAGTGCGGTTTAGGTGCATCGCTCTGATTGCTTACTGGAGAATCTAAGTGAAGACATTCTGTTCCTACACTGACTCTTTGGGACCCTCTGAAGATAAGTGAATTTCCGTAGAGGTTAGAACTGGCCCCCATCCTGTGTGATTTCAGTCAACCCCCTCCTCATGCATCAACTGGAACCTGGGATCTGCACAGCATGATGCTCACGTGTTGGGAACAATGGTGAGAAGCTCCTCTACTACAAGAGAATAGGTCGCATGCAGAGAACTGCTAAACCATTTCCCCAACTAAGGAATCAAACGTCAGAGTCCTGGGCTAAACAGAGCCTGCAATTCTAGGCATTTTTCTGTCTTTTTAAAGTATTTATAAAAATAAATATAACCTTAAATCTGGCAGAAGATATTAATTCTGTGAAAAATGTGATCCTTAAATCAGACAGAACTTCAACATCAATGTTTTAATATCTGGGTGCCATTTCTGTGCAGATTATAAGTGCTAAAAATTATTTCCTTAACATTGGGGTATAATAACCCAGGACTTTAAAATAAAAGCTAGTGTAAAAATTCATCACTCTCAGAGAACCAAAGCTTGTAAAGCGGACTGTTAGCACGACTGCCCTCTAGGCCTCCATTCAAGCTCTGATCATAGAATGTTGGAGAGGGAGGCATGGATGGCAAGGGGATATGTTATCTGCTACTAAATTAAAGAGAAACAAAAAATTGAAAATAAGTTGTAATTTCTTAAAAATGAAAACTCAAAAGGAGACAGTGCAGCATAGGGGAAAAAACAAGGGTGACTACAGATGGACCATAATCCACGTGGGGATACACGACCAGCAGTAACACCCTCTGTAACATCCCAAGTTTCAATCCCCGGCATTCTCTCCCTTTCACTTCATTGTACTTCCCACAAACCAAGCCTTCTGGCCTATGCAGGAACCACCTGGTTCAGGACAAATAGGGTCCAGCGGCTTTGAAGCTCCCCCACTTGTGATGCAGGGAACCCAGATCACTCAGGTAACTGAAATACAGCTTCTCTGACCAGCGCCCCCAACCTGATTCTCTCATGAACCAAAGACGGGCATCAGCGGAATCCTACGAGGGTCTCAATGTGAAGTTAGTTCTCAAGAATGAGCTTTTACCAGCAGGAGCCCTGGAATGTGAGAATGAGCCTTCCAACACGCACAGGTAAAAGACGGCTCTAAGGAATCAACGCCAGTGTCTCAGGGGTAGGAAACCAAGTGACTCAAGTTGAGGGATAGAAACACGGTGCCTGTGATTGGAAATATATAAAGTATATATCTCTCTGTGAGGAAACTAAAAGCAATTGGGAGACAGAACCAGAAAAATGGGAGCATTTTGGGAATCAGAGCCCAGGTCGCAATGCACACTGAGCAGTCATCTTGGCCTGTCAGGACGACTAATGCTCAAAGCAGCAACAATCTATCAGTAACAATAATCAGTGTCGGAGGGGGGAGGGGACGATAAATTTGGTATGAAAGTAACTGTCTTAATTTACTTATTACTATAAAATTCTTAAATGTGCAATAAAAATATTTAAAGTTTGGGTTTTAAGAGAAAAACAAATCTTTTGGTCATTTTTTGTCATGTCGAGGAAAAGGATAATTAATATTACTAGTAACTTAGAAAATACAAGACACATGGGAAAAGTGCTCACAATACCAAAAGGAAGTGGAAAGCTAGTACATTTAGACACAGTCTGTAGCATTTTACAAATACGTCACAGGAAAGAAAAACAGCAGAAGTTAAAAACAAATGACAGAGTTAAGAGTGACTGACTCCCAAAAGAGGAGCAGGAAAGTGCACTGGTTATGGATTTGGTGCTCTAGAGTTACAATGCAGGGCTGGGACCTAGTCCATGTAAGAGGAATAAAAATGGGACTCAAATGCTAATATTGACCTTTCACAGAATATAATTATTTTTCTCAAAAACTAGCAATTGGAATTGTACTTTTCGTGCCTTCAGGTAGATACTGGAGACAAAGTGGTGCATTTTAGAGCTTATCTGGCCATCTCCTCTTTGCAGGCTCAGGGAGTAGGGCTGGAGGGCTGTGGAGAGCTGCCCCCTTGCAGGAGGGTAGGGGGCAGAGCTGGGCTAGAACCCAGGCCTGGGGCCCTCTGTCCAGGCAATAGGGGGTGGGCCTTGATGCCAGCACCCCTTTCTCACTCTCTCGTGCCCCACTCCCACTTCATCTGCTTCCCTCCATCTCCCCCCGGACCCTCCACAGGACTCCACTTCCCACTCCTCTGTGAAGCCAGGAGGAGGGGAACAGTGAGTGAGGGTCCGCTATACACCAGGCCCTGGGCTGGGTGTCACATGTGCACTGCTTCACTTAGCCCCCCACAAACCTGCACAGTGACATTACCCCCATGGCATGGACAAGGAGATTGAGGACCGAGGTCAGAAAGCTAGGAAGTGGCCGACCCATGACTCCCCACCACACCGTCTGATATACCGTTCATTCCAACATTCCAACATTCCGTCATTCCACTAATGATTAGTAAGGGCCTCCTACCTGCCAGGAACTCTGCTAGGGACAAGGGTGACAATAGTGGGCAAAGAAGACCATCCCCTTCCTTAGGGAGCTTATAGCTTAGTGGGGAGAAGGGACAGCAATCAAATGATGACAGAGCTAACTATGCAGTCACAAACTGTGACAGGTGTTAAGAAGGGTCCCGATAGCAGAAGAGCCAGTCGGGAGAGGTGGGCAGGCAGGAAAACGGGTGATACAGGATCTGAAGGATGAGCAGGAGCTAACCAGAGGAGGCAAGAACATTCTAGAGGCCAGGGAGAGCTTGGGGGAGGGGTTGGGGAGGAGACTGCACGCAGGCAGGGCTGGTGGAGCAGACTAAGAAGGCGGTGGGCATGTGATGCCCGCTACCCACCTGGTCCACAGGCACCTCCACCTGCACGTCCTGGTCCTCTGTCACTTCCGGCGCTCCTTGTGTTTCCATGTTAGGAGTCTGAGCTTTATACACGTCACCTTCTGGAGAAAAATAACATGGGCAGGGTTTCCAAACCAATGTCCATTGTACATTTTCTGATCCAAACCAAAGTTACAGGTCAGCATCCTCCAAGCTTCCCGTGTCATCCATCAGGCAGCCTGGCCCAGGGAATCTGGACCCCACACACCTCACCTCCATTCCCATCGCCCTTGCTTTGGCTTCTGTCAAGGCACTAGGCTTAGTGGGCCTCGATGTCTGCATTGTCTGTGTACGTCCCTGTCTCCACTAAGGTCCTGGACCCTGGATGTCGTGGTCATTGCTGTGTCCCACCCACCATGGGACTCAGTCCCAGAGACAAAATACAGTGGGCATTTGACAAGCATATGTCCAGTTAATTCAGTTAGAAATAAACACAAACCAACCCACCAGACATGAAAATCATAGATTTTTAAGGACATACAGCTTTATTACTTCAAAATATATTCAAGAACTGGGTTTGAACAAACTGGGTTTTAACAAACTAGGTGTTGAGGTTGTGCACTATAAGGTACTCAAGTTAGTCGACAGATAAAAATCATCATAATTAGCACTACAATTAGATGTATTAAATGTTTATAAAATCCTGAGGTTCTTGAAAAGTTTATCCTCACCCTGATCAGAAACAACAGGTGACAGAAGATAAAGAAGTAAACCAGCCAGTTCCTTCAACATCCAAAAGGATACAAATGTGGCCATTGATGGCCTCAAAGAACCAAAACGGGAAACTCCAATCACAGAATCACAGACCCACTCCATTCCTCTGTCAAGAGTCCTGGACCTCCCACCCCTCCCTGGGTCCATTCTTGTACTTCCCGGCCCTCAGCCCCAGGAGAACCATGCCCTGAGTCTCGGGCTGGAGGAGTCCCTGCTCTCATGAGTGAAGGGGTGGAAGGTGAGAGGAAAGGGCAGGAAGGCAGCATCCATCAGGAGCCCACTGGGTTCCAGGCACTCCTCTATGCATTCAATACTTAATACTCACCACAATCCTCGAACCAGCCTACTAGGCCCATTTGCAGATAAGGAATTTGCCCAGGGTCACAGGTTCATGATGACCATAGCTGGAATCTGAGCCCCACCACACCATGCTGCTTCCCAGAGGGAAGGCCTGATGTGTGCTGGGCAGCCCAAGCTACTCGTGTAGGATATGTTTCGCCAAGAAAGGACTTTTACACATAGTGATTAAATTTTCTATTACGGTTGATATAATACAGTATTTCAGGTGGTATAGGTTCAGCAGGCTTTGGTCTCAGACCCAGCCTGACCACAGGATGGATTAGAACAGTGCGACCCGTGCACACACGTCTACCAGGAGACGAGCTCCACGGAGGGTGGCACACGTCTAAACACCCCCCTGCCTAGACCGGTGCCTGGCGCACAGTGGGATGATGCAGTCACCGTGGGCTGGGAGTGCCGGAAGGGGGAGAGCAGCAAGGGAAAGCATCAGGGAAACGTCCAACTCTGTAGCCTGGGAGCAAATGGAGGAGCGAGAGAGGAAGGTGAGAAACGATCAGAGAGCAAAGAGGAGAAAACCTGAGTCGTATTAGATGGTAACGAAAGTCAAGCGAGAAGACAGTTTTAAGAAAAGTGACTTCCAAAACTTGTCAGACGCTGCAGAGAAGGGAAGGAGGCCTCCTTCCGCCATCTTCCCTTCCCCTCCACAACAGCCGCAGGACTTGAGTCTCTCGTGAAGGATCTATCACACACGCTCGTGAGGTGCCACGGAGCTCAACGTGCGAGAGCCCAGTAAAAGGTAGTGGTAAGAGGAGGAGCGGTACCAGTAGTACCAGTAGTACCAGTGGGAGTACGAATAGAGTAGGAGTATATTTAAATTATTTCATTTTAAAATCACGTCTGAAGTTTAATCTTTTAAATGTCTCTCATACTCAAAAAGTAAACCCAGACAAGTCAGCTCCTATGTTCCTGTTTCCCTCAAAGGTTGATTGGTTTGTTGGTTGTTCCCTGTGTCCTTGGTCCTTCAGGGAAAATACGCCCGCCCTGACGGACAGGTGGGCCATAGAACTAACCTGATACCAGATTTACCTTGGAGGGCTTCCGCCTTAGAGAATCCCATGGCCTTCAGCACTGGGATTTTGTTTTTCTACTCTCCCAACCACTACCCTATGAGCTGAACATTTTATTAATAAATTAGATAGCTGCAAGTCAGGTTTTTAAATCAGATAATTACTAGTCATATCTTTGCAGTACGAAATTGGTCTGAAAAAACACATTCTCAACCTGGTAGTGTTTTTATTGCCCACAGCAAAGTGAAATTTCACATTACCTGCACCGCTCTGGATTAAAGGTTCTACCGGTGTTTTCTTCTTTCCATCTTGGGCATAAAAAACAGAATCCTGAGCTTTAGGTGGAAGGTTGTCAGGTTGATGAGGTTCTCTTCCTTTGGAATCCTCCTAAGGTACAAATTGAGAATAAAAAGTGTGTTAGGAACAGCACGTGCGCTGAGTGTTATCAGTGACTTTGAGGATGATCAGAGAAAGTGCACTGCTCCTTGGGGGCCACAGTGGGACGGGACTCAGGCACCTCCAAGAGTCCCCCTTCCAGCACTGTCTGGACTCTCCATTCCTGACATTTCTCTTCTGTAAAGTGACAAGAAATACGTCTGTCCCTCACTCCCAGACACAGCGGGCAGGGCCTCGCCAGGAGGGGAAGGCTGGTCCTCTTCCTAACTGAAGGTAGCTGTGTGATGCCCGACAAATGAGGAGCTGCGGTAGAAGGGGGACAAGTGAATCTAGTCCGAGGAGGTCCATGTGGCTTTAGGGACACTACTAAAAGCCTAATAAAATCACTGCTTCAACTACTAAACCATTCCTGCTGGAACCTCTGAGCAAGATGGAGCATCTCTGATAAAAATTAAACATGCGGCAGGTTCGTTTTGGGTTATGATCAAGGGGAACTCAGATTTCTAAAAACAGTTGTAGACAATGATGACAAAGCACAACTAGATCACAGTGCAGGAAGAACCAATTCGTCGCACCGTCCCAACTCTATTCCATAAACTATCTTCATAATACAAACTGTCTTTCTTAGTTTTCCTTTTTTCTATCTTTGCTAAAGTATTTGGAAGTGAATACAGCAAAATTATACAAATAGATATTTCTCTTGAGCTATGTCACCTAAGAAAATGTCAAACTAAAAACACCTACCTTGTACCATTAATATATTGTATATGATGCAAACTACCAGTGTTTTTTTCTGTGAGAAAATTAAAGCATAAAAATAGTCCTTCAACCATACACAACAACCAAGCAAAATCTTGCCACCTATTTTAAGGAGCTTTCCTGCAAGTTGAAGTTGTGTCTGTTGGTGCAGGAAACAAGGTCTTTGCACACAGAATTGGTTTGAGAAACAGAACATGGTATGCTGTGCTTGTGTTTTGCAGGCAGCTGGGGGTTGGGATTCTGAAGGCCTTCTTGATGATTCTTAGCATCACTGACATCTATTTGTTGCAATCATTTTGCATATCTTTAGCCTCTAAGAGAAAGACACCATGTATTTATCTCTGAAATAATACTGAAAGGACAGTGACAAAGAAACATGCCCACCCCCTTATAGGATACAAAAGCAGCCATGATACAGAGCAAAGAGCACAGAGCCAACAAGACCGTCTGCAGTTGGACCCCTGGCTCCCCATGTCAGGCAAGTCACTTCACCACGTTTGTCTTGGGGCCCTCTAGACGATGTGGGACTGACAGCAGGGCCTCTCTTAGGATTGTTGTGAGGTTTGCAAAACTTCATTCCAGTAAGGATTTTAGAACCCTGCTGGGCGCACAGAAGTACTCTAGAAAATGTTAGAAGTAGATGTCTATGACTCGGAGGGTGGATAAGGTTTGAATCCTGAGCTACCGAGAGCAGTCAGGAAATGGCCGTCGTCCAGGGCAGAGGCAAGGAGAAGCTCTCCCAGGCGAAGGGGCGGAGGGTCCAGGAGATGACTGAACACTGCTCTCATTTTCAGGCTCTCCAGGTCTGCCTCCCTCCAGGATAAAGCCCGAACTCCCAGCAGCACATCCACACACATAGGCCTCCCCCGGGCCCAGCCTGTCCTCCCGTCCCCATCATGGGTGGCCTCACTATATGCCTTGCTGTTCCCGGATATGCCGGCACCTCCACGTTCTCATGTTCTCCAAAACAGCCACCTTCCCCAGTGTACCTGGCTAACTCACCTAGAGATCCTTCTAGACCCAACTCTAATGTCATCTTGTCCCTACACAGAGAAATCCCTCCTCTGTGCTCCCATCCACTTTACATGCAGCTCCACCGTCAGTCACACGCTTGTGGTTTTCCACCTATGTAACTCTCTCCCTCTGGCCCATAAGCTCCCCAAGGACAAGACCAGGGCCGCCGGCGTCTTTACTTGCCCAGTGCTTGGCATAAAGTAGGCCATTGTCAGAGCAACATGAATTTACAGTAGTTCTCAGCAAACAACGGATTACGCAGGAAAACAGAGAATCCATTGCTTTCAAACACAAGAAACTTTTATGAGCATCGTGCCTCCGATCCCCACTCCTCTCTGCCCCCAAGTCTCCAGCCCCTCTGAAATCAACGTGAGCTCTATTTACAAAGGCGACAGGTACTTCTTTTCAATTTCATTATTCTTTCTTCCTATTAAAAACATTTTCAGAAAATAGACTGAGGCACGTTGGCTTTATTTCTCCGTAGTGCTTTAAGAACTATTATTTTCCTCCAGAGCCTATTTCAGTCAATCTAGCTATATTTTAACGCTAGTGTAACAGATTGTCTTGCTCATGCACATGAAAGGCAGCCACCCAACGAAACTCGGGATGAATTAGACAGATTGTCTAATCGAAGAATAGTAACAACCCACTTCAGAGTCAATCCATCCTCAGGCAGAAGATGATGACCACTGCCACAGAAAGCAATTCACTGGCTCCAAGTGAGTGTCCTGGATCCAGGGGGTCCAGGCCTCCCGTCGTGAACCAGTCCCTGCCCTGAGCGTTACTAAAGTGGAGGGCTCACTAACATTTGAACCCAACTGCTGCATCTTCAGGCTGCGAGCAGATGACATCAAACGCTGCCTTGATTGTTGTGTGGTGCTGCGAGGTCCTTGACATTACTAGCCTGCAAATGTCAGTCCCAGAGCACTTACACTGAACTCTACAGTTTAGACCCGGTTGCTAAAGTGTGGATGTCACCCCCACACACACACACTCATACACACACACATTCATGCACACACATTCATCCACGCACACACACACACCCTTAACTCACCAATGCTTTATCTCCTTTTCATTATTGTTCACTACAAACATTTCTGCTGTATGCCCATAAGAGAAGTAGGTAATATTAACATTCCGATTGGGGATATGATTTAAATTCAGTGCTTATTAACTAAGATTTTACAGAGTCTTGCACCCTAAAATATTCATTTAAATATATGAATGCAATTTTAAACATTTATTAAATTAGCTTTACTTCTTTGGAAGGTAATAGATATAAAATCACAGTAAATGCAGTTGCTGTAAAACTGAATTTGATATAACAAAATAAGAGTAACTTCATTCAATTATTGTCATTGGACTGAAGAAGCCACGGCTCGAGTTAATTGCGCCATATAACACACTGCTAGACTCCTAATGACAAATTTTCCAATGTTCAAATATTTGAATCAAGCAATAAATGAACTGAGCCAATCAAATAATGCAGACCACTTTCAAAGTATATTTCAAATGTGCTAATCAGTAAAAATGCACTGATATGTTTCTTTGCCATTTTCTTGGGAAATGGGCACTTTTAACAGTGAAATTTAAAATTCTGCTAAATTAAGATAAAATTTTTCATTCCATTTGAAATGGAAATCTAGATGTAAGAAGCAAACAGTTTTGCTCTTCAATTTTTTGAATACTCTAGATAAGGTATCTACAATAGCTTAAATTAGAACTTCATGCCCTTGGAAGTAAGTCTGGTGACAGAGATCTTAGAAAAATAAAAAGAGGAAGTAAAAGGAGGAGGGACTCAGCCTCATTAACTGAGACCCTGAGAGGTCAGTACCATCCAGCCCCACAGCCGAGTACAGCGAGGATTCCAACCCAAGAAGCAGAGTCCAGAAGGCCTGCTCTCAAAGCACCGTGGCTTTCCCTTGGTGGTAGTAACTAGTTTACTAAGAAAAAAAATCTGTTACCATAATATGTAGACAAGACTTCACCCACTTCATAGGCATCCAATTAGATGCAGAGAAGGGTCATTGTTTTATTCATTCGAGAATCTACAATGATGATCCCAGACAAATATGGGAGCAGATTTGTCCCCTACTTTATGTTATATGGAATTCTATTTGACATCAAAAGTACTTTTCTGCAAAAGTACTTTTCTGCATGAACACCATCTCTCACGTCTCCCCTTCCCTCTCATTTGATGAATGTGCTAATCTAGACCAAAGCAACTTCTCACCCATACACACACACCAAAATCCTCCTCCTCCTCTTGGAGCCCAGACCTCAGCTCCTGACACCACTATCTACCAGCTGTCTTCTGGGGAAACCTGAAGTCATCCCTGACCTCTCCCACTTCCTCACAATCCACAGCCATTGAGACCTGCCCGTGTCCCCTCCCATTGTATTCCTTCCCATTTCATTGAATCAAGATGCCATGAATCATAAGACATGTGGTTATGTGTCACCAAGAGAGAAATCAAGTTGCCATTTAAATCACGCCACAGAGCTTCCTTATTACCTAGAAGTTCTATTTTCTACTTACTGAAAAAGCCCTTTTAGAACTATATAGACATAGATTTTTATCACTTATGACTCTTGTACATAAAGAAAGAGGAGAATGTAACAGAAATAAATTGCTTGAATCCTCCCAAGATTTTACAGCCAGAGTCTGGCTCTTCCAAACCGTTTCTGCCTCAGTCTGAGATGTCTGTGTCTTTCCATGCAGTGTGGACGGAGTGCTCCACCATTATCTCTGGAATTCTCTTTTGAGATGTTCTGCACATTTTGACGCTGGTACTTTCTTGCCTGGAGTTTGGGAGGCAATCCTCTGCACCTATCTTAGTAACAAAATGCAAACAAGCGTGGGGGACTGCTTCCCGGACACAAGGACCCTCTCAGGATGCACATGAGGTGTGCAGAGTGATTATCACTTTGCTACACTCCTCTGCTGAGAGAGTCTGTTTCTGCACCTCCTGGAACCTTGCAACCACGTGGAGGAGAACAGAAGTGCCGACAACCTTGCCAGATGTGTTAGTGAGGCCAGCTGAGACATTCCAGCCAGCAAACCCGCCAGCTGAACACAGCCTCACCTGAAGTAACCTCAGTGAAACTGGCCCAAACCCAACCAGCCAAGCACAGAATTTAGAGAAATAATAAGTTGTTGTTATTTTAAGCCCCTAGGTTTGGAGATGGCTTGTTAGACAGTATAATAGATTACTGAAGCTGATACCCTCGACTCCCTGTGGGTATCTCCCTTTCTTTGGTCCATAAAAGTGTTGGTTGTTGCTTTGCAAAAATATATGGAGTTGAAGAAGAATATACTCCCCTAATACCAAATTCACGTCTTGCTGTTCCATCTTTATGCCTTTCTGGGTACACAGTTAACTTTTCATTTCAATTCTGAACCATAACAAAATCATTTTGAGGACATTTACACAGCAATTAAATGCACATGTATAGTGGCAAACATGCACACACCTCAACTGAAGAGACACTAAAATGAGCAGCTGTAGCCAAGTTCACTACAACAAATGACACTGCCACGCAACTGACAACAATAAGAGTCGTCCGATGCCATCAGCATAAGGTGCACCCTATTTCAGAGATGTTAAGATGGGAAAAATGCTCGTTGCAGAATCAATGATAACACAGCATTTCTCAAATCTGACTGCTCTCTTCCACCTGTCACCTCCTGGGACTGTTGTGGTCACCTCAGAACTGGCCTCTCCCCCTCTATTCTTGTTCCATTTTCAGTCCATACATTTTATTCCACCACTAGCAGACATTCTCAAGTGCACATTTGTTCATTTTACTCCCTTCCTTGCTGAAATGTAGATCCCTATGAACACAAACATTTGCACCTGGTCTACCATCCCCTCATGAGCTGGCCCTGCCTGCCTTTCCAACCTGCCCACTGCATCCGGCTTTCCTGCCACAAGTATTGTGTTTTCCTGACTCTCTTGGGCAGTATTGATGGAGAGACAGGTGCATCTGAAAGTTTAACAGAAGAGGGATTGCTGACCTACTGGAATTGTTGGGTGGGGAGGGCTGACACTGGTGGAATCAGGGATGACTTCTAGGCTTGGGCTTAAACAGTGAATGGGATTCAGTTTACTGGGTGAGGACTGTTAGGATCACTCTGTCCTGTTTATTGACACATCTGCCTTCTCCTCCAGCAGAAACTTACACTCCACTCATCTCTGTGTCTCCAGACACGGGGTTCCCTGGGCCACTGGATGAATCAGCAAACACCCCATTCAGCTCTGACAATCAGGGGGTCAAAAGCTCTGGGTTGCACGTGTGATATGTTCATGGAAGAGTCAAGATTCTGTGCTGTGTACTCCAGGTAAATTAAAAAAGAAATTTAAGAAAATTCAGCACCAATCTTACAGACAAGCTGCTACTCTGCCAACCGGACATCCTTGGACTGCGAAGACCACTAAAGGTCACAACAGCCTATCATGTGCTGCAGGCGACATCCCTACTAAGGGGCAGTCCTGGGTTTCCAGCGTTGATTTTCTAATGTCTTCCCCCCTTTCCAAAAGGGTGTTGAGGTAGTTCACACGGAAAATAGGTAAAAGAAGTTTAATAAGCAAGAAATTGAAAATCTGGAACAAACAAATAAATAGATATATTTATCATAACATAGTTGCCATGACTAATTATAAAATCTAGGCTTCTGCAGCCAAAGCAGCCCAATGTGTGGAGTAGATTCCATTCTCAGCAACGTGCCCACTCCTCAGAAGGTGTGAGGATATTTTTAGCACTAAGTTCTGAGATCAACATATCATGTACACCTTTACACAAGGGACACAAATAATGTAAACCCCTTGACAGGCATTTTTACATCAACCTTTGTTAAAATCAATGCCTTTGGCTTTCTTCTAGGACTTTCCACTTTCCAGAACAAAATGTGCTTGCTATGCTGCTATATGCTCTCGTCACACTTATTTCACAGAAAATTTCCAAATAACACATTTTGTTTGCAGTGCAGTGTATGCCACATTTGTGGTCATTCTGTTTAAAGATATGTAAATGTTAAATATCATTATCAAAACCCATGACTGTCCAGTGATAGAGAGAAGAGGAAATGTAGACAATATCAGAACAAACCTGCCTCAAGTCTAGACCAAATAAAATAAACATTTGATAAAAGGAAAAGAAAAATATATCCCTGCCTGTAAGGAGCCAGAGTCAAAACAACAGCAAAATGGAATGAAGTCATAACCAAAGCGGAGTGACGCACCGACCACTGCTCTGGCAGACGTCGTCGATGACCTGTGTGCTCCAAGACCACTAGAGTGCGGGACTTCAAGGCTGGACCACTCGTGCTAAGTGTCATCATTCAAAATCCAGTGCCCACACGTGAGGATGCTGGTTGAGGCGGTAGAGGAAAACGCCGCAAGGTGGAAGCATATGCGCATTCACGCGGGTTCTTCCTCTACCTGGAACATCAGCCCCCCCTCACTCACACTTTATGACCCGCATTTTGTCTGCCCGTCTTCACCTGTGTCGATGACCCCCTCTCCAACAAACCATCATTCTACACATGTGACGCCTTTATACAAACTTTTATCATGAAATAAGTCCGTGTGCTTGTCTATCCCAACCAGATGGAGCACATCCTCAGGCAGAATCATGCCTGTCATTTGTGTGTTCTCAGTCATCCCCATTCATTCATTCAATAAACACTTAATACTAAAATGCAATCCTTAGAGAAAGAAAATCAAAAATAAATAAGATGATCATTCAGTTCAAGAAGCTACCAAAATAACAACAAAGTCAAATCCGAAAAACCTTGACACCAAGAGCTAAACAAGGACAACGTGAGAAAGAAGTATCATAGGTTAATCTCACTTCTGAACAGACATGCAAAATCCCTAACAAAATTTAGCAAAACATACTCAGAAAAGTAGTTTTTAGTGGTCAGTCTTTTTCAGTGAATGCAGGTGGAGTAAGGACTGTGGCCATGAATTCAATGTGAAAAGAGTCAGCTCAGTTGTGTTATTATCTCCAGCAACACTGAGCCCCTTCAGTGCAAGTGCAGACAAAACCAGGGGTTGGACTCCTCCCAAACTGGACTTGTGTCAGGTGAGTACAAGACAGTTCATATAGGTAAAGAAGCCAAAGCTATTTGTAAGAGAATGATTAAAATGGTGGTTATGAAATCCAAGCTGCAACAGAAGAAAGCAAATCCAAGGGCTGGCTGTTACATATTTGAAAAGAATAGATCAATACACTGGGGAGCCTCAAGGCCAGTGAGTTACAGGAGGGAGGGTGCTGGAGCAAATGGGCCCGAAAGCTTGGAACTGGCAAACAGTAGGCATTCGACAGTTTCGTTGAATAAATAATGTCAGTAGAGCCACTAAAACGCAGTTTTTGTAAGATGATTAGGGATATCATATAAACAGGTGATCATCATATAAACAGGTGGTAAGGACCTGTACGGGCCTCTAAGATCTGGCTTCTACCTGCCCTTCTCGTCTCATATCCTGACACTTCCTGCCATTCTTGCTCATGCTGTACGTTGCAATATCAAATTGTGTGCAGATAAACACACGCACATACACACACACAGAGCAAGCTGTTTCTCACCTCTGTGCCTTCCTCCAGCTGCCATATCTGCCTGAAACGTCCTCTGCTCAGCTCCCCCCCTCCCACTCCCAGCTGAGCCAAGCTTGGCTCACTTTTGCTCCTACTGAAACAGCACATAAAACATTGACCAGCTGAAACTAGTTTTGCTTCCTTAAAGCAGGTTGTTGATTCATCAAACCTTGCTCCATCACAGAGACTGCACTGCGCACGTGCCAGGCAGGAACCCACAGCTCCAGGATGACCCCGAACCAAGAATCTTCAGAAATGTTGCCACCTGAGCCCTTTACAAAGCAAGAAGTTCTAAGGAAAATCTGGCTTCCAGCAGCTTGATTACCACATATGGACTGATTCCAGACCAGCCAGTCAGCTTCCATGGGCCCAGCTAGCTTAGTCGCCCCTAACTCCTTTAATTTCACCCTGAACTTTGGATCAGACAGACAGATCTGAGAGTCTTGCCCCCGTCTCCTTGCCAGTCCACCTCACAATAAAGCCTTTTCTTTTCTCAAAAGCTGGTGCCATAGTATTGGCTTCTGTGCACACTGGGCAGCGGACCTTTGCCCATTAACACTACCCGTCCCACAAGATCGGTTACATTCTTGTCTTCGCACTCGCTATGTTGTATTACAAACACCTCGGTGCGCCTCCCAGTTTCAGACCCTGAGCTCCAGGTACGCACCTAACCTCTCATTCACCTCGTTCACAGGAGCAAACCCGGCACCTAACCTTGTGCCCGCGAAGCCATGTTCTACAAGGCTGGGGCCCTCGGCCTGTGAGGTGTCCTTGTCAACACAGAAGACACCAGACTCAGTCACAGCTGTCATCTTTCCTTGAAAAAGTACTTACTTTTTTCTTTCTTCGTGAGTGTTTCTCGATATCCATGTACTTTCTGAAAAACAAAAGACAGTCAGCTTGAAATGTTAAAAGCTCAGCCAGAAACAACTTTGTAAAAACGTAGACTGCAGCCGTGGCTTTCAGGAAGGCATGACCAAGAGGAAGGCGCTCACGGTCCCCAGAGGACATGAGCTCACATCAACAACAGTTTCCCAGCCTCAGGAGAGAAGGGGAGTCTGTTCAATTTCCTTTCTTTGAAAATCCGATGGATTCTCACTTAGGATGGCGGTCTGGCCCAAGGGTGGCATGTTTACCGGCAGCTTCTGCCCTAAAGCTTTCATATGGGAGTAGGGGGCAAATCCTAACATTTTTAAAGTTTTCACAGTTGACTATCACTTTCACAAGCACAGTTTCTTCGCATAGCTCTCACAAGGACGGGAGGAGCAAGCCTTATATTCTCCTCGGGCTGGTAAGGAACCCAGCTCAGGGACAAGAGTTTTACTCAAGCCCCCACAGCTGATCAGTGAAGAACTGAGACTTCAATCCAGTCCAAAACCCAGTCCATCCGCTTCTACCACATCACACAGCTCTTGTCTAACTGCCTAGCAACAGTACAAACACAGGCATCCCGTTTCTAATTCTTCTTTATTAAGGCTTACTCCGGCCATTGCCATACAAATTTGGAAATGCTTCTTGCACATGGTTGTCAGGCAGAAGAGCACCTCCTGGGTCCATTTCATGTAGGGTAAAAGGACTTCAGTCTCTTAGCAACTCTGTGGACTCTCTTCACCCCAAGCCCCAACCTCTGGTAAGCAACCGACAGACTCAGTTCAGGGTTCAACACATGAATGGCTGACGGGAGAGGCAGAGGAACACGTGTGGGAGCAGGGACACAGAGTAGAGAGGACCATTCAATTCAGTTCAACAGCCCGAAGGCATTTCTACCCACCCGCTGTCAGGACTGTCAGCAATGGACTAGGAAGCCCACAAAATCAGGAAATACCCACGCTTGCCAGGCACAGAGGCAGGACCCTCACCTACCACCTGCCTGACATCACACTGCTGTGGGGTCCTCTGTCCGTAGCCAGGACAAAGGAAGCCACTCTCTGCCTTAAAGCAGAAAACCTAACAGCCTATGAGCCAGAACAGGCACAAGGTCCACACAGACGCTGCTCCCGCTGGTGTCTCCGTGCAGGGGGTAGGCTGGAGGCCCGCCACCTGCACAACCTGAAACCACTGCCTGTTCCACAGTGAGGCGAGTGTTGACCCCTCTTTTTCTTTGCTCAAGACAATGACCATTAAAAACGTGACAGAGATGGGGCCAACCGGTGGCGCAGCAGTTTAGTTCGCGCTTGGCAGCCCTGGGTTCGGGGGTTCGGATCCCGGGCGCCCGCTGATGCACTGCTTGTCAGCCACACCGTGGCGGCGTCCCATATAAAGTGGAGGAAGATGGGCACGGATGTTAGCCCAGGGCCAGTCTTCCTCACCAAAAAGAGGAGGATTAGCAACAGATGTTAGTTCAGGGCTGGTCTTCCTCACAAAAAAAAAAACAGAAAAACAGTCAATAGCTGAAATGGCCCCACATGGGAGAGACACTGGGGGTAAAAATGCAAAGTTTTTCCAAGGCAGGAAGGAAAGGTATGAAAGTGCTCACTGTTGGACCTCACTAGAAACCTTTAGGGACTTCCAGTAAGGGAAACGCTTGAAGGTCTCCAGTCCTGCCGCAACATAAAAATGGTGGTCTTGCAAATCCTTTGAGTTGTCCAAAAGATGCCCATTCATTGTAAATAATCTGCAAATAAAGAAAGAAGAAATGGGCTAGATATTTAAGACCAGTGATATCAGGGCTGGGGGTATTTTTGTACATGAAATGACTACCAGTGGACCACTGGAGAATCAAAGCTCTCGTGAGCAAGCGTAGCCCAAACATGCTAGCTAAACCCTATGGGAGCTGCTCTTCCAGGATTAAGCATCCTTTCCATTTTTATATTTTTTTAATTAAAGTATATTTTTAATTATGTACAAGTGCTCAGAGGCCCTGGAGAACATTTTAAGCTCTTGGTTGGTATTCAATTAATTTTAACTAATAACAGCTAAAATTAATACAAATTGGCTTATAATGTTCTAACAATACTTGGAAAACAAACCAGCACTTATTAGCAAATAATATGCCTTTTTATAAGCACCAAAAGACTAATATTTGTCCACTCTTCATTCCGTACTCTTTTTTAGCAAGTATTCATTCACTAATTTATTAATTTAAGAAATGATTCAATTAATTCAATGCTGAGCATCTATTATGCACAAGACAATGAGTTAGGCATTGCCTTGGATAAAAATATGAATAAGTCACTGCTTCCCCAAGTCCAGAAGTGGACACAAACTTACAAAGACAAATATGAGCAGAGAAGGGCACAGTGCTGGCCCTTCCAAGAGGAGAGAGACTAAACTCAATTGTAGCCTTCACAAAGGTGGGAGAATTGGCAGTGGAGTTTGAAGGGTGGGTGGGATTCCCCCCTGTGAAGATGGGATGAAGCCATTTGGGGTAGCAGGAGGGGTCTGCACAAAAAGCCACAGGGGGCCGACTGCCCTGCAGGATGAAATGCAGATGTGGACCTGGAATGTTGAATTCTAGAGCCTGGAATTCTAGGGAGAAGGACTTACCATCGATTTAGTCAGAGTGACTGGAGATTTCCATGGAAGAGTGGGAGAGGAGCTGTGTTTTAGCAACAGTACCCCGACCGTCACGGATGGGCTGTGACAGAGCAAGGCCTCACCTGTGACAGGAGACAGAGTACTGCCCGGGCATATGCTGTGGCCACGACTTAGAGCAGCAAGCGCAGGAGTGGGAAGAAGGGAAGCAGGGCGCGCTGAGAAGGTGGAACCCACAGAACTCATCCCCACATCAATCGCTCCCAAACCCTCTGCGCCTCGGCTCACCGGGGAGGCTGCCAACGCCCAGGGGCCCGGGCCCCACCCCCCGGGCTTCTGATTCGTGAGTCTGGGAGCAGGCTGAGCGCTCATTCCGAAGTGCCAGCTGACCCCCGTGCTGCTGCTCCAGGGCCCCATTTGAGAACTGCTGCCTCAGGTCAACCCTGGAGGAGCGATGGAAGGACAGTGTGAGACGCCACTGGAGAGCTGGCGCTGGGACACGGAGCACAAGGCTTCCATGTGAAAGCAGCGCTTGGAGTTCTGTTCTCCAGCCACTGCCTCGGGACGGTCAGTGCCTGTCCCCCACTGGAGGGCTCGGACAGCAGGTGAAGTGTCCCCAGGAGTAAGTCAGGGAGGCACAGACGCCCTCAGCAGGCGAGGGGCCGAGGGAGACGATGGGACTGACCGGCCGCCACCGTGAGGGGAGCCAGGCTGGACATAGGGCTCTAATGGGGCGGGGGTGGGGGTGTCCAGAGGATCCCACCAGAAGCAGGAGCCTTGGAACACATGGACCAAGAATTTAACATAAACATGAAAATGTTCTAAAAGAAATAAGAAATAGAGAAATAAATACAAATTACTGTTTGGAAGATCAAACTGAGGAACTCCCCCAGAAGGGAGCAGAGAATGATAAGAAACAGAATATTTAAAAGTTAAGAAATAAGGATGAGTAGAAGCTCCAACATCCAGAAAATAAGAATTCCCAAAAATAAGTTAAAATAAAAGTGGAAAGGAAGAAATATGTGTAGAAATAATGAAGATAAATTTCACAGAATTAAAGAAAGAGGAAGACCTCAAATTGAAAGAGTCAATTTATGCCACAGATGGCAAAAAAGCGCAGAGAGAACAGTGAGGTCATAGACGTGCCCAACAAATATGGATTGAATTGAAAATTGAGAGTGGAAATAACTGTATTTCAAAGACTCAAGGAAATCCTCAGGGATGCTCATCACCTTCTCCTTCCAGCAGGGAACATAGAAAGAACCCTGGATGGTAGATCCGTGGGCAGTTTACCCCCTCCCATCCTCACTTTCCTCCAGCCACACTGACCGCCTTCCCCCTCTTGGGACATATGGCTCTCACGTCCAGGCATTTCCATTAACACTGCATTTCCCACGCAGCCCCGGGACCAGGGTGAGGCAAGAGAGGCACCCAGGTACAAATGTGGGGAGGTGCCCACCCCCAGGGGCGTGCCAACGCCTCGCTCATCTCCTCCCGGGCACAGCCCTGCCCCGACTTCTACCCATCCCCCATTCTCAGACTGAACATCTCTTCTTCTGGGGGTATGCCTAGACTGGGCTCCACCCGGGTGTGCTCCCCTCCCATAAACACCTGCCCCCACTGTAATTACTGACGGGAGGTCTGTCTTCTCTGCCAGGCCACCAGCTCACTGGGGGTGAGCAGAAGAGGCTGGGTCTCCAGTGCTCAGCACTGTGCCCCCTGTGTAACCAGCACCCAACAAATGCACATGTTTCTAACACCAAGATCAGCAATAACCCCTCACACAGATACCCATGCACAATTTTACTTCAAGATTTCTATGGACTATATATATCATACCAAAAGTTCAAAACAATCGAATAAATCAACTAATTTTAATACCACTGAGAATTTGGGTAAGTTTCCAACTGACACAAGAAAAAGGTGCAGCAGAAACCTCCTCTGAACCATATTAACATTATCTAAGGAATACTAAATACAGATAAATACGAACGACTTTTCAAATGTCTGTTGAACATTAGCTGTAGCTTCTGTTCAAAGGCAGCACTTACATTGATAATAAAAAAACTGTCATGTGCATATTATGTCACTCTTTCAAGCTTACTATTTGTACTTTCTAAGCATTTCTTTTATTTCCAAGCTCTGCACTTTTTCTAAACTCAACCAGAAAGAAATAATTTAAGTCCAGGGGAAAAAAAAGAAATAAGCCTATTGATCTAATGTACTATTTTCCCTCTAAATCTCCTATTTCCTTGCTTACTTCTCCTGTACAAGGATTTTCCCTCTCACTTTCATCACTACCATTTTATACGTGAAAGTTATGATTAATTCCACTATTGTTTCTGGCTTCTTCCAAAAACATACACACAAGTCTATCTGCTCCACACCACTGTCTTAATTTCTTTAAGAATAATTGGGGCCGCCCGGTGGCGCAGCGGTTTAGTTCGTGCTTGGCAGCCCAGGGTTCGCGGGTTCGGATTCCGGGTGCCCGCCGACGCACTGCCTGTCAGCCATGCCATGGTGGCGTCCCATATAAAGTAGAGGAAGATGGGCATGGATGTTAGCCCAGGGCCGGTCTTCCTCAGCAAAAAGGGGAGGATTGACAACAGATGTTAGCTCAGGGCTGGTCTTCCCCACCAAAAAAAAAAGAATAAAACACTAATATTTATAACTGCATTCTGGAATCATTTGGGCATTTACAGAACTGATTTGTATGCATCTACCTTCCCTGGTGCATTTAGGTCCCCTTTGGTATTCACCGTCCTTGCTGGGTTAATGACCATTCCAACACCCGAAATGTCCCAACACCGTATGTCCTACTCACAGGTCGATGTGTCGGTTTTCACCGATGGTATCACAACTGTGGACTGTAAATCAATCTTTTATGTTTTAATTTACCCCTAAGAGAGTTAATTCACAAGAAAGTGAAATAAGAGTAAACGTTTTTGCTCTTCCTCCCCAATGCCTACCATCTGGGGACCATCACTGTCCATAAAGATGGTCCTTCTGACACTCAGCGTCATATCACATTTCCTTACTTTTCAGCTTTAAAGACTTTTGTCTTCCCACGCTTTCTCAACTCACTCCTACGGCAAGACTTTGGGCCTCCTCATCACCCCAGCAGTGCTCCAAACACCTAGGTCTTAACTCACCCCCTGAAACCTCCTAGCCCTCCAATTCTCCACTGCTCCCTCCCCCTGATCCACTCTAACAGCCAGGCCTGCGGTCTGAGACCTGACTGTCCTGGTTCCACTCCCACATCCAGCTCTGTCTCCACCTGCCTCACCTTAAACCCTTGCTGACACAGCGAACCTCTGCCCTGCTCGTCCTTCCCCACTTTCAGCCTGTGGAGGAATCCAACCACCTGCCTTCTCCCTCACCCCGGGCTACTGGGGATCAGAGAACACACAGTCCTGCAGGTTGGTCTGGCTGGGCCCCCAGTGCTGTTTGCCAATCCCCCCATTCCACGTCCCTCTCACTGCCTTGCTTCTCCTCTCCATTCACAGACAACCTTTTCTCCACCCACCCCCAGGTCACACGGCTTCCATCTGCTCAGGACTTTGTTCCAATTGTTCCACACTCTCCTTCACCTTCACCCTCCCCAGTCCCTTGGGGCTCTACCCTCAGGAGAAAAATGTGATCAAGTGTCTCCCACATTTGTTGATAAGAAAGTATTTGCCTGGAGTCCCCTCAAGCAATGATCGTGTATCTCCTGTATCCGTCCTCTCTCCTCCTTTTACAGCCACACACACCCCACACTCCCACCACCCTTCCTCCCACTTCACTCAAGCCCTGCCCACACAACCTGGCTTCCACCTCAAAGTGCTCTTGGCCACCCGCTAAATGCAGTCCTGAGAGCCCATTCTAGTTCTCATCTCACTTGTCTGTGGCATTTGTTGGCGTCCTTGCCCCTAGAAGCATTTCCACCCGGCTCCCACCTTCTGGATTGCCTACCTCCCCACTGGCCATGCATGTGCACCCTCCTCTGTGGACTCCCTTTTCTCCTGCTCCAAACTCTAATCCCAATAGTTCTGCCCAAGCTGGATCCAGGGTCCAGGGCTGGGAACAGGCAAAGGGCCAGGTATTCCAACACCACAGAACATGGTGCCAGGGAGAATTCAAAAATCCAGGAGCAAAGACAGGATCAACCAACAAATAGTCCAATAAGGCACCCACAGGCCAGAGAGAAAGAGGGAATCCAAGGCCTCAGGGGCACAAAGAAGGCACAACAGGAGTCAGGAGAGATTTTCTAGGGCACCCATTCAGAGGAAAACAGGGGTCCTCTTATAGGATGCCTAAAACCTCACCTGTGGGTAGAAAGGGGGCCATGGAAGAACTCATTAGAAGATGACTATTGTCTTTGTTTTAAACAATTTGACCTTTCTGCCTTCTTGTGAAAAACCTAATCTGGCTACACGGGACCCACATTCCCATGAGGTGACAAGGAACCGATGAAGCCCCACAACCTCTGAGCTGTGCCCCTGCTCTGGGCCAGCTCCCAGGAGGGTCTCGTCCACACGTACAGATCCACTCACTCGCCACTGAGTTCACAAATCCTAAATCTAAGGTTCACAGCCCAGACCTGGAGGTCCCACAGGCAAGTCATACTTGACTTCATCAATCCTTCGTCAACACTCAAACCTGTATCATGTTCAGCACCTCAGAAAAGAACCTCATCAGTTCAGTTTCTCAAATCAGAAATCCCGTGGATTCCTCTCTCCCACCTCTCCTCATAGCCAAATAGTTACTAAGACTTATCATGTCAACCTCTTAAGCACCTCTCTCCACCCCCATGGCCACCTCGCCCCCCTCCCCACCTGGTCACCTCACCTCTCTCCAATTCTATGGCCACCTCACTTCTCTCCACCCCCATGGCCACCTTGCCTCTCTCCACCCTTGCCCTCCAATCCATCATCATGACTGCCATGGTGAGCTTTCTCCATACAAAGAGGACCCAGTGCCTACAAGACGGCAAGCCCCTTGCCTGGCCTGTCTGACCTTCTTGGTCTGGATTCCTGACAGGTGTTCCAGCCTCATGTCTAGCTACTTCCTTCACATTAATGCTGAGCTGTGTATAACAAGCAGCGTAGTATTCCCCCCAAAACACTGTTCTCGTTCACCATCATAATCGTTAGCCCTTACTATACACCAGACACTATTTAAGCACTTCACATACATGATGACTCTTGGAAGTAAGTACTATTATTATTTCCAATTTTCCAGATGAAGAAACAGACCTCAAGAAGTTAAGCATGTCCCTGAGGTGACCAGGACGCAGGTGGCAGAGACCGGGTTTGGCTCGGGGTCACGCTAGTGGAGCTGCCCCCACTGCACCACGCTGCCTCCTTCATACATGGACTTCATCTCCCCGGCTAATCAGCCAAGCCTCAGCTCGGACACCGGCTCCCCCATGTGGCTTCTCCTGACTTCTCCAGACCCACTGCGAGGCCATCAGTAAACCAAAGGCAGCAGCTAATGAAACGTTCATTGTTGGCCCACCCAGTAGGGGCTAGGGGGGCAGCCTCTGTCCTGCTAGGCTGTGTTCACCACACCTAGCACGTGATAGACGCTCAATGAACTTTGTAGAACGAATACATGAAAGAAACTGGTTAAAATATGTATGGCACAAAGACTGAGGGAATATTGTCAGCTTCCAAGAATCCAAATCTGAGTTGACACTTGTTTCAGCCCTGGCTGGTCCAGGCAGGACACCCCCACAGAAAGCACAAAACGAGCTGCTGTGCCTCGGGGTCCTGCAGGTGAGAGAGATCCTTACTTCCGAACGCCTCCGAGAGGGAAGACCTTTTCTCCGATGGTGGCCAGCACGCTATTCCATTCTGTCAGACTGAATTTGGGGATAATAATTTTCACGGGCGGAATAAATAATCCTCCATTCGTGAAGACGCTGTGAGAATAAAAAGAAAAGCATTTCACTAGTGCCTGAAATGTGAGGAGAAAACACTGAAAATTCAAAGAAAGCTGTGTGATTATAGGACTGGAAAATCCGTGCAACGCGCCGAGCAGCCCTCGTAGTGCACGCCCCGCCCCAAGGACCGGCCTCCAGCTGCGCGGGTCGCTGAAGCCGGAGGATGTCACAGTAATGTTGGGGAAACGTCTTTTCACAGAAGACAAAATGCCCAGTGAACAGGACAAAACTCTACTTTTTAAAAAA
This sequence comes from Tapirus indicus, assembly GCA_031878705.1. Taxonomy (NCBI): domain Eukaryota; kingdom Metazoa; phylum Chordata; class Mammalia; order Perissodactyla; family Tapiridae; genus Tapirus; species Tapirus indicus. The sequence goes on along the minus strand of CM062923.1, from coordinate 3,098,050 downwards.
TATGCCTCCACTATGGTGGGTAAAATGGAAGAAAATTGTGTCCATTTGGAAAACAAAGGGGGAAATTTTGCCTTTAAAACTGCAGCTATTTCCCTTCCCGTGGAGCCAAGATAGTGTCCCAAAGGAAATGATGTGCAGTCCTCTGAAGAAATAATAGAAACTATTGGTTTCACTCTTGCAGTTTTAAGGCAGCTTTACTGTGATCCCAGTGGGTTTATTTTGTTATTTCTGTGTGCAGGTGGGGGACAGGGGTGAGGGGTCTGGTACAAAACCCAGTGCACAGTTAACTAGTTCTCTGGTGTTAATGAGGTCCTGCCACTTAGTCAAAGCCACGTGGCAACAGTTTCAAACTCTTGTGATTCATATTAAAATAATGTAAAATACAAGGCTTATTCCTTGAAGTCTGAAAGTAATGAATACTACTTAACAATACAGGAGCTCAACTTTATGATTCTGGTTTTCAATTTTTTACATTATTATTTATGGTCACTGTTGTTTTTACTGAAATGCAAATAATTTAAAATTGGAGACATCTCTTTTTTTTCAGGGTGAATACAAATTTTAATTTAACATGTTTGTGCACCATAAAAAGAATCTGTTTTCTCTACTAAGGCTCTGTGGCAAGAGGCTTCCAATCAACCCAGAGTCTAATTTCTTCATATTTAAAATACTACCCGAAACAAACCCCAGAAAGGAATGTTCTGTTCAAGTGATATCCCAGTCCATCCATGTCATGTTACTACTACAATCAAGATTTGTACAATGTTTCCATCTATTGGTTTTCCTAAATGGTTTATGCCAAAAGTCTTTCCAAACCTAGATTACTACTAATAATAAAATAAATAAATGTTTAAACAAGGTCATGTTGTATTTTTGTCTAAATTTTTAAAGATATTTAATATGTATTCTTATTCTGAGTGTGTGGAAATAAGCACACCATTATGGACTGAATTGCGTCCCCCTAAAGTTTTGGCAGCCCTAGCAGACTAATTCACACAGGCACACACTGTTGATGTAGTTAAAAGTGAGCACAATCCTCCCGAAGGGCAATTTGGTGGCATAGATCAATGAGATGCACGGGACCAATAATTACGGACCTGGTCTTTTCACTCCATGAAATCCAATCCACGGAAATGGGACAGAGACTCACATGTAAAGATATTTCTCATAGGATTACTTATTTTTAAAAAATATAAAAACAACCTAAACATCTAAGTACGGAGGAATGGTTAAAAAAATTGTGGCATAGCCACACAATAATAAATTACGCAGCCATTTAAAATTATTTATGCAGAATTTGGATTTACAAGGGAAAATGGTCAAATATAATGAATACTGTAAAAACACACAACAGCAGGTACAGAGAGAAAAACATTACTAAAAGTAAATGTACTGCCAGGTTAATAGTGGCTGTCTCTGAGGAGTGGGGTAATGAGTGATTTTTATTTTATTCTTCCACTTTTCTACATTTCCACATTTTTTATAATAAGCATGTAAATATGGGGAACACTACCTATAAGAATTTTTTTTAATTTTTAAAGATAAAGAAAGGAAAGAAATGTTATCTCCAATTTATAAATTAGGAAATTGCAAGTTCAGAGGGAGTGATGAACTTAACACATCTCCAAACATTTGCTGGTTGAGCTGAAGAATGAACTAGAGCCCTCTTGCTGTGCCAGATTTTAGGTCTGTGCTGTTCAAGCACCAGACAATCCATCTTCCACGTGACATTCCAGGTAGATGGATAACCAATCCCATCTAAAACACCCAAGAGCAGTTTCCCTGGAAAATCTATGATGGACAGGTAGTGGACACCCAGGAGCCCCTGGTCACACAGCAAAAGCCCGCCATTGTTAGATTATGGTAAATCTGAATTTTGGAATACTATGTAGCCATTTTTAAAAGCACAGCTTATCTGTATGTGCTGGTAAAGACCCATCTCCAAGATAAACTGTGGTGAAAATAAAGGAAGATACACAACAGTGTACGCAGTACACATACGCCTGTAAGAGCTTGAACAGGCAGAGCCTGCCTTATGAGGATATTCCAGAGACTCTTAACAGTGGTTCCTCTGGGCAAATTACTAGAGAATTTCAACTTATACATTTTAAAACTATATATTTACCATGAGCATAAATTACTCTGGCCATAAAAAAATAGTTAATTAAAAAACATAACTTTGAAGTAAGAGAAGTTAAAGGCATAAAACTACTTTGCCAATGCCCCTAATGTGCCAATTAATTTTTTAACAGGAAACATTTCAAGTAAGATGTATTTTAAATTTTTTACATAGCAAATATTTTAAATTTTTTTAAATAGGAAACAGCACATGGATCTAGGAAAGGATTTTAGTCAGGTGACTGGATGACGATGATGATGATGATGATGATGATGGCGGCTGCCATTTACTCAACATTTACCATGTTACCTAGCTTAGTTAGTGACAGAACCGGAACCTAAATCTGAACTTCAACCTCCAAGCTGGTGACTTCAAACACACCTGGTCATGACCAGCTAAATTCTGAGGAGACCCAGACAGTCGGGGGGCATCAGATTCTCTCCCTAACATCTGGCTGCTGCAGAACTCACGCTCAGCAAGCCACCCACTCTCTCCATCTCGGCTCCCCCGTTTACGAGGAAGGGTCAAAACCTCTTTCTCCCTCAAACACTGAAGACTCTGAAAGCCGTCATAACTATTTTCTGTTTGTTTGTTTTGATAGTTACAAGGTCTCCAACCAAACATGATCAGGTCTTTTCTTTGTAGAGAAGACCCTGCATTTGGATTGATATTTGGGTCCATTTAGTGGAATGGAGCCTATGCTGCAACAGTAAATGGTTTATAACAGAGAAAAAATGTCTGTCAAAATAAGTGAGGATCATTGATGTCTTGGGTCATGCCAAAAACAACGTAGCTTTAGGGATGTGTCTTTGCCAGGAAGGACCCATAAGCCAATAACGTTCCCTGAGATTTCCATACATTCTTCAGAAAGAGATGTCCTTCACGAATTTAGAAATGCTATCTTTCATTATTTCCAAACAGTTCTCATATTTGAAAAAGGCACAATGGAAAGGCCTAGTATGTTTAATTAGCTCCCCCGGAGAAGCTTAACCAAAGGTATTTTAAAGAAATGATCACCGAGGTTCAGAGGATAAGAGAAAGGAGCAGAGTTTAACTAATAAACTGGTTTCCTTCATCCTTCTGCTTCCCAGTCTGGGGCTCTACTGGGTCCAGCAGGGGTTGTCCAGCCTTGTGGGCCTCCATCCCTCTGCTGGTCAGCATGAGAGTGAAGGGCAACTCAACAGGGATGTGGCCAAAGTGACTCCGGTTAGCAAAGGCTGGGACTGGACACCGCTGCTAGTGTCCCTCTGACACTGAGAGCCCACGATTCCAGAAACTCACTGAGATTCCATTGGGAGCAGGACACGGTAGAAGGGGTGGGGGAAGGGTGCTATCCTGAACTTCATGTCGGGGATTTTAATCCCTAAAATATTAAAATATTAAAACATCACAATATAAGAAGGATTTGGGGGAAGAGCTGTCATTTGGAGAATTCCTGCCCCAGGACAAACCCTGGGCTGGGCTTCTTGGAAATGTTACTGTGTAACCCTCACCACACCTTGCAGGTGGATATTATCAGTCCTGTTTTACAAACAAGGAAGCCAATTCAAAGAGATGAAGTGTGTGCAGTTCACAAAGACGATAAGAGGAAAAGCAGGATTTGAACCAATGTTTTCTTTGAGGCACGTTTTCTTTCTACTATCCCCAAAATATAGGGCAGATCGGCCCACTAAGCAGTCTTGATCCACTGGACATATTCTGTGGGGCACCTCTGTGCCAAGCACTGTCAGTGCTCAGGGCAGCTGGGAATCAGGCTTCACATCCCTGTCCTCAGACAATGCTTTTCTAAGACCTGCTGTGACCTACGGGCCTGTGGCAGTAAGAGCTCACAGCGGGAAAAATAACTTCTAAATTTCCTTTCGACATCCAACAGCTGCAACTGCTAGATTAAAAAAAAAATTAAAAGCCTAAGACTGAACTGTGTGTTCCCACCCCCAGGCAATCTGTAAACAACGGTGTGGCAGCTGGATTACTTTCCTAAAATCAAGGCTCAAGAAAGAAAGAGTACGTAGCACCTGAAAGGCTGGGTCCTACAGGTGTCCCCAGGTGAAGAATTAGGTCAGAGAGAGGGAGGGGAAGAGGAGGAAGAGGGGAGGGGAAGGGGAGGGAAAGGGGAGAAGGTGAGGAGGGGAGAGGAGGGGAGAGGGGAGGGGGAGGAGCATTATCTGTCAGGTGGAGCATTATCCTTAAGGAGCTCCAGCAAGTTGTGACTTCTCACGCACAACACTGTACTCACTTTATATGTCGGGATGTACGATGGAACGTTTGCCACCTGGAAGGCACATTTATATCACAATGTACCACTGGTTTGATCTGAAAAAAGAAAAACTAAGCCTCAGTTCAAACTAACAGACCTTTGTTAAATACCCATGGTATGCACAGCACCACCCCCAGAACCTAAGTAAAGATGGGGAGGCATTGCTGATAGGACACACAGGGGAGACCCAGGAGGGGTTCAGAGAAAGCTGGATTCTGTGCTGAGAGGTGGACAGGATTCGGGTCAGGGCAATGCCAGGGGATGTGGGTTGGAAGGCTATATATTCCAAGTGGACGGCAAGGTCCACGTGTGAAGGCGCAGAGTGCAAGGGGGTTAGAGTGGTCAATGAGAGATGGGCTGGAGGGTTCTGCTAAGGACTCGCCCAGTGACTCGTCCAACAAGCATCGATGATCTACTTCCCAGGTACATGGCTTGGCCAAACTGTGGCCCCATAAATGGACAGGTGGCTGCTAATTCAGGCCATGAGGTGGGAGCCAGCACGTCCGGGCTGCAGGTGAGAATGCCTTCCGGTGCTTCCTGACCCTTCTCTTCTCTTTTCTGTGAATCCAACCTGAGGGGCTGAGCCACGATGGGGGCCTCATTCAGCTTCAACCTCAGTCCACTGGGGCCAAGACTCTCAGGGGGGGACAGTCTGAGACCTGCCCCCGGCGGGCGAGCGGTCTGTCTTCCTCGCGGTCCTATTGTTTAAGAGTGCACGGAAAAGCAAGTGGAGGGGGTTTTAATTGTGCGCTGACATTAACAACTTGTGCCAAGTGCTGTGGCCCCGGCCACACACACAATCCCAGCGCTCCCTCGAGGACGCCCTCCAGTCCTGCAATCATGACCTCCTCCAAAAGGTCGCTCTGTGTCCACGATCCTTCCCTATCCCCCAGTCCACCAGATGGAAAAGCTGAGGTTCGTTTCACACCCTCCTGACCACCAAAGTCCAGCCGCCCCACCCACCACATGAGACCTCCACGTTCCCTCCCCTTCCCAGTCTTCCCCATCAGCCTCATTTTGCCCTCCACCACTCCACACACTCTGCATGACATCCCAGCGGTCGCCTGGTCCATGGCCAGTCCACACGAGGCCCTGGACCTTTGCTGCATGATGCCTTGGCTCAGGCTCCTCCCAGCTCAGAGCCCCCCCAGGCCAGCCTTCCCCGCCACCCCCCTGCTCACCACCCCCTCCAAGGCCATCTGTAAGTCGACAGAACCCACCGCCCTGTCAGCATGCCTGAATTAGAACTCGCTCAGTGTCCCTCACACCACACGCAGCTCCTCCTGCAGGATTGCTCCCTGCTGCTCTGTGAGCTCCGCGCAGAGACGCACCCAGAGTCCATCCCGCCTCACATAAGGCCACCGGACAGCTGACCCAGACCCCTGTCTCCTCGCACAGGCCTAGCACTGCTGATCCTCCCATCCCCTCCCAGGCTGGGACCCCTTCCCCCTTCCGACCCAGGCCCAGCATGAAGCTCACAGAGGGATCTGAGCTGCTGGCTCGGAGCTCTGGTCTGACAGGCGTCTCTCCCTCACCCCCGGCTCCTGGACCCCGTCTCCGCCTGGAGCCTGCTGCCTGCTCACGCTCCGACTCCAAGGCCAGGCCCCGCCAGCTTGTGGGGGCTCCGCCCCGGAGTTAGACTCCAGCGTTCCGGGCTTCGAACTCCTGCTGCGCCCGGCCCAGCAGCGAGGGCCAAGGGACACAGCATTTCCACTCAGATTTGGGCCACCCGCCCTGGCCAGCCCAGCTGTCTGCTCTCCCCCCACTCCCAGGCCCCCGTCAGGCTGCCCAGCTCACACACAAACAGGCCACCTAACTCTCGGACGTTGTCACAGCTTGACTGAATTACCTCACGTTGAGTGAAAGTCACCCACAAAGGTTCCTTTGCCAAGAATAACACCAGCATACCCCCGGTTCGTGTGAGAGACCAAGTAAGCTGCACATGACATTCACAGAGGTGACAAGTTATTGACGTCTCAGGATTTCCCCAGGAATGGTTTTTAAAAGGGGGAGAGGGGAAAAGTGTTATTCTGGGCCTTCTGAAGGAGACAAGGAGGCAGTGTCCACGTGGGTCATGGGGTAGAGAAGGGTGAGAAGATGAAAGATGGAGCTGCTCTCGGGAAGTCTCCTTCAGCATATCGCTGCAAGCTTGAAACACCTTTAGTCAGGAGGGAGAACTGATGGAGAGGCATGGAGAAAGCAGAGAAAATCTGGGAGGCAGTCTGGTAGGTGGAAAACCATAGGCTTTGCTTTGGATTTGGGTAGACCAGGGTTCAAATTCCAGCCCTACCTCTTACAATCCGTGTGACTTTGGAGAAGCTATTTCACCTCTGAGCGGCAATTCATTAATTTTTAGGATGGGGATGATGTACTGTGCAGAGTTTATATAAGATGACATTTTATAAAAGGCACAATGCCAGACCTATCACACAGTGATAATATTCAATCCAAAAAATATGAGATTCTCCCAACACACAGAGAAAGACACACAGAGAGACAGAGACTAAGAGAGAGAGGAGAGAGAAGGGACTGGAGAAAGAGAGAACATTTGGTATCTTGATCTTACTGTGATGCAAACAGAATGGCAAAATTTTACCCACAGCCAACTGATCAACCCCAGACATCCCCATCTCAGAAAATCTCACCACCCTAGACCCATTTATTCAACTACAAAATCTGGGAGACATTCTTAGGTCTTCTCTTCCTTTATAGACCACAACTAAACCATCAGCACATCCCTCAGTTCTACCTCAAAACTGTATCCTCAACCCATTCCATTCTTGCAATCTCCACAGCTACTATGCTGGCCAAGCCCCCATTTTCCCCCTAACTCGTCTCCCCGCCCTGACAGGCTTTTCTTCACAGCAAGCAGAGTAGCCTTTGTGAACCTAAATCAGAACGGGTTACTCTCTGACTTAAAGTCCCCAGGGGTGGAAAGACCCACACTTACACTAAAATCCCACTGCCCGTGTGGCCCACGTGAGCTGGCATTTGCTGCCTCTCTGGCCTAGTCTCTCATCTCTCACCTCGCCTCCCTCCCCACCCCACACTAGAGCCATTCTTTCATTCTTCCAGTTCTTTAAACATCAAGCTTATGCCCCACAAGACCTTGAGCCTGGAATGTTCCCCCAGATCTTTGCACGGCTTTCTCCCTCTTGCATTAAGAAGTCAACTTAAAGATGTCAGCTTCTCAGAGAGGTCTTCCCTGAACAACCACACACCTTGATTTATTTTCATCATAGCACTTAATATTTTCATGTTTATTTATTATTGATTCCTCCTTGTAGAGTTAAGCCTCCTGAGAGCAGGGACCTAGACTGTCATGTTCACAAAGTGTCCCCAGTGCCTGAACAACGAGTGGACCATTGTAGGAGTTCAACTATTTCATGAATATGAATGAGTGAATGATGAATGAATGCTGTGATGACATGTGAAAAAACAACCCTGATACTCCAGAAAGGATCACGGGGAAAAAAAAAAAGCCATTGAAGATTGTAGTAAGGCTCACCTACATCCATGGTTACCTATTGTCATACTATCTATACACATTTGCATACTAACGGTGAACAAGTCAACGCCATGAACATCAACAACTAGCATGAATTTACAGCCCGAGTTTGAAAACAAAACAACAGAGATGGTCCTCTCAAAATTCCATTAAGGAAGGTGCAGCTACCCTGAGAAACAGATTTCTGCTTGATTGCATAAAATTATGGAAACAATGAGCTAATTCCTTTTTTAATGTGTTAATGATTCATTAACCCTGATATCACCTGCCTAATTAAATAACTCCAGCAATTAAATTCATGATTCTGGATTTTTTTCCCTGTGCTCCATATAATAATCTCCTCAGAGGTGTCAAGCAAATGTGGTTTTCAGTGACTGTCTGATGGTGATGATAGTTTCAGACTCGTGTCACTCACCTGCCCTGAGAGGCGGAAGAGCCCTCCAACAATAGTCCAAGGTATTCAAGCCAAATCTGCATCAATGACGGACGACGCTCGAGATTACCAGAGGCATACCTCCCCAAGCAGCAGCCACTTGTATCGGATGCCGCTGTGTACCAGGCACTGCATTCCAGCCTTTAGATGCATTCATAACTAACCCTCAAAATGACCAGGCAAATATCCAGGTAACAAAGAATCAGAGACGTTATTTCACTTCCCAAGAACACACAGTCATTAAGTGTCTTGGCCACGATGAGCCATCAAAAAATATTTCATTGTAGTCATTTTTAGCAAAATGAGGATTTGAACCTATGCCAATATAGCACTCAGGAGCCTGTGTTTTGAGTCAGCCCCCATCCCAGCACTGGCTGTGTCACTCTCTAGCTGTGTAGCTGTGATCAAGTTGTGTTACCTCCCCAAGCCTCTGTTTCTTCGTGCATTCAATGCAGATAAAAGTGGTGCATATCTTGTAAGGTGTGCTTTCGATATGAGTGACACAGAATGAGATCACACATGTCCAGTGCTTAGCACATTGCCTGCCATGAGTTAATAGCTCAACTGATAACAGTTGTTGTTATTTTTGTTGTTATTGTTAGGCTCCCAAGACCCTGCTCTTTCCACCTCATCATGCTGTTCCAACTACCCTCAGGGAACATCCTCACAGCCTTTTCCAGGCAAAACATTAAACAAAAAAAGACTCAAGAGAATCTAGCATCAAGAAAAGACCTCATCAGGGGCCGCCCGGTGGCGCAGCGGTTTAGTTTGCGCTTTGGCAGCCCCGGCTTCGCAGGTTCAGATCCTGGGCACCCGCCGACGCCCTGCTTGTCGGCTGTGGTGGCATCCCATATAAAGTAGAGGAAGATGGGCACGGATGTTAGCCCAGGGGCAGTCTTCCTCAGCAAAAAGAGGAGGATTGACAACAAATGTTAGCTCAGGGCTGGTCTTCCTCACAAAAAAAAAAAAGACCTCATCATATAACCACATTGAGGAGAGAATCTCATAATAAGCAAATAGTGTGCATCAAAGTCTCGTCCATGCAGCGCCATGAAGGTGAATTAACAGATGGCCCTGCGAACGACTTAACAGTAGATGCTTAGCCTAAACGTCTAAATAGATCAATTTCTGAAGAGACACACAAATGCCACCGATCACAGAAACCCTATGGAAAGTGCAGTAGTCTTTGCATTTCTCATTTTATTCATTAAGAAAAAAAGGTTGCCCTGGATCACCTCCAAAGTCACTTCAAATTCACATTCTGTGACGCTGTAAGTCAAAGAAATAATCAGCTTCACTCTTTCCCAAAATGTCAAAGAGTCTTAATAGGTCAGCCATTCGGGAGCAGTGATGCTAGGAATGGGAAAGGGGCAGGCAGGTCAGAACTCACCCTCCATTTGCCCAGCACCATTACCTGTAGAAAAGTGGCAGATCTGGGCAAACCCTCAATGACTTTTGCAGTCCTCTCCCTGGTTTTACACTATATTATGGGTTCCCAAGGAGAAGAACAGGCATGTGTGTGTAAACCATGGTTGGGGGTCGGGGGTAATTTTCCATCTTTTAGAAAATTTTGCAATTTTTTTACATTTAAAAAAAGAGCCCTGACTAGGGTTTTATAATCGACTTAGCTGATTCCATGTACTTCGCAAAGTTCTATTGTGATTCTGAAAGTTAGGATTTTGCCCCCTCTGGAGACTTGGGAAGGAAGCAGGGGCACATGCTTGCCCAGCCCTCATGGAGGGTTCCTTGACTGAGATGACACTAGCAGGAGAGGTCCATATTTGGGTTACCTCTGTGCGCTCTAAGACAGCAGCTGATCTGAATTATGATGGGGCTTGAGTGGAAGCTGCCAGAGCTAGAGGGGCAGAGGGCTTTGGATCATCCCAGCCAACATTCCCACATTTCTGATGAGAAGACTGAGGCTTGGAGAGCAGAGACTTGCCTCAAGTCAGCAAGGTTGTACCAAAGCAGCTAAAGCCAAGAGCTCTTGACTCCTGGACAAGGGTGCTTCCACTACTCCTCCTGAATAGCAATGCATTTCGAACTTTCATATTTCAAATCCTATTTGTTCAGTGATTTATTTCTTTTCATTGAAAGATACTTCGTCTTCTCCAAACTATTTTGAATTACCAAGGACTCCTTGAACACAAGTCTCTCTCCCTCCCTCTCCTCATCACCTCATCACCACCTCGGCAACCTTGAACCTCTTTCTCAAAAAGTGGGGAACACAACATGCACGGCAACTAATCAACCAGCAAGTGTCCCTGGAGTGAGTTCAGCCTAGAGACACCTTCAATTACTCCTTTTGTGAAAATAAAAGAGTAACAAATGAGACTAACCACTCCTACTGGCTTGGTGTTAATCATCTCCATTTTCTGCATGGTCTCTAATGATAGTCAATATGAATAAAATAACCAAAAAGGGGAAAAGAAAATGAAGACTGGGAGGGTGGAGAATTGAAGAAAAACAAGGATAGAAGAGGTGGAACAAGTGCAGGAAGAGGACAACTCACACTTGATCACCATACATTTGGTCAAAATTCATTGATCCCTTCTGCCTGCATGGTTAAGTTATAAAGTTAAAAGAGAATAGTGAAGAATAGTGAAGCTTCACTATTTCAGAGTTACTGAAACCAGCTTCTGTGACAAGCCTAGGAAAAGGAAGCAGTGTCTAGAGAGCAAAGTTAGTAGAAGTGAGAAGAAAGGAAGCAAGCAGGCCCCAAGGCATGGTGGGATCTGGCATGTGCTGAAGCTGGCCAGTCCAAAAGCATCTTCCCCATCCGCCTGACACCGAAACTAAAATCTGTACCATTGGTGGCTCTTTGGGCCAAAATGTTGTCTCCAAAATGCCTCTGACAAAAATGCAAATACATCACACGTGGCAGAGAAAGTAAGTTAGCCCTTTTCTGTTAACACAGCAGCAGAAATCATCCATGAAGGCCTGAGCCCTGGGAGGGAAGGGCATTTGAGGGAGCATGGAGGAAAAGGATGTCCTAAAGAGAAAGGGAAGAAAGTGAGGGTGGGGAAAAGAGATACTCTCAAATAGAAGCATAACTCCCTACAAAACAGGAAATAATAACATTCAGAGCAGAATCAGTGAAACAGAAAACAGAACCAAAAAAAAAAAATAGAGAAAACCAACAAAACCAAAAGTTGCTTCTTTGAGAAAATCAATAAAATTGATAAACCTATAGCCAGACCAATCAGGAAAAATAGAGAGAAGACACAAAAGATTAATATCAAGAAGGAGAGAGGTCACATCACTTCAGATTCCACAGATATTAATAAGATAAGGTAATATTATAAATAACTTCATGCCAATAAATTCAACAACCTAAATGAAATGGACAAATTAAAAGACACAAACTACTCAAAGTTCACTGAAGAAGAAACAGACAACCTGAAGAGCCCTATATCTATTAAAGAAGTTGGATTTGTAGTTAAAAATCTTCCCACAAAGATAACTCCAGGCCTAGACAGCATCACTAGGAAATTCTACCAAATATTTAAGGAAGAAATGATACCAAAACCAGAGAAAGACATTACAAGAATAAAAAAATTACAGACCAATATTTCTCCATGAGCATAGATGCAAAATTTCCAAACAAAATTTTAGCAAATAAAATCTAATATATAAAAAGAGTTAATACTTCATGACCAAGTGGGGTCCCAGGAATGCAAAGTTGGCTTAACATTTGAAAATCTTCAATGTAATTCATAACATTAATAAACAAAAAACCAAAAACCACATGATCATCTCAACACACACAGAAAAAGTCCCACCCAGGCCAATTTAAATCTTAATCCTATATCCCAAGCAGAGCTTCTCCCCTCAGCTCAAGCCTGGCCCAGCTGCAGTGGGCAGAGTGCATGGTTTTTTACTTCACTCTGTCTTCAGCCTCCTCCTCCTCCTGGCTTTTCCAGGGCTGGGCTGGAGGGCATAAGAAGGGCAATGTCTAACATCATTGGAGCTGCTGCATCTGACTTCCTTGGCAAGTGTCCAAATATGGCTATCAGGGGGAGGAGGGATTTAGTGGGTTTTCTGAGAACCTCCACAGGGACCACCATGCTCCACTGCTTCTAATGCAGGAGACATATTCTCCAGCTGACTCCTTGTTCCAACCCCTCCACTCCTTGCTATATTCCCCACAGACCTTTACCATGACTGGCAATCATTCTTGAACAGCTCAAGTCTGGCAACCTTCTGAAGCATTCGTCTCCCAGGAAAAGTCATGCACCTTTGCCACACCATCCCACCGGATGGTGGAAGTGCAGCTTGCACAACTGCCCTCTCCCCACCCTGTCCTCACGGGCAGCTCAGAGGCCTCTATCCTTCAGATGCTTTGGGGGAGAGAGAAGTCGGTCCAACCTCTGCACTCACCTGCAAACCCAAACCCCGAGCTCACAAGCCGGGTCCTCCCAAGTGCCTCTCGTCCTCCTCTCAAGTAGGGCTTCTCTCATTCAGCATCCAGCCCCTCTCCCTTTCTGTAGGCACCCAATTTTCTGAGAGGTTCTCTGGAACCTCATACTTGATTTGAAGGGATGCAAAGCACCCATAGGGAGAAGAAGAGAAACACCAAACATTCTCTACGCTTAAAAATTCCCTTCGTCCAATAAACTTACTAATTTATAGTCCTTCTTATGGAAGGTTTTAAAGGTGATGGTGGTTTTAAAGGTTTAAAGATGATGGACCAGTTTGGTATCTCAAGTAGATCCTATATTTTTATGTCTGACACTTTAGAATGTGGAAAGTGTCAGCCCAAATTCCAAGATATTAGGCAAAGTCCCATTCAACATCCTGTAATTATATGCTATAAAAAGCAGTGGGGAACTGGTTGCCCAAGCACCACCACCACCATCATCACTACCTTCAACCCTGCATCTAGTCCTGAGATTAACCATGACCCCACAGCACACGAGGATAGGCAGGAAAGAGCAAGACGGAAGCACCAGCTCAGAATGAGGAAGCTGCACGAGGTGCTGTGGTGTAGTAGGAAGGAGCATGAGCACCTGCAAAATGAAAATAGTTATACTGAACTTGCAGGACGTTATCAGGCTTTAAGATGTCACGTGAAAAGCCTCTGCCCACCACAGCGCTTGTTACAGAGCAAGTGCACAGCCAGGGTCTATTTAATATTAGCATTAATGAATGAGGATCAAGGCTGACTCTTATCTCCCCTCCCCCTCCCCCTGCCCAGCGCTGCCTCACTCAGGACAAAGGGCAGCTCCACACCGTGGTCTCAGCCTGTCAGCAAATCCCTGGACTTTCTTGGAAACTAAGAACCAAGGCATCCCAGAGCTTGACCCAGACGAAGCTCAGTCTCCGGGGCTGACCTGGCATTTGGCCACATGATTATCTTTGGTGCCAATGGCTGCATAGCTAAGTTATGTGTCACGCTCCCACGGAGGTACTCTGGGCTGAAAAATGGATTTATACTTTGGAATTGACATGCTGAATGCCTCCAAAATTGCTGACTCCGCAAATCAGAGAAAGCATCCCGTAGAGAGAGACAGCCATATGATTTATGGAGCCTGCTAGCCATCCTGTTAAGTCCTTACTCAGAAGCAGGCCCTCAGCTAAAACCAATCCATAGGAAGAGAATACATGACCCTAAAATTCTGCCAGACTTCCTGAAGGTGCTCCGTCAGTTTCAGTCATTTATTTGAAACCCATTTATGGAAGACCCACCCTGTGGTAGGAACTGTGCTAAGTGTTAGGGATACAAAGGTGAACAAGACCATCACCACACCTGGCCTCAGAGAGCTGGGAGCCTAGTGGGGACACAGGCACTAAACAAGTGATCTATAAACAAGTAAACAAGCACACAGCACTGTGACAAGGGCTCTGTCAAGGCAAGCATGGGGTGCTACAGGAGCACAAGAGGACCAAATCCTCATGGGGGGAGAAAGGAGGCTTCCTGGAGGAAGGGGCATCTAGGTTGAAACTTGAATTATAAGGAGGAGCCAGTCAGTTGAGGATGGGAAGAAATGTTACATGAGGCAGGAAGAACAGCATACACAAAATCCTAGTTAGAGGAGGGGGTACATGGATACAGGTCTTTGGGAAACTGAAAATTCATCATGGACTGGATCCCAAACATAGAAGAAGGAGTGATGAGAGGTGAGGCAGAAGAAGAAAGCAAGGGCCAGATCAAGAAGGACCTTAACATGCATGGTGAACAGTGTCAACTCCAGACCCTTGAAGCAAAGAGGCGTGCCTTGAAGCATTTGAACAGGGAAGTGATGGATCAAATTGGAAGGTGACTAGGCTGGAAGGAGGGAGACCAGTTGGAAAACACAAGACTCTTTCTAGGAACAGATATCTTGGTGCTCTCAACAAGAATAGGAGTGACAGAGATGGCAATAACTGAATGGACTTGAGAGGAAATAAAATGGATGGGGTGGGAGGGTCTGGGGAGTTGCTGGGAGAGGTAAGAGAGAACCATATCTGGATTCCTGGTTTTAGGAATTGGGTGGACAGTTCCATTCTCTGAAATAGAGAACGCAAAATAACAATTGGGCTTCGGGGCAGATATGCTGAGTTAGAGGTGTCTTTGGGACTTCCAAGTAACAATGCCCTATAGACAGAAATGCAGATCCTGATTTAGAGAGAGAGACCAGGGAGTCTTGGGCATATGGATGATAATGGAAGCCACAGAAGGGATGAGGCCAAGTGTGCTGCCTGAATGAGAAGAGAAAAGGAACCAGGACAGTGCTCTGAGGGAAATGGATACTCAAAGGACAGACAATGACAATAATTCCACAAGTAAAATTTAGAAGAAACAATAGAGGAAACAGGAAGAGAGAAAAGTTTCAGAAGATAAGGAAAGAAATCATTTCAAGAATGAGAAAGAGGACTTCGCATCTACCAGCACGGCTGTAATAAAAAGGCCCAAATGTTCATCAACTGTTGAATGGACAGATAAAATGTGGTACATTCACAAAATGGAATATTATTCCGCCATAGAAAGGAATGAAGAACCAATACATGCTACAACATGGATAAACCTTGAAAACATTATGCTAGGTGTAAGAAGTCACATGCAAAAGGCCACATATTGTGTAATTCTATTTATATGAAATGTCCAGAATAGGCAAATCCACAGAGACAGCTATTATTACTTTTATTATCTTTTCTCATCCACTCAAGGACAGTTCTGGAGTGATTCTCCCCATTCCCTCCCACATCATGAGTTTACCCACAAAAGGTCCTGAATAGCAAAAGCAATCTTGAGAAAGAAGAACAAAGCTGGGGGCATCACACTTCCTGACTTCAAAATATATTACAAACTATAGTAATCAAGACTACATGGTATCATCATAAAAACAAACACATAGATCAACGGAATAGAATAGAGAGCCCAGAAATAATCCCATGCATATATGGTCAATTATTTTCAACAAAGGAGCTAAGAATATACAATGAGGAAAGGACAGTCTCTTCAATAAATGATGCTGGGAAAACTAGACAGCCACAAGCAAAAGAATGAAATTGGACCCTTGTCTTACACCATACACAAAAATCAACTCAAAATGGATTAAAGATTTGAACATAAGATCCCAAACCATAAACCTCCTAGAAGAAAACATATGAAGTAAGCTCCTTGACATTGGTCTTGGTAATGATTTTTTTGGATTTGACACCAAAAGGAAAAATAAACAAGTGAGACCACATCAAACTAAAAAGCTTCTGTGCAGCAAAGGAAACCAACAACAAAATGAAAAGACAACCTACTGAATGGAATAAAATATTTTCAAACCATATATCTGATAAGAGATTAATTCCAAAATATATAAGGAACTCATACAACTCAACAGCAAAAAAACAAAAATGAACAAAACAACCCAATTTAAAAATGGGCAAAGGACTTGAATAGACATTTTTCCAAAGAAGACATCAAATGGCCAAAAGGTACAAGAAAAGGTGCTCAGCATCACTAACCATCAGGGAAATGCAAATCAAAATCACTCACACCTGTTATCAAAAAGACAGGAGATAACAAATGCTGGTGAAGACGTGGAGAAAAGGGAAGCCTTGTACACTGTTGGTGGGAATGTAAACTGGTCCAGCCACTACGGTTATCAGTATGGAGGTCCCTCAAAAAATTAAAAATAGAACTACCATATGATCCATCAATCCCACTTCTGGGTATATATCCAAAGGAAATGAAACCATTATTTTAAAGAAATGTATGTATTCCCATGTTCATTGCAGCATTATTTATTTATTTATTTTTTGGTGAGGAAGACTGGCCCTGAGCTAACATCCGTTGCTAATCCTCCTCTTTTTGCTGAGGAAGACTGGCCCTGGGCTAACATCCGTGCCCATCTTCCTCTACTTTATATGGGACGCCACAACAGCATGGCTTGATAAGCAGTGTGTATGTCCGCGCCCGGGATCCGAACCCGCGAACCCTGGGCTGCCAAGCACGGACTAAACTGCTGCGCCACCGGGCCAGCCCCCTCATTGCAGCATTATTCACAATAGCCAAGGTATGGAAACAAACTAAGTATCTCTTGGTGGATGAGTGGATAAAGAAAATGTGTTATATAATACAATGGAATATTACTCAGCCATTAAAAAGAAGGGAATTTTGCCATTTGCAACAACGTGGGTGAAGCTGAAGGGCACTATACTAAGTGAAATAAGCCAGACAGAGAAAGACAAAGACACTGCATGGTGTCACTTATACGTGGAATCTTTTGTAAAAGATTTTATATTCAAAGAAAAAGAGAGTAGAAAGGTGGTCGCCAGGGGCTGGGGAGAGAACTGGGGAAATAGGGACAGGTTGGTAAAAGGGCACAAACTTTCAACTATAAGATAAATAAGGTCTGAGAATCTAATGTGAAACATGGCGACCACAGTGGATAACACTGTATTATAAAATTGAAATTTGCTAAGCAACTAGAACTTACACATTCTCACCAAAAAAAGAAAGAAAGATAATATGTGAGGTGATGGATGTGCTAATTAACTCGATGGGGGGAATCCTTTCATAACATATATCAAATCATCACATTGTACACTTTAAATATCTTACACTTTTATTTGTCAATTATACCTCACTAAAGCTGAAAAATATAACAGAATACTCTGAATCCAGTAAAAATTATTATAAAGCATATTTGTTAACATGTAAAGATTTCATGATACATTGTTAAGTAAAGGGGGATTTGTAAAAAGTAATATGTACAATATGTGCTCATTTTTGCTCAAATAAATATATTTATAAAGCTAGAAGTATATATGTATGCACATACGTGTATATATATAGAAGCATACAGGAAAACATGATAGTTAATCTCTCTGTGTTTTCTTTTAAATTATATACATTTTCTCATTTCTCTACAATGAACATGAATTATATAGTACTTTTTTTAACGGAAATAGAAGCTTCCAAAAATGTGTTCGGGACAGTTCAACAACAGTGAATGCCAGTGGCAGGACCACTAAGAGAAATATGGCGGAACTGAGTGTTTATTCAATCAGTCCAAAGTACCTCAGCCTAATCTTGTCATCAGAACCAAGTTAAATTTCATTCCCCATGCTTTTCAATAAGGTAGGGAATCACATAAAACACTTTATTAAAATTTATATTAAAAGTTAGTTTAAAACATTCTTTATGTTAGACTCATTGGTAGCTGCAGTTATCTGGAAAATTCACCTCAGTGAATCTCTTCCATGACAACTAGAAATAAATAAGATCTAAATTAGTGGTATAATTGTTTTCATACAGGCTGGCCCACTGAAAGAGCGGAATCAGAACACAGCCCTCATAGGCAAAAAATATTAAATCAGAGCTCATTTGTTCCTAGACGTGTAGAGAAAAGGACCGGAGAGGTCTTCTAAATTCTGCCTAAATCTATACGATTTGAGATTACAAACCAGAACTCTAAGATGTAGCAATAGAAGTCCTTGAATTAAAGTGAGACCAAGGACATTTTTCTCATTAAAACCAATAAGACTCAGTCATTGAAAGCCAAGATCCCAAGAGCATCTATTTTGAGTCTAATTTTCCTCCATTTAATGAAACATAATTTCAAATTCATTATATTGAAGTATTTTATAAATCATTTCAATGGTTATATTAAATGTATATCATGGTATTCTAATTAATTTTAAGTAAATTTCTATATTAAATCCAAGTCTCTTGAGAAGTCTCTTCAGTTTTCTCACTAATATATTTTAACCAAAACAGAAATTCTGTGAAAGAGTAATCTAAAGAAAGCTAGGTATTTCTATTCTGTGTCACTGTATCACAAAATAAGGCAAACAACTTTGTAAAACATTGAATTTTTGGACTTGGCCAAAGCTTACAATGTACTTTATTTAATTTTTCTAACAGTTCACACTGGAATTCAAATTGGTAGGCATTCATGGATTTCAAATTTGGACAGGCTAAGCCACTCTAACTAAAAGACATCATGAATAATAATGATGTCAACCATTTACAGAGCTCTTACTACATGCCAGGCACCATGCTGAATGCTTGACATAGATCATCTCATTTAATCCCAACAACATTCTGAGAGATACTATTTCAGATCAATACGTTATGACATGCCATGAATCATTCAACCATTCCTCTAGCGATGGACGTTCAAGTTGTTCCCAGGTTTTTACAATTACAAAAAGAAAAGAAAATACTGCTATAAACATCCTTAAGCTCCACGTTTGACTAGGCCAAGGGCTGTCCACTGAGTGAGCTAGCTGGAACAGGTGCAGGAAGGGCTGCAAGTGGCCTCGACATCCGACAAGGCCTCCAGGAGCTTTTAGTACCAGGCTAAGAACTCCCCTGGCCCCGAGCACCCGGGCCTCACATGGTTTTCCCCCACTTGCAAAGCTGTTCTCCACTCGCCCTAGAAAGAGGTGGGACAGCAGAGGGGCAAGGTCTCCCTTCTGCAGCTCATCCTACGGGCATGAGCTCCCCTCAGCCCTGTGCACAAATCTGGGAGAATCACGGGCCCCATCTTGCTGACCCTCTGCTTCTCGGTTTCCCTGCAGAGCCTGCTTTGTGCCTTTACTACACGACCTTGTGGGGTTTGCCTTCTCCCCCCACTGCACATGGTGCTTCTCTTCCTGTAAGGTAACTGCTTAAATGCCTTCAGAAATAATTCATCAATTACTTAATTCTATGAATTAAAAAGAAGAAACTCATTTCATATTGATAGGTTGTACAATGCATTAACAGTCTTTCCTCGGGGAAAGAGTGGGGGAAATCCTGCAATCATCTCTAGAATACTTGGTTTTAGTCCAAGTTCTGTACTAACTAGCTACCTAACTTTAAAATGTCACTTAACTGTTCTTGAACTCGTTATTCATCTTTTAAATGGCAGATATTAAGACCTGCTCTACTCACATGGTTCTATTTTCCCAGATGAAACTATAGGTGTGAAAACTTGAGAACATAAACCATACACATTCCATGTTAAAATAAGAAGAAAGATGAAAAAGAAGAAATGTAATGGTGAAGCACACCAAGGACTGAAATGACTTTGCAATCCATGACGTGGGGACATGACGAGCCTGGCTAAGTGAATAGTCGTACATAACTTCAACAGCATAGAAGGCTCACTCCATAGAGTCCTAGAATTTCGCATCTGACATCTCCTCAGAGCGTTTCTATTCCTGGAATAGGATAAACAACGAAAACAAATCAATGAAAGAAAAGTCTTTTAGTTCATTAAATATATAATCTCCGGAATCATGAGTATGTTCCCATAAACCACAGAGCAGGTAAAACGTGGCTTCGTAAGCAATGGTGAGTGTTAAGGTGACAAGGGAGAGAAGAACCCACTCGAGTGATGGACAAACCTCCGCCTGTGACTGGTCGCTCCGCATCCCTGTACGGGGCAGCAGGACACAGACCCTCACTCCAGGCTACTCTTACCGTCCCCTCAGGGGAACAGCAGATGTCTTGGCCCAAAGCTTGTGTTTCGGTCAAAGCTCTTGGTGGCGGCCCTGAGACAGGCAGGAAGACAGAGATGAGCTGGGAGCAAGGCCACTTCACCAAGTGTGACGTCCTCATTACTGGGCAGCGGTTCTTCAGCCTGCAACACTCCCCCGACCCAAGGTCATTGCACCAGGCGCAGCGGCCTAATTACCAGGCACGTCCTCATTTCAGACGTGCAACTCCCCCCCCACCCTGACCAAGAGTAGCCCCTAGCTTCATTATACTCTCATTTGCATTGCGGTTTTGACCGCCCCCTGCAGGGGATCATCACCATGACAGTCCCGGAGATACCTATGTAAGGAAAAAATCTCCCCTCCCGATGTGAAGGTGGAGACAATGCCCCGACTGGTCGGCATTCCAGGACCCTCACCCACCGCGGGACCCCCAGCTTCCAAAAACACCGACCACCACAACTTCAGTGCAGATGCTCACCTCGAGCCTGCCCGCCCCTCCCCTTGGGGGTGTACTTCCGCTCTACTAATAAATCTTCCTCTGCTAAAACTTCTGCTGTGTGTCCGCTCTCAAATTCTTTCATGTCTGTGGACCAAGAACCTAGAACCCCACCACACCCATCTGACCGGTGCCAGTAACAGCCCCAACCCATTCAGTGTTGGCTGCACACAGACGCATGTCCATGAAAACACTACACTCTCCCCAAGACAAGAATTCACAGGTCAAACCACAATCACCACAATCCATTTTTAGGGACTGACTTCTCCCACAAAAGGAGAGGTCACCAAGCACCTCCCGGGCCACACACCCTGCACGTCATACTGCTCAACCCCACCACACCTACGGGGAGTCGTGGGCACGCTCACATTCCACTGGAAGCTACTACACATTTTCTTTTTTTTGTGGGGAAGACCAGCCCTGAGCTAACATCTGTTGCCAATCCTCCCCTTTTTGCTGAGGAAGACTGGCCCTGGGCTAACATCCGTGCCCATCTTCCTCCGCTTTATATGGGACGCCGCCACGGCATGGCTGACAGGCAGTACGTCTGCGGGCGCCCGGGATCCGAACTCGCGAACCCTGGGCTGCCAAGCGCGGACTAAACCGCTGCGCCACCAGGCGGCCCCCCTACTACACATTTTTAGAAACTTCCTGGAAGTACATATTCAAGAGGCTAAAATGTGCATGGAATTCCACTTCTCCATAAACAATCACGACTGTGAGCAAAGATGTCTCTATCAGGGGTCCATTAGACCACCATTCACAAGAATGAAAAGGCGGAATGACGTAAAGTCTGCTGACAGGGAGTGAGTTAAATCAGGATGACAGGTTCACATGATGGAATATTTTGCAGCCATTAAAAATCATGTTGCAAATCATTTACTGCATGAGAAACCTGTCATGATACACAGTTAATAAAAAGCAGATAGAAAAATAGTATGTATTGCTGGATTCCATTTCTGAAAATATATGTACGTGTGTGCATATGTATGTGTATCTCTGTGTGTATACTTGCTGCTGTGCACAGAAAAACCACTAGGAACGGACATGAGAAATGCAGAGAGTGGGGACGTTTGGGAGGTAGGATTGGGGGGGATTTCCATTCTCTTCATTGAGTTTTTCTGCACAGCATTTTTGACATTTTATGCAACAAGAACTACTTTTATAATCATATTTTTGAAATTACAAAAGCGTAAATTCCAGAAGAAAAATTACAAAACCCTTCGGGCACATACAGTCTCACTGGTGGGCGCGCTCAGCAATGTCGGGCCGACTTTAAGAGGATAAGGCTCCCGTGGGTGTTTAAATTCTGGTGTGCTTGTTTGACACTGGGCACAGCACTAACCTCTCTGATCAAAGCGTCCTCAACTAGGAAACAAAGAGGTTTCACAAAATCTGGAAGTTTCCTTGCTGTCCTAAAACGCTGAATGCTACCTTATGATCACGTCTTATTTTTTAAATCATTGAAAGGTACAAAGGATAAACATGGACTCAAACTCCAACAGATGCTCTGGAGGGGTACTTTTCAGATTTGTTGCTTAAACTCGCTCCCCACCCCATCTAGAGAGGGGAAAGCAGGCACCGTAGGTGTTACGAATAATCATGTACCATTTCCATTCTCTTTATTAAAGTAGGCCTGAAATTCAATGACTGCCAGAATTGCTTTCTTGTTGCAAACTTGCCCTCCTGCCCCTGGCAAGTTACAATGTAGGGTGAATAAGTAATAAATTTGACTTGATTCATCGCACTGCCTGGAAGTGCAGACGCAGAGGAAGCAGCTAGATGCCTCTGCAGCCTGCTGCTTGCGATCGATGCCAGAGAAACTAGAATGTCCTTTGCTGGAACACCGGGTGGGGATTCAAGGACACAGAGAAGTCCCGTTTCTTTAACATGTGGGGGAAGAGAACCAACATTCATCTAGTGCTCACATTATATACATTTCATCATTTGGTCCTCACAACGATCCTCGAGGGTAAAAATTCTCACCTCCATTTTATAGAGGAGAAAACTTAAGACAAGCAAAACCACCACTTAGAGAAGTAGATGCTCTAAAAACATCTCACCTTTGAAATACTCCACAAAATGACAAGTTGTTTTTTTAAGTAAAAATCGTGTAACATTCTAAATATGAATAGACTATCTCACTTAAAACTTGGTGATTTTTATTGCTTATTAAAAAATGTGGATGTCTTTGAACTTACACATTAAACTGGGGGTGGGGGCTAAGAATCAAGTATCAAGTAACCTTAACAGAGAGATGCTGGTTCCATCTTGTAGACCTTTAAAATGTCATCAAGTACAAAAACGGTAAGTGTACATGGGGCAAATCTTCACGTTTAGCATTATAATTAGCTGCAACATTGTATAACTTAAAATAACTTTTCCTGACATCTGTCTTTCTAAATCCCAAAAACCAGAAGAAAGTGAAAAGTTTTCATAAATAATTGCACAGTGTGTCCCAAAGATGACTATCTCCCTAACCATGGTCTCAGAATATTCTTAGTGACTTCCATCATCTTTGTTACCGAGGTGCTTTGACAGGTGTGACAAGCTTGCACAGGTAATTCTGGCTTCAGGAGCAACATGCCTTTTCAGGCTATTGCCTATAAAATGCTGTTTTTTGTAAAACTTCAATTATTCAACACCGATATTTAAATTTTTACCAAGTCGTCCAATTTATCCCATCTTTAGTAGTTAGCAGTGAACACTTACTTCCTTCAACTTTCTCATCTTTGCAGGCTTTCTGGGAACTATATGAATATAACTGCAAAAGAAGAAAGGAAATCTCAATTAGAAGGTAAATATTTAGATAGAAAATTCAAGCCTCTGATCCAGAGAGAACTCCGTTTCAGCGTGACGATAGACAACTCCCCAGACTTCAAACTCAAGTCAAGAGCACGGTGAACGCTAGGATCCACATCAGTAATCAACACATAACAGCAGTGTCACTGTAGGACAATCTTCATATCGGCTACCACTGTTATCACCCGGGGAGACTGTCTCTTAAATGGCATCACTTTCCCTCATTCAACGTATTGATCAAAGAGCAACCCGAGAGATCATCTAATTCAACTCCCTTTTTTACCAGGTCACTAAAGGCCCAGAACTGTGAGTGCATCCAGGGCCCCACAACTGGCCAAAGTGAGGGCAGAGTTTGTCAGCCAGCTCCTTATCACCTCCACCGTTCCTTCCTGCTCACAGAATTTCATCGTTGTTCCCATTCTGCCCTGAGTCAGTCATCAGAATAAAATGTGTATGAGCCCCATTAATACAATTTTGACCCTTGGGGACTTTTGGATTTATATCTGTTAAGGATTCTTCTTGATTGAAAAAAAATTACATATTTGATATTGATATTGTTGTTTTTGATGGTTTTAGCAATATCCAGAGAGATTCACTGAGAGTTGGTAGATGAAAGGAAAAAGAAGTTTAAAAATTATTCAATATAGGGTCAGGAGTCACAAGCTCAGATGCCTACAGAGGCCAGGCAAATAAATGATGACATGTACCAAGCGTACTTATTAGGGAATGGTGGGGACTGTGGTTAGTGAGAAAGTGCTTCCCACCTAAGATGAAGGTGCTGCACAGCCCCAGGGCACTGTTTTCATGTGCAAGTGCAGGCAACTAAAACCAAGTCCTTTTGAACAATCAAATCCTCTGATCTTTTTCAGTAGAAACCAAAATTTCTTACTATTACACGAACTCCCCCATTATAAAATGTTGCAGCCAATTCAAATCTTTGAAAACTGTGTGAACCAAAGAAAACATGACTGCTGGCTGAGTTCAGCCTGCAGGTCTCCAATTCGCCGCTTCCGCTCACAAGCCCTTCTATGAACTCTTCTTCTAGTCGCCAAATAGTATTTTAAATCAGTTTTAGATCCCCAAATTCCATATTTTATTATGAACTTTAATCCTCCAAATGAGACAACTTGAATTATCAAGCGGAAACAAAAAGTAAAAATAAATACAGAAAAATTAAGGCATGAATAGATCCTACAAAGTGCTCTTTATTGTTTCAATGCTGCCTTCCAAAGAACGTATAAATAGAACAGAAAGAGGAAACAAGCAATTCCTCAGAGATCCAATGGACTGGAGTCTTTTAACCTGGCACTTGGAGTTTTCTGGTTGGCCTCAGGTTTCCTTGGAGGTGGTGTGGGGTCGGTGGAGAGCAGGTATTTGAAGCAGAGACTGGGCGTTAATGTGCAACCTCCCCCCTTGCTGCTTCCAGAGAATAAAGGAAAGGAAGACACCAACCACTAGCATCAAGGCCAAGCATTTTAGTACCACATTCATTTAATTCTCACACCGCCACACTGGAGTAGATATTAATTAACCCCATTTTATTGATGAGGAAACTGAGTCTCAGAGACATTATTTAATTTGCTAAATGTTAGGACAAGCCAGGACTTCTGACTCTGAGACCACATTCCTCTTTCCCTCTCCACAGCCGTCCCTCCTGGTGCTGCTATCACGAGTCCTCAGGGCACAAACGGGTGCTCAGGAGGTTAGGAGTGATGGTTAGGGTGTAGATGAAGTAGGACAGTCTGACTGAAATAGCACTTTCACTTCGTCTCAACAACAAACCCATAAGGTAAATAGGACAATAGCCTACTATAGGCCAAATTCTTTCGGGTCTCCCCCAAACACGCGTGCGCACACACACACATACACACAATGCCCTACTTTAGATTTTGTTATGAATATGGCTTTCTCCGTAAAAGAATTAATGCTAGACTTTACAGGACATTTATTTTTTTAAAGTAATTATTAGCCTGTAACATTTTGTTTTATAGACAAAAAATTATGTTCCTCATCTCAAATTAATTTATTCCAGGAAATGTTTGAATAATGATTGGATTTGGATAAATTTTTATGGTGTTGGTCTTTTCGCTGTACCGTTTCGCAGCCATTATTATGGGAAGAGCTCCAGAATGGTTAATGTACTATCAGGTTTCACTTCAAAGTTCTTTTGCCCGTGGCACAATTAGAAGACTATTTGCTGTCGAAAATTAATTTTAACTGCTCGATGGCTCGGTAATTACAGAATATACATTACGACAAGTGCTAGCTCATTGACACCAGCAGAAACCAAGCCAAAACGCTTTTCAGAGCTTTATTCACCAAAGTGTGGATTCCTATTTCATACTTCATTGATCTAAAAAGTAGCAAAGAAAATGAAATCCAACGTCTCTCCCTGTTGAACTTCCCATGCAAATATCCCCCGTCTGTTTTATAGCAACGAAGGTACTGGAAACGCAAGATAACCAAGGCTGTGACCACATCAGAGCCCATCTCCCTCCCCGCGCGGTCAACTGGAGCACGTTTCCTTCCTTACAGAAAATAACAATAAACATTAAGAAATCCAGGAAAAGAAACACCTCAAAATCTCTCCTAATATTTTTGCCACGTGTCTAAAACGTTTTAACCAAACCTTGAAATTTTCTCTACAAAATTAGAGATCTAACAGCCTCTACTCGACAATCTCTTGACTCTCAGGAAAGTGGGAAGGGCAGCCTCCACTGAGCGCGTCCCAGGCACGACGGTCGGCGCCGCACAGGTTCCTTCCTCATCTGCTCGCACAGAAAAGATACACCAATTTTACAGGGAAATGTTTTGGAGGGAAAATTAAATACTTTTCTTCATACATATATTGAAAAGGATTTTAACGTCAATTTTTGTAGAAATATATTCTTCTGTTGTTGTAAAACACTGGGTGCTGGTGTAAAATCAGAATCCAGCACATGCAGTGTCTGAGTCTGTTCAGGCTGCAATAACAACAATACCACAGACTGGGTGGCTCAGATAACTAATATTTATTCCTCACAGCTCTGGAGTCTGGAAGTCCAAGATCATGGCACCAGCAGATTCAGTGTCTGGTGAGGACCTGCTCTGGTTCATAAATGGCTGTCTTCTTGCTGTGTCCTCACAGGGTGGAAGGGACGAGGGAGCTCTCTCGCATCTCTTTAAAAGGGTGTTAATTGGGGCCGGCCTGATGGTATAGTGGTTAAGTTCGCACACTCTGCTTCAGTGGCCCAGGGTTCACAGGTTCGGATCCCAGGCGCGGACATACACACTGCTTATCAAGCCATGCTGTTGTGGCGTCCCATATAAAGTAGAGGAAGATGGGCACGGATGTTAGCCCAGGGCCAGTCTTCCTCAGCAAAAAAAAGGATTGTCAACAGATGTTAGCTAAGAGCTAATCTTCCTCAAGACCAAAAAAAAAAGGGGTGTTAATTTCATTCATGAGGGCGCCAACCTCATGACCTAATCACCACCCAAAGCCACACCTCCCAATTCCATCTCATGGAGGGTTCGGTTTCAACATAT
Source organism: Tapirus indicus (assembly GCA_031878705.1). NCBI lineage: Eukaryota > Metazoa > Chordata > Mammalia > Perissodactyla > Tapiridae > Tapirus > Tapirus indicus. The sequence goes on along the minus strand of CM062923.1, from coordinate 3,071,003 downwards.
GAATTTTGGGGGACACAAACATTCAGTTTATAGCGTGCAATAAATAACCCTCAAAAAAATAATCACAAAATCAAATATCTACAAAGAAAGAAATTCTTGTCAGTGAGTTCTCATACACAACAGGATTATCATAGTAATAAATTTAAATCTAAAATGTCATAGCATTTATACATTTGCTGGTGAAAAGTAATTTTAATTTTTTAAACTCTACCTCTTAGCAACTATGATTTCTGTGACTTATGATTTTTCTTCAAAAAGAATAGGATGGTAAGTTTGCATCTTTGCAAATGCCATGAAGAATTTGGATCACAAGCCAGCTAGCTCACAAAATCACACTATCTGGGTGGTCCAAAAAAACTCAAGTTACTAATTTAATTTGGAATATCTTTGGACAGTGAGCATTCCCAGCATTTAGAAGATGAAAATGGAAATCTGTTCTGGAGAATCTTACCTTTATCTCAGCCCACAAAGAATTTCTTCAAATAAAATTCATAGAAAAGGAGTCATTCACAGTCAAAAAATAAGTAAACTAGCAAGGATAGAAAGGACGATGAGAGAAATCCAGCTGAAATAACAGAAAGCAGAAACAGGTTTCAAATACTAGGATTTTAGACACAGACAACAGAAGGACAATATTTCAATAAAAGGCAAGCTTGGAAATGCCTGCAAGACCAAGAAACTTGAAAGAATAACATGGAAGGTTTGAAAGAACCAGATAGAATTTTTAGAAATGAAAAAATTAATTTAAATTTAAAACTCAGTGAATTGGTTTGTTAGGATATCATACACAGCAGAAAAGTTAGCCAGAAGATCTATGTGAAGAAAGTACCTATAGTACAGCACAAAGATCAAAGAGAAATACATGAAAAAGAGGAGGACTTTGAAAGTTACCACACCAGACACTCGAGAGACTTGAACAAATCTGCACTGAGACATATCAGTTAAACCACAGTACGCTGAAGTCAGAGAAGATATTTTAAATAGCCAAAAAAGATAAAATATTACTTTCAAAGAAGTGAATGACAACAGCTGATTTCTCATCAGCAACCTCTAAGTTAGAAGACAATGGAAAAATACCTTATGGACTGAAGAATGGGTATCCACAGAATCACCTGTCTAACAAAAATATACATGAAGAACAAGGGAGAGAGGACTTCTGCTTCTGGGAACCATGGACTAAGCAACTCTGATCAATCTTTCCACTAAAAACTAATAAAATTGGACAAAACAAAAAACATATATTTTGAAACAAGACATCTAACAAGATAGTGAGGGATCACCAGGCCAAGCTCCAGGAAAGAAAGGAAATCCAGAGACATGAGCCTGATATCTGGGGCCGCCTTCGCCCAGGGGTTATTGTCGATTGGGAAGAGAGAGCTGAGAGGCTGAACCCTGTTTTTGAGAGGCTTTGTGGCCAGTAGGCAAAAGCACTTATTCAGGGCTCACCAACAATAGGGTTCTTTGCGAACTACCCCTCTTTGTGAACTGGGACCCCACTGGGCTGCACCTTAAAAGTAGGGAGCATCCTGGCTTCAGGCCATCTGGGTGGTCCAAACTGTCTCACACTCTGAAGCTCTAGTAAGGTGATCGTGAACTGGTGGGGACACAGGGACCTGGCTGAAGCATACAAAAATTCACTTTGGCAAAAGATAATATCACCCTAGGCCTCAAATTATTTCTGCAAATAAGTTTTTAAAGTAACATCCAACACACAGTCAAAGATAACTAGGCAGATGAAGACAGAAGACAGCACAGCAGAGAACCAGCAGTAACAACAGACATTGTGGCTTCAGCCTGGACCACTCACACTGTAGAGAGCCAGCTGCCAAGTCCCCTGTGGAGAGGCTCACACAGCAAGGATGGAGCTTCCTGCCGTGGCCATGTGAGTGAACCTGGAGGCACCCACCCCAGTCAGGCCTTCAGATGATGGCAGCCAGCATCTTGACTGCAACCCCATGAGAGTCTCTGAGCCAGAACCACTTGGCTAAGCTGCTCTGGAATTCCTGATCACAGAAACTATGAGATAATAAATGTTTTAAGCCAACAAGCTTGGAGTAATTTGTTATACAACAAAAAATAACACCCCCTCCTAGAGAAAGTCTTACCCGTATGCATCAGGAGGCATGCAAAAGAATGTTTACAGCAGAGTTGCTTATTTTAGCATTAAATTAAAAACAACCCAAATTATCCATCAACAGATTGGATAAATAAACTGGTATATTAGTCAATGAAATAATACATAACAGTAAAAATGAATGACCTACAGCCACATGCTATTAACATGGATGAGTCTCACAAGCATATTATCGTGTGAAAAAGCAAATTTAAAAAATATGCAATATAATTGCATTTGTATAAAGTACACAAACATCAATCATTGAAAAAATCTATCCTGCAGGGATAGATTATCAGGAAAAGATGATTATTACAGAAGCCAAAATGGCTACCTATGGGCAAATGATGGGGGTGAAGATGGGAGGTTTTTAAAATACTGGTAATGCTCTTTCTCTTAATCTGGGTTGTGGTTCCCTCAGAGGTTTGCTTTATTACTATTCTTTTTTTTTTTTTTTTTTTTTTTTTTTGTGGGGAAGACCAGCCCTGAGCTAACATCTGTTGCCAATCCTCCCCTTTTTGCTGAGGAAGACCAGCCCTGGGCTAACATCCGTGCCCATCTTCCTCCACTTTATATGGGACGCCGCCACGGCATGGCTGACAGGCAGTGCGTCCGCGGGCGCCCGGGATCCGAACTCGCGAACCCCGGGCTGCCAAGCGCGAACTAAACTGCTGCGCCACCGGGTGGCCCCCTCTATTACTATTCTTGAAACTATGCATAGATTGTATCCACTCTTCTGTGTACACGGTATATGTCACAATAGAAGATATGGAGTTAGCAACCACATAAAGAATGGTAACAATACCTTTTAAAGGCAGACACAAGAGGCAGGTGATGCTGAGGCAGGTCAGGAATTTCTGGAGGATTAGGAAACAGCTGTCCCACTTCCATTTTGTAAAGGGAGGCTTTTCTGAGGTCCTGCACCTACACAGAATTAAACCCGGCCTTCTGTCTCAGTGGTCACCACTTGCTTTTTTTCTGTCTCTCCTCTCCCCAAAACATACACTGTAAAGCCCTCGCAGCCTCTGCAGGATCCGGAGGCTGCCTGACTCCAAGTGCACAGAGGCTATTTGTTGAAGAACTGCAAGATTGAAGCTCAGGTTGCAAAGAAATTTGTATAATGACTGTTACCAAGAAAGTTTAGAGAAATTATAAGGAGGCTGAGGTATTCCTGGGAAGAAAAGAATATAAACAGAACAGTGTTGTCTAAGCCCATAGGCAATAAGATCTCAAGAGGATGCAAGTCCTCTTTGTTAGCCAGCCCCAAGCTAAACAAAAAAAATCAAGTTAGCATGCTGAGTGGGCACCCTCCAGTACAACTGACAGCCTGAAGATGGCCAGTCAGTTTCGGTAACGGCTTTCTGAAGCGGCCCTGCCATTTATACACAGGCTATTTCCCCGGGAAAAACTCCGGGGCTGCTACCTTGATCTCAGCAGACACTGGGAGGGGATTTCTTTGCTGAGGCCAGCATTCAGAATCTGTGCCGTAGGCCAGCACTGCTTCATGTGCCAGGATTACAGACCCACAGGCGCAGCACCTGTCGTCCGTAGGGTGATCGTCTAGCAGGAGACACAGCTGTGAAAAGCTTCGACTGACACACTTCATTAAGTGCGTTCACAGACTGCACGGCCAGCAGCCCCGGAATACCCGTCTGGACACGCCGTGGAGGGGTGACCGGATCTGATCCTTTCTCTCCAGAGTGCTTCTCCCAGTCTTCCTTCCTTCCTTCACATTTTCGCGCAGAGGTCACCTTTTCAAAGAGGCCTACCCTGAGCACCCTATTGTGATTGCCACGGCCCGCCACCCCCTTTTTCCATCCCCTTCCTAATGCTCTCTAACGTGGACAGGTCATGTTGATAGCAGAGCCGCCCTCCCCACGGGCGGGCGGGGACTTTGGCCGGCTCGACGCCCAGGTGCACCGCGCGCACGGAGGAGCCACCAGTGGAGGAAACCCGCGCGTGTCAACGGCGGGCAGGGCCCGGAGAGCACATCCTCCGCCCTCTGCGAGGTGGACAGGCCCGGGGCAGACGCGGGCGACTTACTCGAGCTTCTGGAAGCGCTCGCGGCCGGCCGCCACGTACTTGCCGCCGGCCTGCAGCGCGTCCAGCTCGCGCACCGGGCGCCCGCGCGTCGGCGTGTAGAGGCGCCGCACGCCGAACGGCACCTGCACCTGCTCCGTCAGCTGCTCCAGCAGCGCCTCGAAGGTGGCGACGCGGCGCCGCGGCAGCACCACGCGGCGGCCCACGTAGAACGGGTCCCCGTTGCGGTACACCAGGATGGTCTTGGCGGGCGTGGTGTCCACCAGCGCGGGGGCCCCGCGCGTGCCCATGGCCGCGGCGACAGCAGACACCCCGCCGCCCGCGGTCACCGGCCACGGAACGCTGCGCTCGAGCCGTGGAGCAGCCAGGGCGAGGCGCGCGGGACTGCAGCTGCCCAGGCAGGCCCCTGGCGCTCCCCTGCCTGTGTTGACGCCACCAGGCGATTGTGACCGCTGCCCGCCGCCGGCCCGCCCGGGAGAGGGGCAGCGGAGCCGGACAGGTGAGGGGGAGGCAGAGAGCCAGGACAGGTGAGGGGCAGCAAGAGAACCCAGACAAGTGAGGGGGCAGCAGAGCTCAGGGAAAGGAAGGGAGGCAGTGGCTCCTGCAAACGTGGCAGGAATGGGAGGATGCGGAGGACCCACCAGGTACTCACTGCACCTCCCACTACACTTGCCGCCTTCCTATGCAAAAGAGGTTGGGGCGTGGATTGGGGGAGGGGGCATTAGACCATCTTGACAATCAAAACTGCATGGAGGAGGAACTGTCTGGAACCATTCAGAGCATGTGAGAAACTGGGTTACTAGGCGCAGTTAGCACATGGTCTCAAAGGTTTATCATTCAGAACGCACCTTTTTGGGGGGAAGAACAACTCAAGGGGGTGTATGTCCTTGGGAAAGTCATTCCCTACTCTGGGTAAAGATAGGCCAGTCCTCTCAAGCTGGACAATGAATGATTCTAGAAATACACTTTTCCAATGGTTTTGATGGGGTTAAACTTTTAAAGACAACAGGCTTTGTGTTACCTGCTGAATCTACATACAGAAGGTATGGAATAGTGATACTATAGATATCCAAGTCTTGTACTGTTAAAGAAAAATGGAATTCTTTGAGACCACCTGTCATTCACAGTCACAGCCAATTTTTAAACTACCAAACACTTCATAGCAACATTAAACACAGATGTCAATGTGCGAGAGTGACCACTTTATTAAATCACCAGGAATTATATTAATCTTGAAAAGATTAATTGCTAGATACTTCTTAAGGTTCAGGTGTTCAAAATACTTCAGTAGAAGAGTATGAGTCATTATGTGACCAACACACAGTTTTGTGTGGGGTTAAAGGTTCGCTCTGAACCCCAGCTTAACTGAGAACCTCATCGTGGGCTTCTCCCGGGGGCGCAGGAGGCAGATGGAGCTGGGGAATCCCCTGAGCCTGAGGCGGCTCACACCCCCGTCTGGAGTGATGGTGAACCGCACGTGGGTGACGACGTCCTGGAGCTCCAGGGTTAGGCTGTCGAACAAGTGACTTTCGTCCGGAGACAGCTGAAAGAGAGGTGGACACAGAGATCCCTGTAGTAACGCAGTGTACATGGCCCAGACGGGCTGACTCACCCGGCGCAACCCCACTAGAGATCCCCTAGTAGGGAAAAGATGCCTGATAATACTGACGTGAATACTCAGATCCCTGTGATGTTTGTTGTTTTTAATAGTTAAGTGGACAAACTGATATGAAAAAGAAAGAAGTGGGCATGTTGGTGTCTCCCAGATGCCGTCACCCTGCATGACATGGGAGCAGCTCCCACCCCAACTCTGACCTGCAAATGACTTCCCTCCTTCTTGGTAAAAGAAAACGCTTCTGGACCATCTCAGTGTCCATCTGAGTAGACACACCATTATAGCTTGAAATGTGCTAGACAGACCACATATATGACGGTGGTCCCATAAGATTAGTACCATAGAGCCTAGGTGTGTAGTAGGCTGTACCATCTAGGTTTGTGTAAGTGCACTCTGTGATGTTCGCGCAACGAAGAAATCACCAAACAATGCATCTCTCAGAGCGCATCCCTGTTGTTAAGCAACGCAAGACTATATATCTTCTGCACATGATGGTTTAAAACAAAATTTGATTGTTAGAAATTCAAAAGTATGAAAAAATAGAGCCTTTTTATTATACAAATGCAGATATGACTTTTAAGTTCAACTGAGCAGTTTAACTTAAACTAGTTAAACTGAGCAGAAGGTTTGGAGTCGTATCATAACCTTTGGGAAGCGAATCTGAGTGAAGCAGCCCAGGTCAGGCCGGCCTGCGTGGCGCCCGATGGATGCTCCACCACGCTCACCTTCGTGGCTGGAAGCAGTGGCTTCCACTTGTGGCCTGGAAGATCCCACTCCTGCCTCATCATGTCTTCTTCCTCCTGAGCCGTCAAGACACAACCATCCAGCTTACAGCTGTCAGGAGAATTGCCTATTAGAACAAAATAAAGAGTGACTCTCTCCACTCCCTTTGCACTCAGCACAGTTTGGTTTATAGGATATCAGACTTTTTAAATCCGATCAAAATCCCAGCAAAGAACAAATCATAGTTCTTTCTAAGCAAAAGCAGAGGTATGTGGGTTTCTGATGACATTGCATTGCCTCATAAAATAGATGAGTGTTTGTTTTTCAGAGGAATCAGAAAAGGCCTGACATGTTCATGGGCTGGTGTGTTTGAGTTTGAATGTGTGGCATTTTACTTTGAAAGTTGAATGTATCTGATAAGCTTCCTAGACTGTAGATTTATTTGCACACTGCTCTGTGGCTCATCTGAAATTATTAAGAAGCTGGAAAATATTTTCCTGATGGCATCATATTTTGTAACATGACAATGAAAAGAAGAAATGCTGAGTAAGTTACCCAGTGCTTAGCACCTATCAGACGCACTGTGTTCAAGGATTTCTGAGTGTTTTCTAGGTGAAAATATATGATCCTGAGTTTCTCTGGTCTCTTTGGAATTTCATTGGAATCATGTGCCCCGTGGGGTTAGAGGACCTCAGTGGAAAGGCCTCACACTTTCTGTGAGGAGAACTTCCATAGGGGTTCCCCAAGACTTTAAGATCGACAGAAGAGGGTGGCTGACCACGAACCCTGGCAGAAGAGGACACTCATTGCTCCTGGCCCCCTGCGGCTCGTCTCTTAAAACGATGGTCTCCAAGGTAGACGAGCACTCTCCTGGGGTGTGCGTGAAAACCCAGAGGATGCAGGAGGAGGACGTTAGGGCGACTATTTCTATTTCTTTACTATATGTACATGCACGTGTATGTATGTATATAATCAGCGTTGCATTTTGATATTAGAAGGGATACTGGCATGCTCCCTCGTTCCCATGACGGTCATCATGTTGTGATGGAGATATCCTAAGGGGCTAACAGCAGTATATTCATGGCACATTTCAGTTTGGGGTCCCTGTTTCCATGGATTTACTGATTGTTACCTGGTTTTAACTGAACTACCCTCACAAAAATGAACGAGTTTAAACTATTCATGCAGAGAACCATGGATTAAAGCTATTACTAGAAATGCAAGCGTCCTTGAACAACAAGAAAATAGCAGCGCTGACACTTCTCCTGACCCTCAGGATGGGCCCTTCATCAGCCACGTTGAAAAGTGAAAACAATGACCAGCTAATCAGCTCTAAAACACAGTCTTCCAAATATAAGTTAAAATTATCAAGACTTCTTGGAAAAGTTCATCTACATCCACTACCAATGATGATGAACCTCGTCTTAAATATATATAATGTGCCTTGATGTGATAGTTAATAATTGAGTGAAGTCATAATGATTCACAAGATGTTTAAAAATCAGGCATCCAAAATATGAATATAAACTGCCATATTTGTTCAGAGATGGCTGAACAATCATGAGACAATCTAGTACTTATCAAAATTTCACCTAACAATTATAGAAGTTTAGAAACTTCTCTTGAACTTCCTTAACATAATGACACATATACTTCATAAGAAAGTAGATGTAGAATATCATGGGTGCTTATCAATTATTTTTTTACCATGGAAGTGCCTGATTTTAAAAATGTGTAGATCACTGCCTTCCAAGTCCACTCAGAGACGAAATGGTCTCCCAAATCAATATTCTTAGGAACCCTCCCTATAAGGAGACGCCCCCATCCAGTTCTTCTCATGACCTAACCAGGGAGTTTCATAGGCTTTTTCCAGATGGGATTCAGCGCCTCCATAGTAAAGAGCCTTACAGCATCAGAGAATCTCATATGAATTTTGTGGTCATCCAGTCCAGCTCTGATGTTTTATAAACGGGGAGACTCTTTAACAGAGTCAAAGTAACTTGCTCAAAAATCACAGAGCTGGCAAGTGAAAAGCCAGGTTCACAGCCCACTGTCCTGAGTCCCAACCCACAGGACCATGCTATCTTTATAACCAGCATTTCCTCATGGCTTTACATCTACCTTTAAAATATTTAGTATCGATTTCAATTTGAGTTATTACTCCAGGATGTGCCAATCGGAAAACTGCCCATTCACAGCCTGGAACAAGGAGAATGCCATTCTCATCATTCTGGAATTCAAAAAGAAAAAAGACAAAACATAAGCCAACTTGGTGTCATTCAGGAACCAATCCTAAAAACCAGCAGGTGCTTAAGGTGAAAAATGTTGACATGTGCTTAAGTTATTTCTCTTATTTCTTACTATGAGAGGGTTTCCCATGACCTGATTTGTAAATTATTTTCTGCGTAAATTGCCTCTTTGCTACGACTCCTTAAATGCCTCACACCGACCCATGAGTTGATTGGGTACTTGGTAAATTTTTATAGATTTCTAATATGATTTTCCATGTCAATTACAAATTCATGTAGAAGCCTATTCGCACAACAGGATCTTAGCTAACTCAGCCCGTAGGTCCTCCAATCAGTTTGTTTTGACCCTTCAAGGTAGATATGTTCTTGGTGAAACCGATAACAGTTTATGAACTGCCTCCAAATCTTAGTCTCTAGCAAGGAGCGTGTATTCATTTATATCTGGACATGTTGGGTGACATGAAAACTAACCCAATAGGGGGTGTTTGCAACCAAGTTTTCAGTGGGAGTTACAAATTGAAAGGTGTTGTTTCATTCTGCTTTCGTTTGGATTCTCTTATCTCAAGTTAGTTACTGGCCACGTTAAACAGTCGAGCCATCTCTAGAGTCCCCGATTGTCACAAGTTCACATAAGTGGTCTCATCCAGGGATCACAGGTGTTAAAAATGATTAAACTGGTGTCTTTTTCTCCAGATCAACCAGTAAGTTTATTTGTGGATTTTATATCATGAAATTGTAGATCTGTTTCTTTATGAAAGAAGCAGAGGGATATTCCAGCAATGCAGTAGAGTAGCTGGCAATGACCAGCGTGTTTGGCCTTTTGGGTCTCTGCCCTGATAAGATAGTGAAGCAGTAGAAAACTTGGAAAACGTGGAGAAGTAATAAGCTTTTAGAACAATGCTTAAGAGGTTTCTAAAATAAGAGTTTCCCTGATGTAAAATTTAAAAAAAAAAAACTTCATTTTTTTGAAAAAACCTCAAACCATGGTTGTTTCTAACTCCATACCTCCAATATTGGTGGCCTGTCCAGCCGCCTTGCAGTTTCCCAACCGTCTGCCATGGACTTTGCCTGGCCGACTCCTACCGGAAAGATCATTGTTTAGCAGGCTATCACATGATGTTATTTTAAATGTGAGAATGAATGCTGGTGTAATTAGACTACAGATCCCATGCACCTAAACATTGCTACATAAACTATTTTCACTAAAGTTAATGTTTCAGTAAATTCACATACAACCACAGGGTTAGTAAACTTTACTTTTCCTTTTATGGCAACTGCTTAAGGCAAAATTAGGAAGGAAAATTGCTATTGATTTACTTCGTCATAAAGGCATCAAATCCAATATATGGATGATTAATCTCATCCAGTCCCATGCTTTGAGGACGGCCCCTCCTCTTAAATCATTCATACCATATTGGGTGTTAAATGCTGATGCCAAGCATCCCAAATAAAAGCCAGCTCCTAGAACATCGTCTCACCTATCATATTGTTTGGGTGCCCAAAACGTGCACTGCTAAATCCTACACAGGCACCCCCATAAGCGATGGTCACTAGGTCTAACGGTTCTTTAGGGTCAATCGCAGTCCAGTCTTTTTGTCCAGTACCATATACCCTAAGACGTGCAATTCCGCCATCTGAAAAGGAAAGATGCCTGAGTTATTTCTTACTTGGAAAGTGACTGTGTGCAGATCATAAACAACAAAGCCTTCCATATCTGCCTGCTTTGTTTCTCAAATACACCAAGCCCCCTACCCCAGGGCCTTTGCACTTGCCATTCCCTTGTCCTGGAACAATTTTTCCAGCTCTCCAAAAGATTACTTGTGCTTAGATCACCACTTAAGTGTCATGGCCTCAGAAAGGCCTTCTTCTTACTCTGTAATGTTATCTCCTTCCGGCTCTGCCTGGCCCGTGCCTCATTCCCCAGGTTAAGTTTTATCATCTCATGGGTGTTTACTCCATAGCTCTAATCACAGTCTGAAATAATCTTGTTTTTATTTAAGTCCCTGCTGATATAAGTCTCCCAAAAATAGAATATAAAGACTTTGAAGGCCAGAACAGTTGCCTATCTTGTTTGCTTCTCTGTCATCTCTACCTAGAAGAACCCCTGGCACATAGTAGGTGCCCACATTTTTTAACTGAATTAATAACTTCAGGAAGATCAAAGTAATTGGGAAATTCGCCGGAGATATAATGTTTGGTGCCAGAAATTAGCAATTCTAAATCCCACACAGACTCCTACAAGAGCCTTGTGTATTTATTTTTACAACAACACATTGCTTAGCAATGCAACTCTGATCACAAAGGATAATAGTCACACAATCAAATAGCTGCTGAGCACCACACAGCCTGAGATTAGGCCTGCAGAGCAGAAAATAGCTACCAAGATCAATGCACATTATCTGATTTTAATAAAGAAAATTTTTATGTGTTTGAATATTACTTCCTAGAAGGTGGAAGCCAAGCTTTTTTTTTTTGTATAGAAGCTCAAAATCATGAATCAAAGTATTCTACTGAAACCAAGCCCTATATATTTTTACATGAAAAAATTGGTGATACTGAGCGATCTGAAAACACGTCAGTAGAACAATGGAAGTCTTGATATTTACAATAAATAAAACCAGACCCCGTTGACATAAAACCCTAGAAAACATCCTAAAGGGAGTAACTGAGCAGTGCTGGACCCTGAGAACCACGATTCTGGTTCACTGAACAGTACGATCTGCTTTAATGGTATAAAAGATATTTGTCTCTTGAATGTAAAGCTGATTTTAGATTTTTAAAAATAAGATTTTTCTTTACAGAGTAAATATCCAGCCTCACTTATAATCAAAACTGTCAAGGAATATCAGAAACTCCTCTCGATGCTCCGAGGGCATCTCATTTAAAGCAACCCCATTCCCACCCCATATGCCCCATCTGGGTCTTCCTACTGCTTCCCTCCCTTTTACACTTGGATCCTGGGTGGAATCCTCGGGAGCAGTTGAGGATGCTGCTGAGACGGGAGGAGAAATCTGCATACAGACAGTGCCCACCGCTCCCCTTCCATCAGCTGATGCTGACCAATTTAAAAAGAACTTTAATGTGTGCGGGGAACCTCAAGATCCAATCCTGCAAAGCAGGTCTTCCATCATGACATTTTTCAGACATGCCCCCCCCACCACCAACTCCTAAGCTCTGGACAAACTGGGTTGAACATATGAAGTTGCTATTTTGGTAAATCAACAATTGCCAAATAGAAATTTCTCAGGGCTTTACCTAAACACTTTTGTTATAACACTTATCACTATTTTTGTGGTTATTTTTCTTACTTGTCTATCTCCCCACCTGGATTGTTCACTTCATAAGGGCAAGGACGCTGTCAGCTCAATATAATGACAGATGGTTACTCAGCCTCCACTCTGTTCCCCACAGTGGGTCCTGGGGGTACACGAATGACAACCCAGGCACATGACCCCTGTCTTCACGAAGCTTACATTCCATTAGCTCTGCCCTACTCATCATCTGGGAAATGATTACATGGCCAGTGCTCAGTCCCTAGCTCCAGGCAGCTACACCTATAAGTGTTTGTTGAATTAACAAATGGAAAAAGGCCTAAATCTCTTGTTGGCTTCGCCCATTCAGTTGCTTCCACTGGTTTTAGAACAGATGGTTTCAACGAGCAATCAATATCAGTAAGCATGCTTTCAGATCTTTACATGTTGGTGTCTTCATTTAAAGCATGATAACAAGAAATACATTGCATCTAAAATGAAGGTCAAGAGATCCACTTCTGGCATAAGAGCATGAGGAGCTCTGTTGACCCACTCTCCAGTGAAATTGGGGAGAAATAGAAAAAAAAAAAAACAACCACTTAAAGTCTCTGGAAATAGTCCTAAGGGCATACAGCAAATGAAGCAACATTTATTCAAGAAACTCTACTAAAACTCAGTAAGAACAGTGAGAATCTGTGGTATTTGAACCAGGTCAGCACCTTGACTCCCTCCTCCCACTTCTGTGAGGTGGACACTCCACTCCAGACAGTGCAGCCAAGAACACAGGGCTGCTTCTCCCCCCAGCTCCCAGTTGGGGGGCTTTCTTCCTGGGAAGGGCAGGACGTCAACATTTCTCATTCTGCCCCACCCGCCTGTTGCTGAGGTTAAGTCCCAGATGAGCATGGTTGAGAAGAGGGGGCTCCTTTCTTCAACCCAGCTCATGGGACAGGGGCTCTACCTTGGGCATAGCCCCACTGAGATACTGGAGCCCTGATCACCATGTCTCAGTTCATAAGGCAGAGGTTCCGCACTGAGAGAGACAAGCCAAGAAGACCTGAGGCTACTGCCCCCCCTCCACTGAGAATCCAGCTCCTAAAGCAGGGGTGTCACTCAGAGGGAAGTGTGTCATTGTCCCCACTGCCAGCTCCAGAGCCAGGGCTCAGAAATTTTGCCCAGGGGAAGAAGCAAGTCATAGAAAGGACAGTTCCAAATCTCTTCCCAGTGAACTGACTTCATGTGCAACAGAGTATAGAGAAGTTCAAGCCTAAGGGTGCTCTCAAAAACAATGGAGGTTGTGGTCAAAAGCAATTCAGGGAGACTGGTAGATTCACTAGAGAGATAAGCAAACTACAAGACTGTAGTATAAACTGTAAGCCAGATGGTTTGCTGGAAAGAACAGGCAAAGAGCTCAGAGAAGCCCCTCTGGGATCAGAACAAATTTCCAACACTGACCTCAAAAACTATCACCTCAAAGGAACCCAAATTTAATTGGGTTAGTATGTGGAGAAATATATGCCCAGGGCATTGTTGAAAAAATAGAGCGATCAGATGACAATTAGTGGAGCTAATTGTGGGTATGGTTAGGCAAAGAGACAGGCAAAGAGAGCTCTGCCAAAACCATCATCTCAGGGCCAGTGTGGGCACACACAAGGCTGCACCTCCCTGAGGAGTGACATAGAAGCTTCAAACTGTGGGAGTGAAATGGACTTCACTAAAATGATACAGCCAGGAGCCAAACATGAAAAAACAAAGAGCACCTGTAAAGGTGATTATGTAATTACTATAAGAGACAGTATAAATGCATATTTCCTCTCCCTTCTTCTCCTAAGTGATTTAAAAATCAACAGTATAAAATTGTATGTATGTAGTGTATTTTGGGGCATACACTATAAAGAAAAGTAATTTATGTGTAATATATTTACCAGAAACAGCACAGAGGAGGTTGTTGGGAGCACAGCTGTATTGGGTTAAGGAAATGACTACATATGGTAACTCAAATTCACAGGAATAAATGAAGAAAACCAGAAATGATAAATGAGAAGGTTAATATAACAAACCTTAGATAAATATAAGTACATACTTGCTCTCCTTTCTTCTCTCAGCTTCTTTAGAAGACATAAAATTATATAAATAGGTGTAAAAATGTATTATTGAGTTTGTAACATTTATAGATGTACTTTGTATAAAATAATGCCACCAAAAGGGGGAAAAGGAAATAGAGCTATATAAGAGTAATGTTTCTAAAAGGAAATAACAATAAAATATGAAAAAAATCATTAAAGAAATTAACACACTACTTACAAAATATTCAATTAATTCAAAAGAGAAGTAAGGAGGAAAAGGACCAAAAAAAAAGACAAGACATATGGAAAATAAAAAGTAAAATGGTAGATGTAAATCCAACCATATAAATAACAATTATGAAGGCATTAAACAATTAAAAGCCAGAAATAGTTCAACTGGACAAAAAATAGTATGAAAAAAATTATATCATGCAAACAGCAAACACAAACAAGCTGGAGTAGCCTTACTAATAACAGACAAAATAGACTTTCAAACAAAAAATTTTACTAGAGATGAAGAGGGATATTTCATAATGAAAAAAAGGATCAATCCATCAGGAAGATATAATAATTATAAACTTATATGCACCTAATAACATAGCACCAAAATACATAAAGGAAAAACTGACAGAAATAAAAGGAAAAATAGACAAGTCATCAATAATAGTTGGGGACGTCAATACTCTATTTTCAACAATGGATAGAACAACTAGACAAAAGATCAAAGAGGAAATAGAAGGCTTGAACAACACTATACACTAACTATACCTAGTTGACTTGTAGAACACTCCACCCAACAACAGCAGAATATACATTCTTCTCAAGTGCACATGGAACATTCTCCAGGATAGGCCTTATATGAGGTCATAAAACAAATGGATTGAAATAATATAAACTATGTTTTCTAATCACAATGGAATGAAATTAGAAATCAATGAGAAAGAATTTGGGAAACTCACAAATATGTGAAAATTAAACAACATATTCTAAATAACCATTGGGTCAAAGAAGAAATCAAAAAGTAAAATAGAAAATACTTTGAGATGAACGAAAATGAAGATACAACATACCAAAACTTATGGTATGCAGTAAGCAGTGCCTAAAGGGAAATTTACAGCTGTAAATGCCCATATTAAAAAATAAGAACCTTCACCTTAGGACACTAGAAGAAAAGAGCAAACTAAACCTAAAGCAAGCAGAAGGAAGGAAATAATAAAGATTAGAGTGGAAATTAATGAAATAGAGAATACCAATGAAGCTGAAAGCTGGTTCTTTGAAGAGATTAACAAAATTAACAAACCATTAGGCAGACTGACCAAGAAAAAAGAGAGAGAAGATTCAAATTATTAAAATCAGAAATGTAAGAGAGGACATTCCTACTGACCTTACAGAAATAAAAAGGATTACAAAAGAACAGTCATCTAAGTTAGATAACTTAGATGAAATGAACAAATTCCTAGAAGACACAAACTACTGAAACTGACTCAAAAAGAAATAAACAATCTGAATAGACCTATGTCAAGTAAATAGATTGAATTAGTAAATTAAAAAATTTAAATATCAATTCTTCACAAACTCTTCCAAAAAATAGAACATGAAGCCAGTATTACCCTGATACAAAAACCAGACAAAGACATCACAAGAAAAGAAAACTACAGGCAAATATCTCTTATGAGTATGGACACAAAATCCTCAATAAAACATTAGCAAACCAAATCCAACAACATATTTTAAAAAATTATACACCAGGAATGCGAGTTTAACATTGGAAAATCAATTAATGTAATACACTGTACCAATAGAATAAAGGACATTTTATTAAACCACATGATCATCTCAGACAAACAAAAAGTATTTAAGAAAATCCAACACCCTTTCATGATAAACACACTCAACAAATTAGGATTAGAAAGGAACTTTCATAACCTGATAAAGGGTATCTATGAAGCCCACAGCTAACATGAGACTTAATGGTGAAAGACTGAATGCTTCCCCTCTAAAATGATGGAAGGATGGATGGATGGATGGAGATAGATAGATAGATAGATGGCATCCGGATTGGAAAGGAAGAAGAAAAACTATCTCTACTCACAGATAATATGATCTTGTATATAGAAATCCATTAGTACTAATAAGCAAGTTCAGCAAAGCTGTAGAATACAAGATTAATATTCAAAAATCATTTGTATTTCAATACACTTATAATGAGCAATCCAAAAATGAAATTAACAAAACAATTCCATTTACAATAGTATCAAAAAGAATAAAAGATAATAAAATTCATTTAACAAAAGAAGTACAAAATATATACTCTGAAAACTACAAAATATTGTGGAAAGAAATTAAAGGAGATGTAAATAAGTGGGAAAACATCCCATGTTCAGGTAAAGGACTCCAAATAATCAAAACAATCTTGAAAATGAACAAATATGGAAGACCCACACCTTCTGATTTCAAAACTTACTGCAAAGCAATACTAATCAAGACAGTATGGGGCTGGCATAAGGATAGACACATAGAACTGAGAATCTAGAAATAAACTTATGTGTCTGTGGGTCAACTAACTTTTGACAAGTGTTCCAAAGTCATTCAATTGGGGAAGAAGAGTCTTTTCAACAAACAGTTCTTGGACAAATTATCTACATGCAACAGGATGAAATTGAGTCCTACCTCACACCATATACAAAAATTGATCAAAAGACCTAAACCTAAGAGCTCAAATGATAAAACTCTTAGAAGACAGCATAGGGATAATAATTCTTCATGACATTTGATTGGCAATGATTTCCTAGACATGACTCCAAAAACACAAACAACAAAAGAAAAAAACACATAGTTGAACTTCCTCAAAATTAAGAACTGTTGTGCTTCAAAAGAAGTGAAAGAACATCCCACAGAATGGGAGAAAATATTTGCAAATCATACATCTGATAGAGGATTTGTATTTAGAATACATAAGGAATTCTTACAACTCAATAATAAAAAACAAAAACCTATTTAAGAATGGGCAAAAGATCTGAATAGACATTTTTTCAAAGAAAATATACAAATGGCCAAGCAAGAAACTGAAAAGATGCTTATCAACATTAATCATCAGAGAAATGCAAATCAAAACCACAGTGAGACACCACTTCACAGCCTCTAGGTTAGCTATAATCAAACCGTCTAATAACAATTGTTGGAGAAGACGTGAAGAAATCGGAACCCTCATACACTGCTGTGTAGCCATTTTGGAAAACAGTCTGATAGTTCCTCAAAAAATTTAAAACATAGTTATCATATGACCCAACAATTCCAATCCTAGATATATACCCAAATGAAAACATATATCCACACAAAAACTTGTATAGGAATGTATATAAGCAGCATTATTCATAAAAGCCAACAGGTAGAAACATGTCTATCAACTGATGAATGGATAAACAATGTGGTCTATCCATACAATGGAATATTATTCAGCCATAAAAAGGAATGAAGTACTGTTACATGCTACAACATGGATGAGCCTTGAAAACATTATGCTAAGTGAAATAAGCCAGTCACAAAAGACCATTTATGTGAAATGTCCAGAACAGTGAAATCTATCGACACAGAAAGTAGATTAGTGGTTGCTTAGGGCTGGAGGAGATGAGGGTTGATAGCTTAAAGAGTATACGATTTCTTTTTGAGGTGATAAAAATGTTCTAAAATTGACTGTGGTGACGGTTGCACTATATATTTACACAGACTTTAAACCATATACTTACATTGTACACTTCAAATGGGTAAATTGTACATTATGTGAATTATTATTTTACAATAAAGCTGATAAATAAAATGAGGGTCATTTTTACATACCACTTCAACTGCTAATATATCTGTGAAATAGAAATTGTTAGGAGCTATCTAACCTAATATAACATAGTTCCATCACATTCTAATTTACTTGACAGTTTTTAGATAACTACCTATGGATGGGTGGGTTAAAATAAGAATTTTCTAGGGCACAAAAAGGGCAAATTATAACCCTAAAACGCTAGAGAGGTCAGTGACCAAGAAGAAAAGTGTGACTCCATTTTATATTTTTTAAACATGCCAACCTTAAGTAAAGAAACCATACGACTGGAGATGGATCCATGTCATATTTACCTGGGAAAATGTTGAGTCTTATATGAGTCCATCTCTGCTGGGAATTGACAAGAAAATAATTGTGACTGGAAGCAGGCTTTCCTGGTTTAAGCTCTGTCATGGGAACCAAGTAATCCCAGTCGTCGGACTTTAACTAGCAATAAATATAAAAATGTTAGCAATGGCTCTAGGGAACAATAAATTCTCTCATCCTAATGTGCATGTGGGGTTTACAGGGTAGAGACACTTCAGAATAAAAATTAATGATGGATGCCTAATGGAACACTTGAATAAGAATACTAATAAAGATCAAGTCCCAGGTTTCATAACAAACAGATTAAAGGCCTGTATTTTTTCACCCTGATCAAAACAGCCACTGGGTGATGGTGGCAGTGGGTGGGCGGGGAGGGGTGGGAATGAAGGACAAGATCTGAGACCCCTCCAAATGCCTTCAGCTTGAGGATTCTTAGAAAGAAGAAACCTGAGTGGTGATGTGAACGCTCAAATAAAAACCAGGAACAGTCCCATGGACCATGAGATCTCAGGTAAATTGGTTGGCCTGAACCTTGCTACAGTTTTATCTAGATCAGTGCTTCTCAAACTGAAGGACCTGTTTGTTGTTATTTATTTCCCAGTCTGTTATGGATCAACACTTTTGTAAAACAATATAAATTAATTACTACACAAATAAACTTAAAACAAGAATGTACCAAAACACAAGCCCGAATTGTTTTTTTAATTAAATTCATCAGACGTAAAGTTACTTTGTCAAATTGCTATAAAAAGTCTTTAAACTCTTACAGTCAATTTCTGTATTTATCTCGTGAGGGGCCAGCAGCAATGTGCAGGTGAGCGGACTGCCCTGTGAGAAGCACTACCCGAGATCTCGCCCGGCTGTGGGGTTCCCTTGTACAGGGGTTGCATGCACCACTCGTGAAATGTCTGCAAGTTTGCACTGGGCGAGTAAATGAGGTGAGGTGTGCCAGGGCCGAGTGTCCCAAAGAACCCCTGCATCGCCAGGCGTGCAGAGCAGTTTCCTTGCTGTCCTAACAACGCACGACAAGACCCGGTTCTTTTCTGGAGGTGTACCTTAGCAACAGCTTCAAACTCCTCAGGGGTGGCTGCAGCTCCTGTCCTGACTCCTCTTTGTGGGATTTCTGGTAGTTTGTCTGAAGTCAGAGTGATCACATATGGTTACAGACAGGTTCAAAAATCAAAGAGACTCTCTTAGGAGGTTATATGATAGTTTTCATTTTGCCGAATGACACTAAAGATATTATTTCTTAAGTCAAAGTAGCAGATGATCAAAGTAATAGACACACTCTGAAGTTCTTCAATATTGAAAATATGGTAATTTCGGGGCTGGCCCTGTGGCTAAGTGGTTAAAGTTCTGCATGCTCCACTTCAGCGGCACAGGTTCGTGGGTTCAGATCCCAGGTGCGGACCTACTCCACTCATCAGCCATGCTGTGGAGGCATCCCACGTACAGAATAGAGGAGGACTGGCACAGATGTTAGCTCAGGGCTAATCTTCCTCAAGCAAAAAAAGGAAGATTGCCAACAGATGTTAGCTCATGGTGAAACTTCCTCACCAAAAAAAAATAAAATATGTTCATTTCAAAAAGTAGTGCAATACATTTGATAGTACATTTGCTTGTCAAAATAGTAAATACCATTTTCAAGTTAGGTCAAACTTCAACAAATTCATCACATGACTAGAGTTTTCAAAAGTTGGATCAGTAAAGGTTCGAGATATTGCAAGGTCAATTCCAAAGAAACTACTTCCCCCAATGGCGTCCTTAGAATTGATACTTGGGCAACTGATGGACTTGCTGAAGGAATCTTACACATTTGTCACTAGTTATTTCCAGCTTGTAGAGTAACCTCTCTCCTATCGTCATTTAACTTTTCCGGTACCCAGCTGTCTTTCAGGAGCAGGCTCCATTCATACCCACAGAGCCTCACGCAGTACTGTGCACACAGCACTTCTAGCATAAATTTGCCAACTGGCGTGATTTATCTTCCCTAAGTACATGATATACACACACATAATGATACATATTTCTAAAAAACTAATTCTGGGACCAACATCAGATGATGCCAATTAAAGGAATAAAAACCCAGGTCTAACCTATAGAACCTATATGATTCATACGGTCCAGCATTCCAAAATGCAGAGGGGAGCCCTTTCAGAAAGCCCTGTCGCTGCTGCATCATTATGCACACTGGGATAGCTAAACACGGAGCAGCTGCCACTGGCCCCACAGCTGGCTCAGACCAGGATCCATATCATCCGGATCATCCAGGCAGCCCTCTCCCTGCCACCTCCCCAGCAACCTGCTCACCAAACATCACAGGGACATGCGGGTGTGCCTCTGGGTGAGGCCTGAAGAGTGTGGGAATAATGAAATCTAAGTTAAGCTAAAAGTCAAAAATCACAGAGCGCTCTATTGGGAACTGAGTTCTAAAGCTCTGTGGCAGTCAAGTGGCCTTGACGAGTTGCTGAAGTTGTCTGGGTGGAAAGTGCACAGTCAGGGGCTGGGCCAGATGGGCCACACAACCCCACAGTGCTCCTTCTGGGGCCAGGGGTTCCCAAGGCACCTTCTTCCAGGCACGCTGCTTGAATTGACATTCGAGGAGCATAATCTCCCACGAAGTAAGAAATGTCCACGTCAAAGCCCCGGATGATCCCTTGTATTCCCAGCCTGATGATGCACCAATCGTGACCTACGAGACATAAACCACAAGAACATCCCCTTTAGATTTCACTCAGCAGATGAAGCCTGTGACTGAACAGGACTGAAACGAAAACAACAGAAACACCCTCCTCCCAACACGGGAAAGCGTGTCCAGGTAATTCTCAGCCTTGACTTTAAGATCTCTCATAATGTGGCTGCATGTGACCACCATTCCCCACACGAATCCTCAGTTCTAGTCAGATAAGAATGTGTATGTAGGCCTTGGACTGAGACAGACCCAACTCTGATTCCAAATTGATGATTTCCTATGTGTGTCTTTGGCAAATTGCTTGGCCTCTCTGAGCCTCATTTCTTCAACTGCGAATCAGAGATGAGATTAGCTTCTAGAAGCTTGAGTGTGACCATGTGGTGTAGACAACACACAGCCCAGCTCAGCAGGTTCAGCACAGAGCTGGGTCTCCCGGAAACACTGTCACTGTGCTCCTTGTCATCTCGGGCCTCAGGGATTTCCTCTAGTGCCCCACCCGGAACGCCCTCCACTGCGTCTGCTGGAGTCTAGAACTCTTCGATCAGTATGTCACTCGTAGTTCTTGGTTACTTGCAATCAGATATAGACCCACCTTAAAATGTCCAGATTTTTAGAATCTAATAATGTCTGGAGTGCCATAGAAATATAGAAAATTAGAAATACCCAATATTTATGTAATACTTGAGACAATAGCAAAAAAAAAAAAACTGTTATTAGCCTAATGCTGGATTAGTTTGCTTTTATAAGCATTTCTTCAACGTTAAAAGGTGTATTTTGATTGAGACTGATCAGTAGCAATGAATAATAGTAGCATCTTAAGGTGACATAAAAGATAGTGTGTGCAGTTCCCTTGGTTCAGTTCCCGGCTTATCTTGCCATTTATGTGACCTGGGCTAAGTCAGTGACCCTGATTCCATAGCAATTAAAGGAGGATAAGAGCACCTCCTTCAGAGAGCTGCGGTGAAGACCAAATGGAAATTTGTTTACCGAAAGTTGGCCACATTGCTCAGTGAGCATCTGCTCTTCCCTTCATCCACAGCTCTCACAATATTTTCATTTTCCCGACAAAGTGTTTGCACACTCCTTTTTGCCTGGTGGTGCACGGAGGACCAGGTCTCCAGCTACCCCTTCCTGAATCTTCAGAGCCTGATGTTGAGAAGGGACATCCGAGGTGAAAGAGCATTCCAAGGGCCCCATGTTAAAACTGACCCAGGATGTACACTGGCTTTCCGACAGCCCGTTTTTAAACTTTGCAGTATCAAATGAAGAGTCGTTATCTTATTACCTGGAATCCTTTTCCTTCTGGTCTCCCATCCATCCATCCATTTGCCAAACTCGGTATATTCATGTTCTTTAAAACTTGGGCTGTCACTCTAAAGCAAAGGCATATAACAAGTCGATAATTAACACTCATTTGAGAGCGTGGGCTTCCAGCATATTAACTTTTGCCCCAAAGAGACAGAAGGGCCACGCAAACAAGGACTCTAGGGGACTCCTTAGTAGGGAGTCCCTGCCCCTACCTTCCCACACACGTAACCCTTTCCAACAGGAGAAGCCTCCTCATCTTTGTATCATCTTCAGAGAAAGAAACTCTGCTCTGTGGGCCTCAGGCCCCCTGACAGCAACAGGTAAAACCACATCACAATTAATTCCACGGGCCCCACAAATCGTGCAACTCCCGAGTGCAGTCTAGGGGCATACTGAAAGGCCACTGGGACAAAATGAGAAGGGATAGTTAGATTTCTCAAGCAACCCAGAAAAGACTATTTAACAAGGAATTTAGCTAGTCTTGTGAAGAGTAGGTCAGACGCTCGGGGTCCAGTGGAGCACTTGTGCTCCGAGCCGCTCCGCGCCCTCCTGAGGGACAGTGGACTCTGAAGGCTCAGAAGCCAGTGCAGGCTCAGCGCAGCCACTGACTGGGCCCTGAGATACCGGCTGAGCCCCCGCCGCCTCATCTTTAGGACAGGATGGCGGACACATCCCTCGCAGAACGGTTATGGAGCTGACATAAAACTTGTGACAGCCCCTTGAATAGACTCTCAGAAATTGTTCTGTGCTCGGTGAGTGGCCAAGCTTGGGGACATTTTCCCTTTTCACATCAAGTCGGGTGCAAGGAGGACCCCACGTTTCTGCTTAGGAGAAGCTCCCCAGAGCCACAGAGGAAAAGGACACAGTCACGGACGTGGTGGCGGGGCCTGGGCAGGGCGCCCACGGCACTGCTGCATGTGGCACAACCAAGGATGCCGCACACGCACCGCGGAGCCGCCCAGGCACAGGCCCAGGGTGAAGTCCTCAGCCGGCGCTCTCGCGCCTCAGTTTCCTCACGTGTCAAGGACGGACGACAACAGTGCTGCCGTCCTCCTGAGGCCGCCATGAGCGTGAGAACACCGAGAGCAGAGCCTGGCACATGGGAAGCGCCCAAGACCTGTCCTGCATTATTGTATCAAAGTTGGTGGCATTGTGAATGTTATAACAACCCAGTCACAGCTTAAAGAGAACCCACACTCCAGCCTGTCCCTTGTTCACAAGGAACTGTGAAGCTCTCTGTTGAACCCAGAGAGAGAAAACGGGGCGCACCACCCACTTAGACCCCAGGCCGCTCAGCCTCAAGCTTTTTGGCGTCTAGTTAAGCTTTGGTGGCAGATGGGTCATTTTAGGTGTGTTGTTGCTGCTACTGCTGCCCTGGCGACTGCACTGAGGTGGAAGAGCAGGAGGGAAGCTACTTAACTGGTGGGAAGAGAAAACAGGACTGTCACAAGGTGGTTCTTGACATACGATGGCAAATACGTTCTTAAAGAAACCAAAGCCAGTCCCAGGGAAAAACAAGCACATGCACAGAGACCTGTGCAAGGATGTTTGCTATAGTGGAAGTGTAATTGACCTAAACAGGAAACGTCAAATGGGCCCAGCGATTTGGTTGGTTATCACCCAGCCTGGAGGGAGCCCACCAACACCGGTGAGAAAGCATGGCTGCAGATCGTTAAGTACTTGATGCTAATAGTGTACTAATTTAAAAACAGAAAGAGGACTCTTTCTAGATATGGATATGGATATATTTACTTAAAATTACATAATATATTAGAAGAACATACCAATCTTATAATAGTTAATTCTATAAAGGGAAGGAGTAGATTGGCATTGAAGTTGGTGGTGAAAGAGACTTTAGCTTTATCTGTAATATTCTTTTTTTCCAGACTTGTAAAACTGATTTGTAAGCATGACTATATATAAGTGATTTGTAAATGTGACTATACATACATACGTATAATATATTCTCAAGTGTATGTACATATATACTCAAGTGTATATATGTAATATTATATATAAATACACTCAAGTGTAAAATATAGGAAATAAGGCCCCATTCTCTCTCCCACCCACTTCCCAAGCCCAGCTCTTCACAGACAACCACCCTTCCCAGTTTGATGTGCATCCTTTCAGTCATGTTTTATACACATGCAACATGCATGGACCTCTCATTGCCAGGGTGTGCCAAGGCTGGCTCATTCGTTTTAGTAGCTGCATAATATTCCATATCTGCGAGACCCGTAGGCTCTTTAACTAGTTCCCTATTGATGGACATTTAGGTTGGTTTTTTCCCCCCGAACAACACTAGAATAAATACTTTCTACATATCTTTGCCTACTTGTGCAAATAATGTAAATCTGTGAAATAACTAGGTCAAGGTACATATTCATTTAAATCTTTCAAAGATAGAACATGTAGTAAAATGGTAAGAGCTTTGACATTTACTAGCTATGTGACCTAAAACAAGTTAACCAACTTCTCTGTTCCTCATGTTATCATCGTTTTCTCTGAGGAATAAGTTACTATGTGCAATATGCCCTCAGAGGGTCATACTTCAACATGCTCTGGACCTGGCCAGAGCATCCAGATGGCCACTGACCATGGTGGAGGACAGCATGCTGGCCACCAGGCCGGAGACCCTCAGGGGCAGTCACACGCATGCACTGTGCACGGGCGTCAACTTTGTGTGCACCTCTGTCCGTCCCACACTCATAAGAATTCTGACCCACACGTTTGCAAGGTGGCAGGATTCCAGCAGAGCTTCATTTCTTCCCTATATTTGTTGGTATTTTCCGGGTTTTTTTTAATAAGCATGTCCTACACTTTTATAATTAAGCAGGTAAAACATTTTCAAAAAATTCAGAACGTGTGCCAGTTTTCTTCCCAACACAGATTAGGAATGCCATGTTAGACAGAGGAGCAATAAAATACGAGGACCTCAGTAGTCTCCCCCAGAGCAATGTGGTCCCAAATGCCCACGCCAGCCCCGTCTGTCTCTGCTACGTCTCAGCGTGAGTTGATGCTGATTTCTACATGTTTCTCCTGTTCTACCATGCTAATTCCTGGGTACACATCACGTGACTCCCATCCCAAATCTACACGGCTGCATCGATCACTCTAAGCCAGCACTTTACATTGCCGAACGCCTACACACAATACCTTGATGAGGTTTTCTGCAGGAGCAAAAAAGTCATCTGTTGCAAACAAAATCTAGACAAATAAAGAAAGAAGTAAAGATAAAATAACCATAAATTAAAAACGATTTTATTTCCTTCCCCAGTGAAACATTACGAGATGCAGTAAAAAGAAAACGTGAAATAGCCGAGGGGAAGAGCAACAATACACAGTTACACCACACTGCTTTTTAAATGCTTAGATGTCAGTGCCTGCCTCCCTCTAAACCTCTCCTTCCCACCCTTTTTTCTTAATCTCCTTCACCATCTGGATGCAAATGCGCCAACTTCTGACACTGGGAAGGAAATAAACCAGCTTTCTTCTTCTCGAGAGCAGAGGACCTTAGGCTCTTGGCCTCTTTCACAGAGCAGTGGCGCAAAGATGCCACGCGGGGTCACCCCTGTGGTTCGGCTGGCTCATCGCAGGATGGCCCGCAGGTCGGTGAGCCTGGTGATTGATCAACCAAAGCAGGACATTTTGAGAGTGAGATGGAGTCCTAGTAATTACACCAAAAAAACAGGTGTAAGCCGGATTTTCCCAACAAAACAGGCTGCTGGTCACCCTGCCTAACCTGAGACCCAGTGACAGCTACAGTCCGGAGGGGACACAGTGCACTGGGCTCCCACTCCAGCCCAGAACCTGAAAGGTGGAGAGGATCTCGCTTTTTTGGAGCTGCTGGCTGTGAGGGTAGGGGTTCCCTGCTGTGAGGGGTTGACCTGCCCCCTAAGAATTTGTCAGGACCTGTTGGAGTCCCTCCAGCTCCTTCAATGGCTCCTCGGCAGCAACCGTCACAAAGCACACGGGGCCTTTCCTGCCTCTCCAGGCTCATGCTCCCCACTCCCCCCACACACACCTGGTGTGTTCCGGAAACACTAAACCAACTGGAGCATGTCGTGCTCCCTTCACAGCATCCTCTCTCTGAAACGCCCCTCGCCACCTCTTTGCCTTGATAGCTCCCTCTCCAGCTTCAAGACTCAAGAGCATCACTTACCTGGATAGTCCTTCCCAACCCTCCACCACCCGCGGCTGCCCTGTCCTTGCCTGGGCGGCAGCTCTGGTCTGGACTGTCTCCCTGGCAGAGGGTAGCTTCTCGAGGGCAGACGTGGGTCCTTGCCTTCTGTACCACACATAGCACCTCTGCCCATGGGGTCCCTCAGTGCCTCTGCACGCTGCCAGCACCGTCGTGCCTGTTGCACGTTGCTGCTACCACAGCACCCGCACTTTGTGGTAACAAGTTGTCCAGCTGATTCTCATACTAAAGTTTCAGGACCACTGATCTATACCGTAACAAAACACACAGAGGGATAGCGAATTCTTTTCACAGGTGCAAAATGTCTTCTTGCTTTAAACTTAAGGCAATGTTGCCCTTGCTCACAACTGTCATCAATTCAAGAACAATTCTTTGGAAGCCTTTTGCGATAATGGGCTTCCTCGGGGGGCTGATGCTTCAGCCTGATTCTTGCCCTTCCGATTAGGTTCTCGGAAGTGGTGAGCTGGATCCTTGCACAGGTACATTAAGTACTTGTTCTTGCTAGGAGAGACTGCTTACCTTTCCTCCCACGGACTCAGACACCAAGTCGGTCAGCTGAGTGAAGTCCGGAGCTGTGGCCAGTTTCCCCTCCCTGGGAGAGCCCGCCATGCTTCCTGGCAACGAGAAAGGCAGGCTCGGTTAGCCTCTGGTGCAGAGGGTGGCAGAGCCTGTATGAGTGAATGAGGTCCCCATCCAGGCTCCCAAAACCAAGGCTTGGGACGTTCAAGCATCACACATATTGTCAACTGGATGTGGCAGGTGGCCTCCGGCTCAAGGATCCCTGCAGGTTAAATTACAGAAGACTTTGCACAAGTGCACAGAAATGGGAGGGAGGTAGAGTACAGTTTCCTTCTGAAGTATTTAAGAATAAAATATACACATCCTACTGCCACAAAATGCAAAGTTTTATTATTTAAAGGGGAAAAATTTTAATTTATAAAAGAATAATTTGCTTTTAATAGTCTTTGGATCCACTCATAAAACACTTATTGAGCAACTAAGTGACAGGCCCTGACTACAGATGGGGAGAATGCATGCCCTGCCTCTGGGGCTCCGCGCACCGTGGGAAACAGATGCCCACAGACGCAGGCGCCGAGCGATGCTCTGGGACAGCCAGAGGCCAGGTCTCAGAGATTTCTCCATCCAGGAGGCTTCAGGACCACTTGTCACACCATCGGGAGGTCTAACGTCACCCAATCCAGCTCCCAGCTCCCTTACTTTGGAGCTGAGAAAGCAGAGACAGAGAAATGGAGAGAGGCATCGAGGGAGGTGGGAGGAGTCGGGACGAGTCGGGACCACCGAGGTTGCCCCACTCCTGAGCCAATGGGTGAGCCTGTGTGCACACCCTTTTTCTCTGCCCCTCATGGTGAAAGAGAAAACTACATAAAAATGAATATCTCGTTGAGAATTATCCTTATTCATAAAAGAAGAAATACAAACGGTCAAGGGACATAAGATGATCATCAGCTCTCCCTCGAAATCGCAGGAATATAATTAATCATGAAATGACATTCTTCCCTATGAAACAGACACTTTGTAACAGACAGGCACCCCCATGATCTGCTCTCTGGAGGGTGACGTGGACCAATCTCTGCAGAGTGTTTGCTGATAACTACGGCCTGAGAGGCAGCTCCTTGCCGTTCTCCTCCGCTGGTGACCTTTGCGGGCTGCAGTGTCCCGGGCCGCCTGACTCTCCTCTTTCTCTGCACTCATCCCTCTGGAGAGCTCAGCCGCTCTGCTGCCTCCTAATATCATCCACATGCTGACCATCCCCAAATACATATCGCCTCCCTGGATTTCCATCTGCCAACTCAAAATGTCTCCCCTCGGACGTCTAATCGCCTCCCACACTCAGCTCTTGCTTCCCCTGGCCCTGCTCCACCCGCTGCCTTCCCACTCCGCCAGTGACAACTCATCCTCCCAGCCGCTCAAGAGAAAACCTTGCAGCCATGCTTCATTCGTCTTCTCTTTCCCTTACACCTCACATCCAATCTGTCAGAAAATCACGTCTACCTTCAAATTATATCCAGAACCCTGAAATGATATCATATCTGGAATTTTCTTTAAAATAGTCTGGAGAATTTTCTTCAAAATTATCTAAGGAGGAGGGAAGTCGATGAGGGCATGGGTGAACAAGGTTGGCCCCGAGTTGACAATTGTTGTAGCCAGATGATGGGTACATGGAGGATCCAGATAATATTTTCATCTACTTTTGCATATGTCTGAAATCTTTCACAATAAAAGTTATACATGTCATATGCATTATACACACACACGAAGAGAGAGGGAATGGGGGGGCGCCATCATCTCTCTCCTGGATCGTTAAAACATCCCCAAGTGCTCTCCCACATCCACCCTCCCTCTCCACAGTCTGTTCTCAACACAGCACTTTCCAAAACAAGAGTCAGATTGTTAAAAACACTGCAAGTGGTTCCCCTTTCACTCAGAGTAAGAGCTGGTCTCCTTACAGCAGCCACAAGACCCTTCCTCATCAGGTACCCATTCCTTTCTGAGCCTTTCTCTCCCACTCGCCCTGCCCCGCTCCAGCCACACTGGCTCCTCGTAGCTCCTCGTCACACGTGACAGGTGTGTCCTACCTCTGTGACTTTGCAATGGCTGTTCCCTCTGCTGGGATGCTTTTCCCGGGATATCTGTGCAGCTCACCCCTCACCTCCCTCAAGGCCTTTGCTCAACCACCACCTTCTCAGTAAAGCTACTACAGTAAAGCTATGACACCCACTATGTGCAGGGCCATCTCCACTCCCCCAGCACTTCCAACGCCCTGACCCCACCTGCCTTTGTTTCCATGGCAGATAGACTTACTGTGTAATCTGCTTGTTCGTAATTTTATCTTTCCCAATCAGACGTATGCTCCATGAGGACAGTAATTTTTGTTTTGCCCACTAGTGTATCCCCAGGGCTTGGAACACTGCCTGGCACATACAAGATGCTTAGTAAATATTTGTTGAATAAATGAATGAGTGAAGAATGTTTTCTAACTCATTTTGTGTTTTTAAATACTGGTTCCCTAAATGGACTAAAATCTTCCTGAGGATGAAGAGTGCCGAAGAAGAAATTTACTAACATTTATCACGAGTTTGCAATAACGTCATGTGTGGTTCAAATATTTTATCTCATTTTAATCCTCAGAACAACTCTGATTTTGGTATTATTCACATCTTACGAATGAAGAAACTGCATCTTTGAGCGGTCAAGTAAATTGTCTAAACCACACAGCTGGGAAGTGAACCATATTTCCACCCCAGATATGCCCAAATATGGTTGATATTTGAAAGCTCTTAGCATAGCGCTGGCACAAGAAGTGTTACATAAGTTATATTAGATAAGCACACTTCATTCCATTGTGCATTTATTCACTCAACAACCGTGTATGCAGAGCTCCTGTGACGTTCAAGCGCTGAGCTTGGCAGGGTTATCCCTGCTCTCAAGGGGCTCACAGCGGAGGGCAGGGCACAGACACAATGACAGGTGATGGTGGTGATAGAGACGTCCTCACAGCACGACAGGCACTGAGAACACACACCCTGTGAGCTTCGGAGGTCAGGAGCTCCCCCGAGGAGCCGGGAGTTGAGAAGGAGCAGGCGGGGAGACAGCACATGCAAAGCAGGGTGGCAGGGTGGGCTCCAGGAGCCGCAGAGCTGGATGATGACATTTGTCTGGACCTGCGCTCTCCAGCCTGGAAGCCACTGGCCATACGTGACTATTTAATAAATTGAAAATTAATCAAAATTAAAGTAAGAATCCAGTTCCCCTAGTACTAGCCACATTTCACGCGCTCAGTAGCCACACGTGGCTTCCATATTGGACAGGGCAGACATAGAACCTTCCTGTCATCGCAGAAGGTTTTACTGGACCGTCCTGGACAAGCTCTGAAGAGATCATGGCACAGAGCCCACCCCACCACCACCTCCCTGTAATGCAAAACTACAGCCAGCACTAACCCACAAGACAGACACGTGCCCTTCACACAGGCCGACATCAAACAGCTTCTCCGTGGAGCTCTCTCGGCAACGTCCCAGGGCAGCTGGTGACAGCTGAGCCGGTCTCAGGCTCCACCAGCCCCTCCGTGGCGGCCCGGGCTCAGCGGCTCGGAGCACACGGCCCGGAGGCTGGTCACACATGGGCCCGGCGGGGGCCTGGCGGGCCACGCCAGGCTTGCCCTCCTCACCACAGTTTAGTGACTTTCCTGCATCCCGCACACAGCCTCATGGTGCCAGGCTCGTCCTAGGCACTCAACAAAGGCTTGTTAAGTATTTAATGTGCTTAAATAACTACAAAACATTTGATTTACTGAGTCATTCATTTTTTTTTCAGTCGGTTGCAACGAGCTCGGTATGCACCGGACAGAGCATTCGAACATTTTGCTACATCAATAATTCTAGATTCCTCTCTCAGCTGCCCCCGTTTGATGGAGAAAGTGAGGTGTCAGGTTAGTCAGGTTAACGTGGGGCGCCCCCCCGGGGAGCTTATTCTGCGCCCACTGCTGCCCAGAGAGCAGGGGGAAGGTGGGATGCTCTTTTTCATCTTTGCTGTCTTTTATTGTTTTCTTTGATGTGCCTCAGGTGACCTACACCAAGCACTCCATATTACATGCATGAACCACAAAAACAGGGAGACGGGATGTGGGGGGCGGGGTGGAGGGAGGGAGAGAGAGAGGGAGGGGGAGAGGGAGAGAGGGAGGGAGGGAGAGAGAGAGGGAGAGGAAAGGAGGGAGGGAGAGAGAGAGGGAGCAAGGGAGGGGGAGAGGGAGGGAGGGAGGGGGAGAGGGAGGGAGGGAGGGAGGGGGAGAGGGAGGGAGGGAGGGAGGGGGAGAGGGAGAGAGGGAGGGGGAGAGGGAGGGATGGAGGGGGACAGGGAGGGAGGGAGGGAGGGAGGGAGAGAGAGGGAGAGGGAGGGAGGGAGGGAGGGAGGGGGAGAGGGAGGGAGGGAGGGGGAGAGGGAGAGAGGGAGGGGGAGAAGGAGGGATGGAGGGGGACAGGGAGGGAGGGAGGGAGGGAGGGAGAGAGAGAGGGAGACAGGGAGGGAGGGAGGGAGAGAGAGAGGGAGGGAGAGAGAGGGAAGGAGGGAGGGAGAGAGAGAGGGAGACAGGGAGGGAGGGAGGGAGAGAGAGGAAGAGAGGGAGGGAGAGAGAGGGAAGGAGGGAGGGAGAGAGGGAGGGAGAGAGGGAGAGAGGGAGGGAGAGAGGGAGAGGGAAAGAGAGGCGGGGGGAGCATTTTACAGTTGTTCCCAAGGTATGGGTCTCAACGCTTCAGGTTTTTATTCTCCCGCTCCCCAAAAACTGATACTCAACTTAGACAATAAAACACTTCAGTTCAGCACTTCTTTTAAAAAAAGAATGCTCTCTTCTGGAAATGAATGTTTCCTTTTGGAAAACATCTAAATTAAATCTCCTCTTCAGCAAACCTTCCTCGGTGTAGCAGTGCCCTCTACAGCTAACGCCACAAAGCAGACAGAACCCCCAGACGTTCGCGTCCGAGTTCTAGCAGCGTCCAGGGCCAGCAGCAGGTGGGTTTAATAGGGCCGGTTACTCAAGGTGGGTGAACATGCTCTCAAGCTCATGAAAATACATACATAGT
This sequence comes from Tapirus indicus, assembly GCA_031878705.1. Classification (NCBI taxonomy): domain Eukaryota; kingdom Metazoa; phylum Chordata; class Mammalia; order Perissodactyla; family Tapiridae; genus Tapirus; species Tapirus indicus. The sequence continues at coordinate 3,039,007 of CM062923.1, read as the reverse complement.
CATGAAGAGCACCTCAAAAACAGGTGTTTCCAGGCTAATGTTTGTTCTTCCTAATGAAATCTAGCATTTAGACACATCTGCTTTAATTGGCAGAAATGAATTTAGTTTGGGGTAGAAATTTCTCTGTAGGCTTCTTCCTCAGCCTTCCCACAAGTCCATGTCCGCTGGCTTACCCCTGGCCCGCGAGCATCACTAGAGATGGGAGCTACTTCCAAGAAATAGTCACTTAAATGCTTTACCATTCTCTTGGCAAAGCTCCATTTGCAACTAAGACCTGCTATTCAAGTGCATTTAAAATGTGTTATACTGAGATAAAAGGAAACCAAACAAACCTGTGCAAAATATTGCAGAGGAGGCACGATAGAGAGAAATCTCAAAGGAATGTTAACACCCCAAATGTAATAGAAATAGCGGGGTGGGCGGAGGATAAAATTCAGGTAGCATCATCTCCTGGCAACTCACTCCCTTTTCTGCTACTCTGTCTTGAGACAAAGAAAGCAGAACTGTAAACAGAGAGACACTCAGCACCAGGTACTGAGTGTGCACAAGCTTTAACACTGGCCATGTGTGTGCAAGTGTTCTACGGTTGTGCTAAGATGGTAACCATTTGCCAAGTGTGGTATTTAAGTTTAAATCCAATGGAATTGAAAATTCCATTTCTTAGTTGTACCAGCCACAGTTTACATGTCCAGAAGCCAGATGTGGCTGGTAGCTATTGTACCAAACAGCACAGAAGGGACATTTCCATTGCTGCAGAAAGTTCTAGTCAATGGTGCAGTGTATGGTTTACCAAGCATTTTCATGCTCATTATAGGAAAGCATCCATTATTTTAATATCCCTTCATACTAATGACCTTAGACATAATATCAGTTTTTGGTGATGATCTGAGCAGTCTGTAATGACCTCTCGTCAGTGCAGGATAGCCTCAACGACACTGCAAAGAGATGTATTTGGCTTCCTACTACTGAAGACCTACTATGCGCCAGGCATGTTCTGAGTCCCTGACACAGGCTCTCTCTAAGTCCCTGACCTCCATACAAGCTGACCTCACGTTCCCATGGAAACTGGAGTTCAGGGTGGTTATGTCAATCTCATCCAGCACCGCTGGGTCCCAAGCAGAAAACTGAGCTCAGGTCTTCCTCCGCTGCCCCCAAAGCTAGCGCTTTTCCACGACCAGGGCTTGTCAGACTCCTCTGTTAAGGGCCAGATCGGAAATACTTCCGGCATCACAGGTCATACAGCCTCTCGCACAAGAGCAGCCATAGACAATATGTAAACAAATCAACGTGGCCATGTTCCAACGAAACTTATTTATGGAGGCCGAAATTTGGATTTCATGTCATTTCTATTTGTCACAAGATATTCTCCCTCTTTTGATTTTTTTCAACCACTTCAAAGTGTAAAACCCATTCTTAGCTCATGGACCCTATAGAAACAGGAGACAGGCTGGATTTGACCTCAGGCCATGGTTTGCCGACCCCAGTCTACACCATCCAAAAACCTGAAAAACCATCAGTAAGGCATCAGCAAGTGCTGGCCTCTCCCCGCCTTCTACCCACTGTGTATTTGTTGCCCACCTTCTGCTTCCCGAGGACTCTACCAAAGGGAAACAAGACCCAGTCCTCGCCCTTCTAGAGCCCCACAGAAAGACGTGCAACAAATAAGACAAGACAGTGGGACAGAGGCAGAGTGAGGCAGGAATATCATAGGAGCCGTGGGAGGACACTGGGGTCATGGACGTCTTGGACCAGGTGAACTGAGTCTTAAACGGTGACCAGGACTCAGAACCTGGGGGAGGGACATTCCAGGCCCGGGCATGGAGGGAAGACTGCTTGTGCAAGGAGCCTGCAGCTCAGCATCAACATGTCCAGGGAGACAGTGGTGAGCGGTGGCCAGGAAGGTAGAGGGCACCAGCGAAGGAAGGTCTCGTATGTCTTCCTACGGAGTCCAGGCTTTGTTTTATGGGATGCGTTTGGGGCAGGGCCAATGGTCCGATTTTCACTGTAGACAGTTCTCTGAGCCACAGTGTGGAGGGGGGTCAGGCAGAGACAAAGTTAGGAGCAGGAGGACATTGTGGAGGATTCATAGGGATCCGAGTGAGAAATCAGGGAGCCAGAGAGGAGCACATTAAAAACACTAGGAAGTGGCTACAGAGGAAGGGGGAGAGATGGATGGAGCTGATGACAGCAGCGACTGAAAGCAGGAGAGGATGAGATGGTCCCAGGAGGAGGTGGACTGAGAGGCTCCCCGGACTCAAGCACGAGACCTGGGAGCACCACACTTAGACTGTCAAGGGGGACATGACCGGCAGCATCAGCTCCCGCAGGCAGGTTGGCTGGGTCGGTCTTTAAAGTCATCTCTGCAGAGACAGCCCAGGTCTCCTTCCCGCCCCACCAGCCCAGCCATGAGGCCTAGGGTGGGCTAATCTCTCTTAACTGTACCATGGGGTTTCTTGTGAAGATGCTGAGAAAGATGTGCATTTCAATAGATGATGTTCAGAGAAGGCAGTGCCAGCCCAAGGGGTGACAGGCATCTCAGTGGCCTGAAGTGGGTCTGCAGCACAGTGCCCGGCTCCCCACAGAGACACAGTGCAGTTAGTGGGTGAGAATGAACCAATTCCTGAGCCTCCAGGACCCCAACAAGTAAGTGCCCCCAAGAACGCGGGCGCCTCGTGGATGAATGAGTGACCACCTCCCTAGAGAAGTGGCTGCCAGTGCAGTCCACTCAGTTGTCATCACAGCTCCTCCTCCTGGCCTTGGACTTGCTTCCCCGGTAAGCACGCCCTCCCACCACCTGCACAGACGCCCTTCTCCTCAAGGCACTGGGTTGTTCTCCTGAACACCTCCTCACCACCTCTGGGGAGCTGATGAAGAGACACCCTTTTCACTGAGTCCTCAGCCACAATCTAAATGCCTGGACACCGAGCATGCACCCTTGGCTCATTCCAAATTCTAGAAGGCCGGCCCCTTGGACCTCACAGTTGTGGTCCTGCCTAACTCTGGTCAGCCACTTTCCCCTTCATGGACACCAAAGAGGCCTCTCCCCCCACTGCTTCCTGAGATGGCGGTCAGCACCCAGCCCGGTCAAGAAGCCTGACCTCCTCGCCTGACCTTGCCTCTCCCACCTTTTCCCGGCCTAGGAAGCAGGTGCTGCCAGCAGAGGGTTGAGAAGACATTGCCAAAGGTCTTCATCAGTGCTTTCCAACCACGGGTGTTACAATGATCCCGTGTCTCATTTCCGTGTACTGAGCCATGACCTGGCTCTGGGACATTCTGAGATCCCAGCCCCGGATGTTTCTCTGCATGGAAAAGAGGCTGGAGAAACTCAAGTGTGTGGGCTGAGGCTGACCCTTTTGCTGCATAGACAACCCCAAAAGTGTTCCACACTGTGGGAGGTGCTGCTTGGGAAGAAAGGAGCTTACAGGGCAAAAAGGGCCAATTAAATGAAAGATGTGGATGGGCAGGGCCTGGAGGGCACTGGTTCTGGACGCCCCTCAGCCATGGCCTGGACACCCCATGTTTTCATGTTACGATGAGCCTGGCCTCTTCGGCTCCTGAGACCTCTCTGGAAGGTGTGAGTAACACAACGGCTGTGGACCACGGCTCCAGTTTTCCTCGATTGCACGTCACTTTCAGTAAGACAGCCTGCACCCCCAAGATACAAATATGTACTTATAATTATATGTGTGATTAGTTTCTTTCTTATTTATTATTTTAAAAAATAAAAATATGCAGCTCAGTTATTTTCTTCCCCCACTCAGCGGATCCTCTTGCACACCCACTTCAGAGACCATCCCTTCCCAAAGCCAGGAAAGCAGAGTGTGACGCCCCACCTGTTTCCACTGCAGTCTGTCTAAAGCCCCCTGGGAGGCCTGTTGTAAGGACCCCACGCTGGTCGGTGGGGTGGGAACTCGGTGTCACCCAATGCAGTTGTTCTCTACTTGGTTGGCTCTTCCCAACCACATCCTGGGCCTTTAAAGCCTCAGGTCCAGGGCCCCACCCCAGACAAACGAATCAGAATCTACAGGCTGGGGCCAGGCCTGAGAATCCCTAACTTTGCTCAACTCTGTCATTTTACGGATGGGAAGACAGAGGTGCCAGGTGCACACTTCTCCAGAGTGGCAGAGCCACTGTGGAGTGCAGTGTGCTCTCCACACCAACTTGTAGCTGGGAACTCAGGCTCCTGGCAGAAGGAAGGCTGTGGAAATTTCTGCCAGCAGCTCTGGAGGAAGAAGGCATTGCCATCTGAGAAGCACTTGCCAACGAGCCTGCAAGTGGGGGCAACCCTCACCTTTGACCCGCCAGGGGGTGGCCACCACACATCTTCACAGCAGTCACTCAGTACCCATCGCCTCCCTCCATGGACCCAGAGCTCTGTCTGAGCCCAAAAGCCAGAGGAAATGCCCCAAGAACTGTAAAGAATATTTTTTTCTTTTAATTATGCATTTATTTGTTGTGCTTTTTAAGAGTCACACGTTTACATAAAACTAGAGAAGAAACTGCACCACCTACTCATGACCCCCATCCCAGACACAACCAGGACAGCGTCACTTCCCACAGGAATCTCATCAACCATCGTGCCCACGTCCCACAGGCTCTTCTTAAGTGGTGCCTTGTCATCAGTCTCTATAACTCATTGGTCATCAATTCCCAAAGTACCTACTGATGACAGCTCTGGGCACAGAGGATGATGCAGAACTCTATTAAACCCAACTGCCTTCAAAGGCTGTGTGCAGGGTAAAGAGTGGTAGGACATGGCAGGAGGGGTTGGCACGTGGGGAGGAGGTCCCCTCCGGGACCTCGTGTGGTGGCTGTCATGTGGGCAGTGAGGAGGGTACAAACGTGAGCTTGGCTGGGATTCACCAGAATCAGAAAATGGTGCTGCGTTGTCTCTAGAGATGCAGACGTAGGGGCTGGGGACAGTGACCTTGTGTCCAATCAGACTTTGTCCCACATACATGTTTTCTAGTCCATTGGTCTGATTTCAAGGAATGAGACCCATAAACACACTTCCAAATGATAAATAAATGGCAAGCAATAGGATATATGGAAGTATATGAGGAAGCCATTTGGTGTAAAACTAATGGCTTAACCTTGTTTTTCCAAAAGGGCCTGACTGGCCTTTGAACATGAATTGTATACCTGCTTTAAGCATTTACCATGTCCCAGAGACAAGAACAAATGCCCTTAAGGTAAGGATGCAACTGAGTGACGTCAGCATCACGGCAGAGTGAGATTCCTTCTTTAAATCTCTGCCCCCAAGGCACAACGAAAACATCATTTGCATACCAACAGAGGTCAATCAAACACTACAAAGGACTTCTAAGGGACCCATGTCACGGTACATCTGACGGAGGCCCAGGAAGACCCAAAGGACTTGAGTAGAGGTAAGGAGATTTACTCCCCCTCCCCATTCAATCGGCAAAGACAGCACAGCTCACAGACGGGGGGGGAGGGGCAGCCCTCTGTGGGAAAACTATCGCCCTCCAGATGCTCTCACAGACTATAGAGAGATCCCCACCGGGAGGTGACGATGAAATGTTGCAGGGTGCAGTTAATGTCCAGATGCCCCAAGAGAGCAGATAGCGAGGGACAAAGGAAGCCCCCGGGTTGGGCAGGCAAAAGAGAGAGCCCCTCTCCCCACATGCCCTGCACTTCAGCACAATCCCTCCAGGGACTGCAGGGGGCTCAGAACACACAGCTTGTGACCTCCAGCCAGTGGTGGCAGGTGGAAACTGCAGGACCAGATCTCCCCAAGTTGAGAAATAGCAAAGGAAAATCAGCTGTCTCTATGCAAAAGTATCTTAAGTCTCCAGGCCAAGAGGAAAATGACAAACACCCAGAAACCAACCCTGAAGGCACAGAAATCTATAACCTAAATGACACAGAATTCAAAATAGCTATCATAAAAAAACTCAATGAATTACAAGAGAACATAGAGAGAGAATTCAACGAATTCAGGAATTTGTTCATAAGAGATTGAAGCCATAAAGAAAAACCAATCAGAAATATTGGAGATGAAAAACACAATGGACGAGATAAAGGAAAACCTGGAGTCTTTAAAGAGCAGAACTGACAATATGGAGGAAAGAATTAGCATTATCGAGGATAGCCATGCAGAATGCTCCAGATAGAGGAGGAGAGAGAACTAAGGCTAAAAAGAAATGAAGAAATTCTTTGAGAAATATCAGACTCAATTAGGAAAAATAACATAAGGATAATAGATATTCCAGAAGGAGAAGAAAGGGAAAAAGGAGCAGAGAGAAATAACAGCTGATAACTTCCCAAACATGGAGAAAGAGTTGGAAATAATAGTGAATGAAGTCAATAGATCACCTAAATATATAAACAGGAAAAGACCAACTCCACAGCATATAGTAGCAAAGCTCACAAGAGTCAATGACAAAGAAAAATATTAAGGGCAGCTAAACAAAAAAACAAAATAACATACAAAGGAAAACCCATCAGGCTCTCAGCTGATTTCTCGACAGAAACTCTACAGGCTGGGAGAGACTGGAATGATATATTCAAAATCCTGAAAGACAAAAACCTTCAGCCAAGAATACTTTATCCAGTGAAAATATCCTTCAAATATGATGGAGAAATAATAACTCTCCCTGACAAACAAAAGCTAGGGGAGTTCATCACCATAAGACCCCCACTACAAGAAATACTCAAGAAGGCCCTTAGGCCTGAAAAAAAAACAAAAGAGAAAGGGGATACAAAGTTTTGAGCAAGGAGAAAAACAAGGAGACTAAACCAGAAAAACTGCAGTTGGAAAACATCAAAAATGAATTTAAACTCATCACTGTAAACACACACTCACAACACAAGATGGATTAAGTAGTGACAATAACAAATTAAAAGGGGAAGAGGAAAGGGATTGAATCAACTTGGTCTAAGGAAACAAAGGCATCAGAAAATGGACTATCTTATCCACGAGATCTTTTATATTAACCTCATGGTAACCACTAAACAAATAACCAGAAGAGAACCACATATGAAAAGTAAAGAGAAAACTAAGAGAATCATCATGCAGAACTACCAAACTGAATTGGCAGTCCAAAACACATGGGACAAGAAATGAAGGAAATGCAAAAGAACCAGAAAATGAACAATAAAATAGCAACATTAAACCTTCATATATCAATAATCATTCTAAATGTAAACGGATTGAATTCTCCAATCAAAAGACACAGAGTGGCGAGATGGATTAAAAACCAAGATCCAACAATTTGCTGCCTCCAGGAAATGCATCTCAGCTCTAAAGACAAACACAGACTCAAAGTAAAAGGACGGAAGATGATACTCCAAGCTAACAGCAAACAAAAGAAAGCAGGAGTTGCCATACTTATATCAGACAAAGTAGACTTCAAGATAAAAAAGGTAATGAGAGACAAAGAGGGGCAATATATAATGATAAAAGGGACACTTCACCAAGAAGACATATCACATAAATATCTATGCACCCAACACAGGAGCACCAAAGTACATAAAACAACTACTAAAGATAAGGATGCAACTTCCCCCACACTGGCATTTCCTTAAAGATAAGCATTTCTCCCTAGGCTAGGATTCGATTGCTGTGCTCATCCTGTGACCACCCACCTCGAGACAACAGACCTGCTACCTGCTGTGCCCATCGAGACAGCAGAGCTGATACCTGCCATGTCTATCAACCCCTGTGCTGACAGGGCAATCTTGTGACTATTGTAAAAAGGACATTGCAATCATATGTGATATATGTTCTATGACGGTATATAACCACTCTGTACACCCCACTTCTTTGGTGCCCTTCTTTCCTTGGGGAAGGAAGGCCCCGGGCTATATGGTCCTCAAATTTGGCTCATAATAAACTCACTCCAATTTTGATGTGTAGATTGGCTATGGATTATTTGCACTGACACTAACTTCAAGGAATTGAGTCCAGGTGAGAGAAGCCAGGAACCCAGTGAGGATCCAATAACAAATGACATGCACGTTAAGGCCTGGCACTGGCACAGCACTTCCACCTCTGGCGGGCAAAAGGGCCCCCCAACAATGTCTGCTCCCTAATCCCCGAAACCTGTAACCATGCTACTTCACATGGCAAGGGGGAATGTGTAGCTGTGATTAAGTTTACAGACCCTCAGATAAGGAGGTAATTCTGGATAATCCAGTGAATCCAGTCTAATCACACGAGACCTTAAAAGCAGAGAACGTTCTCTGGCTGGGAGCACAGGAACCGCACAGCAGAAGGGAAAGTCAGAAAGAATGAAAGCATGAAGTTGAATCACTCTTCAAAAGAGAGGACACTGCATGCCTTGCTGGACCTGAGACTGGAGCCCACATGCAGAGGCCTCAGGAGCTAGGGGTGGCCCCCTGACAGCCAGCAAGAAACCAGGAACTTCAGCCCCACCACCAGGGGTGCTGCATGCTGCCACCACCTCAGTGAGCCCAGAGGGATCCCCAGAGCCTCCTGATGAGGCCCAGCTGCCGATACTTTGCTCTCAGCCTCGTGAGACCCAGAGCAGAGAAGTCAGCTAAGCCCCCGGACTTCCGACCTACAGACCGTGAGATAAAGAATTTGTGTTGCTCAAGACACTAAGAATGTGACAGCAACAGGAAGCAAACACACCCACATTTCCTCGCTCAAACTTCCCAACAGCTGAGACGAGTTATCGCCGCAGTAAAGGGCAGCGAGAGACGCAGAGAGCCTCAGGCTTCCGGGAGAGACGCGGGGCTGTCAGCCCCTGGGCCAGAGACTGTGGCAGCATCGCCTGCATCCACTTTACAGGTACCGGTGCCGGCATCCTGGGCACACAGAGACGCACCCAGGACACGTGACCTGAACCCCGTGGGAGAACTGCAGGGCTGGCCCGTCTGTCTGGGACTCCCCAGTCCTGCCGTCCAGCAGGTGCCCGGAGGCGAAGCTCGTCCCTGATGACAGCTCTCTGGCCCCTCTGCTCTCACAGCTGATCAAGCCCAGGCAGCACCCCGACTGGTCAGGTTGCATTGAATCCCCCCCAACCCACAGGGGGAGGCCTGTCTGCCAAGCTGACCTCTCCACTAAGGGTCAGGGTCTCGTTAAGTTCAGGTTCCTGCCACACTTTTCACAAAACACGTGTAACAGTATGAGACAGGAGCACATGGCAGGGAGCCGACATCCTTAAGCCTCAACTCTGTACCTTCACATCCCTTCTCGTGCCTTCCCCGCCCAACCTGACAGTAACGTGTGATCAGGTCCATTGGAGAGAAGCCCAGAGAGGTGAGGCACTTGCCCAGTGTCACACAGGAATGAAAAGGGAGGGGGCGGTTTTTACGTACAGGCAAGCTCACTACCCACTTGATTAACTACAGAGAAAGCGGTAAGGCTTCGCTCCCTCCCTGGGAGCTGCATAGCTTATCTGTGCTCTCCGAACAGTCTCAAAGACTTAGGTGTCTCTCCACCCCAAGATAAAAAAGTGAGAAAGAAAAGAGATGACACCCCCAGTGTGGTCTCCAGAACACAGCGCAGGCCTGACCACACATCCTGCCTTCGTCTGCTGTGGAAAGGGCCTTGTGATGTGTGTCTGTTAAGTTTCTCTCCTCAGCCACAAATCCCAGGAGTATGCACCGACAGCCTGGGATTTGCAGGGCCCTCAGGAGGTCCTAGAAGACTCTTCCACCAAGACCTTGTGCTCTAAGGAGGCCAGTTCTCTGCCGGGGGGCAGGGAGAGTGGGCACCAAACTCTCAGTTCGTGGTCCCCTCTAGTCAGTTCTTTCCTGCGGTTTCTTTCTACTGACAGAGTAGCCAAGGTCTATAAGGGAAGAGGGAGGGAGCAGCCAGACCCAACCTTCTCTTCTCCTGACAGGCCACCCTCCGCTCAGACCACCTGTGGCATCTACTTCTAAATCTGTCACTGGAAACCCCTGTTTAAATTAGCTGTTAAATACATTCCATGCAAAGGAACAAGATCCCCTTTAAGAGAGGCAAACTGTGACTGAGGCCAGGCTGTGATGTTAAGTGAATATGCTAAAGCTTTTAATGCCAATCGCAACTTATTCATCAGAAATGAGGAACATTATAATGGGTTATTCCAAAGAGATGAGGCAATTATTCTCGTCTGATGGAAAAAGAATAATCTTGAAATTTCAAACAGTCAAGCGCTGTTCACTCTTTTTTTTTTCCTTTGGGATTTGCCTTAAAATAAGAAAAGACTAGGAATTGTGGCTTGTCTTCCTTTGACAAGCCATTAAGTCAAAGAGGCGCTCCAGTGACTTTTGCCGTCACTGTTGATAAGTCCTTAAAAAGTCTTTGGCCAAAAGTCTGAGATTTACGGTGAAATAAACGAAGTTTATTCAAGTTTGGGACAAAACTAGCGAGAGCTTACACAGGGGATGGAGGAGTCCAAGATCAGCGTGTGAGATCCCAGCTAAACTTACGCGTCGGTGTATATTCAAATTTTGCTCAAACATGTGGCTCTTTTTTGGACATAGGTTTATTTCACTAATGGACTTAGTTCTTTCAGTGTTTTTGTAAAGGCCAAAGTCACGTGACTTAAACCCGAGCCGTGTGGGGACCAGAGCCCAGAGCCTTACACCTCCCTGGGACGGTTCCCCACTCTGGAAACACGATTCATGGTGCCGGGCCACCCCGATACCACACAGTCCACAGCACCCAGACAGTGTCTGTCGTGACCTGCCCCACCCTCACCTTTCAGAGGTGTCAAATGCTCATCTCACTGTTCATCTCATCTCTGCTGTCCCCCCGCCCCATTCTTTTGGCAACGACCACTTAAAGATAGCAAGTTATTTATAAACAGCACTCTGACCTCACCCAGAAGTCCGAAGTTCAGGGTTTAAGATTGGATTTCCTGCTCCCCACAAGTCAGCCAAGATGCCATGGTGCTCAGGTGCCAGCAGGGAGAGAATGTATAAGTGGGGTCCCTGAGCTAGCGAGACAGAGCTTCCAGAGATTGGCCCTGCCTGTGTGATGTCACAAGGGCTGTGGGGAGATGGGGCTCCAAGGTGGGGCAGCCCCCCTGGAGGAGCCTAGGGAGTCCCCACAGGACCCTTGTGTGAGGCCCAGAGCCAGACCTGGTCCCTCCGCTGCTGGCCTGAGCCTAAAATGCCCACCTCCCCATCCAGCTGTCACTTTGAGTCAGTCTTGTCTCGAGAAGGCTCCTGTTAATGTGTTTATCCGGCACACCCAGCAACAGTTCCCAGCAATGGTTCTAGGGAAGACAGGCTATGGGGGAATCTGACAGAGGGGAAGGACACTTAGCCCCAGGAAACTGCAGATGCACACAGAATTTTCATGTGATTGAAAGGAGCTCACAGACCTCGAGAAAGCGCACCTTGCCGAGCGTGCACTGCGCCTCGTGGCCTGCAGAAGACACGTGTCTCCACCTCTGGAGCCCCTGGTCTAGGAGACGGGAACTGAGAACCCACCTGACACACGCGGGGCAGAGGTGACCGCATTCATTGTCACACACACACACCCCCCCCCCCAGCAGGGCGATGTGATCCCGGTTCACAGTTGGAGAACCTGTGGCTCATGGGGCAGGAGATGTGTCCAAGGTAGCCTAAGTCATGAGTGGCTGGACCGGAGCGGGAACTCAGAACACCTGAGCGGGCTCCAAGCGTGTGTGCCTCTGAGGCCAGAGAGAGGGGCCGCCTGCAGTATGAAGAGTCTGTCAGGACACTTCCCGCTTTCCTTCCTTGGTTCTCTTTCCCAGGGCACAGCCCACCCTCCTCCCCTCCTGCACCCTCATCCCTCCCTGATGAAACCAAAATCACCAGAAAAGCTGGCTCCCATGCCACCCCCGGGAACGTGCCCACCCCCACCCCCACCGGGTCTGGAAGTGGCCGGCTCCCACCTGGCCCTGGTTCCACGTGGACATGTCCATCTCCCCTGCCAGATGAAATTCTTAAGAACACAAACCACATCCTATGCTGCTTTATGTAGCAGGTTGTGTTGAATGAATGAACAGACGTGCTTCAGTCCTGGTGTGTCCTGTTCCCCGTGACCTCTCCCCGTGTTGGCAGCTACAGTGCTCTCTGCTCGCTGCCTCCAAGAAACTGCAAACCGCAGAGGGCCCATTCATATCCTTCAGCTTCACTCAGGCTAGGCCCCGGCATAGGGAACAGCCACAGAAGGATGCTCAGGGGCCAGTGAAGGCTGCCCTGACTGTCACGTCCACGCCTGGAGCCCAGCTCCTGGAGGCTACTGTGTATTCGAGTTGCTGAGGAGCTTGTGGATTCTGACTCTGCGGATCTGAGAGGGCGCCTGGGAGTCTAGATCCTACAAGCTCCAGGGCGGTGCGGGAGCACTGGTCACGGGCCACACGTGGAGAACCACGTTCTCCAAGCCACGCTGGCCAATACGGCAGCCACTAGCTACCTAAAATTACATCTAAATTTTAATTAATTTAGTTAGAGTTAAAAGAGACTAACAATTAGATCTCTATCTCAGAAGCTAAATTTCCTGTGCCCAGTGGCCTCACGTGGGAGCACAGACACAGAGCCTGGCCATGACTGCAGGACCTTCTCCTGGATGGCTCTGGGGGGTAAGGAAAAGGCGAGCAAGCGGCGGTGGTCTCAGAGCAGTGGCCTGAGCCAGAGATGAGGCCATTCCTGGAGTTCCATAAGGGGCTGCAATGCCCCCGTCACAGTCCCGCTGGGATATGGAGGGTTTCTGGTGAGGTCTGGGCACACGGTGCAGCTATAGAACACGTTTAGTGCCACCGCCCATGTGTCCCCAGGTTTCCCAGGAGGCGAGAGAGAGAGGAGTTGCAGCCTGTGTTCATGGGAGGTGTTGGCTACACTGGGTGGGGGTGGGGGGCCCCCCTAGGCAGGGGACCCGACATTGGGAAATGACTGGCTCCTCAGGGACAACCTTCTGCCTGCTCTTCCTGCTGCAGGTGGGAGTTCGCTGGCTTGGCCGGCAGCAGGCCACTGGCTGATCCCACACCAGAGCGGGCTGCAGGCTACGTGTGCATCAACGAAGGCACAGCGTCCCACGCACAGGGGGTGACATCCATTGCTTTTCTTCTGTTTCCGGCTGCAAGGGGTCAGTGTTTTCTGGGACCCTGTTCCTTTGATGAGGCCACTGCTGGGTATTACTTTGATAGTCTTGTAAGTTTCCAGTCTTTACATGGTGCCTACCTTCACACAATACTCTTCTGGGATGCACGTACCAAGCACGAGGTAGGCTGACTCTAAGAGACCCCATGATCTTGTGTAACCCCTTCTCCTTGTCTGTGAGTGAAGCCCAGTGACCCTTCCAATGAAGAAAGTACAGCAAAAGTGATGGGATATCACTTCCCAGATTCGGAACTATGAACAGCCTCTGACCAACAGCCCAGGAGGGACTGAATCCTGCCGAAGACCATGGGAGTGGGCATAGTGGCAGATCCTTTATGCAGAGGCTTGAGTTGAGAGCCACCCAATGGAAATTCCACGGCAGCTTGGGAGGGGCCCTGGGCAAGAACCATCCAGCTAACCTGCTCCCAAATTCCTGAGCCACGGAAACTATGTAAGATAATATATGGGAGTTGTTTTGAGCTGCTGAATTGTGGGATAATTTGTTACACAACAGTAGACAGCTGATATGGGCAGGGAAGTCTCATGGGGGGTGAGGGATGAGGAGGGTTTAGAATTGGACTGACAACTAGCCCAGAGGTCCTGAGAGTGGGGAAAGGAGAACCAGGACCTACTGAAAATAGGCTTGACCTCATCAGAGAGCTGCCCCAGCACCGTCATCACCAGTGGGATGAAAGGAAGTGAGGTGCCCCTTGGGGTCACAAGGCCGGGCACAGCCCCACAAGCATGGCTCAACGGCAGAGGTGTGCCGGTCAGGGCTGAGCCTCGTCACCAGGAGCAGCCCATCCTACCTGAGCCCAACGGCAATGCTAGAAACTTCCGCCTTCAACACCCACCTTGTGCCTCAACCTCCTCCCAGGCCCTGAAGAGATTTTTGAGCACAAGGAGCTAGTCCAGCTCAAACTGCTGGCTGTACCTTCAGGGAAAGAGGCAAGAGATGGATTCATCCACCAGCTCGCCGGTCCACTCAGACACTCGCCCTTCTGTTTACACCCGCCGAATCCCATACTGACCACCTGGACTGCCCTTCCTTCATCTCCCAAAATCCTGCCACGATAGACATCTGTCCTTATTTTTGGCCACATGTGAACTTCCTGCCTGAGTGTGGCAGATGGCAAACATGGCCACAACCCTCCAGGTCCCTTTACGATGTGACTCTGTGGCTTCTTCCATCACGAGGTGGGGTTTATTCCCCAACCCTTGAATCTGGGCTTGCCTTATGGCTGACTTGGCCAGAGAAAGCGACAGAGCCACGTTGTTCCAGCTCTGAGCTGAGCCCTCAGGAGGCCTCATGTGCTCACTCTTGCTTTTGGGAACCTGCTGCCTCCTTGTGAACACGCTCAGGCTGGTCACCTAAGTAGGAGAATCACAGTTGCAGAACAAGGCTTCCAGATGAGGAGTCCTAGACCAGCCACCCCAGTTGCTTCAGCAGCTGCCTGGGGATACGTGTGAGCCCAGCGACAACCAGAAGAACCACCCAGCTGGTCTCTGCCCAATTGCTGACCCCTACGATCACAGTTAATAGGTAAATACATGGTTATTGTTTAAAGTCACTAAGTTTCGGGGCAGTTTGTTACACAGCAAGAGCTAACTGATGCACTATGTTGGGATATCCCCACCCTTGGGAAGCAGTTTTCCTCCCAGGGACACTGAAAACTGTGTGCTTCCCCAGCCTTCTCTACATCCAGGGCATACAAAGCCACGGCATGTGGTATGTTCTATGTGCAGTGCTTCTGGATTTGTGCAGTGCACAACATGTGCAGACACACAAAATGGCCCTGGAAACCTAGGTACCCAAACAGACTTGCCCCTCAGTCTCTGAACAGGGAGCTACTAAGGTGAAAGACAGAAGCTGCAGCCACCTTTCATGGCAATAGCGGCAGCAGCCGCCGGCAGCAAAGGGACACATAGGCCTGTCTAAAGCATGATTTATGGAGTTTGTTCCCTTCCACATACACCCAAGAGGGTTCTCCAGTCTTTCCAAAATTCCTGTGAACTCCCAAAAAGCTTTCAACAAATTCCCTTTCTGCTTAAATTATCCAGGCCCGGGTTTTCTTGCCTACAACTAAGAAACACCTTCATCCTTGGTTCAGATCTGCTGAACTGAATTGGGTTTCACCTGGTGACCGTCCCTCTGCCCTCGCCTGCCACCCACCCCCCAAGGAAGCAAGGTGGGCACACTGTCCAAACCAGTCCCCAGAGGTGGCTGTGCCACACGGGCAGGAGGTGAGAGCCATTGTTCAAGTGTGGGTGAGGCGGGACGTCCAGGCGACGGCTGCCCTGGGGACAAGAATGACGGACAGCCACCTGGCATGTCAGAAGCTCAGCCTGCCTGTGAAGAGAGAGCCTCCTGTCATCGTCCCTGCACCTCAGCCTCCACCAAGCTTTGTGCCCAGCGCTGCAGGGACGCTGGGACGAGATGAATAACCGCATCCCCTTCCGAGAGCTTATCTTTCCGCCAACAGTCAGAATGACCAATTCTTTTCCTGACTAGTCTTTTGTTCGTGGCTCTAGACGGCCACTGCCGCCCTGGGGACACACTCAGACTGAGGATGAGCAATCCCATGGAGCGTGCCCGAGTGCTTTTGAAGGATGTGGCACCACTGGGTCTGGGGGCCAGAGTCCCTCGTCACCTCCCTGCCTGCCCTTTGTTCTTTCTGCATCTCTCCGCCCCCCATGTTTCTAACTGACCTTTCCCCTCCCCCCTTCCTCTCTCCGTCACACACACACACACACACACACACGCGCGCGCGCGCGCGCGCGCACACACACCCCATCCAAAAGAATTCCCTGGAGCATCTGTGTGGCTGGTGGCTTAGCTGGCCTTGGAACCCTCCGCAGCAGCGCTGCAACTCCATGTGGTTTTGTTGGGGACCTCCATCCCCTCTGACCGCTGGATGGCAGTGTGGACATACAGATCCACAGTCGCCCGCCAGGCAGCCCTGGGCTTTGTCCATGCTCGTCCATCGCAACCCACACTTCACGGAGGGCTCTGGAAAAACACAAACACCAGCTCTTTGGCCAAGGCTCATTGCAGCTCTTAATAAACCCCAGCTCTCTCCTCAACCAGCCCATCTCCCTACTACTCTGCAAAGCAGCTCCTGCAGTCCACACAGCAGGTCCCTTCCCCAAAAGCTGGGGGAGTTAAATTAGGGGCAGCAGTTCTGACTTCAGGCCCACTTGTTTATATCTGATCGAGTTTGCTTTAAAACGATGGTAATCCAGTGGGGATGTATGAGCCGGCTACAAGCAAAGGCCTGGGGGCCTTTACCGTGTTAAATGTGAGCAGATTCCTCCCAGCAAAGCTTAGTGGAGGAAGCGGCAGGAGCAGCCGTAGACCAGCTGATCTCCCTCCCATTTCACGTGGATTTGGAGGCAATATGAGAGCACAGAGGTGTTTCCCCCAGACCTCCTCACCCACGCGGGAGGAAGCGAGACCCAGAAAGGTACTCAGTAAGCACATGAGCCAGGAGAAGACCTCAGGTCTGACCCGCCCAGAATAAAGCAGCGGGAGCTCTATTCTGGCCGCCTGAGAGCAATCACATGGGCAGAGGCAATGACCGTGAGGCTGTTGGAGCTGAGACTCTGGGACCTCGCTGCCCAGGCTCCTCCCAGGCCCCCTGCCTGACCACAGTCACCACGCAGAGTCAGTTTTCTTGCACAGGCCCCCATGTCCCATAAGCCTCGCCCCCCCCCCCCCACCGTGGACTGGATCTGCCCCTGGGCACAGGGAGGCATCTGTCCTGTGAGAAGTGGGGCACCTGGGCCAGCTCAGGGCCAGTTGGCCAGTGGGCCATGGATGGGGAATGCCAGGTGGCCCCACAGGCCTGTCGATGCCCATCTTCCTGCCCCCACACCTCCTGTCCCCATGGGAGGCTGCAGGGGCTCCAGCAGGAATCTTGGAGGGGGCTCCACTGCTTTGAACCCTCTGGTACCTACAGTAATAGCAGTAGCCAGTGTCGGCATTCTGCCTGTGTCCTGAGCTCCAGTCCCTGCAGGGAGCATGGAGAAGACTGGATAACACCCACACATGCAGCGGCTCAGCTACAGCAGAGGCCCCCTGAGCTTAGGGAACTTCGAGCCTTTTCCGGTGGCAGGAAGCATGCGGCCCTTCCCTCTGGAGGGAGACAGCATCTTTCCTATGCTGGACAGTCACCGTGCCTGCCATCGCCCTAGAAGTGCTCAGCAGACCTGCCCTTTTCTCCAGGGGGAGCTGGAGGAGACACCATCTTGTCCTCCGGGGCAGCCCACGACACAAACATCCTTGGAAAGATGGTCTGGAACAGCAGGTAGTCAAGGCCTCATTCAAAAGACTCACAGGAATGGGGAGGCCCCTGGAGAATCGTCTCCCCACAGTCCCTGCTGGCTTTCCTTTGTATGTGCACGTTTGTGTTTTCTTTGAAAACTGAAGATGTCTATTATTTTTTACCGGGGACTCTGATGTACAGAAAGAGAACTGTCGTTGACGGTGGCAGGCAGCTCCTGCATGTCCCCCAGGGATCGCGCCTCCCAGTGCCCGCCTCCTCGTGAAGTCCCCTCCAGAGCATGCAGGCTGGGCCTGGGGACTGGCTCCTAATGAAGAGAATGTGGTGATGGTGGGTGACGGACGTCACTTCCCAGATGAGCTTACAAAAGACTGATGTCCCACTTGCTCTCTCTCCGTGGCTCCTCTTTGCTGCTCTGACGCAGCCAGGGGTCGTGTGGGGACCTGCCCACGGAGAGGTCCACGTGGTTAAGAACTGTGGCTGTCGGTCCAACAGCCCATGAGGACGGACGCCTGCCCACAACCCCACGGCTGATGGTCGCTGGTGAAGCAGAGCCCCAGCTGAGCCCTGAGGAAGGTCCCAAGCCACAAGAACTGTAAGACAGTAACATTTTTGTTGTAAGCCACTAAATTTGGGGGTAATTTGTGGTACAGCAATGGACAAGCACTACAGCTATTGAAGAAATTAAGAGGACAAAACAAAACCACACGTTCAGTTGTCAAGTTTAGAGAATTTATTTTTCTTTTTCCTGAAATCTGGGCTTGCAGCAAAGCAAAATTGTTTCTACTTGGATAATAGTGAAAAGGAATGTATATTTTAATATAATTTACAGAAACACTGGTCAAAGTTAAGTGGGTTCTTTTCCACATAGAAATTAAAAGGAAGATAGTAATTTAAGACCCCACTACCATTGTTTGCACTTAACTATTGTAATGTTCAAAGATTTTATTTTATAGTTTGGACAAAGGCGAGAGCAATTCTGAGTAATAATTACAAAATGAACATTTATGTAATTTTGGCTACAATACAAGTAATAAACTTTACTTCCTCAGAAATAACACCCCAGAAACACGTTTTTTTCTCCTAAGCATACACCGCTCTCCAAGGTTCAGGAAAAGCAGCCCTTTACCTAAGGGGCCTCCGCACCCCCGGGCGGGACGGCGCCGCTGCCGCCGCTGCCCACAGCCCGCGGCCGTGCTGGAGGCCCTGCTCACAGCGCTGTAACAGGCGGGGCTCAGAGGCCGCGTCCCGCTCACACGTGCTCCTTGTCGAACTCGCACATGAAGTGCATGGTGATGTGGCAGGCCACGTCGTTCCAGCCCCCGGAGGCCACCATCTCCACGCAGTCCTCCTCGTCGTAGGCGTTGTTGGGCTCGCCGCTGCGCCACTTGTTGAAGGTCTGCATGGGGGAGCGGTCCGAGTACACGAAGGTGCCCTCTCTCTCCAGGTCGTTGATCCCGATGAAGACGCGGGCGAGGCCGGCCTGCGCGATGTAGGCGGCCATGAGCCCGTTGGCGGCCTCGTCCTTGGGCATGCTCAGCGTGCCGCCGCGCCCCTGGCACGACAGCTGCGCGTCCGCGTACCGCTTCTCCTCCTTCACCAGCAGGTAGATCTTGCTCTCGCTCTCGCGCACGCCGGCGACAGCTGCGGGGGAGGGCAGTGCTGGAAAGTGAGCACTCGCATTTCTATAAACAAGCTCGGTGCGCTGCGCGCGCACGCACACACACACACACCGGGCACACGCGGCGGGCGGGCGGGGCGCGGACACGGGGCTGCGGGGCCCCTGCGCCTCCGGGCCCAGGGGGCGGGGGCGGGCGAGCAGCGAGCACCGGGAGGAGCATACCACTTTTTATGAATTTTAACTCGGTTGTCAGCTGGGTGACCTGGTTGTCCATCTCCCCGATGGCCTTCCTTAGCTGGCTGCACTCGCACGGGATGCCTGCGGAGACCAGGTCGGTTGCACTTTGAAGATTAATCAAGGGGATGGGCTCAGAAAAAAAGTACCCCCTCCCCCAGATATAAATGTTATTCCACAAACAGACCACGCAGGCCTTCGAGGCCATGATGGAGATTTCAGACGCTATCCCAAAGGCCAGGAGAAGCAGTGGAAGGATTTTAACAGGGAGTGCCAAGATCCGATTCATGTTTTAAAATAGCGCTCTGGTTGCCGTGGGAACAAAGAAGTGGAGGTGCTGGGGCGAGAGAGGAAGCAGAGCACAGCGGAGGGGTTGTGACAGCGATAGAGAGAGGACTGCGCTGGCTTGGCTCAGGGTATTGACAGTGAAGATGGAGAGAAGACAAGACATTTGAGAAAAATGGGGAAACCCACAGGACTCAGTGATTTTTGAAAATCGGGTGAACTGGAAGGAGTTGCAGGAGACACCCAGGTACCTGTCTGAGTGACTCGGGGGAGGTGGTGCGATTGTTGAGCTGGGCTCGGGAGGAGAAAGGCGCCTATGGGACGTCCAAAGTGGAGAATCAAGGACCACAGACGTAAGAGGGAGGACGGGTGCCACAGCGGGAAGTGCGGCCGGAGATCCAGTAGCGGGAGGCCTGGGAGCGCCCTGGATCCAACCCCACGGAGGTCCCCGGGACGTGTCCGCAGGAGCAGTGGCAGCGGGCGTTGGGGCAGAAACGGGAGGTAGGAAATGGAAGTCCCGAATGAAGACAGCGCTCCGAGATCCGGGTGTGGCGCGGCTAGAGGGGCCCAGAGTCAGGGCAGGCTTCTGGGGGCTTCTAAATACTGTTTTGTGTGAAGGTAGGAAACCTTGAGTGTATTTAGTGAGGATGGGAGGGAGCTGATGACTGCATTCTGGAGTTATCCCAGTCTTACATGCAAGGACGTTGAGACCCATAAAATGCTGGTCACCTTGGCCGATGTCACAGGGCCAGTGAGCCCCAGCTGTCTAAGTGAGTCTAGCTCTAAAATCTAGTGTTTGTGTCACCGTGGCTAGACCAGAAACCCTGGGAAGAAATTGATCCCTCTGGGGCAGAACGTCCAGGACACGTGGCCCCTCCACAAGTCCCACTGGCTGACTGATAAACTGGTTGTGTTATCATCCCCGCGTTGCCAGCCATGCCTCCGATTAGGTGGTTTTTCCAGCCCCGTCGAGGGGACCTTAGTCTTCCTCCTGTGAAGAGCTCCACTTGGTCGAGAGTCTTCTCGGAACATCCCTCGGCCTTCACAGCACACGGGGATCCGTCCTGGCATTGCTGGCTGCCATCCTCTCCACCAGAACTGGAGCGTGTCTGCCCAGCTCCCGCCCCCCTCTACTTTGACTGCCATGAGCCTAAGTGCAGGACGCGTCATCTTTTCCTGCAGAATCCCCTCGTGCTCGGTGTTCAGCCCACTCCTCCAGTCTGAACACATCTTTTACAAGTTTGAGCCCATCTTCCAAAATCTCAGCCATCCTCCATCGCTTAGAGTCCAAAACACCCCCTCAGTTCCCACACGCAAGGGTCCTTTTCACACTTGGGCATTTGAAACGATGTTTGTTGGGCGTGGGTTTGGGTTTTTTTAATGGAGGTTTTATCTAAGATAAATTTTCTAAGAATAAATGTTATCTTGGAGTTCGCTGAGGTATGAGGTATTGAGGCTTTCTGCGATGCTCTCTCCAGTGAGAAGGGGGGGATTCATTTCTTCATTTTCCTTTCAAAGTTTCTGACCTGTACAGGCCTGACAAGCGCCCTCACCTCGCAGTAAAGGCCCATCGGAGGGACATGCTCCCCGTCATGCCCCTCACGTGCTGCCAGGTCCTCTTCTCCAGACTCGGATTTGCCAAATGTCCAGAGGTAGCCGTGACAGCTGCTGCCATCACCTCCAGGGACTGAACTCACATTAGCAAAGCCACTCCTCATGCAGCCATTCCTCCTCTTCATCTCTGTGGCAGTTTTGGAGCTTTTTAAACAAGGACTTGTTATTCTGAAATCTAATGCCTCTCTTTTCCCCCTAGTTTCTGAGAGTCAGACCTTTCTCAGAGACTGCTTTCTGAAAGGTACTGTCAAGGTGAACGAGATCCAATGGAGACACGATATGTGTGAGCAAGAAAAAGACAGGCCAATTCAGGAGGTGGACACCAGGACGTCCCCACAGACGCATCAGTCTGGAAGGGGCAGTCATGACCCAACCACTGGGAACCATGTTGGGTTCCATTGGTTTTCCTTCTGGGTGCTGACTGGAGAGCTTATCCTTTGGAGGTGGAAAGGAAGGTTGGGGTCTGACTGGGAGAATATTCTAGTTACTGAAACACTGGGTCTTCCACCTAAATCTAGTATCTGTTAAGCATCTTTTGTGGTCAACATTTAGTGGGAAAGAAGACTGGAAAGTACAGACCAATTAGGCTGGTATTTCAGTAATCTGGCTGGAAGTCACGAGAGCCTGAATGAGGTGGTGGCACCAGGAATAAGAAAAGGGACAGATGTGTGGTACAGTCTGGCAGGCAACGCTGCGGTTGGGGATGGAGAGGCTGTGCGGAGGACAGCAGGCCCACAGCCACGTGGGACACATGCCACCTGCAGGGAGAGGGGTTGAGGGAAGGTGCGGGCAGCAGGACCAGAGGAGAGGCACGCAGGCAAGTGGACCGGTGGGACTGGACTGTGAGGGCCACCATGGAAGTGAAGCCACATGCAGGAAGAGGAGAGGGCAGCAGACAGCTCTGCAAAGAAGGGAAGGGGAAGTAGTGGTGACGGGAGGGCAGGCAGAGAGGACAGGGCGTTTGCCTGCGGCCAGGTCTCGAGGGCACCAGGGAAGGATGGTCATCAGCGGAGCCAGCTAAGTCCACTGAGCTGGGCGGGGTCCCTGAGGGTTCCCGGGGGGAGCCTCAGCAGAGGGTCATGGGGAGTGGCTGCAAGGATGACTTTTCTGAGCAGTCTGGTGGTCAGAGGAAGGGCAGATCCTGTGGTACCAGAGAGGTGTGAGGAAATGAGGACAGCAAGCTTTAGGACGGGTGTGTCTGAGCCCAACTGCGTACGAGGCATGATCATATGTAGTCGACAAGCAGACTACAATCCCAGGAAGGATGGGAAAATACTCAGGTGGAAGAAAATGGACACTGACATCGTCTGCAAGAGGGTGTGGCAGACAGGAGAGGACGTGGCAGTTACGTGTACTCGTTTCCAGCCTAGTGCAGTTTTATGTCACCATTTACACTTTTTTAATACGTTTTAAAAATCCTCGGACCCTTTATGCCATACCTGGTTCTCCATTAGGGCCAGGCGGTCCTATGTCACCAGAATCTCCTTTTTCTCCTGAAAGAGAAAAGCAAAGTCAAAGTCACCAAGCAGAGGTGGGACGTGTTTCATGAGTTCAAAAGGGTCAAGGTCAACAATGTTATTTCTTCTGTGTGTAATACCCTGGGGTTTCTCACAGACACTCTTTTTGCTGTGAACTTAGGAAGTGATGTTCTATAGATAATTAATTCTTCAGGCTCTGTTTATGTGACGTGGAACATATACACATCACGAGATTTTAGAGATTAACAGACGATCATTCTTGAAGCCAATTCTGGAAAATCCCAGATCTTTCATAGAAGACTTTGCAGATATCATGTCATGAATCCACAACACCACAAGTAAGTAGCAACTAAACCCGATGCCAGTTCTTTCCACGTCCCCCATTCCAGCAGGAAAATTCTGATAGAACATGTGGTCTTAGAGCTGGAGTGGACCTTAGAGATGACCTAGTCCAAATAGAGTAAAGGGTACACACGACCATGCTGAGACCAGAGTCCTCCTGACCCTCTCTGAGAGGCACGTGGTGTCCTAGGAGGGGACAGCCACCGGGAGACCCGGACTCCACCTCCTGTTAGGTAGGACTCTGCCCTCCGTGTCTCCCAACTTATACAACAAGGGGAGTGAATGAAATCCTGCAACAAAGCTTTCTAGCTATTCTAAAATTAGACAGTGAATATTTATATTAAAGTCACAGGAATATTCCTAAAGCATTCTTTCTTCTCCCTGAAAGAACCCAAGTGTCTCAGCTGGTGTGGGACAGTGAGGGGCAGTGACTCCTCCATCCATAGACTCATATTCCATTTGCCTGGGGAGGGAGAGCACTTGGTGATCTCCTTCCTACTGATGCCTTTGTGGTCTTTTATCAACATCGGGGGCTTGAAAACCACTGAAAGATCAGCCTGATGAGGACCCAGGATGATAATCTCAGAGATGAAGCAAATCAAGTAAGCTAAGCCGAATAAGGGTCTTTCTGGCAAGCTGTCCCTTGGTGAGACATGACATTTATCTAGAGCACATGCTGTATATTAAAAGCATACACGTCCCTACTTGAACACCAATATCCGTTGCATTCTTCACAATAGCTAAAAGGTGGAAACAACCCAAATGTCCACCAACAGATGTGCGGATAAATAAAACGTGGTCCATCCATGCAATAGAATATTATTCAGCCTTAAAAAGGAAGGAAATTCTGACATATGCTACAACATAGATGAACCTTGAAAACATTATACTAGGTGAAATAAGTCAGACACAAAAGGAAAAATCTGGTATGATTCCATTTAGATGAAATATCTAGAATAGGCAAATTCATAGAGACAAAAAGCAGATGAGAGGTTTCCGGGGACTGGAGGGAGGGGAATGGGGAGTAACTGTTTCAGGAGTATAGGGTTTCTCTTTGGGATGATGAAAATGTTTTGTAAGTGGATAGTGGTACAACATGGCAAGTGTACTTAACGACACTGAATTATACACTTAAAATAGTTAAAATAGCAAAGTTTATGTTACAAATATTTTACCACAATGTTTTTAATGTTTTTAAAGTTTTGTAAAGCATCTATATCCCCCTTTACACCATGCACATCTGTGTGCTCTTTAATGAGTCAGCCATCCATGGGGCAGGTGCCTCCCACAGCTTTGCCAGGAGGAGACATCAGCTCAGCTGGGCCGGCTGCACTCTCCATCACACTCCTGACCAAGGGCCCCTTCCTTCCAGGGACAGGCTGGGCTGCGGGGAGGTCCATGGCCACCCATCATAACCCACCCGAACCCACTCACAGCTCAAATCCTCAGGCAGGTTAACGAGGCACAAGAACCTGGGCACCAGCATTGGGCAGACCACAGCCAACTCCCTCCCTGCGTCCAGTTCTCAGCAGCTTTGCACCAACCACTGGCCCTCCCAGTCTCAGTCTCCACATTGCTAGCACCCACACAGGACCTGTCGGCCGACCTCCTGGGGACCACTCACTGAGGGCTCAGGGACTGGGGGCCCCTTGCCTTCTTCACCCAGCTGTGCCCTCCAGAGGCCAGTACAGGCAAGCGACAACCAGGAGCTCAGAAAACATTTGCTGCCTGAGCGAGGGTGGAGGGCAGAAGAGCTGTGTGATTCTGAGCCAACCCTTAACTGCCCTGGGCCTCAATCTCCTGATGTGCCCTCCTCTCCAGAGTTGTGCAAGCCAAACGAGGTCACAAAATGGACACCATTTGGAAACCACAGGCGTACTGTCACTAGAACTGCTGTTGCCCTCCTGTGCCGTGCTCTCACTGACAACCGCCCCATGGTCTCAGAAAGTCTAAGACGCCGAAGCGGGAGGTGAGTGGACAGTGTTTCTGGAGCACCGTCCTTCTGTTACTCAAATGGGGCTCTAGTGGTTTCGTGAAACTGGGTAAGGAAGTGGAAGGGGAAAAGTCAGTCTCGCCCGGGTACACCAGCTCCTGATTCTCCGCCCGGGCGGCATGTGAATCCCACAGGTTGGGAAGCAAGCGCCCCGCCCTGGTGGGCACAAAGCCAGCAGTTAACTCTGACCACCCCCAAAGTGCAAACACTGCGGCAGACTTTCTCACACATAAAGCACACAAAAATAAACAAGGCCACCAGGCAAGACCCTGAGTCTGCGATTGTTCTGAGTGCCCAGGTGCTGTGAGCCCGCGAGGGAACATGAGGCAAGAAGTGCATCGGAAATACCTTTAGAACCAATGGGACCAATTTTTCCATGGCGACCCACACTGCCTTTCTGTCCTTTGTCACCCATGTCTCCTGTAGAAAACAATAAGATCAAATTGGTTGATGCACAGGTAATCCAATGTACCTCCCGTCTAACATGACACACACACACACACGCACACGCGCAAGAGGACACTAAAGAAATTGTAGGTCTCATCTTAAGCTCTTCAAGGTCATGTATGTGACTGATACCAGAAAGTTCTTCACAGGTCACCTGTTGATATATTTTCCAAAGGAGCACACACTTCCCCTAAAAGACACACACTATGGAACGGAGGCAGCCAAATGGCACATCCGTCAGTCCCGAACCCAACCAAGGGCCATCGTACTCTGCAATTATCAAGAGAAGGAGGGACTGTCTTTCCTCCATTCCAGCAGGACAGTGCTTCCCAGCTCTGACTCCTGCCTCCAAACCAAATCAAGCAGGCCACGCTCCTGTAAACACAGGCATAGCCAGCACTCCCAGGACAGGGGCTACCTGTGCCCACCGTGGGACCTGCATCCAATGGCAGAGCCACCATTTGAAGGAGTACCCTCCGAGGAGAGGTGGGGAGCCTTTCAGACAGATCCTGCCTCTTTCAAATATGAAGCTGGAGGAGAAGGAAGAAAAGGAAGCGGCAGCGGAGGGTCCCGGGAATGCTTCGTCACACCCCTCATAGTGCGACCCGTCCTAGAGCGGAACGCCTGGTTCCACGCAGCCTGCCGGTGCCTGTCAGCACGGCTCGGGGGGTCACCACCCCTCCTCTGCCCCTCACCTCTGCCACTCTCCCTCATCACAAGACGGCACAGTGGGTGGTTCCCACGGGGATCCCACAGGACCGTCTGCTCTGATTGCTGAACTAAGATGAAGAACAGCCATCTTCACCCATTTCCAGAACAAACCAAGTCAGTGGAGAGGATGTTCTCAATGCTGTTTTCCTCCCACAAAGTGTTCTTAAACCCTCGGCAGCCGCTCCTGCCTGTCTGCTGGTGATCACCACAGACCACAAGCCAAGCCAGCAAATAGCAAACCAATACACAGCAATAACTTGGAAAAAGAAGACGATCAGATTTAATTTTATAATTTTTTTCATGGACATGTCTTTGTGTGACTGTGATTTTATAATCACTTATACTGTTGTAGAAACTAAACGAAACTCAGTGTAAGCAATGCTGCCACAGAGGGGTGGTCGGAAGGACTTGATGCCGCATACAGACAACACGTGTCCCGCTGGGACACCACCTTCCTCCTTACAACTGAGGAACTCCTAGTTTTGTGATATTCCCTGAATTCAGAATAGAGGTAGGTGAGAGGACAGACACAGGCTGGGGGGTTAGCTATAGCTAAAATGGAAACACACCCCCACAGAAATGGCCTCCATTCACATAAAAATGAGGTGTTTCTTCACGTGCACATCTGATCTCTCACTCGGTTATAGGGGGATTTACCGCACAGACGAGGCTCGGAGGGCTCAATGGCTCACCCAGATCAAGTGCCTAGTCCAGCCAGGACCGAGGGGATTCTCGCCACAGATACAGACGGCTGCGTGCCGGGACGCAAAAGTGACAGGATGCCAGTCTGCTGGGAGACGATCAGACAGTGGTAACACATGTAAGAAGTGTTGTTATGGGAGAGGCAAAGGGCTCCAAGGGAGCCCAGGCCAGGGCCCCGAACCCAACTCAGGAGCTTGAGGAGGGCATCCGAGAGGGTGTGGCGCATAAACCGCGCGGTGGGGCAGCAGGAAGAAAGCGACAAGATTGGATTCACATTTAAGACACTCCTTGTTACGCTTGTAGGAGGATTGGAAGGGGGCAGAAACAGACAGTTGGGGAAAACAGGCCAGAGCTGACAGTGGCTACGGGGAAGTGGCGTCCAGCAGGATGGAAGAAATTTCCAAACTTGAGAAATAGTTGGGAAGCAGAATTGACAAAACCTCATGAATGATCGATGTGAGGGGTGAGGGCGAAGTGGACGATGGTGCCCAAGCTTCTGGCCTGGACATCCAGGGGGTAGGGGGCAGGAGGAAGAAGGGGCAGGAAGACGGTGAGTTCTGCTGGAGACACACTGAGGTTGACATGCCCAAGGTCGTTTGAGGAGAGGTGTCCAGCAGGCCTGTGGAGACTGGGTCAGGATGGGGCTCAAGATTGGGGGTCATCAGCGTGTCGATGGTGATGTCACCCAGAGAGAAGGTGGCAGCGAGAAGAGCAGGCCCGGGTGGGGCCCTGCGGGCACAGGCAGTGAAGGAAAGAGAGCTCTCGGGGTCTGAGCGGAGTGGCGGGAGGGAAAGGAACAGGGCCAGCGCACGAGGCGCTGAGGCCAAGCGTTCAGTGAGGAGTGGGGTCAGCGGGACGAAGACCACAGAGAAGCTGTGAGACAAGGACAGGGACCCACCTCTGGGCTACGAGGGCGCAGGGACCCCGGGGAGAGAGGTCTCGTGGGGAGGGACGGGCAGAGACAACGGAGCGAGCTGAGCAGTGGGTGGAGGGAAGTGGAGACCCGAGTGTGAGACAATCCTGCACAGCCCCGACGTGCGGGTGGGGCAAGGCGTGTGGTGCACAGCAGCCGGCTGGTAGCTGTCCCTCTAGGAGGCCTCGGTCTCCACCTTCAGCAGCTGGGCCAGCCCGCCCTCCCTTACTGAGCCAGACGTCCTGAGGCGCTGCGGCCGGCCGGCCGTGCTCTCTGCCGCTGCCTGGGACGTCCAGGCCCTGATTCAGTCACCTGACTGGCCTTCCTGCCAATGGGGTCGATGGAATGTGCTCTTTCTGCTTCGAGTCATGACACTATTTCAACCTGATTAATTTTCTAACAGTAAAACATCAGAGCAGTGAGAGGGAAAAGATAACAGAAAAAATGGTTTTCAATCAGTCAGTCAATCACCCAATCGATCAATAATGCACTTGCTCTATTGGTAATCCTCCACCAGAAAAACAAATAGTAATGGGGAGAGTGCTAAATTCTACCCCTAGGAGGTGATGGAGGCATTTCTCTACTGCTGAAGGAGGAACAGGCCGTTCAGCTCTCGGGGTCAGCGGGCTCACGGGGCCTCTGACACCCACTGCCCCCACCATCTCTCAGCTCCTCCAGTGAGTTCACCTCCCGGGAGCGCACCACCTCCTTGCACGGCCCATCTGGAAACAGCTCCAGTTGTGAGAAAGTTGTTCCTTCCTTCACTTGAAGGAACTTGAATGCTGCCACCCTATTTCCACCCAGCGGTTCTGGTTCTACAGGCCAGAGAAATGCAAAGCTAGTTTAATCCACTTTCCATGACGCAGCCCTCCAAATATTTAAAAGTTCTTTTCTTTCTGAAATCTTCCCCATCCTGGCTGCCTTTTCCTCGACATACTCCAGTCTTTGTTCCTCTAAAGGAGTGACATGCCACCCCCACTCCCCACCAAGCTGAGTGCCCGAGCATGGCCTGACCATCACCTCCTGCTATGGCCTGAATCGTGTCCCTCCCAAATTAATTGCTGAAGCCCTGACACCCCCATGTGATGGCATTTGAGGAGGGGCCTTTGGGAGGTGATTAGGGTTAGGTGAGGTGATGAGAGTGGAGCCCCATGATGGGGCTAGTGTCCTTACAAGGAGAGATGCCACATATTGCTGTCTCTCTCCACCATGTGATGACACGGGGAGAAGGTAACCATCTGCAGGCCAGGAAGAGGGTCCTCACCAGAACCTGCCCACACAGGCACCCAGATCTCAGACTTCCAGCCTCCAGAACTGAGACATAAATGTCGGCTGCTTGAGCCCCCCATCTGTGGTGTTTTGTTATGCAGCCCACCGACTGAGACGCCTCCCTTGTCTGGACCCCCATGTCTATTAATGTGGTCTGAAGCTCAAAGATGATCACAGTATGTCTGCTCAGCCTCTTGCAAAGAATGTTCTACAGAAAAATCAACATTCCCTTGAATGCATCTTCTGCTATTAGTGTTACTCCAACACTGTCTGCCACTGTGGGGACAGCCTTCTTCCTCAAGCCTTTTTTCTAAAGGCTGACTTTCCTGTCCCCAGCTCTCAAGTGTGGCCCTTCCTGAGGTCCTGGCATCGACCATGAGTGCTGGAAAAGCTGAGCTGAGCCGCGGATAAATGTCAGGATGACTTCAGGGCTTATGCTCTTCTTGTTATTACGTCTCCCCAACTCTTGGGGTGGTTTGCTTGTTTTCATGCTTTTCCTCGGTGATCAGCGGTGGTCACTGTGACACTCAGTACCACGTCCTCTCCCACCGTCACAAGGAAGTTCAGACCCACTAAGTCAGATGAAACACGGGCTCCACAGGGCACTCCAATGAAGACAGTGCCCGGAGCAGGAGGAGGTCTCGGAGACCATCCAACCGAACCCTGTCTTCAGATGGGAAGGCAGAGGCCCAGGGAGATCTAGGGATTTGCACCTGCAATATGAGCCGGGTGGACCGCCCCCAGCACACGGGAGCCCACCTGAATTCCCACCGGGAAGGGCAGGGTTCCCAGAGCCCCGAGAATGACGTTCCTGACGAGGAATGTGCCTCCCCTTCAATATCTAAGTGTGGACCCATCGTCTGGATGAAGAGCCTGCTGTTTGCTAAGAAGACTGCACCTAGAAAAGGTGGGAAGGGAGTTTCGGGACTTAACTCCTCCCTGAGAGCCCCGCAGAGAGGAACTCTAACAAGACCTGACCTCCCCACCTCCCCAGCCAGACAGCTCCTGCTGGCCCCAGGCAGACAAGGAGAAGGGTGAGGGGGTAAGGGAGAGCACTGGAGGAGAGACACCTGCGATCAGAAACGTAATTGGTGCAGCGCTTCCCCCCACATAGACTTTCCCACCTTGACAGATGATTAATTAATGATCCGTTTCATCAGCTGAAGGATGCAGGAAGCGTCTAGCACATATCCCGCTGTTGTATATAAGTCATAACTTGAGGATGATTTGCCAGCATTTGGCTTTTGGCCCATCTCTGAATTGCACAGCTGAATGTTAATGCTAATTCAAGGTTGTTGCTGACATGAGGCACTGCCCCCAGGGGGTACTGAGCCCAGCTCCTGCCCTTGGAGGACTGGGACTCTGCCGTAGGGGGTTCTGAGAAACCAGGCCCAAGTGCGGAAAGTCGGATGCCAGGTGAGACACCCAGCAGCTCAGCGCAAGGAGGCGGACACTGAGCCCAAGCCCAAGGGAGGAGCAACTGAGGGTGGCATTTGAGACTCTGCAGGCTTGAGTCCCTGGGGCTTGTCAACACAGATGGCTGGGCCTGCCCCAGAGGGGACTCCAGAGGTCTGGGGTGGAGCGTTTCCAGCAAGTTCGCCAGTGATGCTGATGTCACTGGTCCAAGAGCCACGCTTGAGACCCCTGAGGTGTGGAATGCGAGAAGGCAGAGGAGCGGAAAGGCCGTGTGTACAGGCCAGAGCTGGGCTGGGAGTGAGGCGGCCCCGGGTCTGCACCCAGCTCTGCCCTCCAAAGCTGAATCTCGCTGTGACTCAGTTTTCTCATCTGCAAAATGGTGCCCTATGATAGAGGCTTACACGAGGTAGCATCCCACCGCCTCCTACTCTCCTGATTTGCTCTGTGACTCCAGGAGGCAGCTCTGCCCGCCCACCCCACACAAGGAGCCGTCTGCATGGTGCTGAGAGCACGGTGCTGAGAGTGCAGGCCTGGAGCCCGGCTCAGTCCTCCCTCTGTCATTAGGCTGTGTGACCTCTGTGCTCGTTTCCTGACCTACAAAACAGGGATGACAATAGTGATAATGGTGCCATCTCGTTGGGTGTTGTGGGAAGCACAAACACCATCCGGAGGGGCGTCTGGCACGTGGTGGGTGGACATAGTGTCAGCTGCTGTGATTGTTAGTCGGAGGCAGAAACTCTCAGGGTTGGGAAGTTGCTTCCTCGAGAGTGGTCCGCGATGCAGCAACACGACCTCACCTGGAGCTGCACAGACATGCAGGCCCCGCCCCAGGTGGAGCACCAGAATCCGCATTTTAACACGCCCCGGGTGACTCTCAGGGGCCCCCCACACTGGAGCAGGACGGGCCCAGACCGTGCGGGCAGCCCTCTTTGAATGTTGCTTGAGATTCCACCATAACCTGCTCCTTGCGGGCTCCAGGTGCAAACTGGAGTTACAGAGGCGGTGCTGGCAATCCTGAGCGATTCTGCTCGTTTTTCCACCTTTCAGAGAGAAATTAGAATACTTCTGGGTACGCTGAGTGCCAGGAAAACAAGTTCACACGTATTGATGGGTTCCAACCTCAGAATATTATTATCATTACCAGGTGTTATGGGCTGAATTGTGTCCCCCTAAATTCCTATGTTGAAGTCCCAACCCCCGCTGTGACCATATTTGGAGATGGGGCCTTTAAGGAGGTAATTAAGGTTAAATGGGCCCTTCAGGGTGGGGCCCTGCTCCCATAGGACTGGTGTCATAAGCAGAGGAAGAGATGCCAGGGGAGACACACGCAGAGGAAAGGCCACACGAGGACACAGTAAGAAGGTAGCTGTCGGCAAGCCAGGAAGAGATGTCTCAGGAAAAAACACCCCTGCCAGCACCTTGACCTCAGGCTCCCAGCCTCCAGGACTGTGAGAGAATGAATGTCTGCTGTTTGAGCTAGCCAGTCTGTGGTATTTGTTATGGCGGGCCTAGCAGACTAATGCACTTTCCCTCTGCCCCAGAAGAGAAACTGGAATTCAGAGAGGTGAAGCCACCCACCAATGATCACACAGCAAGCCAGTAAAATTGTCCAGTGACCCTTGTCCAGTGACTCAGAGCGCAGACTCTGCAATCAGGTGGACTAGACCTGGATCCTGACCCTCCACCCACAAGATCTTGGACAAGTTACCATCCTCCTGGAGCCTCAGTTTCCTCATCTGTAAAATGACATCATAGTGGTGTTCAGTGGCTTGGGTCACTGACCACATGATGATGTAGGTTTCATTCAGACTGAGGTCACCTTCCTCCACATCCAGGGCTCCAGACCCTGAGCCCCAGCTGGTGGGGCAGTGGCCCAGTCTTCCTGACACCACAGTGGTTCTCCACAGATCTACTCACAAGTGGAAGACTGCACTTCCAAGAGCCGGGGCTGCAGGCTGGTGGGAAGATACACAATGCCTCCCCCAGGGCCCAGAAGATAGGAAATAGGAGACTGAGACACCAGAGAGGGTAAAGCAGTCACACCAGTGCCTCCCATGGACCCCGCTCATCCATGTCAGCCACAGCCCAGGGCTCTTGGTCAGTGGGAAGTCAGGAAGGCTACCAGACACCCCGCCTCGCCTGTCCCCGCTCAGTCCTTCTGCCCTAAGCCACGGCCTCCTCCATGCATATACACATACACATATACGTGTGCATGCATACATACACGTGCACACATATACACACTATACACCCACATGCATACCTACATGCTAACATACATGCCCATGTGTGTGCACACAGGCATGCAACATACATACATATACCTGCACCTATTCAAACACATACACACACCAACACATAAAACATACACACACGCTTGCAAAAGCACATGTACACAAGCATACCTTTATCCTTACACCACTCAAAGTTGTCAGGCTGGCAAGCACGAGCTGGGTGTGAACCCAGACCACCAGGGCACCCTGGGGAGGAGGCCCCGCCCGTGACACACCTGCCCTCCCCCACAACCCCTACGCACACTGAGAACTATCACTCATGTGCGCTATTCTTTCTAATAGGAATGTTCTATCTTTCGGGTGTGTTGGAGAAGAAAAAGGTGAGAGCCATTAAAATCCCCTGAGATTGCCAACATATCCTCTCCTTATAGCAATCCAAGGTGTTTATGTACTGAGCTTGTTTTAACTTGCAGACATTTCTTGAAAACCAGCCCTTGGGCAGAAAACCCAGAGGTTCTCGAAGGAGAGCGGATGGGAACAAGAGCTCTACTTCCTTCTTCCTGCTTCCAAGGTCTTCCTGCTCCTCCAAATGGCAAGAAGCTTTTTGCAAAAAGCAAACAAATCTCCCTTCCGTGTCGTGTGAGAGGATTGGAAACGCACCAGACACACTTGATTCTGTCCCTTTAAGTCTCAACAGCTTCTGGCAGAGGCACCCAGAGAGCTGCGAGCTGCTGGAATGCCCCTTCCCCGTCCTGTCCCATTAATGAGGAGTGTGCGAGCGCACATCTGTCCTCTAGACACGCACGAGGAGCGGGAGCAGTGTGCAGCGGGCAGGTAATTCTTATTAATTTTAATGAAGATATCACACAGCCCTTTGAAGTGGAGATGGGGCAAAAAGAGCAGTTGGAATTCAGCTTCCTCAGCGCTTTTTAACGAAGGATAATGTGCACATCACAGAGCCCAGGAAGCCCATCACTGATGGGGGGTCGCCCTCCACCGTTGCGTGCCAGGAGAGTCCCCAGCTTCTGAGACGTGGGGCCCAGGGCCTCCCTGCTCTTGTCTTAGCTGCGTGTCTGGGGACTAGACGCCTTGAAAGCTGAGATGACACACTTTTAGCAGGTCGTGTCAGCAAAGCCGACTCTGTACTATTTCCACACAGCTGTGTAGGCTGCAAATGTGGAAATTATTCTTATTTCAATAAAGGACAAAGGACAGCAGAAGGTTTCTGCCAGACCCATTGGCTCATCTTTGTTATTTCAGGAAAGACAATCTGTCAGCTTGCATGCACTTTCTCCTGCAGCTCTTGAGGTCCCCGGCAGGGGTGCTGCTCAGTGTGCGACCGGAGACCCTTCAACACAGGGCAAATGAGCTGAAGAGGCAGTCCCCCAGCCAGGCCCCACGTGGACCCAGCTTGCATTTCGTGGAAGCTGAGGTGAGAAGGGCGCTCAGGTGGAGGGTGTCCAGATCCTTGAGACCAACCTGCAGAGCAGGCCCCGCAGCAGCATCTCATGATCAGCACCACCTGGGCACTTGCTGATAGACACGTGGCATCTCAGGCCACCCTCGGGAACCAAGGCTGCATTGTAATGAGCGCCCCAGCTGGTTCCTGTGCATGCCCGGGCATGAGAAGCATGGGTGGGGCAGAGCCTTCTGCTCAGTAGACAGTAGGGAGGGAACCCAGCTTGGCATGGCCGGAAGCTTTGGCCCACAGACCTGCTCTCTAGAACCTGGGGGGAGGGGAGAGCACACACACCTGGGGCCCTTGGCCATAGACTGGGTCAGCCACAGATTTCAAAGATTTGAAGATATTGAATTTCAAGATATTTTTCAAACGATTGATTGAGGGCCTTCCAAGTGCCAGGTCCCATACGAGGCCCTGGATACACCAAGATGGAGGTGAGTAGGTCTGCCCCCAGTGGCCCACATCTTGCAGGGGAGTCAAATGTATAAAGAAATGGGCATGACATGCAAAGGGCCTACTGCGCTCACCATGCCCCTGTCAGGACGTGCCATAAAGAGCCGGTCACTAGTGGGGCCACTTCCAGAGAAATGTCCCTCGGGCCTAATGCCAGGGACAGGTCGTGAGTCGTAGGCAGCGGATGTGTTTTCCCGGATGGATTCTGAGTCCCACGGTCTTCACACTCTGCAAAGCCCTGAGAGTAGGAGGTGGCCTGGAGGGCGGGGAGGGCCATGACGTCCCTGAGCTCGACTTTCACCTGCCCTATGCTATGTATGGCTGCCACTGCTTTACAAAAAAAAATTAAGAATCACTGATGTAAGTGACTGTGTCTTCCTTCTGGCATTGATGTGACAACTCAAAGCCACCTTTGTAGTCACCCTGCCAAACGCACCAGCTCTCACGTGAATTTCATTTAAATAACCTGATCTTATATACATATACAATATATAATACATAAAATATATATAAATGTACATAGTATTTTTTTCCTGTCCAAAATTTTCTGCCTTAGTGAAATGTAATTTGTTGTATTTGAAACAGAGCAGAAAAAACAGAATGCAGAGACAGGGAGAGAGGTTAGCTGTGGAGCAAAGGGTGAAGTAAGTGCAGTTCTAGAAGTGGACCCCGAGCGTGGGGTGCTGGTGGGAGCATCGGTCCCCTGGGAGACTGAACCTCACAGAGGAGGGTGTGGCGGGTGAGCACCTGCCTGGAGGTCAGCGGCCAGGCAACGGTCAACCAGGGCTCCTGCAAAATGCCCGGCTTTCATTCCCAGCAACCCTGATGCAGTGAGTCTGGGGGCCTAGAATCATGGCTTCTGAAGGAAGCATGGCGTTCTGACCCCTTGATGGTCACTGATGGCAGATGCCTTGATGGCATGCTGCCCTACCATGCACTTGAGAGCTCAGCAGGCAAACACCTCACCCAGCTGCAGTGACTTGTGTTTAGGAGACCGACACAGCTGTGGCACCAGCCCCACCCTTCGTTCTCCCCCCAGGTGGGACGTGTTCAAGGAGCCGTCAGTGGTGAGACTGGATGGGGCACCTAGCATCACGGTGGCAAGTGGGGTGGGGCAGAGCATCCTACGGTGGGAGGGTCCTTGATGGGACGTGAAGACCCAGTCAGCAATGAGGAGGCAAGTGAAGTGTATGAGGATTTCTGAAAACAGAGCAATAGTAAAATACCTAGCAAAAAAGTAAACATGAGCTATTCGTCTTCT
Source organism: Tapirus indicus (assembly GCA_031878705.1). Taxonomy (NCBI): domain Eukaryota; kingdom Metazoa; phylum Chordata; class Mammalia; order Perissodactyla; family Tapiridae; genus Tapirus; species Tapirus indicus. The sequence goes on along the minus strand of CM062923.1, from coordinate 3,003,242 downwards.
AACAATTTCCTAAAGAATATCACAGGTAGAAATAAGCATCACAAAATGAAACTGACATTGGCTAAAACTACCCAGGCAAAAAAAATGTCATTAACTAAAAATTGATGGGAGAGTAATGTCTACACAATTTAGAACTGAAAATTCCCACCAGGCAATTAGACCTGGTGCAAATACGACACAATAGAAAACTCAGAACGTCAGAAGCGACAGTCGGGAAAATTCGATGTAGATTAAAAAATGAAATAAGTTTTAAAAACTGCTCAAGGATTCTGGTAAGATTTACATAGAAAAAAATGATCCCAGTGAAAATAATTTCTTAAAAAATGAAAAAAAAAAAGCGTGAGTGCTTTAACTGCACTGCATAGAGGTGAGGAAGCGTTTAAGTTGGCTCAGTGTAGGCCCTGGGGAAGACATGGCACCGTCCTCCAAGGATGGAGAACACAGCATTTTAGAAAGACCCCCTCCAGGTGACCCTGACGTGGGGCTATCATCGAGGTGTCGCGGTTCGGGAGGAGTGAGGACCGCAGCCTGGGCAGACGCTCAAGCCCGATGCCCGTGGGGGCAGGGCTGCAGCAGCTCGGGAGGCCTCAGCCAACAGGTCCAACCGACGGAGCACCTGCTGTGCCCCAGGTGTGCTGCATCTGCACTCTCTCGTCTCGGCCCTCAATAAACACTAACGGAATAATACCAAGTAAGAAGGATTATTTTGCCCTCACGTGTTGGAAACTAGGGTTTGGAGCCATCACAGCTGGTAAGTGGCAAGTCTGGTGTTGAACGGTCTGTCCCATCACACCGCTGCTCTTCCCGCTCATGGTGCCCCCTCATCCTCAGGAACCCCCTTTCAAGAAGGACTTCACCATGAATCCAGATCCACCCCCTTGCTATTCTCAGTGGAAACCGAGTCGACTGCCCGGGACTCAAGCAAGTCCCCAGCCGCCCAGCTCCTGCAATAGTCACTGTTGTCTGTGTGAGTCTCGCTGCAGCAGAGAGTCTTCTGGAAGCCACAGATGTCAGTGACTGAACCTCTGGGAACACTGCACCTGTGAATTGCTGCAGTCAGCTAAAAACACGTCACTGAGCTAGAAAGGCTCCATGAACAGGATGGAATGCAGGGGAGGGCAGGAAGGTGGACAGGAGAATTCCGGAATCCTGCAAAGCTCCCATCGCGTGCTGGAGAGAACAGTTCCAGTGAGCATCTCTGGGAGGCCATGGTAGCTGAGGTCGTCCCTCCCTGCCCATCTGGGGCCCCGATCACGGCCTCCCTTGAGCTTTGCCACGTGGAAGCCAGGTCTAGCACTTCTGGTGCTGACCACACCTCTCGATGTCTGGGCATGGACAAGCCGAAGCACACCCGTGCAGACCGTGAGCATGGCCGTTAGCATGTGGGACGTCTGAGGGAGATGGCCAGAGGTTACAAACGAATCCCTGGGCCTCCAGGTAAATCTGCATTGCCAACTAGCCTGGGCCACAGTTACAGCCACCTTTAAAAGAACATGCTAATATCAAAAATACAGTACATGCTCATTGTCGGGAATACCAAAAATACAGAAAGGAACAAAGAAAATTTCAACACCCATAACCTATAATCCAGAAATATCTACTACTAATATTTTGATTTCTTTCCCACCCTTTTTCTTTGTGTTTTGTAAACATTTTACTCATATGTCTGCTCTTATATCCTGTTTTATTCTCTTACATTATATCACATCATGGCCAATCCTCTTCTTAAAGACCACCTAAAAAGGATATTTCCTAGATTTCTACATAACTATTTCCACTATTCAATAATCCAAATAAATCCCACTTGCTTTAACTTCTTCTCTGTATTCTGCAAAGTAGCAGAGGCCCCAAACCAAAGCTGCTCATTTTGTCAGTGGCGACGCCAGACCCTAGGAAACCTGACGATCACTCATCGACTCCTGGGTGGCGTGTTCACAGGAACCCTCGTTGTTAACGAGTCACCGGAGATGGGACTGTAAACAGCCAGGTCCAGGTTCCCCTCTCCTGCCCTAACCACAGAGGACTCCATTCTAGAACACACCACCCTGAGGTGGAATTTTAAGTTACTCATGGACATTAGACATCCATTAAAATGACTTTATAGCGTGGAAAATGCTTACACTAAAATTTGACATTAAATTTAATAACTAGGATGCAAACTTATATATACAACATAATCATAGCAAAGCAACAAAAGGCACCAAAAAAGGAAATATACCAAAATGAGTGGTTATCTCTGGATGATTTTATTATGGATGATTTTTCTCACCACTTTTAGATACACAGTCACGCGTCACGTAACAACAGGGACACGTTCTGAGAAATGCATCCGTCGATTAGGTGATTCCGTCGTTGTGTGAACACCGTACAGTGTCCTTACACAAACCTAGATTTTATAGCCTACGACATACCTAGGCTCTGTGGTTCTAATCTTATGGGACCACCGCATTGTATATGCGGTTCAACGCTGACCAGAACATCATAATGTGGCACAACACTGCGTATAAATTTTCTGTCATGAGCATGTTACTATTATGTGGTAGAAAAATCTGAAACAAGGCAGTTTCTTGATCCAGCCCAAATTCACCTCCACGTTGCCCTGTGGCTTTCTGCCTCAATTTACCCTCACTTGTCCACATATCTGTCTCCTCCACTGGGCTCTGGGGCTCCAGGTTGCATTCCCTGAAACCCTTAACAGCACTCAATTTAGTAGTTAAATGATAGGAAAAAGGCTGCTTCAGTGCCCTGCAACGTCCATTCTCATCGGGCAATGTAGAAGGTATGATAAAAGCATTTATAGTCTGTATGCTTGCATTGCCTTTTCAAGAGTGAGATTAAGAGAGAAGGATGTGATGAGAAAGCCAGTACAGATGATAACATGACAGAGATGAGACAGCAGATAAGAGTCCATGTCCACATGAAATTAGGCATTTACTGCCACTGAGCGTTGAGCTCAAACATCGTTACTTTGAAAAAAAAATCAGTGAAATGGCATCATGAAAATGAATTTGCAACCATCGAGAACAGGGGAGATATTCACTTTCTAATTGTGAAATATGAAATCGTCTGCACAGGAAAATAGAGGGACATCCACTTTATCACTGTAAATTTCATAATTTATAACTCAAAATAAAATAACAAGATACAGCTCTAGCACTTTCAACTTTTAGAAGAAGCATAGTAATAAGGTAAAAATAATAAGCACTTTAGTTCTGAGATACTCTTAACTTACTGTAACCCAAGAACTTTTTGAAGGAGTTAAATCACTGCCCCCTCTTTACAGATAAGAAAACAACCTCAGAGCCCACCGCTGGCCCCCTTGGCCAACTCTCCTCATCTCGGTCAGCTGTACCAGCCTCTGTCCTGGCACCGCACACCTTGTTGTCCCTGCCACACCCACTCCCATATTTTCTCAGCAAACACAGATGGAACACGGAGATGCAGAAGACTGCTTATTTAGAGTGGGTGGCACATGCACCAGCAGAAGAACCTACGTATTGATAGCCTTCTTGAAAGTTCATAATTCCACTTCTGGCAACTTATTCTAGGGAAATACTCAGAAATATGTACACAAAACACAAGCACAAAAGTATCTTACACATCAAGAAGAAAAAGAACCCAAAAAGGGTTTTAAAAAGGACAGAAAAAGACGACCCCCAAAAAGGAAAAAAAGACAGAAAAGAAATACAAATGACTTCTAAACATGTGAAGAAGTGACCCTACTTCATTCAGAATAAGAGAGGCAAAGTAAAACCACACTGAGGTGGCATTTCACTGCTGTCAGACCAGCTTTCTAAGTGGGGAGGGCGTCGGGGGACCGCATTCTTGTGCACTGCCTGGGAGAGAGTAAATCCATTCAATCCTTTTGGAGGAAAACATCTACCAAAATTTCAAAGGCGCCTGCATTTTGATCTAGCAATTACACTGCTAGAAATTTATCTTTACGCTATACTCATACATTTAAAAATGACATATACAAGATTATTCACTGTAGCATACCCCTAGGAAAATGTAAATCTCCAGTAATAGGAGACCAGTTAGATAAAGCATGATAGATTCATACCATGGAACACCACGACACTGCATAAGAGGAGGAGAACACTTGTGTGTCCTCATACAGAATGAGCTCCAAGATACAGTGTTACATGAAAAAAGCAAAATGCACAATACATACATCGTGCAACTCTTTGTACAAAAGGGGGGAGGAACAGAGTATAAATTTACTGGCCAGTTCATAAAATATCTCTATAAAGATAAATACACCTAACAGTGGTGTCGGTGGGAGAGCACCCGGGAGGGTGGGGACAGGAAGGAGACTATTTGCCATGAGTAATTTCTGTATGTTTTGAACTTTGAGAACAGTTCATTAATTTTTTTAATTAACTTTATGAGTAAAGGAAAAAATAAGAAATAAAAATCCGTGCTTGGGGTTGATGGAGGGACTGACTGCAAAGGGTGGTGACCAAAATGCTCCGATCTTGACTGTAACAAGGGTCCCCCAGGTGCAGGCAGACGTCAGACTCATTGAATCGCACTCTGCAAACGGGGAAGGTACATCACACCTCACAAAAGCGAAGAAACCGTGCACGGGCTTAAAGATAGATACTCAACGCCCTTTATCTGTGTTGTGATAATAACTTTTAACAACTGGAAACAGCCTACTCTCCAAGGTCATGAGGCTGGTTGGGGACTGGCCCGATAAACTGCAGTGTATGTTCTCATGGAATAAATAGTGTGTAAATATTGACAAGCATTTCTACAGACAGTTTGTAATGACTTGAGAAGAAAGTTTAAAGCAGTAAAAGTAAGTCTATCCCAATGATAATAACTCTACTTATTGAACATCCACCATTTACTGTGAAGCTACTTGGTGTATCTGATCTATTTCTTGTAAGCCTCAGCACAACCCAGGAGGCAGGTAGAACCACACTGTTTCACTCACAAAGAAACAGATTCAAAATGATTAGGGTCCATTAGCCATAAGCAGGGGAGCCACTGTATCCCCAAATGCTCCACCCAAGTCTGTGCATACTCTCCTTAGCACACCTCCATATTGTTTGCACACCTCCACATTTTCTGCAAACCTCCACATTGTCTGCACATCTCCATATTGTTTGCACACCTCCATATTGTTTGCACACCTCCATAACTGTTTACACAACTCTATAACTGTTTATACACCTCCATAGCTGTTTGCACACTGTCACAGTTGCTAGCACACCCTCACAATTGCACATATACGTGTAACTCTCACAAATGATCCCCAGTTTGCAGATGAGGCTGCTGAGGGGCTGAGCCAGCACTGAGTTTCCATGTTTGTACCCACCCCATTACACGCCCCTCCCAGGATGGACTTAGTTTCTTGGAGCCGGGCAGGCAGGAACCAAGGAGCACTGTATAAGAAGCCCTCTCCACACCCTGTGTCACTAACAGGCCTCCTGCCTTCCTGAGACCTCGAATCCCCCGCCCTTCTTCTCCCCTTACGGCTCCTGCAGGAGCGGTGCACCAGCTGTGCCCTCGAGTGCAGAGCTCTGAGGGGCTGAGAAGGGCCAGCCCTGGGCAGGGCCTGAGGGGTGGCAGGTACCTTTTTCTCCCGTGGGGCCCACTCTTCCAGGCCGTCCCGGTGCGCCTTTGTCTCCCTTCTCTCCAGCATCCCCTGTGGAAGAAGTCACATGCATTTAGGACCTCGTTCTGAGCACAGGCTTCCAGTGTGATATGTGGAGGAATAACAAGGAGAAAGCTTCTCACCCTGTCTGTGCACCAGCCGGGCTCCTTGGACTTCCTCTCCCCTCCCCGGTCCCCAGGGGTTTCACCCCTTCCTCTCGACCTTCTCCCACCCCTTGACCTCTGTTGCAGAAGGCACTCAGGTCTCTCTGCCCCAACTCTTTCATGGGATCCTGCTTCCTTGCCCTACTTCCTCCCTCCAGGAATGGATTTGTCCCTCTCTCCAATTATCCTCTGGGCTGGCTCCCAGTCTGCCCTCTGGCACCAGTGGTCCCCAAGACCCACTCTAACTGCTCTGCTGCCCCTCACTGCCCAGATGTCAATATGAAGAGAGAAAGCGTCTCAAGTCTCCTCCCATGGCCGAGTGTCCCTCCAGGCCTCTCCCTGCCCCTATCTGGCTGATACACCTGGGAAGAATAAACTTGGGTGCTCGTATCAGCATCCCCTCATCCCTTTAGCATAAGCCCCTCCACCCAGAGCTCTCACTCCTGCTCAGGGCCAACCTAATGGATTTTCCCCAGAAATGAGTCTCTTCTGCAGACTTTCCTCGTTCTGGTGTTGACACACTGATTCTCCTCAATTCCAAGACCTCATCGGATACGTGCAAGCATCTGCCCGGGTCTTGGGCAGAAATCCAGCCTGCCGCTTCCTCCGGGTCTGTGTCCCAGCACTCGGGGCCTGCTCGTCTGCTTCTCTGCAGAGTTGAAGCCGCATGGACAACAGAGCCTGCCCTCAAACTGCTCAGTGCAGGGGCCAAGGATGCAGAGAAACAGTGGGGACACTGAGAGAAGTGATACGGGGTGTGTGGTAGGGGCACAGAGGATGGAGACCTGAGGGGGGACATGAAGGTCCCTCCCTGTCCCCTCTACTCTAATCCACACCAAAATGGTCTTCGTAAAACAGAGATCCGAATCTGTTGTTTCCCTTCTCAAAAGACATTCAAAACCACCAACAGGCTAAATGTAGTTATAAATAATGTCCCATTTTTAAGACCCTCCTTGATAGGTCTTCTCCTGGACCCCAGGTCTTTTCTTACAGGGTCCCTTCTCACCTGCCCTGGTCATCGGCCCACCTGTCCAGGTTTCACCTTCTCACCGGACTGTCCAGTAAGCTTTTCCTGACTCCCTCACTGGATCACTCTTGTCTCCGGTGACTGGGATCCTGTTCCCTATCGCAGTCATTTTTATACGGTTTCTTCTGCTTAACTGTTGTGCTGTTCCTCTATGAGTGTGTGTGTGGATGCTGATGTGGGGCCAACGTACCTTCCCGGTTCTGCACAATGCAGGCCAACATTCAAGTAAACTTTAGTTCTCTATAATTCTCCATCACACCTTCAGCTGGTGAGAGACTCAACTGACATTACAGATTCCCCAAACTGATAATCTGGCCTAAAGGAGGGACATTCCATTTAAACAAAGAGAAAAGCAAAGTGAGTGCCAACAAAAACTAGAAGACAGAGCTGGCATATCCCTGTCATCCCCCTGCCACAGCTGTGATGGCTCCATTGAGCACCTGTTAAAGGGTGGGTTGACTCCTGTGGGTTGACATATGCTCAGCACACACGCATGGCCCTTGAATCTCTGGGTAGTTCTCAATTTTTTTCTTATCTTTTTAAAAAGAAAGGAAATTATGACAATAGCAATGCTTGGAGAAGCATTGATAGTCTAGCAAGAAATACCAACTAACAGAATGAGCTCACCATCAAGAATCAGCATTTGAGGAACACCAACATCATGAAAGAGAAATAACAACAGAGCAGACAGAACTCACGGGGCAGCCAGAATCTGAGTCTGAAATAAGAGACTGAATATCCTCATAAACACAAGAGAGAAAACAAGAGTAAACAACCATGAAGAAGAACCAACTAGAGATCCTGTACATGAAATTAATTTTTGAAATAAATCGCTCTACAGATAGGCTGAGTAACAGGATGGCCAACGATAAAAGCTAATTCATGAAACAAAAGACCAGGATGAAGATTTTTTTCACAATGCAGCACTAAGAGATAGGGAACTGGAAAGCTTTGTTTAGTTTGAAGTTACCAAGTTGAGACTTGAAGAAAAACCCCACAGATTCCAATATCCATCTTATAAGAATTCCGGAAAGGGAGACTAGCCATTTGCAGCCTTAATAGCTGTGAAGATTCAGTAGCTGTGACTTCCCGGTCCTATGGAAAGGCATGAAAGAACACAATGAAAGTGCCCACAGAGCACCCGAAAAATGAGGGGAAATAACTTAGACATGTCAGAGTCACATTGCAGAACATCAAGAAGAAAGAGAAAATTCATAAGCTATCCAAGAGGAAAAAGAATTTTTTAAAGATTGCATGCATATGAATGAGAATCAGATTGACAGAAGAATTCTCATTAGCAACACGGGATACAAGAATAAAATGAGGCAATAACTTCAACAAAAGAGCCATAATTTAGATTGAGAGATCAGAAAAGTCCTCTCTGATGAACTGGCTTTTAACTGAGACCTGCTGAACAAGTAAGATGCAGCCAGGCAAAGAGTAAGGAGAAAGTGCTCTGAGAAAAGGGGACAACACCTGCCCAGGTGAGGTGGAAAGAGACAGGAAATGGCTGGTCTGAGGGAGCCCACGGGCACTAGGAGAAGACAGCACTCCAACCTCATGCTTAAGGACCATAAAGCCACCAACACACTTTATGTAGGGAAATAAAAAGGCCCAATCCATGCACAGGGGAGAAAAGTAAGTATACTATTGCAATAGTCCAGGCCACCGGCGAGTGCTTATTCCCGCCTATGTACAGCAGTCTGCTCCCATGGCCCATCTCCGCCACGGGACTGGAAGTTCCTTGAAGACAGTTCACACCTCGCCCAGCTCTGGGTCTCCCAGCACACGTGGGAGAGGCCTTGACCACGCAGGAGCTCTGTCAAGACTGGTAGAAAATTAACACTAAGCATACCCGCTGGCTTTTCTTCTGTTGGTTAAGATAACTCCTAGAGTTTACACACGGTGTTCACTTATTTCCCGAACTGAACCTCGCCCCACCACGAGAGGCGGGGATCATGTCCACTCTGTGGATGGAGACCCGGGCCAGGAGAAGCAGCGATGTGCCCAAGCTCGGAGGAGCAGGCACACCAGCTCCGGTCTTGACCACACGTCCCTAGGGCATCAAAACCTTAATTACAGTCCGACTAGGAGAAGCAGACCATCAGTTAACCTGCACTACTCACCCTACCTGGCCCTCCTCTCAGAAGAGGAAGCATAAGAACAGCACTTGTCACGATAACTCCTGCCCATTTCCACCGCTTCCATGGGCCCGCCTCTAAGCTGACCAAACAACTGTAGTTAGGATCTGAGACACAGAAAGCCCCTGAATGGCACCAAACATCACCTTGTGTCTCAAACTCTCCTTACTGAAGCAGGAAAGAGGAACAAGACGTTAATAAGAATAATCAGACTTTGAAGAGTGGGACCCATGGGTTCTCCTTATATCTCTCAGCTAATCAAAAATCCACTTATACACCATTCTCCCGACGGATTCTGCTAAATGGATGTTTGATCGTATCAGCAGGGGGCCAATTGTGTTCCAGCCAGCGCTGGGTGGCGGGCACCCTGAACCCCTCATTGTTCTTGCGGGGAGCGTCCAGAGCCGGAGTCAGAGAGCCTCCTTAACCTGGCTCCATAAACGCCAGCCTCCAGTTCCTGCCTTTGATGAGGATGGAGAGACCTACGTCCTAGAAAAGACCGAGCTGGCTGTTGTTATAAAAAGTCAGGTGCTCTCCCTATCATTTCATCCTAATTTTGGGGAGGCGACACCAATGATGACAGATTGCCTCCCGGCTGCATTCTTGCCCGGGGACCTTGACCTTCTGCTTGGAGACCAGCCCCTGATGTGCTTCTTCAGAACAAAAGCGGTTTTCAAGCACTGTTCATATTTGGCAGGGCTTGAAATGTTCGCTGTCTGCTACTCCCAGGGGACATAAAGATCTATGCCCCCGCTGGTAATCACTCTCAGGTAGCATTTCTATAAACCTCTCCACTCAAAAATTACATGCATTCCGTAATGTACGCCCAGGCAGCGCAATAGCCTTTCCCATGTCCTTGTTCTTTATCAGTATTGATTTGGGGCAGATTTACTACATCAGGTTCTAAATGACAAGTTATTTCTCTACCAGGAGAGGCTAGCATTCCAACTGTCTAGCTCATTAACGAGCTGCTCTCTCCTCTCTCAGGGAAACAAAGAACACGTGGCTGGTGCTGCCTTCTCGCTTGCCTCCCTGCAAATCACAGCAAAGTCGATGAGCAAAACGCTGCCGCCGAGATTGCATTTGGGGTGATTCTCGACCCACGTCTGTTAGTGCGGAGCGCGAGATAATTTGGTGACTTGCAGCCGGGAGAGGAAGGGCCGTGGAGGTTCCTCGACTCTCATGACACCCGCTTCCACAGCTAAACAAAGAAGTCTGCGAGCAGACGTCACCTCTGCCAAGCACCCGGCTGCAAATGCCACAGCACGCAAGAGCGGCAGGTGTTAAGAGAGGGAAGACACAGAGGCCGACAGCTTATCCTGTAGAGGAGGAAACAGGCCTGGCAATGGCACATTTCACAAGAGCGAAATTCCCAAATGCACGAGTCACTCAGGTCATGTTACTGGCTTTACCAGTGTTGTTTTAAATTAATGTGATAAAACCTATAAGAATAACTATGCCCTTTCAAAATTTCTGAGCAGCCAGCTTGCTAACATACATAAATGTTTTCCTACCTATAACCAATTTTTTCAGCTACTAAGGGAAGACTGTTTTTCCCATCAAAATGAGTTATTCTCTCCAAATGCAAAGACAATGTGTTATTATTAGCCCTGTAATAGCAAATGAATTTCTTCTCAAGAACCAACACCAGTCAGTGGATAAAGGCTGCCTGGAGTTGTGTTGAGAAAGACTCTGAAGCCCAGCGTGGACCCCGCAGAGGAAGTACCAGAATCTAAGGGCGGAGGAGGAGGCCTGTGTGCTGTGTTGCCACAGACCACATGCCACCTCCACATTCGGGTCTTGAAGGAAATGGGCAATAGCTTCTTCCTCCTGGGCCGAGCCTGGCCCTAGTCGGATCTCAAGAATGCTTGTCTAATGAATGAATGGAGACCATTGACGTGCCTCTTTCATCTTAAAGCAGAGCCAGTACTGTACATTATTATCTCCACTGACTACTGCAATTCCTGACACATCAGATGTAATAAATCCCTTCACAGGCCACTCTGGCTCATTCTGGTCGAGTGTGTGCCGGGTGGAGACCTCGTCCTTTCTCTGGTCCTGTGCGTGGCCGGCGCACACTTAGTGGTTGGTGAGCCCGTGTCAAGAAGAGGGAAGTTGGAAGGGAAGCCCATTGTCACCATGTGCGCTGAAGCTGGAAGTGATGGGTGAAGCCCATTCCATGTACCACGCGATGCAAAGTCACAACTCCCCGACCCTTACTGGAAGAATGTGGAACAACCTATGGATGGAAAAGGTCCTCGCATTTCTGCGCTGCGGGTTCCCCCTTCTCTCTGCTGCCTGGGGCATTACACCTTGTGAGCGTCACAGGATCTCTGCAAGGTCGGAGACTGATCTGCGAACCATGTTTTACAAGTAAAGACGATTCCAGAGAAGCGAGGCAGCATTCGTTCACTCCCCCCACAAGGATGAGCTGAGCGGGACCAGGCGCTGAGCAGACACCTCTCAGGCCGCACACAGAGGGCGCAGGCCAAGCAGGGCCTCACAGCAGCCACCGCCCCGTCCCACACTGTGTACTGGCATGGGGGTGCGGAGCCAAAGGAAGGGGCTCCTTCTTCGATACTAATCTGTTCACTTTGCAGCAGACAAAAATCTGCATCCTCCTGAATTGCTATTGTCTGGAAGCCCCAGACTTGCTTTTTTGCCATAAATTTCTCTCTTCTACCCTCCCCTGCTGCCCAATCTAAACAGAGGAACAATGAAATCCCTCCACTGAAGAAAGGGGGCTCTGTTTCTCATCAGCATGCTCACATCACACAGAAGGAATTCATGTTGTCACCATGTTTCTACGTCAGAACAAGACGTGCAGTTCTCACCACACACACAGAACGGTAACCACGTGAGGGGACAGATGTGTCATCATTTCACAGTGTATCTGTATAGTCAGTCATCACACTGTACACCTTAAATATAAGTATACGGCAACTTGTATTTGTCAATTATACCTCAATAAAGCTGGAAATAAAAAAGAACAAGACATCCAGATTTTAAGGGCTTTAATAAAATATATTAAGAAGTTTCTCTACTAGAATTGTCCCTTTGGTATTGACAGACTAGAGTGAAACTAGACTTATGAACAACGCTGCCACTTAAATCCGGGGATCTAGAATGCGTGCTCCACAGCACGTGGTCTGCATCTCATGCACAGCCCCAAAGCGTGCCACACAGCCTCCACACTCCTTGGGACCGTGTTTCGTTCCCCTGCTGGAGAATAACCCCTTGGAGAGCAGGGTCCAGTCGGATTCGCTGGAGGCCCTCTCCTCTAAGGCACCTGCGCCCTGTCCTGTTCACACTCAGTCAGTATGTGTGAAGGGACAAATGAGAGTCACACCAAGTCAGCTCCCTGTGGACCAGGCTTTCTCCTGGCAATTTTAGCGGCTCATCTCTGACTGCAACACAGTGTTCAGTGGTGAGAAATCACTGATAAGAAGAGATGCAGTGTCCCTGGGAGAGGAAAGAACCCACGAGGCCTCTGCAAAGCATGCGACCCAGAACAAGCTTGAAGCCTGGGTTCGGCAGAAACAGTCACCGATGCAGATTTTGAAAAGCGTCTTCTCAGAAGTGCCCTCAAGATGTGCTTGACAACCCAGAGATATCTGAATATCAATACTGTCCTAATTTTATATTTAAACTGTGAATATGCTAAACTGTAGAAAACCTGGACAGTTCTCTTCAGGAGCTTTTTTAGACACACACAACTCTACACTAAAAGATAACCACCACTGTTAACATTTCAGTATATTTCCTTCTAGTATTTTTCTCTATTTCTATGTATTTGTATATTTTTAATGGAATTACGAAGGGACTACTTAAAGTTTTGTATTAGCTTTAGGATGTACTGAATCTCTCTGTAACAATAAATACACCTTTAAACCATTCTCTAAAATCTCCTCCTTTGGTGTGTTTCCCAGGTTATTGAAGATTTGTTCTAGAGTCAGGAGCCGTGTGCTTAGGACACCTAAGTGATGTTGGGAGCAGAAAACAAATGACCGTCCAGAGTGAACGACTAACCTCCTCTACCTGCCAGTGTGTGCTGCGGGAACACTGCCACCATTTAATTCTCAGAACCCTGAGCCTGTACCATTTTCCCACTTTGACTGATGGAGAGACCGAGGCTGGGGAGGGCAGGCGACTTGTCACATTATGCAGCTTGTACATGGTGTACAATGGCTCGGACCATTGTATCTCAAAGCCTGCATCCTTCCCATTACCTGCATTACTCTTAAAAGAGGGGCCGCACAGGCACGTGAAGTCAGACCAGCACCCACGGGACCCGGGACAGATGGGTGGTTGCAAAGTCTCCCCATTCAGCCCTTCTGAAAAGCATCCAGAGAGATTTTCACCAACAGAATAGACAAGAGCTATGCACTGAAGGCTGGACCCCCCCCCACTCCCCCCATAGACACTTCAGGGCCCCCCTCCTGGATGCCAGAGTGGAAGGGGACGTTGAGGACCCTGGGGAGTCCACCGACGTCCGGGTGGGGAAGTGACTGCCACAGAGGAAAGTCCCGCTCTCTCTCCCACAGCCACGTTTTCAAATTCAAAACTGAAGGTTCCACTCACAGACCCACACCAGCCCACTACAAAGTACGGGGCCAAAATCCCTCTTCCATCAAAGCTTGTGAGTGAGCGAGTGGCACTCACAAGTGAGACAGTCTGAGTTTCTTCCAACATAATTAAAAATGTATAAAGAGGGTCAGCACACTTATTATAATTAAACACAACACCAGGAGGCTTGCTTGGGCTTCAGGATTGTCCTCTTGGCTTCCACACAGCGGAGTGGAAGCAGCCAGAAAAGACCTTCCCAACAGGGCTGTCCTCCTGGAGAATCTCCTGGCCATCGTCGCTGACTTCCTGACGACAGTCCTAACGCTGGCCGCCCTGATCACCCCTAGAGCGGCTCCTGCTCACCAAGGACCCTGGCCCGGGCTGCCCTGGCTGTGCCCACAAGGCCTGACCTGTGGATGACCGGCTCTGCCTTTGGCAACAGTCATCTTCACTGCAGTGGACAACGCCTAGATGAGAGTCCACTTCTCTCCAACACCTCCGTGAGGGGAGCCTGCCGTCTTCTCACAAAAGGCCCGTTTGGCAGAGGCTGGGCTGGAGGGGCCCCCGAGTTGGGGGTGGGGGAAAGAATAGATTTGGGGGATGTGGGAGGCAATGTGTGCTGAGTCCTAGGCCGGCCCCTCCGCAGCCCTGCCTTCCTGCTGTTGGAGCACACGGCCCAAGCTCGCCCCACATGGAGGCGCCCTGTCCCTGTCTTGAAATTCTTTATAACGTTTGCACAAGAGGCCTACACTGTCATTTTGCACCGGGCCCCTGGACTTATGGGGCGGGTCCTGCCTGTGGGTTTGGAGTCTCTTGCCTGTGCTTTGTAGGACCCAGGGGCCTTCTCAAACGAGAGGCCACTCTGAGGGCTCAGCGACGTCCCCTGTGCTGGTGCCCACCCAAACTCCTGTCTGCAGAGCTAGCTCTTCCTGCAAGTAAACGATAGACAAAGCAACTAGAGAAAAGATTTTCTGGTCTCTAAAAGAGGGAATAAAGAGCTCTCAGGAAGCAGCGTAGGAGCGCAGTCTTCTGTGTTGTGTGACCTAACGTGGCAAATTGCTGTTTCCCTGAGCCTCGAATGTCCTTATCTGCAAAATGGACCGATGAGATTGCTTCATTCTGCGGGTCACTTGAGGTGACATGGGCAGTGCCTAAACAAATGTCAGTTGCCTCTGCAGGGTCCCTGCAGAGGCTGAGCTGTCAACGAACAGCTAGCTCCAGAATGACAGGATTCCTCGGCCGAAGGGAGTGTACACACCATGTAGTCCAACCCTTGATTTTGCAGCTGGGGAAACTGAGGCCCACCGAAGTGGCAGATTTGCCCCAGGTCAGACCCTGAGCCAGCACTGGGACTCAGGACTCGGGGCGGCCCCTGTGTCAGTCACACGTGGGCTCCTCACCCCGTCCACTGGCCACTGCTGGGGAGAACCTGGCGGAGGAGGCCCAAGTCGGAGGTTACCTTTGAGGCCTGGAACGAGAATCTGCACAGAGCAGGCGTCGTCCACCGTCTGCTGAGGATGTCCAGACGGGAGCAACGACAGGAAGGCCAGGCCGATCAGAGCCAGACCCGTCTTCATAATGAGCGCCCGCAGGACACTGACTCCTGAACGAAGGAAGGGATAAACAGTGACGGGAATTCCGAAAACCAGCGACAGCGAGTGACAGTGTGCAGGCCACAGCCGGGCTCGCAGCCACCCCTGTGGGGCCAGGGCGCTCAGTAGCATTGTGGGACCTCTCCCATTGATCTGGTGTCTCTCTCACTCATGTGCAGATTTAAACCTGCCCCGAGAACTTTCCTTTGCCCGGCTGAGACAATGACTACCACCTCACGAGATGATAAGCCAGATTCCTTTCTTCTACATCTTTATCACTAATATTTAATACATACAAAGGCATGTTTATAATTATAGGAAAACTGTGATGCTTAGCCATAAAACACATGCTGGAGAGCCAGCCAGCTTCACAAGTCAGGTCTCGCCAAGTGCTGACGTCCCTGGGGGCCAGTCCCACCTAACACCCCTCCCCAGGAGGAACCACTCTCCTGAACTGTGAACTTACCATTCTCTCCCTGTTTCTGAAATAGCATCACAACGCATGTATGTATTCTTAAACCTTATACTGTCTGGTTTTGCGCTTTACAAGAGAGCATATCACACTGTGTGTAATCTTCTGTGACTTACATTTTTTACTCAACATTCTGCTCCAGGATTCACCCATGGTGCTACATGCAGCTGTAGCTTATTGATTATCTAATTATATTAATACAGAAAGCATTGATGTGGGATGGAGTAGGAATTGGAAGGGACAGGAGGACATAGCCGCATCACTGTGGGAAGCAGGCACGCTGATTCTCCCGCGTGGGCCAGTGAGGAAGTCTTGGCAGTAGCACGCAGAGACCCACCGTATGGGACTTTGATGTCTGTCTACAGCAGAGTGAATGGCATAGAACTCGGGGACAGCTGTGCATCTGGCCATACCAGTGCCCTGGCCAAATTGCATCTCCTTGGTCAGCCTGTTTCCTCATCTTAAAGTAGAGGTAAGACCCCTAGGGTTATTCTGAGGAAGAACGGTGGTGATGCATGGAGCTGGGCATAGCACCTGGCTCGTGGCAAGTGCTCACCCAATGACAACTTTCATATTACTGTTATCACAGGTTGTGGGGTGGCCCCATGGCCAGCAATAGCTCCCAGACAAAGGAAAGAGCAGGAAGCCAGAGTGTCTAAACTGAAATGCTCTGCACTCCCTGTAAAGTGCTCGTGCTTTAGCCAAGTTGGCCATGAAATGGGCACAGGTGAAAACTGTTTGCGTTCTGCGACATCCTGTAGTGAGGACCTAGCTTCCCTATGCGTGGTCACAGAACTCACACTGTAAAGGGCAGGGGATGAAGATGAATGTTCACTGGACTGGGTGATGATAGCCCAGTATGATACCCCACTGAAATTAGCACATCTTTCATTGCACAGATCAGGAAACCAAAGATAAGAGAAATTAAATGTCTTGTCCAGCATTGAACAACTAGTAAGTGGTGAAGATGGGATTGAAACCTGGGTCTTCCCACTGCTGGTGACTTCTTTCTTCATTCTGCCCAACTGACAGCTTCCCGTGCATCAAAGTAAGGGCCTGTCCTCCTCCTTATATCATGACAGTAATGGGCTTTTATTTTGTATTATTTTATGTTTGGTGGAGAGAAAAGGAGCCGATATTTACTGCATACAAAACATGAACACATATCTTATTTAATTCCCAAAACCCCTTGTGAAGTATATGGTTCCTCATGTAAAGATGACAAAGATGAAGCAGTGAGAGGTTGAATGGTCAGCCACACACCACAGCTGGACTGTGAAGCTGGCGCTCTGGCGCCACCCGCCTCTCCACACTTCTGCTGCCTGTCCTCACTGCCTGCTCACCTGTGCTGACACAAATATTAGAACTATAAGGAAAAGTAAAAGAAAGAGCAAATTCACCTGCAATCTAGGACCCCAGGGATGAGCTTTGCCCCTTTCATTCTCCTTTATCGGCTCAGCCTTGGGTCCATGTGCAAGTAATTTGTACTGGAAGCAGGCAGACGTATGCACCGCAGTTCGTACAGAGCCCCGAGCACTCAGGGCCTGGAGTGTGGCAGGCACTAAACTGAGTGAGTGAACAAACGAATGAGTGAACGAATGAATGAAGAGAGGTTCACGACTGCACTGCAGGTATAATCTGATGCTCTTCTCCTGCTAACTGTTCTTCCATGGTCCTAGAGTGTTTATCACGCCTGATGTCCACCAGTATTCCCAGGGCCAGCTCCTCGGACACATGACCCGTGCAGACCCATGAGGGAGGTACACACACAGAGAACCCGGCAATGGGATTATCCTGCCACTGTCACAGTCCTGTAATTCCTAATAGTTTTGGAACAAAGGGGCACCTCAAAGTTTGTAGCCAATAAACTGATCATTGCATTGTGTTCTTAACCATAATGAACTTAGCTGCTGCTTTAGCAGTAAATATTTTGGTTCTTTCCAGGATATAGCTCTTAAAAGTAATGAAAATGTTATACGTTAATTATGTCTCAATTTAAAAAGTCATGATAAACACCAGCTCCACCTACTTTTGTGCTCAGGCCAATGGACACTTGCTCCTTGGTATTTGTTGGAGGCAAACTGACTTCAGATTTTTTTAAATGTCTTCAGTATCAAAAGCTAACATGGGACTTTCCTCTCTAGCTAGACATGATTGGGTCAGGAGACAACCACGTCCTTTAGCAAGACTTACTGCTCTCACACTGTGGACATCTCAAGAGTGGCTCCAAGGAGGATCAGTTACAAAAGAAGGAGACGGAGAGAGGAGAACCCAGAATAAACTGAAGCTAGGACTTCTCATTCATTCTTCACTCATTCATGGACTCCGCTGCCCATTCATGTGTCTATGCCCACTCTGCCCAGGCCCCTCCAGGCCTGCCCTGAGGCGCCCGGCTCCAGGCCCCGCTCCATGGGTCCTGGCAGCAGAAATCAGGGTGGGCAGGCCCTGGGTGAGAGCTTGCTCCCCGGAGCCCTGGCTCTCTCCTGCCCTCTTAGAAGAGGAATGTCACTTTATAAACGGAGAAGCCACAGCTCCCCCAGACCTCTTAAAGAACAACATCCTTATCTCTGGGCCAGGGCCCAGGAGGCTCAGACCCCCCTTCAGTGAAGGAGGTTGGCTTTTCAGAGGGGAAAGGGGATTCAGTGTGGAATTCTTAGTAGAGATATAAGAATAAAATAGAAAATGCAAAAAAATGTGGCTTAATTTGCCACATACAATTGTACATTTTCATTAAATATCTACAGCAGTGCCCAGCATCTCACAGATACCATAAATACCTGAGGAGAACCGCATGCCTAGAAACACTGGGGAGCTCGGGTCTTACTGGCAAACACACCCCACCCCTGCCCTGCTGTTTTGCTTCCTATAGTGACAGTTGGGCCTCCCCCGTGGCTACAACACTGACAGATTCCCACCCCAATGGCATATATTTCTTTCTTTTTACCAAGATCACAAAGTAAGAAGAGACCTTTTCCCTGTTATTTTTTCCTAGCTTGATGCAAATCATCTGTCTGTTCTCTTATTTAGCATATAGATTTTTTCATAATTGTAAATAAAATCAAATAGCTGTGAAAGTTTGGGGCACTGCTCTGCCTACCACCAGGCAAAGTGTTTCCCATCAAATTGGAAGTCCAGTTATAACATCCAACAGTTTTAACACTTTATCTTTTAAATTCAGAACTACTGCCTAACTTCAGCCTAGCAGGGCAGCCAGTTCTAAGGGCCAGGTGTCAAGGCAAGTAAGGCCACCCTGTGACACTTTTGTCTCATCCAATTTTGGAGACTAAATGCCCCAACTCTGTGTAAGATGACCCTATTTGCCCTTGAATGTTGCCTTCTCAAGTCCTGCCTTTCCCCCACATCTGAGATTCCCAGTACTGAGCCCAAAACAGAGCGACTGGTCACTGAGCACAGATTATTGCTGTTGTCCATGTGGGTCCACCCAAAGGAGGTCAACAAGCCAACCTGAACCCTGCACTGGCTGCTCCATTGGTTGGTTCTGTGGCCACTTTTTACAGTGGGGCTGGGAATTAGGAAAAAAATTGCTTCACCTCTTTGAATCTATGTAAACCAAAGAGGGCTTGACTCAATCATCTAGTGACTGATAGAACTAAATCCTGCTCCTCAGTCGGCTCCAGGAATTTTCCACCATGAACTACTGACTTAACCAAACCTTGGAATTCCGGTGCCTGACTTACTTGACAGACTCAATCCTTTACCCAGATCTAAGAAGATTCCCATCTCCCCCTTCACCCCAGTTCCTACCTCTGGCTCTGTGTGGAATCTCGCCGTCCTATCTCAGAGTCTTCCCACTGGTGAACCCCCGTCCTGCTCTCCAGGGCTGCAGTCACCTGGCAGAGCGTCCCCCACCTGAGGCGCACACTAGGCGAAGGGGGCGTCCTGACGGTCGGGGGCCCGCAGGGACACTGCACCCAGGAGCCTCATGGCAGCTATTTACAGAGACAGCCACAGTCCACACACGCACAAGGCAGGCGCGGGCCTGGGCTGTCAGTGCCCAGCAAATCAGGCCGGGAGGCTGCAGTGTTATCTGCAAACCGCTTCCTGTTTGAAATACATCAGCTGTCCTGCCGAGGGTGGAGAGAGTGTGGGAACTCCAGAAACATCCGTGATGTCAGGGCTCTCCCAGAAGAGGAGGTGTGTGGGACCCTCCTGAAGAGGCCCTTTCTGACTCTTCACCCCAAACACCCCAATTCTGTCTCCTTTTTATCCTCTTTTTTTATATCTTTTCTGTTCTTCCCTTTCTTTTTTGAAAAAATAAGCATGAGTATTGTGGAAAGTGAGGAAAGTATAAAGAGTGATAATTATCACCTGGAATCACATCAGTAGGAACTAAATGCGGCTGGCACGTCCTTTCATTTCTCCCGCCTGGGGCTTCATTTCAAAAGCATTAAGTGTGTGTCTACTGCCTGTGGAGACCTCACCCCCGGTGAGACCCCAAAGTCACTCCACTCACTCAAGTTTCATTTAAAGATAATACATGCCAAAACATGTCTTTGTGGTGGGCTGGGCAGGTCCAGCCTCTGTGGAGCCTAACTCTGGTAAGATGTGGGTGCGGGACTTCTTTAAGAAAAAAAGATACACAAAATTATGATCATTAGAAGTTAGATTCAAAAGTAAATATTTATTTAGACTGAAAAGAGAAGTCATAACAAATTACAAGTGTAAAAACTGACAAATTCCACACACATTACAAAATCCATGAAAAAGAATGGATTGTTTATTAAAACCGCCTGACAATATAAATAAATTTGACAACTGAGAAGAAATGGACCACTTCCTGGGAAAATACAAACTACCACAATGGACCCAACGTGAAACAGAGAATTGAACAGCCCCATAACAATTAAGGGAACTGAATTTATGATTTGAAAACTCCAAAAAAGGACATCTCCAGGCCAGCGAGTTTCACAGGAGAAATCTACCAAACATTTAAAGAAAAATTAACACCAATTCTAACACCCCTCTCCCAGAAAATAGGAGGGAGCACTTACCAATTTGTTTTATGAAGTTAGTGTTACCCTGATACCAAAACCAGACAAAGACAGTACAAAAAGGGAAAACTATAGACCAATAACCTCATGAATATAGATGCAAAAATCTTTAACAAAATATTAGTGAATAGAATTCAGCGACATATAGAAAGACTTATAACCTATGACCGAGTGGTGTATTTCAGGGACGCAAGGCTGGGTCAAGATTCAAAATTCAACCAATGTAATCCACCATACTAACAAGCTAACAAAGAAAAATCACATGATCCTATCAATTGGTGCAGAAAAAGCATTTGACAAAATTCAACCCCTTTTCATGACAAAAATTCTCAGGAAAATAGCAATACAGGGGAACTTCCTCAGCTTGATTTTAAAAAAACCTACACCAACCTGTCATACTTAGGGAAAAAGCTGGATGTCTTCCTCCTAGGGTCAGGACAACCACTGTCACCACTCTTACTCACCATCGTGCTGGAAGTTCCAGCAGTACAAAGGCCACATAGGTCAGAATGAAAAAATGCAACAGGCTTGTTGTAGAAGACATGACTGCTTAGAAAATCCCAGGAGTCTACAAAAAACTCCTAGAACTATTAAATGAGTTCAGCAAGAACTCAGAATATGAGATAAACATACAAAAATCAACTGTATTTCTATATGCTGGCAATGAACATGGAGACACTGAAATTAAAAACAGTATCATTTACAATCTGTCCAAAAAAAATGAAATATTTCGGTGTAAATCTTACAACACGCATAGGACCTATCTGCTGGGACACAAAATGCTGATGAGAAAAATCCCAGATCTAAATAAATCAAGAGACACGTGTCCACAGATTGGAAGGCTCAACATACTGAAGATGTCAATTCCTCCCAAATTGATCTACAAACTTAACACAATTCCTATCAAAATCTCAGCAAGAATTTTTGTAGATACAGATAATTCTAAAATTTATATGAAAAGACAATGGAACCAGAATAGCTAAAACAATTTTGAAAAAGAATAATAAAGTAGGAGGACTGAGACCACCCAATTTCCAGACTTATTTATTATACAATGAACAGAACACTCACACAAACATACCCAATAAATTTTTTAAAAGATTGTTTTTATTGTGGTAAAATACATGTAACAGGCAATTTACCACCTTAATTAAGTGTACAGTTCAGTGGTATTAAATACATTCATAATGTCGTGTGACCATCACTACCATCCATCTCCATGATTCTTTCCATTTTGTAAAACTGAACCTCTGTCCCCATTAAACACTAAATCTCTGTCATCCCCCTCACCCCCTGGCAATCACCATTCCACTTCCTGTCTCTATGAGTTTGACTTTTCTAAGTATCTCATGTAATGGAACCATACCAGTATTTGTCTTTTTGCGACTGGCTCATTGCACTTAGCGTAAGGTCTTCAAGGATCATCCATGTTGTAGCATGTGACAGGATTTCATTCCTTTTTTTTTCTTTTTTTTTTTTGTGGGGAAGACCAGCCCTGAGCTAACATCTGTTGCCAATCCTCCCCTTTTTGCTGAGGAAGACTGGCCCTGAGCTAACATCTGTGCCCATCTTCCTCCACTTTATATGGGACGCCGCCACGGCATGGCTGACAGGCAGTGCGTCAGCGGGCGCCCGGGATCCGAACTCGCGAACCCTGGGCTGCCAAGCGCGAACTTAACTGCTGCGCCACCGGGCGGCCCCAGGATTTCATTCCTTTTAAAGGCTGAATAACATTCCATTGTATGGACATAAAACATTTTGTTTATCTATTCCTCTGCTAATGGACGCTTGGGTTGCTTCCACCTTTTGGCTATTGAGAATACTGCTGCTAATAACATGAGTGTACAAATATTTCAGTTCTTTTGGGCATATACCCAGAAGTGGAACTGCTGGACCATATAGTAATTCATCCAATTTTTAATTTTTTGTACCATTTCACTTTCCCACCAACAGAACACAAGGGTCCCAATTTCTCTACATCCTCACCAACACTTGTTATTTTCTGGGGTTTTTTTGATAGTAGCCATCCTAAGGGGTGAGAGGTGGTATCTCATTGTGGTTTTAATTTGCATTTCCCTAATGATCAGTGATGTTCAGCACCTTTTCATGTGCTTATTGGCCTATACCCAACTGGTTTTGACAAAGGTGCAAAAGCAATTCAATGGAGGGAAGATAGCCTTTTTTGGGGGGGGGGGCGGTGAGGAAAATTAGCCCTGAGCTAACATCCGTTGCCAATCCTCCTCTTTTTTGCTGAGGAAGACCGGCCCTGGGCTAACATCCGTGCCCATCTTCCTCTACTTTATATGGGACGCCACCACAGCATGGCTTGACAAGTGGTGCATCTGTCCGCGCCTGGGATCCAAACCTGCAAAACCCTGGGCCACCAACACAGAGCGCGCAAACTTAACCACTACGCCACCGCCACCAGGCCAGCCCCGAGATAGCCTTTTCAATACATGGTGCTGGAGCAAGTGGATATCCAGAGGCAACAAGATGAACCTTGATCTGAGTCTCACACCTTATACAAATATTAACTCAAAATAGATCACGGACTCAAATGTAAAACATGAGATTACAAAACTTTTGAAAAAAAGATAGGAGAAAAATCTTCAGGATCTAGGGCTAGGCAAACAGTTCTTAGATATAACACCAAAAGTACAATCCACAAAAGCAAAAACTGATGAATTGGACTTCATCAGTATTAAAAACTTTTGCTGTGAAAGCCCTATTAATATGCAAAGAGAAGCTTTAAAAGGGGGAAAATGTTCACAAACCACATATCTGCCAAAGGTCTTTTATCTAGAATATACAAAGAACTCTGAAAACTCAACAGAAAAATAACAATCCAATTAGAAAATTGGCAAAAACATGAAGCAACATTTAAACCAAGAGGATGTACAGATGGCAAGTAAGCACACAAAAAGATGTTCCACATCATTAGAAAAACACAAATTAAACTCACAATGAGATATCACCACACACCTATCAGAATCGCTAAAATTAAAAAGTGACAGCACCAACTGCTGGCGAGGATGCAGAGGAACTGGATCCCTCATACACTGCTAGTGGGAACATGGAACAGCACAGCTGCTCCGGAAAACAGTTCAGCAGTTTCTTAAAAAACTAAACACGTTAACTACCATGTGACCCAGCAATCGCACTCCTGGGCATTTATCCCAGGGAAACAAAGACTTCACACAAAAACCTGAATGCTGGGCCCGCCCGGTGGCGCAGCGGTTTAGTTCACGCTTGGCAGTCCGGGGTTTGCGAGTTCGGATCCCGAGCGCCCGCTGACGTCACTGCCTGTCAGCCATGCCGTGGCGGCGTCCCATATAAAAGTGGAGGAAGATGGGCACAGATGTTAGCCCAGGGCCAGTCTTCCTCAGCAAAAAGGGGAAGATTGGCAACAGATGTTAGCTCAGGGCTGGTCTTCCCCACACACACACACACACAAAAAAAAACCTGAATGCACATGAATGTTTATAGCAGCTGTATTCATAATAGCCCCAAACAGAAAACAACTCAGATGTCTTTCAATGGGTGAATGGTCACACAAACACCATGGACACTACCAGCAACAAAAGGAACAAACTACTGACACAGCAACACCTGGGCGAACCTCCAGAGAACTTGGAGAGAAAGGAGCCAATCCCACAAAGGCTCCTGACTGTAAGATTCCATTTACATGATGTTATTGAAATGACAAAGCTACAAGACGAACAATCTGGTGGTCGCCAGGGGTTGAGGAGAGGTGGGCGAGGGAAGTGGGTGTGGGTGTGAGAGCAACAGAGGAAAATGTCCTGTAACTCTGCACATCAAGGTCACTATCCTAATGGTGACATTGTACTGTAGTTTCACTAGATGTCACCATTGGGGAAATTGGGTACCCAGACTCTCTGTATTATTTCTTACAAGTGCATGTTAATCTACAATTACCTCAAAATAAGCAGCTTAATTTTTAAAAAGCTGCCTATCAGTCCCTTATATTTCTTCATTTTATATTATTTGGCTGCATATTCTTTTACTGCCTCCTCCCATGAAAATAGTTTTCTATAGAAATAGAAGAAAACTCAGTATTTTCCCTAGCATGGTTATTTGAATTATTACTGGTAATTTTAAAAACATTTATCCGCTTCATAAGCCATTATTTGTATGTCACATATATTTTTAGGATGGTAGTCAAATTTGGGAGAACCTCTATCAGATTTCCTCAATATATGAGTAGTTCGATTTCTGGCATTTCAAGCTTGGTGTTTGGTGCAGAAAGTAATCTGACTCTTTGACTTGACCACACCACTGTCCAGCCTGTAATTGATGACCTCTTGGTACACGGAAATCACTGGAAACCACTCAAGTTACATCCAAAACAAAACAATCCCAGGGGAACTTCAGTCCTGCCCCTACTCCCTGCTCAGGAGACATGTGGCAGCATTCTAGAGATATTCTTAGTTGTCACACTGTGGAGGGGGAGAGGGGTACCGGCTTTCGGGGGCTGGGGACAGAGAGGCTGCTAAACATCCTACAATGCACAGGACAGTCCCCACCACAAAGAATAACCAAGCCCCAAATCCCAAGAGTGCTGAGGTGGGAACACTTAGCCGGATCCCAAGATGCCCATGGCGACTCCACCACCACTCCACAGGAAGACTGAGACAGCAGTCTGAACTGACCGCATACCCACATCATTCGGGCGCATTCCCTCGGCCTAAACTTAACGCAAACTGGGGTGAAGGTTCAGCACCCAAGTGTCAGCGAGGATCAGCCATTCACTAATTTAGTCCTCACCACCACCCCTCAGAGCAAGACATTATTACTCTGCTTTAAAGTTCAAGAGACAGGGCAGAGAATTAGAGCACTTGCCCAAGACTACAGTTAAACAGGGATGTGCCAGACCAGAGTCCACCCTGAGCTGTCTTACCAAAGCTGTGCTTTCCAGACACCACGGAGCAAGCAGCCAGCTCTCAGTGAGCCTGTCCAAGGCCACTCCCTCCTATCCGCCTCTCTCCTGTCTCACAATTGACCTGGGCACTTTCCTTTTGTTCTGTGTCCTGGAATGTTAATAACCTGAAAATTACTCTCAGTTACAAAAATAAGTGATAATATTATACTAACTTGCCTATTTCAAGTAGATGGTAAATCAGAACCATTTTTAGATTATAAATGATGACACCAAAAAGTCTTCAGAAATCACTGGGTACTACTCCTCTGAGGCCTTCTCCATTTTCCCTTCTTCCCTTTTTTTTCCTTCCCTTCAGCTCTTTCTTGAAAGCACTGAAGTCAGGGCCATTGGGAACAGTCTTTTCCCTCACGAACTCTGACCCTCTCAAATAGCCTGGCCACTTCCAGTGGGTCGGGACAAGATCTGGCAACCTCCCGATTATTATTTACATTTCTCAGAGATAAGTGAGAAGTCTGGACAAAAGAGCCAGATCAAGCCCATCTGCCTCTGGATGGAATTTTCACTGGAAGTCGCACAGTCGTGTAGCCATATCTCTGGGACACTTTGTCCATAAGGACATTAACCAGGGGCACCCCTCCCTCCTCATGGCCAAAGGCTTCATTTGTGACAACACGGATGGACCTTGAGGGTATTACACTAAGCAAAATAAGTCAGACAGAGAAAACAAATACCGTATGATGTCACTCACATGTGGAAGATAAACACATAGATAAGGAGAACAGATTGGTGGTTTACCAGAGGGGAAAGGGGAGGGGGGAGGGCAAAAGGCATAAAGGGGCACGTATGTATGGTGATGGACAAAAGCTAGACTATTAGTGGTGAACACAATGCAGTCTATACAAAAGCCAAAGTATGATGACGTACACCTGAAATTTACACAATGTTATAAACCAATGTGACCTCAATTAAAAAAAAAAGCAAGTGCATAACCACACGATCACACCCATCAACAGGCCCAAAGTGAGTGGCCCAGTGAAGTTTCCTCATTCAGTGAGGAGAAGAGGATGAAAATGAACAGCAAGGGCAGCTGTAAAAGCTGGTAACATCACACAAGGAAGTGTGTGTGTGCGTGTGTGTCTGCGCATTGGGGATGTTCACACAAGGAAGGAAGAGTGTGTGCGCGCGCGCGCATTGGGGATGTTCACACAAATGTGTGTGTGTGCGTGTGTCTGCGCATTGGGGATGTCCTCAACCTCTTCAGAGTCCTTCCCAAGCCAAGACAAGGCTGTGCACCATGCATGGGATAAACGTAAGTCAAAGAAATAGATTTTGTGAGCCACAAGGAAAATGAGCCTTCTTAAGCACACTTTAGTAATTTGGAAGTCTAAGCTGTGCTGTTTTATAATTATCACTTTTGTATCTGTCTTGCCTACTGGGCACTGAGGACCTTGTAGGCCAAGGTTAACTTACTCCATCTTTCCATCCCAGGGTCTAACATAGGGTCTGGCATGTCATAAGCCTCAAAAGCATGTCTCTTCACAAGCTAACAGTAGCTGAATTGTACCCTCGTTTTTCCATTAGATGCTTTTGTTGCATCAAATGACTGCGAATCCAAATCTGACAGTGAAGACTGTAGCTGGAGACTGAGCAGGCCAGTTGCAAAGTCAATAAACCTGACACTAAAGTCATCAATACATAGTGACCACTAAATACATACCAGTAAAAACCCGGAACTAAGGAAGGGATGTTTCAGCTAAAAGACTTCATCAAAAGTAACATCTTTTCTGAAATACATCCATCAGACACACATAGCAATCTAATCTCTTCGCTTCCACAAAGACGTCCTTGACCTAAGACCCTCAGCTAAGAGCAAAGGACCTCCTAGCCACCTCACAGAACCATCTAACTCTGGAGCTAACAGGATTTTAAGAGGATATCTTATTCAGTACCCTCGTGTTATTGAGAGGGCACTGAGGCCCAGGGAAGTTACAGGACTTCAAGAAACCCACACAGCATGAAATGGAAAAGCAACCAATGAAAACACGAATAAAATTGAGAACTCCCTTTGTTCCATTCAGTGATGTAAGAGTTACAGAGTTGGCTCTTTGTCGTCTAGTTTTCCAGTATCTTTGAGATAATTCTCAGGCATTAACAATCACTGTTCATCACGGGGTTTCACCAATTCTTACTCCTCCTTTCAAAAATTCCATAATGGATTTGGTTTTCAAGGACAAGAAAGCTCACTCATTCTTCAACAAACATTTTTTACTAAGTGCCAGGCACTCTGCTAGCTACATACACCTTGACAGGTGACAGAAGTCGTCTGTATTGATTGATTTTTATTACCTAAGGTCAATGACTTCTACAATTAGGACCATTGGACTCGGCTGGTCTCAGCTAACCCTTCATTTTACAAATGAGAAGTGAGGTTCAGAGAAATGAGGCAACTCATCTAAGGCCATAGCTCTGATGCAGGAGCGGTCCTGTCCACCACTGGACCCCCTGACGAGTTCTAGGCATCAACCTACTGCAGTAGATTCAACTATGACTGGTGGTCAACATTGCTTTAAGCCCCTAGCTGGAATGTCTCAGGTACTGCAGGCTTACAAAATGCCAAACAAGAGCAGTTAGGAATAAAATAAGCAGAATGGTAACTGTTTATGGAGAATATTGGGTTCTGTCAATGATTAAAAACTGAGTAGGCTGTGATTCGTTCCATTGTCAAGGAGATGGCTAGGCTGTTTTAGGTGCAGACAGCACACTAGGTGAAATGGTAGCCTCATTTAAACATGTTCTTACAGAGCATAAACTTAAGTTTATCTGTGAGGAATTGCGAGTAAAAATGTAGAAGAGGCATTCAGAATAAACCTCATTATAATCACTCACCCACTGTTGCTGCTGCTATTGATCGTAGTGAGAATAATTCAACAGTTAAAAGGTTTAACAGCTTCTCCAGCAACAGTAATCCTAGTAACCAGGCCCATCTCTGATAACTGAAATGTCTCTATTTTCATCACTGTGGCTATATTGTAGTGTTATACATTTTTGTAAATATCAAGTCAAATACCTACTTTAGAGATCTAACATTATGCATCACAGTGCCTCAAAAAACCCAGAACATTCTACTACTGAGGGACTTTGCAACCTTGTGTACCTTCACCAGTTCTTTTACTATCTTGTACGAATCAGGGAGAAAAGGTTGGACTACTACATAACTAGAAGGGAAAAGGAAGATTTAAAAACAATTACTTTCCCTAACAAATGCATGCATTCATTCTTGCAGGTCTGGGATCTAACCTTCCAAAATATTCTATATATTTAAGTTTCTCTTTTGACACAAGTTTGCTGAGGAATATTGTGGTGACAATATTCAGCACTTTGTTTTGCACCCCATCAAGTAAAATTTTTGAGCATGTTATCTCCAATGTGTGTATAGTTAACATATTACAGAATGCACAACAATACTGTAAGTGTATGGATGTTGTTATAAAAACAGAGCAATTTTAAATGGATAAAAATAGTAATGATACATAAGCCTTTTTGTTCACCAAAATACTAACTTTAG
Organism: Tapirus indicus; assembly: GCA_031878705.1. Taxonomy (NCBI): domain Eukaryota; kingdom Metazoa; phylum Chordata; class Mammalia; order Perissodactyla; family Tapiridae; genus Tapirus; species Tapirus indicus. Next base: position 2,974,198 of record CM062923.1, on the reverse strand, counting down.
TGAAAGCAATGTGACTGACTCAGTTTTTTAAATCTTGGTTTAATATTTTGTGATACAGCAATTTAAAAATGGTTCTAAGTTTAGTTTATTTTGATACTGGGTTTTAACAATTATCACAGCTAAAAAGATTCCTAATATGTCTAGAATCTGCTTCAAAAATCCCCAGCAAAAACCTCCGGTATTAGTGAAATGTTGACAAGTGCTGACGCTTGTGGGAGGCGCACAGTTCATGACACTGTGCTGTGACCTCTGGGTGGATATGACAGAAAATTTCCAGCAAAAGATTTTTTAAAAGACCCTTTAAAAGATAGATACAAAAGGAACATTGCTTCCTATTCAGCAATTGTACGAAGCTTTTGTTGAAAGCAACCAAAATTCTCCATCTTTGCTGGTACTCTGGTAGTCTTTGTTCCTGTAAAGTAACTGGAAGGTATTGCATACTTAAATTTCTAACAAATGAATTCAAAGGCAACTGAAAATCTTCGTCATAGTTTTCAATGGGTTAGACTATCCTATTTCCAAGTTTCTATAGTACGCAAGTATCTTACAGGTGACACATTACTTGTACCTAAAATGGAAACGTTTCCCAATGGCCATCTTAAAATATATTCACAAACAAACTAGTTTCAAAAGCAACTGTTTTCTCACATGTTAAAATTTCTTTTCTTGGAGATGGATTTTTTGCTTTGATGCCTACCAGGTATACCTACTGATAAGACACTGGGCATCATAGAAAAATCAACAAAATCAGAATACTGTCTTAAAAAAAAATCCCTAGGTTTGGCCCCACAGCCTAGTGGTTGAGTTCAGCACGCTCGGTCTCGGCAGTGCAGGTTGTTTCTGGGCATGGGCCTACGCCACTCATCAGCAGCCAGTGTGGTGGCGTCCCACATACAAAATAGAGGAAGATTGGCACAGATGTTAGCTCAAGGTGATTATTCCTCAGCAGAAAGAAAAAAAGCCTAACATTCTAGAATAGCCTGTAAATCTTGTTTCCCACAGACTGACCGGTGAACCTGTGAATACCAGCAAGTTTCATAATCACTGCCTATCTTATTCAAAGATTCAACCCCTTAACGTAACCCACAAAACCCTGTAACCGGGTACTTTTAACAGCATTATTTTATAAGCTGAAAACAGGACTGAACGTGTTCATCAGCTCCTCCGTACTGTTTTTCATGTCACATCCTATAACTTAAAGCTAAGAAGCTTCACCTGTCTCCTCTCCTCAGGCTCGTCCTACAGGCCCCCTTTGGAGAGCAGCTCCAGACCCTGAAACTCCCAGGTTATGGAGCCATGGCGGCTGACGCCAAAGGCTTAACAAGTGCAGTTTAATGAAGCACACACTTAAAATCCCTGGCACTACTCAGCCACTTCTTTATCAAAAAATTCAGTATCTACTGTTTTAGATGTAAAGTAGTAAAATCTCATTTTACAGATGAGAAAATAGGCTCAGAGTGGTGACACCCTAAGAACACTCCATTCCTAGGATTTGCTCCTAAAGTAAAAACATACATCCACCTATAACTCATCAGATCAGTTTCCAGTTTTACGGGCACAAAATTTGAATTTTCCTCCGTTACGTTCATCTGGTATTTTCTTAAGACCAAATATATTCTCAACATTGTTGGAGACAACTGTAATTAAGACAAACAGAAAGCCTACTGCAAAGGCACAAAAAATGCAGAGCAAAAGATGGCTTCGTGATGGAGAAGGGTGAGGTGGGTTTGCAGCACATCATACAGGGCCTAAGAAAACCATACATTCCAAACCAGGAGCCGCCGAGCTTAATGTGACAGGGACTAGTAGGGCATAGGCAGCAGGAATGAGGAAGGGGCAAACGGGCTTCTCTAAGGATAAAAATCAAGGCTCTTAGTGACTGCTTAAGCTGGGGGCCTTCCTCACTTACCCATGAACCAACTGAGGCCTCAGGCACCAAGCATGGGCAGCATCAAGAGCACTTATGGAAGGCTTAAAACATCTGGTATGCCCACACAACACACTCTCGCCTCTAAAACAGCATCAGGGGTCTGACGTCAGGCTCAACTCTCACAAGGCCTGACCCTCATTTGCAAAGAGGGAAAATAATACTGTTTCCCCTCACAGCTTACTGGGACTAAATGAGCTACTTTCCATATCGGGCTTACTTGGGGTTGCCTTCCTTAACAAAATTTCTTCACCCTACGTAAACAGGAAGGCAGGTCTTGCAAGGTAATTTTAAGGTTTAGCAATCCTTGAAAGCCACCTGGCACAAACAAAACTGCAGACCCTGCTCCACTCCCTGGGACAGTGCAGCCATCTCCTACTGCTCCAGGGCCCGTGCTTCCCTTCTCATCTCAAAGCCTCCAGTTTAGGACTGGAGAACCAAGGAGTAGAGTAGCTTCCCTACTCCAAGTTTACACACCACTTACAGTATATTAAAACCTATTGAATCATACTCTTACATTTGACTTTTTTTTTTTGGTGAGGAAGACCAGCCCTGAGCTAACATCCCTTGCCAATCCTCTTTTTGCTGAGGAAGACTGGCCCGGGGCTAACATCCGGTCCATCTTCCTCTTCTTTATATGGGACACTGCCACAGCATGGCTGACAAGCAGTGCGTCGGCTGGTGCCCAGGATCCAAACCCACAAACCCCGGGCCGCCAAAGCGCAAAATAAACCACTGTGCCGCCTGGCCAGGCCCCAACATTTGACTTTTTATTAAAGTCCATTTAAGATCTAAGATGAATTTATGTATGAAAACTCAATGCTTCTGGGAGAAGGGAAAAGGGGAGCTATTTACTGGGCATAGTTTCAGTTCTACAAGATGAAAAGTTCTGGAGATCAGTTTCACAACAATGTAAATATACTTCAGGCTACTCAACTGTACACTTAAAATGGGTAAGATGGTAAATTTTGTCTGTTTTTTACCACAACAAAACAAATTCAATGAATAAAACACTACTTTCTCATCAGATTTTGCTCTTGGAAAAAAACTTTCTTCCAAGGAACTATCCTTGGCCTGTTCTCAGGTCCTTCTGAAAGCTGTCTTTTCTCTCTCAAGCTGAACTATTTTTAAGTGTGGCTTCCCAAGAGACAGTTTTCCTGCTGGGAGCTGGGATGAAGGTTTATCCATATCCATATGTTTATCCATATCCTTTATCCATATTGCTGATACCTGTGTATTTTTAGGTTGAACCATGTGAAAAGTGCCAATATTCACCCTTTTGGGCAACTTCCTATGATTACAACTATTACTACATCACTGTATACAGTATATCCCTCACACGCATCAAACCTCCTGGCACAAACTTCAGGCACCCTCTGTTCAACATCGTCCAGCCTGTGGAGGAAGCCACTAGTAACGTAGAGTTGTGCATCCAGGTCTCTGAAATTTTGAAAAACATGCCTAAAACAGAATATTGTGAATGATCTTTTATTTAGTCATTTTTGTTTACAACTGAAACTCTGGAAATTCAAAATTAACATCCTTGCCTGTGAGCTTCTTATAAACACCAGAAAAAGTTTCAACCTACAAGAAAAGAAATAATATATCACAAAACTCTTAAATACACACATTCATCTTAAAGCCTAATGATTTTGTTAAATTGTGCCCTGTATGGTTTCTCTCCTCTGCAACCAGGTACTGAGAAGACAGTGAATACAGAGTACAAGCCCTCTGCAGTCCCAAGATTGGGGACAAGCTCATCTCCAACATCATGGGTCAGGACACTACACACTGTACCCAAGAGCTGTGCTCCTCTGGCCACACAGATGGAGTCCCTGGGGGCCCTTGGGGTTGTCCACATCAGTTATGCTTTACCAGGAGTGAACGAAAATAACAGTTCTCCCAGATTTTAACATCACCACCACTCTGCCCCTAAAGAATATACATCCTTACTAAAACTCAAACCATGGAATTACCTTGACTCCATTTTTCCTAACTTAAAAGGTAGAGAATTCCAATTTTTAAAATTCTCCCAATTTAAAACCTGACACAAAATCCAATGAGAAGTGCGCTAAAATACAGATGAAGAAAAGCTGGCCACTGAGTTAACAATTATTGGTTGGTGCTACATGGAGTAGCTTATGCTGCATTCTATCCTCATCTGCGTCCAGACCCTTCCATAAGAAATATGGCTAACCATTACCTTGTGTTCTACATTGTTCTGCTGTGCTTTATCCAGATGGACCTTTATAAGCCGGCTGCCATCCAGTTTCACGCGGATTCTCTTGCCCACAATTTCACTTGGGAAAACCAAGTCCTCCAGGATCGCATCGTGCACGGCTGTCAGAGTGCGGCTTAAAGAACATAGTGACAAAGTGAGAAACCTAGCAAGGCCTGCCCTCTTGTGAGCCCCAAAGGCACCTCTTAGAGTCAAAACTTAAATGATAAATTCCAGGTTCCTGAAATCAAATTAACACTGGTTGAATTTCAAATAGGCTACTTACATTTAAACCACACAGAACTGTTGCCAAACTAGAACCAGGTAACAAAAACACCCAATTAATTTATCTCAAAAACTAAGTATCTCAAATGTGATTACCTCACAAACCACACATACACCAAGCCATTATGAGTGATTATCTCCAGGGAATGGGAGACTGATGGACTTTTGTTTTTACACTATCTTTAGGTTTACCTTCACTTGTATGATATCTCCACTAAATCACCGCAGTAGCCTCTACTACTCTTGCTCATCTCCAAAACCACTCCCTCCAATGTTGTCAAATTAATCTAAAACACTGATGTGATCACGTAATTTACCTACTGAAGATGCCTCAGGAGCTCTCCTTGGCCTCCAAAATACCAGCAAAACTCCTCCTTGTTCTCTAATGAGGCAATATTCCATCCCAAAAGATCCTGTCCTATCACCAGCTCTATGATAGTGGCCCCTCCTAGGAAGGTCCCCAATTTTCAACCCATCCCATCACACCAACTGCCAGTGGAATCTTGCTCCTGAGTATCACTTCAAGTTCACAACCTATCTGGCTGTCAGATGACAAGAAGGTCCAATTAACTCCAAACTTTTAGGGTACCTGCTATGTACCACGAGAGGTCAGGAATGAGTGAATGAAGATGACAGTTCTAATTTTCAGTGTTTACAGAGCTACCTTGTATTATGGAAACATCTATGTCTTACTGACCTCTCAGCAGATGAGACACTACATTCTATTCATCTGTTTTTCCTGTCTGGCAGTTCCCATACACACAATAAATGTTTTCTAGGGGCTCTCAAGTGACTGCCAAGGCCTTATTGTTCCATGGCCACTCAAGGAAAGCCGTGGAAAGCAAGCTCAAGGAAAATCCACTTCCCAAAGCCTTCATCATCTTTCAGAAAGCAAAACACAGACAGCCCAAATGATCACTGTTACCCATTAATTAAGCATCTTCTTATTCTTACAGTACGAGGAAGGCATACAAATATGGAAATTAGTTCATTTTTTCCCTTAAAACAAAAATTAGAATGGACTCAAAGCTATTCTTCAGAGTCATCTCTCAAATTCCAATGTTGTCTAAAATCTTTTAAAAGACGCAACAATGGCAATGTAACTTTAATAATCACAAACCATAGGGACTGAACTGCTACAGAGGAAAAATGACTGAAACTCTGCTACAGATAAGAAGCCAAAGAAAACGTAAATCTCAGCATTTAACATGTATAGGAGAAAGATAACTACCAAAGAATGGAAATAAATCTGAAGCAGGAAACCAGATTGGAAAGTGGTAGAACCACCATGACCTACACCCCAGATCTTAGTGTTAGGAAGAATGGAAGACACCACACATCCAGACGAGGTCACTAGGAACACAACCAAGTTATTACCTGAGAAGATGTGGAAAACACAGGTTTGGGATGAGGGATAATTAAGGCTGTAGATTTGGGAGTCAGTCCCTTAGTTGCGTGCAAAGTAAAGGATTTGTTTTTATACCCGGGTTCTCAGAATTGAGATTACAAAGACACTTTCAAAGTATCATGATTAACAAACTAAATGTTCTTCATTATCTTCTATATTTGATCTCTTACAAATTATCTAGAATACAAAAAAAAATTCCTAAATTCTTATGCTACTCCAACGGCCCATAAAACGAATTCAAAGTACTGAGCCACATCAGCCAAGGTCCAGAAAACCTAACACCTGCCTTTGCAGCCTCATCCACTCCTCCCTTTCCTTCCTACCCACCAGTGTGATACAGAAACACCTGCCCACAACACTAGTGTCCCACCACTTTCAATTTTCTAAGGGTTTTAGAAAGAAGACTGAGTTTTAAAAAATTCCAGCATTACTATCAGTAGCTGTAACAAGCAAATTCTCCAAGCTTTGAGTCAGTTTTCTCATCCATTAAGGAGGAATAATAATACAAATTACATACTTCATAAAGTTGTTGCCTATCTGCCAGTTAGATATTAGAACACGTTTTCTCCAACTGGTCCCTAGGGCAGGGTCTGCAGGGATCCAATAATCCAAGTCTGTGAAACCAGAGACTAACAAAATACTAGAAGGCCTAGATCAAGGTGCCAACCATCAATATCTGAGTTCATGCCCCACAAGCTATGCGTCAGTCAAGCTCATAGAACAGCGTCCATCAGCACCTACACCTGCAGTGACACTTCTCACCTGTGACAGCAGCAACAGAAAATCTATCTAATTTTTTAACCTTAATTTACAGCAAAAATAAAGCAAAGACACATCCCAGCCCACCTCCGCTGTATCTGGTGTGCTTTATCCACAGCACTAAATTAATGCTTCCTTCTCACTGCTCCCAGCCTATCTTTCCCCAAGAACTGGAGGCAAGCGTCACATCTTTTATGACAGCAGTGACCTATTACACTACCTATGTGAGTTAATTTTCAAACATTCTACATACGATGACAGAGGAAACCAAAAGTTACTCTACAAAAATTCCCCAGGGAACAGTTTTCCTAAACCACCAATATTTATTTCAGATACCTACTGCAACTCTGTCGACAACCCACACAAATCAAAAGTTGTTAATAAGAGTAGCACATATATTTTTGGTGCTGATAGAAGACTCACCTCCTGGGACGCTTTTGCTTATTTTTTGTACGGCTTTTTCGAGTTGGCTTAGGCAGAATTCTCCTCTGTAAGGTAAAAATTATCATGCAACAAGAAAAAGAGGACCTTAAGTTGGCAGAAAGTTAAGAACTGTCAAACTGCTTTAAAAGCAAAGAGACTTAGTAAGAGAATAAATTCAAAGTTCAAGAAAGCCAAACAACCTATATTAAACAAGTTACTGAAAAATCCAATGAAGTACTTCTAAATCCAATGAATTACTTCTCAGTAATTCACTCCGAATCCATAGCTTATATTAAAAAGGTACCGGGAAAAATCAGTTGCTTCATGATTTGATTCATCTCCCAAATATTACACACCTTTCCACATTTAATCAGGCCCACCATCCAACACAGGTCCTAATATGCTTACTGAGCCAGAATACTATTCCTTTAATTCCTCATCAGTCTGGCACTTAATTCCCATAGACTTCTGTTTGCACCAAGGCCAGATATGAACTTTAAAAAACCCTTCCTGACTATTTGCCCTTTTTCCTACTAACTATTCTTTAGCATCTCTTTTCTTCCCAAAGTCTACATCTGACTCACCTGAGCAGTATAAGCCTCAGACAGACAATTCTAACAGGCAAAAAATTCACAGCTCAGAATAACCACTTCTTAGTTTGTCTGATCACCTCTGTAAGCAACCCACTACATTTATGGCATTGTAAACGTGGGAAACCATTCTGGTATTAATAGCAAGAACGTACTTTATCTTTCAACCCATTACAAGCACAACTTTCCCAGCACCCACCCCCCAAATAGTTTCTCTGTAGTCACAAAAGGGTTACTTTAATTATTCTGCCCATCAACACAGTCTAAACACTTTGTGATTTGAACAAATTCACAAAATAAAACATTCAACAGTACAACAGCTACCTGAGCAATGAAGACAACGTGCTTCCCACTGAACTTTTTCTCCAATTCACGTACTAGCCGGACTTGGATTTTCTGGAAAGATTTCAGTTGAGGAACGGGAACAAAGATTATAATAGCTTTCCGACCACCACCTACTTCAATTTCCTAAAAGAAAAGAAAAAACACTATTTTAAATTCAGAACCTCTATTCTTCCCACTCAACTACGTTCAAAGTGAAGAGTCATAATTGGGACACACGGATGGTAAGAGCTCCTTAACCATTTCCCAGCTCATCTTTCATCGTGGTGAACCACGGCTCCACTGTCAGTCTTTCTCATGCCTTACAAATCTGACACTCACAAGTTGCTGCTTGTGAACTTGTCGATAACCAGCACACATGGGTTACTTCCCGGAACATTCTACTCCAGGAAGTTAAATTTAAGTTGTTTGTAACCAAAAATGAGGTTGGTTGTCCTTCGCACAAGCCTCTTCCCAAACTCTAATACTATCCAAACACTCCGTAGCTTCTAAATTAGAGACATGAATTAAGGTTAACTTCCAATAATCTGCACACTAAAGACATACTGAGTCAGGACAATTGCTTCTAAAAAAAAGTAAATGATACAGTCTAGTTAGAAGGAGAAAAGTCCAATCCCGAGAGTTAATTTTTAATGCAAAATTTTTTGCAAGTTAACGGTAAAAGCAAACCCCAGAGAATTTATCTCTGCAACATTTTCTTATTCCAGGATCAATAAGGAATAAACACTGGGCCTCAGGCTGTAAGACAAACTACAGCCACCCACCAAACCCCTGCAGAGACGCCCCGTGCTGTCACTTCACCTCCACCCAGCGCGGCTCCACCCCGGGCACCGCGCTCGCGTTGGTAACTAGATGAGGCCCAATCCGGCCCAGGAGCGGACCCGGTCCCCACTCCCCTTCCCCCGCCCCCCCCCCCACGGCCCCGCGGCCTCTGAAGGAGCCCAGGCTGCAGCCGCCCCCGCCCGGGCCTCAGTTTACCTTGGCTGCCGTGATGTTCAGCTCCCGCAGCTGGGCTTTGAGGTCCGAGTTCATTTCCAGCTCCAGGAGCGCCTAGGGCAGACGGAGCAGAGCCGACCTCAGCGCCGACCCCCAGGGCAGCCCGCGGGACGTCCACGCGGTCACCCCGGGCCCCGGGACACGCGGCACGCGGAGACGCGACCGGGGCCCGGCCCCGCCCCACCCCTCACCTGGGAGATGCCGGACTCGAACTCGTCCGGCTTCTCGCCATTGGGCTTCACGATCTTCGCGCTCGAACTGAACATGGCCTTCTCCTGCAAGCACAGAGCGCTCTAGGCTGAGCGGGCCTCCGCGACCCGGGCCCGCAGCCCACCGCCACCGCCGGCCCCGGCCCCCGCCCCGCAGAAGCCATCGGGGGGCAGAGACCGGGTAATCGGCCGCATCCCCACCCGCCGAGCAGGGCCCGCCGCTCCAAAGCTGACTCCAAAGCGTGTTTTCCTCAGAGTCGCCAAAAATGTCACAAGGAAGAGGCCGCAAACCTACCTTGACGAGCGCCGGCTTGAGAAGAGACCTAAGTCTCGCGAAAGCTCGTCAAATCCCGGCGTCAGAAGGGAAGAGGCGGGATCAGTGTTAGGAGAGAAACCGGAAGGACCACTGAGAAACAGTAGAAGCCTAGAGAGTCCCAGGAAGAGGCTCCGGGGAACAAGTCCATCGGTTACGCTTTTCCGCCCTAGGCGTCTTGTTTCCGGTGCGGTGCGCGGAAGTGCCTGTGCCGGCTCCCGAGGTTCGATGCTGGGGCCGGGCGGCCGGGCCGGCGTCTGGGCGGGAGACCTGCGCCCAAGAAAAGCAACTTCGGCTCCCCGCGCAGATAGGACGTCTGAAAGAGGCTAACAGCGCGGGGAAGCTAACTTCCCGCCGAGGCAGTGAAAAGGAATCGGAGACTTGGACTCCGGCTCCGCCTGTAGAGAGCGGTTGAGGCGGCGTTCGTCAGCGCTTCGCGCGTGAACGTCCGCCGGCTTCGGGCCGCGGACTCGGCTCTCGTGGGGACGGCTTGGCGCGGCGGACAGTGCTGAGACGTCTGCAGACCCCTGCCCTGGGGCGCGGCGCGGCCTCGAGCCGGGGACGGCTGCCGCGTGGAGAAGGGCTCGCGGGGCCGCCAGGAGAGCGCGTGGAGCGCGGTGCTCGGGCGCGTCGGGCCCGGGCGTCGCCCGCGGGGCTGCCCGTGACGGGAGACGCGGGGAGGGCGCGTTGCTTTGGAGTGGATCAGAAATGCTCGCTTCAAAGACGCGTGTATGGAAAACGTGCCTCCCGTTCTGCCCTGCTGCCGCTTCAAATTCCTGTGAAGGAGTCCCTGCCCTAGACAGGAGCCGAAAACGTAACTCGCGGGTAATTTATGACGCCTGTCCTCCGTGCTAATTCTGCACTAGGTTTTAAACCGACTGGTTCCGTGCCCGCAGGGAGACTGCAGTTTGGTGAAGACATCGCATAAGTAGTGTGACTACATATGTAGTGACAAATTGTAATAACATAACAATGAAATGAGTAAGGCGGGGGGAGTCGTTGGAAGTGGTGGAATTAACCAGCGATGGAAGCGGGAAAGGAGCCGATCACCAGGGGAGGAGCATTCCACCCATGAGGAACAAATTGTCCGGCTATGGTCCGTTTAATCTCCTTGAGCTTCAGTTTCCTCGTGTGTCACGTTTAACGGTTATCTACTATGGGCCAGGCTCTGTGAAATGCTGAAAACATGACACCAGATGATCTCAGGTTTCCAACCACCTTTACTAAGCTAAAATTGCATTTCAGATTTTAAAAGCTAGATATGCTTTTCTAATGTAAAAGCAACTATCTCCTTGGGAAATTAAGAATCAACTTGAAGCTTGTTCAAGAAAGAAAAGTAAAGAACAGCTGCAGTCTGAGCAGTCATTCTGAACCCCCTCAAACTGTTCCCATTTCCTTACTCTAGTGCCTTTTCAACCTGGCTTTGCCGCTCCACCAAAGCGGCACTCTAAAAATGCGTTCAATAAAGTTCTTTCTGGTTTCCAGTACTTTGTTGAAAGGAGTGGTGAGAGTGGACCTCCTTGTCTTCTTCCCCATGTTAAGGGGAAAGCATTCTTACACCAGTTAGTATGATGTTAGCTGTAGGGTTTTTGTAGATGTTCTTTATTGAGTTGAGGAAGTTCCTCTTGATAAATGAAAGGCAATAGGATATTGGAGTATATGAGGAAGCCATTTGATGTAGAGCTAATTTGGCCTGTACTTGTTTTTTTCACAAGGGCCTGATGTAGCAGTTGAGCATGCATTGTATATCTGCTTTAAATATTTACTATGTCCCAAAGACAAGAACAATGCCAGTAAAGATAAGGGTGTAACTTCCCCTACATTGGCGTTTCCCCTACAATGGCGTTTCCTCAAAGACAAGCATCTTTCCCTAGGCTAGGGATTGATTCCTGACGTGCTGCGCTCACCTTGTGACCACCCACCTCAAGACCAGAGATCTGCTGTGTTCATCGAATTGCTGTACTGGCAGAGCAATCTCCTGACTGTTGTGAAGGGGACATTCCAATCATTGGTGATACATGCTCTTTGGCTGTATATAACCAAGCTGTGCACCCCCACTTCTTTGGAGTGTTCCCTTCCCCTGTGAAAGGACTCTCCTGGGCTATATGGTCCTCAGAGTTGGCTCAAAAAACACTTGCCCCAATTTTGATTTATAGATTGTGGATTATTTGCATCAACACCCCTATCCCTGTGTTTCTGAGAGTTTATCGTGAGTGGATTGTATCAAATGCTTTTTATGCATAAATTAATATGATCATATGACTTTTTTTCCTTAGCCTGTTAATATGGTGGACTACGTTAATTGATTTTCAAATATTGAACTGGCCTTGAATCTCTGGAACTAACCCCACTTGTTCATGGAATATAATTCTTTTTTACATTGCTGGGTTCCATTTGCTAATATTTTGTCGTGGATTTGTTTGTGTTCATAGGGACATTGGTCTATAGTTTTCTCATACCATTTTTGTCTGGTTTTGATATCAGGTTAATACCAGCATCATAAAATGAGTTGGGAAGTGTACCTTCATCTTTTTTCTGGAAAAGATTGTGTACAATTGGTGTTAATTCTTCAAGCATTTGGTTGAATTCTGCCATCAAGTCATCAAGGCCTGGAGATTTCTTTTTTGAGGAGTTTTTAGTATTATGAATTCAATTTCTTTCATAGTTACAAGGCTATTCAAATTATCCATTTCATATTGGGTGAGATTTGGTAGTTTGTACTTTTAGTTTGGGGTCCATTTCATTTAAGTTGTTGAATGTATGTGGCTAGAGTTGTTCATAGTATTCCCTTAATATCCTTTTAATGTTCATAACTTTTTCTTAGACATTTTTAAGTAGGTTTCACAGGGAACCTTCAAGTCAATACTTTATTTCCAGTTCCTGTTAAAATGAAAGTATTACCTGAAAACAGAATATATACCCACTATTAGGTTAGCAGAAAGAACAGGGTCGTGGCAAATGAAATACAAGAAAAAAAATTGGCAGTGATGAGGAGAATGGAATCTTAGGGAAGGCCAAGCATCCTTCTGTAGGAAGATTTGACCTTCCAGAGGTCAGAGAAAAGTCACTCAGTGCCTAGAGGAGAGAGGTTTTTCAACAGCAGAAAAGAAATATAGTAAAAAGGGAAGATTGGAGACACGGGAGTCAAATTTTGCTTAGGACTCTGCCTAACTGAAATACAGTTCAGCCTTGTTCATTCAGGAGGGCTGAGAGTCACCATTATAACCAGTCTGCTATGCTTTAATACAGCAATGCCTTCACTAGCTAATTGAGCATTGATAACCTGGATCTACCTTACAGTTGGTTATTAAATTGGCAGTACTGTCCATATGTCAACTTCTAACAAGTACCTCAGTCCATTGTGTTGTAAACTCTTCGCAAATGGAAATAACCAAAGGGTTCCCAAGGGAGATGAGGTGATCCACGCTTGCTGCATCAATATTAAATGTACTTGCATTAGGTTGTTCATCCAGATTTAAAAGGGCAGGAGGTAACTCCGTGCCCATTCTGAGTAAAGTATGTGTACAGGCTTAATGACAGCCATTTTTCTGCATGCTCAGGGCCCTGTTTGACTCCTGGGATCAGTCATCGATGCAACATAATGGTGCCCTTCTTCCTATTAGTCTCAGGCTGCATTTGTTGTCCTGCAGCAGGAAGCCTGGCTCAGGGAGGATAGGCACACTGCAGCAGCACACTCCTGCTGCCCGGGAAGGTCGGGAGAGCCTTCAACAGTGCAGGTAGGTGAGACACACAATGAAAAATGGCCGTCTTAGGAAATCCAACTGCAAACCCAAATGTTAAAGATGTACGTTATCATCTTTCCCTCTCCCAAGAGTGCTGCTGAGTGGGCCATCTGGATGAGGGCTGTGAGGGAGAATTGCGGGGCCGCAGGACACGGACCAGGCAGACCTAGAGGCTGTGAGCAGAGGGACAGGTAGTGCAGCTGATGACAGACAGGGCTGAGGGATAGAATCCAGGCCCAGAGTGCAAGTTGTTCTTCCTTTTTGTGAGGGAACAGATTCAGCAGCTGCATCACTTTAAGCATTTTTTTTTCTTTTAGTATTTTAAGAAACAATGAATTAACAAACAAAACTTTCTTGAAAACTAACAACTTCTTACAAATCCAGTAAACTAAACATATATTAAAGAACCTAAAGGTTTCTTTAGACATTCCAATACTGAAATAACTAGGGTTCACCTAAAAACCATTAATCTAAATCTATTGCTCAAATAGACATTTCAAATAACTGCTACTAGGCTGTTACTCTAAACAGGCCAAACTGTCCCTTACATTATGGGTATATAAAAAACCAAACATGCACTGTTTCTCTCTTAACCGAAAAATATTTGTACAATGGGTCTAATTCTCATAAACATCGCTAAACTTAATTCTGAGTCTTCCCAGATTGAAAACTGCTTGCCAACCTGAAGAAAGCAGTTACACTAGTTGATTGATATTATCTACTAACATTTAGGACAGAGGCTGCCTAGGTTCTTTTTCATAACCTGATGTAATGTGCTAAATTTTTAAAACTTAGAACCCGATAGAGTGTTGCATGTGTGCATTTAATAGGTGCTTTTCGGCTCAGTCACAATATATGGGTCATTCTAATGTTTATGTTAGGAAATGCCTACCAACTGGTGTTTATGCATTAACTGGTTTCCTTATTCTTTAACTACAATAAACGAGTCAGTATACCAACATGATTGAATAACAAGTCTCAACAGAAATATAATCTGTGGTATTTGATTACTTTTAGAATACCTCATTAACTTTTTTGTGTGTATCATTACGGACCAATGACTTCTCAGCTTTTCTGTATGTCAAACAGCCTTAGCCAGTATTCTCCTTGGATGTTCAAATTTTCTCAATTTTGGCCAGAAGGAGCCCCTTTTAGATTAGTTCTTGTGTCCCATCATCTCCATTAGTCTTTAAACATCTTTTGCTTTCTGGCACAAGGGATTATTCTAGGCTCATTTTGTACTGCTCTGTCCCAGACATGAGATTATCCTTTTCTCCAAAAAACGCTGGTTCCTTCTATTGGGAAAATTATATTGGAGACCAGAATCTTGGCACTGGGGTGCATCAGGGAGGTCCTCTTAAGCCATTTCAGTGGCTAGAGCTAGCAAAGATGCATTTTTAAAATAATTTTTTCATATAAAGATACAAGTTTGTGTTGATATTTCCACTCCAGTTCTAACAGGATAGTGTTCCTTCTGAAATCCTTGATTCTATAATTGTCTCCTTATCTCTCATAATAAACATCTTGATTCCTAAACACATAAGTACAATTACTTACTTGCTTTATCTGGCAATATGAGAAAACAAATTCAAAATAACAATTCAATATTAATATAAACTATACAATTACTTAATCAAATTCAGAATGTTTCTAGTAGGATCTGCAGTCTGTTTCCTTTGTCCCACTCTTTACTCATCATGTCTCACTCTGGTGTCCATTGAAATGTCTCTGATAGACAGTTGGGTCAGTTGTTGAGCTTGTCTTCACTTCGGGGATTTTGGCATCCTGACAGCTGACAGTTCTAAGGTCACAGGACGGGGTGGCTTTCAGCCACTAGAGGACAGAGGGTCTGCTCTCCCTTGGGATGATGGAAAGAACTCAGACTCCAACACTCTATTAAGTGGATTCATTCAGCTGCCATCTCAGTTATGCATCTACAATAGCATAATGGAGAGCAGTACAAGATTCATAGATATAATTGCTAACTGAATAGCTAACTGCCTCCTATTTTTAAATTTCTAGTAATAGCAAAACTCAAGTATTTCACATGTTCAGAATTTTAAATATCCTAATTCTTCTTTTGATCATTCAAGCTTTATCATTTTCTTACTCTTTTTTAAGCTACAAGTTCTCTCACTTTATAATATACAATATTCCCTACCAATCTAACATGTTGTTATACCAAGATTTGCAGTTTGTAATCCAAATGATTCTCCTAGTGGTATTATCTTTACCCATGTCAATGCCTATAGCCAGAGACCACCATGAACACCTCTAATTGAACAAGTTGAACACACACCCTGAGCAGTCATGGGACACCTCTAGGAGGTGTTAGGAAAGACTTATCATAGATTTGGGTTGTGTTAGGTGATTGGGAAGAGAGCTTAAGGAAGGGGGGCTTCCTTCCATTAAAAAATTACATTCTTTAATGGTGTGGATTGGATGCTGTCAGGAAGCGGGGTAATTTAACAAACCCCACTTACAGCGAGAGCACGTTAGATCGAGGCTACAGCTGTAATTGGGAGAGAGGCAGCTGTCACTCCTATGAGCCCAGAGTGAGGGATGTTCAGTATTTTGTAGCTTGGATATGTTGTAGCTTGTGTATGTTTTGTCTGTTTTCAGATTTTGGAGGGGTCTTATTACTGTCTTCATCAATCGTGGTCACAGTGTGGCCTTCTCTGATGTTAATGTTCTCTGAAACAGTTTCTGTTCAACAGGGAGAGTGCCAAGACCTTGCTGGGAGTGCCCCACTAGCCCCCGGATGTCAGGGCTGCTTTTCTTTCCCACCCACGACCAGCCAACGTTCAACTTTTCCTGCTGGGGGTTCAAGGAGGGAGTGACTGAGTACGTTAGGATTTCACATGATTAGCAAAGGACAGTACTTGAACACAGATTCTTGAGTTTTGCCTAAAAACCCTCTTCTAACTTACGGGACAAAACTCAGATTTTATATATATTACTAGTATCCTTATTTTTATTACAGAAGACAAAAATGTAGAACTCCAAATTCTCAGAAGATTTTGGAGTAAACGTAAGTATTCTTTACCTTAACGCTAATCAAACTCAAACTTCATAGAGCCCATTAAGAATGTCATAAAATGTAATCAGAATATATGAAAATAAATACAATTAAATTTTTTAAAATAACTGGGAAATATGTCAGATATTATACATTTAAGCCATATCCAAAATTTAAGTGGAAATTTTTCCATACGGTTGTATTATTTTCAGATTATCTGAATCCTGCTAGAACCATTTCATAAAAGACTCCGATATGTATATCACAATGTAATTGCAATACATTGCAGTTTAAATCCCATGTTTTACATCACAATTACATAAATCTTCAGCTATTTAGTTTTAAAGAAATCAAAAGGCTTGCCTGACATCAAACATGTCATGTCCCAAATTCCCATCTATGCATTCTTTATCACTAAAACACAAAATTACATTCTTTAAATTTAAGTTAAAGTGATAAAGTTTCCAATTTCATTATACAATATGGGTTTCTTTACTTTCCTTTTGAAATGTAAATCTCATTAGTTAAAGTAAATGATCTCTAATTTTAAGAATCAGTGTTTCTACAAACTTGCAACTGCAGATAAGTTCTGAAGATCTAATGCACAACTTGGTGATTATAATCAATGATACTGTATTGTAAACTTCAAAATTTTAAAAGACTAGATTTTCTCAATGCAAAAAAAAATGAGAATTATGTGACGTGATAAAGGTGTTAGGTGTTAGCTAATGTACCTAGTAATTATATTGCAATATATAAAAGTGTATCAAACCAACATGTACACCTCAAATTTGCATAATGTTAAAAAATCAGTGTTTCTCCAACTTTAATGTGTGAAGGAATCACCTGGTGATCATGATAAAATACATATTCTGACTCACATGTTCTGGGCTGGAGCCCAAATACATTACACTTCTAACTAGCTCCCAGGTGCTGCCAGTGATGCTGGTGCAGGGAGCACGCTCTGAGCAACACGGAACCAGAAGTGGGGAGGAATTACAATAGATGTAGTAGCCAGGAGCTCAGATTCCTTTCAGCATGAAGGAAACTACAGTACTTACAGTTTCATCCTGGAGGGACCAAGAGACCCTGCCTGGGTAGTTGGTCCAGCACAGAACAAACAACCAAGGCCTGTTTTCCTTAAAAAAAAAATTACTTCTATGTTGTATAAACATCCCCATTAAAAAGGCCCCTGTGAGGGCTGGCCTGGTGGCCTAGTGGTTGAGTTCATGCACTCTGCTTCATGGCCAGGGGTTCACAGGCTCGG
Organism: Tapirus indicus; assembly: GCA_031878705.1. Lineage (NCBI taxonomy): Eukaryota > Metazoa > Chordata > Mammalia > Perissodactyla > Tapiridae > Tapirus > Tapirus indicus. The sequence continues at coordinate 2,956,699 of CM062923.1, read as the reverse complement.
ATCCCAGGCGTGGACCTGCACACCGCTTGTCAAGCCATGCTGTGGCAGGTGTCCCACATATAAAGTAGAGGAGGATGGGCACAGATGTTAGCCCAGGGCCAATCTTCCTCAGCAAGAAGAGGAGGATTGGCAACAGATGTTAGCTCAGGGCTAATCTTCCTCACAGAAAAAAAAAAAGGCCCCTGTGTTCGGAATGTATAATCTCAGTGTCTGTGTGGCAGAAAGCCTAGAGGTCAGATGGGGCAGAGAGCCCAGACTTTAAAGTCATTATTTTCCCCTCCAAATCCCAGTTCCTAATGTTAATAATAAAGTGACAGAAGGAGAGTTACTGATGAGTCCTTGCATGTGTTATGAATGAATTTATGGACCTGTCTGATCAAGAAATAATGGATTGAATTTAACAGGTTCATTCTCTCCCCTCCACTTACAGCTGGTTTTACTATTATCTATCAGCCAGTGTAAGGAGCATGTGAGTGAAATGAATGTGAAAATCGCATGCAATTAATTAAGGCAATGTCACAGGCTTCTTCTGGAAAGTTTCAAGGTCACTCTTCCTATATAACAGTACACAATCTTTAGACATCAGTGACCTATCAGGAGGAGGGAAGGTATTTGCTCAGATATTAATATTTTAAAATATAGAAATGTTTATACTTTTGATTTTTATCATAAACTGATAATTTGCTCATCTTCAATATATTTCATCAAAAGAACACCATTCTCCCCATTAATCTTCATGAAACATGTACAGGATGAAAATAATTAGTGTGATATTGAGACCACACTTGTGTATCTATCAGACCATGTTAGAGGCATCACACACAGTTGATATTCACAACCACCATGCACGGCACCATTATGTCCATTTTTCAAAGGAGAGAACGGAGACTTGAAGCAACTCACCAAATTTATACAGCTAGTACACTGTAGAGCTGGAACATGCAGTTGGTACCTGTGAACCTCCTAGCTCAGGGACAGGAGAACAGGAGAGGAGTGCGGGGTGAGGCACACACACAGTTTCCAGCACTGAGTTCTCCAGCGTCTTGGTACCGAGTGCTCCACAGACCTCCACAACAGTTCTGCAGCAACATTAGTGCCAGGAATTTGACCCCCGTTTGCCAATGAGGAGACTGAGGTCTGGAAAATTACCTGACACAGCCTTTCAGAAATGATCCTCAACTCCCACACTTTGCTGGCATTGTTCTTGTTAACAGCTCACTTTTAGGTGGACCTTTGGTGACCACCGTTAGGGTCGTCATTTAAACTAAATAACAAAGGTACATTTTTCCTGGAAGATTGCAGTTAAAATGCCCTTAGCTCAGTAATTTATCTATGTTCCTTGGGCTACAAGGGGGCATTTTCTTCTGCTATTCAGGCCGAGGAGACAGACTGGTAAGATCACCCACAGCAGGTAGAAGCCTGGGAGTGCAATGGAAGGAGCAAGTGTGGGGTAGGGGCATCCCAAGTGTATTTGATGCCAGCGTGGATAATTTTGTTATCACCCCTCTCCAGCCAATGAAAGTGTCCTAGATAATACATTAATATTAATATCAATTCACTCCTTTAAAACCAATAATTAATATTTTAAAATAAATTCCAATTTTAAAGACATTATTCAAATTCAGTAAAATATTTAATGTACAAACTAAAATCTGCACTTTAACAAAAATATTTCAGCTAGTATTCTCACTGCCCTGTTTCACTGTTTTATATTTTAAGCACAAGTGGTCATGTAGAATGACAGAAGTGAAGTAATGCAAGTTCAAGTCCCCCTTCTTTGTCTTCACAATCACGGCGCTACCATTGTTTACTTCAAATCTCCTGTTCAAATTCAGGAGGATGCAGGGCCCAGGAGTTGAACCCCACTGTGCCTGAAGCAAGACCCCTGCTTCTGAATCAAAGGAACTTATTGTGGCTGAGGGCACAGGCGTTGGAACCAATGGCTTAACTGGAAGGTCTTAGAATTAACTTCCATGTAAAACATAATGTTTGTTAAAAGATTAGTAATAAAAATGGGAAACCACACACACACAGTTAAAACTCAGCACTAACCACAACTAGTTGTTTAGACTTAGCCTAACGAAAGGTTTTTTTCTGGGAGGAGTGTTTATCACTGACAGTGTTTAGAAACTTTCCATTGGGTTTTATTATCGTTTTTAAGTACTGCCGGCACCAGGGTGAAGGTCCCACACCCAGCCACTGGTGTCATGGTTGGGGGGGGGGGGCTGCGGACTTCGGGATGACATGGAAAGTGAAGGGGTGGAAATCAGGAAGTGATGTTTATGGCAAACCACATCTGCACCCAGATTTTGTGTGGGTTTAATGCCTATGGGTGATGATCGTAACCCCAGGACCTCAGGGCATGAGCAGTAAGGTCCTGAATGCAACAGGCAATCCTGGTACACTATGAATGCTTGCAGGAGATGAGACAGAGCCGCACGGGCTGCCATGGGAGTGAGTCTCGCTACAACGGGCCAGACCCCTGAGGAGAACCCCTGCTCTGGAGCGGCAAAAGAGGTCGCCAGCTACTGCTCTGACCTTACTGCGTCAGACCGCTTGTTGGTTCTAGTCACAGACTCAGGTTAAGAGCCAGAAGATTTGGGATCAAGTTCCAGTTCCAAGACGTTACTAGCTGACTTTGGGCAAGTCATAGGAACTCCTTGAGCTCCACTTTCTTCATCTATTAAATAAAAGTAAGATCTACTGGTTGACCTCACGGGCTGGGGTGAGGAGCAAACAGAGTAACAGAGACAAAGTGTGGCAGGCTGCAGCAGGGAGAGCCATTCAGCAGTGGCCTCAAACCTGAGCATGTGTCACAATCACCTGTGGGGCTTGTATCTCAAAGTGCTGGTCTTCAGCCCCAGAGTTATGAGTCTGCAGGTGTGGGGTGGGGCCTGCACCTCCACTCCTAACAAGTTCCCAGGTGGTGCTTTGTGGCTGGTGGAGGACCACACTCAGAGCCATGGGCTTTGGTTTAGCAGGTCTGAGTCCTGGCCATACCTCTTCCTGTCTACACAGCCGTGGGCAAGGTACTTAATTGCTCGAAATCTCAGCTTTCTCCTCTGTATATAGGATGTTAGCCCTGCATCATGAGGCCCAGTCACGGCTGTGTGTGTATAGTACTTAGCACAGTGCCTGGGACATGGCACAGACTCCCTGAATGTGAGTTATGACTGTGGAAAGTGATCAGTGGTGTCTGCACACTGCAGGGCGCTAATAAACAAATGTGTTATTTCTGAAGCAGGAGAGGGCTTCAGAGTTATCTATCACAAACTGCATGTTTGGGGAAATCCTACCTTGTTTTACAGAAATATGATATAGAGTGGTAGAAATTTTTATTCAAGAAACACAACTTGCAGGGAAATGTAAATTGGAGTTATAAGTGCATAGTTTGAATATATTATTTTACATGTGTTCTGATGTTGATCTATAATTAGATTATAGAAAATTATAATTTTCTAGCTCAGCAGTTCTTAAGATTGGCCTCAAGACTCTTGGCACTTTTCAAAATTACTGAAGACCTCAAAGAATTTTTATTTATGTGGATTATGTCTATTGCTTTTTACCACATAAAAAATAAAATGGAGGGGCCGGCCCAGGTGCGTAGTGGTTCAGTTTGGCACACTCTGCTTCAGCAGCCTGGGTTCACGGGTTCAGATCCCGGGAGCAGACCTACACCACTCATCAAGCCATGCTGTGATGGTGACCCACGTATAAAGCGAAGGAAGATGGGCACAGATGTTAGCTCAGGGCCAACTTCCTCACAAAATAAATAAATAAATAAAATCGAGGTTTTAAAAAATTATCTTTTAATTCATTAAAGTAATAAACCCATTTCAAGTTAATATAACTAAACATTTTACTAAAAATAACTATATTTTTCCCCCAAAAAGTGAGAAGAGTAGCACGGTTTTACATTTTGCAAATCTCATTAATGTCTGGCTTAATGGAAAACTGAGTTTATCCTCCCTTTCTTTTCCTTTATATTTAGTGCTTTCTGCATGTGTATATACCTCAAGGAGTGCATGTTTTTATTTTACTTGTTTTTAGGTTTATAAGAAGGATGTCACATTTTCATTTGGGGACTTGTTTTATTCACTTACTATCGTATTGCTAATATTCATCCATACTGTGTGTGTCAGTGAAACTCACTTCCATCACTTTGAATGCTATGGAGTCATATATTGGTCACTATGCCACAGCTTGTTCATTCATCTTCCATTGACAGGCATTTTGATTGTGTCCACATTTTTGTATGTAAGCACTGTCACTGTGAATGTGTTGCACGCTGTGCTCACACAGTGTGCGTGTCCAAGAGTTTCTCTTCTGCACATAACTGCAAAAGAAAATGCCTGGTTTCCTGTATCAACAGAATGCTTCTGACACCAAACGTGTGGGTTTCCACACCAAGCAGTTCTGACACTATCTACCTGGATATAGTGTCAGATCCCACAGGTTAAGGGCTCAGTCCCACAAGACTGCCCCCCACTTCAGACGCCAGTCACAAGTACTAGGTGCCCAGGTTACAGACACTTCTATCCAACGTGGCGACAAATCAGGGGTTCCCAGGACCCACCTCCTCAGGTTCAATAACTTGCTGTAACAGCTCACAGAACTCAGGGAAACACATTTACCAGTTTGTTGTAAAGGATCTAATGACGGATACAATGAAAGCCAGATGAAGAGGTACATAAGACAAGGTCTGGGGAAGGGGCGAGGAACTTCCATGCCCTCTCCAGGCATGCCACCCTCCCAGCACCTCCACGTGCTCACCAACCTGACAGCTCTCTGAACTGAATTTAGGTATCTTTATGGAGGCTTCATCATGTAGGCACAATTGATTATTAACTCAATCTCCAGCCCCCTCCCCTCCCTTTCTGGTGACCAGCCCTCATCCTGAAACTATCCAGAAGCACACCAAGAGTTGTCTCATTAGAGCAAAAGATGCTCCTATCACCCAGGAAATTCCTAGGGATTTAGGAGCTCTGTATCAGGAACTAGGGGAAGAGACCAAATATGTTTCTTATTATGTCACAATCTGGGAGTAGGATGGCAACGTAGTAAAGTATACAAGTGTTTATAGATTTAAGAGATAATGCCAAGGACTTAAAAGGTCAAAAACAAGCTTTAAAATTTTTAGTCAAGGGGCCAGCCCAGTGGCATAGCAGTTAAGTTTGTGTGCTCAGCTGCGGCGGCCTGGGGTTTCACAGGTTCAGATCCCGGGCACGGACCTACCCATGGCTTATCAACCCATGCTGTGGCAGACGTCCCACATAAAGTAGAGGAAGATGGGCATGGATGTTACCTCAGGGCCACTCTTCCTCAGCAAAAAGAGGGGGATTGGCAGTGGATATTAACAAAGGGCTAATCTTCCTGACACAAGACAAAAAATTCTTACTCTAAAATACTGGTGAATACTTTTATGGGCAGTGGTTCTCAAAGTGTGGTCCCTGGACCAGCAGCATCAGCATCAGTTGGTGATTTGTTGAGCAGGCACTTCACAGAGAAAACCCAGGTGAGAAAAAGCATTTGATGAAGTGCCAGTGTCACGGGTGATCAGGGAAATGTAAATGAAGACCACAAGGAGACACCACAGACACTCATGGTCATGAATAAAAAACTCTACAAAACAATTATGGCTAGAATGGGGTGCTGTGAGCTCTCTTAGAATTTTCTGCAGAAAGTAAAAGTTGCTGCAACCACTTTGGAAAAGTCTGTCATAGCCTCTTAAAGTCCTTTCTTCTGATTACATTGAGAATCGATACCTGTTAAAAACTTGTTCCCAGCTGACGTCAGCATCATGGCGGAGTGAGATTCCCTCTTTAAATCTCTGCCCCCTAAGACACAACAAAAACATCATTTGCATACCAACAGAGGTCAATCAAACACTACAAAGGACTTCTAAGAGACCCATGCCTCGGTGCATCTGACAGTGGAGGCATGGGAAGCCCCAAAGGACTTGAGGAGAGGTAAGGAAATCTACTCCCCCTCCCCATCCGATCGGCAAAGACAGCGCAGCTCACAGACAGAGAGGGGGGAGGGGCGGCCCTCTGCAGGGAAAGCTATTGTCCTCCAGGTGCTCTCACAGACTGTAGAGAGATCCCCACTGGGAAGAGACAACGAACTGTTGTGGGGGTGGAGTCAACGCCCCAAGAGAGCCGATGGTGAGCGAAAAAGGAGTCCACGGGTCGGGCAGGCGAAAGAGAGAGCTCCTCCACCCACACACCCTGCACTTCAGCACAATCCATCCAGGGACTGCAGCGGGCTCAGAAAACACCACTCGTGACCTCCATTCAGTGGCACCAAGTGGAAACTACAGGACCAGAAATTCACAAGATGAAGAATGGCAAAGGTAAATCAGCCAGCTCTATGCAAAAGTGTCTTAAGTCTCCAGGCCAAGAGGAAAATGACAAACACCCAGAAACCAACCCTGAAGGCACAGAAATCTATAACCTAAATGACACAGAATTCAAAATAGCTATCATTAAAAAACTCAACGAATTACAAGAGAACACAGAGAAACAATTCAACAAATTCAGGAATTGCTTCATAAAAGAGATTGAAACCATAAAGAAAAACCAATCAGAAATATTGGAGATGAAAAACACAGTGGACGAGATAAAGGAAAACCTGGAGTCTTTAAAGAGCAGAATTGACAATATAGAGGAAAGAATTAGCATTATCGAGGATAGCTGTGCAGAAACGCTCCAGATGGAGGAGGACAAAGAACTAAGACTAAAACAAAATGAAGAAATTCTTCGAGAAATATCAGACTCAATTAGAAAAAGTAATATAAGAATAATAGGTATTCCAGAAGGAGAAGAAAGGGAAAAAGGAGCAGAGAGTTTGTTCAAACAAATAATAGCAGAGAACTTCCCAAACCTGGGGAAAGAGTTGGAAATAACAGTGAATGAAGTCAATAGATCACCTAAATATATAAACAGGAAAAGACCAACTCCACGGCATATAGTAGCAAAGCTCGCAAGAGTCAATGACAAAGAAAAAATATTATGGTCAGCTCAACAAAAAAACAAAATAACAAAAAGAAAACCCCGTCAGGCTCTCAGCTGATTTCTCGACAGAAACTCTACAGGCTGGGAGAGACTGGAATGATATATTCAAAATCCTGAAAGACAAAAACCTTCAGCCAAGAATACTTTATCGAGCAAAAATATCCTTCAAATATGATGGAGAAATAATCTTTCCCTGATAAACAAAAGCTAAGGGAGTTCATCCCCACAAGACCCCCACTACAAGAAATGCTCAAGAAGACCCTTAGGCCTGAAAAAAGAAAAAAAGAAAAAGGGGATACAAAGTTTTGAGCAAGGAGAAAAACAAGGAGACTAAACCAGAAAAACTGCAGTTGGAAAACATCAAAAATGAATTTAAACTCATCACTGTAAACACAGACTCACGACACATGGTGGAATAAGGAGTGACAACAAATTAGAAGGGGAACAAGAGGTATCAGAAAATGGACTATCTTATCCACGAGATCTTTTATATAAACCCCATGGTAACCACTAAACAAAAACCCAGAAGAGAACCACATATGAAAAGTAAAGAGAAAACTAAGAGAATCATCATGCAGAACTACCAAACTGAATTGGCAGTCCAAAACACATGGGACAAGAAATGAAGGAAATGCAAAAGAACCAGAAAATGAACAATAAAATAGCAACATTAAACCTTCATATATCAATAATCACTCTAAATGTAAACAGATTGAATTCTCCAATCAAAAGACACAGAGTGGTGGGATGGATTAAAAACCAAGATCCAACAATTTGCTGCCTCCAGGAAATGCATCTCAGCTCTAAAGACAAACACAGACTCAAAGTAAAAGGACGGAAGATGATACTCCAAGCTAACAGCAAACAAAAGAAAGCAGGAGTTGCCATACTTATATCAGACAAAGTAGACTTCAAGATAAAAAAGGTAATGAGAGACAAAGAGGGGCAATATATAATGATAAAAGTGACACTTCACCAAGAAGACATATCACTTATGAATATCTATGCACCCAACACAGGAGCACCAAAGTACATAAAACAACTCCTGAAAAACCTAGGAGATATTAAGAACAACACAATAACACTAGGGGATCTTAACACCCCACTTTCATCAATGCATAGATCATCCAGACAAAAAGTCAATAAGTAAATAATGGACTTAAACAAAAAACTAGACGAGATGGACTTAATACATATATACAGAGCACTCCACCCAAAAACAGCAGATTACACATTCTTCTCAAGCGCACATGGAACATTCTCAAGGATAGACCGTATATTAGGAAACAAGGCAAACCTCTATAAATTTCAGAATACTGAAATCATTACAAGCATTTTTTCTGATCAGAATGCTATGAAACTAGAAATCACCTGCAAGAAAAAAACTGGGAAAGGGACAAAGATGTGGAGACTAAGCAACATGCTACTGAACAACCAATGGATCATTGATGAAATTAAAGGAGAAATCAAAAACTACCTGGAGACAAATGAAAACGAAAATACACCATACCAACTCATATGGGATGCAGCAAAAGCAGTCCTGAGAGGGAAATTCATAGCAATACAAGCCCACCTCAACAACAACAAAAAAAATCCCAAATAATCAGAAGGAGGGAAATAATAAAAATCAGAGCAGAAATAAATGAAATTGAAACCAAAAAAACACTAGAAAGGATCAAAGAAACAAAGAGCTGGTTCTTTGAGAAGATAAACAAAATCGACAAACCCTAGCCAGACTTACTAAGAAAAAAAGGGAGAAGACTCAAATAAATAAAATTAGAAATGAAAGAGGAGAAATTACAATGGATACCACAGAAATACAAGGGATTATTAGAGAATACCATGAAAAACTATATGCCAACAAATTGGACAACCTAGAGAAATGGACAAATTCTTGGACGCATACAACTTCCCAAAACTGAATCAAGAAGAAATAGAGAATTTGAATAGAACAATCACAAGAGATTGAAACAGTCATCAAAAACCTCCCAGAAAATAAAAGTCCAGGACCAAATGGCTTCTCTGGAGAATTTTACCAAACATTCAAAGATTTAATACCTATCCTTCTCAAACTATTCCAAAAAATAGAGGAAGATGGAATACTTCCTAACACATTCTACAAGGCTAACATCATCCTGATACCAAAGCCAGACAGGGACGATACAAAGAAGGAAAACTACAGGCCAATATTGCTGATGAACACAGACACAAAAATCCTCAACAAAATATTGGCAAACCAAATACAGCAATACATCAAAAAGATCATACACCACGATCAAGTGGGATTTATACCAGGGACACAGGGATGGTTCAATATCCACAAATCAATCGTGATACACCACATTAACAAAATGAAGACTAAAAACCACATGATCATCTCAATCAATGCAGAGAAGGCATCTGACAAGATCCAACATCCATTTATGACAAAAACTCTCAACAAAATGGGTATAGAAGGAAAGTACCTCAACATAATAAGGGCCATATATGACAAACCTACAGCTAACATCCTACTCAACAGGGAAAAACTGAAAGCCATTCCTTTCAGGACAGAAACAAGACAAGGGTGCCCACTCCTGCTGCTCTTATTCAACATAGTACTGGAAGTTCTGGCCAGAGCAATTAGGCAAGAAAAAGGAATAAAAGGACTCCAAATAGGCAATGAAGAAGTGAAACTCTCGCTATTTACAGACAACATGATCTTATACATAGAAAACCCCCAAAAATCCATTGGAAAACTACTAGAAATAATCAACAACTACAGCAAAGTGGCAGGGTAGAAAATCAACTTACAAAAATCAGTTGCATTTCTATATGCTAATGATGAACTAACAGAAAGAGAACTCAAAAAGTCAATCCCATTTACAGTTGCAACAAAAAGAAGAAAATATCTGGGAATAAATTTAACCAAGGAAGTGAAAGACCTATACAATGAAAACTATAAGACACTATTGAAAGAAATCGATGAAGACATAAAGAAATGGAAAAATATTCCATGCACATGGATTGGAAGAATAAATATAGTTAAAATGTCCATACTGCCTACAGCAATCTACAGATTCAATGCAATCCCAATCAGAATCCCAATGTCATTCTTTACGGAACTATAACAAAAAATACTAAAATTCGTATGGGGCAACAAAAGACCCCGAGTAGCTAAAGCAATCCTGAAAAAAAGAACAAAGCTGGAGGCATCACAATCCCTCATCTCAAAATATACTATAGAGCTATAGTAATCAAAACAGCATGGTACTGGTACAGAAAAAGACACACAGATCAATGGAACAGAATTGAAAGCTCAGAAATAAAACCACACACCTATGGACAGCTAATCTTTCACAAAGGAGCAAAGAACATACAATGGAGAAAGGGAAGTCTCTTCAATAAATGGTGCTGGGAAAATTGGACAGCCATACGCAAAAGAGTGAAAGTAGACCATCTTCTATTGCCATACACAAAAATCAACTCAAAATGGATTGAAGACCTGAAAGTGAGACCTGAAAGTATAAAACTCCTGGAAGAAAATATAGGCAGTACACTAATTGACATCAGTCATAAGGGGATCCTTTTGAATTCCATGTCAACTCAGACAAGGGAGACAAAAGAAAAAGTAAACAAGTGGGACTTCACCAGACTACAGAGCTTCTACAAGGCAAATGAAACCAGGATCAGAACGAATAGACAACCCACCAGCTGGGAGAAAATATTCGCAAATCGTATATCCAACAAGGGATTAATCTCCGTAATATATAAAGAACTCACATAACTGAGCAACAAAAAAACAAACAACCCGATCAAAAAATGGGCAGAGGATATGAATGGACATTTTTCCAAGGAAGATATACAGATGGCCAACAGACACATGAAAAGATGTTCAACATCACTAATCATCAAGGAAATGCAAACCAAAACTACGCTAAGACACCACCTTACACCCATTAGAATGGCTATAATCACCAAGACAAAAAAACAAATGTTGGAGAGGTTGTGGAGAAACGGGAACCCTAATTCACTGCTGGTGGGAATGCAAACTGGTGCAGCCTCTATGGAAAACAGTATGGAGATTCCTCAAAAAATTAAAAATAGAAAGAAATACCTTATGATCTAGCAATCCCACTATTGGGCATCCACCCAACAGACATGAAATCAACTATCCCAAGAGGCCTATGCACCCCTATGTTCATTACAGCATTATTTACTATAGTCAAGAAGTGGAAGCAACCCAAGTGTCCCTCGACAGATGATTGGATAAAGAAGATGTGGTATGTATATATATACATGGAATACTACTCAGCCATAAAAAAGACAGAATTGTCCCATTTGCAACAACATGGATGTAACTAGAGGGTGTTATGTTAAGTGAAATAAGCCACAGAGAGAAGGACAAACACCGCATGATTTCACTCATATGTGGAATATAAACTAACACACGGACAGAGAGAACTGGTTGGTGGTTACCAGGGGGAAGGGGGGTGGGGGGGCACAAGGAGTAAAGTTATGCATTCATATGGTGATGGAGAAATAATAATGTACAATGAAAACTCCACAATGTTATAAACTATTAAGACCTCAATAAAAATTAAAATAAATAAAAATAAAAACTTGTTCCTGACTGATCACTTCAGGAAGAGGGCTCTCTACCATGTCATGACTAATGTCAGTAAAGAAAGACGATACCACTTTCTTTGATTCCTGGGAGGCAAGATACCACCTAACACTGTGTCGCACTCACTCTCACTCACATTCTCTCTCGCCCTTACACTCCTCTTTCCCATCACCCGGCTTATTTCTTTGAAACCCCTATCAACAAGGATCAATTTGTTTGTTTTATGTGTCTATTATTTCACTCCCCTCATTAGAACAGAAGCTCCCTGTTGTCTCACCAGTGTCTAGAACAGCGCTGTTCAATAATTCGAGTCACATAAGTAATTTAAACTTTTCTAGCAGTCTCATTTAAAAAGTGAAAAAAAAAAGACTAATTTTAAATATATTTATTTAACTCAATATTTTCAAAATATCATCAGTTCAACATGTAATCAATATAAAAAATTAATGAGCTTTTACCTTTTTATTTTTCACACCAAGTTTTCAAAACCTGGTGCATATTTGACACTCATCTCAGTTTGAATTAGTCCCATTTCACGTGCTCAATAGCCACACGTGGCCAGGTCTAGATGAGTGGCTGGTATATTGTTGGCACTCAATACCTACCTATGGAATTCTTGGGCAGACCCTGAGAAATAAGCAGAGATGGTTTTGTTATCCCTAATTTAGATTATAATGGATAATGACAATAGCTATTTCTATTTGACTATGTTATGTGTCAGGCAATAGACCATGCTCTTTGCATAACTTATTTCATCTAATATCTCATCTTAAAAAAAAAATCTGGGGCCGGCCCAGTGGCGTAGCAGTTAAGTTTGCACGCTCTGCTTCTGGCGGTCCGGGGTTCGCAGGTTTGGATCCCGGGAGCAGACCTAGGCACCACTTGTCAACCCATGCTGTGGTGGCGTCCCATATAAATTAGAGGAAGACAGGCACGGATGTTAGCCCAGGGCCAGTCTTCCTCAGCAAAAAAAAGGAGGATTGGCAATGGATGCTAGCTCAGGGCTAATCTTCCTCACATACCAAAAAAAAAAAAAAAAAGCTTTTTGTGGTGGGAATTTTCCTTCCTGTTTTTCAGCTGATGAATTAAGTCTCCAAGAGCTAAAGCCTTGACTGAGGTCACACATCCTCTAGTAAGTACCTTCTGACTTCTGCTCAGTGCCTGGTACCTTATTGAGAATGAGCCAGTTTTTGCCCAGGATAAAGTAAAGTGATATACACCCTGAGCCAGAGATTAAGATAGAAAAGATTTTCAGAAGAGTAATCAGTCACTGAAATGCCAGAGGAAACAGTTTTGGAACTACAGAAAGCCACATGGATGATGTTCTGAATGTACTCAGCTAATTCCAACCTACAATCTTACAGAGACAATGTGTACCCTGTGATAAGGGACCATGCCTGCCAATTTACATGGAAAAGCAAGTCCTAAGTAGGCCTGACCCCAAGGTCAAGCTCAGACAGCACTTTTTCCATGGGCCCAGCCTCTCTCCTCCTGAAAGGAGCACTGCAGTTGACAGCCATGTCTAAAACCTGAACAACTGTCAACATTTCATACCTGGCTGCTATCTCAGTTCTGTCAGAGTTTTGACATGAAGACTTTTGCTTTTGTCCCACTACCCTGATCTACTTCCACTTCAGCTTCCTAATCAGTTCTTCTTCCAATCAGTTCTTCCAGGTGCCGTCTGTGTTCATAACTCAACCCGTGTCACCAGATGAAGGTGAGCCGGCGATGCTTCTGAAGGAAGCAAGTGTAGAAATAAATTTTCGAAGGCCTGGCCTGTGCTTATTCAGAGGCCATGGGGGCTCCAAAGGCCCTGTGTGAAGGAGGAATGAATGACTGTCCAAAGAGGGGCTGCAGTCATCCCGAGAGTGGACACTGGGGCATCTCTAGGTTTCATCAGATATCTACATGAGAACAGATATGATGATCAGTCACTAATTGATTTTTATGGGATTTTTTTTAACGAACTTGTCTTCATGCAATAAAGGTAGGAACGAGGAATGGAGGTACAGCCAATTTAAATTTAAATGAGGAAAGTTGAAATTTTTTAAATTGACGTTCATCGAGTTCACAGGCAAGAACAGACCTTCTTCCAAGGATATCCTACTTCCTTCTCTCTGCCGAATTCACGTGAATGAACTCTCCTCCTTCAAAACCTTACTCAGGCTCTATTGTGGTGGCCTCCCGACCTCCAGGCACAGTGCTCACGCCCTCCTGTGTCTGGCACACGCTTCTGACAGCTCGTTCTGCCCCGTCCTCCACTTGTTCACATCTCGGGGATCCCCGGGTGCGCAGGCTGTCTTACTCAACGTTGTAGCCGCGGGCCTGGGGGCTTGGGCAGCACACAGCAGGCGCTCAATAACGGTTTGTTGAGCAGAACACCTGAAGGAAATTAAAAATAGTTTTAAATTAACTCGAAAAGCACGGCTTGTCAACCGAGAGAACTTTTAAAAAGAAGCTGATTTGCTTACAGAGGAAAAAGGCAAATACCAGGCAGAAGTCTAGAAATCGCCTCGTCACCTGAACGTTCTCCGGGTCCCGCGGCGTCCGCGGGTCACAAGCCCGCCCCGCAGGGACAGCGCCTGGGGACGGCGCGGAGGCCGGCCCTCACGCCCGGTCCCGCCTCCCTCGTCTCCTCCAGTTCTGAATGCCGGTGTCCTTCCGGCCGCGACGACGACAAGCAGGCGAGCCCACCTGGGTGCCTGGCCGCCCCGACGGCACACCGCGCCCGCCCGGAGCGCTCCGGAGGGCGGCCCGCCCGAGGCCTGCGCGGCTGTCTGCCGCCCAGGAGCACAGAGCCCCCAGTGCTGCCCCGGGCGCGCGGCGACGAGGCCCGCAACTGCGGCGGGGCGTGGGGGGGTGGCCCCGACGCGCGTTCTCCGCCGAGTCGGAGCCGGGGTGGGGTCGGGGCGCTGGCCCTCTTCGCTCCAGGCCCCGCCCCCGCCCCGAGACCCCGCCCCTTCCCTCCCTAGGCCCCGCCCCGGCCCGGCCCCACTTCCTCAGGACGCCTAGGAAACTGAGGAGCCAGGAAGGCGCGCGGTTCCAGGCCCCGCCCGGGACTCGCGTCATCTCCCCGCGCCGGCGCCGCTAGTTTGGTCTGTGCGATGCTGGCGCCAGGCCGGGAGCGGAGATGGCCGCCGGCGGCCGGGAGTGAGCGATGACCAGGCTTCTGGGCGTGGCGCGCAGAGTCGCTTTGGCCGTGGTGTGCTGCAGTGGCCGCGGCTGCGGGGGGCTCAGCATGTTCTATGCCGTGAGGAGGGGCCGCAAGGCCGGGGTCTTCCTGACCTGGTGGGTGAGCCGCGCCCCCCGGGAGGGGGCCCAGGGCGGCCTTCGCGGCGGGGAGGCGGCCCTCGGCCTGGGGTTCAGCACGGGAGTCCCGCCCGCGGCCTGGGCAGTGAGCCCCGGCGCGCCCCGCATTGTCGGCCCGCGGGTCGCGGCCCGAGGCCTCGACTCGGTTTCGTTTTTGTTGGGAATATCAGAAACTCTCCAGTTTAGGGGTGGCCAGGGGCCTCTACTTAATCTTTCCTTTTCGTTGCGATGGAAGGATTTCCAAGAAGTTACACGGGAACTCAGATATCTAGTCAAATCTCCCCTGTGATTTTAAGAAGAGAAATCCTTATAAATTAATATTTGTATTCCTGTGACGATCCTTTGAAATGCGCGGGATTATTCTCACTTTCAGGGGTAGTTCCGTGGTCAGGAAGTTCACGGGCTAGTAAGTGACAGATGTGGGACTTGAACCCAGAGGTTCTGACTCCGTGACCAGGACTCTTCCCGCCATATGTATGGGGGTTTGTCGTCAGTGTGTAGACACTTGTGCTTCCCTGTGCAGCTGTGCTGCTGGGGAGGGAGCCTCTCAGAAGCTGACCTCTTTGTTGTAGTGAAGTGATGAATAGGACTTTTCTCAAAGACCCAAAACTCGTAGTGTGGTTCGAGTTTGAGGAAAACCTTATGGTGCTGGTGTACGGTCTAGCTGGGACGTAGCTTGACCCAGGGCGAAGGCTTGGATATGCAAGATAAAACTAAACAGTGAGGCATAACCCTTTGCCCCCATGGAACTGACAGCCCCAGCCTTTTTCACACTATTCCCCACCTAAGAAACCAATGTGAAAAGGGGATAAGTAAGAGAGGGAGGGAGGAAGAAAGTAACATTGCACTCTCTTCCAGGAATGAGTGTAGAGAGCAGGTGGACCGGTTTCCTGCTGCCAGATTTAAGAAGTTTGCCACAGAAGAGGAGGCCTGGGCCTTTGTCAGGAACTCTGCCAGTCCCAGTGGTTCAGAAGGTAGTCGCGGACTCACATCACTGACATTTTAACCTATTTAAAGCCTTTTGAATCCCAAATGTCACTTGACATATAGCTATTCTCTAGGCAGATAGAGAAGATATTATAATTATTCCCATTTTACAGATTGGGAAACAGGCTGAAAGCAGTTTAGTGGTTTCTGTCAGTAACAGTATTAGAGAGAAGCCAGGACTGAGATCACCTGTTCATTCAGTGTCCTCACTATACTTAATTCCATCTTTTAAAAAATGCTTGTTCTTGGGGCCAGCCCGGTGGCATAGTGGTTAAGTTTGCACATTCCGCTTCAGTGGGCTGGGGTTCGCCAGTTCGGATCCTTGGCATGGGCCTACTCACTGGTCATCAAGCCATGCTGAGGCGACTTCCCATATAGAAGAGCTATAACTCCACAACTGTGTACTGGGGCTTTGGGGAGAAAAAAAGAAAAAAGAGGAAGATTGGCAGTAGATGTTAGCATAGGGCCAATCTTCCTCAAAAAAAAAAAACCTTTTTATTGGATTGGATAGGATACAGTTTTAAAGTGATGAATGTATGCAACTGTATGGTGTTTCCTTTTTATTTAGGATAGTCACACAATTGGAATTTCCTCCAGTTTCACGTGTTATAGAAAGTATAGTTATTTAAAGTTTAAGAACTGATATAAGGGACATTAGGTATGCAGGACAAAGGGTGATTCTGCTTTAAAGCACAAGATTTAAAAAATATACCTTAACCTACCTTGAAGAAGCGATTTTTCATTAACTTTACTCACAGACTTTTTTTACTACAGTGGATTAAGACTGAGCAGAGGATATAGTTTGAATCACCTTATCTTCAACAGTCTCTCTAGAGCCCACTGAGATGTTCGAGCATTGAACAGCTGCTCCTTTGGGATGTCTTAACAATTCTGGACAAAGCAGAACTCGGGGAAAGGCAGATCATGCTCGGAATCTCCCTGAAGGGCTGGTTTCTGAAGCAGAGGGAACCTCCCTCATTGTGCATCTGCTTCACCCTCCATCTCCCCAGCAGCTTTTCAAGGAGGTTCTGATGTGACAGGTGCATTTTCTGCCCAGATGGAGGAATGAGTTGGGAACAGAGACAAGTTTGGAAATATGGCTCTTGTCTTGGTTGGGTTCTTTTTTTGTGTGTCGGGAAGATTGGCCCTTGAGCTAACATCACCTGCCAATCTTCCTCTTTTTTTGCTGAGGAAGATCAGCCCTGAGCTAACATCTGCGCCCATTTTCCTCTGTTTTGTACATGGGACGCCACCACAGCATGGCTTGATGAGCAGTACGTAGGTCCACGCCTGGGATCCGAACCCATGAACCCTGGGCCACCGAAGTGGAGGGCATGAACTTAACCACTACGCCACCAGGCCGGCCCCTTTATTGGGTTCTTAATACTTCCTTGTCACAGGATTTTGTTTTAACCAACTAGTAATTTATTCATATCTCAATTCTTTCAATATAAGTATGTTTCTGTTTACTAAGTGCTTTAAATCTTAAGGCAAGTTAGTTCATTATATCCATGAATCTACCTTTCTTAAAAGTTACAGAGATATCCTAGTCAGTGACTTAGGTATGTAAATTGGGATTTAACAAATTTAATGTTTGGGAACCAAACCAAAAATAAAAAGCAAAAGCATTAGCTCCTTTCCCAGTTTTCTTTTAGTATTACATTCATCCTTATTTTGGGATTACTGAGCTATTTGCTAGTTATTGTGGTTTATATAAGCTGATTTAGGGTTAATTTACTCAAAGAAAAAACACAATTTTGTGAAGTGAAAATCATGTGACAACTGTGGTCTCCTTTTCCTTCAAAGTCTTACCTGTTCTTTAAAAATTTTCAGTCCAATTTAACTTTCTCTGTTATCGTAAATTGAACATTGCTCTGCGTGTGATGCTGACTTCACTCAAGTTTTGCCTCGATCACCTTAGCGTTTTTCTGAGAGGTGTGGTTGAGAAGCTATGCCACGCAGGAGATTCTGGCTTGTACCTGTCTGGTGGGTGCTCAGTAAATGTTAGAGCCCATTTCCACGTCCCTGGTTTAGGGGTTTGGAGCTAAAAGTGAACTCTGGTGTTGAGTTCAGGTGGTTATTTTGGAGATCCAATTAGCTGCTCCTTCTGTGCCCCTATCCCCACTCCCTAAATGATAATGGAGGAAAAGCTGCTTCAGATCACTTGGTCCAGTGCCTCATGTTACAGAAGCCTGGAGGGGTTAAGTCAGTTGACTGAGTTCCCGCCTCATAAAAGGTAGAGCTCAAATTGAAATCTGGGATTTTGAATCCTGGTCTGATGCTGCTTCTGCCTCAGCTGCCATGAAAATATAAAAGAATGGCTGAGAATACTGCTGCTCCCAGATAACCTAAGAGTGTGTGAGAATCCCTTGGGAGTTAACCTCGAGTCCACCCTGGCTGGGCTGCTGAAGGAAGGCTGTACAACAGCACCATCCTTGAAGGATCCAGTCCCTTACACCTTTTGATTTCTGTCTCCCTTTCTTAACATGTCCCGTTATCCCTTTAAGGTCTACTTACCCATGCCCTCTTAGCTTTCCTAGAGGGTCTCAACTTGGAGTATAATTGGAGTACTGGGGGCGAGGAGGGGCAGGGTGTTGGACCACGGATACCACTGATCTTATGTACGACATTTTGGTCTTTGTTTTTTCTGGGGAAAGAGCTCCTCAGATTTTCAAACAGTTTATGATCCCTAAAGGGTTCAGGACCCTTGGTACTATCTCCACCGAAACCAGATTTCTTTTTGAACAGAAGCTTGTCTCTGTTTTCACATTTCCTTCATCAAGCTTATTATGGAAAGTATAGAATAGTTTCCCAGGACATCAAAGTCTGAGATGGTTTGGACTGCCTTAATTCATTCCCTCTTTATGGGGCCACATACCGAGGGTATTTAAGTCTGATTTAACTTAATGAATTTCTTGATTCTTAATCATTTCATGTTGTGTTCATTGTTTCTGACTTATGAGTAGACTCTGTCTTTCAGGGCAGAAAAACGAACATGTACAAGAATCACAAGTGAAAGCTAGCAAGCGACTCCGCGAGCCCTTGGGTGGAGGTGACGGTGAAAACGCAGAGCCGTGTGCAAAGCACGTGAAGCAGAGCACAGACTCAGTACCACCAGTGAGCAAAGACACATTCTCTTACATGGGTAAGTCTCTCTTGGAATTTTTTATTCTTAATATAATAATCAGGAAAATATATCTTAATGGGGGAAATTTGAGCTGATGTTTAACATCCTCATTCTTATCTGAAAAGCTTATTTAAAAATCTCTGAGGTCACTGATTTATAATTGATGCAATGGCACAGAATTATTAAAATTTTGGACATTCATAGGAAAACCACTACGTAGGCTACAAATGAAAACCACCAGTCTTTTGAAATACCAGTATTTCGTATGCACACAGTTTTTTCAGGTCACTAAGGTAGAGAAAATGCAAAGACTTTAGCCTCTTCAAGTAAAAAGGGCCCTAGGCAGAGCTCTTTGTATGATTGATTGGCACCAGCAACTTAACCTTTTATATTCAAACTTTGCGAAATATAAATGATCCTACCTCATCTTGAGAGGCAAGATAGTCAGGAACTTTTCCTCCACCTTTAACTCCAGCAATCAGTTGTTTATATTTAATGACTTATGTATATGTTTCTTTTTTGTCTTTTACATGTATGAACAGAAAATGGGAATAAATAGCGTTTTTTACATAAATCAGTGTATTTGTAAGTTCCAAATTTTCCTCCAAGAAGATACCATTTTATAATTTAAGGGAAACCAATAGAAAATGTTTTGTCTAGCTGTGTAAAGACTGAATAAATCAATTTTGCAGTTATGTTAAAAAAAAAAACCCAAATATCCTTGATTTGGTTATTTACCATTAGTAATTGAAGCAGATATTTTAAGATTGGGAGACGAGCTGTTTCCAGTGTGCTGACAGTTGCTTGAGGCACAGTGGCACTAACGCAGTCCCTGATGTACACGAGGGACTCACAGTTGCAACAATTCAGTGATTAGGAAGGCAGTCTTGATGGCGTCCAGCCCAGCTGAACCGAGGAGGCTTGCCCGACCCCCGAGCCCTCACGGACTCCCCGCTTCTGCTGGGACATGCTCCTCCATCCTTTCACTGCTTGCCTCCCTCCCTCGGCCTCTGCCGAGTCCAGTCTACTATTCTTTGCTCGCACACCCCTGCTCTTTAACGCCCGCAACTTGACTTTTCCCGCCGCCCTGCTGGAATGTTCTGCTGGTCATCAGTGGCCCGAGAGTGGCCTCACACCAGTCCTTTTCTACCTTGTTCTGCACAGCGTAGGTATGTTGATCATACCCTCTGTCTTGATGGAAAGGAGCAAAGACGGGGGCCACAGTTTACTGGTGGCAGAAAATTAGACCAGTGAGAGAAAAATTAGACCAGTGTTTGTCAGAGGACTTGACCTTCTGGCGGGCAGGTCCCTGTCATGCCAAGGCACTGCTTGTCTGGAAGGACAGCTCCTGGGAGTGAATGTGACCCCCACCCCCATGAGGAGAGGGACAGTGGCATTGTTCTCTGACCCCTGTAGCGGGGATGTGAGCAGCAGTTCCCATTGCAGCGGGCTGTAGGTTTACAGAGCAATTGCCTTCGCCTTGGGACCCAAATAGAAGTGGATTCCAGGCAAAAAGTGTCAAGTGCCCCCATATAAGGAACTGATAATGATTTCCTAGACAGAAAACTTCTGCAGCATCATAAAGTTCCCTCTCAGTTTGAAATGCTAATTCAACCTTTGTAAAATTTTTAGGTGAATTTCAGTTTTTAGGAATGTTGGTCTAGTAGCACTCACTGTTTCCCTCTTACAGGAGAATTTGTCGTCGTCTACACTGACGGCTGCTGCTCCAGTAATGGGCGGAGGAGGGCACGAGCAGGAATTGGTGTTTACTGGGGGCCAGGCCATCCTTTGTAAGTAAATTTAAAAAGTTGAGTTTTTTAAGCTTCAAATTTTACTGAATTATATTCCAAAACTTGTGAAAGAATGAGGCAGGATCTGCTTACTTTGATTCTTTGATGAACAGCCTTGGCAGGGCACAGCAGAAGAGCAAGCTTTGATTCATGTTGACGCTGATGGCTTTGTTCTTCAGAACGTAAACCACCTTAGCATTGCTTTCCTAGCCCTAAACCTTGACGAGTCTCTGTGTCTCCCTGATAAAATTTTATACCAGAACAACCTAACTCCCCCGCTAAAAGAGTCACACATCTCCCTGGAAGGTGGTTTGACAAGGATGCACAAGGGGCAGGTCATCAGATTTGAAACCCACCATATCACCACAGCGCTTCTGAAGATGTGTGAGCAAAGTCAAGGTGATGTGGAGGGCGGTCATTCAAGTGCAAAGTGCACCTGGCCCCTGAATATGAAAGAACTTGACTAGTACTGACAGCCTTCACATTCAGTGTAAGAGACAGATTTGACCCGGGCGAAGTAGCCACGTGCCCGTTCTGAGCGTTGTTCTCCAGTGTTTACAGGTGCTCACAGCAGTGTTAGGCATATTTAATGTAAACTGCTCAGTAATAATTCCACTTTACATTTCTCTTGAGCTTTGTAGTCTATAAAGTTCTGTCACTTGGATAACTCATTTTAGCTTCAAACCCTGTAAGGGATGGTGAACTTGTGTGAACACCCAAGTGTCCGCAGGTTTGGTGCTTGCCCAAGACCACATGCTAATGTAGTTCAAGTCCAGAAATTAAACTTCCCTTTTGACTTCTGGTCCAGTGTTCCTTCTACAATACCATACATGGTGCTTTTCAGTAAAATGCTAATATTGTTGGCTTGATTTTTAAAGACTGGATTTTTTGTTTTGTTTTGTTTGAGGTCGTAATAGTTTATAACATTGTGAAATTTCAGTGGTACATTATTTGTCAGTCACTATATATATGTGCCCCTTTACCCCTTATGCCCACTCATGAACCCCCTTCCAGTCTGGTAACCACTAATCTGTTCTATTTGTCCATGTATTTGTTTATCTTCCACATATGTGTGAAACCATACAGTGTTTATCTTTCTCTGTCTGGCTTATTTCACTTAACCTAATACCCTCAAGTTCCATCCATGTTGTTGCAAACGGGACGAATTTGTCTTTTTTATGGCCGAGTAGTATTCCATACATACATACATATATACACATACCACATCTTCTTTATCCAATCATCAGTCACTGGGCACTTGGGTTGCTTCCACATCTTGGCTATTGTGAATAATGCTGCAGTGAACATAGGGGTGCATAGGTCTCTTTGAATTGTTGATTTCAAGTTCTTTAGATAAATACCCGGTAGTGGAATAGCTGGGTTGTACAGTATTTCAATATTTAATTTTTTGAGAAACCTCCATATTCTTTCCCATAGTAGCCACACCAGTTTGCATTCTCACCAACAGTATATGAGGGTCCCCTTTTCTCCACATCCTATCCAACATTTGTTGTTTTTTGTCTTGGTAATGATAGTAAAGGATGTGTTTTTATATGATGCTTTCATATTTCAAATAAAAATGTATACAATCCTGTTATCCATTAAGAGGCTTAATGAATCACTTTGAGACTTAACTTTATGATTTTATTTTCTTTTGTACTGTTTTGAAACCAGAAATGTAGGCATTAGACTTCCTGGACGACAAACAAACCAAAGAGCAGAAATTCATGTAAGTTATCAGATATATTTTTCCACTAAAAATGTAAGTTTATCATTTGGCATTGACTGTTAACATTATCAATGAACTTTTTTCTATCTGTGTATATAAGATATTAAAAGTCCAGAAGGAACTTAGTTTGGAGTTAGTAACAATTTTGAGGATAGGAATTTTCTAGGAAAATTATGAAACTTATATAGCTATCTAAACAGGGGGATTGTTTGTGTAGAATTATTTCACATTGCACAGTTAGCACAGAAAAAGAAGGAATATTTAAATTTTGAGGTAATTTTGACTATCAGTAATGTTGAAAGTTGAACATCTTCTGTAGCCTGATGACTGACTTGTTTCCTCAAGGCAGCCTGCAAAGCCATTGAACAGGCAAAGGCTCAAAACATCAGTAAGTTGGTTCTCTATACGGACAGCATGTTTACTATCAATGGTAAGCTTTTACGTTTTATTACTTCTAGTAAATATGACGGGAAACAGATATTTCCTTCCCTGGTATCAGTGCAGGAACCAGGTGGTGAATGGGGATAAACAGTTGGTTGGTCAGGTATAAAGGAGAGTGAGGACTTGGGAGCCCACTTCTGCTGCTCCAGGATTTGCCACAAAGGCATGTCTTTGCCAGGCACCGAAGATGTGGCAATAGGGTAGATATGTCCCTGCTCTCGTGGCACTTTGAGTCTACACGTGTAAGTAACTTAAGATGGCGTGCTGAAAGCTTCTTTGGGAAATACCGTGTATAGGAGCACGGGGAGGGATGAAGAGGCTGACGAAGGCTTCCCAGAGAAGGTGATGTCATCTTAGGCTGAGAGCTGTAGGTCGAGTTAGACTTACAGTAACGGGACAAGAAACGGAGTGTTTAAGGTCTGTGCCAAAGGCCAGGATGCTACTCAGAATACAAGGGGGGTGATTGTAAGAGGGACACCTAGGGAGAAACAGAGACTAGAACATTCGACATTAACTGATCTGTGAGTGTGCGTTTCTTCTAGGTATCACTAACTGGGTTCAAGGTTGGAAGAAAAATGGATGGAGGACAAGCACAGGGAAAGAGGTGATCAACAAAGAGGACTTTGTGGAGCTGGAGAGACTCACCCAGGGCATGGACATCCAGTGGGTGAGTGTTCTCTTAAATGGTCCTGTCTTATGACCAAGTGAAATAAGTTAGCCCAAGAGAGCAGTGGTTTCTGTAAGTGATTTAATGACTTAAGTTAAAGTAATAGTTTCCATGAAATTAATACCATGGTGTGTATTAGAACACATTTTATTCTTTCGATCATCACAAAGGCAGTACTGCTTTAACAAGAGGGTACCATTGTGTACAGAACGCACTGGTCTGGCAGTGTGATTGAGGGACTTGCTGTGTTCTTTACGTTGTCCTCGCCTGGGCACTCCTCTTCACTGTTAAAGTGACTTGTAACAGTCAACCTATTGGTTTCTTTGGAAGTAGCCATAATGTTAAATAAAACTAATTTATAGTGTATTTTGTTGCAAATAAAGTTGTATGATAAGAACTTAGTAACATGTCTTTTTTCTCAAAATGGAAGTATCTTTCTTATAATTGATAATTTTTATTAAAATTATTTTTTCAAACAATACAGAGCAAGTTAAACTGCAACCATTTTCTTAACCCTGCTTTGCTCCCCGACCCCAGGGCTACTGATAATAGTTGGCTCGCTGGCATTTGTAACTTGCCTTTCAGCATCATAAATGTAAACGGTGGTTAAATCAAATAAGTACACCACTTCTTTTTAACAGCATTTAAAGAAAATAAAGTGTGTGTATCATAGACATACCGATCCATCCGTACAAACATGTGCTTTGCCTGGAAAGCTTGCCAAGTCCCATCATTAAGTGGGGAGAAAGCAATACAAACAGTAAAATCCAATTTGTGGAGAATCAAAATGGAATTTTTGTCAATGTATCTGTTGCTTTAAGTGCAGTAGGAGCATGCGGTGTGCTGTTTAGAACTGTGTTAAGCAAGAGGGGCATGAAGGAGAGTTTTCTCCTACTCAGCCTACTCTGAATAGTCAATATTTTTTACAATGAGCATGTAGTCATGTGTTGTTTTTGTAAAAAATTGGTAAAAATAATAGGAAAAATTTATTTGACAGATGCATGTTCCTGGTCATTCGGGATTTACAGGCAATGAAGAAGCTGACAGATTAGCGAGAGAAGGAGCTAAGCAATCTGAAGACTGAATGAAGTAATTTTAATTCTTGGGAAAACTTGAGCCAGAGGCTGTTTTCTTACCTTTACTTGGTGGTGTGAAAAACGAAACTACAGGAGGAACATTGCGATAGATGGGGAGACACAACTAAATCAGAAAGGCAAGGTGGCGTTCTATGGTACCGTGTGATAAAACATAGTTAAATGTGTAATAAATTGAGCATCCTTTGAGATTTGAGAATTATTTGAGATTTCAGCATTATGCTTTATTGGGCTTGATACTGTTCTCATTAGTTTTATTGCAGTCTGGACAAAAATTATAGGACTTTAATTTAATAAGGATGAATAAAACATTGGTTAAAAGATGCAAACTGGAGGGGCTGGCCCCGTAGCCTAATGGTGACGTTTGGCACACTCCACTTTGGCAGCCCAGGTTCGGTTCCCAGGCATGAACCTACACCATGCTGTGGCGGCGACCTGCATACAAAGTAGAGGAAGATTGGCACAGATGTTAGCTCAGGGCTAATCTTCCTCAGCAAAAAAAAAAAAAGCAGACAGGAAGTCTAGAAGTATTCTGAAAGAGTTCGTTTACCTTCCAGTTGGGAGGATTGAGTCTCAGGATTTTTGGGTTGACGTGTGCCTGTGTGCAGCTTACTCCCTTGCTGGATGCAGCCCTTGTGGGCCCACAGCTTGGCAGAGAATGTGGGCTGGGTCTTACCTGGCTGGGCACCCATGTACAGGGCAAACCTGTACATAGGTAGCCCTGGCTACTCGACCATTATGTAGGAACAGTTACAACTATAAAAGGCCTAGATGTGTAAATAAATCTTTTGAAATTTTCTTTGAGTGTTTTGCTAAAAGCACTATGCAAGTTCAAAAAAAAAGTTTGACTTGATCATTTATTTATTTAAATCTTTAATTTTTATTACTCTTTTAGAACATACAGAAAAATGACACAAAACAAATATATAGCTTATTGAATTATTATAAGGTGAATACCCCTTTAACCTCCATCCAGGTCAAGAAATAGAACTTTGCCAGACACACCAGAAAGTTCTCCAATGTCACTCCAATCACAGCCCCTTCTCCCTCCAAAACTAATCCTGACTTTTATGGAAATGACTTCCTTGTGTTTATTTATGGTGGTTTAATCTTGTCTCTTTTTTATTTTTGAACTTGGTACTTCTTAAGTGTCTTTAATTTATAGGCCCCCTCCATCCTGTTGTTCTCCTTACTGTTTATTTGTTGAAGAACCTGGCCCGTTTGTCCTGACATTTCCTACAGTCTAGATTTTGCTGCTTGCATGCATGCTCACGGTGCAGTCCAGTGTTTTCTTCTGTCCTCTTTTTTTCCTGCAAATTGACAGCTGGATCCAGAAGCTTGATCAGAATCAGGTTCCTTTGGCAAGACAATAGGTGGCTGTGTTCTTTCATCAGGAGGCACAGCCAGTTTTCCTCTTTTTTTATGTTGGCAGTTGCCAACGCTGAGTGCCTGGTCATAGTCGGGGCTTGCAAAATGGTGATATTCTGTTATTTTGTTTGCACTTATTCACTGGAATGGTTTTAGGAGGAGATACTTCCCCTCATCTGCTATTCGGTTACCCAGTGGTAGAGTTCATATAGGAAAGGCAGGGTAAATGTAGGATAATTTGTTCCCTGTCATCCTTAGAAGGTGACCAATTAAGGTTTTTTATTTATATATTTTTATAGCATGTATATGTGTGTGTGTGTTTGTCATGAACTCATGGACTTAAGCATATTTGATGGGTTTCAATTCATTGCAATTTTTATCTTGATTGAACCACAATTATAGCTTCTTTGTCCTATAGGAGGGAGCCTCTTCAGGTTGGCTCTTGACTTCTTTTGATATTCATGCATGCACATGCACACACATACATGTACACACCACACACGGGACACTCACAGTCCACTCATGTACAGATCACACGCGCACACATGTACACACCACACACACGGGGCACTCGCACAGTCCATGCATGCACAGACCACACACACACACACACACATTCATGTACACACCACACGGGGCACTCACGCACAGTCCACACATGCACAGACTGCATGCACATGCACACATACATGTACACAAAACACACAGGACACTCACAGTCCACACTTGCACAGACATGCGCGCACACACATGTACACACCACACGGGGCACTTCTGCACAGTCCACTCATGCACAGACTGCACACAGATCCATGTACACACCACACACAGGACACTCACGCACAGCCCACACATGCAGTCTGCATGCACATGCGCACACATACATGTACACACCACACACACGGGGCACTCACACAGGTCCATGCACACACAGACTACATGCACACACACACAGTCATTGGTAGCTTCCTTGCAGTCTGGTATATCAAGGTGTTCTACACCCGTCTTGTACATTTCCTGCTCCAAACCTAGAATCTGCTATTTCTCTAAGAATCTCTGGTTTCTTTTAATGGCAAAAATGGTATTTTGCATCCACAGTCTCGGATGCTCATTGCTACTGGGGTGGTCCTTGTTTCTAGGCTCTTTCAGTGGACAGAGTTATAAAAAAATACACACATGCACATATACATTTAAAAATAAAATATTTTCTGAGCTCATGTTGATATTCCCAGTACAAATTCAGAATTCCAGGGTCCATGACCTCTGCTATGTTATGTCTGTGTCTCCTACATGGAGAATCCTGGTTCTCAGGACATGGGGCAGTAGGGTAGAATATCTCTTAATTAGTTGCTTGCTTTATTCCACTGTAACATATAGTATTTGGATACTAGTACTAATGCTGAATTATGAATTATGATGATAATAATGAAAACAATACTGTATTTACCTCATCAACCATTACATTAAATCTCTCCCTCTTACCCTCATTTAGTCCTATTTCTGTGTATTCAGTGCTTATAACCAGTCTTGAGATCAGTGTCATCTTGGGAACCATATTTCCTGCGTTCCTGTATGTTGAATTTAGTTTGTATCCTTCATACTTAAAGATTGCTTTTGTAGGATGTTAAATCCTTGGCTCACATTTTCTCCCTTGAGTATCTAAAATATTCAGTTTTCTTCCAGTGTAAAGTGATACATGAAAAGCATAATAAATCTTATTTTCTTTCCTATGTAAGTTATGTACTCCTCTTGCTTAGATGTACAAAGGATTTTTTCCTTTTTCTCGATTCATTAATTTTATTAGGATGTGTCATGGGTTGGTTGCCCTGGGTCGGCATTTGCAGTTATATGGTATGCTCTTTCTATATGTATTTTCAAATATGCTATTTCAGGAGCCAGCCCTGATGGCCTAGTGGTTAAAGTTCAGCACTCTCACTGCTTCAGTGGCCCGGGTTCGTTTCCCGGGTGCAGAACCACACCACCCGTCTGGCAGCTGCCATGCTGTGGCAGCAGCTCACATACAAGAACTAGGAGGACTTACAGCTTGGATATATGACCATGCCCTGAGGCTTTGGGGAGGAAGAAAGAAAAAAGAGGAAGATTGGCAACAGATATTAGCTCAGGGCTAATCTTTCCCTGCCAAAAAAAAAAAAAAAATCTATTTCAGGAAGATTTTCTTGAATTGTGGTTTAGTTTTTCTTGTGACAGTTGTGGACCCAATTCTAACATGCGTAGGGTGTGGGGTAGGGGGTTCCCAATCCACCAAGGAATTCTCCAATACCAGCAGGGTGTCCTACAATTCAGTTCAATCCTGACACTTATCTGCCTGGAGGTGGCAGGTTAAGATCAGATCCCAGATCAGGTTAAGGGCTGAGTCCCACAAGACTTCCCCCCACTCCAGATGCCAGTCACAAGCACAGGTTGTCACCTGTGTTGCCCAACAGGCTGTAGATTGGAGGTTCCAATGACCCCCTCCTTGGGTTCGATGAATTTACTACAGTGGCTCACAGAACTCGGAGAAACAATCTACTTACTAGATAACCAGTTTATTATAAAAGGCTATAACTCAGGAACAGCCAAATGGAAGAGATGCACAGGGCAGGGTATGGGGAGGGGCATGGTGCTTCCATGCTCTCCGAGTGTACCACTCTCCACAGATCTCCACGTGGTCACCAACTCAGAAGCTCTTCAACCCTGTCCTTTGGGGTTTTTTGAGGCTTCGTTATGTGTAAATCATTGGCCATTGGCAATTGGTTCAGTCTCCAGCCCCTCTCACCTCTGAAGGTTGGGGGATGGGACTGAAAGTTCCAACCCTCTAATCACATGGTTGGTTCTCTTGGCAACCAGTGCCTGTGTCCTCAGTGCTCTCCAAAAGTCACCTCGTTAACATAACAAGACACACTGGCACTCGTCACCTAGGAGATTCCAAGGGTTTTAGGAGCTCTGTGCCAGGGAGAGAAGACAAAATATGTATTTATTACATAAATAAATAAATTTATTACTGCTCCCTCTCCCTTCGGAGAATCTGATTTTTTAAATTGGGCAGCACTGTGCTCTGTGTCCAGGATTGGAAATAGAGAGATGAAAGATCATGCCTTCAGAAACTTTCCAATCTACTAGGAGATTTACACAAACACAAGTGATATCAGTACAGAGCAGAAAGTGCGTGAAGCTTTGTTACTGCGGAAAAAGGGGTTTGTCTGCCTGCTGCAAGACATGCCAATAGTCAAGAAGCAAGGATGTGGGAAAGAAAGGACTTTTCATTACAGTTTGCTAGCAAGAGGGAAGATGGCTGACTCATGTCCGAAAGAACCATCTTAAGGGGGCACAGAATCTTGAAGCAGTTATATAGGCCAGTGGATTATAGGGGAGGGGTTAAGAACGTTGACCCTCTGGTGTTACAGACTGGGAGTCACCACACCAGATCTTTCAGTTTTCATTGATGATGGCTATCAGCATAGACTCTGCCCGAGGGGTCATCACATTCCTAAGGAACTCAAAAGAACAAAGTTATCAACTTATAGCAGCTGGGAGGGGCCATAAAATCTACTGAGCATGTCTAGGCTAGTTAATCAGAGGACATTCAAAGTTACAGTAGGGTTTCTTTTCTACAGTATGGCTTCCCTTGTGTCAACCTTGTGTAGAGCCAATATCAGCTTGAGGTAAGATGACATCCAGCCACTTTGAGATAAAAGGGAGCAAATTCCTTCTTATTAACTGAAAACATCTTATTGATAATCTAAAAAGCAGCTGCATTTTTATATCTTTAGAAGCTTGCAATCATTAGCTTTATCTCCTTCAGAAAGTGTTTGAGTGACTGCTCTATATAACAGAGGGGCTGTACATTGTGCAATAGAGCAGTCCACCTGGTGCTGCTCTACTTGCAGTAACACTGAGTTTAATGCTTGGCAAATAGAGGCTGTTGAAGTGTTCTTTGTGCAGAACTTCTTCCTCTCTCTCGTGTCTTCCATACTAGAGTTACAGGTAACTCCATTGCTGGGGCTTGAGGAAATCGAGAGGCTCTCTGCTGTCTTTTAGGACAGGTACGTGAAATACAAGTTAAAATAAAACAAAAGTCTGCTTCCAGGCAGATGGACACACCTAGGTAATTGTACATAGGAACGGGTGAAACCCACATTCCTGTTTCAGGTGTTGTTCATTTTGCGTTGAGCAAGTCTGGGGCTTTAGGTTGCATTGTCTTAAAAGGGGGCCTTCATCTACATTTCTAGATGTCGTCCTAATTCTCATATCCTGGTAGTTGTGAAACAAAAAGTAAAAAGCCACTCAGTAAAAGCCCCTTTTCATTTTATGTGATGGTTTGACATTCAGAACTTAGTAAAAGGAGGCCGTCAGAACTAAACATCTAGCAACTGTGATGCGCTCTCTAGTTCTTCAGCTCAGATGCTCAGGAGTAACCACTAGGAGGTAAACACCATGAAGGCAGGGCTTTTTCTGTTCATGCTGTGTCCCCCTGGAACACAGAAGGCATTCAGATACTTGTTGAATGAATACCTGGGCCAATTTGTGAAAACAGCTTTGGTTCTTAATTGTCCACAGGGAGAGAGAGGGATTGGCACAAGGCCACTCTAGTCTTACATTGACATGAGTAATCATTTGCAAAGAACAGCTTTCATCAAAATATGCTTCAAATTAGGGTTCTTCTCTGGTGATTTTTGGGAGCCACCAGTGGAAGGAAGGATCTTGAACAAATACAATTATGATCAATGGAAATAGGACTAGTGAGTTGCTTTCTCTACCCCCATTTTACAAAGCTCTATTCTTTAAACTCAAATATCCATGAGAATTTAGTGTATATTAAGGGCAGTAACTCACCAATGGGGTAAATAAAGGCCTCTTACCTAGGACTCAAAATCTGTTAACCATAAAAGAAAATTAAAGATGTTACCGCACCAGATTCCTTTTTGCCTGCTGCCCAGAAAGCCAAACACCAAGATGATGAGATTGCAGCAGAGAGAGGGTTTAATAATCACAAATCAGCCAAGTGAGGAAATGGGAGAATGAATCTCAAATCCACTTCCCCAATAATGGGGACTCAGGGATATTTATGGGGTAGGAGACTGGTCTCCAGGTGGGGAGGCATCTGGTCTCAGGGTGGGGACATCCATCTGTTCTTAGTTCCCTATGGTCTTTTGTTTTATGGGAAATGCATCAGAGACCAGAGCAATGCCCTACACCCTGATCTTTCAGTTGTCATTGATGATGGCTATCAGCATAGACTCTGCTGGGGGGTCATCACATTCCTAAAGAACTCAAAAGAACAAAGTTATCGACTTATTGCAGCTGGGAGGGGCCATTTAACCCACAGAGCATGTCTGGGTTGGTTAATCAGAGGTCAAAAGTTACAATAGGGTTACTCTTCTACAATATGGTTTCCTTTATGTCAACTTTGTGTTGAACTGGAATCAAAGACACAGAAAAAAATTAAAAACAGGGGGGTAAGAAAAGACTTTTAAAAGCCATAAGCACTGACAAACTAGGAAACGAATTTGGAACTCATGTCACAAAGGGCTGATTTCTCTAACTATATAAAGAACTTCTAGAACTTGAGGGGCCAGCCTGGTGGCGTAGTGGTTAAGTTCACATGCTCCATTTCAGTGGCCCAGGGTTCGCAGGTTTGGCTCCCAGGCGCGGATCTATGCGCCACTCCTCAAGCCATGCGGTGGTGGTGTCCCACATACAAAATAGAGGAAGATGGGTACAGATGTTAGCTCGGGGCCAATCTTCCTCACCAAAAAAAAAAAAAAGAAAGAAAGAAATTGAGGAAACAACTAATAATAGAAGAGTGGGTTAGGCATAAATCACTCACAGAAACACACACATGACCCCAAGCAATGAAAAGGTGTTCAGCTTCACTCATGAGAGAATGCAAATTGAATCTACACTGAGCCATCATTTTTCTTTATTGTATTAAGATCATAATATTGGATTTATTCGCAAAAATCTAAGTCACTGAGGCTGTTGGGAAATAATGCACTTACATGCTGTTGGTGGTGAGCACAAAATGGCACCACTTATGGAAAACAGTTCAACCTGTCTATCAAAATGAGAAATGATCCACCATTGCCCACTTTTCAGAATTTGTACTGCAGACACACCTGCACACCTACAAATAAAAGATGGACAAGGTGTGTAGTATCAGAGAACTGAAACCATGTTGGAGCCTGGCCAAAGTGACCATCAGGGATCCACAGTGGAATCCTCTGAAGCCTTGAAAGGAGTGACAGATCTTTAAGTGCTGACTTAGAAGTGGAGAAAGGAAAGTACCCATTAGTGTTTCAGTGGGCTGCCCTTTGTGTAGGAGAGGATAAAATATATAAATACATGAAACACTGAGATGTCACCACAGGGGGTTGCAGGGTGGGCAGGAGCAGGAGTGGGAATGAGACTTCTCAGTGTATAGATCTTTGTGTGTTATCTTGACTTTTGAATCATGTTGTAATACCTTGTAATGCCATGTTCAAAAATATTAGATAAAAATATCTTAGAGTTGTAATATCAGAGAGGGCACGTAAGGGGAAAGGGTGTGCTTACCTACAGAACTCCCCCTGGCAGAAAGCCTGGGGTCCAGGGGGTGCCTACTTAGCTGATATTTTCAAATTCCACCCCCTGTCTTCTTCCACATCCACTATAGTCAAATACAGACTCCCTGAACACCATGCTGTCCTTTGTACCCAGGATTCATATAACAGGCAGAGTGCTCCTTTAGGTATGCAACATGCTTTAACCTGACATTTTATTTTAAAACCCAGAGGCCAAGTTACTTGGGTCATAGCTGTTATGGACTGAATGTGTCCCCCACATTCATTTGTTGAAGCCCTAACCCCCAGTGTGGCTGGTTTTGGAGATGGGAGAGTCACTTTCTATTATGAGAGCTTTTCTTTATTAAAGACTGATGGGTAAGTCTTGTCTTGAGATTATTGGGTAGCAAGAGAATGAAGTGTAAAAAGAAATTGGAATCAAAACAAGAAAGAATTTGAAAGGTTATCTGGTTCCTCTGCCTGTCATACCCCAGACCTCTATGGCTTTTTTGAAAAAGGCTCTGGAAAAGCTCCTCGGATCACTCAAGCTATAGCCCCTTGGCCACCACATTGTTGTGATTCAGTATGACACGTATCCTCATAGGGCTGTGCTGCTGGCCCACCCTCAGAAGGGCATATGTTTAGGACTCATTGTTCGTGGCAATGAATTTGCTGGGCTTCACCCAGGACCTCTTTGTGAATGATGTCATGAATTAGTTTGCAGTTGGGAACATGATAATGTCCCTCTTCCTAGTAACTCCCCTTGGCATTTGTCCCCTCAACCTGTGCAGAGACTTGAAGATGAAGAGTATCCTTCTCCTTTTCTGAGGTGAGGGTGGGAGAACATTTCTTCTACAAAGACAGAGCAAAAGATCACCAGTTATAATGTGATCTACCCTAAGATTTGACCAAGATGCAGGAAGGATGCCTTCCTTAGGCATCCTTGAGACCATAGTGATCCCCAGAGAGAGAGAGAGAGAGGAATTGCTAGGTCAAATATACCCCTTATACCCCTTTACAATGTGTGTGTGTGTGTGAGTGTGTGTGTGTGTGTGTACATACATCCACATTCCTTTTCAGAAAACTGACACAAATTTATGTTTCTCCAAAAAAGTATTTGTAAGTACATGCCCTCACTAGTATGTATTTGTAAAAGTTTCCCTGTACCTTCACTAGAAATATTCTTTCTCATCTTTGACAGGCTCCTTGCTCTAACTTCCATTTGAGATTTCTGGAGAGGTTGGACAACTTTTTATAAATTTATCAGCCATTTCTATATATGACTTCCCATCAAAAGGAGGTGCTATCACTCTGTTTATTCAAGCCTTCTTTAGGGTACTTCAGAAAGAGAAACAGATGTGCAGCATGGCAGCCATACTTAATAATGCTGTATTGTGTACTTGAATTTGCTAAGAGAGTAAACCTTACGCATCCTCACACACATACAAAAAAAAGGTCACTGTGTGACGTGATGGGTGTGTTAATTAGCTTGATTGTGGTGATGATTTTACAATGTATACATAGGGGCCAGCCTGGTGGTGCAGCGATTAAGTTCACGTGTTCCACTTTGGCAACCTGGGATTCACCAGCTCGGATCCAGGAGTGGATCTACTCACCACTCATCAAGCCATGCTGAGGCAGCATCTGATATAGAAGAACTACAACTCTACAACTATGGTACACAACTATGTACTTGGGCTTCAGGGAGAAAAAAGAAAAAGAGGAAGATTGGCAACAGATGTTAACACAGGGCCAATCTCCCTCAAAAAAAAAATCTGTACTACAATGTATACATATATCAAATCATCACATTGGCCCATAACATAGGCCCCCATAAATATAGTCAACTGATCTTTTCAAAGGAGCAAAGGCAATACAGTGGAGCAAAGGTTGCAACACCTGCTTCCTTTTTTTGCCATTAGCTTGGAGTATCATCTTCCATCCCTTCACTCTAAGCCTGTGTTTGTCTTTAGAGCTGAGATGTGTTTCATGGAGGCAGCATATTGTTGGGTCTTGTTTTTTAATCCATCCAGTCACTCTGTGTCTTTTGTTTGGAGAATTCAATCCATTTACATTTAGAGTGATTATTGTTATATAAGGACTTAAGATTGCCATTTTATCACTTGTTTTCTGGTTGTTCTGTATTCTCCTTTTTTCTTGTCCTATGTATTTCATACTGCCAATTCAGTTTGGTGGCTGTCTGATGGTTTTCTCAATATCTTTCATTTGTGTCTCTGTTCTGATTTTTCATTTAGTGGTTACTGTGGAGTTTGTATAAAAGATCTTGTAGGGGGCTGCCCGGTGGCGCAGCGGTTTAGCCCGCGCTTGACAGCCCGGGGTTCGCACGTTCGGATCCCAGGTGCCCCCTGACAAACTGCTTGTCAGCCACGCCGTGGCGGCGTCCCATATAAAGTAGAGGAAGATGGGCACGGATGTTAGCCCAGGGCCAGTCTTCCTCAGCAAAAAGAGGAGGATTGACGACGGATGTTAGCTAAGAGCTGGTCTTCCTCACACACACACAAAAAAGATCTTGTAGATGAGATAGTCCATTTTCTGACAGCCTCTTATTTCCTTAGTCTAAGCATGTTCCATCCCTTTCCTTTACCCATCTAGGTTATTGTTGTCACAATTTATTCCTTTTTGTGTTGTGAGTTTGTGGTTAAAATTATTATTTTTATTCTTGATGTTTTCCTTTCCTTTATCTTTGAGGTATATTTAAGTGTTTTGCTAATCTGTTCTGATAGAGAGTCACAAGTTTCTGATCTTGTCTGCCTGTTTATCCCTTAGCTCAAGACTTTGTAAACCCTCTCTTTTTTTTTTTTTTTTCAGGTATGAGGGCCTTCTTGATCAATTCTTTTTTTTTTTTTTTTTTTTTTTTTTGTGGGGAAGACCGGCCCTGAGCTAACATCTGTTGCCAATCTTCCCCTTTTTGCTGAGGAAGACTGGCCCTGGGCTAACATCCGTGCCCATCTTCCTCTACTTTATATGGGACGCCGCCACAGCATGGCTGACAGGCAGTGCGTCGGCAGGCGCCCGGGATCCGAACTCGTGAACCCCGGGCTGCCAAGCGCGGACTAAACCGCTGCGCCACTGGGCGGCCCCTCTTGATCAATTCTTATAGGTGGGTTTTGTGGCAATGAACACCCTCAGCTTTTGTTTATCTGGGAAAGTTTTATTTCTCCATCATATCTGAAGGATACTTTCTCTGGCTAGAGTATTCTTGGCTGAAGGTTTTTTCTTTCAGAATTTTGAATATATCATTCCACTCCTAGTCTGTAAGTTTTCTGCTGAGAAATCCGCTGAAAGTCTGATAAGAGTTCCTTTGTAAGTTAATTTTCTTCTGCCTTGCTGACCATAATGTTTTCTTTGTCACTGACTTTTGCCAGTTTTACAAATATATATGCTTTGGGGAAGGTCTTTTTACATCGATGTAATTAGGAGTTCTATTTGCTTCTTTTACTTGTAATTCCAGCTCCTTCCCCAGGTTTTGGAAGTTCTCATCTATTATTTCTTTGAACAAGCTCTCTTCTCCTTTCTCTCTTCTCTCTCTGGAATACCTATTCTCCTTATGTTGCATTTCCTAATTGAGTCAGATATTTCTCAGAGAGTTTCTTCATTTCTTTTTAGTCTTAGTTCTCTCTCCTCTTCCATCTCGAGCTTTTTTATATTTCTATCCTCTAAATTGCTAATTCTGTCCTCCATAATATCAGCTCTTATTTAAGGACTCCAAATTTTTCTTTAACTCATTCATTGTATTTTTTCACCTCCAACACTTCTGATTGGTTTTTCTTTATAGTTTCAATCTCTTCTGTGAAGGATTCTCTCTGTTCATTATATTTTATTCCTGATTTCATTGAACTATCTGAGTTTTCTTGTAACTCATTGATTTTTTTTTTTTAATGATAACTATTTTGAATTCTCTGTCATTTAGATTGTATATTTCTCTGCCTTCAGGATTGATTTCTGCGTGTTTGTTTTTTTCCTTCTGATCTGGATTATTAATATACCTCTTCATATTATTTGATGGGGTGGATCTGTGCCTTTGCATAGTGATAATATCTGGTCACAAATTCCACCTGCCACCACTGGGTGGGGGAGACGAGCTGAGTATTCTTAGCCTGCTGTGAGCCCTGTCAGTTGTGCCTGTCAGGGCCTGGGACACTCCTTGTGATTGCAGTGGCCCTGTGAGCTCTCCCACCAAATGGGAAAGTAATCACATGGGGGCTCAGCTGTGCTGCTGCCTGCTCCCATAGTCCCACTAAGATGTGCTCCCCCCTTTAGGGACACAGTGGTACTATGGGCATTCACAGCAGACAGGAATTTGTTTGCCTGGGCACGCCGATCCGCTACCATCTCATCATAGGTTGCACCAGCCTTTGTGCTTGGTGGGCAGGGCCTCCCCACTGGGTCTGAGCCAGAGTCACTCCCTGGAGACTGCAGCAGCACTGTGCCTCTCCCACCAGACAGGGGAAATGATCACACAGAGACTCAACTGCCGTCACCTATTCTCGCAGTCATGACAAGGTGTGTTCCTGACCTCGGGGCCACAGCACTGCTATGGACATTCCAGCCAGAAGAGCAGTTACACGAGTGCACAGGGCTGCCAGGGCCCAGAGATTGCCCACCCATCTCCACTGCCTCCCCGGGGGTAGTCCATCCACCTCCCAAAGTATAGCTGCATGGGTCTCTCAGGAGTCCTGTTGTGCTGTGTGGGTGTGCTCCATTGATCAATGAATGTCCATTTAGTTTTAGTTCAAAGGGGGAGAGATAAAGGGAACATCTCATTCTGCCATGTTGCTGATGTCACTCTCTCATTTATAATCTTATTAACCTTAGTAGCTTAAGTGTTGCCCCAAATAATTGTTGGTCAGGTTTCTCTTTGTGATTTCTGCCTCTTGGCTTAAACATTTTTTTTTCCTAATTGGAGTGAATAGAGTGGGTTTGTTTGAGGTCCTTTAATGTTGGGGGGCCAGTAGAGGGTCCTTTTATCCAACCCAATCTTAGGCTTGTTTTATTAAAACCTTTGTGTTAACCCCATTCATGTCCATTTTATTCATCCCATTTTTCTTTTTATAACTAGGTAAAAATTTCCATCCTGCTCAGATGAGTCCTGTGATTCTTCCCTTTCTAATTCCTCTTTGTTCTTCCATCTTTTAATATCTATTTTATTTACCCCACTGTCTTATTTACCTTATTTTTTTAAAACTCCTTTAAAAATGTCTACCTTGTTGAGGGAAGTCCCTTTATTTTTCTCTCAGCTTCTTTTTATTCTTTTGTTAACTTGTTTTTGTTAGCATCTGTAAGACCAAGAGAGGAAGCTGAGACCCCAAATTTGATTGTTTCATCTTTTTCTTTTTCATAGGTTTATAACTGAAAACATTCCAATTTTGCAAAACATAACCCAGAGGGCTGCCACTGGGACTCAAATCTGAGTTTCCTGTTATTGTACCACCCCCCCACACACATTATACACACTCACGTATATCCACACAAGTATGAAAACAAATGGAGCTAAGAGTTAGTCCTTTCAACAAATCAGGGCTCCCCCCCCAAACAAACTCCAGTAACCTGAACCAGAACCTCTGAATCAGAGGCAAGCAAATTACACATTCACACACACACACACATGTTTCAAAATAAGTGGAGCTTGGACTTTCTCTCTGAGTGAGACCTTTAGTCCTTTCAACAAATCAGAGCTCCCCCAAACAAACTTCAGTAACCTGGAACAAAACCCCTGAAGCAGAGGCAAACAATGAAAGGAAAAATAAGACTCAGTTAGTATAATGAGGCAACTCAACCAAAACAAGTGGGTCCCAGAGTTTTCCCTCTGAGTGAGATCCCTAGTCCTTTCAACAAAGTTGGAGCCCCCCAAACCACAGGCAAAGAGCCTTCTTGGTGGTTTACCAACTTGTTACTGAACACAAACACAGGTTTATTTACGTGTCACACAGGAGGGTCAAACACTGGAAATGCCAGGTTTGTGGCAACGAAAGAGATTTATTATCAAAAGGCAGCCACATGGGAGATGGGAGTTAGAACTCAGATCCTCCTTGTAGGGAAAAAGGTAGGGGTTTTTATCTGGGGTTTAGGTAGGGGAGGTGGAGCATGTGGCCTTGCTGGCTGGTGCCTTCCCACCAGCCTGTGTTTGGTCTCAAAGACTGAGTTTCTTTTCCTTTGACTATCTGGAATTTTCTGGTTAGTTTTCATCTTCAGCCTGCTTTTGGACTTGTGGGGCTAAATCTTGATGTCTGGACCTTGATTTCCTGGGAAAGACAGCTCACTCCTATACTAAGGAGGGAAGGAACGACCTGGTTAGTTTCAAACAACAGTTGATTATGCTGAATATGCACGGCTGCAGTTAACAAAGTTTATCTCCAAGTTTTTGCTTTAGGGGAGATTTTTTAACTTCTTGTTTTCTGTTTCACAAAGACCAAACTTACACAAACACTATACAGCTAGTGGCTCCCATCATTGTGTTGCCTGCAAAACTTAAAATAAGGTCCCTGCCTTCCAGGACACTGAGTTGTCACCATGGTCATTCAGAAAGGAGGAGGTGGGGTCAAAAGGTGGTGTCTGGTACACCTACCACTGGCATCACTGAGCTCCTCAACCTTTTCACACTTATCTCAGAAAAGATGTACTTTCCCGTGTTCATGGCTTCAGGGAGGGTCTGAGAAGTGCTTGTAGATTCCCCGTATTTTTCTGTCCATGTATATGACCACTCTCCCTGACTCTTCCCTAGTTTATGTTCTAACACTTCCCCTCCTATCCCTGATATTCACGTTTCTTCATCCTCTCTCTGTGTGATCTGCTAACTTATAACTCTGAAGTATTGATCCCTTCACAACTTCCTGAGTAATTTTCCTATTGGAAAGAGTTGTATTTTGCCTTCAGTTATAGTCCCCTCCTAAGTTGTAATTCCCTCTAGTTTAACCTACTGCCATATTATAGGCACTTCATTCCCTCCTCACCTCTCTACTCCCAGGAGGAGAGAGTAGAAGTTTTATCAAGGGTTTTTTTTCCAGTGTTCCAGGCAATGTGACCAGCTGCCAGCTGAATGCTCCCTGGGCAAAGGTTGAGTTGACTTAGCCACTGTAGCAGTAGCTGGGCATGTAGGGTTGTTGGAACAGAAATGGGGACATAAGACGAAAAACCCTTACCAATGATGTTGTTACATTTTCTATGGAGTACAGAATGCTCCTTTCAAGAAAAAAAAATTGTGATTATTTTGTAAGGCTTACCTAGAAACTTCAGGTAATGTTATGTTTTAATCAAATTTTTGGTTGTTCTACTTAGCCTTTGTAGAATTTATATTACTGTCTTTTAAAAGGTTTTCCTAGTTGACCATCACATTTAAGAATTTTAACACCAATGAAACAATTACATTCATTCATTGGGCTCATACCTAAAACATGGAGAAGGGGTGAATAAATAAAAGTAGACAGATGCCACTGTTTTTAAATCATTTCCAGTCTCTGTCAGGCACTGCAACAGTGAATAACAACACTATGTAGATTTATTAACGTGGTAGGCAGCATTCTAAGATTTCCATCCCCTGGTGCACAAGCCCTGTATAAGACTCTTGAGTGTGGGTGGGACTGTGGCTATGTCTGGTGGTTAAATTACATGACAAAAGTGATAAGATTTTGCAGATGTAACTAAGGCTCCAAACCACTGGACTCTGAGTTAATCAAAAGGTAGATTATCCTTGGTGAGCCTGAACTAATCAGGTGAGATCTTCCTGAAAGAAGAGATTCAAAAGGATAAAGACTTTCCTGCTGG
The DNA here is from genome assembly GCA_031878705.1 of Tapirus indicus. Taxonomy (NCBI): domain Eukaryota; kingdom Metazoa; phylum Chordata; class Mammalia; order Perissodactyla; family Tapiridae; genus Tapirus; species Tapirus indicus. The sequence goes on along the minus strand of CM062923.1, from coordinate 2,916,247 downwards.
TTTAAAGAAGTAAGCTTCTATGTTATGAGTCATTTGGCAAAGGACTGAGGGGCAGCTTCTGGACAGTGAGAGCAGCTCCTGGTCAACAGCCAGTAAGAAAATGGGGATCTCAGATTTACCATGTTGGCGAATTCTGCCAACAACCACATGAGCTTGGAAGAAGACCTGTACTCCAGAAAGGACGCAGCCCTGGTGACACCTTGGCTGCAGCCTTGTGAAACGCTGAGCAGAGGACCAGCCACACTGTGCCCGGACTTCTGACCTGCAGGACTGTGAGCACTCTGTAACATTTCCAAGACTGTATCCAGTAAGTGCAAATAGAAAGGAATGAGTCCTGAGAGAATGTCAGCAGACAATTCTCCATGGGTCTCTGACATTTCTGCACATCCACGGGTGAGGCCCTGACTGTCCTTTTTTCAGACTGTCCTTTCAAGGATGTTTGAATAGTGAACTGTCTTGGAAGACAGAGATAGTGTCTCCCTGCATGTTTCCTGACCGGTACAATAAAGATGCTGGTTCCCTAAGCTCAAGGTTCCTCTCCTGTAGTGCAACCCACTGAGTCTGCAGTGTCATCTAACCCTCTTCACGTCCCTGGGTAGGAACTGGTGTTTGGGGAACCCGTGCAGAAATGCTCACACTCAGGCTGCTGCTACTGACTACTACACGGGGCTCTGTCTCTGAGCTGGGAGTCTCGTGTCTTTTGCCCGCTTTCACAAACCCATGGCAGGCTCACTAGTTAGCTTGTCTGTAGGGTGAAATCTCAGACCTTTCAGGGCTCTTCCCACAGGCCAGGAGAATAAAGTACTTGATAATCAGATAAAATTGTAATATTATTAATGGGCTAGAGCGGGGTCAGCAGACTCTAGCCTGTGAGCCAAATCCAGCCCGGTGCCTACTTTCCTATGTTCCACAAGCTAGGAATGATTTTTATCTTTTAAAATGGTTGTTATTGGGGCCGGCCCAGTGGCATAGTAGTTAAGCTTGCACGCTCCACTCTGGCAGCCTGGGGTTCGTGGGTTTGAATCCCGGGCTCAGACCTACACACCGCTCATCAAGCCATGCTGTGGCAGCATCCCACATACAAAATGGAGGAAGATTAGCACAGATGTTGGCTCAGGGACAGTCTTCCTCAGCAAAAAAAAAAAAAAAAAAAAAAAAGTTATTACTGAAGGATCTATCTATCATCCTTGATTTTGCCTGTTGGCCTGCAAAGCTTGGAGACATGCTCTCTGGCCCTTCACAGCTAAGTCTGCTGCCCCGGGCACAGGTGCTTGCCCACGTCCTGTGTGTTTCAACAGCTCATGTTCCCTGGTCTTCCACTGCTTTGCCCTATCCCTGCATGGTTTGCCAGTGGACCCCTGGGTTGGGAGTACCTCGCAGAGCCTGGATGGGTAACAGTCTGTGCAGGCAGGTCTGCAGCAAGGGGAATTGTCTGTCTTTCAAAACATCTAAACACATCCTTCCCAAGTTGCCTACGTTAGGGTGACAAATTCTGGTCATGAAACATATTTGGGTGCTGCTGCTGGCTATTCTTCTGGAAGAAGTAGTTCAAGTTCAAAAGACTCCCTTTCAAAGAAGGAATCCCGTGGGCCAGCAACGGTCATCAGAAAATCATGAATGCTGTTCCCATGTGACTCTGCTTGCTTGGACTGGTTCTGGCAGCAAGCCCTGGGCTCCCTGACAATTCTTCAGGGCATCCCAATTGTCTTCCTTTTCCAAAGTATATTTTTTATGAAATAAAACAGCTCCCCCCTCCTCCCCAGTACGAAAAAAAAAAGGTATTTGCTGAAGATGGAGGCTGACAAATGGTGACGCCCCACTGCACTGTGCTGCTGCAGCCTGGCGGGGGCTGGAGGCACTCTTCCAATTGCAAGGGGCAGTAATGGCCTGGCTGAAGGAGCCCTGCATCACTGCTTCCTGCACTGTATTTTAGCAGTTATGGGCTAGGCTCCCTGAGCTCCAATCCCAGCCTAAGCTGCCTGTGCCTCAGTTGTCTCACCTGTAAAATGTGAGTGAGAAGCAATGCCTACCTCACAGGGTGCTGGTGAGGGTGGAGGGGGTCATGTGCGCGAAGCCATTGCAATATTACCCAGCACACAGTGCTATTATCAGTGTCTAGGGAACCACAAAAGCAGCTTTGATTTGGGTTAGGAGGGCAGTTAGAGTAAAGCTGTGAAGACTATTTGGAGTGTTTCTCACCACATGGAAGGCCATATTCATTCAGCAAACTTTTTTTTTATTGTCTACAATGTACCAGCCACTGGGCATTGAAAGACTAGTAAGACATACTCTCTGACCCCAAGATACAAGTAGTCATTGGTAATAGGAATTCATTCACTCAGCAAGTCCCTTAAATATGGGGCTGACAGTCCTATGTGGAGGCAGACATGAGCCAAACAAATCATTAGAAACAAGGACCGTGAGAGTGTCTAACGGAGACCTCCCCAGCTGTGCAGGGATGGTCAGAGAAGGCCTCGCTAAGGAAGAGATATTAAGCTGAAAATGGAATACACATAGGAGAAAAGTGCTTGGAGGAAAAGCATAGGAAGGAAGGTGGAAAAATCGCCCTACAGCAAGGAGGAGTGTGAGATTTAGACACTGAGCGGCCAGAGTGTGTGGAGGGCAGAGAACGAGGTGGGAGGGAGAGGGATGGAGGGGTAGTCAGGAGCCAGATTACAGGGGACTGTGAAGCCAGACAGAGTTAGGAATGGAGGGTTAACACAGAGAAATGATATGATCTGGTATTTTTAAATATATGCACTACATAGAATGGATTGCAGTGGCCCAAAAGAGGAAGGAGGGGGTCAGTTTCGGCAGTCCATTCCATCAGGCAAGAAAAGATGGCAGAAAGAACTGGGATGGAGGGAAGTGACTGGATTTGTGCTGTGTTTTGAAGGTCAGAGCAACAGGATTTGCTGCTACGTTTGACTGGATGTTGACGGTGAAGGAGAGGAAACAGGAAAACCCCTGGACTTTTGGATTGAGGCACTGGGTGATTGGTGCTGCTGTTCACTGAGTCGGGAAAGGCTAGGGAGAAACATGTCTGGATGTGGGGGCAATCAAGAGTTCTGTTTTGGCTGTTAGGTTTGAGATACTTACTAGCCATGCATGTGGCAGTGCCAAGTTAGATACTCAAGTCAGGTTCTGGAAAGAGGTCCAGGCTGGAGCTACTGACGTGGGAGTCATCAGTGTATCATGGACCACATAAGGTCACCTCCAGTGTGTGTGGATAGAGAACAGGACAAGGAGAGAGCCCTGGCACACTCCACAGTATTGTGGTCATGTCCAGGAGAGGAGCCAGGGGAAGTGGGAGGGAGTAATGAGAGAGGTGAAGGAAAATAAGAAAATGTTCCAAGAAGGGAGTGGGCAACTGTGATGAACTTGCTGATAAGAACAGAAGCGCATGACTGGATCTGGCAACACAGAGGTCCTTGGTTACCTCGCTACAACAGTCTCCATCGAGTGGTGAGAATGCAAGCTTTACAAGGGGTGGGGTAAGGAGAGAGCCCGAAGGGAGAGATGGCCATTAGACAGCTCTTTCATGAAGCTTCCTCAGCAAAAAAAATGGGCAACAATGTCTCAGGTGGAATCTTGAAGGATGAGCAGTCATTTGTCACGCAGAGCTGGAGAGGCAGGCTCTCTAGAGGATGTGGGTACAGTATTTGCAGAGTGACTGGAGCAAGAGAACAGAAATGAAATAAGTGTGTGCTATCCGTACAATATTTCTGGAAGTTCTAGAGTGGACTGTATGCTTTGGAGATGTGCTGTCTTAAAGCAGTCTAGTTTAAATCCTAGGTTTTCCAGTTACTGGATTCCCTGTTAAAGAGACTGGGGCGAATGGCTGAGATAATCTGATCTTTTTTGGCTGACTGCTTTCAAAAGATAAACCTAGCTGATTGAGCAGCTGTATTTATTTATTAATTTTCTTTCTTATCAGCTAAATTGGTTAGAAATTCAAGGATTGGGAAAGGGAAGCTTGTCATTCTAGGACATAATACATTACTGTATGGGGAAGGGAGATGGGATGTAAAGAGGAGTAAGGAGGCAATTTTAAATGATAGGGTAGTACTGCAGACTGTCGATACTGCAGAAATCAGGGGAATGCAGAGGAGGAGCGCCACCGCCCTGAGACCCGGGTTCTGTGATGATTAGCTGGCTTTTCAGTCACAGCTGTGCCCCACATCGGCTGCAAGAGTTTAACAAAAATCATTTCCCCCCCTGGAATTTGCTTTCTTTTCTGTAAAATATAAATTGTTTAATCTCAATACAAATTGTTTCAGAAGACTGTTCTGGATGTCCAAGGAGACCGTAGCGCCAACCACGAGGCATTTGTGTGGCGGTCGAGGATGCTGCATTTTACCTGGGCCCTGTGCACCTGGACAACGGTGACGGCCCAGCGTCCCCCGACCCTGCGTTCTGCAGAGAAGCTTCTCCCCCGTAGGAGTCGGCGAAGACTCGGGACGCCCCGTGTACCTGGGACGGGGCCACACACACCCTCGATTCCCTCCGCCCCAGGAGCGACGAGCTGACCCTCCCCCGCAGAGAACAGAGCGGGAACAGAGGGCCGTTCGCCCGGCTCGGTCCGGCGCCCCTCGTCACCAGGCCTGAGCGCCGCCCCGCCCCGCCGACGGCCCCGGGGGCCCAGGCACCCGCCGTGCAGCCCGTTCCGCCCCGCCCGGGCCCCGCCCCTCCCGCGGGCGCCGTCCTCCGCCTTCCGCGGGCGCCGTCCTCCGCCTTCCGCGGGCCGTCGGCGGGGCGGGGCGGCCGGGCCCGGGGTGCAGGTGCGGGACAGGCCGCGTGCCCTCGCGGTGCTCGCGGCGCCCGCCCGGCCATGGTGCAGGCCTGGTACATGGACGAGTCCGCCGACGACCAGAGGCGGCCCCACCGCGCGGAGCCCGACCGCCCGGTCGACCTGGAGCAGCTGCGCCGGCTCGGCGTCTATTACTGGAAGGTACGCGGGGACGGGGCGCGGCCCGGGGCTCACGGCGCGGGCGGGCGGGAGACGTCTCCCCTCAGGTCCCCCGAGCTCCCGCGCACACCCCCGAGCTACGGAGAGCGGGAGACGGCGGCCGTGACGGGACCCGGGCGCGGTGCGCATGCTCAGCCGCGGCCCGGTGGTCAGGCTGCTCGGTTCTCGGCGGCCAGGTTGCGGTGCGCATGCTCAGTGCGGGGCTGGTGGGATGCTGGGGGTCTCGCGGCCAGGGCGCAGTGCGCATGCTCAGTGCGGGGCTGGTGGGATGCTGGGGTCTCGCGGCCAGGGCGCAGTGCGCATGCTCAGCCGCGGGCGGATGGGAGGGTGAGAGGAGTGCTGGCTCCTGGGGAGGGGCTCGGAGGTGGCGGGTCATTGGCTGGCCCAGTTCTGTTACCGCCCAAAAAGGGGGTTCGTCTGCCCGCTGCAAGACGTGCCAGTGGTCAAGAGGCCAGGTGGTAGGAGAGAAAGGACTCTTTATTACGGCTTGCCGGCAAGAGGGAAGATGGCCGACTCATGTCGGAAAGAACCATTTACAGAACAAAGAGCAGAGGCCGGTTACATAGGGGGCTGGTCTCCAGGTGGGGGCAGACATCTGGTCTTAGTTCCTGGCAGTCTTTGGTTTTACCGGACATGCAGCAGAGACAGGAGCAACGCCCCACACCCTGATCCCTCAGTTGTCCATGATGATGGCTGTCAGCATAGACTCTGCCCCCGGGTCATCACATTTCTGAGGAACGCAAGAGAACAAAGTTATCAACTTAGAGCAGCTGGGAGGGGCCGTTTAACCCACAGAGCATGTCTGGGCTAGTTAATCAGAGGTCGTTCAAAGTTACAAAAGGGTTTCTTTTCTACACTATGGCTTCCCTTTTGTCAACCTTGTCTTGAGCTGCTATCAGTTCTAGGCCAGGGTCCTTTTAGGACGTTGGGGAAGGCGCCCTCAGGGTGAGGTCGAGGTCAGACAGGGCGTGCGTGGAGGACGCACCTGAGTTGGGGGCTGACACTGGGCGGGGTGGGAGGGTTTGGGGTCTCTCCAGGGCCCCTGTGCGTTGCACCCACCTTCTGGCGAGTATGCAGGGCCGCTTGGGGTGCCCCCGAGCCTGTGAGGTGTGGGTGCTGAGTCCGGACCGAGTGATACACACGAATGGACCCCGGAGTCCCACATTTCCCCGGGAGGGGTCAGCGAGTTCCAGCAGGCAGGTCTCTAGATGACCTGGTCCGTCTCAGGCGAGGGAGCGGGGATGGCCCCCAAGGTACACTTGGAGTAGAGGGCGCCAGTGCCAGGTCTGGCCGTCTTGGTATTAGAAGGGCTTCCTCTCTAAGGTAAACACGAGTTTGATTTCATGTGCCTGTTAATTTTTACCTAGTATTTATCTTTCCTTGGGTTAAGGTTTAACCCTTAACCTACTGGAAGTTACCATCTTCAAAGCAGTCAAATGGTATATAGTGTCTATTACGAGAGGAAAATGTGTTGTTTTATGATAAAATAATTTACCTGCAATCCAGACAATCAGAAGGGTTGAGTTACTGCACTTGCGGGGTTCCATTGTGTATTTGATAGTTTAAGATCAAGAGTGAGATACTGGCCAACTTTGAAATGGATCCAAAGGATAAAATAAGACATTTTAAATGTTTAAAAAAACATTAAAAAAAGTTATTCTATGGGGTCAAACCCACTTCTACCTTCTTGTCTGCTCTAGATGATGAGTCAAGGGCTATCAAAATTAAATTTTGTTTGGGGTTGGCCTGGTGGCATAGTGGTTAAGTTCACAAACTCTGCTTTGGGGGCCTGGGGTTTGCTGGTTCAGATCCCAGGTGCGGACCTACGCACCGCTTGTCAAGCCATGCTGTGGCGGCGTCCCATGTATAAAGTAGAGGAGGATGGACACAGATGTTAATTCAGGGATAATCTTCCTCAGCAAAAAAATAAAAAATTGTGTTTGCTCTCTGGTTTTGGTGTCAGGTGTATTTGTGTATGCCTTCTTAATAATACCCATTCTTGACCAGTGGCAGCAGGTGGAGCACTGTGCATTTCTGCTCTTGGTGACGCAGCAGTGACAGAAAGCTGGCTCTCATACACATACAATTTGAAATCAGATTGTTTTGGTGTGGAGCAGTAGGGTGTATTTCATATGGTGGGCTTGCTAATTTGGGGCGTCTTCTTTGTAGAAGTTAATGTAGCAATACTGGTATTTTGACGTATTCTGGAGTTGGCTGTTCAGTAGTTGTGACAAAATGGGCATTTTATTGCAACGGAAGGTAAAGTACGCTAAGTTCACTGCCAATAGTTTTAAGTAGGAGTTCAGATTAATTCTGGCTGGGGCCTGGAGTGCTTCATGAAGAAGGTGACTTTAAGGGGCCGCCTGGTGGTGCAGTGATTTAGTTCGCACTTGGCAGCCCGGGGTTCGCAGGTTCGGATCCCGGGCCCCCGCCGACACACTGCCTGTCAGCCATGCCGTGGTGGCGTCCCATATAAAGTGGAGGAAGATGGGCACGGATGTTAGCCCAGGGCCAGTCTTCCTCAGCAAAAAGAGGACGATTAGCAACACGTTAGCTCAGGGCTGGTCTTCCTCTCAAAAGGAAAAAAAAAAAAAAAAAAAAGGTGACTTTAAAATGAGACCTTAAAGAATAGATAGCATTGTGATAAATGAAAGTGGCAAAAGGGCTTTCTAGGCAAGGAAGCTGCCAAGAGCAAGGGTGTGGGGATGGGAAGCATCAAGTATTTTTGAAGAGTAGCAAATGATCCTATTTGCTTTAGAATACAGATTTTTTTGGAAACAGGCAATCTGGACAGAGGAGTAGAAAAGTCCCCTGGGGCCAGATGATAGAAACTTCTCCTCCCAGCCTAATGAACTTGGGTTTTACTTGTAAGTGTGAGGGCCCAGAAACGAGCTGACCAGAGATGCCATAGAGAGATTGGTTAGACCTGCATGGGTCAGTTGGTGGTAGAGGAACAGGACACTGGGGAGAGAGTGTGCCCTTGGACAGCTTGAGGCCGTGAGAGCTGGGCCTAGGCTCCTGGCAGTGGGACTAGAAATGTGAAATAGAACCCCCCAGGAAGGCCTGCTGGGGAGAAGGGGGCAGGAATTCGACACAACACCATTGTTTAGCTGTTACAGAGAAAGGGAAAACCAATGAAAGAAACAGGGAAGGGAGGGAGGGGCATTGGGAGGGGAAGGAAGGTGGTAATTTTGGAGTATAATTGTCCCAGATGTCCACAAAGACGATGTTTCTGTCTCCTTGCATTGGTGTGACCTCCGTTTGTTGTTTAAATGCTTTTAGCTGGATGCTGACAAGTATGAGAATGACCCAGAATTAGAAAAGATCCGAAAAGAGAGAAACTACTCCTGGATGGACATCATCACCATATGCAAAGATAAACTGCCAAATTATGAAGAAAAGGTAAGGGGACTCTAAATTATTTGAAAAGGGGAATCATTATATTCACTACTAATAAACAGTTTTCTTTTAATGTCTTCATTTGGGTTTTGTATCAGAGTAATGCATATTTGAATATTTTTATTAAATATTAGGAGGATAAAAACCTTCTAAAAGACACAAAAGTAGATTTGAACAAATGGAATGTGTTCATTTATTGAGACAGTGACTGCCTTGCTCAGACTTTCATGTGGCTTCTAACCTTCCAGTGTGGTCAGAGTGACTGCGTGTGTGTGATCTGCGTGACTGTGTGTGTATCTGCGTGACTGCGTGTGTGACCAGTGTGACTGTGTGTGATCAGCGTGACTGTGTGTGATCTGCGTGACTGCGTGTGTGACCAGTGTGACTGTGTGTGATCAGCGTGACTGCCGTGTGGTGGGTTATGAGCAGGAGCCGGGACCTCTTTGTGGGAGTCTGAGCTCTACACATTGTGGGGACCAGAATTGGCCACTTCAAGCTCTGAAGGAGGCTTTGACCTTCCCCGCCCCCACTAACTGTCTGAAGGGATTTGGGATGGAAGGCCTGTCCCAGGGATGGGCCATCACCATGGATGACTCTGGGCGTAGATAGACTGGGAGGGTCTTTGCTGGGCCCATTCTTAGCAAAGTTCTGTTTACCAGACATTTACATTTGTAAGGGAAATCTCCATTTGTAAAGGTGTCTCCTTCTCTGTACTGGGAAGAGGGGGGGATGACCTCATCTCTAGAAACTTGTCAGTTGTGGAAGGCCAGGCCTTAAATCTGCATGATAACCTTACTGTACTTTTCTGGTAATCTCCCATAATTGACCCAACCCCCAATATCCTCGTTTGCCTATTTAAGAGGAGAACCTCTGCCATTTTGTCGAGAGATACTCAATTCCCCTGAGTCTCTCTCATGTATACATGTTATAAAGCTTTGTTTGATTTTCTCCTGCTATTCAGCCTCATGTCAATTTAATTTGTAGCCCAGCCAGAAAGGACTCAGAGTGGGTAGAGAATGTTCTGTCTCCCCTTCAACATCCAAGCTGCGTGAGGTTTTGGCCAGTGTCCTAGCCTCTCTGTGCCACCATTCCCTCATCTGTCACATGAGGATGACAGATAGCACCTAAGAGAGTGATTATATGTAAACTATTTAGAGCGTTGCCTGGCACATGGTAAGTGCTGTGTAAGTGTTAATTCTTTGTTTCACTGCTAGTTTGTTGGTAGGTTTTGACAAGAGATTCTCACATATTGAGGTATATGGGGTAACTATTTGGGTTCAAAACTGATTCGGCTTGAACTAAAAAGCCTGACTTACGCCCTGTCAAACACACATTGCACATCTGCTTAATGATTAAAGAATGCTCTCTCTTAAGATAAGAATGCAGACTTCCCCTCCTACGCCCTATTGGTAACGCCCGAATTAGTCCCTTTCCAGACATCCCGGTCACGTTGACCTGCTAATTTGCAACTGAATTTGAAATTTTGACGAAAATGTATCCTGGGTGTGTTTAATGTATATTCTTTGTTCTAAAAAGACTGTACTGAAAACCATGCTTCTCTGGAAAGCTTTCTAAGGTCTTCCCAGGTTATAATCCTCACTTTGGCTCAACTAAACTCACCTTATTTCTCTTGCCTATAGAATGGTTATTGGTTATTTTGCGTCGACAGTTTCATAAAATATTCTAGCTCCCGCCCCCTTATCCTTCTTATAATGCTTCTTCTTTTTATGGAGAGAACTTTTGTCCACTTCAATTCTGGTCTTAGAAGCCTCGGGCCAGTGGTTGACCTGTGCTCATTTGCATCATGGGTCTCCAGGAGACTTGCTGAGTTTCCCTCCTGCTCTAGATTAAGATGTTCTATGAGGAGCACTTGCACCTGGATGACGAGATCCGCTACATCCTGGATGGCAGTGGATACTTTGACGTCAGAGACAAAGAGGACAAGTGGATCCGGATTTCCATGGAGAAGGGAGACATGATAACTCTTCCTGCAGGGATTTATCACCGCTTCACGCTCGATGAAAAGGTAGAATCGTTGTGTTTTATTTTTAAGTCTGGTCTGCGCACGGATGTCGGAAACCTGTGATCCACCAGCTCTGCCATGTGGGGACAAGAGTCTCTGAGCATGCATGGTCGCAACTCGTGGCTCCTGCAGCCTTTTGCTCCCAGGAGAGGTCCAGCTGGAGGCCCGTGAGCGGGCTCCTGTGTCCACCTCTGTCCTCGGCTAGCTCCGCCTTGGTTCCTGGCCGACAATGGCGTGTGTTAGTGTACACAGCACCGGTCAGGTGGAGGCGGAGCAGGTCAACAAGAAGTGGTCCCGCTCCTTGAATGGAGCGCGTACATTGTTATTAATTCTAGGGGTGCAGCTTCCGGAGGTGTCTTTAGGGTTCTTGTTATGTTGTCATTCTTAAGAGCATTGCAGTTTTGGAACATAATGGTGGTGCAATACAGTCACTGAGGTTGGCAAAAATAGAAATAAGGTAGTTCGTAGGTTCTCTGGATGTGATTTGGACTAAACTTGAGATTTAAGCATAATTTTTGAATAGAAAATAAAGGCACATGGTTTAAAATTCAGAATTATGAAAGGGTATGCAATGAAGTCTCCCTCCCACCCCTCTTCTCTGGCCCCCAGTTTCTCTCCCTGAAAGTAACCAGCATTATGTTTTTGAAAGTCGTTAGACAGATGGCACCCATATTCAGGTGAATGTGAATCAGAATTCTTTGTCCTTTTTACACAGGACATAGCGGACTTCTGTACATGGTTCTGCATTTTCCTTTTTTCCACTGGATATGCTTTGGGGATCACTTCATGTCAGTATGTAGAGCGTCGTCCCTTATTTACAGCTGCGTAGCACCCAAGGTTGGGTGCACCCTAATTATTTAACCGTGAATTTATTCCACTGAGTGGACGATCCCTACTGATGGCTTTATGAATTGTTTCCAGTTCTTTGCTATTGTAAATGGTGCTGTGATCAGTAACCTTATACATTTATCATTTTGCACTTAAGTAAGTTTATGTGTTGGATAAATTCCTAAAAGTGAAAACTAGATTAAAAGGTGTGTGTGTTTTTAATTTTGAAGGGTGATGCCAAGCTGCCCTTCCTGTCATCAGCTGTGGGAGGGCCCTGCTGATTCCTAGGGCAGCACCCAAGGAGGCAGGAGGGAGAGGACCATGTCGGGCAGGGGCAGTGCTTGTGTTCACAGGGATAGGTTTGTGGGGAGTGTGGAGTTCAGCACCCCACTCGCGCCGCAGATGCTTTGCTGCCCAAGCACAGGGCCTCTTGGCATTGGCCTGAGCACCCGAGGTTGACATCCTTTCAGAGGACAAAGTGGGACTAAAGCGTAAAGACACGAAAATAAACACAGCAAGGGAAGCTCTCTTGATAGCTGGTTAACGTGGTGCTGGGTGTGTTTGTGTTTTCTAGAACTACGTGAAGGCCATGCGGCTGTTTGTGGGAGAACCGGTGTGGACAGCGTACAACCGGCCAGCTGACCACTTTGAGGCTCGGGGGCAGTACGTGAAATTTTTGGCGGAGACGGCATAGCTTGCTCCTGGGGGCCTCACGCCCCCGTGTGGACGTCCTGGACAGGATGACAGCAGAAAACCTACTGTTTTCTCCTTGCTTTGTAGACTGGAGGCTAGGCGAGCTTTCCTTTGCAAGATGATTTGATCAAAATAGGTTTTAATGAAAGGAGCTGTAAAACTGATTTTTACATGGCAGCAACTGTGGAAATGTGGACGAATCACGTTCCTTTTCTCTGAGTCGAGATCATTGGGTCGGTAGCCCTTTGTTAGCACATGCATTCAACTGTAACCCGAATGAGTCCCGTCTCCCCAGATGTAACTGCTTAGCTGCCCCACCTGGACCTGATCCTTTGACTTTAGGCAGGTTTCAGTCCACGCTCGGCTGCCTTGTCAGAGGTGTGATAGTAGATGGCTGACCAGATGGAAGACACTTTTCTCCCAGAAAGCCGGCTGGAGTGCCACGGGGAACGAGCACTCATGTTGGGGATGTTCATGTTGCTCACGCCACTTTCTTGTTCACAATAAAGGAATTCTTTATTCTATGCCTCGATTCTATGCTCGTGGCTTGGAATTACCTTATATCCAGGTACATAGGGATTGTTGAAATCACCCTGCTTAGACACTGTGTGATGACAGGTGTGGAGCATTTATGTTTTATCTGCGTTAGTATTGGTTCAGTGTGAGCTTTTTAGGTTAAACTCCCCCAATATAAAGCTTTTACAATCAAGCTTTTGAATTTTAACAAGAAAACTAGTACATTATTTTTTTAGTCAATTCTGAAATACAATTATGCCTAATTTGTTATAATCATAGAAACCCCCAAATCAACTTTATGTTTTAGAAGGGTAGGTTGTTTGAAATATTTTTTAAACTGGATTAAAAATCTTCGTGTTAAAATTAACCTTTCATCACCTCTATGTTGATCAGGGGGTTGGTTTCCCATTGTGCAAAGGAAACTCAAGCCTTTGATGTCTCGGTAAACTCTCTGGTTTTTAGGATTGAAATGAGTGCAGACAGCATGACAGTAATAACATAAACACCCAGGGCTCTCTTACACCACACTGTGCCTTTTCTCCCCCAGACTGGGGCTGAGGAGGACAAATGTGGGATGGAGGGCCACTTGGGGTTCCTTGAACTGTCCCTGCCTGTCCCTCCCATGGATGATGTGGTCACTTCAAAGGGTTGTCCTCATCTTTCCTGAGGAGATAATCTGGTTGTGTTGATGGGGTTTTCCTAATTACACAGTGAACTTTGCAGCTTCAGACCTTTCATTTTCATAACATGGCTTTGATGACGAAATGGAAACTCTTCTGCTTACGCTGGGCCCGTAGTCTGCAGCCAGCAGGGCCTCTGTCCTGGAGGCTCTGAGTGAGAAAATTTGATGGAAGCAAAGCATTTCACCTATGATGGACATAAGGGAGGTGGGAGGGGCTTGGCTCTAGGGATTCTGAATCATTTGCCAGGACGGGGGTCCTGCACCTTTCCCAGTGTCTGGGCAGGTAGAATTCAGTAGACCTTGGGTGGGTGGAGGGAATGACGGGTGAATCTGGCTCTATTCATACAGATTCTGAACATTAAATTCAAAAGTCATTTTTTTAAAAGCTGTTTTCTTTTGGAAAGTATGTCATGCAAAAATTTTTAGAAACCTCAAATAGTTTTATGAGTTGCACAATGAAAACTTATTTAAAAAATACATCATTCTAAAGATTTCAAGATTAAAATGGCAGGACACGAAGTGTTTGGTCCGATACTGGCGTCTGAAAGGGGTAAGTAAATACTCTGAAACCGGTCAACAAGCTGGAGAGTTATAGGATGCTCATGTGGAAACAGAGCCACACAAGTCCTCCTGTTAGGACGTGACAGGGAACAAACTCAGATGGGGATGCAGGACAGGTCAGCCTGTGGCCTCCTGCCTGTCGGACAAACTCTGTGTCAGGATTCCACTCCCATTTCCCAGCTGCTGGTCAGCCCCCGGCCTCTTCTGCTGCACGGCTGCTGGGGTGCTGTGTGCCCGCGTCCTGCCGCTGCCCCCGCTGCCCTTCTGGCCCGCTCCTCCGGCATAAAGGAAAACTAAGAGCCCCTGGCTCCAGGGGGTGGCCTTGAAGTCACTGGCCTTGGATGTGAGGGGTGTGTGCATGCGCTGAGACACACGAGCTTAACTTCTTGTACTTTCTAAATCCCCAAGGAAGACCTGCCGCCTGCAGGCATTTTACGGGTCAGTGGATGGAAGTTTGCAGTTGGGGCTATCTGGGAACATTCTAGATAATGCACAGGCCAGCCCACCTGCTAGTACAACCAGTGAGACTGACTCCATTAACCTCCCGGGCTTCCCTTCTTCATTCCCTGATGAAAGATGACACTTCATCATTCTTCGTGCATCCCACGGTTCTGAAATAGCCGAGTCTGCTCCACTTGGGGCCAAGGGCTGGTGACGGGGGGGGGGAAGGGGAAGTCACACCATTTTTATCTTTGTAAAGATAAAAACTACATGGAGTTCAGAGTTCTCCCAGGAGGAGACCTGTAATTTTCTTTGTGCTTTTTTGTTGTTGTTGTTTTGTGGGGAAGATCAGCCCTGAGCTAAAATCCGTTCCCAATCCTCCCCTTTTTGCTGAGGAAGACTGGCCCTGGGCTAACATCCATGCCCATCTTCCTCTACTTTATATGGGACGCCGCCACGGCATGGCTGACAAACAGTGCATCCGTGGGCGCCCGGGATCCGAACTCGCGAACCCCAGGTTGCCAAGCGCAAACTAAACCGCTGCGCCACCGGGCGGCCCCTCTTTGTGCTTTTCATTGAAAGCATCTGACGGATGTTGGGAGGCGTTTCTCCCTCCCTTGTGAGAGCTGGATGTTAAGATCAGCACATGATAGGACATTGGATCAAGGTGGCAGAAGACTTGGGTCTATCTCCACATTGCCCCAAATCCAGGGAAATGACAAAGAATTTTTAAAAATTAAAACTGTAGTGGTTTTAAAAATCTACAAATTCTTCGACAATCTTGCCATCAAAAGATGGAGCCCAATTCTCCTCTTGAGTGTGGGCTGCACTTAGTGACTTGTTTCTATTGGGTAAGATGTGGCAGAAGTGACAGTGTGTGACAGCTGTCACCATGTCAAGGCGTGGTGGTTTCCTGCTGGCTCTCTCGGGTCACTCACGGGAAGGCCAGCTGCTGTGTCACGAGGTCACTCCAGCAGCCGCTCCCTTGCCAGGTGGGTGAGGGTGCCATCTAGGAAGCAGGTCCTTGGGCTCCAGCCTCAGTTGAGACCTCAGACAATAAAGCCCCAGCCGACATCTTGACTGCACCTCACGAGGGACACAGCACCCCCTAGCCGACCACTTCCAGATTCCAGACTCAGAGATTGTAGGTGATGATAAATGTATTGCCTTATTGTTATTGCTGTAAAACATTGTTTTAAGTCACTAACTTCTGAGCTGGCCCGGTGGCGTAGTGATTAAGTTCGTGCGTTCCACTTCGGTGGCCCGGGTTCACAGGTCTGGATCCTGGGTACAGACCTACACACCACTCATCAAGCCATGCTGTGGCAGGCTTCCCACAGACAAAATAGAGGAAGATGGGCACAGATGTTAGCTCAGGACTAATCTTCCCTAAAAAAAAAAAAAAAAGTCACTAACTTTTGGCGTAATTCTGTTACGCAGCATTGATAACACAAGGTATAAATCCTTAACAACAGTGCCCCCCCCACCCAAAAAGGTGGTGTCAGTGGATCAACAAGCTTGAGAAACAGAAGCGAATGAATTGGACTTACGGAGACGTGAGACAGGAACAGAGCTGCTTCTGTGTGGGCAGCACCACACGTCAGACTCGGGTCAGCGAGTAGTGGTGGGTGGTATTGCCGGGAAGGTGAGCATTCTTGTCCCCCAGGCTGGGGGCACCCTCAGAACGGCTGTCTGGCTTGCAGTCCCATCCTCCAGGGCCCTGCAGTGCTGGCTTGTGGGCAGGCAGGTGCTGGAGTGGGTGAGCGGATGGGTGGGAAGAAGGGTGCATGTAGAGGCCGGTGCGCGGCTGTGGAGGGTGCTAAGACGGTGGATCCCCGCGTCTCACTGGGGCTTGCCTCAAACGACTGGAGGTCCCGTCCTTTCCCAGGACCTGATTCTGTGCTTTAAAGTGGTCACGACGTGGTCTCTTCTGTTGTCTTAATCTGGGCTATTTATTGGAAGTGACAGAAACCCAATGTGAAGGAGCTTCTGCCGGGGGCTCCTGAGGTGACAGGACGTACAGGAGGGGATCTGGGTGACAGGCACAAGAGTGTCACCCTCTGCTTCCTGTCTCCACTTCTTTCTGGAGTTGGCTGCATTCTCTGTTGCAGACAAGACATCTCCTCACGGTCGGGACATGGTGTAGGCAGTTTAGGAGCCTCCCTTCTCACACCCCATGCCTTGGGAGAGGGGACTTCTCTGCCCAGCGCTGGTCCCCAAGCTTCCCGGGGAGGGTTCTTGTGACTCCACCTGGGGCGGAAGCTCCGATGAGGGCAACAGGGTCACTCAGAGCAGTCGAGGCTGCAAGGGGCCAACTCCGAGCCTCAGAGGAGGGGTGACTGAGTGCACGGGCTGCTGTCCCCAGTAGTGTCCACACAGCTGTTTCCCACACGCTCAGAAGTCCTGCCGCCCGAAGTAAGAACAGCCATGGTGTAACTTCTGGACTGATGGGACAGAGAGGAAGAGCTTCATTCCCAGGGGAAAGGAACGGCCCTGCCTTTGTGGCTTTGTGAGAGGGTCCCACCTCCCTGGGTTCTAAAGTATCTCGTCACAAGCTCTGGGAGTAATGGCTTGGGGACAGCCTGGGGCGGGGTGGGGGATGAGACAATCTGGTTCCGAAGAGCAGATCCGTCTTTACTGTGTGTCCACCCTGGCATGCGGGGCCTCCAGATGCCTCTGAGCAGGAGAGGCCCGTGGCCATCTCGAGGGCGGTTGGTAGGAAGGGCCAGGTCAGGATTAGATGCTTCATTTGGGGGTCACTCCTGATCAGAACTATGGCAATATAGCTTTGTGGTTTTTATTGTAGGAAGAACCACGTGCTCCCGGTGTTCACTCCATTCTCTGCCCCTCAGGAGCCGTCTTGACACAGGGCCCCTGCATCTCAGTCGGCTTGGGCTGCCATAGCAGAATCCCGCAGACTGGGCCCTACACAGCAGACCTTCATTTCCCGCAGTTCTGGAGGCTAGGAGTCCAGATCAGGGTGCCAGCAGGGTTGGGCTCTGGTGAGGACTTGTTCCTGGCTTGCAGATGGCCACCTTCTCGCTGTGTCCTCACATCGTGGAGAGGGAGAGCGCACTCTGGTGTCTCTTCTCATAAGGACACTGACCCCATCATGGGCTCCACCCTCACGACCTCATCTAACGCTAACCACCTCCTGAGGGCCCCACCTCCTGTGCCATCCCACCAGGGACTAGGGCTACACTATGTGGACTGGGGCGGACCCGTTCAGTCTATAGCACACTGACAGCAGAAACTGAAGAGCTTCTCTTGGAAAACTGAAATTTAAGATCATTCTGTTGGTCAAGAACACCAGCTTCCCGCCTCTACTCCTCCGGCTTGCCCTCCCAAGCCTCCCCCAGCCTCTGCTGAAACAGGGGGCTTCCTGGTACTTAATCAAGCCCTTAATCCTGCTGACTAAAATGTGGACAAAAATCTCCATTTTGAAAAATGTTCCTGTGATTGTGTGTGTGTGTGCATGAGTGTGCACATCAGGGCCCTGGATGAGGATGCTGGAAACTTCCCAGCCATCCTTCCTACCCATCCACTTGGCTGGGCCCTGAGGAAGGAAAGGCAGCCTGTTGGAGGGCAGAGGAGGAGCCTGGGCAAGGAGGCTGGGGGACAAGGTGCACCGGGGGGGCAGGAGGGGACAAGGGGCACCCAATGGATGAGGATACCGGGGGGGGGGCACGTGCTGTAGGGAGGAGAAGGGTCTGCAGAGCCCCGCATGGCTCAGCCTGCAGCCAGGCCCTGGTCTGTTGGAAGAACCTGTGGCTCAGCTTCCCTGGGAGCAGGTGCCCTTTTCTGAATTTCCGTGTATTCTGTTCTCAGTTTTCTGCCTTAGGAAGTTACTGTTTTTCAGAGCATCCTCTTAGATGCGGTGGGGGCCGGGGCACTGGCCGCCATCTCGGCTGGAGGCTGCCGCCCAGGGCAGTGGTCTCGGGCCGGATGGACCTGTGTGCACAGTGACCTCGCTCTGGGCGCGGGCTGACTGCTCTGGAATGGAGGGTGCTTTTCTAAGGAAAGTAAGCCCTCCATCAGGACCCCCTCCTTTGCCTTCACTTGTCATTATATTTTAATGTCTTTTATTTTCTGTGTTAAAAATGCTTGTGTTTATTTTGCACAAACTGTTCCAAAAAATCACACGTTTGAAAACCCAGACTCTCATCCGAGTGATACAACAGCCGAGCAAAGGACAGATCAGTGACATCAGGATGATTTGCTTCGCGCCTCTTGTTTTCAGGCCTGCTCCGTCGTTAATGAATCCTGTGGTTCTCTGGTGAGCAGGACGCTGTGGTGCCTGACATTATTGATTGCCCCCACAGAAGGACATGGGGTTGGGGGGACCAAGGACACGGGACGACACTGGCAGCACCAGGGACAGAGGCGTGCTCTCCAAGGTCTGCCCTGCTGCTGTCCCTGGACCAGGGTTTCCAGCCAGCAGCCACACATCTTGGCATCAGTGCTGGTGGCTCTAAGCTGCTTGGGGCCTCCCAGTGCTCGCACCCTCCAGAAATCCTGGGAGAGAGGTGCCCTCGGCAGCATCGCCTCCTCCACCTGCACAGAGAGGCTCCCGGGGGGGGGGGTGGGGGGCATAAAGGGGGGAGGGGCCCCTGTGAAGAGAGGAGGACAGAAGATGTCGAGTGCATAAGCACGGATGCTGGCCCTTCTGGGAAGCGATGAGGCCCAGTTCTGCTACCTGCAGAGCTGTGTGGCCTTGGGAAGGTTCACTCAAGCGCTCTCTGCCTCGGTTTCCCCACCTGTGAAGGGCGTAGGGCTGCGAGGAGGCTCCGTGAGGCGCTCAGAACGTGGAAAGCACAATGGGCTGTCTCCTAGTATTTAAAAAACCTGCTTCAGGCCTCACACTGCTCCTAAGCAGGTGTAGAGGGTTGACTAGCGATCACCAAAAACTCATGTCAGCTGGGAGCCTCCGACTGTGACCTTGCTGGAAACAGGGTCTGTGCAGCCATGACTAGGAAGGATGACTCGGGGGACAGCCTGCCTCTGTGCCGGCAGAGCCTGGTCCTCACGGCCCATCCTGCGAGCCTTTCCTGGGTGGGGTCCTGCCCTGGGTGAGCCTCGTGGGGACAGAGCTGGGCACGGTCCTGTGCAGCCCGAGGGAATGCCCCTGGGGCTGTGTGTTCTAAGCATGGGTCTATTCATTTGAGTGAATGATGCATGCATAACCCATGTGTGCGTGTGCAGGTGTGCACACATGCATGTGAGTGTCAGAGTACATGAATATATGCTTGTGTTTAAAAAAACCCAAGTGTGGAGCCGAGTGTAAGAGAAGCCATACTCACCATTCCCCCAGGAGGTGATCCAGTCCACGTGCCGGACAGCAGCACTCTCACAATTTAGGGTGTCGCCTTCCAGAACTTACGACACCCCTCCCCGTGCCCAGTGAGCATTTAGCTGGTGTGGGTGAGCTCCGTGGGGAATCTCCTGGTCCACCCCACATTCTCAGTCTTGGGGGTCCCGTGTGCTCGCTCCCTCCTGTGACAGTCACTGTGAGCTCACTGCAAGCAGATGCCTCCCAGGCCTGAGGATACCGCGGTCGACAGTAGCCTCCCTGCTCCTGGAGGCCCCGTTCCAGGGGGGTGGAGGGCTGGACGGTGAGCATGACCTCCAGGACAGAAGGTGAAGGGAGGGAGCAGAGTGAAGCAGAGAGAGGGTGAGTGAGGAGTGGGGTGGAGGGCCCTGCTCCTTCACAGGCGCACATGATATTTAAGCCGAGACCTCAAGGAAGTGGGGAGTGGGTCCCCAGATGCCTGGGTGTCAGCTTGTGCTGCTCTAACAAAGATCACAGTGGGTGGCTTCAGCAGCAGACATGTATTCTCTCACGGTTCTGGGGGCTGGAAGTCTGAGATGGAGGTGCCAGCTGGGTTGGTTTCTCCTTTCTCCTTGGCTGTGTCCTCACGTGGCCTTGCTTCTTTCTTCCCGGCACAGGAAGCAGCAGGTGCAAAAGCCCTGAGGCAGGACACGCCTGCTGTGGCTGCAGGCCAGGATGGCTGGAATGGAGCGAGGGGAGAGGTGGTACGGGAGCAGCTGGAGGGAATGGGGGCAGACCTCCTGGGGCTCATGGCCTCCACTCGAAGATGGGAACCAATGGAGGGCTGGGGGTAGGGGGGCACCGTCTCTCTGCTTTGTGGGGACAGGAGACTGGGAGAAGGCTGTAACAAACCTCGTCATCCTCTGACAGAAGGGAAACAGGCTCCGAGAAGCCCAGGTGCTCAACCAAGGCCACACGACCATGGCACAGGCCCCACGCTCTCACTCCCCTCGCCTCGTTGTCACGCTGGAGAGACTCATATTCATGCAAAAACTATTTGGGGGGCATTTGCTCTGTGCCAGGTGCTGTTCTAGAAGACGGGTCAGCAAACTACGGCCATGGGCCCAGTACAGACCGTGGCCTGTTCCTGAATGACCTGCAAACGTGAAGCGGTTCTTCCAGTCCCCAAGAGTCGTGGAGACAGAAACAAGCTAAAGCAGAGTGTGCGACAGATGGCACAAGGCCCGGGAAACCTGCAGCGCGTACTGTCTGGCCCTTCACAGAAAATGTCTGCCGACCGCTCTTCTAGAACGCCAGTGGGCAGAGTGGGACCCTGTGCTCATGGGCCTGCTTCTTAGTGGTGTGCCCCACGTAACGCTCTGTGGGAGGGGCGTTCAGAGCGTGGTCCATCGCTTCCTGCGAGGGTGACCCGGTAGGACTTCATGGAGGTGGCCTGCGAAGACCTGCAGGGATTTGGATGAGCAGAGGGGCCCAGCCCAGGGCTGCGCTTTCTTCTCTCAGTGCAAGGGCGCTTGTGCCTCCTGGGGGGCCTTCCAGCCTCTTGTGTAATGGCTTACTGAGTTTGCAAGTTATAAACTCAGTTGCCCCCATAGTGTTTTTATTTGAACAGAACTTGTGTTCCCTAATAAAATGCAGAGAACATGCTGCAACAGCATTTAAGCAATAGATGCCACAGCCTGAGAAATCCGTGAGTCTGCTTTTCCCGTAACGATCCAGGAGAAGAAAAATGAGAACAAGACTGCTCCTTCATGGGCAAGTGACAGTTTTATTATCAGTGGTATAATAACAGTTGATAAGAAAACTGGTATCATGGCTTTTAACATGCAAGTCGTTACAAATAGCCTGTCACTCTTAGCTACACGCGCTGGAGAGTAAGAATTGCTCAACTTCCTTGGATATGGCGAGTGCCCTGGAGCGCGTGTGGCCAGGACTGTGGTTTTGCTTTCCTCCCCTGCCCAGCAGAGGAGCCCGCGTGCCGCATTATTCTTGCTCGTCTCTTTAGGAGGTGTTGACGGAGACCAAGTCTGTGAAAGCACAGGAGGCACAGGACAGTGGGAGGTGCGGAGCCCGCCTTGGGAGGCTCCGGTCCAGCTGCAGACGAGACACGACACGGCCTTCTGCAGAGGACATGGCTCTGGGAGACACCGGCCCAGAGCTAACCATTCAAGTGAGTTCAAGTCTGGGCCGCAGTCTCAGGACTGCAAGAAATATCCATTCTTCTGTTCTTGAAGTTGAAGTACATCCATCGTTAGCCCCTTCCCTTTGAACTGGTGGGGCATTCGGCCTGGGCTGTTACTGGCCTTCCTCACCTGCAAAAAGCCATGTTAGGTGGCTCTGTGACCAGGACATCCTGGTGGCCCTGGCACACTGTCTGACCCTAGTGCCTACAGAGCAGGGCAGCAGCCCTGGCTCCTGGGGCCGGGAACCCCAGTGGCCTGGCTCCCATCATCCCAGGCTTGACACAAGGCAGAACATTCTGGGTCCTGTCTGGGACATTCCTGGTCAGAGCAGGACTTGTGGACATCCAGGGCCTGGAGGCTCTCTCCTGTCCTTGCAGGCAGAGGCGTTCTTGGCATAACCGCTGTTTATAGGTGCCTGGAGCTAGGGGGATACAAGGGCTACCCGGGGACCTGGGCCCGTGGGGTGAGATGGCAGTTGGCACCTCGAGTTGTCCTGCTGCATACACGTTGCGGGCCCACCTCTGTGCAGCAGGCTCTGCTGAGCCCTCACTCTGTGCAAACCATGGTGGGATCACTTGGGAGGTGCAGCTGGCCAGAATGGGCTGAGAAGCTTCCACAGGACACTAGAGGAGGCCGAAGGCTGCCAGCCAGAGCCCAGCGGTGGGGGTTGTGCAAGGGCTGTGCCAGTGGGAGCAGCCTGGAAGGTCCCAGAATGAAAGCAGAAGGGGATTGAGGACTGTGGGTGCCCTTGTCCTCCTGGGGGTTAAGGAAGGCTTCCAGGCAGAGTGACATCTGACCGAGGCTTGAGAGATGCACAGACAGAGAGCTCCAGGCAGAGACCTTGGGGCGGATGCAGGAAAGGTGGCAGCTGTGCGAAAGGAGGCTCCAAGGTCGTGGGACTTTGACTGCAGCCCCCAGGCTCCAATACAGGATCTCCCTGAGTGTTCGAACATTGGAGGCCCTGCCGGCTGTGGACACGCAGACTGCTGGCCCAACCCGAGCATCTGATGCAGCGGGTCTGAGATTCTGCATTTCTGGTGCATTCCCAGGAAATGCTGATCCTGTTGGCCTGGGCCCCACTTTCAGGACCACTGATCTAACAGCAGGCCCACCTGCTCTCAGGAGGTTTCCAGTTTTCTAGCCAGGATATAAGCTCTTTAATGTTCATCATTCACTTGACTCTGAGATAGATTTCGACTACTCCCCAGACATTACACACATTCAGAACAGTGTTTTCCTCTTCTACCTTTCAGGACTTGCACAAGTGCCCGAGTGAGGAGTGAGGTGATCTGTCCCTGTTTGTGAGCCTCGAGGCCCCGGCTCCCCGGACAGCGCAGTTCAATGCCCATCCCCTCACGTCTGCCTGCGGGGCACCCTCCCGGAGGCGCCAGTCACTGGGAGCGGGATCAGGGAGGGGAGTGGATTCTGCGAAACCGGTACCAATTTACTGGGGAACCTCGAGTCCTATTTCTAATTTGCTTGGCTTCTGTCTTGAGGGAGCCTGTGCAATCTTTTCTGCTTTTATGCACAACTGACCTGGAAACGATGGTCCCCAGGAGATGCCTCCGTGGCCTCTGCCAGTTCCCGCTGGAGGCGGGGCCTTGTCTCACCCCGAAGCCAGAGCTGAAGGAAAACCCTCAAGGTGAAGGGATTCAAATGACATCCTACGTTTTCGGCTTTTGAAACATAAGTTTTAATTTTTCTCTTTTTGAAGAGAAATATTTTAAAACCTTGCTATCCAGCAGTTCCTTTGGCCATCTCATCTTTTTCTCCTATTTTAATGTGTAGTTAATCTATATTACAACAAATGCGCTGAGACCGTCTGCCAGGTGGATACTGTATTTCTGTTTTTACTTTATTACAAAAAGGAATAGAAATACAGCTTTGCTTTATGCAGTAGATGTTTATGTCAGCCTTTAAAATGAATTATATTTTAAAATGCTATAGAAGAGCCAGCTATTTAAAGGACATTTGCCAGAAGATCTTTAGAAAAGTGAAGCAATTTTCAGGTACTTAAGATTTTTTTAAAGGCAGGAACGAGCATGTAAATATTAAAGCACTGTCCTGACATTCAGATGCGAGAGAACAGACATTGTGTGCGCCGGTCCAGACACACCTGCCCCCGCGTGTGCACACTGAGCGCCCCCTGTTCTGCCGACTCCCGCCCAGCCTGCGATGTACATGACGGATTCTTCCATCTGTCACCACCCTTGTCTGAGGTGTGCGGCACCGGCTGAAAAGGAATCAGATGCATAAAATGGATGAGTTTTTTGGGCTGTGAGAGGAGACAAGGGGAAGATGAACGGCAATCTGTGTGGTATTTCTCTTTCATTATTTACAAATCCTCGAGAACACTCAGCATACAGTGAGGATGGCTTATAGGACATTTTTCAGCTTTTCTCTGAGGAGACTCAGAACTAACAAATGAGCAGCCTGGCTTCCAGGAGTAAAGCAAAGGGACCCAACGCGTCATGGACTTCCTGTCCGCGACCGCCATCCTGAGGGTGCGTCCTCCTCCTGCACCCACGGTGGCCGAGCTGCGGCACCGAGCCAGCTGGACTTCAGCAAACTGCCCAACAGCCAGGCCTCGGCCGGGCTCCGGGTCAAGCAGACGCCCTCAGACACGAGTGAGAGACTTTATTGAGGCTTTATTCAGCCACGTGCATCTATCGGCTCCGACGCACAGTCTGCAAAGGCCCCAGGTTCCGGAGCACGGCCTACGCCAGCTTGAGGCACTGCGTGTTAAAGCTGTCCCCTTCTTTGCCGGCCACGGCCTCGAGCAGGCACTGCTTCTTCTGCATGCTGCGGGAGGACTCGAGCTCGTACATGGTGGTCAGGTTGAAGAGCACGCTCTCGTGCAGGCAGCGCCTGGGGTCCTGCTGCACCATGGCCTCCAGCTGCCGCAGGGACTCCTTCAGTTTGCCCAGATAGAGCAGGCACACGGCGGCGTTGTTGTTGGCCTGGAGAGGGACACACGCACAGGACTGGACAGATGGCCCCGGCCGCCTGCTCCCCGCCCCGTCCTGGGCCCTGTGCGCCATGACCTGGTTCTCTGTGCCTGGGGACTGAGCGGCGGGAACCCCCCCCCCCACCCCTGCAGCTGCCCAACGCCCGTGGACTGGGAGAGGCCCGTCGGTGTGAGCTCACACCTGCCGAGGTATCTTACCACTGCATTTGCTGGCTCAATCTTCAAAATTTCTGTGAAGAATTTGTGGGCTTCTGCGAAGTTATTCTGACCAAGGTGAAGGAAAGCTCTGGAACATAAGTGACATGTGAAGTGTTAACTGGGAAACGTCAGAGGCTAAGGTGAACCAGCCAAGCTCATAGGGCGGCTCCCAACTGCCCCTCAGAGCACTGGACTCTGCAGTCTGGTGTCAGTGCTGTCCGGAGGGGCGGGTGACAGTTCTCTGAACTGAACCACATCAGGCCTTCTGGCTGGCAAACTAAAGCAGGTCCAACTTGTATTTAGACATCACAACGTCACCTAAAATGATTTCCTGCTGTAAACACTGACACGTGCTGCACCCGTCCTCGCTGTTCTTGTGTGAGCTGCACCGGGCGCAGGCTTCCCCGAAACAAGCACTCGCACAGAGCCTTGGGCTGTGGTGCACTGTCTCACTCACCAGCCAGTCACAGAACGCCGAAACAGGACTGAACCCGGCCTGGTGCGCTGGAGGCAGCAAACATTTATGCAAATTTATGTTCAAAATGGGGGCAATATAAGCATACTTTGAAAAACAAGGGGGAAAAAATCTTAAAATCAGATTTTATGACTGAAAGAACAGGATTGCAATTAAAGAAAATGCCAAGACACTTCTCGGGTCTATGATTTATTCAGTTTCAGTTCTGAGAGACAGGACAGGAAGATGTACGAAGAAGAACATTTTCTCTAGCGGGCTTTACAAATCAGTAAGTAGAGTTTAAACTCTTTTGTGAAATTTGAGAAAATATTCAATTTTAAAATACATACCTGTTCATTAAAACCATTATTTTACCCTGCAGTCCATCCAATTTCTGTGTTACTTTCTCCACGTCTTGAAAATACTTTTCAGCTGTTTTTATGTCTCCAATCTGCTTTGACAAAATTATTTAGTCAGTTCAGATGACAAAAGAAATATTAAATCTGCATCTACACGTATAGTTTCCAAATATCATGTTAGGATACGAGACATTTATGGATCAGGCAGGGGCAAACCTTGGTAACCATTTACTAACCATTACTTTTTGTATAAAAGAGCTACATTTAGGATATAGTGCGATGTCAACGTCTGTATGTCAGAAACTAAGTTGTTAATACATGTGCCATGTTAAAAAGTCTTAAGTTTTTAATTTGTACTCTTTGACAGGAATCCTGGCATACCATTAAGTAAAATAAAAATGAAATGAATGACTAAAAAAAGTTACATTTTGGTGTAATGTGGCAGGCCCCAAATTAATTTTTTTTTGGTTATTTGTGACCAGTAAAATGATAGAGATCATTAAATTTATGAATTTCAAAGTCATATTTGACCCAATA
The DNA here is from genome assembly GCA_031878705.1 of Tapirus indicus. Lineage (NCBI taxonomy): Eukaryota > Metazoa > Chordata > Mammalia > Perissodactyla > Tapiridae > Tapirus > Tapirus indicus. The sequence goes on along the minus strand of CM062923.1, from coordinate 2,890,149 downwards.
ATACAGAATTCTGTAAAAAACCCACATCCTACTCTTATCAAACATATCAAAACAAACACAAGGAAAAAAACCTGCTTGGCTCCCTTAATAACATGGAGCAGATCCACTGGGACTCCTGATGGCCCCACATCTCCCTCCGCCACCACTGCTGGAGAACCACAGCATGGGGTTTTGTTAAGGGAGATTCAGGTCTCCTGCCTTCAAAAACATAAGGAAGGAAATCAATGATCTAAGGCTTAAAATGAGAAATATATGAAAATTAAGAAAAATCCTGTTATAATAAAAACCTTACACACAAGGGTGAGGTAAAAACAGAGGCCTTTGTGTTCCAGGGCTGGCCTAGAGAAACAGCACTCTGAATGACAGCGAGAGCCCTACACAATATTGTGTCTGTCCACAGGGTTATCACGCGACAGCGTGGATTGGTGCTCTCGCAGTCTAATGAGGAGAGGAGAGCCGAGGGCACTAGTGCACTCGCCGTCTTCAGGGCGAGCATCTATCACTCACGAGCCCAAACCCTCGTCGATTCTCAGACCACTTGCTGGGAGGAGAGGGAGCTGGGTCTGTGCTCCTGCGGGTCCTGTGTGCAGAGGCACGGACTGCTTTTTGTGCCACACCGTCTTCCCAGGGATGTGTGTGCAGCCTTGGAAACTGGATTATCAACCTCTGGAGCAAACGGTGGGCGCGCTCACGGTCCGGAAGCAAAGATCTGGGTCCTGGAGTTCAGGCTTACTCTCCAGCAAAGCAACCCACTGCCCTTGCCACCAGGCCCTCTTCGCATTACTGAGGGAATCAGGGCTCGGTGTTTGGTGACAAAAATGACACTCTGGCTATTGCTGTGAGTAATAAACCGTGTGTGCTGTGTGTCTCTGGCCCGGGAATCTCACATCTTCTGTCAGCATCCATGAACAGGCAGCTAACTTCATAGCTTGCAAGGAGGAAAGTCTCAGACCCTTCCCAGTTGCTGACATCACCCCACAAAAAATACCACATTCGGAGGCAGAAAAACAAAACAAAACACAAAAAAGACACACAGGAAGAAAACTGAATGGCTTTATCCATCGCCCCCCTTCCTGGACTGCACAGCTGGAAACAGCTGGAGTCTTCTACAGACCTCTCACTTGCCAACTGACTAAAACTCAAGTCCGTGCAGGCCCAGTGCCGCGCCCGCAGCTTGAACGTCTGAACTTCCCACAGTGTGTTCACTTTACCTAAAACCCTGTTTCAGAGGACCATGTTGAACACTGCTGGGTGGACTGGAGATGACTATCGCTAATAAAGGTCTGTCGCGCCCCTAATATGTGCTGGGTCCTGTGCCAAGTGCTTCCAGCAGCCCGGCTCACTCGCGACAGCCTGTGATGTCGACACGGTTACCATCCTTCTCTCCAGAGGAGACAAATGACGCTCAGAAAGGTGGGGCAGTTTGCTCAGGTCACACAGGTCACATTGAACAGACTGGGGCTCAAGACCACGTCTGTCCGACTCCAGACCCTGCGCTGCCCCTCTGTGCCGTGAGGCCTCGTGGAGCTCATGTGGGGCTTGGACTGAAACTAATTTTTTAGTGGAAGACAAATAGACAAATCTTGGAGTATTCTTTGCCACCTACGACCTTCCTGTGATTAGAAGGTAAGGTGACATCTTCATAATTATTAAAATGTAGTTAGGATTTAAAATCCTACTGATTTTCTAACAGAGGCAGCTTAAAAAATTAAACAATATAAAAAGGCAATTAAAAGTATTGCAGAATATGTAGTAAGGAAATAAATAAATAACAAACCCAAGCTAGTTATTTGAAGAAAACAGATAATAAGTAGATGAACTAATCAAGAAAAAGAAAGCATAAATAAACAATTATTAAGTGTGAAAGGAGAAATAACTTGAGGTAGAAAGGAAATTGAAATAATTATGAAAGAGAACTGTATTTACAGAACTCTTTGCAAATACATGGGAAAACGTGGACCAAATAGGCGATTTTCTAGGACACGCTAATGACCAAAACTGATCCCAGAAACAGAGGAAAAACTTCAGGCATATAACACTAAAGCAGATTCATAACAAGTTATGAAAAATGATCAGTGTTGCCGCCCACAAATCCCAAGAGCTTGGCAGAGGCATTTCTTAGGTGAACTATTCAAACCTTCAAGGAACAGATAATTCCAAAATACCCCAAATTTTCCAGAGAACAGAGAAAGAAGGAAAGCTTCTCACTTACTTTCATGAAAACAGATACCAAATGCTTTTGAGAAGAGCGCTCGTGCACATACACGCACCCTGAGACCAATCTCACTTGTAAACGCCAAGACGTGGGAAACATCACCCCTGGAGCTCCCACCTGTTGGTTCCGGCCTCAGGAGTAACAGATCCCACGTGTATTTCGGGGGCAGAAACACAACACTCACTACCCCCGATTCCCCCTCCTTCCCAGCAGAGCCTCAGGTGGAGCCACGGGGTCAGGTCTGGTGAGCGTGCAGGTGAGCTGTCTCCTCCCTCCCGCGGCCACCTGGACAGCACTGGGTCCAGGTGGCGCAGCCCTGCGGAGCAGCCGGACCTGCAGAGCTGGACCCGCGGGGCCTCGGCAGCGCAGCTGTCCAGGTTCAGGCACCAGGACCCTTGGCCGTTTGCTCCCCGTCCGCCCTCCCTGGACTCAGCGTGCTCCTGCCACATGAGCTAAACTTCTCAGTTCCTTCAGCTGTTTCTCCTGTGCCGTGCTTTTTGATTCTTCACCTGCTTAGCTGCCCCAAAGCCAGTACTGATCATCTGTGACTGTTTTAAATGTTCTCAGGACTGAAGGTTATGCATTCTTGCAGTTGTGAGCTGCTGGATGAAGAGTCCAGTGAAGACGAGCTCTCTGCGACCCGGCATCAGATTAGGGTAAACGCAGCCAAAGACAGCACAGTGATCGTGACAGCCACAGCAGGACACTAGCTTATAGTAAACCTGTGGTCGGCTAAAAATCCCAGCTCTTTTCATCTTTACTATCAACAAAGTGTAGTTATGGAAACATAGGTCTGAAATCCATATAGAAAAATCAGTCTAAACTTTTGTTTATAAAAATTTTCTATTTTAAAATTTATCAGGTAAGCTGATACGTTCCAGATGGGCAAATCCCAATGTACCTAAAGTAACAGAAGTAATCTACTGCACAGTGCTGCTCCTCCTCTGAGTTCTCCCGCCCCAGCACCCCCACCCCCACCCCCGCGATGTCCTGAACGTACAGGTCCTAAGACTCCCATCTCAGCCCTCCGCCCTCCTCCTGACTCCCTCCCTCTTCTGCTCTCTCCGCAGGGCCTTAGGTCCAGCAGGAAAGAGGCAGGATAAGTAAATCAGACTGTACCCCGTAGAGGCCTCCTCTACCACGTCGCTGGACCTGACCTGTCTTGCGGGGTGACTCTGTGCTCTCCATGATGATGCACCACACTCCCAGGTGCACAATTCAACGGCTGATTCTCCTCTTGTCCGTGCTGCTGTGACAACTGGTTTTGCCCGGCACCTCCTCTACCCTGCTGTGGTGAAGGCTTCTCCTGCCTGGTCACTGCCTGGTTCCCGCTTTCAGCAGGACACCAAGGACCCTGACCCGCAGCACAGCAGAGACCAGCTGCCTTTCTCTCAGCAGGTCACTTGTCTGCACTTGGCTCCTGGACTTCACGCTGGCACAAGAGGCTATTTCCCTGGCATGAGGGACAACCCCTAGACCACCTGCTCCTTTTCATTCTCTCTCAGCATCCGAGACACGAAAATCACAGATAAAAAAGACTTTGAGGGGTGGATGGAAGTCAGAGTGAAGTAACTGTAAGAGGATGAACAAAATGCCTCTTTATGTTTAAAGAGCTGGTTAAGTCAGCCCTTTAATTTAGGTTTCTGAGAAACTCCCTCAGAATACAAACACCTCCAATCTCGCTCACAACACAGATTTCCCTTCAGAAGGGGAAATTCCTGTTCTATCCGACTCTTCCCCCTAACGAGCCATCCCACGTTTGTGTGGAACGCAGTCGCTATAGGGCAGCTCTGCAGGACAAGGGTATGGCGGGCTGTAGCAGTGGCCCCAGCAGGCCCTTGGGTTTTAAATAAATGCTCTTACCTAGTTTGTGGGCGCCTGACAGTCAGCCGGCGGGTGCATGGACACGAGAATCGCGCCTGTGAGATGAGGCAGAGGGGAGAAAGGACTGGCCCCCTTTCTGGGTTTTGCCTCTCAACTACATGCTTTCATGTATTGTGGGTCTGAGTCTGGCTTCTCCACCTGTGACGTGAATGGCGCTCAGATGGAATAGGTGACCCTTCGCTCAGAAACCAAAGTTAGGTTATGACCTTCTTGGAAAGAATGAGGATAGCCCTTCAAAAGTAAAACACGTTTTGAAATATTAAGATTGCACGTCTGTTATCAGGAGGGCTGACACAGGCGCTGCAGGGGACCCTCTGGACATTCACCAGTGTCCCGTCTTTCATGGTCCAGCAACTATTGGTGTGATGCACAGGTGGTCTCCTATTTTTAGTTCACATCTTATTTTAGGAAAACCTTAAAAACTGAATTCAAGGCAGAATTTGAAACATAGAGAAGATGTAGTGCCAGTATTCTAAACCCAGCTGGGTGGTATTATCTAGAAATTTAATGTCCGTTCCCTTACTTCATCTCCGCTCAGCTCCATCATCTCTAGTGCTGTCACGGTTCCTTTATATCACGTTCCTTCACAGCTACCAGTTTGTTCTGTGGCCACAGCAGAACACCACGCCCTACCTCGTCCTAAGTAATCTTGTAATCTATGTGATCTGCTATCTCTTATAATCCTCGCCCATCAACTTGTCTTTTCACCTGTGCTGAGACTACGGTTGAAATGGACAAGCATCCCTTGCAAGACAGCTCCGGGCTTGGGAAGCATGGTCTGCACGTCCACACGTTTGCTTGTGGACACTCCTTTTGTTCCCTCCTACTGTCCAGCTCACAGGGTCTTGAACCTCAGTGACCTTCGGCTTCTCTCTACGGGCTGAACACCCGACTACATGCGGTTAGGGGTTTTCAAGGGCAGTTCTGACTAGGTGCGGTTCTGGCCTCTAGTGGACTTCCGGGTGCAGCCCTTCCACCAGGATCCGTGGTGTGCCTCATTCTTCGAGTCCCGCAGAAGGGTGAGACATAGGGAAACCCAGTAAATCCCATTTCCTGAGCTGCTCATCTCTCCCAGGCACCATGCAAAGTATTTTAATGGATTAGCTCAGTTAGTCTCCACAAAAATCCTCTACATGCTGTGATTAGAACCATTCTCCAGAGAGGAAACTGATGCTGAGCAAGGTTCGATAACCTGAGCCGGGGCTCCCTAGGTCTGTGTTCTACCAACCCAGCTCCCGAGCCCTGTGCATTCATTCTCCAAGATGCCTCGGGAAAGAAGTGAGGAGAGAGCTTACCAAGGGTCAGGGCAACTCTATGGGCGTCTTCTGACGAGCCCTGAGGGATGGGCAGGACTGGACAGGCAGAGGGAGGGAAAGGAGCTCGAAGCAAAGAGAAAACTAGGTTAGAGGCATAAGCTAGGGCCAAATTTGGGAGGGCCCTGAACGTGGGCTTCAGATGTGGGCTCACCTGACAGGTAAGCCATGAGGGGCCAGCAGGAGCTCTGACTGGCAAGGACAGGACAGAGCTGCACTTTAGGAGGCCGGTGCAGTGGTCTGGGGGGAATTAGGGGCAGCTGAGGCTGGAGGCCGGAGGCTGTGAGACGATGAGGACAATGGGCGATGACATGCCCGCAGCGCAGTGGTATGTACGCTCAGCTGCCCGTGCCCCTCTGCGGGGGAAGACGTGCAGAGACCGCGGCGAGGCACGCCATGCTGCCCAGTACTATTTCTGAACCTGGTGCTGTCAGCTGCCTGCTGGAGCAACTTTACAGAAAGTGCAGCTCAGTGGAAACAGGTCTCGAGCCTGGCAGGCTGGGGAGGGTGCTCCTGAAGCAGGTTCAGGGCAGGTAGGACTTCGGGGTCCAGGTTTCATCTCAGGGCAAAGCCGCCCGGCCAACGTGGGTGGAATGAGATGTGGACCAAGTCCTATGCCCCGGCCATCGGGCCCTAGAACTTGCTCATCCGTCTATGGTCCAGAAAGATCTAGAAATACACGTGAATTCAAGTTGCTGTGTTGCTTCTCCCAGGGAGACCTGCACTTTAAACCCCACCTGGGAGGGCAGGAAAGGCCCACTTCACAGCAGGCAGACAGCAATGGCTCTTTGTCAGGAAGCCCTTCCTCTGACCCCAGTCACGTCCTCTCTGAAGTCCCAGGCAAGCTGCTGACCCGACAGCACGGCGCCAGCTGGAGGAATGCGGAGGAGCTAAGGAGGACGTTATGCAGAAACCCTCAGAGACTGAGGAGGGAGGGGGCAGGGGCCACTCGTGCTCAGCCTGCAAGATCGCCGTCCTGGGGCGACAGCAGTGAGGAAGGGGCTCGTCCCTCCCTGTCACCACACATTCCAGGGAAATGCATTCTGGCTTCAGAATTGCTCCTGGCAGAGAGGGTACTGTCCCTCACTCTCTGCACTGTAGGGACCCCTGCTGCAAGCTGGACTTCCTTGTCCAGTCCACGTGGAGTCCTTTCCAGCAAAATATCAGCGAGTTACTATATTATCAGCCAAGCTGAAATAAGATTCTTTATGGTTTTGTCAATATTTTTCTAATGGCAACAGGACAATTTCTAAAGTAATCCATTTCCGTGTGTCACCAATGAAAATCTATGTAAATTCACATTTAGTGTTTGGCTTCATAATCGCATCAGAGCCAGCAGGATGCAATACTCAATACAGTCAAACCAGGACAACTGTAAAGAACTAAACCTTTTAACAGTCACAGAAATTTGAATTGAGATATTTCTGTGATATTTCTTAAATCGACAGAATTAAAGCTATGTCACAGGCCACCAGGCAGGAGCCCCCCCACTGACCCTCCTGTGTCAGTGCAGTGCACACCTGAAGGAAAATCCGGCCGATGCCGCTCAGCAGCTGTGGCTCCTGCTCTGGGTGGTACTGGATGACAGAACAGTAGGCGTCCACGGCCAGCACGTAGTCCTGCGGGAAGAAACGCCCAAAGAGCATCTTAGAGTTAAGAAGACCACTCTCCATTTTGCGCAGGTGCAAGAGCTGGAGCGCGTGCAGACTCACGTGTGAAGGGAGGACACAGGAACAGGTGAGTGGGCAAGAGGCAGGACACCCAGTGGCAGACACTGGCCTATGGGGAGTAGCCACCAGGACCCGAGTTCTGCGCGCGAGTCAGTGGAAGGCCCCGTCACTGAGGGCGGTCTGAGGCTGCGCGTGCACTTAGACTGAGGGTCGTGCTTCCGTCTTCTAAGGAGCGGTTGGTCCTTCACCTGGATTGTCTCTGTCTCTCTTTCCTGACAAAATTACTAAGTGAATCGGTGAAGTCTGTCTTGTTTCCAGCAGCCAAATACATAAGCCAAGATTAACAGCATCTCTTAAACACCTTCTATGCCAGAAACGCAGGTAAAGTCTTTAAGTGTAAACAAACAAAAACCCCACAAAACAACTTGGCTGAGAGAGTGAGCATGTGATTCTAGGTCAGACTGACAGAGCAGGATTCTTGACTGTTCTCCCAGAAATTCCTACCACTTCAGAGACATTATGTAGGAACACTGAAAAAGGCTCTGTGAGCCACTGTGCTGAGTCCTTCGTCTTTCTCTCCATCACCGATCCTCCTGTGCCCTCACCAGGGCACCCTCCACACTGCCCTGCTGTGACCGGGCAAGGCCTGGCCAGGACCACCTGCGCAGTCACCTGCCCACTCGCCCAGTGCCAGCGTCGGGGGCACTCAGCTGATACTCTGTAAGGAAAGCCCTCCTGGTCCACAAGCAAGAGAGGCAGAGCCGGTCACCTCTATTGGGTGTGAGAAAGCAGGCCTCAGAGAGACATGGTCTTGCTAAAGTCATGCAGGACACAGCCTTTGGCTCGTCTCAGGGCCCCCAGCAAACCCAGGCTCTCCAGAACAACAGTGATGGCCGTAATGTTTACTGAGCTTATTGTATTTCCTGAGTCAGAGCACATGGTCAGCAATAAATATGGCCACCAGTGGTGTTTTTCTCCTTATTCTTCAAAAACCCCCAAAGGTACTTTTATTTCTTTATTCTTCTACAACTTCAGTCTCATTCAAACTGGGACCAGAGTTACTAGTTTGCTAATTGGGATGTTATAAAGAAAGATGACAAGCAAAATTCCAGTTTAGCAGGAAAAAAATGAAAAGACTCGCTCCAGTCTGGCACCTTCAAGCACAGCTTGTTAAAACGATGTTATTCCAGGTGTGGTGCTCACACGGAACCTGCCAGCACCCGCCTTGTCCCTCCCCACGGCTTCTTACTGCCTGTCACCACTGGCAGTGCCATGCTGTACCCAGTGTTGTATGTGCCATGCACACAAGTGTGCAACTGTGTGAATGTGCACACGTGTGTGTGAGTGCAAGCGTGAGTGCGTGCTGAGAGGTGCCTCTCCTGGAGGAGGAGGCAGCGACTCCCACTGCTTGGTGGCCTGTGGAGCCCTTGGGGACGCTGAGGCCCAGCTGAAGGGGAAGGGGCACCCTTGGGGGCTGTAAGTCTGGGCTTTGGTCTGAGCTCCAGGCCCATCTAGACTTTGGGGGCGTGGGGGGCACCTCGAAGCACCCATCACACTGGGAATCACCTACTATAATTTAACACCTACCCCTTACTTTTGGTTTAGAGTGAATGAAAGGCACCTTTGACCTATTCACTTGGGTGTCACTGGGCCATGCTAGCACACACATCCAAACCTCAGCTTGTGCATCACTCACTCTATTGACACTCCCAGCGGAGCCAGCACCACAGTGCCAGGGACGACGGATGTGGTGGATGTGTCCACTCCTGGCTGGCAAGGCCAGGCAGCCTCCCTTCTAGGATGGCCTTCTGGCCAGTGTCACTGCCTTACAACTCCCTGGTCAGTGCTCATGGCCAGGAGTCAATGTTGCTGAAGGTAATCTGATATGGAACGGACAGGTTTTAAAAAACCCAGCAATGATCCTTGATGGACGTTATTTTACCACAGATTTGTTAAAACACAGCTCTCCCAGTAGAATACTTCTGGGCAGACCCACAGGCGTGGGAGCCACATGAGAAAGCTGGATTCCAGGCAAGAGGTCAGACAAGAGGAGGAGGGACCGTGGGGCAACCGCTTGGCCCCCATGAGGTCAGCCACGGTCACGGCCCAGGAGCCGCTGCAGCCGCGGGGATGCGCCCTGCCAGGTTTCCAGGAGCCTCTCATCAAATAAGCCAGAGCGGGAGCATGTCAGAGAGCTTCTGTAAGTTGATTACTAGTTAATGAAATTGTTTGTTTACTGGAGATGGAGGAAATCCGGCCCCTTTAAGGGAAATGGCTAAAATGAGCTCTTCAGAGAGATCTTAACCCACTCTGCGGATTATATAGATTTGACCTTGCAAAAGGGTATAGATGGCTTGCTTACAGGAACAAACCTGCTTTAGCTCGATCTTTACCCTTGTCCTGTCAACAGGCACGCTTGTATGGTGGCTGCGAAACTAGACTCACAACCACCTGCAACAGAAAGGCCTGTGCGGCGTGAGTTAAGCAAGAAGGAAGGGGGTGTATACGGTGCATGGTCCTTTAAATGATGTGAGAAGCCACAAAAGGGGGCCTGTGCGGGGCAGGGAGCTGTGGGACACTCAGATGCAGGGCGGGCCCATGAAGCAGTAAGCACACGTGTCCCTGTGGTCTGCCAGGTAGGTGCCTTAGGGCTCCTGTGGGTCTCAGGAGAGGAAGCGACACTGAAGAAGTAGGATGGGTGAAATTTCCCAGGCTTTGTAATACATGCAATTGTGCCTGGTTGTATTATGCAGATATTCGGGGCTGAATCGTATGAATAGATCTCTCACCAGTAAAAAGTTAAATTAATATTTATTTCACTGTAATATAAATGTTATTCAAAATAATTAAATGGCTGATTAAATAATCATTGTTAGCCCATAAACATAATTTAATTAACACGATACCCCAGTATGAAGACCACACACTGTTGTCATGCCGGGCATGCTCACTAGATGGCAACAGAATGTGCACACTTGTGGTGACCTTAATTGCAAAATTTTTTATTCCTTTTTTAACTCATGATAATGGAAGACTAATCTACTCAAATTAAATTGCATTCATCATAAAAGTATTTTTGAGACACAATACTGTGTTCTGTACTGAGTCCCAGCAATGTGGGTAGAACACTTAAACGTTGGTGGCCTGGTGGTGTTACTACTACTACATACAGTACAACAAAGGAAAACATTTTTATCCTATAATTTTCTATTATTCTGTCTTAAAAAATGTAAATAAAAACCCACCAGTGGAACAGGTAACTTCCCTCATGAGGAGTTTTAGCCCCATGATTAATGAAACATCAGCCTGTGAATTTACAACCTGTTCTTCATTTCTTTGCATAAGCAGGTGAATTTCAGGTGTGGCTGACAGTGCCCCAGGGCTGGAGGCTGGATCGCAGGGGTTTCTGAGCGGGCTACCATCGATCAGCAGTTGGGGAGAATGGCCTGTTTGGAGGGGCAGAGGGGACAAGGCCCCGGCTCTGGGGGAACAACTGCCCTCCTGCCCAGGCGTGTGCCCTGGGCAGGCACAGGGCTAAGGTGTGAGAGGACGAGGGACACGCTCGCTGCAGGGGCAGGCGGCCCTGTGGGAAACAGGTTAGACATAGACACCAAAGGAAAAAACCCTGGGCACAACACAGAGCTCCTTAACCCCCTACCGCCCGTCATCCAGTGTGTTGAGAGGAGAGAGCTGCGTGAACGCCAGAACTGGAGGGATGTCAAAGATCAGTCTGTGCCCCGTTTTAGAGGAGGTGACTGGACCTCAGGGAAGTGAAAGGGCGCTGTAAGGTCGCTGTGTATACCCTAGTGTCGTACCACTACAGGGGTGCACGGAAGGTGGGGACACCAGAATGGGCTGCTCTAAAGTGACTTCAGGCCACATGTCTTCCTGACCACATGGATGAGCTACTTAGGGCTATGAATTTACACCTGCACCCAAGCCCTCTGTGGCGTGCCCAGGACACAATCCTCCCACAGGGGTCTGGGGGGTCGATGTATATAACATGACTCCACGTCAGGGTTAAACATGGAGCCTGCAGGCACATTTCTCCACTTGGCAAACTGCCTGCTCTGCTTCGTGAAAATCAAGCAGGAATGACCTTGGGCTGGCCTGTGGGAGGAGTTCCGACCTGTCTCATAACACCCCAGAAGGTGTTAACAGAGGCTGATTCCTGCAGCAGCTTTCAGCCCCTGCAGCGGGCTGCAGTGCTACCAGCTCGGTGTGGTCACCCTGCCCTGGGGCCGGTGGTGAGCTGGGCTGGTGTGTTGCAGGTTCCCAAGAAAGGGAGAAGCCGGAAATGCTGCTGGGGAGGGCTTGCTGGAGGAAGAGAACAGACTGCAACAAACAAAAGACCGAGCTCTCAGTTCAGCCTTCTTGATTCATAAGCTGTCTCCTCAGGGGGCTGAAAGCTCTGGGTGAAGCCTGAGAAGCAGGTGCGGGGAAGCCTGTCTCCTGATGCCAAGAGTGTCAATCATCAAGTCAAACCAGGACAAGGGAAAACACCCTCTCACACCGGGAGAACAAAGGCTACCTTTCTGAGCTGGAGTTCAGAGAGAAGTGAGAGAGTGGGAGAGCGGGTAAGCGAGATGCGAGAGTGTGAATAATGATTTTAATTAAATCATCTAGACCCATGTTCGAACAATTAAACTTGACAACGTAAATTCTACATTCTGTTGAAATTTCTTTTGGTAGAAATTAAAGTACATTTAGCCCTGAGTGTGTCACTGAACTCTGCTTGGGTGACCCCTCCCGCCGACCGTGGAGCGTTTCTCATCTGAGCGTCCCTGGTCCCCGTGCAGTCTCCACCGACACCCACCTTCATCAGGAGCAGGCAGTTGGCCACGGAGCACATCACCCGGCCCAGTCGGGACCTCCACAGCTGCGCGGAGGCTGCAACAGAGGAGCGGCTGGTGAGCGTGCACACAAGTCAGAGGTGAGCCCCAACCGTCAGCTGTGGTCCTGTGAGTTCTGACTTAGAAGACCTCCTGTCACCATGGCCAGGCCTTGCGTAGATGTCACTGCACTGCTGAGCACACATCCGGGGGCCAGAGCTCTTGGCTCTGGAAAGAGAACGGCTGCAGAGGGACGCAGAAATGAAAACGGGAGGGCGACTGCTCAGCTTCAGGGCAGATAGATCACAAAATCCACGAAGGCCATGTTTCCACAGTTAGCATCCTAATACAATGAGCAAATCTGATGAAGATGTGGCCTGGCCCACAGCTGGGTCACCTAATGGGGTGAAAGTGAATCAGCCAGAGGGCCCACTGTCAGGGTGGCAGCTTCTCCAGCAAACCCAGAGAGGCGCCCACCACCTGCCTGGGGGCGGCAAATCTGCCAGCTGCAAGGCCTTCCCTGGCCTCCCGCTGCAGGGCTAATGGACGGCTCACTCACCTGGGGGTCAGCACACTGCGCCATGGTTACTGTGGCCTGCCTTCTCAAGGCCCCAGTTTCCTGACCGTTTAAATGGAAACAGTAATTCCTATCCTACCTGCTTTACAGTTATAAGGGCACAGAAGTGCTATCTAAAAGGTCCCAGGAACCCTCACCTGGGAAGGAGGAGGGTGGTGATGAGGACAATGCAGAATCAAAGCCCAAAGCCGACTCCCCATGGGGCATCTGCATAACAGTAGTGTGATGTCACACATACCCCACCAGGGCATTTCCCAACTCCTCTACAGGCCTTTTTCCCCTGGAGCATTTGCCGTCACTGTCATTTGTAGTGACTGGCATGGCCCTGCCCTATTCTCCCATCTCCATTAGTCATCAGCCATCGCTCTGCTGATTCGCAGCCTGAAGGTCCCCTAGGAGCTGCCTTGGGGTGAGGGGAGGGTTGACCAATGGCTCCCTGCCCACTCCCAGCTGAACTTTATCTGTTTATATGTTGGGATTGTCAGAAGTAAGATCTGCTTTGGAGACCAAGCTGATTTTAAACCTTGTATTTTCTTGATTAATGCATTGAGGCCCAGAGAGGCTGGGGGGCTGTCCATCCTGACCCCAGTCCAGTGTTCCTCTGCTCTGCCACTTCCTTCAAGGGGAACCAGCATTCACGACTCAGAAACCAGAGGACACAGGGAACACTCTCAGACGAGGAGTTAGGTGAGAGTGGAGAGGACCTAGGGAGCACAGCAGGATGAGGAGCAGGCAAGAATGGAGAGGACATGGGGAGCACAGAAGAATGAGGAGCAGGCAAGAGTGGAGAGGACAGGGGGAGCACAGAAGGAGCAGGCAAGAGTGGAGAGGACACAGGGAGCACTGCAGGATGAGGAGCAGGCGAGGGTGGAGAGGACACGGGGAGCACCGTGGGACAAAGAGCAGGTGAGAGTGGAGAGGACACAGGGAGCACCGTGGGACAAAGAGCAGGCGAGGGTGGAGAGGACATGGGAGCACAGTATGACGAGGAGCAGGTGAGAGTGGAGAGGACCTGGGGAGAACAGGAGGATGAGGAGCAGGCGAGGGTGGAGAGGACACGGGGAGCACCGTGGGACAAAGAGCAGGCGAGGGTGGAGAGGACCTGGGGAGAACAGGAGGATGAGGAGCAGGCGAGGGTGGAGAGGACAAGGGGAGGACAGAAGGAGGAGGAACAGGCGAGAGTGAAGAGGACACAGGAGCACCACAGGACGAGGAGTAGGCAAGAACGAGGAGGCAGATGCAGGGGTCGTCCAGCTGAGGACTAGGGACGTGCAGGTCCTGGACATATCTGAATGATGAATGATGAATGATGATAATCAGGAGAGCTTGCCTTCCACCGACCTGCCCCCTTATTGAAACTGACCTTTTTCAGCTGCCAGGACCAATGGTATTTTGGGATAATGATCGACAAGAAATTTTGCTTATTTTGGAATATTTAAGAAGAACACAAAACACTTAATTGATAGAATTAAGAATTTAACTTACTTTGCCTTTCAACAATATCTGCTTATATTCTCCTTATAACATCAGTTTTGTGAAAAGAAAATTCTGAGCCATGTCTTTTCTTAATGAACGTAAACTGTGGATCGTCTCAGTGAGCTACAGATTCATTCTGATTATCTTCGCAGACTTCTTCCCTTCATCGCCTTATAAATCTGTTTATCTGCCATGTCTCGTTAGATTTCCAGAAACTGCTTTCTGAGATCTAATAACTATCTGCTCATTCCCACTAGCGCAGGCGCTGTAGGGTGTGGACAGTGCTGGAGAAGCGGATGTCCAAGGGTGAGTGGTGACTTCCCTCCTTCAGACTGTGCTAATCTGCCTGCGTTTAATGACTGGGGAGGACACACGCACACACAAGCACACCTACAAACCTGGAGGTCATTTGCAATTTCTCAAAGGAATCTGTATTTCAAGCAAAAATGTAGCTCAGTGTTTTGGGCCCCCGAGGGCAGATATCTCCTGCCCACATTGCTCTTCCCCTTCCCACAGCCCTCTGCGTCCAGTGTCTACGGGCCAGGGCCTCCCTGTACCTGGGGTTCTGCACAGCTCTCCACCCAGAGTGCTTTCCTCTCCAGGCCACCTCTCCCGCTTTTGGCACATCAGTGTCCTCAGAGTGCAGCTTCAGGGAAGCCCACTGCTTTCTAGCATAACCTGTGCTGGCCAGCAGTCACTGAGAAGCCACTGTGCATCAGGCACACGGAGGTGGAGATTGTCAGGCCCCTGGACCCAGGAGGTGTCACGGAGTGGGACAGGCACCCTGGGAACAAGATGACGACTGGGCAACCGCAGGCCTATGTGGGAGGTGCTGCCCTGAGAGATGAGTGGGGAGGGGAGGAGCCTTTAGGAGAGGCACCATCTGAGTTGGGTTTTGAAGTTCATCTTTCTAAGGTTCTCAAGAAATCGCAGCCAGAATGATCTTCTCAAAATGCAAATTGGCCTGTGCCAGCCCAGCACTCAGGATAAAGACCCACAGCGTCAGCCTGGCCCCCAAGGCGCTGCACGCAGGGGCCCCAGCTTCCTCTCCCTCTGGCTCCTCACCGCCTCACCCTCCCTCCTGCCACAGGCCATCGCTCTGGTGGGGCAGCCCCCATCCTGGGACCGTCTCAGGGTAGGCCTGGCTCCTCTCCACCACAGCACAGGAACTCACGACGCTCTGTGGGGTTATTTGGTTCAGGCGGGCCTTCTCCACCTGATGGGGTTCCCTGTGAGCAGGGCTCATGGCTCACCTTGCTCTTCATGTATCAACAGCACCAAGCACGGTGCTTGGCTTCCCGAAAAAAGAACGAGGAAATGAATGCATGAAAGGACAAATGCATTGGAGAGTAAGAACAAAAAGAGAAGGAGACAGAGACGAAACTTCTGGGGCTGAGTCTTCTAACTCTAGATGATTATTTAACAAAGAAAAGTTGGACCACTGACCTCGCCTGTTCTCCGGTGAGATGCTGCTCATGCTCCCGTCTTCAGCAAGGCCTTGCTCCAGATTTGTTAGGATCTACAAAATTTCAAATCAGAACACAAAGTCATAAAAAATGAATTTGCTTCTAGACTTTGTCATGATATATTCTAGGAGAAGCAGATTTCTCGGTACAAAAACCAATTTGTCAGGGAATGTTTCACACGGACACATTTTAAACATCGCTGCCACTACAGATGCACGTGATGGTGGCGGAGGGGGAGCTGCTCCAGCTGACGGTGGAGTCTACGTTTATGATGCTCATAAAGCATTCAGACATCAGACAGAGGGTAGACGTTTTTTCTTTTTAAGAAAAGCATCAAGTACATTACACCTGAGCAGTCTTATTCCTCCAGGGCACCATGAGGTGTGTGGCCTTTTTTAACATATCAAATACATTCTGAACTGTCACTTTACATAGTTTTTATTGTTTGGTTAATAACTTTGGATTGCTTCTTTTGTGTTTTGGTTTTTTTGAAAGAAAAGTAGCTGTGCCACTGTAATGTGGGTAGAGAACGTGTTTTTTTGAGGGGCAGGATGTGGGGGGGAAAGTCTTAAGCATAAAGACTATTTGCTAGGGAGAAAAAGTATTAATTGAGAAAAGGTTGTATCATAGTTCTGTGATTACTGACACGAGGCCGTATGCTTTGGGAAAAAATCCTGTTGTTTATTAGATCACCTTGCCAGTTAACATTTCCCCAAACGAGCCACCCCTGAGAGGTAACGTTCACAACCCAGTGAAGACGTGGTTTTGGGCTTTCACTTGCCTGGTCCCCGTCTACACAGCCACGAGGGCTAACCAGGCCTCCTCATCTGCAAGTCACTGCTTCATGCAAGCTGGACAACAGTTTGCTGTGAACACGAAGGCCTGTCCTACCGTGATGACTTGGGACACGCTGGGTTCAAAATTGCAACCGTGAAGATTATGTAGTTGGTCTAAACCAGGTGAAATGACATTTTTTAGCTAATCTGTCTTCTGATAAATAATCATAAAAACAGAAACTGACCAGGAAAGAAAGTCTTGGTCGTACAATTATATTAAATTCCCCTGGCTAGAGCAGAAGGAGGACAGGAAAAAACAGAAGAGATAAAGGTTAGTGAAGAAGAAACGCAGGTGGCCTGGTGTCTTCCTGACCAGTAGGGACCACGCAAGCACAGATGGCCACCCACCCTGGCTCTGACTGACCAGGGTCAATGGAGGGGACAAAGGGGAAGGTGTGGGGATCTGAGAGCAAACCCAACCACAAGAGAAGAGCTTGGGACAATCCGAATAGCAGAGGCAGACCGCAAACTCTGTGAGGGTGAGATGGGGGACTGAGCTGGGCCCCACACTGTGGATCATCTCCGCGCACTGCTGAGCCCCAGTGAGCCCGCCGCTGGGGCCGCAGTGTCTCCAGCCTACGCTGGATCACGCCTGTGAAAGGCAGTGGGGTGGGAAGAACCAACACGGGAGGAGAGGCAACTCGAAAAGAGAAATGTCTGGGAAAGAAAGAAAAAGCTTCCCACTCCAGTGATGTCAAAACGCAGAAAGAGAGGTTGTCTTTAGCTGAGGCACCCAAAGCAGGAGGAGGAGGAGGGAGGGTCGCATCTCTCAGCAGCTTTTTTTCAGGTCCAGACCTATGCCTGCATCTTTTTTAGGGAGGGGGTCAATTTTCATTTCTTGATGAGAATCCACAGAGCTGGGGAAGAGCACAGATACGAGACAGAGACGCCAAGTGAGGCCATGGCTCTCCTTCCGGGAGCCTCTTGTGGCCGGGGGTGAAGGACACACAGGGACGGCCTGGCTGTCTGCAGCGCCAGAGAGGGACAGCAAGGAGCTGTGACAGAAGTGAGTATGAACGTGTTAAATCCAACTTTCTGACCCCAATGGCTGTTTTTCATTTCTAGGTGCATTACTTAACGCTATCAATTCACAGGTCCCCGTCTGCCTCAGAAGTGCATCCCTGAGTGCCCTGAACAGAAACAGCGGTTCACAGTGTTTTTATTGCTGTCCATCTAGAGACTGTCTGGCTTTATAAAGTAACAGTACATTGATCTACAGAAGCTTATTTCTGTAAAGGAAAGTGACAGAAACATTCCCAACCCAGAACCTGAACTGCTGAGTTTGCAAATGTGGTGTGAGGCATTTCCTCCCGTCCCTTCTGTCTCAGCTGAAACGACCGAGGTCTGAGTCCATGTTGGACACCAATGAGCAATGCCAGGTCTGCTTCCCAGGACTATAAAGTCAGGCTGCACCACCCCTGCTCATTCTGGAAGATGCTCCGAAAAGCAGAGGCATGCTTTTGAGCTCGCAGTGGCAGAATGACATCACCCACGCTCCAGGCAAAGGGGAAGATGCTACCATTCCTCCTTTATTTGGTGTGAACCCCAGACACCAGGGTGTCTCAGCTCCACCCAATCTAAGTAAAGGACTTCATGGCCCAAGTAGACAGGGCACTAGAGGTGAGCACACCCAGTCCTAAGTCATGGAGACTGGTCGTGCCCCTCCCTAGACTGTCAGCCAAATGGCCTTGCTCCTCTTGGTCCACCCTGCATCTAGCATTTCCAATGCATGAGAGCTGCTCAGCCACAGAAGAATGCATATTGCTTCTGGAGAGGTGGTGGTCAGCGCCTGTGTCCCCTGCCAGGTCCTGAGCCATGAGGGACAACATCTGGCTGTCAGCTGAGCACTGGGGCAGAGGAGACCTATGCTCCCACCTTGGGCCGGTTTTGCCTGACAACTCCGCATGAAGATGGTAAGCTGTCAAGGCGCAGCAGGTAATCATGAACTGTAGGGTAGGAAATGTATGACTTCTGGAGTTATTTTGTAATTTAAAAAAATGGAAAAAATAAGTATGTGTTTTTAAGATAAAATCCTGTGAACAGATCAATGTTTTTAATCCTCTAGAGAAAGGCCTCAGACAAGAAGTCTTCAAGGTCTGACAGAGAATGGCGGGTTCTGTAGCTAACAGGAATGGCCAATAGGAGACTCAAAGAGGACAGTAGAGGACAGGAAAAGTGCTTTGGCAGTGATTCTTTTTTAATTAGTGTTAAAAAAGGCAATAATGTGCTTATGAAGAGTTAGAAGTATAAATGCACCTGTGCCTTCTCTCCACAGCTCTCGCCCCTCTGATCTGGACACGGCTGAGTCCGGCGGGTTCGATCCCTGCTCCGTGACTTCCCCCTTCTTGCAGCTCCCCTCTGCGGGGTCCAGCACTTGTCCCCTTAGGAGCTCCTTTGTCCCTAACCCTGCGGGTTCCCAGGACTCAGCCCTCAGCGGCTCCCTCATCCTCCTCTGTGGGCTCCCAGGGCGTGTCCCCTTGCTCCCTCCTTCCATTTATGCTGCTGAGCACCACCGTGTGCCTGCCTCATGCTATGCAGACAGCCTTGATGTCATGGAGGTATGTGAGCTGTGTGAGGTGTGTGGAGTGAGGTGCATGAGGTATGAGGTATGTAGTGTGTAGAGTGTGAGTTGTGTGAGGTGTGTGAGCTCTGTGGTATGAGGTATGAAGTGTGTGGAGTGTGAGGTATGAGGTGTGAGGTGTGTGGTGTGTGAGTTGTGTGAGGTAAGTGAGGTGTGTGAGGTATGAGGTATGAAGTGTGTGGTGTGTGGGGAGTGTGCTGTGTGAGGTATGAGGTGTGTGGTGTGTGAGTTGTATGAGGGAACTACCTGGGAAGCCAATTCTCCAGCCCCAGTTGAGCCTTCAGCTAACACAGCTCCCCCTGAATTCTTGACTGCTTCTCATGAGAGGCCTTGGTCAGAACCACTGTGCTAAGCTGCTCCAGAATTCCAGACCCACAGAAATGGTGAGACAATAAGTCATCGCTGCTTTAAGCCACAAAGTTTGGTGTAGTAGGTTATGCAGCCATAGGGTAACCAATATGCAGGTATTAACCAAAGTTACCAGCACCCTTAACAGTGAACCAAGGCTAGCATACTGAAACACCTTGAGGGTTTAGTTTTAATTTGGAAATTTTGAAGTGGGTTTCTCACTGGGTATCTTAGCATGAGCTGCTCTCTGAAAGCAACTGCAATACTGAAGTAACAGCGGTTTGACAAGTGTGAAGATGCTGCTTGGAGATGAAGGGGGAAGAGTCAGGAGGAAATAGAGAAGCAATGGCAGTGGGGCTGGGAGGCGACTCTCGACTTGCGCTGTTCCGAGTCAGTGGGAGGGTGTGACTAGAGTGGAGAAGCTGCATCTCAGCCCCCGCCGTGGGGGACTGGGTCTGAGAGGCGGTCTCACTCCAGCAGCGCAGACAACCATCGACACCCTGGACAGCGGGGGAGGGAAGGGAAATGATCCAAAAGGCAAACTTGGTTATGTTCTGTCCAAAGAGAGAATTACATGCCTTGAACGAATATCCCATCTGCCTGACTCCATATACAACCAACACCACTTGATCTCAAACAGTACTCAAACAGACAATTTATAACCTATTCACATTTCTTTTTTTTTTTTTTGTGAGGAAGACCAGCCCTGAGCTAACATCCATTGCCAATCCTCCTCTTTTTGCCTGAGGAAGACTGGCCCTGGGCTAACATCCGTGCCCATCTTCCTCTACTTTATATGGGACGCTGCCACGGCGTGGCTGACAGGCAGTGCGTCGGCGGGCGACCGGGATCCGAACCCGTGAACCCCGGGCTGCCAAGCGCGGACTTAACTGCTGCGCCACCGGGCGGGCCCAATCTATTCACATTTAAAGATAGCAAAATCCACGTCTGAATTCCCTGCAGTTATCTCGGGAGGAGGCAGGCGGGTTCTAATCGAATAACTGACACCTTTGCTAGATTGGCTACAAACATTTTTGGGTTCCCGGCAAACTTTAGCAGCCCACAAGGAACACCACTTTTACACCTGCCTCCAGAAATCCTACAAGTTCATGGACATTGGTGCATACACATGACCTTGGAATCTGGTATTTTAAACTTCAGGTTCTGATTCGTACACCTGGGGTATGACCCCAGACCCTAACTTCTGATGAGCTCCAGGTGACACCAGTGCTGATGGTCTGGGGACCACAGTTTGTAGGAAAGCTCTAGAGGAAGGAGCCTCGTGCTTGTCCCTTTGGTGAGCTGTTACGGGTTGTGGGTGGGGTGAGCTTGGGTAGGTTTACGGAATAGGTTTTACGCACATGGCATCAGCATACAGACCACTGGGAGTTGGCCCTAATTCAAGGACCTGAGGACTCACTAATGACCTACTTGAATCCAGACTGAGGTGAGGGCAGGTCTGCTGAGAAGGGCTTAGATTTCTCTGGCAAGTCGTGGGACCTTCCCATCCCCACCACAGTCTCCTCAGGGACCTTTGGAAAAGAGGCTGTCCAGAATGAAGAGAGGTTTCTGGGAGCTCTTCCCAGCCACTTAGAGATTAAACACTCCCACGGACCAGGCACTGCCTACACTGAGTCACCTGGCCGCACCCCTGATCTAACCTGCACAGCAGCCCAGAGGCAGCTGGCGACATTCCCCAGAACAGGTGAGGAGCTTGAGGCTTATGCAGACCAGTCACTCCGCCAGGAAGTGTCAGAGTGGGACCAGGAAATTTCCCTCCAAAGCCCCTCCCAACCACTGCCTGTGGACAGACTGTGCTTTGGGACTTCACATCTAGAAAAAATGCTCTCTTCTTTCCGTTAGATCACAGAATGAGAGAATATATGATGCCAAGATAAGGAGAAGAATGCAGAATTCTAGACCTCCTTATTCCATCGAGGGCCCACTTTCTGCTGGGCTCTCATGCACGTGTTGGGGCTGGAGTGTTTGCTAACTTCTGTGGCCTTGTGATCCACCACTGGTGCACCAGATTTTACATTGGGTTGGAGCTTCTGAGGAGCACGGTTGACATTCTCAAGCCCATGTCCTGTGATGTGCAATGAAGCAACCTGGAGTTTCTAAAGGTGTGAATTTCCATTGTGAGCTGAGTCAACATACAAATCTTCTTGCAAACTCTGACGACAGGATGCCCTCTGAGCACTCACAGGCCCAGGAGCGTGAGCTTCTCCCACCCTGATCCCTGATGATGGGGACACTCCTGTCATCTCCTCTTGCTGTGCACTCTGAGCATGCACGGGCCCAGGAGCATGAGCATCAGTGGCAAAGGGCAGAGATGCCACCTTGACCAAGGAAGCAGGAGCCATCCTCAATCTTTCAATTACCTCTCTCCATTTGCCAGTCACTCCCACCTTATCTTTTCTTAATTTTTACTGATGTCTTAATAGTTTATAACATTGTGGGGCTTTAGTTGTACATTATTATTTGTCCATCACCATATGGATTCATCGCTTCACTCCTTTTGCCCACCCCCCACCCCCAACCACCAACCAATTCTCTCTGTCTTATATTCCACATATGAGTGAAATCATGCGGTGTTTGTCCTTCTCTCTCTGGCTTATCTCACTTAACATAATACCCTCTAGGTCCATCTATGTTGTTGCAAATGGGACAATTCTGTGTTTTTTATGGCTGAGTAGTATTCCATTGTATATATATATACCACATCGTCTTTATCCAATCATCAGTCAAGGGACACTTGGGTTGCTTCCACTTCTTGGCTGTAGTGAATAATGCTGCAGTGAACATAGTGGGGCATAAGCTTCTTGGGATGGTTGATTCAAGTCTGTCGGGTGGATGCCCAATAGTGGGATTGCTGGATCATAAGGTATTTATTTCTATTTTTAATTTTTCAAGGAATCTCCATACTGTTTTCCATAAAGGTTGCACCAGTTTGCATTCCCACCAGCAGTGAATGAGGGCTCCTGTTTGTCCACACCCTCTCCAACATTTGTTGTTTTTTGTCTTGGTGATTATAGCCATTCTAACAGGTGTAAGGTGATATCTTAGCGTGGTTTTGATTTGCATTTCCCTGATGATTAGTGATGTTGAACATCTTTTCATGTGTCTATTGGCCATCTGTATCTCTTCCTTGGAAAAATGTCTGTTCATATCCTCTGCCCATTTCTTGATTGGGTTGTTTTTTCGTTGTTCAGTTGTGTGAGTTCTTTATATATTATAGAGATTAATCCCTTGTCAGATATATGATTTATGAATATTTTCTCCCAGCGGGTGAGCTATATATTCATTTTGATCCTGGTTTCATTTGCCTTGTAGAAGCTCTGTAGTCTGATGAAGTCCCACTCGTTTTTTCCTTTGTCTCCCTTGTCTGAGTAGGCATGGAATCCGAAAGGATCCCTTTATGACTGATGTCAATTAGTGTACTGCCTATATTTTCTTCCAGGAGTTTTATAGTTTCAGGTCTCACTTTCAGGTCCTTAATCCATTTTGAGTGGATTTTTGTATATGGCGACAGAAGATGGTCTACTTTCATTCTTTTGCGTGTGGCTGTTCAATTTTCCCAGCACCATTTATTGAAGACACTTCCCTTTCTCCATTGTATGTTCTTTGCTCCTTTGTCGAAGATTAGCTGTCCACAGGTGTGTGGTTTTATTTTTGGGCTTTCAATTGTGTTCCACTGATCTGTGTGTCTATTTTTGTACCAGTACCATGCTGTTTTGATTACTATAGCTCTATGGTACATTTTGAAATCAGGGATTGTGATCCCTCCAGCTTTGTTCTTTTGTTTCAGGATTGCTTTAGCTATTCGGGGTCTTTTGTTGCCCCACACGAATTTCAGTATTTTTTGTTCTATTTCCGTAAAGAATGACATTGGGATTCTGATTGGGATTGCATTGAATCTGTAGATTGCTTTAGGCAGTATGGACACTTTAACTATGTTTATTCTTCCAACCCATGTGCATGAAGTATTTTTCCATTTCTTTATGTCTTCATCGATTTCTTTCAATAGCATCTTATAGTTTTCATTGTAGGTCTTTCACCTCCTTGGTTAAATTTATTCCCAGATATTTTATTCTTTTTGTTGCAACTGTAAATAGGATTGTCTTTTTGAGTTCTCTTTCTATTAGTTCACCATTAGCAAATAGAAATGCAACTGATTTTTGTAAGTTGATTTTATACCCTGCCACTTTGCTGTAATTCTTGATTATTTCTAGTAGTTATCCAATGGAGTTTTTGGGGTTTTCTATGTATAAGATCATGTTGTCTGCAAATAGTGAGAGTTTCACTTCTTCGTTGCCTATTTGGAGTCCTTTTATTCCTTTTTCTTGCCTAATTGCTCTGGCCAAAACCTCCAGTACTATGTTGAATAAGAGTGGCAAAAGTGGGTACCCATGTCTTGTTCCTGTCCTCAAAGGAATGGCTTTCAGTTTTTCCCTCCCACCTTATCTGATTAAGCCACAATCAATTTGCTCTCTGCTGGAGGAGCAGGAAAGCAGGACAGCCGAATCGCCTGGGTCCGGCAAGGCCTGGCAGCAGCCACTGTCAGCACGCTGATGGCCAGCCTACTTGAGCGTTTCCCTGAGCAGCTGGCCAGTGAGAGGGCTAACAAGGGCTATTCTCTCTCCTATTTTTAACTTCGTTTACAAGTAAAACAGCATAACAGTGTATGTCCATCTGTTTGAAATCCTTTTTAGAGAACATATTAACCCTTCCTAGAAACAAATCTCTCACCACTGCATTATTAGCAATCATCGATAGAGAACAAACCATACCGACATTACTGAACATATTTCTTCTCCAGAGTGCACAAAAACGTATCTTAGTCTCTGGCTCATTCAGCTGCGGGAGTCTCCAAAGAAGCACTTCTTTACCTGGTACCCTCAGTCAGGCTAACCTGGGGTGCGTGAGGCTACAGAAATTAAATTCTACGGTGGGATGAAGCTGAACTCAAGTCCATGCTGGGCATGTCCACATCAGCGATGACCCAAACTTCAAGCTAATTTGGCATCGTTATTTATGGACTATATCTGTTTATGCAAATGGCTTTTAGAAATGTGTTCACTGGGCTCTTTCCCAGCTGGTCTCCAAAGCTCTCTTGGGACCTAGAGGTGGAGACAGCCTGCAGAGAAGTCAGGGGAGCAGGGACCAGAGGATGCAGGCATCTACTGCTCTGATGTGAGGGTCATCAGTTTCCCTAAGCCACAGTAGCATGGTAAATTTATTTTAATGTGCAGTATTTTTCACTCTTCTTTGATACAATTACATTTGAACCAAATACTTACTACTTCACTACAAGGTTCTTACTTGTCACCCACTAATTCAAAGACAGCAGAGAAAACCAGCGTACAGATCATGAGTGACGTCCTGCTAAAACTGGGCCCCATATAGAAATTCACAACATCATTCTAATCTAAGATTCACGGCTGAATACATAGACTCTAACCATTCTTTGGCAAGTCTTCCATACTAGGAAAAGCTTGGCTTCTGGGCAAATGACTGGTTTGCAGGTGTCAAGAATTCTTAACTAAGTGTATTTGCTATTCTTCTTTGGTCCCAGGAGCCTTGGCACCAAACTTCCTTCTGGCATACCTTTGATGTTACCGACAGCACCACCGTATTAATCTCATCTTCCCTGCACCCCGTCATCCTCGTTTAATTTTTTCAACAGAAAATGTCTAATTATAAAACTGATACACGTGTTGTATAAGACTTGAGAAATTAAAAGAATAAAAGGGCCTTTGATCCCATCACCCACACCTCTAACATACTGGCGGGTTTTTCCTTCAGAGCATATTATTTACTTTGGTGAGATCATACTGCAGGCTGGCTTTGAAAATTAACATTACATCATAAACATTTCCCATGTTACAGCTGTGGAGTTGAAACAACCATCAGGAAACCACATCATGCCCTGACACCCCAGCTCTGGCACCCTGGGACACCCCAGCTCTGGCGCCCTGCTTCTTCGGTTGGGGTGGCACAGACTGGAAACAACAGGAGACCGCTATCTCGGCATGTCCCCTAAGAAGCTGGGTGACAGAGCTCAGAACTGCAGAGAGGACACCGGGCCAACTGGACTGAGTGCTACTAGGTAGCAAGTGTTCTGCTCCTCATGTGCCCCCAGCTGCTCTCTGACCCCTCCTGCACCCCACTCTGGCTGTCCCATAAGGTTGTTTCTTTTCATTTGGGAAATCCATGCTGGGACCGAACCTGCCAAGATCCGACTTTTGCTGGAGTGGCAATTATCAGACAGCAGGGCTCAGAGCATGTCATTCTTTCTTACTAAAGGATGAAAACCTTCCACCGCCCAAGTTTGGCTTCTTGCTCTATTATTTATCCCCTTCCAAAACATCTGATTCTACAACCATTCCTGACCTCCAGCCTGGAAAAACAACCTTGAAGACCAAGAACTGATGCCATGCAAGCCATGAAAATAAATGGGAGAGGGAGCTCTTTGGGAACCTGAACCAAATAACTTCTGCTACCTTTCTGGAAATGACTCTGGTTTTGGAGAATGTCCTTGAGTTAAGCATTTCAGATCAATGTCCAGGCTGCTGGCCAGTCAGTGGCCGCTGAGTGTAGCCCTGGTGCTAGCCTCCTGCCTGTTCCAGTCCCCCTCAGAACACTCGAGAGGGTGGTCTGGGTGTGGTCCAGCTCAATATCTGCAACTGGACACCATCAGGCAAAGTTGTGCCTGTGACAGCTTCGCTGAGCGGCATGGCTGAGTCCATGACCTGGAGTCCCATATGGCCACCTCTGGGCTTAGGCAGGAGGCTGGGCACTGGGCTGCAGGCCAAGGAAGGGAAACTGAGGGAGAAGGAACTGATGGAAAACATCACCCAAGGAGATAGTATTTCCCATTCTTGACTCGTTTCCTCCCTGGCTGGACTCTCCCCACTAGTGTGGAGTACACAGTTCCCTGTACCTATGGAGACCAATTTCTGGCGGAAGCAAGTGCAGCAGAGAGTCACTACAATTCCTGGCGCTGTCAAAGTGATACATGACACCAGAGCTAGAACTGCTGCTTTCCAAGGCATCAGGGAATATGTTGTATTTGGGGGAGAAGGACGGACTGATGGTTGGACTCCAGAGAAAGGTGTAGAGTGGCAGTTAGGGACCAGGTTTTTGGAGCCAGGTGACCCGTTCTCATTCAGCTCCTCCACTGCCTCACCGTCGTACCCTGGTGATACTTAGCTCCTCTGAGGTTCAGGCTCCTCGTCTGTAAATGGGGGATAACATCAACTCGTACAGCTGTTGTGAGCACGGATGGAGGTAATTAATGCAAAGCGTTAAGCACAGCGCCTGTTACAGTATGAGCATCAAACACATGTTGATGGCGACCCTCACCACCACCCAGCAAGCCAAGAACACAACTGCATTCCTGCTTGGGTGGGGGCAGGCGTGTCGAGTGTGCTGAATGATACAGGAGAGAGTGTAGACAACGCAGGGAAAAGTCTCGATAAATAGACTTAGGGTTAAAGCTCTCCTCGGGTTTCCCGTTTATTGTGATCAACTCAAAAAACCAGAATGTTGGTGTTGGACAGAACCTTAGAATTTTTTGGTCTAACCTCTCACCTCTCATTTACCAGTGGAAAGCAGAGAGGATCAACGGCCATGCCCATGGACAGACCCACGTGGAAGTAACACACCCACACCTCTCACTTTAATCCACCAAATCACTGCTGTCACAAGAGTGGTGCGCTGGCTTTTATTATTTTTAGATTTTGCACTTCATAAATAAATTTTACCATGAATACAAACTTTCTATTTTTTAATTCTAGATGATCATGATGTATTGATGAATGACTCAAACAACAACTGGGGGAGATGCACTGCCTGCTGAGGGTGCGCTCTCCGAGGGCAGGGTGTGTTGTGTTCGCCCCTGAGCTGCAGCACGCAGCGCACAGCAGGTGCTCCACAAACATCTGCTGCATGAACAGTGAACGAGCCCAGAGAGAGTGCCCTGAGATGAGGCTTGTGGGGGAGGGACAGACCTCTCCCGTGTGTCACAAGGCTGTGTATTGGCATCCAGCTGAAACCAGCTTCAGTTAAATGTGAAAGCGGCTTGGGAAGTCAAGAATGCCCCAAAGGGAGCCACGTGGCCCTAACGTGACAGGAATTGAGCAAGGAAGGTCAAGGCCTGTCTTTCTTAACTCCAAGGCTAACGGTGAAGGAAACTTCAGGTGACTGCAGGTCTTTCCCTGCCTCTCTTTTAGCGTCAACTAGTCATGTCACATGGGGTTACCTCTTTCTTTGGGGAAGGGCCAAGTTTTAAGTCATCACATAACAGAGCACATAGAAATTACATGTTGACAGTAACCAGGAAAATCCTGTCGGCTGGAGACCAACACATCATCTCTTCCAGCACCAACTGCTCATTTTTCTTCTGTTTCATCAATTAAGCACCATGAAAAGGATCGGCCTACATTCAGGCCACGCCGTAGGAAAAACATCTACCTGTAAATGGCGAGTTATATGACCTGCGGTGAGGGGTTCACACTGTGACAAGCAGGTGGCACTGGAGACTCGAGTCGTGCTCGTGCACTGTTGCTGGGTCCCCACATATTTACGTTCTCATCTCCCTGTAAAGCCAAGTCAGCCTAAGACAAATGTGCTCGTGATGTGACTGCACTAGACCTCTAGTTTCTCTCTCTTCCCCCTCTGAGCTGTCAGCTGCCACCACCTGCCACTTCAGGATGAAATCACCCCCGAGTCTGAGGGGGGACCCAGTCCAACAAAGCACCAGAGAGGATACTTCAGAAACACATCACAGGGGTCTTCAGAGTCGGTTCAATCTACCACCAGACACAGCAAGACACTCTGCTATGGATGGAGGAGAGACGTCAGTGCAGGGTGGGAGAGAAGAAAGCCTCTTAGGTCTTTCTCACTTCACTTGGGATGTATTACAATGATGAGGGCAGGTGAGTGATTAAGAGCATGGATCCCAGAGCCAGGTTACTTGGGTCAAATTACGTGATCTTGGGCAACTTAGTTAACCTCTCTGTGCCTCAGTTTCCTCATCTGTAAATTGGGATAATAATAACCCCGACTTCATACAGTTGTTCTAAGGATTAAATGAGTTATTTGAAAAATGCTTAGGAACAGAGGCTGATTCATAATGAACATGACATAGTATTTAAGAAGGATGAGAACAAGTGGCCAGAGTACTAATGGTGGGAAGACCCTACTCTCTCATCTCTAATTGTTATGCTGTATTATGCATTTAGGAGCTTAATACTGAAAATATGAAATAATGTAGGACCAGAAAAACTGACTTGCAAAACTGACCTCACTTTTCCACCCTCAAGAGACCCTAAGACTCAAGATTTTTCTCTCTCAAATACATAAAAACTTCCCCCCATGTGATAAGGAGGTAAAAAACATAATCAGAAAATCATTTGGGGGCCGGCCCAGTGGCACAGTGGTTTAAGTTTGCATGCTCCGCTTTGGCGGCCCGGGGTTTGCAGGTTCAGATCCTGGGTGTGGACCTACACTGCTCACCACACATGCTGAGGTGGCGCCCCACATACAAAACAGAGGAAGATTGGCATAGATGTTAGTTCAGGGACAATCTTCTTCACACACACACACAAATCATCTGTGTACAGTTTACAAAATCATTGATTTAGCATTTCTCAATAATAAGTTATGTGTTTCCTATTTCTGAAAATCATTATATTTTAACTGTGTTTTAAGACTCAAGGAAAAAAGTGTTAGAATCTAAAAAAAGGTGGTAACACAATTTGGCCCATCAACTGTTCAAAGTACAAGAAAGCTAATAGTTTTTCTTTTTATCTTTTAAGTTATGACATAGAAAACAGAAGCTGATACAAGGCTCGAGAGTGTGAGGTGCCCAGGATGCCTGCTTATGCGTGAGTGAGGTCCACTCTGCACAGGAAGGAAGCACGCCTGCTTCCTTGCTGGGAAGACTGAGGACACCATCTTGGAACTCCAAAGAACTTCCATCAAGGACAGCCAAACTGAAAGGAGGAATCTGACAAACACGACCTAATAAAAAAATCATAATATGCTGCTGCTCCTGACTGCTTATTAAAGTTGTGGAAGCACTTCTGCAGACATTACTTCATTTAGCCTGCACAGCAACACTGCGAGGCAGGTAGGAAAGGTGGTTTTACTCCCATTCTGAAGACGAAGGATCAGAGAGGGTGGGGTTGTTCACAGCCTGGAAACGGAGACCCGCAATCCCACATTTCTCCCTAACATCACTTCAGGGGATAATGTGAGCTTCTGTTGATGCGACAGTTCGGCGCCTCCCATATAATTGTTACTTCACAACCAAGAATAAATCAGAAAGCACTTCTGAACCCATCTGCCTTTGGGGACAGTATTATGATGGCAGCTGTCATGACACAGTATAATTTGCTTTGATTCTGGAACATTTTAAGCCATTATCCCTCTAACATTGCTCCAGTGCCTCTGTCTGACACCAACAGGTGTGCACCGTCCTTGCAGGACATGTGAGTGGTCTGGCATGTTTAAGTGCTTCCACTGGCAGCCTGGGCACATGTTCACATGTGTGATTTCTACACAAGAGAAAACTTTCCTGATTTTCATCTACCAATCATACCAAGGAAGGAGTTCAGGACTCAAGCTTTGTAAAAACCATCCACTGCCCCAAAAATAATTTCAGTGAGAACAATGACTACCATAGTCACCACGAATCCGGTCACCCTGCCTTCCTGGAGGAGGACGCGGTGATGGTGGTCACTGGGGTGGGATGAGCAGACAACAATGTAGTGTGCTTCTGGTGAGAAAGGGAAATTAAGGGTGTATTCTCCATCAAGTGGAAGGTGGCAGAGCAGGCCCTTTGGAGCGAGTGTTACCTTGCTGCAGATGGCCTTCACTCTGTGCAGTCTGTCCAGTGACTCCTGGGGATTCCCCAGGTACTGCTGGAGCTCCGCATGTAGGATCCGCATTGAGAAGGGCACCATGGAGCCTAGAATCAAAGTTGAAGATGAGTTAGTTAGTTTGCTATAACTAAGCACACTTTCATACTTAGCACACTTTATGGAGGGATCTGCAGATGTCCTATCAGAAGGGAGGACAGAATCCCTTTAAAAGGGATGCAGTGGTGCCAGCTATAAAATATATGTTGCTTTTCTCTGTAATGCTGTATGTAAGTATGTTCCAGGCAATTATCAAAGCAGACAGGTGGATGTCACTACTATTTCTGTAGCTAAGCTAAGTAGAAACGATCACAAAAATGAATGAAAAGGTAGAGACTGCCCCTTCCTCCAATAAAAAAAACACAGAACACTCATGGGTTCTCCATATTTCTTTGGTAAGGAAGCTCAGATAGAAGGTTGCTTAGGTGGGTTTCCCAGAGAGAAACCCTGAAAGGAGGACCTGTGAGCAAGTAAGGGCGTGGGGGACGCAGAACCAGGGGAGGAAGTCGAGCGAGGGTGCATCTCAGGCCCTGGTCCTGAGGACTGAGCTTCAGTCTGATCTGGTGATGTGTGTGTGTGGGCTCTGGACTGAATGTTCTACCTGAGAGCTGTCCCAACAGGAGGCAAGGGAGCTGGACTTGAAAATTCCACCACCCAGGGCTGCCCTGGAGGGAATGATTCCCAGACACTTCCAGTTCCACAAGTCTGCTGAGGGGGAACGAGGGCAGTTCTCCGAGAAAGGGGAATGTTTCCAAAAAATTTTACTGAGGTCACACTGGCTTATAACATTGTGTAAATTTCAGGTGTACACTATTATACATCAGTTTGTGTATAGACTACAACATGTTCAACACCAATAGTCTAGTTTTTATCTGTCACCATATATATGTGCCCCTTCACCTCTTTCGCCCATCCGCAATCCCCTTCCCCTCTGGTAAACACTAATCTGTTCTCCTGATCTATGTGTTTGCTTGTTTATCTCCCACATATGAGTGAAATCATAGAATGTTTGTCTTTCTCTGTCAGGCTGATTTCGCTTAGCATAATACTCTCAAGGTCCGTTCATGTTATCGCAAATGGGACGATTTCATCTTTTTTATGGCTAAGTAGTATTCCATTATATAAAGACACCACATCTTCTTTATCCACTCATCTGTTGATGGGCACTTAGGTTGCTTCCACATATTGGCTACTGTGAATAATGCTGCAGTGAACATAGGGGTGCATAAATCTCTTTGAATTGTTCATTTCATGTTCTTTGGATAAATACTCAGTAGTGGAATAGCTGGATCATGTGGTATTTCTATTTTTAATTTTTTGAGAAATCTCCATACTGTTTTCCATGGTGGCTGCACCAGTTTGCATTCCCACCAGAAGTGTATGAGCGTTCCCTTTTCTCCACACCCTCTCCAACATTTGTTATATTTTGTCTTATTAATTATAGCCATTCTGACAGGGTGAGGTGATATCTCACTGTAGTTTTGATTTGCATTTCCCTAATAATTAATGATGATGAACATCTTTTCACATGCCTGGTGGCCATCTGTAAAGCTTCTTTGGAAAAATATTTGTTGATATCCTCTGCCCATTTTTTGATCGGGTTGTTTTTTTCTTGAGTTGTATGAGCTCTTCACATATGTTGGAAATTAACCCCTTGTCAGATATATGATTTGCAAATATTTTCTCCCACTTGGTGGGTTGTCTTTTCATTCTGTTCCTGGTTTCCTTTGCCTTGCAGAAGCTTTTTAGTCTGATGTAGTCCCATTTGTTTATCTTTTCTTTTGTTTCTCTTGCCTGAGTAGACATGGTATTCCAAAAGATACTGCTAACACAGATGTCACAGAGTGTATTGCCTATATTTTGTTCTAGGAGTTTTACGGTTTCAGGTCTTACATTCAAGCATTTAATCCATTTTGAGTTAATTATTTTGTACGGTGTAAGATAATGGACTACTTTCATCCTTTTGCATGTGGCTGTCCAGTTTTCCCAACACCATTTACTGAAGAGACTTTCCTGTCTCCATTGTATGTTCTTGGTTCCTCTGACAAAAATTAGCTGTTCATAGATGTGTGGTTTTATTTCTGGGCTTTCAATTCTGTTCCATTGATCTGTGTGTCTGTTTTTCTGTCAGTACCATGCTGTTTTAATTACTATAGCTTTGTAGTACATTTTGAAGTCAGGGATTGTGATGCCTCCAGCTTTGGTCTTCTTTCTCAAGATTGCTATGGCTATTTGGGGTCTTTTGTTGTTCCACATAAATTTTAGGATTCTTTGCTCTATTTCCATGAAGAAGGTCATTGGGATTTTGATTGGGATTGCACTGAATCTGTAGATTGCTTGAGGTAATATGGACATTTTAACTATGTTTATTCTTCCAATCTATAAGCATGGAATATCTTTCCATTTCTTCATGTCTTCTTCAATTTCTTTTAATAATGTCTTATTTTCAGTGTATAGGTCTTTCACTTCTTTGGTTAAATTTACTCCTAGATATTTTATTCTTTTTGTTGTGACTGTAATTGCGATTGTATTCTTGACTTCTCTTTCTGCTAGTTTGTTATTAGTGTATAGAAATGCAACTGATTTTTGTATGTTGATTTTGTACCCTGCAACTTTGCTGTAGTTGTTGATTATTTCTAAGTTTTCTGATGGATTCTTTAGTGTTTTCTATATATAGAGTCATATCATCTGCAAATAACAAGAGTCTTACTTCTTTCTTTCCAATTTGGACCCCTTTTATTTTGTTTTCTTGCCTAATTGCTCTGGCCAAAACCACCAGTACTATGTTGAATAGGAGTGGTGAGAGTGGGCACCCCTGTCTTGTTCTGGTTCTTAGAGGGATGGCTTTCAGTTTTTCCCCACTGAGTATGATGTTGGCTGTGGGTTTGTCATATATGGCCTTTATTATGTTGAGGCGCTTTCCTTTTATACCATTTTATTGAGAGTTTTTATCATAAATGGATGTTGGATCTTGTCAAATGCTTTCTCTTCATCGATTGAGATGATTATGTGGTTTTTATTTCTCATTTTGTTAATGTGGTGTACCTCATTGACTGATTTGCGGTGTTGAACCATCCCTGCATCCCTGGAATAAATCCCACTTGATCATGGTGTATGATCCTTTTGATGTATTGCTGTATTCGATCTGCTAATATATTCTTGAGGATTTTTGCATCTATTTTCATCAGCAATATTGGTCTAAAATTTTCCATTTTTGTGTGATCCTTGTCTGGTTTTCATATCAGGGTAATGTTGGCCTCATAAAATGAGTTGGGAAGTGCTCTGTCTTCTTTAATATTTTGGAATTGTTTGAGAAGGACAGGTAGTAAATCTTCTTTGAATGTCTGGTAGAATTCACTAAAGAACCCATCTGGTCCTGGACTTTTGTTTTTTGGGAGGTTTTTGATTACTGTTTCAATCTCTTTACTTGTGATTGGTCTATTCAGATTCTCTATTGCTTCTTCTTCTTTTTTTTCTTTGTGAGGAAGACTAGCCCTGAGCCAACATCCACTGCCAATCCTCCTCTTTTTGCTGAGGAAGACTGGCTCTGGGGCTAACATCCGTGCCCATCTTCCTCTACTTTATACGGACACTGCCACAGCATGGCTTGACAAGTGGTGCGTCTGTCCGTGCCCAGGATCCGAACCTGCAAATCCCGGGCTGCCAAAGTGGAGAACATGAACTTAACCACTATGCCACTGGGCCGGCCCTCTATTTCTTCTTGATTCAGTTTTGGGAGGTTGTATGATTCTAAGAATTTATCCATTTCTTCCAGGTTATCCAGCTTGTTGGCATATAGCTTTTCATGGCATTCTCTTATAATCCTTTTGTATTTAATCCAATGTAACCATTGAATTTCTCCTCTTTCATTTCTAATTTTATTTATGAGTCTTTCTTTTTTTCCTAGTGTGTCTGGCTAAGGCTTTGTCAATTTTATCTTTTCAAAGGACCAGTTCTTAGTTTCATTGATCCTTTCTATTGTTTTTGTAGTCTCTATTTCGTTTATTTCTGCTCTGATTTTTATTATTTCTCTCCTTCCACTGACTATGGGCTTTGTTTGTCCTTCTTTTTCTAGTTCTTTTAGGTGTAGTTTAAGATTACTTATTTGAGATTTTTCTTGTTTGTTGAGGTAGGCCTGTATTGCTACAAATTTTCCTCTTAATACCACTTTTGCTGCACCCCATAACAGCTGGTATATTGTGTTTTCATTTTCATTTGTCTCCAGAAATTTTGTGATTTCTCCATTGATCCAATGATTGTTCAGTAGCATGATGTTTAGTCTCCACATATTTGTGACTTTCCCAGCTTTGTTCTTGTAGGTGATTTCCAGTTTTATAGCACTGTGGTCAGAAAAGATGCTTGGTATGATTTCAATCTTCTTAAATTTATTGAGGATTGCCTTGTTTCCCAACATATTCTTGAGAATGTTCCATGTGCACTTGAGAAGAATGTGTACTCTGCTGGCTTTGGATGGAATGTTCTATATACATCGATTAAGTCCATCTAGTCTAGTGTTTCATTTAAGGCCACTGTTGTTTCCTTGTTGATTTTCTATCTGGATGATCTATCTATTGATGTAAGTAGGATGTTGAGGTCTCCTACTATTGTGTTGCTGTCAATTTCTCCCTTTATGTCTGTTAATAGTTGCTTTATGTACTTTGGTGCTCCTGTATTAGGTGCATATAAGTGATACGTCTTTTTGGTGGAATTTCCCATTTATCATTATATAATGCCCATCTATTTCTCTCACTATCTTTTCCATCTTAAAGTCTGCTTTGTCTAACATTAAGTATGGCTATACCTGCTTTCTTTTGCTTGCCATGTGCTTAGAGTATCATCTTCCATCCCTTCACTCTGAGTCTATGTTTGTCTTTAGAGCTGTGTTTCCTGGAGGCAGCATGTCGTTAGATCTTGTTTTTTAATTCAACCCGCCACTCTGTGTCTTTTGATTAGAGAATTCAATCCATTTACATTTAGAGTGATTATTGATATGTGAAGGCTTAATGTTGCTACTTTATTACTCATTTTCTGGTTCTTTTGCCTTTCCTTTGTTTCTTGTACTCTGTGTTTTGGATTACCAATTCAGTTTGGTAGTTCTGTATGATTGTTTTCTTCATTTTCTGTTTATTTATCATATGTGGTTCTCTTCTGATGATTTGTTTAGTGGTTACCATGAGGTTTGTATAAAAAATCTCGTAGATGAGACGGTCCATTTTCTGAAGGCCTCTTATTTCCTTAGACTAAGGTGATTCCATCCCTTTCCTCTTCTAAGTTATTATTGTCACAACTTATTCCATCTTGGTTGTGAGTTTGTGTTTAAAGTGATGAGGTTATATTTATTTTTGGTGTTTTCCTTCCCTTAATGTTTGGTGTTATAATTGTTTGCTAACCTATCCTGATAGAGAGCTGCAATTTTTCTGATTTTTGTCTACCTATTTTTCTCCTTGCTCAAAGCTTTGTATCCTCTCTTTCTCTCTTTTTTTCAGGGATGAGGGCCTTCTTGAGCATTTCTTGTGGTGGGGGTCTTGTGGCACTGAACTCACTTAGCTCTTGTTTATTGGGGATGGTTATTATTTCTCCATCATATCCGAAGGATATTTTCACTGGATAGGGTATCCTTGGCTGAACGTTCTGGTCTTCCAGAATTTTGAATATATCATTCCACTCTCTCCCAGCCTATAAAAAGTTTCTACCGAAAAATCGGCTGACAGCCTGATAGACTTCCTTTGTACGTTGTTTTTTTTGTCTTGCTGCCTTAATATTTTTTCTTTATCGTTGACTTTTGCCAGCTTTACTACTATGTGCCTTGGGGAGGGTCTTTTCGTGTTGATATATTTAGGATATCTATTGATTTCATTCACTTGTATTTCCAGCTCATTCCCCAGGTTTGAGAAGTTTTCCGCTATTATTTCTTTGAACAAGCTCTCTGCTCCTTTTTCTCTGTCTTCTCCCTCTGGAATACCTATAATCCTTATGTTGCCTTTCCTAATTGAGTCGCATATTTCTTGGAGGAATTTTTCATTTCTTTTTAGTCTTAATTCTTTCTCCCCCTCCCTCTGGAGCATTTCTGCATTTCTATCCTCAATATTGTTAATTTTTTCTTCCATATTGTCAGCTCTGTTCTTTAAAGATTCCAGATTTTTGTTTATCTCCTCCACTGCATTCTTCATCTCCAATACTTCTGATTGGTTTTTCTTCATAGTTTCAATCTCTTTTGTGAAGAAATTC
Organism: Tapirus indicus; assembly: GCA_031878705.1. Classification (NCBI taxonomy): domain Eukaryota; kingdom Metazoa; phylum Chordata; class Mammalia; order Perissodactyla; family Tapiridae; genus Tapirus; species Tapirus indicus. The sequence goes on along the minus strand of CM062923.1, from coordinate 2,853,798 downwards.
CTGATTTCATTGAATTGTCTACCTGTATTTTCTTGTAGTGCAGTGAGCTCTTTTATGATAGTTATTTTGAATTTTGTTATAAATTTCTGTGCCTTCAGGATTGATTTCTGGGTGCTTGTCATTCTCCTTCTGGTCTGGAGATTTAATATATTTCTGCATAGTGCTTGAGGGCGTGGGCTCATTGTTCCTCATTCTGAAGACATCTGGTCGCAGCTTCCACCTGCCGCCACCGGTGGTGGGTCAAGAGCTGTGTATTCTGAGCCTGCCAGGATCCATGGGCACTCTGGCTGACCAGCTGTGCTGGTGGCTCTGGGTGCGGGGAGGGGGTCTTTCTTTTGCCTACCTGATCCTGGGGGCTTCTCACTCTTCCCTCACTATCTGCTCTCCTGGGGTGCTAGCTTGATGAAGGCAACCCCCACAACAGTTCAGTCCCCTCTGTGGGAGCCTCCCACAGGCTGTGAGAGAACTTGGAGAGCAATGGTTTTCCCACAGAGGGTCCCTCCTCCACCCCCCTCAGAGCGCTCTATGGTCCTGGTCCCAGGGTCACTGTCACTGAGGAAGGAGAGGAGTTCTCCTTACCTCCTTCCACTTCCTCCGTGGGTACTAGCACCTCCACCTTCAGATGTAAGGCTACGTGGGTCTCTCAGACATCTTTCGTGTTGTGTGAGTGTGCTCTGTTGGTATAGGACCGTCCTTTTTGTTGTATCTTAGGCGGGGAGAGTCTCAGGGAGAAAGCTCACTCCACCATGATGCTGATGTCACTCTGATCTAAATTATTTTTTAACTCATTGTGTTCTTCATATCCAGAATTTGTTTGGTTTCTTTTTTCTTTTAGAGGTTCAATCTCTTTGGTGAAGTATTCCTTCTGTTCATTAAATTTTATTCCTGATCTCATTGAACCGTCTTTCTGAGTTTTTTTAACTTGCTGAGTTTCTTTATGACAGCTGTTTTGAATCCTCGGTCAGTTAGACTGTAGTCTTCTGTGACTTCAGGTTTGGTTTCTGGAGAGTTGTCATTTTTCTTCTGTTCTGGAGTGTTACTGTAGTTCTTCATGGTGTTTGATGAATTGATCCTCTGCTGGAGCATTTGTGCTAGTAATGACCTTTCCTTATTTGGGTACAGCTTTGGTTATTTTGGTTCCAGTCAGCTGGTTCTCATGTTCCTCCACTGGCTCTGTGTGTGCTCAGATGCTGCTGTCTCGTGCACCACCTGTGCTGCTGTTCCTGGGTTATCTTAGGGTGCTGGGTTCATGGGTGTCACTGTTGCTGATGGGGGCCTGGGGACTCATGCATAGCCCCTGCTGCTGTTGGAGCTGGTGTCAGGGTTGTCGCCACTGTGGGATGAGTCACCGGTTCTGTTGTGGTTTCTGTTGCTTCTGGTCGTAGATTCCCCATGCCACCACTGGGGGCGGGGGGCAGGGGGCAGGGGCTGTTTTTCCTGTTCCTGCCCCATCAGCTCATAGCTGTGCCAGTCAGTCACTCTGCGATCGTGTGGGTCAGGCTGCAGCAACTCGGTTGGGGTGCCTTTGCATGGGCTGAGCTGCTGCCACTCAGCAGGGAGCGTTCGTATGTCTGGAGAAGATGGATGACTGAGTTTACATTATGATATGTGGCATTTCAGCTTCCTAGAAAGAAAAATTTCTTGACCATCAGCATCACTAAATATGGGACTAGGCTAACATGGTAAGTTGTATACAAGTTGTGTCATTTCCATTCCTACATATTAAGTAGAGAACAGGAAATAACCGTCTTTATAAGGTTTAGAATTTACCTCCAGGGAGAGAATATCTCTAAAACTTTTTAAGCTCGAAAAGATAAGCATAGAAACAGAACGTCTACTGTAAGTTCCCTAACCCTATTTATAAATGAGCTGAACATACGACAAAATGGCAGGGAGTTACTTGCTCTTTACCCTGGCAACTGGCCATGGACCTGTGGAAGCTTCTGCATCTAAAAAAACACGTGAAAGGGCTAGCCCTGATGGCCTAGTGGTTAAAGTTCAGTGTGCTCTGCTTTGCCAGCCCAGGTTTGGTTCCTGGGCACAAAACTACACCATTTGTCTGTTAGTGGCCATGCTGTGGCGGTGACTCACATAAAAAAAAAGAAAAGAGGACTGGCAGCAGATGTTATCTCAGGGCGAATCTTCTTCAGCAGAAAATAAAGAAATAGAATTTAAAAATGTGAAAATATTTCGAATTAAATGAAAATGAAAAGATAACATCAAAATTTGTGGGATGCAGCAAAAGCAGTGCTAACAGGGAATTTTACAGCATTAAATGCACATATTCAAAAAGAAAAATCTAAAATCATCTAAGTTCCCACCTTAAGAAACTAGAGAAAGACAAGCAATATAAAAGCATAAGAAAAGAAAGAAAAATTAGAGCAGAAATCAATGACATTGAAAAGAGGATATCAAAAGAGGAAAATCAACAAAATCTAAAGCAGTTCTTTGACAAAAATCAATAAAATTTATAAATCTCTACCCAGGCTAACCAAGAAAAAAGAAAGAAGACGTGAATTACTAATATCAGAAATGAAAGAGAGGTCATCACTACTGATCACATGGACATTAAAAGGACAATAAAGTATTATGAACAACTCTATGTCCACAAATTTTATAACATAGATGAAATGGACAAATCCCTTGAAAGACACATCAACTAAAATCCGCATGATGAGAAACAGATAATCTAAATAGGCGAATATCTATTTAAAAAATTAAATCAATAAGTAATAGCCTTTCAAAAAAGAAAGCACCAGGCCCAGATAGATGGTTTCACTCGTGAATTTTACCAAACATTTAAGGAAGAAATGACACCAATTCTTTACAATCTCTGCCAGAAAATAGAAGCAGAGGGGTTATTTCCTAATTCCTTCTATGAGGCCAGCATTACCCTAACACCAAAACCAGACAAAGATATTACAAGAAAGGAAAACTATAGACCAATATGGCTCATAAACACAGATAGAAAAATCCTCAACAAAGTTAGCAAATCCAATCCAACTAAATCAAATCCAACAAGAAAACTAGCAACCCATATCTAACAGTATATGAAAAGAACTATACACTACGACCAAGTGGGATTTATTCCAGGCATGTGAGGCTGTCCCAACATTCAAAAAATCAATTAATATAACCCATCACATCAAACAGGCTAAACAAGAAAAATCACATGATATATCAATAGATGCAGAAAAAGCATTTGACAAAATACAACACCCATTCATAAAAACTCCCAGCAAACCAGAAATAGAGGGAATTTCCAGAACTCGATAAAGAATATCTACAAAAACCTAAAGCTAATATCATACTTAATGGTGAGAAACTAGATGCTTTCCCCCTAAGATCAAGAATAAGGCAAGGATGTTCTCCTTTTACCACTCCTATTGAACATCATCCTGGAAGTCCTAACTAATGCAATAAGACAAGAAAAGGAAAAAGGTATACAGAGTCAGAAAGAAGAAATAAAACTGTCTTTGCAAATGACAAGATTATCTACGTAGACAATCCCAAAGGAGTGACAAAAAAAAAAAAAAACTCCTAAATTAATAAGCAATTAAAGGTCACAGGAGATACAAGGTTAACATACAAAAGTCAATTGGTTTCCAACATACCAGCAATGAACTGGAATTTGAAATTAAAAACACAATACCATTTACATTAGCATCAAAAGAAATGAAATAGATATAAATCTGGCAAAATATGTACAAGATCTATATGAGGAAAACTATAAAGCTCTGATGAAAGAAATCAGAGAATATCTGAATAAATGGAGAGCTATCCATGTTAATGTATAGGAAGATTCAATATTGCCAACCTGTCAGTTCTTCACAACTTCATCTATAGGTTCAAAGCAATCACAATCAAAATTCCCATGTTATTTTGTGGATATCAACATACTGATTCTAAAGCTTATGTGGAGAGGCAAAAGACCATAAATATCCAACGCAATATTGAAGAGAAGAACAAAGTTGGAGGACAGACACTCCCTAGCTTTAAGATTCACTATAAAGCTACTTAAACACTGTGTGATACTGGCAAAAGAACAGAAAAATACATCAGCGGAACAGAACAGAGAGCCCAGAAATAGACCTCGCAAGTATAGTCAACTCATCTTTGACAAAGGAGTAAAGGTAATTCAATGGAGAAAGGATAGTGTTTTCAATAAATAGTGCTGAGACAACTGGACATCCATGTGGGAAAAAATAAATCTAAACATAGACCTTATATCCTTCACAAAAATTAACTCAAAATGGATGAAGACCTAAGTGTAAAATGCAAAGCTATGAAACTTTTAGAACAGAACATAAGAGAAAATCTAGGTGATCTGGGTTTGGTGATAACTTTTCAGGTAGAAAACAAGATCCATGACATAAAAAATTGGACTTCATTAAAATTAAAGACTACTCTGTGAAAGACACTATTAAGAGAATGAGAAGACAAACCACAGGCTGGGAGAAAATACTGCAAAGCATGTATCTGATAAGGGACCTGTAACAAAAATATACAAAGAACTCTTAAAAATAAATAATAAGGAAACAAACAACTCAATTAATAAATGGGCAAGAGATCTGAACAGGTACCTCGCCAAAGATATACAAGTGACAAATATGTGAAAGCATGTGAAAAGATGCTCCATATCATACGTCATTAGGGAATGGCAAATTGCACATTAAAACAATGCAATACCACTGGACACCTATTAGAATGACTAAAATCCAAAACACTGACAACACCAAACACTGGTGAGGCTGTGGAGCAACAGGAACTCTTGTTCACTGTTGGTGGGAATGCAAATGGTACAGCCACTGTGGAAGACAGCCTGGCACTTACTTATAAAACTAAACATAGGCTTACCATAGGATCCAGCAATCGTGCTCCCAGATATTTACCCAAGTAACTTGAAAACTTATGTCCACACAGAAACTGGCACAAGAATTTTTATAGTAATTTTACTCATAATTGCCCCAAACTGGAAGCAACCAAGATGTCTTTCAATAGGTGACTGGATAAATAAACTGTGGAACATCCATACAATGGAATATTTTTCAGTAATAAAAGAAAAGCACTATCGAACCACAAAAAGACACAGAGGAACCTTAAATGCACACTGCTAAGTAAAAAAAGCCAGCCTGAAAAGGCTTCACATTGTCTGATTCCACCAATAAGAAAATCTGGAAAAGGCAAAACTATGAAGACAGTAAAAAGAACAGTGGTTGCGAGAGGTTGGAGTGATGAGCAGGCAGAGCACAGAGGATTTTTAGGGCAGTGGAACTACTCTGTATGATGCAATAATGGTGGACACGTGTCATTATACATTTGTCCAAACCCATAGGATGTACAGCACCAAGAGTAAATTCTAAACTGTGGACTTTAATAACAATATGCCAATCAATATTGGTTCATCTATTATAACAAATGTAGCAAATGAATGCAAAATGTTAACAGACATTAATAATGCAAGATGTTAACAAAAACTGTGTGCAGGAAGAGAGAGAGTATATGAAACTTTCTGTACTATCTGTTCAAATTTCTGTAAATCTGAAAGAGTTCTAGAAAATAAAGATTATTAATTTAAAAAAAGGAGATAAACCCAACTGCATATAGAATTTAGTATACAACAAAGACAGTATCCCCAAATTATTGGAAGGGAAATGTAATTTTTAATAAGCACTGCTGGCATATGGTGATGGTCACATGAAAAAAGATAAAATCAGATCCATTTCCTAGGGGAAAAAATAAGGACTGTGTTCTTGGGGTCTCAAACTGGAACTTAAAATACTTCTTTTCCTAGAAATATTAGATATGGTGGCCAGCTATAGCTGAAAGAGTAATACTAATACTCTATCCAAGGTACATTTAACAGTTAAATAGGCTTTTGTGAGCTGACCTAAGGACTTAAGTAGGTATAGCCTTAATTCTATGGAAAATACTTTCCAAGTGCCAACTACTTTGTACATGAACTCTTGGAATATAACTAGCTAGAGCATGTGGTTTGTTTGTATAGTTAAACCACAGAAAAGTGGTCTGTAGTTTGATGATGTTATAAAAACGTAATTTTCTATATGGTACAAATAGCTTCAAAGTTCATAGCTTTGAATGAAATACTTATTTTTAGTCTAAAGAGATGAACAGTAGATTAAAGGAAAGCTACTTTAATTAACTGCATAAAAATATACAAGTAGGCAGAGGAAGACATCAATAAATTTAGGAAAGCAGTTATACACACAAGGTGAACTCAGACAACAGGAAACATATGGACTGTGAAACCTCGCTTCTCAAAGTGGCCCTTTGTCCAGCCGCAATCTCACCCCCGTGACCTTGCCAGAGATGCAGCCTCAGGCCCCACCCAGACCTACCGCCCCAGAACCTGCACTTGCCGAGATCCTGGGTGATCTGTGAGCACAATGAAGTTTGAGAAGCACTGCTCTAAACCACAACCTCACTGAGGTGAAGTTCAAATTGACTAACCAACGGCTGTCAAGCAAAATGATTCATATTTTTATAAACATGTCTCAAAATGCACATTCTAGTTCATTAGATCAAATTAAAACTTGGAATCAGTATTACATAGAATATTCATTATACAGCCAGCCCTCCATACCTGCAGGTTCTGCATCTGCGGATGGAAAGGCCTGAGGTGGCTGCGTCTGTACTGAACATGTACAGACTTTTTTTCTTGTCATTATTCCCTAAACAATACAGTAAAATAACTCTTTACCTTGTACTAAGTATTACAAGTAATCTAGAGATGATTTAAAGCACACAGGAGGATGTGCGTAGGTTATATGCAAATGCTATGCTATCTTACATAAGGGACTTGAGCATCTGCGATTTTGATATCCACAGGGGTTCTGGAACCCATCCCTCCCACCCCCAGATACCGAGGGAGGGATGACTGTATGTCATGCAAGAAAACTCTCCCTCCTTCGTTACATATTGTTTTCTTGCTATCTCCTACTCTTTTTTAAAACAATACAGGCACTTAAAGACTAACCAGGGCTAAGAGAAAGGAAACTGAAGAAACTGCAAGTCTGTCCCAGCCTCTACTGAGGACAGTGGAGAAGTGCCCTTGGCCCTGAAGCCCAGAGATGAACTGTGGTTCAACACTTCCTTCAACACAAGATTTCTTAGCTCCCTTCAGTCTCAGGTGTAGAGCAGCTCTTTGTTGCTTTTCAGGAGGTAAACTATATTGGTGGACAAAAGCTACCCATTTCTTCCTTGGATGTGGGGGACCTGGTGAATAAAATCACAAATAAAACTAATATTAATGTAGTGAAATTCTTTCAGAATTAAATTTTGGCACGTTTTTAAAAAAAATGTTAATGTTATTTTCTAAACATTTAATGTGTCCTCCCCAGCACCTGATGTAACAGTAAAAAGCCAACAACAACTCCACGAAACTTCTGGATTCCTTTTTTCCACTACCGATGACCTGCTCCTCCATTCAGCTGTTCAGCTCTTCTGTCCAGATAGAACGTGAAAGACTAGAAGAACCTGCTGGGAGCTCTGTGTGGGGGAAGCACTGCTGCGCTCCCCTGCTGACTGCACCATCCCCTCTCGGGGTCTTTGCTCTGTGCATGGTCACAGACAGCCCTGTCCTGACTGTGAGCCCTGCCAACACAGCCCCTCCGCAGCACCCGCACCAGACCACCAGTTGGGAGCTCCAGGCAGCGTGTACAGAGGACAGAAGATGGCGGCAGGTGACACCCAACGTGCCTCCCTGCAACTCCACCCAGGCAGCTGCCAACAGAAAGAGGGTGGGTGAGAAAGAGCTGGCGCCAGCCTCTTCCTCAAATACACTGTCTTTCCTGAGACTGTTAGAGAGATCTGGAAGAAAGCTGGGACTCAAGCAGGTTAAAGGCCTCCTCCTTCTCTCCTGGTACCATTGAAAAGGTCTTGTATGGCTCATACATCTCAAAGAAAGAAAATCAAGAGGCAAGCACACACAGCCTCATGTGAAAGAGAAAAATGAAACAAATTACATCAGAGAGAAAACACTCCTTCCTGGAAAAAATACACTGTTCATAGAGTTCAAACGAGACAAAGCAGCAGCTGGAGAAACACTGCCTGTTAATTCCAGCTTGAACAGGTTACGTGAACGACATTTACTCAGCAGGCTTTAGGTGCTGAATGCAAGGCGAGGCATGGGGTATACAAAATGAAGGAGCTACGACCACTGTCCCCAGGCAAACCGCTCAACCTCTTCAACAAAACACAGACAGAACCTGCTTCGACGTAATTCAGGCTTTTCCTAACAATGCTGTATATACCTAGTTTTGTTTGTTTTAAAGAAATGTAGATGAGAGTACCTTTAAACTGATTCTCTCGGTCTGGCCACACCCAAGCCCCCGTGTGTGAAGAGCCACACGGGGGGTCAGTGAAACCCTTCATGCCAAGCAGTCTCAAGCGAGATGAAATATGCACAGCTTCCACGCCAGTCTGGAGGCCTGTCTCTCTCCCGCGGGGAGAGAGCATCTTGAAAAAAAGGGCTAGTCAAAATCTGTAAGAAAAAATAATTCCTAGTGGATCTGTTTTTCTGGAAGATTCCCATGGATAGTCATAACCTGGCAAAATCTAGGTTGGTATAAATACTGTAGAAGTGTTCTCATTAATCATTTAGAAAACATTAAATGAAAATACTCCTACAAAATTCATTGTATACAGGCCCCTGTAGTGCTGCAAACCCACACTACCACCACAGAGTCAGAGAGGAATGCACCAGAAATTAACCAGGCCTCCGCGCTGGGCAGTGAAAAAATGAAAGAAAAAAAAAAAGAGAAGGAATTTTAGTGTAACTTCAGTGGGGTACGCTACTGTCTTCAGCAGGTGCAGAACTCTTCTGTTAGCGTGGAGATGGCCTGGGCCTCCCGTCACGTCCTCGCTGTGTGTGCTTGGAGGATGGCGGCCTCTCTCTTTTTTGTCACCATCACAACAGGGCGGGGGTACTGGGACATGGCCAAACTGCTGTGAAGCCTGAGTGTGCAGACGCAATGGTGCATGACCTGTGGCGGATGTCCAGCAGAGAACTCGCTATTGGATCCCACAGACCCTCTGCCCAGCGTTACCAGGTTCACTCTTTCCCCCACGAGGCACACACTGAAGTTTGCCTGGGCATTTCCGTCTCACTTTCAAGTCATGCAGGACCCCCTGCTGGGATTGCTGCTCTGCACTTATCTCCCTTGACACCTCCCTCTGCCTTGCTGGTCTCGGCATGCCTTTCCCTATTCTCTGAAGTGCGTGGCAGCCCATGGAGGAGTCATATAGTAGGTGTCCCTCCTTTCATTGCTCAATCATCAGGACACAGGTCAGTGGATGTCTGTCCCTGACAAAGAACACAGTGCCACTCACCTTTGCTGTAAAACCCTCAACAAGACTACCTTCGACTTCAATGCTGCATTTGCAAGTCAAAAACAGACTGAGTGAATCCTAGAGTAAAGTATCCTAGATCCTTATTATTTAAAGGTAATTCAGTGTGCTCTTAGAGCCACGAAATATGAAGGGAAGCTCAGGACTGGACCACACTGCCTCTGCACACGTCTGAAATGGTCATGTCTCATAAGGCAGGAGTGGTAAAGGACTGATCCCTGTAGAACTTCTTGTGTAAGATAGGTTCAGAAGAGGCCTCCATTCAGGTGTTCCAATGGTAGAAATGGAACCCAAAACAGAACATTTCCATATCTTTAATAATTTGTTCTAAGAAAAGACTGGAATGTCAAAGTTCATAAAAATGGTGAGCAAAATGAAAAGCAGTAAGATTAACTAACTAGTCTTCTCATATTGAGGAAAATATGCTTCAAATGATAAATGCTCAAGAGTTCTGGCATAGAGTAATGTAAACTGGAAATCTAACCTAAGTAGAAGATGTTAACTCTGAGACGTGAATTAATTTTGTCATGGAAAACACAATAAGACATTTGAAATATGAACATTTAATCTTGAGCCATCATATATGGTTATGTGTTGATAAAAAGTTTCCAAATTTAGTTGAGAACTAGAAATGTGAATCTCATGATTTTGGAGGGAGGGTAGAAAAGGAATATAGATAGACCCAGTGACAATCTACCTTTACTTACACAGAGGAGTAGACAGCTGAAGGAAGGTGGAGATTAAGCATTCAATTAAAGTGTTTGTCTCATCAATTTTAGTTTGATTTGGTAATCCATAAGGATTAAGTTCTGAAATAAGACTTCACATGAAATCATTATAGCTCTAATAAACTAAACACACAAATCTGAATTTAGTATTAGAAGAGGCAATGCAGTTCTTACACAACATATTGAAGATAATCAAAACATATTTTATTTCCAATGGAAAGATCTTCTGGCTTCATGACTTTCCTCTAATTGCAAAGAAAGTTGACGTCAACTATTTCACGGAGACTAGTACTCTGAAAATCCTGAGCACTATATAAGTTTTACAAGCCCACTTTCCTCATCATCGTTCTTTCTTTTCAACAAGAGCGCGAGTTCCAAACAAGAGATTACAAAGACGGTGCTGGGAGCCCGGGAAAATCTAACTGTCCTACAAGAGGCTGAAATGAGTGCTGTCAGGAACGGATACACTTACTACACCAGGATGGATATTTCATTTTTTGTTTTTTTAAGATAAAAATACAATGAACAGGGAGCTGGCCCGGTGGCGCAGCGGTTTAGTCTGCGCTTGGCAGCCCGGGGTTCGCGGGTTCGGATCCCGGGCGCCCGCTGATTCACTGCCTGTCAGCCATGCCGTGGCGGCATCCCATATAAAGTAGAGGAAGATGGGCACGATGTTAGCCCAGGGCCAGTCTTCCTCAAGCAAAAAAAAAAAAAAGAGGAAGATTAGCAATGGATGTTAGCTCAGGGCTGGTCTTCCTCACATTAAAAAAAAAATACAATGAACATGTACATCACAAAGAATCCAAATGTAAACTATAAACATTTGTTAATAATAACTTATCAAACCTGGTTCATCAACATAGCAACAACTGTCCCACAACAAAGCAAGATGTTACTAAAAAAATGTAATGAATGACCTAGGAACATTATCTATGGATATAATCCCTGCCAATACTTCTCATGAATACAAACCCTATAGGGGCAAAAGCAATCTGTTCTGGTGTGATAATTACAAAATCAAAAATTATTAAGTTAAAAGCAAATTAAAGACAGAAGGCTATTTATTAGAGGCATATGAGGAAGGACTCTCAAAAGAGAAACAATGTGCAGGGTTTGGAGAGAGATTTTAAAGCCCTAAGAACAGTAATCTGAAGTTGTCAACAACAAGGACAAAAAAAACACTCTTAATTTTGGGAAAAAGCTGGTGTGCATGATCCCTCGCCATTCCCACCCCTGCCCCGGGAGGTGGGGTGCTGTAGGCTTCCAAAGAGGGCTGGACACTCCCTGGGTTGTGCAACTGAGGCTCCAGTTTCATTCCTGTGGTTCTGACATCGTGTACCTTCACGGCCGGGACTGATGTGTGACAATTACAGGTGGAGGAGCTCGGCAGCCAAGTGTAACCCAACCTGTCAAATCTGCGGTGTGTCCTGCAGGGGCAGGGGGACTGAAAGTTCACGAGAAGATGCAGGCAGTCTACTCACCGTCCCCCTTACCCCCCGGGTTGGTTTCTAAATAGGAACCTGAGCTTTGAAGAGTGTCTTCTCACCCCACTGTATGAAGCCTGAGCAAAAGCTTGATGCAAGCAGCTCCTACCCCTGAGTTACAGGGATGGGCATGCAGCTTAAGAAGGGAGGAAGCAACATATGCAGCGGAAGAAGAGCAGAGGAGAAGGAGGACAGAGCCGGAGGGACGAGGAAGGAAAAGAACCCATTCAAGGACCCTGCTCCTCAGGCCTTCGGTAGCTTTGTGGACTCCCCAAACCACTCAGAACTCAGGGAGCTGGGCCTGGGTCAGTTCTGTGCTGACTGTCATCATTCTCCCTTGTGAACAAGAGGGAAAACCCAAATAGCTAATTAAGAGACTGTGCTGTGTGTGTGGCCTCTAAGAGAGGCCAAAAGTTACTGTAGGAAACAGCCAGAAATGTCACAGAAATATATAAGACCACAAGACTGTTCCTTTCTTGGATGAAAATTAAAAAAACCCAAAAGACACTTCATGGTTTTTAATCATGATTCATTACATGTCTCATTATGAATATTCTGAATGGGTAAAAATTATGCCCAATATTTAAATAAAATATATTAAAGCTCATTCATAAAAGTTATTTATTTGTTTGTACCGTTATAGCCTCCTTTTTAAAGCACACTTTAATGACTTGCTGAGCTTATATATTGCAAATAAAATGAAATGAATGAATCAAAATCTTACATTTATGCTTGTTACACATAAAATGAGAAGAAAAATCAGTAAACATTCAGCATATCATTGTGGATGAATGTTAACACACTTTAGCTAAAATATATGTATGATTTATGTCTATTTCATAATTTAAATGAAATTAAATTAGTTGCTTAATGATGCATGGCTACTATCTTCTCTGTATCTGTATCCCAATGCAATTTAATTTCAGGCGGAATCAGAAGCGTGCTTTCTAGTCTGCACATCCCTAGGAAAAAATGTCCTCAAAGTTGAGGGGAAGGATGACAGGGAGTCCTGTACTTGAACCCAAGGATTTTATTCATTATTGTACAGGAAGCTCAGCGTCATCTCCATCAAACCTCTCTCTTTGCCGCACAGTGCGGCGAAGTCTACAGGACTCTATCACACACCGAGTACAGGATCATAAAACAGGACAGACCAGGTGGCGATAAATGTTCCGAGTGGTGAGGGTTAGAAATCAGTGGGGACCACAGCGAATACCTGCTTTTCAGTCTCTTATTCATTCTTAAACACTTGTGGTAAATTCAGAAGCAGCTGGTATATGAATAGTCACTCTGAACCTACAATTCACATGGACCTCAACAGGAAAAGAAGTCAGAGCATTTTGTGCAGCTGTGAGCTTTAGGGTGCCTGCTAGTTTAGAGGCACTAAAAGATGGGCTTGTGTGCTCAAAGTTCTGAGTTTTTGTTAGCAGCAGACAAAATATCAACATCCGCTGCCAACCCCCAGACCGGTGAGCACGACTGGGCAGGAGGGGCAGGGCTGGTGGAGGAGGTGCCCGGCTGCAGTCAGGCAGAGTGAGAAGAAACTTTCTGGGGTGGAAGGCTGCTCACTGCCTTCTATGGAAGGGATGGACCTCCAAGGCTAGAAGGTGTCGATGAGAAAGGAACACTGTTGATTTACAAGCTAGAGAAGCATCTCCTGAATAAGCAGGCGAGGGCCGTGGCTCCCTACACCCAGTGTTTCCCATTTCCCATGCGCAGGAGGATGTGGGACTCACCCACATGCCCAGTGGACAGACGAGACTTATCACGAAGAGAGAGGATGCGCACAGCCCTACTCCCCCCTCAGGACCGCCTGGAGGCTTCCTGGACTGCAGTGCGGGAGGAGAAACATTCTGAGAGGAGGCAAAGAGGTGTCTACCTGACCTAATCCTGGCATAGCGGCAGCCCGGCCGAGTGAGCAAGCCTGGAGCCCCTGACCCACTCCCTCCACCGCGGGCCACCCGGGGCGGCTGGGTGTGCCCCTGAACGTGCTGCTCACGAGGGCTCCTGCTTTCTGTCTGCTCTCCCCCTGCTCCTGGGAGGCCACTGGGTGGTCACAAGTTTTACAAATTCAGGACTGGGGCCCTGCTGTCCCCCTCCTGGCTCAGACGACCATGCCTCGCTGGTTCACTTCCACTCCATCAAGCAGCCCAGTCAAGACAATCGCTCTGTTTCCACCCTGTGTTAGGGAATAAAAACCTACCTTTTCCATTTTTTTTTTCTACAGGGGTAAGTTCCCTTAGTCAGAGGGAATAAACAGAATTGTAACAGTAGTGAGGCTAAAAGGTCTAAGAATACGCATGCTAAAATCCTCCTTCAAGTCTGGGGAAACCCAGGTGCCAGAGAATTCCTGTCAACTGCATTTTGTGAAAGGAAAAGATGACAAAGAGTAAAGCACTGAGAAGAAAGAGAGCTTTCTCCTTCCCCATGTCCCCTCCACAGATGCAGGATCTGAGTTTTAAGGAAAAACAGCACAAAAAGAAGTTGAGAAATGTGTTTTTACTTCTATTCTTCTCAGTTCATCTATTTAACCTAATATCAACCAAAAGTTAAGATGCTGACTTATTTTTTGAAACTTCCATGGCAATTATTATCTTTATTATTAATCAGGACTTTGTACTTGATTATACTGTTATTATTTTATATTTTCTACCTCCAGTTCAGCTCTGCGTTTCCTGACAACCAGGAACTTTTTTTGCAGCTCCACTGTTGCATCCCACAAATGCTGACTGGTTGATCTGACAAAAGATGGCAGTAATCTTTTAGCAATCTTTCAGTGACACACTGAAGAACTAAGAACAGAGTAAGAAAAACAGCCAGTGCAGTAATTACTACATGCCAGCAACTACATACATGACCTCACGTCACCTTCAGGACACGTGGGAAGAAGCCCAATTATCACCTCTGTTACACTGACAAGGACGCTGGGGCACAGAGATGCTGGATCACTTGCCCAGGGTCCCACATGAGGAAGAGGAGCAGCCAGGATCTCCCGGGAAGTCTGAAATCCCAGTTTTCAGTAACTCTGCTATTCTGCCTCTCAGCGAAGTCCTTCCAAAACTGTTTTCTATTTCATACGAACATTTGATGGGTTTCAAACATATTTATAAAGTTCTCCACCAACAGACGTGGATTCCACCTCAGGCTGCTCTGCCCCAGAAGGCCCTTCGCACCAGCCCTCTCCCTTCCCCTTCTCATTTCTTGCTACTCTCCGACAACCACCTCATGCTGGAGCCCAGGTTTACAAACAATGGTGTGACCCGTTAGTGGGATGAGACCAGATTTTTAAATAAGTTAAAGCAGAATAGAGACTAGTAATAAGTGTTGCTGCATGGATGCTTCTGTTTCATTTCTACGTGTGTATTTGTAGTAGGTCACGAGATAAGATTATTCCTTACTCTGGAGCACAGTCAAAAAGTCTGAATGTCCACCACCCAGTCCTTATACCAAATCTGACTGCTGTTTCGTACCAGGTGCTTGAGAAATGGTTGTTAAAGAACAAATGGACGCATCTGTGACTACACCCAGATCAGTGTATTTAGAAAACTGAGTGAGGTTGTTCTGTGAGTCAGGCTTGTTGCTAAGCCACGTATTTGATTTTTCAGGACTTGATAAATAAGGAAAATGGAGGATACTAAATTACGTGGAAAGCAAAGCAAAACACATGTCAAGGCACAAGGACCAACCAGCCCCGCCTTACCCCTCCGCCCAGGGTACACGTGAGGGTAGTATTCATAGTAGAGGTCGGGCTGATCTAGATTTCCAAAGGGCTCAAACTCCATTTCGGCATTCTGGAAAAGGCCCAACTTCACCAGCAGTGCCAGTCTCACAAACCAAAGCTGAGAACACAAAACATAACGGGAACAATACGTTATCTATGTATATCACGTTCAGAAATTCCTATTCCCTATTAGTTTGGTATCAGAGCTTGATTTCTAACATATTAAAACCAGGCCTAAAGTAACTTTCTTTGCATATTTGCATAATTACATGTTTATAAAAATACTCAAGCTTAATAACAACAATGTAAGTGATTTTATTTGCTTCAACTTAATTCAACAATACCTACTGAGCAGGCTGTGTGTGCAAAGCACTGTGCTAGGCTTCATGAAGGTAAGAACAGACATCCCCTCCTGAGAGGAGAGGATAATCCAAGGGGGAGGAGGGTGGTGGAGTGAGGACACACAGACGAGTCAAGTAGGGAGGGAAGGGCCAGCAAGGAAGGTCGGGGGGGGGGGGCCACGGTGGTGTCTGGGGAAGGCCCAGGGGGAAAGTCTCCATAGGCGGAGGCTGAGGAGGGGCCTGCGGGGATGGGGACAGGAGATAGGCAGAGAGGGAGTCGGTGTGGGTGAGCAGTCAGCTCCAAGCGGCCAGAACACAGAGCACCTTCAAGAAAGTGACGGGAAGTCAAATGAGAGCCTCTGAGAACTAGAAGGCACCTCAGAAATGACCTGGTTCTATCTCATTTTACCAACGAGAAAAACGGCTCAAAAAGAAGGGGCTGTTCCAGATCGCACGGCGAGGAAAAGAATTAAAAGGTAGGCATCAGAGGAGTGAATGTCTGACCCAATGCGCCTTGCTGCTGACGGCCATCCGAGAGGACCGGCCACAGGCGAGGAGGTCACAGTGAACTTGGCGGACAACTGGAAGCTACTCAGAGATGTGGAGCAGGAAAGTGGGTGACCAAAACTGTGCTGTAAGAAGACGACTTTGGCAGCAGTTCACGGAATGACTGTGCATAGAGACCTGAAGTCAGTGCAGGAGGCTGAAGCAATACTCCAGTGAGGGCCTGGACCGGGTGGTGAGCAGTCTGAGGGATCTGGAAGAAACCCCCTACGATTTAGCCCCCAAAGATGAGAGGCGAGGGGACACAGCACACGTACAGTCGGTGCTGCTCCTCTGACCTCCAGGCCTACCGTCACCATGGTGCCGAGGCCTAGGGAACAGGAGCTCGCTTGACACACCGGCACCATCAGGTCTCCAGAGTCAGTCCTCTCACAAGCTCCTCGTGGTTCTGGAGTCTGACGGATTCTGGGGATTCTCGTGTAGGTCAGAGTAATAGTTAGAAAACTCCCCCTGGAAGGGAAGAACTTAAGGACGCCTGCAGCTCCCCCTCCTCATCAGAGGGTTTCTTTCGTCCACAACTCTATTTCCTGCATTCCTTTTTTTTCAATTTAAGAGCAAGTGATACCGTGACACTGGGGAGAGCAGAACCGCAGCCCAGCGCGCATCACCCCTGTGGCTCATGCACATCACTGTTTCCTCCGGGCCCAGATGGGCCTCGGAATCCTTCACAGCCCAGGGTCCTGGCGATCGCAAGGGCGGCCCCCTCGTGGTCTCCCTCTGAGCACGGGCTGAGCCTCTGGGGTGTGGAGGCCACTTGGTCACAGGGCAGAGTGAGAACTCCGGTTCACACCAGTATAATCAGGAAAGGAAGAACCAGGGTAATCTCACGCTGAGACTAAATTCGGGATATGAAAATCCAGTTTTTGTTCTCAAATTGTTCTTACTGCCTTGAAAGGCCACGGTCCCTTCTATGTCCCCAAATGATAACAAGTCAGAGAACAATTCAGGGGCTGTACCTGCAGTGAGTCTGCTGTATGGCTGGTAGGCAGCCCGCTCTTGCCGTAGCCTTGGCCGTGTGCTGTGAGGAGGCGCCCGCACAGGTCCACTGCCGCCCTCCAGTTCTTGCAGCTCTGCAACACAGTGGAATATATAACCAAAAACACCGCTGCTCAAACACGCCAGTGCTTGCTGTGCTGGATGCAGCTCCATCGCCATTAGTGATAATGACGAGGCCAGACAGCTGCCAGCACCGAGAACGCCTTTGGTCAGTGCTGCACGTGCAGTTAGGCAGGAAGGACGCCAGGCATGAGGTGCAGTTCAAGATAAGCAAATCATTAATGCATTAAAATACAACAACTGACAGAACGTAGGGAGAATTTTTGTTTGAAAGCTCTCCCCTATCCCCAAGTCTGCAAGACTGCTTTCTTTTTTAGCAAGATAACTCTATCTTGTGATTTTTATCAATTTAAAAATCAATAATTTAATTTGATGCTGTGTTGGATGTATTTACTTGTATCTGTAAGATCTGCATGTGACTATAAGTGGTTTTGTATGTTTAATGTGATTCTATTTTAACAGTATAAAAAAATCACTGAACTATGCTAGTGAGACACTTTACAGGCTAGTCTATCAACACACAGCATACTTTCATGTTATTTCATGTTATGACTTAAACCACAGAAACCTTGGCTGATGCTGACATACTGGCTCATCAATTTGGACTTACTGTGTTCATCTTTGCCCTAATACAATAAACAAAGGAGGGCTGCTAGGCAAATGAATGGGAAAATATTATCAGAGAGAATGTTCACCCTTTGAGAAGCTAAAAGTGGATGCTGATATGTGTTTTCTCAAGGTAACAGGTGCTACCTTTGGTGCTGCAGAGGCACCCGTTTGTGCAGTTGGTCAACAAATGTGCTTGAAGTACCTCCCGCACAACAGAGCCCAGGTCAGAAACCGTGCTCTGTGGACAAAGTGGTGAGTGAGCACACATCCTGGCACACATTACTTTTAGGATATAACAAAGGCTGACATTAAACAGTATTTTTTCAAGGATTAACTAAATGATTTTGTGTGTATGCAAAGTGCTTCTTGAACAAGAAGCCTAGGGTTCTGTGGGAGCTTGTCACCAGGTGGCCCGACTTAATCTCAGGGGGGTGTGGGAAGCTTGAGACCTGAAGGAGGAATAGCTGGGTCAAGAAACAGGGAGGACCCTCCAGGCTGAGAGAGCCACATGAGTGAATCCTGGAGGGGCCTCAGGGGACAGAGTGTGTGTGAGGGACACCACAGGCAGCGAGAGGGCGAGTGTGAAGATGGGAGTGAAAATGTAGGCAGGCCCTCAGCCATGAGAGATGCAGAGCCATCCTGAGGACGATGGGAAGCCTGTGAAGGGTTTGGGGCAAGAGACTGCCATGGCCCTGTCTAGAGTACGCCACCTGCCTCTTTTACGTACTCACTCGCTGCTCCCTGGTGGCACCTTCAACCCCAGTGTGAGGACACAGAGAACGTGGGCCCTGTTAACGAAGAGCTCACGAGAGGAACCGACTCTCAGCTTACAGTATCAGAGTCCCGCAGCCCTTTTCTTGGAATTCCCTGATGCAGGTACTCCAGCTTCTGGAGAAGCAGCTGCAGCTGAGTGGGAGCCGGGCCACAGCCTTTTACTTTTTAAGAGCGCTGGCACGCCACCTAACCTTGAAGGGCTGCAGGCTCACGGCATCTCGATTTTGCAAAGCTGAGGGAATCTATCCCATCTGACGGCCTTGAGGATTAAATAAGACAACATATAGGAAAGCACTGAGCACACTGCCAGCTAGGAAGCAACAAAAAGGCGAACAAGGCAGATAAAAAATTTAAATTATTCTTAAAGAAATCCAGCCTGTTCCACCCCTTAGTTAGAATTAAAGATTTCTTTTTTTATGACAGGGTCAGCAAGGACCAGCACCAGTTCCTTGTGGAAGAATCTTCTTTGCTTTCTATCTTGTGTATGTGCACGTATGTGTGCGCGCACACACACACACAGTGTGACTGTATCAGGAAGGATATTGATGGGGGTTAGGAACGCCAGGACAGTCCAGGCTCTCCTGCAGATTGGTCGTATGATCTGATGCAAGTCAGACTCTCCCTGGCTAATGTATCTAAGGCTCCTCCAGGGCTTCTCCTGCCTCACAGCTCATGGCTTCTCAGCGCTGAGTAATATTCCATTGTCTGGATGGACCAGTTTACTTACCCCTTCACCCACTGGAGGACATCTTGGTTGCTGAATAAAACTGCTATAAATATCCATGTGCAGGTGTTGGTGTGGACATACGTTTTCAGCTCCTCTGGGTAAACACCAACAAATGCGATTGCTGGATCATATGGTAAGAGTATGTTTAGTTTTCTAAGAAACTGCAGAACTGCCTTCCAAAGTGGCTGCACCATGTGCATCCCACCAGCAGTGAATGAGAGTCCTGCTGCTCCACACCCTCCCCAGCGTGTGGTGGTGTCAGTGTTCTGGATCCTGGCCATTCTAACAGGTGTGCAGTGGTCTCTGTGTTGGATGGACTTCTCAATACTTTCTCTCATACATTTTCTCTTATCCTCGTACCTACTACAGCCTGACAGTGAGCTACACAACACCAGCTAGCACTGCAAATACAGCATATGTGACTTCTTGTAGCTTTTCTTTTTCATGATGAGGAGACTAGCACATACACAGTGCAGTCAGGTTTCCTGCTACTAAAACTGTACCCAGACTGCGTGATATCTAAGTACACTGAGAGCCTGTGGTCTTCATTAGCCAGTTTGCAGCCCCTTGAACAAGTCTGAGAGCCGCTGGTCAACTGTGAAGATGAAACTGGAACCATTTTCCCCCAAATGGTCCAAATTGCGACAGCAACCATTTCAAGTAATATAGAACTTCCATGTTCTGGTTGATAGCTCAGAAATATTTTTAGGCTGGTTAAGATAATTTACTGAAACTATCCTCAAATGCTTGCTCTGGTCTAAATTCAATACAATAACCACTTTATATAATAAAAGTGGCTATGCATATTCTCCCTAAATTACAAATGTGAAAAAGTGAGAGGGAAAGACATTTTGCCAAGTTTGAACCACTTCTGTGTATGGATCTAAGCAGATTCTGTATGCAGGGGCCATTAATTACTGCTCTCTTCCCTGACTGAGTATGTCACACAAGCCGGACTTTCTGAACAGAGTTCTCAGGGCAGTCTTCCTCCCAGGAAATGACCTAAATTGAGGACGAGTAAGAGATAACCCAGTGAAGAGGGAAGGAGGGTAGCTCCTGTGTGCAAAGCCTTGTGCACATGGGCCGGAGGAGTACAAGCAGCAGATATGGCCTGACGGGACACAGTGAGGGCCAGGGGTACAAGGGAGGTGGGGCAGAGAAGGGTGGGGTGGGCAACTGAGGATGAGGGCAGAGAAGGGTGGGCCCTGCAGGTGAGGATGAGGGCAGGTAAAGTTAGGCCCTGCAGGGGAGGATGAAGGAGGCAGGTAACGCCCTCTCAGCAGTCGGCCTTCACAGGCTTCCAAAAACAAGGGCAACACATCATGACCCCACTCTGGAATCATCAGTCCCCCTGCGAGATGGAGAGTGAATTTGAGGGGCTGAGCAGATGTAGATAAACCATTCAGGAGGATGCCCAGTTGTCTCGGCCTGGTACTGGCAATCTGCGCAGTGCCTGGTCTGCACGCAGAGCTCTGGAACCCAGCCTCCCTCACTTGGTTCATGTTGTCTAAGGCTGGTTCTGTGGTCCCACGGAAGAGGTGGGCAGTCACAGCAGAGCTGAGGAGCTGCCCCAGAGACCAAGTGGCCCACAAAGCCTAAGATACTTCCATGTGCCCTGACAGGACACATGGTCGCCCCGGGTCTGACCACCTCCACTTCAAGCAGGACTGTGGATGATGTCCCCTCAATGGCTTGAGACTGGTCCATGATGAGAAAGGCTCAGAAACCGAGAAACCTTTACAGCAATTTGACAGAGTATTCTATGTCTATCGAATGCAATAATAACAAAAAGGGGGCTTGTGCTTGGTACATGTTTTAGATTTAATTTTCCTCATTAATTAATTTATATTGAATTTTACAGAAGTTTCAATAGGCTATAAGATTGGAAAGTTAAAAAAAACCTGTGTCCCTCCAGCACCAAGCTTGAAGAGCATGGCTGCAGGCAGCTTGTAGCAGCATGGCGGTACAGAAGTGGGGGAGGGACAAGGTGGGTGACGCCCTGACGTGGGGAGACAGAGAGCGAGGCTGCAGGACAGACTTGAGTCTGACCTGTGCAACCAGATGGCAGAGATGCAAGTCTCTGAGACAGGGAAGATGAGAAAGGATCAGGGCTTGGAATCTGAAATTTGATTCAATTTGACTCTGGACAATGTTGAATTTGAGGGGTCTTTGAGATATTCAAAAGAAAAAGAAAAACAAACAGCTGGCCATGTGGGACTGACATTTAGAAGAGGCCTGTGCCCGAGACAGAATGTGGGAGAATCTGCACATGGAGGGTGGAGGACCGGAGGGTGCGGACGAGAGACTGGAGGACAAAGAGGAGACTGTCCGGATGCACACCCTGAGGAATTTCACAACGAATGGCCACATGAGGACAAGGAGCCAAGAAGCAGAGGAGGAGCGTGCAACCTGGGTGCAGGAGGAGGGCTCAGCACTGCTGAGAGGGCAGGACAGGCAGATGGAGCGACACGACAATCATCAGTGGCCTCATTGAGAGTGGGTTTGATGGGGAGATGTGATGGGAAGTCAGACTGAATGAAATGCATGGAAAATGAGGAGAGGGAAGCAGTGAGACAGGTGAGTCCAGGGCAGTCAGAGTCACCAAGGTGTCCAGGGGAAACACTAAGTGCTTGTTTCTAATAAAACACTTGAGTGTGTTAAAAAGCAAAGGAGAAGATCTAGTTGGAGAAAGGGTGCATGATAGAAAGGGGGGAATGCAGTCTGAGGGGAAGGATTCTGGACACAGACCTCAGCAGGTGTGTGTGGCATTGGGAGTGAGGCCTCCATTTCTGCTCTCAAGCTGGGGGAAAGTCATTCCTCTTTATGAGTGAGGAGCAGGGGTAGGGTGGGAGGGCTGAAAGAAGCAGACAGAGTTAAAGGGCCTTGGAAGCAAGCAGGGAAGCCAGCAGGATGGACGGCCCTGCAATGCTGAGGTCACCGGAAGCTGATGACCCTAAGTTTACAGTGTCACTATGCTGCTCTAAGCTTGGATGTGGGACCTCCAGCAGACTCAGCTGCGTGCGTGTCAGCACAGAGCAAGCTGGGGTCTTCTGAGATGTGTGCCATGAGAGAATGAAAGAGCAAGCTTGTCTGGGATTTTGATAAGAGCATTTCTGAAATGTAGACCATGGAAACCAAGTTGGCTAAAGGAGGAAGTGAAGAAATGGGGTGTTGATGCACCGAAAGAGAGCAGGATTAACAGGCTAGATGTCCAGTCAAGGACAGGAATGACACTGTGGGAGCAGCTGAGCATGCTGGCTGGCAGAAGAGGGTGGGGTGACAGGAGAGTGGTGTGTGGGAATCAGTGAATTTGGAGGTGGAGCGGTGCGGCTGATCACAGACTCTAAGTGTGACCATGGGAGAAAGTGATCGAAACAGAGTCAAGGAGAGACAGTCAGTGGAAATTAGGGGCTTTAGGAACCAAGGGGCCGTGGTACTGGCCAGGCCATTCATGTGGATGCTGAGGTCATGAGGTGAGGGCAGAGGTGTGGGAGAGAGGATGATCAGGTACACTTGTTAGCTCCTGTTACCCATGTAACCTCAGGTTACACTGTGCCTCAGTCATCTCACGTAACCTCAAAGTCGGGCAGTGGCCGTCCCAGAGTTGGAAATGACAGTATGATCTGTTTTTGATGAAGATATAACTAATCTCTCCTTCTACGACCCTTCTCCCCTAGTCAGCTGTTTGTGGTCACACCTGTCACGGGCTCACTCCACGATTCCTCCAGCTAGAAATGCCTGTAAAGATGCCTATCCTCAAAACCCAGCTCAGACCCGATCATAATGATGCTGTTCCCGCCTAATGAAGGCGTCCTATTCTTAATTTCCCCAGCACACACATTCTCAGTGGCGTGATCACCCCCAAGGGGAGGGAATTTGGTTCCTGGGGGATAACAATGATTAGTGGCCCTCCAAAGATTAACCCTACCCAACAAATCTTCTTCCTTAGTATTTAATTTCATGCGGGGCTAAGGGAAGGAGTGAGCAATTAGGAAAAAATGTCTAAAAATGCTCCCCAGGGGCCAATAATGAAAAAAGGGCTAAAGAATACTGCTCTGGAGCACAGTCTGTCTCATCTGTTCTGCACACATATTGAGGGCAGCCCAGTACCAAGTTAACTTTGAACTATGCCTACGTCCTTCTTTTCCTCTGGGTAAGCTCCTGGGGCAACAGCCTTGTGTAGTGCATCATTTTTTAACTTCTGAAAGTATCTATTTAGTATGGCATCTATCATGTGTAGACGTTCAAAAAAACTGTGAAATAGTGAATTCATGTAAATACAAAAAAGCAGCAAAAAATGATAACTACACCAGTAGAGTTGATCTTCATTAGCCAAAAAAAAACCACCAACCCAATGCCATTGTTAGTGTGAGAAATGAGAAAAAACAATTATTTATTTATTTTTGCTGAGGAAGATTGGCCCTGAGCTAACTCTGTGCCCATCTTCCTCTATTTTGTATGTGGGTCACTGCCACAGCATGGCTTGATGAGTGGTGTAGGTCCATGCCCAGGATCCGAACCCATGAACTCCAGGCTGCTGAAGCAGAGCGTGCAAACCTAACCACTACGCCACTGGGTCAGCCTCCTGAGAAAAAACAATTTTTAAAAAAGATACAAGTCAGGGCAGACAAGGAGACACTAAAGCAAGTGCATTTACATGTTGCTGGCGAATGTGCACTGGTATAATCTTTCTGAAAAATAACTGAGTGTCTATTAATAGCCTCGAAACTGTCCTAGTAATTCTCCTCCTAGGATTTAACTTAAAGAAATCATCACATACATAGAAAAGATGTCTAGACAAAATGGTTCATCCCAAGATTACTGATAACAGTTTCAGATGATGCAGCTAGTACAATATGTTTTTAAAGACTCTTTAATATTGGAAAATGCTTAAGATATGATGTTAAGTAACAAAAAGATAAAAAATTATGAATAAGTACAATATGAAATTTTA
This sequence comes from Tapirus indicus, assembly GCA_031878705.1. Lineage (NCBI taxonomy): Eukaryota > Metazoa > Chordata > Mammalia > Perissodactyla > Tapiridae > Tapirus > Tapirus indicus. The sequence goes on along the minus strand of CM062923.1, from coordinate 2,829,471 downwards.
TGTAGCATACAGACCCAAATACATACCTACCTATTCATACTCATACACAGACACACTGTATACATACACACACAGATACTAAAGTGTTAACCAATAGCGGTTACATAAACAATTTCTTTCAACTTTTCTAAAGTTAAGAACATGTTGTTTGTAAAGTGAGAAAACAGCAGTCTGTGTATTAAAGGGGAGGCTGCATACCCACTGGAACAACACGATTGCAGATGAGGCTGTTCTGTCCTGGCCGTCTGCAAATGGACAGTGTGCATGTCCACCTCCGTTCCACACAGTGGGGGCCCCAGAGGGGACACCCCACCCTGTCTCTTACCTAGAGCAGTGCTCAATATGCAGGAACAAAATTAATGCTCATTAAATAATACATTATTTTTAAATCTTTTTTTTTTTTTTTTTGTGAGGAAGACTGGCCCTGGGCTAACATCTGTGCCCATCTTCCTCCACTTTATATGGGACGCCACCACGGCCTGGCTGACAAGCAGTGTGTCCGCGGGCGCCCAGGATCCGAACTTGCGAACCTCGGGTTGCCAAGCGCGAACTAAACCGCTGCACCACCGGGCCGGCCCCATAATACATTATTTTTTACCAAGTACAAAGGTATAAGTTACTACTAAGTATGACAGCTAAAGCACAGGGAAAGCAGTTTTTTTTCTGAAAAAACATAAAGATTTAGCTATAGCAGATAAGGAGCCCCCGACACTGTACCACCCCCAGTGAGCCCCACTGCTGACAGACCTCAAAGGCAGAAAGAACGTGTGTGGGTGCAAAAATATATAAACGAGAAAATCTGATCATGGATATCTGTATATTTTTGAAACAAATAAGAAATATTTATTACACAGTAAGACTCCTATCTTATTTTATATCCACTAGGTATAGATACCCACCACTAATAAAACATTGAAATGTGTAATAAAATTATTTGCAAGCACTTTGCAAATATGAAGTACTCCATAAATGATTAAAATATAGTAAAATGTGTCATATAAAAAGCCTTCAGCTCTTGCTATGATTTCATATACTAAGATGTGTTTTCTATATTTCAAACCAGATCACCATTAAAAATGAAGGAAAAACCTATCATCTTAATTATTCATTTTTTTTTTTTTTTTTTTACTAAATGTTAAGTGTTTTAAAAAGTGGCTTCTTTCCTAACTGAAAATAGAAAGCAGAAATGTTTATGCTTCTATTACTGTCTCTCCCCATATACTTTTCTCACAGATGACTGAATATAAAAGATTTCCTTGGATACCTGCCACTACGGACTAAGTGTGCCATTATTAGGCCAAGCCCTTTCCTGATAATATCACTGGTCTATAAATGACACCTAGTCATATCTAAACAAACTTACACTAACCTGACAGCCATGTTTCTAGGAGTCACAACGACCTACTTCCTCGAGACAAGTAATAACACAACAGCATGAGGCAAGGAGTCTGTGAGCCTCCTCCTTGTCTGAGGACACTGGGCCTGAGGTGGGGGAGACACACACAAAGCCAGACTCGGACCCAGAACTCATTCTGTTCCACTCAGGGTCACTGCCATGCAGGACCAGAGGTGACTCAGCTCCTCTAATCTCTAAGGTAGATTTGGATTATCTTCTGGTTTGAGAGTCAGACATGCTAATAGAGGAAACTGAGACAAGGATGAATTTCCTTGTATCATAATTTGACAAAAAAAAAGAAGAAAGAACATGAAGAAGTTGTTAGAAAAGTTTACCATTTACAACTTATACTTCCCCAAATAATTTTTTTTCCTGATGAAAGGATACAAAATATTTACTTGGCTACAGTTCAAGTTGTTTTGTATTTCCCAAACATTTCCAGTCACAGGAATATATTTTTAAAATTATTTTATTGAGGTCATAATAGCTTATAATATTATGAGATTTCAGTTGTACATTATTATTTGTCAGTCACCATATATATGTGCCCCTTTACCCCTTATGCCCAGCCTCCAACCCCCTTTCTCTCTGGTAACCACTAATCTGTTCTCTTTGTCCATGTGTTTGTTTATCTTCTACATATGAGTGAAATCATGCAGTGTTTGTCTTGGTCTGGCTGATTTCGCTTAACATAATAACCTCAAGGTCCATCTATGTTGCTGTAAATGGGACAATTTTGTCTTTTTTTATGGCTGAGTAACATTCCATTGAATATCTACACCACATCTTCTTCGTCCATTCAACAGTCAATGGGCACTTGGGTTGCTTCCATGTCTTGGCTATTGTGAATAATGCTGCAATGAACATAGGGGTGCATAAGTCTCTCTGAATTGGTGATTTCAAGTTCTTTGGATAAATAACCAGTAGTGGGATAGCTGAGTCATACAGTGTCTCTATTTTTAATTTTTTGAGGAATCTTCAGCTCCATACTGTTTTCCATAGTGGCTGCACCAGTTTGCATTCCCACCAGCAGTGAATTAGGGTTCCCTTTTCTCCACATCCTCTCCAACATTTGTTATTTTTTGTCTTGGTAATTACAGCCATTCTAATGGGTGTGTAAGGTGATATCTCATTGTAGTTTTGATTTGCATCTCCCTAACGATTAGTGATGTTGAACAGCTTTTCACGTGCCTGTTGGCCATCTGTATATCTTCTTTGGAAAAATGTCTGTTCACATTCTCTGTCCATTTTTTGACTGGGTTGTTATTTTTTTTGTTTTAGAGTTGTGTGACTTCTTTATATATTTTGGAGATTAACCCCTTATCAGATATATGACTTGCAAATATTTCCCCCCAGTTGGTGGGTTGTCTTTTTGTTTTGTTCCTGGTTTCCTCTGCCTTGCAGAAGCTCTTTAGTCTGATGAAGTCCCATTTGTTTATTAATTCTTTTGTTTCCCTTGCCCGAGTAGACATGGTATTCGAAAAGATGTTTCTAAGACTGACGTCAAAGAGTGTACTACCCATATATTCTTCTAGGAGTTTTATGATTTCACATCTTCCCTTCAAGTCTTTAATCGATTTTGAGTTAATTTTTGTGTATGGCAAAAGATAATGGTCTGTTTTCATTCTTTTGCGTATGGCTGTCTAGTATTCCCAACACTATTTATTGAAGAGATTTTCCTTTCTCCATTGTATGTTCTTGGCTCCTTTGCTGAAGATTAGCTGTCCACAGATGTGTGGCTTTATTTCTGGGCTTTCAATTCTGTTCTATTGATCTGTGTGTTTGTTTGTTGTATGAGTACCATGCTGTTTTGATTACTTTAGTTTGTAGTATATTTTGAAGTCAGCGATTGTGATGCCTCCAGTTTTGTTCTTTTTTCTCAGGAATGCTTTGGCTATTCAGGGTCTTTTGTTGCCCCATATGAATTTTAGCATTCTTTGTTCTATTTCCTTGAAGAATGTCATTGGGATTCTGATTGGGATTGCAATGAATCTGTAGAATGCTTTAGGGAGTATGGACATTTTAATTATGTTTATTCTTAAAATCCATGAGCATGGAATATCATTCCATTTGTTTACATCATCATTGATTTCTTTCAATAATGTCTTATACTTTTCATTGTATAGGTCTTTCACCTACTTGGCTAAATTTATTCCTAGATATTTTATTCTTTTTGTTGTGATTGTAAATGGGATCGTATTCTTGAGTTCTCTTTCTGTTAGTTCATTATTAGAGTGTAGAAATGCAACTGATTTAAAAGTTGGTTTTGTACCCTGCAACTTTGCAGTAGTTGTTGATTATTTCTAATAGTTTTCTGATGGATTCTTTAGCATTTTCTATATATGGAATCATGTCTGCAAACAGCGAGAGTTTCACTTCTTCCTTGCCAATCTGGATCCCTTTTACTTCTTTTTCTTGCCTAATTGCTCTCAAAACCTCCAGTACTATGCTGAATAAGAGTGGTGAGAGTGGGCACTCTTGCCTTGTTCCTGTTCTCAGAAGGATGGCTTTCAGTTTTTGCTCGCTGAGTATAAGGTTGGCTGTGGATTCATCGTATACAGCCTTTATTATGTTGATGTACTTTCCTTCTATACCCATTTTATTCAAAGTTTTTATCATAAATGGACGTTGGATCTTGTCAAATGCCTTCTTTGCACCTATTGAGATGATTGTGTGGTTTTTATTCCTAATTTTGTTAATGTGGTATATCACACTGATGAATTTGTGGATGTTGAACCATCCCTGTGTCCCTGGTATAAATCCCACTTGGTCATGGTGTATGATTTTTTTAATGTATTGCTGTATTTGGCTTGCCAAGATTTTGTTGAGGATTTTTGCATCTATGTTCATCAGTGATATTGGCCTGTAAATTTCCTGTTTTGTGTTGTCCTTGCTAGCTTTGGGATCAGGGTGATGTTGGCCTCATAGGATGAGTTAGGAAGTGTTCTGTCTTCAATATTTTGGAATAGTTTGGGAAGGATAGGTATTAAATCTTCTTTGAATATTTGGTAGAATTCTCCAGAGAAGCCATCTTGTCCTGGAATTTTATTTTTTGGGAGGCTTTTGATTACTGTTTCAATCTGTTTACTTGTGATTGGTCTATTCAGATTCTCTCTTTCTTCTTGATTCAGTTTTGGGAGCCTGTAACAGTCTAAGAATTTATCCATTTCTTCTAGATTGTCCAATTTGTTGGCATATAGTTTTTCATAGTACTGTTTTATAATCCTTTGTATTTCTATGGTATCTGTTGTAATTTCTCCTCTTTCATTTCTAATTTTTATTTGATCTTTCTTTTTTTTTAATGAGTCTGGCAAAGGGTTTGTCAATTTTGTTTATCTGCTCTTAGTTTCATCAATCGTTTCCACTGTTTTTTCCGTTTCCTTTTCATTTATTTCTTCTCTAATTTTTATTATTTCTCTCCTTCTGGTGACTTTGGGCTTTGTTTGCTCTTCTTTTTCTAGTTCTGTTAGGTGCAGTTTAAGATTACTTATTTGAGATTTTTCTTTTTTGTTAAGGTGGATCTGTATTGGTATGACTTTCCCTCTTAGGACAGCTTTTGCTGCATCCCACATGAGTTATTATGGTGTATTTTCATTTGCATTTGTCTCCAGATATTTTTTGATTTCTCCTTCAATTTCTTCATTGGTTGTTCAGTTGCATGTTGTTTAGTCTCCACATATTTGTGACTTTCCCAGCTTTTTTCTTATAGTTGAGTTCTACTTTCATAGCATTACTGTCAGAAAAGATGCTTGCTATGATTTTAATCTTCTTAAATTTATTGACGCTTGCTTTGTTTCCCAACACATGGTCTATCTTTGAGAATGTTCCATGTGCACTTGAGAAGAATGTGTATTCTGTTGTTTTGGATGGAGTGTTCTGTATATATTTAAGTCCCCTGGTCTAGTTTAATTCCGTTTAACTTGACTATTTCCTTGTTGACTTTCTGTCTGGATGATCTATCCATTTATATAAGTGGGGTGCTGAGGTCCCCTACTATTGTTGTGTTGCTGTTAATTTTTCCCTTTGGGTCTCTTAATAGTTGTTTTAAGTACTTTGGTGCTCCTGTGTTAGGTGCATATATATTCATAAGTGTTATGTCCTCTTGGTGGAATGTCCCTTTTATCATTATATACTGCCACTCTTTGTCTCTCATTGCCTTTTTTTCCTTTTCTCTTGTGAGGAAGATTAGCCCTAAGCTAACATCTGTTGCCAATCCTCCGCTTTTTGCTGAGGAAGACTGGATGTGGGCTAACATCCATGCCCATCTTCCTCTACTTTATATGTGGGATGCCTGCCACAGCATGGCTTGATAAGTGGTGTGTTGGTCCACACCCGGGATCTGAACCTGCGAACCCCAGGTGCCAAAGCGGAGCATGCGAACTTAACCAGTACACCACTGGGCCAGCCCCTCTCATTGCCTTTTTTATCTTGAAGTCTGCTTTGTCTGATGTAAGTATGGCAATACCTGCTTTCTCCTGTTTGCCATTTGCTTGTAGTATCATTTTCCACCCCATTACTCTGTGCCTGTGTTTGTCTTTAGTGCTGAGATATTTTTCCTGGAGGCAGTATATTGTTGGGTCTTGTTTTTTAATCCATCCAGCTACTCTGTGTCTTTTGATTGGAGAATTCAGTCCATTTACATTTAGAATGATTATTGATATATGAGGGGGTAATACTGCCATTTTGTCTCATTTTCTGGTTGTTCTGTATTTCCTGTGTATCTTGTCTCATGTATTTCCAACTGCCACTTGTGTTTGGTGTTTCTCTATGATGGTTTTCTCAGTTTTTCTCTTTTATCATTTGTGCCTCTCCTGATTTTTTGTTTAGTGATTACCATGAGGTTTGTATAAAAGATCTTGTAGATGAGATAGTCCATCTTCTGACAGCCTCTTATTTCCTTAGTCTAAGCAGGCTCCACCCCTTTCCTCTTCCCTGTCTAAGTTATTGTTGTCACAACTTATTCCGTTTTGTGTTATGAGTTTGTGATTAAAATGAAGTGATTACAGTTATTTTTGATGTTTCCTTTCCCTTTATCTTTAATGTTATAATTAAGTGTTTCATAACCTGTTCTGATAGAGAGCTGCAAGTTTTTGATTTCATCTATTTAGCTCCTTACTGAAGGCTTTGTATACCCTTTTTTTTTTTCAGGTATGAGGGCCTTCTTGATGACTTCTTGTAGGGTGGTTCTTGTGACGATGAACTGCCTCGGCTTTCATCTGGGCAAGTTTTTATTTCTCCGTCATATCTGAAGCACAATTTCACTGGATAGAGTATTCTTGGCTGAAAGTTTTTGTCTTTCAGTATTTTGAATATATCATTCCACTCTCTCCTAGCCTGTAAGATTTCTGAGGAGAAATCCGCTGAAAGCCTGATAGGGGTTCCTTTGTAGGTTAATTTTCTTCTGTTTTGCTGCCCTTAATAATTTTTCTTTGTCATTGACTTTCACCAGTTTTACAAATACATATGCCTTAGAGAAGGTCTTTTTACACGGATGTAATTAGGAGTTCCATTAGTTTCCTTTACAGGTAATTCCAGCTTCTTCTCCATGTTTGGGAAGTTCTTAGCTATTCTTTCTTTCTGCAACCTCTTTGCTCCTTTCTCCCTCACTTTTCTCTCTGGAATACCTATAATCCTTATGTTTCACTTCCTAATTCAGTCAGATATTTCTCGGAGAATTTCTTCATTCATTTTTAGTCTTTGTTCTCTCTCCTCCTCCATGTGCAGAATTTCTATATTTCTGTCCTCTAAATTGCTGATTTTGTCCTCCATAATAGCAGCTCAGCTTTTTGAGGACTCTAGATCTTTCTTTATCTCATTCATTGTGTTTTTCATCTCCAACATTTCTGACTATTTTTTTATAGTTTCAATCTCTTTTGTGAAGAATTCCCTCTGCGTATTAATTTTATTCCTGAGATCATTCAACTATCTTTCTGAGTTGTGTTGTAACGCATTAAGTTTCTTTATGATAACTATTTTGAATTCTCTGTCATTTATACTGTAAATTTCTGTGACTTCAGGATTGATTTCTGGGTACTTGTCATTTTCCTTCTGGTCTGGAGTGCTGATATACCTCTTCATGCTATGTGATGGGGTGGACTTTTGCCATTGCCTAGTGGTTGTATCTGGTGGCAGATTCCACCTGCCATCACTGGGGGGAGCAGGAGCTGTGTTTTCTGAGCCCTCTGTGATCCCTGGCAGCTGTACCTGTCTGTTGGAAGCCGTGGTGGCAGGGTCCATCTGCTTTTGCCTTTTGGCCACTGCTACTTTCACATATATGTGCAGGCGCTGTGGTGGGGATCCCCTGCTCTGGCCGACTGGCTAAGCTGGTGTGCCAGGCAGGGTGGGGAGGGAGAGGAGCTTTCTTTCACATGCACCATTCTGTGTGCCCCCGCTCTGCACTTTCTGCCCACCTGGGGTGCTTGGCTTGGTGTGGACGCCCCTGTGATTACTTAGTCATCTTGCTGTAGAGCATTCCCACAGGCTGGGATGCAACTCCGAGAGTGCACGTGTTCCCACAGAGGGCTGCCTTCTCCCCCTTCTCCTCTCAGGGTTGCACGCCGTCTGCTGCCCGAGGTCACACACCGTAGATTGCTGCTGCTTGGGAGAGGAGATCCCCTTACCTCCTTCCACTGCCTCCCAGGTGGGTCCCACATCCTCTCCTTCAGATGTATGGCTGTGTGGATCTCTCAGACGTCTATTGTGTTGTGTGTATGTCCTGTTGGTTTATGAATGTCCTTTTCATTGTATCTTAGGGGTGAGAGACAAAGGGAAGAGCTCACTCCGCCATGATGCTGATGTCACTCCTCAAAATGAATCAGGAATATTTTTGTTCACACCAAGTGGGATCAACAAAGACCATAACTGTCTATCCATCAGGGGATAATCAGTGCAGCAATCAGTGCTACTAACTGTTCCCAGGTGTTCCTGAAGAACTGGATGAAGGGGCTATCTGCAAAGGTGTGGGCAGGGCCAGGAGAACCACAAAGGGACAGTGATGACCCAGGGCCTGGCAACAGAGGGAAGCCTTAGTGCACCCAGGCCAGAGGCGACGGCTAGGAGGAGGGCTGTGGGCCACAGAGAGAAGCAGCTCTTGCTGCCTCCCCTCCAAATGGGCAGCATGGTGGAAGGGGAGGGCAGGCAAGGAGGAGCATACGAGATCAACATGGAGAATGTCCAGGGCTGGTATCAGATGAGTTTTTTCAGATCAGACTTTGCTGCCAAAAATGATTTCAGGTTTTCAGGGCTCTCCGAGATTTCAGAGATGTGGCTGAGGGGTTACTGGTTCGTTTTCAAGCATTAGTACAAGATGGCACATTACAGCAGCCTTTGCACTTTGCTTTTATTGCTCACCACTGCTTTGGAAATTTATCCGTGCTGAACGTGGCTCTCATTTGTGTATTTCAATTGCTCCAAAGGATTTAATTGACAGTACAATTTTCTTTTTCTTGTCATTGGATATTAAGGTTTATAATAAAATTTTTTGCTAATACAAATAATACAGCAACAAACATTCTCAAACATGTGTTTTTACTCATATGAACAAGGTTTTTCTAAAGTATATAATCAGAAGTGGATTTGTTGGTTCAACGGTGATACAAAGCATTTATTTTATCAGCTGTTGTTAAATTGCTCTGCAAAGCAGTTATTCCAATTCACTCTCCCACCCACAATGCACGCTGCCACACATCTTTGTCAGCACCTGGTGTTGCCAATTTGAGGCAGCTGAAACGTATGATACTGTTTTATTTACATTCTGTGATTCCCAATGAGGTTGAACATTTTTCCCATGTTTATTGGCTATTTGGTTTCCGTGAACTGCCTCTTCATATCTTTTGCCTGTTTTTCTATAGAGCTATTTTTGTTTCTTTTTAATTAGAGGAAGGTCTTAATGTGTATTTCAAATTTCTTCTCTCATTTTGTGGCTTGTTTTTTAATGCTGTTTATGTTGTATACAAGTTTTAAGTTTCAAAGTAGACAAATTTATCAATCTTTCCTGAAAAGTTTAGTTTTTGTTTTTGTATCTTGTTTAAGAAATGCTTCTCTACCCCGAGTCACTAAGAGTCTCCTCTATTTTCTGAAATTTAAGAAATTCTGTTTTAACTCATTTGGAATTTATTTTTCTGTGTGCTAAGAGGTAGAGATCTTCTTAATTTTTGCCACTTGAATATCCAATTAATTCCGTGCCATTCTTTAACTGGCTCATCCTTTCCCTGATAATCTGTAAGACTGCTCTTTCCACATAGATGTGTGTCTCCAAGCTCCAGTCTGCCTCACGAGCACCCCTGTGCCAATACTACATGGTCCCTGATCTTCTTCTGACCTGACCACTCCATGTGGGGACTGGAAAGGCTGTAACCGCCCTTGGCTCCTGTCCTCTGTTGTGGCCGGTAAGTGGTTCCTGTTTCAGTTTCATATTCTCCCAGCTTTTGTCTTGGCATGAGCTTCCAAATTGAAGCTCATTCCAAAATGCCTACAGTCCAGACAGCTCCCTACTTGTATTTTAGGGCAGCGCCTCTGCTGGCTGTTTGCACTTAACTCCTGTTAACAAACAAAGACAGACTGCTGTGTGCATTTCCGGTGAATCCACCTATTCAAGGCATAGGGAACATTTCCTTCTTCACACATGTGTGAGTGTGTGTGTGTGTGTGTGTGTGTGTTGGGTTTATTTTTCCAGCCTCAAAAGAGCATGGCCTTCAGCTTTCTGATGGTCTTTTCTGCTCTTTGCACTTACCCGACGTAACGTGGACCTAGGAGGGCCACGGCCTCTCTGTTCACAGGAAAATGCTGGAGGAGACTCGGGCTGTCCTGTGTCCTCCTTCTTCCAGCCTACCTGCACAGCTCTGTGGCCTGACTGGCGAGCCAGGCAGGAGGATGAAGGACAGGCCAGGGCATCATGTTCTAATGCCTGGCAGTCCCTTCCTTAGAGCAGTGGGACCTCGCTTCACCGGCCTGTGAGAGCCAGAGCTTAGGATTCCATGCTGCTTGCTATTTGAAATTATAATTATGTTTTGTTCAGAGTGTTGTTTTCTACCTTCCAGTTCCCCTTCCTGGTGGTCCTCCTCCATTTTCAATATCAGATGTCAGAAATGTTTGGTGAAGAAATTATTTTTAAAATTAGAATTTAAAGTATACCATGTAACACTTTAAGCTCCATGGAGGAAATCTCATAATTACTATAGATGACATGTAGAACCCTAATAATGATGTCAGTTTGATATGAGAAAAAGACCTAAATTTAAATAAATATGACTTTTTTTAAACTAGGCAAAAAGATATAGACTATTTGAAAAACTGCACGTAGGCATGTGATAACTTTCAAAAGATGAGAAAAATAGTCCAATAAAAATCACTCAAGTAACTAATAGTATGTATGTAACTTTTCCCCATCTACGACTCAAAGGGAATCATTAACTCTATATATGATACCATTAAAAGTGATTAAAATGTCCTTCTCCACAGGCTATGACATTCATTTCCCTGTAAATTACAATCTTAGAACACTCTGACATTACTTAGGAAAATACATTTAGAAACCCTTTCCTAGTCTTAAAGACAAGAGGAATTATTTTAGGACATAATTAAAATATCAGGACAAGGTAATGATCTTTTTATAAATATATCTCCCACCTTAAATAGGTCTCCTTGTTAGGACTGTAATAAAATCTCTGCTGGCCTCAAGTATTTTCAGTGTACAGAAAAAATCAAACCACTGTATATATTTAGTAACACTAGGAATAATCAGAGAAGGTAAAAAGATAGCCTGTGGAACAAACTAATTACAATGATTGTGTACGGCTTTGTGTGTCCTTGTATCTGCATCAAATACAGTTACTCGTGACGATGTATTATTAGAGCAGTTGTTTCAAGGCCGGATAAAGGGAACGACAATAACCCTCTAAACAATGGAAGAGTCTAGTCCCTGCATCAGTGTCACACGGCCATGGGAATGGTTACCTCTGAAGACCCACAACTTCAATAGCAAACGATAAAATGTACAGATAGTTAAAAATTTGTTCTTCCCCTCCCTTATAAAAACAGAATATCTCCATATCTTTCCTTCCCAAAGCTTCTCAATTGTAGGAACAATTCTAGAATCACTTCAGTAAAAGAAACTCAATGAAGCATTTGATTTATGTTTACTAAATATTAAACTTTAATTGGTTTATGCATAAAACATCTGCTAACCACCTAATCAAGCACTTCTTATTTACCTGTTTGAGGACACACACTTCTGTAAAATGACAAAAGCAGCCGAGAAAAAAGACAATTGTGGCGGCATACAATTTCCGGCAGTGCACAGACCGCCAGAAGCAGCTGTGTGCTCCCTGTTAAAATGCCTACAGTCCAGACAGCTCCCTACTTGTATTTTAGGGCAGCGCCTCTGCTGGCTGTTTGCACTTAACTCCTGTTAACAAACAAAGACAGACTGCTGTGTGCATTTCCGGTGAATCCACCTATTCAATAATAAACCTCCTATATCAAGTGGAGAAAACAGAGAATTTAAAAAAATCAACATAAAATTATTTATCTCTAGTTATTATATTTGATGAAGCATATTTAATCAAAGTATATGCCACTGCTTCAAGTAACTTGATCATTTAAAGTAAGTGTTTTTTAACTAATTGGACTTAAAATTAAAAGTATGTTAATATGATGCTTTTTGCTGCAAGCACTGGTATCTAATCCAACAAAATTCTATTGATGTGCATGGGCTTTGGATAATATATTCAAAGAAATTAACTCTAGGGAAAATATTATGAAGGAAGGCAGGACTTACAAAAAAATAATACTGAAAATCACATACATTGTTAACTTACAATTAGCTGTTTCAATCCAACAAAAGACTGTTCCACTGAGTTGGCATTTAAGACCTGTCTCTTTGCTGCAGCTTTTTCACCCAGAAAGCGAAGCATTAAGTCTTTAACTGCATCTCCCTTGAAAGAATATAAGAAAAATACGTCAAGACAATAAAATGTTAATTAAACTCGGCTAACTGGAACCCATAACTAACCAAAATTTCTTTTTTCTCCATTGGTGTATAGAGGTTAAAACGTGATTATAGTACAGTAAAACTTCAATTAACCAGACACTAAAGTATTACGCTCTTTAATAAAATATGTATTTTAGAACTGCTTTCTTTTGAAAAGGAAGTGGTACATCACCACCACCCGTGCCAGGCTTACATAAGAGGCACGTTAAGCCAGAAGGGGACTTCAGGTGAGGAACTTGGGGAGGCCCCTTTGGTGTGAGGTGACACCTGGGGACAAGGGGCTGGCAGTCACTGGGAGGAGTACCCATGCTGAGGTCGGCAGGCCTGAGCAGCGCTCTGCTCAATCCCATCAATCCGCCAGCTTGCCTGGGTCTCTGGGAATGTCTCCAGCGCCTGCCTAAGAAGCTCATAGTGGCACAGGGTGCCACCTTCCTTCCAACACTAAGCTCACTCCTTAGCCTGAGAAAAATAGAAGAGTCGCTTCCCCTGCAGGTCCTTTGCAACCCTGCTTGGCCAGGCCCACACGAGCCTCTGCAGGGGACCTTCTGTCTCACAAGCTGACTCCTCAGGTTACACCCACCTGCAGGCAGGGCTGAAGGACATTAAAAGTAGAATCCAAAGCATGTTACTTCAAAGGGAAGACGGAAGGGCAAGGGGTAGGAGAGAAGGTGCTTTGGCAAGGACAGAGCAAGAAGGGATTATCAATGGCCTGGAATGACCAGGGAGAAATCTCTTAAGGTGGTGAGACATGGGGATGAGCCAAGGACAGAGGCCCAGGTGCTCAGCATGTCTACGCCAACATGATTCCTGCAGCTAAAGGAGAAGGGCAAAGCATGTCTGAGCTGAGAGGCACCAAGTCCAGCACCTGTGGGAACAGGGCCCCATGATAGAAGTACACTGAGAAGATGCACAGACCTGCAAGCCTCAGTGCTGCTTGGTGGCTGTGCCACAGGCTAAGGTCAGCATGGGCAACATGTACCACAGCTTGAGCCCACCACTGGAAGGCCCGCCCACTGAGGAGAAGTCAGAGGTCACACACAATGAAGCAAGGTGGCCCAGGGCCCAGGACAAAGAGTTGTGATGGGAGAGTGCTCTGAGCCACCCCTCTCCCTTTAGGGTGCGGCTGCCTGAGGAAGGTGCTGGGACGAGAGCAGCAGGTCTGAGGCCACAAGTGAAAGCCGGCCTGGTCTTCCCTGACACGCTCTTGGTGTCTTGTGGGGTGGCAGGCTTGAGTCAGAGCAACCCCCTGGCTGAGGAGCACAGCACAAAGCCCCCACCAGAACTCCCTAGTGAGTGGCCAGGAGAAGCGAAACCTAGGCCAAGCCAGGGAGGTGGGGGCGGCTGGTGGCAAACAAGGCCCAAGTCTCTCCGTCTCAGCGAGCCCCAGACCAGCGAATGCTAACACTGCAGGGGACAACCGACTGGGAGCAAACTGGGAGACTGAAGATGCAAAGGAAATTGATGTGGGCACGTTTCCTGCAGACTCCACCACTGTCCCAGCTCCCTTCCTGTTGTTTTCCTACCCTTGTTGAGGAAAATAAAGGCACAGAGTAGCTCTACTTATATGCAAGGTTACTTAATCTTTCATTACTGTCCAAAAGGTGACACTTGAAAAACACACCACTATAATAGACGGCAAAGAGAGCAGGAGATGCAGAAAAGGTGCTGCTGCTGTGTCTGCTGCCCCTTCTACTGAGTGGGGAGTGACAACGGGGCTGTGGGGACTCTGGGCCATGAGCTTGGTTCTGGCCTGAGCATGAAGCCTGATGCTTAAAGGGCCAAGTCACACCTCTCAATACACAGGGCAGAGATTTAGAAGCAGCAGTTTTGTGATTTTTGCTTTCAGAGAGTAAGGTGAAATACTTCAAATGCCAGAGCCACAAAAGTGGCTCATAATCTAGGAGGATAATAAAGGGCAGCATAAAAAGGGCTCAGCCATGTGGCTGCATAAAGCTTTGCATGACGCAACTCCTATCAGACGAGAGCTCTATCTGAGCCAGAGGAGCCGCGAACCAGGAAAGGGCAAAATCACATCTTAATGCCGTGGAGGGAGGACCCATTTAATTCCTCCATCCTTGTAATGTCCTCAGTTAATCAGCTCACCCTGCAGAAACCTGGTGCCCTTAAAATTCTCTGTTAGTGAACGTTTTAGTTATCACAGCAAGTTCCTGAGATGAGAGCATATGCATGACTAACAAACCTCTCACCTGGGAAAGCCCAAAGATGGGACAAGGTGTCTTAACATGAGCCTAACTCTTGCTGTGTCACTAGGCTGAAGGCAGTGATGGCACAGGGGTCACGGCAGCTTTCCTGCACATCCTCCCATGGTCACTGGAGAGAGCGGAGCCAGTGTCTCCCCCCAGGAGAGTTTGAGAGCTATGTTGCTACACCTGGGATGGGATCCACCTGGAACCCAACAGATTCCTTCAGCTCAGCAAACCTTTAGGTGAGGGTCCACTGCATCCAAGGCCAGGTCAGGGTTGTGGGGAGATACCAGTGAATGAGCCAGGACTCAATCGCAGTCTGACTATGGGGAGGACACCCATTCCCTGGGTCAGATGCTTTTATGGAAAAGCAAGAGGCTGGATCAGCTCGCAGATGGTTGTGGGCCTGCAACCCCTCCTGAAGTGTGAGAACAGGCAGAACAGACAAAACAGAACCCAGAGAGGCTGATTCACAGAGTATGGGCTTTACTGTCTGGGAAACCTAACAACACAAGTGGTCATGGGGCAGTGGTGCTGAAAAGACAGCAGCACCTGAACCCGACCGAGGACGCGCTGAGCTTTCTCTGCCTTGGTTCCAATGGAGAAATGCAGTTGTTTATCCTGGGAGCATTCTATCCTTTTGCTCTGGTGTTTGCTTTCTCCTAAGGAAAGTGAAACCAAGTGAACCAACAACATACAAAGAAAAACAAAACTCCAAACTCGAGGTCATGGAGAATTGGAACCCTCATACATCGCTGGTGGAGTGTAAGATGGTGCAGCCATTTTGGAAGGTGATTTGGACGCTCCTCAAAATGTTAAACACAGAGTTACTATGTAAGCCAGCCATTCCACTCCTAAGTGTGTACCCAAAAGAACTGGAAACATATGTCCATGCAAAAACTTGTACATGGATGTTCAGAGCAGCATTATTCACAATAGCCAAAAACTGGAAACAACTCAAATATCCATTAACTGCTGAACGGATAAATAAAATGTGGAATATCTAACAATGGAATATATATATTTTTAATTATTATTATTTTTTTTGGTGAGGAAGATTAGCCCCCATCTAACATCTGTTGCCAATCCTCCTCTTTCTGCTGAGGAATATTGGCCCTAGGCTAACATCTGTGCCCATCTCCCTCTACCTTGTATGTGGGACACCACCACAGCATAGCTTGATGAGCAGTGCATTGGTCCATGTCCAGGATCTGAACCCACGAACCCCGGACTGCCAAAGCGGAGTGTGCCAACTTAACTGCTACACCACCAGGCCGGCCCCTAACAATGGAATATTATTTGTCAATAGAAAGGAATGATGGACTGATATATGCTACAACATGGATGACTCTAGAAAATGTTCTGCTAAGTGAAAGAAGCCAGTCATGGAAGATCACATATTGTATGATTCTGTCTGTCTGAAATATCCAGAACAGGAGAATCCATAGAGACAGAAAGTAGATTAGTGGTTGCCAGGAGCTGAGGTGAGATTCGGGGAGATGGGAAGTGAATGTGAAAGGGTCTGGGGCTTCTTCTGGGGTGATGAAAATCTTTTAAAAATTGACTGTGGTGATAGTTGCACAATTCTTTCAAAATGCTAAAAACCACTGACTTGTAAGTTAAATGTATGGATTGCATGGTATGTGAATTATATCTCCATAAAGCTGTAACAACAAAAACAATCCTAAACCCCTTTTCTTAGGAGGCCCTAAACAAATAGGAATTTAAGAGAATGTTTTAATATGTGAATCAGCTTTAGGACTGTCACAAACAGCCTGGACTGGCCTCTCCAGGTCTTCCCTGTCTCACTCACATGTTTCTATTTAGTCAAGTCCATTTTTGTCCTAATGCAAACAACTAGAATGCTGGGAAAAATAGATGAAAAAATAGTTTTCAGACACAAAAAAGGACTGTGATCCAAGAGAAGGGAAAAGATGAGTTGAGCTCCTGAACCCAAAGGCACTCTTTGGACCACAGTGCAGGAGGGGAGTCCCAAGCAGATTGTGTTGAATGTGCTGAGGTGAGGAGAGAAAGTTGGGAGTTTGAGAGGTTGAGGTGGCTGGAATTTGCAGGCCAGAACACTGGAAAGGAGGGAGCTCTGCAAAGAAAGAGCTCTGGAAATCTGTGGAGGAGCCTCAAGTCCACTTCTGAACACTAAGTGGCACACACACAGGGTGAAAGCTCTAGCAGATGGGTAAAATGACAGGGGAGTGTGAGCTGGCCCATTCCCAGAGCTTGCGCAGGGCTGGAAGATGTCGAGCGTAGCCCAGCCATTGTGGAGGGCTCTCGCTCAACACCAAGGCTTTCAGTACAGACTTCAGAAAGGTCACCAAAGAGTAAAAGCTACTCTAAATTCACCCTAAAAACCTTAACTTGAAAAGGACCAAGTAAGGATGCATATACCTTACCTATCTGCCAGAACAAAGTGCTAGTCTTTTTGAAGGAAGATGACAAAATACAGACACTCAACATGAAATACACAATGTCCAGCCTCTAATCAAAAATTATTGGACATATGAAAAAGTAGGCACATGTGGCCCATAACTAAGAGAAAAATTAAATACAAATAGACCCAGAAATTAGAGATGATGGAATTTTCAGAAGATAACCTTAAGACAGCTATTATAAATGTGCATAAGGATCTAAAGTAAAACTTGAACACAATGAGGAAAGAGATATAAAAAAGAACCAATGGAAATTCTGGACACAAAAGACATGAAAAATTCATTGAATAGCATCAACTGAAAACTGTGAAGTGCGGAAGGAAAGATAAATGAACTTAAGGACACAACAACAGAATTCCAAACTTAAGCACAAAGAGAAAAAAGACTGAAAAACAAAACCAAAAAGAGATCCTTCATAACCTCATTAGCAACATTAGGGAGTATGTGGAACTGGAGGTGCTAGAAGTAGAGGACAGAGAGACAAAAACCAAAAAATGATGTGAAGAAGTAGTGACAAAAAATGTTCCCAAACTGATGAAAATGATAAACTCACAGATGCAATCGGGTCAATGAATCCCAAGTAAGAAAAACACAAAAGAAAACCATGTGAAAGCACGTCAGAATCAAACTGCTAAAACCACCAATACAATCTTAAAAGCAACCAGGAGAAAAATATTCATCAGGTAGAAGAGTAGAGATAAAGATTATTACAGACTTCCAATCAGCAACGATAGGAGCCAGGAGACAATGGAAGGGCATCTTTAAGGTGCTGACTGGAAGTGAAACTGTCAACCTCGAGTTCCACACACTGTAAACATATCGCACATCCAGCAGAAATAACCTTTAATAACGAAGATGAAATAAATAATTTTTCAGACTAATTAAAGCTGAGAGAATCTGTAGTAGTAGACCAGCAGTAACAGGTACTTCTGCTTTCTGGAGGTTTCTTTTCATTTTATTTAATTTATTGATGTAACATTGGTTTATAACATTATATAAGTTTCAGGTGTACATCATTATATTTCGATTTCCGTGTAGATTACACCATGTTCACCACCCAAAGACTAATTACCATCTATCACCATCCACATGTAAGAATCACCTCTTTCACCCTCCTCCCTCCCCCCTTCCCCTCTGGTAACCCCCAATCCAATCTCTGTCTCTATGTGTGTGTTTGTTGCTGTTTTTATCTTCTATTTATGAGTGAGATCATCTGGGATCTGAACCTGTGAAACCCCTGGCCGCCGAAGTGGAGTGCGCAAACTTAACCACTATGCCACTGGGCCAGCCCTCAAAACATTTCATATCTTACCTGGATGTTGTCGAACTTGAGGCCTGGCATGGTGAGGTTCTCCTTGTCTATGAACACTGTGCTGTACTGCTGGGTTGCTACTGAAATCAAGACGTCCCTGGTCCCCTCCCCAGGGAGCCAGGCGTCACTTCTCCGGTCCATCTCGCTCATGCTCAGGGCGGTGGCAAAGGGGTCCTCGCTCCCTGCAAACACAGCCTGGATCTGTGAAAATGGTTTTGGAGACTGAGGAATTTCTACAGAAGCTGTGGAAACACCGGATTCTGATCTTTCAATCCCTGGGGAATAAGAAGGGTCAGCAGAACCTGGGGATTTTTCTCCCACCGGGGTAGCGAGGGCAGACAGTTTTTCTGGAACTGAAGAGCCTGCGTTGGGATTACTGACGGAAATGAAATTAGAAGTTGTGAAGGAATCAAAAAAGTCTGAGGCCAAGGAATTAGTGTTGGTTGTATCTCCAAAAAATTTACTCAGGCTGGGGCTTGGCTGGACCACCTGAGGAGGGGTCTTGGCTGCCGCCTCACTTGTGCCACTGAAACTAGGAGATTTCACCATCTGAGACTCGAAGCCGTCCCGCAGAAACAGGGGTGGCTGGGAGCGTGTGGGCTGTGCCTGGCTGAAGATGGTACACACAGGTACCGGCTCATCTTTGGGAGAGGACTGTCTGGAAGACAGCTTCGATGACAGCCCCTCTGGGGGAGTGTCTTTATCCCTGGGGCCCAAGCCCTCTACACCTTGGTCTTCAGAGGCAGGCACACCTCTTACTTCTTCTTGCTCTGGGTCTTCCTTCAATGACGCTCTGTCAGGGGTCATGTCGGAGATGTCTTTAGGTGTTTCCTCTCCCTCACTTCCACTGTCATTACTCAGAGTGTCAGCTGCTCCTTTATCTACGATATTTTCCAGGCTGTGATCAGTGCTGCCCTCTGCAGGTTCTGAGACATCCTGCAAACAAGCAAGGTCAGCCGCATCATCCTCGCTATTATTAGGAGAGTCAGAAATGAGCACACTCTCCATCATGTGCTCATTAAGCTTATCTATGAAATTATTAGAATCTTCTGATATGGTCTCATTCTCTTCAGACTCGAACTCATCTCCACCAAGGTCAATGGTTTCCTCATGATAAAGAAGCTGCCCCTGTTCTTCCTGAGGCACCTGCTGAGTGATGCTCTCTGCTCGCCCCTCAGGGGGTCGGGACTCAGACATGCTCTGATTAGCACCTGTAGCACTCTCCATGGTCACCTGAAACAGACAAACGTAAGTCAACCTCGTCAGCTTTCTATCTCACTTACTATTAACCTGATTTTAACTCAATAAAACTTGTTTTAATTTATAAAAATGGTGAATACGTGTCATTTTAAGGTAAATACATGTCATTATACATTTGCCCAAACCCATAGGATGCACAACACCAAGCATGAACCCTAATAGAGACTATGGATTCTGGGTGATGATCATGTGTCAACGTAGATTCATCAATTGTAACAAATGTGCCACTCCAGTGGGGGATGTTGATAATGGGGGAGACAGAGGCTATATGGGAAATCTCTGTACCTTCAGCTCGATTTTGCAGTGAACCTAAAATTGCTCTAAAAAATAAACGTCTATTTAAAAAATGTTTATTAGCTATATATTCAAATGGTTCAAAATTCAAAAGACTCCATTTCTCCAGCCATTTATTTATTATTGTGGTAAAGGACAGATAACATAAAATTTACCATCTTAATCACTCTTTTTTAGGCATTCTTTTTTTTTTTTTTTTTTGCAGGGAAAGACTCACTCTGAGCTAACATCTGTTACCAATCTTCCTCTTTTTTTTTTTTTTGGCCTCCTCAAAGCCCCAGGGCATGGTCATATATCCAAGCTGTAAGTCCTTCTAGTTCTTCTACGTGAGCTGCTGCCACAGCATGGCTACTGACAGATGGGTGGTGTGGTTCTGCACCTGGGAAACGAACCCGGGCCGCTGAAGCAGTGAGAGTGCCAAACTTTAATCACTAGGCCATCAGGGCTGGCTCCTTAATCATTTTTTAGTGCACAGTTCAGTGGTATTAAGTACATTTGTATTGTTGTGCAAGCATCACCACCATCCATCTTGAGAACTCCTCATTCTTGCAAAACTGAAACTCTGTACTCCTTCAACAACTCCCCGTTCCCTCCTCACTCCCAGCCCCTGGCAACCACCATTCTACTTTATGACTCTATGAATTTGACTCCTCTAGGTACCTCATGTGAGAGGAATCACACAGTACTTGTCCTGCGTGTCTGGCTCATTTCACTCAGCATAATGTCCTCAAGCTTCACCCATGTTGTAGCATACGTCAGAATTTCCTTACTTTTTAAGGCAGAATAATATTTTATTGTATGTAGAAACCACACTTGCTCACCCATTTATCTGCTGATTGACACTTGGGTTGCTTCCACATTTTGGCTATTGGGAATACTGCTGCCACGAACACGGGTGAACAGATATCTCTGTGAGACCCTGCTTTCAATTCTTTTGGGTGTATACACAGAAGTGGGATTGCTGGATCATACAGTAATTCTATTTTTAATTTTTTGAGGAACCACCCAAACTATTTTCCATAGTGGTTATGCCATTTTACATTCCCACCAACAGGGCACAAGGCTTCTAATTTCTCCACGTCCTTGACAACACTTGTTATTTTCTGTCTTTTTGACAGTAGCCATCCTGATGGGTGTGAGGTCTCCAGCCTTTTAAACCCTACATACTCTTGAAGACTCACTCGAGGTCTCCTCTTTCTCATGAAGCCTTCCCAAGATGCTCCCACCTATAATCATCTCTTCATCTTCCCCTGAGCTTGTGATGTTGTTTGCTTAATTCTGGGAATTTGAGACAGTGAGACGGCATAAGTAAAAGAAACAGTAAGAAAGTGCAGGCATGCTCAGTGAGGCATGCTGATGGCTGACGCCCATGACAAGGAACAAGATGACGTCTATCGGCACTTACTCTGCAGCTGGCATTGTTCTAAGTCTTTCCTTACTTGAGCCTCAGAACAAGCCTACGATACAGCTGCTATCATTTCCTTCACTTTGCAGATGAGGAAACCGATGTTTAGAGACATTATGTGGCTTGCTCAAAATCACACAGCTAGTAAATTGAGAAACCAGGACAGTTAGAGCTGAAAAGTTGGGTTGACGCTGGCTGGTGGAGGCCACAGAATGAAACAAGGAGTTTGAACTCTAAAGAGTAGTTGCTCCTTTTCTTAAAGAACTTTTTTGAGCAAAAGTTACTGTATATAGTTCTCCTCTCATAGTGAACAAATTCAAGTTAAGGAAGCTAAGCCTATGACAAAAGATGAGTGTTTTTCCAGAAAAAACAATACCTTTTTGACCTTTAAAACCTATACTTAGCTGATCTCTAGATAAGATTACTTTTTCCTCACTGTCAACACTTTCGTCACAGTATTCCAAATTAGCTGTCCTTCCCTTTTATAGCCTGGACCACCCTGAGAACCAAAACAAGACTATTTTAAAGCAGATGATCAAGGTTCAACATTTGGAGAAGTTTCTTTTTCAGCACAGTCAGTTACTAATTTCTCATTTATTACATATTCATCTAATAATTATCAGTTATAAATGAGTCAAAAATACAACGAAAAGGAACAAAAGGGTTTTTTCTGTTACTGTTGCACAGTGAGCCCAGAGTGCAGGTGCCTCAGAAACACCACAGAGTGGAAGCGCCCCCACGTGTGAGGCTTTTCCCTCAGTCCCGCCGGGCAGGAAATGGAGCCTGGGTATGAGGCCCACAGAAAGAAGCACAACTTCACTGAACCTCTACCACAGCTGAACCAGACAGGCATCAACTGCCCCACTGCACAGATGAGGACGCTGCGGATCAGAGAAATAACGGGACGTCTGGAATCGGTTAGCAAATGACACAGCCAGGGATGGAATCTGGCTCTTCTGACTAAACCTCTGAGCACTGACATATCTGAGCCCCCAGCACAGGGCCTGGTTCCCAGGAGATACCAGCAACTACTGCTGGTTAACTGTTGGTTCTGAGCCCTTCTCAGAATAAAAAGTTCAGATTACAACTCCAGAAATTCCTATAGTATATTAACAGACAACTGCGGAATAATGTAGGCGATAAGAAAAGGTCCACTACACCTTTTACCTTCCTGTAAAAGTCCTTTACAGGAAAGGTAAAGACATCAGAACTGGCAAAATCACAGAGGGTTTTCTTTGTATGTGGAGCAAAGTCTACTCTTAAAATAAGCAGAAATATGGAGCCGGCCCCGTGGCATAGCAGTTAAGTTCGCATGTTCCACTTCTGGCAGCCCAGGGTTCGCAGGTTCGGATCCCGGGCGCAGACCTACACATCGTTTATCAAGCCATGCTGTGGCAGGCGTCCCATATAAAGTAGAGGAAGATGGGCATGGATGTTAGCCCAGGGCCAATCTTTCTCAGCAAAAAGAGGAGGATTGGCAAAGGATGTTAGCTCAGGGCTAGTCTTCCTCACACACTCACACACACACACACACACAATAAGCAGAAATACCTGCCAGTTGAGGTTAATTTGCATGTATTAGAAGATACTCACAGAAAGATGGGCTAAAACAGGGGCACCTAGGAAAGACTGTCCACAGATGATCACAAGACACTGGAATAAGAGAAGGTAATCACTGTGCAAGACCCACTCAGTATGAGGATTGATGGTCAATGCAAGAAAGAACTGCTGCAGCAATACTTAAAGAAACCCAGGTGAAAATGATGATTTTCTTTTTTTTTGCCTATGAAATAGGCAAAGACTTTTAGAAGTGACAGTTTTTAGGAATTTTGGGGAAACTTATTTATTAATAGTGGGAATGTAATTTTTCTGCAAACAGCTAGACAAAGGATAAACTCTCTGACACTGCAATTCTGTGCTTACCAACTTACCTAAAATAAATTTTT
Organism: Tapirus indicus; assembly: GCA_031878705.1. Classification (NCBI taxonomy): domain Eukaryota; kingdom Metazoa; phylum Chordata; class Mammalia; order Perissodactyla; family Tapiridae; genus Tapirus; species Tapirus indicus. The sequence goes on along the minus strand of CM062923.1, from coordinate 2,806,220 downwards.
AAAGAAATCATCTTCTGAAAGGAAAAAAGCTTTAGTAAAGAGCAACATTCTTTCACGTCAGTGCTTGTTTGTAACTATGTTTTGATTGTCTTCAGAAACCTTGCTTCTAATCCAATTTAATTTAGAAAATAAACTTCTAGGGGCCGGCCCAGTGGCGCAGCGGTTTAGTCCGCGGTTGGCAGCCCGGGGTTCGCGGGTTCGGATCCCAGGCGCCCGCCGACGCACTGCCTGTCAGCCATGCCGTGGCGGCGTCCCGTACAAAGTAGAGGAAGGTGGGCACGGATGTTAGCCCAGGGCCTGTCTTCCTCAGCAAAAAGAGGAAGATTAGCAACAGACGTTAGCTCAGGGCTGGTCTTCCTCACACACACACACAAAAAGAATAGATAATCCTAATAAATATGTTGCTTTTCACTTTAAAAAAAAAAAAGAAAATAAACTTCTATATTTTCCCAGTGATAAAATTTACAAAGATGCTGCCCAATCCAGAGTAAAAATTATAGTTAATCTCCATTTCTGAATAGAAACTACAAATTTATTAAAAACTACTGCAGGGGCCGGCCCGGTGGCGCAGCGGTTTAGTCCGCGCTTGGCAGGCTGGGGTTCGTGAGTTCGGATCCCGGGCGCCCGCCGATGCACTGCCTGTCGGCCATGCGGTGGCGGCGTCCCATATAAAGTAGAGGAAGATGGGCACGGATGTTAGCCCAGGGCCAGTCTTCCTCAGCAAAAAGGGGAGGATTGGCAACGGATGTTAGCTCAGGGCTGGTCTTCCTCACCAAAAAAAAAAAAAAACTACTGCCAAAGAACTGGACTGAAATGTCCTGCAAACCAGGAACCATTAGTCACTGGGTGCGACTGAGTCTTAGACATTGAATAACACAACATCACCCTGCTCTCAAGGAGCCAAAGTCAGGGAATGACAGAGAGAAGAAACAGTAACTGTAACACACACACACACTGAGGTAAGAAATACGACACACCCAACTCTGGATGGAAAGTGATAGCCTGTGAAAGCCACGTGTTTTCTTTCTTCTTTCACGAGAAGACCTTAGAAAGTTCCTGTTACTTTCCCCCTTCTCTTCTAAAGGTACACTTTCTATTAATAGTTTTGATTAAATATTGAGTGGATAAAAATGATATTTACAACCTATAATAGGGTGTATATTTATATAGGAATATATATATATATACATAATTAATTATATAAATATACACCCTAGTACCTACTTCCCTCCTCTTTTGGAGGTAATATTCTGAAATTTGTCATACTCTTGTATGTATTGTTTTTCTTTAATTTTCCAGGTTTATTTCCTCAAACAATGTTACTTAGATTTTTCAGTTTTTGAGTTATTTCCCTTCCCACTTTTAACCTTGAGATTCAACCTTGTAAGTGGCGTGAAGCTAGATTTCACTCATCTTTGCTGTTGATGATGCTCTCTTGCGTGATGGTGCCAAAACATATTATCTGTTCTACTGTTGATGGATCTTTGAGGTGCTTTTAGGTTTTTGGTACTACCGACAGTGCTCTTATGAACATTCTTGTACACACGTCCTGGTGTACAGGTGCAAATGTCTTCATATTATTAAAAGCGTGTGTGTGTACTGGGTCATAGAGAACACACCTCTTTATCTTTACTAGAGAATGCCAAGTTGCTTTACTACGTGGTTGCACCAATTTACAAACTTAGTAGCAATGGATAAGTATTCTTGTTCAACACACTCACCTACACTTGATAGTGTCAGCTTTCTTAATTAATATCAAGAATATACAAAAAATTCCTACAAATCAATATGACAATAAATGGCCCAACAGAAAAACAGACCAAAGATTTGTACAGGCTGAAAGGGATGCACATTTCACAAGCATGTATCCAATGAAATCAACAGCCATACATCTTCATTGTTTCAGGATGATTCCATTTTATACCTATGGTTGCGGTAAAATGAAGCATCTCTTTTCACTCTCCAAAGAGTCCTGGTTGAGACAATAAACAATCCCACTACCTACGTATCTTAGAGGAGCTCCTGCACACTGGCACCATAAGGTATGACTGTGAATGTTTATAAACAGCAAATCTAAACAAAATACCTCCCTTCCAAAGACCAAAAAATAAAAAATCTGGAAACTATTGCCACAGACAAAATAATAAATAAAAAAATAGCAATATACTCAAAACTGGAATATTTAAGCAGCAGTGAAAACGAACCCATTCCATATCTAATGCATCAATATGTTTGACTCTCACAAATCTAACTTTTCACAAAGAACAAGTAGAAAAATAAACAGTATGATTCTCTAAATAAAGTTCAAAAAAATATTTTGTTTTAGGAATACAAACCAAAAGCAAGGTGATGATAATACCCAATTCAGTTGGAGGAAGGGGTTGGAGGTGATGGCAAGGAAAGGAGGTTTGACTGGGGTGGGACCCATGAACAGTTTCAAAGCCTCTGGCAATGGTCCACATCTTATGCTGGTGGGAAAAGACTGGGTTGGGTTTGCACTTGATCTTTCTTCCATGTATATTACACGTAGTATCAGTTCTTGATTTGTGTATGACATAATCTTTACTCCTGTTCTTGGCTTAATAATTTTTCTTTTTTTTGAGGAAGACTAGCCCTGAGCTAACATCCGTTGCCAATCCTCCTCTTTTTTTCTGAGGAAGACTGGCCCTGGGCTAACATCCGTGCCCATCTTCCTCTACTTTATATGGGACGCCTGCCACAGCATGGCTTGATCAGCGGTGTGTCTGTCTGCACCCGGGATCCGGACCTGTGAAACCCTGGGCCGCTGAAGCTGAACGCACGAACTTAACCACTACGCCGCCGTGCCGGCCGCTGACTTAGTAACTTTTTACTAAACCATAAATATGATTATAAGCTTATGTCACCATCAAAATGCTAGCAAAGAAATCTGACTTTCTGTCCAGGTGAGTGCTTTGCACAATGAACTTAAAATTTTTTTAAATACTAACTTTAAGTGATTTAAATTCACTAAGAACAATTAAAAGTACAGCTATTCAGGTTCCTTTTCTGGATGTAAGATTTTGGAATTATCAATCTTTTACCAGATTGCAATAATATAACACTTTCACCACCTGAAAGTACTACGCCAGGTAGTGGAAATCTAATTAGCATATATTTACAAAAGAATACCTACTACAGATCAAGCATTTCACATGTATACCTTACTTAATCCTCAGGACCAACTTATAAAGTATTATTACCACCACTGTACAGCAGAGAAACCAAGTGATCTGCCCAAAGTCGCAGTGCAAAAAAAAAAAGTAGAAACTGTAGGTCCAAGGAAATGTTTCATTGGGGTTAAACTCTTTTGTAGTTGAGAGAAAAACTGACACTTTAGAACACATTGTTGAGCCTTATGCTTCTTTTTAAATAAATATGTTTTCACTCTTCCCAGTATATATATACTTTGCCGACCAGTTCTGTCCCGGACGTCGCTTTGCAAGGCATCAGCAGTGTCACACAGCCAACGTTTCCATAACCACTTAAACGCCTTTACACAAACCATCGCACCTGACCCTCGCAGTACCGAGTGTGGTCGGGCAGGTTACGCGAACGTCCCTCCGCATCAGCGTGAAGCAGGAAGAGAGACCCTCCTCTGCCAAGCGCCGGGGACCACCGCGCGGTGTGTCCGCCGCCGGCCGCCCCTGCAGGGCACGCACCGCGGCCCCGCCGCCGACGCCGGGCCGGGAGCGCTGCCGGGGGAGGAGCGGCCCGGAGAGGAGCCCCCGCCCCCGACAGCCCGGGCCCTGATCCTCACCTGCCACCAGCCCGCTGGGGCTGCGGAAGGGGTCACCCGCTGTCGTGACCAGGGTCCGCGGAGAAGGTAGAGGAAGCCGGGAAGGAGAGACTGGACGCTGCCCCCGCTGCGGCTTCTGCGCCTGCGCGCGCCGGTCCTCTGCGTGCCGGTTCCTGCGCATGCGCAGTGCAGGAGCCGGCCGCCCAGCGCGTTTCCGGTTCGTGTTGCGGTGGGCGGGGCTTGAGCCCCGAGGTGGGGCACAGGGGCGGGGAATGGGCGGGGAGTGGGCGGGGGAACCGAGAGGGAAATTTTTCTGACGTTCAGAGGCTGCAGGCAAACCTGTGGCAGAGGGGCAGGTGGAAGGGAGACGCTTAGGCTCTTTTGATTCCTGGCCAAAGTACCCAAGGAATACTTAATTTTAGAGATTTTTCTCTGTGCCTATATGTATTTTCTACTTTTCCTGCCATGCATCTGTGGTGTTTGTGTAATAATATCATTAACGATAAAGATGGTAGTAATAATAATATCAATAATAGGTGGGTGGGTTTAATCCAGCAGTATGAAGACCTGCATTCTGTTAGCTCTGCAACTTAACCTCGGGCAAAGGGAGCCGGTGAATAGGATGCTCATGTCAGTGCCTCTGCTTCCTAGATTTCCACCATAATCACCGAGGTCTCCTCATTCATCCAGCAGATATCCAGTGAGCCTTAACTGTGCCTGGCACAGCGCTGGGCGCTAGGATACAACTGACCAAAACCAGACCCGACCATTCCTGTCTTTTTTTTTTAAATGATTTTAAACTTTTAACTTATTTTTGACAAATAAAAATAGTATATATTTAAGGTGTACGATGTGAAGTTTTGATATATATATATATATACATTGTGAAATGATTACCACAATCGAACTAATTAACATAACCATCACTCCCACTCAGTTACCATTGTGTGTGTGTGTGTGTGTGTGTGTGTGTGTGTGTGTGGTGAGAACACTTGAGATGTCTGGAAAGTTTCAGGTACAGGGTAGTTATTATGAACTATAGTCAGATGCTGTACATTAGGTTTCCAGAACTTATTCATCTTATAATTGAAAGTTTGTATCCTTTGATCATTATCTCCACTTTTGCCCCACCTCTCAGCCTCTGGTAAACCATCACTCTACTGTTAAAATGAATTCAACCTTTTTTTTTCAGATTCCACGTGTAAGTGGAATCATGCAGTATTTGTCTGTGTCTGACTTATTTCACTAAGCAGAACGTCCCCCGTATCCGTCCACGTTGTTGCAAATGACAGGATTTCCTTCTTTTTTAAGGCTGAATAATATTCCATTGCGTGTGTATAGATTTTGTTTAGCCACTCATCTGTCTGTGGACACAAGTTGTTTCCATGCGTTGGCTACTGTGAATAATGCTGCAGTAAACATAAGGGTGCAGATATCTCTTCTAGATAGTGATTTTATTTCCTTTGGATCCTAGAAGTGGGATTGCTGGATTAAAATATAGTTCTATTTTTAATTTTTTGAGGAAACTCCATACTGTTTTCCATAGCGGCTGTACCAATTTACATTCCCACCAACAGTATATAAGGTTTACCATTCTCCACATCCTGCCAACACTTATCTTTTGACTTTTTGATAATAGCAATCTTAACAGGTATGAGGTGATATCTCATTGTGGTTTTAATTTGCATTCCCTGATGATTAGTGATGTTGAGCATCTTCTCATATACCTGTCCCAGTCTCTGCCACTTGTCATGATGACAGATTAAGCATAGATACAAAAGTTAAATAACCACACAGATAGAGTAGAGGTGTGTGGTCCTGGAACCCAGTGGAACCCAGATTAACGAAGGGCGTTCAGCTATGGCATTTTGGGATTCCATGCAATGTCATTCCTGTCTGCCAAAGGCACTGTCTAATGTCAAGGCAGGCACTTTGGGAGTACCGCCTAAGAGGGTCAACCTCTCCATCATGACAGTCCTTGGAGATCTCCGGGGAACCTAGAGTCTTCCCAGCAGATTCTCATTCAGAGTCAAATGCTGGTCAAATACTGCCAGCGGCGCAGTGCCCGGCATCCTTCATCAGCCAGCATTGGCAGTGCATCCTCTCGCTACGCACAGTGCTGGGCGCCTGCGGACGGGAATTAACACGACCCCTGACTTGAAGGAACCCGGGCTGAGCCAAGTTGAGTCCCACAGATCAGGCACGCATCCTAGCTCCCCATTTACTACCTCTGTGCCCTCAATCGTTACTGAATTTTGCAGCCTCTCCTCTGCAAAATGGAACTGTGGTCTCCTAGTTGTAAGGTTGGAGCGGAGAACTTGACGATAAAGAGCGTGTGAAGCGTTTGCCCCGGCGCTCGGGAAGGTACTAACGGTAACACAGGACAGAGTCAGAGCCTATGAGCGACTCCCTCTGGGACCATGGAGCAGCGAGGGCTCCAGGCGTGAGACACCCAAGCGGCCGGGATCTGCACCCCGGGGGCGGAGCGACAACCCGGGCGCGGCCGGGAGTGCCGTGTCCCCCGCCCACCGCCCCAGCTCCTCCTCTCCCGTCGGGTCCTCCTCTCTCGGAGCCAGCGGAGTTGAAAGCCCGGATGGGATCCAACTGAGCATGCTCACGAGCCCGGCGCCGCTGCCATTGGCTGCCAGCGAGTAGCGTATTGATGACGCGTCAGGAAAACACAGGAAGTGAGCCCTACGGGAGCCGGGGTGGGCCAGAAAGAACCCGGGTTCAGCGCCGCCTGGCCCGGAGGGAATGAATGGGCGCTGAGCCGGGGGCGCGCCTGCTCTAGGGACCGACTTAGGAGTGTGAGCGGCCGCAGCATGGAGGACGATGCGCCGGTGATCTACGGGTTGGAGTTCCAGGTGGGTCCCAGGAGGGCCCCACGGCGTCCCGCCGTTTGCAGAGCGAGGCCCGCGCGGGTCCCCGGTTCCCTCTGTACAGCTGAGGACGCTGAGTCTTCGGGGCTAAAGGGCCTGGTCATCCAGGACGGGCTGGGGTCCTGCGTGACATCACTTGGTCATCCAGGACGGGCCGGGGTGACACAGGGTGGGTGCATCTCTCCTTAAGAAATGCCCTAAATAACCCAGAGGGTTTGATCTTCAGTGTTGGATCTTTGAGGTAACTAAAATGTTATTTCCTGGGATTTGACAAATCGATGGAGTGGATCCTTGCCTTGGGCGTCAGTATTTTATCTGAATTTCTTCTTTATCTTAAAAGAAGTAGCTGATTTTTGTAGTTCTTTACTTTAGACAACTCCGTGAGCCCCAACTTTCTTGAATTTGAAGAACCATCACTGCAGTAAACATAAAAAGAACTGAAAATTATAGTGGAGGTTTGGTTTCAGTGACGCTCAAATAGCTGTGGAGAACAGTTTAAGTTAGAAGATGGGGATCTGATTATTGACCATTGACTGAGGATAATGAGGTTTGGAGAGGAAAGTGAGGTACTACTACAGCAAATAAGAGGCAGAAGAGCAGCATAAAGGGGTCATTAAAATAAGAAAATGCTGAGCACATTAGTGTTTATGGAGCATTTTGATATCAAATGACTGCCATCTTTGAACTCATGGGAAGGGATTTTGGACTTGTGTTCACGATTTTGGTTCTTTTTACTTGTGTATATTTAAAATTTTTTAAAAACCCAAGTAGTTCTTATAAGTTGTTTAAGAATTCAAATTGCTGAAAATCTGATTAAAATCAGCAGGCTCTAAACTCTCCTTTTCCATCTTATCTGATTCCCTGAGAACAACCACTTTCAACTTTTTAAAAATGGTTTCTTCTAGTCTTTACCTTACCTGCTTTTATTTCTTGCACATAATCTGGTGACTGAATGTCAGGTGACATGAGGATTTTTGGCTTTTTTTACACTCTCCCCTTGCCTTCCTTTAGACTCCCAGTATAGTTATATCACAAATTTTTGCCAAATCCATATTCAGGGTTTTCGTTTTTCTAATTGTATAAATGTTGTTGATTGCTGATTCAAGTAGGGTACTATGATTTATTTTTTTTCTTGCACAACTTTTCATTTTTCCCATAGTTGTTAAATGTTTCCTTTTTTTGTGGTTTAGTTTTCCTTGTATCGTATTGGTGAGCCTTGACATTCCTATCACAGCTCTGTAGATGCTGTGTGATATGCTTTTCCGTGAGACTGACCCGTCAGGTTACCCATCAGTTCTGTTGTTTCCTTTTCCTGGAAACATCCCTCCTAGGGCCCCCTCCCCTCCCTTCTTGCTCCAGTTGGATCTGCTTTCTCACAAAACCTCTAACCCAGCTTTCATCCTGTGTGGGGTTTTGTTTTTTGCTTTATTTTGGTAGATTTTTCTTAGTAGATAGTATGTGACAGTCATATGACAGGGCATTTAATTGTCACAACAGCCCTGGGAGTAGGAATTTTTCTTTCCCATTTAAAAATTGAGGACACTTGGGTTTAGAGCACCGAAACCTCTTGTGGTTCTTAGAGAAGCTGGTTCAGGCCTGGGTTCCTCCCAACCAGTGCTCTTTGCTTTGCGAGGCCTTTTGTTCAAAACAAGACACCCTGGCTCCTGCGTGTTTAGGTCCTCATTTATAGTATCGATGCTATATAGTCAGAAGCAGACGTTCAAGAGCAGGCCACCCCTTCCTCTCAGTGCACAGCAGGGCTGAGAAAGACGTCTTAGTTCTCTTCTGTCCCCTGGAAGGTGCGTAATGCCTGTTTGCTGGATCACTGAATCAGTCCAGGTAATTGGAAGGTGGGGAGCAGGGTGACCTAAACCAAGATCCGGCTGCCATCTTGGTCACAAGCAGTACCCAGGTGCTGTTTAGGTGTTGCCCCTCCAGGCGCACACCTGACTCAGAACTGTGCTCCTCTGCCTGTGTCTGGGGGGTGTCATCACCTGCGTCCTCTTCAGCGTCTTCTCTCAGCTCTGATCTTCTCCCTTTCAGTCTTCTTCTTGTAGTATGCTTTTGGATTATAGATGTTTCCGAGTTTTATTGAAGACATAGTTTATATTTCTGCTTTTCATTGTCCTTCTTGCTTTGTATGATTCCCTAGAGTTTGGGAAGAGTAATGATTTTTCAGGACACACCATGTAATTCAGCACATAGCCCTAGTGATATGAATCAGGCACCTGACAGGGATTGATCTTCAACTGAATGTCATACTTTTGCCTAAACAGTTAAAGGAAATAGATATGAATGTTTTCCTGGGAAATAGCAAGGCTTAGGAGAAGCCCAGAGAGTTCAACCAAGTGAAATAAAAGTATAACTTCAATTTGTAGAATTTTTTTTTTTTTTTGTGTGAGGAAGACCAGCCCTGAGCTACCAGCCCTGAGCTAACATCCATCGCCAATCCTCCTCTTTTTGCTGAGGAAGACTGGCCCTGGGCTAACATCCGTGCCCATCTTTCTCTATTTTATATGGGACGCCGCCATGGCGTGGCTGACAGGCAGTGCGTCGGCGGGCGCCCGGGATCCGAACCTGCGAACCCCGGGCTGCCAAGCGCGGACTAAACCGCTGCGCCACCGGGCGACCCCAATTTGGAGAATATTTTGATGCTTTCTTTTTATTATCATTTGTTTATGTTGTGGATTTAGTTAGAAACCTCAGACTTGTTTTTGGCTCAAGCTTACTCACTTGGTCTTCTCTTTTATTTTTCTCCTTTAAAAACTATGTGGCTCAGGATGGATGTACATGTCTGTATGTGTGTATATATATGATTTATGTGTGTCCCTCTAAAGCGCAGTTTTCTCTTCTGAGTGTTCCACTTTGTTACCCCACGTCCTCTGTGCTGTTTCTAAGTCTGTGTGTGTTTCCGTTTTCGTGGCCTGGAGGATCAAGGGCATGGCATTCCTATCATATTTGCTTTGCAAGATGATGGCTGAAAATCTGTTTACATTAATAAGACCCGGAATACTATCATTTCCTGGGTGAATTTTAGGACTCTTTTTCTTAAAGGGAGAAGAATTATTTTACAGGGCTAACAGTAACTGTGATCAAATAGAAAATGGATTTGCTGCTTCCAAGCTGGTGCACGAAGACATTGCATTTAACAGTGACAAATTTAAGCACAAAGCCATCTTGTAGTTTCATTTTATAGATTTGTTGCATATTCAGATATTGTATACATTATTCTTTATTAATTATTATGATCTTTATTATAAATATTTATCCAGAATTGTTTGTCTCCTGGAAGCTTATTTCTTTGAACCTTTGATATTCAGAAGACCTTGTTTAGTTGTGAGGGCCAACAGTTGTTTACCAGACACCCCGAGGGACCCCTGTGCCAGCACTAAGGGTGTATGGGGGGAATGCGACTTCAGCTCTGGTGGCATGGGGCACACTTAGGTAGGAGAGGCAGGCATGTGACTTAGAATGACCAGCACTGTGGATGGGACAGTGGAGGTGTGGACAGAGTGGGGACGTGTCCTGTGGCTCCCGTTTAAACCCAGTACTGCCCTTCTTAGAAGTTAAGGATGTGTGCTCGGCCAGGCCAGAAGGCACCATGTGGGTTTCAAGACTGGTGAAAATGATGACTTTCCCTGGAATTGCCACCAGGCTAGTCAGCCAGCAGTGGAAATTATGGGAGCCACATAGAGGTGGGAGTGAGTGAGAGGGCGGCCTCCTGGCACCTGCCCAGTATTCTGGGAGGTTCACCTGGAGTCTTGTGGTCAGTACAGCCAGGGGAGAGGAGCAGGGTGGGGGCTTGTTGCCTTTATACTGTCAGCCGGCAGAGGGAAGGGCCAGTCAGCGCTCGGGTCTGCCTGCTGCCAGGTCAGGATGTTCGTGTCATCAGGCTCACCTCGGGAGGGCTCATGGTGTTTATCTGTTAGGAGCTTCACAATCAGAGACAGATATTCAGTTTTTCAAATGCTTTTAGTGTCCATGGAGCTGATCATACAATCATGTGATTTTTCTCTCTTGATCTCCTTGGTCAGTTATAGTCCTAACTTTCTAAATGTTAGAATTCCATTCGATCATGAAATGGGACTCTGCTGGGTTCTGTTAAATCTTTTACTTAGAACTTTTCCACTGATATTTATAATGTAATTTTCTGTGTATTTTTGTGCTCGAGTTTTGTTATCCATGTTGTGCTGGCCGCATGCAAAGCATTGGGGAGGCTTCCTCCTGTTTCCGTGCCGAAATGACCTGAGCGTATTGGCGTTGCCTGTTCCGAAGGCTTGGTGCTCTCCCAACACTGGCTTTCCGATTGATGGTAACTGGTTGTTCAGATTTCTTGTTTTCTTTTGAGATGAGCTTTGGTAGTTTAGATTCTCCTAGGAAATTCATTCATTTACTCAACTGACAGTGCCAGGCAGTACTCTGTGCCCCTGGAGTAGGAAGAGGAGGAAACAGGCACATCCTGACCGTCCTCGATGGGCGCACCCGGACGCACAGGGAGGCGTGCGTGCAGAGCGGAGGCGTCTCAGAGCTGAAGAGAACAGTGTTTTAGGTGGTTCTTTTTTCAACCTCATCAGTTGGGTGCTTGGTTTATTTGTTTTCATTCTTTTTTATTAATACAGCACTTAGATCCATGAATTTTTTTCTGAACACTGACTTCTTGATTTTACCGTTTTCCGGATACCCTGCAGTTATGAATTTGATTTCTTTGTTGCGAGACCTTCCTTGGCCCTGACCTGCTCCGCTGTGCGGTCAGGGTGGCTGTCCGGGTGTCCTTCCCACAGTAGTTCTGTCTTCATTTCCAGGAGCTCCGCAGCTCGGACTCCGTCCTCAGGCTGTCCGGCCTCCTCTTCTCTAAGCTGGGCTGTCATTTGTTCCCTTTTTCTTTCTGTTCTTTGCTTCTCTCTCCTTTCTGAAGAGGTGATTGCTACGTTAAGTTTTATCCCTGTGCCAATGCGTATCCTCACAGTTTTTAGCTCTCCTGTGGCCACATCTTCTGTTAGGGTTGCATCTTCTGATGTCTTTTCCTATTTTTCCTGCCTCCCTGTTCCTCATGCTGCCTTTGCAGGGCTCCTGTGCTGGCTCCTTCCATCAGGGCCTTTTCCTGAGGGAGCCCTCTTGGCCAGCTCACTGCAGGGTCTGTACGTGGAGTCAGGCCAGTCCCACACCCCAGGCTGGCAGGGATTCTTGAGACACAGGGTTTTGTTTGTGATAAGTTCTTCAGCTGTCACTCATCCTGAGGCAGAGGAGATGGGCAGCGGTGGCCGCCCGCAACGCGGCATCCCTCCTCTGCTCCCTGGAGCCATAGACTGCTTCCTGAGGAGACACCAGTGGGTCCTGCCTACCCTGTTCCTGTTCTTACCAAGTGTGTGCAGGGGTGCTTGCAGCCAGTCCGAGAGCCTGTTCCCGTTCTCCTGTCCAGGGGGTACCTGGTGTTGCCCTCCAGGTGCACACCTGACTCAGAACTGTGCTCCTCTGCCTGTGTCTGGGGGTGTCACTACCTGTATCCTCTTCAGCATCTTCTTTCAGCTCTGATCTTCTCCATCTTTGAGTCTTCTTCTTGTAGTGTGCTTTGGATTATAGATGGTTCCAAGTTTCATTGAAGACAGAGTTTGTGTTTCTGCTTTTCATTCTCCTTCTAGCTTTTGTATGATTTCCTAGAGTTTGGGAAGAGAGAAATGAATTGTTAGCCTACTGTTTGAAAACCTGAGGTCCAGATTGACTTGATGAGGTGGCAGGGTGGAGGATGAACTGGAATATAGAGATTCACATCAGGAAAGTTGGTTAAGAGGTTGTGAAAATATGATTTAAGCAAGGAATGGGGGGAGGGTGGCAGGGGGATGGAGAGGAGATATGGAAGGCCCAGCATGCACAGTTATTGGATAGGATGGGTTAGGACAGGAGGGAGTCATGGGCCTTGTTAGCTGGAAGGGTGAGCAAGTCTGCGGAGTAGGACTCAGGATCAGTTTGTTTAGGCAGCACTGCTTAGAGCTGGTTAGTGGGCACGAGATTAACATTTGCAAATCATCAGCCCAGTTGTGACAGTGATGCCTGTGGGAAAGGGAGCTTGCCTAGGAAGAAAGTGCAGACCCAGAAGAGTCAGGATAGGCCTGCAGAAGCGAACCCACAGCTTGAGGAGGGAGCAGGGAGAGGGCTGGAAGGGGTGATGAGACATAAAGGGGTCCTCCAGGAAAAGGGAAGGAGGAGTCTTGTATCAGGGGAATCTGGAGCCCCAGTCGGGGGCTGGAGGCAGGCTCTCGGGTCTGACGGCTGTGACCGGGGCTGTTGGGAAGGCTGTGCCATGGGGTGGCAGAGGCGAGGAATTGGTGGCATTGAGGAAGGCTTTCTCTATCTATGTCACCATTAAGTTTGGCAGTGAATGGAAGAACAAAGATATAGTAGTAGCTTGAGAGGCAAATGAGTCAGGGTAAGATATTTTCGCAGGATAAGGGGAAATGTGAGCTGCTTTTCCCATTAAGGGGAAGAAGCCAGAGAAGAGGAGAGGGAAAGGGAAGCGCGAGGGCTCAGGGGTTTCTTGTGCTGCAGGTCAGCCGGGAGCCAGGGAGCACTCCTTCTCCAGGCAGGAGGCCCTGATGGCTTGTTTCCCTGCTGAAGTGTGAGGTGAGTTTTTTGCTGAAAGGTAGTCTGGGTTGCACTTGGGTCTTGAGAAGAGATGGCAGACAGCATCTGCCACAGACAGTCAAAGCGGAGTGGGTGAGGGACAGGCAACAGCCCCTGGAGGGCTGAAAGGCCAGCATCTGGCCTATGGGAGTGACCGTGTGAACGAGTGAATGCGTGATCGTGTGCCTTACAGCTTTGGGGCCTCAGAAGCATAGTGTCATTACCACAATTCTCTGTGAGTAACTCGGAGGTTGTTTTTCTTTTAACGCACTCCAGACCTTTGACCGTTCTTCGGGTGTGGGAGATGAGAACTAGGTATTTAGTGGGCACAGAATAAAGAAGTTGGGACTTTCCCTCCTTTTCCTTCTTTCTTCTCTTTTTTTTTTTTAAGGAAAGAATGTGTTAGAACCCTGGGGAGGTGATCTGCTCTGCGAAGACAGTGATTTAGGTGATGTCTTCAGCTTACTGGTGTGTCATCCTCGTGATTTGGGGGCAGCTCTTGGTAAAGAGGTTGTTTCTGGAGGGAGATTGCTTACTGTAGGAGGTTAAACTGACCGTGGGTCTCTCTTGCCTAAAGCAGAAGTCCTCTCTGCCCGCTCTCCTAGTGTGGCCTTCAACTCGTCTGGAGTGTGGCTCTTGATGGGGAGAATTTGATGAAGACCTGTAGCTGAGTACAGTCTGCCCCCGGTTACCTACTTACTCAATCTAATGAGCAAATGAGCACGGATTTGCATTTCCTGGGGGATTTGGTACACTCAGTTAATACTCCTCGGAAGTGATGCCTCTGCCTCCTGTAACAGGGTAGAACTCGTCTTAAGGTTTCTGGTGATTCTTCCCTGCCATTACCTTGACTGCTCAGCATCTCCAGTTGCCTCTTCCTGGTTTGGTTCACTTCGTGGTGGTGGTAGACTAGAAAGACAGCTCTGAAGAAAACACCACAGCCTTTCTTTTTGAGAGCAGGGGAGAACACATGGAATTGTGATAAAATGACCCATGTTCTATCGACCCAATATGTAAATCTCTTACTGTGTTGTCAGGTCCCTGCGTCACCATCGTAGAAAGAGAACTGGACCTAAGGCTGGATCTGCGTTCTTCTTCCTCCCTAGGAGCTTTGTGACCGCGGCTAAGTCATCTACCCTCTCTGGTCCTCAGTGCCTTTATCTTCCAAGTGGGAATAATATTGTCCATCCTGTCTTCCTGTCCACTTCAACTGATTTATGGGGATGAACCAAGATATGAAATACGTGGAAATGTTTTGTGACCCATTATACTATAAAAATTTGATGTTATTATGGTGGGGTCATTAGAACACCTCAAAACCATTGTTATGACTCAACTTAGGTCATTTTATCATTTGCCTGATCAAAGTGGCACAGTTACAGACATTCGTATACATCTGTCACCCAAATGGCCAGAGTTAAAGTATTTTTGTAATTTACCCAATAAATGTACTAGAAAGGGCTTAAAAGTTTATGAGATTTCACTGTAATTTTTAAAGATGCAGTTTAAGTTTTTTTATGAGAATGATTTTCCTCCTCAATTTTCATAAAAGTGTCTTTTCTTGTGTGAGATGGAACAAGGTAGTTTCAAATTTGTGGCGCTTTTCTAAAACTGTGCAGCTTTCCTCTCTGACATGGATGATCTGTTCAGACTTTTGGCATGTTTACCATTATTCCTCCCCAGGCATGCAATTCTTGGCTCTATAAATTGCTTTAGGATAAAGCAAACTGAATGCCGGTTCATTATCGGCACACAAGTAGCTTCTCCATCTCTGAATTACTCTTATTTTTCAGTCTGGTAGCCACTGATAGAATTTACTTCTTTTTGGTTTTCTTTTATTTTAAAGTGATGGCATTTAATCCTGCCTTCTATCTAAGGTTGAGCTTGTGGGTGCATTTGGATAGATGTTAATTTGCTGAAATATGGTCTGTGCCAGTGTTTTTGATGCTTAATCATTTACCATCTTGCTTTTTTGGCACCTGGTCCCTTCTCTCCTAACGCGAGTCTGTTTCTTGAGGGCAGGGCCTCTGTCTTACACCTCTGTGGTGCTCTGCACAGCACTACCACCGTGCAGGGGTATAGTCAACTCTTGATTACTGACTTGAAGCAGAGAGAGGTCTTTTTTTTTTTTGTGAGGAAGACCAGCCCTGAGCTAACATCTGTTGCCAATCCTCCTCTTTTTGCTGAGGAAGACTGGCCCTGGGCTAACATCCGTGCCCATCTTCCTCCACTTTATATGGGACGCCGCCACAGCATGGCTGACAAGCAGTGTGTCAGCGGGCGCCCGGGATCCGAACCCGCGAACCCCGGGCTGCCAACCGCGTACTAAACCGCTGCGCCACTGGGCGGCCCCTGCATAGGGAGGTCTTTTAATGGGAAATAATCATTCCCTCTCAGTTAAGTCCTCTCCTGGGTTCTATTTTTGGGGACTTTCAGGCTTTTTCCGTCAGGATGACAAGATGCACCTCCATTCAAGTCTTAGTGTTCTTGTCCAAAGGTGGAACCAGTCCTGTGTCCCCTCTGCTGACTTGGGGTTCAGCCCTCGGAATAGTCAGTGTTTTGTCTTCCAGGAATGGTGTGGACCCTTCCTCATTAGAGTCATTTTTCTCTAAGCAAGATGTGTTTAAATTGGATAGAATTCAGGGGGTCTGTGAATTGGCTGATGTTACTTACAAAAGTCTATGTATATGTACGTACATTTTTGGCAGAAAGTCTGTAGATTCCCAAGGAATTCATCAGTTTTGCAAAGAGGTCTAAGACTCCAGCAATTGTCCAGCCAAGTTTTGCCAAGGAGGGTGTAGGCAGACTGACAGTGGGAACCTTAAAAGTACTTTAGGTAGTTGAATTGGCTGAAATAGGTTTTTTTTTCCTCCAAATGTCTAATAGTCTGAATACTGCTTTAGACATATATTTTCTTGGTTTTACTGAGATGTGTTTTAGTAGTTGATGTTTTGGGGCCATTGACTCTTTTGAGGAAGGACTGGAACATCCGTGATATGGTCGTATTTTCTGAGACCAGTAAGTGAAATTGTTCTCTCCAAACATTTTTGCAGTGGACCCAGTTGTGGAATCCGAGTCAAAACCAGACAGACTAAATGGTCAGAACAACTATTTTGAAAAGAATGAATCAAGAAATTGAGAAACACATGTAGGAATTCAATGTGGTGGAGGAGGAAAGAGGACATCAAGCCTGTTTCTAGCTGCATGCAGGAGAAAGGACGTGGGCAGAGTGGGCCCGTTTAGCGAGCCAGGTGAGGCAGTATCAGCTTCCAGTTGCTGTCATAACAGATCAGCACCAGCCTATCACTTTAGAAGAACAGCACTTTATTGCCTTATGGTGGTGTAGTTCACAAGCCCAGTATGGGCCTCCCTGGGCTAAAATCAAGGCGTTGGCAGGATTTCATTCCTTCCTGGAGGCTCAGGGGAGAATTCTTTACCTTGTCTTTTCTAGCTTCTAGAGGCCACCTGTATTTCTTGGTTCATGGACTCCTTCTTCCATTTTCAAAGCCAGCAACAGCTGCCCAAGTCCCTCTCCAGCTGCCCGCATCCCTCTCACGGCTGCCCATGTCCTTCTCCCAGCCGTCCAAGTCCTTTTCATGCTGCCACCTCTCTGATTCTCTCTTCCATCATCACATACCTCTCTGACTACAGCCAGGAAATGTTTTTCTGATTAGATAATCTAGGATAATTTTTCCATCTCAAATCCTTAACCTAAACACACCTGCGCAGTCCCTTTGCCATGTAAGTTAACATATACGCAGGTTCCAGGGATTAGGATGTGGACATTTTTGGACATTCTGCTTCCCACCGGCATCAAATCATGAGCTGCAGGGACTTGATCTAGGCACGGTTACTGGCTATGCTGGAGAGAGCTGGGTTTGAATGTATAAGCCTGAAGTACTAGTCACAGCACTGATATGAACCAGTTGTCTATTCTTTTCCTCTCTAGGCTTCAGATTCTTCACCTGAAGTTCTTAGTTTTGTCTTTTTTTGTTGGGGAGACCAGCCCTGAGCTAACATCTGTTGCCAATCCTCCCCTTTTTGCTGAGGAAGACCGGCCCTGGGCTAACATCTGTGCCCATCTTCCTCCACTTTATATGGGACGCCGCCATGGCATGGCTGACGAGCAGTGCGTAGGCGGGCGCCCGGGATCCGAACTCGCGAACCCCGGGCTGCCAAGTGCGGACTAAACCGCTGCGCCACCGGGCCGACCCCTTTAGTTTTGTCTTTTAATTATCGAACGTGTTAAGCATAGGTGTTGTAATTTGTCTCTCCTTCAGGAGATCCAGCAGCTTCTGGGATTGGTGGCTGAGAGCTCTTACCTGGGTCCTGCTCTGGGGTTGCCCTCAGAGAACAGAGCCCCTTTGCCCTAAGTCACACCCCTCTCCAGGGGCAGCCTGCATCCAGTGACTGATCACGGGGTGTGGGGCTGGGTGGTAGAGAGGCCTGGCCATCTTGCCCCAGCTCTGAAGGGCCATCCCAGCTCCTGACTCCCCATGGGATGCATTGCAGTCCCATTTCTCCCCTGCCCAGTACTGCTTCCTTTACCCCTCACGTCACAGAGTCCCAGGAGCACCCCCAGTGAATCTTCTGTACACAAGCTTCCTGTGTTAGAGCTTGTTTGGCAGGGAACCTGATCATCTGAGTGCTCGGCAGGCCTTTTCTGTTGTCTGGTTTTTGATCCAACGATTTTGTCTTATTGTATGACAGGTTATTTTTGATTGAACGTTAGACACCGTGTGTGAAAAATCGTAGTAACCCTGGATGTCTTTATTGTCCTCCGGAGCGTTTACTCTTACTTCTAGCAGGCGGCTGGCTGGCCCAGGAGCACCAGCATGCTCAGAGCACCTTGAGTCTGATCAGAGACAGAAGATCGGAGCTTTAGTCGTGCGGCTGATCGCATTCTGGTTCCCTCCTAGGCCTCAGTGCGTTGCTCCTCCTCCTCCGAGGTGAGCCCTGCACTTTCTGTTCGTGCCCTCACCCCCGAGTCTGTCAGAGGCTCTCCTCAGCCTCCGCTGCTTCACTGCGCTTTCCAAATTTTCAGTGCCTCTGGGTGAGAGTGGGCCAGAGGTCGGCCTTACCTCTGTGAACTTCCTTTCCTGGATCTGGGCCTTTCTTCATTGCCGTGGTAGCTTTCTGAGTGAAAGCTTGAAACAAATTCGGAGTATTTTGTTTAGTTTTCCAGTTGCCCCTGAAGGAGATTTGGTTTAAACCTCCTGCTCTGCCATTGCTGGGAGCCATGTTCTGCTGTTTTGTTGAAGAATAATATGTTCAACCAATCTATTACTGTTGAAAATTATCGTTTTATTAAAAACACCATTTACATCTTTATTGTTTAATTTTTGTGCCTACTTACAATTCTTTCCATATACACATTTGAAGTGGAATTGTGTCACAAAGTGTACAAAAGTTGAAGCCTTTTTATACATATTTCTAAATTGCCTTGCAGATTCTCCATGCTAGTTGGTACTCCATCAGCTTAGAGGTAACTGCCTTTTTAATTTCTATGTGTTAAATCTAACTTCATAAATGTGTGTGAATTTTCCCTCTCTCCTGCAGGCACGTGCTCTTACACCTCAAACTGCAGAAACAGATGCCATTCGGTTTTTGGTTGGGACGCAGTCTCTTAAATATGATAATCAGGTAAATATTTTTGACAAATGTATACATGTTAATTACTAAGGCTATTCTTAGTTTTATAACCATTTTGCTCTTGATTTTTAAAGTAACATTTGAGAAAATTAATGCCACACCAACAAAATAAAACTTTCACTGGGGTTTAAATACCCAACTGTATGTAATGATTGAGTTCCATATTTTAAACTTATTTTGCGTAGCATGACTGTCATAGTTTTATATTTTGGTTTTGTGGTTGTATAGGATTTACTGTAAGTGATCAGGAAGCAAACTGGGTACATGGGCAGACTCACCCCTCTCCCTGGGCCAGCGGATGACCTCTTTCATATTTCACAGCACTCTCTCTAGCTGAGCCTGGACAAGGCCAAAGTCCTTGTCACCAGAGAGCTCCAGGCTGTCACTGCCGGTCGATCCAGGTAGACATACAGGATGTGACCCACTTGCTGTTTTGGCCACTGTAGTAGAAAGAATATTGGATAAATATTGGATATTCACAAGATCAGGGGTCAGTTCATGCTTGACATAAACGTGTGACCTTGAGCAAATGGATTAACCTTCCTGGACTTCATTTTCCTTGTAGCTAAAATAGAGGTAAAGCCGTGCACTTTCTCTACCTCACAGGTGCAGTAGATGCTGTGAAGATGTGCACTGGCTTTGACCCTGGGGAGATGCACATAAGGCCATGTCAAAGGGGGCAGGGCCCCTACCTGGTTACTATTGTCACACAGGGAAATGGCATTAAAATAGTTGACAAAGAATATTTGGTGCTGCATAGAATTTGGTGAAATTGTCACTCTCCTATGTTGATGAGCGGTTTTAGATTGGCGTAGTCAATTTTGGCAACTAATTTGGTGACATATATCTAGAGCTTTACAAATAAATGCTCATATTATTTAACCTGTAATTCCTATACCCAAAACATAGAAAAAGCTTTATATACAAGTGTATTATTGTAATGGTGCATATAATCCTAAAAAAATTAGAAGCAATCAAAATGTGCAAATATTAGGTTGGATAATATGAAATTGGTATTTATAAAGGCAGATTCATATGAGTCAACCTGGTTGACCGTGGTTACTGTCCGTGGAATGTATTTACACACTATGTTCTTAAAAGTTATAAACTCCTCATAAGCATTACAACTTAAGAAGTGTTAGATGATTCAGCGAAATGATCAAACTGTATATACTATATGATCACTACTGGGTAAAAAAAGATCATTTTTCAATATATACAAATATCCAATTATTACGTTGTACACCTGAAACTAATATAATGTTATGTCAGTTATACCACAATAAAAAAAAGTAGATAAAGTACAAAATTGAATCTCTACATAGAATAAAGACTAGAAGGAAATAGGTGAAAAGGGCTCAAAGTGTGAGCCATGGTTATCTTCAGGTGATGCGAACGTTTGTGATGTGAATTGTTTTCTTTCTAATTTTCAGTTTTCTGCACGTGTATGTATGTGTGTGTGTTACTTTTTCCTGGAAAAGGTCAGGTGAGAATGATTGATTTATAAAAATAGTTACCAGTGGCCGTCTCACAAGAAAAGTGGAATCCCCACGATGACACGTGCAGTCTGGGGGCTGCTGTATAAGGGGAGAGGGAGGAAGACTAACCAGGTGGCAGTGCAGACCGCGGAAGATGCAGGCGCAGCTGCTTCCTCTGAGCCAGCTTAGCTGCCCGCCATGTGCAGGCGTCCCGCCGGACACTAAAAGGAGCCAGCGGGTAGGAGTCTGAAGTCAGGCATGTGGCGTTTGTCTGGTGATCCACATTGTGCAGAATCTGTCACAGGGCGGGCGTTGGAGTATTCCACCTGGCTTTGTCCCCAGGCTTCTAAGTGTCTTTTTCTTATTTATTTCCTTTTTAATTCAATTCTGAGGCTGTACCATTAACATTTTTGGTTGAGCATTAGTTTTTAGACTTTCTGAGAATAAGGAAGAAATTATCATTATCGTTATTATTTAATGAGGGATGCTTATACAATTTTTCTAAAAAAATATTAAAAGCTAACAGAAACACATGAATTAAAAACAAAATGTGACAACGTAAGGCATTACTAATAAGTTACATTGTACCTGGTTTTATCAGCCAAAATTACATACCATTCGGTTATGAAAGGATCAGCTCCAAATAACAGAAAGTGCCTTGACCTGACTTAAATCCTTTTTGGAGCAAGAAAATGTTGGTGTTGGGCCCAAGCTTTTGCATTTGTAAAGGGCTTGGGGCGGGGCCTCTTGAGGGGCACTTGCAGTGAGCTGTAATTATCCCAGGTGGGTGGGTGAAATCACCCTCCCAGGACAAACGTAGTTTACAACTCTGTGCCCTGTTTTATCAAATGTGATTTCTTGAGGCAAACAGTCCTAGTTTCTAGAATACAAATCATCAGTCCTTGGACCTAATGAAAGAAACATTTCTACATTAAATGAGAGACTTTTGACCTTCTTAATAATCAGTCTCAGAAACTCAACTTTCCAATGGTAAAGTACAGAAAAGTTACACATTTAATTTAAATTTTATGGTAACAAGTATGTAACTATTTGGAAACCTTTTCCGTATCCTCCAATATGTAATGGCTACTTGAGTGCTTTTCTTGCAGAAATACTGTACCTGTTTCATTCCTTTCAAAATTCATCATTAAACTGTCAACTAAGACTTGTAGCCTCTGGCTTTGGTTACATTTTTCTAGCCATGGTTGAATTAAAGGGTGGGTTTTATAAGTTCCTATTTCCACCCTTCATCTGCGGTGGTCTTTTGTATGTGAATCCAAATGATGGTATGAAGGAGTGTTTTCACACGCTGGTGTTTCCCTTTCCGTTTCTGGGAAAGGTGTGTGACATTGTTGGGACATTGATTTTTCATTCAGCAAATGCTTATTTAGCATTTCCGATTCTAACTCCCCTCACCATGTTATATACTAGATACAAAAAAATGAACAGATATATTCGTGCTCAAGTTGAGCATTCAGTGAAATGGTGAAACAGACTTGCAGATAATTGCAGTGATAATTGTAAGAGAGGTATGTGCAAAGTGGCACGTGACCAGGAGAAGGGGCACTTATTTCTTCCTGGTGGCATTAGAGTCAGTGTCACAGAGAAGGTGGCATTTAAGCTGAGGCCTTCAGGCTCCAATGAAATATGTGTCACTTGCTGGTGACCCTGTTTTTTCATAGTACTTTGGCTCATTCCTGGGCAGGGAGCCCTGGGGAGGATGGGTGGAGTGAGAAGGGAGAGGCGAGAGGAAGGAGGAGGGTCAGACACGAATGCTCTGCTCACATATGCTTCTGGAAACTGTCAGCCCTCGCACTCACATGCAACACGTGTGTCCCTCTCACACGAGACATGCGTTCCCTCTCATGTGACATACATTTTCCTCTAATAAGTGACACGTGTTTCCTCTCACACGTGACACTGTGTCTGCTCACACAGGACACAGTGCTCTCTCCCACACATAACGCACCTGCTTCCTCTCATGTGCCATATGTATGTGTCCTCCCACACCTGGCATGCATGTTCCTCACATGTGACATGTGTATTCCTCTCGGGACTGCACAGTTCCTCTCACATGCGACATGTTTCCTCTCACATGTGATACACATTTCCTCCCACTTGTGACACACACGTCTCCTGAGGCTCACTGTCAGCTAGGCTGCCTCAGGCGCCTGCCTGTGTCCTGTGCTCAGTTGGGTAACTGTCCCCTGCGGAGAGGAGACCCGCCACCAGGAGAGGGGTCAGTACAGCATTCGCAATTCCTACTACTCTCTCCAGAAGGAGAAGTACAGTTGTTCCTGTATTTTCCAACAGTGTTGTTATTATACTGTGATTATCAAGTGCATTTTAAAATGATGAATAAACTGTCACTACCTGTCCCTGTCTCCTTTGACCTCTCTCGATTTGCCTCTCTGTAGTGAGGGTGGCCAGAGCTCCGGCTGCCTCTTTGACGGGCCTGAGGATGGGAGTTCCCCATCTTGTACCTCTGTATTCCACACTGTTGTTTGCGTCACCACCGAGCAGTGTTGCTGGTATGGCTGTCTAGCAGCCGTCTAGTGAGAGCCCACTTTGGAGCACACTTGGAGCGGCACAACAGGTGCTGGAGCAGGGATGACTGAGGCAGGAGCTCCAGGTGACTGAGGGCCGGAGAGGTGAAGGTGTGCTTCCAGGGCGGGGGCTGGAGGGGGCACTGTGATCACCCCAGGGTCGGCCGTGTCGGGGCGATTCCTGTACTGCTACCTCAGTGGATGGAACAGGTGCTAACTGACCCCATTTCTAAACAGTTGAGGGAGTTGGCCCTAAGCAGTCACACGGTTTCTCCAAGGTGACCCAGCTGGAATGTGGCAGAGCTGCAACTGAAACACACTGCTGCTCTCTCCTCCCTCGCCCTCTTGTTTCAGTTTGCACTTTGACTGTGAGCTCATGTGATACTGTCAACCTACAAAAACAGAGACTGGTTTAAGAGGCAAAGCGTTTATTTGGGATCAAAGGATTGCAATTCGGCAGCACAGATTCAGGTAGAGACCCAAATAGTGTCCCCACTACAGGAGAGGGGCTCAAGGTTTTTACGGAAAAAGGGAGGATGAGGTGAGTTGTATTCAAGAAGGGTTTGTTGGTGTTAGATGAGGTAAGGCTGGGTTTGTACCTCACAGATTGCCTGGAGGTCCGATCATCAGGCAAAAGGCTAGACTTGTATTTCATTGACTGGTTGAGATTTGGTCATCAGCAAAATCCAGTTTCACCAATCCTTACAGACAGGATATTCTTGTCCTTACTGACTTCTTGGAATGTTGGCGGTTTGGTCCAGTTTGGAAGATGAAGAAAACAAGACGTGCAGCGCAGTTCCTCTGAAATGGCTGCTCTGGCTCTGTTTCAGTATGGCTCCATTCGTGTCATCTTTCACAATATGAATGTGTGTCCTAAAGACCTACTCTGTGTACACTTATGCACAGACACCCATGCGGACGGGGTGCTTGTGCCATTGTCCTGCAGCGTCTCGATGAGATGAGGTGTCCCAACATCAGGACAGGTGCACCTGGGCCCAAACTTGGGGCCCCTGCCCTGTGGTACCGCTCCTGGCTGGCTGTGGCTGCAGTGCTGGATGTGGGGACTGTGATAATAGAATCCTGTCTCCTCCAGCAGGGCTCTGAAGCTCCGGCCCCTCCCCGTTGGAGTGCCTGAGCCCCAGGCCCTTCCTGCGGAATCGATGGCTGGCTGGTTGGGGTTAATGGCCCCTGGCTTTGCCTCAGGCCATCAACTCCTCCCAGGCAGTCATTAAGTCCCTAGAAAGTGCCCTGCACCTGCATCATTACTACTTAATTCAGCTGTGCCATTTCACTGACAATTTTAGGAGCTGTCACAGTTGCTGGCCTTTCTTTGTGGGAGGAACTGCTTTATTTTCTGTGCCCTTAATTTTGCACAGGACTCTGTCTGTGTTAGGAGTGGGATGAGCATTTCTGGAGTCTTTCCTTTCCTTCTGGGTTCTCCTTCATGAGGAAGGTGGATTTTTTTCTTGGAGGGTGTGTGCTATTGGTTGTCCCTTGGGGAAGCTTAGGCAGAGACTGGGAACCAGGGATTCCAGATCGGAGGGGTTTCTTTGCTTTTCCCACAGGTTTTCTTTGCTTATTGCTAACCCCCTATTTCTTCTGTCGATAGGGGCTGAGTGCCACGGTGACAAAGAGGAGGACTGAGACTTGTCCTTTCTCAACAGACTGTGACAATTGTGGTCAAGGTCATGAAGGGGGTGACAACACAGCTGGCTTCTTTCCCTCATAGCTCGTCTCCTTTTTAATTTGTAAGCACCATTGTTCTGTATTTGTATTTTGATAAAGATAGCTTTGTCACGCGCCCCCTCTGCCTGCAAGTCCCATCCTTGGCCACCTTCAGAATCACCTGGGCATCTGTTAGAAATTCAGATTCCTGGCCCCACTCCAGAGGAACTGAACCTCCATTTCTCCCCACTCCTCTTCCCCCTCTCTTCTCCTCCCCTATCCCCCTCCTCCTTTAATGATGGCAGAAATTTATTGCCGTGTCACAGAAGCATATCCAGGAGCTTGGTTTTGGGTGAGGCTAGGTCCGGTGGCTCAGCAATGTTACCAAGAACCCATCACTCTCATTTCTGTATTTCACTTTCTTCAGAGTGGGCTTTATCCTCAGGGGCCCTCTATTTCTGGTGTGTGTCCCAGATGGCCTGCTGAATTTGGGAATTCTAGTACATTCTTTCCAACCCTCAAGTTCAGTGTCCACTGTATACTGCCAGAGGCACTCTCTGGGGTCAGTCTGTCCCAGCACCTACTCTCTGGCAGCCCGGGTGTGACTGCAGGTCTCTGGGCATCCCTGAAATCTCTCCCTCTGGCACGAGGAGGCGTTTGGCTGGGCACTCGTTCTTCAGGCGTGGGGTGAAATTGATACTGTTCTGTGCAGGGTTTTGCGCATCCCCCTGCGCGTGGCTCTCGTCACCTTTTATGTGAAGTCTTCCTGTCACCCTTCCTCTGGTTGCCCAGCTGGGAAGTAACTGCCCTCTGTCCTCCGCTCTTGTCTGTCTCTGTGAACACGTACCTCTATGTAGGACTTAATGCACAGTGTTCTGGTTATTTTCTCCCGGTTACGGTTAAGCCTCTCCATCCCTGATGTGTATTGTGAGTGTTCTGAGGACCCAGGGCCGCTCATCGTTGGGTCCTTTTGATGTCTGGCCCTGAGCGGTTGTCATTGGATGGGCATATTTTAAGGAAGGCCACAAGCCTTGCAATAGTTAGGTCCATTTTAGCAAATGCACTTACTTTTCGCACAGAAATCTCGTGATGCCCTGTGATATCTTTTTTTGATATCCTATTATATCTTAAGGCAAACAAACCATGGTTCTTTTTTTTTTTTTTTTTCTGTCTAAAGAAGTTATGCTATCCACGAATCCCATGCCTGGGCATCCAATTCTGTGCTTTTGTGCAAGTAAATTCCGTCAGATTTGTTGGTCTGAATATCAAGGAGAATCAGGTCAAAACCCATCGCCAGTTTGTCCCACTGGAATCATGAGGAGTAAATGCCTGGAACCTTCCATGGACCCCCTGCTGCATGGGTGTCGTGGAGGGGTGTCCGTCTCTGCTTCTGATTGAAAATATGCTGGCAGAGGTGCACATGGGCTTTGTGTCGAAGGGATTTTCGCAGCAGTGTGTTTCACAGGGGTTTCCCTGAAGCCTTTCCTCAGGACTTTGGTGGTGGTTCTTCATGGGATCCTGTGCGTGAACAAGTCGCACGTGTGTCCTTATGTGAACATGAACATGAATGATTATACAGAGTGCCCCTTCCACTGTGCATTGATAGGAATTGTTCTCCTCTTTGTTTTCTGAGGATTCTGGCCTCATGGTATTGATTATGCCCCATAATTTTCTTTTTTAAAAAATAGAGCTCTACGTTATGTCTTTCTAATTTTTAGATTTATGTTTAAAACTGTGATGATAAAGGAGAGCTGGTGGCATTCCACTCACCTGTTTAGGTTCCACCTTTTTCCCCAATCTGTGACCAGATGCTGCAAAGGCGCCTCCATCTTGCCCACTTGCCCACTTGAATGTGTGTCCCCCCAAATTTGTATGTTGGGACCTAACCTCCAAGGTGGTGGTTTAGGGAATGGGGACTTTGGAAGGTGCTTAGTCAAGAGGACAGAGCTGTCATTAATGGGAATAGTGCTCTTATATTAGGGACCCACAGAGTTCCCTCATCCCTTCCTCTATGTGAGGACACAGCAAGAAGATGCCGTCTATGATCCAGGAAGAGGGCTCTCACCAGACATGGAATCTGCTAGCACCTTGATCTTGGACTTCCAGACTCCAGAATTGTGGGAAGTAAATGTCTGTTGTTTATAAGCCACCCAGTCTGTGGTGTTCTGTTACAGCAGCGTGAATGGACTAAGCTACTACTGTTCCAAGAAATGCACTCACTGGGTGCTGTGAGGTTGTGGAATGTGGCATGTGGGG
This sequence comes from Tapirus indicus, assembly GCA_031878705.1. Lineage (NCBI taxonomy): Eukaryota > Metazoa > Chordata > Mammalia > Perissodactyla > Tapiridae > Tapirus > Tapirus indicus. The sequence continues at coordinate 2,779,369 of CM062923.1, read as the reverse complement.
TCTTTTTTTCCTGGGCTGCCAAGCATAGTTTGGGCTTCATGGATGTTCATGTGCTGGGGCTTATTTGCTTAGGTAGAGAGTATGAATACAGATGGTTAAATGGTAGTCACACTATGGGCATAAAAACTACTGGGAAATGTGTGGCGTGCTTGATAATAACCCTGTTACTTGTCATTTAAAGTCTTAGCTAAAGGACCAGTACATGATTCAGTTAGAACAAAGGGATCTGAGAAGTCCAGTTCCCTGAATTTGCAAATGCTGAAGCAAGAGCCCAGAAAGAGTTAGTGACCTGCCCCCCAGTAACACAGGCAGGAAGTGGCAGAATCAAAACCGGAACCCAGGCCCCCTGATCTCCACGTCACTTTTCCTTCAGCATATCACGCTGCAGCAAAACAGGCTGCAGTAGAGAGTGAGTTTTCAGGGGTGCTCACCTGGACTGGGAGTAAAGAAAACTGCTGATGTGAGAGCCTGAGTGTGGCTGTAGCCAGGATCTAGTGGGCTGCAGTGCTGGCTATTCTTCTTAAGGAACTGCCAGCCCAAGGGTACTTTTCGTTACAGATAATAAGGCCGGGATACATCAATGGTGAGGCCATGGGATAAATGATAAAACTGAGGCTGTCCTACTGTGGGCACATCATGAGAAGGCAGGATTCTTTGGAAAAGAGAATGATGCTGGGAAAAGTAGAGGGCAGCAAGAAGACCAAATATGAGGTGGATTGACTCCGTAGAGGAAGCCGTAGGCATGAGTCCACAGGAGCTGAGGAGGGCTGTTAAGGGGACAGGACATCGTGGACATCACTCATTCATAGGGTCCCCAGGCACATACAACAGCAACCAGTTTTACCATAGCCTTAACCAGCATTGGTTGTGACAAGCGATTTTCACACATTCAGGTATGTGGGGTAACTATTCGGGTTCAAAACTGATTCTGCTTGAACTAAAAAGCCTGACTTATGGCCTGTCAAGCATACATTGTACATCTGCTTTAAGCATTACAGTAAAGAATGCACTGTCTTAAGATAAGAATGCAGACTTCCCCTCCCACACCCTGTTGGTAATGCCTGCCTGCTGATTAGTCCCTTTCCCTCAAAGACAGCGGGGTTGTGTTGCCCTGCTAATTTGCAACTAAATACTTCTTTGAAACTTTGATGAAAATGTATCCTGGGTGTGTTTAATGTATGTTCTTTGTTCTGAAAAGATATAAGACTGTACTGAAAACCATGCTTCTCTGGAATGCTTTCTATGGCCTTCCTGGGTTATAATCCTCACTCTGACTCAAGTAAACTCACCTTATTTCTCTTGTCTATGGAATGGTTATTGGTTATTTTGCGTTGACAATTGTCACTTCTTAAAACAGTTGGCTAATATAATAAATAGAAATTGGCATCACAGAATTCTTATTTTTAAATCTTTGTCATTGGTTATAACTGAAGGGGAGGAAGACTGTCCTCTACCCACTCTGGGTCCTTTCTGGCTGGGCTACAAATTAAATTGACATGAGACTGAATAGCAGGAGAAAATCAAACAAAGCTTTACAATGTGTATACATGGGAGAGACGCAGGGAACGGAGTTTCTTGACAGAATGGTGGAGGTTCTCCTCTTCTTAAACAGAAAGACAATGGAGGATGTGGGGGTGGGTCAGTTACGGGAGATTACCAGAAAAGCACGGTAAGGTCATTATGCAGCCTCAACTTCCGCATTGATGAGTTTCTAGAGATGAGGTCATCCCCCCTTCGTCCCCTACAGAGAAGGAGATACCTTTACAAATGGAGATTTCCCTTACAAATGTAAATGTTTGGTCAACAGAACTTTGATAAGAATGAGTTTAGCAAGGACCCTCCTAGTCTATCAATACCCAGAGTTATCCACAGTGATGGCCCGTCCAGGGGACAGGCCTTCCATCCCAAATCCCTTTAGACAGTTGGGGAGAAGGTGAAAGCCTCCTTCAGACAAAATAATCAATGTAAAGAGACATATTTTGAGGTGGCAATGCTGCTCCACCACATAATACAGAATGAATTTTCCTCACTTTTGTTACTTATGTTTACTCTAATTGGTTTGTCTGTAAGGTATAACATGCATACATTAAAGTGCACATATCTAAAGTATACAGCTCGATACATTTTTACACACTCATGCACTCATCCCCCCATGCCCACACCCACCCCACATCCATGTAATCACCATCAACATCAACTCTAACACCTGCATCCACTTGGGAGTCTCTTGAGTCTGAACTAGCCCCAGCCACGGCCCTCACCGTGGGTGACCACTGCTTTCTCACCCTAGATTTGTTTTGTCTGCTTTTGAACTTCATGTAAATGGAATTACACCATGCATTGCTCTGATATATGATTTTTCTCATTTGATATTGTCTGTGAGTTTCATTGCCGTTGTTCTGTGTCTCTGTAATTTGTTAGTTTTCATTACTGTACGTATGCCATTTTATGCATATACCACAATTTATTTACCCATTCTACTGTTGATGGACATCTGGGCTGTGTACCATTTTTGCTGTGAACATTTTCGCATCTGTCTTTGTTTTGGAGTTTGTTGGGTATATGCCTAGCAGCACACATCTTCATTTTACTGTCTGTTGGGTAGGTACCCAGCAGTAGAATTGCTGGGTCATCGGACATATGTATGTTTAGCTTTAGTAAGTACTGCCAAATATTTTTCTCAATAATCATTTCATAATTATCCATAGATTTTTAAACGTATAACATGTCCACGGAGGGAAAAAGTGTTTATAGGTAAAATTCCCTCGGATGTGGAAAGTAAAAAGAGTGCAATAAACCTTCACTTAAAAAAAGTGCCACATTATAGTTGCCTAGTTCTCAGATGTGTAATTTGTAACTTAGAAGCTGCCCACCAGAATATTTCTGAGCCCAGAGTGAAAACTGCACGGGGCAATGAGTGCTGGGAGAAACTTACTGAAAATAGTTTTAAAGGTAAAAGTAATAGTAATGGTTTTTAATCTCTCCCTGGAAGAGAAGGGGAGGCACCAGTGTCTTCCGGCTCTCACCTGCCAGAAGCCGTGCACTCCTGCTTCTGGTGTCTTGTAATCCTGGGAGGTTCATACTGTCGTCATCATCGTGCACTCGGGGAAACTGAGGTTCAGGGTCACACAGGTTTTAAGTGGCAATGGTGGGATTTGAATTCTACTCTGAGTCCAAAGTGACCCTTAAGGGGACTGGAGCGATCCTGACATGGAGACTGCATAAGAGAAGTAGTATGAATCAAACCCGAGTCTCTGAAGCGAGTCTGGTGTGTATGCCTTTGGGTGTCATGGAAACGTTTTTTAAAATAGCATTTAATGTTTGTTCTGATTGCAAAGTAATACATATTAATCAGGAAAAAATGTTAAAAATACAAATGAACCACAAAGAAATACAGGACAAACCGCCGTAATCCCACCAGCTACCTTCCAGTTCTCCTCTCACCTGGACAGGCATGCCTTTTTAAAGGAACAGTGCCTGTCGCATTTGCACAGCTCTTTTATTCATTCTTTTACCCTTAAATATATATTATGGACCCTTTTCCTGGTATGAAATGGTCTTTTATACTGTATTGAATGGCTCCATGGTGTTATATTACAGTCAAATACTACAGTTTATTTGAACAGTTCCCTATTACCAGACATTTAGGTGACTTCTGATTTTTCATTACGATAATCAATACCATAGTGAACATTCTTAAATATAAATCTCTGCAGGTCCATGAATATTTTCTTAGTACAAGTTTATTTTTAAAATAAAAGTTTAATTTTCTCATTGATTTGGGTACTGATAAGCGTGAATGTGAACATCATTTTAATTCCTCTAAAAATTATCCAGAAAAGCATGGACATATCATATTTAACTTTTCATTTAGTGGCTAAATTGTAATACTATTATAATTAATATTATCTGGTCGTAAGTGTTGACAGCCATTGGACTCATTTTTAAAAAGTTTAAGATGTGTTCATGTCCTCTCGCGTTCCCACTCCTCCCCACCTCAGTCCCTGTTGACATGTGAGCTGAGGTCTGTCCGCTGCGGAGCGGGCACCCCGCGCACACCCAGTCCCGCTCGGGCAGCAGTGCCGTCCGCCCTCCCGCTGCCCCACAGCCGCACAGCAGGTCTCAGAGGCTCTGGGCTGCTTTACACAACCTGGACGACTCCGGCCGACTCCGGCCGTAACACCAGCCGGGGCCTAACCAAGCCGCTTGGGACAGAGCTTCGGGGTCTGGTTTCTTAGGACTGGATCTGCCCCGGGGCAGGGTTGTGGAGCTTGCGGGCTGATCGATACTCTGCAGGGATTTCCTACTTGTCTTCTGAGAGGAGCGCGGCAAGATGACCGCACGGAGGTCGGACTGTTGGTATAACAGCCATTCGTTAAAGATGCTAAAGATGCATTTGCTTTTCGTAGTCACTGTTTAAGGTACATGGGGACAGTTTAAGATCCTGATGTGCTCTTTTATTGTATTTGTAGATCCACATCATAGATTTTGACGACGAAAATAACATTATAAATAAAAATGTCCTCCTCCATCAAGTGGGTGAAATCTGGCACATTAGTGCCAGTCCCGCAGACAAAGGTGTGCTGGCCACCTGCTACAATAAAAGTAAGTACTCTTAGGTGTTTGTATGCACCATCTAGAGGACTAACGTAAGATTGGTTGTGTGTTGCTAATGGATCAGCACATGATTTGTAAGATTTGATGATCAATGGAAGTGCTGCAATCACAGAGAAGTTGTGAAATTGGGGGTGGATGCTTGCAGCAGTTAATATAATCCGAAGTTTAAAAATTGAAGCTGGAATCTCAGCTGTTGCAGGAACCGAGACCCCTTGGGGCGGGGGAAGTGAGCGTGCCCGGGGTTTTCAAATGGCGGACCTAGGTATCCTCATCTGTTAGTTAAGCGACTCAGGAGGTAGCTGGGTTTGCCTTTTGCTCGTTGCCTGTGAGTATGGGTGGTAATAGCTGAAAAGATTCGGAGAGTCCGTGACCATTCGGTGCTCCTTCACAACAGCTTCTCCATGGACACGGGAGCTGGATGTTCATCTTCCTTGATAAGCTTCATCCCAGCCTCCTGTTTTGCTCTCCAGCCTCAACGACCTTTTACATTTGTGTCAGTGAAACGTCTGTGACACTAAACTGGCCATGCATCCTCCTTAATTCTCATTTCTCTGTCATTATCAATAATTAGTGTTCAAATTCTGGCTTTGGGAAAAACCCTCACATTCTATCTTTTACTGTTACATAAGCCAGAATAAAGTCTTGTACTTCTTTGCTATGTAGTTTCTAAAGTGTTTCCTTCATTTATCCAACATGTTGGAATGTTTTTTAGCATTCTAAAATTTTTAGATGCTTGCTTGTAAGACATTCTATCTCACCTTTCCTTTCATACTTTAGCTTCAAAATATTGTTGTGTAGGGATTGTCTTCCTTCTGTTTTCAGTCTGGTTACCAGGGTGCCCTGTTGCGAGAACTCTATGATTAGACTCTCTGCTGCCGTGCGTTTCTTCTTTAACTTCACCTGTACCCCCTCCCCGTTTTTTTACACTCCCCTTCTTCAGGGCAAAAATTTATTTTCTGAAAAGTCTTTTCCCTGCTACATTCTTCATCTCTTATTCTTAGCTTTTAATTGCGTTATTCCACTTATTGAGAACAGCGCCCCAGTGAGTCCACTCGAAGTTCCTTTTTCCCTCCTGTCATCCGGGTTAGAGTAGAGCTTCTCAGGAAGGCAAGATTTCTTTCTTCTTTGTTACTTTATCTCTGATGAAAGTCAGCTGCTGTCCAGTGGACTGTGACAGCCTGGTGGTTCCTAGCATACTTGGGATGGTAACATACGTTTATACTTTTGTATAAATAACTATTTGTTCAACAACTGGGAATAAACATTAACTGATTTCTCATGTAAGTGTCCACCCCCCAATATAGTTGGTGTTTGTGGTTTTGAGTGTTTTTCTCTTTGACAGCCCGATGCCCTTCCATGTAAGGTCGACTGTCCCTGTACACACACCCCCACCTGCCCCTGGCTTTGCTGGTTCTCCTGCCTGCACTTGCCTTAAGACAGTGTCCACCCTCCACTCCCTTTTAAGGGAGGTTGGCAGCCTTCCTTGGTTGGAGATAACCAGAAGTTTCTACATATGAAATTAGAGATGGTCCTCTTCCAGAAAAGTGACCAATCTCCCTGTAGATTAACTCAAGGTCAACTGACCAAATTTCTTCTCCAAAATACCTTCACATTTGCTGTATAACCCAGCAGAATCACAGGAAGGATAGCCCATCACCTGGACCGTATTCTGCTGGTTAGAGGCCCGTCATCCGTCTTGCCCGCGCTCATGGGGAGGGGCTGCAGAAAGGTGTGGCCGCTCGAGACTGCAGCGTGCCTGAGCAGCAGTGCTGCCGGTGAGTCTGGGACCGCGACAGCATCAGCTCCTGTCCCAGTCAGGTGTGCACCTGGACTCTGGGTGTAATCTGCTGTCGGGCCAGCGCCTGAGGCGCAGTTTCTCCGCATCTGTGAAGTCATCTGCCCCCGCGCACCCGTCACACAGTGGTGGGACAGGACATGGCAGGTCAGAGGAGCCCCTGGCCGTGGCCATTCTGAAAGGCAGACCCCGCTGGAGTGCCTCGAGTGGGTGTGTGCCCTGCGGGCTCTCGGCTCCACTCCGAGCCGTCCTCCCTTCTGGGAGCAGCAGGCGTGCATGTGCAGCGAGGACGGCTGCCAGCCCGCTCCTGCCAGGGCCAGTGTGGGCCATGTGGCCCCCTGTGTTTGGTCCTCTTTCCACCCCTCCAAGCTGGCAGTGTCTTGTGAAACAGACTCCTCAAGAATCTCATAGGTCTTCACTGAATGTCTGCTCCGTTAGACAAAGCCGTGCCCACAGGTCTTCCTGAGATGACCCCTTCTCCACCTGGGCTCCTGCTGCGATGGGGGAAGGACCTTACCCTTGACCCTCACCCTTTCACCCTTGACCCTTGATCCTCGCCCTCTCCCTCCGCCCCCATCCTCTCCTCTATTTGGAGGCATGTGAGGCACTCCCCTCAACCTCTGGAACAGCCCCTCCTAAAACTGGTACTCTGAGCTTTTGATCTTCCTGAGGTTTTAGCAGAACATCGTGAGGCGAGGTTTGCCCTTTCTCTCGAGCACCTTTCCTGGCGTTGACTCTGCTGTGTACATGTTCCCGATTCCTCCCAGCAGCTACTTGCAGGCGAAAAGCTTCTCGCAGAGTTGTGTTCTCTTCACGTTGTCTTAGAAATGATCGTGAATGTGCAGTAGGTTAAAGTAACCTGAAGATTCAGACTCTTTTTTCAGATCAAACTATATGCTCATCTATCCTAGCTTACGTCTCTGTCATGCAAGGAGCAAGTAACAGACCCAGATTGTCAGATCATTGATAGGGACCTATGACTGCCATTGATCTGATAGTAGCCATCACCTGTGACGGTTGTGAAAAATATGTATTTGGAGTCAGGGTGGTGGGGGGGAGTTGTATGTACAGTAAGCTCTTTTGGAACTTTTTCTATGTGGATGAAGATTTAAAAAAACTGTAGCTTTTCTTTCTGATAATTTTAAAAGAAAAATACATCACTGCAGAAGCAAAATGGGGGCCTGTGGGAGGGCGGAGGCTGTCTCAACAGTACCCACAGCCCGGCTGACCGGAGCAGCCGGGAGTCTGTGCAGCAACTGAGCACGTGGCTGGTCGGATGTGGCACTGGGCTGGTGACAGGCCTCCCTGGGTGATGGGCCTGTACGTACTGTCAACAACAGCAGAGCCTGCAGTTCTCGCCCTGACGCTCACCCCTGAAAGGTCGCGTTGCTGCAGCCTGGACGCGTCCTGGTCCCTCAAGGAGCTCACACAGGAGTTACATTCCTCAGAGCGAGGTCCGCCCTTGGAGCTGCCAGATATCTAAATTCACCTCCCTCCCCACCTTGCTCCGCTTCAAAATGGGCTTCTATTGTACATTACCCCATTCGTACGTTCAAAGTCTTGTTCTCACACAGGTTTTCTTAAGGTTCTTTGAGAAAAAGGAATACGCTTCAGATGAACTTTAGTAGCTAGATTATTTTTAAAAATTATGACTTTGCTGCTTTAATTTCCTTCTTTTGTGTGTGAGGAAGACTGGCCCTGAGCTAACATCTGTGCCCATCTTCCTTATTTTGTGTGTGGGAAGCTGCCACGGCATGGCTTGATGAGCAGTCCCTAGGTCCATGCCTGGGATCCGAACCTGTGAACCCCAGGCCGCTGAAGCGGAGCGTGTGAACTTAACCACTACGCCACCAGGCTGGCCCTTTAATTTCCTTTTTTCTGAATTAAAGTGTCTGTTTCTGTGTGTTGGCTCACACCATTGTGTGTTTGTTGGGTGTGTTGTGTGTGTGTGATGTGTGTTGTGTGTGTCTGTCCTGTGTGTGTCTGTGTGTGCATGCACGTGTGTGACTGACTGCTCCCTCTGGCCCATCTTGGGCAGCAGGGGACACCAGCGACTTCCTCTGTGCCTTCTTGTCTCTGGTCCTCCCGCCGCCCTCCCCTCCTAGGTCCCTGTTAGCTGTGTCCTTAGCCTGATGCCGTTTTGAAAACTTTCTTCCATTTCTCAGGCCTTTGTCTAAACATTGTCACAGACGTGAAGACCTTGCTTGAAAAGCACATCACAGAATTGGGCTCACTGCTGTCCTCTCGCTGAGGTGACCCAGTGGATGGGTGCTCCTACTTCAGTGGTCTGTGGGTTTCTGTGGGGGAGTGAGTACTGAGTTCAGTTCCCTGACCACGCACCCAGGCTCCCAGGGGGACCCTCTTAGCCCCTGAGGCCCCTCAGTGTGGTGGGGAGCAAGGCTGGACTCTGGGATGGGAGAGCTGTGGATGCCCTGTGGTCAGCAGGCAGCAGGGACCCAGGAGCAAGTGTCCTTAGAGGGGGACATCTCCGTGTGTTCCCCCCAGTATGCTTGTTATGACAAGCCATGAGCACAGGACATTGGACCTCAATCCTGGAGTCCCAGGGGCTGATGCCCAGGGCATGAACTGCCCCGCTTACCCAGCAAGTGTCACCTCTGTGCCCTGCCTTCCCACGCCTTTGTCCTTCTTGCACTCTCTGTCCTGTTCACACATCCTGAGCTCTCATTTATCCTTGAAAACGCCTCCTCCTGAAAGCCCTCCCTTCCCACCACCTGGCCTCCATCTGGACTCACGACTTATCTCACCCAGGTGACTTTTCTCCCTCCAGTCACATGGCTTCTCCCTTACCGACCTGATACTCCACGGCCCTGACACGTGCACCATTTACCTCTGCGTCTGAGCAGCTGGCCCTGCTGAGACGGCAAGCTCTCTGCCTGCTGTCCTGGCGCCCTCCCAGCTAGCACCCGCTTCCCTTGAAAGTGGCCCCGTGTGGGAGAGAAGTTACATAGCTACGTAATAGCTACTCAGGAAATATTTACAGATTGAATTGGCTAATTTAAATGAGGGTGCTGAGATGTACTGAGCAGAGCAGCAAGAGGCGACCTCAGCCGAGGTGACACCGAACTCTGAATTAATCTCAGTGTTTGTGCTCTAAGGAAGAGCGGGTTCTGCAGGTCAGGAGGCAGGTGTGACCCCAAACAGGTTTCTCTCACGTGGTAGGTAATTCGTGAATTAGTGAGGTCCGGTGTCTAAGTGCATTGAGAAATTAAAAAGGGAACTAAGGGGCCAGCCATGTGGTGTAGTGGTTAAGTTCGTGCATTCTGCTCCAGCAGCCTGGGTTTCGCCAGTTCGGATCCCGGGTGCGGACCTACTCACCACTCATGAAGCCAGGCTGAGGCAGCATCCCACATAGAAGAACTAGAAGGACCTACAACTAGGATACACAAATATGTACTGGGGCTTTGGGGAGAAAAAGGAAAAAGAGGAAGATTGGCAACAGATGTTAGCTTAGGGCCAATCTTCCTCACACACACACAAAGGGAACTAAATACAGAAGAGTCCAGTAATTTCTGTCAAATTGTCCCCAGTCATTTTCTAATGTGTCTCAGTTACAGTGGAGCAGGGACAGTGGTGGCGAGGACAGGAGGCTCTCCCACCAGGGACATGGTTGGTGGAAGGAGTTGGGGCTCGGGCTCTGCTTTCCTGTACTGTTTCTCGGCTCTCTGATCCTGGACCAGTCAGGTAACCTCTGAGGCTGTCATCTGTAAAATGGGCATGATTGGACCCATGTCATTGCATGAAAGGAAAGAATGAGGAGCCTTGGGCCACTGGGAGAGAATGTGTGTGAGGTGGTAGCCATGCCCTCTCAGCCCAGGTCAGAGCCAGAGATGTGCTCAGGCACAGATGGGGTAGACTACATGTCCTGGGTGTGCCCGGCCTGGTCCAGCTCTGCTAGGAGTGGAAGGTGCGGTGCCCAGGCCTGGCTGCAGCTGCGGCCTCTCTTTTGGCAAGCAGCTGCCGTGGGAGCCCTCGGGCACATGGCCAGCAGAGCTCCTCAGAAGCGTCCTCAGCACAGACTTCATTGACGTTCACAGCTTACTGCTCCAGCCTTCCTGTCACCACCAGAGATTCTCAGTTTGGGGTACAGAAGCTTCAGGGGTAGGTGCCAGGGGTGCTCAAGGCCACAGGATGAATGTGGCTGTCTTTCTGTAGTGTCAGTTTTGTTTGATGAAAGCATTATGTGTAACCTGAAATGGGTGTAGATCTGTTCTCAAGTGGAATGTAAAATTTGCATAAATCTCATAAAAACACTTGAGACTTGCTGAGGGTCCCTTCAGATGGTGTCCCCAGATGCTGTAGGTGGACATGTAACTGTTTGCAGAGTGCGTTCGCCTGTCAGGATGTGCTTTCTCTGCTTGGCTGTTGGCGTGGCCCAGTGAAGATGAAGGTGGAGGCTCTGTTCTAAGGGATGGGGGCCTGGGAAGCCTCACGTGTAGCAAGAAAGACTTCGTGATGACAGAGGCCCCTTCCCTGGGCGCCCCTCACAGCGGGTGACCCTCCACATTTTCCTGGCTCCGTCCACCTGCCTTCACTTCCCTTGGCCGAATCCAGAGCACCCAGAATGGATCAGGTGGTGTTCCGGTCCTGAGACGCAGCCTCCTTTCTGTCTGGGCCTCTCTCTCCACTTAGAGAATCCTCACGTGTGTAGATCAGCGTCCTGCCCCACCTGTGAATGAGCCATAGTGGCACACTAGGCCCCAGGGGGTCTTCTTAGCGATCCATATTGGGTGACCCAGGGTGGTCTTAACGCCTTGGCTTGAGTCAGCTTTGAGCTGTGACCTCCTCCTCTGTCAGCTGCTCTGTAGGAGAGTTTGACCTCTGGCTACGTTTCTGGCTGTTTAGCTGGGACCCAGATCAGGGCAGTATTCAAATGTGTTACCAGGCAGTATTGCTATGGTAAAAAATAGTGACCCCTGACTGGTCACTGCATCTGATGGGGCACTCTGGCTTTGTAACCCCATGGGCCATTCTTTGGGCTTCCCTGTGGGGTTGGTTCTTGCAGCAGGTCCTGTCCCCCGTGGGAAGCGGTTGTTGCAGCAGTGGGCGCCTGGGAGGCGGGAGGCTTCTAAACCAAGAGCTGCCACACCAGCCTGGAGAGAGTCAGGTGCCCTCACAGCCACAGTGGCCTCGAGGAGGCACAGGAGGCAGGGGTGGCCAGCAGCCACGTGGGCCCCTTCAGGAGTCTGCCCTGAGTCTGGAGTCCAGGGGCCTGACTGTTGGTGAACCTGAGGGGTGACCTGGTGTACTGTCCGCAAGAGAGTCTGATGGAGGTCGTTTTCAGGCCCGGGGGACATAAGAGGACCTGGTAAATTATAGCAGGGAGAGGGTCACAGTGGCTTCATGGAGAGGTAGTTCCCGGTCCATGTGGGGGAGTAAGCACTCAGAAAATGTCTGCAGCCTGCCTGAGCGAATGGGCAGTGGGGGTCGGGGTCCCTGTGGGCAAGAAGAACTTAATGCATTAGTGCGGGGTGCCCTGAGGTGCCTGCCTGCTCTGAGCTTTGGTTAGAATCCAAGGAAGGAATTCTCCAGAGGTTGCAGGCAGCTGTATAAATACGTCGGGTCTGTATGGCCCAGAATTCCAGCCTGGAGGAGGAACACTTGAAACATGCTCAGAGGCGCGGTGTAAAGACGTTGAAATAAGGTCTCCGTTGTGGGTCAGCTGCACCTCAAGGAGATGCTGGCGCTGGAACGTCCGAGAACAGTGATTGTGGTGCTTGTCTCAGGTGCTTCCTGAGAACCCCTCTCGGGGCGTCCAATCACGTCCTCAGAGGCAGCAAGCTGTGGGGAGAGGGGCCTGGGCGGGGCCGGGAGGCGGGTGGTTTCCTGTCACCACGTGTTGCCCGTGCAGCTGTGTGATGTCTCTGAGCCTCCATCTTCTCAGCTCTAAGGGGAGGGACTTTGCCTTGGCCCCAGAGGTGCTGGGATTCATCGAAGACTACGTGCATGGAAGGCCTTGAGTGGTATTTGTGACAATATTTTTATTACGTGATTTCTTACACCGTTGTTCTGTCCGTCGTCGTTTTAGCCCCAGTGCTGTTAATCTGCTTTTCTCATGTGTTTGTGCCTTGACTCCAGATCTGGTGAGAGTGTTCAGGCTGACACGTCCTGCATGCCATGTTCACCTGGCACTTTCCAGGTGCTGAGCACCGTGCTGAGCTCTTTACATGATGGATTCTAACCTCCAGCAAGACTGAGAGGCAGATTGTCACTGTCCCCATTTCACAGATGAGAAAACAGGCTTCCAGAGGCCACCCGACTCGCCCTGGTGGATTGGTGGTGGAGGCCGCCTGTCTGGAGGCTGTCCCCTAACCCTGGCGTCTTACCGCCGTAGGTCCCAAACCCTCTCACACACGGCTCTCCATATGGATGGACTTAAACACACCCATCGTGGGGCCGGGGGGGAAGCAAGGCTGGTTCTGTCCCATTTCATGGAGGCCAGGAGCAGGGTGAGCCTCATTCTCTTGTTCTCAGGGGACCGGGGCCCTGAAGCTCGAAGGAGAGAATGCAGCTCGAGGACGGTGTCGGACGTGGCGCTGGGAGTGAATTCCTGCACCTCTTTACACGTAGTGATGAAACAGGCTGAAAATGCTAACAGATGTAGAGCACTCGTGCCTCCAGGAGGCCGGCCCCGAGATGGGCTGTCCCGAGAAGCCAGGGCTCCCGGGGTCCTTTCCCGCCTTTGAGGCTGATGTCCTTCATGCATCGCCTGTGGTGCCCCGTATCTGCTGCACCCGACCCGGTGCATCACTGTCAGAGCGGGGGCTGTTTCTTAGGCCTAAAACTTTTCACCTGAGACTTCTCTACGTGCTCACATGGAATGTTTGCAATTATGGGATGAAACTGTATCACTTTTGTCATTCTGAGAGAGTGTTTGTAGTCTTCAGTGGCTAGGTTTCTTTTCTTCCTTTTTTTAGACATAGAAAGGAACTGTGGTATAATTTAGTTTATCTGCCAAGTTCTGAATCCCCAGAAGGAGCCAGAGGTTATGCGGGCCTTAATGTTCTTATGTTTTAATGATGTTTGCCACTTTTAGGTTCTAGATTTGGTATGGTGACAGTGGTGACTTGCATTGAAGCTAATGGGCATCCTGACAGCCAGATTACCCCTGCTTTGTCAGCAGTCATGTAGGCAGCAGTGGCTACCATGCAGATTGCTTACGGGGTGTCAGACCCTGTCTGAATGCTTGAACGAGCATGTGCTCATTGAGTTCCCACTTTAGTGATGAAGAAACTGAGGCCTCGGAAGGCTAAGTGACTTTCTCAGGCTCACCTGTCTAGTGGGGGCAGATTTGGGATTTGGACCATGGATTCTGGTTCCAGCCTGTGCCCTTAACTGTGCCAGACAGGCTTCTATTCAGTCAGAGTTCAGTGCAAACAAGAGGGACTGTTGAAACCTGACTGGTTCATCCTGAGGCTGAGTACCAACTGAGGACGAGTTTCTAGCTTTAGACACTCATTCACATTCCACATTTTAAAATTGTTATTCTTTTGAGTTTCGGTTGTGCTTAACACGTAGGACTAAGGCTGAGGATGGAAAGATGAGAGACGGTTCCAGACTCCAAGAGTCACGTCCCACGGGGACAGACGCTGAGACAATGCCGACATTAGCCTGTTCAGTTAGTGTGGCTGGATGACCGCGTCAGGATCCTTTCGGTGTGTGCACGGTCTGAAGTCTGCGCCAGTCCTGAAGCCAGGCGCCAAGGAGAGCAGTGGGAGGGGGAGGAATGGTGGTGGTCTCGGATCCCCAACCCTGGCCCGGGCCCACCCTGGGTGGCCCTGTGGCCGGCTCTGTGGACATCTCCCATGAGGGTGGGCTGCACTGCTGGCTCCCTGGGATACGGATACTGCCCGTGATTGCCTGTGAGCACACTTAATTTTTAAGAGGAATCCTTTGTGTTTGTATGAGGACTCCATGAAATGTGGCCCAGGATGACCTGGTGGGGCTTACGGAGATTTTCACTCCCGAGAAATAAGTTCGTGAGTGTGGCTTCCATTCATTCCATTCCTTGGGCGCCAGCTGCTGTTGCCGGGAACTGTCAGGTGATGTTGTGTGCCCTCCTGCTTAAGGTGTCACCTTGTACGTTTCGCAGGACCTCATTGTGTCACTTGCGCCAAGGGGCTGTGCTAGACGATTCCTGAGACTCCTCCAGCTTCCAGTCTGGGCTTCTCTGATGGTTGCAGTGGAGCAGGGGACAGTTGTTTCTGTTTAAAGCTGCAGTTCCGGTTTATCTGCACCACATTAGAAGAAAATTGCATTTTTGAGTTTAAATGGTTACTTTGTGAAAATAAGCTAGGGGAGGAGATGGGTTTTCCTTGGAAAAGAATTATTTTCAGGCCCCTCTTTATGAAACCATAATTCTGAGATTAAATGATTGAGATTCCTTAGAAGAATGGAGTGCATGAGAGGCAGGGAGGAAAATTAGAATTTGTCGAAATCATTGTCAAGTGGTCTGCTAATTAAAGAATGGAACCAGGGAAGTGCTTTGCTACCCACGAAATCCTGTTACTCTGAAGCACACTGGCTGTGTGTCTCTGGTTAAAACCTCCTTTGTATCTTCTGTGCAGACACAGAAAGACTGAACACTTGCTTTTTTTCAGGGTATAGGGGCTCAGCTAGGAAAGGTGAGAGTTAAGTTTTCTCATGATCCTGGTGCCAAGAAATAGCACCTTGAAAGCAAAGAGTCGGGAAATCATCACAAGAGAACTGTCACTTCGAAGAGCCTCCAAGGAGTCTCGGTCGGTGGGGAGGTGGTGGCTGGCCTGTGACTGTCTGACAGCCAGCTTTGGCCAGGCCCTCTCCCCCTTTCAGGTATTTCATGTGAAAGCCTCCTGACAATGTCAGCCGCTGTCTTTCGTTTTCACACCATACCAAGTAGAATTTGTTTTGAAATGAAAACGTTTTGTCTTCCATTTTAACACTTACGTACTCTGTGGGCTCTCATTTTGCTGTGAGTAACAAAAGTCGAGATGATGGACCTCTCATCCTGGAATACCTGTGCGCTCAGCAAAGTTTCAGCTGAAGATGATTTCACTCTGGAGGCGGAAGCCCGGATGGGCTGGCAGTTGAGTGTGTGTGCAGTGTGTGTGGAGCGTGTGTGCTGTGTGTGGAGTGTGTGTGGTCTGTGTGTGGAATGTGTGGAGTGTGCATACGGTGCATGCAGAGTGTGTACGGTGCATGTGGAGTGTGTGTTGTACATGTCGAGTGTGTCTGTTGTGCGTGTGGAGTGTGTGTGCTGTGTGTGGAGTGTGTGTGGTCTGTGTGTGGAATGTGTGGAGTGTGCATACGGTGCGTGCGGAGTGTGTGTGCTGTGTGTGGAGCGTGTCTGTTGTGTGACCATTCGGGTGTGTACTTTGTTCGGTCCTCTTTGGTTTGGGAATCACATGGAAGTACTTCACTGGTGTCACTTTGGTGAGAGATGACCAACCGCATAAACTATTGATCCACCAGAGTTCTGTTGGTTGTGATTTTGGGGAATCAAGTTACTGTTTCAGTTCAATAATATTTCCTTTAGGGTGTGGATATTTGGCAAGCCCTTATTTGCCAAAAAGTGCAAGTTTCATTGCTGCCTGTTCCAATTAATAGTTTTTGTTAGTAATAAATACAACGTAGCCTAGCAAAGAGAAACCCATTCTCTACCCACCTCCTGCTTATTTGCCCACCTGCCTTCCTGCTGAATAGGAAGCAGAGTTTCTGGAAGGTCTGGACCCAGGGCATGCAGGGGTGTGGTGTGATCCATCGGAGGGCCTGCGTGTAGATGAAGCAGCCTGGAGGGAGGCCAGTGCTGGGCAGCGTGGGGAGTGACGAGGGAGCAGGAGATACTCACTCAGAAGACTCAGGTTTAGGCCCCAAGTGCGTTGCTAGTGGTGGATACTTGGGCAAGTCCTTCACTGATTTTGGCTTTCATCACCATCCTCATCCTCATCCCTACTTTATGCATGAGGGAACGTGATGATGATGATGACAATGACATACACCATTGAATGCTTACGTACCAGGTGCTGGGCCAAGTACTTTATGAGAATTATCTAGTGTTTTATTTATTAAGGATTTTTTTTTACCAGTTTCATTGAGATATAATTGACATATAACATGGTATTAGTTGAACAACATAATGATCTGATATATATGTCTATTTTGAAATGATCACCACAATAAGTTTACTTAACATCCTTTACCTTGCATAGTGACAATGTTTTTTTCTCTCGTGATGAGAACTTTTAAGATCTACTCTCTTAGGAACTTTTAAATATGCAATACAGTATTGTTGACTCCAGTCCTCATACTGTACATTACATCCCCAGAACTTACCTTATACTGGAATTTTGTACATTTTGACCCCCTTCACCCAATTCTCCCAAACCCCACCCCTCGCCTCTGGCCACTATCAATCTGTTCTGTTTCTATGAGCTCGTGTTTTGTTTAGATTCCACATATAAGTGAGATCCTATGGTATTTGTCTTTCTCTCTCTGACTCATTTCACTTAGCATAATGCCCTCGGGGTCCATCCATGTTGTCACAAACATAAAAAAAGTGTTCCTTCTTTTTTATGGTGGAGTAATATTCCATCGTATATATGCACCAGATTTCTTTCATCCATTCATCTGTCAGTGGACACTTAGGTTGTTTCCATGTCTTGGCTGTTATGACTAATGCTGCAGTGAACATGGGAGTACAGCAGATTATTTGGTTGAATCCTCTGTTATTATTTGCATTTTCCCAACACGGAATTTCTTAAAGTGGTTTGCCTCTAATATTTTATTGCTTGGGCAAGTCCCAAGTGTCCTCATTCCTTTGGCATTATTCCTTTAGGCACAGAGTTCCATGATTGTCCTTGTAAATATATTGCACCAGGACTTCCTATCTTTCCAAATTGGGGTGTAGGAGTCGCAGATGAACTCGGAGGTGCTTGTCTGTACTAGCACCCCTCCTGAGTTTGGGGATCAGCGCATACCACGATGCCAGAATCTGCTTTGGCTTCTGAGTTTTGAATAGCAGGTAAGGAGAATTCTGATTGCCACGTTCATCTGGGCGTTGCTGAATCCGCTAGATTCCTGATTTTGGATATCAAGGGCTTGAATAGTGAGAGTTCAGACAACAAGGGACGCCTGAATTGTTCCTCTATAGTCATCTCACAGAAATTAGATGGAGCTCCAGAATACAGGGAAAGTTTTTAATCAGCTTTTTTTTTTTTTTTGGAGATTGAATCCTGCGTTGTTTCTTACACTCAGAACTAACCTCCTTGGATCCCATCTGTATCATTTCTCTGTCCTCATTGACTTTCTGTAGCACCTCCAAATTTAGTATCATCTGGAAATTTAATTAATGTGCTGTTTACTGCTCCTTCCAGATCACTAATGAAGATGTTAACTAAGACTTGATCCCCAGAGCACCCCGCTGGACACCTCCCCACAGCTTCGTCCTCTGTCGTTTATCAGGAGCTTGGTTTATGTCCTTTCTCCAGGTGTCAGGCCATGCGGGGGTGCTCAGACAAAGCCCAATTTGAATTAATTTTTCCAGGAAGACTGTAAAAACTCTGTGCCAGATTCCTCCCTCAACCCCAGATGTGTTATTTGCTGTGTTCCTCCACAGCCTAGTGATTTGCTCTCCACCCTGGGCCCTCGCCCTCTCCCCACGCCCGGCAGTTCTTTTTGGGGCTGCAGAGAGGGAGCAGTTAGCTGCCGTACCTCTGTGAGGCCAGGACCCAGCCTTGCTGATTTGTGTCTGAGGTGCTGTGCATCTTGCACAAAGGTGCCTAGCTGCTATCTTAGTCTGCTCTGGTTGCCATGATAAATACCACAGAGTGGGTGCCTTAGGCAATAGGAATGTATTTTCTCACAGTTCTGGAGGCTGAAAGTTCTAGATTGGGGTGTCAGCAGGGTTGGTTTCTCTGAGGCCCTCTCCTTGGTTTGTAGATGGCCGCCTTCTCCCTGTGTCCTCATGTGGTCTTCTCTGCGTGTGTTTGTGTCTTAATGTCTTCTTCCTATGAGGAGGACACCTGTCCTGTTGGATTAGGGCCCACCCTAATGACCTCATTTTATTCATCTCTTTAAAGGCCCCATCTCCAAATGCAGTCATGTTCTGAGGTGCTGGGAGTTAGAACTTCAATGTGTGAATTTTGAGGGGACACAATTTCAGCCCATAACAGCATGGATTCATTTTTTTGTGTGTGTGAGGAAGATTAGCCCTGAGCTAACATCTGTTGCCAATCCTCTTTTTGCCGAGGAAGATTGGCCCTGGGCTAATGTCTGTGCCCATCTTCCTCTGCTTTATATGTGGGATGCCACCACAGCATGGCTTGATAAGTGGTGCATAGGTCCCCACCCTGGATCCGAACCTGCGAACCCTGGACTGAGGAAGTGGAGCATGGGGACTTAACCACTATGCCACCAGGCTGGCCCCAGGATTCTTTGATTTGTTTGTTTATGCAAGAGGTTTGGGGAGAGTTCTATCTTGATTAGATTCTCAGACCAAATGTGAGGTAACCTGCCTGCCATCACTTAATATATTCCTGGTGTTTCATGCTTCAGTTCCCCTTGTAAGGCAGCACAGTAGGCCCTCAGCTGGCACACACTTTGTGTTTGTGTTTTTGACTTTGGGTGAGACCTTGAAGGCGTGTGACCTATTTTGCTGAGGCGTTTTGAGTTGCTCACTGTTGAGACCGTGTTTGGGACGTGGCCTGGGAGGTGTGGCCTGGGGAGGGGTGGGGGGCGTGACCAGAGCGTGGCTGAAACCTGTGCAGTGATGATTAGCTGCTCTCTGTCCTGTGCCTGCTCTGGTGGAGGTGCTGGGAGCTCCAGGATAAAAACATAACAGGCTCGGGCGTGGGGGCGTGAAGCTGGTGCAGCACAGGGGATGGGCGCTGTGCAGGCAGCCACGGAACAGCCAGCTGTGGGCAGTGACACACTGGTGCACTGGGTCCCCAGAAAGAGCAGGACTTACCAGGTGGAGGGCGTTTTGGGTCAAGGCTGGTGTTAGGATCCCTTAGTCTGAGCTGGGCTGGGGATCAGCGACTCAAAGGGCAGGTTGGACTGATGCATCAGCCTCACAGCCAGGGGAGTTTCGGGGTCAGATTATCCCTGAGGATGGGGGAGGGGACAGAGGAGAGGGGACAGGCTTACCTGGCCTCGGGACACCCAGGGCCTCGGCAGGCCCTGCTCACAGATGCCCTGCTGCCTCTCCTCTGCCTGTCAGTGTCACACTTGTCTCTCTGTGGTCTTCTGACTCACCAGACATAAAACTGTGCAAAAATAGTCTTTAAGAAAAAAAGGTGCAAGTACTCTGAAAATGGGAAAACCTTCTCAATATGCTGGTAAAATCTCAGGAAGACCAAAAGAGGGTCTTTAAGAATAAAAATAATAAACATAAACCCAGGATGGAGAATAAAGGTAAAAAGATGTGGCACAAGGGTTGATGAATTAAGATTTTTAGAAGTCTTCTCTGTAATTGGCGACTTGCTTAACTCATCCCTGACCCCATGAAAGTGCAGGTGAGTGACGGCTGGTATTACCGGCGGCCGGAATCAATCTCGGCCCGGGCGTTTGAGAGAGAGCGTCCCCCATTAGGACCGGGATGAATTTTTCAGCAGAGGAAGGTGAAACGTCAGGAAGATTGTAGATCACACCAGCGCAGGGTCCTCGGGAAATGAGAACAATGAAGAGCTGACAGAGCGCAGGGTGGTGAAGCACGGCTCGTGTGTTCACCCGGCACTCCCGGATCCTTCTGCTCTCAGACGGCCCTGCCGGCTCTGCCCCCCGGGGAGAGGGAGCCTTCCTGGGTCCCAGGCCCACAGTGTGGGGACAGCCGAGCTGTTGCTGCTGCTGTGTGGGGGCGCGAGCAGGAGGCAGCTGGAGGGGCTCTGTGGCCCCTGCTGATTCAGACCCCAGGGTGATGGTGGGGTCAGCCGCACATAATGACTTCTTCCTGGCCCCGGCCCCTCCCTCCACACTCCCCTCGCAAGCCCCCTTTCTCCTTCCTCTCCTGCCCAGGTCCCAGCTTGGACCTTCAGTTTCTCACCTCAACCATTACAATTCGACTCCTGCAACTAATTTCCCTAAGACACAGATCTGGGCTCTCAACTGCTTCTCAGAAGCTACCTGCGCTTTCCCGTGCACTGCGTGAGGAAGCCCAGGGCACCGCCTCTGTCTGGGCAGTGGGGCCGCATGCTGGCCCTGACATTTACCACCTTTGTGACCTTGAGCCATATGCACCCTCTCTCAGCCTCTGTTTCTGTCACACCGGGAGTATAATTGTGGGATTGTGGTGACTGTGAAATGCCCTGATGTGTACAATGCTGGCACCGTGTCCTCATCATCCATGCACTTGCCCCTAACTGCCTTTCTGCTGCATCGCTCTAAGTCCTGGGGCTCCATTTGCCCCCTGGGTTCCTCCGTGCACTTTTATAATTCATGCTGATCTCTCCACCTTAAACATTCTTCCTCCAAATCTCTGCCTGTCACAATCGATCTCATCCTTCAGGGATCTGTCTATTGCCCCATCTCGTCCTTTGTCTTCGCTAACCCTCTTCCCTCCCCTCCAGTGTGCTCTAGACTGTGTAGGGGGAAAGGGCCACTGTCAGGCCCCCATGGGTATAGCCATTGCACCAGCTCTGCCACTCGTAGACTCTGTGACTGAGAGCCGGTCACTCCGCCTCCCTAGGTCGCTGGGTCTCCACTGGGTGGAGAGGGCATATATTCACCTTTCTTGCTGACTTGTGGTGGAGCTAAGACGGGACTGTACATCAGAAGTAGGGTTGCCAGAGAATACACAGGACACCCGTGTATTGCAAATAATTGACACCCGTGTCAATGCAAATAATCCATAAGCAATCTATAAATCAAAATTGGGGTGAGTTTATCATGAGCCAAATTTGAAGTCCATATAGCCCAGGAGAGTCCTTTCACAAAGAATGGAGCACTCCAAAGAAGTGGGGTGTACAGAGTGGTTATACACCATCAAAGAGCATATATCACATGTGAGTGCAATGTCCTTTTTACAGTAGTCACGAGATTGCCCTGTCGGTGCAGGGATTGATAGACACCGCAGATATCAGGTCTGCTGTCTTGATGGGCATCGCAGGTAGCAGGTCTGTTGTCTCAATGCGGGTGGTCATAGGATGAGCACAGCAATCGAATCCTAGCCTGGGGAGAAATGCTTATCCTTAAGGAAATTCCAGCGTGGGGGAAGTTGCATCTTTATTTTTAGGGCATTTGTTCTTATCTCTGGGACATGGTAAATGCTCAAAGCAGATATACAATGCATGTTCAAAGGCCAGTCAGGCCCTTTTAGAAAAGCAAGGTCAGGCCAAATTAATTTTGCACCAAATGGCTTCTTCATATACTCCAGTATATCCTATTGCTTACCATTTATTTATCACCTGTTAAACTTGAATTTCAGATACACAAGGAATAATTTTTAGTGTCAGCATGTCCTGTGCTAAACGTCTTTATTTTTCAATCTGGCAACCCTAATCAGAGTGCATGCCCCAAATACAAGGCTTAGATGCCATCCACTGTAGAGTGGATAGTGTACTCCTGTCAGACTGTAAAGACAGGCAAAGCGGCTTTAACCCATAAGAACTCCTTAAGCCTGGGGGCACCAGAGATCCAGCTGAAATAACGCAGAAGTTCTCTCCCCTCTGCAGTGTTCCCAGAGCACAGCATGTGGCGGGTGTCCTGCCTCTGTCTTCCTGTCTCAGTCAGAGGCACCTCCTTTGGGAAGTTGGGTATCAAGGCTGGCTGGCTGCTTCTCCCATCTGCACCTTTTAATTTGCACCTTTTACTGCCTGTCACTCTGGCCTGGAGTTGACGGTCAGCTTGCCGGTGTCCCCCACTCCTGGAGGGCCCTGATGGAGGAGTCACACCTCAGTGCTGTATCCCTGCATCCGGGACAGACATTGTTGGCTGAGTGGGTGTGGTCCTGTTGATGCTAGAGCTGCTCAGCCTCCACTGGGACAGGCAGCTCCACTGGCACTCACCTGGGAAGGACTCTTGGGAGGCCCTGATGTCTAGATTTTATTTTGTTTTTGTTTTATATAAAAACACATTTTTGTAAAGGTGATCATGTACCTGCTTAACAAATCACACTGCACAGAGGGCTGTATGATAAAAATTAAATCTCCCCTCTACCCCTAACCACCAGACCCCCAGTTCCCTCCCAGAGACAGCTACGGTTACCCCCGGGATTTTAGTAATTCCAAGTTAAAGAGTGGGGTGAATCTAAGGTAGCAGTGTCAGCTTGTGTGCCAGTGTTCTGGAAAGGACACAGAACCATGCATAAGAGCCTGTAAGATGTTTTAAAAATAAACATGCTTTATTATACCTGAAAATGAATATGCAAGTGAATGAAGCATTGTTGGTTCTAGAACGATACCTACCTCATTCCACCTGAGACTTGAAGGAGGGTGCATGTCGCTGGCTCTGAGCATGTGGGCAAAACAAAACCCACAGAGCTCTGTGCCTTTCTGATGACTCTGAAGCTCGGGTAGGACCAGGGCTTGGGGCAGGTGGGGGATGAGGTGGTGAGATTTGAGGTGGACAGGAGACCCCACTGCCCCTCAGGGCTTTTCCACTGTCTGTCCTGGATACTTGATGTGTCACCATTAGAGAGCATTTCCTTGGAGCCCCTGCAGAGTTACCCTGGAAAACTCAGAAGGAAGCAGATCTCTGTTCTTGTGTAACCTGAGCCAGGGTTCCCCCCCCCCAGCCTCATTGTAGATGGGGTGCTTGGAGTTCACCTCCAGGGTGTGGTGAAGATCACACCAGTTAACTTGTGAATGATGGAAGCTGAATCCCCTGAGGGGCGCTGTCTGCCCTCCGACAGGAGGCTGCTTTGCAGGTGCAGCGGGACTGTGCTTTGTCTCATCCAGTTGTCACTGGCACCGGTGGGATCGGTGCAGTGAGGTCCCAGGTTCTCGGTCCACAGACACAAAAGAATTTGAGAGCAGACACACAGAGGAAGTTTAGACAGAGGAGGATTTATTAGTAGAGCAAAAGTACACCCAAAAGGGAGGGGCAGGCAGACTCGAGATGAGCAACTGCCCCGAAGTTGTGGTGGTGTGTTTTTGGAAAATGGGGGTCCCAGGGTGGGTGAGGGTCCTGGAATGCCAACCAGTCTGGGCATTGTCTCCACCCCCATGTGAGGAGGGGGAGATTTTCCCCTTACATAGGCATCTCTGGAACTGTCATGGCAGTGATCCCCCTGCAAGGGGGGTCAAAACTGCAATGCAAATGAGGGTATAATGAGGCTGGGGCTACTCTCTGTCAGGGTGTGGGGAGTGTTGCATGCCGAAGAGCCGCTGCCTGATAGTTAGGACGCTGCACCTGGTAGAGTGGCCTTGCTCCCAGCTCATATCTGGCTTCCTGCCTATCTCACAGTGACTTGCCCTGGTGTCTGGAAGGGATTAACTTTCCACCCTATGATCCGATGGCTCTCTCACCCCTTCCTGGGGCCTTCACCTGTGTGCTGGGGATAAAACTTCAAATTTAACAGTATGTTAAAAATGTGCACTGAAAAGGATGAACAAGCACTGAATGGCAGAAGTTAGCATTTGGGAGGATCTTGGAAAACTGGAGTCGGAATATAACAGTATATTTTGAAGGGGATTACTGGAAAGTGCTCTAACTTGGTCCAGAAATAAGCCTCCTCTCCTTAGCAAGGACATGGCCTAACTAGGGGCTCTCTTTTCCAGTAAACTCCTTTTATGCTACAGCTACCTAACCATTGTGCAAGCTTAGCCTCCACTGCCTGGGGTGTGGTTGCTGGGATGGCGGGCAGAAGGTCTGCTCATCTGCCTGTGGGCCTGAGCACACCTGGGATGTCCTCCTCCGCTGCCACGGAGCAGACAGAGAGGGGACTGAAGTGGCCTCAGTCCCTTTCTTGTGCAGGGTGATTGACAAGCTGGGGGAGGGGCCAACTGAGAGAGAACTTGGGAGGGTCCTGGGACTCTCTTCAGGTGTTTGAAAGAGGGAATGGCTGTGTTTTGTGGCCCCAAGTAGGGTGATCTCAGGTCAGTCAATGAAAGCTACAGGGTGAGGAGTTACCTCTCGACCAGAGATAACGTGGACCACCCCTGACAAAGTGGGGTCTCTGTCCCTCCCTGGAGGTGTCCAGTAGACACTGATGACCACTGACACCAATGCTGCAGGGGGTTCTCCTGTCTGTCGGATTACTGGACCTTGTGGTCCTTCAGTTCCTGGCCAGCCCGGGGTTTCTTCAATTCCGTGGCAAGCCCACTCGTGTTCTTTATAGAGGGTGATGGTGGAACATGAGTTAGTAGGAAACTCGTCTGCCCTATCCTCAGTCTCAGTGTTTGTTGAATTAGGTGAATGAAAGGGAAAGAAAGAAACTCTTATAAGAGAATGCCCAATCGTTTCCAGCTTTAAAATATTTGACTGCCTCCTGTATGTTCTAATGTGAACAAAACGAAGTCTTCGACCTTATAGGATTTGTTTGTAGTTACCTTCCCCCGCTTAAAAAATCCCATTGTTTATAATTAATTTCTAAAAATCTTTTTTTAAATGTGAAAACAAATCATTTCCAGAATCCCCCAATTGTTGAAAGTGTACTGAGGTTGCCATATTCATAACTCATGCCTTTGGTTACTGACCTATATCAGAATTGCCAAGTTGCTTTCATATGAAATTGATGATATGGTGAAGAATTTAGGAATTTGGGGTTCGGCATGAATTTTCCATTTGATTTTGAAAGAAGAATCAATAAAGAATCTAGCTTTATTAATCTTATTTATAACCGACACCTTGACTGTTTAAGGGACCTGATCTTAGATGGAATGGCACAAGGAAAAAAATCTATATAGATATCCAAAACCTATATAAATTATCTGTAAAAATCTATATAAATTACAGAGCCCAGATTATTCATCTAAAGAATTAATAAACTGTGTATAGGGAAGAGTTATTACTAAAAGATATAGAATTAGTAATTAGTGTGTTTTTAAAAATCATATATTGTTTTTGGAAAACCAGATTAATTCGAGAGAGAACAGAAGATCAAGGAGAATAAAATCCTGTGTTTTCTTTCTGGCCTTTCAGATATTAAAGTGTATAAGGTAGAGACACTTGTACCTATACACAGATGGTAACCTTATTACATTTCGTAGTGCTTTACAGTTTTCAAAGTACTTTTCACGCTATTTCAACTTGATGTTCTTGGTCATCTTCTGAGTGTAGGCATCTTCATATATCCCATTTTATAGATAAGGAAACAGAGGTTCAGAGGAATTCATTTGCTCAGGGTCTTGTAGATAACTTATCAGAATCAAGTTTCCAAGAGAAATCTACTATTTTTCCTCCAGCGATTATTTCCCCTAATGTACAGAAAACTAGGCTGATTTGTTTATTTGAAAAAAAATCTGATGTTTTTTGGCGGAAAGAATCATAAAAAATTTAGCAGTGCACTGAAGTTTAATAGATAGAAATAATTTTTAAATATTTGTATACCTATAAGAGATGTCATATCCAAGTGCAAGTGTACCCTAAATATTTTTTGTGTTATATGTAATATAATGCAGATTTACTATAAAGTGCATATTAATTTTTTATTTTTAAATTATCAAGACTTTTAAAAGCCTTTGAGGACTTACTGATATTTCTGTTCCTTCTAACAAAAACATTAAAAAGGGAAGATTTTTACAATATCCTAAATATCTTATTCTTTGGAAGCCACTTGTGTTCTTCACGTTTTGGGAAGAAAACATAACACACACCTATTTGCTGTAGGCAGTCTTCAGTGACCCTGAAATGCTGTTTTCTGACCTTAGTTCTGAACCAAGAATGTACTCCTAGTATCTAAATAACTCCTCATCCCCGCTCTCTGACAGAATGTGGTGATTTGCTGGCTGACACGTACCCTCAGTGGACACCATTACTTGTATAGGGTGGTAGCTGGGTCTTCCCCTCTCCCCAGGGGAGCTGGGCTAAAGACAGAATATTCCAGTTTGAAGAATCACAGGAAATTTCCCTGACCTCCCGGTACAAGCTGCAATCACAAGAACTTGCACTCACACATCCTTAAGTCCAGTTCAAGGGAGCACACTTCTCTAAAGGTATTTGTGTGTGGAAGCTTTTCCCCATGCTGTAGAATCTCTCCTGATCTGCTCCTGGTTTGCTTCCAGTGTCTCCCTCACAATTTACCTCCTGTTAAAAAGTAGTATGGGTATTATTAGAAGAGAAGGGAGGTATGAGCCAATGAGTTTACTCTGCACCCCAGTTGAGGTGTCTGCCCTTTGGGGGTCTGTCCCTGGTGCTGGGCAAGCACCAGCTATGTGTATGCCCCTTCCCCGTCTCTTTTAGCCAGGATACTCAGGACTTTGGGAGGTGAGTTTTTTTGTAGACAGTATATAGTTGAGTTGTGTGTGTGTGTATGTTTTTTTATTCACTCTGCCAGTCTCTGTCTTTTAATTGATGTATTTAGACCATTTACGTTTAAATTATTGATGTTTAGGGCTGAAGTGTGCCATTTTATTATTTGTTTTCTGTTTGTTCTCTGTTTCTCATTGCTCTGCTTCTCTTTTCTTGTCTTCCTGTGGGTTACTTAAACATTTGTAAAATTCCATTTTGATTTATTTATAATGTTTTTGAATATACTGCTTTGTACAGTTTTCTTAGTGTTTGCTCTAGATATTACAATTTACATATAAACTTATCAAGTCTGCTTCAAGAGACGTATAGAAATATAGAAACCTTTGGCCTCCCCACTTTTAAAATGGAATTATCCTAAGTGTTTTCTCTATATACACTGACCGTCTTATAATTTTTTTGTTTTTTGCTTAAACAATAGAAATTTATCTTCTCACAGTTCCAGAGGCAGATGTCCCAGATCAAGGTGACAGCAGGGCTGCTTCCTTCTGAGGCCTCTCTCCTTGGCTTGTAGACAGCCATCTTCTCCTTATGTCACATGATTACAGTTTTTTCATCAACCGTCAAATGAGATTTAAGAATCATGAGGAGAAAGATAGTCCATTATACTCTGATTTTTACCCATTCTGTTGTTTTAATTTCCTTTCTGAAGTTCCAAGCCTCTTTCTTCTTCTTACTGTTTTCTTTCTGTTTGGAAAACTTTCTTTAGTCACTCTCTAAGGGTAGGTCTGCTAGTGGCAAATTCTCTTACTTTTCCTTATGAGAACGTCTTTATTTTCCCTTCATTCCTGAAGGGTATTTTCACTAAATACAGAATTCACAGTTGACAGTTCATTTCTTTCAGTATTTGAAAAGTATTGTGCCACTCCCTTCTGGCCTCTGTGGTTTCCGATGAGAAATCTGCTGTAACTGGAACTGGTGGTCCTGTAAGAAATGCATTGCTTCGATCACTGCTTTCTTTATTTGTTCTTTGTCTTTAGTTTTCATGCGACTAATTATGATGTGTCTTGGAATGGATTTCTTTGGGGTTATCCTATTTGGGATTTTCTCAGCTTCTTGAATCTGTAGGCTGTGTCTTTTAGCAAATTTAGGAAGTTTCTAGCCATTGTTTCTTCAAATACTTTTTCAGCCCCATTCTTCTCCTGTCCTGAGACTTCACTGAAATGAATGTTAGCTCATTTGCTATTGTCCCACAGGTTCTGAGATGCTGCTTGTTTTATTTCTTAGTCTGTTTTCTCTCTGGTGTTAAAACTGGGTATTTTCTATTGTTCTATCTTCAAATTCATTGATTCTTTCCTCTGTCGTATTCATTCTACTATTGAACCCATCCATCGAATTTTTATTTGTATTAATTAGTTATTATTTCCATTTGGTTTTTTTTTTTTTTTTTTTGGTGAGGAAGATTAGCTCTGAGCTAACATTTGTGCCCATCTTCCTCTATTTTGTATGTGGGACCCTGCCACGCATGGCTTGATGAGTGGTTGTGTAGGTCTGCACCTGGGATACAAACCTGCGAACCCCAGGCCACCGAAGCAGAGCATGCAAACTTAACCACTATGGCGCTGGGCCAGTCCTCCATGTAGTTCTTTTTTATATCTTCTGTCTCTTTAGTAGATTTTCTGGGTTTTATTTTTTGGTGAGCATGCTTAGCCTTGAGCTAACATCTTGTTGCCAATCCTCCTTGTTTTGCTGAGGAAGATTGGCTCTGGGCTAACATCCATGCCCATCTTCCTCTACGTTATATGTGGGACACTGTCACAGCATGGCTTGACAAGTGGTGCGTCGGTCCATGCCCAGGACCCGAACCTGCAAACCCTGGGCTGCCAGAGCGGAGTGTGCAAACCCAACCACTATGCCACTGGGCTGGCCCCTAAACTTTCTGTTTTTTTTAAATTGTTGGTTTCAAGGGTATTTGTAGTTGCTCATCGACGCATTTTTATGATGGCTGATTTAAAACCCTATCAGATAATTCCAGCATCGATTCATCTTGGTGTCGGCATCTATCGATTGTCTTTTCTCACTCAAACTGTGATTCTCCTGGCTCTTGGGAAACTCTGGATCTTATTTTACAGGCACTCACCCTGTTTAGATTTAGTGAATAGGTGTTGGCCTGCGTCCATGGGCTATGGATCCAATAACAGTCAGTTTCTGGAGGTTTCACAGCATCATTCTGGTCTGCTTCATTCTCTTGGTGCCTCTGGGGCTGCCACTTATAGCTATGGTGCTGACCACGGGGTGGATGTTCTTCCTGGGACGGTTAGGTGGGTGTGGGGGTGCTGATAGTACTTCCAGGCCTGCACTCAGGGCTGCATATTCAGGCAGGGCCTATGCCTTCCAAGGAGTAAAGCACCTACCTGGGTCACCCTCTGCTGTGTGGTGGGGGCCCTGGGGCAGGGAGTCATGGGGTAGAAGCTAGAGTCTGGAGTTTTGATGCTGGTGTTGTATTCATACTCTCCAATTCTTGGTATCAAGAGATAGAGAAGTTGAAACCAAAAACTTACATAAATCCTGAATAGCAAATGTGAGAAAAGTAGAGGGTTCCATTTCTGGCTTTATAACTGAAGTAATGTCAAAGGGGAACAAAACTTTTAATGACAAAAGAATATGCGAGGTCACCAAAGTTAGTAACAGTGGAAAAGGTAAGGAATGATAGACAGTGTGTCCTGTATGAAGCATGGGCTAGGGGAATGGAAAGGGAAAGAGAGCAGACCTAACCAAGTGTCATAGAAATAAGGATGTGGGGAGCTCACACTGAGTGTCCATTGAGGTAGGGATGTGGGGAGCTCACACTGAGTGTCCACAGAAGTAAGGATGTGGGGAGCTCACACTGAGTGTCCACAGAAGTAAGGATGTGGGGAGCTCACACTGAGTGTCCACAGAGGTAAGGATGTGGGGAGCTCACACTGAGTGTCCACAGAGGTAGGGATGTGGGGAGCTCACACTGAGTGTCCACAGAAGTAGGGATGTGGGGAGCTCACACTGAGTGTCCACAGAGGTAGGGATGTGGGGAGCTCACACTGAGTGTCCACAGAAGTAAGGATGTGGGGAGCTCACACTGAGTGTCCACAGAGGTAGGGATGTGGGGAGCTCACACTGAGTGTCCACAGAAGTAAGGATGTGGGGAGCTCACACTGTGTCCATTGAGGTAAGGATGTGGGGAGCACACACTGAGTGTACACAGAAGTAAGGATGTGGGGAGCTCACACTGAGTGTCCACAGAGGTAGGGATGTGGGGAGCTCACACTGAGTGTCCACAGAAGTAAGGATGTGGGGAGCTCACACTGAGTGTCCACAGAGGTAGGGATGTGGGGAGCTCACACTGAGTGTCCACAGAAGTAAGGATGTGGGGAGCTCACACTGAGTGTCCACAGAGGTAGGGATGTGGGGAGCTCACACTGAGTGTCCACAGAAGTAAGGATGTGGGGAGCTCACACTGAGTGTCCACAGAGGTAGGGATGTGGGGAGCTCACACTGAGTGTCCACAGAAGTAAGGATGTGGGGAGCTCACACTGTGTCCATTGAGGTAAGGATGTGGGGAGCACACACTGAGTGTACACAGAGGTAGGGATGTGGGGAGCACACACTGAGTGTCCACTGAGGTAAGGATGTGGGGAGCTCACACTGAGTGTCCACAGAGGTAAGGATGTGGGGAGCTCACACTGAGTGTCCACTGAGGTAGGGATGTGGGGAGCTCACACTGAGTGTCCATTGAGGTAAGGATGTGGGGAGCTCACACTGAGTGTCCACAGAGGTAAGGATGTGGGGAGCTCACACTGAGTGTCCACAGAGGTAGGGATGTGGGGAGCTCACACTGTGTCCACTGAGGTAAGGATGTGGGGAGCTCACACTGTGTCCACTGAGGTAAGGATGTGGGGAGCTCACACTGTGTCCACTGAGGTAAGGATGTGGGGAGCTCACACTGAGTGTCCAGAGGTAAGGATGTGGGGAGCTCACACTGTGTCCATTGAGGTAAGGATGTGGGGAGCACACACTGAGTGTCCACAGAGGTAGGGATGTGGGGAGCACACACTGAGTGTCCACTGAGGTAAGGATGTGGGGAGCACACACTGAGTGTCCACTGAGGTAAGGATGTGGGGAGCTCACACTGAGTGTCCACAGAAGTAAGGATGTGGGGAGCTCACACTGAGTGTCCACAGAGGTAGGGATGTGGGGAGCACACACTGAGTGTCCACTGAGGTAAGGATGTGGGGAGCACACACTGAGTGTCCACTGAGGTAAGGATGTGGGGAGCTCACACTGAGTGTCCACAGAGGTAAGGATGTGGGGAGCTCACACTGAGTGTCCACTGAGGTAGGGATGTGGGGAGCTCACACTGTGTCCACTGAGGTAAGGATGTGGGGAGCTCACACTGTGTCCACTGAGGTAAGGATGTGGGGAGCTCACACTGAGTGTCCAGAGGTAAGGATGTGGGGAGCACACACTGAGTGTCCACTGAGGTAAGGATGTGGGGAGCTCACACTGAGTGTCCACTGAGGTAGGGATGTGGGGAGCTCACACTGTGTCCACTGAGGTAAGGATGTGGGGAGCTCACACTGTGTCCACTGAGGTAAGGATGTGGGGAGCTCACACTGAGTGTCCATTGAGGTAAGGATGTGGGGAGCTCACACTGAGTGTCCATTGAGGTAAGGATGTGGGGAGCTCACACTGAGTGTCCACAGAGGTAAGGATGTGGGGAGCTCACACTGAGTGTCCACAGAGGTAAGGATGTGGGGAGCTCACACTGAGTGTCCAGAGGTAAGGATGTGGGGAGCTCACACTGAGTGTCCACTGAGGTAAGGATGTGGGGAGCTCACACTGTGTCCATTGAGGTAAGGATGTGGGGAGCTCACACTGAGTGTCCACAGAGGTAAGGATGTGGGGAGCTCACACTGAGTGTCCACTGAGGTAGGGATGTGGGGAGCTCACACTGTGTCCACTGAGGTAAGGATGTGGGGAGCTCACACTGTGTCCACTGAGGTAAGGATGTGGGGAGCTCACACTGAGTGTCCAGAGGTAAGGATGTGGGGAGCTCACACTGAGTGTCCACTGAGGTAAGGATGTGGGGAGCTCACACTGAGTGTCCACAGAGGTAGGGATGTGGGGAGCTCACACTGAGTGTCCATTGAGGTAAGGATGTGGGGAGCTCACACTGAGTGTCCACTGAGGTAGGGATGTGGGGAGCTCACACTGTGTCCACTGAGGTAGGGATGTGGGGAGCTCACACTGTGTCCATTGAGGTAGGGATGTGGGGAGCTCACACTGAGTGTCCACAGAGGTAAGGATGTGGGGAGCACACACTGTGTCCATTGAGGTAAGGATGTGGGAAACTCACAAAGCACCTTTCAGGGAACTATGGGACGGAGGGTTCAGGCCCATCTTGTTGCAATAGTCTGGTGAGCTTCTGCCTGTGTCCCTTAGGCTGGTTGGGTGAGTATCCAGCACTGCTCAACACAGTCTCATTTTGGGGTCCTTCAATGAGTTTGGCATAATTCCATTTATAAAGGGCTTGGCTTTGAATTGTTGGGGGCTTGTACCCAGGTGGCTGCGTCGAGACTCCATTTAAAGTCTGGAAGAACACTTTGAAGTGTCCTGGTCATAGAATTGGCACGATGATTGGAATATGTATGGAAGAGTCATGCTGCAGGAATAGATGAGGAATAGGAAGGAGACTGGAGTATGCATCACCTCAGAGGGAACAGGAATGTACAAGGAGTGGATATGGCAGACATTTAGCAGACGGTCTAGATACAGAAATAAAGGCGAGGGATGGATGGAAACCATCAGATCATCTTCAGCCTGGTTGCTGGAAAGATAGTGTCGGTGTTATCAATGGTGGGAGAGCCTTTTCAGAGGGCAGGGAGAAAAGATCGTTAAGTTAAAGTCCATCTAGAGTCTTCCCCTCCCCCTCCCCGGGGGTAGCTAAAGCTGAGACTGTGGCCCCAGTTGTTAGTGGCTGGGGGCAGGATGGGAATGGAAAGTTGAGTTGCAGACGTCAGGATCACTTACTCAGGTTGGCAGGGCAGGTGATTCTGAGAAACACTGGGCAACTGTGGACACCCTGTCCTTCAGTCCATCTCACTGCGGTTTGTCTGGACCACGTCGGGCCGCACATGGGTTCTTCCCTGGGATCTGTGGCCTTGCGTGGGCTCTATCACATTCTAGTGAAGTCATCTCACTGGACCTCCAGTGCCCCTCTCCTCATGCCCTGGGGCTTCCTCAATCATTTATTTGCGTTGATGTCCTCACCTGGGCGCCTGGGGACAGCTTACCTCAGAGTTACAGAGTTACAAAATGGGGGAATTATGGCAATTCAGAAGTCTTTATTTTAAACCATGAAATGGTTTGTGAGAATCACAATTTTGAATGATGGGATTTTATGATAATGAATCTCCATTATTCAATCCAATGTAATTATATAAGATTTTAAAAAATCTTCCACTTAAAAACAAGCAATAACTATTTATTTGTGTCTCATACTTGTCTATTATTAATGATAGCTGTGTTTTTGTTTTGGCTAAAGTCAGACTATTTTGAAAAAGAATAAAAGCTATCATCAGATGATGTGATGGAATGGTGTGCTTAGCCAGCAGAGGGCGAAGCTTTTCCGGGATTCTGAGGCCATGGCATTGTTTTCATTGTGCCTGAGGGAACACTCAGAAATCAAGTCCTGGACATCCGACTTATTTGTGGCTGCTCATCATATTTTGAACAGCCTTCTTATATTTGGGGGAAATTCCTAGGTTATTAGTCCCATTTCCCATTATGGAAATAAGAAATGAAGTTTCTACTTTCCCTTGTGACATGGACCCAGTATGTGACCTAGGCTCCACCAGTCAGAGATGGCCACATGAGGGGACAGTGGGGCTCCCACTGTTGCTGGTGCGGGTGGCTGCAGAGCTGTCTGCTTTGGGGGGAAGTGGTCGTGGTGGCAGTGCAGGTGACCTCAAGGTGGTGACTTCCAGGTGGTAGCAAGTTCCAGCACACCAGTGGCCTAAGCGCAGCAGCAGCAGCTGGCTTCCTTGGTGCTTGGCAGGGACACAGAGGTTTCCTGTCGGGCCAGGGCCTTGGTGTGGTTTCCAGCGCCGTACCAGACGCTGAGACTTGGCCTGGTTCTCTGGCACGACGGCCATGCCCTCTCCTTCCCCTGTATCCTAAAATCATCTCTCGTAATCAGCAAAGTCAGCTTTTGAGGATTGTGACTGAAGGGAGATGGATACGCATGATGTTGGGCTGTAGAAGACCCCGAAGTGGGCATCTTTACCTAGGGTAGCAGTGATGGTGACGGCGGGCAGCACTGATAGCGTCTCCGAGCCGGTGCTGCACCACCTTCTGGGAGCCGTGGTGGTTCATCTCCAGTTATTATCCCAGTTCCACAGGTGAAGACACTGAGGCACGGCGATTCACGTCCTTGCCGTGGCCACCCAGGCTCTCCCTTCCCGCTGCCCTCAATACCTGGCAGTCCTGCTCTTCTCCCTCGCTCCCTCCCACAATACTGATTACCTGTCCACTATGTGCCCGACACCGTGCTGGTGTCCGGAGGGAGACCCTGACCCTCAGGAAGCTCACACCTGGGTGGGGGAGACAGACACTAAACTAATGTCCACTCAAAGTGACAGGGCCCCGTGGCAGGTGTTGTGAGGGGAGGAATGTCAGATTTGACGAGTCCACGAGGGGCTGACAGCGACCACTTTGCCAAGGTGCAGCAGACCTCCCGCTTACTGTCCTTACTGGCGTGTCTCATTGTCATTGCTGCTCTTTCAGTTAGCATGTCGTCATTTCACAGACTTCCTAAAGCTAGTTGGTGCAATGAGAAGAAGTCCACATAGAAAAAAAATTGAGAGACAGAAAAAGAAAAACCAAGAGCCGGGAAGAGGGCTGAGATAGCCTGACAAAGCCCAAGGCCTCTAGTTTAGGAGAGGCAAACCTTGTAATTTCTTGAAACTTTGTAGACTACAATTTCCCATTTACTACACGTTTTAAGAGGTCATTTTTGTGAGTGACTTAAAGGGAGATCCTTCTGGAAATAACCAAGGAAAAAGAATTCCCAAATATTGGTTTTAATTTTTTTCTCTTCTTTTAAAATCAGCTCTCTGTTTGATTCAAGAGGGCTGCAAGAAGCCTGCTCTGCTTCTCCAGGAGCCAAAATGTGATAGGCAGAGTCGCCTCTAAGACTCAGATCTGTGATGCTTTCGCTAGAAGTTCGCCCACTGGCCCCTTTGTCAAACTCAAAGCTGACTGAGTTCAGGGAAATTAGTTGCTTTTGCTGTGTGCCAAGAAGTATTCAAATGACTGGATCTAGAATCCCCCTCACGTCCCTGCGGGAATATTCTTTGCAAGGGTTTTTGTTTTCCTTTCCACTCTGGAGATTTTGCTGCAGCCGGTGTAGACTCAGGAGCCCTATTAAAAGGTCCTCTTGGGCTCTGCTTTAGTGCATCTGGCCGTCTTGCCCCCTGAGCCTCTGTGGTCCTGTTACATCCTAATTGGCGTGCTCCACCCCTGGCTTCTCCCCCTTGTTTCAGAGCGAGGAGTTCATATGGGTGCTTCTGCATTTGTTTTTATTCCCTCGTGTTCCTGATGGAAACACCCGTCACATCCAAGCCCAGGATGTTTCAAGGGTGAATTTGAGGATCCAAAGGGATCAGAGGTCACTGATTGTTACTTGCCACTTGTAATTTTATTGTTATCCAATCATCTTATTTTATCACTCCAAGCTTACATTTGGTCAATCTTTGAATTGAAAGTAAAGTCTGAATTGTCAGACCGGTATTATAAGACCAGAACTACTTTCCCAAAAGTTGTTTTGTTTTTAGACTAATGCTGTTCATGTGTGTTTACTCGCGTGCTCGCACTGGCTGTTGTGAGTCCATGGGTAATTACCAATTACTCAGTAATTAGCCTGGCCTGGCTGGAAGGACTCAGTGCATCCTCTGACTCAGCCACCTGGCTTAGGAGGGTCCCTGACGCTCTAGTGGTCGTCTCTTGGCCAGTGCCCGGGGCGCAGGCCGTGCTTCTGAGAGGCCGAGTGCTTGTTGAGGAAGGAGGTGTTTCCACTGTCGTCCACTCGTCTCACTAGGAGCCGAGATGCCAGGCCCGGAGGAGCGCTTACAAACAAGGCTAATTGTATCCTCTTCAGCAGAGTAGAGCCTGCACATCGGTGAGTGCTGGCCTCTGTTTGTCCCAGGAACACACCATGCCCAAGACAGTCTTGGAGCACCTGTTTGGGAATTGCCTTAAGAGTCAGCTTCACTGCCGCCTAAGAATATCTTTCTCCTAACTTGATCAATAGCGTTTGGCTCCTCGTGATTCTGTCCTGCTTAATGACCTTTCTCATCCATCAGGCTGGACTCTGAGATCTTTGACTGTATTGAAAACTCCAATGTACCCTGAAGAACAAGATCTCCCAATGAAGGATGTACCAGTGAATGTTCCAGGGCGAGTCTGCAGGAGTTGCCACTACATTATGGATTTATAGGCTCTGTCACTCACTCATGGTTTTAACCCATGACATTTATGTTTTTATAGAAAGTGTGCTCTGGCTGACGACTGGTTTACACACATGCTGCTGGATCATCAGATATTTGTGTGAGAGGGACTTTCTACCTTAGTCCTGGAAGAAGTGGATGATATTCAGCTTCTTGTTTTTGTTTCCAGTTGATTCTTTTCTTCATGGAAATTGGTGTTGGCAAACAGGGGCTATGATAGGATCTTTAGGTAAATATATAAAGTCCATTTGACCCTGATGTGTAGTTAAAACACGTGCACCTCAGAGAGCCTGGGGGAAGGACACAGTCCTGAACCATGGATGACATCCAGGCAAGGTTTTTAGGACCCGATTATGAAAACACTGTAAGAGTGGAGTGAGGGGATGTACCCACTGCTGGGGCCCACCAGGGGAAAGGAGAAGGGGCAGAGGGCGGTGACTGGGAGGTCGAAGAATCTTGGGCAGAATTACCTGAAGTCAGTCATTCATACTGTCTACCACCATCTAGGGACAAATAGAAAATGCATATGTTGTAGGGAAAACAGTCTTTTGGACAGACCAAATAGGATTTTGGAATTTTGACTTTTTAAAACTGCCTTAGCATAATCCAGGGCATTTTGTGGATGTGACAACTGAGAGGTTAAGGGTCTTGGTTGAGAGTCCACAGGTATTAGGTTGAACCAAATGAAATTGCTGAAATTTGACTGTTTTGGACCTATAAAAATGGCAGTTTCATGTGGTTCCAACTGCTCATTTAATGATCCAGCCAAAATTGCCCGTGCACTGAAGTTAGCACTTGGCTGCGCTGCATGCTTCATTCTGGCATTGGTGAATTGAAGGATTTTAGTTGAAAGGTGCTGTGGAGACTGGGGTGTCTGACTTTCCATTGTGAGTTTGTGGAATGTGGGCTCTGAGCACACGAGGGTGTCCAGGGTCACTGACCATGAGTACTGGGGCAGAGCTTGGGGCCCAGGTCCTTTTTGTCACAGCTCTGGGAGCTGTGCTGAACCAAACTTTCGACAGCTTGTCAAAGTGATGAACACTGAATGACATCCTAGGGACATATAAGATTTCATACAAACTGTCAGAGTATCTGTCTGTCATGATTTGGCAAAACCAGAGAAGAGCTGTGCTGTACATATGGCTGCAACCTGTGTGTAGGGGGGGGCAGAGAGAGAGGGAGGGAGAGAGAGGGAGAGGGAGGTGGAGAGAGGGAGGGGGAGGGAGAGAGAGAGAGACAGAGAGGGAGGAACGGAGGGAGAGAGGGGGGGGAGAGATTGGGAGAGAGAGACAGAGAGGGAGACAGAGAGAGAGGAAGGGAGAGAGAGAGGGAGGGGGAGAGAGAACGAGGGAGGGAGGGAGACAGGGAGAGAGGGAGGGGGAGAATGTTTTCATTTCTGAAATTTAAAGCACTCGCACATGGTGATTTTAACTGGCTATAGGGTAAAAGTCAGCAATAGGATTTGCCCGTTAAAAAAAAACCCACTGGGGCTGGCCTGGTGGTGAAGTTCACACCCTCCGCTTGAGGGCCCCAGGTTGGCAGGTGTGGATCCCGGCGCGGACCTACACAGCGCTCACGAAGCCATGCTGTGGTGGCGTCCCATGTACAGAATGGAGGAAGATGGCACAGATGTTAGCTTGGAAACAATCTTCCTCCCCACGAAAAAAGAAAAGCTGTTATGATCTTAGGGCTCTTTTCCGAGGAAAGGAAATGCTGGGAACGAAGGGCGTCCCTGGTCAGCTGGCACCCTCTGCGGCAGAGCCCAGAGCCGGCTCCGGGGGCGGCGCGTAGGGAAGGAAGGGGTGAGCGGCGCAGAGCTCCGTGACTGCGCCGGGGCCGGCGAGGGCTCTGCGTGCACCGTCGGCCCATCTGTTCTGAACGAGCGGAGGCTGCGCGTTACACCCCGCAGCGCTTGGACCCCGCTGGCAGCGGCGCCGGGGTCTTATGTGCCGCGGTCCGCGGAGGAGGATGGGGCTTCCCTCCGTGACGCAGAGGGGAGGCCGGGGATGCAGCGGGGGAGCAGGCGCGTGGGCACGCTGACCGGAGCCGCCCCCAGCAGTGCGCGTCCGTGGGGGCGGGGAGGGGTCCGTCTCACTGGGGCATGGCGTGCGTTTGTTGGGGTCCTCGTGTCGCCGATGTCAGTCATGGCGTGGAGCAGTGGGAACATCTGAGTGCTCCTAGTGGAGCAGGTCAAGGAGCGTGCAGAACTGTGTGGAGGACACCGAATGTGCTTGTCGTGGCCCTGGAACATGCCGCCGGGAGAATCGGGTTCAGAACCAATTTGCCAACACTGTCGAGACGGTGAGGTCCCAGGTAGCACCAGGATGACTTTGGAAGCCATGAGCCCCTTCTGATTAGTTTTATCGCCTGTGACACAGCGAGAGGCCTGATAGAGAGACCCAGGGAAGCACTGGGTGTAATCTGGCGTGGATTCTATCCCCCACACCCAGCCATCAGTGAAATGGTATTACCTAGTCCAGACCAGTGATTTTCAGGCTTCTTTGTTTTAAAGCTACAGAACCCATTTTTCTCGTGCTACAAGGAACGCCGATCTGTAAAATGGCTAAGATCAGAGCTGCTGATCTGGTCAAAAGCGGGGGCTACATAAAGTCTTCCCACGTGGCCTCTCTCTGCCCACAGCATCTGTTATGGACGATAAATAGAGCAAGGCGCCTAGAAAGTTATCTGTGAGTCACTGCCAACTGAAGTGGCAGACGATGCAGCGTCAACCACTGCTCTGACCCACACGTGTGACAGGGCCTGGCACATAGTTGGCACTGGAAAAACGTTTGTTGCATTTGGTGAATGAGCAAGTGAGTGAAGGGTTTCCCCTGGGTCTAAAAACAAAACAAAACTTTTTCATGGTCTGGGACAACACAAACCACAGCCAACGTGTTAAATCTGGCCCATGGCCTGGTTTTGTCAATAAAGTTTTATTAGCACAGCCATACTGCCTCATTCACATAGTGTCATGGCTGCTTCATGCTACAGTGACAGAGTTGAGTAGGTGCGACAAAGACTGTATGCCCCACAAAGCCAAAAATACTGTCTGCCCCTTTATAGAAGAAGTTTGCTGTGCCCGGACTAGAATGCAAGACAGAGTCTGGCTGTTCCTCACATGCATGAGGCCAAACTGGGATATTGATCCCAGTAATTCAAGGTTGAACATCCCAAAACTCACCTCACCACACAGTAGGAGACCGTCAGATACAGGAGGGGCTGTAGTAACCAGCTAATCAGGATCCCCTCCTTTATTGTTGGGGGGCGGGCACTGTTCTTTATTGAACACCCACTGTTTACTGAGTGCTGTGCTTACCTTCTGTCCCCCGGTGAGTGTACGATATGAGTAGAGATCTCTCCCTGGATGAGGAGAATGAGGCGAAATGTCCTCAACAGCACTCAGTGAGCATGGGTCTGGGGCTTAAGTTTTGGTGAGTCTGGCTCTCAGCCTGGGTGTCCCCTCCCTGCCTTTCCAGCATCATCCTTTCCCCATCTCCCCACCCTTTATTCAGCTATCAGATTCCACAGATTCTCTTCACACCATACGCTCATGCCCTTTGCTGTATGGTGACCACACACACATGTTGGGCTCTTAGCATGGGCCACACTGACCCGATACTGGAGCCATGGGGACGAGTGAAGTCCACCTAGTGCCCGCTGTCCAGGATCATGGGCAAAGTGAGGCTATTGCACTCCCACACGGGGAATGCTGCTCGAGAGAAGCCTTCTCACTGCCACCACCTGCCCGCCAGATGGTGTTGGGACAGGCCAATGGCTTCATTTTGGGAGAAGAACAAAGTCAGCTCCCAATTTGGAAGCCCCCAGGAAGGGAGGTCAGAGACTGAGAGAGGCTTGGACCCAGACAGCTGAGATGGGAGAAAGGTCAGGGGGCCCTGGATGGAGGGTGTGAGTGTCAGAGGGAGGAGGGTGTGAGTGTGCAGAGGGAGGAGGAGGGTGTCAGAGGAGGTGGGAGTGTCAGAGAGAGGAGGGTGTGAGAGTGCAGAGGGAGGAGAATGGGAGTGTCAGGTGCAGGAGGTGGGAGTGACGGAGGAGGATGTGAATGTGCAGAAGGAGGAGGGGGTGAATGTGCAGAGGGAGGAGAGTGGGAGTGTCAGGGAGGAGGTGTGAGTGTGCAGAAAGAGGGTGTGAGTGTGCAGAGGGAAGAGAGTGGGAGTGTCAGAGAAGGTGGGAGTGTCAGAGGGAGGAGGGTGTGAGTGTGCAGAGGGAGGAGAATGGGAGTGTCAGGGGCAGGAGGTGGGAGTGACAGAGGGAGGAGGATGTGAGTGTGCAGAAGGAGGATGGCGTGAGTGTGCAGAAGGAGGAGGGGGTGAATGTGCAGAGGGAGGAGAGTGGGAGTGTCAGGGAGGAGGTGTGGGTGTGCAGAAGGAGGAGGGGGTGAGTGTCAGAGGGGAGAGGGTGTGAGTGTGCAGAAGGAGGAAGCCACAGACCAAATCACGGTCACAGCCAAACCCAGGTCAACAAGGTCGTCTGAACTGATTGAAAGCAATCACGCGGTTATGATGGTCCCTCTTGTGGTTGGCCCTAGATGGATGACAACAATCACCATTATATAATAAAATTAATTTTTATTTATGTTTTTAAAAATATTTAAGTGTTTATTATATATAATTACTTGTTTATGGAATTTTTAAAGTGGAAGAGTGAAAACTTCACTTGCACTTTGGATATCATGAAAGAATTATTAAGGTTGATATTTGTGCAAGTGTTTGGCGTCTGTGATGTTCACATAGCCACTATTTCATCTGATTAAATTCAAAGAAGAAGTGTCTTTCTTATTAAACAGTCTGTGTGGTTTCTGTTACCATATGCCACGTTACAGGAGATCTTGAGACATCAAAATGGTGGAGTTCTGGGCAAAGTCAAAGTTGCCTGTAAGAAAGTTGAAGGTGACTTGATCACTACCTTAAAATAGCAGCTAATTTTTCATTTGTGTGGGTAGGTCTTCCCTGGAGCATTTTAAGAAAGTTTACCCACTGTCTGAAGACACCTGCCTCCAACACCTGTGAGGACTGTTACTTACCTGTCAACCCAGGAGGATGTCGCAGCGAGCGTCTGGGGCGTGGGACGGGGCCGAGTAGAGGTTATAGAGTTGAGGGGCATGTGGGAGCCAGTCCCTCCTTGCCGATCAGCCAGGCTTTGCAGCTGGCTGTCTGCTTGCTCTTCTTGCAGCCCAAACAGGTTTCTGATGTCAGGACGCCCCGGGAGGCAGCGCTGGTCCACTCTGGAGCATGCAGCCTTGCCATGAGATAGAAAGCCCGGCAGACATTTCTAGTCTCACCTGCGCCCTCTTCCTCAGGACTGCATAGGCTGCAGGGCTGTTTAATTCCATCGTCAAGCACCTCTGAAGGCCTTCCTGGGGTCTCCCTGTGGAGGACCCCACTGCCCCAGGCTGTGGTGCTTTCTACTGAGTGTCCGCTGAACCGTCCTGGGAATTCCTGTTAGCATGGTGAGCGGGCGGTGATGGAGGCTAGGGGCAAGGCTCATGTATATACTAGAATGTTATGAGCTAAAGTCTTCAGCAAATCATGTCATCAGCCTATAGACTTGTGATGTGATAATTTCTCAGACTGTTTCTGTGATGAAATGGAAAGAAACAAAAGAAGCACTGAAAAAGGATGGCAGAGGATGGAGGAGAACTCACACAGCTGGAGAAGAATACAACTTTGATTAGCCTGGAAGCCTATACTTGAACAGAAAGGTTTCATGTTATTGGTGTAGAATGACTTGTCTTGTTTAACGTGAAAACGTGACTCTTGTTTTTTATTTTTTTTCCTACTAGTGGCAGTTTTTTTCTGGATCTAGCCACTAAGTTTATATGTAGTTTTGTTGTTTTGGCGTTACATTTACCCTCCCGTTTCTGCCTCGTGTTTTATTATTTTCACTAACAGTTGAGTCCTTGTTAGTCCATTCAGGCTGCCGTGAGGAAATGCCGTGGACTGGGTGGCTGTGAACAGCAGACGGTGGTTTCTCACAGTTCACGAGGCTGGGCATGCACGTCAAGGTGCCGGCACGTTCAGTGTCTGAGCTACTTCATCCAGAGACGGCTGTCCTCTCGCTATGTCCTTGCTGGGGAAAGGGTGTGGGAGCTCTCTGGGGCCTCTGTTGTCAGGGCACTAATCCCACCCCGAAGGCCGTACCTCCTAAATACCCTCACCTGGAGGATTAGGGTTTCAGCATATGAATTTGGGGGAGTGAGGACACAAACATTCAGTCTGTAGAACCCGTTATAAAGAAGAAATAGGCATTATTTTAGTCTTCCGCCTACTCTTGTTATCATCTTGGCAAAAGTTGCTGTTATGCAGCTGAGGGCTTTTTGGAGGTTGTTTCCTGTTCATCAGAGGAGGCTGGTGGTGTCAGAGGAAGTGCAGATGTTAGAATCAGCCACCCTTGGGTGTGAATCCCAGCTCTTCACGAGGCTGTGTGACCTTGGGGAAGTTTCTTAGGGTCTCAGAGGCTCATAATCTCTCTTTGTAAAAGAGGGATAAGAATACCTACTTGGACAGGTTGTTACGGTGACTAAAGAGATCCTTGTGGAGTTTCGCAAAGTGGGCCAGCCGTAAACAAAGCCACGCTGTCATCCTCGCCATCGTGGTAAACAGGAGGAGTTTCTGGGACATAGTAGCCACATGACTTCGCTGGATGCATAGTCTATGGAGCACGCTTGAAGATGGCAAACCATTAACACAAAAGAA
This sequence comes from Tapirus indicus, assembly GCA_031878705.1. Taxonomy (NCBI): domain Eukaryota; kingdom Metazoa; phylum Chordata; class Mammalia; order Perissodactyla; family Tapiridae; genus Tapirus; species Tapirus indicus. Next base: position 2,736,365 of record CM062923.1, on the reverse strand, counting down.
ATGGCAGGCCCTCAACCTGGCTGCACATTAGCATCCCCTGAGTTCCTTGTACAAGTCCCAGTCCCCCCTCACCTAGACTCAGGCTCTTTTGCAGTGGGCCCAGGTGTTAGGAGTTTTAAGCCATTCCCGAGTGATTTCAGCAGGTAGCCAGAACTGAAACTGTTGACTTCAGACCTTCTTCAGAAAGCAGGACACAGTGGGCCCAGGGACCCCGCATTGTCCAGCACTGGGTGCCCGGGAGGGTGGCCCTGGAGTGTTCATAGGACAAGGGCACAGCCAGGCTTTGGAGTCGGGCAGAGATCCGTCTGAATCCTGACTGTGCCCCCTATTAGCTGTGCAGCATAGGCTGTGGGCATGCAGTGTGTCAGCTACCTCTATGTATGTCCAATTGTATTTATTCCTTCCAAGAAAGTCTGGAAAATGGTTGATATTTAAGAACTTTGATTTTGCTATTTATAGAATGATAATAATACCATGATATAAAAACATAATAGCTTGCAGATCTGTTGTATCGATTAAACAAGACAATGTATGGAAAGTGCCTGGTGTAGCTCCATCCCCACATCCCTTATGGTGTCACCCCATATACGTTTTAAATATGTTACCTACTAAATATCATGCATGCTGGTTATTTTTAAAACTGTTGTCTTAGCATATATATGTTGTATTTAGATAAAACTATTTTTTAAAATATGACATCTTATTTTTTATAATATAATTTCGATCTCCATCATAATGCATTTAACAAGTAGCCGTCTTTCCTTGATCCCTTTGAAAGCAGATAGGTTATAAATTATAAATATTCAATGCCTAGCAGAATCTGATACGGAGAAGGCATTCAGGTATGTAATGAACTGTGTACTATTCACATAAGATGGCATCCCATTTTGCATCGGTGTGAATCCTAATTACAAAAAAATTGAATTCTTGACCTCCAAGTGTCTGTGTAGTAAAGCTGGGTGTGACTGTGATTCTGCTCTGAGTGGTCTCCTGCCTCTAGCTGTCCCCCACTGCTGTGGGTGCTGGTGCTCAGTGGGCGCTGACGTTCAGGTGGGGGCTGGCCCTCAGGTGGGGGATGGCGGTCCAGGGGGCGCCAGTGTTCAGGTAGGTGCCGGAGTTCACGTGGTGCTGGCGTTCAGACCTGGCTGGAGGTGTGTTCCTCAGTGTGGAGTGTGGGTTTCAGGTCCACCAAGTGTTCTCATTAATTCCAGAGCTGGGGAATCTCTCAGGAACTTGGACAGAAGCCGAAGTTTAAATCTGTTGTTCTTCCTGATCAGAAAATTGAGGGTTGGCTCCTGCAGCGTGGAGAAGTTCACCCAACTCTGGCCTCTTCCTTTAGCCCCGGGCCTGGCCTGTAGCACTAGGAGATAAGATGGGTTTTCTCTGTGTCCCTCTGGCTTTGTTCAGGCAGAAACAAAACCACGTTCCATACCTGCTGACACATATGACCCGATGGCAGTTATCTTGATTGATTAGAGCAGGACCCCAAATGATCACGACTCACGTCCACTGTGCCTCTCTCTCCCTGTCACAGCAGATCCGCTCACTCCCACTGAAGGGGACATCTGCTCTGCATTCCAAACATGGCTGCCCCTGCATTTTGAGGATGTTTTGTCTTCCTCTTTTTGTTTCCTCCTTCCCTGTCCTGTTTCGCCCTTTGCCCCCAACCTTTCCTCCTTGGGGAGCCCTGGGGTGCCTTAAATTCAGTACAAATGGCCAGATAGCAGGAGCTGTTATAAAGACCAAGTCGGAATTAATAACCTTTAGGAAAAATCCCTAAGGAAGTGTAAACTGTCGCTGACTGCTGCGGCCAAGTCTGAGGGTAAAGATTTTCTCTTGACTGTGGTTCAGGTTCCTGGGAACATTTGACTTCCCAGGTTACAACCCTCTATACCCAACCCACATCACGTTTTAGTGGTAAGTTAGCCTATTTAGTAAGGGATCTTGATTTTGTATCCTTTTGCATTTAAGAAAGTGTTTTGCATCTCTTATCTTCTGTGTGCTTCATATGACGTCATAGTCACTCATTTGGCATCTGTCATGGAGCATTCACTAAGTGCCAGCACTATTCTGGACCTGGGGACACGGCAGTGAACCAGACGATGCCCTTACAGAGCTACATTTGAGGGAGGAAGATAAGCAATACATCATGTAGATAGAGTAGAGAAAAGCGTTACGAGGAGAAGTTAAGGCCAGTTAAAGGCATCAATACTGCGAGGACAGGGCGCTGTTTAGTTGGGGTGGGTTTCTCTGAGCACCTGCAGAAGAGAGGAGGAGAGATTGCTAGTGTGTGGTGTGTGTGTGTGTGCACCGCATGTGTGCACTGTGCAAAGACCTGGGAGAATCGCCTTCCAGAAGAGGAGCTGACATGAGGCCTGACGTGGGCTATGTGGGCGTGTACAGGTCCAGGCAGCAGGCGGCCAGGCTGGCTGGCACCCTGTGAGCGGGCTCCTGTGTGAGGCAGGAGCTTAGCGGGGCCTGGGTCTTGGAGGGCCCTGCAGACCCTGGTCCTGAGGATGGTAGAAAGTGTGGCAGAGGACAGGGAGGGACGATTCATCCTTCCACCCGTTCCACAGACGGTTATAGAGCTATCCTCTGTGTGAGCGCTGTGCTGCATCTGGGCTGGTAGGAGCCCACAGAACAAAGGCCCTGGCCTTGTAGCTTGCTGTCTTGAGGGTGGGGGCCCAAAAAAGAACCACAAGTCAGCATGGCACATGTCAGTGATCAGTGCTGTGGGCTGGGGAGAGGGGGGCATGAGGCCCTGGCAGAGGGCAGAGCAGAGCAGTGGCAGGGCTGGCAGAGGACTTTGTGGTGGTCCTGTGAGAAATGGTGGCAGCCTGAGCCGGTGCTAGCCCAGCAGCAGCGGGAAAGGGCACAGTTCTGGCTGTGTGATATCCAGCCTGAAAGGAGAGCAGCCACAGTGACTGTGGGGCTGTTTATGGAGATGGGCTGCCAAGGACACCAAGGAGGACCAGGCAGGGAGAGATTAGGGTTCAGGGTTGGACGTCGAAGTGTGAATTGCTTGTCCTGCATCTGGGCAAGTGGGGCTGCGAGAGCCTGATGTGAGGGCAGGAGGACCCTGCAGATGGAAACTGGGGCATAGTCGGCATTTCTGCGGGATTCAAAGCTGGGGGACTCTCCTTGGGACTTGGCGTGCGTGGAGAAGAGGGGTCATGATCAGCCTGGCCTGCAGCGCCTGCAGGTTGGTGGAACTGAGGAAGCCAGTGCAGCGTGGGGAGGAGGAAGGGCTGGTTCCCGGTGTCCCAGGGCACCTGAGGTTGGGTGAGGTCAGGACCGTGGGTTGCTCTTGGGACTCGCCAGCCTTGCGATCCCTCAATCCCCTTTCTCTTGGTTCCTGCTGTTGGTGGTCAAGGTGCCTCCAGGTCACATCCCCCCACCTCTGTCTGCACAGAGAAAGAACATTCTGAGGCTGGCGTTCTTTGTTTTAAAACTACAGTTTGGGAGATAACCCCGACAGAAGAGAATGACAAAGGGATGATGGAGGCAGGAGGAGAAGAGAATGACAGGGGGATGATGGAGACAGAAGGAGGCAAACACGGTGAGCCTGAGAGGTCAGGGAGGAGAGCAGAGACCTGCCAGTGAACAGGAAGATGGATTTCCCTGGTCCTCCCTCACCGCAGTTCTATTGCCTAGGAAGGAAGCAAAGTGGGTGATTAAAACTCCAGAAAGCTGAGGAGTATGTGAAAATCATGGATTTGAAAGACTGCCTTTTTTTTTTTTTTTTGTGGAGGAAGAGTGTCGCTGAACTAACATCTGTGCCCATCTTCCTCTATTTTGTATGTGGAACACCACCACAGCATGGCCTGATGAGTGGTGTTTAGGTCTGTGCCCAGGATCCGAACGTGCAAACCCCAGGCTGCTGAAGCAGAGCACGTGAACTTAACACTGTGCCACTGGGGCGGCCCCAAAAGACTGCCTTTTAATGGAAGGAGATAATGGATGTGGAAGCCCATGGAGAAAGCACCATGCCCCAGCAGTGGGCTGGTGTTGGTGTTCCTGTGCACACAGACTGGCTGTGTGGCTAGGATGGGGTCGGCAGCGTGGTGCTGGACAAAGCCAGCCGGCTCCACTGAGAGCCGTATGTGAGTATCCATGCCTCCCACCTTGTGAGAGAAGGACTGCCTGACCGGAATCTCGTTTAAAAAGCCCCCTCCTCGGAGACTTTGAGTAAGTGCGCGTCCCTACGTTACGTGTTTTGAATAAGACGCATCTATTTTCAGAGGTGGGGCACACCGAGGTGAATATATGCTTTCACCATGCCTGGCTGTGCTTTCGGGAAGAAGCTTTTCTTGGAGACAGTGAAAGGTTGGTCTTGTCCACTGGGATCTACACATTTGGACTCGAGTCAAGTGGCTGCCACCCCCGACACTGGCTGACAGGTCCACCAGCAATACCTGAGGAGCTGGGAGGCAGGAGAGGAGGAGGGCCCAGTTGCTTAGCAACGGGTTCCAGTCTGCATCTGTTCTTCCAAGGACCGCAAGGATGGCCTGGCTTTGTAATGGGAAGTACTTTTTGTTTTTTATTATTAGTATTCCTCCATCATTAATAACTGTTATTTATTTGATACTGCCAGTCAGAGAAGCAAAAGAACTTGCCAGACACCTTAGCAGACTGGATGAAGGAAGACCTTTCTTCAGCCAGAGTGTTTGGCATTTCACAGTCATCTGTTTATCTACCCTAAGGTAACTTTCATGGGAGTTGAGTAATTTTAATGAAAATTTCTGAAACTACTAAATGATCCCAAAATACGCTTCAAACTCAGGGTTTGATTTTTTTTTTTTTTTTTGCTCTGAGATAAGACAGTGATCTGTAATTTAGAGGACCTCCATACCTGTTAGTGGAAGTAGAAGTGGTTGATAAATAACACCCCTCGTTTCCCAGTGAAGAAACTGAAAGACAGAAAGAACAGCAGTGCCTCCAGGTCGTGGGGGCCTGCTTCTCCCACCTGCCTCTTCCTCCCCATGGACACCAACTCCTCACCGTCTAGAGAGTCTCTGATCGCATCCAACATGCGCCAGGCTGGAGACGGGAGAAAGGAGGCACGCGCTGTCAGAAAGCCTCTGTGAGGAACGCTGGCTGAGTGACCTGCCAGGACCTAGTGACTGCTGTTCATAAACCGCACAGACAGCACGTCCAGGTAGTTCCACAGGAATGATTCCTGGTGAAAAGAAGAAAAGACTAAGGAGTGGCCGTGAGAATGCAGATAATGTAGTGGAGCATCAAGGAAGGGGGCAGGTAAACAGAGTCGAGGGGAACAGAGAGTCCCTTGGGGTGGAAACAAAAGTCCTTGACACCTTCCCAGTCAAGTCCCTGTGGGAAGGGTCTTCTTAGTTTTGTTTTCCCCTTAGGAAAACAGAGCCTGGCTGCTGTCGGGCATTCAGTGATCCCATGCTGGATGGGTACCAGAGCATGTGTCTGTCCATTTGTCCATCTGTCCATCTGTTCATCCATTCATCCATCCACTCAACAGATATCATCAAGTATATGCCATATGCCAGGCAAGTCTCTTGATGTTGGGAAAACAGGAGTTACATAGACCCCCTGCCCACATGGAGCTTCCGTTTCAGTGGAAGCAGCTCAGCGATTCTTCACTTGGCAGCCTCCATGCCCAGACCCTGCCTGTCAGCAGGCCCAGTGTTGAAACCATAGAGCCTTGTGTCATGAGCTTGGTTTTGAAGTCAGGTCTGGGCTCGATCTGCTCCTCAATGCTGGTTTGTCTCTGGCTTGGACAGGCTGCTTCTCTCTGAGCTTTGGTTTCCCCACCTGCACATGAGATCGGTGACCCAGCCCTGGGGCTGCTAGGCAGATGGACACAATCATACCGGGGGCCTCTGTCGGTGCATCGTCAGTGGGGTTTCAGTGCGTGTGCTCTGTGAGATGCTCAGGGGGGCATAAGGGAATATAGGGGACCCCCTGCCCCCCAGAGCACACTGCCATTTATATATGCTTACAAAAATGCTTCCCACATTACTGAAGTGAAAATATAAGATGTCTCAGAGGACATACGCTGGAAGCTTGACTGCCGTGGCATTTCCACATTTGAATGCCAGGAAGTCCTTCCCCTCTAGGTCTTCCCACATTCCCGGACATGCCTGGCAGGACGGCCTCCTGAACGATCCTCTGCCCTGCTCCTTCTCTGCTCCTCTCCTGGGGCTTTCTGAAGTTTAGCATCTACCAACTGGAGATTAAGAGAAGTCTGTCATGGTAAAGCGTTTTCAGTATCAGTGGTGTGCATATGGGCATCATATGCAGGTATATGTAATGACGGCAGTTATAAAACACCCTTTGGCTTATAAATAAGGTTGACTTTTTTTTTAGTAGAGTAAAAACAACCCTTTCTCGGGTTCTTGGGTCTAGAATCAGGCAGGACCGAGCATGATGGGCTCATCTCCGCTCTGTAATGCCTGGGGGCTGGGCTGGAAGGTCGGAAGGATGGCGCTGGGAGCCTTGGAAGGTTCATTCGCTCCCATGTGTAGGGGTTGTTGCTGGCTCTCGACTGGGAGACTTGAGCCATAGTAGCTGGAACATCTACCGTGGCCTCTCAGCAGGGCTGCTTGGCTTCCTCACGCCATGGTGCTGGGCTCCAAGGGTGAGAGAACAAGAGCAGGTTAGCCTCTAAGAGCTGTGCTTGGTAGCATTTGTGTAAGAGCAGAAGCTCGGACCATCCTAAATCCTGCCTCCATGTGGTTGGCAGCAACCTTTCTCTTGGAACTCAGAACTCTTTCTTTCAATTAGTGTGGAGCAATTCTGAAAGGAGACAAGCAAACTCCTGTTTTGAAGTGGAAGCACGTAGTCCCCCATGTTGGGCATGAATTGACCCCGGGTCCTGACTCAGGCCGAGGCTGAGGGCAGTGTTTGCTAACGCAGGTCAGTGGGCAGAGGGCACTGCTGCTCCTCGCCCATCATAGTGTTGTCCTGTGCTGGGGGCTTTGGCTCCATCATCTGGCCCCCATCTGCCCTGAACCCCAGAGTGTGGTTAGAGCCGGCTCCTCTCTTCCCCTTCTCTGCAGCCCTTCTCTCTGGGCTGGGGTCTCTGGCACCTGTGGAGACGGACGTGGAGCCAGGAGGCATGGGGGCCACAGACCTGCTGACCTAGGAGACTGCCCGGCTTGTAGAACTGAATGGGAAATAGAAATGGTTCTCTTACAAGGTCATTTTCAGTGGTGGTTTGAAGTGTCCCCCTGTATTTAACCAGTTCTTCTTTGGTGGACATTTATTTTCAATCTTTTGCTCAATATTTAGTCAATATTTCAATATTTTGTGTAAACAAAGCTGCACTAGAAATCTCTCCATACACATCTTTTGTTCTTGTCTGAGTTTTTCTTCTGGATGAATTTCTTGGAGAAGAAATGCTGGGTCTCTGGGTATTTTCATGTGGCTGTGGCGGACCCTCAGTCTCTCCATGGTGGGATTGCAGGGACCCTGCCCCCAGTCCCGCTGCATCTCCCTCCTTCTCAGCCATCTTTTCTTTTTCTCTCTGCTGCCACCTGTGCTCAGGCTTCACACCCCTGCAGGTTGGCTGGGCCCTGCTCCTGTCTCCTCATCCTGCTGCCCAGGCTGAGAGAAGCCACCGCCTGGGGTGTCACCTGTCCAAGAGGGGACATACGTCACTTTTACTCACCACGCACTGGCCAAACGAGTCCTGTGGCTTCCCCGACCAAATGGGTCTTGTTACTGTGCAAAGGACAAATCTGCTCCCTGCAAGACAAAAGCCAATCCATCAAGAGGCAAGATGATGGTAGAGAAAGGACTTTTAATAAGCGATGAGCTAGCTGATTGGAAGATGGTGGACTAGCATCCTAAAGAACCGTCTTGAAGGGGTACAGAATCTTGAAGCAGTTATATAGGGCTAGTGGGCTATAGAGGAGGGGTCAGGAATGTTGACCCACTGGTGTTGCAGACTGGGAGTTGCCACACGAGACCTTTCAGCTGTCATCAGTGATGATACCAGTATAGAATCTCCATCTGGGGGTCATTGCATTCCTAAGGGACTTAAAAAATTGTCATCTTATCGCAGCTGGAAGGTATGTACACAAGCAGGGGACATAAAATCTACAAAGCGTCTCCTGGAGGGTGCATATCTGGCTGGGTTAGTTAATCAGAGGTCATTCAAAGTTACAATATGGCTTCTTTTCTATAATATGGCTTCTTTTCTATAATATGGCTTCCCTTATGTCAATCTTATGTTGAGCTGGTATCACTCACAGGAAGGAGAACCGCATTCCCATGACCAGTAGTAACTGAAGACTGACACATTTTAAGGAGGGGAAGAAAAAGAAACTGGAAAACCACAGAGGAGGTTGTAGAAAGGGAGCAGGCAGAGGCAGGGCTCAGCAGAGCCCAGAGGCTCCCAAGACCCAGGTTGGGAAGGAGATGGCAGGCCCTGAAGACAGGGCAAGGAAAAGGAAGAGTAAAGACTGATGTACTGGCGCACAGACTGGTGTGAGATGGGGGTGTGGGCCCGAGGCTGCAGCACCCGCCCACCATCCACCCTGTGGACCATGGCACCAGGGAAGGAACCTGGAACTCATCTTCACTGATCTCTGTGTTGTGACTGCACTTTGGGGTCCTCAACCCACTTAATCTCCCTCTAGGAAGCAGATGTTATTCTCATTCTGTTGATGAGAAAATGCTTTCCCAGTTAATCACAGAGCAACTAAATTGAACCTAGGATTCGAACTCAGGTCTGTCCAGCTCCAGAGTCTGTTTCTCCCACTGCATCATCCCTTTTACTTCAGTTCCGTTTGGAAAATCGGTAACATGACTGTTTTATCTGGCTTGTGGTGGTCAGGTGTGGAAGAAAGAATGTTATTTTGGGATCTGTTGCACACAAAATGAGCTGCCCTGCGCACTTCCTGGCCCCCCTGCCCCCCTTTCATGAGCTTTTCGGCAGGCCATCAAATGAGAATTGCACAGTTTGACCAACGTCAGCCACTTTTGGTATTTGTAAAGATCTGAGCACTTGGAGATTGTCAAATGAAAAGTGCTATAAATATGTAAAATGTTATTAAGCCCCCCAAGTAACTTTTTTTTTTTATGTTTCATGGAGAGATCCAGAATTTCAAAACAGTTGCCCTGTGCATTTTAAAAATATTGAGGATCAAATAGGTATGTTTAAAATTAGTCTTTTACTTTTGTGTATTCAGAATCTACCCCCACCTGCTTCCTACATTTTGAGCCATTTTAAGGAAAATAAAGACAGGAAAGAGAAAAATTTACAAGGAAAACGACGGACCATTTCATTGGGCTGCAGGGCTGCCCTCTCCTTCTAGTTGACAGGTGCTGTTTAAGAAGAGTGCATCCTTGAGATGGTTCTTTCTTCATGCTCTGTGTTTAGTTTGGGTGGGTGAAGATGCCACGTTCATTAGTAAGGCAGCGAGATCAGCCTATTTGTCAGTGGAAAATAAGCCTTCTGGAACTGGATCCTCGTCCCTGCCACACCGAGAGCGTTAATGGGCGCCAGCTGGGCTTCCCCCTGCACACCCGTGGCCGTGGTGGTCTGCAGAGGGCCTCTGTGTGCGAGGACTCGAGCACACACTTCAGTGGCTGTTCCCCGGGCAACGGCATCGTGCAGCCAGCTGGCTCTGCCCCCGCAGCCCATCAAAGTGCACAGCCAGGAGCTGCGCTGCAGCCTGCGCTGTCTCTAGGCTCTGATGTCTGTGGGCTCTGATGTTGGAGCATTTGCGGTCAGGTTTCAAGGTTAAACACGAGGGAATGAACGAGAGGACTAAATAGCCAGGGACCACAATTTGTTTAGATATGCACAAGGCAAGAGAGAGAAGGGAAAAGCGCAGGCTGTCCGAGCCTGTGGGCTGGCGTTTCGTGTTTGCTGCAGACAAAAGGCAGAGAGAACCCACTCCCTCACTTTGTCCAGGTGAAAGCGCACTTGGTCCAGAGCAGCCGTCAGCCATGTCCAGGGCTGTGTGAGCTGCACGCGGTTGCAGGGCAGGCCTGGCCTGGCTGCCACACGAGGGCCGTGTGGAGAGGGTCCCCCCCAGCTCGGGCACAGAGGATGAAAGTGGCAAAGCCAGCGGGCCGTGGTGACAGCTGCTCGCACAAGTCCAGCACAGGGCTCAACTGACACAGTGTCTGTCCTAGAATTTCCATAAACTGACTTAGTTGACTTGGCTGGGAGTTCCCCCTTCAAATGAGGCTGCACCACTGGCTCTCACTGGTTATTATTTTGCAATGTTGAGTATAGAATTCCCATTTTCAAGCATTTCACCTTTTAAAGCATTCTAGTATTTGAATTTGGCCTTTCTAGTTGACACTAACTCAATTTAATTAGTACCACATTCTCTGGTGTTTAAAAAAGGGGTTCTGCACCGTCCCATAGAATCTTTGGTTTTAACCTCTTATTTCTGTTAAAAGTATTTGCTGTTTCTATTTTTTCTCCCTTTTTGACACATCTGTAGGAATTTGAAATAATCACAATTACTTTTGAAAAGATGTGGAAAATTCAAATAATTTATTTTGGAATCAGATTTCAACATGGAATTTTAATTTGGAGTGGTTGGACAGGTAAAAATGAGAATTATTAAACATTAAGTATTATAACGTAATGAATTTAGATATATATTTTTTTTCGCTGAGGAAGACTGGCCCTGGGCTAACATCCTGCCCATCCTCCTCTACTTTATATGGGACGCCTCCACAGCATGGCTTGGTAAGCGGTGCGTAGGACCGTGCCCAGGATCTGAACCTGCGAACGCCAAAGTGGAGTGCGTGAACTTAACCACTATGCCACCGGGCCAGCCCCTGGATTATATTTTTGAATTGGCCGCCTGAAGAGAACTTTTGTGGATCACTTGCAGGGTCCTTGTTTGCTAAGGTCGTCTGTACACACAGTACTTGCTCACAAACTTTGTTTGATAAGAGTGACTTTTTGGAGCAGCTGATGAAATTGCTGAACTTTTCCTGTTTTTCATCTTGTCACTTGAACTGCTCCCTTCCATTTGCCTTTTCTCATCATTTTGTTTTGTTTTATCTTTTCTTTTCATAAAAAAGATATAAACATTTCTAGTGACTAGTCTCGGGTCTGTTTTGCTTTCATAATGAAGGTTTCTTTTTCTTAGAGTTGCTTTCTACCCTCTCCTTCCTCCTCACCACCTGTGCACCCTGCCTGGTGATGTCCACAGACACCCACTGCCTCCTGGAGGGACTCTCAGAAGTGGGGCAGGCCCACTGCAAACCGGAGGCACTTTTGGGCAAAGCAGAGAACTCTAACTTCCTGTGTTTTCAAGTCGAGTGGACTTTTGCAGGAGGTGCAGAACCGGGAAGAAGGAACCCAGGAAAGGGGGCAGCGGCAGCCGTGCAGGCTGCTCTTAGAAGTGACTCGGGAGTGCGCAGTGGGGCTCAGTGACTGAGAAGCCAGAAGAGGCCTCGCATCCTCAGCACTCCGGCCCTGGCTGCAAAGCTGTGCTGGTTTGTTTGTGGGGCTGGAGCACGCGTGTCTGGTCATTCCTCTGAGCGCATCTCAGTCAAGGAGCCATGCCAGGGGCCTTTAATGGAAAAGAGAGAGAGCACCCCCTCCCTCCCCAAAAGGGCTTGTTGCCAGTGTTGAAATCAGATGGCACATTTGCCCTGACTTGGAAAGTGAGCTCATTTATCCAACAAGCGTGCCCTGAGTTCTTACTACCTACCAGGCCCGCATGGAGTGAGTCAGACAGTCACAGCCTGACTCTCAGAGCTCAGATTCGGGGCAGGGAGAGAGGTCCACGCATTGAAGCATTTCTCTAGTGGAAACACTGGGCATGAGGACAGATAAGCAGGGAGGTGGTGCTCAGTCGGCTGAGTGTCTGTCCATCTGTGGCCCTTGGTGCTCATTCCAGCCCTGGCAGCGCATAGTCCTGAGCTGCAGCCTAGAGGCAGTGTGGGGAGGGAGAAGGGGCGTGTGCAGAGTTAGGAGCGGGGTCCAGGCCCCTCAGGGAGGCCGGGTAGGTGTTTCACTTACCCGCAGACATGGGTAATAAAGAGAGAAAATGCACAGCGGGATTGACACACGAGGGCGCTCTGCAAACGCTGGGGTACTGACTGGCTCAAAGGGGAGTGTGCCACCTCACATGGGTCATGTGGAAAGAGGAAAGTTTGGGAATTATGGCCAAATCCTCCCTCATCCCCCACCCAAGTTAAAAAAATCAGAAGGAAAAGAACAAACCAATAAACCGCAACACTTCCCTTTCCTATTTTAAGGTAATGTTTAAGAAATGATGAACTGGGATACCAGGATGGACTTTATAGAATGAGTTAAAGGATATTTTTCTTTTCACCTTCCTCACAACAACTACTTGCAGAAGTCCCGCTGGTTGAGTGCAGGCCGCTCCACGACAACTGGTGAGCCAGGCGAGATCTTCCTACTTCCTGTAGCTGGAGTCGCTGAGACCAGTGATAGGTGGTATTTCATTCCAGTGAATCACGTGGTGTGTGATGTAGCATGGTCTGAACTTCCCGTGTCCTGTCTATAACGTTGTATTGCACTGACTGACTTCACAGCTGAATGTACCAGTTGTAAAGCAGGATACTCTCTACAGAATATAAAGCCTATTTCCAGACCCACCTGGAGAGATGGCTCACTGTCCTACATCCTCTCCAAGCTCACGTTTATCACCCAGTATTGCCGTATTTCGTGGACTCTGTAATAAATACATTCCATTTTCCATCTCATTTAACTTTCTCAGAATTCCCAGAAAGTAGGCCTTAGTGTCCATTTTACAGCTGGGGAGACTGAGGCTGTTTCAGTAACAACTTGCCCAAGGTCACGCACCTCTAAGTAGCAGGCCAGAATTTCAGCATTGCTCTGCTGTCCATGTGGACCCTGCGCTGCCTCCTTGGGCTCTGAATGTAAAGACTGTTCCCACCCTCCCCAGTATTTACTGAAAAAAGTGTTTTTTTGCATAAATTGTGTTGACTGGATAGTTTTATAGGAGGGCATTTTTTTGTGTGTGTGTGAGGAAGACCTGCCCTGAGCTAACATCCATTGCCAGTCCTCTTTTTGCTGAGGAAGACTGGCCCTGGGCTAACATCCGTGCCCATCTTCCTCCACTTTATATGGGATGCTGCCACAGCATGGCTGACAAGCAGTGTGTCAGCTGGCACCCAGGATCCGAACCTGCGAACCCCAGGCTGCCAAAGCACGAACTAAACCACTGCGCCATCTGGCCAGCCCCTGGGAGGGCATTTTTGATGTTTCATCCTGGAGAAAAATATTAGAAACCTAAACACGTCAATCAGCAAATTATTAGATTATCAAAGAATGAAGGTATGAAGATTTCTTTTTTGGGGGAGTATTAAGTAATTTCTGACGTGAGTGGGTGCCAGAGTAGTTTATAATGGTGATTTAAAAAACCCCATCTCTTAAGGTGATACGTGCCATTTTTGCTCCAGCCAATGCTGATGAATCACCGTGTTCTCTGTTTTAATGAGAACGTGGATGGGCACTGTCCAGAAAGCAAACACTTGGATGTCAAGCAAGTAGCTACCAAAAGCTGGGTGGCTGCACGCAGAGTACAAGTTGATGCACGTATCAGCAAAGAGTTTTGTTTTAGGAGCCAGACCACCTTGCGTGGTTGATGATGAGGCCATTAGGCTCGGGTGTGAGGTTGGGTGGTGTGCCCTGCATGGCTCCTCTGTTCTGGCAGTTCTCAGGGTGCTGGCACTGGCCCTGGCACATGCACACAGCCACAGCTTTGGAGTGCTTGGTCCCTGGAAATAGCTGAGTCTATACGAAGTAGGGTTTCAGGGATGGGCAAACCTCTCTGGTTGTCTGCAGCTGGCCCAGTTGGAGGGAAAGAGTCTGGACCCCCCCCCCACCCCGGTTATAATATCTCTTAAGATGTTCTATATCCGTAGTCTCTGTTTCCCTCTGTACCTCCGCCTAGACATATGGTGGACCGTCTCAGTTTTTTCCACCACGTTTCCATCTCTTTGTCTTTCTGTGCTGCATTCTGGTTACTTTCTTTAGATCTTTATTCCAATGATTAATCTCACCAGTTATTTCTAATCTACTATTAAATTGCCAACTGAGATTTTATTTCAACAATCATAATTTTTGTTTCTAGATAACTTATTTTGTTCTTTTGAAAATATTCCTGGTAAATTTTGATAGTCTTCTGTTGCTTGCTCATATTTTTCATTCCAATTTTTATTTCTTAAAATATTTTAAAGATTCCAATATCTGAAGTCATTGGAGTTCTAATTCTGTGATTTGTTCTTCTGGCCACCTCTCACTCAAAGTCACTATTGTCTTTGTGAATTTTATCCTGTATTATTATAAGCTTTTATTGGGCTGCTCTGAATCTGTGGGAATCCTGTGGGTCTGGGCTATGGGTGCGTTATTCCAGAGATGATTTGCATCGTCTGGACAATGCCTGGGGCTTCCAGACTGGGACTTCTTTAAGTTAAATTCTTGCCTTAGGATTTCCTGGACCAAACCAGCTTTGGTGTTGGTGGTCAGTGGTGAAGATCCGGCACTCTCACTGCTATGGCCTGGGTTCCTTTCCTGGTCAGGGAACCACACCACCGTCTTTTGGTTGTCATACTGTAGTGGCTGGGTGTTGCTGTGATGCTGAAAGCTATGCCACTGGGATTTCAAACACTAGTAGGTCACCCGTGGTGGACAGGTTTCAGTGGAGCTTCCAGACTAAGACAGAATAGGAAGAAGGACCTGGCCACCCACTTCCGAAAAAATTGGTCATGAAAACCCTTGGAATAGCAGTAGAGTGTTGTCTGATAGAGCGTTAGAAGGTGAGAGGATGGTGCAAAAAGATTGGGCAGGCTTCCGCTCTGCTGCCCACAGAGTTGATAGGAATTGGAATCCACTCAGTGGCACTAACAACGACAAACTAGTAGTATAAATTCAAACCCAGATTTTTGTAAGGACCAATGCAGCTTACAGGTTCTTGGGGTAGACTGTTCTCTGCCCAGAGCCATAGCTGAGATAAATGAGTTTTCTTGACATGTCCCTCTGCCGGCTGGAGAGTAATGTTTTCCAGCTCATTAAAAAAAATTTTTTTAAGTTTAATTTAATTTAAAAAATAATTTGTGCGTGTATATGTTTGTGTGTGTGTGTGTGTGTGTGTGTGTGTGTGTGTGTGTGTGAGGAAGATTAGCCCTGAGCTAACATCTCTTGCCAATCCTTCTCTTTTTGCTGAAGAAGACTGTCCCTGGGCTAACATCTGTACCCATCTTTTTCTACTTTATATGTGGGATGCCTGCCACAGCATGGCTTGATAAGTGGTGTGTAGGTCTGCATCCAGGATCTGAACCTGCAAACCCCGGGCTGCTGAAGCAGAGCGCGCAAACTTAACCACTATGCACCAGATTGGCCCCTCATTCTTTTTTTTAAACATTTTTTTTTTTGCTTAGGAAGATTCACCCTGAGCTAACATCCACTGCCAATCTTCCTTTTTTTGTATGTGAGCTGCTGCCACATCATGGCCACTGACAGACAAGTGGTGTAGGTCCACGCCTGGGAACTGAACCCAGGCTGCTGAACCAGAGTGTGCCGAACTTAACCACTAGGCCACCAGGGCTGGCCCCAACTCATTCTTTCAATGAGAGTGTGGCCCTTCAGGAGCCTAGATTTTTGCAGAGGTCTCAGTTCCAATTCTCTACCTTTTGTGCACCTAATGCTTAATTTCCTGTTCTCTATGTAGCCTTTAGATTCTTAGTAGAGACAAATATCAAAAGGGCAGCCATAGCTTACCATTCTGGTTTCAACAACAGCTTTATTTTTTGCTCTTGGTCATATTCTTTACTGTCCTGAAAACATAGCTATGCATTTAAAAATACATATAAGTATTTTATAGAAGGTATAACTTTTTTCAGAGTGTGTAGTTAGCTGTATTGCTAGAATCAGAAGACCTAGAATCTATTAAGTTGATAGATGAAAGGAAATATTAATAAACATACTGAAAGAGAAAAATAATCTTAAACCCTTACCTCCATCCTGGGCTTTAAATATAAATATCAGACTGCCTGGGTAGCCATTTCACTTCGATATCTCCTGAGCATCTCAAAAGCAGCTCAATCTAAACTCTTTCCCTCTGAATTACTTGTTTCAGTGAGTGGTACTGCCGTCCTTATAGATATCCAGGTATGTTGATCGGTCAGGGTCAAGAAGCCACGTCAGGTATTTCGGAGAGAGGGGATTTCATACAGGGAACTGGGAATACAGGCAGCAAGGGGGGTGCTGACGTGATGCTGATCTTGGTTACTACAGGAAGTGACTCACACCCTATGTGGAGGGTCAGAGGGTACAGGTGATGTCATCGGAATGGGATCTTGAAGGAGCCCTGCACAGCAGATGCTCTGCACACTGGGGCACTGGAGGAACGGCTGACGCCCTTATGGTAGGTCTTCTTGGGAGCCTCCTTTGCAGGCAGCACGCGTTCTCGTGGGCAGATGGACTCACGCTCTGTGCTTGTTCTGGCAATCCACCTGCATCCTTCCTTGTTTTGCTCCTGTTCTGTTCTTTCCAATCTGGATCACATGACCAGGATGGAGGCCACTGCCCTGATGCTGATATGATCATATCTCTGACCATCTCCCGACCTGGGCAACGTGGACCACCAGGCATATTCTCAGGGTTTTGTCTCCTTTCAGACACTTCTGTGCAGGGCACTTCCCATTGGTGCTGTCTGGGCAGATTCATCTGTCAGCTGAGGGCAGGTGCTCCTCCCATGGGATGAGAGGAGTGTCCCCAGAGTAGAGGCAATGTGGCTGCCGGATTAGGAACCTGCTGAGCTTTCAGGACCTGTTTGTAACCAGTTTGCTTGGAATAAACAAAATTCCCACTTGGCGTCAGATGTGTCTGCCTCTCCTTATGGCCTGGTGGATTGGACAATACCCATTTCATGATGTGCTGTGCTCAGGGTGTTAGTACTTGCGTCCCAGGGTTAGGCAGTCCACTCCTGCCTGGCAGAGTCCAGGAGCCGCCAGGAGCTGTTCCCTGACAGCAGAGCAGTTATATGCATAAGCAGGCACTTCTTGGCAACAAGACCCTAGGTCTGGACTGTGACTCTCCCGCCGGGGGTTGTCAGAGGCTCTGTAGAGCGATCTTTTTTGCCTTGGACACTGTGGGTACCAGTGGGGTGCTCAATGCCTAGACCTACAGCAGAACCTCTCCTGGTCCTAATTCTAGTCAGCTGGCAGCCTGACAGGTCCCTGGGTCAGAGCCCCATGGTCAGTGTGTTGTATGTTGCCACCAAACGTTGGGCCTCCTAGTGACAGACGTCCCAACATGCTCCAGATGGCCAGACCCTTAGAAGTGTCGCTGAGGCAGTGCTCCTGGACTTCCATGGGCTTACTCACCACCTCTGCACCTCCCTATTACTTGGGCTTCTGGGGCGCCTGATGCTTCTTATCCAGCAGGCCCAGGCAGCAGGCTGCCCTCAGCGCGCTGTTCTGTCCGTGCAATCCAGTGTCTGGGTGCGGTTAGGATGTATGGTCTGGGTCGTGAGGTGGAAACCAGTTAGTGGGGTAAGCAGGGAAATTTGGTAGGAGGAGTTACTAACTGTGATGGAAGAGTAATTGATAACCGAGAGAAGGCAGCTCACTCTGGTACCCTAGGACTCAGCAGGGCACCCAAGGAGGGGAATGTGGGGGGTGCAGACCGTATTGGAGAAGGTGTGGTTCTGCCTGCTGGACAGCAGACAGGTTGGCAACTTTGGCCAGGGGGCAGCTGGTCTGCAGTCGCTGGGCAGGCAGTAGGCCACTCTTGAGTGCAGGTGGCCACAGTGGTGGTGTGGTGTGCCCTGGGAGGGCAGAGGGGTTGAGAACCCTCAGGGCTGCAGTCAGGGTGCAGATGGGCTGTGCAGGGGCCTGCGGAAGGAAGCAGAATGCTGGCCTGGGCCTGGGGCCTTCCAGAACTGGTGTGGGCAGGAAGCCTCGGGGTGTCAGCTTCCTTGTTGAGAGGGCCATGGAAAGGTTATTGCCAGGCCCAGGCAGCAGGGTCACAGAGGGCCGAGGGTCCTGGGCCCATTCGGGGGCAAGCTCCCTGGGCACCCTTACATCACACCTCTCAGGGGACCCCATTGCAGAAGCCCCTTCCTCCTGCAGTGCCCCTCAGAGCCCTCGACTGAGAAGGCCAATGTGGAGAGACGCTCAAGGACTCAGTGGTTTGTCACAGAGCAGATGTGAAGGGCACATTCGGAGCTGAGACAGGAAGGGGCACAGTCGTTTTCTATGAAGAGCCGGATAGTAGCTCTTTCAGGCTTTGCGGGCCATACGGTCTCTTTCTCATATTCTTCCTTGTTTCCTTTTGTGTCTCTTTTAAAATGCAAAACCATTCTTAGCTCGTGAGCCATACAGAAACAGGCAGTGGGCCATTTTGGCCAGCGGCACGGTGTGCCCACCCTGGACGAGATTCTGGTGGAGAGCCGAGAATATTGGTGTGGACTTGCCGGGGCCGTGAGCTCCTATCCCTGCTGGTGGAGGTGGCTGGCTGCTGCTGACCCTTCCAGATTGGTATTGTGAACGAAAATGCTAGAGCAATATCTTGTGTCTGGAGCCTGGGGCTGCATCGTTCTGCCTCTGTAACAGCAGCACCGCAGAAGTAGCAGTGGGGTTGGCGTCAAGAGCCTGATGAAGTCTGTGGCGATCCACTGTCATTCTGCAAGAGCCTTCTGCCTGCTACACAGGCCACGGCGTGGCGGTGGGTTTAGTGGGAATCTGAGGAAACTCAGCACACCAGTGTCTTTCAAGACTTTGGTGCTCCTCCTAGCTCTCCATCCCCAGCAGTGTGGCCATGCTGCCTTTGAGTACTATCTTGATCAGGAAGGGGACTTCCAGAGGCTTCTGTCAGTCCTTCCTGTCATCACTGGCCCTGCTCTCTGTGGAGTGGGTGCCGTGTGGGGATCCTGGCAGTGCCTAGTCTGTCCCTTCCATTACACATTTGGGAGTTGGGGAGGTAACCGCAGTTGGGTCACACTGGCCCACCGGCCCTCCATGAGGCGGGTTTGGGCCACAACAATCTGACTGTTAGGCCAGGTGATGTGTGGAGCCCCCTGGGGTCAGCACCCGCTTTCACAGGTCTGGATCCTGCCCTCCCAATGATACAGCCATCCTAGAACGTGCCTAGGTTCTTTTAGGGAAGGCTGTGAGGAAAACTTACAGTTATTCTTGTGGCATTGGTATAGGGTCCTTCTCCAAGGGGACCTGGGTTCCCCTAAAATCAGGGGGCTCTGAGTCTGAGCTGTTTTAGGTCAGGAACTGAGTGAGAGGCCCTGATTCTTCACTGTGGTGACTCAAAGCGGGTTCCCCCCAGACCTGAGCTGAGCTGGTCACAGAGATCAGGGGTGTTTGAGTGCCTGCCTAATCTCTTCTATCTTTTAACCACCCCCAGAGAGCCACCTGGGGTGACGTGTTCTGGCTGGCATCGTTCTTGCGCCTGCCTTGTCTCTGGAGGTCATGGCCGGTCCCCCCCGTCTATCTTTGCCATTGCAGTCAGGGAGCCTGTTCTGGCGATGACATCTCCCCTGCCACTGCCCTTAGAGCTTCTTGGGGGTGCAGAGCTCCCCGCACGCATGCTCGTGATGTGATGATGAGACAGCAGGCAGGACCTGCTGAGTGAAGCCTCTCTCGCCTTTGTTCTCTCTCTGCAGTCAGTCTCTACTTCCTGCGCACCAGGCTGTCTGAGTGTGACCCGACGCTGTCCCGAAGCATTTGAAAGGCCAGGGTAAAAAAGCACTTTTAGGCACAGCTCTTTGGCCTACTGTTGTGCACGCCGAGTTTTCCCCGTGTCAGGTGATTGCTAGTGGAGCTGGACTGCACTTCATTCATCCTGCTCAGCCTGTGCCAGCCTCAGAGATGGCTGAAGTCTCTAAAAATAGCCCTCGGATTCCAAATGTACTGTCTGCGTTGCAGCACCCTGCGGAAGCCTCCTCCCCCTCCAGCTGGGGATCAGATTATGTCCCCAGCCAGGGCACTGTTAGCCCTTTAGCGAGCAGACTGGAGCGGCTATTCAGGTTTACAAAGGCTCTAATCTCCTTTGAATTCCTCTAAGCCTTGGACTCGGTAATCCCTTACAGCAACAGCAGGCTCTGCTCCCTGGGTGCAGCTGGCAGCCTCAAGGATGTCTCTTTCATTCATTTGCCACATTAACTGTTTATCTCATTAAGTGCCTTTAGCTCGTGTGTTACATGTGAAAAATAGACAGTGGCATCAAATTGGCCTTAAAGACACGACTCGGTATTTTCTCTTTCAAAGCAATGGACTGTTATATGAGTCAAGAGACTTCATTTCATTTCTGACTCTGGTGCTAATGAACCGTGAGCTTGGGGAAGGCAGTTCACTTCACTGGGCCTCAGTTTCCCTATTTGTAGGAGGAAGGGGTGGGTTTCATTGGGGTGATGTCTGAGTGCCTTTCTAGCGTGGATGTCCGTGGTTCTCTGACGCTGCTGGGTGAAGCTGTGCTGTGGTTAATGCCCTCGGCTTGGTTCACATGGGAGCCGCCCCAGCCCTTGGGGGGCACCCAGTCATTACAGTAGTAATTCAGCACAGGCAGTTGCATTACAGGACTGAACTTCAGGATAGCTTTAAAAACAGAGATAAAAGTAGGATGCCTCACTGGTTATTACAGCATTTGCCTTCTAAAGATCGGGCTTTCCTTCGTAAAAGCACCTTAGTTTCTTTGATAGCTGTTGGCTGTGCGTTGAATGCTCTGTTGAGATTCATACAGATATGGAAATCCTCAGAGTTTCAGAACCCATTTGCATGTCTCAATGGGTATATTCCAGCATTTCTTATTCAGTACTGTTTACCTTCAATTTCATCTGCTTCTGAGGATTTGGAGAGATTCTGATAATGCCTACCGTATTCCTTGGACCTGAAGTGCACTCTTTATTCAGCACATTTTGCATCTTTGCGCATTTCTGGGTTGGTCACGTTGGCGGGAGCCTCCTCTGTGCACATAGCTCTAAGTTCCTGGGCTTCCTGGGGGTGGTTTCTAGCGTGTGGGTTTTTCACTGAGGGACTTTGGACTCACCTTGTACCCACCGAGTATTCAGAGTAAGTTCTGGAAAGAAAATTTTTTAATCTTTCAAAAAATTCAAATAAATTTTCCCTATGCCAGAAGCCCCTTTAAACTTTTTTCCTTTTATTTACCGATTCTTTTTTTGTGAGGAAGACCAGCCCTGAGCTAACTTCCGTTGCCAGTCCTCCTCTACTCTATACGGGACGCCGCCACAGCATGGCTGACAGGCAGTGCATTGCAGGGCGCCCGGGATCCGAACCGCGAACCCCGGGCTGCCGGAGCGCGAACTAAAGCACTGCGCCACCGAGGCGGCCCCTTGTCACCCATTTTTAGAGAAACGTATTGGTTGACTACATTTTGCAAAGGTACCTAGTGCGGTTTTCATTTTTATTACGTGAGCTTGTCCGTTGCTGACAAAAATGACGTGTCTGTCGCTGTAAGATGACGTTTCTGTTGCTGTGGTCATTATTTGTCACATCGGACTGCCCAGTGGGGACCGCCTTTGGCCTCTCGGCCCTGTGGCGCCCCTAGTCGTGTTCGGGGCACCCTTGTGTGCTGACCCTGAGAGTCTTGGTTCACTGTTGACGCAGGTCGTCTGGGACGGGCAGGTGTGGGAGGCGCCCACAGCCTCCGCGCCTCTGGTTTCCTGGTGGTGAGCCACGGAAGTTCTGGAGGCCATGTCCCCTCCGAGGAAACGTGAGAGCCAGACGCGTGTCACGGGGACCACACAGCAGGGGTGTGCATTCAGGGGATTTGGAATTTGGAAATGAAGGGTCCTCTCCAGCCGTCCACCTGTGGTTTCCTGG
The DNA here is from genome assembly GCA_031878705.1 of Tapirus indicus. Classification (NCBI taxonomy): domain Eukaryota; kingdom Metazoa; phylum Chordata; class Mammalia; order Perissodactyla; family Tapiridae; genus Tapirus; species Tapirus indicus. Next base: position 2,714,567 of record CM062923.1, on the reverse strand, counting down.
GCGTTATCCCTTCTTGCCTGTGTTCAGTGCTCCTGGCTTGTGTCCCCTCTGCCGGCCTCTTTCCTGGTTCAGTCCATCTTCCACGCTGGCGCCAGGTTGTCCATTCACAAGCACAATGCTCAGCGTTTGTTTCTGTTTTTGCATTGAATTCTTCCTCTCTGCCAGGCACTTGTGTCCTCGTTCAAAACTGCCAGCCTCCCCCAGACCCCCCGTGATGCAGAGCAGACCCTCCACACTCCTTGTCTAGTCTTCAAGTCTCTTCCAGGTCTGGTCCTAGGAGGACTTCAAACCTCATTTCTTATGGCTTTAATTCACTTTCCATATCCCAAATCGAACTGTTGGCCATTCTCTAACCTCCCACGCCTCTGGGCCCTTAATCCTACTTCTGGCGTGTCTCTGCGTCCATTTCCATGTGCCCGGATCTTCCTCGGGACTTAGGTCAGATAGTGCCTCTTCCCAACACTCTTTCCTCATGATTCTCTCTCCAAGGGAAGGCATTTCCCTTTGCTTTAGCGTTGTACCTGGATCTGTCTTCAGGCATCTTCCGATCCTGACCTCGTGTGATTTAACCATCTGATTGGGGTTGCATCCTGTGGGCAGTGTCTATATCTGACTCTGCTTTGTGTTCTCATAACCACCTGGAGGCAGGGCACACACAGATGACTGTAGTTAGTGCTGTGTAACAAACACCCGCAGAACCTCAGGGGCACCGGAAGCATTTATTTCTTTCTTACTGTCTGCAAGTTGGCTGATCTACGCTGGACATGTCTGGGCTTAGTTCCAAGCTGCAAGTTGGGTCCCTCCTCCATGGACAGTGGCTGTCCAGGCCATGTTCTGACAGCGATGGCAGAAATATGAGCCGTCCAGCCCGGCTGTGCAAGTGCATTTCAAGTCTCTGCCTGCTTCTTGTCTGCTGACCTCCCATTGCCAACGCAAGCAGTAGAGCCTAAACCAGAGCCAAGAGTAGGGAAGAAGCATTCGCCTCTGGTGGGAAGGGCTGCAGTCACAAGGCAAAGGGTATGGGTAGAGGCAGGGGTAGGAAGTGAGGACAGTGGTGCCCTGTTTTTAAGTTTTGAGACTGGGCTTATTTATTGAAAATAAAAGAGATTATTTTTTCAAATAAATGAGAAAATGTAAGTAAGACATGTGTCCTTGTGCTAGGCAAGTGCAGTGACCGCCCCTCCTTGTTGGAGGGCAGTGCTGAGGTGGATGGGAGGTACTGGGCTTGCTGGCAGGTGGTGCCTATGAGAGACGGAAGGAGAGGAGGCAGGGTGGGCAGGGAGAGCCTCCCACCCCAATGTGGACAGGACCAAGCCTCAGCTGCCTGCTGAGGGCTGCTGGAGCAAAAGGATCGCTGTGTCTGCCGTGCCCAGCCATTAGCATGGGCGCTTGGTGATAGCATGGCCTCTGCTCGAAAGGGAGGCAGATCCTGACGGGGCTGGGGCTGGAGGCTGTGTGCTGGCAGCACTGCTTGCAGCTGACCCGCACATCCTTTCCTGAAGGGAGGTCTGCAGGGTGCCTCCATGGCTGCCATAGTCTACCCTCGTGCCACTCAGACCCTCTTCTCCCCTCAGCCCCACCAGGGCCCCAGGGGCCTCTCTTCCTGAGTGGGGACTCACCAGGGGGAGGGTAGTGGGGTGAGCTACAGCCCCCTGCTGCAGTTGGCCTGAGGGCCACAGCTGGACCCATCATCCCTCTCCGCCACCATCCTTCCTAAGTCCCCCCTCCCTCAGCTGTCTCTTCTTTTGCTCTCAGTGTTCCTCCTGTTGGGGTGCCCCCTCACGCCCCAGGGCCTGAGCCCTGGCACACCATACATACCCTCTGAGGCCCACTCGTGGTTGGGCGACGGAGACAAAAGCTGCTTGAGTGCACACCCACGTCCTGCACATGTTCTGCCCTGTCGGGGAGCAGCCTCCTCTCCCCCAAGGTGGGGACCCTGCTCCCTGCTGTCCCTGGACAAGAGGCGGCCAGGGTGGCAGTGGTCACTTGTAGTTTGAGGGGATCCTTGCTGTGTCCCTGGCAAGAGCACCATCTTTGGGAACCAGGACCTCTAACACTGCAGAGCCCAGGGTTGGGGACAGAGGAAACACAAAGGCCCCAGGGGTCCTGAGGGATGACGGTAAGTGGTCTCAGTCCTGCTCTCACCCTGGTTCCCAGGCCTGTGTGTTCTAGTGTTGGGACACAGGACCACGTGGGAGTATCTGGTTCCCAGGCCCGTGTGTTCTCGTGTTGGGACACAGGACCACGTAGGAGTATCTGGTTCCCAGGCCCATGTGTTCTCGTGTTGGGACACAGGACCACGTAGGAAAATCCAGTTCTTGGCACCACAGCTGTGAGTGGGCCCCCACTGTGTTGAGCTTATAGTAGCCCACAGTCATCGGCAAGGACCCACTCACTTTCTGCAGAGGCCAGACGGCGAATTAAACAAGGCCCTGGCCCTTTATGCCCTTGACCCTTATAGTAGGCACATGTCTCCACTGCCATTTGACAGGGTGAGGATTGGGGGGCAGTGACAGAGGCTTCCATCTGACCTTCTCACTAACCACACAGGCCACAGATCCAGTAGGGGTGATTTACCACCTGCCATATGTCAGTCCCATGTTACATTCATGGGCCATGGAAATGACCACTTGCTGGGTCCTCAGACCTAATGGATCTACTGTGATTAGGCTTTGTCCAAGGACTTCATTTATTACCTGGACCCCAAATATCCCCTCTTTAACAGGGGGCATGGTGACGCTTTGCGTCTCAGACCTTGTATTCAGTAGACCTTGAACTGTCTGGGTGTTCTCTTTTGCCCAGGGTAAGTGGGAGTACGTCTTAGGGCACAGACTGGGGTAATCATTACAGTACGTACTTGCCCTACTATTGCGGGTTCCTGACTCCTGGGGATCTGGCCATATTTTCTTTCAGTGGGTCCTGGGTCTGAAACTGGCTCAGATCAGCACTGTTTAGGAGATCATGACGTTTAATGGGGTGACTTCCCTCAGCCTCCTGCTCATTCATTCTTGTTTTCTTTTGAATTTGTATGTATGCATGCAAGCATGTATCAGGCAGGCAGTACCCTGTTGGAGGGCCATCTGTTTTGCTCCTAGGAATGCCGTCTCATGTTATCTGTCTCCACAACTCTCGGCCAGTTGGCCTTCCTTGGCTGGCACCCTGGCCTTGTTGGTCATTACAATAATTGCTCCCCTCGACTTCTGGCAGTTACATACCATCACCAGGCCACCATTGCTTTGGGGCCAGGTTTAGCTGCTGGAGTCAGAGAGCGGTCACCATGCTTGTTATCAACAAGTCGTGCTTTGTGACGCTCTGCGACAGCCTCTCCTAGGAGTGGAATTATTGGGTCATCTGGTAAGTGCATGTTCAACTGCCAAAGTGGTTTCCAAAATGTTTCTGCTGTTTTACACTCTTTCCAGCAGTCTCGGAGAGGCTCGGTTGCTCTCCATCTTTGCCAGTGCTTGGTATTGTTGATCGTTTTTAAATTAAATTTTAGCCATTCGAGTAGGTGTGTAGTGTATCTCAGCTGGGGTTTATTTTGCGTTTTCCCAATTACTGTTGATGTTGGCCATCTTTTCTGTTGACGATTTATATATTTTCTTTTTGTGAAGTGTCTGATTCAGTCTTGTGCCCATTTGAAAAAATTGGGTTATTTGTCTTATTATTAAGTTGTTAGAGTTCTTTATATATTCTGGATACAAGTCCTTTGTCAGACATATGTATTATGAGTATTTTCTCCCAGTTTTGCTTCATTTTTTTAACCATGTCTTTCCAAGAGCAGAAGTTTTTAATTTTGATGAAGTTCAGTGTCTTTTGGTGAATAGCAGTTTTTAATTTGAGTGAGGTCTGTGTTATCAATCTTTTCCTCTATGATTAGTGTTTTTTCTGCCCTGTTTAGGAAATCCCTGCTTTTCCCAATGTTGTGAGGTATTCTACTATGTATTCTAGAAAAGATTTGTGTTACTTACCATTTACATTTTGATCTTCGGTCTATCTGGAGTTGGTTTTTGAGTATGTTGTGAGGTAGGATACCAGTTTCTTTTTTCATATGGGTGTACAGTTGATCCACTGTCTTTTATTGAGAAGACCATCCTTTGTCCACTCCAGTACAATGGCATTTTTCTTGTAAATCAAGTGACCGTCTTTGTAAGGTCTGTCTGGGCTTCATTTTCTTTCCCTGGGCTATTTATCTGTCTGTGTACCAATACTAAACTGATCCCAATTTGTAAGTCATCCAGTTTTATTCTTCTTCATGACCGTCTTGGCTATCTGGGCAGTTCACACCTCTGTGTAAGTTTTACAACTTCAGAAGCAGGTTGTTGATTTCTACCCAAAAGCTTGCTGAAACTTTGATCGAGGCTCAGAGACTCTACAATACTGAAGCTTCCAATCCATGAACATGGTACACCCCTCCATTTATTTAGGTCTTTGCTTTCTCTCAGCAGTGTTCTTTGTTTTGCCATGTACAGGTCTTGCACATCTTTAGTCTGAGATATTATTGGATATTTGACTTTTTTAATGCTAGTGTTGATATTTTTTCAAATTTCATTTTCTAAATTTTTGTTGCTAATCTGTAAATATCCAATTGATTTTTATATACCACCTTTGTGTTTAGCAATTTTGCTGAATTCCCTGTTTTATTTCTAATAGTATAGTGTAGATTCTCTCAAGTTTTCTACACACATAATCATTAGCAAGTTATGATTTTTATTTCTTCTTTTCTATTCTTATACCTGTATTTTTTTTTTCTTGCTGTAATGAAGTGGTTAGGACCTCTCATATAATGTTAAATGCAAGTGGTAATACAAAGCATGCTTGTTTCATTCCTCTTCTCAAGGGGAAAGCATTTACTATTTCACACCCAACTATTAGGTTTGCTGGCTGAGCAGGCAGTTACAGGAAAAGAGCTATTTTCCTGACACCTGAACCAGATTCTCCAAAGAAGGAATTTGTTCAAGGGGAATCTGCCACTAGTTATCTTTTCCCTATAATAGCTATTTTTACTATCCCATACCTTCTATCATTTTGTGCATTTCATTCATTTTGCAGTGCAGCCACAATGTAGTTGTTACATTATTACTGCCATCATTTTTCAGATTAGACATTCCTTTTTTTGCCATTTGGGAAGATCAGTATAATCTGTGCCTCTACTGGGTGAATGTTTCACGCATTCATTTCTTCTTTCCATTCAAAGTTGCCAGCTTTCTCTTTGGTTGTTCTCACATTTTCAGGAGTGCCATTGCTGATCTCCGAGGCTCTACAAAAAGACTATGTAACTGAAAATTTCAGCAAAAAATTAATTTCTCCTGTAGACAGAAACAATTGTGCACTACATTTTCATAGTTGAAGTGGAAATGTTGCATTAAGGGTATGTATGTGACACACATCATTCTTTTTCTTTTAGCCACAGTTCCATATCTTTCAGACCCTACGAGGTACATGGTATGAGCACTGAGATTGGATTGGGAAGCGTGGTTGAATTCCTGATCCTTCTACCTGTTATTTGGTCATTGTGATCACGGTAATAATACTGTTACCCATGAAGCCAGGCATTTTGCCTGTTGTGTTTGCTGCTGTATTTCCTGGTTGATTAGTTGGTGTTTAGATTGAAGGACCATTGTAGCTAATAAGAAGTGGGGCGTTTTCTAGTGTTAGTGTCAGGTTTTTTGTTTTTTTCTTATTTCATGTGTAGGAAATACTACTCGCAAGGTGTTCTTCCTTGTTCTACAATTCCTTTATATTGTTCACTTGATATCAATTGATGATTTAATGTTGAAACCTGTTCGTTGTCTGTAGTCATTTATTAAATGCCATCTTTAAAAGCGGAGGGTGTTTATTAGCACATATGCAGGTTAGAACTAAATGGGAAGCAAATTTTGAAAGGATTTAGATTTAGGAATTTATGATTCAATTTTTATCATGTAATATTAAATCTGATTTTTTTAATCTTGTCCTTTTGTCCTATTGAAAAGTTTTCTAGATTGAAAAGTTGTCTAGAGGGGCGGAGACCCAGAGCCTGGCACATTCACTGGAAACAAGTGACCGCAGGTGTTCTCGTCTAAGTTTAGTCTCTTTATCCATAAAGGGGCTTTTCAAGGTGCTCTAGGAATGCACAGATTCCCAGAGCATCTGAAAAATCAAGAACGTCAGTACTCTGAGGGGTACTGAGCAGCCACCAGCAGGAGCGTGTAAGGATGCTGATGTTGGTAGGAGATGCTGTGCCTCTGTGGTTGGTGGTTCACTGGAAGGTGTCACGCCAGGCACTGGGCTGCTCTCTACCAGGCGAGCCAGGGCACAGCGAAACTGCCGTGTGGGCCCAGCCCGCAGTGCCCCTGCCTCCATAGACTCACCACCTTAGTGGCCTGGGATCGGATAGCACCAGTGACACTATCTCCAAGTGGAGTACTGCTCAGGGTGCTTAGTACCTGTGTGTGATGCTCTCACAAAGCTATGAGGAAAAATCCATTCATTGCCACCCTTAGACAGACCCAGGTTGCATTCGTGGTGACTACAGTCATGCATCACTTAATGACAGGACACGTTCTAAGAGATGCGTCGTTGGGCAATTTCATTGTAGTGTGAACATCACAGAGTGTGCTTACACAAGCCTGGATGGTCTAGACTACTGCACACCTAGGGTCTATGGGACGAATCTTATGGGACCACTGTCTGTGTGGTCTGTCATTGATTGAAACATCGGTATGTGGCACATGACTGTATAGCTTTACGCCCCCCCCCCCCCATTTTGCTCCCTTTTTTGAAGAACTGTTGAAGAAGAACAGAAGGAAATCGATTTTGAGGAAATTAAATTTTCTTCTGAAAGAGAATGATGGTTTTCAAACAAGGAAGCAGCGGGTTAAGCGGTCGCTGACTGCGAGCAGTGCCTGTTCTGCTGGCTGACCCTGGGTCCATGCCCCCCTCTGCTCTCTCCCTGCTGCCTTCAGTGTTAAATATTTTACAGAGCAGATGTGCCCTGCCTCTGGATGTGGGTGGGTGCTGGTGTGCTGTCTGTGGGATGTGCCGCACACCGTGCTGTGTTGACACTATTCTCTGTTGCTTAGCTTCAGACAGCAAAGTCCTGACATGTGCAGCCGTGTGGAGGATGCCGAAGGAAGTGGAACCAGGCAGCCACGAGTCCCCTGATGATTCGTCCAGCACCGCGCACACCCTGGAGCTGCTCTGTCACCTTGACAACACAGCCCACGGCAGCATGGCCTGGTAGGATTCTGCATATTTCATACGCCCAGCACAAGCCTGAAGGTTAGATGGTGTGGAGTTGTACAGATTCACACCACAGAAGCCACAGTGCACCCCCGAAACCTGTCCTTTCTTTTAAATTGTTGGTATAAATTGCTTGCTTGCTTGCTTTTTTTGTAGTCCCAGTTGTTTTATAGATTAGACACATTTACAGAAACCCTACTGCCTACATGGTGAAGGAGCCTATGTCCCGTTTTCCTTTTCATCCAGAATCAGTGTTGTCTGGGTCCCTGCCGGAATGGTAGCAGGCAGCCCTGTGCAGCACTGAGGTGTCAGGTTGCTTCTTAACTTGTAAAGACACTTGTTACTTCAGGTTGGAAGCTTATAAGTCTCCTTCTGGGGACTAAATATGGATGCACTGTGCATATGTCCTGCAGTACCCCCAAGCCCTCCATGTCTTCATCTTGTATTTATTTCCCCCAAATGTCATGTGCAGTATCAGAGGCGGAGAGATGCCACCACCATTCATTAGGGCTCCCTGGCCGGCTGCTGCCTGCGTGTTGTGATGGAGGGTTTGCTGTACCCGCTGTGGTGACCCAGGCCCTCCTCGGAACACTCACAGCTCATTCCGAGTCATTGAAGACTCAGCAAATTCAAGAAGCCATGCTTTTTTAGAAGGGACTGTGGGAACATAACGTTGTTATGGGTGTTTACAATTGCAACAGTAATTACTGTTTCGCTTAACACAGTAACACTTCTGTGTGTGTGCGCACACGTGCGTGCATGAGAAAGAGAGCCGCATCCTCTGTACAGTCAGTTCTGTCTTAGTCAGCTCTACCAATTAAATAAATTTAATCCAGCAGATATTTATTAAGCACTTGCTGCTCACACCTGCCAGACTCCAGGGACATCAAGGTGACAAGTCAGGGGACCCGGCCTCCAGGATGGCACTCGCCCTGCACTCTCCCTTGGGGGAGACCTGTGGTGTAAACATCTAACTGAGACGCAGGGTAGGCTGTGCAGTCACTGATCATTCTGAACTGTGTGTTGCAGGCCCCCGAGGAAGGAGTAATTAGTTTTCACTAGAGGAGTTAAAGAGGGATTCACTGGGAGGTGACATTTGGAGCTGGGCTGACCCCGGTCCCATCACCAGCTGTGGGTCTTGAGTGATGGAGGGGGCAGAGCTACAGGCCGCGCACTTTGTGGCTCTGGAAGGCCTTTTGTGTGTTAGTTTGCGGGCAGTGTATGCTCATGGTTGTCAGGCTGCTACCAGGGCTGTGGTTGGTTCTTCTTGCAGAGGTGTCAGGCCTCGTCCTGCAGTCAGGTGACATAGATGAGGAGTCCTACGGTCCCCGGGGGGATTGCGTCGGCCGCCTGAGTGCAGAGCGCCTCTCTGCAAACGACACGACGCTGTTCAGAGTTCCACATTTCAAACAGTAACCACATTTCCCAGCAAACATTTGCACATGTGTGTGTATGAGTGCGAGAGCATGTGTATGCATGTGCCTACATGTGTGCACACATGCATATGTGTGTGTGTGTGTGTTTATGTGTCCAGGAGATACGCTGGCACTGGGGGAGCAGGTGAGTGAGGCACGGTGAGGCCCGCCTCATGTGAGAAGGTCGATGTGCACAGACGGTGCCCATGCCTTTGGCAAGTGCAGAGATGGGGTGAGCTCAGAGGATGGCACTCGCCCTGCACAGACGAGACGTAAAGGAGGGGCCGTCAGTCTGCTTGCCCAGCCGGCCACCTAGGTTCAAATACTCCGTCAAATGTGCCTTCAGAAGAGCAGGCCGTGCCTGTCCATGTGTGCATCCTAGGGAAGTGAATGTCGGAGTGAAATGTTAAATCTGGATCATATACCTGTGATCGCACACTATGAAAGGTGAACTTGTTAGGAAGTAATTGTTGATATTTAAACACTTCCAAATTAAACTGTCCTCCTCAAATTCTCCTTGGAATGCTGCTATTCTGAATTTGCTGCCATTGTTCAAAATATTTCTTGAATTTTTCTTTAAATTATTTTATTGAAGTCATATTGGTTTATAACAGTGTGTAAATTTCAGATGTACATTGCTATATTTCCACTTCTGTATAGACGGCATCATGTTCACCACCAGTCGTCTAGTCTTTTATTATTATTATTTTTGGTGAGAAAGACCAGCTCTGAGCTAACATCCGTTGCCAATCCTCCTCTTTTTTGCTGAGGAAGACTGGCCCTGGGCTAACATCCGTGCCCATGTTCCTCTACTTTTTATGGGACGCCGCCACGGCGTGGCTGACGAGCAGTGCATCGGCGGGCGCCCGGGATCCGAACCTGCGAACCCTGGGCTGCCAAGCGCAGAGTAAACCGCTGCGCCACCGGGTGGCCCCTCGTCTAGTCTTTTTATTCATCACCACACACATGTGCCCCGTGACCCCTGCTGCCCTCCCCCGACCCCCTCCCCTCTGGTCACCACCAGTCTGTTCTCCTCATCTATGTGTTTGTTTATCTTCCATGTATGAGTGAAATCCTACAGTATTTGTCATTCTCCATCTGACTTATTTCACTTAGCATAATACCTCAGGGTCCATCTGTGTTGTCACAAATGGCACAATTTTGTCTTTTCTTATAGCTGAGTAGTATTCCATTGTATATATACCACATCTTCTTTATCCATTGGTCCATCAGTGGGCACTTGGGTTGCTTTCACATTTTGGCTATTGTGAATAATGCTGCGATGAACACAGGGATGCATATATCCTTTTGAATTGTTGATTTCATGTTCTTTGGATAAATACGCAGAAGTAGACTGGCTGGATCATATGGTGTTTCTATTTTTGATTTTTTGAGAAATCTCCACACTGTTTTCCATAGTGGCTGCACCAGTTTGCATTCCCACCAGCAGTTTCTTCCACAACCACCACACTCTGACTGAAGGAGCAAACCAAGAGTGGAGAGGAGAAAGAATGCTAGAACAGAAGGTGGCTTTTAGGACTCCCTTCCTCCACATCTTCCCCAACATTTGTTATTTTTTATCTTGTTAATCATAGCCATTCTGACAGGCGTGAGGTGATATGTCATTGTAGTTTTGATTTGCATTTCCCTAATAATTAGTGATGTTGAACATTTTTTCATGTGCCTGTTGGCCATGTGTGTATCTTCTTTGGAAAAATGTCAGTTCATATCCTCTGCCCATTTTTTGATCAGGTTGTTTGTTTTTTTGTTGTTGAGTTGTGTGAGTTCTTTATATATATTGGAAATTAACTCTTTCTCAGATATATGATTTCAAATATTGTCTCCCAGTTGGTGGGTTGTCTTTTTGTTTTGTTGATGATTTCCTTTGCCTTGCAGGCGCTTTTTGGTCTGATGTAGTCCCATTTGGTTATTTTTTCTTCTTGTTATCCCAGTGTCTCACAGTTGTGGCGATGGCTCCATGGCAGGATCTCTGTGGTACTTACCGCGTTAGTTAGCATACATAATAAAAATAAGGCAACAAAGGGGTCGGCGTATCATACCCCTCAGCCCCCTTCTCGGCCTGGTTTTCTCAGTTCTCACTGTGGGGATGCAGGTCCTGAGTTGAGTTAGAGGGGCTGCCTCGTGCCCGTAGCGCTTAGCTCCTGTGATGATGAGAGCCGTCAGCATCTTGGCTCAATATCACCTCTTCAGAGAGGTCCTTCTTAACCATTCTCTCTAAATAATCACTGCTCCACCCCCACCCACGCCTTTCTGTCATTTTACCCAATGTTGCCTTTCTTAATAGCAATTATCACCACCTGGCACTCCACCGTCTGCGTTCATGCTCTCTGTCTCTGTGGACTGAGCTTCGTCAGGTGGATGCCTCGTCAGGTCACAGGCTGTGTGCTCAGCACCAAGGACAGTGCCTGGCACACAGCAGGCACTCGCATGTCTGAGGGAGAAAAGGAACAAGCTGCAGCCACAGTAACGACATTGAGCCCTATTTATGAACCGGCCCGTTCTGAGGGTTTGCGTGCCTTGCCTCGTCCTCGTCCATTTCCCACAATGACCTATAAGGCAGGGACTGGTGCAGTCCAGAGAAAGTAAGGAGAATGCATCCAGAGTTACTCCCTCCTCAATGGTGTAATTGGGATTCATAGCCAGGCAGTCTGACCCCAGAATCCCACGTCGCCCCAGAATTGCCTCCCTGCCGAATGAGCAAAAGGGGCCATTTGTGGTCATCACACTGTGATTTGGGAATATAAACACATCTTCATCAGAATATATTTGCGAATGTTCACACATCTTCTAGCTAGTCCTTTCTGGATGATATAAATAAATTGTGCTTTTTAAGGGACCTCCTCATTTTGCAGATAACAAAGCCACCTTCTGTTCTAGCATCCTTTCTCCTCTCCGCTCTTGGTTTGCTCCTTTGGTCAGTATGTGGTGATTGTGGAAGAAATGGTGGGCCTGGGCTCTGCCTTCAGAACTGTAGCTCATTCACGCCGTCCCTTTGGGCAGGTCGTGTCTGTTTGGGCCTTGTTTCCTCATGTGTGAAATGGCGGTGATTGTGGGGGATCTCAGATGCTCTTTCCAGCTCTAAATTCATTAGATGCAGGGCTTCTCCTTCACACTTACCTAGTGCCACATACCTTTTTCTTTAGTGAATCAAATAATAACTCATGACCCTCTTTGCACTCTGCTGGAGCACTGAAGTGAGTGACACCACTGCTCTGCCCCGGTGGCCCGCCTGCCCTGAGACACAGCCATGGCGACATCACTCAGATGAAGCCCCTCCAGGGGTCAAGTCAGTTCAGCCAATGGCTCGATGCCTTGGGGCGCCAAATTGTGATGTTTTAACCATTTTCAGTGTGTCTCATCCCATCATATTTCAGGTTATGTGTGTTAGCTGCCTCAAATTCTTTCTGGAACAAGATGGGATCTAGATAAGTAAGTAAAATTAATAAAATTCTACCTTATTGTGTTAGAGAAACTGAGGTAAAAGAGTTAATCCCGTGTCACACACATAGCTGACACTTTCAATTTTCAGGAGTAGATGAGGATGGACTCTTCTCAAAGAGCCTTCTACAGCTCTCCCTTTGTACTGTGTGTGGCTATTCTTTCTAAAGAATTAGCCTTCTCCTTGGGTCAGTATTAGCCTGATAGGTAATGCGTTTTACCTCTATGCGCTGTCCACATCGATAGTGAGCAATGGGCTGCAGGCCCGCCGGATTCTCGACTGCCTCCTGGCACTACACCTACCTGCCCCCTCTTTACACCAGTGGCTTCTGGAGCTCTGATAAAGGGGAGGTTTCCGGGAACTCTACAGGTAGAGCAGGAAGGAGGTGCAGATTCTCTGAGAGTACTGTTCTCTTGTGTGGCTCACCGTGATGTGGTGAGGAGTCTCCAGATGCCTCGTCGTCACTGCTGGCTCCAGGTCTGATTAGCCACAACAAGGTAATTTTATGGTTCTCCATCTCCCTTTGATGATGAAGAGGCTTTCCAGCTGTTAAAGAGTCACGCACCTTAGCTGTAGATTAATGCTCCCTGCCGGTGAGTGGAAGCAAAGTCAAAAAAAATAGAAACTCCAGTATATTCTTGGTGTGCTCCATTTCCTAAGTGGTGCATCAAGAGTAGTCATACAAATCACTGTATTTCATGGATGATGAAAATCTCCTTTAAAGGAGAAGTTACTAGAATCAGTAACCAGACTTTGAAGGGATAGAAACGAATTTAACAACAGTTACCTGCAGCCTCTCCCCACTCACACCGCCACCACTCAGAGGGCAGAGGAGTCTGTGATGGGCTGGAGTTAGCCCCACTGCAGCCTCCCCTGCACTCACACCACCACCACTCAGAGGGCAGAGGAGTCCGTGATGGGCTGGACTTAGCCCCATTGCTTTGGACACACTGGGTGTTTCTCTAACGCCATTCCAGATGCCCGCAACACTTGTACATAGTGACCAGTTGACCTTGCTTCCTGAGCCAACTTTTGGAGGGAAATACCTCTTCATTGTAGGTAGAGATAAATATCACACTGAAATGCCAGGTAGGCTGAGGTGTTTAGGAATACCTGGGAAAGTGGTGTGCCTGTTAAGATTATTATTAGAAGAAAGAAAAAGGGCATAAACTGTGGTGTTGAGACTAGAGAGGAAGTGAAAGAACAGCAATGAGTATGGGTCCACCAAATACTTGAGGTGTTTTGTCCAGGAAAAGAAAGGATTTGGCCTCATCTCTCTTTTTGTTTTCTTCCTTTTTAGTTCGGTAGGATTGAACAGGGAAATTGACTTAGGTGAATGTTACAGACTAAATCAAAGTTATCCTTGACATCTTGCAAAAGTTGTCTTTGAGGATAATTAGGAAAATATGTTTGAAGTTTTCAGAGATCCTGTGATACGATTCTACCGTTAACGATGGTAGAGAATTCTCAGTGATTATGAAGTATCATCACTGAAGATTTATCAGAATTTATAAGATTCATGTGTGTGCTTTTTGCTTTCACCCAACCTGGATGTATGTAGGTGTACGATTTTTAAAACTGCTCCCAGAAGTGGCTTCCCTGGGTACTGGCTCACTACTGAAGTCGTCTGTTAGCTTTCAAGAAGTCCAGAAGAATACCTAACATCCCTTCTTTTGTATAGGAAAAGAATAGTCTTCTGGTATTATAGAATAATGTTAAAATGTCTTCCTCTTTCAAGTTTGTTTAAAGTCTTCATTGTTAAAAGGGGAATTGTTGTCAGAGTCTCCCTTGCCCTATATAAATGTTATTAAATTAAGTTAGAAAGGGATGATGGTGAAAAAAAAGTAAAATGCAACATGCAGATACACTTACTCTAGGAAGATTCAAATACGAAAATCTGAAGATACAGTGCAGAAAGTATAGATAGTTATTTATATTATAGGAGAACTTCATATCTTTTCTAAGATTTTAGTTCAAGTTTCCATTAAATAATATGGTTCCAAGTGTGTTTCATTCAATCCTCTTATGAACCAAGTGGGTGTTTCCCAGAACATGTTAGGCAGAGAGACATATCAATGTATCCAATGAAAGAGTTTAGAAGAATGTGTTCTTTAAGGGTTTATTTGGGATTATTTAAGCTTGAGATTTAAATAATTTTAAAATTTTAAACCTGCAAGTGTACTAACTCTTGTGTATGAGAATTTTTAACTATAGTCGATTGTTCTTCTGTTTAAAAACTAGGGGGTAGGGAGGAGAAGGAGAAGAGGAAAGCCCAAACTTCTATACAGAATTTTATTTCAAAAGATGTTTTGGCTTAAAGCTGACTCTGAGTTGCTGGGAAGATGCAGGGAGCAGAAGGTTGAACTTGCTGAGCTGGCCGATGAGTGGGGCACAGTGCTGGCCCGCGACATGGCCTGCTTTCCTCCATGGATCAGGAAAACGTCTGCCTTGGGGAGGAGAGGCTGTGACCTCTGGACTAGAGCTGGCACAGATTTATCATTCAGAGGACCCAAATTCGTCATTTGTGTCCCGGCTCTGCTGTGGCTCTTTCTGGGGCTGGGGGACAGGACAGTGGTGACTCCGGTGCAGAGCTGCACTCCAGGGGTTGGCCAGTACAGGTATGTCCCTCGTCACCCACATCTGCCGCAACAGTGGGGTAGATGCCTGAACCTCTGGCATTTCCCACCGGAGGGAGGCTTCTGAGGTGCAGGTCTCGGTGGTGAGCGCCGTTATTTCTACCCCCACACTCCATAAATGGGCCTCTTTCCATTTCTGCCTTCCTGGTGTCAGAATGCTTATTTCTGTTGAACCGTATAGCATTCCCTTAGGCTGTTAACTACTGATGTTAGCCTCCCCGAAAAAGAAAGAAACACCTTTCCCCTCCTATCCAGCCTGAATTTGCCCTTTGCCTTTTGTCTGACTGTAAACTGAGTCATTTGGCTGATGGAGCTGCAAGTTGGTGCAGGTGGGAGATGTCGGAATAAACACAGACTGTTAACAACTAAGTCACCCAGGGCCTAAAGTCACAGACACTCGTCTCAGAAATGGGTACCAGGCAGCGCATGGCATGATTCTGTCACTGGAAGTCTTCCACTTGTCACAGCCACCAAAAACTTTCACATCCACAGATTTGATCAAAGTATGCTTCTTGACGTAATGGTGGAACTGGTAAAGTCTTCTTTGTGTAATCCTTGTAGTGCTTGTGAGAAGCTATCTTGTGTTCTATTGTGAATTTCAAGCAAGAAGAAATTAACTAGATTGCCTAATCTGTATGTTTTAAGAGAGAGATGTATAAGCTGGGGAAATAATTTATTATGTTCTTTCTTTAAAGGGTTTTCAAAATTTGACTGGTAACCAAGGACTTAATCACCAATGACTTAATAGATATGTTTCTTCCTTAAGGTTTTCCCTTTTTCAGTAAAATAATAAACTTGATGAGCTTTAGAATGCAGTTGGAACAAATCGTCTTAAACAAGCACTTCTTTTGTTTTGAATCTTTGTTTTCCAGGCACTGCCATGTGCGTGTCGTGTTGTGGTGGTTTCCATCCGTTTAAGAGTTGTGTACCCTGTTGGTGGAATCCAGGCTCCCCCACTCCCCACCCCACAAGGCCATGGGCAGTCTATAAGACACGCAAAAGATGTGAATTTAAATTAATTCCACATTGAGGTTGTTTTAAGAATTTCCAGTGTCTGTTGAGCTGTCCTCACCCCAGGTGCCAGAATCCAGAGTGTGAATCCTTCATTGTAGAGTCACTTATCTAAAGACGAGAAGTAGGTATTTTGTTTGATCAGCGTGAAACCTGCCAAATTAGAACCATCGTTCCTGCTATTATGGTCCTTGTTAACGGCCTCACGGAAGTTTAGATTTTTTATTTGGGTTTATTTACAGAGCCAGCCATTTTCTTGGGTTTTTTCCTCAGTGATTATGAAGGAACATAGCACACTTATATTAGTTATAGCGACTTGGTCTTGACTTGTTAATATAATTTGATGTCCTCCAAATGCACTGGTGGAGTGTAAGAAAGAAGAAAAGTGGATGATTTTTATGAACAGAGAAATAAACTTAGTTTAGAGTAGCCAGTATGGCAGAATTCTAGCTTATTTTTGTATGTTTGTAGCACTAGTTCCATGGTGATGGTCCATGGTAAAATGGAATTTCTCTTTTTATTGCACTTTGCACACTTCAGTTACTCCAAGGTCTGTTACAGACGCTAGTGATTGTACGATCGCTACCATAAAGTAACGGGTCATTTCCAGATGTGTCACCATGGATGGATAATGAGATGCAGGGGAACTTGCCCTCCCCGCCGCTGCTTCACTCCCTGACCAGGCCCCCATGCACTATGCAGTCTCATTACAGACAGTCTGTGTGAGTGCCTCACAGTGCTTCTCGGGAGGGAGCTTTGTTCTGTGTTCGGTTTTACACCGCCCTGGAGAAGAAGAAAGAGACTTTGTTTATCGAAGCATCTTATGTGAATATAAGTTATAGGACAAAAGGCAAGTATGTGAAAGGAATAAGGTGAAAGAACTAGAGCTGGGAAGCCGAGGGTAGGTTGACAGACAGGAAGGCGTGCCCGAGGCTGGCATGGGGCAGCAGTTTGGCGCAAATCGCAACTGAAAGGAGCCTCGGTGGTAATCCTGCCAGACCATCCAGCAAACCAGGACGTGCGGTCACCCCGCTTAATGGCCAAGAAAGTGCACTTGGGTGTTCTGGTTTTCCTTGTACATCCTCTAATTCTATTTCCTATTTGATGGCAGCTTTTACCCACTCCTCTTTTGTGTGTACGTGTGGGGTTTTATTTGTTTTTCTTATAGTTTTTAATAGTGAGCTGGCCCAGACTCGCCTGTGATGCTGGGTCTGGGAGACACACCTCCTGATCCGAGTCTCCGGCAGACGTGCGCAGATGCTGGACCCCACTGCTTGTTTTAGAGCATCTCTCATCGCTCCGTGGTGGGAAGCGAGGGTGGGAGGTGACTGTGAGAGACTAGGATGTGTCTCTCACTTGCAGACCGTGTGTTCTCTGTGCTGTCTGTGTCGGGTTTTGTGTCTTTTCCTTTTAGAACATCTACAAACTCTCATTCGGTGCTCTACCTGCATCCTCAGACTTAGTTTAGACTGATCCCAGAGGGAGAAAGCCATGAGCTTTCTCATCATCCCAGGACGGCTGGTGGCCTTCTCCTTCATCTAGTCCTTCTCAAGGCAAGTTAACAAACTGTTAGAGACGAATTAATGTATGTTTTCTGAGGTACCCAGTTTTTTCTCCTCTTTTTTGCTTTGGGAATCTCTGGGTCATCCAATAAATATGGTGAGATTACCTCTCGCAGCGTCTAAAAAGCAGATTTGCTCCCTTTCTCTTTAAATTCATGTAATTCAGAGACTACAAATTTAAAGCCCCTTGGAAATAAATGGCAAATATTCAAAGATATGCCTTAATTCATGTCCTGCAGTTATTCAGAGTCAACTTTCCAAATGGGGCATTTCCTCTGAGAAGAAAATTCTTCTTGGCACCTTCCTCATGGCGTGGAGGACGTGAGCACGAAGGCTCAACTCACGGGCACGTGTGGCATTAAGTTCCAGATAAAGGCGTCAGCTCCAGTTCACCTGGTGTGATTGTGTGTGTGTGTGTGTGTGTGTGAGATTCGGAACCAGTGAAACAAGCTTTACAGTGGACTGGCATCTTTCCCACTCATCCTCATCTTTTCCTTCGTCGGCTTATTTTGAGGCTTGGCTTCAGTCCCCAGTCCCTCGTCTGGGGTTTGCCTCAGTCTCTGACACTCGCCCCACCCTGCATGCCCGCGGGGGAGCAGCACTGCGCCCTGAGCAATGCTGCCCGGGCCAGAGGAGGAGGGCGGATGCCGCCAGACCCCAAGGCCAGTGTCTGATAAGACGCTTTCTCGGCCAGCCGTGTAGGGACCTAAACTGTCCTTCAGAGGAGACGTACCTGGGACTAAGATATTGAGAGATACAGAGAGAGAAGGAGAACGTGAGGCAGGTTTCCCATTTTGTGTGTTAACCTTAAAAATAACACAGAGCAAGCAGCCTCCTCTGCAGGGCCTGGGGTGCCAGGCTCTGGGGCCGAGTGGCTGGTGCACATGACAGTAAGTCCCGAGCCCTGGCATATTATCAGCCCTCTGAGGGGACGTGTGTGATGCCCGGCTGACTTTTGGGTGGAAGCGCACCAGGGGAAACTAGGAGCTGCAGACAGTGATTCTGGTGATTCAGGAGCCATACTGCTGGGCGTGAAGTGGCTGGGACAGTGAAACGTGACAGTCTTGGTGCCTTTCAGAACAGATAAAGAATCGAGTTTCTGACCTCTCCTGGAGGTGTTTTTTCTTCAAATAAGATCTCCATGGAATGTTTTTGGTGCATGTAAAGGTGGAAATTTTGATGTGCCAGCCAAACCTCTAAGTAGGTTTTGTGGTTTTTCAAAGGAAGGCTATTGGCATTTGGGGTGGGACAAGTCTGTTGTTGAGGTTGTCTGCATATCGTGGGACGTCTAGCCCCCTGGCCCACACCTGCCAACATACTGCCCTCTCAGTCATCGTGAAAACCAAAGAATGCCCCCCGGTTCCCAGATATCCCAGATCGCAGAAGCACAGATCCGATTGCATCCAATAAAATCCAAGGCTTATTGAAAACCTACTGTGTGCAGGCACTGTTCTAAATATCAACTCGTTTGATCTTCATACACCTGTCATGTTGGCACACGACTGTGACAGAGGAGGACTGTGCCCACTGGACAGAGGAGGAAATCAGAGCATAAAGATTAAGGCACTGAGAGCTGGGATCCAGGCTCTGGCAGGCTAGCCACAGACCCTGCTGATCCGTTATACGGCACTGCTCTCGACCATCTACCTGAGATGCATTCGTGTTTTTTAGCTGTATGTACGTTTTATGTGTAAGTGTGTTTAGTCTTTAAAAATCCCTTCATACTGGAAAGTTAGATGTTGTTTCTTTGGGTTAATGATTCACTACTTTACCTTTCCGGAAGGTTCTTCCTCGAGCCCCTTCTTGTGGGCATGTGTAGGGATCACTTCATTGACCCACTTCTCAGATGCATTTGCACGTGTCTTTATAAAGGGCAGTGACAGGGACCAAGACACCAGAAGGAAATTACGATTACCTGGCTTTGCTTTTCTTAAGTGTGTCAACACTGCAAAAGTCATTGTCATTAGCTGCTTTTAACTCTTACAGTGTCAGAGAATGTTCCTTTAGTCATTTTGCCTAATGGCGATATTGAAGCTAAGAAGCTTGAAAATGATGAAATTTCAGACCTTATTAAGACCTGAGGTTCTAGAGTTGGCCCTTGGCTTGAATCTCAGCTCTGTCATTTACAGCCATGTAATTTTGGGCAGGTCGCTCAACTTCCGACGTGTGTTCCTCATCTGTGAACTAAGGAAGATACAGGGACCCACCTCGTTGGCTCTGGTGCAGTGGAGAGGAGAATGCCTGCAGAGCTTCGCACAGGGCCTACACCTCGTAAACACGGCCAGTGCTGCCCGCAGTGCTGTCGGAGCTCTGCGGCCGTGTCCCGGGAATGGCAGGGTTGCTGAGCCGATCCCCAGTGCTCATCTGGCAAAGAGAGCCCTTTCCTCCACACAGCTTCTCACCCAAATTCTCGCCAGAAGGAAGGTCTGCTGTGAAACTGCAGCTTTCAGACTGAGCTTGGGACGCGTGGGTTGGACAACAGCTGCTCAAAGCCTTTTCCTTTTCCTCGTGGGCCTTCTTTACATATGGACCAAAGGCTGATGTGGGCCACGTCTACCAGGAATTCCAATTAATGCCAAGAATTATTGACTTAATTTCTGGTAATTTTGTTCATTTGTGTATGTTATAAACCTTTTAAAATTTGCACTTTATAATAAATGCATCAGATCTTTACTTAAAATAAAAATGAAGCGTTCCTCATTCCTGTTAATGTTTGTTATTGTTCTAGCAATAACATGGGCCAGCACTGGCCCCCCTGCACACCGTGGCCCTCGGGCCTCATCCACCTTGCTGTCTGCTTCTGTAAAGTTTCTCTGGATCGCGGCCACAACCATTTGTTTATGTCTTGTCTGTGGCTGTGTTTGTGCTACCATGACAGAGCAGAGTAGTTCACCCTAAAATGGCCCACAAAGCCCAAAATATTTATTATCTAGCCTTTTACAGAAAAAGTTTGCTGACACCTGCTCAAAGTATTTAGAATATTGATTCCTGACTTTAATGAAAATTTTTGTTGGACAAATGATATATTTTGCTTAATATTATTGTGAGTAATTTTATGAATCTGTTTTCTAATTCAGTAGATTTGATGAAGTGCTAAAGGAGAAGTCAGTGATTTCTCTGGTTACTGTCACTCTTCACCCATCCAGGACTCATGCTCTGGAAGGGACCCGAGGGAACATGGTAAAGAACTGGTCATTTCAAGTCAGCAAACTTTCCTTTGAAGGCTCCTTAGCTTGACTTCCAAATAAATGTCATGAGTGAACAAGTAATTCACAAAAGAAAAAGAAGCAGCCAATACACCTTTGCCAGGATGTACGTCAAGGAAATGCAAATTAAAGCAACAGAGATAGGCCTTCAGGGTGGGAGTGGAGAGTTCTTACCAGAATGGCCAAGACCCAATTATGGCTAAAAGCTAGTGCCAGTGAGAACGTGGGGGAAAGGTACTTTTGGGGAAGACAATTGGGAACGTGTCCACTCTTTTGTGTGTGTGTGGGGAAGATTAGCCCTGAGCTAACAGCCATTGCCAATCCTCCTCTTTTTGCTGAGGAAGACTGGCCCTGGGCTAACATCCATGCCCGTCTTCCTCTACTTTTATATGGGACGCTGCCACGGCAGGGCTGACAAGCGGAGCGTTGGTCTGCGCCTGGGATCTGAACCCGCGAACCCCGCGCAAACTTAGCTGCTATGCCACCGGGCTGGCCCCTGGCACGTGTCCACTCTTTGACCCAGAATTACTACTACAAGAACTTATCCTAACCCTGCTGGAGGGACACCACCAGGACACTCAGGGCTTCATTGTGTGTCGGAGTGAACAATTGGGAGCAGCTGAAATGCTGCTCCAACAGCGGGGGCTTGGATTAAAAAGTCAGGGAAATCCATAGAACAGAATTAATTCTGTGTAGCCTTTGGAAAGAAATGCATCTATTTGACATGGAAAGTTCCCAGGATATATTTTAAGTAAAAAAAACCAAGTTGCAGGGTCTTCTTATGACTACATCTCTCTAAGTGACACTTAAATTCTATCAGCCTTTGTATAGAAAAGACCTAGAGAGCTACCCGTCACCTGTTAATGGCAGTTGTCTCCCCTGGTGGGAATACAAGAGACTTTGGCTTTTCTAAAGTTTAAAAATTTTTAATGAGCTTGTATGACTTTAAATTCGAATATAAATAATGCAGCTTGAAACAAGATTCCACGAAGCCAAGGGCTATGGCTTCCTATTTTACTTGGGAGAGCTCCTGCAGCGCCACGTGGGACTGTTTATTATTAACACTTGTCAGTCATGAAGCTCAGTTACAAGGCTGTGAGGCAGTGTTGCCAGGACACATGCAGCAGCCAGAGGGGTCGTAGGACGCCGTCACCAGCGTGGCAGACTCAGTTGTCATAAAGCACACCCCAACCAAAAACTCGGGCCAGCAACTCAGGGCCACTTCACACAGCAACAGCTCTGTACCCCGAGAGGAGTGTGAGCGCACCCCGGTGCTGGAACACGGTGCGGGAGTGGGTCGTCAGGCAAGGCTGTGTGCTCAGTGCACTCCTGAAAAAGGGGAATAGGATGCGATGTGCTCTACAGGCAGTTCTAGCTGAAGTGCTTAAAATAACTAAACAGACCAATGTTAGTGGTCCACGGCAGTATGCTCCACATTTCTTTTGACTAAACCTATAGAAAGAGGTAATTTTACATCCTAACCACCCCCCGCACACACACACATAAATGTATATGCTCATAGCTGAAATGAAAGTTTCACAAAGTACAATTTACCCTGAAAACATGCTTGTGCGGTGTCTTCTCCATTCCATCCACGCTCCCTGAAGTGACTTCATGGCTCATTAGTGGATTGCAGCCATCGGTCTGAGGAACTCTGATTTGCTGGAACTCAGGACTAAGTCATATCATCCCTACAGCAACCCTTAGAGTGGGCAAGTCCACCTTCCCAATGAAGGAAGGGGTTTTGAGAGTCGAGATGTTAGTGGTGCCAGCGCTTTAGGGACCTGGGGCGTCTGATGTCAGGGTCTTGTGACTGGGCAGGCACAGTGCACTGACTTCAGGGAGCTGACAGCTTAATTGGGGAGATGCCATGTTTGGCCAGATGAAGGCCTGTGTGGTGGGAGCAGTCACTGCAGGCAGAGGGGCCTTGGTGGGTGTGGAGATGGATTCCATGTTGTGACACCCCTTCCTTGTCACTTGCACAGCAGGTTTGTTAATGGGTCACGTGACTGTGCCAGCAGGGCCTGGATCCTTCCCCACTGTGATCCAGTCCTTCACACTAAGCGCCTCCTGGGTGGTTAGGAACAGAGGCTGGTTGGACAGACGGAGCTCAAAACCCAAATCTGAATCCTTCCAGTTGAGTGACCACATCTGTAAAGTAGGGTGGATGTGACAGTATTCTGTGTAAACCTGGCGTGTGGCATGTGCTCAAAACTGGACAGAGGGAGACTGTTTCCAGACAAGAGCTGTAGGAAGATAATGAACCCATGGGCAAATTGTGGGTTGGACTGAAGTAAAAGCAACAAATCAGAGAGACATTAAAAATAAATTCAACAAGGTTTATTGGTTTTTACATAGATTTTGAGAATGATAGAGAAATGTAAAAAAATTACTCCAAAGTTTTTGTTCCCGGGAGAATTGTGACACTGTTGACAGGAAAGATGGGGCAGGGTGCAGCAGAGTTTTCTTTGGTGCATTTGGAGTTTAAGGTGAAAGGGACATGCAGTTACAGATCTGCCTTTGACGGTAAACGTGGGACGGGGGATCCAAGCTGGATGTTTCATTTGTGGCTTCGTCGGCTGCCATGCAGTTTCCTGCGCAGAGTGGGTGGATTTCAGAGGGTGAGAATGAACAGGAGAGAAGAACAGCGGGCAGAGAGGGAATCCGTGGAGGCTCCTTCAGTGCTCCGCTTTAATGCTTTAATCTGTCAACAGTCCTCGAGAGAGTTGATTAACAAGCAAGACCTCTTCATGATGAGGTCCTTTCCATACTAAGTAGCAAACCCTCTTGAATGGGTACTAAGATGGACCAGTCTTCACTGAGTGTACTTGATAAATGGAATCTTTTTCCGGTTTTGTATTTCATGCATTGTAGAATGCACTGGACACACACTAAGAGGGAGCATAATTAATTCTTTCAACACCTGTTTATTAAGTGCCTCTCATGTGCCAGTCAGATTCTGTGCTGGGTGTTTGGCATGTCCCAGTGGGTGAGTCTGTGCTCATGGAGAATTTATAGTCTAGCCAGGAAGCCAGACATGAATGATGCCCAGTGGGCAGCATGTTTGAGGGGCAGTGCAGGCTGCTGCTGCAATGGGACCTGGGCAGTCCGTGTGGTCTCGGGGGATTGTGACAGCTCCTGGAGGAAGTGGTGTTTCGGCGAAGCCTCAGTGTTTGTGCCAGATGCAGTAAGAAGTAGGTGCTGCCTTCCGGAAGCCCGTCTCTTTTTACCCTAATCCACAAAAGGTTTATTTTATTGAAGCGACGGAAGCTCTTCCAGCTTCAGCCCTAGTCCTTGCAGAGGACTAACCCTCCTCACCCAACCTCAGGTTGCTGGAATGTGTAGGATCCCGATATTCTCGTGTCCAGGTTCTTGTGAATTTTCTCTCTGGACCCCACCCTGCTTTGCCTGACATTTATCTCCACCGGGGAACGGGGCATCGCAGAGCCATGATTGTTTAGGGCATTGCCTGTTAGCACTCTGAAAACACACAGCCACCCTCAACTATTTTTCTGGAAACTCAGCAAGCCTTTTTGGGGCAGTTGGTTTCATAGACTGCTAGCAAGAATAAGTCTTACCCGGTCTCTCCAAGGGCCCTTCCATGATACCGTTGTGCTCCCACCCCCCAGGTTCCGGGTTTTCAGTGTGTGTGGTGACCTGGGGCCTCAGGTCAGAAGTCACAGGTGGTGCCTCCTAAGAACCTCACCTTCTTCCATTCTCCTGTGTTGTTTGCGGTTGTTGTTGTAACCTTATATATCCATTGTGACCCTCAGAAGTGGCAAGAAACTTTGTTCCCCCAGAAATGAAGCATTTCTTAAAACCTTCACCTGTAAGAACTTGAAGCCAAGTTATTTTCTAAAGCAAATCAATATTACTTCTTGTGTTTTTTAAGCTTTCTGTTTTTTCTTTTTCTTAAATTGTTACATATTTTTCCTTTTTAGATGTGAAAAGTTACTTCTATAGCCACTTGAAATTCATTTTATTGTTTCCTCTGATAATGTTATTGAGAAACATAAGCTTTCTCTCGGAGAAATACATCCTTTGGCCCATTCAAAGGCAGATAGAAAATCTGTTGGATGAGGAGAAAATGAGAGGAATAGAGAATCACAATTTCCTGAGGGAAATCCTTTTCCTCCCTCTTCGCTTCTTTCCTTCCGCTCCTGGAACAAAACTAGACCAAGGTGACCCGTTTCCTTTAAGCCAGGGGAAGAAGGTGTAATTGCCATGGTTATGTTTGGGGAAGAGTGTTCGCTGAAGCATGCTGCTTCCTCAAAACATCTGGTTCCTGTTTGATTTGGGCTCTAGAGGTGAGCATGTGATTCAGTTTGGATTCTCTGTAACTTTGGAATTGATATTCATGCAAATGTGCATGCATGCAAAAAGAAGTGAGAGGAAACCAGTTTTCATGGGCACGTGGCATTGACCTGCATCTCCCCAGTCCCTGTCATAGATGCTCTAGAATGTGCTGGGGCCGTCATGTGCGTGTGCACCTGCCTCTTCATAGATGATCTAGGATGGACTGGGGCCGTCATGTGCATCCACTCATTGTAGATGCTCTTGAATGTACCAGGCTGTCATGTGCCTGCGCACCTAACTCTACAAATGCTTGAGAATGTACCTGACCCCCGCAAGTCTCTGGCATTGCTCAGGGGTTTAGGGAGTGCAACGGCCCCACTGTCTGGGAGAGGTGGGAGGGGATTTTTCAGCTGTGGTGGAGCCCACTCTCCTGGGGGTATATCCTGATAGCCAGCCTATGGGGCTTGGGGAGTTGGCTGGGAAGGCCGTCCTGCCTGCTGGCAGCGTGTGGGGTGTTTGCCTCTGTCGCCCTTTCCATGATGCTCAGAGCCTGGTATCTGCCATGAAATGCCTTTCCTTTTTATTTTTATTTTTATTTATTTTACTGAGGTCACATTGGTTTATAACATTGTGTAAATTTCAGGTGTACATCATTGTACTTTGACTTCTGTATAGGCTGCGTTGTGTTCACCACCATCACCTAGTTTCCCTCCATCACCACACATATGTGCCCTCTTACCCCTTTCACCTTCCCCCCACCCCTTCCCCTCTGGTCACCACCAGTCTGTTCTCCTCATCTATGTGTTTATCTTTCATATGTGAGTGAATTCATATGGTATTTGTCATTCTCCTCTGACTTATTTTGCTTAGCATAATACCCTCAGGGACCATCCATGTTGTTGCAATTGACATGATTTTGTCTTTTTTTGTGACTGAGTAGTATTCTGTCACATCTTCTTTATCTATTCATCTGTTGATGGGCACTTAGGTTGCTTCCAAGTCTTGGCTATTGTGAACAATGCTGCAGTGAACACAGGGGTACAAATATCTTTTCAAATTAGTGTTTTCATGTTCTTTGGATAAATACCCAGAAGTAGACTGGCTGGATCATATAGTATTTCTATTTTTAATTTTTTGAGAAATCTCCACACTGTTTTCCATAGTGGCTGCACCAGTTTGCATTCCCACCAGTCGTGTATGAGGGTTTCCTTTTCTCCACATCCTCTCTAACACTTATTTCTTGTCTTTTTAATAATAGCCATTCAGATGGATGTGAGGTGATATCTCATTGTAGTTTTGATTTGCATTTCCCTAATAATTAGTGATGTTGAACATCTTTTCATGTGCCTGTTGGCCATCTGTAAATTATCTTTGGGAAAATATCTGTTCATATCCTCTGCCCAATTTTTGATCGGGTTGTTTGTTTTTTTTTTGGTGTCGGGTTGTATGTGTTCTTTATATATTTTGGAAATTAAACCCTTATCGGGTATATGATTTGCAAATATTTTCTCTCAGTTGGTGGGTTGTCTTTCGTTTTGTTTATGGTTTCCTTTGCCTTACAGAAGCTTTTTAGTCTGATGTAGTCCTGTTTGTTTTTTCTTTGTTTCCCTTGCCTAAGTAGACATAGTATTCAAAAAGATACTGCTAAGACCGGTGTCAAAGAGCATACTGCCTATGTTTTCTTCTGGGAGTTTTATGGTTTCAGTTCAGTCAAGTCTTTAATCCATTTTGAGTTAATTTTTGTGTATGGTGTAAGATAATGGTCTACTTTCATTCTTTTGCATGTGGCTGTCTAGTTTTCCCAACACCATTTATTGAAGAGACTTTCCTTTCTCCATTGTATGTTCTTGGCTCCTTTGTTGAAGATTAGCTCTCCATAGATGTGTGGTTTTATTTATGGGCTCTCAATTCTGTTCCACTGATCAGTGTGTCTGCTTTTCTGTCAGTCCCATGCTGTTTTGATAACTACAGCTTTGTAGTACATTTTGAAGTCAGAGAGTGTGGTGCCTCTAGCTTTGTTCTTTTTTCTCAGGATTGCTTTGGCTATTTGGGGTCTTTTGTTGTTCCATATAAATTTTAGGATTCTTTGTTCTATTTCCATGAAGAATGTCATTGGGACTTTGATAGGGATTGCATTGAATCTATAGGTTGCTTTAGGAAGTGTGGACATTTTAACTCTGTGGATTCTTCCAATCCATGAACGTGGATGTAAGCAGGGCATAAGCAGGTCTGACAGCTTGCCCTGTTACCCATAATCCTGCTTAGAACAGCCCCTCTCCTCTCATAATCCATGATTTTGTTCTCCTGTAGACTTAGAAGTCAGATAACCAAATATGTTAAAACTGTGGGCAAATGGCAGGGTAGAGGAAACTTCTGATGAGAGCTTGAGAGACACTGCGATTTAAAATGTAAAGGAAGTGTGTGAGCCTTCGTGTGTTGATTTTGATTGTTCAGAAGGCTTTAAAGCTGTTTCTCATTGTTCTCATTTTAGGGTTGTTGGCTATTTTCCAAACCCTGATGTACTCATGGTTAACTAGATGTACTTTAAAATGGTCTCATTTTTTTTTGCAGCATCTCTACTCTTACATGGAATTCTTCCCTCTTCCTTAGAATTGATGAGCAAGTATTAATTAAATGCCATGTACCCCAATCGTTGCTGGTCACTGTGGAGAATGTCAGAATTTTAATGGACCGATTCTACCCTCCAGAATCCTTTAATCTGGCTGGAGAAACCATTGTCAGATATTCGTGGCACCAAAGAAGGTAGCCAACATGAGTGTGTGTTATTAAAAATGGTCTGAGGGAAAGACGTGGATGACCTATAAGCTGTTCACTTTGCTTTATAATTAGGTTGTCAATCTTTGGCATCAGATGGGCTAATTCTTATCCTGTGATTTGTTAGTTACCTGGGAATCTGGCTTTCTGGAGTTTCTGTTAAAAATTCCATGTGTCTGTGCAATGACCCACAGTCTTGCTCACACTGTATTGGGCACTCACTGTCACTGACTTCACGGCCACAGCCGTGCAGATATTCCTCATCCTGGCTTTTGGGGGTGTGTGTTGAGGAGGAGGCATGCATAATTTATAAGTAAGATCTGGTGAGGAGCCTGTAAATCAATCTAAATTTGTTGCCCTGAATATATAGTGTACAGACTGCATTTTTTTGTCCCCCTGCAAATTCATATGTTGAAACCCAAATCTCCAATGTGTAGGTATTTGGCAGTGGGGCCTTTGGGAGGAAATTAGGTCATGAGTTTGGAGCTCTCAAGTGCCCTCATAAACGGGACATGAGGACTTCCTCTCCTTTCTCTCTGCCACGTGAAGACACAGTGAGAGGGCGGCCGTCTGTGATCCAGGAAGGGCCCTCGCCAGAACCATGCTGTGCTGGCACCTTGATCTTGGGCTTCCAGCCTCCAGAACTGTGAGGAATCAATGTCTGCTGTTTAAGCCGCCTGGTCCGTGGATTTTGCTATGGCAGCCTGAGCCGGCTAAGACAGAAAATGTCCAGCAGATACCTTGTCCTCTCCATGCGGTTGTCCTTCTCCTCCTTCTCTCCCTGTTTGCATTTCCCCTGGGTATTCGTGGTCAGTTGTCTGAACTCTGTATAAGTTTACCTGTGAAAACAAGCTACCAAGTCTGATCATCTTGTTCTAAAGAGGGGTCTTCAAAATTAGAGTTGGCTGTTATTTGAACAAAATAGGAGCAGCCGATTTCAGAACCGGATTTCCTGGTGTCTCTTCCAGCAATTGTGTTTTGATTTTGTTTACTGGATATGGTGCATTTTTCATTGCTGTTATTAGAAAAGATACAGTCAGCTCTTTGCCTGATGTAGGAGTGAAGTACCTGTGGCCTAGTGCTACGAGCTCTGTGTGCGTTTCTTAAACTACAAATGAGAGAGAAATTGTGGTTTTGAATTGTGTTACTGTTGTGATTAAAAGTAATAATAGCTCTACTGACAGTCTTGAAAAGATGGTATGAGGGAGGTGCCCCTGAGGATGCCCCCAATCAATCAGCATTTTGTTCTGTCTGAAAAAGAAATAGCACGGTTCTTCAGTAACTCGCGGGTTAGAGTCTGTGAAAGGAAATTCTCCTCTTTATAAGCACTGTAAGAATTTCATCAGGGAAGATACAAGTCCATACTTGTGACCAAACTGAAAAATTATTGATTTCTTCATGGCTTTACCGCAGAGGTGATATGATTTTTGGTCTTTTGTTAGTTATTCAAATATGCATTATATCAGTTAGGATGGTTTTGGCTGTGGATGACGGTAAACTATGACTCAAATTGGGTGAAACATAAGGAAATTATCTGATATTGCAGGCAGGCTGACTCTGAGCCTGGTATATTGGGGCTGCGACGCCCCTTCTCCGTTCCGCTCTCAGCTCTGCCCTCCCATCTCCACCAGTACGTTGGCTGCATCCTTGGGCTGGTGAGGAGATGGCGACAAAACACACGGGCGTCCTCCAAAATCACAGCGTCTATCCTGTGCCTCCTTAAGACCCTGCCCCAGCAGGCTCCTTCGCGTCTCACTGTCCTGAGCTGGTCAGCTCTGCGTTCCTCAGTCATGGGAAGGCATGTCAGCAAATGTCGCAGTCCACTTGGGCTACCATCACAAAACACCACAGACTGGGGGCTTAAATCACAGAAACATTTGTTTCTCACAGTTCTGGAGGCTGGAAGTCTGAGATCAGTGTTCGGCATGGTTGAGTTCTGGTGAGGTCTCTCTTCCCAGTTTGCAGATGGCTGCCTTTTGCTGTGTGTTCACGTGGTAGGGGGTGGGGGGAGTGGGGGGCAGAAAGAGAGAGAGACTGAGGTAGAGAAACAGAGGGAGAGAGAGAGAGAGCTCTCATACTTGGGTGTCAGTCCTTATAAGAGCAGTAATCCCATCATGGGGCCCCACCCTCACAACTTCATCTAACTCTAATCACCTCCCAGAAGCCCCACCTCCTGACACCAGGTGAATTTGGGGAAAGGACACAGACATTCAGTCCTCAGCAGAGAGATAACACAATGCCTGCCCAGTGTCATCGAATAGTGCTCTTGATAAACACAGCTGTGGCGATGGCCCAGGAAAAGGCCTTGCTGGTTTACGAAGGATGTGTGTAAAAGCTCTTAGCCACAAGTTTGGGAATTTCAAATGTCCATGTTCATATTAGACACTTCTCCTTCTCAGTGTCACGTGGGAGCCCACGGGAGATGGGAAGAAAGTCATCTCATTGGCAGACAACCACATCCTGCTGTGGGATTTGCAGGAAAGCTCCAGCCAGGCCGTGGTAAGTAACAGAATTACACAGTGGCCATTTTTTTTGGTATTTTTTCTATTGTACCTTTCTGCGGAATTCAGAATACACTTCTTGATTTATATATGTTTAGAATTTTGACATTAATTATGAAATGATGACTGAATGATGATTGAATGATGATGAAATGATGATTGAGTGACTGGCTCTTGCAGGTGAAAGCCGTTTGGGATTTGAGCCTTGGGGCTGTGTACAGATATGACTCAGAACCCTGGAAGTTGATGAAACTCCTCCCTTTTGCCGTAATTTGTCCAAGGGAGGCAGTGGGATATCCAAAATTATATTCTTCTAGGTTAAAATCACCTTTTAGGTAGGAGCAGTTGTAAAATACTAACTTCAGGGTGTTGACTAGCTGTTTTCAAGTCTCTGCATGAGTTGTAAAAATGATGCTCGACTATGACGCGGTGACCTTTCAGCTTATCTTCCTTTCACTCACGTGTGCACAGGTCTAAGGGTTTCAGTCCTCAGACATATCAGGTGTTCCTGTGGGTATGGTCATTGGACCACTGGACCCACGGGAGGCCACTCACCATCTGGTCTGGCGGCCCATGAGCCACCGTCAGTGTTAGTTACCTGGAACGGGAGTAGCTGTGTCTTCACAGTTCCCAGCCCGGCCCGTTCATTCTCACCCCTGCTTCATGTTTAGTACTGACTTTCTTCGGAAGCTGTTTGCTTTCAAATATTCATCGCTTGGAATACTTTGTCTTTCTTGGGATAAATATTCTATTGATTGGTATATATACATTTTTATATTTGATTCCTTAGAATTTCCTCTTTTAAAATGTGATTTTTACATGTGTTAATAATTTTATTGCATTTGTTTATGTCAAAGTAACAACTTTAGAGAGAAAAATTTAAAAAATGTGAAATGATAAAGCGCATAATGTCACTCATACCTAGGGAGGCCCAATTGCTGCACACCATCGAGAGGGAGTCAAGAATCGTCTGGGGACACATTTCTTCATGGTGGTCTTGTCTTATATTTATCTGTTCCAGTGCTGCTTATTTAGCTCTTTCCCTTACTGGTCCCTTACAATATTAATAAATCCTTTCTTCACCCCTCTGAGTTGAAGAGATGGCATGAATCATGATTTATCATTATCAATATGTGGCATAGAAATCAGAATTTTAAAATATGAAGTGCCCTGTTAAAACTTTGCATGGTCAGAAGAGAGTCTTGTAGCCTTCAATGAGAAATTATGAATTGGCCTGTTTTCATAGTGAATAAATAATATTTAAGGGGAAAAAAAATCACTTTTTTTAAATTAAAAAAAATAAGACATATCTCTATATCATTGAGTAGAATGCAAATTTTACCCAAACTCTTATGATAAAACAGGGAACTTGAAGAAAACTTAGTGCCGAAGATTGTTGCCTGGGACCCTGCAGGTCTAGGCAGAGACACCTTCATCATCTCCCACCTTTAGGGGGCTTGTTGGGGAGTCTGGTCAGAGGTGAAGGGAATCCCTCTCCTACCCCCTTCCTCCAACTTGAACTTCAGTGGGGTGTTCCTGCGTAACTGTCAATTTAAAGACAGAAAGGGAAAAACACCTTCCTGGTAAAGTGCCAGGCCTCACAGCAGGCTTGGGGGAGATTTTTGGGGTGGGGGGGCTCAACTCTTGGTCTGAGAAGATGCTGCGTGGAGCCGGTGAGCACTTCCCCTGCTCTGCTTAGCAGGAGAATGGCAGGAGAAAGTAAACCTCTGGTCGCGTGCATTAGGATTCTGCAGACTTGTCGCCCGACCCTGCAGTCCTGTCCTGTAATCAAACTGTGGACGCGTCTGCAGACCCTCAGTCATCTCAGAATGATTTTACGGTGGGGTGATTAATCTGTAACTTATTTTCTGCAGAGACCAATTTAGTTTTCTCTCCCCCTTTTTTATCTGCTGTCAGCAGTTCTGTCAATATCACTTGGTGACCCTCTGCCGCAGGATTTCATGCCAAAACCTTCCTATCGATTTCGGCCATCTTCACACCCAGCTCCTCAATTGTTTTTTTTACTGTTTGAGGATATTGCCTTCTGTGGTGAATCTCATCTTATGCTCACTGCATCATTACCTTTTGCAATTAAATTGGAGGTTCTTTGCCATTTATAATCATTAGCAGAGCCCAGGGGAGGTCTGGAGGGGGAGGTTCCGTGGGGTCCCAGACCCTGATGAAGGCAGAAGGGATGCCTCCCTGTTTCAGTCTGTGCTCGTTCATCTCTGGGTTCTGGCAGTTTTCACTGGCTCTGGAAATAAATAGCTTCTTTCAAGGTGCGGTGAGCGGCAGAGCAACAGTGGGGAAGGCTGCCGAGAGAATCGGCTGCCCTCTTCCTTCTGTGCATGCATCAGTGTAGGAGCTTCTGGAAGATGAATCCAGAGCGTCACCTGCTTGGAGGTACAGGGCCAGAGGCATTTACATACAGGAACACTTCTTTGAAGGCGGGGAATGGGCTGTAAGGACACAGTGTTTTTTTTTTTTTCAGAAATTTTCTAATCTGAAGTTTAAAACGTTCCACAAGAGGATCAAATACACAAAATGGGAGAGAAGCTGGTAGTGAAGGAACATCATTAAATGCAACTGGAGTCGTGTCCGCTGTGCCTGGAGATACGAAACGTGTTGTTTGCGGACAAGAGAGAGCGCAGGGCGGAAGCTGAGCTCCCCTGAGGCTGAGCGGAGGTGGCGGGTTGGGGCCCTGGAGACCTTGGTCCCCTGCTCTCCCTCCCTCGTGCTGGTGATTATCCCCCCTCTCCTTACCAGACACCGAGACCCCCCACATTACTCTCGGCTTCCTTGTCATCCACGTGTGGTGGGGTGCAAAGCAAGAGGCTTGTTTAGTTGGTTTAATCTCTTTAGTTAGACTTCAAGTTTAGACCTTAAAGTCCAAGGCCTGACAGGTTGGATTCAGACATTGGCCTGCTGTCCACCAGCAGCGTGGCCACGGAAACCAACTTGCCTTGGATGCCAGTCCCTGTGTTGTCAAGACTGTCATGGGCACATGCCCAGCCCTTCCGTCCTCTGTGGTGACACCACCCTGGACAGAGACCACGTTCCCAGCCTCCCTTGCGGCGCAGTAGATCTGGACAAATGGACGTGGGTGGAAGTGGTCTCCTCGGCTCTGGACAGTGTCCCTGAATGAGGGGATGTTTCTTAAAATTTTAAATCTTTGCTCCTGGGATGTGGAAGTAGTGTGTGAAGATTTTGTCCTGTTCTCTCACTTGTCTTTTCATCTTCTCAGCAGGGTCTTTCATAGAGCAAAAGTTTTTATTGTCTTCTTTTTTTAAAGTAGACTTTATTTTTTAGAGCAGTTTTAGTTTCACAGCACAGTTGAGAAGATGGTCCAGAGACCTCCCACACAGCCCCTGCCCCCACACACCCACAGCCTCCCCCATTACCAACATCCTCCCAGAGGGCACATTTGTTACGACTGATGAACCTCCATGGACACATCACCATCACCCAGAGTCCACAGCCCACAGTAGGGTCACTCTTGGTGTGTAGGTTCCATGGGTTTGGACAAATGTATAATGACAGGTATCATCATTCCCCTCCTTCAATGTCATACAGAGTATTTTTACTGCCCTAAAAATCCTCTGTGCTCCACTTACTGATCTCTTCCCCCAACTCCTTGCAACCACTGATCTTTTTACTGTCTCCATAATTTTTTCTTTTCCAGAATGTCATAGAGTTGGAATCACAGAGTATGTAGCCTTCTCAGATTGGCTTCTTTCGCTTGGTAATATGCACTTAAGTTTTCTCCCTGTCTTTTCATGGTTTGACAGCATATTTGTTTTTAGCGCTGAATGATAGTCCCTTTTCTGGAAGGTTTTTTACTTTGGTGAAGCTCAGTTACCAGTTTTCCTTTGATGGATCATGCCTTTGGTGTCAGGTCTGAGAACTCTGTGACTAGCCTTGGATCTTGAAGATTTTCTCCTGTGTTTTTTTCTGAGAGTTTTATAGTTTGCAGTTTACATTTCAGTCTGTTTCAGTCCATTTTGAGTGAATGTTTGTGGAAGATCCCTGTGGTTTTCCCTGGTGGGGGTTGGGCGAGGACAGAAGGCTGGGGGCCTTCGCTGTGTCCAGTGGAGTGCAGATACACTGTTTTCTGTGGTGTTTGGCTGGAGGAGGGCAGTTATTGTCCAGAAGTTTTCCGTCTGGCCAGGCTGCCCTTCCCGGGCCTCTGGCTGGAGGAGCAGCGATCGTGGGGCTTCTGGGGTCTGCAGCCGCTGGAGTTTCTGGGTTGCCGGCTTCTTCAGCCCACGTCTGGGGTGTGTGGGAGAGAAGGCGCAGGCCCTCCACCCTCAGCCCCGTGGGTCCTCGGGCCCCGGGGCCCCTCGCTGGCCGGCCTTCTCTCCACCTTCCAGAGTCTCCTAGTTGTGTTCTGTATGAAGTCCAGGGTTTTTGTTGTACTTAGTGGGAGCAACAGAGAATAGTGCATCTACTCCACCCTCCCGGCAGCAGACGTCCCTGAAGAGAATTTGAAGGTCACTGCCCCTCCACTAGGTGTCTGCCTTTCCCATCCTATGATGTCTAAAGATCTTTGAGAATATGGCAGCTGTTTCACTGTCTAATTAGGGAGAAAAGTCCTAGCGCTCTAAGGGTCTGGTCAGCATGGAATCCGTCCTGTATGTTGGTTGTCACCCAGCAAGTGCAGATGGCCCGTGTTAACCAGGAGACAGTAAGAGGGCTCATTGGGATTCCCCACAACACCTACAGCATGCCTTGTGTGTAACCCTGTGTGTAACCAGGACTCATGAAGCATTTCGACATATCGTCATTCCTTAGTAATTTTAAAGTAGTCCCTTTAAAGAAGGACACACCTCAGGTCACTTGACAGATAAGAAGAGTAAACTTCAGGGAAGCTAAGGGGCTTTCTGAAGGTGGCATGGTTTGAGCGACAGATCTTGGACTGCAATTCAGATCTGATTCCATCCCATCATCCACAAAGGTATTTCCTGGGGCCTCCTGTGCACCCCACACACCTTGCTTGCCTCCTCCAGAACTTGTGGCCCAGATTTGAATATCTTGGATGGTCAGTAACATTTTGTCCTGTGACAGTGGCTTTGATTTTTGGAAACAGTCAAAAGTTATTTGGAGCAAAATCTGGTGAATAAGATAGTTAACCAGCTTTGTAAAGCTGGTTAGTGGAAAACATGTTAAAACTCAATAAGAACTGGTTTTCTTGTGAGATTCACAAAAAGGCATTCCAAAACATTTTGAAAAGTGTCTGCATCATTAAAATAAATAGAACCGTTAGTGCCACAGCTTTCAGACTGCAGTCATTTGAATTTATGTTTTAAGATATTTGTTTTTTTTTAAAGCCATGATCTTTAAGATAAAAATGGAGTTTAGTAATTTACTAAGTTGCATATCTTAATATCACAGCATAATAGCTACATGTATCTTTTGATTTTATAAATATTGAAGGCAACTATTGTTTTTTAAATCTTCCAGTTAGATCTTGAAAATATCATTAAAAACCAGAATGGGCTAGGTGTTAGTGTCCAGCAAGTGAGTGCTTGTTTCCCAAGCTCTCCAAAGACTGCTTTCTGGTAATAAAGAGTAATCACACGTCTTAAAAACTGAGTATATTTAAGAAAAAGCAGCTGCTAAACCTGGGAGGTTCGATGTGTGCCCACCATCGGCACCAGAGTTTGAATTCCTGCCACGTCCAAGGGCTGTTGGAAGTGTGATGCGCGGCTGGGCCTTTGAACGCAGATGCAGCCTCTGCCTTTTTGTAGTTTGCCATTCAGTTATAGTGTATAGGTGATGCCTGTAATTTAAATGTTCATGTTTCACTGGAATAGGCTGGGACAGGCGGGGCCCAGTGGCTAAGGCGAGGGGAGTACTGGAGGCCATGAGACATAAGAGGGAGAGGCTGAAGGCCATGAGTCCTCCCGGAGTCCAGGCAGTGTTCTGAGCTCCAGAATCAAGTCCCATTTCTGCCGCTCACTCACAGTGTGACTTTGGGCAAGTTGCTTGGCCTGTCTAAGCCTCAGTGTCCACATCTGTAAGGTAGAGGTCAGCGTCCACATTTATAAAGTAGGACAACTTAACAGTGGACATTATGTGAGGGCAACATCCCCCACAGTGTCTGGTGCATGGCAAGTAGTCGATACATACCTGTTGGATGGATGGATGGATGGGTGGGTGGACAGGTGGACTGGTGGATGGATGGGTGAATGGGTGGATGGGAGGATAGATGGATGGGTGGGTGGGTGCATGCAGGGAGGGAAAGACGGAGTGAGGAATGGATGAAGGGAGGTAAGGATGAATGCAAGGAGGGATGGAGTGGCTAGAGTACATGGTCTCTACAACTGGATTACAAATGAGGATTGGGTCACCCAATAGGATCCTAGTGCAGAGGCAAGAGGTACAGAGGAGAGAAATTGAAATACCAAAAAGCAGTCTGTGTTTGCTTCATAATTAAATTCCTCTCCCCAAGGTCAGCAAGTGATATGCACAATTCACACTGGAGGACCTGGTGTGCTTTAATTACTGCAGGGCTCTCAGTGTTTGCAGCCCTCGTTATTCTTCCAACAAGATCGTTTTCCCTCTCCAAAGAATCAGCTATAATCAGATGGCTCTCTCCAACAGATCACTAGTGTGTAATTGTGTACAGAAGTATTTGTTGTACTCGAGTCCATCTTGGTTACAAAACTTAAATCTGCTCTCATGACCTTTCTAGTTTTGAGTGTAGAGCCGAGGTCAAGTGGCAGCTACGGGTGTAGGACACACGTTTTTCTCTGTGAAGAGAGCTTGGGTCTGCTCTCAGAACCCTCACACGGGTCAGCTCTGTGGAACCTGAAACCTTCTTCCCAGGCAACAGAGTCCTGGATGGGGTGTGGGAGCCCGCCAGCCCCACTGGCTCTGTAGGTCCCATGTGAACCATACTCAGGGGCCAAGGGGCCAGCCCGTCCCTGTGACCCTGAGCGTCATGGGGGTGGGGGGTGGCAGGACCCACCTCCACCCTTCCTCCAGGCCCCTTGTGTGCCAGCTCCTGCCATCGGGGAACACAAGCCTAGCAGCCAGGTGTTCCTGCCATGGTGAGCCCAGTTCTCTGTCAGATCCCTTTTCCTCCATGTCCTAAAGGCAGCATGGGCCTCAGAGGCTATCCTGCTGAATCCTGTTCCCCCCATTCCCCCATCAGATTCTGACAGACTCACCCTGTGCTCTAGAACACAGAGGCAGCCCCCTCCCTTCTGTTCTTATCCCTGAAGGCAGATTGGAGCCCCAGGCACTGTCTTTAGGGGTATTATCTCAGTTAATCCTCCTAACCCTGCGGGCAGATTCTTGGGTGCCTGGAAGTTAAGGAGAGAAAGCCAGGCCACAAAAAGACTAAGTAAGGTCACTCACTAGGAAACAGAGCTGGGACTTCAGCTTAAGGGGTTCATGTTCAACGTTGGGGCTGGAATTCCTAGCCTGACAGAGGCAGGCGCCTACGCAACTGTAGGAACCCCTGTTGGTGTCATCTCAAATGGGCATTATAGTGTGTTAGTTAGGATGCATTTGGCTGCAGGATACAAGCAATGACTTAAAGAATCAGGAGGTTTTATTATCTGATGTAACAAGAAACATGGAAATAAAACAACTCCAGGGTTGGTTAATTCAGTGTCTCCACAATATCAGGGACCCAGCTACTTTGCATGTTTCTGCTCTGCCATATCCATTTGACACTGCTATCTCCTGTCATGACTATAAGGTGACTGCAGTGGTTCCAGCCATCACATCCAGACTCCCACAACATCAACAAAGAGAAAACCCATTTCTTCCTTGTGTTTCCCTTTGTAAGGAAAGCCTTTCCTAGAAGTCCCTCTCTGCCCTTGTCAGACGTGACCACCTGTCCCTGCCTAAACTAGTCGTTGGCAAGGGGAACAAGTTCTCACAGTCTCTTAGTCCCTGGGGCTGGGAGGGGCTTGCATTGCAGAGCGAGTGGCTGTGCAGAGTCTGACAGGTGGAAGAGGGGCTCAGGGAGGTGGTCACAGCTGTTGCACAAGCAAGCTGCTCCCGCCTGGCGGTTCAGGGGCGCGGGCACACAGGTGGGACTTGTCTGTATGGGGTGCTTCATGTCTCTCATGCTGTAAAGTCACAGCCCTGCCCTTGCCTCGCCTTGCTGCTGTCCTTCCAGAAGGCGGGAAGGTGGCGCTTACTTTCCCGGCTGGCCGTCCGTCACCCTCGGTGGTGATCAGCAGGCACTGTCTGTCTGTTCCCGCCCCCGAGTCTGCGCACCCCGGCAGCTCTGGGTCCTGTTGCAGGGAGAGCAGCTTTTGCCCTTGGAAATCTTGTGCTGAGACCCTCCTCAAACGTGCCCGCGTGAGCGGCTCACGGTGGTGCGGGCCACAGCATTTGTTCCCTAGAAGGCGTGTTCTGTTCACATCTGGTGTTAGTAACGTCCCACAGAGGTTTGCGGGGTGCCCGTAATCCCCCCTTGTGGACTGGGGAGCACTGCGGATTTGTCTGTAATGCTGAAAAACAGGTGCCGTGCGCATTGCCCCTCTGGAGTTCTCGCTGAGTTCTGTCTCCATGTCACCAGGAAACCAAGAGACAGGGTTGATGAACCTCACAGCTTGCACCCTGCCGCTGCCCTGCGTAGATATCCAAAATCGATGGTGAAATCTCCTTCAGGTTTCCGTTGAAATGGACCTCACAGACTTCTCTTCACCTACGGGCATGGGGTTCCCATCGCCTTGACAGTTTGTGCATCAGAGTGAGCAAGGGAGTCACAGCAGGAACCAGGTCCTGTTTCTGCACTGCTAGCTGTGTGACTGAGGGCAAGTCACTTGTCCTCTCTGGTCCTAGTTTTCCTGTCCATGAAGTAAGAGGGCCCACCTCTACATGCTGAGATTCATCGAGGTCTCCCCTTCCCTCTGGTCAGCATCCCGTATCAACTGTCTACTGCTCTCTAACAAGTGAACCCAAAGTGAGCTGCTTCAGTAGCCCACATTTGTCACCGCACCGCTTCTGTGTGGACAGTCAGGACTCTGGCGTCCGGGTGTGCTTCCAGTCTCCCACGCGGCTGCCGGTCTAGGTGTCAGCGGCTGGGGCCTCATCTGAGGGCCGGCCGGGGAGGGTCTGCTGCCGAGCTCACGGACGAGCCTGTGGCAGGATGCAGTTGGACCGAGGCCTGAGTTCTCCGCAGGCTGTTGGCCGGAGGCCGCCCCCTGTTCCCGGCCATGGGGCTCCGCAGTGTGGCAGCTCGCTTCACCAAGTTCAGCGAGACAGACGTCTCATCCAATCATGGGACACCATCAGCGTCGCGGAATTCTCTTGGTTAGAAGCCAGTTACCCAAGGAGCGGGGATGGTGTGGGCCGGGAAGACCAGGGCGGCGCCGTGGGGCCGGCATAGACGCCGCCTGCCTCCAGCGGTCTGCCCCGGCTCCTCAGCGGGCAGGTTAGCCTTCCACAGCTCCGGGACACCCCGACGCCGATTCCTCTGCCCGCTCGCCCATCCGTTCGTCTCCGACACCCGGCGCGCACCCCATCCAGTCATGGGTCGTGCCTCCCATCTCTGCCCGGTTGGTGCCTTTGCTTGCGGAGTGCCTGCCTCCTGAGCCCGTTTAGCCTCCGTGCCCGGCTCGAGTTCTGAGTCCTCACTAAACGTCTCTCTGGTTGCTGCAGCTGGATCAGTTCTGCTTTTCTGAAGTCTCTTTGAATTTACGTTATTATTTTACCCTGGCCTTGCTCCTCACTAGCTAGTTTTTTATCGTACCATCATTTAATCTCTCTGTGCCTCTGTTTCCTCATTTTAAATGGGGATATTAATGTGTACATCATGTGGCTGTGATGGTTTAACTGGGACGTGAAGTGCAGTGGCTGATAACCGGTTCTGCTGGTTTTACCCCCACCTGGCCTCCGGCCCTGGCCCCTGCCTCTGCTTTTGTTGAGGCATTTGCCTCTGCCGCCAGGCGGTGAGTGGGTCAGAGCTGAGACGCTGTCTGACCCTGTAGGCCTCCCCTCCCCCAGAGCACTCAGCATGGCCCTGGGGCTACTCAGTAAATACTGGTTGATGGTTGCACCGTTGATTGCTGGCTGGTTGATGGATTAATTCATTAACTAACATATTGTTTCAGAAATCTGGAATAGTCCAGCAGCTAGAGTTCAGAATACCTTAACACACTGTGGGTTTTGGAAGCAGGCAGTGCTTTGTTTTGCCGATTTAACCTCTCCAAGGAGTCCCGCTGGAGTTAGAACGAGATATAAATGCAGAGAGCTTGGTGACAGCTTCATTCTGTCGAGGATTCAGCTTGGGTTGCTTTGCTCAAGGTTACAGATTGTCCCTGTTTGGGATGGCTTTATGGTGTTTTCCCACACCAGCCTCTTCGAGAATTCACTCTGTTGAACTTCTGTTACCTGTCTTCTAAAGCTATGACCTTATGTTTTTATCTTTATGAAGAGTTTGATAATGAATCAATTTGTTTAATAGAAAATTAATTAGAACACTGAATGTTGATTAATTAGAAAACCCTTTTATATTCCTGCTTGTTGATCTTATACATATATTTTAGCGTTTTGGTATCATCAATGAATAATCATTAACTTGATTAGTCTTCAGAAAACTGAAATAGCACCTGGAAAATTGTTTCACTAATTTTTTTCCGAAAGGGGATACTACAAAAATATTTCTTAGTTCATGTTGTCTATGTGGAGGTTAAAACATTGAACCTAAGAGTAAGTTGCAGGAGTTAAAGCCAGAAGGGAGCTCTCCCGTCCCTGTGGTACTGGCTATTTTAGAACCGTTTTCAGTGGTTGAGGTGATGTTGTCACTGAGCCTCCTCTGTAGGTAACCCCATCCCGTCACCGCCGTTGGAAGGGTCTGTCTCGACCTCCTCCCGAACGGGCTGTTACTGACCACCTCCTTGTGTCTGAGAGTTTAGGGCCCATGTCGTGAGGATCCCCAACCATTTCTTTCTCCTCCGTGGCTTGTGGTGGTGGCTCCGGTGTGATGGCCTGCACGCTTTGCACGTCCGCTCTGAGCTGCACGTGGGGACCAGGCCTCCTCCTGTGGTCTCCGGTGCTCAGATTCTCCGTGATGATCCAGGCTAAGCTTCCCCAGCCCTGCACCCTGCACCTGGATGGAATTTCTTCTGCTGCAAAGACAGGAAAGAAAGAGAAGCTGTAAAACCCGATGCAGGGGAGGAGAGGGCCTAAGCCGCCCATGTTTAATCCACAGAACTTCCCCTCTTTGCTGCCCCACCCGCGCACAGGCCACACAATCTGTTGGTTCTTTGTCACCCACCCACTTGGCCGTTGCTGGCTGGTCCCGGTGGGCAGCTGACCTAGCTGAGCCGTCAGCATCCTTCTCGAGGAATTTTGGGTTGAGTCTAGGGTCAGCTTGGTCTTCCGTGGGTGCTGCCCTTGGGGGGTTAAGCTCAGGTGCTCTGGGTCACATGTCCCCTGCCTGGGGACAGCCTGGAGGGTGAGAGGAGGCCTGGAGTGGGCTGGACAGGGGCCAGGGGAGGAGTGGGGCGGGCTCTGGTGCGCATGGTTCCTGAAGTTGCGCCAAGACCCCCGGTTCCCATGTTCCATGGCCCTCCCTGCTGCCGGCGTGGGCTGTGACCTGCTCTCTAGTGCTGCGGGGGCCGGGGGGCACCCAGGCCCTGGCTCACCAGGCAGCCTCCTCCCCATTCCCGCAGTCGCTCTGTGCTTCCTGACGTCTCACCTGGCCTCCGGCCCTGGCCCCTGCCTCTGCCCACACTGCTGCCCGTGTCTCCCCTGGCAGGGAGCTGCTGCATGGCCTGCCCCTGCACTGCGCGTCGTTCTTCATGGCACTGAGGACTCCCTGCAGGCGTGTGGCTGGTGGTTGTGGCTACAACCCAATTTCCCTCTGAACCCCGCTGTCCTTAGCAGGGGCGGGGGGCTCTGCTGCTCTCCGACACATTTGACACGTTTGCCTTGTTCTGGTTTCTGCCTCTGCCCTCAGCCACGCTGCCTGCATTTGTGCCCTCCGTGTTCCAGGCACCCCAGGCCTGTCTCTGATGACAGCTGCTCCGGGGAGCCTCCCTGTCCTCCGGCAGTGTGAATGTGATCCCTCGAGTCCCAGACACTGGGCCTGCGCTTTCCTCCCACTCTGCATCCTAGTGATCATTCCAGTTTCATTTTCTCTGTCACCGCCATGCCCAGCATTGTGTCCCCCACGAGTAGAAATGCGGTACAGATTTCTTGCATGGGACAGGAATCACCTTTTCTCTGTGTGGAGAGAGGATTAGTAAGTCAGACACTTGATCTGTGTCACGGCAGACAGACATTTTGACTGGGATTTTATAAACAAAAGCCCCAGCATTTCCAAGGAGCTGTGCTTTGACTCCCCAACATGTCGTTGGGTTGTGGGGAGGGAGGGATGGGGGGGTGCAGTGAACTGGGCCCGGGAGGGCTCCCATGAGCCTAGGAAGGCGCATGGTGGCAGAGTCAGCATCGACTGCCAAGCGTGCCCATTCCTCGGACGCCCCATGTGCGCGTTTCCTTAGAGATGGCTGTCCCTGGCCCGACTCGATGCTCAGGGCTCTGCCGTCCCTCTGCCCAGGTGCTCCCTGTGCAGACACACCCCATGGTTCGTCTCATTAACCTCAGGCCTGTCAGCCCTGTGGGAGGGGACACATGCGGGCAGCAGGAGTTTAGCGAGGGCCGTGATGTGCTGAGACTGGAGACTCATCATCTACATAATATGCTAAATCAGTAAGGCAGGAAAATTGATTTTTTTGGAGAAAGATTTTCTGCGACAAGTTGAGAGAAGAGGTGCAGTGCTTCTCCTGCTGGGCGGTCAGCGTGTCCTGGTTCCATGACCTCTTACTGCAGTTTTACTAGAATAAAAGGGATTCATGCTAAAAAATCATTTTTTAAAAATGTCACCGCTATCATATTTTTCACCTGGGCTCGTCTCCCTGGAGAGGAACCGGGATGTTTTCCCCTGAGTTTCCAGTCAAATCCTGTTGTACTGACTGCTCGCTCCATGGAGCTGTCCCAGGCCTGTCCATCTCGGGTCTGGGACCTTGTACTGCACCTGAGCTGCAGGAGCCCCCATAAAGCACTGAGATGGGGCCCCAGGACCCAGGACAGTCACAGGGGATGCTCACTGCCCCCAGCGACTCCCTTAAACCTCCCTCGGGCCTCTCTCCAGAGCTGTGGCAGCCTACCTCCACGTCCCTTCTCTGAGGGCTGCTAAGAGCAAGGCCAGTGTTGAAATGACAGGGGGCTCGTGCACTTTGGAGTCCGGGGGAACGTGTGGCAGAGAGTGCCACAGACACAGGCCCAGGGCCCTTTCCCTGCCTTTAAGAGTCACTGTGTGGAGAGATATTAAGACCAAAAATGGAGATAACGATGTAGCCAGTGTGATTACCTTTGTGCATAAAATCCCAGGCGGGCATGTGGGTAGGGCGGGAGGTGAGTGAGAT
This sequence comes from Tapirus indicus, assembly GCA_031878705.1. Lineage (NCBI taxonomy): Eukaryota > Metazoa > Chordata > Mammalia > Perissodactyla > Tapiridae > Tapirus > Tapirus indicus. Next base: position 2,671,090 of record CM062923.1, on the reverse strand, counting down.
CAGGAGGGAGCTCCTCTCCCAGCACACGACCCAGGAGCCCTCTGACTCTCAGGAGGTGGAGATTTCTGCCCCAAGAGACAGTCCCTGTGGGTGTCTCGAGGTCTTCTCATTACCTGTGAGTTAATCTCCGTGTAACAGATTTAGAGACCCTCAGGACCAAGGGGGGAGGGATGCAAATTGAGAACAGTGTCTGATAGTTTCCTTCTGTCATCTGGAATCGCTCTGTCTGTCTTCGGGAGAAGCCAGATGTTTACATTATGTCATATTGTTATCTTCAAGTTTGAGCAGATTATCTCTAATCACACACTTGTAAGTCCTGTTTCATAGAGGTTCATGAATATGTTTTCTGGGGGCTGGCCCCATGGCATAGTGGTTAAGTTCAGCACGCTCCGCTTTGGCGGCCCGGGTTCATGGGTTCAGATCCCTGGTGTGGACCTACACCACTTGTCAGCCATGCTGTGGCAGCGACCCACATACAAAGTAGAGGAAGACTGGCACAGATGTTAGCTCAGGGCTAGTCATTCTCAGTGAAAAAAATATATATGTGCTTTCTGGTTTTTGCTTTGCTCAGTTTTATCATTTTTTCCAAATAAAGTTCAAACATTCCTGCCTTTTAAGGGAAGGAAACAAAGATAGAGCTTCCTAATTATTTTTGATAATATCCTGTGAGTACAGGATATCCTCTTAAATTTTCTGAAAAGAGTTCAAATTACTTTTCTTTTCTTCTTCCTTTGAAAACATCACCAAATTCCCAGCTGGCCAGTTCGGCGTCACTGGAAGGGAAGGGCCAGCTGAAGTTCACCTCGGGGCGGTGGAGCCCGCATCACAACTGCACCCAGGTGGCCACCGCGAACGACACGGCCGTCCGCGGGTGGGACACGCGGAGCATGAGGTCAGTGACCGGTGTGGACCCATGGACGCACCCTGCGTGCCTCCTCCTCTCTCTCTCCCCTTCCCATCCATGAGCCTCATGTGTCCGGGGGGCACAGGGCTCGTCTCTCTTGCTCTCATTTTTGTAGAAAATCATAACCTCACTTTGTTTCTGCACCCAACTTGAGCTGGCATATCCGTTGCCATGGGACTGTCATTCCTCAGTCAGTTGTGTACTGTTCCATATGGATGTCCCTTCAGTGGTGGCATGTTACAATGACAATGAAGATTGGGCTTTTGCAACACCTCCCAGACGAGTTGGTGGCCGCAGGTTCAGTCTCTGTGGTCGGCACCCACAGGCTGAGAGTTGCAATCCTCTGGTTAAGTTGCGGGTTATCTGTGACCAGTTCTGGGCCTTCAAGATACACACCTCTTGGTAATCATAGTTTGTCATTTAAGTCATTATATGCAACAGCCAGCAGTTCTAATGGAACAAATAAGAGCGATTTTTCTGTTCCAGGTGTGGTTTGATAGGCAGAGGAATGATGGTGTGAACATCTGTTGTCATGGCAACGGGAGCCCGTGCAAGCTTTTTTAAGATACAGTTTATCCCCTCAGCACACCATAATTCATCACTAAGCTGCAAAGACGGATGTCACGAAATAACTGTGTTGCCTTCAAGGGTAGGGGCACAACTTTAAATTTGGTTCTGCGGCCCCTCTGAAAACTCTGGGCTAATAAATAATCAACCGCCACTTCTAGAGTGTGTGTATCTGCACCAAGGGCTTGTGTGGTTTCACAATCAGAAGCTGAAAGCCACAGATTTAGACCAAGAGGAACATCCTGACTGGAGCCCGTTCTCCAGGTCCCGGGGCCATCTTTTCCTCCGTTTTCATTGTTCTTTAAAGGATGTGAAGAATTTCAGTATCTAAAGACAAGAAACTCAAAGACTGACGTTACAGACCCTAACAGAGGTGGCTTTAGGGGCGACACCCTGTAGTCACCTCCTTGTGCCCGGTCGTCTCTTTGGGATGATGGGCAGCAAAGGGGCTCTGTGGCTCCTCTGTTGAGTTGGCTCAACCTGTTGACTGTTGCTGCTTCTTTTGCAAATGGCTTTGCTTTTTATTTAGCCAGGGTGCTTTTAATGTTTCCTCTAGAACGTGTTATGCTTTTATATTAAAATTGCTGCCGGGGCCGCCCGGTGGCGCAGCGGTTTAGTTCGCGCTTGGCAGCCTGGGGTTCGCGAGTTCGGATCCCGGGCGCCCGCCAACGCACTGCCTCTCAGCCATGCCGTGGCGGCGTCCCATATAAAGTGGAGGAAGATGAGCACAGATGTTAGCTCAGGGCCAGGCTTCCTCAGCAAAAAGGGGAGGATTGGCAACGGATGTTAGCTCAGGGCTGGTCTTCCCCACAAAAAAAAAAAATTGCTGCCACCGGAGCATGCAGTAACCCCTGGTAAATACTCCGTGCGTGTGTGACTGCCCACCCAGTTCCTTAGGACTTGGCCAGATTTTAAATTTTGTACGTTTTCCTGTTTCACTTGGAAGATCTTAAGGTTTGGGGTATCTTATTTTAGGAAAAAGTATTAACATATTGGAAAGGTGCAGGATATAAAAACCAGTTCAAGATTATAAATGGTTTTGGGCTAGAAAATCCAATGCAGGGGAAAAAGATGAAAAGGACTGAGCTTGGAGAGCAGAGAAACATGAAGGCAGCATGGGTGATGGTCTTCAGAATCAAGAAGAGATTAAGTGATTGTGGGAGAGATAAGTTACACCCGCGGGAGGAAATGCAGAAGGCAGTGTGGACAGGGACGTCACACGGGGCAGACGGTGGGCCTGGCAGAGTGGGCCTTGCCCCATCCGGACCCAGTGCAGGCCTTCTGTTTCTAGGCACTGTCCAGCCTCGCTGGATGACCGGCCGCTCTGGTTTGGGTTTGTGACATCAGAAGGAGTCGCCATCCCAGGCAGAATGATCTGATTTCACACCCTGTAGGAGCAGCCTGGAGCAGCGGGCATCAGGGCTTCAGTTAGGTTTGTGCGTGTGAGTGCAGATGCGATGCGTTCACTCGTATGTGCTTGTGTGCACGTGTGTGCTTGTGCATTTGTGCTTGTGTTTGTGCTTATGTGTGCGCGCGCATGCATGTACCTTAAAGAGCCATGTGACTGATCTCACATCTGCCCATGTCCCAGTCTGTGTGGATCGGGTGGGCTGTACAGGAGCATGGCGAAAGCGCCCCCAGTGTTGGCATCTGCGGTGGTGTGAACGGATGAAGGACAAGCTCGGCCGTGACAAGCGCTGTCTCCTTCATTGTTGTTGTAGCTTTTCCAACACCACTGTATTCTACCTTCCACCCGACTGTTTTTCTTTTCTTTTCTCACTGCATCCTGCCAGAAATGTGTCACGTGTCCTACCCAAAAGTCTGTCTCCGCCTCTCCATGGCAGTCGCCGTCCCTCTGGCTCACTCTCATTCTTGCGATACCAAGTCACGTTTTTGACAGCCACAAAGCAGCATCACTCGCACAGCCTGGAGGCTGTGCACTCGCTCCTGGAGGAACTGCAGCCTGCGTCACTGCTGCGAGAGGCGCGAAGGTGGGGCGCCAGGCTCCCTGGCGTCCGCAGCCACTTCTGGTGCCCGAGCCCGGCCTCATCTAGTGTGGGAGCCCAGTCTGGATGCCAGCGGGGAACTAGCAATCCGCCAGGGCCGAGTGTTAGACGGGGCCTGGGAAACATGGAGAGTCAGCGGCTTTTCATAACCCACTGCATGTTGTGTATGCTCTTCTCTCCCCCGCAGCCAGATATACTGCATAGAGAACGCCCACGGACAGCTGGTGCGGGACCTCGACTTCAACCCCAACAAGCAGTACTACTTAGCCAGCTGCGGGGACGACTGCAAGGTGAAGTTCTGGGACACCCGGAATGTCACCGAGCCCGTGAAGACCCTGGAGGAGCATTCCCACTGGTAGCGACTTCTTTGTGTGCTGCTTTAGGGAAGAGGGGATTATGTAATTTATTTTGCTAATTATTCCACCACGTGGAAAGGCACAAACCAGCTTAGTTTGTGCTGCTGTGAATCATTCAATCAATCCGGTTTTATTTTTCCTAAAGAAACACTAATTCCAAATCTGAATGTTTGTGATTTATAAATGTAGGAAAAGAAGAAAAACATTAGATTCTGTTTTCTCTTGAAATAGTGCCGGTTCAAATATGCAAAAATGAACGTGCACAGATGTTCACGCAGCATTGTTTGCAATGCAGGGAGGCAGGAAACCGCCCAAGTGCCCATCAATAGGGGATTGGTTAAGTCAGTCCAGAGACATCCATGCAGTGGGGATGGTGCTACTGTCGAAGAGAAAGAGGAATAGCCATGTGCACAGATGTGGAGAGTGCCCAAGATCAGTCATTCTTCCCAAAATGTTATCTGAACGTTTACTATATGCCGGGTACTTTTTTCTAAGAAGTGAAAGAGATCAAGTCGTAGAAGAGTATGCATAGTATGAGCCAGTTTTTATTCAAATAAAGTGTGTTTGCTTTTGCATGTGTGCGTCAGTATGCTTGTGTGTGTGTCTGTGTGCATGGTTGTGTGCGTGTGTGCATGTGCTTGTGTGTGTGTGTGAATGCTTGTATGTCTGTGTCTGCTTGTGTGCTTGCATATGTGTGTGTGTGTATGTGCACGCAGTGGAAACGTCTAGAAGAGTAAGAGCCAAGCTGCTATCAGGAGTCCTGGCTCAGGCCGAGGGGGCACCTTGTAGACCTTCTGTGGTCTACGTCTCTGAATTCTTTGAATTACTGACCAGAAGCTATATTGTTTCTGCAATTAGAAAATCACCCCCGTGCGATTTGGGATCGGTTGTCTGGTGGTGATAGAACCATCTCCTTGCCTCCCAGGGTGTGGAATGTCCGCTACAACCACTCACACGACCAGCTCGTCCTCACGGGCAGCAGTGACAGCAGGGTCATCCTTTCCAACATGGTGTCCATCTCCTCCGAGCCCTTCGGCCATCTGGTGGACGACGATGACCTGAGTGACCAGGAGGAGCGCCGTCCAGAGGAGAAGTGAGAGCAGGCGCTTTCATAGCATCGGGCGGCTCTGGGTGGTGCGGGAGCTTCCTTTTCTCGCAGACCGTCTGTGCACCCGGCAGCTCGTGCCAGACAGCATGTGGTTAGGGTGGCACCCCCACTGCGGGCACAGAGTCACGGTCCTGGAGATGATTAGCACCCAGGACACGGGGTGTTGGAGCTGGGTTAGGTTAGCTGCCTTCTGACGTGGTTTCTGAGATAGATATCTATTCGATGTCTTTCCGTTTTCTTACTGAATGCCGTACATAAGATTTTAAAGACTGTTGCTAGTCTTAGACTCAAACTTCAGTGATCGTGAAAACTAGTATTCATCGATCCTTGCAATAGTCCCCGTGAGACAGAGATCATTACTGGGTCCTTCCTCGCTGTCGTGGATTTGAGGTGTGCGATTCAGAGCTGTTGACTGTTGGCCCTTGCTGGCCGGTGGCAGGGCGGGGACGCAGGCCAGCCTGCTCAGCCCCAGTCCCAGGTCTGCTCCACACAAAGTGTGCTAAACCTCGATGCGTGTTTTCACAGTCACACCATCTTGGTTCTATATTTTCCAAAATATAGAATGTTTTTATATGTGCTGTTTTCTGATCCTAATTGCATTTACTCAGGGGCTGTCTCTTCAAATCGGGGCTCACATCCCCGAGACACATGGGGGTCCTGGGGATTCGGGCCTCAGGCAGGTCACACTCCTGGTTAGTGCAGAGCAGGGCGCCCTGTCTCTTGTTGGGGCTCCTGGCTGTGAGCCGAGTGCGGCTGTGGCTTCCGCGAGTGGGAGGCAGAAGCAGGGAGAACCGGTGTCTTTTATCGGCGATGTGGTGTCAGAAGGGGACGCTGCTTGTTGCTGGAGTAGATTCATTTTCATGTGTGGCAGTTGTGTCCTCAGATGCCTCCACAGAGCCACGTCTTCTGGACTCCAGAGGAGGTTCTGGAACAAACTCAGTTGAGGGGAACAGTTTGAGTCCTAAAGTACAGCAGGGGTTTGCATTCTGAGATTCTTTCCACTGTTCTGTGTCTGAATTCTTCCTCTGCCGCCTGAGCTTGGCCCAGAATCGTCTTGGGAGAAGACATCTGTTTGGAGCCTCCCCCAGTGGTAATCTACCGATGTGTCTGTCTCCTGACTCAATTGGCTTTCTGTTCCAACACTTAGAAATGCAGTATTTAGACAGAATTGCAGTGGGTCCAGTCCCGTGGTCTCCATTGTGCAGCTGGCTGTGGTGTTCTTTACCATCCTCTGCTCAGAGCTGAGCGGAGTCCGTGTCCCATCTTGGTGGGGAGAAGGCCGGTCGCCCCTCAGTTGGCGCCTGTGTGATGCACGGGTGCACTGCCCCCACGCGAACGACTGCCAAGAAGCATGAAGAAGGAAGGAGTTCATGGATGGCGGATGTGCCAGGTGCCATGACACAAGAGCTTGGTGTCCCCCAATTTTCTGCAGTCTTGCTTCCGGGGCTTGTCCGCAGGTCTCACTGAATTTGGGAGACTAGACTTCCCCCGAGAGGATGTGTATGTGGTGTTGGTGACAACACCCCAGCTGCACAGATGGCCGCCTCCAGGGAAGGCCGGGCGTGGTGATGTGTGTCGGGGTCGGCCGGAGCACAGAGCTGACCACAGGGCCGGATGCGGATGGCGAGTGTCTCGGGGAGAAGCCGATTCTCCCCGTGGAGAATCCAAGAGCACTGAGGGTGCCTTGTGCCCCTGGAGTAGAAGCTGTCTGTGAAATGCGAAGAAAAGTGCCCGAGGAGCCTGAGCCGGGTTGAGAGTGGCTCCTGGCCCGGGCAGGTTTGGGTGTCAGCCCCCAGAGCAGACAGCCTGTGATGTCCCGGCAGCAGGCAGGCAAGGCCTGCAATGCTCGCATTCACACACAGGTGGCAGGTGTGTGAGCATCACCCGGTCAGCCATCCCAGGGAAGGCAAGCTGGGACTCAGGGTTAAAGGGAGGTGACGTGGGACAGCGTCGTAAATGAGGGCACTGCAAAGCCCAGGGCTGGGACCAGCAGGCTCCTTCCCTCCCGGCTCGGGGGACATCTTGGCCCCAGCCAGCTCTGCACCGCCCGGCACTGAGCGGGCTCCCTACCCGGCCCTGGCTCCTCCACGTGGTCCTTTCTGCTCAGTTGTCACAGGAGCTTCTTGTCATTCTTTACTCAGCCCCTGAACCAAAGAGGTGCCTCGTAGATCACCCCAAGCACCCACTGCTCCAAAGCCAGAGAAAACAGGTGTTATCAGGTGAAACGTGATTTCCATAAGCCACTCCAGAAGGGCCACTCTTTTTTTTTTATTTTTATTTTTTTATTTTTTTGTGGGTAAGACCAGCCCTGAGCTAACATCTGTTGCCAATCCTTCCCTTTTTGCTGAGGAAGACTGGCCCTGGGCTAACATCTGTGCCCATCTTCCTCCACTTTATATGGGACGCCGCCACGGCATGGCTGACAGGCAGTGCGTCGGCGAGCGCTCGGGATCCGAACTCGCGAACCCTGGGCTGCCAAGCACGGACTAAACCGCTGCGCCACCGGGCGGCCCCCAGAAGGGCCACTCTTCACAGCTGTGGGAGGGTTTGTGTGCTCCTGCAGGAGCCACCCCATCGGCCCAGCCTCGGCCACTGGGATTCTTCCCATGGTGCAGGGTGAGGAGACCGGGGCTCACCGCCGCCCGGCCTGTGCAGGGCCCTGCCGCCTCACTCACGCGTGTCTCCTTGCAGGAGTCAGGAGCCCCCGCAGGACAGCGTCATCGCAACCTACGAGGAGCATGAGGACAGCGTGTATGCCGTGGATTGGTCCTCGGCCGACCCCTGGCTGTTTGCCTCCCTGAGTTACGACGGGAGGCTGGTCATCAACAGGGTGCCCAGGGCGCTGAAGTATCACATCCTGCTCTGACCCATCCCAATTCATCCTCCAGCAGTTTCTCGAAGATGTGCAGCTATCTGGAGGCAATCAGTCTTCCAGAGAGCTCCCTCCCTGGGACAGCCAGCATCGCTTCCTCTTGGGCGAGCGTTTACGATTAACGATGGAGCTCCTGCCAGCTGCACAAGGGACACCTAAGTCGGGTGTCCTGCTCCAGATGGAAGTGTCGTCCTCCACACAGTGCTGGGGACGCGATCCCATGGTTATGTGAACTGGTGTCTGCCCCGTCACTGCTCACTTTCTCTTCTCTCCTTTAAGAATGTTGGGAGTTTCACTTTAAGAAAAATCTTTGTTTCCATAAATTAACTTGTCTTTCTCTTGAGATTGAATGTTAAATAAACAAGCAAGGCCATGCTGCACAGGCCCACTGCTCATTCTTCCAGAACTATGCCCCCGGACAGCCTCGCCGCCTGGTGTCTATTCATTTTCTCTGTCCTGGCCCAGAAAAGGGGCCAAGGGGCTGGCCACACGGGCTCCACATGCGCTCAGCTTGCGGGAGCTGGGCTGCAGGCTGGGCTGTGTCCTGGGGCCATGGTGTCTGGGCTGGTGGGTTGGGGAGCCCTGACCATGTTCTTGACTAGGTGTCTCCTGCCAGCCTCAGGCCGTCCCTGTGTGCCGGTCTGTGCTGGGTCCCACTCCTGTTATGCCGATGGCACTGGAGATGTGGCTCCTTATCACCCGAAGTCACGCTTGTGCTCCTAGGTTACCCAGCACTCTTCCTCATTGAAATCCCACCTCGTCGCATCATCCCACTTTTGGTGACGGTAAAGCACTGGTCACTCAGACTCTTGCCTGTTCCTCCTCCTGTGGGTCCGCAGGTCTGTTCTAGGCACACTGCGGACAGTGAGCGCTGGGCTCTGATTCCCTATGGCCTGCGTTCAGTCGGGTGTCCCTGCAGGAGCCTCATCTCCACCCAGGTCCCTGGTTTCTTCTTCTGTAACAAGAGAGAAGGACTGAGGAGCTCACTGTCCCCAGTCTGCTCTCAGGTTTGGTTTTTCTTCCAGGTCAGGCTTCAGTCTAAGAAATGGACTCATTCTAAATGGCCGAAGCTGTCTGTTGTCCCTGGAGTGTCTATCTGTTGTTTTCTAAGGGCACATCCTGGATTTTGTTTCCTCTTTTCAGGGGTGAGAGTTCATGGGTCAGAGTGGAGGCCATGGGGGATGGGAGGACAGGTGAGGGAGGAGAGGACAGGTGGGGCCTTGGGGGAGGGGTGGGCAAGTGGGGAAGGGGAGGACAGGTGGGCCTTGGGGGATGGGTGGGCAGGTGGGGGAGGGGAGGACAGGCAGGGCTGTGGGGGAGGGGAGGGCAGGTGGGCCTTGGGGGAGGGGTGGGCAGGTGGGGGAGGGGAGGACAGGCGGGGCTGTGGGGGAGGGGAGGACAGGTTGGGCCCTAGAGGAGGGAAGGGCGGGTGGGGTGTGGTTCAGGCCCTCCAGTGTGTCTGCTTCCAGTTAAGACCTGCATATGTGAGGAAAACAAAACTGCTCTGATGAAAGACCTCCCTAGTTTGTTGTCACTTGAAAGAAAATGTTTGTGTTTGTCTAATCAGCATTGATTGAGAGTCTCCTGTGTGCCAGGCCCCGTGCTCGTGCTTGGTGCCACAGATGCCGCAGTGAGTGAGGTGGGACCTGGGCTTACGTGGAGCCTGCCGTCCTGCTGCACCCAGCGAGCGAGTTGTGTATCTATTCTTTCGGCACTGTGGGCTGGATGCGAGGGGGAGTACAGAGCAGGGCCAAGGAGCTGCTGAGTGGGGTAGGAGCAGGGGTGAGGTGGGGGTGCCCTGATTCCAAACGGGGGGCTTTACTGAGGGTTGATGTGAAGCAAAGACCTGTGTGAGTGAGCTGAAGAAGGGTGTCCCGGCAATGGGACAGCACGTGCCAGGGCCCTGAGGTGGAGTGTGCCTGTCCCTCCAGGAACACAGGAAGGCTGGTGGGACTGGAGTGGCTTGAGAAGATGGTCAGAGGCCCAGGCCATGTGGGCCTGAGGACTTGGCCTTCTTGAGCTGGACGGGGATGGAGGAGCGATGAAGCTTATCTGTGGCTGTTGTGGCCTGTGGTGGGGGATTATTAATTCAGTTTCAGGCACACTGAGTTTGAGATGTCTGTGAGGCTCCAGGAGGGGATGGCTGGTAGGCGGCTGGACCCCCGAGGGAGGGCTGAGCAATCCCGCACTCTCATCAGCGCTCTGGTGGCTGGGTCATGAGCTGGGACACGCCAGGGGGTGAGCCTTCCCCAGTGTCTTAGCTGGCTCAGGCTGCGGTAGCAGAATACCACACCCCGGGCGGCTTAAACAACAGACATTGATTTCTCACACTTCTGGAGGCTGGAAGTCCAGCATCGGGGCGCCAGCACGGTTGGTTCTGGTGAGAGCCAGCTTCTGGCTTGCAGACGGCGCCTTCTTGCTGTGTCGTCACAGGGAGAGAGGAAGCCTGCTCTCCCTGCTCTCACCCCATTCCTGAGGCTCCACCCTCGTGACCTCCTCACCTCTCGAAGGCCCCCCCAACACCATCACCTTGGGGCTTAGTGCTCGGAAGGCCTGTAGCCCGACCTCCGAGTGCCGCTGGCACCAGGCGTGGGCTGTGACCGATGCCGCTGGACCCCCGAGCCCTGCCCGGGCCCTCACGTCCGCCTTCGTGCTTAGGGCGTGTGTTCAGTGAAGACGGTGGCCACTGATTGTCTTATGGCATCAGCTCCTGTGTGAACAGTGTCCCGCTTTGCAGCTGGAGAGCTCGTTGTGGATAAGGTTTGCTTCCGTACAAAGAACGCCGCGAGGGGTCGGCCGTGTCTGAAGCCCATGTGCCGCATCATCGCTATTTTGAGGGAGACCACTGTGGGAGCTGGGGTGAAGAGACCACTGCAGGCGTGTGGGGACAAGCGTCCACACCCGCCTGGAACCTGGAACCTCCTCCTGCCGGGCGAGCCCGCGGCAGCGTCTTCCCCCTGAGGCCTCACGTGTGTCCCCATGAGTTTTTGAGGGGAGAACTTGGGTTCATCCTCCTTGGAGGGGCCTGAAAACACAGCGGCTGGGCCCCCAGGAAAGCAGCCCTGGCTCCAGGAAAGGTGTCCGCTTCTGTTGAGCCTCCACCAGACCCTGCACCTGGCCGGCGCGGTGGGCTGCGCGCACGAGGGGCTGTGAGTACCCGGCCCAGCTCTGCCTGAGCAGCTTGCACTCGGGGTGTGATGTGGGAGCCTGCAGGGCCCAGACCACATGCCCGCAGTTGCCCCCCAACTGCTCCTCCTTCCACCTGCGGCCTTGCACCACGCACGGAGAGGGCACGGCTTCATGCTGGACATGCCACCTTCAGACCCCAGCCCCCATGGGTGGGTGACTTCCCAGGGACCGTGTCCTCTGAAGGAGGGAGATGTGCCAAGGCCACCTCGGCAGGACAAAGAGGACAAGTGAGAACAATGAACCAGCTGCTGTGAGGTGCCCTGTGACCCGGGGCAGGAACCAAGGCTGGCCCCCCTTTTTTTAAAAAAAGGTTTTTCAAAAGTGCATGTCTGGCTTTTTTTTTTCAGTTAATAGACTTTTAAAAAGTCTATTAATTAAAAATTTAAAACATTTAAAGCAGTTTTAGGTTCACAGGAAAAGTGAGCAAAGTACAGATAGTTCCCATATATGCCCCTCCCCCCCAAATTCCCCATTAGTAACATCTCCCGTTAGTGTGGTTACGGTTCGTCACAGATGGTGAGCCAATATCGATACATTATTATTAACTAAAGTCCTTCGTTTGCACTGGGGGTCACTCTTGGTGGCGTACAGTCTGTGGTTGGACGAATGTATAATGACACGCATCCACCATTTTAGTATCACACGGCGTATTGTCACTGCCCTAAAATTTCTCTGTGCTCTGCCTGTCCATGCCTCCCCCGACCCCCTGAGGACCACTGATCTTTTCACTGTCTCCATAGTTTCTCCTTCTCCAGGATGTCATGTAGTTGGAATCATACAGTCTGGAGCCTTTTCACATGGGCTTCTTTCACTTAGTAATGTGCATTTAAGTTTCCTCCATGTCTTTTCATGGCTTGATAGCTCATTTCTTTTTAGTGCTGGATGATATTCCGTTGTCTGGACGCACCACAGTTGATTTATGCGTTCACCTCCTGAAGGCCATCTTGCTTCCTGGTGTTGGCGACAAGGAGTAAAGCTGCTGTGAACATCCGCATGCAGGTGTTCGTGTGGACACAGTTTTCAGCTCCTCTGGGCAAATGCCCATTTCCTTTGCATTTGGACGTGCAGACCCATTGCTGCACAGATGAGTGAATGCGTCATTCCGATTCTTCCGTCCTTCCCCACACTCAAGGGAGCCCCACTCCTTCCGGCCCCCAATCGCCCTGAGTTTCTCCCTGCCCCATCTCCGTCCCCTCTGCTCTCTTCCCCTCCATCCATCTTCTCCTGCTCAGAGCAGTCTTGCTGAGATGCAAATCTGACCTTGCAAACCTCCCTCCCCCATAAACTCTGCAGCTTATCAACCCCTTATCTGAGGCAGGCACTGGGGTGGGTGTGGGGCAGGTGTGAGCTGGTACTGGGGCTGGGGCAGGGGCATCTGCAACTTTGTCAGAAGAGGACAAGGCTCTCCCACCCGAGAGGCCTCCAGAGGGGCTCACAGGGCTGGGGCATCAATCAGTAATACTGCGTTTGAGCCATAGTTCTTTCCACCTCCGGGGTCCTCAAGCTGGGTTGAAGGGGCCTGGGCCTAGTGGGGAGTGGGAGGCGGGTGCCGTCTCTGTGAGGTGGGTGTGACTTTGAACCATTTCTCTAGCATCAGTGCGCTCTCTGCCCAGCTGATGAATTCCCCAGCTGGGCCCAGAGAGCAGCCCCAGCCAGGATGTCCAGGATAATGAGCCACCTCCCTTTGGCTGGCCCAGGTCCATTGTTAGCTTCCCAGGGGAGGGTCTTTGCAGGGAGGGCCGTGGGCTGGGGGCCACGCTCCTTCATGCACGTGCAGCTCCAGGGAGGTCTTGCCCTGAGGCGCACTTGGACCTTCGAGGGCAGCTTCCTTCTTTTTTATTTTTTAAGAAGCAGTGAGAAACAGGGTATTTATCATCATCTCCCAGTAACAGAACTCAAACCTAAAGAAAAGAACTCGTAAGAGTTTTTCCTGCTCAGCAGCTGGTTTATTTTAAACTGTCGAAGTTGATGGCCCAATCCACTTTTTGATGTAGCTATGATGGTTTTAGGAGATTTAGACATGATTTTTTTATAGCATGAAAAAGAAAAATAGAACCGAATATATGATAATGATGAATCCTTCGACTTTTGTGTCTAAAATTGCTTCTAGGCATGAGTTATTGCATAATAATTCATGCCTGTTGTGTCTTACTGCTTAATAAGCGTGTGGAAACCGGTTATGTTGGAATTGCCTTTATATTGTCATTTGGTGCTGTTTAAGTCGTGCTCGGGCACTGGCTGGGGGGCTGAGCCCCTGGCTGATGAGGGCGTCCTGGCGCCCACCAGAGGGGCCGGTCTCGGGCCCACAGCACCAGCCCAGAAGAAACCAGCTATGTCGGCATAAAGTTCTCCCGCCAAAGGCAGGGATTCCGTGTTGACCGGTCGCCCCTGGCTTCTCTTTCCTCTGGGCTCTCAGCCTTCCGTGAGTGTTTATCTGACCTGGTTGAAGCTGACATCACTTCTTAGGTGAAAACAGCCATTCCCACTCCCTGGCGTCGACTGATTTCCCCTTGAGCGCCTTGTCCAGTGTGTGGCTCTTGGCCGTCCAGCTTGAGCAGGTGGGACTCAGGGCGGTCACACCGGCTCGGCCCCACTTAGATTCCCTCCCCGCTCAGCGTTTCTTGCCTTCCCCGCACTGGAAGCAACCCCTGTCCCCTGCTGTCCCTGGGGTCCTCTTTCCTGGGATCCGTCCCTTTCTTCCCTTATCACACTTTTGGGCACGTGTCTCGTCTTCTAACGTGGCCGTGAGCTCCTTTAGAACAGAGGCCACTGAACTCACCTTAGAATTTGCCATGAACGGCACAGACCTGGACTCAGGGACCGAGTCTGTCGCTGGGAACGAATGAGATGACTGTGTATTAATCATGCAGTGTGGGCACTTTTACCAGTTTTTGACTCACAAGAGACGTTGGTTTCCTCGCTGTTGGTTTCCGCCCCGACGGTGGTCACTGTGGGGCCAGGCACAGTGCCTGGTGCGTGCACGGGTACAGAGTAATTGCTACCTGATGCGTGAACAGACCAGCCTGCTGGCCCGTGGACGCATGGGCTCAGTGCTTCCCGACGATCCCAGAAAGGAAACGAGGCTCAGAGAGGCGAAGGAGATCACGGCCAGGATGTGGCCACGTCGCCATTGTGCGGTCACGTGAAATAGTGAGTAGCATTCCCGGCCCTCTGTCCCTTGGCCACTTTCTGGCCAGGTGACATGAATTGAGCCCCTTCTCCCTCTGGGCCTTTGTGTGCAACACGGGGAAGCTGACCTGTGACCTGAGGGCTCTTCCAGCTCTGACTCTACTCCTAGGCCCGTGGCCGGTGGCTTTCGGCCGGACACTCCCAGTCCTGTCTCTAGAGCGCTCAGAGTTGGTGGTAGTGTGGGCAGGGCATTGCCAGCTGCCCCTCTGGCTGCCCTCTCCAGGCTCTGACCGTGACCTGGGGCACATCTACACATTTCCCTGGCTCCCTCCCGTGGGCACCTGGATTGCTCCCGACTCTGCACAGCCTTCCTGGAGGACCCTCTCGCAGCCGGGTGGCTGCCTCACCACCCGCTTGAACTGACACAGTGGAGAGGGGTTGGGTTGGGTTTGTTTTTACCTAGTGGCTCGTATGCGTGTGTTTATATAGGGGGAAACTCTGCACTTAGCCATGCGGGAAAATTCATTTTGTTTAATTTGTAATCAGGCAGACTGAACCAACTGCAGAGCAGCACCCAGCAAATTCAAGTCCTGAGGATGGGTGCGTTACGTAGGTCCCTGACGCTGTTCATCGACAGAGCGCAGGCCACGCCTGCCTGCCCTTCCTGGCTCCCTCAGCTCCCCTGAGTCAGGCCAGAGGCCAGCGATGACCCCACGAGCTGCTCCACCTGGCCAGCACCTGCTTCCCCATGCCGGCGGGATGCTGTCATCTTTAATCCCCCCCCCCCCCACTTTCTTTAGAATCGTTTAGCAGCTGGAATGGGGTTTATGGTTTTGTAGCCAGTTGGGCCTCTTTACTGACCAGGAGACTTAGGGCATCTCCTTATTGTTCTGGGTGATAGTTTCCTCATCTGTAAAAACGTAATAAGGTCCTCCTCCTACAGGTGCAAGTGGAATTGTATGATGTACATGAGGGGCCCAGTAGGAGCAGATGTTCAATAAATTAATTCCCTTCCTATCTCTGAGAGCACTCGTGGGCTGACGGAAGTGGCTTCGCCTCCTGACAGAGGTCAGACTCACCTCCTCCTTGGTGGATGTTCTGCTCCGGGCATTTCTGAGCACAGACAGAAAGCAGATGCAGACCCGCTGGCCAGGCAGATGCATTGCCTGCAAGGGTCTGCCCCAGCCTCTTCGGGCCGATCCCTGTGGAATTGGGACAGGCTCTGCAATGTGGATTAAGTGGCGTGGTGTCACTCAGAGCTGTGCCCTGCAGCCTCCTGGCAAGCTGGCATGTTGTCACCTCTGCGGTGCATCCCGTCGTCAGGCAGAATGATGGGGTGACACTCTGGCAGGGTGGGGGTTAGCACCGGGCATTCTCATGAGCTCAGTGCTGGCTGTGAGGGTCAGTGCACTCTGCTGGAGAATCTAGCCTTCCCTCTGTGGACTCCTGGGGGTTCCCCAGAAACCCACGTGGAAGACAGGGTGATGTGAGGGTGGCGGGAGGCCCAGATACTGTGGAGTGAAGGGACAAGCTTGGACTCCCCCTGTGCGAGGTGTCTGGGGAGGCAGTGAGGCATCCTGGCCCTGCCTACCTGGCCCTGCCCATGTGGCCTACCCCACCTAGCAGGCCCTCCTGGCCCGCCTCCCCCCTCCCAGCAGGGAGGCACACAGCAGGACTGAGCTCTGTGACATGGCTTTGACCCGGTTCTGCCTCAAGACCTTGACAGTCACTGAGCTTCTCTGTGCCTGAGTCTTCTCCTCTGTGAAGCGGTTACATGACATTAAATGATGTTTGTCAAGTGTCTGTCAAATGGCAGAGAATGGTGCTTTCCTGCTGGCTGTGAGACCGAGAGGGAAATATCTGGATTCTTGCTGGTCTGTGGGGGTCCATCTGTCACCTCCGGATGTGTCCTGACCAGGCTGCCACTGTGGGCCGCAGGAGGGTCTCTCCGCACGCCCAAGGTCCAGGAGAGCTAGACTGTGCACAACGCAGAAGTCATGCTAAATACGTGGAACTTTGGGTCCGGAGGACCCGGACATGACACAGAGCTGCCAGACAAGGAAAAACCCCAGCAAAATTGCGAGTCAGCGAGGCCAGCTCACCCCTGCACAGCTTCTCCTCCTGCCCCCACTCCGGGGAGTTGCCCACACCCATGGACCCTCTCCCAACACCCACAGAAACCCGTTCTCAAGAAAGGGTCTCTCTCCGTCGCTCACGCTGCTGCAAGCACACGGTCTCTGTGCCGCCTCCGAGCGGCGGAGCCCTCTCTAGACAATGCTGTGAAGGTGCTTGGCCCTGGGGGGCTAGGGGCAGTGCTTGGGCAGGGGATCAGGCTGCTCTAGTCTCCAGACACGCCTGAGCAGCTGCCTCCATCAGCACGCTGGGCAGGCGGACAAACTACGGGAAACGAGGAAGAGTCGGCTTCCCCAGACACCCGCCAGTGGATCCCCAGGCTGAGGCCCAAGGCACTTGTTCCGAGCGGGAAGGGTGTCTTGTTCGATGTCCTTGAGGATCCAGAATCTGTCCATCTAGATGATTTTCATCCTTGAGGGCTCCTGGAAGGAGCCTCTTGCTTACTGAGAGGTATTGAGACGTGTCACAGTGACTGCATGTGATCAGAGTAGCTGCTGCTTGCTAGCCCCTGGTCTCAGCCAGGGAGAGGATGTGGCACTGGGCATGCTGTGCACCTCGCCTCATGAAAACTCTTGCAGCCCAGAGGGCAAGGACCACTTCTCTCGGTCTGCGGTTGAGAAAGTGGGGGCCGGGCCCTGGGAGGTTGATGGATTTGCCAGAGTCCCACGGTGGGCAAGGTCGAGGCGTAGACCGGCATCCGATCTGGCTGGCCGACCACCACCCCTGCTCTTTGCACTGCGCACCTTCGGTTTCCCAACTGCCCAGTTGTTTCAGCACCTCCCGCGTACGTGCGTGAACGTGCACATGCTCCCGCCTGGGTCTTGGTCACCCCCACACCTGAGCGCTCCTCACTGTCTTCGCGTCCAGAACAAAGGAAGGGCTGGAACGCAACATCTGGGAGAGGAGGCTCCGACAGGGAGGTGGGTTCCCCCTCTCATTTGGGAGGCTGCTTGGGAAGTGGAGGTGAATTTATTTTTGGAAGTTCAAGACACTAGAAAATACTAATGTGTAAAGTTAAAGGGGGGCCGATTTTAATTTGATAAGAAAAATAACACTTTGGTCCTGAGAATTTTGCTTGATAGAAAAAAGTGCCCTGTGATGTGTCCATATGTGGACAGGGCTGTGGGGCTCTGAGCCAGCCACATTCCACGGGGTTCCTGTGTGGGGTGACAATTGACAGCTCTGTGACTCTACAGCCAACATGGTGGACAGAAGTGGCTGGTTCCCTCCTGATTTACTGCTGCATTCTCTGTGCATTTTCTCTGTGAAATGACCGTCTGTATTGGTGGCTCCCCCATACCTTTTCTCCTGGAAAGGACCCTCTGTAACCAGGACACGCAGGCTGAGTCACGGCCACAAGCTGGCAGGCACATAGGAGCTCATGGGGCCCGGGCCCCTCGTCACAGTGGAAGCGGATATGAGTGGCACAGGCCACCCAGCTAACAAGCTCAGACTCAGGCCGTGTTGGAGCCCAGGGCCCTGCTCCTGCACCAGGAGGAGAGGGGGCGTTGGTGCTGCCTCCCGTGTGTGCGTTTGTACAGATGGTGCGGGGCGGCGCGTGTGCCTGTGCCTGAGTTCACTTTGCATTCGGACTTCTACTTCATTCTTAATATATTTATATTAATTATATATATTAATTATATGTTAATTAATTAATATAATTTATAGCAATTATCTCATTTCTTGGCTGTTATTCAGAGGTTTGATACCAACACATGGAGAGAGGACAAGTTGATTTATGTTGACCTTTGTTTTGTTAAACCTCTTTACTGAGGCGTGGCCCGTAAAACCATACATTCTGATGTACACGACCCGGTGAGTTTCAGAGTAAGCGTTCACCCGTGAAACCATCACCACCAGTAAGGCCACAGACATATCCATTCCTCCCAGGCTTTCCTCCCACCCCTTTATTATTGTTGTTGTTGTTATTATTATTAGTGTGTGCACGTGGTAAGAACACTTAACCTGAGACCTGCCGTCTTAGCAAACTAGGTGTGCAATACAGTGTTGATAGCCCCAGGCTCTGTGCTGAGCAGCAGATCCCCAGAACTTGTTCATCCTGCATCACTGAAACTTGGTGCCCTTGACCAACCTCTCCCCATGCCCCCTCCCTCAGGTCCTGGCAACCACCATTCTACTCCCTGTTACTATGAGTTTGACTATTTTAGATTCCACATATGAGTGAGATCATACTGTGTCTGACTTATTTCACTCAGCCTAATGTCCTTTGGCTGCATCCACGTTGTCACAAACAACAGGATTATTTTCAAGAGAGGTGGAATAATATTTCCTCATACATATATACCACATTTTCTTTAGCCATTTCTTGGTGAATGGTGTCAGGTTGTTTCTGTGTCTTGGCTGTTGTGAATGAGGCTGCAGTGAACATGGGGGAGCAGATTCCTCTTTGGGCTCCTGATTTCAAGTCCTTTGGGTAAATACCCAGAGGTAGGATTGCTGGGTCATATGATAGTTCCATTGTTAATTTTTTGAGGAATCTCCATACTATTTTCCATAATGGCTGTATCAATTTACATTCCCACCAACAGTGTATAAGGATTTCCTTTTCTCCACATCCTGCCAACACTTATTTCTTGTCTTTTTGATAATGGCCATCCTAACAAGTGGGAGGTGATATCTCACTGTGGTTTTCACTTTCATTTTCCTGATGATATTGAGCACATTTTCATATACCTGTTGGCCATTTGTATGTCGTCTTTAGAGAAATATCTATTCAGGTACTTGGCCAGGTTTTTTTTTTTTTTTTTTTGAGGAAGACTAACCCTGAGCTAACATCTGTTGCCAATCCTCCTCTTTTTTGCTGAGGAAGACTGGCCCTGGGCTAACATCCATGCCCATCTTCCTCCACTTTATGTGGGACACTGCCACGGCATGGCTGACAAGCAGTGCGTCTGTCCACACCGGGATCCGAACCTGCGAACCCCAGGCCGCCAAAGCGGAGTGTGCGAACTTAACCAACATGCCACCGGGCGGGCCCTTGGCCAATGTTTTAACCGAGGTATCTGGCTTTTTTTTTGGCTATTGAGTTGTATGAGTTTCTTTTATATTTTTGACATTAACCCCTGTCAGACATATTGTTTGCACATGTTTTCTCCCATTCTGTAGATTGCCTTTTCATTTTGCTGATTGCTTTCTTTGTTGTGCAGAAGCTTTTTAGTGTGATGTAGTCCCACTTGTTTGTTTTTGCTTTTGTTGCCTTTTTTGTGCTTTTCGGGTCAGATCCAAAAAATTATTGCCTACACCAATATCAAGGAGCTTTTCCCCTATGTTTTCTTCTAGGAGTTACACAGTTTCAGGTCTTATGTTTAAATCTTTACTCCATTTCAAGTTAATTATTGTGAGTGGTATAAGATAAGAGTCTAGTTTCATTTTTTGCATGTTGCTGTCCAGTTTTCCCACCACTGTTTATTAAAGAGACTGTCTTTTCCCCACTGTGTATTCTGGGTGCCTTTGTCGAAGATAAGTTGATGATGCACACTGGATTTGTTTCTGTTCCACTGATCTACTGTCTGTTCTCATGCCAGCACCATACTGTACTATAGCTCTGTGATATGATATGAAATCAGGGAGTGTCACGCCTCCAGCTTTGTTCTTGCTCGGGATTTCTTTGGCTATTCAGGGTCTTTTATGGTTCCATATGGATTTTCAGATTTTTTTTTTTAATTTTTGTGAAAAATGCCACTGGAGTTTTTATAGAGATTCTGTTGAATCTGTAGATCACTTTGGGTAGTATAGACATTTTAACAATATTAGTTCTCCAATCCATGAACACGGGATTTCTTTCCATTTATTTGTATCTTCTTCAATCTCTTTCATCAGTGTTTTATAGTTTTTAGTGTACTGATCTTTCATTTCCTTGGTTAAATTTATTCCTAAGTATTTTATTCTTTTTGATGCTATTGTAAATGGGATTGTTTTCTTTTTCTTTTTCAGATAGTTTGTTTTTAGTGCATAGAAATGTAACTGATTTTTGTATATTGATTTTGTATCCTGCAATTTCACTGAATTTGTTTATTAGTTCTAACGGTTTTTTGGTGGAGCCTTTAGGGTTTTCTATATATACAATTATGTCTTCCACAAATAGAGATAATTTTACTTCTTCCTTTCCAATTTGAATGCCTTTTTATTTCTTTTTCTTGCTTGATTGCTCTGGCTAGGACTTCCAGCCCTATGTTGAATAGGAGTGTCTAGAGTGGACACCCTTGTCTTGTTCCTGATCTTACAGGAAAAGCTTTTAGCTTTTCACCATTGAATGTCATGTTAGCTGCGGGCTTGTCATATATGGACTTTATTATGTTGAAGTATGTTCCTCTGTACCTAATTTGTTGAAAGTTTTATCATGAAAGGATGTTGAATTTTATCAAATGCTTTTTCTGCATCTATTGAGTTGATCATATGATATTTATCTTTTATTCTGTTAATGTGGTGTGTCACATTTGTTGATTTGCTTATGTTGAACCATGCTTGCCCTCCAGGGATAAATCCCACTTGATCATGATGAAGGATCCTTTTAATGTGCTGCTGAATTCAGTTTGCTTGTATTTTATCAAGAATTTCTGCATCTATATTCATCAGGCCTATAGTTTTCTTTTCTTGTAGTGTCCTTATCTGGCTTTGGTATCAGGGTGTTGCTAGCCTCGTAAAATGAGTTTGGGAGTGTTCCCTCCTCTTCAATTTTTCGGAAGCGTTTGAGAAGTGGTGTTAATTCTTCTTTAAATGTTTGGTAGAATTAACCAGTGAGGTCATCTGGTCCCGGGCTTTTTCTTTGTTGGGAGTTTTGGATTACTGTTTCAATCTCCTTACTAGTAATTGGTCTGTTCAGATTTTCTATTTCTTCATGATTTATTCTTGGTAGGTTGTACATTTCTAGGAATTTATCCATTTCTTTTAGGTTACCCAATTTGTTGGTGTATAATTGTTCACAGTAGTCTCTCATGATCCTTTGTATCAGTTGTAATGTCCCCTCTTTCATTTCTGATTTTATTTGTTTGAGTCTTCTCTTTTTTTTCTTGGTTAGTCTAGCTAAATGTTTGTCAATTTCGTTTATCTTTTCAAAAAGCAACTCTTAAGTTTCATTGATCTTTTCTATTGTTTTTCTGGTTTCTATTTCATTTATTTGTGCTCTACTCTATTATATCCTTCCTTCTTCTAACTTTGAGTTTAGTCTTTTCTTTTTTCTAGAAAGTTAGGTCACCTATGTGAAATCTTTCTCTTTTCTCAGTGCAGGTGTTTTATGTTCTTCTGAAATTCTCTGCACCCAGCGCAGTGCTCGGGCCATAGCCCTCTAACAGATGTTGTTACTAAGTGAATAAATGTATGGACTTAATTCCAAAAGCCATCTGTATCCTATACAAAACTATACAAAATTTAAGAGAGTACTGTTAAACAATGGAATGACAACGATTAGACTTATTCTTAGAGCTGGATCTATCACAGGTCTTCCTGGCAGAGTGGTATATGATCTGCCACATGGGGTCATGTCGAAGTAGTATTTGAGGTCATTCCTTCAGCAAACATATATTGGGCTCCAGGCGCCGTGCTAAGTACTAGGGCGTAAAGCAATAAAACATTATCCTGCCCCGGAAGAGCACACGTTAGTCTGTTCATTTAGGACAATGGAGGAGGGATGTCAGTGAAGGGCATTCATGTCCAGGCACCCCATTTCCCAGCAGCAATGGTCCTCACGGAGACCCTGGGAGAGGACACAGGAGGGTACAGCTCCTGGGCTCTGCTCCCCCTCCAGCTGCCCTGGGCCCAGCAAGGGCAATTCCCTGCAGCATCAGGAAGGTTCCAGGGCTGATGCTTGCAGCACCCATGCCCTGGATGACTGAGATCACCTTAACTGCCATGCAAAACCCTGATGGGGTGGAGGGTCTGATAGACATTATGCCCTCCGAAGTCAGGGCAGACCCCACCTCCAGGGGACAGTGCAGACTTACGGGGAAGGAGCCTCTCGGGCATCTGCAGCGCAGAGCACTCTGTCTTCATGACAGTCCGGCAAGCCCGTCGTCCTGCTGAGGGGATAAATCCATGTGACCTTCATGCATCCTTGTTTAAAAACTGCTGATGTGTGCTCCTTTTGAGATATTCAAGATGTTGGGTGTGATTAAACTGAAGATAGATTAAGGTGAGTTACTGCTTTATTTAAACTTTAGCGTGTAGGGGTGGCCTTATAAAGGAAAGGGACTGGAAGTGCTTACAAATCCAATAGGGCAAAGAGCACGTTGTGATTCAAGAAATGATGGATTGCAGTGGAGGGTGGGATCCATTATAGGGTGCCATGAAGCAGGCATCCTGTCGAGATTCGGACGGGAGCCTGGCCAATTAAATTACCTCCTAAAGACAGTGACGCATCCCGAGTGTCCTGGAGGCACATGTAGGAAGGTGTGAGTGGCGATTAAGGTGCCAGGTGCTCCTGAGCCACCTTTTCTTTCAGGCTCTTTGAGCCTTTCCTCCTCAGACTGTGTCCCCAGCCAGTGGCTAAAGTGGTCGATAGACCAGCCTTTAAAGAGGAGACCTTTAAAGAGGGTGTTCAATCTGACACCCATTTGCCATTTTGCAAAATCTGTATCTTTAACATTCCTCCTCATGTCTGAGACACGCCAGTTCAAAAAGGTGCAGTTCTCAGCGTGGCACTCTCTCAGGATGAATCCTCCTGGGCCCCACTCCAAAAGAGGGCCAGTCACAAAGGAGAAAGAACTGGATTCGGAGAGAGAAGTTTTTCGGTCCAATTCTCCATTTCCTCATCATGTGACTTCTCTGATTGGTACCAGAAGGATAAAACTCGCTGCCTACCTAGCAGGTCACCGGACAGTGAGCCAGACCGTGCCCGTTTGGAGAGGCCTTGCCGAGCTGGGGCTCTGGAGTTCATATCTGCACTTGCTGTCGGGTCACTGTGGCGAAGACGCACCTTCTGTGTGCCTCAGTTTCTTCATTTGTGAAGTAAGGATAATAGTATCCACTTACGTCACGGTGTTCTCAGGCTTAGTGTTGTCATTTATGAAGAGAGAAGTGTAACCGGGCCCAAGGCGGAACCTCAGGCAACAGTAGCTGTTTTGCAGGTCATCACCATGACAGTGTTACCATCACTGTCCCCACTGCTCCTGTCCCAGTCACTCCAGTGCGTAGGTGGACGGCCCACTGTAGCCCACGCAGCCCTGTGTGACGGGAGGGCTGTTCCTGGGCAGAGTCTAGGCACCCTGAGCAGGCCTGCAGTTACCAGACTCTCTGGTGCCCTCTCCTGCCCGTGCCCCTCACGGAAGAGCCGCCTGGAGCTTTGTACTGTGCGGGTCATAAAACAACTCGGATGGGATTCCCTGGAAGCTGCGTGGGTCATGGCCCGGCCTGTAGAAGAAGCAGAATTCTTTCCGGATTGAAGCGACTAGGGCTCTTTCCAATTTCTGCTGTGATGGGTGAGCCTTGGTTTGTGTTTCATCATTACCCTGGCGTGTCCACGTGCACACAGCCCCTGCTCAGGCCTGGCAGGGAGACGTGTGGAGACATGGCTTCCCTTCCCATCGGGCTGGTCCAGCGAAGGGTCTCTTACTTCTCCGGGTGGAGCCCCACACCGCCCCTCCCTTCTTGTCTCGCGTTCCCCACCCTCACCTTAGCTTGATCTTCTTCATCAAGGGGTCAACGGGTTAGCGTGATCATTCCTTCACCTCTGCCAACATGTATGCGGTGCCGGCCCCCTAGCAGCGCCAGCAGCACCAGCCAGCAGCCAGGGCTGGGCGCCCCTCTGGGAGAGCACTGCCCAGGGCCTGAGGGAGAGGAGTGCAGTGGGTCCTGCCCAGTCGGGGAAACTAGATCTAGCGCCACTGAGCTAAGGGACAGAGCACAGACACCTGGTGCGTCACAGTGTGCTCTCGGCTCTGCTGGAGGTCCTGCATGTGTGCCCAGGCCTTCGCAGACCCATGGGGTGTAGCCTGTGCCAGGCACTGGTGAGGCTGGGCGGGGACAGAAGAATGTGACATAGTCCCCGTCCTTAGGGAGCTCGCAGTCTGCTGACAGATTCTCTCCTGGACCAAGTTCTGCACGGGCTCCCCTCAGTTTTCAACAAGACCTCAACTTCGGGGCTTCTGTGTCCGTCTCTGCATTGTCCAGTTGTAGCAAGAATCCTGCCAAGTTGGTATAGCTCGAGTCCCCCACCTTCACATCTACCAGAGTTCCTCGCTCCCCACGGCCCCCAGCTGATGTCTGATCCCCTGACCTGCCTCCAGCAGGAATCCCACTAGGCCAGTTTACCCAGAATCCCCACACCCTGGGCTTCCTCTCAGTCATTCCATCCACTGCCCCGCTGTTCCTTGGCTACAGATGCCCACTCGCCCCCGCTATACTTGGGGCTACGCCTAGTTCTATACTGGGGTTTCCTTTCTGCTACTTTACTCCTGAATACAATCTGTTTTTATCACCATAGCTTCTGTCCAGCTCTGTTTTCCCTTTGAGACTAGATGAGAGCGACAGACTGGTGAGCAGGTCACTTAATCGTAAGTAAAATTAAAATAGAGGTAGAATATCAAGGGTTTCAAAAGAGGTGAAAGATTGGCGAAGAGACAAACAATGACATTGAAAAGCTGGGAAACTGGAGCTAGAAATAACTCAGGCACATATTCAGCCAGAAATAGGGGTTCAGCTGAGGAGTTTCAAGAGATGCAGCTGGTGGAATGGAGGATGCCAATGGGGTCTCAGACACTGGGTGGGAGAGTTGAGGGGTGTCTCTGATGGCTGAGGGGGAATGAGAGAATTCTTGTGTGTGAACATGCCCTGTACAGGCACATAAATTAGAGGAAAAGTACCTCAACAACCGTACAGGGCTGCCTGGAAAAATGGGACTAGTCAGGGGGCTGTTATAATAATTATGGGTAAACGGTTTAGTCCATTTGGGCTGACTTGTATGATTAGAGAGGCAACGAAGCATTTCTCCTAGGGATGGAGCGAAGAGGAAATGAAGGGCGATGTGTGAGATGGGGAAGGAGATAGCAGGGAATTACTCTGAAAGACCCTTCTAAGCAACCCTTGGCCCTCCTCTCCCAAGAAGACACTCACCCCACTACTTTTGTTAATTATAAAAATGCGTCAGAATTCAGTCTTCACTAGTCAGAATGCCATCCTAGCTTCTCCCCCTCCCCTCTGCAGAACACTGATAATTGATGCTGGGGATTATGGCCAACACTTGGAAGAAGCAAATAATTCAAGTTCAATAAAATGTCACTTTTACATGTGTTCATCTGCTTTCTAATATACTGAAATCAGGAACTCGTGCAAGCAGCTGAGTTAACTCTGTTAAGATTATCCAACCAACCGACCCCCTTCCCCAAGCCGTCCCAGTCACCAAAGAGTTTACTAAACCTACTTGTAAAACTATAACCACAAAACCATTTCCCTGCTTGGTGTAAATCGTTCTCATATATAAATCAATACCTTTCCCCTTATCCTCCCTTCTATAAAGAAGACAGAGAATTCTAATTTATTTCTCTTTTCTTCTTTGCAGAAACTAATTTTTTTCTCTTTATAAAAGAAAGAGAATTCTAATTTGCTGCCTTGGAACAAGCCAAAGAACAGAACCTGAATATGGGGAGGGAACTCTGGAGATTAGAGCAAGGTGCAGCTGACCTCGTGGCACAAATCAAGCTGCAGGCCACTTAAGCTGCCAACAACAATAAATTAGGCCATTGTGCTTAAAGGGCGTTTGGAATGGCGCTGGGTGGGGCCGAGGGTCTATTAAATGAAAACCACTTAGTCCGTCACTCCTGCGGCGCGTCCTATACAAGGGGGCTTGTCGCCTGCTTTTCCTTGAAATCTCTCGTGTCCAAGCTTCCACGTTAGCATGCTGGTCATCAGAAAGGTGCCCAAGGTGGTGACAGTTCCTATTTCTCTGGTCGTTTGACAGGGGGCAGGGGTGAGGGTGATAAAGTCCAGAGAATTGCCTTTTAAGAAATAACGTTACAATTTTCTGAAGTAAGACCCGTGTGTAGTAAGAGGCGAGCTGAATGGCAAGACACATTTAGGAGGGTTGATATTATTTTCCTTTTAATCTGAGGTCATTTTGTCTGGTACTCCCTGTACCCACAGGCCAGTGATGGTTTTATTCACTAAATGACACAGTGCATAGAACAGAAATCTTGCTGTGGGATGACCCAGAAGTGAGTGAACCGCAAATGAGTTGGGGGTTTTAATAAGCTAGACAAATATGCCATACTTATATAAAGGCCTTAAAATATAGTGAAATCTTGCAGAAAATACTGTTTTTTTTTTTCCCCCAGCAAATTATCAGTATTCTGAGCTTATGGAGAAGGCTATGACCTCCCACTTCTCTTTCTTTTTCTTTCTCCCCTCTTGTCTTTCTGTGTTTTATTTCCATCCCAACTATAGGCATTTGAGGTGCCTTACAGAATAAGTCATAATTCACAGTAGGGTATTGGGAATAAAAGCAGAAGCAAGGAGCTATGAAGGAACATCAGGAGTCACCGAATTCCTAGCAATGAGTATAATTTGGCACTAAGTTGTATTCTACTAATCCTGAAAGGTGAGGTGTTTAGGGAGATTCTTGGGACAATTCCCTTTAGAGGCCTATCACACATATCTGTCCCTTCCCCCCAGTAACAACTGTAACAGAGCCTCTCCCTTTAGTCGTCAGAACGTTTGATAAATTAGGTGACGTCCACACGAGTTAAAGCAGTTGCTAACCCTGATTGTACCTTGGAGGTATGCATTTGGTCACAGGTGCCCTCTCTGCACAGTTAGCTGTTTGAATCCAAAAGAATCGTGCCAGCTCACCACCCGCAGCTCAGCCCTGAACTTCCACCTGCTCCAGCGCAGGTCCTGGGTGGAACTATCTCTGAGTCTGAGGGTGGTGGGGGTTGGCATTCAAGCTGCCTCTTTTCCTCACATCTGGTGCAAGTCTGTGGGCTCTGTGAAAGGGCGCGCTTGTTTAGAGGAATCATGACCTGTTGAGTTTTACCTTTGAGACAAGAAATTGCGTCTTTAATTAGACTACAACATGGGGGAAAAAATGAAAACACAAAGTAAAAACAGATTTATTTGCAAAAATGAACTTATTCTCGGAAGTAAAATCCACTTCTCGTAACTAAATTCCTCTCTGATGGACTTTGAGCAACATGTAGACAACGTATTCAACCCAGTTTCCCGAAAGATAGAACTGCGGTTCAGACGGATGATTCCCATATTGGTCCTTCGCAGAGGGCTGAGGTGATGACTAAGTCACAGCACAGCGGAGGGATGACTGGGGACCCAGAGCAAGCCCCTGGTTGAGTCCCCAAAGTTCCGTCCGTCACAGCATAGAATAGGAAATGCAGGGCTTCCCTGAAGGCGGGCGATGTTAGCTAAAGTTGTGGCGGATCATATATTTGTAAAGAATCGCTCTCCTGTTCTCATGTTGCAACCACCACTAACACCTTCCCCAAATGCCATTCAGTTGTGGCAAGGCAGACTGCGGAACCCCGGCCAGTAAGGGCGGCACATCGTAGCTTCAACTGAAGTTTGGATGGAGAGAGAACAAAAGAATTTGGATAGGCACAGAGGTCAAGTGAATGAAAGGAGATGTCACGCTCCGGACCCCAAACTGAAGACCCTCCACGTCCTGGCCTAAAGCCAGCCTCACCGCACATGTCCGTGGGGCCACTTCCCATCCAGCACACTGGCTCCTCATGGACTTCTGGCCATGCCCACGGCCCTGTGCCTTTCTCATGCTGGTCCACCCCTCCACCTTCTCCATCTTGTAAGGCCCTCGAAGTTTTACCCATCCAAGATCCCTTCCATGACCATTCGAACACACAGGATTTCCTCTGTTTGGACTTCTTTAGCCAGAATATTGCTGCCTCTATGTGCACATCTTCAAATTTGTTTTCTTTTTCAAAAGTCTAGTTTCTTTATTTGCATTTCTCTTTCTAGTGTACAATCTATGAGTTTCTGACAAATGCATAGTTGTGTAACCACCACCATAATCAAATGCAGAATCCATCATCCCCTCAGTTCCCTCGCACTGCCCCTTATAGTCAAATCCCCATCCTAACCTTGAACAACCACTGATCTGATCTTCATCCCTACACTTGGCCTTTTCCAGAATCATACAATATCTACCTCTCAGTCCGGCTCCTTCCACCTAGTGTGATGCATTTGAGGCCCATCCATGTTGGTGCGTGTATCAGGAATGCGCTCCTTTTTATTGCTGAGAAGTGCTCCACTGTGTGGACATACCAGTTTATCCATCCACCCATTGATGAACATTTGGGTTGTTTCCGTATTTTGGTGAGTATGAATAAAGCTGTTGTAAACATTTCATACAGGTTTCAGTGTGATCACAAGTCTGCATAGCTCTCCTGCCTCAAAGGAGGATTCTAGGCTGTGTGTTAAGTGTATGTTTAACTTTATGAGAAACTGTTAACCAGCTTCCTGAGGTGGTTTTACTATCTGCCTTCCCACCAGTGGACTGAGAGTTCCAGATGGCCCACATCCTTGCCAACGTTGATGTGATCTGTCATTTCAATTTTAGCCACTTTGGTGGGAATACAGAGGTATCTCATTGTGGTGTTAGTTTACATTTCCCTAACGACTACTGATGCTGACTGTCTTTTCATGTGTATATTTTCCACCCATATGTCTTCTTTGGTGAAGTATCTGTTCAAATTTTTGTCCATTTACAAAAATCTGGTTGTATGTTTTCTTATTGTTGAGTTTTGAGAGTTCTTTATATATTCTGGATGCTAGTTCTTTGTCAGATATGTGATTTGCAAATATTTGCTCCCAATCTTAACTTTGACTTTTCCTGTCTGTGGAGTGCTACTGGTGGACAGGTGCCAGGGGTGCTGCTAAACATCCTACATGCGTGGGACAGCCTCCTCCCCCAAACAGAATTATCCAGTCCAAAATTTCAACAGTGCATAGGTTGAGAAACCCTTGTTTAAATCTTATGGAAAATGCTAGGTTCAGACCACAAGTTCTGTCTCACCCTCTGGGGGAAGTGATTTCAGTGTCAGCTCAGTTTTCAATGCCTTTGCTCTGCTCCCTTGCTTATGTTGCCTGCGTGTACAGCTTGGAAATAAGCCTGGGACTCATACCGGCTCACACTCATAATTAGCGGATTTCCTTTTGAACTCTCTCCCCTCAGGACGTCCCCAGTATTCTCTGGATCACAGGGGCACCTTTCCTAGTCCTTTGGCTAGAAAGTTCTGATTTCTTTCAGAATCTTAGACTCATCCTCCCTCAGGTACTGTATTATAATTTTACATAGCTGGGGTGGATTTTAGGGAAAATTGGCAAGAGAAAAAAAATAAGCAGGATTCCCCCAAATTTGTTGGGGCACAGGGGCCCATTTTCCCAGTTCCCCAGCAGAGATGGGTTTTCTCTTGGCATTTTAGGAGCTTGCACCACTGCCGTGGCTCAGCTTCGTGACCGAGCTGGCCTCAGAGCAAGGTCAAGAGAGAAGAGGAGGGAGGGTCGCCTGTACATCCCCCAACACTCTCTGGCTCTCAGAGCCCCTCCAAGTCCTCCGGAAAGCGGGTCCGCTCCGAGGCACTTCTGTCCTGCTCACGGGCAGTCCTGAGACTGCCTGCAGGACAAGGCTGAGAGAGAAACCACTCAGCCCCCACCGTCCTGGTTATTCCTGGGGTCTGACTTCCCTTCCCGATCTGCCAGCTACTGCTCACTTTTCAGAGCCCTCAGATACCACCTTTTGTATTCCGTCATGGTGGGATGGACGGCTGCGGTGGACCTACTCCACCTTGGCTGGCGCACAAAGGGATTCGTTTTCCTTCTAAGGAGGAGAAAGGGAAGGAAGAAAGTGAGTCTGAGCGGTAAGTAGGTTTTCTTTGGAAGCAAGTGCACAGTGTTTTCTTTTCTCATAATACTTTGAGATGCTATGTTGGTTGGCATGAGGCATTTTTTATTTTTCTCTTCTCCCTCGATATTCTTCCTGAAGAATGGGGGTGGAGTAGGCAGCACAAGTACAGAGATGAGAGGGTAGACGTGCTGTTCAGGTTCAGAGACCGCCCAGTGTTTGTGTGTCTTCTACTTCTCTGAGCCTGTCTTGTAGTTAGCTGTGGCCGTGTGAGTGAGGTCTGGCCAGAAGCGAGTACAGCGATGAGCTGTATTACTCCCTGGCCTTGCCTGGGAACCTCCTGTGCTGTCCTTCATGCTGTCAGTCTGCTCATCACAGCTGAATGTGGAGGGTCAGCAAGGCCTCCATGGCTGCTCTGGTGGAGCCACACGTTGGAGAAACCCTGGATCCCTGAGTCACTGTGTGGAGAAGATGTGCCCGTGATGGCTGCCTGGTCCACATCAGACTGTGACATGAGCAGCAAGGAATGGATTTAAGAATTTGGGTTAAGACACTGAAATGTCTGTTATAGCAGCTAAACTTCATTATCCTAGCAGATACAGTCTTTAATGGGCAAGTGGTGTCTCCCCTGGGCTTGACCACTGAGTGAGATGTCGGACTTTTGATGAGTTACTTTCCATCTCTGGTCTTAGTTTAGCCCCTTATTAAATGGGGTATATTAATTTTACCCACTAGTATTCCTTTTTTCTTCTCACAGCAATGTTGAAGGATAAATTGAAGCAATCTCTGGAAGATTTCGAATTCTTTGGAGGAAAGAGAGTATGTAAAGACAAGGTATTATTATTATCATAATTTTGAGCACCACTCTGCCAAGTATACAGAGAAAAATTATTAATCATCCCTTAACTTTGACAGAACATAAGTATCGTTTCTGCAATTGAGATCTGCAGATAATTAAAAAGCACACTGCTTCTGCCTACCAAGTGCCTCCTTCCCTCTTGATTAACGTGGTGCCCTTGAATAGCATCACTCTCGGCATTGTGCCTGTGACAGCCGTCAGGACCTAGCCGAGGAGCCCAAGGAGCGAATCTGCTTGGGGGGAGTTCTCTCCGTCGACAGGATTTCCTGGCACAGCGTTCCAGGTAACGGCGCACACGGCCTGTCCGTGTCACTTGTTAGATGTGGTTTAATTAAGCAAGGAGTGTCACTGTGGGGAAGACTGCTCTGCCCACGTTTTGATTTGTGAGATGGTTAAAACGTTTGGAAGCTCCTTTAAGAAACCAGGTGGTAGAAATGAAGGGAGTCCTTCACCTGAGTGATCACATTAGAAGCAGCTGAGACACGCTCAGCTTTATGGAAGGCCTTCCTGGGCCCCTGCTGCCTCTAACCTTCTGTGATGGGGGGAGAGAAGAGAGCTGTGGAAGGCTGGTGCTCTGGTACGGGCCCTCGGCGCTAGCTGACCACCAGGTCCCCTGGCGAGCCCATTATATAGCCAGCTCCAGGCCCTAGCCAGAACTATGGGTCTGGATCTCGGGGGGTAAAGTAAAGAATCTGGGTTTTTCTCCTTTTATTTTTTTTAACTTTTTATTTTGATATAATTGTAGAAATTGTAAGAAGTAACGCAGAGAGAGGCCACGTGCTCTTGACATGGTTTCCCTCAATAACAACATCCTGAAAAACCATAGTAAATCTCACCACCGGGAGGTGGATGTTGATGAAAACCACCAGTCTTTTCAGATTCCTCAGGCTGCTTGATGCTCATTTGTGCTTGTGTGTTTGCTTCTGTGCAGTTTTATCACATGTGCATCCACCTCCACAGTCCAGACCGGGAGTTTCCATCACGGTGCCTGCAGCACCTAGAACATTACCAGGGACGTGATAAGGACTCCATAAATCTTTGCTGAGTGAGCCGTTCAACTTCCTGTTGACAGGCCTGTAGGACGCTCATGCCGACTCAGAGGAGTGATCAGGAAGCATTTGTCAAAATACATGAGACACCGGAGAAATCAAGTCAGGACAAAAGCTGTGAAAACTGTGTGGTGAGCAGGGTGTCGCAATGGTGGTGCTCTACTGGGGCGTGTCTGAACGTGGAATGGGGAAGAGATAAAGATGGGGCTGTCATTAAATCGTTAAATTTAAGAATACTAAAGGCGTCTTCCCTATGGCTGTAACTGCGCTGCTTCTGTTGGGTTGTGGCTGGGTGTGGTGGCGGCCAGTGGAGGTGTTCTCCTGGCACCAGGGGATGTTTAGGGACCTTGTAGGACTTAGTCTCCGCTTGCCACACTCTGGGAAAGGAGACTTCTGGGACATGTGTGAGAGGCACATTTAATCACACTGGCCTCATGTTGGTTTGTACCAAAAACAGCTGGAACTCAGGTCATAGTACAACAGAGCATGGAGTGTAGACGCCAGTGTCCTCAATGTTTTCATCGCAGTGCACTCCTTCACTTCTGCCACTGAGGGGGCGCCGGTTGCTGGTATTAGCGTGGGGGCAGCATGGGAGCAGCATGGTATTAGCGTGGCATTAGGGTGGCGGCAGTGTGGTATTAGCGTGGGGGCAACAGGGGGGCAGTGTGGTATTAGTGTGGGGACAGTGCGCTATTAGCGTGGTATTAGCATGGGGGCAGTGGATTAGCGTGGGGCAGTGTAGTATTAACATGGTATTAGCGTGGGGGCAGCGTGGTATTTAGAGACAGCTATGATGTGCTCGAAAGACTGGACTGACTTTGGAGCCAGTAGACCCAGGTTCATATCCTGGTCACACCACTCATCCCAAGATCTGAAACTCTCTGTGCATCTGTTTCCTGTGTCCCTTTCTAGCAATGACGCTCCCTTCTTTCCTGAGTAGCACTAAATGGGAGAATTTATGAAAGGGCCAGCACAGTGCCTAGTTTGTAGTTAGAAGAGTTCAACAAGTTCTTTGACTCTCAACTGACAGAAACCAAAGACCTTTCTGCCTCTCACTGCCAAGGCCCGCTTCTGACAGCCTGCGTCTGTCCCAGGGTGTTAACTACCTCGGGGGTGGTGTGTTGCAGAGCACGGGCCGCAGGCCTTCAAGGCTGCAGCGGGTAGCACTGTGCATTTGCTTAAACACACGTGTAACTGAGTCCCTCGCTGCCCCGCTTTGGTCTCAGAATGACTCACCTCCTACCCGGGGAGACAATACGCTGGTCTTGCCATGGAGGCAGCGGACATCAGGATGGGTGGGAAGGGGGTCTGAGGGATGGAGACGTTTTCACAGATGAGGATTATCGTGTAATGCACTTTTCTATGTAAATAACAATAAAAAGCTACAACAAAACCCCAGTATCACGCGGAGTTAACTGTAGAGAAGCAAAGAGGTCATGTCACACATTCTTCTTTCCCCTGAGCTGGAGGACCGACCCCGGCTGCTCTGACCCTCCCCTCCAGCCTGACCCAGACGCGTGAATGTCCCTGTGGCCTCTGCGCAGTCCCAAGGAGGCCTTACTGCACCTGCCGTTACCTGAAGGTTCCTTCAGCCCCGCCGACCTGCCTCCTGGCATGTCTCTCTTCAGAATATTGCTGGCCTGCTGGTTCCAGGTGAGCGACTGAGCGGTTTTCTTCCACTCCCTCCTAAGATCCCTTCACGATAATGCAGTGAAACGATTAACTAGGTGGAAGCAGCTGGGTGAGGAGTCATTGGAAAATGCGAGTTTTAAACACATTTCTTGACAATGGTCTGTGGGTGGAGGATTCCCTGTCGCAGCAGAGTCGTGTTCCAGCCTGGGTGAACAGGTGCGTGTGTGGGTGCCGCGAGGGAGGGCCGTGGGGGTGCAGCCAGCACAGGGTGGGGCTGAACACGGGTTAGTCGGACGTGTTTGAGACGGTTGACCCCGGTCAGTGCTGCAGTGAGGCCGCCCCTGCTCTGCTGTCAGGCCAGAGTCACCGGGAGGGTCTAGGGCAGCGTGTGTGGTTCGGGGCCCTAGACGTTGAGGGGCCTCCCTGTTCACTCCCCCAGAGCAACATTTCCGGTTGACAACCCACAAAGCTGAGCTATTAAGCCTCGTTCTTAAATGTGACTGGAAACATTTAAGAAAATCCAAAATAAACAAGCAGAATAAAAATAACCTATGAGGCACAGACAATTTAGGGCAAAAAATAATTTCAAAAACTGCAATAATTAGTGTTTTCAGAAAGATTTAAGAATATAATATAGTCATAAAACATGAATAGTTTGCTATAAGAATGGAACAACTACATCAAAAAGTCTCCTGGAAACTGGAACTATAACTGCTAAAGTTTTTAAAAAATCAATAAAAAATAATGAAGATGGAAAAAATTTCTGGAAAGTAGAACAAAAGAGAGACAGAAATTAGAAAAGATGCAGGAACCTAAAGGATCAATACAGAAGATGCAACATCCGGCTAATAGAATTCTCAGGAAAAGAAAACAGAGGAAGTGGCGTAGAGAAGTTTTCAAAGAAATAATACTAGAAAAGTTCCCAAAGGTGTAGGGGAGACACAAGTGTTCAAACTGAAAAAGGCTGCAAAGTGCTGAAAGCAGGATGAATTTTTAAAAATACTTGGATACGTTATTGTAAAAAAGCACACCCGGTTTAAAGAGATGCTAACACATTACTTAGAAAAAAAATGATTTGGCTACAAAGAAAAGCAAGATAACATGACAGCATTCCAGAGGGCAATAGAATAATGTTATTCAAGTTCTGAGAAAAAAAGTTTTCAACCTAGAATTCTGCGTGCAGACTTTTATCAATTAAGTATGATTTTCAGACATGCAGTGAACTTCAGGGTCCCAAGACCCTTTCTTGCTTTCATAAGCTTTTTTATTATAGTAAATGTACATACAGAAAAGTGCAGGAAGTGGGCAGAGCCGTGGAAGCAGTGTCCAGACGAACAGCCCAGAGCCCCACCTCCCAGGCGCTACCCCCAAGGGTAACCGCCATGCTGACCACCACCCCTGTTGTTGAGTGTCGCCAATTTTTGAATGTTATCAATCAAGCACCCTTTCTCAGAGAGTTGCCTGGGGATGTGAAATGAGGCAGCAAACAAAGAGAGAGGGAGAAACAGGTCCAAGGTACCAGGTTCCATGCTGTGGAGCAGGGAGAGGTCTGGTGGCAGCTGTGCAGCTGGCTGGACTGCACCAGTCCATACAGAAGCACACTGCCTGGGGTCCGGGAGAGAAGTTCCTGCGGGGAGAGTGCCCAGCAGACTAGGGAGCGAGCCTGAGAGGATGGAGAATGTGAGGATGTGAAAGGCAGGGAGTGAAGGAAAAACCCACTGACCCCCCAAAGCAAGGCAAGAAGTTGTGGCCCAAATGTGGAGCGGCCGGTCCGAATCAGAGCAGGGCAGAGTGACTCCTCGCCCCGACTGGGGAGGGAACAGAGGGGTTCGCAGCGCTGTCTGCGCTGCACAGGCATTTCAGGTAGAGTTGGGAGAATGGGGAAGACAGTTCGCAATCTTCTCTCTCAACGAGGAAGAGGCAGAGATTCTAGGGGAAAAAGTCCATGATAAATGCAGGGCCCAAATATGGTTCAATAAAAACCAGGGTTGGTTTTGAATGTTTGATAAAGTGTAAGAAAGAAAAATTCACTTGAGCCTGGCATTAGGACCCTCTCCTGTGAGTGGAGGGAATCCAACCCTGAGGCGGCCGCTGGCTCTGCGGTAACAGTGCTCACACCGTCCACTGATGCAGGGGGTGTGGGCAAGGCCAGGGGCCGAGGCTGCCGGCCAGGGCGATGTCCCACTTCCTGGCCTCTGGGGGGGTCCCTGTGACCAGGTGCCGTCCAGCACCTGAGTTGGACCCCACAAGGGGCCCTCCAGGTTCTGGCCCTCGCCCTGGCTGAAATGTGATGATGAGGACAGCATGGAAGTCACATGGTCAGGATGGCAGAGCTGCAGTGCCTGGGGTCCTGAGTGGCTGTTCCATGGACCAGTTTACCTTCATGTGCAGGAAACACACAGGAAACAAACGGTTGTTTGTGTCATTTTACGTTTAGGGTTTATCTGTTTCAGTGATTAGCTGCTAATTGGTTTTCAACTTTGTAGACTCTATAGACAAAGCACAGGAGACTTAATTATGAGTAAAAATAGACGGTAAGTGTTATCAACCTTAACAAAGTGAAGTGTCGCTGTCAGCGTCAGAGGGGGAAGAGGGAGCCCAGAGGAGGGCAAAGATGCCGACACCCTCACATGCATCGTGGGGAGTTAAGGGGTGTCTCCATCGCTGGGGGAGAGATTTAAGTGAATTGATTACGGCTGCAGTTAGATACGATTGAAAATACACTGGAAAACATGAATATGGCCGTATTGGTGGTAGCAGTGGTAAAGGGAGCCAAGTCCTTGTCCGTCACAGCAGGAAAATCAGCACTAGAGGTGATCAAGAACTAGTGGTTAACCTTACTGAGGGGGATGGAGGTGACCACAGAACTGAGATCACAGCCAGTTAAAGTGGTTCCCTCCGGGGAGCAGGTCTAGAGGTGGGGAGGGTGGGTTACTGGGCCCCCTCCCTCTTTCCCACTCCCTCCCTTTCTCCATTCCCCCTCCTCCCTCCCTCCCTCTCTCTCCCCATACCCTCTGTCTTCCTCTATCCTTCCTTCCACCCCTCCTCCCTGCCTCCCCCTCTTCCTTTCCTTTCCTCCATGTCTTTCTCTCTCTCACCAGCCTTCCTGTATTATTTTACATGTTAAACATGTGCATTTATTACTTTCATTAAAATTTAAAATATTTAAAGATTTGCTAAGTAAGTAAACATTAGAAATTAGGTTACTCAAGAGAACAAGAGGTTTCTTTGAATACTTGAGGGGCACTCAGTTATTAATAATTGATATGCGGCATACACACTTCTCTTACCTGTTTATTAAAGCGGGCCCCCACGTCCCTGTTCTTGGGATGTTCCTAACGTTGGTCGTCAGGGCTGTCGTCTGTCCTTGGAGACACTGCGGTTGATCGCAGAGCGTTGAGAAGAGCCGGTTTCAGCTCTTCACTCTCCCTCTCGCAGGCCTCTCCTGCCCCCCTCCAGGCCCCAGCCATCCGTCTGATTTCAGAAAGTCTAAGTGGACCTGGAAACAAATTGACGGGCTACAGAGCGGGGAGGGGTGGAAGTGGTGAGCAGTGTTTCTCGGCAGGAGGGCCAAATCAGGAGAAATGATATTTACAGATCCCTGAACAAAATTCAGAATGAAATCACATCACTGGCGCCCAGGGAGGAAGGAGGTGCAGGCTCCTTCTACGTAGCCAACCTCGCATTTGAACAGGGACAACTCCATGAAGAAGCCGCCGTGCTTGCTGGTCACCAGGACGTCGGTGTCCAGTGGCCAGACAGCTTCCCTGGCCTGTGCCGCAGCTCCGGCCCGGCCCTGCTGCGTGGCCACGTGGCCCCTCTGGCACCTGGAGGAGTGGAGGGCTGCCCTGTCGCATGTGACCCCAGCATCCTGTTGCAGGACAGTCTTCTGCGCACTCCGTGATCCCGGCTGCCAGAGCATCTCCCAGCCTGCCGCGGCCCTGGGCTCCCACAGGCCGTGAGGTGCCCCGGCCGCAGTCTCCCGAGACCCTATGTTGGCTATGCGTTGACGCCCTAGTGGACCAGGCATGCCCCAGGGGACCGCCTCATTCCAGACACAGGGCGCCTCTCCCTCTCACCACACGCACCCACGGGTCTCCCACCAGAAGGTTCTCAGAGTCGCAGCACGTTTCCCAGCAGAGGGAGAGAGCAGGGGTCTTCCTCCTGCCCCCGCCCCGCTCAGGACGTGCGTCTTGGCTGCAGGGTGGGTCTGCGTGCTCCACACGCCTCTGCCTGGGACTGATCCACGCTGGCTCGAGAAATGAAGCCCCCTCTCATGGCCTGACTTGGTGGGAATTACACTGGGCATGTGGGTGGGGGTGCTGTGCCCCCCAAAATTCGTAGGTTGAAGCCTACCTCCCAAGGTGATGGTATTTGTAGGTGAGCAGATCAGGAGGGTGGAGCCTCATGCTGGGATCGGTGCCCTTATCAAAGGGACCAGCGAGCTCCCTCGCCCCCTGCGCCATGGGGGACACCGCAAGGAGATGGCCCCCTGAGATCCAGGAAGCTGGCGCGCAGGCGCTGACTCTGCCAGGACCCTGGTCTCGGACGTCCAGCCTGGGGAACTGAGAGGAATAACTTGTTCAAGCCCGAGTCTGTGGGGATTTCTTACAGCAGCCGAGCTGACACAGACGGGTGGGGAGGGCCTTTTATCATCTGTCAAGACGTGGATGCCAGCACCTTATTTCTAGTTTATAAAAAATTACAGTGTCTTTGGAATGAGGCATAAAATCCCATTTACAATTAATTTTTTACTCAACAAGCGTGACTACGTGGCTGCTCTTATGCATCAAGGCAGATATTTTCTGGGGGGAGCAAAACGACTTATGTGCCCCCCTCTGCTGCACGCTCTTGGGGTCTCCGCTGCCCGGGAGGAACCCAGGCCGCAGGCACACCCGCCTCCAGACCGGACCTGCCGGCCTACCCCCCGTTAGCCACAGGTCTCCTGCCCGGCATCTCCCCTTCGAAGGCTGCTCCTGTCCTCCTGCCTCACTGAAGCCCACTCCCCCCCGGGCTGGCTGGAGCACCCCTTCCTCTGGAGGCTGCCCCTCGGCCCCGGGGAGGTGGCCTCTGGAACATGGAGCGCTTTCTTTGCAGGACTGAGTTCCAGATGTGGCTGCTTGTGGCCTCAGCTGAACCGTGAGCTCCTGCGAGACAGACGTTTCCTCTTCTGGACACTTCCCAATGCCACTGTGCGAGGCACAGTACGGTGACGATGGCAGCCCCGTCCTCACTGTCCTCACTCCATCCCTCGTCTCGGGGCTCTGATGTCCCGTCGGCGTCTGTTGTGTCGGCCTTCGCAAGCCAGCGGAGTTCCCTGCGGGACAACGTGGGTGTGAACCGTCACTTCAAAATCCTGTGGATTTTTCTAACAATGTAGCAAGGGCGTCACCGATCGGTAACCTGACAGAGCAGGTGGAGAAGGGGCCCTGGCCCTGGGATGCGGTTCAGGAAGAGCTGGGAGTAAGAAGAGTGTCTTGGGGGCCCCAAGGAGGGAACCGTGATCTCTCCTGGGACTTCAGGACTGAACGCAGCAAAAAAGTCTTCAGAGAAGAGGTGACATGAGATTGTCACCTGAAGGACAGGCAGCTGTCACCAGGGGAAAAAGGTGGGACACAGAAGCCTGCAAGTTTGGGCCTGTCTGGAAAGGGAGAGTGGACCCGTGGCTGGAGGAGGCGGGAGGGCAAGTGGAGGGCCTGGAGCTCCCACCAGCGTGGTCAGGGCCCACGTGCAAGGCTCCATCTGCGAAGGGTCGTGGTCTCCGCAGGCCAACTCGTGGCGTGCATGTCGGGTGAGGACGGGGGAGCTCGGACCCCGAGCAGGCCTTGGGCACTGAGTCAAAGTAGGTTTGAGGAAGAAGAGAAGTTTTCAGGAAAGTCTCTTCCTGTTGGCTGAACACGTACTTGTGCACTTGTGATTTAATTGAGAAAACTTAGACTAGGACTGCACGTGAAGGAATCTGCTGGAAACCTGCGGCTTGTGTTGCTGCAGGTGGAGTGGAAAATCGTTACTGGATGCGGTGTGCATATTTAATAAAGCTCCCTTTCTCTTCCTCTTTTAGCCTTCAACGAGTGGCCTTCCCCTGAGCACAGGAAAGTGCATACAGGGTGCATTGGAAGGTTACTTGGCTGTTGTTTTAATGGAATAGCAGAACGTGTATTTAGGCTTTAAAAATTCAAGAGGCAGAAACGAACTCTGGAAAAGCCCTGTTCTGGTTGGATTAAAGAAGCAGGAGGTTATACCCACCGTGGGGTCAGCACTGGGGCGCTGCTTGTCTCGCGCATGCAGTCTCGATGTCGGGGTGCCCTGGGGCCTTCACCAGTCATGCGTGGTCCCGCAGACACTGTCCCCGTGCCCTTCGAGCAGGGCTGGGGCACTGGTTTCACCGGCCTACATCTTCCTTCCTCCCCCAGAGGATGTGCCACCTCAGGCAGAGACCTCAGCTTCCACTCGCGTCAGCCTCTCTGCAGGGCACCTGCCTAGCGAGCCCTGGGTGCACCCCGGCTCTGCGCTCAGTGCTCAGGCTGGGACGCCCAGGCAGCATCACAAATCTTTCTGGGGTGCCTGGTCTGTGCTGGGCACTGAACTAAGTGCTCTTCATGGGATATTTTATTTACTCCCCACAGTAACGGTGTGAGATCGGTGCTACCACTGTCTCCACTACAGACGGATCCGAGGTTGCCGAGACACGGGCTAGGGGACTGGGCAGGGCCCCAGGGACTCTTCCGGGGGTGTCCTCCAGCATTAGAAGCACGTGGGTCCCCTGGCCCTGCTCTGTGATAACTCCACAGATTGCCGGGTCCTCTCAGGACGTGATTCTGCCAGTGAGAAGGTTAGTGACGGGAGGAAGGGCCTTCAGTGGGGCACGCGTGTGGGCACAGGCCCTGACTCGTGAACCGCTAGCAGATGTTTCTGTAGCCCGCGGCGCGGGATGGAGTGCCCGTTGGCATTCGGCATTTCCTGGGGGCCACAGGAGGCGGTTTGGATGCAGTGAAGTTCACCTCCCTGAATCTCACTCTCCTCCCGGCTGGCCCTGCAGGTGACGACACCCCGGTGGAGGCCTGGGTTTCTCAGCTGTAAGGGGGGCGGGTGACCGCATTTGCTCCCGCTCGCCAGTCCTGTCGTTCTGTGGTTCAGAGGACCCCGCACAGCTAAGGTGAAACCCCACCTCCTGCGTCGAGGACTGTCCCCCGTAGCACTGAGGAGCCGGGAGTGGGACAGGGACACCAGTGGGCTGGGCAGGGCCCCGGCTGGAGAGGGTCTGTGGCAGGGCGACAGCTCCCTAGACACCGATCTTCCCGTAAAGGGCGATGAGGCAATTCCTATTCCAGGGACACTTCTCGCAATAAATCCGAGTCGGGCTTTGAGAGACTGAAGCCCCTGGGAGCGAGGTTATGGGGCGACTCGACAGGCTCGGTGAAGTAAATCACCAGAACGGATGGCATTTTCCAGATGGAAAGCTAGTGGAAGGCCTGATCAGGAGAAGAATCGAGAGTCTGGCTCAGCGGGGTCTGTGAGCAGCAGGGAAAGTTGCTGACTCGATCCATCCTCTCCAAGGGCAGGGGTCAGGGGCCCGGGGTCAGAGAGCGCCCTGTGGTGATCTATGAGTGGTCCTGCAGGGCGGGAGTGCTTGGTAAGGTCCGCGCACACGGAGGCTTTGTTGAGTGCGTGTGCATTATTTATGCCGTGCTTCGTTTCACCAGGGATTCAGCTCGGCGGATGAAAACCCGCAGACAACGTGGTATAAATACAAGATGAAGCACCAGGTCTGGGAGGGGTACGTGAGAAGAAGGGGGAGGCCGGAGGAGAACGCGGCGGAACTGTCCTGTTATCTTCCTGATTACATGGTGACGATGACGCTGGCAAGTGTGTAGGAAGCATTTGTGTGTGCCTGGCCCTGTTCTAAGCACTTTACATCCATTGTCTAATTTCATCCTTGCGACGGCCCTGAGGGCTCGATATGGTTCCATCTTCGGGGGAGGCACACAGAGGCTTACACAGCTGCCGCACGCTGGGCCACACACTCGCCTGCTCCAGAGTCTGCACCACTTTCCCTCCGTAAGTGTCACCCTGTCCTACCCTCTCCAGCTAAGTGACTCAAAGAGGAAGTGCCCAAAACATGTACACCAATGAGTCACCTTTGGAATCAGGGTGAGTGTCTGGCGTGACGTTGGCTGGGATTGTGGGGGAGAACCAGGATAGCTTCCGTCCTCGAGGGCCTGCTGTTCAGTTAGTTTCCCAGCAGCCCTGGGACTGTGTGCAGTCATTACTCCTTCTGCAGTTGCGGAAACCGAGGCCCACAGATGTTCCAGGTCACATCACTGGTGAGTGGCAGAGCTGGGACTTGAGGGCATCTGGCTCTGAGGTTTATCCTGGTGGTGCCCTCCAGGGCCGCATCTGTGTGATGGAGGCTGTCTTCAGTTGGCTTCGGCCGCACATTGACAGGAGACAAGGACCCTGTGGGGAGATGGTGCCACACGCCGATGTGAAGGGCCAGTGTGGAGGCTGGTCTGCAGAAGTGGCCCCATATGGCACGTTCCCAAATGCCCACGCCATCCTCCCTTTATGGGGTGGAGCCCCCGCACTCTCCCTTTGAATCTCGGCCGGACTTAGGATTGCTTAGACCAGCAGAAAATGGTGGAAATGACACTGGGTCAGTCTGAGCGTTGGTCGTATACTGCCTCGCAGCCCTGCTTTGCTCTTGGGTCCTGGCGGCCATAGAAAAAGTCCAGTCTGTCCTGTTACAGAGGGGCTCTAGAGAATGACACCACATGGAGAGAGAGACATCCTCTAGAGGACAGACGTACTGCAGGGACAGTCCCTTTAAGTCCCTACAGAAGGAAGGGAGCCACCCGGGACCCTCCAGCCCAGTGAAGCCCCCAGTGAACACCCTGTGAAGTAAAGATGAGCCTGTCCAGTGGGCCCGGCCAAAATTCCCGACCCACAGTGTCGGGAGCGATAGTCAGTTGTCGTATTAAGCCACTACGTCTTGGAGTGGTTGTGAGAGACAGCTAACCCGCCAGCCTACCAGTGTTAGTTAACTAACAGGAGGACAGCAAGCAGATTAGTATCTGCAGGGCTGAGGCAGCAGAGCCGGGGACCAGTGGGTTGAGGTGAGCAGGTCAGAACCACGGCTAAATGTGTGTGGTCGGTTGTGGTTTCAGAGGGGAGTACAGGTTAAAACCGATCCACGGTCCTGGGAGAGTGACGGGAACTTCAGAGGAACAGCAAGAACACATCCTCTGAATGCAACGGATCAAGGGAAAGCACAGAGTCAGGCTTCCAGTTACTGTTTATCACAGAAAAGTAGAAAACCAGGCTCTGGCGGAGAGTAGACATTCCGATGAGCACTGGCATGTGCTTTCACACTGTCCCCGCTCAACCCCTCTGGCCACAGACCAAGAGGGCCTTGAGGCCGTGGGCCACTGAGTCCGCAGCTGTTGGGCAGCAGGTTCTTGGGGTGCCATTGGTGATGTAGGGCGCAAGGTGGGGAGAATATGTTTCCATTCAGTACTGCTCCGCGTTCCTGGACGTGCAGAGGGCTGGTGCCATCCTGGTTCCACCACTTCAAGGCGGCATGAAGCCGCCTTCAGGGCCCCCGGCTCCTGACGGGAACAAGAGGGAGCGAGGGCCCCTTCCTCAGTGCCAGCATCTGCTGTTCTGTGCTCTGCCGACCCCTTCCCCTGTCTTCCCTTTGTCTGATTTCACCACCTCCTTCTCCCACAGCCGCCGTCTGTTCTGACCGATGGTCACCCACAGGAAGGAGTGCCCTCAGTGCGTTCTGCCTCAAAGGCTTGTCTATTTTCTGGTGTCAGTTGAAAATCTCAGCCTTCTCTCTGCCATAGATTTTATTGTGTCTAATTCTCTACCTAATATTTCTTAACATGAGCTTTTCTCTTTATCTTTGTCTCCTTTCCTTTCCCTGACACATCTTGAAAATCTCAAAACAAATTTCTCCCTGTTTTCTGCCACCATTCGCCTGCCCCCTTCTTCCCAGTCCAGCCTGACTGCTCCTGGATGGATCCGCCCACACAGATGCCTGGCCTG
This sequence comes from Tapirus indicus, assembly GCA_031878705.1. NCBI lineage: Eukaryota > Metazoa > Chordata > Mammalia > Perissodactyla > Tapiridae > Tapirus > Tapirus indicus. The sequence goes on along the minus strand of CM062923.1, from coordinate 2,627,423 downwards.
GTCTCCTCCCAGCCCCCTGCCCCTCGCGTGGCCACCAACATGTGTCTCCATGGTGACAGGACTTGACTGCAGTGCGGGGACCATGGGAGGAATCAGGACCCCGTGTTTCTGTAAAGAACACGGAGGGAGGAGACTTTGAGCGCCGCCAGGGTGACAGAAGTTGTGCCGGGACCTAATTTATTTACTCATCTCGGCAACCGCACAAGGTAGGCATTTCATTGGCCTTTTTACGGTGGAGGAAACAGAAGCTTAGAGAGTGAAGGAGACTTGCCCGAGAGCCAAGGTCACACAGTGGCAAGGATGGCTTACGGCTCCATTCTTATTCAGGTCACTTTCCATGAAGCTCTGAGCCAGCGTAGACTTTCTCTGCTTTGGAAACTGTGAGGACCGGTTTCTGACGCACTGGACTAGCTCCCACTCCTCACCTGATGCCCTATGATGGCCACGTTTCTGCCTTTTTCCTTTGTCCAGCGATGCTGCCTCGTCGTGGCCGAGGAGTCCAAGTTTGGGTGGAATAGGTTCACGTGGTTGTGTCTCAGCAGGAAGACAGGGTGATGACCTGGCCCGTTAACTCCAAGTTAATGGTGTGATAATGGTCCCACGTTTCTCCTGGATGGCTGCAGAGGAAGTCCCAGCCATGGCAGTGGGCCACCGGCAGGGCTGGGCACGGGAGCTGTGAAGGGGTCTCTCCAGCCACGAGAAAATCTGAAGTGTGTGTGCTAGTGTGTGCATGCTACTGTGTGTATGTGTGTGCTAGCACATCTGCATGGACACGTGTATGTGCTGGGTGGTGGTGGGTGTACATGTGTGCACACGTGTGCTGCTGGAAGCACGTGAGCCCTGGGAACGAGGAGGAGAGGCAGGGCCCAGGCATGGAGGGAATGACGAGAGCCCCAGCGAAGATAATTCCCACTCAGACGTCAGCGCTGCGTCTGCTCCGAGTGGCCTTCCTCTAAGAGGACCAATTTGTTGCCTTTTCTTTTGTTCCCTCTCCCAGTGACAGCCAAACAAATAGAGACATGAGGCCTGTGGGGGCTGACCCCTGACTCTTGAGGAGGGAGCAGATTTGGCAGAGGCTGGGGGCTTCTTTTTCCTTCCTCCTCCTGGTGACAAGGCTCCAGAGTGCCTGCTCCTCCTCCCGGGCAGCGCGATGGAGCGACCTTGCCAAGGTCACGCGTCCTTTCCCTGGAGCCCCTGAAACTAGTTCGTGCCCTCAGCTGTCGGAGGGCGTTCCCAGGACTCAGATTTCGATTCCTCCTCAGGGCCACCTCGGGGCAGGGAGCATGATGTCATTGTCCTCACTGAGCTGGAAGGGAGCTGAGGTGTAAACCCCACAGGTCCTGGATCCTGGAGAAGTGGGCTTCCCCGCCACCCGCCTCCAGGCCTCCTGTCCTCTCCCAGGAAAACTGCCCTGCTGGCTGTGCTGGGAAGTGTCCCCCAAGGAGGGTGTGTGTGTGTGTGTGTGATGTGGGGCGTGTGTGGTGAGTGTGTGCACGCACGTGCGGTGTGGGAAGGAGGAGGGTCCAGGCCCGCCTCATCACCCCTCACCGTCGTGGGCCGTGTGGTCCTCACGCTCAGGCAGACACCCTCCAGGCAGGCCGCTCCAGCCAGAGCCCCGTGGAGTCCCCAGCAAGGCTGGGCAGTGGGTCGTGTCCAGTGTGGCTGCATCTCAGGGGAGGGAGTATTTTGTACTATGCTTCTTCAGCCAGTCCCGCTATCCGAAGGCAGCCACAGAACTGGCCGGGCCCCACGGGTCTCCCTGCCAATATGAGCCGCCGTCCTGAGCGGTTCTGTTCTCCTCTGAACATCAGTTTTTGAGTGAAGGCCCCAGGGAGTGAGAACAAACGCCCGGAGCCTGTGAGCCCACGGCTCCTGTGGGACCACCCTGAGTCCCTGGTCCAGGAGTGCCCCCTGCCCCGGGCCCTGCAGGTCCCTTGATGTGACTGTCGCCCTCCCTCTGCCCCACTGTGGTCAGGGTGGGAACCAGACAGATGTCCTGCCTCAGAGTCCTGCGTCCTCCTCCTTACTCACCCATCTAATAAAGCTGTGCCCTCCCCACAGGGAGCCCTGCAGCCGAGCAGCCATTCAGGCGGCTGTACTCCACACCAGCTCCTCAGGTCCTCTGGTTGGCCTCTCAAGAGAACTTTCCATAAGCAGTTGTTAGTTACATTCTCATGGTTTTCAAGTTATCAATTCAGGAAAGATCTTTTGAGGGAGTCAGTCTGAATGATGAGACTCTTACGGGGGATCTCACAAAGTGGTTCACCCCAGAAACGGTACAAGGGTGATGTCCTATAGTATATGAAGGCGGTATTTCCAGGAGGTTTCAATAAATTTGTGACTGTTGATGCAAATAATCCATAATCAATCTATAAATGAAAAGTGGGGTGAGCCAAATTTGAGGACCATATAGCCTGGGGCCTTCCTTCCCCAAGGAAGGAAGGACACCAAAGAAGTGGGGTGTACAGAGTGGTTATATACCATCAAAGAGCATATCACATATGGATGCAATGTCCTTTTTACAATAGTCACGAGATTGCCCTGTTGGCACAGCCATTGATGGGCACAGCAGGTATCAGGTCTGTTGTCTCAAGGTGGGTGGTCACAGGATGAGCACAACAATCAAATCCTAGCCTAGGGAGAAATGCTTATCCTTAAGGAAATGCCAAAGTGGGGGAAGTTGCATCCTTATCTTAAGGGCGTTTGTTCTTGTCTTTAGGACATGGTAAATGCTTAAAGCAGATATACAATGCATGTTCAAAGGCCAGTCAGGCCCTTTTGGAAAAGCAAGGTCAGGCCAAATTAGTTTTACACCAAATGGCTTCCTCATAGACTCCAGTATATCTGTTGCTTGCCGTTTATTTATCATGACTTAGAGTTGACCAGACCTGTTACCTCCTGTTATTTACAATTACTGAGACCTTTTTACTGTGTCTTGCAAGAATTTACAAGAATGATGACAACAGTAACCAACCACAGCCGTCACTGGGTGCCAGCCATGCACCAGGGACACAAGGATGAAGGAGACGTGTCCCCTGCCCAGGGAGCCCGCTGTCCAGGGGGAACGTGCCATGTGCAGTTGGCTGCTGTTTAGAAACCTCACTCTGACAGCAGCTCATCCAGAGTTGGGAGGCGTCTGTGGCCACCCAGGGGGAGACGGGGGCCCAGCTGAGGTGGGGTTATGAGGGGACCAAGGAGGGAGTGGACCAGAAGGACATTTCTGAGGATTGGTCACATCTGGCGTGGAACGTGGGGAAACGTGGTGTTGACCGATGCGTTTCTGGCCTGGGGACTCATGAAGGTGGGGAACCGAGAAGGAGAAGCAGGCTGGGGCTGCTGCTGAGCTGAGGGGCCTGTGGGGCCGAGGTCCAGCAGGTGAAATGACGTCTGGGTGTCTAGAGGCATGGCGTGTGGTCCCTGGCATGTGCAAGAGGCGAGGCACGAAGAGGAGGGGCCTGCTTCTCTGTCACCCGCGGCCTGCTTCCCAGAGGCTTCTCCTCACAACGGTGAGTGTGAACTCCTCTGGGCTCTGTGCCCGTCACCAAGGCTGGGTGGCTTTGCTCCATGGGAAACGTGCCTGAGAAGGGTAAGATGTGCTCCTCACAAACTACTGAGGAAGGAGCTTTCTTTGCATGAAGGTTGCATCGTCGAAAAGAAAAATGAAAAACTCTGTGTTTGAGTTTTTTAAAATGGTTGGTCACTAACTATGGTGATGCTCTGGGAGTGAAAAAAAATGTGTAAATGATCCTCCTTGAAGAAGCCATTTGATTTCACAGCAGGAGGCAGATCATTTGAGGGGACGTCAGAGGTGTTTCAGTGAAGGCGGCTGTGTGGGACGAGACGGGTGGTTCTGTCAGCAGGCGAGTCTGGAAACTCATCCAGGTGCTGCCGGCAGTGGGCTAGAGACAGGGAAGATGGCTGAGAGGGCTGGACTCAAGCAGCTTTGTTCTCACCGTAGACGTGGTCTCCTTGAGAAGGGGCTCATGGGGTGTCTGAAGGGGTCATTCTGGGAGAGGGACAGTTTTGAAGGTAAAACTGAAAAAGCAGCTCGAAGTTCTTGAGCCAATAACTCAAATTTATTAAGAAATTCTAGATTATGATGTTCTAGTGTTTCAGGTTTTTTCTTTTGTGAAGTGTAGTTCATTATCATCTTAAAAGTGTTCTAGAAGTCTTCCTGCTGGGGAGTGCTGGTCCCTGCCCCTTTCAGAGTCTCTCTCCTAGGAATTCAGCTGGCCCACCTTTGTGAGGCGTAAATTCTGTCGGCACCATCTGGGCAGCACACGTTCCTCTCCCCCCACTCTTCCCAGCGCTCGACATGGAGCTGCCATCTCGTGGGAGGTTACGCTCCCCACCACTCGCATTCGACCTTGAATGCAGCCTTATCACCTTGAGCCGGATAATTAACCCTCGATTTCTTCATCTGTAAAATGGGGTAATGATGACTGCAACATAGGCTGTTTGAGGTTTAAATGAAATGACGTCAATTAATGTGTGGAAAGCCCTCTGTCCTATACCTGACGTACAATAATACTCAGTACGTACTCTGTCTTGTTGTTCTTCCTGGTGTATCTGTCAGCTTTTGCTACAGTGACACTGCACATGGTGTATCCTGTGTCCCAAAGGTGGTCCTACATCTAAATCTTGCAGCACTGACCTTGTCAGAGGCAAGTCATACTAAAGAGAAAGGGGGCAATGAAGAAATCCACTGACACCGCACCCTCGACATTTTCGTGGGCGTATCCATGAGTTGGGGACCAGACCTCACCACTTCCCTCACTTCAGCCAATGGCATGATTTTCGCTCTAACTTTTTCTCTTCTCTCATAAAAGATGCATTTCACATGACAGCCAGAAAGGAAAGGAAGAGAATTATCAGTGAAGAGGAGAGCCGTTGGAGCCTGAAGATTCTGCAGAGCTCAGCATTTTCGTAAGAGCTCGTCATAATCCTATGACATCTGTGGGTTGCGTGACTTTAGCTTGATTATTATTTTCTTTTGCTGCTGGTACTGGTTGTCATCTGACAGGAGGGGCATGACAGCTGATGGGAGGGCACACAGGCTCGCTGCGCTCCTGCTGGAAAGGCTGCACCAAATGGGTAGTTTAAGGAAACCCAAAGAAGCTGGGTGTTACATTTGACCAGTTGGAGATCCTGACGTCAGCCCAGATCTGAGAAGTGAATAGGGCGGATGCCACGGGGCCAGTTCCAGGTGTGAGCATGCCGGTGAAAGGGTTGTGGGGTCTAGGAGGTCAGCGTCTCGTTCTGTGTCTCCCACAGCCCATCACAGCACAGGGTGTGTGTGTGTGTGTGTGCACGCGTGCATGTGCGTTCTGTGTGTGAATGTTTTTATGAATGAGTGTGTATGTGTGTGCAAGTTATGTGTGTGAATGTGCATGTGTGTTGTATGAATGTGTGTGTATGAGTGAGTGTGTATGTGACGTGTGTATGTGTGAGAATATGTGGGCAAATAAGTGTGTGGATTGTGTGGTTGTGCATGTATGAATGTGTGTGCATGTATGTGAAAGTGTGCGAGTGTGTGTGTGAATGCATGCAAATGTGTATGTGTGTATATTTGTGTGTGTGTGTGTGTGTGTGTGTGAATGTCTGTAGGGATGTGAATGTGTGTGCAGGGGGTGTCGTGGGAAGGGGGTTCTTTCCTCCTAACCTCAAGGCCTGAAATGGAGACCTTTGCTGTCGTCTTCAGATGAGGTTGAACAGTCATGGCAATACACTGACAGCCTTGACCGCTATCGGCTGCCCGCTTTAAATGTGTGTCCTGTAATGGCCACATCACCAACAGAGCCCTATGAGTTAATACTTTAGAAAATAAATCGTATAGTTTTCTTTTGAACAGCACGATTATCACATTGAATCAAATATTTTGTGTTAAAACATTTATTTATTAATGTAAACATTTGACATACACTGCCATGCTAAAGTCTGTTTTGGCATTTCTTGGGTTGTCGTCGAGTGTAGCCTGCAAACTTGGGGTGGCTGAGCCCCTGCAGCCGTGCCCCTGCTCCGGCCCCCAGTCTGCCCGTGCACTTCATGCCCCTTGGAGCTCTCTCATGGTTTCCTCTGGTTGGGTTCTTTCACCCGTGACCAGCGGCCCCAGCTGTCATCTATAAAATGGGAATAATAGTAAACAGCTGTGAGGACATAACGGGCTCATGAATATAGAGCACCCAGCACAGAACCTGGGAAAATGGGCTTTAAAATCAGAGAGAGCCAGGACCAGACCCTGGCGCCGACATCTCCTGGTTGTGGATCTGTAGAAAAATCCCTCACCTTCTTCCCAGCTCACTATCCCCATCTAGAGAGTGGGATGATGACCCTTCCCACAGCGTGGTTGTGAGGGTGGTGTGAATAAGTTACGTCAAACCCCGAGAGCACAGGACCCAGGACATGGCAGGTGCTCAGAGATGCCGCCTCTCTCTTCCTGGCGCAGGCAGTTTCTTCCCTCCAACCCCGTGTGAGTGGTGTCCTCTCCCACCCGGTAGGATTTCTGCTCTCCCTGCTTGTTTCAGGTTCTGGGGCGACCGCTCTCCTGGGGAGCCCTAAGTCTCGAAAGGGTCACAGATGTGTGCAGGAGCCATGCCCCTGGGGTTGGTCCCTCACTAAGGAGAATGGAAGAACACAGGTGCTCCTAGAGGAGGGTGAGACCTGAGATTCCAGATTCTCTTCTAAAATTACAATTTGATATAATATTTAAAATGCTGTTCTCAGGGTGTGATGCATTTTCGTTTCTTAAGTCTTCATCGAGGGGAAAAATAGAGAAAAAAGAAGTATAACTTGTAGCTTGACTTGTGTTTGTTTGGTAAATTGTCCTGATTTAGTTCCCAAGGAATATTCATGGTGAAAGCTGAGGAAGGATTCCCCAGTGACTGTTAATGAGTTTTTGGAACATGTAGCTGCTGGATCAAGAATAGGATCCTGTCCTCATGTCCGTCCATGTCAAGTGTCGGGGAGCCGCTGGGAGGTGACAGGCAGACGGGAGATGGGAAACGAGATGGAGCGTCAGTCTGGACTTGGTTCAGTCGCGGGCTGTTTCGACACTGACCCTACATTCCGATCGCTGTTAAAAAACAGCTTTATTGAGATATAATTTGCATATGGTAAAGTTCACCTGTTTTAGGTGTACAATTCAGTGAGTCATGGTAGGTTTATGGTTTCACACGAGCCCCAGAATCTAACTTTAGGACATTGCCATCACCCTGAAAAGCAACCCCATGCTTTTTATAGTCATTCCCCATCTGACCCTGGCCCCAAGCAATTAGCAATCTACTTTTTGTCTCTATATGTTTGCTTTTTGTTTTTTTGACATTTCATATAAATGAAATTACATAATATGTCGTCTTTTTTGTCTGGCTTCCTTTACTTCACATAGTGTTTTCAAGGTTCATCCACTGAAATGTCAGCATTTTGTTCCTTTTTATTGCCAAATAATATTCCATTAAATGAATATACCATATTTTGTTTATCAGTTCACCACTCGACGGATATTTGAGCTCTGTCCACTTTGGGGATATTGTGGATAATGCTGCTTCTGGCATTTGTGTACAGGTTTTTGTGTGGACGTATGTTTTCATTTCTCTTAGGTGTATACTTAGGAGTGGAGTTGCTGGGTCATACAATAACTATATGCTTCATATTTTAAGAAAGTGCCAAAGTGTTTTCTGAAGTCGCTGCACCATTTTTGTTCCTACCAGCAACGTGTGAGCGTTCAGTTTCTCTACATTCTTGGCAGCACTTGTGATTCTCCAACTTTTTGGATAATAGCTATCCCAGCGGGTGTGCAGTGGTATCTCATCATGGTCTTGATTTGCATTTCTCTGATGGCTGGAGATGGTGAGCGTCTCTTCATGTGCTTATTGGCCATTTGAACGCCCTCCTCGGTCAGATCTCTCTGAAAAGTTCTGTGACGTGGTGCCCTTCACACCTAGCATGGTGGACTTCCCAACTGGCTGTGGATGCAGAAAGTCTGCTGCCACCGCTCAGCCGGCTCCTTCTTTGTGACGGGGCTCCACCTGGAGCTGGTGGTGCATCTGGCTGGGATGTCCTTTAGGAAGAGGAGGCAGCGGTGGGCTTGGCTGTGCTCCTCTCTCCCACCTGGACACGTAGTGATGATTTCCCACACATGTCATCCTCTGCATTTCTTAATAGGCCTGTGAGGTAGTTAGAGTTCTCGATGATTTTGTGCGGGAGGAAACTGAAGCTTGTCCATGTTTGCTCCACAAATGTGTGGTGGGCCCAGGCCCTGACTCAGACCCCACGTTCTTCCCATCACTGTGCATCCAGAGGCCTCGTAAGAGCAAGGGTTCTAATAACTTGAGCACCTTGCTCCACGGCTCCGCCTGTGAGAGCTGGCCTTCTTTTTCTTTGTTTTGTTTTGAATATTTTTGTTGTTGTTGAAGAGATTGTCCCTGAGCTAACATCTGTGCCAATCTTCCTCTATTTTGTTGTGTGGGTCACCACCACAGCATGGCTGACAGGTGGTGTAGGTCTGCACCCGGGAACTGAACCTGGGCTGCTGAAGTGGAGTGCGCTGAACTTAACCACTAAGCCATAGGGCCGGCCCCTTGTTTTGAATATTTTTATCATGGTAAAATATGTAATAAAATTTACTATTTTAACCCTTTTTGGATGTATAGGTCAGTGGTATTAGGTATATTCACATTGTTGTGCAGCCATCACCACCGTCCATCTCCATGACTCTTCTCATCTTGCAAAACTGTCTCCATTGGACAAGTCTCCATCCCCCGCCCCCCCGCCAGCCCCTGGCATCCACCATTCTACTTTCTGTCTCTATGAATTTGACAACTCTCATCAGAACCTCACATAAGATAAATCACACAGTATCAGTTTTTTGTGACTATTACTTTTCTCAGCATAATGTCTTCAAGGTTCATCCATGTTGTAGCATGTGTTGAAATTTCCTTCCTTTTTAGAGGTAAACAATATGCTATAGTATGGATGTACCATGTTTCCTCTATCCAGTCGTTTATTCATAGACACTTGGGTTGCTTCCACCTTTCGGCCACTGTGAATAATGTTGCTGTGAACATAGGTGTGCAAATATCTCTTTGAGACCCTGCTTTCAATTCTTTGGGTGCCCAAAAGAGGAACTGCTGGATCATATGGTCATTCTATGTTTATTTTTTAGAGGAACGTCCATACTGTTTTCCACAGTGACTGCACCATTTTGCATTCCTACCAGCAGTGCACAAGGGATCCAGACCTAGCTTTCTTTTTAAAAGTGGAATTAAAAGGTCAAAACAGCCACATCCCTGGACTTAAGGTGTCCGGTCTGAGATCAGCCCTGTGAGCTCAAGGGCTCCACAGAGGACCGGTGAGTCCTCAAAGGCAAGGGGAACTGCATCCTACCATCGATAGATTCCAAGGTTCCCTGGGATGACAAGGTGGGGAGAGCATGGCAGTGTCAAACAGTGTTCAGTGCCAGCCATATCTGATCCAATTACCTATTACCATTGCATGTGGCCGATCCTAGTCATTGTCTGTCCGATTTTCACCTCCCCCCTTTTCCTTCCTAACCGAACTGCAGTTTTGTTCAGACATATGATCAAACCAGTACCTGTTCCCTGGCTGCCTGCGTCATACCTCCAGCCCCCTGACCTGCCTGCACCCGCACCTACCTCCTCCCTGGGTACTCCTGCCTCCTCTCTGCAGCAGGGCCAGGTGCTCCCACCCCAACCTCCGGGCTGGGGGAAGCCCAGGGAGGCTTGGAGGACAAATGGCTCTTGTAGGGTGTGACTTGTGGAAGATGGATTAGCAGAGTTGAAACTAGAATCACAGAGTCCTCCCTGGACTCCCTTTCAGGGCCGGCGACGAGGGGCAGGCAGCCCAGGGCAGAGCGAGGCGGTTCCCTCCTCCCGGGAAGGAGGCCGCTTTAGAAGCGCCCCACGGGACCGGCAGGGTGGGGACCCAGTGCCCCTGCCAAGACACAGTGTCTGGGGCTGTGGTGTCATCTCTGTCTCTGGAAGGAAAGGAGGGCTTAAAATCCTGCTTTGTCTCCTGAGGACTGGTCCATACTTAGTCATTTCTCCATCCTTCTGTTTAATAGGAAAGACAAACACTGTGCCAGTCCGAGCATCCCTGTGCCAGGCAGGCACAGAGCCTTCCAGAGACGCTGTTATACACTAGATCGCTCATTTAATTCAGGGTTTAAAGAGCTCCACGAAATATATAAAAGCTTACGGATCACAGTGGAGGATTTCATATTTTATTTTTCTCTCCAGATAAGGTGGGCATCGTGGGGGGAGATGGCTGACACCTCTGAGCAAACTGAAGTGGTTCCCGGGGGTCCAGCGGGCTGTGTGTGTGAAGTGGGTGCTGACTGTGCTCCGAGAGGACAGGACTTAAAGAGGCAGAGTTTGTATTTCCATTTGACTGTTTTCTCTCTATTTTCCATTTTACCAAATCCTTCATGATGCTGAGTTCCAACTGGGGGCGCACATTTTGGATCGCTAACGAGAGTGGGAACATGTGCGTGTCCCGTTGTTTTGGGGACACCAAAAGGCAGAGTCACAGACTCAGGGGCCTCCTTCTGACGGGTTCCTTGGGCCAGGCCGCAGGTCCACACACTGCCTGGGGCACATCCCCGCTCTGTCCCCAAGCACCTTAGAACCGCCACCTCGGCTGGCTGCCTGCTGCCCCATGGATCAGCTGATTTTTTGAGGTGGAATTTCCCACATGGTGGAAACAAGAAAAATAAAAAAGGGAGGGCAGGGAGAAAGGGAGTGGTTGCATTTTCTTCAAGACTTCCAAGTTAACAAGTTTCCCGCTTAACTCCCTGCTCAAGCAGAGAATGTTCGTGAAGAGAGTCATCTCTGCACCCTGAATAGGTCCTCCAAGTGCTGACCGGTCCCTGCAGCTCTAAATCTGACCTTTTGCAAAGATTCTCCTTTATTCCAATGATTGATTCTTTAATGGCATCTAATGATGATGTAAGGAAGCTGCCGGTTCGGTGCTTCAGTGCTATTGATCGCTTCTTAAAGAGCCATGAGGGCGGACCCATCTGTACACATCCCAGGACCTGAATGTCACTCCAGATTCCTGCCCCTGGCACCCAGGGCCCCCCTCCAAGGGTCCCCCTGTCCTCCCACCTCTGCCCCCTCCTCCGGGGTCCCCCTGTCCTTCTGGCTCTGCCCCCTCCCACTCACACGTCTGTGTCAGGGTGTGTCTCCAGTCTCTGTTATGTTTCCTTCTCCAGGCCTGCGTGCTGGCTCTTTCTGTACCCGAAACCCATTTCTTACCCCTCTTCATGTGTCTAAATCCTACCTGTACTCTCAAGACACATCTCAAATATCATTTCAAATGTCAGATAACAGAATGATCTTTAAAAAATATAAATCAGATCATGTCATTTTCATGCTTAAAACCTTTAATGGTTCTGATTGCACTTCCAACACACCCCGAGGGCACCCTGCATCCAGGCCCCCACGTCCCCGGCCCTCAGCTCCACCCCGCTCTCCTTTGAGCCTCAGGGTGCACACTGGCCTTTGTCCAGACTCAGGCCAGGCCTGGCTCACCCTGCGTTGGGGGCTGGGCGCTCGCTGTCTCTTTGCCGGGGCGTCTTCCCCACTTCTTCACGTGCCATCTCTGTCTCCACGTGTCCTGAGTTTCACAGGTTGTCGAGGAACCCTTCCCTGACGGCCTGCTAGAAGGCAGCCCCTGTGGAAGGCAGAACAGTGGCCCCAAAGATGCCCACGCCCCGCTCCGGCCTTGCGGAAGGCATTCTGTGGCCTCTCAGAGGGAGTGAAGGTTACAGAAGGGAAGACGGAGATCATCCTGGGTTCCGGGTGGGCCCAAGATAATACAGTACTCTGCAAAGTGGAAAGGGGGCAGGAGGGTGTGTCAGACGCCGTCAGAAGGACTCGACCTGTGTTGCTGGCTTTGAGGCTGGAGGAAGGAGCCACAAGCCCAGGGAGGCAGTTGGCCTCTGGAAGCTGCGAGCTGCCTCAGAGGGAAACAGCCCTCAGTCCCACAACCCACGAGGAAGAGAACCCATCCTCCCAGCCTCCCTCCCTCCCTCCCGAGAGGAGAGGAGAGGAGAGGAGCCCAGCCCGCCCGCACCGGGGTCCAGCCCCGTGAACCCGCGTCAGATTTCGGACCCTCGCAGCTGTGAGATGACTGAAGGACGCATTTTGTTCCAGCCGCGACGTGCGGGTGATTTGTTAGGGCGGCACGGGGAACCCACACAGTCCGTCCTGCTCTCTAATTGCATCATGGATGCTGTCTTCTTCACGGCTCTTGTCGCCGTCTGAAATGAAGTCAACGCTCTTGTGGCCTCGTCTGTCGCCCAGCCCCCTCCCAGCCCCTCACTGAGGTGGGCTCATGAGGCCCTGCGCCCCACTGAGCCCAGTGTCGAGTGCGTGCAGCAGAGACGTCCTGAGTGAGCACACAGAGAATGGCTTTTTTCTGATTTCATGATATTTAATTCTTTTAATAAAACCAATTCATTAGCATAAATACATATGATTTGTTAAACCTCTTTACAACCTCCCAAATAAATTCATGAAAGAAAAAAATTCTTTTTTTTTTTCATCAAAACCTCAATTTTTGTTCAGAAATGCAGTCACCATATCCAGGGGCTGCTCTGTGAGCTGCCTCATGGAGGGAAAGAGGGGGGTCCAGAGACCAGGTGGACACAGGCACACCCGTGGGCCAGCCCTTTGGCCTGAGGTGGGCAGACAGCCCACTGTGCTCACCTCATCTCAGGCTCAGCGGCTGAGGAGAAGGGGCCTCGTCTTGCTTCTGGCTGTGCTGGTGGAGGCTCCCCGCCCGGGGCTGTGACTCTGTCTTGGTGATCTTAGCTCCTCTGAATTCTTCATTTTTCCCTCTGGGGCCAGTAATTGCAGACCACTGGAGGTGGGTGGGCGGCTAGGAAGCTGTTTGCACTAATGAAAGTAGTTCAGACCTTTGCTCCTGGCTGCAGGTCTGCAGGAGGAGCGTGGCGGTTGCCACATCGTGGGTCCCTCCTGTAAGTGCCTCCTTTAGCGCGTCCCCTGCACCCGATATGTTTGTCCCGGCCACCCCCTCGACATCAGCTCCAGTCATGGGTTCTCTTCCCAGATCTGTCTGAGGCTGCCTGGGGAATAATTTCAGGGATAGAGTGATGTCTGGTGTCTGGATGGTCTCCACGGGGTTGAAAGAAGCAGATGGTTTGGAATTTAGGAGAGCAAGACATGGCTGCAGCATGGAGCAGAGTGCTCTGTCTTCCTGGAAACGCTGCCTGTCAGGGAAACACCAGCAAATCAAAAACCAATTCTGCAGAGGGACGATTTCTGCCTTCCAAAAGATGAAATTACAAAAGCTAAAAAACAATGTGCGCTCTGTTGAGAAAACCCAGATAAAATTGTTCTGCACAGTGTGGGTATTTTATGTGTGTTCTGCACCGTGGGAGCGTACCCATGAAGTGGTAATTACGGGCGCAGTGGCAGATGTCAGGCCCAAAAGTGTCCATTTTGCTCACTGGTGTTGCTGCGTCTGTTACGAAGCTCCACAGAGAACGGCAGCTGTCCACATGCCTGTGTCTGTGTGTGTGCAAGGCCGCTGTGTCCCCCGCGTGTCCCTGACTCCGGGGAAAGGCATCTGAACATGTCTTTATGACTTTACAGCCTCAAGGCTCTCGGTCCTGGGGTGATGAGGGCAGGATGCTCGTCCTGCCTGCCGGGGTGTCTGGGCTCTTCCATGTGGCTGGCCCTGGCCGAGTGGAGGCCACGTGCTCTTGGCCGTCCCTGCACTGAGCTCAGACCAGAGCAGCTTCCAGGGCCGACTCAGTCGTCTTTATCGTCAGCAAGTCAGCCTTTGTTTCAATAAATCACATCGGGACAGCAGCCCGTGGATATGGACCCTGATTTCCTCTCCTAGGCTGATAACAATAGACAATTGATTTCCTGTCCAAAGCTGGGTACTCCAGCGAAATTAAAAGAGTCATATCTCTAGGAAAATAATATTGTAATCTCACTCAACCCCATCTCCAGCATGAATCAAGCATTTTATGTTTCTGGTCCTCTCAAAACCTGGAGCAGCCTTTCATTTCCTCTCTGTCTGTTTGCATCCCACGGTTCCTGTAATTCAGGGTGTGATCCTCACAAGCCCTGTGTATGACCTGCACAACCTCCCTCTCTGACCTGCACAACCTCCCTCTCTGACCTGCACAATCTCCCCCTCTGACCTGCACAACCTCCCTCTCTGACCTGCATAACTTCCCTCTCTGACCTGCACAACCTCCCCCTCTGACCTGCACAATCTCCCCCTCTGACCTGCACAATCTCCCCCTCTGACCTGCGCAACCTCCCTCTCTGACCTGCACAACCTCCCCCTCTGACCTGCACAATCTCCCCCTCTGACCTGCACAACCTCCCTCTCTGACCTGTGCAACCTCCCCCTCTGACCTGCACAACCTCCCTCTCTGACCTGCACAATCGCCCTCTCTGACCTGCGCAACCTCCTTATTGAGAAGAGACAGCAGTAGCAATGTGGGTGGGCATTGGCCCATTTTACAGATGAAGGGTTTCAATAAATTTATATAATTTGGCCAGGCCAGGATCTTTAGATAGCGAGTGGAAGAGGCAGGAGGGAAACTCGGTCTTCTTGTGCAAATCCTTTGACAGTAGGACACACAACTGTCCTCCCTCCTTCCCTCCTTCCTTCCTGCTGTCTCCTAGAATTTAGGCTATGTGCAGTTCGGGGCCTTGCCTCCCTTTCACCGTGGGAGCAGTGCCGGCCCGTCTAGTCCCGGGCCCTCCGTGGTCCTTGTTGAATGAGCAGCGTGAATGAATGAATCCATCATCCATCCCCACTGCCTCAGCCTTGATGGTCACCGTAATCTTACAGACAACAGGGTCCTGACAGTGAGGGAAGAGAATAGTTGTGTTTGGATGGGGGAGAGGATCTGACGAGTCCAGAGCAGGGGTGCAGGGGTTAGGCAGAAGGTAGAAGGCAGTGTACCTGTGGGCAAGGCTGGAGGCCATAGATGGTGCTGGGCCTCTGGGGGGCGTGGGCTCCTTCCCGCCATCATCAGTGACGGAGGGCTCTGACGACCTTTCTTTTTTTTTTTTTTGGTGAGGAAGATTAGTCCTCAGCTAACATCTGTTGCCAATCTTCCTCTGTTTTATATGTGTGACACATGCCACAGCATGACTTGATGAGCGGTGGGTAGGTCTGAGCCCAGGATCCAAACCTGCAAATTCGGGGCTGCCAAAGTGGGGTACACGAACTTAACCACTATGCCACTGGGCCTGCTCCTCTGACTACCTTTCTGTAGCTCTCTGATTCCTGGGCTCTGGAGCAGGACACACCTGGGGTGAGATGCTGGGCCACCTTTGGCAAATGACGAGCTCATAGAGCTTTAGTTTCCTTATCTGTAAAGGGCTGACAGCACTGCTGAGTAGTGCTGCGATTATAATGTATGTAAAGGATCTATCATGGAATTATCCTTGTTCTAGTGTCAAGTCTTCAATTGCAAAATGAGCCGTCTTGGGTACAGATGAAGGGTTTCAATAAATTGGGTACAGAACTAAGTGCTGTGCTGGCGGGTGGGGAAATGAAGGAGGGAGGTGTTGGGGGGGGTGCCCAAGGCGCTGGAAACAAACTTCTCTCGCTCCTCCGTTTTGCTGAGGGATAGACTTTGTGTGACAGATGCTGCTGTTCAGTGATTTTTAAAAATCCTTCAAGTCCTTGCCAAGGCCATGGCTCCCTTTGCAGTCCCTGCTCTGACGGCGCCTGCACGGCACTCTCGGGATTGTTTGGGTGTCTCCTCGACTTTGGGGTCAGCATCCCATGAGATAAATCACAGCAGCACTAGATCAATTGTCAAGGTTTGGCCGACTCATTTGGGAGACTGGATTCATGTTGTGCCATTTCTTCTTCTTGTCGCAATTCTTTCTGAGGAATGTGGTGTCAGAATTTTAGTGCCTCGTATTTCCTACAGATGATGGCAGTAAGCTAACGGGGCTGCCTGTCGTGCGGTTTCATTCGCTCGCTTCCCAGCTCTTCCCGTCTTTGAAGCAGCTATGTGCATAGACGAGGTGGCGTTCCCAGCTCATCACAGCGTGCCTGCCATTTTGTGGCCCGGCACACGCTCCTTTCAGACAAAACACATTCTTTGGTATTCATGTGGCTTTTGTACTGTAATGAGGAGACTCTGTTCCTTAGGGGGAAAAATGTTTTTAATGTAAAAAAAGAAAGATGACATTTATTGGAGACATTTTAGTTTTTCTGGTTTTGTTTTCTGAAGATTCCCTTGGACTCAAGACTGAGAATGTAGAATACATATTCTTATGCCAGAAATTATTTTTGCCCCGACCTGTTTATTTTCACTTGAAGTTTGTGTAGATGCTCCATCCTATCATATTTACATGAACACAAACGGAGCTCTCTTGGCTTCTGACTCTAGGAATTGCTGCCTCTCCCAACTTCCCAGAGTTTGTATTTTACCATCCTGCATCTTCTCCCTCCTTCCACCTCCCTCCCTCTCTCTCTCAGATTAGAAACACTTTACTCCCCCAAGATTATATGTCTATTTACACTTTCTACCAGTTACTTGATTATATTTTATAACTTAACTTTGTGTCCCATCTGCCCCTTAAGTAGGTGTGGGGTGTGAGCATGTGTGGATCTCATTCACTGTCCCCCCAATTAACTAATTTCCTAATGTAATTTATTTGTTTTATTTAATATATCCTTATATAGAACTTACTATGTGTCAGGTCCTCTATTAAGGGTTTTACATATATTAATTTATTTAATCCTCACAAGAGACCCACGAGGTAGGTTCTTATGCTCACTGAAGAAGAAATTAAGGCAAAGAGAAGTTCAGTAACTTGCTCAGGGTGCCACAGCTAGTAAGAGGTGGAAGCAGGATTCTGACCACGTGGCCAAGCAGTAGTCTGGGCTCTTGACCACTGTGGGCTGCCCCTCAAATCTGAATGCCAAACTGCATTGTGTGCTAACTGCTTAGACATATTTGGGCACATTTCTGGGTCTCTGTTCCATTCCAGCAATCTCTGTGAGTAGTTTGCCCTAGAGCCTCACCCATTTATTTATTGCAGCTTTATTTCAACATGAAGTGTCCTGTGTGTGTCCAAATGGTTATTCTGTTAAAATATTTCTTTGCCTTGTCTTGCTTTTCATTATTCTAGGTGACCTTTATAATCAATTCTACATAAATAATTCTATTGGAATTTTGATTGAGTGGCGTCAGATTCACAAATTAGTTTGGTGAGAGCCTATCTCTTCCTAACATTGATCTGATCTGCAATAGACTGTGTTTACCGGTACTTCCCATCTTTTCTTACGGCTCTCTGTTGGGCTTGTGGCTTTGATCATTTGAGGCTGACATACTTTTTTAAGGTTAATTTCTAGATAGTCAATTGTACTATTGTGAATAGGATTTTTTTTCCATTTTTGCCGTTTTTTATGTTCCTATTGATGGAATTTTAAAAATTAGTATATTTTTAGATTACTTTCTTTTCAGGTAAGCAATCATGTCATGTTTGAATAATGTCAACTTTGCCCCTTCCTTTCCAATCATTTTATATATATACACACACACACACATATATATGTATATATTTAAACTTTTTCCCATTTTCTTACTTTGTTGTGGGGCAGGGAGAATGCTAGCCACAGTGGACTGTCTTGTCTCTTTCCTGGTTTCCGTGAGAACGCTACCACTGATTCACTGTTGGGTATTGGCTGTCGGCTTTGTGGTTTCAGTAGAGAGATGTATATATTTGTTTTGCTGAGCAAGATTGGCCCTGAGCCAACATCTGTGCCCATCTTCCTCTATTTTGTATGTGGGAAACTGCCACAGCATGGCTGGATGAGCGGGGCACATAGGTCTGCACCCAGGATCTGAACCAGCAAACCCTGGGCTGCTGAAGTAGAGCATGCAAACTTAATCACTATGCCACTGGGTTGGCCCTTGAGTGGATATTTTTAATCATGTCAGGAAAGTGCTCCTCTTTCTTAGCTTATTAAAATGTTTTAGGAAGTGTCTTTTCAGCATCAGTTGACACGATCATAGTACTTTTCTTTCTTGGTTTGTGCTTGTGGTGAGTAGACGTCATCGTGTAGAAGGATCCTGCTCTTGCAGTACACCTCACTTTGTTTCAGCGTATGCATCAGATGTGCTGTCTTTAGGTGACTGCTACAGTATTTCATGTATAATTTTTACATCTGTATTCATAAAGGACATCTACCTTTCATTTCCTTTTCAGCCTGTCCTTGCTCGGGTCTCTAGGATATGCTAGCTTTGGGAAACGAATTATCGGGAAGCATGCCATCTTTTTGTGTTCTCGGGAAACATTTATTGAGCATGGAGATGATCTGTTCCATAGCAGTCTGAAAACCTAGCCTGTACACTGTCTGGGGCTGGCACCTGAGAAATAATTCTTGAGTAACATTTTCAATTTCATACGTAGCTTTTTGTCTATTGCTTATTGATTCAATTATGGTGACTCATTTTCCTAGAGAAGAGAAAAACATATATTGTCTAAATATCAACATCAAGAATGAAACATATTTATTGATCTTCCCTATATAAATTGAGGAAATTGGTACATTTATTTTCTTTACCTTTCTTTCTATTCCTGTGTGTTTTTCCCCTCACATTGTCACAAGGCTGTTGATTTTTTACATTAAATGTGTTCACTTTCAAAAATTACACAATAGATGCATCTAATTTATAACAGTTATTCAGATTTGGTGATGACACCACTCTAATGCCTTTTGCCAGTGTTTTATGCCGTGACTTCCCCATCTTTGAGGGGCTTTTCCTTAATGTCTTTGTTGATGGCCCACAGTGCACTCCTGAGGAAAGGCACGTAGGAGTCAGCTCCGAAACCTTAGCTGGGTATAGAATTTGGGGTCACAAACTTCCCTTTTAACTCTGAAGTCTCTGCTTCATTGTTTTCCAGTATTTACTATTGTGGAAGGGAAATTGAGGCCAAGCTGATACTTATTTGTAAAAAGAAACCCATTTTTCTTACTGGATTTTCGAAGGAAGCTTTATTTGCAAAATTTTAAAATTTTGCTGGGTTTTGACTTGGTTATTGGAATCTTGCCATCAATTTTAACTGGCATATGAACTGTCTATTAAGTGTCCAGGTTTGTTTGTTTATTTTGAGGACATTTTCTTCTAGCACAGCTGCTGGTGCCATATGACTTCTCTTCTGTTTATTCTGATTTCTCCCACATGTATCTTGTATGTTCAGTGTCTCCCTCCTCATCACTTCTGCCTCTTTGTTTTTTTCTCATGCATCCTTGTCTAGCTTCCCAAGTCTAGCTTCCTTCCACATTATTTATTTGATTTTTCTGTAGAGTTATTTGTATCTGGTAATACTTCTGGAGGTGTTTTCAATTCCTCTGTTGCATTATTCATTGCCTTAAATTATTTCTTTAACTAAGCCTATTCCTGTTTTCTATCAATTTGGTATCTTATTAACTCATATTTCAATTCTTATTTTCTAGAGTCTACATTTTCTTTTAAGTAACAGCTTTATTGAGATATAATTCACATATCATAAAATTCACTCTTTTAAAGTGTACAATTCAGTGATTTTTTTAGTATAAATCACAGAGTTGTGCAACTTTCACCAGAAATTTCAGAACATTTTCATCACTCCAAAAAGAAACAATGTATCCATTAGCAGTCACTCCCTCTTCTCTCCTCCTCCAGCCCCTGGCAACCACTAATCCATCTTCTATTTCTATGGATTTGCTGTTCTGGACATTTCATATAAACAGAATCATACAGGATGTGGCCTTTTGTGACCGACTTCTTTCACTTGGCAATATTCTCGAGCTTCGTTCATGCTGTAGCATGTATCAGTACTTCATTCCCTTTTATTGCTGACTAGTATTCTGTTGTACGGATGGACCACATCAGTGATGGACATGCTGTTTTTACTTTTTGACCATTGTAAATATTGCCGCTATGACTATTTGTATGTATCGTGTACACTATGTGGATCAAGGTTTATGATTCTTTTGGGTATATACCTAGCAGTAGAATGGCTGGGTTATATGGTAACTCTGTCTTTAACATTTTGAGGAACTGCTAAAATATTTTCCTCAGTGGATGTACCATTTTACATTCCCACCAGCAATGTATGAGGGTCCAGTTTCTCCATGTCCTTGTCAACACTTGTTATTGTCTGTCTTTTTTATTTTAGCCATCCTAGTGGATGAGAAGTGATATCTCACTGTGGTTTGGATTTGTGTTTGTTTTGGATTTGGATTTCATTGTGGTTTGGATTTGTATTTCTTTAATGTCCAATGATGTTGAGCATCTTTTCATATGCATATTGGCCCTTTGTATATCTTCTTTGGAGAAATATGTACAGTCACTCATGGCATGATGATGTTTTGGTGGGCTGCATATGTGATGGTGGTCCCATAAGATTAGTACCATATGGCCTAGATGTGTAGTAGGATATATACCATTGAGATTTGTGTAAGTACATGCTATGATGTTTGCACAATGACAAAATGGCCTAATGACACATTTCTCAGAACATATCCCTGTCATTAAGTGACACATGACTATATTCATTCCTTTGCTCATTTTTCGGTTGAAATATTGTTTTTTTATTGTCAAGTTGTGAGAGTTATTTACATGTTCTATATACGAGCCATTTATCAGATATGTGATTTGCAAATATTTCTCCAATTTCACAGGCTGTCTTTTCACTTTTTTGATAGTGTCCTTTGAAGCATAAAAGTTTTTAATGCAGTCCCATTTATCAATTTTTAAAATCACTTACTCTTTTGGTGTTATATCTAAGAAACCATTACTCAATACAAGGTCATGAAAATTTACTCCTATAATATTTATTAGGAATTTTATAGTTTTAGTTCTTACAGTGCGATGTTATACATTTTGAGTTAAATTTTGTCTATGATGTGAAGTAGGGTCCACATTCGTTCCTTTCTATGTGGCTATCCAATTGTCCCGGCACTACCTGTTGAAAAGACCACTCTTTCCCCCACTGAATCACCTTGGTACTCAGGCAAATATCAACTGACCATAAACGTAAGGGCTTATTTTTGGACTCTCAATTCTATTCCATTGATCTACATGTCTATTCTTCTGCATTATAAAGTGTCCTTATGTGTCTCTAGTAACAATTTTTCTCTTGTTGTCTAATTTTGTCTGATATAAATGTAGCCGTTCTAGCTCTCTTTTGGTTGTTGTTTGCATCTGGCTTTTTAATTTTAATATATTTTGGAGATCTTTATGTGTTAAGATTTTACAGCTACATAGTATTCCATTTATGGCTATACCATAATTTATGTATGAAGTTTTATCTTTGAAATTTCACCACAGAGTATGACCCTTGGTTGTGGTTTTCTCTTTACAAGTGAAAAACTAGACTGATTAATGTAGGTAGTTCTCCTGGGTCTCTGCTACACTTTTGATGTCTGTTTCCCCAGGTGGCCTTTCCCTTGATGGGGGTGACCACAGCCTCTATGGGGCTGGGTAAGTTGATTGGGAGGGTGTGCTCCAGGGAGCACATGGCCTAAATGAATGTGTATCCTAGTGTATTTGAAAATACTTCCCTCCTGGACACGACTCCTCCCTCCCCACCTGGCCTCTCACCTGTCTGTTTGAAGGTGTGGGGTTCACCTAACATCTACCATTTCTCTCAGCTGCTGCACCCCTAGTAGAAGATCCACAGCTTCCTAGGTGCTTGGTTGATTTCTTTAGCTCTTTGGTTTTATCCCGGGCGATGCCGCTGCTGCCAGTGACTCTGAAGGCAGGAAGGAGTGGTTTCGGGATTGCACAGGCATTCTTTTGATTAACTGCCCAGGTTACAACCCAGTTGCCCCTGCATGCCAGCTGGAGCCCTGCCGCCCTGGTGGGGAGAAAGGCTTCCACCTTCAGGCCGTTTCTCTCAGGTGTGGTTGGAGCCATTGCTTCATCCACTCCAGCTCATCTATAGGTGCAACTTCATCTACTTTCTGTCCACCAGAAAGCCATCCAAGTGTCCAGCCTGCTCTGGCTCCCGTTCCCATTTCTTGGCTCTAGTGTGGAGTTCTTATTATCATGCAATACAATTTTGGGAGTGAACAAGGAAAATGCACAAGCCAGTTCTAACATTTTGAAAAGAGAACTTGGTGGGGCAGGGTTATTGGGAGAGACAGAGAGAAAGAGACATTTTCAGAACAGGGAATTGCTCGAACTTTGATGTCACCCAACGGAATGAGTGATTCCATTTGGGGGAAGGACAGCGGAGGGCCCTGCAGGGAGGAGTGGAAAGGATCCAAAGACAGATTGTACCCCTGTCTGGGGCTGGAACGAGGTGACACTCATGGTTAACCTTGTTTCTTGTTTAATATCCCTTACCCAGCTCCACACCATGAAAACTTTGCTCTAACTGGTAAAATACATTGTTGAATCCCAACTAATATGGGCCCTCACGTTTTCCTCTGAAAATATGGGAGTTAAATTAGTTAATTATTGTTTTTGAATTGACATGCTATTCAGGCGTTTGATTTATAACTTAATTGTACTGCTTTAGGTAACTTCCAATTTTTAACTGGATCCATTTGAATAAACTTAGTGTTCCATCTCAGTATTAGCCAAAGGAAGATGAAAAAGTAAGCTGGAGAGTTTAGTAGCTTTGTAACAATAGCATAAAATGTGGAATAATGAACTGTAAATGTGTCTAATTACATAAATAATGCATTTGTGTAATTGTCAAGTAAGGGGGTGTGCTAATGAATCAATTATTTTTAATTGTAGGATGCTTGATTGTTTCAGAAATATAATTGATTGTAATCAAGAATCAATTAAATGTTGATAGTAATTATGTTTATCAAGCTTAAATACATGACATCATTACACTATAACTGCTTCAGGAAGAAGAAACTAGAATGAGGTTGTTATAAGTGAAGGAGAAATAGCTCATATTTATGCCAACAGCTCGGCGGTGGCAGGACTGCACAGTAATGAGGTGGAGAGGAGGAGTGTGTTCTTCAGAGCTTATCAGTCAAGGCTGATGAAGGCAAGCTCCTCCAGCTGTGAGCTCATCACATCCCCAAAGCTAAGCAGGTTTCTGCCTGTGGGGAGTGTCTGGATTAGAGACTTTTAAGATAAAAAGCACAGGTGCGCGGTAGGTGTGGCACGGCCAGGCCCCCCCAGCATTGTTCTTGGTGGAAGCTGTGTTGCGTGATCCCAGATTATTTAGGCTCCTTTGAAGTGGGTGTGGCATCTGTCTTGGCCCTGCTGCGCTGCCCACATTGACTTGAGACGCTCAACTGACCCCGTTACGGTCCCCGCAGGTTGTCTGCACGTTATGGAAATGAACGTCACCCCGTGAGAAGGCGTTGAATTTCACGTCCATTCATTGTAAGCACTGGCCTGCAGCAGCCTCCGCGTCTGGGACTGTGTCTCACTCACATTTGTATTCCCAGTGCCTGCCACACAGTAGGCACTAACAAATGTCAAATAAGCAATAAAAGAATTGTTCCATGGATTTTAATAATATTAATCCAGAGGTTTGGGATCTATTGTTTAACAGGGTAAGACAGTCCTTCCCTCATGGAGCTCACAGTGAATAAAGGGGAGCAGCTTAAGCACCAAACACAGTGTCGATACGATGTCCATTGTTGAACGAATAGATTAGAGGACGCTTACGTGAACAAGGGCAAGGACACACGTGTACATGCACGCCCACAAGCACACACACACAGGTACGCACACACTCCCTGTTGGATGTGGGGTGAGCGTGGTCACAGTGAGGTGAGGTTGGTCAGAAAGAGCTTCCAAACCACGGAAGGCTCCCGTGGCCTGATTTTCATGATCTTGAACCTGCGCTCCAAGCGTGGCTGTGGCCCCAGGGAGGCGGAGGGGGGAGACCTTCAAATTCAGAACCAATTGTAGGAGTTTTGCATTTTTTATTATGTTTTTGATGAGTCTAATCTTCTATCTAATTTGCATTTCGCTACCTGGCGTAGGTAGCACCGCTTCCCAGTGGGTTTTCCCTCCAGACACACTGGCTGTGTGGTCCACGCTGGACTTCGTGTTGAAGTTCACCTGTGTTTCAGACCCTCCCTGAGCCGACTGGACTTCTGGCTCTGCTGCTCCTCCTGGTTTAGCGCCTCCTGACTGTGTGGCCTGGGGCTATGCCAGGTCCCCCCCCACCCTCCGCACCGCCGGGAGCGTCTGAGCCCCACCGTGGCTCATTAATCCGTCCCCTGGAGACTTCGCGCCTCCTGTCTCCCAGGCAGGTGTCGGGCACAGAGGAGCAAGGGCCTCTCACCCGAGGATCTCAGCGTCAGAGGGCAGGCGAGGGAGTCACGGGGAGTGTGCTGGGGTCCTGTGGGCTGGGAGCAGGCCTGCAGGGGGACTCTACTGGTGTTGGAGGGGGCAGGGCTGAGGAAGGCTTTGGGTCCCACGTGGCAGTTGGGTGTCTTGAAAGAAAGGCAGGTTTGAGAGGATGGGGGTGGGGGGCAAATGCTTAGGGCAGGGGGGCAGCAGGTGTGTTGCTCTCTCTGGGCTCTGGAGGAATGTACGAGAAGGTATGAGGCACAGCAGTCCTCCTGGGAGGGAGGGAGGGTGGCGGAGACCAGAGAGCTTGCACACGGGTTGGCGCGTGCTGGTGGAGTGTCGCTCGTCTGCACTCCTATGAGCCCAGGCATGTCACGCGAGGTCAGGGAAGGGGCAGCCAGTATCACGGGGACCTGGAGACAGGCCTGCAGGATGGGCAGGATTCGGCTGGACAGCGAGGAGGTGGGTGATGTGTTGGTGTGGGAGTGAGCGGCCTGGATTCCTGACACACAGGGGAGAGGACGAGCCTCGCCGGCCCCCTGGGTGTGTTGCCTCTGGGTAAGTGACGACACAGCAGGGCCTTGGGCAGAAGTCGACGCCATCACAGGACGCGGCAGAGAAGGACGCATACAGACATGTCAAACTCGAGGCACAATGGGTGACATGATCAGCAGAACCACACAGAGGTGTGAGGGGCCAGAGACGGGCCTTCTGTGAGGGGTAGCAGGACACACAGCTGGAAGGGCGTTGGGGACAGACCTGAGGGTGTGAGTGACCGCAAGCCAGGACATGGCCCAGAGCCAAGCGGGAGCTCTTGATGGCTTCTACGAGAGAGTGATATCATTTACTGTTGGCAGTTGTTGTTTCATATTGACACGATTTTGGAGATTTGGAGAAGAATCCATGCTTTTTAACTAAATGAACTGAATTGGCAGCAAATTCTTGAAGATCCTCCTGAAGCCTGGGAAGGCTAGGCTGGCCCCACCCGCCCACATGTACCGGGTATGTCTGGGAATTGATGTCGTGAATAATGGATGAAAACGCGTTTTTACAGGAGTAGGAAAAGGAATAACGTGCATCCTGTGAGGCTACCTGGGAAGACAGATACGTGTAAATAAAATATAAGTAAATAATAAAGAGAAGGCTGCCTAAGTCACAGCCCAGGCATGTTGTGCAGTGGGGACTGTGGGGCCACACCCCTCACTGCCAGTGAGGCCTGAGGCTGAAGCAGGACACGGGGCAGCAGGCCCCAGGGGCAGGTGTGGAGACCTGGGGCAGGGAGTGGTGGTTCTGCGGGGACTGGGGAAGTGTGTGACCAGGTTGAGGAATCACCAGCATCATGGTGTCCATCCCTGTGGTATCTCCTCTGCAGTCTGGCTGGACGTCACATGTGGAGGTTTTCTCTGGACAGTCATGGAATCCGGTTTAGTGCAGGACCCCAGCTCCTCTCTGGATGGATAGATGGGGGCAGATCTGGGGGCCCCTGAATGGTGCGCTCCAGTTGGGCTGGTCCAGGTAGGAAAGTTCTCGGGAAGGCCCGGCGGGCTCTCCTGTTCTTTCTCATTCCTCCTCGTCCCTCCTGCTTCTTCCTTACCCCTTGGTCCTCCTCTTTCCCCCTTTCATGCTCCACCTGTGGTCTGTTCTTTACCCTTTCCCCTCTTTCTTGCCTTAAAATAAGACACCGATTTAAGCAAATGGAGAGACAACCTCTGAAGTTCCAATGCTATTTCTTCAGAGTGCAGGCCTCTCCTCTGTCTTTCCTGAGCATCTCTGGCTGCCAGCCTCTCTGGTGAGGCTGCTTTACAGAGCAGGCCTCTGGGTGTCCTGGCCCTGCCCTTCACATGGCTCTCCAGGCCTGCAGAGTCAGACACAGCCATGGCTCAGCAGAGTTGTCATGATGCGATTTCACAGAGAGGCTTTCCCTTTCCTGTTATTGTGCTGCATACATTTCCAGCCACTGCTGAGAGTTGGGTGTGCTGACGCTGGTGGGGCAGGATGCAGGAATTTACAGCCAGGTCTTTCAACATGGGGCTTATTACTCTTTTGGGTAACCTCTAAGGGGAGGTGGGCCAGATGTTCCTAATGAGCGCTCTGATTTCCACAAGGGGATGTTTGCTCTCACCCTCAGCTTGACTACTAGTAAAGGATCCTATTTCAGTGAGCAGCCTGAAAACCTGCATCCCAGTCTCTTCAGAGAGTATGGTCTTGCATTCAGGCAGCCCGATCCAACATACACCAAAGGCTGATACCACAGCCCGAGGAGGACTGCCAGAGGTGGGACCTAAACCAGTGCTTCTGCTTTAAAAAATGAGGTCTCCTTTGTAATCTCAAAAACTTTCAAGCCCCCTCCCCACAATATTGCTGGTTATCTTTTAGCCCTTGTTGATTGAGGAAAAAGCATAAATAAAACTACCATGCATTGATTTATAGTTTTAACGTGGATTCATGTTTTATAAAATACAACAGCATCTACACACATTTGAAAACAATCTATTATTTAGTCTATGGCCAACTCCTGGGGTCACACAGATTCATGGAACCCTCACAATAACTCCGAAGGCCCCGAGGGTGATGTCTCTGAAATCTGTGGGCTGGAATCTGTTGCTCTAGATGCTTTGAAAGCTCTCCCTAAACTAGACCAGACCAGCAGGGAGCCTTGCATGTGGACTGCATTTTATCCACCCTCCCTTTCCCACAGAAAACCTCCTCTGCTGCGCTGTACTGTGTCGTGATGTCATTGGCCTGAGGGCCACCGCGGGAGATGGTGCCATGCAACCTGTGTGCCACGAGGAAGTTGTTGAGACGTTATTGTCGCGTGGCGCAGGCAGGCTTCTGGTTGCTTGCGATAGTAGCCTGTTCAGGCTGAGCTGGGTGAACAGGAGCTGACTAAGAAGACATGGGAGGACGTCTGCTTCCAGCTCTGGCAGAATAGCTGGACTCACCCCCCACTTTAAACAACCATAAAATTGGGCAGAATCTATGAGACAACTGTGTGCAGGTGTGGACAACAGGCAGTGCAAGACTGTGACCCCAAGAGAGGGGAAACTGATGAGGTGTGCTGCACAGTTGCCTGGGCTCTTGGCATGGTTAAAATTTCCCATTTTGGCAGAGAAAACTGGAGTCTGAGGGAGTGAGGTGATTCCACTAGGCTAAGGAGGCAAAGGTCAGAACTGAGGAAGCTGATGCACCTGGAGTCAGCAGGGCAGGGCTTGGAAGAAGAGGGAGCTGTGCAGAGGGGAGCACAGGAGTCCATGTGTGGGCTCTCCAGGAGAACTTGGTAGGGGTCTGGGCTGTGCATGCCCAGGGAGAGCACATGGGCCTACCAGGGAGTAACTGCTGTGGGGCTGAGGATGGAACAGAGATACTAGAGGTCAAGCAGTGCTAGGGGACATTTGGGCCCAAATTTGTCTATTGTCATAGACAGACACTGTTAGCACCTCATTGACACCCTGGGTAATAATCCAACAGGAATGAAGGAATAAAATACATCCCCTAGAGTAAGACCTATTCTATATCTTCCCTAACAGTGTAAAACTGAGCCCTGACAAGATCTGCAGAGGACAGAGTTTGGAGGTTGAGCCCTACCAAGTTAGAGAGCTTGGGGAAAAATAAAACTGAAAACAAAACCAAAAACAACAAAAAACAAGTCTACGTAAGTTCAAGGTGATTAGCCAGTAAATGAACTGCCTAATAGAATTTAAAAAAAAAAAACCAATCTTCAGAAGAAGATAACAGAATATAGAGTCTATATAATGTATCTTCAATAATGGTCAATGTACAAAGGAACAGGAAATTGTGACTTATGGTTTAAAAAAAAGCAATTAAAAGAAACAGACTCAAGATAGCCAAATGTTGGATTTATCTGAAAAATATTAAGCAGTTATGTAAGTATCGTTTAAAACTCCAAAGGAAAACATGTTTAAAGAATTCAGGGAAAATATGATCTTCATGAGTTCACAGGTAAGGAATCTCAGCAGAGAAATAGAAACTAGAGAAAAACAATATGGAAACTCTCTAGAACTGAAAATAATACAGTGTATGGGCTTCACATCGAATAGAAGAAGGCAGAAGAAAAATCTGTAAATGTGAAGATAAATCAATAGAATTTATCCAATTTGAAGATGAGAGAGAAAAATATTGAAGAAAAACGAACAGTTTCACATGTAATAAGAGTCTCATAAAGAGAAAAGAGTGAGAATAGGGCAGAAAAACACACTTGAGGAAATAATAGCTGAAAATCCTCTAAATTTGGTGAAAAATGTCAAATCAAATTAGAGATTCAGAAAGCTCAGCTACTCCCAAGTAGGATAAAACAGAGAAGACCACAACTATGCACATCATACTCAAATTGGTGAAAACCAAAGGTAAAGAGAAAATCTTGAAAGCAGCTTAAAAAACAAAAAACAAACAAAAAGACCTAGGGGAGGATGATGGTAAAAATGATGACCATCTTCTGATAAAATATAAAGAAGTCCAGAAAACAGTGGAAGAACACCTTTAAAATTTTGAAAGAAAAAAAAGCTGTCTATCCAGAAATTTCTATGCAGTGAAATATCTTTCAAAAATGTAAGTGAAATAAAGATATTTACAGAAAAACAGAAAACTAAGAGAATTTATCACCAGCAGACCTGCATTGCAGGAACTGTTAAAGGAAATCCTCAGACTGCAGGGAAATGAAAACGTGAAGATACAGGAATTTACAGAAAGATGAGCACCAGAACTGCAAAATAAGTGGTAAATATAAATTGTTTTCTTTTCTCATAATTTTCTTAGAAGACAACTGACTGTTTAAGACAAAAATAATAACACTTCAAGGTGAAGTTTATAAAGTATATAGAAGTAAAAGACATGAAAACCATAGTATAAAAAACAGGGAGTGGAGTGGGTAGGTAAATGGAATCACACTGTTGGAAGGGAAGTGTGAAATTTGAAGTAGAAAATGCAAAGTGTCAGATGTGAAGTGAGAAGTATGAAATACTATAATATTGAATCTAAATCTACTTTGATAATTTAAGGATGTATATTGTTCTAGAGTAACAACTAAAAATAAAGGGGAAAAGAAGCTAAGAAGCTAATAGAGGCCATAGAAAATGAAATCCTGAAAAACATTTGATGAACACAAGAGAAGGCAGGAAAGAAGCAACAGAGGGACAAAGAAATAGAAGGGACAAATTTAAACCTAACCATACAGGTAATTACATTAAATTTAATTGGACTAAATAGTCTAATTAAAAGGCAGAGATTGTCAGATTGGATGAAAAAGCAATCTCCAATTATATGCTGCTAGAAAGATGCACTTTAAAGCTGAAGACAAAATGTAAGAAAGCTGTCGTCGCTGTATTAATACCAGACAAAGGAGACTTCAAGACAAGAGATAAGAGGGCCATTTCATAATGAAGAATGGGCAATTCATCTGAGACTTAACAAACCAAAACATGCATGCGCCTAGAAACAGAGCTTCAAAATTCATGATGCAAAAAGCGACTGAAGGAAAAAATAGACATAGCCACAATAATTTCCAGAAATTTTTAACTCTGATAACATTGTTTATCTGAACAACATTGTTAACTACCTCGATCTATTTGACATTTACAGAACACCATACCCTATGACACATATTCTTTTCACGTGAACACGGAATGGTCACCAAGATACACTGGGCCATAAAAAGTTTCAGTAAATTTTTAAAGATTAATATGTAACAAAGAATGTCTTCTGACTAAAATAGAATTAAGTTTGAAATAGGTAACAATAAGATATCTAGAAAATCTTCAAACTGTTGGAAATAAAATAATATGCTTCTAAAAAGCACATGGGTCAAAGAAGTGATCACATTGGAAACTGGAAAAAAATACAAACTAAATGATAAGAAACACAACATGCCAAAATTTGTGTGAAATAGCTAAAGGAGATTAGAGGGGGAGTTTATAGATTTAAATGAATATTTTATAAAAGAACAAAGGTTAAAATCAATGATATCAGTTTCTTCCATAGCTACTGGAGAAATAACAAGTTACATCCAAATAATTAGAATTAAAAAGTAATGAATGAGGAGAAACCAATAATATAGAAATCACACAAACAGAGAAAATGAACAAAGTCAAACACTGGTTCTTTGCAAAATTGATAAATCTCCAGAAAGGAAAATAAAGAAAATAAGAAGACACAAATAACCAATGCCAGGAATGAACAAGGGAATATCACTACAGAATTGCAAATATTTTAAGTAGGAAAATATTACAACCAACTTTATGATGATAAATTTTACAACTTAGATAAAATGGAAACATTTCTGAAAAACAGAACTTAATAAACTCAGTCAAGAAGAAATTAGAAGTCTGAATAGCCCTACATTTAATAAAAACTGAAATAATCAAACACTTTTCTACAGAGAAAACACTGGACCCAGATGGTTTTATTAGTTGATTATATCAAATACTTAAGGAAAATAAAATATGACCAATGTTACACAAGCTCTTGCGGAAAGTAGAGGAAGACTGAACTTCCCAGCACGTGTTGTGAGGCCAGTATTACTCTGATATCAATGCCAGTTGAAGATAGTGGAAGAAAAACACAGACCTATATTCCCATGAAAATAAACAAAAAAATCCTTATCAAAAGTATTTTCAAATCAAATCTTGTATTATATGAAAAGGACATTATTACATCATGATTAAGGAGGGTGTGTCTCTGGAATGCAAGTTTGGTTCAACTTTAAAAAATCCATCAATGTGGGTTCCACATTGGTGGAGTAAGATCCTAACCAACCAACCCTCCTGAAATTAAAATCTGGACAAAGAAAGAAAAAAAAAGGCTACCTGAATACCCTGAAAAGCAAACAAACCAGGCAGTTTTTGGAGGGGACACAAATCTCGGCAGAAGGGACTAGCAGAGGGTGAGTAAGGAAGGCCGCAGCAGTTGTGCCCAGAAAGGTCGGAATCCCCGAGAAGCCCTTGCTCGCTGGAAGAAGCCTGTGCGAACTCACTGCTGGCGCGGGCGGCGGGGACCCCGCAGCGGCCCTGCTGTCGCCAGGCCTCTCCCCGCGGGTCCGCGTCCCGGTGGGTTCCACGTGTGGGCGGCCGCGGCGCACGGCGGCTGCTCTGGAGGCAGAGACACAGCGTCAGTTTGCTGTGAGCTCCTATGCGTCCTCGGGGGTCCAGTCCTCCGCGGAGGTTCGTCTTTGTTCTTGAGCCGGCTACACCTGGTCCCCTTCCTAACTGCTGTCCGGTGGACCCTGCCCCTCTTATCTGGACCTCCTTTTGGCTTTTTCTCTATTGTCCCTGTCCTGCTATTTTTTGATCCGACTTGCAGAAGTCGCTTGTCCGTATAGACCTTGTCCTGTCGAGTTCTCGTTGATCGGTGCTGAGAGTTGGAGCCCTCCGGTTTCTGGTGCAGACCCCTGACGCCGCCCTGGAGGGGGCGGAAGTGTTCCCGCTTGCAGCCGCTGTTCTGAGGGCTGTAGGACGCCCACGTCCTCCCTCAGCTTTTCCCTCACAGACGCTGGTGCTACGCGGCACCCGTGGGTGGGGGTGGTTTGTCCTCCTCTACTTATATTTTGGGATTTGTGGGAAAACTTTATGTAGTGGGTTCAATTATGTCCCTCAGAAAGATATGTCCAAGTCTTCAGTTCCGGTAGCTGTGAATGTGAACCTATTTGGAATAGGTTCTCTGCAGATGTAATTAACTGGGGATCTTGAGATGAGGTCACCCTGAATTTAGGGTGGGCCCGAAATCCCAAGACTGGTGTCTTTATAAAAGAGAGGAGAGGGAGACCCGACCCAGAGAGACGAAGAGGCTGGCGTGGTGCAGCTGCAAGCCACGGGCACCAAGGATGGCTGGCGGTCCCGAGGAGCTCAGAGAGGCCTGGAACGGGTTCTCCCTCAGAGCCTGCAGGAACAGCCAAGCCCGCTGATCCCTTGATTTGGGCCTTCTGGCCTCTCCGACTGTGAGGGAGCCAATCCCATTGTTTCAGCAGCCGACTGTGGGGGAACTTGGTACAGCAGCCGCGGGACACTAGTATGCGGTATCACCTGGTGTCCGTGCCTGTTCAGGCTGCTCTAATGGGACACCACAGACCGTGTGGCTTACGGACGACAGACATGTATTTCTCACAGTTCTGGAGGCTGGAAGCCCCAGATCAAGGCGCTGACAGATTTGGTGTCTGGTGAGAACCTTCTTCCTGGATCATTGATGGCGTATTCTGGCCGTGTCCTCACAAGGTGGAGGGGGGGGAGCTCTCTGGGGTCTCTGTCATAAGGGCACTACTCTCATTCTGAAGGCTCCACCCTCATGACCAAATCGTCCTCCTGAAGGCCCCACCTCCTAACACCATCACACTGGGCGTTAGGTTTCCACATAGGAATTTTGGGGAGACACAAACATTTAGTTGATGGCACCTGGTTTAATTTTAAATGTCTGTGTGGTGTTGGTCCTACTATCTAATTGCCATGTCTGTTTTTTATGTGGAGATTTGAAGAGATTGTAAAACTCTGCGGTCACTGCCACCGTCTTCCCAATTGGATTAATTCCCTTTCTGTGCGTTCTGGGTCCCTCTCCTCCACAGCCTCTGCCTCTCCATCATGTCTAGACTGAGTGCCCTATCAGCTGTCTGTGCCGTCACTGTGGGGATGACATGGTCACGGTCGTCCTGGGACTCCTTCACCACTCTCTCAGGCTGGTGGGCCTGCTCCCTGTGCCCTGTAGCTTTTGTTTGTTGGCTCATTTGTTGTTTATTTACCCTATTTTGGAGTGGAGCTCTACGTTTTTCAGTTCCTGCATGTCTGGAAATGCCTTTATTCTACAAGATGGGGTAATTTCACTGGTTTAAGAAACAGCATCAGAGGCAGTGTTCCATTGTTTTCTAGAACTAGTGCTGTTGACATTGGAGGCCTTCCTTCTCTTGTTCTTTGTACGTGACCTGTTTTCCATTCTGGAAGCTTTTAAGGTTGTTTGTTCATTTCATCTTCAAAAGCTCATCTGGTGTGGTGTGTGCCCCTCAGTCATTGTCACAGGTCCTCAGTGGGCCTTTTCAGTGGAGGAAACATTTCTTGTATTATTTCTTTGGTCCTCTTCTTCCATCTGTACTATTTTTGGTGTTTCTAACAGTTGGATATTGGACGTCCTGTGTCGGTCCTCTAACTCTTTAACATTTTCTCTGCTCTGTCTCCTCTCTACCAGATTTCCTTTCCTTTATTTTCCAATTTGTCCTTTGAAGTTTTAGTTTAACCTATCATAATTTTAATCTTAAAGAGTTGTCTCTTCTTATTCTCTTATATTCCTAGCATCTTTTTAAAAAATGAATTCAATAGTTCCCTGACCTGGAAGTATTTCTTATATATAATTTTTTCCTCCATTTTTTTTCTATTTCTTTTATATTCTGTTTCCTCCAGACTCCTTTTCCTCCTTTGTTTCTTTTGGTCTCTGCTTTGTGCTTGGCTGTCTGTTCACGTTTAGCAGTGAAGAACTTAGTAGATGGGAAGCTGTGTGTGTGACAAGGATCTGTCAACTGGTTGACTTCAGTGTCGAGTTGCAGGGGTGAGACAATGAGTGTGGTGTCTAGAGGTCCTTTCCCTCCACTCGATGACTCCCAGCAGATCCTCTGATTTCCCGAGGGGTCTAACCTGGTGCTGGCAGCTTCCCCACAAGGGTGTGGCTGAGGGTGGGTGGGGATGGGGTGGAAGCAAACTGGGGGATCGTCTTTTGGTGTGCAGTTTTAATTAATCCCCTTCCTAGAGTCCTTGCCTTACCCCACCTCTAACTGTCCCTGGTGCCCCCAGCCCGGGCCTGTGTGTTAGATTTCTCTGGGGGGTAAGTCTCCGGTGTCCTGCACCTGCTCTGTGGGTGGGCAGGAGGGAGTTTTCTGGCTGTGTGAGTTTAGAAGCCTTCCTGGGTCGTCCACTTGCTCTATGAATCTCCACTTTATTCTCTCATCTTGCTCCTCATCCCCATGACCACCAATTCCTGCTCCCTTCTGGGGAACCTGCCTCTGAGGCCTGAACTTCCTGCCCTGGTTCTTCTCCTGCTTCCTCTTCTGGTTCTTCTCCTGGTTCCCTCCCTGATCCCCTGGGCAGGAGCAGCTGAGTGTGGCTGCCTTAGCTTTGATAAGTATTTTCTATTTTCACATAATCTGTGACAGTCTTCCATCTGCTTACCATTTATATCCCATTCTCTCTGGTCTTGCATGTTTTTAACATTTAATTCCTTCATGGTTATTTTGTGGGGTCTAGGGAGGGGTGGGAGACTCGTGTGCTCAACTTGTCCTATTCACCCTACTTCTCATCGACTTTTAATTTGTTTTGCCCTGTTATATTCTGTCTTCCTGAGGCACCTCCTTAGGTCCTGGCTGGAGCAGGCCAGGAGTGTGAGTCGGCACCCCAGGGTTTTGCCAATGGTCTGTAGTCATCAGGTCTGGAGCCACCTGGGAGGTGGGTGACCCTGTTCTGCCCTTGTCCTCATCCCACCTACCTGAAAGGTTAGGTGCCTAATCCTTCAAGAGTTAAATCCCAGGGAGTACCTTCAGCTGGAAAGTAGGGCCACAGAGATGGGAGATCCCTGACTTTGACCCTGGTTCAA
Organism: Tapirus indicus; assembly: GCA_031878705.1. Classification (NCBI taxonomy): domain Eukaryota; kingdom Metazoa; phylum Chordata; class Mammalia; order Perissodactyla; family Tapiridae; genus Tapirus; species Tapirus indicus. The sequence goes on along the minus strand of CM062923.1, from coordinate 2,592,553 downwards.
GCTGGGCCTGCACCGCCAGCCTTGTGACCCACCTGAGCGGGCCAAACCCCAGCATCTGTTGTCGCAGGACCCTTGTGTGGACTCAATGTCAGGAGGGATTTTGAAAACCCTTGCATGGTGCCTAACACGCAGGTGACCTCAGCCAATTCTGGCTTCAGCTCATCGCCATGGACCAGAGGGAGGTGGGCACCCGCATGTGGCATGGAGCGAGGATGGTCTCTAGGGGCCCGGGACAGTGCTGGAGGCCAAACACACCCACACGCATGATTCCTTCTAGACCATGAGTCCCCCAATAGCAGAAGTTGTGTTGTTTCTTTTTGTGCATCAGTTTCTGCCTCTTCCTAGGATGTTGGTGAATGAGTGTGGAATTGAGCCAAGCCATGGGGAGGGGTCTTTCCACAGGGGAGATCAGAGGCCCTTGCCTTTGCTTGCCCTTCCCTCCACCTGGGCTAGGCGGTCAGCTGAGTCAGCCCACATGGGCCTGTGATGGGGCTCACCACGGTGAGGCTTGAAGGACAGCGGGGGAGAACCCCTAAACAGGGCTTGAGAAACTGTTCTAAAGTGCAGAGGGCCATGTCCCCCCGACCTTAGAGGTGCCAGGACCATGTCCCCCTGCCCTGGGGGTGCCAGGATCATGTCCCAGGCCGCATGGGTGGTTTTTCAGTTGCCCACCTATCTCCTGACAACTTTCTTAATTTGTTATAGAATTTGAGATAGGAATTAGATTCCTTATGGTGAAAAATAATGTTTATTCACCATGAAGGTTAAGAAAAATAGCCCTTGAAAAGGAATGAGCTTTTGTCAGAGGATTTTTTTTTAATGAACAGGATTATGTTTATATAATTGTGCATTTTGCATGTACATTTTTCAAAAAGGAATGAGGACTTTTCAGAGTAAAATGAAATCCTTTAATTAGAAAGTGTTTGAAAAAGCAGAATAGGAAATAATACTGCACTTCCAGCTCCGCCTGTGTCTCCTCTGTGGGCTAATAACGCGTGTGTAGATTGCTGGGTTTTCTACTGAAAATAACCTCATTGTGCAGGAGCTGTGGGCTGTGCAGCTTTGAAAGAACGAGGCTGTCAGAATGGTCTGGGTCAGGACAAAGACTCAAATGTCAGTGTGCCCCAGCTTGCACAAGCACGGCATGTCCCCAGTGGGACCCAGTGTTTCTACCAAGACCCCGTGGTCTGATGCAGATGGTCCCCAGGCCATGCTCAGGGAAGAAACGTCTGCAGTGATGATTATGAGGCTTGGAGGAGGGGCAATTGTCAAGGGATGATGGATCCTGGACTGACAGAGTGGGGTTGGTGTGGGGGGTGGCCACTCTAGACTGACTGGACCCGACAGGAAAATGAAGACCCCACAGGTGCAGTGATTCTCCACATCACTAGTTCTCAACTGGGGGCTATTTTGCCACCTTGATGATGTCTGCAGACATTTTCAATCGTCATGGCTGCAGGGAGGTACTGCTGGCATCTAAGGGACAGAGGCCAGGGATGCTGCTAAACACCCCACAGTGCACAGCATGGCCCCCATAACAGGGAACCAGTGGGTCTAAAATGTCACCACGGCCGCTGTTGGGAAATTCTGCTCTGAAGCCCAGAACTCATGCCTTTCAGTCCAGTGTCTTTGCTAGAAGTTTTTGGTTGGCTCAGAAAGCATGTATACATTTGGCTATGACTTACCTGAAAAAACTTGAGGGGCTAACAGTGCACTTCCAGGTGTAGTGCTGGTGTGGCAGACCATGTCAGAATTATTTGCAAACTGAAAAGCAGACTCTATGTCAAAGATAACCAATATCTGGCCCATGGCAGGCATTGCCCATCTTGGCACTCTTTCTCCTTCTGGCTACCGGATCGTCAAAGCATTACTCCACGCAGCCAGCTCAGTTGGGGTGGGGCTGCCATATGCAAGAAGATGCTGGTTTCCCACTCCTAGTTTACATGATATGAATTTGGGGTCACTGGAAAGTTGACCTCACCCCCCCACATGCCTCTGTATTAGCCAACCATTGATGCTTGTTATTCACCTTTCATACCTCATTCCTGTTTTAAAGGCTGTAAATATAAAAATACCCTAGGAAAGGGTCAAATGGAAGCTCTTATTAACCTTTTATTCCTTCATGTGAATGAGGTTATTGATTCCAGGCCAAATTGGTCATTGTCTGAAACCAGACAAGGCTTCCATATTGATCATTGGCCAAAAAGCTGTAAAGATTGGATAGAAGCTAGTGCCCAGTGTGGGGCAGGCTCGGTTGAGAGGAGAGTAGGAGGAGGGCCTTGAGGATCCAGGGAGGTGTGAGGCCCAGGCTGGACTCAGGGGTGGAACTTATGGCAGCCCCCGAGGGCAGTGCTTGTTCATGGTGCCTCACACGTAGGCTTGTTCTGGGGGCCCCAGGGCAGAACTAGGAAAACAACTTGAGCTTCATGGAGGCAGAGTGGAGTATAACAGGAGCTCGTTAATGGTCAACCCTGTTGGGTCTCAGGACGGGCCCACAGAGGAAGAGCTCTCCATCACAGTTGAAACCACTGAAGATGCTGGGAGGAGCAGCAAGCATTGCCTGGGTCTAGACCAGAAATTTCTCAGGATCCCTTTTCTCTGGAAGTCAATCATTCTACAAAATTGAGAATTCCAGAAGGGGGTCAAAGATTCAGTGACTTTATTGATAGGTCCTGTCAAAGTGAGTTCTAAGTCTATTCCAAATGTAACCACTCTGCACAACTCCCGCTGCTGTCCCTCGTGTCCAAGCCTTCACTGTCTCTAGTGTGGACATGGCCATGGTCCCCAGATGGCCTCCAGATGGTCTCCACTTGAGCACCTTTCCCAGCCTGTTCTCTACAGAGAAGGATAATCTTTCAAATCATATTTCCAATCATGTCGCTCTATTGCTCAGACCTTCCAGTGGCTTCCGTCACACTTCCCGTGGAATGAGTAGCCACACCATGATTTGCAAGGCCCTGTGTCAACTGCTCTACCTACCTGCTTCCTCTCGGTGTGTTCATTCCAGCCCTTCTCTGTGTTCCTCAACAATGCTGAGCCTGTTCGTACCTTAGATCTTCCTCCTGCTGTTGCCTCTGCTGGAAAGTTCTCTCCCATCTGTGCACAGCTTATTTCTCCAGTTCATTTGAACCTCTACTCGACTTCACCTCTGTGGAGAGGTGTTCCATCTCAAATATCTGTAATTCTCCTAACTCTTACCCTCTTTTATCTTCCCAGCACTGAAATTACATTATTTATTTGATTGCTTTCTGTTATCTAGTTCCCCACTAAACCATAAGCCCCATGTCAGCTTTGGGAACTTCGTCTTTTTCATCTGTAGTCCTAGTGACCAGGGCAGGGCCTGGCGCACAGTAACACTAAGTAAACATTTGTTAAATAAATGACTGAATTATCAGCAGAGGGACAAGGAAAAGAGATACTTAAATTAACTTAAAGAATAAAATTTAGTTAATAAATTTAATAAAAGAAAATAATAAAACTTCATCAATAAGTCTAATCACATAAAATAAGTTTTGTCAAAATGCTGAGACAGGTGGGGGTCCTCAGCAGATGCTTTGTTACCAGAAGTTAAATCAATCTCAGAATGGTAGACCTGGAGGAAAGGGCTGGAGGGCCCCCTAAGTGGTTTGGACTCCCCCCATTTTATGAGAACAGAATGCATAGAGGTGACGTGGCCTGGAGCAATTACTTGGTGCTCCAAGAATAAGGGAGTCGCTCCCAGAGAGACGGGAAGTTTATGGGGGGGCTTTCAGTCACTGTTGACAGGTAAGAGGATAACAACTCTTGGAGGCAGATTTGGCAATATTTCATGAAGGCACCCCAGTCCTTATCCTCTAGCTTTATACCCCCTGGGGAAACTCTTACACATGTGCATAGAATTGTGTATCGCAGAATTGCTTATAATCACGAAAAACAAAACAATCTAAATGGCCACTGATAGGTAAATGAATAAATTGTGATACACTGAGAGATTAGTTTTATAGTATTTAAAGTGAATGAACCTAAATTCTCCCTCTCTCTCTATGTGTTTGTGTGTATAAATGTGGAATAATTGCAATAATCTAATGATGAACCAAGAAAGCTAGTCACAGAACTCTTCCCACAGCATGCTGATGTGCACATGCAGTAATAGTATAAAAATATGTTTGGAATGATAAATGCCAAATTCAGGACAGTGGTTAATTCTGAGGAATGGAGGGTTAGGGACACTTAGAGGTAAATATGGGCCTTCAATTTTATCACTGATGTTTAGATTTTTTTTTTAATTAAAGCATATATGGCAAAATGTTGCCGCATGACAGAGCTGCATGGAGGATACTTGGGTGTTTTCTATTCATTGTCTTTACATTTCTGCATTTGTTTAATTCTTCATAATCTTGTGAGTGATTTTTTTTTTTTTTTTTTTGTGGGGAAGACCAGCCCTGAGCTAACATCCGTTGCCAAGCCTCCCCTTTTTGCTGAGGAAGACTGGCCCTGGGCTAACATCAATGCCCATCTTCCTCCACTTTATACGGGACGCCGCCACGGCATGGCTGACAGGCAGTGCGTCCGCGGGCGCCTGGGATCCGAACTCGCGAACCCCGGGCTGCCAAGCGCGGACTAAACCGCTGCGCCACCGGGCAGCCCCTTGTGAGTGAATTTTTAATGGGCTGAAATAAGTGGGGTACAAGCAGGAAACAGTATTTTTTTTCTCTGTGGATTTTTTCAGTAGCTCTCTGATTGGTTCTCTTTCCTCTAGTTGAACTCCCAGGCTGATCTCACAGTTCCTGGGTTGCTTGTGATTTCATAGATGAGTCCTGTCCTGATAAATACCTCTCGCTTTCAAGGATTTAAAGGTCTAGTCCAGTCTAAATCTCAGTCTCACATTCAATTCAAAGTTTTTCTCTTCCCAGGCTGCCGTGTGGCTGGAGTCCTCCAGCAGGAAGGGAGCTTCTCTCAGGCTTTCTCCTTTCCTTCCCCTTCCTGCTATTCTGGATGATGGGGGATTAGAGAGCAAAATGGCAAGAAGTTGTTTTAATGTGGCTGAGCCTGCTGTTGGAGTCTTTTGGCCAATAGAGCTGATCATTGCTGGAGTCAGGGAGGGTGTCAGGGATGCTCCAGACAGACTCACGTCTTCAGGATCTCCTGGAGAGGAGCAGACCCTAGTCTTAGTGCTCACACATGTCCCCACACTGCAGGGATACAGACAGTCTTCTCTAGGATCTCTCCCACCGTGCTTGCCCTGCTGGCGAGGCTGAAGTGGGCCTGTAGATTTCTGTGGTTCAGCATGCACTCAGCAGGGAGTGAGAAGCCAGTCACCCCTCTTCCAGGTGCCCCCAGTTCCTCCTAGAGTCCTCATTGCTTGACTTGCAGGAGATGGGGGCACCCATCCCTCTCTCCTCCACAGAAAGGAGAGGGAAAAGCCCCAGTATTCTTCTGTAAGGACTGTCTACTCAGGTGGACTCTCTCTGGCTGCCACCAATACTCCTACTTCTAAGAACTCCTTTTGAATTTCTGTTTTCTCTTTATATGGTCTGGTTGAGATGGTGGGTTGAGAGTAGCTGGACCTGTTCTTCTGCTTTTTAGTAAGTCCAAAATTCAAGACCACAAGCAAATTTCTGTTCAATATCTTGTGACAAAGAGAAAAAATAGAGTTGATTAAAGCTTGTCTGTGTGAAGTGGATGAGAATGTTAGGGCAGGTATCCATGGCAATGAAAATAGCCGGGAAAGCCTTTGGGCTTCAGAAAAAAATGAATTCAGTATTTTATAATACATGTTGAAATTAGTAATGAGAGGCCCAATTAATCCTGAGAAGATAATTCCACTTTTAACCATTGGACACACGGTATTCGTTACTTAAAATGTTCATTTTTATTTCTAACTATGTGATATTTTCACATAAACTTATTTAGGTTTTCAAGGTGCACTGGTAAAGAGATTGTGTATTACAATTTTGCCATTTTTAGGTAAATATGGTGTCAGTAACCCTAACTGTAAGGTGCAGTCTTAAAAACTCACAGTGATCCATGTGGTGGTATTTACCCAAGTGTAAATGCATGGTTAGTTGGACAAATACCTGTTTCTCTACCCAGAGACACCCAATCCAATGGCTTAAGCTGGAACTGGTGATTTCTTTTCACTACCTCAATTTCATATTTTTCCTACCTGCTGTTGGCCCTCTCCCCAAGTTCCCTTGCCACAGGGTAATGTAATTCCTTAGGAATCCTAGTGCCATGTATCCAAGATCCAGCCTGCCTTACTTGAGGATCAGTTTTACTTCTTAACTTCCTTCTTGTTAAAAGTTTTCCCTGGACTGAATAAGATTGAGAATAAAGCAAAGATATCCACTTTCACCACTCTTATACAACACAGTACTGGAAGTTCTAGCCAGTGTGATAAGACAAGAAAAAGGAATAAAAGGCATACAGATCACAAAGGAAGAAATAATGCAGATGACATGATTGTCTACACAGAAAACATTGCAGAATCTACCAAAAAAAAAAAAAAAACCCAAAACTCTTAGACCTAATAAACGAGTTCAGCAAGATAGCAGGATAAAAGATCAACATGTAAAAATCCATCACATTTCTATATACCAACAATAAACATGTGGAAATCAAAACTAAAAACACATTACTATTAACAATCTCTTGAAAGAAAATGAAATACTTAAGTATATATCTAACAAAACATATACAGGATCTATATGCTGAAAATTTCAAAATGCTGATAAAAGAAATAAAGTAAAACCTAAATATAATGGAAAACATACCATATTAATGGATTGGGAGATTCAATGCAATAAAGGTGTTGATTCTGCACAAATTGATCTATAGGTTTAACACTTTTTATCAAATTTCCAGCAAAGTTTTTTTTGTAGATATAGACAAGCTTATTCTAAAATGTATATGCAAAAGCAAAAGATCTATAAGCTATAACAATTTTGAAAAACAATAAGAAGGAGGAATTACTCTACCTGATTTTTTTTTTTTTTTTTTTTTTTTTGTGAGGAAGACCAGCCTTGAGCTAACATCCGTTACCAATCCTCCTCTTTTTGCTGAGGAAGACTGGCCCTGGGCTAACATCTGTGCCCATCTTCCTCCACTTTATATGGGACGCCGCCACAGCGTGGCTGACATGCAGCACGTCGGCGGGCGCCTGGGATCCGAACCGGCGAACCCCAGGCTGCCAAGCGTGGACGAAACCACTACGCCACTGGGTGGCCCCTCTACCTGATATTAAGACTTACTTTATAGCTATAGTTATCAAGACTGTGTGGTACTGGCAGAGCCATAGACACAAGATCAATGGAACAGAATAGAGACGTCAGAAATAGACCCACAAATACGCCCAACTAGATTTTTTGTTATTGAGGTGAAATTCACATAACAAAAAATTTATCATTTTAAAGTGGACAATTCAGTGGCATTTAGTACATTGAAAAGGTTGTGCAACATCTACCTCTATCTACTTCCAAAACATTTTAATTACCCCAAAATAAAATTTGTACCCATTTCCCCCAGGCTCTGGCAGCCAGCAATTTGCTTTCTGTCTCCATGGATTTACCTATTCTAAATATTTCATATAAATAGAATCATACAATTTGCAACCTTTTGTGTTTGGCTTCTTACACTTAGCACACATTTTTGAGGTTCACCCGTGTTGTAGTATGTATCAGAACTTCATTCCTTTTTATTGCTGAATAATATTCCATTGTAGGGACATACCACTATTTGCTTGTCCCTTCATCCTCTGATGGACATTTGGGTTGTTCCCACCCTTTGATTGTTGTAAGTAGTGCTGTCATGAACACTCTTGTACCAGTTTTTGTTTGAACACCTGTTTTTAATTCCTTTGTGTATACACTTAGGAGTTGAATTGCTTGGTCGTAAGATAATTCTATGTTTTACTTTTTGTGGAACTGCCAAACTGTTTTGCATAGTGTCTGAATCGTTTTAAATTATCACCAGCAGTGTGTGAGAATTCCAATTTATCCACATCCTTGCCAACAATTGTTTTTGATATTTTTGATTACAGCCGTCTTTGTGGGAGTGAAGTGGTATCTCATTGTGATTTTGATTTGCACTTTCCCTAATGACGAGTGATGTTGAGCATCTTTGCATATACTCCCGTTATATGTATGTTGGTATGCTTGATGGTGTCCCACAGGTCTCTTAGGCACCGTTCATTTCTCTTCATTCTTTTTTTCTTTCTGCTTCTCGGACTGGATCATGTCAATTAACCTATCTTCAAGTTTCTGCCTGTACATATGTGCACATCAATTCCTGTCCTTTTTACCTCCAGAATTTCTATTTGGTTCCTTTTTGCAATTTCTATCTCTTTATTGCATGCCCTATTTGATAAGATGTCATTTTCCTGGTTTCCTTTAATTCTTTTTCCACAGTTTTCTTTAGCTCTTTTAGCTCATTTAAGACAGTTGAATTAGTCTTTGTCTAGTAACTGCAATGTCTTGCAGGGACACTTGTCTATTAATTTCTTATTTTCCTATGAATGGGCTATACTTTCTTGTTTCTTTGCAAAAAATTTATAATTTTATTTTCTTGAAACCTGGACATTTTGTATATTATAATGTGTCGACTCTGGAAGTTACACATCCCCTTTCCTCCAGCCAGGGTTTATTGCTCTTGTTTGGATTGTTTGATTTAGTGACTTTTCCTAAATATGTTTTTGTAAAGACTGTATACTCTGTCGTGTGTGGCTACTGAAGCCTCTGTTCCACTCTCTTAGTGGTCTATGAGTGATTTGGCAGAGAGCTTCTCACATGCCTGGAGCCAAACCAACCAACAAACCTCTGCTGGCTCTGTGCTAGAGTACTCCTCCAGTGTTTAGCCAGGCCGTTTACAGCTGGGCCTTAACCTTCACTTCCTGGTTTCATGGAGCCTAAGCATCAGGCAGAGGTGGAAGCTTAGGGTCCTCTAGGGTTTTTGTGAGTGTGTGTTTGTGGCCCTCTAGTTTCCCTGGTATATGCGGGAGCTTTACAAAGCCCTTATTCCCCCATGTGTCTCCTTCGCCAGCCTCTTCCTTCCATGCTTTTTGGTGTGTCTCTTGCTTTCCAGGACATGTATCCCTTGCTCCAGGTGGCTGCAGCAAGTACATTTGCCTTTAAATACTTTGGACAGATACCACCTGGGAGCTGGGTCAGCCTGGGAAGGGTCCAAGGCAGCAGAACAAAGGCAAGCCCTTGAGTTGACCCTTCAGGGAGCCACTAGAGAGGTGGACTACAACCACACTTCCTTGAGAATAAGGTCCACATTGCTCTTTCTCTGACACCAGCAAGCTGCACCAGGAGTGTGGGCTGTCACCATCACAGCCATCACTGAGCTGGGGCCTGAGGGATGGGAGAAGGTGAGTTAAAATGTCACAACGCTTTCTTACTGAAATTCAGCAACCTCTTTCTTTATTAATAAAGAAGTTTCCCCTGGGTGTTGTATGTTTTTGACTAGATTCCAGAGTTCCACAAAAAGTCAACCTGACTGTTTTTGCCAGTTTAATCATTGTTTTAGTGGAGGGACGGGGTTTGGGATTTCCCTACTCTGCCATTTTTGGTGGCAACTGATTTTTGACAAAGGTGCAAAAGCAATTCAATGCAGGAAAGATAGCCTTTTAAACAAATGGTACTGGAGCAACTGAACATCTGTATGTTTAAAAAAAACCCAGAAATCTGACCAAAACCTTATATGTTACAAAAATTAATGCAAAATGGATCACTGACTTAAATGTAAAATGTAAAACTATAAAATTTTTAGCCAGAACCAGAAAATTTCAGGACTTAAGTCTAGGCAAAGAGTTCTTAGACTTGGCACCAAAAGCATGAACCATAAACAAAAAATGGTTAAATTGGACTTCATCAAAATTCAAAAGTTTCCCGTTAGGAGGATGAAAAGTGACAGACTGGGAGAAAATATTTGCAAACCACATATCTGAAAAAGGACTTGCATCTAGAGTGTGTCAGCACCTGTTTAAACAACAGCAACCCCCCCACCACCAAACCAACTAGAAAGTGGACAAAAGACAGGAACAGACGTTGCACTGGAGAGCTAGACAAGTTCATAAAAAGATGTTCCCCATTGTTACCACCGGGGAGTGCAAATCAGACCACAGTGAGGCTTTGCTGCACAAGTATCAGGATGTGCAAAGTAAAAGGCTGACACAATGGCTGGCGAGGATGCGGGGAAACTGGGTCCCTCGTCCACTGCTGCTGGGAGTGTAAAACGGCACAGCTGCTCTGGAAAATCATTTGGCAGTTTCTTAAAAAACTAGACTTGTAACTACCATGTGACCCAGCAATTGCACTCCTGGGCATTTATCCCAGGGAAACAAAGCCTTATATTCATGCAAAATCTGTACATGAACATTCATAGCAGCCTTATTTATAATAACCAAAGAATGGACAAACCTAAACATCCTTCAGTGGGCGGATGGCTGTACACAGCGGTGCCGTGGAACACCGCTCAGCAATAGCAAGGGATGAACTAGTCTTACGTGCAGTGACCTAGATGGATCTCCAGGGAACCATGCTGAGTGAAAAAAGCCAGCCTCACACACACACACACACACACACACACACACACGGGAGTGAATGTGGGACGGGTGGGATCCGAATAGCCCTGTGGACTCTGCTGATGCTGATTTCCTGGTGGTGATATTGCACTATGGTTATGAGGATGTCACCTTTGGGGAAAACTGGTGAACGGTGCATAGGACTTTCCTGTACATCTTTCCCCCCAACGTTCTGAATCTACAATTACTTCAAAATAAAAAAGTGAAGTCTTTTGTCTGGACAACATAATGATCAGAAACCTGCAGTTGCCTACTCCCTAATCCAACACATGTATCCCCCCTCAAAGTACCTGGGTCACACAGCCTCCCTGGAATGCTCCCTCTTCTATCCATCTTTCCAGATCTTTCTCACTCTTCAACTTCGCTCGCCCAAACCTCTCCACTCCAAGAAGTCTTCACTCACCGTTGCTGGAATGTGTTTCAGTTTCAAACTTCCTCTTTTGATTAAGTAGATAATTATAAATTTTTCTAAACATTTATTTTCTATCTTTAAAAAAGCAGTTTGTCAGTTTTTATTTTAAACATTGATGTCAAAGAAGAGAACAAAAAAAAATCTCTCTAGATGTCCCCACCTAGATATCCCCATTGATTTTCTTTAAAACATATCTGCAGCAGGAATGATATTTTGAAATATCTTCGTTCACAGGCTGTCTCTTAGGTGAATTGGTTTCTCTCTCTTTTCCCCCCTTTTCCTGCTCCACCACAAGGCCCCGACCCCTGGGACGGAGAGTGTCCTGTCAGGGGAGCTGGCTCCCCACAGGAAGAGTAACAAGATGAGCTTCCACTAGGAAAGTGGGGAGAAGCGCAGAGAGGGAGGTTGTGTGACTGCAGGGCCCATGCTGCTTCTGCAACTTCCCCACCTGAACCGCAGGAGGTAAAGGTGCAGAGGGGGCCAGACAGGTGCTGGAGGCCCCAAGGAGTGGGGTTAGTCGTCCACGGGGGAAACCGAAGTCTGGGCCAGAAGCCTGGTGGTAACTCTGTGCCGTGTCCGACAGGGGACGTTTGGGAGGTACATCTGAGTTATGTAATGTGTGCATTTTCTCCCCAATACCCAGGTATAAGGGGAGGAAATTCAAGTAGTTCGGGATAACACAAAATAAAAAGTAAACCCCCCTTTCTCCCAAGTGCCTCTCACTGAAGGCACCTACTGAATTTCTGTGATTCTTTCCCTGAGAAATAGTTCACTTCCTTTTTAAACATTTAAATGAAAAAAGACAATCTACAGCACTGTCGGTGCCCCACTTGCCTTATTTCCTACTTAAAACGTCCTGAGAATTTTCCACACTGACCCACTGACCCTCCCACCTCCTTACTTCTAAGGACTGTGGAAGTCCACCATCGGGTGACGTAATTTACGTCACTGCCTTCTGTTTCTGGACACTTGGGCTGTCTCAGTTTTGTGTTATTTGAAAAAGTTGCAACACCTTTCTTTTCTCATGTACATTTTGGCAAACATTTCTGAGTATCTGTGTGGATAATGACTAGCAGTGGACAGTTGGATCAAAGGACATGTGACTTTATTTTTTTATACAACGTAAGTCGCGCTGAACGTTAAAAAAATCGATTTGATATTCAGAGTAAAAAGTAACCTCCCTTTCTCTACAGGCCCCTGACCCCCGCTGCCCCCCCCAGGGAAGTCACCGTGGCTATTTCTCTTTCCACACCTGACTTGTAATTTCTTTAAAATGTGGTCATGTGTTTAACATGTTGTACTTGATAAATAATTCTCAGTCGGTTAGATATGTAGATTTTATGAGTGTAAAGTAAATGAGCAAGAAAAATACCCACAAGGAGAGTTTTCCTCCCCAAATCTGGACCGTGCGGGAATATCCAGGGACATCAGAGGAAAGCGGGATGCAGTACTCAGTCTTGCTCCTTGTACTTGAACTACCCTGCATCCCCGGTGTGACTGCAGGCCCAGGGGGTCCTCGGAGACCTGCAGCCCAAATGAGGTATAGACTGAGTCCTTACTCTTACATTTCACAGACCAGAGCTTTGGGGGCCGTAATGATCTTACGGCGCTGGTTAAAGAATTCTGGCCATCTAGTGGCTCGTAAAGGAGACTTGGGAACACACTGCAGCGTTGTTAGTATGATGGCATGAGGGCCAGGCCCAGCGTAGGAGGGCTGTTTATTGTAGCAAAAAGGATTTCTGACAGCCTGACAGAGGAGAAATTTGGGAGAACTATCAAAGGAATATCGATCTGAAATCATTTAGCTCAGGAGAGAAGTCCTGCCTTATTGACAGCTCCTCCATCCCTGGGTGTGGGAGGTGGTCTTTGGGGGAGAGGGGGGCAGGCAGGCTGAGAGAAAGACCCAGAATTTGTTTGGCACGTGCCTGCTGGGTGCTTCACACACGTCATCTCATTTGGTTTTTGTTTTAATCACCTATCTGTGGGGCAGGAATGACTGTCTGCCTTCAGCTCACTGCAGAGATCACCCGAGGCAGCTCGAGACGATCCAGCTATATTCCGTGTGCTCTGTTTAAGAAGGCGGGGGCCTGCAAATCATGCGAAAAGGTGTCCAGAGAAATGGCCCTGTGGAAGGTTTCGGTTCTGCGAGGGAACACTTCCATTATCCTAAAACTGTCCGCCGTGGAAGAGCTGGTATTTCCTTGGAGCTGGGAGCCAGGAATCGTCCACACTGAGCCTTGGTGCCTGCCGGCTTCTCCTGGAAAGGCCTGGTGTTGCCTGAACAGTCAAACTCTGGGCTACATTTTAATATCTTTGTGGGGGGACTTCTTCTAATTTGGGGGATTACTGGGGGGGGGTGCTGACAGCATGTAGAGGTTGGGTGGGAGTGGTTCCAGAGGGCATCTGGGGCAGGCCTGATGCTGCAGCTGGATGGCCCCCTCCCTGGACATGTGGATTCCCAGGGTAGGTGACATCCAGTCCTGCCCCGGGCCAGCCTTGCTTCAGTGCCAGCTGGGGAGGGCAGCTTGTGCACTGAGCTGAAACAACTTCCTAATTGGAAATAAGTGCATGGTACTTTCAGAAAAACAAAGAGAGAAAAACCTTCAGAATGGAGTTATTTGCCCTGAGAGCAGTGAAACCATGCTGGGGGGCCAATCCCTGCTGCTTTGCCTCCTCTCCCGCTGGTCTGACGGCTCTGGGTGAGGTGGGTCTCCCTGGAGGGCTCCAGCCTGGGAAGACTTTTCCTCCGCCTCAGAGGGCCTGGCTACACACAATGAGGAGCAGGCCCCTGTGTGCAGCGGGCCCGGAAAGGCTGAGGGCTGGAGGGACAGCGCGAAGAGCACAGCAGATGGCAAGGGGCAGCCTGACCTTCTCCTGGTCAGTGTGCGCACAGTCTCTTTCCTCCCTCTGCAAGCCTCTCTCGTCATGAAAAACAACTGGTATTTATTCTGCGGGCTTTGGGAAATAGCCTTTGTTCCTCCCGGCCCTGGAAAAGTGGCCTTAATCCAAAGTGATTACTTGGCCCCTTGCTCACTCAGATTTATTCTTTGGTGATAGCCTCTCCTCGCGGCCTGAGTCTTGGGCTCAAATTACCCGCGGCCTGTCACAGAAGGGCCATCTGTCTTTCCATTCCTGTGCAGAGAATGACATTGAAGTCTCTTTGTCCTCTGAAGCTTTTGTGTGAGTACGTGTGACACTGACCTCCGTGCTTCATTTCCACCCGCAGTTAAGAGGAACCATAAAAAGTGCTGGGATTTTAAAAGGTAGCCCAGGCAGAAGGAAATAGCTCTCCCACTGAGGGCTCGCAGGGTCCCTGCGTCTGTCTTTCTCTTCTTGCCATTTGCAGGGCTTCTGGCCGTTGGAGTGGCCCATGCACACCGGGTCAACCGGGGGCACACCTGTGCTTTGCTGGGGCGCTGGGGCGCTGGGGCAAGGGGGTGAATGGCCAGCCTCCTATTTCCTCACCTCCTGGGATCCATTGTCTTTCTTGGCAGGTTTAGAAAGGATGGAGGAAGGGCCTCCGTTCTTTGTTGCTCCGGGCACTGAAGGGGCATGGAGGAAGGTTCCTCCCCTCCTGAGAGCCCCCGTTCCTGCTGTGGGGGTGGCCAACTGTCTTGTACAGGATTTGGGGGAAATCTTCTCCATTCCAGTGTCTCCTTTTGCCTAAGGGGCAGTGCTGGCTGCTTTGAACATTGTCTGCAATGCTTTAAGTCTGCTTCTCTGTCCAGTGTCGGCTGCACGGCCTTCCTCACTTCTTACTGGCCTTCCCATCATTTCGCCTCTACTGGCACTTATTTCAGGCAGAAGACAAGAAATGAAATTACTCCATTTCACTGATACTAGGCATTGACTGGAAGTCCTGCACAGCCACACCAAATTGCTCAGTCTCTTTGGAGTAACAGGGAGAATTTCTTTGGTCTTTGTGTCTCTGTTAGACATGAGGCTTTTGCTGTTTTGCACTATATAAAAAATAAAATTTCAAATTAACTACAGTTTAGCTGTGACTCAGATTTTAATTGCTTGGAATTAGCACTTGATTTGCATGGTACTTGATTTGCCAATTATCTGTGACTTTGGGGTAATCTGTGCTAAAAGAGGGGACAGTTCCTGATTATGTCAGAAACGGAAAGAAGCAGGATTGTGAATGATCTCGTGAGGGAAAAATGCCTGAACTGCTGAGATTCAACTTTGCAATGCGTTCAACCCTTCGGTTTAAGCGTGAGCATGCTGCTCATTCTAGAAATTCACTTCCCAGAAAGAAATGGCGTTCTGGAAAATCGACCTGGGAGAAGTGGGGAGCTGCCTGGCTGCCACTATACCTACCTGAGCCCCTGTCCTGGCCACCCCCTTCCCTCCCAGCGACAAAGCTGGACCTGACCTGACCCTGTTATCTATTTTGCACCTTCTCTGTGGGAGGGAGGAGATTCGTTATTTAAATCTACGGATCACAGAGTCAGAATGCTGGTTTTCTCGTCCAAGTTCTGCCTCACTTTCCCCATTTATAAAATGAGGGAGGGAATTGCGTCCTGGGCACCAAGCGAGCAAATGGAGACCCCAGAGTGTAAGGGATTGGCACCATGTCCCACAGCTGGTGGCTGCGGGTCTGGGACTGGGCCCAGGTGCGTCTGGCTCCTAACCAACAATGACGGGGTCTCTCTGAAATATGTAGATTGAAGGGTTCCTCCCAGAAACCCCACCCCGGGATGTCTGTGTTGGACCCAGACCACAAAATTTTAATCCACACCAGGTGGTCCTCTGGTCGGTGGTCTCTAGACGGCCTTCAGGAACCGCTTTCTAAACCAGGCTGTTCCAGGGGCTGGTGGAGATGATCAGTTGCTCTGATGGAGATGGAGCTTACATCTTACAAACACGGGTGACATACAAGAGGAGGGTAAAGTGGGGTTTTGGTTATCACTAGGGTAAAGCGCTCCGAGGGGCAGATGCTTCTGGAAAACATCCTTGGCCAGTTGACCCCATCCACCACTATTTATTGAGCATTTATGGTATACCAGGTGCTACTTTAGGTCCTGGGGCCACAGCAGTGAGTGAGATCAGGTCCCCGCCTTCAGGGAGCCTGCAAGCCAAGCGGGGAGCTGACGGGAAATACTTGTGTATAAATTAATAGGAAAATGTCAGATGGCCGTAAGAGCAATGTCAAAAATAAAGGATGTAACAGAATAGACAGCGACTAGAGGGAGGGGGCTGGAAGGCGGGTGGTCAGGGTGCCTCTCTGGCAGTGCTGGAGACTTGAGAAGGGGCTGGCGACGCACACCTCTGGGGGTGGTGGGGACAGCTCTTGACAGGCAGTCAAGAGCTAGTTGTGGTGCAAAAGTTGCCCTTCGCCAGTGCAAGCTTTGGTGTTGGAGCTTTCCCGCCCAGCAGGCTGGCTGGGCAGAACCGTCCTCACCCCCCGCCACGAGGACAGTGCTTGAACTGAACAGAGGCTCAGAGCACTTGTGGGGCGCGTGTCCTTTCCCACTACAGACGCTGTCCCACGAGGGTCCTCGGGGCTCTCTTGCTGTCCCCACCCCAGACCCGTCCTCCATTCCGCCTTTCCACGATGCCTGGTTCTAAGCAGAGGGCGGCATGGAAGTCAGCTCTGCTGGGATGGACAGAGACACGATGCAGGGAATGGAAGTGATTTTAGCAAAACGGGCGGCATGGTGAGGAGGAGCTCGGGGTGGGAGCTGGAGGGAGACTGGAAGGGGACCTGGTGCAATGTGTGGGGCTGTGGCAGGTGGGACGAGGGAGTAGGGCCTGTGCTCCCCCTGGTCTGAGAGGTGGAGGCCTGCACTGGCCCCAGGGGACGGCAGGCGAGGAGATGGGGAAGCGAGAGACGCTCGGAACAGAGTTAAAATTCGGGGCCTTCCTCAGCAGGAGCAGAGCTGATTTCCTGCATGTATACCCGATGCCGTGGGGAGGACTGGGATGGCTGTGCTTGAGGGTGGAGAGAGCGCCTGATGGGCTTTGTTCATTTGCATCTGCGCAGTGAGAGTCCTACACTTGGGCTTTGGTCAGACAGGAAGAGTTGGGTAGAGCTGGGCGGCTGCTCTGGCACTGGTGCTGTCTGATTGTTTCTTAATTGGGCTACAGATCTATAAACAAAGGGAAAAGAGGAGAGCCCAGGAGAGCGGAAACCGCCCTGCACACCCCGCTCCTTTGGTGCTGGCACAGGTGCTGCTAGGATGGAAACTCACTTTGCTTTTTAATGGGTCTCAGGCAGGCACGCCTGCGCAGGGGTCCCCAGCCCTGATGCAGTTAGAACCCCCTGGGAAGTCTGGAGACAATGCTGCTGGCCCTACCCTCTGAGGGTCTGGTGTCACTGTTCAGGTGAGACCTGAGCCTTGTCTGCTTGTGTTCAGCTCCTTGGGTGAATCTGGTGGAGACCCGTAGCTGACCCAAAGGCAGCAGAGTCAGGGCTGGGATTTCTGGTGACCCCCGACACTGGGCAGTGGCCTTAGTCCCCGTCACTGGCCGGAGCTCCTCTGGGCTGCTCCCAGCTCCGGCCTCTGCCCCCAGCCTCTCCCTGGGCCCCTCCTGCCCTTCCAGTCTTCAGCATCCCTGTGTCCACACCCACCCACCCTCTCCTGCAGCTGCCTTGCTTCTTTTCCTGTGCTCTGATTCTGACCCGGCCCCTCCTGTGGCCCTGGGCCCCTGTGGTCCCTACAGCCCAGCTCTGCCTCCTCCTGGCCCTGGGCTTTTCACCTGTCCACCAACACAGACCTTCCCTTGCCATCTCAGGGGGCTGTTGAAGGGGCTGTTCCCCATGTTGGGTGGGCCTCCTCGGGGCTTAGCCCATGTCTGGGCGATTCTTTCCAGAGCACAGGACCCCACAGCCCTGATGGTTGGTGTGCTGGTTCTGGATGGTTCCGGGTGATTCTGGTGTTCATGGCCTGGTGTGCTCAGCTGCATGGTTTTGTAAGGTTGCTCCTTCCTGATCACACTGTGAGCCTCCAGCAGGCAGGGGCTGCCTCTGAGTCACCTTGAGGGTCCCTTGGGCTGAGCTCTTGAATATCCCATTGCCAGTTCCTAATGAAGTCCCTGCCCCTTCTCCTTCTATCCACCATTCCTGCAGGGGGGCTGGCCCAAAGTGCTGTGCTAGCTCAGGAGATGCCCCTACCCAGAACCCCTAGGTGGCTCCCCACTCCAGAAAGGTAAAGTTCAGAATTCTTCATCTGGCACACCAGGCCTCACCTGGGCTGGGCCTGCCTGCCCTCTCTAACCTGAGTTCCCGCTGTTACCTGCCCTCAACCTGCGACATTTCCATCTCCAAGCCTCTGCAACCGCAGTTCCTGCATCCTGGGTGCCCATTCTGCTAGTTGACGTGCTTTAGTCCTGCTCATTGTCAAGGCCAAGATGAAATGCCTCCGTCTTCAAGGAGAGAGCCTGGATGTCACCAGGTAGAATCAATAATGATAACCACAGAACACCAGTCGACGTCTGTCTGATGTTTATCAACGTGTCCTGAGGAGCGTGCCGGCACACCTTACACGCACTGCCTCGCTTACTCCTGACGACTACTCTGGAAGCTTGGTCTTTTCTTACAAAGAACCTCAAGCTTACGGATGTTCCATTTTGCAAGAGGAGGGGCCGTATTCAATCCCTGGTCCGTTGATGGTTGTGCTCTACCGCCTCAAAGCACCTTCATGCCTTCCCAAGTTCCCACAGCATTTTACCTGCTCCTCTTACTGTCCTTTTCAATTTCTACCTGGTATTTCTTAAGTTCTTGTCTTACTCAACTTCTGATATGTATTATTTATACTCACCCTCTAGCTTTGAATTTATGGCCGTAAACCCCTTGAAGTAAGAAAGGTATTTTTCCCGTAGTGCAGTGTCTTGTACATGTTAAGCAGAAGAGTTGATGAGCTGGGTTAAGTATGGATTGTTCTCATGGCTGGTGGTGTCGGGCCACCACGTGCTGTGCAGGCCCTGCGCCGCGGCCTGTGGCAGTGCATGCACACAGATCACGTGTGGATGGCGCCCCCCGGAGTTCAAGCCACCGTGGCAGCAGCAGCCCCGGGACGATCGAGTCGATAGGCACACAGAGAAACCCCTGGCACCAGGTCTCCATTTTCTGGGAGGCTAATGTATTGTCAAGTGAGTGTGGTTTCCTCTCCTACATTGCTGGTTTCCCTCTGTACTTTTGAGGAAAGAGTACCCTTTCCTCTGCCTTGTGGTGTGAGTAAAACCCATTGTGTCTAACGAGAAGAAATTAAAGGTACAGAGCACTTCGTTTTGCTGAAGTCTTGCTTTTCTGCCTCTGCAAAATCGATGGTGTCTGTGTGGTCCAGAAGGAATTGGTCTTGTTGTGGTTTGATAATAGTCAAAGCTGGAGGTGCTCTGCCACCTGCACCCCACCCTCTGACGGGAACGTCCTGGGGTAGGACAGAGGGCCCTTTCCATCTGGCCTGATGCTCTGTGAGGCAATGTTTCAGACCTCTCTCCGTGTAATGATCCGGTTATTTGTGCTGATTAGATTTTGCTTTTTTTTGGACAAAATGTTCATAGTAATCTAGTTCCTCCTCTGAGTTAAACAATAATTAAAAACACAAAATGAAGCCAGCTCCCTTCGGCAGTGTTTCTTTGGCCCCCGGAATTCAGGATCGATTTTTAGCGATCCTGCTCTGCTGTGGGTTGCACAATGTCTGGAGTTCATCAAAAGGTCTTCAGTCAATACCCTCCGTTTCAGCTCCGTGCCCCATGGTGCAATGCGTAAGCCAGGACGGGAAGCGTGAAATGTGTGGGGGTTTCCACCAGCCTGAATCCTCCCTATAGGATTAAAATTCTATTACATTTGAACTGTAGTTACCATCGTCAAATAATAATGCCTTTCATCAACTTTTATGTTCGGTCTTTCAAAACCTTTGGTTTTAAGAAGGTCGTAGAATTTTTTAATAGAGAAAGACCTGAGGACATATGTAAGTGGAACCTTCAGTTTACCAGCAATTTTTTAAAAGCCATAACTTTTAGGGAAAGAATAAAAATCATGAGGAGTTCATATTATGACTTCCTCCATCCCGCCTCCCTCCCTCTTTCTCTCTTTATTTCTAAATATTTTCAGGGGATGTCTTGCGTTCGGTACTAATCTCTTATTTCTTTGTAGTTGCTTACCTTCAAAAAGGATTCAAGATAGCTTACAATATTAAATCATATGTGAAATAACCACAGTAATGATAAGTAACAAATTAATAATCAGAAGAGGAGGAATAAAAATATCTTTCAGGATTTGAGAAAAATTCTAAAATTGAATGATAAATTTTGCTCTCAACTTTTCAGCAGCCAAATGGGAAGGAAAGAAAGAAACACGATGAAAGAGAAAGAGTGAGAGGCTGAATGATATCGAAAAAGAGTATGAGAGAGAGAGAGGAGGGGAGGGATGGAATCGAGGTACAGAGCTCTCATTGTCTGACTTGTGTGTTTACCTGGAGGAAAAGCTGCTTTCGGAGCTTTCGTTCCAGGAGTGCGGCTCTTAAATTATGGACATTGGTTAATATGAGAGAGAACGTTTTCAACCATGGTTGAAGTCAGTGAGGTTTGGTGAACAGGCTGGAAACAGGGCAGGAGAGACAGAGAAGCCAAAGTCACCTTGCGGCATGGTCCTACAGAACTGGGGGTCCTCAGCCCCGGCGCTCGCTGTCCTCTGTGGCCCGTCCTTCTGTCCCTTGGCTCCATGTGACTCTGCCTTGAGATCAGCACAGTAGATGGCCTTGAGATCTGACGTAGACCTATCTGGCCTGGGCTTCCCTCTCCGCCACTTTGCTTCTGCCCCTCACCCCCTTTCCGTCCTTGTCCCCTCTCCTCTCTGTTCCTTGTTAGTTCTCACTGCATGTTCTGACAACAGAATGTCTAGCTGGTTCGTTATGCAGCGTGGTATTTGCAATAACTGGCCTCAGCTAAACACTCTGTGCTGGGCACAATGCCGTGGGCTTTATACACATTATTTTATTTAATACTCACATTTTTTAAGGCTGGTGCTAAGATTATGCCCACTTTCAGGGAAGAGGAAACTGAAGTAAGAGAGACTCGGTCGTTTGCCCCATCCCTCCCACGAGTAACCCTCAGAGCCAGTGCGGTGTGCACAGCTCTAGCATTATCTCCTGTAACAGTTAGGACTGCCCCTGCTGTCGGTGCTGTTATTAATCTCATCTAACAGGTGAGAACACGGAGCCTTGTCTATCTCGGACAGATCAGGCACAGCTGTCTTAGGACGGTTCTAGACTGCCCCTCGTGTTTTATTGGCTCCTCCCTGGACTAGTCACCAGGCAAGCACAATAAGACTTTCTCACCTGCTCTGACCACCTGGAGCTAAGTGGAGCTGGTGTTTCCCTGCATGGCTGCACGGGGGAGGCAGAAATCCAGATGGAACAAAAGTCTGGTTAGAAATGGGGAGAATGCTCTGAATATGCAGTTGAAAATACCCACTACTTGAGTCTAGACGTTGATGAGTGTAATTTACTGAAGCCCAAGAGAGACGGTGGCTCTCCCCTTCCCAAACCCCATTGCCGGGTGCAGTGCCTGTGGGAATCTCCTCTTTCACACTAACTGTCAGCCTTTTATCCCCAATGCCATGGCTGCACCAAAATTGGTGTAGGCAGGAAGAGATCGCCTGGAGAGAGAGACCCAGACAGGAGTACTGTGGGCCCAGGGGCCACGTGGCCCCCACAGAGCCCTCCTCGTGGATGCCGTGTGCACTGTTTGTCAGCCACTTGTTCTAGGAGTTCCATGCCTGCAGGTCAGCTGGAAGCAACCCCATCCTTCAGAATAGCCCTGGAAATGAAATAAGCCTTGGTTCCACAGAACTGGGGTAGGTCGCAGCTGTTTGAACATTCAGGAGAGGACGCAATATGCAGACGTGGTTTTCCTTGAGGCAGGAGAAGGTCATGAAGTTGGTGTTAAGGCTGAGTGAACACCTGGGATGACATCAATTGCGGGATTTGTGATGACTGCTGAGTATTTTACGTTCCCTCCGCTTTTTAGCTTTTGTGGCCCTGGGCGTCCACTTAGAGCAAAATAAGGACCTATTTGGTCGGAAGAATCTTTGGAGATTTTGTAGCTCACGTGGCAGTTAGTGGTTCTCAAAATTTAGGGTGGTTCAGGGTCACCTGGAGGTCTTGCTGAACTGGAGATTGCTGGGCCCCTCCCCTCAAGATGCTGATTCAGAGATTAGGGGTCATGCTTGAGAATTTGCATTTCAGCGGATTCCCAGGTGATG
This sequence comes from Tapirus indicus, assembly GCA_031878705.1. Taxonomy (NCBI): domain Eukaryota; kingdom Metazoa; phylum Chordata; class Mammalia; order Perissodactyla; family Tapiridae; genus Tapirus; species Tapirus indicus. The sequence goes on along the minus strand of CM062923.1, from coordinate 2,570,368 downwards.
TCCACGGGCTGACCAGGGCTCACACTTTGAGAACCACCAGCCTAGTTCATTTCATGGGATCGGCTGATGTTCTAGACCAAACCTAACACAAAATGAGAAATTTTCAAAAAGATATCACAAACAAAAAAGTTAAAATACCTTCTCGATTCTTCTGCCATCTCTGCTTCTTTCTATCATCTTGAAAATCTGGAGACCATAGGTTCAGGAGAAGAGGTTTTCCTTCTTTTTTGTTTTGTTTTTAAGTTTTTCTTTTCCAGAGGCTTTGTCCTGCCCTTTGATACTCAGGATTTACGAAATACCCTATAAACTAACCATTGTGCTTTGAAGATGCCTGTTCCCTAAATATTGTCCACCACTGGTGTTTCCTCTCACAGCATCACAGGAAGGAGCAAAAGGGTCATGAGCAGTGGGTTGGGGCACAACAGACAACAGGGGGTCCAGGGATAGTGTGTTGTTCAAAGTCATGCTGAATGCCCCAGAATGGGGAAAGGAAAACAAAAACAGCTTTCTGCCCCCATAAAATCACTTCCAATCCTGTTTCCTATTTTATTTTTAATTATGGTAAAACACATATAACATGAAATTTACCATCTTAACCATTTTTAAGTGTCTAGTTCAGTAGTGTTAAGTACATTCACTTTGTTGTACACTCATCTCTAGAACTTTTCTCATCTTGTAGAACTGAAACTCTGTCCCCATTAAACCACAACTCCCAGCCCCTGGCACCCACCATTCTACTTCCTGCCTCTATGAATTTGACTATTCTAGATACTTCACGTAAGTGGAATCATACAGTATTTGTCTTTTTGTGACTGACTGATTTCACTTAGCATAATGTCCTTAAGTTTCATCCATGTTGTAGCATGTGGCAGGATTCACTTCTTTTTTAGGGCTGAATAATATTCCATTGGATGTATATACCACATTTTGTTTATCCATTCAACTGAAGATGGACACTTGGGTTGCTTCCATGTTTTGGCTATCATGAATTATGCTTCTGTGAACATGGGTGTACAAATATCTCTTCGAGATCCTGCTTTCAATTCATTGGGGTGTATACACAGAAATGGAATTGCTGGATCTATTTTTAATTATTTGAGGAGCTGCTATACTGTTTTTCACAGCATCAGCCCCATTTTATATTCTCACCAACAGTGCACAAAATGCACAAGAATTTCTCCACATCATCACCAACACTTGTCAGTTTTCTATTTTTTGATAGTAGCCATTGTGATGGGTGTGAGGTGGCATCTCATCGTGGTTTTGATTTGCATTTCCCTGATGATTAGCAATGTTGAGTATCTTTTCACATGCTTATTGGCCATTCGCATATCTTTGGAGAAGTGTTCGTTCAAGTCCACTGCCCATTTTTTAGCTAGATTTTTTGTTTTTATTTGTTGTTGACTTGTAGAAGTTCTCTACATATTCTAGACCAACCTGTCTTGGATACTAACATTCCAGTAGGTTCTGGGAGGACCCGCTTTCTGTTTTTTAGGTCTATCATCAAACAGCTGTTTGCTGGGTTCTCAGCTGGCACATTTGCAGATGTGTAAAGGCATTTTTGGTTGTCAGACCTGGGGAGGAGTGCTATTTGAACCAGAGGGGGAGGTCAGGGATGCTGTGGATGCATCCCACAATGCACAGGGAAGCCCCCACAACAGAGAATTGTCTGGACCAGTGTGTCAAAAGTGCCGAGGTTGAGTGACCTGCTTCAAGCACACCACTCACCCTCCTGAGGACTCAGTTTCCTCCCCTGTACGATGGAAGGGTTGAACCACACAACCTTGAAGGTACTTTCCAATTTTAATGTCTCACATTCACTTCCTTTACTCTGTCATCAGTTTTTAAAAAATATCTTTCAAGGTTCTCCTCAGTGTGCAATGGGCTCAATTTTCACTCAGTCCATGTTAGCTTCTCATCTCGTGGAGCTTATGGTCCACTTTGGCAAACAGCGGGCATGGGAACGAGAGAGAAAAGCCACTCCCCCTTTTGTGCAGCCTTGAAGGGGCCTGAGAGCTACATGGCAGGGACAACAGTGGACTAGGGCCCTGGGCCTGGATTTGAACCCCTGCTAGCTGAGCAATGCTGGGACAAGTTCACCTTTACTCATCATGCATTTTCCAGCTCACACCCATTCAGATTTGTGACAACTGAAACTTGAGTGTGTCTAGGATTCCCCCTTGAAGTCTCAAACAGTCCTCAGATTGTCAGTGTCCTGTCTTCAAGATGGAGGTGGTAATAGCAACTCAGAGGGCAGATGGGGGGCGAAATGAGAAAACGTGGGGACAAGTCCCTGAGTGGTGCTCGGCACGTGGGAGGCGTGCATTAGTGCTTGCTGAATGAATGAGTGAAAAGTCTCCTCTGAGAGTCTTCTGGGGTTAAAAAAAATCTAGTTATTAGGGCTGGCCCGGTGGCGTAGTGGTTGGGTTTGTGTGCTCTGCTCTGGTGGCCTGAGGTTCACAGGATCAGATCCCAGGCGGGGACCTATGCACCGCTCATCAAGCCATGCTGTGGCAGGCGTCCCACATATAAAATAGAGGAAGATGGACACAGATGTTAGCCCAGGGCCAATCTTCCTCAGCAAAAAGAGGAGGATTGGCAATGGAAGTTAAGTCAGGGCTAGTCTTCCTCACCCCCCCAAAAAAAAAAATCCAGTTATTCTGTGGATTCTGGAAATCTGGGTAATAAAAATCATGATACACAGAAATTCTAGTCTATTCTTTGTTCTGATCTACAGCTGCTGGTCCACATATGGAAAACAGCCCCTAAAAGTTGCAAGTTCCATCATATAGCTTTCTGTCCAGAAATTCTAATCTGAAGAGGAACCACGAACGTGTTTCCTTTTGTGGGCATGGAAAACATGAGTCCTGTGTACCCTGTTTAGCACACCTGTGGTGGCTTCAGGCTCAAATGCATCCCCTAGCACAGGGGGTTCAGTGTGGCTTAAACTGAATCACAACCTTGCGCCAACCCTCCACTTTTCCTTATTAGCGGCCCCATCGGGCTGTCAATGCTCACAGAGATATGTGGTCAGGGAAAAGCTCCTTTTCATTTAGAGAAAATTCCTTGAAGACTTTTCTTAAGTTGTTTCTTTTCTGAGAGGGGCTGGAGTGTGGTTATTCATTTAAATATTTACCGTGGGGAAAATTTCCTACCAACAGCAGGATCTCGTTTGCAGAGGGATCTGAGACTCAAGCAGTCTCCTTTACAATTCAGAAATACCTTTGAAACCCCTCTCAGAATAGGAAGCTGGTGGAAGCTGATGAAGCATCCATCTTAGACAAATTGGGAGAACAAAGCCAGGTGTTTTGGAAGGAAGCCACAACTAATAGCATGGATCGGATGATTTTCTGTGCCCTGCACCGCGCTGCAGGCTCCCTCGTGCTATCTCATTGCATTCAAGCAACCCCCCGAGGTAGGCCTCAGCCTGCGTTTGACAGGTGTGGAAACGGGTGGGGAGGGTTCAGTCAGTTTCCATGGTCAGTGGGGAGCCCAGGTCTGCCTGGCTCCGGAACTCCTGCCTTTAACCGCTCCCTGCTCTGTTGCTGCGAACGACACTATACCAGGGGAAATGCTTGACTTTTACTATTTATGTGATTTTTTAGTGTAGGTAGCACTAAACTCAGAGAGGCCTTTTTGGAGGAAATAGGAAGAAAATGTCTGCATTTGAAGCTTTCAGGTATTAAAAGTTAGGATTACTGAAGAGCCTGTGAAAACTTTCAACTCACATGGTGGCTGTGCTGTGGTTCTGGCCATGCGGTGGTGGTACCCTGGTTCTGGGCATGCGGTGGCGGTGCTGTGGTTCTGGTCACGTGGTGGTGGCACCCTGGTTCTGGTCACGCAGTGGCAGTGCAATGGTTTTGGTCATGTGGTGGCGGTGCCGTGGTTCTGGTCACATGGTGGTGGCACCCTGGTTCTGGTCACATGGTGGCTGTGCTGTGGTTCTGGTCATGTGGTGGCGGCAACCTGGTTCTGGCCATGTGGCAGGGGCACCGTGGTTCTGGTCACATGGTGGCTGTACTGTGGTTTTGGTCGCATGGCGGCAGCGACCTGGTTCTGGCCATGTGGCAGGGGCACTGTGGTTCTGGTCACGTGGTGGTGGTGCAGTGGTTTGGGTCATGTGATTTGTCAGACATGTTTTCCTTCACAACTAGAGGGAAGAAGGTGGTGGACAGACAGCGGGAAATGCCGTGATCCAGGGTCCCTTGCAAGGACGTCCCTGGCTAATGTGCACAGATTGGGCCCTGGTGAGAACGGATAACTGTCTTCGGATCAGAAACTGGAGATTCGGAACCTCTGGCTTGGCTAAGTGCACAGAAATGTTGAGAGACTGGGAAAAACCAATTTTGTTATGTACTGTTCCTTTTCCCTGACTTCTTCTACCTTCCTTTAAGCTAAAAAAAACAAATAGAATAAACTCTCTAAGGATTTATTTAATTACAAAAGCAATACGTATCTTTATAACATATTTAGAAAATACAGACGCGCAAACAGAAGAAAATAGAAATAACCATGATACTACCGCCAGCAACCAACACCATCATCAATTCTGGTGTTGAGGCTTCCAGTCCTTCTGTTGTACATTTATGTCTGTGCACGTCTCCCACCCAAAACACACACACATGCACACATGTGGAAACATTTGGAATAAGCAAAAATGGAAAAAAATACTTATTTTTTTCTCGAAATATTATTTTCATTAATATATTGTTAAAAATGATTTCATTGGTGTGAACTGCTTGGCTTTTTTTTATTCTAATCTTCTTTTTATTGAGATACACTTGACATCTAACATTATATTAGTTTTGGACGTACTGCATAATGATCTGTTATTTGTGTATGTTGTAAAATGTGATTAGCTCTTCCTCATGGTTTTTTGTGCCTTGGGCTCATTTTGGCTGTTGTGCTACGTCGGCCGCCCAGATCTCAGTTGCCAGGCGCTTCACTTGCACTGGACATCCAGGTTCCTGCTCTTTCCTTGGATCCTCCATTACTTTGTCGGGCAGTTACTGGGCAGCTGTGTTGTCCAAGGCTCTGAGTTTCAAGGCACCACGTGGTGGTCACTGGGAGTTCACGCTGACCTGGCTTCAGGACGGTGGGCATTTGTGCAGGGTCTCCACGGGCGGGTGACCTGACTTGGGTTGGGGTGGTGAGCAAAGGTGGGCCTGTCTGGATGGATGGGAGGCCCAGGGGCAGGAGGGTCAGGCGTGGCTGGGGGTAATGCGTGGACTGGTCTGGCTGGAGTGAAGGGACCAAGTGGAGTGACAGTGAGAGTTCAGGCAGAGGACTAGTTTCGGCCTCGTCTTTGTCAGCTCGGGCTGCTGTAACAGACATGCTGAAGACAGCTGGCTTGAGCAACAAACACACTTCTCACAGTTCTGGAGGCTGGAAGCTCAAGGTCAAGGTGCAGATTTGGTGTCTGGTGAAGACTCTTCCTGGCTTGCAGATGGCCCTCTTCTCGTTGTGTCCTCACATGGTGGAGAGATCCATCTCTCAGCTCTTTCTCTTCTTATCAGGGCACTAATCCCATCATGGGGCTCCCCCGTCGTGACCCCAATCTAAACCGACTCACTCGCAAAGCCCTCGCTTCCTGACTCCATCGTATTTGGGGGGACACAAACATGCAGTCCATGACAGGCCCACGCTAGAGAACACCTCAAATTCTACAGTGAAGTCTTGGGCATTTCTGGTTCTAACATTAAGTAGCCCTGTGGTCTTGAGCAACTGAACTGACTCTCTGTGTCTTGCACCCATCCCATTCCATGAAATGGGACAATAACTTATCTGGAACTACATATATTCGTTGGCCAGAATGATTAAATTTGATAATAAAATTAAATTTTATTATCAAAAATCACCTAATAAACAATTGCCCCTGATCTTGTATGAGATGGTCTATACCAGCACACAGCTCCTGCAGGGCAGCCAGGGCTGTCCTGGACGTGGCTGGAGCAGAACTTGGGGGAGCTGTCCAGTGACTTGCCCAGAGCCACAGTCATGACTAGGGTCCAGAATCCGCACCTCCTGGTCTCCTCACCTGGGTGTCCTGCACCTCCTTCAGTTATGTGACACTTTGGGGCACCCTGCAGTCAGGGGCGCACCCTGACTGACGAGAGCCCAGTTCTTGCTCTTGATTTACGGGGAGAGTGCCTGATCAGAGTGTTTTCCTAGTGAGACAGCTAAAATTTGCTGAAGGTACCCACAGGTTCTTTTGCACTTTTCAGGAATTCCTAATAAAAAAGCAGATACCCTGGGGAGTGGGTTGAAGTCACACATTCGACCCTATCGGCTAGTAGTTTAGCAGGGATTAACGTGAACGGGACGTAGATTTTGGAGTGCGCTCACTTCACTGCTTGTGCCCCCAGGCAAGTCACTTAACAGAGTCTTAGTTTCCCCATCTGTCAAATGGGGGCAACAATGCTTACCCCCAGGGGTAACACAAGAGTCAAACAATATTGCAAATGGAAAGTACTTGCCCAGTGCCTCACCCCCACAGATGGTCAGTCAGGTATGTTCCCTTCCTGTCCTCTCTGTTCGCTGGTATTCTCTAGTGCTGACTTTTCAGATTGCAGTGCCTGCCCCATCTCTTGATATCACCTTCCCTCCAGCTCTCAGCCACTGGCCCAGCCTCTCTGCTGGAGACAACTCTGGCCAGGCCTGATCGAGCTGGCCTCCAACCCAGCCTGACCCTGTCCTTGAGATCCACATGGCCTGCTCAAGCTCGTCACGGGGAACTCTGGGGGGACAGTGACTTCTGGGGACTCAGGACCCCAACTTTTGCATGTTTGAACTTGTGTTAATTCTAGTGGATTCTGTTGATGGTCAGTTGTTGAGAAGGAGCTGTCTAGGGTTTAGGGCTGGAATCTGGCAGAGAGAGGCTTGGGTTTTGCAGTGGAATTTCTCATTCTCGCTTCTGAAGGATATATGGGATATCTGTGGGGCTGAGCCCTGTGCGAGGCTCAACCATTTAATGTTCCCTGTAAGTTGACTTTGATGCCACATTTGGGCATGGATGCCTGCATTAGGAGGCCTCGTCTGCCTCTTCTTCTCCTGTTCTCTGGCCTTGGGGTGCTGTGTGGGCCTAACAGTGAGGATACCTCATCCTGAAGAGGTTCTGGGGGGACGCTCCCTGAGTGTGCTATAGGGAAGGTGAGTGGGTGTCGCAGGCAGCAGGCGATCTTAGTCTTCCCAAGGAGCACGGGAGGTGGAGGGATGAGGGGCGTTTGCTTCCACTGCTTTCCTAAGTGATTGCAGAGCATCAGAGACCCTGGTGTCGGAAGATCCCGTACAGCCCCATCCGTTTGGGAGACACAGAGACTGAGGCATGGGATCCTCGTGATGCCCTCGAGATGCTTTCCCAGCTGGCGACAGTAGACCCAGAAGCAAACCCGGACCTCTTGGTCTGCAATCCAGGGCAGTTCACACCACAGAGATTAAAGCGGGGTGCTTCAGAGGAAGGGGAGGCCAGCCTTTGACAAGTGCCTGCTCTGGGTTAGTAATTTCCCGTGTGTTATCTCGCGGCCACCACATTCTGCGGGAGAGCAGAGGGCTGAGACATTTGCTTAAAGCAGCATAATTGAATCCAAGACTGAGCCCAGAGTGCCTCAGTGTAATGACGTCAGCTACGGCCTCACATGCAGCCTCTCAGCTGATGCTCCCAGCAATCCTACAGAACACGCATCGTCATCCCCTGTTCACTGAGGAGCAGACAGGTGCAGAGGGGTTGAGAAACCTGCTCAAGCTCACAGCAAGAGCACTCTGTAGCCAGGTCTGGAAGGAGGTCTGCTCGACTCCTGGGTCTGTTTCTGTGTCTCCCTTTACAATTATATTTCTGGTGCATTTTGCCTTCCTTGCCAAGGATTCATGTTTATGAAAATACCTGATCACAATGCACGAATAATATAATCTTTTACATTGTGTGATGTTTTATAGTTCACAGAAGAGCTCTGTATTTTTCACCTGATTCTCCCAGCAAGCCCATCCGTACTGTGTGGATTTGGGATCTGGCCCCAGAGAACTTCAGCTACCTTGCCCAAGGTCGCACACCTGACCGTGAGCCTGAGCTCAGTCAGTGGCGGAGCTGGGCTTGGGGCTCTCCACCCCTCAGCAGTTCAGTTGTGGGAACCCTCCATTTGCTCTTGCCTTGCAGTGGTTAGTTCAAGCTGTTTCTGCCCTTCCCAGTGGGAGACCCTGACCAGTCTGCGCTGTGGAGCCCGTTGTTGCCCTGGGAAGTCCAACAGGCATCGGTCAGGGGCCGGGTCTTCCAAGGTGGCCACCCTGACCCACTTCCATCAGTGGTCCTCAGGCTGGCTTGCTGCCCTCGTGCTGTTGAGCGGTGTCAACGGGACAGGACAGATCACCGTGTCCACGCCTCGTCTGCTCCGCCAGGGTGAGGCTCCTGACCACAGTGCACAGGTTTCTAACACAGAAATGTCGACACACAAGTGGTTTTTATGTGGATTCATTCAGTACTTTAAGGTAGAGAGAAGAGATAGAGATACATTTTTTAAAAAGTCTAATTTCTGACCTGACAATTCCCTTTAAATACTTTATTACTTTTTAAAATTGCTTTCAATGTCCCCAAGAAAAATTATCCCTACAATGACAAATGGCTTGTTTGTTTTGGGATCCAATTGTGCTTATAGTTAACTAATATAAGAGTTTGGGTTAATATAAAAAAGTCTTGGAAAAAAATGTACTTTTCTCTAAACCAATTACTCCTTCCTTTCCCACACTGCATTAGCGGGCATCACCATTATAGAACATCTGTATCTTCCTTTTTCACGAACCCTTTCATTTCCTTATCCTCTTCTTCCCTGGGGAGGATTAATATCACTGGCCCCTTTGCCTGCAGAGAGCAGGCATGGATCCAGAGAAGCAGGCAGGTCGAACCCAGGAGCACGGGAAACCATTGGGAGTAAAGATTCCCTCTCTGCAGTTCTTTAGGAAAAGATGAAAGACGCTTCACAGAGGATTCCCACCCTTCTTTAAATTGACTCAACCCCAAATCTGGTCTGTCCTCCCCACCAGGGCCCTGGAGATGGTGCACAGCTCTGCTCCCTTCCTCGCTCACCTCCTCTCCTTTTCCATTGCACATCTAATACATTAATTTCTTTCCTAAGAGGAAAAGTGAAAAAAAGAAATTCTCGCCCCGGAAAGGTGGTGAGAAAGAATGCAGGAGACCAAAGCTGTGGGTCTAATGGTGGCTTTCAACTGCTCCTCTGTCTTTCTGGTCCATTTAAATATTTTAGCAAATAAATGTCGAGTCAGTAAAGCTACCTGCTCAGAGGATGCTTGTAATTATTTGTAGAGAATAATTAAATTATCTTCATCTTTGTTGTTTTCCTCTGTGAAGTGTGGACACACACACACACAAACACACTCACACGCACACCCTGAAGAAGCGCCCTGGACTACCCTGTCTCTGACAGACGAGGAAGATGAATCGTGGCGTCCAGCGGGGCTGGCAGGGGGGCGGGGAGGTGACTGATGATGCCTGGTGTGGTGACCAGTGCCCCACCCTCACCCACGGTCCCACCAGTGATGGAAATGAGTCGATGGAGAGAGCTTGGATGTTGCCCAATGTCACAGTCATTTCCTTCACTACAGAGCGACAGGCTCCTTGAGGCTGAGACGTCATCTCCTGTCACTTCTCATGCCTCCACTACCAAGCCTGGCATTGGGCGTAGAGCAGAGACTCAAAATTTTTGAGAATTCATAATTTATTCATGGGCAGAACGTTCTCCATTTCCTCTCAGCTCTGCTGTGTGTCCTCCTCACTTGGCCCTGTGCCGGGGCGGACCTGGAAGGACTGCACCCATCGGGCCCCTTCCTTGCTCTCTAGCAGAGGGGGTGCCAAGCAGGAGCAGAGAAGGGTGGGAAGATGCCCTCCCAGCTCCTTCCCAGCCTGGCTGGGCCACCGAGGGCCACAGCTCTCACCAGGATGCCTTCCCCCTGGTAACAGCCCCCCCCCTTGTCCCCTGGGCCCAGGGACCACCATTCCTAGCCTCTGGGTGTTTCCTCATCGTATTTTGCTTCCTTTCTGTCCACACTGTTATGACTATAAATAGTGTCTTTAATAAGCTCCTTTTAATCACCTCTTTGGAGTGTGCCAGTCATTTCTTGCTGGGACCCCGCCCAATACAATGAACAATGTTCCAGCTATTATTGGTTGTTTTTTTCAGAAGATGCTTATTTTCACTCCTTTGAGAAGGTAGATTTAGGACGTAAGTGAGGAAATAGTGTTCTCTGCCGGGTGGCCACTGTGGTCCTGGAGCCACTGTGTTCTGTGCTGAGAATGTGCCGGGCACTGTGAGCGATACAAGAAGTCAGGCGGGACCACTGCCTTGAAGGGGCTGACGGTCAGAGTGGAGCAGAAGTCTGTACACTAGTGCTTCCGTGGACTGTCCCACAGACACTCCACACCAGACCCACTGTGCTGTTATTAACTGACTGACCCTGCCTTCCTCTCTAGACTGGGAGACTTTTGCAGGCAGAGTTGGGTATTATTCATCTTTGTGCTCCCAGTAACTATTGAAGAGCTTGATGCCTGAATTTGCACACAGGATATGTTTGTTGAATGAATGCCCAGAGTTGAGAAGATGCCAACACCAAATTTTACTTCTTTCAGAGCCGGAGCAGACCCACAAAGAAACATTTAGATGCTACTGCGGTCATGCGATTAACATTGCTAGAACTACAGGTTTTAATAGACGAGGTACAGTCTGCCTGATTCAGAAATGACAGCGTGTAATTTTCCTCTCTGAAACCTGTTTGCCAGTATAAACTGCAAAAATGGAGGTAACAAAATAAAGTACTGGTTACTGTCTTTAGACATTCCATAGAAACTAAACCATTAACAGTAGACGCTTGTCAAAAATGTGAAGTTCTTCCAAGGGTGTCATGTCTGTCAAGCCATAAGTTGAGATGCGAACACCCTGCCTGTTATATTATATTAAAGGAAAGCAACTGTGTAAAATGCTCATAAAAGTTTTTCTGTTGTTTGTGATCATGAGTAATATGATTTATATTTTCTATTTTAGGTACTTCAAATCTATATGATTATAACTAACAATAATTCACCATGTTCAAAATCAAAAAGCCTGTCATTTCATATCTTGCAAGCCCCATATCTTTAATTTGGGATTGCTGAGATGATATTTTAACTTTCAATATCTTTTTCATTGGATTAAATGATGAGCACTTTTAAATTCATTGTTCATTAATTAGCGGTATTTCACTCCTGTTGAGAAAAGAAAATTGTGTATATACATTCTTATTTAGAAAACCCATGCCAAAATTGTAAGAACTGGAGTTAAAAAGAATTTAGAAAAGTGGAGGCAAGGGGTAAGGGAGATAGAGTGGGAAAAACCACATGATGACATCATCATCATCACCACCGTCATCGTCATCATCCACATTATCATCATCACCACCGTCATCGTCATCATCCACATTATCATCATCACCACCGTCATCGTCATCATCCACATTATCATCATCATCACCACCGTCATCGTCATCATCCACATTATCATCATCACCACCATCATCACCACCACCATCATCCTCATCCTCGTCATCAACATCACTATCACCACCACCATCATCACCATCATGACCACCATCATCACCATCATTATCACCATAATTACCGCTATCACCATCGTCACTGTTACCATTACTGTCATCATCACCATCATCACCATCACTGTCATCATCATCATGACCATGGTAATGACAATATTCGACATTTTCTGACCACTTACTCCATGGCAGGCACTGTGTTAAATGTGTTTCATGTAATGTTTCAGCTTTGTTATAACCTTTCGAGGCAGGTAGATTCTTATTACTACTTTACAGATGAGGGATGTAAAGTACAGGGAAGTTCAAATAAATTGGCCAAAGTCTCTCACCTAGCAAGTGGTGGAGCTGGGATTCAAACCCGGCAGCCTGACTCCAGAGCATGTATTCTTACCAGTTAAGCTGAATTAAAGTGTATGGTATAGGTGTGCACACTTCGGTGTTTCATTTGTGTAACACCTTGCTGTAAGGCAGGCAGGCAGGCCAGGCATGAATAGCCCTCTACTACAGCAACTAATCAAGCCTCAGACCCTAAGGAGCACTTCCTAGTTGTCTTCTCTCTGTGGAACTTCCCTCCTTTGGACAATCCCTTTCTCTCCTTCCTCCTTCAGAGGTGTCTGGTCCCCCAGGCCCTTTTACTGCACAGGAAGTGAATGACGGCCCTGGCAGGAGTGGCATGTGGGATTCATCTTCTGCGTCAGCTCCATGCATTTGTTGCCCTGATTGTGGTTGTTCCCTCCCAGACCTGTGAACATTGCATGGACGATCCCCGTTTCCAAAACCTCCCTGCGGCTGTGCCCTCTGGTAATCTTGTCCTGCTCTGACACTGGCTTGGCCACCCCTGCCATGACTTGCTTTCAATGGGACAGAGCATCTCGATGTCCACAGGTGCACAGATGCTGTGTGTCTCTGCCTCTTCCTGTGGACTCCTGCCACTGCCACATGAACATACTGGGTTAGCCTGCCAGAGGGAGGCCAGGGACGTGTGGAGGAAAGCTGTGTCCTCTCGCCTGGGCCGTCCCAGACCAGCCAGGCCCACGCGGGGATCTCAGGAGCACGAGCAGGTCCAGCCGAGATCAGCAGAACTGCCGAGCACACACGTGACTGAGCAGTCATTGTGGTGGTTGTTTAGACTGCTAAGTTTGGAGTGGTTTGTTATGCCGCAGTCTCACGGCAGTAGATGCCCAATGCAACATGTAACTGGAACCGAAGCCTTACCACTATGGAAGGGAGGCGCCTGTGCAACAGAATTGTTGTTGGGCATGGGGTTTTGTAGGGACTGAGAGTGTGTGTGCGGGGAGGGCCCTCTGCAGGTCTGTACGCTGTGCCCTGGGGTTGAGCTGCTTCTGCGCCCAGTTGCCCTTCCCCGTCCCGACCTGGTAAAGACCTTCTTCCTCTTTCTCCCCATCAAGCTGCCTCTTCAATCTGATGCCCTATTTTTATTTTCTGTCCAGACAATTGTTAAATTTTCAATAAGGACATGAGCATCGGATACAGAGAGGCTGAGGAAACAGGTGGCGTGGTGAGAAGAGTGGCCCCTGTGGGAGGACGGCCCCGTCTCCTTCCTCCTGACATTCGCCGCCATCAGCAGCTCCCTGGGATGCGGTGGCTACTTGTGCGCAGTGGACGGCTTCACAGGAGTGATGGTGCCCAGGAGCCCTCGGCTCAGGTTGCAGAAGTGTAGGTGAAGTGCTGGAGGTTTAGTTGTCTGTGCAGCCCCAGAGCCTGGGGCAAGTGACCTGTCCTCCCAGTTACAGACGCCTGACTACCGTCTGTCACCATCACTCTCCCCTGTTGCATTTTCTTCACAGCGCTGGACATCGTCTAGCTGACAATATCCACGTCTCTGCTGACCATCTGCCTCCAGCAGTGGTGTCCTTTTCTGGACCACAGGGACTTGGTCTGTGTGAACCCTGACCCCATGCTAGGGTGACCCCATGCTAGGACAGTGCCTGGGACACCAAAGGGCCCAGGGATATTGCAGGATGAGCGGAAACCTACGGGGACCAGTCCTCCCTCATATGTAAACAGTCAAAACTGTGGTTCTTATTTTTGAGAATTTCAATGGCAAGGCTCATTCTCTTCTCTTGGCTGCTCAGTGATCCTGGCAGCGATGCTCCTGATTTTTCCACGTCACAGACAGGCCCAGAAATCAGCGCCTGTCTGCGACACTGAAGACCGACACTGCATCCGTGGTTCCTGCTACTTCCACACAAGACATCTTTTATTATGATTGTTTTAACCCTTCTCCCTCTGCCTCTCCCCCAGATTTCACATGTAGAAGAAATGCATTAACTAAATAGTAATGCTTAGCAGGAAATAACTTGTTCTCCTCCTTTTTGTCAAAGACATTTATACAGCAAACCAGAGATCATGATCCACAGAGGTGACGTGCCACAGTCCCTCATGGGCAGCCTCGGTCAGTGAGGGCAGAGGCGTTGGGCACCAGCCCACTTCCTCTGTGCTCTGTCCAGTTTAGATCTGCTTTTTGCCAACTCCTTACAGCCGGAGGCTCATAATTTTTCCTCCAGCTCTAACAGAATTGTTTCATGAATACAAATTTATAGGTGCTCCTTCCCATTCCCTGAATGCCCCAATTGAGTACTGGCTGCACAATTTGTGGGGCCCAGTGCAAAATGAGAATGCATGGCCCTTGCTTCAGACATTAGTAAGACTCTCAGGACGGCGGCAGGAAAGTCTTAAACCCGTGACTGAGCCGGCCGCATGCCCGCGAGGCCAGCCCTGGGTCTGTCCTTATTCCTCTGGGAGGCATCATCCTTCGAGAGGGTGTGTGGGTGATACTGTGTAAACAATGCTTCTAAGATGGATACCGAGCCAGGGGACCCAGCATTTCCTAGTAGAGACACTTAGGGTAACTTTTCCCAATCCATTTTCTAGAGATGTATTTTTTTCTGTCTAGAATCACATAATAAAAGCTTTCACCAAGCATGCTGGTACTGGGATTAAGAATATGTATTGGCCTTAGTAAAATCATCAATTTTGTTGCAAATACATTTTTATTTACATAAATACCAATGCCCTTTGCATATGGAGTTTATTGCAAACTCTCTTCTCCCTCCCTCCTCCTCCTTCCCTCTCTCCTTCCTTTCTTCCTTCGTTCACAGATGCTTATTATGTGCCTGGTACTCTGTTAGCTACTGTGGGGGGATCAATCAGTCACCAATCTCACATAAATAATAAAAATGCAAATTTGAAAATATGAGTACGTTGTGAAAGGTAGAAGTTTATAGGAATTTGAAGAAGGAAAATGTTGCTACCCTAGATTGGGGACACAGAGGATTTCATGGTGAAGCATCTGAAGTAGGCCTTGGAGGGAAGGAAGATAGTGTTGGACTCAGAGGAATGAGGGTGGGATGGGAGCTGGAGGGGATGAGGTGGGATGGCTGGTGGGGACATCAAGTCCAAGTGGGTGGCAGGAAGTGCAGAAGTGGTGGCTGGTGGTCTTTCTGTTGGAGCACGTTGTGTTGGGGTTAGCTGTCTCAGGTAAACTGGGTGCCTCCTCATTAATTGTAAACTGGAAGCTCAGGTGGGAGGCGATAGTCCAGACCAGGATGAGGGCATGAGGTGCGGGGCTGTTTGCATCTTCACTGTGAAACAGGACGAGAGCCTAGAGAAGAGCCGGCCTCTGCCGCGGAGAGGAGTTGGCACACACAACTGGGCTCCCCGGGAAGTCCTGGCTGGGTCCTCCCATCACCTGGGCTCCTCCCACACATCCATCTGGCCCAGCTGTCTCTTGCCATAAACCTGGGAGGAGCTGAAGGCATGAGGCGGAAGTGGATTAACATTTCACCTGTGATCCTGAGAAAGCCCCTCAGCCTCCATCACCTCTGTTCGCTCGTGTGAAGACAGGGTGGGGGTGGGGCCGCCTGGTGGCGCAGCGGTTTAGTCTGCGCTCGGCAGCCCGGGGTTTGCAGGTTCGGATCCCGGGCGCCCGCCGATGCACTGCTTGTCAGCCACGCCGTGGCGGCGTCCCATATAAAGTGGAGGAAGACGGGCACGATGTTAGCCCAGGGCCAGTCTTCCTCAGCAAAAAGAGGAAGATTAGCAACGGATGTTAGCTCAGGGCTGGTCTTCCCCCCCCCCACACACAAAAGACAGGGTGGGCCTATGTTCTCAGTCGTTCCAAGGACTAAATTAGACAAAGCAATGGTGTAGTTTGTCTAGTGCTCGCCTCATGGTAAACACTCGACAACGGGAGTTATCATCATTATTAAGAAAAAGACAAAGAACAAAGACATCCCTGAGTGTGTCTGGTTTCCTGGCACTTCTTTGGGGTTCTTTTGTGCGCCCCTCTGTTGAAGGCTGTTCAGAGGCTCGTCTCACTTTACAACAAAAGGGCCGATGGAAAAGAAGATGCAGAGGGGTCTAATGCCCAGAAGAAGGGCAGAGCTAGTGAGCCGCAAGGTGCAGGCTGGAGCCCAGGCCCCACTCCCAAGTGGGCTGGTTCTGCGATGCGGTCTGCGGTCCTGGCAGAGTCTCTCGGGGACTCTCCTCCCACCCTCTCTGAGCCTGGTTTTGTCCCTCTCTGTTTTCTTGGTTGTAAATTCCTAGCACATGAGACTCTATCAATTACAGAACCAATTACACTGGGTGATGGAGAGGAGCAGGTAGAACAATTCCCACTGAATGACCTTTATGTGAATCAAGTTTAACTTGAAAAACAGAGGCTATTCTGAAATCCTCCTATTAAACTATATCAGAACCCCACCTAAGGATATCCTTGCTATTTCGTTCCCCTGGAAACGGCCACCCTGTTGATTCTGCTGGTATGTGGGGCCTGTAAAGGATGGTGTTGGCATGACCCGTTAATCTTCCAGGCGCTGGCATCCTGGAAGACATGAACCTTTTGCATAATCTCAGGTGTGTGGCTTATTTGCAGCACTGAGCACCTGAATTTGTCAAAACCCTTTGCTGGTTGTCATTATCCATCTCACCTGAGCTTCAGGAAAAACCAGGACGTCAGGGGGTGGCGGGTTTCAGGCACAGCTTGTGCCGTCTGCTGTCCTCGCGTCTCCCCCAGTCCATCACGTGCCTCTGTTCACCTCTGCTGGGCTTCATTCTTTAACGGGTTTCTCCAAGTGGCTGCCAAATGTCCCAGAGACAACAAGCAACTTCTCACTTTAGTTCTGGACGAAATCTGAAGGTGGCTCTCCTTGGCCTGATTTGGGCCACATGCCTCCTGTGGAAAGAAACGCCTGGGGTGGGTGGGGGTGGAGGTGGGAGTGGGAGGTGGGTCAAGGGTGGGCTATACCTGGACTAAATGGATAGGGCAGGATTATTCTAGATTCAGGGAGGGGGCTTTCCCCAAAGGAAAGAATTCTGGACAGACAACCATGCTCATTATTTCGAAAGGGATCATCTTTTTAATATAAGGAATTTAGAAAGAGAAGGATTCTGAGCAGTAACCAAATTCTCAAACTTTGGGTATCTGTGTGACATTGGAACATTTTGTAAGCAGAAGGAAAGGACTCTTATTTGATTTGGAGCAAAGGATTTTCACATTAATGAGTCCTCAGAAGGTGTAGTGACAATAACGAACTGATTGGTGGGTTTCCATTAAGTCCTGGCACCGTGTATGAGACCCGTGATGGACCAGAGCTCGGATGTGGTTCCATCCCCGAAAGTTGTGTAAATAACAATAGCACATGTGAAACAGCTGTGAAAAATATGATTCAGGATGTAAGTGTTTGCCACAATCTGTACTGCATTCTGTTGGTGCGGTGGGAGTTGAGGGGAGAGGGAGCAGGGCGGGGCTGGGCAGCCACAGACCTGTCCTCGGAGAAGGAGAGCTTTGAGCCAGACATGGGAGGTGCAGGGCCGCTCAGGCAGGGAGCGAGTGAGTGTGGTCATTCCGGTCAACAGTGAGCCCCTCCTGCGCAGCTGCCCTTGGCTTCTGCGTCCTTTCTCTGTCTGGACAGTGGTTTTCTTTCGGCGTGGTGTGAGCCGTCCACTGACTAGGATTTTATTTGTCTCCATTTTTGGCTTAGTCACTTAGCATTGTGCTTCGGCGTGTTGCAGTGCTGGGAGTCCTCTCATTTTGCCTCAAGTCGCATCACTGTGAACATGTCCTCATCACCAGAGGTGCCTCCGTGAGCGCCCCTTGCCAAGAGAGTACCTGTTGGGGAGGGGGTCCTTGTCCAGTGGTGGTGACGAAGCTGTCCTAGTGGTTAGGCTTGGGGAAATGAGCCCTTTCCTCTTTAGCACCTAGAGATGAAATAGCCCGACTGCATTCGTTGTGTCACATCATTTCATCTAAGCAATGTTTTTGACTAATTCTTTTTAGCCATGAAACTTGGACTTGATAGCCCAGAACTGTATTTACGTAAGAAAGACAGCTTGTATTGGGGAGGCATATACTGTTACAGACATTGGTTATTGATAGCTATCGGAGGATGAGGACAAGTTGACAGGTTGGTAGAAATGTTAAAAGGTTGCTGGAAGACATCCTGTCAGAGATTTGAAGTAACTGGATCAGGATCACCTTTGGATCATCTTCCTGGTGGCAGGGAGGTGTGGTGTAGAGACAGAGAGCCTGGTAACAGAAGGTACTGAGAGGAGCCCGCAGCTGGGCGTCAGGAGACCTGGGTACCGGGTGCAGTTCTGATGCTGACTGTGTGCCGTGGGCTAGTCCATAAACCTTCTGGGCCTTGAAATGCCTCATCTCAAAAATAAGGGATTGTACCAGATCTTCCCCCACTGAAACTCTGTGTTTTCGTGAAATGAGCCCCTCTAAGTAGTTCAGTTCCATGCCATTTGCAATCTAAACACATGCGTTGTCGTCTTCAGTGGTAAAATACAAGTCACTGTTGGCGGTTGGAGGAGAATGAGTTTCTAAAACAGACAAAGTTCTTTCAGTAAAACAGACTGATAACACAGATTATCAGTGCTCTTTTTCATACTGTTAGTGATAACAAAAGGCAGCAAACTCTTGTCGGTGCTCCTGAGATGAGGGGACTCCCTCCAGTGGGGACAGGGCTCTCATTGCATGGCTGTGTGGCCTGAGCAAGCCATCTGCCCGCCCCAGGACTCAGTTTCCTCCTCGGCACACCGTGGGGTGGGCTGCATGATCTTTCAGCTTCCTTCCAGCTTACCCTCTGTGCCCACTCCACTTCTTTGCCTCAAGTGCCAAACTCGGGGCCACAATCCTTCATCATTGGATTTTGCGTTCGGTCTTTGTTATCCTAAAGGAAATGCAAAATGCACATGTGCTTGTTTTTAAAAGGAAAGTGAATCAAGACTAAATCTTATCTGGATGTACATATAGTGCTGTGGAGATATGTTCATGCTTATGTTTAGGAGAAAAAAGCAGCTAATAACTTGTACATATACTGTGAGACCATCTTTGTCAAAATATACTTATCTGGGGGCCGCCCGGTGGCGCAGCGGTTTAGTCCGCGCTTGGCAGCCCAGGGTTCGCTGGTTCGGATCCCGGGCGCCCGCCGACGCACTGCTTGTCAGCCACGCCGTGGCGGCGTCCCATATAAAGTAGAGGAAGATGGGCACGGATGTTAGCCCAGGGCCAGTCTTCCTCAGCAAAAAGGGGAGGACTGGTGACGGACGTTAGCTCAGGGCTGGTCTCCCTCACAAAAAATAAAAATAAAAATAAATAAATAAAATATATACCTATCTGAACCTATTTGCGGGGGGTTCTGGAAGGAGAGACATCGTGGCAGTGAGATTTGGGGTTGCTGACTTTATTATTTTGTTGTTGGTCTGTATTTTCTACTTTATGTATAATGATAATGTCTTATTTGGGAAAAAACTGGGAGCATTAAATTTTGTTTTGTTCATTTTGCAACTCTCTCCTCTTGGGATTATTGGGGCATCATGAGGAGTCAGAAAACCAGCTTAGAAATCAGTATGGAGGGATCCATTCCTGGTCACCCGAGGACTGATTTTCATTTCCTTGGAAGGTAAAATTTCTTCTGGAACCTTCATGAGCAGAACTTGGCCTCCCTGGCTGGCCTTTCCTGGCTCCTCCCAGGTCCCCTGAGGCCCCAGCTGGTTCTCCTCGGCCACTGCATCTGCAGAGCGGCTCCCACCCTCCCTCCCATCCCACCTCCTGCAGCTAGCATCTGCTGAGAAGTGGGCACCCGCCTGCCTCTTCCTCCCAAGACTTTCTGGCTGACAGAAGCCACCTCCTTTCTAAATTCTGACCAAAGTGATGGAATAAAAGGCAGCAGATGAGTTAACTATATGCTGCGTTCCCTCAAACATTCTATTTGATATGAAACAGCACCCTCACCTCACTGCTCCTCTGCAGGCTGCCCTGCGTCCCTCATGGTGTGTGGATGCTGTGAAGTGGGGACCGCTCCTTACCCACCCGCATCCCCAGCACTGGCCCAAAGCCTGTGCACAGTAGGTGCTCCATAATGGGAGTGGCGCACACACTGAAATACTTTTGGAACAACTCTGGAGGCAGTTTTATTTTATGTTGCCTACCTCTTTTTAACTTTATGTTATGAAAAATTTTGAATGTACTCCAGAGAAGAGAGAACAACCTAATAATTCCGTGTCTGTCACCTCCATCACTGACCTTCAACTAGTGTCAATGTTTCATCAACCTTATTCCATCTACCTACCACTTTCTTTCTTTTGCAAGAATGTTTTTGAGTTAATCCCAGGTATACCATTTCACCTGTACATACTTCAATATGTATCTAACAGGTAAGGTTATTTCAGACACAACTTCGTGGTGGCACCTCCCAACTCACCCCAGCTGTCCCTTGGAGATACCTCGATATAATTTCATATTTATGAAGACACGTAGGCTCGGAGAAGAGAAGGACATGCAGGAGAGGACAGGCCAGTCATGCAGGAGGAGGGAGCAGGTCAGGAGGAGTGTGACATGGCCCTTGCTCCCCTGCTTGGCAACAGCTTTGATTAAGCTGTTGAATTTCTGGGCCTCAGTGACTTGACTTGTTAATGTGATAATAGTAACACTGTACCTGCCTGAAGGCAGGGGAAGGAGGCAGGTGTTTTAGGCTGCCATTGGGGGTTACGTCAATGATTCTCGGTAGTTAAGAGTCACCTCGAGGGGCCAGGTCGGGGATGGGGGATGGTGGGGGTGGATGTCAGGTTTCCATGGAAATTTCAGTTCTGTCACATGCTAGTGCTCTGTGGACGGGCAGGCAGGGTTTACTGAGCTCACCAGTGTCTGCAGAGTGAGGACAGGGTTGGAATCAGAGGCTTCAGCCATCCCCCCGACAAGGGCTCTATCTCAGTTTTGGGTGCCCCTTGAGAAGGAGGCTCCACAGCCTTCTTTTGATATTTATTCCCATATCTGCCAGCCCCGATGAAAGCATCGCTATGGCAACAGAGAAGAAAGGGAATGAGCAGGTTCACAAATAAAATGTTTAAGGCACACCTAAACAGAGTAATAAGCGACATCTTTGGTTTTTCCATGTTATGGAGCATCTATTGTTTCAGGGATGTTAATGTAATCTTTTCTTTCCCCTTAAAGAGTGTTACTGGCATAAAATAAGATGAAATAGAGCCCCGGGACGTGACTTAGAGGACAAGAAGGTGAAGAGAGGAGCTCCAGGTTGTGGCTCGTCTCAAAGCCACAGCACCTCATCTGGTGCTGCTGGGAGCCAACCCCCGGCCCTGCGGCCTGCTCCACCTTTGAGGGTGTGGCGCCCTGGGCCCTGGTTGTCCATTCCCAGGTCTCAGCACCAGGCCACTGTGCTCGTGCTTGACGAGTCTGCTTCGTGCGGACCGAGGCTCCCGGAGAAGGACAGTTACCATATGATGTCACTTGTATGTGGGAGATAAACACACATGTAGACAAGGAGAACAGATCAGTGGTTACCAGACGGGAAGGGGGTGGGGGAGGATGCGAGGGGTCAAAGGGTACATGTGTACGGTGACGATGGAAACCAGACTTTTGGTGGTGAGCACACTTTAGTCTATACAGAAGCCGAAATATAATGATGTACACCTGAAATTTACACAATGTTATAAAATGATGTGACTTCAATAAAGTAAAAACAAGAATTAAAAGGAACAGCCACAGACACTGCCAGGTAAGAGCGCCAGCACTTGTCACAGCGCCTGGATGGGAGTGAACTCAGTGTCCCAGCCCACCCGCACACGCGCTCCTCTGCAGCCGGCTGGCCCTCTGCAGGGAGCGGGGATTCAGGCATCAGGGGAGTCGCTGTCCTGAGTGGCCATGGCACACAGGAGGAGGTGGGAGGGGACGTTGGGGGTCAAAGAAAATTATCGAGGTCTCTGACATGCCCAGTGGTCAGAGCAGGCCTGGGGAGGGCACCAAGGGAGGGCGTCTGTGTCCATGGAGGCTGGGACAGCTCTCCGGGGAGGCGCCCGTGGCGTGGAGGCAGGTGGGCCAGGCGAAAGGGTGTTCAGGGCGTGGGACAGAGTGTGACGTGCTTGGCAGCTTCCAGCAGCAGTGGTCACAATGACGATGATAGTACACTAGTATTTATTACACTCTGACCACGGGACAGCATCGTCCTGTATTGCTGACGTCGATCTTGCGTTGCCACCACAGCCTACACTGATGAGTACCCGAAACAGAGGGCTTGTCCCTGCTGTGGAGAGGAGGGACAGCGCACCGCAGACTGTCAGGACGTGCGTGTGGGAGCCAGAGCTTCTGCCTCTGTGCAGACACACACAGGCCACAGACATACATACCACATGCATATATACACACACACACCACACGTATACACACACCACACACACACCATACGTATACACACCACACACACACACCACACACACACATGACACACACACCACACACACAGAAACCACATGTATACACACCACACACACACACCACACACACACCACACACACACACACCACACACACAAACCACACATATACACACCACACACACCACACACACACAAACCACACGTATACACACCACACACACCACACACAAACCACACGTATACACACCACACACACACAAACCACACGTATACACACCACTCACACACAAACCACACGTATACACACCGCACACACACACACCACACACACACAAACCATACGTATACACACCGCACACACACACCACACACACACAAACCACACGTATACACACCACACACACCACACACACAAACCATTCGTATACACACCACACACACACACAGCCTGCACACACGAACCACACGTATACACACCACACACACACACCACACACACAAACCATACGTATACACACCACACACACACAGCCTGCACACATACAGACACACAAGACCACGCACACACAGACCACACACATACACACCACAAACACACAAACGCACACACCACATACATACACACCACACACCTACAGACACGCAAAACCACACACACACAGACCACACACATACACACCACACATCACACACATACACACCACAAACACACACATACATACACACACCACACATGTGCACACACTGCACATATTTAATTCACATATTCGTTTATTCCAAATATTTATTGAGCTCCTACTGTGTCGTGTGTCCACTGAGCACCTACTGTGTGATACTAAGCGAGCTTCTACCGTGTGGTGCTGCACTAAGCACTGGGGACACAGCAGTGGAAAAAACATCAAAAATCCTTGCTCTGTGGAGTTTGCATCCTAGTTTATAACCTAGTTTACTCATGCTGCTTGGCAAACCCTGGCTTTGTGGAGATGTCTGGTCTTCAGGGAAGAACTGGGACATTCACACTGGAAAAGGCGCGTGTGCCAGGCAGCCTGTGGTGCTGTGACTCCATTATTCTCTGAGCTTCTGGATGGGCGTGGGGGGATGGAGCCCGAAGGCCTGCCTGTTTCATACCCTCCTTGCTGACTCAGTGCCAGCCAGCTCTGGGGATGGGAGCTTTGTCACACAGGGGCCTTTCCCATATGTTGTCCCATGATCTTATACTCTCAAGGTGCATATCTCATTATTCCCACTCTACAAACCACAGTCAGGCCTCCAAGAAGCTTAAATGTGACTGACTCAAGGGCACAGTGCTTCTAAGGGGGTGCTGGGAACCCAAAGTGACTCCGGATTCAGAGCTCTTTCACGAATACATTCCGTACACCCTGAATGCTTCAAGTCGTGCACATCATTCTGGGCTTGGAGACCCTGCTGTCCCCCTGCAGAGCCATCTGTCACCGAAGCTGGGTAGATCAACCTGCGGCCCCCCAGGCCAGAGCACTTGACCACCCTCCGAGGCAGGGAGGAGGAAGGGAGAAGTGCTGTTGGCCAGGCTCCATCCAGCACCTGCCACCCTCCTCACCTGGCTGCCCACAGCTTGACTCTGACCTCTGGGGAGAGGCCACCTGCTGAGCATCTTCATGTGCTCGTTGGCCATTGGTATGTCTTCTCTGGAGAAATGTTTATTTAAAACCTTTGCCCATCTCTTTTAATTGGGTTATTTGTGGTTTTGTTGTTGAGTTGTAGGAGCTCTTTGTATATTCTGGATACTAGATCCTTATCAGATATGTGATTTGCAAATATGTATCTCCTCCCATCCTGTAATTTGTCTTCTCACTCTCTCAATAGTGTCCTTTGAAGCACAAAAACTCTTAATTTTGATGAAGTCCAGTTTATCTATATTTTTCTTTCATTTTTTGTGCTTTTGGTGTCACAGCTAAGGAACCATTGCCAAATCCAAGGTCATAGAAGTTTCTGTGTTTCCTTATAAGAATTTTACAGTTTAGCTCTTACATTTAGGTTTTTATCCAATAAAGTATGTAATATGGCTCTTTGAACTGGGGCAGGAAATCATGGTCCTACTCTCTCTGTTGCTGCTGTATTGGCCTCAAGATTTGAATAAAATGAACTTGAGATTTCTCCCCAATGAGACGTTGATGTGGCCGAGGCCTCTGAGACACAGGAACAGACACACCTTTATGGGGTGTCTTCCAGTTCCCAAAAAACAGAGGTGTCCTCTGTGGTTGACCACACGACCCCACCTTTAGGGTTGGATGATTGAATTGGAGAAGGATGTCGGTTCCAAGTTGGGTCAATGTGGTTCTCTGTCCTGGGGATTCTCGTACATGGCTCATGTGGCTCATTTCTCTCAGGTTCTAGACTCGACTCTGCCTCCCCACTGTCTTTTCACTTTTCCTTCAAAGTGCAAGGGCTCTGCCCATGGTTTTCAGAGGAACACATCTCCTGGCCCAAGCATGGCTCCAGAGCCTCTCCTGGAACAGTGCTCAATGGACAGACCCTGCCCCAAAGATCTGACCTAAGAACAAGACCCAGGAATCCTTCTTCCGTGCCTGGAAATGCCAACTTATTCTCCCCGACCCCTCATGGCACTTTCTCTCTGAGAGCTTTCCAGAGCCCTTCCCAGGCCTAACTGCCCTCTCTCTGTCTCTCTCCTTGACTATCTCCCTCTCTATATCTCTCTGTGTCTCTCCCTCCCTCTATCTCTCTGTCTCTCACTTTCTCCTTCTCTCTCTCGCTCTTCCCTCATCTCCCACCTTCTCTCCCTCTTCTTCTCCTCCTTTCCTCTCTCTTTCTTTGGACTCTCCCTGCAATGTCCACATCCATGTCCCCTCCGCCCCCCGGGGCATGCATGGCTGCACCTTGCGTGCGACTGTTTCTGGACTGAGATTGTCATGTCGGAGACATTGTCTCGCTCATTCTGCATCTCAGAGCCTAGCGAGGACCTGGCACGTCAGAGGAGCTCAGCGGGTGTTTGGGAGCGATGCATCGAGGAGGCTGTGGTGCCCTGGGAGCACACTTGTCTTTTTGTTCTAAACTGAGAAAACTCCCAGGGTGGTGCATGTGGATAGAGGTCTGTGGGGTGGCTTGACTGGAACACACTTCCGTTTCCTGGGAACAGGAGTGTTAGGGGAGCTTCTCAGGTGAGCTTTCCAGAAGCATCTGCAGAATCACTCCTTCAGCGTCATTTCCCTCTGCCTTGGTTGGAAAACTAGAGAAGCACAGTTATTTCTGCCCTGCTGCCTTCTGGGACTCTCAAGTCTGTGTGGGCACAGAGCATTTTAAATCGTGCTAACGAACCTGCTTTGGGGGCTTGGCCGGCTTGGGCTTCTCTTGGATGGTGGGCATGTGCGGGCCTATCGTGGCCTGTCTCCCAGGTGGGTGGAGCTGACTACTGGACAGATGGCAAACCTTGACCCCTCGAGGGGAAAAGGCCCTGGCCTGGCTTCAGCACTGCTGGGTTCTCTCTGAAGGCCTGCCCTGCGGTGATGTGCCGAGGTGCGCTGGCTGGAAGGCAGCAAGACCTGAAGAGAACCCGCTGTGTGGACAGGGGGTCCAGAGCAGTGACCCTGCTCACTCCAGGGCTCTGTGCTCCTGGGGAGTCAGGGGGTTCTTCTGGACCAGACACTGACTGGGATTTTTCAGATAAAAAATGAAATCCCAACAGTCCAAGTGAGGCCAGACCTGTGACCCCCGGGATTGGGACCAGACGGGGCTTAGTGGGCACCTGGTGCTCGGCAGCAGACTGATCTTGTTCTCCCGCGAGGCCTTGTCCTTCAGGAGAGCACATCAGACTTCCTGCTGATGGACGGCGTGGAGCTGTTGAATAACGGGTAGAAACAAAGGAAAAGGGAGACCAGAATTTTACTGCAGGGGGTGAGGTGCTGATGGGAGAAGTGTCTTGCTAGCACCCCTCTCTAGACCAAACACTCTCTCCCAACAAACATGGCGGATGCCTACTTGGGCTCCTCCTGCTGCCAGCAGCTTCCCTGCCAGGAAAGCTGTGCTCCAGTGTTTGTGCTGAGCATGAATGAAAAGACTTACTTCTCCACCAGGGGAATGTTCAGCTTATCCCTCCTTCTAAATGAAAAGTAAGTACTGCTTCAGAGAATTTCCTGGACTTGGACGGAAGACCTGAAACTGTAAAACTCTTAGAAGAAAACATAGGTAGTAAGCTCCTTGACATTGGTCTTGGCGATGATTTTTTTTGGATTTGACACTAAAAGCAAAGGCAACAAGAACAAAAATAAACAAGTGGACTGCATCAAACTAAAAGGTTCTGCTCAGCAAAGGAAACCAACAACAAAATGAAAAGGCAATGTACTTTGGGAGAAAAATTTGCAAACCACATCTGATAAGGGGTTAATACCCAAAATATATAAGGAACTCATACAACTCAATAGCTAAAAAACCAAATAACCCAATTGGAAAATGGACAAAGGACCTGAATAAGACATACAGATGGCCAAAGGGTACATGAAAAGGTGCTCAATATCACTAATCATCAGGGAAATGCAAATCAAAACCACAATGAGAGCTCACCTCACACCTGTTAGAATGGCTATTACCAAAAAGACAAGAGATAAGAAATGCTGGTGAGGATGTGGAGAAAAGGGAACTCTGTGCACTGTTGGTGGGAATGTAAATTGCCGCAGCCACAGTGAAAACAGCATGGAGGTTCCTGAAGAAATAAAAAAAATAGAACTAGCATATGATCCCGCAATCCCACTTCTGGGTATTTATCCAAAGGAAATGAAACCATTATCTTGAAGAGATATCTCCTATTCAACCTTAAGAAAGAAGGAAATCCTGTTATTTACCACAATGTGGATGAACATGGAGGACATTATGCTAAGTGAAATAGACCAGACAGTGAAAGACAAGTACTGCATGGTATCACTGATACATGGAATCTAAGAAAAAGTTGAACAGAGAAATGGAGAGTAGAAAGGTGGTTGCCAGGGGCCAGGGGAAATAGGGAGTGGTGGTAAAGGGCAGAAACTGTCAGCTATAAGATGAATAAGGTCTGAGGATCTAATGTATAACATGGTGACTACAGTTGATAATGCTGTATTGTATAATTGGAATTTGCTAAGAGAGTAGAACTTAAATGTTCTCACCAAAAAAAGTGTCAGTCTGTGAGGCCGTGGATGTGTTAATAAACTCGAAGGGAGGAATATGGGGGCAGCCCTTTCACATGTGTGTGTACAGTATACCAAATCATCACACTGTACACTTTAAATATCTTACAATTTTATTTGTCAATTATACCTCAATAAAGCTGAAAAAAGACCCTCAAAATATTCCCTGCACTTTCTTAAGTTCTGTTCCAGCGTCTGGAAGTGAATATACATAGAAAAAACCAAAGAAGTCAACAAGAAAAGGATTCTATCTTTTCTTCTAAATTGTTAATAACAAAAGATCAGGCCTTTAAACAAGAGCTCCAAGACACACCTTCTTTCTTCCTCTACACACACGATTGCATTAGCAGGAAAGCGAGAATCTTTACGTTTTTCTACTGATTGACTGTGGATGAGCCCGAACAATTATCCTGAGGATGCCCCAACACACCGGCCTTCTCGATCAGGTGAGGACGCTTGGCCCGAGTGCCCCGAGGTGCCCGTGCTGCCCCGCGCATTAGCGTCTCTCCGGTGCAGACAGTGCTGACCTGTACTACCCTTGGGCGAATTTGGGAAATAGTTACTCCAATCATTTCCTGGGTGCTTCATTTTCCCCAGAGCCCTGGTTGAGAAAGGATACGGTAGACATTTAAAAGTTGGACTCAGGGAGGGTTCAAATTGGTGAACCCTCCACACGGGCACCGTCGATTCCTGAGCAAGTACCACAACTGGGCCTATCTTTGTTCTGACCACTGGGTGTCTCAGTCTCAAAAATTAAAAAAAAATTCTTGGTGAAGTAAGAAGAAAGTTAATTCCTTAGATTTTTTTTTAAATCCTCACATTGTTATGACTTAAGAAATATAATATTCTCTTTCACAAATCTTTCTTAGTTGAATAAAGACCCATTTCTTCTCTGTAGAACTAAATGTTCTTTGTTCACGACTCAGAAATGCTTAACCTCTTTCGGAGTCCCTCTCGGAGGTGACAGAAAAGCATCTTGGCTCAGCTGCTTTGCAGGGATGGGAGCACCGACGGTCCCTGAGGAAAATCCCCGCGGGAGGACGTGAAAGCACTAAAACCATCTCAGGTACGAACACAGATTACTAGTATTTTTAAGATTCATGTTGGTTTTCATAATGCGCTTCATTTTCCCTGTGTTCTGTGGGGTTTTGGCCTCTGCCGTGAGGAGCATGCTCTCATCTAACAATATAGGATTGGCCCTTTGGTAGTGCTGGTCTTTGGGGAAGAATAAACTCTTCGAGAAGGTACTTAAATGACCTTGTGCTTTTGCGTAAATCAGGAGCCATCCTTGCAATCCTTCTGAACGCAAGCCTTTCTTCTGGGCTCCTGGTTCTTCCCGCTGTGTAGGGCCATGGAGGGAGCACATGCTTGGGAGTCAGAAAGCTGGCTTTGAATTCTTCCTACCACTTACCAGCTTGTGGCCTTTGGTGCTCACTTAACTTTTTTAGCCTCAGTTTCCCTATCTGTAGAGCAAGGCTATTTCTACCTGTCTCGTTGGATCCTCGTGTGGATTTATAGGATAAAAATCTGTAAAGCGCCTGCCTCAGAGCTTGGCTCCAGGAGCACCCGCCCCCAGCCTCACACCGCGTGGGCAGGACAGGCCTCGACATCAGCATTGGTGGGGGCGTAGGAGGGGCCCCAGAGCCCTGCCTGCTCCTGGCAGGACCTTCTCACTCTAGAACCCAGGACTTCATCACCACAGCCTGCTTTGCAGACCATCATAACCACCCCATCACTTCCTACAAACACCCCGGACATCCAGGTCACCCCTCACCTGGACTCTGGTCCCCGAGAGCCTCAGCGCTTCCTTGATGTCACCCCCATCTCTCGCGAACAGTAGGCAAAGGAAAGTTAGTCGACTGGCAGAAGTACTGACTTCATCATCCCGAGGGTGAAGGCTGCTGCCACGTGGGGGTGGGGGTTAAGGAATAATACACCCGGAACTTGGGGATCCACTCAGCATTTCAATGCCCAGTGATGACGGCGAGTCAGCAATTGCAGCGATCAAGACCTACAAAGAGAAGCACTCAGACCCTGGGACGTGAAGTCCAGGTCAGCCCACAGGGCAAGAAGATTGGACCAGGTGCAGTGCTGGCCAAGTGTGAGAGAACACTAGAGTGGGTGGTGCGAGGAGACGATGAACACCAGTCATGACTTGACCTCCTGCCGCAGCAGGGACTGTTCATCCATCCTCCTGTGTGGAGCATCTGTAGATGCCGCAGCTGGCCACCCCCTTGAAGACTTGGTCATGGAGCAGACTTGAAGGGGACAGGGATAACCTGAGGGAGGCAAGGCGTGGACCCTCCCAGATGCATGTAGCGCCCAATCATATCCTCTTGGCTTCATTTCTGATTCAACTTCTGATTCCAGAGAGTTCTGGAAGGATTGTGATGCACTCATGCTGTGGGCACCCTCCTTTGATATCGGAGGGGGCCCAGCACACACGTGAGCAGCTAGAAGAACCTGTGTGGGAAGCTCACCTCCGCTGGGGGTGGCAGCTGGTGGACATGCTCCTGCCCTTTGTCCTTCCATTACGCAATTCTGTGACACTTCTCTGGGTCCTGGCAGAATCTAGCTGGGCTGCCCATTGAAGCAGCATTAATAACGTGCCCTTAAGCTGGCCTTTTCTCCTTCCTGTCTCACTTTCACAATCCCCCACCCCCAGGATTGCCTCCTGAACACATGAGCTGCCCACAACTTGTCATCTTAGGCTTTGCTTGTGAGCCCAACTAAAGTCACATGATGTCCAAGTTTGGTTTTATAGGATCGGTGATGTTATTCAGCTGGATTAGAAGTATAGGGCGGGGGAGGAAGAGATGAAACGTGTGAAATGAGAGAGAAGAGGGAATGATCAAGTCCTGGAACGTGACGTCAGAGGCCTGGAGACAGAAGGAACGTGGCTCTCGACCACTTTCGTGTCCGGTGGGCAAGAGTGATGATTCCTAGAGAAGGCCAGGCAATTATTGCCTCCCACACTGGGCTGAAGAGATGAAACTTTATCCTCCACGTTGGGGGTGGCAAATCCGACCCCACACGTTTTTGTAAGTAAAGTTTCATTGGCACACAGCCACGCCCATCTGTTAACTGCTTTCACAGCAAAGTGACAGTGACCGCGCATCCATGAAGCCCGAAATCCTTCCTCTCTGGCCCTTTCCAGAGAGAGTTTGCCACCAGCTCTTCTGGTGATGGGCAGCCAAGGGAGGGCTTTAGCGGAAGTGACAGGATCACATGGTTTCCTTAGAGAGGTCACTTGTCAGCGTGCTTTGGATGAGGACAGGAACGGCCTGGCCCTAGGAGGCTTAGAGCCATGTCAGCAGCCGGAGGCAATTGGCAGTACGGACCTGAATGGAGACAGCGGAGGTGGGACCTGAGAGGAGAGCGTGACTTTCGGAGATACGAGGAAGTACTGGGCTGTACGAGGTGAGGACTCTGACGGCGACACACACACACATGCACACACGCACATGTGCGTGCACACACACACAGGGTGGTAGCCGACACTGGGGAGTGTTCTACAGGCGGGATGGTTTCTCTGGGGCTGGGCTCATTTCCTGACTGGGGCTGTGGTCACTGGGGACCCTTAGAGCTCAGAGCTAGTTTCTGGCCCAGGAATGAACTGACTTGCTGTCTGTACCGCTTTTTAAGATGTGTGTTAATGGATGAATGCATACGATTTGTACCGGGGAGAACTGTCACAGGTGTGGGCCCAATTTTAGAGGGCCGTGAATGTCATGGATGTTGTTGGCTTTTCAGCAGGCCGGTGGATTGAGGAGAAGGCTCGCAGGTCAGCAGGCTGGGTGAGTAGCAGGAGTGGACGTTGCACTTCCTCATGGCTGTTTGTGGGTGTGGACTGAGAAACCACAGGCGCCTGGGCCGGTGTGCCCTGGCCACGCTTCCGGAGCGCATGCCTGATAACAAGTCGTCCTTTATTTATTGTTTGGTCCTATGCATCCTTCTCGTAATGAGGAGTCTGGGAGACAAAAGAACACCTGTAAGTTCCATTCCAGATCCCGGTTGGTTTAGTTCTATTCCACGGTGCTTGAAGGAGCTGTAGGTGTGAACTTCAGTTTGCTGTTTTCTGAGCTTTTAAACTTGTACTTCTGTTTTATCTTGTTTTTCTTCCTCACTTCCTCAACTCTTCTCATTTATAAATTATTTGGTACTGTTTGAAATTTAATAACATATTAAAAAATCTCATAGATTGCCAACTGCTTTATCTCTCCTTAACCCAACACTAATCCAGTTTTAAGTGTACATAAAGTTTAATAAGGGCAATTATAGAGCTGGAATTCCTAAATTTTAGGCAAAGGGAAATCTTTATAAATGTTTTGGAGTCCTTTGGTTAATTTGTAATATTGTCACATAAATTGCCCTGTACATTATACTCGCTCATTTGAGTTTGAAAGTAAAAAAGAAACACAACTGAAATATACATCTTTGTTTTTATGGCAGCATAATTATTTGATATGACGACTTTAAAGTTTATGAGGCATTGACTATTTTTCTATTAGAAAAAATATTATCTGACCTGTTTTGCGTGTGTACGGTAATTGTGTGGGCTCTTGACCCCTCAGTCTTAGAAGGAGGTTCCGCTGGTGAGTGGCTTTTGCTGTGTGGGCCTCGCCCACGCCTCCAGCCCTTCTCTTGTCTTAGTTCTGTCCCTGTGGGTCCTGTTGGGGCCCAATCTTTCACCCTCTCCTCTCCTCCCTTTCTCCTTTGGTGATATCGTTTGGTCCATGGCTGTGTGTATATGTACACATGTATATATGTACATACCGATGGCCCCCAAATATGTTTCTCTGCCCTGACTCCCCTGCACAGCTTACTCAGACGGCTCCCCACATAGTGTCTACAGGCGGCTGAAAACACAGGCCGCACGGTTCCTCTTCAGCCTTCTGCATCTTGGTATCTGCGCTGCTATCCGCCAGGTTACTTAGGGCAGAAACGGAGGCATCAGCCTCGCTCCCCCTCTTTCTCTCATCTCCATGGAGTCAGTCCCCTCGGCTCCCTCCAAATCACCCCAATCCGACCGCCCCCCGGTCCTGCACCGTCATTGCTCTTTACCACCATTAGTTCGAGCCGGCTACTGTGATAGCTTCCTAATGGGTCTCCCTGTCTACTTACAGTCCATTCTCCAAGCGGGAGCACAATTATCTTCTGAAAATGTGAATTACTTCCCATCACTGCCCCTCTCAGAACCCTCTTGATAGTCCTCTCACACTTGGAGTAAAATCCAAAATCCTTGCCCTGATCCGTAAGGCCTCACAAGACGTGGTGTGGGATTTTCCTTAAAATCACTGGACGACTAAATCCTACGGCCACTAAAATTCTCAAGTTGTTGTTGTCCTTATTTTGATCTAGTTTAGATGTCAGTTGTTATGTGGAGATGATAAGCAGATATTCACATATTTTATCAATAAATTATATTAGTGGTATGAACCTTTCATATTTAAATTATTCTAATGGATTTTCTTGAAATGTAATTAAAGACAGTATTTCCTTGAGATTTGAAATGAGGAACATGGACCTGTGTGAAGTCCTTCTCTGCGTTTTAGCTAAAAATGTAGCCTCTGTGTTCTGGACCGGATGGTTCTACTGGGTGAACATTGTCCCCCTCCTCGCTCCTTAGGCCGTCGCCCTTGGCCCTCTTCCCTTCCTTGAGCACACGGGGCTTCTTCCTGTTTTGAAGGCTTGTACTCCTCCTCCCTCCACCTGCTCTTCCCTGAGTGGCTCCTTCTCCTCATTCAGGTCCCCGAGGTCACATGTCACGTCTTTAGACAGGTCCTTCCTAAGTGGCCTGTCCCTCACCACCCCCAACACAATAGCCACTTGCAGTCCTGGTACCTCACTTACTTTACGTCTTCGTGTTTGATGCTCCCTGAGTTGCGTGCTGTGTTGATTTACTTGTGAATTGTGTGTGTCTCTGCATTAGGATGTGAGTTTCATGATGCCAGCGGCTATGTCTATCATTGTTGTGTCCCACCACCCAGAAAGCGCCCAGCACATGGTCAGTGCTCATGAGTGAAAGAACATGAATTGCGGTCCAGTAGCACATGCACTTCCAGATACAGTGTCTGCTCCTAGCGATAGGCCTGGATAATGAAATGATAGCCAAAGAGCTATAGTGCAAGCAGCTGTGGAGCTTGAAGTTCTGTGTGACTTCCCTAAGATTAGTTTCTTCATCTTTTAATCAGCAGTGGTTGTGACTGTATTGAGGGTAAATGGATAACCTATATAAATAATCCACAGAACAGCTTGGTACTCCAACAATGCATGCCCACCTTCCTCCTCCTTCCCGACCCTCCTGTCTGTCTACCAAACACTAAAGTCTCCTATGGGCTGAGTTTGAATGTAAGCTGATTCCTAAGATTTCCAGGCACTATGTCGTGATTGGAAGATTCGAACATTGGTAAAGAAGTGTCCCTGCCCTCTAGCACTGGAGACAGGTGGATAAGTAAATAATTGTCATTCTGTTCTATTCTGGGAATATTGGTAAAGTGCTGTGGGAACATACATGGGATGATTTTTATTTTCTGTCTTATATTATTTCTATTTGTTTATATAACTAACCATGAGCCTGTAGGTCGCTTGGCAATGGAGATGCAAGAGAATCAATATATTATTTTTTTTCTGAGGAAGATTAGCCCTGAGCTAACATTTGTGCCAATATTCTTCTCTGTTTTTTTTTGTATGTGGGTCACTGCCACAGCATGGATAAGTGGTGTGGGTCTGCGCCTGGGATCCAAACCCATGAACCAAGACCACCGCAGCAGAGCATGTGGAATTTTAACCACTAGACCATGAGGCCAGCCTGATATTTTTAAAAACTTTTTTACTGAGCTATAACACATGGATTGATTTTGAAATTTTTAATAAACTTTTTGTTTTGAGATAATTGCAAATTCACATGTAGTTGCAAGAAATCCTACCAAGAAATCCTATGTCCATGTTTGCCAGTTTCTTCCAATGGTAACATCCCAAAAACCACAGCACACAGTCACTACAGTCATGATGCACAACATTCCCTCGCAGGAAGGATAAACCTGTTGCCTTTTACGGCAGCATCTATTCTTTCTTGTCCCTGCCTCCTCCTGAATCTCTGTCAATCACTAACTGCTTTTCCATTTCTATAATTTTGTTACCTCATGAATGTTATGTAAGTAGAATCATACATCTTGGGACAGACATTTTTCACTTGGCATAATTCTCTGGAAATTCGTTCAGATTGCTGTATATATCAATGGTTTGTTCTTTTTTCACTGCTGAGTAGTATTCTACGGTGTGGATATACCAGTTTGTTTAGTGATTCACACACTGAAGGACTTCTGGGTTGTTTCCTGTTTTGGGTTATTATGAAGAAAGTTGCTATGAATATTCACGTGCAGGTTTTTATGTGACCATTAAGTGTGTTAGTTTGCTGGGGCTGCCGTAATAAAGTACCACAAACTGGATGGATTAAAACAATGGAGATTCATTCTTTCACAGTTCTGCGGGCCAGAGTAGAGTGTCAGCAGGGTGGTTCCTTCTGGAAGTCTGGGAGAGAATCCAAGCTTCCATGGTTGCCTGCAGTCCTTGGTGTTCTTGGCCTGTGGGCGTGTCACTCCACTGTCTGTCTGTATCTTCACGTGGCCTTCTCCCCTGGGCGTGTCTGGGTTTCTTCTCTTCTCACAAGGCCACCAGTCACATTGGAATTAGGGTCCACTCTGATTTCATCTTAATTTGACTACATCTTCACAGACTCAATTTCCAAGTATGGTCAGCTTCATAGGTACCAGGAGTTAGAATTTCCACATATCTTTTTGGGAGACAAAATTCAACCCACAACAGTAAGTTTCCATTTCTCTGGGGTAAATGCTCTGGAGAGCAGTTGCTGGTTGTATGGTAGTTTTCCAGAGCAGCTGTGTTATTTTACCTTCCCATCAGCCATGCACGAGGCATCTAGTTTCTGTGCATCTCTGCCAGTATTTGGTTTTGTCACTGTTTTTCTTTTTTTAAATTTTAGCCTATCTGGTAGGCATGTAGTGATATCTCATTGTGGTTTTAATTTGCATTTCTCTAATGGCTAATGATGTTACACATCCTTTCAGGTGCTTATTTGCCATCTATATGTCCACTTTGGTGAAATGCCTCTGTGTTTTTGCTTATTTTCTAATTGGATTGTTTCTTCCTTTACTGTTGGATTTTGAGAGTTCATTTATATTCTAGATACTACTTTGTCAGATACATGGTTTGCAAATATTTTCTTTTAGTCTGTCCCTTGTCTTTACATTGTCTTAGCAGGGTATTTTACAGAGTGAAAGTGTTAAATTTTGATGAAGTCCAATTTATCAATTTTTTCTTTTATGGATCATGTTATTTATGGATCATATCACATCTAAGAATTCTTTGCCTACTCTTAGATCCCAAAGATTTTTTCCTGTATTTTTCTAAAAGTTTTAGAGTTTTACACTTTATATTTAAATCCATGATCGATTTTGGGTTAATTTTATATGTGTAAGGTTTAGACTAATATATATATATATTTTTTGCCTATGGATTTCCAATTGCTTCAGCGTCATTTACTAAAATGGCTATTTTTCCTCCATTGAATTGCTTTTCCCTTTTGTTGAAAATCAGTTGTTTGTGTGAGCCTATTTCTGAGCTCCCTATTCTGTTCCATTGATCTATATGTCTATTTCTCTGCCAGTACCATATTGTCTTGATTATTATAGCTATATATTAAGCCCTCGCATTAGATAGAGTGATTTCTTCCACTTTCCTTTTTTAAAATTGTTTTACCTATTCTAAGTCCTTTGCTTTTCATATAAATTTTAGAATAATCTTGTCTATATCTGTAAAAAAATCTTGCTGGAATTTTGTTAGGAATTACATTAATCTGTATATCAATTTGGGGACAACTGACATCTTTGCTATGTTGAATCTTGCAATCCATGAACATGGTATGTCTCCCCACTTATTTTTATCCCTTTCATCAGCATTTTGTAGTTGTCAGCATACAAGTCCTGTACATGTTTGTTAGATTTACACCTAAGTATTTCATTTTTTTAAAGTGATTGTAAATAATATTATAATTTCAGTGTCCAATGTTCATTGCTAGCATATAGAAATATAACTGATTTTTGTATGTTGATCTTGTATCCTATGATCTTTCTGAACTCCTTAATTCTAGGAGCTCTTTATAGATTTCTTGGGATTTTATGCATAGACAATCATGCCATCTACAAATAGGAGCCATTTTATTCCTTCCTTTCTGATTTGTATGCTTTTCATTCTCTTTTCTTGCCTCGTTTCATTGACTTGATTTTCCAGCCCTATGTAGAATAAGAGTGGTGAGAGCATACATCTTTGCCTTGTTCCCAGTGTTATGAGTGAAGCATTTAGTCCTTCACCGTTAAATATAGTTAGCTTAAGTTGTTTATAAATGCTCTTTATCAAGTTGAGGAAATTCATCTCTATTCTTATTTTTTGGAGAGTTTTTGTCATGAATGAGTGTAATATTTTTCAAATGCTTTTTCTGCATTGATTGATATGATCATGTGATTTTTATTCTTTAGCATGATAATATGTGTATTACATTGATTGATTTTTGAATATAAAACCAGCCTTGCATTTCTGGAATAAATCCCAGTTGGTCATCATATGTAATTCTTTTTATATAGTGCTGAATTCTGTCCCTTTCTATTTTTTCATTTGTTTCTAGTCTTTGTAATTGCTTGTTGATACATTTTTATCATGACTGTTTTAAAATCCTTGTTAGATAATTCTAATGTATTTGTCATATTGGTTTTGGTGTCTATTCATTGTCTGTCTTCATTCAGTTTGACATAGTGCTGGTGTTTAGTATGACAAGTGACTTTTGATTGGAACCTAGACCACTTGGGTATTATGGCATAGTATTGGATATTTTTTAAACCTTTTTTCAGCTTGCTTTGGCAGGGAAGGGGAGGTGCCACCTCATTTCTGCCAAGTGGGGGTACAAGTTCATGTTCCCCACTTGACATCCATGACACCAAGGTGAAGGGGCTCTGCAGTGCTGCTGGGCAGAGGTGGGAGTGTGACTTCCCAATAGGCCTCCATTGATACCTCCCTGTCTGGGAGTGGTAAGAGTCCCTCATTACTGCTCTCCACATGTTCTCCACTGACACCATGGTGGGGGGAAGGCCTCATTACTGCTGGGTGGCACTGAATGTCTTGACTCACCACTAGGTCCCTCTGACACCACCCAGCTGGGGGCTTGGTGCACCTTGCTGTATAGCCTGCTGAGGGTGGAGGTCTAGCCTTCCCACCCGGTCTTTGCTGACATGTGGAGGGGGGTGGCTAGTTCTTCCTGTTCTGTTTTTCTGGAGTAGAGTGGTTGTTGTCTAAATGTTTTCTGTCATGCTAGTCTGCCTCTCTCCTGGTCCTTTGACTAGAGGGAGTAGGCTTTTGTTGGGGACTTTAAACCTGCACCCACTGGCACATCCAGGTTGCTGGCTTCTTCAACTCCAAGTCTGGGACATATGAGGCAGAATGAAGACCCCAGGCTCTCACCACTGTGTCATTCATTCCTCCAGTCCTGAGGTCCCTTGGTGGGTCTGCGTCCTTCTTTTCACCTTTCAGAGTCTTCTTTTGTTGGTTTTATGCCTAATGTCCAGGGTTTTCATTGTGCTTAGTGGGAAGATAGGGAAAGTCCATCTGCTCCATTTTCCTGGCAGTGGAAGTTGGAGTGATGACTTTGATCATCTCTGTGCCAGGGTCTGCAGAAACCTTTTCTCATTTAATCAACTTGGTCCTCCTCTGAAGGACCTGTCATGCTCACTCTAAAGACGAAGAAACTGAGGCCCCATGGAGCTAACTCATCCAAGGTACTACAGATGATACATCGTTAGAGGGCTACAAACCCAGGCCTGTCCGGCCTCAAGACCTCTGTCCTCTCCCTTCGTAATGAAGGGAAGTCTCCTTCTTAGCATTTTCATCCATCATGAGTCCTAATGCACAGATAAGCACCAGAAGGCGCTCAACCACTGCTGGTTGACTGAGCTCCACACAGGATCAAGGTCAAGGCTTCCTGGAGGAGTGCCCCTTCTCCAGGAGGTCAGCAGCTTCTGTTCACCTGGACTTCATGTCCCCAGACTGAGCAGCTCTTGCTCTTCTAGTTTATCTGTTTATTTTAAAGGACTCTGCTCAGCTGACCATTGCCATCTTCCATTCACTCGTCAATATACTCACAGAGTTCCCAGAAGAGAGACCACTCCAGTTGAGAGAAGATTCCTGTTGCTCTAGGGGTGAAGCTGGGGTCACTGTAACAACCACAGGGTAGCATTTGTCGTGCTCTACCTGTGTCTATCTTAGGACCTGTCACATTTCTTACAGATAGCTCTGGGAGACCCAGAGGGACTGTGCCATACGTACCTGGTAAGTATGTCCCTAGTGAAGTCATCCTCTCAGCAAGCATCTCGGGTCTGTGTGATGGCAGAAAGCATGGACTGTGTAAGTTGGCTGCCTGGGTTCAAATCCCAGCTCTGCCATCCTTAGCAGTGGGACTTTGAGCAGGTTGCTAAGCATCAATGACTTCAGTTGCCTGTTCTGTAAAGTGGGGACAATAATAAAGTTATAAGGGATTTAAATGAGTTAATAACGTGTAAACTGGCTAGAACAGTACCTGGCACATAGACTACAGTGCATGATGTTAGCTGTTACTGCTATCAGAGTGATGGTTGGGGAACCTGTGGCATCGCCATCTGATGCCTCCTCTGCTGGGCTCTCTGTGGTCATCCGGCCTCTCACGGCCAGTGCCAAAAGTTGCCAATGCCTGCTGCAGGTGCTGTGTGATGTGTCAAGGCCAAGGACCAGGATCTGGCAGGTGAACAAGGACCTGCCTCATGAAGCGCAGACGATGGTGCTTATGACAAATGTGGGTGGTGGCTGCCAGGGCTGCTGAGCCCCAGGAGATGTCACTGTGCACTCCTGGGTGGACTTCCACCCACAGCACTGCTTCTTTGCCCCAGTCAAACCCGACCACCTCTGCCTATTTGTGGGAGTACCCCCCATCATACATGGAAATCATTCTCTTTCCCAGTCTTCCCAGCAGCTTCCCAAAGCCCTGAATCCCTAAGTCAGCTCTACCATCAGAAGGAGAGTTGGGCTTCTACGGTTCATACAAGAGTGAGGCCTCTTAGAACTGATCATTCCGCCTTCGCTCCTCTACACTCTTCCCACATCCTTTACTCCTGCCTCCAAGGAAGATGGTTCATCCTGTCAAGGCTCTGGAAATGTCCAGACCACACAGATTCAGGGCTGTGTTAGACCCTGGGGCTGCCATAACAAACGACCACAAACGAGGGGGCTTAAAGCAACAGAAATTTATGTCCTCACAGTTCTGGAGGCCAGAAGTCTGAGAGTGAGGTGTTGGCAGTGTTGGTTCCTTCTGAAGGAGAATACATTCCAGGCCTCTCTCCTAGCTTCTACAAGTTTGCTGGCCATTTTTGGCTTTCCTTTGCTTCTGGAGGCATCACTCCAGTCTCTGCCTTCGTTGTCACGTGGCGTTCTCCCTGTGTGTCTCAGGGTCCAAATTTTCTTTTTCTTATAAGGACACCAGTCATATTGGATTAAGCGCCCACTCTAGTCCAGTATGGCCTCATATTAACTAATCACATCTGCAAAGCCCTTATTTCCAAATACAGTCACATTCCCAGGTACTTGGGTTTAGGACTTCAACATAGCTTTTGAGGGAACATGATTCAACCCACGACAAGGGGTAACAGTGATGTCCCAAGCTGGACCTGTACTGAGTTGGGAATGTCACTCTAGCAGCAGTCTGCAGAGTTAGTTCCCCTGCAGAGGGGAAGGGCGTCAGGAATATGAGTTAGGATATATTAAAATTGGCCCAGAAAGAGATTAAGTTCTGAACCAATGAGTGGGGTTTGGGATAGATCATTTTGTCTCTATTTAAAAATTTGTGCCCCAAATTCAAAGCCTTTTTCATTTCTCCCCTTCGTGCCAGGCATCGGGGCTTTGCACACAGGAGTTTCCTGTTCTCGTCCCTGTCCTGTTGGAGGCCAAGCTTATCACACTGCCCACCACCGAGGCTGCGCAGCTGTGCATCAGGGCTGGGGGGAGCCGAGTTTGTTTATGTAAATTTTGTTTTATTTTAGTCTTTCCAATGAATGCCTTGGGGCTTTAGTTCTCAGCCAAGGGCAGGAGAGAAAAGCCTTCATTGCTGAGATGTAGGCATTTGGGATAATACGTGAAGCAAACATTGCCACATAATGAGGGAGCCCTCCTGGGCGGCTCACCTTCCCACCTGGGAGAGGCTGTGGTCTCCTATGAGTCAAACATGAATTTCCTCTTTAATTTCCACAGCTTTATTTAGCTTTTGAAAAATCCCTCTCAAATATATTATATTATTCTAGTATATGCTTCCTTCCTTTCTAATTATTCTGAGCCTAGCCTACAGCAAGGAGAAAATACCGAGATGATGAATCCATAGGCAATTGTATTCTTGTAAATTCTCCTATTCTAACTACAAGGAAGTCTTTCCAAATCTCATACATGAAGTCAATGGCCGGGAAGAGGACATAGTCATCAGTAAAATGTGTCCAATTAAATTTGTAAGTGTGTTAAAGTTGAAAGGGCATGTAGGGTGACTGAGGAGACTGTGATGAGAGTATTAGTTCTTTCAGCAAATAGTTATTGACGCCGACTCTGTGTCTTAAAATGACGGGGCTGTAGAGGTCAAGAGAAGGGCAAGGGCGGAGGGCCCTGCAGGACCCCGTGGATAGAGGCTCCGATCTGTTTCCACAGCCCGTCCACAGCCCTGATGCCCAACTGCGACTACCTGACCCCATCAGTTTCTCCTCTTCCAGTCTTCCTGCAACTTGCCAAAATCCTCAAGCCCCGTCTGAGCTTCTCTCTCTTTCTGTGACTCACAGGAGAGCAAGGCCTCTTAGAAGTGGTGGCTCCACCTTCCCTCCTCTACATCTTCCCACATCCTTTGCTCCTGTCCTGAGGAAGACATTAATTTAAAAAGTATACATATATATATGTACGGCTGCAGCCATATGCTCCCTTTCTTGGCTCCCCACTCCCAGAAGCGTCCACCATCTTGGGATGGTCTGTAAGCCCTATGTCCACTTGGCCGTCACTTTGAAATTGCTGCCTGCACTTCCCTCTTCTTTTCCTTTGGTCCAGTCTGCAGCTTGGCCCCCAGCCCAGCTCTCGACTCCCAGTCTCCTCACTTGGGAGTAACTGGAGGTGTTGCTTTAGCTTTTTGGCCACTTATCACTGGTGAAAAGTCCTCCGGGCTCTTGGAGACATAGGGAAAGTCTCATTTGTGTGATGAAAACACCCATCTATCAAGGGGAGGAGTTGAAACCCCATGCTTTGTTTGAAGTTAAATGTCATCCCTCCCTAGCTCTGTGCTATTCACAGGGGTCATCCACAATGGGGAGGGATCAGCATCCTGTTTCTCCATCTCAACTTCTGTATCAGTGTCCTGGGGCCGCCAAAACAAACTATCACACACTGGGGGGCTTAAAACAACAGAAGTGCGTTCTCTCACAGTTTTGGAGGCCAGAAGTCTGAAATCAAGGTGCTGGTAGGGCTGTGCTTCCTGTGGAGGCTGCCGGGGAGGAGCCGTTCCTTGTCTCTTGCAGCTTCTGGTGGCTGCTGTTGTTCCTTGGCTTGTGGCCGCATCACTGCAAACTTCAAGGCCAGCATCTTTAATCCTCTGCTCCACCTGCACATCACCTTCTCTCTGTGTGTCAAGTCTCCCTCCCTCTCTTATAGGGACACCTGTGATTCCATTTAGTACCACCTCCCTGGACAATCCAGGGTGATCTCCCATCTCAAGTTCCTCACCCTGATCACACCTGCAGAGGCCCTTCTCCACATAAGGTCACATTCACACGTCCCAGGGATTAGGACCTGATATCCTGGGGGCTGTTATTCGGCCCACTGCACCCTTGCATAGACTTGACCTGGCCCCTCCGAGGTGGGGTGGGGGATGGGGTGGGGATTGGAAGGGCCAGGAAAAGTCCTTCTGGACTGCATGGAGTGGACATAATTCTACTGTGATGCCCTCAGTCCTGGGCAAATTCCCAGTGTTTTGTTTTTAAGCTTCCTCACTTCCTGCCTCACCCGCTGGGAACACCTAACACAAGAGGCAGGGCAGGTGACAGCTCTGCCCATCACTGGTACATCTGTAAGACAGAGACGATAATAGTAACACGCCTCATGGGGTTGTCATGAGGATTAAATGAGAGGATTTCAGTGCATGTAGAATATTTGACAGAGTGCCTGCATGCACAGCACCTGCTCGGTGAGGGCTGCCATTTTTGTGCTGGCTCCTGGGTGCAGCTTCTGTGATGGGCACTGCCTCTTCTTTCTGGCCACTGCATCCAACATTGCGCTGCAGCCCCTGCTGAGATGGGCTTCCCAAGCAGCAGCCCACTGGGCAGCCTCCTGTAAGAGTTGTTATGAAATATACTGTGCATAAAAAGTGTATATAACTTACATGTACAGTTTAAGGAGTAAACTCTCTGCACCATGAATTTAAGAAATGGAGTGTTACCTGACTCTCTGAAGGTCTCTCTTTACCCTGCCTCTGCCTCCCTCACAAGGAGAGGTAGTCCATCTAAATTTTGTGTTAAACAGCTCCTTCCTTTTCTTTAAGGGGTAGCACTCTGCAGACTTCAATTGTTGAGTTTTGCGGGATTTGATCTGCAAGAAAAATGAATAATACTGAATGACTTCATCACTGACTTGCCTTTTTCCACTTAACATTTTGTTGTTAGATTCAGTCACGGTGCTGAGTGCAGTTGTGCTTAATTCTTTCTAGTGTTGATGGTGTTACTGTTGAACACTATCCCACGGTATAAACACTAAGGTTTACTTACCCGCCCTACTGCTCATGGGCATTCGTGTTGTGCTGTTGGGAAGAATGCCGTTCTGAATGACCGTGACACGTCTCTCAGTGCGTATGAGCTGGCGTTCTCTAGGGTGTACACTGGAAGTGGCATGGCTGGGTTGCGGGGAAAGTAAATTGAATGTAAATAAGTGATGCCGAATTGCTCTTCCCAAGTGGTTGTGTCAGTTAACACTTCCTCAGCCATGTATAAGGACTGATTGTTTCACGTGTGTGGTAAAGTGTGT
The DNA here is from genome assembly GCA_031878705.1 of Tapirus indicus. Lineage (NCBI taxonomy): Eukaryota > Metazoa > Chordata > Mammalia > Perissodactyla > Tapiridae > Tapirus > Tapirus indicus. The sequence continues at coordinate 2,526,798 of CM062923.1, read as the reverse complement.
TATTGTTTCCAACTCTCTACCTCTTGTCTAGAGGAGTAGACATCCCATCGTTGAGATGTGACTTGCAGGCCTTCCCTGTTGGTGAGGTGACCTCCCTGCCCCATTGTCAGGTTCGGCATGTGACTGGCTTGGCGGATGGAAGGTGAGTGGACTGCTCACCCGGTCCAGGTTCCACGAGGATCAGGTGTTTCCATCAGCTGTGAGAGCTGTGTATCCTGCAGAGTCCCTCCCCGAGCCTGGGTCTGGTAATGAGAAGACACGTGGAACAGCCAGCTGGCAGCCACGAACATAAGATAAACAATAAACAAATAAACAATAAACATTCCTGAAGCCTCTGAGGTTTGGGGATTGTTTATTACTGCAGCAAATGCTGACTGATGCATCTTTGCCCCTGCTCGATTTTGCCGATGTTAGCATTTTACATTGTGGTTTTAATTTGTTTTCTCAAATTACTAATGAAGTTGAGCTTTTTTTTTTTTTTAAATTTTTCTAACCACTCATGTGGCTACTTCTGTGAAAGGCCTGTTCCTGTCTTTTGCTCAATTTTCTGATGTGTCGTTTCTACTTATCTTTTTGATTTTTAGGAGTTCTTTATGTTCTCCAGACACTGATCTTCGGTTGGATGTGTGTGTCACAAACATCTTCTCCCATTTTGTGCAGTGTCTCTTCATTCTCTTTATGGCAACTTTTGATGAACAGAAATTCTTAATTTCAATGTCATTACATTTATCAGGTTTTTTCCTCTCTGGTTTGTGGATTTTTTATATTTTTCATAGGAAAGCCTTTCTTACTCTGAGGGCATAGTGAAATTCTCCTGTATTTTCTTCAAAAAGATGTGCAGTTTTGCTTTTCACTTGGAGGTCATTAATGCATCTGGAACATATTTTTATATGGGGTATAAGGTAGGTATCTAAATTTATCTTTGTTTCTGAATACATAAACAGTTATCTTAGCTGTTTATCGCATAGTCCATTATTTCCCTACTGACTTTTCGTGTCACTGCGGTCATTTATGAAGCCCTTCTGTGTGTATCGTTCAGGTGGCAGTTTTTCTGTTCTGGGCCGTGGGTCTGTTGGTTGGCTCTGCTGCACACCCTGGTGTTAATGGCTAAGGCTTTATAATATATTCTGCCACTGGGGAGGGCACATCCTCCCTTCTCCCTCCCCTACTTCCCCTGCTTTTGCTTCTTTTTATGTACTCAAAATTTTTCTTGGCTTTCTAATCCTCTCTATAAATTTTAGGATTAGCTCATCAGCTTTTATAAAAGGTTCTATAGGATTTTAATAGGAATTGCAATGAACTAATGCATTAATTTAAAAGTGATTGCAATGTCCATGATATTGACCCATCTTAAACATGCACATTGTATATATGCATATGATCAGAGGTAAACAAAGCTGGACACTGGTTAAAGTGGCAAGGATGGATTTTAATCAGTGCTATACTATTGCAATGGAGAAGAGGCCAGCACGAACTGAACTCCACCTCTGTTGTGCACTGGTGACTTCGTGTGTGAAAGGGAGAATGGGGAAATAGGGAGGGGATGTTGGGGGCTCAGTAGAGTCAGGGAAGTGAAAAATCACAAGAAGCAGGAAGGATGGTGGTCCATGTGAAACCCATCTGGGTTTGCTAAGTGGTGCTGGTCAAAGCTGGGCTCCTGCCCTCCCACAGAGATGGGGAGATGGGGCTCTATCTTCTATGGCGGCTGGAACATGTGGTATTCTTTGGGCAGCCTCGAGTCTTCTCAGGCACTTTAATGGGGTCCAGGGTCATCGAGGAATGCAGCCTTGAGCTGTCAGAAAGTATGTTAGTGTTTGTTCAAGTCTTTATAGGCCAAGGTTGAGGCCTAGTTGAGAAGAGGGCTCAGAGGAGCCTGGCTATAGAGTTTGGTTGAGAGAGAGTCTTTGTCAATAGACACACGTACTTATATTTACATCTTTTATGTTTTTCAATTATGTTTTGCATAATTTGCTCCACAATGACCTTGACATTTTTATTACGTTCTTATTAGGGATCTTATTTCTTTCTACTGTTTAAATAGCATCTTTTCATTTCCTACTTTTTGAAAAATTAAGAACCTGGAGGAGCAGTAGCACAATGAGCACTCACATGCCCTTCACCTGTGTTCACCAGTCGTTAGCATCGTGTCCCACTGCTCACACCTGCTCTCTCTGCACAGACATGGACATGTGTATGTGTCAGTATGTATTTCTTTCGCCAGCATCCTGCCACTTCACTTTAGTTTATATTAGCTAAGAACAAAAACATAAAAACAACATAATTATCACACTCATGAAATTTACATTAATACTATTATCCAATATGTAATCCATATCCAAATGTTGCTGATTGTCTAGTCATAATGTCTGTTGTAGTCCCCCTCTTCTCTGATTTTGGAGCTGATCAAGGATTACACTTTGCACTGAGCTGTCATGGGACGTTGGTCTTTCTCAGTCGGGCTGTCCCCGAGACTGTAGAATTGCTGGCTCACTGTGAGATTCACTGTGGCAGGGGGAGTGCACAGGTGACAAGTGTCTTCCCATTGCATCACATTGGCACCTGGGATCAGTTTGTCACGTTACTGGGGTGTGAAGCTCGACCACTTGGTTAAATTGCTTTTGCCAGATTTCTGCACTATGAAGGCATCTTTTCCCCTTTATAATTAATAACTAATTTGGGGGGATTCTTTGAGACTTTTTGAATATCCTATCTCCCCATAGTCTTTCACCCAATAGTTTTAGCATCCATTGCTACATCTTTCTTGAATTATTACTGTGCTGGAGTGAAAATTGTGATTTTCCATTTCCATCATTTCTTTCTCATTCATGAGTTAGCATTCTTCTATCTTGAAGATCTTCTTCCCCACTCTTGAATAAGTTTAGTATCAGAATAGATTAACAATTCTTTTTTTTTTTTTTGGTGAGGAAGATTTGCCTTGAGCTAACGTCTGTTGCCAATCTTCTTTTTTTTTCTTGAGGAAGATTAGCCCTGAGCTAATATCTGTGCCCATCTATTTCATATGTGGGATGCCTCCACAGCATGACTGGTGAGTGGAGTAGGCCTGTGCCTGGGATCCGAACTGGCAAACCTGGGCTATCAAAGTGGAGCTCGGAGTTTTAACCACTTGGCCACAGGGCAGCCCCTAACAAATTCTTTTTACTTCAAAGAATTACAATCTATTCTGTCATTATTCATCTTGTTGTTCAAATTATCCGAAATTCAGCCAATGGGACCCTCTTCAAGCTGGCTTCCAGGTCTTTTGTGCGTGTCCCAGCCAGTGTTGGAGAAATAAGTGGTACCTTTTAAAAACTGCATTTTTCTATCTGTTGCTTGTGTAACTCATGTTACATATTGATCTCGTGTCCAGCCACCTTACTGAACTCTCCAATTAGTTCTAATATGGAAATTCTTTTGATTTTGTGTATTGATAATCATACCTCTCTGCATAATGAGGGTTTAAATGTCATTCTTTCCAATTGCCTTTTTATATCTTTTGTTATTGAGCCGGCTAGAGCGTCCTGCGCAGGCTCATCCTGCATCAGAAAACACTTGCGAGCATTCTCGTCTTCCTCCTGATTCTGAGGTTGCAACACTGAACACGGCGTTTGTTCTGGGTTGTGTGTCTCTATCCTCTCGCTCATTCAGGAAGGTCTCTTTCTCTCTTTTTAAATCACTGAGTTTTTAAAAATTCCTAATGGGTTTTGAATTTTATTGAGAAATTTGTTCTGCAATTTTAAGATGATTATACCTTTTTTCTCCTTTAATATATTAATGTGGTAAATTACAATAATATTTTTTGAATGGGAAACATCCCTGCATTGTTGGTGTAAACCTTATTTGATATTTTTAATATGTTCTACACTTGGTTTGGCAATATTTTGTCTAGGCTTTTGGCATTTATGCATGAGATTGGCTTGTACTTTTCCTGTGTCATATTTCTCTCTTTTTCCATTATCTAGTTGTCTGAAATCCTTTGGATTTCAGTGGTTTGAACATTCTGTGCTTGAATGTGTGGGAAAGCATTCTTATGTGACCTGGGCCTGTTCTGTGTGCGATGTGTCACGGGGAGGAAGCTACAGCAGGTGTGACACTCTGTCGTGGATGCACCTCCATCCGGGAGTCCAGGACTTGCGGGTTAGTCACGACAACACTGAGGGACCCTCCAGGGGCAGGTGGGGGCTCACAAAGCCAGGACGGTGAAGGAGGATGAGGCGTGGGAATTCAGGCCCTGCCCCTCGGGGTCGTCTCCCACAGGAGCCTCATGGCCCGGACCCTGAAGTTTCTCTGGCTTGGTCATGCTTGTCTCTCAGGTGCCGTCACATCCCAGTCCACCCGTGTGCTGTCGCTCAGAGTCTCTGCCATCACCAGGAGCCCCTGGAATCCTGCACTCAGCCATGAGGAGCAGAGGGGCATCCTGAGGACCCTCACTGGTGGGGTGTGGAAGGGGCTTCTTCATGCTGGGCTGATGTTTGCTTTCTTCCCGGTATCTACAAGGCAGGCACACCTGGTGCTTTGAGAATTACTCTCCTGCCCAAGACCACCTTTAGGGCTGCCTAAAATGTTAATTTCAATGCCTCTCAACAAAGCATTTCCTTATTGTGCCCAAAGGGCTGTGCTTTCTCAACCCTGAGCTGTAGGGCGAGGCTGCTACTAACAGGGGAGTGCTGTACGCCCAACTCCTCTGGGTGCTGGCACTCCCCAGCTGCAGGAGGGTGCGTGTGTGAGTGTGCAAGTGTGTATGGGGGGTAGTGTACATGTGCATGAGGGTGAGAGTGTGTGCCTGTGTGTGATAGTGTATGCATGCATGTGTGAGAGAATGTGCACATGTGTGTCGGCACATGTATGTGTGTGAATGTGCATATGCAAGAGTGTGTACGTGTATGTGCCTGTGTGAGAGTGTATGCATGTGCATGTGTGTGAGTGTAGGTGTGCACACACGTGTGTGCACGTGTGTGTTTGCACGTACACATGTGTGAATGTGCATATGTGAGAGTGTGCTCGTGTATGTGCCTGTATGTGCATGTGGCAGTGGCGAGGAGTCAGAGGTGAGCCCTGCCCTACGTGTTCTTCCTCACGACCTCTCTCCAGCTGCCACCACACCGTCCAGGTCGCTTGCTGTCCTGGGAACCTGGCCTGCTTGCCGGACTCCTTGCCTCTGCTGTGCAGCTCCTTGTGTCTGCAGTCTCTGCTCTCCCTCCTGTTCTGCGAGCTGACATCCTCCCCCATCTTCAAGATGCACAGGAAGTGCCTTGTTCTCCCTGATGTATCCCAGCCGAGGATAAACATTTCTTCCTCTTTTAAGACTTAGCACGCCTGCCTTGAATTATACATGTGTGCAGCAGAGGGCTCCTCTAGGATAAGGATTATGACTTATTTATCTTCACATTTCCCCCGATAACTCCCTCTACCCCGGTACTTATGGCAGCATCTGGCATGTCGAAGGTGCTCCATAATTATTTATTATATTGGATATTAGCTGTTCCTCCTTATTTGTGTGCTTAGTGAAATTGTTCAATTCAGGGCTAAGTGATGCAATCTTTTGGTGAGAAATGGGAGCTTTCTGCCTTACACCCTGAGGCTCAAATAGTCCCGTCTCCCTTTCATCACTCGTCTTTCTGCCTCCGCACCTTGATCTGGCATCTCCTCACTCCTGCCTCTATCTCGGTTGCTCTGCCGTGGGCTCTGCGTCGTCCCAGCCCCCTTCAGCTCGGACTGCAAGCGCATAGGATCACTCACAGACATGCACAGGCTTTCACGAGGTGCCTCGGAGCTGTTCTCCCAGCTCGGGCGCTGAAATGATTTTAGCTGCATTCTCATGCCTGTCACACCTTCCGGGAGAATTAGTGAGGGGCTTGAGAAATCATTCCTAAACCTACCATGCCTCGGATTTTTCCCAAGGGGTGTTGGAAGTTTTCAAAACAAAGTTAATTGCAATGCATGGTAATCACACACGTATTTAATGCCACACCACACTTGGAGTGTAGGATGAATGTTACAGAATTGAAGTGTCAGAACTCTAGGAAGATTGGGATGCAGAGCCATTGAATTGTCCCTCTCAGAAAAAGAAAAATGCCTCCTACGATAGTGTGACTCTGTGCTCTCAAGAGTTCAAAGAGCCCACGTGTCGTAGTGAAGAGCCGTCTGGGAAGGAGGAGGCTGTCAGAGCCTTGGAGCAGTGGCCACCTGCCACACCTAGCTGAGCCGTGGTCCCCTGAGCCCCCAGGTCTGACTGGTCTGAGATCCCGTGGTTTAGATTTGTATGCTGTGATGGTCATGTTCCATCATATTTTTGTTTATTTAGTACCTATAGTATGCCGGCTTCCTGGAAATATTGATCATACGGACAGTTTGTACGACACCTAAAAACGTAGGGGCAAATACCCATGTTTGCTCGTTTCTCCTTTTCTGCAGAATCGCCTTTCTCATCCGCTTGCTCAGCAGCCTCCAGCACCGGGTGCCCAGAGCATGTCAGCCCCAGACATCTCTCACTAAAGCCACCGCTGCCTGGTTTCCCTCTGACCACTTGGTTTTCTTCTTTGCTCGTGGCGACCTCCGAGGCATATCGGGAAGCTGCTGTTGCTCCCACGTTAGGGGGAGGACAGGGGAGTTCAGCGGGGTTACGTGACTCCCCAACAGCCACCACTAGTCGGGGGTGGACAGGCTTGATCCCTGTCCCTGACTGCGTGGAGAGCGCTCTGTCCCTCCCCATGACTCCAAGTCACTTTGAAGGTGTGTGATTTGAGCACCGGAACCTGGGAACTCAGGGGCTGCGCTTGCAGCTCTCACTGGATTCCGTCCCTGCCTCTGCTAGTGACATTCTTTCTGCTCTGGGCGCACGGGGTCCCCACCGTCTGCGCACCATAGGCACTTCCTGTGTGCCGGCTGGAGATGGTCTTGCCTTCCCGAGTTCCCAGCACCGTCTCTCCCTCCTCAGGTGGCCTTTCAGGCTGCAGACCTGGTGCTAGAATCCTCCTCACATGTCCTTCGCCTCCAGTTCTAGACTGTGAGCTCCTTCAAGGTAAGGAGACCGTCTGAGTCATTGTCCCCATTGAGACACTTGGGGAGGGAACGGGAGGGCTACTGATCATTCCTCCAGGGCAGTGACGGTCCCAGGCCCACCAGGCAGCGGGGACACCTGTTGAAGGGGAGGGCATGCCTGGGTCAGCTCTGTTCTTCCCACTGTACTTAGAACACTACTTGGAATCTTGTGAGGTATACGTTTATCACAAGATACTTGTTGAATAAGTGGAAGAAGGAACATGTTGCCGTGACCAGGAGGACGCGTTTTTTAAGGTGCGCTCTCTCAGTGCACATGCATTGTCGGCACCTGTAAGGATGAGGTGGTATCCTTGCAATTATTGTCGTAACTGTTAAAGAAACGAGATAACCATGAACTATGGGGAGGGGGGATGGCGTTTTACATGACAGAGGGACTTCCATTTCCACACCTAGGACCATGGAAATGAGAATTTACCGATCTCTTGATGTCCCCAGGGCAAATCAGCAGGTCAGAGTGTTAGCACCAGCGTGGGACGACCAGAGAAGTCTCCTAGCCAAAGACCCCATTTTCTAAGGAAACTATAGCCCAGAGATAGGATGGCGAACTCAGACTTCCTGGCTCCTGGACAAGCACATTTCCCTCCAACGCTGTCTAATAAACAGGTACATGTAGTTGTGGTCTAATGCGGTAGATCACGTCGAGGGGGGCGGAAGGCTGAATCGCTGCAGTGTCCTTCAGTCTGGGCAGATAACTTGAACAGACATTGATTAGGAAACCCTTTTGCACTTAGCATGTAGGGAGCACTGCTTGAAGTATAATTTATGCAATTTAACAGCAAAATTATTACAGTTAACTTCTGAATCATGGAACTCTTGACTCTAGTCAAGTTTCCTAGAGAACGTGGTGCACGTGTGTCTGTGTGCACGTGTGTCTGTGTGTGCGTGTGTCTGTCTGTACATGTGTGTGCGTGTGTCTGTGTGTACATGTGTGTCTGTGTGTCTGTGTTTATACGTTGCTCTCACAAAGAATTCCAGTGATTGTAAACTCCCGTTGATCTTACCCCTGCATAGTTTTGGGTTCTGAGTAATTTGCCTTCCAGTAGTCACACCCTTGACGGGTCTCCCCATGACCTTGTGCAGCACAGACATACTTTAAATCGCTTCTTCTAATCCAGCAGAACTTGATTAGAAGTCAGAAGTCACTGTTGAGGTGGTTATTAAGTGGCATAAATCAAGTTGACCTCTTTCTGCATCCTACGGGAAAGGGATTCTTATGATAGGAGAACTGATCTGCAGTTTAGGATTCTCAAGTAGGTCTCAAAGGTTTCAGATGGAAGAGGTCCAGGGGATTCAGGCTCTTCTCTCTGAGCACTGTTGTTACTCTACACAGTAGGTACACATGGTGGCCAGGTGACTGCCTTGTCCTCTACTCCGTCCATTGCTAACCCATGTAGGAATCTAGATACTTCCATCCTAGGAATGCTGTCCAGCTGGGTAATAACATTCTCCAAGTGTCTGATCTATTTAGGGTCCTGTAATAGTGTTGGCAGGGAAAGATTCAAAGATAATGAGTTATGTTATCTCTCCCCATGAGGATCTTACCAGAGGAGTTGGAGACAGAAAATATACACTTTTTGTTAAACTATAAAAGTAACACAGGGGAATTCAAGTTGAAGACGATGGAGGGAAGTTAAATCGCAGAATTCTTGTCCCAAATGAAATAATTAAGAGTAAAAACCAAAAATTGCAAAAATATTCACTGGCAACAATCAAATATTCAGTCTTACTCATAAATTTAAAAATGGGTGGCCAAGTGATGGAACAGAACTCTGACACAGTTGGTTCTACGATGGCTCCAAACCCTATTGTACCTGCCCCCACTGCCCAAAAGTTGTGCAGGGAAAAAAGATGATTTGATAAAAAATATTGGAATTTCACTACATCCCCAATTTGGAGGAATGCCAGCTGTGGGTGTGAGTAGGCGGTTTGCTTCAGCAGACTAGTACGGACTCTGGTACAGACCACAGGAGAATCAAAGGGGTCACGGTGGACTCACTGCATGTGTCTTCACACATTCCAAATCTTGAGGATAAAGAAAGATGGGTGTACCTGGGAACATTGTAACAATTTCAGGGACAAAGAGATTCTTAACATCTGAGAGAGAGAGAGAGCGTGCCAAATAACCTACAGAGGAATAACAATAAAATTAAAACTATGCCTTCATTATCAACAACAGATGGTGGAAGACAATGTGATAATGTCTTCAAAGCACTGAGAACAGGTAATAGTTTACTATTATTACTATTAAACTATTACTAACAGTAACAGTTTACTTAAAATGATGCACATGCTGACTAGCATTCAAAGTGAGGGCAACCTCAAGGCATTTTCAAACACACAAAAGTCCTTGCTAGAAGAGCTGCTAAAGGATGCACTCCAGCAAGAAGAAAACCAAACCTAGTTAAGAATTGGCAAAAGGAAGCAATAGTGATTAAACAAATAAGTAAAACATGTTGGTATAAAAACATAATAGGTACTTTTACATAATTTTAAAGCATGATGGATTGAAAGTACTAGACAATAGTCACATGGAATTTGAGAGAGGAAGTTTACAGGAAAATAATGGGTTCATAAATCTTCCTCTTGTTGGAGGGAGTGTATGGAAATTGACCAACTTTATATTTTGTTAGAAAAATGCAGGGACCGGCCCTGTGGCTGAGTGGTTAAAGTTCCGTGTGCTTCCCTTCAGCGGCCTGGATTTGCGGGTTCAGATCCTGGGCACAGACCTTCACTACTCGTCAAGCCATGCTGTGGAGGCTCCCACACACAGAATGGAGGAGGATTGGCAATGGATGTTTTCAGGGTGAATCTTCCTCAGCAAAAAAGAGGAGGATTGGCAATGGATGTTAGCTTAGGGCGAATCTTCCTCAGAAAAAAAAAAAAAGCAAAAGGAATGCAAGTTAAAAAATATACAGGTGACCACTAAAATAATAGAATGCAATACAAGACTTCTAAGCAAGCAAAGGAAAAATAGGAATTGAAAGACAATGATTTATCTAACAGAAGACGGAGAAGGAGAAATCAAATAAATTTAAAACAGTAAGTGGGAATACAGAATAATGTGGTAGAAATGTATCAATAACTGAAAACATAAAATCCACTTATGTTTTGTATAAAGACAGAGACTTGATATTGAAAACAATCTGCTATATGCAATTTATGAGACATGCTTAAACATTATTAAATGTAATATAAGGTTGAAAATCATGGGAAAATGTATACCAGGAAAACAGTAACTGAAAAAAAATTAATATAGCTTTTTTAGTATGGGATGAAATACATTTTTTGGGAAAATTGTGGATAAAATGGATCATAAAAGAAACAATCTATCATTAACTTACTATAATTCCAACTTGTATGCACCTAACCTTACGGTCTTACAAAATATATGACAAAACTCAACAGAATTACAAGTAGGAATTGAAAAATCCATAAGCAGAGTGGGAGTTATTATCGTGTCTCTCAGGAGCTGATAGAGGAAGTTGACAAAAAGTGAAGTTGTAGGTTGTTTCAGTAACAACATTAGTCTGGGTTGTACACTCACACTCGTGTGCAAGCAACAGACGGAGCAGGTACCTGCTCATTGATAAATAGAAGATTAAAAAAATACTTATGAGTTAGGCCACAAAGGAATTCTCAATAAATCCAAGGAATTTATATAATAAAGACCAGCTTTGGTGAGAGTAGTACAACAAAATTATAGATAAAAAGTGAAAAACTACTTTTGCACCCCCAAAACCACAGATTTGGCCCCACAAAACTTACATTTATTAAAAAAATCACAGTCTTCATGATATGATCCCATTTACATAAAATTACATGTTTGTGCATGCACGTGTGTGTGCATAAGGACACAGGAAGGACGTCCATGAAGCATGATTGTCAACAGTAGTAGATGGGCATTTCAGAGGGGTGGAATTTACATTTTTTTTACATTCTTCATTTTTTAAATTTAGTCACTGTTTTTCCATTGAACATGGTTTATTTATAGAATTTTTATTATGAAAATAATTCTAAATTATTCATGTTTTAAAAATAAAGTTGAAGTATTTTGTATTGAACAGCAATGAATGCAGTCTGCAGCTAAACAGCTAATGGAAGCTCACAGTTTTAAATGTACATATTAAAAAAGGTTAATTAATAAACTAAGTGTTCAGTTAAAGAAAGTACAAAATGAAAAATTGAGTAATTCCAAGTAAAGTATAAGGGAGAACCTGGCAAATACAAAAGCAAAATTAAAATAAAAACCAAAGGATCACTAGAGATGGCTTAGAAAATTAGTTCTTCCACAATTTAAAATGAAAATATTGATTTAAATGAAAAGAGAGAAAATGCACACAAACCAATATTAGAAGCACACAAACACATATATGGTACAACCACAGATCCATGGAGATTACAGAAAGAAAGAGGGAACGGAGGCTCTCCGAGCTCTGCACGGCTCCTATGTGCACGAGTTTCAGTGACTGAGGCCTCAGGCACAGCAGTGGTCATCAGCCTTGACAGAATATGGTGGACGGTGACCTTTATTTCCCACCTGTCTAAGCCAGGGCATTTTAATTCATATTTGGGCTCTTATGTACCTATTGTGACATTTAGGAGGGTGTGGGTAGAACTATTACACTATCTGAGAAAAAGTCTGTTAATTGCTCCAGCTTATTGGCTTAAATTTGAATACTTGATTAGAGCAAAGCACAGGATTGGTGCACAGCCCCTCTCTTTGTCGTCCAGTAAGTCAAGTTTCCCTAGTCTCCAAATTCTGGTTCCATTTCTTCTGAGCAGGAGTCAGTGAGCACAGCTAACATGGGAAGAAGTCACAGAGCGAGAAGGAAAAGTCCAGAAGCTGAAGCAAACGTGTCTTCAAATATCCTGGTAGGCAATCTAATCTACCCTCTGCGTGGCAGTCGTGGGAGATAACTAGCACATGAGCATTTCAAGGATTTTGGTCCACTTTTGATTTGTGGGCTGTCAGTATCCACCTTAGTTTAATGTGATGCAAAAACAAAAGGGATTGGGGGGCCGGCCTGATGGTGTAGTGGTTAAGTCCTCGACCCAGGGTTCATGGGTTCGGATCCCGGGGGGAGGGACCTACACACTGCTCATCAAGCCATGCTGAGGTGGCGTCCCAAATACAGAATAGAGGAAGATGGGCACAGATATTAGCTCAGAGACAATCTTCCTCACCAAAACCAAAACAAAACAGTAGAAATTGAGAGCAAAACCAGTGTGTTTGAGCAGAGGTGGAATAGAATGTGTTCGTGGTTTGAGAGAAAATGTCATCGCCTGCCGGCAGGGAGAAGAGAGCGAGGCAGCTAGTGTCTTCCGTCCTCGTTCTTCGAGAAGACACTCTCACTGTAAGCCTTTGAGAGGAAGCACTTTTTTCTTTGCCTAAAATGATGGCACGAGTTGTTTATACAGTCACGTTACTTACAACGGGGATGCATTTCAAGAAATGCGTTAGGTGGTCTCGTTGTGTGAACATCACGGAGTGCACTTACACAAACCTAGGTGGTGTAGCCTACTCCACACCTGGGCTATAGGGTACTAATCTTATGGGACCAATGTTGTATCTTTGGTCTGTCGTTGACAAAGATTGTGATGCAGTGCATGACTGTACACAAAAATATCTGAGTTAAGAGAAGGGCTGATCATACTCAAGATGGATGTGAGTATCCAGTTTCTCACAGCTCCTTTTCCAAATATAATTAGCTCTTTTTTAAAAAATCATTTTTATCATGGTGCACCCCCTGCCCCCAAGGCTCTATGCTGGAGCAGAGGGTGTCTACTCTGGGCTCTAGGGAGTTAAAACTCCAAGGGAAATTCACAAATACAGCAGGCAGGTGAGTTGATGGTATCTTTGATTCCTCTTTGATCTGTACTATTTATTCCTTAGTTACTTTCTAGATATTTTCTATCTGTAGTAATCAATAGTAACATAATTGTTACATCAATTGTAGCAAAAATTCTATTTGACTAAAAGTTGCACCATTCCCAAACATTTCTATTGTTCTCTTCTTTCAAACAAGGGATGGCTTTAATGACATCAATCTCCAGAGCAGGTAGAGTTTTAGCAAAGAACCTACATCCTTTTAAAGGGAAGAACTCTCGACAAAATGGTATCACATTCCCATTTAAGGAAATAAAAACAAGTTTGCATGAATAACAACTTTTACTTGCAAACAGAAGCATTGCTTAAAAATGTAAAGGCTTGATCCTCCAAACTCACTTGAGAGAGGTAACTGGAGACACTTCTAGCTCGGAGAAAGGAAGCTACCAACTAGGAAGACATTTTCTAAGGCTAAATGACGAGCATCTCAGGTGGACAGAATTCTAGGATAGCTCCCGAGGTCCCTGCCCCCAGGTGTACCTACCCTGCATAGTCCCCTCCCTGTGAGTGTGGGAGGCACCTGTGAATACAGTGGGATAGTCACTTCCCAGATTAGGGTATGTCATAAAGACACGGGTGACAGGAGAATCACCCCCGTGATATCCTTACATTAGGTAAGACTCCGTCTTCACAGAGATTCTCCTGCTGGCCTTGCAGAACCAGCCATGTGTGGACTGCCATGCAGGGGGACATGAGCCAGGACCCAAGAGTGATCTCTAGGAGCTGAGAGTGGTCCCCAGTTAACAGCTAAGGGAACGGGACCTCATACAGCTGAAAGGAATGAATTCTGTTGACAGCTAGAGGGAGCTTGGAAGTGGTATGTTCCCTAGTTGAGCTTTCAGATGAGGACACAGCCAGTGGACATCTTGATTTCAGCCTCAGAAGACCCTTAGCAGAGGACCAGTTAAAATGGGAAGGACTCCTGACTGTGGAAACTGTGAGGTAACAATAGATGTTGGTGTCATCTGCTGTGCCTGAGGGATTTGTTACACAGCAAGTGAAAACAAATACTCTATCCAACTACTCAAAAATCAGGAAAGATCTCCTGGACTTCTGAAAAACTTGTCTTTAAGGTACTGTGTTAACTTTATTCTTTTAAGGTGCACCTTCGGTAGATCTTCAGAGTGTTCACTTGCGTTCCCTGTAGTCAGTGAGCGGAACCCAGTACCTAATACCTGGGCCCCTACTTGTCTCATGCTGCCTTATACCCACAGGAACCAGAGAGGGAGCTGTCCTGTCCCTACCTGACACAGGAGAAAGTTAGGCTTGGGGAGGTTTTAACGACTCTGCACATTCATCCCCCTGGTGGTGGACGGGAGTTCGCAGTGCCCGAGGCTTCAGAGCCCCGATCTTTCGCCACACCCCCCTGTCTCCTGCAGCCCCAGCCCGTCCTGGTCATGGTGTCTGCTTTCCTGAGTTGCTGCAGCACCATAAGACCTTTTAGGGAAGGTGCTGACTGAAGCCGTTAGGTTCCTTCCTTCAGCAGTCTGGCCCCTCGGTGCTGGTGCACCTGTGAGGTGAGGCTGCTCTGGGAGGCCCCACGAAGAAGTCTGGAGGGATAGAACAGGGAGGGCTGGGGAGGTTCCAACTGCCCCCACCCTGGGCGTGGCCTCAGAATTTAAGCAGCCTTTGCTGGGAAGAAAACACCTCTGGTTTCTAGATGAGAGAGGAGAAATGATTATTTCTGAAGGGGAAAAGGTGACCATTTGGCATCTGTTGCCATTAAATTGTCAATACAATTTTGCATTTTCCATCAAGAATAGTGGTGGTTTTTAGAAAGAGGAGGCCACTTGGAGGACAGGGTTAGATGGCTGGCCTTTATAGCCAGCTCTTCCACCTCCTACCCCTGTGACCCAGTTCATCTCCTGTTTCCTACCCCTGTGACCCAGGTCATCTCCCACCTCCTACTCCTGTCATCCAGGTCATCTCTCACTTCCTCTCTGCATGACCCAGACCATCTCCTGCTTCCTACCCCAGTGACCCTGGTCATCTCCTGCTTGCTACCTAGGTCACTTAATTATCTTGGAGGGGACTCCGTCAGCATCCAGTTGTCACCCTTCAGACCTTTACCAATTCGGTGCTTCCAGCTACAGGGTCTGAGTCTCTGTCCAGGGGGTCTTTGTTCACAGTGACCTCTGGGAGAGGGATGATGCTGGGGAGCTGGTGTCTACCTCCGCAGTGCCCTCATCATCAGCGGGGCATTCTGAAGCACGTCTACACTGGGTGCCAGGATGTCCCGCAGGATGAAGCCCCAGCTGCTCCCTGTGGGAGTGGCTCCCTCTGCACCTCAGTGGATGCCTCCCCTTCAGGGTGTCCCTTCCCGTCCTCCCCATGATGCCCTTCCCGAGTAACCTTGAATCCTTGTCTCCCAGCTCCTGAGACAAGTTCTAAGGCAAACCTCTGAATGTCAGCTGGTCTCATCTGAAACAGGGATCGTGACTGCAGTGCGGCTGTGAAGACCTGCTGATCTATGCAGTGGAAAGGGCTTTTGCAGGGCTGGGCGTGTGATAGGATCCAATAAACACTTGTCTCCTTCTCTAAGGGCTGCCACCAGATTTCCGGAATCCAGGGCACTCTGTGTTTGCAGAATATATATACATACATATAAAGTGCTTTGGCTATCTCCTCTGATTTTAAGGAGAAAATATAAAACCACTTTCCTCTCCGTGATTTTCTTTCTTGTGGCTTCTGTGCTCATCAGCATGACTGAAGCCCTGAAGAATTGTTAACAGTGGAGTTGAAACATCCAGATAGGATTATAAAAAACACATTATAAGGACTAATTCTAACACTGTTAATGTCTTGGGAATGTGTGGTGGTTATTAATTGCTGTTGCTGATGCTTTTAGGAAAACAGCTACCGTTTCCGTGAAGGGGTTTTGCAAACACTGGCGATGATGCATCACGTCCCCTGGCCGTGTGAGGCTCTGCTTGGCCGGCCTTCCCCGCTGCATTCCGCACACAGGCTGGAGGCCTCTCGACTGGCGTTTCCCCTTGATTTGAGATCAGATTAAGGCAAGGGGACACATTCGAGGTAAAAGGAATTTCATTTTTCTCCTCTTCGTAGGAATGAAAAATAACTTAAAATGGAACAACCTCACATCTCTCTGATCCGGTGGCTGGTGAATGGGGTGCAGTGGGAGATGGAGCCCTGGCCCCTCTGCGCCCCCACCGCCTCAGGTCTCCTGGCACATCTGCACCTGAATCCTGATTAGCTGCAGGGCCTGGCAGGGCAGCAGGCTCTTGACAGCCCGCAGTCTTAGCTCCAGCATTTCTACAATTAAAATCTGTGGGCAAAAGGGAAGAAGTTATGTTGCTAATATACTAAGTTCATGTATGGATAGGATTTTCACTCCCTAATATACTATTTTAGAAGAAATGATCAACAGACCTCGATGTGTACATGAGAAATGTGTGGATTCCGAGTTCAGAGCAGGGCCAGGCGCTGGGAAGCCTGTGGAGACCTGCCTGCTCCGTAAGCCAAGAAAGCACACTTAGTCCGGAGAGTTCTCGGGCAAAAGACCGCGTTTGGCAGCAAGGGCGGATGAGCACTAACTGTCAGAGTGAGCAGGAGTCCCGCATGGGGACAAGTCCCTGTCCCAGGCCGACTGCTGGTCTCTGGTGGTTTCTTTTTTTCTCTCTTCCAAGCTAGAATGTGCTGATTGATTCAGAAATTTGCTAGGTATTTTATTTATTTTAAATGTGTTATAGTACACTGAGGTGGAATACCCTGATGGATTCGAACCTCATGGATTTGGAATGTGGCCGTTGACCTCAGTTTGCAGGCGTCCATACAACATTTCGCTTGGTGTCTGTGTGTCTTACTCCTTGTTGTGTATGAAGCGCCAACACAGGCCTGGCATAGACGGGGCTCCAACAACGGCGGTTAGAGGAATGAACACTGGAGTCCCGGCTCTGCAGTCAGAATCTGAGTTCTAATCTTGGCCCCACCTCCTTCCAATTTTATGAAAATGGAAAAGTTACTTACTGTCCCTGTCTGAGTTTCTTTTTCCATAAAATGGGTAAATCACCGACTTCCTGTACCTTAGATTTATTGTGAAAGAATAAATGAGTTAAGGCTTGCAAAGCATTTAGAATGATTGTTGTTAATTTTATTAGAACAACAGAAAAAGAGGACCTTGAGGCTTAGCGGTCTCAGTCCTGCTTGCGAAGTTTCTCCAGGTCAGACCGAGTGGGGTACAGGAATTTGTTTGTGGGGCTCTCCTTCATCTTAAGCAGAGTATTGGGGCTTTTTTTCCCCATCTGTGAATTGTTTTCTCTCAGTATGAGCTGAATTAGGAAAAGGAAAGTAGAATAAGGCAAACAGCTGTCATCTGTAAAACAACCGGTACGGTAGGTAGCCTCAAGGGATCCACAGCAGGAAGAGAGGGCGCCTTAGCATCTGGGAGACTCGAGACAAGTCAGCCAACCTTCCTGAGATGGCTTCGTTTCATAGGATGGGAGGAGACAACACCCACAGTTCTGGTGGTTTTGAGGACTGAATGAAATAATGTATATAAAGATGGTAGATGCCGAATGCCCTCTTCTCTCTTCAAAGGTCCACATTTGGACTATTTTGGCAGATAAACAAAGAAACGAGAAGTTCCAACAACATCAGCTTCAAATGAAGCCAACAAATGACTGACTTTGGGGGCTTCGGTGGTCAATGATGTCCCTGTCCAGGCAGGGGACGGCCCGTTTAGCTCAGGCCCCAGACTGAGGCTGAGCTGGGGTCAGGTATGTGTGGCAGGTGCCCCACCAAGAGTTTCATGGGGCTTTTTGGCTAAAGGAGAGTGAGAGAAGGGTTTTGTGTGCTCATGTGCTGCCTGAATGAGGAAAGACCGGAGCAAAGTCAGGATGTGTCTCTGATGTTAGTCCCTGGGGACTGATGTTGGCACTCTCTAGTAAGACAGGCTGAAGTGGGAGCCGGAGAGCTGCTGTCTAGGGGACACGGGGTCACAAGGAATGCTGCCCGGGGTGCAGGAGTGCTGGGGGAGCTCAGGATGTTTGTGGTTGTGGTTTGGTGAGATCCAGAGAACATGCTGCTGCCTTGGCCCTTAAGGTTCTGTGGTGGAGTCCTGGGGGTCACAGGAAACTGGGATCTAGGTGAGCAGGACCCCAGGACCTGACACGGGGCTTTCGCAGCTCGTGTGACTCCATGTGAACTCAGGCTGGTGAAGCCTGAAGATCCTTTCTCTCTCTCTGAAGCTTCATTTTATTTTTGTGAGGAAGCTTAGCCCTGAGCTAACATCCGTTGCCAATCCTCCCCTTTTTGCTGAGGAAGACTGGCCCTGGGCTAACATCCGTGCCCATCTTCCTCTACTTTATATGGGACGCCAACTCAGCGTGGCTTGACAAGCGGTGCATCGGTCCATGCCCAGGGGCTGTGAACCCGGGGCCACCACAAGCAGAGCGCACGAACTTAACCACCATGCTACCGGGCCAGCCCCTGAAGCTCCATTCTTTTAAAAAGTATTTACCAGGTTAAAGATTTAAAGTAATATGTGCTCACGGTAATGAGTAAAACCATTCAGGTATGTGAAGGAAATTTAAGTGACAATCTGCTCACTCTCACGTCTTCCTCCAAACCAACAGTGATCAGCAGTAACAGCCACATCTTTCTGCATCCTCACAGAAACACAACTCACATAGAAACACAAATAATTCATGTAAAAACACAGTTCGCATTCAAAAACACATACGTGTGCAGATATATATTTTTTTAGAAAAGTAGAATATTATTAACATATTGTACTCCCGCTTTTTTTTCTTTATAATCTGAGCAGTACTGTGTCCAGTGTGTATACAGGGAAATACACATAACCAGGTTTTTCTTGTCTTAATTGCTGTATTTTTCGCTAGAGCTGCCCTAACAAAGCACCACACACTAAGTGGCTTAAACAACAGAGATGTGTTGTCCCCAGCTGTGGAGGTCAGCAGTCCCAGATCCAGGTGTCGGTGGGGCCACGCTCTCTGGAGCCTCCAGGGAAGGGTCTGCTCCAGGCCTCCCTCCAGTTTCTGGGGGTTCCTGGGCTTGGGGCAGTGACACGCCACTCTTCCCCCTGTGCATGTCTGTCTCTGTGTCCACATCTCCCCTTTTTGTACGGACACCGGTCATGTTGGATTGGGGCCCACCCTGCTATCATATAACTTTGACTTAACTAATTATATCTGCAATGACCTTGTTTCCAGTTAAGGTCACTTTCTGAGGTGCTGGGAGTTAGGACTCCTACATACAAATTTGGGGGGACACAATTCAAGCCATAACAGTTGCTGAACGTTCCTTCCTGGAGAATGTGGCAGGCACTGCGGGCTGCCTACCCCGTTAGGCGCTGCCTAACCGCCCCTTGCTAAGGGAACCTCCTATTTCATTCATGCTGGGATACTGGGTCCTCTCCCGCCCTGGGCGTGAGTGTCGCTTACTTCAAGACCAGAGATCAGGCTATTTCCAATCCCCTTGCTGGCGACTGGTTCGGGAATGGGCCTGTGACACAATTCTGACCACTGAAATTTGAGGGGAGGGTGCTCATATTTCTAGGGAGATTTTTATTGCTCTTAAAGTGGGATAGAGAACTAGCTGTGTCATGTTCCAGCTTTGGGTCTGTTTAGGGAGGCCAGGCCGCTTGGTGCTCCAGCCTTCTTGTTGCCACGAGCAGCGGAGCCTGAGAAGGAAGAGGAGCTGCTGGGGGAGCCAGGGTCCAGTGAGGGAGAGAAACTGCCTCTTTGGGGATTTTGTTGAGTCCCTGAGCACCCACCCTAAACCCACAGCACTGTGCCACTTATCATTTTGTGAGACAACATGTTTCTATCTTTAAGCTGTTTTGGCTTGTGTGAACTTTTACGGCCTGAAGTATACTAATTAATATGGTATAGATATAGTATAATTTATTCAGCATTCAGGGTGTTTTTAGGTTTCTACTTTTGCTTTTTTCCCATAAGCAACTTCACATTTGGTGTATACGAATATACATGCACATCTCTGTGTGTGGATAGCTCCTTATGCTGGGGGCTTTGACAGAGACCCCGCTGGGTGCGATGACCCGATCGCAGGGGACGTGCAGTTTGAGTGTGATGGACGGTGCAGAATTGCTTCCCCAGGTCACTCTTTAATCAGCAGATCTGATTGTGCTCATTTGCCCACATCCTCTCCGGTGCTGGAATTATTCAAGTCTTAAAAGATGTTAGTTCATCTGATGAAGCCACACATCCCTCTTCTTTCTCGACTTCTGGAGAAGCTGGGTGACTCTTCCCAGGATGCTGTGGGTCAGCTGCATTGCCTCTTCCTGAATTGCCTGTTCAGATCTTTTGCCCATTTTTCTGTTAGGTTGGATTCCACTCTTAATCCTTGTTTCTTCCATTTTTCCACTTTCATGGATATGTCTTAGGGTAAATGTTTGTATAAAAGAAAAAAAATTACCATTCAAGTTGAAAATTACTTTTTGGCAAAAGTTTTGAATTTTCATGTAGTGTGAACTGACATCCAACATGGACCCATTTGGGATTTGGGCCAGGTTGCTGGTTAATAAATTCAAAATTAAAATATTGATTTTGGTTCAATCTACCTTACTTCTTTGGTAAATATAAGAGTGTTGGAAAGGGTGGAGAATTTTTTATGGTAATTGTTTCAAGTAATAGTAATTTTAATTATAAACACAACTGTAGATTTTCTTCACCGTGGACAGTTCTATACAGTGAAAACTTCATTTTGGTGTTCTGGTGTGACATATTGCTCATGCCCGTAGTTAGATTTCTCAAAACCGACACTCCCTTCTGAATCTCAATGCTTTTTAAGGGAATACCTGCTCAGAGACGTTTAAGCAATGATAGCGAAACAATTCAAATTAATCAGTGGTGACTGGTTTAAACGAAGCCTAACTGCCTGTATTGCCAGTGCCTGTTTGTCTGGCAGACCTGAAGGAGGCCAGTTGCACACCCCCCCGCAGAGCGGCGTGCACCTTGCCCTGGTTGGCCGCGCGCGCTCATCTGGAGCCCGGGTAGCCGGTCTAATGTGGTGGGTCTCTGCTTGGCTTTTCGTATTTGGGGAGAAAATAAATCAGAGTGTTCTTCTTGGCAGGTGATGATATCCCCAAATTTCCTTCTCAATACGCAGAGAGAAAAGGATTGTTCAGTCAAATCCACTGGGAATTGAGTTCCTTTTGTCATTCTGTTCTTCGAGCGTGCACCTTGCACTCTGACAGGAAATTGCTCATTAATCCCCACGGAATGCCCAATTTTCCAATGCAGTCACTCGAGTGTGCTAGAGCTATGAAGAATTTCTAAAGACCCAGGCTGCCATTAATTGCTTGCTGTGGCTTTTATTAGGCCGTGTGTCCCCACAGAGGACACCGAGTCCCTGCTGACCATTAGCTCCCCTCTGTGTTTGCATTTTTGCCAAATCGGGAACAATGCCTTCTAAGCACAGAGAAGCTGAGGCAGAGTTTTCAGGGGCAAAATGGCCACGACTGGAAGCGCATTTGTGGTCACTTAGGATTGGAGTAAAGGTGCCTGGTTGGCAATGTTGGTTAAAAGCGAAGGCGGTTTGGGGAGCAGGAGGGACCTAAACGTGTTAACCCTTGGTCACCGGAGGCACAAGTGGAGCCTGAGAAAGGGGGAATGTGGCCAAGCCTGTGAGAGGCAGTGAATGTGTTTAAGAAGGAAAGAGAAGGGCTCATGACACCACAGTGGGGGGCAGGGGGCACTTGGAGTGGTCCTTGGTGCAGGGGGAGACACTTCCCTCTTCCCCGTTGGCCGTGATTTGAGTGTGGCCTCTCGAAACTGGGCGGGTGTGGAGGGTAAGTTAGGACGTACCCTCTTTCTGGGAAATGGGTTAAGGCCCAGCAGTGTGAATATGGTGAGTCTAAACCATTAAAATGTGAGAAATTTTCCTATCACTTGTGTTTTGCAAAATCATAACGTTTCCTAGCCTGTTACTTAGGTTCTGGTGGACTGGGTTACAGCGTTTCAACTTCAGAAAGGTGGCCGTGGGCCTGGGCCTGGACATGATCTCGCTCTGTTACGTCACGTGTTGTGTGTTACATAGTGTGTTACACGTATGGACATGTCATTCCTGCATTCTGCGCTCGTGGCCTTTTCTGCAAATGGGAAAATGATATCTACCTCACTGGGTCGTTGTGAGAGTTAACTGAAAGCATCCTCAGGCCCTAAGGGAGGCTCTGGCATAAAAGGGCGTGGATCCCAGAGGCATCCTAATGCTCTCTGGCTTCCCTCTTTTTAAATTTAATGTTTAGTAAAAATAATACATGCACCAGTTTGAAAAATCAAAGACCCCATGAGGATAATGACCTTGGTCCCAACCTCTGCCTCCCCAGATCTGCTCCCAGAAGAAACTGCTTCCTGCTCCTCTGGGAGATTCCTGGGGTTTCTGGGTGGTGTGCTGCTGCTGCCATAATCAGTTCATCATTTAGACGTCATTTATTGACCTCTTTCACGTATGTGTGAGGATTTAGCTCTGGTTTACCTCCCCTTCCCAGCTCCCTTCCTTCCAATATTATTGTCTCACTATTTTTAGTTAAATCAGCAATCAGTGTTTATAGCATTAAACTGTATAAATATTACTCTTTGTGGAAGCAAGACATGCACTATGATTACATCTTGTTTTTTTTTATCTTGAGTTAATGCATTATTTTTCTACTTGTAATTTTTCAAATGAATATCCTTATTTTTTCCAGATGTTTTATCATATAATTTGCCATATTATTTAACTGTATAAATGATAACTCTGTAGAACCAAGTAGCACACCATGATTATGTTCTTTTCCTTATAGAGTTCTGTTTTCCTTGATTTAACGGTGGCATCATCTCCTCCTTGTTTAATTTTCTAAGCAAAGATGCCTTCCTTCTTCCCAGAAGAGCCAGTGTCAAATTCTCAAGGCCTCTCCGCTCTCCAGCTGGCTGTTCTGGAGCCCTCCATCTTTGTGATCCTAGGGCTTCTCTTCGCTGCTCTTCCACACTGGATCAATTTCCTGGAGCTCTTTCTTGATTGATTCCCTAGTTTTACTGGATCCCACTCTCCAGCGGCTTCCAGAGAAGTGGTATATCGAAGGTTGACCTTTTGCCTTCTACGTCTCAAAATATCTGTGACCAGCTGGCACACTGGGTTGGAAGACTGGGTAGGTAGAGAATTTCTTTAGAATTTTTAATTAAGCGTTTGCTTTTAAAAAGTATAAACTATTTTTGAATTTTTAATCCAGAATTGTTGCTAAGAAATCTCATCTCGTTCTGATTCTCATTCTTTTGGATACAATAGAGGTACTCCCTCTACCTCCCCCATTTTCTCTGGAATTTTTTATAGCTTATTTTCTTGACCTCTGATGTTCTGATATTAATTAGTTATTAATTGATTGGTTTCATTGTAGACCCTTTCCAATCCTTGTGTTGGGCACTCAGCTGTTCCATTCTGTCTCATGATTTAGATTTTTTAAATATGGGAAATTTTCTTGAATTAATTTTTCTGTAATAACTTCTATTTGATTTCTCTGTCTCCTTTTATGGAAATCTTTTCGTCAGATATTAGACCTGGATTAATTGCTTAAGTGTCTAACATGTTCTCACATAATTCTACTTTTTTGTCTTTCTAAAAGATTTCTTCAATTTTATCTTTCAACCATTTATTAATTTTCAATTTTTGCTATTGATTTTAATTTCTAAGATTTTTTTCTTGTTCTCAGCTATTCCTAACCTTGTTTTATGTATGAAATATTTAGTAATAACACTTAGGACATTAATTAAGATGTTTTTGAAGATTTCTTCTGTTCTCTACATTGTGTCTCCTTCTTTATGCTTTTTATTTTTATTTTTTGGCTTTTGTGTTAGAGACTTTTCTTAAAGTCTAGTATGCCATGTCTTTATCTACCCATCTATCATCTCTCTCTCTATCCATCGTCTATGTATCTATCATCTATACATGTTTGTGTGAATGTGTGTATCTATTCCATCCATCCATCATCTATTATCTATCATCTATCTATCCATCCATCTACCTACCTACCTACCTACTGATATCCTGGGAGCTCTGTGTGTGCATGGGGAGGGGGTCATCACATCCTGGATATCTTGGGAGCTCTGTGTGTGCGTGGCTGGGGAGGTAGTTATCACATCGTGAGAGGCTGAATGTTCACGGATGGTAATTTCATGAGGAGACTGCTCAGTATCAGTAGGTGGAGGTTTTCATTTCTCTGAGCCTGTTAATTTTCTCCAGAGGGGAATATGTGATCATCTACCTGGGGGTAAAAAGAGGGAGATCCAGGTGTCTAGCTCTTCTACCTGCAGACTGTCAATTCTCCAGTGTCAGCCATGCACACTGCACCCCCTAACTTGTACACACTACACCCACTTTATGCCATGCATCTCCCATTCAAATTCTGCAGACAATGAAGGTCTAGGCTCCAAGCTAGCAGTCAATGTCAAATTGCTACTCTGGGAGAAAGTATCTGCAGAGAGAGCTGGGTCTCTTGCTGGTGTCCTTCTCTGCAAGCACGTCGTTCCGTGGCTGTTCCCCTGTGCGAAACCACTCTTCTTCATGCCACCTGCCTGTCAGACGTCAGCTGGAACTGCTTGTCTGCTAACACTTCCCTCTCCCATTTGCCTCTGAGGATTTATACGTCTTTATTCCTTTAACTTTTTGGAGCTGAGGTCACAAGAGGGAGAAGATATAAATTTATGTTCTCGGCCCTTTAAATTTAACAGAAGTCCAAAGAGTTCTTTTTGCAGAGAGGTTGTTGAGTGATGGGTTTCAGCTGAAAGAGCTTATGGGAAATTGAGGACAGAACACCTTCGGGTATGAGGTTTGGAGACTTAAGCTTTTATCTCTGACAGAAAAGTAAATCCTATCCTTAATCAGATACAAGTGCATTAGCATTGGCCCAGAGATTCAGGCAAGGAGAAACCAGTTCACCCCCAGAAGAAATAAGATCAGGGTTAAGAACTGGGTTGATTTCTCAAATGGGCTGAGTTAGCCCACACAGTGGACACTGTGCCTCTCTGTCATTCTGATTCTTGCTGTGGTCAGTGAAGGTGATTCTTCTCACAGTGGTTGGTAAATGGGCATAAAAAGAGCTGGGGAGATAGTGTGGGCAATTAGATTTAAAACTTGGATTTCTAGAGGAATGGATCAAAGTGGGTGAAATTAGGAAGTTAATATTGGGAATGGTTGGTGGAGCTGCTGGTGAGAAGCGGAGGGAGGATGGCTACAGTGGCCGACTGGCAGAGAAGTGAGGCCCTCGGGCACTTTCACATTTTGGCACATGATGCTGGAGAAGGGGTGCCTCGCTCTCTTTTGTTTGATCACAGAAGCTTCTGTGTAATGGAGTCACAAAGAAAGAACGTGAGGGCATGGTGAATGGAAGGGTAAGCAGGAATATGTCTGATATGGGGAGAAACCTGCATCTGGAATCGAGGTCATCCAAATGAATATTGAACCAATTTGCCTTTGAAGAAATAGTGATGGATTTGGTAATGGGAAGACATTCTAAGTTGTCCTCGCAGGAGGGTCAAATTTGACAGTCAGATTATAGAGTGGCCATTATGTGAGTTCTTGTTCAACCGTTTTGTCTGGACCTTGAAGGTGATTTGATGTGCTGGAAGGCATGGTAAGGTCAAACTGGACAAATGTATGTTCACCATCACCTGACAGCTCACATGATTATTGTCCCAGTCATGAGCAAAGGAAGATTCCCTACATCTGCAGCGACTTGGGTGGATGATTCACCACTGGGACACGTCATTGATGCTGGAGTGACCCCACCTAGACTCGGGGGAGTACATGCATTTTGGAAGAGAACAGCCTGCCACCGCTTCCCTGGTTTGGTCAGGTGCACAGTTACTTAGCCTCTGACTGAGCACTTGGACTGCAAGGCTCGGCCGGGTGCTGAGAAACGTACTTGTGTAAGAAAGGGTCTCGGCTTACACTCTAATTGGTAGTAGTCCTAGCACCTGTGAAGATATGGCGACTGCTACAAGGTGGGTCATGCCATTCAATAATCAATTATGCAGGGACCAGTGTTTTCTGAAATGTTCCATGGAACATTTTCATGGAACTTGTTTCAAGAGCGACCCCACAACAGAGGATTCCACAGTCAAACATGTTCGGGAACGCCACACGGACACTCCCTCCATGTTATTCCTGTTGTAGGGATGAAAGACTGAGAAGTTCTACCACAAAGTACTCTGTTTAACTTGTTTAATTCAGCACTTTTGAAACTGATTTGAATATTAGCCCCTCTAGAAACACGTTGTTAACATCTGTGGGAAGGATGGGGCTAGTCAGTAGTAGGGATGGAGGTCCAGGAGGTGACCACGTCTCTATTCCTACAGGCTTTTTGTGATGGGCTGATGGCCACTCAGAGCACCGGGGGCAGCTTGTGGGAGGGAACGTGGGACCGCTCTGCTCTGCGCTGCTCTGTTCCCTCCCTCTTTCTTCCCCTTGTCTGCCTTTCTTTTTCTTTCCTCCTCTCCTGCATCTGGCAGGAGGTGTGTCTCTCATCTGAAAGAAACTTGATCTTAAAAGAGAGAAAAGAAAGGAGGAATCTGGGGCAAACAATGACATTTTGTTTATTTTTAACAGCAGGCTACTTAGTTGACATGAAACCCCTGGGCTGCCCTGCTCGCCCAAACTTGATCTTAAAAGAGAGAAAAGAAAGGAGGAATCGGGGGCAAACAATGACATTTTGTTTATTTTTAACAGCAGGCTACTTAGTTGACATGAAACCCCTGGGCTGCCCTGCTCGCCCCTAGAGCCTCTTTTCTCCCCTCCCGGGGCTCTCCCAGGTGCTGCGCCCCTTTTCCCAGATGCACGCACTAGTACACTTTGCTCTGCTTACAACATTCTTCTTTCCCATCCTGCTTCCCTGTCCCCATCCCCATTCTGAATAGTCTTACTCATCCTCAGGTTGTGCTCCTTTTGGCTCCCGCCACCACCTTCCACACAGGCTGCACTGCTCCTTGGACCCTCCAGTGAAGCCAGCAAGCCCCAAGGCAGGGCACGGTGACCTGCCAGAGCTCCGTGGGGGGCCTGAGGGTGTGCATTCAGTGACCGTGGGCCACACCACTGTGGGTTGTAACTAAGGCCACACAGCACTGTCCACCGTGAAACACACACATTGTTTGGGTAGTTGTAGTTGCTCATGTGTCCAGTGGTCTCTTTTGAACTCTGAGGGATGATTCCTATTGGTAGCAAAACATGTTGGGTTCTCTATGCCCTTTAAGGGACTTTGTAGACGTAGACAGGTTTCAGTTTTCTTCTTCTGTAGTAGAAGGCGTTTATTGCTTTCATTATTTGGTTCTCATTCGTTGTGAGAATTTCCCTTTCAAGTGCTTTGCTGTGAGAGGTTGAAAAATTAGGAGAAGTCTGGAGTTAGGTCCTCATTTCTAATCTGGAAATACTCGCTATAATATTTAAGCCCGTCTGTCTGCAGTGGTGCATCTGTAAGTTCTATTCCCGTCTTCCCATGGTGAAGCTGCAGGGAGGGTCAAGCAGCAACATAACGTCCCGTGATGGGAGTCTAACAAAAAGGAAAGAATATTAAGTCAGTAACTTACTAACTTATGTATTATGGTTATTGGGTTTAAAGTGTGCATATTAATGAAGATTAGAATACATCTTCATTGGATTGCAAGGAATATAACTGACCCAAAGCATGGTTTAATGTTATACAGATGAGTCTACCAGTTGACCACATTTCAAATGGAATGCTAGGTGCTTCATGGACCTAGCATGGACCAAACATCCTCAGGCCCGTGTTTGCATATCTAGAGGTTATGAGTCACTTACTGGTAGTGTTCGGTGACAGAACCAGAAAGGACTGGGGTGTATTTTGTGGAGAAGGCTGACAGCCTGTATTTACCCATTGGATGTACATGCACATCTTCCTAAGCATTCATTTAGCTGACAGTCTGGGAAATGTCAGCGTTCTAATTAACTTCAGCCAGTGAAGGTTGTGCTGCGATGTGAAGTCCCTTTGATTGATACGGCTACAATTAGAGCTCGCTCTCTCAGCACGGCGAAGTGGGGCCCTCCGCAGAGCAGGGCTCTTCCTCCGACTGCAGGCGATCTTTGTTCCGTGTCCACAGTCAGATGCTGGTGTCGGAAGCGAGATGCCTAGGTGTCTTGTCTCCACCTTGCCCACACCCCAAATCAGGGAATAAAAAGGAACTGCACATCACCCTTGATTTTGTAGATATGGCTTTGTTAAGGGGTTCTGAGGATCTGAAGGTTTTTACACTAAATCCAATTGATTTTTTCTGATACAATGAACTCTATTGGCAGGAGCATCCTTATTTATACTTACCTTGAAAATAAACTGTAAATGCTATGTCTAAAATCTTGTGATTAAAATGACAGGAATAAGGAACAACCCAGATTTTTAGATACTTTATATAGATGCTGAAATAGACCAGATAAAAATTCTTCCCTTGAGAATTGAATTCAGCAAATCAAAATTCTTGGATTACCTGGTGTGTGCCAGGAACCATGGTGATGTTCACAGACAAAGAAGCTGCTGCCTTGGACCTTCAGGAGTTGTGGGATGTGCAGGCAAAGAAACCACTGAAGCCTGAGGCATGAGGGCAGCAGCACCTCATGGAGTCCAGGACAGAAATCTGATAGTGTAGGGAAAGAAGGGTCCATGCTGATTGGGAAAACGGGGATTCCAAGACAGGCGACCATCGAATTGGCCTCTGGTGCATGAGAATTGTTTCAATAAGGGGAGAATTGAGGGAAGGGGCTTCTGGGGTGAGCAAGGTCATGGCCGAAAGAACCTGCGTGGCATGCTTGGATGACATCTATGATGGCCCCAGTGCTGAAGGGCATGGCTTGAGAAGGGGCGAAGTGGGGGAGGAGGCTGCCAGGGGGAGTGGGATCAGATCACATCCGGCCTGGAACACCCTGGCTTTGGAGCTTTGTTTTAGTTCTTGGTGGTGGTGGTAGGGACCCGTTTCAGGGACACAGTAGAGGAAGCCCACGGACTGATGTAAGTTATAGGCAGACAACCTTGTCCCATTGTAGAGCAGAAGAGACGGGGGGCAGGAGAATGAGTCAAGATTATTGTGATTGTCCTGACGAGAGGGTGTGAGAGTCTAGATTAGGTCATCATTCTTTCCCAGGTCAGGGTGAGTGTGGCTGTCTGTGGAGTTGACCAGTTGGACTGAGACAGAGGAGTGAGAGATGATTCCCAGACAATCCAGTCTGATATGGAGACTGGCCCTCCCTTCAAGCTCCTTAGCTCAATTAAAGATAAAGACGCTTACAGCCTGGTCTTTAGAAAGCAGAGTTCTAATTAGTAGCAAGGAAAGAAAGCATTGATGAGGAAGACGATGGAGCAGGTTCTAGTTCTGACAGCAAGTGGCACGCTTAGCATTTCCCGAAGAACCAGCAGCGCTTCCTAATGCTCGTCTATGGATCTGGACAGGGTCCTCCTTGTGAGGGGCAGCCTCAAGACCACCCTCTTTTGTAACTTGACAAAATGGATAGCTGAGAGTGATGTTGTGTTTGAAGTGGTGATGGTTAATTTTATGTCCAACCTGACTGGACCAGGGGTGCCCAGATATTTGGTGAAACATTGTTTCTGCGTGTGTCTGTGAGGGTGTTTCTGCATGACATTAAGGTCCGAGTCTGTAGACTGAGAAAAGCAGATGGCCCTGCCCAGGGTGGGTGGGCCTCATCCAGTTGGTTGAGGCCTGAATAGGACACAAAGGTGGAGGAAGGGAGTGGGACGTGGGTTTTCTCCTGCCTTTGCACTTGAACTTGGACTGGAACTTATACTGTCGGTTCTCCCCGGTCTCAGGCCTTTGGACTTGGACTGGAACTTACACCATTGGCTCTCCTGGGTCACCAGCTTGCCAGCTGCAGATCTAGGACTTCTCAGCCTCTGTAATCACGCAAGTCAATTCCTTATAGTAAATCTCTTTATATATATATATATATATACACACACACACACACACACATATATATCTCATATTGGTTCTGTTTTTCTGGAGAACCCTGACTAATACAGAAGTGTTAATTTCCTATTTAAAATTTTAATGACTTAACTGTTTTTATATAAATAATAATACATGTTATAAAAACAATCAAGTAACATCGATAAGAACAGAAATGAGAGCCAAAAACATTGCTTAATATCCTAAAATATTATTCTAAGGCTAAGAAAAATATTATGAAACATTCAATAAGAGATCAGAATTATTATATTTTTAACTCCATGTTTTAATTTTAGATATTATCAACTTCTGGCTATGAAAGATGAGAGAATTAGCACATTCACAATTCTTGCCAAATTCCCTCCTTTCCCCTCAGATTTTTGTATTTGTAATGTTATTGTTTTAACATTGTTAAGATTTCTAACATCTGCAGAATTTCCACAGTTGTTTTAATATTATATTAATAGATGTGATAAAAATCAACAATATAAATTAATAGTCTTTTATGAGCTTTTTAGGGTTGTGCAGAAGTAATTTCATCTTCATTTTCAGAGCAATTGTTTTTTTGTTTGTTTTGCTTTTAATCTGAAAGGAGTTTACTTCTTATGATTGAGTTTTAGGGGTGAGATATGCCTATGAGCTAATAAACAATTTTATGTTTGATTTATGAATTTAGGTCTCTTTGTTGTTGTTAGTTCCATCGAGTGGATTCTGACTCCTAGCGCCCCCGTGCACAGCAGAGGGAACCCTGCAGGGTCTTTTTTGCGTCATCCTCTCACCTTCTGGCACTCTTTCAGACAACGCTCCACTGCTGTTCATAGGGTTTTCATGGCCAATTTTTTGGAAGTGGGTGGCCAGGTCCTTCTTCCTGGTCTGTCTTAGTCTGGAAGCTCCGCTGAAACCTGCCCACCATGGGTGACCTTCTGGTCTTTGAAATACCGGTGGCATAGCTTTCAGCATCACAGCAGCAGGCAGCTGCCACAGTGTGACAACCGACAGACGGTGGTGTGGTTCCCTGACCAGGAAGCGAACCAGGACCAAGATGGTGAGAGCGCTGGATCTTAACCACTAGACCCCCACAGGTCTATACTGTATGATGATGATTATTATATTATATATTGCAATTTCCTCTGAAATCCTTTCCTAAGTGTCCCATATGATATCCTTAGGTAATTTTGTGAGATCACCAACTTTTGCATTCTACTCTTATCATTTCTTGGTGTGCAGGTTGCCCATAGTAAGTATATCCACTCAAATTTTTGGAGCCTTTATAGCTATTTGGGGAGAAATAACATAAGGAAATGCTAACTTTGGCCATAACTGACTAGTAATGAAACTGATATTTTTAATGGAAATCATCAAAGGTCACAAATGGAATTTTACTTGTTAATTTTAACAAAAATACTAAAATTTATGATAAAATACTTGCTAAGGACACTATACAATTTAAGCAGATTGTTTCTAAGTCTCATGACCATCTTGAAGTGTAGCTATTATTGTGCCAGTCCAGAAAGTGTTGCACTGTAAGTAATGCCCAGTAGCAGCAGCGTATAGAGAGGAGCAGGTTTTTTCACACGGCAGGAAATCAAAGGTGGGTGATAGACGGCTGGTGCAGCTGTTGTAGAACGTCTTCCTGGATCTAGAGTTTTTCTATCTTTATGTTTCCTTTATCGTCACACTTGTCACCTCATGGTCTCGATTTGGCTGCTGCAGCTTCAGCCATCTTGGTTATGTTCCAGATGTCAGTAACGTTGTAGCTTTTTATTAAGATTAAATGATTCAAACAAGCAATCTGAGGTTCAAAGAAATGAAATGACTTTCCCCAAATCACAGAGCTAGAAAGTTGTAGAGCTTATCCTTGGTAGCAGATTTGTCTGATTTCAAAACCCATTCTCTCAACTCCACCTCCCTGACTCCGAGGAGCATGTGTGAGCATCGGGCTTTACTTCTGGGTGAAGAACATACTGAAGAAGTGAAAGTGGGTCCCGCATGGCTGGAGTCCTCTAGAGGGTGATTTGGAAGGAGTTCCAGTTTCGTCCATGCCAGGCAGACATTTTTCCTCTTATGCCCTCTCTCCAATCTCCCAACGTGCTCTTGGGTTATGTATTTAGTAGTGGGATGAGTTGACAGTGAAATGCAAAGTCTTTTGCTTTTGAGATTTGCTCAGAGAGGATGACCAGCCTGTGTGGTGAGATGTGGGATTGGAGGAGGGGACCTGCTGAGCCACGGATCTCAGGACTCGGGGTTCCCTCAGTGCAGTGTCACAAATCTGGGGAGACAAATCGTTGCTTTCTCAGGGGAGACCTAGAGCTCTACGTCCGGATGCGCACCAGTGCCGAGTCAGGGTGTGGCCTGCAGGAGAGTGTAGTCGTGATTGCAGTGAGCGTCTCCTGCTCCCTGGGAAGCCCTGCCTGCATGAAGCAGGGGCAGGGCCCATATCGCCTTGTCTGTGTCACGTGGTGCGTTAGTCAGTGTTCTTCAGAGAAACAGAACCAGTAGGACATATAAACTTACACACACCCTATGTATCATGTATCTAATTTCTGTCTACAGAAATGAGATTTGCTAAAGGAATTGGCTCACGTGATTATGGAGGCTGAGAGCACTCACGATCTGCCATCTGCAAGCTGGAGACCCAGGAGAGCAATGGTGTAGTTCTTGTCCCAGTCTGAAGGCCTGAGAACTAGGAGCACCGATGGTGTCAATCCTGATCCAAGGGCAGGAGAAGACTGGTGTCTCAGCTCCCGTGGTCAGGTGGAGAGAGGATTCAACCTTCCTCCATCCTTTTGTTCTATTCAGGCCGTCAGTGAGCTGGAGGCTGCCCACCCAAGTTGGTGAGGGTAGATCTTCTTTACTCAGTCTACAGATTCAAATGCTAATCTCTTCCAGAAACACCCTTACAGACACACCCAAAATAATGTTAAATCACATATCTGGGCACCCTGTGGCTCAGTCAAGTTGGCGAAAAATGGATTGGGCCACTGGTCCATCACTAGTGGGTTATTTTCAGCCCTGATCGGTCAATCACCATTCACATTATAGCACATTTTTACTCAATGTTCCCATTTTTTTTAAACTGAATACAAATAGTTTAAAAAATTCCTTTAAAATCACTCTATTTTTGAAAGTTTCCTGTGTATAGATTCCCAGAACAATAATCCTCTACTGTATGTGATATCTACATAAGAAATACATAACACTAGATGACAAGAAAAAGTAATGTAAGTCACCATCAGGTAGACGTGAAAAAGCTGCATGCACAAAGGCTGGCAGGGACCAGGGGGTATGTCGCTTAGTGGAATTTTCTGGAGAAGACACTGGTGATCCACATGTGCTTCTTGGCTCCTGCTGATTGTTGCCATAAGGAAAGGACAATGCCAGGTGCTCTAATTTTTCAAGACACAGAGATATTTTCTTTTTGTAGAATGACCTATTTTTAATGTTGGATCCGTTAAAAAAATACTGTGGGTTTTAAGAAACCATATCTGTGTGTTGAACACAGCTCAAGAGCTCCAGTTGGAGACCTCTGTACTAGTAAAGAAGAATGGGTGGAATTCAGGTCACTAGAGTGTTGTTCTTCACTTAATTTCATAATTATTTTTGTGTCTTGGGAAGTGAGTTCAACTTTTTTGCCTTTGGGTTTTCTCAAATGGAAGATGAAGCTACTTATTGCATTAGCCTGAGGGTCTTTAATATCGCATTCTGTTCCTGGGCGTCTACAGCTCAGCACGTCTTGAATTGGACTCACCATTTCTACTCCTCGCAAACCCACTCGTCTTTCTGTGTTCCTTCCTCAAAGAATCACACCACTGTCCGCTTGCTTGCCCAGGCCATCCTTAACTCCAAAGTCATCCTGAGTTTGGAATATCATCTCCCTTCACTTCCAAAATGCAACCATAAGCTTATTCATTCCAGATTCATGATATCTCTCAAGTCCACCCATTTCTCTGTAAACTCGCTGACATTACTCCAGTTAAAGGCATCATGATTTACTTCCCGGCTTCGTGATGTTGCCATCCAGTTGGCGTCTCTGCTTCTACTTTCCAGTCCACCCATCATCCTGCTGCCAGAGGGGTCTTTCTAACTTATGCGTTTGACCAAACCAATTCTAAATTCTGATCACAGACGTCTTCTCAAGGCAAAGTTGTATCCTTAGCAGCTAACATGGTCACTCACGATGTTCAGTGACATATGATGGCTGAGTGAATGAATGAAGGAAATAATTCTTTGCTAAATCTCATAATTGATGTACAGAAAAATATTATCCACCTCTGGACATTGATTCAGTTGTTGGCTCAAGACTTCGATGGCATTTAGGGTTGGGTAAAGAATATGTTGGATTTTTTATTCAAAAAAATTTGTAAATACCATTCAGGTCTAATTTGTGTTGGCTAAGTATTCAACCCTTGAAAAATAAAAGTTTTGTCACTGTGCACAATTAAGTTAAAAGGTAAAGGAATATATATTCATGGTTTAATCTATATTTTGATCATATGTATGACCTCATGAAAATCTAGGTGTAGCCTTCTTTGTACAAAGTCTGCATTCCTTAATAGATGGATACAAATCAAAGTGTTTCTGTTTTTTTAAATTTAGAAATAAGTAATTTGTCACTGGAATATTTTTATAATGAAATTCCTCATCATGTGAGCAATGCGTCCTTAATTTCTTTACTTGGGGATAATTCATGTATTGAATTTCCTGAAAGAGGAGTGAAGTATGTGTATTCCACAAAGCCCAGGCACTCTTGCATTGTGAAGGAATCTGCAGTGGCTGCCCTGCCACAGAAAGTCTATCTGTCTTATTCTTCTCAGGCCAAATTGTATGTGAAATGGAGAGACAAGCGTTTTATTGCTAATTTCAGTATTCACTCATTGGCGAGCGCACTTCCTCGTAATGGCCACCCTTAGTGCTACAAAATGTCATCGAGAATGTGCAGTGAAGCCTTAGAATTACCCACTCATACTAATTATGGGTTCCACTGATGAATTCATTTAACTTTGACCTGGGAAGGAAAGTTATAAATTCCTATCCTTGAACAGGGGAAGGAAGTAGAGTGCTCCAGGGGCTGGGAGTCATTTATTTTTCGCCCCAAGCTTTTTGGCTCTGCAAATGCAATCTTGTCAGGATTATTTTCAGTTATTTGTCTAGAGTCCAAAAGAAGGTGACTTTGTTTATTTTGTGGATTTACATGCCATTTCTACAAAATAATCTCTCTTTAAAAATGGATAAAATAGATTGTATTAAACCAGAAGGGAAATATTAGTTTTGGTTCCTTTTATAATCCAGGTAGATTAAGGAAAGGTTTGTTGGAAAAGGACTGGATACTATTTTGAAAGGAAGGCAATAAGAATCATAACAGTCCAGATCATGGGACTGGACACAAAGCAACATATGAAGGACTGCCATGCCTGATCCACAGTAATGACGACGGACGAGAGCAGACCCTTAGGCTTTCTGTGGCAGAGGAGCCCTCTGACCAAGGGCAGCTGGGGTATCAGAAAGGTGCCACATTTGGAGTCAGAAGATTTACGTCCTGGCTGTGGATCTGACAGTCACTACTCAGGTGACACTGGGCAAGTGAGTTGACCTTTTGGAGTCTTGGTTTCTCAGCTGTGGGGTGGGGGTGATGATCCACAGGGTTCCTGTGAGAATCCAGTGAGATAATGGATGGATGCGAAATGCTTTCGAAAACTGAAAGCATCATACAAATGTAAGAGGTTATTATTGTCTTTATTACTGTCGTATTTTTAAAAACAAACCCACATCTGTAACGACATCATCACATACTCCCCCTTCATGGGCCCAAGATGCATATCCAGCAATCAAGAGCATCTCATGACTTTTGGCGAGTCTTGTGGAATCTGATGGTGTAGACAATGTTTACACTGATGTCGGAACTAATGAAAAGCACAGGAATGATTCTCTATCAGAATCATTGTTCAGTGTTTTCCCCCTTTAAATTATATCTTTGAAACTTTCATTATACAATCTGTCAGCTTGGAATCATAGGCGCACGTAATTTTAGAGACAGCAGGGAACTAGAGATGTAAATCCACCGTTCATTATGTTACAGCCAGGAAACCTGAGGCCCAGAGAGGCTAGGTGACTGACCCAAGGATACACAGAAAGTATGTGATATAATTGACTCCCAAACCTTTGCTGAAAGTTCTTCAAATGTGTGTTAGACAAAGTGTCTTGATTCCAAGAAATAAAAATCAACTCAGTATAACTTAAACAAAGAGGAAATTCATTAGAATGATATAGGGGACCCACAAACCTACCAGGAGACTGTGAAACCAGCAGACTTCAAGGGGTATCTGGAGATTGCACGGCTGGACCAATCAGACTGGGATGCTACTGCTTGTTCCCCTAAATAAATCCCAGCTGTCCCTTCTCTCCAGGTTCAAAGTCGGAAGCAATAGCCAATCTATGAGGTAGGTCACTGCTTGAAACCTGGCTGCTGGGGGGGAAGGTGGCCCCCCCGACTGGCTTTGGAGGTGGGCATATATATGTATATTAATGCCCAATTCTGTTTTTATAGAAGTATTATATAATTCTGTAATTGTGCATATTTATACAATTATAAAAGTATTATACGTTAATTGGGTATTACTATATTAGATGTAGGAGTATTACCCAAAGGGAGAGAAGATTGGATGCTGGAAAGCAAAAAACAAAAGAGGAACAGCAAATGTCCTTCAAGTTCATCTTTTCAGATGTGCGAGAACTACTTTCCCTCTTGCCTAACATTTCGACTGTGCTTTGTGCAACCACAGGCACCCTTGTCCTCCTCCACTTTGGCGTCTGCTCTGTGTGCACAGTCTGGTGACATCTGTTCTCCTCCTAGTTCAGATTTGATCCCCCGGTAATATCTTCAACTCAGGACAAAGTTGTAAAGTCAACCATAACCAGTGCATCTTACACAAAGTAAAAGGAGGAAGAGTCTGCAAGGCAGTGACCTTGTCACTCGTGGTAAGTCCACGTCTCTCAAAGTCTGTGAATTCTTCATTCTTATGTGTTCTACTTACTCCAAGACACGTCTGGGACGTCACCGTTTTTGCTAACGGGCACAATCATTGAGCTCGTGTTTCGATTGACTGCTGATCAAATGATTGGAACCACCGAACTCCTGGAGCGAGTTGACTGGATCCAGAATCTCTGCTGGCTGTACCCGGAACGACAGTTTCATCCAGACACGAGAGTGTGTGCGTCCCTCCTTCATGTAGCGCCCTCTGTGTGCAAGGCCACAAATACTGCCAAGCCTTTGCCAATGTAAATTCACACATTTTTACAGTTATATGTTAGTTTTAAAACCTCGACTCCTGGGTGTGAGCTGGTGTTTGGTTCCCAGCAGTATGATGGGAGTGCACTTCAGTCACAGAGCTGGAGTCCGGGGGAGGTGTGGGTAGGTGCTATGTGTGCACTAGTGGCTCAGTGGGAGGTGCATCCGGACACAGAAAAATCCTGCTGCCCAGTTTAGGGATTCACTGAGATAGTCAGTGTTCGCTGGTCTCTGTTAGTCTGTAGTGTTATGCACTCGGGGATACTTGAAATCACAAGAGAGGGTCAGAATGGTACTTACGCTGGGGACAGTGTACAAAATACCTAGAAGATTCAGACTGTGGGGCACGGAGAGTTGCATTTTATGCCTTACCAGCGATTTTCCCAGGTAAAGACAAAGTGATAGGTTGTCGTTGAAACCAGCGTTCCCAGTGGAACTTGGTAAAAGACTGAACTAATCTGCAGGGAAGTTGGAAATAGAGTTTGAGGAATTGTCCCTTCTCAGTCCCTTTGTGACAGAGTGTTGCATTGAACTGGTCCACGTACGTATGTGCTCCTCCCGCTACACTTGGAGCCCCTTGAGGCCAGTGGGGAACGCGCTCCAGTACCTGCCGTCTCCAGCACACAGTCGGGCTCAGTGAGTGTTTGTTACGTCAAACAACCATCTGGAAAATGTGCTAATGAAGTTTGGCACACTCGCAGCATTTTCTAAGTCAAAGCCACAGTCTACAAAACCAACAAAATTTCTCCAGAAAACAGCAGGTGTACATTTTTGATAAGCA
Organism: Tapirus indicus; assembly: GCA_031878705.1. Taxonomy (NCBI): domain Eukaryota; kingdom Metazoa; phylum Chordata; class Mammalia; order Perissodactyla; family Tapiridae; genus Tapirus; species Tapirus indicus. The sequence continues at coordinate 2,488,849 of CM062923.1, read as the reverse complement.
TCAACAACAAATCACATTTAAGCTTCAGGCACTTAGGTCCGGCTTCATGTCAAATGGCAAGAGGAGATCATAGGCTAGGCCTTATTTTATTGCATCTGAAGATATGCTGGCCTCTTCTCATCTTTTCTGGTCTGGAACTACGAGAGGAAGTAAAATTCTTAAACAAAACAATGAATTATTCAAAAGTGAGGCCCTTGCTTAGCGCTCTCTGAAGTGGCCCTGGCAGCCCTGTGATGTACCCCGTAATTACCAGGAGGGGTGGTGTCTGTTCAGAGTAGTCCTCTGTGACAGCTTACAATGATCAGAGAAGGACAACTTGAACCAAATGGCTGGACATCATGATTTCAAGTAGTCACAATCAGTGATGGGGTAGCAATGTTCTCTTTCAGACAAGAAGCACAAACCAGCCACTCTTCCTACAGGGTTCATTTTTGGCCACACTTTAACACGTAGGAAACTCATCTTCTTTCCTATGGGTGACAATGGCTAAAGGGAGGTGGCCTGGGAGGGGCTGTGAGACTCTGCTAACTGCTGGGTCTTTCCTTTGTCCCACATAAACCACCGACTTACCTCCTGCCACCTGCAGGATAACGGCCAACGCGCGGAGGTCAGAGGGCTGGCTAACCATCCTTTTGTTCTGTCTGGTTACATTTGTGCATTTTTCAAATTTTAGCTTTTGGATGATTTTCCTGTCCACTGAATAAAACAGTAATGGCCTTCCTCTGAGCCTGATGAATGAACACGCATTTTTGTTCTTGCCTCCATTGTCAAGCCGTCGGAAATTTGCAAGGGCAGAAATGGCATTGCCCACACTGCTCAGCAGATCCTACCCAAGGCTGGTCTCCATTCACAGCCCTCGGTTGACCCAGGAGACCCTGGCAATCAGCCTCAGGAGCCCGGGGATCTCTGCCCGGCTGGGCTCATGGTCCACAGGGCTTTCCTGGGACAGTATCACTATTGCTGAGTCTCCTCTGCCATTGTGTGTCCAGCTGTCCACACTCAGTGATCAGCAGGAGTGCTGTGAGCAGTTCAGTGGGAGGACAGGCCATATGTTTCCAGAAATGCTCTGCAGACAAGCCACCTCTGGACTTGGGGAGATCAAACAGCTCATAAGTGGACTCGGCCCCGGCAGGTTGTCCATGTTTATTTTCCTCCGTGAGATTTCAAATGAAGACATTAAAGGTTGGTGTCTACAGATACTAATTACTTGGGACATTTTAATTTTAGTTATTAGGGAAGGATATTTCTTTTGTTTTGCTTTTTAAATAATTGATACAACTTGAAATAATCTTTTATTATGAAAAAATTAAAACATGCACAAAAGGAGAGAGATTAAATAATAAATAATAAATAAGTAGCCCATGTACCCAAAGTCAGCCTCAGCAGTTATCTGTGTTGTTATGTCCATTGCTTCAGCTGTCGGGTGGAAGGGGGATATTTTTGAGGGAGGTCTTTATTTTTCCAATTGAAAATTGGGTTTCTCTCTTCTAAAACATCTACATGTTGAAGTTTAAAAAAAAATATGCAGTAAATTGCACAAACCTTAGATATATAGCCCAGTGAATTTTTTTACCAAGTGACCACACCCATATGCTATAGCCCAGGTCAAGATATAAAACATGACCAGCCCCTAGAAACCTTCCTCATGCTCCTTCAGGTCTTTACTCGTCCCTGCTAATGGTATTCATCCTTCTGAGTTCTATCATCATAGTTTTGCCTGTTTTTAAATTATTTGAATGAAATTATGCAGTATATATCCTTACATGTCTGTCTTTTGTGCAAAATCAAGTCTGTGAGATTTATCCAGACATGATGTGAAGCAGTGGTGCACTCTTGTCATGGCTAGGAAGGATTTCAGTATTTGAATGTGCCGCAATTTGTTTATCTATTCTACTGTTGATGAACTTTTCACGTTTTGGATATTAAAAATTATGCTGCTGTTACAATCAGGTGCATATCTGTTAGTGCACCAGTGTACCTGTTTGTGTGGGATACATGTCCAGGAGAGGAAGTGATGTGCTTGTGGGGGGTGCATGCATTCCATGTTAGATCCTGCCGATGAGCTTCCCCTTCTTCCAGCAATGCGTGAGGATTCTAGTTGCGACACCTTCTTTTTTTTTTTTTTGTGGGTAAGACCAGCCCTGAGCTAACATCTGTTGCCAATCCTCCCCTTTTTGCTGAGGAAGACTGGCCCTGGGCTAACATCCGTGCCCATCTTCCTCCACTTTATATGGGACGCCGCCACGGCATGCCTGACAGGCAGTGCGTCGGCAGGGCCCGGGATCTGAACTCGTGAGCCCCGGGCTGCCAAGCGCGGACTAAACCGCTGCGCCCCTGGGCTGCCCGTGACACCTTCTTGCCAGTACCCGACACTGTCTTTCATTTACACTTTAGCCATCCTGGTGGGTGTGTGGTAGTGTAGAATTGTAATTCAAATTTGCATATTTATGATGGCTAATGATTTTGGGCACCTTGTCATATGCTTATTGAACATTTTGTAAATAGCCTATTCAAGGCTTTTGTCTGTGTTTTCTTAAACTTCCAGTCCTTTTTAAAATTAGTTTGTATGAGTTCTTTATATGTTATGAATACAGGATCTTTTGGGATATTTGTACTGCAAAGATCTCCCTTGTTGTGGCTTGCTGCCTAATGTTGTCTTAGGATCAACAGCAGAAAAACAAACCAATCAAAAAATAGACAGAGGATCTGAACAGACATTTTTCCAAAGAAGATATGCAGATGGCCAACAGGCACATGAAAAGATGTTCAACATCACTAATTATTAGGGAAATGCAAATCAAAACTACAATGAGATATCACCTCACACCCGTCAGAATGGTTAAAATTAACAAGACAAGAAATAACAAGTGTTAAAGAGGATGTGGAAAAAGGGAACCCTCACACATTGCTGGCAGGAATGCAACTGGTGAAGCCACTATGGAAAACAGTATGGAGATTCCTTAAAAAATTAAAAATAGAAATACTATATGATCCAGCTATCCCACTACTGGGTATTTATCCAAAGAACATGAAATCAATAATCCAAAGAGATTTATGCACCCCTATGTTCACTGCAGCATTATTCACAATAACCAAGACATGGAAGCAACCCAAGTGCCCATCAATGGATGAGTAGATAAAGAAGATGTGGTGTATATATATGTATACAATGGAATACTACTCAGCCATAAAAAAAGACAAAATCGTGCCATTTGTGACAACATGGATGGACCTTGAAGGTATCATGATAAGCAAAATAAGCCAAACAGAGAAAGACAAACACCATAGGATTTCACTCATAAAGATAAGTGAAAGATAAACAAACACAAAGATAAGAAGAACAGCTTAGTGGTTACAATAGGGGAAGAAGGTAGGGGGAGGGTGAAAGGGGTAAAGGGGCACATATGTATGGTGATGGATTAAAGCTAGGCTATTGGTGGTAAACATGCAGTCTATACAGAAACTGAAATATAGTGATGAATACCTGAAATTTACACAATATTATAAGCCAGTGTGACCTCAATAAAATAACTAAAGAAAAAATAAAATAACTAAAGAAATAATAAAAGATTTTCCAGAAAAGAAAAAACCAGCAATAATCAAACTAATGGTTTTTATTTAAAAATCAGCATTATTGCATTCATGATGAAACTTGCATAAGGAAGTATTAAAAAATATATGGTTTTCTAAAAAGCTGTCAGCATTACTCTGTATTACTACAATGAGTTTGTTCCCATTCACATGTTTGTATTATTAATGCGTATCATGGATGAGTAGCCCACGTGTCAAGCTACATTCCATAAAATATTTTCATTTCCGAAGTAAAAGTAGAAATATTTGATATGAATTAAAAAATACCGAGTCTTCGATTCATAAACCTAATATGTTTTTCTATTTATGTAGGTCTTAATTTTTTTGAGGTAACATTTGCCACCTTAACCGTTTTAAAGTATATAATTCAATGGTTTTTAGTTTATTTACAATGTTGTGCAATCCACATTACTATCAAATTCCAGAACGTTTTCATCACCTGAAAAGAAGTCCTGTACCCATCAAGTGATCCCTCTTCATTCCCCCTTTCCCCCAGCCCCTGGCACCCAGTAATCTTCTGTCTATAAGGATTTTCCTATTCTGGACATTTCATATGAGTGGAATTGTACAGGACATGGCCTTTTGTGTCTGGCTTCTTTCACTTAGTGCAAAGTTTTCAAGGTTCATCCATTTTGTAGCATATATCAGTACTTCATCTCCTTTTATGTCTGCATAATATTCTATTGTGTGTATATACCACAATTTGCTTACCATCAGTTGATGGACATTTGGGTTGTTTCCACTTTTTGGCTATTGTGCTATGCTGCTATGAGCATTAGAGTACAAGTTTTTGTGTGGACATGTTTTCATTTCTCTTGGGTATATACCTAGGAGTGGAATTACTGAGTCATATGGTAAGTCTATGTTTGCTTGCTTTTCAATCTTTCAGAGAGTTCATATATTTTTTGAATCCATAGATCCATGTCTTTCATCTATTTTGAAAAAAATGTTTGGCCAGTATTTCTTCAAATATTGCTTCCACTCAATTTTTTCCTTTTCTATCTTTCTGGGTGCCCAAGAACCTATATATTAGCCATCTTCACCGTGTCTCATGGATTTTATTTCAAGAGCGAATTTTTATGGGACTCGATTGAAAGCTTGGAGCATCTGTTAGATGCTGCCCCCACCTTTGTGGGATCTACATTCTAAATTTCATCTCCCCAGGTCCGTGACATTTCTGATATTTCTACATAAGTTTTTAGCATTTTAGCAGATGCTTTCTGTTTTGTTTCTTGGCTAATTGCTCTATGCATGCTCAGCTTAAGAGCTGGTAAAATGCTTCAAGAGGAGATTGCATGCTGAAAATTGCTTGCACTTTTCTATGTTTCTCTTATTTCTGTGGTCTTGCCCTTCTAGATCTGGCTGGTGGTCTTGAACTCCGAGTTTTATCTCCCCAACTTAGCAAACCTTCCATTAGTTCTAGGCTATTGTTTTCTTGTTAGCCTTTGTGCTTCAGAGTGCAAATTGGGAAATGGCTGTGGAGGAGATATCTGTGGAGAAAGTCCCGGTCACCTCAATTTGCTTTTCCCCTCTCTAGAGTCTTGACCTTTCTAAATTCTGGTTGCCTTTATTGATCTCTGGTCCTTCCAATGCTTTCAAAAGCAATTATCCAGCTTTTGAAGTTGTTCTCCATGGGAGGGTTCTTCTAATACCAGCTACTAGATCTCAGCTACTGGGGCAGTAAAAACACCACTGATGGAATTCTCCAGGTGAATTCTACTGATCCAAGAAGCAATGCCAAATACTGTTCAAGCAGTGCCTGAGAATTAACTAATGAGATCAGTGAGACCTGAAAGGAACATGTTCATGGTTAATGTGAAGCATGTTCATGATTTGTGGTTGAAACAAGTTCAAAGTTCAATAAGTTTCTAAATAGACTGGAAATATAAATATGTTGAAATAACTAAAAAGATGCATTTGAAAGCCACCACCAGGAAAAATGGTGAAGTAAGTGTAGCTTCAGTTCAGGGGCTTGAACCCTAAACCACTTGACCTTGGGTAGTAAATATCATGCATAACTTCCTGCATTTTCTGTACCTTTGAGACACTATGGACCTTTGGGAAACTGCCCAGCTGTGCCTTACTCAGTCCTGTCCTTTGTGCCTTGGTGCCAACTCCAGCTTTAGTAGGGATTTCACAGAGGAGGTAAATTAGAACACATTGGCTTTGGGGGGCGGATCATGTGAAAGAGGTTAGATTATCGGTTTACCCACCCACATTCTGTATTCTGTATTCTCAGTCTTGGTGCCCAATTTGTGAGATGAAGGTTGCTATGACAATTAAATGTGGTGTCACTGTCAATGGTCTGGCACATGGTGAGGAACTAGCAAGTTGTGCCCTTTCCCTCACTCTTCCTTCTACCACTACCTTTTCATGTTCAGGGGACCATTACATATGGACACTACTCTGTTGCTCATTTCTTTTGTCTGTCTGGCTTTAGCAACTTCTTTTTCAGTCTGTGTGGTGTGTGAGTGGTGGGGGGATTTATGTGTGGGAGCCTATTCCATCGAAATCCTAATGAAGCTAGCAGTCTCTTTTCTGAATGCAACCCAGGCAGCATTCATTATCCCCACCGGCCAAGAGGGTCAGCCTGGTCCTGGAAGCGAATGAGGGAGAGGCAGCAATTTCTAGCACAGCAGAAGTGGTGGCAGAAGGATCATCCGTCTGTGGAGACCCTGCAATGATGCAATTATGGGACTGGGGCAGGGCGAGATTTCAGTGGCATACGGGGCAGGTCTACGGAGGCCCCATTATGATGGGGTGATTATGACGTGTGAATGCAGGGCAGAGATTCTGAGGCTTGGCCAGGCCAGACGTCTCTGTGAGGGGAACAAAGGAAACAGGAAATTTCATGCGAGTATCTTGACACAGGCCAGTGAGAGTCACTTTGTGCAAACGTCTGTGGAGCCGGGGCAGGCTGGAGGGCCAGCGAGTCGGGGATGTGGGCCTGCGGAGAGAAGCGGGCTGGTGGTAGATGAGAGGAGGTATAATAGTCAAGACAGGTGTCACTGGGATGACTCGTCCAGGCATGAGAAGGGAAGAGGCTTTGCAAGGGGTAAAGAATTTAACCTAATACGAAAATCCAAAGATAGCATGCTAGTGAAACCTCCAAATCTTCAGGTTTTCTCAAAGTATAAATGCTTAATGTTATTCTTGAACAGGGATACATGCTTTTTTTAAAAAAAATGAGACTGTGGTACTGGCTGTTACAGAAAAACGCAGTGAGACCCCAGCTTATGCTGCCGTCTGACGTACACCTGCTTAATCATATACGTCCGTGACTGAGAGGAAACCTGCTATGTTTGGGGCTCACAGGATAGTGAGCAAGGGAGCCCCCTGGGATCTGGGACAAAGGTCAAGCTGGAGGAAGCTGGTTTTCCCCTAGCAGTCCCCTCTCAGCCCCTTCACTTCTGGGGAGTACTTGAAACACAGATGGAGAGAGGGCGGGAGATGACACTCAATTAGAGTCCAGGAGAGCTCCTGATGGAGCCTCGTGGAATTTCACCTGAAAAACCTAGTTTAGATTGACTTCAGCACATCCATTCAGATTTCACCTTGGCAGAGAGGCTGCAAGCAAAATGCAATGATGGCTGCCTGGACAGCTGTCAGGTGTGATGAACGTGAGTTTGCTTCCGTCGCAGAGTTTCCACCCCATGTATGCATGAGGCCCCATGTGTCCCTGGTGCATACTGACCCAGGGACAAGTGCACAGGGCAGAGTGGACGTGCCTTTGGAGGGCGAGCTTGCACAAACCACTTTGTTTCTTGGGAGAAGAGGGGTGGATCCAGCTATTTAACCTGTTCCCTGCTTCCAACGTAGTTATTAGTGTCCCTTCTCTCTGTGTCAGTAGTAACAGAGTCAGAGAACCGGACAGGGTGTAAGGCCTCCCCATCACTCTCCTCTTCCAATCAGCGGGGACTGAGGGAGAGAAGTGAGGTGATCTGCTGAAGGTCACGCAGCACGGGGCAGAGCTGAGACCAACCGCAGGCCTCCTCCTCTCCACCTGCTGGCTCCTGGTGTGGGCTGCTGCCTTTCTCCACCCCACCACGACTCTGACCTTTCTCCAGCCCCTTTAGTTGGGGACCAGGTTTCATAGTTGCGTATCAAGGGGTGATCAGAAGGCAGCTTCGATGATAAGTAGACAGATAATGCAACACCTCTCTCCTCCTGGGAAAGCAAAGGCAGCCTGTGTGTGAGGGAAGTTAGTGAGCTTGGGAGGCAGGCAGGCAGGTCCAAATACAGCTGCTGTACTGGCTAGCTGTGTGGCTTTAGACAACTTACTTAACCATTCAGGGCTTCCACTTCCTCCTCTGTGTAATGAGGAACTAGTATGTACCTGGTAGGATTGTGATGCAGGTTAAAGCAATGTGTACTGCTGTGCACACCGAGTGCCCTCAAGGGCTGCATTCACTCGTCTCTGTGTCCCCAGGACTGAGGTGCCTGACCACTGCTGGTGCTCGGGTGTGTGTGCTGGACAGACCTGCCTGGGAAGCCTTCAGAGTGCACCAGTCCTGACAGCACCGCGCCGGTTGTCTCGGGACGGCGGGTGGGGGGGCGGCGTGCTACCAGAATCAGAGCTAAGTTTTACGCTTTACCTTTGAGACCTTAAAGCTGTGCGTGGCTCTGGGGGAGGAGGAGCAGCAGTGACCTGGAACATAACCGCACCTGGAGAGTCGTCACATTTGACGGCTGCGAGGAGGAGGTGCTCTTCGCAGCGGCTTTGGAAGGTGGTGGGGTAGAACTTTGTTTTATGTCTTCCGAGGTGCTCGTTGGCAGAGCAGTCGATGTCGCTGGCATTCCACGTCAGGCAGCTCCGTCGTAATCCCAGAAGGCCCGTCAGAGCATGCCCTCCATGGAGGGAGCTGGACCACGTGGCGCTCCTGAGCCATGATTTGACAGCTGGCATGGCAATCTAGGGTGACTTGGTGAGGTTCAGGGATTCAGTTTTTCCTGGATTACATTCCTGCCTGCTTCAGAGTGGAGAGCTGTCTTTGTTGGTCACATAGGGGGTGAAGATGATTGAGGTCTGGGTTTCATGCCACTTGTCCCTCCAGAAGGGAGGACTGTTTCAGAAATGTGCATCTCAAACACTTCAGAATGCAGATAAGAGCAGCCCCGTGCAGCAAGGAATACAAATAACAGACAACGACCATACCATCTGGCGAGCTTGTCTGTCGAGCAGGTACTTTACACTCATCACCTCATCGAATTTATCCTTTCTTTCCTGTTACTTTGAGATCATAATGGTTTATGACATTGTGTAATTTCAGGTGTACATTATTATTCATCAATTTCTGTATAGACTGCATCGTGTAACCATAAATACTCCAATTTTTATCTGTCACCATGCATATGAGCCTCTTAATCCCTTTTGCCTACCCACCAGCCTGCCTCCCCTCTGGTAACAACGAATCTGTTCTCTTTATCCATGTGTTTGTTTCTCTTCCACATATGAATGAAATCACACGGTGTTTGTCTTTCTCTGTCTGGCTTATTTCCCTTAACATCATACACTCAAGGTCCATCCATGTTATTGCAAATGGGACAATTTTGTCTTTTTTGTGGCTGAGTAGTATTCCATTGTATATATATACCACATACCACATCTTCTTTAACCATTCATCTGTTGATGGGCACTTGTTGATGGGCACTTGGGTTGCTTCCACATCTTGGCTGTTATGAATAATGCTGCAGTGTACATAGGGGTCCATAAATCTCTTTAGATTGTTGATTTCAGGTTCTTTGGATAAATACCCACTAGTGGGATAGCTGGATCATATGGTATTTCTATTTTTAATATTTTGAGAAATCTCCATACTGTTTTCTATAGAGGCTGCACCAGTTTGCATTCCCACCAGCAGTGAATTAGGGTTCCCTTTTCTCCACATCCTCTCCAACATTTGTTATTTTTTGTCTTGGTAATTATAGCCATTCTAACAGGTGTGTAAGGTGATATCTCATTGTAGTTTTGATTTGCATTTCCCTAATGATTAGTGATGTTGGGCATCTTTTCGTGTGTCTGTTGGCCATCTGTATATCTTCTTTGGAAAAATGTCTGTTCATATCCTCTGCCCATTTTTTGATCAGGCTGTTTATTTTTTTGTTGTTGAGTTGTATGAGTTCTTTATATATTTTGGAAATTAACCCCTTGTTGGATATATGATTTGCAAATATTTTCTCCCAGTTGGTTGGTTGTCTTTTCATTTTGTTCATGGTTTATTTTGCCTTGCAGAAGCTTTTTAGTCTGATGTAGTCCCATTTGTTTATTTTTTTCTTTTGTTTCCCTTGCCTGAGTAGACATAGTATTCAAAAAGATTCTGCTAAGACCGATGTCAAAGAGTGTACTGCCTATGTTTTCTTCTAGGAGTTTTATGATTTCAGGTCTTATATTCAAGTATTCAATCCATTTTGAGTTAATTTTTGTGTATGGTGATAGAAGATGGTCTACTTCTACTCTTTTGCGTGCAGCTGTCCAGTTTTCCCAACACCCTTTATTAAAGAGACTTTCCTTTCTCCATCGTATGTTCTTGGCTCCTTTGTTGAAGACTAGCTGTCCATAGATGTGTGGTTTTATTTCTGGATGTTCAATTTTGTTCCATTGATCTTTGTGTCTGTTTTTGTGCCAGTATCATGCAGTTTTGATTACTGTAGCTTTGTAGTATATATATATATTTTTTAATAGTTTTTTTTTGAGGGAGATTGGCCCTGCATTGACATCTGTTGCCAATCTTCCTCTTTTTCTTTTTTCTTGCCAAAGCCCGAGTACATAGTTGTATATCATAGTTGTAGAGTTGTAGCTCTTCTATGTGGGATACAGCCTCAGCATGGCTTGATGAGTGGTGAGTAAGTCTGCACCCGGCATCCGAACTGGCCAACCCCAGGCCCCCAAAGCAGAACACGCAAACTTTAACTGATATGCCACTGGGCCAGCACCTGCTTTGTAGTATATTTTGAAGTCAGGAATTGTGATGCCTCCAGCTTTGTCTTTTTTTCCTCAGGATTGCTTTGGCTATTTGAGGTCTTCTGTTGTTTAATATAAATTTTAGGATTCTTTGTTCTATTTCCATGAAGAATGTCATTGGGATTGCATTGAATCTGTAGATTGCTTTCGGTAATATGGACATTTTAACTATGTTTATTCTTCCAATCCATGTGCATGGAATATCTTTCCATTTCTTTATGTCTTCTTCAATTTCTTTCAATAATGTCTTATAGTTTTCAGTGTATATGTTCTTCACCTCCCTGGTTAAATTTATTCCTAGATATTTTATTCTCTTTGTTGCAATTGTAAATGGGATTGTATTCTTGAGTTCTCTTTCTGCTAGTTTGTTATTAGTGTATAGAAATGCAACTGATTTTTGTAAGTTGATTTTTTTACCCTGAAACTTTTCTGTAGTTGTTGATTATTTCTAATAGTTTTCTAATGGATTCTTTAGGGTTTTCTATATATAGAATCATGTCATCTGCAAACAGCAAGAGTTTCATTTCTTCCTTTCCAATTTGGATTCCTTTTATTCCTTTTTCTTGCTTAATTGCTCCAGCCAAAACCTCCAGTACTATGTTGAATAGGAGTGGTGAGAGTGGGCACCCTTGTCTTGTTCCTGTTCTCAGAGGGATGGCTTTCAGTTTTTCCCCACTGAGTATGATGTTGGCTGTGGATTCATCGTATACAGCCTTTATTATGTTGAGATACTTTCCTCCTATACCCATTTTATTGAGAGTTTTTATCATAAGTGGATGTTGGGTCTTGTCAAATGCTTTCTCTGCATCTATTGAGATGATCGTGTGATTCTTATTCCTCATTTTGTTAATGTGTTGTATCTCATTAATTGATTTGTGGATGTTGAACCATACCTGCGTCCATGGTATAAATCCCACTTGATCATGGTGTGTGATCCTTTTGATGTATTGCTGTATTCAGTTTGCCAATATTTTGTTGAGGATTTTTTCATCTATGTTCATCAGTGATATTGGCCTGTAATGTTCCTTCTTTGTGCTGTCCTTGCCTGGTTTTGGTATCCGAGTAATGTTGGCCTCATAGAATGAGTTAGGAAGAGTTCTGTTTTCTTCAATTTTTTGAAATAGTTTGATAAGGATAAGTATTAAATCTTCTTTGAATGTTTGATAAAATTCTCCAGAGAAGCCATCTGGTCCTGGACTTTTGTTTTTTGGGAGGTTTTTGATTACTGTGTTGAACTCTTTACTTGTGATTGGTCTATTCAGATTCTCTGCTTCTTCTTGGTTCAGTTTTGGGAGATTGTATGAGTCTAAGAATTTATCCATTTCCTCTAGGTTATCCAATTTGTGGGCATATAGTTTTTCATAGTATTCTCTTATAATCCGTTGTATTTCTGTGACATCCCTTGTAATTTCTCCTCTTTCATTTGCAATTTTATTTATTTGAGGCTTCTATCTTTTTTTCTTGCTGAGTCTGGCTAAGGGTTTATCAATTTTGTTAATCTTCTCAAAGAATAAGCTGTTAGTTTCGTTGATCCTTTCTACTGTATTTTTAGTCTCTATTTCATTTATTTCTGATCTAATTATTATTTCCCTCCTTCTTCTGACATTGGGCTTTGTTTTTTTCTTCTTTTTCTAGTTCTGTTAGGTGTAGTTGATGATTATTTATTTGAGATTTTTCTTGTTTGCTGAGGTGGGCCTATATTGCTATGAATTTCCCTCTTAGAACTGCTTTTGCTGCATCCCATAAGAGTTGGTATGTTGTATTTTCATTTTCATTTGTCTCCAGGTATTTTTAAATTTCTCCTTTGATTTCTTAATTGATCCAATGGTTGTTCAGTAGCATGTTGTTTAGTCTCCACATATTTGTGACTTTCCCACCTTTTTTCTTGTAGTTGATTTCTAGTTTCATAGCATTGTGGTCAGAGATGATGCTTGATATGATTTCAATCTTAAATTTATTGAGGCTTACCTTGTTTCCCAACATATGGTCTATCTTTGAGAATGTTCCATGTGCACTTGAGAAGAATGTATATTATGCTGTTTTTGGATGGAGTGTTCTATATATATCTATTAAGTCCTCTGGTCTAGTTTTTCATTTAATTCCACTATTTCCTTGTTGAGTTTCTGTCTGGATGATCTATCCACTGATGTAAGTGGGGTGTTGAGGTCCCCTACTGTTATTGGTTGCTGTTAATTTCTCCCTTTAGGTCTGTTAATAGATACTTTATATACTTTGTTGCTCCTGTGTTAGATGCATGTGTATTCATAAGTGTTATGTCCTTTGGTGAAAAGTCCCTTTTATCATTATACTGCCCTTCTTTGTCTTTCATTGTCATTTTCATCTTGAAGTCTACTTTGTCTGATATAAGTTTGGCAACCTCTGCTTTCTTTCGTTTGCTGTTTGCTTGGAGTATCATCTTCCATCCTTTCACTCTGAACCTATGTCCATCTTTAGAGCTGAGAATGTGTTTCCTGGAGGCAGCATGTTGTTGGGTCTTGTTTTCTAATCCATCTAGTTGCTATGTGTCTTTTGATTGGAGAATTCAATCCATTTACATTTAGAGTGATTATTGACATATGGGGGGTAATACTGCCATTTATCTCTTGTTCTCCAGTTGCTCTATATTTCCATCGTTTCTCTTCCTTTGTATTTCTGACTGCCATTTCATTTGTTGGTTTTCTGTGGAAGTTTTCTCAGTTTTTTCCCTTTTTATGAATTGTGGCTCTGCTCTGATTTTTTGTTTAGTGGTTACTGTGAGGTTTGTATAAAAAATCTCATAGATAAGATAGTCCATTTTCTGATAGCCTCTTATCTCCACTAGCCTAAACAGGTTTCATCCCTTTCCTCTTTCTCTTCTGAGTTATTGTTGTCCAAATTATTCTGTTTTGTGTTGTGTGTTTGTGACTAAGTTGAAGTGTTAATGCTTACTTTTGATGCTTTCCTTCCCTTTATCTTTTAAGTTATAATTAATTATTTGCTACCCTGTTCTGAAAGTTAGCTGCAGTTTTCTGATTTTGTCTGTCTATTTGTCTCCTTGCTCAAAGCTTTGTAGACCTTTTCCTTTTTGTTTCAGGTATAAGGGCATCCTTGAAAGGTATGAGGGCATTTCTTGTAGAGGAGGTCTAGTGGTGATGAACTCCCTCAGCTTTTGCTTATCTGGGAAAGCTTTTATTTCTCCATTGTATCTGAAGGACAGTTTTGCTGGATAGAGTATTCTTAGATGAAAGTTTTTGTATTTCAGTATTTTGAATATATCATTCCACTTTCTCCTAGTCTGTAAGGTTTCTGCTGAGAAATCCACTGAAAGCCTGATATGGGTTCCTTTGTGGGTTATTCTCTTCTGCCTTGCTGCCCTTAATATTTTTCCTTGTTGTTGACTTTTGCCAGTTTTACTATTCTATGCCTGGGAGAAGGTCTTTTAGCATTGATGTAAGTAAGAGTTCTAATGGCTTCATGTGTTTGTAAATACGGTTCCTTCCCCAGGTTTGGGAAGTTCTCAGGTATTATTTCTTTGAACAAGCTCTCTGCTCCTTTCCCCCTCTCTTCTCCCTCTGGAAGACCTGTAATCCTTATGTTGCTCTTCCTAATTGAGTCAGATATTTCTTAAAGAATTCCTTCATTTAAAAAAACAATCTTAGTTCTCTCTTCTCCTCCACCTGAAGCATTTCTATATTTCTATCCTCTAAATCACTAATTCTTTCCTCCATAACATCAGCTCTATTTTTTAAGGTTCTAGATTATGTTTTATCTAATTAATTGTGTTCTTCATAACCAAAATTTCTGCTTTTTTAAAATAGTTTCAATCTCTTTGGTGCAGTATTCCTTCTTCTCATTAATTTTATTCCTGTGCTCACTGAACTGTCTTTCTGAGTTTTCTTGTAACTCATTGGGTTTCTTTATGGCAGCTATTTTGAATTCTCTGTCATTTAGATTGTAAATTTCTGTGACTTCAGGATTGGTTTCTGGAGACTTGTCATTTCCCTCCTGCTCTGAATTGTTGCTGTAATGTCTCATGGTGTTTGATGAACTAATCCTTTGCCGGCACATTTGTGGTCATATCAGGTTGCAGATCCCACCTGCCACCACTGGGGGGAAGCAATAGCTGCGTTTCTGGTCCCCCCTCATCTGCTGGAAGTTGTGGGGGTACGGTGGGCACTCCCACAAGCTGGGAAAGCATTCATACACAGGATCAGGGCTGCTGCTGCCTCTTCTTAGAGTTGCACCAAGGTGCGTTCCCCCTTGTGGGGCTGCATTGGTACTATGGGCCCTCCCACTGGCCAAGAAAGCGTTCACACAGGTCTGCCAGGGAAGGGTCGGGGAGTGCTCACCTATCTCCACTACTTCCCAGGGGTTCAGTCCATCCACCTTCCGATGTAGAGCTGTGTGGGTCACTCAGGTGTCCTGTCGTGCTGTGTGGATGTCCTCTGTTGGTCAATGAATGTCCATTTAGTTGTAATTCAAAGGCAGAGAGATAAAGGGAACAGCTCACTCTGCCATGTTGCTGACATCACTTGAATTTATCTTTTAAAACCACGCCATGAGTTGGGTGTTGTCTACTTCACAGGTGAAGATATTGAGGGAGTCTCATAATGGGAATTGTAAGCCCAGTCTTCTGACTCCAGAGCTTCTCCTTCCACCAGGGTTTGGCCTTTTGTCAGAATCAAGAGCATTTTTATTTCGTGTTTCTCACTAGTTGGTTTTTCTTGGCTCAATGTGGGCTGATGTTAGCATGAGTCTTTGAACAGTGTTAAGCAGCAATAATTCCTTGTGTTTTTTTTGATCAATTACACAGCACCAGCTTCAAAGTACAATTTGAATGGCATACTGGGTGGCAAGTGTCCACAGGGCCAGGGCAGCATACCTTTCATTCCCCATTTATTATTCATGTGTAACAATCAGCTTCGTTAGGATAGATCTTCTGCCTAAAAGAAAGAGAAGCAGCAGCATTAAAAGAGAGAGGTCAATTGGGAATTGCTTTTTTGTTTGCCTGGTGATGACAAATAAAGGCATATTCTCCTGATTTAAAGAGATACTAATTTAGTTTTTAAGAGAGAATAGCTGGTGATGGAGAGCTTCTCAAACATGCAGCTTGGGCTTACAGCCAGAGGAATTTTTATCTCAAAATAAGTGACTAATTACTAAATTAGTTTTTTCCATTATCTCTTGGCTCCACCCATTTCTCTCTACCACCACCACCATCATTTCAGTCTGGGGCTACCATCATCTCACCCAGCTCGCCCAGCCTCTCATCTCATCTCTCTGATCCAAATTCTCCCGTGAAACTAGAGTGAGCTTTAAAAAGCACATATTTTACCCCATTCCTGCATAACCCCCTGACCCCACTCCCCACTGCTGCACCTCCCTCTCATGTCCACTCCATCCAGGTCCCTCCTGGGTGCCTCCCCGGCCCCCTCCTCCAGCTGTGCAGGCTTGAGCGTCACTCCTACTGGTTCTGCAGCCTCTTGCTCTTATCTCTAACTCATCACACTGTACTGTAAGGACCCATTTTATTAGACTCTGTCTGGGCAGGAATTGTGTCTTGTCTTAACTCTAGCACCTAGCACACTGTCTGGTGCATAATTTGGTTCTCTGTAACTGTTTTTTGAATGAATGAACACTCTTTTATGGGGTTTCTTGTCTTCCTTCACCCAACATTTATGGGAAAACTACTATGTGTCAGGAACTACGTTATGTGACATTGCAGGTGGCATGTTATGGCAAAGACATGAATGAGACTCTGGTGGCTCCTGGCTGTAGTTAGGGAAGTCCCCCCCTATTCTTGGGGTATCTATCTCAGGTGTCTCCCCAAGTGCAGTGCCCAGAACTGGCCAAACAGTCAATCCTTAAACTCACAGCCTTGTGAGGGCCTTAGTATTATCTGGTCCGTATTTTCTATTATTATTTTAGCAGTGGTATTGTACACGGAACTTTACTTTATAAAAGAGCTAAAACACTAAGCTAATCAGCTTGCAATGTATTAAGGGTCTTAAGATTCTCAAATACTGCACCCCTTATCCCCAGGTTCCCTGATAGATGATTTGAAAAAATGCAAATCTGACCTGACATCTGATATTACAGGTGAGGCACCTCAATCTCTAAGAGGGGAAATGACTTCTCTAAGATCCCACAGCTAATTAGGGGCAGGGCAAGCACTAAAACTTGAATATTTTTACTTTTAACAAATATCCATCTTTTTGGTCCTATATGCTACACTGATTCCCACTTGTTTACATCTCTTACTATCCATCTTACTGTGTATCTATTATCGATCTCTCTATAATCTATCTATCGTCCATCAGCATCATCACCACATCTATTTTCTTAGCTTGCATTCTGTGCCACAAAGAGAAGCATCCACACAGAGGTTTCCTGTATTCATTTACAGGCTGTCATTTTCTACAGGACTGACTCATCGAGTCATCCAGGAACCAAGCTGTCAGCATGCAACAGCCAGGAGTTCTGGATATCCAAACCTGTTCAGGAAGTACATCTTCGCTTCTGTCACCTCCTTTTCTTGTTTGATCTTAGCCTCTTGCAGCCTCTGAGTCCAGCTGGCTTCTGATGTTTTTCTTCTTTTCCTGCCCCTGATGCGCATGTACTCCCTGGAATATGGCTTCTTCAGTTGGCCTGCTCCTCCTCCTTGGATGTGGTGTCGTGTCTGACTTCAGACTTCCCTTGCATCACCCCTGGTCCCTGGGAACAAAGCCCATTATCAGCCCTGTGTGGATGGCAGCCTTGCCCTAAAGGCCTTAAGACCTGGGACTGGGCACTTTCCCATGTAGAGCAGGCATTGTGGGCTTCTCCTCCAGAAAGACTCTGATGCTTGGCCGTGGGCTTCTGTGGGAGGCTAAGGTCCCATTTACCTGCTATGTGCTTTCATCCATAAGGATTCTTGGTGCCAAACAGCAGCACTTGACTCTAGCTAACTGAAGAAGAAGGAAAATGTGTTGGAAGAATACTTGGTAACTCGTAGAACTGATGCAGGGCTCAAGAATGAGGCTCAAAAAATGGGTGGGAACCAGGAAAGCGGAGCATCCAGAAGTTCCATAAGGTCAGAACGCTGCTGGACACAGGAAGTGCTTCCAGCTCGCCTGCCGTTAGGCACGCCTGCAGCCAGCTCCATGATTGGGCCAGAATGCATTCTAATCTGTTCCCTGTGATCTGCACTCCCAGGTGGGACACAGCATCTGATGGTGGCACAAGATCACGTGCTGCACTGCTGGCTCTGAGGAAAGGCAGTGCCTGGATTTTGTCTCCCACAGACACACATGAGGCCCCCTCTCCTACCAAGTTTCACAAGGTGGTGGGTTCAAATACTAGATAGAGAGAAAAAAGGCAGATGTCAATTACATATCTCTGTATATTTGCTTCCAGTAGCCACACCCCAAGTTCTTTCATGCATGTAACTCTCAAACCTGAGTTTTTCCTTCTTTCTTGATGCCAGCATTCCATCTCTCAATTTAGTCATGATTATATTGAGGCCAACAGGCTTCCGTGACAAGGCCACTTCCTTAATCTGTTCTTGGCCACAGGGCTTACAGGCCTTTGTCACTTAAGACCATTGTCCCCTATGTCTTTCAGGCCTAGAAGAAGTTGGGTTTTCTAACTCTTAGAAGTCCTCTAATCGTGGACAATTTGTAGCTGCTTTCACACCAGCCATTATTTGTCTGAGTTCATCTCTTTTTCCTAATAATTTTCTAAGCACAGACACTATCAGCCGACACACTCTCCTAAATTATGTTTTCCAAATTTTTATCTTATACCCAGAGGCTCAATAGGCATCCAATCTACCTTCCAAGATGCCACAAGTGGTAGATTAAGCAAGGGCTTTACTACTGCATAATATAGATCTTCAGTTTTCCAGCCTCTG
This sequence comes from Tapirus indicus, assembly GCA_031878705.1. Lineage (NCBI taxonomy): Eukaryota > Metazoa > Chordata > Mammalia > Perissodactyla > Tapiridae > Tapirus > Tapirus indicus. Next base: position 2,470,427 of record CM062923.1, on the reverse strand, counting down.
ATCTCAGTTTCCCTGTCACCAACCACTCAACCGCTAAGCCAATGACACATATCTTAAATTATTGTTGTGGCAGCACCTTACTTCAAGCTACTAATTTTTATATTAATTAAGGTAACAAGATCTGACCTGATGGTGCCGCTCCTTCTTACGCACTGCTCCCAGCCCAGTACTGAGGGTGGGGATGCTGGTGTCCTCAGTCTCTGAGAGCACTGTGGGGTGGGGTGATGGGGCCTCCATCCTGGTGGTCTTTAGTCTCTGAGAGCACTCTGGGCTGGGGTGATGGCGCCCTCCATCCTGGTGGTCTTCAGTCTCTGAGAGCACTGCACCCCTGTGTTTCCGGGGGCAGGGTCTTCACCATGATCCTACAGCAGCATCTCTAAGGGTCTGGCCCAGGATATTTTCCTCTCCCCTCCCAGGTGCAATGGGTCTTCCCCATGCCCTGGAGTGGCAGCTTTCTGCCCTTCTGCCCTTCCCACAGTAGGGCTTCTCCTCTGTGGGACCCTTCCTGCCCTGCCCACAGGGGCTGCTGCTCTCCCCTGGGCCACCAGCTGAGGGTGGTGAGAAGAGCCCGTGCATTGGTGTGAATTCCTCTTTGGTTTTCGGCTTCCCAGTGTCCATAATCTCACACTAGCCCACACTTGTCCTGTAGCAGTTTGTTCCAAGTTTCAGCTGAATTCTTACCAGCTTTATGGCATGTACCTTAAAAAAAAGATTGTGTCCCATCTCTCCTTGAAGGCTGTGTTTCCTTAGGATCTGGGTTAGCTGGTTTTGCTCTGACTTCAGCTCTCTATTGGATTCAAGGGAAGGTATTGTGTAGATTATACGTCTTTTTTTAAATTGTTGTGAGAGTGCGAACAATGCTGTTCATCTCTCTACATGTTAAGTGGAAGCGGGAAGTCTGCTCTCATATTTTTAATTGCTAATAATTTAATTGCTTTTTGTTCTCTAAATGTCTTTCTTTCTGAGTGTCCCATCCTTGCAGTATGGATGCAGTGTTTTCTCTCATCTCTCTGTGGATATTACTGATAGAGTCTCTTCTGATGTTTCCTTCTTCCCACCCAGTCTCCGTTTCCTGAAAGTTGCTTCATTCCTGTTTGATTGTTCTGGTTGTTGGCTTCCTTGTTAGAAGCATTGCTCAGATGTCTGGTATTCCTTGACTGTCTGTCTGATTAAGATGGTAGGCTAACATCCTTGGGCGGCTCTGAAGGCGTGGGCAGAGCTGGTCGAGTGTGGGCTTCCCTGGAGAGGGGTCGGGAGGGTTTGGCAGAACGTCCAATGTCAGTCTCCTGGTTCTTTCCTCATTGCTGAATCAGATTCCCCAGATGAGGTTCTTCCAGTCTCCTGCATGGAGAAAATAGGTCTGGCTCCCTTTTGGCATCGAGTATTCCTGTTCCAGAGTATTCTATTTAAATTATACTATGGCTTTATGAATGTCTTTCCTCCTCTCCTATTACTCTTCTTTCCTTATTACTCCCTTCCCAAAGCTGGGAAAATTGGTACTTATTTAAAATGCCAAAGTAGACTTAGAAGTTTAATTAAACTCTGTGGTATGGCCTTGTTCCTACTTTCCTATCAGCTTCCTGGGAAGCAAACACTAGACGTTCACTCTCAGAGCAAAAGCCTTTCATAACGCTGCTCCTTGTAAGCCCGGGACTGAGTGCAGGCTCACACCGCTCCAGGTTGATGAAGGAATGAAAGGTATCAAGAGACCAATTATCCAGAGCCGAGCCTGGTCTCCTGCACATGAGCGAGTGGCAGAACCCCACTTTGCATCTCTGTCTGTGACCATCCCACACCTCTCAGGGGCTCAGATTTTCCTGAAGAGTGGGGGCTTCCACCCAGAGGGGACAAGAGTGCTCATCTGTGCTCACAAGGGAGAGCAAATGGTCGAGGGGACAGGCATGCAGCACCGAGAAGGTGTAGGTGGTGGCCATGCCGCAGGGCTTGGGGGGCTGTCATCTCCATTGCTGTCATCTGCATTTGAGTGGGACGTGCATCTTGCCAGCCTCTTTGACATTCACTGTCTCGTGAATCCTCTCTGTCTTGTGAGCCAGGAATGACCCCCTCTAACTGTTGGCGCTCTGAGGACCTATCTAATGAACAGGACTTCCAAATGGCCTGCAGACCTGACATCTTAGGAGTCTTGGCGCTCGGTCCTTGGTGAGGACTACCCTGAGTTAACGGAACATCATTTCCCTAACATTCAGGCGCCCATGGAAACTTGGAATGGGCTAATGTCTGGTCAACAAAGGGAAATCCCTGGGGCCCTGGTTTCGAACATGAGCAAAATGACGTAATGGGCACATGGGTAGCTCACCTGGAAGTTCCCGGCTCTCAGCTACGTGTGAGCAGTTTGAACCTCGGTCTTAAGGAGGTGATGTGTGTCTTCCGGGATCTCATCTGTGCTGCTGATTTCTCAGTCTTGAAGGTTGCAGGTAAACTTGCTCTCACTCTCCTCTGCCTTGACATAAATTCTGAATTGGTAATGCGTAAATGGATAGACCCCTACTGTGACGCATGCACGATGGAGTCGCTGAAACATTTAACAGCTGTGGGAGTTATTGGATGCGAGTTTTCAGGCCACATGGAGCAGCGCTTCCACGCTGGCGGGGAGTTAGGAGGGCAGGGTGACCTTGGCGGGCGCTTCCGCTGCAGGCTTCCGGAGCCCTGTGACCACCCAGCCCCGTACAGCGCTCACGCTCTGTGCTGAGGTTTCCCTCGGCCCAGCAGCGGCTTGCGCTAACACAGTCTGCTTTTCAATAATGCTGCGCGTGTTTATCTCCAGGCACGCACAGCAGGCTTTTTGGTTGCCTTCGATTAGACTCTTCATCTGAGCCTCTGAAAAAAATCTCGATAGGAGCCTCTTAGTATTCTGCAGGGCTGTCCGTGGTGATGTTAGAGGATGTAGGTGCCACTCCTGTGCAGAGAGCTTGAGAAATGACCAGACAGAGCCAAGCTCGTGGTGGTGTTGTCAGCCGAGCTGGCAGGATAATAAATCAACCTGTCTTATGTCAGGGGTCAGTCTGTTTGATGCTGGAAGTGTTTGGGCCAATCTAATCAGGCCGGGTGCACCCCACCCGTCTGTGGCTGCAGCTGCCATCGTGAGCCTGAGATTGCTCTCAGGCAGTGCTCTCTCCCCTGATGACTTTGGGGGCCTCAGGCCCAGGCAGGGGTGAAGGAAATAGTCTGTAGTTCAGAGGCAGGAACCTCCTGCTGGTGTTCGTTAGCTCCAAGAAAACCGTATGCCTGGCAATCAAGGGGAGCTGGCAGGTACCTGCTATTTAGCTTAGGTTGGGGAAGACTGGTTCTAAATGATTCATTTTGGTGTTCTCTTGGAGCGCTGAGAAGCAGGACTGCCTTCGTAATTTGCAGGGCTCAGTGCAAAATGAAATTGTGGGCCCCTTATTCAAACGGCTTTACCAAATGCCATTATAGTTAGTGAAATAGAAATCTTTTCCTTTCTTCCACAATCTCTCTCTCTACTTGTCATGTTGCTCTTATTTGATACTTAAAGCAGTTTTAAATAGAGAGAAATTATAATTTTGAATTACTAGCATGAATTTTACCTTTAACCTTTATATTGTGCAGTGCCAGTTTTAAATGCAAATATAAGGGAATTGAACTCACATGCAGAATCATGAAATCACACAAGTCATATTTGTGGCTTATCCCCTGTGCGTGACTCCAGTCGGCCAGAAGAGACCAACACGAGCCAACTTAGGAAGGTTGAAGAGGAGGACGGTCCCCCAGGAACAGAGCCAGCTGAGGGATGCTGCCCCAGGCACAGGGGAACCCCAACAGGTGCCCAGGGCCCACCCCAACACCTGCGCCCTGGGCGGGGACAGGCTCTGGGGATTTCGAGCCAGGCATTTCCCCTTCCATGGCCAACCTGTCCAACCCACTACAGACAGGTGACCCTCAGTGTAGGGACATGCTCAGGACCTGGATTGGAGGTGACAAGACAAGGCCACCCGTGGCATTTGTCAGGCACCATCAGCAAGGGGCAGGGGTGGTGCTCCCCCAGCCAACACACCTGGGAGGTCCACTGATGCTCCCTGATCCTGTGCAGAGGCCCCCGCAGAGGACAGGGGGCGACAGTGGTCACCATAGCAGGGGCGGGGGTGGGGGGTGGGGGAAGCAGGTGCAGTGAGGCCCAGGACACTTGGGCTGGGGAACCGGTGGCTGAGAACTCATCCCAGGGAGGTAGGGAGACAGCTCTAGGCGCGTCATGGGTGAACTGAGTCTCCAAGCCTCCTTGTCTCACTGATTTCACTCACAAGACACAAGTTCAGAGAGAGCGTCAAGAATTTAAGACAGTGACTGCAGAGCATCCTTCTGAGCTGGTGAAGGGGGGGTCAAGTTGCTGCCGCGAGGCTGGCTCTACTCAGGGGGTGCCTGACCCCCAGGGTAGGCGAGGCGACAGGCAGGACATTCTAGTTTGTGGTGGATTCTCAACTAAGTTGAGTGAAACAGCATAGACTACTCACAACTAAAGGAAAACCAGACCTTTCAGAAACTGGAAGTAAGAGCGCTTAGGGACCTCTGTGGGGTTTTTGCTTTGTTCTCCCTCTTTCTTTGTGGGGATAAGGAAAGGAAAATGGTATTTCCAGCATCTGGAGATTGTTAAAGAATATCCACCACAGAAAGGAGGGAAGAGCTCCAAGTGCAGGTGTAAGAGGCAGAGGCGGAATGGAAGGGTCGGGGAGACGTTCGGGGATGCCCTGGCTTGGATGGAAGGAGGTGGTGTTGAGGTGGGTTCCGAGAAGCTCAGAGCAGTGGGAAAGGGCTCCGCCGAGCCCCAGTGATCCTGCTTTCACCTCTGGTCCCTCCACTCACCTGTGCATGTGGCACTGCGCACGCCATTAACTTTTCTGTGCCTCAGTTTCCTCTTTTGGGATATCTAGGAAAACTTGGGATTTAACACAGCAACAAAAGCAGTGACCATCCCCTCAGTAACAACTGACTGCGGTTGTCTCTGCCCTGGGGTGGCGGCTGCCTGTCTCTGTCTCTGGGCTGCTGTAAAAATACCATAGACTGGGTAGCTTATAAACAGCGCACATTTATTTCTCATAGTTCTGGAGGCTGGAAGTCTGAGATCTGGGTGCCAGTGAGGTCAGGTTCTGGTAAGAACTTGCTTCCCAGTTCATAGATGGCATCTTCTCCCTATGTCCTCACATGAAGGAACAATGGACCTCTCTGGGGTCTCTTTTAGAAGGGCACTAATCCCCTTCCTGAGGGCTCCACTCTCTGGACCTAATCACCCCCAAAGGCCTCACCTCCTAACACCATCATGTTGGGGATTGGGTTTCAACATATGAATTCTGGGGCCACAAATATCCAGTCCGTAGCACTGCCTAGTCCTAAGAGTGGGAGAGAGACTCTATGGATGGCGGCTTTCCGATTGTAGAAACTGGTGGGAGAAACCTATGCCTGGAAGTGGGACGTTGGAAAAGGACTCACTTCCAGACCTGGGAGAGACGGTTGTAGCATTTTGGTTGGAGAAAGGCCTGGTCTAGAAGAAAGAGGAATGCAATAAAGAGTCCTAAATTTGCATTTCTAGGGGTCCAGAAAGAGGGCTGGGGGTCCTAGAACAGGGAGGGAAGAGCCGGGAGAATGGTTTCACATGCAGCGTGCTGGGCAGCATGGCCGGCGGGGGCTCCGGGGGGGAGACTTGGGGAGGGGGTGCAGGTCGCTCTGTCGACAGACAGCGTATACTGGCCACCCCAAAGCCTTCTTCTCACCCCTCCTGCCTCCACTACAAAGGCTGGACCCCATAGTACTCTTCTCAAGCTGCCTGGTGTCAGAGGTCACACAGTTCTGGACAATATGATGGAGGGAGAAATCCTTATCACCTATTTTTCCTGAATAAAAATGCAAACTCTTCAGAGCAGAATGTGTTGGGGCGTCTGCCTCTTCCTGCTTGCGGAGCGGCCTGGCACCTGCAGGAGCAAGGCCGTCGTGGGACCTTGAGGGCAGAGCCTGTGCCGCAGGGTCCCCTCCACCCCTGGACAGCCTGCCTGCACTCTTGTTGAATGAGAAAGACAACCCTTCCCATTTAAGCCACCACTGGTCGTGTTTCCTGTTGCTGGACACACTCTGGGCAGGCTGCCATGGAACCCACTTCTCTTCACGCCAAACCTTTAGTAAAACTCTGTGACCAGCACCAGCCTTTGTGGGTGCAGTGAGGGACCCAGGTGGGGGTGGTGATTTGTATACAGACGAACCAAAGGGGCCACCAGTGAGCGGCCCCAGAAGACAGGGGTGAGTGAGATGGGGCCCCCCAAGCACAGCATGGAGAGGACTTTGGGAGGTCTGTGACTCTACTGAGACCCCAGAGAGGCCCTGTGGAGGGAAGGGCAGACCCTGAATTCCCGCTGTGTGCAGGATGGGGTCGGCCATGGAAAACAGTGAGAGAGGGGGGTCCCACAGGCTGAGCGACTGGAGACACCCAGGCGCTGACAGGCCCGTCTGAGACCGACTGGAAAGGCAGCGCTCGTGCATCGCAGGGGTGAGTCACTACGGGTGAGAAGCTTTTGTGATGTGACCGTGGACGAGAAAGAGAAGTGAATTTGGTCACAAGGCACCAGGCACCAAAGGCTGCTCTGGGTGGTGGCGGCTCCCGCTGCTGCGTGGACGAGGCTCCTGCCCGCGGGGCTTGCGGTGAGGACCGGCTGCGGGAGGCCTGTGGGCGCTGGCTCCCATCCATGCCCATGACGGGAAAGGTGTTCAGAACACCTGTCTGTGCCCCGCCATCTGTGCGCTAGCTTTTTGTTGTTTTATTTTTATTGCTTTCCAAGGTGGTTGGTAGCTCTGTGGGGCCCTGGCATGGTGTCGATTCCTCAGGGTTCATTCCTCCTGATGTGTAAACACCAGCATCCACGGTCCGTCCTCAGCTGCACCGGTTATGGGGAAACATGGTCATCTCATGGGAGTGAGGGGCGTGTACTGCCTGCACCAGCCGTCCACTTACAGTTTCGGGAAAGGGAGGAAAGAGAAAGTGAGAGGAGGGCCCCGAGGGACGGCCAGCGCATGCAGGGAAGGACGGTGCAGAGGCCTCGCGGGGTGTGGGGCCGAGGAAGTCAGCCTGTCTGAGTGATTTGCCCAAGTTGAATCTCAAGGTGCCGAGGGCAGAACTGGTTCCCTTAGAAACACTCAGAGGGGACCCAGTGGAAGGAAGGACCAGTGTCTGTGTGACCTGCTGACAGTGACAACTGAGGACAGAGTCCTGATCCAGGTTACTGCCCACGAAGGGGTTTCCTTTCTATGTCCCTAGTTGAGGATTCTGCTACATTATCTCATTTTCCCCGGTAAGGAGGGACTTCTGGATTTATATTTTTTGCAAAACACAGGTGAACATCTGATATGAAAGGAGAATCAACTCCCCAAGTGCAAATGTGCCTCAGTCTCACCTCTACTGAGCACGCACTTCACTCCCCGGCTCCTGTGATAGCGTCTCGATGGGCTGCAGGAAAGCTGGTCAGAAAGGATCCCGTCGATGAGGAGAGGACAAGTCTCGTCCCGAGGTCTGGGGCCGGCAGGGTAGGAGCAGAGGTCCCCGGAGCCCTCACCCGCCTCCTGCCCGCACGACCTTCCTGAGAGCCTGCCTGGCCTCGCCCGGACTTCAGGAAGCCCTCAGCAAGCTGGGTGTGAACACAAGGTGAGGCAGAGCGACAGGTGATTGAAGGGCATAATGGGTGTGACCGGGGCTGGAATCTGGCCATGACAAGTTTTTATTTTTGACCGTGGTCACAAAACAATGTCATAAAGAAGAGGAGACAATTTATCAAGTGAATGTCTACTGGAAGACCGTCTTGGCTAGGGGCTTGGAGGCCAGGGGTCAGCAGGCACACTGCCCCCAGGGGGATCACACTGGTGTCCATGGTGTCCTCACCTGCCTTGGCCTGGGTCCTCAGGTGTGAGTCCTTGGGATCAGCAGGCCCTGCCAGCCTCAACTTTCAGTTAAAGCTTCCTCTGAGAGCCGTGTGGCTGAGCGGCCCTTCATGGGGGTGGGTGTGTTCCAGTCTGCACGCCTCCATCCATCCACCGGTCTTGAGGCGCCCACTTCACTTCTTGGGCCTCAGTCCCCTCACTGCTATGCTGACTTGCATGGACTGAGTGGCTCTAGCTTTGCACAGTTCTCAGTTTCAAGGGGAGGGAACCCGTGAGTCAACTGGCACGAGTGAAATAGCAGAAATTCCATCCAATAGTCTCGGGTCTTCCAGAGGAAGAGAAGTACTTCAAAAAGTGCCTGTCAGAGCAGAACTCTGAGTCTGTGATGTTGGCGAGTCATAAGCAAGGTCTTTCCCAAAACTCATGAAAATAATGGGATCTTATTGTCTTTGCACACGCATTTGCTTGTGTTAGGCCCCTTCAGTGAAACAGCCCAAAGAATGATGCTCACGTCATTGCACAGCTGTGTGTGGGCACCTGCCAGTGCAAGGAGCTGCAGGCCAGCAAGGTGGGTAACGTCACACGTGTGTTAGGAGAGGTCGAGTCCGTATGGTCACACCTGAAAACGTACCTGTGAGGCCAGGAATAAAGCTTAGAAAGGTGCATCGCTAGCTTATGTCCGCATAGCCGACCTTGAGCAGCCGTCCCCCAGGGCGGCAGTGCGGCTGTGCTGGGACGGAAGAGGGGCCAGCTTTGGGCTGCAGACGGCCCCCTTCTACTGAGATGGTGAAGCTCCACCACCCTCCCAGCCTGATCGCAGCAGAGAGAGTCATTCAGTAATACCATGTAGCTCCAGCTCCTCCCTAATGCCAGGTGGGGCCCCTCGGCTCTCCATTTGTTCCCGGACAGGTGCGAGGGCAGTGGAAGGGGCTTAGAGGGTCTGAGATAGTCGCAGGAGGACAGAGAAGCAGGAGGCACAGGTGGTGGCAATGAAGGGTCTGCCGGGGACCAGGAGACAAGACAAAGTGCCTTTTAGAAGGGCTAGAAGCTAGAAAGCTAAGAGCAACTGGGTCTTCTGTTGGTGGGGTGGCCCCAAGGTCCCAGAATCTGGCTATCTGAGGGGCCACCATCAAAGTGGACGCTTGTCCGTGGGAAATTGTTTGGATGCAGAGTCCAGGTGAAAAGGAAGGAGCCAGAAGTGGAGCCTGCCTACCTTCCCACCGTGTGAGCTCAGCGAGGAGCAAGCAGCAGAGCAGGAGCGGTGCAGGAGCAGGCGCAGGAGCTGATTAGAGATTCACTCCTTGACATTTGCTGAATGCCTCCCGGGAGGCTGCGGAAGCATTGTGCGGCTCGAGGACTTGAGGCTCAAAACGTGATCAATAGGACAAAAGAATGCTCCCGGCCTGTTTATCTCGTTAGCCACGGAGAGAAAAACGGGCCCGCTGCAGGCGAGGCTGGTGTGATGAGAGCCGGCAGATGCTCTCCTGGGGTGGCCAGCTGTGGCCTCGGTCATCTCCTGCAGGCCAGCGGTTCCGGCCCCCATGGTGGGGTCACAGCCGGGCCTGAGGGCTGGACGGAGCTCAGCCATTTCTCCCTGGTTTTGTCAGTCACGGTCGGGTGGAACGTGGCGGGAGGGACGGGCTGGTGTCCAGACGGAGGTGCCATCTCAGAACAGAGAGCTGCAGGCCATGGTGGCGATAGAGGGAAAACCTGCAAAGGCGGACGGGGCTGCGCGTGACTGGGCCAGGGAGCTGGAGGCACAGTTTTCTTCAGTTCTGATGGTGGTTTAGTTTCAGGCTCAATTATGTAAGGTTTTTGTGTTTTTGTAGTTGATGATTTGCTTTCTTTAACATACTTGTTTCCAGTGGGCAAAAGTTCAAAAATGAACATTTAGATAAAAGAAAATCTTTAAACTAGTAATATTTAATATATTTGTCATTATACCAAGGAAGTCTTAAAATATAATTTTAATCTTATTTCTGTGGAGGGAGAAGTGGCCGATGAAGGTGAGCCAGCCCCATAAGTGGTGTGGTGATAGGTGTGGCCGACGGTGCTGCGGGGGAAAGGTGTGTCCTTCAGAGCAGGGATGTGGGTTCAGACCTGGCTTTCTGCTGCTTCACGTTCATATGTTGCTTTGACACTCCAACGACACTGATTTTTTTAGAGCTGCCGTGGGAATTAGTTGAGTGCGCACACACATGTGTGCTCACACTCGTGATTACACACACACAAGATCCTCCCATAAGTGTGTATGTGGAGCTCTGGGTGCTTTGATTAGGCTTCTTCTAATATGAGTTTGCACGGAGCAGTCTGTAACTGTGTTTGCTAAGGTGACTTAGACGCATGTGGAAGATGGGGCAGCTGGTCCCAGAGACCATGGCGTGGTGTCTCCTGTTGGGACAATGATGGGACGGATTTGTCTTCTGCAAATGGAGCCCCCACAGATCGTCCATGGCATTCCAAGACAAAGATAAAAACCACATCGTGCGTTTCTTCCTCAGTATTATCTGTAGCACTAACCACCTCCCTCCCATTGGTACATTGACTAATTCCGTCAATTTTCTGGGCACTGTGGTAAATTTGGGGAATTTTTGGATAAATATGATGCAATTTGTGGCTTCAGAACTTACAGTCTAGTGGCCCCATGGTAGAGTCCTCACTGTGGAAACCTCTCTGCAGGTGGGAATTTCTGCTCCCACGTTGTAGACTGGCAGCCAGAGTCAGAGAATTGTCCGAGGAGCCAGGATTGAATTCTCTGTGCTACTCTTCACTGATCACATGTCATCGTTTTTTCTTTCAGATTATGAAATGTGTGATCGCCTGAGTTTTTGTTCCCCTGGAATGCCGCACGGTGAAGGTGTGACTTGAGTTCTTGCCCTTACCTGCTTGGTAGTTATGTGAGGACGTCACTGTGTTCGTTCTAAACTTCCCAGTAGCTCTGAGAACAATCTCAGCTTTGACTTGAAAGGTCTCCACAGAAAGCTCCATAGCAACTTGGAGTTAATCATCTGGTTACGTGAGGATTTCCCCTTCCCAAATAACCACTTACCCTCCCTCTCTCTCCTCCCACCTCTTGTCCAAACCATTGAAATGGAACTGCAGGAACCAGAGAACAAGACTTCCAGAGCTCAGTGTAACATGCAGTGACATGCTCACTGGTGGTGCTCCCGTGGCAGCACAGTGACACGCTCACTGGTGGCGCTCCCGTGGCAGCACAGTGACACGCTCACTGGTGGCGCTCCCATGGCAGCGCAGTGACACGCTCACTGGTGGCGCTCCCGTGGCAGCGCAGTGGCAAGACGTTCACTAACCAGGAGAACCAAGGCCTCCCAAATGCTGAGGGGATAAGTGGCATGCCATCCCTGTCACTCATGGTAGACAGAAATGTGTGATTTAGGAAGCTCGCTGGTTATCCCATGAAAGCATCACAGACCAGGGAGAAGCTGTCCTCGAGGATGCAGTGTGACTTTCAATAAAAATAAAAATTGTCAAAATTGTAATTTATGACTTCAATGGTATAAAGATAAATACATTAATATTACATATTAAAACATTTTCTTCAACCTATAAGTTCATTCCTTTATCTATTGATTTTCAAAGCATTGTGACCTCATGGAAATGTGTAGGCAGAGGAAATAGGGAATGGACAAGTGACTTTCAATAACATGTCCATTTCCCATAATAAACATAATAATGTTAACATCAAAAGAGAAGTTTTGACATACTAAGGAATAAATTGCTTTGTCTGCCAATAGGATTGATGGTATCTTTGCCAAGATATTTTCCCCAAGTTTAAAATAGAAATGGTTGGAGACTAGTTTTATGGTACCATCTGGATATTTAACACCACCAAATGACTTCTCTCTTTCCCTGACCCAAAAAATGCATCACAGTGGGAGAAGCAGACTGCCCTGATTATCTATTGGGTTCCAAAATTGGGTCATGTTAGAGAGGTAAAAGTGTTAGGCTGAGGCCCACCTGGTATTTTCAGGAGTGAATTTCCTTGGATGAAGCCCAAAGTGAACCAAACTTACTTCATGCAGTGTTAGTGTGGTTAGTGTGATTGCTTGTGAAGCAGGAACTTGGATCCAAGAGTCCTAAACTCCAGTCCACTCGTTACTGCTTAGTGCCCTTAGACAAACCCCTCACCCAGAGGCCCTAGTTTCTTAGAAATCTGTAAAATTTACACTGGTCCTGGTTCTCGTGCTGCAGCACTATGAGGCTCACCTGAGATAATGTGCAGGCAATTGATTTATTAGGAATAGAGTGTATTCAGATTTTAATATTAGATGATAATTTAGTAGTAATTTAATAGGTAATTTTTCTGGACCTTTGGCTATACCAGGTTAGTTCACAGCTGTGTAGGAATGGAAAACTGCGATGGACTGAATGTTTGTGACCCTCCCCAATCCATCTGTTGGAATCCTAATTCCAAGGTGAGTGTATTAGGAGGTGGGGCCTTTGGGAAGTGACCAGGTCACGAGGATGGAGCCCTCATGGTGGGATTAGTGCCCTTATAAAAGAAGCCACAGCGCTAGCTCACTCTCTTTCCACCATGTGAGGACACAGAAGTTGTCAGTCTATAGCCTAGAAGAGGGCTCTCACCAGAACCCAAACATTCTGGCACCTTGATTTCAGACTGCCAGCCTCCAGCACTGTGAGAAATAAATGTCTGTTGTTTATAAGCCACCCAATCTGTGGTACTTTGTTATAACAGCCTGAACCAACTAAGACAAAGACCATTGGAAAAGATTTAAATACAGTGACATGGTGAGCAAGCAAGGAGTTTACTGAAAGAGACAGTGTGTTCTATCCTGGCCTGCACCTCCTGACTCTTCCCTCGGGTCAGGTGGGGAGCATTAGCAGCCCATCTGCATGTTGTCCTACCTCCTCCCTGTACCAAGAAGAACCGTAACCCCATAGGTGAGAGAGTGGAGGCTCTTGAGAAACCTCAGTTGATGACAGTCTGGTGTTTCTGCTGGACAAGCTTCCCTGGTTTCTTTCAGAAACTCCTGGCTTCCCTTCAGCATAATGGGAAGACCCAAGGAAGTGCTCCATCTGGTGCACTGTTAGAGCTCACCTGATGGGGCACACCTTAAATCTCAATGTTTGTGGCATCCTTTAGCAATGGTGGGTATAGAGAAGGTGGAAGGAGAGAAGAATTCTTTGAAGGATTATATTTAATGGTTGATGAAAGCATTTTAATGATGGAAGGGTTGTTTTCAGAACTGACAGAACCGTCTGAGCTGATTGAAAACTCCAGCCCACACTGGCCTTCCTGTCTCACCTAAGGGTGAAAAAAAGACTGAGAAGAACTTATAAAGGACACAGCCCAGGGGCATGGAGTCATTCAAAGCCTGAGACCTAGTCTTAAGATTATAGAATACTTTCCTTCCCCTAACATCTTATCACCACATCAAAGGGCTCCTATATAATAACAGAAGATTATATCTCAAAGAACTGCAAGTCTAAGACCTATTTAAGAAGGAATCCCTAGGGAGACCCAAAGACAACAGGAGACACAAAAACAGGGACACTAGAGAAAAATTTTGCCTCTGAAACCACAGCTCCAGCAAATAGTAAACACAGCCTAACTCCTAGCCAGATGAACATAAAACCTCATGCTAAAGGCCTATTCACCTCAATTCCATTTACCTAATGCATTATGTCCACTGTCAAGAAAAAATTACAAGGCATGCTGAAAGGCAAAAGTCACAGTTTGAAGAGGCAAATCAAACATCAGAACCAGAATCAGATATGGCAGAGATTTTGGAATTATCAGATCAGGAATTGACAATACATATGATTAATATGCTAAGGGCTCTAACGGATAAAGTAGACAGCATGCAAAAACAGATAGGTAATGTTAACAAAAAGGCAGGAACTCTAAGAGAATCAAAAGGAAATATTAGAAATCAAAGACACTATAACAGAAATAAAGAATACCTTTGATGGGCTCATTAGTACATTAGACACAGCTGAAGAAGGAACAGTGAGCTTGAAGATATGTCAATAGAAACTCCTCAGGCTGGAAAGCAAAGACAAAAAAAAAAAAAAAGAACAGAATATTAAAGAACTATGGGACAATACACAAGGTGTGACATATGCATAATGGGAATACCTGAAAGAGAAAAAAGAGAGAAAGGAACAGAAGAAATATTTGAAATAATAATGGCTGAGAATTTTCTTAAATTAATGGCACACATCAAACCACTGATCCAGGATGCTGAGAGAATACCAAACAAGATAAATACCAAAAAATATACACCTGGGCATGCTGTAGCCAAAAAATGCAGAAAATCAAAGATAAAATCTTGAAGGAAACTAGGGGTGGGTTGGGGGACACATTACCTATAGGAGCAAGGAGAAGAATTATATCAGACTTCTCTTTGAGAACTATGCAAGTAAGAATAGTGGAGTGAAATGTTTAAAAAGATGAAAGAAAAAATTCACCAATCTAGAATTCTATACTCAGTAAATTTATCCTTCAAAAATGAAGGAGAAATAAAGGCTTTCTCAGACAAACAAAAATTGAAGGGATTTGTTTTCAGTAGACCAGCCTTGCAAAAAAATGTTAAAAGAAGTTTATCAGAGAGTAGAAAAATGATATAGGTCAGAAACTCAGATCTACATAAAGAAAGAAAAAGTGTTTGATAAAGAATAAATGGAGGTAAAATAAATATTATTTTAAATTATTAATTAAACAGATAGTTCAAAATAATAATATCAACATGTATTGGGTAGTTATGGTTTATGGAAAGTGAAATGAATAACAGTAAGATAACAAGGGAAGGTTGGGAGGAATTGGGAATACTCTGTTATAAGGTAACTGTACTACCCATGCAGTGATATAATATTATTTGAAAGTGAACTTTGATTAGTTGTAAATGTATACTTCAAGTTCTAGGGAAACCACTGAAAAAAATCAACCAATGTAATCCATCACATCAACAAACTATAGAAGAAAAATCACATGATGTCTCAATAGATGCTAAAAAAGCATTTGACAAAATCCAATACCCATTCATGATAAAAACTCTCAGCAAACTAGGAATACAGCTAATATCATACTTAGTGGTGAGAAGCTAGATTATTTCCCCCAGGACTGGGAACAAGGCAAGAATATCTCTTTTACCATTCCCATTAAACATTGTACTTGAAGTCTTAGCTAAAGCAATAAGATGAGAAAAGATAATGAAGGGCATACAGATGGGGAAGGAAGAAGTAAAACTGTCTATGTTCACAGATGACATGATTGTCTATGCAGAAAATCCTGAAGAATCAACAACAAAAATCTCCAGGAACTAATAAGCACTTGTGGCAAGATTGTGGGATACGAGGTTAATACACACAAGTTGATTCCCTTCTTACATACCATCAATGAACAATTAGAATTTGGAATTAAAGACACTCTTGACATCAATACCAAAAAAAAGAGAAATACTTAAGTATAAATCTAAGAATATATGTACAAGATCTATATGAGGAAAACTACAAAACTCTGATGAAAGAAATCAAAGAACTAAATAAATGGAGATATAATCCATATTATTGTATAGGAAGACTCAACATTGTTAAGATGTCACTTCTTCCCAACTTGCTCTATATATTCAATGCAACCCCAACAAAACATCAGCGAGTTACTTTGTGGATATCAACAAACTAATTCTAAAATTTATATGGAGAGGCAGAAGACCAAAATAGCCAATACAATATTAAAGAAGAACAAAGTTGGAGGACTGACACTATCTGATCTCGAGACTTACTGTACAGCTGCAGTGCTCAAGACAATGTAGTTTTGGAAAAGAATAGGCAAATAGATTGATGGAACATAATAGAGAGCCCAGAGATATACCCACATATACAGTCAACTGGTTTTGACAAAGGAGCAAGGGCAGTTCAATGGAGAAAGGATAATATTTTCAACAAATGGTTCTGGAACACCTGGACATTTGCATGCAAAAAACAATCTAGACATATACCTTTACTTATACCTCTCACGGGAGTTAACTCACAATGGGTCATAGACCGACATATTAAATGCAAAACTAAAATAACTTTTAGAAAATAACAAAGGAGAAAATCTAGATGATATTAGATTTGGTGATGAATTTTTAGACACAATACCAAAAACACCATCCATGAAAGGAAAAAATGAGAAGTTGGGCTTCATTAGAATGAAAACTGGTCCATGAAAAGTACTGTTAAGAGAATGAAAAGACAAGCCACAGACTAAGAGAAAATAACTTGCAAAAGACAATTGTATAAAAAACTTGTATACAAAGAACTTTTAAAACTCAACAATAAGAAAACAAACAACACAATTAAGAAGTGGGCAAAAGATCTGAACAGACAACTCACCAAAGAAGATATGCGTATGGAAACTAAGCATATGAAAAGACATTCCATGTCATATGTCATTAGGGAAGTGTAAGCTAAAACAATGAGATACCACTACACGCTTATGAGAAGGTCTAAAATCCAGAACACTGACAGCATGAACTGTTGGTGAGGGTGTGGAGCAGCAGGTCTCTCATTCACTGCTGGTAGGAAAGAAAAATAGTGCAGCCACTTTGGAAGACAGTTTGACAGTTTCTTACTAAAATAAACATATTCACCATACCATTCCAGCAATCATGCTCCTTGGTATTTACCCAAAGGAGTTGAAAACTTATGTCTACATAAAAACCTGCACATGGATGTTTATAGTAGCTTTATTCCTAATTGCCAGAAGTTGGAAGTAAAAATTGAAGGAAGAAATGTCCTTCAACAGGTGAATGAATAAGCAACAGTGGTCCATCCAGACAATGGAAGAGTATTCTGTGATAAAAAGAAGTGAAGTATGAAGCCACAAAAAGACATGGAGGAACGTTAAATTCATATTGCTTGGTGAAAGAAGCCAATCTGAACAGACTACATTCTGTATGACTCCCACCAAATGACATCTGGAGAAGACGAAACTATAGAGATAGTAGAGGTTGGTCGTGGAAAGCTCGAGGGTTCGGTGGTGAGGGCAGCGGTGAATGGCTGCCTCATATTCCCTCATGTGAATGATTCTTACAGATTGAAGTTTGGGATGCTTTCTGCTACTGAACGTGCTGTCATACAAATCTTTCTGGAATTTCTGGGGTGGGGCTAGGGACACGTGTTAGGTAAGGCTTTGCAGAGCGTGCAGCGTAGTTGGGGGATTTGGGGGAGTTAAAGTGTGTTTAGTAGATATATAATAGGACCAAAATTGTGATTTATAGTTTTAGACTTTTTGTTTGGAAAATTCTAAACACATTCAAAAGAATGGTAAATTGGATCCCCAGGTACGTTACCCACAACCAGCTTCAAAATTATTAGCATAACTAATCCCGTTGTATTTATACGTTTTCCTGCCTCCCCTCTCCCCGTGGACCACTTTACAACAAATCCCAGATTTCATCCTTAGCTGATTCAGTGTGACTATCAGATGAGGATACTTTTAAACAAAGAAAAACAAAACTACAATATCATGACCATGAATGACAGGATTAAAAATAATCTCTTAATATTGTCTCCAGTCAGTCTTCCATTTCTGGATATATGTATGTTTAATGATTGGTTTGTTTGGAGCAGGTTCCAAAGGAGATCCGAATATCTGCCTTGGTTCTTCCCCTCCACTTTGACCTGACACTTTTCCTCTGTCCTAGTGTCTCCCTCCTCGGGTTGTGGAGTTAGCCCCCAGCAGTGTCTCCTGGGGATGCCCAGTGCTACCTGCTGCTTCCGCAGGCCCCGGCACTCTCTCCCCACTTCAGCTGCAGCTCCCAGACGGCCCTCCAGGGACACCTCTCCTCTCAGAGGGAGCACCTGGCCGTCAGATGTCCCTGAGCATTCTCCTGGCCACCGACTCACAACACCTGACAGTGGTCCCTGTGGATGGCTCAGGGCCAACCCATCAATCACACATTGGGGTTCATGGGGCCCCTTGTTACCCAATTATGTTGAAGCTGTTGTCCAAGAGTTTCTTGGTTTGCTATGCAAGTTACTCCATCTGTTTTTATGGGGATTTATGGGAGGTTCAAAACCTGTGCAACAACTACCGCCTTGCCTCTGCCTCCAGAATGGGGGGTGCTGGAGCAGGCACGGGCTGGGGGCAGCCGGGGGAGGTGAAATGCTGGTGCAACAATGCGGATGAGAGAATGCTGAGGTTCTGATCAGGGTGGGAAGGAACGGACCCCCCAAATCTGTAGGATGTAAAATCACCAGACTTGGTGGTTACTCTGATGCTTGACTTGGTCACTTACTCAACAAATACATCTTCACTCAACAAATATTCATTGATCAGGCATCAGAGACAAAACAGTGAATAAAACAGATACTGTTTCTTTTCATTTCTTGAGTGCCTGCTATGGGCTTTCATGTTTTATAATCATGGTTGTTCATAGTAAGTTATACACTAGAGATAAATCTTAATGTTTTTAAGAAACAATTTTAAAATGTTCATGGCTTCCTTCTCTGGAATCCTTTATTTTCCTTGGCTTACCTGACAAATATTTATGCTTTCCTTTTCTCATATGGCCCTGTCATTGTTCGTGCAGGATGACCTCTCTTCCACTGGGCCCATTTTCCCTAAGTCCTTTAAAATGATTAATTGATGATGACCTTTGAATTAAAATACCATATTTCTTGATTCTAAGATGCCTATTTTTCACCTGTGAGTGTTTCTGAAATCTGAATGCAGCTCGTAATTGATGGTTGCTTTTAACAGGGGCTTTTTTCTGAAAAGCTGTTCATAATAGATGGTGCATCTTATAATTGATGGCATCTTAGAATCAAGGAAATATGGTAATTCTCCTTCAGTGGCGGTGTGGATTGGAATGGCTTACAGCTCGACCAGCATAATGAGTCCCATCTCTCACGACTTTTGGCTGAGGAAAGTTGCAACAAGAAATCTCACCAAAATGCGACACGACTTCCTCATTTCATCCCTTCATTTGCTGATTTTGGATTGCTTTCTGGTTTCCATTAAAAAATAGTTTTCTCCTCCCTATTTGGTCACAGAACCTGGTGAATGTCAGGGAGACTGACCTACCATTCCTGTTGAGAGCAGATTAGCTGCACCAGCCCCCATTCAATCACTATTTGATGTACCGCATCTTACCTTACAGTTTTGGGGGGCTCTGCATGAAGATTTTAGGGTCACAAATCTACCACTGGAGGATCCTTAGGGAAGACGTCTATCTAGCTGACAATTTAAAAGTAAACACTTAAAAGTATGACAACATCCACCCCGAAAGGAACACTCTACTTGCAGATAAAGGAAAGAGAATTGATTAAGCCTGTTATTTTTGAAAGAAAAAAAAAGACAATGCTTTTTAAAGGGAGGAAAGGGTAGTTTTTAGAATTTTTCCCTTAAAATGGATGGCCCTTTTTTTCCTTAATGGAGATGTAAGCGATCATGAGAGAAGCGCGCCAGGTTAGGGTTTTACGACATCAGTGTTAACGCGGTCTCTCGGGGGTGCGGCTGATGGCCCAGTTCTGACAGGGACAGAGCGGAAGGCGCGGATGCTGCCCTGGGCCACGTGCTGTGTTCTGGTTCAGGGACTCTCAGGCCGGGCCACGGGTGTCTAATTCAGGGACTGAGGGTTTTGAAAAATAGATGCTCAGGGATCCCGTCTGGAAACAGACGAATGCCAATAGGAGGAAGGCTTCTCTCCGCTTTGCTCTCTCTCCTCCTTGGATTATGGTGGCCGGCTTACATGCATTGACCGTATTTTTGGAGCATTTGAAAACAGGATTTATTGTACTTTAAGGACAAGATAATGAAATGTCAAGTCTAGCGCAGTCAGAAGACGGCAAGTCCAGGAATGTAGGGGAGGCGTTGGCATCGCTGAGCCCTTTCGATTTGGCAATGCATCATGAGCACTCCCAGCCCACCACCCTCAGGCAGGATGTGGCGGGCCTCAGCATGCCCGGCAGCATTGGCAGGAGTCCAGGGTGACAAACGTGATCCCAAGAGCATTCGCCTTCAGCAGCAGCCCGGGCGTCAATCCGTCTTGCTCTCGTTTTCTCCACGGACTCTCTCCTGCTCAGAATCATTGCCATTGTCTCTGCCTCACTCCCACCCGCCACCAACACAGCTGTCAGATCAGCTGCCTTAACGATGGTGCATGTGACTCTGCTCAGAAATCTTCAGTGGCTCTCTATTGTCCCTCGGTAAGCAGAGCCTTCCTCCTTGGGCCTTACAGACTCTCCGCAGAGGGGCCCTAATAGAAACCTGAAGCTCCACACACCTAATTCCTCCCTAGACCCCGAAAGCCTGCCATGCCTGGTAGCACGTCGGTGTTTATTGAAGGAAAAGAGTGCTCTGTATGTCCTCTCCACTAAGGACAGAGACTCGTTGTTTATCCGTGCGTCGCCTCCATTGGCCAATCGCCCTTATCAACTCTCCTGAAAACCGTAATGACTGTGTCTCTTTCATTTGTATACCCCTGGCGTATTGCTCTGGCTTGCATGCAGTAAGAGCTCAATAAATGTATATTGTTCCAACCAACAGAGTATACTTGTTGTTTCCCAAATAGAGCTCCTTCCTTCTCACCTCCACAACGTTGCTCATGGGGTTCCCCTCCGCTCCCACCCCCTGACTATTTGGACTGCAAGATCCCAGTCCTCCTTCAAGATGCTTTTTAATATGCCTTTTATACAGTATACCCAGTGGGTGATGAAGGGGATCGTTTCCTTCCCTTAAATTTCTCTAGGTCTTTGTTGCACCTTTCCAACACACCGAGCCTATGGAGGCTTGTGTAGTCCTGGCACCCACGGCACAGTGTAAGCTATAGGGGGCCTGTGTTCACCCCTTCCAGCACAGGGTGCCGGGACTTGCCCTTCGGCTCATAGAAAGTGCTAGGAGTAGTCATAGACATCCTCCAGCCCAGTCACTTTAATTTATAAATGAGAAAATTGGGGTCCTGAGAGGGGAGGCTATTTGTCCAAAGTCCTGACGGCCCAGCTCTCTGGACGCTCAGTCCTGAGTTTGCTTTTAGACGGGAGGGAGTTTGCGTGCGGCGGTTTCTGGTTTTGACCAGTTAGAGATGATGGCCTTAAAAAAGCTTATCAATATTATCTTTATACCTGTAACTACAGAGTCAAAAAATAATCGTCTAGACATAAAACCAAGGTCCCAGAATATCAAGGAACAGTTCTGCCTTACAATTACCAATCAGTGTAATCGTGAGGGATTAACCTTAATCCTAATAGCATAGATGATAATAAAATATCTTGAAGTGTGCCTTCCCTTTGTGAAAGAGAAGAAAACATTGCCTTTTATTTATAGATCATGCAGGCCGTCAAGGTGAAGGAATCCATGAATATGTCTGTAAATGTCAATGAGCGTATTCCAAAAGGTAAAGCATGAACATGCAGGAAATTATGTGCTGCTGCTCATCACGGCACAAGGAGTGAACTCCTCCAGCTCTGCGTCAAGCCGCGCTTGGGTCCCGCACAGGCATGCCCCTAGTGGTCCCTGGACGGGTGTGTGTGCCTCGCTGTGACCTGCAGCTTTGGGGTAGAGGACGAGAGGGAACAATGGGAGACGAAAAGAAAAAAATGTGATACTTGCAGACCAGACTTGGAGCAGGAACACAAGGAAATGTGTGTGGGAAAGGCTCTGAAGGCAGAAAGAGACCCTCCAGCACAAACCTGAGACCGAGTCCAGTGTGGGCCTGGACGAGAGCACTTGCAAACACCTAGGTTCAGTGAATACCAGAATGCACAGTGAACCAAATAGAGTTCCTGTCCACAAAAATAAATGAATAAGTGTTGCTATGTTTTTCCTCTTCCTGCCAATATCTCTGTTATGATAAGCAAAAACAAATAAATAAATAAATAATTGAAATAAAAATATCAGTGTACTCATTTTCAGGGACAAAGAAGACAGGGCACCTGAAGTGATGGACGTTTAAAATAAGTGCCAGAGAAGTCTTCATCCCTGGGAGCCGTGGGAGTGACTTATTCTCAGGGTGTTATCTGCTACGAGGCCGTGTTGCTCATCGCCTGCTCCCTCCAACTGGGCTGGCGCCGTTGTCTCTACTCCTCGACCTGCATGTGTGCTCCTAACAGAACACAGTTTATGCAGAAGGAGCCCCTTGAGTCCAGGGACTGTGTCTGCCCCGCTGCTATTCAGGGCAGACACACACTAGGTGAGCAACGAGGTGAATACCTTCTCCCCCTAACTCTTTCCTGTCATTGACGGTCTTGTTTATATCTGCTGAATCTGGCATGTTCCCTTGTCCAGAGGCCTTGGTGAGTCATCAGATAAAATCCAAGAACACTAACTGAGCCCCCTTTATGTGTAAATCACCACGCTAGGACCTATGAAACAATAAGATACACTTAAGACACATTCCTTGCCCTCAAGAAGCTAAAATTTAATAAGGGAGATAAAATTCAACACATTCAAAGCTAATACAAGATTGGAATGTTGTTCCACATATGACTTATTATTAATTATACAGACTCTGTATAGATCCTCTCTCATTGCGATTTTTTTTTAACTGCTTATTTCCTGTATCCTCCCTCATCTGCCACGCTGGAAGATCTGAGAAGGCAGAAACTATGTCTGTTTTTAAATTTTGACTTCTCAGGATCAGACACCTGGTGGGGCTCAGGAAGCATTCCTTGAATAAACAAATAGGTGAGTGAATGAATGAAAGAAGCAATTAGCTCAAGGCAGGATGGTTGGGAAAGAGTGCCAGTGGCGGTGGGGTTTGAGCTGGGTCTTGAAGGCAAAGAGTGTGGATAAATACACTGTCCAGGCATGTCAGTTAACTGGCAGTAATGGGGGTGCCATCTGCTACTGTGGGGTGAACACAGGCCAGCAGTTCTGGTGTGGACTGAACCCTGGTGTTACTGACCCTGGGTGTAAAGCAGTGGAGACAAGCAGCTGCCCACACACGAAGCGGGTTACACGAGGACGCCCACCCCGAGACAGCCCTGCATTTAAGTTGAACATGAGTGACTTGCATGTGTATGTCCAGAAAGTGCAGAGCGGAGAACAAACGTTTCCTCAATTAATTGAGTGAAAATCAACCCAAAGGGTAACTGAGAGTGTTTATCTCAAGGAACATGGCCAGAAGCTAGAATCTGCTCCCGATACTGCCCTGCTGCCCAGAATCCTTCCCTCCGTTTTGTCTCTCAGGATTTCTCTCATGAAACCCCCCCTCACATGTGACTAGAATTAGTGCTTCCTTCCTCACTCCTGATGCATTTATTTCATTTTGCTTTTAAACCCTCCAGTGCTGCTCAAAACGCACGTCCGCACCTCTGCAGTGGCACCTGCAGGCCTCAGTTTCGAGGGCAGGTGTACAGGGTTCTGTGGCCCAAGACCTGGCTGCCCTCTCCATACCCTTGAACTCATGCTCCCCCTAAACTGCTGGGGCTCCAAGGGGCCACATGCTCCTGCCTGTGCCTTGGTCTCCAGCATGTCCCTGCCACCCACCTGCACTTGTGTCACCTGGATGTGACCAAGTCCAGCAGTCCCCCCTCATCTGTGGTTCGCTTTCTGCAGTCTCAGTTACCCTCAGTCAGTACAGTACAATAGGATATTCTGAGAGAGAGAGAGAGACCACATTCACATGACTTTTATTACAGTATATTTTTATAATTGTTCTATTTTGTTATTGTTTATTGTTGTTAATCTCTTACTGTGCCTAATTTATAAATTAAACTTTATCATAGGTATGTGTGTATCGGAAAAAACAATCTATAGAGGGTTTGGTACTATCCGTGGTTTCAGGCACCCACTGGGGAGTCTTGGAACGTATCCCCTGCAAATAAGGGGGGACGACTGTATCTGCTTCTCCAAGAAGTCTTCCCTGACCATTGCCCTCCTCCCTCCCTTGCCTGGGCTGGGGAAGTTCCCTCCCTTAGAGCCAGGCACATCTTTTTCATAATACAGTATTTTAGTAATTATCTCTTCTCAACTATGTTATCATGGTTGATGACCAAATTTCACGCTGATATCCTCATTGAGGAAAAAAATCAACAATCAAATACATGAATTGGCTTTCTGTTTATCTCTGTCTTTATAAGTGTAACTATTGATATTTTTTTTCAGGTCATATGCCTCATTTTACTCTTTTTATCATCTTAATAACTTTCCAGTACAAAAAAATAGAACACATGGTATCCCAGCACATTACAAAGTATCTGTGTACTTTAGTTTACTGAGAACAGTAGTAAAGAAAAACCACTTGATAGTATAAACACATGTTAAAAGATGATTTGCTATTTCCTCTTCTTTTTAAGAATATCAGTTAAGATCTGGCTATGATAAAATCGCCAAGGGTGAGTTCTTTTGCAGTATATGAAATATAATGAGGTTAAAACTGTTATTTGGATTATTGTATTTCAGAATTTGAACGTTTGCTGATGTTTCTCCTCTCTGGATCAACACTAGAGAAAGATCTTTATTTCTATGATATAGTTGTGCAGAGGCACGCACACAGACAGGAGCACACGAACACAGATGAAGACTCCAGGAGGCAGGGAGCTGGGGACCTGAGGCGACAGACCTGCTTTGGGGATGGTCCACTATTAGCATTCTGTGAACTTGGGAAGGTCACTCACCCTCCCAGGCCGCGGCTCCCCGTCTGCACTGTGCAGGTGGAAGTGACTGCCAGCAGTTGCTGAGCTCTGCGGCCCTTGTACAGGGACGGCTTCTGGAGCCAAGACTAGGCAGCCGTGGTGTCCACTAGCAAGAGACGCTTGAACACAAACTCCAACACATACAGGCCCCTCAGTGGACGACAGCCAGCATCGGTCACTGGGCTGCCACTGCACAGTGCAATATTCTGGTCCATAGTATTGTAACATAACTTATTTTTTAAGGTTTCTGCATTCTTGAGTCATCAAATAATGGAATCGTGAAATGCATTTTAATCATATTCACCCCCACAAGGTTAGTTTTTTCAGGTCAGGGGGATGGCGCAGTCCCCAGGAAGCTGGGGGAGGAGGAGGTGCTGCTCTTGCTGACCCCAGGAATGTGTCTCCTTTGCATGATGACCTGCTTTCTTCCCAGAAGACGAGTCTTTGCAGCTAACTTGAAAGAACATTGCAGAAGAGTTGACATGTGAGCCTTGCAGAGGAACCACAGAAACCACGAGACCACTGTAAAGAACTGTAAATTTGGGCTTGAAGAGAAGGATTTTGTTGTTCCCATTCTGCTTGCCTCGAATGACGCCTGTGTTCCCAGAGGGAGCGACTACTGCTGAAATGTGTCCGTCGGCCTTTGTGTGACGGCGAGATTATCCTCAGATAAGAGCCAATATGAAAAGTGGCAGAAATTAAACTTCTTTCCAGGGAGCCGATAAATACAACATTCTTGGGCCCTGCCGAATCTTGCTAAGTGGAGGGTGGACTTGAACTGGCCCCTCTATCCCCGCGGACACCGGCATTGGGAATGGTGAAGGAGGGAACCTGCCCTTCCGCCTGGGCCAGGCCAGCCCAGCTGGGTCTGCATGGAGATTCTAACAAGCCTTGAGGGAGCACCCCCAGGAGCCAGCATTGGGGGTCTCAGCCTCAGGAATCCCTTGAGTGACAGGACCCTAGGGCCATTTGATGCTGAGGACAGCTGTCTATTTGCACTTCCCCTGCAAATGCCATGGTTTACTCTTTCATGATCACTCCTAAAAGGGGAGCTTAAAGATGGAATGAGGATGTTTGGAGGGAGATATGCCCAATTAAACACCAGCTTTTACCCAAGATTTTACTTGAAGAGTTATAGGTAGGGTGTTCTACTTGGTGCAAATGCGGGACCAAAGTCTTTGTCTTGATCTGCTGGAGGAATGAAGCTCCTCTCGGGACACTCAGAGCACGAAGGGATGTAGATGCAGCCCCTGGTCCAGGGGTGTCCGTGGTTCCGACGAGGCCTGCGTGCTGCTCACTAGGAACAAAGAGTTTGTTCTTGATGATGACAGACAGAGTGTCTGAAGTCTGGGGAGTTACGTCACTAGCTCTGTCATCACAGACCCGGTTTGTGAATCCACGTGCTAGACCCGGCCTGCCTAGTGTAATCGTGGACGTGGACTTCATCCAAACCAGGTGGTTTGAGTCTCCGCTCAGTCACCTCCTGGCTGTGCGATCTCGAAGGACATATTTAATTCTCAGAGACTCATTTTCCCCACCTGTAAAATTGAGACAATATTTACCCATTAGAGTGTTGTAAGAGTTAGAAATAAGTGATGTGCCTGGCACCTAGTAAATGCCCAGTGAATGACAGCTAGTGGTGTCCTATTCACACTACTCCCACCCACTCACCGACCATTTATTCGGCACTAGAAGGCTCCGGGCCCATGCCTGGTGCTGAAATCAGCTAAAACGGCATTTCCAGCCTCAAAGTGCTTTCTCACATCATGTCTAAAAATTCATAGATGTGAAACTTCAGGGCCACAAATTTCCAGTTTTTGCACTGTTTTAAACATATACAAAATAATGGTGGTTTTCTCACATGGTGAGTTCTTTTCCTTCCATTTAGTTCTTTAGGAGACTGCAATTAAAGCACAGCAGAGGAGTAATTTTGCCTAATTTCTCTGACCTCTGTGTGGATAGCACACAGTATGAGCATCTCCTTGCTGGGAGCCCTCACTGGGAGGTGCTTCCACTCTGCCCCTTCTCTGAGCCTGGCACCCCATGGGTGATTTTTGTTCTTCCTCCAGCGGCAAGCCTCCAACCGGCTTTCACAGACAGGTGACCAGGACACTGGTTGTTGGTTTGAACTTGAGTTCCCTGCTTTAGTCTCCTGGTTCTAGGACTTAGCATTTCAGCTCAGAAATCCCCGAAGAGAGTCCTGATGGTTCTTCAGTCCATTCTGAATCTCTCTGTCAGGATTAATCTTCTTAAAATGGTCTTGATTATTTCACATGCCTGCTGGAACCTTCAATGAGTAATGGTTAGCCTGCCTTTGTCTTTTTTTTTGTGAGGAAGACCAGCCCTGAGCTAACATCCATTGCCAATCCTCCTCCTTTTGCTGAGGAAGACAGGCCCTGGGCTAACATCCGTGCCCCTCTTCCTCCACTTTATATGGGACGCCACCACAGCATGGCTGATAAGCAGTGCTCGGCCGGCACCGGGGATCTGAACCCGCCAACCCGGGGCCGCCAAAGCATGAGTTAAACTGCTGTGCCATGGGGCCGGCCCCGTAGCCTGCCATTCTTAATAAAGTGGCCTCAACCCTCTTCCCAGACGGGCCTTCCACTGTGCTTTGTTCTTTCCTTGGCCTCAGACAAAGGGATCGTGTCTACACCTTGTCCGTCTCTGCCTTAGTCCTTGGCTTTGGTGTTTCCACTTCCCCCAGTGCCTTCCTGGGCTCTTGTCCAGAGGAATGCCTTTCGAAGCCTACCCATTCTGTAAGAGGATGCCCAGTGAGCTCGGCTCCAGGAGCGGTGGCTCGGACCCTCTGCTGCGCTTCCTGCCTCTAGGTAGTTAGCATAGCGGTTTGCTCTGCAGTGGCGTCCCCTCCTGGTCGTGAGCATCTTGAGAGCAGGAACTTCCCTGCAGTCACTTCCTTCCCTTCCTTCCAGCCCTCCTCCCCATAAGTGTTTGGAACACCCTCTCTCAAGCAGACATGCTCAAGAAAAATGTGTGAATTGTAGTGAAATAGATCAAGGGGGTGGGAATCGAGTCAATGTAGGGTCTGTTTTTCAAGCCCCTGGTTTAGCACCCCACTGGCCATGATTGCCTGTAGCGTTTTGGAAAGAGCTCTGCTCTGAGCCCCCGCTGAGCCCGCTCATTAAAGGCAGGTGGAAGATGCAGGCTGTGGCTTTTCCCAACATGTTACCATTACCAGTGGCCGTCATACCTGTCACTCTCTGCTGGAGCTGAGGGGCTATAATTAAAATGAAAGCCAAATGAGCATTCATCCCACAAAGCGGCATCCTGGAGGGCGATGGAGCTTCCTTTGGTGGAAATTAACCCTTTTCTGTGCAGCTGCACACAACCTCTGCAAAGGTGAGATTTAAGCAAAAGCGTCATTGCTTGGAAACTTATGGTCATTCCTACGTTCATTTCATTCACTGTCAGCCTCATCTCTGGGAAGGAGAGGCTGGAGGAGGATCCTTAGGTGGGAGGAAGGACAAAAATCTACCCCACAAACATTTACCCCACTTTTAATTCTGAGTCCATCACCATCCTCAGATTGGAGACAGTCATGCTAGGAAGCCAGGCCTAAATTAAGCCTTGGTTGTGGTGGACTCAAATTTCAGGAAGGAATGGGGAAAAAAAAAGAAAGAAAGAAGAGAGAAATGCACTGGACACAGGTGGGAAGAATGACTAACTGGAAGAATGAGGTCAATGGATTAAACCATCAGTGATACTGGACAGCGGAAGGTAAAGCACAGATGACAGTGGGTCACTTGGAACTTCTGCCACTTTGGGGGATGTTGTACAGATGGCCCCTAGGGTGGGAAACTGAAGTCCTCCCTACTCCTTCACACCTTTGATCAACCAGGCAGACCCAAGCGATGTTGGTACCTGTCCTCACCAGGGGCGCCCCCTCCCATATCCCCAAACCAACCCCCATAGAAGGAAGACAGCCACAGCAGGGAGAGAAATAGGGGACACGGATGACTGCAGCCCTGATGGCCTCACATTTAGGCAAAAGGAGGCTTGGTTCTACAGGAGGAGCAATGGGACAATGTCCAGATTTGAGCCTGCGGTGCATTCCCCACTCCTGCAGCCGCGGGAGGAGCAGTTGTTAAGCTCCTCTCCTCGAGAGGGAGGTGGAACCCTAGAGGTTTGAGGAGCTTTCCCACCTCTTTCCAGAGGTCTCATGGCTCATCAGTGCAGAAGCAGGGGTTCTTCCCACTAGGCCAAGCTCTCCTGCAGTGGAAGTCGGTTGAATAGGAACTTGGCTTGGGGGAAGGGATGTTACTTCTCTGGGCTTCATTTTCCTGATTTATCATAGAGTTTTGGAGCACATGATAAGTGGAGGCTCTCCAGGCTGGCTCAGGGATCTCAGTATGTATGGTTCAGTGTTTGCAGCAATCTGAAAGCTGAGTTTTGTTCTGTGTCAGGAATAATCTTCTAGGCTGGCTGGCTGGGCCAGGCCAGCAAATCTCTCAGAGCCTCGAGAGTCTTCTACAAATGCGTTGAAAGGGTCTGGTGGGAAGGCCAGAGATTCAGCTCAGGAATTGATAAACAGAAGGGTGGTCCCCAAGAAGTACTGACTATAATTTATAGAGATGATGTGCCCAGGAACTCTCTCAGGGGGAGGGTTCAGAGGGTCAGGAGCTTGGCAGCGTTTGGTTGCCTTGGAAAGTCCCAGAAAGTCATGCTGTGTCTTCTTGGCTCTTTGCGGGGAAGATCCCAAGGTATTGGCCCTGCAGAGCTGGTCTCCATTTCACCTGAGTGTAAGTTTTGGTTTTGAACTACATGATTTCTTTATGGACACCTGCAATTGAATCATAATGTGCTACAAATGACTTTACATTGAGTAAACCTACATACAACAGTCACTTCAGGGAACTCACTGGCGGGAAAACTGTTTCTAACCAGCTTAGCGGTGGATGGGAAGAAGTATCCAGGAAGGCTTCAAGGTGGCCGTGGGGTGAGTGCAGAAGGACGCGCAGGATTTTCACGGATGGGCGTCAGGAGTAGGAGCATATTCCAGATGAAGGGGGTGGAGGGGGCAACTGTAAGAAGGACACCTTCACTGGCGGGACCCCAGCAGCAGTCAACATGGAACTGACACTGGAATTACTTACCTCCTACGGCACCTTTGAAAGTGGATGTGGAGTCACACAACATGCATCAAATCCAGTTTCCTGGAACAAATCTGTTGCTTGGGTGAGGTTCCGCTGTGTTCTCTGGGTCTTGCTCTGTGTTTTTCTCATTCGGATGAAGTTGCACACTTGTCCAGGAAGTGTAGCATTGAAGTCATAGTTCCCCCGAAAGAACACACACCACGAAACAGCGACGCCGTAAACTTAAAATGACTATGGTCGATAATTTTACGTTAAATCAGATGCTGTCTTATACCAACTTCGAGTATGGAAAGCTGGTAGCAGGCTCTAGGAAATTCACAGGGTAAAAACCTAAAATGAGAAACTTTCCATTTATTATATTCTGCTGTAATTAGATAGAAGATATTGTAAAATTTAAGATAATGCCTTAATTCAGAAGTAAGATAATATTAAGTCTACTTTATTAAGCATCTACTATGTTCCAGGAACCCTGATAAGTGTTTTATTTCTTTTATAACTGATTTTTTCAACAACTCTGAGAGGTAATTTTATTCTTACTTTCTAGATCAGAAATCTGAGGCTCAGAGAGTTTAAATAATTGGCCTTAAAGTAAGAGAGGGAATCAGGATTCAATCCCAGGTCTTTCTGACTCCACATTTGCTCTTATTTCTACTGTGACTTGGTTCAGTCCAGGTCCAGAGCACAGGCGTGTCATGGGGGACACACTGTGAGAACCATGACCCAATTTCATGGGGCAACAGCACGTCTTTCAGTCCATAGGGGGAAGCATCTAGCACCCTACGCTCACCCTTTCTCCCACGCATGCTGATGAGGTCCCCGTGCCAGGATTCTGCCTTCTCAAAGCTTAGTGAACTTGCTTTTGCATTCTGGTTAGTCATTCTATCAACAAATGGCACCAGAGTGCCTGAGGAGCTCAGGAGAATGTTGCTCCAGCATAGCAAGGACGTGGAAAGAGGCGATGAGCCAGCCAGGTTCCCGTGAAGGTCTGACAAGAGCTGGTACCCAGAAGGCGGTTCGTCCCCTCACCCTCTCTCTGGAAGCTCCACACACTTTCTGTGCACATTTGTTCTGGCCTGAGGATGACTTGGAGTGTCTGCAGTTGAAATGGTTGAGTGCTGGAGATGTTGCAGGCAAGGTGAATAGGAATCTCTTGAAGGCAGAGGTAGACGTGTAAACAGCCGAGTTTAGCTCAGAATTTGTCAACCTAAAAGCATCTGGCTCTTTTCAGATTACTCTGTTTCTCATCTCTTTGCCTCTAGACGTGCCTCCCCTCCCCTCCCCATGAGAGCATCCTTTATAATCACCAGAGATGTTTTCCTGATCTGCAAATGTGACGTGGTCCCTGCTTTGCTCGGATCCTCAGTGGCTCCCCTGCCTCCTGGATAAAGTGGGATATGAACCATGGCTGCCTTCTCCAACCTAATCTCTTTGGATGCCCCTACCTATCTCCAGCCATGTCAACCAGTTGTCCTTTCTTTACTCGCGCTGTTCCCTATAGACTGGCCGACTCGCCCTCATTTCTGAAAAAACTCAGATTCATCCTTGAAGACATAGTTCAAGGATCATCTCCACTCGGAAGACTTCCCTGACCCCAGGAGTTATTGAGATGTTCCAGTCTAGCATTTTCCATTCTAGGCTTGTTTTCTGCTTACTTGTCCATCTTCCCCGGTAGATGGTATGATCTTTAAAAGCAGTGAATGCTTCGGGCTTTTCATTTTACCTCCAGTGCTGGCAGATTCTTGACAAATGGTAGGTACTCAATATACATTTGGTGAATAAAGTAAGTGATTTCTTTGTGACTTTAGATAAGAAAAAAGCTTTTGTTGAGAAGATATATTCATTGTAAAAGAATTTGTGGCAAGCATACATTGATTTCTCAGCAAATATTTAATGAACACATTTTATGTGCTTATCATAAAGTAACATAGGGTGTTGAGCAGGATTGGCTTTACGTAAAAGCTTAGAGGGAAGGGATGCTTTGCAGGGCTTTTTAAAAACCACTGTATCTGCAGTTTCTAGAACAGTGGTGGCACATCATGAGCACCTGATAAACATTTGTTGAATGAATGAATGGATAAATGAATGAATGAATGAAGTGCTCTAGAGCTTATGTGACTTTTCATGTATGTGGTCTTACACTAAAATTCACACAAAGCCCCAAAGAAATGTGCATTGGTAGATGGGAAAACAGACACAGAAACGTCAACTGACTTGCCCTGGGTTGTCAGACTAGAACTCAGAGCACAGAGCCAACAGCAGCAGAGCCACACCTGGACCTGGGTCTCCCGACTTCCAGTTCATTCTGGGTGCCAGTTGGGAGTCTGAGCTCACATACGTCATTCGTTATTCACTCAACAAACTCTTTTTGAACACCCACAACAAGCAAGCACTGATCGTATGGCTGAATCACTCCGAAGTGAGTGGAGGCGGACCATGGTGGCCCTCCCCAAAATGCTCGTCCAGGCCTGCCTGCAGTGTGCTGACTGTGTAGGCAGCGGGTGGAGTGGGTGTCAAGGGTAGAGGGCAGTATTGGGGGGTCTGTCTGCATTAGATGAGGTGTCATCATGCAGAGGAAAGACGAAGCCAATGGTGGCGACCTTGGGATATGACTCAGTCGGGGCTGTGGTGAGAGCTGTGGCCACAGATAGTTGAGCACTTGCTCCATGCAGGCCCTGGGTAAGGTTTTGGGATATAGACAGAAACAGCACAGTCCCTGTCCTCAAAGAAGTCCCAGCCAGGGGGGAAGACAGACACACGAGCAGAGGTATGTGCAGGGTTATGCTGATCACAGAAAGGAGGTGTCCAATGAAACTGGGGGGTCAGGGGGGACAAACTCAGAGAGGAGAGGATGGCTCATCTGGACCCCGAAGGTCGCATGAGGACGAGGAATGGGGATTATATTTAAGGCAGAGGGAGCAGCATGTCCAAAGCCAGAGTGTTTCCGGGGCACTGATAACTCGGAAGGAGGACGCATAGGCACAAAGGGCTGGAAAGAGATGATTGAGAGCTAGGCAGCAAGCCGGTAAGAAGTGCTTGGCAGCTGAGATCCGGCCCAGGAAGGCCAGAGCGGAGCTGAGGTAAGGGGTCGCCTACAGAGAGGTCCAGGAAGGCCCAGGCGATGTGCCTGTTCCAGGAGTGAAGCACAAGAAGGGCTGAGCTGGGTATGAAGCAGCACGGACAGACGGTTCCCTGCAGGCCGGAACATCTTCCGCCCTTTGCCTGGGATGAAGGGCACCAAGTCTTCTCCCTCTCGAGCCTCTCTGCCTCTGTGCCATCCTTGGGCAGATCTGGGCCTTTCCCGGAGTGGGGGGTTAGCTTTGACTCCCCATGACCTTTGGTACCTCCTTCCAGGCTGTACTCTGGTTGCCTCGCTTGAGAGAGGACGTGAGGTGGGGAGTGCCCGTCGTGAGCAGTGTTCTTGCCCACCTCCCCCTGGTCACTCACGGCAGCCACCAGGGAGAACCCGGCCTCAAGTGATGGCTCCTCCCCGTCCTCTTCTCCCTGGGCTGTTGGCTGCCTCAGTCCCCCTTGGAGTACCTGCCTCTCCATCTCCTCTTTGATTTTGGTGACCTGTTTAGACAACTCCCTGGCTTTCTGAACTCAGCACTCAGTTTGATTCTTGACTCTGTATTTGTTGAATAAATATTGAATGAATGGATGCCTTTGATCTTCCCGCCTCTGACAGATCTTGGCGAGATCCTTCTCCAACCTTGATCTTCTGGGAGCCTCGCTGGCCACCTGAGGAGACGGCTGTGGCTTCTCACCTGGAGAACTTGTGTTTTGTGAGTTGAGTCACATTCTCCTCTGAGAGGCACGAACAGACCTCGACCACAGCTTTGGAGGGAGTGAGAATACCCACAGAAAGTTCCGTAACGTCTTTGTCCTTCATGTGAATATTTGGCGGCCTGCGTCCCCTGTGATAATGAGCGCGGTGGCTGTCTCTCTGCTTTCAGGAGCCGACCTTGGTCACCATAGAGACACGCATCCTGATGGAGCTGCCCACAAAGCCTGTTCCATGAAGTTTTACTTTCCTCTCCCCTTTCAAGGACCCTCTTTTCATAGCCACTTTCAAAACCCAACAAGTGGAATCCGTCACGCAGAAAGCGGAGGATACAGTTCTGCTCCAGTTGGGGACGTCATGGCAGGGTTCTGGGGGCAGAAGCGCTGCAGCACTTGACAGGCATTTTAACTGCTACCCACGCCCCCCGCCCCCCCCCCACCCCGCCACCGCTGCCCCCTGAGAATAAATTACTCTTTTCAACTGCGTCGGACTTAAGAACAAATTCGAAGTCAGTGCTTCAATAGCCCGCTCCGCTGGGGCTGCAGCATAGAAATAACAGCTCCCCTGTACATAGTAGGACACTGCTCAAACACGCATGCTTCTTGGGGACGGGGGAGGGACTATCTCAAGGCTTCTCCATCGATCTGGCTTTAGAATCCACGTCGAGTTAGAGATAATATGTAAGGGCGGGCCTCCTTTATCTCCCATATCATTGAGGGGCAAGTGGACCAGAAAAGGTTTTCATTTTGGTAAAACCAGTGCTACTGAATTTTTCCTTCCTCCTTTTTTTTTTTTTTGTGAGGAAAACCAGCCCTGAGCTAACATCTGCTGCCAATCCTCCTCTTTTTGCTGAGGAAGACCGGCCCAGGGCTAACATCCGTGCCCATCCTCCTCTACTTTATATGGGACGCCGCCACAGTGTGGCTGACAGGCAGTGCGTCGGCGGGCTCCTGGGATCCGAACTCGCGAACCCCGGGCTGCCAAGCGCGAACCAAACTGCTGCGCCACTGGGCCGGCCCCTCTTTCCTCCTTTTTAATTACAAGGGATAGAAGACACCTCCTGTAGGGCAGGGGCCTCTCAAAGAGTTGGTTTGAGTCAGGCGGTGGAGATTCTCACTCTAGTTCTGTTCAAACACCCGCAGTGAGCCTGGTTGAGTCCCCTGCGTTCTCTGAGACCCTCCTTCTCATCAATAAGGAGCAACTTGACCCAATGCATTCTACCCCCTGTAGTTCTACCTCTTTGGTGTTTCCCAAATCATGCACACGTGATTGATTTACTCATCGTTATCCATTTCGCTCAGGTCATTCTATTTGTGTTTAACATTTACCAGTAGGATTGTAAATTACTAATATTCATGATAGAAAATTAGAAATAAGAAGTCCAAAAATAGAACCGAAAAGTCTCTCTCTTCTGCTCTATAGAGATTGGTAATTATTTTATGGGCACATGCATTTTGAGTGCATTTTTGTTTGTTTCTCACTAAACTAGAATCATGCAGACCTGCTGTCTTTAACCTGCCTTCCCGCTTATCTGCATCACACCAACGGTGCATGTCTCTGGAATAAGGAGAATCACACATTCTACTGCCTTCTTCTCTGAGATGAAACCGTGTGCCTTCACCTCGAGGTACCACTGCATACACATCCCCCTGTGGCTTTTATGTAGTATGTTTCCAGTATCTCTTCCATTATGAACAATGCTGCGGTGAAAATTCTTGGTGAGAAATCTTGGTATACTTTCATGATGATTTACTTTCTTAGGGTAAGTTCTTAAAAGTGGAATTGCTGGGTCAGAAAGGGAACTTACTGTTTAAAGACTTTGAATACATGCTCACCAATTTCTCTTCTGGAAGGTCTTCTCGTTTTCATTTCCACTAGTTTGATATGAGACTGACCATGTCCTTAAACTGTCCCCAACTTAATATCATTAAAATAATTTTGGCCTAATTCAGGATGAAAATATTATACTATTGTTGTTTTGAATTACATTTATTTTAATTATGAATAATACTATAGGCATTTAAGGCTATGAATTTCTTCTGACTACAGATTTTGTTGCATTGCATACATTTTCATCTGTAGTTTTCTCATTGTTAATTTCTAAGTAGCTTGATGTGGTAGTTTTGCTTTATTTCTTTAACTTAAAAATTATTTAGATTGTTTTTTCAAATTCACCTTTGTTTTTTTGGTTTATCCAAAAGTTCTTTTAGTTTTGTTGCGTTGAGGTAGAGATTGTAGCCTCTATAACACACATCCTCATTGTGGGTTGTGCCTTTTAAAAAATTATAGTGATTCTCTTTATTCCTTTTGATGTGATTTTCCTTGTAGTCTTTGTTGTTTCTTACTATTAGTGCTACTTCTTCTACATTGTTGTGTATGTTTACTTTGACATTTCTTGACTGAATTCTAAATTCTGAACCATTCTCTCGTCATTTTGGTTTGGCTGTCTCTCTTTTGCTCTGCACTCATTTCTTGTTGCTTTTTCACTTTAAATGTCTTTGTCATACTTGTGATTTCTGCTTTTTACGTTTTCATGGTTGTTTTAGTGTTTCCTTTTTGTATTTTGATATATGCAATGCATTTTCTTATCTTGGAGCTATAATCTTTATCATCATCAACATCGAGAATGTCTTTCTACCCATTCCTCAGGAAGAGAAGACATTTAGCACATTTTTTCCTATAAATCCTTCAGTCAGTGGTGTTATCATTTCAGATCCCGACACTAACAGTGTTATTGGTCAATATGTTGTTAATTAATGTTTGTATTGTTTCTATTGCTTTTACGAATTAGGCCTGTCTTTGTGCTTTGTTACATTGTTTACTCCCACTTCTTTTACACTTTCTTCAGCCCATTCTTGCAATTTTAAATTCTATTCTGACTTGATTGTTTTCAAAAAATTTCTTTCAAGAAGGCATATAACTCCTATAATTTCTTTGCTTTTCTGGCAAGGTCTTTTTGTCAGCCTTGAATTTGAATATGACATTTTGTAGGTAATATTCTTTGAAAGTTTTAAATATTCAATGGTGACTTGATTTTTTTTTCCATTTGTAAGTAATCTCCTATCTCAGCAGTAATGTGGTATAGTTTTAAAGAAATATTTATATACTTATATTATATGAAATCAACATATCTGTAAGATTTTTATAACTTTCCCCTGCTATGTAATGACCTTTCTTGATCTTAAGATTTGAGGCCCCTTTGCCCTGGGGTGTGTCCATTCCTTGAGCTCTGCATATTTTGCTTAATTCTGGAATTCCTACATCGGGGCTCTGAGACCTGTCTTCTGGCAGATTTCGTCTCATAACTCAAACCTCCTTGTTTTGCTCCCCTTCATGGTTCTAATTCATTGGTTCAGTTTTCTGAAGATTTCACTCTGCCCTTTCTGCCTACATTGCAGTCTTTAATTCCAGATGAATGTTTTATGTATTCTTTTCTGATTCGGGATCAGGGCTCCAGGTCTGTGGTTAACATATTCTTTGAATTTTGCTGAGACCACAAATTAGAGACATTAAAGTGTCTCACACTTCCACTCAGTAGACTGATCCATTGAAAGGCAGTGAGGTGCACCTGGCTGGAGCCTGGGGGAGGAGGAGCTTCTAGATGAGTCAGGGGCATAGACACAGGTAATGGTAGTGATGATGAGTGTGGTGACAGGGGCACATCTGTGCAGGAGCTCCCGACTTTGCCAGAAGAAGTCTTGGAAGGCTTCTCAAGACCGTGCTGTATGAGATGGGCTTTGAAGGATGAGGAAGGGATAACAGAACTGGGGAAGGACGTACCAGGCATCAGTGAGTTATGGTGAATGGCACAGAAGCATGCGAGAGCTGAGGGTTGTGTTTAGGAAATAGAATGCAGTTCGTCGAGGCTCAGCTGTGGAGTTTGCGGGAGGAAATTATGTCAAGCCAAGTGGGAAGAAAGCGGGACCTGGATAGTGGAGGACTCACATTCCCCTGATGGAGTTAAGACTTCATTTTGTAGGCAATGGAAAATGGTGAAGAGTCCAGTCAGGGAAGAGGCATTACCAGATTTCACTTTAGAGAGACGCGCCTGGTGGCAGCGTGCAGGCTGGATGAGCAGACAGACTCTTCCAGGTTACTGCAGCAACAGGTGAGACACAGCGACTCAGGTCGGCCGGGGGACTCAGAGAACAGAGCAGCATGTGACACGGACACGGCTCTGACCGTGCTTCCCTCACCTGCTGAGAGGGCTTCACAGTTTCTTTCATGGAATTGTGTTTCTCTATCTGCATTGCTGGCTGTCAACCCTTCTCATGTTTACAGAGAAATAAGAAGTAGAAGTTATGATTATTGGTAGAAACTGATATTTTTATTTCTAAATTATACTGAGGAAACATTGTATGGTTGACACACAAGATTTCCCACATGCAAAGTTTGTTTTCATGGTATTGCATGGTGATTTCCATTGGAAAGTATTCACCATATAAATGTTAAATAACTATGGGTCATTTTGGGGCCCAAAGACACTTTTTTGTTGTTTGTAGGGGAATAACAACTTAGACTTTTAAAGGGTGGTACTATTTTGTAAATTATATTGATTAATTTGATGCAACTATTGTAAATGAGCGTAGATTTGATACAGGGAAAACGGAAGTCATGCATTGTCTGCAGAGTAAGAGGTATTCCCACCTGATCTTATTTAGTAGCTGCTCCATCCTTCCCATTGCTTAGGTCAAAATCCTTGAATCATCCTTGACTTTTCCTCTCACAACTACATCCAGTCCATCAGCAGATCCTGCAGGCTCTACCTTCAGATCTGTCCAGATTGTGACTGTTTCTCACCCGGTCCAGCCATCAGCATCTCTCACTGGGCTATGGCCATGGCCTCCCAAATGCCCTCTCTGTTGCCCTTGCAGCCTTAGGCCCAATCTTAACCCAGCACCCAGACGGCTCCTCCTGTAAGTTAAGTCAGGTCCTGTCACCTTCCTGCTCAAAACCTTTGACAGCTCCCATCCCCTTTAGGTAAAAGCCTGAAGCCCTTCACGGTCCACAGTGTCTGGCATGATTCCTCACTGCTCCAGCCCCTCTGGCCCTAGCTGGCTGGGCTTGGTCTCACTTAGGGCCCCTGGCAAGGCTCCTCTCTTGCCCCAGAACCCTCTCCTCCAGGCATCTTCATGGGTCCCCGCTCTCACGGAGGCCTTCGCTGCCCACCCTGTCCTGCGGGTGGCCCCCCATCCAGAGCTCTCTACTGACCCCCCGCTTTGCTCACCTCACTCCCCTGTCTGACCTGTCATAGCTGTCCCTGTTTATTAGCTGTTTCTGTTTGTTTGATGGAAGTTGCATAAGGGCAGGTATCCTGTTCATCTTCTTAAAAACTCTGTCTCATTAGCACTTGTAATGACAGCTGGTCAGTGTGAGCGGCTCAGGGGATGTTTCAGAAGAAACGGATGCCTCGAGTTTTTAGGAAAAGGCTTGTAGGTTGAACGGCCTTTTCCTGGTGTTCACCACGACCCAAAGCCACTGTGGGATCTGAGCAGGAGGGTGGGATGACCATCAGCAAGGGGCAGATCCCGGGGGCTTTCTGGGCTGCCCCGAGACTTGAGCTGTGAGACTTTGTGTAAGCACTTCTCCCCGACCCTTGTTTTGTCCATGGTGAAATGGGGTCAGAGAAACAGTGTGTGTGAAGCTGCCTGGCTCAACAAGCAGTTTTACCTGAATGAGTGTGGGTTGATCATCAGTGTTCGTGAGCAAGGACGGAGATTGAAGGGACCTGACTGGGGTCATCCCTGGGGGCTGAGAAGAAGGTACTTTGTAGAAATGTATAGTCTTCATGCAGTAAGAATACATCCCAACATCTTTTAGAAACTGATGATTTGGTGAGCTGACTTCTACAGGGCTGAAGCTTTGTGATGGAGTCATTCTTAATTGCTTCCCAAACTGGTCTGCAGTTTTTTCTACTGTGGTGGATTGCTGAGTCCACCCCACAGCAGTCCCTGGACCAGACATTCTCTTCCAGCCAGGCGGTGGCAGGCAGAGGCAGGGGGAGCTCCCTTGATTTTGGCTGCGTGGGCTTTGAACTGTTGCAAATGCTCTGATGAAATCACATTTTCTTATCTGCAATCTGGAAACAGGAAGTGATTTGACACAGAACATTGCATCAATTAGGATCAGATTGGGGAAAATTCTCTTTGATAAGCATGTTCCGCCAACCTCTGCATCTAGCTTTGACGGCAGTCAGCAGCAGAGGGGGCCCTGTTGCTCTCCAGGTTTGCACCCTGCCCGGAGCCTCGACACACATTTGTGTTCAGGGCTCCAAGTGCTTCTCCTTTCCTAACTCCAGCCCTGTGGCTCCTCTGCACAGCGTGCAAATCATGGCTGCAGGAGGGAAAACGTGAAAGACGTTGGTTGTTTGGTCGCATATGGGCAACATCTACACAATTTTAAAAATGGAATTCTATCATTTGGGCCATGCTTTGTTTTGCTTTGTAGAAGGAATCTTGGTCAGGTGCTTTGTGAGTGAAGACAAAGCCCTCTGAGGTGGGCTGTGACAGATGTCCAAGCAGAGAAGGAATCGGACACTAAATTGAAGGTGCCGACGAGTGGATACCACAGACCTGAGTCTGAACCCTGGCTTCACCGTAA
The DNA here is from genome assembly GCA_031878705.1 of Tapirus indicus. Taxonomy (NCBI): domain Eukaryota; kingdom Metazoa; phylum Chordata; class Mammalia; order Perissodactyla; family Tapiridae; genus Tapirus; species Tapirus indicus. The sequence continues at coordinate 2,430,434 of CM062923.1, read as the reverse complement.
TCCCAGTTCCCAGGCTGCTGTGATGATGGAATGATGCACTGGATGTGTGATTGGTAGATCCCCGGACCATATGAGGATTAGGTAATAGGCTCAATGGGTAGCATTTGTTTTCAATCCCTCCTCTTCAGTATTCCTTGCGACTAAACAAACTTCAAGATGGTAATGCCTGGCTTTTCTCTTTCCCATGGGGCCCATTCAGCAAGGAACCTTTGCAACGCAAACCTTCACTTTTCTTAGATTCCATGCAATGGAAAGAAAAAACGTGGTTCAGGTCTCTGCCGTCAATAACAGAGCAGGTTACTGAAATAAAATGAAGGAGAGGTCTATTTGCAACTTTCACCCTTGATTCCAAAGGCTGAAAATGCAATGATCTGTTTGCCTCTTGGGCACATGATTCTCACATTTCAAGTGCACAAGTCAAAACATGTCCCCCCATCACAAGAGACGCGGAGTGCCACACTACAGCATCTTTAGACTCATTTATTTTTTTATGCTATGAACGTACTTCATGTAATTTTTACTTTACTTGAATTTTAATTTGCAAAAATTATTTCTATAATTACTGGCCTAAACTATGAAATTAACATAAGTGCTCCTAAAAGCACCTTTCAGAATGCGTTCCTTTTCCCTTCTCTCACACGTGCCTTTTCATAAAGACCTCTCACATCCCTTTGCTCACCAGGAGTGTAGGACAAAGCAGGCCAAAGAAGATTTTCTAGAAAATGGGGTTGGGCTATGTTGGAAAGGGGGTAGATGTTTTGGCAACTCCCCAAACAAAAATAGGCAGTGAAATTGGTTGATTCTTTCCCCTGTTCTAAGAAATGTATCATCTCCAAATGCCATCCGTGAAGTCATCCAATATTTTGAGTCTTTGCATGAAAAAGAGAAGGGAGTGACTGGCTGCAGAGGTGCATCTGGCTCACGTGTAAGCTTTAAGGCATCAAATGTTGCCTCCATTTTGAAGTTAATTGGTGTTTGGGGACAGAGCTAATGACGGCAGTCACATCTTTTCCCCGTTCACTCCCATACTCCTTTCACACTCCACCACCACTGAAATACAGGCTTGTGATGTCGAGAGCCTGTGGTTGGAAGAAAGAGTGGGCAGAAGAGCTCTCGGAGGCCCAATGGGGGCTGTAAGAGGCTTTCTATCCCAGAAGAAAGGCCAAGATGGTGACCACAGCAGATGATAATTAAGTTCTCTTCCTGTTGACAATACCCAAAAGCTTTAATGATTTGTGGCTAGAGGGACCCCAGCCCCCTGTTGCCTGTGGCTCTCTGGAAGGTGGTGAAGGAGGGGATTGGTGCCCAGGCAACCAGGGTGGCAAGGTTAGTCCCGGGCTGACGGTAGCAGGTTGAGTAAGGCAGGAGTGGAAATTCCTGCTTCCGCACCTCGGGGCTGGGGGTTCGGACACAGAGACGTGCAGTTTAAGGACATTCCATTTTATTCAGTTCCACCGGCACTACGTGATCACACAGTTGTGTTGAGTGCTTACTAGAGGCTGCAAAAGAAATAAACGTGAAGATGACGGAGGTCTTTTCCTGAGATGAGGATTCAAGGTGTATTAGACACATTTTGTACACACGCACACACACACTAACATTTGAATCAAAGCCCTGCTGTGTTTCCTTCTGGTCTTCCTGAACAAAGTCTTGTGATTTTCCAAGTACATTTTCGGTTGCAATCACCCTCCAATAGAACAGTCCGTGTGCCTGCATGTTCTGTTGCAGCTCAGCCCAAACCAGTCCTTCTGTGCTCTGCTCCACGTGTCAAGGGCTGGAAGCCTGAAAGCTACAAACCACATTCGCCTGCTTGCTGGGTTCTGCGTATGTTCTACCAGGGGAAAGCGTTGACAGGGAAGTTAATCACCAGCTGGCAAGTGTGGGGGCTGTGGGCCCCGTGGGCCCAGCGGGCAGCAGAGCAGCAGTGGGGCAGTTCAGCAGTTCTGTGGTGCACAGGCTCTGGCCCGGGGCAGTGAGGGTACACTGCTATTGTTCCCTCAGTTCTTCCAAAGTGTTTGTAAACAACTCCCTCTGTTAAACCCCACTCTCAGTGTGATATCTGAAGCTTTCTAAACTAATACAAGCTATTTAATTAAATTCTCCTATTCCCAAGTATAATTGCATAAATTAGGGAGTCCTATAGGCTTTGTGGCAAAATAGCACCATAAATTTCTGTTCTGGGACTCAAGGTAAATGATTGAGTATGACTGAGCCTGAGTTTTCTCTTCTGTAAAACGAGGTTATAGACATATAAGGTGTGTGTGTGTGTGTGTGTGTGTTTAGGGTTGTAGGCGTTGCTGAACAAGAGAATGTGAATAAAATCACTACCACCACGTTCAGACACAGACACTAGACAAGTGTTCCATCCTCCTAACGGCCTCTTTCTTCCTGTGAATCATACATTTTTTTCAACATGTCCAATCTCCAGCAGGTGTGTGACATCAGTCCTGGGAACTTTTGGTCATAGTGTCATAACTCTTTAATCAAAGCATTTTTTTGTTTTCAGGAGAAAAATCTATGTTCCTGGGTGAGTCATTTTCTTAGAGGCTATTCAGAAAATCAAGCAGGATGGGCCTTGGTCCACTGATCATCTAAGAGTCCAGTTGAAACATGCCCTGAGTACTTCACGGGCAAAGAGAGACTAAAGCTTCTTCACTCGTGTAAAATCCATAAAAATAATTTCAACCAGCAATAAGCAACTAGGAAATAAAGTAGAAAGTGAAAATTCCATTCACAATAGCAGCCATAGCTACAAATGATCAAACAATTAATATCAAATACCCAAGATCTTTATGAAAATAATTTTAAAAAATCTATTAAAGGACATGAAATTAGATATGAAAAGAAGCCAAGATATATACCATCTTCATGGATGAGGCACCTTGGCATTGTGAAGACATCTGGGTTCCCCCCAATAAATCTACCCGTGTCAATGCTCTTCCAGTGAAAATTCTAGTGTGATTATTTTAAAAAATCAAACTATTTCTAAATTTATGGAACAACAAATGTCCAGAATAAACAAGATACTTTTGAAAAAAAAAGAGGGAGAATTATTCTATCAGATATTAAGACATACTAGAAAGATATAAGGAAAATTGTGCATCTGATGGAAGAACTGACCTATAGACAAAAGAGATAGAAAATAGATTTCAGAAATGTGTTGATGTATTTGGGAGCCCAGGATGTGACAGTGGTGGAACTGCACACGAGTGAGGAGACAGTGGATGACTTAGTGACTGGCACTGAGGTACTACACTTGGTCTATGGAGAAAGGTAGCTTTGGACTGCTGCCTCAGACCCAGTAAGGTCACCTCTGGAAGACTGAAGACCCAAGTGTGAGAGATAAAACTGTAAAGCTAATAGAAGAAAATGTGGGAATGTCTTCAAATCTTGAGCAGGGAGGGAATGCTTAAACAGTGCCTCAAAACCACAACTCATAAAGAAAAAGGATGGCTTTGATGACTGAAAATGTTGTACTTCTGTTCAAAAGAAGATACTGTCCAGTGAGCAGATGGGTGATTGACTATGAGAAGATATTTTAACGTCTAAACCAACAAGGGCTTACCATCCAGAATATATAGGATCCTTCTTCAAGTTAAGAAGGAAAAAAGAAAAACTCAAGAAACGTGTGCAAAGAAAATGAACAGGCAATTCAGAGAAGGAGGAGCCTGGGTACCTAAAAGAACATGAAGAGATCCTTAATGCATGTGGAGTCAGAGAAACGCCAAATTAAATGGCATTGTTCTTTCATTTTATATACGTTGGATTTTCAAATTCAAAAAGCCTGATAAATCCAGTTGCTGGTAAAGGATGGATGGGAATAGAAATCCACGTGCGCAGATGCTGAGGTGGGAATGGACCTGGGTGTCTGTTTGACAACAGTCTGGAGGTGCCTCGTAAAATTAAGGGTTGACATACCTTATGGCCCAGGAGTGCCACACAAATACACAGGGACATATGAGATAGTGTTTAATGCAGCATTGGACAGAACTGTGGTATCTAAGGGATGCTGGCACCAAAGTGTGCGTGGCTTAGAAGAGCGGTGGGTCGCCGCAGTGGAGGCATGCTGCAGGGCACCGTGCAGCAGGAATGAGCCAGAGCAGCCTGCAGCCACAGGGAAGGTGCACGAAACACTGCTGAGCGGATGAAGGAAGACACAGTGAGGCCTCGACCCATACCACCAGGTCAACTAGAAACATCAGCAGGCAAACCTTCCTATACAGTCTTCATGCACACAAACATACTTAGACACAGAAACCAGACACACAGAATGACTCCCTGGAGGTGGGCGGGGTGGAGAAAGGATTAGATGGTGGACACAGGGGATGAGCTGGAAAAATATAAAAATAACATGAAACCACAGGCAGGGCGTTTGGGCACAGCTCTGTGATGGTCGCTGTGCACACAGGATCAAAGCTTCCTGTAAAGTACTCAGAACAGTGAGAGGCATGTGGTGGGGGATCAATAACGTGCTGTATCCTGAGTGTGGATTTGTGACCAAGAGAGGGAGGGTCCTCTCGCTGTGGCTGACAGGCCAGCTGTGCAGTGAGGCTGGCATTTGAATCCAGGTCTGACAGACTCAAAAAGTCACCATTTTCCCACCAAACCAGGTGTGTTAGGTGATAATGCAAAACCAAATGAAAGGCCGTAGTGGTCAAGAGGAGTTGAGTCCTGGGTGGTGGCTCAGAGGAAGAGGCGCGGTCCTCGCCAGGTAGGGTGTTCGCAGGGAAGGGTGGGGGCGGTCCACACTGGGGGGCGTGCTGACGGGGAGGTGGGGTGGAGGTGAGCAGTGAGGTAGTGTGATCTCGTTCAGGAGAGCGGCTTCGGGGCGCCCGAGGTGAGGGTTCATCCTGAGGTCAGAGGGCGGTGGCAGGGTGAAGGAACGCTGCTGGAGAGAGACCAGGAGGGCTGACCAGGCCGGTGGGACGGCAGTGGCAGTGGTGGCAGGAATGAAGCGACCCGGGCTGAATGGAAGAGCCGTGGGCGGGAGCGGGTAACCGTTTGGAGACTGACGGCAGTGCCGGTTGAGGGAACGGGGACAGCGCTCTCTTGTTTGACTTTCTTTCCTTCCGTAGCCAGAAGTCCCTTTGTCATCACCAAATACTGACTGCTGAGAGTGAGAAGTGAATCCAGAGACTGCTGGACCTGTCAGAGCTGAGAGGGACCTGAGAAATCTTGCCCAGTTTAGGAGTTTTTCCAAACAATTGAAGAGCGGTGGTTTCTGATGGAATCCTCCATGAACCGCACCCCTCAGTCAGCAGTGCAGCCGCTCTGGGGGGAGCAGGCTGAGGCCCGGGCTGGGTCCTGGGAGACTGGGGCACCTTGAACACTGGTCAACTCACCGGTGGGGTCCACCTGGGGCATAAGGTCGTATGGAGAGCTTATCGGGACGCTTGGCCTGGACGGGACGGCGTCACTAGCGATCCAGCACTTTTCCCCTCATGTCAGATGGTAATTCTACCAGCACGTGGCGGTCGCACCACGTGAAGGGCACCTGCATTCAGAGGGAGTGATAAAGAGCCCCTGCTCGGTGAAGACCTCATCAAAAGAATTGCAGGCATACCTCCGGGATACTGCGGGTTTTCCCAGATCACCGCAATAAAGTGAGTCACACAAATTTTTTGGTTTCCCAGTGCATATAGAAGTTATGGTTAAACTCTACGGTAGTCAGTTAAGTGTGCAATAGCGTTATGTCTAAAAAATGTACATACCTTAATTAAAACTGCTTTATTGCTAAAACATGCCACCCGTCGTCTGAGCCTGCAGCGAGTTGTAGTCTGTTTGCTGGGGGAGCGTCTCGCCTCGATGTTGATGGCTGCTGACTGATCAGGGTGGTGGTTGCTGAAGGTTGGGGTGGCCGTGACAATTTCTTCAAGTAAGACAATAACGACCTTTGACATTTCAAGTGACTTTTCTTTCATGAACGATTTCTCTGTAGCATTCGATGCTGTTTGACAGCATTTTACCCACAGTGGAACTTCTTTCAAAATTGGAGTTCATCCTCTCAAACCCTGCCACAATTTTATCCACTAAGTTTATGTCACGTTCTAAATCCTTTGTTGTCATTTCAACAATCTCCACAGTATCTTCACCAAGAGTAGATTCCATCTCAGGAAATCACTTTCTTTGCTCATCCACAGGAAGCAACTCCTCATCCATTAAAGTTTTATCAAGAGATTTCAGCAATTCAATCACATATTCAGGCTCCACTTCTAATTCTAGTTCTCTTGATATTTCCACCACATCTGCAGTTACTTCCTCCACTGAAGTCTTGAATCCCTAAGAGTCATCCATGAGGGTTGGAATTAAATTCCTCCAAACTCCTGTTAATGTTGATATTTTGACCTCTTCCTGTGAATCACAAATGCTTTTAACGGCATCTAGGACAATGAATCCTTTCTAGAAGGTTTTCTTTTCTTTTCTTTTTAGTTTTTTGGTGAGGAAATTGGCCCTGAGCTGATGTCTCTTGCCAATCTTTCTCAGTTTTGCTTGAGGAATATTGTCCCCGAGCTAACATCCATGCTAATCTTCCTCCATTTTGCATATGGGATGCCACCACAGCATGGCTTGATAAGCAGTGTGTAGGTCCCTGCCCAGGATCTGAACCCACGAACCCCGGGCTGCCGAAATGGAGCGAGTGAACCCAACCACTCTAGAGGGGCCACCAGGTCAGTCCCTGTAGAAAGTTTTCAATCTCCTCTGCCCAGATCCATCAGAGGAGTCACTATCTATGGCAGCTACAGCCTTACGAAATGTGTTTCTTAAACAACAAGACTGGAAAGTAGAAATTATTCCTTGCTCCATGGGCTGCAGAATGGGTGTTGTGTTAGCAGGCATGCAAACAACATTAATCTCATTGCACATCCTCATCAGAACTCTTGGGTGACCAGGTGCATTGTCAATAAGCAGTAATATTTCAAAAGGAATCTTTTTTTCTGGCCCAACAATGGGCTTCAAATATTTGGTCAACCATGTTGTAAACAGATGTGCTGTCATCCAGGCTTTATTGTTCCATTTCTGGAGCACAGGCAGAGTAGATTTAGCATAATTCTTAAAGGCCCTAGGACTTTCAGAATGCTAAATGAGCATTTGCTTCAACTTAAGGTCACTGCTGCGTTAGCCCCTGACAGGAGAGTCAGCCTGTCCTTTGAAGCTTTGAAGCCAGGCATTGACTTTTCCTCTCTAGCTATGAAAGTCTTAGGTGGCATCTTCTTCCAATAGAAGGCTATTTTGTCTACACTGAAAATCTGCTGTTTAGTGTAGCCACCTTCATTAATTATCTTAGCTAGATCTTCTGGATAATTTGCTGCTTCACTGTGTACTTTTATGTTATGGAGACGGTTTCTTTTCCTTAACCTCATGAACCAACCTCTGCTGGCTTCAGACTTTTCTTCTGCATTTTCCTCCCCTCTCTCAGCCTTCGTAGAATTGAAGAGAATTAGGGCCTTGCTCTGGATTAGGCTTTGGCTTAATGGAATGTTGTGGCTGGTTTGATCTTCTGTCCAGACCACTAAAACTTTCTCCACATCAGCAATGAGACTTTTTCACTTTCTTATCATTCGTGTGTTCACTGAAGCAGCACTTTTCATTTCCTTTCAGAACTTTTCCTTTGCATTCACAACCCGGCTAATTGGCACAAGAGGCCTAGCTTTTGGCCTGTCTTGGCTTTTGACACCCCTTCCTCACTAAGCTTGATTATTTCCAGTTTTTGATTAAAGTGAGAGACATGAGACTCTTCCTACCACTTGAACACTTAGAGGCCACTGTTGGGTTAATAATTGGTCTAATTTCAATATTGTGCCTCGGGGAATAGGGAGGTCCAGGGAGAGGGAGAGAGATGGGTGGGGGCAGTGGTCAGTGGAGTAGTCAGAACACATGCAACATTTATCCATTAAGTACACCATCTTATAGGGGGACAGTTCATGATGCCCCCCCCCCCAAAATTACAATAGTAACATCAAAGATCACTGACTACAGATCGCCATAACAAATATAATAATAATGAAAAAGTTTGAAATATTGCGAAAATTACCAAAATGAGACACAGAGACAAGAAGTGAGCAAACGCTGATGGAAAAAATTGTACAAATAGACTTGCTTGACACAGAGTTGCCACAAATCTTCAATTTGTAAAAAATGTAACATTTGTGAAGCGCAATAAAGTGATGCACAATGAAACAAGGTATGCCTGTACTCAGGTAAAATCCCAACTCTGTTTATATGGAGGAAATAAACCTCCATCCCAATAGTAAAAATTAGTTATGTATCATTTTATTTGCAACCAGTGCTATTTCTTTGATACAATGCCTTGGAATATGCCACTCTTGCAAAAAGTGCTGTCAGTCCTATAATCCTGTAATGACTATGGAGCAGTTGAGATTGGCAGAATGGTTGCATTCCCACATGGTAAATAAAATGACTTAATTGCACAGGGAACGATGGGTTCACTTTGGACAGGCTGGTGCTCTTGGAGGGGAAGAGGCCTTGGAGATCTGTGCTTCCTGCAGCAGGTGCACCTTCCCAGTCTTCGTAAAGCAGGAGCAGGAGCGAACGGCACAAAATATACATTTCTAGGACAGTGACTATGTGTGAAATTCAGGGACAAAACCATCCTGGGAGCCTCTGACCTCATCTCCCCCACACCTAGATCTTTTGCTTGAAAGGGAGAATGAGTCATTTAAACCCAAAACACGTTGTCACTTTGTGCTGGAAAAAAGTGACATGGAATTATGGTTGACAGGTGAGCCAAAGAGGAAAGGAACAATTTAGTGTTCTTCCTTGAAACCAGCCTTGCCTGGCTGATACAGCAACGATATGAAAATTTTGCCAAAGGAAATCCTTACGGCTGGAGTTGCTGGAAGATGCCTACCCATGATGGTGGGAAGCCTAGTGAGGAAGCGTTCCTGCCGACCCCGGATAGGCTGCATGACAGCCTGCCCCTCTCGTCTGCTGGCCCGTGTGTGGCACCAGAATCTCACGGGCCCTGCACGCTGCACGGTCCATAACCCTTTGCTGAGTTGAGTGAGGTCGGAGCGGCCAGACTGGGAGGCACAGAGGAGCACTAGGACGCTGAGTCCAGAGGGCAAGGGTGCTGCTTCCAGACAAGCCGGCAGATCCGCACAGGCCAGCTCAGAGGATGGCTCTAGAAAGGCGCAGGCGTCTGGTCTGTGGGAATCAACTAGGGCAAAGATCTGGTCGTCCAGGTCCAGGGCTCAGCAGGTCAGAGGCCCGAGAGACCCACTCTAACTTGGGGTGGACACAGGTGTGGCCTGCTGCTCCTTGTATCCGTTCTGGGGTCATGGGGGCCCGGGAGCCCTGGGGAGCTTGGCAGCTGGAGGTGGCCACAGGGCCTTGAGACGAAAGGACTAAAGCCAGCTCCACACGGAGGTGGAGGCAGAGGCCGGGGCTGCCAAGGGAGCAGGCGTCTGAGGGAGTGTCGCTCTCAGGGCCAACTCCTGGGTCACACCCCGAGGAAGAACTAACTCAGGCGACAGGTCCCAACCACACAGCGTCTACTGTGGACGAGAGCCCGAGGGAGAAGGGCTTCCAGCCAAGAGCTACTCCCTGAGCGGAGGCTGGGCTGGGGGTGGGGTCTTCAAGGATGGGGCCTTCAGGGGAGGGAGAGGAACAGCCTGGGACTCTGGTCAGAGCGACAAGTCCATCTTTGTGCTGAGCAACCGGGAGGGAGTTGCCTAGTCACGAACAAGCTTCTCTCTTTGTTAATTGAAGGTTTTCATGAAAAACACATGAAAAAAAATGTGTTTGTGAAAGACGCACTTTGTAAAATACAAAGCAGCAAGGTGGGTTCTCGGGCCCTTTGCCCGGGGCCCTCCTGCCAAGACCCAGCTCAGCTTGCTGCCCTCACAGAACATTCTGAATCCCATCAGCTCCACAGGAGCTGGATGGGCCTGAGCTGTGCGACCTTGAGAAGCCATCAGCCTCGGGCAAGGCTGCACCTGAATCATCGGGGAGAAGGCTCTGTGCTGGCAGCTGCTTTCCAGTCTTCAGGCACCCCTGCCAGGCCCGGCCGCCTTAACCCTTGCGGTGTAAGCGCCCCCACTGTCTGGGGGCTCAGGCCGAGTGCAGCCCCCGGGTTGGGGCGCACTGGCACAGCTCCCCGGAGACCCTCTTTTACACTAGGATTCCCGCCAGCTTGCGGTTGGGGCTCCGCTCTGCTTGCTTTAACTTTTCTCAACACTCTCATACCTCCATGAAGACACGGATTTATTTTTCTACACTGAGGGCTGATAAAATTAATTCGGTTTGGGGACTCTCTGGCTGATTTCCTGATGCCTGGAATGCCCGGCGCCAAGGCTTGGTGTCTCCCAGGGCCGGCCCGTGACCTGCCTGTGGTTCTAGGCACGCTGGTTGGCTTCAGGCATACTATTGACGTGACCCACTCCCCAAAGGTGGCCAAATTGTTTCCTTAATTCTGAAAACCTGGATAAGGGCCATTTTAATGTGTCACTTGTGCAAATATATTCAAACGATCCTTCAAATGATTTAGCACGGAAAGGGTCAGACTTCCCGGAGTAAACGGTGTTTTTAATGCGCTGTCTGAGTGCTTTCATCAGGCTGCGCTGTTAAAGAGGAGTGCACACCGAAGCATAACTTACACAGACGTATGCGGATGCTGCGCCTGCTGCTGTCTGGAAAGGCCCGGAGTGCAATTCCTCGGAGATCCCTTGAACTCCACCACCGCGCGTGGATGGGCTGTTATTATCACAAAGAGGAGCTGCGCGGGAGGGAGGGGCATGGTTATGATAAAGGCGGGGAGAGGAGAGGACGGCAGCCAGAAAGCTCTTCCAGTTCTGGGAGCGGGTCCCCAGCGGGGCTGGGGGCAGGAGGCTTCAATCCCCAGCCTGGAGCTGGTTTGCAGCAGTCCTGGTGCCTCGAATACTAATCAGCTCTCAACTTTTGAACTCCTTTTGGAAGGAAAAGAAAAAAATAACACGAGAAGAAGCCAATTCCATACTCAGTGGAGGGAGGACTTTCATTTCTTTCCCTTAAGGGAGGAAGGGAGGGAGGGGAGGAGGGGGTGAAGGGACGGGGGAAGGGAGGGGAGGGGGGAAAGGAGGGGAGGGGGGAAAGGAGGGGGGGAGGGAAGGAGTGGGGGGAGGGAGAGGGCAGCAGAGCCTCCAGAGCTCGCTGCAGTCCGCGTCTCTGGGGCTCCCCTTTGCCTTGGGGACTGTGCACCCACAGAGAGGACCACAGCTCCAGCATGTCCCCTCTCTGAGGAAAACCACAACTTTTAATTTGATTTTCAAGATCTTTAATAACCGTATTGCAAAGGGCTCCAGCCAGTTTATTTATTGAGGACTCGAGTTTTGGGGAAAGCCCCCCCTTCCAGGACATGAAGACCCTTTTCTGCTCCTCTACCTCCCCCAGAGCCAGGTGGTGAGAGGGGAGGTAAAGAGGACACGGAGTGTGGGGCCTCCACGCAGAGAAGAGCACAAGCTCATGGTCCCTCATGGCCATCTGAACCCTCCCTTACTCCCCCACAGAGCAGGGAGGGAGAGAGCAGAGACGCCCAGCCTATACCTGGGACCCCACTGCTCGTGCCCACTGGACCTCCACTTGGGGTCACCCCTGGTCACCTGCTGAACTCACAGCTAGCTGGGGGTAGACCCGCGTCTTCATTCACTCACCAGCGGTCAGCCGAGTGCTTGCCCTGTGCTGGGAGCAGGTCTCTTGTCCCGGGGCTGCCCCCGCCTGCACCTCTCCCTGCTCTTGGCTTCGGCTCACTTCTCTGAAATGTGCCCAGCGCCTGCCTAGACCTGGAGTAACTGCCAGTTCTTGGCGGGGTCCCGAATCCCTGCTTGGGGCCCATATGTGGAGGCGTTTCACAGCTTCCTGCCTTCACGCGTCCTGTTGCCAGGAACTCCGGGATCCCTTCCTCACCTGGCCACCACATCCTCCTCTAGGACACAGAAAATTCCTCCAGAAAGCCACCCAAGTCCCCGGGGCTGGGTGAAGGCTCCCTCTTCCGTTGCACTCACCCCCAGGGCCTCTCACCTGCTGTGGCTGTGCCCACCTTCCCACGGACCGCTGGTAGACTCTCTCCCTGGCCAAGCTCTAGACAGGCTCCTCTGAGCCCGATGAGGCCATCCTTGGGTGTGTCCTCAAGAACCCAGTTTTGGCGAGAATCCTGTCAAGTCAGTTTAGCCAGAATCCCTACTTCCATATCTGCTTCCCCTGGATATCTGACCCAATTCGTCATCCGCCGTCCTCTGGTGAGGTCTGACACCCTGGACTGCCTTCAGCAGGAGTCCCCGACCCTCTGTAATTTTCCATCCACTGAACCCCGCCTGCTCCTTGACCATAATCCCCCCCTTTTGCTTGTTGTCTTCAAGGTTGAGCCCCATGTCTCTCCCCGACCGCAGAACCCTACTGTGTGGTCCCCACACCTGTCACAACAGTCGCTCAAATGTCAATCACTTAAGGACCTAGAGCAGGGGTTGAAAAAGTCCACTTTGAACACTTAAACCTCAGTGAGTACTGTTCCACCCAGTTGCATTGCTGAGCATGGCGAGGGTCAGGCGTGGCCTGGACCACGAGGAGTGGGAGGGAGAAAGCACGTGTGGGCTTCATCTTCTCAGGATGGGAAAAGAATAATCACCGTGATGGTGGGTCCTCTCCTCCCCCAAACACCCATGCCCTGCCCTCCGGCTCGGGACCCCATGGCACAGGAGATGACTGTGCCAGGCTACCTGGATCTGTCACGGCTCTGACCACCCAGCCTGGGCCCCTGGGTGCCCCCTCTGCTGTACAAATGCTGTGATGACGGGTCACGCAGGAGGAGGCAGGATCAAGGTGAGAGATGCGGTGTCAGCCGCCTCCGGGAGGTGCCCTGGGGATGCCGGCCTCGGAAGGAAGGCTGAGGCCCCCAGGAGGGACTGATGATGAACAACTCAGCTGGGGAATTGCGTCAGATGATTCAGGCGACCATAAATGCGCCACTGGGGGAAGCAGGGCGGGCTCACAGGAGCTGGTGTGTGGAGCCTGCCCTGAGCGGGGGCATCTGATGGCTAAGCACGCTGAGCCCTCAGGCTGTGGGGAGGGACTCAAGGCCACTGGAGGCCGAGAGACAGGACACAGGTGTGTGGGGCCTCAGCTCCTGCAGCTGGGGCGTTGTGGGGGGCTTGTCTGACCTCGGAGGGCGGCTCTTTGGGGAAATGTGCCTGGGCACGTGCTCTCCAACCAGTAAAATGTTTGTGTAAATAAGTTCCCAGCATGAGAGTGAAAAGCAGTTGTGGGGGGGAGGGCACCCCTGCATCGACCTGGGGGGGCCCAGACCTGAGTATGCCCCTCATGGACGAGGGCTGTGGGCAGGGAGGGTGGCAGGCTCTGCCGGGAGACCACGGGGTCTTCAGAGGGGCAGTGGGGGTGGTGAACGTTCCCCTGCCAGATAGCGTGGGGTGGGCATGGGGCTGAGGGCAGCACTGGCTCGGCCAGGTGAGCAGAAGGGCATGCCGGAGCCTTCCTTCTGGGATGGCATGGGGAGTGAGGAGACTGTGCAGGAGGAGGAGCTGCAGGGTGGGCCTGGAGTCCTCCTGAAGTGCAGCCTGCAGGCCAGTGGGACTGCCCAGGCTGAGCAGGAAGGTCCCACGTGGGCTGACGTCTGAGGGGACACTAGGAAGAGGGGCTCTGGGTGGTGCTGATGGCTCTGAGCCCCTCACCGCCTGTCCCACTCCCTGCAGGCCCTTGAAGTGGGCAGGAAGGGGACTGTTACTGGCTGGTTGGATGAGCTGGAGGCCAGGGGCTGCCCTGTCCAGTTCCCCACAGCTCTGACGGGGCCAACTCGGAGCTGGAACTGCACCTTTCCCAGTGTTTGGTTGAGCTTCCCAGTTGTCCATGTACTCCATCAGCGTTGTTCCCCAGAAATAGAGGGTCTCACCTGTGCACCAACAATCATTAACGAAAGGTCACTTTGGTTGGGGATGGTGGTAGCATTTTAAAATCTCTTTGTGGAGTGTTTGCGCAGTGAGGGCTGGTGGTGGAGATGCTACCTCAGGGGTCAAGAGACCAAGAGCTGGTCTTTCTTCTCCTGCTGTGGGGCTGGCGCTGCCTGGTGAGTTTCTGAAGCTGAGGCACCTGCACAGCCCACACTGGACCCAGCGCCTCAGGGGCGGCTCGGGCTCTGCCAGGAGTAGGCCTGGGAGTGCATGGCGGACTCGGGCAGCCCCAAGGCTGGGGAGGGAGACTTCAGGGCCCTGGACTCCGATGGCTCGCAGGGTCTGGGCTGAACCAGGGAAGTAATGTTGTTACCAATTCCGGCTCCGTCTCCCCTTTCCAGTCCGTCGGGCTTTCCCTTCCATAAGTTCAAAAGTCGGTGAAGTTGGTTTGCTTAAAACAAGACCGCTCCAGTGCTTGTGGCCAGGTAAAGGAAGCCCATTTGAGGCTGGCGTTCAGAGACCCAGCATGGCACTGCACTGGGACAGGTCAACTCAACCCGCTTGGACCCGGACGATGGCCCGCAGGATGCTACTTGTGAATGTGGGGTTCCCACTGATTGCTAATGACCTTGTTGGTGCTTAGCCTGGTCATTCTCAGAAACAAGACAGGTGGAATAAGGTGGGACCAGGGTTGGGGTGATGTGGAGGATCCGTCCTGAGACCCTATGGCTCAGGGTCCTGCGCCCTGATGCCGAGCCAGCCCAGCTTGTCTGAGTCCAGCCTAGCCTGCACCAGCTACGAAACACTCATGGGGTTTCGCTCTGCACCGCAGGGCTGTGAGCACGTGCGGCTGTTGTGGGAGTAAATAAGGTAACACAGGTCAGGGGCAGAGCGCAGGGACCCGAGAAAGGCTGCGATGTTTGGTGTCACTCTGACTTGATCATCACCATCGTCCTCCTGACTTTCCTTACTCACTGGTGCAAACCCCACTTTCCTCGTCGGCTCGCTCCTTTCTCTCTGGAACGTTCCCACCTGGCGTATCGCACAGACCCCACGTCTTCTCCTAGGGGGTAACCTGGGACGCCTGTTCTGCAGACAGTGCCTGGAATCAGCATGCTCCGAGGGGCCTTCGCTGAGAACTCGTTTTTCAAGTTTAGCTCAAGCACTAGCTCTTTTGTAAGACTTTCCTGAATTTCTTCCACTTCCTGTCTCCTCTGTAATATTCGTTCACGTGCCCTAGTTCATTTATTCAACAGGTGTTTATTGAGGGCTTTTTATGTCCCAGAGACGTTCTAGACACTAAGAAGACAAGAGTGAACAAAACATACTCTCACACACACTTCTATGCATGCTGACACTCAAACACACTCACTTATACATGCACACATACATGCACACCGACACACATATATGCTCAAACACACATCTATGCTCACACACTCACATGTACATGGACACACTCACATATACATGGACACACACATATATGCTCACCCACATATACACACACTCACATATGTGCTCACACACTCACAGGTACACTCACTCACATATATACTCATGCACTCACATGTACACTGACACGTGCACTCACACTCACACACAAGTCACTGCCCTCATGGAGCCAACGTTCTGCTGGAGGAAGACACAAGATGAAATAAGTGAACTGCGTGTCCTATTAGGTAGTGATGTGTATTAATGGAAACATGGTCAGTGAGGACAGGAGATGGGAGTGTTTGCAGTCGCTGTCTTGGGGGGAACAGATTCTCCATGTGAAGTCTGTCTGTGTGCCTCCCACGGTCCCAGCACTTGGGATGGGAGTAACCTCCACGTCTCCTCACATTTCTCTGGAGGCAAGCACAATGCAGGGCCAAGTCCCTTTGTCCAGTCTCCAGTGGGACCAGTTTCCAGCAACCGTGAAAGGGGACGAGATAGGTCTCGTGGAGGCTCCCATTTACAAATGAAGAAATTGGAGCTCGGAGAGGGTAACTCACTCGCCAAAAGACACAAAGCCAATGAAAGCCAAACCGAGACCCAAGTTCACGTGCGTGTGGGCCGTTCCATCCTGCAGAGTTCATGAAACACAGTCACAGTCCAGGGTGGCCCAGCTAGCTCGTCCCAGAATGGGCAAGTCAGAAAACAGGGACAGCTTGTGTGTTTTCCACAATGGCAGAAGTGTGCACTCAAAGGATATTTCAAGATTTTATTCTTCCTATTGTTTTGGGTGAAAAATGTTCTTTTTAATGAAATGACTATGATGGTGGTGACAATTTTTTAATGCCCTTATTTACTGATGTAAATCATTGGCAACCCAGGTTGATTCTCATTAAAAAGAAACTCTTTCATTCAGCAAATATTTACTCAGAGCCTATTCTGTGGCAGACACAATTTCTAGATGATCCCGGTTGCATCATCTGAAGTCTGGATACTCCACGCGACCTCCTGTGACCTGGACCCTCATCATCTGAGTTTTCTGGTTAATAAAGGATCTGGGAGGAGCACGGTTTAACTTTCTGGACACAAGAGTCTGTGATCAGATAGAAATATGTAAATACTGTTTTGGATGATAAAGTGAGTCTTCCCACGAATGGGGGAAGCCCTAGCTGTCTGACTGACATTAGAATCAGAGAAACTTGGGGTCTCTCAGGCCATCTCATTCCCTTCCTGCACTGCTCATCTTCGGTGGCTGTAGGGGTGAGGAAGTCTCTTCCCTCCACCCAGGAACCCGTTACCCTTCCATTCATTCCATCACCAAAATTTTATTTGGCCTCTGGGGTCCAGTCAGTCACTGCCGAGAGAGGGCCGGTTACACTAAGAAAGAAGTTTAACTCCTTCTGGGTGTGCGAGTCCCTCCCTGTGGTGGTTAATTTTACGTGTCACTGTGGCTGGGGACTGGGCCAAGGGTGCTCAAGTATCTGGTCACACATCATTCTGGGTGTGTCTGTCAAGGTGTTTCTGGATGAGATTAACACCTGCATCAGTGGACTGAGTAAAGCAGATGGCCCTCCCTGACGTGGCCTTGTCCAGGCGCTGAGGGCCTGACCAGAACACAAAGGAGGAGGGCAGGAGCATCCGCTCTCTCTGCCTGGCTGTCCTTGGGCTGGAACATGGGTCTTCTCCTGCATTTGGACTCCGACTGAATTCACGGCGCCTGGTCTCCTGAGTCTCCAGGTTGCCAACTGCAGAACTGGGACTTCTCAGTCTCCATAGTCATGTGAGCCAATTCCTTGTAGTAAATCTCTTCATAGACGTGTATGTATCTGTGAAGACATTTATACACACACACATACATCTCCACACGTGCACACGCACACACACGTATACACCTCTCCTGTTGGTTCTGTTCCTCTGGGAGCCCTGATCACTACGCTGTCCTCACTCCAAGTCTCTGGAATGGGGAGAAGGAGTGCCTGCCCCTCCCCAGGAAGCGGGCTGCAGGGTGAGCGAGCATGGGCTTGGAGCAGGGTAGCTCTCGGTTGACCCGTGGGACTGCTGGGGACCCTGGCTGGTCTTCTACCCTCTTCCAGCCTCGGTTTTGTCATGTGTGCAATAGGAACAATAATATTGGATTAATTAAGTGAAAACAGCTGCTCTAAAGCCTGTGAATTTCATAACTTTATTTTTGGCTAACCAGGAGTCCACTGCAAGTGTCCCTGGTGGGGGAATGGTTTTCTCTCACACAGTGATTGGAGGACAAAGGCCTCTGTCCAGTGGCTCTGCCACCCCAGGGCCTCCAAGGCCTCTGCTTGTGGATACGGAAAGAGAAAGAGGGTGAGGAGACCCACCCCTTCTGAAGCCCCTGGCTGGGGTTTGCACACGGCGCCTCTGCTCATTTTCCATCGGCAAGAATTAGTGAGGCAGCTGTCCCGGGAGCAGGAGGACCGGGCAGCGTGGCCCCTGACGGGCAGCGTCTCCAGGGCCAGATCCACCTCACGGGGAAAGAGCACACGTTTGTGGTGGACAGGCCACCACGTCTCCACAGGTCGTAGCTGACCGGGCTGTTGTGAAGCTCATACACCGTAGTGCATCCACAGTGGCGACGTCACGGTCGGCTCAGGGAAAGTGCAACCACTGCTGTTTTTAATGCCAGTCCCACCTCTGTCATTTATTGATGCACATCTTTGAGTTCCGTAATCTCCTACAACCTGTTTCCGCACGTGTAAGACGGAGAGAGTAGCATCAATTTTAAAGGATCACTTTAAGGATCAGACGTCATAAAAGAAGTGCCCTGTCGGTGGCCCTGCTCCTGCAGTTAGAGGGGCAGCGGCAGGGCCGCGTGCCCGGTGTCCCTCTGTCCCTCTGCGGTTGTTCCGCGGGGGCGGGGTCCCTATTGGCCCGCGAGCAGCAAGTCTGACCTTCCCACCTCTGTGCACGGCCACGCGCTCTGACTGGCTCTGCTGGTGGTTCACCCGTGTCTGCCTCAGTTTCCAGCTCTGTGCCGTGGGAAGGTAACAGAGACTTGTGCTGGGAGGGAGGCAGGTTTGTCTGTCTCCCAGCGGGGCAGAGCACCTAGGATTACGATGCTTTAATCACCCCAAGCCCTTTGCCTGGCAGGCTCTAGCTGGAATCTGCGTGGAAGAGACTGAATATAAATGGCTGATGCTATTGGAACACGCGATTTGCATATGAGTTAATTCTGAATGCACAGAGCAGAGCACAACTTAAAACAGACTTTCCTCCTTAAATACGAGCTGGTCCCTGGTGGGGTTGCCTTTCTCTTTCCACCATTTTCTCCTGCCATTGAATTCCCACTAATCCATATGGAGGAGTCGACAAGAATGCTAATGGGGGACGATGTGGGAAATGTGCACACCCCATCCATCTCTGTCCCCTTCAGGAAGGCCGGCTGATGTGCGTACGTATCTGTTATTGACCGATATGCGTGCTCTGATCCATCAGCACTTGAGTTCCCAAGCTGGAAAAGGTCTTACCGTGCGCAGTTGTGCAACCAGGAGACTGTAAAGTGTGGTAACAGAGGAGCAGGTACGAGAGCTCTGGGAGGCCCACAGAGGGGGTGAGGAGGCTGAAACCACGGCAAGGGCCATGTTCTGGGTCAGCTGTGCCACACACAGCCAGTGGCCGTGCACACAGGTCTCTGCCTACGAGAGAGCTGCTCCTAGGGCTGCTCCCAGGACACCGTGTGCTGGGCCCTGGACCTGAACCTGTAGACCCACAGATTCCAGGGCTGGAGCAGGTCTTTTTAAAGCCACGTTTCTTGAGATATGAGTTACAGACAGTAATATTCACTCTGTCAAGTGTCAGCTGTGTGTTTTGAGACATACACACTGTTGTGTAAGCACCACCACAACCAACATATAGAACATTCCATCACCAAATTTCACCTAAGCACCTTCCTAGTCAGGCCCTCCCTTCACCCCTAGCCCTTGGCAGCCATGGATCCATTTTCTCTCCCTGTAGTTGTGCCTTTTCCAGAATGTTCTACCAGTGGGTCACACAGTATGTGTTCTTTGTGTCTGACTTTGAATGTAGGGCTCACCTCCTCTGTCAGGTGTATCAGTGGCGTGTTCCTTTGCATGTATGTACAGTGTGGGCTCCATTCCCTGGTTCATGGACCCTGGGGTTGTGCCCAGGTTTTACCTAGACAGGAGCATCTAAACCGGACACTATTTGATGCTCGAATCCCTTCTTTCACCTCTCGGCCAACTGGTACCAACCTCATGGGGCTGTTGTGACAATGGTGTGAGGAGATGTCTGTAAAGCACATGGAGAAATAGGACCAGGCACGCGGGATGTGCACCGTACGTGTTAGCTAGTGTTAGCGAAGCAATGTGGCCACGTGGAAAAGGACGCAGATGGAGCCACCGGCCTGACCCGCACTGCCACTTCCTGGGTGAGCTTGGGCAGGTTACTTAACCTCTCTGTGCCCAGCTTCCTCATCAGCAATTTGGTGATAGTAACAGTGCCTTCCTTACAGGCTTAATGCCAGGACTAAGGGGCTGGTGGGTGGGACATACGTGGGCACCACCTAGTCACCTGGTTAGAGGTTTGTTATTTTCTGAACTTGCCAGGCCTTATTACTGCTCTGTAGAGGGGATTATCAGCCCAGATTGACAAGGACGATGCTTGCACAGAACTCTGCACAGCGCCTGAATGTAACAAACACGCCCCACATCGTCACTCTTCCACTCATTTTTCCTCAGAGGAAAACTGCTGGAGTGCCGTGTGCTGGCCGAGCACCACGGTGATGACGGTGACGTCCTCCGAGGCCTGGACTGGTCAGAAGCTGCGGCTGGAGCGGAGGTAGCAGCCTGACAGCTTGGAGCCAGGCTGGTAGGAAGGGGTGGGGAGGGCCGACTCCGGGAAGTGGGTCCTGACAACTGCTGTCTCCCCCGGTTGCCTCCCACGTCGGGGCTGCGGACGTCCACAGGAGGCCTGTGATGAGGGTGTCCCGTGACTCTTTCCCCATCAACAAGGTGCAGCCTCAGCGCCCCAGCCCCAAGGGCGAGGACAGCTCAGCCCTGGGGGCCCAGGGTGCGCAGGGCAGCCGGGGGACACACTCACCAGCCGAGTTGCTTCATCTCCTGGGCTGAGTGCTGTCATTCTGGGTAGTTCTGCCCTACCCCAGACAATCCGTGAGCGCCACGCCAACCAACCCACAAACCACAGAACCCCGACATGCGCAACAAGGCCCAGGGACTCTCACTCTTGTTTCCCGTGGCAAATGATGGTGAGTCCCTTCCCCCCGCTTGTGCCCCAGTACGAAAGCCCTCCTCACTCTGATCCTGGTGAATTGGAACCAGGTAGACCTTCCCTTCCATAGGTTCCACGACATTCACATCCGTTTGCAGGGCCTTTATAAACATTTGACAATTCCAGGGGTACAATTAAAAGTGATTTGTCCTCACGGAGAATGGCGGCCACTTCGGTGTTGAGACCAGCTTCCTCGCGATCGGCTGCTGACCCTCATGGGAAGGGGGCAGCCACGGGGTCGCCATCTCGGTCCCTGAAGCAGCAACGGGGCTGGCGGAGCCCTGCGCGCGGGGCGTCATTCTGTAGGGTCCTGGAGGCTTCCCTGGCGCTTATGAACACTGTCTTCACGTTCGCAACATATGGCTTCCGGGTTTGGGGCTGTGGCCAAAACTGCGTGAGTGCCATGATGCCCAGGGACAGCCCGCTCACACCCAGGATGGGGGTGGGGGCTCAGGCGCGGAGGGGCTGCAGCTGAAGAGGGCAGGGGGCCGCGGGACGTCCTTGCCGGCCGTTCCCTCCTCCGTGTGTCTCCACTGCGGCTCATCTAGAGAGCAGAGGGCCAGGTGCTCGAGGACAGAGGCCAGGCCTGCAGCTGCTTTTTCCAGAAGCTCTGAAGGTCACCCCTGGCGTGAGGTCCACCACATTTCCTGTGAAGCAGCCACGAGAATTTGATAAGATCACTCCAATCACCGGCTCGTTAAAAAAAATATGCTCTCCTCTTGCCCTTCCTCTCCTCCCTGCAGAGCCCCGGGGAAGCCTCCCGCTGTGACCTTGCTGAGCCCACCAAATTCCACCCCGCGCTGGCAGGTCTCACTCCTGGGCAGCTGATGCCAAGAGCCTTGTGTGTGGGCCGAGCCACTGGTCATTTGTGTGGCCATCGGTAGACCACTCTCCCTGCATCTCCACATCCTTATCCAGAAAACGAGGGCTTGCACGAGAGTGAGGTCCAGGTCCTTTTCCGCTGGAAGGCCCTGCGGTTTTTCATTCCCTGCACATAGTTCTTTTAGAGGGAGAATTGGTGGTGAGGAGGACACCCCCCCCTTGCTACCTGCAGATAAGTCACTGTGTCAACATGGCTTCCTTTATTAGGTTTGGCTTCCCCTTGAGTTTCCACTGGGGGAGGGAATGAGACCAGATTTGCATTGATTTTGTCTAGAAAATACCTCCACTCGCCCCGTTTGAGGATATCTTCCCAAGAGCGGAGTCTGAGGCTTCTTCTCCCTGCTGGCCTGGGAGGACGCGGTCATGGTGCGTGATGAGTCGACTCTCATCAGGGGTAATGGCCTCCTGGTCGCGGGAGGAGGGCCGGTCACCCTTTGCTGCATCTTGGGCTGTTGACTCGTTGATTGCATTTTGCCGTCTGACGTTCTGAATGGCAGAATGATTTTTCAACAGCTGTGGATCGAACCACCATCCCAGGGGCCTCAGCACATGAGGGTTTCCCAAGACGTACGATATTGGCTGGAGACGACTGTTCCCTTCCCCTCTCCCACCACCGAGAGTGGCCGCCCCTTTGGCTGACTTGGGGTGACCGGCACCGCTGGCCTCACTCACTCAGAAACAGTGACCCCTGACTTTCTTTGGTTGTGATGTGCTGGTCCCATCATTAAATTCAGAGCCCGGGAAGATGCAGGCCCCCAGGACACATCCACTGTGAGTGTAGGGGTCTCTGACAACTCAGACCCCAGGTCTCAGATCCGTCGGTGTCTCAAGGGACTAGAGTGTTCCTTCTACACGAATCCATTGTGGGGTACGGGAAGTGTGTGTGGCCCCTAATATTCTGTGAAAAACTGTTTGTACGAACGTGGGTTTCGAGGGGACCCAGGGTGGTGACTGCATGGGATTGTCTGAGTAGTTCGTGGCCCTCCCCTCCCATGAAGAACTGTTGGAACACCTTCCCCAGATCTCACCCCACACTGTGATCTGTGCTCTCCCAGGACGTGGCAGGCGCCGTCATCCTCCTGGGGGGACCCCCAGGGCACAGCGTTCAGGAGTCGAAGTTGAGCTGACATGCTTGTCCTGGGCTGTACACGCCCCGCTGATGTGCTTGGTGACAGGACATCTGTACTTTTTTCTATTTCAGAGAGCACGGAGCAGCCTAAATACAGGTGGCTGGGTCCTAGGAAGTGTTGTTTGTTCATATTTAACTGGGCTTTGGCTGCAAGGGACAGGACACGTCACTGTAGCAAAAAGCAGGCAGGGGCTTTATTTCCCCTACATAAGCGTCCAGAGGTGGACGTTGTCTCGGGTCAGCGGTCTGCTCTGGGGGACGCAGCCCTGACCCATCAGTCTGCTCTGCCATCTCTCGTGGTCCGTGCTTTCTCCCTCGTCGCGTCACTTCACTTACGGCTCATGTTCATTTGGGAAATGTGGTCCCTCAACAACCCGATGCCCAGCCTGGCTCTCCCCAGTGGTGGCCCCTCTGCCATCTCCGGGTCACTGCCCACACCCTCTGTGACAGCCCCGCCCCTGTGGAGCCTGGGCTTCAGTGGCCCCAGCCTCGTGCTCTCCCAGCCCAGGTCACCCTGGGGTTTGAGGCTGCTGGGGACAGCTCTTCTGAGGACATCTCTTCCAGACCCACCTCCAACCAGCCCGTGGGTCATTCTGGTGACTTCCAAATCCACATGAGGACTCTCCCAGCCTCCAGGACTCACAGTCCCTGGTGCTCTCCACCCTGGCTGTGAAGTTTGCAGTGGGATCTGCTCAGTTGTCCAGTGCTTGCAGCTGGTGTGGAGCTCACCCAGCCTCAAGGAAATGTCTCCAGACACCTAGGACCACATCCTTCTGCTCTCCTCTCCCCCTCCTGAATGCTCCCCATCCCACTGAATCTGTTCCCTCCATCCACTGCCCCATGGCTCCACCCGTGTCTTACCCAGCCTCTGTCCTGCACCTTAGTAGTTAACCATTTCTAGTTCTACCACAAACTATGGGCCCGACCCAAACCAAGTTGTGTTCACAATCTCGCTTGCTCTCTGCTGATGCTCACGTCCTGTTACTCACCCCTTGGTCATTTCCCATGATGGCCGATCGGAATCTCTCCCAATCTTCATGAAAAAATGACACGCACCCCTGTACTCTCAGATGGTGACTTGCCTGTCCCTCGCTGGGCAACGCCATCTCTCCCCGAACTTTCATAGAGACGCCCATCTCTGCTGCCCACCCACCACTTCACCTCCCGCTGTGTGGACCGTGGGTGCTCTGGGGCAGTACTGACGCACTGGGGCCCAGAGCTGGCATGTGTGCTAGCACCTGAAAAGATGAGGGGCTGGCATCTTCAGGATTCAAAACACCAGTTACGAGTTACCAGTTCACAGTGAAAAACTGAGCTACCGGGCATGATAACTCTGGACTGAGCAGAGGATTGAGCTGAGGGAAGGGGGAAGAAACAGCCCAGCCGAGGCGGAGGCACTGTGAGGAGATAGACAGAGGAGGCAGCCCGAGGCTTCTCCAAGCTTGCACAGTCTGTTTGAAGGGGCAAGCGCTTTCAAAGGTGTCCTTGCTGGTGTCTGTGTTCAGCCTCGGCCCCTAGTATTCCTCCCAGAGGCGAAGTGGGTCTGTTTGCGTAATCACAATGATTTCCTGTCTATCCTTTCGTCCCAAGCGTCTCCCACTCTCTGGTCGGTTATAACTCACCATGAGGAAAGGCTTAGATGTGCAAAGATAAGTCACAACACTTCTGATCTATTAATGCCAAATGTCCCCAAATGACCTAAGAGTGAAAAGTTGCAGAGAAAACACAGGGGACCCAGAAAGTCACCCCCCAGGGAAATAAGTCTGAACTGGGGACAAGGTCAAGAAATAAAGATAGGAGAAAGGCTTGTGCTGCTTCTCCCTCTATGTCTGAGCCCTATTCGGATGTCCGTCTGGAGTAAGATGAAAGTGACTCTTCTCCTCCACCTCTGGCCATCAATACAGGGTCCTGAGAGTCTGCAGCCAGACTGCACTTTTCCCTTCAATTCACCCCAGAATCCCAACAGCCCCCATCCCTGAAGAGGAGGAGAGAGGCACCCTGGGGCCTTGTCCACAGCTGCCCTGCCCAAGACCCCGGCCGAGGCTGTCTGTGAATGTGGGGGATCCCGATTAAAGATGCTCCAGCTTCTCTGGTTCTCTCCCAACCGACTAACTTTCCCCTCCTCCCTGCAGGGCCAGACTCCTGGAGTTTCTCCTGTGCAGGGCAGCGTGAGGCAGAGAGCAGTAGACTGGGAACAGCAGCGAGAATACTGCCGGGGGAGGCCTGGGTGTGTCCTTCATCCATGGAGGGACCTGGCAACTTGTTGTGGGAATGACGAGGTGCGTCCTGCAAAGAGCAGAGGGAACGCGTGGTGGTGGAGGGGCGGCAGGTGCACAGACCTGGGTCCCCTCGGGGACACAGAAGGGAGGCCAGTGTTGCTGGGGTGTCAGGATTTGGGGTGCAGGTTGGAGAAGTAGACCAAGACCAGGTGACCTCAGCATCTTAAGAATTTTAGATTTCATTCTAAATTCAATTAAAATTTTTTTCAAAGGCTTAAGGAGGGAAAAGGTATGACCTGGCTTGTGATTTTAAATTCCCTGGCTATTTCATGGAGAAGAGATCTGGGTGGGGCGGGGAGAAGTGAGGATGAGGCTAGAAGGCCGTGCTTCTGGCGGAGGCCTCAGCTCCCTCACTGGAGGTTGCCCTGCTGTGACTTGGGGCAGGTGCCTCAGTGTCCCCGTCTGCAAACGGTGGCGGTGATTCTTATGGGAAACACTCCGATGCCCCATCAAGATCAGCCTTTGTTGCTGGAGTGGGGCCAAAGAGAAGTCCATGGATGTGTTCGGAGGTTGAGTCCACAGGATTTGCTGGTGGAGGCGTAGGATACGAGGGACAGAGGAAGCAAGAAAGATTCTTAATTCTTTTGGCCTGCACAACAGGGTGGATGTTTTACCAACGGGGATACCACCCAGGAAATGTTCTGAGTGGGGAAGACAGGAAGTGAAATGGATTTGGGAGGAAATCAAGTCTTCTAATTTTTTAAAAATTTTAATTTTGAGATGTCTGTGAAGTATCCCAGTAGAGAGGGTGGAAGGCACTGGTCTTAGAGTCTGGGGCTCGGGGAGCAGTGATGGCTGGAGGCAGGATGGGGGTGTCAGAAGAGCAATGAGATGGAAATCCGTGGGACAGATGATGTCATGGAGGGAGCTGAAGAGACGAGGAGAAGACTGGAGAGGTCGCCTCGTTAAAGGAGGAGGCCCACCAAAGATTAAAAGGGGGCACCTGGTGACACAGGAGAGAAGGGCGTCTAAGTGGCCACATCTCTCCTCAGCAGCCGGGAAGGATGAGTCAGACTGGAAGCTGGACCTCCAGCCTCCAGCCTCAGGACAAGGATGTGTCAACCAGGAGAGAGGAGGACCGGAGGCAGCGTGCTTGATGGCGTGAAGCACTGTTCACGTTCCTGCCACTGTGGCTGGGAGCCGGTCAGCGATCTCCCGAGAGGGGCTCTCGCTTGGACCTCTGATGACGGGTTATCTTGAGACAGGATGGGACTCCTCAAGCTTCCATCAACAACATTCTCTCTGCAAGAGGGACACTTGCTCCCCTTTCTTGGCCTGCTCACCGTGCAGGCATCTGGGCATTGGCTGCACTTCTTAACGGTTAAAACCTCATTCCTTTGGAGAGAAAGACTTATCTTATAAACTTATGAACAAATCAGAGTAAGACAAAGAAGAACAGCCTGCAAGACCCTTAGGCCCAGAAAAGCAGTGTTGGTGGGCTTCTGCTTCAGTTTTTAAATTTAATTTAGTTTTTTGATCACCTAAGTGGTATACCCTCATTGGAATAATTGAATATTACAGAAAAATATAAAAGGGCAGGTAAAAAATATCATCCTGAACCACTTACACAGAGATAAACACTATTATCATTTCCTGAAGTTTATTCAAGTTTCTCTTCTATGGAAATTTTCTTCGCATCGAATGGTACAGACAATTTTGTATACTCCTTTTATGCATCACATTTTGTCATAAGCATTTCTCCAAGAAATTAAACACTTTAAAAAAAGTAACATTTTTAATGGTAGTATAATATTACATCAAATTATATCCAAACAACAATTTACTCAGATAACCCCTTATTGTTGGACATCTGTCTTTATCTGCAGAGAAAGAATCAGTATCTGTAATTCGATGGCACAGAGAGCTAGTTACAGCAGAACCTGTCAAATGAGAGCTTTCTCCTGCCTGTCCCCACAGCTCCTTCTCACTGAAGGTATTCCTGCTGGAGGAAGTTCACGCTCCCAGACGAGACAGTTTTAAAGTGGGAAGAACCTGGAGTTTCGGTATTCCATTTGACTGGATTTCTACCATCTGCAATGACTAGAGGGCTTCCTGTGATCCCAGAGTCCCAGAGAAGTTATGGGACCTGCCCACGATTTTATTGAGGTGCAGGGAATAGTCAAGAGAGCAGGTTTCTAAGAAAGTGGTATAAAAGATGAAGTGGCTTCATGTTTGCAAATGACAATCCACGTGCTTCAGTAAAATAGTTACACCAGACAGCTTTGTGTTGAAACCTCTGCTCACATTTTATGTTCTTATCTTTGATCAAAGAATATGAATGTTCTAAAATCTCTTGATAACTACAAGGGCATTTCTTTCCAGAAGGTTGTAAAAAGCATAGATCTTCCAGAAGTAACCAAAGAGCATTGGGTAAAATTTGTTTCCATACGATCTTACCAACATTGACAACCATCTATCAAAATAGATTTTTTTTGTTTTAATAATATTTAATTGTCAATGGAGTGACTTTTTTGTGTATGTTTATTAAGCACTTGCATTTCCTCTTTTATGAAGGGCAAATTCCAATAGCTGGTAGCAAGAGGAAATATAAATCATTGGCAGCTTAAGGTTCCTGGGGCAGGTTGTAGGTGAGCAGTAATAGTGCTAATGATAGCTGACATTATTGAGCACTTATCGTGTGCCAGACCCTGTGCTGAGGACATTGCCAGACCACGCACCTGGACAAGTGTCCTGAGAGGTCCTCCCAATGCCTTCCTGGGAGACATGGTAGAAACACATGTCCCTTGTGGAGTGTAGGCAGTTGATAGGTGCCCCACACAGCTTTCAACAGGTGCTGGCTAAGTACCGATGAGTATCCTAGCAGGGCTTGTCCCTGTTTTCACTGTCCAATTCTCCTTCATACTTATGCCTGGAATCATAGAAATGGCAGAGGATGAGGAGGAACTGGCCACCTACTTATCTTTCTGCGGAGCTCTGAGGAGGACGACTGTGGGCAAATACTCTGAGTACCTACGCAGGCAGAGGCACTGTGCAAGATGAGCACGAGCGGTGGGAAGAGGTCTAAGACTGACTCTCAGGGAAACAGAACCCACAGTGGGGTCTCAAGCAGGAGGGAATTAACACAGGGAATCAGGAATTGATGGGTCTGTACTGAATGACCGGGGAGTGAGGACCAGGAAGGCCGCTGCTCACTCTCAGGACACCCAGAGTGGGTGGGTTAGTGGGAGGCCTTTTAGGAGATCAGGAGGCTACAGGAATTGCAGAGAAGCCACCACCAATAGTGGTGATATAGGACCCTGGGTGGGTGACTTTTAGGAAGGTTCCTGGAAGCCACTAGAAAAATCCTACATCTGTTAGCTGACTGCTGATGATATATGGCTGCCCACCATAGCTTCTAGAGAAAATATTGTTTTCCTTTTGTGTCTTCCAAATTTTATGTGAATGCCTCTCCTTGGACTCCTGCTCATAAGAGAGTCTGGGGAACACGGGCGGGTGGTGCTCCTTTCGAGAGACAATAGCACAATTCTGTGGCTGGGAGGGGCTTCCAATAAAACTTGTGTGCTAAGAGTGATGTGTGCACAAAGGGCACAGAGCAGAGAAGACCCTTGTTTAACCTGGGGCTCCCTGAAGTGCGAGGTTTTATCCGAGCTTTTTAGCATGATTGGGAGTTTGATATGGGGCTGAACTCCCAGGCAGAGGGAGTCATGTGAAGGCAAGATTTGGGTTGTCCTGTAGAAATCTCTAGTTTCAGTGGGAAAGCTGGCTTTACGTGGGGGTAAGATGGGAATCGTGGAAACTAGTAGTCTTGACAAGAGATGATGGAGCCCAGTCCTTGGGCAGAGGAATGGAGAGGGGATAAATTTAATAAATATTTTGGGGATGAATTACCAGGACTTAGCAATCAAGTTGGTTGGACTGGTAGGGGTGGTGTGAGAAAGGGAGAAATTGGCGGCGGACATCCTGGTTTTGGCTTGAATGAGTTAACAGTGGTGTCATTAACTTGAAACAAGAATGCAAAAAAGATGACTTAGGTCTGTGGCTTGTTGGACTTGTGTTTGTGGGACATTCAGGTGACTTGACAGCTGAGTCTGGCAACATGTCTCAAGTTCAGGAGGGACAGGACTTCAGTTGCAGAGCTGGTTGTCTTACTCATGAATGTGGAGGAGAAAAATCTTCAGAGTGTTGAGGTCAGCCAGGGAGAACTGGTAGAAAGATAAATCTGATTCAGAATTCACAAGGATGGTAAATTATGCTACTCGCTGAGTAACTAAGGTTAAAAATGAAGTGACTTTTTATTCACGAGCATTTCATAGTAATCAACAGGATGTCCCTAAAATCGGACAGTTTACAAAGCATGATCACATGCTCTGCCACCATCATTCCATGAAGACATTATCTGTTTTATAGATGAGGAAACTAAAGCACAGAGAATTTTAGGTCACACAGCCAGTAAATAGCTTCAGCTATTTCAGTAACCGGTCCTCTGCCTCCTCTTTTTTCTATCCTCTTTCTTCTTAAACCATGTCATAGCCTCCTGTCCACAGTTATGGTTTAAAGTGAGTCAGATGTGTTATGCTTTCCAGAATCCTTGTGCAATCACTTCACAAAATAGTGACAATAACACAGGAATTGTTTTCCACTTATTAAAGATAAAGGTGTCTAGAGTTTTATTGATGTTCAGATGGTGGAAATTGAATGTGCCAATAGGTAATTACAGCAATATTAGCAATAGCATGAATTATAAGTTTAAAATAATTGGAAATTGACTGAAAGTGGAAAGTGAAAAGTGGAAAATGTTCAGGATTATCATGGCTAGGTCTGCATGCAAAGAGAAGCACATGGATTTTGTTAAGTCTTGCAGTTTTCAAAGTCATTATTGTAGCTGTGGTCCAGAAAATGTGGTGGCATGTTAGAAGTAAAGCTGAAAATTAAATAAAAGTCTGAGGGTCTCTGTGTCCATACCTGCCTGCCTTCTTGTTGTCATTCTTCACCCTTTAAGCCTGTCTTAAACTGTAGTGGCTACTTAGTTCAAATTCTCATCAACCTCTTCGGAACATCTGACAAAATAATATTTTACAATCTGCACTGTGGCTGGAGTGTTGGATGGAGTTATAAAAGTATAAACTACAAAGACCACCCAAAAGTCAGTCATAAGATTCGTCTGGTCAAATATCCCATTTCTGGGGCTGGTATCATAAAAAGGAAAAGGAAGGTATGATTGGCGTTCATTCAGTCAGTCAACACGAGGACATGGAAAATGTGCTACTGAGCCAATCTCCCACTTTATCAGGAAGAAGCTAGTGGGTGGGGGAGGCGGGAAACTAATGTTTATTGAGCATCTACCTGAGACAGGCGTGGCCTCGACGTAGTTCCTTGTAGTTTTATAACAACTCTAGAAGGGCATAGCATGTCTGTGACAGGTCAGTAACTAGGACTGGCAGGGCTGAAGAGATTGCCCAGGGCTGCACAAGTGTCCAGCTATGACTCAAGCTGGTCAGCCACCAAGCCTTCTCTTTCCTCATTTACCTGGTGGGCTGTCTAGGCTGTGTTTATGTCACGTCTATGCCTGGTGATCTGCAGATGGAGCAAGAGAGCTTCAGGGTTGCATCCCTTCCAATCTTCCTCCACCCTCACCAGGTTGGATTTCCCTCTTAGGACTCACTTATCTCCTTCTCTTTGTGTGAAACTTTCCCCTTTCCAAAGATCTATTCCTAGATCTATTTTAAATGATCTATTTCTAAAATTCCTTATCTCACAAAGGTTTCTTCTACTCTTTGTCTACAATGTGGTCTCGATATTTAATTCATGTATTCATCCATTTATTCATTCTTTATTTCATTTATCCAGTATTTCATTGATTAAATATTTTTTGGGTCTTATTATGTGTGAAGTGCTGGGGATACAGTATGAGGAAGCCCAGTCCATGGCCTTTGGGGCCATTTTGTAGCTGGGAAGACCCCTATTGCAATGGAGATTACAATGGAATATGGTAAGTGCTGTGGTAGGGATTAATTTTGCTGGGAGTTAAGGGGGAGCATCAAGGAAGGAGAGAGGTGAAAGCCGTGGAGGCAGAGCTTCAGAGGAAGACAGAGGAGATGAGGAGGGCTGCTTAGGGCCCCATCTGGGGGCACCAGGGAGCATCATTTACACAGAAGAGGGGGGAGTCGGGAAAACCCATGGGATTTCTGGAATATTCTCTTTTCTGTGTAACGAGAGCATAAGTGTGTGTGTGTGTGTGTGTGTGTGTGTGTGTGTGTGTGTGTGTGTGTACACATGCATGTGGGCAGGAAACTAGGAGATACCAACAACCTCTAGTGTAAGCCACACAGTGGGCCACGAGGAGCCACTGAGATGTGGTTGATTAAGTGACTGGTCCCACATTTACGCTGTCTTCGTGTACACACCACTTACTGTGAGCAGAATGTGTTCCAACCCGCCACTTTGCCCAGTGGCAGGTGGGTGGATGCAGCAATGTTCTGGTTCCAAGCTGTGCCTTCAAAGTCCTGCTTCCTCTCCTGACATGAGAACAGGCATGGCTGCCAAAGCCAAGCACCACAAACCAGGTGGCTTAGGACAGCAGTGTTTGTCCGCTTATGTTCTGGAGCCAGAAGTCTGGACTCATGGTGTCGGCAGGGCCGCGCTCTCTCACTCTGGGGAAGTCCTTCTCTGCCTCTTCCAGCTTCTGGTGCCGCGGGCTTTCCTTGGCTGGTGGCAGCATCATTCCCATCTCTGCCCCTGTCCTCCCACGGCCATCTTCTCTCCGTGTCTGTGTCTTCACGTGGCAATCTCCTTCCTGTCTCTCTTCTTACAAGGACCCCAGTCACAGTGGATCAGGGCCCGCCCCAGCGAGCTCATCTTGACTTGATCACACCTGCACAGACCCTGTTTCCCAACAAGGTCACAG
Source organism: Tapirus indicus (assembly GCA_031878705.1). Taxonomy (NCBI): domain Eukaryota; kingdom Metazoa; phylum Chordata; class Mammalia; order Perissodactyla; family Tapiridae; genus Tapirus; species Tapirus indicus. The sequence goes on along the minus strand of CM062923.1, from coordinate 2,398,673 downwards.
TTGCAGGGACTGGGGGTTTAGGACTTTGACATATCCTCTGGGGGGGCACAATTCACTCCATTACAGCTAGCCCCCTGGTTCAAGGAGGGTGGGAGACACATTGAGCAGAGCTGCCCAGCTGCCCCACAGACCTGCTGCCTGAAGTGAACAGCTGGCCAAGCCTAGCAGCAGTATGTGATGGAGCAGGTTGTTACGCAGCATCACTGGTATGAGCGGCAGCACGCGATGGGGCAGGTTGTCATGCAGCATCACTGTGGCCACGAGTAACCGGTACGCACGTTTCCTCAGCAGGGGGGCCACGCTCAGACCAGTGCTGCCCCCTCATCCTACTTTCTCATCCAGCCTCACAGGTTCTTCCTGCTCCAGCTGCATTGCTTCTTCATCCTCATGTCTTTCCTTCCTTCCACCCGCAGAAAGCCGTCTTGTTGCCTCTCTCGCTCCAACTCACAGTCACTGCCGCCGTCCTGCACCTCCAGAGCACGCGGCCTCTCCACTCGTGTGGTTCCTGACTGAGTGCTACCTGACTTGTTCGCTGCTTCTTTCTCGTGTCTCCTCTGGCCTCCCAGGACATCAGGCTCGCTGGTGGCCGGCACGGCCTGAGCGGGCACGCAGGAGGCCCACAGGAGGGAGCAGCCGAGCGGTGGGAGGAGAGGCCTGAAGCAGGTCGCGGGGTTTCTACTGGAAGCCTGGACTTGGGGCCCCGGCTTTCAGGACCTAGAGTGAGGGCCACCTGTCCTTCCAGCTGCTCCTGTCCCTCATCCCGCTCCATCACCCCTCCCTCCGGACTGTCCGCCAGCGCTGCACGTGCCCTCGCCTTCACTCCACAAACTGCCCCCTCTGCCCAGGATGGCGGTCTCTTTGCTTCACTACCTGACTCCTGCTCAGTCCTCCAGGCCGCCTGCTGGGAGTGTCCTTTGTGCTCACGTTGGAGATGGCACTGTCTGTCCGGGCAGTGGGAGGATCCCAGGGGAGAAGAGGCCGGGACCCAGGAGAGAACTGTCTCTCGTGGCCTCGAACGTTTAGGAGACGTTTCTGTTTCCTGTCGCCCGTGGGAGTCATTGAAGGAACAGAGCAGAGGAGTGACGTTTCAGTCTGTATGGAAAAATAATTCCGCTGGTAGATTAGCGGGTTGGCTAAAGGAGAGACCCCCCCCAGTCAGGAGGCTGTCCCCTACTGATATGAGAAATGACCAGACCCTGAAGTGTCCCCAAAGTGAGACGTGGCTCTTTAGCCCCCAAGGTCCAGGCACAGACGGGCGTGGGGTCAGGGAAGACTTTCAGTGACCTGGTGCCCACGGGTGGCCCCGACACGGCACCAGCATGCGGACAGCAGGCCTGTGTAGGGTCCCTACAGGTTTAAAGTGAAAGAATCCCATTAGGAAGTGGCCCAAGCCTTCACAATGGGTTAGTGTCACTCCCTAGTGTAATAGGGGCCTGCCCACGGGGAAGCCTGCCTCCTTCAATACATTGCTTCACCCCAGATAATGATGGCAGTTTGCCTCCCAGAAGTAAAGTCTTATTATCAGTAAAAGCTGGCTTTTAAAAATGCAGGTCCCCTGTGGCCTCGGGCAGGAGCTGCGAGCAGTCATTTAGGCTGCAGGGTGACAGGAGGCCCTGGGGGCAGGCGTGGCAGGGCGGGCAATGGTTCTGGACCTCATCTACACTGACTTCATAATTCTGTGCGGAGACGCCCCAAATCCCCCTCAGAACACTAGGGTGGTGTCTTGCTACGTGTGGGGCGGAAACCCTGGAATAATGCGCTTGTTTAGCCAGGAGCCATGGAGAACCTGCCGGTATGTGTGCTGTGCTGAGGGTGCATAGCGAAGGCAGGGCCCTGGAGTAGAGGGACGGGGAGTAGAGGGGCCGCAGGTGGATCAGCAGTGCCAGTCCAGTGCAGGTGTGACCCAGGCAGCCAGGGCCCTGTGCCATTGATCTGGGAAGCTTTCTAAGAGGAGGAGGCCGGCATGTGGTTAACAGTGAGGAATGAGAGAATTGACTAGAAAGGGGGAAGGGCCCTCAGGCATGGGGAAGAGTCTGGAAGATGTTCGGAGCCCTTAAGTGTCGGGCTATAGTTAGGGAATCTTCGGGATGCTTTTCCAGGGCAGGAGAGAAGCTGCAGGGGGATGCGGGGGCCAGCACTGGGACAGAATCGCCACCTAGAGGCCCTCCAAGTTTGCTAGAGGAAGACTGTAAATCCTTCCTCCGGGTGACTGGAGTCAGGAAAGACGTCCAGGTGTTTCCGGGGCCTCAGACTCACCGGTCAGTGCCTGTTCTGAAAAGCAACTCTCCGAAGTGTCCGCTGCCATGCTGGCTGGGTCGCCTTTCGTGTGATGACAAAGGCTGCCGGGGAGAGCCCAGGCGACTCCAGCAGGGGTGTCGAGGTGTTACAGGAGAGCCGCAGAGCGTGGGGATGTGGGCTGGAGTCAGGAACCCTGATTGGGCCCTGAGAGGCCGTCACATGCTGTGTGGTGTAAACTTGGCAGGTCCCAGACTCCTGGCTCGCCTGTCACTTGCAGGTATTTCCCCACCTGTGAAAGGAGAGGCTAGCCAAAGGGACTCAGTGTCCACCCGCTCTGACAGGAAAGACTCCCTTGTCTCACTTCTACTAAGGATGCTCTTCTGATGGATAATGAGATTTTTTTTTGGCTCAGAAATTTTATAACGGGAAATAGGATGAACAATTCAGTAAACACTGTCTGCCCTCAGGGATCCCAGGAGGGATGGAGGGCTGTGAGAACCAGTGAGGGTTCCCTTGGCAGGACTAGGGGCCCCTCCACTGCCTCTCTGTGGCCAGTCAGCAGGAGGGGGCACTGCAGGTGACGATCGGCCCAAGGTCTGATCTTAATGACCAGAGACAGATTCTTCCACTCATCTGAGGGCTACCGACTGGTTGTGACTAGGCTCGGGGCACGTGCGAAGTACCAGGCTGCCGAGATGAACACAGAGAACACGTGTTCAGGGCCAGAGCTTCAGGATACTTTGGGGTGCATGGCTGTGTGAGGGGTGCACATAGGGTGTGTATGGCCCGCTTGCATGGGACAGTCCTGACTTACATCTGTTGTATCCAGAACAATGACTGATAGCAGCCTATCCTGTTCACACTCAAGCATCCCAGCTTTGGACATAAATTAAACGATCAATCTATTCAGGGCGAGTAGAGAGAAAGCAGGCTGGGAAGGTCCCAGGGGCGTGATCTGAGGGGCCTGGGTGCTCTCCTGACAGCTGGGGGTGCTGAGTTAGGGTGGAAAGCAGGGAACCAACAATTCAAAGAGAAAGAAAGAAGAGAGAGAGAAAGAAATAGAGACAAAGAGAGAGAGAAGGAAGATAATGGTAGATACGTGTCACTATGCATTTGTCCAAAACTGTAGAATGTACGACACCAACAGTGAACCCCAGTGTGAACTGTGGACTCTGGGTGATTCTGACGTGTCAGTGTGGGTTCATCACTTATAGCAAATGTGCCCTCTGGGTGGGGATGTTGATAGTGGGGGAGGCTGAGCCTGGGGGCACAAGGGGTGTATGGGATATCTCTGTACCGTCCCCTCAATTTTTCTGTGACTCTAAAGCTTCTCTAAAAAATATGAAGTCTTAAAAAAGCAAGCAAGCACGTGATTCTTTAGGCAAGAGACTTCTGGAGGGTGGATGGAAGAGGGCTTTGAGAGCCTGCAGATCCCCGTGGGTGACGAGGGCTGGTGGAGAGGGTGCCTGCGAACATGCTCAGGCTCAGTGACACGTCCTGGGAGGGGTCAGGCCGGCCCCTGGTCCAGGCCTGGCGACCGGGTGACCAGGCCCAGAGCAGTCAGGGGAGGTCAAGGTGCGCTCACTGTTGCAGCAGCAGGCGTGGAAGAGCTGGGCGCTGGCCTGCTCCGAGCACTCCACCTCGGTGTTCGTTAGGGGTGGCTTCGGGGGACACAAAGGGCCAGTGCCCCCAACCTGGCCAGGCCTGTGAGCACCCCTGCCTGGGGCTCCTGAATGATGTGATGTCCCAGGGTCCTGACGTTTGGTGCCTCCAGGTGCCCCTTCTGGCTCTGCTACTCCTCCAGGCACCCCCGCCCTCTCTTAGTCCCCTCCCAGAAGCTCCCTCTCCTCCCTTCAATCCTGGCTTTCCCTCCCTCCACCCCCTCCCTGGTTGGTTTCCTCTCTGCAGCTCTCCCTCCCCTCTCTGCTCACCCCTCCCCCTCCCTCCCGCTCCCTGCAGGCCCTGGCTGAGCCCCAGCTCCCACTCAGAGGCAGCACCTGGTGATCTGTCTCCCTGTGTCACCGGCTTCTGTCTCAGCGAACTGACCCTTTTATCTGTCTTCCTCTGCTTTCCCTGCCTCCTCGGGTTCCTGCCAGCACTGAGCCCCAGGACCGCAGGAGAGAGGAAGAAAGATGAAACAGGCAGCTGCTGGCAGCAGGGGCAGGTGGGTACGAGGACCTGAGGGCTGTCGATGCTTCAGAAGAGTCAAACAAGAAAGACCAGATCAGCCTCCTCTCACCAGTGGGCCTATCGTGGGGGGAGCGAGTGTGTATGTGTGCACATGTATGCGTGACCCTAGTATGGTATGTGTGGTGTGCATACATGTCCGGTGTGTACATCTGTGGGGTGGGGTGTGTACATGTGTGTGGTGTGCACGTGGCACGTGTGTGCTCGTGTGACCCTGGCATGGAGTGGGTGTGGTGTGTTGGGAGGCCCAGTCTGAACCCGCCTGTCTACACAGCAAGGCTCCTGGCTGGCTGGACAGGAGGCAGAGGTGGCCCTGGGTCAGGTCCGGGTGAGCTTCCGGGGATGAGGTCCTGATCACATTTCCACATGAGCCACAGGATCCGTCGTCCTTGCCGGGGCTTCAACCGCAGAAAGCTGCAGGCCTGGGTTCCGTCCTGGGCGGTCAGACCTTCTCCAGGGCCGCTCGGTTATGGTCAGGGCCCAGTGCTCTGAGTGTGGCCTGGAGGGGGGGCTGTGGCCTCATCCTGGGGGGCCCTGGTTTCCTGAGGGAGGTGTCAGAGGGTGACGTGTGGAGGCTCCAGGGGCTCTCTGGCAAACGAGTCAGAGCGGGTCACTGGGGGAACAGTGCCCCCGGGAACGCCGTCTTGGCCTGCTTTCTCCTGGGCCGTAAGTTGTCAGTGGCAGAGAGAACTTCCAAACAGGCGCCAGGGGTTTGGGGCGCAGTGTCGCTGGCTCCTTGGAGGCTCAGGAGCGATGGCCGAGCGGCTGTCAGTGGGTTTGCCGTGGTGCGGGGGGACGGCTTTGAGCACATTCCAGGATGTCCCCCTGTCCTCGTGGCCTCCCCTCCAGTCAGCCCTCAGATCCCGAAAGCTGAGACCTTCTGGAGAAGATCGGTGTGACGTGCGCTCCCGGAAGGGAGAATCCGGGAGTAGAAGGAGTTGAAGGAAGTCCTCCGTCTCTTGACTTATTCTTTTCTGTTCTGACTTGTCAGCATCGTTTGTGTTTCTCTGGCCTTGTGTGTCCTTTGGGTGAATAATTAACACTCACACGCACCTGAGGTTCTCTGCTACTTGGCAAAGTTCTGTTCATTGTTGGACTTATTGTGGAACGGAGGTGTCCGGCGTGTCAGCGTCACTCAAACTTTCTTCTAAGTCGCGGTTTGTGCCGTAGGGCCGTGACGGGACATGTAAGTCACAGAACCCTCTCCCGTGGAGGAGCGCATCCTCCCGCTGGGAACTCCACCGCCAGGCTGGGAAGAGAGGCCACCTGGCACCAACCCACTCGTGGACGTGTGAGCCTGGTTACCCGACCTCTCAGATCCTCCGCGTCTTCATCGGTAGAACGGGTACAGTGTCGCCATCGTCACAGCGCTGCGGTGAGGTGAACGCCTCGGGGAGTGCCCAGGGCCTGGCCTGCGATGAGCCTGGAGGAAGGTTGGTGCTCGGTCATACAAGACCTCGGACAGACCGTCCTCTTCCCACACCTCCACACCGAGTCTTCCAGGGCTTCCCCTGTGAGGCCAAGAGAGCAGCCTGGCACAAGCCATGCAGTTCCTGAGGGGACCACAGGGACTTCATTTACAGAAGCTTTTGCCTCTTTCCAGAGGACTGCAGTATCGTCCTCCGCAGACTGTGATGTAAACATGGCAAGAAGAGCGGCGGTAACAACGCGGCCATTCGCGGAGCCCTCACCGAGTGGCCACACCAGCCAAGGGCCTTGTCCTAGTCAGTCGGTATAGTCTGAAGTCTCCAGGATGGCTCAAGGTAGCACGCGTGCTGCTGAAACATGTGGGAAGGGGAGGGGTGAGGAGCAGAGGGGAGGGAGAGCAGGAGGTGGTTCCAGGGGTCCCGGGACCTCTGAGCTTTCCTGCCTCTGAGCCTTTTTTTTTCGTGGGAAGACGTGTTCTGGATCAAACGCCTGGCTTTGTAAACACCTTTCTAGAGGACAAACTTGAAGGTTTGAAATTATAAAGTGAAATTTACTGCGTCAGCTTCCGACATAAAAGATGCTTCCCTGGGAGACGGCTTTTGTTTTAAGATCTCACTCCAGCGCCTGTCTTTGTTGGTTTCTGTTTGTTTGTTAGTGGCCCAGTGTCACCTTGGGGAACCATCTTCTAGTTTTCCCCTTGGGTCTCTCCTTGGTTTCTTTCTCCTCCCTCCCGGGTTCTGCAGGAGGGTGTTGGGGCTGAGCCCCAGGAGGCGTCAGAGGGCCATGGGTCAGACGTAAATAGCTGGTCAGGGTTATGTGGCTGTGGAGGGAGAAGAAGTGAGCTGCAGTGCTTACCTGCGACGCTGGGGTGTTCCCTCTCTCGGTGTACACGCTACATGTGAGGGTTGACCGTCTCCTCCTCAGAGGTCTCTTCCACAGAGGATGAGGGAGAAGGATGTTTCCCAAGTGTCCTCGTCTCTGCTAATTCCATGTGGCAGTTTGGCGCTTTGCCACAGGGAGGAAAGGAGGAAAAGCCCATGGTCATCTCACGGCCCTTGGAGGCCGCAGTGTTGGAGCCGGACTGAAATGCAGCTCTGAGCCGCGAGCCCTGCGGCAGCACCCGCCGGGCACCTAGGCTGCCCGTCTTCCTCGGTGCCTGGTTCAGGCGGAGGAGGAGACCAGGCAAGCTGGGCTCCAGCCGCTCCATGTGTGACGAGGACTGATGTCCAGAGAGAACCCTGGGGGCCTCTGCTTCATCTCCAGCCAGTCACCTCCTTTCTGTCGGCTCCAGAATTGTCTTTGATCTGGAAGAGGCTGAGAGAGCGTGGGGTCTGCCCATTATTTTACACCTGAGGAAGCTGAGGCCAGAGGAGCTGTCTGACGCCTGCCTGTCACACAGACCCTGATGTCCGGAAGAGTCAGCACCACTCGTGGTTGGCCCAGGGCACAGGGTAGAGGTACCCCGACTCTGTTCCTCGTTTGCTTCATTGGCTGGGTGGCCTCAGGCAAACGCTCTCTGGGCCTGTTTTGTCATCTTTAAAATGATGGACATAACACTTCCCTTTTCTGCCTTTGATGATTGTTGCTGAGGCTTGAGCGAGCTGACAACAATAGATGCGATTGCCTGGGAAGGTTTGGAAGGCCTCCTGCGACGGTGGCTGGAGGCCCAAGCGTCAGTGTGGGTCCTACCTCTCACCTGGTGGAGCGCTGTGCCAGGGACACCCCCTTGCTCTGCACCCAGAATTCCTGATCTTGGACAAGCCTGGTCCCCACTCCCCCGATTCACACACATGCTTGTGCGTATGCACAAATGCAAACACAGAAACACGTGTGCATGCACACACAAACATGAGCATATACACATACACACAAACATGCGTACTCACATACACACATACGCATGCACTTGCATATACACATACACCCACAAGTGTGCACACACACACAGACACACACTGGACTGTCTCAGCAATGTGCAGAGCAGGCACAGGTTTCCCCTGAAAGAGTGAGGATGGGGGCAACCCCGTCAGTGTCTTGTTTTGTGACGTTGGACAAACACTGTCACCTGTCTAGGATCCCATGTCCTAACTGTAAATGAGGGAAGGGGATGAGATGAGGTTTGCGGTTAGGGTTCCAGCAGTAGAAAGCAGGCATCACAAAGTGGCCCCCTGAGGGGAGTGAGGCTGAGGCCGTGCGCTGGGCTGCGGGCCTGGGGCCTCCAGCACCCGAGCCTGAGAGTGCAGTGTGGAACTGTCACAACCCCGGGAGAGCTGGCAGACCTGTCCTGGTGTTGCTGGGACCTGGGTCCTTTGACCTAAGGCTGGAGCTGGGGATGACCCCACAGGTAGGGAGCTGTTGAAGGGGATAGTGACCTCCCACTTCCCTCCCTGACCCTCCTGAAGCATTCCATTATCTGGACCTAGGTCAAGCCAGAGGGCATGTGTTGGTCAAGGGGACAGAGGAAAGGGGTGGCAGGTGGGAGACATCCCCCCGGCCCTGTGTGTGTGTGTGTGTGTGTGTTTGTGTAGTCGGGGAGGCTCAGCTGTGAATAGGACAAATCCAAGCCAGGACCAATCACAGTACTGAGTGGCTTTCCTCTGGCTCACAGGGACAGAGAAGGTAAGGCCCGCCGTCCATCCCCTGGGGAGCTCACGCATACACAGCCACACACCAGAATCATGCAGACCCCTGGGCCCTGGACCCAGCTCTGCCACAGCCCACTGTGGACACTAACTGGCCAGGTCTGTCCACCCCCAGGCCCTGCCCTGGTGTTTGTGACCTCCATGACGCAGCTGCTTGGCTCACTTCCCGTGTGGCTGTGGGTCTTCATAGTAGGACGTGGAGGAGAAGACGGAATAGCCCAGGACAAGGGCTCAGGTCAGCCCTCATCACCAGGCAGCGGGTGCCGTCATCAGACCTGCACCACCGGGAGCTGTTGGTGACTCCTTGCCCGCCACCGTCTCTGGCAGGGAGCCCTGGCCTGCTATTCTGACGGTCACCTGGGAATCCAGCAAACGTCCCTCTGGCGGGACAGGGGCTTGCGCAGCTTTATCTTGGCTGAACAGACCTGTCTGGGCCACCCCTCCCGTCCCAGCAGCTCTGCTGTGAAACTGCCAACTTGGCCGGCATCCCGGGGCTGAGTAGCCCTGGAAGAGACCTCTGTGGGCAGGTGTCCCAAGGGAGCCAAGATGCAAGTAGACGGCCCGTGAGCAGTGGGAGAGCTGGACGCACAGCGGGATTGCAGCAGCGAGAAGCAGGGGTGCGCAGGCTGCACTCCCGCCCTCGGGGGCAGAGAAGGCTGCTTAAAGACTCAGAGGCCCCATCCAGGCTGGAGGCAGAAACCTGACTGTATCCCGTCACAGAGCTTCAAATCCCTGCAGTAGGGAAGCGAGAAATTGTTCCTCTTCATCTGCACCATCTGACCTTCCCGAACGGTTAAGGTTGAGGCGGTTACACAGGAGCTAACCTGTCGGCTTACACTTGAGTGGGGATTCCAGACAGGCGCGCCAGAATCCCGGTGTTAGGACGGGCTCCGGAGCTGGTTCTTCCTCTGGAGGCACCTAGAAGCAGCAGCACAGAGGCCCAGGTTTCCTAGGAGTGTGCCGTGCCCTGCCGTGCTGTGCTACGCCAAGCTGACACAGTCTCCTGTGCAGAGAATGTTCTGGGTGGGGAAGTGGAGGGAAGATCCCCGAGAGGTGGTTCCTCTTGAGCAAAGAGCCAATGTCCCCCAGACCCAGCTGGGGGAGAGGAGGTCCCAAATCTGGGCTGTTGGGTGGGGAGGGCAGCCATGGCCTCCAGACCCCTGGCTGGCTTCTCCTTCACCGTGGGATTCTTCCCTTTGAATCTTTTCACTGTCTCTAGAGAGGAAAGGGGAGATGAATAAAGGAAAGGTTGATCTCTAGAGGTTTCTGTTTGAAACCTACTCAAAATAAGGAAAACGTATCAAAGCCTTGAACAGACGGACGAGCCCCCTCCTGAGCTCTGCTGAAGGATTCCCCCTTTCCTGGTCCCAGGAGGGAGGGTTGCTCTCACCTCTGCAGGCACGGTGGTCACATGGAATGCAAATTTACCCTGCAGGTATCAAGTGTGGGGTGTGCAGTGTGTGTGCATGTGTGTGGGTAAGAGACAGACACAGAGACAGGGAAGAAGAGTGAATGTGATCGTGTGTAGAGTGTCTGCCCTGTGCACGGAGGGCACACTGCACGTCGGCAGAGTGAGGCAGACAGCCCTGGACAGACAGACAGGGGGTGCTCTTGCCCCGGTCCGCTCCATCTCCACGTCCTCTCGTGGGTGCCTGTGCCACAAGGCCTGTGCTTCTCATGTGGACAGACCTATGCCACGCCCTCTACATGTTAGACACTGGCTTCGTTTATGACTGCTCAACTGTTCCAGGAGACTTGGCTGTGCTGTCCTGTGGGTGGTTTGAGGGATTTCCCTGCAGAAGAGGGACGGATTCCAGTCTGGCTGACCGCGGAGCCCCGCTTCTGCCTAGGGCGGGCTCTGCTGTCTCCCGTGCCCAGTGCCACCGTGGTAGACGGAAGGAATGAAGAACCAGCTGCCAACGTCCTTCTCTGACATCCTGGGACGCTCAGTCTGGGGAGGCTCAGGGACAGGAGGTGGGAAAAGTCTTGGCATATTTGGGGGTTAAAATACAATATTTTATTTGCAGCCAAGGCAAGACCCAGCAGCGCCCAAATCCAGGAGGCTTGATTTGGCTTCAGTCCTGCACCCCGTGCCCCCCGTCTCTCCCCATCACACCTCGCCCTCCCCCCCCCACTGCCCTGACCACCTCCTCCTGCTCTCCCTGCTCTCTCTCGCTAAGGACACCTTTGCGTGTCCGTGGAGGTACAAGGGTCGAGCTGTGTCTCCCCTCAGCGGGGCTGGGGCCTGGGCTCTGAGTGTGAATGGGCAAGTTTGTCCCCTGGGGGGGCTTTCAACCAGGAGAGGAAATGTACTCCACATCGAGGATGGGGTACTTCCTGGGACCCCTGGCTCATGGTCTGTGGGTGGAGCCCAGCGGTCTACCTGTCAGGGCCTCCAGAAGCTGCCTTGACGTGCGCACAACGGCTGCGTACGTTCCGCTCTGTGTCTGTGAGCACGCAGACACACTTGTCCACACAAGCATCTGTTTCTCCCTGTGAGCATCGAGGATGTGCTGAGCTCACTGTCAGGTGTGGGTAAATCAAGGAGCCTGCTTTCTCGTGGAGGCTCACTCCCGAGTGTGGAAGGGTTGGCAGTCTCCATGGGGCCCTGATCTTTCCAGACTAGGACATCCCGTTGCACTTTACGTGAGGACAAAGAGGTGAAGGGGCAGAGAGGGCCCGTGGTTCCAGGACTGAGGCCACATCTCCCCGAGGGGGTGGTCTCCCTGGGACAAGGCCCTGGGGTCTGGATGGCCCTCAGCACACCATCCTTTGCAGATGCCGAGATCTTAGCTTAGAGGAGCCAGACGTCTGCTCGTCTGCCGCCTCCCCTGCTGGTGAAATGGCCCACTTCCCGAGCTGCACAATGGACCTCAGGGAACTTGGGGGAGCGCCGCGCTTTTGATAAATAGACAAAGACAATGCCCAGTATTCATACTGTTTTGTGCTTTAGGAAGCACAATCATGTGTCTTAAGCCTTACAGTAATGGTTGAGTTGCACAGAGGAGGAAACGGATGATCAGTCAGCGCACGCCACCTGCTCGAGGCCTTACGGTCTGTGACTGTGAGGCCTGGGGTTTCGGCTGAGATCTTGCTGCACATCTCAAGTTTATCCCAACACACAGTCCCGCCTGTCTGTCTGTTCGTGGTGGGAGGGAGACAAGGCCGTTCCAGAAATGCCTCCTCATCTTCAGAGCAGACCCCACCCCCAGGGGTTTGTGTGGAGCCACATAATTAGAAGGCTCGGAGGCCAGGGTCCGGCACAGAGGGAAGCGTCAGTGATGTCTGGCGTTCTTCCTGGATAGGAGATGAGGGGACGTGTCCTCCTGGTGTGATTCCCGGGAGGATGGAGACTGTGCCTCATTCATTTCTGCAGGCCCCTCTGACACACAGTAGGTGTGTAATTAGTCTCTGTGGGAGGGTAAATTGCCAGTACAGAGGTCATCTTCTGGGTTTGTGGCTATCAAGTCCCCTTTGAGCACATTCAGTGTATCTGGGATTGTACGTCCTCCGTGGAGGCTCCTGAGTGTGATTCCTACCTTCTCTGTCCCCACCTCCAGGTGCTGCTTTTATTTGCTGCCTGGAATCGTGTCCCGGGGCAGCTACATCCAAGCACCACAAACGGGGTGGCTTAGGACAGCAGCGTTTGTCCTCTCACGTTCTGGAGGCCGGAAGTCTGGAGTCACAGTGTCGGCAGGGTCACGCTCTCTCACTCTGGGGAAGTCCTTCTCTGCCTCTTCCAGCTTCTGGTGCCCTGGGCTTTCCTTGGCTGGTGGCAGCATCGTTCCCATCTCTGCCTCTGTCTTCCCACGGCCATCTTCCCTCCGTGTCTGTGTCTTCACGTGGCAGTCTCCTTCCTGTCTCTCTTCTTACAAGGACCCCAGTCACAGTGGATCAGGGCCCACCCCAGTGAGCTCATCTTGATCACATCTGCAAAGACCCTGTTTCCAAATATGGTCACGTCTGCAGGGACTGGGGGCGAAGACTCCAACATGTCTTTTGGGGGGAACAGTGCAAACTTTGGCCCTACGTTCACTCCTGTCACCTTTGCTATATGGAATGTTCATTTCAAGGAAGGAGATGATGGCAGAAAAGGACCCAACGGGTTAGACATTTTTAAAAGGCTTCGATGCCTTCCAGACAAGGAGGAGGTCACAAGGGGAAACCTGTGGCCACGTTGGAAGGTGGTTTGGTTGGGGCTGGTGCTGTCTTTATTTTCCTCCCCGACATGCCCACGCCTCCATGCACATGTCCACAAGAGCACTTCAGGGACTCCCACCCTGCTTCCTGGGAACCACAGGTTGCCAGTCCTTGGTCTCTGGTGGGCATTTCTGTCTCTCTGGCAGCCGTGCTGCTGGAGGGAGCAGGGTCAGCGAGGGAAGTCCTGGCTTGGCTGTCCTCACGGTAGTTTCCAAATGGTTTTGCCTGAGGAAACTTGAAATACCTTCTGGTAAATTCTGGCCTCCTCAGATCTGCATTGCATGTCTGGATCAAAGGGACTCGAGTGGCCTGTTTTTATTCATTAGGTTTTATTCACTAAGTTGCTCTTCATAAGAACTGTGGCATCCAGAAAGCCACTCATGGGCTCGAGGACTCTCCTCCCATAGTAGGTCCTGCTAAGAACAGATCACACTGGGGTTTCAGAATAGGCAATATTGGTTTTAAACCCAAGACAGAGAACTTCACATGCGCTGGTAGACACACTGATACAGACTTTCCCTCCCTTCTCCTGGGGGTTCCCTCCACAGGCCCCCCCAGGCGTCTGTGTGTTGTTAGAGTTAGGAACTGCCCCGTTGGGGAGCTCTCGGAACTCTTCCGTGTGCCGTCACACTCATGCTTTGTCAAGGAATGCTGTCATCGCAGGAGCATCTCTTCCCAGCAACCTCAGCACCAACACCACACACACACACACACACACACACACACACACAGGCACACACGTACACACACAGGCACATACACACACATGCGCACACACGTACACCCAGTGCACTGGTGGCAACACACACACGGGATTTTTATGTCACTTTGTATGTTTTGTTCTTGTCTGCAGGTGGCTGTCTTGATGCCCAACTAGACTTCAAAGTTGCTCTAACTCTCCTGGCTGGCCAGGTGCAGTTCCTGAGCTAAAACAGAAAAGGCTGAAAACAGAAGCAAAGTATCAGAAACAGGCCATGAGGCTGGAAGGAGGTCTGCATGGGCAGGGCCCAGACAACGAGTGGATGTGGCTGCACGCGCCTCGGGCACAGCTGATGCTGCCGGCACTGACAGGAAGGCAGGTCAGGGAAACAGGCTGTGATGACATGGCGCAGGAGGACCCAAGTGGACACCTTCTGTGGGGGCACTCCCAGACCTGTCTTTGAACAATTGCTCCACCCCAGCTCTGGAGTCCACAGTGCCTGCGTGCCACGCAAACACGCCCTCAGGGAGGGAGGGGGATCTCAGACACACCCTTGGGGCTGAGGGGCTTACGTGGTTACCCACTCTTCACCTAGGAATGTGGCCGGCCGTCCTCATGCAATGTCCTCGAGTCCAGGTGCCTGGACACAGCAACCCCAGCACGGGTTTTGTTTTTTATCTTGAGACTTAGACAAATAACAACAGGATCAGCAGGGAATGACTGAACTGGCTTTGTGGAATGAGAACGATGTGCACTTTACTGTCCAGTGACTTAAATTGTGAGGGAGCCGCTGCGGACGTCTATTACAGAGTGTCCGTCCCTCCTCACTGGAGGACCCGGTGTGGCCTCCAAGCGGGATTGGCAGACAGACAGGTGTTTTGAAGTCCTGCTCTTTTTGTATTGTCCAAATTCCTTCTCTGGGTTATAAATGGCCAGGCTGGTCCCAGCCACTGATCCCTCAAGGGCAGAGCAGGGACGCCTGCTGAGCCTGTCTGAGCAGTCCCAGCGGGGGACCAGGCCTCTCTCCAGCAGCCAGAAGGACAACAGGTCAGTGCCTCTCAGGCTGGATCTGACTCTGGCCTCTGGCTATCATGGAACTGGAATGAACCAGAATGAGCCGGAAGCCTCTAGCGATGCTCCAAGGTGGGCAGGCCAGACCATTCCTCTGGAGCCGCTGCTTCCTTTGCTTCTGATGGGGTCCCTGCCCCCCTTTGGGCCACACTCCCCTCCCGCACCATCTGCCTCGCCCCCCGCTGGCGCCCTGTCAGCCTTCCCAACTACCGCTGCGAACCTTGGAGAGCTCGAGTCTGCTTCAGCAGGAAAATGAATGTGAAATCTCCCCTCTGGGCCCCCCTCTTGCTTCCCTCCAACTCCCCCCGTCCAGGACCAATTTATCTGCCAGTCCAGCCTCCAAGTGGAGTTGAGGCCAAGTTGGCGACCTGCCCACGCTTGTCAGCTTCTTTGACCAGATGACAGGGGAGCAGCACTCAGCCAGGAAAGGGCTGCAAGTCTCTGTGTGTGAGAGCTTACAGGAGCAGAGCCAAGGGAGGTGGGCTGGGCGGCCAGAAGGTTCTCCCAGGCTGCTGAGGAGCTGGGGGTGTCCCTGTCCCTGGGGGAGACAGTAGGCCATGTTGTGTGTGTGTGAGCACATGCATGTTAATGCAAGCACATATGTGCATGCATACACACGTGTTTTTGTGTGCATATACACGTGTGTCCATGCTAGCACATTAATGCATGCATGTGTTCATGTGAGAGAACATGTGTGAGCTCATATGCACACAGCACACACATGTTCACATGTGCACATACATGTGCACGTGTGTTTGTGTGAGCACATGCATTTGTATTCATTTGTGTGTGTGTTTGTATTCATTGTTAGTATGTGTGTGTTTGCGTACGTTCCTGGTGTGGCAGAGAAAAAGCACAAGGCGGCATTTAAACATGCCCCAGCTATTTGGAGTCCCTGCGGGTGTTTCATGGTGCCCATACCTGCCTTGGCCTTGACATATGAAGTCTGCTCTAGGCTCTTCCACTTGCCATGCCCCTGGGGGGGCTGTGACCTAGGCTGAGATTCCCTGTCACATCTGAGTCTGTGCACAGCTGGAGCTGAAGGGCCTGCCAGCGCTGGTGTGGAGTGGTGGCCTTGCTACAGGGTCCCCAGCCATCGGCAGGAGGCAATGCATAGACCCATTCACTCGTTCAGTGATGATTCTCTAAGTATGATGTCCTATGCATGCAGATCTCCGGATGGTGGGGGATGCTGGAGAAAACGAAGAGAAGAGGCAGTGGCGCCGGTGGTAATAGTGTGAAGGAGGGTGACAGTTTGGAGGAGCCTCAGAAGTCGCCCAGTTGCCAAACCATTGGACACTTTATCTTAGGGACCTTCTGTAGTATTAGGTATCAGTGTCCACTCTGTCCTCATGGATAAACCTGTTCTCTGGGCGTCCAGTTACCACTCTCATCTAGTTCACCCCGCACTTCCTGAACTCTCTCTCTCTCTGTTCCCCAGTTTTCATGCTTGGCCTCTTCCCACACTGGGCGCAGTCCTGGGGGTCTCAGCTTCACCCCTGGCTGCAGTCACACCCTCACAAAGGCCCCACATCTTTGTAGACCCCCTGACTTCTCTGCAGAGTTCCAGGCTGCATTTCCAGTTGCCCCTGGACCTCTCTGCTTGGAAGACTCACAGATGCCTCAAAACCAGCCAACAGGAGTCCAAGCTCCTCTTGGCTTCATCTCAAACCCGCCCTGTCTGTGTTCCCTCCTGGGAAAGGCTCCCCTCCCCTCCCACCATCTGAGCTAGAATCCAGAAGTCCTTCTTGACTGCTTGCTGGCCCAGCACCACATCTCCCTCTGCTGCAGGGGCCCCTCCTCTCTCCATCCCTTGGCTCTCATCATCTCAGACCTTGACCACTTTGGAAAGCCCTGAACTGGTCCCTCTGCCTCAAGTCTGTGCCCCATCTTGCTGCACCCCTCCTTCCAACACCCATGTTTTAATCCATGCTGCAAACGGCCTCCGCCCAGCTTCCTTCTGATTGTGCAGGCGGGGCCCTTTGACTCCTCCGTGTAAAATCCTTCCTTGGCTCTCCATGACCTTCAGATACAATCTCCGCGTGCTGCAGGGCAACGAGCCCTCCCTATCTGCTTTGCCCCCGTGCAGACTTCTCGCACGTCCCTGCTGGCCTGGCCCAGGAGAAGGTATCAGGCTCCCTGTGCTCAGAGCCAGCTTAGGTTTTAACCCTTGATGTCACCTGCTGTCTGCCTGCCTCCGGCCCTGAGGTTGTGGAAGGTGCTCCCACTCTTCCCTGCACCACCTTGGGTTTGTCACTGTCAGAGGGGGACAATCTCCTCACTTCACAGATTCTGAGCTCTCGAGGGCCGGGTGCTTCTGATTTACCTTTGGAACTCCAATCAGGAGAGCATGCCCGGCTTACTTTCAATCCAGGTAAGTATATGGGAAATGGAGGAAATGACCACACCCTCCCATGTCCCTGCCTTGTGATTGAGGAAATGGCCACTCTCTCCCCTGTCCCTGCCATGTGATTAGAGGAGATGACCACTGCCTCCCTGTGTCCTGCCACATGACTGGAGGAAATGTCCACTCCCTCTCTGTGACCCACCATGTGACTCAAGGCTCCCCTGACAGGTACTAGCCCACCCTGTTGGCAGCTCCCTCTACCGTGGCTGACCCTGACTGCTGGAACTTCTCCTCAGAGGTTGAGTTCTGTCTCCCTGCCACTTGCCTTGATGTGTACAATGTCTACTCCTTTTCTTGATGGCCCTTCAGTGTCTCCTGGAGTTTTCTCCCCTCTGAACTCCCCATTGAACAAGGAGATGGCAGCCTGCTCGCTGGCCAGGAGCAAGTCCCGCCCCTCTCAGAACTCGAGTGTTTCTCCTCTATGTCATGGGCATGGTGCCTGACCTCTTCACCCAGTTTGACCTGGGCCATGTTTCTCACACCTGAATGTACACATGAATCCCTGGGCATCACATTCAAGTGCAGATTTGGGTGGAGTCTGGGAGTCTGCATTTCTAACAAGCACACTTGGGTGCCAGGGAGCTGGGGGATCTGCAATGTCCCCCTAGTTCTCTGTCCTTGAGGAACATCTCTGGCCACAATGTAGAGAGCCCTCTGCCCTTGTCTATGGTGTGCCACTACTTCTCCCTCCTTTCCCTCCCTCCCTTTCTTTCTTCCTTCCTTCCTTCCTTCCTCCCTTCATCAACAGTATCCTCTCAGACTCAGGCATGGGCCTTAGATCACGTTGGAAGAAGGAGGCATGGACAGGCTCTGTAGGTCGTGGAGGTCATGCTTATGTCCCTGAGCCAGGGACATTTGAACTAAGGGCTAAAGGAAGATTGTGGATCAGTTAGCACACAAGGAAAGAGAAGAGTACCCTGCAGAGGGTAGCATGAGGAAAGCACCCCCAGGACCCAGGACCTGCACAGGGCCAGTGTGACTGGAGGGGGTGGGCTGAGATGACAGCGAGGGCAGACCTGTGGTGGTGGGGATGGGGATCTTCGGGGTTTGTCTTTAGTTTAAGAGGAAGAAGAGGTGGAGGAGGGGGAGGAGGAGGAGAGAGAGAAAGAGAGACAGAGAGAGACAGATAGACGGTGAGAGAGAAGGAGAGACAAAGAGACGGTGAGAGAGAGAGAGAGACAGAGAGATGGAGAGATAGAGAGGGGGAGAGAGAGAGAGAGAGAGAGAGAGGGAGAGAGAGAAGGGAGGGAGAGAAGGAGTGGTGGAGACTGGCCAGATTTTCCGATGTGTGCTCACCTGGTAAGACTCTCCTGATGAGGGCCCCTGAGTCCTGACCTGGTGTGTGTATTTGGACTTTTATTTCCTGTCTTATCTACGCTGGCTGATTTGAATCCTCTGCATATCGACCTCCATAGGTTCACTGAGATCTCGTTGCCACCTGCGCCCTCCCTAAAGCAGGTGAGAGAACTGGGCCTTGCCCATTGTCTGTTGTCTCTGGGTGCCCATGGGCCCTGGCTTTGAGCCCGTGCCACCAGGAAGATCCCTGGGTCAGTCCGTCCAGCCATCCCCAGGCTCCCTGCCTTGGAGTGCTGGCCAGGCCCTCTCTCCTCACCGTCCCCCGGCCTCGCCTCCTCATAAATCTCCATGGGAGACTCGTGGGCATGAGGGTTCCCTCCAGGTGTGCTGTCTGGGAGGGTGGGGAGTAGAAGGGAGGGAGGTGGTGCTCAGAGCCCATCTGATGGGTCAGCCGGCTGTGACCCATCCTCACTCGAGCCCTGTGCCCCGAACAGCCCCCCACTCCCCCAAAGCCAGGAAAATGTTTCCCCTTCCACGTCAAGCAGAACTATCCAGTCTTTTTTTCAATATGTCTAAAACATTGTCACCAAGCTACTGATCTATAATTCCCACTCGTGAGGGTTTCTTCTAAAACCGAGAGGGAGCACTCCTACGAACAGATGCAGGTGAGACCCAGCTCCCGTGTGCACTGTAATTCCTGCCGTGAATGCTCCCTGGGTGTAAATAGCCAGCTCTCTGCTCCTTCTCCCACTAAAACCATTACTGTTCAAAGAGAGAAATTAAGTGATAATCAGAATTGTGTCTAAATTTAGCAGATAATTTTAGAGCTTTAATTGAACGTTTTAAAAATGACCTCTGCAATTTTGCTAGCAAAATGGATTCCTTCAAACAATGGTGATTTTAAGGAACAGGATTGATTTTGGCAAACCAGGTGAATTGACACCCTTAGGAAGCAGACGGCAGAGCGGGCAGATGCTCAGGCCTTACAAGGAGCTGCCCTCCCTGGGACAGGACAGGAGGGAGCGCCGTGCAGCTCCCCTGCCAGAGCGGAATCTGCCTCCCGTGAATCTGAGCTCAGCAGACAGTTCGACAGCGTCCCGCGCCAGGCCTGGCGCACATCTGTCTCCCGTCCAGCCCTGCAGCCCCACACTGTGGAGGCCAGCTGCCCAGAGCCCCTGTTCTCAGCTGTGGGCATGTGAATCTGCCATGTGCTCACAGATCTAAAAAAGAAGATCAGGCTGCTTTAACGTCTGTTAGAAGAGCCCACATTTTAAGATTAGGGGGCCGTGTATTGAAAAGAATGCAGCACTCACAGGCCAGGGCTTTTTCCAGGGTGCACTGCTGACTTACGGTCTTTTTACCTGTAGCTTTTGGAAACGGGACAAGCAGTCGAAGAAAGCAAAGGGTGCAGGTCTGGAAAACAGAACCCCAATCCTGTGCTTCTCTGAGAGTTCCAGCCAACGTGGGAGCCAGCTTCCATACTTCTGCCCTGAAAACATCCACGTATCGAGACAGAAACTGTTGTGACTGCTTGTGCCTTTCGTGGAGGAAAGGGAAGAAGCGGTGAGGGAGAGATCTGGTCCTGTCCAGCATCTGCACTTCAGCCCGGGATGCGCGGAAAGCAGGGGTGGAGTGCTGTTTGCGATCCCACGTGGTAATCTGTTGGCAAGAGCCAGCCCAGCACTGCAAAATGCTCAGCTTCCATTTGGGAGCGGGTGCAGTCTACTTCTGTGGTGTGCTCCGGCCCAGGCGGAGTCTCTGACTCCTGGCCTCTCCCCGCCTTTTCAAGCCACTGCCGCCTCCGGGGAAGTCAGAGGACAGGGCCTCGGGATGGGTCTCCGCCCTCCTGAACACAGGTGAGCAGCTTGAGAGGAGCCAGGGCCTCACCTTGGAGTCAGGTCCCCTCATCAGTCCTGAGAGCACGTGTTGGGCATTGTGGCCCCTCAGTTCTTACATGGAAGCCCCAAACACCAGGGCCCCAGAAGGTGACAGTGTTTGGGGACAGAGTCTTTAAAGGGCTGGTTAAGGTAAAATGAGGTCACTAGGGTGGGCCCTAATCCAGTAGGATTTGTGTCCTTATAAGAAGAGGAGATTAGGACACAGACACACACAGAGGGATGACCATGTCGGAACACAGGGAGAAGACGGCATCTACAAGCCAAGGAGGGAGGCCTCAGGAGGAACCAACCCTGCCGACCCCCTGATCTCAGACTTCCAGCCCCCAGAATTGTGAGAGAATCCATGTCTGTTGTTTCAGCCGCCTGTCGTGGGACTTTCTATGGCAGCCCCAGCTCGGGCCTCGGAGCTCCCGCCTCTGTCTGGATTCCTGACAATGGCAGTTTAGCAAGTAATGGCCCCGGGTTCCTCGACACTCTTCCAGGACTGGGGTCTGCTGCCTCTTGCCTCACCTCCAGGGGGCCTTGGGACCACTTTGACTGATAGAGGAAGGGGAAGTGATGCCAGTTGACCTTCCCAGAGGGGTGCTCTGCTGGGAGCTTGGGGGTGCTTGCATGAACACTCCCCCTGGGACCCAGCACTGGGATGGGAGGCACCTGGGTCACTGAGAGAGGCCACGTGTGGACACTCCGTCAACAGGCCCATGGAGTCTGACTCTTGAGTTATCCCAGCTCAGGTGCTCAACATGAGTAAAGAATTTTCCAGAAAATTCCAGCTCCCGGTCATTCCAGTCACTCCCAGCTATTTGAGTCTCCTCATAAGAGGCCCAGGATGTTGGGGAGCAGAGGCCAGCAACCCCTGCTGTGCCTGGTCCAAATTCCTGACCTGCAGAATCATGAGTTCAATAAATCGGTGCTTGCTTTTCACCAGGAATTCCGATGGGCTGTCATGCAGCAGTGGGTAACGGGGGCGCCAGTTACGAGGCCTAGTCACTCATTCATTCAGCAGGTTGCGTTGAGAAAATAGTATCTGCCAGAGGTTGCCCAAGGTGCGAGGTTGCAAAGCTGAATAGGTGCCGTTCCCTGTAGCACAGGGGACGGGGGGGTCTGTTCTCCAAGGTCTCTGGCTTGTGTCCATCATCTTCCCGGCACAGTCCGCTGGTGGGGGAGGGTGGAGCCCTCTCCCTTTTGGGCTCCTCATGCTCTGCTTGCACAACGTGGGCCGAGAGCATCAGGCAGCAAGTCCTCTCTGCCCCTCACCTGCTCTCCAGCAACCACACCGATGTGACCCTTGGATCTCTGGACACCTCCATCCACTGCCAACCTCCTGAAGATCTCCGGGCCTTGTGCCCGCACTCTGGGCTTGAACAATCC
Source organism: Tapirus indicus (assembly GCA_031878705.1). Taxonomy (NCBI): domain Eukaryota; kingdom Metazoa; phylum Chordata; class Mammalia; order Perissodactyla; family Tapiridae; genus Tapirus; species Tapirus indicus. Next base: position 2,377,235 of record CM062923.1, on the reverse strand, counting down.
CATCCCGGTTTTATTAGTGCCACAGGTGGGAGTCTCATCCCCACACTGTCAGCAGAGCAGTGAGGGGGTTTGGGGCTCTGACTGTGAGGAGGAGGGGGGCTGTCACCTCTGTAAGGGGTAAATGAGGGTCGTGGAGAATACAGGGGGGAGTCGGGGAGATGGAAGTGCTCCGGGTCCCTGGTAAAGAACTGAGCGTCACTCTGAGTGGAGGGGGTAGCATATCCGCCTCTCTGCCCGACTGGAGCTTCCGGCTGGAGAAGGAAGCCCATGGGGTGCTGGTTGCATTATGAGGGTGTCGTGGGGCTGCTCAGAGATGTGGCTGGACTCGGTGGGGATGGGGAGGTGAGAGCTACTCTGGAGATGGAATCACCATAATTTGTTCCCAGCACAGCTTCGGGGTGTGAAGAGAGTAGGGGAGAGTGACCCCAGACTTGGTAAACAGAGAGACCAAAGAAGACATGTTTTTTGAGGTGTGAGAGTGGGCAAAATGGGGATTCCCTTTTGGGCGTGTTATGCTTGAGATGTCCTTGAGACCCTTAAATCGGATATTAAGTTGGTTTGGGGTATTTGCGCCTGGAGCTCAGGGGAGCGTTCTAAACTGGAGAAAGGTGGGTATCCTCGGCTTAGGGTCCTATTAGGGTACACGGTGGCCACTGAGAGTCACTGGGGAGAAGTGACAAAGATGGACCGATGCCCCATGGTACTTCTCACAGTCTGCGGCTTTATCTCTGTGTTATTGCCCCATGGCTGCTATCTCAAGTGGACACACGCTGGGGGGCTTAAAACAACAATGTGTACTCCCTCACAGTCTGGAGGCCAGAGTCCAAGACGAAGGTGTGGTGGGGCCACGCTCCCTCCGGAGGCTCCAGGGGAGGTCCTTCCTGCCTCTCCCAGCTTCTGGGGGCTCCAGGCATCCTTGGCTCGTAGCCCCATCACCCCAATCTCCGCCTGCTTCTCACATCGCCTTCTCCTCTTGCGTCCGGTCTCCCTCTGCTTCTCTCTCCTAAGGACACTTGTGACTGGATTTAGGGCCTACCCTCCTAATCTAGGATAACCCCACGTCGAGGCCCTTGGTCACGCCTGCAAAGACCCTTTCTCCTTATGCGGTCATATCCACAGGTTCTGGGATTGGGGCCTGCTCTCTTTGGGAGCCATTATTCAGCCCACCCCATAAAAGGAGGCCTGGGGAGGCAGTTCTTTAAAACAAAAAGTTTCGTCTTGGGGTAAGAGTGCATCTTGGAATTGTGTTCCTAGACTGATGGAGTTGGGCTGTCTTGGTTACCAGAGCCTCAGTTTACTCATCCATGCAACGGGGATGATGCTGTCCCTCACTCCCGGCCTGTTGCTGGGTTTTACGAGAGCCTGTGTGCAAGGTGTTGGGTAGATGCCAGAACCACGTGATGCCGCACAGATCTCAGCCTCTCCTCTCGTCGGCTGGAACTTGAGGTGTTCCCTGCCCCTTGAGTCTCTCCTTAGACATGACCTGACTGGTCTAGCTCTGTCTCCTGTCAACCATAGATTCAGGCTGGGATCTTTTCTGGAGAGACTTAGAGCAATGGAAAGCAGATGAGGGCGAACCCGCCCAGGGTGCCTGAGGTGACCTCTGGCCTCCCACCAGGGCCCCGCTTGGGCGTGGAAGGGGCTGGAGATGTGGGCCCAGGCCGCGCCCTGAGCAGCTGCGGGAGAGGATGGCCTGCTGGCTCCCTGTGCTGATGAGCCTGCGGCTGGGCTGCCGGGAGCTGGCAGGCTGGTCCTCCTGGGGGAGGGAGAGCTGTGAAGCCGCCCTGAGCCAAGCCGGCTTTCTGTTCTCATCTTCCCATGGCAACGAGGGAGAGGGGGCCGGGATGTGGCAACTCCCCGGGAAGCGTGGGCGCCGCTGTCTGCAGGCAGCCGGCTAGAAGTAAAAACCCAAGATTGGCAGCCCTGATTGCAGCCCGAGCTTGACGCGTGCCCATCACGGCATTACGGGAAGCACCTGTCCTCGGGTCCCCTGGGGCTGCGCGGTCTGCCCGATATCACAGAAGAGGAAACCGAAACAGGGAGGCCAAGCAACTTGCCCACAGGCACACAGCTGGTTAGGAGGAGATGGGGGCTGACACAGAGGGCTTCTGGCTGGTGGGTGACCAGCTCTCAGGGACCCCGCAGTGTTCCTGCAGGTCCCCGGGTTTGAGTTTCGGTTGGCTATGCCAAGGGGCCTCGTTGAAATGAAGGGTGGGGCTGGGCTCAGCCTGATACTGAGAAAGGAGGATGGGTGCCACACCATTTTAGGAAACCCAGGAATTCTGAGGACATCTGCCCGCCCCATGTTCATTTTGGGTTCTGCCAGTACATCTTTTACCAGGAGCTATGAAAATGAGTGAACGGTCTGTTCAGAGGGCGTTTAAAACACTCGCAGTGTAGGAAATCACAGCTGAAAGGAAGGGAGGAGAGAGGAAAGAATATGGAAAAACAGAGACGGCAGAGCCTTTGTGGTGGCAGCTAACTTTAGGTCCCGTTCTACTGCTGGGCCATCCCTCCTGACTGGCCACCTGTGGCTGACAAACCCCAGTGGGAGCCCGGGTCCCCTGCTGACCACCCCAGATGGAGCAGCTCTCAGCCACAGAGGCTCCATTTGTCGACCCCAAATAAGCTTCCATGCTTTTTCCACCCAGATTCCTAATTCCATTCACTTGGGCTCCACAGAGAAATTATTTTCCGTCTTTCCAGCAACGGCACCTCGGATACGGGGGACGCCTCACGGCCGCCCTGTGAGCCTTCCCTGCCGAGCGCGGCCGGGGGTGGGGACCGCTCTCCCCTTGGACCTGGGAGCCAGGGGCCGACTCCAAGGTCTGGGTGCTTTCTGGGGTGTCCTACTTGCCTCTCAGGCTCAAGGTAACCCAGAAGATTGTCATTGGTGGTCAGGTGAGTGTCCCCCATGCAGGACGTGGCCTCCAGGGATGCCAAAGAAGCTTTATTGAGGGAAGGAAATGCCTAGAATGTGAGATGTTATGTCAAGAAGAGAACCGGGTGATTTGGAGACACAGGGGCTCCGGGTTGGGCTGCGGGGAAGGACGGGGCATCCTGCCTCCCTCCAGGTCACTCAGGATGCACGCGGCAGGCGGTGTTTGTGAAAGGGGCGCTCCGCTTCTGCTCAAGTATGGTCAGCTGGGGATGGATGAGTCGTGAGCCGCACTGCCACTGGCCGGCGGCTCTAGTTTTAGGGTCATGTTAACATGTGGCTGAAGTCGGCTTGCCCACGGGCGTCTGGGGGCCTTCCCTCGTGGGGTGGCACTGGCTCAGCCCTGGGCCTCACTGGCCTGCTGACGGGCCTGCCCTGGGAGCGATGCTCCTCCTGTGGGGTCCGGGGTCCCGTCTGGGCTCAGTCAGTGGGGCTGCAGGGAGGCCGTTCCAGCCAAAGGCAGGAAACGCAGGTGCACTGAGAGCCCACTGCACGCTAAGCTTCGTTCCTCCTTATTTTAGAGAAGATTTCATCCCACTTGATCTTTCAGCCTGTCCCTGCTTCATGAAATGCACCTGAGTTTGTAATCATCTGAAGCCTGAAGACTGGATAGGTTTTTCTTAAAACTCCATCTGCTTTTTAATTAGCGAAGATTCCTCCAAGATTTTCACACGTATGGCTCATTGATCTCCGTTTTTGGTGTGTAATTTTGCTTGTGTGCGAGTGCAGGCACTCTGGCTGGGAGGGGTGCGGGGCTGGGCCTGCAGGCCAGTGGGAATCATTGTGGGTCTCCATTGCTCACCAGAACTCTGCCAAATGGGTTCAGCTCCCGCGTTTACATCGGCAGGCACAAAGCCTCACTGGTTTCCACATCCATCTTTCCCCACTAGGCTGCACGGTTGCCATCAGAGTGCACCGGCCAAGAGGGGGTGAGGTCGGGTCATGGGAGGTGGGTCTGGACCAGGACAGTGTCAGCTCCGCCCCTCACCCTTCAGGATGTCCTCTTGCAGGAGGACCCCAGGCCTCCCCCCGGCCCGTCAGGCAAGCACTACGACTCCCCAGTGACGGAGGGGACAAGGGCACAGTCTCACTAGCTGCGTGTTTTTGATAGTTTTTAAGTTAATATTTACTTAAAGTAATATGTAGGGATAGTTTAGAAAATCAGTTGTACATGTTGGGAAAATGTCGGTTCCCACTCCTGGAGCCACCTGGGCAGGAATGTCTCAGGGACACCTTCCCGAGCTCTGTCCCCCTTGCTCGCCCCTCTCTGAAGATTTATTCACTTATGGCTTTGCGACGAGGCTTGGGGCACGTGTGCCTCCACCCTGCCCTCGTCTTCCCTCCCGGGACCCAGTCTCCTTCAGGAAGCACACGTTTTGGTGGGTTTCTGCGTGCCATGAGTTTTATAGGAGCAGGTCACCCTGCGGGGCGGGGGTCTCCCAGGCTGCTCCTCTAAGTCTGGGACCCAGAATCAGAAGCCCATTGTCCCCTCCTGGTCCTCTTCCTTCAGCCTGTCCCATGTCAGCACTCTGGGAGGGAGGGTGCTGTGTCCTGGGCTTCCTCAAGCAGCCCTCAAGGTGTCAAATGGTTTCTCACAAAAACAGCAGTTCCTATGCCTCTTCATTTCCGGCCTCTTTTAGACTTTTTTTTTTTTTTGGTATTTATGTTCTACTAACATGCTCTTGGTCATTAGACGTCATCGAATGAGAACTGTCCCTGGACGGACCGCCTGGTAGAGGAGGGCTTGCTCCCCACACGCCTCCTCTCTCCCTGTCAACGTGGTGATGTGCGGTTAGTTGATGACTTCAGTCAAAAACCCTGTGACTGTCATCCCTTGAGCTCAAGATGCTGTCTGGCACGCCCCGTCCTGTGCGGCTCTGTGTGCCCGTGCAGTGTCATCTACTGGCTGAGTTTATGGAGATGGATCTGCTGCTGAGTTGGCCATCCTGGGAGGACACTCCCAAATGCCAGTCCTTTTTCTAGAAAGGTCCTTTTTCTGAGAACATCTAATTTCTTTGGGGATTGGCTTTGCATGGTGCCTGGGAGGGTTAATGGGGTACAGGGCTGTTCTGGATGCTGATTTTCACCTGCCCCCCATCCCAGCCCGGAACCTCACTCCAGCCCTCCGCTCTGCTGGTGTTTCTGAGGCCAGAGCCCCCGCCTCAGGTCCTTCAGAGGGTCTCCGGAAGGCCAGTATGTGGAGCAGGTGGAGGGAGTTGTGGGAAAGAAGCAATCCCCTAGTGGGGCCAGACGAAGACTTCGGGTCTGGAGCTCTGCTCTGGCATCGCTGTTTCTGCTTCCTCATTGCACCTTCCCTCCCAAGCGGCTCCTTCCGCTTCTGGCCCAGCTTTCCACCGGACTGTCATGTCAACATACCATTGGCCTCCGTGTTGTCAGTCCCAATGTCGTGTCTATTCTACTCAACATTTCAGCGTCATCCTCCCTTCAGAACATGCACAGGCACACACACATGCTTGAACATTCAAAAGGTTGTACAAATGAACCGTCTTCCTCTCCCTTCCGTGAGCCTCCCTCCTGACCCCAGCTCTGGGCAACCGTTCCCACCAAGTTCTGCTCCATGCATCCAGGCACAGGCCACGCTCATGTTAGCATGTGTATCTGCATAACCTTTTCTTATTTTCTACAAATCATTGCATAGTAGAGACATGAACTTATCCTGAAATTTTTAAAATTTAAAAGTATCTCAGTGATTGATCCATGTAAGTGTAGATAAAACTGCCTCATACTTTAATTGTTGGGTAAACTTCCACTGTGGGACTGTCCCACCACTGACCTGACAGTCCCCTGTGGGTGGGCGGGCAGTGGGTTCCAACTCTGCTACCACAGACAGTGCTGTGGTGCACGTGCTTGCACAAGTCATTTCTCCTACATGGAGCATATCTGCTGCTCAGATTCTCAGACGTGCCGTTGTTGAAGCAAAAGAGATGTTCACTTTAAATGTTTATGAATATTGCCAAACTGCTTTGTGAATTTGCACCCTCACTGGGAAAGTAGGCAGGTCCCATTTTTTCTCATTTTTCGATCCATAATGAGCGTGATAGATCGTTTCAGTCCTCATCCATTTCTCCCCCTCTAGCGTGCCTTCCTTCCGCAGAAGCTGGAAAATAAAAACTGCATTTCCCCAAATCCCTCGCAGCTGGGTTTCCAGACGCAGGGTGGGTCTGACAGTTTGTTGCTTGTGAGAGTTGGAGGGAGAAGGGTGAGAGGCGCCTCCCTGCTGCTTGGCTGGTTTCTGCAGGGGCCCGGGCAGCAGGTGTGTGGGTTTGTGCACTCCCACTCTGTGTCCAGTCGCTGGTCCTCTGTGGCAGTGGCAGCAGCAGCCTCCCAGATGGGCACGGCAGCTCCAGGGACCAGTTTCGAGGCCATGCTCTGGTGGATGTTCCTGGAGGTCCAGCCCGCAGGCCGATTCTCCAGGTCCAGTCATATCGTGAGCCCCTCCTTCTCTGCTGTAACCCCCTTCCTCAAATTGCTGATGTGGAGTATGTCCTGCAGCTGAACCCTGGTTAGTATCACACAGTCACCACCTGTGTGTGTGAGCATGTGTCACGTATATTCTGATTTTTTATAACGGCTTTATTGAGGTATTATCCACACACCATAATATTCACCTTTATACAGTTCAGTGGTTTTTAGCATATTCGTAGGGTTGTGAAATCCTACCACAATCTTATTTTAGAATCTTTTCATCGCCTGCAGAAGAAAGCCCGCACTCATAACAGCCACTCCTCATCTTCCCCCGCCACCCCTGGCAACCGCTGATCTGCTCTCTGTCTCTGTGGCTTTGCCTGTTCTGGACATTTCACATAAATGGGATCGTATAACGTGTGGTGTTTTGTGCTGGTTTCTCACTCAGCATGATGTTTCCACGGTCATCCATGCTGCAGTGGATAGCCCTTCATTCCTTTTTATCCGAACCACATTCCATCGCGTGGATAGACCCCATCCTGTTTATCCACTCATAGGGTGATGGACATTTGGGTTGTTTCCACTTGTTGCCTATTATGAACAATGCTGCTGTGAACATTCATGGATGAGTTTTTGCGTGGACAAATGTTTTCATTTCTCTTGGGTATACACCTAGGTGTGGAATTGTGGGGTCATATGGCAACTAAGTTGAATCATTTGAAGAACCCACCAGACGGGTTTCCAAAGCAGCTGCACAATGTCACATCCTCAACAGCCCTGTATGAGGGTTCTGATTTCTCCACATCCTCACCAACACTTGTTATTGTCTGTCTTTTATTAGAACCGTGCTGGTGGAGTGAAGAGTTACCTCACTGTGGTTTGATTCGCATTTCCATAGTCACTAATGATTTTGAGTATCTTTTCTTCTGCTTGCTTGAAACGTATATATCTTCTTTGGAAAAATGTCTATTCAAATCCCTTGTCCATTTTTCAATTGGGCTATCCATCATTTTATTGTTGAATTGCATTCTCATTTTTATAAGGTGTATATTTCTTTTCTAGTAGTTACTCTTTAATGTAACTTAATAGAAAATACTTATCTTCTATTTCTTTGATCAAATCCACTGACTCCTACTACAAGCAATGAAATGATTACTGTATATTTTCAAAAAATTTTTCTTCCCTTCTACCTCTTATCATTGCCACATTTTTATTTACTTGTTTCTCTTGGTATTTAGTTTTATATCTTTAAATATACTTTTGTCTCTGTTACTGGATTTATCTACTCTAAGTGATAACTTCTGACTCTCCATCTATCACAAAATAAAACAAAACAAAAGAGAAAATCAGTGTACCTACTCCTCCAGCCATAAGCCATATTAGATAACCTGATTTGTCTTTTCATATTTTTCTCCCATATAATACATATACACAGACAACATATTTTTCATGATTTATTTATGAAAATAGTATCATTAATACATAGTTTTGATCTCTTGTTTTCTCCCTCAAAATAATTTCTGGAAATCCTTTCACATTATCGAGAACAGCTAATTATTTTTAATGGCTGTATAGTGGTGAGGGTGCAGGCGTGCTCTGTAGTTCCAGCTTCTCTCTAATCAGTGAACATTCACTTTACTGCTCATTCTTGGTGAAAACAACCATAATGAGAACCTTCACACATTACTAAATCATTTGACAAATATTTCTGCCTGGATGTGTCCTTATATGGTGGTCCTTTTATTTCTATTGACATTTTTGAGGGAGTCCTCATAAATAGTATCTTTCTTCCTCATCTAGATGCTAAACACATTGAAAACATAAGAAAATAATTATGGAGATAAAAATCACCTTTATTATTACCTGTGGGGATGTGGCATTAGATCCCTACCAAGGTGGGCTTCACCTGGAGACCAGCAATCAGGCCGCATCCGGGTCCCATCATGGCCGCAGGGCCCTCACCTGGGCGGTGGGTGGGGGGCCCCGGAGCAGCCTCGCTCCTATGAGGAGGGATAGAGCCGAGCCCAGCGTGTCTGGTTATTCGTCCCCATGTCCTGGAGCTGTCTCCTCAGGCTGCAGGGCTAGAGAACAAGAGTCTGGAGGGCACAGAGCGTGCTCAGGGCACACCTCTCCACGTGGACAGCTGTGAGCTGTGAAACATGATCTCCCTTTGCGTTGTCCCTGGGAGAGAGTCCCAACGAGGAATTGCAGGGCATGGAGCGAGTATTTGTGTGGCCGAGCCACACGGTCTCCACCAGCCACGCTGTGTCCGTCACAGTGAGGACTGCGCTCCCCCAGGTTGGCTTGTGATGGGTGTGAGGTGGTGTCTCCTTGTCACCTCCACTGGACATTTTCTGAGATGCTGGTGGCCTTGGAGCCTTTCTCTCCTTGAGGAGGCCCCTTGCCTGGCTCCTGGCTGTGCGCCTCCCAGCCGGCCGTCCCTCATGGGCTGGTCCTTTTCAGTCTCCCTGTTGCTTTCTCCCCTGCTCGACCTTGAACATTGGAGGTCCCTGAGCCCTGTCCCCAGCACCCTCTCATTTCTTTTCACAAACTATCCTTGGCAGCTCATCCTGTCCATGGCTTTGCATGCTCTGATGACCTCTGGTCCAACCTCCCTGCTCAACGCTCAGTTGGCTCCTGGGCATCTCCACGTGGGCTCTGACAGGCATTTCAGTCCCACTTGGCCAGGATAGAATTCTTATTCTTTCTCCAAGCAGCGTGTCCCGCAGTCTTCTCAGTCTTAGCAACTGGCACCCTGGTCCATCCAGTTTCTGAAGCCAAAATACTGTTTTCTGAGATGCCTCCCTTGCCTTCTCATGCCATTTCACAGGGAGATCTGCTGACTTCCTTCCGGAATGCCTCAAAAACCCATTTCCTCTCTCAAATGCCTCCACCACCGTAGAAGTCTAAGTCACTGTCACAAGACCCCAGGACTATTATAAATGCCTCCAAATTGCTTGTTCCTTGACCTTCCTTCTGGCTGTCAGAGTGTCTGCCTCCTCGTCCAGAAGCTGAGAGTGTGGCTACTGTGCCAGCCCTGAAGGCAGAGCACGCTTCCCTCGGTCAGAGGTCTCAGCCTGCACCTCGGGGGCCAGGGGTTGGGGGGTGGGGTGGGAGCAGCAAGGTGGAGCCGGGCACAGTCCTGGCTTAGCTGCTTAGAGCCTGGCTTTGAGGCTCTTGGTAATAATCAGTTACCCTGATTCTTTCAGTGAGTACTTTTCCAGACTGCAGCAACTGGAGTTCTGGGCTGTTCACCATCGGAGCCCCAGGACGTCCTGATGTACCCACTGCACTCTCGCCCCCACACTCCATTCTCAGACGACGGCCAAAGGGATCATTTTACAACATAGTGCGGCCACATGATCACCGTTCTCTCCCATTTAGTATAAAATTTGGCCTGCTCACCCTAGTTTACAAAGCCCGCATGGCCTGGTCTCACCTGTGGCTCTGCGCATGGTCACCTTCTTGAAAGTTCCTTATGCATTTAGCAAAAATGCATTGAAATCCTCCTGGATGCTGGGCCCTATAGGAGGCCCCTCCAACCCACTGGGCATGTTCTTGCTTCATGTTCTTGGGCCTTTGCTTCATGCTCCTGCGTCCTGAATTTCTCTCCTCTCTGATCCCCACACCACTGGCTTCTTCCTTCCGACTGATCTTGACCCAAATGTCCCCTTCACGGAGAGGGGTTTCTGACCATTGATCTAAAATAAACACCAAGACGGCCCCCCTAGGGCCCGGGTCCCAGTCCTGCTCTGGCAGACTCTGGTGTGTCCACTTTCTGCCCTGAACCTCTGTTTCCTGGGCATCCCTCTCTTTGCATTCTCTACTAAGCATTAACACCATCCATGCTTTTCTCATCCTGGCTTATATAAGTATTAATTTGCTTGTTTATTACCTAATTTTGCCAACTAGGATCTAAGCTCGGTGACAGTGGGACCTATCTGTGCTCACCAAGCCATGGTCAGCACGGAGACCAGTGTCCAGAAGACCACAGGGGTGGTTTCTGCAAGAATCCCTCTGCATTCTTCCCGTGCCTCCTCCAGCATCTCCCACCTGCTGCCTCCACGGCCTCCGGGGCAGACGCGCTGGGCTCGGTTGGCGTCTCTATCTTGTCTCTGGCGTTTAGCATTCCTTCTCCTTTCTCCTGCCAGTCAGCCAAACCTCCTCCACTGGTCTGCGTCTTTGAGAAATTCCTTGAGCTCTCTTGTCCACTGATGTCTCTCTCTTCCTCCCTTCCCTTTGTGTTATCACTTTATGCTTTTTAAAAAATTCCTTTATGATTTCAGTGAGGTTTTGAGAAAGAAAGGGGATAAATGCCTCTGGCCTCTTCCTTGTCAAACTGGATCCTAATGACTTTGTTAGTGGGAGATAGAGGTTCAAAGGTGGGAGTGAAGGCCCTGGTCCTACGGCCAGAGCAGGACTGGGGCTTGGGTCTCTGGAGTCCTTGTCACTGTCACCACCCCCACACTCCCACTTTAGGTTATGTTCTGGATAATGTTCTAGAGTCTCCTGTTCCATGCACACTCCTTGAGGCCACGGAGGTGACAGAACTCGTCCCCAGTGCAGCCAGTAATTCCTTCCTCCAAGGAAAGTTCCCGCACTCGGCGGCTCCATGGACCAGCTGGCAGGTCTGGGCAGGGTGAGAGGGCAAACACGGAGCCCCAGAAACGGCCCCTTCTCACGTGCTTTCAAGTCTTAGTTCCCCCACCCACTAGCTACTTGGAAATGGGAACTGAGGTCAGATGTGCTTTGAAGATATCGAAGTGTCATTGTTGCTATTCGGTTATAAACTCGGCATGTTGGGAAGAAAGGAAGTATTGAAAGGGTGAGTTTCACTTCCCGAGAATCTATCGTGGAAATCTAACATCAGCCTGTGCATGTTCCTGATTCTCCAGCAGTGTAGAGGGTGCTCCTGGCTCCAAGGACTCAGGTCAGGCCCACTGGTAGCTGGACTGCTTTCCCAATGGTTTTCAGTTACCTTAGTTTAGAAGCTGGAGTGTAGGGCATTACCTGGGACCCTGTGGGAGGAGCACTCTCTCCCCACTTCCCTGTTCTCTGATGTAGCTGGTCCTCGGCTCTGTCTTAGAGGAAGCCTGAGGCTCTGTTCTCAACCTTCTTTCCACCTGGGATGCAGCTGCAGGGAGCAGGTGGCACAGCCTGTGTGTTTGCTTCCCAAGGTCACTGGGGTGGCCACAGGTGCCACAGGAAGCCATGGCCATCCAGGGCCCTGTGCACACCCACCTCCCCTGACCTTGACCAGGGTCATGTTGTACTAGAAAGTCACACCAGTGGAGCTTTGCTAATAGCTAATAAAGAGGATTGAGAAGTCACTTTGGCAGCATCATGCTGAGTCCTGCTTGGTGAATAATCACTTCCCTCCAGTATGGGAAACGGATCAACCCATTTAATCCCTGGAGCCCCATTCACCAGGCTTAGGTCTGGGTACAGGTTGGCCCTTGATTCTTACTTGGATGTAGAAGAGAAGGTCATTTTCTTATGGTTAGTCATACTCTTGTAGATGAAATAATCAAAAGACTTCTTTGGAATAAAATTCCTACAAAATTGAAATTGAGTGTAACAAAAACACATTGGAAGACCTGAGCAGGCAAATTCTACTCTTGTGAAGGTGGCAGCACCTGGTGTCCAGCAGCAGCACTCAATCTCCATCAGCATCACCCAGCCATCCATCAGCAGCACCCAGTCTCTATCAGCAGCACTCAGTCTCCCTCAGCAGCACTCAGTCCCCATCACCAGCACCCAATCTCCCATCAGTAGCACCCAGTCTCCATCAGCAGCACTCAGTCTTCCATTAGCAGCACCCAGTCTCCTTCAGGAGCACCCAGCTATCCATCAGCAGCACCCAGTCTTCCATCAGCAGCACCCAGTCTCCATCAGCAGCACCCAGTCTTCCATCAGGAGCACCCAGTCTTCCATCAGCAGCACCCAGTCTCCATCAGCAGCACTCAGTCTCCATCAGCAGCACCCAGTCTCCATCAGCAGCACTCAGTCTCCATCAGCAGCACACAGTCTTCCATCAATAGCATCCAGTCTCCATCAGCAGCACCCAGTCATCCATCAGTAACAGCCAGTCTCCATCAGCAGCACCCAGTCATCCATCAGTAACACCCAGTCTCCATCAGCAGCACCCAGTCATCCATCAGTAACACCCAGTCTCCATCAGCAGCACCCAGTCATCCATCAGTAGCACCCAGTCTCCATCAGCAGCATCCAGTCATCCATCAGCAGCACCCAGTCTCTATCAGGAGCACTCAGTCTCCATCAGCAGCACACAGTCTCCATCAGCAGCACCCAGTCATCCATCAGTAACACCCAGTCATCCACCAGCAGCACTCAGTCTTCCATCAGTAGCACCCAGTCTCCATCAGCAGCACCCAGTCATCCCTCAGCAGCACCCAGTCTCCATCAGCAGCACTCAGTCATCCATCAGTAGCACACAGTCATCCATCAGTAGCACACAGTCTTCCATCAGTAGCACCCAGTCTCTATCAGGAGCACCCAGTCTTCCATCAGCAGCACCCAGTCTCTATCAGGAGCACCCAGTCATCCCTCAGCAGCACCGAATCTCCATCAGCAGCACCCAGTCTCCATCAGGAGCACCCAGTCTTCCATTAGCAGCACCCAGTCTCCATCAGGAGCACCCAGTCTCCATCAGGAGGACCCAGTCTTCCATCAAGAGCACCCAGTCTCCATCAGCAGCACCCAGTCATCCATCAGGAGCACCCAGTCATCCATCAGGAGCACCCAGTCATCCATCAGCAGCACCCCGTCACCCATCAGTAGCACACAGTCATCCATCAGTAGCACACAGTCTTCCATCAATAGCACCCAGTCTCCATCAGGAGCACCCAATCATCCCTCAGCAGCACCCAGTCATCCATCAGTAGCACCCAGTCTCTATCAGGAGCACCCAGTCTCCATCAGGAGGACCCAGTCTTCCATCAGGAGCACCCAGTCTCCATCAGCAGCACCCAGTCATCCATCAGCAGCACCCAGTCATCCATCAGGAGCACCCAGTCATCCCTCAGCAGCACCCAGTCTCCATCAGCAGCACCCAGTCTCCATCAGGAGCACCCAGTCTTCCATCAGCAGCACCCAGTCTCCATCAGGAGCACCCAATCATCCCTCAGCAGCACCCAGTCATCCATCAGTAGCACCCAGTCTCTATCAGGAGCACCCAGTCATCCCTCAGCAGCACCCAGTCTCTATCAGGAGCACCCAGTCATCCAAGAGTAGCACCCTGTCATCCCTCAGCAGCACTCAGTCTCCATCAGTAGCACTCAGTCTCTATCAGGAGCACTCAGTCTCCATCAGCAGCACACAGTCTCCCTCAGCAGCACCCAGTCATCCCTCAGCAGCACCCAGTCATCCATCACTAGCACCCAGTCTCTATCAGGAGCACCCAGTCATCCCTCAGCAGCACACAGTCTCCATCAGCAGCACCCAGTCATCCATCAGTAACACCCAGTCTCCATCAGCAGCACCCAGTCTCCATCAGGAGCACCCAGTCTTCCATCAGGAGCACCCAGTCTTCCATCAGCAGCACCCAGTCTCCATCAGCAGCACCCAGTCTTCCATCAGGAGCACCCAGTCTTCCATCAGCAGCACCCAGTCTCCATCAGCAGCACCTAGTCTCCATCAGCAGCACCCAGTCTCCATCAGGAGCACCCAGTCTTCCATCAGCAGCACCCAGTCATCCCTCAGCAGCACCCAGTCTTCCATCAGCAGCACCCAGTCATCCATCAGGAGCACCCAGTCTTCCATCAGCAGCACCCAGTCTCCATCAGTAGCACCCAGTCTCTATCAGGAGCACCCAGTCTCCATCAGGAGCACTCAGTCTCCATCAGCAGCACCCAGTCTCTATCAGGAGCACCCAGTCATCCATCAGTGGCACCCAGTGTCCATCAGCAGCACCCAGTCTCCATCAGCAGCACCCAGTCTCTATCAGGAGCACCCAGTCATCCATCAGGAGCACCCAGTCTCCATCAGGAGCACCCAGTCATCCATCAGGAGCACCCAGTCTCCATCAGGAACACCCAGTCTCCATCAGCAGCACCCAGTCATCCATCAGCAGCACCCAGTCTCCCTCAGCAGCACCCAGTCTCCGTCAGGAGCACCCAGTCTCCACCAGCAGCACCCAGTCTCCACCAGCAGCACCCAGTCATCCCTCAGCAGCACCCAGTCTCTGTCAGACTACGATGGACAATAGTTGAACTGAAGAGTCGCTGAAACAGAGACTCTGGTTATTCTTCATTAGAGCGCACACTTCCACTTCTAATGTTGAAAGTAGTCAAAATATTTGAAAGAGGGATGTTTCATTTGGAGATTGGAAGTGTTTGGAAGTCATGGACACTGTCTCCCGCTAAGACTGCCTGAGGACGAGAGGCAGGAGGGCAGGAAGCCCAGTGGGGAGGCCTCAGAAGGCTGATCAGTCGGGGTGGAAGGTGTTTCAGCTCCAGAGCTGCGAGGAGGAGGGGGCTGTCCCGGGAGTATTGTGGGCGAAGTGGGGCCCTTTCAGGGGTCCTGCAGCAGACAGTGACATTGCAGAAGGTGGTTTCCAGTGCCCCTTCTAACCCTGAAATTAGTAATAACAGATCCCCTCTGGAGCTTGGCCTCAAATCAGACGCGTAGGATCCCCACCCACTCCTGACCTCTGAGCAGTGACAGAGAATAAGGCGCCTCGTGAGCATCTCCTCGAAGGGCTGGGTAGTTAATAACACGGTGTAGGTCTCTCACCCTCCACTCTATCAAAACCACTGCAAGCAGAAGTTTATTTTATAATTCTTTTTTTGTCCCATATGACCTTGATGAGTGTTGTGTGCCAAAGAGGGAATACAACGAGAACTGGGCTTTTGATCATTTTTGGAGTCTGTTGTCACAATCAGTTGAGATTCGTGAGCACAGAGGAAGGTGTGCATTTGTCTTTACATCTCCAGCTCCGGACAGAGGGCCTGTCAGCTAGTGGTTGTTAGCCAATATTTCTTAAATCCGGACTGGAGCGGTTCTGACCACAGGCTGGGGTTTGGGAGTTTCCAGCCTCAGAGTCACAGCGTCCGTATTTGGCAGGTCTTGGATTGAACCCAGTAATGCCTAACTCCCCGGCTATGCTGTCTTTCATCATACTGGGCTGTCTATGTGTAACTAGAGCCTGATTTTATTTGTCCTAAAACAACTTCGTTTGGGTTTCAAAGAACGCTTCCCCGTCCTGGAGTGTTGATGGTCTGAGTAATTTACTCAGCTTGAACATACTCCCTCTCTCTTTATCTGCCTAACAATTTTAAGACCCTTAGATAGGGAGTGGATTCTGTTCAATTTAATTCAGTTCAAATTAACAACTGGCCACATATTAGTCATGATTCCTGGGTGATAAATTAGTCCCAAACTTAGTGGCTTAAAAGAAAAAGCTTGTAGCATCTCCCAGTTTCTGTGGGTTAGGAATCCAGGTGCTGCCCAGCTGCTCCTCTCTCGGGGTCTCTGTGGGTTACAGGCAGGATGGCAGCCGGCTGCAGGCATCTTGGGCAGGGCTGAGGGACTCCCTCATGGGACTGGGGCAGGCCTCCGGCCAGGCTGGCCGCTGCCTGGGCTCCTGAGTCCCTCACTGTGTGAGCCTCTCCATAGGCTGCTCACAAGACGGCTTCCCTGGGGCCAGGGCTCTGAGAGCCACAGGGAGCTGGCAAGAAGGACCAGAGTCATCATCTTTTGTGACCTAACCTCAGAAGTGATGTCCAATCACTTTTTGCTCTGTTCTAGACAATAGAAACGAGTCAGTAGGTTCCGCCTGCAGGCAGGCCAGGGGATCACGTAGGGTGCAAACGCCAGGAGCTGTTAGAGGCAAATTAGAGGCTGTCCACTGGCACCCTGCCAGCCCTGGGGGTTCTAAGATGAGTAAGATTCGGTTCCTGGCCTCAAGGACATTATAATTTAGTATGAGAAGCAGACATATAAACAGATTCATTTTGGTATAGTATTTAAGTCAATAATACAAATATTTTAAGAGGTATAATGGTAGCTCAGAGAAAGAATGATTCAACTCTTTTGACAAAGGGTGGAGAGAGAGAAGGCTAGGAAGGCTTCCTGGAGGAGGTGAAGCATGAACTGATATTTGAAGAACACATACCCCTCCCCAATCCCGGCCAGAGGTAAGTAGGACCAAGTTGTGTTTAGAACTGGCTCAGCTGGCAGTCCCAGAGTTTATGGTGCTCCTTTCCCTCTGGGAAATGTCTGCATTTCCAATCAATATGCCCCCGAGTAGTGGTTGAGAATGAGCACAACAGAGTGTCATGGCTGTCCTCCGATGGCAATATTAATATTAAAAGTAGATAACAGCAGCATTTCAACATGGGTCCCAGTCAGCCTGCATTATGCTCTTGCCAAAATAGCCTTGTAAACATCAAATTTCAAGAAAGTGAAGGAAATTATGTTAATCATATTCCTAAGAGCACTCAAGCAATAGGGCTGTTTATTGAAAATATTGACATGATGAAAACACCCTGTTAGAGTGAGCACCCCTTTGGGTTTCCTAGGGTGTCACTGAGGGAATTTGAAGGGTCCCCACTTGACGCTGGGTGGGCTGACAGATGAAGGGTGTCAGCAGCTTGGTGCTGGGTCAGGATGTGAAGGGCCTGCCGTGAGGCCTCCATCCACAGACCTGGAGGGATACGCCCCCGGGGCGGGTCGGGCTGGTGGCCATCTCCCTGCCCAGCACGTGGGTGAGCAGTGCACAGCTAAGAGGGAGGGGCCGCCCAGAGACCCTCAGGTGGGCTTCCCACCCCAGCCCCCACCCTCAACCTTCCAGGGCATGTTCACCAGCTGGCCGCCCCGGACCCTGGCCCCTGGCCCCAGGGGCTGAGGTGGCATCATCTTAGCTCTGATTTTCTGTGTCTAGGACGGTGCCTGGCTCATAGTGGTTACCCGTCAAAATTCCCTGAAAATGGCTTTTAATTGGGGAAGTCATCGGTAGCCCATCTCAACTCTAGAAGAGGGGGAAGAAAGAGAAGTTTCCAGAGTACAGACCTTTACTTCTGTCCCTCTCCCTGTTGGCGGAGTTGCTGCTGTTAGCACTTGCCTGTACAGTTCTGAGGACGGGCGCTGACTGGCCTTCCACGCTGGAATCCTAGACAGCGGTTCCCTGGCTTTGTGACCCTGGACTCAGATCCTCATCTGCGGGAAATGGAGATGACGAGGCAACACGCTTCGGGAAGCTGGAGGAAATTATCGTGCTCCTTCGTGTGGAGCCTAGATGAGCACCCACATGTGGAGGTCCTCAGGGATGGGGAGCCAGCATTACTGCGTTGTGTTTGACCCGGTGCATGATTTAACCCTTCCTGGCTGTGGAGAATCTTAACAAGAGCCAACTGGAGCTGAATTAAGCATAGACAGAGTCTGGGGCAGCAGGTGGGACCAGACCCAGGAAAGTGGCAGGAAGCCTCCCAGCTGCATCGTCTCTCGTCTCTTGCTTCTCCCTTCTGTCTGTCTGTCTCTCCCTATGGACCAGCCATCTCTGATGCTCTGCGGGCACAGCCGAAGAAGGCTGCCCCACGGCTCTGCAATCACCAGGCCCCATAAAAGCCACCTAGAGAGAGAATCTGCTGTGGCCCCACTGGGTCAGGCTCGCCCTTCTTGACACAGAAGTGTCTCTGAGACTCACCTCTCTGGATGAGGAGCAGCAGCGCTCAGAAAGGGCATCACGTGAGCCGGGCGCACACCCAGAAGCGGTGGACTACGCGTTGGAGCTCGACCCCATTTGTTTGCCTTATCATGACACCTTTGCTCCCCTTTGAGTCAGGGAAACTGAGACTCAGAAAGGCTTACTGTTATTTGGGGGTTTGGGGGTTATGCGTAATTTGAGTTTTCTTCTTTATGCTTTTTTCTGTATTTCGCAAGTTTTCTGCCATGAGCAAATAGGGCTTTTATGAAAATAAGACTTTATCAATGTGCTTAGCTTCCTTGTGTCAAGCTCCTCTGGGAGTGCTTGGAGGTGACAGACATTTCAGAGGCACAGACTCGGCACCAGTGACTGGGAGAGTTGCATGGGGTGAGGATGGTGGAGGCGGGACGGGTGGCCGCCTGTCTCAGAGGAAGCGTGGATCAGCACAGTCAGGCTCTGTCCCGGTCGCAGCATTCAGCTGGGGCATTTCTATGGGTAAATCATTATGACTTATTTAAAAATACTCTATTTGAGCCCATAAAATAGCTGGTATTTACATTTGGTTAAAAATAGCTTCTTTATTACAAAGGAACTTTAAAAAAATCCCTGAAAGTTTTAAGAAGTCTATAAAGGGAAGACACTTGCAGAAGTGGTTAATTATACACTTCTGCAAGGCTGTTGGGGCATGTTTATTATTTTGTTTTTGGAATTAGATGTGGAATTCTTGAATGAGAACAGTGGCAGTTAACAAAAGCAGCAGGAAGGAAGTCAGCACAAATTGAGGGCTGACAACCTGCGAAGAAGGGGATTGTGCAGAAGGGACAGGCTTGTCCTGGGCTGGGGCTGGGTGAATGCATCCTTGGAGGGAACTGAAAGAGGTGTAACCTGATTGTGGACAGTTACCATGTCGCACTCTAGCCCCCAAAGACCCACGTAGGAACTCTGCTCCCTGCACAGTTTCCCTGGAATATTTGATTTTCTTTGATGTTCCCAGAGGTGCGTCACCTGAAATAACAGGTCTTCTAGGAAGCTGCATTGGTAGCTGCTTCCTTCCCCCACTTTCCACTGCATCAGGCACCCACCTTGACGAAGTTTCCCCGCACCAACTCTCTACCAGGCTCACGGGACTAGCCAGGCACTATGTCTCTGCGAGACCCCTGCCCGCTCATCTGGGCATCTCTGCTGTGCTGGCCGGTGCCCCAGTGATGTGTGAGGGCTCTCGGGCCGCAAGGAGTGGGAAGCTCTGTGATAAACTGTAGGAGGTGGGCATTCCTCTCCTAGGTCTCACAGACATATAGGGGAACGGCTATCTTTTTTTTTGGTGAGGAAGATTAGCCCTGAGCTAACACCTGTTGCCAATCCTCCTCTTCTTGCTGAGGAAGATTGGCCCTCAGCTAACGTCCATGCCCATCTTCCTCTACTGTATATGTGGGACACCGCCACAGCATGGCTTGTGAGCGGTGTGTAGGCCCGCGCCCGGGATCCAAACCTGAGAACCCCAGGCCACCAAAGCAGAGTGTGCGAATTTAACTACTATGCCATCGGGTCTGCCCTGGCCTTCTGTTTTTAATTCTGTTTTCTCTCCCCGCCCCAGGACTCATGTTTTGGTCTGTGAGACTCTGTTCCTGGAGGTAAACTTAAACAACAATGTCCGTAACTTGTCAGCTTGAATTCCCTCTTCTCTTGGCACCAGTTCTCTCCCTGGAGGCGGCTCAGTTCCTCATGAAAATGGAACTGGGCAGGCCTGCTCGCCTTTGCTCAGCATGCCCAGATGTGTCTAGATCCCAGGGGCCAAAGTGGCTTCGACCCCCCGCCCCCGGCCTCCTGGTACGTGTCTCTGGGCTCTGACGGGGTTGCCCCTGCCTCCAAGTGTGGGCTTCCCGCCCTCCGTGAACCACATGTGCCGTTCAATCCCGACACCCAGCTGGTGTTTCCTAAGCACCTGCTGTGGGCCAGGTGCTGTTTCTGTCACTTTCATATTTGCTGCCTCAACCGTATTCTCAAATTGGGCCGATATTTTTATTATTGGGGAAATAAGACTCAGAGTGATTAGGTTATTGAGTTTGTAGACTGAGTAACGTGAACACTGCAGTGTGGACAGAATCAGGATCCCCATCAATGTGGCCACCTCAGATCCTCATGCCCCTTCTCCTCAGCACCACCCCATCCCGGGAAATGGCACCACCAGCCACCTGGGTCCTCCAACCAGAGGCCTGGCGTCTCCTTGGTCCTCCCCTCCCATCATCCTCTCACCAGGGCCACCAGCAGGTCTCATTGGCTCCACCTCCCAAGGATACTCAACCTTCCAGCATCTCCTGCTCTCCAGCCTCCACCTGACCGGAGTCAGGGTCAACCCTCACCTGAGGGATGCTCATCAGAGCGATCCTTTAATAATGTAAGTGAAACCATGCTGCTTCTCTGCCTAAACTTCCCGAGACTCTCTGTTGTCTCCAGAACAAAACATAAACCCCGATGCCTGCCTCCTCAGGCTCTTCCCAGCTCAAATCTTGTCTCGTCCCCCTTTTCCTTGCAGCTCCTTTGCTCAGCTGCTGGGGACTCCTTTCTGTTCCCCAAATGCCCCAAGCTTTCTCCCAATTCCCGGCTTTTGCCTCTTTGCTCCTTCCTGGAATTTTCTTTTTCCAGCTTGTCAGGTGGCTGTTTAATTATCTGTTTGCCCCGAGCAAATGTCCCCTCCCAGAGGCCCTCCCTGACCACATCACTCTCCATTGTCTCTGCTGTCTGCCCTCCCCCTCCCCCTTGTTAGTAGAAGCTTCTTGCTCGCAAATTACAAAACCACAACCCGAAGTGGCTTAAGGAAAACAGGAATTCACTGGCTCCCATAACTGGGGAGTCAGAGGTGGGCTGGTGTCAAAAGCCAAATGGAGGGACTCATCGGAATGCTCCCCTCTGCATCTCTCAGCTGGTCCCCTCAGCCCTGGCCTGATTTTCTCCTGTTATGGGGGCTTTCTCCACGTGCTCAGGACCTGTGGCTGTCAGTGGCTTCGGGTTTACATTGCCCCTGATTAGCTACTGGTGTAGAAAGCGACTCTTTTCCTGGTCTCCTAAGGAAAGGTCCCAGGGAGAAATTGCATTGAGCTGGCTGTGGCCTGAGTTACCCTGGAATCAAGTTCCATGGATGAAATGATGCTGAGCTCTGATTGGTCAGCACCAGGTCATGTGCCCACCCCCAGAGTGAGTGCGGGCAGTGCCCCCCACCACCCCCATCCTCAAGGACTAAGAGTGCAGGGGGTTAGGTCTTTAAAGGGAAAATGAGGAGGTTGACAGATTGATGCTGGGCGGGCAGAAACGGTGGATACTCACAACGCCAGGTTCCATGTCAGTACGTATTTATCTTCCCCGTGAGACAAAATAGTCTGCCATTTTCCCTTATTTGTTTTATTTATTACTATCTCCCCACTGGAACATAAGCTCAATAAAACAGGGGTGTTGATTTTAGTTTTGAAAGCCCTGCAGTATATGGTTGACAACAAATGCCTGTTGAATGAATGAAGGAAGGAAGGAATGCAGCAGCAGAACGAGGATTCAGGGACCGGCTCAGTGGTGTAGCAGTTAGGTTTGCGCGTTCCGCTTCTGTGGCCTGCGGATTGCCGGTTCAGATCCCAGGCGTGGACCTACTCACCGTTCATCAAGCTGTGCTGAGGCGGGGTCCCACGTAGAGGAACTAGAAGGATGTACAGCTACGACATATAACTATGTACTGGTGCTTTGGGGAGGAAAAAAAAGAAGAAGATTGGAAACAGAGGTTAGAGCAGGGCCAATCTTAAAAAGAAGAGAACTAGGATTCAAACCCAAGTTCTTTGATCCCAGATTTGCTCGTCTTCTCTCGTCTCACTTCTCTGTTCTTAAACTCACCAACTCAGACTCTCCCTCTGGGTTTGCAGGTACCTTAAAGGCGTCTGCGTGTCCCGGTGTTAATGGACATGGGCTGCCGCTGGGCTGCGGGCCAGTTCTCCCGAGCTCTCTCCGCCACGAGAAGAGCTCATGGAGGGCTGGTTCTCTCTGTCCTCACCACATAGCACAGCATCGAGCACGGAAGTCGCTAGTCTGGGGTTGAATGAGTAAGAGGATGAATTCGATCCAGGAGCTTTTGTCTCCTGATTTTCCGCGGTGATACCACAAAGCACTGTGGAGCCCCTGACTTTGTTTACTCAGTCTCCACTTCACCACCGGCCAAGTACTAACGTTGATTTACCTGTCTCTAAGGCTGTTTGAATAGTCATGAAGTTCTTCTCTGCCTCATGAAAATATTCATTTCCACCTGTGATTAGTTACAGGAAGACTTCTGCCTCCCAATTCGGCTGAGCAACCCTGGCAGAGATTTCTGGCTGTTTATCAAAATTCCTGTTTCTTCTTGGACACACAACTGGATGACATTTCCCACCCTCTCTTGCGATGAGGTGCGACAATGTGACTCAATGTCAGTTCATGGAATGTAAGGACAGGTGCAGTGGGGCCACTTCTGGGCCTGGCCCATGGAAAGCTCCACACATGTCCCCCATCCTCCAGCTGACATGGAGATAGGCCCTGGGCAATCTTGGGGGCCTCTTTTTGGAGATGGCAGTCTGCTC
Organism: Tapirus indicus; assembly: GCA_031878705.1. NCBI lineage: Eukaryota > Metazoa > Chordata > Mammalia > Perissodactyla > Tapiridae > Tapirus > Tapirus indicus. The sequence goes on along the minus strand of CM062923.1, from coordinate 2,354,617 downwards.
AGCCTGAGCCCCCAAGTGACCATGCCCTGCTGGCCTGTTGGCTCTCCAAGTCCTACTACATGGTGAGAAGTAGAGTTCCGCTGTTCGAGCCCCTCCACTGCTGGTGGTTTGTTTGTTTCATTAAGTACTTCCTGACTTCACTTCATGATGCCCAGTGATTCCACAAGGAGACTCCAGTGAAATCTCAATCTTCTGACTTTTGTTAAAGATAAACGATAAAAAATAGCTGGGGCCGGCCCAGTGGCGCAGCGGTTTAGTTCGTGCTTGGCAGTCCAGGGTTCGCGGGTTCGGATCCCGGGCACCAGCCGATGCACTGCTTGTCTGCCATGCTATGGAGGCATCCACATAAAAGTAGAGGAAGATGGGCACGGATGTTAGCCCAGGGCCAGTCTTCCTCAGCAAAAAGAGGAGGATTAGCAATGGACGTTAGCTCAGGGCTGGTCTTCCTCACAAAAAAAAAAAAAAAAAAGTGCCTAGAGGCTAACTGAATGAACAGAAATATAGAAATATATGTCAATGGCTATTTCCAGATGTCAACTAGAAGTGAGATGATATACACATATTACATCTATTCATTTACTTGTACAATATGGATCTAACTTGTTATGCATATATAAATATATCAGATTATATAACATTCCGTCCTATTTTCCGTTACTGAAATCTGAGAAGACCCCATGATCAAACAACATTGTACTTCAGAAACTAGCACCTTATTCTTTGAAGCTGGGCTCAGCATTTTCCAACACAATTAATTGCAATAACGGCACAAAAGATGATAAAAACTAAAATATTTTTATAAAAAGTGGTAAGTGTTAATGTGATAATTAAACAAACTAATTAAGAATGTTTAAGGACTCAATTTTTAGTTCCTAGTCCAAAAGATTGGAAGAGAGGGTGAGTGGGATCTGAAGGGCCTGATGTCCTTGTCACTTGGGTCACATGTGGGGACAGCCAGGCTCCCCTTCCTCCACTGTCTCTGAGTACAGCCTCTGTGGGGCCCTGTCCTCTGGGATGGTGCTGGCACAGCCTTGTAGCTCCTTAAGCTGTCCTCGGCCAGGAGGACCTGAGAGAGATGGTAGATTCTGCATGACAATCTCAGGGCTGCATTCAGACATCATGAACCATCCCTGTGAATGGAAACTGAAGGTCCCATAGATTGAGAACAGGTTCCCTGGAGAAACAGGCCCATTGATGTATGCATAGAAGGACTTGGCTCCCCCAGTTATGGGGGCTGGCAAGGCCAATCTGCAAGGTGGGCCCGCAGACTGAAGACCACGGGACAGCTGATGCTGCAGGTGAAGTCTGAGGGCATCTGCTGGACAATTCGTTTATTTGGGGGAGGGTAGGTCTTTTTCTTCAATTCAAGCCTTTACCAGATTGGCTGAGGCCCACCCACACTGGGGAGAGCAATCTGATTTACTCAGTCTTTTAATTTAAATGCTAATCTTGATTTAAATGTTAATCCAAAAACACCCTTGTAGAAACACTCCGAATAATGTTTGACCAAATATCTGAACACCCTTTGTCCCGTCAAGTTGCCATATAAAATTAACTATCTTGAGGGATCAGTAAACTTTTTCAGTAAAGGACCAGATAATAAATATTCTGGGTTTGTGACACGTGGCCTCTGGCTCAATTATTCAGTTCTTCTGTTGTAGTGTGAAAACTGCCACTGACAACACATAAACAGATCAGCAGGGCTCACGTATTCCAATAAAACTTTATTTATATAAACAGGCGGGGGGCCATAGTTTGCCAAGTCCTGATATAGATAAATACCTGACACTAATCAAGAACCTAGAATGTTCTCTAAGTACTGTCCACATGGATAAATTTAATCCTTTCAAAAATCCTCTGAGAAAATTCAGGCATAGGTTCAGTTGAGTATCCTGCCAAGGTTATCAGCTAGTTAGTGGTAGAATTCGTTCTCAAACCCAGGCGCCGTGATTCCGTAATCCTTACCCAGCAAGACGCACCAGCTCCTCTGAGCTGCTCTGTTGTCGCACGCCGACGACCCGGGGAAGCTCAACCCAGCAGAAGGCGCCTGGTCCCCTCTCATTTTTCTCTGACGCTCTGACAATGGACCGTTGGAGGACTGGTAGCGTCATCTGCTTTTTTAGGAGAACTTTCTCATCTTTGGAGTCCTAAAGCAATAGGTGTAGTAACTGTTCTATAAAGATTTCTCCACATTTGCTGTGGAGGAAGGGGATTGACACTCACTGTGTGTGCCAGTCCCTAGGCTTGTAACTCTACATTTGTTCAGTCAGTTCGTGCTCGCCAACCTCTCTGTGATGGTATCGACCCCATTGTTCCAGACAGGAAACAGGCTCAGAGTGGATAAGTGGTATATGCAACGTCATATTCTTAGTAAGTGGCGCAGGTGGATTCAGCCTAAAGCACATGTGTCTGCAGGACTTGAGCTTTGTCTGGGCTGTCTCTCTGTACTGTAATCAGATTGTTAAAATTAATCAGAGCTGTAAGAAAGTTTTACCTCAATGTCATTGAAGGCTATTCAGTGTTTCAATTTTACAGAGAGCTATTCACATCTCAAAGCAATGACCTTGATCATTATAATGACGATTTTTACCAATAGCACTCAGAAACCAGTGATTTCTAGTGGGGTCCTCATTGTTACACTGGGAAGCATTACAACCACTTTTGAGGTTGTAATAAGTACCACTAGTGAGGGATAAGCCATCACCTCTTACCACTAGTGGGAAGAGGAAAAATTAGAAAAAAATGGATAGAATGTTCTTGAGATTTTATTTTTCAGAATCCTGCCTTAGAACTAACGTATTGAGCAATTCTTTCCAAATGCAAAATATCTCTGGCATCTGAATCCTCCAAAGTGACAAAGAGTAAGATGCTAAAACTGCCAACATGATTGTTATTTTGATCAGATGTGAACTGAGCCTAAGAAATATGACAGATGCTGGTTACCATGTAAAAATGCGGGGGCACCTGTGCCCTGGGCTTCCGTTCCAGGTGGATGGAGAACACGGCAGGAAAGGATGTTCTGTGTATGACCGGATGCTGTGGAATGAACTTGCAGGTGTGGCCAAGGATGCTGAGGGATGGCTCTCTGCAGGCAGGAAATGTGGTTACGTTTCCTGGTACCATTCATGAACGGACATCTGTTGGGTGTGTCATACTGCAACGTAGAAGCCTGTCTTCACGTCCCAGCAAACCCCACATCTGTGTATTTTACAGATGTGCCGACTGAGGGCAGAGAGATGAACTGACTCGTCTACATTCACATGGCAACAAATTCCTGGCCCGGGATTTGAGCCTGTGTTTGGACAGCATCTTTTTCACCTTTTCATGACAACTTTAAAACTCTGTGAGATCTTGTCACTGTCCTTGTAAAATTGTTGTCAATGTCAATGTAAGGTTTGGGGCCAGAGGACTGAACGAGCCAGGAAGGTAAAACAGGACCTCGAGGTGGGGTTGTGGGGTTGGCTGTGTTGTTTGTGCTTTGCCTAAGGGCCCAGCCAGGGGTGGTGAAGGCTGAAGCCCTGCCAGGCTCCCCACCCAGCTGTTAGCTCTGGTGCTGTTGGAGGCTGGCCATGCCCTGAGGAGGGGGAGCCTTTCCTGCACCCGGAGGGAGCGAGCCAGCCAAACGGGGGGCCGCCCTCCACCGAGACGCCTGCTCCCACAACAGCATGGTCAGCTGGCTGCAGCCCTGCTCCAAGGGCCACACCAGGGGCAGGTGCAGGGTTGAAGCTGATGGTCCCCAAGTAGGGAAACGACTCAGGTCTCAGGATTAGAAGGGACGCAGGGGGACGTAGAAATCCCCCTGCAGGGTCTCCTGAGCCACCATCTCCCGGTCCCTCCTCTAGGAGGTGCTCACCACCAGTCCGGACCATGGCTCCGTGAGGATGCCAGGATTGTCAGTTCTCTCTAATTTGTAATGAGTGAGTGAACCGTGATCTGCCCCCTTGATGTTCTCCCTTAACTGTTCTCTCACCTCCCTTGACGTCTCACGATTCCCTGCTTCTAGATGTTCTCTGCAGTGTGGGGTGGAGATGTCACCTTGTCTCCTACAGCTCCATGCAGGATGGATCTGGAGGGAAGCTGTGCGGCAGGTACCACCAGAGACCAATTAGCAGCACGCGTCGTTGTCCCCATTCCCGCCCTCTCGACCCTAAGCCGGGTTATCCTGAGACGCTGCAGTCCTGGCTATTTTAGCATGCGTGCTTACAAGTTTTGACAATGTCTTCCGGTAAACAACCTTCCCTGAGCCTCATTCCCTCGGGGCCTGCTAATCTGAGGAGATCGAGTGCTAACGTCAGATCCCACTGCTGCCTGGTCTCCAGCCCAGCAAATGTCCATTTCCACTGTCACCATTAAGCCCTCAAGATAAAGAGAGTGAATGCAGGTGTCCCCACAGTGTGACGGGATGTGGGGAGTTTCGTGTGTGGGCCTTTGGGTGACCGTCACACCTCGTCCACGTGCACACAGAGCAGGCGTGTCATTCAGTCGCCAACGGAAGCAGCTGAGATTACACAGCTGGGAGCCCCTGCCTTCCTGTGGGGGATGCCTCATCTGACTATTCGTGCATCAGATGGTGGTCTAGAGCCTCCGGTGCTCCTGGACCTCGGCGGGCCCGGGCCATGGAGATGCTACCCGTGCTGACGATGCTCACAGTTTGGTGGGGAAGACAACTCCGCCAACACGTATGTGTCAATTCTGTGCCCGTGTGTAATAGAGGGAGACACCAGGTCCTGTGGGGACACAGGGAGGGAGTCTGGGGGGCTGGGGAGGGCTTTGCATGGTGGGACGTGGGGATGGGTGCTCAGAAAAATCCCATGACGTGAGTAATCACAGCCAGGTGGGCAAGTGGGAGAAGGCATCGCGACAGAGAACAATGCAGTTGATTCTCGCTATTCACGGTAGTTACCCTCCATACGTGGCCACAAACACTGACAGCGAATGCTGAACCACTGCTCCTGGGGAAATACAGCGTTAGTGGATTAGTCAGGGTTCTCCAGAGAAACAGAACAGATAGGATGTGTGTATGTAGAGAATGGGATTTATTTTAAGGAATTGGCTCAAGCCCTTATGGAGGTTGGCAAGTCCAAAATCTGCAGAGTGAGTCATCAAGTTGGAGGCCCTGGAAGAGCCGATACTGTAGTTCAACTCTGAAAGCCTCCTGCTGCAGAATTCCCTCTTGCTTGGGGAAGGTCAGTCTTTGATCTATTCAGGCCTTCAACTGATTGGATGAGGCCCACCCACATTATGGAGGACCATCTGCTGTACTCTGAGTCCATCAGTTTAAATGTTCATCTATCCAAAAGCATCTTCACAGAAACATGCAGAAACATATTTAACCTAATATTGAGGCGACATGGCCTAGCCAGGTTGACACATAAAATTAACTGTCACAGTTAGATTCCGGCAAACTTCTGGTCACAACGTTGTCATCAATGAAACTCACAACTTTGTCTTGTGTGTGTTTCTGTTTAAAGACGTCTTATCTAATATGTGTTGTTGCTTCGTGAACATTGAACCCGCAGCCAACAGCACGTAACTCAGGCCTGAACGAAGCTTATCTAACACGTGTTTTCTCCTTAGGCCCATCACAGCCTTCCTGCACTTAGGGACACTAGACAGCACTTCAGCGTGACACTTAGGGTCCATTTTAAACAGTGAAATCACCGACAAAAAGCAACAAATGTGGAAAATGGCACTAAATAGACCACGAAAAGGACGAGCTGGAACAAGAAGCCAGAGCATCTTCTTGTTCCATCTCAGTGGGGATGGCCATGTCCGCAACAGGAGATTTCCGCCTCTCTGCGCTTGTCCGAGAATGACCATGAAAGCGTCCTGAGTGTAGGGGGACTTTGGTGAGCAGGCGAGTCTGTGAACACGGAATCGTGGGTAATGAGGATCCACTGTGTACAGAGCCGTGCGCTGTGAAACCCCCGACGGTAACTCAAAGCCGGTGGAGCCAGGAGGCGGCCGAGGAGATGAACGTGGGGAACCGAGAGCCGGGGAGACGCCCGCGCCCAGACCCGCTGGTGAGCCCGGACTTTATTGCAGGCTGTGGGAAGTGATCGAGGGGTTTTGAAAAGTGAGTGGTGATCAGATTTGCACTTTAGATGTGTGGCGGTTCTATGAAAACAGACAAAAGAGGGACACTGGGACCAGGGAGGCTGTGGCTGGGACCCAAGCCAAGGTGGTGATGCTCCACACCAGAGGGCTGGAGGGAAGGGCTCTCGGAGGAGGGTCGGAGGGCAGAGTGGACAGGCCCGCGTGGGAGGATGAGGGTGGAGGGAAGGTTTGCGGTGCTCCTCCAGGCTCAGGATTGCAGTGCTGGAACGGAGTCTGTTTTCAGCCCTCTGACCATGGTTCCTAAGGGCCTCCCTTCCCCATGCCCTCCTTCCACGCCTGGGGCAGCGGCCAGGCTTCCCTCCTCCCCTTTGATTCTCTGGGAGCCCCCTTGGCTCCCGCAGCTCCTCCCGTGCAGTGTGCTCTGCATCCCTCCACGTCCCCCCATCTGGGTGGCGGCAGATTCCCCCCAGCTGTCCACAAACGGGATGACTGCACTATAGGGTCTTCTCCCTTCAGCCACTGGGAACAATTCCTTCCAGACCCGTCACTCTTGCACTTAATCAATTAGATTCCTCTGCACCAAGGGTGATGATGCTCAGTCCCATCACTGCCCGGAGCTTCCTCGCCGGGGTGGGGAGGGCAAAGGTCCACGAGGTTAAGCAGCTTTTCTGAAGACTCAGCAGAAGGGAGAGATCTGAGGGGAGACTTTCTGGCGACTGCAGCCCTGGCTCTTTGTTCACCTCTGAGCTTTGAGCTTCGCTGCGTTTCAGAATGAGTAACGACCCACCCAGCACGGGGATTGGTTCTCACCGGCCCTCCACAGGGCTCAGGTAGCATGCCTGTCCCTGCATCTCGATCTCTCATTGTCAGACCCGAGGAGACGCTACCCTCTCTAAGTCAGGTTCAGCTGGGAGGCTGGGGCCTTTGTAAGATTCTGAGCCCCGTGGAGCACCAGCCGAGATGTATATGTAAGTGATGAATTATCCATGATTAACTACAATTAACTAGGTCTCCGTCTTCCCCAGGCACTTGATCTAAATGTTTACAAGGAATTCTGATCAGATGCTCACTGTCCAAATTAATATTATTTCATCTCAAAATACAAGAGTATTTTCATCCAAAATCAGCTGTTGTTTTGAGTCCAATCACCGTGTTATGTGGCAAACAGGATAGAGGAAGGTGACGTGTGATGACGTATAATATGGCCGGTCAATTATGAGTGTGGCACTCGGGCGAGAGTCCACACTGAGCTCACAGGGTTTATCTGAGTCCAGGTTGCCTGCCGCCTGGTGCACGCCCACCCCCCTCTGCACCTCCTCATGTATGGCCTATAACAGAGTCCCCATAATGTGGACCTGGATGCACACACCTTCCCCTGATGTGCTCACCACACTGGAGAGGGCACTTGGCAAAGTGCAGGAGGACTCACCCAGGCCCTGTGCTCCCAGCACCCAAGGGAGAAGGGCAGACGAGACGTGTTCCCTCTCACCCAAGGGGCCATGAATAGACCCGGCAGCCGCCCTGAGCCTGAATGCCTACAATATGTACAAAGGGGCCTCAGACCATAATTGGAGGATATTTGGCGGTCAGACATTTGAGTGGCATAGAATAAGTGTTCAATTGATGATAGCTGTTTATATTTTCATTACAATCCTCAACTTAATTGCTTCCCAAATGAGAGTAAAAAGCAGAGAGGAAAGAACTCGAACATCTGAGGTTTGACAATTGAATAAGTGGGCTGCTGGAGCAGGCTGCCAGGTCAGAGCGGATCTGTGGAAACAGGACCCAGAGGTGGAACTGGCATTCTCACCTGGAGGGCTGTGTGTCTACACGAGCAGCCACCTATGCAAAAGGTCACCTTTGAGCAGCATGTCAAAGAACTCACATTCTCAAAGGACCACTAGTTTGGCCTCTCTCTGATTCCCCTCCCCACTGGGTCCCCTCAACTTCCAACATCCTTGTGAGTCCCCTGAGGGCAGACAGTCTCCCGGGAAGCCAGGTTAGCATATGACGGACACCGATGGATTGATGCATTCTCCTTTCTCTCCTACAAGAATTAACTCAGAAACTGACTTATTTCAGTCATGTCTTCACGTGAACTGCAGTCAGTATATCTCATGTCCTGGGACATCAGCAATCACGTCTCCCAGACACACAGAGCTCAGATTCCCTGGCCTTTATTTGGGTGCCATCTTCCTGTTTTCTTGTGTTGCATCCATATTTCACCAGTTCTATTTGCCTAATATTTTTCTTAAAATTGATTTTTAAAAACTAATCCTAGGGGCTGGCCCAGTGGCGTAATGGTTAAGTTTGTGCACTCCCCTTTGGCGGCCCGGGGTTCAGAGGCCTGGATCCTGGGCGCAGACCTACTTACCACTTGTCAAGCCATGCTGTGGCGGCATCCCAGATAAAGTAGAGGAAGATAGGCAGGATGTTAGCCCAGGACCAGTCTTCCTCAGCAAAAAGAGGAGGATTGGCAGCGGATGTTAGCTCAGGGCTGGTCTTCCTCACAAAAAAATAACCCCAAAAAAGAACTAGTCCTACTCTAAAGCAATACTATCTATGGGAGTTTGATCTCATAGTTAGATTTGTTTTTGAAATAAATGTTAAATTCATAATCATCAAAATAAATAAAGTTCGTTTGTCCCTCCCCTATTTGTGGCGTGTGCCTGCTGTACTCTGGATCGTTCCTTGGCTTCTGGTGACAGCATGGGACTTGCAGCTGGTCAGATCTGGGCTCCCATCTCAGCTCTGTCTTGGTTCCTAGCTGCATAACCCCTGGAAACAACACTTACGCTCCCAGATGACCAATTACCGTGTGTGTTGAAAGGGAATATGGTGAGGATGAAGTGACACGGACTATGTGAAGTGGGCAGCTTGCTACGTTGAACCACATAGGCTCCGAGAGACAAGTTTCTGCGTCAGACTCTGTCGATTCCTACCACGTGGCTACTGTGCTTGTCCCCTCTTGCTCCGGGATCCCTAATTTGGTTCAGGCTTGGGTTGGTTTTGTCCTCTAGGGAAGGGGGCTCCTCCCAAGCCTCAGGGGTGAACCCTGGTTGGTCTGTGTCAGCCAGGGCAGTTCCTTTTCCTTTGCCAGACGATGTTTTAGACTTGGGTTTGTAGTGAAATCTGGCCAACGAGGAGTGGGGGGCTGGGGCGCTTCCTCAAAGGGCTTTTCCTGGAGATTAAAGAAGATGTAGAGGTATCAATGCCCCTTTTCCCTTTCTGGGTGTTGCCATCTATAGTGGTACCTAGACCTGCTGTGGACTTCCTGCCACCTCCAGGAGGGCCGTCCTAGGGGACAGGCCATGCACCAGGATGGCAGAAAGACCTTGTATCCTTCAGGGCATTGTTGAGTTGCTTACCCTTAACCCTGCGTTTTTGTTACTTGAAATAATAACTATGCTTTATATTTTTATATTTTATACATTGCCTTCATTTTTTTGGTGAGTTTTCTGTTTGTCATAACAGAAAGCATCCTAATTGATATAATTCCCTTCCCAGACAATGTAGGGTATTCTAAGCATCTCTGAAACCCCACTTTTAGGGTGAGCATCATTTTACAAATAAATGAAAGCACCCAGGTCCCTCTGGAATGGCCTAGAAATTCTTCTCACCCCTGTTCCTCCTCTGTGCCCCCCGGTGGTGACCCAACCCGTTGTGAAAAGCAGCGCTCCAGCCTGGTCCACAGCAGAAGGGGGATAGAACATGCACTTTCTTGAATGCCTCTCCCCTCCTGCCACCTTGGGTTTCCCCTAAGGGACCTCAGGTTCTGGGGTGTGTAGGATGGAAAGGTCAGGACTCCCAGCACTGAGAGTGACCCCTGCTCCCTCTACCAGTGCCATGGTTGCCAAACTTCAGTAGGCCTCCTGACCCACTGTGGGAGCTTTTCCCTTTAGTGTCGATTCCAGGTTCTTACTTCCAGGGATTAGCAGAGCACATACGAGACAGAGTCTAGAAAACTGTTTTTTTAGCAACCTGTCCTGGGAATTTTGAGACAGGTTTTTACCGGTCAAACTATGCAAAACACAGTCCTTGAGTCAGCTTGACAAATTGCTTCAAGACTTCAAACATGGGTTAGTTCTCAGCCAGAGGTGACTTTGCGGGGACACTTGGCAGTGTCTGGAGGCATGTCTGGCTGTCACAATTTGGGGATGCTACTGTCATTTAGTGGGGAGTAGACTGGGATGCTGTTAACCATCCTACAATGCACAAGACAGTCCCTCACAAAGAGTTCTCTGTCCCAGCCTGTCGGTAGTGCTGGGGGTGAGAAGCCCGGGTGGCTTGAGCTTGGAGGATCAGTGAGGTGACCCTCTGTGAAACACTGTGGCCTCAAGGAGCAGAAAAGAAGGAAGGAGGCGAGGGAGAAGAAGCCCCAGTGAAACCTAGAGACCATTCTTAGCCCATTAAACATCTGGATGGGAACTTTCCCCTCCCCCTCCCCAAAAGCAGGAGTGGAAGACATGAGTCCAGGTCGAAGACTCCTTGAGAATAACCTTCCATGCTGGGTGGGACACCGCCTTCATCTAGTGTTAGCAAAGAAGAAGATAATTTGGACAAATGCATTTTCCAAGCCAACTGAAATGAACTATTTTAAGCATTTTTTTAAATTAAAAATAAACAATCTGGCATAATTTTACATTTTCTGTCTCTTCAAAATGCCTTCATCCACTGTAAATTGAGGGTAGTGAACCAGATGGCAGAGGACCCGCCAGCCCCGTCCGATTTAGGTCTGCAATCATCAGTCACCAAGCCAAAAGCGTGATTTCAGTCATCACAAACTAGGTGCTATGCCTGCCTTTTCGGTAAGAATTTTCACCAGAGCATCATGGGATCTTAGAAGATTCAGCACATCCGCAGTCATGACATAACCTGTGAGTGTCATGAATCCTCTTTTCCTTTTGTCCTTGAAAGGCTCCTGTTGGGATGTGCCCGGTCCTTCAGGCCTCTGCGCGGAGACCCACTCAGCTCGGACAGAAGGAGGCAGAACCCCTCTGGCTCCGCTCCTGTGCTCAGTGATGGGTTCTGTGGCCACCCAGTGAACTTGGTGGATGCCCGTTCGACGTTTGTATTTTTTTGTGTGTAGTTCACCAGGGGTGTGGAGCATCTCACTAATTCGAACAAATTAATCAGGGAAGAAGTGTAGCTATTTTGAAGAGTATCAGCTTTCTGACTTTGGAGTGAAGCTGTAATGCTGGTTCGACTGCTGAGAGCAGCAGTGGAGTGGAATCAGGAGCTGGAGAGAGGGATGAGAATCTGCATCCTTTGTGACAGCTGCGTGACCTTGAGGAAATCACGTGATCTGGCTCAGACTTCCTTTTCCTAGCTACAAAATGAGGATAAAAATGTGCTTCACCTGTCTTGCCGGGTCACTGTGAAGATCCGGTGAGGTGATGGATAGGAAAGAGGGATTATTAATGGCCAACGACACCACCAAGCCTCAGAGCAGTTCTAATAAACAGGGGCTCTGACTTGCATTTCAAACACTAAACAGACGCTAGCTAAATTCCTACCTTCCCCCCACCCCACTGAAAAACAACTACTTTTATAAAGCCTGACAATCTTCAGTAAAGCCTGCCAGATGTTTTTAAGGCTCTGCCTTATTCAGGAAACCGTGTTCAAGACAATAGGCTTCGGAGGTGAGGACAACTGGGCCCTCAAGGAGACGGTGATAGAATCTTTGTCCCATTACCGATTTCTTAATGAGTCCTTTTTCTTGGAGGGTGAGCCTCAGACCAGATCGCATCTGAATGATCCCAGTCTAGTGCTCACAGTCCACAAGAACGAGGCTCTCCTCCGTGCCATTTCACTAAATCAAGGAGCGAGTGCTTAGACCATTTCTGCAGTAGATGGGAGAGTCTAAACACTCACTTGTGGGCCCAATTAAAAATCACTGCGAGCGTAATGCCTTTGCGATGGAGAGCAGGCGGGAAACAGGGCCTCGTGCTTTTCTGACAATCATACGCTGTGCTGGGCTCCAAATTCCGATCACTGGATTAGCCCACGGTCTGTGCCTTTCTCACGGGAGCTCTGCAGGGAGCATGTCTTCCTTCCAAGGGGCTTCTCCAGCGGACCTTCACTAATGAACCCGGGAAGGAGCTGCAGACTGTGCTCTTCCCAGTCCGCCCCCACTCTCCGGCCCGCACCGTGCTGCCAGCTGAGGTTTGCAGATTGTCATCGATTCTCCATCCTCTCCAGTGCAAAGCCTCTTCAGTCTGCGTGGATTCGTCATCATTTGTCGAGCATCTACTGTGTGTTGGGCACACACCAGAGCACAGGGCAGACACTGGGGAATAGGATGGGATGGTCAAAGACACGTGACATCACATCGTGTGGTGGTACAGGGCATGGAAGAGCCACATGTGACATGTGACATCGTGCCATGTGGTACCAGAACTGAAAGTGCCCAGCAGAAGGACTCTGGAGTCAGAAGGGGGAGCTGTCCTGTGGGATAAGGGATGGGAACTTATCATGAGGTGATATTCAGGCTGGTTCTAGAAGATTGAATAGACGTTGTTTCCGTAGAGAGGACAAGGAATGGATTTTGGCCGGGAAGGAGCAGGTGCATGAAGGAGCATGTTCTGTTCAGAGTGGAGCACGCAGCACAGTTGGCTGTAACGCACAGTGATGGGATGGAGAGGAAGGGAGAGCAAGGAGATACAGTGCTTCCTACAGTGTCAGGGGGGACTCACTCAGGCCAGGGGAAGAGCTGGGACGTTGAGAGGCGTGATGAAGAGGCCTGACTGCACCCTGTGAGGCTGTGGCTCAGGGGTTGTTGTCTGGCATCTGGGTTCATGGGAGAGCAATGGCACTCTTTGTAATGAACTGGGATGCAGACCCCCTGCTGCTGTTTCCAGCTGACCTTCTGGAAGGCAGTGGAGAATGCCTTCACTCCCCCAGCCCTCAGTGCTCTGAGAAAGGGACTCTCCACCGTCTCAGTCACCTACGCCCACATGGGGACAGGAGGTGGCCACCGGAAGCAGGTGTGACCTGAGGGGCCTGGACTGAGCGCTTCCCAGCTCAGGAGAAAGGAGACCCACTGAGCAAGTGCTGCTTTTATCAGCAAAGCCTTCCAGGAGGAGGGGAGTCTGGGCAGACATGAAGGGTGTGTGATGTCTGGTTAGCGTGAGAGGAGGGAGGGAAGGCAGGAGAGGAGACCTCCACTGGAACCCCAAGGATGGCATTGTGTCCAGGCACAGTGGGACTGGACACCCCACGGGCAGAGACAAGGCCTGGTCGGAGCACAGTCTCAACACATCATGGAAGAGGACGGCTGGTGGTGAGAAGGTGGTGCCTGCAAGTAAGGAGGAGCATCCTGGAAGCCAAGCCCGGGAAGGGGAAGGCTACTGCCAGCTGTGCTCCTGGATGGAAATGCACGTCTCCCTCACTGTGAGCACAAGGCAAATGCTTCCTCCCTTGGCTGAGAGCGAGGAGCCAACGTGCCTTTCCGTCAATTCCTTCACACCGTGCTCTCTGAGTTATTTTAATTCTTCCCCAGTCCTTCTTAGTGCGCACATCAATGCCAAGTCCTTTCCCACCTGTGGGTGCCGGGAGGAGTTTTGTGTAGTTTCAACAAATGCCAGGTCTGCAGTCATAATGCGACGTCTTGGTCAATTACCTTCAGACCAGAAGTGACTTGTTCATTCACTGTTTCCATGGAGCTGTTAGTCCAAATGCATGATGGCTTGGTGACAGCCCCACGGAAGCTACCAGAGGTTGTTAAGTGAAAAGAGCCCGTTATTTCCTAGAGGAACCATTCAGAAGAAGCTGGAGAGCTGTTCACCAGATTTGGGCTTTGGCCTTGGGCCATTTCTCAGGCAAGTTTTCTTCAGACATCTGCGAGCATAAGGGCATGTTTCTTACTAACTGGCGATAGATGCGTATGATCCAGAGGTAAAAAAAAAAAAACAAAAAAAAACGTGCTAAAATTCAGTTGCGTTTATCTAATTCCCTAGGTGGGTCATCGCGTATCCCCAGGTCCCAAGGTGTGGCCGTCCTTCCTCTCTCGCTGGAAGCGGCGTTTCTCCCCCTCCGCTCAGTTCAGCGTTGCTCTGCGCCTCCCTCCGCACACAGACGGTGCGCTGCCTTGAGCTTGCCGGTTCTTCCAGGAGTTTCGTTCTTTCCTGTGGACCATCGGCTCCCGGTGGGCTGGGGCCAGACCCCTGCTCCCTATCTTCTTGGCACCCGCTTGTGCTCTGCCTCCCGTGCAGGAGGCATGCAGTCACCGCTTATGTGAAGATCTTATAGCATCTTCCACTTTTTCATTTACTTCTGAGCTAAAAAAAATGAGGTGGAAAACGGGTTCACGGTGTAGTTGACAGAAAATATGTTATCTGTCATGTTCAGATAGGCCATCCTGCAGTTATTTAAGTATAAGATCCTATCGCCTAAATAAGGTCACTCCTATTGGACAGATACTGCCGGCAGGCGGTCCAGGCCAGCGGAGTGAGGCTGGCTCGGGCACCAGGGAGCAATCACGGGTTGGGGGGCTGATAAGTTGCCCCAGTAGGAAACAAAATTGCTCACTGGAACTCCCGCAAATGGACCCAGCTCACGGCCTGGGTCATTGTCTGGGGCCACAATAGGAGCCACCTCCCCCTGCTTGGCCACGTCTGTCCCTGCCCCTCTCCACGTGGAGGTTCAGTTTGTCGGAGACAAACTCTTTCCTGGTTGGGTGGCCTGGTTGTCGGTCTCAAAGTTTCCAGTACCACTGTAGAGACAGGCAATTGCCTTTCTTCCCAGGTGACGGGCTTTGACTTTCTCTAAGTGTTAGGACAGCGACATATGGCAGGTGCGCTCCCACCACAATGTGTGCTGAAGCCTGTGAGGTGGAGGTGTTGAATGGCGGGGGCGTTGTTCTTTTAGCCCCTGAAGCTGGGTACTAAGACGAGATGAGATTAGAGATCTTGCCTTCACCCTGGGTGGGCTTTCGGTTTATTTCATTTTCACGCTCGTCTTAGAATCGAAGCACAGACCCTGGGGACCCTCTCCTTGGGCATCTTCATTTTCTGCACATGAGGAAGCTCAGGTTTGGGACGGGGTCCACTTCACTGAAGCCCACCAGTGGTCCAGCTGCTGCCTCGGGACGCCAATTTGCATGGGAACAGCTTCCATGTGTTTTCAAGGGCCTGTTGCAGGCACTGTACAATTTTCTTTTTAAAGGAAACAGATTTTTCTTTTTAAAAATCTTCTTAAAAGGGGACTATTCCCTGAACCTCCTCACCCTGTGTTTTAATTGTCACTGCTGTGTGTCCCCAGCACCCAAGCGTCTCTTACATTCGTCCAACATCACTCCAGTGGCTTGTCCAGCTTCCGAGAGCCGACTGGCCCTGCTCCGTGTGCAGCTCCTGGCTCTGCACTCAGCCAGAGCGTTAGGTCTGTGGACGCATGAACACCAGGTGTGTCAAACCAAACAGAGCTCGGCTGGAGAGCCAGGCAGGCCTTCCTGAGTCAAACCTCAGCCCTGCCACCTACTAAATTCTGACCCTTCGTAGGTTGTGAGTTTGATCTCGGCTTCCTCATCTGTCAAGTGGAGACCATGGTGCCTTCCTGCCTGTGTTGTCTTGGAGATTTAGCTCATTTGGTCTGTAAATCACAGAGCTGAGGACCAACCTCGGGGTCCTTAATGCCCATTGGTTCCTCCTCTTCCCTCTGACGCAGGCGTGTCTGAGGACGACCTCTGTGCTCACACCAAAGCTGGGACTGGGACTTAGAACTCAGGACCTGACATTTCACCCACATGAAGATCCCCCAATGGTACCCTTCGTCACGAGGCTGCCTTTGGATTTCATGATCCTGCTGTGGGACGCGACGTGGGTGCACAGTGAGCAGAAGCTCGACTGACTGTAATACAACAGCCCTCTAAGAAATAGAATGTTTTGAAGGTCTGAGGGTTGTCTGGGGAAAAAAAAGAAAGCCTTTCCACACTATAGTTGAAAATCTTTATAAAATACATACAATTACAGTAATAAAAATAGCTAACACAATGTGGGTACTTACCCTACGCCAGCTCCATGCTATGTGCTAAGTGGCACAGACGCAGTATTTTATTCAGCCTTTGTGATGCTTTTTCTCTTTTTACATATAAGAAAATGGAAGCACAGAGAAGTTAAGTAGCTTGCCTGACATCACATATAGTGGATCCTGGAATTGAACCTAAATATTTCTGACCCCAGAACCCTGCACTCTGACCTCATTCTCTGTAGAGAGTGTTATAGGCTGTTTAGGAAACATGTGGAAACTACCTGCATTCTTTAGGGTTTCATTTGTTTTTACATTTTTCTATTTAATTTTTTGTATAAAATGAAATAAGACTGTCATTTGAATTTTTCCCATTTATACAATTCTCTCAGGGCCGTGTGTGGACTAAGTCTATCTTTCCCATTGTTTCATGATTCTTCATTTTTTATCCTATTAAATTCCTAGCTTTGCTAGAATCTGGTTGTTCTTTCTCTATTCCTGATACGTCATTGTTTCTCATGGACTTCTCTCTCCTCACAAAGAGCCACATGCCTCTCATTTTCATTGAGGCCACGGGTGGGTGGGTCTTTGTGCCAAATGTGATGAGTCACACGACCTCTGAAGCTCAGCCGTCTGCACAGCTGAGGAGAATGGGAAGTTCCAGGCACTGACGATTATCTCATTGAAAGGAACATCGTCTCTCTGTGGGACAGCCCACTCCCATCCCAGCCGGGTCACTGAAAGCACACGCCACGGTCGCCCAGGGAGGAACAGGAGGAGCCGGGCTGTCTGGTCCAGTGGCGGCCACGGGATGCTGCCTTGCGGTCGGTCCGCTTGTATTTGCTCTTGAAAAGCAGGATTGCGTCCCTGCTTCACAGATCTGCTCACCCCACCCCACCCTCATGTTTCCTCCTCCCTGCAGCCGGCCTCAGCATCCTCTAGGCTGTGCAGACTCACAGGCTGGTCTCCCCTAAGTGAGAACCATCTGCAATTCTTGTGACCGCCTCCCCCAAACACCCCAACCATCAGCTTCACTCCCTCTCCTTGGCCGTGCCCTCGGATAAACTGCCACCATCTGACCCCAGGACAGCTGCCGGGCCACCTAACCTTTCTTCCTTTTCCAATCCTTCCCACAAGCCCTTCTCCACGGTGCCAGGAGTTTTTCAAAAGCATAAACTTGATGATGTTGCTTTTCTGCTTAAAGCACTTCAGTGCTTTTTTTTCCTTTGAATAAAACCTGGAGTCCTCGTCCTGACTTGCCAGGAGTCCCCGCTGAGGCCCACACTACACGTGGCCTTGCAGGCACTGTCCTCCAAATCTGGCCGCATGATCCCTGCCACTCAGACCTCAGCTCCTGGGAGGGGCCCCTGCCCGCACTTCGCTGCCCGTCATGGTCTCCAGAGCCGACTCTGGGCGGACTCTTTCTTACGGTCTTCTCCCTCTGGTGTCCCGACGCCTGGTGTGGACAGCGACGATGACTGCAGGGCTCTCACGGGGTCAGTCCCACACAAGGACAAAGGTGTGAGACGATTATGTGATGACAGTGGGTTTGGAGTATGTCTCGCCCCACAGGGAGCCCTATTAATGCCATATCCGAGGGACTTCTCCACCAAGGTCTGAGCAGCATCGGAAGCCAAGGGACGTGTCTGTTTTCATCTCCTCAGCTTCTGAATTTGCTGTGTTTTCCCCCAAAGCATGCAGCTGGGGCAGGTGAGGAGGAGAGACCCCAGGCCGCAGGTCAGCACCCAGGTTTGCTCAGGTGAGCAGAGCCCCAGAATCCCACCCAGAGCCCCAGAATTCTCAAGACCTCGAGGCTCCCTGGGGTTTCGGGGTGGCAGGGAATTCCCCCTGAGCTTCTTTCGGGAGGTGCTCTTGTGGACAGGAATTCCTTTTCATGGAATTTCTCTCCTCTCTGGAGCAGAATCGTGGATGGCTGTGTCTGTAAAAACAAAAATACCATGTGGATTCAAGAGGGCCATCCCCTCCTGCTAACCTGGACTGGTCTCACATGTTCTGGGAGCGTTCTGCAGGTTTCTGAGAAATGCTAATAAAATTGAATGAATTCATCCTGGCTTTCAAGTAACGTTGGGGCCCCCAAACTGAATTACTGAATCTGGTCTTCTGAGGACTCCAGAGCTTTAGAAATGTAGTTATGTAGGAAGCTCAGGTCTCCCCGACTCACAGAAGAGCACTAAAACATGTTGCAGTTCGCTCCTTAGATGCCACAGCAATGAAGAAAGCACTTCATTAGACTCATTATGAAAATCTTCATTCCCTACAATCATTTCCCTGCTAGTATAATGTATCCAATCATTACTCCCTCTCCCCATCGTTCTCCGTCCCCCAAGAGTCTGCCATGTACAAGGCACTGTGCCAGAAGGCACGGAAGATCCAGAGAGAAGGTGAATAAAACTGTCATGTCAAAACATGACTTGTGACGTCGGAGGGAGTCAGAACATGCTGAGAAGTTCTGGGAGAGAAATGGGTAAATTCTAATTGCATGTGTGTGGGGGGGTTGTGTACGTAGACAGGTGGGATGAAGAATTCAAAATTGAGACAGAGAGAGTGCGACGTTGGGAATATTAGAATACCCAGAATATGTCCAGGAAATGATGAGCCATCCAGCTGGGATAGGTCACATGTGCGCGAAGGGGGACAGAGCATGAGACAAAGAGCTGGACAGCAGAACACCCTCAATGCTAAACTTGGGAATGTTCTGAGTTTGCTTTTGGTTCATTTGGGTAGGTGACGGAGATGATGGTAATGCTAACATTCACCCAGTGCTTACTCTTCTAAGTACTTTGGATGTGCCATCCTGTGTAATGCCTCCTTTACAGACGGGAGAACAGACACGGGCGTTAGGTGGCTTGCTCCAGGTTGAATGGAAGATGAGGACTTGGAATCTGAAGCCCAGCATCCTGTCTCCAGGGCCTGCTCACCTGCCATCGCGGCATTGCCTCTCTGGATGGGGAGTCGTTGCAGCCTTCCGCACAGGTGCACCTGGTCCGCTGGTCCGTCCACATATCCTTCATCCCCTCAGAGCACCGACTGCTCACTTCCTATGCCAGGCTCTGTGCTAAGGCTCCCTCTAGGACTGATGGGCAGGCAAAGCTGCAGGTGGCATGGAGAGCCCTGGGGGGTCTTCCTGTCCTCAGGGAGCAGCTTCGGATGTGAGAATGGAGGTGGTGAGGAGCCAAGGGCATTGCAGGGGCCGCGTCAGCAGAGCTTTAGAGCAGAGCATTGGGGAAACAAGGGCAGGGTGGCCAAATGGTTCCAGGTATTGGCACAAGGATTCTCTGCTCACCTTTGGGTCCCAGTGGAAGATAATGCCATTGCCCCACCCAGAACCCCTCGACGCCTTTACCCTCTGGTGCACCCACCCCCACTGTGCTTTTCCTCCCAGCAGCCAGCACCTGCTCTAGCCCTTTTTCAGAGGCCTGTCCTGGCCCCCGCTGCCCCTGCTCTGGTGCAGGGCTGAAAGTCCTTGGGAATTTCTGAGCCGTGCCTTGCAGACTTCCCCGTCCCTGGTGTGGCAGCATGGGAGCCCCACATCTGTGCCTGGAGGGAACCTAGGTGTGCCTTCCCTCTAAAGTCCTCCTGGCAGATCTGGCTCAAGCCACCCTCTGAGGGACCTTGTCTGGGTCCCCCACCCTTGGCTTCCTTCCTCCCCTGTCTTATGTACCCTATTCCACACAGATTTCCTGGGAGTACTTTCTTAATGAATCACCTGCACGCAGACCTTTTCTTCAGGGACAGTTGCTGCAGAGCCCGACCTAAGACCATCTGGGCACACAGGAAATATTGGAGGATTGGATGGAGGAATGAATGAAGGAACCAGATGTTTCCATTTGTTGCAAGAGCTCTCTGGGGTGGAGCAATGTTGCAACATTGTTGCTTACATGTTGCCTTTCTGCAGGTGCCTGGAGGGTGCAGTGCACTGCTCCCTCAAGGATGCTCTCCAGACCACTGTCCCACCAGCTGGTCCCAAATAACAGGGAAAGAGAGAGACTGCTGGAGAAGCACCACATCCTGCATTCCCCTCTCAGACAGTCCCAACTATTGAGACTTGTGCATATAAAGCTTTGGCCAGCACTGCATTAAATACATATATTTAATTTTTTCATTCAATCTCTTTCAAACATATTTGGCCATGGAACCCTTTCTTTATTTAACACTGATTAATCTTCATCCACAGTGACTTTCCACATAAAATGCCCCACAAGAGCTTTTCAGGAGATGCCCCTCATGGTGGAAGAGGGAGACTGGGTTGGATGAGTGACATGGGTAGACCCTCACCAGCCCACCCCAGTGCCACTACAGTGGCATTCAGAGCATTCTTTGGAGGGGAAGCCATTTTTAGCAAGAGAATTATGACAAATCTATTTTCCATTTTAACAAGTGAACTGTGTAATTGTTACAGATTATAATTTTTTTTCAACAGGACAGGGCATAGCTGGAAATTAAGCAGAATCTATGAACAACCAAACCTAATGAATCCTGCAAAGATTGAGCTGTAAGTGGCAACGTCTGGAGATGTAGCATATTGTGTGTCAGTGAGTGAACTGTGTTAGGATATTAATTATGTAATCACGGGGTGGAGCATGGTGAAGGAAGTAACCAGGCCTCCGTGGCAACATGATGTCACTCCGGAACTGTGTGCATGGCCACCTGCGGGCTGTGGCAGAGACGGTGGGTTGAAGGTTCTAGCGATCCGAATCCTGCTAATGGACTGAGGCCAGCTCCCACATCAAATGTCACTGTGATGGAATTGATTCTCCCTCTTGTTTCCATGAGGATGCAAAGAGAAAGGGCAACTTTGGATCGTACCAACCATTGTGTACCTGCTTCACGTGCAAGACACTGTGCCAGATCCCTAGCAACTCTGCTGAAAGATGCAGTGACAGGTGGGACAGCACTCCATCCTGGAGAGTTCGTAATCCAGTGGGGAGACAGACATGTAAGCAACAGCTCCTGGAACCGATTGACAGTTCTGTAACAGCTTTGCAGAGGTGCGTGGCAGGCACGGAATCTACCGTGCTGAGTTCACGAACGGCCTGTGAGCAGGCTGCAGTAATCTGGATTTGGCCAAAACTCTGGTACTTCCCCTTCCTTTAGTTCTTGTTCATCTTGGCTGAGTTCAGCAAACCTTTGTCGGATACTCACATTTGCTCTCCAGCGTGCACGGCACTAAAGATACAAGAATGAATGTGAGATGTGACACAATACCTCTCCTGAGAGGCAATAGAGTCCTTGAAGGAGAGTCACGCACTTCTTGATAAAAAGGTGAGTTAGGTAAATTCTGTGTTGGAGATGGGCACAGGGTGTGTGAGAGCTCAGTGGGGCCCCTGGCATCCTCGGTGGGGGGAATTCAGGGAAAGCCTCCTGGAGATGGTGACCAGGCAGGGGTGAGGTCTAGGAATGGTTGGCCGGATGAGGGTCAGAGGGAGGCCAGGGAGAGAGGCCAAGAGAAAGGTATGTCCCAAGTCACAGATGCACATTGCTGGCAGGGGTGACTGGGGGCCCTAAAGTCACTGTTACCAGAGAGTGACCATCAGGGTGGGCCAGCCTGAGATGATGCTCCAGGGGAAGAGAGGACAGCTCATCAATGGCTTTGTAAGCCATAAGAAGACATGTACGTTGCATTCTGTAGGCAATAAGAAGGGTGGTGGTGTTTGTTAAAAAGAAGCAATCTGATGAGGTTGACGTTCTGGCTGTAATGTTGATAGTGGAGGTAAGCAGGGGCAGGACTGGAGGCCTGGAGACCACTGAATGGCTCTCAAAAAGGCCTGAGTGAGAATGATGAGCTTCTGAACCAGGGCTGTGGTGACAGGTTCACGAGACGTATTTCAGAAGTAAAATCAGCTGACTTGAGACTTACCAGGTGTGTGGGAGGATGGAGGAGATGGGCAGAGCTTGGGGGGACTCCAGTTTCTGGCTTGGGTGGCTGATTTGGGGGAAGGTGATGAACTCAGTTTTTGGAAGGAATTTCAATGTGGAATATCCAGCTGGACCTGTCTAATAAGCAATGGACGGGCTGCTTTCAATATTATGGGGGAGTTCAGAGCCCATCTCTAGGAGGGGGCCACCAGCCCCACAGGAAAGTCCAGACCACTAGCATCCTCAGGGTGAGAACACAGTGGTCTGGGGGCACGGCAATGGGCCAAGGGTGGTGGAGAGAACAACCCGCAGGGACTAAGGCACAGCCATCCGAGGAGGGAGAGGTTGTGCCGGGAAAACTGATGGAGTCCAGTTTCGAGGAGTGAGGGAACACGAAGCACGCAGCAGAGAGGTCGGTGGGTGATGAGCTCTGTTCCCTGGACATCACTGTGGTCCCATCAGACCCCGGCCACAGGTGCTGGGTCTCTGAGGACCATTTCTTCTCCTAGTTCCTGTTCTGTCTTCATGACCATGAGTACATACAGACCTTCATGGTTCCCATAGGGGTTTGTCACTGGGCCTTATTCTCAGCTCCAGTTCACCCCATCCATCTGTTGACAACTTCCCGCCAGAGCTGGCAAGTGTCGGCTCTTCTGCATGACCATCCCCTGCAAGTCAGACACTGTGCTGAGCATTTTGCACGCATTATTTCAGGTGTGATTATCACTTTTTAGAGGTAATCCCTCAATGACAGAGGTGGGATTCAACCCCGGGTCTGTTCAACTCCAAAGCCCACGTTCTTTACACTGCATCCCGCTGTCTCCTCCCACATTGTAAAACAGACACAACTCTGGGTGCCACTGCATGTGGAGCACTGCCCCCTGGACCCCACGATGCTCATTAAATATTGGATGACAGGACGTGTGAGTCCACGAATGAATGAGTGCATGAACTCAGAGCCAGAAGACATGGCTTTGCTTCTCAGCAAACTCCCTGATCAACTGAAGTGATTCGACCCACGTCCTGGTGAAGGACACTCGCAGAGCCTTTGCAGTCTGCAGAGAACTGTCACATAGGCCACTGCAGCCCCACGGAGGCCCTGTGTGCAGGCTGGTAAGGAGGGAGGCCAAGTGGCTTGCTCACCTGGTCAGGAAGTGCCAGCTGGGACTCGAACCCAGGGCTCTGCCCCCGAGTCTGGAGGTCTCTTCACAGCGCTGGTTTCTCAGGCAAAGGCAGAGACGAAGGCGAGACCGTCAGGGTCAGCAGAGTCCAGGCTGCGGGTGGCCGGGAGGGCAGGTTTCACAGGCAGATTCCAACTTCCAAGATGCTTTCTTGGTGTTTCTCTGTTTACAGTTACCTCCCTTGTCAGTATTCAGCCAGATAGCATCCATGCACACTCAAATACCCACCGTCAGGTTTATTCACTTCCATTTATACACCTCACCTCAGAAAGCTCTTAGACCTGGTCTTTGATCTTACAATTCCAGTTTGCAAAGCCTG
This sequence comes from Tapirus indicus, assembly GCA_031878705.1. NCBI lineage: Eukaryota > Metazoa > Chordata > Mammalia > Perissodactyla > Tapiridae > Tapirus > Tapirus indicus. Next base: position 2,331,220 of record CM062923.1, on the reverse strand, counting down.
CCCATCTCCCCGTCTTTCCTGTGCTTTTTTTGTTGCAATGTTTCCTGGAACAAAACCTGGTACCCCAACACGGACATGCCTGGTACCCCAACACGGACATGCCTGGTACCCCAACATGGGCACATCTGGAATCCCAACACGGGCACGTATGGACCTTTTCAGAGCCCAGTTGTTTCCATCACGTTTGCAGAAAAACCTCCCATAAAACAAAGCATTTCTCCTGGGCCTTCTTGGGCCCGGAGTTTTCTCTGATATCACATAGGCCTGTTTTTTTTTTTTTTTTTTTTTTTTTTTTTGTGGGGAAGACCAGCCCTGAGCTAACATCTGTTGCTAATCCTCCCCTTTTTGCTGAGGAAGACTGGCCCTGGGCTAACATCCATGCCCGTCTTCCTCCACTTTATATGGGACGCCGCCACGGCGTGGCTGACAAGCAGTGCGTCGGCGGGCGCCCGGGATCCGAACTCGCAAACCCCGGGCTGCCAAGCGCGGACTAAACCGCTGCGCCACCGGGCGGCCCCTCACATAGGCCTGTTTTAAGGAGGATAAAAATCTCCTGTGTAGAGAACGATGATTACCAAGGAGAAAGAAGAGGATTTTGCAGATACTGCGACCCTGAGCCTGACTCGTCTCACAAGTCGGGGGAAGGTGAGTGGTTTGCTCATCATTTCTTTATTTTGTCCTGATGTGTTTGTGGGGCTCCTGCTGTTTGCACACACAGGAGGCCCATGTGTTGTTCTGGAGAATCTCGTGGTCCTGCAGCAGGGTGGCCTCGGGGAAAGTCCTGCAGGTACAGTGGGCAGTGGGTCCAAGGAGCTTTGTGAGGACAAAGGAACGGGTCTGTGGGGCTTGGAGAAGGACTTGGAAGTTTAGGCTTCACTTTGACAGTGAACAAGGTGAGAGGTGGGAACAGGAGGAGAGGGAATTCCTGGGAAGAAGCCCCCACTGTAAAGGAGGACGGCGTGAAGCTGGCTGTATTTGCAGGCCTCCAAGCACTCAGGGTTACCAACCAGAGCTTGTTGGGGTCCAGGGTGAGCTGAGGGCCTGGACCTGGGAAGATGGATCTGAAGACACAGGTGCTGCCAGGCCCTGACGGACCCCCCGGCCCATGGTTGATGGCTTTGTTTGCATGGGGAAATAAACCCAAGGAAGGAGCAATCCTAGAAACAAGTGCTCATTCCTCGCCCCACCGTCCCCATCCCCACAGCCCCATCACAGTGACATCTCAGAAAGCCTGCTGAATTAACCTCACCGAGGACGACGGCTTCTCTGCTGCTCACAAGTGCAGGCGGGTTCACTGTGCGGCCTGCAGAATCAGACTTTAAATTCTGTCCTAGCTCTTGCCTGTCTGACTCCAAATCCCAAGACCTTTCTTGTCCGTCCACATGCTGTCTGGGGCTCAGGCCTCTGGCACCCTCTCCTCAATACCCAGATGGGCTTCGGGGCTGGACCTCCATTTGTCACCACCTCAGAGACACGTCGAATCTGCCACGAGTCCCATTGGGGAATGTGATCCGTGACATTGTCTGGGTCAGGCGACCAGCCTGTGGGAGTCAGCCCTCCCCTCAGCCATTAGTGCTGATGATGGAGCACCTATGCCAGCACATTTTGGACATAATTGCTCCTACAGTCACTCAGCGTCGGGGCCGGGCACTCTGCTTCCTGCCGTCGGGCACCCGGATTCTGGCTGGGCTCAGACTCTGACTGAGTCACTATCTGCTGAACACAGCTGGGCAGCTTGCTTTCTCTCCTTTTTCTCTTTTGTTCTCAGGTTCCTCAGCTGTAAAATGAAGAACTTTGGGAGGTTCCAGTGAGAATATGTATAAAATGTTTAGTGTAAAACTCACTCAGGGCACAACTAGTGAGTGTTTGCTGTTGATTGTTGTTGCCGTGAATAGAATGTGGTCCCTGTCCTCCAGGAGCTACAGCCAAGAGGGAAGCCTGCACTTCAGGAGATAAATGCCCTGTGCTTTGATGAGAGCAGGCTAAAGAGACAGTGCAGGGAGGGCAGGGGGCAGGGAGGGAAGGTACAGGAAGGAAAGGTGCAGGGACGGGCAGGAGGGCCAGGCAGAGGAGTCAGAGCCAAGGAGCACAGGGCACTTCCTGGCAGGATCACCCCCATCCCCATCATACTCAGGGGTGCCCAGTAACTGGAAAGGAAAAAAGGAGCTGTTCTTTCCGGAGCTGTCCCCAGAACATGGTGCTGTGGTCACTCCAAGCTCATGAGAGGCCTTGATGACATATCAGCTTTGGCTGCTTTAGTCCAGATGGAGGCAGTAAGGGCCACAGGGTAAAAAAAATGACCCTCCCGACTGAGATGTCTTTTCTTGTTCTGGTTGTTCAGACACTGAAGAATAAGGAGGGGGAAACGAAAGAAACTTTGACGAGCATAGACAATCTCACCAGTCCTTTCCTCTCCTGCCACACGTTATGCTGTCCCCCTCCCTCTAGCCAGCAGCGGATATGGTTTACATCCAGTCTGTGCCGATGACACGTTCCAGGCAGGAGAGGAGGTTTGGGACTGGCTGACAACTGGGAAGACGATCATCCTGGGCCAGGTGGTGAGGTCGGTCTTTGGTGAGGAAACAAATGTGACAAAGAGACCGGAGAGCAGAGACACCTGAGAGGGTCCTGTGGATGGGATGGTGGAGACAACAGCGTTGTGGTGATGTCACAGGAATTGAGCAGCGGGACCTCTCTGCCCGGGGATTCGCGGGGTCACGTCAGCTCGAGCAGGGGCGCAGCATCTGCTGTTGTCCATCCCTCTACCCCGCACACACGCAGTCTGTGTGGTTTGGATTTTGTCACAGGAAGCACTGAGCACGAAGCCCCCTGGATCTGTCTGGGGGGCTTAGGCTGGTGTGGTCGCGTGCGTTACTCAGGGCTTTCCAGAGAAACAGGACCACAGGAGAGACGTGTAAATATGGGCGAGCACTTTAATTTAGGAATTGGCTCATGTGATTACAGAGGCCAAGAAGTTTGCAAGCTGGGGACCCGGGATGACCAGTGGTGTCCAGTTTGAGTCTGAAGGCCTGAGAACCACGAGGGCTGATGTCCAAGGCCAAGAGAAGATGGACGTCCCGACTTAAGCAGAAAGAACGAAATGGCCCTTTCTCCGCCTGCCTTTTTGTTCTGTCCTGGCCCCCACTGGATTGGAGGAGGCCCACCCACAACAGGGAGGTCAATCTGCTTTACTCAGTTCATCAATTTACATGCTCATGTCACCCAGAAACACCCTCACAGACACACCCAGAAACAAGGTCTAGCAGCTACAGGGCATCCCTTGGCCCAGCCAAGATGACGCATAACATGAACCATCGCAGCGCTTGTGGGGGGGGGGTGGAGGGTCCCCTCCCCTCGACAACAAGTGCCAGCACCCAGCGTGGGTGACCAAGGGCTCCACTTGTACCCCGCTAGACGAGAGCTGTGGAAAGTGCCCCAAAGCCAAGGTAAAGGGTCTTTTGATAGGCACAAGCTTTTATGGCCCTTAAAGACTTGGCCTGTGTCTTGTGGGTGATGGGGAGCCACCCTCTGGTGTAAGCAGAGGCGCATCTGCAGGTCCACCAGGGCGCTGTGTGTTGGAGGCTGTGTCAGCAGGCCGCCAGAGGCAGATGACGAGGGTCTGCCCTGGGCAGCAGCTGGGGAGCTGGGGAGAGAGCAGAGTCAACGATGCTAACTGCCAGGTGGGCAGGGCTTGGCTCTGGACTGGATGTGGGGGTGCGTTTTTCCAACAGCAGTTCTGTGACACCAACTGGGTGTCCGACAATTCAGCTCAATTCTGACGCTAACTGCCGGGACTTGGCATTTGGGGCTCAGACCCACAAGACTGCCCTCCCTTGGGATGCCAGTCACAAGGCCCAGGGCCTCTCACACTTCTGACTAACGGGCCATATGCGCGGGGCTCCTTGTGGCCCCTTCAGCCCCTGAGGCTGCATGATTTTCTAGAATGACTCGAAGAACTCAGGAAAGTGCTGTACTTGTGATTACCTGTTTATTATGAAGGATACAGAGGAAGAGGCCGATGAAGGGGCTTAGGGGCAAGGTCTGAGGGGGCAGAGCTTCCGGGCCCTCTCCCCGCACCCCACCCTCCCAGCACTGAGATGTTTTCACCAACCCAGGAACTTCCGAATCTCCTTGTTCCGGGATTTTATACAGGGTCTATCACCTACGCGTGTTTGGCCATTGGTGAGTGAGCTCAGCCTCCAGTCCCTCTTCTCCTGGGGGCTGGGGGTCAAGCTGAAAGTTCCTTGGGAACCAGCCCCATCCTGGAGCAATCCAGGCCCCCACCCCCTGAGTAACCTCATTAGCGTAAACTCAGGTGTGGTAGAGAGAGCTCATGAGGAATAAAAGACAGGCCCGTCTCTGGGAAATTCCAAAGGCTGAGGTGCTCTGTGCCCGGAGCCAGGGAAAAGACCACATACGTCTCATTGCACCACAGGATGGCCAGGTTGAAGGAGACGCCGAGAGTGCCTGGCAGGTTTCTGACTCAGAGTCCTGGTCAACCCTAGGTGAAAATGGCCATTGACCTTACGAGACACTGCTCGCTCCAGAGAGTGGCCAACTTTGTTCTTGCTTCTCGCCCGGCACTTGCCCCTGGCTCCCACCAGATTTCAGGTTCCATTCTGCTCCTTTCCCTGCTTGCAACCAGCCACATGCAGGTTTCCGCGGGGATGAAGTGGAAGAGGAAAGCCAACGTTCCCGACAACCACTATGTGGCGTGTCATCTTGTCCGTTAGATATGATTCCTTCTTTATTGCCGAGGACACTTCAATAGTGCTTCTGCTTCTGCTAGCTTGGTCTTTGAAGCAAGTCTATGAGACAAGTAGAAGGGGTGTCTTTAGACCCATTTTACAGACAGAGGAAGTGAGATTCCAAGGGATTGAGTCTCTCCCAAGGTCTTCCAACTAATAAAATGACAGAGTCAGGACTTGACTGATACTTGGCTTCAAATTCTGTTTTTCCAGGATTCCTCACTTAAAATAATTCCACAAAGAACCATATGCTACTTGGCATTTCCTTGTATGAAATGCAGATCCAGCTGATATTATGGGGTTAACACGTATCACTGGAGATATAGCAGAAGCTCCTGTCGTCTAGAAATAATGAAACATTTCAATCGACCTGTATTTGAGGCTGCCATGTGCTTGTAGGAGAAAGAGACACATCATGTGAGCATGAATTTATATCGAGCCCCATATTAATGTAGGCTCAGTGACAAGTTCTGGGGTTGGGTGGACCCCCTTCTCCACCTCATTGGAGGTCTGGGAGCAGTGATGCTCAGAGCAGGGGTTCCAAATCCACAGAAGACACTTTATCGAAAGATGTGTGGCTACATCACCTTAGAACTATTAGCATGCTATTGAGAGGTGGTTTGTAAGATAATAAAGTCAAAATGATAATTTTGCTGTATCTTTCGTTCCCATAAAACTGACCTGTTTGTCTGGACTCATTGAGACTACAAAATATGCAAGGGTTGTATTGAAAGTGTTTCCTTTCCTCTAATAGCAGAAAATAAGACAGAGCCTGGGATAGTAAGGGCCTATGTGTACCTTGAAGTTTGGTTATTTAAAAATAATGACCTTTTAAATATATATTTATTTGTATCTGTTTTTTAGGGAGATTGTGCTCAGAAGGGGGAGGGACTAGTCAAACACAGCCCTCTCTGCAGAGTGGTTAAAATCTGGGGGATAAAAGATGGTTTTAAATAATAACAGCAATGGCAAAGTGTGGGGGTGCCGTACTGATGCTGCGATACTTGGGGGAAGTGCTCAGGGAACAGGAGAGGCTCAGGGGAGGCATGATCCAGCAGAACCTCAGGAGGCACGGGGGCTGGCACACGGGAGAGGAGGCAAGGGGTATTCATGGTGAGGAGGCAGAGTGAGCAAGTGCAGAAGACCTGCAGCACAGGCGTGTGTGCATGTGTGTGTGTGCGTGCGTGCGTGTGTGTGCATATGTGCTCATTCAGGTACGTGTGCATGCGTGTGCTCCTGTGTGTGCTCGTGTGTGTACGCAGATGCTCCTGTGTCTCTGTGTGTTTGCTCATGTGTGTGCACACATGCACATATGTGCTCGTGCCTGTATGTGTGCACATGTGTGTGCTCCTGTGAGTGCTGGTGTGTGTACACACATGCTCCTGTGTCTGTGTGCATGTGTGTTTGCTCATGTGTGTGTATGTGTGCATGTGCACATGTGCTCATGCAGGCATGTGTGCTGGTATGTGTACACACGTGCTCCTGTGCCTGTGTGCATGTATGTTTGCTCATGTGTGTACGCGCACACACATGTGTATGTGTGCATGTGTGTGCGCTCGTGTATGCGTGCACTCCTGTGTGTACTGGTGTGTGTACACACATGCTCCTGTGTCTCTGTGTGTTTTCTGATGTGTGTGCACACATGCTCCTGTGTCTGTGTGCATGTATGTTTGCTCATGTGTGTATGTGTGCGCACACACATGTGTATGTGTGCATGTGCATGTGTGTGTCTGTGCACACATGTGTGAAGTTGTGGAGAAGGGCCCCTTGGAGCTGTCAGGGCCCCGCTCAAGTCAGATTCCAAGAGACATAGTTGAGTCTCCAAAATCTAAACCCTTCGGGGCGAGTGAGGGAGGGTCGGGGGAGTCTATGCTCAGAGGGGAAGACGGTTTGTACTCATTGAGAGAGAGTAGGTGAGGTGAGAGCTGGGAAGATGCATCGGGTCACCAGGGGCAACCCGTGTCCAGCTGAGAATGTGCATTTTGTTCTGCTGGCTGTGGAAGGACCGCTGGGAGGTTTGGGGCGATGAAGTGAACAGGACATAATAGTGCTCTGAAGCCGCCCGCCTCCTGTGGTGACATCACCAAGGTCTCTCGAGGTCGGAGTCTGTGTCTCCCACCTCTCCTGACAGAGTCCCGGGTCTCATCGCTGTGCTCATATGGGGTGGCTCAGGCGGTCGGTGGTCAGCTGTGTCAGTGCAGCCCACGCTCCTCTCAGTTGATCCGGATCTCCGGTTCTGCCCGCTTGGAGGCCTGATTAACAAAAGCCGCTAATTAGAGCACTGTATTCCCAGCGTTCTGGACGTGGCTGGAATCCAAGCCTGGAAGACACGGATTCACTGTCAGAACTGATGGGAGAACCTGGGCTGCCCCGAGGGGAGGGCCAGAGGCTGGTGCCAAGAGGATACCACCTGCCATCATCTGCCCCTTCCCTCCCAGAGGCTGCAGGCTACCTGCTCTGCCCAGCTCTGACATTTCCTCTCTGCTGTGCCTCTGTCCCCTGCTCTGTGCTGCATCCTTCCCATGGGGGCGAAGGCAAAGGGCCCAGCGAGGGGGGCTCCTCTGCACACAGACAGGGACCTGGTGGGGGAGGGAGCATGGAGCTGCGGGAGGGACACAAGGACGGCTGTCACAGCCCCTGATGGCCCTTGACCCTGGGCAAGTTCACCTTGGACAATAGTTCTCAACCTCAGCTGCTTATTAGAATTATCCAGAAAGCTCCCAAATCCTCATTGTCCAGACTGCACCAAGACCAGAAGAATCAGGATCTCTGGGTAGGAACCCAGCACCCGTGTTAGTGATTACAACACACGGCCAAAGCTGAGAACTGTTGCTCGAGACGATGGGTCTGTGTGGATCCTCCACATGTGGAAGGGAAGGAGGCAACCCTGGGGACCACCCAGAGTTGGCTCTACCTTTCGCCCCCAAAGTCACCTGCCTATTTGCTGAGATTTTAAGGGGCTCAGAATACCACTCCATCACCCTTCCTGGAGACGGGAAATTTCCACCAGCACAATCATTTTCTTCATTCATTCATTCCACAAATATCTGTTTAGCACAGACCACCTGTCAGTGCTGTGAGGGAGACCAAGCAACCAGAGCGACCTGGACGCAGCCCTGCAGACACGGATTTCTGAGGGGAGGGGAGCAACACCTAGGCCTGCAACCTCGGTACGCGGGCGACCGTGTGGAGGAGGAAGGTGCTCTAAAGGGTTGGCACGCAGCGAAGGGAGTGGTGCACCGTGCATCGAGGAGGAAGGGATGGAAGGAAGACCTTGCAGGGGGGTGGCGACTGTGGCCCGCCTGGGCTGCTGCTCAGAGCCAGACCTCCAGCCCCACTCAAGAGAAGTGCCACCTGCAGGTGCCGAGCTGGATGTGCAGGGGCTGTGAGCAGGAAACCACCTGGTGGGTGGCAGGATGGGGCACAGGTGTGGGTGGGAGGAAGGCAAGAGCCAGGCTGAGCTGCTGAGTGTGTGCCAAGCCAGCAGAGTGCAAATGAGTGTCCCGTCCCTGCAGCATGGCCTCACCCCCAGATAGCCTGACACGGAGGCCTGAGGTGCACAGGACCTGCCCTGGGGAGCTCATCTAGGAGGACAAGTCAAGGGGCAGCAATAAAGCCCATAATCCTGCAGGCCGGAATGGTGTCAGGTGCTTCCCATAACTCATTCAGTCCTCACACATTCTTGTTCTTGCACCATTTCCCCAAATTGGGAAACTGAGGCTCAGAGGAGCTACTGACTTGTCTCAGGTCACATATGCAGCTAAGCCACGAATCAGGAAACAGCCGTCCACCTGAGGGTCCAAGAAGGAAGACCCCAGATGCCAGGCACAGAGAAACCTCCAGTCCAGAGAGACATTTGACTCCAGGCCATCTCCCCTGGGAAGCAGGGCCTGGCCAAGGGCTGGGTCAGGAGCAGGAAAATGGGTGCAGGAGCCAGGAGAGGGTCATCCCAGGAGAGGCCTGGGCCCGAAGCAGGAAACAGACAATGTTCTCTTACAGCAGGGCCATGGAGGACCTGAGAGGGCCAGGCGTGGTCAGACACTGGAGCGTTGGAGCTCAGGAATCCTGGCAGGATCTGGCGTATCCTGAGAGCTTGGGGAGCATCCTCAGGGCACTTCCTGTGAGCACCCCATCATCTGCACCAGTCCATGGCAGACAGGCGGCCTGACATGGAGCTCTCCTGGCTTCTGGTGGTCGTGGTGTCGAGGCTGTAGGGATTCCTTGTCCCTCACTGGAATTGAGGGAGGACTGGGATAGGGACAGAACAGTTGGGTGGGGAGACCAGAAGTCAGGCTGTGGGGAGCTCAGAGGCAGCAAAGAGCCCATGAAGCTGCCAACGAATTCCCGGGGGAATTGCATGTTTTGAGGACATCATTCAGTAACCCCAAGTCTGGCTCAACTGGTCAGACTCAGCAGGACTGTCTTGAGAATCAGCATTCAAGACAGGGGTGTCTGCTGGGCATGGAGCACCCTGGGGCCCACCTTCTCAGGCTGTCTCCTCGTGCACGTGCTGGCAAATGGGATTTGTGTCCCTCTCCCCACCCCCACAGTATTATTATTTTGAAAGGAATATCTTGGAGAAAAAAAAATCTTGTTTGCTCTTGGTGGAATTTCTGCCCCAGGATGGGAACTATTTTAAGTGTATGACACCTTCCTGTGTGTCTCGTATCACACGTGTAATTCGACTCTACCTCGCCTGCCTGCACAGCTCCAGCCTCCTTCAGAGAGCCCTTCCCCGGCAGGTCTTAAAGACATTTGTCCAACGTGTCATGACGGAATGTCCAGTTTCGCCGTGCAGGAGGTGTGACACGACAGCGCCCTTTGGCAGTTAGAGATGGGCTGGATGCCACAAAAACCGAAAGCTTGAGAAGGATCACTTCTTCTCATTGCCTTTCCCTCTAGAAGGACCTGGGTTTGTGGGAGCCCCTCAGCAGAGGTCTCAGGTTGAGCTGGGCAGTATTGGGTCCCGAGGGGCATGGGCACTCGGCAAGGGCTCAGTGGTGGCGACTCCAGGAGCTTTGATAAATGGGAGTGTAAGCCACTTCCAGAACTAAAATGGTTATGGTTGCTTCCTATCAACACTGCCTGGGGCGCTTCCAGCAGGGCTGGAGTTCTGTCGGAGATAAACCCTAGAAGTCATTGAGCATCACATAGCAGGGCCTGGTGACAGCAGGTCAGGCTTGTGGTGATAGAGCCTGGAGGCCAGTGGGCTGTGAACTGAGTGCTCCGTCCCATCGCTGGACGGCGAGGCCTGCCTCTAACACAGCAGAGCGGGATGTCCCTGATGCGTTCCTCCATCCCCAGAGGGGCTGCCTCCAGCTCCCAGAAACTCGTCCTCTCATCACGATGCCAGTCAGGAACGAGACTTGATGGACCATCCATGTAATGTGGAAGCCATGTTTCCCTCACCTTCTTTTCGCTTACCTTTCCACATACAGCACTCGTGCCCGGATACATAGAATTTATGAAAGAATTCAGAGGCGTGACAGGAGGAACAGTCTACACCGTGGACATCACAGAAACTTCTAGAGTTCTTCCTCCTCATTTCTTTTCTTCCAAGTCCCTCCCTGTCATGCCTTCAGCAAGGACTCCTTTCTCTCTTTCCTCACGAAGCCTCCAGCTGGTTCCCTCTCTTTCATCCTGCATGGCAGTTCCACTCTGCCCCAGACTCACGTGGATCACCTGCCTCTGCCCATTTTGATGAATATCAAAGCAAAATGCCTAGAAAATTAACAGATCTACTTCACCCAGAACACAATGGGGTGCCATGTTTTTGTGACATTCATACGATCCCCTCATTGGCAGATGGCAATCCTGAGAGGCCCTAAGGAGACCCCAGACACCTCATGGTGTATCTCACATGGAGCTTGTTGCTCTGGGGTAGGGGCTCGACCATGCTCTACGTGGTTCTGATCAAACCATGTGGGCACCAGCCAGGTGACACTTCCTGGCCACTCTCTGCATGAAGGTGTGGCCACATGACCGAATTCGGCCAGTGCAGGGTGAGTGGTGCTACTTTTGGGTCTGCCCATATAAAAATCCTCCTGTGGGATCCTCCATGCTCTGTGTTCCTGCTTTTGCATCTGTGCGCACACGAGCCCTGCAATCTCGAAGTCACTGGTTGAAGACGGGAGAACCTGGGCTAAGCAGCTCTGCTGGAGGAACGCCAGCTTCACTGTCGCGGGGTGTCCCGTTCTGTCATTAGATATTGGGGAGTGTTTCTTGTCTCAGCAGCTAACGTTCCCTGAGTTGATGGAGAATCTAATAAGGACTTTCTTTAACCAATTCACCTACTTTAAGGCTGAATGCTGCACCAAGGGCTTCCAGACCTTCCGGAAGATGTCACTGCCCTCACGCTCACCTCCAGACCTAGGATGTGGTCTCAGACACTTGAAAGGATAGGGCGTGTGCCGTGGTGTCTAGACTTGGGCAGCCACCTCCTCGATTTTGGAGACCCAGCCAATCAAGACCTAAGCGACCCAAAGCCCCCCCCCCCCCTTTCCAACAGGGTCTGTGGCTGGTGCTGGCACCTTTGGGAACATTGCTTGGTGATGGCCCTGTGGGAACCCTGCAGCCCTGCTCTCTGCTGCGCTCATGGTCTAGTCCCCATTGAGGGGAAGACGAGGGGAACAGACAGAGAGGCTGTCCCCCTTGTGGGATTAGCTGCCCTTCTCTAAAGTCTGACCTATCTCCTGCACTGGGTGGCTTCCCCAGGCCAGGGATCCCAGGCTGTGTTCAGGAACTGGAGGGAGGGCACTTGCAGGCTGTCCTGTCACAGCAGAGTCAAACTGTTCCTGGAGCCGCTTCCCAACCCCAGGAACTTCTGTTCTGAAATTTACTAAATCTGGGTGGGTTTTTATTTTGCCGAATATTGCATCTCCTAAGACAGGGGCAACTTTGGCTGGACTCTGTTTTGGGACCTTTACCCAGAGCTCCAGAGGCTTGGCCGAGGGGCCACCTGTCCTGAGGCCCTGGGGCTTCTTGGTCCTTGACTTGATAGTCCCTGTCCTGAGGTGGGTAAGCAGTTTCCACCTCCTCCCGTATAGTCTGGATTGTGTTTTCTCCCCCAAAGAGGGTGAAGAGTGGCCCCCAAAGGTACGAGGTCCTGCTCCCTGGAACCTGTAAATGTAATTTATAAGGAAAAGGGGTCTTTGCAGATGCGACGGAGTTAAACATTTTGAGATGAGGAGATTCCCTGGTTTTCCAGGAAGCCCTGAACACACTCACTAGCATCCTTGTTAAGAGGGAGGCAGAGGGAGGTTGGACACACACAGAGGAGACGGCCGTGTGAAGATGGAGGCAGAGACTGGAGGGACGCGGCCACAAGCCAGGGACGCCTGGAGCCCCCAGGAGCTGGGAGAGTCAGGAAGGACCCTCCCCTGGAGCCTCTGGAGGGAGTGCGGCCCTGCCCACACCTTAATGTCAGACTTCTGGCCTCCAGAACTGTGCGAGAATACATTTCTGTTGTTCTAAGCCTCCCACTTTGTGGTCATTTGTTACAGCAGCCCCGGAAGACTAATAAACCCCCTCAGAGAGTTTTCAGTTTCTCACACATAATGCCCGCTCTTAATTTAAATCAATCTGGCAAATGTTTAGCAGGAACCTACTGCTATCAGAAGGTGTTCTGGGCGCTTCTGATAAACCCCGGGCAGAACTGATGAGTCCCCGTGTCAGTGGGTTTCACGCTCCAGGGCTCTGCACGTGGTGGTCTATGAGCAGGACCAGCACACGCATGCACGCTGAGCCTAAATGCAGCCACTCAGGCAGGGAAACAGGGAAGGCGGTCACCTCTTTATGTCAGGTAGATGGGAGAGGGCTCTCTGAGAAGACAGCAAACCCCCAAGGCAGCAGGGAGAGAGGGGAGCAGTGTGGGGGAGGGCATCCCAGGCAGGGAAAGGGCTGTGCAGCGTCACTGGGGCAGGCACATGGCTGGTGTGTGTGTGTGAGGGGAGGCCAGCGAGGGGAGGCCAGCAAGGGGAGGCCATTGATGGGAGGCCAGTGAGGGGAGGCCAGCGAGGGGAGGCCATTGATGGGAGGCCAGCGAGGGGAGGTCAGTGAGAGGAGGCCAGTGTGGGGAGGCTGTGAGGGGCGGCCAGCGAGGTGGATGGGGAGGTCAGAGAAGCGTGGTGTGAGCAGAGGGGAGATGTGCTCTGACCTATTTGAATCAGATCCTCTGAGAAGGGCTAGTGCAGAGGCCAGGAGACGGGCCAGGAGGTTGCTGCCAATCCCGGAGAAGGACGACAGTGATAAGCGGGCATCCAGGAGCAAGATGAGGGCGATGTGCTGGGGGCAGTGGGCGAGCGGGTGCATGGGCTGATGGACTGGGTGTGTGAGGAAGGAAGCCAGGAGTCAGGGCGACCTCCTGATCTGACCTGAGACATGGGTAGAGTGGGGTTATCTCTTACTGGTTTGGGCAAGACGGGCGGGGAGATGCCGAGAATGATGTTTGGGATCAGCTAGATTTGGGGATTTGGAGCTGAGCTCCCAGGATTCCTTCTAAGGGAGGAGCAAGCCCTGCGTGGTGACTGCTCCTTCGAGGCAGCTCCAAACCCCCTGAGGGTGGATTTGCACCCCAGAGCCCCCCTTGCTGGGCCATCTAATTGTGCTGAGTCTCACTCCACTGCTTCCAGGCATCTTCCTGTGCCCCACAACAGGTGTCCTTCTCCAGGGTAGATGCTCCGGAACCTTCCATACGATCAGGGTGGAGCCCCCTCCCTGCAGGCTTGTACAGTCAACAATAATGCACACGTGTCACGGCTTCTGATGGGTCAGCTTTCCTAAAGAAATCTCCCATCCCCGAGTCACACACAATGAGCAGAGCCCAGACAAACACCCATTCTTCTGACCCCCAGGAAACTCCATCTTCACTGCAGGGAAGTCTGATGGCAGGAGGCCTGGCCGTCTTCGGGTGGGTGGGTGGGAGCGATGAGCCTGGAGCAGGAGCCCAGGAGCCAGGCCGACCCTCCTTTAACTAAAGGCACCGCACAGCTCAGGCCTCCAGGGCTGGCGTGGGGAGGTGGGGGCCCCGACAACCCTGGCAAAGCTCTGAAGGTCTTTGAACGGGACATGGCACCTCCTGAGTCTAGGCCAGGTTCACTGTGTGCCGTGGGGACACGGGGGAGGGTGTCTCGGGAAAGGACTCGCTCCTGGCGTCCACCTCCATCAGCCATTCTGCTTCCCACCGAGGCTCCTGCGAGCGATGTGCGGCCTCCTCCCGCCTGCGTGTGCTGTGGGGGAGCATGGGGACCGAGACCTGGTCTGGGACAGGCTCTCCCTCCCCGTCTCTCTTCAGCTGTAACATCTGGGGGCAGACTTCTTCATTTGCTTGTTACCAGCAAGTCTCTGCAGCATGGTGAAATTTCATACCTTTCCTGGAACTTATTTCCCAAAAATGTGCTCAGAGTCAGACCATGAAGGATCCCCCCCTTCCTTCCCTCCCTCCCTCCCAACTTCACTTTCTCTATTTCTTTTTAGAGAAGAAGTGGCCTCCGAGGATCATTTTGGGCACTTTCATGTGAGAGATCCTTTCAAGGGATGGAGCTGGCCGGAAATGGATCCTTCTCCTTTTTGTCCGCCCCTCACGTCAGGGGCGCCTGGAGGAACTTGTCAGGCTGAGGGAGGACGTGGGTGGCCCCCGGCTCACTTGGCTGACAGTGAAAGGGCCCTGGAGGGGCTCATTGCCCACCCTGCCTGTCACCCCAGCAGGCACCCTCTGGAAAACATATCTCTGTGCTGGAGTGATCGGACTCTCCTCGGAAGGTGCATGGGACCCCCCACTGCGTCCTCCTTCGGGGAATTCGCATTTCCCAGCACGTGGTTGGGGTGTTGGTTTGTCCCCCATTGATGCAGGGTCCCCCTCCTGGCATTCCAGAGCCTGGCCCCGTACCCCACAGGCTCAGGCTCCGTGGAGGATGTCCCTGAGGTGACTGCCCTGGTGTCCGAGCTCTCCGGGGTGGGCTGCAGGCTCCCACTCCCTCACGACCTTTATTTTGTGTGCAGACAGAAACCCAAACCGAACAGGAAGGACATTTTTGCTGCTTGTTGAGGATGCTTAGGTGGCTCACTGGAAGCCCTCCATGCCCTGCACAGCCGAGAGTCCGGTGAGTGGAGGTGACCACCTGAAGCCTTAGTTTCCTTATCTGTGAGATAGGAAGATTAAAACAAGCAGACAAATACAGCTTTTTTGGGCTACATGAAGGATTGAGTGAAAAGGGCAACCGCCTGGGCTGCGTACTCTAGGCACTCAATGAATGCTGATTTGGGGAATGGATGTATTAGCAGGCAGATCAGGAGCCTCCTCCTGTAGGAGGCTTCTGTGCTTACGTGCTCGAGAGCCATTCTAGAACCTTCTCAAGAACTCAGATGCATAGATGGGAGGCAGTTTCAGAGTCACGTGCGTCCCCTGCTGGGGAGTGCTGGCGAGGGCAGGAGGAATGACCACAGAGAACCAGGCCCAGGGCCTGGAAGGACTGTTGTTCCCCAAGGTCTCCTGTCAGAGGTGCCCCCACTTGGACACGTGCCCCGGGTCCTTCCTGAGACAGGTCTGTACACCTGTGCTTTCCCCTCCGGGAGCCCACAGCTGCGTGCAGCCCGCCTGGACCCTTGGCCAGGATGGTGGTGAGTCACAGCCCAGGAGTCCCGAGGAGGGAGGGTGTGGCGGGGATGCTTCATCATCACTTGTCCAAGGACACCCTCTCTTCTGCAGCCCCGAGATGGAGCTGAAGCAGCCCACGTTCAGCACCTTTGGGTCATCACCTTCCCCGCTGCTACACTTCTCAGGAAGTGTGATCGAAAGGCACTTGCCCCATCTCTGACTGTACAGGTATTGCCAGCCACTGCTAATTAGATTTTCTCAAGACCGATAATTCTGATTTAAGGGAAAGGATTGGCGGGCAGCAGACCAGAAACTCTGGTGGAAAACCCCAGAGAGCAGCTGGCACCTTCCTGTCTGACTGAGATTCATTTTGCATAAAACACAAAATTTCCACCCAGGATTTGTCTCAGGACGGGGAAACAAGATTGAATCGGAGAATTCATGGGAGGCAGAGGGCTAGGAGCTCTTGGGTCCACCTCCTTTTATAAGTTAAGACCCTAAGGCTCCGACAGGGGAGAGTTTTGCTCAGAAACACAGGCAAGCAAGGCCATGTCCTGGGCCCTCAGTGGAGCAGCATGTGGCTGGCCGGCACCGCCTGGAGGAAAGCGGATCTGATAAATGACCCGTGCCACGGTGAGAGATAGGCTAATGCATCATCTTGCTGGCCATTGGCATTCTCAGAGTGGAGAGGAAGGTGGACGAAGTCTCTCAGAGGGCCCTTCCCACATCCTGTAAGGTAACCGCCTGCTTCACCTTCCCGGAATCCCCTCTCCATCACAGGGTCCAGGGTGGGTGGGTGTGCTGTGTGAACCTCCCCAGGTGGGTCCCCTAAGAGGCACACAGGAGTGCAGGCGTGGGCCGAGGTGGGGTCACTGTGACTCACTGCAGATTGATGCAGAGGTGCCTGAGGGCCCCACACGGAGGAGGCACATCGAGGCCCCAGGAGCACCAGGTTCTGCCAGTGGGGCCATCAGGGCAGGCATCCTAGGGCATGGGTTGACCAGTGTCCCAGAGCAAGGCCCAGGCAGGGAGTGCTCAGGGAAGCAGGCCCTGGGCCCCATGCTGCTGACATAGTGCAAACCAGACCCCCTTACACCACCTGGCAGGTGGAGCCCAGCCACGTCCCATGGAGAAACCAACTGCAGACCATTTTTGTGAAGGTTGTAGGGGACCTTGGGGCGGGCCCCGTGGTGTAGTGGTTAAGTTCAGCTGGTTTGGATCTTAGGTGAGGAATTATACCACTAGTCCACCATGCTGTGGTGGTGGTCCACATACAAAATAGAGGAAGATTGGCGCAGATGTTAGCTCAGGGCCAATCTTCCTCAGCAAAGAGAATAATAAATAAAATAATGAAATTAAAAAAAAATGAAAAAGCCCTTGACCCCTGCTGCTGGCCTAGGTGCATTGATCCCTCCATGTGGCTTGGGGGTCTCTCCCAGCTCTCGCTCTGTCACGAACACTCCACACCCACAATCCTCTGGCCTCTGTGTGTGGATAGAGTCCTGTTGGACCCCTTCCTTCCTACCCTGCCTGCTGTCTCTGCTTCTCTTCCCCAAACTCCTCTGGCCTCTACAGGTTCTGATCTCAACTTCTAGGTGGATACTTAAGTCCAAGTTTTGAGGCTTGGTGCCTCCAGTTGGGAACTGGAAACCCTACACCCAGCTCTCAAGTCGGCTGGGTTAACTGTTTCGTGGTGACACCAACCTTCCCATTGTGGCACTCCATAATTATATTTAATGAGTGTCTACTGTGTGTCAGGCGCCACACTGGAGGCTGAGACATAGGGACATTGAAGACGTAATTAACTCCCTCAAAGCCCTGGTGAGGGACAGACATGTGATGAGCAAATGGAGCAGAACGCTATTCTTTCTGTCTTGAGACGCCGAGGAAAGCTCCCAGAGAAGCGGATGTCTTAGCCCCAGGGACGAGCATTCCGTGCATTGACACGTGCCTGTCGATAGTCTGAAGGGGAGAGGGAGCAAGGATTTTCATCAACAGGAAGACTTGAAAGTGAAACCAGTGCAATGCCCTTGAAGGACCGGACCAGGTCACCCACAGGCTGGGGCACTGTCAGGGCATGGTGGGGACATGACAGCTGAGTAACAGTTCAAGGCAGAAGGCTCCAGAGTCATTGTAGCATCTTGACAAACCCACTTCTAATTCATCTGGAAATTCTGTTGTTTCCACCTTCAAAATCGATCTAAGCAAGCAGATTCCTCTTGCCCCCATGAGTCACCACACTGGCCACCGCCACCATCATCCCTAGGACAGCCTATTGCAATTGTGTCCTCTCTTGTCTTCTGCCCACCTAGTGTCATATCCACTGGCGCTCGGAGGGACCCTGTAAAAGCAAAGGCAGATCTGTCACTGCACTCTTGGGCACCTTCCAAGGGCTCCCGTCTCACTCACAATAAAGACGAAACAAATCCTGGGGCCACAAGGCCACGCGATCTGGCGGACCTCATCTATGCTTCTCAGCTGGCCCGCCCTCTCCAGCAAGGACAGTCACCTGCTGTCCTTGTCCACCCTCGGGCCCTTGCATTGGCTCTTTCCTCCAGTTGGAACTGCACTCGTGGTGATGTCTCCCTTGCCTCCTCCCAGGCTTGGAGCAAAGAGTGCCTTCCCCATTCACACGGAAGCCTTCCGGGGGGGGGCGGGGGGGTCCCCCCACCCTTCCTGGCTTTCCTTCCTCCATGGGACCTAGAGGCTTCTGTGGCAGACAGGCTCTAAGTGGTCCTGCTTCCAGGTGTTCACATGCAGGTGTGACCCCCTCCCCTTGGTGTGGGCCGGACCTGTGATGCTTCTACCTACAGAACGTGCCCGAGGTGCTGGGTTGTCACTCCGCAATTACTTTACAGTATGGAAGACCACGTCTTGTCAGCAAACTCCCTCTAGAGTGTGGGTGTCCCTGGTTTCCTGTGAAGGCCGAGTCACCTGTGAAATGGAAGGAAGTTCTGACAAAGCCTGAGTGAGTGTGGAAGGAGTCCTTCCCCAGTCAAACCTCCAGAGGAGAGCACAGCCTGGCCGACATCTGGATGGCTGCCTGTGTCACCTGAGCGGAGAAGCCAGCTCAGCTGTGCACAGGCTCCTGGCCACAGAAACTGCAGGGGATAGGCTTGTGTTGTTTAAGCTGCTAAATGTGTGATAGTTAGTCCTGTGACAACAAAATGCTGCCACGCCTTCTGACAGTCTACGTGTTTCCCTGCCTTATTTCTCCAGTCTGTCCCCACTGCGGTGTCAGCTGCGAGGCTGCAGGTCTCTGCCCCTTTGCTGTGCCTGAGAGCCAGTCCCAGAGTAGGTGCCTCACGAACCTTTGATGAGTGAAGTGACGTTTCATGGCTTTCATGAAGACAAGCAATATGCAAAGAGAAAAACATTTCCGTCCACAAAATACAGAGTGTTTCTGCTCTGCTTCCCATACAACTTTATGTTTTTTGCAGCCTCATTTTAAGAGTATTTCCTTTCCTCAGTTAGAAGCACAGAATGGGATGGATGGAAGGGACCTCGGTGACTCCCTAAGCTGACCCAAATTTTATAGATGAGGGGAGAAGACTTGCTTGGGGTCAGACTGTGGGTGAGGGCAGCAGTAAATATTGTGCACAGAAAGCAAAACAAAACAGAAACTCAGCCAGACCCCTAGTCCCCAGAAAGTCCTAGTTCCCTAGTTCTGAGACCTCCCTAGTTCCCGGCCCAGAGTACTCACCCTGATTCTGAACAAACCCCAGATGTGGACTGGCTGTGAAGACTAGCTCTTCTGTCTTCCTCAAAATGGGTACAGTGGTGAAATGAGTGGATTCTATGTTGTCTTAAAATTTAATTCTAACATTGAATAAAGCCATTTTCCTTAGGCAATTGTGGTGCTGGCAAGGACCATATGATAGCAACGTTGGGGAAGATGTGAAATCCATGTAAAGACCTCCTGGTGAGCGACCACACGTGATGCATCTCGAAGAAACTGATTTCATGTTGGCAACAATCAAGATTCTTTTCTCAATGTGTGTAAGCAAGTATATTAGTTTATGGAAAATAAAATCAGCTATATTTTCTCTTTGTTTTCCAATCAAACTTCTACATTCTCTATTTGATGAAATTTGGTAGACTTTATTTTGCAGCAAATAAACTTGTGGACATATTGAAAATACAATTTTGAACCACATATTAACAATTGGATAGGCTGAGATGACTTGATATTTAATGGTATTTGTCTAATTAACATGATCAGATTGTAGATTAGATCCAAAACTCCAGGGGTACAGCCTTTTAGGCAATGTATTCATCATGAATGGTTTGCTAGGTATTCTTATGCACATTTGATAAATATTACCACGTAAAGTAAGCTTCTGTATTGTCTGATAAGGAATTAGCAATCATACAGGCTGGGTATTCATTTTGTCCATTTTATTATCTTAGAGAAAAGATATGTATATATTTGTGTGTGTGAGGAAGATTAACCCTGAGGTAATGTCTGTTGCCAATCCTCCTCTTTTTGCTGAGGAAGACCAGCCCTGGGCTAACATCCGTGCCCATCTTCCTCTACTTTATATGGGACGCCGCCACAGCATGGCTTGATAAGCTGTTCGTATGTCCGTGCCCGGGATCTGAACCCGTGAACTCCCGGCCGCCAAAGTGGAGCGCACGAACTTCACCACTATGCCACTGGGCCGGCCTCTAAAGATATTTTATCTTTAATGAAAAAAACATATTTCATGTTCATTTTTTTTTGTCTGGTATTTGGGGAAAATTATAGAGTCAGTGTACAGTGTTTTTGTCCTACTTTTTCAAAGATGTGTAGCATTTGCTGCTGGTCACAGGACTTGATTAAAGTGTCATGTTCTTCTTCCATCACCAACATAGACCTACATAGACCCTGTGTCCCTATCCCCACCCTCTCTTCTGAGCAGGCAGAGGGGAGTGAGCTGGGATGTGTTTACCGAGTGCCTCTTGCTTGCAGGCACTGTGCCTGGGGTCCCTTTGGTGGGCCTTTAAGGTCTGGGTCACGGGCGGCAGGGAGAGGGGTGGGCACCAAGAGACACCTGGGCCTGCCCAGTGAGTGGCCCTCTGCCACTCGATGCTCCTCTCCCTGGCCTTTCTGCTCGCTCCCTGTGCCTTCCACTCTTCTTCCAGCCTGGGGCTCGGGAGACTTACCCCCACAGCACCGTATCACTCGGGGCGACCTGTCTGCATGTTTCCTGTCTGCGCACTCTGTCCATGTGTCCCCTTTGTCCAGCTCGGCCCCTGATCCCAGGCATGCAGCCCCCACGCTGGTGTCCCTGCCCATCAGGCCGGCCCAATCCCCCATGTGTCGGCACCGTCTGGGCGTCTTTCACTGTTTCATTCAACCCAGACTGCAGTTGAGGGCGGAGGGTATGGTTTTGGGTTCATTCAGCACATCCCCCACCCCTTTCTCTTTAGGTGACAACTATCCACTGGCCCCAGAAATGGTTGTTTAATCTACGTCCACCAGTCACAGCGCACAGTCTCCTTGGTGACAAAAGTGCTTTAGGTGGACGCATGACATAAACAGGGTTCATTAGAAGCCTTCTGCGGGATTGACAAATGGAGACCAGGAGGGGGAGAGTTCTGTTTTCCACTGGGGTCTTTAAGTGCAGAGAAGGGCATCAGAGGTGCTGGTCATGGAACCAGTCCGTGGAATGAAGCCAAGCAGAGTCGAGTGTGATGAGAGGCAGGGAGCCTGCAAGTCCCCTGGGGGCACTTAGTCCTGATTTCTGCAGTGCTGTGGGCCACTGTGGTCACCTTCCTGGCTACAGAGACCCATACGTTCCCTTCTACGTGGGCACTCTGGTCTGGGCACCTGTTCCTTGTACCTGACAGTGGTCTAAGGCATCTGTCCCCATCTCTTCACAGAAGGAGAAACTGAGGCACACCAGTGTGCCCAAAGTCACATCACAATCACGCAGCACAGTGGGGTCCGTGCTGCCTCCTCTGATCCCAGAGCTGTGCTCCTCCCTCTGGGAGGCCCAGCCTTCTCCTGTTGTTGGGTCCTCAGGGAGGAAGAAGCAGAAGTGAAATTGCCAAGAGGGACATAAGAAGGGGACTCCAGTGTTCTCCAGCAATTACTGACCATGAGGCGGAAGAGGAGGACTTGCCGCCTTGTTAGGTGGGACGTCTGCTGTGCATTTTTATGAGATGAGCTCTGACTTCAAGGATTCCTCTTCATGTCCGCTGGGGTCATAAGTCAGTGGTGACCCGATCCCCGGAGGGAGGCCTGGATGGAGTTGCAAGACAACAAGCCAGAAGAGAAATGGGAGAGACAGCGTGCCTGAAGAAAGGCAGGTGGCGTCTTCCTGGAGCTTTTGCCTCTGGTCCTAACCTCCACTTTGGGAAACTAAGGCACCGTTCTGCTCAGAAATTACTCGTCAGCTCGCGTGCAGAATTAATGTGGACGGGACTGGGAAATCCTCTCGGTGCCCAGAGCTCCTGCTGTTGGCTCTGCCGTGGGGTGTGAAGGTGGCTTCTGTTAGAATGGGCGAGTTGTTCTGGGCTCTGCTCCCAGAGCTGAGGGTCTCCGTCCAAGCTGCCCCGGTGGAGTCCTCCCTCCGCTTCACTGTGTAGTGTTACACATGCAATAGTTCCATCTCCATC
This sequence comes from Tapirus indicus, assembly GCA_031878705.1. Taxonomy (NCBI): domain Eukaryota; kingdom Metazoa; phylum Chordata; class Mammalia; order Perissodactyla; family Tapiridae; genus Tapirus; species Tapirus indicus. The sequence goes on along the minus strand of CM062923.1, from coordinate 2,309,275 downwards.
AGCATTTCTGCATCTGTTAATAGTCACCCAGCTGTACTTTCTTATAAGTCTCTGCTTTGAAATTAGTTTGAGATTCACAAGACGTTGTAAAAATAAGGCAGAGAGTTCCTCTGTGCCCTGCACCCAGTTTCACCCATGAGAATATTCACCGACCCACAGTACATTGTCAAAAGCAGGAAATTGATGTTGGTACAGGATGATTAACTCAGGCACAGACACTGAGAGCCGGGACTTTCAATCACTTTTATGTGGAAATATATTCCTTTGTCATTCTCCTAGGTCATGTTTCCCAAAGCGCAGGAATGTGCCCTGGCCTTGGGCAGTATGATTTCAGGTGGTGTAAGACATTCGCTTTAAATAATGTTGAATCCTGCAGTGGAAAGTAACGTCCCTTTAGTTTGATTGGCCGTCCGAATTGGTAGAGAGAAGCTCAGCTGGGGTCCGCTCTGTCTTGAGCACCTCTCGGACACCTGCCGTTTTCCCTTTTTGCCAAAGGTGGACCCGCCGGGCTCCAGCTCAGAGCCTTTGGTGGGAGGACTCTCTAGCGGGAATGAGCCATGTTGTTTTGGTCTCATCATCTTTATTTTTATAGCAGGCAAGAGGCACTGTTTCCTATTTATGACAATGATGCAAAGCCCTCTTTTCAAATACAATTTTTAAGTTAAAAGTGAGTTGCTTTAAAGATGTATTTTTTTAATTGAGTAGCTTTTTTTTGGGAGGGGGGAGGATTGGCACCGAGCTAACATCTGTTGCCAATCTTCCTCTTTTTCTTTTTTCTCCCCAATGCCGTAGTACATAGTTGTATATCCTAGGTGTAGGTCCTTCTAGTTCTTCTCTGTGGGACGCTGCCTCAGTATGGCTTGATGAGCGGTGTGTCCATCCATGCCCAGGATCTGAACTGGAGAACTCTGGGCCACCAAAGCCAAATGTGCAAACGTAACCATTATGCCACCAGGTCGGCCCCAAAGAAGATGTATTAAGTGACTAATAGCCCTGGAGGCCCCAGGTGTGCAAGACAGGGAGGGAGGTGCACTCAGTTGACACTGGGGGACTTTGCCTGAATCTAGAGTAAGGTCCGCCTGTGCCCCTTTATTGAGCAGATCTGGATGCTGTGTCTCAAGGGGTCAGTCAGGGAGGTGGTGTGGGCTCTGAGCACACAAGTCCCATTTAAGAAGGAGAGACCTCCACACCACCGGGAATGCTGCCTGCACAAGTGCCCAGGATCTCAGCCCCTAGCCGGCCCGGTCAAGGTCACACCCCCTTCCTCAGCAGCCCACGTCTGGTGACTTCACCATGTGAAGACCAAGACCCCACTTCACCCTCAGCTTCAGCGCTCCCCATGGGGTGGGCCAAGCCTCCTCTGAGGCGTCATCACAGCTCACGTCTCCCTGCCCATCTTGCCTTCTGGCCTCTCCTTTCCATGGTGGTTCCGCGCAGTGGAGTCAGGGATCTCCCTGCACACTAACGTCCCTCCATCCCAGAGCCTGCTTCCCACGAGCCCAGCCTGCAAACACTCATATCAGATGTGGTCCAAGAAAGGGTCGGTTGGGATGCTTTGTGGAGCTGGATCCCCTGGCTCTGCGGGCAGGGAGAAGCCCATTGCTGGGGCAGCACATGGAGTAGCAGCATGACAGCTGAAATTTCCAGGAGATGCAAGAGGAACGTGCCAGTGGGAGAGAGGCATCAGGCAGTTGAGACGTGAGGACAGAAGGGCAATGGAATTGGAGCTCTTATTAAGGTGACCCTTCTGAAAAGACAGCATGAGCTGAGTGTGATGGTAGGCGCCTCCTTGGCAGCACCTGAGGAGGACTAGCAGCTACAGGCAGGGCGGAGGAGGCCGAGGGATCAGTCCCAGGACTTAGTCGTGGGAGCAGTGGGGCTCCCGGGCAGGCTCAGCTCCACCCAGGCAGGCCTGTCACGCCCAAGGCAAGGGACTGGCTGGGACAGAACACAAGGGTTGGATGCCTCTGGAAACCTTGAGTTCCCAGATTCTCTTGACCCCTCTGAACCTGAAGGAGGCTCCTCCTCCCTGGTGAGGGCCGGCACTTTCGCCTTGGTTCAGAGGTGACACAGAGGCCTCTTTCCACTGACAACACATGCCTCAGGGTCTGCCCCAGGGCACCTCTTGGCCACCCGACCAGGATGAGGGTTAAGTGACAGTGTGTCCCAGCTCAGATAGGGAGGACAGGGCCTCTGCCCCTGGAGCTGCAGGATCCAGCCAGTACAAAGTGCAGAGTCAAGGGAGATCCTGGGCACTGAACTGTGGTGGGGTTTGGCCAAGGAGGTCAGGGACGGAGCATGCTGTGGGGCAGAGGAGACTGTACTGACTTGACTCGGTTTACCCCCTCGTTAGGGTCCCGGGAGGTGGTGGAATGCTGCCTGGATGCTTTGAGAAGCAAGAAAGAGTGATGTCCCTGGACTGCAGTGGGATGAAGCAGGTACCTGGTGGAGGGTGGAGGAAGGGAGTAAACAGGCCAAGGGGTGGGCACCCTGGAGCGGTCTTCTCTGTGAGGCTGGAACCCCCAGAGAGCAGTGGCCCACAGGAGGGCCCAGGAGACATCCCTGTTATGGAAGCAATAACTGCACTGAGGAGACAGTGCGAACTTCCTCTGTGGGTCGGGGCTGGCACAAGAGGGGCTGTGACAGAACGGGGACCCCTGACATTCATCTCAGTAACGGAGCCCACAACACTAGAGGCCGGGTGTCAGAAGCTGGTGGACACAGTTATCGTAATGAGTGACAAGGTGGAGGCATCCGGGGAGCCTCAGGCTCTAGGTGTTTGTGGAGATGGTCACTCGAACATGGCGCCCCAGGGGTAGGTAGCCAGTGAGGACAGAGGTGCAGGTGAGCCTGGTGAGAGGGATCTGGGGCAGGTCACAGAGGAGTTGGATACTCTTGGGGTCCAAGACCAGCGGCAGTGGCAGGGGCTGTTCTTCCTGCCCAGGAAGGGTGGCCCCCGGAGTGCTGGAGGAATGAGAGCAAGGGTGTAGGGTGTCTGTGTGGGCCCCTGGGTGGACGGCCAGACGCCCTGAGGAGAAGGACTGCTCCTCGAGCTGCTTCAAGTGCTGCTGGTCGAGGGCCCTCAACTGTCAGCACCCAAGTGGCCCCCTTGGAGCCACCTCGCTCAAGGTCAACCCCTCCTCAGGGTGGCCCACATCTGGGGACTGATTGGCACTGGGATACAAAGGCCCAGCCCTCTTGCCCTGCCTTGGAGAGGCCCCAGAGTTGGCTGAGGTCCCCCTGAGACCACACTACCACCGGCTCCTCCCTTTACTCTCTTGCTTCCTTCTTGCGCTCCCACGGAACTCACCCCGAGACCACTCCCTAATAAGCCTGTTGTACACTGGTCTCCACCTTGGAGTCCACTTCTGGGGAGTCGGTCAGCCTAGGACAGAAGAGGATGCGGGATGGGTGAGCTTTGATGGGGCACAGAGGCGTAGGGGGGTCCTGACAAAGGCATACCCCCTCCCAGGGTCACTCGTAAGAATGAGCGGTGCTCACGGGGCCTTGGGGTTGAGAAGATCCATCTCCTGAACCCACGGGTCGCCTGCTATTTTGATCATCTTGGGAAACTTCCGTGCCTATTGGAAGTACGTGGTTTCTACTAGAAATGCTTTACTGCTAATCTCATTGTCTGTGTCCTAGTGTCACTCTCAAATACTGCATTTTTTAAAGACTCAAAAAGCTTAGAAAGCAGATGCGTCACTCATCTCTCCGAGGAGGACTTCAGGGTGACTTGACCAGCTCCATGGTCTCTCTGGTTTTTCTGAAACCTTGATGCCAGGCCTCGCCGCTCGGTCTCCCTGCACTCTTTGGGAAACGAGATTTGCAGGGTGTGTCCACGGGCCTGTGACTTTCCTGCAGTCCTAACTCAGGATGCACTCTGTCCCACTCTTCCCAGCACTGTGGCTCGCTGATGCAGCCCAGCGCAGGCGGGCCTGACCCTTTTCTGTGTGCAGGGCTTGGGGGGAAGACTGCAGGGGGGACCAGGTGTTAGGAGCTCCCGGGGCCATTTAATTTCCTCCTGGGAATTTCTGGGGTTCTCCAGGTTTTACCAGTTTGGGTGTCGTATTGAGACTTTAGTGATGGGCCCTCCAAGCCACCACTGATCTCTGCGTTCGCAGTTCTCTGCCACTCCTCCCTCTGGAGGCGGAATCTCACTCTCCCCTTCTTGACTCTAGACCTTCCCAACTTGTTTCTTCCATAGAATGCAGAGGAGACGTTCCAGAGCTCCTGAGGCTAGTGCAAAAGAAACCTGAAGCTCCTGCCTGGGCCGCTTGGAACACCAAGTAAGAATTCCTCCTACCCACTGGGAGTCAGCTGGAGAGGGCTGAGATTCCAGATGAGGGCGGGCCCCAGTGAGGACCAGCCTTCCTCTGTGCCTGCCAAGGCAGCAGGCACAGTGGAGCAGCCTCGTCCCTCCCATGGCGGCTAAATTCCCCCGGTGAGCCCAGTTGGTGCCACGTGGAGCAGACGAATTGCCCTTCCTGAATTCCTGACCTACAAAACCATGAGCTATAATAAACTGGTATTTTTTAAGTCAAAAATAAATGATATTGTTGAGTTTTGGGGTAATTTGTTGCACAGCAATAGATAACTGGAACGACGGACTTAGTTCAACCCCAGCAACTTTACGAGGGCTGGATGTTGGCCCCGCTCCCTCTGGCAGCACTCGTGCCTCTTCAGGGAGTGGGGTCTTGGCAGGCCTTGCGTGAGCGACTGCAGGGGCTACGAGGGCCCACGATCGCCTTCCAGCCCATGTAACCTGCCGCCTGGTGCACGATGTGTCTGCCAAGGCCTCTGCTGCTGAGGACCGGGGAATCTCATTCATCTCCATCATTCACGGCACCTGGCTTGGCATTTCTCCCACCGCAGGGATTCAGGGCAGGGATGAAATGATGAAAATGGCTAATCCAAGCCCGCTTGCTGGGAAGGAGCGGCTTTGCGCCACACTGCAGGAGACGTGAACACGGAACATCATACTGTTACTTGAAACCAGAGAGTTCCAAGGGAAAGAGGACAGCAAGAGAGAAGAGACAGGAGCTAGGCGGGTGGGGTGGAGGGGCACGGAGACAGCACCGCAGTCCAGGGTGGCCAGTGGCAGGGGTCAGGAAGGGTCACAGGGACACAGCAACCAGCAGGAGCAGGAGGGGAGAGCAGACAGTGCGGTGGTGAAAATAATTGCAAGAGAAAGAGGATGCCTAGACGGTGAGAATACCGCAGGCTGTCCACGAGGACGGAGTCCGCCCAAGCGGTCCTGGACTGGCCTCAGAGGTGTCTGGCGGCTTGGGACGGGGGTCCGCTGGCGCAGACGTGGGCTTCGAGTTGTGGAGACCTGGGCGCCGTGTAATCCGAAGCCCCTTCCTCCTGGGTTAGTGTGAAGTTAACAAACAAGACGCGTCTTAGCAGCGCTGGGCCCAAAGCTGACGTCCCTCAGTGCAAGGAAGAGCAATTCCTGGTTAGGGTGCTGACGGAAGAGACATGCTGGGGAGACCAGAGGGCGGTGGTTGTAGGGTTCAGCCACATGGAGAGACGAGAACACCCAGAACCCCCCTTCTTGGAGAATAACAGGCCTTGAGTGTGGTCAGAGCAATGGAAGGAAGAGGCTGCATTTCCCCGAAGAACCATGTAAGTTATCAGCAAAAATTAAATTCTGCTCCATGTAATTTTTTCTAACTTAATAGACTGTTTTTGGAACATGTTTAAGTTTACAGAGAAATTGAGTGGAAGGTACAGAAACTTCCCATATACCCTCCCTTCTGGTTCCCCCTATATTAACATCCTGCATTAGTATGAAAGGTTTGCTACAATTGATGAGCCGATATTGATAGGTTATTATTAACTAAGTCCACAGTTTACGTGAGGCTTCACACTTCATGCTCTACACTCCACGGGTTTTGACAAACGCATAACGCCATGTAGCCACCACGATGGGATCACATATTTTCGCCTCCTGAAGATCCTCTTTGCTCTGCGTATTCATCCCTCTGTCCTAACCCCTGGCAACCCCCAATCTTTTACTGTCTTCATAATTCTTTCCTTTCCAGAACATCGTCTAGTTGGAAGCATATAATATAATAGCCTTTTCAGATTGGCCTCCTTGACTTAACAATATGCATTTAGGTTCCTCCATGTCTTTCCCTGCTCTGTGTGATTTTACTAGTGAGCATCTTATCATGTCCTCGTCTTTCAGAAGCTGACAACCAAGTCATCGTGTTGAAGCAGCAGCCCCGGCTCCACTCCACAGGAACACAGGGAGTGGGGTTGCACCACGGTCTTAGTCTCCCCAGCCCCACTCGTGGTCTTCCATCCCAGGCAGCTCACCCCGTCCATCCCGCACTCACTCCCCAGCTGTTTTTGATCTGTTGGCTCTAGGTGCCGTGATGTGTCCTGTGGGTGGCTCTGTGCAGCCCCTCCAAGGGGCACCTGCCTCCTGGGGCTGACCTCGTGCTCCTGGTCCCCAGCCCTCAGAGCACTCATGGCGCACCCTGATGCTCATCGCACCCCACCCGGCGTACCAGCTGGCTGCTCCCTGTAGCCCTGACCTTGTGACATCAAAGAGTTCGTATGACCACTCAGTTCTGTGCTTTGTATATTAGAAAAATCCGGAGGATCTTCCCGTTTCTATGGTGACATTTTCTAGGTGAGCAGAGGGATCATTGGATGCTTTTTATCAGATAAATCTTGTTTCTTTCCTCCATCTCTGGGCCTCCCTCTCTTTCCTCATCTTCTCCTCACACCTTCTTTGGCTGTGTCACCAAATTTATCCACTGCCCCCTGGAGACCTGAGCTCATGATGCCTCCCTCCCAGGTGTGCGGGGACTCCTGCCAGGTCATTAGTTTGAATCTCTGAGCCTGTTTCCTTATAAGGAACATTAAGTAGGTACCAATGCGTGTCTACCAGGTTCATATGATGATTACATGATATCGTGCCCATAAACTGTTCGGTATGGAATGCTCAAGAAATGTTTGTTCCTTTTTTCTGTCTTTTCTTACTGAATGGGGTAAACTTTCAGCTGAGCACAGTAGCACCCAATGTTAGGTGACATAAAGCACAGCTAAATGTTCAATGCCTGCCCTGGACACTCCACCCAACACACACACACGCGCGCGCACGCCCACCCTCGCTAGTAAAGAACCACAAAGTCACAAACTGATTAAGTTTCCAGGAGGCAGAATTTACCAGCCATGCAGAGCTTCAGGGCAAGTCATCATGAAGCTCACAGACTTAGGGAAGAATGGAACCTGCATGCTTGTGCCGGCTGACTCCCGAGGTGTGGGGACAGAGGCCCGAGGGCCAAGTTCCTTTGGTGCCCTGAGTGGAGCTGGAGGCGGTCTGGCCACAGGAACTGGACCCCTGGGCTCTGTGCCTTGTGGAGTCCCTGGCAACACTTGTGGAGCCTGGTCAGAGCCCGGGGCTCCTGCCCTCCATCGAATACCTCATTGTGACTGCGACGAGCTGGTGATGCAGAGGGGTCACGTGGCCGGATGGTTGTGTCGCTCCCACCAGCTCTGGAAGCTGTAGGTCCTGTGAAAGCCCCACTCTGGCCAGAAAAGGCAAGCCGACGGGACACTGGCTTACTTCCGCTGCGTGCTCACTGTGTGCCAGGGACAGGGAGGGTGGTGCAGGATGCCCATCCCTCCTCCCCGCAGCCCTTGGTGCTGTCCTGATTTCATGGGCAGGGAGCCCCCCAGAGAGAGTGGGAAAGGACCTTCACAGCTGGCACTGGGACTCGGACGTGCGGTCCTGTGCCCACCAGAGTTGTGCCACAGGTCAGAGCCTGAGACCTGAGCCGAGGGTCTGAGGCCGTGTGTTGGGCCCTGAGCCTCCCTCAGCTGATAGTCACCGCTCTCCCTGGCTCCCCTGCAGTCCAAGAGCTCGCTCTGGACCCCACTTCAGTGCTCATGGCTGGTGTGGGGCTTCCTGAGTCGTGTTTTCCTGACACTCTGCTCTTCCCGGCGGAGCATCTCCCCCTGCCCGGCCCCCAGAGCCGCTGTCACGTGTTTCTCGGCAACACCTGGACCCATGCAGGGGAGACAGGGCTTTGGTTAATTTCGAGGCCACTGGCCATCCTCGAATGAGTCACCTGAAGGAGAGAGACTTGCAGATTGGCCCTGCCTATGGCAAAGTTGATCTGGCATTTACAAACTCTGGCTAAGTGGGCTATTTCCCCACACAGAGGTCTTCGCTGAAATGGCTTTGCACTGTCATCAAGTGGACAAGGGTAGGACAGACCGCTGAGCTCCAGGTAAATTAAGGGCGCTGGAGTTGGTGGTCCCAGGCGTGTGGGACAGTGAGAAAGGCACCAGCTCCTCCCGTTACGAGGGCCCACTCTCTGCCAGGCACTCCACACATCATCTGACTCAGTTCTCACAGAAAGCCCATCGATGGCTCCCTTTTACAAATGAGGAAATGGAGGCTCAGAGAGGTTGAATGAGCTGACCAAAGTCACTTGGCTGGGACAGGCAGAGCCAGGGCTGGCTGCAGGCTGTGGCATTGCATTGGCCCTGGCTGCCTCCCAGGACACGCATGGACCAGGCCCCATTGGGGCAGCAGGGGCACTTGTTACATCCCCGGCTCCTACCCAGGGGTAATTAATGGGGACTTGTGTCTGCCTCCTGAGATGAAGTATGTCCGCCCAAGATGCCCCGGTAAGCCCACAGTCCCCCATGGACCCCAGGGTCCCCCATGGAAGGTCCAGGGTCCTATTACACAGATACCTCTGACTCCTCTGAATGGGCTGTCCTCCAAGTTCGGCTCCTACAAACGGTGTTGAGTACTCCCCTGAAGTGTGAAACAGAGGAAGACAGCTGGGTGTTTGCTGAGCATCTTCTGTGTGTGAGGCTCTCTCCAGGCACATGGGTCATATTTTCTGATTTATTCCCTGTAACACCTTTGATACAGGCATGCCTGCCTCTATTTTAAGATAAGGAAGTTGTAGGTTTGAGAATTTTGGTGATTTATCAAACCTCAAAGCTAGTGAATGGCAGAGTCATAATTTAAAATAAATCTGTTTTACTGAAAAATCTTATGCAATGCCTGGTCAGCTTATTTATTCATTGATTATTCCAAGAAATCAGTGTTACATCCTAGAGTAGATAATATGCAGACTATGCATTTTGCTAACAGGTAATAGTTCTGATGCCTTTGTTCAGATGGAGAGATGCTGATATGACCATCTCTCATGGATATATGGCAGTAGAAACCTGCAGGAAGGGGCGGCCAGCTCTGGCACGGATTACGTCTGAAGATCTCCTAGCAGGGCTTCTCTGCTGATAAAACTGGGCCTCTCAGTCCTTTGATTATCGTCATATGATCCATTTTCATAGTTTTTCCCCCTTAAAGAATCTCAAGGAAGTTTGTGCTCTAAAAGGGAATTAAGCTCCTTGGAGAAATGGCTGATTCTAGGACTGAGGCAAGAAATATGCAAGATGAGCCAGAAACCAAGAGAACACTCACAAACAAAAATTAAGACAAAATCTGAGAATGATGTGGGTCTGTCAAAGGGGCACAGGAGCCAACTGAAAGAGCTCCCCAACGGCCGAAGCTGGAAGAATTTGCGCAGGAAAACAAATAAAGTCGCAGTGGGTTATAACCCAAAGTTCATTATATCCACCAGTCCATACCGATATAAATAAACAAGCAAACGGAGGAGGATAGACAAATCTCTCACGCAAAAGAATTCCAATTTATGCAGATATTCTTCCCTTGAGGAGGCAGAGCGTAACCCCCACTCCTTAACTGACTTCCTTCCAAGGAGGAGAGGATGGAAAGTGGGACAGAGACTCACTTCACAGTGAGAAACCTGGCAAACACCTCAGCCCGGCGATCTAGGTCACCGTCAACGGTGACAAGCCATGTTGATGGTTTGCTCCCTGGATATGATGTGATGGAAAGGCCACTTCATCCCTGTGGTCTTCCTCCCAAAACATATCGTGTTGTCTCATCATGAGGAAAACACCAGACAAACTCCACTGGAGAGAAATTCCACAAAATGCCTGACCAGTACTCTTCAAAACTATTAAGGATGACAAAAACAAGGACATTCCAAGAAACTGCCACAGTCCCAAGGAGCCTAAGGAGACACGACAAATAATGTAACGTGGGATCCTGGATGGGATCTCAGAACAGAAGAAGACATTGGGTAGAAACTGAGGAAATATGAATACAGTCTGGGCTCTGGTTCATAATGGATCAGTATTGGCTCATCAACGGTGACAAACGCCCTCTGCTAATGGAGGATGTTAGCATTAGGGCAAACAGTGTGCGGCGGGGTGGGGGGGGGGTGGCGGGTATACGGGAACTCTCTGTACCATCTTCACAACTTTTCTGTCATTCTGAAACTGTCTTAAAATAGAAAGTTTATTAAAATAAAAACAAAAATAAACAAATAATCCTAAAAAATGGGAATTTAAAAAAAATCTAGCTTCCACTTGCTGTATTGATATCATTCTCATATATAAATGAGCCGTCTGCGCCTAGACATTGGCAGGTTGTAGGACTCTGTGACCAGAGGTTCTCAGTATTTTTCTTAATAGAATCTATTTTTCACTTTCTTGAAGTCTTAAGATTTGGGGGCCATAAGAGGACTAGGACCTACAATATATTCAAAGAAGATAAACATAAGATACACGACAAGATAGTGCAGATGAGAGGATCTGCAAAACACGCTGTGGAACAGGGCAGTGTGGACACGTTTGGCCCTAGTCAGCAAGAGGTCTAACCTGGGGGAGACTTCACTCCCCACTGAAAATTCCCAAGTGCCCCGGGGGAGTTGTGGACGGCTGGACGTTGAGCTGATCATGTGGTCTAATGAGAGTAGCCTGGGGTGGTCTGGGCGAGCCCCCCGCCCTGCGCTCACTCCTTGGGTTCGGGACCTCATGGGTGGCTTCCGAGACCAAAGAACTTCAAACAGTTCCCCAGCGCATCGAGGAGTCCACTGTAAAATAAACTCAGGTCTGCAGCCCCTGCATCTGCACTGAAAGGCCTTTCCCGGTACCACGAACAGCTCGGGCCTTGGGGTGGGGAGCACGAGGACAAGGGTGGAACCAAACGATAGACGAGAGACAGAGATGGAGGGGCCGCCCCCATGCTGAGGGTTACAGTTCTTCATGCTCTGCTTCCGTGGCCTGGGTTTGCAGGTTCGGATCCTGGGCGCAGACCTGCTCCACTCATCAGCCATGCTGTGCTGGTGTCCCACACATAAAGTACAGGAAGATTGGCACAGACGTTAGGTCAGGGCTAATCTTCCTCAAGCAAAAAACGAAAAAAAGAGGAAAATTGGCAACAGATGTTACCTCACGGCAAATCTTCCTCAGCAAAAAATCCCCCTAAAAAACAAACAAAAAAACCCCAAAGATGGAGTCCCGCAGAATCCTTCAGAACAGGTCCGAGAAGAAAGGTGTGTTTTTTCTTTGAGAGGTGTGGCCCTCAGCACTGGGAATCCAGCTACGTGAATGTTCCAGACATCAGGAAAAGTGTCATCCATAACCTGGACGTCGATTCCAGAGGGGTGAGCCAAAAGCCGTGTGTGTGCACCTGTTTGTGCTGGCCCGCTGCCCTTCAGTCTACACGTCAGGGTGCGCTCTTCCCCCATCCTGAACGGACAGCCACCAAGGAAGCTCCCCTGCAGCCCCAAGTCTGTAAATCCGATTCCTTTACCACTTGGGAAATCATCAGCCCATTTAGGGAACTGCAGAGTAAGCCCTGAGGCGCCAGGATTTCTTTAGAGACACCGGGCCCAGAGGAGGGCGAGGACGTTTCATCTACATGGGCTTCCCCTTCCCGTTTTTCTCCCTTTCTTTGCCAAGAAAAGCTAGAGATGAGAACATTCTGCCTCAGTTCTACCTTTGGTGTCGGTCCTGACATGATTGTCATCACCAGGTGGATTCCTCCCGAGTCTCTGCCTTCGACCCTGATCTGCTCCCTCAAATCACTGTTTCCAACTTTGCTGCACCACTTCACCTGGTCCCGTTTGCCTCCAAAGCTGAACGACCTCCATTCTTTCTAAGTGGATGTCCCTGGGCCCTTCGGTTTGGATCAACAGCAGAGTGGCATCAGTTTAGTTCTCCAGTCACAAACTGAGCATTTCCTGGGTGCTGGGTTTTCTTCCAGAGTCAAGAAAATACAGATGACTAGGAGAGAAGGGAACTAACGTTGACTGAGTACCTGCATGTGACGGACTCTGTTAACACTTAGAAAAGTTAGTCATCACCAGACCCTGAGAGATGGCCATTTTCATTCCCCTTGAGAGGAGAAACTGAGGTTCAATGAGGTTAGCCCCCTCCACTATTCCCACAGCTAGTGACTGGCCCACTCTGAATTTAAGCCCAGGGAAGCAGATTCCAATGCTCCGTCCCGCCGTCGTCTACACTCGTCAACATCTAATGGTGTTAGTGCAGTGAGGATATGGGATCACGCCCAACCCAGTATAGTCGGTTTGTATAAAACCCTTTGAAAATGATCATACTGAAATGTTTCACTTTCTGCAAGGAGAACTGCTTTAGGAGAGCAAAAGTAAAAATCGTGGGCAAGCCTCCTACTGAAATAAGAGCAAAGTTTATTGTCTATTGTGCTAAGAAGTGCCCCTTGTATATTAACTCATGCAATTAGAGTAAAACTATTTACTGAGCTCTTGTGTACCAGGTATGTTTTCTCAGGAGCTGGGACAAGACCAACATGGATCTTTCCCTCATGGAGCTCGCATTCTAGTGGAGGAGACAGACATTAAACACCTAATATGTAAGTATTTGAATGGAATTTTGGCAAGTTCTGCAAAGGAAATGTATGTCTTGCTGTCTAAGGGAGAATAGCAGGGGCTCACCCAGATCAAGGGCGGCCATGGGAGCTTTCTGGAGGGGGTGACAGTCCATCAATGGCCTGAACGTTGAATGAGAGTTAACATTATGAGGAGGGATGGGGGTTCTGGGGGTTGAACAGAAGAGGTCTTACAGGCACACACTGCATGAACCAAGGTTCTGAGGGGGCGGGAGAGAGAGAGAAGGCGGGTGGTAGGCAGTGAGGTCCAGGTGATGGGATGTGTTGAGGACGGTGTGCAAGGCTGATGGCAGATGTGTCTCTGGTACTCTACCCTTTTCTGGATCCACAGCCTTCTCACTCTGACTTCGAAGCTTCTCCCAGCCAGAGTTGGAGTCTGTCTCCCTTTATTCCCACCCCTTCAATCTGGGATGGCCTTGCTTGAGCACTAGAATGTGGTGAAAGTGAGAAGGAGCTATTCCGAGCCTACATCTCAAGAGGCCTCTGTGCTTCCTCCTGTGTCTCCCGCATCCCTCTCTGTCTCTCTCAATTCCACCACAGCCTTGTGAACAAGCCCAGGCAGAGGTCCAGTTATACAAGCCAAAGCCATCCTAGGCCAGCCAGCCCCCAGCTGACCCACCAGCTGACACAGATTCATGTGTGAGCCCTGCTGAGATCAGCTGAGCCTAGCTCCCAAGAGAATAACCACCCCGATGACTCATAAACTCAGTAAGAAAGAAGAAATAGTCGTTATTTTAAATTACTAAATTTTGGAGTGGTTTGTTAGGCTGCAATAGCTATTTCATCCACATAGAGAAGTTGGGACAGTGAGAATTGTAGGTCACGGTAAGAATTTTGTATTTTATCCTAAGGGCAAATGGAAGCCAGTGAAGGATTTTATGCAGGGAGGTGATATGATTACATTGGGATTCTAGAAAGATAATTTTCTGAGCAGAGAGCAGCAGCTGTGCAGGGGGATCTTCTTCTTTAATTTACAAATGACATCACCAGTGTTTCCCTAGGAGGCAATGCCTGACCCCTTTGTCTCTGTCAGGCACTAAGGTGTTCATTATCCAAATTTTATCAACCTCTCTAGGTTTTAGATCCTTGAGCTTTTAGGGTGCTCTGGGTGAGAGGCTACAACTAAGGTCCTAGATCCCACCAAAGAGCTGGTAATAGTCAATTAACATTCATTTATCCATTCAATATACAACACCATCCATCCACCCACCCATCTATGTATCCACCCATCTATCCATCCACCCACCCACCCATCCATCTATCCAACATCCACCCATCCATCCAACGACCTACTCATCCATCCAACATTTCTCCTTTTACTAAGATGATCTTTTTATGTGTCCACCTAAGTGCAATCCCTCCATTGTTCTTTAGACCCCAACTTCTCACCTCCTCAGAGATGTTATTTTCCAGACACTCTCCACTCATTCAAACTCCTGCATTCTCAAATTTCCCCTCTGTATTGTTTTATTTCCAATAGAAGATAAACATGATCTATTTCTTTATCCTTTAAAGAACCTCCCGTGACTTTTCTTTGTCCTCCAGCTAACACTCCATTTATCTAGTTCCCTTGGAAGAGTAGTTAGCATGCATGACCTTCCGTTTCTCCCCTTCCATACATCACAGGAAAAATGATTGCAGTCTGTTTTGAATTCTAGGTTGGTAATTGTATATGTTAACTATTCAGTAAGTATTTACTGAATGAATAAATAAGTGAATGAGTACGTGTACATCTGCTGAACACCTACTGTGTGACAAAATCAAATTTGCCATATTCTCCTGCCCGAGAATACCATCACCAGCACTTGAAGAGGGCAACAAATGGTTATGTGTGTGAAGGAGAGCCCTGAACACTGGGGTGCCAAAAAGGATGCCTGGGTGACACTGCAGGAGGCGAGCTCATGGGTCTTGCACGCCTCCCGCATTTTGCAGCGGAGTTGAAGAGGTCTAGGAGAAGTGATCTCGTCGTTACTTACATTTTGTGCCAGGGACTACTGTAGACGTCTGAGAGATCTGGGCTTGTTAAGAAAAGTGGGCACTGCTCCTAATTAGATCACGAGGAAGTCGGAAACTTCTCTGGCCTCAGATTGCTCACCTGCAGAATGAGGGCTTGAATAGACCTCCAGCTCCATCTGGTCCTAATCCATCTTTGGGGCCCTGGGATGACATTCGGTCACCCGTTGCCCTCTTGGCTCCCTGCTCTTTTCCAAGGCTCCTCCATGTTCCTCATCCTGACCTGTCAGCCTCTATTGCAGATCAGCTTTGAAATGCAAGTTGTTGTTGGGAATTCCGAAGCCCCAAATCCAGGCTAGAGGGAGAACCACACTGAATATTCAATTGCTTCTCTCCTGGCTCCTGCTGAGCCCTGCCCAGGTCAAGGTCAGTTCTGAGACCTGCTGAGTTCTTTAATAATCACTGCCTTTACAGTCTTCTCCAAGGGTTCAAAAGGAGGCTCAATTTTCGTCCCATTAATATTAATTCATTTGCTGTGGGGGCTTGTTCTGATGACATATTTTCTTGTTAAATATTCATTGCTGGAGCTAGCAGTGCACTGCAGACTAACTATTACTGGGAAAATTGGAGCAAATCACCATTAGCTGCTATTGACAACTGTCCCCGCTTTGTCTCCCTGCCCTTTGCGAGATAGCCTCCCTGCCAGAGAATTTGTCCTGGTCCTCTGCAATGTCCTTGGTTCCCCCTTGGATATGCCAAAGGCCATGGGACAAAGACACTGCTCTGAATTGAGCACAGTCTGCATAAATCCCCACCATTGAGGCTTTGCCACTTATTGTGCACATCTTTCTGTTGGCTTTGCAAATAAGGGACTGTTCAGGTGGAAGGGATTTTATAGACCAAACCTCATTTCACAGATAAGAAACTGAGATTGAAAGATGTGAAGGACATTGATCAAAGTTACATATTAACTAGGGTGGGACTGGGAGAAACACCCATGACATAGTAACATCAAAACTAGTAATCTACATCCTAGAGATAGCATGTTCTGTCATGTAATGGTTAGATCTCCACAAAGACCTTTAAGGTCAACCTGTTCATCAAATTATTTCAAACAGCAATCAATCAACAGGACTTGGCTGACTGCCTACAGGGTTTCCAACACTTTTCTAGGCGTGGCAGAGGAGCCTCTCATGTTAGCATGTTACATAACTATAGAAGGAGTACCGAGCACAGATATTAACACTGGTAGAACGCTATTCACCACCTGCAGGCCTCTCCAATACGCTTTCCATCAATTCTGTTTTGCAGAAACAGAGTCAGTCTCTATTGCCTGTCTCCCTGAACCCAGACTAATACTAAGGGTTAGCTGAGAAGAGCTAGAATAAATTCCTTCTAGCACAAGCTCCTTCCTGGGAAGAAATTGAATGCTTGATGCCAGGAATCTCTTGGCCTGGAGATACTAGCCCACTGTTATTCTTCGTTTTGGTTTAGACCTTCCTTTCCTTTGGTCATTCTTGTTTCAGTCCACTTGTCGGTTCCTTCATCAGACACTAATGTAAAGGGATCAGTGGGGCCAGTGGCCACCGGAGATGTGTACAGGGAGCTCAGGCCAGCTGCATGGACCGAGCTGTCGGTGCTCTGGTCTCCTTCTCTCTCATTAGGACAATAAATCCATGCCTCCCAGGGCCAGAGGAGGAGGAGATGCTGCTTTGTGACAACTGGCGAGTCCCTTCAAGCATCTTCGGCTGCTCCTGCTGTTGATGCCATAGCAAGGAGTTAACACCCCCGTGGCTGAAAGCACAAAAAGAAGTGTGATGTCAGCTGGCTCTTGACTTAATGACTTTTTCTCGTGGCTCAAATTCTGTTTTCTCTAGGATTATTAGTGGCTCTCCTGGAAATTTTTCTGGTGAAGCCTCTGGAGTGAATTGTCCCTTGTGGCAAAATGCTGTCTTGATTTGATGTATATCAACTATTTTATTTCTAAAAATAGGTTACATATGAAGTCTGAATGGTTCCCATGGTTTTGGGCCGTGGGACTTCAGATGCCCTTGAGCGTGGTGTCTCTGCTTTCTGTAGGCCTCTCCCTGTCACCACCACTCAAGTCCTGCTGTTTCCTTGTCTACTTACAGGGCAGGCATCAGGCACCTTTATACATCCTCTGCTCTCCTCAGTTGTTGGCCCAGAACACAGAAGGAAAGAACGCCCAGTGACAGGATATGTCTCGGTTGCCCAAATTTCAGCTATGACTTTATCTCTCCAGCCAGGAATTTCCCTGGAACCTACCTCCTAAATCAGAGCAGGCTAGCTCCCGCACCCTCCTCCTGACCAGGCACTGAACGTTTGGTTTACAGTCACTCCCTTTCACCCCACAGGGCCCGCCCAGAGGCCTTACTCTCTGATGACTACAAATCACAATAGCGACCACGTGTGGACCACCTGCTATGTTCCAGGCATCTTCCAAAATGGTAGTGTAGCAGGGGATAATATTCCCAACTTCACATATGAAGGTCTCTTTTTCTTAAATGGTAGTAAAATACACAAACGTAAAATTTACCATCTTAAGCATTTCAAAGTGTACAGTTCAGTAGTGTTAGGTATATTCACATTGTTGTATAACCAATCTCCAGGACTTTTTCATCTGGCAAAAGTGAAACTCTGTCCTCATTAAGCAACAAGTCCCCATTATCCCTCCCCCCAGCCCTGGGCAACGACCATTCTTCTTTGTTTCTATGAATTTGACTACTCTGCGTAACTCACAGGATGGAATCACAGTGTCTCTCTTTTTGTGACTAATTTCACTCAGCATAATGTCCTCCAGGTTCATCCGTGTTGTAGCGTGTGTCAGGATTTCCTCCCTTTTTAAGGATTGTGTGGATAGACCACATTTTGTTTACCTACTCACCTGTCTGTGGACATTTGGGCTGCTTCCATATCTTGGCTATTGTGAATAATGCTGCTATGTTTTATGTTTTATTTTCAATTCTTTTGGATATATACCCAGAAGCTGAATTGTTGGATCATATTGTAATTCTACTTTTAAGTTTTTGAGGAATTTTTGTGCTGTTTTCCACAGCGGCTACACCATTTTACATTTCTACCAACAGTGCAGAAGGGTTCCAATTTCTCCACGTCCTCACCAACTATTTTCTGGTTAAAAAAAATTTTTTTTAAATAGTAGCTATCCTTTTAGGTGTGAGGTGCATCAAGGGTTTCTTTCAGGGGGTGTGTTGAGACACTTTGGCAGGAACACGGGCCACTATGGGAGCAGATTTGTAAGTGGAATACTGACCAGTCACTGCACCTAAGTCCATGAGTATGAAAACTCAGCCCCGAGTCCCCCCGCCCCCGTAAGATGCCTTGGAGTCTGATGTGAGGGCCAAAGGGGAGGCCAGAGAAGTGTGGCTCTGCTCACACATTTAAGTAACTCATGATTACATAGCCCACGCCTATGATTTCTCCCGAATACCACACTGCCCATCTGCAGGATTTTTAAAGTAATTATGATATTTTTAACATACTTTAGGCTGTTCTTCCATGAGTGTAGGCTTCTAAAAACAAGGGACTTGCTTCTTTGTTGGGGTGGGGGTTGCAGGCAGCTTTTGAATAATGACACTGCCATGTGGATTTATAAAGCACTAGAACGTGACCTTTAGACACTGCCAAGCCACTGCCTCTGTACACTGTGGGGTTGGTGTGCTACCCCTGAGCTTACTTCAGTGACACCAGAGCTCTGGGGGGTGGGGAGGATGGACACAGCCGAGCTGTCTCTGGTGGCGTTACTGTTGAGGCTGGTGTGGACCTGTGGGTCATCCTGGGTGTGTGTGGCTCATAGTTGTTCCAGGGATCAGTGGGGGGGGGTGGGCTTCCCATCACACAGAGCTGGGCCAGGGCTGTGAGAGAACCTGAGGAAGACACGGCTCTTCCTCTGTAAATGGGGACAGTGGTGGAGACGAAGGGAAGCACCATCAGTGTCTTTCAGAAACGAGGGGATGCCAGCTCACATCTCACTCTTCGTTTCACGTGTGTTAGAAAAGGCACCGAGCTGGGGGTCCTTAGATTCTTGTCCCAGCTCTGACATCACCCAGTTGTGCGACCCTGGACCAGCGGCTCACCTCCTATGAATCCCAGTTTCCAGATCTACGAAGTGCCCACTCCAAGGTTTCTAAGAGAATAAGGTGAGGTTGTTCATGAGTGGCGTTCAGCACACGGCCTGGCACATACGTGTGCAACGCGTCTTGGCCCTTGGCGTTCCTGAGCCTTTGTCTCCCTCCGTTCACATGTTGTGGCTTCACTAACGACCCTGGAGGTGAGACTCAACCCTGGGGTCTCAGGTTATCCTGCGTAGAATCTCGGGCTAAGGATACTTCCCATTTTCACACTTGGTTTTATTTTATAAAAAATTTATTCGCCAAACTATCTGAATTTAATGGAATTTTGGAATTAGCTTCTTATTGGCACTGTAATTAAGGAATTGCGGATTTTGTTTTCCCTTCACCATTTTTTTACGTTTCATTGTACATCATAACGGATGTTACCGTTTGCTCTCAGGTAAGTGCGCGGAGTGACGTAAGCTAATTACGTACTTTGTAACCTCGAATCAGCAGAACCTCACAATATATCACGATGATGCCCTGTATTTCACTGGGGGGATGGCTGTGGAAATACCAGGTTAATTACACATGCATTTAACAGACTCACGGTGCGGGCGGCGGGGAGTCGGGAGAGAGAGGATGTGGGGTCAGCTGGTCCCCCACCTCCCGTCCTGGTGGTGACATCCCCCATTATCCGCTGCCTGAGTGGATGTGTTGCTTACATTTATTTGCACAGTTATAAAAAGCTCCGACCTTGGCAAAACGATTTATATTATACAAATATTTTCATGGCTTGTATCTCACCTGATTCACTAATAAACTTGGGATTTAGTATCTGGAATCCTAGGAATACTGCTTGTGTTTTTTAAAAATGAGGAAAGTGAGGCTCAGAAAGATGACATCTTGGCCAGTCATGAAGTTATCTTCTAGCAGAACCCGGACTCAAGCCCAAATCCTTGGACCTGGGACTCATGGTTCTTTCCAGGACTGCATCGCCCAGAGGAGAGTTCTTAATGTGGAAGCAACAGAAGGCCACACTCATCCGTCCCAGACCACGCAGTGCCATCCTCTCCAAGTGCATGAATTTTCCCTGTATAACACACCCTACGCCTTGTATTACTTTAATCACTTTACATGATTTCTACGTTTGTCGTCCATTCCCTGACATCTGAAATGGAGCGCAGGTATCGGAGCTCACTCTCTTTGTGGTCCAAGGTCACTGTTAGGAGCCTTAGCTGTTGTGTGGATCCGTGATGCTCAAGCGCGCATTCACTTGTTTATAAGAATTTCCTCCTAAACTGTTGGGACCCAGGCGAACGACCTCCCCAGCCCGGGCTTTGGTTCGTGCCGTTTCTCATTTTTCTCTCAGTTGTTTTACTTGCTGCCGTCGGTCTGTCGGGCTTCACATGGTCATACGTTGTCTTGTCTAGTCTCCCTGGAGACCAGGTATGCAGGTGAGTGACAACTGTGTGGAAACCAGAGTCAGCAGGAACTCAGTGCAGCCCCGGGGACCGCTTCGTGGATGAACCACATCGCTCAGCTCTCGTCTGACTGCTGGCCGTCCCCCTTTGCTCACATTTGGGTCTCTGCTGTGTCTTTCACAGCTGAGGTCACTGAATGTGGACGTTCGTGTCCTTGTCCCTGTAGTGCCAGGACCCGTGAACTGAGGAAGCTGCTTATCTGTAACAGGGGTAGCAGCAGACGGATGGATGTCATGTAACGTCAGCCATAATGCGCATCTCCTTTATTAGCACGTGAAGTCGAGGGTGTGGGTAAAAGTCTGGAAAAGGCGCCCAAGAATTTGAGCACTGGTTGCAGTATGCGGACATCATCTCATTCCGCGTTCTGTGAAATAAGTGTTATCACTCCCATTTTACAGATGAAGCAAGTGGGGCTCAAAGATAGAGGGAGCCTGCGGATCTCAGGCAGCTAAGACAGCTCTGGCCCCACAGCAAAGCATGTTCCCTTTACAACCCCTGCTGCCTCCTGGTCCTGTGCCCGGAGCATCCTGGGGAGGAGAATGCAAGGTTGCTCGAAGCCCTGTTTTTCAGGGAGTGAGGCAAGTGTGGAGGGCACTGTGCGTGCCTCGTCCTCGGAGAGAGGGCAGGCTGCAAGTGCACTGACCGACAGCAGCCTCCTTCCTGGCGACAGCTTGAGGGAGGAGGGGACACAGCAGTGTGATCCTCTTCATCCTGCAGGTGTCAACACTTTTGTCTCTGGCAATAGCTGGAGGGGTTGTTTGTTGGAAAGCGGTGGGGTGAGGACTCATCCCTGGCCCACCCAAAAAGAGCAGCTCCCTCCCACAGGCGCTCACATCGGGTGCCCTTGCTGGGGAGTCCCTGGGCCTGTGAGCGGGGCTCAGCCTTCCCCGAACTGTCCTGGCAGAGGTGAGCCCGCAGGTCTTTCAGCAATAAAACAGAGGCTGCCAGCCACATGCAGGGCATTGCCTCGTGCTCTGGGGAATGCCCAGCTTCTGAAGTTTCCTGTTTCTAGGTGAGATCTGGGGGCGTGACTGTCTAGGGTGTGAGCCCTTGGGTGGTGTATGGAGGGGGATGGAGCAGGGCTGATGCATTTCGTCCACAACTTCCATGGGCCAGACGGGCGCCCAATGGGGGTAGGCCCAAGCCCTCCTTAAGGCAGAGGTGTTCATGAGAAGCTGCTGGAGGAGAAAGGGGACATGAAGAGAGATCTTTCTTCAAATACGTTAGAGGAATTCCAGACCTTGGGGAGCCAAAGCAGGAGAGACCTCGGCTGTCCCATAGTCAATTCACCCCACTTTTCAGGTAGCGACCTGAGGACCAGAGGCATGGTGTTTGACGGAGTAGCAGCCAGCCGGGGGTGGAGAATGGAGTAGACACCTGGCCTTTGGGTCTCCAGGTGAGTATTTTTCCATTCACCTCCCCTGCAGTCGCTGTACCTGGTGCTGTCGTGGGCCGTGGGGTACAAGGACCGGAGCAGACCAGTGGAGGAGGAGTCCTATGCAGAGGGAGGTACCCAGTGAGGGCGAGGACAAGAGGGAGCCGAGGCCTTGTCCAGGCATCAAGGCAGGTGAACATTTGAGTGGGACCTTTGGGCACCAAGATAGCTTGGCAGGCGGAGCGCCCGCCTGCGCCTGCCTTGGAGAAAGCAAGCAGAGAGGAGAAGATGCGATGCCGACATCTGCCGAGAGCTTGACAGGTGGTTGGAAGCTGCAGCAGGAAAGGGCTGGCCCAGCCCACGTTGTCCATGCCCCATTTACCTCCCTGCTTGCCAGCAGCAGGCTGCACCACTCTGGCTTCCTTCCGGCCATTCTTCTCATCAGGGAGGTCTCCTTGAGGCACTAACCCGGAGGCCAGCACCTCTCCACCAGCCCAGGTGTCCCCTGGACCCTGAACTCTCTCACTCTTTCCCTCCAGTCCAGAAAACATGCTTAAGCCTCTTATCTGAGAAATGACCCTCAGCTACTGCTCCATCGCTCTCCTTCTCTGCTGGTCCTTCCAGTGACTTGAACAATAGGATGTCCCCCGAATCCTCTCCTTGCCCCACTGAGGTCTGGTGCCTGCCGCCCCCCCCAGCTCTCTATCTGTAATCTCCTGACCATCTTCCCTCTGAGTCCCCACGCTCACCTCCTCCTGTGACTGTCCTGACGACTCTCCCCTGGCGTCCTCCTCCCTCTTGGACTGTTTCTATGTAGGCTCCTCCGTGGTCCCCCTGCCTCAACACAAATGCTGGCATTTCTTGGGTTGTCTTCCATCTGCTGTTGGCAGAGTGACCACATCTACTCTTGTGGTTTACAAATGCTTCTGCTCTGATGGCTCCCACATTTCTGCCTTAAACCCGGATTTCACACTCCTAGAACTACTGTGCACTGGATCTCGTGATCTGGAATCCTACAACCGCCTTAAACCCAAACTCTTCATCTTCCCTGCGAACCCTGCCCTCCTCAGAGCATGGCAGCCGCTGACGTTCATCCAGTGTTTTCCACCACGCTGTGAAAGTCATCGGGTTATATTCTAGATTGAAAACATAAGCTCCTTGAAGGGAGGCCTCACCTCATCCTTCTGTGTGTCCCCACTGCTTATCATGGTCCTTTTGGAGAGCAAACCCACCCTTTTCCTATCCCTCGGAGATGCTCTCCTTCTGCTTGTGAATCAGTGAATGAATGTGCCAATCAATTTCACATTTTGAGTGTCTTCACTATGGGAAACGTGGGGGAATGAGGATGATCCAGTAGCAGCATACCAGGTGTTCTGGGGTGCTCACATGATGCCCTGTGGTCAGGTGGGAGAAGGGACGCTTCCACCATCATTAGGCCTGTTCCAAAGATTAGGAGACTATAGCTCATTTACCTGCCCAACACGTTAGTATGAGGCCAAATCGGGACTTTAACCTCAGTTTCCTGATTCTAGGTCCTGCATTCAGTAGACGTGGTGGAAATACAGTTCCTGGCCAAGGGCAGCATCTCATTAGCTTGGGAATCAACACGTGTGGGCCAGGGCCACCCCCTCCATTGCAGGAATGATGCCTGGGCTTAATTTGGGTCTGGGACTGACCAGCAGGTCCTGTCCCTTTGCTGGGGAGGCCTTGGTAATGTAAAGGTTGTGGTCCCGGCTCACATTTACATGCTGACCCCACGCTCACATGCCATAGGTTTATGAGCTGCTTCTAAAACTGCACATTTACAGTCCACAGGCTTTGAGATCCAGGGAGGCCCTGTTGAGACCAACCCTGGCTGGGCCCGAGATTAACGGGATTAAGTTGTAGCATAATAAATAGAAGGAAATGGTGCGGGGAGAATAGTCAGGATGCCTGGAGAAAAAACATTATGAATGTTGTGTGCATGTGTGTGCATGTGTGTATTGTGTGTGCATCTGTGTGCACTGTGTGTTGTGAGCTCATGTGTGTGCAGTGTGTGTTTGCATATTGTCAGCAGTGCTGTGGGTGTCTCTCTCCCCTAATAGGGACTATGGCCAGGAGAGGTGGTTGTAGGGGCAGCTGACCTCCTAACTGTGGATTTTCTTGCCATTGTACAAGCACAGCCACCTAGGAAGCAGACAGCTTGAAAAGCTGAAGCTTCCGGGGCTCCTGGGTCCCCAGGAAGCCGACTTTTTATGAAATAGTCAACCTTCCCATGCCCTCCTCCTTGCTCACAACTGAAGTCTGCAGGCTCAGCTCCAGCATCTGACCTCCAACCATCCCCAGAGTGCCTGCTGTCACAGCAGGAGCAGGGCGC
This sequence comes from Tapirus indicus, assembly GCA_031878705.1. Classification (NCBI taxonomy): domain Eukaryota; kingdom Metazoa; phylum Chordata; class Mammalia; order Perissodactyla; family Tapiridae; genus Tapirus; species Tapirus indicus. The sequence goes on along the minus strand of CM062923.1, from coordinate 2,285,238 downwards.
AGGATCATTGGGGTTCAGGGTCCAGCCTAGGGGGCTAGATCTGGGCCAGGGCCCAGCCTGCAGGGAGATAACATGAGCCGGGGCAGGTGAATGCAGGTGAGAGGTGCCCACCCTCCCAGGCCCTCCTGAGTAACAACAGGCCCCACTGCTGCAGTGTGGGGCCAGGATGTCCTCCACGCGCAGTGGACACCGGCTCAGACACAGCTGGGGCCCGAGGCGGGCAGGGGTGGACATGCTGGTCAGACCCCAGAGAGCACTTGACAGCACAGCCTGTGTCTGTGGACATGAGCCAGTTAAAACGCTACCGAGAGACCCTGGCAGGTGGACCGGGAGCGCTGACAGGAAGCTCACCAGACCAGGGGGGAGAGGGAGACAGACGAGGTCTGGACAGGGCAGCCCCAGGGCAGGCAGGGCGTTGTGGGGACTTGGGCGTGAGCTCCAAGGATCCCAAGATCACCAGGCTCCCCAAGTGGGGTCCGCTGCAGCCCTTCACCTCAGGAGAGAGACACGGAGAGTGGTGTGCTGCTCTGTCACAGGCCTGGAGGCTGGCTCTTTTAGACGTGTTCACGCTCCTGAGCTCACCGGCTTCTCCAAGGACCAGTGTGCTGGACGTGAGTCGGTGCATTTTACAGACGACAGAGCAGTCTGGGCGAGGTCAGGGGCCTGCCAGAGAAGGCACAGCTGGTTAGGAGAAGGGCACCGGCCTGGCTCAGGGTTCATCCTGCTGCAGCAGAGGGGGCTTTATGAATCCTCTGCAGTGCAGAGAACACAGACACGGCCCCTTTTTTGGCCTCTAACCCCATCTGAGTGTGATTCTTTGCTTTTCCTTTAGGTGCATCATAAAGTGCTTAGTTTAGCATGGAAATGCTGTGATATGCTAACACGGAAATGCCAGGAGTCCACAGTGAACACGCATTGTCAGGCATGCAGGCAGCGTGTGCAGACGGTGGAACTCGCCATCCCAGATCCCAGTAGCCAGAGCCTCCCACTGAGGCAGCATCCCGGCGATGTGCAGGGCCTGAGCTCCACCCTGCCCTGTCCCTGCGCATCCCCGACTCCTCCATCTCTCCCTCCTTCTCTGTCTGTCTCTCCCCTCCCTGCCTCTCTCTTCCTCCCTCCTTCCCTCCCTCCCTCCAGCTCTGTCTCTCTCCCTTCCTTTGTCTCTCTCTGTGTCTCTGTCTCTCTCTTTCTTTCTCTTTCTCTCTTTCTTTTGCTCAATACTGAAAGAAACAACCCTCCCAACCTCATTCCAGGAGCAGTCGGCAGGGAAGTGGTGGTCTGCGTTGACGGGGTGATGGAGTCAGCTGTTAAGACCTGAGCTTTTGCAGGCCCTGCTGGGTCTGTATGTGCAGGAATGGGGTAGGGTCCAGAGAGAAGTAGGGGATAACCTGCATGAGCAAGCTCTGGAAGTCAGATGGGAATGAACTTGTGGGAGCCAGGGTTCAGTTTCCCACAGGACAGGGGGGCGCAAAGCAGAGAGAGGCATCACGCACAGAGAAAGCAAGGCCCTAGGGTCTCAGGCAAAGACACACGGCAGTGACGCTGGATGAGAGCTCGCTGACCACAACATGCTTCATGTCCCTTTAGGACAGGCCTGACCAATGGGGAGCCCAGGCCGTGGGGGCAGACACCTGCTTTGCAGAAAGTGTTTGTGTCAAGGCCCAGGGAGCGTCCTGTGGTTGTGACATCCCTTTGGGGGTGATAGGTGAAGTGTCAGGAGAGTTGACCCCCATCCTATGGCCCGCCCAGCATCTCTGTCCGGAGTAGACTCTGCTTCCTCCCTCCTATTCATCAAGAACCATTGCTCACCTGCTGCACACTAACCCACGTGTGGACGTGTAACTTCACGGAAACCACACTGATTTCCACATTGGATGTATCTGCCTTGGAAACCTAACCTTCCTCCTGGGGAAGGTTATTGCATCTTTATGAGCCTCAACTTGTTTGGCTGTGAAATGGAGTTAATACCTATTTTTCAGGATTTTTTTTTCCTTGGTCTCCACTGGGTCAAAGTCTCTTTGATAATGTGATTTAGAACTGCTGACTCCGTTCCATAGGCTTGTGAACATATAATTGCAAAATAACTTGCAGAGACAGTGGGACCTGTTAAGAATCTCTGGGGAATGGCATTCTGTCTCAGGACCATGAATGGTCTGTTCCTCCACTGAGATGTTTACAGCACCTGCTACGTGCTTTCCACAGACTGTCTCACTGGATGCCACGGTGGGCGAGGAGAGCAGGGTCTGAGTGCCCGGAAGCCACCTCCAGGTGCGGCTGAGTCAAGGAAGGCTGAAAGAAAGGGTAGCCTTGGGATTGGGGCCTCTGGGCAGGGTATTCGCCTCTGCAAGGACTTCGGGAGTGAATCATGGGGACTGAGCTCCAATTCTGAGAAGCTGGGACGGAAGGGAGGGTATCAAGTTAGAGGCTCTGAGTCTAAGAGATCTGGAAGCAAGAGATGAGTCAGGATAAGACATCAGCCTGGAATGTGGTGAGAGGCTCAGCAGGGACCCCTGCCTGTGAGCAGATGCCTTATCTGGCCCAGGGCCGCACTTCTTAACCCTTACTACACATTAAAATCACGTGGCGATCTTTTATCCCAGTGCCCAAGTTGCAACAAAGACCAATTAAACCAAAAGGTTTAATAAGGTGAGTCCATTATGCAGCTAAGACTGAGAACCCCTGGCCTACAGAATGAGGACGTTGTAGCAGGTTGAGGTGCAGTAAGTCGAGGTGGCGAGTGGAATACAGACAAGCAGTGCTGAGCTGATCCTGGCCCTGCCAGCGGCTCTCAGAACCACCGCTGCCTCCCACGCTTACAGCTCCTGCCCAAGGAGCTCCTGCCCTTCTGTGATTTCTGCTGCAGCCCCTCCCACACTTAACGCCCCAGATGCACAAAATTCTTATTGTCCCAGCACATGTGCTGGTTTGGGCTTCTGTGCTATTTCTCCCCTGCCTCCTGTGATCCTTTCCTTCTAAGCTGAGTAGACTCCATGGGAAGACTGCAGAACAGAGGCAAATGCTTTCCTGGCCAGATTTCAGTATGAGCTTCCCGTTCTTACCTTCAGTGATAAAGAAAAGATAGACAGTGGGGTTACACACACCAAAGTTTGACCACTCTGTCCTTTCTTCCTTTGACAAACATTTACTGAGCACCTACTGTGTACCTAGTTCTGTCCTAGATGCCGAGTGTGAAGTGATGGAGAAGTCCGTCTAAAATGTCTTTTATCCAGCCTCTCTGCAATATCTTACTTCAACGATAAACACTTTTGCCCCAATTGTTGCAAGAGCTTCCAAATAGGCTTTTCCTTCTCCATTCTTACTCTCATTTAAGCCAATACTCACCCTGAAGCCAGAGTAATCCTTTTCTAGTGTCACTCACCAGTGCAAGATCATCCCATTGCCCTCAGGATCAAGATCTAAGTTTCTGACAGGACTGAGAATGCCCTTCTTGACCTGCACCTTGCCTGTCTTCCCAGCCACACCGCTTTCAACTCTGTAGTCTCAGACCCATTCACACGCTGCTGGAGCCACAACCAATTACTCAGTCTATTAAATGAGCCATCTTCCCTCTCACCTCCAGAACACTGCTCCTGCTGTTTACTCTGCCCGCACTGTGCTCTCTCTGCTCTGCATTTTAATTGCCTATTTAAAACTCCCACTCCATGAAGGAAGTGATCAGATGGATCTCGTCCCTCCTTGTATCTCAGTGCACAGCATAGTGCATACTCTCTAGTAGAAGAACAAGAGGTTTTAACTGAGTTAATAAATGCATGCTTTAGTTAATTACAGTATATAAAGTTTGCTGTTTACTTGAAAAAGTTAACTTCTCTCAGCTCTTCTTTCCTCGTCTTGAAATCAAGATGGTAATACCCATCTCATAGAGTTGCTATGAGATTTAAAATAAATTACGTTTGCAAAGCGACTTGGGATAAGGCCAATCAGCCCATCACATAGTAATGGCTCATCAAACGCTAGTTACATATCTGATTCCCCACTGGGGGTCAAAAGGTTATCTTTTCTTTTGTGTTCTTTCTCTCTTGGAGTGGACCAAATCCATGGTTAAGAGTCAAAGATCTGAGATCTGGCCATGTTTCTGCCCGTAGACAAATTTATAATCTCCATGCCTGGGAATCTTTATGGGAAGAGTAATGATACCTGCTCTTCCTTCCTCACAGAAGTAAGGTAGGAAGAGGAGGAGAATTTGCTTGGGAACATTGCAAACCCTCTACAAATGTCAGCGTTTGTGATATTTTGGCCTCTTGGATAATCTTGAAATCTGTGCTTTACATTCATTGCATCTGTGTTCTTTTTTCCAGATCATTAACAAAAATGGTAACATCAACTCAGTGTTCTGTCAAGGGTTTGACCCTCAGCCCACTCTCATGCTCACTACGAGCACATCATCCCTTTCAGCACTGTGGACAGTTCACAGTTCATTACATTGTATTTATTTTAAATACAATTATAATCAGCTTCATGGAAACTCTGAAAGGTTATATAAGTAACACTTCATCAGAGTCCAAATATGTTTTTTTATTGTTATTTATCCCACTTAGTGCTGTTTTGGGAATGATTCATTTGTCCAGCATCATGGACTGACAGGATGCTGTACTTAAATGAATTCTGCAGACGATAACTAAAGTTTACCAATTTGATCAGCAAAACTTAAACACACACACATCATTTTGAATTGAAATACTTTTAAATTGGATTGCACACTGTATACAAAATATGAGAAATAATTTAACCATTCATTGATGATGTCATAAATATCAATTATTCCACCCTATAAAACAGAGATACTTTTAGTAGCTATGGAACCATGTTAAGCTGTTTTTTCCTACGCTAAACAGCCTAGATGTCTCATGATTTCTGAGTTTTCAATGGTATCGATCTCTCTTCTTTCATGACAATCTGCTGGTAGTTTTTGGGTGGTAGGTTTATGGGTGATTTATTTTCTTTTTAAATAAAAACTATGCAGTTTATGCACATTTCTTTAGTGGAAAATATTTATCTTAAATTGAATAAGTGCTAACAAAGGTACGGGTGGCATACTCTGGCAAAATAGGAGGAGGACTTACTTTGGTGGTGGAATAGAGAGGCTGTGGGGAGAAGTGTGGGTCAGGAAAGCTTCAGTAAAGAAGTCCAGTCTTGAAGGATGACAAAGACGCTAGAGATGCAAAATCTCTAAAAGTGAATGCCTCCAAGAGAAGATAATGTGGTTAAGGTTCAGGGTCATGCTCAGTGTGGGTTTCAGAGCCATGAAGATAGATGCTCCACTCCTGGCACTCCACTTAGTTTCCGTTTGACCTTGGGTAAGACTAGCCTTTCTCATTTGTAAATTGCAGCCAGAGCTGGCGGGATCCACCACGTGTACCATGTGAAGTACACCAGACAGGGCATGAGCCTGGGTGATTCAAGGTTCAAGGCCTTGAGATCCACTGCAGACCTGCCAACACTTGAACAAAGGTGAGCTTAACAGGAGTTACCCATGAGCTCAAATGATTACTCAGGCATATGTCGTGTTGAAGATGAGAAATCTTCTAGGTCTTTTCCTTTGGCCCTCAAAATTTCAAATTATAATTTTTTCTATGTTCTATCTTTTGGTAAATTACAAATTTGGTAAATTATAGTTACCTCAATAATTCAATGCTTTATAATTTCAAGTATAGTTTTTGTTTCTTTAAAAACTGTTCCCCTGCTCCAAACAGAAACTTTATAACAATCTATTTCTTCCCTTTCTCTTCCCAGATAATCTCGGTCTTTCTTCCAGGCCCTGTCCTCCCTCACCATCTGAGCTTACTGGGCTCTTCTGTCACCTCTGATTTTCCTTGGAAAGTATTTGACATCTCACATACGAATGTCAGAATCTCTCCCCAGTTAGTGCTAATATTCTCGATAGGATACCTCTTGGTTTTTAAAACCAAACTCTACTGAAGTGTCTTTCTGATGATGTTTACACAGGAGAAACTTATATTTATGTAACCCAAACTCAGTGCAACACTGTAGATGATAAGGTGTGGGGGAAGTCTCAAGTTACACTCCCCGGGATGTCAGAATCACTGCTGATGCTTTGACTCGAGTGTCTCGAGGACAACATGTGTTTCTCAGATAGTCACTGGTGCCCAGAGACTTTGTCACTGTGCACAGAGCCCTGCTTGCTGACAGCCATGGTCATCGTTTGGAGCCGCAGAAGGTGACATTGTAAACGCTTTGCACACCAATATGTTCGTTTGTTACTTACAAATAAAAGGTATTTGTGTTTTAGTAAGTCATTCAGGAGTTTTGGATCGATGAGTAATATATACATTTTTCAGTTTAAAATAATTGGAAACAAACTTTTGGTTAGTGTTTTCACACAAACCTGATTTTCAGAAATCAATCACTAATGTGGTAAATGTCTGTATCTGATTGCCCTATATACCAGCCAGGATAAACCAGGCTGCTGTGCTCAGTGGCTTAAATAAGGAAGGCTGTGACTTACTCATACCTTGTGTCCATTGCATGTCAGTAGACGGAGGGGAGTTTCTGCTTTCTATAATTACTGAGGTCTCAGGCTAATGAAAGATCCCTCACTTTGTAGCTGCACCATCTCTAAAAGGCCTTACAGTTCATCTTCCCACCTAAGCACTGTTTCGCTCACCTATTGCTGTTCAACAAACCACTTCGCAATTCTAGTGGCTTCAAACAACAATTTGTTATTTCTCATGGTCTCCTCTGGGCTGGATTGTGAATCTACATTCATCCAGAAGATGATTTGATCTGGTCTGGCAGTTGGTTCTGTGTGTGGACTGGAGTGACTCATTTCTCTTCCATCTGGTCTCTCTTCTCCCAGAGTGGGCTCTACTGGGCTGCACCCAGGACAGCAAGAGCAGGAGCAGAAGCCCAGGAATCCAGAAGCCACACAGTGTCACTTCTGCCACATCCTCCGGGTCAAATCAAGCAACGTGTCTGGCCCAGATTCAGGGGCGGGAAATAGGCTCCACCTGTTGACAAGAAGAGCCTCAGAATGTTGTGGTCGTGTTTTCCAGGTCGGACCACAGGCACCTGTGAGAGTGACGGCTCTGCCTGACCACGAGTGTGAACCTGGATGCTTCAGGCCAACTGGGACTGAGTCGCCCTGACACTGACACACAGCCTCTGGGGTCACTGCAGCAGTGGACAAAGAGGCTTTAGTGCTGACTTTTCTGTGCTTCAGACCAGAAGTGGTGACTGCCATTTGATGATTGGCCAGAACTGGAGCCTGTCCCACGTAACTGCAAAGAGGCAGAGAAATGTGAAAATGTAGATGGACATCTGGTGAGCAGCTTCATCTCTCTCACCCACACTGAGTCATGGGTCCACACGTTTTGCCCCCGTAACTCTCCAATGGGAACTACAGATTCCTTCAGATAAAATCGATTCATATGTACGTATTCCTCACAGCACCTAACTCAACCCTTTGCACGTGGAGTCCACACATATTTGATTGTTAATTTTGGTTACTCCTCTGAGATCATGTTTAGTTGGCATCGTGGTGCTCACAGAGCACTGGATAGGAATTTGAGTTTTGAATCAGTAGTTACTAAATATGTGTTATTGGGCAAATCACATACCTTCTCTTAGCTTCAGTATTCTTATTTTTAAAATGTTAATAACAATGCCTATTTTCTAAGTTTTTTTTTTAGTATAAAATGGATCAATCTCATGAAAACAATTTCTAAACTTTAGAGCCCTATATGTGTATTCTTGTTATTATTTTATCAAGGAAATTCACTCTCTTCACCCAAAGAGTGGTTAATGATGATTTCAGGCACCTTGAACAGACGGTGACCTGTTAGTTAGATCAAATGAAGTCTTTTAAAGATTGGGCCGTACGGTGGTGAGAAAGGAAGCAGTTTCTCCAGGGGCACAGCCGGGGGAAGCCAGCTTCGTGACCACAGCCAGACTGCCGTGTCTGCTGCCGGCTCCCGAGGAGGCGGCCACCCCGATCTGCCCGAGGTCTGGGGGTGTCTTGACTGTGACCCTCTGCCCGGCCCTCCCAGCCGTCCGGTGGCTTCCTCTCCACATCAGACCTGCCGTGTCAGTGTCTCCCCTCTCTGCTGACATGCACTGAGGACACTGCTCTTCCTGCAACACCGATGACATCAAGGATGATTGCTGAGGCCCACGATGAAGACCCCCAAAGCAGAAGCTGCTGGCGGTAGAGTATATTTTAGGGTTTTTTTCTCCTCTTTTGTTTTTATTCAATCCTAATTTCACCCCCCTCCCCCCCCAGTTTTAACCATGAGTCCTAGGGGACAGGCTCTAGGATGTTCTGAGAGAGGGTCCTTGTCCTGAAACCAAGTCACTGCCCCCTGACCAGTCCAGTCTCTACTCTACCCTGAGTTTCTTCCCAGGAGGCTCCTCTGTGCCTCGTGCAAAAAGACGCCAGGGAGGATGGCCTCTGCAGAACCCCGGACACATCCAGATGTGCTGGCTTCTTAGAGGGAATACACACTCACCTCCATCTGGAATGCACATTGTGCATTCAGTCGTTAAGCAAGCATTTACTGAGTTCTGCTGTGAGCCAGGTGGTTTGCTGAAGATGAATTAAGAGATCACCCAGGTAGAGGCTGTGCCTCTAGAAGCTTGTATTCCACTGCAAGAGACTTGTCCATCACCAGGTGTAGTGATAAGTGTTATAACTGGGGGAACTTTCAAAGGAGCACCTGGAAGACATGTTTCCAGATCTCTAAGACGTAGAGGACTGGGGAAGATGGTCTGTTTCTGGAGGTGAAAACTTCAGTGTGAAACCTGTTAACCCTTGGCCATGCATGACTATAAACAGTTGGAATTGCTTACACTGGATGCATATTCTCATCCTAAATATAATGGATATTTTTAATATGTCTCATTATCAGACCTTGGAAACAAAGCAGCTGGATACCAGTGGTGGATGGTTGCTTTTTTGTTTGTTTGTTTATTTGTTTGGCTAGTTGGTTAGATTTGCTATTTAATTGATATCACATATCACTAAAGACATAGTATCGTCTTTCCACTGTTAGAAGTGCTAGAGTCTACACAAAGCCGATCAGGAAAGGTGTATAAATGCCATCCTTTTCTACCCTAAATCCCTTCCCTGAAGCAGAGCTGATTTTACACACCCAAAATATCCCACTTTACTCTTGTCTTCCAATCTCAATTCTCCTTTTTGCAACTAAGACCTAGTATACCCAGAATGCTGGAGGCAGCTTTGCAGCACGTTGGCATGCTGGCCACGGGGCACCTGTGGCCCACAGCCAGGGGGCAGGACACTGAGGCCAGTCCAGGCCACACTAAGACCCTGACTTCTGAGTCCCTGTGTTCAATCTCTTCAAAGTATAATGGGTTTAATAGTCTTTGTTCTGCCTCCTGCATAGGACAATTATGAATTCAAATGATATCTTAGCCATGGAACACTCTGGAAAAGTACATTAATTTACAGTATCTATTGAGATTTATATTAAAAATGCAAACAAACTGTCCCTGGCTGGGATAGAATTTCTAATGTGACATGTGGCCTGTCTCTCTTTTGGGGCTTCTCTTTCCTTTTCTTTAACACTCATATTTTTTTATTTTAACATTTTGTCATCACATGCTGCATGGCTGATCTAGGAAAGAGAAGGCAGTTAGCTTGGGGCTTTGGGTTTCTCCCTTCAGCTCCTTGACTTGGGCTGGCTTTTTATTCCAGTCTTTTTATTGACGATATTTGTGGGACCACCGATGGCTGCTGAGACTGTGACCAGCGGCATAAGGTCTTGTCACTTAGGGTTTTACGTGCTCCCTACTCGTCACATCCCTGCACCAAAATGGGTCTAATACTTGACAAGGCAGCAGGGTCAGTGTTGGTGTTCGATGCTTCAGAGATTCCTCCTGGGACCACCATTTTTCTCAAGAGGGATGTTGGCGTAGGTGGTGGCAGGTGGCCTAACCTTTGGAAAAGGGTCATCGTGACCAGCCAGATGCCACACACTTTCATGATGGAGCACAGAGAGAAGGCTGGCGGGCTTAGAAAACTCCGGTGAAAGGAACACGTTCTGAAGCCGTGCCTGCCTCTGGCTTTCCCAGTGGAGCTCCCCCAGCTGTTTCCTATAGTTTCCACTGCGCACACCCCGGGAGGCCCTGCTGCTTCTTAAAATCCTATTTTCTTGGTTCTCCTTATCACAGAGGTGACAGGGAGACATTTTAAAAATCCTTCATAAATTTAAGGGGAAACTAGAAGGGGAAGATTATAGGTTAAAAATAGTCAAGTTTCCCAAGTGCCAGGCTTTCCTCCTAAGGAGATGTGCATTCTGGAGCTGTCATGGCTCTGGCTGACTTGCCTGGGTCCCTTCCCTTCTCCTCTTGGCCCCTCCACCCACATGACCAGCTCCCTGCATGGGGTCCCCTCCATTTTAAAAGCTCAGAGTGGAGTCTTTTCCTCTTTGGATCCTCATGGTGACACCGTGTCACTGTGTGGCTTCCAAATTGCCATTTGCCCTCCACGCTCCAGGGCTGCCTGGTCTCGGACCTTGGGCTCAGGCACAGTTCCACCAAGTTAATCCCTCCCCCTCAAATGACGTTTCCCAGGACCTGTCCCCTTGCTTCCAGTTTCTGGTCCCAGGGAAGCACCCAGTTCAGAAACGATTCCCACTGGCTACATCACGATGCATTTTCTAAACTCTCTAATTTCAGGCCATCATTGGAGCAACAAGAAATGATCTGTCAGGAGGAACATTTCTCCACGGGGAGAGCGGAGTTACGGAAGTCTTCCCTTGCCGGGCTGTAGGATCACGGCACATCCCTCTCCCCTCCAAGATGCAAGAGTTGCAGGATTCTCTCCCTACGTAGGGACCTGCCAGGTGATTCATTCATTTAACTTTCTTTTTCTTTTTCTGGAGGGGAAGGCAAGACAGCTTGGTTCAATTCAAGTTCTTAAGATTGCAGGACCTAAGACGTCCAGCTGGTGATCAGACCTTGTGGTCTGATGGCAGACGTGTGGGACACCCAGTGCTGCCCAAGTTCGTGTTCCTCCTGACTGTTGACCTCTCAGATGAGCTGGTGCATGTGTCCCCATATGCCTCTCCTGAAGTGGGTCTAACAGCCCACTGGCCACGAGGTCACCAGGCCTTGCTGCAGCTGCTCTGCAAGCAGTGCTCTGCCTCTTCCTTTGCACTGGGCTCTTCCTTCTCTGGTGCTCAGAGCGGTCAGGACGGTGCTGGGCCCCTCAGACCCTCTCGTGTGCACACCCTTGGACACTGAGGTGCATCAGGGCGGGTGTATCTTGCTGCATATTGAGCCACCCAAAACCCAGTGGCCGAAAACGACACTCTCCTTTTATAATTTCCCATGTTCTTGGGAGTGGACTGGGCTCAGCTGGACACCTTTTAACTTTCAAAGAAGCATCTTGTGAGTACTTCATGCACTGTTCTTGGTGATTGGGGTTCATAAGTTTAAAAAAACCGAGGACAAAATTTCCGCTCCTCGAGCACTTACAGTGCAGTGCGGGGAGGCGGATATCAAACAGTAAACATAACACTGGAGTCAGTTCTGTGGCATCAGAAGTTAGGGACTTAAAAAGGGAAGATAGAACAGGGAGCAGGGTTTGGAAGTGCTGGGGGTACATGGGATTCAGTATCACGGTGGCCTGTCAGAGGAAGCACCACCATGACATCGTCATTTGAGCCAAGTGGCATTCAGAAATGAGGGGAGAGAGCCCCCCCGGGAGGAGTTGAGCGAGGTGCCATAAGAGGGGATGGGGGCGTGTGGTCCAAGGGTGGTTGGGAGGCTCGTGGTGGCCACAGTGAGACAGAGGTAGAGGGAGGGAGCAGACAAAGTCACAGAGGCATCCAGGGGGAGATCGTGGAGCACCCTGTCTGTAGTAAAGACTTGGTCTTTTGTTCAAAGTGAAATGGGGGCCACTGGGGCACTTTGGGAGTGACCTGATGGGACGTGGCTGGTGCAAGGACAGCCCTGAGTGGCAATGTGAGGAGACAGCTGTAGGAGAGGGAGGTTGATGGAGCGACACCTGCTGGGAGCTCAGGGTGGTCGTCCGGGTCCGAGGCCACAGAGGTTGGGACGAGGGGCGTGGCGGCAGAGGCGGTGAGGACGGATCAAAGTCCGGGTCTGTTTCAGTGGTGGAGCCAGCAGGAATCCTGATCCATGGTGACGTGGAGTGTGACAAGGGTGGCTCCACGCTTCGCGAACAACCGGGGGAGGGAGGATCCAGAGTCTAGTTGTGGGAACTTTGGGTCTGAAGTGTTTGAGTTGCCATATGAAGGAGATTCCCAACGTTCAGGCAGCACAAGGAATGTTTGCAACAGGCCCTGATTCCTGCCTGTCCTCTGAGAGGGGCCATCACCCGCACGAGGTTCGTGCTCTCCTGGGTTAGCAAACCGGGGCCGAAAGACGCAAGTTGAGTGCAGGAGTCGCTGGGACGGGTCTGCACCTCCTAATTAGCGGGAGGAAGGAATTGTAGTGCACACTGGAGAGACTGGACTGAGGTAAAAACTCTACTCCTGATGGTGGTTAGTATCTTAGTAGGCAGATGGCGATGACGTTGATGATAATTCTGAGGTTTACAGAAATCTAAGTTAAATTTGTGCCTCAACTGGGGTTAACACCTGAACTCTGAGTGTGTGTGTATCTTCTAGACATTTAACTTGAGGTAATCGTGAGCAGAGACCACTGCACGGGTGAAGAAATTGCGGCTTCCTTCTACTCCCTCGCCTCCCCCTCTGCCCAGGGCTGAGTGTGCCATCAGTGATACTCCCGCAGAAACAGGCAGGACTCCCCTTTTCTCCGTTCGCCAAATTCCAGCTCCACTGCATCTCAGTGCCATGTACCCACAGGGTTCTCTGGGGGCAGGGGACCTTCCTTCTCCCTCCTTTCCACCCCAGCTCAGGTTGCCAGGGACAGTGCTCAGCTCTGCCCGCACTGTCCCCAGGCCAGGGACAGTGCTCAGCTCTGCCCGCACAAGGCGCGTTTGAGGAACATCACGTAACCTTCGTCAATGATCTTACAGATCAGTGGCTCCATCCTATAAGAGAGAAGCTCTGAGCAGCTATGGAACCATGTTGAGCTGTTTTTCCCTCTAAGAAGTGACCTAGACGTCTAACGATTTCTGAGTTTTCAATGGTGTTCGTCTGTCTTCTCTTGTGACGAGTTGTTGGCAGTATTTGGGTGGCAGTTTTATGGGTGATTTATTCTTTCTACTTTAATGGCTTTTTAAATAAAAAAATCAATTTATGCACATTTCCTTAGTGGGAAATATTTATTTTAGACAAAATGAGTGCTCATAGAGGTACAGGTGACACACTCTTGGACAGCAGGAAGAGGAGTTATTATTTCAGTGATGGGATGGAGCCCACAGAATAGCAAAGGGAGTGAGGTGGGATGGGAATCTAAGAAGCCCCAAGGTCTGAAGCTCAGAGAAATTGTTGGGGCCAGAGACAGCGATTTGGGGTCACCAGCACAGAGGTGGGGGTTAAACCCAAGAGGAAGACGAGAGAGTCCAGGGAGGACAGCAGTGGGCTGAGAACAGCTCAGGGACACACAAGGGCGTGTGCAGAGGGGGAAGAGCAGGATGGGAATGCTGCCCTGCACAACCGCAGACCCCTGTGTCCAGGTCTCCAGGAGATGCCGGGGTCTGGGAGAGAACCTAGTAACAAAAGTCATTTGAAATTACTCAAATCCTGTATTTGAGTTTTCCAGAGAAGTTTCAACAGTGCCCATTTATAAGCAACTTACATTCCATAGTATTTGCATCCTTATCTTCCCCAGTTCCTTTAGATCCTGAAGGTCATCCCAAGGATTTCAGTTCTCAAACCCCTAAAATACCCTTTATATGTGCCCTGTGCCACATTCACCACTTTCTCTTCCCTTCTTTGATTTTCCATTATTATGGGGATTGACCTCGACCACCAGAGGATTTCTTTTTTATTTAAGAAGGAGTGAGTTGGGTGAGTGACTGCAGAACTCTCTTTAGAAGGCCAGGGAAGGAGAGAAGCTGCAAATACTATTTGGTTAATTTTGTCCCATATCACATAGGAGCCAAGGGAACACAGGCTTTTAAGATTGAGAGGGGAATTGACAGTGTCCAAAGATGAGAAAGTTCCAGTGGTCTATTGGATCTGACATTTGTGGGGTCAGGGGGGACTTGCTCAGTTTGGATGGAGTGGTTGGGGTGGGTTGAGAAGCTCAACTTAACACAAAGAGAGATGGAAAGTTTGCTGGGAATAATAAAGCTTCCTTTGATGGTTTTTGTTTGTGTGTTTGTACAACTCGGGAGACAGAAGCATGCTCTTAGGGTGACTGTCGGGAACTCACAGAGAGGGATGGTTTGAAGATATAGGGGCACAATCTCTTTGTAAGTCACCTTTCGTTGAAAACATAATCTTTTTCATTCCGAGCGGGATTACGAAGGTCATGGAGCTGTATAGATAGCTGGGTTCAAGGGAAGGTCTCGGTGTCCCGTCACAGGTAGGAAAATTCCCACTGCTGTGTGCTCCTCAATGTCTGCGACTGGTGTCCCCTCAGGGAATGCCAACAGGCAACGTGACAGTCCTTTTAAAATCTTTGTTGGATAAAGACTCTCTTTTTCGCACCTCTCCCAAGGAGGCAGGTGGCCATTTGCTGAAAGGGAAATGTCTTTGATGGAGCTCCTGTGTGTGGACTCAAAGGCCAGTGGAGCCTTAAAGAGAACTGGGCATTCATTTTGGAGTGGGATAGACCTTTCCCCAATTCCTCTCCTAGCTGATCCCTGTCAGAACTCTGCTCACTAACTGAAACGACAGGACAGGAATCATCTGTCCATAGCGTCCCTCTTCTTGCCCCCATATTGTATGTAAATATCTCAAGCATGACTCTAGTGAAACATACAGCCTCCTCCAGCCAAGAGGGGAAATCCAGAGCAAATCCCATTTTTCTATGCCTCACGCCTGATTTGAAACGCCGGCACAGTGAGTGAGGTCCCCGTGGAAGTGGAGGATGCCGGAGCCTCTCTCTGCACTCACAGGCTCCTGCTCCCACCCAGGGGGACTGGGGAGGGGGTCTCAGAGCCTCTCATCAGGAAAGGAGCTGCCCAGGTTCCTTTAAATGAGCACTACCAGGCGCAGGCTGGCCACCACAGCTCAGTGGATGGGAGGAGGCCATGCACTTGGAGAGCCGGCAGTGGAGCCCATCATTTAGCTTGCACTGTAGGCAGCAGGATGGGGAAATGGAGTCACGGTGCTGAGGGTGCTGTCCCTGCCTGGCAAGCCCAAGTGTGCAGGTATGGCTTTGGAGGAAATAGGAAGGTGGGTGGAGACAGGAGACCAAGCAGAGAAAGGCGACATGCTCACTGGGCTGCCCGAGGTGTGACAGTGTCACACTCTGTTTCTCCTCTGACATCTGGTCGACCTCCGCATTGCCCTCCTGGTGGCTTGGATGTTCCTGGAGGGTTGGGATTTGCCCAAGACTTGCAGTCCATCAAGTGCTCCCTGATCGCCAGGTGCTCTGCTCCCTCCTGTGTGCCCGACCTCAGGGCCCAACAGCAAATAGATGACATGCAGAAATTAAGACATTTTGAGGAATTTTTAATCAAGGGTCTATTTAGAAAGGTGTGGGTAGGACGCAGGTGACAGTGGTTTGCTAACCACAGGGCTGGTCAAGGCATTCGGTTACCACTGTTGGGCCTGGACCACGAGAGGGAGCAGCTATCAGAACCAGAGGGCCATGCGGGAGAGCTGCCTCTGGCCAACGCAGTATCCATGGAGACTTGGCAGTGGGGAAGCCAGGGGATACACACCTCTCCTCACCGTTCTCTCTCCCCATAATCTCCTACCAGGCCGCCCCATCGGCCAAACCCAATGAGAAGATGGAGAGCAAGTCCATGCAGTCAGCCATGCAGGCAGAGAGCAGGTGGGGAGGGGGTGGCGCTGCGGGGACAAGGGGAGACCTCAGCTCGGACCCACAGTGTCTGAGCAACCTGGGTGACTCTGGCTCCTGCAGGAGCCTCAGCAAGTCACCTCCTTTCTTGAAGCTTCACATGCTGCACCTGAAAACGGAGATTAAAATGCTGCTCCTCCACGGGACTGTGGTGAGGTCAAGTGGACAGTGCACACTGAGCACACAGCACACTGAGCACGTGGCAGAGGCTCCGTCCTGTGAGCCAGATCAGCACCCCTGCCGCACCGCGGACCCCGCCTCGCCCTCCCAAGCCGGACCTGGTCGAATGGCACCCTCATGAACTTCCCACGGTGAGGCCAAGGGGGGAGGAAAGGGGCTTGTCTCAGCAGATTCCCTGCTTCCTGGAGTGCAGGAGGCTCCTCGAAGTCTTGAGCACTTCCCGTCTCCCCCACGTGCTGCTGTGGGGCAGGGAAGGGAGGTGCCTCGACTTAACTGTGCAGATGAAGATGCTGAGGCCCAGAGAGGCCAGATGATGTGCCTAAGGCCACATAACTTGTCATCAGTGGACTCGATCCTTGATATGATTCTAAATTCCGTGTGTGTGTCATGCACATATCTGCGTGTGTATGTGGTCTTAGGCATGCATGCACATACGCATGCACTAATGCATACACTTTATACACAGAGAGCCCACAAAAAATTCCTGTGTACTCAGTCTCCCCATATGAATGGCACCCCCCAGGACGGGCGTCAGGCCTCATTCACTCTTGTCTCCAACAGCACTGAGTACATTGTAGATGCACAGTCGGTGTTGGGTGGCTCAGAATTTTGTCTAGAGCCCACGCTAGGAAGATGTGGGAATTTTCTCCTCTGATCTTTGCAGACTTACAGAAAGAGAAGACACCATTGCGCACTTATTTACATTTTTCCTCCCTCCATGCTGATGCATTCTTCACATGATACAAAAGGTAAATAAACTAGCGTCTGCAAATATGTAGCAAGGGTGAAACCAGTGCTGCGGGGGAGATGGCAGCCATGGCAACACTGTTTCAGGTCCCCCAGGTTCACCTGCTATTCCAGGCAGATGGGCCAGAAGCATCCCCGGGAGACACAGTCTCAGCGTGGGCAAGGCCAAGCCTCCCGCACAGGCTGCTATCTTCCCAGAATCGGTGTGACTGTCCTATGAGAGATGTGTCAGCTTTCCACGGATGTTCCCAGCAGTCCCCCTCCTGGATGCCTGGTGCGGTTGGCAGGCAAATCAATTGGTCTAGCGGCTCTGCCATGCAAGACACAGGGCTGAGCTGACATCTTCCAGAGAAGCCCCAGAGCTTTGAGCCTGGGCACCTGGGGCTGTTCAACACAGAGCAACAGGCAGGCGCCGGGAGGGCTGTCAGCTGAGCAGTGAAAAGGGACAGGCAGCTATGTCAAAAATGACACGCCGGCTTCTGCTGGTCTTGCACAAGATATCTGCAGTGATGTGACTGCAGCTGACAGCCAGCAACAGAAGCGGCTGGTGTCGGCACTGGATTGAAATGCATCCAGCTCCAGCGTCAGTGACGACTTCCAATGCTAATTCCCCGCGAGCCGGGCACGAAATCTATTCACAGGCGCCGCTCAGCGAGGGCCCTTTGGAGTTATTTGAGGTGCCTGTGATGGAAACATCTGTGCCACTTGCTTTTGTGCATTTTTGTTCCCTCGGTTTCAATTATGCAGGCAAAGAATCTCCGGGCAAGAGAAAGAGAGAGAGTTGGCCGGTGTAGTTCTTTTCCTTTTTGATAAGGGTGGGTGCCCGGTCAGATGTCTGAACAGGGGAAGCAGAGGAAGAGAGAGGCAAACTTTCATCTTCTGCAATGACACAGGGATGCGCTCTGCCGGATGCAAATGAGGTTATTCTAAAGGCATCTCCCAGTGTCCTGCTGGGCTGCCTGGGGTCACTTAACTATTCTCTTGGCATGACAGATAAAGGGTGAGTTTACTGAGATCACACCTGTGAACATAAGTAATGGAGAGGGTTGCCAGCAACAGGAAGGGTGGGAGGAGGATGACAGGGTGGAGGAAAATACCCACGAGGCT
This sequence comes from Tapirus indicus, assembly GCA_031878705.1. Lineage (NCBI taxonomy): Eukaryota > Metazoa > Chordata > Mammalia > Perissodactyla > Tapiridae > Tapirus > Tapirus indicus. The sequence continues at coordinate 2,267,298 of CM062923.1, read as the reverse complement.
GTGTGTGCGCGCCTGTGTGAGATTTCCCATGTCATCATTACCTGTCTTTCTAGCTCCACAGCCTTGAGCAGCCCCCTCCCCGCCGCCACCGCGGATCTCTCCGTTTGTTCTTTCGTGGGGCAGGTGTGCCCAGCACAGTGTGCTGAGGGACACTCAGAGGGGCCACGGCTCAGCCCACAGGCAGAGGTGAACTTAGGATGCAGGTCTTCTGGCCTCCTTGGAACTGCGGCTGGAAAAAGCCCTGCCTCCCTCTTGTCCTCTGGGACCTGCTCTTCCCCGTTTGACGCGTTGTTGGCTAACACCTCCCAGGGACCCAGGTGTGGCTGAGGCACCCGCCCCGTGCACTGCTGGCCTCTCCTGGGGGTGCAGAGTGTGTGGCTGCCTCTGTCTGTCTGCACACACACCTCTGCACACCCTTGGCTTTCGAGTCTTACAGCTAATGGTTTTGCAAGAAACATTCATCAATTCCTGGAACTGCCCTAGACATCCAGTTATGGTGGGAAATGCAGAAAGAGGTCTGCTCCCTACTATTCCCACAGTGAGAAAGGCTGCCAACGGGGCACAGAGAGGCCAGAGGTAGTCACGCTGAGGTTTCTGGGACTCCTGGGTCTCCTTGTAGCCCCCCAGCGTGTGAGCATCAACTCCCACTCACTGGGGACGGCGCACGGCTGCCCCACTGCTGGGCAAGAAGGGGCTAAATGCTTCATCCCGATGTTGGAGGAGCAGCACGGTCTGGGCCCAGGTGCAACCTCCAGACTGTGTTAGCCCGTACCAGGCACATCCCCTTCTTCTCAGCAGGCTTTATCTCTGCTGGCTTCTTATCTCTATGCTGAAGGCTAGCTTCCATCTGCCCCGGCACTGCCTACCCCAGACCCCACTCGCCCTAGTCCACTCTGCTCTGACCTGAGTCCACCTACTCCTTGCCTTCTGGCTTCTGACCGGGTCTGCCAGGGGCAGCACCAGGAGGGGTCACAGCCAGGAGCAGGGGTCGGGGGGTTTGCTCCTCCCTGCAGGGTTCCCCGACCTGGCTGTATCCCTCAACCTAAGGCCCAGCCCCTTAGTGCTGTTCTGATAACCCCCGAGTATTAGTTTCATTCAGCTGCTATAACACAGTATCAAAACTTATCCTACAGTTCTGGAGGCCACAGCCCTAATAGAAGGTGTCGGCAGGGCTGGTTCCTTCTGGAGGCTCAGGGGAGAACCCGTTTCCACCCCTTTTCCAGCTTCTGGAGGTATCTGCATCCCTTGGCTTGTGGACCCTTCCTCCATCTTCACAGCCAGAAGCTTCTTCAAATCTCTCTCCCTCCCTCCCTGTCTGTCTCTCTCACCCCTGCTTCCATCCTCACACCTTCTCTGACTCTGACCCTCTCTCTTACAAGGACTCTTGTGATTACATTGGCCCACCAGATAACACAGGATCCTCTTCCATCTCAAGATCCTTGACTTAATCACATCTGAAAGTCCCCTTTGCCACATAAAGGGCATATTTGCAAATTCTGGGGATCACGACGAGGATGTTTTTGGGTCCCCCTTGAGCCCCTTTCCCTCCAGGTCTGGTGGTGCTAACGGTGCCCTCCACCACTGGCCCTGGGCGACTTTACTTCCCTGTGTTTCCCGCTGTCCGCCCACACCTTTGGAACTGATCCTTTCCTTAAATGTTCCTCAGAGACCCGTTTTCGCAGGAGCGAAGGCCCCTCCTCTTCACGGCCCTTCAAGGCCCTGCCCTGTGGCGTCTTCTTATCCATGTTCAGGCCCAGAGCCCAGAGACGCCTCCTCCGGCCTCTGTTTTCCTGATCGACATTCCTCTGCATGGGTTCCCCTGGACGCTGCCCACACTCTGCCCACAGCCCACACTTGAGGAGCTCAGAGAACTCTGCAGACAGACCTGTACGCCAGTGGACAGAACATGAAGGCCTGTCGCTGTCCTAGCCCACCCGCTGAACTGCCTCCACCGCCCACCGGCTGCATGCGACTGCGGTCTGAGCACCAGCACACGGTGTGTCCAGTCAGGGCCCTGTCTCCTCCACCGATCATGAGGTTCTGGAACCAGGTGCCAGGACTCGTCTGTCTTTGCGTCCCTGGTGCGCAGCCCAGGCTGGTGCTTAGACAAGGGACTCTTTTCTTCATCTCCCTTTTGGTTCTCAGAGAATTCTGCTCCAACCATGTATTTAGCTATGGCTGCCTTTTCTAGTTATCAGTGTACCCGGTTGTCTTCCCTTAGACCAGGGACCATGCGCAGGCGGGCTCTGCATCCCCCACGCCTGCTGAGGAGGAGGTAGAAAGCAGGTGCATAAAGCCTGGTGGAATTGACTCGAATATTGTGAAAGCCACCAATTTCTCCCAGGTGTTTCTCTTCATGGGGCTGTTACCCTTCTCTCTCTGTCCCTGAGGCCCTAGCTACTGCTGCTGCCTCTGACTGCAGAGACCTGGGAAGTCCTGCCAAGAAGGAGAAGCTTAGAGCCAGTAAGGGGAAGCTTTGCACTGCAGAAGAAAAAGGAAGGGAGAGGGACATTTTCTACACAAAGACCTGGATTGTGAGTGGAGGAATTTCAGGCCCAAAGAGAATAAAATTTGGGAGTAACGGCTGTTTGTCAGCACCCGGTAGAGGTCTGTCTCAATCCTGACTGCCCCGGCTCCTACTTCCCTCCTCCCTCTCTCCAGCTCTCAGATGTGCGGATATAAGGTGAAGACACTGTGTCCTGATGTTCTAAGCTCCCTCCCCCATGGGTGCTCACAAGTGTAACATGCTCAGGGGCCGGCACCCAGCCAGGATTGGGGGCTCCGGGGCTGTGGGAAGGGCCCAGCATGGGCAGAGACCGAGGCTGGGCTCCATTCTTCGTCTACTTCGGTGCGGCCTCAGCAACTCCTTTGCCCTCTCCATCCTTCAGGTTTCCCATCTGCAAAGTGAGCAACAGTGAAGTCCAACTCGAGAGGTTCTTACACAGAAGATGCTCAGGGCAATGCCTGGTGCATAGCAATTAGTCAAAAATAGACATCATTTTACTTCCACCGATATCTAGGTTCGTTTTTGTTCCTAGGATGGGGTTACACACAGAAGAAGCAAGGCCCAGGGAGGGAAAGAGGCACAGGGGGAAGAAACAAATGGCTATTTGCGTGGCCAGACCATCTCCTGCTCCTGCCCACCAAGACATCGCCAAGAAATACCCTGACTGCAGGCAGAGCCCTCCCACAAAGACAGCCAGCTGTGGGCAAACACAGATAACAGGATTGTTACACACGTGTTGTTTGGCAGTTGGTTCTGTGTCCGTGTGTGTGTGTGACAGAGAGAGAGAGAAAGACTCAGAGACAGAGGAGGGGAGGGGGAGGGGAGAGACAGTTGGGCTTTTTAGAGAAGAGTGGATTTGGGGATTCTTTTTCCTCCTAATTATTTCTGGCCGGCCGCTTGCTGTGTTTTCCTGCCTCCTGTCTTAACTGCGTTCAAAGTGTCTCAGGATCGATCGTGGCTCAGTCTGAGAACCTTGGAAGGAGCTGGTGGAGCCATATCAGCTGCCAGGACAGTGGAGTCTGAAGGCCCAGCCTGGGAAATCGACAGCCCCATTGTCCCCACGGCCTGCCCTGCGCTGACATTGCCATTTGTGCTCTGCCTTCTCTTAAAGCCCCAGCCTTGGACGCAGAGGTGAAGGAGCAGCTGCCAGTGCTCCCGCCAGCCTGCCACTCCCCTACACTTGCTCCCTGAGTTCTCACTGCTCCTGTCTACCTGAGGGAGGGAGTGTGGGGACACTTGTCTCAGGGACAGCGCTGAGGTGGGAGCTGGGTCCCCTGACTGACGGCAGGGTGGTCCTGGCTCCTGGCTGGGCCTCCTCTGCCCCCAGAATCCCATCTGGGTAGTGAGGCTTAAGTCAGCACATGCTCCACTTCCAGAGGAGGCTGGACTTAGAGGTGCAGACGCCAGACTGGAGGGAGAGCTGATGCCCAGTCCGTCAGCTGCGAGATCTGACCCGTGTCTCTTAACCCTCGTGACGGAGGCCACAGCCTCCAGTGCCTGATGTTTACTCGGCTCCTTCCTGGGGAGAAAGGGGCGAGGTCATCTCAGGCAGCTTCGTCATCTCCTCCAAAACCAGCTTTGCTACCCAGACAGCTGTGGATGGCTCCTGAGCCCAGAAGGGCGGCCGGACAGCGGGAATCAGCTGGAAGCGCAGAGACCACGCCGGCGGGGTTGCTGCTGGTCTGTCCATAGCGCTCCCGGCTAAGTGTTGCTGTGTGTCCCGAAAGAACCAATACTGATGATACTAAAGTCAGCCTGGTGAGTCACAAGAAGGTTAGGAACGAAACGAAATAGTGTGTATGAGAGCCTTTCCTTTTCTAGTTGTGAAGCAAGACGTGATATCCGTGTCTCCGGGTTTGGTGAGAGATGTGGGAGTGGATGAAACAAGCCCCCGCCTTCAGGGAGCTCACAGCCAGGTAAGACCAACCCGCAGAACCTGCCTCCGTTGTATGGTCCGAGAACATGCCGGAGGCCCTGGGAGCAGCACAGAGGCCCCGTGGAGGGACCTGCATTTCTGCATCTACCCAGGAGAACCCACAAGTCACAGAGCAAGTGACGCAAAGTCAGGATTCAGCCTAATTCTGACTGGCTCCGGAGTTCACATCCCACTCACCAGAGCCACCGCCTCTTTGGAGGGGAACAGGATCGATGTAGGAAGAGAAGGGTTCCGGGCAGAGGGAGGAGGGGGAGGACCTGTCCGGGTTGACATTTCCTCATTTCCTTATTTTCTCCATAAATGCAGTGCCAGAAAAGGAAGTGAAGGAAAGGGGGGTTCTGGTCCTACAGTGGCTTCTAATTAATTCCATCAATCACAAGATTCTTATTTTATGTTCCAAAAAGATGGCATCAACTCAAATTCACATGCCATTGATGTTAATCTATGAAAAAAAAAACGTGCATCTTAGACTTGACGAGGTGCCTTATTAGCAGTGTGCTTTTGGGGTAAACCAGTGCCCTTTTGGGTAAACTCTGCTATGCTTCAACTGAGTCATCTGTTAGTTGGGGGAGAGAAAGACATCCCACTCTGCTGTGTCCCCCACAAGTCGTGAGATGTGTTCCAGCAGCAGGAAGACGTCAGGCTGTTTGTGACCCTCGAACACTCTGTGCTGGAGGAGCCGGGGCCTCGCAGATGGAGAGCGGTCCCTGATCAGGAGGGTCCTTCCCTTGGGCCCCGCTCCTGGTGTGTCCCCCAGTGTCCCACTTCTGGGCTCGCCTTTGTTTCCGGGGGAGAGATCAGAGAAATCAAGAGGCCTCTAAGCGCAGCTGCAAGATCTATTCGATTCCGGTTACTCCCCGGGCTGGTCTGTCCTAGCATTTGGGCATTTAATAATGCAGACAAGAGGCTCTCGTCCTATTAATTATTAATCGCCCTTTTTGCATTTCTAAGGGCAGCACGGAGATGAGCTCTAAGGCGGAAGAGAAGGAGACGGAGGGAGCAGCAAAGGAAGCTGCCAGCTGGCTCCCTCTGCAGAGAGACCTTTTGGGCTCATTCTGGTCCTGTCCTCGGAGGAGCCAGGCGGCAGACTCCGTCCACCCTTCCAGCCTGTGCGCACGGTGTGTGGGGAGGCCCAAATCTCCAAGGGCACCAGGGTCTCTAGCAAGAAAAGCAGGTGGGCTGGTGTCTTGAAAGGACCTTCTTTGTGTCTGAGTGAGCCCGCCCTCCGCCCTCTGCATCCTGGAGGAGGCAGTCACTGCCCCACGTAGGCCCAGACATGTGATTTCCCTGTCAGCCCTGGGGGGTCATCCTCCCTGCTAATTGCGGCGAATTAAGGGGTTTGCAGCATGCCACTGTTTTCTCTGAGTGCCCTCTTTCCTGCCAGCCATTTCCTGGCCCTGCACCCCCAGCGGCCAGGGCAGGGGTCATGCCAGGCCTGCTCACACCCCAGCAGTTCATTATAGCAGACGATGTGCAGGGACAATTACAGTGGGTGGGAGTCTCCCTGGAGCTGACAATCAGCACTGTTTTCTGTCATTATATATTCCGCTATTATCTTATGAACACGGCCCTTGGCCCTGGGAAGCAGAATTTAAAAACAATAATAAAGGAGAAAAAAGAAAAGACTAACATTTTGCCTCACTTGCACACAGTTTTAATTGTGTCCTTTCGAAACATGGCAGGGGTGGGTTACCATTACTGTTGGAGTCTCCTCTGGGGGAAGGGGCTAAGTGGGGGAAGCAGCTGGGGAGCCCTCTCCTGACTCTCCCCGACCATGACCGTGGATTAGCTCCCAGGTCTGGCTGTGAAAATAAAGAGCAGACAGCAAGTCTGGGGCCTGAAGGAGGAAAGAGCTGCCTGCCCTGGTTCTTCCCAGATAGTGTGCCAGGAGCAAAACTGGGTCCAAAAGGGAAGGGGCTCACACGAGATCTCAAAGCCAGTGCAGGGTCTGCAGTGACAGAGCATGGCCCAGATTCCCTGGATTCCTGCTCCTGAGTGGATGCTTTGTGCACTGTGTACCCTGCAGCCCCCTAGGCCCTTATCAACTTGACAGCCCTGGAAGGTCCTCACCCTCGCTCAAGGGCCTGCTTATTTTCCTAGGAAAGCGCAGAATACTTGCTCCCTGTGTTTGAGGAGACTGTGCCGATGGCACTCGAGGAGAAAGTGTCCACTCCTGGGGCACAGAGGGGCCCTAAGCGGGCACAGCTCTGAAGTGTCAACCTGTGATGTCCCCATGGTCCACACCATCAATGCCAACCCTCCAACAAGGCAGCCTAGAACCTGAGGAGTCGGGGCCAGCCCACGCTCCCTTCTCCTGTCCCTCTGCAGTCCCGTGCGCGTGAGTGCCCTGTGCTCACGACCTTCTCCTGTCTCCTGGACGTGCCAGGCCAGGTGTCATTTCTGCTGGGTATGGTCCCCTGCCCTGCAGTGTCCTAGTTGTCATTCAGACCTGCCTGCATTTTCCCCTCTCTGTGAAACTTCCTGATACCCTCAGGCAGAGTTAGCTAGCTGCTCCTCTGTGATCCAATCGCATTTTATGCCTAACTCTGCTTTAACACCCCAAATTCTGTTAGAATTGACCTAGTTGTGTCTATTGCGGAGTCTAGTTGCAGAGTACAAGCTTCTGGGGGCCCTTGCTTGTGTGTGTGGTTCCTTTGTGCAAACTGGGCAAGAGTCGCCCCTTCTTCAGAGGCACTTGCTCCCATGTGAGGCAGGACTTGGGGACTGGGGCAGGCCTGGATGTCAGCCTCCTCGTCCCCCTTGGCTGGCCCGGAAAAGCACACCCTGCACAGTTCTTTGTGCCTCCCTAAGTCAGAAAAGAAGTCCTTGCACATCAGAGTGGCTGGCATGGCGCCTGGCACACAGTAGGTGTGCAAGATCTGTTTTTGAATCACTGAAGCATAACTGGCCCCTTTAGGTCTTGGTGGAAACGATTAGAAATCTCTGAACTGCACTTTGGGTTTCTCCCCTTGTTTCTGTAAACGTCTGCAGCCTTTGAGGAGCACAGCAACCAACCCGGCAACATGATGCCTACAATGCAGCCCCAGAGGCCCCACTTCACTCTCCAGGTCAGTGAAGGCCTCCGCGGGGACAAGCGGATGGGGGAGAGGTTAATGTGCATGGGCAGCATCGATCTCTGCTCTTTCCCATTTCCTTTGGGCGTGTGGGGTCTACAGCAGAGAGGACATTGCAGTTGGCTTCAGGCCCTGGAACATTCCTGGTGGTTTTGGAGGGTCCAGCCATGGCTCCTTCTCCATCATCGTAAGGAAATGCAGTCTTAATTAACCATTTCCCTAACTATGGACACTCGTTCCTATTTTTAATATTCTAAGGAGCACTGTGACAAACTTCCTGGTTAATAAATCTGTATTCTTGTTTTAGGTTATTTAATTAAGAAAAGTTGCCAAAAGTGGGCCAAAGCACACGAGCACTAAGTTTCTTGATAGCTATTGTTTTCCAGAAATATTGTTTTATTTCAAATTGTTACTGTCACCAGTAACGTTTGAGAACATCTTTATCGCTACACTCTCAGTAACAACTCATATTATTGTTATTTTTTTATTTGATTGGCAAAGAAAAAATGATTCTCTTTTTAACCCCCATTACTCTGACCTTCTATGTGCTAGGACAGTTTCTTCATTTCACGAGCATTTCACTGTCCTTCCTCCTGGGGGAATTATCTGCTCCTGGCAGGGGGCCTCGGGGTCTTAGCCCCAGTAGCTGGTGGAGTAATTGCTGCTCCGGGCCTGATGTCCAAGGTGACAAGTCCCCAGCTTGAACGTGTCCTTCAGCCCAAGGTCACGGAACTGAATCATTGCCCACCCCCCACTACTGACCCTGCATGTTTTGCAATTCCTCGGCCCCTCGGCTGGTTCTTGCCATGTCCCTCCCCTGAGGACTGGGATCCTCACCAGGGTCAGGCTTGGGTCCCTCTCCTGGTGAATCCATCACTGGGAACACGGCCTCTACCCTCCTGGTCTTTACAGTTTCCTGACGCCTATAGCCTCGTCACATCCTTCACTCCCCACCGTGTGCTCTTGGACCCTTTGGACTGGAAAACTGTGGTCATGGTGGCTCTTCTGGCCCGATGTCTCCCCGTGGGTACAGGTGTGGATGCCACATTACACCTGCTGGCTGAGCTGCTTAGCTTCAGGACAAAGAGGTCTCAGCCCTGCTGGCCTTGTCAGGGCCAGTGTGGTCAGAGGACGGCCTTCACACTCAGGCAAGGTCGACTAAGCCCTCGATAGTAGAGTGCATCCAGGTCACACAAGAAAACACTGCTTCCTCTGAGCCATAACAGAGCAATGCTGTGAGAAGGACGAAATGAGGTTTTTGAAGGGCTTTTGACCACTCAAGGAAAAAATGCATTAAAAAATGCAAAGTATTCTGGTTATTGACACAGAGCTTCTTACCTGTGCAGATGGGCTTCGATAACCATGGAAGACTTTTAATCTACGGAAGGGAAATTCTCAATTAATTCTGACTTGGAAGTGAAGAGAGGCTTGGGTATTGAAACCATGTCACAAAAAACATTGTTTCCATATCACCCTAAAACCTGGTGCTGAGGTTGGGCGTGAACCACCAGCCCAGGGGATTCTGTCCCGTCACCCAGAGGTGCCAGCAGCAGAGGCCATGAGCAGCTGTTGTGTCCAGACCTGGAAGCACAGGCCGGGGTCAGGAGATCCTGGGGAGGAGCCACGGGTGGAGCTCAGTGTCCCTGGGCGGAAGTGTCCTCTGGGAGCCCCCCTTTCCCCAGAGGCCCCCGTATTAGAGCCGGCGCACCAGGCTCCACAGGGTGGATTCATGGACGTGGTTCTAAGAGCCAGGTAACGTCGGGAAAACCGGAGCTGGGCATGAGCGGTTACTCTGAATGGTTCCTCCACTTGTGAAACCGGAATAAGACCACCTAAAGCCTTTATGCCTGTCCTGGAGAGTGACACAATTCTGTGGGGAATCCCTGAGTCGGTAGCCCCACACTCCTGGGACAAACTCCTCGTCCCTCCTTCTCCCGAGGACACCACATCTCTGCCGTAGTCCTCCAGTGAGCGTGTGACCCCTTCACGGTCTCATCGGCTCCCTACCTAGGCTCTGGCGGGTACTGCCATCTGCCGTCCTGTTGCTGTTGTATAGGACCTGATGTCCCCAGCCTATGAGTGAGCTGGGGACCCTGGGCGTGGCAGTCTAGTACCCTGTGTTCATCACTGCCCATGCTGGACCCATCACCTCTCCTAGCTCAACCAGCTTTTCCTCCCGTGTTGTCTGCCGTTTCTCCAGTCAGAGCCCCCACTTGTCTTGATACCTTCCCCTGGCCTCCTTGGCCAATTTACACGGAGCTCTGCTTGTTGTATCCCATTTCACTTTCCCTCCGGGTCCCTCTGCCCCTGGCTTAGGACATGGCTGTCTTCTGCCTGGAGCCACCTCCAGCAAGACCCTCTGCTTCTGCTATTGGCTCCCCCAACTCTTGCCAAGTACAGTCACCGGGCGACCTTCCTGCCGTGAATTGTGGCCGTCTCACTTCCCTGCTTAGAATATTCAGAAGCACACCCTAGCTCACAGGGTACAACCCAAATTCTAACTTGATCTGTGATCCCTCGATGCCCAGGAGCCTGGGCTCCTTCAACTGCACATCGTCACCAAGCCCCCGCGCTCCACCTCCCTCCGCCCAACACGCACACTCCACTGTGCGGGTTCTGGCCTCTGGCCTTGCTGAGTATTGTCATCTGGGTTCAGAGGGCCAACTTCTCCTTCATGTCACCCCCTTACTTGAGCACCATGTTTTCAGAGGGCTTATCCTGACCCTTCTGATTCTGGGTTGGGTGTCCCTCCTCTGTGCTTCTATGTAATCCATGCATATTTCTATTACTATACCTATAAAATTATACTTTTACTGTCTGTTTGCATTTTGACTTCCATACTAGACAGAGAAAACCTTGAGCGTGGACTTTGTATGTGCAGTGCTTTTACAGTAGCAGCACATTTGTTGAACGGATGCATGACTCACTCTCTTCTTTCTCAGACCAAAATCTCTATTAGTTAAGGTTCTCCAGAGAAGCAGAACCGACAGGATATACACGCAGAGAGAAGGAGAGAGAGGGGATTTGTCTCAAAGGCCCGGGGCCTGTGATCGCGGGGCCTGGCAGGCCTGACATTCAGGAGGGGCTGCTGTTGCAGCCGGGATCCGAGGGCCGTCTGCAGGCAGAGCCCCTCCTGTCTTCCAAATGCAGACCTACGCTGGCCTCCCCCGCCAGAGGAGGCATCTGAGTCACTCACACGGGGGTCATTCCCTTCACAGCCACAACCTCCACCTCTGAGACCATCCTTTTGTCTCTGCTGCTTCTACCCGAGACCTTGAGCACATTTTTTACTCTCGTCAAGGTTGCCCCAAGCCAGGCTTTACAACGTCAGCATTTCTCCCCTCTCCTCTTCCTCAGGTCCGTGACCGTGCCTCAGCTCCTTGAGGCTCCAAGTCCCTGTCCCTCCTCTCCCCGCCCATTGAGCCTTTTCTTACCCTTTCTGACGCCACTGACCTGGACCCGACTGTCATTAGGCTCCAGGAAGCTCCCTGGAGACCAGACACTTTTGTCTCCAACCTTCACCACTACCCCCTCACCGATGGCCTGTCCTGGGGTCCTTCCACCACCCACTGTCTGCTTTTCGACTGCTGAGTTTCACTGGGAAGCCAATGCAGAGATAGTCAAGGCCAACAAGAAACTAAGGCTTTTCAGAATTCCGCTGGACGGTCACTGGTATTCCCTTTCCAACATCAGATACCTGACTCTCATCCCTTCTGGGATAAGACAGGACACGTGGTTCTGAGTCAAAGCAGGACGGATGGAAGGATAGTGCACGTGGTCGTCCTCCACGAGCCCCCGACGGCACGCATCTCGGCCCTTTTTCTCTTTCTGTTCTTTCTCTTCTCTTTCACTTTTCCAGGTGTCTTTCCTTCCTTCCTCCTGAATTTGATTATCCTGCAGATTCTGTTGCTGACGACGACCTCGTCTCTGTCTCTGTTCTTCTGGGCAGCGGAGGAGCCGGGGTCTCCGTGAACATCACGTAGATACTTATTTAATCCCATTTCCAACACGGTGCTCCCCCCACCTCTACTGGGTTTGTGCTCCTGAGTGTGGTTCCTGGCGTCCTCGACGCCTTTCCCATCAAGAGGAGCCAGGCTGAGGGAGACATGGGCCTGTGGCTGGGGGGGGGGGGTGGCGGGGACGGCCGGGCACCCTCTGCTCCTCCTACAGACTTGGGCACAATTGCTCCCTTTTTAGCCCAAGGGCTCCCTCCTTCTACTGTCTGGTCTCCCCAGTTCTGAGTCTCCAGGGTGTCAGCCTTCTTGGCTCCACGTCCCGTCATTCAGATACACGTTGACTTCTTTTACTTGTTGTTTGCATTTTCTCATTTTGTTTCATTTTCTTTCTTCTTATGTATTGACAACTTTTGAGGGAATAGCAGAGATAAACCCTTGTGTGCAATCCACCACGTTTAACCAAAGTGCTCTGGTTATCGCCCTTCACAATGCATCCCCAGAAGTGGAGCCCTCAGGTCAAAGGCCATGCACACTTTGCACGGTGAATCACGTTGTCAAACAGCCCATCTGAAAAGTGCACTGATTTACCGACAGATGCATATGGGGGCTGGTTACACGCTAAGAATGCTATTTTTCTTTCAAGTGATAAAAGCGAGTTCTACTCTTGAGGCAAAGCACGAGACCAGAGTATTGTAATCAGTGCCCTTCGTTATGGAGCATCAGAGGAATAAAATCAGTGCAATGAGGCAGCAACCCTGTGAGGCGGTAATTCACTGCCGCCATCGCCGGCATGCGCATTGTTGAGCAGTGTCTCATGCCTCGTTCCAACTTCAGCCTACCTGAGAGGGGATAGTCCAGGCAGAAAATGTGTCTAGACCTAGAATGTACATGTTTGGAAGACGACTGGTTTTGAGCGTCAGTGATTTTGGACGAAGTTTCACAAAAGCTGAAAAACTGGCATAGCCTGTCCGAGAGGACTTTCTGGGGCTGCTGAATTCTCCTGTGTGTTAGGTGGACAACAGTGGGAAGTAAACCTGGAATAAAAGGAAGCTCGGTCCCCCCGAAGGAGACGGAATCAGCTCTGCTTTTTGTAAAGGAAGAGTCGAAGGCAGGGCACTGCCTCTGCCGTGTCTCAGCCTCGCTGAGTGAAGCGGAGCCTGGCCAGGCAGCTGTGGGTGTGCGTGCTGGGAGGGACCTGTCACCGCTATTAGAAGGATGAGGCTGATGGAGACAGGTTCAGGCGGCAAACCCCGTCCCGTGTCTTGTTTCCGGGAGCCAGTAGGACCCGGTTGCCCGGAAGGTGCGGGCATTTGGAAAGCAGCCGGGGAGGAGAGAGGAAGGACTGAAGAGCAGCTGCTGCTCAGGGCTTTCCCTGGACAGGCCGGGCTGGGGACACCAGGTGGTCCCTATTGCCACGGAGACGTCTTGCCTGAGCAGCTCACCAGTGGAACTCTGACAGACTTCAATGAGAGTTTCCCAGAATGCCTCACTTAGGTTGTCTCTTTTCTGGGTCCTTCTTTCCTCCCTATTTCTCTGATTCTATGACATAATCTCTCCGTCTGGGACAGACATGCGGGAGGTGAGTGAGGGAGCCCTGCTTTGAAGGGCTTGCAGGTTGAAGGAAGCATTGGGACAGCCACCTCCTCGCTTCCTACCACCCACTCCAAAATCTCCAGGAGCCCGTGTCTTGCACGCAACGGCTGCTTCCTGGGTGTACTGAATCGAATCAGAAGAGTCTGGACATTGGAGCATCCTCTCCTGTGCATCCAGCCCAGACTGACTGCTTTCTTGGCCCATTTCCCCACCAGCAGCTGGGGTCCACGGGACACAATCAGAGAAGCTGAAGCCCGTTGCTTCACGTGGTTCTCACCTTCGTCTTCGCCATGCCTGGGAGGGAAGGTCACTATTTTGGTTTGTTAGAAAGAAAAAAGACCAGTCTAGCAGGTTGATGTAATTCTCCCCAGTGGATAGGTCTGTGTTTGGGAAAGAAGGCTAAAACACTCAAGTTCCTAATCCCAAAGCTCCAATGTTCTGTCACTGGGATTGAAGTTTCAATCAGTTGTCCCATGATATTTGTGAGATAAGGCAGCAGGTGCCCTGAGCCATAAAGATGGCTCACATGCGGTGCATCACGGGTGGAGCTCCACCTGGGTCTCTGCTCCGCATATCTGTGTAGGCGGCTTCTGTCCACGGAGAAAGGGAACCTGTGTCAGAGCCTGTTGGAGCTGGACCATTCCCCATTCTGTGAAGGAGTTATTTGCTCAGACAGACAATGGAAAAGGACTTTATAGAAAGCAGTTCAGGCAGGGCCCCTGGCAACTGCTCCATTCCTCCTTCCTCCTGTCTGAGGTCAGGGACTGAAAAGGACCCGAAGATCACTAAGGACCGCATCCTTAGCTGTTGTCATGGCAACTCATTCCACACACATTTGTTGAGCACCTACTCCACAGCAGACACGGAAGCAGTCATGCAAAAGGACACTTATAACATACCTGGGCATGAGCTCAGCGAGGGGCCCAGAAAGCAGGCTCTGCCACTGGGCAGGACGCTGCCCGAGGATGCGACAGTCAGGAGCCCAGTCGGGAAGAATGAGTCCAGCCTGGCCCCAGGAAGAGGGAGGTCACTGTCTCCTGGAGTGATTTGCAGCAGGACAAGGATGAATGGCCATGTGGACTCTTGCCCTGTCAGAAGCTGCCCTTCAAAGGGACCTCGGACCAGACCTGCTCCACTGGTGCTCAAACACAAAGAGTAAACAGTGGAGCCCAATATACAGAATTGTGACAGCTGGGCCATTTAAGTCGAAATAGGTCGGGGCCCCTGGGCCCTGCCTGCTGGCCTCATGCCACCCCACAGGGCCCTCAGGGCCCGGGTGAAGCTGAGGTGTTCAGGGAGCACAATTGCCACCGAGGGAGTCCAGGCCCACGTTTGCAGGGACAGGGGCTCAGAGGACCAGTGTCCTGCTCAAGGCCAGGAAGCCTTGTCTGGGATGGTGCTCAGGCTTCCTGATTCGAGAACCCATAGCATTGGGGCTCAGTGCTTCTGGTCCAGGTGCCCGGGCTCCTGTGGCAGCAGGTCCCCTGTGGTGCTGTGTCCCCTGGCTGCTGGCCGCAGCCGCTGCAGCTGGGCCCTCCTCCTGGGTTTCCTCTTGGTTTCTGGAATGGGTGGCTGGGGAGTGAGAGGCCTTAGAACCCGGGCCTCCCCTGCTCCACGGAGGCCGTAAGTCGGCTGAGCTCAGGTGTCCCAGGGCCTTCGGGAGGGTGTGGTGCTCCAGGAGGGTGCAGGGCGCATGGCACTGGACTCACAGAGAGGGACTCAGGCCGGGCAGGGGACACAGCCTGGGAGGAGGGGAGCCACAGGCCAGGGCGGGCTGATCCCGGTGTGGCTTCCTGCCCCCTGAGCCCCGCTGCTGACCACTTGGCACCCCTCTGACTTTGATGAGACTCCCGGCCTCACGTGGGCCCTGCGCTGGGCGTCCACGGTGCTCTTTCATTTAGTCCTCAAGGCTGGTGCGGAGGCTGTGCTGGGCTGAGGCAGCAGAGGCTCCACGAGTGACCAACCGGCCTCAGGTGGCAGGGCAGGAAGCGGCCGGGCGTGGCCCCCAGGTCTGTGTGACCCTGGCCTCGTGCTGCGGTGACCACATAGGCTTCTTTCTTGTCCTGGGTCTGATACTTCTGTCCTGAGGGAAAAACGAAAGATCTGACACTCAGGACACGGACAGGACTCAGTCCCTCGACCCAGGTGGTTTCTGGAGGGCTGGCTTCACGCTGTGTGGGAGCTGGAGTGAGAGAGAAGGATCCAGGCTGTGGTGCCCAGACCAGGACAGCAATGCGTGGGCTGTGGGAGGCCTGGCCGGGCTGTCAGGAGGCTCTGGAGGTGCCAAGGCCTTGGGGCTTTTGGAGCTGCCTGGAGAGCCTTCTGGGGCTCCCCTCTGTGATAGACCAAGGTGGCCCCACCACTTCCCCTGAGACTGGTCATTGAGGTGGCCGCCCTGCTCACACTTGGTTCGCGGCTTCATTCTAGTTCTCCCATGACTTGTCCCCTGTGTTCTCAGTGTGATCTTTGCTGTATTTCTCCTTGGGGGCACACTGAAGACCAGTGCACCCTGGAAGAAAAAGGACCAATGGGGGCCCCAGTGAATTGGCTACAGTGACGGGGGCGTGGGCCCAAGTTCTCCTTTTCCTCTGGGTCTCAGAGTGGCTTCTCCCTGTCGGAACAGATGTCTGATGGGAGCTGGCAGGACTGACCTGAGGGGCCCCCGGCCCAGGGGCACAAGTCCCAGCTGAGAACCTGGTGGCTTTCCCGCTCGGCCTCCAGCTAGGCCCATCCACGTCAGGATGCCTGCCTTTCCCCCACGTGCTGAGCAACCCGACCAGCTCCTGGGCTCCCCAGGCAGGGCATGCTTGGAAACGACGCTCAGGGCCTAACCTCCTGTCCTGACGGGTCACAAGGTGATGCGTGTCATTTTTGTCTTGAATTGGCGTGATAACTCATGGAGACTGGCTCTCGTCTTTAGGATGGCTCAGGTAAGATCATTACGACAGAGCAGCAGGAGACCTTGTGGCTATTTTATTACTACTGGAAGACAGGTGAAGGGGGAGGGAATTTTACAGGTCAGGCAGCTAACGCAGAACACTTATGCAGGAGTTTTGAAATGTAAATGGTGCTTTATGTGTTAAATTGCAGAAAAAAAAAGAGTCTGGTCATTTACACGCACTTTGGGGAAGGATGAGATGAAGATTGGCACAGGGCTGTGTGAGTCTCCTGGGGCGGCCGTAACGCGTGCCACAGGCTGGGGCTGAAACAGCAGGACGTATTCCCTCACAGTCCCGGAGCCTGGAAGTCCAACATCAAGGTGTTGGCAGGGTTGGCTCCTCCTGAGGCCTCCCTCCTTGGCTTATAGATGCCGTCTTCTCCCTGTGTCCTCACGCAGTCATCCCTCTGTGGGTGTCTGCATTCTAATCTCTTCTTCTTGTAAGGACACCAGTCCTATTGGATTAGGGCCCACCCTAGTGACCTCATTTTACCTTAATCACCTCTTTAAAGACCTTGTCTCCAACCAGTCACAATAACAGGTGCTGGGGGGTCAGGACTCCACATGTGAGTCAGGTGGGGGCACAACTCAGCCACACCAGGTTGTGGGTTCCTGTTCCACACGCATGTCTCTTTCTTTGGAGACAGAGATGGCTCCATAGATACAAAGCTCTGCCGGGAGAGACTGTGTGTCTGGGTCAGAGGAAGAAATTGGAATAGGCCTTGGAGAGTGTATGGAGCCTCTGATAAAGGGGGTACAGGTGTGTGCAGGTGAGTGTGCATGAAGGTGAGGATGTGTGAAGGTGAGGGTGAGTGTGTGTGAACGTGACGCTGAGAAGGTGAGTGCGTGTGAAGGCGAGTGTGTGAGAAGGTGACGGTGAGAAGGGGAGTGCGTGTGAAGATGAGTGTGTGTGAAGGTGAGTGTGTGTGAAGGTGAGTGTGTGTGAAGGTGACGGTGAGAAGGTGAGTGCGTGTGAAGGCGAGTGTATGAGAAGGTGACGGTGAGAAGGTGAGTGCGTGTGAAGGCGAGTGTGTGAGAAGGTGACGGTGAGAAGGGGAGTGCGTGTGAAGATGAGTGTGTGTGAAGGTGAGTGCGTGAGAAGGCGAGTGTGTGAGAAGGTGAGTGTGTGTGAAGGTGACGGTGAGAAGGTGAGTGCGTGTGAAGGTGAGTGTGTGTGAAGGTGACGGTGAGAAGGTGAGTGCGTGTGAAGGCGAGTGTGTGAGAAGGTGACGGTGAGAAGGTGAGTGCGTGTGAAGGTGAGTGTGTGTGAAGGTGACGGTGAGAAGGTGAGTGCGTGTGAAGGCGAGTGTGTGAGAAGGTGACGGTGAGAAGGTGAGTGCGTGTGAAGGCGAGTGTGTGAGAAGGTGACGGTGAGAAGGGGAGTGCGTGTGAAGATGAGTGTGTGTGAAGGTGAGTGCGTGAGAAGGCGAGTGTGTGAGAAGGCGAGTGTGTGAGAAGGTGACGGTGAGAAGGTGAGTGCGTGTGAAGGTGAGTGTGTGTGAAGGTGACGGTGAGAAGGTGAGTGCGTGTGAAGGCGAGTGTGTGAGAAGGTGACGGTGAGAAGGGGAGTGCGTGTGAAGATGAGTGTGTGTGAAGGTGTGTGTGAAGGTGAGTGCGTGAGAAGGCGAGTGTGTGAGAAGGTGAGTGTGTGTGAAGGTGACGGTGAGAAGGTGAGTGCGTGAGAAGGCGAGGAGGGCTGAAGGCGAGTGTGCGTGTGAAGGTGAAGCAGGTAGTCATCCAGCACAGACCCACGGGTGGAGCAGAGGTTGGAGAATCAGGCAGACCATCTACAGTCTCAGGACTCGGACGTTGGACAGTAGCAGTTTCTCCTAACTGGGTGTCATAAAGTTGTGTCTGAGCTGGCGGGTCTGGGGGCTGGCAGGGGAAGGAGCTGCTGTGTAACAAAGAGGCTGGCAGTCTCGTGGTCAGTGCTGCAAGGACTGGGCACCAGGTCATGAGGAACGTGACGGGAGAGGCGTCATGAAGGTAGAGGAAGGTCGGGACCTGGAGACAAACCAGAGAGAATGCCAGGAGTGCCCTCCCGTGGAGAGAGGGGCGGAGGAGAGTGAGGGCAGGTTCAACAGCAGCCTGTGGACAGAGGGTGAGGGGACCACGGTGGGCAAACCCTCACAGCACGGGCATCTGGCGACCACTTTGCTCTTCGTCCCTTCCTGTGAGGGCAGATGGCCACCCCACGCCCTGGAAGCTTCCTAAGTGTCAACCCCCAGCCTCTGCTGCACATGTGGCTTTTGGGGGAACATAACCATCGTGGGAGGAGTCAGGGTCCTAGGAGTCCAGTCTGGGCCACACAGGCTGGCACTGACCACAGAGTGATCTGTTCATTACGTTTTAAACCTCTGCTTAAATGGCAGAAAGAGAAGCTGAGTGTGATCCAAATGCATTTGAATTAAATTGTACCCAAAGTGAAAGTACTCTTCTGGAAAAACCAGGGAAACGCAGAGAACAGGCCACAGAAGAGGGAGCCTGGAGCTGGGACAAGCCCTGCCTGCTCCATGTTAGAGCAAGAGCTGCAGCTGGAGACGTGGTGGGCTGTGCTGGCAGGCTGTGCTGGCGGGCAGAGCAATGGTTGGGGCATACCTGCAGGGCTGTGGACTTGGCCTGCCTGGCGCTATTTCCTGTGATGTAGGAAGATGCTACTGCAGGGAGGATGAGTGGCAGTGAATGAATTGGCTCAAGGACCACACATTTTGGAGGGAGGAGAGTATGATTCTGGGTCCACCTGGGGTCACTCAAGACAGCACAGGCATCCTCTGTCTGGCCCCTAGGGACCATGCCTGAGTGCAAAGATGTAAGATTTGTATGCAACAACACACCCTGTAAAAGGTGAGGAGGAGGAGGGGGAGCCCCAGCACTGCTCCCCACATCCTTCTGGTTGGGAGCCTGGGCAGCAGCATGCCTTTCCTGGTGAGGTTACAGAGGGGGTCCAAGGCCATGCCTGCAGGGCACCCCATCCCGGAGAGCTTGTCAAGTGGGCTGGACACAGCAGCCTGGGTCTGCATCTGAGCACCCCTGGGGGCTTCAAAGCAGCTGGTGGAGCTCCACCAGTTACTCAGGACCCCTGCAGGTTTGGGGCTGTGCAGCTCTGACTAGGAGATATCACCCCATGGAGCCTGATTAGGCAGGAGGAACCCTCCACATCTCGAGACCTGTGTCTCTGAACACAGAAAGAGTCCATTGTCCTGGGATAGTCAACATGGACAGAACTGGGGAAATGCTGCTCTTGTGTCCCCAGCCAGTCCCTGCCCCACACCCCCACAGCCCACCCTGGCTGGTGTCGGTTGAGAAACTTAGATGCCATTAGTTTTGCATCAGGCAGTCTCAGAGGGTAACACCTTTCTCCAAATGCCCCTATGGGACTGGTCACAGGGGATCCTGGTGAGATGTCTGATCTTCATAGAGCTCTTGACAGCCCCACTGCCCACCGCTGGGCTCAGCCCACTGGCTGCTGAGTTCACTTTAGCATCGCTGCACCGGGAACACAGGTAGGCAGCCCACTCTGTCCTCAGAAGGGGTGTTTAATAAGCACTGCTTGAGGATTAGGAGCACTGCCTACCCAAAGCGCCAACCGCCACGGTGTCCCAGCCCTCAGGAGGAATAGTGGGAATAAATAACCTTCAGTGACGATTTGGCTGAAGGCAGAATGGGGTCACACGGACGAGTAGATCTACGACATGGGAAGGTGAAAATTCATTAGGCCTGATCCAGGAGGCGTGGCTGGAAGTCAAGGGGCAAACTGGAGGAGGGAAAGTTGGTGGAATAATCAGGAAGAGCAGGTGGTGAGGGCTGCCGCTCGGCGGGAGGGCCTCCCTGGAGGAGCGGCAGAGTTCCCGAGACGGGGAGGACTAGAGGAGGCAAAGACCCAGCATGCTCCCGGGATCATCTCACCCCAGCAGAGAAACGGCCTCAAGGACCTCCCAGCTCCCTGTCTCTGGTCTAGTGGGAAGGATCCCGGCAGTGGGGGGCGGGGGGGACACACGACAGGTGGCCTAGAAAGGGACTGGGGACACCAGCAGGAGCCCTGGATCTCTTCAGTTGTCCCTCCACTGCTTTGGCCAGGACACCTTGCTCAGTTACCATGACCCCGGTCAACCACTTTCAGGGATTTTATAAAGCGCTTCCGCCTGGAAGACCATTAGCTTCAAGTACAGAAGCAGCCTTTGTTGAAAATTACGTTGCCTTCTTTCTACTCTAAGACACGAGACCCTTGAGTACGACCGTGGATTCCAGCAGGAGGAGTTGTAATTACAAACCCGCCATGGTGCTGAAACAGACCATGTGCTGTGTGTGGTCACCACGACAAACAGCTGCAAATGGTTTGTCCTGGATCATTGCAGATAGACTGGTGATATGCCCAGGTCCCCATCCACACAGAGAAGCTGCGAGAGAGAAAGTGAGACAACCTTCACACCACTAAGGGAAGAATGAGAGGCATGGTCCCAAACTGGAGCAGGCAGCCTGGTTAGTTCACAAGCCCTCTGTCCCGGAGCTGGGGTTTGAGCAGGCAGCGCGTCCGTAGATCATGCTGAGGACCAGAGTGTGAGAAGCGACTGTTAAGCTCCCTCCTCCCCTGTACCACTTACCCGCTTGAGACGGTTAATTTGGTATGTACCTTGACTGGTGCTGGAGGGGCTGGGGAGCCCAGGTGTCTGGTCAAACGTTATTCTGGGTGTGTCTGTGAGGGTGTTTCTGGAAGAGATTAGCATTTGAATTGGTAGACTGAGTAAAGCAGGTGGCCCTCCCCAGTGCGGATGGGCCTCATCCAATCCATTGAGGGTCTGAAGAGAATAAACTCTGATCCAAGAATGAGTGAGAAGGAACGCTTCTCTGCCCATTGTCCTCAAACTGGAACATCAGCCCAGCCTTTGGAAGGACTTGGATTGGAACTACACCATCAGCTCTCCCGGGTCTCCAGCTTGCTGACTGCAGATCTTGGACTCCTCAGCCCCCATAACCACGGGAGTCAATTCCTTATAACAGATCTCTCTCTCTCTCTCTATGTATATCTCCTATTGGTTCTGTCTCTCTGGAGAACTCTAAGACACTATTGCTGCATAACAAATTACCACAAAGTTAGTGGCTGCAAACAACACATTTATTGTCTCACAGTGACCACAGATCAGGGGTCTGGGCCCTGGGTTGAGTCTCCCGCTCAGGGTCTCACGGAGCTGCAATGAAGATATGGTCAGGCTGCATCTCCATCTGATGCTCGACTGTGGAAGAGTCCACTTCCAAGGTCACTCAGGGTGCTGGCAGAATTCCTTTCCTGTGGTTGTAGTACCAATGGCCCAGTTTCTTGCTGGCTGTCAGCTGGAGGCCACCCTCTGCTCCCAGAGGTCATCCACAGCTCCTAAATGTTGTCTGCAGCTCCTAGAGGTCATCCATACCTCCTAGAGGTCATCTGCACTTCCTAGAGGACACCTGTACCTCCTAGAGGTCATCTGCACCTCTTAGAGGTCATCTCTGTCTCCTAGATGTTACCTGTACCTCCTGGAGGTCACCTGCAGTTCCTGGAGGTCATCTGCAGCTCCATGCCATGTGGGCTTTCCCCCCACTTCGTCAAGGACAGCCTCCACAGCATCAGTCAGCAAGAAGGAGTCTTACACAGGTGACGTCATCACGGGAGCAGCGTGCCCCACCCCCCGCCTGCTGCCTGTGGCATCGTCCATTGGTTAGAGTAGTTGCAGGTCCACCCACACTCCAAGGGGAGGAGGTCTCACAGGGTGTGATCACAGGAGCAAGGCCACGGGGACTGCTTTCGAGTCTGTCCACGGGTCACACAAAACGTCCATGTGCAATTGGGGCTCACCCTGGTTGCCTAAATCACATGATTATGTTCTGAGTTGCAGTATTCTAAGACTTCCGGTTTCTCTTGAGTTTTACTCGTAAAAAAATTAACCTCTTTCAATTTAAACAGTAATCCTTGCTAGTTCTGCTGGTTTTACCTACTAACATTCGTCCTATCGTACTTTTTCATTCACACAGTTAAGAAATTTTCATTGAGATCCTCCCGGGGGCTCTGCCCTCCGTAAGCTCCTGATCGACGGGGGGAGGGAACATCATGCGCTGAACGCTCAGCTTGAGAATCGGGGTTCTGTCTCAGAGGAGCGGGAGGAAGGGGGCTTCTCCTGGGTGTATGCCGTGGGGCCAGGCCTGTGGGCCTGAGGGTCAGGGAGCATGAGGCCGATGCATTTGACTGTGGATAGCTTGGACTCCACACAACGACATCATCAGGGATGCAGATGCAAACGGATGCACAAAGCAAGTTTGTAAGGATGTCACCCTCTCCATTCCGGGCGGGCCCTCTCCCTGGGGCCAATCTCCTCCACTCGTCTTGCCCTCTCCCAGGTCTGACGCCATCTCTGCGTGTCCCACCACGTTTCTCATGGGCCCTTCCCAGGGCCCTTCAGCGTGCTCACATTTCTTCTGAAATAGGGCTTTAAAAGCTGAGGACTTCCCCTGGTGCCCACCCCCTGCAAGTGCAGCCCAGTTCTCCAGTCTGCAGTCCTGTTTCCCGAAGGGGCCGTCTGCACTCTTGTCTCTGTTTACTCCCCTCCCACTCCCCCGGCGACTGGGCCACCCACTCCGTGGCCTGCCTCCTCGGTGGCTCCCTCGCTGCATTTTGCTGAGCTGGCTGACGTCCTCGATGGTGGTAAAGACAGCAGACAGCAAGTGTGCCTCAGCCTCAGTTCTGCTTGTCCTCTCATGGCGGCTCACTGCCGACCTCTCCAGCTCTCTGGTCTTCCTCCTGCCTCTCTGGCTACTGCTGGGCTGTCTCCTCCCCAGGCTCCCCTCCTCTCTGGGCTACCGTGCTGCATCACAACCTCTCTGCGTGAACCTGCTACAACTTGTGGAACTTTCTCATGTGGTCAGACGATCTGGCTGTTTGTAATTTTTACTAATGTAAAACATCATACGTACATGCTTCTTTGTGCTTCTGATGATTTCCTCAGGATGAGCTCATGGAATTGGAAAGTTCTGCTTTTCTTACACTCACCTGTTTCAGTTCATACTCTCCGTGTTTCCAAGCCTCTGCTCCATTGCTCCCGCCCCTTTTATTTCCAAACCCCCTCCCCAACGCCTTCCCTCACCCCCGTAGGAGGAGTCTTTCTCCTCTGAGTTCCTGTGACGCTTTATCCCTTGGCTTTGTGTCCAGTGGTTTCCATCTGCACGAGCTTCCTGAGGCAGCTCCTGGTCGTGTTCACTTTGTGTTCCCACACAATCCAACACAGCACTGGCGGAGAAGCTGTCTCCAGCTTTTCACCCCACGGGTGGGCCGGCCGGTGCCTGGCAGGTCTGACCCTCGGTTTCCTCGTGTGAAAAATGGGAACGAAACACCCCTTTTCAGGATCAATGAGCTGATCAGCGATCACCTGCATAAAATTGCCAGCACAATGTCTGGTTCATTACAAGAATTCAATAAATACGGCAACTGCCATTGTTATCATTAGCAACAGTAGGGAGAAATGTTTGTTTAATGAATAAATGGAAGGATAGATTAGACGAACAAATGTACATGAAGAAATTCCTTAGGTAAAAAAGAAGCAGACAAAACCCAGCAAGTAGCAGCCGGTCCTCTAATTAACTAACTTTCTTTTGCTGTGGGACTTAAGGCACATATTTGCAGCTCTTAAAAATGTGTATGTGTCAAAAGTAGAAGTATCCTGTACTAACCCACTAGTGAGTCCCTCAGAAGTCTTTCTGTAGATCCTTCATTTTTCAACTCCCCTAAGAAAGGGGGAGGTGTCAGGGATTTTGGTTGCTGATGTTAGAGATTTTAGAGCCTTACAAATAAGAATTCGAAATTATCCAAAAATTTAAGTTGAGAATTCTGTTTATCCCTATGGATTTAGATTCCGGTGTCAGATGAAATGATCCACACTTTCATTTTCTTGGACCGTCATCTTATGTACACTAGATAACATGGTTGATTTAAAAATATTCACATGACCGTGTTTGCAGGACTCAATTGCTTCTCTCCTGGGGAATTCGTCAATATGCCCATTGATACTGCCATTCGGAATCAATGCAAAACTGTAGTCTACTTCCATTCTTTTCACACGTTCATCCATGAAAGTCTGAGCCTGATTTTCTGTTCCATATTCCTCAACAATTTTCCTAGCCAGGTCTAGGAGAGAGTACACCAGAATGGAAACTGCTTCCAGAGAAAGTTGCCGTGGTTGGTGGTAACCTAGGACTTCCCTGTCTTTGATTCTTTGAAGTTGCTGAGGAAGACGTGAAAAATTCAAAGACATGATCTGCACTTCGCATTCCCAAATTTATTACAGAGGTACGGTGTGTCGATGTGCATGTCTCCTCGTAGATCTCCAGAAATGAATGTCCTGACATTTAGCTCTTAAACAAAATGTATATGTGTTGCCTGTCAAAAGCAGGGTTCTTTATCTGTCCTGAGAATCACAGGTTCCAGCAGCTAATCTTCACGAATATTACTTGATGGATCATATAGACAAGATTTACTTGATATTTGTCCTTTTACTAAATCTGCACATTTATTTAAAATGGTGTCCTGGGCTCTCTGTTGAGGAATGGTCTCTCGACTGAGCCGTGCGCACCTGGGTGGTTGCTAGACATTGATTGTTAAAAGATGATCGCGCCCACAGAACCAGCTTCAGGAGGGTAGAGGGAGGGGAAGAGGAGCCCCCGTAGGTTAAAAAGGAATCAGAAGGCTGCTGCCCTCCTGCCGAGGAGAATATGGAGTAGACACACACAAAGCAGATGGAGAACAGAAGACAGTCCAGAAATTTTTGCATCTTACAATATGCACAGAAATTTGCCTCATCTCTGTCCACCTTCGCCCCGTGCTGGGGAGCAGCCAGGGTAGGTGTTGTTGGTCCCATGCGACAAGGAAGGAAACAGATGATGAGTGAGCAGTGATTTAGGCGGCCCCAAAATCTTGGGCCAAAAGAAATGTTTGAGTCCTAAGTGGCCCCCAGTCCCTCAGGCAGCCAGAGAGGTGAGAGTTTCTCCTTCAAGCCGCTAGCACACTGGTAAAGGGGAAGCTGCATTCACAAATGTGTGTGAACATGAAGGGGCCACATGTGTGGATGGTCTGGCTGTGCCGCTGAGGTTGAAGCGGTGCCCCAGGTTGAAAGGCCTGGGTCTGAGCTCTGCCTCTGCTCTGTCAACTCAGCCAGGTCCCTTCTCTCCCGTGACTCACTTCTCGTTTATTGAAGGAACAGGCTGGGCTGGTTGGTGACCGAGATCCTCACGAGCTGAAACGTAGTATGATTTATTCATCCAATATGTATCCAGCCGCCTACTCGGCACCGACATGATGGTAGGTTTTGGGAATAACTCCAGTTGGGCATCTGCCCCCACCAGCCGTGTGGAATGCCCATCGCGTTGTTCTGGCTCGTCTTCCCTAGCACACACTTCATCAGCTTAGAGGACACTGGGCCGTCTTGGTCACCTCCTCCTCACTGCCCTTTCTCAGTCACCTCACTGGTTCTCTCTCATCTTCAGGAACTTTTAACATTGGTGTGACCAGGGCTCAGTTTTTGGTCCTCTTATCATCTCTTTTGGCTTTAAATATAATGTCTCTCCAGTGAGGAATCACAAATCCTTATCTCCAGCTCATACCCATTCCTGAACTCTGCCATTCCAGCTGTCTACTTAACGTCCCTACAGTTATGTGCTGCAACATGACATGTCAGTCAACAATGGACGGAGTATACAACTGTGATCCCATAAGATTAGTCCCGTGGAGCCTAGGAGTGTGGTAGGCTACACCATCTAGGTTTGTGTAAGTGCACTCTAAGATGTCCACACAATGATGATATTGCCTAACAACACATTTCTCAGAACACGTCCCTGTCATTAAGCAAAGGACGACTGTAGTTGAATGTTTCATGACTGTACTTGAATGTTTAATAGATACTGCAACTCTATGTGCCCAAAACTGAGCTTCTGAGCTCTCCTCATTCCAGCTCTTCCTCACAGTCTTCCCTGTCTCCGTGGCTGGCTGCTTCGTCCTTCCAGAGGCTCAGACCAAAAGCGGTGGAGTCATCCCTGACTTTTCTTTTTGTCTAGCACACTGCACCCAGTCCCTGGGGGACGCTGCTGGCCTGTCTTTGAAATATAACCAGAGTCTGACCAGGTCCCCACCGGCACTTCCACCCCCCAGTCCAACCACCATCCTCTCTCGGCTGTGTCACTGTCGCCGTCTAACCGTCCTGCTGCCTTCTGCTTGCACATGTGCAGTCTGTTCTCAACATGGAGGTCAGAGGTCTCTTTCTAGCAGTCAAGTCAGATCATTTTACTTAGCTGCTCAAAACCATCCAGCGGCCTTGCTCTCATCTGAACAAAGCCAAACCCTGTAGTGGCCTCGCAGTCCTGTGTGTTCTGGCCCCCGTCATCTTCCCGACCTCATATTGCTTGTCCCTGGCGCATGCAGCTCCAGATGCGCTGGCCCCTTGCTTTTCCTCTCTTGGAACATGCACCCACCTCAGGGTCTTCCTGTGGCTGTCGTCTGTCTGTCTGGAGTCCTGCCCCCCAACATCTCCATGGCTCTCGCCCAAGCTTTTGCTGGTGTCACTTTCTCAGCAGAAACTACTCTGACCCCCAGTTAACCTCTCACGTCACCGATGCAGCCACAGCCCTCACCTCCTCCATTTCTTCTTCTTCTTCTTTCATGGCACATATTACCTTTAACAAACTCTATAATTTTCACATTCGTTTGGTTTATTGTTCATTGTCTGCTTTCCTCAGTGCATTATAAGCTCCACACGGCAGGCATCTGGGCTGTGTTCACTTCCGTGTGGTGAGCACTGAAAGCACACATGGCTCTCGGGTTGGACGGGAAGCTGGATTTGGGTGACAGGTGAGGGAACAAATGCAGGCAGGAGACATTATAAACAGCCTTGAGGGGTATAGAGAGGAACTTCAGGCTGATTCTGAACACCTGGGAGCCCGTAAAGACAGGGAGGCGGGGGATGTTCATGGTCAGATTTGCACTGGGGAAAAATTGCCCTGGCTGCCGTGACGAAGGGCCCAGGGGTGGCAGACTGGACTAAACCAAGGGGAAGCCATGGTGGAGAGAGGGGAAGGAGCTAAAAAAGTGACTGTACAAAGGAAGACTGTGGAGGGCTTTGTGTCTCCTGCGGCTGGCTGCCTGCGGGGCCATCACTGCGATGAGGTCAGAGGAGGGAGCATTCATTTAGTCTGAGATGCCCATTTCCACCTGGGCAGCTCCATTCTGCTGGGTCTGTCTGGTGGGCACGGGGCCCCCACCCTGTCTGCCAGGCAGTTGCTCTGCACTACTGTTCACTACCGTTCTCATCGTCTTGTGCAGACTACCTGTTCTGTCTCTGGTTCAAATTTGATTTTTAACTCCATACAGTGGGGATAAAATATGATAGTACTTGCATCATAGGCTCCATGTGAATGTTGCACGAGGTCACAAATGAAGTGGATGGAGGGGTAACTGGCCATAGAAAATGCCCCATGAGGGTCAGCTGTTCACACGGTCTCAGGAACCACTGGGTGTGAAACACACTGGAATCACGTCAGAGCCACTAGCAGAGGTTACTGAAGGACACGGGACAGCACGTGGAATCCAAGGGTGGGAATGGCAGCCCAGGCCCTCAGGACTGGGGCCTTGGGACCGAAGGCCATGGAAGGCAAGGTTCGTGCTCTCTGTGAAAAGAAACACAGAGCCCCAAAGTCAGGATGAGCAGCAGCATGTGGAGGGGTGGGGGCAGCAACAACACTGACCAAGTGGAGCAACCGTGCACTCTGGGCAGACTGGTGACTTCAAGTCCTGGGTGTGGGGAGTGCTGGAGACAGAGTAGCTGACCAATTCCCTTCCAGGCCCTTTGGGCTCACTGGCCATTGTTCTAAGAAAAGTTTTAGGTCCTCATGATGGCAAGAGTGGTGTTCTTTCGAGCAAATCCAGATTGCTCTGAGCAAACCCCGTGGAGCTGTTGCTCACTGGGCAGCGTACGAAGGGCTGACCATTTTCACTGGAGGACCTTGCTCTGGCCAAGACCTCGATGTGGACCACAGTTCAGGCAGCCCCTCATTGCTTTCCTGGCCTCCTCTCTGGTGTGGCCTCCCTCCAGATGACAATTTCAGTCAGGAACAGAAATCACTCAGGGTGTTTGAGTTGCATTTTGACGATGACCTGGAATTTGGGGCACTTGTCCCAACATTCAGATGCATCGAGAGAGAGGAGTTAATCAAGACTGTGTTTTCGCATCTGAGACAGTGAACAGCCCTCCGAGCTGATGAGTCGTCTTTTCTGGGGGACGACTGAGGGTCTTCATCCAGAAACAGCTGCAGGGACTGGCAATAAGCAGTTCCGAGGTAACCCACGTCTTGCTCCTTTGCAGGTTTTGTTTTTTGTCTTCATTGAGCTTTCCAGCGTTGCCCGTGAGAGGTTGACTTGGATAGAGCCCACATGCTCCCCTAAACCCTTGGACGTCCAGCCTCTGTTCATCACCCAACAATGAGCATGTGGTACCCCAGGCCCAGCGGGGCCGACCAGGCTGGCAGGGCTCAGGGCTGGCCGCATCATGGACCAACCAAGGTGCCAAGTGGCCAAGTCTGAGACAGAAGTTCTACCCCAGCTGGGACCCAGCTCAGAGCGGCCAGGCCAGTGTGCACTCTGAGCTCTCTGTAAAGACAAGGGAGCTACCATTTATGGGACTTTTTTGGTGCAGCAAGCACTTAGCCATCTTCCGGTAAATCTCATCAAGGATGGTGCCAGGCATTCACCATCACCACTCACGCAGAAGACAGCTAGGTGCAGAGGGAGGCCGTTCTAGCAGCGAGGAGATTTCAGATCCCAGTCCCTTTGACCCCAAACCTGATGCATCCCGCTGTCCAGTGTTGTCTTCCCAAACATAGGCCACATGGTCACAGAAAGGGGCTAACATGTATTAATTACTGGGTGCCAGGAATGGCACTGGCCATCTGTGTGTTGTATGTCTTAAGTTACACAGCAAAACTGTTGCATTAAGACCCACTTCTCCAGTTCTGACTGGTGTCCTGCCCTCCCCTCTCCATCACTCAGAGGGTCAATAACCGACCTTCGTTGCACTTGGCCCCAGGACTCAGGTTGGGCCTGAAGAATGCAGGTGTGAGCTCCAGTCCCATCTGAGAGGGTCTGACAGGGAAGACTCTGCCTGACTGTGGACATGCGTCTCAGACAGCCCATGGCAAGAGGAGCCCCTGCCGGAAAGTGGGGCATTCATAGGTGAAGACATGTTTTCATGCAGTCTTTAGATAATAAGAAGAAATATCGAACATAGTGCACATTTTTACATTCAGTTTTCCACTGTGTTCAATTAATTATCCACACTTCACTGAAGCAGGCGAATATCAGCTAAGACTTAGCGGCTGTTACAAAAGGCCAGCGGTGGGTTGAAGCAGGATCCCAAGTCCAGGAAGGCCGCCGTGGTCCTCCAGGCAGGCATGTGCTGGACCTTTCCGTAGAGAGCAGGCTTCTGTCTCTCAGGAGGGGGGACGGCTTTGCATGACTGTGTGGTTCGTGTATTTTCCATCTGAAATTCAGACAGTTCAAAGTTGTGCTATAAATATATCCCACATCTGGCTGTGGGGAGAATTTGGAGCTTATTTCTTAGGAGATAAGTAATAGGAATCTTCTTGTGGCTTTGTTCTGTCTAAAATACAGCATGATCTTTTTGCCATTTGAGGGTAAATTAATGGATAAAAGGAAGGAATAAGTAGAATGCAGCAGATACAATTTGAAGTATGAGTAACTATGGAGAAAGCAAATACACAGCACTGCTGTGTATGACATTTGTGTGATAGACCGGGCGTGTGAACTTTCCAACATTCATTCAGCAGGCGTTTGGGGGGCCCTGGCTCTGTCCTGGGCACTCTAAGTTCCGGGAATATTGAGAGTAACTCAGTCAGTAACGTTTATGGAGAACCTTCCGTGCAGGCTCCATGGAAGGACCCACAGAAGCAACAATGCCCAGCCCAGCTCTCATGGACTCAGTGGAGGATACAGACGTGCAGAGCAAGCACTTGTGACTTCTCAGGTGCACCGTGACAGAGGCCGGGGGGCAAGTGCAGCAGGAAGAGGAACGTGCGACAGGAAGACTAACCACGGACTTAAATTCCGCTCATCTGTGAAAATGTGCATCTGTAGCTAGATGAGGGGAGGGGAAAAGAGTGACGGGAACGCAGAGGAAAGCAGCACCTTCCTGCTGGGAATCCAGGAAGACTTCTAGGAGGAGGCCTCCATCCATCAGGGGCCTTGCAGGACAGGTGGGGTTTGGACGTGCTAAACTGGGGGCTGGCGGCATTCGGGGAAAAACCAAGATGCCTGCAAACAGGCCGCCCATGTCCCTGGAGGGCTTGTCGGTTCCGGGGGTCGGGGAACGGTGAGATTCAGCTGGAGCACAGGCCCTGACACTGCAGACACAGGGCTCAGTCTCTGCCCTCCTGCCGGGTGTTTGCCTGTGAGGCCCAGCTGACGGTGAGTGTGAAAACCGGGAGTTGAGGGGCGCGCGTGTCCGTAAGGCGACTCAAACACCCACGTCTGCAATGCACCAGGCTGGCGCACGGGCCTCTCCCGCGGGCCTGCAGCCTGGGCTCTGCTGTGCGCTGGCTGGTCATCAGGGAGCGTGTTTGGTGCAGACTAGGTGGACGTTGGTCGTGATGAGTGCGTGAGCATGTGTGTGAGTGTATGTGAAAGTGTGAGCATGTATGAGTGTGTGGAGTGTATATGAGTGTGTGAGAGTGTATGTGGGGGTGTGTGTGTGTGTGAATGTGAGAGAGAGTGTGTGTGTGTGTCCCCATGTCCTCCACGTGCAGGGCCGCTCCTGCCTGGACAGCTGCTGACTGAAGTGTCCCCCTGGGGCTCTGGGAAGTGCGTGTGGGTGGCAGGGGCCACCTGCAGCAAGAGGGGCCTGGGCCTGTGTAACTCCCCGTGTCAGCCCTGTTCCCAGCCTGGGCATAGAGGGAGCGGGGTGTGTGTCCAGGCATGGCACGGGGAGGGTCCTGGGAAGGAGGGTGCTGGACCTTCCCACCTCCTCAGCTCCAATCCCAGAACAAGGTGGGAGCTCAGCCTGGCTCCCTGCAGACGCCCACAGAAGACGGCAGGGGATGCATGGAACGGGCCCGCTGAGAGGAAGGTCTTCGTTAGGGTCTCTCTTCTTCCTAGAAACGCCATGCACTGATTTCAGCTGTACTTCTTTTACCGGCCCACGGAGAGGAGGCCTCTTCTTTTATTTCTGTTGAAAGAAAGCAGAAATACTGAGTTTCCAATGGAGCCAGCGTTTACTGTCCACCACCCATGTGCCATGCGCCATTGGAGAGACGCTGGGGAGCCTCGGCCAGCACTAGGGGCCCACAGGCAGGGGGAGGAAGACCCCTGAGGGGCTGATTCGGAAGGTGACTCCCCAGTTCTGTGCAAGAGCTTTTAGTGGAAAACTCCCAACTAACCGGGAGCTGGGCTAAAAACAGCTTCCTCTCAAGTAGGAACTCTGTGACTCTTTCCACGGGAACAAATCAATGCCCCGTTGTGTGCAGCTGTTCACTGGTGGCTGGGACCACCCGGTGAGGTCCCAGAACTTGGGGAGCTGCTTGGAGAAAGAGGGAGTTGCCATTGCTGCAGGGAGTTCTTTGGAGCATCTGGATGGGATCTGGGAAAAAAGATACAGGTGGATGTGCGTGAAAGAGCACACAGGTGGACTCTGTAAGGACAGGCAGGGGACTTGGGCCGACTAGTGGTTGGGGACAGCAGGGAGGATGGCCACTGGGGCTCAGGACCCAGGAGAATGGGGGGTCCTGGTCTGTCTGGGAAATTCCCGTGGGCGACAGTCTCCTGACCCTCCTACCGTGCGGGCACGTGTAACTTCAGCTGTGGCACCAGGTGGGAAAACAGATCACCAAAGCTGATTCCTCTCTTGTCCTCCACAGGGGCCTTGTGTCTGGGGGAGAGCACAGTCTCATTAACAGAGCCGCTCCTGTCCCTGTAATGAGTGTGACCTCCGAGGACTGGAGACAGAGTCCCCCCAGGACAGCACAGAGTCAGGAGGGCTGGGGTCGACTGGGGGCGGTGCAGGTGTGCGGGGGGTGGGAGTGGGGAGGGAGACAGAGGCTGGATAGACATAAACAAGAGCTTTCAGCCCCTGGAGCTGCCCAGGTGCAAAGTGGACTGTGTGTCTGGAGTGACGTCCTCGTCACTGGAGGTGTCCAGTGGGTGGGAAGGGCTCATTGAAGGGATGGAGAGAGGGCTCCTGACTCCTCCAGAGGGCGGGGCAGGGCGGGTCTGGGTCAGGCCTTGATGGAGAGCTTTCTGGGCAGTGGAGGTGAACACTGATTTTACTCTAAAATCCAGGTCAGGAAGCTTCAGACCTGCAAATACAGAACACACTGCAGCCTCAGGGACGGAGCTGCAAGCTCAAGCCGGGGACTGTGCCCTCAGCTGGACCAAGATGAGGTCCTGCTGCTGCGACAAACTAGCACAAAGTGGTGGCTTGCAACAACAGAAATCCATTCTCCCACAGTTCTGGGGGATGGAAGTCCCAAATCAGGGAATGGGCAGGGCCGTGCTCCCTCTGAAGGCTCCAACAGAGGATCCTTCCTGCCTCTTCCAGTCTGGTGGCTCCAGGCATCCCTTGACTTGTGGCCAAACCACTCCAGTCTCTGCCTCTGTCGTCACAAGGCTGTCTTCCCTCTGTGCTTCTGGGGAGGCTCCTCTCCTCTTCTTGCAAGGACACCAGTCGTTGGATTTATGTCCACCCTAAATCTCAACTTGGTGATATTTGCAAAGACTTTATTTCCAAAGAGAGTCCTATCCGCAGGTACCAGCGTTGAGGACTTGGATGCATCTTTTGGGGGACACAATTCAACCACAGGCCTGGCTAAGCTGCATGTCCAGGAGAATTTGTCTGGGGGGATTTGGGCAGTAACCCGGGAAGACAGACCTACAACAGCAGGCAAACAGCAACATAACTAACGGCTGATTTCTTGAGCGTTTGCCTTAAGCCGGGCGCTCTCCTCCATGTTGCCGTCTGTCCCTGCTGTCACCTGACTCATCCCTTCAGGTGGCCTTAGCAGTCGGGCCGGAGCAGCCAACCATCTCCTGTGTGGCGACGGGCGCCCGGCCTCAGTGCTGAGTTCAGAGCGGCCCTTGGTGGTGACCCTGGCACGGCTGGCTTTGTGTCCAGAAACAAGCTCCAGCATGTTTCAGTATATTTCTACAATGCAAACGTGCAGGATCGACCATTCTCTTTTCATTACGTTTGATTATATTTCAGTGTGTGTGTGTGTGTGTGTGTGTGTGTGTGTGTGTGTATATATGTGAATCATCAAATGAGGTTTCTACCACAAAATCACATTCCCCTCTGTGGTGGAATGTGATCCTTTGAGGTAAGTGACTGTTATTTCCCTCTGAGGGAACGGGGAGAGCAGGCTCAGAAAACTGGGGTGGTTGCCACTCTGGAGGTGAGGTCGGGTCCCTGTGCCCTCAGGCTGCTCACACTGCATCACCGTGGTGTGGGTGAGTCGTGCAGGAGCAGGCAGGAAACACCCCCAGCATCACTTTGCTCTGATCGAGGGCTGGGCGGAGCGTGGGGGAGTGGTGCCCCCCGAGAGGGTGCAGCTCAGGACACAGCGGGCTGCCTGGGAGCCCCACGGTCCACGTGTGCAGTGAGCACGCACTACAAAAGAACCACCGCCGGGGAGGTCTGCAGGGTGTGGGGGC
Organism: Tapirus indicus; assembly: GCA_031878705.1. Classification (NCBI taxonomy): domain Eukaryota; kingdom Metazoa; phylum Chordata; class Mammalia; order Perissodactyla; family Tapiridae; genus Tapirus; species Tapirus indicus. The sequence continues at coordinate 2,233,576 of CM062923.1, read as the reverse complement.
CAAGGATGTGGCAGAGGCAGCAGTGGATTTGGACTGGACCAGATCCAGAGGTCAGCTCTTATTTGCTCTGCTACCTTGGGCAAACATGTCGACCTCTCTGAGCTTCACTTTCTTCCTCTTCCTCAGGGTGGCTACGAGGATTAAAAGACAAGCTCCCTGAACAGAGTGATTGCTCAGGGAACATTGAGTTGGAATCGGGACGATGTGGTAGCACATGCAGTGCTGGAACGTTAGAAAGGGAAGAGAGCTGGGAGAGGAGCCGGTGGATCCAGCTCCCGATGTCCTGGGTGTGGACGGCGTCTGGGTGGAGGGGTTCCAGGACACAGGGCCCAGGGCCTGTCCTCAAAGCACCGAGTGCCAGCACGTGCGTATTTTCATCCACGTCCGAGAGGGCACGAGCTCCTCAAGGCATCAGTTACAGGAAAGAACATCAGAAACTTGAGGACTGAGCCTGAAAGGCATCAAACAGGCAGAACAAGGAGAGCGAGGGATGAGGACGGGAGGGGCCAGGCACCGTCACAATCTGGGGAGGAGCTCCCAGCCCTGCAGTGAGGGGCAGGCCGCCCGCCTAATTGTGCCTGTTGGTCACAGACCTGCCGGTCTCGCCAGCAAACTTTCTTACAGCTCCCCGGCTCTGTCCTAATCTCTCATATCCACCGAGGGTCATGCATATCTCCAGCACACACTTTACCTTGCAGGTTTCCCCAGATGCGTGTTATACCTCTCCTGCTAAGTGTGAAATAGTAGCGCCTGGCAGTCTTCCCAGACGCTGAGGCCGGTGGGTGGTCGGGCAGGTCCCACCAGGGGAGGCTTTTGCAGTCATGGTCGATGGATATGCGGAGTGAGAGGCGAGCCCTTCTGGATGCTTCCTCCTATACACAGGGCAGAGTACTGCTCAACTTTAGCTCCATTTTCTCATAAACCTCACACAGGGTCCCGACAGGCTATAACTGAAGGTTCAAAATGCCAAATTCAATCCTGCAGGAAACAAAAGTACAAGACAAACAGTCTTCTGCCCTGGGATCTGGAGGAGCTGCCGCCATTCGTCCCGACTGTTCCTGCGGTTCACTCAGCACCAGCAGCCACGCCAGGGCTCCGGTGTTACTGCCTGCCACTGCCCAGGTGCAAAGTCGGGAGCCCTGGGGAGCGGCTGCCTCTCGTGGGTCCCTTTCCTTCTCTGCTGAGGGCAGATAAGAGCTGATCGACCCAGCACGGGGATATTTGGAAGATAAACCCCAGCATGGACCTGAACAGGTGTACAAGTTGAAGCCATCAGAATAATCGAGATATCACGAACGCTACTCATTCCGGGCCTAGAGTCTGTTCTTGTGACTAGGCTGTCACTGCATGTTTGCATTTCTTTAGAAGTTAGTCTTGTCTCTGGCTGCACATTCCTCACAGTTCTATCTTTCCACAGCCTGGGAATTATCTGCCTGTGCAGTGGTGCAGGGTGGCTAGTTTGAAGAATGCTCTCCATGGCCAACGAGTGAAAGCTGTTTGGATGAGATTTTCTGAGCTAAGGCGGAGCCGTGGAGGCAGGGTACCTTCCTGGATCCCTGAGTCTGTGCGGCATCTGAGAGGTCTCCCTCCCTTACATCCTGCACAGCCGCAGCCCTGCCTCCTCTTCCTGTGCAATCCCAGGGAGAGAGCTCCCACCCCAACTCTGCCAGGCCCCGCATGGTTCAAACGTGTGCACCCAGAGGCCTGCCTTGCCCATCACCACAGAGTGGCTGGATGCCTGGACAGATAGATAAGATGGGCCACAGTTCCTCTCTCAAGGTTTCCCGTCACCTTTGACCTCTGTGCCCATTCCTCTGAACTGCATCATATCAGTCCACGCGTAACTCCAGGGGCTCAGTAGGGAGGTTTGTTAGAATTTGTGAAGAAACTTGTGGACCTTTATGTGTCCATTTTATCCACTTCCAGTATAATTCTATGTGCAATGTGAAATATGTTCAACACAGAAGAAGCACATACCATTGGAAAGATACACAATCAAGTAGAAATTTTGGAAAATACAAGAAGCAGCTTTAAAAACATCACAAAAAAACACCGTTAGTGTGTCAGTGAATGTCATTTTTCCTGTGCATAGAGTTAGTTTCTACAGGTGTTTTAATGGAATCATATTGCATTTTTTGTTTCATAACATCCTTTAATTTTTAAAATATCCCTGGCTATTTTCCATGTTGTTATTAAATATTTTCTATGACATTATTTTAGTGGCTGCTTAGTATTCCTGCTAAAGAGCACTGTCTATCACTCTCCATTTCTGTTCCTTTTTACATTTTTCTTCATGGCGTGTGCCTCTATCTGCCACTGTGTGATGTGTTTCATTGTTTCTTGTCTGTCTGTAGCTGAAACAGAAACTCCAGCAGGACAGGGCTGTGCCAGGCTTTTCACTGCTGTCTCCCCAGGACACAGAGTACTACGTAAAGCATACTACACACCCAACAAGTATTTGTTGGATGAATGAGTGGCTTTAGCCAGTCTTCCCTGGATAGACATTTGAAATGCTATACAGTGAGCCACACTGTATATGCATCTTAGGGTGTATTCTTGCTGTTGATTTGGGTACATTCTTCAATACAATGTCTCCAGGCAAAAAAAGTATGGACATTTACGTGGCTCTTGATAACAATCGCCAAATTATTATCCAGAAATGCTACACTATCTTATACTCTTACCACCAACGTATGAGAGAATTGTACTTATTTTTTCACTTCTTCCCAAATACTCATTTCCATTTATTTTCATCTCTGTCAACTCAATGGATACAAACAGTATATAACTTTTATCTTAATTGAATTATATTTCTAATGAATTAGAATATTTTCTCATATTTATTGACCATTTAAATTTTCAATTGCCTGTTCATTTTCTGTGTTATTTAAAAAATTTCTTTGTCAGATTTCCTTATGTTTTAAGAATATTGATCTGTCACATGTAGCAAATATTTTTCAGTTGCCATTTGTCATGAATTCAGTTATGATGTTTTTGCTGTATAACGTCATTACATTTGTGTACAGTCAAATGTATCCATCTCTCGCTCTGTAGCTTCTGGTGTTTTATGCACAAACCCGCTGTTCTGATTCTTGATCAGAGCCCAGCTGTGCCAGCAGGGGCTCCCTCTAAACGAGGAGCTCCTCCATGAGTTTAAGACCCTGAACGTCCCTGCTGAAAAGAGAGGAAGGAGCCATACATCTCTCTCAGAGTGGATTAAAGTTCAGCCCTGTAACGGAGACAAGACATACTGCCCATCTTAAGGGCGAATTGGAATGAGGACCCAGTGGGGGCCGTGCCTTGGGACCCAACAGGCAGTGAAATATTAAGGAGGGGGGAGCATTTCAGAATCAGAAAAGGCCACTCTGTCCTGCACACCTGTCCTCTTAAAATTTACCCGAATCCTGCATTCCTGATGCTCTACCATCTGTGCACACGCCGTCCCTCCCCTGAAATATGTCAGGGGCTTGCATTAATTTCTTGCTACATTTGCCTTGTCTCTCGTTTGTTGCTTATGTTCGTTACCTTCCACGTGCAGTTGCTCTTGCCCATCTCTCCACTCTCATCACGACTCCCTAGCTTTATTCCTTTACCTTGGTCCACAAAATATGCTTTATTGTCCTTATTAATCCCTCTATTGATATCACCTCAAACTCTATTATTTTTCAAGAAAATTAGAGCAATTTTTAAAAGCCTCATTATTTTACACAGTGCAATGAAAAGAGATCTTCCAATGGACTGTGTCTTCACCATATTTACATCTTAGCCAACTCTTACTCTGACAAGATTTGGATGTTTTCAAAAACCTGAACTTATGATTTGATTCAGTAGTAAATCCAACTACCGGAGGGAACACAAAAAGACCGTACAGGCAGAGGATTCTGGAGAGTCCTGAATGATGGCAAGCTGTTTAGAGTTGAGATTCAAATCGTTGCTTCTATTTCTTCCCCAGAATGAGGCATGCCTGGGTTAATGCCATTAACTTTAACGGGAAATCATCCATGGACATCAGAAGGGAGACCCTTCTGTGTGACTCACTGTGCTTCTTGCAGAGGGGAGGAGAAATGCAGATTTCCTGCTCTGTCATTGGCATTTACTCTTCATCGAAGCCCTTTAAGATTTCACTGGAACTTCCTTCAGTGTCTTCAGGCCTTTGTTTAAACCAAATGGACACCAAGAAGTCATCAGAAGGAGAGGGCGGCATGAGTAAGGCTACTCTGAAACGTGTTTGCAGACAGGCTTCTTGGCAACAAAGTTTGGCTGCTGGCTCTTCTGTTTCAGGAGATGTGGATTTGAGTTTTCTAGTTTTGTATCAAAGGGAATAAGTATTGCTAGAACAGTCAGGAGACGAGAAATAATAATCAGGCAATAAACGACCTAATTTACTCCCTAAAATTTAAGTTATAAAGAAGTGTCATTGGATTTTCTTGCTTCATTTAATTTCTTTAAACTGCTTTTGGAGCGAGTTCTGGGTGCCACACCTGCTGGTTAATCACTGCAGTGAGCCATGGTTGGCAGAGGCTCCAGCGTCACCAACGTCATCGATATTGACTGGACAACTACTGGGCATTTGGCTGGACTCTGCCCCCCGGTGTGTGACCGAGTTGGGTGACAGTGCACGGTGGGGTGGCTGTGTAACGGAGGCTGTGGGCCAGGGGGTTGAGACGGCGGTGAATCCCCGGTGGCCTGAGCAGCTCGGGACAGAGCCGGTGCCGACTAACCTTCTCCTCGGCCGGCATCTGGAGGCCCCAGGGGAGGACTGCGTGTCGTCTGGTCTCCATGGAACTTGCTCTGAGTTAGAGACGGCCTCAGAGGCCCTCCTCTTTGCATGGCAGACCCACCCAGGGGCATCCTGCTTCTGCTGCCAGATTTGCAAACACAGACTTGCAGAGGGCGCCTGTTGTGTACCGAGGGGCACACAGGCCCTGGGCCCTGGTGCCGGGGGCTCAGGCAGCTTCCGGCTGTGCTGCTAACGAGCTGCTTGTGCCAGAGTCCGGAGCTGGCTCGAGCTGTCTCTGCACAACCTGACAGTGACGTCCCGCCTCCGGGGCTGTTGTGACGATCCAGTGAGACATCTGAATAGAGCCCTGGGAGCAGTGTCAGTGCTCGGCACGCCCAGTCTCCCACGCTCCCCTCCCCTGCGGGGCCTTGTGTTCTTATTTCTAGAGGGAAGGGTGGGCCCCTTGGTCTCTGGCCCTCTAGGCTCCAGCTGATAATTTGTGTGGCCACTTTTCTCCCGGCACTGCTCAATCATTCCTCCTCTAGGAATACGCTTCCCGCCAGGAGATGAGGCCTGGCAGCCATCCCTCACCTCCAAGCTGCAGAGGAAGGGTGGCCCTTGTTCCTGCCTCCGTGGGGCCAAAAGGCTGTTGGGGCCACGATGGGGCCTACCAGCCCTCAGGAAGTTCTTACAGGTGATTGGACCGGAGCGTACCTGCCCATGCCCGGGGTGGGGGTGGGGGGGCTTGTGCAGGCTGGTATCCAGGGAAGTAGCAGTTCTGGAGCAGTCTGTGTATTAGCCGGTTAACAGAAGGGGGTGGGGGGGAGTGTCTGTGCACACACACATATTTTGCACATCCAGCCCGGGACTCCTGGCCCCCCATCTTCTTTCTCCACCCCAGCCTCTCCCCTCTGCCCCTCCCGATCTCCTCTGGTCGCTGTCCATCCCTGAGGAGTGAGGCTCAGTCCTGCCTCCCTGCAAAGCCCCCATGTGGGGGTTCCGATTGTAGGAGTGTCGGGGAGGACCGGGGGGAGCAGGGCAGAGCCCATGTGAGTCACGGAAAAGTTGACAAGCCGGTGAAGCCTTTACTGCTGACCCCTCTGGGACTGTGCTCTGCAGACTCTGGGGGCATCTGCCCACCCCAGGGCCAGCTCTCCCTGCACTTCTTGGGTGGCGCGGACTCACACCCTCTTCCGGTAAACCCTCGAGGAGAGAATCACTTCTTCCATATCCACCCCTGCACCAGGCCTGCCAAGAGCCACGTGCATCTCTGAGGACGCCTCCCCTAAGGACTCCTGGGTCCCAGGTCACCAGGCCTCTGAGCCTGGGTGTGTACACATATAGCATACACACACACAGTGCATATATACCCACAACACACACATAACACACAAATACACACATAACATATGTACATGGACACATAACACATAGCATGCACACAACATGAACACATACTTATGCATATATACACACTTGCGCGCAGACACATACAAACACACACTTACTCAGTGTGTGTATAATCCATGTTTTAGTTTTAAACAAAACTCAGAATTGATGCGAATGAGGGAGGCATCTCCTCTGAATTACCTGCAGAGACTGTGTGGACTGCTTTCCTCCCTGCGCTGCCCCCTCTGCCCCTTCCCAGACCCTCCTCCTGATCCCGCCCTGCTCTCCTCTCTACTGGTGAAACCCTCTCACCGGCGAGGCCCAGCCAGAGCTGTGCTTCTCTATCCCTCCTTACCCAGACACACGGCTTCTTTCTCTGCATCTGAGTCTCTCAGCAACCATGCCACACGCTACTATGTATTGTTTAATTTTTGTACCTGCCTCATTTCCCATCCTGGAAAGAGGTCTTCGTGCATGAAATCACTCGTAAATAATAATAAATAGGAACAGCTTACTAGCACAGGCCAGTTCTTACTGGATATAGAGAAAATACAGGCCACAGACACAGGACCTGGAAAAGACCTGCAAGAAATCCTGCAGTAGCAGCGGTGCCTGGCAGACAGCTGAGGCCTGCTCCCGGGCGAGCACGTGCTTGGCGTTACCTGGACATGGAGAGGAGTTTGAAGGCCAATGTCGAGCGGGCAGGAAGCTGCAGGCACCATGACGCAGTCAGAGCAGAGCACTGGAGGGGGCAGAACATACCATGGGGACGCTGACCGGGGGCAACTTCTGGTGGAGGCATGGTGACGTGGTCTGCAGGATAATGACCCACCCTTAGACGTCCACATCCTCATGCCCAGAACTGGTGAATATGTGACCTTATGTGGCAAAGAGGACTTCAAAATGTGATTAAGGCCAGGATCTTGAGACGGGACATGATCCTGGGTGATCAGGGTGGGCCCAGGGTGATCACAGGCTCCTTATCAGGGAAAGAGGGAGGCAGGAGGGTCAGACAAGATGTGAGGACAGAATCTGGGGTGAGAGTCAGAGAGAGATTTGAAGATGCTGCTCCTTTGAAGATGGAGGAAGGGGCACGAGCCAAGGAACACAGGCACCTCTAGAAACCAGAAATGATGAGGAAGTGGGTTCTACCCTGAGCCTCTGAGAGGCACGTAGCACCTTGAGTTTTAGCCCAGTGAGACCCGGCTGAGACTTCTGTGCTGTGGAACCACGAGGTGGGAAGTTTCTGTTGTTTTGGTCGCTGAGTGTGTGGTAGTTCACTAGGGCAGCAGTGGGAGAGCCACACCGGGCCTGACCAGGGCAGGGAGGGAGACAGGGCAGGGCCCTGGAGGACAGGTGGCTTGGCAGACATAGTGCCCCTGCAGGGCGCCTGTGTCGGGGGCAGGCAGAGGTGGGGCTGGAGGAGGACACAGGGACTAAATACGCAGGGTCTCTAAGGGAAGCTGCAAAGTGGATTTTTCTCTTGCAGATAATGAGGAGCCCGAAGGGTTTAAGGAGAGAGGTCCGTGATGCAGCGGCTGATGTGCAGTTCAGGTAGGTCAGCTCTGGGGCAGTGTCAGAAGGAGGACTTAGGAACTGGGACGCTAACTGAGGCCTTAGAGACCCACGGAGCCCAGCAGAAGGATGACTGAGGCATTAGGGACACGTGGGGGCCTTTGGGCCCTCAGTGTGGTCAGGCCTCTGGCCTCCTCAGACTCTCTTGCAGCTGCCCACTGGAGTTTTTAAAAATTCAAACAGTAGCCTCGTCTTTTCCAAAATGACCTGTTAATAAAGAGTGAGTCCCCAGCTCTCCTTTTTGTCTATCTGTGGAAATACCATTTTTCAAGACTGGGCCCTGCCCAACTGTGCAGAAGCATCATGTTGTCATGGAGGAGTGTGCAGGCCCAAACTAAAGAATGCTGTCGGGTCATTTGCTCAATCAAAGTCTGTACTGAGCGCCCGCTCGCAGAGTCGCCTGGCTTGGTTGACTAGCATCTGTGATTCCAAACACTGTCCCTGATCTCACGCAGTCTGATGAGTGACAGACAGGCGGACAGTGCAAAGGACCCTGAAGAGAAGCGAGGTCACAGAGGCGCACAGCAAGTGCTGTGCTGGAATGCTCCCTCTGCAAGAGGCGGTGCCTAGAGAAGCAGCAGTGAAAAACTGGGCGTGGTCTCTCCTGTCCTGCTTACAGCCCAGGGGGTAAGACTGACAATCCCATTTTCACACAGGCAATTAATTACAATTATCACAAGTGCTTAGATGAAAAAGTAGAGGAAGCTTTATGGAGGAGTTTGAACTAAACCCAAAGATGGACAATACTAATCAGATGGACAGTGGGGGAGAACCTCACAGGCAGAGGGAACCATTTTCAGGGAGAGAGGGTGTGAGTTCCGGGAAGTCTAAGGTCTTCAGAGGCTGCAGACAGTGAGGTTGGGGACAGATGGGCACTGTGTGACTGGACAGGTGGGTGGGGGCTACCTCCACATAGCTCCTATGACTGGATTCTGTGGGTAGTGTAGACTTCCACCCAGAGAGGTCACACAATCACATTTCTGTTAGAAATGTTTCTTGGTAGAACTTGGGTGGGACAGTAGGGCCTGTGAGGGACATCTGAGGGATGATCATCGGGGTGCCGACAACCCAAAGAGGAGGCAGATGAAAGTAATATTCTAGACGTGAAATGAACAGAACTCAGTGTTTCATTGGATGTGAGGGGAGGATAAAAAGAAAGAAATCTCAGATTCCTGCTCCATTGTCTTTGCTATTTGGACAGACAGGGTCTCTTACTGAAAGAGGGAACCAGAGAGATGGGAATCATTAAGGAAATATTTGAGGAATATAAGTCCGGGATAAACTGAGTATTAGGTTCTCAGGAGAAACCTAAGTGGTAACATGTTGTAGGGAGTTGCATTCTCATCTGGACTGGATGGACAGAAGGGGACGGGTGGGAGGGACCTATTTGATAAGCACAGTCATGAGTGTGGATGAGCTCTTCCTGGGAAATTGTCTGGACTGAGAGTAGAAGGATCAGGATGGAGCCCTGGGGAACATCAATATGCATGAGACAGGAAAATGGAGGGGAACCCGCAAAGGAGATTGAAGGAGGTGGTTAGAGAGGTAGGAAGTGAATCAGGAAAGAGAGCGGTTTCCTGGAAACCAAAAGAGCAGAGAGTGGGAAGGAGCCAGACACTAATCAATTCAAATGCTGGAGAGGCATGAAGCAAGGGTACAGCTCAACGTTGTTTATGACGCAAGGACACAGCTCACAGTTGTCCGTAGAACTGGGCATAGAGGTCCTCTGACACTTTAGCCAATTTCAGTGCATATTGGGGCCAGATCGTGATCATGATGAGCCAGAAGTAACAACCCTGTGGGGAAGTGAACACTTTCCACCCATCCACCCCGCTCTGAAAAGAGAGAAGATAAGAGTTGGGAGCAGGAGAGCTACATAGGTCAAGAGAAGTTCTTTGCTCCTGAAAAAGTAAGGTTTGGGTGCAAGATGTTGAGGATTCTTCAGTGCTAAGAAAAAGGGAAGAATGTGGAGGCTGCAGGTAAGAGCAGTTGAGGGAGCATAAGTTAGGGACAATATACTTTGCCGGATGAATTAACCTTCTATAGGAAGGGGGGCACATTTCCTGGAGGGGGAGGGAAAGGAAGAGCAAGAGCTGGACACATAGTTGGGCACAAATAGAGACATATGATTAGAATCATCATTGTTTCCTTACGTTTTTGGTTAGTGGTTTGTTACTTCTATGTTTAATGCAACCTAGGAGGGATAAGCTCCTCAAAGTTTATAGCGACTGCCCTGTTCTCTGAACAGTCTAAGGGAGTATTAACTTTGGGAGGTGCTCACTTATTTAGTACACTCATTCTTTTCACAACTTCTTATTGGGTGCCAACTCTGTGCTTGGTGCTGGGTGTGCATTGATGAGTGGACACAGGGCCTTCGTTCCTGGATCTTGCTGTCTACTAGTGGAGGGGGTCAGAGACTTTGTTTTTGTTTGCCCAATATCCTTTTTCCCCGTATTCCTTAACTGTAAAACTTCAGATTCTTAGCTGGACACATGGCCGTCTGAAATAAAGATGTTTCACTGCTTTCTTGGTACTGAGAGTGGTCATGTGAATAAGCTCTGACAAAGAGGCATAAGCAGAACAGTTGTGTTCAAATTCCAGAAGCTGCCATTTTAAGGAAGAGAACATACATATTTCAGTCCATTCCTCCTTCCTGCTGGCTGGAGTGTGGCTATGGTGGCAGGAGCTCAAGCAGCCTTCTTCAAGTGTGAGTTATAAGTCATGTGTTGGGGATGGCAGAGCAACAAAATCGAGGGAATCCAGAGTCCCTGACGTTTGTGGAGCTATCACACCAGCCCTAGACTGCTCATCTTCAAACTTACTTTATTTGGGAAGCAAATAAACTTCTGTCTTATTTAAGCCCCAGTTATTTTGGGTGTTCTGTTACTCACATAGCTGAAATTTTCCCAAATAATGCAGAGAGACAGATAATACTCATACAAACAATAAATATGTTATTATAATTTTCAGTGAGTCACCTGATGGAATGAACATCATGTGGTGACATAGATGTCATGGGCAGGAGGAAGGGACTCCATGAAAAGATTGTCAGGAAAAGCTTCGTTAAGGAAAGGTCTTAAAGGGAAAAAAGAGTGATGGCTCTGGAAATGGAGGGAGAGCATCCCCAGCAAAGAGGATGCTGTGTTTAATGTGATCTCGGGAGTCATGGCATAGAATATGGTCATCAGAATTCCTTTTAATAAAATAAAATACACCTCTGAGGATTTACAGAAACCTTGTAAGACACAAAAATCCAGCTAAATATTGCTTAGCCTCCCACGGGAGCTTTCGTGGCTCACGTAACCCACCTGTAGGCAGGGCAGGGCGGAGTCCGCCTGGGGCTGGCAGGGCCCAGGGTGAGAGCACTTAGCAGCTTCTCACTGAGCTCAGATTCCATCTCTCAAATCAGCTGCTCTGAGAGGCCGTCGTGATGGGCCCTGCCTCTTTCTGTCCTGAAACGCACATCTTCGTGACCAGAGAGAAGATAAGTCCTCTCTCTGTCTAGATTTAAAAACCTACAGAATGGCATGTGAGTTACACCTTAATTAAAAAAAAAAAGTTAAAAAACCAAGTCCCGGTGATGGTTAATTTTGTGTCAGTTTGACTGAGGTAAGGGTTGCTCAGACAGCTGAAAAAACATTATTTCTGGGTGTGTCTGTCATGGTGTTTCCAGCAGAGACTAAACTTTGCATTGGCAAACTGAGTAAAGAAGACCAGATCACCCTCACCAATGCAGGTGGGCCTCATCCAATCCATCGAGGGCCGGAAGAGAGCAAAAAGGCAGAGGAAGGGCAAATCTTCTCCCTGTTTGAGCTGGGACATCCGTCTTCTGCCCTCGGACATTGGCGCTCCTGGTTCTCGGGCCTTCTTACTCTGACCAGGACTTACCACAGGCTTCCCTGGGTCTCAAGCCTTTGGGTTTGGACTGGAATTACATCACTGGTTCTCCTGGGTCTCCAACTTGCAGATGGCAGATCGTGGGACTTCTCAGCCTCTATAAAGTGTGAGCCAATTCTCCTAATCTCCTCCTGTATCCACCTACATCTATCTATCCATTCAACCATCTATTATCTATCATCTCTCTCTATATATTTCCTATTGTTCTGTTTCTCTGGAGAACCCTGACTAATACAGTCCCCAGAGAGTTTCCTGAATGGCATCCCTTCTTGGGTCCAGCAGTGAGCTGTCCTGTGAGGACAGGAGGGGACACACAAAGAGGAGTGAAGGGATTAGGGAAGAAGGGTGCTAGCAGTCATTGAGAATCGTGGTATTAAATGGCATTTCATGTAAATTTTGCCCCTGTGGTCGCATGTACTCGTAACTCGCATCATGTGCTGGAGGCAGTCAGCAAACTGGTGACCTACCGGGCTCTGGAGTCAGAGAGGCCCAGATCCGAGGCTGTTCTGGTATTTGCCAGCTGTGGTGCCTTGAAGAACTAAGACAGCATATGTAAATGCATAGCATAGTTTGCCACACGGTAAATTATTAATAACTGTTGGTTTTTATTAACAACTCTGGAAACAGGTCCTTTTAAACTTCATTCTACAGAAAAGAAAAGTGAATCCCACTGCACAGAGTGTATTGCAGAAAGTGGGTTTGAACCCAGCTCTCTCTAATTTCCAACCACTCAGCAGCTGCCCGGGTCCTCCTCCACGGCCTCCTGGAGACAGCGGGTGTCACAGTGATGGGCCCCAGGACCCTTCTGTCCTGTGGCTCTTGCCTGCCATGGGTCCCCAGAGCGCTCTGCAGCCTGCCAGCATGTGGGAGACAGGAGGGGGCACCCAGCTCTGTTCCTGGTCTCCACCTGGAGGGAGCCCACAGCCCTCTCCCCACTTCCATTGACGAGATCTGCATCGTGCACCACAGGGGGCTGGGCATGAGTCTAGCTGCGCTGAGGAGGGAGGGGGCAGAGGAGAGCACGCATGTACACCAGCCTGGTGGCCACAGAGGTTTGCCTCTCTCACAAGAGGTACGGGAATCCTGAGATGATGTGCAAAAGGGTTTTGTGAACTCTACGGTGTGTGCATGCAGATGTTGCTACTATGTTTAAACGCTGTCCTTGTGACACGGAGCCGGACTGAGGGCTGTAGAGAGCCACGCAGTGATGTGGGAGCACACGAGGGAGGCAGCAGGGTGATGAGGTCTTCTGGAGGTGGTGGACAGAGGGGCAGGCAGGAAGCTGATGGGGACAAGTGGAGGGGGCCACTCCGGGAGACGTGGTGGTAACAAGAGCTGGACCCACAGGACCAGTCCCAGGGGCTCTGAGGTGGGAGGACACGGCCACTCCTGAATGTGGCTACAGCTCCCACACAAGCTCCCCCAGCCTGGACCTCAGGACATCTGGCTTTCCTCTTTGTTCTGCTTCAGAAAGCTCCTAAGTGGCAGCCTGGCCAGGCAGGGATCTCTTTGGAAGAGTGAAGAGGAGAAGAGCTCGCTTGGGACAAGCCAGGGCCTGAAGGAGGAGGGAAGGCGCTGGGAATGAAGGCTGGTTGTGGTGGTTGTGCCCTCTGTCACGAGCTCGACGCAGACGGTTAAGGACGTAGGTTGGACATGCTCAGCTTCGAGGCATGCTGAGGCCTCAGCCACGTGTGTGACGAGTGATCTCAACCTGCGCTCTGGTCTGGCCTCGCGTGGGTCCCTCTGTTGGGTCACCGCCCCAGCTTCTCAAGTGGGAACAACCCACTGCCAAGGGCGCACACAGGCTGCGGGAGGACCCCAGCCTGCCTAAACCGCGGCCTCCCGGCAGCCATGTGGTCAAGGCGGGGCTGATGTTGACCTCGGTAAGGTCATCCAGCCTGACTTGGCTGCTGTGGCCTGAACTTCCTGGGCACACTGCTGACTCACCTGGACCTTCCTGTTGCCTGCAGCCTAGAAGAGGCTGGTATGACCCCCAGGTCCCCTCCCAGCGATAGGAAGGGGGCAAACCCAGAGCATGGCCGGCCTCTAACAAGGGTCAAGAGCCCCAGGCAGAGGAACTCATGCTGGGCATGTGTCCGGGGCTGGCAAACAGAGGTCGGATGAGCTAAAGGCTCTTCCTTCTGCAGAAGCCACTGTGGTCGGTGGTAAGGATGGATGCCATGGAGGAGGACACAGTTTATGCCAGTCCTTGGCCCACTCAGTTCCACTGTGCAGAAGACACCTCGGATCAAGCCCCAAGGAGCTCAATCTTCCTACTTGGGAGCCAGTGAGCACCAAGCCAGAGCTTCTGCCAGGAGACGATTCGCACCAGGAACCCATTCCACCCGCTAAAGACATTTGGCTTTGGGTCTAAGGCCAGTATCCTGAGTCCTGAGCTTCCCTGTGGCCCCTGGGACTCAGCCTTTCTAGACTCCAACAGGGTGGCCAGTCGGGGTGATCTGCTGGCCTGTACCCAGGACTCTGCATGAGGGTCACTCAGCCCTGTGTCAGGGCTGCCCCCCACCTGCTGGGTGCTGCACCAGAAAGTCCTGGTCTGTGCGGTGCTGTGACTGTGGGCACCACCAAGCATAGGCGTTCATTTCAGCCCTGAGCGAGGTGGGTGGGGTCCAAACCGTGAGATACTCTGCCCCACAGGGGCCAAATAATGGTGTGGATGGTGAGGTGGCATCTGACAGTGTCAGGATGCGTTCACACAGGATCCCATTGCCTTTATTTCATGGTTTTCTAGAAATGTGTGCTAAGTTTTATGTGCATCCTAACACGTTTTACAAATTTGAGCAAGAGATAAATTATTACAAAAATTTCTTATTCCCTAGGCTCATATAAACCAATCTGCATTTATGGGTGTCTTAAGAGGTAACATTCTCCCGACTGTTATTACTGGCTGGGCTTAAATTCTATGCAAATTAAATTGCTGAAATGAGGATAAATACAACATAATCAGTAGTAAGATTTATTCTCTGTAACTGTACAGGAAATATTTTAATTTAGAATTTTCCTTAGGTAAACCTGGCTTTTAAGGCATTACATCTGAAATTAATGGTACACTATAGTTTCTTTCTCTCTCTCTCTTTTTCTTACTGATACAGATTTTCTAACAAACCTAATTTTCTGGGTCTATCTTTCTAGGTTTTCTAGACTGGTGACTACTTTCTGGATTCTACTGTCTAGTTTTGAGAATATGCCTCTGATCTAACCCTGGGACAACACTGGCTTGCTCTGACATTAAAGCTGTGGGAAGTGTATTCTGGTTTCGGGAGGCCCGTAGAGGCGTCCTGCCCGTTTGAGACGATTACAGAATGTGGACTGCACAAAACGAGCTCTGTGGCCGAGCCAGGGAAAGGCCCTGTGCAGGAGTCCCCAGGGAAGCTGAAAGCTGGAGTGTCCTATAGATTACAGAGAGGGGGACACTGCTGATCATGGCCGGCCGCGTGCAGCCGGGCCCAAGCTCTCCCGTGGAGCAGAGACATTTCACAGAACTGCAAGGTCGAGGTCGGCCGAGGCGCTCTCTCGCTGAGACGTGTCAAGACTGAAGCAAAACCAACCCTGTGGTCACCTCTGAGCGCAGAGAAACCAAGACCACGGTGCAGATCATACACGTGACCGACCACGTTTCCCGCCTCGTAGGAGTGACAGATACTTCTCCAACAGCGAAAGGGTTACCCTCGCTCCTTCTTCCTGCCTCCCGGCTAAGGTTCCTTATAATTCCAAAACAAAGGATGACCCCCACTTCCTGATGGCAACCAGTCCAGAACAAACACCTGATTCTTTCTGAAGTGACCCAACACAGCCCACATCCTGTCACACCTCCCTCCTCCTTACTGGGATGCCTCGAGAGTCCCCTAGTGTGCGTGTCCATTAGCACAGCCAGCCCACCACCCCAATCTGTCTGCCTGGGGGCACCCAGGAGGGCAACAGTGATGGGTTTTCTGGAAGTTCCTTCAGCTGTTCAGGCTTGGGGCAGCGCTGCACCCCTGGAGACAGGTGGAAGTGGAGGGGCACATTCAGTTGTTGCAATAACTGAGGACAGCTTTGCTTTTGTGGGGAGAGCCAAGGGGTGCGACAACCTTGTGCAACAAAGACCTGTCTTCCCGGCACAGCGGTCCTGCTGAGGAACGCCAGGTCCCTGTGATTCCCGGGAGCCCAGGGGTGCGGCCAGACCTCAAACTCCGGGGCCGTGGAGAACAGTCACCCTTGTGACCAGATAGCTGGGCAGAGACGTCCTCCCGGCTAGGGCAGGTCTGCAGGGCGCTCTTCAGGGACCTGCCTCCCAGAGCGAGGGGGCTCTCGTGCATGTGTGCCACACTCGACAAGTGTGGCCCGAGCTGCAGGAGTGAGAGAGCCACCGGGCTTTGAGACGCTGAGAGAGAGAGGCAAAGCTGCCCCAGCGCTCACTGAGGGCACCTGAGGTGACCACCGGACGCAGTTGGGGCCACCGTCATGACGCTGCACAGGGCCTGTAGCGCGGCGGGGGCTCAGCTCTGCGGGGGTGCCACAAGGGAAGCCTCACCAGGGAGAAGCCAGTTGAGCTGGCACTTGAAGGACATGTTGTCCAGGCAGGAGGAACCAGTGTTAGCAAATAACATACCTATGAAACGTGGTGTGCTGGGGAAACAGAGAGTTGGTACGTTGTGGCAAGAGTCACACTCCTGGGTGTGCAGGAAGGCTGCTAGTGAAAAGCCAGCTTCCAGTGGCCTGTCTCCCTGGCTTGTGGCCCTGCATTACTCCATCCCTGCTGCCTGTCACATCACCTACGATTCCCACCCCCCGCCTCCCCCTCACAGGGCCGTGTTTGCACTGGGACCACTGGGTAGTCCAGGATCACCTCCCATCTCAAGATCCTTGACTTGATCATGTCTGCGCAGGCCTCTTTGCACGAAGGTCATTGTGCCCAGGTTCCAGGGAGTGGACGAGGACTTCTTTGGGATTAACTCCACTGTAACCCTGGAATGCAAAGAGCACACCCCGCTTGTGCACACACAGTGGAAAGACAGCTCCAGCCTCCATTTCCTTCCAACAGCGTCGGTGAAATTGCACTTACACGGAAGAATCACGGAGGTTGTGCCGATGACAGAGCACGGTAGCCGTTTACCGACCTCTTCTCTGCAAGAATCAGAGTGAGGGAGGGAGTGACAGCGCCTCGCGGGAACCAGAGCCTTGAACTCTCCCCAGCGCCTCCGTGTTGCATCTATTGTGCCATTCCTGGCCCAGGGTGGGGGCATCTCACCCTGTCCACATTGTGATGTTGAGGACTCTGTGCTCTGAGAATGTCAGTGCTGTGCTCACAGTCACCACGAGCAACGTGAGACCAGCAGTGAGGGTCCAGCTGTCCAGGGAGGCAGTCGGCATCAAAGTCTTGTACATCTCTCTCAGATTTTTAATTTTCCCTTTCCTGCTATGTGTGATAATGGACAGAATCGGGCTCTGGGCCAGGTAGGACTATCTGTGTCTCTATCCCGTGTCCATCCTGTAAAGTGCGACATGCCCACATTGCAAAATTGGGAGGATTAAAGAAACAATATGTGCAGAGCCCCAGCCGCGGTGCCCCTTGTTCCGTGAGCAGGAGCTGAACCAGCTGCTGTCCCCTTTCCGGCCTCTCAGCCAGTTCCCGGGTGAGGCTGACACCGGTGAGGAATAGTGTTTCCTGGCTGGCATTTCATCTCCACCTGCAGAGTCCTGTCTCTCCCGGCCCAGAATAGCTCAAGTAGGCTGTGACCTCGGCAAGCACCCTTGAGAGGCTCTTGAGGCGCCCTGAGAAATTGCACGTGAGGCTCTCTGCATCTGCGCTGGATCTATTATTCATGCATGCGTGTTTCAGAGAGCACGGTAATTTAGAGTCTCTCGGAGAGCACTCGCTGCAGCACCATAAACCACGTTCCAGGTGCTCCAGGGAAAAATTATCTTTCCCGTGCTTAAGCTGGGGGTCACCCGAGAACTCGCACAGATGGAGCAGAGGGGCCAGGAGGTGGCCAGAGGTGGGCCATGATTTCTGCGCAGAACTTCCAGACCCCCCCGCTGGGCTGCAGGTCCCCTCGAGCCCTGTCTGGGTGAGTGACCATCTGGGGCTTCTCTTCTCATTTGTGACACGAGACCGTGGCTCTAGGTGTCCTTGCAGTCAGGGGCTCATCTTCCCCCAGCTCAACCCTGCTCCTGGCAGGACCCAAGCAAGTAACAGTCCGCCCAGATCACCTCAATCAGCTGACAGAGGCCTGTCCTTGGTGTTTCAGGGACCAGAAGCGGTATATGCACAGCGCCTGCATATGGAGCCAAGGATACATTTCATATGTGTATTTATTTCTGTCTTCATAGCTCTCATTTTAAAAAAGGCATAGCTTCTGTGTCTACAGAGAGTATAATAAATACAGGAGCACAGATTTTCCGGGAAAACAGCACTGGGATGGCAAATTGACAGACACTAATATATACCACTCATTCGGGGGGGGGGGGGTGGGTGGAGATGAAAATACATAAAGATAAGGAAAAACTTGACATCCACTTTTAGATTCTGGAAACAAGATCAGGAAAAAGCATGAAATTTGGGAGGTCAGGGCGGTGCCGATTTCCGATTTCATGTCATTTTTGCTGTGATTATGTGAGGAAGCTGGTGTGGCTGCGTCCGCTCCCTCCTGCGCCAGTGCCGCATCCGCGCTTCTGTTCCCCCAAATCCGATCTTCTCCAGAAAACAAAGAGCATTGCTCCGCACAGAACACGGAGGTCCCACCCCCTGGCACCCTGGCTCCCGTGAGCATTGCCCACCCCTCCTGGGCCCCCCCACAGGCTCTCTGGGACTTCCTCACCTTCAGGCCTGGCCTGGAGAGCCTCCTGTCCGTCCCACTAACCTGGAGTTTCTCCTGAGGCTCACCGTGGTCCACTGATTGCAAGGGCCTCTGAGCAAACGCGGCCCCAGGAGAGAGGAAGGCTGGACCTCAGCCCAAACCTGGGTGGGCACTGACTGCCACTGAAGCGTCCGCCTGAAAATGGTTCATTTCATGTGTGGGTTTCACCTCAATAAAAATAACGATGACCCATCATGTAAAGCAGCTGAAATCTTTAGATCTTTAAAACTACATAGGATCTCAGAGGTCCTCTTCGCCAATTCCTTCATTGTGCAGAAGGGGAAACCAAGGCCCCCCAAGGTCACATGAGGAAAGCCCCTGCTGAAGCCCAGTTCTCTCCACATAAACTCAATGCCCTTTCCAGATGCCCCCACTGAAGGGTCACAGGTAGGATTCCTTCACATTCACCTACTGCTCTGGACAGAGTTGGAATTTGGGAGAGGGTGAAACCTCCAGCAGGGGCTCGGGGCTACCAGGACAGTGACGGTTTGTGCATTTTTTGATGACTTGTCTGCTCGTCCCGGTTGGGGCGGCCAGGGCAGTGGGCACCCAGCACACTGACAGCTGCTGTTCCAGGCAACGTCACCCTGGGATAAAATGCGCTGACCTCTCAGGCCCCTTTACTGTTCACGATTCTGCGATTAATGGGCCTCAGCCATGGGTTGGGTCTCCGTGGGCCCTGCAGCTGCTCCATTGGTCCTTCAGGCTGAGAGTGGGCATCAGCGATCCTGTGTCCCGAGGCCCAGTCCTCCAGGCACAGCCCTGCCCTCCTCTCAGAGGGGAGCCCCTCCCAGCCTCAGTTTACCCAGCGTACCGGGATGCAGAAGGGCCTGCCCAAGCTCCTCAGGGGCAGTGCAGCCCAGAGCAAGGTGAGCGGGGAGGGGGCTCTGTGAGAACAGAGGGACCCTGAGTCCTGCCGGGATGCTTCCAGAGGGGGCCCAGCAAGATCTGATCATCCACTCCCAAGGGAGGGTTAGAGTAGGACTCATGAAGCAACTCAAGGATTAGCTCCTCAGAGGAGCCCACGGGCACCACACATGGAGCCACGGGTGGGCTCTGATGGGGCAGTGGCCTCAGACTTGCTCTTGAGGAGGTCTCCAGCCCCAGGGGAGACCGGATGGGGACGATGGCGAGACTGGAGGCGGGAGACAGATGTGTGAAGCGCGATGGGGGTCGAGAGAAGGGTGGGCTGGGCTAGATGAGGCCGAGGCACCAGGACAGGCTGGTTCGGGAGCTCCTGAGAAGTGGAATCCACAGCCTTGAATGACTGACTGAAGGACGGGGGCGGGGGCCTCTGCCCTGTGCGTCTGAATGTCCCTTTTCCTCACAGGAGTGGGGGACCGATGCACAGGCCCACATCTCAATTCTGATGTGCATGCTCACGGGGGACCCCTGCCCTCCAGTTCAGCACCAGTGACCTGGACCAGGACGGTCTTCAGAGACAACGGTCCCCGGGTCTCCCAGTGTGGGCACGTCTGCTCCCCTTGGGCAAGTCTCTGATTTGCCCTGAAACTCTGATTCTTGTCCATAAACTAGGGATGAGCAGTTCTAAGGGGTGAGGCTGGTGTGCAGGTGGAGTGTCTGGGGATGAGAAGGTTTGGGACTCAGGAGTCACTGCACAGGTGTTAGTTTTACCTCCCACCCTCCATTCCCTAAGTTAACGTTTTTGATCCATGAGCTTCATTTGCATGTTCCACCCACAGCAAATGGTGCCCCCATCTCTTCAAGTTGGTTTTTGTGAAGGAAACACCCCAGGGCGACCCCCAGTGAGTCCCTCTCTTTATAAGTCCTCTCCCTCAGGGCAAGACCTGTAACCCACAGACGTGGCAAAGGTGACGGGACTGTGTTGTTGCCTATGGCAAAGAGAAAGGAATGTTTTCAAATGTAATAAGGTCCCTAATCAGTTTGACTTTAAGTAAATTGAAAAGACGATTAGCCTGGGTGGGCCTGGCCTAATCAAGAGACCCCTTTCAAAGGGGGCGTGGGCCTCCCTGAGTTCAAAGACAGGAAGCTGCAGAGTCATCTGATGGCCTTGAAGAAGTGAGCTGCCGTACTGTGAGGGGCCATGTGGCAGGGAACTGCAGGTGGCCTCTGGGAACTGAGGGCAACCCCCAGCTGACAGGGAGAAAATGGGACCTCAGGTCCACAGTCTGAATAAGGAGCTGATTTCTGATGACAACTGTGTGCACTTGTAGGAGACCCAGAATCCAGAAAGGGACACATTCCAGTCCAAACCATGGCTGCAGCCTTGGGGGACCAAACAGAGGCCCCGACTCCTAACCCTTGGACACTAGCAGATAATCAATGCAAGTTGTTTAAGCTGCTAAGTTTGTGGTAACTTGTTGCACAGCAATTGGTGGCCTGTCCACTTTTAAAGCACATTTCTGCTTTGTAATATTCATTATTCATTGTCCTGACAATCAGAGTCCTAACAAGTGAGTCCACTCGCTCCTTCTTGAATTTCATGGATAAATATGGTTAGAAAAAACAGACCGGCATTGCTCTTTCTTAGTCTTACCTCTAAAAATAGGCCAAAGACCACAAACCCTGACCTACTCATCTAAGACCATGCCCATGGATCACAGAATTCTCTTTCAGTCTCAATGGAGACGTAAAAACTCTATTTAGGGGGACTGGCAGATCTGAAGACTTCCTTGAAGTTAGAATATTAATTTTTATTGCAAAATAAATGTAACAACATCTTGCAAGTCCTAATTTTTACATTTTATTGGGATAGAAAAGGCTTCTCTGAAAGCAAAGATTTGGGACAGAAGATTAAAAAACACTAACAAATGCGACTGTAAATAAATACTAGGATCAGTAGTCACAAAATAGATGGAGGCTGCATACAGATGAGAAGATATTGGTTATTGACAGGTGGAGATGCAGGGAAGGTGGTGGGGTAGGAGAAACACAGGGAGGAAGAGTGCAGAAGAGAGGAGATGGCCATGCGTGCCGGTGCCAGGGAGTCACCGGGGAGGAGGAGGGACCAGAGAGTGGCATCAAGGGTAGAGGGCCAGGCACAGAGGGGGCACTTGTAAAAGAAAGATAACATGATAAAAACTATCCTTTAAGAAAAGAAATTGACAGACGTGTGGGTGAACAGAGAGAAAGAGAAGTGAAGACAGAGGAGCTGTGTGTCTGGGTTGGAGGTAACGCAGTCTGAGCTCGGGGAGCACGGCTGCATGAGGCCGGTCGGGCACCGAACATCCCGACAATCCTGCTGAACCCAAACTCCAGACCCTGCGGTGTAGGAGGCATGGCTGTCGGCCATTCAGAGATCGTGCTTCACCCGTCGTTTCTCAGAGAGGCACTAGACAGCCCGATGGGTTCTCCCCAAAGTCCTGCAGCAGACCAGTGGCCACGTCAGGACTGGCCGAAGAACCAAAGGTCGAAGGGCACCTGAAAGTTGCTCTACCCGAAGGTGCCTTCAAGGCCCTTCTACAACGTCGCGGGGTCAACAGTGCTGACGATGACTAGGAAAATTTCCTTTGTGAAGAGACGACACCAAATTCTTGACGAGATTTCTGTTTATCTCTTTACCTGTCCTGAGCACGTCCTACAGTGGATGCTCTGCCTCCTCTGAGGGCGACCTCAGAGGGTCTGCTCAGAACGGCCTGGGCAGACAGTAAGTTCCTGGTGAACCTTTGCTCATGGGCTGGGCCTCTCAGGATGGTTTATCAAAACCTCAGGAACTCTCCTTCTGGCTCTTCATCAAAGGCTGACGAAAGGGAGTCTATTTGCATGTTAAGATGGGGAAAAAGAACAACCATTTTAAAAGATAAGAGTTGGAATATATAAGCCTTTACAAGCTGTTATTTCTTTCACGGAGAGAAAATAAAAATGGGAGATAGTAAGGAGAGGCAGTGGTGTTGCAGATAACATCAGTTAGAGGGTTTTGAAACCTGGTATAATTCATCATTCTGTAAGATGCTTTGGTCTGCAAGATCAAAAGCAACTGACGTTATCTATCCACATCCAGCCAATTGAATTGCCTCTTCAGAATCCCAGACAAACATTTCATTAGTTACCATTCACCAGTAAATTGGGATGAAACGCCAAAACACTTCTTTAAAAAAGCTGGATTGCATTCCTACATATGGTGCTTTAAAAAATAATCATTTATATTGCACTTTTCTTTCAAGTGTTCAAACTATGCTGCTTTCCAAATATTTGCATAGTCTTCATGACCCTCTTTTTCAGTCACAAGTACTATTCTTTTCGTTGCTAAGGGCTGGGGGTGGAGATACAAACTATTCCAACACATGAAGTCAGTCTGAATTTAGCCAGGAAAACCATGATTTCATGAAAAAAACTGTTGAATTCAGTCAAGCTACTAGTGTGCTACTTTTGCCTCAAGTTGGTAGGTGTTTGACCAAGAAGACTGAATAAGCTCCGACCAAAACCTCAAAGTAGGTTAGGCAGGTGGGTTTCATTTCATATGAACACCCAGGGCTGTGCCTTGAGGAAAGTCCTGGTGCTGCATCGTGGATCCAAGGGATAGAGCAATGGTCAGTCAGGAATGTTGCCCGTGGATGGCGGTGGCAGCTGGTAGAGACCAGCCTCACAGCTTCCGTCTTAACTGGAAACAAGATGGAGGAGATGCAGCCATCAGATTTCCCAGATTGGCTACGAATGGCTTTCTCTGAACTTCATCATCATAAAACCAAACTGAGGATTTCTGTTTGTAGCAAAGATGGCGAAGCTACCCCAGACCACTGCTTCATCGAGAACAAGTGGAAAAGTCAGACCGTAAAAGAGTCAGTTGGAAGATGTCAGAGAGCTGCCTGTGCAGCCAAGACTTGAGGCTTGAGGACCCCAGAGTGGGGAGAGAGTCTGAGGAACCTGCATGATGAGGCCTGCCCTGGAGTCTGTGGAGCAGCAGTGATTCTGCAGGTCTCACGAGTGGGTGGGACTTTCAGGGACTCAGGGAACCAGATCCCAGAGAAAAGGCAGGTGCAGAATTCTATAAACTTGTGGGTCCCCTTGAAGGCAGGTGCCACATTCTTGGGGCAAACAGGAAAAGATGCTAAGAAGCCAAGCACCAAGCCTTGAGATTTTGGTTTACAACAGTGGAATTCTTGGTTTCATGGGGCAGAACTGAAGTTTAAGAGGTAGACGGATATTAGTAAATAGACTAGGGTTTCAGCTGGAAACTTTGGGGGTCATCCTAGAAGACAAGAAAACCAGAGGAATATGGAGCCTCACAAAACTGCTTCAACAAACAAACAAGCAGCCCTGTATCCTAGTCACACGTGATTAGAGCAAGGACCGCTGCCCCCAGTTTGGGTGCCAGAGGAAAGAGGCACCCTCTGGAAGAAGACAACATCATCCAGAGCCTCTACAAGTGTTCATACAAAGTGTGCAGCATTTCATAGAAGCTTACCAGGTGTAACCGAAAAAAGAGAAAAGGAATAGGAAAAGAACCCCAGACAGTCCACTTGTTGGAATTATAATACGTGGATTTTAAAGCAGCTCTGATTAACATGTTGAAGCAAAAATGACAAATGTAATCAGAAAATCCAAATCCATAGAAAAGAGTCAATCATTTTTGCAGTAAAAATTTCAATAATTGAAACTAAGAATCAATTAAGTAATAGTTGAGTTTAAAACATGGAAGAGAGGATCAGATTATCGGACAATGGATTAGTAGAAAATATCCAGGCTTAAGCAGAGAGAAGGAAAACACAGAAAATATCACGGGAGACAGATGGAGCATGGGGAAAGTTTAACCTCGTAACTGGAGTCCCAGGAGGAGAAGTGAGAGAGAATGGGGAAAAAGGAGTATGTAAAGAGATAATGCTGAGAATTTCCAAAACTGACAATCAAACGCAAGTCACAGACACAAAGACTTCTGTGGATCCCATGCATGCTGGACATCAAGTTAACCACACCTGACACATCCTTACAAAATTGCTGAAATCCAAAGACAAATAAAAATCTCAGTAGCAGGCAGAGGGAAAGTAACCATTACATCAAAGGAGGAACAGAAATCCTAATAGTTGACGTTTCCACAGCAGTGATGGGCGTGCAGACGACAGAATGATGCCTTCAAAGTGCGGAAAGGAAAGAACTGGAGGCCGGGGCTGTGTCTAGAGAAAATGTCCGTCACAAGTGCATTTCCATCGTAAGCAAAAGCAGATTTGTTGCCAGTAAGTACACAGAAAAAGAAATAGTAAGGAGGATTCCTTAGGAAGGAATAAAATGATTCCAGAGAGAAACACAGAGATCCGGTAAAGAATAAAGGCGAGAGAAAAGAGAAATGGGAAATATGCAGGTAAATGTGAACCGACGTGCACTGTGCAACAGCAGTGATATCTGATGTGTCTGTGATGTGTGGAGATTGAAAATGCAGAGCAACAATAGAGATGGACAACTGACTCTCTCCTAAGGTTACATAACAGCTGAGGAGTGGCACTCTGAGTAGTAATCTCCATCAGAGTGTTGTGAGTCAAGGATACATATTATAATCTTGAGTTTATAACCCTAACCCCTTAAAGAAGAAGGGAGGTTTGGGAAATTAATAAGATGATACTGGTAAAAATTTTTTTATATGTTGGTTAAATCAAAAGAAAGTAACGCTGGGGAAAAGAAACATGAACTTTTTTTTTTTCAGGGAAAGATTAGCACTGAGCTAAGATCTGTTGCCAATCTTCCTCTTTTTTCTTTTTTCCTCCCCAAAGCCTCAGTGCATGGTTGTATATCCTACCCTTCTAGTTCTTGCATGTGAGCCGCCGCCACAGCATGGCAGCTGACAGACAGGTGGTATGGTTCAGCAACCGGGAAACGAACCCGACCGCCAAAGCGGTGAGAGTGCTGAACTTTAACCGCCAGGCCGTCAGGGCTGGCTCAGAAACAGGGACGTTTTACACAGTGATTCCACTCCTGAGTATATGCTCCAGGGAAACGTGCACGTGTGTGAGCCAAGAGACACCCACAAAAGTGTTCACAGCAGCATTATTCATAATAACCCAAACCGGAAACAGTCCATCAAGAGTAGAGTGGACAAAAATTGTGGCGTATTTGTGTAACTGAATACAATGAATAATAACAAAGTTTTGCCACATGCAAGAACATCACAAACCTGATGGTGTGAAAGAAACCAGGCACAAGAGCACGAAACTAACGTATGGGGGTGGATGTCAGAATGGTGCCCTCTTGATGGCGTGTTGATGTGAAGGGTTATATGGAGGTTTCTTGGTATTTTTCTATATCTTGAACTGGGTGGTGGTTACACGGTGTGTTCACTTTGCAAAAACTCATCAAGCTGTTTATTTATAATTTGTGTACTTTTTCGTCTATGTTATCCTTCGATAACATAGATAAACAATAAAAAACAAAGTGGATCTCCTCCTCTCATTGTGCAGCTCAGTGGCCTTAACACCCAACTCAGTTCGCACAGGTGAGACTCACACACAAGATTCCTGCCCCAGGAATCCTGCAAACCAGAACTCCTGTTTTCATGTGCTCCACACTGGGGTGACTTCTGTACTGGACTCATTTTAAACTTGAAGCCTGGACAATTTTGTTTGGTTCTCAATTCCAAAACATCTCTGAATGTTGACTTTCAGATAAATCTTGATTCCAGAGTCTACAGCCCACGAACAAACCCCAACCCAACCCCACATACAGCCCCGACTATAAGAACCTCAGCTTCAGTATGACTCCCTAAGTTCCCACTTGTGCAGTGCGGCATTCAGACCATCTTCCCTACTTTCATTCAGTGGTGTTGTGACAACAGCCCAGAATCACCATGGAAGGGCATGTCCTTGAGCTTACCTCCTGCATATCACCATTATTCAATAAGAAATTGTTAACTGCTAACACAGGTGAGTAATTCTCTTTTCTTGTCCCTGAGGATATTATAGTCAATTTTGGACACGGACAGGCAAAATACAGCAGGAGAAGTGTTAACAACAGCACACTAGGAGAGGAAAGAGAAGAGCCCTCTAACCAGAGATGACTTCCGGGAGTATGATGATTGAGCTGAGTCTCACAGAATAAGAAAGTGTTTTCCAGGGAAAGAGTAGGTGAAAAGAATATCAGGCAGAGAGAAATGCAAGAGCTAAAATTGGCATGAAACAGATTAATTTCTTGTGGGGACTTTCTGCCCCTTTATTTCTGGAGGCAAACAATGGTGACCTATGCTACAGCTTTGCCAAATCCAACCAACCACCCAACAAAACCAGCAAAAATGTGTCTCACTGGGGCCCATAGGATGACTCAAAGGACTCCCACAGGTTTGTGAAGATTTTCATTGGCCTCAGCTTTCCTGTAGGATTAATTACCTTTTTGTCTGTTTTGACATCACTGACAGGACTGGAGAACTGACCCAGGGTACCCGAGGACCCGCTGCTCTACCACCCTCTAGGTACCAGTGTTTATAGTGGTGCTGCTGATGGTGTGACAACTGGATCTCCACAAAAATTAATGTGTGTGTATATTACATGCACATAGTTTATTAAAATTATAATGATGTAAAGGTTATATTACACAATATTTACAAATAACAATAAATACATAATACTCTACAATCAATTGTGTATAGAAAAATTGACTCTCACAAAATGCTTTTGTTCATTTTTTCAAAGTTCTTGAACCATAGTCAAACTATAGTTTGCCATTTACAGGTAAATGTGATTGCAACATGGCTGGTGGTTGATATTTTCATTTATGTAACAGAGTAAGATGAAAGTGAAACACTGGCTATGTATGTTAGAACTTCACTCCTCTGTCAATGAGTTGTGTGACTTTGCTGAATCAGACAATAGTTTTTGGATACTAGAAGAATAGTTTCTCAATTTTCTGCACTTTTCACAATGCAATGGCTGCAGACATAATCCACATTTGAGTTTAATCTGCATTACTAGTATTTTTCACCATCTTAAGTCTAGACAATCAACGAAACAGTGCATCAAGCTCTGATTCACAGTGTGCACCAATTTCCACAGGGAAATCACTCCCACTGCGGTCAATTTCAGGTGTCAACATAGTGTCCCTGAACGTGAAGTTGCAGACGGTATGCAGCAGCACATCGCAATACCTGGTATTTCCCCATACAGATGTAGCAGATGTAAACAACCCCAGGGGAGTAGACAAGAGCAAAATTTAGTAAAATAACTAGGAAGTAATAAGTTTTGAGAATTTATTATTTTTTCTTATTTTTGTTTTAAATATAATTATTTGATTCCAGGTTTCTATAATTTAATTTCTAATGTCTGTATTTGATAATGGGTTCATGAAATTCCTAAAAACAACCATCAGTTTTCATGAGCTGGTATAAACCACCTCCAGCACCCCACTGTTGGAGATCTTGGTCAAGATGCTCAGATCTCCCTCACCACCACCTGCTGAGCTGTTTACTTGTCCCCACTTTATAGATGAGCAAGGGCTCACAGCTCTAATCAAGAGATTTGCAAACATCACATGGCATTTAGCAGGGGGCAGCTTTCTAACACCTACCCATTTCTGTCTCTTTAACATTATTTTACAGACATAGGAAAAAGATGGGGACTCTAAATGTTGGCCCACGGAAGTTCACGACTCCAGCAACATCTGTACAAACTACATGTGAATCACTACTAGACGAGGCATCTGCTTTACCTGTGTGTTCAGAGGTGCGATGTTTTGGCACTTTTGCTCCGTGAAACATCATTTCAATCTTCCTGATTTTAATGTATATAAATTCCTGAGCACAACAACTTTCAAACACTTCCACTTCATTGTATAATTTCCTCAGCAACAAGAAAAACACACACACGTATGACACAGACACAGACACGTGAATGAACAAGGGATGCACGACCTATGTGCCTTGTGGCTGGGTGTGCCTCCACACGAGGAACCTTTGCAGAGAACAAGGGAACGCTCAAACAGCTCCCTAGGGCAGCCTGGCCCTGGGGCGGTGTCACCCTGACTGGACACACATCCGTCCTCCCTACTTGCCTTCAGAAGCAACCAGCCTCGGGAGCATCGGGAGTCACAGAGCCTCTGGTCCAGTGACTCAGGGTGACTCCTGGGTGGCTGGGTGCTCCCCTCCCTGGCAGAGGCCAGCAGTCCCCGTGGGAGAAGGGGTGCCTGCAATCACTGCAACTGAGTGACCAATTGTGAGCCCAGCTGTAGGGTTTATGTCCTTCATTTCTGTTGAAAAGGACAGCTGACCAAAACAACAACAAGATGATGTCATAAAAGTTTCCAGGCAGTTTCTGCAATTCCAGCAGGTGAATCCTACAGGCTTCCCAAGTGGGGTGACCAAATTTTCGGGAAGGCAGAGGGCTGGACTATGAGAGGACAGACGGGCTTCAGTTTCTCACTGGACACTGGATGTGTTCCTTCACCTAGTTTATCCTGGCGAACTCACGTGTTAAATCTGCTGGGAGTTGTAGAGTTTAATGAAGATAATGTACTTAACGTACCTGGCACACAGTAGACGTTCAGTGAGAAAATTCCCCCTCTGCCCTGGGGACAATTTAAGTGCCATGGCATCCACTCACAGGGAGGCACTTACCAGAATGTACCTTGTCCCTGTGTGTCCACCTTTCCACCAGACTGAGTTTCTCATAGACAAATACCTCCCCTTACTCATCAGTACTTCTGGGATCTAGCTTATTGCTTGGCACAGATAACTTCTCCAACAAATCAAAAAACAAACAAATTTTTGAAAATAGTGCCATTGCATATTGTAGCTGTATATTATGTTCATGGTATATCTGTAAGTACAAAAATTGTAATTATTCAACCAGTTCCTCACTGAAGGACATTTAAGTTGTTTCCAATTTTTCACAATTACGAACATCAATTTTACAGTATTCTTGTGGGAGAATACTGAATCTCTTGTTTTATATTTGTACATGGGTCAATTTGTAGAAGTAGAATTCATGAGCCAAAGCATAAATACATTTTAAGACTTTTGATACCTGTTGCATAACTGGCCTCTAAAAATTTTTGGATATTTGCTTTTAAATGTGGCTGTTCATTAATTTAAACATTTTAAGCCATTTTCTCCTACTTATTTTTAAATTTAGGACCACTCTTAAAATGTACTAAATTGTTACATAAATTCGTTCTGTTCTTGTACTTTCAATCCTTTCCCATTATCAGACCACTTTTTTTTTTTTAACTCTAGTAAGGCACTCTTTTAATTATTGTAGCTTCATCCAGTTTTTCTAATGGTTAGGAAAAATATTTCCTACTATATTTCCACTTAAATTATTTACTTTTAATGAACTTTAGAAATATTTTGAATTTTTTTGATCTAGTTGAAACTTTTCACTAAAGATATTTGAATTTATAAATTAATTTGGAGAGGAATAGCGTTTTTACAGTGCTTTCTGTTCCTGGTACAGAACCTCAGACCATGCTTCCTGTTAGTCAGTGTCCTTTTATCTTAGTTCCATTCAGCAGTTGTCTTCCTGCAGGGTCTGCTCTCGCTAATTCTCTTCTTGTGGATTCTATGTGTCAGCCCAATTTTCCATCCGAGATCATTTTCTCCACCTGAAACATCTGTATAATTTCTTCTCGTGTGGCTCTGCTGGCAGTGGATTCTTTCACCTTTTCTTTATGTGAAACGTCTTTTTCTCATCTTCACTAAAAAGGACACTTTTATTTGATACTGAGTTTTAGATTTGTGGGTTGGTTTTCCCAGGTGCTGTAAAGATGCTGTTCCAGAGTTTTGTGGCTTTCTTGGATTCTCTTGAGACATCTGTTCTCTTTTTTTATAATTGCTCCTCTAAAATGTGACTTATTTTCTGGCTGCTTTTAAGATGTTCTAATTATTATTGGTTTTCAGAAATTTGAATATGATGTTCTTTGTGTGGCTTTCTTGGTGTTTATCCTGCTTGGTGATTCACTGAGCCTCTTGTATATGTGGGTTTACAGTTTCTGTCAAGTTTATAACATTTCTGGCCATAATTTCTTCAAATAATTTACCTATCCTTCCTCTAACCCCTCTCCTCTTTTTCAGCTTTTCTTTTTCTCTCTAGACTTCATTTGGATCAATTCTATCTTATGTTTTAAATTAATTACTCTTTCCTTCCACAGTGTCTAATCTTCTGTTAATCTCAGGCTGTGTTTTGTTGTTATTAATCAGACTGTGGGGCTTGGGCCTTGCTTGCTCAGCAGAAACCCACAAACCCTTGCAACCATGTGTCATTCTGGCCTCCTTCTGGGCAGGATGCCCAGCTACTGGGATTTGTAACAATCCAGGGCCTTGCCAGCCCAGATCGTACCTTATCTCACCTAAAGAACATTGCTTCTTAAAGGGACACAGAGCCCCTCCATGTGAGCTACTGTTCCTGGGAAGGCTGGTCATATCAAGGACAGCCTCTTGGCAAGCATATAGGCTTTGTGTCCCCTGCCGATATAAGAAAACCCTACCTCCCCGCAGTAGCAGGTGCACATTGCTCTCCAGCCGGCCGCCGCTGGACCTTCCTGGAAGTAACTCCCAATAAACCTCTATGTCTCGTTCGCCATCTCTGGGTCTTTTCTTTGGTCTCTCCACAACCTACCGTACTGCCTCCCAACCTGGGCGTGCGGCCAGACACAGACATAGTCCTTTTCATCTGAGGAAATTCTATTTGGTAATTTTTTACTTTAATTTTTCTATTATGGAAAAATATACATAACATAAAATTTATGATTTTAATCATTTTTAGGTGTACAGTTTGGTGGCAATAAGTTCATTCATATTGTTGTGCGACCATCACCACCAACCATCTCCAGAACTTTTTCATATTGCAAAACTGAAACTCTGCCCCCACTAAACACTGACTCTCCATTCCCCCCTTTGAGCCCCTGGCACATAGCCTTCTACTCCTTGTCTCTGAATTTGACTACTCTAGGTACCTCACATAAGTATAATCACACGGTATTTGTCCATTTGTGTCTGGCTTATTTCTCTTAGCCTAACGTCTTTGATTACTCACCCACGTTGTAGCATGTGTCAGAATTTCCTTCCTTTTTAAGGCTGAATAATCCATTGTTCCATTCCATTCATCTGCAGATGGACACTTGGGTTGCTTCCACCTTTCGGCTATTGTGAATAATGCCACAATAAACATGGGTGTACAAATATCTGTTTGAGTCCCTGCTTTCAGTTCTTTTAGGTATATACCCAGGAGAGGAATTGCAGGATTATATTGTAATTCTATGTTTAATTTTTTGAGGAATTGCTATACTATTTTCCACAGTGGCTGCACCATTTTACATTCCCGACAACAATACACAAGGGTTCCAATTTCCCCACATCCTTCATGACACTTGTGATTTTCTGTTTTGTTTTGTGGGGTTTTTTTTAATGTAAAAGTGCTTCTAATGGGTGTGAAGTGGTATCTCATTGTGGTTTTGATTTGTGTTTCTCTAATGATCAGTATACTGAGTGTCTGTTCGTGTGCTTACTGGCCATTTGTATATTTTCTTTAGAGAAATGTCTATCCAAGTCTTTTGCCCATTTTTGAATCTGGTTTCGTTGCTGTTGAGTTATAAAGTTCTTCATATATTCTCGATATTCATCTATTATCACATATATGATTTGCAAATATTTTCTCCCATTCCATCAGTTGCCCTTTCACCTTATTGATAGTGTCCTTTGGTGCACAGAGGGTTATTTTTTATGGCTAATATTTCTTCCCTCATATTTTCATGTTTTCATTCAAATACTGGAACATATTTATAATGTTTATAATAGCTGTTTTAATGTCTGTGTCTGCTAACTTCATCATATCTGTTATTTCTATTTTTGTTGACTCGTTTTCCTCCTGGATCTGCTTAATAATCTGTAGTAACTCTACCTGACCAGGACATTTGATTGGCTTCCTGACACTGTGAACACACATTTTTGAGCCTTGGGCTTGGTTTTCTTCCTTTAAAGAATGTCGAGGTTCGGCTTAGCAGGCGGTTGGGTTCCCTGTGGTCATGTCAGTCCACTCGGGGTGTTGGTAAGTTTTACTGTGATGGCATGGAGCACCCTTTATTCTAGGTCTAATTTCATCAAGTTGGGGGAAAGATTTGACCCTTCTAGCGTTTTCACCGATTACTGGAGTCTGAATGTTTGTGTCCCCCTAAAACCCGTATGTTGAAATCCTAACCCTGATGGGATGGGACCCAGAAGCAGGACCTTAGGTTGTGAGAGCGGAGCCCTCGGGAATGAGAGTTGTGCTCTTACGAAAGGGCCCCGGAGAGCCCCCTTGCCCCTTTCATCACGGGAGACCACAGTGAGAAGTCTGCACTCCGCAGCCCGTAGGAGGCCCTGCTGCGTCTGCTGGAGCCTTGATCTCGGACGTCCAGCCTCCGGAGTGATGGGGAACAGGCCTCTGTTGTTCATATGCCACCCGGCCTGTGGTATTTTGTTGCAGCCGCTGGAACAGACCAAGACACTGACCGTCCCCATAGTTACATGGCTCTCTGTGCCGGGTCCAGGCAAGACTCAGACGTCTCCTCTCCCTGTCTGAGCCGTGGGACTTGCTTGTGGTCTTGCCTCGCCTCGTGGAGTTCCCCCCAGCACGTGCAGGGAAGCGTTTAGCAAAGACTTCAAGGGCCTGTGCGTACTTCTGGAGCTCTCTCTGAATTGTCCTCTCTTTGTGTACCATGCCCAGCCATCTCCAGCTGCCTCCACCTCCCTGACCATCAAGCTCTGTGTCCTCAGCTCAGTGAGACCACTGCCCTCTCTGGGACCACAGTCTAAAATGTGTTCCGAGGCAGAAACCAGGCAACAGTGTGTGTGTGTGTGTGTGTGTGTGTGTGTGTGTGTGTGACTTTGGTGCTATGTGCCTGTGCGTAACTGCGTCAAGGGTGGGATGCAGCTGAAACCATCAGGACTGATGACATGCACGAGCGTGTGCACCCCTCACCTGTTCTACGTGCTCACTCTTTGCCAGATGGCACTTTAGTGCTTTCCGCTAATCACCTCATTAATAACCACCCTATGATGCAGGTGCTACTGTTATCTCCATGTTATTGATGAGGAAGCCTTGGGGAGAGACTAGCCCCTCTCCATGGATAAATCACCTTCCTTTTGAACTCCAGGACAATGAAACCGTCACCTACAGATGATGGGGACTTGGGTCCCAGACACCCCACAGGCACCTCCACATAGCCAGAGACACACTGTGCAGAAAGAGGGAGGAAAGTGAAGAAAAGGAAAGAAGAAACAAAAGGCAAAGGAGAAAGGATCAGAAAAATTAGCCTATCACACAACATATGCCTTGAATTCTACACGTAACTTCTTTCAACAAAAGGGTTTTGCAGCTAAAATACACTTGAAAACTTTTTCGTCAATCTTCCCATCTGCTATGTACTGAGTTGTGCCCCCATTTGTGTGTTGGAGCTCTCACCCATACAATGGTATGTGGTGGTGGGCCTTAGGGAGGGAATAGGGGTTAGATGAGGTGGTGAGGGAGGGGACCTATGATGGATTGGTGTCCTTCTAAGAAGAGGAAGAGACCTCAGAGTGCTCTCTCTCTGCCACGCGAGGACATGGCAAGAAGACATCTGTCTGCAAACCGGGGAGAGAACCTGACCAGCTGGCATCTTGATCTTGGACTTTCCGCCTCCAGAAGTGTGAGAAAGTAAATATCTGTTGTTAAAGCCATCCGGTTTGTGGTACTTTGTTACGGCAGCCTGAGACGACTAAGAGGCCATCTTACAGAGGAGAAACTGAGGCTCATAGGAGGAAGTGTCTCTCAGGACCACCCACATGATTTGAGGAGACCAGCGCAAAAAAAAAAAATTGTTCAAAAATTATTAAGAATTTTAAGATAATGAGAGCAGAGCATTAGGCCAAGCATGAGGCCCTTCTGAGTACGGGGCCCTGTGTGACCACCTAGGCCACATGCCCCCCAAGCTGCCCGGGTGTCTGGCACAGGGACACAGCCCAGGCTCTGATGGCAGTGAAGTAGACCTGCTCTGTCATTGACTGTCTACTCCCTGCCTCTCAACGTAATAAGGCTTAACTTGGAGTTCATGCAAGACTTTATGGCCTCTAAGTTTCGCTGTTCTCGGTCTTCTGTCCTTGCACACAGACTAGAGTCGAGGACAAGAACATAACCCCTCAGGGAGGAGCCCACAGGAGCACAGCTTAGTAAGCGCAGCACGTGTCCCTGCTGGATGCTGGGAGCAGCGAGGAAGAGCAGGTTGACCTTGTCCTGCTGTTGGCAGCAAGTGAGGTGCCGAGCTCCTCCAGGTAACTCCCAGCTGTGCAGAGCCTCAGCTGTCCTGGACAGGCAGCTGGAGGCTGTCTCTGGGTTACAGTGGGTCCTGGAAGGCATAGCCTTCCTGACTAGGACAGGCTCCATGTGCTGGATGGCCTCTGGGGTCTTCTGCTGGGCTGGGAGAGAGCTGAGCCCCAGCTGAGCTGCTGTCAGGCAAGGAGAGGGAATCCTCAGCAGGCGGGGGCCAGGCAGGGCGTGCAGCCTCAGTGGCCAGACTATCCTGACAGTCAGGCCTGGGGGAGATGCAGTCACAGCAGCCTCTGTGGGCCAGGAGCCTAAGAATACTCTCGTATAAAAAATGTCACCAGCCTGAAGGCGTTCTCTGCAGGGGGAAGTGTACACAGCACACACGTTTGCTCTTGAGCACTTGCTCTCACACATTTGCATTCAGATGCACAGAATTGCAGAAGCCTATGCACAAGTCCCACATTAAAGGCATCCAGTTTGAAATGATATCGAGCTAGTTGTCCTTGATGCAAAATGAACACAATTTGTGACTCCCCCTAAAACAAGGACTGACTGCCATAGACATGGCGACATTATATGAGAACTCCCTCTTGCTATAAGGCTGATGGAGCCATATTGCAAAATGTCTGCTTTGCTCTCTTTAAAATGGTCAGAGGACCTTCTTCCCTACAGCACTACCTGCTCCCTGCTTCGTAACATGGAAGTCGGTATGTACCGGCGAGAGAAGCAGGCAGCTTCTCTGTTGCAGCCATGCTGCTCTTTTGGTAGCCAGCACGCAGTCTTGCCCCTCGTAGGGCTCCACTGCACCATCAGGGGCTCTGTGTCCAGGCACAGAACACAACCGGTAAATACAGGTGTGGCTCCAGGTGGCCCGCTGCATGCTGGGGATTGTAGTTCCATGACATTCTATCACGGGCAGGAGAAGCCCTGGAGCAATGCACGCTGGGGATTGTAGTTCCACGACCCTCTATGTGAACAAAAGTGGCCCTGGAGCAGTGCATGCTGGGGACTGTAGTCTTCCATGGGCACCACTTTTCAATAAGCCCGAGAGAAGTGTGGGGCTGGGGGAGAGGCCCCCTCAGTCCTGCAGAGCTACCAAAGCTAGAACTTGAGCCTGATGATATCTATCCCTGCTCTCTGGCAGCAGATCTGGGGAGGTGATTTGATGGGCCCTTGAGAGAGCAGGGTGGAGCCAAGGTTAATCCACATAATCGCGTAGCAGAGGCAAACACTGAGCCTAGACAGCTGGGTTCTCCGTGGGGAAGAATGAACCCCAAATAAGAAATAAATAGAAGGAAAATAAGAAGAATAAAAGAGCCAGCATGAGACCTAAGATGTTACTGAGCAGAGAAGGGTGTTCATCAAGCTGGAGACAGGGGACAGCTGACCTCTGGAGACTGTTGACTTCTGAACCTGAGATAAAGACATTTAGCTGACAGAGGATCATTCTCAATAAACATTACCTGTGAGAAGCAGGGGCGGAATTCCCTGCTGATTGTATGAATAGAAATAATGCCTAGCCCATACTGAGTATCTATGGCAGGTAATTTCCCAAGTACTAGACACCCGTTAACTCATACAATACTCACACACCACCTTGTGAGGCAGGTGCTGTTATGTTCCCCGTGATGTAGATGACGAAGCTACAGAACAGAGAGGGGAAGTGGCTTCCCCAGGCTTTAGGGCTCAAGAGAAGCATGGATTTGAATCCAGACCATCTCCTGGGCCCATGCTCCTAACACAAGACTAGATGGATGAACAGTCAATAAACCAAGACGAGAATAGAACCAGTAGAGCGAGGAACGGCTACAATGAAGCAAAAATTTGAACAGAATTAAAATCTGCATTTAAAGTGGTGAGAAGAAAAATCAACTTCCAGATGATGAATAAAATTATTTCTTAAGAAAGGGAGGACAAATTTCTTTAAGTGGATACAAGAAATCCTTCTGGAATGGACTTTCCAGAAGATAGAATTTGCTACCAGTTTCCGAAGTCCAGTTAAGTATCATTTAAAAATATCTATCCTTGGAAACTTTCCTGGAGGAAGAATATGACAAGACACTAAGTTAATGACCTCTCTGGTGTGAGATCAATACCCCTTATCTATTTCAATTGATATTTTAATTCTTTTGTGTCTTTGAATTTTTAACATCTTATAGGGTCTGTGTTTCTTTTAAAAATAAAGGAATGCCCATTAAAAAGACCACTGGTTTATGAACAGTTGAGCAGAAGTCCCTGGTGTCAGCTTCCTGTCCTTCCCTCTGTCTTCTCTTGGGGCCTGGTTGTAATTCTCATCCTTGTCAGGAACCAGTCCCTGATGTGGAGTTGGCTCTGATCCTGTCAGATGCCTTTGGGGCCATAGAAATACCCCTGGCTTGTGGGAGAGGCAGCCTGTGGAGCCGAGACCACAGAGGGTGGGGTGCTGTTGCCAAGGTGGTGTTGCCAAGGGGTCCAGGGGAGAGAGAGTGGGAGACAGGCTGGGAAGTGTCCCAGGACAGAGCAGTTGGCAGGATTAGCACTGTTGACAGAACTCAGAAGTATCCCAGGTTCTGTGAAGGATGCAAAGGAAATACTAGGTGTCTGTCTTCGAGCACTGCCTGCCGGAAGAGAGGATTAGAAGGCACAACCTGAAGCAGAGAGGAGGTGCAATGGTTTGCGTAGGCTTTTGGCTGTGGGCTGGGGTTTGCTAGTGACAAGGAGAGCTTTGAGGTCTCTCTCAGAACTGGGTAAGTGGCCGATACCCAGCCCCTCTCATCCAACAAAACCCCCCACAGCATAATGAGTGCTCAACAAATATGATGAATAACTCCTTGTTTGAGAGCCAGCATCCAAGATAGCCTGCCCCTGACGCGCTTCTGGGAGAAATTCCAGCCTGGAATCAATGAAGTATAAATAGCTTCATCCATGCCATCACTGTCACTTTGACTGTTGGTTAAGTTGCTCACTCAGAATTCATTCATTCCTCCAAGGATCCCGGGATCTGTGTCACATGTCCATTCCTATTTCAGAGATGGATTTATTGATTGATTCTCCATCTGGGACTGCCCCCTCCAAGACCAAGGGCTGGCTTTGGGATCAAACAGTTCTGTTTGGATTCTGGGCTGCTTGCTAGCTAGGGGATCTTAGGTCGGCACTTAGTTTCTCTAAGCCGTTTTTCATGCACCAAAGGAGTTATATTTGTGTCTGCCATGTGGGGTTACAGTGAGGGTTATGCATACAAAGTGCCTGGCAGGTGTCTGACACATAGTAGGATCTCAACTGAGGGTGGTGGGTGGTGGCTGTGGTAATGAGGGTCCTGAGACGGTCTACAGATTATAACAGAGCAGAACATTCTCCTCTAGCAAATGCAAGTGGTCGGGCTCCATTTCCACAGAAGGAGCTTCTGGCCACTTGTCATGGTCATTTTCTAGCTATGCCACAGATGCTTGATGACAGCATTTTCCACTCATGTCCTGCAAGAATGGCCATGGCTTTCTTAGCATTCTAAGGAGCGTGTTTAGAGTCTCATGCACAGAGGTAGCTCCTTGACACATGCCTCAGCGGAGCAGTAAGGAAATTAATGAGCTCCTTATAGCAGAGCCTCCTAATACGATTTGAAGACACTTGAAGCCTTTTGTTTTATTCGAGTGGAGGAGGCAGACATATCATCTTTGCCGAAGCAGCATCTAAAGCAGATCAGGGAGAGGACACAGCAGCTTCAGATCATAAGTGACAGTGAAAACCCCCATGGCTGGATTCTGCTCTGGATGGGGCATGTCAGCGGGAGAATTTTCTGGGTATGTGGGTTATGAGAGGAACAAACAGGCAGGAGAGTGATCTTACCCCTCTTGGGATTGGAGACTGTGTGAGGACAGACAGGCAGAGGCAGGAGAGCTAGAGTCTGGAAGAGGCAAGATGGTAAGGTGGAAGGATGGAAACATGCACCCTACTCATGGCATGAGGAGTGAGAGAGTCCTTGGCCGGGAGAGAAGACAGGTGGGGTGAGGAGCCGGTCAGGGTTAGAGGGGTCAGGAGCAGGTGAGCTGTGTCCCTGTGCCAGTGTCAAGCAGACCATGTACTTGTAGGGTACAGATGCTGGAGCAGCTGCACAGACAGGGACGAAAGCGCGCAGCCTCCCACCTCGTCCTGGTGGACCATTTCCTCCTCTCCCAGGTAAGCACAGGGATATATTCAATGCTGAGGTTTTTATTTCTGGGTGTGTGTTCCTGCTGCTTTCCTTCCAAAGCTCTCTGCCAGGTCTGCAAGGAGGAGAGTCTGATCTGGTTTCCCCAAGGAGGTGTGTGAACCCTGGATGCATCGTTGTGAGCTGAGCCCCAGCCTCAAAGATGAGCTCGGGGATCAGTGTGTTTGCTGTTTTAGATTCAGTCCGTTTGGAGATGCTGTGGTCATAAAATGGCTGTTAAAATGCAAGACTAAGATATACAGGAGCAAGTCCAAAAGCACCCAGTCCGAGCTAAATTAAATTTGGTTCATTTAAAGGGTGTCTGCTGTCCTAGGCGCACCTCAAAGTTGACATATCACAAAATTCTACTCCAGCCAAATGAATCTCCTCACTCTCCCCAAATAGTTTTCTACTTTTTGTCCTTCACTCTTTGCCTGGTGCGTCCCTCTCACTATTATTTATTTTTTCTCATATTCTATACATCCTGCCAGCACTATCTCAAGCCCCTCAAATCCAGCCTACACTCCAATGAGTTCCCCCACATCTGAAATATATGCATACTTGCTCATACTGGAATTTTTGTTCTTAATCCCTTAAAAATGTGGGGTAGCCCCTAGCTGTGGTGGCAGGTCTATTATCTGTATGATCCCCTGTTTCTTCCCAGGGCCTGGTCAATAGCACCTTGTAGGCACCCTTACAACTGCTGACAGCTTTCTCATTTTCCTAAATGGATGACTCAGGCGGCCATGGCTGGTCCATCCCATTTGACCTGCAAGATGAAACCTACATTGCCAACACTGTTCTATGATATCTTCTGCATTACATAAGTCATGTGCTTTTATTTAATTTTTGTATATTATGTTTTGCCATCACATTAGACCAGTAGCCTGAAATGGGTTTGGAATTCTTCACACTATGTCTTCAACTGGTTGACCACCATGGCTGAAAACCCACTATTAGGGACTCATTCTTTTATTAGGGGACCTGTCTCCGGGAGACTGCTCCTAAAAGGCAGATGCCCTTACTACCTTAGACTGAAAATTAGTCAGCAGCATGGGAGTCAGAAAGTGGGACCTCCGTGCTAGAACAGTGGACAGGTAGGGTTCGTTTTGGGTGGAAGGGGCAAGAAGTGGGAAGATAGGGTAGATATGAGGAACAGCGTCTATCACAAACAAATGATTGCTGCTGTCGATGTATTGCCCTTGCTATACACAATTTTCACTATTCATAACAATTGCATATGAGAGGCTTTTCCACCCCCAGTTTGGGGCGCAGGAGACCTGCTGCAGCCCCCGCCAGGAAGCAGTCTTGTAAGAATGAAATCAGGGAGTTGGCAAATGCAGAGCTGGTGTAAAGCACGCCCAAGGCACTGAACATCAGTGAGTGTGAACACCACTATACAGTCCTCCCAGGTACCCATGAAGGACTGGCTCCAGGACCCCTGGGGGTACCAACATCCGGGCATGCTGAAGTCTCTTATATAAAATGGTGTAGTATTTGCATGTAACCTATGCACACCCTCCTGTACACTTTAAGTCATCTCTAGATTACTTGTAATACCTAGTACAATGTAAATAGTTGTTATACTGTATTGTTTCAGGAATAATGGCAAGGAAAAAAGTCTGTACATGTTAAGTACAGATGCAACCCTCTCAGGCCTTTCCGTCCATATGTTGAATCTACGGATACAGAACACGTGGCTGACTGAATACGTATATTATTCATGGCCCCCAAAAGATGCTCCTGGTTTGCTGTCTTTGAGCAGGATTCCAGAATGGATAAAAAACCAGAATAGAAGTATAATGTATGTTTAATCCAATTGAAATTTTACTTCTCAAATTAGATCGAATAGATTTGATGTAAACAGGAAATGAACACTGTCTGGACCACTATATAAAATAAATCTTGCCTAAGTGCCCAGTACCCAGGCCAGGAGACAGACGTTCAGCCAATTTTGGCATTTGATTTGACCTTCAAGCATCTTGTTTATATACGCCCTCCAAGACAGAACACATAGCTTGCTTATGAAATTTGTAAATGTAGAAACATTGTTGAATGTGAAGATCTAAGCTTCGGGGCCAGATTTTAGAAATACTGTAGTATTTTTCAATTCTCCATGATATTCAGGTGTCTGTATATGAGGGCACTTAACCCCATGTCCAGATGCACACATTCTAAATGGAAATCTTCTTGTAGAGAAAACTTAAGAAACAAGATAAATACAAATGTAAATTAGCTGTCAATCAGACATTAAAATGGATTTTGAAGAAGAATTTATCTACTTTAAAAGAGAGTAAAGATGATCCTTCTGGTAAATGATTTGAGAGTGTAATTGGCTGATGAGGGTGTAGAAAAACAGTAATAAAAGGGAAGTGCATTTAATTTTAGCTTGTCACTTCCAGCTTTATAAATTGGTTTATTCCAGATGAATACGCACAGTTTTCAAAATTAAATTCCCCTGTTTTTTCATTTATTTAATATATTTCTTCTCCAACCTGTTCATACGACACTCACATATACCAGCCAGTGGGCAAAAGCAGAAAATGTGCGTCTCGTGTGTGTGTGTGTGTGTGTGTGTGTGTGTGTGTGTGTGTGTGTGTGTGGTTTAGGTCTGTTAAGGTGGAGCGTTCGAGTGAATGAAATTGCATCACGTTGGCATTAACTGGCAAACCTGGGGAACGTCGGCCTCTGGTGTATCTTCTCAGGTAAACACTGGTTTGGATGAACCGGGAATCCTATTTCCACCAGGACCTTCCAACCACAAGTGGAAGCTCCCCTTCCCCCTTGAGAAAACCTTAACAAGTTTCTCATCGTCAGGAAGAGCAATTAGCTGTGTTCAGTCAGCTGTGCTACCAGACGCACCTGGGACCCACAGCCATCTTGTTCTTACAGATCCGCCCTGCCCAGTCGCTGGGAAAGTCCAACCCAGGCTGGCGTCTATAGGTGAAAATATCGGTCCCCGTAAGAAACAGGTTGGGAATGACTGCTTCGTAGGTCCTTGGAAGGAGAAGAGAGAGGAAAACGTGCATAGGGAAGGCAGGTTGGT
This sequence comes from Tapirus indicus, assembly GCA_031878705.1. Taxonomy (NCBI): domain Eukaryota; kingdom Metazoa; phylum Chordata; class Mammalia; order Perissodactyla; family Tapiridae; genus Tapirus; species Tapirus indicus. The sequence goes on along the minus strand of CM062923.1, from coordinate 2,191,758 downwards.
ATAATGCAGTGGTTCTCAAAGCGAAGTCCTCAGACCAGCAGCAGCAACTCCACCTGGAAACTTGTCGGGAAGGCAGATTCTCAGGCCCCACCCAGACCTGCTGATCAGAAGCTCTGAGTGGGTGGGGTGTGGTGATCTGTGCTTCCTCTGTCCCTCCAGGTGTGTGTGATGCTTGCTCGAGTTTGAGAATCACAGGTCTCATGCACAGGGGAGCTTATGGTGTCAGGTGTTCTTGGGACTGAATCTCAACTCTGCCACTTGTTACCTGTGTGAACTGGAGCAAATTACCTAATTTCTCCCACCCTAAATTCTTTATATGTAAATGGAGACAATTAAGCTACCTTGGCAGGTTGTTATTAAGTATATTATATATCATGTTAAACATGTTTCATGGGACACTATGCCTTGTATATGAAGCTGGGTGTTAAAATGGAAGTCTGCCTGCTTCCACGTCAACGGAAGCATCCCTGTGATGGCTACCCTACACCAAGGCGAGGGTGACACAAGCCCCATAAGTAGACCTAAACAAAACCACTCAGAACAAGTCCTCCACTCGTCGACTTCCTCCACAGCTCTGCGTATGACATCACCGGGCGACAGACGAGGAACCGGTGTGAAGAAACGCTGTAGTGTGATTACGTGTTTCCAGTCCTAGAGAGAGGGGACTTCAGAGGGGCTTGGATGCGTTCCCTGCAGCTGAGAAGAGATGCTACCATGCCCGCCTCAGGCTTGAGGAAACTCCCACAGCTTCTGCAGCTGTGCTGAGACTGGCTCACACGCTCCCAGAGTTTACCCCAGTAAGAACTGAGTTCAGCATGCAGCATGGGGACGAGAGAGAGCTGAGATGAGGCGGTTGACAGATGTCTCCAGAAGGTCTGGAGAGAGGACAGAGGGACTCCGGCACCAGAAGCTGGAGGTGGACACCAGCTTCCTAGGGCCTGTGGGGGGAGCCAGAAGCAACCCCCCCGAATAGAGATTCATCCACCAGGTAGAAGGAACAGTGGAGTCCTGGCGAAGCTAAATCCCCAAAAAAATGCCCAAAAGTGTCCACAGCAGAAAGAATCAGTTTCAAACATCCGCCAAACAGCTAGTGAGAAGCCAGTTTAAGGCAGTACAAGTTCAACGAAAATGGTGTCCATTCCTTGTCACTCTTGCTTCTGCCTGTTCCAGTATTGGAAGGGGACACGAGCAGGTAAAAGTTGGGTGTAGTGGGAGGGAGACGCACCAGACAGAGAACTAGAGAAGCCAAACACCCTCCAGAACATGCTGTGGGAGCGGAGAAGGTGGTGATGTTAGATCAGATTTGCAGTTTTGATTAGCATTTGGTCTCAACATTCTAACTTCTGCACTGAGACTCTGTGACTTAAGTGACCCTCGAATTGTCTGTTACTTAAAAATAAGCAAAATAGCCATGGCCTTCTGGAGTTTTCCTCCAGGAGACATGAAGATTATTCTCACTGAATAACTCTTAAATGGGCAAAGATAGACCATGGAGTAAATTCGAGTTAATTATGACATGAGTTATGCTTGTTCAATACACACGAGCATGCACGTGAGCTCACACACATCAAATGGTAGAGCCTCAATAAATGGAAGCTATTTGCTTTTATTAGGAAATATAACATTTTGACTCCTTTTAGAATCAATAAGATTTTATTAAGTCAGATTTTATAGGTCTAAGTATTCAGACCTATCAAAATGCAATATTTTAATGAACATTCACATGAACCAGCACAAGTTTCTGGCAGCAACAGTGTTTTCATAGATTCACGGAGTGAGAGGGCTATAAAGTAGCTTAGACATCTTCAAATGGTGTAATATTGAAATTAGAGCTTGTCAGGGCTAGGAGGGAGCTAATGGGTCTGGGCAGTCACGTTGCACAACTTCAGGGGGCACCCTGACGCGGCAAACTCGGTGAGTAGCTCCCCCTGGACTGTGCAGCCTGTAGGACCACCGCTGTGTCCCTGCAGATGGGCCTCAGCCCAGCCTCTATTTACAGTTCAAATCCCCTCCAAGTGGTCCTGCTCTAACGCCCCCTGTGACAGACGACTCTGCTTCCCATTAGAGACCATTCCACTTTGGAATAGATGTGATCACTAAGGAATTTTCACTTATGTATTAGCCACTTATATATTATTCACATATATTATAAAATTGGAGCTTCTTGTTGCATATCTTCGATCCAGTCTGTGAGGCCACAGAACAAGCCCAGCCCCTAACCCTCACGGCAGCCCTTCAGACATGAGGGGACAGCTGGTGCGCTCCTCTGAGTCTGATTGCTTCAGTCCTCGTTCCTGCATCCTTCCCACCCTGGTCTACACATGCTCCACCTTGTGTGTGTTCTTAAAGTGAAGGCAATGCCCCGACCAACTGGACTGCCTTTTCTCTTTTCAGATGAGAAAAGTGAGGCCAGGGAGGATGGTGGCACGTCGGAAACCAGATCCTCGTGAGTGGGGAAGAACAAATGCTGCAGCCTTCCGAATGGCCAGCCTGGGGTTTTCCCACAATGCCATCCTCCCTCCAAAGCACAGAGCACGGGACATTTTTATTGAGAGGGGGCACTTTTTCCCAGTTAACACCTTTCTGTTTCTTTCTGTGTTCCCCGTGATTGCTACTGATGAGGCACCGGGGCCAATCAGACCACAGTGTAAAGAAAGCAGCCCCTGGGTAACTTTCCCCAGAAAGACCTACAACAGGGCCAGTTAGCACTGACACGGCAGCTGCCATGGCTGGAGGAGTCAAGATGAACTTGGCCACACGGAACAGTCACGTTCATCAAAGGGAACACAACCCCGAGAAGGTAGTGACTCGGTAATCGTAGTGACCATCACTCAAGGTTGTAGCGTGCCAAAGACTTTTCAGATGCACTTACTCCAGTTTAATATTTTAATTACAGCATAAATAAATGTATGAGGATGAGAGGAGAAATATCTATTGATCTGTTGAGTATTGATTGCCTACTAAGTGCCAGGTACTCTGCAGGTGCCATGGAGCAAATTCTCATTGAGTCCTTAACAGCCGCACTTGGAGGTCAGAGGATGTAACTGAGGCCCACAGAGACACGTAACGTCCTCAGGGTCACAAAGCTGACGGTGGTACGGGCACTGCTCCAGCTCAGCACCTCTATTGAGACTCCAGGTCCAGGCTGTTTCTCTCATTACATGCTGCTGTTTCAGTTATCCATGGCTACGTAACAGTTTAATCCAAAACTTAGTGGCTTAAAACAACACACATTTATTACCCTCACACAGGGTTTCTGATGGTCAGAAGGCTGGGGGCAGGTTAGGGTGGTTCTGGCCCAGGGTTTTCAGGAGGCTGCAGTCAGGCTGTGGGCCAGGGATGCGTCACCCCAGGCTCCTCTTCTGAGCACGTTCATGTGGCCATCGGCAGGCCCCCCTTCCTCACTGCCTGCCGTCTGGAGGTTCCGCACCACTCGGGCCTCCCAGAGCTGCTTGGGTGTCCTTACAACAGGGCACTGATTTGCCCCAAGAAGGAGAGAGGGCAGGAGGGAGACAGCGTGCAGATGGAAGCGTGGGCTTTTATAAAGTGATCTCAACAGTGACGTCAGTCCCTCAGTTATGTGCTGACCGACAGCAGGCAATCTGACACGGTGTGGGAGAGGACAGCAGAGGGTGTGACCTGGGACATGGTATCACTGGGGGCCATCCTGGAGGCTGGCTGCCACAAAGCAGCAAAACCCAGAGAAAAGGACGTTGTTTCCAGAAGTTGTACTGAGGACGGACAATTCCTGTGTCTACGCCACCACCAGATTGGCTTTTCTCAGATTGGTTTCATTTTTATTGTTGCAAAACCAAGTACCGTAGAACAGTTGTGAAATGGTTGCTGTGATCTGGTTGCTCTGATGCCTGTGATGTCCGTGGGCCAACCTGGTAACACAACAGGCTCGACTGAGCGAAAGCTGACCGCGGTGACATTGAGTAGACACCGTATTTTCCCATTCGTTCTGACGTATTTGCGTTTTGAGACAGTCGTACTTTAAGAACTTGACAGAAGTAATGCGTGTCCTTCTTGAAATTCTGAAGAGGTGATCAGGGACCCATATGGAGGGCAGTTCTGCTCTCAGTTGATTCGTGGGGCTTTACCTTTCTGAAGGGCACTGTCCTCGCCATTTTACGGTAAAGTGCCATGTGTTCAGTCTGTCCGAGTTACTGTGGCTTCACTGGGAAAGAGCATGAGCACAGGATCTAGGGACAGGCAAGAATTTGGGTTCCCGTGCCACGGTCGGGGTTGGGGTGAGACTCCCACACAACGGGGAGGTCGGAGGTCAGCACCAGCTGGCCAGGGTCCAGGCTCTGGTCTAACGGGCAGGTGGAAAGCAGGCCGGAGAGCCTGGGGCGGGGAGCCAGGGCCAGGGCAGGGCACAGAGATGTGGCTGCTTGAGGGACTCACAGATGAGGGAGGATGTTTGCAGGGTTTTCTGGCTTTTTTCCTGTTAGATTCTGGCCTCCTGAAGCGGGGGTAGGGGCAGATAAGCCAGCTGTCTTAAAAGCATAGGATTGGGTTAAAAGTTCATGAGTTTTGGGGGCCGCCTGGTGGCGCAGCGGTTTAGTCCGCGCTTGGCAGCCCGGGGTTCGCAAGTTCGGATCCTGGGAGCCCGCCGACGCACTGCCTGTCAGCCATGCTGTGGCGGCGTCCCACATAAAGTGGAGGAAGATGGGCACGATGTTAGCCCAGGGCCAGTCTTCCTCAGCAAAAAGGGGAGGATTGGCAACGGATGTTAGCTCAGGGCTGGTCTTCCCCACAAAAAAAAAAAAAAAAAAGTTCACGAGTTTTGCCCTTGCTGCTGCTATTTCTTTGGCTTGCCATCCAAACTTCAGCTCACTGGATACATGGGGACATGAGCCACGGACTAGACTAGTTCCTGCTACCTTCGAACAAAGCGTGTTCTCCCCTCCACTGAGAAACCCAGACGCGTGGAGCCCTCCAGAGCAGCACATCCCTTCGTGCACCTAAAAGGAAAGCACCCAGGAAAGGGAGACATCATCTAAACAGAAAACCCTGCGTTGCATGAGGTGATAATCATTAGATAGAAATCTCTTAAATTTTTCCAACAAGTCCCAGAGAAGCCAGTGGAGGTTTGGGCCATAAAGTGAGCTATGGGAGGATAGCAGAGTGGGAAGGACCGTAGGCAGGTGGGCACGGACAGGGGTGTGGGCCGCACTGATGGGTCACCTTGGCCCCTGGACTCCCTGCAGTGGTGGCTCCAGCTGGGACACGCCATCCTGCCTCTGGCCCCACCCCACTGCTGTCCTCTCTGCACCACATGTGCTCGTTGTCCACTGTTTGTGCAGCCAAGCCTAGGGCCAGGTCTTCTCTCCTTTCCATTCTTCCTGAATGTCTTGCATGATGTTAGAGCAGCTGCTCTGGCTCAGAACAAAGTCATGGCGTGGTGCCAAGCACAGGAGGCGCCGGAGGTCAGAGAGAGAGACAGATCCCTCACAGGAGAGCCCAGTCTCGGAACCTCTCTCCAAACACCCAGGACTCTATTGCCAGCACATCAGCTCACGCCCTGGTCTTCTCCACGCCCCCGACCTACACTGACATTGCCTCCTCATTCCAGTGTCTGGCATTCCCAGCTCACTTCACCTGTCACCCAAACCAAGAGCCCCTGGGAGAGCAAGAGGAGCCGTGCATAACCTGATTTTGTTTTGTTTTTCAACAACAATATTTCACAAGAACTTTTTGCCAGAGATCATGCTAGTACTTCACATATTTACCTCTAACCTTTGCAATAGTCCCACGCTTCTACTGCCATTATCCCCATTAAACAGATGGTGAAACTGAGGTTGAAGCCTTGGGGAAACAGCACTGGGAAGTGGTATAGCCTGGATTTAAGCTGCCATCAAAGGGCTCTGACCATGCCCAGTTCCTCAGGGCAGGACACCACATCTGTGTTCACATCTTATAATGCAGGGCGGGAGGTGCTGAAGGGGATAAGAGCGGACAGAGTGGATGGACCCAGGAGCTCAGAGGCAGGCAGGGTCACTGCTAGTGGTGGGAGATCCAGGATGGCTCTCTGGAAAAGGGTCATTGAGTGTCTCTTTGAAGGAGTCGTAGGAGTTGGGGGACAGGAACGTCCTGGGTATGGAGTGGGGTGGGAGCAAGGATGGTCTAGAGATGAGATGCTATTGTTAAAACTTGACATATTCTCCTCTTTTCTCTCTTTCACAAAATGTCCATCATCCTTTCAGTTATTGGGAATCTCTCTCAGTCTGCGGAAGTAGGAGGGAGGTAAGGCTTCATCTGCAATGTGCATGTGACTCTTTTCTTTCTCCTGTGTTTTCACAGCCTTTTGGAGGGAAAACAGGAAAGGCTCTGTCAAGGGTGTTTAACCAGACACAGTTTTTAAGGGGAAGCTCGACATTCTGTGTATTTGATGAAATCGGAGGGACTTTGAGAAACGGTTGGGTTAATTCTCGCTGTTTGGAACACGGCTTCTATTTTACAGATAGACGGCACCGAACACTAGTGATGAATGGAAACGAGAGGGTAACGGTTCATTCGCTGCTGATCCATATCCAAATAGGCTATAAAAATGGTAATGTATGTATTCATAATTAACCTGCTAACCATAAATCATCTCGGAGCCAAATTATTAAAACAATGAAATGCACACATCTCTATTAGGGATGAAAATTTATTTGTGGAAAAGTTAGAAAGTCAAAACTCAACCTGCTGAGGCAAACTCCCCTCGGCCCGTCCTCATCCTCACCAAAAGAGGCAGCAGGATGGGCATCTGAGGAAGCACATTCTGCCACCACAGGCGAACCTCAGGGAAACGCCGACACTCAGCGTCGTGTAGAGTGTGACCATTTGGAGCTGCGAGCCCAGAACCGATCCGAACAGAGAGATGGCAGTGTGATGGTGACCATCATTTAATGCCCACAGGCCTATGTTATCCACAGAATTACAACACAAATTCCAGGTTACCTGGGCGAGTCACTCACCTCTTGGCAAGTTCCCCACTAAGGGTTGTGGGACTGCGCATGTGCGAGGAACTCTCAGCCCCTCCTTGGCAGGCATGAGGTCACACAGCTGGTAAGAGCCTAGTTCAGACTGAGGTCTTGACTGTCAAGGAGGATAAACCCGCCTTGGGCCTTTTGCTGCCTGATGGGTTGGCAGGCTTCATCCATGGGGAGCTGGGGTGTGGTGTCCCCTAGAGGGGAGGGTCCCTCATTCTTTCAGGGAAGGCAGTGGTGCCTGAGGACCTCCAGTAGTTAAAGGATTCCATAGGGTGGATCCTGAGGCCTAAGAGCCTCTTCCTGACTTGGACTCAGTTGGCGAGCCCATGACCTCCAGGAGCTGTGACCAGAGCGCTCTTGTCTCAACTAGGGGTGATGGCGGACCCACATGGCAACGCCCCTGGGTGCTGTGGGAGGACACCCCTTCCTAGCACCTTTGAAGAATTAAATCTAGGGCACAAAGATGATGTCCGGGCATGAAGCCGTCCTCCATGGGCTGACTTTTTTTTTAATAAAGGAAGACAAAGGAAAATAAAATCCTATCGAGTATATGCTGGCATTATCTGTGATAGGTGTTCTGTTCATTATCTTAGTTAATCCTCCTGACAGCTGGAGTGTAGACAGCTGGGCTGTTTGCTCTGTTTCACACAGTCAGGAAGTCGTGGGGTCAGGGTTTGAATCCAAGTTTCACGAAGCTGATGCTCATGCTTTCTTGTGCGAACGCACTCACAGGCACGCGCACACGTGTGCACGCACATGCACACAGGCAGTAGGCAACGGGAGATTGTGCAGTCTCTTCTCTGATTTTAACCCTGGTCCTGGTGTCACTCAGTGTTACTTGGTGTTACTTTGGTCAGCCGCACCCTGTGCAGTTCTTCTCCCTCGTCGGATTGTGATCACCTCCCGTGAAGCGTCTGTCACCTGTGACCCAAAGATCAAGCAGGGATCCTTTGGGCTGCTTTGAGCTAAGAGAAAAGGGTTGAGCTGAGTGTCTGCATTCCAAATTTCTCTTCTCACTTTCTGAAAATACACGTAAAGTAAGGTTACTATGATTTAAGTAGCCGGCAAGAAGCAGGAGCATCTGCTCATCAGTCCTGGAAAATAATCATCGACAAAACCCTGTGTGTTCAGTGTGCACCAGCCACGGTCCATACGTTGTTACCAGCCTCACAAAGCTCTGCCAATTAGCCATGGTCATCCCCATTTTCCAGCTGAAGAAACTGCAAGTTGAGGGGTTCAGCGACTTAGCCAAGGTAACCCAGCTGGGAAGTGGAAAAGCAGACATTCCTCTTCCAAATGCTTTTGGCTCTTCCTGCTCTGCGGTCCTCTTCCCTTGTCAAGGAAATCACTTCCTTCAGGATCTGGGATGAACTGTGAAGCTGTGGGAGGCGTGTCACACACCCGCCCTCCCTGACTGGCTGCCCAACAACCAGACACGGTGTCCCGTTCTGTGGAGCGGGAGAGGCAGCACCTCGCTCCTTTGCAGCTGTCCTCAGAGCCCTTGTCTGAACTAGAATCAGAATGAGGTCATGTGAGTGAAAGTACTTTGAAAACTGAAAGGACCACAGCAATGTAAGGTTTGTGTTTTATTGGTTTAGGGGTAACCCAGTGTATTGATGCATTTAGCTACGCAGACCAACAGATATTCAGATGAAGACTATTCAAAGTTTAGCATCAGTGGCCAATATTGCAAAATATTAGGAAATATAAAGAGAAAATAGTACAGCATAAGTCAGAAGGTGTAAGCCCAACACATTGGAGTCTTATCTGGGTCTTCCACATAGAAGAATCAAAAAGAAGGTGAGGAGACACTTAACAAGGAAATCAAATAGGTTTGCTATGTGGGTGGCTCTGGTTATAAGTCTGTTTTGTCAGCTTCACTGTGTGAGGGTCCAGGGAGAGGGAAGGAGGGAGTGGGAGACAGAGGAGCGGGGAAGGAAGAGGGAAGAAAGATAGAAGGAGAAAGAGAGAGAGAAAGAAAGAGAGAAAGGAGGGGAGGCAAAGGGGAGTGCAGGGAGGCGACAAGGGAGTATTACTCTCCTATCCCAGCCCCCCTCCTCCACTTTGCAAATGGAAATGACTGTTCTGGAAGTCCCAGCGCAGCACCCCTCCCTATTTAAGGTCTCCTCTTCTTCCAGCAAGAGACACCTCCCTCTTCTGAGCTTCTGTTATCTCCTTGAAACTAGATCTTCATGTGTGAGAATACAATTCCAGACCACGAGGCCTGAGTTGCAGATTGCTTACAAGTAAGTGTCTAAAGGGGTGGAGCAAGATAAGCACTGATTGTGGTTATTAAACAAACTGCAACTGATACTTAACAACAAAAAAGGGAAAACCAGATCACATTCCTTATCACACACACTAATGATCCTGGGTGTATGCCAATCACACGAACCCCGTGTGCATGCCAGTGGCCAGGTGGATGCAGATGCCAAATAGAAATAAGGTCATCCATGTGTAGGCACATGTGTGAACACATGAGTGCTTGTGTGTATACACACGTGTGTACACTTAGTAATGCCCGATGTTGCTTTACCACCTGATGTTCAAGTCCAATGCACCTGATTTTATTCAGCTGAAACTATAACATAGAGTATGAGGACACTGAGTAACAAAGAAGAGTCATGCTGCAGAGGGCTGACGGAACAGTGAATCAGTCAGTCGGGGGCACATCTATTGCATGCGGCTTCAGTCGTGAGTGTTTCTGAGCGCATCTCCTCTGGTGGATGGTAGCTTCTAGAGGATTCGCACAGTACTGCATTCAGCCTGATCCCCCACGGCCGGCTGAGTCCTGGCACAGAGAGGACGATAATCGCGTCTGCTCTGTGGCTCTCCGGGTTGTATCCCTGACTTTAAGTGGCTCCACTCATTGCAGGTGGTGGTTTCTACCCTGTCTGTAACCAACTTTACTTGGAGCACCTCTAACTGTGCTTCCCACTCCTTCTTCCCTGTCTCCCTCTGGGAAGTTCATTCTCTTTCAAGGCATCTTCATCTTTCAGCACCGAGTGAGAGCTGGTCATATGTCCCTGGCCCCTGGATGTATAAATGATGAGGTGCAGGCCCCTGAACTCAGCACTGCACGAGACCACGAGAATATCCGCCTCCTCCAGAAAGCCATAATCTTGTCCCTTCACACCAATCATCTGCAGTCACCTTTCCGCAGATGAGATAGCCCTGTGTGCAGAATCCAAATGACGGCGCTTCCTTCTTCCTGCAGCATGTGTGTCCCTGGCTCTTGCGAGAGTCCCCAGCAGCTGATGATGGTATCAGCTGGGTGCTGACCGGTGCTGCCATGTCATGATTTGAGCTGACCTCTGTGGCTGCCTGGAGTGCTTCTCAAACCTGACATTTCTTTCAAACTTTGGCAACTTCTCTTTCCTCTTTCTAGCAAAATGGTCTTAGGTATAAAGGATTCCAAAACATTCACCAAGAAATTAAAAATGAAGGCAAAATGCTCAGAGTTGGATCAAACTGAATAGTCAAGGGCTTACATGGCAAAGGACCAGTTAATTCAAACAGGAAACCTGTTTGTCTTTGGTCAACACAGCCAAAGCTAAATGTACTAACACATCAGCATTTGCTCTTAGTTTACTGATGCTGGGACGGTGGGTCTGAACCCTTTTCTCCCTCCATCCTGTTCTCCACCTGAGACGGGGACTGGGGTCTCTGCCTTTGGAGAAGTTACCGAGAAGTCTGGCTAAGCACACGTGTTGGAAATCAGAGATCCTGGTTTGAATCTCATCTCTGACTTACTGTGTGTTAGGGACGAGGACTTCCCTGTCTGGTAGAGGACTTCGGTTTTCGCACGTACAATGTGGGCGGGGGAGGATGCCTACTGCAGCGATTCCCAGGCATTCTGCACATTGGAACCAGCTGGGGAGCTTTGAAAAATCCCAAGTCCAGGCCACACCCCATTCCAGGCATATGACGACGTGGGACCAGCCACCAGCTTTTGTTAAAGATCCTAGGTGAGCCCACGGCGCAGCAAAGTTCGGGAACCATGGGGCTGCGCAAGGGTTCGGGGCACATTGTGGGTGAACCCACGGTGTCCGTCACGTTGTAAATCCCAGGTTACTCCTGTTATGGGGGGCCCTGCCAGCCTGCAAATGCTGCTATCGGTGATCGATTCCTTCTCGCTTTTAAGTTCTTTTTAGTTTAAGTTGATAATGAACTTTGAAAGGTAGAAGTTTCCCCAGATATCTTATTACAGTCTCAGTTAATATTGTAATTGCATTAGTCTTTCATAAATAATTTTATAGTAAAATGTAATTTTAATCAAAATGCCCTAGATATTTGTGCTTTTAGTGATTCTCGCATAAACAGCTGAGGATATTTTTTAAAAATGTGAAAAAATGAGAGGGATGTGGAACTCAGTCAGATATTAAAAGCTGCTCCACAGCCACACTCTTTTAAAGCAGCACGTTGCCGCTGCGGGGTCCCCCAGTTCTCCTCCCGGCTGACGGCTGCAGGCAGCCTGTGCTGCGCCACCCGGTGTGGGCGGGCGTCCCTCATCTCCCCTTGGCACCTTGTGCTGATGTTGCTTTGTCACAGAGAAGAGTTTACTGTCCTATGTGGCAACTATCTCCTTAAATACACGTTTCCTGGGTTGTTGATTCTTCGGGAGGGTCCGTGTCCAATTCACGTATGTCTTTCAGTGCTGTGAGTGGGGCTCAGCAGGGGGAGACATTCAGAGTACATGTTTGGAAAGGCTAAAGGAAGAAGAGAGAGAAGGAAGGAAGAAGAAGGGAGCCAGGCTCTCCTAAGTGTCTTTGTTAGGACTCTCCACCCAAGTCTGTCCCTCCCCAGGGACCCGCCTCTAAGCAGTGCTTCCTTCTCCCTCAGTCCCCCTTGTCTGTGTGTCTGCTTCATGGTAGTGTTCTTGTTTGTTTGTTTGGGGGAGGTACAAGTAGTTTATTAGGGAGACAATCCCCAGAAGTGTGGTAAGAGAGTGTGGAAGTGAAACAGGGAAGGGAAGGAAGCAAGAATGAAAGGTGTTCAGTCTTTCTGAGGACCCTCTAAGAGGTCCATAGAAGAAAACTCAGAATTACTCTCCAAAGAATGAGGGAAGTGGGGTATATGCACCAATTCCCATCCCTCTTGAGCTGAAGGTTGCTTCTGGGCATGTTAGCCACCTGGTGCTTTCAGTCTGCCCTACCTGCCACCCCAGCCCACTCCCCCGGCCACTCCCAAGACAGAGAGAGGCAGGTGCTTGAGGCAGACAGTCTGGGACAGACCAGGGAGCAATTCTCCAACTGTAGGTGACCTCACGATGGGTCAAAGCAGCATGGCCAGGGTGGCAGCAGCATCTGGTATGGTGGTTAATGGAGGAAAATTTAGTGGACTGTGCTTCCTGCCATGTGGATGTGTCTGGTCTACAGCCAGGGGAAGGAGGTGGGCTTGTGAAGAAAGACAGAGTGGCAGCAACGGAAGCCCTGATTTCAGCTGTTCTTTTTCAAAAGTTCATTTTGTTTTGTGTCTAGAGATCTATCATCTTCTTGTAGATTTCCCCTGCACACCTTCACCTCCTCCAAGCAGATGCCAAAAACCAGAGAGGAGAAATTTGGAGCCCCATTTTCAAAATGTTGCTGATCATTGAAACCCCAAGTCTCGCCTCTGACATTGTCCCCAGACCCCGTGGATTCCTAAGACAGTTGGGAGTCCCACAGATGGTGTGAAACTAGCCCAGTTTCCCCTGTTTTTTTTTTTTCCATTTCCTACTGTAGGTCATTAGCAGACCTACAGATTCTGCATAGCAATAAGCACCACTGGTTTATTTGTCCTTTGAAACAATGGACGGTCTTCCTCTTGGCCTGATATTGTTCTTATCCCTGTATACCTCCCACTAGGATGTTGATGGTGGTGACTTTTGTTTCTATTTATATTTGGTTACCATTGATTGCATTTTACCTTAAGGATTACATGTAAAAAGTGATGACAGTAGAGGAACTGTTTCCAAGAGCTTTCATTTATAAACAAATAAAGCAGAAAGTTAGGTAATAATAATAGTGCTCTCAAAACGTCTTGACAAACAGTTCTTCATCTAATCCACCCAGGGCACAGGTTTCTTTTTTTTTAATCTAAATTTTACTAAAATTCTATTCAATAACTAAACAAAAACAAAAGCAAAAACAGTTCACTCATTTCTCCCACCCCCAACCCCAGTCTCTGGCAGCTACCAATCTGTTTTCTGTGTCTGTGAGCTTGTTTATTTATTTATTTTTAGATTCCACATATAAGAGAGATCATACAGTATTTGTTTTTCTTTGTCTGACTTATTTCACTTAGCATAACGCCCTCAAAGTTCATCCATGTTGTCACAAACGGTGAGATTTCATTCTTTTTTATGGCTGAATCGTATTCCATTGTATATATGTACATATGTAGCGCATTTCTTCATCCGTCGACGGACATTAGGTCGTTCCTATATGTCGGCTGTTGTGAATAGTGCTGCTGTGAGCATGAGGGGGCAGATGTCTTTTCGAGTTACTATTTTCGTTTTCTTCAGGTAAATACCCAGAAGTGAAATTATTGGATCATATGGTAGTTCTATTTTTAATTTTTTGAGGAACCTCCGTACTGCACCTTTTTGCATTCACACCAGCAGTGCACAAGTGTGGCCTGTTCTCCACATGCTGGACGACACGTTCTCTCTTGTTGTTTTGATGATAGCCTTTCCCACAGGTGTGAGGTGCTGTCTCATTGTGGTTTGAGGTGCATTTCTCTGATGATTAGGCCTGGTGAGCATCTTTTCATGTACCTGTTGACTGTCTGTATGTCTGTTTTGGAAAAATGTCTATTCAGATCCTCAGTCCTTTAATCGGATTGTTTGTTTTTTTTGCTATTGAGTTCTATGAGTTCTTTATATATTTTGGATATTAGCTGCTTATCAGATATATGATTTGCAAATATTTTCTCCCATTCAGTACACTGCCTTTTCATTTTGTTGATGATTTCCTTTGCTGTGCAGAAGCTTTTAAGTTTGATGTAGTCTCATTTATTTATTTTTGCTTTTATTACTTTTGCTTATGGTGTCAGATTCAAAAAATCATTGCCAAGACCAATGTCAAGGAGCTTACCACCTATGTTTTCTTCTAGGAGTTCTATGGTTTCAGGTCTTACATTCAAGTCTTTAATCCATTTTGAGTTGATGTTTGGTGAGTAAGATAGTGGGCCAGTTTCACTTTCTGCACGTGGCTGTCCAGTTTTCCCAACACCATTTACTGAAGAGACTGTCCTTTCTCCATTTCATATTCTTGGCTCCTTTGTCATAAGTTAATTGACCATATCTGTTTTGGTGAGGAAGATGGTCCCTGAGCTAACATCTGTGCCCATCTTCCTCTACTTTGTACACAGGACACCATCACAGCATCGCTTGACCAGTGGCGTGTAGGTCCGTTCCCAGGATCTGAACCTGTGAACCCAGGGCCTCTGAAGTGGAGCACATGAACTTAACCTCTGTGCCACTAGGTCATTCCCTGTTGACCATATTTTTGAGCTCTCTATTCTGTTCCATTGATCTATATGTCTGTTTTTATGTCAGTACCATGCTGTTTAAATTACTATAGCTTTGTGATATAGTTAGAAATCAGGGAGCGTGATGCCTCCAGCTTTGTTCTTTCTCAAGATTGCTTTGGCGTGACAGTGTTTTTATTGCTGATTTGCTCATTTAACAAATATTCATGGCGTGCTTTCTCAGTACAAGCATTCAGGGCACATTTATTGAGGATCCACTTTGTGCCAGGCAATCGCAGATGTAAAAATCTTGGTCTCTTTCTCTGTGTGTGCATAAATAGACCAAGATTCAGACAGGCATCCACCCCACCACACCATGTGGGCAGTGCCCAGTGCACATAGGCCAGGGGTTGTAAAGGTGCAGAGAACGGGTGTCTGATTCAACCAGTGTGGATGGCTGGTGAGGTCTTCAGGGAAGAGCCTGGGAAGGTCTTTAGGAGCCAGCAAGGTGGAGGAGCGAGGCTGTGGAGGCCTGAGGGGCTGCGGGGAAGTGCAAGTGAGTCAGCCGACGGATCTGCAGGACTTCCTCGGTCACGCTAGGGACCTTGGTCTTTAGATTGAGGACAATGTGATGTTCTTAAAGCATTTTAATCAGAGTGGTGATCTACTCAGAATTTAAAAACAAATGTTTTATTTAAAATATTTTCAGGGTCTCATAGGAGTTGTTGAGTAGCACAGAGCCTCCGTGTGCTCCTCACCGACTCCTGCCATGAGAACCTCGCACGTAACCAGAGGACAGCGGTCAAACCGGGAAATGGACTTTGATGCAGTACTTTGAACTCCACCAGCTTCTGATGCACTCTTTTTTTTTCCAGGGGGAAACGCATAGTTCTCCGACATTTTATCACATGTATACATTCATATAACAACCATACAGATGCCCCTCACCCTCAGGCTGCCCTGCGTACTCGCAGCCTCGCCACAATCTACACCCCTGAGGACCACAGACCTTCTTCCGTCAGGGAGATTCTGTCATTCTGAGGACATTTCACAAACGGAATCATGCAGATGTAACCATGTGCAATTGGGTTTTTCACTCAGCTAAATGTCCTCGAGACCTGCCCAGGTTGTCCTGGCACCAAAAGTTTCTTCCTCTCTTTGCAGAGTAGCATCCTTCACAGGGACGGCCCAGTTCCTTTATCCATTCACATATTGAAGAGCAATTTTTCCCCCCAGGTTTTGATGATTATGACCACAGCTACTATAAACATTCATTTACAGATTTTCACGTTAACGTTCAGTTGTTATTTCTCTGGGTTACATACTCAGGAGCTGGGTTGCTGGGTCATACTGTAAATGCATATTTAATGTTATAAGAAACTGCTCAACTGTTTCCTACTGTGGCTGTGCCATCTTGCATTCCCACCAGTGATGTACAGGAGGTCAAAGTGCTCTGCGTCCTAGTCGACACTTGCTGTTGTATTTTTAATTTTCGCCATTCTGAGGTGTGTGGTGATACCTTAGTGTGGTTTTAACTTATGTTTTCCTAATGGCTAAGGATACGGACCATCTTTCCATGTGCCTGTCTGCCCTCTATACATCTTTTGTGGAGAAATGTCTGTTCAAGTCTTTTGCCCATTTTCTAATTAGATTATTTCTTTCTGCTCAGTTTTGAGAGTTCTTTATGTATTCTGGATACAAATCCTTTATTGGATTTGTGACTTGCAAATATTTTATTCAAGTCTGTAGTTTGTCTTTTTCTCTGTTGAGCAGGGTCTTTGGCAGAGAAAATATTTTTAATTTTAAATTTTAATCAAACTTTTCTTTTGTGGCTTATGCTTTGGGTGCCATGTCAAGGAACTAACCCTTGGCCACAAAGATTTTCTCCTATGTTTTCTTCTAGAAGTTTTATAGTTCTATGTTTAAATCTATATATATTTTCGGTTAGTTTTTGTATAAGGGGTGTGCAGATTTTGACTTCAGAAAGATCCCTCTGGTGTGCAGGATGGATCAGAAGGGGCTGAGTGAGGAGATAGAGGAACCGGTAACGCATGTGATGGAGACGAGGGTTTCGATATCCAAGGTGAGGAACGTGGAACCACAGGGCACTCAACAGAGGGTTGACCCTGATCAAAATGGCATGCAGGTGTGTACACACACATGTGTTTGTGTGTGTATACATATGTATATGTGTGTGTGTTTTGTTCACATCTTTATAAACATGTGGAGAGACCACCTTCACTCCATCTCCTGAGATTTTCTTAAACTTTTAGGAAAAATATTTTAGTGTTTGCAAAATTTAACTTGAAATACAAATTTGTTTTAAAAGACAAATTATTAATTAGCATGTATGTTTGTTTTGTTTTGTTAGTGCTGTCGAGTTGATTCCGACTCCTGTGACCCTGTGGACAGCAGAGCGGAACCCTGCCCGGTCCTTTTGTGCCGTCCTCTCACCTTCCAGTGGTATATCACACAATGCTCTGCTGCTATTCATAGGGTTTTCATGGCCAATTTTTCCAGAAGTGGGTGGCCAGGTCCTTCCTCCTAGTCTGTCTCATCTGGGAGCTCTGCTGAAATCTATCCACCATGGGTGACCCTGCTGGTATTTGAAATGCTGGTGGCATAGCTTTTAGCATCACAGCAACATGCAGCTGCTACAATATGACAACCAACAGACGGATGTGGGGTGTTTCCTGACAGGGAAATGAACCCAGGACACAGCGGTGAGAGCACCAAATCTTAACCACTAGGCCACCAGGACTGGCTATGTATGCATGTACACACCACAGTTTAGAGACTAGTAGTTTAAAATATGGTTATTTCCTAATTACTGTTAAATCAGGTTATCCATCAGGATATTTCATGAAAGGAGAAAGTTGTACATGCCTGGTCTAGATTGGTCTACATTGGATGTGACACTAATTATATGCAGTGGTGTTTCTGGCTTCTTGCCTTGGGCATTAAAAGAAAAAAAATAGTGTCTTTCGATCTGAGAAGTTAAGCTTTGAATCTTGTGCTAGAGAAGAACATGAAGCGGCTTTCAAATATCTCTGTAAAATACCCCAGCACCCACAACGGATCGGCAAGTTCCCGGGAAGAGGAAACGAAAGCTATAAAGGCAGAGCAAAGATTCACACCCGACTCGGATGTGCACATTTTGGACAATGAACTGCTGGTGCATAAACCCTGCTGCGGTGTGCTGCGTAGCTGTTTGCCGACATTGACTTAAAGGCCTCCCAGTGTGGGCCCAGTGCCACTGGGCTGCCTTCCCGCAAACAATAGTGATCTTTCAGTGCTCTGTGTGTGTGACGCAGTGCACGAGACAGGCAGTTTAACACGATGCGTGGATGGTGACTTTTGCTAAAAATAGTACAGGACTTTCTGCAATGCACATCTTAAAAATCTCCATGTTTTTCATTTTCTGAACTTACACTTAGCATTCATGTTATTCATGATTCTAAGCTAGAGATGCTTCAAGCATGTCTTCTGGGTTGTTCAGCCCAAGCATGTGTGTGTTTTCCCATATTATCATTCTCTCTTTTCCATCTCTGGTAAAAGACAAATGGTCTACAACGAGTGTAAGTCAGAGCAGGCTTCTATCATCCCTCGAACCCCTGAGCGCCCTTTCTGCCAGGTCAGCTTAAAAGAAAAGAAGTCCGTTTCTAACTCCACCAGTTTTGTCTTTTTGTGGGTGGTGAGTTGGGATTCTGTGGGCACCATTCCTAGGTGTCTTGGGCACCTATTTTGGGAAGTTTCACTGATTTGTCAACTTTCATTTCGCTCCTGTTGGGAACTGATCTGAATGCATTAACGATGGGATTAATGAATAGGGGAAGAAGTCAGACCTTTGTGTGTGTGTGTGTGTGTGTGTGTGTGTGTATACATGAAAAAGAGAGACAGAGAGAGAGAGGGAGAGGGAGAGTCTCTTTTGCCTGTACGAAGTTCAATATTTCACTCTTTGGCCTCAGGGAAAGAAAAAACTCTAAATTTTTCAGAAAACATTCTCAAATATACTTAGAACATTTCTTAAAGCTTAGAATTTGTTTTTCATCATTTTCTTTAAAAACAAACTTTAAGGTAAAGAAATTCTCCTAATCCCTATCCTAAATCTTTCTTGTTGCAGTAGAGCTCAATTTCTTTTCTTTCTCTTCTATTTTCTTCTTGTCTTTTCATTTTTCCCACCTCAGGTGGAACAGGTATCTGATAAGAATTTTCTGTAGGATAGCTCATTGGTATACGAACACAACTATCAATTTCATCTATCATCTCCAGACCTTGAATTCATTCATTCACTTATTCAACAAGAAATTACTTAGTTCTGCATTGTTTTCAGCTCTGTCCTGGGAGCCAGGGAGACAAGAATGGAAACCCTTCCGGAGGTCACCGACCTGTCAGGACGTCAGAGAGGTGAACAAGCCACCACCCAGGGGGCGGCAGCTGCTTAAAGTATGTCTGTGCTGCTCTGCACTTGTCCAGGCACCCCCCAGGGACTGTAGGTTTGGAAGAGCTGGAAAAACCCAGCTCAGAGCGGGGGGGCCCGCACCGATGCGGGCGCACTTACATCATTGAGGTCAGTGCTACGGGCCGCCGCTACACCATTAGAACTGCCTACGTTGGTTCTTCACTTGGGAGTAAACAAGCAATTATAACACACCTTGACCCTCAGACTAAGGCATTGTCAAGGTGTTAGGGGAGGAGAAGCTTCTAGAATGGCATGTATGGGGGCAGTTGAGGAGGTCAGAGAAGGCTTCCCAGGAGAGAAGATGCCTGCCATCCTCGTGGTATAGAGAACTTCCATACGCCCGAGGCTGTGGCCTGAATGTCTGTGTCCCAGGATGCAGATGCTGAAACCCTAACCCCATGGGTGAGGGTCTTAGGAGGCGGGCCCTGCAGGAGGTGATCAGGTCATGAGGTGGGGCCTCCGGCTGGGATTAGTGCTCTGATAACAGAGACCCACAGAGCTCCCCGTCCCTTCCCCAGGTGAGGACACAGTGAGGAGTCTGCAACCTGGAAGAGCACCCTCGCCCGACCACGCGGCACCCTGGTCTCAGACTGCAGCCTCCAGAGCAGAGGAGTAAACGCCTGCTGTTTACAAACCGCCCAGTCTGTGGTGTTCTGTTCAAGCAGCTGGAACCAGCCAAACCCCCAGTGCCCGGGCAATTTCCAGGCACAGGCTTTACTCTCGAGGTTCTGAAGCGAAGAGTGAATTACGTAGGAGAAGGAATTAATCCTTGTTTATCTTTGGTGTCTTCTCAGTGTTAGGTCAGTGCCTGGCCCATCACTATCACTCGGTAAACAGTCTCTGTGAAATTATCCCGTTAATGGGTGGGTTTAATAAGTGGTGCGCCGGTGAAGGCTTATTAATTGACTACCCCCCCAAAAAAATCCCCCCTGATTCGTAGCAGTTGTCAATTTCTGTGGTGTAAATACTCCCACCATGGCTGACTTCAAGCTGCCGATGTGACTTCAATGGCTCACAAAATTCCTGAAAACGTAACAATTGTCTCATGAACAAGCAGCCCTGGGAAACCTTGGGCTGTCTGTCGCCGTCCGGCATACCAGGACGGCGACGGGTAAACAGGGTGAGTGCAGGTCCCGTCCAGAAGGCTCAGCCGGGCGCATGTGAAGAGCAATCTTCCTGGTGGCTCTGAAAGTGCCTTCAGCGCGGGACGCACGTCTTGTCCCCTTTGAGTCCCCGCAGTGCCAGCTCTCTGTGCCACGTGGTGCGGACGCTGCGACTGTGGGTAGACTCTAGTTATGTCACCGGCTCTAGAAGAGCATTCTGATGCTGAGAGTTTCCTTCTCAAAAGCACAAGTCTCCTGAGGGCAGATGCCACCCAGGCCAGCCGGAGTTGGGGCCACAGGCCCCGATGAGTGCAGCACCCCCATCCCCTAGGGCCCTGCACACATCAAACTACGGCTTATGAATGGAGCGGCAGCCCAGGGTCAGACGGGGAGTGGGGTCTGATCTGGCCTTAAGAGGATTGGGAGGCAGCCTCGAGGGGCTTGGGCAGCCCAGGCCCAGGCAGGACAGTGTACGAGCCCAGGGCCAGTGCAAGGCCAGTGGCTGCTGTGCTGCCCTGGACTCAGGAGCAGTGGTGTGAGGACTTGGGGGCTGGGAGGCCTGCAGATGCTGGGTGGGTGAGTTGGATGGAGTTCTGTAGGGGGAGGGGGCCTCTGAGGAATGACCAGCACAGAGGGGACACCAGGTAAGACCTTCATTGTCTCTAAACACCTTGATGTCACTTAGGTGGCAGCCAGCTTAGACTGAGCTGGACAGAAGAGCTTCCGCCAGCTGGGAGGGTCTGGGACCCAGCTCCACCCAGGTCACCGTCCACTCCTGTTCTCTGCGGTGGTAACATGCTCTGTGCCCCTGGGTCCCTTTAGAATCTGTACAGTGTCCTTGCAGGGTCTCGGATTTTCCTGGGCCTCGTTCTGACCGCTGGCCCATGCTGCTGCTCAGCTCCCAGCCAGGGGCTCTGAACTCTACCTGGGCCTGGGCTCCGGTCACAGACGCTCTCCCCTGTCGCTCACCTGCTGCTCCTGGATGGCTCCCAACAACCTCCCAAGTCCTTGGTTAGGACTCACACGCCTTCTCTCTGTGCCTGGACTGTCCCAGTGCCTGCTGCAGGAGGAAGGGCCAGCCCTGCTCCGGTGACCGGGCATCGACTGCCAGCTTCTTAGGCCATGACAGTGAAAAGGCCACATCTCAAAGCCCCTTCCAATTAGGCATCTGCCTTGGCTCAGAGTTGTCAGGGCTTGTCTGCTGAGAATCCTGGAGTCCTCACCCTCCTCCTACCAAATCTGCTCTCCACAGACTCGCCAAGCTCCCCGGAGACACAGCCTCCAACGGGGCTGAGAAAGGGGAGTCTGAAAAATCACCTGTCTAATTACTATAAGGTTACCTATCTACGCAATACATAGAGGAATGGTTTTCCTGGTGTAGAATAACGCGCATCAGTGCCCAGGATTTTGTTCAATGTGAGAAATGTTAGAAAAAAATTTCAATATTTTTAAAGGAGCTTTGTACAGTGGGGTGTGTGCGTGTATGCATATCTGTGTGTTTGGGGTGTGTGTGTGTGTTTCATGTGTATGTGTGTGTTTGGTGTATATATGTGTGTGCATGTATGAGTATCTGTGATGTGTGTGTGTTTGGTGTATATATGTGTGTGTGAGTGGTGTGTGTGTGGTGTATGTATGTTTGTGTGTGTTTATGGGTATCTGTGTTTGGGATGTTGGTATGTCTGGTGTATGTGTGTGTGTATGTGTAACTGTGTATTTGGGGTGTGTGTGTGTGTGGTGTGTGTGTGTTTTCCTTTCTTCATTCATAGGAAAAGCCTGGCAACTAAACCACTTAGAAGCATTTTCACGTTGACTTTCATCTCTCTCTGCCTCTTATAGAAGTTCCCCATTTAATTGTCTTGGAAGCTGTTCCTGAGTCTTTCTGTCCTCTGGGAGGAGGACAAGAGGAATCAGAAGGGGAACCGCTGGTTCTTACTAGAAGTGAACAGGGTGTTCATCTAATTTGCTCCCACGCGTGTAGACTCCCTGGCCCTCTGTCCCGTGTGTGGAGACCGTGGAGAAGGGGAAGCTACCCGGGGTGGCCGGAGCTCCTGCTGTCAGGCTGCAGGGCCACCCAGACCTCCGGACGGGCGTCCGACTGTGGCTCCAGTTCCACACTGGAGTAAGAGGGGCGGAGTAGGAGCTTGTCTCTGCTGCTCGCCCGGCAGGGACCACTCCCACCACCGGGACGCGGTCCAGTGGCTGTGGGGGAAGAAAGCTCTGGAAGTCCAGTGTCCCTGCAGAGCCACGGGCAGCCTTTATAGCGAAGGGCATTTCCTCAGTCAGATGTCACAGCCGCAGGAACTGTGGACTCAGGGAAAGGGGGAGGCCAGGGGGCGGGGAAGAAATGCTGTGGGAGAAGGACGGGGGGAGCAGCAGGGAAAAGAGCCGATGGCCTTGTCTGCTCTGCTGTTTACACCGAGGAACAGAGGGACAGCGTGATGGCTCAGGAAAGGAGCATATGGCACCGTGGGGTCCAGTCACCTTAGAATACCCCGGGCGATCTCCTTTCCGCGTGGGAGCCCCTCAGACCCGGCCCCACCACGGCTTGGTTCCCCATCCGCAGCTGCCTCAAGGGAGGGCAAGGCCTCCTTCCAGCCTCAGGCCTCCTGACGCGGAGGCCTCAGTGGTGGGAAGGGCCACTGTCACGGCGAAGCCCGCCTCATGCTCCCTCCCCCAGAGTCCTGGTGGTCATCAGTGTGCTTCTGCTCCTTACTGTGCACACTGGACACTGGACTGCTGAGTGGGTGGGCATGGGAGGCCCAGGGGCCACAGACATCTTTGCTGGAAACAAAGTGTCCACTGGGCTGAGGTGGAGGCCGCCCAGCTTGGCCCTCTGGGTGCTCAGAGGCACCACCTGATGAGATGCAGAGCAGCCGCCCTTTCTGGCCAGCCCTGCCCTCCTGTGCCCTGCCTGCCAGGCGTCACTCTCAGGGCTCAGTTGTACCTGTTTCGTCCTCAGCTCCCCATTTCTGCCCCACTGTCCCTGCCCCAACCCTCCTGTTTGTTTCTGGGTTCCTCCATTTCTTCTGATTCCAACTTGGCCTTTACCCGGACTAGGGTGCTTCCTTCTCTAAAGTCCCTCCAGCAGGGCCTCGGCCACTGGAGTGGTTCTGAGCTTCCCACATCGGCCGAGCCCTGTCTTCTGCACTGGGGACCTGCCCCCGGTTGTGGCTCACTGCCCAGGGCTCCTCGTTCTCACCAAGCCTGTGGAACTCCTCCTTCCTTGTAGGGTGTGGTGGGACCTTGACAGACGCATCCTGGCATCCGTGTACTCCTGGAAGCCCACGTGAGAGCCGCCCACGCACCTGCCACAGCGGCAGCAGCACTTGGAGATTTGAGACCACGTCTGGTCCCTAATGCATTTGCTGTAAAATGCCTATTGATTGCTCTTGCTTCTCCATCTACTGGTCCCTGGGACATTTTGGTGATAATGTTATGACCACAACCCACGTCAGTTTTTATTGACTGGCCTGGAGCATAGGGCCTGGACCAGTTGTCCCACGCCTGCGGGAGGGAGACAGCCCAGAGCGGCCACCTGGCCTGGGGGCCTCGGCTCCATGGTCCCTGTCCCCTGGCTCTGCACCAGCACACACCTGCAGGCCGCAGACTGCTGCCCTCCTCCCAGGAAAATAGGCAGCGTCTGAGTGTGTGTTAGCTGAGTTCCGGCTGAACTTTGTCCTGCTGCTTCCCCGGAGAGCTCTCTCAAATGCTTGGTCTATTAAGCTCACACAAACTCTGACTTTCTGGTTGAAACCTTCCATCTCAGACCAGAGAATGACCCAGAAGGCCACAGTGATGGTGTCAGGAGGCGACAATTTCCCTCTGATCTTGGGTGATCCTCTTGACCCTCGCAGCTTGATCCTCTTGCTTCTCCTCCTGAAGACCACGCTGTCCCCTTTGCATACAAGTCAGCACTCGGTCCCAGCTCCCAGGCCTGTTTTCCTTTGTCAGATTCACGGAAGTTCCTCATTCAGCACTAGGTCCCCTCACCCTGGGGGTCCCTCACCCTAGGGGTCCCCTCACCCTGGGCCCAGGTCCTCCACCATCAGCTCATTTGTTTGAGATTGAGGTCCCACCATCAGCTCTATTGTTCAGCCCAACAGAGGCCAAGGCAGCGCCCCAGTGCAGCAGGTTATGATCAAAACGACCTTCGCACGTGGCGAGAACTCTCACGGAGCTCAGCTTAAAAGCATCAGGCCATCTTCTTGCACGGAGTCAACAATCAGGAATTCCCACTCTAGAGTGGTGGGCTTCCTAGCCACATCTCGTGTTAATGTGCCCTGTACCTAAGTGACGCTTAGTTGACTCTGCAAGGTGGTCATTTGGAATAAGCTTTAACAAGAAAGGTGGCAAGACAAAATTTATTCAACAAATATTTATTAAATCAGTGACACTGTACACTAGATTGACGAGAGTAAAAGAAAATACATCTTATAGGAGAGCAATGGGAAAACCCAAACAGCTGGATGAGATTTTTCCTGTAATGTTTTTGTCAAGAAAGGAAAAGTAACCACGCTCCGTACAAGTGATGTGAGGGAGCCGTCTGAGGTCCCTGCAGAACTGGCCCAAGCACCTGGGCCTGTGGTACCCACTGGCCAGCCAGGTCCTCCCAAGCTCCCAGGGCAGGTCCTCGTTACCACGTAGGAAGCCAAGGCCTGAGGGCCCACGTCCACTGCCTGTGGTCTCCAAGCCCATGGTGGGCAGAGCTGGGTGGACGTGCAGCCCAGTTCTCCTCAGGCAGCTCACCTGAGGGTCCAGGCCTGAACGGTCCAGCTCACACCGTGATGGCGACCTTGAGGCCTGGCAGCATCCGTCCATTGAGGACACTTGAACGCTGTGTTTGGGCAGTGTGGTGCCAAGTGCACGTGGCAACAATCTGATCTGTTGGAGGAACAGGGCTCTTCCAGTCTGGTCACCGGGTGCCAGTGAATGCTGGACATTGCCCAGCCCTGCTGCCTCACCTTCACCTGACTGCCCTTGAGGGTCCCTGATCCCACGGGCCTGCCGGGGCCGAGTTTCTGACAATTTTCCCAGACACACAGGTGTACCGGAAACTAGACCCCCCCATAGAGCCAGGAGCCTGATGCTCACAGGGGCCGGGGACTCGGGGTTAGTGGCTCTGCATTCCCCCTGCTCTCGACCCTGCACTCCCTCTGCGCCACCCCAGGGCTGGGTTCCCACAGCTGTTACACCCCACACACCCACCGTGAATTAATTACGGAGTATGATGAATGACAAACACTTAGCCTTATACAAAGAAGAACCAGGCCCATTTGTCTAGAAGCTGCCAATCCACGGAGAGCTGTGCCTCACGCATAGTCCTGACTTCGATCTGTGCATCAGCACAACAGCCCACCCACCTCCCGAGTGTGCGCTGATGTGGCAGCGGGCTCAAGGAGTGATGGAAAATGACCTTAGTCTTGAATAATGATGTCAAAAAATACAGTTAATTTGAATAAAAATTATCAAGTTAAAAAACGGAGACAGATTTATCTTATGTTTGTGAGAACTTATTCTTTTCTGACTTAGTGTAAGCATTTGAAAATTCTCCTTTAAAAGCCATGATGCGAGCACCTGTCTTTTTAAGAGATCTGACTCTGGCATGGGAACCACATGGGGGTGTCCACATCACAGGTGCCCACATCACGGGGTATCCACATCATGGGTGCCCACATCACGGGTATCTACATCACCGGTGCCCACATCACGGGGTGTCCACATCATGGGTGCCCACATCACGGGTGTCCACGTCACCAGTGCCCACATCACGGGTGCCCACACCACAGGTGTCCACATCACAGGTGCCCATATCACAGGTGTCCACATCACAGGTGTCCACATCACGGGGTGCCCATAGGATAGAGAGTAGACCTCAGCCCCCAGTGTGATCAGCCTCCTATGAGGTCCTGCTCCTTTCAGCCAAACCCTGCCCAGTTCACCCTCCACAAGGTGATGAGAGTGGCCCTGAGCAGGCCCTGTGCCCCTGAAGGGTGCCTGCAATGCCCCAGCACCCACGATTAGGACAAAGGGCAGGGCAGCATCCAGCATCACCACCAGCCCCACCTGGTCCTCCTCCACCTGGAGCGCACCGCTGTCCAGAGGCAGCACTATCACTATGTCTGCACCTTTGCAGATCTGCCCTCCCTCCATGGAGAGGAATGGCTTTTGCTGTCTCCCCTGAGAGCCTTCCTTCATCCCTCTGCAAGATGGCAACTCTGCCTCTGCGTCCCAGCTAATGGGCAACCCTCTCCTCTGGGCTCAGTGGCCGTGACTGACACTGCAGGCCAGGGGCTGTACAGAAGTTTGTCTCCCACACTTCTGGAGGCTGGAGTCCAAGATCAAGGTGCCGGCTGAATCCGTTCCTCATGAGGGCCCTTCCTGTCTTGTAGATGGTGACTTCTTGCTGTGTCCTCACGTGATGAGGGTGTCTCTCCTTGTGAGGGCAGTGACCTGGTCATGGGGCGCCATGCACATGGCCTCATCTAACCCAACCACCCCAAAGGCCCCACCTCCTATACGCTACCCTTGGGGGTTAGCCTCCACAGGTGACTTTCGGGAGGACACAGACATTCAGTCCGTGAACCTCTCGTCTTAGTTGGCTGGGCTGCCATGACACAGTACCACAGACTCAGTGGCGTAAACAGCAGAAATTTATTTCTCACAGTCCTGGAGGCTGCAAGTCCGAGATCCAGACGTGAGCACGGCTGGTTCCCCTGGAAACCTCTCTCTCGGCTTGTGGATACCGTCTTCTCCCTGTGTCCTCACATGGTCTTTCCTCCGAGCATGTCTGAGTCCTGATCTCTTCTTCCTGTGAGGACACCCATCCTGTTGGATTAGGCCCCAGCACCACAGCCTCATTTTAACCTTAATTATCGCATAAAGACCCTGTCTCCACATGCAGCCACAGGTGCTGGGGTCAGGATTCAACATGTGGATTTGGGGGACACAGATCAGCCCATAACACCTCCCATCTCACAACGCAGAGCACCTCCGGGGTGTGTGAATGTGTGTGTGTCTGTGTACATCCGCATGTGTGTATATGTACATGTACGCCAATGTGTTTTTGTGATTGTGTGTGTCAATGTATGCCTGTGTACGTCTGTGTGTCTACATATGTGTGTGCCAAAGTGTTTTTATGATTGTGTGTGTCTATGTATGTGTGTGCATCAGTGTGTGTCAATGTATGTATGTGGGTGTGTTGATGTGCGTGTCATTGTGTTTTTGTGTCTGTATGTATATGTGTGTGAGTCAGTGTACTACGCGTGTGTCTGTGTGCATCTGTGTATGTGTGTGTGTGCATGCACACACATGTTTGCTTAAAGTCTGTCTCCCCCTGTGGTTGGCAGGGAATCTGTCCAGGGCAGGGCGTGTATCGTATGAGGAATATGTGTTCTAAGTACTTGCACCCTGGCTTGGGGAGTGGACAGGTGTGAGTTGATAGGCAGAGGTGGGGTGAGGAAGGGCAGCTGTTAGCACCGATCACTACGCAGGCTGCCCTGACCACGAGCCCCGGGACCCGATTAAGTTCCAGGTGCCTGTCGCAGCTTCGCTCGCTCTCTAAAAATGGAGAATCGACTGCAGCTTTGTTTGGACTGTGGTTCCTTTGTGTCTGCTTTCTCTCCTCCCCCCAGCTAGTGAAGAGACGGCAGTGTGTAAGCACAGGCACGTATTCTGCTAGACGACGGGGGTCTCGTGTGTTCCATATGGGGAACAGGTTCTGATGGGGGAAGGCTGCAGGAATGGCAACAGGCGGAGAGAGGCGGGTGACAAACGCTCCTGTACGTGCCCTGAGCAGCAGGGACTCTGCTTGTAAACAGAGGGCGCCCTGCCGCCCCCAAGAGCTTGCTCTTCTGCTCAGGATAGAGCTTCGTGGTGCTCAGACGTGGGTGACCTTGGAGAGTCCCTGGCCTTTGAACCCACTGTCCCCAGCTCTGAGGGGCAGGTGACAGAGTGCAGGGTCCTGCACACCCACCCGTCTGCCCAGGCTCTCAGGAAGGAACCACGTGAGAAGACTCTGAACTTGCTGGTCCATTTCTCTCCCAAATAACAGTAGCAACCGTTCTTTAGGGCCACCTATGTCTCGGGCATTCTGCTATTTGAATCATGTACATTATTTAATTTAATTTCCACAGCAGCCTTGCACCCCAGATCCCAACTTCACCCCAGGTTACATGTGGGGACTGAGGACAGTGCTTTTCTCTAGAGCCCAAGGTCGCATCCCTAGGAAGGGTGGAGGGAGACTCTGAATGGCACTCGTCACCATGTTACATTTGGGGTGACTGAGCTGGCACTTGCTGGCTTCAGAGAAGGGGCCCATATTCATGGCCAGGTGGCGTTTGCTGGCGGGCAGCGGCAGGGGCACCCGGTGGACACAGCTCCCCGAGTTAGCTCAGCTCAAGACTCACCCTGGGACACCTGACCCCAATCCCTGCCACCGCAGCCGCCTGCCACCAATGGAAAGGCCAGAGCTCCAAAGATTCTGCTGAGCACTGGTCCCTCCCATCTCCTGTCTCTGTGGGCCTTTCTCCCTCTCAGGGGTCCAGCTGCTTAGCCAGGTAGCACGGCCTTTGTGGGTGTGACCTCAGCCACTCCCAACACAGCTGGGGCCGAGCCTCACCCTTGCCCGGGCGGCATCTTCATGCCCCTCCACAGCAAGAGAACTCTACAAAGATCAGATCTCCTGGGAGGGCAGCCTGCGTGAGGCCCCTTCAGTGCCAAAACAGAGGGAAGCTGCCCGTCTTGAGGGGGGGTGCCCAAAGCTGTCTAGGGGACACAGAGAGCTAAGGCTTTCAGGGTGAGCTGGGTGGAGAGCTGGACTGCTCAGACTGAGAGAAGCGGGCACTGCTCTGGGCTCTGCACTGCGAGATGAGGCCCTGTAGAGCTGCAGGGTGTGGCCAGTGGGACTCAACATGACGTCCACCTGTGTGGCACCGGGCACCTCTCCCCAGAGGCTCGCCCCGAGGTCTGAGGAAGCTGCTGGAGCTCGGGCAGGTGTGAGCAGACCCAGCAATGGTGAGCACTAACGCCCTCGCAGACATGCTCAGGCCCCACCCCCACATGACCGTCTGTGGCAGGACTCGACCCTTTGAATGTCAGGGGCCACGTTCCAGCCAGCTCAGAAGTGAGTGGACCTCTCCTTCTGACCCAGGGCTACTCCCACGATCTCAGGAGCCAAGTAAATAATAAGAGAGACGTCCAGACCACCGTCCACCCAGCTGACACAAAACCCATCACAGCTGAGCTCAGAGATTGGGGCTCAGCCTTCATTTAATGATCTGTGTAATTTTGAGCAGAAATGGGAAAATAAAAAAAAAAAAACTCAGCAATTCCTTAATGAAGGGGCTTTATTGGTCTAGGCCTCGAAGAACAGAAAGATTACCCTGTTTCCTCACCACCACTCTGATCACGGCAATATCAAACACCCTGCACTTAGTGAGTGACTACTGATTACCCAGGGATGAGCTAGATGCTCAGAGGGAGGGCAGAGGGCGGGGTGTCCCCTGGTGGGGACACGTAGGTGCTGTGCAGAATTTTGCTGCAGCCACTGCGTCTCTGGGCCCATCCCCGAGGTCCGTTTCCCCAGCTGTAGAGAGAAGTGGCGTCCCCTCCCAGGGTGGGTGTCATTCATGAAGGAGGCAGAATGGGACGGTGGATAAACAACCGGCACTGTGCCCAGTGTAAGCAGACGATAAAATAACATAAAAATCAACACCGGCCGCATGTTCCCCACGCCACACCCGTGCGAGAAGCTCACGTTACCTCCTCACCAGTCCTCCCGGACGCCATATGGGTAGTTACTCTTGCTTACATTTATAGATATAGAAATTCAGGGATTGGTTGCCCCTTGCCTTTAAATACATAGTGTTCTATATACTTAGGGAGTCAAAACTGATGCTCCAAAACAAGGCCTGGGCCACGAGGCGCGGGTCATCGCACATCACAGATGTGGGGGTTCACACTCTGCAGGCCAACAGCTGGCTTGAGCCCCGGGCGTGAGCACCACTGCACCTCCCTTGATCCATCGCTGTCAGTCTCCTGCGGCTGCTGTAACAAACTACCACAAACTGGGTGCCTTAGAATAAATGTGTTTGTTCTACAGGCCCAAAGTCCAAAATCCAGTCGTGGGCAGGGCCGCGCTCCCTCTGAAGGCTCTAGGGGAGGATCCTTCCTGCCTCTTCCAGCTCCTGGGGGCTCCTGGCAATCCCGGATGTCCCTTGGCCTGTGGCCGCATCACTCCAATCTCGGCGCCTGTTATCACAGGGCTGTCTCCACGTCCTCACATGGCATCCTTCTCTCTGCATGTCTGTGTCCAAATTCCCTTCATCTTATGAAGACACCAGTCGTGGGAGTAGGGCCCACTCTAACCCAGTACAACCTCATCTGGACTTGGTTACATCCACAAAGACCCTATTTCCAAATAAGGTCACATTCACAGGTACCAGGGATTCGGGCTTGAGCACATCTTTTGGGGGACACAATTCAATCCACAGCACGGACCATAGCAATATAGTGCTGGCTAACTGCTGCAGGATTAAATGAGACCACGGGCGCCAGAGACA
This sequence comes from Tapirus indicus, assembly GCA_031878705.1. NCBI lineage: Eukaryota > Metazoa > Chordata > Mammalia > Perissodactyla > Tapiridae > Tapirus > Tapirus indicus. Next base: position 2,161,199 of record CM062923.1, on the reverse strand, counting down.
CGTCATCTTTCCCCGTTCGGCTCTGTGTTAGAGTCTACAGCGGGTGCAGGTGCCGCGGCCGGCTGAGAGCACAGCGCGGGGGAGCTCATCACAAACACTTGCTTGGTGCGAGCTTCCGGAAACAGCCGCCAGAAACCGCCCGGGAGAAGGGGGACCCTCCGCACGCTGACATGGGCCGCCTTCCCCGCGGGGCTTCACCCCCCCCAGGGCAGGCGGTGCTGGTCCTCTAGGGTGCCCAGCCATGTGCTTGCTGGCCGAGGCCTCACAGGGAGAGTGAGGGGCACCGTGTGGAGCCGAGAGCAACACTTCAGCCCTAAAGAGGGAGGGCACACCCTCTCCGGGAAGAGCCATGCCAGTGCCCATCTGTCCGTGTGGACTGGTGCCTGCTATGGTCCACGGAACTGGCCGAGCGTCCGTGACCTAGGTGGCCGTCTGCATTCCATGGCCGGCCTCCCCTGCCGGCCCCTCGCTGAGCTATCTGGGAAGATCAGCCCTTCGGAGGGTCGGAAGGCTGAGTCTTTGTCTTCAGAAAGGTTGTCTGCAAAACGGAAGCATTTGGGAACAGAGGAGGACTGGGGAGGGTGCGAGGGAAGCTGGGACACAGTGCAGCCAGCTTCCAAAGGACAAACGTTGTTGCTGGCAGAGGTGTGACACCTGAAGAAAGTACATGCGGTCAGCCACACAAGGTCTGAGCCAGCTCGTGAGCTGTCTGTTCTCCCATTTTGCTCTAAATATAGGGGATCTCCTGGGTCCCCTCTGGTGTTTTCTTTACGATCCACTCATGGTCCGATTATCAGCTGAAAGCCCCCCAACGGCCTCTGTGAGACTGGGCGGTGCTGCAGCCACTTCAGCACATCCCTGGGGTGGAGGCGGAGAGCTGCGCAGCTCGCTTTCCTGATGTTTACGAGCGTCTGCTCTGTGCCAGCGCTAGGAGCTCAGATGTGCCGATGAAACTGCCGCCCCCACGCACGGCACTTTGAGTTTGCAGGTCCCCACATGAGTGCCACTGCTCCCTGGTCACAGAGCTCGACGGGGTGACCAGTGCAGTGGTAGTAGGAAGATGCATCATTGTCCCTGCCCTCAAGACACTTGGAGTCTCGTTAGGGAAATGAAACGAAGTGTTGGCTTTGGGGGCAAGCGTCATAAAGTCCTACAGCTAGAAGGGGGCCCGGGACGGTTTTGCCTCCTCACTCATTATACAGTTGGCAAACATGGGAGCCAGACAGACGCCAAGATGTTCACGGGCTCAACAGCCAGACGCACAGGTTTAGAATAAAAACAAGATTTCCCTGCATCTAATGAAGCAGATTTATGTCACCCATGGGATGGTGGAGGAAACGTGAGGACCTGGAAGAGGGGCTCACACATGGGGACTGTCCCTGGAGACGGAGGGAGCAGCTCCTGGCACTCAGCAGGCTCACAGAGGGCTTGTGATAGACAGCCCGACCAAACAGGAAGGCAAAGAGTGTGTGAGTGAGCGAGCGCCACTGCAGAGGGTGGTGTGGGGCCCAGAAAAGGCATGTCTGTGTCCTAACTCCCAGAATCTGTGAACGTGAACTTATTTGGGAAAAAGGTCTTTGCAGATATAATTAAGCTAAGGATCTAAAGATAAAATCATCCTGGATTATCTGGATGGGTCCTAAACCCATTGACAAGTGTCCTTATGAGAAACAGAAATGAGATGGCTGTGTAAAGATGGGGGAGAGGCTGCAGTGATGCGGCCACAAGCCAGGGAGGTATCTTCGTCTGCCTGGGCCGCCATCACAAAATCCCACAGACTGGGGGCTAAAACAACAGAAACGTATTTTCTCTCAGTTCTGGAGGCTGGAAGTCTGAGGTCAAGGTGTCAGCAGGGCTGGTTTCTCCTGAGGCCTCTTTCCTGGGCTTGCAGATGGCTACCTTCTCCCTGCGTCCTCACGTTGTCTTCCTCTGTCTGTGTCTGAGTCCAAATTTCCTCTTCTCATAAGGACACCAATCATATTGGGCTAGGATCCACCTTTAGGACCTCATTTAACCTTAATTACCTCCTTAAAGTCCCATCTCCAAATATTGTCCCCCTGGGGGTTAGGGCATCAACATATGAATTTTGGAGGGACGCATTCAGTCCATAACAGAAGGTTTCTGCCCTGGATCCTTTGGAGAAAGCACAGTGCTGCCAACACTTTGATATTGGACTTCTGGCCTCCAGAATTGTGAAAGAATAAATGTTCTTGTTTGAAGCCACCAAATTTCTTTAAATACATAGATATATTTATATGTGTGCATATATACACATAATAAATGTAATTCACATATGTGTACATTATAAACACACAAATATGTAATTATACATTTACATGTAAATGTACTATATTTAAATATAACAGATAAGGCAGGAGCTCATGTTAATACCAGTAGCTGCTCCTTGGAGAAATGGCCTCTTTTTTGTTTTCACTCAGAGTTTATGGAGCATTTACTTGGTGACAAACACTCGGGATAAACAAGCCCTTCCCTTCCTTCAAGGAGTTTATGGTCAAGGAGGAAAAAATAGACATGAAAACAAACACCAGCCAGACAGCGTGAAGACTGCTCTGCGTGGCCGTGGAGAAGCTGTGACGGGACGGAGGAGAGGGAAGAGATGCCCCAGCTGCGTGGGCGGCTGGGTGGGTGAGCCGGGGACATGGGGGCAGGCCCAGGAACAGAGACGGCCTTTTGTGCCCAGCCAGTCATCCCCGATACTTAATCTCCTTTTGTTCCAGGTTGATGATTCCTTGGTTTGGGGAACGAAGGAGAAGGGAGCTTAGAGTTGACCCTGAAAGTCTGTGCCTGTAAGTGTGGTCTGCCGACAGGCTGACAGTGAATGTCAGCCTCCTCTAAGACAGGAGCCGGAAACTTGCCCTGCGAGGCCCAGACAGCAACCATTCTGGCTTTGTGGGCACGTGGGTCTCTGTCATATGTTCTTCTCTGTTTTCTTTCACAGTCCTGTGCAAACGTAGAACAATTCTCCTCTCACTGCCGACAAGATGCTGGGCCTGGATCTGGGACTCCGGTGGTCTGTGGACCCCTGGCCTAGGAGGTGGTTGAAGATGCAGGATCGCAGGCCTTGTCCTACACTGACTAGTCAGAACTTGCATTTCAACAGGATCCCCAGGAGACTTCTGTGTATGTTAAAGTTTGAGAAGCAGGCAACTGACTAAGCCATGTCAACTAGGGCAGAGGCTGTGTGATTCTCACGTTGTCGTCAGTGGATTTTGCCGAGCTGTTCCGCACCTCCCTGGCTGCAATCTGTGCCCCGAACTACACTATAAAGGACTTTAAAAACAGACACACAAATCCCGGTGTTTCATTCTCAGTGAGCGAGGCTCAGGGCCCAGAATGCCCCACCAAGCCACGTTTCCTCCGCTGAGAGCAACGGGAAGCTGGAACCTGCTGTGCTCAGCTGACCCGGAAATGGCTCTGCACCTAATTTTAATTCGCTGTGGGTGGCAACGGTGTTCTTTTTCTGGAGAGAAAACAGCAACCCCTGCTCTGGTGAGGGCTGCAGCTGCACTGACTGCAGAGCCCGCCAGCAGGGAGGGGGCAGGGCCCATGCTGGGCCCAGAGTCCAGCTTCCTGCACAAAGGGAGGGATGCACCGGCTTCCTGCCATGCTGTGGAGCCCGCATTCCGCCTTGGAGGGGCCCTGGGGCCTGGCCAGAGCTGATGCCACCTGGGCTTGGCCTCCGGAGCTAGGAGCCAACCGGGCTGCCGTGGGAGAGACCCAGAAAAGGGACATCCCCAGTGCTCCGTTGGACTGATTCTATCTTCTACACCTTGGCCAGCCCAAGGCGGAGTGGACAAGTCTTCAGAGGAGAGCTCCGGGCTCCCGCGGACCCCTACTTCGGCCCCCCTCGCTGACCCCCAGCCCTCTTTTCTCCCGTCCTTGGCCCCAGGCACAGGTGCCTTCTGTGACCCCTGTCCCGCTTCAAAACCTGCTCTCAGCACAGATGCCTGGGAGCCCTTGTACCCCCGTGTCCGGCCCCACACCCCCGCCCCTGAGGGCTCTTCACATGTTCCCTGTCCCAGCACACTGATCCACGTGGACCAGAATACTGGCCTGGGCTCACTGCACAGTCGTGTTTCTGTATCTGGAGTTGTGTAGTGCACTTCCTGAACAGCCATACTCAGAAGCCCAGTCCCAGGCCCAAGGCAGTTCAAGGTTGCTCAGAACAGGAGCAATGCCAAAAAGCGATGGAGACACCCCAGCCTTCTCCATAGATGCCCTCATAGGAGCGTTAATCATTACTAAGGCTTAGTAAGCACTTCCTATGTGCCCAGTACCGCCCTAAGCCATGTATTCACTCATTTAATGCTAGAGAGGTGCTGTCATTACCCCCACTGTATAGGTAAATGCACGAGGCCTGGGGCAGTCACACGAGCCTCCCAAGGTGGCAGAAGCGGGAGATGCGTCCTGAACCCCTGAGTCTGGCCCCATCTCAACCATCATCCTAATCCACTCTGTAGTCAGTAGAGGCCTTCACGTGCTTCGACTTCACACGCTAGACAACACGTGTGGGAACCTGGCCCAGTTCAGGCCCTCGTGTCTCTGGACCTGCCCCTCCCTCTCTGGTCACTGGAGAAGGCCTCCGGCAGCCCTGGCTCTTGGAGGAAGAAGCTGGACAGGACTCTGAAGTCTTCCTTGTGGACACTGTCCTCCCAGGGAGGGAAGGTGTCGAGTTGCCTTGGAAACATAGAACATTCCCTGCTGACAAGAGGCCTCACCCACCTGTTGAATCCAAGCGACGAGAAGCAGGAGTGACCATGCATCTGCGACCCAGAGACAACCCTTAAAGAGACTGTTCCTGGGCCCGCCGAGTGTGTTGACAGCGCTTGTCTGCAAGCTGGGAGAGGACGTGAGCTTCGCTGCTACGAGCTGTCACGGGAGGGCCTGGAAAAGAGGAGGCAGTGAAGGAGGGACGTCCAGGCTCTTTGTCCCTAAGTTGGCTTTCAGCCGAGCCCTCCCAACTCCAGTCTCCTAGGGTGTCGATGTCCAGGAGGAGCTGAGAGCAGCAGGCAGAGAACGGGAGGTCAGAGCAGGCATCTGGCCACGGCCTGGAGCAGCCCAGGTGAGACAGGAGGCCCCGCTGGACACGGTATTTTGAGGGAGTGACCTCTACAGCGAGTGGCCTCCTGGAGTTGAACCCTCACTTTGGGTGCTGCCCACCACGCCCAGGGGTGCCCTAGACTCTCACAAGTTCTTGGAGTGGGTGGTAGTGTGACTGCACCACCATCTTTGCTGCCCTGCCCTCTGGGACAGAAGGGTTCATGGGGGCTGAATTGCCTGCCGAGGCTCCTGCTGCCCCCATGGGGCCGAGGCCTCACCCTCACCACCTTCCCTGTATGCAGAGGATGCCAGCGTGGACAAGCACAGGGACTGGAGGGTGCGGTGCTGGGGCAGGCTGCAGGGTTAGTCAGCAGGGAGATTGCTCAGGTCGTACACCCACGGCGGCACCACCTTCTTTCAGGAAAACCCGCATGAGAGGGAAGCGGTTCCCCCAAGACTTCCCGTGGACTGGGATCCCGCCGCCATGAGCCCCCCTCTCCAGCAGTGGCTGTGCCCCTTAAATCCCTGGAGCTGGGAGAAGGGAAGACTTCTCCAGACAAGCATGAAGTGCTGGAAGAATTTAGTGAGTTTTCAATCTGCTTCTTAGGAAAGAGCAGAGTCAGGGGGATAAAAGGAACTGAAATTGAAATATGGTCACAAAAGTCAAAGTGTGGCTTCCTGCTGATCAAAGGACCCTCCTGCTGGAGAGCAATGAAGACACTTACGGAACTTTCAGATATATGCTGAGTCCCAAGCAGGTGCCCTGGAATTTGCGTTTGAGCAAAAAAAAAATACACAGAAGGATCCAACCTTATCTCTGGCCCAGAGAGTTCAGGGTCCAGTGGAGAAAGAGAGTGTGCATGGAAGGGCCACCTGGGGCGTGTGTCCAGAGCTGTGAGGATGGGGACGAGGTCCCTGTTGTCTGCATTGTCCAGGAGCCTGTGGAAAGAAGTGAATGTGTGGGGGGAAACATGGCTGGGCAGTGTGATGGAGGTGGGCACACACAGGGTAGGGCCCATATGTGGCTCTGGCTGGAGCAGGGCCTCCTCAGGTACACTGGAGGCCTCATGGGATGGTCTAAGTGATGAGGACGGGGTTTCAGGGCAATGACCCTGGCCGCAGCATCCAGGTAACCACACAGACTGGGGGGTGGGCAGGAACCTGCTTGAGGGTCTTCAGTGGTCCTCCTGCGAGGGGACCTTTCGGGATCAAGGCAGAGGACTGAAAACAAGGAATGGGCATCTGAACCTGCAGCCATGAGACCCACCGCAGAATGCAGCACCACTCTTACGGGCGGAGGCCAGGGCCCACCTGTAGCCCCCACTGCCGCGTCCTGCATTGTGAGCCCCTGCACTGTGACCTAGCACACTACTTGCTCTGTTGAATTTGTTCAGTGTTAGAGATCACTAACTCCACAAGAGTTATCATTTTAGGTAGCAGATATCAAAAACTCTCTATGTAATAGACTGTGCTATGCGCTTGACCTAAATTACCTCAATTTAATCCCCATAAGAACCCTCAAAGGTAACTATTATTATTCCCATTTTATAGCTGAGGATACTGAGGTTTACTTCTAAATAGATAGTCACCTTCCCAAGGTCACTCGGCTACTGCTGCCCTGTTTCCCGGTCTTTAGTGTCATGTAGAGCTTCCTGTGTAGCAGAGAATGTTGGTTGCTCCCCTATAGAAATTTTCCACTTTTTCCTTAGTAAAAACAACCCCAACAGTTTAGCTAATACATTGCCCCTCAGGTAAAAGACCTCCCTCTGTGTCTGTGCAATGAGATACGTCCAGGGCACTGGGTTCGGGCTGAGGTATGAGCAGAAGAGTTATGCCTGACACCTGGAAATGTCCTCAAAGACAGGGACAACCCCTTTGTCTCCCCCTCATCCTTCCTGCTTCTAGAATGTGAATGGACTGGGTGAATGTGGATTTCAGGCTGCCATCTGGGACCTGAAGCACGTGCCATGGCAGACCAGCGTGACAGGAGGGCTTGCGCCCCTGCCCTTCATGGCTGCCACCCGAGCCCTGGGCTCCCTGCTCCTTTGATGGGGAGATAAACTCGTGCTTTGTTTAGTCACTCGAATGCTGACTTTCCTACCCAACACAATTGAAATGGTCAACGTAGCCCGCTTCTGACAGTTGGAATGAACGATGGTGTCTCGGATGAATGACTCAGAGAGAGGTTCTCTCTGGACCCTGAATCATGAGCTATGTGGACCCCAGGCGTCCAGGGAGAGCTCAGAGGTCACCTCATTCTACTTCCTACCCAAAGCAGACCTCCTTTCTGACACGGCTCCTGATAGGTGACAACGTGGTGATGGTTTGAAAGGACTGCTAATTGTTCTCTGCTGCCAGCATCCTTCTCCTCCTTTTTGAACTTGACAACTAGGAGATGATCTAAGAGCAGCACTGCTTTCTGAGCGTTTCTTCTAGTCTTTCCCCTGTTTCAGCCTCTGTGATCATCTCCCTTCCCCCTCACCCTTATCCAAAGCGCTGTCATTCTCCCCGTGGTGGCAGCAGCCTGCCCCTGACCCGGAGTGGTCTGCAAACTCTGCCCCTCCCTGGTGCCTCTTCCCATGTCCACGTGGACATGTGTAACATCTCAGCACATGGTTCTCCTGAACCAGGGCTCAGAATACCTCTGACTGAATTAGTGTGTGTTCACAACAGCAACAGATGAAGGACATTTGCACTAGGTCATTCCTTGGTGCAGAGGCATCCATTTATAAAATGAGAATGTCAGGCAGGAGGGGCCAGCTGGCAGAGGGGGCACATTTGGGGTCGGCTTTCCCAGCACCTGAAATGCATTTGCCTGACCACCATTTCTGTCCACAATTGGAGCTACATCTAAAGCATTAAATCGGGCTTCCAAAAGAACTGTTGTTATCCCAGGAGATTGTCTGATTGCTGGGCTGGTTCTCTGCCAGTGGAGAGGAGAACATACAAAGTCTGCTGCCACTCAGACTGAAGGCTTCAGGAGGCGCCCCACGGGGCATGCCCCGGGAAGCACGGGGTTTCCTCTACTGCCGCCGCCGATCTCCACCAGGGTGGGCCAGTCTACAGAATGTGCGCCAAGGCCACAGCCCAGCGAATCTGTAAACCCAGCAGTCTGCCTCTGCTGTCCTCCCAGGCCCTCGGTCCAAGGCGGCAGAGGGAGGGTAAAGGAGGAAGGTTTGCAGCTGATGAGAGTGGCTCCCCACGCAGTATTCATGATCTCAGGCAAATTAACTACTAAATTTCACGGGCTTAGATCTCCTCAACTATGGGTTGCAGGTAGCCACACCTGTCTGAAGGACTCCTCTAACGATCGAATGAGGTGATGTCAGTAAGGGTCCAGCACAGTTCTGTCAAAGGTGAGTGTCAGCAAGTCCCCTCCAGACCCTGGGATCCCCCCCTTTCTCTGCCTCTACTCCTTGCTCCCTCCACTCCTCCCATTGGCACTGGCAGTTCCCCACCAAGGAATTCATTACAAATTCGCTGGGAATCCCACTAGGTAAATGCAGTGACATTTTTCTTAAGGATGTTATAAAGGATCTTAGAAATCCAGCCAGAGCTGATGAGAGAGAGAGGAAGAGCAACGGGCTTAGGAGGCAGGGAAAAGGAGAGGGTGACCAGGGTGCAGGCCGGGAAGCGGAGCTGGGTCCCCCGTCCCCCCAGCAGCTTTCAGGAACCCTCTCCAGTACAGTGTTCCGGGGCATCCTAACCGCACAGCCGTCGACGGCTCCCGCCAATCTCCCTCACTTTGAACGGCTTCCTGGCGAGCGATCCGCGGGCACTCTCCATTTTGCAACTCAGTGAAGACTTGGCAACTTCCGTGGATGGCTGCAACCCTACCTCTGCACACAGTGGGAGAACTTGCTCCGGATGGGGGGCCGCGGGGGCTGTGCCTGTGACCTGTTGTCAGCTGGTGGACCTGAAGTTTCGTAGATTCAGCAAATATTCACTGTCCACTGATGATGCACAGCGCCTGTGCCATGCGCTGGAGATGCAACAAGAAGCCAAATAGACCTGGTCCCCAGGCCTCCTTGCTGAGGCAGAACCCGGCAGAACGTTTCCGGGATGGCTGGGTAGGGCACAGCTGTCTGCACCAAAACCAGAAATGTGTTAATGTCAGACCTACTGACCCCCCACCCCAGCTCTCAACATGGCCCACATTATTCTCCCCATGAAAATCCTCTGGAAAGAGGAGGAATATAAATCACTTGCTTGTCATTCTTTTACAGGGTCATCGAGGCCCTGAGGAAACTCTAGATTCTTGGTGTGAAGCTTTTGCAGACACCGCGACCTGCTTGCGTTCAGCCTTCTTTCCTGTTGTCTCCGCTCTAGACCTTGCGGGAAGGTAGACGGAGGCTGGAGGCCTAGGAGAATTTTGTGTAACACAACATATGTGTTCCTGAAAATCTCCACGATGTGCAAAATCGTGCAATAAAGACCCCCGGGCTTATGGGACTAGGGACACAACACTCAAAAACCTCATCAGTGACGCCTGAAAAAGAAGAACCTAATAAAAACAGCGGCATGTCTTCACACCTGGCGAGGAAACGCAGAAGCCTGCCATAAAGACTTGAGCTTTAGAGAGGCGTGCCATGCACCGTGGACGCGCTGTCGGAAGGATTGCCGCCTGGGGGTTATTGGAGGAGGGAAGGTCGCATGAAATGAGATGGGGAATCTGTAACGCCCGGGTGGGTGGGGCAGCCTAGGTGTTGGGGTGCGTGTGGCTGCGTCCCCCGCCGGCTCACTTCAGGGGCAAGGCTTCTGGTTCGCCTATTGCTTGTGGATGAGACCACGCGTAAGCAAACGTGAAAGATCCACTTTGTGCTGAGACTGTTCCCTAATGTATCAACTGTGTTGGCACAAACTTGCACTTTTGAAACGAGGGTTATAGTAGGACAGACTGTGTCCTGGTTTGCTGGGGACAGCCCCACAGCATTCTGTGGTCCACTGTCATCATTACTAATGCCCCATTTCACTCCACAAGACCCTAGTTCCAACAGGAGGAGTCTCTGGTCACTCTGTTGATGGGGCCCGAGGACCTGCTGGGCCACCTGAAAAGTGCCTCCTCCAGTGGAAGCGGCCGCCCCCAGGCTGGGGCTGGGGGACAGCAGCGGTTTCCCCCAGGGCGCTCATCGTGAAGGGGCTAGTCCACCACTATTGCCCGTCCTCAATCTGTCACCGCCCCCCCCCCCGCCCCGCCAGAAGTCCAGCACTCCTCTTTCAATCTGCAGCCCCTGTTCCGTCATCGCAGTTATGCCATGTTACTCCTGGAAAGTGAGAATTTGTCTTGCGGGCGGCTCAGCGGGGCACTCGGGGTCTGACCACCAGGTCTGTGACCGGAAGATCTCCCGACTGTGTCTAACACTCTCTGCACGAGGAGTTTGCACATTTTAGTGTGGACAGAGGCCATCTGGAGTGCACAGCAAAAATTCAGACTTCTGGGCCCATCAACAGAGATGCTGATTCCAGAGAACCTGCATTTAAATGGACACCCGGGCTGTGCAGAGGAGGGTGCTGCAGACCTCACACTTTGGGAAACGCTGCTCTGGAGCCTTACCCTCTGGCCCCGCTTCACAGCAGAGTGCCTGGAAAGAGCAAGTACTCAAGTGTTTTCTGAAAGAACGCAATTCTACAGCTAGCCTGCCACTCCTTTACGTTTTGCAGACATTCGGGGACTCAGTTAAGGCTGTGTGTTTCGGGGGAGAGGGCACCAGGCGGAGCTCTGCTGCATTGGAACTCTGGAGCCTGAAGCCACCCTCTACCACCTGAGTAAACTTATAAAAATCAACTTAAAATCTTTGGGCCTCAGCTGTCTCATCTGTAAGATGGTCTGCACAAGTCATGCCTCTTCGGGTTATTGTAAGACCCAAATGAAACCGTGCACCTGTCCTCGCTCTCAAAGGTGCATGTTAGGTGCATAACCAACCCTTTTGTGGTGGTGGTGGTGGTGGTGTTTCAAAAAGCAAATAAGCCTCAGAGGGTTTCACAGGCCTGGTCAGCTGACATAAGCAGACAGAAGAGTGGTGGGGCTGGGGCCCAGGCTGGTGCTGGCGGGAAGAGAGGGACACAGGGCAGGTGGAATCACAAGACAGAGACCCCTGTTTGCCTCCTGGGGGCTCCGCAGGTAAATGCCCTCCCTCCCCTGGCCCAAACGCCAAACCGGTTGCTACAGCTCTGCCAGTGGTGCAAACAGCAGCATACGTTCACTCAAAGGAAACAGGACAGAAGGAATCAAAGGGGACGTTTGCAAATGCACCAGGGGAGATGTGCTTCTGCCAGAGGAGAGACGGCGGTGCAGTCACGGAGGACAGAGACGGCTCTGCAGCGTTGGTGTGTCTGGCTTCCCTGTACGATTAGGAACCACCTGGGGAAGAAGCACGTGATAGCTTTTATGTTCGGAAGTCAGGCAGAGCGGGCAGGGAGAGTAATGAAGGACGGCACAGGGGAATTAGCTGGGCCGGGCTGGAATGGCCGGGGCGGACAGCCAGTCTAGTGGAACAGGCACGGCTGAGGGCCCAGTCCCCCTTTTCGGGGTGCTGGTCCCTGCTGACCACAGGGTGTTCAGTCACCTTGTCTCTGAGCCTTGAGCCTAAGAGGAAGGTGAGGCTTCCACATGCACCTCCCCCACCCACCTCGTGCCTGTCCCCACAGGAAAACAACCTGCCGGGGGTTGCAGACATCCGGCTGCTCTGCTGCACGTCCCCGCTTCTGCACCCTGCATGGCGGCCACCCCACCACTGGTCCTGTTCTGGTTACCACACCGCGGAGATGAGGACACACGGGGGCTGTCCCGGGGTCCAGGGTCAGCTTTCAGAGGCCTCCACACCCCACGTGTGAGGAGCAACTGGAAAACCTGAGGGTCGAGGCTTTTTTCGTGGGATGGTGGTGGGGCAGAAGTGATTGCTTTTAAGGTACGTGAGGACAGGTACCAGGTGGGGAAAGAACAAGGCTTGTGTAGTGGGGATGGGAACCCAGGGGCAGAACAGTGTGAAAAGTCGAAGGTCCAAGAATGAAGATTTGGGTTAAAAAAAGAAAAGCATTCCAAAATTCTAACACGATTTTCTTGAATCCAGAGTTCAGGCAAGTGCTCTAGTAAAAATCCCCATAAAACCTGGTGAGCTGCTGGCCCGGCCCTGAGCACGCTTTTCAGCTGAGAGGGCCTGTGATGCTCCGTCCTGTGCTTCATGGGACAACGACATTTCCAAGGCAATTCTGGACACAAAAGTGCCATCGGCTCTTACTAAACATACATACGTGAAGAACACTCCCATTCAAGACAGACGCCTGCAGCTCAGCCGGCCCAGCGGCCACGCGCGAGAGGCACCCGCTCATTTGTGGTGCTGACCGCTGTTGGGTGTTCTGCTCTGTGTCACTCACACAATTACCAGGAGGAGACAGGGAGGAAGGCTGTCACTTGGACAAAGTAAACATTTAGGAAATGTAGGAGACACAGACTTTATGTGTCCCAGAGGCTAAAATAATCCACTAATTTTCAGAGCTACTGGCAACTAGAGAAACCATAACTTGCACAAGAGAAAGGTCTAGGACCTTCCCTTCCTGAACATAAAGGTGGCCGTGCTCTTTGCCCTTCACGTGTCAGGGTTCACACTGTGATGGACAAAACACGTGGATCCTCCCAAGCAGACAGTCCTGCAGAGCAGGTCTGCACATCCGGACCACTGCCACATGTGAGCAACAGTTTTGCTTGATTGACTTCGCTGATGTGGACACATGGATTACACCAAACAGGTCTGTCCAGCAGCCAATCTCACTCATATAAATACTATTTTGGTTGTTTGTATTAATATATTTAAATAATTGGCTAATGTGAAATATTCTTAATATGTAGGAGGTTTTTCAAAACGTGCTAGTGATTCTTTCCCACTCCTCCCTCCACTGAGCGCCTACGGTGGGCCTCACTCGTGCTAGATGCTTGCATGGGCTGTCTCCTTTTGTCCTTCGCAGCTCTCTGTCTGGGGATGGCCTGTCCGAGGCTGGGATGGTCAGAAGCCAGACTGACTCGGCCCAGGGCAGCAAAGAGCAGGGAATGCCTGAAGGAGCGTGAGAGCCATTAGTGGCCTGGAGAGGAGCAGGTGTAACTCAGCTCCTTCGGAGCCCTGGGCCCTAGTGGTGAGCACACCAGGGAAGGAGGCAAATGCACTAGGCAAAGGCGGCACTCCCGGAAACTGTATAGGCTACGGCAAGTTCTTGCAAATCAATTTCCGGACCATTTGCTGGAAGTCTGTGTTTCAGAGCCTCGTCCCAGACATCAGATCCCTCGGCAGGCCCTGGTCCTGGGGTCTCAGCTCCGCAGCTGATCTTGGGCCACAGCCGCTCAGCACTAAATGTGTGAGCATTCGATGAGGAACTCCTGCCCCTCGGCACTCTGACCCTCCCATTGCCAATTCTCTGTTGTCCCTGGAAAGTGGCTTGTCTCCACACAACTGGCCTTCTTGGCACGCAGATCAGGAATCTCCTCAGTCTGTGGGATTTCTAAGATATCACGGAAGCACGTTGTCAAGGGAAAGATTCGTTTCAGGGAAAAGGAAAGACTTAATGAGAACTCATTGCTTCAACACAGTGAAAGGGAAGAGGAAAAATAGAGCTGGGTCTTCCTCGTGCTGGCATTGCTCATCCCAGGCCTGGAGCCGGGCTGCTTGAGCACCCAGCACAGTGCAGGCTCTTCAGGGGACGATTCAGTGTGACTCATCCTGTTGTCAGCAGCTGTGCTTGTGTGTGTACACTGATCTCGCTCCCAGAGTTTGGTCCAGGCAGAGAGGATGCTGCACCTGGGCTGCGTAAGGCACAGTCAGATGTACAGGCTGCAGTCAGATGTACCTGGACTGCGACCTCCTGTGTGTGACTGTGGGCGAGTGACCCACCTTCCGAGTCCACACTTGCCGCCCTGCAGCTCTTACCCATCATCTTGGGGAAGCTCACTTCTCCCCTCCTCAGATGGGGGTATCCTGCTTTCTGTTAAACTGCATGTGTGTTTGTAAGTGTGTGTGTGTGTGTGTGTGTGTGTGTGTGTGTGTGAGAGAGAGAGAGAGAGAGAGAGAAAGAGAGGGAGTTTGCATGTGCCTAGTAATAGGTACAGCAGAAATAAATTTTGAATTTCCAGATACCTCCAATCTGGACTGTGCAGCATTCTCTCCAATCATGAGCTCAATTCATTGTAAATACCCTGAAATAAGAAATTCAAAATTATCATCTTTGCACATGTGATGGCATCTATTTTAGTGAAGTTTAAATACAAATTTTGTACATTTTAATTGTTTAAATATAAATGTTGCAATGTTTTATTTCTTACCAATTTTATTGAAACAGAATTCTACCAATGGAATAATGGGAGATATAGCACAGCATTTAAAACATTATCTAAAATAAAATAAACACAGAAAATTGTGGAAAACAAAAGTCCTACAAACTTATAGCTCTTTCCAACAGGATTACCAAATTCCGTGATAAAGGGGAGTACAGTAGATATTTGGAGAATGCAGTAGATATTTAGGGAATATGGTAGATACTTGGATGACTTCACTAATGTGTTAGACACACTATACTTTCACAGATAATCCATACTCATATAACTATGAATGTCAATTAAAAGTGGACTTCCCCTAACATAAACCACAGTGAGATACGACTACATACCTATCAGGATGTGCAAATATTTAAAAATAACTGACCACACGAAGTGTTGGTGAGGACGTAAAGGACCTGGAATTCTTAGTTACTGCTGGGGGGAATGTAAAATGGTGCAACTCCTTTGGGAGATAGCTTGTCAGCTTTTTAAAAAGTCAAGCACACACCTACCACATATGTGATCTAGACATTCTTTTCCTAGGTATTTCTCCAAGGGATAAAGAAATAAGTATGCATGCCAAGACTTGCACGTGAGTGTTCATAGCAACTTTATCTGTAATAGCCCAAACCTGGAAACAATCCAAGTGTCAATCAACAAATGGACCCTCAAATGTGGTGTGCCCATGGAACTGAGGACCACTCAACTACGGAAAGGCGTGAACTATTGATACACACCAACACGGGTTTATCTCCAAATAATTATGCTGAGTGAGAGAAGCCAGACTGAAACGTTCCATTTACATAAAACTTAAAAGAGGCAGATTCATCTCAATTAGCAGAAGACAGCTGAGTGGTCGATGGGGGTTGGAGAGGGTGGGCAGGGGCAGGGGAAGAATATCAGAGAGTAAGGAAACCTTGGGGGTGAAACTGCTCACCCTCCTGACTGTGGTAGGGGCTTCACAAGTACATACACGCGTTTAAATTGATCAGGTTGTGCACTTTAAGTGTACGTGGTCCATTCCATGTCAATTAGTCTGTAATGAAGCAGTTCAAATTTTTCTAAAAAGGGAGATTCCTGCTGTCATGAACAAGCAGCAGTAACGTGTGGCCCCAGTCCGTTAGCAGGACGGCACCGTGTAACCAAGGGTTTTCGCTGTTTAGTAGTGAGAGTCAACACTTCGAGGAGGACAAGGACACAGCACTCTCCTGCATGAGTGTTCAGTGGCCCACTCTCTCTGGGGGCAGTTTGACATGGTGCAGCCAGACCTCACAAACGGTTACAGCCTCAGACCAGCTGGACATCTGCTGGGAGCTCATCCTCCAGAGACGACGGGGGTGTGCGCAGGAGTGCATTTCCACAAAGGTCCAAAGGCTATTCAAAAGAGTGAAAAGCGGGAAGGAACCCAAACCCGGCACCCAGGGGCTAGTTCAATAAATTGTGGGCCATGAGTTCACTGCCTCGCTCAGTCTACTCGACATTCTCCCTCTCTCTCCCTCTCTCTCTCTCTCCCTGCCTTTGCCTCTGTCACCGCCTCTCTGTCTATTTCTCTCTCTCTCTCATACACTCACAAAGACTTTTGAAAGTAAAAAAAGCACAAATTGGATTATTTCTTGCATATTATTGAGCAACATGTTCATCTGTAGTACATCTTGTGAGTATTCCCATGTCAGTTACGGAAGAATAAACTTGTTCTTTTCATGACTCAGTTGTATGTATGTATCACAAGTAATTTAACATGCCATCAATTGATGGATATTTAGATTTTTCCCATTTGAAAAATTTCCAACAATACAGAAATAAACATCCAAATATATATATATTTCCGCACTTGTGGGAATGTATCCATCTGTAGAATAACTTCTGAGTGGAATTTCTGAGTTAAAGTATATATTCATTTGAAGAATAGACAGGTATTTGGTCTCCAAAAATTGTGCTCCGGGATACGTGTACTCCGACAAGCTGTCTGCACATCGTGCTGGATGCTGGATATCATCAGATGTGTTAACCTCTGCAATCTGATAGGTTAAAATGGATGTCATCATTGGTGTAGCATCGTTTAAGTTTGGGTTAGGTGAATATTTTTGTATTTGTTGACCCATGAAATTCCCGTTTACGCCTGCAGTGCTCGCGGGCTGTTTTCCTTTGCCCGAAGTGGAAGGGGTGCATTTTCTAAAGAGAAAGCCACGCCCACCAGCGCTCGGGGCAATCCGGAGGACCCTTGAGTCAGTCTTCCCAGCAGCAGCCCCAACAGGCCAACTTTCCTCAGAACTTTCCAACCTACAGGGTGACGGGTAGCTTTCTCTCACCTTGTGATCATAGGTTGTAGGAATTCGGCCTCTGTTTAATTATTTCTTCTGCCATGTGAATTGACTGTGGTTGTAGCAGAGGAAAATAAGTCCAAATCAGAGAGACCATAAGAGACCAAAAAAGCTCAGAAAGGAGAGCAAGCTGTTGATGCTGTTAGAACTTCTGGATCCAGCCATGCCTGCAGTGGGCCCACTCATCTTGCTAGTTACATACACTAATATGTTTCTTTCTGCTTGAGCCAGTGGAACTTGGATTTCCATCCATTGCCTCATATCAAACGTCCTTTTATAATTTTAAAAAGCTGGTTGTTGTTTTCTTATTGGTAAAATAACTTGGAGAAAATCAGCCCCTTATTTCCAATTCCTTAATAAAAAAAATAACCTGAACTAGAAAAATTAAGGCTTTCTGGATGTCACTGAGTCAATTATTGTAACTTTTATCAAGTGTCTACCTTATTATATGACAAACTAAAATCGTTTAAAGAGAAAGAAGTAAAAATAGAGTCAACCTGAAGATATAGCTAGCTGGTAATACTGGGAGCAAATGTGTACAGATTTCAACCAATTTAACTGGGTTTGGAGCTGAATAGACAGTCACATTAGTGTGAGCCGCAAAAACTGCATATGTGTTGAGCAACCTTGGAGTCTCCGACCTCCACTTCTAACCGGGTCAAACCTGGGACCAGTTGGTGGCTGTGCCAGCCAGAAAGAGCATATGCAAAATGAATTAGGTGGTTAGTCAGCTCCTAAGACATTCAGGGCCTCACAGGCTGGGTCGGCAGCCAGAGGAGATAGCCAAGCATCCCTGAGACAGGGAGTGGGCAGCCAGCTCCCACCAGTAGGCCAGCAGCTCCCTTCTCTACCAGCTGTGGCCGCCATGTGGCTATCTGTGTCTGTGCCAGGCTGGAGGAGGCTACAACATGGGCCCTGGCTAAATGTGACTCGAAGGACACATCCTTGCAGAATGACCTTAGACTCTCCTTCCACTCCAAGCTTCTATATGACACCAGTGTGCATGCACACATACATACAGACTTGCATTCACACAGCATGTGTCTATATTCCAGGCCACAGGGGCTCTGAATGTACAGCTGCCTGGACCCTGAGGGAGAGGAGGATCTGGGCCAGGTGTCAGTGCAAGCAGGCATTCTTCTGTGGCTGGGGACTGAGGTGGCTTTTCCATAGCTTCCCCCTTGACATTCTGGGGGGAATTGAACATTGGCTCTGACATTGAACAGAGCCTAATGTCAATGACAGTGGCTGACTCCCTCTTCCTGCCCTGGGTGGGCTGAGACAGGAGCCAGTTTGACCCCATCTGAAAGCAGCCAGACAGTGGGTAAGCATTTCTTCTTTTGGAGAAGATTTCAAGAAACTCTGCAGCTGGCATCATTAGCGTCCTGGGGCAGAGGCTGGCTCAGATCGCACCACTTCTTGCAGGGTCCATCTTTAGTGACAGCGTGGCAGGGGGAAATGCACTTGCCAAGATGCTCAGTGGAAAAAAAAATAAAAAGAACCCTCTGCAAGAACAATCCAGGTGAAGTTTGGGTTGGTGGATAGGACAGAATGCACATGGGCCTTATTTTCTGATCCTGAACTAGTCTTGACCAAACTGTCCACCTGGAAAGACTCTCCCCTCCACTGCTTTACATCCTCCACTGTGTGGCCCCTGGGAGGGACCCTCTCTCTTACCCCTGCCTACCAGCAGGCCAGGGCCCCCAGTCTGGTATGTCTTACACATCCTTAGCTGTGTCCTAGGCCAGCAGTTCCTAACCTTTAGTCTTAAAGGGACTAGTAAAATTCCATAAAAATACAGTGGGGGAAGTCTGACATTGAGTTGATAGCTTTAAAATCATTACCATCTCAGGGCTGGCCTGGTGGTGTAGTGGTTGAGTTCACGCACTCCTCTTTGGTGGCCTGGGGTTCGCAGGTTCGGATCCTGGGCGCAGACCTACACACCACTTATCGAGCCATGCTGTGGCGGCGTCCCATATAAAAGTAGAGGAAGACGGGCAGGGATGTTAGCCCAGGGCCAGTCTTCCTCAGCAAAAAGAGGAGGATTGTCAACAGGTGTTGGCTCAGGGCTAATCTTCCTCACAAAAAAACAAAAACAATTACCATCGCCAATTGTCATTATTTCATAAAAGGATGGTCCTGTACACAGCAAAATGGAGGACTGCATCACATCAAGATAGAGACACTTGCTCCATGAAATGTTTTTGGCTTCAGAAGTCCTTGCCGTGTTGTCCACATTTTCCTCCGTTGGCCTCAGGCCATGGGCCGTGGCGGCCAGCGCTCAGTGGGACCCCAGGTCTGCTCTGCGGCAGCCCGGCCCCACTTCCGCTCGCTGTCAGGTGGGGGCGGACTGTGTGCTGCCTAATCAGGAGGGCCGGCATCCTCCCCAGGGGTTTGTGTTTATTGACAAGACACTGGGCCTTGTCCCGAATAGGTAAGTATTCAAGCTGCAATTTCAGATGAGGTGGCAGGCCAGTAGGAACCAAGATTCCCGGAGTTCTTCAATGGTCCTTTGTACACGCGCCCTGCCCGTGCCTGGATGGCAGGGTCCTCTGAGCTCTTGGCTCCTGGGCCCGAGGCCTCGGCTCCACACCATTCCTTTCCCATCCGTGGACCAGAGGCCACAAACACACAGGGCTCCTCCCGTCAATGGCTCCGCCAAGAGCTGGCTCTAAACTCTTCAAATTTATCACCTTTTTTATGGTTCAAAGACTTTCAATTCTGTTTAAGAAACGGCAAATCTAGAGGAGAGTAGCTATCCAAATAGAGTAAATTAAAATATACATTTTCACCGTGGGCCCACAAGAGACACAGCATTTGAAACACAAGGGACACTGGCATCAATCCTGAGGGCACCTCTTTCAGCCATGGCACACGTGACGGAGGTGGCTGCCTGCTCTCACCTCTGGACACAGGAGACTGACTCAGGGAAAATGTGCCTCCTGGGAATTCAAAGCCAAGACAGACATGGCCAGAGATGGAAGGAGATGGAATCTTCTCGTGAGAGTGTCCTGCACTGAGGCCCCTAAGCCTGGAAATACTGCCATTCAGTTCTGTGAATTAGCCCAGAATTCTCCCAACAGATCTGCATTTATTCATTCACTCTTCATTTGTTCATTCACTCTTTTTTCTCGGTTTAGCCAAGTCAGCTTCTGTGACTTTCACCTTCTGACTCTTCACTGATATATTAGCCAGGTATCTTGGAAAAGCTGCTTACCTAGCCCTGGGAAAGTGACAAGCTTTCTGACCTTCCACTTCATATAAAATAAATATCAGGTCAATACTTTCTCACAGGGTGTGGGGAAGAGTAAATGATATAAATATGGGAAACCGCCCAGAAACAGTAATGTCAATGCTGATGTTTGCTGTTCCTTATACATGTTGTGGGGAAGCGGCCCCTTTTCTTTCTCATTTAAACTCATGATATTGTTCCTGAAGTCTCAAGTATGCATTAAACATGAAGCCGGCAAGCCCTGACTCACTGGTGATTGGGAGCCCAGAGTTCTGTCACGCGCACCTCAGAGGTGACAGCAACAATAACAAGAGCAATATTGTCTTCCGCTTGTTTGGAATCTGCATCACCTGAAATGCATCTTTTATCTCTGATTTCACTACAGAGTTAAAGAAACTGAGGGGCCATAATTAAATGACATTTCCAGGATCCCTCAGACAGTGTTGGAGACCCGCCATGCTCTGCACACTTTCAATTTCATCTCATTGACTCTGTCAAAAAAAGAGAAAAAGCCAGAAAGTAAAAGCATGACATCACCAACAGGGCTGGTGGAGAGGCAGAGGGGACTCAAATGAAGAACTTTGCATCTCTGTCTGGTCTCACAGCAGCTGCAGGACCAAATCCAGCACAGAATTGTGCAAGCAGGAGTCCCAGCCACTCTTTGAAGATAAATTTGGAGAGGTTGTGAACATCACTGAACAAAGCGATGGTGGGGAGGCTCAGGGGCTCAGATCAGGAAGAATTCCTACTTCAGTAGAAGGAGTAGGAGACGATGACCCCGGCCAAGTGGTCAAGAGACATGCAATTCTGTAAATGTGGGTGCTGCATCCTAAGACCCCTCATTAGGCAATGAGTGTTTCAGTTGATGTGGCAGGAAATAATCTTTCCACAGGGTCTAGTGTTGGTGACAGAATGTACTCCCACACCCGGGGTCACTGTGATGCAGCCAACTATCTAACACAATCCATCACCTTTGATCTTATGTTAGCAATCCCAGACGCGGCTTTAGAGTCTGGGCTGTGGAAGAGGGCTCATTTAGCCAGAAGGAACCTTTGCTAGAACTCTTCTACTGGTGTTGCAGAGCGTATGGACAAGGCACCAGGCTGGGAGGGAGCACCATCACTAATGAGATCTGTGTCCTTGGTCAAGATTCTTACATTCTTTGGGCAGTGACGTTCTCATTTGTAAAACAGAAATAGTATCGATCTTCTCCTTCTCAAGGTTTTTTATAAAAATCAAACGAGAATTTATATGGGAACATCTTGTACACTGTAAATGGTATTTTTGATGGATCCAATGTTGACATAATTAAATGCAAAGATTACTTACTTTTTAATCATATGTGTGCAGCACATACATAGGTTGAGGAATAGGGAAATCTAGGAGGAGGACGCACTGTGGAGGGAGACTATGTTTAGCTTAGGACATGCTCTGTGTCAGGTGGTAGAAGAGGGATGGGGAGGAGATGCTGGAGAGGAGGTGTGAGGTCAGATGAAGGTCAGACAAAGCTGCAGGCCCTTCTTTTCTCATTCTGCAGGGGCCTGAAAAAGAAGGAGCAACTGAGAAGACTGTGTACGTGGAGTGAAACACATAGAGCCCAGACCTGCCTCTTGGCCATTGCCCACACTCAGCAAGCAGGAGACAAAAAGAGAAGACCTACCACTGAAGAAGCCAATCAACCATTGACAAGGCCAGAGGAAAATAGGGCAGGATAATCCCCTGGAAGCCAAAAACTAAAAAGCATTTTTCCAGGAGAGGACATGGTAACACGTGATGTAGAAGAGATGACAAGGGGAATGAGGCCCCAAGGCAAGGCCTTTGATTTAGCAGTAAGAAGTTGGTGACCTTCCAGAGGGCAGCAGCAGTGCCATTTTGGGAGCTGCAGGAGAGAACGCATTATGAGGTACACAGGCTTCCTGTACCCCCAAGATTCACCTATAAGACACATTCACAAAAGATTCATCTATGGATTAAATATTAGAGACTGCTTTATTTTTTAAAAATTGTCACTTTATTCTTTCCTTCACCTGTTTGTGTTGCTGGCCTTGGAAAATTAAAAACAAGAAACAATGCTCACAAATTCTCACTGAAATTTATATAGTGTTATAAACCAGTGTAACCTCAACAACAGCAACAACAAATTCTCATAAGGAAGTTTAGAATATGAAACCATACAGTCAGATTTTTCAAATGCTTGAAGAATTCATGCAATCTGATTTTTATTCTGTTAATGTGGTATATCACTTTGATTGATTTACAGATGTTGAACCATCCTTGCCTCCCTAGAAGAAATTCCAGTTGATCATGGTGAATGGTCCTTTTAATGCGTTGTTGAATTTGGTTTGCTAATATTTTGTTGAAGAGTTTTGCATCTATATTCATCAGGGATATCGGCCTGTGTTTTTCTTTCTTGTGGTGTCCTTGTCTGATTTTGGATTCAGGGTTTTGGATTCAGGGTAAGGCTGGCCTCGTGAAATGTTTGGAAGTGTTCCCTTCTTTTCTATTTTTGGAAAGCATTTGAGAAGGATGAATGTTAATTCTTTAAGTGTTTGATAGAATTCAGCAGTGAAGCTGTCTGAAAAGGCTACTGCAATGGTTTAGAAGATAGTGATGTGCAATCCACCTGCAGTATTTTTTTTATCAGACGAGATTTAGCAATCACTAGAAACAGCCCTGTGGTGAGATTGTGTACATCAAGATGCCTCCTAAAAATATCTATTCTGGAGATATCTAATGGATCCTGCCTGGAGGGACAAGAAGTTGACATGCAAAAGTCATTAAATAGAAGAACCATCTTGAGTTACCAAGTGAAGCTGGATGGCAAAAGCCCAATGTCCAGGGCAGAATTTAGGAGCACCTGCTTCATTTCGGGTTCTGACACAGAAATCACTTCTACCTCCTCACAGGGGCAAGGTGGGAACTGTGCTGTATCTCTGGACACCCTTTGCAGACACCATCTCTCTGCCAGATGGAAGCCTGCTCCCAGGAAGGTCACTTTCCCCGGAGTGTTTACATTTCAAAATCTTAATTCTAATGGATGAATGAAAAACATTTCCATTAGTGGAGCTGAGGGGGAAGGTTTTGGCTGAGGAATGGAGCCCTGCCTGGATTCATGAAATCAGTCCAAATAGGTGGGCTCCTGCTGCTCCTAGAACTAGGCCCTGTCCCACATACCCAGATCAGTAACGGACACCTCTTCTGTTACAAAGACTGCAGAATTGGGGGTGGGGAACACGTGTTTTAGATTGTTGTTTGCATCAGAGTGTGAAACTATAAAAATTCCTTCATCCTTAAGCTATTGAAGAAAAGAAAACCCAATCTTGTGGGTAAACGCTGGAGCGTGAGCTGTGGGTTCTGGGGTCCCCGTCAGGTCTGTCACACGTGGCTCGCAGCAGATTGGCAAGGAGCAGAGAGCGCCCAGTTAAGAGTCCATGTGCCCCAGCAGCTGTACCTCTGTTCTGCATAATGATATGGGCAAACCACTGGACTTCTCTGTGTCCTTTCCTCATCTGCAAAAGGGGGTGAATTGTGTCTTTGTAAATCTGCCCGGCAGAGTGGTGGAGAGGCTCTGAGGGACCAGCGTGCACGCGTGTGCTGTGGGAACACACTGGTCTTCGAGGGCACAGCAGTATTAACATTGCTTCCCACTGATGAAACACCATCCTCCACAAGCATAGAGCTTTCTAAAGACCCATTTCCTTATGTCTCCTCACCCTTCCAATCACAGGGGAGCTAGAGGTGAGGGGAAACAAGGCTCAGCAGGAAGCAGAGGCATGACCTCGAGGTCCCAGTGGTCTGCTGGGAGCACTGGGAGCAGAGATGGGTCATCTGTCATCCTGGGACTCCTTCTCTGGCTGCCTGTCACACAGCCTTGGGGATGCCTGGAGCATGGCACACAGTTGGGAAGGGCTCTGGAGCTTAGGGCTGGTGAATTTCCCTTCTGCTCCATCGTTGGGCACTTCCCCCTCTCTATCTGGCTTGTCTTAGAGAAGAGAGGCACTTTTAAGCACATTCTGATCTTGCCCATCCATGCAACTCCCCAGGTACAGGTACTTTCCTTTTGTTAAAACCCAGGGATGCAGTCACCATGCACAGCGCTCTGTCAGGAGCCAGAGTGTGCTGGTGTTTCCTGCATTTATAGACTGTTCACTGGGCTGAGACAGAAGAGCTCCGAGATTTGTTCCCTCCCACGCTTTTTAATTTAAGAACCCCAGGCGATCAGCGTGGGGGAGACAAATGGCAGTGGCTTTACTGCTGTTGGTATTCTGAGGTCAGAATGTGGTTGGAGCCAGAAGCCCAGGGATGAAGTATAGCATTAAAAATAATAAAGATTGAAAATATGTAGCCTCCCAAGTCAGCGGAGCAGACCTAACAACCCCATATAAAGAAGCTTCGTGTGGGATGAGCCTGTGTCTGGGAGGCAGGAGCAGAGCATGCAGCCACTATAAATCTTCTTCCTGCACCCACTGCAGAACCAGGGCCTGAGGGGATGCAGACAGCAGAAAGATGAGGGTGCTGAGGTGGGTGTGGGGAGTGTGTGTGTGTGTGTGTGTGTGAGAGAGAGAGAGAGAGAGAGAGAGAGAGAGAGAGAGAGGGAGAGAGGGAGAGAGGGAGAGAGGGAGAGGGAAGTGGGAGGAGACAGTAGGAGAGAGAGAGAGAGAGGCACTCTGGGAGGGCTGGGGAGGGAAAGCAAGGTAGGCACAGACTGATCGGATGGGGAATGAAAGTGTTCATTTCTCTCTTATGTAACCTGAAATGGCAGCTCTACTTTCCCCACTTCAGCCTGTGCATTTATCTCTTAAAATTGCATTTTGCTATAAATCAAGATTCCACAACATAATGTGCTTTTTTTTTCATGTCTGCAAACTCTAGCAAATCTCTCCTTCCCTCCCTCTCTTTCTATCTCTCTGTATCTTTCTGTCTCTATCTCTCTCTCCCTCCCCATCTGTCTCTCTCTCTCTGTCTCTGTCTTTCTCTCTCTCTCTCTCTTCTTCTCCATCTTCCTAGTCCCTTCCACACTATTTTAGTTCATAGACCATATCCAGTAGGCTCCCTTCTCTTCAACTCCTGCTATAAATAATTTTTCAGGTGAAAACTTGCTTCTTTAGGAGTAGAAATCTATCTTCCATTCCACAAACATGTACTCAACACCTGTTATGTGGTAGTCTGTATGTTAGGTGCCATGTGTATGTGCGGGGGAGGATACTAAGAAATGGTAATGGGTCTGTGAACTTGATGCTCAAGGAGCTCTTGATCTAATGTGGTGAGGAAGGAGCTGGGGGTTGGGGTTAGGACAGGAAGCATACATAAGTGACTATAATGTAGTTTGATAGAATAACTGGATCGAGATTTTAAATTAAAGAAGTACAGGAGAAGGGGAGATTATGTGGAACTTGGAGGGCAGGGAAGTCAGCCCAGCATGTTGCTTTGCCTTCACAGGGACTTTCATCGATTTGTACCACAGCAGTGTTCCTGATGAACGCTTATTAAATTCATTCATTCATTCATTGGAGATTCAAGCAAATTAATAAAAGAAAGGCATTTTAGCTTTCAAATTCTCAGAGGGCCAAAAGTTAGAGTGTTACCTTCCTCATAATTAATTCAGGAAAATAAAGCACTCTTTAGGCCTCCAAGGAGATGTCCCCATGGCTAATCTCTCCCACCCCCTACTTGAGACTTGCCTTTGCTGAGCAAACAGACCTCTGCTTCCCAGGCTGGGCTTCTGAACAGTGAGAGTCAGGAAAGGAGATGCCCCAGAAGGCGGGACAAGGGTCGCTGTCCAGCCCTTGGTGATGAATCCTGTCCGTTATTTTCTGGCTGAGTAAAGGCAGGCAAGTTGTTTGGCATATTTTTCAATTTCCTCATCTTAAATCATGGATCACAAAAGTACCTTCCTGGCAAGGTTGTTGTGAGAATGAAATGAGATGATAAACGAGGTGTGTTAGGATAGAACCACGTGACCAGGTCTCCATTAGTGCTGTTCGTGTGTCATCAGGAGTCCTCTAGTGTGATTCCTACAATTCTGTCATTACCACATTATCTTCAGTGTACCTGCCTGTGGGGGCTAACCATCTGTCGCCAATTTTAAGCTCCTTGCAGGCAGAAAGGAGACATACAGAGTTATCTACTGGGAAGAGCACAGCTCCCTGTGTTACAGATCTTTTTGATGAAGATGCTTTTTTGATGCTCTTTGATGAGGATGATGAAAGTGTTATGGAGCTTTCAAGCAGGAAGGTGCGTTAGAGCCCCCCAGTCAAAGCTTTTCCTTTTTCATGTGAAGAAGCAAGGGGTCAAAGAGGGTTTATGGTTTGTCCTGCTCACCTTTGAGTTCTTACTAATGGCTGGCACAGGGCTGGGCTCTTGGATGGTTCTCAGCACAAGACTGCCAGAAAGTGAATGGATGGATGGGTGGATGGATGGATGGTTGGTTTAACTTTGATTCCTCATGGTGAAAAAATAATGGAAGATGTTATTCTGGTCTGCAATTTGGCAAAAGGCTTCCAAGGAGGAAGTCCAGACAAGACTTATAGGTAATTCTTTGCAGGGAAGAGTAATGTGAGGTTCAAAGAGTTATTTGCAGAAGAGCAGGAATTCAAGAGGGACCAGGACAAGGAGGAGCCAGGGGAGTGGATGTCATGAGCTGAATTGTCCCAAATCCCTATGTTGAAGTCCTAACCCCCAGCACCTCAGAATGTGACTGTATTTGGACATAGGGCCTCTACAGTGCTAATTAAGTTAAAATAAGGCCATTAGGATGAGGCCTAATCCAATCTGACTGGTGTCCTTATAAGAAAAGGAAATTTGGGGCTGGTCTGGTGGTGTAGTGGTTAAGTTCATCCACTCCACTTCAGTAGCCTGGGGTTCGCAGGTTCAGATCCTGGGTGCAGACCTACACACCACTCATCAAGCCATGCTGTGGGGGCATCCCTCACACAAAATAGAGGAAGATTGGCACAGATGTTAGCTCAGGGCCAATCTTCCTCACTAAAAAAAAAGAAAGAGAAAGAAATTTGGACATACAGAGAGATACCAGGTATGCGTGTGTGCACAGAGGAAAGCCCCCGTAAGGATATGGTAACAAGGCAGCCATCTGCAAGCCTAGGAGAGAGGCCTCAGATGAAACCAATCCTGCCAACACCTTGATCTCAGACTTACAGCCTCCAGAACTGTGAGAGAATCAGTGTCTATTGTTTAATTCCCCAGTCTCTGGTATTTGTCATGGCAGCCCAAGCTGACTGACACACTGGGGAGGGGATGGGAAGGGAAGGTGGTGAACATAACACTCTTTCAGACACATACGTGAAAGGCCTCTGCTGCACATCCTATATGCCATCTCAATTAGTCCTCCCCACCACCTGACAGGTGATAGCTTATGATTTTTTTTTAAATAAATGAAATGAGAGGCAAGCCAATAGCTCAGAGAGAGTGAACAATTCCTATGAGTACACACAGCAGGTGTGTTTCTGATCTGGGATAAACACCCAGGAAGTTGAGTCCCTAAGGCGACATACTGGCTCCATCGGGGGCACTGTCCCAGGAAGGCAGGTACCAGCAGCGAGGCCATGGGAGCAACACAGGGTTGGGTTTTGGGGAAAGGGCAGGTGGTGTTGGGGAGGCAGGGACAACTTCAGGGTTACCAGCTTTGACATGGCATCTGTGCCTGCTTGTGGGGTTGGGGAGGGTGAAGTCGTCTGAAAACCTGCCTCTAGCCCTTCTAAGAAGAAAGGTTGTCACCATCTATCTGGGTGAAATCTACTTCCTGCACAGCCCCAAACGTCCCCTGGGCTGCTGTTCTTGATCCTCTGGACTCCTTGTCCTTGATCCCAGAGATCAGGCAGGAGCCCAGACCACTCCCATCCTCAAGGACAAGGAGACGCCACGCCCCCCATCTGGAGCCTCCTGGGCTCAGGGGCTGAGTGCATGCTGGATTGAATTGCCAGCACAGCACCGGGCGCCATGGCTCAGAACCTGCAATTTGCACAGAGGTAGTCAAGATACTTCAGACACCTGAGGTGCTTGTGATATCTGAGTGGAGGGGAAAATACAGATGCCTTCCTCCTCCCCCCACATGCACTCAGAATCCGGGGCAGTGCAGGGTGAACTTTCCATCAAGGTGACATTGGTTTAAAATAGAAAAATGGCACTAATTTATTTAAAGCCTGGACAGGGAAGTGGAGAAACCAAAGGCAAATCAAATCCCCAACCCATCCAGCATTTGGAGAGAGGCAGCAGCGGCATGTCCAGGCCAGTGCTCCCCAGACTTTGATGCGATCTCTCGGGATCTGGTTTAAATGCAGGTAAGATGTAGTTTTGGGGTGGGGCTGGGGCTCTGTGTTTCTAACAAGCTTCCTGGTGACAGGTGACAGGGAGGTTACCTTCTCCCAGGGTGCTTCCTCTCCACACAGCCACGCTGCAGCCTGCAGTGTCTGGTGAGGCCAGTGAGGACAATGCTTTGTGGTTAAGGGGAGCAGCTGCGCCCCTGAGTGACTGCCCTGAAGGTCAGCTGCCAACCGGGCACTGGTCACTAGCAGATTGGGCTCACATGTTTCTTCCAAGAAAGAGGCCCTTCTATGGGTGGCCCCCTGGGCCTCCAGGGAAAAGCTCGTGTTGGCCACCTCCTGAGCCACCCCCGCCCTCCCTGGGAGAAGAGCCTCCGAGAAAGCACGGCAGGGGCTGCTCCAGCTCAGACCACCCAGACTACTGCGGGGACTGTCAGAGGGAACTTGACCTCTGCAGAAGGCAGGCCCTTGGACACAGCTTGTTTCCGCAGCAAACCATCCAGAATTAGCCGTCCTGTCTCAGCCAAAAGAGTCCGAATTTTGACAGAGCTTAATGAAGGCCCTTGGGTGCTGCCAGGTGGGACCCAGGAGAAGTCTTCCGTATCCCTGTCTGCAGCCCCACAGTGTGCCGGTCTGTGACCTCACAGGCACAAGGACACTGTTGGATCCTGTCCTCCCAACTTGGACACAGAATTTCTTATTTTTCAAATAATTTTCAGGGAAATTCTTTCCCAAGTCAGCTGGATAACAGCTGCCATCCTGACCGTGTGCCCAGAAAATCCCACGGGCACCAAACTCCACCACTAAAGGAAATACTCAGCGGTGTTTTCCTCTCTGGAATATTTCTGTTCCAGGATCCTGAAAGGGAAGACGGAGAGAAAATATTAGTTCCCAGTCAAATGCCACCTCTTCAGAAACATGAACATCAGAAACTCAGGCATCTTCTGACCTGAGTGCTGTCCCTCTCCCAAGGCTCCAGGCCTGGAATCTGGTGATGTCTGGGAAGCAGGTCCAACGTGCAAATCTGTGCACAGGATGAAGGAGACTCCACAACCAGATAAACACAGCCGGTGGTCAGCAGACCAGCCTCACTCTGAAGCAGCCTGCAGTTTCCATGCTTGTCAAGGGCTGTCGCATGCATCATCATCTTAAATCTTCTCAACAGTTTTACAGCAAGAGATGAGATGTTATCCCTGTTTTCCCTATGAACTTTACCAAGGTGGACAGTTCCTGTGACTTTCCCAAGAGCCAATCACTTGGCAGCAGCCGAGCTGGGACTTGAACAAACTACTCGGTGCTATAGTTACGTTCCCCTGCAGGACAGGACACACCCAATCCCACCTGGGGACCTACAGGATACACTCTCCTGTGCTATCTCGTGTGATCAGAAAGCCCTCATGCAGTTCCCACGTCCTTTTCTAGACCAGGAAACTCACTGCAGCAGGGAGCAAAGGTGGAATTCATTTCAGGTTTCTTGAGTCAAATGGTGGGCTTGCTTTGAAGGAGTCTCCAGTAAGGACAGAGCCTCTACTGGCACTGACGGCCCCTTCATGAGTCCAGTCTTATGGTTTAGACATCCCTGATCCAAGTGCCCATTTAAAGTGCAAATCACCCTTAGAGGGGTAAAGGGCCATGTCACACACACTGTAGGGTGAATTCTTTCCTTGGATCTGGTACTAGAAATGACACGTTGTGGGAAGGGGACCCAGCCATGAGACTGAAGAAGCAAAGCAAACCTTGGAGTTGAGCAGCTTGCTCTTGAGAGTCCTTGTCTTTGAAGGGTCTTCTCCAGTTGAGCCCCTAGTGTCGAACCTCACACCCACTGGGCGTCTGACAGTG
Source organism: Tapirus indicus (assembly GCA_031878705.1). NCBI lineage: Eukaryota > Metazoa > Chordata > Mammalia > Perissodactyla > Tapiridae > Tapirus > Tapirus indicus. Next base: position 2,131,166 of record CM062923.1, on the reverse strand, counting down.
CCTGCATCTATAAATGGCATTAACTCAACGCAGATAATTAGTATCTGCTGAGTACGTGCCAGTGCTTCAAAAGCTTCACGTTCAGTGTAGGTCTTTGAAAGTTCCAATGATACGCATGGTTTCATTTTATCTCTGTAGGCATAAGGGAGGGTTTTGTTGTCCTTCTCTTCCATATAGAAGACGGAGGTACACAATTAGTTAATAAGCAATTAGCACACAATTTCACTGTGGATAATCACAGAACCAGGAAGGGACACCTTTGTCTCTTCATGAGAGGTACAAGAGCATGTGCCCCACCTCTTTGTTAAGGGAACCCCATGTTATTGGAAAGGTAAACGCATACACACAGGTGGAAGTGGATGTTCCCGGCCTCTCTCAAGGGCAGACTGCCAATGAGATAGAGGTCAGCCTTCTCTGCCTACATTCTCCCTCCTTCTTGCTGTGGGAAATTGAGAACAATGGCCGGAGTCCCAGGGCCATCTCAGCACCACAGATAAAGGACAAGGGATTCATCTCAGAGGCTTTGACCCTAATGCCCTTGAGCACTGGCACCAAGGCCAGGCACCACGTAGCTGTGGACTTCTCATTATGCAAAAGTAAAGACACAAAAGAAAGAAACAGCACACCTTTCAGCCTCTGTGGTTAAGTCTTTGCTGCCAACAGCTATATCTGTTCCTACCTGGTCCTCGTCTCTGCATCCTGCCCACTCAGAAGCGGGCTCAGGACAGTGGCCACCAAGCAAAGCAGCATGTCTGTCCCTAAAGAGGTCGGAAGACTAGACACAGCACTCTTTGGAGGCAGGCACCTCCGGTCTTGGTCTCGGGGTGCAGGCCACGAGATGAGAAGTCCACTGGATGGAAGGATGGAGGAGTCTTTCTTTGCATTCTCCAAATATCAGTCAAGAGGGGCACTGACACTTCAAACTTGGCGAAGTAGCCATCACTCCAGAAGCCTCTTGAACAATAACCAAGGCAGAGTGAATAAGTTTTAATTACAGTCTAGAACAAGCAAGTGATCAGGTGCTTCTCCCTTCAGATGCTGACAGCTCCCAATGGCATGAGGCTGCATATCATAGGAGGAGCAGGAGCAGCCAGGCAGGGAGAGGACTGGCTGCCCCCGACAGGCCAGGGCAGGCACGCCCTCAGGTCTCGCTGACCCGCTGACCCTCCTAGGCTTCTCACTCTCCTTTTCATGCTCCCTGACCTGGCCCACTTCCTCTTTCCAGAGATGGGCCTTTAACTCAGCATGTTCCATTCAGCCTAGACCCTCAGATCTCTTCCAAGTTCAGGGAAAGAATGAGCATGTCTACATGTATAAAAATCCCTTGAACAATGGGTTGCCGGAGTGATTTATGGCCGGTGGGCCTGGCTTTTAGTCTGGTTCCACACAGAGACCTTGGAGAAGCCACTCAATACCTCTGTGGCTCAGTTTCCCCGTCCATAGAATGGGGACGACACTATCTTTCCCTATCTCGTATAATTACTAGGATCACATGAGATGAGTGAAAGAATCACAGGTCAACATAAAATCCTGTGGCAACGTGAAGTGCAATTCTCCAATAGACATGTTTTTCTTAGATTAGCACTGCGTGAGGATTAGCAACATTTAGAGATGTAGTTTCTGAGGTCTCATAAGACAGCTTGGCCAGGTTCCCCCAAGGAGGGTGCCAGCAATCACGCCCCGTCAGGAAGGTAAGGGTCATTGGAAAGAACTCAGTCCACATCTTCATTTTACAGACGAGGAAAGAGACCAGAGGCAGAAAGGACTTGTCCAGGGCCACAGCTTGGCACGGCCATTTGGTTCTGCTTTGGATCTGCTGCCCTCTCAGGCCCTCCCCCGTGCTGTGCCGACGACAGCCATGTCAGCGAGACAGGGCGCCCTCCACAGCACGTGCTACCTGCTGGCACCCTGTTGCGCAGTGTGTCTCTGCAGAGAACGAGAGCCTGTCATTAAGAGCAGTAACTATTTTTAAACAAACAAGTGGCTGTAGGCACTATATTCAGGACAAAAATCCAGGGAAGATAAAGTGACTGTGGACCAGAAGGGGTTGCTTATGGAAAGGTAAACTGCCTTAAAATAAATGTGAAAGTAAAAGTGGGCATGGTTAGGAGCCAGAATTGAAGTTTTACCTTTTCATGCTACAAAACCAAATCCTTCCCAGACTCAGGTGGAAGGGGACTGTGATGAATGATCACCTTCAGTTATGTGGATGTTCTGTTTGTGTTCCCATTTGGCTCAAATGAAAGTTATCCCAAATGTGATTGGTTAATGTGTCTGGACAATGCTAATTTTTAAGGACCAAGAACTGGTGGGCAGAAGCAGGAATATGAAAAAAATATCTTGAGGCAAGAGAGGCAGTGCTTCAGGAAAGGAAGATAACAAGGCATGGCCTATTTTGATCGTGGTGAGGGAAGATGCTTCGTAGAAGGGAGGCCTGGGAAGCATGCACTGAGAAAAGGGACTCAGGCCAGCAGGGCTGAGAGTAGCTCCTGGTTAAATGTACTCAAGTCTCTGAGCTGAGGAAAAAGGCTGATGGTGGACTTCAACCTCATTTGGGGAGGCCTTAGATTGGGGAAGACCTAAGAAAAGGAGTTGATAGAGGGAGCAGGGCTGCAGACCCAATCAGAGCCACCAACATGGGCTGGAGCAGAGAAGAGAGCGGCTCTCGAGAACGATGAGAGAGTCTGGTGTTCATGCGGGAAGGTCGGCCGTGCAGGGCCGTGATCACTTAGTTGAGATTCACTGCAACAAGACATTAGACTTGTTAGGCTCGGGCATTCTGGGACAAACCGGAAACCTGTATTTTATTCATTTCTACCCAATTCCTTACCTGTAGTAAGAATATTTTGTGCTCTTAATGGTCCACTGAAGAAATTATAGTGTAGATGGTGCTGCAAAGCAAAGGTAACATTTACACATCACATGTTTTTTTTAATTTCTGGAATTTATTTGTTTTTTATTTTTATTTTTTGTGAGGAAGACCAGCCCTGAGCTAACATCTGCTGCCAATCCTCTTCTTTTTGCTGAGGAAGACTGGCCCTGGGCTAACATCTGTGCCCATGTTCCTCCACTTTATATAGGACGCCGCCACGGCATGGCTGACAAGCAGTGCATTGGCTGGTGCCAGGGATCCTAACCTGCGAACCCCCGGCTGCCAAGCGTGAACTAAACCGCTGCGCCACTGGGCAGCCCCCAGCATTTCTGGAATTTATAAAGCAATTTCAATCTTATTATTCCATGCCATGATCCCAACCACCTCTTCAGGTGGGTATCACCATCTTCCTTTAATAGATGATGGAATTTGGATGACGATAAGTTACACAGTTTTCCCAAACTGCTAGAAAACACCTGCTCTTGATTACAGATGCTGTGTTCTCTCCTACCCAGTGACACCTAAGAGGCCAGAGGGAAGCCTCAAGGAAGTCCTGAATCTGGTGGATGATGGCAGCAGGAGAAGAGACCTCTGTCTCATAGAAACAGTTCCTTTTCTGTCCCTGAGGTCATTCTAATCAGGATCTGGGCAACATAGGACTGGTGAACAAAACAGCCAAGTGTGTTCCAAAAAGCAAATAAAACCAGGGGAGATGGGGTGGACCTCTGGTAAGAACCTCTGTTAGACTCCAACACTGTGAGATGTCAAAGTGATGAAAAGGTAAAACTTCTATTCTGGCTTCTGACCACACACACGAATATTTTCATGTCTATTTTATGGCAGTTTACCTCTCCATAATCAACCCTTTCTGGTCCACAGGCACTTTATCTTCCCTGGATTTTTGTCCTGAATATAATGCCTACAGACATTTGTTTGTTTAAAAACAGTTTTAGCTGTTAATGACAGATCTTTGAGCAGAATTACTATTAATGTCTTGCCTAGCTTCTACATGTTGCTTATACCACCATGCCCCGGAAGCTAGATTTAACAAAATAAGCCTTAAAACAAAGACTTTCAGGAAAATGACCAACCCATGGAAAAGTTCTTATATTGACTAAATTTTCACTTGGTTAGGCCTGAGAATTCTCCTCCTCCTACACCCTGTAAGCTCCTTGAAGTCAGGGGCCAAATCTGTTTATTTCTTAATATCCCCTACAGTTCCTATATTTGTATTCTAAGACCAATAATTCCTCACCAACTTCCTCATAAATTAATGTCTATTTCACCTAGTCTTTTGTAAATAAAATGAAGTCTATAAAACTCCAGGCTTGGCATCAGACTGATTGGATTCAAATTCCCCATCTGCCTATCTATGTCTTTCCATAAATCCTTAGCCAAGTCAGGCCTCAGTTTTTCCCAGCTAAGGCGTGGGGATGATATCCTTTCACAGTTATAAGGGTGTGTTCATCTACATAATGCATCTAGTAACATGTGTAGCAGAAAATAAGTTCTGTGTAAAGGGTAGATAAAAATAATAGTATTAATAATAAGCTTTACAATATTAGACATGGAGGAAAAATAATATCAGCAGACCACACAATCATTATCTGAAGGAGAGTAACCACAGCCCTAAAATAAAAGCAAAGAGAAATCAAAGATGTGACTAAAGGAAGCGATTACATTGTGGAACTGATATGTAAGATCATCTTTTAGCAGTGGTCAAAGTTTCATGCGAGCTGGGATCAGGTCTTACTTGTTCTAATGTCAAACTCATTGTAAGAATATGATAATGATTAGTTGAATGAATGAGTGGAATGATAAATCAAAAGTTCTGACAACTGGGTTGATTTTGGATGGGAGACCATCCAAGGTAAAGCTCTGCTCTTAACTAAGGTATTAGTATATAACAATGATCATACACTGCCTATATTCATAGAAGTTTATTGCCAAAAGAATCCCTAGACTATGCATAATTAATTTGAATGTGTGTGTCTGATATTGACAACTAGTCTTGTTAACCAGTCTTCAAAATTTAAGGGGTACATATGCATATACATATTTTTCCACACATCCACTTATCCACCCTTCCACCCATCCATCCATCCATCCACCCACCATCCCCACCTTCCATCCATTCACCCATCCACCCACCTACCCATCCATCCATTCATCCATTCATCCATCATCCATCCACCCATCCATCTTCCCACCTAATATTTACTGAAAACCTACATATGCCAAGCTATATGCTAGCTACCGGAGGATACAAAATGAACAAGGTAGGGATGATCCTGGGCCCCCCAAATTCACTTTGTGATTGAGTAGACGTATAATGTCAGAAGACTATTAATACACATGGATTCTGTTTAGCAAGGAAATAACTTTCCTGGAAATAGTAGTTCTAATAATCCACCCTAACATGGACAATAACTTTTCCTTTCCTTCAAATTTCCAATAATATGAAAATTTCTGAGTCCCTAGCTTTATCCAACTCGTATTAATTTATATAATTGTTGGTCAATATGCCCAGGCTGAGAGATGTTTATGATGCTTTTCATATTATTAAAGCAATTTTACCAATTCCTAATTACTTACTGATTGCTCTATCTTTCACTCTTAGGTCATTTACTTGAAAGCATCTCAAGTTGTAAAGCTTGAATTGTATCATTTAGGTTAATAATCTTTCTTCATTTCATGCTGGAACATTCAAAAAATCATTTGCAAAACTTTTTTTTCAGCTGTCATGGATCAAAACCGCTGCCCTAATACAAAATAAATGGCAAGAATGGAGAAGACAGTGTGGTTGCAGGACACACTCAACTTGTGAGATCATTGAGAGTGTGGAGAAACTGTGTGCACCTGCTAGAATGGCATGTGTCTCGGCAACAATTTATATTTCAGTGAGTCAATGCTGTGTGATGGCCATAAATGAGGCTCTACATAGCTGGTGAGGGGTGGTTTTCATGACAGGGGACACACGAAAGCTGAAGGAGCACACTGGAGGGGCACTGAATACAGCCCTCCTCTGGGTCAGCTTCCCTAGGCGGTAAATGCCAAGCTGGAAGGAGTCGAGGATGCCTCACAGAGGAAGTATGCTCGCTGAGTGCCACAGGTTGGGCTTCCTGGGAAGGGGATTTTAGGATGGAGTGATCTCGAGATGAACCCCTGTGGGGAGTGAATGCAGGAGGATGGACAAAGTGGCAGTCGGCTGCAACAGAGTCCATCAACAACCCCAGGAGCTCTGGAGCTGGAATGACCTTTCAGTTTCCTTCATGGAGGGAAGGGAGCTGGGTTTTTCTAGCTCTGCAATGACCGGTCACTGATGAGGATGCCCCCATAAAAGGGGGTGAGTTTGATCAGGACAGCCCTCCTCATCCAAGGGAAGTGCCTGGAGAGGGATGCAGGTGAGAACCATCAGCCACCAGCACTCCCAGCAAGCCTGGTAACGGGTATTTAGCTCTTCAGTGGGGTGTGGGGGGTGGGAAGGAATTGGGCAGTTCCCACAACATCTCCTCCATCCAATATCACCATCCTTACAAACAGGTAAGTAAAATAACCAAAACCATTTTCCCTTGACCCTACATCTACCTCCAGCTTTAATTCTATTCCTCTGTCTTCCCTCAAAGGCATGCTTCCTGGAAGAGGTCACAGTACATGCTGTCCCCACTTCTCTCCCATTCACTCCTCAGTATTTTCCAATCCGGTTTCTGCTCCCCCCGCCCTGCACCATGACCCGTAATAGCTGTTGCCAAAAGAAACCATGACCTCCAGGTTGCTAAAGACATTGGAGAGCTCTCAGTCCCCAGCAGACAAAAGTTGACCACATTCTCCTGCCTTCCAGGATTCCAGACTCCTGCTTTCCCCCATGACATGGCTGAGCCCTCACAATCTGCTTGGATGCCTAGCCTTCTCTGTGGAGACTTCAAGCATTGGAGCTTCTCATCGCTCAGATCTGTGCCCTTGCTCTGTGCTCTCTCCCTAGACAGTCTCTTCACACAAATACACACACTCCCTACAGAGCATCTCCTCACTCGCCTAGATCCCCAGACCTTATGCCCCTGCCTGATGTTCCTCTCCCTGGACATCTCTAGAATGTCTCAAATGCACAGCCGCCTCCTTCGCCCAAACCTCTCCCAGAGTCCTTTGCTCACTGCAGGGATCACCCTCCATCCAACTGTACAAGTCAAGACCTGAGAATCATTTGACATGTTTCTCTTTCTTCTTTCTCAAATACAATCTCTCACCACGGTGTGTAGTTCTATTTCCTCATGTGTCTCCCAAACTTCTATCCATTTCTGCAGTTTTCCCACCACAACTCTGGGGGAAGTGGCCACCACTGCCTGCCAGGACCATATGATGCCTGATGGTTACCTGCTTCTCTTCTTTTTGACCTCTCTAACGTATTCACCAAGAGTAGTCAGAGTGATTTATTATTTGACATGAAAATCTTATTATGTCACCCCACTTCTTAAAGCCCTTTGATGGGTTCCTATTTTCACAAAAAGAAAAAGAGCCTCACTGTGTCCCTCAATGCATCTACTTGCTTCTACAGCTCTTATTCTCCTCGGGCACCCAAATCCCACTCTTGTACAAGTTATTCTCTTGTGTGGAGCATCATCCTTTCCCCTCTGTGCCCTTTTACCTCCGCTTCTTCTTTCCTCAAGGCAACTTCCTCAAGCTAATACTGGATAATAAAAACTGTACTAACCTAATACACTAAGACTAAGTCTAAAAACTTCCCTGTCCATCATGAACTGGCCACACCTCCCCGGTGTATGCTCTTGTGTATCTGTGCATCTCTCCCTCCTAATGCCATATTGCAGATGAAATTTTCCATTGGTTCACAAAATCATCTAATTAAAATCTGGCATTCTGATTCTACTGTAAGCTCTGTGAGTGTAAAGATAGTTCAAACATAGTGATCGATAAATATTTTTGGATGGATAGATCGGTGGTAGATTAATACATAAATTCACTGAGATGTGGAACACAGGGAAAAGAACAGACACAACCTTTAGAGGAAAGATGTTCACTATGTTGACAGCATTGAGTTTCAGATGCCTGTGTGACATCCAAGAGCTACGTCCAGCATGTGCTTGAACATATGGTGATAGAAGTCATGGATGGGGACAGAGCCACCCAGAACTAAAGTCCAGGACAGGACCCTGGGAATCAGCAGGCAGGCAGCAGAGGCTCATAAAGAAGACTGAATGGTAGGGGCTGAATTGTGTCCCCCCAAATTCACATGTCAAATCCCTAAGTCCCAGGACTTCAGAATGTGACTGAGTTTGGAGTTAGGTCCTTTAGTGTAGTGATTATATTAAAATGAGGCCGTTAGGTGGGCCCTAATTCAATCTGACTTGTCTCCTATAAGAAAAGGAAATTTGGACACACAGAGAGACACCAGGCAGAGAGACCCACACAGAGGGACGACCACGTGAGGACACTGAGAGAAGAGGGTGGTCTGCAAGCCAAGGAGAGAGGCCTCGGAGAGACCAACCCTGCTGGTACCTTGATCTCAGGCTTCCAGGCTCCAGAACTGTGAGAAAATAAGTTTCTGCTATTTAAGCCCGCACTCTATGCATTTTGTTACGGCAGCTTGAGCAGATGAATACACCAACCAAGGTGAAAACCCAGACATTTGGTGTCAAGGAATCTTGGAGAAGAGATTTTTTAATAAACAAGACAGTAATCAATATTCTCACATTGCTAAAACATTCAGTAAAATAAGAACTGAAAAATCTTCCACTCAGTTTAACAATATGAGGTCATCTTTCCCGTGAGAGAATTTCCAGAGGACTAGTTCTGAAGAACTACTGGGATGAGGGGAACACAAATGCCCTGGGAGGTCAAGTTTCTTGAGAAGATGTGGCGAAGAGAAGGACAAGACAGGACAACAGTCACAGGCGAATGTGGAGTTGAGAGAATTTTCACCGCTGTTGGGATGACACGAGGGCGGGTGTGTGCCCTGACGGGTGCTGGTCAAGAGGGGAGGAGAAGACGGAGGAGAGGTGTGAAGGAGTGACGGAGGAGGATCCTGAGGAGGCAAGGACCCCAGCAGCACAGGTGGAAAGGCAGGCAGAGCACAGCAGGGAGACAGACAGAGGGGAGGAGGGAGATCCGGGTCGGAGAGTGAAGGAGGTCTGCGCTGAAGGGTTCTATTTTCCCTGTGAGTCTGAGGGATTCCATTTGGTCATTCTGGAGGGCTCCTAATGACACAGTTAAGACTGGGGAAAGTTCAGCAGATTTCAGTTTAATAATAAGAGTATCTCAATAATAAAAATTGCTTCCAATAATAATAATAGTATCTAACTTTTATTGAGTATGTATCATATACCAGATAATATCCTAAGAACTTTAAATTGATTCTCTCAGTGACCCAGTGAGGTCAGTATCATTATTTTTATTTTGCAGATAGAAAGATTAAGACTCAGAAAGGGGAAGTAAATTCCTCAAGGTCACACAATCAGGACCTGATCTAAACAAAGAAAGGACCAGTTGACTGGTAGTGAGCTCCTCATCTCTGATGGCGTTTTTGCCTAAACTGTGTGATGACTGTATAGATCAAATGCAAAAGATAAAAGAGGGGGCTGTTCATTTCACCTTCCAAATACTTAAAATAACCACTTGTTAGGTTTGCAATGAAGAATAATTCAAGCAATAAAGGTGGGATTACAACAACCTGGTGGATTTTAACCTTGGAATCCCTGGGGTCCATGAAGATACTGCAGGGTCACAAGAGGCTCTGGGTTTTTCTACCCTCCCCAGCACCTCACCACCTGGACCTAGAGCACCTGCACTTCTACCTGCTCCAGTGCACACTGGGGTCACACATAAATTTTTTTTTTTTTTTTTGTGAGGAAGACCAGCCCTGAGCTAACATCCGTTGCTAATCCTCCTCTTTTTTTTTTTCTTGCTGAGGAAGACTGGCCCTGGGCTAACATCGTGCCCATCTTCCTCCACTTTATATGGGACGCCGCCACGGCATGGCTGACAGGCAGTGCGTCGGCGGGCGCCCGGGATCCGAACTCGCGAACCCTGGGCTGCCAAGCGCGGACGAAACCGCTACACCACCGGGCGGCCCCGTCACACATAAAATTTTGTATAAGAACGATTCTATGGCTAAGAACATGGAGAAAAGCTGTGAGGTTCTGGGAAAGCATTTTCCAGTAGTAGGGTGTCACAGTGACCAGCACAGCTGTCTTTTCCAGGCAGCGTTGGCACCTGCACTCCTGCCTGCCCTCAAATCCCCTTGCCTGGCTCCAGCAGGACTCCCTCCTCCTCTGGGAAGATAATTCAGTGCTTCTCACACTGGAACGCCCATCATAATCCCCGGGGGATGTTAAACCCCAGAGGACTGAGCCCACCCCAGGAGTTTCTGACTCAGTGGGTCTACATTTCTAACAAGGGAGCAGGATGAAGGTCTGAGTCAGGGAAGTGATATCTGGCAACAGGTCCAAGGGGTGTTGCTGATGCTGCAGGGTCCAGACCCCGCCCTGAGCAGCCCTGATCTGTCTGGCCCACCAGCGGGGGAAGAACCCGCTGCCCCACTCGTAGCTCTCTCGCCTCCCCATGCTCTGAAGATGTCGGCTGTGAAAGCAGAACTAGCAGACGTGCTCTGTGCTCACACAGGAAGCCCCTGACTCAGCTGTTCCTGCTGATGCCAGCAGAGTCCCGGGGGAAGGGGGGCAGCAGCGGCAGCCGCTGCTACAGATGAGCTGTTTACCACTGGTCATTCGGGTGGGTCTCTGGCTGATGAGCGATGGGACACCTGGACGTGCACCCCTTCCGGGCTGGAAGCTGGGGGGCACCCGGCAGGTCAGCAGAGCTGGTGATCATGGTCTCACTGCTGTTCCGTTCCCATGGTGATTCCCAGGAGCCCCACACACCCTGGCTCTCAACTCCTCCCATTCTCTGTAACCTCCATTAAGTAGAACAAAAGATGAACACGCAGGAGCCATTCAAGGAACTCACTGGGGCGTGGGCTTCAGCTCTCCCTGGTAGCAGGTCCTGGAGCCCACGCAGCTGCCTGCCGGCCTCTCCTGGGCGCACAGCCGGGCTTCCAGGTCCCATCTCGCCTCTTGTCAGACATCACTGCAGCGAAGGCCTGCAGGAAGGTCTGCTGGTGGGGGGACCCCCCTTTTCTTCACTCTGTGAATCAGTCATCTCTCCCCACCAGGAGGGGGAGAGAACAGTAAGGACTGAACACAATCCTCCCTGTGGGGGGGAGCCAGTGCTAGGGAGTCTGGAGCCCTCTGGGCTCCTCTCCCCTGGGTGTGTGGTGTGTGGTCCTCCCCCTGTGAATGGGGGTGATCAGGGGCCGCCGACCTGGTGGGAGGGTCAGGGGCATTGAAGCCAGCCATGGCAGAGGCTCTCCTTGAAAGGCAGGCAGAGGTGGGCGTCCCTGTGTTCTGGAGCCCCCCACCTGCTCCTGCTCTGCTTCCTCCCTCTCTCCCCGCCCACTCTGCACCCTCTGATGGAGGGGCCTGGGCCTCTGTGCGCGCCGGCTCCTTCTCGCTCTCCAGGGCCCTATGTTCATGGCCTGCACCTGCCCCGACCCCGCCCCACCTGAGCTGCAGGGCCGCTGCGCCAACACCCCAGCGTCTGCCCTCCTCTTCGGAAAGCGCCCCAGAGCCGCTCCTGCTGTGGTGGTCCCTTCTGGAGCATCGTCACATGTTTTGTGGGGAATGTCCCCTGAGATGGCTTACAGACACTCTTTTCCCAGAATGATCTGGGGCTCTTGAGGGAATTTCTCAGCAAGGCATAACAGCAATAAAAGTAAAGAAGCCCTTACTGTGAAGGCGAAACAAGAGGAAGTGAGAGCGAGTCTCAGGAGGAAAGGGACAAAGGGCACCAGCTCAGGCGCCAGCTCGCCTGCTCAGCCCAGAAGGAGCCGGGTGCTGATGGGAAGAGGTCTTAGCGTCCGAAATCCTGAGTTCCAACCTCCCTCTGGTCGGTGCCGGCCTCGTGGACACGGCTCCTCTGACCTTGTGTGTGGGCATCGGGGGGAGGGTCCGTGTGCTGGCCGGGCACACACGGCGCCCAGTGAGCTGTCCGTGTGGTTGGCTGTTTCCGGCTGATCGCACCTCTTTCTCCCTCCTTTGATGCCCCTGACCGAGATCGATTTGCAGGGAAAGGGCACCTCCCGATAGATAAACCTCCCAGGCTGCCCACAGCCTCCGCTCGGCAAGGCCGGGGGTCTCTCATGGCCTTTCCTGGTTTTCCCTAGCGGAACTCCGACCTGTGGGCAGCACTGAGGGCCCCGGAGCTGTGTGTGCACCTTTCGGGCTGCTTCCCAGAACCACAGGTGGACCCTCTCCGTGTGGTAACCAGACATTGCGGTGAGTGGGGAGGGGGGTGGTAACGCTCAGGCCAGGAGACAGGAGGGGCTGCGGCGGGAGCAAAGGGGAGGCCGCCTGGTTCTGGTCCCGAGTGGTGCCGCCTGGCTGACCCACTGGGTCAGGCCCCACAGGTGTCAGTTTGGGCCTAGAGGTGGAGACATTGGGAAGGAGAGGCGGGTTGGGGGGCCTGTCTCAGGGCCCGGCCTCGCCCTTGTGCCCCTCGATTCTGTGCCCAGAGCAGGTTTACCTCGGTTGCTGGTGGATTTGTTTTTAGTTTCAACCTCAACTCCCTATTATTTTTTAAATTGCAAGGCAACTTCACATTTTACTGTATGGAATACAGTCATCTGTTGAGTTGAAAGCACTGAGAATAATAGAAAGGCGGCCCTGAGACAGAGTCGGGGTTCACGCTGGCCTCCGGGTCCACCACCACGGCTGGGCCGCGGTCAGTGAGCTCTCCATCTGTCCGCAAGCTGTTCGACAGCACTGATGACTTTAGAAGGGCTCATAAGAGTAGGCAACGTGTGAGACTTACACAATTAGTGCATTATACGCTTAAAGTCACATATTTACAAAAGAAGGTGGAGGAAGATAAATTAAAATGCAATTTCTGCATTTTTCTTGCACTTTGAATTAAACTCAGATATCCTTTCCTACAGAGCACAAAACAGCCACCGCCCCTCAACCCACCACTGTTAAGTTACTAATTACTAGAGATTAGATTCCTCTGAAGGTGAATGTGCTTATTTTTGTGTTAGGAGCACGTGTAACATGCGATCTAAATTTAACAAAAGCCAGATTTTTTGAGTTCATTTCCAGTTCAATTGTAGAACTCAGAATTTGTCCATAGGGGCCCCACCTGGCAGGAAGGACAAGTGGTGCCAGAGCCCACCCACAGCTAAGCCACCCGGAGGCCCGGCTGAGTCTGTGACAGGAGCCAGGTCTAGAGCTGGCTGGGGACCGGGCGGGACTGAGGGAGTGAGTGGCTCTGAAGCTCCGTTTCCCCACTGGTCCTGTGGGGTTGCTCTCCAGTCAGAGAGCATTGTCATGAGGATTCATTGAGACAGCACAACCACCGTGTTGCATTTTAGGGACCCTTGTGCACGGCTCAGGGGTCCAAGAGCGGTTGCCCCTCACCCTCCTGAGCTTGGCTCCAGCTAAGCCGCAGGAACAGGGTGGGAATAGGGCAAACGTGATCCTTCGTACCTGCGAGTCAGCCTACTGGGGACGGGGCGGGAGGTTCTCGTAGTCTCCCTGTTTTCACTGGAACAGGAGCAGAGATGCTGGCTTCTGGATGTGGCTCCACATGCAAGAGTCCTGAAAAGCACACAGGTGTGGCTCCGGACAGGTGGTATGAAATTATAGCCAAAGCAGGGCTTCGGCATCAGGCAAACTGGTGGCACTTTGGGCAAGTCGATGTCTCTGGGCCTCCGCTTCTGCCTCCATAAAACTGAATTTTTAAAGCTCAGCCTCACAAGCCTATTTTGCAAATTAGAGGCAATGTCTGCATGGGAGCTGGCTCTTGGAAAGCGCTGGATTAAAAAAGCATCTGTTCTTGCTGTAACCTGAACAAACTGGAGCCCCTGCTCCAGCCCGGGGACCTGATCCAGCCAGGCAGCATCCACGGGACAGAAGACAACCCCGCCCACAGCAGAGGCACAGAAACCTTCAGCACCTGCTTTCTGGAGGGAGCCATGAAGAGGGCAGGTCAGGACGCGTGGCTCACAGGCAGGATCCCTGGCCTCCCCACCCCTTCTCTCTTCTCGCAGCGACTGTCCATCTCCTCGCCAGCTCCTGCCACTTGTAAAACACTCCCTGCTCCTGTCCCACTTCCCTCTTGCATCCCAAGCGTCCTTGTAAAACAGCTTGGTCTGCTTTCATCCTCTGCCATTCTCCTCTCCATCCCTGACTCACTCAGGACAAGGTTCTGACGTTGACCAGGCATGCAAGGGATCTCACCTTCTTGATGTGCGTGTGCACGTGCTTATGCGTGCATATGTGCATACAAGTGCATGTATGCATGTGTGTGCATGTGTGGCATATATGTATACATGTGTACGAGTCTGAAAGCACATGCATGTGGTATGTATGTGCATGTGCATGTGTGTGTGTCACATTATCATTCCTTTATATTTTATTTTTCACCTACTGGCCTGACCTCTACATCTGTCATTAAAATTCTGTATCTCCATCCCTCACTCAAATATCACTCCCTCTGTTGCTGTTGGCCAGTGTTCTGCCTGATAATATCACCCTCCTCTTGGCCCCTCTGGTGCCCTGCTGGTCCCTCAGACACAGCACTTGCGACAGCTTATGTAATTGTCTGTTCATCTGACTCCATGGCTAGAGAGTGAGTTTCAAAGGCAGGGACCGGGTCTGAGTCATTTTTGCATCTGCAGCAATTACTACAATATCTGGGGCATAGTAGACTCTCACAGAATGAATAAAATAATGAACAAGTGAAGTTAATAAAATTACTATATAAATAATAGATGGGAAAAAGAACATTACTGATAAACCATTAACTTGAGTATATGTACATAATTCACTCAAGAAATAATTGCTATATGTTAGCACAAGATATCATGTAAGTCAGAGAGTGATGTGGTTCAGTGTCAGACCAGGGTACTTGTGAATTCCTGTCATATGCAAGCCACAGAAAACATGTGCTAGATGTGGCCCAGAATCATTTTTGAAACATCTTTGAGATGTCATTGACATACAGTAAAATAGCAATCTTAAGTGTACAGCTTGATGGATTTTTACAGAGGTATATATACTTGTAACCGCCACCAGATGAGATAGAGAACATACCCACCCCCCACCCACAAAAGAAGAACTGACCTTATGCTGCTTCTAAGAGATCTCACAGCAGAGTAGCACTTCTAGCAACCGTGGCTATCGTTGCGAAAGACGGCTCCAGCAAGGGTGCGGTTGGGGTGTGGTGAGACCCATCAGTGCTCCACACTCATCACAGTGCCCTGAGCACCAGGCCAGCACTCTGCTGTGGGTCAAATTGTGTCTCCCAAAGAGGTATGCTGAAGTCCTAACCCCCAGGACCTGTGAATGTGACCTTATTTGGAAATAGGGTCTTTGCAGATGTAATCGAGTTACGATGAGGTCATTAGGATGGCCCCAATTCCGACACGACTGGTGTCCTTCTGAGAAAAAACCCAGACACACACACGAGGAAGACCACGTGATGATGGAGGCAGAGGTTGGAGTGATGCATCTAAAAGCTAAGGAATCCTGAGAATTGCCATCTGTCACCAGAATCTAGAAGAGAGGCTTGGAACAGATTCTCTCTGAGAGTCTCAGAAGGGACCAACCCTGCAGACACCTTGATTTAGGACTTCTGGACTCCGGAAGTGTGGGAGAATACATTTCTATTGTGTTAAGCCACCCAGTTTATAGTGCTTTGCTGTGGAAGCCACGGGAAACTAGTACACATCCATCATCCAAGCCAATGACAGCTGACATCTTTTATTTCCTGAGAATTGTCTCACAAACTTTTTCTTTGCTCAAACTCATGAACAACTGATAATTGTGCATACAATGAAACATTCAACACTCACGGAGCTAAGAGCCTAAGGTCACCCTTGTGTTACCTCTCCGACACCCCAGTGTTCCTGAATAGTATGTGAGTTAGGACCCAGGTTTGATGCCTATTTTGTGCCTATTCTGATGATGCTGTCACACCAGGGATTTACTCATAACAAAAGTAATGAACTTCTACACTTTTTTGATTCAGTAGGTATCTGAAAGAAAGAAAAGGAACGTGAAATTCATATCCTCAGGGTCACCTTCTTAAGCCCCTAAAGCACACTATTGCTACCACGTTATTTTTTAGTTATCTATATGTAATTGGGTTACTTCCACTGATCCTTCTCTTCATCATTAAATAGATTTGCTTCTCATTTTGAAGGAGAGCGGTCACACTCCAATCATTTTGCATGGTCTAGTAACATCATTCATTCTCTCTACAGGAAACATTCTATAAAGCTCATTGGTCGTGGGCATGGATATAATTCATTTCTTTATTGATGTAGCAAATATCTGTGGAGTGTCTATTAAGACCCTGGAATACTGTTCAGCAATGGAGAGAATATCAAAAAGTATCTATGACCCTTATTCTTAGACTGCACATATTGTAGTTGAAATGGGACTAATTATGAAGCACATATGGAGAGAATGTTTAAACAACAATTCTAGAATTTTCTGTGGATTTGAGAAGCTCACCTTTGAAATCTCTTCAGATCTTACTGGTACTATTCAACTTATAACACATTTTCTTCCTTGAAAAGAAATTTCCACTGGAAGTTTCCATGATCTACTAGAAAGGGCATTTCATAGAGTTGGGATCACCATCAGTTGAAGGACACAGTTCAGACTGTTACATTAGGGATTTCTTTGTCACCATGATGCCATTATAAACATTAGCCAGGCTTTCATACTTCCAAGGCTATATGTGGTTTTGTGACCATGTTTATCCTGAAAATGTTGAATCATACTGAGCCACAGAGAGCTTGTCAGTCAAGGACAAACATTTATAGAATAGAATTTGCACAACTGGCAAAGAAGCTCTTGTTCTTATCTTAAGAGTCAAGAAGTTCCATAACTATGTCTGTGCTTCCTAGTCATACCTTACAGTATGTACTGGTCACATCCCTCATTGGCAACATTTTTCTAAAACTAACACTTTGTTCTCCTTAGGTCATCAAGAATTCAGTACATACTATCTCCAGTGGAAGATATTTTGATTAGCAGAACTTTCCAAACATCCTTTTCACATGGATCAAAGTCTCAATTAACTGTACAGAATCCATAGCTGAGAATTAAATTAAAATATGTCAGGTGGGCTATCCTACAGCATGACTGTCTGAACAATTCAAATTATCCATAAGTTACCTGATTTTAAATGATCTTATGGGGAACTTAACGTTATTTCAGAAGACAAACATGATACTTTGCTCATAGTACACTCAAGCACACTGGAAATTATTCACCTGAAAACATTGAATGGAAGTTATATCTACTTGCCTGAAAAGTATTCTCATATTTAAAAGGTGGTACCAGTAAAATTATTCAGTTTCATCTAACAAAGATAGATCCTTTCCTGTGAGTAATCCAGGAAGACTTTTGAAATTGTAGGAAGTTTCCAAGAAAAGCACATTACATGTTTAAGCTGTTGCTATGCTGCCTGCTCTGCTTGGAATGACTTCTCCCTTCCCACGTGTTCTCAAAACACCTGAAGATGATTTTCACTAAGCCTCCTGCCTCTCGTGCCCCTGGCTCTTCCACTCTCTCATTCTGTCCTGTTTTCTTTTACTCCTGAGCTTGGTTATGCATATCTGTTTATAAATCCACATTTTTCTTTGGTTCTCTAAATACCCTGTGGTGGAGATTATGTCTTAAAAGTCTACGAAGCTCCAGCACCCATGATGATGTTTCACACATGAAAGGAACACATATATATTTTCTCAGCAAATAAGTGAATACATGAATGGACTGTATCAACTCCCAAAATTGTCTTGCGATGACTGTAGCAACAGTTAGTATTGCATGATTATTTTAAAAATTTATAGACTAATCCATCATGATCATCTACTATGTGCCAGGCATGTGATGGGCACTTCAATGAACATGTCTGACAATATTCCTCTTCTGAGTTTAAGGAATATCTGGGAAGAAACTGTACTTTGCCTTTCACATTTTGTTCCATCGTTTTCACATGAATGGTCCTGTGCAGACTTCTAATTATGCTCTAACATTTGTGGAGGCAATACCCAGGCTTCGATGCTCCAATATACCCCTTTGTGTCCCACCACAGAAATTGATCTCCAGTTTTAATTAACGTTGGGTGTATTCTACTCTCCCTCTCAATTATCTCTACCTGGAGTTAGATGAGGACCTATAAGACAGACAGGATTATTTGCTCTACAATTTCGTTCCCAGTTACCTTTCAGCTGGTTTTTCCCCAAGGACGAGACACCATGGAGCTGACTGGAGGGAGTTCCTATGCAGCTGTGCTCCTGTGACATTCAAGTCCGGAGAGTAGTGTTGCTGCCATGAGGCTGGTGTGCTGGCAAACCTCAGAGGTGTTCTCTTGGGTGGCTTGACAATAGCTAGTACACTGGAAGCGTACCCTCTGAGGTTTCAATTATCTAGCATTGGAATTTCTGCAGGACTACCTTAGCACCAATCAGAACAATAGAATGAAAGAAGAAAATGTTTCTTTTTGGTTTCCAGGAACTGTTGAAGGGGAATAGTCTTGTATCTCTTCAATTAGTACCAAATTGGGAGAAAGCTTCTCCCAAAAGTATCTTCTTCTGCAGCTGAAAATGACCTTTGCCAAGTGGGAGGGATGCTGTGTATATCAGTGGTCCTAGGGTTCCAGGAGGTTCCATGCTCTAGTGAATAAGATGGATTTGGCTCAGGGTAATATATTCAGCAATGAAATCTTATCAAGTGTAGACCCAGTGGTCTCTTGTCTGCTTCCACTTTCAGCATGCCAGCAAGTCATATTGTCTAGAAATTTTGAATCAGTTTACCTTTACAGTCTCTGAGCAAGACCAGACCAGAATTCATATTTCATTTACTTTCTGTCCTTCAGGGTGATAACAATACTTGGAATGTTGAGGAAAATACTAGTTTTTAAAGTTTCGGGAAATTATGAAGAAAATTATATAGATATAATATCAGGATCATAACATCCAACACAAACTCATCCATCATCTTTCCTGTGTTTATTCTCTCACATGCAAAACCAAAAGAACCCCCCCCCCCCAAGAAAAAAGATATCTCATTTTAGGTATTCAGCAAGTGCAAGGAGTCAGTCCATAGCATGCGAATCTTCGAGATGACTACGGAGCTTAATGTTTTTCAAACAATGGGAATTAGGAGGCTTCTGAGCCTAGTAAGAATTTGGAAATGATTGGATTTGTCACTGATATTAACTAATTGTATTGACTCGTCAAAATCATTGTAGGAAAATTTCCCAGAGTGAGGAAATCAATCCCTCAGCACGTTTTTAACCCCCGTCATGTGCCTTATACTGAA
Organism: Tapirus indicus; assembly: GCA_031878705.1. Lineage (NCBI taxonomy): Eukaryota > Metazoa > Chordata > Mammalia > Perissodactyla > Tapiridae > Tapirus > Tapirus indicus. Next base: position 2,111,894 of record CM062923.1, on the reverse strand, counting down.
TCCATTGTTGTGAGTGCTGAAGCCACAGGCTTCTCCTCCCGGTGGGGTTACAAGTAACAGGAAAACACAAGGCATATACTTTAAATCATCATTTAAAAAGTTACTAAATTTAATAGGATAGATCATTCTAAATTATAGCACTACATTATCAGTTGTAAATTGTGCACATACCAAAAAAATTAAACCTTACAAAGATAAAATGAGACAAGATCCTATCCCCCAAGGAGCTGCCTTTTATTGGTTCATCCAACAAATGCTGGATGCCCACTAGATTCTGAGCACTCTGCTAGGTGGACAGTCATAAGACCAGTGGTCATATAAAAATAATCAGTTTGAAAAGAGCATCAGTAAAAGTGTGTTCAGGCCCAGGACAGGTAGAGGGGGTGCCTGAGAAGTCCTCACAAAGCAGGGGACAGCCTGAGCTGGATTCTGAAGCTAATCCAGCCAACAGGGGAAAGGCAGTGATGCACAAGGGTGAGGCCATGTGACATCTCCAGGAATGTACCCACAATGTGGCATAGCTGGAGCAGGAGGTACAGAGAGGTGATGGGGGCAGGGGAGCTGAGTCATGGACCTGACAAACCAGAGCAGATGCTAGCACTTGGTCCTCTAGTAATGGGAGTGAGAAAAAATTACCAGGTTTGCGTGTGTGCAAGCTGACTGGCTGCTTTGGAAACGATAGAATGGAGAAAAACGCACAAGAGGAGCAAGTGACAGGAAAGATCAACATGGAGAAACGTCCACTGGTGCCTTAGTCTGATGTCACATCTGGATTGCTAGTACCTTCTGGGATCAGAAACTTTCTGCTTAAAAATTTTAAGTTTTTTGAGGGGGGAGGGAGGGGATGGTGGGCAGAATTGAAAACGGTCAAATTGCCTGGAATTCAAAGAATACAGGTTATAAAATGATAGAGACCAAGAAGAAATACATAGAGAAATATATATATATATATATACACACACACTATATATACAGTATATTTGTATACAATATGTATATAATTATTTCTATAAATATATAATGTATATACAAATGTGTGTATGTATAGTACATTTATATACGTGTGTATAAATATATATATGCATATGCATTGCAATCCCTCCAATCCTTCTTAGTATCTTAGAATAGATAAGACTTTATGCTAAAATAATACTGTTTCTGATGGCCTTTCCTTTCTGATCACTACTGTTGACTAAATGCCGTGTATGTGCTAGACACTGTGAGGAGGACGTCGCATTTGTTTTCTTAGTTAAGCCACACGTTGATGCAGAAAGTAAGTCATCCTCATCCAATGGTTAAGCACAGTGAGGTTTGTCTGGTATTAAACCATTTCCAGGCTGGTGTAATGATGGGAACCACCGCAGGTAGCGCATGCCCACGCAAACTTTGGGGGCCTTCACACTCAAGCTAGAAGATCATGAAGTCTTCCGGTTTCCAATTTGGGATGAATCTCCCAGATCGTTTACTCCAGGCTCAGCACCTCACAGGGGAGGGAACTGAGGCCCAGAGCGGAAGCGACTTGCCCCAGGTTTCCCAGGTTATCAGGTTAGACATGGAGTCAGAACCCAGGCAGGAATGCTCTGCGCATTACCCCACAAAGTCTTCAAAATGGTAAATAATTAAAAGTGAATGGATGGTTACTTAGACACAGTGTAGAAAGAAACATTTTGACCAAACTAGTCAAGAAGCAAATTTAAATGTCACTTTATACAAAATAGAGATCCCACAGAAGTCATATGGAAATCACACCTTTGTAAATGAGATTGGTGATTGGCCCTTCACCTGGGAGCTGATCATTTGGCAGTGCCCACCAGTTCTTTGACTTTAAATTCCTTTGCTTCCTGCTTCTTGTCAAATAACTTATGATTTATTTCTAAAATATCAAAACCCTGAAGTAGAGCTGTGAGCTTTGGATCCACACAACTTCAGAGGTCTGTGAACCCACCATGACTGCAGGGGAAGTTGTAGACTGTGTGTGTGTGTGTGTGTGTGGACTTAAGTTGCATACTTTTAAGTGCATTTTTTTCTGGGAAGCTAATTCATAGGTTTTATCAAATTTTAAGAAAATATACCCAAAGTGACAGGCGACACTAAAACATAGAATCTTTCAGGCCAATAATCATCGATGTCATAATGTAATTTTCAATAGTGATGGTTTTGACAAACAAGTTGAATGTTAATTTAGAGTGAAAGAAAATGTGGAGGTAAATATGGAAATGGTCTTCTAGGCCATTTTATGCATTTATAAGCAGCCCTAGAAGGGCTTCTAGGCTTGGGAAGCTAAAAGCCCCTCTCGCCCTCCCATGGCATGCCTGAAGTCACGGGAGCTTCGTTGTGGTAGATCTTCACATTCACCTGTCCGTTTGTCTATTTGGTGCCTGTACTGTCATTACAACTCCACGTACATCTATACGCATTTCCTCTCAAGGCTGCTCATCCAACTTTGGAAGGCATTGATTATTAGATTGTCACTTTCTTGAGGTGCACACTGCTACCCTCTGATGGTTAATTTTGTGTGTCAGTTTGACAGGGCTAAGGGCTGCTCAGATAACTGGAAAAACATTATTTCTGGGTGTGTCTGTGAGAGCGTTTCCAGAAGAGATTAGCATTTGAATAGGTAGACTGAGTAAAGGACATCACTCTCACCAGTGTGGGTGGGCATCATCTAACCCATTAAGGGCCTGAATAGAACAAAAAGTTGCAGAAAGAGCAAATTTGCTCTCTTGCTTTAGCTGGGACATCCAACTTCCCCTGCCCTGGGACATCAATGCTCCTGGTTCTTGGGCTTTCAGACTTGGCTTGAGACTTTCACCATTGGCTTCGCTGGTTCTCCAGCTGGCAGATGGCAGATCATGGGACTTCTCGGCCTCCATAATCATGTCAGACAATTCCTATAATAAATCTCATCCATCTATCTATCTATCTATCTATCTGTCTGTCTGTGTGTCTGTCTGTCTGTCTGTCTACCTACCAATCTAATCAATCTGTCTGTCTATCTATCTATCTATCAACTATCCATCCATCCTGTGGGTTCTGTTTCTCTGGAGAACCCTGACTATTGCATACCCTATAACTATTTGTCCTCGTTCTCCTCCCAAGGTTAGATAGATACATCTACTGCTGTGCCTTCCTCAAGTCAGCCACCATTGCTCCTTGTGTCTACCCTCCTCCAGGCTCTTGTCCTTAACTTCTCCCCTGATCCTCAAATGCCCTGCTTGCTGGTCTCCCACTGATATCTAACCAGGTAAAGACTCAGGCCGGAGGTGAGCCCTGACCAGCCCAAAGAAGTTAGGGGGCATAACTTCCTCTTTCCCTATCACTCCACTTTCCTTGAAAAAATCTTAAAAAACAATAACTTACTCGGCACGTATATCACACCAAAGGCTCAGAGCCAATAAAAAATCATTTTTCTTCACATGCTATCTTTAAACCACGGCTTTTCCCCTATGCCTCAAATGTCCAGTTATTTTTATGGACAAAAGTAAAACATTTTCTATTTGTCCATAATAGATTTTATTATTTAAGATTCACAGCCTTCTGTGACAAGCCCCAGGGGCATCTGATGGAAATGTAGAAAACAATTTACAAGCCAGGTGGTGTACTCCGGTTGTGCCTTACTGTTGCCACAATTCGACTACTTTTTATTTCTTATATCTACATTTGATCAACTCATTGTTTCTTGTTTGTTTGTTTTTGACTGTCCTCCACTTTCTACCATTTCCCATTCATAGGTGGCTGTGGTATTGGACATATTTGAGCATGAGATTGGGGAAACTCTAGAAGAGAGAAAAAAAAATATTCCTCATTCTTTTGAAGTCACCAGAGTTCCATTCACCTAGTCTAAGAAGGTTTATTCCCTAACTTTCCCTGATTATCTCTATTGTCTGCCTCTGACCTCCTTTATCATTTCTCTTTCTTTTCTCCTAACTCTCTTGAAACTGTGACTTTCCTTGCAAACGCATGTCAGGACCATGGACAGAAGTGCAGGAGATGGGTTATTCCAAATCGTTTTGTCCCACCCAGAACCCCTAGACGCCACCAAGTAGTAGAGATGAATCTGGTTCACTATACTAATGCTCTTGGTAAATAATATTTTTATAGGACACTAGGTAACTAATGATTTTAATATATATATTATTAGCCAGAACAGCATAGAGGTGTCATCCATTTATATATTCTCATTTTATAATAGAAACATGAGGTTTTATAGTAACTTGAAAATGGCTGTCTTTTTATTTTTTTCTTGTTTCCTAATCCAGGGAAGCTGGTCCAACAAATACACCTTGCTCTGTGTAAGGGAAAATTACAGATTCATTAAAACTCAACATTCTGGAACCTCTTGAAGCCCCTCATTCTCTTCCAGTACAAGTCAGTATAAGGGCACACCTAGCTCACAGCTAAGCTGTTAGCAATACTGGTAGACATCTTTAAGTCTGTCCTTCTTAGGTCTTTGGCTACACCCAGTTTTTTGTTATTTTTTTAATTGAGGTATAATTGACATACATTATATTAGTTTCAGATATACAATGTAATGATTCAATATTTGTATACATTGTGAAATAATCACCACAATAAGTCTAGTTAACATCCGTCACCATACATAGTTGCAAAATTTTATTTTCTTGTGATGAAGACTTCTAAGATTTTTTGCTGTGCAGGAGCTTTTTAGTTTGATGTAGTCCCACTTGTTTATTTTTGCTTTTGTTGCCTTTGCTTTTGGTGTCAGATCCAAAAAATCACTGCCAAGACCAGTGTCAAGGAGTTTAGTGCCTATGTTTTCTTCTAGGAGTTTTAGAGTTTCAGGTCTTACATTCAAGTCTTTAATCCATTTTAAGTTAATTTTTGTGCAGGGTTTAAGATAGCGGTCTATTTTCATTCCTTTGCATGTGGCTGTCCAGTTTCCCAACATTATTTATTGAAGAGATTGTCCTTTCCCTGTTGTATATTCCTAGCTCCCTTGTTGTAAATTAATTGAACTTATATATATGGGTTTAGTCCTGGGCTCTCTATTTTGTTCCATTGATCTATTTGTCTGTTTTTATGCCCATAGCAAACTGTTTGGATTACTATAGTTTTGTAATATAGTTTGAAATCAGAAAGCATGATGCCTTCAGTTTGTTCTTCTTTCTCAGGATTGCTTTGGCTATTCAGGGTCTTTAATGGTTCCATACAAAGTTTAGAATTCTTTGTTCTATTTCTGTGAAGAAAATACCATTGGAATTTTGGTAGGGATTGCATTGAATCTGTAGATGGCCTTGGGTAGTATGGATGTTTTAACAATATTAATTCTTCCAATCATGAGCATGATATATCTTTCCATTTATGTGTATCTTCTTCAATTTCTTTCATCAATGTCTTATAGGCAGTCCTTATTTAAATTCACTATTTTGTGTTTACTGTGGCTATGGTCCCATAACATATTTGTAAGCTCCAAGTATAAGTTATAGTCAACCATTTTCTGAGAAAAGCGCAAATTAATACTTCCTTTAATTTTAAATAAAACACTATTCTCATGTGTTTTTCTCTATATTGCTTTGTCCTGAAAAGACCAAAAGGGCATTTTAATTAATAATAATAATAGCAATAGTGATAGTAAGAAGAATGGCTTTAAAGTTATTAAATACTTTGTTCACTTACAAGAAACAGAATAGTTTTCACATGCAGATAAATCCCTCGAATAATCATTTTCATGGCTATCAAAGTAATTTACAAACATACAAGTTGATAACATGCAGTTCCCAGTCACACCACATATCACTTATTTCACCTATAAAATCTTACTGCATTTCTAATTAACTGTGCTCATAAAAGGTTAGCAATAGAAAAGCCAAAGCCTTGTTTTCACATGGTGAATGCTCATCTTCTTTGTCTGCTTTCTTTTATTCTTTTCAGCTCCGTGTGCACATATGGTTTGGGTCCCCTTTGTGTGTCTCGTCAGTGTGTTCTCTGTGTTTTCAGGATGGAGAAGGGATTATAAAAGGAAATGCAGGCAGGAGGAAAAGGGTGAACATTTTGCATCTTATATGTTTGAACAGTCTTCACCTAGAATCAAGCTGATGTATTTAGTGTGTTAAAACAAACTACTCTGCAGACATCATGATTCTGGATTTAGAAATTCCAGATATTTCTGCAGATAAACTGGTAGAATTTAAAAGTTAAGTTAGCAAGGTTACTAGTTACAAGATCATATGTGTACAAATTGATCAAATTCCCATATAACAACAATAAACAGTAGAAAATAAAATTAGGAGCATCAAAACACTTCAAACAATGTAAAAGTAAATCAAACAGAAGTATGCAAGAGCTTTACACTGAAACCATGCAGAATTATTGAGAGAAATTAAAATTTTAAATATATGGAGAAATATACCACATTCATGGCTTGGAAAAATCAGTATTGTACTAATTTAAATTTTTCTTACACTGAACTGTAGCTATAATGCAATTTCAATTAAAATTCTAGCAGAATTTTTCTGGGAATTTCAAAAAACTGTTTTTAAAATTCATATGGAAATACAAATGGTCAAGAAAATCGTAAAAAGAACAAGAATTAGGGGCCAGCCCAGTGGTATAGTGGTTAAGTTCAGCCTGCTCCACTTCAATGGCCCAGGTTTGAGGGTCCAGATCCCAAATGTGGACCTACACCACTCATTAGGCCATGCTGTAGCAGTGATCCACATAGAAAATAGAGGAAGATGGGCACAGATGTTAGCTCAGGGCCAATCTTCCTCACCAAAAACAAAACAAAAAGAATTAACTGGAGGACTTAGGCTACCAGACGCCAAGACCTATTATAAAGCTATAGTAATTTAGACAAATGGAAGGATAGATAAATAAACCAACAGAACAAAATAGAGTACAGAATCAGACCCACATGTGAAAGTTACCTGATTTATAAAAATGTGACACTGCAGGGTAGTGGGCAAATAAGAGTCTTTTCAATTAATTGTGTTAGGTCAATTGGATATAAACATGGAAAAATTAATCTTAACCCTTACTTTACCAACTTGCAAAAATAAATTCTTATGCACTGCAGATCTAAAAGTGAAATATTGAAAAATAAACCTTTTAGAGAAAAATGATGGATCATCTTTACAACTTGGAGTAGGTAAAGATTTTTCAAATAAGACAAAGCCTGAAAACAAAATATTGATATATTTGACTATACTAAGATTAAGTCCTTCTGTTTATCAAAATATACCTTTTAAAGCATAAAAAGACAAACTACATAGAGAAAGAGAAGGTATTTGTGATACATCCATCCACAAAACTTACACCCAGAATATGTAAAGAACTTGAAAAGTCAATAAGAAAACAACAAAAAAGCCAATAGAAAAATGGTCAAGCAACTTAAATAGGCACTTCACAAAAACATATAAAAATAGCCAATGAATATACTATAAAAAGGTGCTCAACTTCATTTTTCTTTTTTTTAATTTTTGTGAGAAAGACTAGCCCTGAGCTAACATCTGTTGCCAATCCTCCTCTGTTTTTTGCTGAGGAAGACTGGCCCTGGGCTAAGATCCGTGCCCGTCTTCCTCTACTTTACATGGGACACTGCCACAGCATGGCTGACAATCAGTGTGTCTGTCTGCGTCGGGGAACTGAACTTGTGAAATCCCGGGCCGCCAAAGGGGAGTGCGCAAACTTAACCACTACACCACCGGGCCGGCCTCCTCAACTTCATTTTCATCAGGAACATGCAAATTAAATTGATAACCATCAGAAGGGCTAAAATGGAAAAAGTTTTCAATACCAAGTTATATCAAAGATGTGGAACAACCAGAACTCTCATACATTTCTGCTGGGTGTATAAATTGGAACAACTTTGGGAAACAATTGAGCAGTTGTACAATATTGGTAGCAGCACTATTCATAACAGGCAAACATTGGAAACTAACCAAGTGCCCAGCACCAGTGCAATGGATCCTTAAATTGTGATAGCCACACAATGGGATTCTAAGATGACGAGGATGACCACATCAGAGCTACATGAAACAATGTGGATGGATCTCACAAGCTTAATATTGAGCAAAAGAGGTCTGACACGAGAGACTACGTCCTGTACGATTCCATTACAGAAATTCCAGAAACTGGAAAATTAATCTATGATGTATGGGTCAGGACAGTGGTCACCCTTGGAGGCAGAGTAGTAACTGTGAAGGGGCATCGGGGTGGCTTCTGGGATGCTGGTTGTACTTGGGGTCTTGATTGAGGTTCTGGTAAATACAGGTGTGTTCTGTTTGTGAAAATTCATTGCACCATATGCTATATGGCTATGATTTTATACTTTCACTAGTGGATGTCATACTTCAATAAAAAATCCTCCAAATTATATCTCTTCATATAAAACAGTGTAACTTGATGAAATTGAGGATTCTTCCAAACCTTTAATTTCTAAAACTGACTTTTGTGGCTGACTGGAGTTCAGAATTCTTGACTTTGCATGATAACCTTGCTCACATTAGCCATTTTAGCTCAGCAATATTAATTCAGATTCCTAGAGAGTCTTCAATATAAAATTCATGAAAACTTTTTTTATACTCTACTTTCAATGTCTCAATAAATTTTGGCATGCCTTATTCTGTGATGAGAGGTGTTTTCCTGTGAAATCTTTGATCAAGATCATCTCTCAGAGTGAAATGCATATCATGGGCTCTATTTATCTGAGTTCCCTTATACTGGGGTCTTTTTAGACCACCTCTATGAATACCAATTAAAGAGGAAGTTTATCAACGCCATTTTGGAAAAGTAGAGCTAATGAAAATGTGAGGAAATCTGACTATTTTGTAAATAAGTCGCTTTGCCTCCACATAGGTGCAAATTTATTTTTGAATGTATGGCAAAATACCAAACTTGCTGTTTGCACACGTTCCTTTCTCCGATGTCACAGGAGGGTGTAGCTAGGGAGCACAAACCCTCCTGCCACTCCTTGGTTGTGCCAGCTGTGCCCTGAAGCAGGACAACTGGCTAAGGAGGGAAATGGGGCTTGGGGCCCAGCCTGCCCTCCACCAGCAGAGCCTTGTGCCCTGGTGTGGGGCTGCCTTTGCTCCAAGCAAGAGGTGAATTTTCTAATTGGCACAAAGGTACGGTGAGGGCTAGCCAGATCTTATTAGCTTTTACCCAGATTTCTCCAAAGTCTTTCTTCCTCAATCTGTCTCTGTCTCTCTTTCTGTCTCTCTCTCTTGTTAAACCAGTGATTCCAAGAATTTTGGGACAATATAAATGCTTCAATCCAAATTTTTTAAGGAATCCAATGGTCCCGGTCTAGAATGGCCTTATTGTCTAAGAATATCTTGTTCAAAATAATGATGGCAAGCATAGTCTATGTGCCCATCCTATGACGTGATTTTGGTGGCTGAAACAGTAAATAACTGTCCCTCAATCTCTTTTCTATTTGTCCTTGTCTCTTCAGTACTACGGGTCTCTTTTCCTGCTCTCCCAGTGTTCCCCACCCAACCCACATATGCACACTCACCCACCCGCACTCACACACATTCACACTCGGCTCCACCCCAAATCATTTGATAAACTCTTCCGTTCTTGCATTTCTTTTCTGATCCTTTCACTTGGCATTCCTCACAGTCTAGTTATGTCTTCCGCACATGAATTGCTGAATTGTCTTTGTACTCTGAATTTAGCTGTATGTACAGCCACCCTGCAGAAAGGTAAACGAGCCATGTCTCATGGGGCGAAGCCACCGATAGCCTCTTGTTCTTGGAATGTATGTTGTCTTAATGCTGTGGAATTATGTGACCTGGAAGCCATACTTGGGTTTGAGAATGGTCCTTGAGTGTGTTCTGCAATAAATTATTTAAGTGAGATGTGGAGGAACTAATTAGTTAATAACCATAATTGGGATGAAAGAGTAATTTTGATTTTTAAAAAATGCTGAAAAGGATAAATATTCAGTTGTCTCATTTTGCTATTAAAAAGAAGTAAACCTCTTTAAATGACTTCACATAATGGAAAGCATAGGTGGGTTAAATACTACCCTTGGTGTCGAGGTGACAAGCCATTGTCAAACCCCCACTGATGGCAGGCTACTGGGAGCAAGCTGCTTTCCTCTGCACTGCCCTGGGGACATGTGCTGTTATTATTTACATTTTATGTTGCTCGGTAAATGTACATTGTGCACAACAATAGATTAAATCGTGCTGAACAAAGAACACGATTCCAGCCCCCAGGAGGGGACTTAAATTTTAGATGCTAAGTGACACAGCTCAGGCCTTGCACCTCAGAGTGGGTGTGGGGCATGCTAAGTGCAGTGAGTTAGGGAGGGGCTCAAGCTTTATTAGGAAGAGAAGAAAGGCCAGCAATCTGTGAGTGAGGCAGTGCATGAAAACGAAACCGCAATTCCGGCTGTAAGAGAAGAAAACAAGACAAGGAGAGGAGGAAAATCCAGACAATGAAAGAGGTGCGACACTGTGAGCATTTGTTCTACAGCTGTGCTAAGTGGAGCCCAGTCCTTCTGAAGCTGGCCTACACCCATTGTTCTGGGTTGAACTTGACCCTTCACGTGGATCTTCCCTAAGTGGGGCTTGTGCCATTTTCTCTACCAGTCATTTACAGGGTTTTACAGCAATTTGATTACCATGTAGTTGTGCTTATATTTAGATCTATGTGATTCCCAGGACCACAGTGTCTCTGTGTGTCCTATAGCACAGTTCTTTACACACTGTAAGTGCTCAATAAGTACTTACAGACACAGCCTGAGGACAGAATCCATGCTTCTGTCTGACTCCAAAACAGAACAAAAGTGTATTTTAGGTTCTGATGTTTCGGGTGTCTGATATGACAGTCTGGAGTCCACGCCTTGGGGCCGCAATGACATGGGCTCATAGGCACAGTGGGGACAGGGAAATTGGATAAATATGCAAAGGTTTTAATTCAGGAGAACACTTCAAAATGATACCCATAAATTCAGGATGCAGGCGGGTCTAATCCTGGAAACAGGATAATCAATCCTGTTCCCCTGAACAACACGTAGACCTCTTCATGACCAAAAGCTCACGTTTGCTTTCTTATTCTTTTTATTACTGAAGTCTTACTTCCTGACATGCCACGTCTTCCAAGGAATTTCTAATCTGAAAAGGAAGTCCAGACTGGCACAGAGACAGCAACTTCCCGGACACAAGCGACCACTTAGAAAGCAGTGCTCTGAGTGTTTTGCAGGGACAGCGTGAGTAAAGATGTCCCACTCGCACGTCGGAACGACACGGCTTTGCCATCAACTCCCCCGGGTCCTATAGCTCAGCTTCTCCCTCTCAATCCCGCCCCCCTCTGCTCAAAACAGGCTCAAGTGCTGATCTACTCAGGACATCATCTTTACCTGGTGGCCTCTGAGAGAAAACCCAAGTTCCTTAACTTGGCAGACACAGGGCCCTTCGCCATTGGCTCCAATCTGCCGCGTGTCCTCAAGCCCACAGGTCACTGACGTTTTCTCCCTTCCTCGGGCTTTCAACGCTCTCTACTCTGCAAACACTCCTCCCCTCCAGAGAAGCTCATTCCTCAGTTTTCTAGTTCTGCAAGTGCTGAATGAGTGTTACATTTAGTAAATTCTACAGGAGTTCAGAGAAAGAGTGATGCTTGACAAGCCTTAAAGAAAAAAGATTTGAGCTGGATACACTTCAAAAAATCAATATTATCTAATTTGATTATTAGTTAGTAGGTTTCTCTTTTTGAAGTATTATTACAATATCAAAGCATTAATGAAGAATATTGCTAATGCTCTATAATTTCTTCACCTCAACATAGATTTTATTTCTTTCTCTGTTTCTTTCTAATCTTTAACTATTTCAGTACATGTTTTTTACTTAGATTTAATAATAGTACACATTCAATTTTATTTTGTTCCATTACCTTTACATTGTTATATTTATTTTCCCTCCTGTAAGTATAATATTAATGTTTTTACTATATCATAGAGTTTCTTTACCATAGATTTGTGGTCGTTCCTTTATTGCTGGATGCTTGTTTCTAATGTCTTATATGTAACTAGTGGTATAAAGAACATCTTCAAGCATCATAGTATTTGGATTTCTTTTAATTATTTCCTTAAAATAAGTGTGTAACAATTTTAGGTTAAATAATAAGAACAGTCAATGCCTGACAATATCATTATTAAATAGGTATCTTGATATCTAAGACTTCATTAAGAAATTTCAATATCTGTAACAATTGCTCTGGAGACTAGTTTAAAAATACAGGTTCCCTGAGTTTTACCTAGAGATATTCTAATATAGGGTAACTGAGACGGGGTCTAGGAATCCGAATTTTGACCCTCACCCCAGGCAATTCTGATGTAGATATTTAAGTCATTAAGGAAAAAGTCAAAAACAAATAGAAGCAAAGGAGTAAAAAAGACTATAAGAAAAGCATAGTTTTACCTTGCCTCAACTGTGTGCCTATGTACTGTTCTAAATGTTGTATTGCAGGAATTCAGGTTAACATGACGTCAAGAAGAATTATGTTTTAGTATTTTTAAAATGTTCCTGAATGTTCTTATTGAATGCATTTTTATCTTATGGTATGAATTAACTTATTTAAAATGAGAAAGCTAAAAACACTTGAAAGAAATAGTATTATTTAGTAGGCATTTCATATCTGAATAGACAAAGGATAAAGGTAGTCCCAACAGTGGACTGTGAATGTCTGCAGATATGTGCACCTTTGTAAATGGCGTCCCACGTAAACGTTAGTGCCATAGAGAGCTTTTTCAAACTCATGAGAGGCACACATATCCTTTTCGTGTTTCTTGTTATGCTTATACAACAACCTGTAAAACTTTATTACTGTTGTGGGTTAGAATGATAAGTCTGTGACTTTCTTTCCTTGAGGTATTTTTCATCCCCCCAGGTTTTTCATGAAAAAATAAAAAAGACTATTTAATCAGCCAGGGTGCTGTGGTTGGTTTGGGTGACAGAGAAGGTGGAAATTTAAAGGAGAGATTTAAGAAGGAGGAGAGCTGGAGAAGGACTGAGATAAAAATCACCAAGGCTGATGGCTAAATGACACATCTGTGTGGAAGGCTCCAGAGCCCAGTGAAAAGCCTGGAGAGGCTTGTAGACTTGTTGATTTTTAAAACACATCCCTCAGTCCACACACAGCATGACCAGAGAGTAGAAGCCTTATTGGCCTGAGATAGCTCATCATTGGCTGAGAATTAAACTAAACAGGAACAAGGGAGACATCTAGATAGGCAGGCTTAGAAAAAAAAAAAAAAAGAAAAAGAACAGAAATGTCTGTGATGCATACTGAATGGAGAGAAAGATAGATTTTACAGTTGTGCACAGGCATATTAATTGCCTAGTAAAACAAAACAACCTTCTGAAGAAAAACTAGAATCCAGAGTTGCTATAGTGTATTATCAGAAACAATGTTCTGTTTGCAACCAAAATTATTAGACTTGAAAATAAAGAGGAGACTATAACCCAAATTGAGGAAAAGTTGTTCTCTTAATGTTGGATTTAGTAGTGAATAACTTAAGAGCAGTTATTTTAAATATATTCAAATAAGTAAAGAGAAATATGATCAAATAATTCAGTGAAAATATGCTATTAATGAGTGAACAGATAGGAAATCTTAATGGAGAAATGAAAGCTACCCAAAAGAACCAGGTGGAAATTCTAGAACTAAAAAGCACAATATCTAAAATAAAAATTCACTAAATGGGTTTATCAGCAGCATTGAGATGGCAGAAGAGTCAAATCAAAGAAGATAGACCAATAAAAATTATCCAATTTAAAGAGTACAGATTAAAAAGATTGAATTAAAATGAAGGGAGACTCAGAGCTCTATCAAGCTTTTCAACAGATGTGTAATTGGAGCTCCAAAAGGAGATGAAGAGAATATAAATCATAAAAAATATATATAGTAATAATATCTGAAAATTTCCCAAATTTGATGAAAACATTGATTTATAAATTCACGAAGCTCAAAAAGCCCCAAGTAAGATACACACAAAGAGAAATGCTCCTAGTCATTATATTCAAATCACTAAAACCCAGAGACAAAGCAAAAACCTTTAAAGCAGTGAGACAAAAATGACAATTCACATATGGAAAAATAACAATATAATTAATAGGTGACTTCTCATCCAAAATAATAAAATCCATAGAAGTTAGAATGACATGTTCAAGTACCAGAAGAAAAAAAATGCCTCCTTATGTAATGAAACTATCCTATAAAAATGAAAGGAAGGTATTTTTGATAAACAAGCATTGATAGTAGCCATTGCTATCAGACTTGCACTATAAAAATTACTAAAAGAAGTCTTTCAGACTGATGGTACGTGACAACAGATGAAACTCAGATCCATGAAAGGAGTAAAGAACACATGAAATGGTGAAAATGTGAGTAGATATAAAATATTGTATTTCTTTGATCTTAAAGTAAAATATTATTTTATTTTATATATATTTATAGATACAATTTTATATATCTAAAATTTGTATATAAATATATTTAACTATAATATATACAAATATTTCATATATATTTTAAATTTATATATACAATTATATAGATATATAAATATCTATCTCTGGCTCTCTTAATTATATTAAAAATCATATGATGTACGGGGCCGCCCAGTGGCGCAGCAGTTTAGTCCGCGCTTGGCAGCCCGGGGTTCGCGGGTTCGGATCCCGGGCGCCCGCTGACGCACTGCCTGTCAGCCATGCCGTGGCGGCGTCCCATATAAAGTAGAGGAAGATGGGCACGATGTTAGCCCAGGGCCAGTCTTCCTCAGCAAAAAGAGGAGGATCGGCAATGGATGTTAGCTCAGGGCTGGTCTTCCTCCAAAAAAAAAAAAAAAAAAAAAATCATATGACGTAAAATGTAATTTATAAAACTGTATTTGGGGGTTTATAATGAATATTTACGGAATATACATGGCAATAAAGAGCAAATGAGTGGGAGGTAATGGGAATATACCGGCATAGTGATTTTGCATCATATTAGATATAAATCAGTATTAGCTTAAAGTTAAAGATGCGTATTCTATTACCCAGAGCAACAGCAAAAACAAAGGAAAATAGCTAAATATTCAATACAGAAACTAAAAGGACACACTAAAATATATTTATTTAACACAAAAGAAAGTGGTAATTGAATAAGGGAGGGACGAAAAGGGGATGAGGTCAATAAAAAGTAAAGAGCAAAGGGTAGACCTATGCCCAACCATATCAGTAGTTTTATTAGATGTGAGTAAAATCAGAGGTCATCGAACTATGGCTTGAGGGAAATGTGGCCCACAGCCTGTTCAGGTGAGACTTCTGAGTTTAGGTTTTTCAAGTTGATGCTGAAACAAGTTGAGACTTTCGGGGCTGTTGGGATGGAATGAATGTATTTTGCATGTGAGAGGGGCATGAATTTTGGAGGCCATGGAGCAACTGTTTGTGGTCCCCTTGGTATGTCCACAAGATGGGACCGCCACCCCTGTCGGTCCAGAAGGCGGGACTGTGGCCCCAGTGGACCTGGAGGGCAGATGGGACCAAAGAAGATTATTTTCGAGGCTTAAGATTTTGACTTGCTTGGAAGCTGTCACATCTTCCTTCTTTCCTATTTATCCCTTTTGGAATGGAAATATCTCTCCTATGCCTGCCCCGCCATTGTGGAGGCACATAACTTGTTTGATTTCACAGGCTCACAGGTGGAGGAGAATTTGCCTCAGGATGAATTTTACCTTGAGTTTCACCCATGTCTGATTTATCTACCCACACTGCAGGGACTGTGAATCAACACGGGCTTATTCTTAGCAATATGAGAAGAAATGGGCGGAGGGACAAGAGAAACATATGCGTATATATTGTCCTGAATCAGATTCTCTTGTCTGTGTTGTGGTCAGTTACATTTTTAACAAACACCCTAAATGATTTTGATCTGGGATTCTATAAACCAGAACTTACATAAACATGCTAAGGGTATATATTTCAAATATTTTTTAAACATATTTTTAAACTGTTTTTCACTTGAGACATTCAAATACCGGACTAGTCAGGTTCCAGCTGGACACTTGCAGGCCTTACCACCAGCCCATTAGCTGGTCTGAACATCTAACACTTCATGTAATTACCAGAGGCGTGATCTCCTTTTATGCAAACTTTATCATCAAGCAGTAAAATGATGATCAGTGTGCAATCGGAAATACACAGGACACACGTCTGCTTTGAAGATAACATGGAGAGAAGGCAAACATTTGCACATGTTTGAATTGGGCACGTTTTATACTGGGTGAATGTTAGTGATTGGTGGGAATCCTTCAAAGGTCTCCTACTTTGCCACCTTTATAGCTTCATCAGTGATGCTCCCAAGCTCTTGAACAAGGCCTCTTCTAGGAAATAGTGCCATCTCCAGATCCTTTGGGGCATTAAAAACCTACCCCAGAAGATCCTATTGATTTAGACAAATGCCAGGTGTCCAATACGTGTGAGTGTTTCCATCTGGGGAAAACAATCGATCTGGAAGATGATGGAGACGGCAGAAAAGTTCCAGGGTCCTGGCGAGGTAGAAGGAATTATTCTCTAATAGGATAGAAATTCCAAGAAATCCCAAAGGAAGGATGGGAACTGTGGAGGAAATGCTCCAGAACCATATCTCCTATGGGTTCTTTGGATCACTGAAGTGATTTGTTGTGTTTTTTCCAGGAATAAATCCCTCGAGGCTGCCAACTCAAGCTCCCACTGCTTCTCTGTTCCCTTCTAGAAACAGGTGCATGGAAGCCCATGTGGCCTACTTCGGAAGTGTAGCCTCGGCCAAGTAAGTCTTCCACCAGCCACCAAGATCAGAGTGACAAGTCATGCACATGTGTATTCATTCATTCAACAAACTTGATAAATACTTTTCACAGCCCTGGCTCTGTGCTAGTGTGGAGGTTACACTGATAAATAAACATTGAGATCTTGTCTTCTAGGGTCTAACAGAAACATATCTGTACATGGCCATGCATGATTAAATGCCACATGTGGTTCACCATATAAATTGAGCACTTTATAAATGGTGTCCTTATTTGGTGCTGTGCTCTGAGCATAGAGGAGGGAGAGGAAGCTCACTTTGGGCTAGAATGGTCAGGAAAACTTTCTGAACCTGAGCTGAGTCTCAAAAGACAGATGGACATTACTCAAAGAGAACAGGGACAGTGCTCCAGTTTGACATAATGACCTAAGTCAGGGTTCAGGGATAGAGATACACCAGGAAGAATAACAAGCCTGACTGAACTTGAGGATGGGGGTGGGGTAGAAATGTTCTAGGAAAATAGAAAGCAGGAGAACATGCAGCCAGACAGCAGAACTGAGACTTTGCCTTGAAAGAAGTTATGGATGTTAGAGGTGGAAAGCAACGGTTTAGGAATATGATTCTGAAAACTCTGTGCATAGAGGATTAGAGTGAGATACAGAGGTAGAGAAATGACTCAAGCCCTAAGCCAGATAGCAACAGAAGAACAAATAGTTAAAATGGAAATCAGGGCTAGAAGGGAGAGACGTGAAAATGCTTTTTTCTTTTTAAACAGTTAGGTTTCAGCAGCAGATTGAATTGGAAGATGAAGTAGAAAGGACAGAAGAATGGAGGAGCAATCTAACTGGGCTTGAATCTAGATGACTGGGTGAATAATGCAACCACAGAGGCAAATAAGGAAATAAGTAGGAGGAGCTTAGGAGATTGACTGTGGAGAAAGTGAGAGATCTAGGTGTTTGGGATTTACAGTGAAATATACAGCTGGAAATTATAGTAGGAAATGGAATATGAGCGTTCAGAACTTCTAGGAGAACATAGCAAACTATATCTTGGAGTGATGAGTACAGAAATTGTGCTGAGAATGGCTGAGGTCTCTGAGAAGAAATTCATTTGAAGAAGATGCCTCACCCAGTACTCTGACATCTGCAAGTCTGTGCTGAGCAAATTACACTTGTGCTTGACCCTGGTTCTTGCAATCCATTCTCTTGCTCAGTTTAGATATTGCATTGAGATTGCAGCGTGGACATCAATAGCTGCTGTGGATGCCAAATCAAATAGACACTTATTTATTTACAACTCTCTCTGTGCATTTAAAAATTTTGTGAGACCTACCCTAAATGTAAGTGTCCCTTCTTTCTAGTCCATTGCTTCCACACCAATTGATATTTCATCCTTTAAGCATCTTTGACCTCTTTGGAATGCAGAGGCTATCAAATTAACAGTTATTTGTTGCTCTCCGACTATGTGCCAAGCACTGTGCTAGGCACTGCAGGTAAAAAATAAATGTCATAGTCCATGCTCATAATTGATTGGGGGGAAGCCACATAGGCAGTTACCCATCATAAAAATATGTTATGAGTACACTAAGAGAGATATAATCAATAATAGAGATGTAATAGAGATATAGATCAATAAATTGCTATGGAAGTATAGATGATGAGAAGGAAAAGCTTCCCTTAGGATGTGACATTTGATCTGGGCCTTAAAGGATGAACAAGAGGAATGACAAAGCATTCCATGGAGGTGGAAACGCATGAACAGAGAGTTTGGGAGCATGAAATTACGTGTAATGTCTGCCATTGCTATTCATGTTAAAAATGTCAATGGTTGGTTCTTGCAGAAACCAAATCATCCTTCAGGATATAAATCTATGTGATGTGTGGGTGTTCAGTGGTCATTCTTGAGACCTAGACAGCAAAAGTGTCACGTGACTCCAACAACTTGCTGAGGGGATCAATCCAGAATTTCTAGAGTGAACTGTATGTGCACTAGCACTCAAATCACACGTCACTCCCAACAGCCTTTCATCTGAAGCTTCCTCTGTGTGGATGAGCATACAGCACCTTAGTGTGTGAGAGGATGGTGGAAACCTGGATCCACAAGGGAGGACACCCATCCCTTCACATTCTCTGGACACTCGAGAACCTTTCTTGTCCTCCAGATGGAGGAACCTGGAAGCCAAGCATTGTCTGATTCAACTGAATTGAATACTGATGAGAATAAGTGTGGTCATTGTGATCTCTTAATAGCAGAGCAAATGTTGAACCAGCTTTTATGGCTCTTAATTTCTTGACTTGCCAAAATTTTCCCGTTCATTTCATATAAGCAATTGAGGCTATTGAGCCCAGTCACTGGTATTTTTTTCAGCACTATGACTCTTTGAACACCAGATCAATCTGTCTTTCTTGACTTCATTGTGGTGACCCTTGCACAAGAGATGAAGGCAATTTGGGAGCTGCAGCTGTCAACGCGTTGTTCGAACTCATGGCCCACGTGGCTCTTTTTGGAACGGAGAGAAGATGGGCTTCTGTTACAGAGAGCAGCAGCGGAGCTCCCCCCTTGACATCTGGCTGAATTCCTGCTCGATTTAAAGCAGCTGCACTTACTCCCTGTTCTAATGACTTTCCTTATCACCTGACAATCTATCTGAACTATTGACTCATTTCTGACCTGCACATTGTCTCAAAAGTTGTGGAAATGGTCTCCAAACTGCAGCTTCAGCACCTCCTCCCCCCATGCTGTCTGTGCCTCCGTAGGTCCCAGCATTGACGAAGGAGAGAGCCAGCTGAGTGTACTGTGGACTCCCAGGAGCTGCGACTGGAGGAAGGTGCTGCTGTCGTTGGCTGACTTGAAGGCATCACGGCCTCGGTGGGCCAAGGTTAAGAGCATCTGTCACAGGTCATCATCCGTGCTCTTTGGCACTGGATTGGAAAGTGCAGGGAGAATCGGCCCCAATATTTGTTGCGTGCTATATACAGTCTTCTGTCTTCCTTGCCGCCCTTATTTCCCAAGAACCATAAAGTTCACATTTTTGATAAAGGTTGTCAGTGCTTTCAAATTCTTTACTATCTCTTTCCCTTATTTAGAGAAATGAAGAAGTTTCTCTTAGAGAAAGTTGGGCTCAGTCAAGCCAAGAACATGTTTTTACATGAACTTATTAAACTCTACCTGGCCTGAGCTGCTACAGAAATGGTGGAGTAGGAAAGAGGGAAGAACACCCGCGCTAAAGTCAGAAGACTTCACTCTCTGCCCTTCCTTATTGTGAACAGGCTAGGGAGTCACTAACACCCCTCTCTCCTCATCTGTAAGGAAGCCGAAGAATACCTTTCAACCCCCCGCATCTGTCTTTTAAATTAAAGAAGATAATATAAGTGAAAGTATTTTGAAAATGACAAAATGAATATACTAACTATATATTATTATAATGATTGGTAATGCACTATTAAAGGCTTGGTCTTTGCCCTCAGGGAGTTAACCTAGTTAAGAGAAAAGGCAAGCATAACATGAATAATTAGAGTACAATTAAGTTCTCTCTACATAGAGCCACTTATTATTTTTAAGTTCTCTCTGTATAGAACCACTTATGTGTACATGAGGTATTCAGTCAAAGGAGATATAAAAGTTCACTCTCACATTTAGTCATATTTTTGAGACCTGGTTTTAAAATTTTGTCCATAGATTGCTATTTAATGCAAGAAAATAGGAAGTGGTTAAAAAGAAGACCACAACTTAATAACGCAGACTCACATCATTGGGATGCAGCTTTTAAGACGGGAGTTTTATTTCTAGACTGATGTTGTTAACCGGAAAGCCTTGGCTCCTTTATATGTTGGCCTCATGGAGCTGTTATGGGCAGCCTGTGCCCTGAATGATGACCAAACAGCTTATGGAAGTTGTGTAAGAGTTCTGGATGCATCGACTCTGCTTGCTCTACTGTCATCTTCTCCCTCTGGGTGACCATGGCAATTTGTACATATCTTTCTTAATATTTATTGTAGTGGATTGTAGTTGTTTTTTAGAGGCCTGCCTCCCCAGCTAGAATCTGCATGACTTGAGGTCAAGAAAATACATATATTTTTAAATCTTGTATACACAATGCCTAACACTGTGTTTTGCACATGAAGATAATAAATGCTGTGAAAAGAAGGGAGGGAGGAAGACAAGGAATGTAGGCAGTGAAAAATCTGACACAAACAAGAAGATATTTTGAATCAGGAACAAATAATAAAATAAAAAATCAGGAAGCATATTCAAGGCTCAAAGAGTTTACAGCTAATATGGATATTTATGGGAAGACTATATATTTTTTAACTTTTTTTTTTGGTGAGGAATATTAGCTCTGAGCTAACATCTGTGCCAACCTTCCTCCACTTTTTTTTTTGTACGTGGATGCCACCACAGCATGGCTTAATGAGTAGTGTGTAGGTCTGCACCTGGGATCCGAACCCCTGAATCCCAGGCCGCTGAAGTGGAGCATGTGAACTTAACCACTACACCACTGGGCCGGCTCCAGAGAGACTATATTTATGGAAAGACAACTTCAAATGGTATATACAACCTTAAAAAATTTTAACTTTTCATTTTGAAGTAATTTCAGACTTAAATAAATGTTATAAAATTAGCATATAGTGGAAATTAGACTTATCCACCCTTGATTTTAGAAATGATGTGTTTGAATTTTTCAAAATGCAAGCTCAATTCATCAAATTTTAATTTACTTGTATTTATTTCTGAAATGAAACACAAAACTATGGTCAAATTATTCTTACTTTCCACAATGAGTATTTTTCAATCAAGCAAGCAGTCAAAATTTTATAAAAATATATTTGTTTTTGTTAAAAATGTTGACATAGAATTTTAGGTCAGTTTTATGATCAGAAGGATAAATAAAATGTAAGTTGTTGCAAAATTACAGTGCCCAGCACCACCTCGCTCACTACGTTAGTGGTTCTCATCTTTCTGTTATCACATTTCCCTGACAAGGCACAGCTCAAACATCTCCTTCTCTTCTTACATTCCTCAAATGGACAAGATCAGTTTAATCAACTCAAAAGTTTTACTAAAGCCAGATTGAATTATTTCTGAGAAGACATGTTTTAAATATTCCACAGATATCCTGAACTCATGGTATGCAAAACCAAACACATCACTTTTTCCTTTCTTCTTCCTTGTCCCTGTGTTTCCTACACTAATTCATTCATTCACTTATTCATTCATTCCAGAAACATTTAAGCACATAGTAGGCACCAGAGCTACAGCAGTGATAGAAATGGACATATGCCCTGCTCCCAAGGAGCTCACATTCCAAAGGAGGGATGCAAAATTAAATCACTAATTACAACTTTGATTAATAGTTGTAATAATTAAATTAATTGTGGCCTTCCCTTCTTGGACATCCTACAAAGAAGGAATACGAGGGGCTCCGAGAGTGTTTCCACAGTGAACCGTACCTGGTCTAGTGGAAGTGAGAAAGCTTTCTAAGTTGTGTTTGAGTTGAGCTTGAAAGGGTAACTAGACATTAACTGGGAGAAGGATGGAGAGTGGGGAGATGTCAGACAAGGAGCCACTGAGTGTGAAGACCCAGAAGCACGACATGGCATATTCAAGGCATGCATTTGTGTGCAACCGCCAAACTTTTCCAAATTGGTTGAACAATTTCATATTCTCACCAGCGATATAAAAGTATTACAGTTGTTCCACACACTTTTCTAATTTTCATCATTGTAGGAGGTATATAGTGGTATTTCACTACGATTTTCATCTGTTTGTCCAATGACCAATATTGTTAAGCATCTTTGATGAACTTATTTACTGTTTGTATATATTTTTTGTTTGTGCAGTATCAGTTACTCCAACACATAGGAAGTAGAAATCTGGTAATCATTTGGGACACCCCACTTGTCTCATAAGACCATTTCTCCTATAGTAGTTCACCAAGTCCTGTCCATTTTACCCTTGAACCATCTTTCAAATTTACTTTGCACTTCTCTTGTCCACTACTACCTCCCTGGATCAAGCGACAGTCGTCTCTGGTCTGGGCCACCTCAATAGCTTCCTGGCTAGTGACTGCTTTCTCCCTTCTACTTGCCAGCACATTCTCTAACACTCAATGCAAATCATCTATTCAAACTAAACACCTGTTCATACTAAGCCTCTACCTCAAACTCTCCAAG
The DNA here is from genome assembly GCA_031878705.1 of Tapirus indicus. Lineage (NCBI taxonomy): Eukaryota > Metazoa > Chordata > Mammalia > Perissodactyla > Tapiridae > Tapirus > Tapirus indicus. The sequence continues at coordinate 2,088,984 of CM062923.1, read as the reverse complement.
CACTTTGGTCCTCCTAGGATGAAGACCAACATCATCTGCCAGTCCTGTGTAGTTCTGCAGGGCGTGGCCACTTCCTTCTATGCTGGCCTCATCTGGCACCACGAAACACCTCCTTTTTGTGTAGCTGGTCATGCTAGTCTTTCTTTTCCTCGGATGAGCCCCTCTTCAGTCCCCAGATTTCCATGCTCTTCCTTCTCTCTGATTTTCTCCTCTCCACAACTCTTCTCTTGGCCCTTTCACAGCCTTCAAATGTGAGTCTGTATCATCATTATATTCTCAGGAAATTCTTCCCTGAGCACCATGAACTAGTCAAATACCCCTATCTTGTTCTTTTATTATCCCGTGTACCTTTCACCTGTAGAACTTGTTGAAAACACAATTTTAAATTTATTGTTTGATTCTTTGATTCAAAAATACATTGTCTCCAACATATCCCTATCTATTCTGTCTGTCCCATGAGTGCAGAGACCATGCCTGTTCTTGCTCACCTGGATACCCCGGGTACCTAGTAGAGTGCCTGGCTCTCAGTAAGTGTTCAACAAGCATTTTTAAATTGAATGAACAAATGTATTCAAAGAGAAATCTGGAATTTAGTTTTTTGTAGGGGTTAGAGGAACCTGAACTGCTTTCATAATAAAGTGGGGTGTTTTCTGCAGTTACCACGAGCAGGCACAGGAAGGAGCGGTGAAGAGAGGGGTACACAGCACTGTGGGGGCTGGACCAGCCTTGGGCCAAAACGGTCAACAGAATTTTAAAATCTGGACTGTCTATGTGTTCCCGTTTTGGGGGTAAGTTCACCTCATCTTTCCAAACGTTTATTAAAATGCGCCACCACGGAAAGGCCGGTGTGCGAGTGCACGGACGGAGCTGAGAAGGAGGAAATGTTTCTCCCTGTTGTGTTCCCAGCCAGGGTCGGGAGTTCAGCTGAGGCAGGACACTGTCTCAGGGTGTCCTGGGTGACGACTTTCTCCCACTAGACTGCGTGGTCCTAGGGAGCAGACACCAGATCTCGCTCATGTTTATCTCACTGTCTACCACCTGCACAAAGGTCTGCATACAAATGTGCCCAATTAAATTGAAATTCTTTAATTGACTTCCTTGTTATAGCTTGCATCAAGGATTTCTGGTTTTGCCTTTTCAAAATGGAAATAAGGGAGTAATAGGTATTACTTTTTGATTAGTTTTCTGTGGGAAAATATCAGATTTTATTTTGAAATTGCCATAAGCAAACTTTTTAGACAAGGAAGTAGTTTCCTTACAGTGGGGAGGAATTAAAGCTTATCACACTCCACCCATAGTATTCAAGGGGCATTGCATCCCAAAAAATGAAGACCACTCCTTCCATTTCGATTCCCAGTCTACCTCTTAGCTGGGGTGGCACCAGGACACAGTTCTGGCCCATGAGACCTCGTGGGGGCCATCTGGGAATCGTGTATGTGTGTGTGTGTTTGGCGGTTCTGAACTCACTGTCATCCTTTGTCACTTCCTTCTTTCTCCTTGGATATGCAGGTGCTGCTGGAAGGGCAGCAGACGACTTGTGTCTGAGAATGAGAGCAACACGCTGGGGATGATGAAGCAGAAAATGGACGGAGCTCGGCTGCTTGAAGATACTGTGGAATCCTTCACCAGAGCGGGACTCTCACCTATGGAGATATCTGTCTATATACATACATGGAAACAGTAAGTACCTTATTTAGTTATGCTTCTGCGGTTCAGTTGTTTTGATGTGCAGCTGAAAGAAAATCTAACTGAAAGGTAAAAGTTCCCTGATTCTTTTCCAAGTATCCTAGCTCTTCCCCAAGGTGCCGGGTGCTTTGGGAAGATGCCCAGCGTGGACAATGAGTCCTTGCTGGCCAAAGCCAGCCTCACTTCGCTTGTCACAGTCAGGAGTGGGGAATGCAGTTTAAGCAGCCCAACCAAGGTGATCTCAGGACACTGATGAACAGAAGCTCTAAGAGTAGCTTGCTCTCTCCCCACTGAGCACGGACAAGGATGCATGGGGGCCTGATCCCCAACACTAGCTGTCTGTCATCATGAGGACTGCCACCAGCCTTCTGAAGGGACTGACACTGGGAAGACAGAGCAGAGGGGTCTGCATTCTTGGTAACATTATGCACATCAACCAAACAACCCCAAAGTTCCTTCTATTTTTTTTATTTCCAATTATGTGGGATAATAAATCAAATTTAAGCAGGATTTTCTACTATGTGCAACATAGATATACTCTGTGGGTGGTGACGTGAGGATGCTGTCTTCATTATTCCAATACTCAGTCCTGCCCTTTCATATACCTATGCCAAACATCTAGCATGGAACGTAGCAAAAAGAAAAAGGTCATGAGTGTGTATTGGGGATGGTCAGGAGTCTCTAGACTTGGCTTTGAAGCAAATAAAAAGGATAAGAAAGAAAATAAGACATGATGCTAATGCTTGAGAGTTTGGTGACATAATCAGTTAATTCAATTCCCTACAAAACACAAGAGACAAGATGGTTGGGAGATTTTATTTTAGTTTAGTTAATGGTAGAGCTAATGGATTAAGTGATCACATTAATTTTTCACACATGAAGAGGATCATTCTGATATGAGTGTGGGAAACCGACTGGAGATGAAAGGGAGGAAGACCAGATAATGGCCCTGTTCTGGATCCAGGTGGAAGGCAAAGGCTGCAGCATGAAGTGTAGCCCCGCAGAGGTGGAGGAAGAATGCGAGGACCACTCTCGGAGGGGAGTGGATGGGATCTGATGACCCCTCTCCTGCTCCCAGTGAAGGATGAAGAAGGAGGACGCTTCTGAAACCTCTTCCCTGGAAGGAGTTAGGGCATTGGTTAACCTGGCTGATAAGAGGAATTGGGAGAATGAGAGGAAGACTCCCATTGAAGCTCTAGGGGATGTAGATCTTAAAGCTGAGTAGATACAACTTGATTAGCCAGTGAGGAAAGTCTCCCTGGGTTTCAGAACTGAGGAAGCTAGAGGTTCAAATTGAGAGTGAAACCCTGGGGGCAGGAATCGAGGAGCAAGGTTGCATGCTTAGAGTGACGGGGGCTGTGCCGGGGCATGGAATCGCTGTCTATGGCTGCTCCATTCTTCAGGAGTTGAGCTATAGTAGGCTTGAAAATAGTGCTAAGGATTCTAATTTAGGTTCTGTTAGGTGGTAATGCTATTAAACAAATGATGATGGGAATTTGGGGATGGAATGTGAACAAGTTTGATTTGGGTTACAATGAATTGAAGGTGCCTTTGAGATGATTGGGTAAAGCTGTCACATAACGAATCTGTTCAGGAGAGAGGTGGGACTGTGGACTTGGAGCTAAGACCCGTTGCCAGGTAGATCTAGGCGAAGTCATGATAATAAAGGAAGTCATTCATTCAACACTTATTGAGCAGTTACTACCTGTTGTACAATGGTCAGATTCAAAGATGAAGAAGCACCATCCGTGTCCTCAGGAAGCTCACGATCCAGTGGAGCCCCAAAGATAAAGTCTTCGAGGCCGTCCTAACGAGCAGGCAGGTAAGAGAAAGAGATCATTAATTACATAAAGTGAATTGGTAGGAGAAAAATTGATAATGGGATTCTCAGTCACTGATCAGTCAAGAAAACAGAAACCAAAGGTTGCAGAAAGGACTGCAGGAACAAGAGGGAGGAAGAGTACGGCTGGGGGAACTGGGGAGTGTCGCTGTCCCGAGTGGGAAGCTGCTGCACCAGGGGGGGAAAGCCCACAAGCCTCAGTTCCTGGAAACTGCAGCATCCCATAGGTAGGGACTCTGGAGCTCACGCTCCCACCAATGTTCTGGAAAATGTCACAGATGCTGTTAGAGCTTACTTAGTCTACAGTCAGAGCTCAGTCAGTTAGAGCTCAGTCATCTGTTGCTATGACTGCCAAATAGCCTGCATCAAGCAGAAAAAGAAAAGACAATACTTCTCTCTTTCACTCTCCTAATCTTCATCCAGTGTCTCCCACTCAGGGCCTGAGCAGAAGCCATTTGGCAAGAGAGAGCGGGAATGGGGCTGAAGGCAGCAGAAGAGTGACCAACCCGGCTCCTGCCATGTCTTCTCACCCTCCACGAACACCGTCTACCCCAGGTACACTGCCAGCGCCATCAGTGAGGGCGACCTCTTGCCTCTGCCGACCCTGCTACCAGATGCTCTTACGTGCTCCCTAAAAGGGGGGCACTGAGTCTTATTGTCACCATCTCCATCTCTGGGTGACATAAATTCCAGTAGAAAAAAAAGAAATAATAATATAGAGAGAGTGTGGGAAGAAACTTCTCGAAGTGATAGAAAGATTTGTGGCATAGATTGTGGTGATGGTTTCACAGGTGTATACTCATCTCCAAACTCATCAAGTTGTAGGCATTAAATGTATACAGCTTTTTGCATACCAGTCATACCTAACAAACTGGTTAAAAACAAACAAACAAATATCCCACCTGCATATTCTCTATCCTAAAGTCTAAATTGTAAAATTAGCCAAATACAATCCCCTTAGATAAAATCGTAGGGGAAAGAATAATGGGAAAATGAAAGGGAAGTAGTTTGTTAATATTTTATACATATGGAGATTATATATATGTACATATATGGTATATATATATAACAAAGAAGAAAATATGCATCGATGCTGCAGTCCTCATTTCTTTTTTTTTTTTTTGTTCATGAGGAAGACCAGCCCTGAGCTAACATCCGTTGCCAATCCTCCTCTTTTTGCTGAGGAAGACTGGCCCTGGGCTAACATCCGTGCCCATCTTCCTCTACTTTATATGGGACACTGCCACAGCATGGCTGACAAGCAGTGCATCGGCAGACGCCTGGGATCTGAACCTGTGAACCCCGGGCTGCCAAGCATGAAATACACCGCTGCGCCACCAGGCCGGCCCCTGCAGTCCTCATTTCTTTAACTGGTCTTGCAACTGGAGGTTGCAATTGTGGTATTTACAGCTTCTTCCATTACTCATCCCATTATCCTGCTGCCTTCAGATGATACTTACTAGGCTGGATTCTTTGTCGGGCATGGGGTGGCCCAGACCTTAGTTTGAAGTGGTCTGGGTTCTTAGTACTCTTGCTTTTGTTGAATTACTGTACTTATCTATTCACTTTTATTGGACGTGATTGAGATGCTCCAAAGAACTTCCTGTGGTCTAGATATATTCCTCCCTGTCCCCATTGTATAGCAGCAACTCTGTTTCCCCTCGATAACTGGGGTAACTCACTGCAGGCAATGCAGTAACTCCTTTCTTTGACGGATGATTCAATGGCATGAGGAGCCCCACACCGTGACGTGGCCGTGTCAGCTTCCAGTTCAACTGAACCATTGTTGTTTTCACCAGCAGAAGCATTTTTGTTTTAGGGGATTCATAATTCCAAACCAAGAGAACCTGAAGATCCAGAGACACACGGCACAGTGTTTTTCGTGGGCTGGTAGCGGTGGTCGTAAGAGGAGCCACTCCTGCTTCTCTTGACTCCTTGACTCTGAGATCCCTGCTTTCAGCATCCTGTTGGTGGCTGGGTTCAGGCATGCACCCCAGCCTGTAGGATAGCACCCTAATCTCACAGGGAGTTGCCCCCTAGCTGCATGCAGTTCAGTTGTAAGTAGTGCCTTGCCTGATTTCTGCAAGAGCTGCTGGGTGATGGAGTATGTGGTGGCATCGGGAAGGGGCCTGTGCCCACTGGTGCACTATTGTGCTTATCATTACTTCTTTGGTTGGAAGCAGCAGTGAATGGAGATAACATGACAGGTGGAAAGTGTTTTGAAGGCCCATGGATGGTGGTACCAGCAAAATGATTTCAGGTAAATCCAAATGCAGAGCAAGTGCTCTACTTCAGTGAGGAGAAATGTCTTCTCACTCTGTGATGGAAGTGCTTCTGTGTGATCCACCTGCCAACAGGTGGCTGCTTGGCTCCCCTCCCCACCCAGAAATCATGGTATATCAGGGGCTCAGCCTTGACCACGTCCACTCAAGGAGTGGGTGCTCAGCAGAGGCAGTGTTGTGGGTTGAGTTGTGTCCTCCAAAATGTTATGTACAAATCTTAACTCCTGGTACCTGTGAAGGTGACCATATTTGGAAATAAGGTCTTTGCAGATGTAATCAACTTAAGATGAGGTCATTATAATGTTATAAGGTCATTATGCTGTCCTTATAAGATGAGGTGGATTTGAGCACACAGACACACCCAGAGGAAAGGACACCATTTGATGGTGGAGATTGGTGTGATGCAGCTATAAGCCAAGGAACACCAAGGATTGCCAACAACCACCAGAAGCTGAAGAGGCAAAGAAGGATCTGCTTCTAACTGGAGGGAGCGTGGCCCTGCTGACACCTTGAGTTCACCCTTCGGCCTCCAGAACCAGGAGAGAGCACGTTTCTGTTGTTTAAGCCACCCCGTTTGTGATGCTTCGTTCCGGCAGCTCCAGGAGCCTGACACAGACAGTGGCCAGATCAACCTTCGAGAAAAGAGAGTCCACTTTGTTGAGCCCATGCGTAGCCTCCTCCCTGCTGCTGCGGTCACTCTGTAATTATGTCCACCAAGCAAGTGTCAGGTGACTTGGGGAAGGAGGTGAACTGAGCAGTCCACCTTGTCCTTGTTTTATGATGAGACCCCTCTGCAGTGCAGTCTTCCAGAAGCATTCATGTGGGACACGGAAATCTCCACTTGATCCATCCATTCTGGATGGTTCCTCTACATACTTTCTCCTCAGACCTTCGTCAGTCCTCCAATCCTGTTCTTTCCATGTTCTGACCACCAGGCTACACAGTTGACCACTGCCTGTAAATCCATGTATGTCCACACTGCTGGCCTTGTCTCCTTCCTGAAAAAGTAGATAACCCGTTGAATGTTTCCATTTCTGCCCTTGGTAGGACTTTCTTTCCCTGTGCTCATGGGAAACACTCCTGCGAGGACCTACGAGAGCAGAAGCTCACTCTGCCTGGCGTCAGCACTTCACACAGACCCACCTGCAAACCAGGCCCACGTTGTTCTCTTTCCAAATCAGTTGTTACAGGGAACTCCCCATGTGGCCATGGGTGTGGGGAGGGGTGGGAGCAGTGTGGCATGAGTGGATGCTGCCGGGATCTGGGCCACGTGCTAATGAAGTGGCCTGGAGCTTCCCACCCACCCACATACACACCAGTACACAATGTATTTCTTCAGGTGCCCCTTGGGGTCCCCTGGTCAGGTGTTCTGTACTCATTGTGGCCCAGAAGGAAGCCAGGAGCTCTCGCAAGGACAACAATTACTTGCAGGAGAGGGCGTGCTTTTCTTCAAACTCCAGGGCTCTGTGGTGTGATTTCCTGTGAGAGATTGTCAGAGGCTCCACACAGTGTCCCTGTCTGTCACAGCTAATTGGAGCCCAGCTAGATCTACTGGGCCATGTAGGACCCAAGCAACATGGCAGCTTCATTATGGTTTGGGTCCACTACATCTTGATCTGGATCCAACTTAAAATGAACAGCTTTATGGGTTACTCAGAAAATGGATCAGACATACACTCAGATGTGGCATATTTTGTCTCCAAAATCCTAACAGGCCCTAAGAACTTCGTCTTTTTTTGTGGTGAGTGGTACAAGGTGCAACAATGTGTCTTCATCATTTGCGGGATACACTGACAAGTCCACTACCACCGGAATCTAGAAACATCCATAAGGCCCAAACCCCTGTTTCCAGGAGGTTTTGTCTCCCATCTTCTGACTTGTTCTGTTTGAGTAACTTATGAGTAATCGAGTATGTCTGAAGGGTATCATTTGCATGGGATATATATAAGATAATCTATATCTATGTCTGTCTATATATATCTGCACAGAAAAGCAGGGTATAAACTGTGAAAAGTATTGTGTACTATGCTAAAGAGTTTGGAATATATTTTGAGAATAGTGGGGAGCTGTTAAAAATTTTAAAATAGGGATTTACTTTATCAGGCTTGTGCTTAGTAGGACTTTTTTGGCCATAGTGTGGTAAAGGGATTGGGGTGTCAGGGCTAGGAGACTGGCTAGTGGCTGGTTTGGTCATCTCTGTGAGAGTTGAGGGGTCATGAATCAAGACAGTGTCAGTGGGATGAAAAGATATGGATGGATTCAAGAGATATTAATTATTGTCAATTACCTGACATTCATTATTCTAAGTGCTTGGGGTAGTATGAGGAGGAGGGAGAGCAGCACCCCTTTATGAAGCTTACAGTAGTGGAAGAGACATGAAAAAATGATTGCATAAATTATTGTAAAATCACAAATATCAAATAAGAGCTGCAAAGGAGGGGAAGCTCATGCTCCAGAAGCACAAGAAAGAGCGAGTCCTTCTTGGGGAGATGTGGAAGGGTCCTAGATGGTGCTGTGTTTGAGCACAGGAGAGGGACAGAAAGATTCCAGTGGCAAGAATGCTAGGAGAGGGATCAAAGCATCAGGTGAATGAGGTCAGCGAGGGAAGGAGGGCCAGATCACGCAGGACAGTTGAAGGTGTGTTAGAGATTGGTTCCTTGTCTTAAAACCAGTTGGGAGTCACTGAAGGGTTTTAAGTAGGAGTATGTCTTGTTTTGCATTGAAAAAGTTTCCTTTTACTCTCACTTCAGAATGGAAGTTGGAGGAGCACCAGGGTAGACACTAGGAGACCAGTTAGCTGCTTACGTTCCCAGGAGAGAGGCGATGGTCCGTCACCTGGAAAGATGGAGAGTCAGATTCCAGCTAAAGGAAGGAAGACAGTGTCTGCTCAAGTAAGATCTGAGAAGGTGGAGAGTTTCTTTACAAGAAATGGAAAAGCAGTGGTGGCAAATATGAGTAAGAAGAGTTATGCTTGGTTGGGACTGGGTACAGGAATCACATATCAACTTGGGAATAAAAATGGAGATGGGATATGGCACGAGAAGGCTCACCTTCTAGGGGATAATCGTGCACGACAGGATGGTGGGATCACTCCATCAGGAGAGTTCTAGAAAAACAATCCTCAAGGTTTCTTCTTTAGATGGAGGTAGGGAAATCCTTTTAGGCTTCACATCTCAGTGTTTTTTTTTAGAAACTGTAGTTTGTCGACTTGCAACCATATTAACAACAACAACAGCAATCTTCATGTGAATAAACTGTAAAATGTGTAAAAAGTTAGCAAATTAAAGTTATCCATATGGTAGAGGTGTGCTAAAGTCACTACAGGAAGCTTATGAAAATAAATATATTTTATATTGGTTGTTTTGTGTGTTATGAGAAAGAATATCACAGGATTAGGGAGTTGTGATATTTTGAAGCATTAGCTCTAATTCTAACATGTTGGTGTTTAAAACAAATTAATATGTACAAATTAATACACTACATCACAATTGTGTTGTTTATTTTTAATTAATAAGCTTTACTTTTTAGAGCAGTTTTAAGTTTACAGAAAAATAAGCAGAAAATGCAGAGAATTCCCATATACCGCCCCTCCATCCACCACCCCACAGTTTCCCCTATTACTAACATCTTGAGTTAGTGTAGTACGGTGTTAAAACTGAGGAACTAATGTTGAAACATTATTATTAACTGAAGTCCATAGTTCACGTTAGGGTTCACTCTTGGTGGTGTACATTCCATGGGTTTTGACAAATGCATAATGTCACGCAACCACCGTTATGGTATCACACAGAATAGTCTCACTGCCCTAAAATTCTCCTGCCCATCCCTCTCCCCACTCCTGCACAATTCCCTGGCAACCACTCATCTTTTTACTGTCTCCATAGTTTTCCCTTTTCCAAAACATCGTATCATCAGAATCACACAGTACGTAGCCTTTTCAGATTGGCTTCTTTCACTCAGCAATATGCATTGAAGCTTCCTGCATGTCTTTTCATGGCTTGATAGCTCATTTCTTTTAAGAGCTGAATAATATTTCATCGTCTGGATGTACCAGTTTATTTATCCATTCACCTACTGAAGGACATCTTGTTGCTACCAAGTTTTGGCAATTATGAATAAAGCTGCTATACACATCTGTGGGCAGGTTTTTGTGTGGACATAAGTTTTTGTCTCCTTTGGGTGAATATTGAGAAGCATGATTGCTGGATCATATGGTAAAAATATGCTTAGTTTTATAAGAAACTGTCTTCCAAAGTGGCTGCACCATTTTGTATTCCCATCAACAAGGAATGAGAGTTCCTGTTACCCCACATCCTGACCAGTATTTGGAGTCAGTGTTCTGGATTTTGATCATTCTAACAGGTGTGTCATGGTATCTCGTTGTTCTAATTTGCAGTTCCTTAATGACAGATGCACTGAGCAACTACTCACCTGCTTATTTGCCATCTGTATGTCTTCTGCGGTGAGGTGTCTGTTCAGATGTTTTGCCCACATTTTAGTTGGGTTGTTTATTTTATTTCTGTTGAGGTTTCCAAGTTCTTTGTATATGTGGGGTACCAGCACTCAACCAGATGTGTGTTTTGCAAAGATTTTTCTCCCAGCCTGTGACTTGCCTTTTCATTCTCTTAACACTATCTTTTGCAAAGAAGTTTTTAATTTTTTTCTTTCATGGACCATGCATTTGGTGTCATAATTGTATTTTTAAACATGTTTTAAGTTTTTTTGTTTGAAAAGAGTTTTTTCTGTGTTTTTATCTTAATTTATGTTAATTTTGACAAGATTGGTCATAGACAATTGTGCGTGTGATTTTTAAAAGAGATTAAGTCGGTGCTAGTCATGAATATATATCCCTTTCATTGCTGTTGTTTTGGTAGATTCACATTATATTATCTTTGGTTTGTTTCTGTTGGTCTTGGACGGATCTTTTGGGAGAGGCGGGAATCATAATCTTTTTACCTGTGCCGTCCAATGCCTCAAATCCTCGTGAGCTGAAGGGAAGTAACAGTATGTAGAAATGATTGATTTGTACCCATTTTCTGTATTAGCACAGCCCATTGTTGAGGGACTCGGTTAGTAACAATGAAGCCACCGTGAAAACTGATACTTTTACTTTCCCAGTTTAAACCCGGATTGTATTGCTATCCTGTGTCTTGGCTTAAAAACTCTCCGTACTAGGCATCCCTTAACTTTGTATTATCTGCGGTCCTGTCCTGCCTCAAGACCGTGACGACTGGAGGACTGGACGGCTCTTCACTCAGATGGCTGTCGGCTCCCCACCCCCATCACTCAGATCTCAGCTAGGATTTTACAAGATGCTATTTCCTCAAAGCTTCCTGAACAATCACGTAAAATGTCTCACATACTCGATCACTCCCATCCATTTCCTTGTTGTATTTTTTCTCTATGCCACTTATGATATTCAGAATCATGTTATTTTCCTGCCTACTTGCTTACTTTCTGCCTCTTCCAATAAAATACCATCTCCTGGAGAGCAGGGTGTTCTCTGTCTCAGTGGTGTTTGGCGAATGTCTGTCGAATTAATCCGACTATGCTATGGACAAAAGTCTTCATCAAATTCCTTCTATTGATTTGTGAAACACGTTTGCACACAGGCTATCTCAGGATGTTGATTTTGGAGAAGGTTATTGTAATAATAACACAAACTTTCCATTTAATTCTGCTGTCCACCTTGTGCATCAGGCAGGGCAGAGGTTTTTTTGTCCATTTTGTAGAAAAAGAAAGTGTAGCTCAGAAGATCTTCTTTGATTGTTTATTTGGAGTAGTTTCCTAATTTTATGCTTCCTGTTTTTAAGCTAATGTGAATGTGAAAAAGAAAAGAAAACAAATGAGTCAAGGAAAATCTACCCCACTGTTTTCCAGATTGTGTGACATGCCCAGTGCAGAAAGTGATGTTTCTGTCACAAGAAGCTTGACCGTGCCTGATCCCCTGTAACTCACAGGGCAGTTGCAAAGGGTTGGTGCAGTGAAGGTTCTGAGACACCCACAGAGGAAAAACAAACAGTTCTACCTTAAGCCTGACTTTCACATGTTTATTTGATCTCTGTTTTACTTACAATTTACCATTCCTTGGATCTAGTGTTCCACAGAATACCCTTTGGAAATGTTGCTTTTTGCATCTTTCGTTAATTAGTTTGGAGAGGAAGTGGAGGAAGCCAGGATCAGTTTGGATAGTTTCTCAGGCTGACGGCAGGTAAAGGTCTAGGTAGTACTCGCTTGCTATTTGATATTGTTGGCAAGAGTTTACTGTGAATATCTGATTATGACTCACTGCAAAAAGTCTCTTTATTATCACATTAAACATAAGCAAAAAAGTATAAAACATAATGCTAATTATTAATTATCCTTGTGATTTCCCTCCATCAAAATGTGAATCGGAGTGAATCTTAATTAGATGCAGTATTAACTGGGAATCTATACCAGAAAACATGTAGAATGACTGGACATCATCTGCCGTGTACAAGTATCACCTCTTCAGAGAGGCCTTCTCTGATCTCTCGGGCTTAAAAGCCTCTCCCAAGCACTTTCTAAACCTGTACCTTATTATTTGGTGTGCGTAGCATTTGACAACATCCCATGCAACTTTGTCTAGTTATTTGCTTGTTTGCCGTCTGTGTCTCTGACCCATCTTCACCGGGTTTCATGCGTGCGCCCCTGTTCCCCGTGTCCTCCGCGGCAGCTGGCAAATGGCCCGGAGCACACGGCACAGGCCCGGTGAGCGTCTGTGCAAACGTGATCGCAGAATACTGACTCGAGGCGCGCTTAGATCACAACTAGCACGCCGTGCACTAAAATAACATTCGCTTTAATTGGACAAATCACGGAGGGAATATACAAAGCAGCTCATCAGGTTTGTCACTGACTAAGTCCTGTGTCACTGATGGTGGCCTACTGGAAATGGGGCTGGAAATTTAGTGCTGAGAAACACTGGCAGCACCACTGAATCATCTGACACCTTTCAACAGTGCAGGTACATTTCATCTTGTAAGGAATTTTGGTCTTTGTGTTTGTCATCCCTCACTCCAGCAACCATCACCTCCATTAGACTTACTCTGAGGTGATTTCTTTGAACAGGTTCATTTAGGAAAATTCAGATGTGTTTTAATGACCTCTAGAGATGTTTGTCCGTGCCAAGCAGACTCAGTTAAATGGCTTTTTAAAAATCAAATGAATAATCTAGGCTATCTATCTAATGAAAGGGATTAAAACAAAAACAAAATTTCCAAATATTGCTTTGAATCAATTAGTTCTAAACTCATTTATCAGACTGTTCAAATTTTAACTATTTTTAATGAGTCAAAGATGTCAAAAATCAAGAAGAAAATTCTCCCTCTCCTAATTTCGAGTAGGACAAGTCTGACTCAGTAGGAAGGCCTAACGTGTGCCTCTCTTTGGGATGGGGACTCTGGTGTCTGAGCACATCTGTAGGTAATACGGGCTGTGTGTGTGTAGAGGAGTATGCATGTGGAGCATGTTTTTTAAACAGCATTATTGAGATGTAATTCACATACATAGAATTTATCCACACAAAGTGTTCAGTACAATGGTTTTCAGTGTATTCACAGATGTGTGCAACCAGCACCACAGTCAGTTTTGAACATTTGTATCACTTCAGAAGAAACCCCATAACCTCTAGCTGCCAGTCCCTGTTCCCGCCATCTCCACCCACCCCAGCCTGAAGCAGCCACAAATCTACTGAGTCCACTTTCTGTCTCTAATTTCCTGCTCTGGTCATTTCTGTTCTGAACTCATGTAAAATGTTATCTTTTATAGCTGGCTTTTTCACTTAGCGTAATGTTTTCAGGATTCATCCATGTTGAAGCAAGTATCAGTACTTCATTCCTTTTTATGGCCAAATAATTTTCCATTGTATGAATATACTATATTTTCTTTGTCAGTTGATGGACTTCTGAGTTGTTTCTGCCTTTTGGTTATTGTGAACAATGCTGGTATAAACATTTGTGTACAAGTTTATGCATGGACATAAGTTTTAAAATTTCTCTCGGGTATATACCTAGAAGTGGAAATGCTGAGTCATATGGAAACTCTATATTTAACCATTTGAAGACCTGCCAGACTGTTTTCCAAAGCAGCTGCACCTTTTTACACTCCCACCAGCAGTGTATGAGGGTTCTGATTTTCCACATACTTGTCAAAACACTTGTTATTATCCAACTTTTTTGATTCTAGCCATCCTATTGGATGGAAGTGGTATTTCATTGTGGTTTTGATTTGATTTGACTTAATCTTATGCCTAAAAATGTGGAGCATCTTTACAGTGCATATTGGCCATTTGTGTATCTTCTTTGGAGAAATGTCGATTCAGATCCTTTGCCAATTTTTTAATTGGGTTGTTTGTCTTTTTATCATTGAGTTGCAAGTGTTTTTTATATATTCTTCATACAAGTCCCTTATCTGATATGTGATTTGCAAATGTTTTCTCCCATTCTGTGGGTTGTCTCTTCACTTTCTTGACGGTGTTCTTTGAAGCACAGATTTTAATTTTGATGAAGTCCAATGTATTTATTTCTTCTTTTATTGTTGGTACTTTTGGTGTTATATGTAAGAATCCTTTGCTAAATCCAAAGTCATGAAGATTATTCCTATGTTTTCTTCTAAGAGTTTTATAGTTATTGCATTTAGGTCTTCAATCCATTTTGAGTTAATTTTTATTTACAGTGTGAAGTAAGTGTCCAATTTCATTCTTTTTGCATGTGGCCATCCAGTTGTGTCCGCACCATTAGTTGAAAAGACGACTTTTTCCCAATTGGATGGTCTTGGCACCCTTGTTGAAGATGAGTTGGCCATAGATGTACGGGTTTATTTCTGGACTCTCAATTCTATTCCGCTGATCTATACAGCTACTCTTGAACAGCATTACCCTATCTTGATAACTATTGCCCTGTAGTAAGTTTTCAAACCATAAAGTGTGTCTTCCTACTTTGTTCTTCTTTTTCAAGATTGTTTTGGCTGTTCTGGGTCCCCTGGAATTCCATATGAATTTTAGAATCAGTTTGTCAATTACCTCAAAGAAGTCAGCTGTGATTCAGATAGGGATTGTGTTTCTTGAATATCCTCCAGCTCAGCGATTCCTTCCCCTGTTGGGTCCAATCTACTGATGAGCCTATAAAACGCATTCCTCATTTCCATTACAGTGTTTTTGATCTCAAACATTTGTTTTTGATTCTTTCTTAGAATTTCCAGCTCTCTGCTTACATTGCCCATCTGATCTTGAATGTTGTCCACTTTTTCCATTAAAGCACTTAGCATTTTATTCACAGTAATTCTAAGTTGCTGTTCTGATGATAATTCCAACATTCCTGCCGTGTATGACTTGGTTTTGATGCTTGCTCCATCTTTTCAAACTGCATTTTTTTTTTTTTTGCCTTTTAGAATGCCTTATAATTTTTTGTTGAAAGCTGAATGTGATGTCTTACATAAAAGGAACTGTGGTAAATAGACTTTTAGGGATGTGGTAGTAAGGTGTAGGGGGAGGGAAACATTCTATAGTCCTATGAATTGGTCTCTGTCTTCTAGTGAGCCTGGGCCCCTGGACTGTGAAGTCCACAAGTGCTTCTCAGTTTTTGCCCCCTTCCCTTATGTGGGACAGGATGGTTGGACGGGGCTGGAGTTGGATATTTCCCTTCCTCCAGGTCAGTTAAGCTCTGGTAAAGTGCTTTCTCCTGAAGGCAGGCCTTGTTAGGAACAGAATGCTCTGGTGTATTTTAGAATGGTTCCTTCTGCATCACCTGCCAGAAGCACCAGGGAATTTTCTCCCATCTTCGCTATAAGGACCTGGTACAGCTCCTGGTGGCAAACTCACCAAAGTGTGGAGACCCCCGTATTACTCGGTCCCCACTGGAGTTTCTCTCTGAGTTGTCTGCACTGAGCCTCCGGCTGTTTGCTGTTTATGGTAACTCACAGTTTAGGTTTTCCTATGCAGGCACTGGTTCCTGGGAGGTGTCTGCTCATGGGTTTCTGCTCTGGTAAGTTGTGATTTTCTATATTCGCCTCTCTGTCTCTCCAATTTTGGGGACAGTGACCTCCGAAGTTTTGCCTTGTGACCTCAGCATTTTCATTTTTTAACTGCTGACTAAAATAGTGGGTCCAAGAAAAGTATGTGAAGCATTTAAGCCTAAGAACATTTGAGGAATGTATCTGAATATTGAGCTAGGTTATACATCATCGTATGCCTCCGCTTCAGAATAGGTAAGTCCATATCAAACTCTGTGAGATTTTCAGAACGCAGGAAAAGGTCAGTCTGCCGTGTGTGTTTACTCTGTCCTTCCTTCTCTCAACCGACACATCTGCAGATTCACGCAGAGTGGGACTCTGTTCCAGGTGCACTTGGACCCCTAGGATGGCTGTGGTGAGCTGCTCTCCTCCTCATGAACAGAAACTAAGAAATCCTGAGAAAATTTTAATAACAGTAGACGTAACTGACCATCTGGAGAACCACACCTGTGGAGGAGACGACAATGCATTATCAGTCAGAGGGTGACCTGCAATTCTGACATGTGCAGCTCACCCTGTAGCCCTAGATTAGTTTTCTCTTGTTTGAAAGTTGTGATCTTAAGAAGAAAGAGGAATAGATTACAGTGGAGAAAACCAAAGGAAAAAGTAAGTGCGAGGCAATGCAAGGTCTCAGGAAATAGAAGCCAGAATATTTTTAAATGGTCTGTGCTGAAGTTATTCACTAACAAAGGGCTTAACTAGCAATGTGAAAGATGAAAACTCAATTGTGTGGAAATGTACATCCTGACCCCTATTTAGAAGGCCAGAGTTGGAAAGTGTTTTCCCTGAAAGTAATGAGCCTGCTGCACCGATAGGCCTGTGTTACTGTGAAACATCAGGAGATAAAATAGCGAAGGGAGTTTGCAGAGTGCCGAATCTGATGAGCTCTTCTTTTCTTAAGAAGATAAATATATAGTACAACCTTAATTAGTGAAAATCCCTTAGTGTGCATGTTTATCAAATTTTCTGGTTAAATTAAAATTATCAAGAAACTTTTGTTTTTATCTATTCCAAATGTTTAGCTTTTAATCACAAAACATTACAACAAAGGGAATATGATTTTGTTTTGAAAATTGAGGTTATTTTAATTTTTAGACATTATACCTATTTTGGGGAAAAAATTTGAGCAAGTGAAACACTCATACTGTGCTAGTGGGAGTGCAACTACTTTGAAATTTATTTAGCTTCATACACTGCTACTATTCACATGTGTACGTCATTACCCACAATTTTGCTCCTAAATCTATACTCAACAGAAATGCTCTAAAGACACACACAGAAAAATCCATGGCTCCATTATTATAACCCCAAACTGGAAACAATCCTAGTGTCCATCAATTCTAGAATGGGTGATTACCTTGTTATATATTCATATATGTGACATGACATGATATGGCACAGCATGATGCAATATGACATGGCATGGCATTGAATGATATAATATGGCATGATGTGATGGTGACTTGACATGATGTGATCTGACATGACATAACATAACACAACATGATGTGGCATGATGTGGTGTGAACTGACATGGCATGACATGATATGACATGGCATAGCATGATATTATAAGATATATGATAGAACATTGCAGCGAGAACGGGTGAACTACAACTCCACTAAACATGAAAGAATCTGACAAACATAATGTTGAGCAAAAGAAACCAGACACAAAAGAGTACATATTGTTCTATTTATACACAGTTCAAACAGGCCACATGAACCTCTGCCATTAGAAGTCTGCATAGTGATTTCCTCTGGCAGTGATTGGGCATGGACTCAAAAGGGGCCTATCAGGTGTTGGTGATGTTTGATTTTATGACTTGGATGGCAGTTACATATGGTGTTTATTTTGTGATTTTTCATGTAATTTGTTGCTATAAATTATATGATCTGTTCGTTCTTATTTATGTTATACTTGGGTTTAAAATATATATATGTATAATTGAGAGAGTCCAACAAGTATGGAAAAGGCTATAAGGAGGTGAGGCCCCAGGGGTCCAGAAGGATCTGGATCATGACGAGCCATTTGGAGAACTTTGGTTTTGCCCTGAGAGGAATAGGGGTGGGGCGCATTGGAGAGCTTTGAGTAGAGGAGTGGTCTGCTCTGATATATGTTTGGAATGGTCATTCTGGCTACTGTGATAAAAATATACTGTGAGTTTGGGTGAGAAGACAGCAATAAGGTGAAGAGTGTGTGTCTTTCAAATTTCGACGTGTTTTGGTAAATTGCTGTCTATAGAATCTGCAAACATTTACAATCACGCTGCACTTTTCCACATCATTCCCTGAACAATGGGCTTTAAAACATTGGCTATTTGTCCATTTGTTGGAGAAAAGTGATATCTTATAGTAGTTTTAATTTACATTTCTTGTATTATGGGTGGGGTTGATCTTTTTCCACATTTTTGAGAGCCACTTGCAGAGTCTTCTCTACCTACTGTCTCTGCGTACCCATTCCCGTTTTTCTGCTGGTTCATCAATTTGTTTCTTGCGCATTTGTGCATGTCCATCACATATCGAGGAAATTAAATTGTCTGTGATTTGAGCTCGTTACATTTTCTTTCCGGTGTCATAAGTTTTTAAGTTAAAAGCTCTTCCTCACTCAAAGATCATTATTGAAAAGAATTCATTTTTCTTCAAGACCAGCAGAGTGTTAAGGGCACACAGTGTGGATGTAGATTGCCTCGTTTGAATTTTGTCTCTTCCAATCACTAGTCCTGTGACTTTGGGCAACCACTCTGTCACAACGCCACTTATCTGTCCACTCAAAGTGGATAACAGGGCACACTGCCTGAAGATGAGGGTCGTTTGGGGTGAGCCACCAGTCTCATCACCATCTTTCCAGACTGCCCATGAGTGCTGCTGTGGTGCAGCTGCCATCATTTCCATCTTGTACCTGTGTACCAAACCAACTCGTCTGTAAACCAGGCTTGGGCTTTGTTTTCCCATCCGCTGCTCATACAGCCATGGGTGTGAGTTTCAGAAGAGCTGCTGCCACAGTACCGGTGGATAACGTGGGAGTCAAGGGCACCTGTTCGCACAGCTGACCTGTAACCTGTAGTCCCACTTGTGCTCGTTCTGGTCAAACCACTTCCACCACACAGTGGCTTGTTGCTGTGCCAACTCAATCACATAATTTAGGGACTCTGACAGAAGGCAGGTCATGATGGGCAATCCCAGCTGTATAGTCACTTGGGGCTCCAGAGTCAGCAGTTCTGTCTCTGCAAGTAGCATGCCAGGTATTATCTTTCAAAAGGTGGCAATGCTCCACTGCAGATAAAATGGACTTGATTCAGTATTCCAGAGGCTTACATTATCATTCGACCATGGTATTGGCCACAAAATCCACATGGCACCTTTTCCCACTACTAATATCTTTGAAACCATGTGATTGTTTGGCCTGAGTCTTGATTGTGCCACGTCCAGGACCTGCTGCAGTGCTATTCTCTGTTTGGGCCCTGCTCAAAGCTGGAATCCTTTTGCTTTGCCTGGTATATGGACTGAAGCAGTATTCTCAAGTAGAGGACATGCTGCTCCAAAACCCAAAGGGGCCAACCAAGTGGCGTGCTTTCTTGTGGTGGGAGGTGAGAGGCCATAACCTATCTGTTATTTTGGATAAGATGCCCTGACCACTGGACCCCTAAAAGTTTCACTAAAGTGGCATGCTCCTGAATTTATATAGGGTCTGTCTACCACACTCTGGAGTGTGTCTGGATTACTAAGGCCTTCCACAGTCTAGTCACTTCTTGCTGGCCAGATGAGCATGATGTCTTGGAGAGCTGACTAATGTGACATCCAGACAGTCCAGATCTTTTGGACCATATCATGACAAAGGATGGAAGAGATAACATAGCTCAGGGAGAAAACTGTAAATGTGTGCCATTGTCAGTTTCACATGAACGCAAACTTTCTCATCTGCTTTTCTGATAGAGACGGGAGAGAACACATTCATTAAACCAATGTCCTCATGTGATGTGCCTGCAGTCATGTTAACCTGCTCTGGCACAGGTACGGGGCTGTGACTGGAGTCTTAGTTAAGCTTGTGAGAAACTACTATCCTCTTCCAGGATCAATCTGACTTCTCCAGAAGGCCAGACTCGTGAATTAAATGGAGACACAGTGGTACCATGACCCTGACATACTTTAGCTCCTTGAGTGTGGCACTAATCCTTACCATTCTTCGTGGGATGAGATATTGACTTTTATTTTCTATGCTGCCTGGGATGGGGGTGGAGCACAGTTTCACAGCCTTCCGTGTGGCTTTCCTGCTATGATATCTCTGCCTCCACATGCCAAAGACCCAATGTGGAGTTTGTACAACCTGCCCAATATATCTTTCCCAAATATGTATTAGGGCACCAGGAAAATGACAACCTGGTGAGTCTGCATACCCAGTGGATCCATTGCATGATGGGCATTGGCCTAGATTCCATTTATTACCTGACCTCATGTACCCCAACTCTAGCAGAAGGGTAATAATGACCCTGCAGGTTGCCAGGTGTGATCGTCAACCCTGAACCTATGCCCAACAATCCTAGAAGTGTTTGGCTACTCCCCTTTGCCTGGTGTACAGTTACCCAAAGAAACTTAGTGGAAGGTCTGGGGGAGTCATTGCCATGTATGCTTGCCCTGGTGCTTCAAAATCCTTCCTTCTGGGAACATGGCCTCCTCTTCAATCAATGGGCCTTGAATCCAAACACTGGCTCAGGTCTGGAGACTGCACAAGAGGGTCTGCTGTGTCTCCAGTTCATCCATCCTTGATTTCTTTTGATGATGCCAGCTGTACCCTGATTGGCTGTCTGTCTATTTTGCCTCTGGAGTGTTGTGTTCTGTAAACCATCTTTATAATTCTGAAGGTCAGTCCTCTCTGGCTGCCATTCCAACATTGCCAGGCACGATGATAATTGCATCCACCCAGCTTCTTGAAGCACTACCGCCTGGCCTCTATTTTTGCAGAGTCTTGTCATCCCTGTAGTTAGAGTAAGCCTAACTCTGTAATGGAATCACCCACCATAGGTCCTGGCCCATACAGGACACCACTGAAAATCTTTGTAAGGTGGGTGCCTCTCTTTTTGTGCATTACTTCTTGTTTTGGTAAATAGTGAATCTTTCAGACCTTTCCATCAGTTACACAATCTGGTGGTGGGGGTGCTCTGGCTTTGCAGAGCACATCCATCTCCAGCATGCCCACTTCTCTGAGTCTTTCAATCCCCCCTTCTACAGTCTGCCATGCAATTCTGGCATTTCAGCTCACTTAGCATGGGCCATTGATTTTTCCATGCTTCTAAGAAACACCCTTGCAGTGATTTCACACCATCTCCTAAGACTTTGCTAGGATGCTGAATCCTATATCTTGAAACTGCTTCCAAATCAATAAGCTCTCCCTTGTGCAAGAGGGAGCTCTCCCAAGGCCTTTTGTTCAGAGCTCTTGATCAAGCATTCCTCAGAATACAGTCCCATACTGGCTCCTGCCAGCACAGGTCGGCTGAATCTTATAACTCCTTATCAGACCAAAGTCAACCCAGGTCATCCCAGCCACAGCGTAACCCTAATTATGATGTAATGGCCAGCTGGGGTGGAGGTAGACCCTGATGCAGACATACACTGTCTTGCCAGGGAACAGCCTCTGTGTTTTCTTTAAATAAGTGATTTCTTGTTCTTAATGGGGAGGAGGGGAACAACTCTGCAGGACAAACCTTTCAGGATAACATGAGAATTCAAGATTTTCAAAAACACCAACCCAGATGTCCCCATCCCCTGTGCCAGGGTTCCATTCTTTCCCAACCAGAATCCTGACCTTGGTGGGATTTCCAACCAAGATCCTTGGTTGGAACCTTGACCTTGACCTTCTTTTCAACTTGGCTAATCTGAAGATTAGGTGCAGCACCTGTGTAGAAGGCTGAGTAATGCCCCCCCCTTATTCCTTGCAAAGATGCTTGTGTCCTAATCTCAGAACCTGTACACATGTTAAGTTCCATGAAAAAGAGGAATTAGGGCTGCAGATGGAATTAAGGACGATAATCAGCTGACCTTGAAATAAGGAGACTATCTTAGATTTTCTGGGTGGTCCCAATGTAATCACAAGTGCCTTTAGAATTAGAAGAGGGAGGGGGAAGAGGAGAGGGAGAGGGAGATGTGACTATGGAAGATCGATCAGAGATGCAGTGTTGCTGGCTTTGAAGGCTGAGGACGCGGTCAATGAAGCAAAGAATTTGGGCACTCTAGAAGCTGGAGAAGGTGTGAAAATGATTCTCCCCTGGAGCCTCCAGAAGGAACTCAGCGCTTTGATTCTAACCCAGTGAGACCCGTTTCATAGTTTTGACCTCCAGAACTGTAATATAATGAATTTGTATTGTTTAAGCCACCAAATTAGTGGTAATCTGTTACAGCAGCCATAGAAAACTAGTGCAGCCTGTCTCAGCTTTCTCTGCCCTTCTGCTACAGGAGATGAGGGCCTCCTTACATGCTTCCCTCTGGATTTCATACCTGGCTCTTAATCCCCTGTTAATGGATCTCAGCCTTTCGTTAACTGTATTCAAAGTATTAACTGAGCTTAAACAATAGCTCCTCAATTCCATTGTCCTGGCTGTTACTCTTTCTCCTTTATTTACCAAATGCCTAAAACTTTCCACTGGCTAGTGGACCCCAGCAGTATACCAACCCAATTCACCATCAGCAGGAGTTTCAGCAATTGGACTGCAAACTTGTACAAAGGCTGGCTGTGCTACACCTACAACCAGCAATGGGGCCCTTAGTACCACCCCCTCAAAAATAAGCCAGCTCTAAAACCCTCTCTCTTCACTTCCATTGTCGTTGTTTGTTTGTAACCATTTCTGGCACCAGAGTTCACAGGCTGGGTCCCCAGTGAGTAGTCTGTGAGATGGAGTTTAGATGCATGATGTTTTCGGGAGGTACCTTGGGAGCAACACCTGTAGATGGAGGAAGAAGGACTAGTCAGAGGCCAACATCAAGCTGGGACAAAAGCCTGAGCAACAGCCTTGGCCAACCCCTTGGGGAGATAGAGAGTTGACCCGTTTTGAGCTGAAACAGCATTTATACTCCCAATTGCCCCCGAAACAGTTAAGGGATATACCCTCCTCATCCTACCCCACCCACAGGATTGACCTTGGCCGAGGTTGCTCTCTGCAGCAGAGGTAACCCCCCCATGGGAGCTGGCCTGGGAGGGGCTTCTGCTGACAATGCTCACAGTGGAGACACAGGCGGCGCACCTCTGAGCCCATCACACTATAACTGGGACTCAACTGTTTTACTATTGTATGGGATTTTCCATCCATTCTTATTTTATGTTTTTCACTTATGGACATTGAGGACGTACAAACATCTTTCAGTGAGGTTATACAAAAGTCTTTTATTGACCTTATCTGCAAAGAGTGCATTCCTGAATACAGTGAAAGAATATCTTCAAAATACTGAGGGAAAATAACTATTTTAAATTTTATGTCTTTCAGAAGTGCAGATGCATTAAAGACTTTTCCACATAAATACTGACAGAAAGAACTTCTTAAAGATATACTCTGATAAGAAGGAAATTTTGAACCTATGAGGAAGGATGCACAAGGAGTAATGGACAAATACATCACTAAATGAGTGTTTCTAAAAGAGAAGACAAATACTTGAAGGCTTGAAAACACTCTCTGAAAGGACTATAAAGTGATAACATGGGCTGCATGTAAATATGATTAGATTTAAATGGTTTAAAAGTACTTTTGTTCCTAGATAGAAAGAAAGATAGAAATGCTCATTACATTCTGAACTGTTAAGTATGTAATTAATGTTTAACGGCAATAACTAAAAAGTATAGAAGGTTTAACAAACCAATGGAGTAAAAATAAGTTAGTAAAAATAAATCAAAATATATGAACAACCACTATAAATGTAAATATTTTAAAGTTTTCTGTTAACCAAGGAGCCCCAGAATAAATTTTTAAAATAATATTTGCTATATGCATTTTATGAGACAGTTAAAACATGATAGAAACATTAAAAGAGATATAAAGACATGTCAAGCAAAAATAAACAAAGAAAACAGGAACAGTAACATTAATATCAGAAAAAGCAGAGTCAACTAAACAAAGCCCGAGACTTCTCTTAGGTGTAAGATAGT
The DNA here is from genome assembly GCA_031878705.1 of Tapirus indicus. Classification (NCBI taxonomy): domain Eukaryota; kingdom Metazoa; phylum Chordata; class Mammalia; order Perissodactyla; family Tapiridae; genus Tapirus; species Tapirus indicus. The sequence continues at coordinate 2,065,013 of CM062923.1, read as the reverse complement.
CATAAAAAGTCATCTAAAGCTTAATCGTGTATGTTCCTAGCAATATAATCTCTAAAATATAAAAGAAAAATTGGCAAAATTATATAGATAAGTGGGAAAAATCTAGAACCTTAGTTAAATATTTTTATCACAATATTCTCAGAAATGGATAGATCTAAAACACTGGAAAAGAACGTGTTATGCAAACTTAACAAGCTTGATCAGATATTGATCTAATGCATGTACACCCAACAATGAAAGAACCCACATTTTTTAAAGCATACATGGAGCCTTCATTTTAAAGAAAATATATTTAATCATAAAGGAAGTTTCAAAAGACACCAAAAAAAAAAAAAAATCAGTATCATTCAGACTATATACCTGGACCACAATTTAATAAAATTAGAAATCAACTGCAAAAAATAGTAAAAAGAAGTTCTCCAATAAATTGTAATTGTACAATTGTAAATTTTAAAACACATGTCAATGTATTCATGAATCAAAGAAGAAATTACAACAAAAACGGGATAATCTTTGTATGTTAGTCAGGGTTCTCCAGAGAAACTACAGATATGGAAGGAGAGCTGGTGATGTCGTCCGACGGCCTCAGTGCCAGAGCAGTGATGGTGCAGGTTCCGGTCTGGGTCTGGAGCCTGAGAACCAGAGCGGTGATGGCGTAGGTTCTGGTCTGGGTCTGGAGCCTGAGAACCAGGAGCACCAAGGGCAGAAGATTGACACCCGGCTCAAACAGTCAGGCAAAGAGAGGACGAATTCAACTTTCCTCCACCTTTTTGTTCTATTCAGATCCTCGCTGGTTTGGATGATGCCCATCCACATCGGGGAGGGTGAATCTTCTTTACTGAGCCCACTGATTCACATGCCAATGAATTCATTGATTCGATGTATGTACATATATTTATATTCCTCATTGTCTCAAGTGGAAACATGTGTCAACCGAGGCATCAGGCACGTCTTAGTCCCACCACTGGCTGAATGTAAGTTCTTGAGCAAGAGTATGTTCAACCATATACCTCACTTCTCTGTGTTTGAATCTTTAAAAAAATGCAGATCTACAGACAAATACTTTGAGTTACCTTTGAGAAAATCCTAGTATAAGGTTATTCCTGTCCATTTGGCAATTCACACATAATTATTCCTTTAGCACCCATTATGTTCCAGACCTTAGATCATGGATAGATAATGGCATCATAATAACGATGCTATTTGTTACTGAGATTCTCATCTGTTCACAGCAAAACCTTCACAAGAAATGTCTAGATGGGATGTTTCCCCTTCTTCACCTCTCTATTCCTTCAATCCATTCCTATCTGTCTTCTAGACCCACCACTTCACTGATACTTTCTTGAGAAGATCTTGGGTGATTTTCCTGCCTCCAAATTCGAGGGTGACTTCTCTGTTTTCATCTTGCTCGACTTTTTAGTCTTATCTGACAGAGCTAAAATGTCTCGAAATACTGTTTTTTGGGGTTTTTTTTGGCACCACATTCTCTTGGATGTCTTCTTACCTAATTGGCTGTTTTCTATTCTTCTTTAATGGCTCTTCCTCTCCACCCAAACTTTCATCTTAAAATTACTCAGGGTTCAAACTTGAACTCTATTTTCACCTCTCCACACACTCTTTTCCTAGGTATTTCATCCTTTCCAAGAACTTTTTTACACCATTTTTATGCTGATAACTTGCAAATTCATTTTGCCCACCCAGATGTCTCCTCTGAGAATCAGTTTTATATATATCCTACTGCTTACCTGACATTTCACCATTAAATCCCCACATGTATCTCAATTTAAACATACTTAAAATGGTTTTCTTGATGTGCTCTGAAAATCTGCACCTTCCCTGGCTTCTTCTCAACACCGCTGTCTACCAAGTTGCTCAGAGAAGCAGCCTGTGTGCTTCACCTGCATATGTCGCCAATTAGCACTTCTTGTTGATCCTCCTTTAAAATATATGTTAACCTTTCACTGCCATCATATTGATTCAATCTACCATCACATTTTGTCCAAATTTCCAGAGCAGACTTCTATTGATTCGCCATACTTTCACTCTCTACCGGTAACATATGTGTTATGAAGCCTAGTAATAACATCCATTTACCCAACACCAAACCTCATAACTGCTACCAATTGGGAGCGTGCACCAGAGTGACCCTTCCCTGTGCTTGTACCACGCCCCTCCTCTCGGAGTCCGCACCATCTTAAATTGTGTCATTCTTTTATTTTGCAACAGTAGTTTTGTGACATAAGTAACATGCCTAAACTCTACATTGTTTAATCTTCATTGATTTTATACGCAATTTATTAAATCATACATCAGAAAAGGATGTTATAATCTTAAGTGTACGGCACGAATCCTAAGTGTACAACTCAATGAAATTTCACAACTCAGCACAGCTGTGCAACTGGAACCCAGATCAGATCAATGAACAGCACTCAGGAGCCTCTGTCAGTCCCCGTTCCATCGCCCACTCCGCAAAGTTAACCACTCTCTGGACTTCTGACCCCACAGATTAGCTTCATTTGCTTTTCAGTTTTACATAAATGAAATCATGCAGTGTGTATGTTTGTGCCTTAATTTTGTCACTCATCATTATGTTTGTGAGATTTATCCTTGTGGTGACATGGAGTTGTAGTTCACGTATTCTCATTGTTATACAAGATTCCATTGTGGGAATATGCCACCCTATGCTTCTCTGTTCTGTTGTTGGTGGTCATTTGAATAGGCTTCAGTTTAGGGCTATTAGGAATAGTCCTTCTGTGAACATGTTTGTGCATGTCTTTTGGTAAGCATGTATGTACACATTTCTCTTGGGTGTATACCTAAAAGAGGAATTTTGGGTTGTGAATTTCTGGAAAATAAATATTTATCTTTGGTGAATATTATTGACATGTCTGCATAAATCAATACTCCCACCAGCAGGGTGGATGAGTTCAGTTCCTCCATATCCGCATGAATGCTTCTTATTGTCAGCCTCTCTCTCTTTAATCCACTCAAGGAAGGAATGTAAGTGGTATCAAGTTGTGGTTTAATTTGCATTTCCCTAATGACAAATTACATTGAAACCCTTTGAAAAGGTACCTAGTCAAACCTTTTGTCCATTTTCTAATGGAATTATTTGCTTTTTTCTTGTTTATTTATTGATGTTACAGAATTTTTTAATATGTTACATAAGAGTTTTCCATCAGGACACACATCATAAATTATAAGCATGTATATGTATGTACGTATATATGATTTTTTTTTTTTTTTTTTGTGGGGAAGACCAGCCCTGAGCTAACATCTGTTGCCAATCCTCCCCTTTTTGCTAAGGAAGACTGGCCCTGGGCTAACATCGTGCCCATCTTCCTCTACTTTATATGGGACGCCGCCACGGCATGGCTGACAGGCAGTGCGTCGGCGGGCGCCCGGGATCCGAACCGGCGAACCCCGGGCTGCCAAGCACGGACAAAACCGCTGTGCCACCGGGCGACCCCCGTATATATGATTTGATGATCAGAAGCTCTTTATATATTCCAACCAATCCATTTTCTTTTTATGATTATCATTTGTGAGTTTTTCCATTTTTCTCTTTTTCATTTCTATTGGTGTTCATTTCTCTATTTTGAACTATGTATGTGTATATATGCATATATTTACATATATATATATCAAATGTAATTACTGAGATATATTTCACGTACCATGCAATTCATTCATCTAAAGGGTACAATTCAGTGGTTTTTACCACATACACAGAGTTGTGCAACCAACACACAATTAACTTTAGATCATTTCCATCACCCCCCAAATACCCTGTGTCTTACCCATTAGCAATCACTCCCCATTTCCTCTCAACCCATTTAGCCCTAGTCAGCTACTAATATAGGTCTTTTGTGATTGGTTTCTTTCATTTTGCATAACATTTTCAAGGTATATCCATATTGTACAGTGTATTATATAATAACTTTATTATTTGGCAAACTTTTTATTGCCAAGTAATATTCCATTTGGAATGGAATGGATATACCACATTTTATCTACCCATTCAAGAATCAATAGGCAAATGGATTGTTTCCACTTATTGGCACTTATGAATAAAGCTGCCATGGACATTCATGTTCAGGTTATTGTGTGAATGTATGTTTTCATTTCTATTGGGTGTGCACCAGGGAGTGGAATTGCTGGGTCACATGATAACTCTGTCTTTAACCTTTGGAGGAACTGCCAGATTGTTTTACAAAGTGATTGTACCATTTTATATTCCCACCAAAATTATGGGGGTTCTAATTTTTCCATATTTTTGTTAACATTTGTTATTATCTGTCTTTTTAATTCTGGCTATGGATATGAACTTGTATCTCATTGTGATTTTGATTTGTGTTTCCCAGATGACTAATGATGTTGAGCATCTTTTCATGTGCTTATTGACTATTTGTATATCTTCTTTGAAAAATGTCTGTTCAGATCCTTTGCCCATTTTTAATTGGGTTATTTTTATTACTGAATTGTAAGAGTTCTTTATATACTGTCATCCTTCTGTACCCATGGAAGATTGGTTCCAGGACCCCACTCGGATGCTAAAATCCACGGATGCTCACCTTATAAAAAATGGTGTAGTATTTGCATATAACTTACATACATCCTCCTGTATACTTTAAATCATCTCTAGATTACCTATGATGCCTAATACAATGTAAAGACTCTGTAAATAGTTGCTATACTGTATTGTTTAGGGAATAATTACAAGAAAAAGAAGTTTGTATGTGTTCAGTACAGACGCAACAATCATGGGCCTTTTGATCTGAGGTTGGCTGAATCCACAGATACTGAACTGCCAGATGTGGAGGGCCAACTGTATTAGTCCCTTGTGAGATATATGATTTGCTTATATTTCCATCCATTCTGTGGGATTGTCTTTCACTTTCTTAATGGTATCTTTGAAGTACAAAAGTTTTTAATTTTTAAGAAGTCCAGTTTAGTTTATCTATTTTTTCTTTTGTTGTTTGTGCTTCTGATGTCATATTTAAGAAACCATTGCGTAATCCAAGGTCACAAAGATATATGCTTGTTTTCTTCCAAGAGTTTTATAGTTTTAGCTCAGTTTTTTGAGACATTTTAGTTAACTTTTTATATATGATTTGAGGTCAATATCTGGCTGTCACAGCATAATTTGTTGAAAAAATTATTTTTTCCCACATTTAATTGTTTTGGCATCCTTGTCAAAATCAATTGACCGCAAATGTGAGGATTTACTCCTGGACTCTCAATTCTATCCCACTGATCTATATGTCTATCCTGAAGCTAGTACTTCATTTGTACTGTACTGTGGCTGTTAGCAAGTTTAGAAATCCAGAACCATGAGTCCTCCAATTTTATTCTTCTGTTTAAAGAGCATTTTGGCTATTCTGGGTCCCTTTAATTTCCATATGAAAATTAGAAACAGCTTGTCAATTTCTGAAAAAAATGATAGCTGGGATTACAATAGGTATTATGTTGAATCTGTAGATTAATTGGGGGAATATTGCCATCTTAACAACATTAAATCTTCTGATCTATGGTCATGAGATGTCTTCCTTTATTTAGATCTGCTTTAATTTCTTTCAACAACATTTTACAGTTTTCAGAATATAAGTTTTGCATTTCTTTTGTTAAATTTATTTCTAATTATTTTATTCATTTCAATGTTATTGTAATTGGAACCATTTTCTTAATTTCATTTTGGGATTTTTCATCACTAGTATATAGAAGTACAATTGATTTTGTACACTGAAGTTGTTGAATTTATTTATTAGTTCTAGGACCTTGTAATGGGTGTCTTAGGATTTTATATATGCAAAGATCATGTTATCTACAAATAGAGGTAAGTTTACTTTTTCCTTTCCAATCAGGATGCCTTTTATTGCTGTATCTTGTCTGATTGCCCCGACCAGAACTTCCAGTACAATGCTGAATAGGACTGGTGAGAGTGATGTCCCAGGGATTGTTCCCCCTGTTAGTCGGAAAGTATTCAGGCTTTCACACTTAAGTACAATGGTGGCTGTGGGTTTTTTGTGGATGCCTTTTATCAAGTTGAGCAAGCTCCCTTCTCCTCCTAGTTTGTTAAGTCTTTTTGTTATGAAGAGGTGGTAGATTTTGTCTCTTTTTTTTTTTTTTTGCATCTATTGAGATATCATGTTTTCTCTTTTTTATTTGAATCAATATGATTATTATATTATTAGATTTTCACATGTGAAACCCAACCTTGCATTCCTGGGATAAGTCCCACTTGGTCATTGTGTATAGTCTTTTTTTTAATGTCACTAGATTTGGTTTATCATTATTTTGTTGAGAATTTTCACATCTAGAGTGTGGATAGCATTTGTTTTAATTTTATAAATCATAAAAGTAAGACCTGTAGAAGCTCTGCACATATTCCAAGGTCACATAGCTAGAAAATGGAAAAGGTAAAACTGAAGCCTGAGATTCTGCCTCATTGCAAATTCCATGTTTTTGATCATCTTACTTTTAATGAGGACTTTGAATTTAGGTGACATACTTAACTTCTAAAATTACAAATTCTGAATCAGAATAAGTATATTCTATATCATCATGACCTCATGAGGATTTATTTTACCTCTGAGAAAGACCATTTTTCTACTGCTTTCTTTTAAAAAAAGATGTCAGATTGTTTAGAAAAAAGCTTAATATGCTAAAAATATCGATCAAGCTTTCTGAGTAGTTCTTCATAGGTAAAAGATACAAAAGCTATTAAGAAAAAAATTAAATAATTTCCATACTGTGATGAAGAGGAATACACTATGTTGCATTAGAGAGAATTCTTTTGGAATTTTTAATATTTAACTTCAGTTTCAAATCTAAAGCTAATATGTTAAGATTTGTAAGTTCCATAGCAATGGCCCTCTTTAAGTAAGATGATAGATAGGTAGATAGATAGATAGATAGATAGATAGATAGATAGATATTTAAGTCAGACAAATAAAATAAATGTGTCTACATAAAAAAATGCCACTTTAATTTAATGACTTCTCACATCTATCACTTTTGAGCTTAGAATTGTGCCATGGAGTCACTAATCAAAATAATTTGTTTCCTTTGTCATATTAGTGTCACACATTATATTTCTGCTGGCTACAATCAGGCCACTGAAGCAATTTCTTTTGGGCTTTCTATAATTTGCTGCAAAATTCTAGACTCAGTACCTCTTTGCAAATTCACTGATACTTGGCTTTAAATAAAACTTTTCAATAAAGCTTTTGTTTGGCATTACTTCACTTAGCCAGGCCAGTATTGTATTTTTCTTGAATTCCCTCAGCATCTGGCACAGTTCTGGGTGTATGTTAATCTGATTAAAATAAAAAACATATAAAATTACCTTATAATTTTCAAAACACTATACAAATGTAAGACGTCAATATTGTGAAAATAGTAGTAGGCACTCAGTCAATATGTGTTAAATTTAATGACATTATAATTCCCTTTTAGTTTGCCAACTCTTATATTCTAGGAGTCGTGCATGTTTGTACACACAACAGAATATATAATTGGGTTCTTAATCATTTATTTAAGATCATGATGAATTTAAAAGGAGATATCTTGATGCCTGTTGACCTGAAAATATTGTTACATGTAAAAATAGATATCAAATTTATATATGAAACTGGGGGCACTGAAGACTAATATTGATGATGAGATATTTTATGTGTGTGTTCTGAAGATAAAAACTGACACTAATGGGACCCTATTCCATTTCAGGATAGCTTTGAAGTGAACTGTTAAATGAACAATTAATACTCATGTTAAATATACAGAGTAATGTATCTGCAGCTCATAGACTTGATGACACTGGAGTAAAGTTCAAGCTGCTCAAGGACACATAGATGGTAAATGTGGAGATAAAACCAAAGTCAGGTGGCCTTGTCTTAAATGAAATGTTCCTTCTGGTGTCCAAAGAATGATGGCTCACCAATTTTTCTGGCTCACTAACACACAGCTGCTAAACCTAATATTTCTTTTGGAAAAAAAGATGGTGCACCTTCTGTGGCAAATGTAAGGTTACTTCACTGGTTAGATTTTTTGAAAGCAAGTAAATGGAAATCCTTACTCAAATCAAATTAAAAATTATCCTCATAAACAAGAGGTCCAGAAGTAGGATGGCTTAATACTTGGTTAATTCAGTGTTTCAGCCGTATAATTGAGAACTCAATTTCTTTCTACACTTCTGCTCAGCTTTCCTCAGGCTGCTAGCTTACCGCTCAGTTTAACTGTGTTCATGGTGATGAGACGGCTGTCACACCAGGCATTGTATCCAGACGTGATAGTATTCTCTGGAAGAATAAGAGCCGAGTCTTCCTGTGTCTCTCAGCTAGAGCAAGGCCAAATTTCCTTTTAGAAACATCCATCAGACTTCTATCAGATTTGATTGACCAGAATTGTGCCAGATGCTCATGCCTACACCCATCACTGCCAAGGAGACTGGGAACATCATGACTGGCTTAAATCAAAGAGGTAGTTAGATATGCAGCAAAGTCGGAGCTCTACCAGCAAAAATGAAGGGAAGGAAGGATGTTGGGTAGGCAACCGGCAGAAACCGTTACAGCCCTCTACTTAAATGTATACAATCTTGTATACTAAGGGTTATGTATCTCTTTTTCCCCAAATAAATACTGATGTAATATTTTAAATGCATTTTCTTCTACCTGGAAGTTTAACCTTGATTTATGACTTTTTCGACTCTTAAAAACACGGCTAATATAACCCTTTGGGGAAAATACTGCAAGTACCATACTGAACTGGAGCTTTGTAATAAGAGTAATCTCATCCGTGGGCTAGATGCTCAGTTAGCATGTGTGATTGCTATCTAAACTCCTCTTCACATGTCTCTCCCTGGGGCCTCTTCTGATTGCACGAGTTATTTTTCATATTATGCCTGCATTAAACATGAAATTTCAGCTGCCAGAATTGAGCCTTCCTTCTCCTGACAAGATTGCAAACAGCTTAGCTGCAACCATCAGGATCAACATAAACAGTCTCATGAAATGGGTAAGTGAGTTCAAGTGCACAGAGCAGAAACCTCTTCAAATCTAGAGGCCACTAAAGGAAGTGAAATTACTAGAGTAACCTTGTCAGATACAAAAAAGAATTCAAGAGAAATGTCTCCTTCAGAGAGCCAGGAAATGTCCATCAGAAACTGGACCCGTGACTGGGGCTGGTCCCATTGGCTAGTGAAGGGTTAAGACAGGCTTACACAGGTGACAAGAAGTGGAAGTAGTGTAGGTGACCCCACAAATGAAGCCTTCTCGGTCTTCTCTTTGAGTTTATCTCAGTATAGCGTCACACCCAAAAGAAACTCAAATTTGACTCCAAAACCTTGAGAAGTAATATGTCTTAACTAGGGAAGAATTGGCAGAGAAAATAACATTGAACAACATGCAACACTTCTTCAAGATCTTCTTTTGACACCTCTATCTTGTTGCACTCTACTTGGCGGCTACTCCAATCTCACTCTTCTGGCAGTTAAAACTGATAAAGACCTGTCCAGCCACCTGCTCTTTTCCTGAAAGCTCACAATCTCTCCACTATTCCTTCCCCACCTCCAACCCACAGTTCTCTAGTCAGGGTTTCTCAACCTTTTGAGAACCTATTGACGTTTGGAACCAGATGGTTCATTGTCAGAGGCTCTCCTGGGCATTGCAGGATGTGTATCATCATCCATAACCTCTACTCACCTGAAGCCAGTAGCACTGCCTAGTATGACCACCAAAAGTGAGTGCAAACGCTGCCAAGTGTCCCCTGGGGGACACAACTGCCCCCAGTTAAGAACCACAGTTGTGAATAATTCAAACCTTCCCTTGGGTTTTTGGACCTACCCTTCCCCTAACATATCCCATTTGTATTCCCATCTCCTATATCCTTCAAGAAAAACACAAATTTTTCATCAGAACTCATCCTTCTTAGAAGGTCATGGATGGGTTATTTTCCTCCTTTTCACATAGACAGTTGAGTAGAAATCAAGACTAGAAGAAAGCTGAATATTGACACTAGAGGAATAGTATGTTTGGATACTCAAAACAAGGGCCAGAGTAAGAACATCGGATGTAAAGAAAGAGACATGGAGTGCAAGAAACTAGGAAAAATGAAAACAGAGAGCAAGGTGGAATAAACAAAAAAATTCAGGTCTACGTTCTGAAAAAAATTGAATTATGCCTGTTGCTTACTTTTTCTGAATGCTAAGCAAGAAGTGCCAGTTGGTCATGTTGGAGGAGACTAGACGGGACAGAAAAGAGAAGAGACAAAAAAAGAAAAATTAGAAGCATATGCTCCAGGAAAAGCAGCAGCAGAACAGACAGGCTGGGCTGGAAATCAAATCAGTGACAATGCAATGGACACCGCAATGAGGTGCTTGTTAGATGCTGTAAAAATGTTAGACATTTATACTAATAATCCTCTGTGCTTTGGAGAGGCTTTACACTTAAAAAGTATGATATAATTTAAACTGCTAGTATCAATCTCCCTTTAGAGAGAAAGAAACTTACAGGAGTAGAATGATTTCTAGCCTCCAGAAGCTTACCTGCTAATTCAGTTGGAGAAAGCAAATGAACAACTTAAGAAAAAATTTTAAAAATCAAATAAAATATAGAATACTACAGAGCAATGGATGTTTTACAGTAATTGCAAAAAAAGAGGAGCATCCTTCTGAAGAGGGAAATAAATGGTCCCAACCACCTGGCTTGGAATATAGGTTGCCTAAAGAAGAAAGGAGGCATCAGCTGATAACTCATTTAATGCTGACAAAACCCATGAGATATTATCCTCCTGACATTACAGATAAGAAAACTGGTGGCAGTAACCACGTGATGGAGATGATGCAAATATAAAGTGACCAAGCCGGCGTTCAAATTTTCCTCCCTGTCTCTATCCGTCAACAGGCCTATTCATTTCAAGAGGTTTTGTTGTTTAAAAATGTACCTGCATGTCTATATTGCATAAACTCTACTCCTTCAGGTGGCAGGGAAAATACATGTATTAAGCCTACTATTTTTAAATTTCAGTTGAACATACACATATAAAAGGCACACAAATCATAAGTACACAGTTCAATGAATAACACCCAAGCAGTTCCATTCACATCAATACCACCAAGGTAAAGAGACAGGACACTATCAGCACCCCAAACCCATCTCGCCCACCTTTTCCCTGTGACTTCCCTGCTCCTGGAAGGTAGCCAGCATTGTGATTCCCAAAATCATAGATGACTTTAAAAAACAACAACAAAGAATGTATATAGAAGGAATCATTAAGTATCTATTCTTTTTGCCTGGCTGTATTTGCTCAACATTCTGTTTGTGAGATTCATCCATGTTGCATTTGTGTCCAGTATTCTGCCGTGTGAGTCCCTCAATTTATGTATCTATTCTATTTTGAAAGGACATTTCATAGAATTCAGTTTGGGGCTAATGCATATAGCCCTCCTATATGCATTCTTTTTTTTCCTTTAATCCTTTCATTTTCCTGTCATGGTACTACTATAGACAATCTCTGTTATTTTTCAACTTTCTGAGAGATTTCCTTAATATTTATTTCAGTATTTCTGTTGTGGTTTTAATGTGTACTATCATCATTTCAAAAAATTAATTTTATGGAGGTATAATTTATATAAAAAAACACACCCAATTAATTTTTTGTGGTTTCCTTCCCCCTGCATAATCTCTGCAACTTGCTTTCCCGCATCTGTTCCTTCAGTCTCTATCTTTCACTTCCGAGGCTTTCCTCAAATGTTTCGTCACATACCACAGGAAGACTCCGTTTTGGATAGTGACCTACCAACCAAATTGGGTCCTGTCTTTTTGGGAATTTTTAAGGTGAGACACAGCAAGAGTAGTAGCAGGGGCAGAGGAGAACAAAACTGAGTCTCAAGAATGAGCCAACAGCTGATGACTGAGTCCCAGGGAATGACAAACTGGCATACTTCAGGGTCCTGGAGCTGTTGACATGTGTTTTGTTCTGAATGGGGATGAATAACTTACCAGGTTCGTGGTCAAACCGAGTGGCTACTGAAACGATTTTCTGAGTCTTCCACTTCCTTGTTCATCTTTACAACCAACTCCCACTTCCAGGTTAAACTGAGAGTGCTTGTATCTTGTAGCCTAGAGGGTCTTAGCACATACACATGATAGAAGGTTTAATTAGCAGGAAAAATTAACATAGCATGTAAAATCTTCCCATTACACCTTTTAGGCTACAAGTTTCACAAAATCCCCCTTGTCTCTGGACACTAGTAAGGCACGCGGAGACTAGGAGTGTGTGCTCTGTGGTCAGAGCATTAGCCTATGAGCGTTCTGATTCTTTTCTTCTTAGTGAACATCTGTGCCTACTTGGCTGGAAAGTGGAATTGCTGACTGTGGATATGTACAGTTTAAGGTAGATTCTGCTAGTTTTCCAAAGAGTTTCCAACGTATGCTAATGTGGCTGTAGTTCATTTATTTCAGTTGCTGTTTAGTTTTCTCTATATGATATGCCATGATAAATTTATTCACTCTACTTCTCATGTCTTTCAGTGCCCATAAGCAACCATTTCTATTATACATGTGTATATATATACATATATGACTGGAATTCCATAATGAAATATCATCAACATGCCAGCAGTTCTCTGCAATAGCTGCACAACAATCAGTATATGAGTTTCCAATTGACCCATATCCTTAGTCACCATCCCGAAGGCAATTTATTTCCACTTATTGCTCTATATCCTCACTGACTGTCTTAGAGGCAGTCTGTTGTAGTGGTTACCAGCATAGACTCTGACTCTACAGTGCTCAGTTGAAATCCAAGTTATATCACCTACTTATTTTTTACACTCCTCTCAGTTTCTCCATATAAAAATGGAAATGATGACATTAAAAATGCCTCATATAAATTATTATGTAAACACCCAGATACTACCTGACATATAGTAAATTATATATAAAATATTAAGTTTAATTTGCTATTATTATTCTGTTATTATCTTCATATATATATAGTAGATATTACAAGGCAGATGCTCAATAAATGTGTGATTAATACAACTATCATGCTATTTCCTAATTTATCAAATTTAGTCATTATCTATAAAATTTATTTCCTAATTGATAAGGATGTGGAAGTCTCACATTACTATCTTTCTGTCTCTCTGCCACAATGGTTACATAATAACTTTTATTAAGTTAGCAAACATTGATTATGTTATATATCAATTGCACCATGGGTTGCCTTATGTCCTGATGACATTATGTGTTACAGTTTGCTAGGGCTGCTATAACAAATTGTCACAATCCGGGTTGCTCAAAACAGCAGAAATTTATTCTCTCATAATTCTGGAGGCCAAAAGTCCCGAATCAAGGTGTTGGCAGGCTCATGCTCTGTCTGAAACCTATGGGAGAGTCCTTCCTTGCTTCTTCTGAGGTTCTGGTAGTTTTCCGTCAATCTCTGGCATTCCCTGGCTTGTAGCAGTGTAACTCCAGTCTTACATGGTGTCCTCTCTGCCTTTCTCTGTCTTCTCATTTTATAATGACACCAGTCACATTGGTTTAGGGCCCACCCTAATGACTTCATCTTAACTTGATTACGTTTCCAAACATTCTATTTCCAAAAAAGGTCACGTTCACACGTACCAGGGCTAGGGCTTTAACATATCTTTGTGGGGAACACACTTCAACCAGTAACACAGAATTACTACAGCTTTGGGCCACATAACAACGTTTCAGTCAAGACATACCATGTATACACCGGTGGCCCCAGAATATTAGTACTATATAGGCTGGTGTGCAGTAGGTATACCATCTAGGTTTATTCCATTATAGAAGCTATAGCATCATAGAGGACCACTCTACGATGTCCACACAATGAGGAAATCACCTAATGACGCATTTCTCAGGATATGTCCCATTGTTAAGCGATGTGTGACTGTACATAAATATTTCATGGCAACACCAGTAGAGCTCTAGGCCCACGCTATTTCTTCTAGTATTTTTCTTGACTTTTCTCCCAATGCTCCATCACTTGTGCCATACTTTAATCACTTTATGCCAAATGATCTCTTATAGCAAATAACCAGTGCCCTCATTTTCCTGAATACTTCCTTTTCAGAGCTTTGTATTCTTCTTTTCCAATTTGTACCAATTTGTCTAGACTGACTACATCACTGTCATACAGATCCTTAGCTTACAACCCTCCTGAATTCTATACCTTCCTTTTTCTTGATTTACTCCCACTTTTCATTGTAATATATTCTCCACTGTCTTCCTCAGAACACATGCTAGACAAGTGTTCTGAATCCTTAAATTTTTGAAAATTCTTTTATTCTATCTGTTTCACAGTCATTTGATAACTTGGCTAGGTATAAAATTCAACATGGGAATATTTTTTTTCCCTTCAAACTTTGAAGGGAAGGCTTTGCTATCATTTAGCAAAAAAGTCTTCCTTAGCAAGGCCAATGTCTTTCTAATTCTTGATCTCTTGCATAGAATTGAATTCTTTTCTTGTGTGCAGAAGATTAGTCCTGAGCAAACATCTGTTGCCAATCCTCCTTTTTTTTTTTCTGCTGAGGAAGATTGGCTGTGGGCTAACATCTGTGTCCATCTTCCTCTACTTTATATAGGGTGCTGCCACAGCATGGCTTGACAAGCAGTGTGTCGGTCCACGCCTGGGATCCGAACCTGCAAATCCCAGGCTGCTGTAGCAGAGTGCAAGAACTTAACTGCTACACTACCGGGCTGGCCCCTAGAATTGAACTTTTCATCTCTCTTTCTGTGGAAGTCTTTAGTAAATCCTTTTCTACTTTTTCCCTTGCTAGACAGATATAGAGAATTATTTATTATTTAGTTTGACTTTTCATATTCTTAATTTTATGGCTTTTTCTTTTCCTCTGATTGTTCCCTTTTCACAATATACTCCTCTTAATTTATAGATGCAATGTCTTTTCTTATCACCCTAAGATTTAGAGTTGTTAAAGGTTTCTCTTCCTTCTTGCACTACCTCTATTTCCTCCATACTCATGTATTTTATTCATTCCAATTTCATTTTTTCCTTTACATTAAAAGCGTTATGCAGATGTTAGGATGTACCTGGCTTTATATTTGTAGATAATGTGCAAGCAAGCTGATTGGAAGTTCAGACTGTGTGCATGAGACTTGTTAACTGCATAATATCATTGTCGGGTGATCGGGCTGGGGCTGGGGGCAGGTGTTTCATTTCCAGATCCTGAATGCACTTTGACTGAATTGGGTCTATTTAGTCTCTCCAGAGAATAATCTTCCCATCTCTTGTCTGGGTATATGTGCTGGGGGTATATGTTCTAGTAGCTAAATAGCTAATTGTCTTAGAGTCTGTATTTAATATAATATTTAAAAGACCATCCCGTTCTCAAGCCCCCAGTCTACTTCCTTGTACTCTAAAATAGACCTACATTCTATTCTCGAGAGATGTGGATGGGGTTATGAGGAGGCTGGCTAGTATTATCCTGAATACCTAGGGTTGGGGAGTGTAATGCAGGGTGTGGCTGCTCCACACACATCCAGCCTATGCACCTGTCGGCAGCTTTACACCCCATCTCCTCATTTCCACACTACTTACAACCAGCAGTTCTGAGATGTCAGGTGTTCGCCTAGCAAATTATCTTGTTTCTCTTTGATATCTTCATATTCAGATATTTTATTTGTAGCCTCCTCCTCCCTGCTAAATGAATTATGACTTCTCTATCCACATTTTTCCATTTTTTCATCCGTCCTTTTGGTTTCTGTGGATTTAGAGATTTTTTTCTAATTTCCCACTATTTTAGGAAGAAGGATATATAAACATATGTGGCCAATCTGCCATCATTAACTAGAAGACTCAACTGAAGGTTCTAAACCTTATTTTTTTTTTAATATATACATTTTAATAGGATTGGACTGTGTTTTAGTTCATGGTGTGAGGGAGGGACAACCATTTTATTTGTTTGTTTGCTTTATTTCAAATAGCTGCCCCTTTACCAGCAGCACTTGTTGAAGGATGCTTTGCTTTCCCACTGATGCCTGAGGCTCCCCTTACCTTTTTTGTATATTTTAATGTATGTTAGATTCTGTTTCCGAGCTTCCTCTGTTTTTGATAGCACTGTTTTCTTTCCAGTAAATTTATTACTATAATAATGATTTACAACATTGTGTAATTTCAGGTGTACATTATTATTTATCAATTTCTGAATAGACTTCATTGTGCTCACCTCCAGTAGTCTAATTATTGTCTGTCACCATACATATGTGTCCCTTACCCCTTGCACCCACCCCTCCAACCCCCTTCCCCTCTGGTAGCCACTAATCTGTTCTCTTTATCTATGTATTTGTTGTCTTCCACATATGAGTGAAATCTTGCAGTATTTGTCTTTCTCTGTCTGGCTTGTTTTGCTTAACATCACACCCTCAAGGTCCATCCATGTTGTTGCAAATGGGATGGTTTTATCTTTTTTATGGCTGAGTAGTATTCCATTGTATATATATACCACATCTTCTTTATCCATTCATCTGTAGAAGGGCACTTGGGTTGCTTCCACATCTTGGCTATTGTGAATAATGCTGCAATGAACATGGGGGTGCATACATCTCTTTGGATCATCGATTTTGAGTTCTTTGGATAAATACCTAGTAGTGGGATAGCTGGATCATATGGTATTTCTATTTTTAATGTTTTGAGAAATCTCTATACTGTTTTCCATAGTGGCTGCATCAGTTTACATTCCCATCAGCAAGGCCTGAGGTTTCCCTTTCCTCCACACCCTCTCCAACACTTGATTGTTTTCGTCTTGGTAATTATAGCCATTCTGACTGGTGTAAGGTGATATCTCATTGTGGTTTTGATTTGCATTTCCCTAATAATTAGTGATGTTGAACATAATTTTATGTGTTTGTTGGCCATCTGTCTATCTTCTTTGGAAAAATGTCTGTTCACATCCTCTGCCCATTTTTTGATTGGGTTGTTTTCTTATTGTTGAGTTGTATGAGTTCTCTATACATTTGGAGATCAACCCCTTATTGGATAAATGATTTGCAAATATTTTCTCCCAGTTGGTGGGTTGTCTTTACATTTTGTTCATAGTTTCCTTTGCTTTGCAGAAGATTTTTAGTCTGTTGTAGTCCCATTTGTTAACTTTTTCTTTTGTTTCCCTTGCCCAAGTAGACATGGTATTTGAAAAGATGCTGCTAAGACCAATGTCAAAGAGTGTACTGCCTATATTTTCTTATAGAAATTTTATGGTTTCAGGCCTTACATTCAAGTTTCTAATCCATTTTGAGTTAATTTTTGTGTATGGTGTAAGATAATGGTCTACTTTCATTCTTTTGCATGTGGCTGTCCAGTTTTCCCAACACCATTTGTTGAAGAGACTTTCCTTCCTCCATTGTATGTTCTTGGCTCCTTTGTGTAAGATTAGCTCTCCATAGTTGTGTGGTTTTATTTCCAAGCTCTCAGTTCTGTTCCATTGATCTGTGTGTCTGTTTTGGTGCCAGTACCATGCTGTCTCAATTACTGTGGCTTTGTAGTGTATTTTTGAAGTCAGGGATTGTGATGCCTCCAGCTTTGTTCCTTTTTCTTGGGATTGCTTTGGCTATCTGGGGTCTTTTGTTGTTCCATATAAATTTTAGGATTCCTTGTTCTATTTCTGTGAAGAATGTCATCGGCATTCTGATTGGGATTGCCTTGAATCTGTAGATTGCTTTAGGTAGTAAGGACATTTTAACTATGTTGATTCTTCCAGCCCATGAGCATGGAATATCTTTCCATTTCTTTATGTCTTCCTCAATTTATTTCAATAATATCTTATAGTTTTCAGTATATAGGTCTTTCATCTCTTTGGTTAAGTTTATTCCTACATACTTTATTCATTTGTTGGGACTGTAGATGGGTTTGTACTCTTGATTTCTCTTTCTGCTAGTTCAATGTTAGTGTATAGAAATGTGACTGATTTTTGTAAGTTGATTTTGTATCCTGCAAATTTTCTGTAGTTGTTGATTATTTCTAATAGCTTCTGATGGATTCTTTAGGGTTTTCTATATAGAGAATCATGTTGTCTGTAAACAGTGAGAGTTTCACTTCTTCCTTTCCAATTTGGATTCCTTTTATTTATTTTTCTTGCCTAATTGCTCTGGCCAAAACCTCCAGTACTATGTTGAATAAGAGTGGTGAGAGTGGGCACCCTTGTCTTGTTCCTGTTCTCAGAGGGATGGCTTTCATTTTTTCACCATTAAGTATGATGTTGGCTGTGGATTTGTCATATATGGCCTTAATATCTTAAGGTACTTTCCTTCTATACCCATTTTACTGAGAGTTTTTATCATAAATGGATGTTGTATTTGTCAAATGCTTTCTCTGCATATATTGAGATAATCATGTGGTTCTTATTCCTCATTTTGTTAATGTAGTGTGTCACATTGATTGATTTGCGGATGTTGAATCATCCCTACACCTCTGGAATAAATCCCACTTGAGCATGATGTATGATCCTTTTAATGAGTTGCTGTATTGAGTTTGCCAATATTTTGTTGAGGATTTTTGCATCTATGTTCATTAGTGATATAGCCTGTAATTTTCCTTCTCTGTGTTGTCCTTGTCTGGTTTTGATATCAGGGTAATGTTGGCTTCATAGAATGAGTTAGGAAGCATTCCATCTTCTTCAAATTTTTAGAATAGTTTGAAGAGGATAGGTATTAGATCTTCTTTGAATGTTTGGTAAAATTCTCCACAGAAGCCATCTGGTCCTGGACTTTGGTTTTTTGGGAGGTTTTTGATTACTATTTCAATCTCTTTACTTGTGATTGATCTATTCAGATTCTCTATTTCTTCTTGATTCAGTTTTGGAGGTTGTAAGTGTCTAAGAACTTATCCTCTTCTTCAAAGTTATCCAACTTGTGGCCATATGGGTTTTCATAGTATTATCTTATAATCCTTTGTATTTCTGTAGTATCTATTGTAATTTCTCCTCTTTCTTATCCATTTTAGAAAATTTGCAAAATATAGAAAATTATAACAAAGATATAAAAACTACCTTCTTTCCACTCCACTGTTTATTTTTCCAAGTATTATAATGCACATATGCACAATTTAAACATAAAATTGAAACTTATTGCATATATTATTGAATAATCTTTATTCAGTTAACATTATATACTAAATACTTTGTTATTGCATAAATTGTTTTGTTACAAGATGACTTTTAGTTGCTTAAGAGTATTTTATCTTATGGATATGCCATAAATTGTGTCTCTAAATAATTTGCCAACACTGGGTATTATGTAAATTTTATGTTATCTGTTTCCAGTTCAAAACTGATTCTTCCTTTTAATTTGCAATTCTTGGATAGCTTGTGAAATAACTCTTTTCCATCTCTGTTTATTGAATATATTGTTGTTGTTTTTCTTATAAGCTCTAGAATCTTTTCAAGTGATTGACCTGTGTGTTCCATGTCAGAGACACACTGACTCAGTTGTGGAGCTCTGAGTGTGACGAACAATGTTTTTTAGGTGGCCGTTCACACTGGTCTCCTTGCTGTGTGACCAAAAATCTTCAGCTTTCAGCCTTTGCAAGGCTGTTTCCTCTCCTTGGTAGCTCCTACATCATTGACTCCTGCCCTCTCATTCTTCAGTCTTTGCTCAAACATCACTTTCTAAATAAGGCCCACATTGGCCATTCTACTTCAGTTTATAATCTCGCTCAGCATCCTTAATCCTCCTTTACCCTACTAGACTTTTTATTTTTCTTTTGTAATCCCAAAGTAGTTATCACTTTCAAGAATATTATATACTTTAATTTTTTATTATACCTATTCTGTCACCCTCTCTGCACAGGACAATGTAACCATCATGAGGAGAGGCATCTTTGTTTCGATTGCTGATAAGTCTGAGCACCTAGGACAGTGTTCTGGTACGTAATAGCTGCTTGCTAAATCTTTTTTGAACAAATACATTTTACTCTTTATTTTTACTCAGTAAGTATTTATTGAGCACCTAGAATTAGTCCATGTCCTGGGGATGAATTTGTGTGCTGCCAGCACTTTCTCTCCAGGAGCATCTGGTTGAGGGAGAGAAACAAGAAAACCAGCAGTTGCAGTGGCCTGTACTAGGCATCGTGATACAGCCCACAGGATATGATGGGAGCCTGAGGGAAGGGTTCCAGGGGAGAAAACGTTGGTATGTCTGCAGAGGATGCACAAGGGAGTGTTTGAGTGACATTGCATGTTATGGAAAGTCCAAGTCACAAGTCCTGCTGGGCTGAGGATGTTTACTGCTGTGGGGCAGAAGGAGCGGGGCAGGAAGCACACACCAGATCATGAAGCATCCTCGGTGAGGAGTTTGTACTTCCTCTTCAAGGTAGTCTGGAAAGGTTGAGGGCTTTGAAGTTACATGATCAAATATGCATTTTAAAAGGTCACTTTGAATTGTGTGAAGGATGAATTGGAAAAGAGACAGGCTAGAGACAGGACATCATTTTGTAAGGTATTACTGTAGTCAAGGTGAGAAATGATAAGGTCCAAGCAAACGACACAGTGGTGAGGATTGAAAACAAGGAAAATATTTCATAAACAGTTAAACAATATAGCTGACAGGACTTGATGGTCAAGTGATTAGAAAATAGTTTAGAGAAAGGAGAAGGGGAAAAATTCTAGGACATACTCCTGGGTTCTTTATTTTAGTGACAATTTAGATAGTGATGTTTCTATTTACATATAGGAGATCAGGGACAGGAAAATAATGATTAACATTTTAACGTGCTTATCTTAATGCACAAAGTATATATCCCAGTGAAAGTATCTTGTAGGCAACTAAGAGGGTGGGTCTAAAATTTTAACAGCAATCTTTAACATGAGGAAAATCTGGGATTTGTAGCCTATAGGTGTTGATTGAAGCTATGGGTGAATACAATTACCCAAGATGTATATAAACTATGAGAAAATATTAAAAAACTAGGAAGAAATCTTGAGAATACCAGCAATGACTGGCAATGAAGGGTGGGGGGGGGCAGAGGGAAAAGAGGCATCCTATGAGAATGAGGATCTAGACAAAGGAGAGAAACCAAGAGAGAGCAAAACAAAAAAGCCATCAGAGATAAGGAAAGTGGTCAACTCCCAAGAGGGGCTTCACCCCTTAGGTTATCAGCGACCTCGCAGAGGGTAAATTCTATGAAATGATGGAGAAGAAGCCACCATGCCATTAGTGTTCTTATTTTGTTTTAATTTTAAGTGACTTGAATATTTTTTTTAATTAAGAGAAAGAACAAGTCATATAGGAGAAGCAGGAAGGAGTTTATGGCCCATCTTGTCTCTATTTTGAAGAAAAATTAAGTTTCAGAGGTGTGAAGTGACTTGTCTAAGATCATGCAGTTAGACAGGCTTGGCTTCATGTCATCTACCTGCCCATCTGCAACTGGATTTGCTCATCTGATTGAGATTCTGAGGATAAAGTACAACTTCCCGAAACTCCTTGCTTATTCACCATTATTTATATTGTACTTTATAAACAAACCATATCAAGTTTAGAGTAATTGCATATTATTGAAAAGGACTGTCTTGGCACTAAATATTTTCCATAGGGTCCTAAACTTTCTTCTGGATCAGCCAGGTGGCTGTGACACCCAGACATGAAGCAGGTGGCAAAGACAGAGACACTCTCCATCCAATCTCTTGTTTGAAAATCAGCTGTTTAGGTGCCAAGGGGCTCGGATATGATGGAGAAGGAATCGGTTTTGTGGTTGCTGCCAGGCGTGACCTAAATCCAGTTCGAGATAAGTTTAAAATGAAGCTACTTTTCTAAAGTTCTTGACAAGCTCGCAAAATATTCACCAACCCTTTCCTGATGGATCAGTGTCACCATCATGATCCCTTTGACAGCATTAGTGTCAGTCGCCTGAAAACCCAGCACCAATGCTGAGTTGAGTTTTCTGTTTTCATTAAATGTGAGCCCCTCAGCCTCTTCCCTTCCAAGCCCCCCATTGACTTCTGTCTGAGAAGCTCTTTGCTCCTTTCCTTATTCCTGTTTCCTGCTCTTCCCTGCACAGCCACTGTAAAGCTGAGTATCCGATTTTCAAAAATTTGAAACTGCAGTACAAGTAGTGCTTCAGGTAGCTGAGAACAAGGTGGTTAGATGTACTCTGTGAATGGGTAAGGTCCGGCCTCCGGGAGGGGAGAAACAACAGGTAGGGAACAATGGCAGGCTCCATTCTATGTGATTTACGAGTATCAACTCCTCTAAGCCTCAAGCAAACCAGTTACGATGCTATCATCCTTGATTTACACAAGGTAAATAGGGCAGGAGAGATGGACAGCTGCCCGCATTCATGGGGAGTGGTGGGATTCACCGGCAGTCTCGTCCGAGTCTGGCCTCTGAGCCTCCAGGCCAGCCTCCCTCTTCGCATCAGAAAGAGCATCAGCGTGTGTTGGTAGAGAACGTAAGTTACCTCCATGTGCCTGTTGCCAGCTCACCACTCCATTTCTACCCTCCCGATAAAAACACACCTTTTTACAACACTACTGATTAAAATCGTCTCTAGGTCTCCTGCCCCAACTCACGTTAGCAGAAGTTTTTCTCTTTCAGAATTTCCACGTGTTAGTGGCATTAACAGCATTTTAGTGATGGGTCTAAACCACGGTTAACAGAAGCTTCAAAGAATTCCCCGCTCCTTTGAACGATGCGAAAGGTGTGAGGAATTTCAAATTCAAAATGACAAAACACCCTGCATGCTTAGGTGCTCCTATATCTTTACTACACAACTGGAGTGCCAAAATTCCAGCTTCTTGTCTGAATATTAATTAGTATTTAAGACTCATTAAGCTGGTTTTAGTGATTTATTTCATTCTGTAATTAGATATTATAATTAGATTATCTCTATCACATTTTCAATTTTCCTTTAATAACAAAATGTTCAATAAATACAGATATAAATTTATCAAATTATAACACATCATTTGAACTAGGTTATAAATCTTGTTTTGAAATAATTGAACAATAACCTAATGATGGCATGGTATTTTTGTTTTTATTTGAATACATATTTTCTAGGTGGTCAATGTGTCCCAGTGGTATTTTGGGACCTTTGTTAAGTGACATAACTGCTTATGGTATTAAATTTTGACTTTCAGGATTCAGAGGAAAATTTATGGAACAGTACCACATGCTACTATGTGGTGTCATTTATAGCCATTCTGAAGAATGGTTCCTTCCTGTAAAGAAGTAACTCTTTATGGAAAACAGTGTAAAATAAGATATATGTAATAAACCGGAATGAGAACCAATTAATTCTTCCTTGTCCTTTATTTTTGTTACTGTGCAGTTATGGGTATGTAAACCAACCCAAAAGGCAGGAGAAGGTAGAGGAATTGTGCCCATTTGTAGAAAATAGTCAGATAATTCAGCTTCAAGAGAGTTGAATCCATCTACTTTGCTATAAATTGAGCAAAATTTCAGAGTTAGTTACATGGATCCCATAAGATAAAATTCAGGAGATGAGACAGGGCTCAGAATTATTTTGCTCTGCCTCCCGGGGTGGCCAGTGCGTGGTCGTTGGTTTTAATCCCACACTGGCACACAGGTGAGTCCAGCCTCCGTCTGACTCAGGTTCCAGTTCTCCCAGGTGCTGCTTTCAGAGCGGCCCTGAGGGAACACTCAGCATTTGTGTTTGATCTATCATGTGGAGAGAGAGGTAGAATTTAGATTAAGGAGCAGTTCCCTGTGATTTGGGACTACTTTCTTGTTCAAGAATGAATACCATATTTTCTTAAACATAAATGTGGACATATGGTCTGACACATGCTCTGAAAATGGGACAGAATATTTGAAATCAGGTCTGTCCCAGTCAATCCGGGACATATGGGCACTGTTCAGAGTGATTCTGAATCTGAATTTCTTATTCTGTTTGAAGCCCAATAGCCACTGGGTCTCTGGTTGCACACTGCCTGATCGCAGACTCCCTGAGAGCCCACCCTCCCTGCCAAGGGCTGTCCAGGTGCTGGGACACCAGTGTGACCAGCGTGAACAAAAGCCCACACCATGTGTATTCTTGCCCAGGCCCTCTGCAATATGAAAATATATTGAATTTGATTGAAATTATTATTTTTCCATGTTTTTAGAGGAACTTTGTGGGGTTTTAGTGTAGATTAATATTTTCAGCCTTGAGAATTTGGCAAGAAATTACCAGTGAAAATGTATCCTGCCGCTAATTTGGCATTACGGAAGGCCAGAGGAAGAAGCAAGAATCAATGAGGCGATGGCCTTGGGTTTAGGGACATGGTCAAGGAAACCAAGCAGGACAGAGAATAAGTTAGGGCCCTATTATTGGAAATGTGACACAAGAGAGGGTGGGTGGCCCTAAGTAGGAAGAAAGTCCCTCTTTCTGGAACCAAGGAGGCAAAAGGTGACATGATGCTGACACCTAAGCAGCTCGTCTAGAGTGTCTGCACACTTCACCTGGAAGAGAATTTGTCCTTGTACCTGGATGGGTGAGGCCAAAAGGACCCGTCTCCCCTGTGCGTGGATTAAAAGGGGCTGTAGGCCAGGCAGATCGTTAGAGTGGCATCAAGAAGATGGCTGTCCTTGCGGACACTGGTTGGAGTTTGAAGCTGAGTGATGTTGGCTCTGTTGGAACACTTTGGGAAATTGTTGCTGTCAGGCTGGGACATCCTGGGCACATATCCACAGTCACAGGAGACACACCACACCCTGGACACCACTGCCCTCTGCACTGAATCCCAGAGAGGGATTTTGACGAGTGAGGACGCCAAACCTCACTCAGCTGAGTTTCAATTTCATCCCCAAACTTGATATTTTTGAGGTTGTGTGTTGTCCCCTTTAATTTAATAACATGTGATAGGTCTTCTTTTATACCCAGTTTAACCTTTAATTTCAAGAGGACAGAGACTTCATACTTTTCTCTTACTCCTCGCAAGATCTGCAAAGCTGTCCCTGGAATCCCTGGTCCACACCCATTACTCCCCACCCTCAGGTCAATAGCCCTCAATGTATCCAACCAGCCTAGCTGTCTCCTCTGAGCTCCACCCCCATGGAGTCAACTATCTGCACTATTTTACATCTAATTTGTGTGTCTAAAAGGTAAATTATTCTTATTCAAAATACTTATATAACGTTCATAACTTCTAAGTATGAAATCTCTGTCCTCTTGTAGTTTGCACTCTTGTGGAGGAGAAAGCATTAAACAGCATGAATTTATAATCGCATGAGTAGACGAGCACCATGCCTTCCTGGTGCTGTGTGAGTAATAACAGGGAGACCCCACTTTAGTTCGGGTGAACAGGAAAGGCCTCTATGTGCAGGTGACATTTAAGCTGAAGTGTAAAAAGGAGAAAAGAGAAAACCATTCAGAGTGAGTGGAGGAAGGTATTCTAGGCAAGGGAGGAGCTTGTGCAAACATCTTTAGGGAGGAGGAATGATACCAGTTCGGGAATCCCTTAGAAAGGAGAGAAATGCCCGGAGCTGAGGCTGGAGGGGCAGGCGGGGGCAAGTCCCCAGAGACGCCGCAGAGCGTGGGCTCTCCGTAAGATTTCCCAGACGCCAATCCCAGCGTTGCAGTTTATGACGACAAGACTCAGAGAATCGTTTGCGCTCGCTCAGCCTGTGCTGTCCAGGAGAGGAGCCACCGCCAGCGTGTGACTGCTGAGCATTTGAAGAGAGGCCAGCGGGGCGAGGCACTGCATCCTCAGCTGTATTTAATACTAATTAATTTAAGTTTAAAAACTGGAGCTCACTTCAGTTGTTGGAAACATTTTAAATGTGTTTAGAACAACGTGGGGATGTGAATCAACTTTTTCAACTAAATTTTATGAAATCTAAATACAGATCAACTATTTCTGATAAAAAGCTGGCATCCAAACTGTGATGTGCTGTAAGTGTAACATACACACTGCATTTGGAAGATTTGATATGGAAAAAGAATGTAAATATCTCATTAATAATTTTTACATAGATTAAATGTTGAAATGATATTTACATATGGGGCTAAATAAAATATATTTCAAAAATAAATGTCACCCTTTTCACTTTTCTTCTGTTAATATGGATGCTGGAACATTTTAAACTACATACGTGGCTCACATTATATTTCTAATGGACAGTAGTGTGAGACCTGTTTCCTCACCTCTAAAATGGGGATAGCAATAGTGCCCATCTTGCCGTTTACGTTCAAGATGAAATGGTCACAAGCCTGTAAGTGAAGCCTTGGGCACGGTGCTGGCACACAGCAACGTCCAGGAAATGTTAGGCATCACCATTGTTATAATGAGAATTCTTATCACTAATTCTGTAGGTATCCTTCTCATACCCCTCCCTTGTACCCTCCACGTCCATTTCATCTCTCAGACTCATCAATTTTTCCTTACAACCGTTTCTCCACTCTCTCCACCTTTCGGTGTCTCCACTTCTCTCTCGTGGCATTGACTGTCATCTCTGGTTTGGACGACTTCAGTTTCTCCCTAAACTGGTCTCCTTGTGCTTTGCCCTCATAGTTCTGGGCATTGTTTCCAGAGCGGTCTGCTAAAAGTGAAAGTTGGAAAACCGCTCAGTGGCCGCTGTTGCTCTGGGGTGAGAGAAACCCCTGACATCTGTGTGTTCCTTGCTGCCTGTCTGCCCCGTCAGTCACTGCCCTCTGTCTGCTCAGCCAGCCTGGCCTCCCTTCGTGTGCCCAGGGGCCTGGCACTTGCTGCTCCCTCTGCCTGGACTGTGTTCCCCTGTCTTCCCTCTCCCGATTCACACCTCGCCTTCAGGTCTGTGCTCATGTTCCTTCCCTGTTTCTCAGAGCGGAGCACAGACGTCTCCCTGACAGAAGGCCTCCCAGCTCGGGGCGTTTCCTCGCCTCACTGACCAGAGTGGATTATGCCACTTGAAACACTTGAGCTCCTCCATCAAGGGTTAGAGGTGAGTTCCAGAAGGGAATCACGTGCCTCAGCCTAGGAGCCATTTTCTGAAAATCAATTTTCCATTCCTAAGTAACCAATTGCCAAAAGC
The DNA here is from genome assembly GCA_031878705.1 of Tapirus indicus. Classification (NCBI taxonomy): domain Eukaryota; kingdom Metazoa; phylum Chordata; class Mammalia; order Perissodactyla; family Tapiridae; genus Tapirus; species Tapirus indicus. The sequence continues at coordinate 2,038,023 of CM062923.1, read as the reverse complement.
CAAACAACTGATCAGTTTAAGCCAAAGCCATTCAAATGACCAATTCACCAAATGGGTCATCAATCTAGAGATCATTTGCCAAGATACTGAGGAATTTCTGCAGATATCTATTTGTTCCTGCAATTTCCTCTCCCTCTGCCCCAGCCCAATCTCTAGAACTCTCAAGTGTCTAACTCAGAATCGGTCTAGGTCAGTTTGCAGCTGCCTCTCCACTGCAAGGACAGGGGCAGGGCCAAGATAGGGACAGAAGATGACAGGGCCAAGGGGAAGTCGTGGTACGAGTGAGAGCATGGAAAATCCCCTACAGAGAGTGCAGTGCGAAGTACATTGAGGGCGGGACAGCACCACTGGCTTTTGAAACAGCGAGCTGGGAAGCTGAAGGGTCTGAAGCAAGATCGAGGCGACAGGACGAATTAATTAATAGACAACTAATTAATTAATTCATGTGACACACCTAGAACAGTTCCTGGGTTACAAAGTATTTGCATTAGTAGTCAAGACTTTAAAATATTACACCGTTACACTTTTGTAGAGTTGCTAATAACTTTGCTGTTGAGAAATCTGATGTCAACCTGATTTTTGTTACTTTGTATTTGATCTATTCTTTCTTCTCTAGAAGCCTTTTAGAATTGTCTTATTTTAAAATCTATGTTCTTTAATCTCACCAAGCTATGTCTAGTGATGTGTATGTGTGTGTTTTCCTCACCTACCCTGTCTGACATTCTTCAGAGTCTTTCAATCTGAGATCCTTCATCTTTTGTTTTTTTATTTTAGAAAATCTATTGTCACAAGTTTTTCAAATATTTCCCCCTTCAGTATCTTCTTTCTGAGACATTTCTTATCTGAATGTGCATACTTCTATTTCTGCCCTTTAAATCTCTCAGCTTTATACTTATATTGTCTTTTGCTTCAGACTTTCAGCTGCCTTTGAGTTCAGTTCTTTAAAATCATTTTCCAGCTCAATATATTTTCCTCTAGGTGCATTCTTCTTCCCACTTATTCCATCTGTTTTTAAACAAATATGTTAACTATAATATACATATAGAAAAGGGAGTGAAGCGCCAAGAAGCATTTTAAAGAATAAGTAGAAACCAGCACCCTGAAGCCCCACGTGTTCCTCCTTTGTAGGAAACCCTTCTCCCCTTTAGTGGTAAATCCTGTTCCAACTTCTGCAGTAAAAGTTTCCTAAATCTTCTTTATATGTTTTTCTCTTTTTTATGTATCCCTAAGTAACGTAATAGTAATAATAATAATAAGCACGAGTTAAAAACTGCCAGATACTCTCATAAGCTCTTTGCACGTGTTAACCAGTGAGTCACAGCAAACCTACAGGCTAGCTTCAGTTACTCACCTCATTTTTCAGGTAAGGAAATAAAGACAAAGTTTAAGTATCTTGCACAAAGATGCCTAGGAAGTAGCAGGGGTGTAAGCCTAATTGAGGGCTCTGGTTCTGAGTCCCATGCACTGAGCCGTGAGGCTTTCTGCATTCTGATCGGTACCTTACTGGTATATGCGTTGGCTGATCAGTACAGAGCTTTTTAAAATTATTTCTTCTCACTCAGTATTATGTTTGTAAGATTTGTATATGCTTTTATGTGTAGGTAATTTATTGTTCATTTCCTCTTAATGGACATTTGCATTATTTCTGGTGTTTGACCGGTTTGGAGGACGCTGCTGTGAACATTCTGTACGTGTGTCTGAAGTGCGGAGAATGCGATTCTCTGGTTTGTACCCAGGAGTGAGATTGCTATGTCACAGGAGGTTTCCCCATCTCTCTCTCTATCATCTACCTCCCTGTCATCTATCTATCAATCAAGAGAGAGGACAGATAGAAGGAGACACAGACAGAGAAAGAGGGAAGGTACAGTGTATTCCAATGTGCGGATCCCTGCTCACACTCACGTTCCCAGTGACTGCCCATTTCTCTGTCTCCCTACCAACATTTGAAATGATTACATTCAGAAATTTGTTTCTAATATGTTGGGTATATAACATATTTTGGTTCTCATTTGAATGTCCATGATCACTCATAAGGTGAAGCTCTGTTTTATGTATTTATTTCTCACTGAATATCCTTCTTTTGTGAAGTTCCCAATCAAATATTTTGCTCATTTCTTTTGTTTTTTACTGATTTGCAGGATTTCTTTATGTTTTCCAGATGATTTCACTTTGTTAGTTATATGTATAGGAAATATCTTCTCTAATTCTGTGGTTTATCTTTTCATACTGAGAATAGTGTCTTTTGATGAGTAGAAGTTTCTTATTTTAATGCAGTTAAATTTATCAGTGTTTCTTTTAGGGCTGACACTTCTACTGACTTATTTAAGACAGCTTCACTTACCCAGAAGTAATGAATACATTCTCCCATATGGCATTTTAGTTTTCCTTTCACATGTGGTTGGTCTTTCATTTATCTTGATATGATGCGTGTGTGTGTGTATGTATGTTAGGATATAAAGGTTAATCTTTATATATTTTCAAATTGTCTTATAAATATTTTTAGAAAGACTACTCTTTCTACACTAAATTCAAGTGTAATCTCTCCCATAAATCAAGTGTCCATATTTGCATACATTTTCTTCTGAACTCTCTATTCTGTTTTATTGCTATATTTGTCTATGCCTGAGCCAATTTTACCCTTTTATGATTATTATAGCTTTAAAATCAGCTGTGATACTTGTAGAACAAACCCCCTCCTTATTCTTCTTCAAGAGTGTGTTGCCTCTTCTTGACTTTATGCAATTCCGTGTAAGTGTTGCATTAAGCTTCTGAACACACACACACACACACACAAAACTGTTGGTATTTTAACTGAGATAATGTTAAATATCTAATAAATTTGAAGAGAATTAATACCTTGACTACACTGAGGTTTTCATTTAATGAACATTAATATAATTAATAATATATAATATATATATTAATATAATTAGGCCTTTTTAAATGTCTACCAATAAATTTTATAATTTTATGCATAGAATTCTTGCACATCTCTACTTAGATTTATTCTAAGGAACATTGTTAATGTTTTTGTTGTTGTTTTAGAAGACACGCTTTTTCAATTTAATTTGCTTATTTTTTCTTACTAAAATTTAATTGATTTTCATATGGAATTTTATTTACTAGCCTAATGTTTTAGTTGTTATATATTAAGAGAAATATTGGTATTTTCTATATTTCTAAATATTGGAATTTCTACACAATCATAGCAACTGTAAATAATAATATTTTGGTTTTTTTCCAATACGGATGACTTCTATTTATTTTTCTTGACTTACTATCTTGGCTAGAATTTCTAGTAGAATGTTGAATAGAAGTGATGATAAGCAGAAAAATTGTTTCATTTTGCAAATTGTTTCATCTCAAATGTATGTGTTTATTGCTTCACCATGTAGTGTTACAGCAGCAAATCTCTAAAGCGGTGCAACTTATAACTAGGTAGACTCAAACCCCATACTAAAAGCAGAAGGAAAGACATGCCCATTTCCAGGCCAAAAAAAACAAAAACAAAAATACCCTGTTTACCTGAGGCTCTGCTGTTCTACACAAGATATTTGGCTTTCAACAACAACAAAAATAGATCATGAAAAATGCAAGAAAAAAATCTACACACTACAAAGAGACAAAATAAGCATCAGAACCATTCACAGATATGAATCAGGTGTTGGAACTATCAGACAAGGAATATACACATAGCTATGTTCAATATGTGTCTAGCCTAAAAGATGAACACTATGCAAGGTCAGGTGGCTAAATCTTAGCAGAGAGTTGGAAACTATAAGAAAAAATCAAATGAAAATCTTAGACATAAAAATATATGAACAGAGGCTGAGCCAGTGGTCTCATGGTTAATTTCGTGAGCTCTGCTTTGGTGGCCCAGGGTGCACAGGTTCAGATTCCAGGTGCAGACCTATGCACTGCTCATCAAGCCATGCTGTGGCAGTGCCCCACATACAAAGTAGAGGGAGACGGGCATATATGTTAGCTCAGGGCTAATCTTCCTCAGCAAAAGAAAAAAAAAATATATATATATATACACTAACGAAGATGAATAATGCCTTCAATTGGCTCATCAATAGAAGTGACACAGCTGAGGAAAGAATCAGTGAACTTGAAGATGGGACAATAGAAATTACCCAGCTAAAACACAGAGAAAAACGAGTGACAAAATCAAACAGAATATCCAAGAGTGTAAGATACTATCAAGAAGGATCTAAATGTGTGTAATTGAAACCCCAGATGGAGAAGAGAATGATAATGGAGCAAAAAAAATATTTTAAGAAACAATGATTGAGAACTTTCTAAAATTAATATGGACACCAAACCACAGATCTAAGTAGCTAAGAGAACACTAATAAGGTGACTACCAAAAATAAAACCCCCAAAACAAACCAACAAAAATACTGAAAAGAGAAATAGACAAATTCAGAATCATAGTGTAGTGTTTAAGCATACCTCTCTCTCTCATTTCAAATCAAATGAGCAGATTTCTTTTTAAGTAGGAATATAGAAAATGACTATACACAACAATTGTAGAATACATGTTATTTTTAAGTGTTTATGGGATATTTACTAAAGCATATCACTTGTTGGTCTATTAAGAAAGCCTCATCATGTTTTGTATGATTAATGCTATACAGAAAGCATATAGTAACCATAGTAGAATTAACCTGGGGTGTGTTTTATTGATGATCGTTTACTCAGTGCTCTGTAACTCCCCATGCATCAGGGATGCATATGGGCTCTGAAATGGAAAAACACCATTAATTTGGAGTTTCTAAGTTTGGTCACATTGGTAATCTCTAGGAGACAATCCTTCTAGAACAACCCCCCTCCAAAAAAAAAAAAAAACCCTCTTATCCTGTTGTATTATTTGATGTTCTTTCCCTTTGAAACAGCCCGATTCTCATTTAAGGAGAAGATCTCCTCAATCTTGATTTGTGGCTTCCCTTGTGACATTCCTTCTGGCTCCTAGAATTCACTGAAGTCAATGTTAACTGAGGTCTCTGACCTGACGCCTTGAGTTTTCATCTAAGTTGGGAGCCTAGCCAGTGCCAGTTAGTAACAAAGTTGGCTAACATCTGAGAGATATTACAGATGATCTCAAATAGCTCTGTGACACCCCAGTGTCCTGACACACCACCTCAGGAGTATAAGCAGATTCTCACATCCACACTGCCCCTAACAGGAATTCAGGCCCTTCACAGTAGCATATTTCCACTTCTGGGTCACCGTCTATACTTTGAACTGACTTCATTCCCATAGTGTCCCATATGAATCAAGAGACACTCATAAAATGATTAAAAACTATTAGTGACTGAAAACATACCTTCTGGCACCATTTACCAAGAACCTTCCTTCATTTCCACAGATAGTTTTTGCCTGACCCCTAGTCAGACTTGGAGAAAATGACCTGAGATCTCGGTGCATCAATTGCTATAGAAGAAGCAGGTAGCAACTTTGATGCCCTGACCCCTGGGGCCCACTTCCATTTCACACATCACTCAACACTTCCGTCTTTTGCAATAGGAGGGAGTTTTCCCCCAGTTGGGTGTTTCCTGTCAGTACATGTCCAGCCCTCCCGCAATGGTAATAAAAGTGGGGTATGTTGCTGGAGAGGCCTTGATGAACTCAACCAGAAGCTGCCTGCATGCATCCTCTCCCTCCACTACCTCAAGCTTGGTGTGCACAGCTACCTCTGCCCTTGGTGTGGCCCCCAACATTTTAACACATTTTCCTTTGACTAATTGCATCCAAGAAGATGTGTGCTTTTCCTTGGACAGTACCCCAGAATAGCCACTCCTTTCTGTTTCTGTTTGTGGGCCTGCTCAATCACTTTCACTATCTTTATCCAATTTAATTTAAATAGTGTCTAAACAGCCTTCAGACTCTGAGTGGCCTGGGATTGGCTAGCACAGCCTGCTGTAAACTTAACTTACCCTTCTCTTGCTCTCTGCTCCACCTGCCCTCAACAATAACCTAATTTGTGTGTGTGTGTGAGGAAGATTAGCCCTGAGCTAACATCTGTGGCCAATCCGCCTCCTTTTGCTGAGGAAGATTGGCCCCGGTCTAACATCCATGACCATCCTCCTCTACTCTATAAGTGGGACACCTGTCACAGCATGGCTTGATAAGCAGTGCATAGGTCTGTGCCCAGGATCCGAACCTGTGAACCCTGGGCCGCTGAAGCAGAGTGCATGAACTTAACCACTATGCTGCCCAGCCGGCCCCAATTTTTTTTTCTTTGTAATCTCATCTCTAAGTTCAAAGCCATTTCATTAGTGTCTTAGTCAACCACTGCTTGTTATTTAAAACGTAGCATTGCTTCTTTTGCAGGTTTTCTCTACAACCTACAGCTCATCAGAACAGGTGTAAACCTACTCCTGGCATTCATCCTCCACATCGCATCTAGGATGGGACCTCCTGGACTTCCCATAACCTATTGATGCTGCTCATTCCCCAAAACTGTTTAATCCAGGTTTGAAGTCTCCCTCCTCACAGCTTCCACAACGTCTGCCAAACTCCTAAGCTTTGGCACAAGAAAGTGTCCTTTACAGACAGCTTTTCTCATTCTCTTATCATCTCAATGCAAGCCATGCTGTTTCTAATACTGGCTCGGGTCCTCTCATCAAAGCTGTCACATCGCTCACAAATCACCTACCCTCTAGATAAACTATCCTATTTTTGGTAAAAATTGTATGTCATGAAATTTAGATGTATTATGAACCACCAAAAATTATCTTCACTTTTTATTCCTGTAAGTAATCTTTTTTTGATTCTCTGTTGTGTCTCCCCAATGTTTCAATGGAAGAACTCACATAGAACACAGAGAGAAGTCTCCTTCCATAGTCCTGGATTCTTAGGGATCTCCATCTAGGAAGTATGGTGATGGATGGAACTGTTGAGACAGCTTGGTTCTGCAATGGCCTAAGTTATCTGATCTGCTCCAGGTAGCACATTTCTGGTGCATTATCCCACAAAAGTCTCTGACTAATGTCTTCTTATTAACCTCCTTCCCTTCTTGTATCCTTTTTAATATGAACCTGGAGTCCAGAAGGGAATAAGGAAGTGAGGAGAGAAGATAGACACTGCCTCTTGAGAAGAGTTGAGAGGGGAGAAAACCATCCTGCTGTGTAGTATGTTACTGTTGACAAACGTTGGCCTCCATCACTAGATGATAAATTCCACATGAACAGATTCCTGGATTTTGCTCACCATTAGTTCCTCAGACTCTAACCAGTGCAGCCCATGGGAGAAGTCAGAAATGTTTGCTGAATGGATCAATTGGTAAGTCCAGAATTCCTGAGAATATCATTTGTTAAAGATATTTTTTTTGTCTCCATAGGAACTAATCTTCCCCTCCTCTCCCTCCTCCTCCTTCAACAGAAATTATTTAAGGTGCAGTCTCCCTAGCAGTGGGCAGTACTTTCTAGCTGCAGAATCCTCACAGGATTATGTAAAGCTCCCTCTAGGTGTAAGGAGTCTATGTGGGGGAAATAAAATTTCCCTTGAAACATATTCTAACAAAGGAATTACATGAGTATTGGATTATGGTTCCTGGACATCTAGAATGTAATTGTTCTGTTCTGACAACTTACATCATTAGCCTTAACAAATAAGGGAACATTTTCAAATATCTACAAAATTGAGTAGTTTGATTTTCTTCTATGAGGAAGCATTAGTAGAAAAACTAAGAAATATCGACATTACTACAAACCCTGTGTAAATAGTTCTGTGCGTGGGTGGGGAATGCTTGGCATTGGGTGAGCATTCAAAAAGCCCTAGGTGTCCCCTCCTTCTTGCCCTGTGTCATTGGAACCACCAGTGGTCTAGCAGTGCTTCTGGGCCCAGAGAGCTAGAAACCCAGGGAAAGAATCAGGTAGTGAATCCATTTGAAGGAAATAGAAATGTTAGTCAGAGAATTGTCAGACCTACCACCTACCCCCTTACCTTGGATTTCAGTCTCTTTGGAAATTAGCTGACAAACTGTGTATTGTGTCCACTGGCTAATAAAGGCCACTAATGAGCCATGATTGAATGACATAAGGAAACCTGGCTTAGCTTATCCTTCTGAGACTTTCCTGAATGACAGATGAATCAGGGTGGGCCCAGCTATTGGTCTGCCAATACTTCCCGATGGTACACCTACAGACATCAGCTGTTATGAAATAACCCACTAAGTTCTGTGAAAGCTAAGAATTACTGAGATAAGTTCTAATCCTGTTCCCCTCAGGTTGCCTTTTGAAAAAAACATAATCTTCATGCTGGAAGAAATATTAGAAACCACACAGTCCAAACCTCTCTTTTCAAAGATGGAGAAACTAGGCTACAGGGTTCTATGTACTAGCTCTAGTGTACGGCTAATCAGAGGTAGTGGAGAGCTAGAAGGAAATACAGCTGGCTTGTCACTCACCACTGGATCCATCCCTTGTGCAACTCAGGGGCCATGGTGAGGGAACCCCATAATACACAGATAGGTGTCCCATAAGTCCCTTTGGAAACCGATGTCTTGGTGTTTAGGAAAATAGTATCCCAGGAGCACAATGTTACAAATGGTGAGTCCATTCCAAAGTCTGTCAACAAAGGCTCATTCATCCGAAATGTGGCCCAAGTAGAGTAAGGATGCTGCTGTGCAGCGAAATCCTGACTGGCAAGGATTAGGCAGAGTGTATTATTCTGAAAATTGGGTTTTCCAGATAGCTGAAAATTTATTACTTTAATTGTAAAATATGTTTCGAATTTAATTCATTCTCCAGCAGTGTTTGAGTTCCTATGTGTGCTCATCACTCTTCTAGGTGCTGTGATGCAGCGATGAACAAGAGGAAAACCCCGCCTTCATAGACGTCACTTGCTGGTGCAGGAGGCAGACAATAAACTGTTATATAAAACCTTAGAAAGTGAAAGTGCGGTGAGGTACCCTGACACAGGAAGAAGGCATAGGGACTGGCACGGGCATCCATCACTGAGAAAATGTCTAAGTCTCTGAGCAAAGATGATGAGGGGGGGACTGCCCCAGACTCCCATGTGTGGAGGACTCGCTGGGGGAGCAGCAAGGAGGCCCAAGGGGCTGGAGCAGGCTGAGTGAGCACCAGAGATTTGGATGTGAAATCAGAGAAGGGAGAGAAGCCCCTCACGCAGGGCTTTGTAGACCAATTAGGAGGACTTTGCCTTTTATTTTTAATGACGTGAGGAGCCATTTCATGACTTTGAACAGAAGAGTAACATGACTTGATGTTAGGTCTTAAGAGGATCACTCTATTTTTTTGTTGAGAGTAGACTTTGTCAGAAAAACAAAACAATGAACACAGGGAGACTCTTTACAAAGCTACTGGAATAATCAAGTGAGAGCCGACGGCAGCTTGTCTAGGCTGGTAGTAGTAGACGTGGAAAGAAGGCATCAGATTCTGGATGTATTTTGAAAGTATATTTATTGATATGGGTTACAAGAGAAAGAGGATTTCTGGTTTCTGCAATAAGAAAAGAACACAGTTGCCATCCATGGAGCTGTGGAAGCAGCAAATCCAGGAGACAATGAAGAGTGCACTTCCAGGCTTGTTAATTTGAATTCGTATTAGATATCCGAGTGCAGACTCAGGCTGGCCATTTGAAAGTATGGATAGTACAAGTAACCGATTAGTACAAAGATCTTTTTAAAACCTAGTGCATATGTTCTAATCTTTCTAAACAGAGTATATTTGAGATGCTCTAACTTTTCATGGTGACTCAAGATGATCTTTCTCAACATCTGTGTTGCAGGAAACCTTCAGATTCTCTTATTCCGTTGAGGACTTTTCATTCTAAAGATGAAGCATTGCTGTGGTTTTTCAAAAAGTTGACTCAACAGTTATCTCTATTGTCGTTTGCTGCTTATTGTCACATCTTGGTACCACCAGAGCATCTCCTGCTTAGAAACCCAGAACCACATTTTACAGTGAGAAAAAAAATTAAGGACTAAACCTAAGGCACAGCAATATTTTAGGTTTGGGAAAAGGACAATTTTCCCAGAAGAGACTGAAAAGAATGGTCAGAGAATAAGAAGAGTGTGTTGTCACAGAATTTGGGGGAAGAACAAGTTTCAAAAAGAAGGAAGTGGTTGGAAGGGTTAAATGCTATGAAGAGTTAAGTAAGATAGGAAATGAAAGGCCTTTGCTGGACTTGGCAATTAGGGAATCATTGGTGATGTTTGCCAGGAACACTTCAGTGGCTTTGCTGGATGTTAATTTTCCGACTGGGAGAGCTGAGCACACAAGGATTCCAAATTAGAGGGAAGGGAGACCTCCCGAGGACCAGGAGTCTGTTCTCAAAAATCTTGCAATATAAATTCTGACGTATGTAAGCTAGAGGTCCCCTGTACAAAGAAGAGAGCCTCTATATCAAGGGAATACCTGGTATTTTCAATGTTTACCTTAACGACCATCAATGGCCATTCTTCTCACAATCCTAGACACCAGACCCAACATCTAAATTACTCCTGTTTTTGCCTCTTTTCCTGGATGTTTCAGAGTCTCCTGGCATGGGCCTTTGGTTATTGCACCAACAATAATAAAATGTGAAGTGATCACTTGTGCTACCCCAACGGCTTCAAATGGTAAGTTAACTTTCAGCACGTCTCCCTGAGGCAGGTCAGCATTGTTGGCACCATTTAACACATTAGAACACTAGGGGACATTCGGGGACTTGAGAGAAACCGTATATGCCAGGTTGGTTCTTGAAGGGCTGACTCTCCTTGTTTTGGCTCCTTTGGGCCATTTTGCTTCTCTCTTCCTTATTCTCTTCATCTCATGGTCACTTTTCTGTGTGTTATCTCGACTAAGTGAACACTAGGTGAAACACAGGCCATCTGTTAAGTGTTAGCCACCCTTTATCAATGGCTTTTCTCTACTCAGCGTCCTCTACCAGATATTTTCCAAATCTCTTTCTATTTTCTGGTCCAGCAGCTATTCAACATCTCCATTTAGGTGTCTCAGAGTTGCTTCAAACCCATGTCCAAAACTGGACTCACCATCTCCCTTCTTCGGCAGTTCTTTCTGCCACGTTCCCTGCCTCAGCGAGTGGTACTACCATCGCTGCAACTATGCAAGCTGGAAACTTAGGAGTCACCTTTGGTGACTTTGACCTCTCTGCCCCCGTATCTACTCAATCTTCACATTTTATTATTTCCACTTCTTTAATGTGTCTCTTCTCATCCACTTCTTTCCATCTGAACTGCCACCATTCTGGGCAGAGAAATCATCATCTACCACCTGGACCTCTGAAATATCTTCCTCTGAGCCTCTCCAATCCAATCTCTGTGCCAAAGCCAGAGTGTTCCCAAGGAGACGAGAACCTGATAGTATTAGCCCTACTTAAAGACATTCAGGGCTTCTCTTTGCTCTTACATAAAGACAACAATCCTTCATATGGCCTTAACAGATTGTTGTAGTCTGACTCCTTCCACCTCTATTTCTAACTCCTTTCTCTGAAGAAGACCCCAAGCCTCAGATGAGAAGGCCCCTGGGCCAACCTTGATTTCAGCCTGATGAGACCCTGAATAGAAGACCCAGCTAACCCAAACCGAGACTCCCAACCCACGAAAACTGTGAGGTGATCAATTGGTGTTGCTTTAAGCTGCTACATTTGTTAAAAAGCAGTAGAGACCTACCACACGAGGGGACTCTGTTTGGCTCTCCCCGGAATAGTGAGTTCCCATCTCTGCTAGAGTTGAAGGGGAGCAGTGCTGGGGAGGATTCTGGGGAGAAGAGGAAGCTCTGCCGGCTTTTTATCCAGATTTCACTCATTCAAGTCACACACTCAAAAACATTTACTGAGCCATTACTAAGCATCAGTATTACTCCAGGCTTGTAGGACACAGCAGAGAATGAAACAGAGATCCCAGCCCTCCCAGAACTTACACAGTGATCAAGGGAGACAGAGGATGAATTATCAACATATTTTAAAAATTAAGATATGTAACAGCAGAAGGTGCTAAGTGCTAGGACACCAAAGGGCAGTAGGATTGGGGCAGCAGGAGTGTGTGGGCTGGATAATGGGGTGCAATTTTCAGTAGGGTGGTGAGAGTGGGGCTCATTGAGGGAGAGGCGTTTGCGTGAACACCTGCAGGAGGCGAGGGGCTAGGTTAGCACGTGGCTCTGCAGGGAACAAGCATCCAAGGAGAGAGAACAACTTGTGTGCGTCCTCACCAGTCAGGACATAAGCATGGCTGGAGTGACTTTAACAAGGTTAAGAGAGGTGAAAGTGTGTGCGAGTGTGTGGCTCACGTGTGTGTGTCTGTGTGTGTGTGTGTGTGTAGGGGAGCAGTTCATGCAAAGTCCTAGAGGTCATTTTAAGGATTTGGGATCTCATTGTGAGTGAAACAAAGAACCATTTCAAGATGTTAAGAAGAGAAGCAATGTGGTTTAACTTATATTTTATGAAGACCACTGTCCTTTCTCTGCTGAGAACAGACTCCGGGGGGAAGGCGGAAGGAGAAAGACTGGTTTGGAAACCAACACAGGGAAGAGATGGTGGTGGCTCTACCGGCCTGGTACAACTGGAGAAGTGACTGGCTTCTCGAATCCTAGTAATCCTTCTGCCTACTTCCAAAGACAGCTGGTGTCACTCAAGGAGTCTCAGGAAGTAGAAATTTGGTCTGTTTTTCTCTTTCCTTATTGCTGCTTGGAATTTAGTTTTCTCAGACAAGTTTCTCATTTGCTTATCTTAAATCTGCTTTCCAGCTAACACAACTTTGTTTTGCCTAGTGATGACCCTATAATTTATCATCCAAACCAAGGCCTCATTGACTATGGCGTGAGAAGCCGCGAGTAACTGTGCTAGGACTGCAGGAGCAAACCTATACAGTCCCAGGTGAACCGGGCAAATGGTCACCCAACTGTCCTCTCCACTCCTGTTCTCTCTGTTGTTTTGTGTTAATGCCTTTAAAAAATGTTCCTTTATGGTTATTTTAGTGTTAATTAAGGCAGAAGCAAAAAATTTTTGGAAAAATGCATCTATTTGCTTTACTTGTTTTTACTAGGCTAAGAGGTTTTTGTTGTTGGTTTCTTCAAAGGATGATCAGATATTAAGTTTTATCAAATGAATATTCTTCCTTTATTGAGATGGTCATATGATTTTCCAAATTTAAATAATTATTTTGTTTAATTATTTTATTTGATTTTTTTAAATGTTTAAACAAGATTGTACTCCTAGGAAATATACAACTTGATTTTGGTTTCTGATGTATAAACATACATATATGTATGTTGCTGGATTCTTTGCTAATTGTAATCACATTTTCTTTTCTTTTTTTTTTTTTTTGGTTAGGAAGATTGGCCCTGAGCTAACATCTGTGCCAATATTCCTCTATTTTGCATATGGGATGCCACCACAGCATGGCTTGGTGAGTGGCGTGTGGGTCTGCGCCTGGGATCCAAACCAGCAAACCCTGGGCCATGGAAACGGAACACTCCAGCTTAACCGCTATGCCACAAGGCTGGCCCCTATTTCAAACTTTTTATCTACTTTTTTCAGTAAGATGTGATCTTTTCGTACTGCCTTTGCTGTTTTTTGGTTTTTTCTTCTTCTTTTTTTTAAATCAAGCTTATGCTAGCTTCACAAAGTGATTTGAAATAATTCTCTCTTTTTCTATACTATGGAATATTTTGGATAAATGTGGAGTTATGTGCTAATTGGAAGTTGGGTATAACTCACCTGAAAATATTTGATTCTGGAGTTTCTTTGTGGGAGGATATTTAATGATTCAATTTTGTGATGGTTATAGGACTATTCTAGTTTTCTGTTTCTACCTGAGTCAGTTTTGGGAATTATATTTCTCTAGGAATCCAGCCATTTCATTGAAGTTTTCACATTCATTGGCACAGAGTTGTTCACATTCCTGTCTTCTCATCTCCTTGGATTTTATTATTGGGTGTATTATCATTCCTAGTACCGCTTATCTGTGCCTGATCTCTATTTTCTTAATAAATCATATGAGAAGTTCTTCAAGTTTTTTTCATTTTTTAGCTTTTGGATCTTAATAATCTCTATTGTAGATTTTTTTATTCTGTTAATATTTGCTCTTTCTTTTCTCTTTCTTTGGGGTTTTCTATTATTTTTACACTAATTAATTTAGGAGCTTAGCTCGTCAATCTCAAGACTTTCCTCCTCTCCAATATTGGTGTATAAGGCTATCCCTTTCTCAGGAAGCACTGCTTGGCCTTCTAGCTTCGGGCAACAGCTGGGTTTGCTTCTTGTTCTCTGTGCTCTGTGAAGCCAGGAAAACCAAAACTCAAGGTCTGCAAGTTCAGGAAATAAGGAGAAGGGCTGCTTCAGGGTTATAGGTTCCTGCTTTCTTCACCTGGTTTTTAGTTTCCGAATATTTCTTCCTTACTTTCCAGCTCAATGATAACGTTAAAGATGTGTTTTTGAAATGTTTTTCAGTGTTTCTGGCTGACTTCAGTGAGAGTCGATGTGCCAGGGTTGTGAGCCTTTCCATCGCTGAGAACTGTCTTGCCTGAGCCTTTGCTGTTTAAGAGACTTGAGCCTATGTGGCGTTCTGCTCTCATGTGAAAAGGACAATGGCTCTTTCCCCTTTGTTAAGCTCTTCTAGCAAAACATCACAGCCCAACTCTTTGGAACTCAGGATGTTACTTAATTTCCCCAAAACATGACGCTAAAGTGTTTGGGCCACTGTCCTTGCCTGATTCTAAGCCTCTGGCTCTTAGAAAGTGTCATCAAGTCAAAATTCAACAGTCAGTTGGCCAATAAGCCCTGCAGGCTTCTTTACCTTTGCTCTGTGGGCCCCAGTCCTCACCCAGGACCCCAGCCGGATATAACTTAATGTAATAAAACATCAAAGCAGGCAAAGTTTGTATTCTTTCCATCAAAGGAATCTTACACCCCATGTGAATCTGTGGATGCAAATAGATGGGGCAAAGCAGAAACCAAGGCTGTAGTCAGCGCTGTTGACTCTGTATTTCTTCATTCCAGGTGTTCATGAAGCTCAGTTTTCATCCAGTCAAGATGCTGTGCTACATTTATATCACTAAGCAACAGCAAAAGCAACAATAACAATAGTGATTTCATTGCGTGCCAAATCTTGTGGAGCCCAGGATGAGGTGTTTTGCATACGTTATAGCTACTTTTCACCGCAAACGGGAGAAGACACACTTTGCTTTCTACAGAGAAGTTCAGAGAGTTCATGGAACACTTTACAGTTTTTAATGTGCTTTCTTAAGTCTTACTTCATCTCTAGAACAACTCTGTGAGGCAATTAAGAGTTAATATTGTTGATAGTCTATAAATGAGAAAACCAAGGCTTGGGAACATGAAATGACTTGTCCAACATCCCACAGCTACTAAATGGCAAAGATGACTCTCAAAGATCCTGAATCTTGTTTACTTTCCTATATAACAAGTCATCCGAGACGTTTTCATATCAAGGTTTGACATTTGTAGTTTCTCTTTGTGGTTTCAGCAGCAGACATCCAGTCTCACCATTAAGTTTGTGCTTTTGATAATGGGCTCTCTGGTTACAACGTCAGCCATTGCATTATGACAGAGAGGCAGTGCGCTCTCTGGGAAGGAGCAGAGCGCCTGGAAAGCAGCCAGACTCTCAGTGCCTTAGACCATCGTAACGATTTTGTATTCTTCCTCAGAGCAATGAGAAGCCAGCAAAGGCTTTTGAGTTGGGGTTCATGTTTGCGTTTGTTAAATATCATTCAGATTTCTGTGTATAGAATGGCTTGAAGGAGGTGAGGAGACCTCAGTTAGGAGGCTTTTGCAGTAGTCCAGATGAAAAACTGACTAGGGAGTGGCAGGGGAGATGGAGGAAAAGAGAAAGATTTGAGAAATATTTTGTTGGAAAAATAGGCATGACGTGATGGTTCAGTAGTTATAAGGACGGAAGAAGAGGAAACTCGAGAAAGGCGCCTAGTTTTCTGCTTCAGGAAATGATGGTGGTGATTCCAGCCACCGGGCTGAAGAACGTGCAGAACAGGACACAAGGGCCTCAGATTGTCTCCCCACCCCCACCCTGATTTTGATTCAGTGGGTGGGGCCCAAATGGGGCCCAAGAATTTGAATATCTAACAAGCTTCCAGGTGATACTGAACTGCTGGTCTGACAACCAGACTTCAGCTGAAGATCAGATTTTAGAAGAAAGATCTTGAATTCAATTCTGATTTCATCAGTGTAACATAATGAAACTCCTTTCCCCTCATTTTACTCTGAAATCAGGAGGAACGCCCCACTGCCTTCTTTCCCGTCTGGGAGCAGCATCGTGGTGTAGTGAGAAGTACATAACTGGGGCCCAGAAATCCTGAGTTATAGTCCAACACCCTCTGTATCCTCTCAGAGTGACTTTATGATAATTACACAACCTTCATAAATACCAGTTTTCTAATCTATGGAATGGGCATGCCCACAGTATCTATATGGAGGTATCTTAACTGTAGGGTCCACTGTAAATATTGGCTAACACCTATCCACCTTCCATCCTAGATGGAGAATATCACACACCTGCTAATTCTATTGGACATCTTTGGATGACTTTCATCTTCTAAGGTAGAAGCCCAATAAAGGAGTTTCCTCAGGTCTATCCCCAGGAAGAGCTTGTTCAGGCTTTGTCCGTTTTAGGAGTTGGTCAACAAATAATTTAATTGACCTAAACATCAAATCCCTTAATACACTTAACTAATGTTCTCATTTCTTCTTTCTAACTTTTCTCTAGGGCTATGAAGAGCAAAGTGCTTTCCTTTAGCTCTCCAACACAATGTTGTTATGGAATTATCCTTGTTTGAAGAACAACATAGGGGAACCAGCTTCTATTGTCAACCCCACCCACTTTTAGTGGCCCTGAAATTTAACTTTGAAAAGCTAACATTTTACCTTAATATTTACAGTTTCAGTGTGAAAAAATATGTATGCATATTTATGTAAAATGAGATAAAATGTGATTTTTGTCTTTAATATGTGATATTTGTCTGAGTCTATGGTGCATGTAAAATACTGATTGTCATACTGGAATCTTTCTAGTTAATCATATTTGATTTCTAAACTTGTAAACAGTTCCTTCACCTGACTCAAGTCCTGATACAGTGAAGCATGTACAAAAATCAGAAAGGCTCAGAAAAGGCTGGGCTATACATCTGGGTTTTCACCACATTTTGAAATTCAGGAAGCTGTGTTGCTGTTTGCCCAGGAATCAGAATACTGTTCTCCACTGAAACCCAGGACTTATTTAACCTTCAGGGAAAGTGCACAGCCTTGATATTGGCCAAGGACTTCCCTAAACAGAAAGGAGAGTGAAATCAAGATAGAGCAGGGTGTCCCTTTGGAGGGTTGCTTCTAATAACTAACTGGCAATTGTGCAGGCAAGATGGTCACAAATATATCAAGTGGCATTGAGCTGTAAAGCATATCAATTGGCACAGTTTTGCTTTTCCTTTACATGAGTGACAGCACCTTAAAATTACAGATAAAAATTATTTAAATAATTTGCAAACCAATCTGGATCATGTACATGCTAGAAACATGACAGTTTACTTCTGGCATAATGAGAACGTCTTTGCCAGTGAGTAACCCATGTAAAGTCAGTGAACACGCAGTGCTGTGAGTGTGTTTTCTCTTTCCTTTTCTGACTTTCCTTTGCATTTATGATTAGCACGATGTCTTTCCTCATGAGAAATTCAATCATCTGAGATGTTTACCGTACCACCTTCTCCTGGCCACCTGTTCTATCTCTGTAACCTACAGGTCTACCGTACACTTCCTAATCTTTTGTAATTCTTCCTTTTCATTTTGCCCTTTGGATTTTCCAGATGGTATGTCTAGCACTTTTTTTAGTATTTTAAGCGGACCCTTGCTTGCAACATTGCTTCTCAGTGCACTGTATTTTATAACACTGTTAAAAATAGTTTAAAAGCTGAGTGGAAGTCACAGTTTTGGGTTGAAGCCAAGTTTAATCCAAGCCTCCAAACTCACGGGGCTCAGTTGTTGCTTTAAATTGTCGTGTTTATGTGTGTATAGGACCCAGGCCTCTGTGAAACAACAGGTCTCAGAGCTGAGCTCATCGGATAGTGAACACAGAGATGTCTTGGTACATAAACACGGAAAGCTCTGTCCACTCTTGAGCCCAGAATTTGAAAGGTCAGTCTCAGCCTAGATACCCTGTCCATAACTTACTGTTTGCAATTATTTTGAAATGTTTTCTTTTGTTTCCTCTCTTCTATGGAAATTGGTCTCCCATGATCGTCTAGTCAGCTGATACTTATCAAATATTTTGATGTAGAAAATTTCAATTTCATTCCCACAAACTTAGTTTTGCTGCTCTCTCCTGCCCCCTTCTCCCCAGGAATTAATCTACACTTGAAACAGCAAAAAACTATCTGGTCCTAAAGCCCCATTTTGTTTGTTTTGTGTTGGTCTTTAATGGTTTGATCTAGTATAGGTTCCAAAACATGCCAAGGTAACTAGAACATGCCAAGGTAACTTAACATCTAAGAATTTACACAATTATGCTCTATTTGAACATCACCATTAGCAGACTGACCATTTAGACTATTTTTCTTTTGTTAAATTTCCATTAATTTTGGTGGATAATCATGCATATTGTTAGATACACTTTATTTGTCTGAGGTGGCAGTTTCTGACTTACCCTAGGTTTACTTCTTGTATAAATCGGTGGAGCTAAAGCAGAATTTACTTGGTTGAATTTACATTTTATGCGTCTCTGAAGTCAATGAACTCACTTGTCTTGCTTAGGATGCTTTACGTACTGTCTTTTGAACAACAGTACTTGTAGGACTAATGCTCAAAAAGTTATTCATGATTTCATTGCCTCCTCCCCTCCTTTAGAAGCATTTTGGAAAGTAAGATGACTACTTCACATATTAGTTTAGTTTTCTTTTTCTTTTTTTAAGTGCCTTCCACACACATAACAGCAATAAAAACATGGGTCTACAATCTGTCATCTGCAATTTGGAAGCCCAAAACACACTGAGAACCTATTTTTTGTGTGTTTGTCTAGTTGCCCATTTGTAGGCAAACTCACCTTGCTCCAAAGTTGTTAGACAGCACCCCTGCCCTGGGCAGATGGAAAACCTCTGTTGTGTGTATTCGGCCTTCTTACTGTGAGCATCCATGCCTTTGAAATGGTGAGTTTGATTGCCAGGGGCTCCCAGACCTTCCAGGATGTTGTGTGACACACAGTATACCCACCCTGTATCTTTTCTAAGATCTGAAGAAGAAATCTGAATTTGAAACACATGTGATTCAAAAGGTTTGGGGTAAGAATTTATAGGCCTGTCTGTTAAAGTAAAATTGAATTTGGGTGTTTCTAGACTATGGTCATGTTTGATTCTCTAGTTTCAGTATAAATGATGATTTGTAAAATTTAGTCAGGACCAAAATTGTTTCTTGAGCTATGAGAAAATGCTGACTTTGCTTTTTCACCATTTCAGAAAGAGTTAAATAATTTGGGGAATTCAGAAATTCGAAAATAATGAAGTATTTACCAAATCATATTTTCCTCAGGAATGAGGGCTTTGTCTTTCCCTGACCGTCTTACCTCCTTTCAGATTAGACAAGGGCAGGCCCCAGAGTGAACGGAATTCACCTGAGTCCCCAGGTGAAGTCATCACTCCAGAAACAGCTGAATGTTCAGGGTGGGAAAATAAATTACCCAAAGGGCTAATGCTTAAGTTGGTTGTTTTTTCAGGATGACAGATGCAGGACTAGCCCCGTGTAAAATTATGAAGAGGAAATGTACTTTGATCCCTTCCCGACGTTTCTCTCAGCAAACCCCAAAACCCCATCTTGCTACCAGAGTAACTGAATATTTCTTAGCTGGTGACTAATTCCTGCTAAGGTTTACCTTGTGGTAATAATGTTAGCTTAGACTCAGATTCCATCTCGGGACAGTCACAGGGGAAAACGTGGCTCCTGGAGATTTAACGATGAAGTCCTCAAGGGATGACTCCGTAACGGTGGAGCGACCAGAATCACGTGGGTATGTAGGGGACTGACGTCGGGAGCCCTTCACTTGGTCTATGAGGTAGCACACCCTCCACTTATTCATCAAATTGCTGCTCTGTATTCTGGAAATAGATGTGAATTTCTTGTTCTGTTTTGGTTTTTTTCTTCTCTGCATGCCTTTAAAAAATATATATGGGGTCTATTTAGCTTTGCTTTAATGGAATACTTAGAAAAGATTAAATGAGTGATGAGAAGTGGTTTACAGCAGTGGAGAATTGGCCCTGAAATCCAAAGTGCAGGAGATCAGACATGAGCTTTTTCTCAAGGTTAAAACATTATTCTGAAAATCCATCTTTCGGACTGTCTTTGTGCTGCTCTAAGTTACATAATTAGAGGAAGAGGAGGTGTCTAATAGTAGCCCAGGTGAATATTTGATTTCTGTCACTTTTAATATTCATTTTCATTTGTCTTTCACATGCTAACAGTTTGCCATCTGTATGGTAATAGCTGTTGTCCAACTCAATGCCAGGGTTCACTGACAGACTGTGGTACCCTCGCAATTCATGGGACGGCAGTGACTCCAGACAACAAAGGGCAAAATGCACATAAACGCAATAAAAGCTTTGGACTAATGGGTTTAGGAATGATGTCCTTATATCACTTTGAGTATATGAAAGGAGCTCCTTTCTATTTGCATAATTCCTTATAGGTAGAATATCCAATAATTGGGAAATAAAAATGAATATATAATACCACTTTATTTAGAGATGACCTGTAAGCAGCTATGAAAGAGTCTGATACTTCTAAATGGTTTTTATGTACATAGTAGATTCGTATCGTATGCATGTTGCAAGCATTCATGTGATATCTGTTATTTAATAAAAGAGAGACAGGCAGAAAATAATTTAAATAATATAAGCAACAAAGTCAGTCATTTTTGTCCATGAGTGCAAAGCCCAAATAAAGGATGATGAGGGAAGTCACGGGTGGGCAGCTTCTAGGAGCAAAGATTGACCCCTGGCTGACAATCAGCAAAGTAACAGGGACCTCGGTCTCAGGATGAAGGAAGTGAATTCAGACGACAACCTGGATGGACTTGGAAATGAGCTCATCCCCAGCGCCTCCAGAAATGAATGCAGCCCCACACCCACCTTGGTTTTGTTCTTGTGAGACATGCAGAACTAATAGAACATGTTGAAAAATGAGAAATATGGGGGGCAAATGGAGGTCCTTTTGCAGTATTTTGTATTAGGAACAGTACTTATGGATTTTGGTGTTTGCATGCATTTCAGTGAGACTATTTCCTACAAATGGACAAACTATCCTGTGGTCATTTTTCATAAAGGTGTTAATTGTGCTTATTTATTATGCTTCAAAAATTGTAGACATTTTAGCTCAGAAAAGTTGCACTTTGAAATTTGATATTATCTTTCTGTGTTCTTTTATTTCATTTTTATTGTTTGTCACTAGACTAGAAATATTATGCTAAAATGAAACAGATGGAAAATTAGAGATTGACCTGGATGAAGAAGAGGGAAACGAACCCTTCCACATTTTAGGAAAAAAATGAAGGTATTAACATAAACCTAACTTCAGCACCTCCAAAATACATTCCTTTGATGTTTTATTTTATTAAAATCATATATTCACTTAGATTTTTAAAAATCAAGCAGTCCTACAAGGGTTTGAGGAAAATAGTAGTAATCAGTCATTGGTTCTATCCTCAGAAGTAGCCACTTTCACTTTTTAGCTATTTATACTGATGTTTAGCTGTTAATCTGATATTTGCCTCTATATTTCTGAATTATATTCCTATATTGCTATTTTTGTTGTTTGTTTCTAGGTGAGATAGTATCTATTGACTTCCCATTTTTGAAGATGAGGATTTAGACTTCTTGTCCACAGTCCAAATACATGAACCCCTCCTCAGCCAACCTCCAAAACCAGTTATATTACAATTTCAACAGAAAATACCCAGTGTTTACTTTATAAATTACGTAAATATTATTCACAACTGAGGCTCATATGTACAATGACCACATTCCCTTCTTGTACAATAATTTTATTTTTTTCCTGGAGGTAATAATCATCTTATTTGCTTATTTACATCGTTTGCTCCAATTTCTAATTCAGGTCCAAACTCTCTCCCAGGAGGACAGTCTCTTCATCAGTTAACCTCTGCATTCTATCCCTCTCTTGGAAAACCCCTTCTGGAGCCTCTGTTCTCCTGATCCTCACCCAACACGGGCCAGTTTTCCTCTAGGCTCGTCCCACTGTGGTTACCCAGGGAGCTGTATTCTTTATCATGCTGGGAAATCTCTTATCCTGCATCCTGAGTAGAATCCCATGCCCTTTTTCTCTCGTGGTTTGCCACTTACACTTGGGTGGAGCCCATCGTTTATCAGCTTCATAAGAAAGAACCCATCAGAGGCTAATTTTTGGCACATCTGCATCAGGGTTGCATTTGGCTGCTTGTAACAGAAAATATAACTCCTAGGGCATAGCCAAAGAGTTTAGGTTTTGTTTCTGTTTTTTACATGGCAAGAAGCATGAAGGTAGAAAATTCAGGTCAAATGTGTTGTCTTCTACATCATCAAATCCATTCCAGGGTTTCACTGTGCCATCCTTGGCTCTGCTTCCAATCTCACACCTGTGTCCCAGAAAGAAGGGACTAATGCTTCTTCTTGCATGTCTTTCTCCTTTTATCTGGAAGAGAAAAGAAAAAACTCTTTGTAGCAGAATTCCGCCTGCATCTCATTGGCAGATTTATGTAACATAAACATTCCTGGACATTAGAGCTGTTTACTGGGCACTTTACTGTCATAAGCAAAGCTGTGAGTCCGTTAGTAAGGAAGATGGGAAATAGGCAGTGGCGTGTGATTAATGGGATCTGCCACACCTTGCATGTTCATCATTTTTTCTATTCCTACTCATACTTTATTATTAGTTTAACTGGATAGAATTCTAGGTTGCAAATCACTTTCTTCGGAATTTTGGAAGTATTTTCTCCTGTGTCCTCGCACACAGTGTTGCCACATGAAACCGTCTTGGACTTCTGGTTCCTCAGGTGATGTCTCCCACCCCCTTTCCAATGCGTTTTGAAATTTGAGATTATGTCTTGTTGTGGCTCCTTTTCAACCGTCAATTTGGGCCCTCAGTACAGTTTCTCAATCTGTAAACCTGTGTCCTCCAGTTGTGGATATAGTTCAAATTTAGCTCTTTCATAATTTCCAAATTCTCTTTTCTTTATTCTCTTTTTCTGGATCTCCTGTTAGTCAGCTATTGGACGTCGTGTATGGATCTTCTAATAGTCTTATCCTTTTTTCTCCTATTTTCCATCTTTTTTTTTGTTCTACCTTCCAGGAAGTTTCACAAGACTTTCTTCCAATCCTTCCACTGGACTTTTTATACATGCTGTCAAATTTTAATATGCAAGGGATCTTTTTGGCTCTTTGAATCCTCTTCCTTTTCATGTAAATTCTCATTCTTATTTTAGGTGTGTATCATCCTCTCTCGTCCTGAAAATATCATTTTTTGATCTTTTCTTCTGTAACTTTTGTTTCCTACAAGTTTCTGAGTTTTTCTTTTCTTTTGTTTGGTTTCATGTCTATTTTTCAAATTAGAGGCTATTCTCAGATGTCTGAAAGTCCTTCCCCCCAAAAGCTGATCTGAAGCTCTGTGTAAGTATACAGGCTTGTCAGTGCCTGGGCTTCCTCGTGGTGTGGTCTGGCTGAGCTATTTCATTAAGGAAGCTCCAGATACAATAGCAGTATGTCTTTCTCTTGAGATTCTCAGTCTTCTTGGGAAAAAAAATCCTACAAAATTCTCCCTGTGGAGTTCATGTCCCTCTGCCGTGATTGTCAGAAGGAAGTTCAGGGAATTCACGTTGGGCG
Organism: Tapirus indicus; assembly: GCA_031878705.1. Taxonomy (NCBI): domain Eukaryota; kingdom Metazoa; phylum Chordata; class Mammalia; order Perissodactyla; family Tapiridae; genus Tapirus; species Tapirus indicus. Next base: position 2,014,180 of record CM062923.1, on the reverse strand, counting down.
TGTTGTCTCTTCAGTCTGCCAGCTGCCTCAGGTCTGGGCCTGGGCTCCTGTGTCCTGAGACTCAAGCTCTCCTGAAGATAAATCTCTGGGGGCTGGCCGGTGGCATCATGGTTAAGTTTGCATGCTCTGCCTCAGGGGCCCAGGGTTCATGGGTTTGGATCCCAGGTGTGGACCAACACAGCTACACACTGCCATGCTGTGGCGGCGTCCCACCTATGAGAAAGAGAGGAATACTGGCACAGACGTTAGCTCAGGGCCATTCTCCCTCACAAAAGAAAATAATAAGTAAATAATAAATCTCTGGCGTCCTGACTCGCCGTGAGAGGCTCATCACCCTTCATCTTACTTGCAAGGAGAGGAAATGGATCTACAGGAAACATGACTGCTTCTCGAACAGACTTTCAAACAATGCTTCTGATCCCAACTCACCTCTGTCGTGGCTTTTGAGGGCACGTAACCGCCCACTTTCTCAGCATTTCTGGAATTCTATGGCCCCCATTTGCTGGCCTCTAGGCGTCCTGCAGAGAGGCACAGACATTTGGGGCAGGGACAGTTGCCATTCAGACACATGCTTTCCTGCTTCCGGAATTCTGTTGCTGTCATCTTTCCTTCTGTTTCATTGGTCTTGTTTCCTCGCTTTTATGCCATCATGTAACCCTTTTCCTGTCACTTCTGTGAGCTTTCAGAGGAACCTGTAATCTGCCATGTTTAGTGGGAGTCCAACATTATTTAGCAACTTTAAAACACATACCTCTCATTGCCTCCTCTCCCTCGCCTTTTGGTACCTCCTGCCTGCTCAGAACATAAAAGGGCAAATATTCAGCATTTGCTGAAGTAAAAAGTAAGAAGATCTATTTCTTCCAACTCCAGCATAAATCTAGGAAGCTTCTGAATGACATTAGAGACAGCACTCATATGGCAGCCCCCCAAATCAAGAAACATGCCTGATGAATAGATGGAGAAACAGGGCTGAATATCTAAAATGTAACTGACACGAAAATGTCGTGATCTATGATAGTCTGACTAATGGTATTCTGTTCCCAGGAAAGGAGCCCACTTCTAAGCTGTATGTTTGAGTCCTTGGACGCTGGCTACCCTCAGCCCTCTGCCTCCCAGATCACCCTGTGCCAACTCCCGTGGTTCTAGATTTTTCTGGCTTCAGATATCAGCTCTGACTACGTTTCCATGAGGTATTTTCCACCTAACAAAGATCTGGAAACTCCTCAGATGCGTCTGAGACAGTTTAGGAGACCATATACGAGTAATGCAGGCCACGAAGACTCAGACTAGCCACCTCTCTAGTCTTCAAGTTTGCCGTAAAGGAAACAATGAATCAGTCTTAACAGGCTGATCAAATAGGCATTGAGGTCTGTAAGTTCTGAAGAAATGATCTTAAGGAGAACTGAGGAACGGTAATCTCATATTTAAATAGAAAACCTGGGAAACACATAAGATCCTCCGGTAGTAAATAACTCACCATTGCTCACACCAAAGCTCATACACGGGCAATAGGGATTGCTAACTGCAGCTGAGCTGTCTACCAACTCCACATACTCGGAACTCAGCTGAGGACAGCATGCAAACATCCAAGTTCTCTAAATAGCCCCATGAGAACGTAAAAGTTGTTATCTTGAAGCTTTTAATCGTAAGAGTGCCTTTCAAACTCTCACTTGGAGTCAACCTTCTTTTATTTTGCATGCAATTCAAACAAAAATCATCTTATTCTAAAGCTGCATAAATAGGAAGAGAGAAAGAGAGCTGCTATGGGTAAGTATTCTAATTGCATGCAAGCACTGGACTGTTAGCTCGGCACCGGAACGCTCCTTTCTAAGGCTGGGAATGCAAAATCTGCTTCCAGGTGTGGAGTTGACTGAGGGGCAATCACATGTGATTCAGGTAGTGACAGTGACCCAGAAGCCAGCTCTCTCTCGGGGCTGTGGGGGAGTGTCCAGGCAGTTGTGTGAGAGCCAGCCTCACCCCTGCAGACACAGAAGGTGGCGGGAGCCGCTCAGGACACCTGGAGCACTGTGTCCAGGGCTTCCGTCTGTCTCATCCCATCTTCGGGGGCAGTCCCCAACCATCAGCAGCAGGTGCCTGCCCTCCTCTCCCCCAGATCTTTCAATAGTCCTGCAGGCCTCCAATCCTGCATTAAACCCCTCATACTGCAGAGACATGGAACACCCCTGACGGAGCCGGCTGACGACCAGATTTCAAGAGCAAAGGCAGTGAAGGAAACTGACCCCAAAACCGCCAGCAGCCTTGATGTCTCTATTATCTCCTTGAACAATCCCTCTGTTCCTTGGTTTTCCTTTTCATCCACAGCACACAGGAAGAGGGTGGACAGGAGTTCACTCAACCCTGCCAGGTGCCCACTGGGCCCAGAAGCTGCGAAAGGAGATACCTGTGAGTCTTGAACACCCACCTCGAGGGTTCAGAGCTCGTTAAGCCTTAACGAGCCGTGATCCTAGGTCCCGGTCAGCCTGGGACAGTCCTGGTTTATCTATCACTGCCCTGGATGTTCTTTCAGTCAAGTGTTGCTATTCACGCTGAGTTTACACATGCAGGATGGACTGCAGGGGCGACGTCGTCTGCTTTGTAGCTTCAGCTTCCACCCTGGTCTCATCAAGCGGTGCCCACACCACATGTGCAGGGAACAGGGTTCTCAGGTTCTCTTGTGTTTAAATCCCAAAGACGACCAGTTATAACCCAGTTCTCTGTGGTCAACACCTTCTAATACAAAATAAATAACAGCTCCCATTCAAGGTCAGCATGCCCGTGGATAAACAAAGTGCTCTCAGACAGGAGATGTCGGGAAAAGCTCAACTCTTGGTCTGGGAAATGGTTGGAGATGTGATCCTATGGCCCCTCCTGGCCACCTCATATCCAGCCAGTGATGGGGGGTGGAGGTGGGGTTGTGGAGGGGTTGGGGGGTGCGAAACACCCACTGCCTACTACACACAGAAGTGGGGTCAAGGGTGTGCTGTTGTTGGGCAAGTGTGAAGGGCGCACAGAAGGAAAGGCCAGCAGACCATGGTGTAAATATAGAGAGCGGGCTGGATTCTTTCACCACAGTGGTTTTGGCATTCAATTTAATATGTAAATCTTCAGCTATTTATTTCATTATTTAATAATGACTTTTAAATTTTGCAGTAAACTTTTTTTTGGCAGCGATTATTTAGGAAGAAAAAGGAGAGAGAGAGAGGGAGGAGAAGAAAGGAAGGAGAGAGTGATGGATGAAGACAAAAAACATACCGTGAAAGGGTACATTGAATGAAAATTAAACTTAAAATTCCTTTTCCTCAAGAAGGCGATGACGGACGTGGACCTCGTGTGGCATGTTTGCCAACATTTCCGTTGAGTCGAGGTGTCCTGGTGATGTCACTGAGCGTATGAAATCTGTAAGTCACAGATCTGCTGAGGAAATATTTGCATCTACTTCAGATGTTAGCAGCTTTTGTATAACTTTTTACGAAATAAACTTAGATTTGCAAACAAGTTGCCAAAGTTGCACAGTGTCTCTATATTCTTCACTCAGCTTCCTCTAGTGTGACAACCTACATGATCGCGCACTGACTACGGAGACCAGGAAAGTCATACCGGCACACTATATTGACCAAACTGCAGATCTCATTCAAATTTCTCCCATTTACCTGCTGTCTTTTTTCTGTTCTAATATCCAACACACTTTGGAGATAGTTTTTGTGTCTCCCAGGTCTCCTCGAATCTGTGACAATTCTCATTCTTTCCTTGTCTTCCATGATCTTGATGAAAATGAGGACTGTGCCTAGACCAAGATTTACAAGTGCGATTGCAGAAGGGGTGTTTACATATCACACAGTGAAGCGGAATGTTTCTTTTAGATCAAAAAAGTGTTCTTAAAAATTAATTCTTCTCTCCTGAATCTCAGCTTCCTTGTTCATCAAAAGTACAGCAGTGCTGCTGTCTCACAGGTTCCAATGGTGGAAGGAAAACTTCAAAAACAGCTAAAAGAGGCCAGTCTTACTTCACTGCCATCAGATGCTTCAAATGAAGAAATCAATTAAATCATAGAATCAATTCACATTTTTTTGTCAGAAGGTGAAAGATCTGACATAATTGTGGTGATGCTAGTAAATTTCATTAGGAAGTTTAACATTAAAGATAAAATTGTTCACTTTTGCAATGAAATTAAGAATACAAATTCTGATGATGCCCAGCATCGTGGAGACAATGTTTGTTCTAAATTAAGAAACCTATGGAAAAGAAATGCATTTGGAATTGGCTGTCTTATATACACATAATTCATATTTCTGTCCAAACATGCTGTGATATTCCACAATGGAAATATAAAAAGTTTCCAAATACACACACACACACAGAGAATAAGTGAACTACAAAATTTTTATGACAATGATGTTGAATACAAAAAGTAAACTTTAACATGGAAATATGTACTTTCTCTTTTTGCTATCCATTATAACTGAATTTTGAAAATATATATTTAAATTCTTTAAAGAATTACTTTGTAAATAAGCATAGGTCATTTTGTGGAATGAATAATTTGATGGAGCTCTGATTTTTAATTGGATAAGTGTATATTCAGTGAAATATTCAAAAATATTCTGAATCCTGAAAGTTTATTCTGTTGACCTTGTCTTAGAGAAATATTTATCAAAGCAATAGAATCTGTATGGTTTTAGACCAAATTTTCAGTCAGTGAGCTGGTCTGCATTTGACAGTTCCTCGTTGTTTCTGTTTCCTCAGTGGTCGTGTGGCTGACAATATCACACAACTTGAAGGCTTTTTGTGAGGAGGACGTGAGAGAATGAATGTATGTAAAGCACCTTCCACAGTGTGCAGCGCTTAACCTTGTTCTCTAAGTGGTGGTTGTTATTATTTTTCCAGATCTTATCTAAATATCTGGCACATTAGAGGGGCTCAATAAACTAATATCATCAATTACATTCTGTAGAAGCATCCAGCTGGGAAAGAACAACTTTACCAAACTGCTTTTATACCCATCTACAGATTTATACAAACTAGGAAATACTGTGTTCTCTTCAACACGGCCTAGATTCCATCTTCTGTCCTTTTTTATGGTAACAGTCGCATGGTAGAATTCTCATTTACGGTATTGGAACAACTCCCTTTGTAAGACTCCAGCTGAAGTCCAGCAATGATCCTTGCAGACATGGGAATGGATCATGGAAAGATAACGGGGGCGGAGGAACTGTCTTGAATACGTGATATTCTTTACCATTATTGTTATTGTTGAAACATACAAATACGAGCATTTAATGAGCAACAGCCTGGAAACAAAGTGAGGTTAGGAATTATAGAAGTAGAGACTGTTTCGGAGTTCTCTTTCTAAGTTGCTTAGATGCAGACAGGTGGGACGCTTTTGCCTGGAAAATCTGACCCCAAAACATTGCAGCTGTGATCTGTCAATGCCCGGAAGTGGTTCAGGGGACAGCTCTCTCTCCCTGAGAGCACCCGTCCCCAAGTACCAGATGCGTGGACAAGCATGTCACTGTATCTTGCCGATTACAGACAGATTCGGCACCTGTGACTAGTGTCCTGAGCCCTTCAGGAGTAGCGTTCTGTCGTGTCAGCATAGGGCCACCCTAACACAGTGGAGGCAAGGACAGAGATGGGAATTCAGGCATCCACTGCGTAGCAGAAATCAAATTATATGTAAGGAAGAAAGGAAACATACCTACCGTATTTTCTTTCCTATTATTCTTTACAGAAGGTGATGTATGCAGAGGTGTTAGGCTTTCTTCTAAGGAACAAGCAGGTAGAAAGGACACAGTATGGTCGAAATGGAAAATATAAAACTCAGAGATAGAAGGCACGGAGTGAACTATCTGGTAGAGAAGAAACCTAAAGAAGTGTCATAACTGCCAATCAGGCTGAAGATGGGCATGAAAGGAGACCTCGGGGGAGTGCGAAGAACGTGACAAGGCCTGGGCGGTGAAGGCCTCGAAGCCACAGGAGGAAACAACTGGGCTGTAGAAGACACACAACACATTTTATTAACAGTGGCTAAGAGAAAAATTCTCTTTGCTCTGGTCAAAAAATAGATGAGGAAAGGAGAGGAGATCCAGACTCCGGAGGTGCACATCGTAGTTAGTGGTCAAGAATCAGCAGTGACGCGCCACTGCTGGTGTCAGCGAGGCTCCAGCCCAAGCGCCGAGAAGTACGGACGTGATTAGCACACGGCTGTAGAATCATTACGCACAAAATATAGGGAAATCTCTCCGTGTCAGGCAGGAGGCTACCTCAGTGTGAGATAAAGTCTCCGTGATTTTTAAGACTTTGGTGGAGTAACGGTGAGTGCAGCCCCAAAAACAGTTTTAGTATTCATCTTGAGTAATTCCAAAATTTATAGAAAAGTTATAAAAGATAAAAACTCATCATTATGGTTCAGAAATTTACTGAACATAGTGGAAGTTATCATGAAAATGAAAAAAACTGGAAAACCAACTTTTTTCTCATTGCTGTACATCATAAAGTTCAAGAATTAGAGAAAGATAAGTACCAAATACACCTGAAACAGAATCAAATGATCATTTAACTACAATATATAAGACCTAAGTCTCAATAGAAATTACTAAAAAGAAAACAAATCTACTCGAGAAAAGATATCCCGTGGTCATAGGTGAATTCCATCCTTGTTCCCATTCTCATTCAATGAAATTTGTCAAATCTATTGATAAGAATTATGGAAAATAAAATATGGTAATGTATAATGATATGAAAAATATGTAAGAAACATGAATCTACAGGAGGATCTTTGTATTTAAAAATATTTTACTATTTTGGAGTGGAACAGAATGTGTTCAAAAGTTGAACTTGGGCATGGAATCACAATACTTTACTCCTAAGTCTTTTTTTCAATTTATTTTTGTCATGTAATAGGTATTTATTTATTCATCTGTTCCCTAATTGGTCAAATATCTCTAAAACAATGACAATTCACTGTAGATCAACATCAGCCAAAGAATCATATTGTCCAAGACTGGTAACAGCCTGGTGAAGATAAGGAAGTTCTTCTCTTTATTTTCTTTACATTCATTCTTTGTGCTCTAAATTGCCGTTTTTATTTTATAACATGTTTGGATCTCCTTTTCAAACAAGTGAGCCCACTGGAGATAATTATTTCAGTGTGTCCCAGTGGAGGATAGAGGACTGTCATGTCATTTCTGTTTTCAAAAGAGTGATATAGTTTTCTCAAATCTCCATTCAGATCCCTTAATCTTGACAAAACCTCTCCTCTTATTTCTGAGCTATTGAGTATCTAAAGGGGGTCTCTGTGTATCCTTACATAGTTTTTAAAAATATGAATATATATAAGCATATAAGAAGCCAAACTATCCAATCTTCTAGTCAGTGCTTACTACAGGTCCTCAAATATATTTTATTTTCTAATGATAATGTGGATAATTATTAGGATGGAAATGTTCTCCTGTTCAATACATCTCTGAGTCCTCATCTCATGTAATATACTGTTCTTGGGTTTATACAGGATTGAAAGATAAAGCATTCCTGCCCTGTGCGGAAAATCAGGCAGCTAACAAATCATTCTAGTACAGAGTGGTCTGTGGAGAGTGTTAAAGTAGAGATATATCCCAAAAGGATGACAAGAGTGGGAGAGGGTCAGGGACACCTTCATGAAATTTGCCGAGGGCCTTGACAGATGGTAAGTCCTCTGTTTACAGAGCACGCACTTTCCTCGTTTTCTTTGGAGACTGAGAACCCAGACGTAGAAAAAGGTAAATCAATTAAGGTGAATTGGATTTAAAATTAGGATTCTACAATTGTCTGTTAAAAAACAGAAGAATACTTCAGATTCTTCTCCTTTAGAGTGTGAACTTGTGTAGGGATATCGCACAACGTGGATGGGTCACTCCTAAGCTAAGTCCTGGGTATCATTGTCAGGGACTGTTCTTGCTCTGAAAAAAATTTTTTTCTCCGCCCTCCTATTTTTCAAACTGTTTTAGTTTCCCTGGGTGCTTAGATTTTGCTTGCCAAAGGTACTCATTTGTTCATGTATTCAGTCAACACATATTCGTCAGGCACCCAACTAGGGCCACACACAGGGCTAAGCACTGGCGTTACATCAGCAGACACCTTCTTGGTTGTAGGGGCTAAGAACTTTGTCCACTGGAGAGGACAACAGGAAGGTGACTGTCCACAGGGAGCGCCAGCTTTTAGTTGAGGCAGAGTGGTGGGAAAGATCAAAGAAAACAGAAGGAATTAGGAGATTGGTTTGTCCAGAAGAATCTGGAAAGGAGGGTAGGAGTGCAGATTCATGAATGTGGGGTGGAAGTAGAGTTGGGGAGAATGCCTGTCAGGTTTGCTCGGTGGGAATTTGTAAATGAAAATGGAGTAACATTTCTACAACACTTAAAGAAATTTGAACCAAGAATTTCTATATCCAGCAAAAAAAGACCCTCAAGAACGTAGGGAATGTGTTCTCTTGATTCTTGAGAAGTCTATGAGAAAATAAGCATCAGTAAACCAAAATGACGAGACACATTTGAACAGAAAGACTGCAGATGTCATTACTTGCATAGATCCTTGTAGGAATAACAGTGCGCAAGGGTTAAAAGGGAGAGAGCACACTGTTTAATGGATATATCCTTGACAAAATAATAATAGTTCAACTATAAAAAATGGAGAAAGAATGAGACAACCAACTGTAAAAACAATTTTTAAACTTTTCAGTAATTATATTGGTAGTGGTAGTATTTATTATTGTTATTTTGAGACTAGTGTTTTTTGGGATAAAGTAAAAAGAAGGTAATTAGGAGATATTTAAATTTCATCATCTGCTCAGTGCTCAATGGATTTTTGCTGTAGAAGAAAGAAGCTAGAGATGTGATAGAAAAGTGACAAAATAAAAAACCTATTGTCCTGAATTTGAATTGTAGGTATCAGTATGAACTTATTAGTTATTTGATCTCGTAGCTATGTTTACTGGAAAAGCCTAGAAACAATACCAGTCCAATAGCAAAGATCATCCCTAGCACCCATGTGGTGGTATAGAAATATTATTTTCCAGTAAAAGAAACCGGAACTTCTCAGAAAAATGGAGCAGGAAAGGTACAAAATGAATCTGGAACATCTTGACACACCAGACAGAAAGAAAGCTATCAAAGACAGAGAGAGTCATACCAAACAGACTCAAGATTCAACTTGAAGAGGTTCCCACTGGTCAAAGATGAAGAAGGATAGCAATTATAATGTATAGAAACCTATTAAATATGTGTAAATCTGCTTGTTAAAAAGAAATTCTAAAAAACCTAATTGGTCCCCTTTGGAGGACTATAGGGTACAAATTATCTTGAGAACAGTAAATAAAAGAGTTGAATCAGACACTTACTCTGCCTTTCCTGTATGAAGACTATCAGAAGACCAAATAGTAGGTGAGTAGAAGCTTCTGCTTACAAAAATATTCCATCTACTATAGGAAAAAATAAATTATAGAATTAGAATATCATCACCTTTCAGCCTTCACTGAATCCCTGTATCTAGTCATTGAGCATCACCAACTGATCACATCACAAAACTCTAACTAGACGTCGTGTACTCCCCAGTGGAAACACACAGCTCCACCACAGGCATGTCATAGGCATGATGCCGGATTCTGCTCAAGCCCCGTAATCCACAGGCACTTTGCAGGAAATGCCGAAGACAGAGGAGCACTCCGAACTGCTCCATGAGTATGAGGTTAGGAACCTGTGGGCAACCCTACGTGAGAGTGGTTGATTTAGGGGAGGACAAGGGGGACTGGGACAGAGATATGGCGAGGCTTCAGCCGGGGTCGGGGCGTTAGTAAAGTCCTACTTTTTGACTTGGGTGGAGGTCAGCAGAGCGCTTTGTAATAATTCATTAAGCTCTACAGCTGTTTTGTGTTATGCTTCTGTATCTATATTTTATTTTATAATTTAAAAAAGGGTTAAAAGACAAAATCGAAAAAGACCTATGTGTTAATGTTATTATATTTGGAGGCAATAATGATGGAAAGAAAATGGTATTAGGCTATGCTGGCAAAGTTATACATATTTTAAAATATGAACAATTCCACATGTGTAGAATAATAAAGGAATAACGTATGACATCAAGTACACATCCACAAAGGTTACCTCCTGTTAACATGTTGTCACTTTGGCTTCAATTTTTCAAAATGAATATAATATTGAATATGAATTAAGTTCTCTTTGCTTCCTCCAAATTCTCATTCCCTTTCCTCCCTCCATTCCTCCCCAGAGGAAACCACTATAATTATTTATGGTAACAATAGCAATAATAATAACGTCCTCCAGCACTGATGGAACATGTGCTATGTGCCAATACCTTCTGCCAAAAAGTTCTCCACACTTTATAGGAATTAATTCTTTGAATCCTCACTACAAGCCTATGAAGCAGCTGCTGCTATTTCCATCATTTTGCAGATGAGAAAACAGAGACATGGAGGAATTTAGCAACTTGCCTGGGATCTCAGAGCTAAGACACAGGGACGCCAATGCTCAGGCTCAAGCAGTGTGGCTGCTGCAGGCTGCGTATGTCCACGGAGCAGCGAGGGGCCGCCATGGCCAACGGGCAGAGCGCAGGCAGTGAAATCTTGTCTTCAGAAATCAGCTTTACTTTCCTATGGTCTAATAGCTGTAGATTCTCTTGGGTTTTCTATATGTACTATTATATTGTCTGCGTTAAATAATATATACAGTTTAAATTATCATTTGTATACATTATATAAGTATAAATTATATATAACAATACATACAGTTTCTTCTTTTGTCCTAGCACATAAATTAGTTAGGAACTCTAGCATAAACTTGAATACAAAAATATAAAATCCTGGCCAAAAAGGCACCCATTTTTAAAACTGTCTTATCTCCCTTGTGATTTTTGGACTGCATGTAAATAAGTAAGTTGTCTAATGTACTGGCTAGCCATCCCGACTACTGGAAAGGTCTTAGTAGAGGTAAACTTCATTTCTTGGGGCCTCTGTTTCCTCAACTGTAAAGGTAAATGAGTCTACAATATTTCTAAGGTTCTCTTACTTTAAAAGTTCTATGATTCTTGTATCTCCAATTTTTGTAATTATTCAACAATAATTATTCAACAATGAATGAGTGATAATTCAGTTCTCTTTATTTTTGGTAGCTAAGGACTAAAAATTAAAGGATACCATAGGGATTCATAAACTGTAAGATAAATGTCTTAAATTTTTACAAAAAGAAGTTGCTGAGTAAAAGCCAGAAGACTGGATTTTATTATTGTATGATTAGTTTGGGGATAACTAAGAGAATGTGGTATTTAAAAACTGTCTGGGCATAAGCAACATGACGTTAACTGACTTAAAGTTGTTTGGTGGAATTTTATGAGATGTTTCTTTATTCTTATTGTTTAACTGCACTTTCTAATTGAAGACAACAAACACATAACTTGAAAGATAAGATAGAAAATAAATCTAAGAAGATGCCTTACATTTACACACACATTTTATGTAAATATGTGTCTTTTTATCTCTCCAAATTGCCTTGCTTGTGAAATCAGGCCAAGAGCTGTCCTTGACTTTCCCCAGAGCATCTGTCCAGTTCACTGGCTCTCCACATCCTTCACCTCACCCACCCTTCAGTGTCCACTTCTCTTTGCTCCCACCTCTGGCTGGCTGTCCCTTCACCTCCATGCAGCCCCTCCTCATCTCGCTGTGCTCCAGAGGAGAAATGGCAGAGGGGCCGGTCCCTAAGGAGGACCTACCAAGTGTCCCCTACTGAACATAGCAGACCTCATGGTACAGAAGACTGCCCAGGGGTGGTCCCGGGGGCCTCCCTCTTTGTCACCCAGGCTTGGCTAACGGCCAAGCTGCCAGCACACCCTTGATCTACTCAAGATACTGAAGCCTGAACATTGTTGCAGTTGTTCAACTGGAATAATTGTTCCAACAATTATTATTTTTCTCTTTGTTTACACATCAGCCTTGCCTAAAACTTTCTGTATCTCTGGCTCTTTTTTGCCATTATCAAATTTGCTCAAGCCACTCTGGTATTCTGCCACAACCCAAAGGGCCAAAAGAAGCCCAAGAGACTTCAGTAAGACTTGGATTAACATCTGGGGTTTAATATGGTCGTATTTTTGACAGTGTACACTTATGTAAATGGCTTTAATCAGCAAATGTAAACTTTTCTTCAGATTCATCTTTCAGAACCAGCTTAAAAGACATACATTTGAAACTCATCCTTGTTGCATTTCAACCACATCAGTTTTGTTTCAAAACAGTATTAAATAGTGTAGCATTTACTTTATTTACTAGGATTGATTTTTGAGTGATTTGGGGGTGCCAGAGAACGTGAAGGTACCCCAGACATGTCTTGAACAATTTAAACCTTGTCTTAAGCAAGAGAAAGCTCTGGGGTAATTGTGGCTCTGAGGAAAGGGAGCAGAGCTTTTTGAATGTGTTAAGTTTGGGTATTTGTTAAATCACTCATGCTACTTTATAAATATATTTTCTGACTTTCAAATAAATGAGATAATGCATGGGAAGTACTTCATTAAGTCCCTGTGTATTAGTTTACTCTCTCACCTGATGCACTGAACCCGGTTAAAGGAACACAGCAAATTCCATGAGATTTTTCATACCTGGCTTGAAATCCTTGGTGCAGACGAATTTATTCGTGTTTGAGCTCATGTCTCAGTTTGAACTCTATAGGCCCAGAAATAAACAAAAATTTTAATTTCTGGTTAATCAAATATTCTTAGATGTCTTCAAGATAGTATGATTTTAGTGGAGAGATGACCGGCTTCCTTCATGCAGCCAATGCTCCATCTTCAGTGAGTGATTGTGTCGTATTAAAAGTTCAAATTAGTTTCCCTGTGTGAAACTGCTTTCCCTCTCTCTCTCTCTCTCTCTCTCACCATTGATTATGGACCACTCACCACCTTTCTAGAAATCGGTTTCCTATACTCTAATGTTGACCAGCTCTAAGTTAGCTTTTTTACTTCTAATTTCCTATAACTCTAATATCTGTTTATGCTTTTATTTCTGTTTGGAAAGTAATTGCCTTTGGGAAATGAGATTCCAATCGTATAAATTAAAGCCCGTTGTTTAAAATAGACAACCGTCTGAAATAAATTTAGATAGTGGGCATCCAATCCCCGCTTCTCATGGCCTCCGTAAGGCAGAGCGGTATTCAGCCCAGTCTTTCAAATTCTTTTTTGGTGAGGCTGAAAGCAGGTTCAAGGAAAAACAGCTCTGCTCATGAATGCATACGTTCAGACACAGTGCTGACGACGCACATCGGAGTCACCCTAGGGTAAAACTCACCATCAATCACAAGAACGTTAGAAGGAGAGGTCTTGGAAATTCATGTTGGTAAAAGATATAGAAGAAAACATAATATATGTTGCTGTCCATATGGGACTTGTGGGAAGGTCAGTGAGTAGATGGCAGAACGAGTCCAGCAGAAACTCAAGAGCTGAAACATGGGGAAAGGTAGGCAGCCTGGAACAGCCACACGGCAGTAATAGGGTAGACAGGCCTTTGCAGGGAACCAGAGGAGAAATGCAAGGAGGGTCAGAACCTACATGGAACAAATGGGATGAACTGAGTTTCCAGAACTCCAAAGCTGCTGAATATCTCACGCCTTTCTTTCTGTTACGTACAAAGAGAAGAAAGTTACAGGACTGTAAAATAACAACTGTACACCCACACTGAAGCAGACAGAAGAGAGGGGTAGACCAAAGAGATTCTACAGGGACAGGATGGTGGTTAGGGAGAGCTGTCTCAGTGCTGAGCAAATATTGGTTCATTGTTGGTCAATAAATATTTACTAATCTTTACGTCTATGTGTGAAAATGTGTGGGGTCTTTGGTTATTAGCATTATCTTACATCCCTCCATCTAGGCATCACTATGGTTTCTTTTGACCAGAGGACTTCCAGCAGACCTATCCCATTCCAAAGATAGGAAAGAAAATTGGTGGATTCTATCTGAGAATGCCATTGGCAGTCATGGCCAAATGTGGCAACTGAGCACTTGAAAACGAGCTGTTTCCAAGTGTGATGCCCTGGACCTGCAGAATACACACCAGGTTGAAAAATATGTAAAGATTTTGTCATTATGGTGATGATGTTAATGAGACTTACTGTGGTGATCATTTCTCAATATATATAAATATTGAATCATTACGTTGTACACTTGAAACTAATATAATGTTATATGTCAATCATATCTCAATAAAAATTTAGAATTACGCACAAAAATATGCAAAAGATCTTATTAATATATTTTATGTTGATTACATTTTGAAATAATAATATTATAGATATATTGGATTAAATAAAATATATTATTAAAGTTAATTTCACCTGTTTCTGTTTTCTTTTTATATTAGAAAGTTTTTAATTGCACATGAGGATTGCATTGTGTTTTTATTGGAAAGCACTATTCTAGTCCAATGTTTCTCAAACTTTCCTGTGCGTGCAAATCACCTGGGAATTATGTTAAAGTGCAGATTCTGATTCCGGAGGTCAGGGTGGGTCTCCCAGGAGATGGATGTGGCTGGTCCTGAAGCTGCTTGGATGACTTCTACGTATATTTCAAGAATAGGATGAGACAGAAGACAAAGGCATTTTTACTCCATAATTGGAAACAGAACTCCTGCTGTGTGGCATATTAAAAGATAGAGCAGGAATTGTCCATTATTATAAATTAAGAAGACCACACATCAAAGATATGTTGTGAAGATGTTTCTCCTTGCAAAGTCTCTTCCAGCTTGATATTATAAAAGGCCTGGTACCTGACAAAGCCAAGAAGAGTCTGTTTTTGTTAGCCTACTTACTTGCTTCATTCCTAATGTGATTTAGATCCTGGACCAATCTATTCCCTGTCCTGAGCCTAAGGGATTTTGCATATGCAGCTGGGAGAGGAATAATTTTTAGAGCTGGAATGCCATAGGATATTGGATGGATAAGGGCCACCCACGTGGAAGTCTGAGTGGTGTCTTAATAAGTGAAAGAGGGAACAAATAGACCAGGATTGGGGGTGATGGCAATAGAGCCATGTTGACAGGTAAACTCTGGGGAGACCTCACCATAGCGTGGCCGTCACCTTGGGGTTGGAGTGGAGTGAAGTGTTTACCTGTGTGCATGTGTGTCTTTGTGTTTTGTTTTTATTGTTCTGTATAGTCAGAGTACTTTGGTTCAAGAAAAGAAAACCAATTGGCTCATTTAAGCAGAAGAGGCAATTTATTCACAGGATATTGGGAGTTCCCAGAGTGCCCAGGAGTGGAGAACAAGGACAGAGGGCTGTGCAGCCTTTACTGATGCCCAACTCACACAGCTGAGTGAGTCCACTCACAGCATCCATCGTGTCCTCCATGCACTGGACCTACCATCACCCAGGACCCCAGTCCTGCGGACATCATTGTCCCATCCGTAGGCAAGACTCCTAAGAAAGGAAAGTCTTCAATGAAGGATCAAAATGGAACAAATGCCCACTATTGCTGTCCTTTGCTGTCCAACATCGGCAGGCATCCCCAAAAAGTACTTGTACATACTAATGTAATTATCTCTTGGTCAAAAGTATTCTACACCTCCTAAGAAATGAATGACCCCCCTCATTTTGTGCCAGCTCCCAGTCCAGGATCTCTAGGTTGTGTGTACTCCTCCTCTATTCTGCCATAACTCCAGGTCAATATTCTGTATGCTACAGACCACCACTACTATAAAATCATGGGAGAAAGAAAGGGAAGCAGAAATTAAATTGTATTAGAAAACACTAATGTCTGGACCCCTATGTTCATTGCAGCATTATTCACAATAGACAGGACTTGGAAACAACCTAACTGCTCATCAATGGATGAATGAATAAAGAAGATGTGGTATATATACACAATGGAATACTACTCAACCATAACAAGGTGAAATCTTTCCATTTGCAACAACATGGATGGACCTTGAGGGTATTATGCTAAGCAAAATTATGCTAAGCAAAATAAGTCAGACAGAGAAAGTAAAATACCATATGATTTCACTCATATGTGGAAGATAAAAACAACAACAAACACATAGAGACAGAGATTAGTTTGGTGGTTACCAGAGGGAAGGCAGGGAGGCAGGAGGGCAAAAGAGGTGACAGGGCACATGTATGTGGTGATGGATGGTAATTAGTCTTTGGGTGGTGAACATGATGTAGTTTACACAGAAATCGAAATATAATGATGAAATTTATATAATTTTATAAACCAATGTTCCCTCGATAATTGTTTAATTATATGAAATGTACGTGACAAAGCAAGGAGGAGAACACAGTGTAATGTTATGTTTCTTTTGCTCATGAGATCTCCACTGACCTTCAGGATACCCCTCCTGCCCTGCTAAGCCCCATTCCCTTTGCCTTCAGCCACCACCCCAGCTAATCAGTCATTCACCTTACAGGGTGGCCCCAAATGCCTTTACAGAGAGATGAGTCCTGAGAGTCTGCCTGTGTGGGGTAGCTTGGGTCTTCCTTTAGCTGTGACTCTGAACCTGGCATTACTGAAAGATGCCCAGGAACTCCCCTTTTCCTTTTACATTTCTCCCTCCCCTCTTTGGCTCCTAGCAGCCACGCTGTACTCCTTAGTAACCAGGATCAACCCCTCAGCCGGTCATACACCTTACTTGGCCTGTTCCCCCAGTAACATAAGTGCCCAAAAGGAGAAAGCAGGAAGTGCACAGTATAGCATCTTGCCCTTCTGTTTGTAGACGAAATCTAGATGTTCCCAGACAATTAGAACCCAGTAACTTCATAAGGTGCAGGCCCCTGTATTTTTATTGGATTCGCCTCCCCGTCTCTGGCCAGATTATATCTTGCCAAGAAATCTAGAATGAATACTAGCTTCTACCCTTTAGATCCTTTCAGCATATTGTCATTGCTGTAGCGTGCCAGCCTCACATCCCATGGGGTGAGAAGATGATCCTATTTCCTGCAAAGATGAAGAATTAATTTAACCTGAGACAAGACAGTGAAGATATACTGTTGTTCCCAATATACAGAGGAAAACCATCTTGTCTTATCTCTTATTAGGATAAAATCCATTTCCTTGTGCTTAGAGCTGTGTTGATTGACTTGAGTAAAAACACTACATTTGGAATGACACCCCTGGCCTAAGCTTACGGTAAGTCACCACCATTCTCCAGGAACACTGTCCTGCTAGCCAAGCTATGAAAGTAAGGGGACAAGATGAGAATCCCCGTCACTGCATTTTTCAAGACTTCGTCGGGGACACATGCATGATTTCTCCAGCAATGTCACGATGCTTTTGATTTACTATGTTGATAGTCCGTTTATTAAGGACCTAAGGTGGAGATGCTGCCAATCTTTGAATATGTCTTTTTCATCTCTACCCTTAGGAATTTGGGAGGAAACACAAGGAAAATTTAAGGCCCCACTTAGCTAATGTGTCACTGGCCCCTCTCCCCATAAGTCCCCACTTTACCCAGTAGGCCATGTGATATTCTTGGTTTCCAGGAATTTAGACAAGCCAGTATCCAATGATGCCCATAAGATAGCGGTGTTTCCCTTTCCCAATATGTAATTACTCTGACAAACAGCTGCAGGTCTGTCTGTGAAAGGATCATTTATTTTCACGATGTTACTGCAAGGTCTTTCTTCAAAGATACTCTTTATTGTAGATGCCCTGGACTGGGAATCTACTCATTTCCAGGATTGTGTGAAGAACTTGGAATCTTTATGGTGGGGCTCATATCAGACCCCTGTTCACAGATATTAAGTTTCTTCAGTTCTACAAAGCAAATAGGATTTGTGGGTCAGCCTTCTTTTCCAGTCCAGCAAATCATCCCATATGGCCATGGCTGATAATGTAATTGTTCTGCCACCAGGTGCGGTGAGCAATAAATTCCTGTCTTGCTGGATGTCTTCTACCAAGTGAAATAATGAACCTTGATTTCTCTCATTTCTTGTATTTTGATTTGTGTGCTACATTCTAAGTATCATTACATGTGTCACTTAAGGTACTTAGTTACAAGTAAATATACTGGCAGACTTAAGTAAAAAAGACAAAACTACTAGGATGGTTGAAATGTCAGGCTTGGAGGCTAGCTCATTAGGAACAATGCCTAAAAATATGCAATACAGTTGGTCCAATTAAGACACTGCTACTACCATCGTAAGCATGAGACACTGCCATTCTTTCTCCAGGAAACTGATTGTACTACAACTGCTCCGTTAGCATAGAAGAATCCTTAAGGGCCGTACTTCTTTGTGTAATGAACTCGCAATTCAAAATCTAGCATGGGCATATCATAATGGTGGATCATAGTCATGTGCCCACATCTTAGTTGAAAGGGAAGTTGGAAAAATAAATACCTAGTAATTTCAGCATCTGTAGTGAGAGGCAGTCCCTACCTACTAAGAAGACTCAAATGTTGGGGTGGTTCTGGATATGGGAAGGAGGTTTAGATGCTGAAAAATCAAAATGAATGGAAGAAGTTTACTACAGTGTGAATGAGAAGATGTGGTGCCTTTCTCCTCTTGTTTATCTCTAGTGTTTTCTCTGCATCCAAGTTTTTTTCTGGATCCTCTTTTCCTAATGAGTTTCAGTACTACAACTATTTTAAATATGCATGATACTTATTATCACTTTCAGTACAATGAAGAAAAATTCAATTCCAAATAAGGTAAATGATCTAAATGTGTCTCTCTACTTTTTTACTTTAGTGATGGGAGCCATAAATGAACGGGAAAATCAATCAAAATACACTTATTAAGCACCTGTTTTGTAGCCACACTGTCACTATGTACTCACAAGCTAAGAAACATGAGTTCTTTTCTTCAAGTAACTTGAATTGTTGCAGAGATATTAAACAGATGACATAAGGTTGAGAAAATGTGGTATAAAGACTCCAGATGCAAGATAATTCTGAGACTGGTGATCAGGAGTCTAGAGCTAGTTTGGAAAGACTTGGAAGATTTGGGTGTTTGTGAATTTATCGGGCTACCAAGGGTGAAATGAAAAGTATTTGTTTTCATAAAATTAATGACCATGTTCTTAAAATTATGAACCTGGAGATGAGATAAATATATTTTATAGATTATCTTAGTTTTCTGGCTGTAATCACCTAAACCTCAAATTCTCAATGCTTTTTTAGGTCTCAGAATTATATTTGTTATAATCTGTATCTATATATTTTGCCACAAAGTGATCAGCTCTAAAAGGTCAGGCCAGCTCTATAAACTAATACGTTCTCTATAAAATCTGAACATGGATGCTTTGGAATCCTATTTCTCTAGACTCCCCTAATATCGGTTACCATGCAATAGAATAATCATCAAAGATGGATGCAGGAGCACATCCATGAGCCCCAACAAGTTCATGGCCTGTGCTTCTGATTCAGCCAATTCACTGAAATGACGCAACCAACTCCCTTCTGCCCATAACTGTACTTGATATGCCAAGTCGTCTTTACAATATGACCCCCAGATTTCTTTGTCATTACTCCACTTTTCAAGTTAATCACTATACCTTATTCCTTTTAACCATGTGCTGTTTAAGCATTCTTAGTTGAAGCTAATTCCCTGTAATGAAAATGGGTTTCCCATCTTTATCATTGTTTGATATATTAATAAAATGCCCCTTATATATGTCTAGCTCAGAAAGGTTAGTCTTCGATGGAGTGGGGAGGGTTATGTTAGCACCTAATTTTGCATGGTATACATTCTGATACAGTAATATCTGGATTCCAGGTTTTAACTACTTAGTGCTCAACTATAATGTTATTATTCTATTTGCTACTGTCCTAAATTAGTCTAAGACTCCATTTTATATCACACCATTCCATCATTGATGCAGACACAATCATGAATAAAAGTAAAAAAGATATTTTAAGACATGTTCTGAGCTTCCTGTGCCAAAACTCAGATAGATCATCTTCATATATTCCATGGAGATCTAGGCCCTATCCCTTTGCCTTGGTGTGGAACATAGTATCTGAGGAAATGCAGAGCCGCGTCCATACATATCATGTTGAGACCAGTGTCTCTGCACAGAAGTCCAGGGAACTGAAAGGAAGAGACTGTCCTTCTTACACTATGAGAGATTCATCTGTTGTTAGTTGGAATGATCAGAACACGCATCTAACAGCCAGAAATACAGCCTAGTGTATAACTTGTGTGTTTTATAATTCAAGACACAAATGTACCTGGGGTTTATTTCTTTGTATTAAATTGGAGAACATACCCACTAGAAGGGGCTGTATATTCCAATTTATTTTCTCTTGCTAATTAATTAATTAATGGAGATAAACTATGAATTTCCTAATACAAAAAGGCTTTAATCTGTGCAATGAACTTCTAAGGGCAGCTAAAGTGTACTATAAATAATTTAAGGAGGAGTTTGATAGATATTTGGAGGCAAAATGTTTTCATTGTATGGTTTAATTGCAAACTATAGAGATTTTTTTTAATCTAAATAGCCTTTGGGGTACTCCCCAGTCCGTATGTGTCCTGAAGGGTTCTACTTACTGTACCATACTGCAGAACACTGGGCTTCATTTTTTAAGAACTTATAATTTATTAAGTGTACCTACAATGTAACTGCAAGATGCAGACTGAAATGCTGCTGTGCTGCTGTGTTCTCTGGCTTCACGATTCATTCATTTTTCCCCGTAAGCCATTTGAGTGCTGGCATCTCAAGCTCTAAAGTCATGCAGAGGATGGGTGGAAAGAATACAAATGCTGCCCTGGAGCCAGACGGGGGCGAGGGCAGCTGTTGTCAATGAGCTGAGGTTGAATAACGTGCGATGGCAGCGTGGTGAGGGAGAGGCCCTCCTTCATGCTGCAGAGTCAAGGAGCGCCTTGCCTGCGTGCGAAAACACTAGGTGCCACGCTCAGCCACACAGCGGCTTGACATTCAGTGAGATACGCCTGCAGCCTCAGGTAACCAAAGCTGCTGAAGCAGTATTGTGCCTGTGTGTGTGCGCACACACTGGTGCAAGTGTGCTTGCCTGCGTGCACATGCCCTATGTCTAACAGACAGTGTATTTTCACAGACATGCACATATGTGCAAGAAACACATTCACATATATAAATCTTTGATTTGGAATACCACGGCTTAGTATCATTGAGAAATTTCTTTCTTTCTTACAGTAAGATAAGCTATATGGGGATAAATTTTCACTAAGAAAACTGAACCTATTGCAGACACGACCAAGATAAGGCAGAGAAACTCACCAGGAACAGCTGCATACACATACTCTTTCTATCTATACTTTATTTTTAAAGCGTATGTGGAAGTACAAATAATAATATATTGTATATTCAAACCCTTAAATAGTGTAATGGAGTTCACTATTTGACCTAAACATTCAAATTTTCCTGTAAATTTTATTCAGCTTTCATGTTCAGAGGAATGCTTTGTCCCTTATAAAATGGAAAAATTCCCATTGTGCTACAGTTACAGCTCTCCGGTCACTTTGGAGCCCTCCTTACTCCACAGTGGCCACACAGCCTGAAGAACTGTCCTCTGGCAGTGTGGCTGGTGTCTAGGGAGCTGAGGACCAGTGTCTTAGACATGGGGGATACATGCCCCCATTTTTCCCACAGACTGTAGATGATTCCCATTCTTTGCTCCACAGAACATCCGATGTGGTGCCCAATCAGCTGAAAAAGCTGCACAGACGTCATTGGTTCTGTGTGTGTGTGTGTGAGAGAGAGAGAGAGAGAGAGAGGAGACTGCAGCTGCTCTGCTGCGTGCCGAATGGAGCCTCCACTAGGGCAGCTCTATTGATTTCTGAGCCACACTGCAGCAACAGGGCTGGAGTGCAGGAGCAGAGAAGATCACGTCTCAGAGACAGGAACTACTAAAGGCAAACACGAGTGCATATGTATACAGTTTCACATGAAAATCATGCATCTGTTACCAAAAAGAATCAAAAAGGGAAAATTTAGGCAGCAAAATGAAAGATTGTTAATAATTGAGAATAAAACATATAGGAAAAGTAGAGGATAAGGAATTCGGGAAAATCTTTGGTTCTAATTTTTAAGCCATTTTTCATGAGAGATGATAATAGTCCAATTTCCAAAATGCCTTTAAATAAAACATGAACAATTTGACAGAGATAGTGAAGAATATAGTTTATTTAAGGGGAGTCTTAAAGCTATGCCTGGGAATTTTGAAAAGATAAGCCAGAGATTTATTTTTATTAAATTTTGTTAGATTACTGCATCAGTTAGTCCGCTTTCATTTTTCTATTTTGGATGCTTTGTGTTGCGTAATATGTAGGGTGCAGTCACAGGCTGGTTGCAAATGCTTGAGACAGAAATAGGTTTCTTCAGAGGCTGCATTTCAGAGTGCCCCACTGCGAGCCTGTGAAGCAGGGAGCTGGAGCGCTCTCAAGGTCTGTTGCCTGGGATTTGGGTAGAAATGATCCTATCTAGGTGTAAAAATGTCGTCTTGGTCTTTCAGGCAGCTTGAGTTTATAACTGGCCCCTTTACCCCAAGACTTACCAGCCGTCCCCTCCACAAAAGAAAGACGGAGGTAAGTTCAGTTTCACAATAATGGTGCTAGGAGGCAGGCAGTCTGCATGTGAACAGCAGAAAATTAGAAGAATCGAGCAATCCATTTCCATCTCCCCCGACCGCGCACACACACACATTTTCCAGCACCAGTCGGTTAAGGGGAAAAAGGGCGATACCTTTTTAAAAAACGAAAGGCAGTAAGCCATTATTAGCAGGAGCTATATTGAGCATGCTTGCCAGACAGGCAGCAAAGCCGAGCTCCAGTTCCGCCCAGACGTGTGCTTGCCATTTTCATTTTAATCAGCCTGCTCAGGATGGCTGCTGATTCATTTTGCAGGATGTCCCCCGGGAGCCAAGGTTGAAGCCTGAGGCAGGCGAGCTGCTGTTGCATGGATGCAGCACACCACATCACAGGGAGAGGGAAGAAGGGGGAGGAAGAGAAGAGACCTCAACACACATGTTCCAAATTTCAATATGGCTCTCTGAAAAATCCTCCATGAAACCAAGTCCATTCCAGGAAACATAAAGAAAGGAAAAGAAAAGAAAAAATATGTCACATTGTCAACTCATTTTCCAACTACCCTCCCCAACACACACACACGCTTCCACAGAATGGCTTGAAATTCTAGTTTCCTTCATGGTCACTACAAAATGCAATATATATATGTATATATATATATATATATATACATATATATATATATTTTTTTTAACCTGGTAACTAGCTGGGGTGGTATACCTGATTTAGCTGGAGACTTTGATTTGTGGGATTGACAACCTTATTATGCAGTGAGCTTATTATTGATATTATTCTGCTCTCGGTTGCCATGGCCACCTTGTGAGAGACATTCAATTTTCTCTCTTCCATCATCATTATCTATGAGGCCATCTGTTGTGGAAAATGAATTCAGCCTCATTTGCATGACTGATAAGCAATTTTTTTTTTATCTATTTAACAGAAGGTCATATGCCGGGGATTTGGAGCTCGTGAAAAAAAATGTGGAAAAAAAAAAAAAAAGCATATCGAGAGGATGAGTGGGAGTGCGTGCACTCGGGGATGCGTGTAGAAGTAACACAGATCCCTCAGGCCTGCGAGCCTTTCCTGCTGCATTTGTCATCCTGCCCGGGCGACATTTTTTTTTCCCTAAGCTACTGCACACTAAACAGTGAGAGAGCTTTCCCTGCAGCCTTCCTGAAGCCCCCTGATTTTTCACTCATTGTTGGTGGGTGTATTTTAATTTTTTTTATTCCCTGGACTATGGGTTATGATATCAATATTCACTGAAGACAAAAAGCAACCTTTTCTGCATCTCGGTGGTAGGCATATTCCTCATCATCCTTTCAAACTTGTGGTGGAATAGGGTTTTCTTTTCTCTCTCTGGGTTTTGAGCCATCACAGTTATCAAAATTGAGCTTGTCTCGTTGGTGAGTGGTTGTGGTCATGTTGTGAGGTATGTGGTCTTCGTTAGGTTAATTCTGTGGACTTAACGCACAGGGTTTGTTTTACCCTGGTTCAAAGGCTTGGGCTCCAATGCCTATTGTTTGCTCCTTTTAAAAGTTATTTTTATAGTGTGGATGGTGCTGAAATGTTCTGGGGCTAGAGAGTTTGTAATCCACAGAAGTCTCTCTTTAAAGCAAAATGGGTATTAGGTTGCATGCCTTAACCGTGCTGATGTTTATAAAAAAAAAAAAAAAACTTGCTGCATGGACAGTACTTGGATGATATGCGGACACTGAAACAAAAACTTCCCGGAGACTTTGCTGGATTACTGCACGTTACAAATAAAGCAAATGATTTTTACAAAGGCTGTTAAAACATTAGCTATTCTTGATGTGATGTTATATTTGCCTAGTGGTAAGAAAGTTGACTTACATTGTTTGAATTGAGAAACTCAAAGATTTTTAACTATAACTAAATGTTTGAAGTACATAATAATGAAACAGTATTTCATGACAGCAATATGTCTTTTAAAGCAACTTAGATTACTAAACTAAAAGTTCAAACTGCAAACTTTAACTTCAAGGTAGATCAGACAAGGCAATAAATGTTATAAATAAAATAAATATTCATATGATAGCTATTCAAAATATAGAGCACTGATTTTGAATTTATATTAATTTAGCCATAACAATTTTCATACCACTAAAACTATATAATCTATAGAATTTTAAGTTATTTATTTACTTAGAGTCAACAATTTTTTCATAAGAGCTTTTCTGTTTAAGTGTTTGTATATTTTACCGAACAAAATTAACTTCATACACAAAAGCACCCTACTATACCCTTACAGACATAAGGAAGTCTCTCTAATTGTTCAACTTCATAAAAGTTATGTAGTTTTCTAAATGATAACTAAAAGCATGACTCATACAAATAAAAATGTGATTATTTTAAGAATAAAAAAGTGGTTTTGCACAATATTCCTTTTTGAAAAGCAATCCCATTGCATTTCTATAAGTTTTTACCTGTCAGGAACTTTGAATCCAAAGTGTTGATTGTATGTTATACATGCTACTAATGACACATTCTAGGAAAAAGCAAGTTTATGTTTTCTGATTGACTTAAAGGAAAGTGTGTGATTCTATCACCTCAAGTGCAATAAGTCCATTAGTTAAAATTCTCCTTAAAGTTGTACTGTAGTAATAAATTTTCATTATTAAAGACAATAGACCATGGCCTATACATTTGTATAATAGTTCTTTACTTGATGGCACTTTTTAAAACTCTTGCCACAGTACCCTAGACTTCTCATAAACAATAGCACTTGTTATATAATCCTTCCTTTTTTTTAACCAGCCATATTTTTTATATTTTAGCTTGAGTATTAGAGAAATAATTTCATTTTAAACATTAGTTTCACACTTAGAAAGTTCAAAACAACAAAAGCCAAATCATTTATGAAGATTATTTAAAGTGACATCACTTTTCTCAGAGGACTGTAGTGTAAGCATCAGTAATGTGATACCTGGATCTATATTTTAATATGATAGATTATGCTGTTGCCTTTTGATTGGTACATATAGTCTTCAGATTTGTGAAGAAAATTTTCAACTTCTGAGAAACCTAGGAGGTAGCACAGTTGACTTTTTCCCTCCCCCCCAAAAAAAAGTTAATTACCAATCTTGATTGGATTCTTCCTTGCCTCCCTGACATTTGACTGCTGCTAATTCTCTGATTAATCTCATTAATGTGATTATAGTAGGATTTAGAGTTGGCTGCCATTGTTCTGCCGACAGTGCTATTCAGCCTGAGCACTTGCCACCTCCTTCAGTTTTGCTGTGGTTTTTCAAAGGCTGGTTGAGTGAGCTATTGTGAGCAAGGCTTCTCTCTCTTTCCCTTTCAGCACCGGGAGCTGTCCGCTGCTGATAGCAATTACATTCAGCAGTGACTGACTTCCTCCTAGTTTACTGGCAATGTGAAAATGGCTCACTTTCATCACTTTAACGATTGCATTCATTGAGGTAGAAGTAGAAGCAGCCCTTATGGTCACAATTGGATGTTTTGAAGATGGTGGCAGAAAAGATATGCAATCTCTATTTCTTTATTTTACACATAAAATTTTTTCCCTACTTTCCAAATTACCAAACATATGATTTAATTAGAATTAGTTGAATATATGCAATTATGAGTTGAAAAACTGTAAACACTATGTGGACATTCTTTTCTATTGGGAAGTCTTTATGTAATGGAAATTTATGTAATTATTTATAAAATTTCATTTTTGAAAAGATGAGCCAGCATTATCAAGATGAACCAGTAAGGCAGAAAGCATACATGAAACATAAATTTCAACTTCTCTTGGGTTAAACTTTCATCCTCCGGAAAAACTTAGGCCAATTTCATAAATTTGTGTTGGAAGCTGAGATTAAGGTTGAAGGCCTAATAATTTATGATCATGCAGGTGTAGTGTACAAAAATCCCTAAAGGATTATGAGCACATAATTTCCTTTTGGATTATAAAAGTAGTATGAGTCCGATTTTAGGAAAATGTGGGTATTTTTAGAGAATGAGCCTGTTCCTGTATTGCTTTCATTACCCCTTGTATATTTTCCACCTAAATTACTTATGTTTTTACTCTCTTGAAAATGTTTATATTTGATACCTTACTACTGAATATACCCAATTATTTCACTGTCTGATGTTTTGTGTTGTTTTCTATGCCAATTTTCAATACATTAAGGAAAACAAATGAGTTATTTTGCAACTTTAAAGCTTTCTAAAGTTTTTCCTATTTGTTAAAACTGTACTTAAAATTCAAAATTTAGAGTTAATCATCTGATTATTTGTTGATTTGGTTTTAGAAATACATCACATGTGTGATTTAAAAAATCCAATCACTTCTGTGTGAAAAATTCATTTTATTGCCCAAATAGTATTTTCAGAGTCACATGTATAAACCAGATTTCCAATTCTATGTGAGACAGTCTAATTTGAGGGAGAGGTATTGTTTTAAAAAACATACTATATTATCTAAAATACTTTATTTACTTGTACATTTTGGTGGCTACATTTTTAACTTCAAACGACTTAAAATTTTATCTGCTCTTCAATATTTTATATTAAGAAACCTGTTCCATGGAATAAGAGGGACTACAGGATGCTTTTTGATAACAACCACCCTGCCCTGACACTGAAGTGTGGCTGGGCTGGGTGCCCCCTTGAGTCCAGGGCTACAATTTCCAATCAATAACTAGTTTTTAAAATTCATCTAGTACTTTGCCATCAAGTCTACCCTGATGCAAAATCTCAGAACTCTGTCCAGGAAGCAAATGAATGGCAGATTTGGAAAGAGAGATCTTCAAGTTTGCTAAATTCTTCTAATCAAATTACCCATATCATAATTTGATTGCAATAGTGTTATGCATTTTCTTATTTTCAAGTTTTTAAAAGAGCCTTTTTCACGAATGCCTTCTTTTTGTTTTCTTTGAAAAAAACATGTAGCATTCCTTAGAAAGGAATAATAGAGGATAAACTTGAAGAAAAACTTGAATATGATTAACATTTTTCACCAGGATAAGTTTCATTATACTGTATTCTTTACCACAACACTGTACCTGACATTTATCTACACTTATTCCAGACTAAAGAGAAAAGATGCCACAAACTTAAAGAAGAAATATATACATATAATTTTTAAAAATTTATTTTGAAGCAGTAGATGGTAAATCACATCCAAATAGCACGTGTGGCTGACATAAAAAAGATATTTTAAATTGGCATACTCACAAATAGAAATGTTGCATCTAATAACCATAACTTGTACAAGGAATAACATTTAATACTCTACTTTTGTAGTAGTTTATTGTATAATTTGTCTGATGCGAGATTATTTTAAGGCAGCATCTATACACTTTTCCATCAGTGGGCTATATTTCAATGCAACATGGTTTCAGTGTGG
This sequence comes from Tapirus indicus, assembly GCA_031878705.1. NCBI lineage: Eukaryota > Metazoa > Chordata > Mammalia > Perissodactyla > Tapiridae > Tapirus > Tapirus indicus. The sequence goes on along the minus strand of CM062923.1, from coordinate 1,986,273 downwards.
AGTCTGCTTTGTGTCCTGTCTGCTCTCTCCCTCTCTCTCTCTCTCTTTCTCTCTCTCTCCCCTGCCCTTCCTCTCTCTCTCTCTTCTGTCCTCTCTCTCTAACTCTGTCCCTGTTTGTCGCCTTTTGCCTCCCTCTCTTCTCTCTGTGTCTCTTTCACACCTGCATTGTTCAAGCATACACAATGATTTTTCTATGCCTGTTTTCACAATGAAACTGTTTTAAGCTTTGACATCATAATGAGTCCTCAGGGTATCTGTAGAAGTAATCGGAGATGGCAGAGAAAATGTAAGCCAGGTGTTATAAAACTAGAGAGAACGCATAAGTGCTTATTTATTATGTGAAGAAATCCTGATGAGCATTTCTGTATTGGGCTGTTCTATTAGAAAATTTTTCCTAAAATGTATCTCTTTTAAAAGATCTGTACTCCCCATGTGGTGATTATTGGAAAAGGTGGGAGGGGAGGAAAATATTTTAGTTTCAGCGTAAGAGGTATTGTGCTGTGGGAAGACGGAATGGTTCAGGATACTCTCTTAAAGTGTTTCCTGCTCTCAGACTGCAGTGATCTCCAGCAGGGCTGCACGACGAGGGAATGGTAACCTCTGTAGTAACCAGTATGTCTGGTCTCAACACGTCAGGCAAGAGGCTGGGGATTTAGAGGAATCACCCTTGAAAGCTAGAGTAAGGTGTTCTGGGTAACTTCAGACTCGTGTGCCGTCCTCCCCACAGAAACCACAGTCAGCATCGTGTTCTGTGGAAAACCTGCAGTGGTTTATCACTGGTGGTGGTTCTGCCCTGGACCCTCCCGGAGCACAGTGAGCTGACAGCAATGGCACCGGAGGATAGGGGTTGAAATGTATAGGGAAATGCGATCAACACGTGCGATGGTTTCTCCATGGCAGTGATAGCCCTGTATGTATGGAGAAATAGACTGCGGAACACGATTTTGCTTGATGGCCACCGACTCTTCTACAAAAAGGTACCTCTTTCCTTTTCTTTAAAGGTTACATATGATTTGTCTGGTTCTTGCAACTTCCAGCTCTTCAGAATTATTTCACATGATCTCTTAAGTACTCAACAAATAGCTGCTTCCTTGTTTACCTATCTTCAGCTCTTTGATGACAAATTATAACATTTCTTAAAATCGCATAGTTTGGGGTCCAAATGAGCCAACAATGGACTCTTTCTCCCCCAGAGCTACTCCTTCAGTATAACACCACTGTGGGCACCTGCTGTGTCTGCGTGCTGCCTGGAGTTGTTATTAAACAGGAGTCTGTGTATCCAAGGCTGATGTCCAGGAGGAGGGGTGGGAGGTGCTAAGTAGCCTTTATGATTTAATGTGGCCTTTCAAAGTGGCGAGTGTTATAAGAGAGAGGTTTACAGAGAGTGGAATGGTATAGTCGCTGCTGGAGTAAAACATTTATTGCTTGACTCAAGAAGCCATTTATAAAATCAGCACTTTTTTTTTTACAGGAAAAATGCTAATGAAAGTCATATATCCATGTTCCCTCTCATATTTTTGAAATCTTATTTGGTCTTGCCTTTTCCGATGAAACTTTTTTTTTGATTTTTTTTCTTCAAACGATACTGAAAGGTTGATGATGTTTTAACTTTCTTAAAGAAGTAGTTTCATGTCTTTTGTTTTAAAAGAAAATGATAAAAGAAGCTCTTACTGAAACAGAACATAGTGTGGTTGGCAACCTGAAAGAGGTTTTAACAGTCAGTTCGAGTTAACTCTTGTGTACCTGTTCTCTCATTTGAAGAAGTGGCAGGGCAGGTTCTGAAACGTCTTCTTGTTTTGTTTTGACGCTAAGCAGTAGTACCATGTAAAATGTTGTAGGTTCAGCTGACTTTGTGGGGTTTCTTTGGCCACAGCATGCCTTTACCATAACATCAATGATGGGGATATTTTTAGAGATATTGCCTAGCCAGTGGCTGCTAACAGCCTGACTGGTATTTACAGTTCTCATCTATTACATTAAATACGGCACCGCACATGATACACATTCTGCTCTAGAGATTTAGGGGCCTGTGGGTACAATGTAAGAAGCATACAGCGTGCATCCCCAATCTTGTCTGACTGTGTTGCAAGCTTAATAAACAGGAAGGTTAGAAATTACCGGTTTAATCCACAGCTCTAACTTGAAACACATCTAGCTCAGCGTGAAGTTCCCTCCCGCTCTAGGATTTGGGGAGATGGATATGTTTTATAGTGCTTGAAGGATGCAGCCCGAGACAGGGTAAGTCAGCAGTACGCCACTGATTTGTTCTGCTGCGGCGATGTGGTCTCCGAGGGAGCCCGTGCCTGATGCACAGCGCCGGGCAGGGTTTGCAGCCCAGGTCGGTCTGCGGCTGCCTTTCAATGGAGGCTTCACTTCCTCCGCCAGGCAGAGCGCTGCACGCATGCCCGTCTTGCCTGTCGTTTAGTGGTGTCAACTTATTAATTTCCATCTTCGACTTCAGGCCTGTTAGTTTCCCGTCTGAAAGCATTATTACTTTTGTCCATGTGGCAAAATAATTAGCATACAGATGAGAAGTGGCCTCGTGTCTGAGCGCCGATAGAGAGAAGATGTGCAGTGGAAAGTTGATTGGATGAATGGAGAACAAATGGTGGGCGTTCAAAAGCATTAGAAGAGTTTTGTAGTCGTGGAGCAGGTTGGAGAATTTTCTGGGTGAGTCCCTAAGATGGAAGGCCGGGGTGGCTGCTGTGAGAAGGACTGCTTGTCAGACGCTGGCCTCGCTGAAGGAGCCGAGGGGGACTGCAGGCACAGATAATGCATTCGGACTACTTTGTTTTGCGATTCTTCAGGTTTCTCTCTGATATCCCCTCCAGGTAAATATGTCCTGTTCTCCTTGTTGTTTCCAGAGCGTTGGCTCCGCTTCCCAAAGTGGAGCAAAGTTCAACCCCTTATGGTTAGTAACAAAAGAATAGTCATTTGCTGCTGGTTTGGGGTGGTTGCTTCATCCATCTTTCCGTGCATATGTCTGAAGTGAAAATTAACTGTTTACAGATTATTGTTTTCAGAAATTTACAGCAGCCATTATTCAATGTGTTTAATTAATATTTTCTGGAACAATGTATCCAGACCAGTAAAATTAACAAATGTTGTTTCAATGAAAGCCCAGACGTAATTAGTTTTGACTGGTATATATTTTTCCTAGCTGGAAGAAGATTTGAGATAATTTAGCCAGCAACTTACTGGAGATTGTGAAAATTGCACTAAAGTTTCTATTGATCTGGAGAATCTACAGATAGGAAACACAAAAATTAGCACAACCTCTGTTACTTTTAGTTCTTTTCAGAAAAATGGAGACTGTTTTTACAAATCAGTCTTCTGAGTTGAGAACTAAGTATAAAGCCTGCTGGAATCCTAATTTTCTATTGTCATCAGTGGCACACATTTCTTATATAATTCTGTGACTGTGGTACTGCAATATGGGTGTTTTAATATTGAGTTAAATATACTTCCATTTTGGAAAATTCACTGATAAATAGTTCTATTCCATTTTCATAATTCCTACTCTCCTTAAAAGGTAAGGTTTTCATCCTAACTGACCTAATTATCTCATCTACTTTTAAGGTAGAACTTAGGTAAAAATTATTAGCCTTTAATTGTCTTTTTACAGTTTCCTGAATATGTTAGATCACTTAATGATTTTAATTTGTTTTTATTTTTAGGCTTTTTCTTAAAGAGTTGCTTTACTTTAGCTGTCTGCTTTAGACAATGACAGTGATTATTTGACAGAAAATGCAACTTTTTGGAGGGTCATTTCTTCTGTTTAAAAAAACTATGCCTTTCCAAAAAAGAAAAGCAGCTACCTTTAATGAACCTAAACTTCAAACACAAGATATTGGAAAATATATTAACCCTTTGTATGAAGTGTCTGATACTTGGTTTTGATCATTTGCCCCTCGTACTTCAAGTTTCTGAATACTCACATCGAGCTTTTTTTTGGGGGGGATAATAGGTGAATTCTCTATTTTTATATCACTGGATAGTCAATTGTTTTTTCTATTTTATTTTTAAATTTGCTGGTAAGCCAGAATGAGAAAAAAAAAATGAGGGTTTTTTTTAATTTAACCCAAACAGTATTAAATACTAAAATGTTCTCAGATTCGTGAACTGTTACCTAGAGCAAAGTAGCATTTCTATTATTTTTCCATTGCTGTATTTCATTTTAGAGTTGAGCCAAGCTTTCTACGATGAAAATAACTCCTTCCAGTTTTACGATGGGTTATAACTTTCTTGGGGCAAAAAAAAATCAGCATTTATTTTCTAACGTCAACGTGTCCATTTACAAGCAGAAGGGAACACTGGAATGTTACCTACCACGGTGCTTCTTTTATGCCTGGCTGCCTTTCAGAGGAGTAGTCCAGCGTGGTTTTCTTAAGGGCCAAAATTATGTCATATTAGTTTCCACTTGACAGAGTTACTTTATGCCACTATCTGTCACGTTACTGCTCAGCCACTGTTGAGCTGAGAAGGACTTGCCTTCAAAGACAATGAAAGGTCCCAGAGTTAGAAAGATGGTGATGTGTACCTGACTGAAAATGTGATTTATAAGGGAATTTTTAGTTTTTTTAGATTAGCTATAGGTGGAAGATCAACTTTGGAAAGAAAAGCAGCCTTTCATAGCAAATTTTTTAAAGCAATCGATGAGATGCCAAAATTTTGATCTAAAATCAGGCACCCTCTGACTCACTGGGAAGAGTGGTCTGTGGCCAGGAAGTCCTCTATCCTAGGAGGCTTCCTCTGTGCTGTGGAGACTCCAAGGGCCATCCTTTAGTAGGGTTTCCACTGATTGTGAATGAAGATGGATGTAAATATTTTTCTTTCAAAAGGTTATTTGACCTTATTTCTTTAAAACTCTGTACTATAATGTATTCTTGGATACCCAGGAGTACTACAATTAATCTCTTCAATGGTTTTGTGAGTGCATGTATATATGTGTTTTTAAAATGCCGATGTAACAATGTTGTGTACAGGCTGACAATATTTGAGCCATTGGGTCAATACGTGTACCATGTAAACCTGCTTTAGACATGTTTGTGCATCATTAAGATAGTTGAAAGGAACTTTATGACTCAATATTACATACTGACTGCTTTTTACTAAAGTGTGGCTGCTCAGACAGTGCACTCAAACTGCTTTAAAGAAAATTACCTCCAGATTATTGGACATTTGCTTGAGATATTTTCAGGTGTGGAATGTCAGGTTTTCATCTCTAAAATCAAACAACTCCTGGATTAATAATTTATGGGAAAGAGCTCTTTTCAGTACATTGACAAAGATTTTCAGTATAGAATGTCTAGCTCGGACACTGTTTTGAGTGGTATCTTCATGCCGTCATCTCAGCCTACACTCACAGTGTATTTTAATGACACTCAACAGAGTGGTTTTTTAAAAATCAGCATTACCTCTCAATTCCAGGGGCTACCACGTCACTCAATCCCAAAAGGAATGGACAGTTCTTAGGGACTGACTTTAAATTTGGCCCAATCTCCCCTCCCTGGTACATGTATTCCACTAGTCTGTGCCATCTGAACAGAAGCTGAAAGCACAGAGCATTGTCGCCATGGAACAATGCTAGCCAGAATGGTTGTGGAAATAATCAAGTCTGCAGGGCACCCCATAGAGAGCCATCAAATCAGGTCTGCTCTGGAGCTGTCTGCTGGATTGTGAACATTCAGAAATCAATGCTGCATCTGCTAGTGGACCCTCTGGTTCACTGAAACTCCCACCTGCCTAATGCATCTGGGCAAGAGCTTTTCAGAAACGAGTTTCCTTCAGGATAAATTTAATATGTCTTGAGGGCCAGGCTCAAGCAAATTGATTCTATCTCTGCACCAGGAAAACTCATAAACATCTGTAAGAACACAGATTTTCAACAACCCCAGGGTTAGGCGATGCTATTTTGTGAAATATCCCAAGCCTACTCCCTTCATACCTCATGCCAGCATGGCATTTTTTAATTAGGAAGTTGATTAGAAAGGGCACGGTAGACCATGGATGTATGGTCCTTTGGCATCCATCCAGCTGTTTGTTGTCTGGGTTGTGGAAAGTATTGCTCATCACCAGTTGCAGGAAAGAGGGGAAATCATTACTAGTCTAAGGGGTGGCAAGAATGAAATTGTCCTGGTGTATGTGCTAATGGCAGTTGGTTGTAGCTCCATCCATATAAGCCTTTGCTGCAGGCAGACTGGCTGGCTTCCTTCAGGAAACAGCCATCACTTGCACTTTGGGCACATAGAGCAGCTGGACGTATCACACTGAGAAGTTCTGGGCTTCTGATTCCTCAGTGGTCAATGCTGTAGGTCATAATTATTTATGTTTTCTGGATTCAAGTCTATGTTGGCTTCATATCCTGTAGTTTGGGGTTAACAGTGGTAGTTGCTGAATAGTGCTGTTTATCTTCAAGAGTAACTGGTTTTCTTTTTTTCTAAAGGAAATTCCTTTCTTCCCTGGCTCTTTCTTAAGGCTTTTGGAGTATATTTTCAAAGGAAAAAAATTTTATGCCTAATTGTAGTGCTCCTATGGCCAATGTGGTGTGAATAAGTGCCATATTATGAATTCAACCCTGCCCACCCTCACATTGTATGGGCGATTTTCCAAACCCAAGTGTACCAAAGAAGTAGAAAAAGACACCCACCGGTGAGCTTTGACAAACTGCTGACACTGAGCCCACCCGTGTCTAGGACAGACATTTAACTCAAGGTTCAAGATCAGGGGAACATGTCTTCCCTGTGAGAATTTCAGCTGCTGGGGTGGCAATTCTCTCTTTTGTTCTCCTTCCGTCGGACTGTGTTTGCAAATTTATTAATTCTGTTTAGATGCTGCATTTTAGAAGAGTTTAGTAACAGCCTAGCTGGAGCCAGTAACAGTGATGAGCAGCCTAGGGGCTCCCTCTGCATCTTCTCCTGTAAGAAAAAAATATCAAAGTCAGTGCTGAAAATTAAAGGTTTGGCTCCTTAAACTCAGCTCCTCCTTCATTCTTAGCAGGTTAACTGAACAATTCCTACAACATGCGTGTCGTGAGCACCTACCATGTGCAGAGCCAAAAGAGATAGGACTCGCTAAGATAAAATTCTGACCCACGTTGAGTCAGGGCGTGTGTGTGTGCGTGCATATAAATATAAAAGTATATAAATAGCTAATATGTTATATATTATACATGTATAACATGTTCTACAGTACATAGAACATATGTAACGTGCTGTATATTATATATTTAAATTATAGTTATATATTATATTTAAATATATACTTATTTTAAAATATATATATTTTAAAGGGTAAATCACAAATAAAGGGTAATCACAAATTCCTCTAGATCTACTTTTTCTTGAATACATTTTGAAGTAGATTAAGCCGTTTTTCTGACTTACTAAGAGCAGGGCTAACACTGGTGTCCCTTTGTTGGATGATTAATGCTTCAGGGATCCAGGTGATCATTCTGAAAGTTAGCTGACAATTGCAGAGCATTGTATAATCATATTTCTCTACTTAATTAAATATATGGTTTGGGTTTATCACTTTCTTTTTAAATCTAGAGCTAGAAATTCCCACCCTGTGAGGGTTCTGGATGGTTGCTCCTCATTCATCATGGTTTCTGTACGTATATTGGTCGTCACCTTATGGTATACAGAGTTGCAACTGAAACAAGTCTTTGCTTACCCGAGAATGCATGAAACAGTAAACAAAATACTATTCTGAGGAAAGAGTGTTGGTAAATGTCAGGTGTCTGTTTTGCAATTTCTGAGCATTTCAAAGCTGCTGATCCCAGAGATCAACCACAGAACATTTGAGACTGGCGTGGTTAAGCCCTAGATTACCGACTGAGGGCCAGCCTCCCAAGCAAACAGGAAGATCGCGAGTCCTGCTCACTCACCTCTGACTTCGGTCTATAACGTCAGTGGTCACCCTCGCGGCAGTGTGCTAAAGGGGCAGCAGCTTGGTCATCCACAGGCTCAGCATTGGCTGAAGAGGCACCCGAAGGCAGAGGAAAGGAGAATTCAAATTAGAAACTGGCCATGCATTTCAGACCATTCAGATGACTCTGCCACGTTGCCATTGAGTCAGACCTGACTGAAGACACCTACCTATTCAGAGTTAAGAATTTTGCTGTTAAATCCTGTAAAAGAAAAGTTAGATTAGAATTAGCATTTTATATTTGCTCAGAGTCTGGAAATTTAAGTAGCTCACACATCAAAAAACTGCATGTCTTTGCTTAAAAACGGAAGTCTGAGATTACATGAAGTGAGAAGTACTGGTTTGTGCTAGATACTAATACATAACAGGAAAGAAAGTCTTAATTTGCTCAGGTAAATTTCAGACTAATTTATTACTTGCTGTTTGGTTAATAACATGGTACGTTTGGTGTGAATTAACACTTGAAATTTTCCACACAATTTGTGTTATGAATTTACCAATATCTTTTGCAGTTCTTTTAATGGAGGTGGTTTGACTCCCCAAATGTTTTTAGCTCATATGCTGTTACTGGGATTTGGTTAGCTCAAAAACAATACTTTTCCCTAAGAGACCCACACCCATAGTGCAAGCCAAGATACGTAGTGTCTGTTCTCTAGGGACAAGTTAACACACCTGTTTACAAATGGGCTGAGCCACCTGTTCATCTAGTTTTAAAGTTAATGACCAAAACAGTCTCTGCTCAAAGAGGTCAGTATTCTGGGGAAGATGATCAAATTTGTGGGGTTAGAGGTGACTCCTCATTTTTAATATATAACATTTCGTGTATATTAAATTTTGGATAAGCTAGAAAATATACTCAGCCTGTGATAAATATTCCCAATCGTGCCTACCAATAATCCAGGGCTTAATGCAGAATTTGTGTAAGGAGTAGCATGGACAATGATTTTTTATATTTGGTGCTTTACATCTTCAAAATCCAATGTGTGCAAATTGAATAATTTGTTTTAGCTTCAAAGGTGTTACTGAAGTGTGAAGGATGATGATTGGGCACCAGCCTTGGAACATTCAATACAGTATCTCTACACTTCTCACCCTCCCTCCAATGTGACTATTTCTTGCCCTTCTTTACACTTCGATCCTCCTTGACCGAGGAACGTGCCCATATGGCGCCATTGACTCTAGGTTTTCAGTTTGCATCAGCATCCCTACTTGCTCCTGCTCCTGGATTTTCGGTTAACTAGGGGCAGGAGCAGGAGGACCACTAATGAATCCCTGTACTGATTTTTGGGGACTCTTCCAGAGTCAGAACCACTCTGCCTGATTTGGTTATATCAGTTAAATTGTACAAGTGCTGCAAGTTTCTGAGTAATTCTCCAACATATTAAAAATGACTAGTGACACTGGGAAACGTTTATTTCTCATTAACTTCTTGGAGGGGATTTTCACCTATATTATGTTTTATTTTTTCCTTTATTTTCTTTTTTATTTGCCATCCATAGCTAACCCAAACAGTGACAGAGAGCCCATGTGAAAGAAGCACCTTCATCTTAGTTCAGCTCTCCTTATATTTTGGGGATGATTTTGAACAAGTCCTTTCAGCTTTCCATGTCTCAGTATCCTTGCTTAAAATGAGGGAGTTGACCTCTATAATTTCTCAGCTCCTTCACAGTTCTAACACTATATGACTCAGCATCTGCCATCCTCATGCAGGGCCTACTCCGCACAGGTGCTACTGTGTAATGGTGGGGCTTCCGGCTGCTGGCGGAGCCCCTGCCAGAGGGAAGCACCTCCTGCTCCTTGTTTGGGATTGTTTGGAAGAAAAGAGCAGAGAGCAATCCTAACACCAACAGCCTGGAGAATTTAGAGGATGTGCTGTTTTTGACTGATGGGTCTAATCCAGGATTACTAAGGTCAGCTGAGTTGATATGGAATTCATCTAATCAAAGGCTTCTTGGTCATGTAGAAAAATCTCTGGACCATGTGTGAAACTCAAACATGTAGCTGGAAGCTAGCTTTCTCTTAAGTTCCTTTCTCTCTTGATTTTATCTATGTTGTGACTGTGATTTTATTTTACTTTAGGTAAGTATTCTATTGTGGCAACTATAGTGGGTGAGGAGTCCTGATAGAATTCACAAACATGTACATGTGCGATGGCTCTGTTGTTCCTGCTCTGTTCCTCTTGACCCAGTGTGATTGCAGTGGATCTTCTTCACCTGTCGTGATGGAGGCAAATAAAGTGTATGTAATTAGTATCTCTAGGCTCGATGCTTAAAGAAACAGCCCCGTTGGTTTTATGTCTCATCTTCCTCTTCAGGAAGCAGTGTCTAGATAGTAGTAAGAGCCAGGATGTGACAGGTTAATAGGAACATATTTTTAATAGCTAAAATGTGTTATACAATTCGTGTCCTACTTCCAGTAGCCCAAAGCACCCCAAATCACAAACAAGATCTTGTGGGTACAAATGAACACTAAGTTTTTACCATGGTAGCCAATGGTATGAGCTCTTCACCCATTCAAAAGAGTGAGCTGAATATTGTCCTCAAATATCCCGGTGTAGTGGGGAAGAAGGTGAAGCCCATCATGGGGAAGGGAGCTCAGAGAAATCAAGCCGACGGGTGAGGTCAGACAACTCTCTCCATGCTCACCCGAAACTGAGACTCTCCCTCTGAGTCACAGAGGCCTGTCCAGATTGCTCTTACCAGGAAGGCTCCTTTGGGAAAATTAAATGAAGATATGTTTCCTTTAACAAAACAATCTACTCTCTCAAGAGCTCAAAACACCAAGTGCAGAACTTTCAAGTATGGAAATACTTCTCACACCAGAAGAAATAAAAGAAAAGTAACAGTATCTGCATGCATGTGGGATAAAAGGGGTAGGAAGAGAGGTGAAAAAATGGAAGGTGCAGGGAGAAAGAGATTAAAAAGAGAAAAAGTCAGACAATAGAGATATGCTTAAGACATATAATTTGGCTATTTCCAGTTCTAATTTAAAGTGGGATGCTGTAAAGATGGACCAACTTTTAAAGTCGTATTTTTGGAAGATCAAAAGTTCAGCAATATATATGTGTACTTTTTTGGTGAGGAAGATTAGCCCTGATCTAACCTCTGTTGCCAATCCTCATCTTTTTGCTGAAGAAGATTGACCCTGGGCTAACATCTGCACCCATCTTCCTCTATTTTATGTGGGATGCCCACCACAGTATGGCTTGATGAGAGGTGCATAGGTCCGCCCCCAGGATTCGAACCTGCAAACCCTGTGCCACCAAAGCAGAGCGTGTGAACTTAACCACTACTTCACCAGGCTGGCCCCCAAAGTTCAGTAATATTAAGTGACAAGTACCTTCATTCTCCTTCATACAAATCCAAGCTTTTTACATACTATATTGAGAAACTAATGATAATAAACTGTCAGGAAAGCACCATGATAACAATAAAAACAACTAATATTTAGTTAACAGATGCGCCACACTGAATGCTTTCCTCGTGGATTATGTCATGTGAAGCCCACAAGAATCTATAGGACTGTAGGTACTATTGTTAGCTCCACAATCATGAAAAAGCAAAATAGCACACCCGTTAAAGACTTCAGGTTATTAAAGATATATACTGTTTAAGAAGACAAACTCCAAATGCAAAGCTTTTTATTAAATGAGAATGTAACTGATGATTCTTTGTATCTATCAATTAGTACCTCCTGTGGTAGATGACAATGATTTAAGAAAACCAAACATTTATTTACCAAATGTCCATAGGGTCGAGCATTAAGCTAGGTACGAGGCATAGCCCTTGCCCTTGGGAACTGAAAATCTAGTTGAGAACACAAGATATAAACACAGAAAAGGTTAAACAGCAACAGCCTTAAAACCAAAAATCTCACATGCGACCAAGGCACCAGAAGAAACACTGTGTGCGCTTTGGTGGAGACCACTGTGCGACTGGGCAAAGCACCTGCAATGAGGGTACTGAGTTGCTTGCCATCCTGCAGGGCGGGTGGCCATTGAGAGCTTATACAGGTGGTATTTGGGTTGACTCTTGAAAATGAGCGTAATTTGGACGTGTGGGGGAAAAGAGAAGGCATTCTATATTAATATAAACATAGTAAGTGTAGTAAATGTGATGCTCTGAGTTGTCATTATGGAGTGACATTTGATGGTGTGATTGTCCTTTCTGTTACATTATCTGTGCCCTCTCCATGACGTCTAGTGGTATCTGGAGGTTATACATATAGATAGGTGGGTAGCAGTTCCATTTCATAAACTATCAACAGTTTGCTTTTTTAAAAGTTTTTGAAAATACATGTCATTTCATTCTACGATCTAAATATATGGCAATCTAAAGATTTGTTGTTTTTACTGAATGAGAAACAAAATATTAGACATTTAATCTTGTGGTATTCAAAAATAACTCCGTAAGATTTCTTATAAAACAGTTTAAAAATATTTAAGAAAATAATGGGAATCGTTATTTCATCTTTCCTATGGAAATCTCTCTGTGCAAATAGGGATTTCCCTTTTTTTCACAGAGAGAGGTGTGTTATAGAGATAAATTTATCATGAGCTCTATTACAGATTAAGGGTTGAGCCCCAAAAATGTTTATAAAATTATGTATGAAGATAAATAGGCCATTCAATTCAGGCTTCATTATGTCTTTCAAATTAGTAATGGCTTACTCTTCTATGTTAAGATCAAATGTAAACATGACTCACAGAAGGTATAATATCTCTAAAAGTAAAAATATAAATAATATTTTTCACTTATTTTATTTCAGGATAGGACCAGAACAGGGTTATGAAACCACAGCCTTTGATGCTTCACTACAGTAATGAACATTTCTTCCCCATTCCAAAGTTTCTTTAAGATCCAGAGGGATAACAAGTAGGGTCTTTTCCTATATTGGCTCTATGAGGGAAAGTGTCCAGCCTTCCTCCTTCTTGCACAATTCATAAATTTTTCAAAAAATAATTGTTTCAAACTAATTTATAAACCTAAATCATGCTTGACTAAAGCCTTATTCAGAATGTCAGATTTATTATCTGCTTTGAGATCCCGCTGAAATTAAGCAGGCATTACTTCTACTGAGCTTCAGGCCCTCTCCAGAGAGCTCATCCCAAAATGCCTGCTATGCGCCCCTCCCAGCAGTTAAGACAGCTGGGGTTGGAGAGAGCACATTTAAAGCGCCCGCGGACCGCTGACTGCACTCGATTTCCAAAGTTTCATTTTTATATCACTGAGATTTTCAGAAAGTAATGTGCTGAATTTTGTCAGCTTTGTTTTTTATAAAAACACTGTTACTGTGTCAGGGATACACACACACACACACACACACACACACACACTGCTACTTCCTTCACTCTTTCTTCATTGATAGATTGACGATTGTGAATGTAGAATATGAACCCTTAATACATATATGTTCTGAAAGAAATGTAAAAACGTTAAGTAATTTCTCAAGTTCTAAGTTCATTGCTCTCCATTCTTTCCTTATTCTTCTCAGTGCCCAGGTCACTCACTATCTGTGTTTCCTCTCTTTGTTCATTCTTTTCAAACAATGGTCCCTCAACCATTAGTTACTTTGCCAAGTAGCAAAGAAATGCTCTTCTCTTTCTGCTGTTCTTCTCTGTCTTCCTCCTCCTCCTCTCAGTCACTTCTGACCAGAACCTCCCAACCCCATTTCTCAGTGTCCTATGTGTCCTGACATGCTCCTCCCACAGTGTTTGGCTGAGATGCCCTTGATGCCATGAACATGCTCCCTCCTGCCCTTGGTTAACGGACTACAGGCTGTGTCTCTATCTCTACAGGATCTAAAAATAGCAAGAATGGATAATGGGATGAAAGTATCAAAAAAGCTACTAGTGGCAAAAACCCTTAGTAAACTCAGAAGTGCTATATTCCTGAGGGAGAGAATAAATTGCAGTTCTGTTTCTCAGCGGTCAAGGAGAGAAAGCAGCCTGGTCAGAAACCAAAGGGAGAAGCAGTGGAAAAGTGCACAGTCTGGTACCAAACATAAGTGGGAACAGAATGGGCAAAGGGGGCCGCAAGAGAAGTTTGTCCTACCCTGGGTGATTCTACAGGAATGCAACCCTAGCTCTGGCCCTGGTTCTCTTATTTTCCCATAGATTCCATCCTTTCCTCAAATTCCCTTTCCAAACCTCAGATGGGTAGGGTAGCGTCTCCACCAGTGGTCTGGAACTGCAGTCTCTCCTCCCTGCCATCCATAAATCTGAGCTTGTTTTCACCCAAGCAGCATCATCACACACACAATTAGATCCTGCAGGACTTGTAATTGAGCATTATGATTCATACGCATTACAGGCTAAGACATGAGCTCACCCAAGGCTCTGACTACTGCCAGGAAATGGAGTTGAAATCCCAAACTGCACACCCCATTAATAAATTGAAGCTGTTGCACACGATGTTACTGGTGTTCAGAAAGTTTTTGCTGGGCTGACTTGATTAAGTAATCCCAGGCCGAAGATTCAAGCTGTTTTGTTAGAGTATCCCTGCTCTTGAATCCATTACAACATGGCGACCTAAAGGAGATCTCAACGCCAGAAGCAAAGTAGGCACGTGATATGTGTTTAATTGGACTGTGCTTATTGTGCAGGGACAGAGGGTTTATTATACTTCCCCATTTGTTCCTCCTCCCCATCCAGGAGTCAGACCCAGCAGGAGGAGCGAGGGCGCTGGGGGGCCTGGCCTCCCTTGAGCCCGCACCACTGCAGAGTGTCCATTCACACTGACCACAACCCAAGTGAGGCTGCCAGGCTATGTGACACAGTGGTATTCCCCTCATTCTCTCTTGGTGATCTGATCTGGTACTTCAGTTAACCACAGGAAGGCAGTTCTGGGGCTCTCACTTGCACCCATTTGAGATCCGCTTTATTGTGCATCTCACATCTTGAGATTCCCCTCCGTGTTACATAAGGAGAATTGGAGAGTGTTTATCAGATGAGGCAGAGCAGTAACCTGATCCAGGCTTCTTGCCCACGTCCTTGTCTAGATACATCAGCACAGAATGCACAGGTTGGACACAAACGTGTGATGTAGTCTGGAGGAAACTGCAATGTGGTCGGTGTCTTCGTGCTCACGCTCCGTCAGTTAGGATTGACCATCAGCCTCCTTTTCTGATTCCTGTGTGATCTTGGTTATCAAAATCTTAAGTTCCTCACTTGTCATCTGTAGTCTTGAAATCAGATCCCACTGGCCATATTCAGATCATGGCTCTGGAGGGACCAAGAGTGAAGGCTGGGTGCAGTGAGGTGTTGGTAGGAGCTGTGAGGGGCTGTGAGATGAGATGTCAGCATTTCAGGGTTTAGTGTGGGCATAGTGTGTCCATAGATTGGATGGAGCAGGAAGTTTCTCCTTTCTTCTATTTTTTTATTTGCTTATTTTTGTTTGTTGGCTGTAGGTGGAGGAATTTCACTGAATCCTCTTCCAGCTGAAAGTTATTCATCTGATTATTCTCTCATCCATTCCTTCAGTCACCTCTGTATCATATTAGATGCTGTGGGTTATAAGAAAATGAGTCAGAACTACCCTCTGCTCTTAGAAACTTCATAGACCAATAGAGAAGAAAAAATAAATTTATAAATTTGATACAAGTGGTAAGGAACCATAAATTAAGTGTTATGATTTTCTCAAAGGAGGGAGAGACTATCTCAACAAGACTAGAGTGGGCTAACATGAAAAAGGTAGTCTTTGAGACAATCCTTGAAGGAAGGTAGAATTTCAACAGATAATTATAGGAGAGGGGAAAAATTCAGGCAGGGAAAATAAGGTGAGAAAAGCTTCCAGGAAAGGATGCATGTGGCTGTTTTAGGGGATGGTTCAGAGGCCCTTTGTTGATGGGAGAACAGGGCATTTACAGAGGTGTAGGAGGGAGCAGACTAGAAGCACAGGTAGGGTAGGTCATGGAGAGTCGTGAGTGTCATACTTACAAGAGTCTACACATGACGAGATTATGACTGTGTTCTCCAGATAATGGGAAATTACTGAAGGTTTTTGTGTAGTTGAGTGACAAGGCCAGAGCTATTCTTTGGGATAATTAATCTGGCAGCCAATCAGTGGCTACTTCCTGCCAATTCTGTCTCTAAAATAGCTCTCCCAACTGTTTCATCCCTTCATTTCTGCTACCGCTACTTCAGAGTAGACTGTCATTATCTTTCTCCTTGACTGTTACGGTAGCCTTAAATGCCGCCTCCCCCCGCCACCTCCTCACTCAAACACACACACACACACACACACACACACACACACACACACACATCTACCTATAAATGCATTCTACGTTCTGTTTTTAGATTAATTTTTCCGAAGCACAGCTTTGGCATTTTCATGCTCAAACAGCACCAGGGTCTTCCTATTTCCTACAGAATTAAAAGTAAACTCCTTATTTTACCATTTGAGGTAATTCCCCACCCATTCTCAAGTCTGCCTTTCATCCCTGCACTATCCTAATCAATTTCAAACCATCAGTGCAGTGAAGAACTCGACTCCCCTGTTCACTGTGCACACGTGGTTCACACCATCCCCTCCAACTGCAGTGTCCTTCCCTGGGGTCTGTGCAGACACATCCCGTCCACCCTTCAGAGACCGGTTCACATCACACTTTTCCACAACACTCTTCCTATTCCTTCCAGAGGAAATCCAGTCCTCTTCCCGGGAACCCTTACAGCATTTATTTTTACGGTCCTCATCAGTGCTTACCTCACATTTATAGTTACTTACACAACAGTATAACCTCCCATACGAGGCTATGGTATACTGCTCTTCAAGTGTGTGTGTTCCAGTCCAGACATTGGACGTGGTTGGTACTCGGTAACTCTCTGTTGATGTGAAGAGAGACTGGTGGGGAGAGATTGAGTGTGACACCCTCTCTATGGCTGTTGCAGTGACCAATACACCATCTTTTGCAGGGATCTTGCAGGTCCCAGATTTTCCACCCTGAGTCAATGTGAAGTCATTTATCCCAAGAGTGGTGGTCACTTCATTTTGGCCTGTGTTCTGCCATGTACCTCAATATTTGGAAATAGGTGTGTTGTCATTGCATGGAAAGCAGTTCACAAGGTGCTTCGGACATTTGAATGAATGCACGTGTCCTGACTGTTTTCCCAAATCACTGGGGACTTCCTGTAAAGATGATGTTGCACCTAAACTGCCTGAATAAAAATTTCATAAGTCAGATGTCCAGACTCCTGTTTAAAAACCTTAGCCTTCCACACATTTTATTTTTCTTCATCTACTTATGTGATAAGTGTGTTCTATCTCATTCGACCCTTTGATACCACTTAAAAAATAAATAGTTGTGTATCTGCCACTTGAGTTCAAGCAACTGAGAAGGACCCTTGAAAGCTCAGACTCCTAGGGCTTATTCACAGCAATTGGAGTTGGTGCTGGGAGGGAAGTTGCATTGAACTCCTGGAAAGGGAAAGTTTTCTCTTTTCCTCAGTCTGTCCTCGCACCAGGGCAGGAGCTAGAAGGAAGCAAGGATGAGTGTCAGGCACAGACGTTCAGGAGGCACACACTCTCAGACAGAAAGTCACAGGGCTGAGAAGCCTTTGACCTCCTCTTGTCCAGGCTCAGAAGAGTCACCATGCTGATTCTGAAAAGAAGAGGGCCACTGAAGTTAAGTGGGACAGATGGACACTCGGCCCCAAAGAAGACATCATCGAGAAATAGACATTTGACATCTTGACTACCTCTGTCTACAACAGCGATCTTAAGACAGAACAGTCTCAGTGAAGTGCCTGCTCCTACAGCAATGACGAATCCGCATGTTTTATGATCATTTCAAAAACTGAAAATTATTTTAGCAATTTAATCAATATGGCTATGCTGGATTAAACCTATTCAGGGAAAATAGGTATTTAGACATTATACTTCATTTCTGTGTATTTTAAACCAAAAGTTGGCTTAAGGGATCCATTTTAGCCTTTTAACACAGGAATGAATAGAATCAGTGTGGTCCAGTAAAATGATTTGTGCACTGTAACATATTCTTTGCACACTCTGCCTGTAATTTCTAACTGGAATTTGCAATTTCCTTTTTATTGACTGTCTGGACTCTGCTTAAGTGGTGATGGCTTTGTAGACTGTGCAAGAGTTTGTAGGGGATGTAGATATGTAACCTTCATAATCAATTTTACCTCATCTCGAAAGCAAGTCTAAACTCCCAATGTCACGGAATAAACTTTGCCAAGCCTCTTAGACCACCGGTGATACAGGTACAAAGAAGTAACTTGCTCTGTGAAACTTCTTCACCAGGAATGAGCTGAAAGGATTAAAAGATTTAAAAAGAAAAGAAAAAAAAGGAACCTCGTGCTTATTATTAAATAAGTAAAGAGGATGAGGAAGATCATTAGTACAAAAAGCACAAATGAGACATTGGGTGTGGACCATGGAGGAGTGAGATTTGAGTCGCCCTCCTCTTTCCAGACCAGGTCCTATTGCCTCTCGTCTGTGTACCTACACCATCCCTTAGGGACCTGTGTCTCCTCCTACGCCAGTAGCTGGTACCATCTATTCCAGTCACCTGCCAGTGTTTGAGTCACCTAACTATTCAAGTTACTTATTAATGAATGTATTCATTTCCTACCCAAAACTAGATTGTACCTCCTTGAGAATGTGCATTGTGCCTTAAGTGTATTAATTTCCACCTTATGGATTTTCCAGTTCCTTACACACATAAAAGGTATTCAGTATATACTTGATTGATTATTAGACTGATTCAGGATATAAATAGCACATATTGTTAATATTTTGTTATTCTAATATGGCTACACATCTTAGTTTACCTTCTGGTATCTTTTTTGTTTCCTGCTTCTACATAATCCCAATTCAAATTTTTGTTCTTGGACAAAAAAAAGTGTTCAAAAGACACTGCAAATGAGAAATATGAAACAAGGAGACCTGGATTGTTGATACCTGCCTGTAGCCAGGGTGACAGCGTGTGAGTTGGGACACTGGTGTGGCTCATGGTGATATGTTCCCTCTGTGGGCAGCAGCACTCAGGGAAGGTTCTTGAGAGGGTATCTTGTTTCCTACCTTGTTCTCCTGAGAAGAAATGTAGCAAATATCATTTTTGTTGGTGATGGTGTTTGTTATTCACACAGCCATGAACTGGGGGCATTTTCAGGCAAGCTGACTTTGTTTTGGTTTGGTTTGGTTTTTAAAGTCTTCTCTGGGTCTCCAGGGTGAATAAGTTGCTCTCGACACGGAATCCTGTAGGATACACGTGAGTCTCCAATGTGACCTGTTGAGAACTGTCCCAACACCGTCCATATACCATGCAAGTGCATTCCTCCAGCTGAAATAAGTCTGTGGGCCAGCTTACTGACAGCTCAGGGGAAGGGATCCCTCACCCCAACACAAGCCTAACTAAAGGGTGGTGATATTCCTTAAGAAACAGTAACATTTGATTTTCAGGTTTTGACTACATAGCTCTTTAACACATTTTGGTAAATGAAAGTTAGTTGACAGGAATTTACTGAGATCCTAGTCTGTACAAGGATGGTGCTGGGTGCCCTAAGGACATGACCACAGTGAATTTGAAGAAAACGTGCCCTCGTGAAAGAAGGACTTCCAGACTTTACCCCAAAGTGTAAACTGAGCCGTCGACTATTGCTGTTCTAGCTTTATGTTGTCTACTTTTTCGACAAACAACCGTATATCTGACATTATATCTCCACCTAAAAAACAGAACATAACATAAAGATATTATGTTTTTCAAGTTTTTTGGAAGGATAAAATAAGATAATGTTTATGAAATGTGAAAGAGGTTTCACAAACTCTATTATTATGATGATGACGATTTTTTGTTTTTTTGGGTTTTTTTTTTTTTTTTTTGCTGAGGAAGATTTGCCCTGAGCTAACATCTGTGCCAGTCTTCTTCTACTTCACATGTGGGTCACTGCCACAGCATGGCTGAACAGAAGTGTAGGTCCACGCCCAGTATCCAAACCCAGGCCACCTAAGAAGAATGTGCTAAACTTAACCGGCTGTGGGGCTGGTCCCTCTTTTAAACTTTTTTTATCATTTTTAACCTAGAATTGAGGATTGGGCCTGATTGCTCACTCTCTGGCAAATAGTAGATCCTGAGTAAATGTAAGTTGAATAATTTATTGAATGAATAAAAACAAGATACGTACTTACCCTAAATTATAATCAGTGCTGATTACAATTGAGGAATATCCATGAACAGCCCCCCAAAGTCAGAAGAGTTTTTGCTTTTGCATTAAAACAAAAATACTATTCTTTCAAGGAGTCAACTGGCCCCTCTCTCAAGGACTTTGTTCATACATCAGGTAATTATTGCCTATTACCATGTCTATTATGTAATTAATAATTTTGGTTTTAGCAAAGTGTTGGATGAGACAAAAGAGCCCATTTAAATTCATTAAGAGTTATAAGAATTTGATCAGATTTTTACTTTTTTATTCAATCCCAGCCATTTGAGCACACAAAGCTGTCTGTCTTTCTAGGGACGGAAAGAAGTCATTGTTCGCTGTAAGCAGACATCAGCTACGGGAATGTGCATAAATCAGCATAGTTAGTGGCAGGCATAGTCATCGCGATTTGACATCTCAGTCAAGTTTGTCTTGAAGTCTGGCAAAAATAGAAGCACAGCAAGCCCTCCCCCTCACCATTTCAAAGGAGAAGTGGTCCCGTGTTTCCAAAGTTCACCTTATACAGACGAACAAACTCACATGAAGGAACAAACCGAGAACGTGTCTGTGCTTGTTTTTATCAATTTGTACAAAATATTCTGAATATTTAGACAACACTTCCTGACTAATAAGTTCGTTAATCACTCGTTTATTCGGTCTACTAAAGTTTCAACCTCAAGTCTGGCTGAGTACCTGTGTGCACAATAAGCTTCTGTGTCAATATTCTGCCATGTTTGGTATTTGTGGAAATGATGGTGTATCAGTTTATTTTCCCCCATTTTTCTGTGTGTCTTCTGCAGGAGTTGTGAAATGTGCTTGTAGTAACGTACTTTAAAGGTAGCTGATAGAGTAGTGTTAACCTCTCATGGATACAGATGTTGGAGTAGACAGAGGGCCGTTTGTGAGCCTGACCCTCCTTTATAACACGTCAAAGCATTTTTTTCTTTATTTTTGCATCAACAGGATGTAGCTCAGAGCCTGGCACATAGACATTTAAGCTTTTTTGTTTGATCACATTCACATGAACTGAATATTTACCACCGTGGTAGGTCTACGTGATAATTCCATATTTAACTTTCAATTAAAGGAAAATTTATAATGACTGTATTCAACAATCCCTCCATTTTCTTATTCTCTGCTCTAACCAGGTGCTGAGAGCAGAACCTAGCAAAGAGTAGGGCTGAAAAATGTGAGCTGAATATTTGCTAACAAAATGATGAACAAATAAATTTGTCTGCCTACATATGTGAAATGGGACATATTAGAGTTCAAAAGGAATTTTCAATATGTCTATTTCAAATAAAGTTTCCTTGTGTAGAGACAAAATGAGACAAAGGGAGAGGAAAAAAGACAGTCATGGGCCGGCAGAGACTGGGTGGCAGAGAGAAAAGGGAAAGGCAAGTGAGTTGAGGTGCAGATCCGAACGGAGGGCAGTAGAGGACAGACAGGCCTGATGCGGAGACGAGGGCTGGGCAAGCTCCACAAGCTGTTAGTGATGGACTAAGGCAACGCAGGTGCCCCGTTGCCTTAACACAGCCTGGAGGAGACTCGAGGTCTGATGCAGTCTCACCGCTGTGACCAGCTGCTCTTCCAGGAGAGGGGGAGAAGAGCAGATGTCATGGGGAAATGAGGGCGTGACTTTGTGAGCAGTCATGGGGCAGAAGGTGGGCCAGGCTCTGAGTGCCATGCAGATCCGCAGAGACGTGGGACCACTCTGGGCTGCTCTGTGAGTAAAACCAGCTCCCGGATGGTGGACTCTCCTAAGAATAATTGCACATATTTGAGACGTCCGACTCCCCTCCTCCCCTTCCCCAGCAGCGGTTAGACAACTCGGAATGTACAGTTGGCAAGACTCTGTTTAAGCGTCACCTCACTGAGAAATGAATGCTTTACTGTTATTGGGAAAGAGGTGCTTCATTTATGGGATGTTGTTCGAGCAGGGAGAACATGACTACGTAACTCACTTGGAGAATGAGATGCAAAGAAAAAGATTTGTGCAATGTCTTGTTTTTTTGGGCTCTGACAGGATTGGTTCATGGACAATCCCGTATTAGCTAAAACTGATACCAATGTGAGAGTTGACTATTAGAAATAATATACTGTGCTGCTTCAGCAATTACTTATGAAACAAAGAAATTAGGAATATTTAGATTACATGGTCATGTCAAATGCTCTATAATAAATAATAGGAATTCCAGAGGCAATCAGAAGTTAAATATCTATCTCACACATAAACAATTTTGTGTGTTTTATATATTTATTTGAATATTTGAAACATACCATATCAATTGTACTCCCACTAACTTGCTGTACACTAAGTTGTTATACACAAAGAAGAAACATTCCCATAAAGAATTTAAATTTCTGAGTTTACTTAATCCTCTTTCATGTTGTTCCCTGATATGAAACCATACTGATCATTCTAGTGTTTCATAATAATAAACTGACTTCGGGCCAGGTTAAACGGCTTGGGAATCACTCCAAAGTCATTGACGTACCAAACAGTATTGATTTTTTTCCTTTGCTTTAACGTTAATTAAAAGGATACAATACATCAGCAAGCTGGTGGCAAGTCATCTAGAGCCAAAATATGATTCAAAAATCTGACAAGTGAAAGATGGTGACGTCGTGGAAAAAGGTTGTGATGGGATTGGACATTTCAAAAAACATCTTGAATGAATTTCTCTTCTGGTCTATGTGTATGGGAGACTCTGTCAGTTTTAAATGGGTAGATGAGTCAGCAGTAGACCGAGCTAAAGAAAAACAGATCATTAACTACCTGGATGTTGACGTGTCCAATTTCATTAATGATGATGCTTCCATTTGAAAGAAAGAAATCCAGTAGTATATTGCTTAGTTAATAAGCACTGAGAAATACAGTGAGCACAGTACAGCATTTTTCCCGTGGCCGTGTCTTGAAGGAAATGGCAAACCTCCCTTTTTCCCATGCAGACCGCAGGCACTGCCTCCTCCATCCCCATCCCTTCCACTTGAGGTCTGGAGCTGATTGGTGGACACTCACGCTTCCAGATCACAGACATAGCCTCCGTCCCCAGGGCCAGCTCAGACTGGAGTCCTGACTGACAAGGCACAGACTAAGGTCTCCTCCCACCCTGACAAGTGGTCCCTCTTGGTGACAAGTGGGTGGAGAGGCATTGTAAGAAGATGGCTGTGTCTGTAGCCTGGTGGAGCCACGATTTCCACAGTCCATGGCTACTCTACCTCAGGAAGACCTGCTGTGTCACATCCTTGGAGAGGAACCCAGTGCTTTCTGTTTCTTGAACAAACCACTCCCCTTTTCAGTAAACACAGAGTTATGACCAGAGTGAGAGAGTGTCCCCAGCACTGCACACAAGCAGACAATTCGCTCAGACTTCAGTGGGAGGGAGCTGCACAGGAGAAAGTGCTGTCCTGTGAATCTGAGTGTTAAGACCATAGGATGCTGCAACTGATGAGGGGACCCTCGTAAATACTCCTGTTTGCCTGCATACCGATTGCATTATTTTACCACTCCTACAGCTAAGATTTTTCATATTAATAACTGAATCTAAGGTATTTATTTTTAAAACACAGAGGAGTATTTATCACATTAAGGATTTTGGCTCTTTTTTTTTTTTTTTAAGAAAAGCCTTTAATTTGAATGAAAGGTCACAAAACTTTGTACTATGATGGTCTGTTTCTTAACTGCAGCTAGCAAATTACTACTGAAAAGCCATTCTTTAAATTAAAACCTATGTCCTTCTTGAGGGTTTCTGGCAAATCCCATCCCAGAAGGAATGTTTACACTTGAGCTGCATTGAGTGATTTCACATCTAATTGTTCACTTAGGTTTTCACTGTTTTTTTACTTCTGTCTTGTCTCCTCAAAGAGAGATGAGGTCTTTGAGCAAAAGATCTAAATTCTCCCAGAATCTCCCATTGTATTTGGTCTTCAGGAGGCGTGTAATAAATAGTTACCAAGAAATGTGTCTGCCAGTTGACTTGGAAGTTGCATGTGTCCGTTTATATTTTAGCTCAGAATTAAAAGCTGGGCTTAATCAAAGATCAATCTGGTCCTCACAGCCCATAATTATTAATTACTAGGACACTTGGGGGACTAAATATGCTGAGAATCTTTTATGGATATTTGCTTCCCATAGTTTCCTTCTAGGTTAACCCAGACTACCCACACTTTCCTCTCAGATCTTCAGGGTAGAACTTCCTGTGAACGTTGAAACTGAAGGGAATGCAAGAAAGAATGAAGTGCACTGAAATGCTTAATGCCTCTTTTGGGGGTGGGTGCCGGGTAGTAGAACAGGTTTTTCTGCTTTTTGGGTTTTTTCCATTGTGGTAAGAACACTCAACATGAGATTATCCTCTTAAACTTTTCAGTACACAATAGATTATTGTTAACTATAGGAACGATGTTGTACAGAAAATCTCTAGAATTTATTCATCTTGCATAGCTGAAACTTATGAACAGCAACGCCCCATTTCCCCAGCCCCTGGCAACCACCATTCTACTCTGTTTCTGAGAGTTTGACTATTTTAGATATTTCATTTAAGTGGAATCATGCAGTATTTGTCTTTCTGTGTGTGGCTTATTTCACTTAGCAGAATATCCTCCAGTGTCATCTAGGTTGTCACAGTAGCAGGCTCTCCTTTTGTAAGGCTGAATAATATTCATATATATATATATATATATATATCACATTGTATTTATCCCTGGGCATTGATGCTGTTTTTATATCTTGGATGTTGTGGCTACTGAAGCAATGAGCACAGGAGTGCAGATGTCTCTTTGAGATCATGATTTTAATTATTATGGATAAATACCCAGAAGTGGAATTGCAGGATCATATAGTACTCCTATTTTTAATTTTTTGAGGAACATCTATACTGTTTTCCATAGTGGCTGCTCCAACTTACATCCAACCAGCAGTGCACAGGGGTTTTGATTTCTCCACATCATCGCCAACACGTTAGTTCTTGTCTTTTTGATAATGGCCATCCTGACAAATGTGAGGTGACATCTCGTTGTGGTTTTAATTTGCACTTCCGTGATGATTAGTGATGTTGAGCATCTTTTCAGGTACCTATTGCCCATATCTTCTTTGGAGAAATGTCCGTCAAGTTCTTTGTCCATTTTTTAATTGAGTTATTTGGTTTTTTACTGTTGAGTTGTAGGAGTTCCATATGTATTTTGGAAATTAACTCTCTATCAGATCTATGGTTCGTAAATGTTTCCCCCACTCTGTAAGTTGTCTTTTCACTCTGATTGTTTCCTTTGATGTGCAGAAGTCTTTTAGTTTGACGTAGCCCCACTTTTCTACTTTTGCTTTTGTTGCTTACTATTGTTAAAACGTCCTTACTACGCGAAACAATCTAAAGATTTAATGCAACCTCTATCAAAATTCCAATGGCATTTTTTACAGAAATAGAACAATTTTAAAATTCATATCAAAGCACAAAATACCCCAGATAGCTAAAGCAATCTTGAGAAAGAAGAACACCATGATACTTCCTGATTTAAAAACATATTAAAAGCTACAGTAATTTAAACAGTTTAGTACTGGCATAAAGACAGATATATAGACCAGTGGGACAGAATAGAGAGCCCAGGAAAAACGTGGGCATATACGGTCAACTGATTTTGACAAGGAGGACAAGAACACACCGTGGGGAAAAGAACAGTCTCTTCAATAAACGGTGTTGGGAATACTGGATAGCCACATGCAAAAGAAATGAAATTGGACCCTTATCTTACAGTATACACAAAATCAACTCAAAATAGATTAAAGACTGAAACTTAAGGCCTGAAACTGTAAAACGCCTAGGAAAAAATGGGAAAAAGCTTCATGACATTGGTCTTGGCAATGATTTCTCAGAGTAGCTTTGCTTGACTAGAAGTTAGGCTCATTTTTCTTACCTTAGATGGCTCCTAAAGGCATTTTCTTTATTTTTCTGGCCTTCCTCCCTCACTGGGAAAGTGCTTGCATGGTAACAGGGAGGCGGAGGAGGACAACATTTTATTCTGTATAAAAGAATACATTTGTTCTCCCTGGAGAAATCCCTGAAACCCTCCCTGGAGTGAGTGCCTCTGAGCACATTGAGCAGTGCAGACGGCCGAGGGTGGGGTGGGAGGGGAGAGTGGACGTGAAATTGCCTGAGAGTTACGAATTTTAAAACCTGTCTCTGGGGGAAAATTAATAGGAATGCCGTCACCCATCTGCAGAAAACCATGCGTTTCGTGAGAACCTTTTTCACTGATAATGGACAGGTGGACTCTGCCGGGTGGCCAGATGCCATGGCATGCCTGGGAAGGGCCTGACTGGATTACACCTGCCGTCCAGGTGCCCCATCCACTTTAACTTCTGTCCCAAAAAAGGCACCCAGTTGTGCCATCCCATTGGTACTGCTGTTCAAATACAAATTTCAAGATGCTTCAGACAAGCTGAGCAGGAAACGATGACTCAGAAGGCATTTCTAGGACACGGGGGCTTGTGCTACTTCGCTGAGATGCTTTTGAGAAGCAGAGAAGCAGAGAAAAGCCACTGAGCTAACATGCCTTGGTTAAGGCTGTGCGCGTGATGCTTCGCTGAAGTTGCAGGGAGCCTGGGGTTTGTATGTTTCCTGGCCCCCCGAGAAGTGTCCACACTGCGGGTGGTTCCAGCCAGCCCTAAAGGGTCCTCCAGATTGGTAAGAGAAAACCTGAGGGGGAGACCTTGGCTCCCCAGCGCAGGTGCTGCCCTCACTCAAGCAAAGGTGGTTGTTTTCCTGTGCGCCAGGCTGAGCGCTGTGGTCTGAGGAGCCTCGGGCGAGTTACAAGCCCTGCACACACTGACATAGCACGAGGACGCTCCAACCTTTCAATGACCTGCCTGTGAAGAGGGAAAGCTTGTTCCTGATGCCACTGAATTGTAGCTTCCTTTAGACTGAGGCGAGCCGTGGGCTTTGCTCCTTAATGGAGAAGCACCAAGCTGCACCCTGGGGCTGGGGGACACAGCGCACGGGGGAAAGGCGAGAGCACCTGTCTCCACACTTCTGTCCCCAGGACCGCTGTGCTTTCACACTGAAGGTCCTGCAAGCCTCTTTCTTGCTCCCACTCTCCCCTTCCTTTTCTCCTGCAGGTGATGACAGTAGTGAAACAGCATTTCTAGAAAAAAGAAAATGTCTGTTGAACTGCTGAAATATCAAATTTAAAAAAAAATGTACTATCCATACTCAAAAAAGCACCCCAATATTAATCACAAAGCTTTTTGAAACTTTTTAAACAAAGGGGCAAAAAACTCAAAATGGAAATATTTGTCATGAATCACATCCTTTCTCTTAAAAATAAAAAATTTCATCTAAATGTGCATAGTAACAGTTTACTAAACAGGGCAAGCATTCACTATCGGAGAATTGGTCTCGTCTCCTGAAGAACTCTTTTTCTTCCATTTGTTTTAAAAGACATTGTCTCCTCTCCCCTCTTAAATAGTTTTGTTTTGGGAGCAGTGGCAGGAAGTTTACTTGCATTCTGGTGACTTTTCTATCAAAGTTTTTTAACCACTCAAGGTTCCTTTTGACTAATTCTGGCTTGGCTATAGGCACCTCCTGGAAAAAATAAAATAAAATTGTCTATATTTATCCCACCGGGGTTTTTTAATGTGACTCTGCTCTCGAATTTCTTGTATCTCGAATTTCTGTATATTTAGGTTGCCACCCTTTTGAAATAAACTAATTTTGAGGGCAGAAAGTCTGTCTCTCTGTCTCTGTTTCTGTCTCCAGCTCCGTCTCTCTTTCTATCTGTCTCTGCCCCCACCCCCATCCCCATTTGGCTGATTTCCCTTCCCCCATAATACAAAGCATGGATGCTCTGGGAAAGCCTCTCACAATGGCTGGATGGCAGAAGAAACTATCTAATGTCTGTGGTCTTGCTGCACATAATTTACCAAATGGATGATGTATGGCAGATAATACAGTTTTCAGAATACTTTGTCTTCAAGGTGGATTGTCATCGTCCTGGTAGTCACTGCAGCGTGACTCCAATTCCCTCTGTCTAGAATGTCCTTCTTATCTTCTCATCTGAATCATACTCAGGCTTCAGAGCTCTGCTCCTGACTCCCGCCCAGTCTACGATTTCTCTTTCTGAGTTTATATATACCTACTCCAAAGACCTTAGCACTTAAAATGTCATAGACTCTCTGATAGACAAAGATGTATCATAGATTTCAGATAGTGCAGCATGTCTCCTAATTCAGAAGTTCTCCCTAAAACCTCCCTGGCATGTATCTGTCTGCTGATCCATTGAATAGCTACCATGATGGGGAGATCACTGCCTGAGAGGGAAGGACATCATTTTTAACTGCACGTAACTAGTTCATGTACACTGATTGCTTCTGTACCTGGAACGTTAGCTGCTTGAGGACTGGACTGTATATGTAGATATAGATATGGATATAGGTACAGCTGTAGAGACACAGAGAGAGATCCTGTAACACCCAGCAGAGTGTTGTGCACATGCCACTGTTTTCAACACTTAATAATTGATTTCCTCTACAAGGTAAATGATAAAATGAGCATCAGTTGTACTTGAGTACTAACACATTACATATCTATTCACATTTACATGTGATTTAGATCTGCTCACCTCCCTAATAAAAGGAACAGATTTCAAGTGAAGAATATTGAAAACAATTGGTCTCATTTGTAAAACAGAGATAATCCCTACGCTAAGGGCTGGTCCCTCCCCTTTCCTCTCCTCCACTTACATGTTAGGTGGAGGCACAGTCTCTGTCCTTTGTTCCATGTCTCACAGTGGGCTTTGCTGCGCCTGCTCAGCCTCCACACCACTGTGTAAAGTACGGACGACAAATTCTCCTTTCTGATGATGGTTTGCTGCACTCAAGGCAAAATTCATATGATCTTGGTCTTTGCCAACTCATCCTGCATTCTTTCTAAAAGGAAACTGTTCTCAGATATGCAACGAGGACAACCAGGTGTTTTGTGTTGGTGCCTGACCTGACCTAAGTATATCTCAGGGGCCTCTCATGATTTCAGGGCCCCGTCTTTTGACAAATTGCTTTCTAAGCATGGTCAGGTGACCTAAAAACAACCTGTCAGTTGTCACCATCATCTGTGACCAAGCGCACTTTCCTCTCAGTCTTGTCATCCCCTCATTGCCTGAGGTTTTATACTAATTTAATATTTTACACTGAAAAATGAAGACAGCCAACTAGATGCAGTTGTTCTTTTCTTCTTCAGATATGTATTGCCGCTTCTCTAAGCTAGCCCAGCCAGTGCCCACCGGAAGTGGCCTCCCCAGTGCTGGCTGCTGTTTTCTTTCCAGGCAGCCTGCGGAAGTGCATCCTCAGTGTGCAGGCCAAGGAAAGAGCAGGCTGAGGTTTTGGAGCGCCGTCCATTCCAAAGCCTGCGTTCCTTCCAAAGATCTCGTCCCACATCGTTCCTTTTTGCAGATGCACTTGTAAAATCTGTCCAGATATGCCAGGAGGAGGGCTGGTGTCCGCCGCCTGCCCCTCCAGGCTGGTCCCCTCCCGGGAAGGCCAAGGCTGCCCTGTGGGGTTGCGCTCTCTGACCCAACTCGTTCAGATCGGCACCCTCTCTGACTATTACTTCGTCATGGGTGTGTTTTGTCCCCTTCGGACACCCCCTTGCCTAGAAGCCTTTGTTTTTTAAGCACCATCTTGGTAGCTCTAACAGAAAATGTGGTCCCGTTTCCTGTGTCCACCACGTGGTGCGTGAGCAGTGGCCACATTCACCACTTTGTGCCGTCTGCATATAAGTACCTCCAACCGATTGTGATATCTCTTCCCAAGGAACGCAGTCAGTGTGGGGGAAATGAAATCTCCTCATTTCTGTAATTCCTGGGCTCTAAGGATAGAGCTCTGAAATCTTCAACCTTCCTTTTTTTCTTAGCGTGTGGCAGGCAGCCCTACAAACACACTGGTGTTTTCCTTCTGCTGCTTGGTGTTGTCCCTGTCCTTACTCTCCCTCACAGCCCCTGGACTAGGAAGGGGTGAGCCTCCCCATCCGGGTGAATGCCATGCAGGGCCTGGCATCTGCTCTGACTGTGACGGGGGCTGGGCTCCCTGCCCCCACCGCCTCTGGGACGGCTGCTTCAGAGAACCCATCGCCTCCACCTTCTTGATCTGCCTTTCAAGACTTAGGATCTGGTCTGTGAGCAGGATTTGCAAATGAAACGGGAATATGCAAGAGAGAGGAAAATGTTCTTTTGTAGCATATGTTTCAGTGAAAAGAATGTGCCCTGTTCCCTTGTCTCTCGCTGACTTTCACACCTTTGTTCTCCATCTTCTCTATTGCGTGCCTGCTCCCAAATTTCTTCTTGATTGTTTTGCTTACAGACATGGGGTTAAAGTAAGAAGTGTTAGTCAGGGAGACTAGTTGGTTGGATATTATTTATCCAATACACCTGATTCAGTGAAGGCAGACTTTCTTGTGACACGTGAATGCTGAACCACTTTGTAACTTTTCAAAATCACAGATATAAACTTTGCTGTTCATATGACTTGAGCACAGGGCTGAATGTGGCACCCGAGGCTGGGACCACAGGGGCCCCGAGTGGTTCGCATCCAGCAGTGTCTGTCCACCTGTCTGGTAAGGGCACGTGCTGAGTGCCACGTGGGCCCCTCCGAGGCTCTAGAGGAAGGCTCAGCCTGCCCACCCTGCAGAGCTGGCCATGTCTGGGATTTTCCGTGTCCTCTCCCAGACGTCATGTCATGGCTGTGAGGGCAATATGTGGTCCAGATATATACAAGAAAATTAAAAATAGCAAAGAAAATTTAACTGGGGAATTTCCCCCAAAGTTACCAAAGCCAAACCTAAGGCTTTTGTGCCCTCTGTAAGATGTTCTCTGATTTTAGATTTGTTTTTACATAAGACATTTGGGAATAGGATTGCTTCACTATCCCATACCATGGAGGTGGCAGGCCCCACTTGAGGACAGCCACACACCCTGATGACATGAGACCGAATTCAGCTTGGTGAAGGATCAGACTGCTCTTCCCTCTGCCAGGGCAGCCCCACAGCTGCGCGTCCTCCTTTGCCGGTTCCCTGCATCTGATGCAGTGGCACCTCCACATGCCCGGGACGTGCTGTTCCTCTGCCCGCTTTTGACCGAGTCTCTTTCCTCCCGCTCCACATCAAGAGGGGGAGCAGAGAACCGTGCAGCCACCTCCCAGGCTCAGCCAGCAGCAAGGAGACACCCTGGGCACTCACACTGGGCTTCACTGCCCTGCATGCCGGGACTCTGAGAAGCCACCACTGGGCACAGAGGCCACCCCTCCCATGCATTTTCAGTGCTTCCTCTGGCACTCTTAGAATCATACATTTTTAAGTTTCAGGAGATACCCCAGTAAAAGCTAGAAGTCTACTTACAGAAATATTAAAAATTGTGAGTTACACTGTGGGACCATGATGTTAGGGTCCTTCCCAAATCTGGGCACGTACAGTCATCTAGTTCAAGGGTGATTCCCAGGTCAGGGGCAAGAGTGCACCCCCGCACCTGTCATGGCACGATGGGCTGTCCGGAAGCTGGCCGCGCCTCACAGCGTGCGTGGACTGTCGTTGCCATACACAGGCCAGGGCACTGAATCTCAGAGCCCTCAGCCCCTCTGCCTCCATCTCAGTAGGACGGCTTCCTTTTCTTGCTCTACTAGCGACTATGTCACCCTTTACTGTTGCATTCCTGTCTGGAAGGTGAGCTTGTTGGGACAAGGACCTGGCACTTCCTCTTGGCTCAGTGTCCTGCTCTCAAGCCTGAGTCAACTCTTTGCAGGGAGTAAATGCTGCTGCATTAAATCTGCTAAACCATGGGCTTAGGGTACTTCCGGCTTCAGCTCCAACATGTAAAATCACAGGCTTATGTACCTCACTGTCCTGAGTCCAGGACTCTTTCATCTTACATTGTAAAGGGATTTAAGCTCAAACAGCAAATCACTGGTTTCATAGTCAAGAGATAGAAAAGCAATACTATGGCTTTCTAGCTAAAACTCAAGAATATGACCCTGTTTTCTGATTTTTTCAGTCATTCTCAGTTTTCATGCTGCTTCTGTGCCTTGTCCATGGTTTTGAGTTTTACTTCTCTGAGTCTTCCTTCAGTAAAAATAGGATTTATATAGAGCTGTATTTTTCACCAGGCCTTTTCCTTATATTTACAAATTGATTTTGTAATAGCCCTAAGGTGTGTGGGACAGGTGTCCTTATTATTTCACCTGTTCCCTGTTTTGCTAATGGAGGGGCTGGTTGAATTGTGAAGTTCATACTGCTAAGAAGTGGCAGATACCACTTCAAGCCTGGGATTCTTTTCCTAGATTTTAAGCCTTTCTTGTGAGCCAGTGGTTTGTAACCCTGGGTGCACATTAGGATCACCTGGGGAGCTTTTAAAAAATACTGATGCCTAGGCTTCACCTCAGACCAATTAAGTCACAGTCAATGCAGGTGGATGTCAGTGTGTTGCAAAAGCTCCCCAGGTGCTTCTCATGTGCATCCAGGGCTGAGCACTATGATGTTTCCCTACCTCTCTGTCAGAAAATGAGCATGGGAGATAGAGCCCATTTGTGTGGACAGGGTGCATGGACCACTAATAGAATTTTGACATTTTAGCTTGTGGTTCCTTAAATAGCTTCCCAGTTGGTATGCACATATTGTAAGTAATTAAGTTTGAGTGATTTCCTTTGTTCACTGTTTTCTTTATGCCCACATCAGCGTTGTATGTCCTTAAAGTGTTAGTTCTTGACTCATACAGACTGGATCAATGTAACTTGTTCTCGCCTTTATACGGGTGTAATAAAGCACATAGCACCTCATCTTTGAGCAGGAAAGAGATTATCTGGTCCAATGGCTTCCATTTTCACTAGTGAAGGACCCCTTTTTGAAATGAGAGCAGGTGAAGTAGAAGCCAGGGCTCTGGATCTCTCCTGCTCGACTCGGCCCGCGCTCCTCCTGGGCACAAATGAACATCGAGGGTTGATGTGACCTGGGGGAACTTGGAGGTAGAGAACATGGTGTGAAGACAAGCTGTGGAAGGTTCTTGTTTTATTGCTGAGGAAAATGAGTCCAAGAAAGGGATTGCAGAGTGAGCAGAGGAGCTAGGACTTAAACCTAGAAATTCTGACTCTTTCCTCTGCTGCCTTTTTATATGTGTACTGTAATTTGTGATTGTGTGGTTGAAATCATGGTACTCATGTTGGATGTCATGATGGTGGGTTGCCAAGCCAGTGTCAGAACATAAATACCCTGACTCCCACTGGGGATCCTACACCTGACTTGCCAGGTCTTCCCCGGAGAACAAATTTCCTTTCACTGCACACTTGCCCTTCTCCTTTCCTCCACCTCCTGGGACCTACCTCCTGGGACCCTGTCAGCACTGGGGTTAGAGTGAGGCTGTGTTTACACCGTGATGGGGTTAGAGTGAGCTTGGGGT
The DNA here is from genome assembly GCA_031878705.1 of Tapirus indicus. Taxonomy (NCBI): domain Eukaryota; kingdom Metazoa; phylum Chordata; class Mammalia; order Perissodactyla; family Tapiridae; genus Tapirus; species Tapirus indicus. The sequence goes on along the minus strand of CM062923.1, from coordinate 1,952,759 downwards.
TTGGGGATTGCTGACTCGGTAGGCAATTAATTGGATCTACATCTAGATCTCATATTTTTGTCTCCTCAGACTATACTAAGAAAGTCACATAATTTCTCAGATATCAAATGCTTTAAAATATCAATCATGCAGTCACCCCATTTGGAGAGGATTTTCAGTTCTATCCTATTTACCCTGCTTTTATTCCATTGGCAGTACCAAAGAGAGTTAGATTTGCATTGCAGAGCATCAAGCAATGGCTCAATAGATCCTCCTATTCCAGTCTTACAGAAGATGGCTGTCCAAGTTAACACAGTGGTTAACTGGTTGTTAGGATTTTTTTATTATTGTTACTATAGGCTGTTGCTATATGGCATTTACTTCTCACAGTCCAACTTTTCAGTAAGGTATATATGGAAATTATCTCACTAAATGAAACTAATCAGGCCTGAAAAAATGATAATAAGCAAATAGGGCATTTTTTAAAATTAAGAGTATGAACTGCTATACTACTACTATACTTAAAGTCTGGGGGGAAATAGTATAAGCCTGAAAAAAATGTGAGTAAATAAACAGAAATACATAAAGAAACAAACCTTTAGGCTAATATGCAAAGATGCTCCAACCTATCTTCCGGCATGAGATAGAATATTCCCTCATTTGCCAGGCAATGGCACCTGTCAGGGTTTTCTCTGGGTTAAGGGACAGTCACCCTTTACGACATTCAGTCTCACTCTGTTGTCAGTGGAGGATTCTTCTGCACAGACAAGTGTCCTTGTCACCATGGGCTCCCTTGGGGGATAAGGAATTTCAACCTGCCTCTCTCATCAAGAGCCACAGAGGCAGAAAAGCAAAACAATGAGCCGCTAGCTCATATCAAAGGGTAGAAAGTTTTTATAAGTGTAATTATCTTAGAAAAATAACTTTTATTATTAACTAACCTTGAGTTGAGAAGCTATCAATTTTAAGAAAAATATAAAATGAGACCCCATGATATGTCTCGTGAGAAATCAAGTGTCTGTTTTCAGAAGGCAGTAGAAGGGAGCAAGTAAACATTCCGATGTGAACTCTGTAACTTCCAGAGAGTTCTTGAAGTCAAACCTTGAATTTTAATATGGCTCTATTTAAATCTCCAGTATGTTGAGTTCCAAAGTTGAAATCGAATTATGGAGTTAGCCTGGTTTATTAAAGTTTTAGTTGCACTGTTGTTATTTCCCTGGAAAGACCATTGCTTCTCCTCTGTTTAACAGTGGTAATATAGATGCAGAAATACCTACGATTTTATGTTTTTAAAAGACAATATGAATTATTATTAATTAATTAGAATATTTATGTAAAATTTAAAGATCAAGTTCCCTAACTTACTGATAACCAAAGCTTAATTGTAGGGATCAGGGCATCTTAAAAATTATCTAATCCAGGGGCCAGCCCAGTGGCATAGTGGTTGAGTTTGCAAGCTCTGCTTCGGTGGTCCAGGGTTTGGGGGTTCAGATCCTGGGTGCGGACCCACGCACCGCTTATCAAGCCATGCTGTGGCAGGCATGCCATATATGAAGTGGAGGAGGATAAGCATGGATGTTAGCCCAGAGCCAATCTTCCTCAGCAAAAAGAGGAGGATTAGCAACAGATGTTAGCTCACGGCTAATCTCCCTCACCAAAAAGGAAAAAAAAAAAAATCTCTAATCCATTATCCTCATTTTACAAATGAGAAAGTCACCCATGCTTTTGAAATTCAGTTATTGTTTCATACATAGTAATTAGAATATTTATATTTTTAGATAGACTTAAAAAAAATTGGGACTGCCCCATGCTAGTTAATGGTTGTTTAAATCACTTAGTTCTGAGCATCTGTACAGATCTTAAGCCCAGTATCTTGCATTAGAGCCAGGACGCTTGTTATATAGGGCTTAACAAAAAGTGTAGGAGACAATGGACCAAGTTAGAGTCTAGTCAATTTTCTTCAACGTTTTAAAATCCAACACTGTTTGAATAGACCTAAAGTCACATCGACTTTTTTAGACTTACCGAATTTTTTAAAAAGAAAGATAATAGACTAAAAACAAATCAAAGCAACGGGCAATTTTAGATGAAATAAGTGCGCATGCGTGTGTGCACACACAGCTCTGTATCTACATCCATCTTTCTTACTTGATTACATGAGCATCAACTCTATCCATTTGCCATAAACTTTTCTTTCTAAGTGGAGTGGAAACTAGAGCTCAGTAAAGTGGTTTTTGACACCAAGTCTGTTAGGCTGATCAGCTCCTTCCCTCGCAGTTTATGTGCCCTCCTCCCATTCTGCAAACAACCCCTGGGATGGGAGATAACGTACGGCCCGTACGTGTGCTGCCATGGCTCCCACAGCCAGCACGTAAGCACCTCAGTTTGCTGTGTTGGTGTCACATTCACCACAGATGGCCTCGCCTGCTCTGCCCACGTGTGGGGAACCGTTTGGGGCCACTTAAAACCCTCAGAGTATTTATTTCTGACTTACAATAGGCAAGCATACTCTAACCCAAGTAGAAACTAGATTTACCGTCATTTTCAGTTACAAAGTGAGGTCCCAAGACCTGAAATTCTCATAAGTATCTTCTAATGGGTTCTTTGTTTTACTTTTCCCATTTATTAGAAATCATCAGAAACTTGAGATCTGCATTATTTCTTTTAAAAGTGTACATATATTTCATTTGATTTTGAATGATCTGAAATGGTCTCCACATTTTAATAACGATCATGTTGTCCTGGAAGAGTCGTCGATCCTATCTACAGAAAAGAATGTTTCTGCATGTGAACCAAAGCATGTTCACAAGGGCTAAATTCTTTTTTTTTTTTTTTCTGAATGAAGAACTCAGGATTAAAGTGTTGCAGAGTCTGAGAAATTGGAGGGCAGCCTAGAGATGTAGAAAGAACTCGAGAGTCAGAAAGAGCTGGTCTTGAGTCCTAGCTGTGTGGTCAGAGAGTTACTCAACATCTTGAGCCAATATAAAATGAGAATGATGTTTCCTATCTTTGAGGATTAAATGAGATAATGGGCCCACAGTATCTCACACCGAGTATGGCTTCTCTTAGTTAGATATTCAGTCATGCTAGCTGTTGTTGTCTGCGCTGTTCTTAGTATAAAGAGTCTTACTCTTCTCACTACTGCTACACAAAATAGAAAGTGTGACTCTGGGCAGGCTTGTGAAGACCCAGAGGGAGAAGGCATCCAGGTAGAGGTAAAGAATATATGCAAAGTTGAAAGCATAGAATTTCATGTTTCATTTTTCCTCCCACAGAACTGCTAAAATTGGAATGAATATGGTTGGTGGTTTAGAAAAAGTTGAATTAATGTTCCAAAGGAATTCTTCTTTTCTTCAGTCACCCAGTTCTATTTGTAAACCTAGAAAATAGGAAATATTAGAAACTTCCTTCCTTCCTCCTCCCTTTCTTTACTTTTATTGTTTTTATCTTCTGTTATTTTCATTGTAGAATTAGTCCTGATATGGCCTTAGGTAAGCAATCTGATTTTGAGATCTTTATCGATCCTGCATGCACTGCCGTACAGTCATGCGTCGCTTAACGACGGGACACATTCTGAGAAATGCATCATTAGGTGGTGTTGTTGTTGTGCAAACATCATAGGGTGTACTTACACAAACCTTGGAGGTGCAGCCTGTTACCCACCCAGGCTCTATGGTGCTCATCTTAGGGGACCGTCATATATGCGGTCTGTTGAAATGATGTGATGCTGCGCATGACCGTATTCGATTTCAGAGTGCACTCCCTGCAGTCCAAAACCTTCTGTCGATGACAGTCATCACCACCTGACAAGCAGGCAGTGTCTTGGGCATGTGAGCTCATCTCTGACTCATCTCCCTTTGTTGGTGGTCTTTGTAGGGAAGCCAGAGACCCAGGGACTGACTCAAGTTTCGCGCAACTGACCTTGTTCTTTACTGATCATTAAAGAGCAGACTTCCATTTCAAGAGCACTACACCTTTGAGAAGATACTGTAGGGGTGTGTAGCTCCAGGGCTGCTCCTCAACTGAATTGCAGTGTGTGCCAATGGGTGTGAGTACAGCCTCCATCAACTTAAGGATAATAGCTCACAGGTGGGGAAACCATCCCTTCCCATTAAGTCAGGGAACCCTCAGTTCCACTAACCACTTCTCCTGTCTTCTCTTACATGCAGAGAAGCTCACACGAAGGCCGAGGCCGAGGTGCACGCAGCCGCCGCCTGGACGTGTGTCCAATCCACGTTGACGTTTGAAGAGTCACGGAGTGTGGTATGTTAACATAAACGGCGCCTTGCACTTTTGTTACAACTGTAAAACTGTTTTCTGAGAACAAGCAGAACTTGGAATGCAATGATGCCTGATGTTGAATTAGGCCAATTGAGAAAAAGGGGTCTTTCTGTCAGTATTTCTTAGCTTCAATTTTACTCTACCGCGTAGTTGATTAAATATGCACATGTTAAACTAATGCATCAACTATGACTTTTTCTTATATCTTTACACTGATGAGAGCATTGTACGTAATCTAAATATTTCAGAAACAAACCGAATCAAGCCAAGGACATTAACCAAAAAGTACATTTATGTTTCTACATAGTGTTTTTAATTTATTCCTTTTTCATTCCTCATATTTATGTGGTGCCTTATAGATTTCAGACTACTTCCACGCAGATTCTTTCATCGGAGCCTCATAAAAACCCTAAAAGAGAATCGGTGGAGAGTACTGAATGAGCCTCTGCATAAAACCCACACATTCTGCCATTCCCTTTGTCTTTCAGGGGAAACACGGGACAGACAGAGAGTAGAGGGGCAAAAGTGACATTTTTTGAAATCTGTTCTGTCTCTTTACTACTGATTTATACAGGGAGAGACAAATTGTTAATAGTAACGTTTAGCAGGAGTCATGCGCTTGCTCCATGCCAGGCCAGGCTGTGTGACTTCTGACTCCTCAGCCCTTCCGTCCTCAGTGCGCCCCGACAGGAAATATCACCACCCCTGTGGGCAGGAGGACACCAGGGCTGAGGGAGGTGGGCAATGGCCCTGGTCACATCGATTTCAAAGAATTCTCCCAGAACTGCAGCCTAGTTTTGATGCACTTCCTTTTTCCATGGCAGAACATCCCAGGCAGTCATTTGTATCCCTTTTAAAATATATCTTGAGATGTAATTTCATTCCCTTTCAACTCTATTAGCAGGTAGCCTTGGCTTGATCAGAGTGTGTTGGAGACCTTGGTCCCTGCCCTGTGACCTTGAAGCACACACTCGGCTGTTCTGGACCTCTGCTTCCTCCTCTAATGATGAGTGGGTGGGACTGAGAAATGCTACTCTTATAAATAAAACAAACTTAATCCTCATCAAGACTGTGAGAAATGGAGCAATCGGTTGGACCTCATATTCTCTATTTACTATGCAATTAAATTTTAATTATTCAAAAATTATACATTTTTCAAAGCCATCTCTTGTTACTCTCTCTCACTCTTTGGTGGCAGCATCATCAGGAACTTATCTTCTGAATGTTGTCATTCCCGACGATATGGAACTGCCAGAAAGATAGATTTTTTTTAACTTTAATTTTCTTTACATAATTAGTATATGCCCATTGTAGAAAAATTAGAATATTAGAATTCATAAATATATAATTAAAAAGTTAAAACACTGAAAATGCCAGAATTTAGCAAGAACTACCATTAATATGTTGGTTTAAAATTCTTTGTAATTGTTTTCTTTGCACATATAATTCTAAATTAAGTTGGATCATACTGTGCATTTTGTTCTTTACTCCTTTTTACTTTTATAGCATACATATCTTTCTACATCAACAAATACATTTCTAAAATATGGCCATGCTAAAATATATCTTACCAGTCCTCTATTACAATTTTATCAACTGGCTTTTTAAAATTTTGCTTCATAGAAAACGTTTTAATGACCAATCTTTTACCTAAAACTTTTTACACTGTTAATCATTTCCTTAAGATAAATTTGTAGGATAGCTGGATCAAAGGATATGTACATTCTAAGGCTTTTGAGAAGGATGATGCTTTCAAAGAGCTCTTCCATTCTTATGTCTTGTCACATGACTACATATACTCTGATTCTAAACATAGCCAACCATCCAGTGTTTGAATGGTCTGCCATTCCACATACAACTTTTATGAATTTGACTTCAAGAAAAAGTAATCTGATAGTATGAGGTTTAAAAGGCTAAAATTTTATTTTAATTTATATTCTGAATTCCCAAGAACTCAGTTCCAAATCTCACACTTTTATTCTCTAGATTAATTCAGCATATGCAGTACCTGCTGTGTGTAAGCAATTCAGCTAGACATTGTGATTTGTAAATAAATAGGACACGGCCCATGCTTTTGAGGATTCACTCTTCAGTCTTACAAACCACACTTACACTGAGTGCCAGGAAGATAGTATGAAAAACACTAAACAAATCTGCTTTAAAAAATATAATCTCATTATTAGCCATTTAATACAGGGACCATGATTATTCTTAATGCCTAACCCTGAGTATTTCCAGATCCATCACCGTTAGAGATAGAGTGCATCATGTTCATTACACTATACCATAGAGTATACTGTAAGGACCCTTCTACCTCTCACCAACCTCTGAAAAGGAGCCTTGTTATTGCTCTCCTGAATATTCCCAGGAATGGGTAGCCCTACTACCCAGCAAGGCAGCCCACTCTGCTGTTGGATTGTGTTAATGTGGGAATATTATTCGTAATATTCTTCAGGTGAAATTACCATTTTATATGATGTAACTATTATTCCTAATTTTAACCTCTGGAGAGATATGGAATAAGTTCAATTCAATTCAGTCCAATTCAAGGGATATATTTTAAGAATCTGTTGGTCAGGAACTGTTCTTGCTACTAAGGGCTAATATCTATTCTGTATGGCAGTATTTCAAATCTTTGATGGTAGTTATCATATTTTCCTAAATATATGAGTTAAGTAACTTACCCTATTCAAGGTAATTGAACTGTTACTATACTAAGCCTGCTAAATTTCTATAAAGCAATAAATTTTGATGTGAGTTCTTGACGTCATGAGCTAGTTGGAGAGATTCCCCCAATGGACCATGAGGACAGAGATGCCCCCCCACCTTCCTACAGATTACCAAAGGTTTTGTTAAAGAGGAAGCAAAAGTCACTGGCCCAAACTATTGTTAGTTGTGATGGGAAGCCTTTCCATGGTGTGTGAATTTGGTAAAAGATAAACCTGAAATGACAACAGGAGAACCTAGGATGTCTGTCCATCCGCCACTTCTGACAAGCCGCTCAACTTCCTTAGGGCTTGGCTACGTCATCTATAGGATGAAGGACACGGTGATCTCTGTGGGGACTCCAAGGGCTTCCCATACTTGCAGTCCTGAGCTTTGGATTACATGGCTCTGATGCCTCTCAGGTTGTGGGTTTGTTTTCTGGAAGATTCCTATCACACACGCTGCACACATGGGGTCACACTCACAGACCCGTCTGTGGTGTGACTGTGTCCCTCAAGGCTGACGAGTCTCCAAGGTAGGACATATTATCATCCCCATTTCAAAGAGGAGAAAGTTGAGGCAGAGGCTTACATAATGGGCATGAGGTCCGATCAAAGAGGCAGAGCCTGGGTTGAAGGCCTGCATCTGGGCCGCCCCCTGCACTGGCCTGGGGTGGGGGTGAGAGACTTCACTGCTCCCGGCTCTGAACTCCAAGTCGTCCTCCATCACCTGTCTTCTTGAGGTAAATGCCTACAAAAAGGCAACTTTGATATACAAAAATACAAAACTACAATGACAACAGAAACACATCAATCCACAAACCTTGCAAGCTATACAATCCAGATATGAAATGACTTTTAACCAGTGTTTTTATGGTTGTTTCACTAAGATGACCAAGTTTTATATCATGTGAGCATGAATATTATATGCTTGAAATCCTTCTATGAAGAGGACCTTCTTAGAAAACTTAATGCTTTCTATTTTAGCTCATGAAGATTGTCCTACTTTTTATTTTTAAGCTTTCTGGCTGATTATATTTATTATTTCTTCATTTTCCCCTTTTCTGATAGTGATTTTTACTATTTCTTCTATCTGATCTCTTTCAAATTCATGTAATTTTACCACATCAAAGCTTTCGTTTCATTTGACCCTTATCCTCACCCTTGACTTTATGCTACGTGCTCGTCTCTGCTTCTTTAAAAGGTAAATCGTGTAAGCACAGCCTGTTAACAGTGACTTTCTCCTGACTCTTCACAGTAAGTTTATATTCTCTGATTAGAAGAAGTAAGTGAAAGACAATATCAGTGTCCAGTGTCTGCCTTTTTGAGAATATAAATAAAAAAACTCTCATAAACATAGATTGGCAAAAGGGGAATACAACGGAGGCTTTCACTCAGCTTGAAACTAACCAGCCGACAAACGTGAGGTATAAGTGAGCTGATGGAGAAAGCAATCTGGCCGTGGAGCAAGGTGCCTGTGGAGGTTTGAAGAACAGTCTCGTTTCCTGTCTTCCTTCCTCCCTCCCTCCCTCCCTCCCACCCTTCCACTCTTCCTTCCTTCCTCCATCCATCTCTCCCTTCTTTTCTTCCTTCCTCCCTCCCTCCCTTACTTCCCTCATTCCTACCTTCCTTCCTTCCTTCTTTCCTCTCTCCCTTCCTTCTCCCCTCCTTCCTCCTCTCCCCTCCATCTCTGTCTCTCTCTGCTTCTTTTATGTTGAGTGGCTCAATCATGACAACAATCTATGACTTTTGATATGTAAGAAGGCATTATTTTCCTCCACACTTTAGACTTCATTCAGGAGGAGTCCTGAAATATGGAGAAAGTAAATACTATTAGCCCTTATAACATCTCAAACCATAGGGCAAAAGTTTTGTCGTCTGTGCCTAGACCTGAAACCCACAGAGGGTCCTACAGTGTCAAAACTGTCAAGAGATTAAGAAATATTAAATGACTAGAGAGGCCTGAAAACAAAGATCCACTCAGCCGGTAATCTTCTCTTCTTCTTCTTTTTTTTTTTTTTTTGGTGAGGAAGGTTAGCCCTGAGCTAACATCTGTCGCCGATCCTCCTCTTTCTACTGAGGAAGATTGGCCCTCGGCTAACATCCGTGCCCGTCTTCCTCTACTTGATATGGGATGCTGCCACAGCATGGCTTGATAAATAGTGCATAGGTCTGCATCTGGGATCCGAACCCCTGAACCCCAGGCTGCCTAGGCAGAGCATGCAAACTTAACCACTAGGCCACTGGGCCAGCCCCCAGATAATCTTCTTTTATCTTAACAATCATTTTTAAGTGGCTGGGGTCAAAGATGACAGCTGAGATGATCCAGAGCCGCCTCCTTCCTCTGACACCAAAGTCATGGGGATGCAGGGCTAAGGGGAGGGAACGCAGAGAGGGCCCTGATGAATGGCTGGCACAGCCCCGTGCTTCCCAAAGCTGGGCAAGGAGGAATCAGGAGAACAAGAACAAGAACAAGAACAAGGAGACGTGTGATGAGAAGATTAGAATAAGAACAGGAGAGTCTTCCATTGGCATTGATAAGGTGGTGCATGTCCTTCCTTCTACATCACCTGGCTCTCTGGCTCAGGGTGACACTTTACCCCTTTAATTCCCTCTACATCCTTATTTGTTTCTCTTTTCATGAAACACAGGCACTAAAACACAGCCAGAAGAAAACAAACTTCATCTGACTAAGGCTGGGACCTCATACATTAGAATTTAAAGCATCAACTATTTAAACTATTTAAAATACCAACTACATGGTAGTAAAGAATTATTACTAATTTCTTAGGTATATAATGATATCATGGCTGTGTTTACAAAATAAAGTTCTTATATTGTAGAGATGCATACTGAAATACTTCTATATAAAATTATATGATTTCTGGAATTTCCTTTAAAATAATGTAGAAATGGTTATTGGATGGCAGTATAGATGAAATGGCATTGGCCAAATGATGTCGTTGTAACTGATCGATGGGTAAATAGGGTTTAGTATACTCTTCTGTCTACTCTGTGTTTGTTTAAAGTTTTCCACATTAAAGTGTTTCACTGAATGGGAAGTTGCACAACACAGTAACTGAAGAGGCGTCCCCTAGCACCAGACTGGCGGCAAATAAATCTAACTTCCTACCTTGGAAAACTGGGGGTAAATGTCCTCCTGTGCCTCAGTCTCCTCATCTGTAAAATGGGGATAATAATAATCCAGACCCCATAGGATCATTGTGGAGATGGCATGAGTTGTTACATGTAACAAGGGTGTGTTACACGTACCACCCACGAGTGCGGTATCCATAGCAGAGTCCCTACATATGGCCTCTATCATTAACTCTTACAGAGGTGGATCTTTTGTGTTCATTTACCTCTTGGAATTTCTTATATTGGCAATTGCTATGTAGAAAAAGCCCTTAATTTTATGTATGAAAAGCATTTTGAAATTAATAGTTCTCTTTTCTATTTTAAAATCGAAAGCAAAATTGACTTAATAATTAGTGACTTTTTTGTGAATTGTTACATTGAATATATTCCTAAAGATATTTAAAGAAATGATATAAAAATGGGCTTTTAAAATTTGCTAAGAACCTATTATGATTTTTTTCCTTCAAATCAGGATAGCTTAATAGATCAGACAGATTAGCCACAACACCGGCTGTATCTTGGGTATTTAATTGCTTTTTCTTTTCTTTTCTTTTTTTTCTGTTGTAAAGGGTCAATAACTGCATTTTTTCTATAAATGCAATTGTTGAATGGCCACTTACATTCTACCCTTACAAAACGCTTGAGAGGTAGTAACCTTACAGTTGCATAATTAATCCTACCATGCTCCTTTTCCACATTATTTAAATCCTAATTCATAGTTGTTCTGAGAAAGGAATTAGTGTTGAGAATTTGGGCAATTATGTTTTCTAAAGAATCCACTTTTGCTCATAAACGAATAAGGGTTTTAGAAATCTGAAAGTGTATATAACAGTGGATGGTCATTATTGTCTCCGTTCTTGCCATCTTCTCTCTGTGTCTGGTCTGTTTTTTCCTTTCCCTCCAATTTGGGATTGCCTGTACAACCTGTGGGAGTCCGTCATCATTTCGATTGGTGAAAGATGACAAAAGTGGTTCCCACAAGGCTTATCTTTGAGCACCTGCTTTGTTCGAATCACTATGCCAGGAGAGGAGGGATGAAAAGAGGAGCAAAGACAGCGTTCTGGAAAGTGACTCAGGACTGAACAGGCGAGAGGAAGGCAAACAGAGAGAGTGAGCATGTGGAACCATAAACAAGTGCTGGGAGAGCTCAGAGGGAGGGGTGCTCACTTTGACGGGCAGAGCGGGGAGGGCTTCCTGGAAGGGTGTGCACAGCACAGCCTTTGGCATCTGACACGGCGGGAAGAAACAGTCATCAAGAGGGGAAGAAAAAGAAAACATGAAATGGAAATAGCATTCGTTGTATATATCTGTAGAGAAGATGAGATTCAATGAACTGTCCGTCTAAAGTGAGTGATAATCTTAATTTCTTTTTCCAAACTCTTCTCTATGGCTTGGTAGCTCACACTGTCGTTGCATGAGGAAACCCCCAGCATTGGGAGCGTATAGGACTAGAAGGTGTCAGGATGACCAAGGGGAAGTGGAACTTAACAAATAACAGAACATCCTTGGAGTCCTCTCCTTGATTCCCTTTTGTCCTTCAATCTCCCACCCTCAGATGTGTGAAGTCATCTGCCTGTGCAGTTGCAAATGGAGTTTTTAAATTAATTAATTTAATTGAATTGTAAAATTCAACAAACAGCCTGATCAGTATCCTAATGAGTTAAATAATTCTGGTAGGAGGAATGGAGAAACCTCAGTTAGGCACCAGAAGCCTGTATCTCGCTAAGCCATAGCGGTACTGGATTAATTAGTTCCCGGGTCTCCCTGTTCCTGGGGGACGCGATCAGAGGGGAGAGGCCGCCTCCTCGTGCCTGTGGGTCCGGGCTCTGAGAGTCACGTGTGAAGGCACTGTGGCAGAGTGCGTGCATTGCGTTAAGATCACGTTCCATGTGGCTTACTAGCACAGTGGTCAAATTTTCCTAACTTCAATTCTCAACAAACCTTAATGAATAGAAACGTTCATTATTTTTAAAGGAAGCCTGAAGCATTTTGTCTCATTTCTGCATGTGGACCCTGCGCACCTCCTACATGTGGGACACTGCTGTGTCCGGGACCCCAGGTACAGGTCCTTGGGCACTCACATCCCACAGACTAACACATGTGACTGAAACACAGCCGGAGAAAGCAGCAACCACAGAGAGGTGTCAGTTGTCAGGTAGAGAGGTGAGATCAGTGGGAGAAAGGGTGCATGAGGTGTCATTCAAGAATGGTGTTGAAGAGCAAGTGGGGTTCTAGGCAGAGGAGGGTGGCAGGAACTTTGTCTTGCTAGGGGACACAAGGAACGAGGCATGATGGTGTTGAGAACGTGCTAATTACGTGCGGAAGAGAACTGTGGAAAGACAGGCTGAGATGAGGGTGTGAAGGACGTGATCCCATGCTAAATGTTTGGAATGTTTCTTCTAAGCACCAAGGAAGGACATTAAGTGTGTGAGTGGAGAGTGTTCATGGTTCAATCGAAACAAAGAGGAAAGGGTGCCTGGCTCACACTGGCAACGTGGAGAAGACCTCCCAGAGCAACATTTGTGTTTACGATGCCACCTTAGTGAAGCAGGAAGCACACTGGCCAGGGTGTTTGAGCTCATGCCTACTGGCTCTGTCTCCTCGAGGAAACCACTCACCCCCTGCCGACTTGGTTGTTCTCACCCAGGTAGCAGGACTGGTGTCTCTAGATGGGGGCTCTGATGCTCGGGCCTCACACAGGTAGGGAATCAGCGCCCTATGACCAGAGGCAGCCCACAGTGCTGAAGCCACAGAATGCAGAATGGAGCTGAAAGAAATTAACTTCATTCTGTTTAGGTTCAACCAACACTTTAAGGTGGAATTCCTGTACAGTGTGACTCCATCTACTTGATATTCCCAGACACATAGTTCACCTTGTCATCTCTGCTGTATCACACACACACACTTACACACATACCACACACATGCACACACACCACCACATACATAGATACACATTCATACACCACACACACACACATACACATACACACACTTACACATCCACATCACACAGACATGAACCCACATACATGCACACTCACCACATACAAGCACGTACACACATGCATACACACATATGCACATTTTTATTATAACATCTTCTTTGTATCCCCTTTCCAAACATGTCTACCCACTGGAACCAGAGGCATCCTTCAAGGCCTATCTCAAGTGTCCACTCACAGTGACCCCCCTACTAATGCTCCCCAAACATCGTCTCCTGCGCTATACCAGAGGGCTTACTGTCCATTGTCCTTTCACAGCACCTTTACACATCGCTGGTACAGTATTGCACTTTCTCATGGTGGTACAATCGGCTTTGCTTGTTGCAGCCCCTCACGGCACAGAGCAGGGGTCACAGCACTCCCCTGGAGGCCTAGGGGTCTGATGGAACCACCTCAGACCCAGCTGAGGGCTCTGGCTTGAGTCTGCCCATGGTCTCACTCCACGGGACATTCACCATTTGTCTTGTCTTTCTCATCGTCGTCTGCTTTAGGAGTTTCGTGACACTGTGGTTGTAAGGAGACTTGTTAAAATACATGTACAAATTGATACTATTAGAGACATCATATGTGGTAATTTTATAGCCACTGTTAATATTTACTGTTTATTTTAAAAATATACTTTAGTGGGGCCGACCCAGTGGCGCAGCGGTTTAGTTCACGATTGGCAGCCCAGGGTTCGCAGGTTCGGATCCTGGGCACCAGCCGACTCACTGCTTGTCAGCCATGCCGTGGCGGCATCCCATGTAAAGTAGAGGAAGATGGGCACGGATGTTAGCCCAGGGCCAGTCTTCCTCAGAAAAAAAAAAAAAAAAAAAAATATATATATATATATATATATATATATATATATATATATATATATCTACTTTAGTCACACTAGACCTTCTCTCTCAGGCTGCCTCCCTTAGTCCCAGGAGTACTTTAGAAAAAGTCAAGCTCAAATCTTCTAGAACATAAAGGCTCACAATTTGGGATTACTGAAAAGGAACCTAGGAGTTTTCACATTACACAAGTGATTAAGAATGCTCCTTTCCCCGATTCTCCGGAAGTTTTTTAGAAGAAAATTCAATTTGTGTTGTAATTAAATTATGACATTTGAGCACTTTGAGCGCATGAGTCTTCCTTCCTCCCTCCCTTTCAGTTTTCTTTGTGCAAACATACAAAACACATATTGCTGAGTATCAGTTCTCTACACTCATTCCATAATGATTTGGTTAGTGTTCCAAGAGGTCTGTATGTCATCTTTTTATTCCAGTGAGAGAGGCAAAAGGCTTAAAATACCAAAACTAACATGAACACTAGTTCTCACCCCCAGTGATGTTCTTGTGGGTGGGTGGAAAGTGACCCTTTTCGGTACCTCCCTCACCTCCTGACGTTCACACGGCAGTAACAGCGATTGTCTTTTCCGGTGCTTTTCTTCTTATAACCCTATTCCCGCCCTAGCCTTCCAACCTTAAAGCAGACTGGAGTTAGCGGCTCGGCCCCGTCCGCCGAGCAGCTGTTCAGAATGCCGTGTGGCCTCAGCGTGCGCCTCCCTCCCCTGGGCGGGTGGCCGTCTCAACCAGCTGCAGACCAGCGTACCTGCTGTGAGCACTGACCGCACGCTGGGTGGCTCCCCACCTCCCTCCAGAGACTGGTCCGGGACCTAATGTGCTGGGGGAAGACTGACCTAGAAGGACTACTTTCTGGGGAGATGGAAACTTTTCCAGATGAAAAATTTAGTCTTTCTGGAAAGATACATTTAAAAAGCTCCAAATAACAAAGCCCTAAATCCTGTAGGAATATAATGGATTGGAAAGGTCTCTATGGCACCCCCACTTTCCATATTATTCTCTGTTGTTTCCAAGTGTTTGATTTATCCATAGTCATCTTTAGGTGCTTTTTAATCCTCATGTAAAATCCCCCTTCTTATTAGTTTATTTCCCTTTCATTTAGTACTTAGCTTTTTCCTCAGTAATTGAACATTACCAATTTTATATTATTCATTCCTTTGCTCAAAAAATTTAATGATAACTACTAAACACCAAGATAAAGTAGAAAATAAAACAAAGTCCCTGCCTTTAGGACAGGACATCTTAGTGGATGTATGTTTGGGAGGCCGGACAATAAACAAATAAATGTATATTATGTTAGATGGTGATAAGTCTGTGAAGAAAACTGAAGCAGGACAGAGAGAAATACAGAGTTGGGGAGGAGGAAGCGAGGCACTATTTTGTGCATGGTGTTTGGGAAGGCCTGGCTAATAAGAGACTCCAGGCAGAGTAGAAAGCAAGAAGACTGTGAGACTGTGGTGTCTGGGACAGGAGCATCCCAGGCAGGGAAGGCAGTGATGCAAAGGCCCTGAGTCAGGACCAGAGCTGGCACATTCAAGAAACAGCAAATCGGCCACTGGTGCTGAAGCAGAATGAATGAGGAAGACAGTGGTGAGGGAAGAGGTTGGAAAGAGAGTGGGGTGGAAAGCGGATCATTAGGGACACGTACATGAGAAAAGCGAGGGCTTTAGCTTCCACTGTGAGAGCGATGGGAAGCTACTAGAAAGTTCTGGGCAGAGAGGTAACCTAACTGGACTGGCATTTTAAGAGGATCATTCTGGTTGCAGGTGGAGAGGGAGGCAAGTTAGGAGGCTGCTGTAATGACACAGGCGGGAGGTGATAGTATTTTGGACTAGGGTGGTGATGGTGGAGACAGGAAATGTGGTTGGAAACACTTGCAATGAAGAGCCAACAGGATTTGTTGATCAAACGGTTATGGAGTCTGAGAAAAAGAAGGGCATCAAGGATGATGTCAAAGATTTTGCCTAAGCAGAATGGAGGGGCCATTTGCTAAGCTGGAGAGGGCTATGGTGGGGGGTTTGAAGGGAAATCGAGAGTCCAGTTTTAGAGAGGTTAGGTGGAGATGCTCATTCCACCTCCAGTGGAGAAATCAAGTAGGCATTGGATGGGCAATTCAGGAATCCAGGGGAGATAGCGGCGCCAGAGATGAGAAGTTTAGAACTGCCAAGGTCCAGACGGTGGGAGAAGCCGCTGAGTGAGTTCACAGAGGAGATAAGAGGCTGTGAGACACGCCGAGGCCAGGGGCTGTGAGGCACAAAGGGCCCAGCAAAGGGACCGTGAAGAGGCAACGCGGGGGCAAGAGGTGAAGCCGAGCCAGGACTGAGGAGGGACACGTGTCGAATGCCACTGAGGGGTCAAATAGAGTGCACTGAGGAGCCACCCCTGGATTTGGCCCAGGTCGTTGCCGGCCTTGACTGCAGCAGTGATGAGGGATGATGTGGGCCTGGTGTGAGAAGAGGAGGGAGTGAGAGGAACTGGGACAGTGAGCACGACAGCCTCCTGTAGGAGGTCTGTCAGGAGGAGGCAGGTCGTTGGGGTAGAAGCTGGAGGAAGACACAGACTCCAGTGAGGTTTGTTTTTACTGTTTTTTTAAAGAAGAGAAATAACACAGCCTGTGAGCTGAGGATGGGAAGGATGCAGTAAGATGGGAAAGTTAGTGCTGCAGGGGGTGGGGGAAACCTGTGAGTCATTTCCTTGAGTGAGGGAGAAGGGAGGAGCTCAGCACAGGAGCAAGAGTGGTGGCCTCAGACAGGAGCACGGGCGCTCCCTCGAGGTGTCCGGAAGGAGGGCAGCCCCGGTGGCTGATGTCTCAGGGGGCCCAGAAGCCAGTCATCAATGGAGAGTACGAGAACGGAAGAGTTGAGAGAGCTGTGAGAGGAGAGAAGACTGGAAGCAAGGTCAAGAAAGGAGGGACAGAAGGGAGAGACAACAAGGGTTGGAAGGCCAGTGAACTGTGGTCCCAGGGAGAAGGGGCTGGAAGTTCAGGGAGAGGAGGAAAGAGGAAAAGAGATAGCCAAGGGAGGGGTGCTGGAAACAGAGGCCATGCCAAGACACAGCTATTGGTTTTAAGGAGGTTTAAGTATAACTGTGGAAGTGTGTGGCTGAGGAAGAAGAATGAGCACATCAGAGGACAGGCCTGGACCGTGTGAGATGAGGAAACATTCATAGGAGCAGAAAGAGTGGCCTGGAAGTCCAAAGACACCCACAACACAGGGGGCTGAGAGGTGGTAGAGCCTGATGGCACGAGGTCCAAAGGAGCTGGGCTTTGTACATCTCCATATGGAGATGCATCAGTCTGCAAGCAGCAGTAGAAAGACAAGACACCCACCCTGTATGGCCAGCCGTGTCCTCTGAGAGCAAGCAGTCTTCAGGTCAGGCATGAAGAGGATGAAGACAGGGGACTGTGTTAGTGAGAGCCCTGAGTACAGAGGGCAGTGGGAGAAAGGGGGGTGCCAGTGTTGGGTGGTGCTGGGAAGGAGACTGGCTGAGGGGGACCTGGCTGCCCTTGGCTTCAGATGGGCATGGGACACTGTCCTAATGGACTGCACTGGTGAGAGCTGGGAGGGCAGGCAGGGCCTTGCCAGGATCCTGCTGAGTTCAGTGTAGAGTGCACACTGCAAATTTGTAAGCATGGGGGAATATTAGTTTTGAAGAGATTCTTGTTTTCGCCTTCTGAATGTCTTTGAATTTTGATATCTCCCTTTGAAGATAACTACTGTGTACCCTCCCAGTTACTAAAAGAACACTGCTGTTATGGACTGAACTGTGTCCCCCCAAAATTAATACGTTGAAACCCTTATGCCCCATGTGGATG
The DNA here is from genome assembly GCA_031878705.1 of Tapirus indicus. Classification (NCBI taxonomy): domain Eukaryota; kingdom Metazoa; phylum Chordata; class Mammalia; order Perissodactyla; family Tapiridae; genus Tapirus; species Tapirus indicus. The sequence goes on along the minus strand of CM062923.1, from coordinate 1,935,004 downwards.
TATTTGGAGGCGGAGTCTTGGAGGTAAATAAGTTAAATGAGGTCATAGGGTGTGAGCCCTGACCCAATAGGACTGGTCTCCTTATAGGAAGAGGAAGAGACACCGGTGCTCTCTCCCTCTTTCCATGCACACAGAGCAAAGGCTGTGTGAGGCTTTAGGGAGAAGGTAGCAGTGCCCAAGTCAGGAAGAGGCCTCACCAGAAACCGAATGTTCCAGCACCTTGATCTCAGACCTCCAGCCTCCAGAACTGTGAGAAAATAAATTTCCATTGTTTAAGCTGCCCAGTCTTTGGTATTTCACTATGGCAGCCCCATCAGACTAATACAACTTCCAAACAAGTACCTTGGCTCAGGGAGGTAACACAGCCAGGCAGGGCTCTGTTCTCTCCAGAGCAAATTAAGACAGTTTCACCTCTAAAGATGTGCTGTGACCTGAAGTGTGAGTTCCTAACGTTCAAGTGGGATGGGGAGCTTTTGACTCATCAAATTCTCGCATCCTATCATTGCTAGTATGTGCAAACCTTGTTTTACAAATGCAAGACGCTACTTTTCATTAGCTGGGATAAACCACAAAACAGCACCCCATGCCCTGTCTTCAGGTGGGTATTCTTGATCTACATCAATGACAGAGTTTTTATACTTTTGGGGGTTCTTCAAAGTTCTAATTTAAAAATCCACATTCCAGGTACTGCGTTCACTTGTGACCAAACCAAGACTATGGAAACAAAATAAAACAACAAAAAAAAGTCACCTGTTAATCCCTTGCTGTATGTCAGAACCCTTCATGGGGGACATATTGCATGTGTGGTGAGAATCCATAAACACATGCACCCACGCAAGCACACGTGCAGGCATGGGATCTGTGACGTGATGGGGGCTTTCCCTCCAGGCCCACCCACAGTGGCTGCCATCTCTGCATCGTTCTCATGGGAAGCGGGAAGCAGGTGATAGCCACAGAATCCTTGGCGTTGGTAAGAATTTGTATATTCTGACATGAGGAAGTCAACCGGTTGACCAGGAAGGAAAGAAAAATGAACAGAGTTAGCTTCAGCTAATTTTTAAAAGAGGGTCGTTATTAACATGCCCCCGAGAGCTGTGTCACGCACTCTCAGTGCTGTCTCTGCAGCCTTTGAGCTGGCCCAGCTGGCACGTGGCATCACATCGTGGCCGAGCTTGGGCCGGGGCTCCAGGCCATCCAGAGGCCGTGCTCTATTTTCTTTATTAACCGCTTTTGCTTGATTGCATATTGTCTGTAATGTCCTTTTATTGCTATACTTAAAGAATGCCTGCGTACGTTGAGTACCAATTAGGGAGATTGGTTGTAATTTTTTCTTTGCTTGTCACCTTTTTGAGCTAACCTCATGTGACAGATCTATGTGACGGGTCTTTCCTTTCCCTTCCTCTTCATTCCACCCTTATATCTGGCACATGGCAGGGACTCAAAAGTATATTTTTGAAGGGAATAAATTATGATATGTGAATATATAAGGCACCATGCTAATAACTGATGAAACGTGATGAAGCAAACATGAGAAGCGAGAGTCGGTTGTTGACGGCACACATACAGATTTCTAGCGTGTATGTTTACGTGTGTGTATATATGATTTCTAATCTTGGACTGAAAGCCTCGCATGCCTTTGGAGGAACTGATAAAGGACTGTATGGTTGGGGCTAGCAAGAGGTCATTCTGGCTGAGAGACTCAAAGAGGACTGAATTCATGCAAACCGTCCAACAGAGATTCTTCCTTCTTGATTTGAGGAAGGACATTTGAGCAGAAGGTACTACAGAGCGTTAAGAGGATCGAGGCCAGCCAGAAACCACAGTATTCAGTTTGCTGGGACACAGGGATAGAGAGGGAAGGAGCAAGATGACAGGTGTGTAGGACCTGAATGTGAGAGCTTTGAGCGCCAGGCTAAGCTGTGAGGACTCACTGTGGCCAACAGCATCCAGGGGTGGTTGAGCAGAGGCACAGTGTGGTAGCACTTGGCTGTGAAAAGGTGACTCTGTTGGGTTCTCTACTGCAGCTTGCAGGCAAAAGCAGCTAGAGATAATCCAAGTGAGAAGTAAGATAGAAGGAACCGGCTGGTAACAGCAAAGACCTAAAACCTGCCTGGATATAAAGCCTTCACATCCCTGATCTCACGTAATCTTCCCAGCACCTGTTGAGAGATGGGAAATTTGCTCCTCATTTTGTGGGAGAGGGAGGAGGACGAGACAAGTTGTGTGGTGCCAACCAGAGTGTGATCTGCTGCCCAGAGCAGGGCCACAGGCTCTGTTGCCCACCCATTTCCGACGACGTGCAGAAGGTGAGAATTTAGTGTAGAAATGGCCATGGCCACTTGTCCCTGATGTGACATTCAAGTGCATGATCACTTTTCCAGAAATTATTTTTTATTGTGTTTTACAAAATAATAGGTCTGAAACAATTGGATTGGAATTTTTTTTTAAATCTCATCCTTCACCGAGAGCTAGTTTGCGAACCACCAAGAGATATTCCTCGGGAGGCATCACGTTGCTGGACACGGCAGAGCTCAGACTGGTCACTAAGCCCTAGACCCTCAGGCCTTACTGATGAGAGGCAACACAATGAAGACTTTTTATGCATCCCTCCTAATAGTTAAGCACACGATGTAGCATGTCACTGAAGGGAGGCCCGTTCTGGGATGGACTAAGAAGGAGTTCAAGTGTCATTTCTGTTTGTCTTGTCAATGGGCTATTTGTGTTTTTTCCCCTCTTCCCTGCAGATTTATCTCATAATTATCTCCTACTTAGGCTAATAATTAAATGAGTGTGAATTCCCTAAACATATAATGCCTGATTTTGAGGCAGAGGTGATGTTACAGTGTTGTGAAGGGAAGCTAGCCTGAGATCAACAAGGACACGCTGTCCTCCAGGCTGAAACACGCAGCAGTGAGAGGAGATGGTTAGGTCTCGGAAGTTAAGACAAAACAGGATTCCTTGCAATGATTTTCTGGTATGACTTCCCAATTGAACTTGATTACCACTGGTTTCCATTTCTCAATCTATTATCCACCATAATGGTTTCCAAATGTTTTTTCTAATTGTTTAGTGTTAGTGTTAAACAGTGATTTTTATTTTACTCTGGTTATTTTTCAAGATAAGAAATTCGTAAATAATTTTCATAGGCTATGGCTTGGTCTAAATATGGAAAAATGGGTCTTAAAATAACACATTTTGTGTTTCACTCAGAAGTGTTTCCACCCCATTTTTCCTGCTCCTTCTTTCTCTTCTGCCACCTCCCCACGCAGGTAAGCTGGTCACCTTTACATGCAGATTTACAAAGTAAGCGTGCCACTCCTCTCACTGATTCTTTATGCTAAAATGTATGGAAGTTAAATTTCTGTATTTCGGAGATGGATTTCTTTTATTTCCATACTTTTATCATTACTTTTCATTCCTACTTAAAACGACAGAGAAGTTGATTATTTGGAGTTCAGAAAATAAAATACTTCCATCCAAGTAGGCATATCCATGAATCAAATGTATATAGGCTTTTTGGAAATTGAAAATGACCTCATTTTAAGTTCTACATTATAGTTCATAAATCTATTTCTAATGTTTTGGAATTCCCATCCGCTATTGCCCCAAATCTCACTATTTATTACTATTAATTAGAAGCCTAAATCTTAAATGAATTTTCAAGTCAGACATTCAGAGCAAGTCTTGGATTCATACACGTAGAGGGAAATGTGTGATGTGGGAGTGCACGATGCTGTTCTGAAAGCTCTGGCCTTGGTCCTCTTCTCTTCTCTGTGATACTTGCTTTAAGGGTGGTGTCCATTCCACGATTTTAACTCTCCTCTTTACAGCTAAATTTCAGATCCCTGTCTGTAGCCAGACACCCATATTCACTCGTTTGCAGGATGTTTCTACTTGGATGCCCCATGGGTACCTCGAGCTCAACATATCCCAACCACACTGAACTTCTTCCCACCAATCTCTTCTTTTGACTGAGTCCATGCTTGTTGATTGCATCTTCCTCCTCCAGCCTGTCAGGTGACAACCACGGGGTTACCTTTGCTTCCCCAGACTCTTTCCTAAAGGCACAGTCACTTATAAAATCCTGTTTCTTCCATCTGGGGAGATTTCATCCTTGGTCCCCTCTCCCCCTCATTTCTTTCAGTATAGTCTAGTGCTACATCTCCTTCTCATGTGGCTTCCAGTCTTCTTTCTAAAACAGAATGTAAAGCAGTTGCTTTGAGTCATTCACCTGGGTTCTAACCCAGTCTGCTCTCCACTTGTTTGGAGGCCTTGGGAATTCACTTAGCCTCTCTGAGTCTCAATTTCCCCAACTAAAGTGATGGAAATGATAAGTGATGTGCAGCTTCCTGTGAAGATAACTAATGTTAAAGGCACCAGTACCCAACAAGTACAAGTGCCCCACTCCTGCACTACCCTCAGTGTCACTGAAGGTCTCAGCTGCAGGAACATGTAGCATATGCAGAGCCACAGTTCAGTGTTCTGGCCCCTCACCCCCACCCCCGCCCCGCTCTATCAATGCTTTATTACTGCACCTTTGGGGCGTCCAGATATAACCCAGCAAAGTCCTTCAGGGTCTCAGGCTCTCTCATCCTTACTGCATAGTCATCCTAAATATCGAGGTCTTACCATGTGAAACCACCCAGAGCTCCCGGTGGAGTTTCCACTGGCCTTCTAGTGTATGTATGTGGGGTGGATTATTCCCATGTGGGGCAGTGTCATATTTTAGAAAAAACACAGGCCTCTGAGCTTCAAGCTTTGTTCTCCTATGTGTTAATTTTGTGAACTTTGTCAAGTTTTGTCACTTCCCTGAGAATCACTTCATTAATCTATAAGATGGACATAATACCAGAACCTTCCTTGCAGAGCTGCTGTGAAGATTAAATGAGACACCCTTGTAAAGCTCTTACAATGACTCCCGAAACATAACAAGGTTGTTGAGGGCTGGGCTGAGCTATTGGTCACACAGAACATGAAGCTCTCATCAAAGCCCAGCAAACCCGTGCCTGGAGCTGTGTCCCACGTTTCTAACACCCATGTGAGCCAGACCCACCATCCAGTCTCTCTTAGGATTGCTGAATGAACCACTCCTGCGCCTCATCTTAAGGGCTCACATCCTTGACTTTTCATTTCCTTCACCAATTCTTCATCAAGGTCTCAGATCCTGCCCCTCCATGTCCTTCCCTTCCCTTTCATTGTCACTATTGTCAAAGCTAAATGCACCGATTGCTTTCTATGAGCCGTGAACCACTCTTCATGTTTTAGTATAAAGTTTAATGCTTACCACATCCTAGGAGGTGTGTGCCCTTACTACCGATATTTTACAGATAAGGAAACTTCACTAAAAGGTTAAATAATTTGCTCACTCTTATACAGCTGCAGAGCCCATGCTCTTAAATGATGGACTTCCTCAGATGCTGAACTTGACTATCAAAAATCATCTAGAACCCCCAATGGGACTCAGTGATGTGAAGTCAGCTGAGTCCCCGTAGATCATACTCTGTCCCGGTTGAATACCTGGACTGTGTGCTGCTTTGAATGCTGCTGGATATGTGTCTTTGAGCCTAAGGACTCTATATTAACTAAAATAATGAAAGTTCCCATATATTGAATTTTCTTTGTAATAGACAATGTACTGAGTGTTTCACTTACATAGTATCATTTAATTCTAATGAAACTTTAAAAGACAGATGTCATTATTCTGATTTTCAAATAGAGAAACTAAATTTTAGTTGCACAAGATTTTATAGCCATTAAGTGATAGAGCAGGAATTTGAACCCAAGTCTGACTGCCTCCAAATTTCATGCTTTTACTTATTATCTCTTTTTCTCATCTTTGTGTCCCCTTTAGCATTTGGTCTGGTATCTTGCATATCAGAAATGCCTTAAAAAAATGTTTGCCAAATTGATTTGGGTCCACTGGGTTTTGCTGTGTGTAATTCTCCCTGCCCTCATGAAAGAGGGCTAAGTTTCTGCAGAGTTGCCATGATTCACTACCACCTGAACTCAATTTCAGCAATGACCTTTCAGTGGCATTCAAGGCTTGGCTTCCCCACGTCATCCATGTGCCGCACTCTTGCAGGGTTGCTGGAGGGGTGGCCTCAGCCCAAACACGAGCAATCCATTCAGGGAAATGATCACCACCACCTTTACGTCTCAGGTCATTGTTGTAAGGAATCTGGAATTAAGTCCATCGAAATCAGCCACAGCAGAAGCAGTGACATTGTTGTCTCCTTGGCTGATTAATACTATTAGGTTATATGGGTGCTGGGCTATGGGCTTTTTCAACTTTCTTCTCTCTATAAAGTAACATATGAAGAACGGTTCTTCTGAATTCAAGGATCACTGTAGGTTTTGCGGGGAAGGTGGAGTGGGAGGGATCAGGGCATGATATTTCTATTGATGTCACAGGGCTCTGTATGGATATGAATAAAGAAAAAGGCGTCAGACTCTGGGCATTCAGGGCTCCAGGCCATGGTGTGGAGTAGTGGGCAGCACAGACACTGGGTCTCCACACCAAATTACCAGAAGGAAGGGCAGTCTTTGCCAGTCAGGCTGCGATGAGTCCAAGATCCAGAAACATGGAACAAGTGCCTAGTGCTAGAAGTCCAGGGATTAAACCCAGAGGCTGTACTGCAACGAACTTGGGCTTCTGGATCAGTTGGGTCTGAGTTCAAATTCTGACCCTACTGCCTACTAGCCAGGGGACCTTGGTCAACCAAGTTAACCTTCCAGAGCCCCAATTTTTTCAAGTAAGAAACAAGGATCTAAGACTCAGGTCATAAAATTGTTGCAAGGATTAAGTTACATGGGGCACACACGATGCCCACATAGCATAGTGCCTGACACAAGCACGTCCGCACGACGTCCCCTCTAGTGTATAGCTTCCTAGGACTCGGGAGCATTCAAGAGCTCAGGAAGATCTAGTCACGAACAAAAGACTAAATCAGAGTCAGGGATCAAATTAAAGGGCACAGGGGTCCCTTCTCTGCTGCCTCCCAGGATTCTGGGACATAAGCTGCTCTCAGCCCACCGTGGCTGTATGTAAGGATGGGGGGATGGCAGTAGACTCTGCTGATACTGCTGGTACCGATTCTGTTACACTAATCCAGTGAGTTGCTTGATATCTGTGTGCAAAGAGCCATTTTAGAAATACAGTTCACATCCACATACAGAAGTTCAGCTGCATCATACAGGCTAGCATTTATCTGTTTTACATTGGGAGGATTCCTGTCATCTTGAAGTACACTCTGCGTTGGGGTCTGCGTGTGTGTTAGTCCTTTCTGGAGAGCTGAGTGAAAGACAATGTGAGGTCTGGAACTGGGACGTGATGTACACTCCCGGCTGGGGCCTCACACCAATAAGATTTTGCTCCTCTTCTATTTTCAAAGTGAGGTAAAATACTACTTTCTTAAATACTGGAAGAGGGACAGTATGGGAACAGTAGTCAGTTAATTAGCCCAAAGAAGGAGTTACATTTGGTCATTCAGGGAAGAATTAAATTTAACTACCCTCTCCAAGGGCGATGATGGTTCTCATTTAAAAGTCATTGGTTTCAATGTGTTTTATATTTGGAAAATTCATTTGTGCTTTTCATCCTACCTTTTGAGAAAAAATAATTTTATTTGTTTACTTTGTGCTATTTATCAGTTGAAGAGAGAGGTTATTTATTACCTGTGATGTATATATTTGTGCCTATGACATAGGTAGGACATCAAAATCTTTCCCCATTCACTGAAAATAAAAAGAACTTTGATCATAGCATAGCCTATGAAGGAAAAGGTTGCTGTGTGTTTTTTAAAAAGTGTGTTTAGCTGGATTTGGGCAGAAATTACTTGGTCATTTGGTTTGCTAGAAAAATTCAAATCAGCAGCAAAGACAATCCAATCAAATGTTATAGTTGCAGCTATAATAATTATTAGTGAAAATTTTATTTGGCAGGATATTAAAGCAAAATTGAGAAGTTTATAAAGAATTTCAGAAAGTTAGAGGATGTGGGAAATACATGAACACTGGAGTCATTTATTCATTATTTTGCCGCAAAGCTGCCTGCCTTCCCTCCTGCCTTCCTTCCTTCCTTCCTTCCTTCCCTCCTTCCTTCCTTCCCTCCTTCCTTCCTTCCCTCCTTCCCTCTACAAAAACTTTTCTCAGTGGTTACTGTGTGCCAGACACTTTCTAGGTGTTGGAATTCAATAGTGAAAAAAAACAAGAGCCTCCAGCCTCCCACAGCTGTAGTGGAGGGAAGACCAACCCCGTCAATGGTCACAGAATTGCTACTACTCTGCTTCGAAGTGGCCCTATTTTATCACATAATCTTGTTACTTAAAACCAGCCTTTAAGGAAACAAATATTGGCTCAGATATTTTACAAAGGCTATGAGTCAGTGTACTTGAATTTTCCTTTTTTTCGATTTGTTTCCATGTGAATTTTTTTTAATTGATTTTTATTCTTTTAAGGACTGAAGGGTGCTCTCAGTGCACATTGTCCTTGCTGGCTCCAGAAATATCATGATAAAAATGGAGCATAAGTTTCCCAAAGTAGGTTGTATTTTAGTCCCATCTTACCAGAAGTGCACCATAATTAAGCCACTCCCTAAAACTTTAATGGTTTTAAAGATATACGTTACTATCTTTTTTAATTGTACAAGCCTGCTAGTATCTGCACAACTCTCTTATTTATTTATTTTTGTTTGTTTGCTTCTACCATAAATATGCTATGTACCTAATTCTGCTGTTTGCCTAATTGGCTAGATCTGCAGACCCTCGTCAGCCAACGCCCCCTGATAACAGTTGTGAGGATTAGCGATGGGAGAGAATTCTGTTTCATACCTAAGAGAGGACTAATGCTGCAGCTCGTCCAGGCACTTGTTAATTGTCTTCTTAGTTCCATTCAAACGATTTTTTTTCCATTTAACGTTAGGAGATGATATAGTTATATTCCTAACTCATGATAGTCCTTTGTCATTTCCGATTTGTTCAAAAGACTGTAATCACATTTATAATGAAAATGAGCAAAAATATCAAAAGACATATGTGTATAAGTGCATTAGAAATGTAGTTTTCTGTTTTGATTTGATAATTTCCAAGAACAATGAACTGGGAAGAAATTGTAAAAAGCCACATTCAAAAACAAAAACAAAAACTGAAACCACTGTTGGAGACCCTGCGGGAGGTATGTTTTAGAAAGACCAAAACACAAACAGTGGGTGGGAGGAAGGGCAATGAAGTGAGTAGGGGCAGCTGGGGCAATGCGAATAGTGCCTGACCGAAGTTCCTTAAGACAGGATTGGTGATGCTCGGTTTGTCTGAGTAACCCAAACACATGGAGCTAGGAAGCAAACTTAGTTCTTAGAATAATAGACTGAAATTTTAGAAAAGAACGTGCAACAAGATTTCAAGGAGGGCTCCTGAGAGTGGTGCATTTTAGAATCTGGCAGAACTTCCCAGGGGAAATGGTAGGAGTGTTGTCCCAGAAGATGCTAAAATGACACAACAAAACAGAGCGAATAATCTCCTTGCTTCACTGGATCAAGTCAATGATCTGGTGATGACCACGTTCCTGGTTCTCAGGGCACTACAGCTGGTTATGCCATATAGATGGGAAAACATGCTTCCACTTCAAAAATGGAACTATTAAAAGGAAAGAAAACTAGAGGCATTTCTTTTAGGAAATTTAAATAGATCCAAGTCTGAGTGTAATGTAGTAAAAAAATAATTCTACAGCAAATTAAGCTTCTGTAAGATAGAACCATGTAAGATAGAAAGATAGGAAAAAAAAATTCCAAAGTACTTCCACTTGGATACAGAGGACTTAGGCTGGAGTATATGATGATTCTGTTATCAGTCATTCGAAATTAGAAGCATAAAAGATTCTGGGAGCTGTGAGATAAGTCATGATCTTAGCATTCAATTTCTGTTTCGAAAGCACTGTTATCTGATAAAACCTATATTTTCATTTGAGATATAGCAGTACTTCTTAGAGTCACTATATAGTAGCACACACAGAAGTCTGTACATGCCTTTAAAATTTCAATGTTTCTCTCACAAGCTTTATCTCCTTCAATCCACATGGAAATTTTGTGAATGTTGTTACTTGCATGCCCATTTTGTTGATGAGGTCACTGAGGCGGAGTTAGGCAATAGTTTGCCCGAATCACATGTCAATTTAGTAGGAGCCAGGTGTGAAATCTAATTACTCTAATTACAACTCGTATTCTTTCTGTGAAATACACTCCTGCTGGTTAAGTGGAGTTGACAATATTAAGGAAAGGAGTGGATACGGTAACTTGCTGAGAAGGAGCGAGGCAGTACTCACGACACGCTACGATGACACACACCTTCGGTGGGAGAGATCCCTCTGCTAGGCTGTCAGCTCCTGTCTGAGGGGAGCTGAGCTGGGGCAGAAATCACAGGATGGCACTTGACTGTTTCTAAATACTTCCTCATGGGTTTGGTTATTTTATCTTTGTAATATCCCCAGACAATGTTATTAACATGTTTTTTTTGGATCAAAGAACCTGGAGCTCAGAAATGTTACAGAACTCAACCCAGCACACCCAGCTAGCAAGGTGCCCCGAGAGGACGCAGCCCCAAACCTACCCTCCCTGTGAGGACCCCAGGCCTTGCCTCCAAGGCTGATTAGCACTTCACTGACATGATCAATACTAGTCATATTTCTCATCAGGTTAGTGGTCGGTCAGAATATGGATTTTTATTTCTGTTGATTCTAAAGATTTAGAGATTTTCAAAAGCTTTAATTTCCCTTGTGGGGGTGTGTTCCTGATTCTTCATCTCTTGAATATGACATGTTAGAGTGTACCATCAAGTCAAGAGATCATATAATTCCTCAAATAGTAGACCTGCGGGTGAAACAGCTTCTGATGTTTGGTATTTCTCTCCAGGACTTACTTCTACTTTTGGGCTGGAATCTTCTTTTTCTTCTCTCCTCATGGCTCTGCCCATAGATGGGGCAGCAACTGCTGGGTCTTCCAGACCCAAGAGACCCAGAGAAGTCTGGAGGTTCAGGACGCAGTACTCTGCAAGCTCTAGTGCAAAATGAGCCGAAAGGAGAACGGCCCTCTGTCAGGAGAGAGGTCCCTTTCGGCAGATTGTTTACTGGATCCAAAGGTCCTTTGTGGTCCGTTGGTTTTCACTCAGGAAGACTGGCTCTGTGTTTACGAAGAGAAGGCCTCTTGGAGAACTTTCAGGCATTTTTCACTAGGCTCTTGAGTCTGAAAAAGATATTGAATATGATTCTTAAAACCATAAATTATTTCAATTATTGCAAAGACCTCCTGATTCAAACTTTTGTAAAGATTTGCAATTTCTTACTGACTCAAACCATTTGATTTTGCAACTATTTCTTTACCATCTCTGTGGTCTGCAAATCAAGAGTCAATCAACAAACATGACTTCAGATCTGACTTCAGATCTGATCAGTGCTCTGGCGTTATTTGGAGTGGAAAAATACACAACGAAGGACGGGGTGGGTGTCTTCCCAACAGGAGCAGAGTCAAAATAGGTGTTATTTTTCCTAGTTAGTTTAATCAGTAACACTTTAATTATACCAATTTCAGAAAATTTGATCTTTTTGGAACATACTTTGCAAATGCATCTAAACAGAGCAGTCTGTTTTCTTAAGAAATAAAATTATGTAACAGCCAGGTAAATAAATTATGAGTATGAAGTGGAAAGAAATTCTAGTTCAATGAATTTATTTGTAGTTTTCTTTTTAACATTTCATAGAAATCCTAGCTCTGTCATCATATAACCTAATATTATATGCAAAATATTGTTTATAGTCTGCATATACCTGCTAGATGTGACCTTTCACAATATGGCACCCACAGCATATCCGGGAAGACAAAGAGCCAGGGGTGTGGACATGGACCTAGAAAAGCAGACCTAGAAAGGATCTTAAGTGCCTGAAGACCAACCTCCCTGTTTTTAGCCAGGAAGAGAAGCTGAGGTCCAGACAGAGCACATGTCTGGCCTGGGTTCACCCAACTGTAAAGCTCCAGATTCCTCTCTTGGAAGTAGAGGAGCAGAGAAAACCGACCAGGGATGCTCTCTGTGTAATGACTGCTCTGCTACTCAAAAGCCCTGCTGAGTGAGCAAGGTGCTGTTTATGTGGCTAATCCTCCCAGATCTCCATGTATTCATCACTCATGACTGAAAACCTTTGCAGTGTCCAAAGGATTGGGGGAATGTACCAGATTCAGGTATTTTTATTAAAAGTAATATTTGAGATTTTTAATTCTATTTTTACTTATTTTTTATTAAGATTTTAAAATCAAAAGGTATGTTCAAAAAGAATTGCATTATTTGTTTTTCTTAAACAGTCTTCCTAACATCTCAGTTAATAATGTGTTTGCTTGTACAGCAACTTTTATAAAAAGTATTAACAGTCTGTTTTAAGAGAGACCTTCTAGCAACCCCTCAGTCTAGGGTTAGGCTAGCGATGTGGTCTTATTTCTGTTTCTCAGACACCTTATTTGATATATTTAACTTTTCTGTCTGATACCACAGCACATGAAAGAGCTAAAAAGACTGTCACCAAACTGGAGTGTGGATTTGGGATGCCCTGACTTAAAATATAGGCTACATCTTGTGCACACATCAACTTTGGGAACTTGGGGGATAGTTGTCTTCCAGAGCAATGGAAGAGCAGAAAGTAAGAGGCTGGGTGACCCCAACACAGAGAGACAGACCACGGGAATGGAGATGCTATGGATAGGAAACCAACAGTCATTTCAAATATGAACCCCAAATTCTAAGCCCTGACCACAAATTGCAGGGGCTGCTTTTCACCTTAATTAATTCCTGCTCTGTAGGGAGAAGCAGGACAGATTTGTTAATCTAGTAATGGTGAGGATTCTCCTAAGCAGTGTTCTCAGTGGGGTCCCCTCCTCAGCAGCAGCAGCATCTGGGAACTTGTTAGAAAAGCAAATTCTGGGCCCTGACCCAAATCTACAGAACCAGAGACTCTGGGAGGGAGCCTGGTGATGTGCATTTTAATAAACTCTCCAGGGGAAGCAAGGTGAAGCTTGAAAACCACTGCTCTTCAGTAGTGTGTGCACGTGTGACTGCACACGTATTTGTAAGTCTGTGCTTCTGTCTGTGTGGATATGTGAGTGGCATTTGCACGTGCATGCATGCATGCACACTCGTGAGAAGACACTCACAGCAGGCATCTGCTTGTCCCCTCTGAACTTTCTCCATATCCGATCCTTAGCCCATTTGTCACTGCTGACATAGACAGTGCTATGCCTTGGCTTCTTTTACAGCTTTGGCTGTTCATGTCAGCATTACCTGACCATACAATACATTTATTTCTCTCTTGCTTTTAAAAGGCATTTTGCACTGTCATACAAATCATAAATGCTGTTTATTGTCTGGGGCTCTGTCTTATTGTACTCCTTTGTGCTGTGTTTTCAAGGCTATAGCCTCTCTTTGGACTTCTGCCTTCTGAGGAATGATTGAAAACAGGAGTTGGTGAGCTTTTATCTATAAAGAGTCAGAGAGTAAATATTTTTGACTTTGGGGTCATGTGGTCCCCATCACAGCTACTCAACTCTGCTGTTGTACCAGTAAGCAGCACAGGCAATATGTAAATGAATAGGCATGGTTGTGTTCCAAAAATCTTTATGTATAAAAACAGGTAGCACATAGATTTGACCTGTGGCCATAGTTTGCCAACTCCTGATGTAAACCCCCACTTACTTCCCTAAGAAATCCCAATCTGCCCATCAGGTCAATGATTTCACCTTTCCTGTGTGGTCTTTCTAGGTGGTCATGGTGGCCCGGGGCCCCCCATCTCTCTGAAGGTCAACCCCCCCTCAGGCAAGCCCATCAGCATTTAGGACACTCCCCGTGCATCTGCATTCAGAAACCTCCATCTGTCCACCCTTAGGTTTTGTCTTTGGCTGGAGGTTGTTAGTGTTAGAGAGATGATTAACAGTAATCCTCACACGTGAAGACACCAGGACTTTTTCTTTAGAAAACAAGCTGATATTTTACCATGATATGTCTCCCTATCTTATGAGTCTCCACAGCTGCAGAAAAAGCTGTGCTTTTGCCATGAATTAGTGCACTCTCAGTAGAAGAAAGGATGCTTGCAATGGCAACACTTCGGCTGGCCTTCTTCTATACAGACAGACTATCACTACTCATAGCCCAGAGGGATGACAGTTTCCATTAGGGGCAAATGCACAGAGGTGCCAGGAGCCACCATCTTGGGCTTGTTTAGTTGACAATGGCTACTCTAGTATGATAATGGCTAATTTTAGGGTGAAACCGATTTCTGTACACCTATATGTGTTACAAATAGCTAAAACCTGGAAAACTGACCCGGCCTTAGTTCTGCAAATCTTGTATGCTCAAAAGATTCAAGTCTTTGGAAAAAAAAATCTTAATTAAAATCTTTTGAATATCCAGTAGCAAATGGGAACTGATTCAATTATTATTTTCAAAGTAATTTTAATTTCCAGTGGAAATAGTGGAAATCTTTTTATTGTGTGGCTCCTTTCCTCCCTCCATTCTAGATGGGTGCACAGCTGCCCTCCCACACTGTGGGCAACAGTTGCCCCTTTCTGGAACAGAAGACATGTGTGCAAGCAGACTTCTGGCTGGACAGAAAGATGGGACTTGTGCTTAAAAATAATTAATGCCAATATATCCTCTTGACGTATTGCATCATATGGGCCAAGAAATGATGGACAAGCACTGGGAATTTACAGGGGACAAGAAATCACCATGTGATAAGACAGTCCAGGTGGGCTTCAGGGAGGAGGAGATACAGGATGGGCCGTAAATAAAGGGCAGCAGAGAGAAGGAGAACATCCTAGGTTTAGAAGAATAAAGCACTTAAATCCCACAACCATTGTTTTCTGTAAAATTCTCTCTCTCCCTAGATGTTTCCCTTTGATCTCTTATTACTGATGAATTGTTCACATGTCTTTTATTTTAAATCGCCTCAAGTCTTTCCTGGAAGAAGATGCTAAAAATCATAATAAAAAGGAACATTAAATTGGAAATGTAGAAGGAAGGAAGGATGTGGCATGTGTAGACTAGAGAAGTAGAAAGGAAACATGTACTGATCATTTCCTTGGAGCGGAAGGTCGAGGACCGACCGGGAGGAAGAGAGAGGCTGGAGGAGTTGGGTAGAGGCCACAGGATGGAGGGCGGCTTCCTTGGGCAGAAGGAGGAAGCTGTGATTCTGTAATGACGACTAAACTTTATTAAGTAAAAAATGGAACAGGAGATGCCAGTGAGCATTTTCACTAGAAAAAAATAAGGATTTCTCATCCTGCAGAATTACTTTATAATTCTGTGTCGGTATCACTTTTGTGGGAGTTTAAAACAAAATAACCAAGTAACAGTCATAACAGCTGAGATTTATTGATCTAAGTGCCAGTAAGCACTCTCAGGAATGTATGTACATGGGTCTTAATTCATTAATCCTCACAATAAGTCTGTGAGCAATCATGAGCACCAATTCACAGATGAGGAGACTGAGGATGGAGGGGACCCAGGCTGGCACTACGGTGCCCTCCACACGTTCCTCGTCACCGTGGCATCACACAAACACAACGCAGTGAAGAAGCAGCCAGCCCCACTGCCTCCCAGAGACTCTGCCTCCCCGCCCCAGGCAGGAGGAGAGTGACTCTGAAGCCCGCATCCTCTCCAGACTGCAGTCATCACTGAGGCGTTTTCCCATGAATTCATTGATGGAGTCTAATACAAAATCCCTTTATCTGTTCAGTGCATTTGGACAGAGACACGCAAAGTCGTGTGGGTCTATACATTAGAGAATGGACCACATGCGATTTGGAATACACACAATGCACAATTTGTGAAGTAGCCACGGGTGTGGTCTGCACTACTCCTTCCATATTATTATCTAGAACCTTCCATTTGGTTATTTTCCATTCATAGTGTTGTGTTTGTGTGTTGTGTGTGAATGTTGTGTGTGGTGTGTTGTGGGGTGTGTGTGTCTTTATATTTTGGAACTTTTGCCCTGGACTCTATAAACTTTTTTATCTGAAAAAAATGTTTAAAATAAAACTTAGCTAAGTTAGTTTCCAGATTGAAATGAAGGCAGAGGCTAGCAGGCTGGTAATGGGAAGCATTTGCACAAAGTTCTGGCGGTCGTGACGCTCTGCCTCCTTCAGGTGAACGTGGGCTGCTTTCTCGTCTCAGGTTTCAGCCTCTTTGATCCACTTCTCTTCTGCTACCCTGTGAGTTTCTTCATAGGCACATTTTGGCCCTATTTTTTACAAACACATTTCCAGTCCTTCCTTTTAATTGCATCCCACTTTCCCCATAGGGCACCAGATGTGACAGTGTTATCAGTTGGTGATGCCGAGTAATGCCATTATTGAAGTCTTCCCCACCGTGTAGCGCACCGTTTTGACTATTATCCAGAAATTTCATATGCTGACTCAGTCAAAAGTCGAAGAGTTAAGAAAGTACTTTAACACTATCCCCAGCACCTTCATGGCAAAGCCGTTATATGAAATGCCAGCATAGCTTCCCTGTCAATTACTACCTAAATGCAGTGTCCCTTCTCAGGAATGGAAGGTGCGTGGGGACGGCCCGAGTGCACCAGCTAGAACTGGAGTGTGGAGGTAGGGGAGCTGCATCTGAATTATACATGTCCTAGCTGCCAGCTCGCTTGCTTGCTTCCTTTTTTCCTCTTTCAGAGCTGCCATAATAGCACAAGCCAGGTTATTTTTATATATTCCTCTCTTTGATTGACTAAAATTTTGCAGAAAAAGTCACCTTTTAAAGTAAGGCATGGGAATTTGGTTTAAATATTTTTTTCTTTTAAGATTTTTTAAGATATTTCCTTGACCTTACATGTAAATAAGGACTTAGGGTATGAGCCTTAGAAATTTTAAGGAGAATGGTGGCACATTTTTTGGAGGGGTGTCAGAATGTCCTAGAAAGATTCAGATAGAGGAGGAAAAAACGAGAGGGAAGGAATTTTGGAAGCAATAGGACGCCCCACAGAGGACACCCAGAAATCCTCTGGGGGGTGGGGGGATGAATAGGGTAAGAGGGTACCTTTACCTTTGCCCAGAGGACACAGACGTCAGTGTGCTAGCGATGGAGACAAGACTACTTCCAATTCCTCAGCTCCCGTCCTTCCTCCTCTCGTCTCCCTTCCAGTCTACCTGCAAAACACCTGCCCTATAATACTTGCTCTTGTATTTAAGAATTTAGAAATCAATTTTAAAATTAAAATAAGAATCCCTGTGGTGTGCAAGAGCAGTTTCTGCATTGCCTCTCTGTGGAGATATGTCATTGGCCCCCTGGACTGCAGAATCAAGGAGAGACAGGTGCATCTCTGAAGGTGAAAACAGGACCAGCTCTTACAGGGCAGTGAAGACCAAATAACAGGTGCACACAAAGTCTGTGAGCTTAGAAGGCTGAGAAGTTGGTTTGGTTCAGGAGGAGGCTGTGGAAGGGATGAATCTTACCCTGGAAGCTGCAGCATGGGCTGGAGTCAGAGGAAAACAGGCCATCCCTGCAAATAGTGAGGTGATCGGAGGTGGGTGTGGACTGGGGCACCTCGATCAGACCATTTGGGCACAGTAATGAGACAGAAAGCCAGAAAGGTAAGTTGAGACATGGTGATGGTTGGGGGATCTGTTTTCCTCCCAGACCTTTGAACACTTGACACAAAGAATAAAGTGTTTGATAACAAGAAGGGCTGAATTTTAGTTGAAATTTTGCCCCTGGCTGAAAGTGGCGTAGCTTTAGGCAAATCTCTCTTCATATTTTGTGTTCATTGAGAGCCTACTTGGTTCACCATTACATTAAATGGGTTTCTTTCTTTCTTATTAACAACCTGGCCCTGATTAGCTGCTGAAAAGAAGCTCTTGAATTAGTCCTGGGTAAATCTTCTGTGAGAATAAGGCGTTCTGGAAAATGAGTGTTACTGCTTTCAGAGCTCTGTGATCTCTCTTTCACTGTTGGATCAGTTGTTCACTAGAAGTTGGGGATAACCTAGTGATATCTGCATTTATCCAGTATTAACGAAAACGCAGTGCATTTTGGTTGGCTGCCTTACCTTCCTTCATTGAGTTTCTCCGGAATGCACTCCTTGCAATAACAGAGCTTTAGGTGGGGTGGGGGCACAACCCCATGTCAGGCTTCTTCAGGGTTGGGGATGGTGTGGGCCCCCACCATGCCACGAGGAGGAGACCCTGAGAGAGCTTCCGGAGGGACACCAAGTGCAAGGACAGGAGGCAAACCACGTGGGGAGGGCGAAGCCTGGAACGCATCAGGCGTGTGTCTATTTCTACTGCATTTAAAAATAATTTATATTGTTATTTCTTTGATGGCAAAAGGGAATATAGGCTCACTGTAAGCAAGTTATAGAAAATAAGGGAAATTATAAGAGAAAAATAAAAATCACTTCTAATTTCACTATTAGAGGCAACAGCTTTTAACGTACATATTAACATGTAAGAGGTTTTTGTGCTTCACCTGATATATGCTCCTTCTTTGTGGCACTCAAGTCCCGTGTAGACGTTTCAAGAGTCTGGAAAATGTGTTCTTTAGTAAAATCACCCTAACTTTACTATTTTCTAATGTTAAACATTAGGTTTTCAGTTTTTTTCAATTATAAATAATGCTATGATTAATATTTTTCTTCAAATTTTTATACTGTATTTGTTTTTTGTTTATTTTTTAGAGTAGAATTTAACAGAGAATAACTGGTATAGATGTTATGGATAAATTACTCAGGTTGATTTTTTTTAAAGTTGTGCTGACAATTCACGCACCCATTAAGAAGTCTATGGAAATTCTGGCATCAATAAATGTTCCCAGTGAGCCACGAGCTCCCGGCCAGCCATGCCCTCACCCCACGCTCTTCTTAAGGGGCAGTGAGCGGCTATCACACAGCTGAGGTGTAACTCCATTAGCAAAAAGCTTAGATACTTTGACTCCTAATAAGTAAGTTATCAATAAAGTTAAGCAGCATTCACCTGCAGAAGAGAAACGTACAATTTTTAAAAACATCCATCTATCCCTCACCTGACATAAGAGTGCATGCCTTCTCCTGGTTGATTTCCACCCAGGCCTTGTGAACTACTTCACGTAAAAACTACAACTAATAATCGGTTACTGAATTAAGCAAATAGGCGAGAATGCCCGGCGCAGCAGTTACCTACAGGAGGCACTCAATAAGTAGCAGTGGTTGAGATTTTGTTGGCAGCAGAGCTGTCTGAAGGAAGGACAAGGAGAGAAACCTCCTTGTAAGTTCTGTGAAACTTGCCATTTCGCAGCCGAGAAGCTTCCTCCTCCTTCCACTCTGTGATGTGAAAGGGTCCTACTGGGCACGTTCAGATGCCACACGCACAACCCCTTTCAGTGCCGTCCACGCACTCCGCGTTCAGATGCCACACGCACAACCCCTTTCAGTGCCGTCGGCCCCACGCCAGCCCCAGTGCCCCTCGCGTCAGCCTCTGGAAGGTAGCAGAAATAGTCTGAAGCATGACTATGCACAAGGAGGCACGCCCTCAGGCGGAGACCCTCACAGATCCAGGAACAGTTGTCTCCTGGGTTTTCCGTTCCTGTGAGATGTCAGTATATTTCCTGGAACCTGCTAATTATCATTGTCACCTCCCTTCCTCGCTCTTCAAATACTCAAGTCACATGGAAATAAACCAGTTGCCCTCAGGTGGGGGAAGCTAGACCAGGCACATGAGCAGCCATGGACCCTGTCTTCATTTCCCATGGCTGCTGTAACAAACTACCACAAACTTGGTGGTTCAAACTATGCCAATTTATTATCTGACAATTCTGGGAGTCAGAAGTCCAAAATGGGTCTCATGGGGCTAAAATCAGAGCGGTAGGGTGGGTTCCTCGTGGGGGCTCAGAGGAGAACCCGTTTCCTCCCCTCTTCCAGCTTCTAGAGGCACCTGCATCCCTCAGCTCTCGGCCCCTTCCTCCATCTCCACAGCCAGCAGTGCAGCATCTCCCAGTCTCTCTCTGACTCTGACCCTCCTGCCTCCCTCTCTTTCTCACAAAGACCCTTGTGATCACATTGGGCCCAGCTGGGTGATCCAGAAAACTCTCCCCTCTCAGCATCCTCATCACATGCCAAGTAAGGTAACATACTCACAGGTTCTGGGGATTGGCGTGTGGGCACCTTCGAGGGCCCGTTATTCGTGCTTCCATAGGCCCTGTCCTTTCTGTAGACCCTGTGACTGTTCAAACATGGTATCTTTGAAAAGACATTTCCATCAAATTAGAAGATGACACCAAGTGTTCAAAGTTAAATTCTTGTTATTCCTTTATGAAAATTTTTATGTGCATCTTAATTGGAACTATATCTTTACTGAGTATTTCAGGATTTCTTTTAATGGGGAAATGTCCAAGTCCACCTACACAAATGAAGTGATGGCATTTAACTGTCCCTCCATAAATTGATATCAGTTAAGATGGTTTATCTTTCTGGGCTTTGCTCTAATTCTTTAAAACCCGTGGGCATCCAACCTTGTAGGAATGAGTACTTGGCGTTTTCATGTTTACTACTGTTCTGAATCCTAAACTGGTTTCTGAAATATTTGTAGATGGGAAATCTACTGGTGACAATTAAAATTGTGGAAATTTTATTAATATATTTGTAGTCTGCTCAACAGTTTCTTCTTGGCATTACCATAACAGTCATAAGAGCTGAAACTTTTCCAGCACTACTTCAGGCGCTGAGTTAAGAGTTTACAACCATTACTTTACATAAGAGTCACGAAAACCCATGACATGGGAAACTGAGGCACACGAAAGTCAAAGTGCTTCCTGACATCCCATAGGTAGGAAGCGTTCCATATGGCCTTGAGTTAAAGGATGTAGCCTCAGTTTGCCTGGTCTCATAGAGAAAGCCCAGTATTTTGCCTGGCGTCACACTTTGAATCAGCTATGGAAGCGGAACTGAGATAAATAATACCAATGACTGAATTCCGGGTTTGAATGTTGCCAGGCCTCAAAGCCCAATCAACTGATCTTCTTGCAGAGAGAGACACAGCAGTTCAGGTGGTCACAAAGCTTGGAGTGTGTGGGTGACCTGTGATGGGTCAGCAGGAGCAAGTCTAGCGCTCAGGGCTGTCCCATTCTCCTCCATGGCTCAGCAGGGGCTCAGGAGAAGGCCCGGCCCGAGTCTGCCCCGGCGCAGCTTCCGGAGGCTCATTGCCCGCCTTCTACCTGCAATCCCATCTCTACTTCCGATCTGTTTTCTTTTCTGCAAGATTCTTTTCCCAGTGTCTCTGCCTACATTTTTTAAATCACTCTGGGTGTAACAGTTCTGCTGGCAGCCTTCAGACTCGGGGGACCCCTGTCCCAAACTGCAATGCACAGACCATGCTTCGTCATTTACCTGATAGCTTATGCGGTGTGTTAACCGCCGGTTGCCATTCCTGTTGAATGCATTCGAGATAATTCAGGATGTATAACAGGGTACAACATTGCACATAGTGGCTGAAGGGAAAATACTTTTTTCTCCATATCTTTATCCTACCAAAGACCTCGAAATAATGCTGCAGGCATCTCAACTCTCCCAGATGATCCACTTGGCTAGAGAACTAGAAGAATTTCTGGACCTCAGTTTGCAGGGAGAACTTGGACTGCTGGCCAGAGCAGGCAGGCCATGGGGCAGTGCGCACTCAGCCACCATGTGGGAGCACCATTTCTTGCCAAAGACCAGGTCTTACGAGGTCACTCTGTGTTTCTGTCGCCATTTTTCCTCTTTGCCGAACCTGCCCTCTGAGGGGACCCTGTTGCTGGAGCCTGCAGTCTGAGAAGCGGAAAGAGCTCCTTCCATCCGGCATTGTTGTTTGTACCTTCAGCCGCACAAGCTTCTTCTCCCAGGGACCTCCAGCCTCGTCGCAAATAACTGAGACCTGGGACACTCGACCTTTGAGACTCAGCTTCCTCATCCAGAATGTGCGCGTATGATCTGTCCTGCCCCCTGCACAGAATGTTGTAAGAATGAAGTGGGGTGAGTGGTTGGAGGCATTTATACCCATAAGGCACTGCAGAAGGTGGATTGTTACCCTTTTTTGTTTATGAGGGCATTCTTCACTGCTTCTTAGATGTCCATCAGCCAAGAGTCTTGCAAGTGTTCACTGTTTAATTTTGCATATAGAAACAAACGAAAACCTGAAGAACATCGACTGGGCTTTGGGAAAACTACCACTCTCCACCGAGCATGGCAGGCACACGCAGCCAGCATGTTCCCAGACTGTGACTTCTCCTAAAAGGATGTGCATGTAGTTTGATATATAAACATTCCTGGAGAAGCTCGAATGTTTTCCCATGGACTGAACATGCATGATCATAAATAGGAACAGATTTCAAATTACAATCTCCAAGATTCTGTATTTTATTATGGAGACTGTATTAATTGCCTTTTGTGTGTGTTTGAAATTTCGTCATTCAAAAAATTGAGTCTTTCAGTACACGCTGTCGATCTTGCATGTAGCCTTTCTGCTGAAACAGCTGCTAACAAGGTTGCCAATTAGGGTGAATATTTTTCTGTGATGTCAGCATTTTTTCACTAGAAACTAACTTGAGAGTCATAGTTGTTTCATAAACTAAAATGTGTTGTGTACCATTCGGATGCCAAAAGTCAGTTAACTACATTGCTTGCAGCTCCCTCTAGAATCCAAAAAAACCCAACTTAATTCCACTTAGTCCCATTACAAAGACAAAAGAACCGTTAATCATATAAGAAAGTGGCCTTTTTAGATTCCTGCGTGTCCTCCTTCACACGTCCTCTGTGTTCCTGGGAACAAAAACAAGCTTGAGTGGCATGTGTGGCAAACCAGCTCCTTTCCTGCACTGACCCTGGTGTTTATTTGAAATTAGGCGTGCCCCATCCAGGCCAGTGTTCATCCTACTCCACTTTATATGTGATTGGACACCAAGGAAGTTTGTGGGTCTCCGTGATGTTTGTCCACAGCTAGCTGTAAAAAAGTTATAAAGTCCATTAATTCATGCCTTCCTCTCCCTCTCTCTTTTTTGGGGGGCAGGGGCTGAATCCAGCTGTCCCAATTAAGGTATGTGTTATGTGAGGCTACGGTCTGATTTAAGCAAATCTTAAAAAGGTAAGTTTGTGTAGCAGACTATTTATTTTACAGAAGAATTGTTCTATTTGCAAAAGAATTCACCAAGAATGTCTTAGTATAGTAGACTCTCTTAGGGCTTTTAAAATAGGATTAGTCGGCGTGCCGAAAGCTTGATTTTAACACGCGGTTCAGGAAACTATGATGAGTGTATTTTTATTTAACGCCGTTCAATTCCTGAACTTTGACATCTGTCTTCTCCCTTTTATTTTCTCCTTGACGGGCGACTCCCTCTTCAGTTGTCCTTTGGGGCATGGCTCTCACGCTCTGCCTCCGGCCCCTCCTTTACTCTCCCCTGCAGGTTCTGATTGACGCCTTAGCCCACATAGGCCCGGATTCCCCTAGTCTCTGAGTGCCCTCCTCAGGCCTTATCTTCCCTAAAAAACTGCCCTCTGGTCTCCATCCTCTCGCTGCGAAAACTCTGCCAGTACTTCAGTTCCTCGGAAGCTGCTGCCCGAAGCCCTCTGTAACCACATTCTACTTCATATTATTGTGATTCAAGTTCACGCCCACCCATTAGACAAACACTCTGAGACCCTGGTGCTTTTGAAATGGGCCTTCCTCCCAGACGCCCCTGCCGTCGTGGCTAATTGGCATATAGAATCTCGTCCTGGCTGCTTCCTTTCTGGAGTGCCAGCAGCTCTCCCCAGAGTGACTCGTGCTCGGTAAATGGAAACCGAATGGACACATACGTGAGTCCTTCCATTCTGACAATGTCCGTCTATCGGGCTCCTGCTATGTGAAGGACACTGCTCTAGACAATGTCTTCATGAAACCAAGTTCCAAGAAAATAATAGAGGAAGGAGATAAAGACTTTGGAAAGGACATTTTCTTCTAGCTAAAGTATTGAGTTTTTTCCACAGAACGTAGTGAAAATGTGTAGTTGATCTTTAGTAGGGAACCAGGGAAGCTCGTGAAATGGTTTTAACTATTATTTGGTTACATTTGTATCAATTTTGATAATATTGGGCCATGTAACATGTTCATTTTGTGTGTTTGTCCATTTCATAGATATTTACTGGGTCTCTACTCCTTCTCAGGACTTAAGCTAGGCAGGGATTTACAGAGAAAAAAGGCGGATCTGGTCTCTGAGCTCATGCAATTCTTTGTAGGGAAGTTTTACCCATTTTAAGCTTTTCTAATAATTAACTCTGATCTTCCAGTTACTTAAGTGATGGAAGCCTATACTACTGATTTTTTTTTCCTTTCTTCCTTCCTTCTTTCCTTCCTTAATCCCTGCCTCTTTCTTTCAATCAATGCATACTGGGCATTTCACTAAACACAGTAAGGAATACAGCACAGAAATATACTTAAATCAGTTCCTGGCCTCACCGTGGAGCGTGCGGCCTGGTGGCTCCGAGAGGTGCAAGGCTCCTGAGTAGATGCTCTGAAGCGTGCCTGGGGGGTGGGGGGTGGAGACAGGAAGGGCCAATGGTCCACTCCACAGGGCTTTACGGTCGTCCCTATTCTTGACTCTTCTCTGGTTATTTCTATGTTACTCAAAAAAAGATGTATTTTACAAGAAGCCAATATGTATTTAAAAGTCTCTTTTAAGATCACACTTTCCCATCCATTGGAAATGGCAGGATAGAAGAGGGAATAAGTTCAAATGAGGTTTGCTGAGAAATGTGCCCTTATGGCATCTATGAACACGTTGCTTTGTTAATGCATTCACTGATGCTCAAAATTCAGAAATCCAAAAAATTTCTTGGCAGCATTCCAGCAACAAACATTAAGAAGAAATAAAAAGGGTTCATACATTGCATTTATAGTAATTTTTTGCCTTTCCTTTTTTCCCTGTGTGTCTCCCAGATATGTGGAGTGGTAAGTACCGTAGGGCTTGCAAGCTAAACCCTAAGAGCAGGGTGCAAATCTATGAGTGGAAAATTAGGATGTTATTCGGGTCCTGGAACTAGACAGCATAAGTTTTGACCTAGATGTCTAAGTTGTTAAAGTTGGAAATCTTTCTCCAGTTCCGTGGCAATGGTGGGAAAAGAAATATGCTCTCAGCCATTGACTGAGCGCCTTCTGCCTGCAGAGCCTCCCTGGAGGCCGTGGGGGGAAGAGCACCATCCTTGCCTCCAGGTGGGCCGGGAGGAGGGCTACCACGTGTTTAGCAGAAACTGTCATGCCCTGGGGTGCTAAACCTCACTTTCAAATAACGTAATTGAAGGCCATATGGAAGTAAAGGCACATTCATTTTTTTCTTATTGTGTTTAGAGAGACTTACACAAGAAGTTAGATACATATACTTTCTTTATATTGCTATGAAAACAGTATATTTAATTCTGTAAGATTTCAAAGTAACAATAAACAAAGGGTAAAAAGAGAAATAACCCCAAATCTCTCCTTCCAGAAATAAACACTCTTGCTATTTTGGAATTTACCTGTCCCATCTTTTCCATATTCATACACCCTTTTTTTAAAAAAAAAATAAGACTGTATTACAACCAGTTTTTAGATCAAGGAATTACTCAAGAATTTTATCACAAGCTGAATTTACATTTTATTTAATAAGGTGATCAGTTAATGGAGGGAGAGATAAGGAAAAACGGAGGGAAAAAATGAGGAAAGGATGGAAGAAGAATGGCAAAAAAGAAATAAATACTCAGAGGAAAGGAGATTGAATGCGAGGGGCCCCGGGGGAGAGCGTAGGAGCAGGGACTCCCACCAGCACCCCCACTCTGCCTGGAGACTTCTCCTTCCATTTCCATCCATAAAATAGCTAATTAGCTGATTACCCAATAGCCTCTTTCGGTGGTGTTCTTGTTGTTTTTCATTTTTAGTGGCTTGGCTACAGACTGGATAGCCAAACCAGCCCACTGGGAGAAGGGGAGAAGGTCTTCTTTGGGCCGTGACAGCAGTGAGGGGAGCAGATCTAGGAACCAGACAAGGTGGAGGCTCACTCAGGGCTTATGTCACAGCAAGCAATGTGGCACACGTCATCCAGTGTGAACCGTGGAGGGTACTGCCCACCCTCGCTTCCAAGTAGGAATTAACTTCCTTTTCAACTAACGCATCTCATTTGTGAGTATCAGGAACACCTTTTATGTCTCTAATGCATTAAGTTTCTTTCCTTGAATTTTAATGTGTTAACTTCTCTGTATGTAAAATTGGAATTATGTTATCCACTACCAATGTATGTTGCAACAGTGGTGGAGAATATAAAGGAAGGATGATCATTCTATAAAAATATTCACTAGGTAAGTTATAGTGGTCTACTTTTAGGTGCTATTCAAAGGACGCCTTGCCTTCTCTTTGTCTCCATCTGTCTACGTCTGTGCACGTATGCGTGGATTGGACGCGTTTGCATTGGGCATTCTGTGTCCCCTTAAACTCGGATGTGAATACTACAGTGAGACGCTGGGTGTGGGCTCTAAACTAGAAATAATAACTTATATCCACATTCTACTCTTTAATTAACATTGCCTTTACATAAGCATTATCAGCTAAAAGAACATATAAGTGGAAACTACCGTTATCACCATTTTTAGAGAGTAGGAAACAGGCTCAGCATGGCCAGCACACTTGATCGAGTCACACAGGGGAGGTATGAGGAACACTGATCTTGAATCAACCCTTCCATGATCTCATGCCGGGGCTTTGCGATGGCCCACCTGCCCTGCCCCCTGCTATTCCAAATCACAAAAGATAGAGGTCAGCTCCGGCTACCAAGAGATTGGGATGCTTGTGGCTCTGGGGGCTGCTGTGGAAAGAGCTCAGGAGAGGGTCAGGTAGGGCTTATCTTGTCTTATCTGGTCCTCTGGTCAATGTAGAGACGTAAGATTGTACTTGCGATGGTTACATTTGCACAAGGCCTTTCTATCGCAGGCCACTCTCCAAGGACGCTGTACACAGACCTTGACACAGTGATTGCAAAGCCCGGAGACTTCAGGTGTGCACTGTGCATGGCTTGCATTGTAGGCTGCAATTTTGCTGGCAGATGTTCGGCCCCCAGCTACCCCCTATACGAGAGGGAGGACCCCCCAACAAGTAAAAGTGACTGTCCCCTTCACGTGGAATCCAGCACACTAATTTCAAACACTTGGTAAAACAGTCATCTTCAAACACTTTTTCAGCAGAGGAAGTTTTTCTTCAAGCAAATATTTGCTGAAGCCTCCTATGTGTTACAGATAAGTCTGGAACTTCACCCAGTCACCTCCATGGGGGTTAACTGGACTCCTCCCCTCACCCACCAGGGGAGTGAATGTCTCCCCTGGAGCCCAGTGAGCTGATCAGGCTGGCCTGAGGCCCTCACTCTGTGAGTCAGGAAGTTGAAGGGCAGAGGAAAGGGCACCTGGCCCAGGACACAGAGCTCATGAGTTCTCGGCAAGGGCCGTCTTGTCAACACAGAACTTGGCCTTGATTTAACCTTTGTTGCGATAAGTACAGCAGTTCAGATCTTTCCAGCTGTGTTCCATGGTCCTGGGAAAACCTGAGGTCCAATATTCTAAAGGATAACCCAACTAAGAACCTGTAAAAACAGGTGTCCTTTCAGTGTGCAATGCTCCTGTCTTTTCATTGTGGAGAAATAGCAACACATCTTTTTGTTAGAGAATCTTAAACGTGAAATATAAAAGCCTGTGGATGTTTGCCTCACTCCCTGCTCTTGAACTACCCTGACTTTGCCTTTACGCAGCTAGCCAGCGTGGTGACGCGTCGGAGGTTTGGATGGCGGGCTTCCCCAGGACACCCTAACTGTTGGAGCAAGGAGGAATCTAGCTTTAAAAGTCATCCCTGCCACTCACAGACTCCAGCCTCTGAGACTCTGAGGAACAGCTTCAGCTGCTGGGCCTCCCTTTGGGAAGAAGGACTTTCCCGTCTAGGTGCCATGAGGGGCCTGGCATGTAGCGAGTGCTCTGGACAGGGTGACTTCCCATCATCTCTGTGTGGCTCTGCACGTCACAGGCATTTCTGACCTTCTGAAGGGAGGCTCATTCTCCATAACCTTCTGTGGGCATTTAGAATAAGGGGTCATTAAGGGAAAGTTATTAAAATGAGCATGCATTGTAGCAATGTAAAGCACTTACAAAAATTGCTTTGTGTGAGGAAAGAAAGCAGAGGCATTAGGATGGCAGGGCTGTATTCCTCACTATGCCCTTCTCTATCCAAACTGCCAAAACTATGATGTGAGGAAAGTTTTAGGTACTTAATGTGAAAGCAGGGGCCTTTTTGGGTGTCCTGGTCTCACATAGGCTCATGTGTGATGAAGCCATTAGGGACAGATGGCATTCCACAGGGCAGGTTCTGTACAGGTGCCCATGTGTTGTGTTCACAGCACCGGTTAGTGGTTAGGTGTGGACATTCCAAAGCTTCTGGGGGAATTGTGTAGGGGACTGGGAATAGACAACTCTGTGGGGCAAGGTACAGGGCACGGAGGAGGGGGAAGAAGGATCCCAAAAGGAAGGTGCTGGGTGACAATACTCAAGGATCTCCTTCCAAAAACATCTGTCATTTAAAGAAAGGAAACCACTGAGGCTTCAGCAATTTGAAGGTAGACTAAGGGAAAGTTCTGAATTTGCAGCTGAGATATAAAGGACTATTTGTCACCTGCGAATTCTTGGGTTCCTTGAGGGATGTGAAGACGTGTAATGCTGTGCTGTCTGTTTGCCTCACAAATTCAAGTGCAGTGCTGGTGGAGTCATGCATCTTTCTCTACAGAAGAAAGTATCTGCTTCTCTGTTTGCTGGCAGTAAAGTCCGTTCACAACCAAACTTACTTGGCATTGCAGAAATATCTTGTTTTAATTAGGATGAAGGGTATGTGGGGGTGGCCCATTGTAAAAAATTTGGAAGTAAGTTACACAATGTGAATTCACAATTTCACCGTGGAAATGAACCAGTTGTCTGAGGTTTTAGTGCACTGCCAAAGCTGTGGTGGATTTCAGTGTGGAGTGTATAGGGATGGGGTGTGCTATGCTATGTGTGACTGCTTACCCTAGCCATCAGAATGTGCAGAATGATAAGTAATCAAGCATGCACTCCAAAGGGCCAGAGGGACTAGGAAATATGCCTTCTGTGGAAATGCTCGTCAAGCAGTGGTATCCATAAAGACAAGACTGGGTGTTGAGAGACCAAGGGACAAGAGTGACATCAACCGGCTAAGAAATGCGCCTCTAAGGGGAGGCTGTAGTTGCTGCAACAAATCCAGCTTGAAAGAAACGAGAATTGATGGGCTCTCGCAAATGGTTTGGTGGACAGACAACAGACAAAGGAAGAGGCAGAGACAGAGAGGGAACCCAGGGAGTGGCGGGTCCAGAGGGTGAAGAGCAGCGCAGTAAGAGGCAAGGACCGCAGCCAGGAAACAGAGTTTGGGCTCAGAAAGATGAGTAGAGATGGGAGGGTCAGAGGGAACGAAATGAGGCCTGAATGCTCATGGCGTTTCCATGTAAAAACAAGAAAACAAACCCTGCTTTAAAGAACAGTCTAGACTATTTAACCTGCGTCGTCCAAGCTCCCCACTCACCTAGTTGAGTGAGTGCAACATCACATTCCTTCAGTGAGATGTCTGCCTTAGAAGAAACTCCCGAATTTGAGCCCGGACATTCTTTAACCCTTTTGAAGTCATGGCTTCTTGAAAACCACCAACCCATAGGTACTGGAATTTTAAGTAAAGCAGACTCTTAAGGATATGAAGTGGTGGTGACTTCACAGACAGGGCAAAGCAGCATCACTTACTCGAGCAGTATAAGCTCCATGCCAAACTGACTTTCTCCTTATCTGAAATCCTTTAGTCTCAAGTATTACTAAACAACAAATGCATACATTATGTATCCAAAAATAATCTCTAAAACTTTTGAAGATTTGCCCCATCATGAATGTATCGTCTAAGGCTCCTGCGGGACAGCAGACAGCTCTATGTTTAGTGCCCTACGTGCTCCTCTGTCTTCGATGTCTGTAGTCCAGACTGTAATCAGGGCCTCTTCCTTGTTTTATAATCTTCAGAGCAGGAAAACCAAGACGAGTATGAAATTATAAGCTCATCCAATGCTATTATTTTCAGTTGAAATGATCTAGAAAATAGCAACATGTATGAATTGTATTCTCATTCCTTACTGTATGCTTAATTCCAATTTGTAGTGAGTAGAATGATGTGTGCACATTAAAAAGACAAATATGCCCTGCATTTCACAAATCTCACTTCTTAACCTGATAAATATAAGCAAGTTGCCGTTTAACACGACAGAATAGGTTTTCTTAGCAAATTGATTTTGTATTTAATTATATAAAACAACCATGGACTTATGTAAGAGTTATAAGCCTGGTTATAAGATTGGTGCCTGTGTACATCCAATCCTATCACAGCCTCATGCAAAAGAAAAAAAAAACTCCCCATAACAGAAAATATTTCTGAGCAGTGGCGGTTACCCCTATTCTTCTGACAGTTATTTAATGCAACAAAATGCAAAATCATTGACATGCCAAAACAGTGTGAGAATCTCAGGCCCTCTGGGCAGTCCACTATGGATTTCTTTTTGTTCAACAGTTCAGTTACTAAAATTGATTTCTAACCACTCAAGGCAGTTGCTCCCTCTCCTGGGCTCCTGTGAGGCGAATGGGAGCCGAGACTCTGAGGGGTTCTATTATGTCTGCCAAAGGCCACCACTTTTTCTCCCTTCTTCTGTACCATGGACACACCGAATGGTCTCAAGCACCAGCGGTCATGCAGTCCAAGGCCAGTCTGCACTAGCTGTGGGGACACCACCAGGAGGTAGAGCAAGCAGCCTCCCAGATGGACGGAAGGTCAGAGGTGGGACCACAATGCCAGGACTAATCAGATGGTAGCTCAGTCAGCACCACAAAGTACCCAAAGGGTCTCATGCAGTCTGCGGTCCCTGGGACCAAGGCAGGATGTTTCTCCTGCATTGTAGCCATTATTGTCCTGGGATGGTGGCCGTCTTCTTTGTTTGCCTCCTCCTGGGACCCTTGCTTGTTTTCGCCTTGTTAGGATTGGGTGGTGGATGGGTGGGGGCTGCTCTTCTGCCTAACATGACCACACCCAGGTGAGTTTCATTTCTTAAGTGACCCAAGAAAAGGAAAAGGTTGCACACCACCATGCCAATGTCCACCCACCTTTGCCGTTCTTCTTAACATTTGCTTCATTCAATTAAACAAATACAAAGATAAGACACTCCAGTGAAAAGAACCATGAGTTAGAATTAAACAATGGTCCTCACCCTGTTACCAGCTCACTATATGACCTTGAGAAAGCTCAGCTCTGTAGAATAGTTTCTCCAAGATTTCCAAGACATGACATGTGAGACCTTTTTAAAAATTATTATTCATTCATTCAAAAAAATACTTACTGAGCACCTACTACATTCCAGGCATGAATAAGTGATATCTAGTGAGCACTGAAAGTGCACCAGGCACCAAACCAAATGCTTTATAGATATTACTCAACCTACCAGCCTAGTGATTCTGCAAGCTAAATTCTAATATTATTCCCTGTGTCACCGAGGCACTCTGAAGGGCCAAAGGTATAAGAAATACAGCTGAGGTGGAAATATTGGTCAAGAGGCTGTACAGATAGAGACAAGGAAAAGAGGAGGAAACAGCCTTCGAGAAGTTACAAACCTGCAAGGTCACAGTTAGTAAGCAGCAGCACAAGAACTCAAGTCTGCATCTGCCTGCCCCTGGGTCCCATCTCTTCGTCATTATGCCACTCTGCCTTCCTGTTTCACACATATTATCATCCTTACACTTAAATAAAGGGGCTAAACCATCCCTAAAGCCTGTCGTATCTCCAGGAAGTCATTTTGTTCAATGAGTCAAACACGGAAATGAGTGGGTTTCCCTTCCTCATACAGACATGGCGAAGCTACTCTGGACACCTAACATTGTCACTGGTGTAGTGCTTGTAGTTCAGAAAACCCTCAGAGCAGCCAAAAGAAGTAGTTGGTACACCCATTTTACAGATGCACCTACTTGGACCAGGAGGAAATAATGAGGGAGGTGGGAGCATGGTCTCCACATCTGGTGCTTCTGTCACCATGGAACACTGACTTAGAAAGCCAAGCCACGGCTAGAGGAAGCCCGGGAGGATGTTGCGTGCACAGGAGGCCAGTGTGCTCGAATGCTTCTCGAGCTTGCCTGGGGAGCTCCAGGCGGGACCTGCGCTCGCCCACACTGAAGGCAGGGCTGCTGCAAGCAGATCAAGTCCCTATCAATGCCTTTTCCTTCCTTCGACACCACCTGCTTCCCTTCCTCCCCTAACACACCTCTCACAACCCAGCAACCTTCTCTGCTGAACCCACCCTTTCGTGAAGGGATCTAGTAATCGGCAAGTTACATCTTAGTGTGTATTTGTCACTGTGTTCTCTTTTCTAGGGATATTTACAAAATAAGCCTGTGCTATAATTGTGGAATGAAAATTTCCTCTCTTCTTAAATGGATTTGCAGTATTACTTTTCAAATATTCCTGGTTCAGGCAGAACTTGTGCATACCTCTGAAAAGAACCATCTTAACCAGTTGCTTATTCAGATTACTTTTAAGATCAAACCAAACCAGAATATAAGGGATAAAATGAAACAAAATGAGAGAAAATATGACACTAGGGGACCAAGTGGAGGAGGCAAGTAGAAATCCAATTGTGTGGATCCCAAATCAGTTGTCATTGTTTTGCTTTTGTTTTTATTGTTTCTCCCCAACAAGCCCTGAAAGTCTTAGATAATGACTCAGTCAACCTATAAATGTTTATTTAATTAATCAATGGTAGGTAGAGAGATTGAGATGATAGATAGGTAGACATAGAGAGATGACACAGAGAGAGAAACCTATGCAGAGATTGAGATAGATTGAAATAGAGAGAGAGATAGACAGACTGAGAGAAATAGAGAGATGATAGAGAGTTATAATTAGAGAGGGAGAGAGAGATAGATAAATGATAGACAGTCAGACAGAAAGTGGATGGGTAAGTGTAGAGATGAAAGAGACTACCTCCCTTCACTATTCCACAGGGTGGCATATTTCTCTCCTGCTTGCATTTTAGCTGTGAATATTTTTCCCCCAATCCAACTCACTAGTCTGGGAACCACTGAAGTAAAAAGCAGGAGTGACGGCTGTGCTCCCGGTCTAGGAGGAGCAGATTAGCCCACTTGCCATGTTGGTGTCCTTGAGAAGCGCCTTTGCTATGTCCTTGCATCTGGTGAGACTGTGGTTGTTTTCTCCACAGACCGGTGGGTGGCATGACCCTCAGACTTGATCTGGGTGTGAAAAGCCTATCTCGTAGTAACACTGCATGAAGCACGGCTCCCATCTGGGCCTGGGCATCTAATTTTTCTGCCGTAAGAATGCGTAGACAGAGAGCTCTCCAGAGGTCTTTATGCAGGTGCTTTTTCTGCCCCTAAGCTCATAACAATATGCAAATAGCTGAGGATCAAAGGTAAGTCAGAGGGAAATGGCTTCAAGTGGAATCCGTCGGCACAGCGAGCAGTCTGGCTACATGACAGAGCCACAGGCAACGTCAGCGCTGTCAGCTCTGCTGCCTGTGGAGCCTGCCTACGACCCAGCTGCTGCTGCTGGAAGGGATTTTCCACAGCTCGGCATCTGGGTCGGGAGCTGGCTTCCACTGTCACATGTCACCTTGCGGGCATTTGACTCACTGGTGGAGATGGACGGAGCACGGGGAATTTTCCAGTGTTGCCAGCACAACAGTTAGCAAGACCCATAAATAGTCACATAAGGAGAGTTCTGAGTTCCACAGACGTTGGAGATTCGTAGTTCTGAAGTCAGCCTGTCAATAAATTCACAAGGAAAGGGAAATGCATACTATTTAGCATACACTCTAATGAATGACTTGCAGAAATCAGAGCTTGAAGTTAAATCCCTGCCAGGCAGAATATGACCATACCTTCCAAGGGTGAAGAAAAGGAAACATCACAGAGCTGAGAGCTGAGTCCACATAGCACCTCTAAGTGGTCTTTTCTCAAACAGCTGTCTGATTTTCCTTCTCATTTTTATAAATATGGTGTTCAATTATAAAATAAAGTCAATGGCCTGATGTTTCATGTTGAGAAATCACCGTTCACTATATAAAAGGGTTGTCAGACGAATCACAAGGCTCCATCTACTGACAGGCCACCATAGAAATCGAGATGTAATTTAAATGAGGAGAAAAGAGGAATTATTTTGAAGTCAGAGCTATGCTACACAAATAAACAGTTAAAAATGAAAATACACAGAATGCCAAGTACAATTCCCTGATTAATAATGGCAAAGACTTTAAAACAAACTGTTTTTCTCCAAAGGAATTTGTAAATGATAAATTTGTCAACCTGGTTTCCTGTTTCAACTTAGATAAGGTATCACATTGTTGTGAAACCACAAAGGAGCTGAGCCTGGGTCCAGATTCTGCTTCTGCCTGCTCCTAGCCGGGCACCGTTAAGTAACTTGGCTCCCAGGTGAGCTGAAAATGGGAGTAGGTATAAGTACCTGGTTGGGCTGGTGTAAGGTTTAGAGATGATGCAGGTGGAATTCTTAACACACCGCCTTGCTTACAGTGAACACTTGTTAAACTGAACGAAACTCCTTATATCGTTATCCATCTTTTTAGAGTGCAAACAATTTAGGTTATCGAAAGCCAGTTGTTCCCGCTTGTGGGAGTGCGAGTTGGTGCAACCTTTTCAGTGAGGAATTTGGCAAGGTCAACCAAATGTTAAATGTGAATGCCCTTTGACCCAGCAATTCCACTGACAGAAACTTACCCTATAGAAACACGTTCATAGTGTGCAAGGACGGATGGCTCAGGATGTGCATTGTGCTACATGTGTGATAATAAAACCATGGAAGCCACCGCAGTGTTCAAACATAGGGGAAAGGATGAATAAATATTGATCCATATATGTAAAGGGATGCTATGCATTTTAAAAAAAAGAACGAAGCAGATCTAGAAATGCTAATAAAGATTATAATATATATATATATATATGAACTCACTTCAAACTTATGGAGTCACGAGTCCATTTGTATGAAAACGTAGCTGTGTTAAATATGTATCCATACTTACATTAGCTATGAAATACATCTAATAGAGCCCTGTCTCTGTGTAAATCTGTGTATGTACATGTCCACATACAGACATGTCGGTAAAGACGTGGGACACCCCCAGCTGGGTTCCCTGAGGTGCTCACTGCAGTGGGTGGGAATGAGGTGTAAGTGGGTCCCTTGGGAGACTTTCACATTTTACTTCATATGCTCCCCCTGCTTAAAGTTCCTGTTATTAGATTGCATTTGTCCTATAATTTCTAAAATTACATCGTTCATATGGACAACTTTCTTGGATTGTTTGGTTAAAAATTCCATCCTTACCCGTTACCTTTGAAAGAAGTGACTAAAATGACAATACTTTCATGAGTTTAAGGTATTTGGGGGAAGATACTGTGATATATTAACTCATCTCTGTAATATTAGATTGAAACCTTTTTTTGTGCTGAGGTAAATTATATAAATGGGGGCTATTTTAACATTTTACAGAGACAACATGTTTCTAGACTGTAATCTATATTGTTAACTTAAAATGATATTTAAAATTTTTCAACTCAAGAAACATTTATATAAAGATAAATATCTTATCTGTAAAATAAGAAGGCTTGGTAGAAAAAAAAATCTCCAAGCTCTCTTCTAGTTCTAAAATTCTCTAATCTGTGATTTGGGAAAAAAATTGTATTCTAATGAGATAACAGTATCCAAAAATGTTTGATATCAGTTCAACACGACTCCCATGTGTTGCATGAAACAGTTTCTTCTCTATTTGACAGCATTTAAAATCTAACCCAGTGGTGATTTGACCATGTCCCTAGTTAAATCATTATTATGAGCCTATTGCACAAATTTTTATGTATGTTCTTTGATGATTTGAAGTCTTATGACGGACTTTTCATAGTTGTTCTCTTAAGCTAATGATGAAGCTAAGATGCCTAATTAGCTCTCAGTCCTGGTGCAGAGCGCGTGCTGCAGAGCCGCGCTGTGCCCCGTCTTGGACGTTTATTGATGGCTGTGTTGTCTCTAGTCCTAGCTCATGGATGTACCAGGTGTGACCATCAACAACCTTGTGCTCAGTCCTGAACATTTGTGACGAGCTGTGTGACATTGGGCAATTTAATTGATATCTCTGAGAGTCTATTTTCTCAAGTACAAGATGGAGTTAACAGTATATGCATTTCAGAATATCTGAAGTAAAGGAGCAAATATGTAAATCAGAGAGCAAAATGTCTGACAAATAGTAGGTGGTCAACAAACATTACTCCTTTCCCATTTTTTTTCCTGAATGGTATAAATTAGTGCAAACGATTAAAGTTATTTTTGATAATCTAGTGAAAGTGTCCTTCTAAAAAGTATATGATGCATGAATTTTAACTTCATGAGTAGCATCATGTTTTGAGATTATTTCAGCTAGTTTTAATGCACAGTGATATGGAATATATTTGAAATTCTATTCCCAAAAGGAAAGTGTCTTTTTTCTAGCTCAGACAAACAAAGGACAGCGGACCTGCAGCTTCCTTAGGAGACGGCGCTGACCAGCTTTCCCCTGGGCACCCCTGTGCGAGGCAGTGGCAGGCAGGGGCTGAGATGACCGGGGTGGGAAGGAGACGAGATCCCACATAGGCTCCCGCTGGAAGCGTGGGCTTGTTAGCACCATTCCGTGTTGGTCTCCTGATGGGCTTCTCACAGTCAGACGTCTCCTGGCCGGGCGGCAGGTCCAGGAGGCACAAGTTTGTGGGTAACATGGGGAGTTCCACTGTGGACACTGAAGTTTGAGATGCCAATTAGATATCTAAGAGGAGATGGCACGCTGGTAGTCTGATGTTAAGAGTCAAGTTTCAGTCTAGAATTATGCTTCTGGGAGTCAACGGTGTGGAGATGGTATTTAATGCCACAAGACCAAATGAGATCACCAAAAAAATATACGTAGAGAAGAGAAGAGGTCTGAGGGCTGAGTCCTGCAACCCTTCACAGTCAGGGCCGGAAGGAGGACCTGGCACAAAAGCCTGGGAAAGAGTACCCTTCAGATGGAAGGACTCCCAGGAGAAGGGTGTCCGGGAATCGGGAGAGGAGGGAATGTCAGGGAGGAATGAGTGATCTGCTGAGTCAGATATAGGGGACAGGTGAGGCAAGATGAGGGCTGAGGGTTGCCCATCATTTAGAGTAATTCTATGAAAAAGCAGGTTCTAAGTAACAACAAATGTATCCCCACCGTGCTTACTAAACATGGAAAGCTGGTGGTCAGAGAGGACATTACTCAGTGTGGTCAGGGAAGAAGCAAGGTATCACGGCAGGATCTGGAAGTCCACCTTCACCTGGAGAGATGTCAGGAAGGCCCTTCCAGAAAAAGAGACCCAATTACACAAAGAGATGTGGTGGGAGAGGAAGAGCTGTTGCTGAGGCACATTCAGTGGAGCTCCAGGCTGGATCCTGGCGTGTCATGTCAGGTGTGGAGCAGGAGATGCAACTGGACGGCAGATAGAGGTCACGTCATGGAGGGCCTGGAAGGCCCAGCGTGGGGCCACACTCTTCCCTGAAGCTGGAAGGCGACGCGCAGAAGCAGTGTGGGCCCACTGCCTGCGGGAGAGCAAGCGGACGTGAAACAGAGATGGCAAGAAGCAGTGGGAACAGCTCTGTGGAGATTCTAAAAAGGATTGAGTAGCACACTTGAAATGGGTGAATTTTGTGGTAGGAGGAGATTTCATTCATCCACCTTTTATATACTTTATTATATAATTAATATATATAATGAATATATTTCATTACTCATTATTTATGATTTTTAAAAGGCACTGAGGGATGTGCCCCTGGATATTCTTGATTTTCACGAGTGGTGGACAAACCAACACACTGATAACACACAACACACAACTCTACAAATAGTCCCCGTAATCGTTACTAAGAGTTTTGGGGCATAATGAGTCTGAACAGTGGGTTCTGGCCTCTATTTTGGGGCTCCTCCTGCATTGCTGCTGGCTCACGGTTGTACCTATACGGAAGAAGAGATGCTAGAAGACCAGAAGCGGGTACTGGGGTCAATCCCACGACCTCTCACCTTGTCATAACCTAACGTGCAGCAGTGACGAACTTGGACTCGGGAGCCAGACACCCACATTCAAGCCCCGTTCTACTGCTCACTCTGATCGGGGGCGAGCTGCTCCTCGCTGTCACACTGTTCTCCTTTCTGTAAAATGCAGCCAAGAACATTCCCTGCCGCAGAGGTTGTCACAAGGATCAACGGAGCCAGCATTTCTAAAGAGCCCGGATTGGTGTCCGGCACAGAGCAAGCACCCTAGAACACTGGCGAAACAATTGTGAGCCTTCCTTTCATTTTCAGAGACTCCACCCCTCCTCATCTTGCTCTTTGGGGACATTTTTCCCTGTTACGCGTCCCCATGATATCCTTTCATTTTTTAAATTCACATGTCTAGTTAACACACACTCATCAAGCACCCATTCCAGGCTTTGCTTCCATGGGATCATAAACCTGAAAAGCAAGTCCCCACTCACCGAGGGGCAGCTGAGCAGGAGGGTGGCTCACGCCGGAGAGGTGGAGGGTTCATTGGAGACCAGACAACTGCATATACGTGTGAACAGATTAAAATGCATTGGGGGCGCTGGCTGGTGACTGGGGCCCGTGCAATCCAGAGGGCCTCAGAACATGTGTCACCCAGTCAGCGGCCCCATCACGCCACAGAGGAGGTCGCTGGGCTCACACAGGGAAGCCTGGTGACTGATTAAATGGAATTTGGTGGCCACACCGAGAATGAAGTTTTGTCTATGATCTCCCACTCACAGGCCTCCTTCCTGCATCCCCTACTCTCCTTGTCAACTGATTAGAATGAAATTAGCCTCTTGCTTTGGTGTCTTTAGGAGAGGAAACACCTAGCAGTGGATTCAAAACATGACTGCAATCCCCAAGTAATTTAAACTAACTACACCAGCAGTCTGCAGGGGAAGGGGCAGGTGACTGCACAGGTCACTTCACTACAGCCGTCTTATCTTAAATCCACATGGTGTCCTTCTAAGCACAGGCCTTGTGTGACTGCCCTCCTCAAACACCCATGAAGCCAGCCATGTCTAAGACCTTTCTCAAGGATTTCAAACATATCCTTATTTGTTTTCCTAATGGAAAAATAGACACAGCCTGGAGCAGGATGAGACTGAAGCCGCTCTAATCTCTTTCCTTCTCACCTGCAAACATTTAAAATTAGAAAAGAGTAGTGTTGTCGTCATTTAATTCTCTCTCCCATCTTTTCAGGGATATTAATTTTGCACAGTTGACACCGAGACCATCAACCTTCATCTCTTGCTGTCTGTTAGAAAATCTCAGGTGGACTCCTTTTCTGGGCTGCCATCTGTTGCTCTTATGCCCTTCTATTTTTAAATAAGGGAGAGCACAATAGGCCCTCCAACAGACGGACAAGGAGGGAGCAACTCTTCATAGAATGTTTCCTTATAATGAAGGCGGAAGATCCACTTCATTAATAAAGGATTCATTGGAAGTTGGTCTATGTACTTAAACTGGCTTGTTTTCCTTAAATGGGTTGTCTCCATATATTATTTTTTCTTTCCAGTAGCATGTTTAGATGAGCTTTATTTTAAGATGGTCATCTTACAAGAACATCGCACAACAGACATACCTCACCTATCAGCTCAGTCAAAGCAGCACAAAGGTCTGCTGGTGTCCTTGACCGCATCAGTGTTTGGATTTGCACCCTGTATCTGTATCCTTATGTCTTCTTTAGTTGACCCATTTGGAGTAGGTTGGTGGTGGAGTAGTTTCAACTGTGAGTTCATTTTCACATGTAGCCCTCCTGTGTTTGCAAAGCTTCTGTTTAAAAGTCTTTTTTTAGGGCAGGCCTGGTGGTGAGTGGTTAAGTTCCCACTTCTACTTTGGCAGCCCAGGGCTCACAGGTTCAGATCCCAGGCGTGGACCTATACACTGCTCATCAAGCCATGCTGTGGCAGGCGTCCCACATATAAAGTGGAGGAAGATGGGCACAGATATTCGCCCAGGGCCAATCTTCCTCAGCAAAAGGAAGAGGATTGGCAACAGATATTATCTCAAGGCTCATCTTCCTCACCAAAAAAAAAAGTCTGTTTTATTTTTATTTTTTGAAAAAAAAAATTGGACACATTCCAAAATGAAAATGAAGAAATAAAATACACTGGCTAGATAGCTTTCGCACCTGAAGGGTAATTGCAAAATAGGCTTTGGATTTTGAACTTCTAGTTATCTTTTTGAATCTCTTCTTCTAAAGACAAAAATTGGCCTATAGAGTCTTAGAAAAACATATGAAAGCAAATGGGTGAAACTGTGGAGGAGATAATTTAAAAATTAAAAATTTCCCTGCAATCTAACAAATCAGCTATTTTAGAAATGTCTAATGCCACGTGTCACTACGGAACCAATCAAAAATTAGATTTTAGTTTAGGGTTTTTTTTTTTTTTTGAGGAAAATTGGCCCTGTGATAGCATCTGTTGCCAATCCTCCTTTTTCTTTTTTCTCCCCAAAGCCCCAGTACATAGTTGTATATCCTAGTTGCAGGTCCTTCTAGTTCTTCTACATGGGATGCTGCCTCAGCCTGGCTTCATGAGTGGTGAGTAGGCACCCAAGATCCAAACCTGTGAACCCTGGGCCGCCAAAGTGGAGTTCGTGAACTTAACCACTATGCCACCACTAGGCATCCAAACATTGGATAATCTTTGTAAAAGGGAATGTGAAGTTTATAAATCTGACTTCATTTGTGCATGATTCAACTACAAAATAAAAAAATACACTTAAATTATTTGTTTCAAATTATTTTTAATAGAGAAACTTTACCTCTGAACAGCCTACTAAAGACCTTATGAGTATGAAAGGATATAGGGGGACAGCCTAGTCTTGTTCAACTTTCTCTATTCTAATACTTTCTTCAATTATTGTTTTTGCTCATCTTGATCCAAAGGATTAACTCTTCTCTGATTTTCAAGATGACCCACACATCAGTCAGGATATCCAGTGGATGACAGCTCAGCTCAGTCATCTTCCAAAGGGTTGGCCCTCCATTCTGCAGTTGACTGCACAAAGTGGAGTGCAGGCAGTGCCCACAAAGTCCATTGCACAGAGTGTGGGGCTTAGAGGGACACTCCTTAAAGGTTTGCTCAGAAGACAGGAAGAATGTTCACACTGTGTTGAATGAAAGATACTTCTTCTCAGTTTCGAGTCTCATTATGGTAGGGTTTTTAAAATCTGCATGTTTTACAATAGCTTCCAATATCATTTTAAAGATGTCAATTATAAGAATTATTTTTTGAAAAAATTCTGATGTTTTACCTTCTCTTGCCATTGCCTTATATTAAAACTTTGTCTTGACACACCTAAAGTTTTATTTTAAAATATAAGTAGTTATCCCAGACTTCAAGATTCTTCCTTCTCAAAGAGATGGGAGAACATTAACAAATGTTGAGTCTGTACGTAGTCTAGTCTAGAGTGTCTTACCTCTTTCTAAGATTGTTTTGATGGGGCCAAAACAGGACTCAGGCAGCACTGTAATCTTTCATTCACAAACATCTATTTAAAAATACCTAACTCCTATAGATAGTCATAAATTCATAATATAAGAAAAATATAGGACGTATTTCTAAACAAGTTTCTAAAAAGATACTGAACTCCTTCACTGAGTTTTGATTGTCTAAAATGCATATATTATGTACGTATTCTATATAAATTATCATATAAAATTATATATTTATATATTATATGTACATATATGCATATAATATACACATGTACACACATATATATTTTATGGGTGTGTATATATGTGTATATATTTCATAGCCCCAATGTCCAACAGCCCTTGAAGTACAATAGGAAAAAATGTGGTTCTATCTACAAAACTGTAGGAAAAGTCATTCACTAATTCAATAATACAAAGGAGAGGAGACAGCACATGGTGTTCAACTGGCTGACTCTCAGCGAGGTTGGCA
The DNA here is from genome assembly GCA_031878705.1 of Tapirus indicus. Classification (NCBI taxonomy): domain Eukaryota; kingdom Metazoa; phylum Chordata; class Mammalia; order Perissodactyla; family Tapiridae; genus Tapirus; species Tapirus indicus. The sequence goes on along the minus strand of CM062923.1, from coordinate 1,892,916 downwards.
GCGTGAACATTTGTCCATCACTTATCCTGTCGGGCTTTGCCTGGGGGTCCACGGCTTGCCTGCTGCGGCCTGGAGGATACGCGGGCCCCAACAGGCGGTGCTACACCATTTTACAGAAGGGTCCCGATGCTTTGACGCAGGAATTTTGTCTTTAGATCTCCAGTCTTTTGGAAATTGAAGACTTTTCTATCTAAAATTTCTCATCTAAAATGGAAATACCCCAAAGTTGCTCGTACTTCAAGATGTGGTGGTTTTGATCAGATGTAAGCTTACTGAATTCAGCTAACAGAAGACAACAGGTTCTAGGTTATAAGCCGGGTACTTGGAGTTGTGGAAGTCCAGCTCCTGTCTCAGGATGCCTGGAGGTGAAGGAGCCTGGCGTCTACCTCTGTGGGAGGAATCAGTGGTCATTGCCAGCTTGCTTTCTCGTGCACGCACGCTCTCTCTGTCTCTCATATTATTCGGTAATAGTATTTTGTTTCCTTTCCTATTATTCTTTTCTCAGGGGCTGTGGCTGTACACAGTGGCTGTGGGACAGGCCAGTCCCCAGACAGGGACCTCAGGTGCATTCTATGCCCATCACAAGTTCTGAGCAGGCTTTTCCTCTACCTGAATCAGATTTCTGGGGCCAGTCCTTGATGACAGTCTTGAACCTGAATTTAGTTACCGAGGAAATGCAGGCAGGCTCAGACTAACAATCCTCCATCAAGAAAGTCCAAGGGGTCCACAGACCCGACCTATGACAGCCATTCCCAGTCTGCCCTCCTTGAGAGCAATATGGCTCAGCCCCCAGCCTTCAGGAAACATCGGAAGTGACACTGTCATTGTATCAAAAAAACCTTCAGAGCTTCCATGAAGACATCTTGGGAAAGAAGCACAGTTTAGCAGAAGAAAAGGGGGGTGTGGACAGAAGATATTTAGCAAAAACAGATATTTCAAGGTGCACAGTTTTTCTATTGCTGACTCTGCTAGTAGGTGTTTTATTTAGTCACTTCTTGTTTTTATCTTGATTATTCTCTCCTTCAAATTCACTTCTTTCTCTTCTTCCTCCTCCCTCTTTTAAACTGTTATCATCATTGTTGGGGTCACTGTCATCAATAAACTTGTACTGTTCTGGGTCCTGGAAATACCATGCACTTTCTTTTCCATTTTGCCATGCTGCCTCCTCCCTGACTCGCCCACTGACATGCACGTTCCCTCTGCCCTGTGTCCCTTTAGGGCTGGCCATGAGTGGGACAATTAGCACAAACTCTGCAGGGGGAGAGAAAGCTAGAGACAGAGTATCTTTCATAAAATTATAAAGAAATCCAGTTCTAAATACCTTCCAGTTTGCAACTGTAAGTCTTTCTCCCAGTACCTGTTCTTAGGACCTCCCCTAAATTGCCTATGCAATTAGCTGTGGATTGCGTAAAGAGCTTGTGCTCAGAGCTTTTCTCTAGGACTCTAGGAATGAGAAGATGCAAAGCAACATGGCTTACCAAGCCAAACTGTAAGAATGGGTTTCACTGCCATCAACCACTTCTTTTATCCGTCACTGTTACCAATGTGACAGCATCCTCCTGACTCAAAATTCCTTCCTTCCATTAGGACAGGAAATAGTTCCATTTTAGCCAAATTTATCCATACCAAAGCATTGTCTCTTAGATATTCAAGTTTTTATGCTTTTTATTTCAGACTATGGAATGAAAGGCCCTGCCTCTTGGTCTCAAGATTTATGTAACTTTTTATAGACCAGAAATATTAGTGATGCTGGAGATGCTGGGAGTCTACCGCACTATGCTCACTTTTAGCCCTTGCATTAAATGTCTCAGTTTCTTTTAGGTCTTTGAAAGGAGAGGAGGCAGGATGGAAACTGGAGAGAAAGTTGAGTGTTTGAGCTGGCTCTTTCCTCTGCTTTACCAGCTCCTCTTGTTTTAAGATAGTTGAGTTATAATTGACATAACATAAACTCCACATATTTAAAGTGTATGATTTTATAAGTTTTGACCTATGCATGCCTGTGTATCACCACAGTCAGGATGGTGAACTCAGCATCGCCCTGAAATTTCCTCCTGCTTCTCTATAGCCCCTCTCCACTCCTCCCCGCCCCCATCCCCAGGGAACCCCTGAACTGCTTTCTGTCACTAGAGATGAGTTTGCATTTTCTAGGATTTTATATAAATTGTATTATACAGCATGTGCTTTTTGTGTGTTTTTCCCTGAACATCAGTATTTGAGATTCATCCATGTTGTTCTGTCAGTAGTGCACTAAGTTTTCTTGCTGAGTAGTATTCCATTGCATGGATATTACACAATTTGTTTATCAACTCACCTTTTGATGGATATTTGGGTTGTTTGCAACTTTTGACTATTTCAAATTAAGCTACTACAAAACTTTCATATAATAGTCTGTGTGTGGACATACACTCTCATTTCTCATGGGTGATTACTTCGGTGAGGAATGAGTGGGCCATGTGGTGGGTGTAAGTTTTTGCAAACTGCTTTCCAAAGTATCATCTTACATTCCCACCAGCAGTGTCTGAGCACTCTAGTTCCTTCACATCTTCCCCAAGACTTTGTGTGGTCAGTCTTTCTATTATTAGCATTCTAATAGGTTTGTAGAACATCACGCTGGGGGTTTAATTTGCATTTCCCTAACATCTACTGACGTTAAGCATCTTTTCACGTGCTTGTTTGCCATCCGTACATCTTCTTTGGTGAAGACCCTTCTCAAATCATTTGCTTTTTTTAAATTGGGATGGGTGCTTGTTGTTATTGATATGAGTCCTTTATAAGCAAATACTGTCTCCCAGATTGTGGCTTTTCTTTTCATTCTCTAAACTCTGCCTTTTGAAAAACATATCTTTTTAGTTTTAATGAAGTCCAAAGTAACAATATGTTCTTTCATGAATTATATGTTTGATATTGTATCTAAAAAATATTTGCCTATCTCAAAGTCATAAAGATCTCCAATGTTTTCTTCTAGAAGTTTTAGTGTTTCATATTTTACAGTTAGGCTTATGATCCATTTTGAGTTAATTTATATATTGTGCAAGGTGTGTATCAAAGTTTATTTATTTAACTTTTTATTATAGTTATCCAGTTGTTTCAGCTCTATTTGTTAAAAATAGTATCCTTTCTTCATTAATTGCATTTTCATATTTGTCAAAAATCAGTTGTTCTTATATGTGTAGGTCCATTTCTGGACTTTCAATTCTGTTCCATTGGTCTCCATGTCTGTCTTTATGACAATACCAAGCTGTATTGGTTACTATAGTTCTATAATAAATTTTGAAATCAGGTAGTGTTTATTCCCCAACTTTGTTATTTTGCAAAGTTACTTTGACTAATCCAAGTCCTTTCTATTTCCACATGAATTCCATAATCAGCTTGTCAATTTCTTTAGAAAATGATTGCTAGAATTTGATTGAGATTGCACTGGAACTATAAGTGTAGAAGAATTTGGAAAGAAATGCAGTATTAAAAACATTGAATCTTCTGAACCACAAGCATAATATATTTCTAAATTTATATAGGTCCTGTTTAATTTCTCTAGCAGTTTTTTTTTTAGTTTTTGGTGTGTAGGTCCTCCTCATCATTGTCAATTTTCTACCTAGATATTTAACATTTTTGATACTATCATAAGTTATATTTTTAATTTCAATTTCTGAATGTTCTTTGCTAGTATGTGGAATTAAAATTGATTTTTAGTATTGAACTTATATCCTTCAACCTCATTAAATACTTACCTGTTCTAGTAGCTTTTTTGTGGATTCCATCAGATTTTCTACATATACCATCATGCTGTCTACAAAATACAGTTTTACTTTTTCTTTGTCAGTCTGTATGACTATTTCTTTTTCTTGCCTTATTGCACTGGCAAAATGTCCAGTATATTGTTGATTAGATGTGGTAATAGAAGACTACTGTCTTGTTCCTGGTCTTGAGGATAAATTAAGCTATAAATTTGTATAGATGCCCTTTATCAGGTTGAAGAAGTTCCCTTTTATTCCCAGTTTGATAGGTGTTTTAATCAGAAATGAATTTTGGATATCGTCACATGATTTTTCTGCATCTGTTGAAATGATAATGTATTTTTTTTCTTCTTTAGTTTATTCGTGGTGCATTAGTTTGATTTTCAGTGTTAAACTAACCTTGATTAAATCCCATTTGGCTGTGACATACTATACCTTATGCTGTGGATGTACTTTGTTAAAATTTTGTTTAGAATTTTTGCATCTATGTTCGTGATGGATGTTGCTCTGTATTTCACTTGTCTAGTAGTACTGTTGTCTGATTTTGTTATCTGAGAAATGCTGGCATCATAGAATGAGTTGCAAATTATCCCCTCCTTTCAAATTTCCTGGAAGAATTTGTGTATAATTGGTATTACTTATTTCTTAAATGTTTGGTACAATTCACTACAGAATACATCTGGACCTGGAGTTTGATTTGTGAGGAGGTTCCTAACTATAATTTGAATTTCTTTAATAGATACAGGCTATCCAAGATATCTGTTTCTTACTGAATGAACTTGGTAGTTTCTGTGTTTCAAGGAAATTTTTTCACATCATCTAAGTTGTTGAATTTGTTCACTAAAGTTGCCCATAATATTCCTTTATTATATTATAATATGTGTATATTTTGTATTGATCTTCTCTCTCTTACTCCGGATACTGGTAATTAATTCTCTCTCTCACACACACATGCACATCTCTCTATCTTTCTGTATCTCTCTCTTTTATGATCAACCTAATTAGAGATTTATCGATTTTATTGATCTTCTCAAAGAACAAGTTTTTGGTTTATTGATTTTTCTCTACTTTTTTCTGTTTTCTATTTCACTGATTTCTGTTCTGATCTTTATACTTTCCTTTTTTTCAGTTACTTTGAGTTTAATTTGCTCTTCTTTTTCTAGTTACTTAAGGTGGAAGCTGAAGTCAGTGATCTTTATTCTTCTCTGACATATGCATTTGTTGCTATGAATCCCCCCCTCCATACTGCTTTAGTAGCAACCCTTAAATTGATATGTTGTGGGGCTTTTTTTTTTTTCATTTTCACTCAGTTCATAATACATTCAATTTTACCTTTTTATTTTTTCTTTGATTCATTGGTTATTTAGAAGTGTGCTATTTAGTTTCCAAGTAGTTAGGGATTTTACAAAAAAGTTTCTACTTTAATTCCACTGTGGTCAGAGAATATACTTCATATGAATTGAATCTTTTTAAATTTATTGAGACTTGTTTTATGCCACAGAATTTTATCTCTCTTTGTAAGTATTCAGTGTCCATTTGGAAAGATTATGTATTCTCCTGTTGTTGGATGGAGTGTTCTGTAAGCGTCAAGTAGGTCTAGTTGGTTGATAGTCTTGTTCAAATCTGTACACTTACTGATCTTCTGTCTACTTGTTCTATGAATTATTGAGAGAGGGGTGTTGAAATAATTGTGGATTTGTCTATTTCTCCTTGCAGTTATTTCAGCTTTTGCTTTATGTATTCTAAAGCTTAGTTATTAGGTGCATAAATATTTAGATTGTCATCTCTTCCTTGTTAATGCATCATTATGAAACAACCTTCTTTATCCCTGGTATATATTTTCATGCTTTTGCTTTAACCTACTTTTGTCTTTGTATATAAGATGTGTTTCTGTGGGCAACATACAGCTAAATCTTGCTTTTTTATCTAATTCCACAACTTCTCTCTTTTCATTGTGGTGTTTAGACAATTTACCTTTAAGGTGATTATTAATATAGTTAAATCTAAGTCTACCATCTTACTCTATGTTTTCTGTTTATCCCATCTGTTCTTTGTTCCCTTTGTCCTAATTTTTGGCTTGTTTTGGATTGAGTTTTTATGAAAAGTTCTATTTATCCCCTTGGTTGGCTTATGAGTTATAACTCTTTTGTAGTAGCTATTATTATTTTAGTTGTTGCTTTGGGTTTCTACAATAAATCTTATTTTTTTAACAATTTACCATCAAATGATATTATACCACTTCACATATAGTACAAGAATCTTACAAGACTATCTATACTTTCATTTCTTCCCTCTTGACCTTGGTCATAAATTTTAGTTTTTATCTAATTTTAGCTAGTATCATAAATTTTAGTTTTGCATATGTTATACATGACATGCTACATTATTATTTTTGTTTAAACTGTCATTTAATTTTAAAGAGATTTAAATAATGAGAAAAATATATTGCATATTTATCCATAAGTTACCATTTCTGATGTTCTTTGATACTTTGCAGAGATCCATATCTGTATTATATTCCTTCTCCTTGATGATTTCCTTTAACATTTCTTACAATACCAGTCTGCTCAAGATATATATTATTTCAGCTTTTTTATGTCTGAAAAAGTCTTTATTTTACCTTCACTGTCAAAAGGTATTTTCTCTGGGTAAAGAATTCTAGGTCAAGGAGATTTTTTTCCTTTGAGAACTTAGAGACGGTGCTCTATTGTCTTCTTGCTTGCATTTTTTCTCATAGTAAATGTTTATTCCTTATCTTTGTTTCTTTATATATAACATGACTTTTTTTCCCCTCTCTCTACTTTTAAGATTTCCTGTTTATCACTGGTTTTGAGAAATTTGATTATTGTTTGCTCTATGTAATTCTCTTCATGTTTCTTGCACTTGGATTTTGTTGAGTTATTTTGGATCTGTGGGTTTGAAGTTTTCATCAAATTTGGACAATTTTAAGCCATTAACTTCAGGGCTTTTTTTGGTCCCCTGCCCATCTCCTCTCCTTGTTATTCCAATTATGTGTACATTAGGTCACTTGAAGTTGTCCCAACAATCACTGGTATTTTGTTCATGTTTTTATATTCTTTTTTCTCTGTGTGTTTCATTTTGGATACTTTTTATTGCTACATCTTCCAATTCACTAATCTTTAATTCTTCAAGGTCTAATCTGTCATTTATTCCATCCAGTATATTTTTCTTCTCAGATATTACAGCTTTTATTTGTAGGAATATGATTTAAGGCTTTTTTTTAATCTTCTGTCTCCATTTAACTTTTTGAATATATGGAATACAATTATAATGATTGTTTATTATCCTTGTCTGATAATTCCAACATTTGTGTTAGTTCTACAATAGTTTGAATTGACTGATTTTTCTCCTCACTGTGAATTTTATTTTCCCCCTTCTTTCCATGCCTGGCAATTTTTAATGGAATCCTAGACATTGTAAGTTTTGCCTTTTTGAGTACTGGATATATTTTCATTCCTAGAAATATTTTTGAGCTTTGCTCTTGGAAGCAGTTAAATTACTTGGGAACAGTTTGGTCCATTGTAGTCTAGCTTTTAAAATTTGTCAGGCAGCATCTAAGCACTAGTAAGTGTAAAACTAATTATTCCTGGCTGCTGAGTCAAGATCTTGATGAGCACTCAGCCCAGTGCCTGTGGATCGTGAGTCTCATGTCCCGGCTGTGCGACGGGCCTTATTCCCTGACCTGTGTATGTGTGCCACATCCTGTTCTGCAGGTGTTCTCAGGTGGTTCTTCCCCTAACCTCAGGTAGTTTCCTCAGACTCTGCTGATCATTACTCTGCTACACACTCTTGGGGGGCCCTCTGCAAACCTCCAGGGCTCTCTCTGTGCATGTCTCTTCTCTCCAGTGCTCTGTCCCAAGAACTCTGGCCTCCTGGTCTCCCTGGATGCTCAGCTCTGCCTCCTCAACTCAGGAGGTCTACTGGGCTCCTCCTGGGTCCCTCCTCCCACAACCCATCCTGAGAACTCTCTCACGGTAGACAGCCAGGACAATCACAGGGCCCATGTCCTGATGTCCAGGCCTCAGAGATCATTCTCCTTCATTGTCTGATGTCTTGTGTCTTGAAAGTCACTGCTTTGCATAATTTGTCTGTTTGTATTTTTGTTCAGTTGGTTGCTTCTGGGCAAGAGGATAAGTTCAGCTGCTGTTACTCCACCTTGGTGGGAAGCAAGAGTCCTACTTTTTCTTAATTCAGCTGTTTCATTTCTTCTCTCCCAAAGTCTCCAGTTGCTGAGAACATGAACTGTAACAAACTGCCCTACTCTCCTTTGCCATATGTATTTCCCTTTATTCCCTTCACAAAAGATGAATGATCAACCTACCATGATCCTCAGAACCAATAGACCATAGACACCTGCCCAAGGAGCTCTGTTTCCTCAGGCCGCCCAGACCGGGGCCTTGGCACAGAGTGTGGGATAACTCCATCAAGTCTAAAGTTGAGGGTGGTGGAACTGAGAGCTTTAGAAAAGAGGAATATCAGCTCTTTGGTGGCCAAATTCAAGATCTTTGTGTTTTAAAATTTGTTAACCTGTGTATGACAATGACTACAACCATGAGAATACAGGACATGATGCGATGGACATTTTAACTATTAAGACTAATTATAGATGATGGGGAAGTCAAAAGGTGAGACAGAAAAACATAAATATCTGATTTAGCCATGAAACAATATTACTAATTAATAATAATCTCATCTATGCAACTTAAATACAGTTTATACTTACTCTGCAACAGCGCACCTGTGGGAAGTAAAATTAAAGTGTGTGTGTGTGCTAAATTGTGTATATAGTAGACTAACAGAATATATGTATGGTATTAATATATATATGACATTAAAATATGTATGGTATTGATATATATATAACATTAAAATATGTTATATATATCATATTATAATATGTTACATATATATAATTTGGTTATTTCATGCTTTTTATTCATAACTTAATAAACACTGGCAGCCACAAGTCATGTTTGGATCTCAGCTAGGCACCAGCTAACCTTCCTGAATTGTAAACTGATCCTTTGTTATGGCATAACTCATTTTGGGGGAATTTGAACACTGATATAGGGATCTAGGATATTGGTGTCCAAAGTGGAATGCCCGTATCTCAGAGGATTCACAAGGCATTGGGGTGAAAAAAATATTCGAACCTATTTGTATTAAATTTAACAGCTACATTGTTTTCCTAGTATAACACACATCTGTGAGTATAGACACCTTCACCTTTTCCAGATGTTATGCAACATGACATCACCAGATGTCAGGGTGTCATGGGTATTCTGCAGATGAATGAGCAGTCCACACTTCGGGGGCTCAAACTTGGGAACCTCACACTTCTGTTGGTTTTCGGCATTTTGCTCCATATTGCAGTTTATGAGGGCCTCAGTAAATGGCTTTATAAATTATATTGCAATATATTGTAATACTTTGTAATGCAATGGGACACTACTGTGAAAATTGTTTGTACCGCAAGATGTCTACTTGTTTTTATAGTAAGATTCTAAAGGTGTTGTCAGCTTCAATGATTAGCAAAATTATTTTTTTACAAAAGGACACATGTTCGAAATTTGTTGTCTATAGATGAGGATAGTGGCTAAAGAAGTATGGTACCAGCAGATATTTTTGGAAAAATAAATACGTTTAATCTTGCTTGGAAGTAAAGATGCTTTTCTAACAATTAGTGAGAATCTCTTTAAAAAGAAACTTGTACTATGGAGAGAGCATTTTGAAAATGGGTATTGAGGAATGCTGTTATGTGATTTTTTATTTTGCTATAAGTGATTTTGAAACCTATTAAAAACTCTCAGATATACCCACTTTAAAAATTTGTAGGGGCCGCCCGGTGGCGCAGCGGTTTAGTCCTCGCTTTGGCAGCCCAGGGTTTGCGGGTTCGGATCCCGGGCGCCCGCCGACCCACTGCTTGTCAGCCATGTCGCGGCGGCGTCCCATATAAAGTGGAGGAAGATGGCACGGATGTTAGCCCAGGGCCAGTCTTCCTCAGCAAAAAGGGGAGGATTGGCGACGGATGTTAGCTCAGGGCTGGTCTTCCTCGCAAAAAAAAAAAAAAAATTGTAAACAAAAATGCCTAAGCAATTAAAGGCTGTCAAAATAAATAATTCCAGTGGGTTTTGAATCCATTTGTGTATATATATATTTATTTATTTATTTATTTATTTATTTAACACTTTCTAATTGGTTTGTGAGAGAACTTACGCCATTTGGGACCAACAGAAATTGATTAGTTGAATTTCAATAAAAATCTTGCCGTAACCTGTAGAAATAATAGAAAAATAAGAATCATGATTTAGTTACAGTAGCTAGTATAGAAGTTACCTTTCTTCCATCTTACATGAATGTTTCTTTGTGAGGTGTCTTTTCAACTATGACAGGTCTTAAAAGCAAGTATCAATATAAACTGAACTAAGAAATAGAGCTTGAAATTGCTCTGTCATAGAGTGACAACCAAGATTTTAAAAAATAATGTCATATTTGAAGATATTTCTCTCGCTTTAAAAACATTCTTAATACATTTCAGAAGAAAAAAAACTGTACTGTTTATAAAATATAATAAGCATTTTTCAAAGGCATTCACCAGATTTAATTGGTTAGTTGGTGGGGTGTTTAAGATGGATGTGAAGACGTTATTCTAAACATTATATTGTATTATACAAAATTGACAAACAGTAAGCCTGGCCTAGGCTCAGCCCACCAAACTAGTATAACATTTCAACATGCCTTTCTCCTTGACAAAGACAAAGATGGGCAAAAAAGAAACAAAAGGGCCGACCCCGTGGGGTGGTGGTGAAGTTCAGTGTGCTCCACTTCAGCAGCCCAGGTTTGTGGGTTTGGATCCTGCGAGTGGACCTACACCACTCATCAGCCATGCTGTGGCAGTGACCCACATACAAAGTAGAGGAAAATTGGCACAGATGTTAGCTCAGGGTGAATCTTTCTCAGCAAAAAAATAAGTAAAAATAAACACTTCTTCTCATCACGAATTGGGTTTTAAGCAGGAAAGAACATCATTACATTTGTGTTTTATATAACTTATATGTGTAAAATTATACACAATACAGTCAATTCTCATTATTCATAGTTGCATTTTTATAATGTCACCATGAACACTCACTTAGCAAATTCTGGACGCTGCTCCTAAGGGAAGTATAGGGTGAGCTTCCTGCACGCCTCTGGTCCCCACATTCTCACCAGCCAGTCAGTACGTGACCTTGGTTGTGTGTGTTTCTGTTTAAAGGCACCTTACTTAACATGTATCGTTGATTCATTAACATCGGGCTCACAGCCAACTGCGCTACAACTCATGCCCAAATGAAGCTTCCCTAACGTGTATTTTCTCCAAAAGGCACATCACAGCCTTCTTGCCCCTAGGGACACCAGAAGCACTGCATCACTGTGTTTGGAGGCCATTTTAAACAGAAACCACCAACAAAAAGCACAAAAATATGGAAAATGTGGCGGTAAATAGACCATGGAAAGGACACGCATTTCAGCATGAAGCTGAAACAAGGAGGCCGAGTGGTGCCTCATTCAGCCTCAGCTGGGACCATGAACTGCAAGTGACTCAAATGTTTCGCTGCTCTATGAGTGTCCACAAATGACAGAGAGAGCACAGCAAGGAGTGAATGTGAGGGTACAAGTAATCTTTAGCAAGTAGGCAAATTTGCTGATGTGGAGCCACAAATATTGAGCATCAACTGTATATTCATTCCAGGGGCTTTATGGAAGATGGATTCAGACAGGCAACAGTGCATTTTTTTCTGTACTGAAGGATGAACTAGTAATCTACTCTTTCTCTTACTGTGCTGCCATGTTTTAATTTGATTTTTGAGAACCTACAAAACATTGAGCCATGGTATTTGGTAATGAAGACAGAAAGATCTGTAAGATACAGGTCCTGACCTCCACCTGCTTATGGCCCAGATAGGGAGACAGACAGAAATAAAGTCAGTGCAGTGTGAAATGGTGGGCTGAAGTGTCCACCAAATAACATTCACATTCCCTCTCCAGTATCACAAAAGTCTTATCAAAAGAACTTCCAAATGGACTGGATTTTGAAGGATGACTAAGGCTTCATTCAGTAAACAGCAAGAAAAGAACAAGGTAGATAGTAAAAATAGATGTTCATAGACATTAAGATAGGGCACAGCTTAGTATATTTAGGAAATTATAAGGACTTTGATATTGCCATAATGTAAATATTAGATGGCAATGGAGGAGTTGATACCAGAAGTCTTGGTGAGAACCAAATCAAAGGACCTTGGTTGGCCATCTAAGGATTTTGGACTTTGCCCTGTGTGTGCAGAGAAGGGGTGATGGAGACACATCATTAGAAATGTGCACTAGAAAGAAAACCCCAATGGCACAGGCAGGAGTGGATTACTGCATGCAAACAGTGCCAGTGGTCTGGAGTCCAGAAAAACCGCTCCTGCTGGTGTCCAGTGAAGAATAACGAAGGCCTGAGCTAAGGGACTTCAGTGGCAGCGGACAGAGGGAGACAGATTTCTAACACAGATAATGCCTAAAGCAAATAATCTGGGAACCTGAGAGGAAGTATCATTCAGTGTGGATTCTCCCTCCAGTGTGTCAGTGCCTTATCACATGCATTATTCACAGTCTTTTTCCCCCTTTTTTAAGAAAAACAGACATGATGGAATTTAAGGAATGTTAAAAACCTATATCTTACTTGAATCGAAGAAGATGCAGATTAAGATTTGCTAAATTTCACGTAATAAGAAATGAATAAGCTACAACTTAACAACAAGAAAATCAGTCATGGAGTGAGTGCTTGTCTTCTGTGCTTTATTTATATGAATGCTTACTTTCAGCTGTTAGCTGCCAAGAAAAAGCCCTAGTTCTTGCTTCTGTAGAAATGACTAAATGCCATTACATACAGGGCTGCAAGGGGTGGTTTTGGAGGGCTTTAGTGTTTTTGAAATCTAAAAGTTCATTTGTCATTAGTGGTAAACGACAGAATAAGGACTTTTTAAAAATGCTTAATTTTTTTTAAAAAGCTAACCATTGATGGCAAAAATAGACGATTGTTGAACGGTAGGTTATATCATATTTGAGTTGGAAACATGAGCTGGGCCATCAGGAGAGCAGGTCTAATCTGAACCCGTCCTGGAGCAATTGACTGTGACAGGTCACCTGATCCCAGAAAACAGCCTCGGTAATTGTGTCCTGTGCACCATTGTCAATGTGGATCTGACGCAACCATGTAATTCACCCACACACACCTTCTTTGTCTGTTTTAAAGCTAGGTGTTTTCAGAACTTTGGTTTATTTTTCAGCTTCAGTAGTTGCAATGACAATGTATCAGTATTATATAAAACACTTACTTTAGGTCACCCACAGAGGGTCAGGATATTCATGCATAGTACCCAGCCTGTCATACTTACTGAAGAAATATTAATGTGCTCTGTTTATTTCTCCAAAACTCACAGATTTTGAGTAGATCATATGCTTGTGGGGATCTAATCTGCGTGGCACAGGCAGGAATGGAACACTATGTTACACACAGAAACCTTTGATTCCTGCACTGGTGGCTTCTCCCATAGGGCTCCAGAGCGAGAAACCTTTAGTTCACTAACAACCAGATGTGCACCAAGGACCACTGACTTTTCCCAGTTGTTACTGGTATTTAAGGAATTCTCTCTTCAGAAGAGCTATCATTGTAGAGTAGAACGATTCGACCTTAGAAGGCTCAGACTTTCCTCTAACATTTACTATACACAGTAGGAAGAGTAATGTCCCCCAAAGATGCCCAAGTCCTAATCCCTGGCACCTGTGAATACATCACCTCGTGTGACAAAAGGGACTTTGCATGTGTGATTAAGTCAAGGATCTTGAAGTAGGGACATTATCCTGCCTTACTGGGTGGGTCCATGGTAGTCACAAGGGTTCTTGTAAGCAGGAGGCAGAAGGAAAAAGTCAGAAGGAGATGTGGTGATGGAAGCAGAAGTGAGAGTGATTTGAGGAAGGGACCAAGTGCCAAGGAACATGGGTGGGCTCTAGAAAATGGAAAAGCCAAGGAAGTGGGTTCTCCCTTGGAGCCTTTATAAGGAATGCAGCCCTGATTTTAGGGCTTGATTTTTAGGACTCTTGACCTCCAGACTGTAAGATAATAATTTTTTGTGGTTTTTAGTCACTAAACTTGTTACAGCAGCAGTAGGAAACAAATACAGTGGCAAGTGACTGGCTTCCTTGAGACACGCTCTCCCATATCCATAAGCTGATGATGATATCTGCCTACCCTTCCTCATTGCACTGCTGGGGGAATCAATGACATATTTTCTAGAAATTCACTTTGTAAACTGTCGAGCCCAACATAAATGTAAGGGCATTGCCCAGACAAAGGCATGCCCAGAGGACGAGAACGGCGTCTCAACTGTGCTGACTCAGTTAAAGCAGAGTGCTGCATGCGGAGAGCGTGGATGGAGAATGGGATCCACTCTGAGCTTCATTTTATTTTCAGAAGTCCCTCACAGTGTGCTTTTCACAGTGCTTTTCACACAGCAGAAAGCACGTGTGTGCCTCACCTGCTCCTCGTGCAGCTGAGGAAGGGCTTGACATGCAACTGGACAGTTCCCGAGAGGAAAAGGGGAATGGTGCTTTAGAGGGAGGAGGGCAGATGGGTCAGAGAATAGAGCTAAATAAATGGGACCAAGAGATGAGCGGAGGCCAACTCTAATAACAGAGGAGGCTAACTGCTGAACACTCAGCTCTCAACGTCAGTAGCTTGACACACTAAAAGTATAGTCTCACTCGGGCCATGTGAGTCATTGGAGGGGAGGAGGGAATTCTGCCCTACACAGCCATTCTGGGACCTATACTCTTTCTACCATGTGGCTCCACCATCCTTCCTTGACCCAGTGGATGGAACAAGTGACCACGGCTCGTGGCCTGGGATATTCATGAGCCTGCCTGGCTGTGTTGCACCTCATGTCTGCTGCAACTATTGCTCACACTCGGTTCACTGCAACACCTCATGCAAGGGAGGCCATAAATGTAGGTTGACTGTGTGGCTTGGAGAAAGAGGAGGACCCAGATTGGCAGTCTCTACCCCACGATCTGCTTTTAGGCACAGTTTTTCTGAAAACTCTGTTACCTTAAGAAATTGACATTTCAAAATATCTCAAATCAAAAAGGGTATTTGCTTTGCAAAGCAAAGGATGAACATTTTATGAGAAATAGATCCACACTTCACTTTGTTATTGAGGACACTGTTTGCAAAGATCTTGTTGTTATGTCCTTCTCAACTTTTCCTGAGTCTACCCATTTCTTTATAATCCAGATAAAAACCTCTGATTCTGTGAAGACTAAACATAACGCTCCTCCACAACCAGTCTTTCACTCCTCTAATCCACGCATTTTATCTTGTCCCTTTCCGAAGCCCTTTTCCTTTTCTGTCTGGTTTTGTAGTTATTTCTGTACATATACACAACTTTTTAAAACTTATGAATTAAGGAAACATACCTTATTCATCATTTAGCTTATAGTAGTTGTCCCTTAAATATTGAATAGTGATTGAAAGGATTGTGACAAGTTAATGTCTCTTCTGGCCTGAGTTTCCTCATCAGTAAGATAAATAATTCAGACTAGGTCACTGTTTCTCAAGTATAACCATTCATCAGGATCACCATACACAATTTTAATAATACAGTTACATATGCCCTAGCCAAGATTTAAAAATCATGATAGCCAAAGTTAGACCTAGGCATATTTTGAAAAATTCTATAGGAGATTGTTTTATTTGGCATTTATGTTGTGTGTGTTTCTTCATTCTTTTACTTTCAACCACCTCGTGTCTTTATGTTTAAGGTGTGACTCTTGAAAGTGGCTTGGCCTTGGGTTTTGTTTTCAGTCCAGTCTGATAGTCTTTGACTACTAATGGTACCATTTAGTACTTTACATCTCAATGTAATTATTAATTGGCATCCTCCGATTTACTATTGTTTTCTATTTTTTCCACCTCTTCTATGACTTTATTCTTAAATTTATTTGGGTTTAGTATTTTATATTATTTGTTTTTACCTCAATTAACTTGTTAGTTATACTTTCTTTTACTACTCAATCTGAAATTACAGTATGCATTCTTGAGTTATTAAAATTTAATATCAAGTGTTTCACCACTTTCCAAAAATTCAATGACCTTATGAATGCTTTAACTCCATCATACCCCAACTGTTCATGTGTTATTGTAGGGAAGTAATGCATATATCAGATAAGTATTTGTTAAACATAGTTATTTCCTTATAAATATATTGAATCCTACAAGATATTATTATTTTATACAGCCAATTATCATTTAGCTTTATCCATCTATTACAGTTTTGGTTGATCTCCATTTCTTTGTGGATCTCTGAGCTACAATCAGGTCATTTTCCTTCTGACTAAAGAATCTTTTAGTATTTTCCCTAATGTGGTTCTACTGATGAGAAATTCTTTTGTATTTTATTTGTCTGAAAATATCTTTTCTTTACCTTCATTTTTGAAGAATTGTTTTAGGAGATTGGCAGTTACTTTCTTTAAGCATTTTTGATATAGAATTCCATTATCTTCTGAATTCAGTTGTTTCTGTTGAGAAGTTAGCAGTCAGTAATTGCTGGCAGTTTTTAAGAATTTTTTTTCTTGGTGTTTGGTTTCTAGCAGTTTTACAGTGATGTGTCCAGGTGTGGTATTCTTTGTCTTTATCCCATTTGGGATTCTTAGTGCTTCTTGAACTTGTGGGGTTATATTTTTCATTACTTTTGAAAAATTCTTAGCCTTAATTTTCTAATATTGCTTTTGCTCCTCTCCTCTTTCTAGGATTCCTATTGCACATGTGGTAGAGTTTTTTTTTTTTTTTACTATGCCTCATGTAATTTTATACCCTTTTATGTATTTTCTACCATTTTATCTCTCCGTATATTAACCTTAATGTTTTCTTCTGGCCTACTTTCCAGTTCACTAATTCTCTCTTCATATTCTATTAATCCCATCGAGTTCCTAATTTAAATTATAATTTTCAAATCTAAAATTTCCATTTGATTTTTTTTTTTTTTTTTTGGTGAGGAAGATTGCTGCTGAGCTAACATCTGTGCCCATCTTCCTCTATTTTTTGTATATGGGACTCCACCACAGCATGCCTGGATGAGTGGTATGTAGGTCCACATCCAGGATGCAAACCCTCAAATCCCGGGCCACCAAAGCAGAGCACATGAACTTAATCACTATGCCTGGGACAGCCCCATCATTTGATTTTTTAAAAATAATTTTTATTTATTTTCTGAAATTCAACATCTTGTTAAATTCCTTAAGCATTTGTAACCATAATTCACTTAAATTCCTGTCAGATAATTTCAATGTATGTGTTTATTGGCTATTATTTTTTCCTTGGTTTTGATCAAATCTACCTTATTGTATGCCTTATTTTGTTTTGCTTGAATTATAGACATTGTAGATGAAAAACTGTAGTTATATGTTGAGGTTCTATGCTATGTTATCTTCCTCAGAAAGTATTTACTTTTGCTTCTTTCAGGCATCTAGGTTAGGGGAAGTCACTTCAATCAAATCAGGAATTGAGATAAATGAAAATTATTTAAAAATCAGATGAAAGTCTGTGCATTTGCCAGGGAACTTTCTTCTCAGCGGGCCATGAACTCTAATCTTATGCCTGCTATCATGCAATATTGCCAAACTCTCCACTCAGATCCTCAGACCCTCAGGGTCATTTTGGTATCAATAAATGTCTCCAGCAGAAAGTGGTACTAAATATAGGGCTCATCTCTCTGGGTTTCCTTCTGCCCGGAATCTGGGCTGTGCAAATCATGATCACTCTCCAATGAGTTCAAACGGATTATATAAATACAGCCTAATCTTTCCAATTGTCATCAGCAAGAGGATTATTCTGAAACAAGATTGTGTGCCATTTCCAAAAGCAGAACCACTCACTCCTTCATCCACCCTAAGTGATTATGTTAGACAGTTAGCTTTGAAGACTATTCACTGGGGTAGATGCTTTCCAAGATCCTTCCAGCATTAATATTCTAGCATTCCATAAGTAATAAATATTCCATAAGGAAGGTGATAATAATATCTCATGTTGCACTGTACATTTATCCCATTTTTAAACCAACAACATTGTTCTTAGAGTTGTTAGTGCCGAGTTAATAAGTGGATCTGTTGAGGCTGGAAGACCTCCTCACAGCCAGCAAGGACACCTGTCACGCAGTCAGACAAGTGTCAGTGTCCTGGAGCGTGGACACCCTCATGCTTCTTGCTTCTTCTCCTGACAAGGTGGGCAGGGCAAGTAGCTACTGAAAGTAGCCATTGTAGTCACATCCTGAGGCTTCCAAACAACAGCAAAGGTAGTTTCAACAGAAGGATTGCTGGTCGTGGGTTGTTTGTCTTCCTCCCCACCCCATGTGTAACATTCTGAAGGAATAGAGCTATAAATTTCAATTTCAATGCGATGCAAAGCTCTTGGCATCAAAAAGTTTCTGGAATGTCCTAAAGAAAGATAAAACATAATTAATAACTACAAAATGCCAATAATTAGGTAGTTAATCTTATAGATCATTGGGGAAAACATTATTAATAAATTAAATAGCAAAAAACAACTAACATCAGTATAATGGTTCAGAGAACCAAAGTAAAATTTTTATTACAGACATTTTATACAGGGATGATACTCAAATGTTTTACTTTAAGTCATAACAATAAAATGTAACTTTGGTCTGCTTCACATTCTGAGAACTTCCCCCAGCTCACATGTAATCCAGAGGGAGCAGTGTGACCCATGAATCTCTTAAACCACCTGCCACATCCTGGGGTTCATTGTTTTCTGGTCCACATCTTGATCTGTTCACCCTTGCTTCATTTTCCGTATCTGATACGATCACAGAATTGTGTGGTGTGGCACCAGACTGCTGATTAGTTGTTTTTAATTCTTACTCTTTTGACTTTTCAAGAACTTGCCAGATATGGATAACATTCCAAAGATTAGGTTATAGATTGTATGGGTGATGTTCGAAACCCCAAATAGATTGATACCATAACCCCGAGCTTCACAGATGGAAGCATGGAGAACAAGCTTTGTACATTCACCTCATTTCATGAGGTTCAAAAGCCAAAATATTTGAGCTTTGATAGACCGTGTGCAGCGATATGAGTAGGTCAGCATTCTGACCCAAAGGCACATTATTTCACTGTGTTTTCAAACATGTAAGCATTTTCATGATTCTTAACTAGCAAGTCTTTTTGGCAAAGGTATTGCCTTCATTTAAGTCCAGAGAGACAGAATGACCTCCCAATCCAGACACAGACTTTAGGACCCGGAGATCGTGGGAGTGAATGTTTCCTAGTGAACTGGCAGCTCTGACTTTAGAACAGCAGGATTCCCAGGGGCATTAGTTTTAACAGACAGCTCTTGAAGCCTTGACTTGTAGATTCCCAGGCCAACTGCACTCAGTTCCTGAAGGAAGAGGCCCTACTGCAGACGAACCCCTGACTCCACTCTGATCCTTGACTGCAGCAAACGTCGCCCTCTCTCAGGTCTCATGCTCCCACAGCAGAGGGTAGCCCCTCCTTCACTGTGGAGAACTGGGGAGACTCCCACAGTAGGGGGTAGCCCCTCCTTCATGATGGAGAATGGGGGAGACTCCCAGGTGAGGCTTTGTCCTCTGCTAGGATCAGTTCAAACTCAGGTGAGACAGAATAGAGATGAACAAGGAGACATTTGAGAAGAAAGCTTGAAAGCAGAGCCAGCCTGCTGAATCCAAATGAAGTCTATGAGGATCTCCACCCACTGCCAGTACCAACAGACGCCTCTCCACACTATGTGCACTCAGGAGGTTTCAGACTCACAAGTAACACTGACTAGAAGGATATGAAAAAGGAAGCAAAGGCCATGCCTGGAGTTTTGAGTGATTTTCCTAGAAACCTTTCACATGAGACTTTGCTTTCCTTCCAGCTGCTGTACCAAATGTCAAGTGCAGGGTTGAATTCTAGATTACATGTTCTCCTGATGACACACTCCAAGTGCACCTGCATGGATCTGATTTCCTCTGACACATATTTATAGGAGAATAGTATAATTCAGTCCAGCCCTTCTTTTTTAGAAATTTGAAACCTATGGGAAAATCATGGCAGAGTACGTAGTGGAAGCTCCTAGACTGGGATGCATCCCATCATACAGAAGCCTCTAGAAAGAGTCAGATTTTTGCTATATATGAGTGGGACTAGTTGGCTATGACTTCCCTTTGGGCAGGGACACTGTCTGGTTTTGTCTGTCATCTCATCTGTAGGAACAGGCACAGTGTCTGGTATAAAGGACTTCAGTAAATATTTAGGAACTGGATTGACAGACTATAGTAGAGATTGTGCTGCAACACTCTGCCCTCTTTGGCGGGTGTTGAATAATTGACTTGATGAAACCTAGGCTAATCTACATCCTGAAGACTCTCTCTCCATGCCGTCTTCTGCTTGAAAGGATGAGAAATGGGAAATGGGACCCTGGGGAAAATAATAAGTGGATCTGCAAGTAAGGCTCTATTCTTTTGTATCTGCCTAGTCAGAGAGTCTTGATTTTTCTGTTTATTTACATATAGCTGGCTTTACCCGGGTTTACTGATGTGGGGCACCGACCCAATCCTCCTTGCTGAGAAGAGAGGGGGCACTGCTCACCCCCAGCCCCAGGCCACATCAGCAGCACTTTCTCTTTGCCCAGAGGTCTCTTCCTCCAGGGAAGTGAACTTCTTCTCCCTCCTGCAGAATGTCACGGAACCTGCTGTATAACCATAAGTACCAGCAGCTTTGGGTTAACACTCATTTGTTTACTTAGATTAAAAAGCATATCACAGAATGATCTCACATATTCTTCATCAGGGATATGGTTCTGACATTTTCCCAGGGTCTCTAATCCCCACGAAAAGCAGATGATATTTACTTGAAAAACTCAGATCTGACCTGCTAGTTTTATCCTTCCCAGTGACCTGGTTCTTCAACAATCTGCCACCAAAAACAGATCCTAGATGCACGTGGTTCTTAGGCTCACTCATTCTCATCTGCCCTCCATCCTGAACCACTGAAGGGAACATTCCACCAACTCCCAGGGTTTCCAAAAGTACCCCACCACACGACACTGCCTCCAGACGCCGAGGGTGACCTCACTTAAAGCATATTAGACAAATAAGAATCTGAATATGCATGAAGAAGCTTCAAAACTTTTATTGTAGAATCTGCTCTGAGATGTGACAACACTTTGTCTCATTCAATCACCTATGCACTCAGTTATCACATCCTTCCTGAGTACCTCCCTGTGTCAGCTCCTGTGAAGATACCAGGGAACAAGGTAGACGAGTCTTGGGCTTCAGTGAACTTTCTTCCCTTAAGAGAAGAGAAAGAATAGACAACCAATTAAGAAAATTAAAAATTGAGGTCCTGAATAAAGGAAAATTGCAGAGCTGATACAGAGAATGAGGCATAAGCTCTTCCCACAGAGAGGGGTAACATTTAGGCATGGAATAGGTGTTCCTGGCAGAAGAAACAGCATGTGCAAAGGCCCTGAGGCAAAAAAAGAGTTTGGTATGTGCATATGTGCAACCAACTGCAAAATCAGTGCATTAGATCAGGGGTTTTCCAGGGTTTGGGTTCCAAGTCCCCTTTAAAACTCTCCACACTCTGAGACCCTCATGGAGAATTCATTTATGAGGGTTATATTTACCATATTAAAACTTAAAACTGGGACTTCTCTTAAAATGTATTTGTTTATTTTTAAATTACAATTAAAAAACCCATTACATGTTTATAATATAATTTTATGAAAAATAATCATATTTCCATAACAAAGAAAAATTATCAAAAGAGAACCATGGTTTCACATTTAGCAAATCTCTTTAATGCCTTTCTTAACAGAACAGCTGAATTCTCATCTGCGTCTGCAGACAACATATTGCATTAAATTGTTTGACCAAAGCACATGAACATAATCCAGCCTCACAGATTGTGTAGTTGGACGAGGTAAGACCTCACTAACTCCTCGAAAGGGCCAAGGGGCCCCCAAGGTTCCTTCAGACACGCTTTGAGAACTGCTTTAGCAGAACTTTGTGAGTAATGTGAGTTAGGAGAGGGACAGAGGGAAGTAGGGTCAGTTCTTATGACACCTGGTAGGCATAGGGCCGTTAGGTCTGGGAAGCCTGATGCAGTAGGAAGCCGTTGAAGGATCCTGAGGGGGAGAGTAGCAGGGTCCAATTTAATTTTTAGAAAGACCGTCTTGCTGCTGCGTGAGGATGGATTGGAGGAGGAAGGAATGGACCTGGAGAAACCAGTTAGGGGACTGTTGTTCTTGACTGTGCTGGCGAGGATGGTGGCGGTAGCTTAGATGTATTTTCTGTCATTGTAGTTCCAGGTGGTAAACGTGTCCACTTTCAGGCGTGTGTGAAAGAATCCACAAAGAGCTTGCACTTCCTAGGTCTTCAGGAACCAAGTGTACTAGGGAAACTTGGCACCTGTATGTGGAAGGACAAAGTTCCTGTATTTTAATTTTGCTTTGAGAAGGATTACAAAAATGGCATCACTTGAAACTCTGACCCACCTGCATTTGGCCAGCTCATTGGCAAGATGACAGCCTCTTCTCTGGGGCTTTCTTAAACTCCCACCGTCCCCCATAAGCAAGAAGCTAAGAAAACGAGCATCTGCCTGCCCCAGATCCCGGGAGAACAGCAGCCTGGACAGAAAGGGATAGGGTGGGGATACAGGGAACTGCGATGTCCTCTCGTGCCTGTGCCTCGTCCAGGCACAGGCAGGGCCTCTTTTCTAGGCCATTTAAAATAGATTAGGAAATACGAGGTCCCCTAAATGGATGGTTTGGGACTAAGCACTGTAACGCTCGTGCCTGACTCGCATGTGTGTGCGCGTGTGCCCGCGGGTGAACAACTTCCTGCTCTGTCCAAAGGTCGGCCGGCGGGCCCGCAGCGGGGATTCCACCGCCTTCACGGGACCGAACCTCCTAATGCCACCTGCAAGGGGACTGTGCTACCCCTGAGCAGAATCTTTTTTTAGAACTTGAAACAAAATAGGTCTGAGTCATGGTCTGTTGTGGGGCTGCCCATGTTACAATGAGATTTTAGTAATACTGAGGAAAATGCATTTTCATGTTTCGTCCATACATAAATATAGGTGTTTTGAAGTAGGAGGGATGTGTGTGTGTGTGTGTGTGTGTGTGTGTGTGTGTGTGTAATTCTTAGCAGGAAGCAGTACATTTATTTTTAATGCATGGGCTTTATTCAAAGGTGGTTGACTTGCAATTAAGTGTCAATATTCCAGTCTCTAGAGGATATTTTGAACTGAACATTTGATATTTTAATGTTGATGTAGCCAAAAATATATAAACATATATATTTAATAAATATAAATAAAGTATATACATATAATATGTACGGTGGTAATTTGGGAACTTTAGAATGCTTTTAAGTTGATTGTAAAAAAATAGGAATAAAAACAAAATACACCCAGTGTCTTCAAGTTTGGGGGGATCTTTGGTGAATGTGGTTCGAAAAGCAGAGTTTCAGGAGGACGTACGCGGAGTGCCACGGGACTGACCGGTCCGGCCGGAGCCGAGTGCATTTGTGTTGCACTGAGCGCCGGCACAGGTCGCTCTATGCCTTCTTTTCAGCTGGCTCCCAGGTAGCTGGCCCTCCCTCTCTCTGAAGTTATTTTTATTCCCGAGAGCATGTCCCCTCTGCTCCCATCGCTCCTTTTCACTGAGGCCAAGCTGGCTTCCTGTCCTCGCAGCCATCAATGCAGAGCGATTCGCAGCCGGGCTGTATAATAACCAGCCTTTCAGCAGCCGGCCCCACACTCGCCTCGTAATTAAGTCCTGATGGTTGTGCGAAGGCAAATGAAAGAAAAGGCCTTTGTTCTCCCGTCCCCAGGCTTGATTGCCGGCTCTCGCTCTCACCTGAATTCGACCCATTCTGCATCGTGCCCATGATTGCTGCGGTGCCGGTAATTGCAGCCCTGGCGGATGACATTTCCGTGAAGCACGCTCTGCGCGCTCCAGAGGGAACTGACAGAACTGATAGCTGGGGAAGCTCATCAAACGTGGATTTAGGAAACGCCCGTGGGGCAGGGTGAGCGCGCGGCCGTAGCAGAGCTTCTCCTTTGACATTTGCTTTCAGAAAGGACTAGAGCTGCAACCTGTTCCACCTTCTGTCTGCAATCCAAAAAAAGATTTCGGGATTATGAATTGCTCTTTCGGTTCATTAAGGCCAGGTCTGGGTGACACCTTTTTTAAAACATTCTTTATTCTCTGTTTCTCAAAAGGGTCAGAAGCAAATAAAAAACAAATAAAAGGGACTTCTTTTCAGTCAGGAGATGATGTAGTATATTCTGTCTGTAAAGTGCATTGCTTGAAATTTGTGTGTAAGTTTCAATTGTCTTAATCAGATCCCATTATGCGTCAAGTAGTAGAACTCACTATTTAAAGGGACATTTTAATCGTAGCCCTGAGTAATTCAGAGCGGGTAGGGGCCGTAGAGATCGTCCGGATGAACTTGGCGTCTACACGTGAAAGACTTGCCACACGGGTGAACCTTTTGTCCGAGACCATAAAGTTCACGAGCAGCAGAGCCGGAACCAGGACCTGCCTCTTCGGCAAGCTCCCACATCGCCTGCGTCCTCACGCCATGCGGGTCACTGTCCCAGACTACGGAGTTCTCCTGTATATGCGTGTCTGCGCCACGTATGCTGCATCGCCGCTGCTGTAGCCGTGCGCAGAGACCATCAACCCTCCGCCTCCCCACGGCCACGTGTGCTGTTTGCGCGTCACCAGGGAAGTGCTGAACGGAATGGTGGAAGGGACCTTGCCTGCTGAGATCTGGGTGGGACCCACTTTGTGGCGTCGGATGACCGGTCACTTACCTGTCCTCACTTTCTGTTTTTCTACCACAGAAAGAAATTTTACGTATGTGATAGTATAAACTGGTTGATGTTGCTTTAATTTTTTTTTTTTCATTTTCATACAAATTTGCCCCAAAGGTCTACATTTTTCTTTGGGTTTTATTATACAAATGAACTTTAAAAATAATCATGTGAAAGTACAAGACAAGAATTTTCACAGACTTGTTTATCAAGAAAAGGTAAACATGCCAGAATGCAGTCTAATATTATGGTCGTGACTGCATACATTCATCCTCGTTTGCACACCAATAATGAAGAAATACGTAGAAAAGGTTGTGAGGCAGTCCCACCTAGATCCCTGCTCGGACGCACTTATTTTAGGAGAAACTAGAATGTTGTTACCAGGCACCTGTGACGGCTCCTCAGAGCCGCTTTCTCCCACTTCCCTGCCACCGGGCCGCCCAGCGCGTCTCACTGACCCCAGAGCAGCGAGCAGTCCAGTGAGTCCAGTTACAGAACCTTGATCTGCCCGGGGCCAGGTTAGCTCACCTCCCTGAGGAAGTGCGGTCTCAGGCCTGGTTGCACTCCACATGCTTACCTGTGGCTCCAAGGAGCTTTCTCCTGGGGAGGTGTCTTCCTTTCTGTTTCCTGTGGGACTTAGTGAGGCTGGGGACTTGTGCGCAGCAGGGTTTTCTTTTGTTCTGTTTTTCTATTGGATTCACCTGAGTTGATAGAAGAAAGAAGCAAATCACTTTTCCAGCACCTGCCTTTTTTTCCCTCTTAGAGTAGTCTCTAATTATTTTAACTCAACAGTCTAGACATTCAAACGCTGTAGTGGGCTATTCACAGGGCAGAACGGCCCTCTTTCCTAAGTTGTTTTGGTAGAAAGACCTTTGCCATAGGTTGACCTTGCTTTGTTTAAGTTATCGATCTTTTTATTGGCTAATAAAGAGCAAGGTGGAGATCAGTTACACTAGGCACTGATGCTAATTTATAACACAGATTTTACAGTATCTCAGAATTGGGACGTAAGAGTTTAATTTGTTCATTGTAGAATTTTATAACAATCTGTTTATTAGAGATTTTGATTCTGTGATGTTTACACAAATATCAGGTGAAATATTAACAAGTTTGGAAACCGGGAAAGACCTGAGGATCTTCACTCACTTGGGTAAAGCGTGGGTGCAGGTCCAGTGAAGGGTCGGGCCACTCACCGGAATGTTATTGCACAGAGGCTGTTTGAGTCCTGTGCCCCTGATGAGCATGTTGGGACATAAGCTGTGAACTTAATTCCAAGTAGGTTCACGGGATTGGCCCCATTACCTGTTCATCAAGATGCGTATTTCTTTGGTGGTGTGACACTATCTTGGCTTTGAAGGAGGATGAAAGACACCTACCCAGTGAGGAACGTGGGACTGAGGAAGCCTGGGGTTCATCCCTCACAGATGTGGGTACCAATCGGATGGATGTATTTGTTTGCACATGGTACAATTTATTGTGAGTCATTCATTTTTGTATAGAGCTTTTAAAATACAAAGAAGTAAATTTTAAAAATTGCATAAAGTACTGAGCAACTAGTACATTTTAATTAAATAACACATAAATATTATAGAAACTCTGTGCTAAAAATGCCTGAATCCCCACTTAACTTTAATCCCTTTACCATTATAATTTTTTAAAGTTCATACCTTTTACAAGGAGGCATATAGAATATAAGAGTGAAATGCTTATTGGGCACTGCCATGGACTGAATGTGTCCCCCCAAAATTCATCTGTTGAAACCCTAACCCCTAATGTGATGATATTTGGAGATGGGGCCTTTGGGAGGAGATGCTGTCTTGAGCGTGGATTACAGCTAAAGCGGGAGGAGGCTGTATCATCGCAGGAAGAGAACCGAGCTTTCCCCCCACAGCTGAGAACACCCTGCACTACCTGCTGGAAGGACAGCGTGTCCACAGCCCTGGGCCACGTCTGCACTGTGGGGGTGCAGGGCAGGAATCCACATGTCTCACTGCTTAGATCAGGGCTGGGCCCGGGTCTAGACACAGCAAGTTGGGCAATTTGGAGTACAAGATACTTTTGTCTGGAGATTTTTTTTATTGATAACATCATCCTATGAAACAATATCAAATCTCTACAGGTTTTGCAACATACTACTTTGGGTGGCAGTGGCGTGGTAGTTAAGTTCGTGCACTCCACTTTGGCGGCCTGGGGTTTGCAGGTTCAGATCCCGGGCACGGACCTAGCACCACTCATTGGGCCATGCTGTGGCAGTGTCCCACATGCAAAGTAGAGCAGGATTGGCAAAGATGTTAGCTCAGGGACAATCTTCCTCAAAAATGAAAATAAAAAACATACTACTTTGCCACCAAGACATGCCATTTTAAAATTTATACGTTTAAAATGTGTCTTTGCGTGAAAATAACACGTGGGGTGGAAGCCCTGAGGGACTTCTTCCCAGGTTCGCTCTGACCCTCGCTGGCAGCACCAAGCCATCCAGGTCAGCCCATGCGCCATCTCCAGCTCGTGCTACTTCTCACTCCCCATTTCTTTTGGACACGTGTGTGCATCGACCCTGAAAACAGATCTATCACTTTGTTTATCATTGTTAGTAATTCTCTATTTGGATGATATCAAGACATTATGGTTTGTTAGTGATTCTCCTATAGGTGGGTATTAGCAGTGTTTTCCAGATTTTCAAAATGTGAACAAACTTAGCTTGATCCACATTGTTCAGATTATCTCCCTTGACCATCCCTCCCTCCTTATTTCCTCCTTTCTTTATTTCTTCCTGCCCCAAGAATTAAAATTATTTGGCAAAGATATAACATCCATAGAAATTTTAAATTTTATCAGAAAGGAATTTTACCTTTGCACATCTCTACAGATTTTAGCTATGTTTCCAAACTATTTTTTTCTAGTATGTGTTTTGCAAGAAAACTAAATCTGGGACTTTGAACCGCCATATGCTGACAAGCTTTACAAGCAGCTACAGCTATGAAGAGCATCTTGGAAATATTCATCTGTACCTTGTCACACTGAGACCCTTCTTACCTCGTCATAACCTTACAGGGCCATCAAGTAGAGTACAATTTCAAAAATCCAAAATATTACTCTCTTGAGCTTTGTGAACAGAGCGATTTTTCTTTTACGTTGCTACTAGAGCCATGAAAACAAAATGAACTCTACAAAACATGAGATGCCCGGAAATCCAGTGTCCCTTCTGTCCTAGTGTGGCGGGCGGGATGGACACTGCCCACGTGGGACTGCGAGGCAGATGGCGGATGGCTCAGCTCCTGGTTCCACCTCTCACAGGACCTTGGTGACCCTGCACGGACGTGCGAGCTGGCATCTCCACCTCTCACAGGACCTTGGTGT
This sequence comes from Tapirus indicus, assembly GCA_031878705.1. NCBI lineage: Eukaryota > Metazoa > Chordata > Mammalia > Perissodactyla > Tapiridae > Tapirus > Tapirus indicus. Next base: position 1,864,882 of record CM062923.1, on the reverse strand, counting down.
CCCTGCACGGACGTGCGAGCTGGCATCCCCACCTCTCACGCTCCGACCCGGCTCCTGTCCGGTGTGCTTCACTCATCTCTCCCCTCCACTCTGGGCCCATGGCCGCTTTTCTAAAACATGAGCCTGACTCTCTCATCTCCCGTCTGAAGACGCGTGGTGGTGCCCTGCGTCCTACAGGATGGGAGGCAGACCGGTCAAGACCTACTATCCAAACATGCTGTTCTCTTTCATTGCTCTGCGCTTTTGCATCTATCGTTTCCTCCCAGAAATTTCCTCTGTTCCTCATCCACGATGATATGAACCACTGAAAGTTCAGCCGTCCGCTCTTCTGAGAACCTCCCCAGCTCCCACGGCAAAGCTAGCTCCCCTCTGTGGTGCCCCCGATGCTCTGTGCACATCTCCACTGTGGCATTTCTGATTGGAACGCAGTGGCTTGTGCATGCGCCTCTCTCCTTCCCTACTCCACGGGAGTCTAGCCTCTCTGCGGGGGGCGTGGCTCTGATCTCTCTATCTTATGCTTGTTATCTGTCTCAGTTCCGGCTGCTGTGGCCTGAGCTGGTTCTGAGCTGCTCTTTAGTGGTTTTTTGGTTGATAACCAGGGGTTCCCAAACCACTCCTTCTTCCCCATGATCCAAAGGGAGATTTTCACATCAGACAGTAGGCGAGTGGAGAGCAGAGCATGCCTCTCTGGGTAACCGCAAAGTACTGAATGTGCCACAATGCAGTGCTTTGATACATCTGGGCAACGACATGCTGTTAAGTCTCCAACTCGCCTTAAATCCTATAGCCAAATTCTTGTAATCGCTACCCTCCTGTGTTCTCCCTTGTGGAAAAGAGAGAAATTGGAAATGAGGGGGGGAGAGAGAGAGAGAGAGAGAGAGAGAGAGAGAGAGAGTGTGTGTGTGTGTGTGTGTGTGTGTGTGTGTGTGTGTGTGTGTGACAGACAGAGAGAGAGAGGGAGGTTGAGAGAGAGAAAAGGTAGATGCTGACCCACACTAACTCAACTATTCTCCTTGCTGCATGAAAAATAAATATTTTTTGAATCAGAAGTGACTTAAAGATTAACTATCTCAGGATCATTTGCACTTTACAAAGTCTTACAAATTAAAAAAAAAAAATGATACTCAAAGGAATGGATTCCCACTGCAGGGTTTGGGGGTTGGCTCATGCTAGTTTCACTATCTGGACTTAGGTCCCTCACATCCCACCCCACAGGCAGGTGTGTTGGGGGTGTCTGCTCCACCTGGCACGTCAGCCCCTCATTCCCCTTCTCCCAGTCACAGCTCCCGAGACGCAGTAGAGCCAGACGCCAGGATGCAGGCGATTTCACTCCATAAGTGCACCGCATCCAGTTCGTGGGGGCAGCTGGAAGGGCGGAATTCTTTAAGGATCCAGTCAGGAAACTAGAGTTCAAATCACAGCTCTGGAATCTCGGGCAAGTTACCTTTCTGAAAATCAGTTTCTCTCTGAAAATACGGCTCATAATATCACGTTTGCCCTCTTCTCAGGGTTGTCTTGAGGATCAAATGAAAAAGTCAGCATGAAGATCTGTCGCTTGGAAAGGTCTTTTTCTGTCACTCGGGGAGCAGTTAGTGGAGGAGGTGTTTACACAGAGGAATCTCATTTCTCAGTCTGCACCTTCCTGTAAGTTCCTGTACATGAAATGGCTGTGAGTTTTGGAGCCAGTGAGCGCTCCTCAATCCTTGGCATTTCATCTAGGGAAGACCGAGCAATTCCACTCAGCAGTCAGTCAAAAATGAAGGTCGCTAAATGCGCCCGTGCCCCTCAGCAGTAGAAGTTTCTAGTCGGAAACTGCAGCCTTGGTTTAAGTTGAACTAATAACGTATTTAAGTCCCACTGTACAACCACAGCCCTTGACAGATAGTAACTTGTATATATTCTAAGAGAGGGCTTGCTGCTGCCACTCTGGGTTTCACCCAAGGATCCCCTGCAAATTCTGTGGAGTTCAGCCAGCAATGAATAGCAGGATGCAGTCCATGGACTTGTTGCGTCTCAGAAACAACAGGAGTGAGAAACACTGTCAGGAGGGTGCACAGGCTCCCATCCAGTCATCTCCCTGCCACACGCATTCGCTCCTAAGAGAGATCCACGCTCCCTCCCTGTCTTTCTTGATACAGGTTGTTGGCACACAACCTGTTCATCTTTTGAAAGATGATGCTGTGGTCTGAATATCTGAGTCCCCCCAGAACTCATGGGTTGAACCGTAATCCCCGATGTGATGGTGTTAAGAGCCGGGCCCTGCGGGAGGTGATCAGGTCATGAGGTGGGGCCTCAGGCTGGGATTAGTGCCCTGACAACAGGACCCACAGGGCTCCCGCGTCCCTTCCCCAGGTGAGGACGCAGTGAGGAGTCTGCAAGCTGGAGGATGGTCCTCTCCCAACCACGCGGCACCCTGATCCTGGACCCGCAGCCTCCAGAGCTGAGAAGTAAACGTCTGTTCTTCATAAGCTACCCAGTCTGTGGTGTTCTGTTACAGCAGCGGGAACAGACTAAGACAATTGGCTTGTATTTTTCCAATTGATCAATAAATATTAGGAGTACACAGTATCTGCTAAGCACTGTGCTGGAACCATGAGGAATTCACAGAACAGTAAACATCTGTATTGCCAAGGAACTCACAGTATACCTAATGTTGTTATTATTATTATTAAAATTTATTCATTTGACAAATTCCCTCTTTTCTGGCCTCTAATGATACAAAGATGAACAGATACAATCCCTGCCTTCAAGGAATTTGTCATCTTTTGTAACAATGGCAACAATAGCAGCAGCAAAGTGAGAAAGCAGCAAAGAGTCAGCTGGCTGTCAGGTGAAATGTAAATGCCCTTGATGTTCACGCTCCATGGTCTGCCGTGACTGGCTGGAGGGTGGCTATGTCCGTCGTTCATAGGACAGTGAGCTCCTAGAGGGCTGGAGTGATCTGGGAAGTCTCTGAAAAGATAAACGGTGGGATTTGATATGAGGGTTGAAAAATCTTTGATATTTAAATAGAGAGAGAGAAAAATGTGAACCAAAGGGAGAAAGGATCCCTTTATTCAAGGGACACTGAGAATAACGTGTCTTAAGCTAAAGGTCACATCACAGTAGTGAGACTTAAGACTTAAGAGACAGCTGATAAGCAAGCTTTTCAAGACCTTGGAAGCCAGGCTAAGAGAACGTTTTTAGTTCAAGCTCTGCCCCTTACCAGCTCTTACTCACTAAAGCAATGCTCTCTGAACCCCAGTTTCCTCACCTGTAAAATGGGTGTGATTTACAAGTTTGTGGGTGAAACACTTTTAACTTTGAGTTGTGGTACACGTGTCAGATGTTATAGTGATAATAATAACTATTATAATTGAGTTGGTTTATTATTGAGCAGTGGTGTGACACCACAGAAGCAATAGTGAGAAGATTCTTCTCACGGGGCGGGAGGAGGAGGAACAGGGTTAGGGGGCAGGTGGGCGAGGCAAAGTGAACTCGGCTGAGGGGTGATCAGGATCTGGACCAAGGGCTTCCAAGGACAGAAAGGACGACGAGTTGTCTCCGAGTCCTCTGACAGGGTTCAGTGGGCACTGCCTTTTGGAAAGCTTTGATTTCAGTAAGAAGCGCTCCTTTCACCCCTGGGCAGAGGGTAAAAGCCTTGGTGGATGGACATCACCACTTCTGGGGCCGAATCCTAGAGCTGCCCCAGCGGTGTGTTCCTGAGGAGTCATTCCCACTGTCCTAATTCACACACAGAGGGTCCCAGGCAGGTCGTGCCTGTGAGACGTGAATTGTAGAGCCCCAAACACTGCTCTGTGGCCGACGCTGATCCCCACCCTATATATGCCACATAAAAGTCATTCATCCAGGCGCCCTGAAGATTAAAGCTTGGGAGTAGTAATAAAATTAACTGAAATTAATTCTTAGATTTCTCTGAAATAGTTTTCACATAGATGAGGAAGGGGACTGGGAACAGTCCACCTGGCACCTTGTCCTGGACCTGCTACTTACTGTCCACATAACCATGGACAGGTTACCCAGCTTTTCCAGACTTCAGCATCCGAGTCTGAAAATGGAGGGCAGGTGAAAAGATTCTTAAGGTTCCTTTGAGTTCTAATATTTGATGATGCCAAAAGCATCAAAAGTTCTACTTTGCTAGGTTTGTTGCTGGGGTTGTGCGTTTGGTGATAAATTCTCACTCTCCAGGGGTGGCTGTCGGCACACTGCGACCTGATGTGGCAGAGGGAGCCCCGTGTGCCAACACTGCTGGTGGGCCTGCTGCTGGCTCAGCCGCTGGGGGACGGACGCTGGGTGTCAAAGCAGCACTCTCCTTCCTGACACAGTGCGAACTGGCCTTTGTGTTAATTGCCTCCATGTTTAATTGCTTTCTGTACCATTTTGCTTAATCGGGAAGAATTTTTTTTTAACGAGCTAGGATGATCTAGTTGGGCCTAAGTGTGGTTTCCTTGTACCGTGGTTTGTTGGTGTGTAAACAGCAGATCCCAGGACCAGTTATAAACTAGGCTGTGAGGCCATGAATGCTTTGGGGTTTTTGAGAGTTCAAGTTGCTTGTAATTATTATATGACTTTGGAAGTGTAATTTTTTAACCTGAATGTATTAATCACTCTTTATAGCAATTGATACATAACTTTTGAAAATGGTAACAGATATATGGAATTATCTTTTTTTTTCAGTTTTTTTGTTACATAAATGTTACATGAATTTGCTTTGGCAATAAAATATTAAATAATTAGGGGTTGGCCCCATGGCATAATGGTTAAAGTGTGGCATGCTCCGCTTTAGCGGCCCAGATTCGCGGGTTTGGATCCCAGGCGCGGACCTACCCCACTTGTCAGCCATGCTGTGGCGATGGAAGACCCACATACAAAATAGAGGAAGATTGGCACAGATGTTAGCTCAGGACAAATCTTCCTCAAGCAAAAAAAGAGAAAGATTGGCAACAGATATTAGCTCAGGACCAGTCTTTCTCAGAAAAAAAATAATAAAAATTAAATGATTAGAAGTATTTAAGATAAAAAATGAAAGTCCCTCTTAGTCCTCAAAATCCCACACCTTTTTCCAAAGATAATCCCTGTTACCTGTTGGGTCTGGACCCATTCTAATGTTTTTCCATGCATTTACATATGTACACATGTAAATATAAAGTATATCATTGGGTCATTGATTTGCATTGTTGTAAATAAATGGGGTTAACTGTACATGCTGCTTTGCACCTCTCTTTTATCACTTTGCTCTTGGTGACCTTGTCCTGTCAAGACATACAGACTAATCCTAGATTGTTTATTTATAGTAATAATCTAACAAGTCCACTCATGGTTTTTCAGTTTGATTATACATAATACTGCATTAAACAATTTTATACATGTTTATACACGTGACTAAACATATTTGGTGGATCCCAGGAGCGGGAATTGTTAGGTTAGACTGTGCACATTTTAGATTGTCATCCACACTGCCGAATTCTGTACAACAAGCTTGTCCCCTTTGCTGCTGGCAGCACAAGCCTGTGGAGTCCCGCTCACACCCATCACCACACCCACAGGCGGGCTACGCCTCCAATGCCCTTTCTTCTGCACGGATTCCTGCTAGCTCTCCCTAAGAGCCCACAGTGGGAAATGCAAGCTTTCTTTCTGGGGTTAGTTTCCAGAACCAGTGAGATGGTGGCTTTAGATACAGGTCTAAGCTTGGAAGTACCTCGTACTCAGAGGATAGCTGGAGAATGGATCATGTGTATGATGTTTCTATCTAGGAAAGCTCTTAATTGCAAATTGCATTTACTGGTGTCCTTTTATGTTGTCAGTTAACATGCTGGAATCAATGGTCCTTGCCGAGAGGCTGAGACTAAGGTCATGTTCCGAGGAGCAATGCCGCACAGGCGATATAGGGGATACTGAGATTGGGAAGTCTGCACGGGAGGTAGAAGTGGACTTTCTTAATTGTCAAAAACACATTCCAGGGGCTGGCCTGGTGGTGCAGTGGTTAAGTTTGTACACTCTGCTTCGGTGGCCTGGAGTTTGCAGGTTCGGACCCCGGGTGCAGACCGATACACCGCTTGTCAAGCCATGTCGTGGCGGCGTCCCATATAAAGTAGAGGAAGATGGGCATGGATGTTAGCCCAGGGCCAGTCTTCCTCAGCAAAAAGAGAAGGATTGGCAACAGATGTTAGCTCAGGGCTGGTCTTCCTCACACACACACAAAAAACACACATTCCAACACTCTAAGTAATGGAAGTCATTGGGTAAATACGTAGTGGATTAGACTCAAAACATACAATGATGAGGTGCATAAGTATTTAAAAATGAAAAGAAGGGTGATTTTAAAATTTGTGTACATTCCTCTTCTGATTTCCTGTTATTTCTCCTTAAGATAACCTCATTCATTTTCTTCTTTTATTGTATATTTTCTCTTACCTATCTTATCACCTCTATCTTCTGAAAATGATCATTTTTCTTTTCTCTGAAAAACTGGGAGTGAAGCGGTTGTAAATTTCATAGCCAACTAGAAGCTGAATTATCCTCTCGTGAGCATATGCTAAAACAAAGACTGTAAGCAAAGGAGTGGGTTTACTAAAATGTATTCCATTTGGCACAAAGGGAAACAATCCTCTATTGAAGCAAGAAGGACTGATGGAGAACCTACTACATACAAGAGATTTATTCATCTCAACCCGGTCTCTGGGTGATGGGGTCTCACATTCTGTGAAGAGGTGTAGACAAGGCAGAAAAACAAGCCGAACGCTAGCAGGCGCGTGTGCAACCAGGTGAGGGCACACTGGGGCCAGGACTGCACGCAGCGCTGGCTGCTAGGCGCACTCTTCTCCTTTGACCGTTAGGCATCCCCAGTTTGACCACCGAAGTGCACAGGAGACCTTTCAAAGAGTGGTTCTCCGGTTCAGATGGTATCAAGGCACGGGTCCAGGAAAGCCAACAAAATCAGGGCAGGGTCCTTTGGATTCGTTCCTGGAGGCTTACCTGAGCCTCCGTCTCTGTTCACCGGGAAGGATCTACTTCTAACTGTGCCACATGAGGAGCTGTCTGGCTCCGTTGTTCAGTGTTGTAAGTCTAAGGAAGAGGCACTGTCAAAACACGTCCCTCAATTTTTAACCAATCTCACGTAGGACTTAAGGGAGAACAAAAAAAAGCAAGAAACATTTCCGCTGGTAGATAATCCCATAGCAGTGACTCAGATTGCCAAGAAGGCACATGCATGTGTCATTTAGGGACAGCTGAGCTAATCAGAAGGTCCCTTTGACAAAGAAGCCTCAGGAAGGCAGTGACTGCAGGGAGATGCATGCCCCCAACTCAGTGTGCTGACACCTGCTGGGAAAGTCACAGGGAGCCGCCTCCTTCTGCTCAGGGACCAGCGGGGGTGGGCGGGTGAATCACAGGGCAAGAGGCATGGAAGAGACTGACCCTGTTCCCGCTATCAGTGGCGTCACACTCTAGAAGCACATCAGGGCAGGAAGGCATTTGTAGGGCAATTCCTAGTGTTACTCAGCAGACACTTGAAGCTGTAGAGGTGCCCCCGCTGTGTCAACACAGAGAGGAGATCTGAGCGAGTTCACCGAACCGAGGAGCACCTTCTTGTACAAATGGTTCACCTGCCAGCAATTCATACCAGGTGCCAACGCAAGGCACTGGGACTCTAGGTGTTTCGGTAGTTTGGGACTAAAGGAAATATCTTACTTTTTTAGCCCTACCCTATCATTGTCAGAAAGAGAGTCTGAACTTCAGAGAGGTTCAGTGACCAAAACATATTCACACTGATATCGGCGAAGACGGGTCTTGCTAATCTGGGAACAATGCATAAATATGACAGCCCATGTATTTAATAATATTTCATGGAAACAATAATTACAATTTTTAATCATCGTATTATGATTTCAAAATCAATAATGTCAAGTTTGTGTATCACTGCCTTAGTAGAATCTGATGGAGAGCACAAGGTCGGATTTCAGAAAGTTAAAATCACAGAGGCTGGATCGCAGTAAATATCCGCCAAGCTCGCACCTGTCTTCATCAGCTCTTCATGTCCAGATGCCGGATGCTGGGCTGTGCTCGCGCCTGTCTCTTGCAGGCACTGGGGCTCTGAATTCTGAGCTCTGATGGTCAGAGGGCAAGACTGAGGTTGTGGAAGGTGCTGTTCATCCCAGATGGACACTCGCTTCTGAATCTAGATGATTCGAAGGCGGTGTGTCTGATGAGAGACACTATGGAGGCATTTGCCTTTGTCACATACAAGTTAAGTTTACAATTCATACTGTGAACGAAAGAACAACTAGTGATGAGAAGAATTTCTTGCATTTATGTTATGTGCATGTGCGCATGCATATGTGTGGGGACGTATGCGTGTGGGTGTGTGTGCATGCATGTGGGTGTGTGTGTGTGCATGTTTGTGTGCATTTGGGGGGTATTAGTAGACAGGAAAAGGCTACAAAGTACAGTTTTCCTCAAAGATTTTCCGGTATAGATGGCTGTACACTGCTATAAATTAAACTGCAAATAATAATTTGTATTTAAAGCTTAATATATTTTAAAATATTACAAAATAACTCCAAACTAATGATTCTAGATTTTGACACACACCAAAAATATGCTAACTGTCATCCTATTTTTCAACCTTGACTTTCAGGGTGGTTTAAAACCTTTCTAGCTCTCTGTGCATATTTCCGAATTATTCTGTTCTTTATGTGTTTGTTTTGGTAAATTCTTACTAGGGAAAATAATAAAACTTGTTATAGTTGCATTTTATAGGCTGCCTATGTATTTCATAGGAAATTGTGTGTTATCTTATTCCAAATCCCACTTGCTAAGCACCCTGAACATTTTCTTTATTGTGAGGTAACACACAAGCGGGTGGGTACAGTGTCCTTTAGAGGATTTATGGTAATGCTGCGGAATGTAGCTGCTCATAAACAGCACGGAGAGCCCTCAGGGTCTCTTCATTTGCCTGACACACTTCACTGCTGCCCATTAACACTTCGTCTGTTATTGCCATAGACTCAATTTAATGAGCGCGTCTGAATTTGGAGGTTTGCACGAGAAACAATAGCTTCAACAACTGAGGCACCTAGCTCTCTCCGCTGATATTCTAGTTTAGCTTTTTTAACAAAAATAAATTCTCTCTTTGACAGTATAGTTTGAAATAATCTGGGTATTTTCTTTTCCAATTAGAACAGTCAATAGTTCTTAATACTGAGACAATATTGCAGAAAACCTTGATAGAAAGTCAAAACATAAATTCTAAATTTACGTTAAAGAAGATAATGACTTTTCTTGTTGTTCTACTAAAATAAAATTGATGTGACATTTAGAAACATCCTTGTCATCAACAGACTATATTTTGTTATGAATGAAATCACATTATTTCCAAGAAAGTTACACATCAAAAATATTTCTCACTTATTAAATTGTTTCTTACTTGCATCAAAGTGTTAAAGAAGGCAATAATTTTTTTAAATTGAGGTAACATTGGTTTATAACATCGTATAGGTTTCAGATGTACAAGGTTATAATTGGACATCAATTATATACTACAGCAAGCTCACCACCAAAAGTGTCGTTTCCATCTGTCACCGTAGAATTGACCCCCTTTACCCTTTTTGCCCTCCCCCCACCCTCCTTGAGAAGGCAATAATCTTACAAATTAGGTGGTAATTGGTCAATCTAAATATTCAGTGCACTTAGTTTTACCTTCAAACCTAGACAGGTATTCAAAACTGTTAAATATCTTGAATTTCAAAGTAAATTAAATATTGAAAAGCATTTTCTACTTGTGCACAACGGCCTTTCCTATCAGTGTTTCTGAGTAAAACTATTCACACATTTCTCAATGTGCAGCTACCCGTCTTTAGACGTAAGTCTCTGTCGTAAGCACACCGGCACAAAGGAGGGGATCCTGTACGTTTCCCTGTCTTCAGTTAGTTATGTTGCTGTTGTTTTGTCCTTTAGAAAATGAACCCAAAGGAGACTTGGTGAAGTCACGTCCAGTGGGCATCTCTGACCTCTGCCCGACTGAGGGAGCCAAGTCGGATGCAAAGAGCAGCCGCCAGACGACTGAGTCCAGGTACCTGCCTCACCCCACTTGAGGGTCTGTGGACAAGGGTCCTCTCCCCTCTGCCCCACCCTCTGCATGCTCTGAGTCACTTCTCTCATCTCAGCTTCCTGGGGCTTCCTGGCTTCTGGGAGGCTGTTAAAAGTTCTGTTGTGCATCGTCTCCAAACAGACAATTCATGCTAAAAAGAGCCATTTGCAGTCAAATTAGATGATGCATATATTGTTCTTGCTACTGAAGCTATCTAGGGCAGGAAAGGCGTGTGTATCATTCTGGGTGCTGTGAGGTGTCCTTGGGATTGTCAGGGGGAGGAAATGATACGGGGACCCCCAAATGCAAGTGTTTCATTTTGAATTGCTGCAAACAAATCCACACTTGCTGCAGAAGTAACTGGTTAGTAAGGTTTAGTCATTATGATTTGGAGGTGGGGTGAGGGTTGGCACACACCAAATTCTTGCTGCCCAGGCAGCTCCTGTTTTTAGGGACTCTCACAGGTGGGAGGTCAACATGATTGGAATGTGCCTAAAATCTCACCTCTGCAAAGTCTCAGCTTCTGAATGTGTGCATGCAACTGACTTCAGTGGTGCTGGCGTTATGGTCTCAAGACCCACACTAGGAGTCCATTTTACACATGTTACTTTGCTGGAGAAAATTAAGAAGAGTCTGGTGAAAGGGTGATTTCTTAGGATGCTCTATGAGGAAAACTCCAGCATCTCTTTTAAGGTTCACTGTGCGACAGTAATTTATTTGTCTGCCGACTTCCCAATTTGCCTGTCTGATAATGGAACTACTTACTGCTACGTGGAAATGTGAGGCTGGGATTGTCTCTTCCATATGCTGCTACCTTGCGGGCGCTGCAGTCTTTAAGAGCTTTATGAACTGGTGTATTAGGTCACAGTTGTTCTAATTATTTTCTCGTCTCTACCCTATTCACTTCCCTGAAGAAACCCACCACACTCATTTGTTCGGTTTGGGGAAGGCATTATGTTTAATCATCATTTCCCTGGAGTTGAAAACAAAATTCACATTTAGTGTTAAACTCATACTTGACTTAAAAGTAAGTTAAAGTTTCTGAATTGCAGGTGTTTCATACATAGAGGCTATCTTGCTTTGTCTAATCTCACTTTTAGTCATAAGTTAAAGAATGTTTCATGGAATATTATACATGGTTCTACTTTATAGATGTGGACTTATTGAACTGGCATTTCTGGCATGGAGTTAAATGTTCACATTGAAATGATAATTATCAGCGCAGTGTATTATAAAACATTCAGATACAGATCTCACCCTGAATTAAACAAAACAAAAAAAGTAAACTAGTTTTCAAAGAGAAATCCATGTTTACACTCGACAAACTTGGCCCTGAGTAGGCTTCTCAGTTGAGGACTGTCATTTGATTTTGAGAGGTGTCCCTGTTCAAGGTGGGTAGAACAAGTTGGAACTGTTCAAAGAAGAAACAGAGATTCCAAGGTTCCAGCTGCCGTAATGTCCTGTTCCGTGCTCTTGACCGTGTCCGTTCTCCTGCTGTGTGTCTGTCATGATCACCCTGAGCAGGCCCTGGCGTTGGTAGACTCTTCTGGGTGTAAGATGAGCTTGACAAGACCCTGACAATCTCCATGGGCCTCCAGCCCAGTCAGCTAATAGTGATCGCAGCAAGAGCACAACCAACATTAGCGTGATTCATCTGCAGAGCATTCCTTGGGTATAATTTCACTTGGTCTTCACGCCATCACCACCGTCCCTCACTTGCAGAGATTTGGTGATGATGCACAAGAAGGGCAACATGAGATGGCTGCACAAAGGGCAAATGAGACTCCCAGTTATACTCTGTGTTTTCTGGATATCTTTCATCCATTCTCTCATCCTTTAAAGATTAGTGTCTGGCCCTCAGGGAATAATCAACATGTATTTATGGTATGTATGTCATAAATACTTTAGTCCCTGGGTGATGAAATAAAATAGTAGATTGAAATAAACAGATTAGCATTCCAAAATGGGAATACTAATGTATTATAACAATAACTTCTGGGAATGAAGTATAAATCTTCACATGATCATCTATAAAATGAAAATGTGTAAATCATCATATTGCATAGATCAGGGTGGGTACATTTTTTTCGTAAGGGGCCAGGTAGTAAATATTTTAGGCTTTGTGGGCCATGTGGTCTCAGAAGCAAGTACTCAAGGCTGCCCTTGTTGAAGGAAAGCAGCCATAGACACTGTGTAAACAAACGCCATGGTCGTGTGCCAATAAAACTTTATTTACAAAATCAGCAGTCAGTGGATTTGGCCCTCAGGCAGTAGTCAGCCAACCCGTGTAAATAGCTAAATTAGGAGTTCCTAAATAACTGTAGTCATTTGAGGAAAATAGAATATAACTCTTACTCTCTCTTCAGATTTTATTACTTGGAAACTCAAACAACAGAGTCTAAAGTCATTGTCCGCAGGCAGGTTGCTCCGCAGACAAGCACTCTGCTGGCGTGTGAGCTGGGTGGTCAGGATCCAGCTGAGACAGAAGCTACACAAAGCCTGCAAGGGGTTAGAGAGAACAGATTGGTTATATCTGTGGAAGTCAGGGAAGAACCCAAGAAACCCATAAGATTGAAAGAGGAGAAAAGTTTCTAGTGTTCTCATGCCTATGTCAATCTGCCTGTCAAGAAATATCCTGAAATTGTCCTGAAAATTGTGTGGGATATAAAATCAAATTACAACCAATACCCAGGGATGTTGTCCCACCTGGACACACAGGGAGTTATCTGTCAAACCCTAAAGCCAAAAGAGAAATATTCCATAGGGTATTCAGTGATGCTGGTGTTAGTAACTATGCCATAGTGTCAGCCAGGGCTATGGTGCCAGGCAACACCACACAATCTGGTAAAATGTGATCCATTCCATCTGTTTTCCCCAAACTCTGTAATTCCAAAACAAAAATACAGGGAATAAACACCAAATACAAAAGAGAATTTTTTTCAAATTGCAATAGATTATATATCAGAAGGTTGATAAAAGAATTAATCTTGGAAAAAACTTTAATGATGTCATATATTATTTTTTAAAACTATTTTATGAATTTCTCAAACTTTTTATCTTATTTGGGATGTGAACTAGTAGTATAAATCATTTAGTTAAAATACAGAACATTAATTGATATTTTCCACTGAAATGATTTGCTAGAATGCATGTATCTTTAAAGCAGTTCTTTGGCAATTAATACATTATTTCCAAATAGGAGAAAATAAGTGGTAGAAGAATGGTAGAAACGTAACCTACAGACATGTGCTTCTGCCAAGTTGCCCTAAGCAGCTCAGAAAAGAAAGGTCCACTAGTCCCACAGGCAGTTTAGTGTCAAGCAGAAAGCTGGGTAAAAAGCTGGAGGCAGCCAGACCAGGGAGCAAATCCTGATTCTACTACACTGCGTAACTTTGGAGAAGTTATTTAACTCCTTGAATCTGAGCCTCAGTTTCCACATCAGTTACATGGGCATAATAATTTCTTCTTAAATAAATTTAGTCCTCAAAACACAGAAGGTATTTTAGCATGCCGATCAGTTGTATTGTTTTTGACGTGGGCAGTGAACTGCCTTTAAATATCGGACAGCGGTGCCCCACTCCCTTCCAGATTGTAACTGCCTGAGTAACGGCATCGCCAACTGGATCCCCTGGTTCTTGGGCTTGGGGGTCAGCATTAGAAGGGCTTAAGGTGGATCTGGCCTCCCTGATTTCTTGGAAGGAGAAGCTCCTGGAAAAGGGAGAGTTGCTGGCAGGCAGCAGATTCATGAACAATCCAGAAACATCACTTCTGGATTTGAAGTAAAACATACCCAGGGCCTTCGCTCTTCATCTCAGCATCTTTATCCAAAGCTTTTCAGTTCCACCATGGCATTCAGAGAGCTTGGGGGCTCCTGACGATAGAGACAGCATCTTGTCTGTATTCTCAACTCTCAGCACGGTGCTGGCTGTGTCATCGGGCAGTTGATACAGGTCTCATCAATGGATGAATGAATGACTGCACTGTGTGAAGGCATGTCATTATGTGTTTGCAACTTATAAGGAGCCCATATGGAATGGCATCTAATAAATGTTAAGTGTGAAAAGTAGGATACAGAACTTTCTGTATTGTGTCCCGACATTTCCATAACAAAGGTATGTTTTGTTTTTACTGGGAGGGTCAAAGGTAGCAGGAAGATTTACTTTTCACCTTATGCCATCATTTTCCATTTAATTTCCTGGCATATGTGTGTGTATTTCTATTTTAAATGAAATTCAATGTGTTTACTCATACACCATCTTTGGCCTTTTCCATCAAACACCCTACTTCCATGGAATCTCCTTGAACATCCATCTTTACTTTTCTGCAAAGTTCCACAGTCATAAATCTACAAACACTAATCCCACTGAGTTGAGGTCGTCCATTTTCTTGAGTGTTTCTGATTCTATGTTTCTTACAGGTACAAGTGAAGGGAGGATAGTTAACCTATATCTAAAGGAAATAAATGCCTTTTGAATAAAATGGATTGTTGAATAAATTATTTCAAATACTATCCATACACATAAATGTCTAATATTGTGCATTTATGTAACACATTTTTGAGTCAACTACTACATGCCAGACAACATAGATACAAATATGGAATTGTAGAATTCTGCCACAAAGCTGTTCATGTTTAACCATTTCATGTCAGGGGGTAGTTTACCAAAAAAAAAAAATTACCCACGCGCTGTGAAAAGCACTGTAAAAGTGGTATGCATGAAGTAATATTGTATAACACAGGCAATGCAGCCCCACAAGAGGGAGAGTCCCAGTATTCCTGGAGAAGGTACCTAGGGTCCTAGAGAATGAACACCTGGGCCGCACTCCAAGGGTACCTCCCACTTTGCAGACAGACATGGATGTTTCAGACGTCGCCCCGGCATCTGCAAGGACCCAGAAGTTTGAGAGTGGCAGTGGGAGAGGATGTGGGGTGCTGGGGGTTCAGGCTAGGTGCTGTAGAGAGTGAGGGACCATGGGCAAGTTTAAGGTGGGGAGACAAGGCTGATCTTCCCCTGACAAAGACGGGGTGAAGGATGGACTGGAGGACTGGGCCGGACAGGGCTGTTGAAGGGGTGCAGGCAGTTGCTGAGTCTCAGCCAGGGCAGGGCTACCTGGGAGGGAGAAGGGGAGGTGGCCGCAGAGGCCGTGAAGCATGATGTGCAAGTAAGGTGAGGTGCAGACTCTGTAACACAAGGACTTGGGAGCACAACCAGTTGGGAGGAGTGACTGTAAAGCACATCACAGCGCGGCCTTGGAAGCAGGAAGGAGCTATACGCTCAGCCTCTCAGGGCCTAGGTGTTCTCATCTGTAAAATAGGGGCATGTTTTCTGCTTCATAGAGTTTTTGAGGATGGTATAAAATAACGCACACAAAACACAGAGCTCAGTGGCTAGTGCACAGCTCAAGTTCCCTAAGTCATACTTATTGTCATTATTATTCATAAAGAACCAAGACGTATTCACTCTGCCATAAAAGATTAAGGCAGAAGGAATCTGATTTACATCTGTGTTATGCTTTCTGCTGTTCAAATCAAAGTGCCTTCAGTCACCATGCAGCTGTGTAAAAACTGAAAAAGCTCTCTATGAATTGATGTAGAAAGATTTCAAGGATATTTTGTTAAAGAAAAAGCAAGATGCAGAGGAGAAGCAGAAATATGAACACACACACATATATTTGCTTGTATTTGCATAAAAATTTCTGGAAGGACAGACAAGAAGCTAGTAGAAATGTTTACGTGTGTAGTTACTATACAGAAACAGGCAGGAGTGGAGGAGTTCATTGTTTTTATTCATTTTTTATTTATTTTTGAATCATGCAAATGTAAAGAAAGGAAGGAAGAAGAGAAGGGAGGGGTAGGGAGGGAGGAGGGAGGAGGAGAGAGGAGGGAAAAGGGAGGAGGGATACCAAGGATCTAAGGAAGGGAGCAGGAAAGGAGGGAGGAATGAAAACAAGAAGAGACATTCTCCCACCTGTTTCCCTAGTTGACAGTGATGCATACTAAACATAATCACCTTTAAATAACTTTAGTTTTTCCCATAGCGCTTATAATATTTCAAGCATGCTCTTCTCTCTAATATCCTCTAATTTAAAATGTTTTACAAAATATAAAAGAAGAAACTATATCATCACTTATTCACTTATTCATTAATAGAGTTATAATTTAAAGGTCAAATTTTAAAAATTATTAAAAGAAAGTGTTTTCAAAAATAACATTCAGAAAATAACTATGAGATTACAGAAAATGGAAAAAATAGCAGCAGTCATAGAAGAAATTCTTTAGAATGATAAAGAGAAAGTGCCTTTGTATCTTAGTTATGTTTTACACAGTAAAAGAGCTACAAAGAACATATTATGGACAATCAGGGAGATGTGAATATGGGCTGTATATTTTATGATATGTTGGAAATGATATTAACTCTTTTTTGTTAAAATTACACTTAGGTTATGTAGAAGAACTTTTTTTTTCTTAGGAAGTAAATGTTGAAGGATTTAGGTATGAGTTGCTGTGGTCTGCAACCTACTTTCAAAAGATTCAGAAAAATGTGTGAGTGTGTGTATGTGTGGGGTGTGTACACATGATTGTGTGTGGGTGTGGGTTTGGTTGTGTGTGGCATGTGTGCATCTCTGTATATGATGTGTATGTGAGTGTGTTGTGCATGTGTGCATGTGCATGTGTGTGGGGTGTGTGTGTGTATAATATCGTCCGTGAAAGCACAAAGTAACCTACTGCATCCATTTTTCTTAAACATTTATTTTTTAAACATTCATTTAAAATGTTACAGATAGAGAGTAGAACTCAGAATCTCCTTTACTGTTGAGGTAAAGATAAGCTGTCTTCCGGGTGGGACTTTCTGAGCCCCACTCCCAATACCGCAGGGGAGCCAGCCGTGCCCCCTTCCATCAGGATGCCCCGTAGAGTCACCTGAAAGCAGTGGTCACCCCTTATCCACAGGCAAGGAAAGCAGCCCCTTCACAGGGAGGGCCTTTCCGAGGGCAGAGCACTTACTCGTGACGGGGCCGCCAGTGGACTTTGAGTGCAAAGTCCTTGCCGCTCTATCACAGTGCATTGACCTTTGAGTGCCCGAGTAATTAAAATAAACTTTATTGTAACAGGATCCTTTGTGTGGTCGTTTGTCCACATGGGATCCAGGAGATCCCTCCTCCTGGAAACGGCGCGCACGCTCTTCTGAAAATTTCATCTTCTATCAAAAGCTCATCTCTGTCTCTCACACACTCGGAAATACTAAACAAAACGTCAAAATGTTATGAGAACCGTATTTCCTTGAGTTCATTCTCACACAGAAAACAAAGGGGGGATGTTGGTCAGCGCTCCTCGAGCAGCTACTGTGTGCGAGACGCTGGGCTGGGTCTCGGCCATCGGAGAGTAAACCGAACGGGAAGAGAAGCAGTGCCGATGCCTCGGTGACCCAGAAGTCAGGAGCGGGGGCTCGGGCAGCTGGACCCCACAGCAGACGAGTGAGCCACATGGAGATCGGTGATGCCATGTGCTCTGTTCCATGTCATACAAGCCACCGTACCCATAAACTGCCTTAGATTAGAAAACATGAAACTCAGGTGGTGCCCGGAAGTGACGGCCTAGAGAGGAGTTTAGTCAAAGGACCTAAAACAGCAAAACCACGGGAAGGAAGAAATGAAAGAAGGGAAGAGGAAGGGAGAACAATAGGAGATAAAAAATAGGGACCTAATTCTATGAAGAAACAAACCAACCAACCCTAGTTACCTGCCTGGCCTGGAACACTGCAGCAGCGTTAGTGCGTGGTCACGATCAAGTGGAGCAACATCCTAATCAAGAAAGACTAACTGTGCTCACTACTCTTTGTTCAGTAACCAGAAGAAAAATATATTTACATAAAATATATGTGTACGTCTTTAAATTATAAAACGATGTGTATTGTGTAAGGATGGCATTGAGATTATGTTTATCACATTCAATATTCTCCCATGTCTGACAAGCCATGAGGGAAAAAATTTATGTCTCTCAATGATCAAGATAAGCAACAAGTTTGCTTTTTTCTTCTACACACTATAAAATTTATACCTGGTCCCACTGCCTTTGTTACGTGCCTCCCAAGATCCCTAGACATGTGGAGCCAAAGGATGACAGCACGGGATGTCAGAGTCATTTTGTTTGTTCACGTTGTTTTGTTTTGTTTGTTTTTTGCTTTTCACTACTACAAGCAGAGGGTATAAATTCTATTTTAGTTACAAGTCTTTAAAATACCTTGTCAGAAATTTGCAACTAATGATTTGCTCCTACAGAAAACATGAATAAGTGTAACTGGAGCAGGTAGGATAACAGTCGCATTCTTAGTAAATGTGAGGGTGGTCACGAGGTCGCCCACCCCAAGAACTTGGAAAGGTGGCAAATCAGATTACCCCAGACACCTGTCGAAGCAGGACTGTGCAAAGCCACCTGAGAGTGACAGGACGTCCCCAGTGTCTGTGAAACTTACTGTCATCTGAATCGGTCGGGCTAGACTAGACTTGGGAAGCGTGGCACAGTAAAAGTGTGTCTCTCGCTCATGTCACAACCTGACATAGGTTGGGCAGCCCCTTCCTTTTGTGGCTCTGCCATCTGGAATTTGCTGCCTTCCGGAAAGGAGTGGGGCCTTGAGGATCGCCAGGGTGTTTGGGGCCAGGCTAACATGTCCATCAGTCAGAAATCAGACTCCAGATTCCAACCATGCCTCCAGGGAAGCTGGGAAGTAGAGCCCCCAGATGAACCCAGCGCTGTGCCCGCCGCCCACCCACGAGCAAGTCGGCAAGACCGTAGCTGCCATGGACCACCTGTCAATACAAACATCCTCGCCCCACTAGCCCTTCTTTTTGCATAAATGTCATTGATACGACCGGGCTTCCGCCACAGCTCTGCCTGCCAGGAATGGACGTGGAGCTTGCTGACCTGAGTCTTCAGGTCTGAGTGTCATTTCTGTCTTGCTCAGACACGTTCGGACTGATTTTCCCCTTAAACGTTGGTTGGTGAACTTGGGCCTTGGCGAATGTCATCTGTCCTGAGAGTCAACCACCCTGAGTGTGCCTGCCTCTGCGACCACAGGCAGGGACACCTGGCCCTAAGCTGGAGCTTTTCAAAGAGTGGTTCCAGAACCATCTGCCTTAGAATCACTAGGGTGATTTTTTTTATATAGGTTTGTCTCCATTCAAGATCTATTACATCATAATTTCTAAGAACAGGGCCTAGATACCAAAATTTTAAATAAATACCCCCACAATTCTCATGTACATCACTGAAGAGCTACTGCAATAAGCCACAGCCAATTCACCAGGCTGATGAGTGCCGCTTCTGTGAGGCTCCCCGGGAGCTGCACCCCTCAATCCTGCATCAGAACTGTAGGCCCTGGGAGCCTGTGCAGCATGACGACGGACTGCATAGACTTCGGTGGTCCTATACGATGAGTCCCAGAGAGCCGAGGTGTGCAGCAGGCCACACCATCTGGGGTTGTGTAAGTGCACTCCGTGACGGTCGCACAATGAGATCACCTATCACCACCTTTCTCAGAACGTGTCCCCATCATTAAGTGATGCATGAGTCTATGTATATATTTTTAATTTTATCACCTGTGACCTGGCAAATATGATTACTCATCTTTTTCTTTTTTAAAATATTTTTTTACTGTTCTGTTTTTTGGTTTTTATCTTTTTATTATGGAAGATTCAGCACATGCACAACTGGCTGTGAACCCCGATTATACATATCCAAGCTTCACGAATGGCCAAGCTTGTTTCATCTATACCCCAGTCAGTCTTGCTTCCCCAAACATGGGTTACTCTGAGCAAATCCAAGTTAGTGTATAACATTATCTAGAAATATTTTGGTATAAATTTCTAAAATATAAAGGTTCTTTTTGTAAAAGCATAACCACCGATCAAACCTTTAAAAAAAATCTTAATTATCATCAAATATGCAGGCAGGATTCAAAGTTTCAAGAATGTCTCACAAATTTATTTTTATGGTTTGTTTGTTTGGGTCAGAACCCAAATAAGGTCCACAGTGCACCTCGTTGATCTGTGATTCGAACCCTACGTAGGTTCCTTCTTCCTCCCCTCGCCTAACCTCCTTGTTGTAAAGCTGGGTCATTGTCCTGTAGAAGGTCCCACAATCTGGACTTTGCTGGTTTCATCCTCCTGGTGTCATTTAACAGGTTCCTCTGACTCCTGTACTTCCTACAAACTGGTGGCTAAAGACCTAATCAGATTCAGATTTGATTTTGTGGGTATCTTCCTATTTCATCACAATGAGAAAGAAGCATGTAATGTCTGGTAGTCTCCCTTTCTGTCATGTTACAGTTGATCGATAGGCACCCGTGTTTCACCTAACAGCTGAAAAGGATGCTTGGTGAATGATGCTCACTACCTAAATCCTATATTTGTTCAGGTTTACAAAATGATATTCTATCATTCCTTCTTCATTTATTAGCTGGAATACTTTTATAAAGAAAACATTCCTTCATCAACTATTTGGTTCCTTTTCTATGAGAAACCAAGATAAATGCTTCTTTCCCAAATAATTCCTTCTCTTTCAGAGAAGAGACATCCCTTCTCTTTCAATGAGGACTAAATTCTAAGTGAAAAGGCATTTATTAGAGCGAAAATTTGATATCTCCTGAAGTCTTGGTTTGTTTGCAAAGCTTACATAGTCTCTTATGTACACACTAATAATGACGATGACAGAAATAAGAACACCATTGACTGAGTCCTGCAGATCGTTATGTACAGTGGTTGGCACATGCATTATCTCATTTAAACTCTCAACAACCCATGAGATTGACGCTCTGACTGTTCTCATCTGCAGATGAGGAATCTGGGGCGTGGAGAGGGGTGGATTGCCTCTTACCCACAGTCATGGAGCTAAGTGGCAGACCTTGTTCCATCCCAGGTGGTCTGGCCTGGAGCACAAACCCAATGCCTGAGCACTTCAGATGCTGAATTCCTTACAGTTTACTGTGTGTTTCTGCGGGTGAGGAGAGAAAGAACAGCACACTCCAAAAGAAACCCCATTATCGCCAAGTCCAAAAGAAAAGTGTAGACAGCCAAGGGCGGAGCATCAGGGTTTTAATTGGTTCACTGATTGGTTCACTGGCCTGAACATTGCCAGAGGCTTTGTCCAGAACCTGCTCATGGCGTTTCCATCCTTTAAGAGAAGGTCTTAAAGCCCGCAGTGATGTGCAGGGGAATGGATGCCCACTTGCTAACGGATCCCGCTTGGGCCCTCCCTGCCAGCGTGGGTGGCGGTCTCCACAGGCATGTGACAATGGGTGCCGCCCTGAACACAGGCACTTTTCCTCAGCGGCGTCTTCTGCGATGCTCCCAGAGCACCTGCAATCTGGAAGAGAAGCCAGGCTTAGATCCGTGCCACACCTGTTGTACAGATGACTCAAGGGAGTTCCCAAAGCCTCCAGCTGAACACCTTTCACCACCATTTACTGCACACCTGTGCACCTAATTCGAACACGCAGTGTAAATGACGGTCTATTCAGCATAGACGCCTAAGAATGTGGGGGGGCCTCAAGAAACCAGAACCCTGACTCTGAACCTGTGTAGAGTCAGCGATCCCCAGGAGGACTCAGTATGGATCACCTAGTTACCCTCCTCCCTGTATTTTCAGTCCAGGCTGAAAACAGGTCCATCCTCACCATGCTGACAGCCCACCTGCCTCCCCGAGCATTTCCCCGGGGAAGGTCCGGGCTCTGTCTGGTTCTGGGGTAGAAGTCTCAGGGAGGTCCCCACTGTCCCTGTGCTGGCTGTTCCCTAAGGCAGTCTGTCCTTGTTAATCTGAGGCAGGAACAGGTGAACTCCTTTCATGGTAAAAGAGGAAGTTCTCTCAGATGGGACAGATCTCTTCCATTAAAAAGCCATTTATTTTGCCTGACTCCAGCCAGTCCAGGGAACGCAGGGAACAATAGAATGCCCCGTAGGTATGGTTACGCCCCGCAGGCCCGCGACACCAAACGCCCTTGGCTCCTCGGCCCTCCTGTGCAGCAGAGGCCCCACCCCAGCTCTCCATCCGCCTGTCAGTGAGAGACAGGCGGTCACAGGTCGTTATCTGCCGTCTCTCCGTGTCGATGTCGGTGCCTTTATATCTGGTTTCAAGTGTGTGTGTGCGCACACGTGTGTGGATCCAGGTGTGCCTGCGTGTATATGTGTGCACTCACGTGTGTGCCTGTGTGTGCGTGTTGTGTGTGGACAGTGGGACAGAGAGGGGACGGAATAAAGAGCCTGCGTGTGCTTGTATAAATCCGGCGTGAGTCAGGACACGGCCGCGCCTAGCTGGAGGCTTCTGCCCGCGGGCGCGTGCGTGTGGAGGAGGACGGGTGCATCGTGCACGCTCCTCATAGGCCCTGCAGGTTTTGTGAGGAGCAGCCGGGGATGACGGTTCGGAACATGCAGACTACTGGCGAGCTGACTTCGTGCCAAGCATGCTGTTCCACAGCTCCCTGTGAATCTGCCAAACCTCTCCTTGTAGATTTTTTCCAGGAAACAACGGCAGGGAATCAGAAGCTTTTTTTTTTTTTTTAATCTGTCTGGCAAGAGCCAAGGCGTATTTAAGACGGGTCTCACTGATAACACTCCAAACCCCACGGGCCGTGGACACGGTGGATCCGGGCGTGTCACTCACTGCCCTGGCTTGCAGGACAGATGTGACGTAGGAGAAGGGAGCTTTGGACAAGTGCCCCAAATGAAATGCAGCCATCAGCGCTGCCGGCCACAGAACATAAACGTAGTCTCTGTGAGGAGATCATTGAGAGAGAACAGAGAGGAAAGGGCCAGGGACCCAGAAACAGAACAAGGACCCAGGTGCGAAGTCCCCTTAAGAGTTCAGTGCGCGCCTCCAGTCTGCAGTCTCTGTGACGTTAAGCCTCTGGAGAGTCTGCACTGTGGCTCCGTTGTCTGCTGTAGTTAAAGGTTTAGGGAAATAAAACCCAATCTATTTGTAAGAAAGGTGCTGACAGCTGCATACAGAATCCCAAAGACTAGCCAGTGTGAAGACAATCTCAGCATGGAAAAATATTTCTGTAGCACCAGATATTTTCTCTTAAAATTAAATGAAAGCAAAGCAAAGCATCCATATCCTATAAGAAAAACAGATAAAGTGATAAGGAGGGAGCCAGGCGTTTTTGCTCTCCTGGAATATTCGCAGAACGAGAGCGTGTTCCTCAGCTTTCCTCTGCTCTTTCCTCACACGTCCGCTGCATGTGTAGTCTGAGCTTCTCGTGGGCCTCTGACTTGGTCAATTAAAAAAGTTCTTTGTGAAAATCGTAGTGAAATGGAAACAGTAACCACTAAACAGTATTAATTACAGTCCCTGCCATTTCCCCTAAAAATGACAGGAAACTCTTCAGAATAAGAAGATAATGTTATTAAATGGTTGTTTTACAGAGGTCTAGTCCATGCCCATATTGTTTGCTTAATTGCTTAGTAAAATTATGAGCTACCTGATATGTTCTTGTTAAACTGATGAAGCAAAGTTAGGAATAATAATAATGCTTTGTATCTATATGTCCCATATTTCCTTTTTAAAGTGCTTTCACATACACTGTATAATTTCATTATATAGTTTTAAAACTGAGATAAAACCTAAAAACAAAGCTAATAATTATTCTTACAATTTTAAGTAGGGCATTCACTGATCTGCTTTATTCTTTTATTCCATAAGAATGTCTCTGGATTCCATGTTTCTAAATGAGCGAGAAGCACACTGGTGTAAATGGAGCTGTAACTTCACCAGCTTTTCAGCAGGACACATATCTGCCAAACCAGCTGTAACATGATCAAAATTCTATTGTGCCTAGATGGGCTAGAATGAAATTGTGGGATTTCCTCTCAAATTGATAGAAACAAACGACAAAGAAAGTGTTTTTTCACTGGAAACCTTGACAAGGTCCAATTAGAGCCTGCTCGTTTCTTCTCACTCCCCAAGATCTTCCTGCTGTCCCTTCCTTCACGTCTTCCTCCCACCTTCCTCCCAGCCTCTTCCAGCACGTCAGGATCACCGCTCTGCCCGAGGCTGGGGCAGTTCCTCCTGTGGCGCCAGGCTCTCCAGCGGCAGGGAAACCCCCCATATCACAGACTGTAGTTGGGCCAAACGTGCCCCTCATCCCTTCCCCAGCTTGGCTAATTGAAGGACACACATAAAAAGGAGAAAACCAGTATTGTGCTCCTTTGGGAAGGATAGAGTCACTTTAATGACTCCAATGAATTGAGCACAATAAACCTCTAATCTACAGTTAATTTTTAAATTAGACTTTTTTTCACACTTGCTCTTGAGAAATGAATAGGCTGAGTTTTACTAAGAATATTTTACATAAGAACACATAATTCTTGGTTTATTTACATGTGCTTATGTAAACTTTTGAGAGTAGATTCATCTTTCTTTGGTCTAATTTGCAACGCACGATTCCTTTCACGACCAGAGTGTCCCGGAGGGAGGACAGCAGGAGGTGACGGTGTCAGGAAACAGATTTCTGTCTGGGGAACCAGTGCTTTGTGTTGTCTTGTCCTTGGAGGTTCTAGGTGGTGGCTCCATCAAATTTAAGATTAATAACTTATTTCTCCCTCACTGTTAGATGCTGAGAACCATCTTATTCTTTACACAGTCACAGCTCTGAGAGAGAGCATAACTGCTTACAGATTTCTCTTAGATTGGAATTGAAAACACAGGTGGTCACTGAAATATAGACAGGTTTCAGGCAACCAAATAGATGTCCCCAGATCCATGAGCTGAAATTCATAAATATCCTCCTAGGAAAGCTTTCTAGTTTGGTTAGTCTGACTTTTATTTTCTTACCACATTAACAGGTTTTACTATGCAGTTTACAATTCCACTTTGTACTAAGGAGCAGCACATTTAAAGTAATAATAATATTTTAAAATATATTTATCTATTTTTTCTGCACCAGATACCTCTAAGTAATTTGTTGTATATTCTCATTTGATCACTATTAAGGGTGTAGAATTGGTATCATCTTCTTTTGATGTAGGAGAGAAAAATGAGGCTTAGAAGGATGAGGTCTGTCCATCACAGGAAAGTCATGATGGAACACAGATTTGAGCTGCAGATGCCTGAAACCAACACTCATTGACAGAACTGAGAAATGATATTGACAGAAAGTAAAACTATAAAAAGTTCATATTAGAATTCAAAAAGCGAGCAGTTTGGGGCCATTGAGAGAAGACACAAATGGCTCTAGACTGCTCTGTATCACAGCCTCGCTCAGTAACACGATGGACAAAATGTCTGTAAGTCACCGGCAGAAGGTTATATTGCATTCAGTGCACTCTAACTAATGAGTGAAAAAGTTTAGACATTAAAGGCAATATATTGCAGTGGAAAGATCAAGGATCTTGGGGTGAGACAGACCTGGGTCCAAATCCTGGTTCCGGGACAGATTGGTTTGAGCAAGTTCGACTTCATCTATAACGTAGGGTGATCTGAGAACAAATGAGATGATGCATACTGCATCCAGGTTTCGTGTCTGACACAGTGACTGTCAGTAAATGGCAGGTGTTTATAGATACAAAAATACTTTCATCTTACATCATTTGACTTGAAAATAGGACCTCAAAAGGAAGTTTGGGTTCAAATGTCCTTCAAAAATCTAAGGGTTCTGAAGGTCAGAGGCTTTCCTCTTGTGGCCAATGAGTCCCATTCATGTTACCCCAAAAGCTTCTGATACCCAACAGTGACATTAAGCCACTTCCAAGAGAGAAGTGACCTTCCTCAGATACTTTAGAATATTTGGTGATTACAACGCAGGTGGATTTTTTTCCAATTTGCCAATTATAAAAATTCAGCCCAAGACTTTTTGGATAAAAGAAGTCAAGATAAGAGATATGAATTTGACTGTAGTATTTACTTTCTTCTTTAGGTAATCAATTAATGCCTCATTAATTTCAAGTGCCAACACAGGTTATTTTTAATTTTCCTACCTATTGAGTTAATAAATCTTAATTAATCTCAGTATTATTTAGGCAGAGTGGCTTACCCAACAGGTGGTGAATACCCAGGTTTCCGACCCCCAGGATAAGAAACCTACACGTCAGAAAGGGTTTCTTCTTCCTCCACAGTCTAATTAAGCATCAGCCCTCCCAGTGCAAGCACACACGTAGAAGCAGACACCAGAACATGGTTGTCAGACTGTGGCACTTATCAATCGTTGATGCTTCCCCCAAGCCCCTCACAAAAGTAAAATACATCCAGTCAAATAGCACTCCCGACCCTTCCATGCCACATTCCACCTTCACAGCCTGCCCCAGACCCCTCTTTTGACCCTCCTGCTCCTACCTGCTTCTCCCTCCATCTTCTCTCACCAACAACCCCCACATCTTACCACGTCCCATTTCTCACCTCTTTTTAATACACCACCCCTTTGATTCATCTATGCATCCTTTCCTATTGCCCTCCTCCTTCCCCTGATTCTCCATCTGACCTGTGTTCTTTCAAGCCCCGCCTCCCCGGGTACCAGCTCTTAGTGAGTCTACCTTGCCTTCTCACCAAAATCTCTTCAGAAAGTGGTCTTCATGTCCTCACTTCACACTCGATCTTCACGCAACTGGCTTACCCACCTCTCTGACTTAAGCTGAACTCACTAACGTCATTGGCTGAGCACTGATTTCCAGATACAGGGGACATTTTTTCATTCATCTTGATGGGCCTCCAAACTGCATCTGACATTATTGATCATGTTTTAAAGAGATTTCCCACTTCTTCCCTTTCCATCGCACCCTCTGCTTTTCCCTTCCTCCTCTCTCTGCCTCAGTCTCAACCTGCTGCATCCCAGTTCGTGCAGGACCTCGTTAGTCTCTTCCACTCTCGTGGTCTAAAGTGCCACCTACCTGCTGAGGACTCTTAAGTCTGCACCCCCAGCTCTGACTGCTCCGTCTAAGCTCCAGATTGTATATCTAAGAACATCTTGACTTTGATACTGCTTGGACACCTCAAACCCAATGCCTGAATGTGGCCATCGCATCTCCTCTGAAGGCTTCTCCTCCTGTACCCTTTTGTTTCAGGGACGTCAGCATCTTCCAGTTACACAAACTGGAATCACAGGAGCATCTTCTCATTCAGTGATTGCCATGCCCTCTGATGTCAATTCTAAACACTTCCTCCCTCCCACCCCTCTCCATCCCTGCCATTCATACCCTCATTAGAATTTTATTATCTCTCACCTGGACCACTCCAAGGCCTCCTGACACACATTCTGGCTCTGTGCCCTCAAACTCATCCTCCACACAGTGTTTATAATAATCTATAAAACTCTGAATTCGTCCATGCCACTCCCCGCTAAAAGTCTTTCAAAGTCTTCTCACCATCTGTGGGATTAAATTCTTTAATATGGTCTGAGGCTTACAATTATCTGCCCCCCCCCACCTCTCCAGATGCCACTTCACACCACGTGCCTGACACATGCTTCAGCTACCTGGGGGCACCTCCAGAGACACCTGGCGATGCCCGTGAGTGCCTCTGCATTTGCTTTCTGACTTCTGCCTGGAGTGACATTTTTCATTTAGTCTTCTAGTCCTACTTGCCATTTAATCCTCAGGTATCTCCTCTAGGCCCCTGCCATCTCCATGTCTGCCCCCCAGACTGATTTGGGTAGTCAATTTAATTTCCACTGCACTTATTTCAAATAATATGCTGCATTTCCTCCAGTATTTTTTACTTACTTCTTTTCAATACTAGATTAAAGGCTCATATAGGGCAAAGAACAAATTGTGTTTTCAGCTTTTGCCCTTGAAGTCCACAGGGCGTGCCGTACAGTCATTACCTGGCACTGAGTACTGATTGAGTACTCAACAGTATTGAAAGTACTCAGAGTATTGGCTCTGCAAGGCGGTAACTCCTTCCCTGGTTGGTGTCCCTGAGTAAGCGTGGATGAAGCACGTATATCCTGGCTGGCCATAGATTTTGATTTCCTCCTTTTTTCCCAAGACAAAAGGAGAGAAGATTTTTTATTCCAATATTTGTAAAAGCAATGGTCTGTTTTCACTTTGGTTTATGGCTCTGCAGAAAAATCTTGCTTTTTTTTTTTTTTTTTTTTTGAGCCACAAGTGGTTTGGGCACTGCATTCAACGAGAAACCTTGAAGCTGGTCAAGTTATAATTTCTTCCTTTGAACGTCTTCAAAGAATGAACTTTACTAAGTTGTCTTGGACAGAGTAAAGGTTTTTACTTTCAATTTACTAACTTTATGAGTGTAAATGAGTACTTAATATAGCATTTTCTTCCCTCATAAATTTTTATCATCCTGCCTGACATTAGCCCTTAGAGCCAGCCCTTAAAATTTCTCCAATTGTCTGCTTTCCCTCCCTCCCTCCTTCCTTCTCTCCTTCCCTCCATCTCTTCCTTCCCTCCCTCCCTTCTTTCTTCATTCCTTCCTTCCTCTTTCCTTCCTTCCCTCCCTTCTTCCTTCCTTCCTTCCTCTTTCCTTTGTTCCCTCCCTTCTTCCTTTCTTCCTGCCTCCCTTCATTCCTTGAAGCCGCTTCCTCCACATCAGAACCTGGTTGTATATTTTGCATCTTTGAAGAAAAATAAGATTGAAAGTGCTAAGCCATTAGGATGATGTAGGGAATTCAAGGTGTCAGAAGAAACAGATATTTTGATATTATTAGGTTAATGCTCAAAAGAAATTAACATCATCATGATCTATGATGTGATTTCTAAGAAAACTTCCAGTTGTATCAAAACTGGTTGTAGGTTTGGCTCTGTTGGAAAGAGGCCAACATAACCCAGATAAAGAAGGAGACAGCACTCCGATTTTGGCCTCCAAACTACACTTTGCAAGCTAAATATTGGCTTATTTATTTCCAAATCACCTAACTTACTGCAGTAGATGGACAGCTAAAATCTGAATTGAATTTTCTTACTAATGTTAGCAATGACTGTCTTTACTTAGTTTTAAAATATGTCAAATTTATGATGAAACATAAATTTTCAGCACATGTGAAGAGTCGGTTCATCTGTTACCTGAATGTTTTCTCTGCCTCCCAGAGGTACAGAATAATCTGGTCCTAGAGCAGGTATCCCTCAAAGACTCCTTGCAATATTAGCCTTCTCTCAGTCAGTTTTTAAAGGCCTCTTCCTCAAGATGACTTAGTGTCTCACACCACAGCTCCCTCTCCCTCTCCCATCCCTCCTCCTTAATCTCTCTGTTCCACCTGGTATAAACGGAAGTAGAAGATGGCAGAGTCAGAGAGCAAGGTGAGGTGAGAGAAAAGCTCATTCTAGGCAGATATGGGGATGTGGACTTGGGTTATTATCCCTACTTTGATGACACAGAGGTTGAGTTCATAGCAGACAGTCGGGCGGGGATTGGGACACGATGGTCTAGATGGGAGATGGTGACACTACAAACCCAAGCAGTGAACTTGGAGATGGAAAAGCGCAGGTCGAGTTTCAGGCTTGGAGACGTGGGGTCTGCAGCACAATTTGGGCTCAAATCTTGGTCTTGCCCGTGTTAGTAATGCCCTCTCAGAGTCTTCTGTTTCTCCTTCAGTAAATGGGAGTAATACTACCTTCTCTGCAGAACTGTTGAAAGGATGGAATACAGTAGCTCGTGTGGAAAGCCCAGCAAAGCACTCAACACAGAGCGTGCTATTGAACCAAATGCAGTTTTAATCCTCTTCTCTTCAATTTGACAGAATTCAGTAGAAGGGAGTAGAGAGCGGCTAAGCTGACTGTGTACATAGCCCTGCAGAAGAACGAACATGGACTCAGAGTTCAAATAATGTCTGAGCCACTGGGCTAATGTGTCTGTGGGCAAGTATATCCCCTCCACTTTGCTCACAGGTGCCTCATTTGGTTGTTGATCATATTTACAGAGCGCTTAGCACAGTGCAAGTACATGATCACTGTCAGCTGTCTATCACATCCTTCACATTTGGTGCTCATATCTTTTTATACTCATTGCTCTTTTCTCCTATTTTGTAAAGAAACTTTTCCCTTAAATTCCCTTAGACCTTACCAGCATCTCTGGGGGTAATTTTATGTGATTTTTATATGTTTCTAAATTTGCTCCTTTCAAGAATGTAATTTGGAAAAAAGAACAAAAGAGAGGAAGGGATAAAGAAAGGGGGAGGGAGGGAGGGAGAACAGGAGGGAAGAAGGAGGAAGGGGGAAGAGAGGAAGGAAGGAGGGAGGGAGGAATGAAGAAATGAGGGAAGGAAGGAGGGAAAAAGGAAGCAAGGAAGAAGGAAGGAGGGAGGAAGAATAAGCCTGCATAGAACAAAACTAAGGGAGATGTTCTGTGGAACTCTGTCCCCTCTTGGTTACAACAGACACCAGAACATATCAAACCATTGAATGAGACTGAGGCTTATGCCAGCCAGGTGGAACTCACCAGACTAAGGAGGAGATAGGCTTCCCGGGCAAGTCTGTGACCTAATAACAAGGACACAGTGTGCTGTTCCTTGAGCACCACATATACCACACAAAAAGCACTCCATGATGCCATAATCTGGACACACCACAGACAACATTTGCCCTTTGGAGATTCACTGTGCATTAACTTATTACAAGTTTGAAGAAACTGTGCAGTGGAACGACTCATGTTGTTTACCCAGTGTTGTCAGCCCCATCTGACTCTAGGATGTCTCCATGGAACCTCTAAGACCCAGTGCTCTGCAGAACACAGACAGGGAAAAACACAACCTGCTCTGCAGCCTGGCTCCCCCTCGGCCCCCGGCTTCTCTCTGTGGTTTCACGTGGGAACTAAGGGAAGCACCTTTCGTATCCAGGCCTTTCCTTTGTGCCTTTAGTGAAGAAATCACTATTAGACACTTCTGTCACTCTCCTCCATGTTCCAGATAATTTATTCAGGCACCAGGCAACATGGAATTGGTGAACCCCTGGAGGATGCAAGAGGTGTGATCCTGTGTCCTCTTAAATTAGAGGTGTGCTCTCCGCTCAGGTGGCTCTCACTAATTGCTCCTAACAGAATTCTCTGTCTTAAACCTACGGATTCAGCTCGACTTGAAAGTCTGCAGTGTCTGTGTTTCTTTCTTGAGGGGGAAAGTGAAAATCAAAGTGTGTTAAAATTCAAAATTGGAAATCCTCCTGGTGGCCAGGAGACACAGCACCAGATGGACCTGTGCCTTTAAGTGACAGCGAACTGCTGTCTGGTGCGGGCAGTCCCAGGTGGACGGAGCTACCTGCCATGTGCCCCAGCTGTCCCCATCTGAGACACAGGCATCCGGGCTGCTCGTGCCCGTGGCTGCCATTTTGGCTCTCATAAGAGGCTGGCAGCCTGTCAGCATGCTGTCAACCTCTGAACCATGTGCCTCCCTAGTCCTCTGGGATGTAAAGAACTCAGACTCCTCTGGAGTCACCTTAAGGCCACAAGCTGAAATGTTGATGGCAGAATAGGTGGCTTCTGCTGGAAAGGACTTGTATCTGAGCAGAGTGAGCTGTAGGTTCACGTGACTCGTTCACCCTTCAAATTCCACAAGGACAAACCCTGCCTGGGGCACAGCTGAAATGGCTCCTGATGGAGACTACATCCTCCCGCCCCATCCTCCTTAACTCCTCCACAGCATACCTGCCCCGGGGCCTGGAGCCCTCGTCATCAGCATGCAGGTGCCACTGTGCACCATTCAGGAGTCCTTCCAGGCTTTTGTTTGACACTGACACTGGTGCAGACGTGAAAGCATCCGGGCTGAAATGGCTGTCTGATTGTGTTATTCATTATCATCCGAAGGAGAGTTTACATCAGGAACATATTTGGTCATGGAATGCTCGTCTCCAAGATGCCTCTGTCTGAGAGATTCGCAAGGCACTGGATCCCTTCAAGCCCGCTAGCAGCTGGGGTTCAGCTGCAGCTTTGGATGGTTTCTGAATGCTAATAACTGCAGGACCCAGTTGTCACTGAGTCTTATTGCTGACAAATGCCATCTTGAAGTCATTGCTAGGCTGAGATGATTTCAGATGGGGAGTAAATAGTACTTCAGATCCTTTCCTTTCTGCTGTATGTAACAAATTCACTAAGAGCTTTATATTTAGTGCTGGTGGCTATGGAGGATGTTCAAGATCACACTGGGCAGTGCCCAGAGCTTTGCTGCAGAAGCACCAAAGGAAACCATTATAAAGTGATTGCGTGTCTAATTCGGTCCGTATGTAAGTGGATGTCAGCTCACTGATTAATCTAGGGAGAAGGCAGCAGGGAAATTAAGAGAAAGCACGGAAACAATGGGAAATGTTTACTATTCAAATGCCCTTGTTAGTGCTGGCATTATTTTTTTCTTCCTGAATCCCGACAATAGCTCCTGGACATGTAGAGCCTGCTTTGGACACAG
Source organism: Tapirus indicus (assembly GCA_031878705.1). Classification (NCBI taxonomy): domain Eukaryota; kingdom Metazoa; phylum Chordata; class Mammalia; order Perissodactyla; family Tapiridae; genus Tapirus; species Tapirus indicus. The sequence continues at coordinate 1,832,470 of CM062923.1, read as the reverse complement.
GGACAACCCACAGCCCTTACAGACATGCCTTTTAGCTCCAGTGGTCATGTGTGCCTCCAGGGGGCGCTGAGAAGCAGGTGCAACACTGGGGTGGCAAATCAGGTGACCCCTTCTCACATGTGCTGACATGAGAATGGCGGAGGTTGCCATCCACTCCTGTTATCTGGGACATCGCTCTGTCAGCACCACTCCAGCACGGTGTGTGGACGGCTGGTGCAAGAGGATGTTATTTCATCCTGATGCTGACAAATCCATCACATCCCTTTTCTTGATATTTAAAGGAAAAAGATGCACTAATTTCTAAGCCAAATTCATAATATTTCATGAAAATTATTTGAAAAAATATAAAACACTCTCTGAATGTGCTTACCTAGTAGCACAGATGTATGTGCTGCCGTGTAACTTGAGCAATGGTCATTGGAACCAGCCTTGGGTTCACTCCTGACACAGTGGTGCCAATAACTTTTTCTGTTAACATAGGAAACCAGCTCATAAATACAGCAGGTTGTCTTCATGTATGGTGCGATTGTACGTACCATTAGGTTTCTTTATTTTCCAAACAAAGAGAATAGAAATCATCTGGAAAATGCTTCCTTTTTTGAAATGACCATTTTATAAAATCCTTGCATGGCATTATCTGCCTTATTTAAGTGCTCCTCAATTGCTTTAGTTTTAAGCCAAATTTATTTATAAAATTAATACATATTTATCAAAATCATGTATTAAATTCTATGTATTTATAATAAAGTAGTATTATATTTTATTATGTAAATATATAAATATTATATATTGTATTATACTTATAATAAATCATATCTATGTATTTTCCTAAGTATTTTTTTAAGTCTGCCCAAAACCACCATTTCAGATCTGCCTTTCTAGCAGTATATATGTATTTTTAATTGGAAGACAAAGCTTTCTTTCTTTCTTTTCTATGGCATCTACTACCCTTCTCATTTTAAAATTATGCTCTAGCCTCCCTAACTTTTTCTGTTGAAATCTGGCCCTACAGAGACCCTCTTTTCTCACCAGGATGTCGCAGTGCAGCAAGTTCAGAAACAACAGGAAGGAAGCCATGAGGACAGGCCTATTTTTATAACGCGTCTTTTATCTACAGTGCGATTTAGGTCTCTGCTTCACACACAAAAGGACTTGGAAAGGGCTGTTCAGAAACACTCGGAGGAAAATGTGTTGCTGATTCCATTTCACATCTTCAATGCCACTTCCATGGCCAGGGTGGTCATTTTGGTATGTCGTTTTATTTTTACATAATTATCTCCCCAAAGGCCATTTATTCAAGTTGTATATGAGCCATGAGTCCAGGGAGACCACGCTCTCCAAGTTAAGCACATATATATATATACTTTTTTAAGAAAGCGAATACAGGCATAGCCCATTTTATTCTGCTTCACTTTATTGCACCTTGCAGATATTGTGGTTTTTACGAATTGAAGGTTTGTAGCAACCCTGCATCATGCAAGACTATTGTTGCCATTTTTCCAACAGCATTTGCTCACTTCATGTCTCTGTGTCACATTTTGGTAATTCTCACAATATTTCAAATTTTTTCATTATTATTATATTTGTTATGGCGATCTGTGGTCAGTGATCTTTGATGTTACTATTGTAATTTTTGGGGGGGCGTCATGAACTGTGCCCCTATAAGATGGTGTACTTAATGGATAAATGTTGCATGTGTTCTGACTGCTCCACTGACCACTGCCCCCACCCCATCTCTCTCCCTCTCCCTGGACCTCCCTATTCCCCGAGGCACTATATTGAAATTAGACCAATTATTAACCCAACAGTGGCCTCTAAGTGTTCAAGTGGTAGGAAGAGTCTCACGTCTCTCACTTTAATAAAAAGCTGGAAATAATCAAGCTTAGTGAGGAAAGTGTGTCAAAAGCCAAGACCAAAAGTTTGGCATTTTGTGCCAATTAGCCGAGTTGTGAATGCAAAGGAAAAGTTCTGAAAGGAAATGAAAAGTGCTGCTCCAGTGAACACACGAATGATAAGAAAGTGAAACAGCCTTATTGCTGATGTGGAGAAAGTTTCAGTGGTCTGGACAGAAGATCAAACCAGCCACAACTTTCCCTTAAGCCAAAGCCTAATCCAGAGCAAGGCCCTAATTCTCTTCAATTCTACAAAGGCTGAGGGGAGGAAGCTGCAGAAGAAAAGTCTGAAGCCAGCAGAGGTTGGTTCATGAGGTTTAGGGAAAGAAACCGTCTCCATAACATAAAAGTACACGGTGAAGCAGCAAATTATCCAGAAGATTTAGCTAAGATAATTAATGAAGGTGGCTACACTAAACAGCAGATTTTCAGTGTAGACAAAACAGCCTTCTATTGGAAGAATATGCCACCTAAGACTTTCATAGTTACAGAGGAAAAGTCAATGCCTGGCTTCAAAGCTTCAAAGGACAGGCTGACTCTCCTGTCAGGGGCTAACGCAGCAGTGACCTTAAGTTGAAGCAAATGCTCATTTAGCATTCTGAAAGTCCTAGGGCCTTTAAGAATTATGCTAAACCTACTCTGCCTGTGCTCCAGAAATGGAACAATAAAGCCTGGATGACAGCACATCTGTTTATAACATGGTTGACCAAATATTTTAAGCCCACTGTTGAGAGCCACTGCTCAGGAAAAAAGATTCCTTTTGAAATATTACTGCTTATTGACAATGCACCTGGTCACCCAAGAGTTCTGATGGAGATGTGCAATGAGAATAATGTTGTTTTCACGCCTGCTAACTCAAGATTCATTCCACAGCCTATGGGGCAAGGAGTAATTTTGACTTTCAAGTCTTGTTACTTAAGAATACATTTCATAAGGCTACAGCTGCCATAGATAGTGATTACTCTGACGGATCTGGGCAAAGTAAATTGAAAACATTCTGAAAAGTATTCACCATTCTGGATGCCATTAAGAACATCCATGGTTCGTGGGAAGAGGTCAAAATATCAATATTATGAGGAATTTGGAAGAAGTTGATTCCAACCCTTATGGATGACTTGGAGGGGTTCAAGTCTTCGGTGGAGGAAGTAACTGCAAATGTGGTGGAAATAGCAAAAGGACTGGAATTAGAAGTGGAGCCTGAAGATGTGACCGAACTGCTGCAATCTCATGATAAAACTTTAATGGATGAGGAGTTGCTTCTTATGGATGAACAAAGAAAGTGGTTTCTTGAGATGGAATCTACTTCTGGTGAAGATACTGTGAAGATTATTGAAATGACAACAAAGGATTTAGAATATTACATAAACTTAGTGAATAAACCAACAGCATGGTTTGAGGGGATTGTCTCCAATTTTGAAAGAAGTTCTACTGTGGGTAAAATGCTATCAAACAGCATCTCATGCTACGGAGAAATCATTGGAGGAAGAGTCAATCAATGCAGCAAACTTCATTGTTGTCTTATTTTAAGAAATTGTCACAGCCACCCCAACCTTCAGCAACCACCACCCTCATCAGTCAGCAGCCATCAATATCGAGGCAAGATCCTCCACCAGAAAAAAATTATGACTTGCTGAAGGCTCAGATGATGATTAGCATTTTTTAGCAATAAAGCAGTTTTTAATTGTGTCCATTGTTTTTTTTTTAGACATAATGCTATTCTACACTTAATAAACTGCAGTATAGTGTAAATGTAACTTGTATATGCCCTGGGAAACCAAAAAATGTGTGTGACTCACTTTATTGCAATATTCGCTTTATTGTGGTGGTGTAGAACTGAACCTGCAGTATCTCCGAGGTATGCCTGTATTAAGACAACTAGTCCTCATGATCAGAGAAATTTTACAAGTATAATTATTATATTTTCTATCCAATACATTTTCTTATTTTTTCTAGAGAACACTTATAGGAATAATTATATAATGTAAATCATAATTCATTACAATGTTCTTCTGAGTTTGCAGGGCGAGGGAAGTATGGTATGTCACTGAAGTTGTGAATATTTATTCTACACCTAGTTAGCTGCAACAAGACACTGGCTAACCAGTAAAAATCAATTAAAAATTAGAATTTGTAAAGCATATTAGAAGTTTCCTCACTCCTTTTGTCCTTGAGAAATGATCCCATTAAACGTAAGTGTATGAATGTAGGGCCTTTCCAACTTCCCAGCAGGTTGCACTCCACAAGCTCATCAGACAGGCAGGCATTTGAAGATCACAATGAGTTTCCTTTAGAGAGAGTACATGGACGGTCTTCAGATCCCCAAACTAGCCCATGAAGCTTCATTTTCCACTTTACTCCCAATGTTAATAAACCATAGTATTAGAGATGCAGTGTGAGTTTTTTATTCCCTAATCTTGCTGTTCACTCATACTTCTCCAAATAATTACTGAGTGTGGATTTGATTATACAAGGAACAACAAACTGATGATAAATTGATCGATTTCTTTATTGCTGGACAGTCCACAGTATCTTGTCTGATGCAAGGCACTGGACCTGTCCAGCCAGACAGACTGGCAAGCTGGCCCTTGCCCGACAGGCGGAAACTCAAGATGAGAAGGCTGACCGATAAGTTCAATTTGCAACTTCTCCTCCCTTGAGATGATCTGGTCCGGTGGTGGTCAGAGGGGCGATGCTGAAAGAGGGAGGTGGGGGTGCCCTCCCCTTGTATGCAGAGCAGAGTAAGTCCTGGAGCACTGAGGGAGGGCAGGAGGGAGCAGACCAAACGCCGCAGGTCCCCACCTCACTGTGAGCCCTGTCCTGTCCTCACCCACACTGATGCCTTCCAGGCTGTGGGTCCAAATGATAAAAATTTCAAGTTGGGCCAAGTCTGTTTAGGACCCTCCTCTTGTTGTGCACACATGCTGCCCCAATACCTCACACTCCAAAATCACTGACCTCTGACCTCCACATCATTCTTAGCAACCCAACACAGATGTTGGAGGAAAACAATCTCTCAACCAAAGGCATACTGGCATGTGAGTGAATGGGACTCCAGACCCTCCGAGAGGACCTGAGATTTTTAAGGAGAAACTTTCATTTCCAGGGGAATCCTTAGTCAGTAGAATTCAGGGACTCTAACAACGTGAGACCAATGAGACTGTAAAGGAGCCCTTCCGCATAGACACCCTGCCTTGCCAGCACTCCCTGTGTGGGAGTCTGTCCCAGACATGGTCCTTCTCCATCTCCCCAGAAACTTCTGGCTTCCTTACTTTAGAATCCACAGCTTTTCTAAAAGTTACAAGATTTTTGGTTTGCTTGTTTGCGTACATCAGCCTGCAAAGCGGTGGAATGGAGTCTTCACACTCTGGTGCGCTGAGGCTGTTGTGTAAGATATTACTGCACATAAATGCAGCACTGGACATCTCGGCATCTGTGGCATGGGGCTCCCTCCCCGGCACAGCCTGAGGTCCTACCTGGCGTGGTGAATCTGTCTTCATGTTTGGCGTGTTAGTCTTATACATAGACTGAGGGGTGTTTCCTGTGGTGTTAAAATAAGTGACCACTATTCGAGCAAAAGTGTTCTATTAAATTAGCTGCCAAGTTAATGATATGCATAAGATATGTGGCATATTAAAATCACGAGGAAAGAGTAATATTAAAGACGGCTGGAGAAGGAATAGCGTGCATGGCACAGTCTTCCAAACACCCGCTGTTATCTACGAACATTTGAGAAGGTCGGTGACTTGGTTCTTTAGAACAGATAATTACAAGTAACAACACGGGATGAAATATTAAATCCAAGAAGAGGTTCACAACATTCTGAAATAAAACAAATAGGCAAGAAAGAGATACAGTAATCATATCATAGTTTGTGTTAGGCAGAGAAAGCAAAATGATATTAATTTTGAACTTTCAAGAAAAAATAGACAAAAATAATCATTTTTTAAAGCGAAGATGTTATTTTCCTATATTGATTGGAAACAAAACAGTGGAAATATAAAACCAGAGTTTCAAAATAATAAATGGAGACATGCTTAGGTTTTTTATGATAATTTTTTAAGTCCGCAAATGTCAGTCACTCAGTCTCCCTCTCTAGGAATTCTGCAATATTTTACAGTTTCTTTGTGACCCTACGAGAGCAAACTGAGGTTTCTGAACTAAGATTTCACTCAGGTTCACAGTGCACTTGACTGAAAATCGTGTTACTTGGTTCTAGCTCTCAATTTACTCAACTGTCACAGCCCACGGGACTTATGGCTATTTATAAAAATCAAACGAGATGTAAAAATCCTCAAAGAATGAGGGTTCATGATATGCCAAAGGATATTGTTAGCCCTGGAGGGCTAATAATTCTAAGTAGCTATCTCTTCTCCTGACGTTAGGGGTTTAATTGGTGTGCCTCTTCTGGTGAGCAGTTAGACAATACCTATTGATATTAAAAAAAAAAGAATACCCCAGAAGAACACAAAATTTAACTTCTGAAATGTATCCCATAGAGATAATGGAATACATACGTAAAGATGGAAAAGGGAGTATGGTCTCTGTATTGGTTTAAAAAGATGGGGAGGGGAGTGTCCTCAGCATCTTATGAAACATGTTGCAACCACAGTGGCTACTAGCCAGACATTAAATGTTAAAATAAGTTTAAATTTATTGAGGTTAAAAAATCCACAACATGTTTTTGAATGTAAAGGCCAGTTATAGAGAGCATATATGCGTGATCCATTTATACATAAATATGTATTTCCATGCATGCGCATGCCAGTGTGTGTGTGTGTGTGTGTGTGTGTGTGTGTGTGTGTGTGTGTAGAAAGAGATGAACATAAGGATGCATGAAAATAAGAGCAGAAGTTCTGTCTTTGTGGATGAGATTTCCACTGATTTCGTACCCTTCCCTCCACTTCTCTATAGTGTTTTAGTATCTTACAAGAACATGCATCACATTTATAAAAACAAGTAGTATTGAAATCAACATAAAATTTTTAAGATTTTTTTAAAGAAACCAGAGGTTCTATAAATACATACTTTTGGTTAATTTTTTAAAAATTTATTTGATAATCTATTCCAAGATGTAATTGCCTAATTCTGAACATTCAAAAATGATATTCAAAGACATTGGTTGGTTCATTAACTTGGCTTGAATTAAGCAAAAAGAGCAAATGCCCACAAAGGAGAATAAATGCACAACAGCTCAACAGCTTCTTTGCATCTGGATTAAATTGCTTTTCAAAAATACCTTATCAGTTCCTGACTTTTAATCTGGATTAATTTTTTTTTCCCTTGGTGAGGAAGACCAGCCCTGAGCTAACATCTGTTGCTAATCCTCCTCTTTTTGCTGAGGAAGACTGGCCCTGGGCTAACATCCGTGCCCATCTTCCTCCACTTTATATGGGACGCTGCCACAGCATGGCGAACAAGCAGTGCGTCGGCGGCGGCCGGGATCTGAACCCTCGAACCCCAGGCTGCCAAGCGCGAACTAACCCGCTACGCCACTGGGCCGGCCCCTGGATTAAATTTTAGAACGTCTGAGGGCACATTTTTCAAACATTTTATGTAATCCAAGTTAGAGATGATTCCACATTTATCAGTGATGCTCATGAATGTATGCTAACACTCGCTTGTTTTGAAGGCCTTATAGGTATGCTCTTACGTTAGGAATTTCAATCTGCAGATAGGCGTGTGTTATAGCATATGGTTAAATACTGGGGAGAAACAAAGCAAGAAATGTTATTTCTGCTATGAGAGAGCCCCCTCCTGATTTAGTCTACGTGATACTTTACGTTGCACTTTAAAATTTGTTTTCATGATTCAAAAGTTTTGACTGATCCTGGCTCCTTGTTCTGAAATGCTACACTTAAAAACAGACCAAACAAAACCAAAAATAAACCAACAAATCTGAGGCAATCCAAACATACTTTTCTTTCTTGAGAATATGAGTGACTTTAATCAAGAAAACATTTTTTTCCACAAAATAATAATGTCATTTGCCATTATGATGAAAGGATGAACACTTCTCTTCTGCTCAGTCTTTAGCCATAACATTAAAAACAAAAATTCCTGTTTTGTGTTAAGTATGGATCCTCCCCAGGGGTTAAGGTCCTATACACACATATTATGTTGTAACTCACCTATATTCTTCTTGGCTCAGTAGGCTGCCATTTGAATAATGAAAATTAAATTTCATGGCTGAAGTTAAGATTCTAGAATTCACATCTCCCCTTCCAGGTAATGGCATTCTGATGGTCAGGACATGTACGAGAGGAGCAGACATCTGTATCCTACTCTACTGCAGGAAGTCTTCCCTGATCCCCACATCCTCCCAGAGTAGGCTACATGCTCGACTCTGGGCCGAGACCCAGCTTGCTGCACCTAAACATGGAACTATGATTATCTCCCACTAGAATTTGAGCTCCCTGATAAGAAGGAATGTAGTTGTTTTGTATGTGCTGTTCATAGCACAGTTCCTAGTGAACAGAATTGAATGAGGGAGTGGCCTAACTAGTGAGAACGATGTATATCCATTGTTGCCTGGGCTGAGAAACTCCAGAAGGCTTTGAGAGATGGTCCTTATGTCTAACCAGCTTCATAAGCAATATGTGATATATTAGTGATTTCTTTGGATACTAAAGAAAACCTGAACAGTAAAAATTACTTAGATTTACTAAAATTGAAGGTTTCATGACCAAAAATGGATAGAGAACTAGCATGTATTGATTTTAAACCAAGAAAGAAATGGGTTGTGCTGACAGAGAGGGCTCTTTGGTGATTGACTTGCAGGAACCTCTAGAGGGAATGGGGAAGGAGAGAAATAATCTCCCACATCTACATCTCTCAGCAACTGTTACTTAGAGCTGAGAAGTGTATTTGCCTGTCAAGAAGATGCTCAGCCAGGGTTTGAAGAATTTAACAGTTTCCTGGATATCAGACTTGATCTCATTGGTGAGAAGTGGGACGTTAGATTCTTCACTCTTTGGTAACCCATTAACTCTTTCAAACCACAGAGGGGTCTGAACACAGGAATGTGCATTTTCTGAAATGATTGCTAAGGGACACGAAGCAGTGGATTTGCCTTCCAAAATGAACAGGTTACTCCCCTTTGCTCAGAGTCCCATTTTTTCCAGTAGAATCACAGACTGGAGAGACATAAAAAGTGAGAGCTAGCAAGGAGCCTAGAGAGAACCAGGCATGCCAGAGGAGCTGCAGGTTGACAGTGGAGTGAAAAAGAAACTCCACTTTTTCTGGCCACCTTATCACATTCTTTTTCTGGTTCTTTGGTAATGAATTAATGATTGCATGCTTTGCTGCTACATTATATAATTGAGGCTTTATCCATAGAGTAAAGGACCCGACATCCTTATCTACACATCCCTCTATTCATCCATCCTTCCATCCATCCACCCTTCCTTCCTTCTATCCATTCATTGATCTATCTTTCCTTCCTTCCTTCCTCCCCTTCTTCCTTCCTTCCTTCCTTCCTTCCTTCCTTTCCTTTCCTTTGTGTGTCCATCCATTCATCCATTCATTCACTCCTGTATTCAATCAACAAATATATTTCAGGACTCGTGCCATATTCTGAGAGAATGGTAAACAAGACAGGAGAGTTTCTTGCCCCTGCAAATTAACAAATCAGTAGATTACATAGACACCTTAATAAATAATTAGAATAAACTCACAAATGCCGTGTCAAGGACATACCAGGGCACTGTGAGGGTGCAGGTGGAGGGAGCCCAACTTTGTCTGGTGGATCAGAGACTTCTTAGGAATTATCCAGGAGCAGAGGCAATCAAGAATCGAATGTGTGAAGGCTTGAAAGCGAGAAAGCTGATGACACCTTTAAAGAAGTGAGAGAAGTTCTCCTGGCCAGACAGCTGCTGTGAGGGGAATAGTGAGGAATGAGGTGGAGAGGCAGTCCTCTGAAATCCACGTTAAGGTGCCTGGACTCTTAGCCAAGGATGAGGGAAGGCACGGATGATTTTAAGCAAGGGACAGACACGTTCGCGTTTGTTGTCTAGTAATAACCTCCCAGCATCCATCTGAGAAAGTGGATTTGAGGGAGCAGATTGGAAATGGTAAGGTCTCTAGGAGCCCCGCAGCAGCTTGGACAAGGACTGGAGGTGGTCTCGATGGAGGGGTAGCAGCTAAGATGGAGACGCGATCTGGTGGCAGAGATATTTAAGGGACAGTAAGTGTTGTGACGTGGAAGCAAGGAGAGAGCAGGTTCCCAGGTCTGAGCCTGAGCACCTGAAGGGACGGTGATGCAGTTTACTGTGCCGGGAACACAGAGGGCAAACAGAGTCTTGGAAAAAGGTGATAAACTTGGTTTATCAAATTATTAACAACTAACAGGAGGCTTTCAGCCATTTGGACTGAGGGTCTAGCCGGATGCAAAGGAGTAAGGGGGAGAAACTAGTAGCTTGCAAAGAAAATTGAAATTTTTATTCTATTACAAATAAATAAATATCATGATGTAAAATTTAAGGAAATTATTCTTTTTTTTAACTCTTAAAGCACTTGTTTTGTGTTTGTACAATTGGGGCATTTGGGTGTGCCTATAAGCACATGTGCGTAATGAAGAAGAAGGAAAAGGAGCGGGAAGAATGAGGACTGTGACCTCACAACAGGGGAGCCGTTGGGGAGGCGGCTCTCTCTGGCCGTGGCACGTTTGCCTGCTTCCTTCCCTGGGTCAGATTAGCACCAAGGGACCACACAGACTACTGGAGGTGTGTTGTGATTTTCCGATTAAGTGAAAACATTAGTCGGCTAGTTATGCCCTTTCAAAATTAAACATCTTATGGACTGAGATATGAACGAGAGGACTTTGCTTTCACATCAGCTTCCCAAGAAAAGGCGTCTGGGCTGTGGTATATTTGTGTGCTTTGAGTTACATTGGGTTGGTTCCAGGAATTAATTTCCTTGGGATTTAACCAAGAGAAATGACATTTTCCCCTTATTTTCAAATGTTGAGTGAAGCTGGCCGTGAGGAACACGGATTGCCTGTGGGAGGATCGCACTACCAGCCTTGATGAGCTCACTGAGGATGTCACCACACAACGTGCCTGATCTTCCGAAACTTACAGAAGTGTCTTTGGAGACCGCACAGTTTGGGAAATGCTGGCATGCTAGCGGTCATCCTGGACATTCAGAGAGCACCATCTCCTAAGGTGTTCGTGCCGTCCCCAGAGGGGACAACGGTCACAGGAGGAACAGAGGAAAGTGCTCCTCTTCCTTGTGACGTTTCTCACAAATTAGCGACTGTCAGCAGGTGTGAAGAGAGAAAATGGTGGCTAAGAGAGGGGCAAGATGTTTTTAAGCACAAGGCAGTGGACGACTTTTAAGCTGAGTTACCGAGATGCCCACTGAGTGTCCAGCAGGCCCCAGTGAGCATCCGATTGCAGTGGAGGCCTTGAAAGGACTGACTTTGTCGTCCATGAGGTGGACTCAGTCTCTTGATATCACAGAGTTGGCTCCAACAGACCCTTGGGCTCTGCAAAAAATGACAAACTGTCTTCAGGGTCACATTCCAGAATCAGGATGTGGTGTCGACAGTAACAGTCCTCACAGAGGAAACCAGGAAGCGGGGAGCCTAGACATCCGGCTTTTTAGCAGCGCCGCCGTTTCACCGTTCATTCTGATAATCACTGCTGTTCAAAGTCCTGCCCAGTGCCGCATTCCAGAGGGGCCAGCTTGTCATGAACATATTCCATCCGCTCCCCACCTCACCCCCCGTCATAGGCTAAAGTCTATGTTAGCCAAGCAGCCAGCCTCTCACCTCTGTGTCCATATGCCCAAAGGCTAACGGCGGGCATCACACTTACAAATCTAATCAGTAAGTAAGTAAGCTCTCTGTGTAGATCCTTCACCAATAAAATGTCATCTTTCATTAAAAAAAAGGCAATTTTAAAGAGATAAGGTGACATCTGCACTGGAAATTATGAATATGCTTGTGTTTGCTTTTTGTAAGCTGGTAGCTACGAGCCTCGTTTGCCCTATTATGTCACAGCCTGTTGATTTCTGTGCGTCTGTGCGCTGAGCAAGTCTGCTAAACAACGTGCATCCTAACTTTGTGAATTGACCTCTTCACAGGGCATCGCCCAGCAGCCTATGACCTGCTGTGTTGGTGGGTGACTGTCCTCCAGTCCCAGCAGTTTTGCTTCCTTTGGGTTACCACAGCTTTTCGTGGTTAGGACGAGGAGAACCCGGAAGGGCTCTGCCCCAGTAATAGACGGTTCTTCTTACAGACATCTCCCCTCTGCTCACGTGAGGCTATTGCAACACAAACTGCACCTCTTTAGGGCTTAACTAAAAAAATATTTAGAGTTGATAGTACTTTTCCTTTAAATTTTGACTGCTTTTTAGCATTTTTGATGTTGAGATTTCTGATTGGATTCATAAACATATTTATGAAAACTGTTTTAAAGATCTTTTTCTTACCTGGATTTCTTTTTGAATTATCAAAAATAAGGTGATCATAAACCAAGCAAACAAAAGCATATAAAAACAAAGCTAATATTCTCCTCATTCTGTCCAAAAGTTCAAGTTTACTTATCCACCCACAAATGCATCTCTGTTGATACAAAACAGTTTTTTCTCATAAACAATGGGATTATACTATAAAACTGTTCTCTGCAACTTCCTTTTCTTACTTAATTGTGTATCCTGAACATCACTCCTAACCAAAATATGGTGGTCTATCTCATTTTTTAAAAATAGCAGCACAATATTCCATGATATATTTTAGCCTTAATTTACTCTACCATTCCTCTGTCAATAGACATTTAGGTTGACCCCCATGTTTTGCCACTCCAAAAAGCACTCCACAGACATCTTTGTGCATCTATACCCAGACATCTGGGCTTTTTCTCCGTAGGAGGGATTCCTATATATTGGGCTGTTGGGTCAATGGGAATATCATTCAAAATTTTCCTCAATAATGTCAGATTTCTGCAAACAGTGTTATAACAATCTGTTCTTCACCAGCAGATGTGGATGTTATCAATCTTTTGAACTTTTGCCAATTTCATTGATGAAAATGTTGTATTGTTTTCATATGCATTTCTCTGACTGCTAATAAGCCTGAGCATCTTTTTTTATATTTTTGACCATTTGTGCTTCCACTTGTGTGACTTGCTATCTCTATTCTTAACCCTTTTTTCACTAGGTTGTCTTTTTCTTGTCAAATTTCAGAATCTCTTCATGTTTGGGGGGATGCCAATTCTTTTTCTGTCACATATTGCAAATATTTTCTCTCAGTCTATCATTTGACTGCTTGCTACATTTATAGTGCCTTTTACCATATAGGAATTTTAAATTTTTAATGTAGCCAAATCTGTTAATTTTGTGGCCTATTTCTTATGTTATTTAAGAAATTCTTTCCCATTTTAAAATAATAGTCATATAAAGCTTTTCCAAGGTATTTACGGCTCTTTCAAATTTGTATATCTTTATTCAGTATGAAATTTATATTTGTGTATCGTCAGTGTGTCCCCATGTGGACCGCCAACTTGGCGGGCATCCTCGATGGAGGAGGCTCTCTTCAGTCACTAAGAGCCAACGCCATCTTTATCACATATTATTTGCGATATATACTTGGAGCTGGTTCTCACCTCCTTATTTCTTTTAGATGATCTGGGTTTTTTTTTTTTCCATTTCTGTGCCAAACCATACTGATTTGATAACATTAGCTTTATAGTGAGTTTTAAATATCAGTAGGGCATGACCTTTACCTAATTGTTTGACAGTTACCACATATTTATTTTTTCAAATTAACTTTAAAATAAATTTATCAAACACTCTGCCTCCCCAAATTAACCTATTTGGAGACTGACTAGAAACACATTAAATTGAACTTATGAATGTAGATGTCTTTCTAATGGCCTCCTCTCCTCCAGGCCTGGACTATGTCTTTCCATTCATTCTGGTCATACTCTGTGTCAGTTGAATTATGTCTCTTGCAGTTTCTATGTCGATGTGGCGGCTGCTGATAAAAGAAGAGCTGGTAATTTTGGTATGTTTTCTTGAACCCAACCACCTCGTTGAGTTCTCTACTAACTTTTCTATTAATTAGGAGAGTATCTCCTGTTTCCTTAGTATGAAATCATTTCATCCATGCATAAAGCATCCTCTCCTTTAATATTTGTGCACGTATGTTGGGCAGTTAACTCACTATGTTAACTGGAGCCTCCTAAATAATGTTGACTAAAAGTGGTGGTAATGCACATTTCTTTTTCCTGATCCTAATGCAGTGCTATTAATATTTTACCATTTAATTTGACCTATGCTGCTGAATTTTGGTAGACATTTATATATACCCTATGTTGAAAATTGCTATAGAATTTTATCTATTGCTTTTCCATCATCTGTTAATATTTTCTTTAGTGTTATAACAACTGATGTTGATAATTTTATTTAAATAAATAGAAAAGAAGTGGACATATACATTTGAGGTCTATCAGACTGTGTTTTTTACCAGAATAATCCCCACAGCCACCAACATTACCCTTAACAAGTGCTTCTGTGAATCACGCCTGTCTTGATTCTACAGCAACCCATAAAGTTAGGCATCATGGAGAATACTATCCCCGGTTAGAAGTTAAAGCTTCAGAAACAAAGAGATTTTACTGAAATGTCACAACTAGTGAACTGGGATCAAATCCCAGATCTGGTGATTTTCCTGTTTCCATCACTGCTTCTTAATATCCAGAAGGGATTTTTTTCTTAATAAATCACTTTTATGGTACTTTTCAATTATAAATAATTTCATATACATTATTTAATCCAATTATTACAGCAAATCTGTTAGGTAACATTATTAATACAATTATTTTGGAAAGAGTAAGGCAGGATTAGTGATTTACTTAATTTCATGAAACTAGTAAATAGAAAACTGAATTTAAACCTTGTCCTGTGACTCACAAGTAAAAATCTTCCCATTATAGTCATGTGCCATGTAATGACACTTCAGTCAAGGAGGGACCACATATATGACGGGGGTCGCATAAGATTAGCACCACATAGCCTAGGTATGTAGTAGGCTGTACCATCTAGGTGTGCGTAAGTACACTGTATGATGTTTGCACAATGACAAAATCCCCTAACAACGCATATCTCAGGATGCGTCCCTGTCATCAAGCAATGCATGATGGTACCTTACTAAGCAAATGTGGGTTTTCATGTGGATGCAGGAAAATACAACTATGGTCTTAGCCTTCTGGTCAGAAGACATACCCATGAGCTTGTCTTCATGCTTGCTTCCATCTTATTCTTTACTCAATAGTATATTCATTCAATGGAATACTGCAGAAGAACACAAAAAATGAAGTACCAATATTTGAACAGCATGGCTCAATCTCACAGAGATTATGTTGAAAGAAAGAAACCAGACACAAACATGTGCGTGTTGTATGTTTCCGTTATACAAAGTTCAAGAATGGAAAAACTAATGGAAGTCAACATTGTGCTAACTTAATGGGAGGAGTATGAAGGAACATTCTGGAATGCTGACAATGTTCTATTTGGTTGAATGCTCTCTGGATTGAGCTGGTGATAATATCGGGACACACATATGAAAAACTTCATAGAGGTGTAAACTTAATTTTCACTCACTTTATGCTCTTCACTACATGAGTGTTATATCAGGCAAAAGAGCTCTAAAAATCCAGTGCTTTGTATTTAAAAGAAAAGCATTGCCTTCCATGAGGGGGTTCTTTGGCTAGTTGTGAAACATTTTCACCTGGAATTTATGTGCATGTGTGCACACTTGTGTGTACCAAAGTCTAATGCTAAAACACATATAGAATTTAAAGCAGAATTTACTCATTTGGTTAATGTTACATGCAGTGTAGTTCTTTAGAAATGTATCAACCCAGAGAGTTATATGGCGTAGAGAAACACTAGAAGTTTTCATTCTGAAGAGATATTGCTGGTCCAGAAAATAAGGAAACATTTTTGATATGTATGGTATGGAGACAACGGTGTATGTTGGTTGTAAATTCTCTGAAACTCACAGAAGGAAAATTTAGTAGTCATAAAGAAATGTAGGTGGTCCATGCTCTAAAAACCCTCAGTGCACAAACGTGAGAATTTACAAAATGCATAATGTAAGACTCGTCACTTAAAACACTTACCTTGCTTCTCAAATGACGATGTCCAGTAGAAGGAAAGGTCGTTTCTGGAAAGCTCATCAGAGTGAGAAAGCCTGCAGCAAACCTCTCTTTGTTTCTCACTGGCTCAGTTTGGGTTAGAAACGCATTTCTGAATTAATCCCTCTAATGGGAATAACGCCTGTGCTGACTTCCTTAAGCTCTCCCATTCCTGACCAATTCTGTGCCAAGGTGATGAGGTTATCCTGATAAACACAATCCAGTCGGGACCCACTCCTTCCTCTGGGGCCCAGACCCCATGGCTGCTAAACAGTAGGGAAGATATCAAACAAATGGGGGGCATCCAATGCCTACTCAAAGGGCAATTCTTCTAGTTACAGAAGCACTCTTCACAGTTGGAGCTATAGGATTCCTTTAATTCAGGACAAATCTAGTGGAAACATTAAAATTCATTTTGTATGATAATGAGCATGATTGTTTACTGAACACCAGCATGCGATCTCTAGATCTCAAAATAACAAATAATAGATACTGTGGCCTTAGAGCAGCTTGACCAGAAAGACAAAGAAGTGACCTTCCTCTCAGGCGAACGTGGGGTGTATCAAGGCCGGTGGAAGATGTGGGGGCGTAGGAATGAGAAGAGAGCTTAGGTCCTGCTCTTTCGGACTGAATGAGAGTCAGTGTCAACAACTGGAAGTATTAGATCTCCCCCAGATCCCAGAGTCTTAATAAGAATTAAACAATACCGTCCATATGAAAATATTTTCTAGATGCATGTAAGCCACTTGTTACCGATTCTTGATTTGTGGCATTGTTGCTAGAATGGCTACATCTCTTTGTATGTTTGGAAAGTCAGTGGGAATGCAATCAGATTTCTGCTTTGGACTTGCTTCGTATTTGAGGTTATCTAGGTTGATTTGTAATATTAACAGTCTTGAGCACTTTGGTTCTCTACTCTTTCCTTCTGAGTTTCTCCTTTAGTCAGCTACAACACAAAAGTGTACTAGAAAAATGTGTCATTTTACAACACATAATTATTTCTTTTGAAAAGTAAAATATTTGATAATATTTCTAATTACTTCCTAATTCATCTTTTTTATTAAGCTGAGATGTTTATAATACATCGTCATATCCTCAGTGAGTATATATCCCCATGTCTCAATATTCATGCATTCATGAACTATTGATTGAATATATTTCATGTGGGGAAGCACAACCCCTAACCCCTGGGACTCCCAGGTGAGCGCAGGGCACATGTTGCCTGCTCTGTGGAGCTTGTCGTTTTGTAGCGGCTATAGATTTGAATCAGATAATCGTATGTGTATATGCTTTTCTTAAATAAAAACAATCACAAGAAATCCTTGATTGATTTGCTTTGAGGAGAGAACTTGGGAGATGGCAAAGGCTTGCATTTTTCATTCTGTACGTCTGAGGACTATTTAAAATTCCTAATCTTTTACATGGATTGCTTTTATTTTAAAAAATCATAGTTGCTTAGGCAGGGAGATTACGGATGATTTAAAATTTCTGTATTAAAGTGTAAGTTATAAATGTTGTATAATATAGGTATTTTAGACTAAATGGAACTACCACACAATAAATAATTAGAAACATACTGAGTTTGAGGATGTATAGGAGAGCACAGCACGCATTGCTGGTCTAGTCTGTGGTGTTGGAAGGATCTTAGCTGAGATCTAAAAGATAAGTCAAAACTAACCTTGGGGGAGGGGAGGGGAGGGAAGAAAGGGGACGAGGGAGGGGACTGGGAGAGAGGGGGAGGGGGAGGGGTGAGGGAGGAGGAGGCAGAAGGTTGGTGAGGCAAGCAGGAGCCAGCTCATTCAGTTCTTTCTAAACTTATGAAGGAATTTGGAGTTTTCTTTGTCTTAAGTTAAAAGCCTTAAGTAAGGTCAGAAAAAGATTTTCAAGAGTTCACCATTGTGGTGGACTACAACCTGGGACACAGATGCAGAAACACCAGAGGGGAGGCCACTGCTTAGGCCAGCAGGAACAGAGGCTTGGGATACCACGGGTGGAAAGGGAGGCCAGGCCAGTGGAATGAGAGGAAGTGACGGACTGTTGCTGGTGCGTATGGTGGAAGAAAGATAACTAGGACAAGACATTGTGAAATTTTGATGTGGTATTTTCGACTTCTTTTTGTGTATCTCCATTACAGGTTGATTACCCAGTTAAGAAAACCTCAGCTGGCTGCAGATAAAGTTGGCCTTTTAAAGCTTAAATTCTGTGGAAACTCAGTCACAAGGAAAGTTAGCCAGTTTCTGTATTTGTTGAGCAAATGGTGGAGGATGTAACCACCCATGTAGCTAGGAGAATCTGGCGACCTGCATGGATTGTAAGGCCTCCAGACAGCCCTACCTGCACGTCAAGTAGACAGTGTGACCCAGGAAAATGTCTGACCAAATGTCAAAATGTCGGCTTTAGTCCTGGAACCACCACTGGTTTTCCAGAAGGATCGACCTATCTACATCTGTATCTGAATTTACAAATGGAACTTAATATCTTTATATTCCTACCTTGAATGGTTTTGATGAAGAATCAGTCAGAATCAGCAGATCATAAGAGCGATTAAAATCCTAAAACAGTATGTAAATATAAAGAAATTTAACTGTTGTTTACTGTAATACTCTCTTAACCCTGCTAATTGGCTTATGTATCTGTGTCTCCAAATTGTTTAGGAGACAGACAATGCATACACAGTGCACCCATTTAGGCCAGAAAAACCTTAAGAGCAAATGAGAAATCCAAGAGCAGGCTGGGCACATGTGAGCCCTCAAAGGGCTCTTTACAGAATCTTATAAAGCTCTCCATATAAGTTCCCTGCTCCTGCTGTAACAAATTACCACTAACTTAGTGGCTTAAACATCACACATTTAGTATGTTACAGTTCTGGAGGTCAGACGTCTGAAATGGGTCCGCAGGGTTGTCCTCCCTCTGGAGGCTACAGGGGAGAATCCTCCTGGCCTTTTCCCCCTCTGAGAGGTGCCCACATTACTTGGTTCATGGCCACATCACTCCGACATCTGCTTCCATTGTCACGTCTCCTTGTCTGACCCTCCTGTCTCCTTCTTTCCCTTAGAGGGTCCTTTGTGATTACATTGGGCCACTCAATAAACCAGAATAATCTTTCCACCTAAGATCCTTAATTTAATCACATCTGCAAAGTCCCTTTAGCCATTTTTTCCCACACACCTTATTCACAGGTTCCAGAGATTAGGGCTTCGACATCTTTGGGGGAGGAGAGAGCATCAGTCTGCTTACATGCCACAGGCTCCAAAATGCATGAAACAACTCCAAACAAGTAAAATCCATTCAATTCTATGATTAAATAAAAGCAGTGTAACCCAATGTAAACCAGAATCTTCATGGTCCCATCTAAGGGTGGTACTAGGGTCAAAGAAACGGGTCTAGCAGCCCTGTACTTTGCTAGAATGTCTGGGAGGAAACCCAGTGTGGGGAGCATTTCACAGAACTCTGAAAACTCTTCAGACTTTCCCTGCCCCCTCCGCTTAATTTGCATTCTTTACCCCACATGACTACACTCAGACCCTCACTGTCTCCTGTCGCTCTCCGCTCCTCCCCCAAAGCTGCACCAAGTTCTGTCCAAGTGGCTCTGGCCCTGTCTTCTACTCCAGGGTCTCTCTCTCTCTCTCTCTCACAATCCCCCCCACTCCTTTCCTGTCCCACAGTTCTGCATAAAAGTCCAGGAACTCATCTGGCTAAGACAGAATCCTCAGATAATGGGGAAGGACAAAAAGTTGTATGCAAACCCAGAATGCTCTTTGACAGGGAAGAGAAGGGGACGGTTTTGAACTCTCACACATTGATAAGTTTTGCCCATGTCCCAGGATTATACAACAGCCAATGAGCAAGTAATTTGCATTTTGCTTTAAGTATTCTATTTTGTTTAGAGGATTAGGGTTCTTTAAGAACTTGGACCCTGCGCATGAATTACTTTGTAAAGTGTAGCATGTTATACAAATGTTATGTATTTACTCCAACCATTACGGAGAGGAATGTGGACTTTTTTTCTGTCCTTTCCTTTAGCATAATGCCAGCATATCTAGACATTCAGTGACGATGACAGCTCCAGTGCACTGCACGTGTACTGTGTCCCAGGCACTGTTCTGGGACCGCATGAGTATTAATGCATTGAACCTTCAGAGCCCCCTATGAAGGAAGTAATGTTATTATTCTCATATTACAGATGAGTAAACCGAAGCACAGAAAGGTCAACTAAATTGTCCAGACTGACGTGTGTAGGAAGAGGGAGCACTGTGACTCAAATCTAGATAGTCTGAGGTTGGCACACACACTCTTAATGCCCACGGTAAATGCTCAGTGATGCCATGACAACGCGTGGCTGACGTCAGACTGTAAGATAACGTAAGTGCTACAAGCAAATCCAGACTAACTAGTCCCGGATAAAGGTGCCAGAAACTGTTGAAAGGGGGAGAACTGAAAGAGTTAAGGAAGATCTCACTTTCTCCTAAGTCGGGGCGTGGCAGACGCAGCAGTGCTTCTAGGACATCAGAGTTGGCACTGTGCTCAGGGGCTCTTTCCTCTTCCATTTAGTTCCATGAGGTGGAAAGAATCTAAAAAGGAAGGACACTGAGATAACAAACGGCCATCTCCCCTCCCCTGGCTGCAGGAGCTCGGTGGGGAACAAGCACCGTGGTGTCTGTGGTAGCACAATGCAAACTATAACAGAATTAGAACGTGGTTCTTTTATCTCTAAGTAGTTTACAGGGAGAGTCGATAAAAATGACTGTTAAGCACAATTATTTTTAATGTCAAATAATTTTTAAAGAGTTAAATTATAAAATGATAAAAACTCAACAGTTAAATCAATCGGACTTGATCGGAGGCAACACCTTGACTCTAGGAGAAAGCGATTCTCTGCGAGTCCCCACGTTACTGGGCCACCTGGTGGCTGTGGCCATCGCCGCCACCTGGTGGCTGAGGGTCTAAAACTCAAGTGAGCGCAGAGAACTGACTTCAGCTGGAATTAAAGCGGGATTTAATAAAGCGAGCAGGATTAGTGACATTAAAACAGCAGCACACAGTGAGCACACAGCGAAGGTTAGCTATTGTGAAAACTCAGTGCTTCCTGTGAACTGGGTAAGAAGAGGACGATGCACACTCACGTATGTCTGTGGATGGGGGGGAGGGGGAGGTGTGAGATGTACGTTCTTTTCCACAAGCAGGGAATGAGTAGCATGGTATAATCCTTAATACTTTACAAATTGCTCTATCTGAACAAGTAATATGGTTCAAATTTCCCGGATTCCAGATTTTCAGCTTCTTTTAAGTTCCCCTGACAGCTCAGTGTTTGTAAGGACGCTGCTTCCGTAGCTTTACACCTATTCTTCACCATGTAAGCAGCCTGCCTCCAGGGTGCGACAATCCAGGTTTAAGAGAATGAGATGGAGAACAAGCACTGTATTGATGTTACAATTATTTTTAAAAATAAAAATAAATAACAAAGCCCTTAATGGCAAGTTTAATGTAGTGGAAACAGGAGAAGAGCGGAGAGGTGAGTACTCTTTTCTGAAAGAAGCTAAGTTATAGTCACGCCATCAGGCACTTACAGGCTGTGTGTGACTTCATCCTGGGAGCAACCGTGTCACCTGCCAGAGGACGGGGCTCAGACGGACCGTGCACATTCGCGGTCGTAAGTGGTTAACTGTGACCCGCCCTCAGCTGAGTCCGCAGGTGCACAGAGCACTTACTGTCAGGGCCGTGGTGCAGAGAGTAGACGGCACGATGAACAGCATCCGCTCAGAGGAAAAAGGCAGATTGACCCGAACTGCGTCAGTAACAAACTCACACTTCGGGAGGCACACAGGCTTTCTGGAGCAAAAGCCACTGAGTGCCACCGTGCCGGGGGCTACACCCCGACCCCGATCTGTCATGAGCTGGGGCCACTCCCCAGTTGTATCTTCGTTTCCTTTGTCTGAAAGATTAGACATTTTTCATCATCTCAGTTTCCTTTATTCTCTTTTGCACACACACGTGCACTCACACACATAACTACTTCCTCTCTTGGTGTGCAGGCACTCCAGCAAACTAAATGTCCTCATAACTTATCTAAGGTAGTCATGATTAAAAAGAAACTTGCCCCGTACAGTTGATACGTATAAAACTTAATGTATTTTAGCTTGGACATTTGAAATAATAATTTACAATTAGATTAAAGAAAATGCACATATGAAAATTTATATACTCAAGTATTACTTCCAACAAGATGAAATTGGCATTAGTGTGTCCTGTGTCAATGATAACTGATTGTAATGTTAACTATTGTCACTATAAGTGATGAACTGATTATATCCCAGGCTGGCCTCAACTCGGGGCCTTACCCTGAGTGGTATGCCCTACTGCTTCTACTGCGGTACTGAAGATGAAGGTTTTCTGACAGCCTGGGAAAACGATCATTTAATCCCTGAAACAAGTTTCAGAATTCAAAGATGTAATCCAGTGTCCTACACTGAGATAAATTTTTAATATTTCCATTACCCAAAAACTGAATTTTTAGTTTCCCTTAGTTGTTTAGTGGTTAATGACTCCCAGATAAGATGAGAGATTTATGAGTTTTTACCTCACACCACATCTTTCACAGATTACTATTTCCTTATGGTAAATATGAGTCCTAAGTGCCTATTTATGTAGGTAAAAATAGTGCAATTATTATTTGTTCCTAGGAAGTTGTTCTTTCCCTATTGCTAGTGATTTATCTTTGGCCACATCAAACATCCTTTCTCTACCATTGCAAAGTGTGCACGATAATTTTCCGTTAGTACGAGGCTGTGAGTCTGGGTTGGCGTGCAGCTTCAATATAGCTGCAAATCCAATCAGTAGGTAGATTTATTACGCTCACCCTCAAATTTTTATCTTAACCACGTGGTTGAATATGTAACCTAATGGATATAAAGGCAAGAAAACTGGGGGCCACTCAGTGCCCTGAAACCTGCTCCCAGTTATGCTCAGAGCTCCTGCCTGAGTCACCCTTCTCCCACCCGGTGGCTTGTTGTTCTGTTTACCTTCTTTTGTTTTGTTATGGAAATGCCAGTGTTCCAAACTCGATGCAACTGCTGTAGAGTATGTGTTTGAAGTTTTCTTGAGTGGTTTATCTTTGGTGGGAAGGGAGTCGTATCTGATTGATGATTACTAAGTTTAGAGGTTTTTTTCCTTTTATCATAGCAATTCAAGTTTAATTTGGAAAAAAAAAGCTCAATGAAAATGGATGGAAATATTTTACATGGACTGGTAGCACCTAGGTGGTTGTACTTGCCAGATTTTGTTGTTATTTCATTGTAGTATGTACAATCTGAGGAATTTTCAAGTATTTCAAATGGCAAGCCCACCACAAAACCAGATTGTTAACTGTTCTTTACTTAAATTAGGGCCTCCTTATAATTTTATGGCTACTAGATATCTGAGTAGAGTTTCTTCAGGAATTTCTAGAATCATTGATTTTGATAACTTTACCCAGCCTTATTTATACCTTCATAGTAATATTGAAGAAATAGTTAATTTTAGTTTTTGTGCATCAATTATTTTGTTACCTTCAATTAGGATGTGATTATCTCAGTTATTTTATTGATTTATATATTTGAACTTATGCTTGCCAATTTTTAAGCTTTTCCATTCTGGGTGGCTTTCCCATCTTCTTTTGGTTCCATTCTATTGCAAGGGAATGGTTTTGCATCCATAATTTTTACTATAACTCTCATATGGCCTTGGTTTGCAATAGGTACTCAAAAATTATTGTAATTGACTGACTATAGATACACAGCAGAAACCTGAGAATAAATAATTATGATAATCATAGTTATGTGTCTATACGGTACATGTGTATGTTTGTGTACATATACATAATATTTTGTCATTGTGTCAAGTTCATATCCCAAGCACAAGAAAAATAATGATGAGAAGCATTTGTTGATTTTCAGACTTTCCATGTTCCAGCTGTTGCTCACTCTTCTTCCATCCTTTGGAAATTGTCACCATTTCCTTTATATCACAGCAGCCTCCTCATTGTCATTTGGCTCTTAATTCCAGTGTGTTTAATGTTTTCCTACTTTTGATCCTGATGACCCTCTTCCGATGGTGATTTCCTTGTTCAGTTCAGTTACTATAATTAACTAAGGATAATTAAGGATTAAGGAAAAGTCGCATTCAAAGGGAGCACCCATAAATTGTGTTTACGTATCTTGTGGCACTAATTATGTCCTGCCTAGTACTCGAGTTAGGGATGCGTCTCCTCGTAGGCCCTCTGGACATCCTGGCTTCCTTGGGGGCAACCGCTTGTTCTTCCTCCACAACACCACTTTATGCTATAGTCCACTAATGTTGGAGCAAGAGTCACAGAGCAGCCAGGGTCCCTGAGGAAGGGGAAGCACTGGGCAACATATATATGGGCTTCAGGGCTCATTCCTCCACTACTTCACCAACTTTATCTGGTTTATTTATTTTCATCACTGCATTATCAAATTTTTCTTATTTTAAAGTAATGAGATGGTCACATCTAATTTTGTGAAGATAACTGCTCTATTTCACCTGGACTAAAAGTGAAACAGGGAATTGTGGCCTGGTTCAAGGGGGAGACCCTGAGGACTAAAAGGAAGGTCCAGGCAGAGGGAATGGACAGGATAAATAGACGTGAGGGGCATTGCAGAGGGAGAGAGTTCCAGGGATCTGTTGCTGGGTAAAAATCCACCCAAAACTTAGCGGCTTCAAACAACCATTTCCTGCTCTCTCTCCTCTCTCTGTGGGTTGACTGCACCCAGCTGGGCGGGTCTCACCTGTAGCTGCTCATGCCATTGCTGACAAATGGCGGAAGTGGCTGGGGTCTCCTGAAGATGCCTGGTTAGATGTCCAAGGTGGCTCCTTTACTAGTGTCTGGCCCCTGGGCTGGGGAGCTGAAACAGGTGAGGGGTGGCTGTACGCCCTCTCTCCACATGGCCTCTCCACATGGCTATCCTGGGATGCCTCAAGGCATAGTGGTCTTGGGGTAGTCAGATGTTTTACATGGTTTGGCTTCCCCAGGGGCACATATTCCATGCGGACCTATATAGAGGCTGCAAGGTGTCTTGTAACCTGGTGCTGGAAGTCACACAACATCAATTCCACTGCATCATGCTGATCAAAAGAGAATCCCAGGACTGGCAGAGATTCAGGAGAAAGGACTGCACAAAGGTGAGCACACCGGGAGGCAAGGCTCCTTGGGGACCCGCCTTTGAAGTCTAACTGCGTGATTTGCAGAGTTGAATATGGAGAGCGGAGAGAGAGGTGATTGCACGTGACTCCAAGGATTGCTCCCCTGAGAATTCAAGCCATTGTTGTAGTTGAGATAGCCCAGGGGTCAAGGATAGAGAATGGAGAGGGATGAGGACATGGGTTTGAGGAACTCCTGTATTTGAGAAATAAGAATGAATGTTGATGAAGGGAATAAATAAATAAAGACGTGTTCTTCGGGAAAGTGGATGGAATCAGGAGGGTTCCAGGTCATGGAAGAGCCAAGACAGCTTCCAGAGGTCAAAGGAGGACAAAACATCTCCTCCCTAGACTTTAAGTCCCTTGATGCTTTCTGTCTCCCTCACAGTTCTCTCCCCGGCCCCTGGCACAAGGCCTTACAAGAACAGAAGCCATTTGATAAATGTTGGATTGAACAGTTTTTATAGATGAGTCAGAACCTGGGCCTCGTCCTGTCTTCGCTGACTGGACCTAATGCATCAGCTTCTCCCCATCCCTTCCTCACCCGAACACGACTGCTCTCGTGCAGCCTGCACCTCCGTGGTGGCTCACCTCCCACCAAGGCATGTCTTCCCGCCACCATCCCACACGGGACTGTGAGCGACAGAGGCAAGGGTAGCTTTTCACTGCTGTTGATTCAGCATGTCACCCAGGGCCTGGCACTTGTAAGACACTTAATAAATATTTGGCAAATTAAATTGAATTGGCCTTTTTAGTATAAGTTTAGACATTTGGCAGAAGTTGCAGTCTGATTGTCCCTGTTTTCTAAATGAGTCCTATAGACGGTCAGTGTAGAGGAATGAGCACCTGCGTCTGCCCATGGTTCTCTCAGGGATTTAGGAAGGTGCTTGCAGACACAGTCCTTGCACTTAAGTGGTTGAAAGTCTTGCTGTGGAGATTCCATAAATTCATTTATTAAGAACAGGTATATCTGACACCTACTATGTGCTGTCTGGCGTGCTTGGGATAGATCAGAAACTGATAAAAACACTGCCCTTCTGGACGTCACACCCTGCGGGCAGTCCTCGGAGAGTGGCACCACCAATGACCACATTACACTGCATTTTAGAAAGGTTTCAGTGCTAGGGAGAAAAATAAAGCAGATGAAGAATGACAGAGAGTGCTGACAGGAGGAGTAGTTAACATTTTAAATAGGGGGTTTGGTGTGGAGCTGAGGGGACAATTAAGTGAACTCTGGGAAGAGGGAGCAAGCACACGCTCTCTGGGGGACGTGTGCACCAGGCAGAGGGCACGGGGGACAAGACCTTGAGGCCCCCGGTGTGTGTGAAGAACACAAAGACTTCTGTGCGGAGCTGTGGGGATGGGACTCTTGTACCTGGAGGAGAATGTGGATATTCCGATTTAAAAATTAACCAAAAAAACAAAACATGAAAAGGTTGGTATTCCAGGCAGGACAAAGAGGGCAAAGAGCCATGGAAGTGGAAATATTGTGATTTATGAGCGTGATAACAGAAACCTGGAAAATCTAGACTTGAAGCAATGGCTAAGCCATGTTTCCATGGTCTTTTCTACTTCTTGCATTCTTCATGGAGATATTGGATCTGGGCACGTGTATCATTTACTCATTCAGTAAATCATCATCATTCATTCATTCATTCAACAATGACTTACTTTGTGCTTATCATCTTCCAGAATGGGTATATGATAGTGAAGTAAATGCATGACTCCTGCTTGAAAAACATTTATGATCTCTTGGGGTAAACATACATGAAACACCTAAACAGTCAATACACATCTAATTGCTAAGTGTGACAAGTGCCACGAGGGAAAGAAAGGTATGCTGTGACAGAACTGCAGGGAGCCTATTTTAAATTGGATGATCATCAAAGGACTCTCCAAGGAGACTGCTTTTCATCTGAAACCTGAAGAATGGGGAAGAGAAAGACTTTCGAAGTCTTTTATTTCCCAACATAAGACAGACTTCCAGAAAAAATGGCAGCAGTCTTCACAGTGACCTTGGGACTTTTTTCCCTGGTCGAGGGAGGAAGCTATAAGAAAGAACACTTTCACTGAAAGTCAGAACATGGGTTTTCTGTTTCTGGTCTATTCCAGGAAACAGTGTTTGGATTTTGAGGGACAAATATTTCCCCACTTGCCTGAGTAGAGAATTCCTACGAGTCCCAGTTCCCCCTCCTACACTTGGATATGCCCTGTGATACCTCTAGGCTTATTTTCCTCATCCGTATAATTGAGGCAATAATATTTTTATAACTTTTATGAAGGTTAAATAAAACAATGTCTATGAAACTACCTGACCCAGTAGCCGGCAGTTAAAACAGAACCTTGAGCAAATTTTCATCTGACAAGAGGCCAATTCTTACCAGCACACACAGTGTGGAATGGGGTGGAGTATGCTAGGCAGGACTGGGGAAGCCTGCATCCCTCCACTTCACGTTTCCATGAGGGGATTTCTGCCAGGAACCTCTTCCGGGCGAAGGGCTGACTGGTGAAGTCAGGAGGAGTGTGTGTGCGTGTCAGCTGCTTTCTCTCTCACTCTCTCTCTCTCTCTCTGTCTCTGTTTTGGAGAAGTCGTCCCTCACCCTCACCTGGACCATGCAGTGGGCTTACTGGGCAGGTTTTTCCCTTGCAAGGGGGAGGCTTGCAGCTCGGGGTAGGGGGCAAGTTTTAATTCTTAGGGTATTAGGAAGCTTGTTTGACTGGAATCCCAAGTCATTCTCCAATTATGCTTTATCAGAAATATAAACATTTGGTCTTCATCCATCTGTCTCACTCTTATTTTTCATTCAGTTCTAAACTCAGGAGGAGGAGGCAAGACCATTCCTCATTGGCTCCCTCAATCTCCAACAGGAGACAACGGCACCCTCGCCACCATCGTCATGATCCTACTAACAGAAACAGCAGTACAACAGCAAACATTCCCTGTGCAGGCTGTGTTCCAGCACCGTCTGGCAGTCTCCACTTATCATTTCACTTATTGTTACATCGACCCAAGTAGCAGGCAATAAGCGTTTTGCAGATGACAAGACTTGAGCTCAAGTTTGCATAATCTGGAGCCAGTAGTTGAACCCAGGGTCTTAAGGCTCGTAATGAAATCTCTTGTCACAGCCAAGCACAAGTGAGAAAGGTTTAAGGGAAAGACGGGGCTGCTCAAATGGGTTATGATGGTCATCAGAGGGACCAAAGCCTTTCTTAGTCACAGGCTCATGCCAGGTGAGAGTTCATCTCATAACAAGTGTCCCTGGTGTGGTCCAGAGGCAATTGGCATTGACTGGGGTCCCCTGAGTGCCAGGAGAAATGCAGAATCAAGCCCTTCCCAGAATCTGCATTTTAACAGGCCCCCCCGGGGGGTTCAGAGAACTTGACTCTGCTGTCTGCAGCCTGGGGACGTGTCCTTACAGGGCCCAGTCTAACACCTTACAGTACTTTTTATTGTGTGTAGTGAGCTCTTTACAGAAGGAAGTAAGTCCTGTGTTGTTTTACCGAAAAAAAATTGTGTTAACTCTCTTTATTTGGGTTTTCACTTTGGATGAACAATTGAAGAGAGTTTTAGAAGTGTTTTAGACATGTAATATTTTCCTTTGACCAGTAAATTTTGGGCGACAGTTTTTAAGCTCTTTTAGCTATTTCTTGGTTTTATAAATAAGAAAATGAGCATACTCTTGTTTAACTCAGAACTGTGGACATGGAAGCTTGCTCTGGGCTTTGAGAGACAGGTCTTTTGCTTTAACGTGGGGATGTGATATTTTGGCTTTAGGAAAAGAGGACCAGACGTGAACACTGAGAATGTGAACTGGACTAGGGAGCACACGACCACAAACAGAGCACGTTACATTGCTCTGTCTTTCTCAAGCCGGGCAAAGCCAAGATTGTTAATTCCTTGGCTTATGCATACACTGTGAGAACAGCAAACAGAAAATAGCCCTCTGGGATTTCTAATTCCTGTGCGTGAGCGTGCGTCAGGGTCAGAGTGGGAACTGCGGCTGTTTATCTTTTGTTTGTTTTCTGATAAATCTGTTTGTGTAAGACAATCACAAAGTCCCGTCTTGCACAGACATTGTGCTGAATGTGCTGGTAGGTTCAGCAAGATCTGTTCAGATCTGGGCATGTGGAGTTCACGGCCCATCCACACACCAGTCAGAATTCCCAGCCTCTGTGGACTTCGCCTCCTCCATCTCTCCGGTTTATCTGTCAGATTCTCTTTGACTGTGACACCCCCGCTGCTCAGGAAGCTGGCAAAATTGGTGGTCCCAAGTCCATGTGCTTCAGAGAACAACCCAGAATAGGCTTTTGTTGGATGTAGAGAGATTTTCCACTGTGGCATTTCATATGAGTGATAACAAAGGCAAGCAAATTATGCACGACCCCAGGGAAGAACATTCAGCCCAGCAGCAAACTGGGGGGAATGTGCACGGATGCGGATCCACGTGCAGGGCTCTCAGCACTCGGGCTGACTGGGTCACTGGCTTAGCTTTATCTTCTTATCTGAACATTTTGAGATATTTATACGTAAATGTATAAAAAAAGAAAATATTCGCACATGATCCAACTACCCTTGTAAGTTTCTCCTCAGGTCTCTACTTTGTTTTAAGTGGTTGCAAACATGTCGCTTGGTCGTTTGTTCTGTATGTCCGTGATCATCATAAGACTTACTGTATACACTCACTACAGGCATAGCTTCCCTCTGTTAGAAAGATCTTTAAATTTGCCTTTATTTAAGAATTCCCTTGTTATTCCATAAGTTCTCGAAACTAATACGTGGAAATGGCTCCCAATTCCTTAAATACCTTGTAACGCTCATCACTCGCCCCTCTCACTTCATTGGTTTGCTAAAGTCTCTTCCACCACCATTCCCACATCCCTCCAGCCACGTCTGGGAGAGAAGCATGCAGTGTGGGTGTGTGTGACGAGGGGTGGAATGAACACTCCTGTTGCACTCTCTTCGATATGAGATGCTTCTTGGATTCAGGTGGAGATGCCAAGGAAGCAGTTGTCCACGACAGTCTGGAGCTCCATGAGAATGGCAGGCCCTGAGATACACATTTTAGAGTTATTTTCCTGTAAATGGCGCTCAAATCACGATCCTGAGTAAGGTCTCCTGTGAGAGGACATAGACTGTCCTGGACTCTGGGTGCTTCCCCGGGCCCCTCTGCAGTGTTGACACCCCCATTTCCAAGCTATGAGGAATGTGGGCTGCTCAGGGCTCACAGCTGTCCACAGGGGCGAGCCCTTGACCTGAGGAAGTGCTCGCAGGGTTACACCCCCTCCTGGGAGGGACCCCAACAGGACTCTGGATGAGGCTGCATCAGCTGTCAGAATAAACTTCCAGCAGCCGAGTGGGGACTGCTTGTGTGTTGACAAACCTGGGTATCCTTCGCAGACTCTGTGGTAAACATCCCGCGGTGGGTGCTGACAGGGCCACACCGAACAAGCGCCCTCAGTGAGCGAGGACCAGTCTTCCCAATCAGGACCTTGCAGTCAAAGCCTTCAAACATAGCCGTGATTATTATAATCATCTCTGAGGGACAGTTTTGACATCAGTGAGGTGGAATCCATAGACTTGTACAATTAAGCATTGACAGATTTGAGCTGCACCTTTTGCCCTTCTTCTGATCCCTCCAGTGTACAGGCAGGAGCCATCTCAATGCTGACGGGACAAAGGGGAGGAGAAACCAAGGCTGCCACATGCCACGGTCTGAAGTATGAGTGCATTTAATAATCCAGACTCAACGCAGCCATTTGTGATGTCATGTCCAATATCACCAGAAGTATAGTAGGTGTAGCAAATGAATTCCACAAATCTAAATAGCAAAACAGGTATTCAACATCCAAAAGAAACAACAATTACTGCAAAGATTATAAAATCAGATGGCATGTCTTTTTGGATAAAGCAAAATAAAAATAATGATGATAGTATGAATAAGTGAGAAGTAGTAAGAAGAAATCTGCTGCATTTGTACAGCAGTCTTTGCAGTTTAGGTCATCAGATGCCCAGCTTTAGCCAGTCTTTAAGCAATCCCACTTTCTAACTCCTTTGCCAAGGAATGGCTTCTACTGGCTTTGACATCATTTAGTGTGATAGGAGGAAGTGAGGATGTCCAGACGTCTCTGTGCTGTCCCAAAGAACTCTCTGGGCAACCCATGGTCCGTGGAGGCGAGGGCAGTCCTGTTGAGAGAGAACCCAAGTAAATGGATCAGGAGGAACAGGTGGGGATGAGGCTTAGAGGAGGAAAGCATGAGGAGAATGGGGTGGTGTTTTGATAAATGTGACGGAACGTGGGGAACCTGTTTGCTGAGTCTGTTCCTGAGAACACATTTAATATCTGGCAATGCTGAAGTCGCTCTAAACAGTACAGACATGGTCGCTCTCTTCTTCATGCACCTCAGACTTGGGTAGTGTCAGTGTGCCAGCAGGCTGGGTTTCCAGGGACTCTGGTAGTGGGTTTAGAAGGTCACGCACACGCAAAGCTGTTCACAACACGAGGATCCGCTAATATGGTGGCTTTGCACTTCTGCCGTGTCTCTTGTTGAAATATTGTAAAACTCTGCATTTATCCACATCCTGAACACCCCAGAATGACAAGCCACTGTGCTAGTCATGTTGGTAAGAATAGATCTCATTGCTATTAACTAATGAAGCTTGCATTCAAACACACCATAAGACACTCAAGTAAATTTCTAGACTTACTGGACATTAGTCCAGAAGGAACTCAATTTCAAAATTCTGAGAGCTGTGTTTCAGATCAAATGACTCAGTGTATGGTCAGTGCTGACCCCTTTGGGCAAACACAGAGTGTAGGCCCCCGGTCACTGTCAGCCCTGGCCTGATTTCCCCTGTATTTTTCTGTTCTTTCACATTCTGGGGGCACGGCTTCCTCTTCACAGTTGCTACCACGGTTTACAATCTGTTTTGAGAATCTTCCTTTCAAACTAGCAATGAATTAAATACAGCCTTCTATTCTCTCTGAAATCTTGCTCACAGTCCTGTTTGGTTTTAAAATATTTTGTTATTGTAGTTGCTGCCAATTACAATGGGGACAAAAAAATAAGAAATGTTGAGAAGATACCACAGATTAACGATCTCTTTGAAAGTCCTCTATCCTATTGCTTTGGCTTAGCTCCTGCCTTTCGAGATCAACGGCTCCCAGAAGCTGTGCTGGGGTGTTTGGATGCTTAGCTCTTCACCAGAGGTGGGCAAACTTTTTGTGTAGTGGGTCAAATGGTAAATATCTTAGGCTTTGCCAGTCGGATGGTCTCTGATGTAACTACTTACCTCTGCTGTTGTGGCACAAACAGGTCACAGACAGTGTGTAAATTGGCACACAATGGCCGTGTGCCAATAAAACTTTACTTACAAAAGTAGGCTGTGGGCCAGATTTGACCCACGGACCACTGTTTGCAGAACGCTGCCTGACCACACACAAGGTGGATTGTGTTTGACATCAGGTAGGGCTTCACAGTGATTGGAGCCCCTGCCAAAATTTGCATCATCATCTTAGACTTCATAAATTTTATTTATAATTTGTTTCCTTCTTTGCCACCACTTATTGTTCCTGAACTATCTGCCAGACCCTGGGCTGGTGCTTCATAAGGATTGTTTCATATAGTTCTTGCCACAGCTGTGTGAGGTAGACACAATGATCTCTGCTTCATAGATGAGCCACCGCAGGCTCTGTGATGTCAGCTCACTAACAAAGACCAGGGCGGGTCCAAGCTGGGTGGATCCACACCTGCTCTGTCTGGCCCCACGGTCACACTCTCAGCCACCACGGCTGACCTCTGGGGAGTGGAAGGGTCCTCCCACTGACTTCAGGATACGGGGGCAGGTTTGTGGGCACATAATAAGCCCAACCTTGGACATACTCAATTTTAAATGGCTGTAAGATATCTGACGCATCAAATGCTTTTATTTTTTTGTTTTGTTTTTCAAGAAACTGAAAGAGCACGTCCTGAACACTTGAGTATAGCTGTTTAAGTCACGAAGTTACAAACATGATAGATTTCACTCATGGGGATGGATTTTATTTTAATCAGGATCTTACTTATGGAAGCTAAATTGAATATACAGCCCAGTTTAAAGGGGAAAAAATGCAACCAATTACAATAAACACTCTATCTCCCTCTTTCTCCAGCATATTCCCTTACTAAAAAACAGAACAAAACTTGAAAAGTTTCCAAAGGAAGCAGGTGCACACAGTGTCCTTGCTCTCAGGGCTTCACACCGGCACTTGAAGTGTTTAGACTACATTCTCTCAATGAGCCAGCCACGTGGAACTCCATGCCGGGACTCTGGATTCCTCTGGGCCAGTGAAATATGACACAAATCAGAGGGTTGGCTCTCAATTTGATGGTGTTGAACTTTGGTTTCAACCAATAATTGCTTTAAAGAAACACACAGTCCCTAGTTATCTTAATGAATCATCCCATCCTTGATATAAAAATTCATCACGCATATTTAGCCTAATCTTTTTACTGAAATTCATTAAGCTGTTTATTTTTCCTGAAATGAAACACAGAAGGCACACACAAAACTCCATCTTTGTCTCATATTATTTCATAAGGTGATCTGTTGGGCCCTCAGATCTGGCAAGAGTCTCTGAACGACATATCTCTCCAAACATCTATTCATTTTGCAAATATGTACAAGTGAAAAAGTAATCCATAAGAAATTCCTGAAAGTATATCGTGCCTTCTCTTTAAAAAGATTTGAAAACTCTACAAGGAAAATGTTGTCTAATCACTGTTAACCCAGCTCCCACTGATACAGTTTTGCTTAAAAAAATAGCATCTTGTCATAAGAAAAAAAAATTCCAAAATAAAGGACATAGTGAACCGAAAAAGAAAACCATTGCTGATGTGCTGTGGGCAGAGACGAAGAGGAGAAAAACACGGTATTGACAAAGTTTTATTATTTCTCCAAAGTTCAGGACAACAAAAGAGGGAGGAACAGACAGCATCTATTCTGGTACAGCTGAGGTTTTATTCATTACACTCTTCTTAGTCCATCGTGCAGCATCAACACTTCCTGTGTGGAAAGTATATCCTCCTCCTAACATCTCTGATGCCCTGGTCTGGGTCTCCGCAAGCAGATCCTGAGTGTCTGCAGAGCACAGAGAGGTCGTGCCAGACAAAGCTTCAGACCAGACACATTCCATGTCAGAAGACTTATTTACTTCTGATACGGCACAGGAGCTTTTGCAAAATGACACTATTAATTACATTTTCTGAAGATTAATTGAGTCATTCTTGTCTTCTGTATAAAATGTAATCATCAATAAATAAAAGCAGATGACATTACAGCATGTGAGAAAATAAGTAGCTAGTTTCCCAAGAATAAAAAGTGTTACAGCTATAATCCAATGTGTTATTTTCAATAATAATTGTGCCGTCTCCAACTGAAGGATTTTATAGTTGGGCTGCGTGACCTGAGGTTCTCGTCTGGAGCAGTAAGAGTCTCCTTTAAGGAGAATGATGCTGCTGGGGATTAAGAACGTTGGGTGGGAACAAGGAGCCATATTGACTTCTCCAGGCCCAATATGGACATCTTCTCCACTACCCACGCACCAGGCTTGGAGGACCCTCAAAGTCTCCGTCTAGGGTCTCCCTGTGCTTGAGAGAATGATGCCCAATGGAAAGAGGCCCAGGGTGGGTGTTTCTTAAGGTGCATTCAGAGGCTTTATCGATATGACTGCAGAAAGATGAACTGAAAACTGGGCAAAACATGGAAAGCAATAGCTGTCAAATACATAACTGAGAGCAAAAACCTTAAATGTCTGTGATGTCTGCTCGGGCCCCTGACAAGCCAGCTCTAGTGCCAGTGCCGCTGTTGACATGGGATCGACTGCTACCGCATCGTTCTCTTAAAATGTGTGCAGTGTCCACTCGCTTATTACAATGCCAGTATTTGCATTTTCCCTTCTAGTTTTTTTCTACTTTGAGGGTACTACTTAATTCTCATTTGAAATTTTAACTTTCTGATTATATCCCTAACATGGCGGTTGGGTCCAATACCCTGATAGTACTCAAAATAGAGTTCTTCCTATCTTCAAAGAATTTTGTGATTGTTGATCGAGGATCTTACACCCCTGTGAAATGTGTACAGTGCTATTGGGTTGATTTTGTTTGTTTGCTAACTGACTCCTTTTTCTCTTGTTATTTCATCCATTATTTGTCCCAGCTGCACAGTATCTATTTCGAGGATATAATGTGGTTTAATATAACTTGAACAGCACAATTTCTTTTCATTTTTATAATTTTATAAAAAGTCTTACACCACATTAATGACTTTCAAGTTGTGTTAGTATCAAAAATTCCAAAGTCTCTCCAAACAATTCTCACAAATGCGACTGAGAGCACCTAACTGAAAAAGATTGATTGGAGGGATCCCGGCATCTGAAGTTTTGGGTGAGCTCCCGCCAGAGCTGAGTGGAGCTCGCCTTTGACTGAGGTGTGTAGAGACCATTTCCCGTACTCACAGCATCTGTTATGTTGAAACTTCATGTCAGTCTATCCCTCGACTGCCTTCTACTTCACCCGAATCTAAAGGACCCAATATGACACCTGCCTATCAAACCAGTGTGAGATTTGCTTTTGTTTCACCCAGAGGAGGAGGCACAGTGTCTGCAGAGCATGTACTCCATCTCAGGAGCAGGAGAGGGAGAGGAAGGGGTGGGAGGAGGCAGATGCCCGGGAGGCAGGGATGCGTCCTGGGCTTGGCCTGTCTCCTTGACGTAAATGTTGGGGAATGCTTGTGTACCCTCCAAACCCCCCTGCATAGCAGGGGCCATCAAGGGCTGTAGTAAGGACACTAGGTGACCTATTACAGTGGTCCATTTAATCTAATATTGCAGCATCCAGCGCATCAGACGACGCCCTTGTCGTCCCCCTGGCCGATGGCCAAGCCATCACTCAGAGGCTGTCCCTACCGGCCGTGGCCACACGATGACTTGCAGCTCTGGGCTGATTTCCATATGTGCGGGAGAGGGTGGGGTGGCACACTGCTGATTGAGAATTTCGCAGCATTCTGCTGCATATTGTGAGGACACGCAAGGATTAAGCACAATTGAGGGGCCCTGGCACAGGCAGGGATGAGCTCATTTGGGCTGGTGAGAGGTGATTAATGTTTCAAATTTGGGTCTGTGTGGAGGCCATTGTAAATATATTTGTCTCGCGGCTGCACTGTTGCAGTGGTGGGTGGGATTTTTCACCCCAAATATCTAAATCCTCACGTGTAAGTCACCACACGCAGAGATTTCTTTGAGAATTAAAGGGGAAATATGCAGACTTTCTCTGACACACGTGAACGTGTGGAGGAATTTTCTAAACCTCCTCTTGGGGATGGTGTCCATAGCAACAGAAGGCTCTTCGGTGAAGGAATTCTCAATTAGCACTAAATACTCAGATGCTGGGTATCATATTTCCATGCACAGAGTATTCATTTTTACAGGGATTTTAAGGTATTCTTTACTTTATGAGATTATATGACATTAATATAATTTACTTTTAAACTGCTTATATTTATCATGCACAGGACTTTCATACTGACTGATATTCAACTGGAAAACAATCTTAGGTATTATAACAATGTATGGACTGCAGTCAGATGCAGTTCAGG
Organism: Tapirus indicus; assembly: GCA_031878705.1. Classification (NCBI taxonomy): domain Eukaryota; kingdom Metazoa; phylum Chordata; class Mammalia; order Perissodactyla; family Tapiridae; genus Tapirus; species Tapirus indicus. Next base: position 1,795,613 of record CM062923.1, on the reverse strand, counting down.
GACACGAGCTCCTACTGAGATGCAAGAAATCTGGGCTCTATTGTGACCCTGAACAATTGGCTTAACCTACCAGGGCTCAATGCTGTAGGGTTGAATTAATTAGATTTCTATAGTGTGCTGATATGAATATGTATATATATTCCCAGGATACATTGTGTGAAGAGTGCAAACAGAACAGTGTGTAGCAGACTACCATTTCTGTGATGAAAAGGAGAGAATGAGAATCTTTTCTGTTTGAATGTGCCAAGAATCTCTGGGAAGATCTGTGAGAAACCAGGAATGTTTACATAAGTAGGAGGACTGAGAATTAGGCAGATGAGAGATTAGAAAGGGCAGAAAACTTTTCATAATAGATCCCTATATACTGTCTGGTTTTAAATCATATAAACAACCTACCCATAAAAATTTAATTTAAAAAGAAAATAGAGATCTGTTTCGTCGGTAGCTCTCCAACTAATGAGTAAATTCTAATTCTTCTGACAGTTCTGAGGTGTTATTCAAGCACTTATTGGTCACCATCTCTGCGCACAGCCCCTGGCCAGGATCTTGCACAAACAAGTACGATTTCTTCTAAGGAAGGTTGAGGAGGCTACAGCAAGCATAAAGATAACCATAAACAAGCCCACACGTGGTGGTATGAGTACGGGCCTGTGGGGATTAGATGAAATAAAATGACAGCCACTGTAGGGGATTAGGAAGTTTTCCTAGCTACGTGATCTGGGAAAGGGCACACCCGCAGGATGAAGAATGTGTGCTTAATTTGTCTGGCAATCAGGAACCGCTGAAGTGTTTGGAATGGAGAAACCTAATCACAGATCCTGCTTTGCGAGAAAGGTTATGACTGGTGATCCCTCTCACATAAAATAATGCAGTAAAGCTGCCATTTTACAATGTATAGGACAGATGCCGTTCCAAGCACAGTCTATGAAGTACTTTAAATGCATTACCTCTTTTAATCCCTAAACAACTCTATCAGTGAATGGATGGGTGGTTGGGAGGATGGATGGATGGATGGATTTAATGCCTGGGATAACACAATTATTTTATTATTAAAATTTCATTTTACATATACTAAAAACGGGGTTCAGAGGGACTATACAACTAGCATGTGGTCACATGACTAGCACACAGCAGAGGAGGACTGGGCCCTTGTCACCAAAGCTTCTACACCTAACCACTTGGAGATTGCATGCTCGTCTCTCACCCTGGCAATGGATGGGAGAGAACATCAACTATGTATAAGTGTTTTTTTAAACATTTGATATGGAACGCACTTTTTCTCAAGGTCTATCTAGAGACATATACAAATGTATAAAAATATCAATGAAATTTAATCAGGAATTATTTTAAGATTATAACGATTCCATATCCAACTCGATTGAAGGGCAATAGATAATGCTGCCAGGCACCCGGTCTGAAGGTGTGGAATCCTTGCCCCATCTGATCCAGAGGTGTCTGCTTACTTGGGCAGGAAGGACTCCGTGCTCCAGGTGGCCTGGGTTCTGAATATTGTTTTATGTTAAGTCTATGTGCTGTTGTACTTAAGTTTCTTTTCTTTATTATCAAAAGTGTGGCAAATATGTTATTAAATTAGGTCAACATTTAATCTAGTCTTAGATTCGATGTGGAGAAACAAGGCAATATTTCATTTGTACTTCCCTGGTATGAGCTTTGATCTAGGACTTTAAGATTACTGAGTATGGATTGATTGAGAAGAAGCAAGAGAAAATGCCAAGGACGGAAATGGTGTCAGTGGAGGTGAGATAATCAGAACCAACCATATCTGGAAGTAGAGAACTAAATCAAAAATGTGAATTCAATTGTCTCTTTTGTGTATGTGTAAATATTACAATTTTTTTCTAAAATGTATCTTAATTTTTATTTTGAGCTCCCATCCTGCTGGGCTGCTTCTTTTTCTCAAGATTTCTCTCTACGTTCTCAGGGCTCACATAGTACTGACGTGTATGCGGGCGGCAGTGAGTGGGGAGGAGAGATCCCTCTGGTCCTCGATGTCAGTGGCCAAAACACCCAGGAATCAGTGAGCTGCCCGTCGTCCTTGGACTATGTCCACTGTTATCGGCCCGGGCAGCCTCCATGGAGGGTCCTTGTTTGGGGTGATTTCTCCCAGACTGGTCTCTGCAGTGAATGCTTCCCTGTTCTCATAAACTGTTCCTGTCTCTTCCCTGAGACAAAAGCACAGAGAAGCCTAGTCTTCTGGGCGTCTCCAGCCTCCGGCTGATGGTGAGATCAGGTCCAGGTCAGGATGGAGAAGGTCTTTGGATCCTAGACCTGCTCAGTAGATACTGCTCTTCCTTATTGATCTTAGGTCTTTCCAGTTTCCTTAGGCTCCAAGACTCCTCTACGCAAATAGACAAACCTGCCCACTCAGAGTTCCAGTAAGAAAATAAAATGGAATAATTTAAATAAATAAATGAAGATTCCTAGTCTCACTGAGATTCTGTGTAGATATTAATACTCACCACTTTAGCTGCGTGACTGTAAGTGGGTGACCTGCAGTGGAGGTGCCCTTTGACACTGGCGAGCTTGGGTTAGTTGGACACACGGCTATGCTATTTTCACTCCTTGTTGGGATATTTTAATCAGTGCTTACAAGGAAACAAAATGGATTTTGGTGAGTAAGTATCTGCACTCCACCTTCTCACCACACTAAACAGCAATGAGCTCTTAAGCCTAGACGGAAATAAGGGCTGTGATAACATGCCCCTGCGGAGAGTGCTCCGAGAGCAGTGGTGGACTTACTGTAGGAGAAGCCGGTTTTTCTTTGCACTAATTCCCCAAATGAGATTCTGTTTGGAGATCCGTTTGCATTGAACTTTTCCAAGGCTTTTTATATTAGTCGATGAATTCCTAATTTCTTATCATCCCTACTATTTTTTTTTTCAAAATGAGAAAAAAAAAAAGGGTCCAAAATTGAAGTGTAAAATCCTTCAGCACTGAAAGCAAAATGTTCAGCTTTATTTTGGTGTAAGCGGAGATGATTGCCTGAGAAACAGGTTGAATCTATGACACACGGGGAAGGTCGTGTGAGTCTGAGAGAACCAGCAGGTGTGTAAGCCAGGTAGCAACAGTCCCTTAAACACGGGAGTGATCATTTCAGCCGAAGAACCGCGGTGTTGACAAAACACAGTGAACAAAGCCAGTAGGTTCTACACCTTCAGAAAAAGCCGGAGGCTCTTCTGCGTCTGTCCTTGTTTCCAGGTGGCTGAGACTCCCCTCGGCTGCCTAGTGCTGCCCTGGTCCCCGCTGACTGTTTGCTGTCTGCGGACCCAGAGCCTGTCTCAGGCTCTCCCCACGCCTCTCGGGAAGTGCTGGGGTGAACTTTCCAGCAGGTTCCAGCTCGTGGTGCCATCACCGTGGACCCTGCACCTTTCTTTAGAAGCTACTGGTGCCACTTAATTTCACCACAGCGTGGAGGCGCCAACAGAGAATGTGTACAAACCCTTGTGCTCCTGAATGGCTGTGCATCCTAACCACAACAGAGCGGACTGGCAGGTCAAGGCTTGGTCTGGGGTCTTTTTGTTTTGTTTGTTTTACTAAGACCATCACATGTTCACTGCCGGGTCAGGCGATGCTCTGTTGCGAGCGCTTCCCTGGGCTTTGTAGTGTGGTTAGCAGAATTCCTGGCCTCCGCCCTCTAGACCCCAGGAGCATTGCACCCTCCTCCCTGCTTGTGACACCAAAAGTGTGTCTAGATGCTGCCAAATGTTCCCAGAGGCACGATTGCCTACTGGTCTAGGATATGGCAAAACTCACAGCTCGAGATGGCCAAGTACAATTATTTGAACTCTGCCTTGATCGTGGGACACATACGTTAAGTCTGGCATTGTGTGACTGGAGACTGCTGAACATGAGTTTAACCTCCATATCACATTCTTTTATGTTCAAACTCTTTAAAAAGCATAAAATACCGGTATTGTTAAAAAGACGATGTCTGTCTCCTGAATGATAACTTATAGAGGCCACGAGAAAAGGAGGCTGATGGGTATCCTTCACTGGTAGTTTATTGAGTAGAATATTCTCTGCACCCGGTAAGCACCAGGGAGACCGAGCTACTGTGAAGGCAGGAAACCTGCATTCACATCCTCCGAGTCTGCACAACTGCAGGCAGGTCACATGAGTACGCAAATGCGAAGTCCACCGTGCACGCTCTCCCCACCTCCTCGGATCATCATGAGGATGCGTGTCCATTGTGCCAACTCTCTGTCACCTCTAGGGCTGTGTACGAATAGTCATTGTGCATTTGTATTACTCTTACTAATCCTGCACGTGGTCTTGACAAGAAGACGCATGAGCATGGTACCTGTTCTCAAGAAGCCTGTGGTCTAGAGGAGAAGACGAAATGGTCACGTAAAGAGCAAGCGATAGGAGTTGAAAGATCCAAGGTGACAATGGAAAAGCTTCTAAACACATGACTGAGGGCTGGGCGAGGTGTGTGGGAAGGACGCCATGGGCTCCAGGGGCTGCAGAAGGCTTTTTATAGCCAGAGACACAGGAGGCTTGGAAGATCTATTTAAATAAGACTTTCACAAACAGTTGTCCTGCTAGGTGGAAGTTACTGTGCACAAGAGAGCTACCCTCCCCGATCTTTGCTTCAGAACACAGCAAGCCTTCTTCCTGGGGTGCCACAGAATGTGGGCGGTGGCTGGCCTAAGGCCTGGTCTCCTTGAAGGGGCCCATGTTCCCGGAGGCAGGCTGCCTCCTATCTCGGGGCCTCCTATGTGACTCTCGCTTTGCAGCCTCAAATTTACCATGGACAGTGAGGCACTGGGAAGCTCTGCACAAGTGGAATCTTCCCTTGATGTTTCAAGGACAACACCACACAACTAGCTAGTCTCCAAAAGGAAATGTTGAATAACAGGAATGACACCAAAATGGAAAAAAGTGCATGGGGAAGATGAGAGAAGACACTGTCAGGTGAGCAAGAACTGTTGAGTGAGCTATGACCCGGAAGAGGTTAGAAAAGACAAAGCCCAGTTAACCCAGGCTCACTTTGATGCATGAAGGAAGCAACCAAAGGGAGAAGGAGCAGGTTGGTGACACCAATTACAGAACCTCGTTGCAGTGGGAATACCTACGAAATAGAAGAGGAGCCACAGAAGGGAGGACACGAGGCTCACAGCGATGGGAAGGAGGGGACGGGAGGACCAGTGCTCACTGTGGTGCAGGGGGATGAGATACACAGCAGGACAAGAGGTGAAGAACCGTGAGCCTGGGGACGTGCAGACAAGAGAGACGAGGCTGAGAGGAAAGAGTGAATCTGTAGCCCTTTCTACCACTGGGGGTGGCCATCCCTATCGCTCGGCCTGCAAAGACAGCCCTTCACCTTGGTGCTCCCGCACCAATCCCACGGGGCCCCAGATGATGTGGGGAGATGACTGTAAAAGGAAAAAGTCCCCAAGAAAATTAACAGTGCAGACTTGTGTTCAAGAAGCGAATCAGCACCTCTACTGAGGCCAGTGGTCTCTCACTGGAGATCCTTGCCCGGCACACAGTAGGTCCTCATGAATGTTGACCAAGGGAAGAAATCATTCCCAACTGCACCCACATCTGCAGTTCAGACCCATCTGTAGAAGGGAGTGAAAATGGACTGAATAGGGACAGCTCGCCAGCATGGCACGCTGCAGCAGTCACAGCCAAGCCTGGTCAGCACACATCCTTTCTTATTTAGGACCAAGCACTTATTTTACAAATTCTTAAAATAGTTTTGAAAAGCCAACCTTGCCTAACTTGCGTGAGATTTTTGCTTTAATTAAAAGAGACCTTCAGTTTGCTCAAAAGCGATGGCCACACCCTCGGGCACCACCGATGAACCTGCGGCACCAACTTCAGAAACCTGACCATGGGGACACCAACCCCAGAGCCTCACCCTCCCTGTTTATACGTGGCCCCTAATCCTTCTCCAATGATGAGAAAATTTCCCAAAGAAAGTAGAAGGGAAGGATAGTAATACCACAAGAGCTCTTAAAAATGTGTACTTTAATGCTTTTGGTTTCACTTGGCATTGCAAAAACCTATCTTCAAAAAAAAGGAAAAAAAGAAAAATCTGGTATGCTCAGCACTCTAACACCTGCACATAGGAGTAAACAGTAATGCACAAGGAACAAGCAGAGAAACAGGAAGCAGGATAACTGTGGGACCCCTCCTCAAGGAGCCGCAGGACATTACTTACAAGTCCCAGTCATATAGGACAGTGGGGGTCACCGGGATGACATAATTCATCCTTCAACCAGGAGGGCATTGGGGCTTGTGAAGTCAAGGACAGTTCGTCCTAAAAAGTGCTGCTTGGCTTCTTGTAAAGCATAATACACTGATTTTGTTCTGAGAATGCCGTGGCCTGTGTGAGGTAGACAGGGGCGTCAGAACAGAGCAACATTAGAGCTGGGGGCAGGAGTAGACACGTGTGTTCACGGGTATTTGCTGAACAGAACACCAAGACACAGAGGGGAAGACCCTGGATCTACAACAAACCAGAAAAGGATCTTCAGAAGCAGAAGGTCGAAGAAACTCCTCAAGCCCTTCGTCTGAGGTGCCGTCTGCAGAGCGTACGAAACGAAGGACCTGGGTCTGGGAGCCTGCGTTCCTTCTGAGCCCTGGACCATGCAGAAGGCAGGGAGCTGCTCAGACTCAGTTAAGAAGATCTGAACACCTACTAGAAGGCTATCGTGATTGTTGAATGACTGTATGTACGAAATATTCTGTTTTACGAATTGTGAAATGCCATACGAATGTCCATTAAATTGATAAGACAGAAGGGCAGAGTAAGATATGCAGGAGAAATGGAGTGGAGTGACAGTTTTTGGCTTCTTTCTCTTATTAGATTTACTCTGCATGTTTTTTTAGCCATTTGCTTTATTCTCTCACTCATTGGTGTAAATAACTACAGTGTACGAGGGTAAAATTTGTGTTATTTAAAATAATACAGTCATGCATCACTTAACAACAGGGACGCATTTGAGAAATGCGTCATTAGGTGATTTTTGTCACTGCGTGAACATCACAGAGTGCACTTACACAAACCTAGATGGTGTAGCCTACCACACACCTGGGCTCTATGGTACTAATCTTATGGGACCACTGTTGTGTACGTGGTCCACGTTTGACTGAAACATCATTATATGGCTCATGAGTGTAATGCTTAAAATAATAAACTTACACATTTTAATTTCCAGTCTAAATGGATACACCTTACTATGCAGAATGGTGTTAAAGTCTCAGTCGTTTGACTGAGTGCTCTGTTGACACATATGCTATATTATTCACGTACTTTTAGTGCACGTGTTGCTATTGTAGCATGTTTGCCTTCCTAAACAATACGCAGTGATGCCTGACATCCTGGGCATTTCAATTTCTCTTAATTTTAAGATTTCATTATCAAGACAGAGAAGTCTTATAAGCAAACAGGACCCTGAGAAACAAGATCATGGTGACCTATTCCTTCATTTTTCTAAGAAACCTGAATGAGGGCCAAACAGAAACAATAACAATTACTTATGCAATTTTTATGTTCAGAAATTCTAGTCGTCAATTTGGATTCCACTCATTTCTCTCTGGGACAAGCCCACCTGTGTAGAAGCTCAGGAAAAAAGAAAAACTTTCTTTCTGAAAGAAAAAGAGAGAAATCATGAATCAGGAGACTAAGAAGGAGAAGTTCTGAGAGAATGGGGTAGAGTTGCCCTGGAGGAAGAGACGGAGTGAGGTGCATATGGGCTAATGCAAAATCCCACGACGCCTGCTATGTGGGCTCCAGTCAGGACATCATGCAGTGGGACTTTGTGGATCAAATTCAATCCCACGAGCACTGACTGAGGCCTCATCATGTTCCAGGCACTGAATGACGCGCTGGGGATACGATTATGAAGAAGACTTATTCTGTCTGGGACTTTGAGAAATGCGTGGGGCTAAAACTAAAAGCATAAATAATTATTGTAAAAGGTAGACCGTGACGAGTGGTCTGTGAGAAGCACAGAGCAAAGCCGCATGAATCCACAGCAAGGAGAAATCGCCACGAATTGGAGGAGGGAATTCACATGGACTTGATGTAGTGGGTGGCAGGTTGTATTTGAGGCAGCTCTTAAAGACGAATAGGAGTTCAAGATTTGGAGAAACAGAAGGGGGCATTTCAAGTCACTGGAAAAACACGAGCAAACCCACGAGACAGAAACGTCAATACCAAACTGAGAAAGTTGTGCTCAATTCCTTAGACAGAAGGAGATCCTTTCTGAGCAGTAGAGTGACATAATCAGAGCAGTTTTAAGAGGCTGAATCTGATAATGGTGTGTAGGACGGAATGAACAGGAAGGATGGTTCTCTTACAATAGTCTAAAACTGGGGGCCTGGAGAAGGTGAGAAGCTGTACAGATAAGAGGCACTGCCCAAGGTGGCCGAGGTGGGGCCTGGGTGCAAACAGAAGCCTGCTGACCACCAAGAGGCCTGGTGACCAACCACAGCTTTGGTGGAGCTCTTCAGAGAGGTGGCAGGGTAAGGAGGAGCAGGTTTGAGGGCCGCTCCCGTGGGCGCGTGTGTAACTGATGAGAACCAATGTCTGCTCCTCTAGCACTCATGCTAGGGTAGAATATAGATTGTTATTTTACTGATTATTTTCTCTCACAATTAAATCTGTGTATTCATTGTCTATTGCTGTGTAACAAATTACACCAATATTTAGTGGCTTAAGGAACAGTCATATATTATCTCACAATGTCTGCGGGTTTGAAATGCAGGCATGGCTTGGCTGGATCCTCTGCGTCAGGGTCTCTCCCAGGTAGCAGATGGTGTCAGAGGTGATGGACAGAGGCCTCAGCTCCTCGCTGGCTGCTGGCTGAAGGCCGGCCTCTGTCCTTGCCCAGTGGCCCCATCAGCACAAGCATGCAGGGAGAGACAGGGTGATCACCAACAAGGTGGAATTCGTAGTGTTTTGTGGCCTAATCTGTAAAGGGACATGCCATAGCTTTTTGTCATACTCTGTTCCTTATAAGCAAGCCATTAGGTCTGGTTACACCAAGAGAAGGGCATTCCACGTGGCATGAACACCTGGAGGAGGGGGACATCTGGAGCCAGGCAGGATGGATGCCTGCCACCTTCTTTGAGGGCAGGACCTGAGTTTTCTGTCCCTCTTTAGTCCTTTCAATCTCTAAGACAACACCCTGTGTATAGCAGGTACCAGCACATAGCTTCTTTGTTGATTGGTCTACCTCCCCCGGACACGCTTGTTCCCCATTTTTCCGACCCCTGGCACAAATGCTGACCTTTTTCCTTTCTGATCAATCCCGTCCTCCTCCACAGTGTCCAGTCTTTCACCCCTTTTCCTCGCTGCTGCACTCTGCACAATGTTAAGAGTCCAGATCCTGGGTCCACCAGCTTCCTGTGGAGACTGCCTGCCTGAGGGAAAGGTGGCTGGCAGCTGCGGTGGTGGGTAGCATTAAAGCCAGTTTGATGTAGTTAATTCAGCTACTTCAGATAGCGCCACGGAAGAGGCCCTTTGCCGAGGCTGCCAGTGTCTGCCCCACCAGAAAGAGGCGATGGCAGAGACGTCAGGTCACCACCGGTCTTTGCAGTTCCCTCACACGTACGGGGCATCCCGCTGCCAGCAGTATTGCAGATCAGGACATTTGGTTGGCAACACTCGTCAATCAACCGCTTGCTAATCAGGGCAAAGCTGAGTGAGGATCGGCATCCACGAGCATCACAGCCTGAACGGTTTGGGGAAGCGGCAGCAGTTGGTATGGCAGATACTTCTTCAGCGCGGAAGTATTCCAGATGGTTAGAGTGCGTTGTCTGAAATCGCAGGAAGACACCTTCCACGTTATCCCTAAAGCAATAATGGGTCATTGTAGGGAGCAAGCTCACAGTGCGTGTGTCCCGTCCAGAACTCTGAATTCCTGTGATGACTCACTTTTGTGGGCCGTGCTGAGCAATTACACCCTCTCTGAGACGGTTCGGGATCAGACCAGCGAGCTGCATCCTGGTTGGCAGGAGGGCCAGGGCTGGCCTACAGGTGCTGCTGCAGCTTCCTCCTGACGCTCTTTTGCCCCAGGCAGGGATGGGGTCTTGAGGAGAAAACTGCTCAGGGAGGTGGGCTACAGAGTTTGTGCTGTGCAGCGTGTCTGAAAGCCACTGATTTTATTCCCAGTCAGAAAATGGACTTTCCTTTCCATCTGGAGGAACCTCGGACAGGTTTTCTGAAAGGTTAAAAAAAATCTGTCCCCAGTGTAAACTTGTCATATGTGAACAGCATTATGATAAAATAACAGTGAATTATTTCTGGAACTCTGGCCCCTCACAAACGTGACTATTGATTTTTAAGTTCCAATAAAACCTTTTCACATGAAATCCTATTAATATAAATGTTATGATGTTATTTGCTACATTTGTGGGAAATTTTTCTTCCTCTTCTGTGATTAATTGTAAAAAAATTTCTGAGCTGTTTCTAAAAAGAAGCAAACATTCTTGACTAATGGCAGTGGAACACTGGTCAGAATTTCTGATGTGTGGTCTTGCTTTAACCAGAAATGTGATGACTGACATAGTTATCCAAAACATCATTATCTGCTGATATAAAATTTGAAGAATGGGGGCCAGCCCGGTGGCATGGCAGTTAAGTTCGCACGCTCTGCTTTGGCTGCCCGGGGTTCGCAGGTTCAGATCCCAGGCGCAGACCGATGCACCGCTTGTCAAGTCATGCTGTGGCGGTGTCCCATATAAAGTAGAGGAAGATGGGCATGGATATTAGCCCAGGGCCAGTCTTCCTCAGCAAAAAGAGGAGGATTGGCAACGGATGTTAGCTCAGTGCTGGTCTTCCTCACACACACACACACACAAAAATTGAAGAAATGATGTTTTTTAAATGAACTTTTAAAAGATTGACAAATGAATTTGACTTAACCCTTATGTTCCTGGAGATCTTCATAACGCAGACATCGCTTGGTTCAATCCAGCATCGACGCTTCTTCTGAGAGACAGAGCACCTGAATCAAGTCTGTGGATCGCAGTTTCTTCATTTGGAAAACAGCCCAGGCGTTTACTGAGCATTTATGTAATGCTATACTGTGCTGTACGTGTGTGTGTGTGGGTGTAAGAGAGGGAGAGGAAGGCACGGTGTTGACGGTATTAGATCCTTACAACTTGCCGATTAATAGATGCCATTACCCTTTCTAATCATCAGCCCTATTTTACGTATCCAAGCATATGGGATCTGAGAAACACGTCCAAGCATCTGGGACCAGACTTTTGGTTCCTGAATCTTTTCCAGAGATCTTTCCAAATGAAGCCATACAGAGCTCGATAAATGTTTATAAACAGTTGAAAGCCTGGGTGAACGAAGGAGTAAATGTACAAATGGTTAGCAGGAAGTGATGGAATGGTATACAATAATTTAATTCAAAACACATAAGAGTCACTTGGCCCTAAGGTGCCACCGTGCTGAGCCCACTGGTAGTTGTATCAACACCATCGAGGAAGCAATTTGGTCATTGCAGAGGTTTCTCTGAGGGGCAATTGGCAGAGTTGGGAGGTAGGGGTCGAGAACTGTTCCCCACTCCTGGAGCATTTTTAGGGCCACTGATGAATTTTAGAAACTAAAACTGAAGATGCCACTGACAGGAGAAAGAGTCCACTTTATCCCCTGCTCTCTCTACAGTGGAAACCCATAGTTTTTATGCCTGTATTGAGAATTATTCCACATATTAAAAAATTCACACATTAAGAGTATAGAATTCAATGATTTTTAGTATATCCATAGGGCTGTGAGACTATCACCATAATCTAATGTTAGAACTTTTTAACTCTCCAAAAAGAAACCCCATACTCAGCAGTTGCTCCCCCTCCTTTTTCCCCCAGTCCTTAGTAACACTAGTCTACTTTCAGTCTCTACAGGATAGCCTATTTTGGACATTTCACATAAATGGATAATATATAAATATGAGTGTTTTTGTGACTGGCTTTTTTCAGTTACCATAGTTTCCAAGGTTCACCCATGGTCTAACATATATCATAGCTTCATTCCTTTTTATGGATGAATAGTATTCCATTGTATTCCATGCATACACCACAATTCATTTATGCCTTCATCAGTGAATGGAAATTTAAGTTCTTCCCATATTTTGGCTATTATGAATAATACTTCTATGAACTTATATGAAGAAGGTCTTGTGTGGATATGTTTTCATTTCTCTTGGATAGAAGTGAAATTGCTGTGTTGTATGTTAATTCTATGTTTAGCAATTTTAGGAACTGCCAAGTCTTAACCAAAGTAGCTGCGATATTTTCCATCCCCACCTTAAATGCGTGAGGGTTCCGATTTCGCCACATCCTTGCCATCATTTGTTATTTTCCATTTTTTTTAACAATAGCCATCCTAATGGGTGTGAACCGCTATCTCATTGTGGTTTTGATTTATATTTCTTTGATGACAAATGACGTCCATCATCTTTTCATGTGATTATGGCCATTTGTCTATCTTATTTGGAGAAATGTCAATTCAAATGTTTTGCTCATTTTTAAATTGGGTTGTCTTTTTATTTTTACATGAAAGAATTATTTTCATATTCTGAAAACAAGTCCCTTGTCTGATGTATGATTTGCAAATATTTTTTCCCACTCTTCATGTTAACATTTTCACTTTCTTGATGGCGTCCTTTGTCACACAAAAGTTTTTAATTTGTGTGTGTGTGCATGATGAAAATTAACCCTGAGCTAACAGCTGTTGCCAATCCTCCTCTTTTTCCAGGAAGATTGGCCCTGGGCTAACATCCGTGTCCATCTTCCTCTACATTATACATGGGATTCCAGCCACAGAATGGCTTGATAAGCAGTGCATAGGTCCGTGCCCAGGATCCAAACCCACAAACCCCAGGCCACCAAAGCAGAATGCTGGAACTTAACCACTACACCACTGGACTGGCCCCCAAAGTTTCTAATTTTGATGAAGTTCAACTTATGTATTTTTTTTGCTTGTGTTTTTGGTGTTGTATTTAAGATACTATTGCCCGAACCCAAGGTCACAAAGATTTGCTTATATGTTTTCTTCTAGGAGTTTTTACGCTTTTAACTCCTACATTTAGAGCTGTGATCCATTTTGAGTTCATTTTGTATGTGGTGTGATGTAAGAGTCTAACTTCATTCTCTGGCATATGGATATCCAGTTGTTCTGGCACCATTTGTTGAAAAGACTATTCTTTCCCCATTAAATAGTTCTGGCACCCTTGTCAAAAATAAATTGACTATGAGCACGCCTGGTGGCGTAGTGGTTAAGTTCGTGCGCTCTGCTTCTTCGGCCTGGGAGTCACACGTTTGGATGCCGGGCATGGACCTACGCACTGCTTGTCAGCCATGCTGTGGCGGCGTCCCATATGAAGCAGAGGAAGATGGGCACGATGTTAGCCCAGGGCCAGTCTTCCTCAGCAAAAAGAGGAGGATTGGCAATAGATGTTAGCTCAGGGCTAGTCTTCCTCACCAAAAAAAAAAAAAAATTAATAAATTGACCATAAATGTGATGGTTTATTTCTACATTCTCAACACTATTTCATTGATCTACATGTCCATCCTTAAGCCAGTACCGTATTGTCTTGGTCACTGCTTTAATTTTTTTTGTAGTAGGTATGGAAATCAGGGAATCTGATTCCTCCAACTCTGTTCATCCTTTTCAAGATTATCTTGCTTATTCTGGATCCTTGCATTTCCACATGAATTTTAGGATCAACCTAATAATTTCATTAAAAAAATGCAGTTGGGCTTTGATAGAGTCTGCACTGAATCTGTAGATCAATTTTGGGAGTATTACTATCTTAACAATCTTAAATCTTCTGATCCACGAACATGGGATGTCTTTCCATTTACTTAGATCTTTAATTTCTTAAAACAATATTTTGTAGTTTTTAGTGTACATATCCTGCCCTTCTTTTGTTAAATTCTGTACATTTTCTATACCCTGCATTATGTGGCCTCTGAGTTCTTTACTATCTTTTCCTTTAAGTTCTTGGGGTTTTTCTGTTTGTTTATTCATAGGTTTGTTTTTATGCCTGGCTTCCTAGATGTCACACCTGGTTAGTAGAAATTAGTGGTCAGACAAAGATGGCTCAGATTTTCCTAAATTCATTGTGTGAACATCTTTCATCCTTTGCCATGGGGATCCGTGTGAGAAGGCATGCCTTCAAGCTTCAGGCCTTTACCAAACAGCCTTAACTCTCACACCCTGCTTGTTGCCCAGAGATGGTTCATGCTGCCTTTCCTTTCCCACATCTTTCCTGGACACGCAAACAGCCTTATGCTTGCAAGTAGCCTTTTAGATCCCAGGAACACGTCAGAGCTTTCCAAAGTTCACTGTTATTGCCCAGTTCCCTAGAGTTTCTCTGGGATTTGCTTTTAAACCTCCAGCCAGGCTTCTGTTGGTCCACCTGAAATCACAGCCTTAGGCAGCCCAGTTGTTGCCAGCATCTGCTGTTGTTTGGGTAATGCCCTCAAGGTAGGCCTTCCCCACCACTACCCTCCAAGAATAGATTTCTTAGGGAACTGTGAGTTCAGACAAAATGTTGATTGTGCCCTTAGGATGGTGCTTTTAATGGAGCTCTAAAACCCATCAAATCTCTGTGAATTCAATGCTGCCAGCTTTTGGCTACTGTGCCACTGAGCTAGGAGGAGGAAGGGTGGGAACAGCCCCAAGTTAAAATGTCATAGATATCCACTACTTTACCAAAATTCCGTGGTTTCTCTTGGTTGACAATTTTCAGTTTATTCCCTGGCTTTGGTTAATTGCCATAGATCTGAAAAGGTTGATTTTATTGTTTTGCCAACCCATAGGTTTTTTAGTTCTCCAGGTTTTCATTATTTCTACAATGTAATTCATAATATAGTTCCAGCTGCCATTTGAATCATATGTGATTGAATAACACAATAAACATACTCAGCAAAGCTCTGTTCCTTCTTCCTCCTACAGTTCTCACAGTTTGAATCTCATACTTTAGTACCTGAGATTCTACACGGCCTTATATTTCTCTCAAGTTGTGATAGACTTCAGTCTTTACTCTCCCTACCTGACAGAACATTCCTCAAGAATCTGGTTCCCACCTTAAGATCTTCTCTCCCTTCTATAACCTCTGATACAGGTTTTTAACCTAAGAGAATAGTGGACCCCAGGGACTGTGAATTCACTGAAACTGTATGCACACACTGAGTGTATCGTATGTGTATACTATATTTTCACCCATCAAGAGAGACAGGCTTCATCAAATTTTCAGAAGGATGAATGACCCCCAAAAGGTTAAAATCCTCTGAAAGAACTTCTACCTTAGAAAAATATTTTTTTCTTTCTTTATAGTTCCTCTGTCCCAGAGTGGTCGATAAGTTTATGATCTTAAAAATAGCCTCCTACCCCTGGTCTCTACTTCCTCCACTCCTTCCTGTATGCTGATGTAGCTTCTACCACAAAACACTCCCTACACAGGACAGCAGATAAGTGTGTGGACTCTAGGGCCTAAGTGACCAGGTTTGATCATGGAAATGTTTCTGAATCTCACAGCACCTTAGTTTATTCATCTAAGGTTGGAATAGCGATCATAACTACTTCAATGGCGTTGTTATAAAGGTTAAATAAGATTGTGCCTGTCACAAAAGAAACTCTCAGTAAATGTTGTCTCTCATTATTATATCATTTCAGTACTCAGATCTCCGAATACCCCTCACAGCCTCCTGTTTGAGATCAAAATTTTTCAGACTTACTCCTCATGCTCCTTTTTAAATGAATGTTTCTTTTCCATCTAAATTAATTTCTATTTTTCTTCTGGATTCCAGTTTAGCTGTTTAATCTCATGGTCTTTTAAACTCAGATTTACCTCACTACCTTTGTTTAACAGATTTCTTCCAACTGGACTGACACCGTGTTTTTCTTTTACTTCTAACCATACTCCATACTCCCTGTGGGCTTCTCCAAGCCTTAACTGAAATTTTAGGTTGATATCTCTTTCTCTGGACTCATCTAGAACCCAGTCTTTCCCACTCATTAGTGATGCAGTTCTTTGGTGAAGACGTAAGCACGTCCACTGCTGCAGGAAGCTCAAGCTCACAGCGGCTGTGACTTCAGGCAGCTTATCAGGCTTGGCTGGAAATCTTCAGCAGAGTCTGTCATTCCTAGTGATCAAAACTGAATAGGTACAATTCAAAGGAAAGAATATCTGTGTGAAGCTAAAAATGAAACACTTGGCGTGTTTTTAAAAAATTGGTTATTAGCAAGGATTATTAACTGACCCAGGTTACAGAAGGTAGGAGAGATTTCTATCGTGGTTCTCAGAAAAGTTTTCCAATCACCCACTCAGAAAAGTTTTCCAATCACCCACAGGACAAGTGAAATTATTAAACAATTGGTGTATTCTATTTCTATTGCTCATGAGATTTTTCAACAGAATTCAGTTCAGTAAACATTCACTGAATGGTTTCTTTTCATTAAGCCTCTCCTTTGCTTGGAGGATATAAAGCGTCCATATTGTCAGGACTTGAATAGTCCTGTGGGTGAGATGAGTAATTCCAATAGAAGGTATGCACATGGTAAGTCATGTGGACAGAGCTGGGGGAGTGCAGAAGGGGGCCCTGCCCTCGGTCCATGAGGAACCAGGAGAGGGTGAGAGGAAGGCTTCACTGGAAACAGGGACATTGCAGATGGAAGAAAAATATCAGATAAGAACAAAGATGCACAACATGGAGGGTCAGGGGCTGCACCCAGGTCAGCATCACTTGCATGTACTGTCCAAGACAGGCCATGGCTGGAGGTAGAGGCTGGAGAAGTGACCTATGGTCTCATGGAGAAGTTTGGATGATGAGCCAAGGAGTGTGCATGGATTGACTGATTGATTGATTGATTGATTTTTGTAGTCAGTGGGAACCCAGTGAAGGAGTTTAAAAGAGGAGAAACGTGATTATGATTCTGATGGCTTTGTGGAGGAAAGCATTAAGAAGGGTAATACAGAAGGCAGGGTGAGAAATTAGGTGGCTTTTGCTCATCGAGTTGAGAGAAAATGAGAGCCTGGACTGAGGCAGGAGTGGTGGGAAGGGAGATGATGGGATGGTTTGAAGAAACATCAATTAGAGCAAGAGAGTGAAGAAGAAAGACTGTTCTATAACATCTCATGGGTTTGTCCTTTGCAGAACTGAGGGCGGGAAGAGGACCCTCAGTGGAAAGGACAATAGGACAATGGTTAGCTCAGAGCTGAACCTGGTGAATTCGAGGAATCTTGGAGACATTCCAGTAGATAATGTTAGATACTTGGATTCACAATATGAAATTCACTGTAGTTCTCAGGACACACTTGAGAATTGTCAGCACAGAGGGGGTAGGCAGAACCCTGAGAAGTGATGCTGTTGCCAAGGGAGAATGAGAAGAAAAGTTAATAAAGGCAACAAAACCTCAGAAAAGAACAGTTTTTAGGGGGCAGGAAAGAAGCAGAGCCCACCAAAGATGTAAAAAACGAGAAATCCACCAAGTCCTCTCATGGAAGCCAGCAGAGGGCAGAGTTCAAAAATGTGTCATTTGGATAATTGTGTTAATCTTCCAAGGGATGCTTGATGCAGACTTACTTCAAGGAAGATAGCAACTGATGATTCAACGTGGAACCCAAATGTGAAAATCTATATTTGCAGTCCTATATGTCCATCTTCCTGCCGCAAGTCTCCACCTACAAGTCCTAGATTTATCGCAAAATCAACCAGTACCAAACTGAAATCATATTCCTCTCGTAAGCTGCAACTCTCTGGCGTTTCTGATCCATGTAAATCTCCATCCTCGCTGCCTATGCCCAGTGTGTGGTCGCTGTTACCTCGTGCCTGGCTTGCTGCAGGAGCCTCCTAATTAGTCTGCCTTCCTCTGGACTTACCTGTCCCTATCAAGTCTTCAAATTCCAGCCAAAGAGAATGTTAAACAATGTATTATCTAGGTTTCCATACGTTAAAAATCTTACACAGTCTGACTTTCATTAGGACAAAATTCAAATACCTTCCTCTCCTCCTTTTTTGGCTTATTCCAACTTACTCCTTAGGTCTCAATGCAGGTGCTGCTTTTTATGGGAAGTCCTCCCTCACCCCCCAAAACTGAGAAATCCATCCTTCCAGTGTGAGCCCATAGCACCCGTGCCTCCCCATATTGTCACAGTATTTGTGATATTGTATGGCAATGACCCATTTAGTTGTCAGCATCACCCCCAGGACGGGATACTTACTGATGACAGGGCCAACCCCTGGTTTCCGTGTTTATCCCTATGCTTGTCCTGTAACAGAGCACTCCCCTATCTGCTGGATATTTGACTGAATTGGTGAATCAATGATGATTAAACATTATCCTAATCTAATTATTAATGGAGATCTGCACAGCAGTTTTATTAACCAGTAGCTCCTATTACTATATGCATTTTAAAGTAAAAGAGCTACATTTCTTTTAAAACCTTTCAGAAATTCAAATTGGCTTTCCCCCAATTAGTTGGGATTTGTGGGATTTTACTACATATTAACATTTTTATTTCCCTGGAATAAATCAGAAAGCCACTGGAGGATCAAGATTTATCTGTGCATTGCATTCTAAAGTACCACTCATTTTTTTTTTAATTTTAGCCTATATCTTCTTTTCCCACCCATATTATTATTAAAATCACTACTAGTATTAATCATTCCTAGTAGTATTAGTATCATTTCATACTTTCTAAAGTGTTTTCATCACTTTTTGTCTCATTTGATCTTCAAAATAATTCATTGGGAATGCAGATAAAGTATAATTACAGACACTTACCCCCCATGGATATTCAAATAGGTGTTAAATGACTTTTCCAAGCACACCAAATAAATAATCATGTAGATGGACCAACATACCTAGTGCTCATTCCATTCATGTTGCTTTTGTCTTTTTCTTAAAATGAATATTTACTTCATTGATTTCTTACTTTCAAGTTAATGAATTATTATAACTGATGTATGGCTGTCAATATCTTAGATTTGAGAGAGGTATTTCAGAATTTGTGCAGTGCATGGCATAGTTGATACAATAGATATCAAGTGAATAAGTGTCCAGCACAAATATAAGTCACAGTTCTTTATCTCACTCTCCAGGATAAAATGAATTGGGCCAACACCAAATCCCAAAAAGAGATTGCCAGAAAAGTAAGATATTTCAGCACCTAGACAGATTTCGCTTAGAATTTCTTCAGTGTCCTTTCAAACCTTCAGGCAGTTAATCCCCAATAAGACTGTCAGCTAACCGAGGAGCAGGACTGCACTTACTCAGTTCTGACTGAGTATCCCTACCAGGCACAGTGCCTCTGCACATGGAGGGGAGTCAAAAATGTGAAACAGTTAGACAGAGACATGGGTGGGCGGGTGGATGGGTGGATAGATAGATGGATGGATGAATGGATGGGTGGATAGGTAGACAAGTAAGTGGATGGATGGGTGGGTGGATGGATGAACAGACTGATGGGGAAATAAAAAGATAGATGGATTACCTTGAAGGGGAATATGAACTTCCCTTCTGGGAATAGTAGGTAAGAATGATGAATTTCCTGTTAAGGCCAATCTCTTGCTCGAATTAGCTATTCTCTACTTCTCTTGAAAGATAGTAGAGATGGAGCAGCAGCAAGTAAGAATAAGAGGGGTTTTAAATTCATAGAGGGGGATCTTTCCCTCCTACCACCAAGGAGAGGTGGTAATAGTTAAGTGACTATTACTCTCTCATTTTCTCTGTCTCTGTTGGTCTGTCTGTCTGTCTCTCTCTGTCTCTCTCTCACACACACACACACGCACACATATACCTCAAAATAGGCAAGAAGAGCACAGGTATCTACCTCCAAAACAAAAAACAATTTTAGTATTGGACCATAAAAGGCAAATCATAATCTCTAAGATGTGATGTATTTTGCCAATTTAGTAACATTTTAGGAGCATCTTCTTCCCACATGAAAATAACATTAGGAAAGAAGACAAGAAAACAAGAGCTTTCCGAGCTAGCATCAAAGTCAAAAATTGTTTCCCAAAAATTGTCTACCCTGTTTTCAACATTGGCTGAAACTTAAGCTTGGACATGTCCCAGGGGGTTCCCAGAAGAAAGAGGTTCCCTCAGAATATGTTGGAGTTTTTCCCTCTGTTCTTTAAGTTGATTAATTCCACAGAACCCTAGAAAACTTATCCATCCAATATCTACAGATTATTTTTTAAAGGCTATATATTTATTCATTGGGTTTTTCTTACAAACTGCATTTTGTTTGGGAGGTGAAATACTCAGAGCTCTGGCTTTGTCCAGCAACTTTGTAGACATGCTCTTTCTAGGGTTTCCAGGCCAGAGAACTGATTTGAAATCACTACCTAAAATATGTCTCAGATTAGAAACATCCTCTGGCTGAGCCATTCTTCTTGATAAATGCAATTCTTTGTCCAGTCTTCCATTGTTTTTATTCACACATTCTCCTCTTGTTGTCCACTCTCCATGCAGGTCTTCCTCTCACAGAGTGCAGATTTTGTCGGGAGAGGAAAGGTCTAAGTAGCCATAAATAACAAAGTAACCATTCTGGAGTTGCAATGTGTCAGGAAAGGTGAAGATTGAAGTGGCTTATTGACCTCCAAGTCTACATATTCCACTGAAGAATTTATTTTTTATAATATGTCGAACATGAAAATAATCTGTCTGCTCTACATTGTTGTTTAGTCAAGTATTTTATTAGTTGGCATTCATGCTTTTTCCAAAAATGTGCATTCATTTTAACCAAGTAATTTTGAAAATGAAAATATAATTTTCATCTTGAGATAAGTTTTGTCTGATTTTGTGGCTTTACAGGCAATGGGGAATATAGTTATCTTTCAGATATTTACCTTAAGGTAAATTGTTCCGGAATATGTTTATTTATAAAGTGAGTAATGCATTAAATTTATATTTACTGGAGGTGCAAATGCTCACACTGCAGAATTGTAGTCAGTATGAAAACACACAGGAACGGCTGTTTGTCCCCTTTCTGTGAGTTCTTTCCCGGGAGCCAAGGAGTGAGCTGGACTGTGCACTGATGTGAGAGGCAGGAGACTGCATTCTCAGGTTCCCTTCTAGCCTGGGCTAACCTGCTCTGTGACTTCAGCTCAACTCCAGAGTCTTTGATTTGCTCATCTGTACAATGAGTACACTTTCATAGAAGAGCTTTCCAACATTTTAGCCATGGGACTCTCCTTTCCAATATACAACAGACAGAAGTGGGGTTCTTTGGGTTGGGCATAGGAGTCCTCACAGGATCCCACCTCACCTCCCCATTCTCTCTATGGTGGCTTCTAAAATATACCCTCTGCGCCACTGGGACATCAGTGATCACGGTGTAAAATTCACTGGGCCGGGTGATTTCTAAGATCCTCTCAAGGTTTAACATCCTCTGGTACTCTTCTCCTGATATAAACTTGATATAAACTTAAACCTCCAGGAAGCTGTCAGTTGTTATCTCTCCACAGCTGGCATTGTCAGACTTGTAAAAACTTACCATCAGGTGGTAGGAGAATAGTATCTCATTGCAGGCTTACTTCGCATTTCTTTGATGAATAATTGCTAACGATCTCTTCATATATTTATGATGTATGTGTCTCCTCTTTGATGAAATGCTTGTTAATGTTTTCTGCCCAATATGTTATTGGATTGAATATGCTTTTTTAATTTATTTTTAGTTATTTATATGTTCTTTAGGCAAATCAAGAACCTATCTTATCCCAGTCTGTAATCTGACTTTCCACTTTCTTTAAGGTGTCTTTTGATAACAAGTTCTTAATTTAATATTGTCAAATTCATCCATCTTTTCTTATATTGTCAATGCTTTTGATGTCTTGTTTAAGTTTTTTTCTTAATGCAAGATCTAAGAATATATTCATCTATATGTTCTAGGAAGAGTCTTAGGGTTTTGTTTTTCATATTTAACTCCTTAGTCTATCTTGAGTTTACTTTGTATAAGATGTAAGAATCCAACTTCATCTTTTGCCATTAGATAACCGTTTTCCCAGTTCCATTTATTGGAGAGTGTCTGCTTTTTCCTCTTTGGCATACCTTCTCTCTTCTGAAGTTCCATCATGCGCCATGCGTTGCCTGTTTATGGGCTCTCTATCCTATTTTATAGGTTAATTTGCTGTCTCTCGTCAATACCACACAGTCTTCATTACCCCAGCTTCAGAATAAGTCCTAAAGTCTGGTTGGCAATCTTCTCCCTGATTTTCTTCTTCTCAAGTGTCTTCGATATTCTTGACCCATTACTATTTCATATAAATATCAGGTTTCTTACAAAACCCACTTGTATTTTGGTTGAAATTTCATTAGCCATTAAGTTGGGGAGAATTGACATCATCGCAATATTAAGTCTTCCTAATCATGATGTAGTTTATCTCTCCATTGATTTAGATCTTCTTTAACATCTCTTAATAAAATTTTATAATTTTCTCTGTAGAGGTATTGCACATTTTTTGTCATATTTATTATCTACTTTATATTTCCTCATACCAATGTAAATGCTTTTCCAAATGATACTCCTATAAGTGATGCAGTACATAAGTATCCACCTTACTAAACTCTAGTTCTGTGTCTGCCAGTTCTTCTGAGGACGATGGTGGGGGAAGCAAGAGCAGAACTCCAGTAGCTCCTTTTCTACTTCCTCCTCGCACAGTTGTGAGGGCTGCCCCTGCCCCAGACCAAACCACGCCCACACCCCACCCAACTGTCTTCATTTCCTGATGTTGTGCCCTGTAGTTCCTCTTGGAATTGGTCTTCCTGTAGAGTCAGGTCTTTCTAGTTCAGCATTTTGGTAAGAATGAGAGCCAAACCTTATTGAAATTCACAGTAAATGTAGAGAATGTTTATGTACAGTACCTTTTCAACAATAAAGAAACTAAGGTTTAGAGAGGTCAATTAAAGTGTCTATGACCATTGTACTGTACCTCTCAATCTCAAGTTTGTGTGCCCGATGCACAGCAAGCCAAAGAGTAAGATATCGGTGCTTAGAAATGGAGAAAGATTTATTCGAATTGGCCAAAATGAGCAGGTGGGAACCTGGGTTCGCTCAAATCCACCTCCTCAAGAACAGAAAGCAGGGGGAGTGTATAGAGCTAAGGGGCCTGGGAGGAGGAGCTTCTGGGAAGCAAAGGGGTCACTCCTGATAAGCCCCTGGGCAGTCTGACTTCCAGGCTTCAACTGCTGCTGAGGGCCGGCCATCCAGTGATCACAACCTCCCCCAAAGCATTCTCTTTCTTCTGCAAAACAGGCTCACAAGTCCTCTAGAAAACAAGCTCACAAATCCTTGAGACCCCTGAGTCACCCCTCAAGATATACAGGAAAAACCACAAATTGGTTTAAAACCTACAGCCCCCCTCAAGTACCCGGCTTCAACCACACCCTGGGCAGTAGCAGAGCTTTTTCAGAGTCTGTCCTGTAAGATGGAGATTCCGACAGTCCTTGTCTCTGGGGTTGTGAGGCTTGTATGAATTGATGTTTATAAAGTGCTTAGAATGTACCTGGGACAGAGTAAGTGCTACGAGAGCTTTTCCATTATCTTTATCATCGTTATTATTCTATGTTAATTTTGGCCACAAATACTCGGTTTAATAAGAGAAATAGAATGTGGATCTAACCCTAGTACAAGGTTTAATTTTGGGGTTACATTAAAAGTTTAAAAAGTTTAAGGACTATAGATTACTTTTTTGGGAATTGAAACAAGATCTTTTGAAGAAAGTGGCAGTTGAGCTGCGTTTAATTAAATGAGTAGAATTTAAACTGGTAAATTTAGTGGAAAGTAGGTGATTTATAATTAGACCAAATAATTAAGGTCCAAAAGAAGCAGCACCTTTATAAGTTCATCAAAAAAACAGCATCACCTGCTCCAATTAGGTAAATAAATACATGATCATATTGGAATAGAATGCAACAGAGAGATGCTCTGCAGTTATGAAGTGTAAGTTCATTTCAACACATCAAGATGCTCACTGATAAACCAAGCGTAGACATTTTCTCCCATTATGGAACAGTACCGGAGACCATGCAAGGTTATGGAGCTCGGCGATTCTAGCTCGGGCAGGGTGATTTGAGTGGCTACCCTGGATGAATTGTTTACAATGTCAAGACAGTATGAGGCAGGGGATCCATTTGAGGAAATGGCAGTTGCTTCAGGAAGAGCTGCCCCTTTGGGAGGACCAATGCCCCCGCAAGGTGAGGGAGGTGACTGCGCTGTTTAGGTTTATAGGGCTATACATTTTAACTTTGAATATACTTGTGACTTTGTATGTAGCCGAGAGTTCTGAGTATCATAATTAAGAATTTTTTGTTAATCTTTTATTTGAATATTATAGATATTACTGTCATT
The DNA here is from genome assembly GCA_031878705.1 of Tapirus indicus. Lineage (NCBI taxonomy): Eukaryota > Metazoa > Chordata > Mammalia > Perissodactyla > Tapiridae > Tapirus > Tapirus indicus. Next base: position 1,771,263 of record CM062923.1, on the reverse strand, counting down.
TGATGAGGTCTTAGAAGTACATTTTTTTCTTAATTTTGATTTTATTACCATCCAACAGCCAAATATTTTAATCGAGAGCCAGCTCATATTTTATAATGAAAGGGAATGGGGAAAAGTTATTCAACTGAAAAAAAAATAACTTTCAACAAGCTTTTATGAAATGTATTTATTTTACTAAAAAGGAAGTGTCTGTATCTCTGTCTACATGGATCCTATTAGGTATTTTGTGTGCTCCATAACTCTGTCAATGGTTTCACCTAGAAAGTTTTCAAGTTATTAAAAATCAAGTTTACATCTCTTATTCAGGATTTTATAGATTATTGTGTTGAAAAAGAGAAGAAAAACCACCCTAATGATACATTAAAGTCTCCTCTCTGAACACAGACACGTTTAGTTACCCGCAGGGATGTGATAATGATCATCCCTTTGACATCCCCATTGTGCTTTTTTATAATAATAATAATATGTTTATTATTAAAATGCATAAAAGTATTTCATGTGCTCTAACTAAAAAACTGAAAATTGAGTTTACGCAGTTGGTCCCAACTGAAACCTGTGGTCCAGAAGTCGGCAGCATCTATAACTGTGATTACGCAATAAATACAGATACGGAAGTTTTTATCAAAAAATGAAATAAAACTCAGTTGGAGTTGATGTAAAGAAGATTATTATTATGGTAATAAATACATATGTGGAATCTGTGTCCTAAAATATATTTAAATGTGAACCAGATGGCACAAGGTAGCTTAGTGAAGCCAAACAGGTTTTGCAAATCACCAAAACCAGAAAAAGAACCAGCCTTAAATTATATTCCTAAAGCATGATATGGCCAAGGAAGGAATTCAAGCTGGGAGCTAACAGATCATTGCTTCCTTCTGCCCTTTCATCCCCCTTTTCCGCTGATAGCTCTCTCTTTCTCATCATTCCTGAAGGGACTTAGAGATCAGCCACTCCCACACTTCTCCCCGCAACTCTACTTCACAACAGAGCTCTGTCAATAGTGACTTACAAAGTCCCAGTACATGAAACAGATGGAAGTAGGAGGAGAGGGAAGGGGACGGGACCATCTGAAGTTGGGGCCTCGTCCACCCAGATCTCCCTGAAACAGCACCTCAAAGAGCCCTTAATTTTCCTCAGTAAGTTGTGAAACACATTGGTCCTTGTCCAAATCCCTCAATTTACAAATGAGGAGACTATGGTCTAGAGAGTTAATTTAAGTGAGTTGCCTGAGAAGACCCCTGTTTCCTGGTAGCTCTGCTAAAATTAAAATGCTTTCTCTTCCTCATAAATTCAAATTCAAATTTTTCAGGGGAAAATTTCATTTCTTAGATGTTATTCTGCAAGTCTATGCCATCCCTCTATCACAAATTCCTGTTCAGAATTCACGTAGGTCTGTGATAAGTGCCTAGTCGAGGCAGACACTGTGCTAGGGACATGCCATCTGCTCTCATTAACCATCACCCAACTCCAGGAGATCAGGAGACTGGGTTCCGAGGGGCGCTGTCACCCGCCCAGGTTGTAGCACAACAGAGTGCAATCCTGGTCCATCTGACTCCTAAGGCCAAGCCTCAGACTCTTGCCCAAACCTTTTCCCATCTTTAATGGGCTTCCAGAAATGCAGAACTGTGAATCTGTCACTTTATACAGACATACTTTTCCATCCAGGCTCGTGGGGGAATGTCCCATGTGGTGGCCACACACAAAGGCAACAAGCCCACCTTCAACCTCAAAATTAAATATGAGCCAGGACAAGACTGGAGGTCGTTAAGGCTCAGCCTGTGGCTTTCTCTGACTCCCAGCACAGTGCTGTCTCTGGCACACAGCGATTACTTCTAAGTGCGCACTGAATAGTGCAGACAGCAGGGAACGGAGGATTGTGGGGAGAAGCCTGAGCTCCGGAGTCAGATAAGCAGTTACAGTGTAATCAGGTGAGGATACACACGGTACTGAGTACTAGCTTCTAAGGTGAACAAAAAAAAAAAAAATGCAGAAGAAAGAAGGCCAAGAGGCGCAATGAGAGTAAGGTCAATGCTTTCACTTTATTTACCAGCTATTCGTTTTGCAACTGCTTAATTTTTGCCAAACTATTTTTTCTTGCATTATGTTCTAGGAAAACAAATATAAATAAGCCATAGTCTCTATCTGTGAGGAAGCCTAATGTTTAATCATGTCAGAATAATATTACCTCCAAGGGGAGGGTATAGAAGAGAAAGAAGGGGATATAACACCAAATAGGCAGAATTTGTGTTGAAAACTTGGGAACATTAGACCTGAAAGGTGTGGGAAGAGGATATTAGAAGGGAAGAAAAGTAGAACTGTAAAAAGCTGGTATGTGATGAAACAAGAAGCAACGGAGTGGAAATTAATGAAGAATAATCATCTGGGAAACAGACAGTTGAGATAAAAATGAGAAGACACATTTTGCTAATTGGTTGCAGGCATAAACGCTAGTATTTAACACACAAATCTTATTTAGAGTCAAGTCAAAATGAAGATGGGGTTTTAAATGACGATTTTTTAGGAAGAAAGAGTGAAAAACCTCCTGTATGATATCGGTCTTCCTCTCAGAATGTGATTCTTGTGTAAAAGAAATTAATAGATGTTAACTCTTTGAGTATTCAGTTAAAGAAAGCAGATTGAAGTACATTGGTTTCTGCTCTCTCCTGAAATCCTACTCAAATGATAGAAGAGTAGTGTTTATTTAAAAAAAAAAAAAACAAAGAACAGAGGGGAGACACTGACAACACCACTTTGACAGCTGGAAATGAGAGACGAGTAAGAAATGACTTAGCAGAGCTGAGGAGGGTAGCTACTAACCCAGCCCCGGGGGAGAGTCCGCAGAATCCCTCTCCGAGTCCTCACAGGCCTCCAGGACCAGCAGAATCGGGCTCCAGGAGTGGAGAGGTAAAGTTGGACTAAAAACTGAGGATTGATTGAAAGGTTAAAAGCCAGTTAGACACCCAGATACCCCCTCTTTTCAGTGGAAAATTCAAGGCTTACTCTTGGGATGAAGCACAGGTTCTCTGTTGGGGGATGATAGAAACAATTGAGAGCTAGATGCTCTACTGAAAGCAGGGGAATTAAAGGAAGTTCAAATGCTGAATATTGAGACCCCCCCAAGATTCTTCCCCCACCGTGTCCCACGCGATTCCCTTCAGGTGAGAGACGAAACAGTCTTCTTGGTGATTGTTTATCAATTGACTTAAAAATAAAAATTAAAAAAACACTTCTATAGCACTTGCTGCAGGTCAGGCACAACGCCAAGACCAAAACAAACAAACAAAAAAGGAAAAAGGAAACTGAAACTATACAAGAAGAAACTACCATTAACTCCTCAGAGTTATGGGAGAAAGCTATTGCATTTGCTAATCAAGAACAGAGAGAGAAGAAGATTCAAATAACCAAGAGATCACTTGGAAAGTAAAAATATAGGTGTTGAAATTTAAATTTAAAAAGTCTCACTAGAAGGGTGATTAGAACAAAGAGACAAAAAGAATGGAAAACAGGAAAGAGAAAATCAGAGGACTTGTCCAGTAGGACTGTCATCTGTATAATAGAAGTTCCAGAAAGAGTGAACACAGAAACTGGGGTAAAAAGAACCACTAAAGAAAGAAGTGAAGAGAATGTCCCTGAAAGGTCTACAAAGGACCCAACATGATGGATGAAAATAGATCCACACACCCACCATTATAGGGGAATCTCAGGACACCGGGAACAGAGAGTTCTAATAATTCTGGGTATGGGCATCTTGGGGAAAGGATTCATACAAAGAATCCTCAAGAGATAGAAGACAATGGAGTAAAACCTTCAAACATGTGAGGGAGAATCATTCTGATCTAGATTTTTACTCAAACAAATATTATGGAAATATTAAAAATAATAATAATAAACTCTCCCAAGAACCTTCCCTTAGGAAGCTATGGGATGATGTCTCCATCCAAGAAAGAGGAAGACATGTGTTGTGTGTTGGTTTGATATAATTTCAAATCCACCTGTTTATGATTGAAATGAAGTTGTTTTGATCTAAGAGTGAAGTTGTTACATTGAGGAAACTGCGTCGGGGTGTCATCGTCGACACCTGTTGTCATCGATAAGCATTCAGTAGCTCAGCCAATGACAAGCACTTTTGGGGGCTTATCGATAAGAACATGTGGAGAAGCAACTATGCCTGGGGGACATTTAAACTTTAAATACCCAGAGTTTGTGACGACTTATGGAGAGTGTTTGTACTGGGCAAGGTGACACTGCAGATCTGACCAGCTCTCTGAAGACCTTGGGGCATCAGCCTCTGTGCGGTAAGGCAACCCTGAACCCCCAGTGGTGAACCCTCACCACAGCCCACGAAGGAGATCATCCTGCCCTCCAACACCTGCACCGTCATTGCCTAGCAACGTGCTCCAGCAACAGGGCATTTTCACTTTGCCTGGCAGTGGGGTGTCAGCTCCTGGTTGGCTAAGTCATCCCTCCCGAGTACCAACTAGTATAAAGGTAAACCTCAAACTAAACTTGGACTTTATTTCTTTCCTCTCCCCTTAGCCTGGAACAATAATGTGATTAATCTATCCTTGGTTTGGAGTATGTCATTTCTTTATTGGCTTATTAAGAGATGTTATCCTTTATGCGATTGGCTTGTGAAATATTATTATAAATTATAATTCCCACAATGAACCTGTGTTAAATAAATTATTGGCAAAGACGATCTCCATCTCTAAGCATAATTTTTGCCACCCAGAGAAAACATGGGTTGCAGTAAACAGAAGATGGATGACCAGCTGCCCTGGGGTGGTGGCGAAGGGGGTCGTCCCGAGCTCTTCAGGGTTCTCCAGCATGAACCAGGCCAGACCAGAGCGCACAAGTGCTCTCCTGAGACTTCATGTGCGGACAGGGGCTCGGTGGAACATAGGGTCCATCTGTCAACAGTGCGTTCATAGTTACAAAAACAAAATATTAACTGATCATCTCATGCAATGCCCCATATAACTACAGTGGGGGCAGAGAGTGTGTGAGATGGGTGGCGAGGTGTGTGTGTTAGAAAGCATCATCCCATTCTCCCTAGTGGGAAGGTAACAGAGAGACGCTTCTTGATGGGAGATAGTGCGCTGGCAGAGATACATCCCTTTGTTTAGGGACATGGAGGTAATTACCAGAAGAAACAGCTAAAGGAGTTGAAAATCTTTCCATCTGGGGAGCTGAAAATAGAATGGGGTGGTATTTGGGGAACACTGCTTTTCATAACAAGCCATATACAGCTATCTGTCCCTTAAGCTATGTATATGTATAACTTTGATGAGAACACATATTAAAATTTTTTAAATCTATGTTTCCTGTTGTTCATCATGATGGCTTATAATTGCAGGCTGCCAGACCACAAATGGTCTGGAGCAGCTGCTGGGTGCTCTCAGGTTCTGGAACTCCTCAAGAGGTGCTTCCCGGAGCCCAGACATCTCAGCTCCACTGGGCGAGCAGGAGGAGGGAATAACAGAACGCAGTTGCTTGTTTTCTCTCCAGAATCAGAGCGCAGGAGCCTTCTTCAGCGTCCCTCCTCCCCCCTCTCTTTGGTGACCAGCACATTTGGTGACTGACACTCTCTCCTCCTTGAGGACAGTGTGCTCCCACAGTAGTTGATGAATCCCCAGGTGTTTCCAGGTTGTTGCAGGGAGTCCATATTAACAAAGGCCTAAACACTGCTATTTCAACGCCTGTATTTAAAACTGGTAGAATAAATATATTTTTTGTTACCAACAGAACTGTTCTGAGGAGCTCCAGATGGGATTCCGGTTTACTGATGGTTCTGGTGGTTACTGGAGGTTGAGTGTGCCCCAGACCCTGCACTCAGCTGTTCCTCCTTTAGCCGGTGGCTTGCACGGCCAGTCTGCAGTGCTGAGATTAATTTAATGCCAAGCCATATACTATTTAAGCCATATATTCAGAGTGAGCCTTTACTGAAACCAAAAATCATAAAGAACACTGATAATAAAATACAAATTAGCAAGGAGCAAATTTGCCTCAAAATTATCTATACCAGCTCTGTAAGTTACATTCATTTGATCAGATTTCTTGTGTTGCAGATCACTATTTCTCTGATTTTTTTTTTTTTTTTGCTGAGGAAGATTAGCCCTGTGCTAACGTCTGTGCCAATCTTCCTCTACTTTGTATGTGGGTCACCATCACAGCATGGTGCAGGAGTGGTGTAGGTCTGCGCCTGGGATCCGAACCCACAAACCTAGGCTGCCAAAAGCAGAATGCACCAAATTTAACCACTACGCCACAGGGCCAGCCCTTCTCTGATATTTTTTTAAATGTTAAAAGAAAAAACAATCTGGAGTGACAGATATGTCAAAGTAGCTTTTTAACATAATGAGAATAAAGATGGCCCCAGTTATAATATATTATATATGGAGAAGTACTTACAAATATCAGCCTGGAATTTCTTTTCTATCTCATCATCTGGAAACAAATTTTTAAAAGAACAAAAGAAAACAAGAAGAAGAGAGGGAGAAAATAAACAAGCCTGGTTTTCTTTAGCCCAAAATGCAAAAATTTAAAACAGAATGTCATTTATGTCTATTTTTCATGATAAGATATATAATTAAATTTCAATCTATCTCAATATATAATCAGTCTAAAAACCAAATATGAAGTAATCAATCATTTCTGAATTTGGAGAAAATAAAGCTTTTTATTCATTGCATAACTAATCTAAACCAAATTAAATAGGGCACACCCTTGTTAAATGGGGAAAGTCAAAATTGATCTTTTCTTATATAGTGAATATTAATAAAGGTAAAGTGAAAATGAATTTTATAATACAATAATAATGCACTGATCTAAAACTAAGTTTTTACTGACTATCACTTCTTTACCATATACTGTGTTAAAATGAAGAAATGATTTGCGTTCCTGAGAAAGGGAACCCAACCTGAAGGCCAGCCCAGGAGTTACCCCCAAAGCATCCGTCCTGAGCGCCATGCATGTGCCTGGGCGCTGGCTGACGGCCCTGAGCCGACGAGCAGAGGCTGGTTTGTTAGTGTGGTTCGTCTTTGGCTTAGTCACTCAATTTAGCGAACTCTGCGCAGCGCGTGCTCCGGGTCTACATGGTTCCAGTTCTTGAGTGAGAGCCCAGCAGCCTCTGGCCCTGCACACACAGACAGCACAGCGCAGTCAGTGTGCTCATGTGGAATTCTGCAGCACAGCGCCTGTGGGATTCTGGGAGAGGATCGACAGAAACCCCAGCACAAGATGACGGCAGCCTCCCAAACTTTTTGGAAAATTCACCATATTTTCAGTGTGAATCATCAGCTTCTAAACAGTCACCTAAAGAACAATGTTATTTTCTGTGGGCTTTGGCTGTTTTCCTTTTTTTTTTTTTTCAACTGAAATGATTCTGAAGGGTGAAGAGACTAAGAAGAAAGACATTATTGAGAATTTCAAGAAAGAGACTTTTCAATAGAAATGTCATCAACTTTCTAAGTGCCCCTGATGAGCAGCAGACTTAGCTTTGTTTCTTTCTTGGTGTGAGGCATCTGGTTGAGAATATGTGTGGAATCCACAGTACACCCTTTCCACCCTGAGCAAGATCAGATGCCTCCAGCATTGAGCGGTGAGCCAGTGGCTCTGGAAGTCTCCACCCATTTACACTAATTGGAAAGTGAGGCCATTGGGGTGCCTTACTAGGGGTGCCAATGGCATGGGTGTTCTGTGCTGCATGGGACAAGATGTAGTGTGCTTTTATAAAAAGCCACTGGGATAACAAAACAATTATTCAAAAGACAGCATCGTCCCCTTTGGCCCCGTCACTCATACTAGGTACCATGGTCCTGTGCACACACGGTCCTCTATCCGCTAAGCCAGGAAGGCTTTGTTTCAGAGCAGGAGGTTCACTCCAGTATTTGTGACAGCACAGGGAGAGCAAGATGTGTCAATAAAAGCAGGTGAATTCTTACCACCCTTCAACACCAGATGTGGCTCAATTGTCCATGAATTTATATAACCTGTGATAAAGCTTATTTATGGTTTCAACTCATATTCCACTTGAAGGATGTAAATTCTGTACTTTTGTTACCTCTATACGAATTAGTACCTCTGTCTATTCATCTTTAACCACCTTAAATGTTACGGGAGTACTGGACAGCAACATACACGGTGAAAACAAACTCAGGCTTTACTGACCATGCACCTAGGACCGTCTCTGAGGCTCATCTAAAAAGCAGAAGGACACGGGGCCTGTCTCCTCCAAGGGGGATTATGAACACCTAAAGCAGAATATAAATATGCTATTATTTACTATTGTTGGTATTATTCTTTGGTGTTAGAAAAGAACTTATTTAAAATAATTTTTACCTAATCAGTTTTCATTTATTTATTTATTCAGTCCACATATATTCATTGAGAATCTACTGTGTTCCAGGCACAGTTCTAGACTTTTGGGATCCAGAAATAAGTTAGATACACAGTCTCTACCATAATGAAGTGTCATTTTTCAGTGGAGGAAGACAGAAAATAAATGCATAAACAAATAAAAATATGATCCGTAAAGGAAAAATTGATAAATTGGACTTCATCAAAATTAAAACTTTTGCTCCACCGTATGCCCTAAGACAATGAAAACATAAGCAACAAGTTGGGAAACATATTTGCAAACAACATATTTAATAAAGGACTAGTATCTAGAATATATAATGAACTCTAAAAATTCAACAATTAAAAAAAAATCCACTTCGAAAATGGGCAAAAGACATGGGCAGACATTTCACCAAAGAGGATGTACAGACAGCAAATGAGCACATGAAAAGATGTTCCACATCGGCCATTAGGGAAATGCAAATGAAAACTACAGTGAAATACCATACACACCTCTCAGAATGACTAAAATAAAAAATAGTGACAACAAATGTTTGTCCAAGATGGCAAACAACCATGATGTCCTACAACATTTGAATTGCTAAAAACTGTGGTCCATCCGGACCGCATCATGGAATCCTACTCAGCAATAAGAAGAAACCAACTATTAATACATGTGACAACCTGGACGGATCTTCAGAGATCTGAAGGCTGAGTAAAAAAACTCAATCCCCAAAGGTTACAGACTGTATGGTTTCATTTATAGAACATTCTTATTTTTTTATTGAGGTAAAATTGACATATAACATTACATTAGTTTCAGGTATACAACATAATGATTTGATATTTGTATATATTGCAAAATGATCACCATAATAAGTCTAGTTCACATCCATCACCACACACAGTTACGATTTTGCTTCTGGTGATGAGAACTTTTAAGATCTACTCTCTTTATTGTTGGTCCGTGCCGTCAGGTTGGCTCTGACTCCTGGGGACCCTGTGAATGAGTGATGTCCACGATGTCCTGTCCCCTCAACAGCCCTCCTCAGCTCCTGTGGACTCATGCCTATGGCTTCCTCTATGGAGTCAATCCACCTCATGTTTGGTCTTCCTGCTGCCCTCTACTTTTCCCAGCATCATTGTCTTTTCCAAAGAATCCTGCATCTCGTGATGCGCCCACAGTAGGACAGCCTCGGTTTTATCATTTTTGCCTCCAGCGATAGTTCAGGCTTAATTTGCTCTGGGACCCACTTGTTCATCTTTCTGGCATCCAGGGCATCCGTAGAGCTCTCCTCCAACACTGTATTTCCAATGAATCCATTTTTTCCTGTCAGCCTGCTTCACTCTCCAGCTTTCCCACTCCTACATAGTAATTGAGAATACAAGGGTGTGGATAATCTTGGCCTTAGATCTTTCCTAATTCTTTCATTGCTGCCCTTCCAGGTTTCATCTTCTCTCATTTTCTTGGCTGCAGTGTCCATTTAGATTGATGACTGAATCATGATAAACAAAATTTTTAACAATTTTGGTGTCTTCATTGTCACATTAAAGTTGTATGGTTAGGACTGTTGTCTTCTTGATGTTCAAATGCAGCCCTACTTTGGCTCTTTCTTCTTTCACTTTCATCAGAAGTCATTTCAGGTCACTGCTGCTTTCTGCCAGATGACACCTGCTTTCTGGTGTCATCTGCGTGTCTTAGATCATTGATATTTCTTCCACCAATTTTTACTCCTCCTTCATTTGAGTCTAGCCCAGTTTTTCATATGATATGTTCCATGTACAGATTAAACAGATGGGGAGATAAAGTGCATCCTGTCTGACACCTTTGCCTACAGGAAACCGTTCTGTCTCTCCATCTTCTGTCCTGACGTGGCTTCGTGTGCCCAATACAGGTCACACATCAGGACAATCAAGCGGTGAGGCTGCCCATTCCTTTCAGAGCAGCCCACAGCTTGTCATGATCCATGCAGTCAAAGGCTTTACTGTTGCCTGTAAAACACAGACTAACCTACTTCTGGAATGCTCTGGAGCACTCCGGTAGCCAAAGAATAATCACAGTTAGATCTCGTGTGCATCTCCCTTTTCAAAATGCAACTTGGACCTCAGGCACTTCTTGACCCGTATGAGGGCACGGGAAGTTGGAGCACTGCCCTCCTTGGCACCACCTTTCTCGGGGATTGGGATATATATTGAGCACTTCCGGCCTGTAGGCCATTGTTTTGTTTTCCGCATCTGTTGGCATATTCTCGTTAGGACTTTGACAGATTCAGTCTCTGTGGATTGAAGTAATTCTATCAATACCCCATCTACCCCTGGTGACTTACTTCCTCCCAGTACTTTCAGGGCAGCTTTCACTTCACTTTCTGGAACTGCAGGTTCTTCCTCACAGGAATCTTCTTCGAAGGAATCTGTCATCCTTTTGTCTCTTCCGTGTAGATCCTCAGTGTACTGTTTCCACCTTCCATTTATCTTCCTCTGATCAGATAGTGGGCTTCCCTGTTGGCTGTTCAGCATTCCTCATCTGGGTTTAAATTTCCCTTTGATTTCTTGCATTTTCTGGAAGAGACCTTGTTCTTCCTCTTTTGTTGTTCTCTTCTGTCTCTGCGTTGGCCGTGATAGTAGTTCTCTTTCTCTCTGGAGACAGTTGCTGAAAAAAAGCATTAAGGATTCCAGCCCTGTTTTTGTCATCTTTTACTTTTGCTCCTGGCATGTCCTTACCACTCTCTTAGCCATTTTCAAATATACGATAACAGTATTATTGACTGTAGTCTCCATGCTGCACATTACATCCCTAGGACTTATTTATTTCATAACTGGAAGTCTGTACGTTTTGACCCCTTCACCCATTTCACTCAGCAACATCTGGCAACCACCAATATGTTCTCTGTATTATAGAACATTCTGGAAATGACAAAATTATAAAAATAGAGAACAGATTAGTGGTTGCAACAAGAAAAGTGGGTGTGGTTATAAAAGGGCAACATGAAGGACCCTTGTGGTGACATGTTCTGTGTCTTGGGTGCGGTGGTGGCACATGGACCTCACAAGTGATAAAACCAAATGAAGTCAAATACACACATGCAAACACACACAAATGAGTACAAGTTTCCCATTTGAAATTGGGAAATCTGAACAAGATCAGTGCAATGAATCGATGTCAGTATCCTGGTTGTGATAATGTCCTAGAGTTTTGTAAAATGTTATTATTGGAGTATCCTGGGTTGAGGCTACATGGGATTCCTATATTAATCTTCCAGTTGCATGTGAATCTGCAATTATCTCAAAACAATTTAAAACAAATAAAAATGTGTAATATAATTTCATGTAATGCAAATGCCATAAAGAAAGCCCCACGTGTTCTCATCTGAGTGACGGTGGATGAGAGGAAGGTGCCAGTAAAGCTTTAGTTGAGGACAGAGTATGGCTGAATATCTGAAGGGGCTCTCGCGTAGCCAGTTGTTATCTGTTTTGCAACTAAGCTACCTGCTAAACGCTCCATTTAAGAGCTCGTCCTGGGAATTCCACTGTAAATTATCACAAGCAGCATATGTGACAGAAAATTGTAAGCAGCCAGAACTGTGGGTGCATCATCCTTCATACTGTACCTGAATAATTGGGAAAAGGTGATGTCTTATAAGTCATGTCACTAAGAGAATTCACTCATTAGCAGATTGTCCTGTGAATTCTTACATAGTATTTTGTTAAGAGAGTAGTTCTCTCAGTTCATTTCATTGTTGTTTTTTTTTTAATTCTGCTTTTGTGAAGAAACTTCTACTTTACATACCAGTTGTCTTAAATCAGAATACATATGTACCCGTAATAAGAAGCCTCAAATACCCTTCAACGGCATTTAGCCTATAATCCATTTGCCAGTGACTTTTTAATCTACACCTCATAAATGACTCCCAGATGAAAAGACAACTTGGAGAAGAGGTCGTATTGCATGCTAACAGTGACCCTAACTTCATCTCTTCCAGAAGGGGGCAGGGTGTCTTGTGTCTGTGGGTGTCCCTGGCTCCTTCGAGCTCAAGAGAACCGGGAAAGGAGCTGGGTCACCCCTCACCCGAAGATGGGAAGACAGATACAGGGATATTTGGAGGAGCAGCCTCCTTGAGAGGCTAAGACAGGGCACAGTGTTTCACGTGGGAAGCGAGACGGGCGTTTCCAACTCCCTGAACACGTGGGTGGAGAAACGCGCTCACCAAATAAAACCTGTCCTTTTCTTCATAAAAGTCTATTTTGTAGATGCTTATCACTTTAATGAAAACCCTGTCCTTTTCCTGACTATTTTCAGACATAGCTGCTGTCAAGGCACTCTAGCCCACCCCTTTAGGGTGAGTGTGGTGAGTTCTAGGTCTTTCTCCTTGTTACCTTCCGTGAGCCACAAGGATTCCCCAAAATGATGACGGAACGTCTAGTGAACCTATACAATATTATAAATGTTTAAGGTGACAGAGGTGAATTTCTAGGATTACAAGAACAGTTCGAAGTTGTATAAATTCATTTAATAGGGTTTTACTAAACCGTGATTTTTAACAGAGTTTTGGCAATACATCAGATGGAGTGGCTTTGATCATTCACGTCCCATCCTATTCATGTATTCGCAGTCAGTTAATGGTTCTGCTTTATGTTGGTTCATTTATGAGCTTTATTTAAATTTGTCTATTTGATGTTCTTCATATGATGAGAATTAACATGTGTTTTCAAATACCATCCGAATGATTCTTAGGTAATTTAGAAAGTAATATCTCAGAACATATTCAAAATAACTGTGCCCACTCTGTAAATATTAATCATAGAGGATTATGCATAAAGCCCACTTTAAACACTATATTTAGATTTTGCTTTATAGCTATGAGGTTCTTGAGTTATTACTTAAGAAGTTGTATTTTGTTTTATTTTTTAATTAGCATATAACATGCTCTTGTAAAATCTTGTAGATGGAAAGGACTGCAGCTTATTTACTGTCTTTTGAACGGAGAAGGACAAATATAAAAATACATATGACCACCTAGTGGTGATATCAGCTATGGACATATGTACAAATACATTACACACGCTGCTCTAATGAGCCTCTAAATATTTCATCCTGTCTAATACTTTTTAGACTTAATCACAAAAATAACTCTTACACTGAGTTTTATAAGAACATGTTTACAGTTTTGTGTAATTTTTACTTCATGAGCAGTAATTTAATTAGTTTTCTAAAGGAGTTTTTCTATAAGGAATTGTTTGTCAAAGATTAACTGGTTGTGGTATTAGCTGCTCATCTCCATGTGCCTCCCTGTGGCCTCTCCGTGTGTCTGTGTGCTCAGCCTGCTTGTTAGTACCCAACTCTCCTCAGGTGCAAACCTCCCTGATAATCACATCCCTCATGTAGGATTTTTGTTTCATTATGAATATCAACCTCATTACTCTGCTTGTTTATTCTTCTCTAGAGTGACCACATCTGGTGGAAGAGGAAAAAAAATGTAGTTATTGGATCCAGTCAAGTGTTCGTATCTCTGAAATTTTCAACAACATCGGTCAAGGAAGGTTCCAGTTGGTCCCACAGACATATGGCTATCCCAGGAGCCACATAAAGGTAATGATTCTATGTCAGACTTCAGGCTTTACATGCAGACAAACGTTTTGTATGTTTACCTTAAAATATCTTACTTGGAAAAAATATGAAGATGGTTTTGTGAATGAGGGGTTTTTTTTTTAATTTGATAAAGAGCACAATTGCCCTTAATTTTAATAAACAAACTCAGTATAAAGTCAGAATTTATAATCTATTGCTAAACATAGACTCAAGTAGCCCTCTCTTATTCAATTACAACATTACCCAAAAAATAATTTCCTAGTTGTGTTAGGAGGCCTGTTCACCCTTTGGCAGTTGTACAGAAGCTCCTTTGTACAAAGCTCCTTTAAAATCAGATTTCTATTTCCACTATTAATTCTATTTAGGGACATTTTATCTTTAAGGAAATTAGACAGGTCTTTGATTAGGGCTTCATTTGCATAGTTCAAGGTCCTTATAGGTTGCTGTCAGTTACTGTTGATAAACCTCCCTCAGTGCCACTGTAGACCTTGACAGCCAAGCTCCTTGCAAAATTTTAGGTTAGGGCTAAATTTCCGTTTTACAATTTTTTTAATTTTTATAAAATACAAACAAAACAAAATTTATCATTTAAACCATTTTTAAGTGTACATTTCGGTGGCATTAAGTACATTTACAAAACTGTGCAACCATCAACACCGTCTATCTCCAGAACTTTTTTCATCTCCAAAACTAACAGTCTGTACCCTCTAAGCAGTCACTCTCCATTCCCCTCTTCCCCAGCTTCTGGCAACCACCATTCCACTTTCTGTCTCTATGAATTTGACTATTCTAGATACCTCTTACGAGTGGAATCATACCGTATTTGTCCTTTTCTGCCTGGCTTATTTCACTCCACGTAATGTCAGCAAGATTCATCCGTGTTGTAGAGTATGTCAGAATTTCTGTCCTTTTTAAGGCTGAATAATTTTCCATTGTAGTATATGCCACATTTTGTTTATCCATTCATCCATAGACAGACACTTGGGTTGCTTCCACCTTTTGGCTATTGTGAATAATGCCTCTATGAACATGGGTGTACAAATATCTGTTTGAATCCCTGCTTTCAATTCTACTAGTGTATACCCAGAAGTGGAATTGCTGGGTCATATGATATTTCTATTTTTAATTTTTTAAGGAACCACCATACTGTTTTCCATAGTGGCTGTACCATTCTACATTCCCACCAACAGTGCACAAGGGTTCCAATTTCTCCACATCCTCCCCAACACTTATTATTTTCTGGGGTTTTTTTTGTTGTTGTTGTTGTTTTATTATAGTGATCCTGATGGGTGTGAGGTGATATCTCATTGTGGTTTGGATTTGCATTTCTGTAATGATCCATAATGTTGAATATCTTTTCACGTGCTTATTGGCCATTTGTATATCCTCTTTTGTTGCCTGTGCTTTTGGTGTCATATTCAAGAAACTGCCAAATTCAATTTCATGAAGCTTTTTATTTATATATTCTTCTAAGAGTTTTATAGTTTTAACTCTTACATTTAGGTCTTTGTTCCATTTTTAGTTAATTTTTGCATATGACATAAGCTAACGCATTTGTATATGACATAAGCATTCTTTTGCATGCAGATATTCAGTTTTCCCAACACCATTTGTTGAAAAGACTGTCCTTTCCCCATTGAAAGGTCTTGGCACCCTTGTCAAATCATTTGACCATTTATGCGAGGGTTTATTTCTGGGCTCTCTATTCTATTCCATTGGTCTGTGTCTCTGTATTTATGCCAGTACCACACTGTTTTGATTACTGTAGCTTTGTAGTAATTTTTAAAATCAGGAAGTATGAAACCTCCAATTTGTCCTTCTTTTTCAACATTGTTTTGGCTATTTAGAGGTCCTTTGAGATTCCACATGAATTTTAGCATGGATCTATCTATTTATGCAGAAAGTGACATTGGGATTTTGATAGGGATTGGGTTGAATCTGTAGATCACATGGCTAGGTTCTTTAATCAGACAGAAATTGAGGTTTTCATACTTTATAGTAGTGAATTTCCATATCCAATTTGAGCATGTACCCTTAACTTATAAAATTCCTTTTTCAGTTTGAAAAAATATTCAGATTTTATTATTAGATTTTTTCTGAGCCTGATCTGGAGAACAATAAGCAATTATATAAGATTGTTAAATATAGTTTTACAAAATCTGCACTGAGGATGAAGATACAGTTTCTGTTTAATTTCTTAAAACTCAGCATTTTGAAGGCTTTTATTCTCTAGCAATAATATCTTAATAGAAAGACACCAATGTCATGGAATGTTCCACATAATCTCTGCCATCAGAGGTAAGTGTATCTGGCATTCAGGAGTTCTTTGTTCATGGAAAGAGACTACAAGATACAAAAACTTAGATATTTTGGGGCATCTTCCAAGATCACAGTCAATATTAACAACGTGGAGGGCACAATATATTTGAGTGTGTGATTGATCACCTTTCTGTGTCATTTTTGATATAATGAAACCTATCAATGATTGAGCCCTACCATGTACACCAGCACCAGTCAAGCACTGAATTCCTCCCAAACTCTGTGAACCTGAGTAATTATTCTTCCCACTTTAAAGGTCACTAAAGGGAAGATTAGATAACTTAAGTGACTATCCTAAGATGACATAATTAATAAGTAGCCAAGACAGTACCTGACCCAGGTGTAGGTGGGCTACAATGGAACAGAAAGAAATTCTGTTTAAGGATCTGGATTTAACACAAATCACTAATTCCAAGTAGCCTTCAAATTCTAATTGTTAACCTAAGTCTATTTCCAAGCCAAATAAAAATATTCAGAAGTTTGCATTATAATAGAGATATGACCAAAAATTACTCAAAGAAAAGGCTTTGTTCACAACTACCCTTTTCTGTTACAGGTACCAAGGAATAAATGTGCATTAATCATTTTTTCATCAGTTTCTCAACACTGTTGAGTACTTATTTTGTGCCAGGAACTCTTCTAGCCTCTGGAGGTATAAAAATGAGTTTGACATGGCCATTGTCTTCAAAGAGTTCACAAGTTAAACAAACATGAGGCATAGTAAGGACCATGAGAAGACTAGACTGCAAGGTGCTTCCTTCAGCGCAAAATCTGTGCCTCGTTTCCTTCTGTATTCCAGAGCCAAGCATATTTCCTGGTCCCTATGAGGTGCTCAGTTACCTCTCATTGGGTCAACAGAGGTCTGGGTAAGATGATTTAGGAGGACACAGAGAGGTCTTAACTCTGATTAGAGAGGTCAGAGATGACTTTACAGAGGAGGTGACCCCAGAACTGGATCTTGAAAGATTAGTTCATTAGATGGATAAGTCTGGGAATGACTTACTGTATAGGACAACAATACAAAACCCAGAGATGGGATCAAGGCACAGATATGGATGTCAGTCGCTTGGCATGTACAGCTATGTATTAGGACAAGGACTAAACTCCTCATGGCTTGGTTTTGGTGTTCGTAAAACAAGCATGGTTCTGTATGATTTCTGTGGTCCACAGGAGGGAGAATGTTATATGGCTCTATCTCATTACTCTCTCAGATGCAGTGTATGGAGTAGTCCAGTGTAAGGATTTGTTTACCCAATCAAATTGCTTTCACTCATCTGCCCACCAGCCTTTCCGCCTCCAGTGCCCGACAGTATTGTATTCAACTGTCCAGATTCTAGTCTAGCCTCTGTGGTGCAGTTGTTTGAAAGACAGATTCCCGGGATTGTTCTTTTGTTGATCCTACTCTTTAGATTAGAACTCAAAATCAGAAATGCTCAGGTGGAAGGGCCCGTGGTAGCAGCCATCATCGCTCAGCAGCAGCTGTTGAGTGCAGCCCAGTCCCGTGGCCTTCAACTCCCGGCTCTTCCTCGCCTGTGACTCCACTGCCCATGTGTCATATTTCCTGTCCACAGCAGCAGCTTCCTTTAGCTTCCCCAGTTCAGAAGGACTTTGGGGCTTGCTCATATGGGAGAAATAAAAATGCCACAGAACAAGATTTAGATTGAGGGCATTTTTGTCCTAGTGTGTCCCAATTAGCCACTGTGATTGCTGAGCCATGAACACCTGTGGCGTCTCTGCAGCTGGCACTCTAGGAAATCCAATTTCCTTTGAACTAGAGCCCAAAGAGAAAATCGCGCTCTGCATCCAATTTCCATGCTAAAGACTTTACTTAAAATAAAATCAATATCTGTTTCCCAAAAAACTTTTTGAATTATGTTCTGAGTGGCGACTATTTTAAAGAAAAGTGCATTGTGGGGCCAGAAGGAGGAATCTGCTGAAATAGCTCCAACCTATGTCCTTTGACCCTTTGAAATGAATTTATTTAAAACAGCTAACAAATGCCATTAGGTTTCATCCTAGCACTGCCAAAACCGTTTGTATGCCTTTGGGCAAATCCCTTCAAAGTCTTACTTTCTTTTTCTGTAAAATAGGGATAGAGAGCTAGATCAAATGAGATGGATACATGAAAATAATGTGAACTACAACGATGATGACAGTAGCTATTTATTAAGTATCCGCTATACCAAGCTTGTTTCTAGAAGTACTGCTCCACATATCCCGTTTAGTTCTCAAAACGCCCTGTGGAGTTGGCACTGTTCTTATCCGTATTCACTTCTATTAGAGGAAACTAATGTACAGAGAAGTTAAATAATTCACCCAGCGGTATATGCTTAGTAAATGGCACAGATGGGATTCAAACCTAGGTGGGCATTTTAACTTCCCAGCCCATGTTCTTAACTCCCTGGAACTGCCTCTGCTGTGTCTCCAAAACCCTGTGCAGGTGTCACGCATTCTCACTCTTGTGTCTGTTCCACATGTATTTACTATATGGATTATTTGTGTGTATCTATAATGTATTGTGTGTGTCTCTATATGTATACACACCAAGAATTTGTAAAACTGCCGGGTTGCCACCAAATCACACTGTTTTGCCTAATGGTGAAATGCTGTTATTTCAACTTTGTAGTTCACCACTCTCACACACCCTTTCCCAGAAAACAACCAAATAACTGAGGCACGTTTGCCAAGGTCATCTCTAACTCATGACGTAATGCTTTTCAATTGTTTTCACAGTGATTCATTCATATTGCTTAAATAATTTTTATGACTTTTGTTACTCTCCATTTTAACAATATTTATTAAACATAATGTTATAAAATATTATGGATAGTAAAAAATAATAGTGTTTAAGCTTTGATTTTTCTGGGATTTAGTTTAGGAAACAGTAGAAATTTGCGTTTTTCATGACTTATATCAAAGTCATGGACCACTACTCTCTTGGAAAGTAGGTTACAAGTTGCAAATCCCTGCTTTCCTACCCTGGAGTGTGATAGAAACTGCAAATCACAAAATTTCTTTCCTCCCAACAGAGAACAATCACCTTCAGTCAGTGGGTGTTTTCGTTGAAGCAAAGTTGGGAAGTAGGCAAGGTCATGTGGGGCCATAGATCACTTGGAGGCACTTAGATCTAATGGCAGCCATATATTATAAAGGGCTTCAGACAGGCAGGGTCCACCCGGGGGGACAGGAGTCAGGGGGTCCCCAGAGAGGAGCTTCTCTTTGCTCTGTGGAGGGTCCTGCTGCCACGAGTGGAGGTTGACCTCATGAGCACCTCCTGTGTGCACACATTTCTTGCTCAGCGCTGTGGGCTTCGAGCTTGAGAGGTCCAGCAATGCCTTCATGCCCCACATGTCCGCAAAAGCTTCAGGGTGACTTGGACTTTCCACACGTGAATTTCAGAGCTCAGATGCCCTTTCCTCCTATTTCCTCGTGGAGTAGGACTAGGGAACCTTCCAAATCCAAGATGGCAAGAGAGCACAGCATTTGCTGAAGCTGCACATTCAAATTCAGCGAAACCTCAGGCAGCTGGATCAGTTCCTGTCCTCATCAGAGCTGTTCTATAGGCTTTTGGGGTGGAGGGACCAGGAGTAGGGTGTGCTGAAGTTGTCCCTGAGACTGCTGGTACCAATTGTTCAAACATCAGACTATGTGTCATCAGTTTCTCAAAAAACAAAAAGCAGAACCGTTCATCCCACAGGCGCTTTGTGTGCGTGTTTGGTTCAGTTCTGTGTCCATGCACTCCTCAAGCTTACAGTCTCAGGTCTGACACGGTCCACAGCTTACTCTGGATAACCCCCACCTCACGACAGGACCTTCACAAAGTCCCCATGGAGACTAAAAGCACAATTATCTGCTGAAATTCTGTGACTAGTATGAATTCTGTGTCCTGAAGACTTGCTGAGAGGAAATATTGTTGTGGTGGTTTAAGCTAAGTGCTGGCTCTGTTTACCATTTCATATTTCCTCCCTAATAACAGTCTATGTCCTTTCCTTGGGTCTTAATTTTTGTTTGACAAAAAAGGCTGTGCACTATCTTATTTTTATAAATCTATCGTTTTTAATAAATCTACTGTTATTAGTATGTTTGCAGAAGCATATTCTGCTTAAATAACTAGTAACATCTTCCATTTAAGCTTTTTATAGTCAAACTTCTTTGTCTGCTAATGTCAACAGTTACTTCCGTATATATTTAGCCGAATGTTGTTATCATAAAAAAGTAGTGTGTTGAACTTTTAAATTTCCTTCGAAACAATGGAAATTTGTAACTTGATTCCATATCCTAGGCCTTGTACAATATATCTGCCAAAAAATACTGATATTTAGGATGTGCAATCTTTCTTCTCACTTCTAGAGGAGAATTTTCATGTAGCCACATCCCCTAGAAAGTTCAAGAATGGCCATTGGAGGCACATTTTTTCTTTCTTTTTGGGAGGAAATACAATTACCCTTAGGTGTATCATTTCATTAGCCTTGTGGACGTATTCTAATTTGACCGGGATACAAATCATATTCGCTCATATTGCATAGGTAGTTTTCATGAACAATTTAACTCCAATGTAAAATCCATGGGTGGAAGTTGAGACATTTGCCAAAGCGTAATGAATAACGTATTATGTTCTTGAAAGGGGTGTTAAATTTAAACATAGATAATATAGAAGTTAAATGAATAAATCTCCCCTAACCAAAATCACTTTCAAAAGATGGAAATTTTAGTGCATGTGTTGTTTTAGTGCTGCATTAATGTACAAAACAAACAAACAAAAAACAACCCCATTAGAATATAGCAGAAACACCTAGACAGTGACTTATTGGCATACTAAATTTAACAAAAAATATTAACCAAAAGTGACCAGAGGATATGGGGAGATATTTCAGAGGAGATTTTTTACATTAGAAAAAATGCTCAACCTCGTTCTGTCCTAAATTAGAGTGACAATGCCGTAGCTCCTTTTACCTACCAGCGGCAATCAACAGGTTGGTCCTGGCAGCATTGGGGAGTGTGGGTTATAGACAATTATTAGCAGTATCAGTGAAGCTTAGAGAGGATATTCTCTTCGTATTAGCGAGGCCACCTCCAGACACTCCGTGTACGAATATTCACACACACGAGCGATGCCATGTTATAAAGCTACGGCAGGGCAGTCTGTACGTAGTGAGCGTGGCCTCTGCAGGGGCACAGCGTGACCCAAACGCTGGCTCTACCCTCCAGCTCCTGCCAGCTCCACGATCTTGGACAAGCTATTTGATGTCTCTGTGCCTCAGTTTCCTTTTCTATGTGGCAGGAGGAATCACAGAATATGTACCTTAGAGGGTTGTGGAAA
This sequence comes from Tapirus indicus, assembly GCA_031878705.1. Classification (NCBI taxonomy): domain Eukaryota; kingdom Metazoa; phylum Chordata; class Mammalia; order Perissodactyla; family Tapiridae; genus Tapirus; species Tapirus indicus. Next base: position 1,749,697 of record CM062923.1, on the reverse strand, counting down.
GGACTGGATGAAGTAAATGGCATTTGTTATGTAGTGAGCATTTTAGAGGAGTTAGCTATTCCTATTACATTCATTATAGACTTATTTGTAAGAGCAAGGATTTTGTAAACAACTTAACTATTCATCCACGGGAGACTGCTTAAATAAATTCTGTTGTATTCATGCAATAGAACACTATGAATTAAGTGCTTTACAATGAGGGAGCTTATTTGAACCTAGCCCCACATATATCGTGAAATGAAAAATTGCAGGGGGTCAAACCATGTGGGTAGTGCTCCCATTCGAATATTTTGAAAGCATGTTTATACACAGATGCCTGTCAGTGTATGGAACGTTGGGGAAGGATCTACCAGGTCGTCTCGGAGGGAAAGAATGAGATGACGGGGGAGGAAGGGTTTCTTTTCATGGTATACCTTCTGATTCCTTAAGAATGTTTTCCCGTGTGTATAGGTATTCCTGTTTAAAACTATTTGTCTTTATATTCACCAAATACTCATGGAGAGACTGTGCAGGCTGCTGTGTGGAGCCTACAAAGGGTCCCAAAGAGACACAAGGGGCCGTGCCCTGGGGGACCCGACGCCCCACAGCAGTTTAGGGGTACTCCTGAGGTTGACAAAGTGGACCCGGCCAATGCGTGGGAGAGGAGTGGGCAGAGCCACATCAGCGCCCAGCTCTGAGAGAGGCCAGGCTCTTGAAAGAAGAAAGGTGTCCTAGAGATCCAAACAATTCAATAATTCTGAGAGCAGTGGAGACAGAATGTCCCCAGCATGGGCAAGGGCATGGAGGCAAGGAAGCACAGCTGCTGTCTGGAAAAGAGGCAATTTGTCTGATTTCTGGTGCATGCATGGTACAACTGTACGAGCAGGGGACAGGAAAATGGGGACAGTTAGTTGCTGGGAACTTATTTAAAATGTTCTGCCTGCTCTCCTAAGAAAAAGCTTAAAACTACAAGGGGAAGAGGATTCTATCCCCACCAGACAGGGTTGTTGGGTTGTTCCTTTTATTCTTCTAACAGTGTACAGGAGCAGGTGGGTGGCCTTGCCATAGATCTCTGAATTATTCAGAGCACTTGCAGATCTGGGTTTTGCCCCCTGTGCTGCTCTGCAGGGCCTCCTCCCAGGGCCTCTCCCAAGGCCTGCTGCACCAGGGCCTGCTGCTTCAGCACTCCGAGGAAGGCAAAACCAATCGCAGCCAAGCAGGCCGCCTGCTAGAAGCCTGCCCCAGAAACTGTACTATCTGCACAGTGATGGATGAGGCTAATCTTCCCGTCATTTCATGGGAGATTTACATGCGTAACTCTCATTAGTGCTAATGGGAGTTTCTTGCATAAATCTTACATGCGGGAAGGTACGCAAAAAAGAGTTTTCTTTTATTCTTTATCGGGTTTTCTTGCTCAAGGCTTCAGTCCTCCAGTCGGGGGGCTGGCTTTGGGGTGTTACCATGCGCCTTGCACTTAAGCTGCTGGCGCTCTTCATTTACATGGAAATGGACCATAAACGGGGTTCTGAACTCACATGTTTAAACACCTCCTACTTGTGCCATCATCCTTGCAAGAACAGAGATCCAATTAGTGCAACCGATCCAACAAATTTCCATGTGTCAGTTGTACCTGCTGTGAATGTCATTCTGTTCAGTGATAACAGGGCTTGCATCCCAAAATAGAGGTGGGGGTAGAGGGAAAGGAACACTGAGTCCTTGTTGTGAACTGAATTATTTTTAAAGTGACTGCAGATACCGATCCTTTTTAAAGTCCTAGCCTGTATGTGAAGCTAGGATTGGGTTGGGGGGAGGAAGGCTAGACTGGTCCCTGTCACTCACTTGCCATCCCCTCCCTCAAGTCTATTAAATGTGGGTCCATTTACAATATCCATGCGAATATTTAGAGAAGAGCTAGAGTTATTGCTAAGGGGGCATCTGAAATGCCAAACATAGGCTTAATTTCGCCCTACATCTACATGGGAGACTCCGGCATTTTTCAAAGCCCGTTGAACACTTTTTTGTTGTTCTCTTGAATATACGCCATTTGCCATTTTCCTCGTATAATCCCACACTCACAGCTTTGGAGCGTCTGTGGTTGGGAGTTAGGAGGTTGGTGGCGGGATTTGACATGATATAGGCACACTATACTTGTACTTAAACGTGTGCATTTGTAGCTGCTGATAAAAGTTTACCATGATAACTTCAGGTCCATCTAGTTCTGATGGAGAGTCATGAATGGGTACATTGTGATATAAAGACCTTTTCACTGTAACTTAAATTGTATAATGGTTTATAGACAGATATTAACCGTAGATGTTGTCTTACCATTGTATATGTCCATATATGTATGGATAGCACAGTAATGCATAAAAAGAACCTGAATCTGAGTAAGACAGATAGATTAACAGAAGATACGTAAATGAATAGAAAAAAAGAGATGAAAACAATAACTTTAAAAATTTCATCCAGGAAATCAATATTTCAGTTAGCTAAATTAACAATGGAAGAAAGGTGCCTTTCTGAGCCTTTTCCTTTATTAATCCTTTCTCTAGAAAAAAAAATCTATTTGTTGAAATCAGTCTCTATTAACCAAAATGATAAAAGTTGTGTCTTTCTCTCTAATCAATCAAATTCTCCTTTAGTCAAATTTTGGCCTTATCTTTAATATAGATTATTTTTGAGTTGATATTCACTTCAGTCACTGTATGGATAGTTGGATATATTTGTGTGTGTCCACATTCGTGCATTCGTTTATTGAACATGTGTGACTCAGCACCTATGAACTGAGAGGCTTTGTCCTAGATGCTGGTGGCCTGACAGAGGACAAAGCAAGGACCCTGCCCTCACTGCGCTTCCCTTCCAGGAGGATGGGCGAGGAAAGACGCAGAGTGATGCCGGAGAGCGAGAGGAGGCTCGCTGTGTGGGGAGAGGAGCAGGGATCTGCTGCCAAGGGAGGGCCTGACTTCTAATAGGAGCAGGAACAGTCCTCTCACGGTTATTCGACGGAAGGTGACAAAACAGGGTGGAGCTGTCCTGGGAGCTCAGGCAGCTGTCTTCTAATTGCTCCTCTCTTCTTGATGAAATAGGAAGCGAGGTCGTCCATGGAGAACGAGGAAGGGAGGATACTGGAGTGTGGGTGAGACAGAAGATGTGATAGAGTGAGGAGAGGAGGGGACAGGAGATGTTGCATTTCCAGGAGGCATTAAAGACCCATTTGAGGCTCATGGTCATGCTTTGAAGTAGTCCGGACTGTGTACTTCCTTCCAGCCACACTCAGCTGCGGGTTCAGTGCAAAGCAGGTGAAGGATTCGACTCTTCTCAGGGGAGTGAATTTAAATGAAAGACAGTCAAGGCAGTTAACGGAGCATGCAAAGCAGTGAATGTCATCATGATCCATCCAGTGTAAGTGCGGGAGGGAGGAAGTGAGGACGAGAGGATGGGAGAGTCAGCGAGGAAATGGTAGGATCGATGGATTATGTGGATGGTGCGGGTGTTCAAAGGATTGTTGGCATCAGGGAACCAGGGGGAGAAACTGGAAAGACAAGAGGTGAAAGCCAGAGACTGGGGCGTTGGAGTCTGAGATGATTAGAGATGTGGCCGTGGGAGTGGATGGTCGAAGCAGGAAAATGTGGCTGAGGAATCAAGAGGCCCAGGTTGTGGAAGGATGGGTGACGTGGGTATAGACGTCATCAGGGATGTTGCAGGCTGGTTTGGAGATCACAACCGCGAGCCAGGAGCGGAAATCTTCAAGGAGTGAGGTGAGGTCCCTAGGTCCTGCAGCATCAGGAGGTCTCCCTGAGTCTTGGATGAGCTGAAAGTCGGGGCTGCAGGGTTTATGGAAATGGAGGGAGTGTGGTGGGAGCAGGGGGATGTGTGTCCCTTCAGGCTGCCACATGAGGGGGCTGCCAGGGGTGCAGAGCCGGGGAGAACCTGTTTCCAGGGACGTGGAGACGAGACGGGAAGAAAACCTGCAGAGAATGCTCTGGGGGAGACAGGATTTTGCAGCTGACTGACATTAAGTTCCAGAGGCTGCTACTGGAGTGATTTCAAGAATGGAGACTGAGAAGTGGGGTCAGAATGGAGACAGATGCTAAGCAAGTGAGGCTTCGAGACCAACGAGGGATGATAAATCGAGAGCCTGGGCTCGTAACGGTCACAGATGCTCAGGGAAAAGATCACAAGAAGGTGCTGACCCCAGGCGCTGGAGGGTGGGTTGCAAGTGTTGGGAGTGGAGTGGAACGCTTTGCAAAGTTCCAAGGCCCTTTGTTATTTCTGCCAGTGGTGAGAAACGAGAAGAAAATAATAAACAATTCCATGGGATCCCCATTGTAATTTAGCCTTAATTCTAGGTCATACATCAGAACGGGGTTCCTAAGAAAATAAACGGATCGGTGTGACTAAATGAAATATATATAGCATTGTAACTCTGAGCACAGAAATCATTTAATTGCTTAATAAAATATAACTGTATCACACAGGTTATTTTAAATTGTTTGCCCTTTAAGTGTTCTTCAGAGTTGATACAAAGATGCAGTGCTGTCGCCTTGAAAACAAAATTTACATATAAGAATGATGTAATCGAAGATTATTTAATAAGAGGTAGAGGGACAGAGAGAGGCTGCATAAAACCATTTGCTTATGAGAACTTAAATATGTTTTTCATGCAATGTCACTAGAAGGGAAGGACTTTCCCACAGTCAGAGAATCTTCGAGTTCTAAGGTACCACATGTGATGGGTAAAGTGAGAAGATGGTTGTTATGAAAAATTTTGGCTAGACACAGCTGCAGATGTCTCACTTTAAAACCACCTGCTTAAGCTGCAAGATGCAGGTACTAGAAGCCCTCCCCTCCTTCCCAGAGAATCCACAGGAATGACACCAGGGACATCTCAATGCACCCACAGTGAGTGGGGGCAAAGCCCACAGTGGCAGTGGGTGGAAGGGGTGGTCAGCAGCCGACCTGGCGGCTGCGCTGCAGGCTCCTGCTGCAGGGAGGGGGACGCCCTCAGCACTCTGTTCCAGACTGTGAGGAGCTGTGAAGGGGGTTTCTCATGTTTGGTCGAGGAAACGTTTGCTAAAAGACAAAGAATATCTTCGTCAAACTGAATGTCATTATAGCATGATCCAATTTACAATTCATTCCAATTCAACTTGCAATGCACTGAGCAGCAGTTCTGGGGACAGCCCCAAGCAGACCAGGGCAGACCAGAGGCTGTGGGTCCTCTCTCCGAGAGCCTGAAGGCTGGCAGGTGTGCCTGCCCAAGGAAGGCATTTGTGTTGGATTTGCAGGTGGCCCCGACAAAACCCAGAGGTGGCACTTTCACAGTCTTCATCAACTTCCACTAATAGTAAACTTATGCCATATAACTTAATTCCTACCTTTCTTCAAAGCTTTAATTTAATTAAAAAGATCAAGTTACCAGCAACAAAATTACTAATGCAACAGTAATACATTTTTATATTCACCTATGTGAAATTTTCAGTGGATAAAATCTCAGGTGGTTTGCATTTTTAGATAAGGATGTTTTTACAAGCAAACATCTTTCCAGGGAAAGGCAGTGCAATCAAAATTATGTTATTCTTCACCATGGCTTATCCTGTTTCTCTTTTTGCCTTATTTTACTGTTCCCATTTTTTTCTCTTTCTGAGCACATCAGTTACTGTGGAGATGCTCTCAGCATTAGTGATTTCACAAATGCCATAGAAATCAGCTAATCGTTGAGAGGTTTTTGACCTGAAATTGATGTGATGATAGGTGAAATAAAAGATATCCGTACCTAATAAGAAATACTTTTACTTCAAAATTGCAAATAACTACCCACAAATGACCAGCACCCCAAAATGATTCACTCTTTAGGAATTGACAAAAAATAAAATGATATCAGTATTTCTTTTGCAAAAAGCTATCACACATTTCTAATTCTCTCCCAAAAAAGGCCAGGTGACTATAAGAAGATGCTTCAAGTCTCTTCCAAAACTTGAAAATGTGGACAACAAATTCATTTGTAAGTGACTTCCTGCCTGAGTACACACAGCTGCATATTATAAGTACACACGTCACTTCTGGGGCAGGCGGACACCTCAGAGTTTACAAAGCCGGCGCCTGCACCAGACAGGGCTGTGCTCTGACTCGAGGGAAGACAGACTGCTCACAGAACCCATGGTGTCGAAGAGTCCTCTGGACAGCTTTGTTTCTGGTCCTTCCTCATTCTAATCTGCCCACCCCTAGCCCAGGGGAACATTCCAGGGGAATATTTTGTCCCTGAGGACATAGTGGGTGGACAAGTTGTGTGTACATGAGCGCATTGGGCACACATGGAAATTCACTCACTCACCAGGAATCCAGAGCATGTGGTCCTAAGTCCTAATGATGGACAGTTGGTAGCAGATGGGTCCCTGAGTCCTGAACATAGAGCCCAGTGAGGCCGATGAAACCAGGAAGCCAGAAGAAGTGCAAGGAGACTGAAATAGCAACACTGACACATGTCATCAGATGTAATCAGCTTACACTGCAGGCAGGTTCCTAAATGCAGAGAGCATGCTGCACAAAACTTCATCCACAGCTTTGTTTCACTGACACACCACTCACAAGCACGCACACACATGCACACGCACACGCACACCCCTTAGGTTGTTCTTTCACCGTGTTCTCTGTGCCTATTTTCCATGTCTTGCGTCCTCATATCCAATTCTCTTTTCAGCAGCCAGGCATCAATTCCAGCCTGGGTTAGTCCTTCTCATGCTCCTACACCTACAGCCATCCCACCTGGAGCAGCCTTCCTGGTTCTTCCTCAAACCTCATGGCATCATGTACTGAGCAACTGTCACATTCATGAAGAATAAACAGATCAACCCAGGCAGGCTACAGAAGCTCAACTCTGAGCCCAAGAGCATTCTATTCCCCCTCAGAGTGTATCAGTTTCCTGTGGAGAGTCGTCTAAGTCTTCGATATTTCCATGGCTGGAGAACCTCAAGTTCTCTAGGTTCAAGTCATATCTATTCTCTGACATGTTTTTTGTTCATTATTAATAATTCACATTTTCCCCCATTCATAAATTCAATTTTGAACCTTCCTTCGGATGGTAAGCTCTCCATTTTGTAACAGGAAATGGAGATTCAGACTAATTGGCTAACGTATTTAACTGAGAGTTTTCCCATAGAACACATACAGGTCATATATAAAATTTTCATAGAATAGTTATTGTGATAGTGTGAGGATCAAATGCCACAATATATGTGAGAGAGACAGTTGTGAACCATAAAGTGCTCCATAATTGTTACTCATTAACATTAGGAAAGATACACTCAGTGAAATATTCTTCATTCAACAAGTGTTTATTGACTGCCCTCTATGTGCCCATTGCTGCTCTAGATTCTGGGACTATAAGGACAAATAAGACACATAAAGCAAGGAGCTCACACATTTCAGTACAGTACTGGCAGTGGTGGTGGGTAGATGACTCAACATTACACTACTGTGTGATGGGGCCAGCGTAAAAGGTGAACCTAACACACATGGGAATGGATCCATGTGAAGGTGGGAATAGCAATGCCTGAGCATCATTCCCCAAATAAGAAGGGGTTGGTTAAGAGAAGAGTAGGAGAAAGTGCCAAGGGCCAGAGAGAGCATGTGACTAGTGGAACCCAGGGGAGCTATGACTGAGCATGGTTGGTGTGCCGGGGGGAAGAGGGTTTGTACAAGAGAGAGCTGGGCCTCACCAGGAATGACCCTGCAGGACATGTCGGGGAGTTTGGATTTTGTTCCAAAGGCTACAGGTGCCCAGTAGAAAACATTTAAGCAGATAAGTAATGGGATCATACTTGTGATTGATGAAAACAGCACGAAAAATTGACTTGAAAAACATTTTTTTTGTGGCAGGAACAGGAACTAGAATATACCATAAAAATACAGACAAATAAATATGGCACGCTGATAGAGTGGCATGCAGGATGAAAAGAAATGGGCAAATGGAGAGATAGGAGCATCGGCGTTGATAGGCCTTTGTGGAACTATGGAAGGAGGGTGTGATGAGAGGAAGGAGGAGTGGGAGGATCAAGTGCCTGACTATGACCTTAGGTCACCTGGTGGTTCCAGTCACTGGAGTGGGAAGAAGAATAATGGATCACTGTTGAACATGGGAGATTCCACCAAACCAAAGACACACTTCAGGTTGTATAGGTTAATCTTAGATTAAAAAGACATCTCAAAATTCTACACACGAAGTTCAGTTGTAATAAAACAATATGTGATAAAAAAGGGCATGCTTTCTAATAAAGTGCACATTCTAGCTTTCCCATAAGAGATGGACGTGTCATGAAATAATGCCATTTAATCCTGTTGTTCAGTAAGTGTTGAATGTTGGAATGATTTCACTAAACCTACACAGGTGCTGAGTTCACTAAGGGATAACCCCCCCTCTCAATGAGTTTATAATCTAATAAGGAAAACAAGACAAATACACAAAATAATTGTTATTCAAGGGTGTGTAGAACCAGTGCTGGAGGGGTGGGAGGAAGTACAGAGTAATTTAGGGATTCAACCAAAATGGTATTTTTTTATCACCTGAACCCAATTATTACTTGTTGTGAACATGCAAACCATAATTTTAACTGGAGGGAGAAGTACTGTCAAGTCTCATAGCAACATGGACGGTCGTGAAGGCCTGCTGGCCATGCTCTGTGCCAGGTCATAGGGAGCCAGTGGGGACAAGATGCATGAAGTCCCACTTACAATGGAACATATAGTCTAGTGAAGAGGCTGACAGAAAACAAACAAATGGACACATAAAACCATTGCATGTTGCAATAAGTATATTGTGCAGACAGTGAATAGTGGGTTGAGAAAGAAAAAGAGACAGCAGATCTGTTCTAAGTATGGTTATCTGGAAATGCCTTTCCTAGGAAAATGACAGGTAATCTGAGGCCTAAAGTAAAGGAGCTGGTTCTAAGAAAAGTGGAGGAGAATTTCAGGCAGAGGAAACAGCGAGGACCCATTTGGAGAACCAGAAGGAGATGCCATTGCCAGAGCTTGGTGGATGCGGGGGCAACACAGAACAAAATGAGATCAGAGAGAGGAAGGAGCCATTTCATGTCGCCTTGTAGCTGTCATAGGGGTTTTAAGTTTAAGCACAATGGAAAACCAGGAACATATTTGTATCTTAAATTTGGTGCTTAAACAGAGCGGAGATTTGATTATTAAGGGGCTAGAAAGGCAGTCGAGAAACCCATTAAGGTGGCTTTGTTTGTCAGGTGAGAGATGATGCAGCTTGGACTAAGGTAAGTGTGATGATCAAGAAGAAGTGATCTAAGACGTATTTTGGAGATAAAATCATAAAGACTTGCTGATGTGGGGGATCGAGAGGAAGGCAGGCACTGTTGGTGACTCCTCAGTTTCCAGTGTGAACAAGTGTGTGGAGGATTCCATTACCTGGTTAAAGAAGGCAGAGCGGAGAGAGAGAGTGGGTAGGAGTTAGGAGTCCCGTCCTGGGCCTGTTCGGTGTGGGCTGGACATAACGCTCAGAATTCGTCTAGTATCTGGATTGTGTTGATACTAATGTTCTCTTCTGAGATAATTTCTCCTTGGTGTTTGTAGTACTTTCAGAAATCACAGTAAGAAAGAGAACTTAACCATTTAATCCTTCTGTCGCATTTTTAAAATGAGAGAAATTAAATGGCATCCACAGTTACGAAGCTGCCCAGGTGAGACCCCAGACCAGACCCCAGACTGCTGACTCCCACCCTGTGTGTTTTCACTGCTCAGGTTCGATAAATGCAAGTGCGTTTACCTGTCGGAATTAAACCTACATTCTGTGTAACCCCCTCGTTCTTACCACGATGTGACTGTAAACTGAAATGCAGATGGGACGTTCTGTGGAATCGAGGCTTCCTTGGTTGAAACTCCTGATGAGGGAATGTCCAGAGCACAGTCTCACCCCGACAGCTGCAGGGACTGTTCAAACCAGCGTGTCCTTCAGAGCATTCTGAATTGGGGACAAAATCGGGGACAAAACAGCCAGGACAGTGAATCATCCTCTGGGGAGGGATTAGCTAATAGATTCCCCTATCTCTGTGTCATCTCTATTAGAATATAACGACTTAAAATCAAATTTCTTAGCAAGGTGAAACCTAGAATATAAAAAAAAAATGTTAATTCCTGATGTCACCTTCAAATATTGAGAAATGAGGCTATTTTTCTCTTGATATCAAAGTCCTTTTCAATCAGGAGCACTGTAAACTGACCTGGAGGCCCAAAGTCCTGTCTCGCTGCCATGAGAGGGGAGGTCCTGCCGGGCAGAAGTGTAGAGGGTCTTCCTTCTAGGACCTCTGCTGGCTGCTGCACCGTGTGACCGGGGACAATCTACTTAAACTGCCAAGTCCTCGCTCTCTCCTACGAGTTTAGAAAGAGGTGACTAACGGATGCGCGTGGACTCTCTGTCCCAAGTGCCTCTCCCAGCGCTCGCTCCATGCTGTTCACTCCTTGTTTCATTTCAGTATCACAGCTGCTGTGAAGTCCTGAAGATACTGGATAATCCTAAAGGTCCAAGGGGCCCTGAAGCTCAGTGATGTTGACCTGCCAAGTCTCTAAAATTTATGGAAAAATAAACCTTAATTTGTAAAGCGAAAGAGTTGTTTTGTTGGAAATTAGTAGACGTGCTGTTTATTGGAGCTGGTGAGAAAAAGTGGCTAATTTTAAAAATGTTAAATCATACACATATTTAAAACAAATACAAAATAGTTAAGAAATAACTATGTCCTCACAATGTGAGACTCTAGAAACTAATGCTTTTATCAGAATGTAATATGAATTTTATAAATCTGATTTCATTTTGAAAAGTGAAAATAACTGGACCAAGCACACATAAGCACCAGACTCTACAGTCACTCTGGTTAGAAGTCAAAACAGAGACTACCTTAAGGTCCACCAAATATATACCTAAAATGTTACATAACCAAACCGGTGCAGACTGAGCTGTAGCTTCCATTCAAGTTATACTACACTTTCAGGGACATTTTTTCAAATTAACCAGTTTTTATCTCAATATAGTCTAGAAGAAATTTACACTTGTCACTCCTGCATAATTTCTAAGAATATATATTCAGCTTACTAATACATTTCTAATAAAGCTAAACATTTGTTTAAAATATAGTTAGGTTAATTGCTTTCTCTTATTCATCTCCATGAATCTTTAGCACCTGGAACAGCTGGCAAATAGTAGGCATTCAATTTGCATTTATAGGATAAAAGAATATATGAATGAATGAATGAGTGAATGAATGATAGCTAAGAATCAGATGTGTTAGAGACAAAATATGAATCTGTATAAACGAAGACATGAGAAACTGTGCATTAGCTAATTGTTGCTGTAACTGGCACTCTACCAGATAATTTGTTCTTGGAAACACTTGTCCTACAAGGGAAGAAGTGAGTAACTTAAGCAAATTATGAAATATGCAAATAAATGTGGTTAAATGTTAGCTAAAACAATTAAATCATAGTGAGATTGCATATGTTTATTTTTGTATAGTCTAAGACATAAAAATATGTATTTGGTCAATATATGTTGACACAAGCAATGTCAAATGTTGATAGTTTTCTAATTTACAGGCAAACTCCTCATTTAGCAGTTTTGAAGAAATTCGTTGGATTTCTTCTTAATGAAATAGGGCCTGGATTATTTTATGCACATAAACATCACTCCAACTCCAAATCGCACCATGCGTGGTATGCCTACCATTTGCTATTTTAGTCCGGCTATAACACACGTGTGTGTGTGTTTGGGTATATACACACATACATACATGGACCTGGACATGTATATGTCAGATAGTCATTAATGTGATTCACTTTCATCTAAAGTAGAAACGGTTGCTGTGTATAATCACAGTTCAGTACAAAAGTCACCTTTCTATTTTTGGTACATTTAGAACAGGACCCTTAACTCTGAATTATTGACTACCTAGAAGCTTTTTTAAAAATTCTAGAATATTAGAACTGGAAAGAAATTTTAAAAGCATCCATTCTAGTATTCCATTTTATAGATAAGGAAACTGAGGCTCAAAGAGTTGTTTAGAAAGACCCCAGTTAATCACCCTCCTCTCAGACAGCTTCCCTGACACACACACCCCCGTTTTTCAGGTTCGGGTGCCCCTCTTCTGTGCCCCTTAAACACCAGTTAATTAACGTTTGTTTTGGTCTTTCCCACTGGACTGTAGGATCCTTGAAGATTTACATGCCTTGTCCTGTGTCCCTAGTAGCTAGCCTGGGCCTGCCAGGCATGGGGGGGCTCCCAGTAAAAGTTGTGATATGAAAGGAGGAAGGTTTCATTAACAAACTCGAGGTTGGTAGCCATGTCTGCCAACAGTCTAATCTTCATGTTACACCACATGCCTTACAGAGCACAGTTTGGAGCCATGATACTAGCCTTTTTTTTTTTTTTTTTACCATGCACAAAAATATTTCATCAATTAAAATAAATTCTCTAAAGTGTAAAACCTGGATAAAATCTTCCACTTCAGTGGTCCTGCCTGACCTTCATTTTCTTTTCCTGCTCTTTGCAACTGCACAGATCTACAGCCTCCCTTTATATTTATCACTTTCTGACCTTCAAAATGATTTGACCTGCTGGGTCTACCATGTAGTCATTTCGATTCTGCCCCGTAAGTTTTAATCCCATCGCTACTTCAGCATAGATGCAGGTGGTCACTGTGGCATGAAGCCCACGTCCCTTCCAGGGCTCCCTGCTCCTCTTGACCCAGCCCTCTCTGCAGGGTCTCGGGCTCATTCCCCCGAAGGAGACAATCAAGGCACCAGGCTCACCGCGGTGCAGGCTTAGATGCTCCTTCTTCCTCTTCAAGAGCATGCTGTATATGAACTGAATGAGTACAGTGGAACATGTATAAATCAGAAGCTTATTGGCTGAGCATTGCAATATATTATTAAGAAAAGTACTTTCTTACATAACCCAGTATTATGACCCCAAATATGGTAGAAACTCAGTTCTACAAGACAGTGAGATTGGCTGTGAGGAATCATCCAAGCAAAACCACTAGTGCCACTCTTCTGTTCTTCAGTTCTCGTGTTTGATTTCAGTGCCTAAGCTCTAAATTAACCACCATCTTAGCTGCCAAGTATCGAGAGCCTTCCCTGAAGGAGCCTTCTGGGCATTGACACCATTTCTAATCCTGACCATATCGTGCAAGGTTGGTCTCACCACCCCTGTTTCGTAGCTTAGGCAGGAAGACTCAGAGACAGCCCCTTGCTGGCCACCATCACACAGCTAGCAGCAGCTCTGGGGTGGCGAGTCTGAACCCGCTGTTGGTTTTACCACATTCAGCCAGCCTCTAAAGGGAGCTGGCTGGTCATTATAGCATATCTTTCTTGTACATTACATTATTTCTTAATTTGCATTTCTAATATATTAATATAATCAACTCAGACTTGACAGCTACTTTTTGTGATATAATCTCAGCCATACTAGTTTGCAGGTCGATTTATTTCACTGAAGCCACATTAGTATGTCCTCTGTGTAAATGTAAGAAGGTTGTGCCCATTGTCATTTACCTTCTGTACTTTCCACCGACCCAATTTCCCCTTAAAGACCTTTTGGTGATTTGTTCACAACGGTATCGAACCACCCCAACCAATGCATGAGGCCAGGGTAGATGGAAACCATCTAGGCTATAACGACATTGTGTTACCTATCCACAGCATTGCTAAGCTGAACTGAGCGACCTCACAGGTTTTAACTCTAACTGGGAGGGTCTTTTCCTCCCAGGGGCTAGCAATTAGCTTGGCAAAGCTCCGCGTGTCCAGCCTCCCAACTTTCCCTGATTCTAAATCTCCAGGTGGAAGTGGACATCAGTCTGCCCCTCTCAGAGACCCTGTCTGGTGCCGGGAAGGGTGGGCTTCATGCAGAGGTAGGCATCCCTGAAAGGTCTCAGGCAGGATTGGAGAGTCAACTCCCACGCCATCTCCTTCCACTCCCCGCCTGCAGCTTGGGCCCCTTTCCTAGAGATGCAGAGGGCAAGTTAACATGCATAATAGCAGAGATGTGCTGCTTCCCTCTCTCCCTCCCACCCCTTTTCTCTTTGCGCTGCTGGGCACAACTTGACCATTCACATTCAGTGAAACCACTTCATTTATTGTCCCAGAATAACCTCACAGAGGCTGATTCTGCCACTCCCAAGGTGACAGGGCAGCTGGTTTCCTCAGAACCACCACTGCTGCATTGAGGGGTCAGCTAGCAGCAGGGCTAGTGTGGCATTCGAGAACATCCCATCAGAGAGCACCATGAGCAGGGTCAGCAGGGGGCAGTCAACACCACATGCTCCCCAGAGCAGCAGTGGCAGCATGGTGTCAGGAGGGTGGGGGGGGCTGAGAGATCCCCTGCACCCCCGCCCCAGCCTCGGGAGTAGGGCAAAGGCTGACATACCCTATTAGTGGTGGCCCAACCATGGTGCCTGACCCTGGGAGAGAAGACTGACCTCCAAAACCAGCCCCCAGGGAGCCAGTGGGGGCTGAGGAGCTGCTTTTTCACTAAGGCACTGAGCTTTTAGGGGTGGTGAGAAGTTAACCCATCAGGATCCCTCGGGATGGGCTCACGTTATCAACATGGCTCTCAAACCCCCCTCCCGTCTTGCTTCACGCTCCATGAGGACGGGGGACTCGGTGTTGGCGCTGCAGGTTTAAAGCTCTGTTGTGGAGGACCTTGCGCTTGCTGCCTGGTTTCCTATTTTTTGCTGAAGCTCTGCCTGTCTTTATCCTAATCAGGCCTGTAATTGATTGGTTTAGATTTTTGTTTTGCTTCATGTATCTTGTTCTGAATATTGGGTTTGAATATAATTGCCATAGGTCACACTATCTTTTTAAAAAATTTATCCAGTCTGCAGGTGTGGGAGCTGGGGTGACAGGAATGTTATATGTAAATTTATGTAAATGAATGCTAATGTCCCCTTGCAGCCCTTAGGTGAGCGTGGCAGCTGTCATATCCTCACAGGTTGGTCCACCAGGGAGCCTCACGCTCTGCCACATGCTCAGGACGACTGGAGCATATTTATTTCCCTGTTGAAATCATCTGATAGCTTTTCTCAAAAGGTCTCAAAATTCCCCTAGACTATTCAAGTTGATAAAAAAAAAAATCACACTGGTGATCTTCCAAATTATCTATGTCCTTTTTTATAGAAATCACTGTAGATGTTTCTTCCCTGTGCTGGTTTTTAGGTTGATTTCAGCTCAGTAAATAGCACTGGGCACGTTTCTTTGTAAAACACTGTGCTGGGTGAACAAAATGCAGCCCTCACTTTCCAGGCCCTTGCAGTTCGGTGAGCAAAACAGCACAGATGGAATTCGGATCCCAGTTGGAGCATGTGATGCTAACTCCATCGGTTTGGGGGAATCACCCCAGGATTTTGAGCAGAAGTGAACTGTGTTCAGCTGTGCTTTAGCCCAGGGTTTTGGGAAGTGCAACAGCTGACACAGGGAATGAGTAAAAACCAAGCTGTCAGGACCACGTGCCCCTCACCCCACTTCATCCAGGATGTCTGAGCTTCCATCCATCTTATATGTTGGATTTCTGTGTAAGACTTAAAAAATTCCATAGTGCACAACACCATAGTGCACAGGATGGCGTGGACCATAGTGAAGACCCTAAGACAGACCAACCCAAGCTGCCGAGGCAGCACAGTGCTGTCCCACCAGACCCAGGTCCTTGTAGTGGAACAGCCAGAGGCACAGGAAGATGCAGTGTCATTTCAGAGCTGAGACGGAAAAGGCTTCAAAACCTTGCAACTGACTGAAACTGTGAAGGGACAAGGGAAGAGTAAAAGGTGATTTTCTGGTCAAGGGAAGGTGACTGAGAAAGTGTCAATGGAATTGAGGGAAGGGGAGTTGGAATTGGTTGGTTGGCAGGGAAAGAACCCACGTATGAGGCATCACTGGATGTCTGGGTGGGAAATGGGGCAGAGGCTTGAAATTCGGGAGAAGATCTGATGGAAAACAGGCTTGGTGGTAAAACTTTACGAGTTATTTCATCAGAGGTAAAAGTTAACTTCATGCAGTGAACGAAATTGCCAAGTGGAGAGTGGAAGGTCCAGAACAGAATCTCGTGAACATCTTAATTTGGGGGTAGAAAGAGCATCTTGAAAATTCGGAAGTGAATTGGATCAGCCACAGGAGGAAGGAGTTTCAAGAGCAATGAGAGGACCCAGAAGGCAGATGCTGCGATGAGAAGCGCTCCTGGATTTGTTGGGTTTGGTGCCTGCTGAGAAAATAAATTTAGTAAGAGCAGTGGCGAAAGGTAGATACAATATGCTAATTTTCAGATTATAGTCAAGATGGAAATTTCAGAATTATTTGGAATTGGCATGTTCTTGACAGAAGTGTTTTAAAATCAGTGTAAAATATCTTCTCCAAAGAGAGCCCAAGTTTTCCAGATATAAAGAAAGCTGGTGAAAATTTCTATCGCAAATTTTTGTTGTAATTGAGGGACTTTAAGTTTAGGCAGTTTCAAAGGGGGCTGATGTGGCAAGTCATGTTTACTCATATCACTGTCTCATATTTCTTTTTGGAGGAAGATCTCACTAAGGAAACACATTCCACGTTGATTTGAACTTTGGTGGTTGAGAGAGTGAGTTACTATGAATCTGGACACTTCTCTCTCTCAAAGACCGGATTGTCCAGGACCGGAACCTCTGAGAAGGAGGAGCTCACTTGACTGGAGAGGAAGACTCACTAGGCAGCCTTTGCAGGTTCTTTCTCATCCAACTACTTGGTTTGAAAAAACAAAACAAAGCCTTGTGGTCCAGGCAGGAGGCCACGCCCCAGGTCTTCCCCAGACCATGAAGGAGTCGGGGCGGGTTTCCCCTCTGCCAGGCCCCTCTGGCAGGAAATCTAGGGATTTCCCTCCCACACCCTGAGGGTGTTAAGCACTGCCCCCCCCCCCATTGGAGAGGCCTTTATACAAGTGCCAGAATTAGTAAAAAACAGGAAAGATCGTCCACACAGTTTTTGAATGGAGTTCAGCCAAGCTTTGGAGCACAAACAGACCCCTGAGAGTAGACAGTCCATAGGCAATACCCAGGCAACCCTTGGTGAAATGCCCCCTTCCCCTTAAAGGTAGTTGTGTGCACAGCCAAGGTGAACAGTTCACGGGCCTCCTTGGACTCAGGCTTCGCTGTCCAGCTTCCCTCTGAGGGAGGCAGCTGGTGTCCAGGGGCTTGGAGCCTCCACAGAGTGCCCAGCCCCAGCCATAGGAACGCCTCACCTCCGGCCTTGACCCTGGCAGCCCGGGGCTTTCCTGCAAGGTCTCTTCCTCTTCCCCTCCTCTCTCTCCCTGCAGGGTGACCTGAACCGTGTCCCCCCTCGGGCAAGGTTTAAAACAGTCCTGCTCACTTTCTGTTCTCTCTCTGGTCTGTGACCCCTGCTTTCCCTCCATGCCTGCTTCCTCTGTCCTTCATTCTGATCCTCAGGGAAGTGTTACAGAGGTCAGAATACCTGAACACTGACTGATTTATCTTAATTTGGGATTCCAACCATAGCCATCCTAATTTTCCTTTGGGTCATGGGGACGGCTCAGAGTGGCACACCAGGAGATGTGGAAAACAAAAATATAAATAATGATATTCCAAGGTGTTTACTATTCACACATCACGCTCCATTTTCCACACAGACAACTGGACAGTTACTGGGGCCCCATCTGAAGGGAAAGGGGCAGTTTGAAAATTGCTGTGACCCTTGACCTTTAACTCCATCCAAATGAATAACCCCAAAAAATAGGTTGTTGTCAGTGGCTTTGAAATAAGAGCCAGGAGTGGAGTGAGGAGGATCTCAGACGGTGGCGAGAACCTTCTTCCCAGGAGCCCCAACACCAACACTTCACCCCACAGGTTCGACTAGGGCAGAGTCTCTGAGAGGGTAGAGGGACACGATTCGTGCATTTGCTCAGCTGCTGTGACAAAGCACTGCAGGCTGGGGGCTGAAGCCACAGACACTCGCTGTCTCACAGTCTGGAGTGTGGAAGTCTGTGTCCGAGGTCAGGGGGTGGGCAGGGCAGTTCCTTCTGAAGCTGTGAGGGAGAATCTGCTCCAGACCTTTCTCCCAGCTTCTGGTGGTTTGCTGGCAATCTTCGGCGTTCCTTGGCTTGTAGAAGCATTGCCCTGACCTCTGCGTAATGGTCACAAGGCGTCCCCCTGCCTGTGTATCTGTGTCCAAATTCCTCCTTTTTATAAGAACTCCAGCAGTATCGGCTTAGGGTCCATCCTGTGTCGTATGACCTCATCTTAACGTATTTTATCTGCAATGACTCTATTTCCAAATAAGGTCACATTCTGAGGTCCTGGGGGTTAGGACTTCAACATGTGAATTTTTGAGACACAGTTCAACCCATAACAATTAGGTTTAGTGAAACACAACATTTACAGAAATATTAATAGCACTCCTTTCGTCATACAGAAGGCTGGTCCAACAGTGATCGTGGAGGCTGTTTTCTGTTCTCGATGGTGGAGGAAATTACTCAGCCCTGAGTCATGTCAGTGAACCCTGAGTGTGAATGACATTGCATGCCCAACCCTGAGTACTTGTCAATTGTCAGTGGCAGTAATACTTCAAGATGAAATGTCCCCGTCACCATTTGGTCACACGTGGGTGGATGATCCATCTTCTATCACATTTGACCAATTTGACCATGTCAGCTTGTGGGCTGAAAAATGACATTTTTGGATGGGTAAATAAGGATGAAGGTTGACTTTATGCATCAACATATTGTATATCTCTCTGACCTCAGAGAAGATCTGATTGCCTAGAGGAAAAGGAAGGATTGAAATATCTCTCAATACGTGTTCTATCATCTTTTACTTGGCTCAATTTGTGTTTCTTTTTATTTAAGAACTATTTAAAACTAATGCTATGGAACTCTGAATCTGACAAAGAGAAACTACTGTCCCATAAAATAAAGAGCATTTAAATTTATGTGAGAAGATATTAACTAACTGAGAGCTTAAACTAGAGTTTATCAGACCACTTGGAGGTGGGCGCCAGAGCTTACTGGGTGGGACAGGTGCTCTTAGCTGTTTGGAGAGTGGAGAATCCCAGCTTGTACCCTGCAAAAAGCCTTCCCAGCTTGGAAGGAATCCTACATGTTATCAGCAGATGTGTGCTGAGAGGTTTCCATGGCAAAGTAAGGCCCTATTTAACCAATGTTCTGAGGTGGTTCCATTTACAAGCCATACACTGTGAAAAGTGCGTAAGTGAAGTTAAGACATCTGCCTGGGACGTCTTCCTTGCAAACGCTCAGCCCTTGAGGTTCAGACCCAGTTGGTGCCTGCTTAGACTCAGAACATTGCTGGAACTACAACTTATTTGGTAATGCCTCCACTGCACAAACATGCAATCTTGGTCATGGTAGGATCTCAGTATACTTACACTTTAATAAATGCAAATGAGAGCCTTGTTCCTTGTCCATCCAAATGTCTAAATATCAGCAGGGTCTCAGGGAAGTGAGGGAATGCCCTGTTTCCTAAGAAGAGAGGCCCTTTCTGCTCTTACCCCCACCCTCTGACTTACAGATAGAACATAGAAGACCAGGCACGAGGAGCCTGTTTAAAAACTAACTGGATCACTTGCCCCTGCTTCAAACCCTTTGATACCTCCTGCCACACTCGGAATAAAACTGAGGCTCGGTTCTGTGGCACTGGAAGCCCGTGATGATCTGGCCCTGCCTACATTCTGTCCCTTTACCTAAACCTCTTTCTCTCCCTGGGCCTGCACTTGCTGCTTCCTCGGTCTGGAAATTTCTTCTCTGCTTCTCACTCAGCCATCTGTCTCTTCCTTCTGGTCAGAACCCAAACATTCCCTCCTTGGAAACGGCAGTGTTCCCGATCTCCTGAGGAAGCCCCTCCTGTGCTGTCCAAGTCCCGCCGCCACTCGCTCGCTGCTCAGTTGATCGCACTAAGCCCCACCTCGCTGGAAAGGTGGCTGCTCGGAGGCAGCATGGTCCTTGGAACTACACTACCCGTGTGCGGTTTCCAGGTGCACTCATCACAAGTAAACGTGAGCCGTCTGTGACTTAGGAGGATTTAGGAGAAAATGCTGGAGTGTCTTTTACCTTAGAGTAGGAAAAGCCTTCTTAGATGCAGCATAAAAAGTGAAGTTATACAAGAAAAGGCTGATGAGTATAACCTTATCAAAGTTTAAAACTTAGGTACAAGACACACTTGTAAACAAAACTAAAAGACCAGTGATAAGCTGGGGAGAAGTATTGTCTGCATGAATAACATGAAAAGGATGAATATCCAGGATATATATAACAATGTAATCAAAAAGACAAAGGATGAAATCAACTGCTTCACAGAAGAGGAGAGAGAAATGGGTAAAAAAGCAGTAAGTTCAGACTCAAGTAATCCGTAAAACACAAATGTGCCATCAAATAATGTGTGAAAGGACCAAGTCCTGGCAGAGTGTCGGAAAGACGTGCGCTCATACACGAACTGATTGTGAACCGACGAGGCCACTTTGAAGGGCAATTGTTGGTATCTGTTAAAATTTTAAATGTTGAGAAATAGAAGTACATGTGCATGAGGAGGAGATATCCAAGAATGTTTATTACAGCATCACTTGTTTAGTGAAGACCAGGAAACAATCTGAATTTTTATCAAGATATTTGATGGTTTCAAAAATTATATGTAGCTATATTATGGAATAATAACCGCTAATTGCCAATTTTAAAGTATAGCTTATTGCACCCACATGGAAATATTTCCAACTGTAATTGAAAAAAAAAAGTTTGTAGAAGGATATGTAAAATATAATAGCATTTATGTTTAACAATGAAGTAATTCTATGTATTTACATATGTGATAAGGCTAGCAGTATTTAGGTAAGTTGTGTGTGTGTGTGCATGTGTTTAGGGGAGCATGAAAGTCATGGCAGATGCAAACAAACCTAATAAAAGTGTTTGCCTCTGTAGAAGGGAATGAGATGGGAGGTCCAGTCAACAGGAACTTGAATGTCATCTGTGCTGTCTGAATTCTTTACACTGAGATGTACTCATGTATGATTTTAGACCAGTGGACTTGGGGTCAGAACCCCTGGGCTTGGATACCAAGTCTGTTCTCTTGTCTGAGTGACCTTGGGCATGTTACTTGACCTTGCGTAAGTCCCCAAAATTAATTTCTTTGTGTGAGAAATGGAGATAGTAAAGCTCACCTCACACAAATCAGCATATAATATTGGATTAAAGTAAGGATATTTCCAACCCAAGTCAAAACCCATCCTCTCCACCAGTCTAACCAACAAATCAGCTGCCCCTCCCAGCACTAGTTACTACACCTGAGCTAGTGTAGGTGTGTTGAAAGCAGCACCCACCCCAGGAGGTGTCCTCTCTCTGGGATTCAAACTCCTCCTATTCAAAACAAAATGCAGATAGCCTCGGGAAGCCACATGCCTCCTTCCGGCCTCCTGTACAAACCTCAGGCTCATCACTTGGAGAGAAGTGGGTGACCTCCGAGTCAAACAGTAGGTGGACAGGAGAGTCCGTCCACCAAGGCCACACAGTGATGCAGTCGAGGCTCTGGGAAGATTTCATGCTCTGACCTGGTTCCCACTTCTTGAGAGTTCGAAGGACATATAATCACCCACTAACTTTGCATTGTTTTACAACATGCACATTGTAGTAAAAGGCATAAGGCAGGAAAGTGTGGATCAGATAAGCTGCTCTGCTAGACCTAATCTGGTCCAAGGTGCTCAAGTTTTCTCGTACGTAAAATTAAAACTGCAGTATATAACGCGACTCTAGTCTTTCTGCCCCAGAGACCTCCCATGTTCAAGTGTGACTTTCCCCTATCCCAGCGCAGTGGTCACTACATGACCGAGACTAGTTTAGGTCTCATTTCTGTCTCCTGCCAAAATTAAGTCCTCATTAATGGGAAATTGAATAGAACAAAACAAAAACCTCCAATACTGTCATTGAATTAGCATTATTAAAGACAGTCAGTCTAGTTAATGATGTCTCCTTTTGTACTCAGAATTTAGTATTAGAATATGTATTCAATGTTTTGGGACCATCTCAAGAATAATAGCATCGTCATCAACACTAATAGTTTAGTAATATAATGCAGTGGTGAGAAAGTTGGGAAGCTAAAAAGCACATATTCCAAAATACCACCCCCATATCACAGGCACTATCAACATTTGTATTTATTTCTTGCCAGTACTTGTTCATGTCCATTGTGTTTTTTGGTTATAAGCATATTATACTTATAATTTTCCAACCTAATATTTGTTTCAAAACCACATCATAAGCACTTAAAACGTTGCTACAAAGCCTTCATAAGTGCTTGTTTTACCTGGGGGAGAAAGGCTTGCATGGATTGGGCACGGGTTATGTGCTGGGTGTTTTAGGTAACACCTCATTTAATACATCCAACAACCCAACAGGCAGGAATTCTCACATTATAAAGGGAACCTGGGACTCAGAGCTGTTGGGTCAACAGACCAAGGACTTGGCTGGCAGCTGATCAAGCCAGAACTCAAGTCTGTTTGGCAAAAATCAATGGTCTTCCATTCATGCTGGGAAGTAGGCTCAGTATAAATCATTAGCTTTCCTTGTTGTTGGGTGTTTAGGTTGTTTTCCATTTTCTGCTCTCCTGCGTAACTTTCGCCAAGCTCCGAAGGTGGCGAGGGAGTGGAAGAACGAGGACTGTCTGTGTCAGGTGCGCTCAGAGCCCGATGGCTCTCACCTGTGTCATGAGACGGTTGGAGTGAGCGTTCCCGAAGGGGACTCACTGCTGAGTCCTGGGAGCCTGGGAATAAAGCAACAACCCACACCGTTCTTGCTCCTGTGATGCTGGCTCGACACCAAGCCCCAGGTGACCCAGCCTCTGCTCCCGGCTGCTTGAAGGGGAAGGCAGCACAGCTGTTGGTGGGCCTTTGGACTCAATTAATAACAAGGTTTTAATATCACCTCCTGTAAATTGTAATTTAGGTAGGTAGATGCTTTTTAATTGCCATCTGTGGAGTGAAATCCATACCAAGAAAATTAGGGTGTGCATTAATTAGAGGTAACCCGGCTGGTATATGTCAGAATGCCAAAGCTGAGGCAGATAAGAGCCGGAATCAGACTCTTCGGATGCGCGTAAGGGTTGTCCTATGTGGCTTCATGTTTTCATGCCTTGTGAATAAATATAGATGTATATGTGTATATATGTAAGCTACATTATTATTTTGCTTTTCATATCCAACAGGCCAGCTTCTCTCTCTTGATTCTAAATTATCTTTTCTTTTATTGTATTTTAAATTCTGCCTTCACGTACGTTCCCCAATTCCCCGGAAAGCTGCCTCACCCATCATTAGCTGCAGACAGCCACATGAGAGAAGGCATCAGATTCCCATTTATTTCTACAGAATCCTGTGTCTCTGAGGAATTGCACCGTTTGGTACCATTTAGGAAGCAAATGGTGCGACAGTGTCTGGAAGAACTGGAGAGGTTGAGTGCCATGTGCCTACCCGTCCCAAATTCCCAACAGGCTCTGTGCTGGGGGCTTGAAAGGCAGGAGGAGGTTTTCTCTGCCATGTGTCCAGCTTCCCAGGCAAACCTTCCTGGCCACTCCACCTGGGAGAGCCACTCCCTGCCTCTCTCTAGCCCCTTACTCCACCTCCGTAGTTTCTTCTTAGCACCCCTCCCCACTGACACATACACACCTATGTATTTGTCTTCTCTTCCTTGGCTGTGGGTTCCCTGAGGGCAGTAATTCTGTCTGGTTAGGTCCCTGCTGTGTCCCCAGCACAACGCCTGACACGGACACAGGTCTCAACGCCTAATTGCTGAGTGGATGAAGTCGCTTAATCCTTACTAGGCCTCAGCTGAACCAAAAGAAATGTGAATGTTTCTTTCTCAGTTAACATTTCCTTAGAGGATGTGGTGCATGTCCTTCCACGTTGTCAGCCTCCCATCCACTTCTTGTAATGCTTCCTTTCATTCTGCCATTGTCCGATTGCACTGACCCTTGTGACTCCAGAGGCATGACCATTACTACTCTGGGACCCCAATGGGGCTGCTCGCTGGCATCTAACCTCATCTGGGTTACGTGTCATCTGCGGATAGACGAAGGACGCTCCTTCACAGGGTTGCTGAAAGGACAGAACAGTTACAACGTAAGGAAGACGTGGCTAGGACCCAATGCACAGGAGATGCCACCTCTTAGTTGGGAAGTTCCCTCCTATCCTCCTCACTCCCTTGCTCTTTCTTCTTCTGTTTCACTGTGTGGTTCTTCCTTTCTCTAAAATACTGTGGAAGCCGGGGCAGTGTGAGCCTCCTGAGTGTGTAGAGAACACAGTTGTCATTCGAGGTTTTGAGGCCTCGATACTGTGTTAGCTGCTCCGACAGGAGATTTACAGGACGGCACAGAGGTAGGTTCTGCTATGGTCCCATTTTGCAGTTGAGAAGGTGCGGGCGCAGAGAGAGCAGAGCTTTCCCAGGTCACCCACCTGGCTACTGGCAGGGTTGCTCAACCTATCCCAGCCACAGCTCCACACTGTTTAAAACATGGTGACAACAGCCACCCTGCAAGTGCATGAGTTTCTCGTAGGGCCGGATGAGCAAACGTGAAAGCTCTCCGTAAACCTTCCAGGTGCTGCACACCCTTTAGTTTTGCATCATTGTGACCAAACCCTGAATTACATCCCAGAGGCGGGGACACTCCTCAGAGGCTCTGTGTCGAGGCCTTTGCATCTACCCCTTTATCAGCACAGCATTTTTAGGACCCTGGCGCCCTTGGTAAAGTCCTCGTGGGCGTGTTCATGGTCCGACGTTCACCAGGAGCCCACGTCCTCTCCTGATTGGTAGGGATGCGAGTGCCAGCCCAGCTAGATAACTTGTGTCTTGAGTTAGAGTCAACAATATCATCCAGAACATGACTTTGACTGAAGTCTGCCCAGCTCTGAAGCATTCAACAGGCCTTTGTACACGAGGGGGACAAGTCCAAATTCCCTAATTCAATGTTCAAAACCTTTGCACCCTGACTCAGCAAAGCCTTTCTCTGTGGCACATTCTCTACCTACTGCTTCTCCCTTAGGCCAAGCCCTCCTGACCTTGACTCTTGCCATCCTTCCTCTTATACAAGATATGGGTGAATCTTCTTCTTTTCCTCCATCTCCGTCTCCCGCAGCATCTCTCCCTCCCCTGAGCTCCTCGGGTTCCACCTGACTCTCACTCACTACCTATGGCATTTACTGCCCTGTCCTGCTGGTATCCCTTTGACCTAAATACATCCTATCTGCGTCCGTGTCTCAGCTTTGTTGAGCTCTGGGCTCTGGGTCAGCACCCACATTACAAACAAGAATAAGAGAGGGTTCCTGTCCTGGACGACTGGGGACAGATGTCCCTTCTGTATCAGATGCTGTACAGGAACGGGCTGAGAAGAAGGAAGGACGGGACCTCTTCATGCCCAGAGACAGCCTTCCACCCCTGCTTCAGCTCTGAGTCCGGGGTTCATCGAGCTTTGCAGCGTACTCGTCTCTTCCCGGACGATCCGCCTTCCTGGAGTTCCCTCAGCTGTGACGGTGGATCATCAGGCTTGCCCAGTGCACAGGGCTGAGTGAGGATTAATAACGTCACTGTTTGTAAAGAACGGACTTGGAGATCTCCCACCAAAGGTGGCTCAGAAGGACACAGGCTGATTGTTAAAGTATTAAATCCCCACTTTGCTGAAAGAGAGAAGGCAGCTCAACTCTCCCCAACTTCTCAGGAGAAAAACAGGATTCCTATACATCCCGCCTCGGGGTAAAAAATGAAATAATACCAGTTAAGATCCACTGTACTTGCTCCCAAATATGTTCACTCTTATTTAAAAAGTGTGTGAGTCTGTTATTGATCTGGGCCTTTAGCAGTTAGTTGTTATTTGTTAGGCAAATTTGGTGCATAGGAAAAAGGTGCAGCATCCAAAATCTTGATCATATGGATGAGTCCCTGCAGGATCAGATACTGCGATGGTGATGCGTTCAGCAAATACTTGTCAACAAACCGTTTATGTGGGAATGACTCCAGTTGCATGCGATCTAAAACACAGAGTGTCAGGGGCAGGGAAGGTCTTTGTGCAGCAGCACATGAAGAACACTTTGCAGAAACCACAGGGGCATTTCATGTGACACAATTCAGTTATCCTCCTGGAGCCCACCCGGCCAGCTGGGCTCTCGCCTTTCTTGTGAGTAATGTCCCTTCTTTTTGAGAACTTCAATCGAGCTAGAATGGGAGGGCAGCCTGCCTCCAAAGTGTTGCAGAATGCTCACATGAGCTGAAACGGGGCCCCTCTGGAAGCACCCTGATGGGCAGCCAAAGTTACAAACAGACCAGGACTCCACAGAGGCAGCATGCCTGAGTGCCCTTTGCCCCATCAACACCCAGCGCCAGGCAGTGGCCCTGAGACTGAGGTTCCACAACCCCGGCTTTGCCCCAACAAGTTTTGGGTTCGGGCACAGCAAGACACTTCTCTGGGCCTCGGGGTTGTCAGATTTGCTTGCCCCTCTGGGCAGGGCTGGCAGAGGCAGAGTCCAGTTTGCTGGTTGGAGACAATCACGTATACTCCTGATGCTGGCACTGACAAGAAGTCGTTCCAGCCAGGAGCAGAAGGGTTGGTAATGGGGATTCCCAAGAATCAGGCAAGGGAAGTCTCACACCCAAAATCCAGGGAGAAAATGCCACCTGGACCCCAAGGGAAGCTGGCCCTGGCATCAAAGCAGGAACGGGGTTTGCTCCCTGGAGGCTCAGCAGATTTGGTCCGTTCACTGACACCTCTTGAGTGTCCCCTGAGGTGTCTTATGAATATTCTTTAACAGTTTTATTGAGATATAATTCACGCAGCATGGAATTCACCCATTTAAAGTGCACTGTTCCGTGTGTTTTAGTATATTCACGGATATGTGCAATTATCACCACAGTCAATTTTAGAACATTTTCATCATCTCAGAAAGTAACCCCATACCTTTAGCTAGCACAGTCCACCCTGCCACCTTACCCCTCTGGCCCCAGGCAACCACTAGTCTACCTTCTGCCTCTATACATTTCCCCCTTCTGGACATTTCATATAAATGGAATCATATAATATGTGGTCTCTTGTGACTGGTTTCCTTCACTTCGCATAATGTTTCAAGGTTCATTCATGTTGTAGCATACGTCAGCACTTCATTCTTGTTTATGGTTGAATAATATTCCATTATATGGATAGACCAAATTTTATTTATCCATTCATCAGTTGATGGGAATTTAAGTTGATTCCACATTTTGGGTATTATGAAGAATGCTGCTCTGAACATACTTGTTCAAGTTTTTTGTGGACATATTTTCATTTCTTACTTAGGAGTGGGATTTCAGGTCATACAATGACTCTTTGTTTAATCATTTGAGGAACTGCCAGACTGTGTCTAAAGTGGCTGCACCATTTACATTCCCACCAACAGTGCATAAGGGCTCTGAGTTCAGCACATCCTCACCAGTTATCTGACTTTTTGATTCTAGCCATCCTTATGGGTAAGAAGTGGTATCTTATTGTGGTTTTTATTTGCATTTCTCTGATGACTAATGATGTTGAGTATCTTTTCATGTGCTTATTGGCTGTCTTCTTTGGAAATATGTCTATTCAGATTCTTTGCCCATTTTTAATTGGATTGTCTTTTTTATTATTGAGTTATAAGAGCTCTTTATATACTCTGGATACAAGTCCCTTATCAGATATATGATTTGCAAATATGTTCTCCCAATCTGTGGGTTGTCTTTTTCACTTTCTTGATAGTGTATTTTTAACACAAAAGGGTTTTTTGTCTAATTTTGACTAAGTCCAATTAACTATTTTTTTCTTTTTTGCTTATAATTTTGGGGTTATATCTGGGAATCCTTTGCCAAATCTAAAATCATGGAAATTTACTCTTAAGTTTTCTTCTAAGATTTTTATAGTTTTACATTTGGGTCTTTCATCCAACCTGAGTTTATTTTTGTGTATGGTATGGATTCAAATTCATTCTTTTGCATAAGGATGTCCAGTTGTCCCAGCACCATTTCTTGAAAAGATTATCTTTTCCCTTTTAAATAGTCTTGGCCCCCTAGTGGAAAATCATTTGCCAATAGATGTATGAGTTTATTTCTGGACTCTCAATTCTATTTCATTGACCTATATGTCTGTTCTTATGCCGTGCCACGCTGTGTTCATTACTGTTGCTTTGGAGTAAGTTTTGAAATTGGGAAGTATTAGTTCTACTTTGTTTTGTATGATGTTAGCTGTGGGTATATCTTCTGAATCTTAGAGGTTCCAAAGCTCATAAATAGCAGCACTAGAATTCAGTCCCTGTTTTCTATGATGCAAAATTCTTAGAAGGGGTGACTGGGCCATTTTTGAGTAGTTCCAGGGATGGGGAATGTATTACTGCAGGATCAATCATTAAAACATCCGATCAACTCCATCTTGACCTTCCCACAGGACTCCAGAAGATACCAAGACTTGACCCAGAGTAATGAATCTATGCATAGAATGGCAAGACAACCAGTGGCACACATCAGGTGTGCTTTTCGTCCTAAAATGCTGCCTTGAGCAGCATCAGGCCCTGGTCTAGCAACCACATAATATTTAACATTTAACATTTAATGTGCCCCCACTGCACAGCTTTCTTATAGCCAAGCAGAACTTCCCACTAGAAAGCCAGCCTGTGGTTTTCCTGACTGGCAACTTCTTGGATCGCCCCAAGCAGCCCATTCTATTCTGAATGTTTTCACTTAGACTGACGAGTCATCCAGGGAAATGGTGTTTCTTGATTTCCTGCTGCCTGCACTTCTCACCTGCTGGCACCTTCCATACAGAGAAACAGCTATAACAGTAGGAGAAATAGGAGAATCCACTCAGGAGTCCTGCCAGAATGGGCACGACCTTGGCACATTCTCCATTTTTATCCTATAAATACCCACCATATGAAAGGAGAGTTTTTTCACTGCTTCAAATAGACAAGTAAGCAGGCTGTTAGAGTATCAAGTAATAATGCACTTTCTGTCTGAAATAAGAAAGGGTACAAGAGAAGACATGAATGGAATGAGTCATGAAATAATGTGATACGATTTATGATTAAAACCCACACACAAGGTGCTTTAGCAGCATAGAGGAGGGGCACCTGAGCCAGCCTGGGGGAGTGCAGGTGCCACTTTGGCTTCTCCCAGAAGAAGACAAGGGAATGAATCAAAGGGAGGGAGGTGGTCAACACAAAGGGAAGTATGTACACAGACATGAGGTGTGGGAAAGAGAAGGAAACTGAGGTAGTTGAGCATCATGTGATGGTTCAGTAGGGGCGTTGCTTCAAGGGGGCTCAGCAGGTTGGCTGAAGCCCAGGTATGAAGGTTGGGGCTTCACTCTAGGGCATTGATTTATCTTGAAGATGATGGAGAAACACTAAAGAATTGTCAGCAGGAAGATTCGACTGGTGTTCATTTCACAAAGTTGTATCTTAGAGAGTTGTAGAGAACGGACAGATGCGAGCTGGGGCAGGGGCCCCAGGAAAGAAGCTCTGCGGGCATTCAGAGAAGAGGCAATAAGGCCATGGACCATGGTCGCAGGCTGTGAATTAAAGCAAAATAAACAGAAAGGAGAGGAAAAATGCTTGGACAGACATTTGAGAGGTGGACTTGAATGACCCCAAAGCAGTCAGATAGGGGGGCAGGGGAAGTGGTGGATGTTTCTGGGCTGGGTGACATGAATAATATTACCATTCACAAAAAGAGGGAACATAGAAGGAGAAAGTTTTAGTGGATATTTAGTAAGTTGCCCTTCAAACTGGTGCTTTTTAATGGTTTATTTGAAATATCTAAGTAGAAAAGTCCAAAAGGCACCTGGAATTAAGCGTGAGTCTGAGCTGATGCAGATAGGCTGGAGGCACAGACGTGGGCGTTGCCATCACGTAGATGGTGTCGTGAAAGTGAATCAAGTCTAACTGGAAGCAGGGGATGAGACCCTCAGGAAGAACACGTTCACATTTTAGGGCAGTTGTAGGCTTTATTTTGGGGTGACATGGAGGCCTAGGTAGGTTCTCAGTAATTCCCAAGGCTAGTGTGGTCACGTCCAATATTTTGCCTGGAAAACTCTTTTCTAAAGTATATCCTCATAGGCAACACAGAACTCCAAGTTTACTCAAGAATAAATGTCGTTTTGTGAAATGTTTGTTTCTGTCGTGGTTTCATTTTCTCTGTAATATACATAATATGTATATGTACCCTGGATCAAGATGTTAGATGTGTTTCTTACTATGCATCTTGTTCAAAAAACGAAAAAAGCTTGAAAGCCACCAGCCTAGTTCCATATAGAAGAGATGAACCAGGCCCCCAAGCAAGGGGAACTGAAGGTTCCAGGACCTCCAGGAAAGAAGTGCCACCAAGAGTCCAGGGAGCACCAAGCTGGCCCCACACCACTTTCTTAGCTGACCCGCTGGGGCCGAGTGACAGTGCCCGAGAAAGGGAGCACATGGCATCCTGCATTGTTCACCAAGCTGTTCTGGACTGTTTTACTGCAGGGCACCCTGGGCTTTGTTTCCCGACTTCCTCATCAACTGAGCAAATATGGACACATTAAGGTCTTTCCAGCTTCTGTTTGAATCTGCAAAATGAGGGTAGTAACACCCTCTTCATGTAGTTGTGAAGATGAGAGACACTGGGAAAGTGCGTGGTAGTGATCCTGCACAGACACGCCTGCCTGCTCCCCTCCCCCACTTCATTCATCCATTTCATCATCAATCAAATGTCAATTTAGTGCTTGTTACGCCAAACAGTGTGAAATGTAAGTGACATCGTGGTGAGACACGCCCTCTAACTTCTTGTAAAGACAGATAATCAGCAAAATAAATGCAGTTGTATTGCTGTGACAAAAACTAATTTTGGCATATAAAATAGGATTCTTGAAATTTTAAAATGCAATTGAAGAACTCAAAGATAAATTTGAGAAAATCTTCCAGAAGACAGAGAAGAAAGAAAAAAAGATGAAAAAATATGAAAGCTAAGATCAGTGGAAGATAAGTTTAGAGAATCCAAATCCATTTAATAGAAATTAAAAAAAACAGGAAAGAGAATAAAGAGGAGAAATTACCAAGGACGGAGAAGAAAGTTGTCACCGATCAGTGGGCTTCAGGTTGTGTGGGTGCACTGAGTGCTAAGCAGTAAGAATGAAGAAAAGATTCCTGCACCCAAACCCAGAAAACCAGAAGAGAAGATCCTGAGAGCTGTTTACGAGGAGAGCAGCGCTTCCAACAAGAGCAGGAATCAGACTGGCCTCGGCGGCGGGTGCTGCGATGGAGGCAGCGCCTTCCTCATCTTGCGGAAACTACGCTTAGACTGTCATGCCGGAGACTGAAATAAGGACATCCTCGATATGCAAGGACGGCCTCGGACGGAACCCTCTCTTGTAGGTCGTTTTTCTGAAAAAAAAAAAAAAATGCCTGGCGCTGAGTGTCAACAAAATGGAGAAGAAATCCAGGAAGGAGACTGTAACAGGAGGCTAAAAACAAGCAGCTCTCCTGCCTTCAACTCTCTTAGGGTCTAGAGGGATGAAGAAGCAGGAGCAAGCAGGTACCACCCCGTGATGCCCGCTGTGGTGCCCAGCGCAGGGGTGCGTGCTAAGTACCCAGGTCGGGCTTTCTCTTTTCCTTTCAAGCTCTCCACGTGGACGTTTGTGAAGGCACATTTTTTAAAAGCAAATAAACAGAAATAAATTAGGTCTGAGGCCTTGATTTCCTAAAATAAATTTCCCAGAGAGAATGTCTAACACTGACTTTTAATGTTAAAAAGAAAAAAATGCACTAGTTTCCAAGAAGAGGAATTCTGGTAGGTTCTGCATCCTGGCTGCCCCAGGGGGACTCCTAAGCCCCCGTGGAGGCTGCAGAGGAGCAGGGTGGGACTTAGCCGGTGCCTGTTCCTGCCCAGTGAGGGAACATTTGGCTTTGTGCAATAAATATTCTGTTCCCAGTCACACGAAGCCATGTTCTGATTAAATAATGGGAACACGCTGCTTTTAGGCAGAGAATTTGCTCTATCGCATTATCATTCCTATTCTTCTATTTGTTCTTTTAAGGGGCATTGTCTAACGTGATTTTATTGTTAACAAAACACAAAACCCACAGACAAATATGCTTCAGGTTTATGTGACAACTGTGGTAAATAGGAATCTCAAATCCAATTTAATTTATGCTGAGAACTTGAGTTGAGCCATAATTAACAGTTTGCTTCTCACTCATTAATATATAATTTAATTGCTTAATTTTTAAATATTATGAGCAATTTATATGTGTATTTCTTGATAATACTGCTAACATTCAGTTGAATATTAGCTGCTTGCAAAATGCTTCTTTTTAGAACTACAGTTTTATAAAAGAATTTATTTTAAAAAGGCAAACATCTGCATATGTCACGGTATTAAAACTGAACATGTTGTCACTGTATTAACATGTTTTAGTTTTTGTTTTAGTAGGGTTTGCTGTATTTTTCTCAATTATTGGGAGGGGTTTTTTTGGTGAATTTAATACTGGCCATGAAATTTCTATTTTACACAAACATACGGCTTTGTGTTTTTTTCTTTCTCTTCCTTCTTTCTATTTTCCTTTATATCCAAAACAAATTACTTCTTCCACATATTTAAGATTGCAACTGAGTTGATGCTAACTTCTCTCTATTCTTTCTTCTATTCTTCCTTTGAATTAATGTAGCAATATCTTATCTATCTTGTTTTATACCAAGTCATTCAAGTCTAGCAAAGTGCCAAACAGTAAGTCCTCAATAAATATTGCTTGAATTAATTAAAGGCATTCCTATCTAGAGAGCCAGAATTGTCTGCATATAGCTTTTGCTGCTGTTTACATCATCCCAGTGATAAAGTACAACCTGAAACTCAGAGATATTATGTAGGTATATTAATAAATTGGTATATAGTGATAATAATCTATAAATGTACAGCCATTTATTGAGCATTACAGTAAGCTAGATCCTTTTTGTATGGTGTCTAATTTGGAGATTGAAAGATTCTAGGAAATTAATGCTTATTAAAAGAGCTCAGGTCATGAGGTAGTAAGTGGTAGTGTTTTAATAACACAATTCTGTCTGATTTCAAATCTTTTTACCATTAAACATTTTACTTGTTGGTTGAGTCACTTGTATAACATAATCCAATCAACTAGAATTAGAATTCCTCCTGCACACGTCACTGGGAGTGCTGTCTTTCCCTCCCTCCCTTCCTTCCTTCCTCCCTTCCTTCCTTCCTCCCTTCCTTCCTTCCTTCCTTCCTCCCTCCCTCCCTCCCTCCCTCCCTCCCTCCCTCCCTCCCTTCCTTCCTTCCTTCCTTCCTTCCTTCCTTCCTTCCTTCCCTCTCTCTCTTTCTTTCTTCCTTCCTTCCTTCCTTCCTTCCTTCTTCCCTCCCTCCTTCCCTCTCTCTCTTTCTTTCTTCCTTCCCTTATTTGTCTTTTTTTTGTCATCTAATCAACAAACCCATATTGACCAGCCAGTAGGCGCAGGCACCTAAGACACAAAGGCGAGTGAAATTGTCCCTGCTCCTGAGGTATGCACAGCACAGTGGGTGGTGCCATAAAACAGACGAAGAGCCCGGAGTAAAGTTTAAGGGAAATCATTAAATCCTAAGGAGAAGGTGGGGAGAAGTTCTTTCATTTTAAATGGCAAAGTTGAAAAGAAAAAGACAAATCTGGTTTAATTCCCTTCTCTTTCTGGGAATTTATGCTTTTAAATCTTCCATGGTCTATATCCTTGTGTTCTTGGCAAGACGCACATTTAGTCACTGTCTGTGTGGATGAAATCATCCCTTGGGAAAACTAAGTATACAAGGAAGGGGTTTACAGCTCAGTTTCCAAGGGTCAACAGAAGCAGACAAAGACAAAAGTTCTGAGGAAAATGATTCTAGTGACTCCTTTTCTTTCTTATTGAACTCAACCATCAAGTTTCCTGTTGTTCAAATGAAGAATTACCAAAAAGTTGATATATTAGTTTCTTGCCATATTATGTTGGTCCAGGTTAAACCAGTTAACTGAAATGTCAACTTCTGATGCATCACCTCCAAGCATTGCCAGGGTCCTAGTTCACTTGACCTGTGGAGGTTTAAGACTGTCTAGAGATTTTCAGTTCCAGGAAACCACATGAGGAAGACACACTGAATCCTTGTGAATGAAGGAACCATTTGAATGAATATCCATGGAGGTTTTTAGGGGGAACTCACCCAAAGCCACCACCTAAAGGCTCGTCCAGGACCACCGAGACTCAAATTCCTCGCCCTGTGTCTTAGCCCTTTAGGTTCTTCCTGGGAGTGTGTTTGAACAGGCCTTACCATGCTGGGAGGAATCCTAGACTTGCAAACGAGAGAGTTCTCCCTCAGACTCCCTGGGCAGCTCTGAGCAAATATTTCAGCTTCTCTGAGTGTCCGTTTCTTCATTCATAAAATTATCATAAAGTTTTGTTGATGACTAAATGACACAAAGGATAAGAAAATAATGTTTCATAAACTCTTAGCTCCACAAACTTTAAGGAGACCAGCCTAGTCCTATAGCCCCTGAAGTCTCTGGAGAAATAAAAGACTCAAAGGATTGCATGTAAGCTCTGGTTTATAACGCTGTGCTGCCGTGTAGGCTGATCCCATCCCAGATCTAGGAAGGAGAGTCTCTGTAAGGATGTCTGGAGAGATATTGGACCATGGGAACCGGGAGTTGTAGAACCTTCTCAGGTAGAATAAAATATCTCACAAGCTGCGCAGAGCTAACTTAGCTGGCAGGGAACAAAACTTCCCAGACAGAGCTTGTCCCCGACTGGGCCCCCTGAGCAAATCCCAGGGGAGACCCTTTCTCAGAGCCAAAACAGCAAGCCCCATGTGTAGGAGAATAATTCTCAAGGGGAACCATTGTCCCTGGATAGGACAAAAGACACTTGGTCCCTGGAAGAATCTGAGGGGTCCATGCTACCAGCTGCAAAGGGGATGCTCTCTATTTACATTTCTTCCTAATCTGGTAATGAAATCATTAGGTGCTTTATATTGTGGTTCATATTTTGCAGATGGAAAAATCGAGGCACAGAGAAATTAAGTGACTTTGCCACAGTGTCAAGCTGGGGAGGACCGGGATTAGAGCTTAGAGAGAATCCCTGACTCTGGGCCTGTGTCCTGCCCACGGAGTCACGCTGCCTCCGTTCCTTGGAGAGAAGACTTCCTGCAAGGTAAAGTGTGGCCTCCCTTCCCCCGGGTTGTGTGCGGTCCACACTGAAGTGGAACAACCCTGTCTACACAGCAAGGCTGTGTACTCTGTGCATGTGTGAAGGACTGACCAGCACTCACATTTCCTGACATGGGTTAGGCGTCTGTTCTTGACCACCACTGTCAGCAAACTGCTTCCTTATGCGACTGATCACAGGCACCCCCTCCTCAGAAGTCTCTGCAGCCTCACCTGTTCCGTCTTCCTTCCACCTGCTCGAGGCACCAACTCCATCTCTGCCTTCTCCTCTTCTCAAATCTGTCATCTCCCCCTCTCTGATGGGCAGATCCACCCTGTCCTGGAATTTAAAAAAAGAAAGAGAGAGAAGCTTTCTTCAGCCCTGCCCAGAGTCTTATCTGATCTCTGTCCTTTTGGGGCCAGTCCTCAGCAGTGACTTCCTCATCACGGCTCCACTGTGGAGTCTATGGAAGTCTGGCTGTTGTCCTGCGTCCTCCTGAAACTTCTCTCTAGAAATCCACCATCAATCTCCTAAGCACCAAGTCCAGACGTTGTTGGGGGTGGAAGGGGTTTTAAGCATCATCCAGTCCCACATCTCATCATCCGATGGCTGAAACTTCCATACATCCACCCCAGCAATATGATTTCACCTATGCTTGACCATTTCCCAGTAGGTGGTCAATGTAAGGCCAACAAACTCCCCTTTCAAAACCCTGTGGTCACAGCTTAATGCTCCTTCCTTCCCTACACCCCTTCTAGAACTTTCTCCTCTCTTGCCTTCTGTTACACGCTGTTTCTTTAGGTTATCTCCCTATCATCTGAAGAACTCTTCTCCTGTGGATGTGTTTTATTTCAATTCCTGCCCTCTGAAAGTTCCTTCCAATGAGAGTGTGTCTCATTTGGTGGTGTATTTCCCCCACTGAGAAGGACACATCAACACGCAAACAGGTGTGCAATAGTGACAGCCCAGGGAGGACGGTCCAGTGAAATGACAGCCACCACACAGAGCCATACGTCTTGGGACTACTCAGGGCTAACAGCGTCACTCCTTACGTGTGCGGGGTACTTCACAGTTTACACAGTTCTTCCAGACATGTTCTGAGCTTTCTGGTTCCCTCTGACCTCCACATACACAGAGGGGAAAACATTATTCTCACTGTAGTTTGTGCAGATGATGAAACTAGGCTCAAAAGTGAAGAGGCACAGCAAGGGGAAAAAACTAAATTCCATCTTTAAAATTCCCAGCCTGGCTCTCTCTCACTCAAATTCTTATATGTTTCCAACTTAATAATTTCTGAACCATTTTAATTTCGAAAATTTTCTGTGGAATAGTGTGTTTCATCTCCCCTGGGCACAAATGTTGTTCACAGATGACACAGTCTATCCCTTGTAGACAGAAGCTTCTCTAATTTTCTGTTCTCAATTCTTTTTCTATTGTCCTCCCCTTAAAATATAAGTACAACATTTAAAAAAAAAACAGATTTAAAAATTTGTAAATGGGCAGTTCTATTAATATTTTTCTTTGTCAAAACGTATTTGAATCTTTGAATTTTATTTTTTGTACCACTTCATCAAAATTTAAATTAGGGAGAAGTTAAGGTAGAAAATGTTGAATATAGACCAGATATAGCTTCAGAAGTAAACTTACAGACCTGCTCATGAATACAGAACTACTTATCACTACTCATTATTTACAACTAATTATTATTTACAACTAATTATTTACTACTAATTAAAAGCAGTCCTTTCATCACATTTGTGGCTTTTATAGCTTTCAAAAAGAGATGTGCCTTCTCTCTCTTTTTGTCACTTCTAACTGATGGACAGGTCTACCTGAGGCAGGTGTTGACTGGAGAAGGGAGACCTCCTGTTCACTGGCATGAACACACAGCACCAGGGTACAGAACAAGCCAAAGAAGTGAGGTTGGACACGCCAGGCAGGGAGGACACGCCTGCTGAGGTCGGGAGGGGCTGAGCCCAGTCAAGGCCCAAGAGGAACCAGGTCCACTGACAGGAGAGCTCAGAGATGCCAGGAAGTGAGGCTTGGTGAGGAGTCATAACCAGGCCATGAGGCGCTGGAACTCCTTCCAAATGACTGGTGGGATTACCCACAATTTTTACTTATATATGGGAAAAATACCACCAGCAAAGTAAAAACAAATAAAATAAGCTAGAAGAAAATAGTTGCAACAGATAAGATGGGC
The DNA here is from genome assembly GCA_031878705.1 of Tapirus indicus. Classification (NCBI taxonomy): domain Eukaryota; kingdom Metazoa; phylum Chordata; class Mammalia; order Perissodactyla; family Tapiridae; genus Tapirus; species Tapirus indicus. The sequence continues at coordinate 1,712,312 of CM062923.1, read as the reverse complement.
AAAGGGGTTAAAATCTTAAGTGTACAAAAAGCGATTACAAATCAATGTGAAAATTTTAAAAATAAGAAAAATAGGTAAAGGGTGTGAATGAGAATTTACAGAAGAAGAAATGCAAGAGGGCAACATATGAAAAAATGCTTATCCTCATTCTTGGTCAGGGAACGAGAAATGTAAGCAATAATGAGATATAATATTTCACTTTGTAAAAATAAAAGACTTGTGAGATCCATTGGTGATAAGCACTTAGAAAAATAGGCATCATCATGCATTACTAAAAGTGCATGGATTTTTATATTTTCCAACTGTAAACTGACAATGTCTTCTTAGAAAACTATATTATGGAAATATGCACAAAGATGTGCACGATATTCATTGCACCTTTTAAAAATAATGGGCTAAAACAAATAAATGAAATAACCTGCTTATCCATTAGTAGGGGAACTTACAAGGAGGGTTGGATAAATTGTAGGATATGCATTCTGAGGAATGTTATGCATCCATTCAAAAAAATCAGTTTAATCCATAGGCATTGACCTAGAGAGAGAGCTGTGATTTTCGTAATTGAAAAATAGCAACTTACTGAAAAGTTTGTGTATAATGGAGACTGCTTTTGTAAATAATAAATATACAAAGGGAAAACTTCTCTATTTATTTATCGTGTTTTAGGAATAGAGAGAATGTTGGTTGCCTCTGGATGAGGAAATTGGCTGGAAGAAGAGAGATTAGAACTGCTGCTTTATTCCCCATGGCATAGCTGATATGTACTTCTTTTGATTTTTTCAACCCAGAAATGTAGAAGTGAAGAAAAGAAAGGTGGTCATTGTTGCTTAGACTTGAGGTAGCCAACAGGGGACCATTCTGGATTCTTAAGCCAGAGAATTCCATGACAGAAATGGAATGATAACATCACAGCTGTAAATGGCATGGATTGACAAGGAAGCCAAATAGAGAGAGGCTGAGTCTGGAGAAGACGGTTGAGTGACTCAGTTTTGATGGTGAGGGTCTGAGCTGGAGCGTGTCCAGAGGGATGGAAAGAAGTGACAACACAAACCAGAATGTGCTAAGTGACTTGATAGAGAAGCGGAGAAACGAAAAAAGTCAAATATGATTTTAAGGGTTCAGACTAAAAGAATGATTAATTCACTTATTCAGTAAATAACTGCAGAGAAATACTGGCCTGACGCTGGGGTATTACAAGATCCCTCCTCACAAGACCTTATAAAACAATAGAGGAAAACCTTCTTACCATAATACAGAGAAACAAATGTCAAATGGAGAGATTTATAGAATACGGAGGCAGGACAGAGGTGAGAGCAGTGAATAACAGTTAGACAGGAAGAGACGATGTGGTTCGGGGAAGGCCCTGTGCTGGGAAGAAATGCCACAACTGTGGAGTTAACATGAATTTGATGTGAGTTGGTGTACTTTGGAAGCAGCTAGAAATGAGGGTCGAGGTTTGAGTGAGAGGTGAGGGTTATAGACACTGTCTGAGCCCATCCCTGTAGAGCAGTAGAGACCCTTCCTCTGAGTTGGAGTGGACTTGGGACAGAGCACCGATGGGGCCAGGGCCTCAGGGAGATGATGATTTCAAGGAAAGTGAGCAACAGTATCAAAGGCTTTCCCGAGTGAGACTTGATAAGGCTTTGGGGACTTAGGAAATGGGTCACTGGTGGCCTCTGAAACAGGGATTTTAGAAGTGACATCCAACAGGGTGCAAACTGCCTGGGAGAGGGATCAGTGGTGAAGGTTGCTGTTGGAGAAGTTTCACAGCAAAGGAAGGAGAGCAATGTGACAGTTGGTAAAGGTCAATGGGTCCAAGAGTGGGGGACACCTGAGCCTAATGGAGAGTAGGAGAAGGCCAGGTGAGAGGACCAGATTGAACATGCTAGAAAGAAGGGTGACATAGGGAGCAAGCCCTCACAAGCTCCCTCTCAGGAAGGTTACCTCACAAGACAGTCAATGGAGAGGGAGGCAGCATATGGCAATGGTTAAGCTTGAGGACTTGGAACCTGGCATGAATTCTGGCTCCAGTGTCTTTTCTAGCTGACTGACCTTGCCCAAGTCACAGACCCTCTGTACATCCTGGACTTTGTCCATAAGCAGAGACAGTAATTGACCAACCGTGTAGAGTTGCTTCAAGGCAGAAGCCAGAGAATGCACTTGGCACAGCACTCGGCGACAGCAAGAACCCAATCCACAGTCATGATTTGGGGATCCAGATTCCTGACAACGAAAAGGATTTTAAAGGGAGATTCTTGCTCAGAGACTGGCTAGAAGGGAATATCGAATCAGAGGCACGCGTCAGATAAGTGTGGGGACTCCGTTGGCTGGCTCCACTACCCTTTCTTGTACAGGGAAGAGTGCAGGCATTTACTCAGAGGGGAGAATAGTGGAAATGTGAGACTCCTGATGGGAGAGCCCCTGAGGGGACTATTTAGACTCTACAATAGCCTGAGGTTCATCCAGGCACCCAGATGGTTATCTGTCAGAGCTATGTTCTCTAGTCCAAATATGCCTATGCAGTATGTGCAAAGGAAGCCGTTGACCTTACTTCTTTGCATGATTTCATCATAACCTGAGATGCAGCACTGGAGGACTAGAGCCCTGGACTTGTGTGTCTATACCGAGGCATGCTTAGAAAACAGGACCAGACCTGACAATACATACTAGCTCTCCTCAGTTATGTAGAGTTCTCTTTTCCCAAAACACTTTCAAAGCCATTTTCTTCTTTGATCTCCCAACACCTCTGGGATACAGAAGGGTACTATTAGCCACATATTCATAATTAAGAGAACTGAGACACAGAGAGGTTACATTGCTTGCCTAAGATTGTACAGCGAAGAAGAGACAAAGGAAGAATCTGGCCGTGGGAAGTTTAGCTCAAGGGCCCACGCTGGTACCCTCTGCTCTGCACTGCCTTCCCTAACACCCCATTGTAGTTTCAGATTTTGGCACCTGGACTTGTATTACAATTTTTTGTCTGAGTGTCTGTCTTCTCGGTGATTTGCCACCTGTTTAAGGGTCTCTTATTTATAAGAAACAGTGCACTACTTAGAGAATCCAGGAAATACAATAATGAATTTTAAAAGATCTTACTCTCAAAAAACAGTGAGCGTTCTGTCAGTAGTGTAAGTTTGTAAATAGCTGCGATGCAGGGGAGGGGGTGTGGGTGCTCCACAGTGGTGCAGATGCATGAGCTGTGAGCTCCCAGCAGAGACCGAGTCTTCTCCAGGCGTTCTCAGGGAAGGGACAGGGCGGGGAGAAAGGGGCTGTACTAGTTCCCCTCGACCACACCATCACGCCTTCTACTCTGCAAGAATCTGATATTAGAGGCACCCAACAGGCTGAGGATAATGATTTGTATTTCAGACTATTCTTGTCTGAAAATGCACCAACTACACGTCACTACAATGATCTGTAGCCTGTCTTTTTTGAACATTCATTCTTTACTTAGTATTTTGGAAGTGTCCCCTTCCTATAAAGGAATAGTCAGTTCTAGGAAGTGTTTCACTTTTTTTTCACTGCTTTTCTTTACTCTGTAGAACATCTTTCCATATTGCCAAGAAAGTTTGCCCAACGTCCACACGCTCTGTAAGGGAACTGTGGTATTTTTATTTAGTACAACTTAGCAAATATTAAGCACGCAGTTGCCCTGTGCCAGGCACCCTGCTGGAGGCTGAAGAATGCAAAGACAAACCACACGTGCTCCTGTCTTGACAGCCCCACATGGGAACTTGGGGCTGAGTGTCTCCTGGTGCACTGGGAGCTCCAGACGGCGCTCTTCTGTGAGACGAGCCATTTCCCCAGGCTTCCAGGATGACAACTTCTGAGAGACGCTCTCAGCTGTCCTCCTACCTGGTCCAGGGAACTGGAAGTCTAAACCCTATTAAAAATAGTTGGATTAAGGGAGATTGTCATGAGTCCAAGAGAAATACTCTCCACTAGAAAAGAAAGTTATGTTCCCCATCACACCTGCACACACACACACACACACACACTTTAGGTTTTGTAAATATAACTTTTCGTTCTAGGGGTCATTATGGAGACTAAACTCTGAAGCAATGCACCATTATACCCGTTCAGATCCTCAAAGGCCAATAAAATGTTTGGTATCATGAAAAGGTAATTACAAATACAGAGAGGATAACTTTTCCCCTCATCACAGAAGATACATTCATCCACAACTTGGATATGATGAGCATTTCTGCTTTCCGTCCCTTTGAGAGAACAGACTACACCTAGAAAGTTGAGATGAGAAGTAGCACACATCTTTTAAGCATCTGTCATGTACCAGGCACCCTGCTAGGTTCTCCCATAAATCATTTCATTCAATTCCCTCCAACATCCAGTGAGATGAGTGTGGGAACTTTATACATGAGAGAAGTGAGATCCAGAGACGTGACACATACACCTCACATGGTTAGTAAGCATGGAGCCAGCAGTCACCCCACCGGCCACCTGCCTCTGAGGTGTGCTCTCCCGCCCTGCACAGGGAAATGTGCATCCACAGAGATCAAGTGGAGGATCACTGCTGACACAGAGGAGTCTGAGGACATCAAGCCCTTCCCTCTGGAGCTGCAGGTTAGAGGGGTGATGCTCCCTACAAGGCCAGGAGACGTTCAGAGCCACACGGTATCGTGCAGCCACACTCAACCCCCACCCACCCGTGCTGGTCCCGCGTGCACCCGCGCCCTGGAGATGCAGGAAATGCAAGCAGTCTGGAGGGGAAGGTGGAACCTAAACAAGCCCTGGAAGACAAGGTTAAAAAAGTCTCTGCAAACCTATTTGGAGTAACTTTCAGGGAAATTAAAGAACAGATTACTCCAAGAAGAGGGATGGAGAGGAAATTGAAATAAATTATTAAACATGGAGCAAAACCTCCTGTGCTGAAGACACAGCTTCTGGAGAAGGTGGCAGGTGCTGAACTTTTAACCTTCGCAGTCAGTGTCTCCGTCCAGCCCTCTGAATCCCACACCTTGGGACCCCACTGTCCTCGAAGGTCCTGACTGACTGCACCCTGGGTCTTGAGAGCCGGGACGGGAATACCATTCCTATAAAATTACAGAAAATCCTACAGCATTTATGCATTTTAGGTCTGGCTTCACCATGACTCTTCAGAGGCCCTGGGACTTAGATGTTGTGTTTTGTTTTCTTCAGACTCGATTGTCCTCAAGGGTAGAGAGGTCTGGACTGGAGCAGGGGACCCAGGGAGACCCAGGAAGCACACTCACGCTACAGCCCTGTGCAGCCTTGGACACAGCAGTCACTGTCACTGGAGCCCATCTGCTGAGCTAGCTTGGACCAGATGGAGAGCAGCACAGTCACACAGCCGAGGGGGGCGAGTGTCATACACGAGTGGCGGGACGGATGTGGGACCTCAGGAGATGGGACTGCCACGCGGAAATGCTGCCACTCTAGTCAACTGTGGCCGAGAAAAATTGAGCACAGTGTTTCCAGATCTTCCTATTTTTCCAGAAAAATCAGAAATTCAGATGTGGATATAAAGCCTCCAGGTTTTCAGGCATCACTCCAGTGTGTGAAGAATTGAGACCCCCACAGAACAGCTGGATACTGGTTGTAGGGCCATGAGACTTACGGGTGCCTCCTCCCCAACTGGCCCTAAATTCTGATTCTTTGCATTTTCTGCCAGAACTCGCCGTCAGGATAGAGCAATGAGAAGTAATTAGAAACACACTCATATTCAGAAAATTGGATTTTTAATGCAGGTACAGGTTTATTTTCTTACTTTTTCACTTGGAGCCCACAGAGCAACAACTATTTTACCAAAAAACTGTTTAGTATTTGAAAGGCATCCGATGTGGTATTTCATCTAAAGTTCTGGAAATGGGTGCCTTCCCTGCTCAGCCGTCTTCTGCACTTGGAAGTAAATATCACATGTGACGTGAACACAACAGGTAAAAATGACATAAGTTCAGCTATTGGTCGCTAACTCTGAGCATGAACTAACACAGCTGGACAGTGGCTGCAAGCTTCCCCTGGGTCCCCTGCACCCCATCAGATGCTGCTGGGCCCCTCTGGCCTGGGACGTGTGCTCCACAAAGCAGACCCCATGGTAAAGTGCGGCTCCCTCTCCTGCCTGTGCCACCTCTCCCAGAACTACTTGTCATGGTGTTTTAGGTGCCTCTTCACTTATGAGAGACCATACAAATTGAGAAGCAGATTTTTTATGGATATAAAATTGCCACATCACCCCTTACTTGAATAAAATCAAACCAATTATTTTGCTAAAATACCACTGCCTTGATCACCCTGGAGTCATCTTTGAAGCCTTTGAAATTTTGGTTTTGTTTCAAATGTTCCATTAGGTCCCAGGCTCCAGTGTGGTTGAGAGGACCCTTCCTTGGGGAAGGAAACCCAGAATTTCCTAACAAGTGAATTCCCTGTGGCTTCATTTGAAGTTACAAAAGACTTCTCAGAGTTTTTAAGTTCCCCTCCTGACAGGAGGTCCAATGATTGTGTGCAGCCCAAAGGCGTGCACCTCTGACCTCCCGTTGATAAAGCCATCGCTGACCTTCCCATCATGCTTTAGAATAGAGGCATCTTCCGGCTGCATGTGGGATGGATATCTCTTTGAAGCTGTTTATTTGCATCATAAAGGTTTTTAAAACTATTAATAAATTGTAATTAGTGATGTAGCTGACCAAGAGAAGCATTAGTTCATTGTAATTCTTTCATTCATTCATTCATTCACTCACTCATTTAACTAGAATTTACAGATGTCCACTGGGTGCCGGCACCTTTCTATCACAGGTCCACCTGCCTAAAAGATGGGATCCTGTTCTTTTTACAATTTTCTTTGCTACATTCAGAAGACTAGGGATTGAGTGAACTTCATCATGGTTCTCCTGCCTCTGTGGGTCCAACCCCTGTGTCCCCAACACACACACACACAGGTCTTGGTGTGAAGAGGCGAAGTTCATCCACAGAGTGAGGGGTCAGTGTGGCGCCCTCCTGTGCAGGTGTTTTATTTAGGAGGGTCCCCAGGCATCTCGCTCTCAGTGTGGGCTGTGTCAAGATAACAGACTTCCTCTCTAGGGCTCCTATTACAGGACTTTTTATTGCAGACTGTCATTGTATCCGCTGCTGTTTTCTTAGGATTTGTTGCATTATTTTTAAAGTAATAAGTTCCAAACTAGGCCCAGAAGTTTATTGAGAGTTTAATAAGAGTTGACCGCTGCTGCTTAGACAGTTTACTTTGAGGGTTTCATGATAATACTTGGATGACCGCATCCCTTCAGTTCCACAGTCTGAGCCACAGGAGCAAGCGTGCGTCCTAAATTTTCCAAGACTGTTCTGATTTCAACTATTATGTCTAGGTATGCGAAAAACTTCCCAAATGCTCTAGAAGTTCCAGTAATTTGGCTTTAAAACTCTATGTTGCAGACTGTTTCCTGCCCAAAGCAATAGCATAAATATTATTTGTCAAACGGTGTGTCTATAACTTTTCTTTTGAAAACATGGCCACTCTGCCCACAGCACTTAACCACTTCTAGTGACGAGAAGGAGTCTCCCAGAGTTTTCTCAAGACCAAAGCAAAATATAGGCAAACAGAGATTTAAATACTTGCTCTGTTTTCCTGACTCATAGCTGAACGTCGGTGCTGAACTGCTGCCCTCAGTCCATCTGGGAGAAACCAGCAGAGGCCCACCGTTGGTGTAGGGAGTCTGAGAAGAGAATGACATTCTAAGGTCAAAATTCAACTTTCTTTCACAGGTAAACTCTTTTACCTTTTCAGCATCTGATGATAAGGAGTCCATAACCAAAGAAAGGGGGCCGCTTCCCTGCTCCACTTTAAGTTATGGTCAGCTCTTAAAATGCCATATTTTCATAATGACTTTCTAAATATTTTGTGTGCCACCTACCTGAAGTTTACTAAATGCTTATTGACCAGTTCCTAAAATAATTAGCCTTCAAAACTCCTCATTCTAACAAACTTCAAAGACACTAATTTCCATATTATTCTATATTTTAAAAAAATGCTACCCAGAAAATCACCCACAAAGAGAATTGTGTGACATTTCCCTCCTTACTCTTGAGTCCGGGGGGAGTCCGTTCACTTCTGGGCCAGCCCGGTGAGCTCCGTGCTCCATTCCGCAGGCGCAGGGAGGACGTGGACGGACGTCAGCTGCATCTTCGTTTTCTTTTTGTCAAGAAAATGCTGATTTTCTCATTTCCATCTCTCTTGTGTCTGTTGGCACCGACCCCCCTCACCAACTCAGTCTGGGGTGAGGGGCCGAGGCACAGGGTCTCTTTCCTTTGAGGATAGTTCCACTGATCAACATCCTTGTTGATAAAGAAACGCAGAGGAAGAGGCAATGGAAAAAACAGGGAGCACACACCCAAGGCTTTTCTCTCTGTTTTATTTGCCCAGTTTTTCCTTACTTCCATCCTACGAGGTTGGAGTACTAAAACTGAAAAATTATAAACCATGATGCCATGAACTATAAACCTATTGATCTCTTCTAACTTTGAAGCCTCTTAATAATAATGCTATCCTTTCTCTTCATGTAAATATTGGACAGAAATCCTAAATTTTAACATATTTGCACTACACTAAATTCACTGAAAACAGAAAATTTTGTCATATTTTGGAAGACAATGTTTGACTGTTACAGTCCCTTTTCTAAGCACTATTCAAGGAGGAGGACAATGAACACTTTCTGGTTCCTACTGCTCTTTACAGGTAGGTTATTCTGATCCAAACTCCCGAGTCTGCATTGAGACAGGGAAGCAGTTTCTCTTGTGTGAGGTTGTGTGTGCAGGACCAGGTCTCGGTTACCTAGGAGACAGGGATTCCTGGGAATAAAATCTCCCGGGAAAACATCAGCATGCAGTTTGATCTGCACACTTCATTTTGCCAGAAGCTTCCAGCTTCTCTTCATTATACCTTTCCCAGACTTTCTTACCAGTCACAACTTGGTAAATTGAACTCAGCTTCTGCCCTTGCTGCAGTCTTCTCTTCTTGATGGTGCTAATGAGCAGTGAAATGACCCAAAGTTGAGCAGCAGGAGGTGAAAGATAGGGTCTGGCTAATTGACAAATGGGTAATTGCCTCCTGAATAATTGAGGAGTGACTATGGGAGGGGGAGCAGGAGAGTTCAGGTTCTGTATCAAGTCAGAGCTGCCCACCACAGAGGCTGTGGTCCAAGTGTCCCTCCTGCCAAAAGGAGAGCAGGTCACCAGTGTGCAGAGACGCAGGTCAGAACTCAAGGGAGGCTGTCGTGTGCTTTTGCAGACCTGAAGAGCTGTTCGGTAACACAGCAGCCTCCGAGGGCTTGTAGGAACTTGACTGAATGTGTAGGTATTTGATGTAGTTAATATTCTGTTATCTTCACTAAGGCTCAACCTCAGGAAAGAGTACATTTTATTGGGAGGAGGAAGACAGAAAGAAAATCAGGGTACTAAAATAAATCCTTATTCCAAATGTAAAGTTTACATGTTATAAAATAATTCACTTGCTCTCTCTTCAATAAGTCGTTCTGATAGCCTTTGTTGGTTCAAAGTAAATTTCTTAAATTCAAGACTTTTCTTTAAGTATAAAACCATTTAAAGTTTCGAGGGAAACCTATCCTTATTTTAAAAATAAGCACTGGACTTAAAAATAAAATGACTGCTCACAAAGCGCTCTAAGGATGATTTTTCTAAATGTAAATTACTAGAGAGGGAATCAGAAATCAGACACCTGAGCAATGACAATAGGGGAGAACTTTCTCCAGTTCCAGGGAAGATCAGAACTGAGATGTTAGAAAAACGCTACTGACTGGTTCATGGCATCAGCAGAGGGAGCACCCGCAGCGCAGGTGTCCAGCCCGCGGGAGGAAGGGGTTCAGATCCACGGCTCACCCGATGCCCCTAGTCACAGTCACCAGTTGTCCGAGAAGCCACAGGTGAACAGAAGCCTTCTGTTCAACACGGCAGGCGGGAATGGGGATGGCGGGAAGGAGGAGGGGATGCGGGAAGAAGCAAAATGTGTGAAGGAGCCCGTAGGCATTAGGTGGCCTTTGCCCATGCACTTTTAGGTGTAAACATTAGAAAATGAAAACGCTCCTCATATTTTGGACCATGGATTTCATACTTTCTGCTTAACGTGAACCTCACTGGCAGTTTGTGTATATTGAGACATCCCGGTAAAAGTAAAATTTAAATCCGTTTTGAGCTCTTCAGTTTTGGTGTCATTAGCCAGAGGAGAAAGGGAAGGGAACCACGACTGACTCCGTGTCACTGCCGGCTGCGTGCTGTGCTGGGCAGTTTGTACAGAATGTTCCATGGAATCCTCACGGTAAGAGTGGCTCACTTACCAGAGAGCAAAACACACCACAGAGCCCTGAAATTCAAACAGGATTCACACTGGAATAAACAGGTAGAGGAGTGGCACAGAACAGTTCAAAAACAGACCCAATTACAGTGGGAATTTAACACATAGCAAAAGGGATATTTTAGTGTAATGGGGAAAGTATTATTTATTTAATGAGTGATTAGTGGCAGAATTAACTGTCCATCTGGAAGAAAATAAGGTTGTCTCCTTCTATATGTAAAAATTTAAAAATTTAAATGTGAAAATAAAACAATCTTAAGCACCCATATGAGGAATCAGGTAACGGGGCCACGTTGTTCAGCTGAATACCCACAGAGGGAGCTGACCTCATTATTCTTCTGGTGACGGGTCCTCTCCTAAGCTGCCGCTGCGGGCATCACGAAGGCAGGTTTTCTCATCAGATGCTGTCAGAGCCTAAGTAAGCAAGGGCACCAGCTGTGAGAGTGACAACCCCATTCCTCCTGGAAGCTTTGAGAAGCCTGCGCCCTTGTAGGAAGCCCCCTAGCAAACCCCTGAGCCCAGCCCCTCCTTGGGTCCCTGGAAACACCACAGTGCCTGCAAGCAGGGTCTTTGCACATGCTGTCCCCTCTGCCGGGAACACCTGCCATCCCTGTTCTAACCTGAAACCTGCAACTCACCTTACAGCTCAGCTCGAGTTTCAGCTCCTGCGGGAGGCCTCTCTCCACCTCCTCACATGGGCTAGATGGGCTCATCCACATTCCTTTGTGCCACATAGAGAGCATTCCTCAACTTACTCTTCTAACACAAAGTTTTCCCTTAGTTTTTGAATTCCTTAAAGAATAGGATTTCATCCCATTATCTCTGTGTCCTTGGTCCTATGACAAGTGCACAGTGTGTCAGGAAATATACTCCTTCCACAGAACATGACACACTATTTTCTCCATCACCTTCTCGAATGTTAGCGCACACTTCTGCCTCGTGTCATATTGGTTCGATATGCTTTGCTAAAATTTGACAGTGTTTGGAAAATTTTTCCAGGTGGAACAGCAATTTCAGAGCGTTGATGTGATGCCCAGGGTGCTGCTGACGTATACTGCAAATCCACAAAAAGCCTGCATCCAGGGGTTCCACACCCTGTGCGTGTGCTTACGTAACAGAAAAAGGGCAGTTACTCACAAGAGGCCCAACAAGCCACTGTGTCACGTTGATTGTCTTACAAAGTTTCTTGAGTTCATTTCTGTCTTCCCGCTCATGTCTTCCCTGGACAGCTGCGTTCGTGGAGTACACACAGACGATGTGGGCTGCTCTCTGGGCTCTTCCTTCTTAGATGACTATCCCTCTCCTCTTAGCTCTCCTGACCCACTCCCGCTCCCCTCCACACTCTCTCAAACTGCTGCTAAATTAATTTTTTTCCAAAATAATGTTTGTGAGGTGTCTGCCCTCCCCCTCCATGCCGTGCTCAAAATCTACATCAGCTGTGCGTCCCCTGGGTCAATCATGACCCTTCCCGGGTCTATCCAGGCCTCCAGAGGCCCCTTCCACTCTCCGTGGGGCCTCACCAGGGCCCTCTCTCTGCTCCATCAGTCCCGTCTTAATACTCAGCCTTGCCCAGGCCACCTCCCTCACCGGCCATCTTCCCCACAAACAGATTCCCTGACTCATTCATTCGCTCATTCACTCAACAACTACATTTCAAGTATCTATATGTAAGCTAAGATACAGGCTCTTTTTCTTCTCCCTACACCTAAACAAATGATTCTTAAGTATCACAACTTTCCCTGAGAAGTCTTCCCTCAATGATCCACTTCACATTGCCTCCTCCTTTTCTGAAATTCTTCTTATTTTACTAAATCTGGCACCATCTTATATCTGCACAGATACATCTTCCATTAAGAGACATTAAGCACATTAAATAGCTATGCTTTTATTATATGCATTTTTTCAACTCCTGATACCATCTCAGCACACAGCATTAATAAATAAATATTTGGTGGTCGATTGGCATGAATGTTAAATCAGGAGCTGCCAATGGGACATCGCCGCCTCAGTGTTACATCAGCTGAGCACCGTGCCTTGCTAGGAGTTTATTTTAACAGCAGATCTGTCCTGTCCTCTTCTATAATGTGCATCCATCACAGCATCTAACTAGAGTCTACTTTACCCCATCCTGACCTTTCTTATATTCCGTGGAGAGAGTGAACTGTGCGCAGACAGCATTTTATGGCGTCCCTGTCTTCTGCCTGGAATGCAGTCTGGCCACATCAGACAGAGAAAAGAAACCACAGATGGAGGGTGGAAAGTTGTCTTTACTGCTCCTCTCGTATCAGCCCCTCTGTTGGGTTGAGCTGTACAGTCTTGCCATGTATAAATTATTCACACCTTGTGGAACTATTTGGTGCACAAATGCACTGGCACATATTCATCCATCCGGCAATGTGTTCTTTGACTTAAAGATGACATGTAGACAGGTGGCTTGGTTTCAGGGCCCTGCACCAAAACTTCTACTTGGATGATCTTGGGCAAGTCACATCTATCAAAGAGATAACAAAGATTCCTTCCCTGCAAAATTGCAGCAAGGATCACACAAGGTAACATATGAAAATGCTTTGTGATCTCCAAGTGTAAGACATGTCAGTTACATGAGCAAAGGCCCTGTGTCCCTGAAAAACACCCTGACAGTTTAGATCAATGTGGACGTCAACTGCACCCCAGGAACTGGACGACCACGAGGGGAGCCCCCCCAGGAAAATGCTGTCCTTCTGCGATACTGACTCCTCTCCTCTTACTTCTTGATCAGATTAAATCTTTCAGCTACAAAGAGAATCCAGACTATATATAGGTATTTACCTTCCTGCAAAGTTAACAGCAATCTGTTATATTCTTGGTACAAAGTGCAACTTCAGATCAGCCCAGATGTGTCCTAATCAATCCTTTAAAAGAGAGTAAATAGGTTGCACTCAAGCTTCATCCAAGTCTGTCCCATTGCAGACGGCGGGGGCCTCCTGATGAAGCGTTCCCTGCAAGGTCAAGGTCTGGTTTATTACTTTTAACCACACATTTAGATTGCCTGACACTTCTCTCCCACGCCCCCTTGTAGAGGGCTTCCCTTCACAGAGGGAAACTGGATTAAAACACTGTCACTAAAATGCCAGCGCACTGCTCACGCACTGCTGGCCTTTGCAAGCAGGAGAAGCACACTGACCGCCTGCTAATCTATCCCCAGATGGAGGTGGACGCCGAGGAGAAGCGTCATCGCACACGGTCCAAAGGGGTTCGAGGTATGTCCGCGCCTCCCTGAGTCCCTGGAGGCCCCGCTCAGGGTCACCTTCATCCTGCAGAAGCTGTTTGCACGGTTCATTCTGACCCCCGCCTTGACACCACCCTCTCGGGAAGGTTCTGTGGAAGAAGGGTACTTGTGATAGATGATAAAATTTTATCTGTTTCCCATCTCTCTGCAGTTCCCGTGGAACCAGCCATACAAGAGCTGTTCAGGTTAGTGCTCTGCGGGTAAAATGTATCCCCATTAGCAATTTAGAAAATTCATGCCTCTTAATGGGTGGACTATACTTTGGAGTTCGTCGGCAGCCTGCTCACGCCCTGCTGCGCTGATGAAGTTAATTCCCCTGAGACTTGCGAATAAAAATCACCCCCTAATTTTCCCCTCCTTTCGGTGTTTTGGTTTCTCTCATCTGTGTTGCCCTCCTTCCCTCTCCTCCCCTGGTCTGAGCCGCCTGCAGCATGCAGCACCTGTGTAACTGATTCTTTCCTGTTGCAGCTGTCCCACTCCTGGCTGTGACGGCAGTGGTCACGTTAGTGGCAAATATGCAAGACACAGAAGGTAATGTCTGCGTTTTTTTCACAATGTACTGTCTAACGTGACTTGTTTAGGGACACAAACCAAAAGAAATGAGTGGGTGATGCTCTTGGGGAACAGTGAGTGTGGCACTTTCCTTTTCTCCTCTGACGTGAACGCGGTCTTTGGTCTCCGGCACAGGTTCTCAAAGCATAAGCCTTTCCAACATCTCATGGGCAGAATTTAAGATAATACATAAGACGATACAAATTAGGACCAGCTTTAAACTCATTTTCCCATGTGCACAGGGCGGCTCATAAGAACCTCCCACTGTCCCATTGAGAAGGCTTGTTTCTCCTTCCCGATTTTCTCAGCCTGGTAGCTGCAGGATGGCAAATCACGGAGGGTAGATTCAGGTGTGACCATCCTGATCTTTCTGTAGGAGCTTGGCTTCCATAATTTAACAGTTTGTCCTGGGAAACGAAATCCAAGCCCGGCACCTGGGCAGCTGCCAGGGAGGTCACAGCAGGAGGAGAACGTGCAGGACAGATCACGCTAATGAGACTTTGGGGCTTAAATGATTACATTATTCTCGCAAATACCAGGATTTAGGCCTGTCAGAGAGAGGGATATGGAGGACATCTGGAAGATGAGGTGGCCAGGTAATCATCGCTAAAAAGGCATCACAGAAGAATGATATCACACACAGCCAAGGTTGAGAGTCATGCAGAGACCAGCCCTTAGAGTTACTTTTCCACTAGGATTCCCTTCTCTGTGACATTAATTCAGCTTTACTTTCCAGTGGAAGGTTTCGGTTATGATGAGTTAGAAATGTTTACAGGCTATAATAAATTTTTAGTTAATCTTTCACAAATTGGGTTGCTAGGACTAAGGTGATTCGACCTAACAAAGCGTCAGGAAGCAGGCCCACGCCGTCAATGCTCAGATGCTACAGCAGGTGCGCCTGCTGCTGCTCAGGGCGACCTTTCCGCACTGTCTTTCATTTTATTTCCTTTTCAGCTGAACATTAATTTATGGGTGAAATCAAGCAATTATTTTGATTGTCTTTTAGTAAAATCAAGGGAAAAATTACAAATTACTCCCCAAATCCCTATGCTAGCACTTAAAGAGGCAGGGAACTTTTAATGAGCATCCATGATGAGATGGTTATCAGACTTCTTCTGTTCTATACCAAAAGTATGACAAGTCACTTTTTTAAGGGAATTTTGTGATTTAAAATATTAAATTTAATAAATTCTATTATCAGTGTTATTGTATAAAAGAGTAAATTGTTGAATTACATAATTTAAATTAGTTTAAAGTATTTATGTTATTTTATGAAGAAGTATGTATGTAAATTCTTCATCTAAAAGTTTTTAAAAACTGCATTGTTTATATTTTCAACGGAAAACAGGTTAGCAAACTATGAGTGAAATCTGATTTTTTTCTCCCTAATCATCTCTTGATTAGTCAGTAGTTAAACTTTATCATACTATTACTAAGAGAAATGACTAAATTTGACTAAAAAGTTTTAATTAGGTGTCAGCTGAATGCAATTTCATAACCACAGTTTTACAGGGAAAATCATTAAGTTTCCAAAGAATCATTTCAAACATTTATATTCTTACCCAAGGTGCGTTCCATCACACTGTGGACTGAAGTGTCCAACGTGGTGTGTGTGCACACCTGTCTATGAGGTCTCTTTCCCTGCTTAAAAAACGGCACTCAGACTCAGGTTGGGAAAGATCTGAAGACAGCCAGGCTCCATCTTCCTCTGAGACATGATGCTGCTGTACAGGACACCCTGAATCTTACAGGAGCTAAGTAGATGGAATTTTAGAGAAGATTCACGGAAACATCCAAATCAAAAATTTTTTCAACAAATTTGTAAATTTAACTTAAAATAATGTCATGATTTTTACCATGAGTCATATTGCATGTAATTATTAGAATTCCTAACATTTTAATAGAAATAGCTAATGTGATAGAGTGGAATAAGAACTATTGCCCAGCATAGAGACTCAGGTTCTAGTGTCCCTTTCGCCACTAACGAGCCAAGGGGCTTTGGACAAATTATTTCACATTCGTACACTTCAGTTTCCTCAGTTTAGAATGAGAGAGTTTTGGACTTTCTTATGTAAAATGAATTACCAATCAAAACTTATGTCACTGGATAAGCCTCCTCTAAGAGGAGCTCACTGAGGAATCAAGTGAGACTTTCTGAGTTTCGTGTTTTGATGTATGGACATCAAAATTTGATGTATGGATATATTATCAGTAATTTTCAACTAAGGGGTCACATTAGAATGTCTTAAACTGAAAAAGTGCTCTTTGTAGTAGATAAGACTCATAGACACATTAAAATCTTTTGACTATTGTTATTTCAAATCTGTAAGATTTCAGTTACAGCTGGCTTTGTTTTTTTTTTTCTGGTTTTAAAAGATTTCCTGCTATAAAAAGTTTCTCCTCTCCAACAGCTATTCATGAACATAAATACCTTCACACGCCCCCCCCTCCCATGCGAGTGTAGCCTTGACCTCTGCTCTCCGTCCCTGCTGAGACCCAGAGCCCATCAGGCCTCTTCAGATACGACCAGAGTGGCAGCCTCAGTTTAGGTTTTGATGAAATTACTCATCCTTTTGTCCTTTTAACAATAATTTTTTCAATGAATGTATTCCTGTTAGGGCTACAATTGCATTTTATTCATGTATTGCATCAGTTCATAGCCAAGTAAAAAGGCATTATTTTGGCGTGTTGAAGTATCTATTTGTTTGAATATGTAAAAAATAATTTGAGGCAGGTGTGGGGAATCAACGATGTAAAACATTTTAGGAAATTTGATACCAAGGGATAAGATGGTGCCTACTAGTTAATCTTTATTTTTAACATAAGAATATTTCTAGAGAAATCAAATATTAATCATAATTTCAGGGTGGGGGCCACACTGCTTCAGTGGCTTTTGGCTTTCCATGGCAGCTGCTGACGCTAATGGCTTCTTTCTTTATTATTTTCAGTATGATACAGGTAGGGGTGTGGGTTTGTAAGAAATCGGGAAGAGAATACAGAAGAGAATCAACCACTGGTCATAGCTGAGAAAGGAGACAGTAATTTGAAAAGGAATTCACAACTTCAGATCTTGGTTAAAACTGGGGGGTAATCATACTTATTTTATTGGATGGTTTGCCTTACTGCAAACATTATGTCCTTGAACAAGAGATAATCTATTCATGGGCATTTACGTGTGCTGATAGTTGGTAAACAATTAGAGGAGCTGATAAACACATAGACAACTGCACAGTTAAAAGTTAGAGATGAATTAGGAAAAACATAAAAGAAACAGAAACAGTTTTACCAGAAACCCAGGATATATCAGGGTTGCTATAGTTTTACATTTAGTTCTGAGTCTTCTGGCAGCCAAGGCAAAACCGAGAAAGACGAATGAGGGAATTCCCATTATCTGATACAAGCATGACATCAACTCCTCGGAGAAACATACTCTGTTGGTGCCAAAGATAACCATGTTTGACCCATACACTGACTAGCAGGGATCCAAGCTCAGTCAACATTTCTGTGCCCCGATCGACATAGGCCACCAGGGCCAGACTTCTCATTCTGCTAACCAATATAACAGGCATTTATCTTCAGAGACATCATTAGTATCTGGACACGTGAATCTGACTTTTATTTTTCCCACCTGAGGCTTTATATTATTGCACGTAAGTATGACAAAAAAACCATGGAATTTGCAGTCAGGGCCAGAAGTAATTTTCCTATTAGGAAACAAAATACGCGCTCCGTCTTTTCCGTACACAGAAAATCTGACCTCTTCCTTTTGACTCTCATTGTCATACATGCTGTGCACAAGGTTCAGCTACTCCGAGTGCACAGAACTTTTCTCAACGATACTTGCAGAGACGTTGATGTATCTCCAGCATAGGGTCCAATCACAGAGCTTCCTTTGCAGATGCAAAGCCTAACTTCAAACATCCTAAGTGAGTTTTCCAAAGTTTAGTTTTTAGATGCCCAAGTTCAGGGAAGGGAACTCCCTGGATTCCCTCCGCTCTCCTCGCTGGGTCACCTCCTCCCTGGTGTGTGAGCAGACTTGTGATCCGTAAGCATTTAAAACTCCATGGGTGAAAAACAAGTGTTTTCCCACCTGCCTGCGGCCATTTTTATGGTGAATGGGTGGTAAAAAAAAAAAAAAGGAAGATTTGGAAACCACAAACACAAAAATGTAGGAACTTGCTGGCCCGTCAGTCTGTTGGCAGGAAGGCTCCAGGCAAGGCATGAAGTACAGAGATGCAGCGCCAAGGCTGCGGCCACTGTGAGCGACACCACATCCAGGACAGGCGTCTGCAGCTGCTGAGCTTCCAGAACACAGACCCCTGAGCTGCGGGGACTGTCGGGGGCTGGGACTTGGGGCCTCAGCACTTTCCAGTGGCCCCCAAAACAAAGACTGACATCTTAAGGAAGGGTGGAGACACAGTGAAAAGAAGCCACACATGGCCCTCTTCCTGTGTAATTGCTGTGGTCTGGTTCAACTACCTGACGAAGAGATGTCACTATTAATCCAGAATATTACACGAACTGACAGTAAGATAGCCAAAATGTTGAATGTCAAAGCACTTGTGCAAAAACCTACTTTTGAACATTTGACTAAGACTGAAAATTCTAGTGCCTTATATTCACAGTCTATGTTTTTTTCTCCCCATGCTGTTATAAAATATTGTTTGTGTTAAAGACAAGGTGCAAATTCATGTTTCAAAAGGGGTATATCTATAGAGACTAAATTTATCGCCAAAATAAGGGCCGATTTATGGTTCTTAAAGTTTTTTTTTAATTTTCTCAATACAAATTAGAAGTAGGAATAATAATTTATTAATATCTATTACAGATTAATATTAAACCATGTAGAGGAACTTGAATTTTAGCCTTCCCTGTAATAGTTATGCACGTACTGGAACATTTGAAATTAATTGGATTACTTACTTCTTTCTGAATAGTGATTTTTGTATAAGCCTTAATGGGGGAGAGGAAAGACAGAGAGAGAGAGAGAGAGAGAAAGCCCCTAACATGGATTCATTCTTCGCCTATCTGTTTTGTGAACCCTCTGGATTTATTTCAGACATTTAATGGATTTCATTCACATTTATCCTTCACTGCAATTTTTTATTTGTTGGGCATAAGGTTCTGATGAAATATTTGACCCGAAATTTAGCTTTAGAGTCTTGCCCACTCAACAAGCACCCAAAAGCTAGGTGATGGGTATTAGTATTATATTTAAATGCTCCACAATTTAGAAAATTCAGAGTCAAATCAATTGATCTGGAAACTTCAAAATTAAAAGCTCCAAATAGCAGTTTTTCCTTTTTATTAGAAAATTATTGGATTCTCTCTGGCCTGTTGTGCATATTCCTTCTTCAGACTTTTTCCATTTCACGTACCCCTGCACCCACCGGTGTGATTGCCATGGCGGCAGCCGCGGGTGAATAATTGCCTGTCTTCACAGGAGCTCGTTCTGGAGCTGAAGTCGAGGGCTTGCATCCTGATGTATGCATGCCTCATTTGGATTCTGCCAACAGCCTCAGGGCTGTATTACTCATGCCTCGACAGAGAGCACTCACTAAAAGCCTTGGCACAGAGCCAGGTACTGGGAGCGAGAGAGGGGAGCATGGCAACGTGCAACTGAGAGGAGCATCTATAATCCAAACAAAAAAAGGGGAAACAGAGAGGAAGACAGAGAGAGGAATAGGGATCCCACACCTCCCTTTTACCCGTTTCGCATTGATAGAAATTTCATTTGCATTAAAATAAAATATTCTAAAATAATTGCATTTTTTTTCTAACCACGCTTGAAAGTTTAACACAATTTTCCACGTTTAATTGCAAAGCTGATTTTAATTAGTAAGTCCCTGCATGTGAAAAATGAAGATTCACTCGGGTGCATGGAACACATTGCAGTGTCTGCTGAATGCTCTAATTAATGTATGGCTGCTGTACAACAGGGCGCTCCGTGGGGTGTTTATGAAAAATTCTGCACACGCAGCCACCCAGCCAGTCTATCTGTGTTTTACTTCACGAATCCACAGAATAAATAACTCCCCCCTTCATTCTTTATGAGACATCATTGTGCATGCCATCACCTCATCCATAAACTTTATGGCATGCCTGTCCTTTTTACTATTTGTCACTGATATTATAAATCAGAAGTTAGGGCACACATATTTTAACATTAATTTGATGGCTTGCACAGTTGCACATGGAGCAGAAATTTTGAGATCTGGGGACTTACTTATATGAAGTGGAGAATCAAAACAAGGGGTTCCCGACGCATCATTGCTCTGATACCTTATTGTCACTCACGTGTGCACACACATTCAGGCAGCCTTCTTGGACTGTGGGGTGGTTAACCTTTATCGTCACAGTAAGTCCTCTAATAAAAAAAAGAGATTCCTGGCCATTATCCTAAGAAAGCAATTTGCCTGCCGCTTGTGTGAAGTATGTCTGCCCAACCAGACAGATCTCTGGCCATTGCCTATTTTCTTCCATATTTTAGAACACGGTGTGACTGATTCAGTGCATTTAAAACTGAGAAACGAAACACGTAATACATTTCAGAGCATATTTTTGACATTTGATAAAATTAAATATACTTTTAAAATAATTCCATATTCAAAGAAAAGGAATATAGGTATTTTCAGATAGAGAAATAAAAACAATCTGTATACTTAGGGAGAATCTCTAACGTCCACGATCTGTATAGGTCGTCAAGATTTAGTAATTATAATCTCCATCTGATTTCTTGACTAATGATTAAAGACATATAAACATGGCTTTGAAACGTCAACAGAATGTACAACAGAAATTGGTGTGTAGTACAGCTGTTATTTGGGGTTTACCCACCGAAAACCCACAGTTCAGTTCTGACCACGACCGCTGGCGTTGGAATTATGGCAAATACACAGCAGCCACTTTTCAGATCTGCCGTGTGCGGAGGGTGGGGTCCTGATGTGGCCGTGAAGGATGTCGGGGGGAGTCGACCCCGCCGTGTGATTATGAACACCACCAGTCATGGCACACCTGCAGATGACTGGCTCTGTAAACTCGTGTGTGTGGCATCTCTGCTGATTCTTCCTCTCAGGGCGAGACAGGGCTGACGCCCGGAGCCAGCTGGCTGCTAGACAATCTCCGAGCCCCACTTATGAGAGAAGTGAGGACGGTGGGAGCGAGGGGACAGGGACTGAACGTGGGAACCCGCCACACCGACATCAGTGAGTTCAGGTGGCGACTCCGACAGCAGCTCCAAGTGCCTGGAACCTGCCTCTTAACTAAGGACTCGAGAAAGCAGCATGTTTAGCAGCGCTGTGATCTAGTTCTTTAAATCCGTACTGGAGACATTCACGCCGTTGTTGTTGTTTGTACTCACATTCGAGAAGATGACCCTTGCTAATTCTGACTTGGGAAGGAGTTGTTTCTCCTTTCTCTGACCTTCCGTCCTGAAGAGAAGATCGTGCTTCAAATATTAGACCCAAAATATGATTGAAACCCCAAACTTCAGAATACTCTTCCTGCCAAAATTAGTACAAGAGTCAGAGGAAGGAAACATTACCTTAGCTATGATATTGCTTTTATGCAATGAGATTTACTGTTTTCACCTGAAAAACTTTCTGTGTAACTTAGAACATTTCCAGCTGCAATAAATGGAAAACCCACCTCAAACAGGCTTCAACAATACAGAATTAATCCTCTTCTGTAAACAGGAAATGGAGAGGTGGGCGTCGAAGTTAACTCAGGGGGCTTCTGCTCCATCATCCGACACCTTCCTTGCAATCCTCTCAGCTCCTGTGTTCTTACCTTATTGTGGGAAAAGACGATAGCCATGCCTGGCTGGACAGCTGCCCCCTAACAACCAGAGGATGGGGGAGGGGTCATTTCTAGAAGCTCTCTCGGAAGTGCGAGGAGGAGCTTGCTGAGAAGCCAGCAACACCACCCTCAGAGCTCGAGTGCTCCAGCCCATCCAGGACCGTTCCTGAGCCACCCCTGAGAAGCAAATATGATTGCCCTCGTGACTGTCAAGCCGCCCCTGGAGCCGGAGGCTGGGTCAGCTTCCCCTAAGGCAGGGGTGCTCAAAGTGAGGTGCCCTGAGCCAGAACATTAGCATCACCTGGGAACTTTCTAAGAAAGGCAAATTCTTGCCACCTCCCCTAAACCTCCTGAATCAGAAGCTGTGGGGTGCGGCCCAGCAGTCTCTGTGTTTGCTACCCCTCAGGGTTCTGATGCTCTGCCCAAAGGAACAGACCAGCGGGCACAAAAGGCGGACACCTGATTAGGTGGAGATTTCCAGAAATGGGGAAGGGGAATTCATTCTGGGTAGGCGCTAACAAAGCCAACAGCACACAGCACATGTGAATTTGAAAAACAAAACATACAAGCCTGGAATGACAACCAAAACCCAAACCAAAGATCGTTAGTGCTGGAAGCTACCTTACAAATCTGCGCTGGTCCCTGCTCCCTCGTTCAGATCTAAGTGCGGCTCAGGAACTTCCAAATCACCAACACACAGACTTTGGCCGACTCTGAGCTTGACTCCAGTGTTCCACCTCACAGACTGCAGCCCGTGTGTGACATGTCCCACCCAGTGGCCCCCAGCCGTGACCCCAACGTTGCTGCCACCCAGCCTCACTCCAGGGGCCTTCCAGTGGCCGTGGAGGGTGACTTCTACTTGGGGACAGCGTTATCTTCCGTGTCACTCTGTTCACACCACGGATTTATGAATCCGACCATCAAGGCAATATTTAAGATATCCCTTGGCAGCTGTCTGTCAGGGAAGGACGGGGCAGTCTGCTTGCACAGGATCAGGGACGTGGACCAGGCACCTTCTCCAGGTTCAGTCCTCTTCCCCATCAGGACTCCCAGAGCCCTCACGGGGCTTCAGATCACACATGCAGGTGGGATCCAGAAGTTCTGGGCTGCTCAGATCCCCCGGCCAGCCCCCTGCCTGTGCACGTCCCCTAGGCCAGGGCACCATCTGAGAGCAAGGCACTGTGGTCACCTGGCCCTTTCTGCTCTGCAGCCTTGCCCTGAACAGAGCCTGTGGCCAGGAGCATACAGTGTTAGCGGGCCACGGAGGCTCAGCAGAAGGACACTCCGGACACGTCCTGGAGATGGTGTGAAACCCAGGGGAGGTGTGCATTTCCGCCATTCAGAGAGGACTGCCTGGACCCTGTGAGCCTCCATGAGCCCCTAGGGACCTCACAATGGAGCATTAAGATAAACGCACCTTCCTTTCCTGTTAAGGGAAAGCTCGGAGCTCCACCTGTATAATTCAAAAGATTTTAAAAGATCCACTTATTGTAACTTAGTAGCCACTCTGTGTGGGCTGTGAATACTATCTAATGCTATATTTGACATCGCCAGAGATATGCTTCATACACAAGTGGATGAATTTCCTAAAACTCTAGGGAGGAGACTGTAGGGAGGAAGTGAACATCTTGGAAGAAATTCTGTTCATAAATAATGCATCACGATTCAGTGAAGTTCTTGGATCACTTTGTTAGCCCTCAGCCAATCCGAAGGCTTGTTGTGCTTCTGAATGAAGGGCCTGTGCTCTCCCAAGAGCTGGGGCAGTGAGAGCGAACAGACAGGACAGAGGAGAGGAGTGGGCAACTGCAGGTCCATTTATCCTTTGGGAGCCATCTGGCCACCCACTCTGGAGCTGAGAGCTAAGAGGGCAGGGATGCAGAGGCAGTGACCTGGACTCGGGGTCTCAACTGTGGCTCGGGCTTCGTTCGGGGTGACCCATGCATCCTTATCACCGCTCGCCTGCAGGCCAGGTGGAGTTAATTATAGAGCAGCTACTTGGCCCTGTGTCTAGGAAAGAGACTCCACCCTAAGGATGGGGACAGAGAGGGTGTGGAATGCAGACCTGGGGCCACTCGGGGGAGAGAGCACGGGGTTACAGTCCAGCAGACCTGTCTTTCACCCTCACTCAGGCCTGGGCTGGCTGTGTGGGGCCTGCCATATGCAGGCACACGATGCTGGTATGGAAGCTGCCAGGAAGGGGTCTTGGCAAACAAATGCAGGAATGTTGCTGCTGCTGGCTCCTTCCCCCTTCCCTTTGGGAGCCCTTTCTGCAGCCCTCATGGTCCCATGTAATAGTAACAGCAACAATGATAGCAGCAGTGACTCTGAGAAGCACTTTGCATTGACAAATCGTGGCCCCCTGGACTGCGTCATCAGTCTCTGTAACCCCCCAACGGGAGTAACATACTTCCTAGGCCCACAGCCCCTCCGCTCTGGCTGCTCTTCCACTCCACAGTGACTTTTCCTTCCAACTCCAGTCACTCCCTACTTCCCTGCCCCAGTGCATCCCAGAAAGTGCTAACCAGATTAGTGCAGTCAGGCGCACAACGCTTGAGTGACTAATGGA
Source organism: Tapirus indicus (assembly GCA_031878705.1). Taxonomy (NCBI): domain Eukaryota; kingdom Metazoa; phylum Chordata; class Mammalia; order Perissodactyla; family Tapiridae; genus Tapirus; species Tapirus indicus. Next base: position 1,687,793 of record CM062923.1, on the reverse strand, counting down.
TTGAACTTTCCCTGAAGCAAGCATGGTTTTTGTCAGAGAATCTTCTTAAATTAACCCAAACTGATTTCTAAGAAATGATAGTGGAGACAGAAGAGGGGAGACTTTGGGGGCTGGGGCTTTCACTGGAGGGCCCTCCGCCCAGGAATCCGCATCCCTTACTTCGTGTCTCCCTGCCCTGGGTCATCGCGGGTGCTGTCACAGGACTCAATGCACTCCACACAGCACAGGCTCCAGGCCTCCAGCTCAAACGGGAGGGGAGAAAGACCCGGGTTTTTCCATTTTTGAAACACTTCAGAACCTGAAAAGATGAAAAGGAGTTTGCTTTTCAGGTTTTCTTAACTGATTCTCCCAGGGAATTGTATCGGCAAGAGAAGCCAAAAGCAATACTGCGTGGGCCAAAGGCGACTTACGATGAAAGGTGGGGAGATGCTCATTGCCTGAAATGACTAAAAGTGAAGCTGTAAAAGAAATAGTAATGGAAATGTGGGTGACTTCTTATGTATATCTGCCGTGTTATGGTCACTGTGCTGAGCCCAGAGCAATGTGACAATTGCCCAGAACATCAGTAATCATTGCTACATTTTTTTCTTTGATTTTTAATGCATTTTTGCTGCTTTTTAGGTTGCTTTCATATTATAGATGTAAATTTGTGTTTCTTTTTTTATTTTTACTTAACATTATAATGTGGGCCTTTCCGATGTCATTAAATATTTTAATTTTAGGTTTCATGGATAACTTCCATCCTGTGGTTGTATTGTAATTTATGCAACTCTTTTCTTATTGTTGGAAATTATTTAGGCCTTTTTTTTTTTTTTTTTTTTACTTTTCCATGTTATCAACAATGTGTGATAAGTATCTTTCCAGATCATTTTTATGGCCTTTTGATACTTTCCTTGGGGTAGATTGTCATAAGGAGAAGCATTGGGTTGAAGGACGTGAGGATGTGAACTATTTTAAGAATTTATTTCTGGCACAATCAGACCTGTTTACATTCCCACCAGCAGAATGGAAGGACCCCCCGGTTATCCTACTGCAGATAACATGGAATACAATTCTTTTAAAAATACTTCCTTCTTATTCAAAAAAGAATTTTCTTATTTGTAAAAGGACCCATTTTTAAAGGATCAACTGATAATTTTTTTCAACAATGCCTTTGCCAGAAAAGTCTGGAAGAAGGCATGTTTCTCAGTTTAAGCCATGCCTTTTTCCTTGTAGAGAATGTTTTCACTCACTTAGGTTTGACTGGCCCCCCCTCCTAGCTCCCTCCCCACGCACTGCCCCCAGGGTAATTGTCACCCACAGCTGAATAAAGGCAGAGGGCTGGTGCTTGGTCCCAGGCAGAAGATGAAATGCATCACTATCATTCTCTCTGTCCTGGTCACCCACTCAGCCCTCCCTGACACCCGCTCAGCTTCTCACTGCAAGCTCCTAAGCTCAGGGAGTAGAAGAGAAGCCAAGTGGCCAGCCACCAAAGCCACAGGTGAAGGTGTGCCAGTGCAGGGACAGAGCACAGGATAAAGAGGCAAGTGTGCCCCCCTCCCCAGCATGTCCGCACATGCCCATGGTCAGCCTGGGGTTCTCCGGCCAGCCTGCCCCTGGGGCACCCAGCAGTGCCCTTCCACTGAGTCCTTTGCTGCCCTGGAAACAAGCACCGTGCCCCAGTCATCTTTGCATTTCCGTCAGCCAGCAAGTGACCTGGCTCTCTAGGTGCTCAATCAGTGCTGCTTCATTCTAACTTTGAACTGTGAGCAGTGCCCAGATGCCTTTGTTTGCCTCTCAGTTTGTCACATTTCCTCTTGATTTAACTTCCAGACGATGGTGGGACCTTCTTCTTTCTAGTCACCAGCTATAATGCCTTAAGACAGCAAGATGAAACCACCTAAAATGTCCCAGCTTCACATGTATGGGGAAGGGACAGAGCAGGGCAGGTGTGACCCTGGTCCCCTACCTGACCCATGCCTCTGCACTCAGCGCTGACAGGGCCCTACCGCTACATGCTCAGAGGTTCAGTGCAGCTTGGATGAGACCTACCCGTTATTCCACGCATTTGGATAAACTCTGGTCAAATGTAATCCTTTAAAATCTTAATAGTTTATCTTCTGCATGTTAATGAAAAGCCTGGGGCTGCTCCTGATTCAGCTGTTCACTACAGGCCCTGGAAAATTCTCCATCTCTTTGTACAGGTAGAGCTACCAGTGACCAGAATATCCTGGTTAACTTAATTTTCTGGAAACTGATGGTTCATGAGAGCCCGCAGTTGTTTCCGTCCCAGTTATTGGAGTAAAATGTATAAGCAGGCGTGCCCAGTGCAGGAAGGATTGCTTAGCAAAAGTACTGATGGCGGTTTGGCACACCCACAGCGGTCCGTCTTCATGGCCTTTGACCCCAGGCTCCTTGAGAGCAGAGGCCTTGCCTTGTTCACGTCCGATGAGCCCCACGCTGTGAGCCTTTCACACAGCACAGCACCTGCTCCTTGAATATCGAGTGCTACGTGAGCTCTGCGGGCTGAGGACTCGGCGGTCAGCCTTTACCCTGGAGGCCCTGAAAATCTTCATCAATTTTAAGTCCTTAATGTGGGCTGTTTTTTTCATTTTGATAACATCTAAAAATGTATATTGGGGCCCGCCCGGTGGCATAGTGGTTAAGTTCACGCACTCTGCTTAGGCAGCCCGGGGTTCGTGGGTTCGGATCCCGGGTGCCCGCTGACACACTGCTTGTCAGCCATGCTGTGGCGGCGTCCCATATAAAGTGGAGGAAGATGGGCACGGATGTTAGCCCAGGGCCAGTCCTCCTCACCAAAAAGAGGAGGATTAGCAACAGATGTTAGCTCAGGGCCGGTCTTCCTCACCAAAAACAGTAAATGAATGAAATAAAAGTAAAAATGTATAATAACACAAAATAAATCCAGTTAGTTTAGCTTCTGAAATTATAAAAAGTTATCCTATTTTCTGGAGCAAAAAAACAATTTATTGTACTTTGGAAGCACTTTCGTAGACTAATTTTTGCCATGAACGCTATATAGAAGTGTCTTTAGACTTTAAAGTGATATAAACCGGGCCCACCGTGGGCATCGGAGGCTCAGCGACAGGGCCTGGGAGTCTCCTCGTCTCTGTCCACTCTCCTCCGGCCAGGCGCCTCTGCACAGTGATTTAGACTCTCTTCAACTCTTGGCTGCTCCCGTCAAAAACTCAGCTTGACAGTGTGGCAGGGCAGGCCGAGCAGGAGGCCAGCAGACACCTCTGAGACGCTGCCGGGCCTGACTGAGCGCTGCGCTGGGCACAGCCCTGCCCTTAGTGACTGCCCCTAGACGCATGTGCTAACGAACCAAAAGGCAAATGCACGTTTCCAGCACAGCACAGGCAATGTCATCCAGGAAGCACAGAGATCGTGCAATGAGACCAGGAAGGAGCAAGCAGATGGAGGGGCTGGACTTCCAACCCAATGCCAAAACTCACCCAGTTGCTTTATTTCAGAAATGATAACCCTTGTTAGAGAATTACATCAAGGCAAGTGTGAAATGGTCACCTATGTCCCAGCCAGGTAGAAGATGACATGACTCTACGGTTTGCTGAAAAGATGTTCTGTTGTGCTAATTATTGAGTGCTCACTGCACACATAGCTCTCTAGCAGAAAAGGTGTTTAGGGACAAGGAGACACCCCTGCCCTGGAGGTATTTATGATGTAAGGCGTGCAACATGTGACAGAGATGCACACATGCACCTAGAAGTACAGGACTGGGAGAGAGGGTTGTGTCCAGTGAGGCAAGAAGAAGGATGGTGAGAGAAGCACTGGACACACGAGCCCCCACAAGGAGCCTTCCTGAGCCGCGAAGGGGGTGTCACATGAGACCAAGGCTTGAGATGGCCAAAGATTGCTGGCAATATCACTTTTAATTTCTTTCATGCCACTATAAACGCAACGGACACTATGCATGTTGACTTTAATTTAAGAAATGGCTTGGACACAAAAATTCCAAATTTGACAACATTTTGGAAAATGGAAGTTAGAAGACTTTTATTTAGTCCTCGGCTTTGGCTCTAACTAGTGGTAGGACCCAGGACTGCCGCCTCACCTCCCTGTGGATGTGACATACAGCGGGATGCCAGACTCCTCCCAGGTTTGGTCTACATTCTGTGTCATTCACTTGCCATATGATTCATCATTTTCCACAGGGATCCATCACAACTTTCCTTTAAAGAGTGGCTTCCTTTTCTGCTTTTAAAACACGTTGTGTTATCTACACAAACTTTTGTGAAGCACTTACTTATAAGTTGCCTTTCCATCACTGCCCTGTCTCTGCCCGTGTATAAAATTTCCTTTCCAAATAGATTGTCACCAACTCCTCAAAAGATAGAGAAATCCTCTCTGTGTCTCACCGTGGTGTCCTTTACAGTGCTGGCTTACTGTTCCCGTGCATTAAATGCTTGCTGGAAAATGTTGTCACCTATGAATAAAAGGATGCAAAAAAGGGAAAATTATTGAAAAAATAGAACAGTTTCTCCATGTGAACAGATTGGGTTGGGCTTAGTTCTATCTAAATTTATAATCTGTAGTGAGATATTATGTCTTTTCCTTGGAGGAAGTCTTCTTGATTACCACCCTAATATTTACTGCCTCCACACCATGCACGTGTCAGGAACTCTGCTATACACAGAGGCGTGTGTCATGGGAAGGAAACCTTTTCTCCCCTAAAGGAACTGCAGCCTCCCTGCATCATCACAAGTGGGATATGATGTCCCAAGTGCAGTCGAGGAGCTATGTGGAAGGACAAGGGAATAGAGAAGGAAGGGGGCTGCACCCTCCTGGGCTATTCAATCCTCCCAGGAGAAGACTCCCCACTGGCCAATGAAGGGTGTGCACATGGGGAGAGCTTCACATATGCAGTCACTCGTTCATCAGGCTGTCAAGCTATTTGCTAAGCCCCTGCAATGTGACAGCGATGTGCTCAGGTCACCATAGTAACAGAGGAGTCTCTGGCCCCCAGAGATTTTCAGGGCCTGAGGGCAGAGGACACACAAGAACTCTGGAACACCAGCCCACTGGGCAGCTAAGGCTGAGGAGAGACTTGACCTGTAAGTAGGCATCAGCCCATCGGGGCAGGGTAGGGACAGTGAGGAGAGAAAAGAAAGCAGGTCCTCAGTGGGCCTGTGGCAGCCCCCACAGTTGTGCATGAGTGCAGGGAGCTGTGGTCATAAGAGGGGTCCCCATCACAGAAGGCCCCCACATCGAGACGAGGAGATGTGGAGGCCCAAGCCTTGGGATGGCAGTGCAGGGGGTGAGGATGTCAGCAGGACCAGGGTCACAGAAGGCCTTCTATGGCACGTGCAGTGTTCAGATGGTATCCTCTCAGGAAAAGAGAGAGGCAGAGAGAGAGGAAGGAGGACAAGGAAGAGGAGGAGAATGGAAGGAAGGAGGGAAGGAAGGGAAGATGGAAGGGAGGGAGGGAGGGAAGGAAGGTAATGATGACGCTTTAGAAAGACGGCCTGTCGGCCCTGTGGTGAGTGAACCAGAGGAGAGGAGAGGAGTGTGAATCTCCCCGCAGCCCAGGAGAACAATAGGCTGCCTTCCCCGGGGTGGCAGATGCAGAGAGAGGAGGAGCCCCAGAGGCAGCAGGACTCAAAAGCTGATGGGGCAAGCGTGCGGAGAGGAGGGGCCGCTGAGATCCAGGTGCTGCCCTTCTCAGATACCTAATTTGGTGCAGAGCCCCAGGACTGGAGGGGTATAGCACCCTTAATGCGTTCGTGTGTGCCACAGCTGACATTTTCACATCTGTCTCAAATTCTTTGTGGAGCAAGGCGGACTCTCGATATATTTGCAGCTTGCGTGTACTCTCACATACACAAGAACATTCTATCATCCTCATTTCATGGGGCGACAACTGGAGCTCAGTGGGGTCGAATGCCTTGCTCGGGTCCAAGGGACAGGAATTTGTAAGCTGGCTCACAATTCAGTCCTTCCCATTCCAGATCCTGTCTACTTTTCATGACACCTCTATCCCTTTTGGCCCTGTTTCCAGTTTGACATAAATCCTTCTAGTTCCTTATTTCAGTAGTGGGACGTGGAACCCAGATGCAGTCCCAGGAATCTGAGATATTATGAGAGTCCTTCTTGAGTAAACTGAAGCTAAGATACCACTGTGGCTATGGGCCTGCTCCCACCTTGAAAACCACCCAGAGCAACCCTGGTGACACGGGGTAAAAGAGGGTCAGGCACAGCCACCCGCTTGCAGAACTACTGTTTTACGGTTTGCAGTCTCTCAACATATTCCTGGGGTCAAATGCCTCCTTTTATAGTGGATCTTTCCAATTTCTAGAAATGTAATAACCTCTGCAGTGCACGGTCATTTTTCAGGAGAAAGGTGGGCGAGCATGCCCAGGTGGATGCTTTTCCTGCTGTGCCAGGGCCACGTCTACCTGCAGCACCCTGCAACACTGCCACTGTCCTCCCAGCTGGCCAGACAACTAACTGACCCCAAGTAACGATACCCAGTTCCACCTGTGCGGACCCAGCTCAGGTGCCAGCAGGAGAATCCCAGCTGGTCTGCATAGCACAGAGCTCACTGGTTTATCGCTGGCGGCTTATGTTTTCATATTCAGGGACTTTCCCATCCTGCCATGGTGATGTGGTAATATTGGGGCCGGTGCATAGTTCTTAGCCCCATTGTGAGAAATTGTTTCTATACGAGCATCATTTTAGGAGAAACAAAACTTCTGTGGGCTACAGGTTTTCACCCAAGGGGTGACCTCCCTGGAGGTGGGGTGCCAGAGGGTCCTGGAGTCTGAGCCAGAGCCCAGGGACGGCACCCACCCCTCAGCGAGGCCTGGGCTTGATCTCTGCAGTGACCGTTCTGTTCCTGAGATAAGGGATGGGACACCAGGACTGTCAGCTGGCCCCTTCTTCTCCCTGCAGACCCACAGAGAAAGAAAGGGGCAGGGGCAGGGAGTCTGAGTTCAGCCGTCTCCCAGGGGCACTGAGGTTGGTTCTGGGCCACATCATAAGGCATGTGGCCCCAGGAAGCCCAAGTGCACGTCATTTTGAAGGAACATCTCTGACTGGTTCATAGGCATGCTTGCTTCCTTATAGGATCTAGCCTTTTAGTTTCAGGTTCTACTTTGTTTTTTGTTTTTTTTGTTTTTTTGTTTTTCCAGCAGTAAGATAATATGACACCTGTTGACTTTTCTCGTCATCAATTACGGTGTTAACTTCAACTCTTTAAAGCTGTCAAACACCAAGAAGCTGACATCCCCAAATGGGTCCACACTCTGTACTGGGGTCCTTACTCATTTCTTTTTAGTAGCTGATAGTTTTTAATTGATGAGACTGATCTATTTCAAAAGACATGTGAGGAACCCCATTGTGATAGGAACTGTGGAAGGAAACACCAGAGAATCCTAGAATGAAGGGGCCTCAGCAATCAGGCAAGTCAATTGAACCTCCCACATCCTCCCCAGTAAAAGCCTTCCATGGAACCAGGAAGGCCCCGATGTAACAGGGGCCCCTGAGAAACCCAGTCTTTAGTCCTGGTTCCAGAAAACGCCCTTGAAGACTCCTCTGATTAGCTCCTTCCTTTTGTAGATGAGGAAGCTGAGACCCACAGTGATGGTGACCCACTCAGGGTCACACAAGAAGTGAAGCATCTTCAAATCCAGCTCTTCTGGCCCCAGACCAGTGTTCTTTTCCCAAGTAAAAGTCTGAGAATCGCTGCATTTGTGGGACTAGGATTTATCTTTCTACTCACAGGGAAGAAGGGTAGGCAGTTCCTAAGAAAATTGATAGAAAACAAGAAAAATTCTTGGCTGTTTATTATTATTCAATGTAGACATAGATAAAATGGTTTTAGGCCCCACATAGCAACACCATTTATATTCAACCAGTTACCGAGTGGAGTCCACCAATCTTGTCCTGGAGCCGAGAAAGCACCCATGCAATGGCTACGTCCTCCTCCTCAGGCCCCCTCAGCAGGTCGTCTACACAACACAAAAGAAGCAACACTGCATCTCTTTAAAAAAGAGGAAAAGTTCTGCAGCTTTCACCCCCAGATCTTATCCCCAGTGCAGTGATCTAAACAGGTTTGGCTGTGTTTGTAGCTGCCTTCAGAAGCCTGTCCTCTTTCCACAGGCGACAGTGGGGACTGTGGGGGCTCTGAGGAAGGCTCTGTGGCCTCAGACAGCGTCACATGCGGACCCTGCTGGAACCGATTAGAGTCTTTTCACGAAAACGTCTCGTCTCTCACTGTAAATGAGCCATCTGCTCATTAAAACAAGAATAAATAAACAAAAGCCACAGTGAGGACCTACTACGTGCCAGGTCTGCGCTCTAAGACAGTCTTTCTCCTTGTTGCCCAAAGACCTGTGCAGGTTCAAAGGAATTCAGAGATCAGAGAAGAGCTACATCTCAGAAGTTGGTGTGAGGGACATGGGCTCACACACACACACACACACACATACACACACACACTGTGACCTCACACCCAACAAGACTCCTGGTGATGTCATATCTAAAGAAATCAGTGTGACTGCTGTAGTCTGCAGCACCTGCCCCATGCCAACCACTTCTGCCATATCCTTTCTCACTGGATATTCTAGAAGGCCAGAACCACTGTCACAACCACACTGGGTATGTCCCCTGAGGGCACCTCCCTGCTCACAGAGACAGAAAAGCTGGAGACACATGGGACAGAGACACTGTGTTCAGAGAATCCAAGAGAGACCTCGAAAGGAGGAGCACAGTGGATATTTTGAACTTGTCTTCAAAGCGTCTTTCCCGTGAAATTCTACTCCACCTCATTTGAAGCAAGCAGGGAGCTTTCATTGCTTTTTACTAGTTACGTGTGAAAGCAGAATCACCTGTTCAACACTAGTGTTGTCTGTCACAAGGGGATCTAACGTCTGAGTTTAGAAAAAAGAGCCAGTCGTTCTAGGGATGATGGAGATCATAGCCCTGAATGCAGTCTGTGATGAAGTGCAGCCCGTGCAGTGCCAGGGAGCGCTGTTAAAGGCACGGCCCGAGTGGTGTTTGCGCAGGCGGCGTATCTCAGAGGTGGGCAGTGAACACAATAAGAAATCTGTTATGTGCTTTCTTTGGACAGGTATTTCTTTCTTTCTTTCTTTCTTTTTTTTTTTCAGGAAGATTGGCCCTGAGCTAACATTTGTTGCCAACCTTCCTCCTTTTTTTTTTCCTTTTTTCTCCCCAAAGTCCCAGTATATAGTTATATGTCATAGTTGTACATCCCTCTAGTTGCTCCATGTGGAATGACACCTCAGTGTGGTGTAACGAGCAGTGAGTAGGTCCGCGCCCAGGATCCAGACTGGTGAATCCTGGGCCGCTGAAGTGGAGTGCATGAACTTAACCACTACGCCACTGGGCCAGCCCCTGGACAAGTATTTCTAATGGTTATTGGAAAAGTAAATAACTCAAATAAAAATAGCAGTGTCCAGCTGAGGTATTTCCTAAACACTGGTTGGGAAGCCCTAAGGCAGATGGGTTTGCTTATAAGGTTCCACCTCAACAGGAAAGTGCAGGCACAGCAGCTTGTAGCTAACCAGTGCCACCAAATTAAAACCAAGGCGACATCATGGAGAAAACATTCTTAATCCTCTTTATAATGACAAGATTGTAAAGCTCATTATTGTAGCCTGGTGCCCATCAAACTACAGAGCAGCTTTGAAAATCTATGTGGAGTAAGAGCTTGTATTTTGCATGCAATAACTTACTAGAAAATGCCTATTTAAGAAGCTTCACAATTTCTATGAGAGACATAGTTTGCCCAGAGTCTATATTTGTGTGTTTGTGTGTGTGTCTATATACGCGTGTGTGAGTCTATATATATAAATAAAATATCGTATTTCTATCATATATTTATATATGAGCATAAGAATGATCATATTTCTTTGAACAAGGAATGTTAAAGTGCATCTCCTCTATCCCCAAGCTAAATGTGTAAACATTTCAATCCTTCAACTACCAGAATTTTAAATATTTCACGATTGAAGAATTTCTTACCAACCTTGTAAAGACAAAGTACTGTGTCTTAGAGCACCCGAAGAAGAGGAATCTAGTATGTGTTTGAGGAAGAGTAGGAAATCTTTAGCATTTTGTTTTTATGTATTTTCTTATATATTTGCCCCTGAGGCAAAGATGTAATTGATAGAATCATAAATTCTTGTGTAACTTGCTTCTCGGTTCTTCCTATCAGTCTTAATTACTGGAATTCAAGGTACTAGTACTGGTGTGACTTCGGGATCTTGATAGTATTGCTGCGGCCTTAAGCACCCGTGGTCGTACAAAGTATGACAATCTTGCCAGTGGTGCTGTCACAGCTGCTGCCTCAATCATTGAGTGTCTTCATCTGGACTCAGCACCGGATTGTCTGTGCTGCTGTCATTGTTAAGTGTCTCGTAGCACCTTTCTGACTGAGAGTGTTGCTGTCAACTTGTAAATATTCAGAAAGATAAAGCTGAAACTGATACACAGTGGAGAGTCTAACCTTGCGTGGTGCTCATTTCCAGCAATTTTCTCTCTGGACGTGTTCCATTAAGCTAATATAAGTAGGCTGCCTAAGAGGCAGTGAGTCTTGGGAATGCAGAGCATAGATAGGTCCCCAGCAGAAGCATTTTTTCTGGCCAGTGTTCATTTCAGCTTTTATTGTGGCCTGGCAGAAGAGGTGCTTGCTTAGCAGGGAGAAAGTCCAGTCTGTTCTGACCTCGTGCATCACTTAATCTATCTGGCCTTAGTTTCTTCCTTTTCTAAGTGAGCAGATGGAGGAAGGGATTTTGAGGGCTCCTGTCTCCTCGAGACGCTGCTGTTCTGAGAGTGCTGTCTTAGTCAGTAGTGTCTCCCAGCACGAGTCACTCGCTTGTAATGAACTGGCCACTTCAGGAACTCCTGTTAACCAAAAGAATCTAAGCATATTTATATAGCAGTTTAATTTACCGATCTTACTCCCAAGAGGTAGATTGGCTGTTGGGATAATTTTATCCTACACTGTCAACATTCTAGTCTTATAAATGGCAAAGATAGTAAATGTTTTGTAGAGGGAGAGGAGATAGCACACATTCAATGAAAGCCAGATGCTGGCGGAACTCGAAGCCTGACAGGCCAGTACCAGAAGTGTCCATAATATCAACAAATAGAAACAAATGTTGAATACCCACTCCTGGGTATGGAGATTTAGAATAATTAATTATATGGCACAGTCCCTAAAGCCAAGGAGAAACAGTTAAATTGAGATGATGAGATGAGCACACATGAAAAAGTCAAGAACAATACAAGGTAGTTTACAAAACTGATGCTAAAGATCTAATGGCCAGAGTTCTTAAAGGTAGAAAGTCCTGAATTCTAGACTGATCAGGAATGACTTTATGGAGAAGATAGATCTTGAGATGGTCTTGCAGAGTCAGTATGAGAGAGCATTTTAGGCCAGAAGAGCCATGAATGAACACAGAAGTGTAGGTTGAGAATGGTGGAAAATGGGTAACCACAACAAAGGATGAATGTGGGCAGGTAGTGGAATCTAAAGTTATATAGAAAGGATGTAGCCACATTTTTAAAGTTCTTAAAAATTAAGTAGACAATGTCCAAGTTCAAGATAGGTTTGAACACATTAGCTAGTACTGCCTTGCAGACCTCACTAAAATAGACAGCAAAGAGTGCGGTTCTTAAAGGCAAAAAGACGCTGGGAAAAATAATGGGAGAGGACAGAAAAGCATGAGAATTTTGGAAGCTACAAAACAGAGAATTGTGTATTGTCTGACCTAGCAGACCGCCTGCCCCCAACAAAAGCTGAATTCTAGGTGACTGAAGAAACCTGAAAGGCAGCCCGATGTTACTGTGGAATCCCCTAAAGCCTGAGGATTGGTGGTACCAAGTACTCCTGGAAGTGTTGGTGACCATGGATCTGAAAGCCGGGAAACTGCCTTTTCATTTGTGTAGGAAGCAGATACCCCAATCTACTGCTCTGCTCCATGAGCTGAGGAAACTAACCCTCTTTCTCCTAGAGATGTAATAAACTTAGAGAATCGTTTCCTAGAGAGAATAAAGCATAGAGCTTATCACTGGGGTCACCAGACAGTTGAGGGCTTAGTGGGCATGGTGCACTGAAGGTTGAGACCCTGAGTGTCTCCCACACTGGATTTAAAGCATATGCAATCTGCCAGGATTATACCCTCCACTGGGAACTTGAAAGAGCCTTCTCTGGGGAATCTGACCAATCCAAGAAGGAAAAACAATACTTTGTGTTGTGTTGCTTGGGAAAGCAGCCTCGTCAGATCACTGTACCTGAAGGTCACAGTCAGCATATAGTCCTTCCCTAAATGTGAGTGGACAAAGGTTAGCGGGGAAAAAGCCTCTAAGATGAAAACAATAAAACAGAAGAAACGACTTGAAGAAAACAGAGAGTATGTAGAGAGAAGACTTTCAAAAAAATGTAATATTCTCAAATAAATGGGAAGATAATTTATTTAGAAAACAATTAGAAGCTCTAAGAAATTTAGAAAAAATGAAAGAAGAACTCAAGAGAATGCTTGAAGATAAAGTTGAAGAAATCTCCCAGTTAGAAGGACAAAACTATGGGAAAAAAATAGGGGAGAAAAGATAAGACAATGAAAAAACCAGCCCAGGAAACACAACATCCAAATAATAGTAATTCAGAACAAGAGACCAGAGAATGGTTAGGGTAAAATAGTGCAAGAAGCAATTCAAAAATTTCCCTGAACTGACTTTCCAGATGGAAACAGCCCACCAAGTACCCTGCATTAGAGATGAAATACCCCCACCAAGAGACATCATCAAGGAAACTCAGAACCCTAAGACAAAGAGAAGATCTGAAAAGCTTCCAGTGATAAGGGACAAAAAGCTAGGTTTCATACAAAGGATCAAAAGTCATCATGGTTTTGGACTTTTTGACATGATCACGGAAAACTAGAACATAAGAAAGAAAACTGTTTAAGTTCTGAGGGAAAATGCTTTGCGATTTAAAATTATACACCCAGACAAATCATCAATTCAGTGTGACGGTAGAACAAAGATGTTTCAGACACGCAAGTTCACAGAAAATGTCCCCTCCATGCACCCTTCCTCGGTAAGCTCCTGGAGGATGAAATCTGCTCAAATGAGAGATGACAGAGGAAGAGAAACCTTGGGTCCGGAAAAATGGGAGATTCACCACAGGGATGGGGGAAGGGCATTCCCAGGAAGAAGATCATGGGGATTCCAAGATGGACAGAGGCCTAGGGTGGACCACTTAGAGCAGGGGAGAAGACTCAGACAGAGACCCCTTCAAGGTAAGACTGCTGGAAGGCCAATGGATCTTAACTTACGCAGAGTTTTATACACCTGGGGAAAGTTTGGGACTCAAGTAATGAAAAGTACATAGAAAATTAAAAATGTATTAATCCAGGGAAAATTAAAATTATGCAGGAAAGAAAAAGTACTCATAGTACATTACTTGGCTCTACCACTCTGTAGTGTTCACATAATATCAAAAGTGAATATCAACCTAACCAAAATGACATAATAGTCAGATTAGGAATTTTGGGATACTAAAAATGCACTTGTTTCCTGGGGGAGGTGACAGGCGGGAGGTTGTGATGTGAAAGGTGACCCTCGTCTTTCAGAGTAAGAAGTCAACAGAGAATGCCTGAAAGTAGGAAATCAAGAAGTAGTAATATGTAAAAGCATTTATTTAGAAAAGTAGTAGTGAAGACCAAAAGAATCAGCTCGAATTTTGATAGTGGTTACTTTGGGGAATGGAAATTCATTGAGGGTGAGATATGGAAGACTTTTCCAACTGGTTGCCTCTTCAAACTATGTGCAAATAAAAACTAATTTAAAAACCAAGCAGAGGAGTGTAAATATGATTCAGAGTAGAAAAGCTATTGATGAAATCTGAATAGAAGACGGACCTGATAACAGCTGTAATTCAAGAAAATGTGTTTGACTTCAAGCAGGATGATAGCAATGGGAAGAGACTCGATTTAGAAATGTCCGCTAGGAGGAAGCCAGGTGTGGGAGGCTGAGAACCCTATGAGGGTCAAGAGAAGTTGGGAGCGGAAGGAACACCTGGTCGGATCTATGTCCTGTGGTCCAGGCTCACGGCCTTCCCGAGACGCCTCCCCAGGCCTCCCCACGCCTCCCCAGTGGCTTCCTTCCCTTCAGAAGGAAGTGTCAATCAGACCGAGACGAAATATAAAGGACGATTCACCGTATTCTTGGTGACCAGACCCATGTCCTCCTGTTTCTGGGTCTGCTGAGCCTGAGGCATTTCAAGAAAGGACCTGACTCAGAATAAATTGCCTCAGTGCAACAGATACTTCTGGAAGGGAGTGTAATTGTGAAAGTCCTGCATATCTCCCACTTAGAGTGTGCTTTTGAGGCCAACGCAAGAGTAGTGATATGTGGTTGGAAGAGAGAAGTCCAACAGGAAGGAAGGAAGAAGGGTGGGGGGGAGAAAGGAGGGAAGGGAGGAAAGAAGGAAGGGGGGAAGGAAGAAAGGGAGGGAGGGAAGGCAGGAAAAAGGAAAGGAGGTAGGGGAGAGGGAAGCGGCATGGAGGGAGGGAGGAAGGGAGGAACCGGAGAGGGGCAGGGAGGAACTGGGCTGGTGCTGGTTGCTGCTGGTGGTGGCACCCACACAAGGGCTGCGTGAGTTGAACTGTTTCTACTTTAAAGGAACAGAGACACAGGGGTTATTTCAGGGGAAAATAGAAAGAGGAGGGAGATATTGTAAGGATTTCAAGAATTTTTAAAACACACAAGAAATAACCTCAGCAGCCAGATAACCAACCTTCTTGAAAACGGGTTTGGGAAAATGGTGCAAACTTCCTACATGCGCCGCGTCCAGCCTCGGAGGGAACATCGTGGGCGTGGACCACTGACCCGTCAGACGGTTGCCCTCACTTGGGGAACTATTTTCCTTGAGTTGAATTAGATTAAAGTTAGTGATTATTTTATGTTTTATCTGAACCTTTCAATTACTATTCAAGGCAATAAATATTTAATAACATACCACATCATGTAAAGTGACTTAAAAAAGATGATACAGCAAGTCTGTGCCTTCCAGAAAATGATTTTTTTTAATTCTCTAAGCAGAGGGGTCAAGTAAATATTTTGAAAAATTATTCCTTGAATGTCTTGAGAATGCCAAGAACATTTATGTCACATTTAACTTAGAAATGTATACTTTTCAAATCAGCTAGACTCTTACTTACAGCACTCTACAGAGGATAAAAGAAAAAAATTAAGATACATCAATATGTAGTTAAAACTGTGAAGTGGTTTTATTAATATATATGTTTTTGAAAAGCTCTATCAGGAAGACGTTTGAAATGCTAGCTATTTAACTAATTCAGTGAATTAAATTACTTCTGAAGTATTTTTAAATGCTTTTATATATTCTAGAGACATAGAAGAATAATCATTTAAAAATTTAGAGGAAAGAAGAGATGTCAATTGTACTTAAAATAAGAGGAGGGAGAAAATAAGAAAAAGAGAGCTCAGTTTTTGAAGCACCTCCCACATGCTAACCACTAGGTATTTTACATATATTGTGGGGTTTTTTGCTGCCAAAGTCTGTGAAATAGGAGATTTTACAGATGGAGAAATTGAGGCTAATAGGCATTATATAAGTTGCCCAAAGTTAAATAGTTGTGTAACCTGGAGAAAGTTACTTACACATACATACTTGGTAGAGTTATTTTTTATGTTTACTTAGTTCTGGTGCTGCTCCCAGAACTCTCCAGGTCTCTGGTGACCTGAACCTTCCTCCATCTATGTAGATGGTCCATCCTTCCAGTCAGGTTCAGAGCCCACACACAGTGCGCTGTCCCAACTGGCCCTGGTCACTCTTTTCACACCTGCTATGGAACCCCAAGTGTTCTGTGAGCTGTCTGGTGGCTGCATATTTCTATGACCCCACGCTCCTCCCAGCCAGACTGGGATGGGGGGATGGGGGGCATATGCCCCAGTGCCTTATGCCTCCTGCAAGCCCTCCCAGCGCTCAGCCAGTCCTGAGGCCTCTGCGTCTCCTCCCCCTCTCCCCTCCCTTCCCTAAAATCCCCCTGTGCTAGGGGTTCTGTCCTGAGCCTTCTTCTCCTCTCACTCACTCTTCCCCTGGAAGCCAGCTCTATCTTCACTGGGGACTGACAGTACTGACTGTCCCAAAGCAACCTCTCCAGCCCAGACCACCCTCCTGATTCCAGCCCCTCCAGCTGACATCTAAACTGAGACACCTCAAATATAGCACACCAAGTCTGCCTGATCTTTGCCCCCTCCCACCAAAAAGACCAACAAAATACTTGAGTCCTGTGAATTCTCCATATTAGTGGATATGACCTTGCTCTCCTTCAGCCCATCCCCACATTTCAGCCACAGTGCAGATCTGATCATGCTAGTAAACTTCCCAGGGCTTCCCACTGCTCCTAGGATAAACCCTAACCACCCTATCCTGGCCCTCTCCATCTCCAGGTCTGCACGTCTCTATCCCACTGATACAATCACACTGCTCACTCTCTCTCTCTGTCTCTCTCTCCCTCTTGCTCTCCCACCCGCCCCTGCCATATGGGTTCCTCTGTGAAGATTTTCCCATCCTCTCCATTAGGGTGACTATCTCTGCTCATGTTCCATGCGGTTAGGGAAGCATCTACATTGCTCAACAAAACGTTTCCTGAACAAATTTATCACTCAATCTAATCATTCAACAAATAGTTTTTGAGCACCCACTTGCTATATGATAGACCTTAGAGAAATAAATATGTTATTGTTTTAATGGCTCCTTACAATAGCCCAATGAGAAAGCAAGGCCATTTTTTAGCCCTCTCTAGAAATCAGAAAGTTAAGACATGGAGAAAAGAGGGGTTTCAAGGACCTTATTCAGTGTTCCTCAGCCATGTGACTTTAAGCAGGTACTCAAAATCTCTGTCGCTCAAAATGGGAATAATAGCTTCTATCTCATAGAGTCATCATGAGGGATTAATAATGGATTAATAGATGTAAAGATTTTAGAAAACACCAGGCAAGTGCTTTGTGAGCAGTGTTGGTAGCAGCCGAGCTGAGATTAGGACTCAGGACTCCAGAATCACCTTCAAATATTATTTCTATTATTCCAAAATAATTATTTTAACCTTAACAAATTGGGAGTATTCAAGCAATATAAGAAAAATATCATCCGTGAAAAAAGAGATTGTAAAGAACCACTTTTTAAGTCTCTGAGTTGACTTTGTGAGGCCATTCTATGCTTCGTGAGCATCACCCTCGGTGGAGGACAGGCCAGGAGGTGAGACCATTCTTATTCCTGTCCCTCTGTCTCTTGTAAGTGGCTGTAACAAGAGATTGGGGAGCATGGCACACTCTACCAATTGGGTTTCTCAGTTACTGGGACCCTACCCCCTGTTCATATTAAAATTGGATAAAGGAAAACCTCAAGTAAAAGACCATTCAAAATAACATGGAGGGGCCGGCCTGGTGGCCTAGCGGTTAAGTTCACACGCTCTGCTTCGGTGGCCCGGGATTTTGCAGGTTTGGATCCCAGGGGCGGACAGATGCACCGCTTGTCAAGCCATGCCGTGGAGGCATCCCATATAAGGTGGAGGAAGATGGGCATGGATGTTAGCCAAGGGCCAGTCTTCCTCAGCAAAAAGAGGAGGATTGGCAATGCATGTTAGCTCAGGGCTGGTCTTCCTCACAAAAAATAAAAAGAAAAGAACATGGAATCCAGCCTCAAGACCATGTAATGCACAGTATTTTAAACATATGCGTTCACTGTGGGAACTCCATGGCAAGTAATCAATTTTCTAGAGTAACCTGATGCAAAAGACTAAGGATTGTTTAAGTCAAGTTAATGTCAAAAAGATTGTAAAAGCTGCAATAACTAAGGCATTTTGAGGAGTCCAAATGAGCATGGTCATGCCCACAGAACATCGAGGCTTGGACGAACTTGAGTAATCAAAAGCAGTTCTTCCATTTGTCACTTTAAGTGACTTAAGCGGGGTAAAAACATACAACTACGATGATCTTGTGAGTAACCATAGTTACTGATGCTTTGAAGTTTCACTGTGTGAAAAATGCATTTGTTGTAATCTTCGAATGTTTGCTATTATATGAAGTGATGTGAATTAGGAGAGGATATATGAAAGAAACAGTCTGTCAATACACTGCAGCCATTGACTTGGCATCCAGCCTTGGAGGTGTGAAGAAGCAGCTGCAAGTGCTGCAGTGTGCTGGAAGCATCTCTGCTTTGAGGCATCTACAGGGGTCATTAGAGACATTCACCGTCCCATTGCCCTTGTCCTTCAGAGGTGGATAAGTCTGGGTTTCCTAGAGTTATGCAGGATATATTCCTTTGAGCACCTGGGGCAGAAGACTGGGCTTTCATAAGGTCACATTTTTGAAATCTTGAACCACTTCCCATAGCTCAGGCCCTCTCTCCTTTTCCCACTCTCGTCTCCCTCCCTACAGTGTCCAGTGTCCTCTCTATCAGTTTTTCATTCAACAGATATTTTTTGAGCACTTACTGTGTCCAATATGGCAGCCACTCGCCACATGTGGCTATTGGACACTTGAAATGTGACTAGTGCAACTGAGAAATTAATTTTTAAATTTTCTTTCATTTTAATTAAATCACTACTGGTGACTACTGTATTGGATACTGCAGCTCTAAAATATAACAATTAAACAAAGGTCATTTTCTCAATCTTGTGTAGGAGAAAGACAGTAGGTCAACCCATAATCACATCAGAATGTGATAAGTGCTTTCATTTTTAATAAATAGAGAAAACTATGGTTTGTCCGTTCACCAAATATTCATTGAGCAAGCATCATACGTGAGGTTCCTTCAACCACTGTGGGAAACACTAGTGGAGGCTTGACTAGAGTATTGAAAAGCAGGATGGAGGAATGAGACAATGACATGACTTCCAACAATAATCTGAGCTTGGACCCTCCCTGCCTGTGGGAAATGTGGGTGAAAGGGCAATCATGGCACCCACCAAGTTCATTTACCTGGATTTCACCTTAGTGCCAGCTTCCCAGTTATTCCTAAGGATCTACCATTTATTCCACGTGGTTTCTGTCAATCTGGGGACATTCCAGAAGTGTGAGGGGTTATTGCTTTCTTAGAAAGACTCATATGTGTTGATAGACATGAGCCATATGGATCTGGATATGATTGCAGCAGTGAGGCAGGCTGGCTTTTCCAGCAGCTGGATAGACAGCACCTGCCAGGTGGAGGAGGGGCAACACCCACTCTTCTTCAGGTGTGCAAATTCTCTCCTTCCGGGTCACCGGACACCTCATCAGCAGATGTGATGTTCACAGAATGTGGGATTAGGAGGACCCACACCCCCCAAGTGTCCCAGAATTTCTTTCTATGGCTTCACTTCAAAATATTGCAAACATTGGGTCTCATAGACCAGGACACATCTGTCAATTTGAGCACATTTTTGAGCCATGTGCTGTTTAACACAGATAGAATGAAATCTGTCTTGTGGGCTTGAATTCCGTTGTCACATTTAGAGTGAATCCCAGACCTGGAATCAATGAGAATGGATCAAACAGAGAAGGGACAAACGGCATTTGGTTGTAGTTGGAGTGCAGTTTTATTTACTGTTTACATTAATGGCTGTAGGAAAAAGCTTGACATCAAACCATGTGAATTGGCAGAAGACACTGAATGTTTGATGCCAGCTAATTCCAAACAGTTGAAAAAATGAAGCCAAATGGTTTACAAAATGTAGGATAGGGAAGTAAAACCAGGTAAAAATAGGACAATTTCCATTCTCTTGCTCTAAACTCTGCAGCCTCACCTTCTCAAGGTCTAAGCAAAATATGAGCCTTCTTGAGATTTTGGGCAACTAAGTGTGTGAGAGAATAAAACAGGAAACCCCATCTTAGTGCTAGATCGATACCATCTAAAGAAGTTCCCCATTGCCACACTGAGGTGGGGGTATTTTGAATAATATTACTGAGAAGCTTGGAGTCAACTGGTTTTACATCATTTCCTAGCGATCTGGATGAATCTTTATCTGTTTTAGTGAATGCCTGTTGTGCAGGTAGCTTTGATGCAGAACAGACGCATCAGACAATTTATTGATGAACTGAGAAGAGAGAGAAGAGGTAGGGGAAGGTACCAATAGTCATTCTGACCTGCAAAATCATGGGCAGACCCTGAAAGAGCAAGAATACTTACTGTTACATCTCCTGACTTATTATTTGGACAAACACAGAGTGAAA
This sequence comes from Tapirus indicus, assembly GCA_031878705.1. Classification (NCBI taxonomy): domain Eukaryota; kingdom Metazoa; phylum Chordata; class Mammalia; order Perissodactyla; family Tapiridae; genus Tapirus; species Tapirus indicus. The sequence goes on along the minus strand of CM062923.1, from coordinate 1,667,573 downwards.
ACATTAAACAAGTCCACTCAGATCCAGGACCATCTTGTGAGAAGACTGGTTGGTGTGGACCTTAGATTTGCCTAGTTGTCAGGTAGAAATTCAGCACAATGGAGGTGGAGAGCAAGGTGGGGAGGAACCAATCCGTCAGCGCTACTCAGATTCTCCCCAAAACGTGTAAAAGTTTGCATAAAAGAAATCTCGGATTTCTGTTTATTTCACATTAGAAATACTATATAGACCAATATTTGTTTTCTTCAGTTTTTTCTGGTTACAATAAGTATTATTCTTGTTTCGATTCTTATATTTTTAAGTGATGATAACTTTTAAAAGGCAGATGACCAATCATCTTAGTATTTTGTAGGTTAATGGCACTGCCTGCATACAGCTCCCCATCTCCTGTCTCATGCACCCTCTAGTCTGCCCTCCTCATTGCACCTTGCCAACACCTTTCTAACATGCAAATTTGATTGCATCATTGAGCACATGAAAGAACTCAAATAACTCCCTATTTCCTGCATAAAAATCTAGAATCCCATGATTCGTCCATAGGTTTGGTCTGATCCCGCCAACTCTCAACCCTCACCTCCCACTCTCATGGCCACTCCTGCCTTCACACTCTAAACTCAGTGTTTTGTTTTTATTTTAGTTTTCTGAACTTATGCTCTTTCATATATTCATGTCTTTGCAAATTCTCTGTTTTGCTTGAAATGCGTTGAAATAGTCTCTTTCTCTCACAGATGACATGTATATCTCCTTCAAGGCCCGTCTCCAGTGTTGCCTCTTCCTGGGGAACTCTCAGCTCCCTTCACTGGCTGCCCCTTTTTTCATGACCTAGCATCCCCTACATATTTTTATCATAGCATTTGTCACACTTTACCCATTCATTCAACAGCCATTTATTGAGTGCCCATGACCCACCAGGTCTTTGTTTACCATGGTGAGTGGTGATCATGGTTCTAACACATTCCTACTCATTTGTCTAAGTCCCCAGTTGAATCCTTGAGGCAAGGGTCTGTGCCTTTCACCTCTGAACATCCTACACAGCACAGAGTCAAGCACAAAAGAGGCTTCCAAGATAAATATGCACTGGATGGTGCATGACCAAATAAATATCTCACCATCCCCAGGCCTAAACGTAGGCTAGTCAAAGTCTGCAGGAACTTCTACCAAAGTAACTAATGGAGATCACACATCACATTTTAGACAAATGGGACCTTTTTTCACAGTATTTTTGCCTCTCTGTCTTTTTCCCCCCTTTTTCCTTGTAGTATGTACATAGGGTTTTCAGGAAGAAAAGAACTGTAATTAGCAACATAAGTTTGGAAAACGGCCCTTCCTCCAGGAATGGGTGTGAGCTCCTGCTGTGAGGGGCTTACCCACGTTTGGGCCAATTTCAACATGATTTAGTAATGACTGCCAATAACACTGAGTGTTTCTGTAATGCTGGGGTTGGAACTGATGCAAGCCAAGACCGACAACGTTCTGCATACAGTTGCTTTCATCAACAGGTGTTTATGGCTCATCTTCTCTGAGTAGGTCATTGTGTCTAAAGATAGAATTCTACCCACGGAATATATAAATCCAAATATATCCAAACCTTTTTCATAACATGTATTTTACATATCTCATAAATTTGTATGTTAATATAGTGTGCATGAAGTAATTCTTCTTTTAAAATGCACATTACACACAGTATGTATTTGGTAAGATGTTTAATAAATTTGTGTTGTCAACAGCATGATGCTGTGCAAGTGCTTCGTACACCATCCTCTTGAATTTTGTTAGGATCTCCATGTTATTGTGCGGCATGATGGTAATGAGGAACTAGGAGATCAGATGTGAACGGTAACGAGACAAATGCAAGCTGAATTTCTTTGTACGATCGTTTCATGAACAGATTTCGGCGCATGTGTGAGAACGGGTGTGTGCTTAGCTCCCACCAGCATTTGTGCTGACAGCACTCATGCCAAACCTCAGCCCTCTGACCAGGACTCCTGCTGCTCAGGTCTTCAAAGACAGTAACACACATCTTCTCTCTCTCTTTTTTAACAGTGTATATGGTTGCCCCTTGGCTAAAAAAAGAAAAACCCAAGATAAACAGCCCCAAGAACCTGCTCCCAAACGGAAAGCGTTTGCAGTGAAAGCAGACAGCTCCTCGGTAGACGAGTGCTATGAGAGCGATGGGACTGAAGAGGACATGGACGAGAAGGAGGAGGACGAGGAGGAGGAGTACTCTGAAGACGACGATGAGCAAAGGGATGACGATGATGAGGAGGAGGAGGTGGACCGCGAGGAAGAGGAGGAGATTGAGGAGGAAGATGACGATGACGACGAAGATGGAGAAGACGTGGATGAGGAGGAAGAAGAGGAAGAGGAGGAGGAGGAAGAGGAGGAAGAAGAAGAAAATGGTAATCTTTAAAATACTAGCAAAGTATCAAGTGGTGATTTGGGCCAGCGTTTCCAGGAGAATTGCCTGGTGTTAATATTCATGACACATTAACAATTGCCATATAAATAAGGAGGCCTGGTCAGTGCTGAAAAGAATAACCATTTATGTGTCTTTAACTTTCACTTTAAAGAATTCCTTTAAATTGTCTGTTAGACATTAGATTTTATTTCAGTCATTATTCAGTTTGGTCATCACAAAAATGTGCTGAAATATTTATTGTGTACATTTGATTAGCGCAGCAATTTTTTTCCAGAAAGTTGTTAGCACATCTAGTCTTTGATTTTGCATTTTCTTGGATGCTGTATCCAAGAGATACTGTTATGAGCCAAAATAGTGCTGTTGGGATGTCTTAGCCCACAAGCCTCCCCGGGAGTTGTGAGCTTTGTTGTGACCATGGTTGCATCAGTTGGTGAAGTAGGTTTTGTCTGTCAATCGCCAAAGCTATACTTTAGTGACTGTCACATATTGGGATGAGAAGGAATACTGCTGAAGTGAAAGGATTAGTCGACTCGTCATCTGCATCCATAGTCGAGAACCATGTTTCTGATCTGAGGTATCCAGCATTGTGAGTGAGACATACAAGTGAAAAGCATGTTGCACAGGGTAGTGGGCATGTTTTAGGCAATACGTTTAAGATGATTTTGCTTTTATATCCAGTTTTCTTTTAGTGTCAGACTCAAAAATATGACTTCAAAGCTAATCTTTTCATAAAAGTCATTTCTTCTCTAGAAAGAACTGGGAGTTTTCTGAAGAGTCTAGTTATGGCCTTTACTGGCTTCAAGTTTGCCTCAGAGAAATTCCAAAACATGTTTAAAACTGAAGGAAATATTTTTTTTCTTATGCTTCTTCCTTGGATTCAAAGCTCTTCAAGAATCTAAATTCTGGGAGAGCTTATTTCTCAGTACAAAGGAGAGTTGTTTCAGCCAGTGGAACGAGCTCTTTTAGGTCAGGCAGGTGTGAGTCGGTTGTTGGTAATTCCGTGCAGCGGCATAAATTAACATTCCTCCTTCAGAAGTCATAATAGTTTGTTCCAGGAAACCTGAATTTTATGAAATAATCCTGGACTCTTACAGTGGTTTAAAGTCCTTATGAAAACAATTCACTGCTTACATTCATATAGACACGCAAGCCTATCTATATTTACACGTATACGCACACACATGTCCATTTCATGGATTAAAATTTGGCCTCCCAAGATTGTTTTTCCTGCTTTGATATTCTAGAGCATGGTGTGGAGATAGCCTAATTAGGAATATCAGATACACACAAATATAGGCACCACCAGTTCTACTAAGTGGACTGTGGACACAATAATGCCCCAGTGCCGTTAATGAGATGATGGGGAGCTTCATGCTGAGGGTTAACAGCAGTAGCTCTGTGTAATAAAATCTGTGGAAAGTTGGGGCGTGGACTAGTTTGGCAAATTATTTCTGGACACTATGAAGTGTGTGTAGTTTGGGTGAAATCATTAATTGTTGAGGCTGATAAATGATTTGTAACTTAACCACTGCTTATTATAAAGATGGCATAAAATATTGCTCTTTCGTATTCTCATTCTATGTTTGAAAGCAGTAGAATTAATAAGTTATGGATGTTTATGTGTGTGATGAATTAGGTAGGATTTGTAAATATGCGCCATTTAACCAAGGGTCTCAACCAAATCTTAGTTTCTACTCTCCATTTGCTAGAATTAAACTTTCAATTTTAGTTTACTTAGGGTCATATTTTAAATAATTTTCTTTTAAAAGTAAAAGGGGCATATTTTGAAAAAGTAGTTAGAGCTTTATTGAAATAGCCTAGAATGTAATTGCAGAGGGTTTTTTATTCTGACTGGATCATTTAGAATATAATTTTTTTAAGTGAGATAGCAAATCAAAACTAATGACATTTTTCTAGAAAAATTCAAGTAAGTGAGCATAATGATAGTAACATGAAACGATTACATAATTATAATGTAGGCCCCAGAATTTCTAATTCCTAATTACATGACCCACCTAACATGGTGACCAGCACTGAAGTGTTCAGCAAATTTTGAGTCATAATCTGAAGCACATAAGGAAGCAGGTCCCAGAGAGCAAATACCCATTAAGAGGATGAATAATCAATTGTTGGGCTCCTGGTTTCAGAATTTATATTCAGCATCCTGGATCCCCAGCTTAGCTCCTTTTAGAATCATCTATTGCATGAACTTTAAAGGAATCAACTGGGACTACTAAAGAAGGGTTCAGCCATGGTGAAATATCATGAGATCGTTAGGCTATCTGCTTCCATCGTAAGACAAATATATCTGATTTACTGAATATCCTTGGCAGTAAAATGTAATCATTTGCTCCCTGTCAGACAGCCTCTGTCAACCAGCAAAAACAGAAACCAGTTTAAGAGGCAAAACGTTTGTTTGGGATCAAAGAATTACAATTCATGGAGCACAAATTCAGGTAGAAACCCAAATAGTGTCCCCACTACTGGAGAGGGGCTCAGAATTTTTACGGAAAAAGGGAGGATGAGGTGAGTTGTATTAAAGAAGTGTTCGTTGGTGCTAGATGAGGTAAGGCTGGGTTTGTACCTCACAGATTGCCTGGAGGTCCGATCATCAGGCAAAAGGCTAGACTTGTATTTCATTGACTGGTTGAGATTTGGTCATCAGCAAAGTCCAGTTTCACCAATCCTTACAGACAGGATATTCTTGTCCTTACTGACTTCTTGGAATGTTGGCGGTTTGGTCCAGTTTGGAAGATGAAGAAAACAGAACCGTGCAGGGCAGTTCCTCTGAAATGGCTGCTCTGGCTCTGTTTCAGTATGGCTCCACTCATGTCATCTTTCACACCTCTCATGTGAATCCTTAGTCTCAAGAGTAATTTAGATCCAACAATAATGGCCCATGTGGAGGACCCTCCACTGTGGTTCTGATTGCTGCAAGTCCTCTGCAGGGAGGCACCAAAGCTTGCTTGATTTCTAAGTCAAACGCAAGTACCTCTCCTAAGAAGAAATCGCTTCAGAGGCCTGATTCCTGGAGACTGTTTCAGCAAGCTTCTCTGTTATAAAGAGAAGTCTCCCTTGGAGGAGCTCAGTGAACAGGTATTGCAAGACCCCATGTAGCCAATATCACATGAAGCTATTCTAGGTGGACTATACTCCAGGTATTTCATAACATCACAGGGCCAGGAGTCATCAAGTAGATTCCAGATCCAAGGCACTGCATAGCTTTGTTGATTGAGCACTCATTTTACTTGATCAAGCTCCTAGGTATGCTTAATTTAGTAAGATAAAGCTGTGAAAGGCATATATCTATCAATCTCCTTCTTTCCTGTCCTCATTTACCAAATACATTCTAATTTACCTAACTGCTAAATTTAGTGTTCAAATCAACAAATTTGAATTTTTGCCACAATAGCAACATCTTTAACATGAGAAACGCAGTGTGAATACTACAGGACATTCCACATAGTGCATAAGAGAGATGTGTGTTTGTCCCCTCCTTGAATGGATTTGGCAGACATTGCGCATTTCTGAAAAACTGGGGGGTGTACCTTTCTGTGTCTGGTGACCAGAGCTCTGGGTCACCACCTTGAAGTTGGCCTTTCATGTTCCTTGGTTGACACCCATGGTGACCATTATATCCCTGTGCCATCAGCAGATTCTCTCCAAGATGGATTATGCCTTTTCCTTAGCAAATAGAAGCACAAAAAGAGACCTAACAGAGAAGCAAAGCAGTCGTAACACAGTGAGAGGAGAACATGCCGGACAGGGCCAAGAGACTGGCTCACATGTGCACATCCACAAGTAGCAGACGATCATCCAACACGAAGAAACCAGGGCATCATGATGGAGCCACAGGGACTAAACTTAAGCTGACATCAGCCTTATGAGTAGAAATAAGGTCTCAGACTATTTCTACTAATAAGATGCCATTATTCATTTTTCCAGCGTAGCATTTTCCACTTCTATTATAAATTGAAATGTTGAGTTTATTGAGATTTTGTTTTAGATAAAACAGGTGTATACAAACCACCAGATTAGGACAATAGCAGCCTACAGATTATGGAAAGACCGTTATTTAGATCTTGGGAATTAAGTATTAATTTTAATTCCAAGGATCCCCCAGCATTGTGGTTACATATGAACCAAAATGTTGCTGGCAATGTGCATTTCCAGCGGTTATATTAATGTACAGTATTGTTTGATTTTCACAGTGATTGTGTAAGATAGGTAGGGAAGAAACTATTTCAGTCTCATCATGCTCATTAGAAACTAAGGCTCAGAAAGAGCTGATTATTCTCAATAAGTGGTGGGTATATGGTCAGACTCTGTTGATGGTTTTCTTACTACGGAGCTCATGTTCGTTTTACCACTTTATGCTTATTTGAACAACAGAGAAGAATATCTGAGTAATTCATTTCGGATTACATTAAGTTCGTGTTTAATTAATCAAAATGATATTTATTGCCCAGTTAACCTATCATAGGCTGGTATTTTGCATGAAGAATTTTATTTTCAAAATACATTGTAATAGTCTAAGTCTGCATTTATTAAATAAAAGTTCCCTAGCTATCCTAAAGTTAAGAAAGTAGTTATTCACGGGTCATAGATTTTTCTGTTTGCGGATTTTGTACATATCACGATAAACATCATTTTGGACTCTTGTGATTTGAGAAATATAGATTAAATGGTTATTTAATGCCTAGTAAGTTATGGTGTATTTTCATACTTCAGCCCACTAAAAAGAATAAATCTTTAAACAATGTGTGTATATATACACATATGTGTGTGTATACAATAAGTATATATGTCCTGATGGATACATATCGTCCTGCCCACTGACAGGAAAGAACATTCCATGAGGAAGAACATAGCAATTTGCTTTCCAGACTAGAGAAAACTTTTGTATTCACTACCACCTTTAACATGTAACTGTTTCTTAATATACTCTGTTCCTGAAATACTTTTTATGGAATCTTGGGACTGTCTTGGACAATTCAACTTTGAAGGACAATTCACTTGACCATTAGGTTAAATTAGATAAAATGCAAAAACCCACCTTTTCTGAAGGTTTTCTGGCTTTCTTTAGCACATTGTTCTACATACGAACTAGCCAAAACGGTGTGTCAGCATTCTTGGAAGTTCACATCTAAGGAGAATTGGGTGATTTGAGGGAAAATGTGAATAATTATGTGAAGAACTTTTTCAAATGTAGATATGGTTCCTCTAGGCAAGGCAAAGCAAACTGACCAGAGGGAGGATAAAAATGCACGATGTAGAGTCAACAGGCACCTTTGTTAGACAGTGTAATGTGCCTCTTCTCCGTCATCTACTGAAATCATCCAATGTGCTGGTAGTCAGTGCCTGTGACATCCTGATCCTGCACTGCTGTCTACACCCTCACCATGACATGGTCAGTATGTAAGTCAAGCTTCTAACAGGACATTTTCCTTCTGCACTAACTCAACTTTCTTTGAAGGGAATTCAAGACAAAACCCACCCTGTATGAATTCCTTCTCAAAGAAACAAATTTTTTTTAAAAATTGCAAAGTTTCCAGGGTGATTTTTCTTCCCAACAGGTTGATGCCCTGGACCCGCAGTCATTAAAGTATCATGAAAATTTGCAGTAAATAAGCTTGACTTTCCTAAGACAATGACAGAAGGAAGGTGAAGAGGGTCTGTACTGTGGCCTCTGAGATCCCCAAACTGCATTTAGGATGTTGTTCTCATATTGATTAGCCAATTATCTTCTTACATCATTCTCAGGGAAATGTCCCTGATGAGGGAAGCAAGATGAAATGCAGACAGACTGTGAAAATCAGAATTAGCCGACCAGTTTTCTACTGCAGTCAGCAGAAAAAGCAGTGAGTTCTGAGACCAACACAGAAACAAAGATGATGTGTTTAGTATGCAAGGTGTCAACCCAAGAGCGGCTGTGGACACAACTGGAAGAAAGAACATGATGGTTTGTTATCATCTTAACAATTAATCTTTCCCTCCATCCATGAAGGCGTCATTGTAGGAAGTTTGGTATGCAGGTGTGTTGAAGTGTGTGGCTCTATCACTTGGAAACGAGTAAACGCAGAATTAGACATTTCTAGGTATCAGTCTGTGATAAAAATTAAACTTTCTTCATGCAAACTAATTTGCATAATTATAAAATATAATTATATCTTATATTTCATGAATTTTCAGACACTTCAATACAAACCAGAAAACTTGCTGAGTGCGTAATGTCATGTACATTTAAGATGCAAGCAACATGCTTAAAGTACTGGGAAAAATCTTTTTTACAAAATAAAGAGAAATAAAAGATGTAAGAGAATAGATCTAATATGTTTTTATTCAATTTGTTTTAAGGTCCACTTGAAGTAATTACCAGCTTATTTACTTTGTCTTGTGAATTTAATTTTTATTCCAAATGCTAGTTTATCAAAGTATAGAATAAAGCCTGGGGACAAGTTGTGTCTTCTAGCTATGGTTGGACAATGTTATCTTGAGCAAGTCACTTACTCTCACTGGACGTTAGTTGCAGTTGCAAAGATTAGGATGATAATACTTGCCCTTCATTCACCCTACTGTCATGTTCCAAAGCTTCAAGAAGTTGCAGTATTTAAAAATCCTTAAGAGAGGTAAGCAATTCAGAACTATAATGCAGCAATTGTAATTAAGGATGGCTTTTGCATGGTACCACCCTCCCATGCATTTACGCAAGCTTTTCTGTAATGATGAACCCCAGTTCCATGTTTATACATAGCAAATATGTTATGTGTATTAAAGCTGCATTAATTTAAGACTCAGAGCGTGGTGACAGCTCATTTCAAAAAATGATGTGTATTTTATATGGGCCAGTGGAAGTAACCTGGTCCACTCAGAGCAACGTGAGTGGGAATCCTGGATTTATTTCCTAGCCGTGTGACCTTGAACAAAACACTAGAGCTCCCTGGCTCCCATTCCTTCATCTATGAGGTGAAAGTAATAATATGAAGCCTGCAGGTCCTTGTGACCACTAGAAATCATGGGCAGGGGGCCCAAGAAGTCCCCCGGCTCCAGGAGTGTGTAATACAGTGGAAATCACTGCAAGGTTGCTAGTGCTGTGTTTTCCTTAGCAGTGCTAACGTGGTACGGCCACCCCTTTCCAGACATCGCAGGGTGGCCTCTGGGCTTGTGTCTGGACGTGCTCTGGCACTGGCCATGTGTCATCCTCACTGCCCACCACCCTGCCCTTTCTGTTTTCTGTTCATTCATGTTCGTTTCTCTCTTCCACCGACAGCAGCGTGACCTCCGTGACTGCCGCGATGTTGTCTCTTTGGTTCATTGTTCTGCTCTCAGTGGGACTCAGTAAATAGCTGTTTCATGAATAAATAAGCAATATTTTCTTAGTGCTCCCCCAGGCCCATCAGAATTGGCCTCCACAAAACTGTGGATAAGTATACATTTGTCTGTGATCTGATAAAAGGTTGTCATATATCGCCCTCTCCAAAGATTTGTCATTTTGCAGTTTGAAGAAGATATCTGGAAATGCAGATATGTAACTCATGTAACGAAAGGCTGAGGGAAGGTTACAGCCTCGTATCTTAGGTAGACATTTTTCTCTGTGCCTCAGTTTCCTACGTGAGCTTGTTCTTGTGAGAGATTTGTCATTGCCATTGAATCAGCTGGCGGGGGTGGGGCATCCTCCCCATCCTGAGCCGATGTTTGCATCTCCAAGGTTACTCTTCATTTGAACAATGGGCGTCTGTGGGAGTGTGGGAAGAGCCTGGCCTGCGCACCTCATTTCAGTCATAAGGAAGCCTTTAAGACAACACCAGGCGCCAAAGTCAGTAAACATTTTAGAAATAGATGACATGGTGGGGAGCCTTCACGTGTTTATAAAGGGGAGACTGTGACAACACGGAGATGACACGCATGACCTGACTGGGTGTAGGGAAGCATTCACTCCTGCTCCACAGTGTAGATTGATTTGCAGACAGAAGGCAAAAGACAGCAGCAAATACAAAGGTACAGAGCAAATTCAAATCCATTAAACCAGTTCCTCGGCGGATAAGTAGGTTGAGCTAGCCAATGTACAGACATTTATGGTAATGAGACCGAAGCCCAGAAATAACCACAGAGAAAACAACACACAGTTCAGAAAAGAGGGCTGGAAACATATTTTGGGTGATTGTGTATAATACACCAAAATCATCTCCCCAGTGATTAGCATCAATGAGAACAAAGAAACTACCCTCTGAAGGAACACGGAGATTGAAGGCCCTGCAGGGCATGGGCATTACTGAAGGTGAGGGAAATTCCTTAGGAGACTGTCTGTCATTCTAAATCTGAGTGGTAGAGTCATCCTGCCTGGCATTAGTAATCTCTCCAAGTGTCTGTCTTGGTTTTCCACCTATGAATAGCTCCTCTGTCCTTGCCACTTCACAACAGCACATAGGTAAGGAAGAAGAGGAGGCCAGCAGGGGAGGAGGCCGTCATCATGGGCTCGCCTCCACCTCTCTGAGAAGGACGAGCATCTCTCCTCTGGGAGGCTCCAGGAGAGTAAGACCCCACGGGCCATGAGGAGTCTCTCTCCTCGTGTCACCATGTGCAGAGGGTGTACTGGCCTGTGCCATCTGCACACAACGGAAATAACTGTGCCCAACAGAGTGTGTAAACTGCAGATACTCCCATCGGTATGGGAGACACTCTAGTTAATTTATACAGGGCAGGGAATTATTACTGACATGCAGTATTTCTACTTTCCTTAATTTAAAAAAATTCCAGCTAATTCTAAATATTTTTTCACAATCAATAGAGAAATCATATGCCAGATATCAGTAATTCATTTTTAAACAACATTTAAGAGAGACTTCAAGTATTTTATTAGTCTGTGAAAACAAAATTCAGACCCTCGTCATCCACACTGATGGCAGTCAGTGCAGAGTCTGTGGGTACATGTCTGTGCCCTGGCGCCCCGTGCCCCATCTACCGGTGTCAGCTGTTCAGGGGATTGGCTGTTGCTGATGACACTGCTTAAATATATGACTAGCACTTGAAGTTTTGGGATTGTACAGGAGTGGATATGGTAGAAAAATGCCCTGTAGTTGGGAAGAGAAAGAAAAAGGCAAGTCCAAGTAGAATCAGACATGTCTGCATCTATTGAGCAAAATGAGAAGCAAATGAATTATCAGACAGTAGAGGGTCCTTGTGGGGACCACCAGGGTGGCTTGTAGAGGCAGACTGGCTCCTCTGCCCTGAGATAACCCTACACTGTTGCCATTAAAGCCATTTAAGCTGAAATTTGTCAACTCAGTACCTCTTCAGCTGAAGTTCTGTGCTCCTCCCAAGCACTCATTCAAATCAGGAGCTGAGGAGGGTTCACTGTGAGTCGAGCCTCTCTTCCCCTTGGGATGGCCTCTGCCTGTTCCCCACTGCCTCCTCATCTCTCCAGCTTAGGGTGGGAGGGGCAAGAGTTACATCTCCTTGAAGCAGAGAAATGCATTCTCAAATGGGGTCTTTGTGTTTCTTGGATAACTTGTCTTTGAGATTATACCATTTTATAATCCCCAGAATATTTACAGGTTTTGGAAAGTAGGGGAAGCATCGTGTGGTGGAAGAAGACTTGAGGTGGTATAAGATGCCCAGGGTGACAGTGCAGGACCCACCACTCCCCAGGGCATGTTGACGGTACAGGGGAGGAAGAGAATTCCTCTACCCATTCTAGGTCCTTCTGGCTGGGCTATGAATTAAATTGACATGAGACAGAATAGCAGGAGAAAATCAAACAAAGCTTTATAACATGTATACATGGGAGAAACCCAGGAAAACTTAGTAACTCACCTAAATGGTGGAGGTTGCCACCTCAAATTTTTAGCTAAAGACAAAGGAGGGTGTTGGGGGTGGAGGGAGTCAGTCATGGGAGATTACCAGAAAAACACAGTAAACAAGAGTAAGGTTACTATGCAGATTTAAGTCCTTGCCTTCCACATTGACAAGAGTTTCTAGAGATAAGGTCATCCCCCTCTTCCTGGAGGGATGGTATCAGAAAGGGAGATATCTTTACAAATGGAGATTTTCCTTACAAATGTAAATGTCTCTTACAAAAAGTAACTTCTGCTTGGTTTTCAGAGCTTTTCCCATGTCTGCAGTTTTTAAAAAAATAAACAGCCAAAAATAATCCTCATGCCAAAGAGACACATCTTGAGGTAACCAATTCTGATCCCCCACAATGGCAAACAGGTTGCTTCAACTCTCTGGACCTAAGTTTCTTCAGATGTGATATAAGAATTTTGACTGAATTATCTCTGTAATTCTTTCCAGCACTAATATTCTATGATGCTAAGAAAATGACAACAGCTGACTCTGGGAAACGTGGCCATCTTTCCCATTCTCATGCTTGTGAGGGCCGTGAGTGCAAATCTCTGCTAGGATCATTTTAACCTCTAACAACCAGAAACCACTGTTTAAACTGTGACTGTGTTACCGCCCAAGGGGGGGTCTTCTGCCCACCGCAAGACATGCCAATCATCAAGAGGCAAGGTGGTAGGAGAGAAAGGACTTTTTATTACAGCTTGCTAGCAAGAGGGAAGATGGCTGACTAATGTCCAAAAGAACCATCTTAAGGGGACACAAAATCTTACAGCAGTTATATAGGCTGGTGGATTACAGGGGAAGAGTTCAAGAATGTTGACCCTCTGGTGTTACAGACTGGGAGTCACCACACCAGATCTTTCAGTTGTCATTGATGATGGCTATCAGTATAGACTCTCTGTTCAGGGGTCATCACATTTCTAAGGAACTCAAAAGAACAAAATTATCACCTTATCGCAGTTGGGAGGTACCTGCACAAGCAGGGTTGTAAAATCTACAGAGCAGTTACATCTCCTGGGAGTGCAAATCCTGCTGGGTTAGTTAGTCAGAGGTCATTCAAATGGTCATTACAATATGGTTTCTTTTCTACAATGTGGCTTCCCTCATGTCAACCTTGTGTTGAGCTGGTATTACATAGAGGTAGACACAGTCTGAAAGTTCCCCACAGAAGTGAAAATAAGACAAACAACAACACTGTAAAGTAAGGTGGAAATAGAAAAGGTGATAGTTAAGCCTAGAGAGGTGAGGAATCTAGAATCTTCCAGCCATATATGACAGGCACATCTCACCTCTGCTCCACTCTTACCCTTGAGAGATTCCCCTTTTGTTCTTGTTGAACTGAGGGGGCTTTTGAGTGTGAAGGGGTCTTAAGGGTTTTCTAGTTAGGCACCTCACTGTTAGATGGGGAAAGTAAGACTTCAGGAGAGAGGGAGGGGTCCCTGGGTCCCAGTGCTAATCTCTGGAAAAGAGCTGTGACCAGAATGTGCCCCACCCCAGGGCCCCTCCCTCCCCCTCCCCCCTGGACCCTCCCACTGGCTGGCTCCTGTCCCAGCAGAAGCTGTTGAACTGAACACCTGGGCGGGTAGGAGACATTTCTCCTACCACAGAGGGAAAGATACTGCGTTTGTCTCAGATTAGGTCTGGGATGTTTGAAGGAGGACTGAAGAGAGGGGCGTGAACTTACATGGCTCTGTCTGGTCTAGGGAGTGGGATGGGTGTTACAGGTAATGACAGGATCATTATCAATAGAATAATGAGGTGGTCACAGCCTGTACTGTGGTCTCTCTCACTCCCCTCTGCATGACCTCATCCCTGGTTGTCAACTACCTTCGCACCTTCCCACCTACTCAATTCCCTCATGCTTTCCAGGAATCTGCTGTTTTGAACCCACCCTCTCTTAAATATCCGTCTGGGATTTTCCAATTTCCTAATCTCCTTTCCACAGAGTAGATCTAAACTCCATTAGTCAGGAACCTAGTAAATGAGGGGCTAACTAAGCTGACAATCCCAGCACAAGTTTTAATGGCTAGTGTTACAACCAAATCCTCAAATCATACAAACCAATGTGCAAGATGAACGCGAAAAACAACTGCCACCTCCTGTGTGGTAGGCAGGTGGGAATCAGGTATCAAAGAGCTAGAGGTCCAGCTGGAACTAGTCTGGAAGGAGCCTCCTCAGTGAGGACTGTGGAGGTCTGGTTGCTGTTGAATTCGAGACAGTGCTGTGCCCAGAATCCCAGGAGGGCATCTCCACTCTGTCACTTACCAGCAGTGTGACGTGGGGAAATCATTCACCTCTCTGGGGCTCCAGGCTGTCATCTCTAAGAGGGGACAGTAGGTGCTCTGTGCCTCTCTCATTAGGGTCATTGTGGGCACAAAGTGAGGACAGACAGCCATGTGCCAGGAGACTGTCAGCTGTTTTTCTGTGCTCACTAATTTCACATACTCAACACAGGAGCATCTGTGCTTCACTCTTCCTGTGATGTGGTGTGTGGAATGACTGCCACTTTTTCATCTTTTCTATAGTTACAATGGCTGTTAAAACACCATTGTCTTTTCATTAGAATCTAATATATTACCACATTTCTATATTTACAAGTCAAAAATGAATTTTGATATTCATTTATTTCTATAATCAAAAAAGAAACACCCATCTAATGCCATTTGAAATGGTGGCCTTTCATTACTTGGAAGGTGGACTCTTAGACCGCATCTCCTCTAACCTAGTGAAGTCGAGTAATTTCCAAGCAGTAATGTCTCTTCTATCTGTTTGTTCTGCCATGTTTTTTTTAAATTGGTTGTATTATTTGCTTGCCCATGGCCTATTTTAATGGCTAGAAAGAACAAGAGGAACACAATCAGGACTAGATACTGAAGGAAACAAAAGTTGGATCTCAGATATACTTTTTAAGGAAAAACACTAAAAAGTCAGTGCTTGTATTTATAAAGTTATAATCAACAGAGTTCTAACCACATCAAATTCTAGTCCTAAAGGTATAGAAAAGACAACCTCCCTGACTACATTTTTTTTGTTTAAGAAATTCTTTTGGTTTCCCAATTGTAACCATTGAGCATACATTGTCCATAACAATCTGACTCAGAGGAGATAAAATTGAGACCTACAACTTTTCATAAAGTTCACCTAAGAATCAAAACTACGCATGTAATAGCAACAAAAACGAGGTTTGTAATTGGCTGCTGGAAATGTCAAAAGGGCACATGGGCTTAGTCACCAAGCCGCCTCTGCTTTCTGCTCAATTTCCTGACCTGGAAGTGGCTGGACCAGGTCATCTCTAATTTCCCCCTCAGCATGAAAATTCTGAGTTCACCCCAACAGTGAACCCCTGGGCTGGCACCTACCAGCAGGTGACTCCTTCTCATGTCTGTCACCATGCAGCTTTGTTAGTGGACAGGCCTAGAATGGAAAACTACAAAAAGAAAACTGAGCTCCTTTGGTCTCTTTAAACCTATATCTGAATTGCTGTGCTCTTTTATTTAAAATTTGAACTTGTATTTTAAAATAATTTTCTGGTAAAATGCTTTATTTCGTCACAAGTACATTCTCTCTATTTGATAGAACATTGATCATATGAAGAACTATTCCAACTGACTCCTTTATTTCTTGTGGTTGGAATATTCAGTCTGTGGACCATCAATACCACATTGTGAATCCCTGACTGGCCAGAAAATTCTAGTCCATTTCCCATGGCCCACTTGCACATGTGGTCGATTTCATTTTTAGCCTCAGCAAAAACATAACTAGACAGGCAAATTTCCTGAAAACACAAAACCAGAGATGGACTTCTAAAAGCTCACTGTAGGTGACTGAATTCTGGAGGAAGCCGACACACAGTAGATATTTAGAACCTGCTTGTTGACAGATTGACTGACTGTTTCCCTCTGTTAGCCCATATGACTAAGAGTTGACTTTATTTTACATGTGTTTTGAAATAAATACCAGTAACTTGAGACATTCCATCAACCTACCAGGATTTTCGGCCACTCATGCCATTTCACCAGCCATTTCCACATTTACTGTGAAGGTGACGCAGCCTTGGACGACACTGAACATTGGTAACCTGGAAGGAAAGCCAAGCCTTGCAGGATGCTGTGTAGTCAAATGCTAATACATTTCCCTTACCTGTTCCAGATTTTTTCTACAAATAGGCTGATTTCCCCAGTATCTGCTCTGTGAGTCAATACCTCCATGGTGGGACTAGCCCCAACATGAGCAGAGTGCTTTCACTCTATGGGGTCTTTACACAGCACTTCCTGGGCACACCATTCCTGTAGGAGGTCTCTGAAGGGGGCCAGGCCTAGGTCAGCAGCATCATGAAACTAGTAAGCAGCAAAAGAGTGACCAGACGGGGTTCTCTACTTTCATTTTTATTCTGAGATGACTACAAAAGCCGTGTGCGAGTCTGCTCTCGCTGTGCTCACTACTGGAATCCAAGGCTGGAAGGTACACTGGAGGTGGCCTCGCTCTCCTGCTTTCCAGATGGTAAAGGGACACCTTCTCAGCATGCTCTCAGTCTCTCTCCTCTCTGTGGCTGTCAGGCTGTGTGAAGAAGCCTGTCCATCTTTGTTTTACTCTCTTTGGGGGAAGGTAACTTATGAATCGAGTGAGGACATGAATAGGTTTCTGATGATCGAAAAGCAAGATATACTCCTTAACTATGTGGTGCAGAGGGGAATGTAGGAAGCTCAGAAACAACAGCAAAACCCATTTCCTATCTGGGACAAATGAACTGAAGATAATCCTGAGATTAACTAGAATCATGTACATAACAAGTCTGGTAGAAAGGCGAAGAGTTTCGCAAAACGTGGATCCCTGTCAAACTCCCCGTGCAGCCATGTTGTGGTTTTAGAAGGAGCAAGGACATGACACACACATTCTCTTTTCTTGTTGACCACTTGCATTAATTTCCTCCTTTTCCAAGTTCTTCAGGATGACGAGATGAGTTTCACAGGAGAAAGTTAAGAGAAAATCATGAAAATAATATATCTCACCTGACTGTGGTTTCTTTGACTCAACTTTCAAAATGCTTCAAGATGTTGCATGTGCTTTCCTGTTTTCAAACCATAACGTATAAATTCACCTCATGGTTGGTTCTTTGTAGGCCCAGTCGTGCTGACTGTCAAAAATCACCCGATGTTGTGTGCAGGTAACGTAGCCTGGTTATCCGGAGGCTGCTTCTCCAATCACAGGCCATGAATATAAAAATCAAAGTGCATAAATTGAGAGGAGAATATTACTTTCATAGTTTCAAAAATTCATTAGAACAGGATTGCCTTCAATTCTTAAAAGCTTAAACCCTAGGCCAGTGGCATGGTGTACATTTTAGATGAATACTTTCACAGCATTTCTGATGGGATTCACTGGTTTTATTTTACATCTCCTGCTGCTCTTTGGAAATATGTGTATCCTTGCACTAAGGAAATTAATTTATAGGAATTATCCCAAAGACAGACAACATTTGTTTCATACAATTAGTGATGCTCTATGACTAATATATGGTGAATTTGATTTGCCAATGTGTATTAAAAGATGTGTTCGATTTTAAAAATTTGTTGGGGGGCCGGCCCAGTGGCTCAGTGGTTTAGTTCGCGCTTGGCATCCCGGGGTTAGCGGGTTCGGATCCCGGGCGCCTGCCGACGCACTGCTCATCAGCCATGCTGTGGCGGCGTCCCATATAAAGTAGAGGAAGATGGGCACGATGTTAGCTCAGGGCTGGTCTTCCTCACAAAAAAAAAAAATTGTTGGTTCTGTGGATGGGCTAGCAAGGATATTGTTTTCTGCTGTTGATATGTTGATATCCAAACCTTTTTAACCAACAAAATCCTCTTCTGAGGGGACAGCACAAAATCCATAAAGAAAACACTGGGGGCCTCCTGACTCAGCTCTCAGTCAACAGGTATTTTCTGCTAATCAATGTATCTCATTTCTTCAGCTCATTGATAAACTTTAAAAATCCTTACTCTGGTTCACAGATGTGAAAATGGCATGCAGTTAACCACATTCAATCTGAGGGAGGGGGAGGGAATACCTTTGAGAACCCATTTATTATTATCTATATTTGCAATATATATGATAGCAATTATGTAGCATTGTGAAGAGAAATGCATATCCCAAATATTCCTTTAGTGTTGAACAGGATATATTTCAGATGAAATCTAGGGGTTTTATATAATTTTTAACATGGTCTTTTTTTCAACAAGTTTTCCCAAATACTTCTTTGAACCTGG
Source organism: Tapirus indicus (assembly GCA_031878705.1). NCBI lineage: Eukaryota > Metazoa > Chordata > Mammalia > Perissodactyla > Tapiridae > Tapirus > Tapirus indicus. Next base: position 1,649,066 of record CM062923.1, on the reverse strand, counting down.
ATAGGATGTATTCACACATTATTTCTACCAGCTCACCAAAATTTCCCTAGGCTGCGAGGTGGATGAACGTAAGACACTGGGTGTCAAATGAAAGCTGCACTGTATATATTACAGTCACACAGCCCATCTCCATACTGGTTTTTATAGGCCTTTGGTCATGCATACTTTTTCCCTCCCACTCTCCCAAACCTGCTGAGATACATATATAGGAATTAAGTCCATCAGATTTATTTCTAAACTTTTACTGTGGCATTCCTCTTGCTTCATTGTGAATCACGATAAATTGTCTCTAAGGCAGAAAATTCAAAATAACTCTTAATTCAGCCCAAATATGTGCTTCTAATATTGAAGGCCCAATGTAGGTGGTGCACCTGCATGATTGCTCAAAACCTGAGGCTTTCTTCTGTCTTGCCTGAGCGCCACTGTGAAAAACAATTTAAAAGCAATTGCTACGAACATCTGTTTAAGAGTTGGCAATGAGTAAAGGTCATGAACTCTTAGAAAACCTAGTAGTATGATGAATATAATTATTATGCATCTGGTTGGGCTGTAAATAAAACCAATAAAGAAAATGTCATTCTTAAAATTTAGAAGTAATGAAAAATTAATATTTTTAAATTATATTTACCATATATACAGGTTTATTTTAAGGTTAGTTAAGGAAATTAAGAGTTTATACCAAGTATTTTAAATGGCCTCCTGTGTTTTTAGCACAATCCGTTTTCTTTATGTCGACACTGTCAGCGGAGCTGCAAGCGGGACTTAAGATTCTATTAGGTGATAAATAGGGTTTGACTTACAGTTTAACTTGCTGTCCATGCTGTTACAACTAAACTTCAAGTTCTAGCCATGTTTTTTCTTTTCTTTTCTTTTTTGTCCTCTTTTTATTTTCTTTGCAGAAGACCATCAAATGAACCGTCACAACACTCGAATAATGCAGGACGCAGAAAAGGATGATAACAATAATGATGAGTATGACAATTACGACGAGCTGGTGGCCAAGTCCTTGTTGAATCTTGGCAAGATCGCTGAGGATGCAGCGTACCGGGCCAGGACTGAGTCAGAAATGAACAGCAATACCTCCAACAGTCTGGAAGACGATAGTGACAAAAATGAAAACCTGGGTCGGAAAAGCGAGTTAAGTCTAGACTTAGACAGTGATGTCGTTAGAGAAACGGTGGACTCCCTGAAATTATTAGCACAAGGACACGGTGTGGTGCTCGCCGAAAACATGAATGACAGAAATTATGCAGACCCTATGTCACAGCAAGATAATAGAAACATGAATTATGTAATGTTAGGGAAGCCCATGAACAATGGACTCATGGAGAAAATGGTGGAGGAGAGCGACGAGGAGGTGTGTCTGAGCAGTCTGGAGTGCTTGAGGAATCAGTGCTTCGACCTGGCCAGGAAACTGAGTGAGACGAACCCGCAGGAGAGGACCCAACAGCAAAACATGAACATCCGCCAGCATGTCCGGCAAGAGGATGACTTCCCGGGAAGAACGCCTGACAGGAACTATTCTGACATGATGAACCTGATGAGGCTCGAGGAGCAGTTGAGTCCCAGATCAAGAACTTTCTCCAGCTGTGCAAAGGAGGATGGGTATCATGAAAGAGATGACGATACCACCTCCGTGAACTCAGACAGGTCCGAGGAAGTGTTTGATATGACCAAGGGGAACTTGACCCTTCTTGAGAAAGCCATTGCTTTGGAAACTGAAAGAGCAAAGGCCATGAGGGAGAAAATGGCAATGGAAGCTGGGAGGCGCGACAACATGAGGGCATATGAGGAGCAGTCGCCAAGACAACTTCCTGGGGAAGAGAGAAAACCTAAATCCAGTGACAGCCATGTCAAAAAGCCATACTATGGTAAAGGTAATATTTCTACCTAACGTAAGTTGCCTTGTGAAAACGTGAGCTAGACTAAAAGATGTCGATTATAGTCTACAATTAAAGTGTGCATCACACTAAATTATATCCCTAAAGCATATTTCTTAGAGTGGATTCCAGAATTATATTTTGTGATTATGTTTCTGAAGAGCAAATAAAATATTTGTCTGAGAAATACACAAAGCAGCTCAATGTCATATTATCAGAGCAGATGACTCATATGATATTTCAGTGGAAAATGCATGCCTTGGAAAGAGCTTAGAGCACAACACATCATGTGACAGATGATATTAGGATGAGGTTGTGTTCTTATAAATGAACCACAATCTATGTGGAGGGCAAGGGGGTATGTAACAATTAGTCAATCAGGGATGAAGCACATATTTTATGAATTGGAAGGGATTTTATACAGTTATCATCAAATGACAGTTATTGATGAAACCTACCCTACAGAAAACATCCCTGATAGAAATTGAATGGTAACGGAGTGACCAAAAACATAAGACAAGGGCAGTGACCGCACATTAATTATCTGAAGATAGGAAGTGATGGGAGCCATTTGCTATGCAAGGCACGCCGTGTCCAAGGCTGAGATCAATAGTAATTTCTTTAGTATATTCATTCCCTCTTGCTGATTCCATTGCATTGTGGAAACAGTTATGGTGCTTACTTGATTATAAAACACTCAAAACCATCCAATATGATACTTTTAACCAGATTTTCATTTATGAACTATGTGGGCACACATTCACATATATCTATATGTTCAATCATATACATATGTAGTCAAGATATCTAGTACATGTGTATGTATTTCCAACCTGAATGACTGGCTTCACGTTTGCAGTAACAGCCATGCCTACTTTCCCTCTGAGGCGGGTTATAATTTAACCCCACGTAGAACCTTGCCTTTGCAGATATCTCAATTGCAAGACTCTTTTAAAACTAAGTAGGAAGCAATTTCAAGAATGAAATTGGTTGTTCCTTAAATCCTTCCATATTAGTATCAAAAAAGATCCGTTTTTCATGTTGATCTATTCCTTACGAACACTGAGTTTCCTCACTGTGGTTCTGATGAGTTTCAGGAATTTGGCTTAAAAATCACTTGCTGTATAAACTTCAAATGATCAGAAGAACTGTTTTTTCTGTTGTGACATAGGTGTGTATTCTCCTCTCAATGTGTGCACGTAACTCCCACGGCGAGTTGGGCGCCATGATGACCAAATCTCAAGTGGAGACAAACTTTAGCCGGAAGCTAAGAGATTTGGCAAGTGTTGGGCACTGACCGTCGTTTCAGTGGTGCAGGTGAAAGCTATAGACCCTCATGAGGTGCGGCGTATGAGGAAGGAGCTGTTTCTTCAAGGCAAAGGAGTCCAGCTCAGGAGAGCATTAGGCGTGCTGTGGGTGTTGTAAAGACTATGAAACATGGCATACATGTTTATAACTAGAGTGCAATTGGTTAGGAATTTTTAGTTGGATATTTGAGAATCATATAGGAATTAAACATTTGTAGGAAGCAACAGTATCGTTTCTCATAGGATTGCTCAGTTGGACAAATACATGTTAGGCTCATGTTTCAGAATTCTGTAGAGTGGGTTTCACGAAGGAGTCTTGGCATTGAGAGATGCAGTGGTCTACTACGGAAACATGTGGGCTCATTTGGCATTGCAGATTCTACATTGTTGTGGCTTCTGTGGTTTCTGTGGTTCCTTTAAACCCAGTGGCTTTCTGTAGATTTTGACTCATTTTGTTTTGTTATTGTTGTTTTGTTTTATTTTGTTTTTTGCAAGAAATGGAATTCAAACCACTTGATTCCCCTAAATAAATGGGGGCAGGGGTGGGAACAAACAGTCAAGACTGAGATGTGCTTTTTCCCTGAAATGGGGAAAGGGTTGGGGATTTGGACTTTCCAAATGAGTTGGAAACCATTCATTTCTTCCTCTTCCCAGTTTTTCCAGACCTTCTTCCTCTAATCAAATCTCATTTCTGTTTCTTATCAATGTGTTCCACATCATTCCCAAGTTTCTTTTGAAAAATCAAATAGGCGGCCGGCCCGGTGGCGCAGCGGTTTAGTTCGCGCTTGGCAGCTCGGGGTTCGCAGGTTCGGATCCCGGGTGCCTGCCGACGCACTGCTTGTCAGCCATGCCGTGGTGGCGTCCCATATAAAGTAGAGGAAGATGGGCACGGATGTTAGCCCAGGGCCTGTCTTCCTCAGAAAAAGAGGAAGATTAGCAACAGATGTTAGCTCAGGGCTGGTCTTCCTCACAAAAAGAAAAAAAAAAGAAAAATCAAATAAAGGCAAGCAGGGATATCAAAGTGGGGCAAAGAGATTAATGCCATCCTTATTAAAAAAAAATTATGTGATTATCTTACCAACACAGCTGATGGACAGTTCCTACAACCACATAGCAGATCAACAGTCTCTATTTTCAGCTTCTCTGTTATTTCATTGAAGATGGAGAGAACACTCTAACCAATTCTCATTTCTACACAATCTTCTCAAAATGATTTAAATTGTTACCGAGTAACCTTTCCAAAATCTTAAGCTAAAGCAAAGGAAATTTATCACGAATCTCCTATATCTTTCTTCTTCTCAAGAATCTACTCGAAAGGGAGTAAGTAAGCAGGCCAAACTCAGCATACATTTTTTTTATAAACATTGTTGCAAGGTTTTCAGTTGAATTGCTGGTCTGTTTGCTTGGTTGTTTTGTGTTTTCTGGAATGTTTGCTTTCAGGATGGGTTGGGATTTCCAGAACTAGGAGAGCAAGGGAGGCAATGGTGAAGGTGAGCAGCATCCTGCCTCCATAGGATTCATGCATCGAGAGGAGACTACGCCCTGTTGTCTTCCAAACTGAGAGTTTGAGCTACTTTGTTTTCATACAAATCTGTACTTAACTTCAGAACATTTTCAAAATCTGTGAAATAATATAATTTGTTAGGAAGTAGTAAGTGTCCTGATGAAAAAAAGTCATTTAATGATTAATAATGTACTTTTTTAGCCTTTAAAAGTCATTTATATCTAGTTTGATTTTAAACTATATCTCTAGTTTTTATTTTAAATAATCAATATTGTCCTTTAAAACTGTTACTGTGCACTTACCGTTTTATATTTATGCTAATTAAATTGTACCAATATTATTATGAAATTACTCAAAGGGAATAAAATGCTAGGCTTTTAGTTTGCATGTGTAAGAGAAGTTCCAATAAGATATTTAGAAATTGAAGTCACAACAATATTTTAGATTTGTTTTCAGACATTATTATCTACAAATAATGGTAGGAAGTAGCTGACAGTTGTATCTGGTTATTTCCTTCAGCACCAGCACTGGTTTAAGAGATTCCAGGGCCTGAAAGACTTTATGTAGGATAAAATGCTAACTAAAAAAGAAAAGAAAGGGCTTTTTACATAAACATAAAAGTATTTCTATATTCCTGTGTGTCCCTTGTCTATTTCAAGTCCACATGAATGACTTAAGAAAGTACATATGGGTTAAAAAAATTTTAAACCAAGCTTTTTCTTGATATAAAATGAATTCTTAACCAAAGGTAAAACATGTATTTTCTAGCAACATGATTGGCCTGATTAATGAGACATCAATATAAAAATATTAAATCCCTGAAGACATTTTAACCATAGCATTCCCTGGACCAAATCATAGTAGTCACTATCTGTTGATAATCTGTGCAACTGGTTTTCAAAAACTGACTCAAAAATAGTGTTTGGCACACTTATATTACTAATTTGGTCTGAGCTTTATCTTAGAAATATTTTCTGGAGTTATTTTCTGCACATTTATGAACTGTGGTCAATTCCGGACATAGAAATAATTTTATTAGCAATATCATTACATTTCTGGCATCTGGCATTCACGTTTTGACCCAATATCTGCTCTGCTGCTCCCTTGACTGGTATTGCAGAGAGCAGGCAGGGTTGTATGAAACCATTTCCTCTTAATTTCGTGTATGCATGCACAGCATTAAAGAGCCTTCCTCTGGTTCCAAGTACAGATGAAGAAATCAAAACAAATGGTTGCTCCAGCAGCTTCTGGAACATTTCTGATTGCACATCACCTCTGTCGGGTGGGATTTCCACCATTTTGGTCATTTGCTTACAGTGCCTTCTGAGAGTTCAGCTTGTTTTCAGAAAAGCGCTGAATTAGAATGCTAAGGGACAGTGTTGCGAGAGAATAAATTTCAACACCAGTAAAATTTTGCAGCTTATAGTGTACACGATCAGAGCACTCAATAAGAAAGAAATTCTGCTAAAAAGTGTTTGAATGGCATTATGTTCCCTGGTTGAATTTCACAGAGCGTTTGCTGAAGGATCATGGCAAAATTTTGTTCTCTGAGAAGGTCACTGTCCCATCATTGTTTATGTTGATTTCTTCGAGCAACACAGCTTATCATGTAACACACGGGAAAACAATTAATCAAGAGTTAAGGTAGGGATAGTCTTTTTTTTCCTTTAGTATAGAAAGTAAACTATTTTATAGTTCATGATTACACTGTTTAAGTCAAAAAATCACCCAAAACCAGGGAACTACCTGTGCAAATGTCTGATGCCACAGCCTGTCCCTCTGACACCTGCTTTATTTCTTTATTTATCAAGGTCTCTTCAGATTGTTAAATAACCACATTTGTCTTCAATGGGTAAAAAATTCATTCTCTTGACACCTGTTGTCGCTTTTAGATCCCTCGAGAGCAGAAAAGAAAGAGAGCAAGTGTCCAACCCCGGGGTGCGATGGAACTGGCCACGTCACGGGGCTTTACCCACATCACCGCAGTCTGTCCGGATGCCCGCACAAAGATAGGGTCCCTCCGGAAAGTAAGTCTGCGTTTCTCCAATCCCCTTGGGAGCACACACCTGTGACTCTGTTTACATCATCCCTCTTGCCCTTGTCATTTCCATCTATGGCTCAGTGAAACCTTATTTAGCCAGCCCCTTCTGGTCCTGACGGGCAGCTCACTCAGCATTCGTGGGCCCATCGAGCCCCTCCTCCATCCTGCAGTGTTTTCTTGGTGTCCTTCCTGCCAGACTGGCCCTAGAACAGCAGCACAGCACGCGGGGTTTCTTCTTGCAGCATGGCCCCGAGCAGGCAGGCCTGGGCTCTAGTCCTTGTTCCATCTCTGGCTTGCTCTGTGACCTCAGCAAGTCGCTCCCCTCCTTCTCACAAAGTGTAGAGTAGAGTTTACACAGTCTCTAAACTGCTTCCAGCACTAAACTGCTAGGAATCCCTGGGAAAAAGGACCTTGAGACTGCTTTTTCCCAGTTTTCTGGGCTGCTGTATATCTGTCAATCAATACTTATTTATATTTTATTGCATTTTACTTGTAAAATCTGTTTTATGTCATAGTGGTCCCAACATTTCTACACAGTAAAATCTTCAATAAGGAGATTTAAGTCAGTGGGTTTTGATCTTATACAGTCTTTTAAATTAGTTAGATTCTGAGAATGTGCAATAAATCTATGAAAACAACTAAATTTCTTTTAGAACTGAAATGATGTACACCCTTTTTGGTTTATCTTTCTCTCAGCATGTAAATTTTGCCAACTATTTAAATACGATTAGAATTGATGGCTCAGGAAAAAGGCCAGACCGGCCCTAGAACAGCAGCACAGCACACAGGGTTCCGAAATGACTGGGAGGTTAAAATCCTGACTTCGAGTCTGAAGTGTGTGGAGGATTCTCCTCAGTATCTGAGGCACAGATTCTAGCGGGGAAAATGCCACAGTTTGGCTTGAGATATGACAAGATGACCAGTTCTTGTTTAGAGGAACTTTTAAGGATCATTCCATTAAAATGGCTAACTTTGGAATACCTGGGAAGCAAATCTGTCAGAACTAAGAAAACTTCACAGTAGTAGTTGAGACTTAGAAAACAGGTTTAGCTAAACATGTTCAGGTGAAATATTTTCAGGAACGATTGCGGTTCCAGGTTTTCAACTGGCTACTGAAAAACAATAAACCCATGTTTCTTGTAACTGCCTAGTGAACAGACTTGGAGAGCTGTGAAAATACACAGATTCGAGTGCGTGGCTCTGCCCCGTGTGTTACACGCACAGGGAGACAGCAGGGTTCAATCGCCACAGCTTTCGTTTCTGAGCACACTCGCCGTGTCGGGTGCTCAGCTCACACTCAGCAAACACTGACTCCTTTAATCCCCAGTCAGCCCTGCAGGATGGTATCGCCCTGTTATTCACATGAGGAAAATGAGGAGCAGATTCCGTCATCCTTCTCTTTCCAGGGATTGGCACAGTGCCTGGCAAATCGAAGACACTCAATATTTTTTAAACTGAGCAGGTACTAACTTGTCTAAGTAGACAACCAAGCTAAGATCTAAATCCACATCTGTCAGAATCCCAAGCCTATTTCCACTGAGACCTGGGTTTGATATTCCAGTCTCAGCCCTAACAAGCTGTGTGACGATGGGCATGTCACACACTCTCTGTACTTCATTTTCCTCATCTACAAAATGAGGCATTAGGACCGAGCACTAATGTCTTAGGAAGAAAGAGCTGCTTTATGCAATTTTTCTTTAAGGCATATGTGAAAACTCTTCAAAGTAGAGTATCAGATCCTTTTCATGGCTGAGAAATCCTCCTCACTGCATATTTTCACAGGAAAAGTCTAAATGGAGCAGAAATAAGATGGTGTTCTGACAAGCTGCATATTGTCCGTGCTTATACAGACCCCACGTCAGATCACACCTGGTCTCACCTTTGCCCAGGAGGAGGTGGGAACTCAGCTCTGACACTACTCTTACAAATGCCTTCCAGAGCATCTGTAGAAAATCCTTTCTAAATATTTACTCATGTATAATTCTTTATAATACCATAAAAATATAAAAAAAAATTAGACTCCACAGAGGGCTTTTTTTTTTTTCAGTTTTTTTCTGGGCTACTTCTCCTGATCATCACTTCTGTCCAGTTGAATTTAATAAAGTAGTCTGCAACCCCAGTTTTCAATACACAGTGTTAGAAACACGGGACACACACTGAAGGAGACACAGTGCTGGTCCTCCAAGAGCTCTCAACCTAGTTGAGACTGGGGCATGCACACAGGACAGAATGTGACCATCACATGATGGTATTTCAACAGCATGCTGTGGACACGTCCCTGAGACATCAGGGTTGGTGACTTCCCCAGAAACCTGTAGGCTTCACTGAGGTCACACCTTAGCTGGTCCTGTGTGAGAGAGAAGCCGCCAAACTAGTCCATGCAGGAGATCAGGGCATGAAGAAGGCAGTGGCAGTGAGAAGGGAAAATCTGGAACAGATTCAAGAAACATTCTAGACACAGGCTGGCAGGAGTTGAAGACCATTGTAGGTGATACAGAGGAGAAAGGGAGGGAGATTGAGGTGACTCCAAGGATTTTCACCCTGGTCAATGGTAAGGAGGATGATGACAATAATAGATGTAGTGAATTGAGAAATAGGGCCACATCTAATCAGGGAACCCACGACTTGGATTTTTCCAATTTAAATTGGAAGTGCTGTATGATATTCCCAGCAGGCTTTTGGGAGGAGGGGTCTGGAGAGCTGGAGAAGGTCAGGTGCACAGGTGGCTATCTGGATCTGTCCTCTGAGCAGTGTTAGTAGAATCTGAGAATGAAATTTCCCAGAGAGGAGGCATAAAGAGAGAATGCACAGGAGCCAAAAATGGGAGGTTTGGAGGTGAGTGTGTAGAAAGATAAAGAGAGAGGCAGGTGGAGAGAAGTCAGAGGGAATGAGGAGAGGAGGGTCTATCTGAAAAGGTCCCTCATATGAAGGGGGTGCCTGAAAAAGAAGTCCAAGACAATCTTGGACAAAGAAACCTAAGAGAAGGGAGAAAAGAGGTCCTTGAGCTTATTGAGCAAAAGCCTGCCGTTGACAACTAGGAGAAAGATGTGAGAACTATAGTGGAGAATGGGAGCCATATATGCTGCAGAAGTTTGAGAAATGGGTGTGGGGTTGAGAAAATAGAGGCAAAGCGTAGACACAGGATGGCCAACAGATCCCGTCTCAAGTGTGGGTCCCAGCTGACGAAGGTTAGGAAGAATTCCTCATCTCCACTCAGCAGGAGAGAGAGGCACAGCCAATTTGAGATCTATACCATAGACAAGCGTGGAAGGTATTTGCTTTCTCCAGGGAAGACTTTATATTTGAAAAGTTTAGCATAAAAGGAAGGGAAAGATGTATATTAATTTGAGAGGGAAGCTGTGTCCTGGGAAGGGTTTATGTGATGTTATAATAGGATGATAGGAAAATAGTAAAGAATAAAGAATGAAGGATGCAGGTAAATCAAGACCCTGAAGGAAAGGGAATAGGCCAGGTGAGAGAGCAGCCTGAAGAGCTCACCTGGCTGAGGGGAGGCGGGGGAGGGACTCCCTCCTCTGTGACAGGAGAGCAAAGATGCAGGGAGCTGTGCCTATTCCCCAGAAAGGAAAACGAAAGACCTCCTAAGACTCCACTCCAGACAGTTCTCAACGCAGAACAAGCCAAATGTCGACCCTCCGTTGTTTGATCACCATGTATTGAGCATCAACACATGAAAGGATGAGGCAGGAGCTCTGAGAGCTATAGAGATGAAACTAAAATGGCCTCGGTTTTTAAGGCACTGACCAGGAGTGAGGAGCTAAGATGTGGACTCAAGTAATAATGGCATCATGTGGAAATAGCGTGTTGATTGCAGGGAAAAGAGAGAGATTGTTCTAGGGAAGGAGGAGAATTGTAGAAAATACAATTTTCATGGTCCTTCCATGTTCATCTGGCATTAGGGAAACCTCGCTGGCAGGGAAAGCTCCAACAGTCCCCAGGTGTGGGGTGGTATGGTCAGTTGTTATGGGGTCAGTGTGGGGGTCAATTCTCTTGACTTTCCACCAGCGCTTCTCATCCCCGCTAGCCTTCCCCCACAGCCCAGAGCAGTGGTATGTTTCCCGAGGACCAGGAAAGAGAGGGTATGCCATCGGTCCATACCACCACGGGGTAAATTTAACTGCTGTCTCCTGACAGCAGCGGGGAGCTTCCTTCACCGTGAAGACCATGTCGTGCTGTCTCCCACTTGTTGCCCTCTCAGGGTGAACTGTGCAGCACTTACCATTCTAGCTCATTCCATTTGAAGAATAATAAAGTACTTAATTCCTAGATGAAAAGTCATTGTTCAGTTCATTTTATTTAAAAATGAGGTTTGGGGTTCTCTCTTCACCCATGACCACCACGCCTTCATAATACTGTGTGTTTCCAAAGCATAGGCATGTTTTAAGAATTACCACTCGACGTGCTGTTACATGGCTAATCAACCCTCGGTGCTTGTGTATGGGAGACCTACTGGGGGCCTTTGCTTTCCTGTCCCATCCGGAACAGTTCCGTTATCACGTGCTCCCACCTCCACAGCTCCCTGTCCACGCACCCTGCTTTGCATGCCAATTAGAGTAAGTTTGAGACAACCTCCTTTCTCCTCCTACCTGTGTTTTCCTGACCATGCCCATCACAAATGTTTGTAGGACTGTCTGTTGTAAACTAACCCAGCCTCTGTTAAAATGATTGCATATTCTTGTATTTGGACCATTTCCATGTTTTAATGCTGGGCTGTTTTCTCTGCCTCTCCTTGTCAAGTTCTTGCCATGCATGAAAATGTTCTCAAGTGTCCTACTCCGGGCTGCACAGGGCGAGGGCATGTAAATAGCAACAGGAACTCGCACAGAAGGTAAGCAAAGTGCTCCTGCGTTCTGCGCTGCAGGGAAGGCAGTTCCCTGACAGCCGTGTTCCCACAACCTCCGGAGGGAGTGCACGCCCCTGCACACATCTCCTCCCTGCCCCAGGAGAGAGACACCCTCAGTATATGGCTTTCTGAGAAGGGAGAGTACTGTCACATAGTGCACAGGAAAGTCAAACGCTTAGACCCCTTGTTCGCAAATTGAAGTTTTTTAGCTGTCTCACCCACTTGTGATGGGGTAACGGTCCCGTGGAAGGTGCCCTCCTTGGGGTAATATCTAAAGATGGAACCACGTCCATTTGCAGTGACAAAGGAACGCAGTAAAGGCTCTGTTATCCCCGAGGGCGTCAAGAGGAGCTGTCCTGTGCACCTCGTACGGGCCAGAATTACATACAGTGAGACTGGATAGTGTCTGACTTAACTCGCTGCCCCCTGGAAACTCTGCCGAAAGCCCCAGTTCCCACTGTGGACCTCATCAGAAAACGAGCAGATGCTCAAAAGTGCTGCCTGGGAACATTTGGCATGACAGCGTGCCAGGCAAACAGACTTTTCCTGGACTATTGCTGTAAATAAGCATGTTCAGAATCACACTTTCAAATTCCAATTCTCTTTTTCTGTCGTATTCTGACTTTTACTAAGTTTCTTATAATATTCAGTTCATATCAGATATTTTTTCAGTAGCCGAAAAGTGACTCTGTTAAGAATTGTCTTATAGCCTATAGTTTGAGCTTCATAAGCTCATGTAAAATTATGTCTAAATGGAGGAAACTGTGATGAGTCTCACTTTAATTTTTGCTTCTCTGACTGGTAAATTACTCGTGTTAGATTTATAATGAAACAAATCCCAACCCAGTGCCCGTCAGAGATGTCCCTGGGCTCACTCTGCAGAAGGAGGAGTGATCAGTAGACAGGGTGCTCGTGCTGAGTTCCCTTCCCCACGCGTTCGCAGGATCAGCTCCTTCCCCAAGCCGCCATCCATCATATATGTTTGAGACATTACACACACATGGAGTAAGCATCTGTACTTATGTGCAGGTGTACGTACAGACAGACGAAGAGCAGACACCATGAGTTCATGACAAATAAGCTCAAACACAAAAGAGCTGATCTGTTGTCTCCTCCATAAATGTGTACTTCCAGAAAACATCTTAGGGCAGTCCTAGAGGTTATTTTGCTTTCTCTTCCACTTCCCTCCCTCTTTCCGGGGAGGACTCGGACAACCTGGCCAGACACAAGCCAAAGCACCATGGTCAGCAGTGCTCAGAGGATCAGCCTAGGGCTCCATCTTCTGGTGCCAACCAGAGAGCTTCCTTTCTTGGGCTTTTTAGAAACTCATCCTGCCCAAGCGGTTAATTCCTCGTCTCCAGAAACAGTGAACATCCCAGAATGGAATCTCTGTCTAAAATTTTAACTAGCGCATGTTCTCTTGAACGTCACGGAATTTGGCTTGCTATCATTGGAAAGGATCGAGTGTACTTTATACGTGGCATGGCCATCAGCATCGTCTGCTGGAGACCGAGAGGAAAACATGCAAACTGCAAATGTGGTTATTTCTCCCTCTCCCAATTCATCCCATCAGGAAAGCCCACGACAGTTTTGGGAACCTGCTTCAGGTCTCTTCATGCTGACTAAGGGGAGGAGGGGAGGGAGGATTGGGTCAGTGTGCTGTGAAGCCATTTGAGGAGACAATTAAACCCCCTTTCTGTAATTGCAGCCTCTCTGGATGCCCTATTGCTGCAGCAGAGAAATTGGCAAAGGCCCAAGAGAAACACCAGAGCTGTGATGTGTCCAAGTCCAACCAGGCCTCAGACCGAGTGCTAAGGTACTGAACACGGAGTGTGTCATTTCATGAGCTCCATCTACAGCCAGGCCTCAGCACGCCCCGGCGCTCGGGACTCTGGGTGAAGTGGATGGCCAGGCTTAGTGACAGGAATGAAGGTGGTAGCCAGTGCAGTTGAATGATGACCCCCATGCTGGGAGCCAAGACCGGAGCCCACCCCTCGCTCCGTCCTGGGGGCTGTAAGGGCAGGGGGTCCCTTCACCTCCCTGGGTTTTCATTGACCCGTTGTAAGTTTTTTAATGAGAGTGGTGGACAAAATTGTTTCTGGTTTTCTTTCTGGCTCTGATATTTTGTGATTCTATGAATGCTAGATGAAAAGTAAGCTTTAAAACTTAATGAGATGCCCAAAGTAATTTTATCTTAATTTGGAAGAGAGGGCATAAGACCAACCTACAGGGTGGTGTTAATGTTTCTGAAAATGTCAGGGTTGGGGGAACACCATCTTGCCTGTACGGGGAGACTCTTGTGTGGAATCCTCAAAGCTGCCTGTCCTTTGATCCTCAGATGCCCTGAGAGTTGGGCGGGAGGAGGTGGTATTATCCCCACTTGACAAACGAGAAGACCAGAGTGCAGAGAGGTTAAATGACTTACCTGAAACTGCTTAATCACTGAGTGTTAAAACGGGAAGGAACTCAAAGATCATCTGGTTCAACCCAAGGTTTTTTTAAGTGTAGCCAAGAATGATTATTGGGAGAGGAAGTGGAGGAAGAAATTTGCACTCCCACAACGCTCACATCAACTTTCATTTCTGCACGTTCCCTTTAAACCCTCATCCATGTGAAAACGGTGACGATCATGGTGTCTTCTGCCTTTTTGTCACTGTCATACCGGAAACACGCTTCCATGTCTATATGAGAATCATAATTGTCATCTTAATAGGGACATATGTTCTACTGGGGAGGTGCCACCAGCTCTGGAACTAGGTTGATTCCAAATTCTACTATTGAAGAGAGAGCAATAAGAACATACACACAATTTTGCTTCTGTTAAATTATTTCTTTGGGATAAATCACTTGGAAAAAATCACTAGGCAGACAATATGAATACCTCTTTGGTTTTGTGGTGTATTTTTTCACAGCTTTCTGAAAGGATTTTACCACAGTCATTAAACTCCCTTTTACCCCTCAATAGAAAAATTAAAATCCTTATAGAAAATGAGAAATATTTAAATAGACAAAAATAAGAAAATAAAAACCATCTATGATCCTACCATTCAGAGATAAAACCTCAATAAAGTTTGGTGTGCATTCCTCTAGATTTTTCTGTGAGCAGGTGCTACCAATCTAACACTCCGCCAGAGGGCCTGTAACTCACTCATCTCACAAAAGACAGGACAGAGCCAATAATAGGACTTCCCTGAGGGCCCTCCCTCAGCCCACTGTTAGTTATTGACAGCATGAAAACTCTCCCCCAAAATCCCTTGGGTTATCTACATTTGTGAAGGGATGGTTATTGACCAAAGGAGATTTTGAGAAAAGTTAGAGAGGAATTGAGGCTGAAGCCTTCTGTTAACTTCCCTTGCCTGCTTTGGTCAGACCCCCAGAGAGTTAGAAAGATCCCCGGGTCCACCCCCTTCTTGAAAAGCCACCAGGGTGGTAGCGATCCATTTCTTCTCGTCAGTACCGAGCATACATTCCAGCAAGAAGCTCCATTGGAGCTTGAGATGGACGAGATACGTCCATAATCGGAAACATCACCTTGTTCAGACACGAGCCTCCATTCTGATATGGAGCCTGAAAACAAAAGCCTCTTATGTTGCTTCTGTGGCTTCATAGCCTAGGATCCCTTCCTCTGGGTGGATGCAATAGAAAACCACACCAAATGACAACAAAACAGAAGACTGTGGACCGCTAATTGTGCATCTACAAACAATTTTCTTTATGTGCCTCTGGCTGGGTGTGGGGAGGTAGGGTGGGACAGGGTCCTTGACAAAAGCAAAGAGCCCACTCCTACTATGGAAGGAGGTGCCCAGGAGCCAGCCCAGGTCATGCGGACTCTGGCTTTCTAAGGAGGAGCTTGAACTCCAGCTGGTGCCTTGGCCTCTCCTGCAGGGCTCTTTGTGCTGTGCAGATCCCAAGCGCTCACCTCGGGCACTGAAGTCCCAGTTATGAGCGAGGTCTGGAGGCCCTGGTCTCCGCGGGGGCACTTTGTATTCCTCATGGTGTCTCCACACAGGGGCTGCTCATTCAACAGGGAAAGGAAAGAGACAGGAAAGAAGGAAAGAGAAAAATAGTTTAAACCTTCAATCGCTTAACTAATTGAGATTTTTAAAGTCTTTAAGTAGATTGTCCAACAGGAACCTAAGACTTAATAAGTGCTTCCAGTCCTGTCCAAAGTTTTCGTCTCCTTTGCAGCGCCCTGGCTCGCAGACCTCAGCACCGCCTCCATCTCGTCATCCGGCGTTGCCTTCTTCCTGATGCCTCTGCTCTCCTCCCTCCTTCTGAGCTGGCCTAACGTTTCGAAGGCTTAGGGACTATGCCTTCCCCAACCCAAACCCTTGCCTACTAGGCGAACAAACAGATTCCCAATATGGTCCCAAGCACCCAAGTCTCCTGCTCTTGCCCAAAGATGTTCCTCACTTCCCTGCTCCTTACCTTTCTACTTTGTATTTTCTTTTCCTGGAATGCTTTCCCACTCCACTCTTAACGATTTTATCCATTCTGCAAAACCTACTTCGAACTCTACCTTCTCCATTAAAACTGAACTGACTCTCGCAGCCAGAAGCGATCTCTCTTCCCCAGAACTCTCATCACACTTGGACTCTTGAAACATTATCACATTCCATGTGGTATTTGAAGGCACAGCCGAGGGTGTTATTTATTCTTGCACCCTCCATACGGTAAAGTGCCTCAAATAATAGACATTTAACTAATCATTACATAAGTTTGTTGATCTGACAAGAAGTAAATAGGCTAAATTAATGAAATCAAAATAAATGTGTGGGTGATTTGGTCAATAAAGATGTTCACATGGGGGATGTTGGTGAAGGTTAAAGGAAACCCTCCATACAGCTTTTCTATAAGTCTAAAATTATTTCCCAAAAAAATTTAAAAATTCCACCTGTGAGATAGACAAATAGATGGACATACACATACACACACAAAACAAGATAGAATATTAATTAATGAATAATAATGGGGTGTGCTTCAATTTAAATATTTTATTCCAAAGTCTAGGAAAATGAATGCCTACTAGGTATAAATATTGAAGGTATATGTTAATATTTGTCAAAATATGTCACACATCTTCCATTTTATTGTCCAGGTAGATCAATTTTTATCTAGTTTCATCTCAGTTTATGTCCCTAAGTGTCCTTCATTTCCTCTCATATTTTTAAGGGAAATTTCTTATTAGCTCACTTCATTGTGTGTATTTCTTACTCTTTGAAACCACTGCAAAAGAAAGTGCATGGGACTGAGACTCTTCCCCATCCTCATGTCTCATTTTTCATCAAGCCTACCAAACTCTGAAAAGGAAAAGGAAAAAGGGAAAAAAATTAAATATTTCATTTTTGTTCCTTGTGTTGCCAAAGTTGACATTTAAGTAGATAGCTTATTTGGTTCTGTGTCGTTGCAGCACACTTGGTCTTTTCTCAGGGAAATAGAATTGTGATTTAGTGCACGGTTCTGACTCCGTGCTGAAGTTAAGGAACAAGATGCTCCAGTTGTAACGTGAACCGTATCTTGTCCACAGCCACAAGAAAGCAAGCTGTCGACTGTTTCTTGTTTGCTTCCAGGCCAATGTGCTTTGTAAAACAGCTCGAGATCCCTCACTACGGCTACAGAAACAACGTCCCCACGACCACGCCTCGCTCCAACCTGGCCAAAGAGCTGGAGAAATATTCCAAGACTTCCTTTGAATACAACAGTTACGACAGCCATACTTATGGCAAGCGGGCCATAGCTCCCAAGGTGCAAACCAGGGATATATCCCCCAAAGGATATGATGGTAGGAGGTGCACACTCTTATACATGAGAGTCGCGCTTGCCGTTGATGATGTTGTTGTTGTGTATATCCGTTTCCTACAAACTGGTCGAGCATGTGGTCACTTGATGGGCGCCAAAGAAAAGCAGCCCATAGCACGGGCTCGTGCTCTTACAGCCCAGGTTCACACAGGTGTGGTGAACAGGAGCCTGCAGGAGGGAGGGACATGCTCTTCCCTCAGTTCTTCCAAAGCAACACATCCTGTCCACTTGCAGAATGTGGGGACAGACAGCCGTTGGCTCATCTGCTTCATGCTGTTGCTAAGACACTGTCCTTATCCTTACAAACTTCCTTTAACAGATGGCCCCAACACAGAGAAAAGCGGGAGAGCCAGTGGTAGCGTGCCAGAGTTGTTCGCTTTTTTGAGAAGCTCTGAATTTCCTCTGTTCTCCTTCTTGGATGCACATTAGATTCATCTGGGGAGATTTAAAAACTTCTAATGCCCAGGGCACACCGCAGACCAGTTAAATCAGAATCCCTGGGGGTAATCCCTGTGTGGTGGCATTTTTTAAAAGTTACCGGTGATTCTAATGTGCAGCCAAGGGCAGACAACTTCTGCTGGTGTCACCCGGCTCTTTCCGGCGGGCTTGGACCCTGGTCTGTTCTCCAGCAGGGGAGTGGAGCCTGGGGGATGCCACCCGCTGTGAGGTAACTTTGTTACGGCTGTACACGTAGCTTCCATGGCATCCATAATAAAGCAGAGCTTATGAAACAAAACACTGCGTGCTCCACAGGAAAATGATAGTTTACTTTCACTCACGTGAATCTGAACCCACTGCCAGTGGTGTAAACTAGTTCCCATTTCATCACAGAGCTCACTTGGTAAGTAGTTGAACAATCGAGGGGAAGACTGCATGTCTTTGATTTTACTTATTTATCTAACCACGTTTCTGCTTTAAATTCTAGGAGATATGATTTAGTTGGCAAATTTTACCAGTTGGGATGTGAGTTGTATAGGTTTTGATGATTTAAAAGTCTATTCTTGGTATTCTTTAGCACTGTCAAGGAGATAGGTTTTTAAAGATCTTTGAGCTCCTCTCTGAAAAGATATTTAGTTAAAATCACAGCACACAAAACAATTCATTTGAATTGAATGCTTGGGGAGTTATGAAACCTTTTTACCGCTCAATATGAGTTGCTGCACTTCTTTCTAAATTATGTTAGTCATTCTTTGCCTTAATAACAATTAATTTATGTAGTGAACGAAATTTAATATTTCTTTGGTGTATCACATATGGATTATCCTTGTGTGTATCAATTCTTAATATATAGGAAAAAAGATGTAAATGGAAAAAAGGGAGTGGCTTAGGGTATAACAGAAAATTGTTTTCATTTTGTTTATTTTGTAATATTAACTTGCAAATTTCAGATTTTGTTATAATTTCATTCATCCAATTGCAAATGAAGGATCAAAAGAAGTGGAATCTGCATAAATAAGGATTCTGCTTCTATGATTTCCAATTCATTGACATGTCACAGTGATCTGATGAGGAGTTTCACTGGTGTTCATTTTCACACACCTCTTTGTTGCTGTTGCTCTGTGTGGCCCAATTTCCTCCACCTCGTGGTTGTGGTCAGCCTCTGGGTGAGATCGTGACCAGCAGAGCACGTCTTCATGGTTACAGTTGCCCTTCAGCGGATTAGAAGTCAAACCGACTTGGGTCTCTTATCGGCTCTTCCATTTAGGAGTTGTATGATATTAGACAAATTAATCTTCTGTGCATTAGTTTCCTCCAGAGCAGAGCAGTAGTGGTGGTGTCCACCCTGCTGCCTCAGGGGGCTGTGGGAAGGTCAGTTGACAATTCTCTAGATGTGAAAAAACGTGGTAATTATTGGCATTAATTCTCACCCGCCCAGAAAAAATACCTGTTGTGAGAAATTTAGGCAGAGTCATGCTCTTTGGCTGACCCACAAGAAAACAAGAATACAGAACAAAAACTTCAATGGTAGGTCTTCAAGAGACTAAAAAGAAAGGAAAAACAGTCTTTTATCACAGTATACTGAGAAGAAAATGGAGATGACTCCATTTCTCTTCCACTAGGCTCATCTGACAGATTTTTAAAACATCATGGAAGTGCTCACTAAAGATGAGGTTGGCTGGGTCAGGTTTCTTGATTGGGTGTTAGCTGAAAGGAGCCATTTCTGTGCCTGAGTATCAGGTGGTAGACACCACAAAGTGACTCTGCAGTCACCCCCAAGAGTGTCCTCCCCAAGGTTTGCTTCAGGTGCACAAAGAATTGAGTCATTTCTCCTCAAGAAAGAGAGTGAAATGAGTCTGTTGTGGGGAAGAAGCATAAGGCTTGGGAGCAAGGAGCAGGGCCCTGGAGACGCTGAACAGGATAGAGAAGTGGGACCCTTCTCCCCAGGCTCTGGATATCATCCCTACATCCCACCAACTGTTATCAAGTCGATCACAGTTGAGATCAAACGTTGATTTAACCACCTGCATCCTTCTGGGCACTCACTAGTTGCTGTCTGTCTGTCTGTGTATCTAGCTAGCTATCCATCTATCTATGTATCCATGCTATCTATCCATCCCTCCATCCATCCATCCATCCATCCACCCATCTATCTATCATCTGTCTATTATCTGTCTATCTATTCATCCATCTGTGTATCCATGCTACCCATCCATCCATCCATCTATCTATCCATGCTATCTACCTATCCATCTATCTATGTATCCATGCTATCTATCCATCCACCCATCATCCATCCACCCACACATCTATCTACCCATTCATTTCTCTATCTATCGTCTATCTATCTATTCTCTCTCTCTTGATAACAAGTTTCAAGGAAGAGATTGCAAATAAATAGAAGATAGTGAAACACACACTCTGCACAGTGAAGCAAGAAATCCATTCTGCCTGGAGGAAATAACATGAGCTTTACCAAAGTGGCAAATTTTAAACTTGATCATGAAGCTTGAGTAGAAATTACATGATGGCAGGAAACCCATGGGTTAGTGGGAACTGCCAGTGGGCTGGTGAGGCTGGATTTGAGACATGTGAGAGGAGGGACAGGGGACAGCTATGAAGACGGTGAGGAAATGGCTTTGCGTCATCTGCCACGCTGAGGAGTTTGGGCACTCTCCTGTAGGACATGGAAATCCATGTGTGGGAAATGATGATGATGGAGGGGAAGGTGGGAATGAATAGAGGATTACCAAATGTGTGTCTTGGCCCTGCCATCCCCCAGGAGTACCAGGCCTGCACCTCCCCCCTCAGCCCCCCACCACCTGTTTTTTATGGTGAGCTAAGAATGGCCCTTACATTTTTAAATAGTTGAAAAAAAACAAAAGAAGAAAAACAATTATGTGAAATTCAAATCTCAGTGTCCATGGGTAGTTTTATTGGCACACGGCCACCCTCAGTAGCATGGTCCGTGGCCACTTTCAATTAACAATGGCAGAGCTGAGCCGTGTGACAGAGAGCACATGGCCCGCAGACCCTAAGCTATAGCAGGTCCTTTACAGAGCAAATCGCCGCCCTCTGGTCTGAGACATCTGCTTGTGTCTCTGAGCAACTTGTCACCACCCCTAGGTGTGCTTAAAACCCGTAAGTTCCCAGCCTCCAAATGGGCTCCCTCTCAGGAGCCTCCCTTTTGGTTACTCCCAGCTTCAGAATTCTCCTGAGCTTAAACCTTTTTGATGGTCTTCGAACTCCCTCTTTTTCACTCTTCAAAAGCCATGCCACTCTGATGAGTCCAACCTCCCCGTCTTCTGCCCCAACCCTTGTCTAGGCCCCATCGCTGGGAGGGTCTCACAGAACTGCCTCCTGCGGCCTTTCCCAGGCTGGCCCTCCTGTCACCTTCCAGGATTAATCCCCTAGAGCAGGGCCTCCCAGCCGTCCACACCCCTGTCCCCCAGGCCAGCCTGTCCCCACAAGACCCGCCCTCTTCCTCTCCACCTGACCATGTGCTCTCCCGCATTCGACATCTGCTTCCAGAGGCATCTCTGACAAATCCCCAGCCTGCATTCAGCCACCCTCCTCATAACTGACTTTACAGTATTGCTTGTGCGGATCATGATGCCCCTGGCCTGTCCCACATGCAACTCTGGGTCTCATCCTTGCTAATTTCACGTGTCCTCTGTTCTGCTGGACTGTAAGCTCCCAGTAGGTAAGAGGCCCTGTCTTCAGATCCAAACCCCACGGTGCCAGTGCCGGCCAGGCAGACGGCAGCCAGGCAAAGAGCACTTAGTGAGAGGGTGAGTGAGCGAGAGAGGAAAACCAGGAGTCCTTACTTGGACTTGATGTGTTACATCACGTGAGTAAACTGCCAGCATTGCAGAAGGTACCTAACAAGATATCCTCACAAGAAAGCTCCTTTTTTTTCCATTTAGGATTCTGAGTCCATATTTCAATTTGTTTGTGATAAAGCACAAACATGAGCCTAGGTAACGACTATGAGAGTCGGTGCTATGAATTATGGTGTTTGGAGGTCTGATAGGCCTAAATTAGGGTGCCAGGTCCCACCCAGTGGGATAAATCCTCACGAAGCTTATCTGTGAACTGTATTCCTTTTTGTCTGGTTTTCAAGGAAATTTGGATTGTAAGGACACATTCATCTATTCCCTGTAGGAAAATGTTAATATGTCAGAAAGTGGACATTTCTAAGGCAAGGAGACTCTTACAGGCAGAGAAGGTTAATAAAAGGGCCTGGTCAGAAGGAGCTTTGTTTTGTTTCTGTTTTATTGGTCATATTTAATCACTACAAATCCTGCATGGTTTTTCTTTCTCCTGCAAGAGGAGTTGGAATACGTAAAGAGGTCTTTCCCAACACGGTGTAAGATCTGGTGAGCTGATGTTGTCAGATGCACGGCGGGCTCCAGAGTCCCAGCAGTTGTATCCCATAACTTCCAGTGGTGTGCTGGCTCTGAAGGACAGGCACAGATTCTTGTCTGCTGGCTGACTGGAAAACGATTTGATTGAAAATAGCTTTGTTTGCCAACAGAAAAAGAAAGTACATTTGTCGTGGTGAAAGTGCTCCCACCTGACAAAGTGGGGGCTCCCTCAGTACTGGGGAGGAGAGGGGACACCTGAGTGAGGGCCATCCACCTTCCCCATGCCCTGCTGCTCTGTAGCACCCCTGCTGTCAGTGCAATGAGCCTGAGAAACCCCGAGAGTGTCATAGATTATTGACACTGATGGTTTTGCAAGCATTTTACAAACAGGCAATTATGAGGACCAAAGACCTTCACCACCTGGAAAATTTGAAGTACAGGGACTCTTCATTTTGAACAAAATAAAAAATGGTTAATCACATTTAGTAAAAGGATGCATCTGAAATGAATATTGTCCTGATTGCTTCTCCTGGATCATGTGAGTTGAGAAGGCCCACCAGCAAATAGCCCACAGTTCCATCATCCACTGATATTCTGCATGGGTCCTGTTGACACGGCAGAATGCAGGAGGAGCATCTTAGGATTCAAACATTTGGCAGAGTCGATGCGCTCTACCAAGTTTGCTGGAATTTGTTGCACAGACACCTGTCATTCTGCTTACTTTCTGTTAGAAATCAAGTTCACTCATTTCAAAACAAAACTTTCATTTTTCTTATTCATGTGGACCACAGTTTTTTCCCTGAACCAGTAGCTAGACCTTACTAGGGAAACAAACGAAAAACAAAAAACAAAAAAAAACCTCATAAGTATTATTTCATTTCTCCCACAATTTTTAAATTCCTATTTTTATGACAGAGTTGTACATGATGTAAAACCACGAACTTTAGTCCTTATGAGAAGTATCATGAGCCATGAATTGGTGTTCCTACCTCAGTGTGGTTTACCCACCCACTGGGCTGGTCCCAGGGCCTGCCTGCCTCTCGAGGGAGGGTCTTGTCTGGCCCCTCTGGACTGCTCCCCAAGCCCACCAGCTCCGTGCTCAGACCAGAGACTACTGCCGTCCATGCCATGCCATCTGCTGCTTAGATGAGGTGCATTCAGAGAAGAGAGAGGAGGGGAGGATACATCACCAGACACCCCAGCAGGTGTGGTGACTGGTCCTCATGGCTGAGCTCACTCAGATTAGCAGAATAGAAGTAACTTACCTGCAAGCCACTCCTCCTGCTCGGTGGGTTGAGTGTGTGGAACTGACCCTCTGGTCCATGCTAGGGAACCTGGCTCTAGATGGTTATCTGCCTGTGCGGTGGCTTTGCAGCTTTTGGCAGGGACCGTGACGAGGCAGGGAGGTGGACCGCTCCCCCGAGGCCGCCTGTGCTCTCAGGGCGTGGCCGCTCAGCCAGGCGGCAGCAATGAACCTGGTCCTCGGTGTGAGCACAGCATCGTCTTCAGCCCGACGTCGACAGTCACTGATGGTGAAAGCTTGGTTCTTTTCTCATTTGTATCTGAATAAGGTGCTTTGAGCTGATTTCTTGGTGCCGCTCATGATGACTGACCGTGTTGGCCCTGAGGTTTATTATTTAGTTCAGTGTGGTTTGCTTCTTCCGTTGGGAGGAAAGCGTCGTGTAGTCCTCCTAAGAGGGGGGTGCTCAGGTCACAGACCACTGATGACAATGTTGGAGACACTGAGAGAGCAGCAGCAGGCTGCAGGATCCCTCCCTTCCCACATTCAGCAAGGGACAGCCGTGGTTCCCACCAGAATTATCTAGATGAGGTCCGCTCGTGAGGACCAGGTGGCCATAAGCACAGCGGGAACCCCATCCAGGCAACCCCGTCACCGAGTTCTCCTGGTGCGTCTCAGGCTCACGCAGGCGAGCCAGCTGAGCTTGCTTTGGAAAGAAGGTTGGAGGGATGTGTGTGCTTCCTAAGAGGAGTGGCTGGCTGATGGGGGGTTTAGGACACTGTGGAGGGAGACGTTCTGTGGGGGATCCTCTGGCACCCCCTAGGTTCACCTTTGAGTAATTCCGCACTCCGCAGGATCATGGTGAGAAATCTGACCTCTGAGCAAATGGACATCTTGTGGCTTTAACGTCCCTGGCAACAATAATCGGGCCCATCCTAATAAACCATCCATCAAACATCTTCTCATCCATGTGCTAAAGGAGATTTTTAAACAGTCCTAAAAAACAATACTTGCTCCTAAGTGCCTGTTTGGCTGTTGGTGACACTGGTTGTTCAGAAAGGAATCCTGTGAGTGAAGCTCCGTGCAGGGGACATCAAGGCCCCACCTATAAAGTGGGTGGGACAGTGTGTGGCATGCATGCAGCTGTCTGCACGTCGCTGAGCGGCACTCTGCCACATTTGTGCTTATCTTGGTCACTTCCATGTCCACAGGGGTGTGGCATTCTATCCCCCTCAGCCAGCACCCTTCACCACATGGCTCTTTATTAGAATCACAGGATAAGACTTTTCTTGAGGAAAAGAGTGGTTCAGTCAAATGGTCTGGTCTGCACGCCCAGCCTGAATACCACTCCCCAAAGTGCAGGTTCCCCAGGCCTCGCGGGTGGCTGGGTCACCTGCACATCGGACAGTGAGCCCCCATTGGCTGCTGCGGCCCCTCTTGGCTGGAAGGAACAGCCAGCCTCTTGAGGGGTGGGTGGTCTGTGGGGTCCCCATCACCTGGGGAGCTAACGAGGAGTCATGATGGGGAGCCTCCCTCCTCGGACCTTGGCCAGACTGGTGCCTGGTCACTTCCTGACACCCTGGTGGCCGAGTCCTAACCAGGCGTGTGCCTTTAAACGGATGACGGCATGTGTGCCACGTGCCCCGTGCAAGAGACGTAGGCATTTCTCCTCCTGCTCGTCCCCAAGGCTGCTCACTCAAATACACACAATGTTAAAAGGGAAAAAAGCCAGATGGGTTTTCTTTCTCTTAGGAATCAGCCCGTTGGCCCCGTGCCTCTGGCTACTGTGTGTTACGTACAAGGGCTGGCGGGAGGGGTGCAGGTGGCAGGGCACCGGGCCCTGCCCCTCTGTCTGCTGTAGCCCTGGGCGGCGGGGACCCGAGTCATCCCTGTCCCCATGTCTCCCCAGCGAAGCGGTACTGCAAGAACGCCAGCCCCAGCAGCAGCACCACCAGCAGCTACGCGCCCAGCAGCAGCAGCAACCTCAGCTGTGGTGGCGGCAGCAGCGCCAGCAGCACGTGCAGCAAGAGCAGCTTTGACTACACACACGACATGGAGGCGGCCCACATGGCGGCCACGGCCATCCTCAACCTGTCCACGCGCTGCCGCGAGATGCCGCAGAACCTGTCCACCAAGCCGCAGGACATGTGTGCCACGAGGGTACGCCCACCTGGCAGGTGGCCCCACTTGGCGGGGCCGGGGGCGGTGGGGCTCCGGTACATCCCTCCTGAGGTCACACTGGCCACTTAGAGACATGGCCCAGAGCAGCAGCCTGTGCCCCGCAGGCTGCTTCACTTTGCACATGCCCTCTGCAAAGCCTTTGTCTCACGAGACGTCTTTCTAATTGAAGGATTAGTGCGGCTTTTCTTAGAGCAGCCTTAATAGCAAGGGTCTGAGGAGGACTCGTGTTCTACATCAGGAGAAATCATCAGGTCTTTGGGATTGAGATGTATAAATGGACCCTCCTCTTTAGGATCCAGATCGTTTCTGTAAACAAAGGACACTGCACAACCCTCATGTGGTTTCAAAGGGCTGCACAGAGTATAGAAAACTAAAGAAGCAATGTTCCTTGAACTGTGAACATGAGGAGGTCGGGTAGCACTGTTGCCAAGTAAAACGCAGGACTGTCACCCACAAGTGCTCCCAGTAGGTCACCCAGAATACTAGGGGACAAAGAAAGTAAAAATCCGATTTGCACACGGACTGTTCAGTCATGCAGTCAGAGCCAGCTTTCATTAGCTCAGAAACATCCTAGATGCTCAAGCGTGTGCAGTGTTGATGGCGGTTTTATCATTTTGATTTTCTTGTCAAGGAACTCATTGCTTGTGCTGAGAGCAGGGGAGAACCCTTTAGGCTGCAGCAAGGAGCTCAGAGAGAGCTGCCTCTCGAGGCCACTAGGTGGCCAGGAGACGCAGGCGGTGCCCGCGCGGTGTATTGTGTTCTCAGAGGACATGTGAGCAAGCAGCCGTGGTCGGTCACCTCCTCTCCAGAAAACAAAGGGTCTCTCTCCATTACCTAAAGCTGCTCGGCCATGCACCGTGAGCTCACAACCCTGACAGTAGTTGTTATAAATAATTGTAATTTGTATGAATGGAGAAAGGTCAGTAATTTTACATTTTGCAAGTGCTTTCTTTTCTATTAATATTTTTATTCCTAGATTTTGGAGCAGCGTCAGGGGCATGCAATTTCCATGGTGATCAGGGCTGCTAAATGCAGGGCTGGCGTGGAGGAGATTCTGTGGCAAGAAAAAAAAGACAGCAACCTCTTCCAATTTTCTTCACGTTATTAAAATTAAACTAAGACTGAAAGAATTAAATCCAACATGATTAAGGCTAAATTAGTATGAAAGCTTGAAATCAGGAGTGCACTTTGACAAAAGGAGTTCAGGCAGAATAATACTCTATAATTTATCAAGGTAACAGCCCGAAGGATGGGATTTTCATTCCAGGCATCCTCCCTCTTCTATTAAAGCCAGAGGCAGGAGCTGCTAGACATCTGAGTAGGCAGCAGCTTTCACGCCAGCTCGGAAATCAGATTTTTGCTCAAAAGAGTGTAACTTTCTGGGAAAAAAATGGAGGATTGTTGGGGGTGTTTTGATTTTTCTTCCTCTGTCCTCCACATGTCCCTCCTTCTCTCCCTCCTCCTGAGAGGCAAGCTCCGAAGAATTCTTGATCTGTTTCAAAGCATCCTTTAAAACAAAACCTTGCCCTGTACCTCTTTGTTTTTTCTAAGCCAGTTGACTAAACTGTGGGTTTGCTGAAATGTGGAGTGGTCAGACCAGGACCACGGCGGCAGAGGCATTCTGACCAGTGATGGCACCTCTCCCTCTCTTGAAATGGAAAATCTCTTCATCACAGGATTTTGCATTAGAAAATAAATTCTAGTTCCTTCTCCCTCCTCCCTCCATCCCTCTAATTCTTTTATTTTCCTCCTCTCCAAGCCTTGAAGTGTTAGCATCAATGAAACTGAAGGAGAATTTTTAAGTATATATATGTTTTTAAGTATATATGTATATTCTGTACACATACTACATGTATTTCTGATCTCTTAAGAGGTATTTGAACTGGAATAGAATTCAAATTCAGCACTTGCCTGATTTTCTTCTGGCCAGGCTTATTTCTGAAAGTATAGATGTATTGGGGGAAAAAAGAAGGTAAAGATAGATGATAAAGGATAGATTGATGATAGATGTGATAACTAAATAGAAGAGATGACAGATGATAGACAGATGATATGTGACTAGTAGACAGAGAGATGGAGGCACACGTGCATCTGCCAACCAATTTTGCCACTAAGCATGGGACAGCAGAAATGGATGAAGGGACCACTTGTGCTCACCTTGGGGGCTTATGTAAATGAGGCTGCAGCGAGGAATTTCGCCTTTGAATTCTGTACTGCCTGAAGGCAGGCTGCCGGCTGGGGGTTGGAATCACGTCATCACCCTGTCTTTCTGTCCCACAGAACCCTGACATGGAGGTGGATGAGAACGGGACTCTGGACCTCAGCATGAACAAGCAGAGGCCGCGAGAGGGCTGCTGCCCAATTCTGACCCCCCTGGAGCCCATGTCCCCCCAGCAGCAGGCAGTGATGAGCAGTCGGTGTTTCCAGCTGAGCGAGGGGGACTGCTGGGACTTGCCCGTAGACTACACCAAAATGAAGCCCCGGAGGATAGAGGAGGACGACCCCAAAGAGATCACTGTATGTCCTTTTCACTGACTTGCCTCTGTCGACTCGGGGGTTAAAGGTGGGCCTCAGGTGGGGGAGAAGGCCACTGGCACACACTAAGAGAACACCTCCTTTCTCTTTAAATGAGACCTTTAGATGACTAGGGCTCAGGACACATTTTTGTTGACCCAGGAGAGATTTGTGGCTAAACAAACCATACACTCTTTTAAATGATGAATTTTGGTTTCTAACAAGTGTGTTTTGTTACAAATGCTTTCTCTGAGAAAATGTATAAATAACATACCAGTTCGTTTTTCTGGGTGGCATAGTGATATAATGCAGGATTTTCCTTGCAGGTGGAGAATTGTAATGAGAGTCAACCACGTAAATGATCAAGTATGAGCTATTAATTAGCTAGTTCTTTGATGCTAAGGACAGTGTCTGCTCTCTAAGAAACCTAAAATATTCAGAAAAAATCCTCCAGCCTTGAATAACCCATCTGAGAACAGTCATCTAACTCTTTGTTGACTATAATATTACCAAAACACCTATGTCGAGAACACATTTTTGAAGTAGTTACAATTTTCGTATTCAGGTTATTAAAATAATTATAATGTCCTTTAGGCTAAGAAAAGAAGGAAAATTTGTTCTTTGTGGGACTGACTTTTTCTCCAGTATTCAATTATGACATCTTCTTTATTCACTGAAAAATGAAAATTCCTTTTGAATACAGTGGGGAGCCCACCATCAAAGCCATAGTGTCTCATAGGAACAGGGAGGTGGAGGAAAGGAGACATGAGCTGTTTGTAGGGACTGGCAGGGAAGGCGCCTGTTTATAAGGCCTTTACCTCCTAAAGGCTATCGTCTTTCTTCTTCAGCGGATTTGAGAATCCAGGCATTGTGAAAGAGAATAGAATCTGAGTGGTAAGCTAAAGTTAAAGTATTTTTTCTCTCCTACAGTGTTAAATAGTTACTACCAAATAAGGCACGGCAGGTGAATCTCCAAATTTATTTTAATTAAAATTAAGCCCTCGTAAATCGCTAGAAGTATTTTCATCGTATAGACTGTGAACGAAGTAAAAACCACTGTCTCTGGTGCCCATGAACACATTTGCTGAACATTGCCACCTGCAGGAGTTTCTGGTTTACTGCAATTGGACCCACTTAACCAAGAGGAAATACTTTCTATAAAAAAAGAAAATGCTGCAAAGGAGTAATTTAAAATTACAACATTACTCTAAGCTGGTCTTCCCTTGCCTTGGGACTTAAAGCACATATGTAGGATTCCTACCAATGATTGGTAAAAACCTCACTCAAATATCTTTAGGTATAGTCTTCAAGATTTGCAGGTCAGTGATGGGTAAACGTGTCGAACTGGCCACAGTACCCCCACAGGTGTTTCCTGAACGCTGAATGAGAAAGACCAGCTTAGAAGTTGTCTCTGTACTCTATCTGTGAGGACATTCAACAGAATATTGAATAAGGCCCTATCCACTGACAGGTTAGTATAATTTTGAAGTTTAGAGCAGTCGGTGAGAAATTAAGATCTCCCACAGAGGAGAGAGAATCTTTGAACAAAGCTCAGTGCACATTTTCAGAAGGGCCCTCAGGACCAAGAGAGATCACAACTGTAAAGGTGTGGCCGGGAGAGGTGGCAAGTGCACCGGCGGCCACCTCCCCATGGGGCGCGCGTCTGTGGTCTGTGTCTTGAACATCCTCTGTGTGGCCCTGAAGCTGTGTTTTGCCTGCAGCCGGAAGACCTGGATCCCTTCCAGGAAGCTCTGGAGGAAAGAAGGTATCCAGGGGAGGTGACCATTCCGAGCCCCAAACCCAAGTACCCCCAGTGCAAGGAGAGCAAGAAGGACTTGATAACGTAAGCATGATGGGAGGTGACATTATTCCTCTTCCTGACATTCCCTTTCTCTGGCTTATTCTTAAAAACCGGATCTGCACATGCCTTCCCGTTTGAGCATGCGACATTCGCAGCATATAAATGTCTCAAACCGCCAGTTCAGTAGAGTGACAGGCCGGCCGTGGATTCGCTTGTTCTTACCGATGCTCTGTGCTATGGAGACGTCATTTTCATTTAATCCCGTGCATTTTGCAGCTTTTCTTTAGGGTGCTTAAGTCCCCTTGCAGACATTGCAGCTAAACTGGAAACAATGAAACTTTTTTAAAAGTCTTTTTTTTTTAAACATACTTACTATTTTGGCTGTTTTTGTTTTTGTTTGGTGGCAGATGTCCAACACCAAGGTGTGATGGGAGTGGTCATGTGACTGGTAATTACGCCTCACATAGAAGGTGTGACTTCATTTTCCTCATGGTGGATTCTGTCTTTTCAATTTATTGTTTTCAGCTTACCTCAACAATGCTGTCAAAGTAAAAACGTTGAATTATGTGTCAACCCTTTAAGTGCTATATGTTGACCTTTAAAAGCATGCTAATTTGTGTGTTGTATAATGTCTTTTATTTTGAAATAAACTACCTGAATTTGGAAAATTCTTTACCAAGATTTAAACCAAAAAGCGCAAATATTCTCATCTTATTTTTTAAAAATTATTTATTAACAGACCTGTTTTCTTAAATTTATACATAAACATATGCAGAGTTCATTATATAAAAAAATTCAATATACAGCACTTGCCCCATCGCTTTTCTGCATTAAACTTTTTAATTTCAAGTTTATGTTGTGTCTGTTCGGGAGGCTCAACTGGTTGGAGGGACTACTCACCTGACTCTTCTGGCCTGTCTTACAGTCTGTCGGGCTGCCCACTGGCTGACAAAAGCATTCGAAGTATGCTGGCCACCAGCTCACAAGAACTCAAGTAAGATTTAACGAAAATCATTCTCTTCTAAAACTCTGTTCACTTAGTAGTAACTAAAAGGATGTGTCATTTGAGAAGAAAGAATGTCTTTAAGGAACCACCTGTGTACATCAGCGCCTCAATTTAGCACGCATGACCGGGTCCGCAGGACTCTCGCCACTTTTCTGACAGTCCCTTCTGCCTTTTCCCTCTCATTTATCTCTAGCTCTTTCATATCATATCCTTTCTCTCTTGAGTTTTCTAAAGCACAAGTATTTTCTCTCCAGATATGCATGCACATGGAAGGGAAGTCTTAAGAGTTACTCAAACTTTTAGGAAATGATTGTAACTTAAAAAGTCAAAAATTGATTTTTTAAAAGTCAGTAGTTAACATGATTGTTTAAAATATGGATTTTTAAATAACACTAATGACAAAAGCCCACCACGATAATAGCTAATTCCTTAAGTACGCTGTGGTCATAGTTGTGAATACTCTTTAGGACAGTGATAACACAGTTCACTGGTCTGTGTAGTCAGGCATTCACCAGCACACAGACACCACCTCTCTCTAATTGTTTATCTCCCTCTCCTCTATGCCTGTATTTCTTCTATATTTTAAACATAAATCTGGTCACCTACATTATGCCACCAATCCAAGGCTTTTCTTCTTTGTATGTGTGTATATATACATATATATATATATATATATATATATATATATATATATAAACATATTCAGTTCCTAGAGAAGTTTTGGAAGAAGTCAGTAGTACTAGTCAGAGTAGGCATTCAGTTGTACATAAGGAAAGAGGGGCAAGACTTGAAAGAGAGTTCCACAGCATAATGAGAACCAAGAGCCCAAAATAATTGTTTTTAATTACCTGGCGTGTTATAAATATCATCCTGTCAAATTGTTTGGCTTCCATTTCGTTTGGAAACAGCTTCATTGCCCATGTAGAGAAAAAGCTGTTTCCAGACCTATTTGATTCCTCTCCAAGGGCCCTGACCCCCAAACCCCAATTCCATTGTGGTAGACCAGGGCTATCACAGAGTGTAGGGTTCTGTTTCACACCGTGTCATTTTTTGCAGGATCCCTGTCCAAGGCCCTAGTGCCATAGATCACCTGCTCATGTTCAGTGACCTCCTGAACTAGCCCTTTCATCACAAGACTCTTGGAGTTTTCTTCATGGCGTGTAAACCCCTGGAGGGCATCCTCTTATTTAACAGCTTTAAAGTCTGTAGCATCATCCACGCAGTGCCTCATGGACAACTAGCTTTTAGAACCTCAAAACGGACAGAATTAGCAAGAACAACTCAACCCACTTTGTTAAGGAGTCTTTTGTCATGGCTTGAAACTATATTTCGCTCATGGTCAAAACGTGATTAACTGCACTTGGAACTTGGCCAACACAGCAGGACATGGCAACTTTCCTTTGAGTTTCTTGGTGAGGAATACTTTGCAAAGTCTGGCATATCTCCAGTTCCACCAGGCCAGCTGTAAACAAGAAAACAGTCTTTACACATCTTTTATCTAGTACGGCTTCTAACTGGCTAGTGTGTCAAGAGCCCCAGAGACCAGAGTAGTTTTCTGAGACGTCTAGTTTTCATTGGTTTGCATCCCTTGACTCTGGGCTTTGAAGTTTATGTTGATCTGAAGTTCCAAGTAGACCTGCCACTTCTCCAGTTTCAGCACTTTCTTCTTCTCTTATTTCGTCTTGGAAGATGGTGTGCTGGTCCTCACCATCAGCATCTTCAGGGAGAGGCAGTTTACCCTTCCCATCCTCCAGGGAAGTGTCAGGGTGGTCTGTTCCCTCCATCCTGCCTCTTCCTGGATGAGAGATCTTATCCTTCAGAGGGCAATGGCCTTTTCCTAATTTTGCCTGATCTAAAAGTCACACTCATTTCTACACTTGTCTTTGCAACAAGTAAATCCCATTTTGATTGACCTTTTCTGGGAAATCTAAGCTTGACCTATTTTCTGAAATGGTCCATTTTTATTAATGGAACTTCAAAACTAGGAGTTTCAATTAAGTGTCTACTATAAAAAGTCTAATATTTAGAAGACCAATTTTCAGTTGATGATATGTCTTTCTAAATGGAGGAAACCACAGATTATAGTATTTTTTCCCTTTAGCCTTTTAATTGATGTACCCCTCTATCCATTACTTTTTTATCTGCATCACGAAGATCTCTTAGGTAGCTTTCCCATGCATGGGAGCATGGATAAATCCCTTTAAGGTTTACAACAGCTTTCTCTAGAATAATTCATGCATGTGCCCTTTTCAATAGGTTTTTCTTTACACACATTTTTAAAAGCTTTGGTCAATTTCTCTTGCAGCAGCCTTTTACATGATTACGAGTTAAATCACATTGTTCATTGTACAATGCAGCAGTCTCTACTTCTTCATAAAGACATATTAGAAATGGGTCCCAAATATGTCAATAAATGTTCACTATTATGCATCAGCTAAGAACTGGAATTTTCTGGAAATGTCCCTCTTGTCACTTCTAACACTGAGTTTTGACAGTTGGCCATTAACAGGACATTCTTGATTGGGGACAGACAGTGAGTTTTGCCAGATAAACGCTGGGTCTTGGATCCTCAAATCTCTTAAACTTCCTGAGATAATCGTTTGCTCGGTTCTTATCCAGAGCAATGCATGTGGGACATTCTTAAAAAGAAGTCGATAATTTTATGTCTAATTATGTACAATATGTAAACCGAAAATGTATTAAAATTTAATGTGTACGTGAACATCATTCAAACTCTGCAACTGTTGCTTTCTCTGGTCCCTAGTCCATCTGATGTAGAAAACACAGTTCAGGGGCTCGGGAGTGAGGTAGAAACAGCACCGGTAAAAATGAAGCTTCCGGGAGGCAGGCCAGGATAATGGCAGTTCAGAAAGCCCCGGACGTGCAGACCATTCCAAGTTGACGCTTAGTATGTTGTGGGAATGTCCCGGGAAGATGCCTCACTGCGCTGTGAGGCCCCCTGACTGTGGCATTCACTGAGACCTCAGGCCACAAGGAAAAAGAAGAGTTCAAAGTAAAGTGATTTTTTGGGAAGAACTCTGCCAACTGCGGGCTCTGATTCTGAAGGGAAGTTTCTTCTCTTGAAATGATTACCTGAAAGCAGCAACTTGAAAGAACTTGCAAATTGCATCACGTCATTATCAGCCCCCTTTTTTTTGACAAACCACATCCTCCCAGCCAGGAATTCTTTTTCCTACTTCCAGATGCGTGATCAGTTGCAGGCACGGGTATGATGTAGGTGTTTTAACCATCTCAGTAACCAATTTAAGCCAAATCAAAACTGATTTCAATCAGAGGCAATTAGCTCTAAACATGGGCCCCTGGATTGGCTTCCATTTATACTTTGGTTGGCCAAATTTAGATACCTCCTTATTATTCGTATCTTTATCTTAGAATACCCCATTCCTGTCATTAGTATAACTGCTTGCAGGAAAAGGAGTTATAGATCCCAGGTTTGTCTTTACTTCTTGATGTTCAAACTTTGATTTAATCATCGTGGGGGTGGGTGGGGCCCTACTTTTGGGTTCTCTGCCCTTTAGAATATTCTCCTGTTTATTCTGTAGCCTCTAAGCACCTATCCATCTTAGACATAGAGGAATTTTAACCACATATACCATAAACATTTTTTGTCCGGATTACATTTATTTTGAAATAAACTGAAATCAAAGATTTAAAATTGTGAACTTAGGCCAAGGTATTACTTTTTTCTAAAGGCTACTTATTTCGAGAATTTGCCAGGGCTTATTTTCTCAGCCATAAGCATATTGCAGGTGGCAGGAAGATTGTTTACCAGGACCTAACACAGCCTGCTCACCCCACAGCTTCTGCTGTTTAGGGTGCAGGAGGGTCACCCACTTGTACTACACACCAGGTTCTTAGAAATAATCCTCATTTCTATAATCTTTTCTTCACGGTCTACAATAGGAAATCCACAGAACTTTGTGAATTACAGCCACCCTCGCCGTGGGTCTGGTTTCTTTAACAGACGGCATATTTCCTTAACAAAAGGTTGTGTTGACCCCTGTGTAAATTTAGCTCCTTTGTGACAGTCCTTGTGAGGCTCTGGCCTCCACCTTGGAGAAGGCAGGTAACACACGATCTTTCATTTCAAAGAGCACTCCCTCGGACACCCTCCTTTCTGTTAGAAAACTCATTTTATTCGGCAAGTGGTGCAGCTACCTGGGAACGCCAGGGTGCATGTGAGACCGTGCACGTGCGTGAGTGTGACTCTGTGGCTGAGAAGCGAGTGCCAGACTCGGGCTCCTCACGCCCATACACTTGGTCTCCTGGGAGTCAGTGAGCACAGCTCAGACCGCTGAGAGTTAGCTAGTTCTCAGGAGCCTTCCCCAAATCCACGGTGGCACACTGACAATGAAATACGTCACACTCGTAAGGTGTGTAACAGTGTACAAAGTGCCCGTGCACAGATTGTCTTCTCTGTGAGAAGAGGTGGGAAGGCTTAGACCCGTTTTATGGATGTGGAAACTGAGGCTGGGATGGTTAGGTGGCTCAGTCAAGACCTGCACACAGTAAGTGGCAGTGACAAACCTGGAGTGAGTGTCTTTTCACACATCATGCTACCTCTTTGCAATCAGTACGCTTTAGGTGCGTTGTTTGGGATAGAGAATTAGAGGTTTATATTTAACGCTGACTCTGACCCCATAAACACACGCACAAACTCCAGTTTTCTCTTTCTGAAGGTCTCCACGTTAGTTTAACCCAAATGGAGAGTTAAGCTGGTGCTGGGTCCAGTGGTAGCTGCACTTCCAGGTATTGATCACAATCAAGTGTGGAAAACTTTCACAAGCATTTCTCACAATCAGCTAAATGCATTTTGTCCTTGCCCTGGGAAGAACCTAGTTCCACCATTTATATTTCAACATCTGTAAAAGGTTTATAAAGTGTACGCTACAGCATTTTTAAAAAATGCCCTAAGAAATATGACTTGTTGCAGATAGATTTTTATTTTATCATAATAAGTAGGGCTGATTTTAAATAAGTTCAATATAGGAAATTTAGTTGAACACAGTATAGTAAAACTTCCAAAATAAGGATGTTTGAGGATGACCCCAATTACACACACAGGCATACACACACATGCGCACGCACACACACAAATGAACATACATACAAATAATAAATAAAGCAGAGCTACACCACTCAGATCTTGCTTCACCGAGTTTCTCTTCAGGGAGGGTTAATGAGAAAAGCCTGTTTCTCTCTGTTTCTGGACCCACACTGCACCTAAGTGTGCGCCTCCCTGAGTCCCCTGGAGGGGCCCCAAGAGGGGGAAATAGAGACTGGACGCTGGACTCTGACACGGTCCCTGCTGGTTGTTGTCGGATCCCCGCTGTGAACCTTCCTCCTATTTCCTTCTCCTTCGGACAGTTGGCATTAGACCCAGCCTGTTGTTAAGGGAGAGTTCCAGGTGTTTGGGCTTGGGGTCATATTTTAATCACCTTTAACTAACTCTATTCACACATAAACCAACCAAAAACAAACAAAACAAAACTTCAGCATTTAATTCACTGTATGAAGGGCTCTGTGCTTTACAGGCACGCTCTAGAGTTCTCTAGCAGTATTCGAAATGCATTTAGGAGTGACTGTTTTTCATTTGTTCATGCCCCACCATCTTCCAGGTTTTGAGGCAGATTATAGTAAAATTCACAGAGTGAAAAATCAGACCCAGGTCATGAAAGGCAGATAGAGGGGTAGGATACACACAGCTTTTCATGACTAGATTCTTTGTGCAAGATAAAAGGCAGAGTGTAGTCCCCAGTCAGAGGTGACATTGTTGAACCCCCTGTGCCTCGGTTTCCCAGTCTGTGAAATGGTGTGGTCCTGGAACCGGCACAGAGCAGACATGCAGTAAATGTTATTATTAACAATGTTGACACACCAAAATCCCACAGCTCTTTTTAAATCGTTGGGTTCTGTGAAAGCATTAAGCAGCCTTCAAAGAAGGATAATATAAAAGTTAATCTAACATCTACCTAATAACTTTGTATCCACCACCTCCTAGGACGTCCCAGAAACAAGGAGAACTTTAATTCTCTCCAAAATCTTTGAGCCTGTAGCTTTGGAGGACTTTACATCGAGTCCTTTCATTAAAAAGAAAAACACCAGAGAAGACAGTGCGGCAGTCAGAACCATTGGAACCTCTGGGAATTTGTCCTGGAATGTGGGGAGGAGCTGTGCCCGGTCTTGTCCTGGTGTGTTTGCACGGTGTGCGTGCCGTGTGTCCTGGCACAGGGTGTCCACACTGAGGTGTCACAGCCGGCCTGTGCATTGTTTAGTCAATACCCACGTCATGGCTGCCCAGCCCCCGACTGGTCCCCACCATCATTTCTGCGCTCTGTGCTCACATCCCGTGGCCCTGCAGGAAAGAGGGACAATCTGGAAACCCCCTAAGCTTCTAGGTGGAAGCACGAACCATGAGAGGACATTTTCAGGAAAATCGTAGACCAAGCTGTTTCGTTCATTCGTTTAGTTTTAAAACATGTAATCAGCGCCCAGAGATAAGGCACAGTTTCTGCCCACAAGGAACTCATGGTCAATGTTTTAAGGTAGACCAAAAAGAAAAACAAAAAGATTGTGTCCAGAGCATCCTTGAGCAGCATGGGAGCAAAGAGGAGACACACACGTTAAGGGGTCAGGTCCGGAGAAGGTGTCTGGTCATCAGGCAGGTGTGGGCTCAGTCTGGAAGGATGGTTGGAGCTAGCCTGGCAATGGATGAGCAGGGAAAGAGTCCACATGCAGGGGAGGTGAGCCCACAGGCATGTGGGGCAGCGTGAGCCCCTGCCTACTGCACCTGGCGAAGGGTCAACTGGCAAGAGCAGCAGAGCCTGGACTGGGACACGTCCTGTCGGACTTGGTCCTGAAGCTTAGCTGTGGCCTGGAAAACCGGAGCCGGGACAGCAGACTGACTGGGAGAGGAGGCTGGAAGAGGGTGCCATTGCAGGGAAACCCTTGGAGTATGAAGCACGCAGTACTGGGGGAGCAGAGCTGCGAGGATGGGGAGATTTGGAAAGTGGAGCTGGCAAACTCGCTTTCTTCTTGGCTTTTGGAGGTGAGGCTCCCAGGGTCCCTTCCTGGACACGGGGTGGACCCCCTAGGTCACTGCAGACCAGGTAGCACCTGGTGGAGCTGACGGTCACAGGTTCAGTCTGAGGGGCCGACGTGTCAACAGTGGCTCATCACAAGAAATCTGAACAGGCCCCGCCGGTGGGAATGTGGTGTTCAAATGGGATGTGGACATGGCCCATGTGTGCTCTTGAGAACATGCCTTGTCGCCTTCTCCTGTCAAAATGAGGGATTTGCAAGACCGCTGAGAGGCCTGCCTTGAAAATCTGGTCTTCATCTTGCTTATGGAAAATGAAATTTTTAAGTTGTTCATTGATATTTCATCATCCATTTCCGTCAAAACTAACTGAAACGTGATGAATATGAACAAGATTCCCCAATCACAATCAGCTAAGTAACAAAATAACTAAAGTCTCCTTTAAAGGTTGTAGATCTACACCTTCCTCGCTAGTTACTGTGGTCAAGGAATTTTCCCTCAGCAAACTCCACACTGGGAATGTCAGCATACTTTTTATTAAATGCGGGGTGGGGGGGTGGATTCAATTGACATTCAAGTTTTATTTTACCTTCAACCTGCCATATTTACTGTCTTTCTGGCTAAACTAATTTGCTTTGCCCCTTTAACAATTCACACATTAAGCCATTTAAGAAGTAGTTTGCGGTGACCACGGTGGGTCTGAACTTAGAGACGCCTCCTAGGGAATGGAGGTTAATTTCTACCTTAGTCCAACTGGCTTTGGGATTTCTACGTTTTTTATTGTGGCAAACTTGGGGAACATTTTAAATCCAGAATAAGGCCATGAGAGAGATTTTTCTTGTCAAATATTTCTTAGCATTCCATTTCCCCATTTTCCGACGATGACACATTTAATACAGACATCAGAAAGTACTGAATGATCCTGCGTATTTCTAAACAAATAAAAAGTGATTTGTCATCTAATCAAATGTAAAATAATACTTCTTCTACAATCAATTTTAAAATTATTCTTTGAATAGTATTATTTTTTAATTTCTGGATTAAATTACCTTTCTTTATAAAACACACAGCATATTTGGTGCATGTGAACAAAAGGAAAAATTATTTTCCTTACAATTTTAAGTACGACAGTTTTAAAAATATTTTAAATATATATATACACACATATATTTAAGTATCATATATTATTAATATATACACGCACAGACCTGTGTGTACATATATTTTGTTGTTGTCGGTGGTGTTAGGCCAGGAATCAAAGCCAAACACATTTCCGTTCATAAAACATGTTAAATTGTCTTTGAGTCTTCATATATTATAGCTAGTTAAATTTGGCCTCTCCTAGTTATTGGGAATTCTGGTCCCATTTTCATCTCATTCTTGTTTCCTCTGGGGCTATTCTGAGAA
This sequence comes from Tapirus indicus, assembly GCA_031878705.1. Classification (NCBI taxonomy): domain Eukaryota; kingdom Metazoa; phylum Chordata; class Mammalia; order Perissodactyla; family Tapiridae; genus Tapirus; species Tapirus indicus. The sequence goes on along the minus strand of CM062923.1, from coordinate 1,609,660 downwards.
ATGACCTCACTTCGGCTTCCCAGGAACTCCACTTTGGTGCCAGACGCCTGGACCCAGAGCTGGAGGAGAAGCCAGCTTCGGTGGTGGACGTGTCTGGCCAGCAAGGACTAGGTTACATTGGCCTTTAATTGTAAATTTGAGGTTTTATTCCAGTAAACACTTCACTAATTTATAGTTCCCTGGAGCAAAATGAACAAAATTGGAAATAAAGTAGATGTTCCCTTTGGGAAATTATTGACAAGGATTTTGGAGGGCGTTTTTTCCTGGCAGTTCCAGGAAAGAGAATCATTCCTTGATTGGAAAGACTCTGAAGGGGTGCAAGGGCTATTTGGTGGGCGAGGGGGGGCCAGGGAGCAGAGAAGCTTGTTAGGAGCAGTTTAACGTATCTCTGTCTTTAAGCCGTCTATATATTTATTCCAAACAATCTGTGATCTTCCAATTCAAGGAAATCACAGCTCATCTCTTCTATTCTTTTGTTGCATTTTTACAGAAAGACATGTGTCCCAGCACTAGTGAATTCCATTCAGTCATCTACATTTTAGAAGTCTCTAGGTTCTGCAGGTACTTAGTTTTTTCTATTGACAATTAAGAGCTGGAGACAATCTGTCTACCTTCAAAGAGAATTTGAGAATATTGTAATAGTATAAAGAGTTAAGAAGTCCCACTCTTACCTGATTTTGTTTAAGAAAAAACATCCAGTGCAAATACTTTCTAATAATCAAAATGAAAATGTGATTTGGCTTTGTGAAATGAGCAGCTACAGGGCTGTCCAGTAGAACTTCCTGGGACCATGGAAATGTTCTAGAGCTGCACTGTCCAGGACGGCAGCCACAAGCCACATGTGGCTACTGAGCGCTTGAGTAAGGCCACTGTGGCTGAGGAACTGAATTGTTAATTGTATTTAATTTTATTAATTCACATTAAACAGCCACGTGTATCAAGTGGATACCATATTGGACAGTGCCGCATAGAGACTTAGACTTCATTTATATTGTTCTTTATATATCTTTACCACATTCTAATAAACATTCAAAAATATTTTATTCCTACAACTGAAAAGTTTATGGGTTTTTTTAGCTTCTGGGTCCTCGACATTTTTGTTTTATTGTTAAGCCATCAACAAACAGCTTAATCCTTTTATATTTACATACTGCCCTCTTTTTTAATTTAATGCCATTTGTAGACAGATTAAAACTAAATATGACATAAATGTCACAGTGTAACTGTTTTGAGAATGGAATACTTGCCTGTTGCATGGAAACCTCGCTGTTTTGGACCATTAGGGCGGCATTCAATATAAGTGAGTGGAAAGTCTCAGTTATCTTATTTTTGATTTATGTTCATCTTTATTTCTTTCAAACTTGTACAGAAATTCAAATCTGATTAAGCAGGTATTATCAAAGAGAGATCCTCAGGCCACTTTCCTTAGTGACTAAATAAACCTGGCTTATAATTAGTATATGCATTATTAATAATTGGGGCTTTAAAGTTGTTAGAAGCCTGTTCTCCATTAGCATCTTAAATATTTCTCTTTCAAGCTTGCCTATGCCATTAATTAGCCTACCTGGAGACAAAAGCTTGCTACCCGGAGGTGAGCTTCAACACGTCCCTTGTCCCGATTATTGTCAGAGTCTGAGTTCTGCAGATGTACTTGTAATGCACTTCTCACAATCTAGGATTTAAGTAGCTGACTTGTTTTAGCTACTTTTCAGTCTCAGGGCCAACAGACAGCAGCTCGCCCTTCGCTTTCACCCTCACAGACGTGCGGCCACGTGTCTTTCCACCCCTGCTCGGTGCCCTCAGCTCAGATGTGTGAATGACAAATGTTTCTGTAGCTTCCATTTTAACGAACAAAGAAACAACAAAAATTCCCCAGCGCCAGGAGTCCAGGCGATTGGAGCGTGCACCGTCTACCAGGGCCCTCTGCCTGTGCGAGTGGGACGAGGGCAGACTCCTCACAGAGCTAAGACCACAAGTGGATCACAGATGTGAAATGCTTTGTCAAGTGTTATGATATAGTCTACATGCATATAGTTTATTTTATAGAACTAATAACTCACGTATTCTTATCTAAGCTTTAGAAAATGACAGCAGGCAAAAGTCTTACATTGTTCACTGCGATTTGCATGTAAACCCCTGCTGTACGGGGCCACTGCTCTAGGTTCCAGCACACAGTGAACGGACCAAGTCCCTGTCTTCTGCTGCTTCCTGAAGCAGCCAGAGAAACAGCAGGAGCACAACCCGGCATGCTTACGGGGACAACAAGGAGGTCATGGGAGGAGTGGCTGGGGAAGGTTCTAGAAAGTGAAGCACAGGGGCAGGAGTCAAACCCCATAAGGGCTCATAGGACCTGGCAGGACTTTGAGTTCTATTCCAAGTGAGATGAGTTTTCAGCACAACGGTGACATCATCTAACGTATGTGCACGAATCACTCCAGTTGCCATGTGGACCACAGCTTGTGGGATGGCGAAAGTAGCAAGAAGGCCAATTGGGAGGTCTTGGCGACTGTCTGGGTTGGAGATGATGCAGCAATTCAGGTCAGAAGCAACACAGAGGAGGAGAAGTGGTCAGATCCTGGGAGTTTTGTCAGTGGAACTAACAGGATTTGCCAGAGGCGCGCGATGTGGGGTGGGTGCGAGAGGACGGGCATGAGAACCACCCGCAGGTGCCCCCAGCACCTCAGATGCAGAGAGAGATTTGAGGGAGAGACTCTGTATGCCTAGTTAGATGTGTGCGTGTGAGGGGCCTGTTGGATGCTCACGAGGGGGTGTAGGTGTGTGGGGGTTCAGGGGAGGACCGGGTGAGCAAGTGTGGAGTTCAGAGGGAGAGCAGGTCTGGAAGCTTAGACATGGGGGTCATCAGCACACAGACGGCAGTTAAAGCTGAGAGACGAGATGTCACCAGGAGTGAGTGTGGACGGAGGAGGATGGCCCCTTCCTCTTCACCTGAAACCTGGACTGCAGCTCAGCCTCTGGTCTCTGTCTGTTTAGCACTCGGCGGGGAGGGGCCTAGGATAATCTGATTACTTTCAGGAAATGAAAATCATTACAAAATTTTGAAGTCCTGGCACAAATATTTTCCCTCCAAATGTCCCACTGACCCTAAAGTACAGCATTTCTCCTTCATATCATCACAAGATCCCCATACGAATGAGGTAGCATAAAGGTTTTCAATCTATTGACCGTGGCAGTCAGCCCAAAACCTCACCATGGGTGTGTATGTAGACAGAATGATATTTCAAAAACAAAAATTGTACATCTGACTTGGGAAGACAGTATAACTATTTTGGGGCTATTTAAGAATGATTCTAATGATGTATTTTTCTTTCACACATTATCAAAGGGACAGGACACAGCCATCAAGGGTAGGTGTATCATTTGCACAGTTACACCCCTAGATGCTCCCTGGAGCAGCAACTGGAGTGGGAGCTCGCTCTTCCTCATGGGCTCCTTGGACAAGTCACGTTGCAGCTCAGGCGACCCTTGGTAGAAGGTCAAGAGAGGGTTAAAATGAACGTTTTTCAATGGTGGTTGTTACTGGCGATGATCTGATTATCAAACAGTGACCCGCATGCAGATTTAGGTGTGCTAGGGCAAGAGGGAGGCAGTGAGGCTGGATGTAGGTTGGGGAGGCTTTTCATGGGAGAAACGCCTTGGTTACATTTAACAGGAAGGATATCCACATTAGAACTACTTCACCTTGAGGCTTCAAGATAGCTTAAGAGATCCTAAAATGTATATTTCTTATTTTTTAAAATAACCGTTTTAAAAGTGTGCATATTTCATGGTACAAGGATTACGTGATTCCCTTCCCCTCAAACCCCTTGCAACGCAGGCACCTTCCCTTTCAATGACCTTCTTTGACCGCTCTCTTGATCAAAATCCAAACTGTCTACTGAAGCCAGACCACAGAACAAGGTCAGCCCTTAACTGAGTTTCTTAATCCCCTCAAAAGGACATACCGTCTCACCCCCACAAACCCGTGGTGCACTGGCTTCTTTCACAGCAATGGCGTTCTGTTTTACTTTGTGGTTATTCAGTCGCCTGTGCTGTGCACTGGAACGTGGGCTCCCTGAGGGTGTCGACCTGTGCTCACAGCACCCATCAGAATGTTTTGCACACTGCTGGGAATCCAGGTCATTGAGTAAATGAGTTAATGAATGAATCAGAATAAATTTATTTGTACAACACAACCTTGTAAGGAACCCATGAATTCTGAAGGGAGAACTGTTGAAGGACATCAGTGGGGTCAGCAGACAGGCCAACCAGCTGATCTTGTGCAAATGAGGCCACTTCTCTGAGTTCCAGTCTCTCCCTTCTGAAGTGAGTCTCTCCCTTGGGCAAGATTATCTGGAAAGTCTAAGTGAGTTTGAAAATTCTATTGCTCCAGGTGGAAATGAGGCCATGATGGTGGCTGAGCTAGAAGATGTCACCTTTTTGCAGGGGAGGGAGTGAGACCCGCTGCAGTAGTTGTGTATGAGCGGTATCCAGTTACAGTCTAGTCCACTGTGCGTGAAGTTTGTCCTTCAACGTCACATGGAGGTGAAAACATGGTGGCACATGCAGAATGACATGGCTGTAACCTTGTTCTGCTGCCCAGCACACGCCTCATCTCCCCAACCAGGACCGTCTGATTACCGAGCAAATAACAGAGGAAAGGCACACATTCTTGGCTAGCGGACCGAAAGTGGGGGTGGAAGCCATGTCACTGTCCAACAGGAAAGCCTAGCTGCGCTTCAGCTGTGCCCTGAACCCGTGTGCCAGATTCACAGCCCTGTCTTCATGGCACAGTGAGAGATGCGCTGATTACGACAGAGAGCCAGGGCCGAGCCGGTGTTAGCTAGAAGTCAGCAGAGTTTGAGAATCCGAACCAATTTTAACACAATTGTTAATTTTCCACACATTAGCCCGTTTAGTCTTCACTAAGTAGGTAATCGTATGACCCCACTTCACAATGGAGGATCCTAAGACTTATTGGAAGGAATAACTTGGATTTTTCCATTTATATCAGCTTCCCCACATTTAAAACTCATCTCAGAAAAAGGTGTAATTTACCTGTTTTCACTACTGGGCTGTTTATGAAAGGAAATGAGATGCACAGCCAGTTATTCTGTGCACGGACCTCTCTCTCAGGGAATCTGGGGGAACATCCTGTGGTTCCTTTCCGGCAGGCTCTACTCCTCTCCTCTCTCTCCATCTCTTTCCCTCCTGACTTCACAGCTCCTGTCACTTCTTCTCATCCTGGGAGCCCATCCCATAAATTCCAATGTTGTCTTCCACCGCTTGCCATCCCTCTCCAGCACGCTGTGATATTTATTAGACTGAAGATATTAGACACTTCTGAGCTTTTCAGTTAATATCTTTCAGGCCAAATAGCTTTGAGTATGTGCTCTTCTCAAAAGTTTATTGACTCCCAAGGAAGTGTTGGATTTTCCATTTTCTTTGTTTGTTTTAAAATAAATGTGTGAAGTTTTCAGCTTAGTTCTCCTGACTTTAGCTAGGCTCAGATGTGTGGAGTCAGGGCTCCCTCAGGACCCACTGGAAGGGGTTCGGTGAGGCTGGGATGTGGGAGTGTTTGCTCTCTGCTGTTTGCCCAGCACCCAGGACCGTGCCTGATTCGCTCTTGATGCTGAACCACCCTTCGTGAATTGAACTGACCATAACCTTCAGTCATTTCGATTAATTCTGGCCTCTCAAAGGGAGATCTGCTTTGGTTCAATCACATCTTTTTTGGTTCAATCGCACCTTAACCGTCAGAATAATCCTGCGGTGACTTGGTCACGTTCTCTTTCTATATACACACGTTAGAAGCTTTGGCTTCTCTCTAAGGTATTTCTGCCTTTTTTTCCTTTCACATTATAACAAAAATTTTTGCCACTGAAAACACCTGTCTCTGGCTTTTAATTCCCCAGGGATATCAAATGGAGCAAGTTTTTAGGTTAAGTAGAAATAATTTAAATTTTTATTTATTTTTTAATTGTGAGTATCTGGAATCTACTGTTCATTTTCTTTGAAAAACTCTTTCAAAAATCTAGTCAGAATATTTTAATTGCTTTAATAAAGACTCCTCAAAGACCTAGAAGCATTTAAAAAATCTTTGGGTTTTTAAAAACGTGATGTAAGAAAGACAGTAGGTAAGCATCAAGAGTTGACCTCTTTCAACCTCTCGATGGTGCCAGGGGATTTCTAGAGTCCACTCTTCCAAAGGTCAAGGCAAGAGTCAGGAGCAGAGGGCAGTGCAGACCTCCAAGTAGGCTTCCAGGCTCCAGACCCTGGCCCAGCCACATGCAGCTGGGTGATCTTAGCAGGCTTAACCTCTTCAATTCCCATCTCCAAAATGGGGTGAAGCTGGTACCCACTTGATAGTTCATTGTAAAGATTAAATGAGTTCGTGTCTGTAAAGTGCTCAGAATAGCACCTGGCACCCAGAATAAGTGATATAAGCATTTTTTAATGAAAGAATGAGGTCTGAGAAAGACAGGGAGACAATAACAGCCCATGACAGCCTGGTTGGCTGGGCCAAAGGGGATTCAGCAGGCTGAATGGATTGAAGGGCGGGAGGTCAGAAAAGAAAGACAAAGATAATCAACACCCAAATTTGACCCAATTCCAACAACGAATGAATGAAATAAAACTTCTTGTATTTGAAACTCCAACAACCAAGATCAAAATATTTCAATGATAAAAGGATTCCATTTTCCTAATATGTCTTTTTCTCTCTCTTGTCTAATATCATACAATTTTAAGTTACATCAGACTTGCAAATCAGGTTTAAAATTATCAAATAAAAATGTCCATCAGCTCATCAAATTCGCATCACATCTAATTCCCATTTACTGATTGCATTCTCCTCTCCCCACTTTCTGAATTCTGAAACATCTTCCCAACTGGCATATTTTGATCATCTTATTCTCTGTCATTTCTTTATTTTTCAAACTACCTTGAATTCTTGCTTCAGTTCTCTTGCCTTTTTTGGATGACATGTGTTTTAAGAAGAGAACATAATAGAAATAGACGCATTTTTTATTCCGTGTACGCTGTTGTGGGTCAGGACAGTGTTGGAGATGTTGAAAAATCCTCTCTTCCTTCTATCCCTCTTTTGTAGATCCAAGACAGAGCAGACCCCTGACTTCTTAGGCAGTTTGTTATACAAAAGATTAGATTCCAACTTTCCTAGTAACCTGCTATTTACACCTTCGTGAAGCTGTACCAACGTCGCCTTGACTAGTTATCAGTCACAATGTAGGATGTGTGGTCTGTATTGTTTCTACAAATACCGTATCTCGTGCAAAACCCATTTTGATTCTTCTTGATTTTATGTCTCAGGCATGACTTTCGGGTCAGCTTCAGGGAGACTTTGATGCTAACTTCCTGCTGTCAGTAATGACCATCTTGGTTTAAATCTAGAGCCCTCTTACACATAATAGCATCTTATACTTGCTGGCCCTTCAGTTCTTTCAAAACACTCTGCTGTCATGTCACCCACACAACAGATTCTCTCCACAAGCTCTAATTTATTAATTTACTTTGCGCCAGGCCTTGAAATGCTGAAGGTAGACTTGACCGAAGCAGGCGGCTGCCTTCAGGGCATAGGACCCAGTGGTGTGGCTGGGCCAAGTGTGATGGAGGAAGAAGGACACAGGGTTTGAGGTCAGAGAAACTCAATTCAGATCATTTACACTTTCTAGCTAAATGGACTTTAGCAAGTCATTTAAAGTTCTAAATTTCAGTTTTCTTATCCAAAAAAAGTGACAAGAATGTCTGCCCCCCACTCCACAGGACTTGTGTGGGGGTCACATGAAAAGATGCTGTGTCTAGTGCTCTGTCGAGGCTGGTGGTGGCAGAGCAGATGTTGTGCATCGTGACTGGAGCTCAGCAGAGGAGGGGTGTTCACGACCCTCATTCTACAGGCCAGGAAACAAAGGGGCAGAGATGCTGAGTGACTTACCCAGAATCACAAAGCAACTTAGCAGTCAAACCAGGTCTAGAAGCAACTCTCTGGTCCAGCTGGCCAGTGTCCCTTCCATCAGCTCTCACGCAGATGCACCATCTTAGCACATCTAGATTTCCAAATCACTTTAAGTGGTTGGCCTTTCGGTTTAAGGAAGTTGCCTAAGAATAGAGGAGGATTCAGTTTAGACAACTAAGTCGTTTGATTTTTAGTTCATCAAAATAATGACGTTTGGGTGAGGTTTAATTACTCTCTTTGAGAAACATGTTAACAGATTCTAGAAACCAAGAAGGGCTGTGGTGTTAACAGATAGCCTCATACTCGGAACTCCTCCTCTGTCACTTCCATCTAGTATCCACTTCCTGCCCCTTTGCTTGTCCTTTTGTAAGGACTCTGATGCATTCCAAATCCTGACTCCGTCCCTTTCACCTGTGAGTAGCTACAGCAGAGGGCAGGAGGAATAAAGCACTAAGGCCAGTGGGGAAGGATGACAATCTGAAAACCAGGTAATGGGCTTGAGGGATGGGTTTCCACAAACAGGAAACTATTCCAAGATGAGCCCTGTGCGCTCAGAGTGCTGTGACTTCTCAAAATGAGGATTGCACTTCAATTGAAATTTCAAAGCTGCTTTTCACAAAGACAAGATTTCAACCCAATCTTCCACAACTAGAGGAGAAGACGATATTGATTCGTATTTCTAGTGTGCAGTAGGCTCTGATAAATTGCATACATGAAACACATAAATCACATAAAATGCCCCTTTCAGAATTCCACCTAGAACAGAATGCGTCAGAATTCATGATGGGCTTGGCCCAGCCAGTCTTGTCTGGCATGGGAGGCAAAGCAGTGCCCCAGACCCAGGAGATGAAGACCAGCTTTCATATTCTTCCACATTGTGGGCTTTGGTCTGAAGACAACCAAAGAGACACCCAGTTGCTGAGGCACGTTTGGGATACTTCCACAAGCTTCTGCGTGGGTAGACCTCCACCCCACCCAGAGCAGAACAGCCATGCTTCTGGTGAGGTCCTGCGGGGCATCCATGAGAAGCAGAGCAGCTGTTACTGTCTGGGGGCCTCAGCGAGAGGCAGAGTTGCCATAGGAGTGGAGGGAAGAGCATGCCAAGGAAAGACCAGTCCTCACGGGGCAAGCTGACCAGAGGGCCTGATCTGTGCCTCTTGTGAGCAAGAATGACAAAGAGCATGATGACTTCCTGGAACTCACGGCACATCTCTGGCCAAGTAGCCAGTCTTCTCTGGACCAGAAAATAATTTCAGTGAATGACCTCAATGAAGAAATTCTTATTATTGGAATTCAGTATTTCTGTGAGCCATTCTAAGACCTGACATCATACAGCAAGTGGAAAATAATAATGTGCTCCATGTTTGACTTCTTACTCTGAAAAAATGTGACTCAAGAGCTCATCAACCCTTCAATTGGCCAATTTTACAAGCAAAGGATAAAGTTTATTTATTTTTAATGTACCTTACATTTAAAGAGTTTATTAGGTCAACAGCTCTTTTCCTGACACAAGAAGTGAAAATCCTTGTAGTGTGATGAGGCAAACAAAGGCTGCAGAGTCACACAAATTAGCTCACACCTTGGTTTGGCCACTTACAAGCCAGGAAACCTCGACTAGTTACTTGGCTTTTTTTGAACCTCAATCTTTTTATCTCTAAAACTGGGGAAATGATAGCCATCTTCTAAGTTTCAGGGGAAGACTAATGTAGAAGAGCCAGCGTTTAAATGCCTGATGCTGTGCCTGGTGAACTGCAGGTGAGCACTGTGCATACAGATCAGAGATAGAGAGAAGTGATGGCGCTTAGTGCTCACGGCCACATCACCGACAGGCAGATGCTTTTCCTTATCAGTGAGTTTTCCTCTGTGAGCCTGTGAATGTGAGGCACATAGTCATGTATCTGTCACACACACACACACACCCTGGCATGGAGAATGTCCTATAGTAGCACAGCCAGCTAATGAGAGGGCTGGCCACAGAGTGCCAAGTGTCATGAAGCCCAGTGCAGTACCCTTTCCAACATGTGCTATCTTCCCTGGACACTGTTTTTAGGATGACATGGGCAAGGCAGTCCACACACAAAACTCCCAGGGTTTATGCTCTGTAATTGGTAGCACATAGAAAAAGGACTGTGGCAGCACACGATTCTGATATGTTTGGGGACACAGAAATGCTGATGGAGCTTTGAATTTGTGTGACTCTGACTCTCCAGGGTGGACCTGGGTGGATCACGGCTGCAGGGCAGCCTCTCGGCTCTCATGGTTCACGGAAGCTCTGAAGGCCATGTGTCTCCCAGGGGTCCTGGTTCTGACTGTGTTGTCATCGCGGGTAAGAGAGGGGTTGAGTGGAGACCCACACCTGCTGAAAGCCCTTCCCTGTCCTCCCAGGCGTCTGACCCCATCCGCCTCTCAGGGCAGCGCTCCCACTCAGCTCCCTGCTGCTCAGAAGCAGGCTTTTTCAATTTTCCTGCACATTATAGAACCAGCTGCACCGTGGGGATGACTGAGGGAGGAGGTTGCCATAGCAACCTCTGGTAGTGGCAGGGCCGGCCCTGTGGTACTGCAGCGGGTTACAGTGCTGCAGGGGGTGCAGAAGGTCCTCACTGCCCTGCATATACCTCCAGAGAGCCTTCCTTCCAGGCTGGTGACACCAGCCCTGCCTTCTGGGCCAAGGGGTGAGCCCTCTGGAGGCCTTCCCACAAAATTGCTAATGAGACATGAAAATTAAACATTAGTGCAAGCCTCGTCCTCTAAGAGATTTCCCAATTATAAAGATTTCTTCTTTCCCTCCTCTCTGTTTCTCCTTCCTTCTTTTTTCCAGAAAATCATTCATTTTCTGCTCTTATAGCTTACGTACCAAAAATCATTTTAAAAGTGATTCTTTTCCTAAGAAACACACTTTTGGTGTTAGATAAGTGAAGTTTCCATTAAAAGGCACTCTGGAATAGTCACATTTTAAAACAATTGTCCTAAAAATCAGATTCAAAGTTGCTTTCCATTAAATAAAGATAGATGTTGTTAATATTTACACTTTCCACAGTCAGCAACCTCCATAGCACGTTTTTATTTGGAACAGTTTTCCGTACACGTATTAATGGAGACTGGCTAATGTAACGAAGGTAGTGTGTAGACAATGACCCGAATCTGTACATTTCACTAACGAGCATGTCTACACTTCAATCACCAAACTGCTTTTGCATACGGACTCCACGCAGCGCCCTGGGAGGGAGCAGGCATCGCAGACAGAGCAGTGTGCAACATGAGACCTGCTCTCCAGAACAGCTGGGGACTCACCCCAGGGCCCCTCAGCCCCCTGGGGGTCAGGGTCATTCTTTCAGCATCTGTCATTCACTGATTTCAACTTCCTACCAATCTTTCTTTTGACAGTACTGCCTCCTCCCCGGGGAAATTGCAATACCTTTGAGGACAAGGACGCTTGTCTTAACTTGATTCGGGAAAACCTGACACGGTCACACCGCACCTCCAGGGATGGGAGGAAACAAGAGCGTATACATTTCAGACGCTGAGATTATTGTGACCAAGGCAGAGGGCCTCGGGACAGTGCACATACGCTGCGTGTCTCCAGGGGGCGCTGCAGTTTCTCCTCCCATCAACGCCAGCACCCTGTTGTCAGTTTGCCCCAGGTCTGGAGTAGAGGGACCTATACTTGCACGTCCCTTTCTCTCCCTCCAGTGGCTTGTCCGTGGGGATGAGGGGGCCTTCCTTTCGCTGCTTTTGCTCTGCCTTCTGTGAACAGCCCTCCCTCTCCCACTCCTTGGACTGCCTGGTCATCTGCCGCATGCATCTGTGGTGCCCTCTCATTCCTTACCTCTTCACAAGGTCCCATTGTCCCACCTCTGCCTTTCTCCCTCCTCATTTTAAGTGATCTTTCTTATGTAAAAATAAACAAAGATCTCCCCGTTGTGCTTCACATCTTGGTTCACTCCAGTTCCTTCCATTTGACCCCATCGGTCCTTCTCCCCCAGTCTGGGGACCCCAATCTGCCCCTCCTGGATGCTTACCCTGGCTGCTCCTTCCCACAGATATTTCCTTTCTTACTCTTTAGTCTGCATCCGGTGCAATGTTCCCACAAGCACATCCTACCAGACGCACTATGGAGTGCTGCCAGTTAAACCCATTGACTCTTGAGTGACCACCAGGATTCAAGCCCAGCTTTGCCACTCCCTGCCTTGGGCACGTTGCTGAGCATCTCTGTGCCTGTTTCCTCTGTGAGATGGGATGACGGTAGCAGCATCCAGCACACGGGGTTGTTGTGAAGAGTGGGTGGGCAGTTGGAATGTTGACTGCTGCATTAGAGGCCTGCAACCATCATTGGCTCTTACTCTGTGATGGTCTAGACCACCGAGTGCCTTGGACAGTAAGCACTCAGTAAGAGTTGCTCCTCTTCTCAACCATCCCTGCAGAGCTCTCGGGCATGCTCTGCCACAGTGAAATTTAACTGGGCTCTATGCAATCACCTTCCTCCACATAATCGGGGAAAGAAGGTCAACACCTCAGGAGATGTAGGCTCTCTGCAACCTAGTCTAGCTTTAAAACAGAGAGAGCTGGAATCACGTTACTCTAGTTCTTGGCTCCCAACAAGGATGCCGGTGCTGGTGGGCATATTGGTCCTGTTTTGTGGATTTCAAGGCTGAGATCAGCTAAGGAAGGTGTCTGAGCGGCGTGCTGAGTGGATGGCAGGGCTCCAGTTCAAGCCCAGCCCCAGCTCACTGGGCGCCTATGCTCCTTCACTGCCCCTTTGCTCCTCTGCCTCCAAGTGGGACCCTGGCAGGGGTGGGAAGGGCCACTCCCAGGGAGGGCAGTGTCCACCTTGGCCTGCAGCTCCTTGAAGCAGAGCAGGTCCTGACACAAAGACACTCATAACCTAGATCGCACGCAGCAAGCAGCCTAGCTGACGCCCACACAGAAAGTGTCCTCAGTCCCTGCGTCCCCATGAGAGTGGCTGGTAGGGCAGCGCCCTGGGGCCCACACAACAATAACAGCAAAACGCAGCTCGCCAGCTTAGGCTGGAAAGAAAGCTAGAGCTTAAATGGAGGAAAAGCTCTCTCTCGTTCTCTGGGACACAGCTCAACGGCAACCCCAGCTACTGAAATCCAGCTGAGAACGAGGGAGGACATTTAGGACAGGCCACACTCAAGGCCACGTGTGCACACACTAGGACATCTACACCAGCTCTGTGACTCTTGGCCCCTGCTTTGCTAATCAGAAAACTGAGAAGCTCAACCACCGCTCAGTGAACCGGCTGCCGGGAAGAAAACATCCACCTCCTGCCTCCACCTGGGCCACAAGACCCTGAGCCCAGTGTGAAGAGTGGCACCAGCGCTGGCTCCGTCGCCGCTCCGGCCTGTCCTCCAGGAGCCTGCGTTTAGATGAACAGCACACACGGAAGGCAGCATCATGCTCCGGGTGCTAAGCCGGAGGTCAGGCTGGGACACGCAGGCAGGAAGAGAAGGGCCAGTTCTCAGGAGGGCGTGGCCGGGGGGACTCACTGTGAGGAGGTTCCTCCTTACATGGGCGGAGACCCCACGGGCAGGTACAGAGAGATGGCACAGGGATCCACGTGAAGTTCAGGGGGCTGGAGTGTGCGGGAGGGAAAGCAAGACGACAGAGGGCGTGTTTGAGAGTGGAGACTCCTGTGTGGGTGAGACGTGGCTCCAGGAAACAGAGCAGACTGTGTGGAGACTCAGGTGAGAACGGCGGGCCCTGGAGGCCCGGGCCTGCCTCTCCTGCTGGGAGCTTCTCTCTCCACACTTTGGTGAGAGGCCCATCACCTGGAGGGAGGGAGGAGTCTCCTGGAATCCCCTAAAGCAGTGTCCGGGTTTCCCAGAGAGATGGACCCTCACTACCCCCCTGGGCTTTCCCATGCTGTGGACAAACCCTGAGATCTTGGCCTTGGGGCCTTCAGGTGGTCACTAGCAGGTGCCGGTCCAGCCCGCCATTGTGATTCCCACACTTCTTACTCGTCACCCAACTTCTTCTTGATTGCCCCCCTTGTTGGAGGGCTCAGCACTCCCAGGAACGCCTGTGCTTTCCTCGGTCAGTGCTACCATGAGAAAGCTCTTCCTGAATGTAGGTCCCTGGGCCCTTAGGAATGTTCAGAGCCAGATGTCCCTCCTCCTCCTGGAAGCCTTCTGCATATTTTAGGGCCCTGGCTGTTTCCTGGAGTCTTCTCTTCTCCAAGCTAAAATCTCAAATGCTTGATGTATTATTTCTCAAGTGGCATGGTTCAAATCCTTTTAGCCTTGGTCACCCTCAGCATGTAATGGAATATACAGTTTCTGTCCCTCTAGAAGTCAGGCACAGACAGGACATCCAGGAACCAGGCATCTATTCTGCCGCTGGAGTCCTACCACCCGGCCGTGTGAGGGAAACCTGTCGGAATGAGTCACAGCACCTTGGGACGGTCTTGTCTTACTTCAGTCTTTCGTATCTCTTTGGTTTATCACAGTTTGCTTTTCGTCTTCTTTTTCGAAGCATCTCTTTCTTTTTCTGTTTGGTCCATTTCTCCTAACTTGCTCTTTAAACCAAGTGCAGGTGGGAGAGAACCTGCACTTCTCCAGCAGGTGCCCAGTGGGGACTGAGTGGCATCCTTTGCTCGTCTCAATGGCCATGGGAAAAAGTGGATGTCGCCACCACGGTGTTCCCACGGCAAACCGAGCTGGCAAACAGCACGTCCCAAACTTAGTTCTCCAAAGTGATTGATCTCCAGTGAAGGCTTCTGATAGGGTTGTGCGCCATTGGAGGAAAGGTCACTGTCTTTTTCTCCAAGAGGTTGGAGGGGATGGGGCCCGAGGGCAGGCTTGGGCATTATTGGGGCTCCACCACAGGACACATCTGGGTGTGCTGCCATGCACAGGGGAGACGGCATGTCCGTGCAGCCTCCCGGGCTCCTGCCCAGATCATCCAGTCAGGCGAGCACCCTCTGGATGCTCAAGTCTCTGAAAATTACTGGGTCATTTGTAAGGCGCCCGTAGCAGCTCCTCCTACACTCCGCCTCTCCTCTCCCTTCCTCTCATCTCCTTCCCCTCCTGCCCACCTCGCTCAGCTCGCTCCTTCCTGACTTTCCCCTGGAACACTCCAGCTGATTCTGTTCTTTTCCTCAGTGGAACACACTTTGCTGATTCCAGAACAGGCATATGGGATCAACACATCCAAACTGTGTTAGTTGTCAATGCTCTGATGCCCCTCTGCTCTTTTGTCCGCCCTCCTCATAATCAGAGGGAAATCATGACAGCCACTGATTGTTAGAAGCCGCTTATGGCCGTGGCCTTGATACGGAAGTGCAAAGAAATTTTATTTCGCTTTCCTACTATCATCTCCTTCATTCTCCTCGTTTTATATGACATTAAGAAGTCCTTATCAATAAATAAAAATTGCAAACAGAGGAACAAATGAACTCTTATGTCTTTAAAAACAAATGAATCTGCCTGACATGAGGGATAGACCATACGATAGGTTCATAGAGTAGGAATTATTGATAATAACGGGACATTTTAAAAGAATCTAGTCGAGTAAAAAAGCACCAGAGGAGGAGAGATTTTTTTCCTAACCTCAGCTTGTCACTCCTTGTGTGACCTTAAACAATATACTTCACCTATTTGGATCTGTCTCCTCGCCTGTAAAACAAGGATATTTGATTAATCTATTTCTAAAATCTTTTGTAAAACTAAGTGTCTATGAAATCAATTATAAACCTGGCAAGATAGCAAGATGTGAAACAGGAAATTCCACAGGAGGAATTCCATAGGAAGGGAGAACATGCTAGAGCTCCATCTTTTTTAAATGAGAGACTAAAAGAGGAGAACATAAACTGAAAAAATATTTAAAAACCAGATGGTTATAAACAAGAGGATAGAACAGGAGGCAGGATTAGGGACAGGAAGAGAGAAGGTATCAAGTGTGGAAATTACAGAGAATTCCAGGGTTACACAGGCAGCAGGGGGAGCATGGAATCTGTTTTAATTTCTCCTGTTTAGAATAAAAATCCTTTCTCCATGAAACAAGATAGAGGCTTCAAAAAGTAGAAGATCCACAAACACGACAAACATAGAAAAAACAGACAGGAGAAACAAAAATAAAAAGAACATTAAAAATAGGAACAAAATCTAGCCAAAAGGGAGAAATGTGTGGCCGCCCTCCCCTCTGTGACTCTAGAATCTTCCTTTTCTTCTGTCCTAGGGGACTTGCTTCTCCTTATGCTCACTGCAGTCTACAAGCTTTAGGTAACTGAACTGCCTTTAAATCGTATAAACCTCCTTCTTTATTTAACTTAAAAGTAGTTTGAAACCATCTGTGGACAGAGAAATGGAACTGATGTCCCTGAGTCACCATGGCTTTTACAGCCTCCAAGTCACCAACCATGTGGACCCACGAAAGTCTGTGTCTGACCCAACAGGCGACTCTGGGCCTCACGTCCTCAGACTTGAAAAAGCACTGCATGAGCTGTATTGATTCCGTAGCAGCTCACTTTTCCGTGTCTGCCCTTCGGAATTTGGGGCATGGGCTGTGCATGCACACCTGTGAGGAGTGGTAGCGTAGTCGTAGGAGTAGTCACCATGGTTGTGTAGATCGTCCGTGTCTATCTCAGGCGCAATCCAGTTGGTTCCTGGTGATGAGAAAATTGGCGTTTCCAGCCAGCACCTCTGCAAAGAATCCCCACCCCAACCCATCCCACCCTAGTCAGTAAACTTCAGCAAGGACCAACTCATCCTTCCATGTGTGCTGCTTACCACTAAAGGCCAATTGGATATGGTCACAAATGATTTCTCATTCTTAGAGGCAAGGAAAGTCTGTGAAAACATTACTAGTAAAGTAGAGGTGCTCATTCTTGCACATCTCAACCCTATCCCCATGGCCAGAAAGACACTCCCTGCGACAACACGCATATGAGCCTTAAAAACCTGTTTTCACTACATATAAATGATGGTAACTGCCCAAGAGCTCAGGTTAACCAGCTAAAGGTGAGTACTTCCTTTCTGGCTCCAGTCCTCAGCGCCCAAGCCCCATGTGAGGTCCCTGCATGCCACAGCTGAAGCCCCACCTGCATCGTGAGAGTCTCGGTGAATGCGGACAGGCCCCCGAGTGTGACGTGCCACCTTGTGAGGACAGGAGGTTAGAATGGGGGTTTCTGTTGCCTTGAGTCAGCTGCACCAGTCAACTTTTGTATTTTTTTTTTTGCATGGGTCCTCCGAGTCCAATTCCAATTCTGACTCCGGCTGCCCCAGCCTCTTGTCTAGCCGCTCCACTGCTGCTGGACGTGCATGTGCTCTGGCAGCAGTTTCCCATGGACACATCCCGTTAAATGAATGGGACGTCAGGATGTGCTAGGTACGTTCGGCCGCACTGGACAGGAGCCTATTCCTGGACATACCTGGGACACCATTCAGCAGGCAGCAGTTCAGTGTGGCGACGAGGGGTCTGTGTTAGGCTCCCACTCCCGGACAACGAGGCAGCATGATCTACACAGATGACTTACACGTTAAGATGTATAGACTGCATGTTTGAAAAAAATTAAAAATTGCATGCAGCATGAACAGCAGAGCTGCTGTGACAGCCCCCTCCCCCGGGTGCTCCTCCAACAGCCAAACTTGCAACTTGAGTGTCCTGTGGAAAATGGACCCAGGAGCAAGGCCAGACCCAGCCTCAGCTCCATTTGGCGCCACTAACCCAGAGCCCTTATCATCCAGCATTACACCCTCCAAGGCCATCCTGGGGGCCTGGGGCAGGGGGAGGGTGGGGAGGCGGTTCACGTGGCACATGTTAGAGTTAGAGGTGACCCAAGGCTGATGGCAGGTATGCAAGCCTCTAAACCAGAAGTTAAGCCTGCTGGTAAGCACCCTGTTTATCAATGGTTGACACTAAGTGCACCATGCCAGTGGACTTTGGAATGCAGTGTGCTCTGGCCAGTACGATCACTGGGCCTCACGGAACTGATAAAGCTCCTCCACCCACCAGGTCGCTGCCTCTTTCCACCTGCTGCTCCAAGCCACACAGTTCCCTGGGTGTTCCATCAGCCCAGGGTTCCCAATGACCAGAACTGTGAGTCTTGTCTGCACTGTGACCCCCACTTTCTTAGTGACCTGAGGCCTGACCTATTCCAAAATGTTATCTGAATCATCAGAATGAAATTTGTTTAAAAATCACATTAAGCGTACTTTTAAAATTCTTTTTCACTTGTTTAGTTTTTGAGTGTAATTTAAAAAGAAAAATGCTTGCAACCAAAGAAAAAGATGTTTTTGTTTACACGTTACATACATCAGAAAGCAAGTCTTCCACCTAAATTCTACTTTTATTAACAGGTCGACTTTGCATTTTGAAATGCGTAGGTTTTCATAGTACTAGAATGTCCTAAACATCATGTGTAAAAGCCCCTCACTCGACTCCCAAGGGATGAAGGAGAATGGGAGAAACTCTTCCAGGAGGGGTGGGAGCTTGGGGGCTTGGGAAGGGGGAGGCCCCCAGCCAGCTCGCTCTGTAGGCCATGGTGCAGAGTAGGTGGGATAACAAGGGAGACGGGACCCCTGCCCCGCCCCCAAGCCCCCGCCTCACAAACCCTGCCGTGGCATTACAGGGCTTTATTCCCAGGACCTCTAGCGTGTCTGCGGAACTCCTGGGCAACCTGCCCTCTCTCAGGGGAGGCGGGAAGAGGGAGGAGGTTGAGCAGAGGGCCGGGCGGTGAGGGCTGAGGCTCTGGGGGCCTCCGGGAGGCTCCACAGATGAGAGGACAGTAAGGGGGCCTGGAGAGCGCCACAGCCCGGGGGGACCCTCTGAGGTTGGTCAGAGCGGGAGAAGCTCAGAGTACGGATGCTTAATTCTGAATTTCAAAAAAAGAGAAAATTATTGACTGTCTTACAAATTAGAAAACAATTTACAGGATTTTGTCTTTCCTTGAGTTCCAGGTAACATATTTAAGAAATTGGGCAGAAGTGATGTATATTGCTTTTAAGTGACCTGGGTTCTTTCTGTTTGGGGAGAAAATTGCACAAGTATAGCGTAAGAATCAGTACATATTGTTTTTCCATTTAAAAATATCTTTATTTTGCACTTCTCTGCATTTCTTTATTGTTTGCTGTGTATATGACAAAAAAAATCAAAGTAAAGAAATGTATTTTTAGAACCATATATCTTTAGGCAAAAAAAAAATGGTTTTGAATTGAACTTTTTATATAAATGGAGCAAAGGCTTTTATATATGTGGCCCGAATCATTACAATTTACAAATTCATTTTGCTACTATAGACAAGGCCTAATTTTACATTTTCATGATTTCTTTTAAAATTGAAGACATTAAGAAAAAAATTATATATTTTCATATTTTGTGTTTTACTTATTAAGTTCCCTTGATAGAGTTCCATGAAGGAAAGGAACAAAAAACACTACAAAGGAGGTCTCCGTGACACTCTTCAGAGAACTCCAAGTATCAGTCTGACATTTATATTATTATTCCAAATGCTCAGTGAGTATTTCTCTGTACATTTTAGCTACTATGCTCAGAATCAGGCGTGTCTGAAAGTCAGCTGGGTTAGGGCAGCCACGTGGACAATCCCAGACAGAGTTCACGCCCCCAGCAGTGCCATCAGCCTTCGTTTAGACCATGTTCACAAACAAGTCCTCGACTCTGTCGAGATGAGGAGCCACGAGCCTCTTCGCAACGTTTTCCTAGGCGTTGACCTTGGGGGAGAGGGACACACTTCCCTAGCTCAGCCTGACCCTTGGGGGTGCCCAGGCCGGACCAGTGAGGTGCGGAGAGAGCGGCTCCCGGGTCCGTGCGCTCCCGGGCAGGCCGCCCCTCAGCCTTCGGTGCAGACAGGCTGACTCGGGTTACCCACCTCGGCTCCAGCAAGGGAACATCGGCAGCGCGTTCCGGTCCCTAAGAAAAACTACCTGTTTGTGGACTCTGTCTTGGACTCCTCCTCAAAGAGTTTACTGACCTCCTGCTAAAGGGGCTGCTGCAACATAGCTTCATCTATTTCAATCCCTGATGTATAGTAAAATGTACTTCAACGTGTCCATTCATTTAACTAGAGGGCACTCCAATCAAGAAGAAAATCATATCTCAAATATCTTACTTAATGTAACTATTTATCAAATTCTCATATTTATTTTCAAAAGAGAGAGAGAGGGGATGCTAGAACATGGAGGAAGCACTTTAAAGACATTCTTGTAAATAATGAAGCAACAGTACAGCGCTGGTCAGTAGATTTACCTGTTTGCATTTCTGCTACCCTGGTCCAGGACTGTGGTTTTGTAAATGGGAGGAAACACAGTAATAGGTGACGTGCTTTGCTGGAGGACAAACCAGAGGCAAACTTGAGAAGCAGGTTGGCCTCTCGTCAAGTTTTGTGACATACGCCTACGCAAAATCACAGGATGTGCATGATTATGTCATTTCATGCATAGATATTAAGTTCTTTTTTGATGGTTTATTTCTTATGACCTCTATGTAGGTGTGATCGGTGATGATTCCTCATAGGTCCAAACAGAACATTTCTTTTGGTGGTGAATAAGAGAAAGCCAGGAGCACAGAAGGCATTCTGGGAGTTTCAGGCCCAGAGACCTCTTTTATGTCTTAGATCTGCAAGAGCAACAGATGCCTAGCTTGTTCCCACTTGAGAAGGGCTAGTTCCACGAAATCAGAAATCCAAAAATTCGTGAGTGGTCCTGATTTTTTTTGTTTAGATTTTGCCTAGATTCTGCACATCGTAAACACTGCTTAAGACATTTTATTATGATTTTCCATCACCATTCTTAAATGTCCATACAAGACCAATTTTTCCAGCCAGATAATAACATGTGTTACCCAAAATTAGTTTCTCTTGATATTACTTGAATCCCAAGGCAAATGCAAGATCGCAAATAAGGAAGGGAATCAGAAGTATTTTTGTCTCGAATATATCCGTGAGGCAGCGTGTGTAGATCCAAGATGATCTATTCATGGTTTGCTTTCTCAGTGTTTTTACTAATAGCACCTTTGGTGTGGAAGAGAGAAAAAAAAATGTCTAAAGCAAGGGTTTTACTTAACACCACTTTGCATCCCTAAAATAGACTTGGTGCTGTTTTCCCTGAGTACTGCCAGGAAATGGGAAGGACCGTTCAGTTGGGGGTTCTTCCCTGTGGCCGCTCCAGAACTTAGTGCTTAGAACCTGTGCCTGCCTTAGACGGAGTTTCCATGGAAACCCAGTCAATCTCTTCTGCCATTTCAAAACCCAAACTGTGCAGCACATGCTACTGTCTGATTTTATCCATGGGGGATTTTGATTATCCCACATTGGCCTCCCTTCATGGAAAAGATGTGCTCTTAGATGGGTAGATGCAAATCGAATTTTTGCAAATTGATTTTACGTGCCCCATTATCAAGGGTCCTGGAGCTGGCTCCATCTGAGAAGCAAAGACCCCTTTCATTAGATAAATAATCACTTTTCATTCACTGACTTCAGAAAATTGTAGTTTTGAATGTTGATATTTCTTAAGGCTAGGAAATTTGTATGTAAATCTAAGAGTTTAAAAAAGCCTTCAAGTCTTAAACAGTAACATAAAAATGAATCCCAGAGGTGGTGGAAATAAGAATAGTTGAGAAACCCTTCTGGGCTGCCTTCTGTGGTCCGGAAGCACCACCTAAAGATGAACAAACCAAATTACCACCCTTGAAAAAACCAGGAGCTGCTGATTTCAGGGGGAAGCTAACAAGGAAATGCAGTGGGGACCTCTGAGCACACACTGATGCCCTGTGCAGAGCCGAAGAACTGAGGATGCAGACAGCGGTTGGTCCTGGGCACTTCGCTCAGCATCAACCGAGCGCAGGGACGAGAGAAGGGAAGAGAACCCCCTGAGACAAGCACAAAGCAAGCCCTTTGAGGATCTCAACTTATTTTCATCCTCATCACGTAGATGGGCAGGGGGCCTTAGCCCCAGACGAGGCAGATGAATCTCTACAGGTTTAACCATGTCCCCAGATTCACATAACCAGCAGTGGCAGACCTGGGATTTGACGCCACCTGCCTAACTTGAAACCCTGAAAATAAAAACAAATGTTTTAAGAAACAAAGACTGGGGGCTGGCCCACTGGCGTAGCATTTAAGTTTGCACACTCTGCTTCAGCGGCCCAGAGTTTGCAGGTTCGGATCCTGGGCGCAGACCTACGCCACTCATTAAGCCGTGCTGTGACGGCCCCCCATGTAAAGTAGAGGAAGATGGGCATGGATGTTAGTCCAGGGCCAATCTTCCTCAGCAAGGAGAGGAAGATTGGCAAAGGATGTTAGCTAAGGGCTAGTCTTCCTCACAAAAAAAAAAAAAAAAGAAAGACCTCTTTCTGGGAATGTCTTCTTCTTTCCCAACACAGTAAAAGCTCCGAAAATGAGCCAAATCAGTATTTTGTTTGTTTGTTTTCATGGTGATAAAGGACATTTTAAACACCTCTTTTTTTTATCATATGATACATTTGTAAATGGCTTAAACACACAAAAAATACTCCTAAAATTTCTCTCTCTTTTTTTTATAATTAGTAAGTTCTGATTTTCATTTGCTTTATTTTGTTTATGATGCCTCACTTTAAATTTGAACAGAATATGCCAACCTCCTCCTGCCCCTACCAAAAAAGACATGAAAAAATTTCTACTCGTGTTAAAATGAATAAATTTTAAATAAATTTGCACTAAGTTTAAATTAGGAAAAGTTTAGGAATTTTTTATTTTGAGCAAAAAGCAAGGCCAAGTGTATCTTATTGGGTGGTAGAGAACATTTCTATATCTTGATACATTTTCAAACAGACACTTGCATGAAAATTAGCTTCTTAGATAGAAAGATTTGTGTTGCTTTCAAGTTTCCCCCCAGTGGGAGTGTTCTGGGGTCAGGGTCTATCCACATGAGGTGTCCTTTGGGAAGTCAGCTATTTCAGTTCAGTCATTTAAGTCATTATTTAGAAAATAATTACTTAGCAATTGACAGAATAGTCTTGTGATCAAACTTTAAGTGTACATAACAGCTGTTACTTTAACAAAAATCAAGTTAATAATCCGATTTGGGGTTGTTATTCTTGATAGATACGTATATAGATAGATCCATCGATCAATAGATATAGATAGATGGATAGGTAGATGATAGAAAATTGATTGATAGATATTTAAAACATCTCATTGCCTCGAACTCCTATTTTAAAAACCCTTATTCCACACATCAAGTGTTTCTCTAATCCCTTCTCACTCACTGTTTAATTCTCCGACAGCACAGGCTATAAATTAAAGTTTAACCTTTAAGATGATATGGCAAATATCAATTTCTATACCCGAGAACTAGAATTATGTTCCCTTGCTCAAAACTAAAGGAGAATTAGACAATTTCTAAATGCCAAAAGTTTTTACACATCCAAGCGTCCAAGTACAGCATCCACACACGGGAGCTTCCTTAGTGTCACGTCCTTCCATTTCGCGCCTGACTCTCATCTGACCTTGAGCGAGTCCATCTCTAAGCAAGTCATTTGCCGGCCTGCTCTCAGCTTCCGACATCCAGGGTGGCTTTCTAAGCGGAAAGCAAATTGAAATCTCTTAGAAGCAGTATACATTTGTTACATATTTAAAATTTGTGACTTTTTGTCCTTACCAGGAACTCGGTGCTCATCGAGTAGGGTGGGCACAGGGCATGATCCGAGCATCACTACCAGGTGGTGATATTGCTTACCGCATCACTACATCCTCATCATTGTTTGAGAGTTACAAATTTAATGGAAAGAAAGAAGAATTTTTTCTTAACTTTTGTCCTTAATTTTGACATTCCTGCTGGTACAAATGCAACTGAAGTAACTTTAAGTGAAGCTGTCTTTGCAGGATGACCTGATTATTCTTGAGATGGCGTACTTAAGAAGTTACGTGGAGGGCAATAATTACAAAACCCTTTTTAAAAAACGTTGTCTCCATTGGAGCAATGGCAGTGAGGTGGTCAAGCCCCTGGGTGAAGCTGCCCGGACAGGTTCAAGCAAGGCAGCAGAGGTGCCATGAACTAATCTAAGCATCTCAGCTGACTTGACCTAGTGGGTCAAGAGAGATCTGTGCTCTACTCAACTCACTTAAAGTAACCAGGATTTTAAGAGACATCAGAGCCACCTGAGAGCTCAGTGATGGTCTGAAGGATCGCTGACCTCTTCCCACAGCCCAGGTGCAGTTGCTGCTGCACCAGAATCTGGGGTTGACCAGTTGCCAGGCTGTGAGGTGTGAGTTGAATGGGAGCCCAGTATAGTGCAAGTGTTTGGAGTTTAGACAAAGACCCATCTCTCAGACCACTGTGTGTACCTTTCATGTGAAAATCTTGCTTCCTCTATGGATGGTGTAACCACAAGCCTTGCTGTACCTGGGCTTGACGGGACTAGAGGGAACAAAAAGGGAAAGACACAGGAGACATTTGGGGGCAATAGAGACTCTGGAGTAAACACTTAGGGACCAAGGAAGCTCCAGAGACTGTTGAATCCTAGGCAGTTTCTGAAATCCATGATCCTTCTGGAAAGTGTCCTTGTGCTTGGAAGGGAGAAGGCAGTCAAGGTGGTGTCTGGTGGCGGTGATTAACGGGCATTTCCACACACCCCAATGGGAGCTTCTTCTCCATGTCACCCCTTTCACGTGGGAGGTTAAGCATTAAATAGAGTTTGCTTTCTGGATAAATAGGAAGGTTAATTGTTTAGGGAATTTTGTTTCTTTCAAGTAAATTGCCCCATTTGCATTTTTGGTTGTAGGTGCCCGACTCCTGGCTGTGATGGCTCTGGGCACATTACTGGCAACTACGCTTCTCATCGAAGGTACGTGGAGGTGCTTATTCTTCTCTTCATTCTTCTCGTTTACCATCCATCCTGCATGGGAATATTGCAAAGGGCATGCTTTGACTCCAATGGTAAATTCAGGGTCTAGAGACTCATAGACCACAAAGCACACTGTCCTCATCGGCCTTACTTAGGAAGCTCTAGGACCACAGGCTCCTCTTTGCCATCGCATTTGTCATGCAACTGGCTCCACTGCAAGAAACATTGGTAAAGTCATCCGGTAGTACGTCTTTCTAAATTGGAAGAGTGCAGGAGAAAGAACCCTTGTGGGTACACGACAGGACCCCTGAGAACAGTCATTGAGAGGCAAGCATCCCAACACTGCTGAGAGTTGATCTCTTAAATATTGAGATTTGAGCCACAAAACTGTGCAGTTATTATAAGCAGAGATCAGCAGAGCTGATCACACAGAAATGCTTACCCTTGCAAACTCGAGGCACCGTCACTCCCAGAGAGAAGGGAGTATCTAAAACGCAGCATGGATGGGGCCAGCCTGGTGGGACAGCAGTTAAGTTCACGTGCTCCGCTTTGGCGGCCCAGGCTACGCAGGTTCGGAGCCGCGGCACAGACAGACTTGCTGCTTGTCGGGCCACGCTGTGGCAGCATCCCATATAAAGTAGAGGAAGATGGCACGGATGTTAGCCCAGGGCTGGTCTTCCTCACAAAAAAAATAATAAATAAATAATAAAATACAGCATGGAGATTCAGTCATGTGAGATAACAAAAATTCTGTACTAGCCGACATTCAGTAAATATTCTATGAAACTCTATTTTATGCCAGCCCCTCCCTATGTTAGAAGTAAATTGAAAGAACCTTATGGTATGATGTCTACACAGAGCTAAATCCGGACCCAGTGGTTAGGAGCAAGAATTTCTTGTCATGTTCAGTCAGAAACAATCAGCCAGTGCCAAGGTAAGGACCAGAACATGTCTGAGCTAAGACTCACCGGAGACGGAGTCTGCAGTGACGGGAAGCGGTGCTGCATCTAACAAATAAGCTAAGTTATCACAAAGTGGGCAGTCCGAAAGTAGAGGAGCCCTTCTGCTTAAACGCATCCCCCGCCAGAAGAAAGAGAGGGATGGAAAATTGGGACAGTTAGAGTGAGTGTCAGTGTCAGCAGCCTGTCCACCGCCCTCAGAGGAAAGGGGTTTGCACAGATACGGCAAAGTGGATCATGTGGGTCTACACCATGTGGCCACCCAAGTGACCAGACCCCAGTGGTCAGAGCAGAAGACACTCACAGCTGGTTGGCAGGGTTTGGGGTGGGGACAGAGCTCACACAAGGGTCATTTCCCCACTAAGATCCTACTCCAAGTCATGTGTTTCTGTGTTCACTTTCTGATTGTTTGGGGGCACCATTCAAACAGCACATGTCTGTAAAAAGCATTAATATGAAGGCCACAAGGAGGACCGAATTATGCGATCTATTGGAGGATTCTTCCTACTCGCTTGAAAAGGTCTCATCCTCTAGACCGTGGTTGTCCCCTGGGCACTGTGGACATTTGGGGTCAGATCATCCTTGGCTGTTGGACTGTGCCGTGCACTATAGGACGTGGAGCAGCATCCCTGGCTGCACCCACTGGTGCCCGTAGCACCACCACCCCATTCATGACAACCACAGAGGTCTCCAGACCTCGCCGAACGTTCCTGCAGCCAAGGCCCCAGACCACAAGGTCAGGAGAAGACTTGTGATGGTGATCTGGTTTGACCAGGCAGTCCAGAGCCAGCCAGGGAACTCTGAATGTAGAACAAGGGTAAGCACCTCCAGAAAGGATTCTCAGAGTAGGACCACTGCATTAGTGTAAATAAAATAAAATAAGAAACTCCAGGGGCCAGCACCACAACCTAGTGGTTAAGTTCAGCGCATTCCAGTTCATCAGCCCAGGTTCGGTTCTGGGGCACAGACCTTACCCCACTCGTTGGCGGCCGTGCTGTGGCGGTGATCCACACACAAAATAGAGGAAGATTGGCACAGATGTAGCTCAGGGCGAATCTTCCTCAGAAAAAAAATAAAAGTAAAAAAAAAAACTGCAGTTAAATATAAAAAGTCAAGCATGTTCTATGCTACTCTTCATTTAAATTTATCTCGGAAAATAGATGTCTTAGTCCTACATGACCAGAACTTCCAGAATTTAATAATGTTTGCACAACGAAAAGTGAATATTTACTAGTCATTTCATGTCCAAATGTCTGTTTTTCTACTGAATTTTTTTTGGCTTGGCATCATGTAAATTTATTCATAATGTAGTTTAAACGTTTTTATTTATTTAACTTGTATTTTAGAGTGGTGGATATTAATATAGCATAAACCTGTGAGTGAAATATGATTTAAGTTTAGATTTAAGCTATGATCTATGCCTGGAGTAAATAATACAGGGTTAATGTATAGAGTTGGAAAGTCAATTTGATTTTGTTTTCAGCAAATCTGAGTACCACACACAGCCCTGTAGGGGGTTAACATGTTAAAAGTAGAGTACATCGTAATATTATTTATCCTAGTAATAACTTCCCTTGCATAAAAGTGTGGGTGGGATTGAACATTTTGTTAAGTAAAAGTCTTACGCTCAGTTAACAGTTCTTGTGTAAACTGGCCACTAACAAAAGACAGAAGCAAACTTCCCCGTCTGATTATTGATGGCTATAAGTACAGGTAGAGAAACTTCCTTCAGAGCTTAATCTTCTGTTGTCCGTCTCCCAGCAACATGAGACGATGTTACCTGTGTGCAAACTCTAGAGAAAACTTTACTTAGAGAGTGGTTCTTCAGACTTCTATTTAAATTGTACCACGATTCAAGTCAGTTATATGAGTTTGCAGTGTCTCATGCCCCTCCATGGGCTACAGCAAGAAGAGAAGCCAGAACAAGGACCCTCAAGACGTTAAGGGCCACAGACCTGCCTTGAGCAGCTGTGACACCTGTGAATCTCCCCCTCCCCCTCAGGCCACCTTTTGTCTCAGTCACAGGACGTTCACAACTCCCTAACGGAGCAGCCACAGAGCTGCCACAGCGTGGCACCGCTTCCTCCTGGGCACGGCCCTGGGAACTTAAGAAAGTGCGCTTTCGTCTGTGGTCTGCAGAGCTACGCTGGGGTAGCTTCACGTCTTTTTGCACCAGAGGAAACTGAGGCTCTGAGAGGCGACGTGGCGAGATGGGACTCAAGGTGATGTTGTCCACCTCTGGCGTCACCTCTCCTTGTGGACTGCGTGCCCGGAAGGCCCTTGAAGTTCATGCAGTCGGCTCCCTGTGGGACAGAAGGAGCCACCCAACCCCCCCTAGGTGGAGTCTGCTTTGTGCTGCTTCGGTTTTGGTTTTAATGGTGGTGTGGTTTTTCAGTCTCTACATCATCTCTGAAACTTTCCTAAATTCACTTTAATCAATAATTTTTGACTGACTATGATGTTCCATCAAAAGAACTCATCACCAAATGTTTTGCCCTCCCTTCTGGCCCCCATGAAGACAGAGACCTTGTTTGCCAGCCCACATAAAGGTGATCATAAAGTTCACAGTCATTGTCAGGCTGTATCTTGGTCTGGTCTTCAAACAGCAAAAATCCACGCCTTCAGCTTTCCCTCAAAGACCCCATTTCCAGGCATCTTTATAGTTTTCCTTGACCCTTCTCCAGGCTGGCTTTTTTCCTGCAATTTTCAGAGATGCTGGTGCAGCGACCTCTCAGCATGGTCTGACCACACAAGATTCCTAGGAGCCCCCTTGTTTTCTCTGACTCAATCATCCCACCTATAAACAGCAGGAGACCCAAAGGCCTGGAGTTGTTGCTCTAGCATAGAAGTAACGTCTACAGTTTTCACAAATGATTATGCTACATGAATCTGACTCCCACTGGACACCCTCCCAGTGTTACCGAGCAGCTGCAGCCATAGGGTTCCAGAACGTTCTCTACTAACATAGAACAGTATTCGTTGAGCACTTACTGTGGACCCAGAGCACTACTGATAATTTTACATATACAATCCCACTATCCTATGACAGTATTATTTTTATCCTAATTGCATATGAAGAAACAGGGCACAGAGACCCTCCGTGATCCACACTTCAAGTCCACATCTTGCTTTAAAAACAACGGGCAAAATGTGGGCCTGCAGGACCACGGGCAGAGGGTCTGACAGCATCTCTGTCTGCTCCTTGGTTCCAAAGTGCTTTGAGAAGTCAAAACAAGGGCCCAAAGGCCCTCCTGCTGAGAGGCGGACAAGTCCCCAGGTGCTGAGGGAGGCACCGAAGACAGGCCTGAGGAAGCCCGGACACCAGCAAGGAGTAAGTCCCCTGTCCAGGGCCTTGGGTCCTTGTCACAGAATCAGGACAAGTGACTCCTCAGCAGGGGAACTCCTGAGACCTTCTCAGCACAGCACTGGCCCACTCAACGGGCACCTGCTCTCACAGCCGCCACAGACCCCTCCCGCCAGGAGGTCACAAGGAAAAAGGCTTTTCTACGCTGAGGAGCAGCATTAAAAAAAGTGTTGTAGCAGCAGCAACAACAACTAAAATCAACGTATGTCTGACAAACGGTGACTAGTTCAGTTTGGTTGGAGTCTCGGGTGTAAGCATATACGAGTGGCTATAGATGAAACTTGGCTTTAGGGGTCCTGTTATGTTCATAAAGGGAATTGAGAGAAACTTAGTTCTCTAGGATCCAGGAAGTCACCCAAGTAACAGAGAGGCACGGCTGGCTGTCAGCACAGAGAACGTGCTGTTGAGAGATGAGAGGCCTCCGAGAGCGCACTTTGGGGCAACATCCACAAGATGACTGGGGGCAGCTAGATGGAAGCAGCCACGGGGAAGCAACAGGCAGGGCCTGTGTGAGGACAGCCTCGTTGGCAAAGAAGCAGGCGGGAAGGCCGGGCTGAATGTGAGGACAGAAGGGCAGAGGGCGTGCTCAAGATTCCTGGTGGACGGATGGGTGACTGGTGATGTCCTTATCTGAGATCAAGAAGCCCCCAGACAGAGTGCGTTGATTTCTGTTTAAACGTGTTAACTTTGAGATTCTTACAGCACATGCAGGTCAGCAGAGGAGGCAGGGCTGGAGGAGAAACGAGGGTATAGAGTGTCCAGTGCTGTTTGACTCACTGGAAGTTCAGCAGAGCGGAAAAAGAATCACACTTTTTAGGAACAACAGGTGGGTCCAAACACTAAGTGACTCACTCCCCTCGGAAGCCCTGAGCAGACACCCGAGGGAGGAATCGCTCCCCCACCTCTGAGCACCTGTCACCGGGCAGTCTGAGGTTCTTCAGAGTGAATTTCTACATTGCTCAAACCAGAAGGAGAGCGCAGGCTAAGTGACTTTGTTGGGTTCAAATCTGGACCCTAAAGAAGGAATGACAAATACAGACGAAAGGTGGAAGCAGAGGATCTAAAATCAGTGAGCACCGTCCCTGCAGCCACCCTGTTGGTCTGCTTGTGTTTGGTTTTTACATGAAGCCAACACTGTGACTTTATAAAGACTGTGTTCCGGTCTTCACCCTGTCACACGGATGAGGCATCTGAGGCTCTCCACGGCTGACAACGGGCAGGAGGGACGTTTCAATGTGCCCGTTGATACCACATCTCGTCAGCCTCTCTCACGCAGGGCCACCCCGGGGGAAATGCTGCCAGATCATAGTTCTGTAGAGAAGCTCCAAGTAGCACCAGTAGTGGAAAGCGGGTTTTCTTGCCCATCTTTTAAGCAGAAAACAAGAGTTTTAAGATGTTGATCAATGCTGAGGGGAGTTCTCAGCTGGTGGCGGGAAAGTTCTCTTGTTTCCATCAGGCATGGAGATCAGCCAGCAGTAAGTGGGATGAAGCCACCAGCCCAAGCACTCGAATGCTGCCAGTGAGAGCAGACCCCATGGTCCTGGACTGTGGGGACGTCAGTGCGGACGGGAGAACCGGGCCACCGCTGCACATGGGCTGGGATAGTGCTAAATGCTGGCGACAGCAGCCAGGTGGGTGGAAGGGCAGGGTAAGGACCCGGGAAGTGAGGCGCCTCGTCAAGAGCAGCACCCCCAGATCTACACGGGCTTCTCACAGGGCAGTGGGGCCAGCACCCCACACAGAGAGGACACTGCCTCTTCTAACCCACACACCAGCCTTCCAGAACTCTGGAAAAGCCGAGTGTGGAATTCCTAGCCCTACAGGAGGTATTCCAGGATTCTAGACCAGTCCCTGTGTTGAGGTCAAGGTTTCCAGATCGGTTACTGTCAGAGTCAGGTCGAGACCTAGGTTCGTTCTTGTTATTTGTTTTGTTTTGGTTTGTTCTGATTCATTTCCATCCCAGCCCAGGTCTCCCGAGGACCCAGAGCTGCCCCTCACTCCCAAGCCCAGGGCATGAAGGGGAGAAGGTGCAGAGCAGAGCAGAGGCGAGCCAGGCTTCCCGGATGTAGTCCTAGAGTTCGGCTTCTCTCCCCGATAACTGAATTCTTAGTCCCTGGAGAGGGAGGAACAGACAGGGGTCCTGGGGCAGGATGCGTAATTCCCCAGCACCCTTCCTTCATTCATTCACTTGTTAATTCAGTCAACATATATCTAGCTGCCACCTACTCTGTGTGAGGCGCTGGGCTGGGAACGAGGGAAACAAAGGTGGAGACACACACACAGAGTACCCGCTCCTGGAACCAGCACCTTCACGTGAGTCAGTGAAGGGATGATCCCCAACACAGCACGAGTATCGCCAGCAGAGGGCACCGGAGGACTCGCAGAAAGGGTCGTCAGAACAGCCTGTGGGGCAAACAAGGCTTCTGGAAGGATGCGCCACCTGAGCTGAGGTCCAGCGCATGGGAATGGGCAAGCAGACAGAGCACGGATGTCAGCAGCGCCAGGGACAGCAGGGCAGGGACTGGGAGGGACAGAAGCTGAGGAGGCGGGTGTGTGGGGCATGAGGAGCAGGTCGTGGACGGACACTGGTGGTTGGCCCGGCAGCGGGGAGCCTTGTGTGCAGAGGAGCCGGGTAAACGGGGGAAGTGTTGGCTCAGGCAGAGCAGGTGGCAGGTGAAAGTAAGGAATTTCCAGACCCAGGAATCACGGAAGCCGAGACGAGACACGGGCTCTGGAAGGAACCATCTCAGAGGCTGAAGATGGTCACACCACACAGGCTAAGAGCGTCCGCTGGCTTCAGTGTCACAGGGACGCTGGCAAGAGCAGTTTTTGTGGAAGAGAGATCTGCAGCCAGATCACAGGGGCGGCGGGGGAGGGGTCAGGAGGAAAAATGCAGACCCTGCTTTCCAAATTTTTATTGTAAAGGGAGGAGAGCAGTGAGGGTAGTAGGAGGGAGCGAATCGAGGCCCACCTCGTCTTCTCTGTTCTCCTGTAGGAGCAGCAGAGGGGGACAGGCCATGCAAGGGGAGGTGGGGCACGTGACAGTGGAGAGGGAGGGCCTGCGGGGGCTGGGGCCAGCTGGGGGCCGACACCTGTCAGCCCCAGTGCTCAGGCCCTGGGAGGCCTCGAGACCCCTGCACCCACACTCTGCCTGTGGGGTGCCACGTCCCCCCGCAGAGGGGCCAGGCCGCCCCACCAACTTGGGAAAATGCTAAGGAAAGAGGGCAGTGATGGAGTGACGGGGAATAGCCCTCCCTTTAGGAGTCAGGCCCTCTGCCTGAGAATCAGTGAGCTTAGAAAGAAGCCAGAACTGAGGAGAAAGACGTACCCAGGAGCTCAGGAAGCTGAGTCGTCGCCGCATTCTGCTGGGGACACAGCTGTGCGACCCCATCGGGTTCCATGACCCAGGGCATCTCAGTAAATGGTCTGGTTCCGGGTTCTTGCCTGATTTCTGATTCTTTGGTTCTTTGCAAAGAATCCCATTTATTCTACGTATCCTCATACATACATTCTCATATATGATAGCCCGTCGTTAGCCTGCTGTTGAACTGAAAAACACACATATGCATATGTTCTGGCTGGAAAATTTCCTTTAGATAAACGTGAGCCTCTATTTCCCAAAATTTCAAGGTTAAATAAAATAAGCACGTTCAACTTCCACTGCACCTTCCGCTGATTCACCGGAAGCCTGTGCGTCAGGTAGACAGGAACCGACCACCAGCGTATCGCTCCCTCCGGGTGTGGAAGGGCTCGGGAGCTGCCTGTGGGGAAACAGTCCCGGGAAAGAGCCCCGGGAGGTGCATGTCCTCCTCAGTGTCCGCCTTCTCTGTGCGTGCGCTCTTCCTCCCTCTCTCGACAGGGCATTCCCCAGCTCCTTTCTGGTGACTCCGCTGCCTCCATTTCTACTAGCTGGCCAGTTTCTCCGGCCCGCCCAGCCCTCGGTGCCCTTGCAGGGGGCTGAGGGTGTCTACAGGCTGAGAGAGCACATGGTGGGGAGGCCTCCCCCCGGGTGTTGTTTTCATGCCCAGGAAGCACCGGTTTCTGGAGAGAAGGGAGTCGCGCCCCATCCCTCATGAAGGAAGTTTGCAGAACCAACGGTGCGAGCGTTTCTGAAATCCCGTCTCTTCTCTAGCCTTTCAGGGTGCCCAAGAGCAAAGAAAAGTGGCATCAGAATAGCGCAGAGCAAAGAAGACAAGGAGGACCAGGAACCCATCAGGTGCGTGTGGCGCAGGGAGCCAGGCAGGGCGCCGGGGACACGCGCTCAGGTGACTCGAGGGAGCGGCCGTGTGGGAGCCGCAGGTCTGCGAGGCCTTTAGATGTCGGTCCGCTGCAAGCTCAAACCATTTACCCCAAAAACCAGAGCGTATCTGCTAATGGGCCAAAAGCATCTTCTAAATTACAGGTGATGTAATAAGCAAATAGCCATCCACCTGATGCTCTGAGTAACCAAAACACAGGAAACTTCCCTCTACCCCTGGGTGGAAAAAGCTGTTAATTTACTGGGAAAGGCAGATTCATGAAAGGATAAGAAGGTATTAACTATAACACCGAAAGTGAACATTTTGCTGACATTTTGGCTTATGAAAATCCTTTGACTATACTATGCTTTGCTCTAAGGCAGGACTGAGAACAAGAGGTACCCGGGCCTTGAACGTCAGCCCCCAGTTCACCCAGGCATTTGCCCAAACCAATGCCCAGTGAGCCTGGGTCTCAAAACTCCATAACATAAACCTGGTGCTATCTTCCTGAAATTTTAATCTCACTCTATGTCTTTGGAGAAAAATTTTGATTAAAACACAATGAAATTCATTAAAATAAAAATTTGTTTGCGGTTCTGGTTGTGTGTCCTCGGCCCTTTGTTGTAACCCGTGACAGAGAAATTTTGGAAGCACACGTTGAACTTCAGTTCCAGCAGATGATTTTTCCATTTATTCAAAAAAACGTACTGACAGTGTACTGCGTGCCAACTCCACCCCTGGAGCTTTTATTAAGTACTGTCTCTCCCGCTTAAACTCCTGTCTGGAGAGGTGGTGTGTGGTCCCCAGAAAACACAGCCAGACAGATATGTTCTCCAGCTCTAGCTCTCGAGACCACAGGTTTATAGAATAATCTTTAAAAATAGTTCTGCAATTTCCCATTGACTTTGCATTTTGCCACCATAAAAGCTGTGACTCTGTCCAAAAGTGGTGTCTTTTAAACAGACCCCTGCATCTCACTTGCTACAACAAACTAGATGTCCTTTTCCACGTGCTGGCGTCATTCATTCCTCACGGAGTGACAGAGTGTAGACATTCTGTCCCAGAAAAGCCACCTTTTGTCAGCTGTGGATCAAGTGTGTCCACGAGGCTGGAATATTCGTGGCCCCACTAGGTGGTGTCTTCTAGTGACTTTTTCTTTTGCTTGGGTAGAGCGAAGTGGTTTTCCGTCGTGCTGGTTATTCTGGCTTTGTTGTAGAGGCCAAGACAATAATAACACGCCTCATCTGTCTGCCACCCAGATGTCCCGTTCCGGGCTGTGACGGCCAGGGCCACATAACCGGGAAGTACGCCTCTCACCGCAGCGCGTCCGGGTGCCCCTTGGCGGCCAAGAGGCAGAAGGACGGGTACCTCAACGGCTCCCAGTTCTCCTGGAAGTCGGTCAAGACGGAGGGCATGTCGTGCCCCACGCCAGGGTGCGACGGGTCGGGGCACGTCAGCGGCAGCTTCCTGACGCACCGCAGGTGAGTGGCCGCCCGCCTGGCCCGCGGGGCAGCCCCTGCTCCCGCCTGCGGGGAAGACAACTGCAAACCACACCAACGACATTCTGAGGCCGGGAGGAGAGGAGAAAGCCTTACATTCGTTTTGAAAAGCACAGACTCATTCCACCACAGCCCCATATCAGCACAGCGGTTCTCAGACGTCCTTGAGCAGCACCCACAGTAAGAAATAGGGCTTCACTTTACACGCGCATGCACATCTGTAGGTTTAGTTCTCCATTTGGGCTGAATATTGCAGGCGGCCCCACTGGAGGAAAGACGGTGGTATTCGGCACAGGGGCCACATGTTGAATGCCTGGGCCAAAGATAGAGCAGGAAATTTCCAGAAGACCCAATCAACCCGTTATCTTTATTTGCCTAATTTAAAAAGAGACACGTGCAATTAGGTTGGCTTAGAAGAAGAGGCCGGTTCTGTCCACTCACGCGGTGCGTGGCAGGCTCACCATAGACGTGTTAGGATCGGTGGTGTAGACGAATCACAGAGGCCAATCGAGTTGATTGGGCTTGGTGCCCCAGCTCCGTGGAAGCTGGGCTGGGGAGGACGCGAGGGGCAAGCTCCGGCGTGGCACGCACGGGGAAGGGCCGCGCGCTGCGGGGGCATTTGGGGCTCTCCCTGTCCCCTTCTCTGTGGGGGTGCTTTCTGCACAAACTGCGCCCCAGGCGTCTTGCCTCGACCTGTAAAGCCGCCTCCAACACAGAAGGAATGGAAGTTGGTACGCGAACCGCGGGAATGATGGCGTGTTCAGGACTATGCGACAGGAGCCTCAACAGTTTTTAAGAAAGATTTTTTAAAATTATATGTAAAAGGAATTCCTGCTCAGGTAGGAAGCCCAAAGGAAACAGGCCTAAGGAGAAAAGGATGTCCCTTCCCTGCCCTGGTCTCTCAGCTTACTTCCCGAGGCAGGTGGTCCGGGGCTCGGCTCAGAGAGTGCCCTCGAGCAGAGAAGCACATGCGCCCCACGACACTCCTGCGCCCGGGCGCGTGGTTACCGCCAACCCCACCCGCACGCCGATGTTTCTTAGATATCTGCTCAGGACAGGGGCCCCTCCCTGAACCTGTAAGCCCCCGGCGCGGCAGGCTTTGGACAAATCTCCCCCCGCCCGCGCGAACTGCCTCCTCCTGCCCCGCTAAAGTGCTCCAGCGTGCGCACCGCCCCGCGTCCAGGTTCTAGATGTGCGCGCTGCCAGGAGCTCGGCGACAGACTTCCCGCCGTGGGCGTCTGCATGTCCTCAGGCAAGAGTGTCTTCAGGATACAGGCCTAGAAACAAAAACGCTAGTTTGTAAATTTTGACAGCTATGGCCGAAATGCCCTCCAAAAATTTCCTATTTTCTTAAATCTTTGGTTACCAATACAATTTTTAAAACCCTGCAGATATGACATAGGAATTAGAGTATACATGTTTTGCAAATCTGACACAGAAACAAGTTCCATTTCTCTGATCAAATATAAGTGCTTTAGGTTCCGTAACTCTTGATCCCAGGAGATGGGCGTTTGCTGGGGGAATTGCTGCACGTCCTGGACTCCGGGGCCTCTGCAGCGTCCTGGGTCCCAGCCTCAGGCAGCAGGGCAGGAGGTCTCACCTGGGACCAACTCTGTCCCCTCCCCAAATGCCACTGGGCCCTCACCCCACACCTCTGTCTGACATCCAGCTGCCGATACTGAGGCAATCTCATAAAGATGCCCAGCCTCTCTGGGTTTCTGGCCTCTTCCCTGTTTCTTTTCTCCAAAGGATACCTCTCACCGGGGGCTCAGGCAAGGAGAGGGCAGTTGGTCCAAATGGTGCCCTTGTCCTGACAGGCTGCACAGAATCCCGGGATGCAGGCCACATTCAGCGAGGACAGTCACAGCCGACAGACCAAGAATCTCTCCCTCCTAGAATCCCCATCGACTCGCTCTCTGGGCTGCAGACCACTCACCCAGAGCACTATGGGTCTGCCCTCCCCTCCTGTCGCCCCCAGAGATAAGGCTCCCCTTCCGGGGTCCCGGGTCCCTGGAGGAGCCTCAGAGGTCCATGGTGTGAGGAAATGACCACACCCACTCCAGCACCTGCCCCCCCAGCTGTGCTGAGAAGGACCCTGAGGCCTTGGTCTTGGGCATTGATTGCAGCATGAACTGGAACGGGGACAGCGAAGGCTTTGATACTTTATTTTACTATTGTTGATGCAAATAATCCATAGCCAATCCATAAATCAAAACTGGGGTGAGTTTATTATGAGCCAAATTTGAGGACCATATAGCCCAGGGCCTTCCTTCCCCGAGGAAGGAAGGGCACCAAAGAAACGGGGTGTACAGAGTGGTTATACACCATCATAGAACATATATCACATATGATTGCAATGTCCTTTTACAATAGTCACAAGATTGTCCTGTCGGCACAGGGATTGATAGACACCGCAGATATCAGGTCTGCTGTCTCGATGGGCAGAGCAGGTAGCAGGTCTGTTGTCTCAAGGTGGGTGGTCACAGGATGAGCACAGCAATCAAATCCTAGCCTAGGGAGAAATGTTTATCCTTAAGGAAAGGCCAATGTAGGGGAAGTTGCATCCTCATCTTAAGGGCATTTGTTCTCGTCTCTGAGACATGGTAAATGCTCAAAGCAGATATACAATGCATGTTCAAAGGCGAGTCAGGCCCTTTTGGAAAACCAAGGTCAGGCTGAATTAGTTTTACACCAAATGGCTTCCTCATAGACTCCTATATATCCTATTGCTTGCCATTTATTTATCGCTATAAAAGCTTAATCAGGACAGTCTGAACTGCTACCTTTGGTCCTCTCTGAGGAAAAAAAGGGAAATCAATGCTGTGTAGTCAAGTGTTCTGAATCCACTGGTCTTGGGTGACTGACCCCATCTTCTGTAGGCTCTGAATATGTCTGTGTATGAGGCAAAGCAGGGCAGGGGGCACAGGGGTAAAGGGAATGAGCAAGACCGTGAGCAGAGTTGACCTGCATTTTTTTTCTCACTATAGTCAAAAACATGTAACATAACATTTACCATCTTAGCCATTTTTAAGTGTACAGTCCAGTGGCATTAATTACACTTACACTGTTGTGCAGCCATCACCACCACCCATCCACAGAACTCTTCCCAAACTCATACTCCATCCCCACTAAACGCTAACTTCCCCCACCCCCAGCCCCTGGGAACCCCATCTGCCTTCTGTCTGTGGATTGAATGACTTTTGGGACTTCACCTGAGTGAATCACACAGTATTTGTCCTTTTGTGACTAGCTTATTTCCCTCAGCATCCATGGTTCATCCATGTTGTAGCGTGTGACAGGATATCCTTCCTTTTTAAGGCTGAATAATAGCCTGTTGTATGTTGACCTGCAGTTTTTACCTGTTGAGCAAGTTTTCACTTATTTTATGGGGCAGGCACATTATTCCCTGAGGGTGTGACAACAGTGATCCAGGGCAGGAACAGCTGAGCGTCCAAACACGAGCTCAGTGGGGTCTATACCATCTGCCTTTCCCTCGGGCCCGGGGCCCTGCCCTGCCGTCTGGAGCCGACCGGCGGTTCTCCCAAACCTTTAAGGTCCTGGTCAGGAGGCACCTCCGAAAAGACACCACTGGTGCTGAGATGCGGGCTCCTGAGACCCCACGTGCTACAAAACAAAGCAGCTTTTAGAATCAATCAGAAGGAAAGAAGAGACCAACACAGAGATTTCCTGTTTTATTTCTCTTTTTCCCCGAGTTGTGACAACCTAGTTAGATGATGAAGGATTGCCTCCTCACGGTGTCAGAATATAAAGAGTAGACAAAGCAGGAACATGCGTCTCTGGCTCCCGGGTCCCACCAAGCACACACACCCCGCTTTCCTCTTCAGGGAGGTCCCCCCCCACGGATATTCCGGGACAAGGACATTCAGAGCCGACTCATGTCGGGCACCCGCAGCCCCATTTGTTGTGGAATCATTTCCATCATTTCACAGCGAGTCCTTCATATGTGTCGGGGGGGACGTCCTCCCCGCCTCTGTTTCCTCAGCAGAACTGATGGAAAGCACATAGAAAATGTCCTATTTTATCTTTAGGATAGGCTGGGTCTTTCTAGAAAAGCAGTGTTTAAAATGAAAACTCTTTCAAAACCAGATGCTTTCTCATATAAATCAGGCAAATGTTTCCTTTGAGACATGCCACTGACACTCAAATAATAAAAAACACTAAATTCCTTTTTCTTTCTAATTATAGACAGCACATTTTAAAACACGTGCCCTTCAGGATAAATCCATTTCTCTATTTCTCGAATGTCTGAGGGTGACAGATTCTTCCTGCAGGGCTCGTCCCCATCACTACGTGAAGGCCAGCTGTGAGCAGCACGCAGAGGTGGGGCTGAGCGGCGGGGCCAGGGTCCCTTCCGGGTGCCAAGGACCACGTGCGGCTCCCAAGCGCACGGTCAAGTGGTTCTGGTCTCCACCAGGATAGATGCGATATTAATCACAGGAGCAACTAAGGTGAGATTCTCAGGTCAGACGCGAAAGGCCCATCCTTCCCAAAATGAAGCTTCCA
This sequence comes from Tapirus indicus, assembly GCA_031878705.1. Taxonomy (NCBI): domain Eukaryota; kingdom Metazoa; phylum Chordata; class Mammalia; order Perissodactyla; family Tapiridae; genus Tapirus; species Tapirus indicus. The sequence goes on along the minus strand of CM062923.1, from coordinate 1,570,310 downwards.
AGCAGAGGTGGATCAAGAGGCCCAGAAGGGAGGAGTCTGGCAATTCTACGACGACAGTTAGAAGTCATAGAAAATACTGATCTATTCCTGAGGGAGCTGAAGGCCTGACGACTGGGTCAGGAACACGCTCCTCAGGCCCAGTCCCAGTTCACACAAAGCCGGGACAGCGCTCGGTCCAGCCGGGGAAGCCAACAGGGCCGGCGTGCGGTGTGTGCACCCTGCCCCCTTCCGTTCCACAAGCACCGGGATGCACAACAGCCACTGTGGGATGGCGAGGAAGACGCAGCCCTCAGCTTCCCCAAGCCCAGGACCTCACGGTGGGGACACGTGCTTGCAGGAAGACCCCACACACAAGGCAGGTCAGATGGGATGAACGCTCCAATCAAGGGACAGGATGCCATGGGAAATACAGATTTGAGACTCAGAGAAATCAGGGCATCATGGGAAACTGAGACTCATTGGGCACATTCCCGCGGAAATCTCAACCCACACCAACCCTCTCTCCTGAGCCCCGGACTGGCGTATCACTCGCTCATTTCATTCAGCTGACAGTGACGGAGGTGCCTTCAACAGCATCCCCGATCCCCGTGTTAGGTTCTGGCTGATGGAGTTGGGTACCACAGTCTCTGCCCTTAAGAGAAGAGGGAGACTGTGGTCTAGAGAAGACTCTGGATACGTGGGAACCACTGTGCGGCACTAAGATGAAGGCCAGGAGGAGAGGAGGACTGTCCAGGGCAGACAGGCTCTTCCAGGAGGGACTTGAGCTGCGTGTGGAGAAAGAGGTGCACTCCACCACAGCGGGGAACGTTGCACGAGGGGCTTTGAATAAAGCACCGAGTCCGTGTTTCACATGCACCACCCTGGTGGCTGTGGGGGGTGTGATGGGACAGGGAGACAGATGAGCAGTTCCCAGTGATCCCCATGCACGATGAGGGCTGGATCTGTGACATGGTAGAAGATCAGAGAAATATTTACGAGTAAAACCAGCAGGGCCTAGTGAGTGAAGGCTGGAGGAAAGGGGGTGCCACGCCCTTGAGCAGCTGCATGGATGGTGATGCTGCAAGTGAAGAATATGGGAGAAGAGGTAAATTTAGACAAAAATGGGCACATTAGACCGTTTGGGCTGCCATGACAAAATACCATAGACTGGGTGGTCTAAACAACAAAAATTCATTTTCTCAGTTTTGGAGAATGGAAGCCCAAGATCAAGGTTCTGGCAAATCTAGTGACTGGTAAGATCTGTCTTCCCGGCTCGTCAACGGCCACCTTGTCCTGCGTCCTTACGTGGCAGAGAGCGCTCTGCTGTGTCTTCCTATACGGCACTAATCCTACGGATCAGGGCCCCGCCCTCGCGGCCTGTCTCAGTCTGAATTCCTTCCCAGAGGCCCCGTCTCCAAAAACAGCCACACTGGGGGTTAGGGCTTCAACACACGAATTTGTGGGGCACATTCAGTCCACAAGAGTGGGGAAAAGATAATTATTTCATTTTAAATATGTAGCTTTGAGGTTTTGTGAGACTTTGAAGTAGAAATGTCCATCAGGCAGCTGGACGTCAGAAACCAGTGCCCTCGAGAGAGCGGTGTAAGGCTCAGCCACATCTGCGTCAGAACTGGCCCCACGGCCACCCGGGGACCAGGAACAGAAGGAGAAGAGCTGCGGCAAGGACACCTGAGCAAACACCAGCATTTCATGGACAGGTGGAGCAGGGTGAGGCCGTGAAAGAGACAGACGTGCGACAGGCCGTTAGAGAACAGGGGCCGGTGACGGGGCCGAAAGAAGGGACCACGAGACGCAATGGCAGAGAGGTCGGGCGGGGAGAGACTTCCAGTGATTACTGGACTCCAAATCCAGGAGGGCACAGATGTCGGGAACCCGCGGTCACTTCAGGGAGAGGTTTGAGAAAGGGCCACCTGCCAAAAGCAGACGGAGATGGGTCAGAGGTCTGAAGGAAAGTGTCCCGGCGGTGACAGGAGGATGTGACACCGTGGAACCATAGATGACGAGAGAGCAGCACTCGGGAGTGACGCAAGGGCTCAGGAGCGAGGACGGCGCCCCAGGAGGGGAGAACGTCATTCATCTGAAGGAGGAAACCAGCAGATGGAAGGAAACGAAGGCCGGGCCTGGGACTTGATGGGACGAGGTCTCGGAGGGGTGAGGAGACCAAGGCCCGGAAGGCCCGGAAGGAGGAGTGAGGATGTGCGTGAGGAAATGCTGCTCCGGGAGGGTTTCCCCCGAGCACGTGTGGACGTCCGGCCGCGGGTGAGAGTGAGCGGGCACCTCAGGCAGACCCTCGGGGAGGTGGCGGGTGCCCGTCCTCAGGAGCACGTGAAAGGAGGCCGTGAGCTGAGTGAAATGGATAAGAGGGATGCGAAGGCGTGGGTGGCGAGAGGATGACAAGAGCAGGGTCCACGATGGGGAGGGAAGGACGGAGAAGCTGGGGGGAGTGGACTGGCTGGGAAACCACGTGCAGATTCCTAACATGCACCCACAGGTCCCCTTGACCCGGCCCTGCGTCCTCCTCTGGACCACCCCCTCCACCCTCTCGGCGAGCCTCTCTGAGCGGCTGGGATTCCACATGCATCCTAGTTCTTCCCGCCTCCACCTTCCCATTACCTAGAGTACCCTTTTCTCCAGCCTCCATCTGCCCGTAAATGACCCGCATCCTTCTAAATAACGTTACTCGATGCTCCTTAGGGCTTATTGTGCATGAAGCACCTGTGCATATTAACCCTCTTAATCTTCATAACAACCCAATGAAATAGGTACCGTAATTATCCCTGTTTTAAAGATTGGGAATTGAAGCAAAGAGGAGTTAAGTAACTGCTCAAGGTCGTCCAGTTTGTAAGTGAGCCAGGGTTCAACCCTAGGCGGCCTGATGCTCCAGCCCTGGGCCCCACCCCCCGCCCCCCGTGCCTCTTCTCAACTCTGATCCTTTCTATCAACTTGGTGAAACTGCCCCTGACTTCTCTCTCCAGGTAGCGTGGTCCCTTCCCTTCGTGCCCCATCACTAAAGAACCGCAGGAGCTGCTGTGCTCTGTTGTAACCACGTGTTAGATGCGTGGGGACCACTTCTTAGTTCCTGCATCTCCACAGCGCCTCACTCGTGCCTACGTGTCAGCATTTAAGAAATGCTTTTATGCATCAGTGACGACACATTTTTTAAAAGGTTGATCAGAGTTGTGATTAAAATAGGGAGCAGATGTGTTCACTAGATGCAGACTGAAGGACCTGGGATGTCATCAGAAACACGAATGCGTCACCAGGTGCTTGAAAGGATGCAGAGATGTGAGAGGACCGCGGTCAGAGGCATTAGGTGGATGGGCAGGGAGAGAGGAAGCCAGGGGATGCTCTGCCCGGGTCTGAACTGACTCAGGAGGCCACTGGCTCAACTCCACCTCAAGGGAATGACACTCAGCAGGCCTGGGTGGGGTGTTGGGACCCAGGCACACGGTGGGGCCAGTAGATGCAGGAGAGAGATACAGGCTGAGGGGAGGGAATGAGGCAGAGGGATTTCTTTGTTGAACCTGCTTCTTTATATGTAAGGATGCTGAACATATTTCTTTGCCATCACCTCAATCTTACTCCACTTCAAGTAAGATTAGGAAGATTCTCCAAAAGCAAAGTCACGATTCTAACCCTGAAAAATAAGTAAATAATCCTAGAAGCCATATCTTCTCTCATAGAACTTGACCAAAATACATTTATTTAAAAAAATCACCTCCTAGACCCTCGTAAACCTTTTCCACCTTGACCATATGACCTGATTTATTTATTTTCAATTCCCCCACTATCTATTATAAATGAGAAGATAGCCTTTTTTAGAATGTTTATGTGGCTTGCTTCTTCCTAAGAGAATTGTAGTGAAAATAAGTCACTATACTGAGTACTTACCAGGTGAGTTATTTCTGTGATCAATCATCTCATTTAATGCAAGTGTTAGCTAGGAAAAGCTGTCATAACAAACATACCCAAAACTGGCTCCAACAGAGCAGATCTTTATTTCTTGTTCACATAACAGAACTGGATGGGAGAACAGGAAAAAAGGGCTCTGCCATTTCAGCATACTTTCCAAGGGTTTGTCTCCATTCCACAGCCAGAGAGAGGACAAGAATGTGAAGGATCCACCAGAAAGATGGAGCAGCACATACCACCTCTTTCACATCCGGTGGTCAGAACCCAGTCCATAGCATCACCTAATGCAACGGCCACTGGGAAGTGTAGTCCATGAATGGGATGCTGGGAAATGTAGTCTACCTATGGAATGCTGGGAAATGAAGTCCACATGTGGAATGCTGGGAAATGTAGTCTACCTATGGAATGCTGGGAAATGAAGTCTGCCTATGGGATGTTGGGAAATGTAGTCTACCTGTGGGGTGATGGGAAATATAGTCCACCCATGGGGTGCTGGGAAATGTAGTCTTTGTGAGCCCAAGAAGAAGCGAAAACCTTCATTCATCCTGCCTCTCTGTGATGTTGAGCTGCCATAGTTTTTACAAAAACGTGTAAAGTCAACCGCAGCACCCTGAGATCTGTATGGTTCATTTTAGAGATGAGAAAACTAACTCGAGGAAGACCAGTCACTTTCTTTCCCATGCCTGTAAGGAGAAAGCTGGGCTCTAACCAGGGACTGTCCAGTGGGCTCCATCCCTGGGCCACCTTCACTTCACTCACTCTGTACTGCTGCAAGACCTAGGACAGGCTTTCACAGTGCCGGTACCCAAGAAACCACCATTAATGAGGGCACACAACTAACCTGTCTCCTCGGTTTCATTTTGGTCTCATAGGATAGATCACTAGCCACTCTCCAGGGCTAGATCAGGAGCAAAGTGGGGGCAGACCCCACTCCAACCGAGCCGTCCTTGCTCCACAGAATACCCACTGCTCTGGGCCCACCGCGGCCATGTCAATGTCTGCAAGTGAGCATGGACAGTAGGGCCTTCAACTCCCTCCCATGGTTGAGCTCTTGGCCACTCTCACCAAGACCACACACACGTTCAAAGGACACTAAAGGAGGTTCAAGTTGTTCTTCACCCAAGACCTCCCCTGATGATAAACCCAAATTCCACAGCATCAGGGAGGAAAAAATCACCAGTCTAGTACCTGTGATCCAAGCTGTAGACGAGTCCTCGGGCCTTGCTACCTCTGGAATGTTCGGGACACTCTCCTTTCCCGTGTGGAGGACCTCTGCCACCTTCCCACTCTCTCTGAATCCCTCCTCCTGCATCTGCTGAGGGCAGGGCGAGAGGGTGGAGGCGGCTGGGAGGGCACGGCCTGGGTTCCTCCAGACTGGGTGGTGATTTTCTGTTAAAGGCAAGCATATTGAAAACACTGTACTTGATAGTAACAAAGAAGAAAGGTCTCCTACATTCCAGGTTTCTCTGCGATCTGCTGGAGACGAGGAGGGAGGAGAGAGGGTCGAGGTGGCCCTGCTCCAGAAGGAGTAGATGCACTACCAGGGGGATGGAGAACATTTTCATTCAGAGCCAGACCACGTGCTGAATAGGGGTTTTTGCTGGACCCCTGTTCCCGGGAAACTGGCCGTGGCCTCATTTCACTCTGCAACCCTCAGTCACCTAACCAGGTTGCCCCGTCAGGGGGAGGACAGGGAGGATGTCTCTGTACTTTGTCCACGGCCTCTTCTCTGGTTTCAGCTCCAGCAACAGTTTCCTAAGGCAGCAAATGCTCCCTGTTCTAGCAAACACGGTGGTCGAATAAGGAGGAAGAACAAAACCGCGTCAGCTGAGGTCCTCTGACGCCCCTCGGTTCCACGACTCCCCGCAGCGCCCGGCCCGGTGGGCCCTGTCCCTGGAGAACCTGAGGCTGGAGCCCCTCCGCAGCCTCTCTGGGGGTGGCCCTTCCAGGCCCCGGAGAGCAGGACCCTGTGCCAGGCGGAGCCGGAACCATCAAGGCCGAGCTGGGTGAAGACAGGCCCAACGACCTCCCTGCCGCAGCGCCACCCTCCTGCCGGGCTCCCGGGACCCCTTTCCTGGTCTTCGGGGCCACAGCGTCCCCAGATGTCATCTTTCCTCCTGCGTCGGGGCCGCTTGGGCGAACCCACGGCGAAGCTGGAGTTCACAGAGCAGGGACGGCCACAGAGTAAAACGAAGGGAAATCTCACAGGACAACGGGAGCATCTGGGCGAGGACCCCAGATCAGTTACAACCGTGATGGCGGGAGTTTCCTGAGCGGGGACACATCCCACACACCTGCGGCGTCAAACAACCGGGCTGTCCTCTCCCCGCTCCGGAGGCCAGAACCGGCCCTCCAGCCCTGGCAGGGCCACGCTCCCTCTGAGACTCCAGGGGCGGCCCTGCCTCTCCAGGTGCTGGCGGTGGCGTCTGTGCTGTCCCTGTGTCGCTCCCAGTGCCGCTCCATCGCCACGGGGCTTCTTCTCCTGTGTCACTGTCCAGATTTCCCTCTTTTTCTGTGGACACCAGACATTGGATTAGGGCCCACTCAGACCCAGGGTGACTTCCTCTCCACCTGATTATTTCCAGATAAGGTCCTACTCACAGGTTCTGTAAGTTAGGACGCCAGCACATCTTCTGGGGGGACACGATCAACCCACATCAATGATTAACCCTAAATCTAGCTCTGAGCTTCCTGAGAGTCAGACAAAAGGGGAGAGGAGAAGAGAAGCAGTTTCTTGACTGTTGTCGGTGTCAGCAGCAGGAAACCCAGACGGGCTGAGAAGCAGGCGTTCTTTCTCACAGAAACGCTGGTGACACGGGACCTGACCCCACCACTGACACTGGAACTCCCGCCTCGGTGTCCTTTCGTCCTGGAGAAGAGCGGCTCTCTCGTCAAGGACACGCGACGCAGAAGTCGTGGCAACAGTTCTGCTTCCCCACTGGGACCAGGCGTGTCCCTGGGGCCACCGCCGTCACACGGGGTTTATCGCCGAGGAAGAGGAGACGGACGTCGGGCACAGCCTGCACTCCCTGCCACGCTGACCGACAGAGAAGCAGAGAAAAGAGCCCCTCCACATGCAACCGTCCCCCTTGTGTCGGGGGACACGCTCCAGGACCCAGCAGGTGCCTGAAGCAGTGGACGGCACCGCCGCACGCACTGGTGCTCCTGCACGAGCCCGCCTGGACCCCGTGGCTCATCGACAGGCGCGGGAAGGGATGAGAACAGCCGCTCCTCCTGGCGCGCCTGAACTGCCCGCATCACGGCTCCTGCGCCTGGGGGCCGTTCGAGTAAGGAAGGGCGACTCGGACACAGGCACCGCCGTTGCCAGCGCTCCATCTGGTAACCGGGAAGCTAAGTGACGAAGGGCGGGCGGCGTCCGGGGCGCGGATCTGCTGGACAGAGGGATGAGTCACGTCCCAGGTGGGACTGAGCAAGACAGCGTGAGAGTCCATCACGTACTCAGCAGGGATCGCAATTTAAAACTTATGAATTATTTCCGAAATTTTCCACGTAGTATTTTTGGACCCAGGTGGACCACAGGTAACTGAAACCAAGGAAAGCGGAACCGCGGACAAGAGGGGACGACTGTGTTCCTGGATTTTAATGGGCATCTCTGTGGAAAACGCTGGTCAAACTCCACAGACTGAAAACACATTCATCTCCACCGAATCTCAAAACTCTGCTAAAATTACCTATTCTCATTTTATAAACCCACAAAATTTTTTTAAATGATAAAAAAATTAAAGAGAAGAGCATTCCGTCACACCCGTCTCATAGTGGGAGTCCCGAGGCTGAGGGATTCGCCGGCAGGTGAGGGAGGGGAGGAGGTGGAGGATGGAGCAGGGGGACAGAGGAGGAGGGGGGGCACACTGCTCCCTGGTCCACGGATCCACGAGTCAGCCGGTCCCTCTGCGGTGGCCTCGGGGTGGGGGGAACAGAGGACTAGTTGAGAGTCTTCATAGGAAGCGGCTCTGCTCCTAGGTGCCTGGCCCTGGGCCCCTTCACCCCAGCGGAAGGAGGACTGGGATCAGACAGAGGAGTCAGCTGGAGCACTGGTGGAATGGTGAGGCCAGCCCCGGCCCTCTTCCAGCTGCCTCACGACCTCTCTGTGGCTGCTGGCTCTCTGTACTCTGCACTCTCCTCCACCAGCCCCTCAGACAAAGGCGGGGGCTCCTCTGGAAACGAGCAGATCCAAGAGAAAGCCTGCACTGCCGACATGTGGGAAATGTAAATGCTCAGCCAAGGAGCACCAGCCGCTGAAGGGGAGCACGAAGTAACGTGACAGAAAGCTCTATAAACAAACTTTAAAAAAAAGAAAAGCTCAGAGAAAACATACACATTTCTGGAAAGAGAAGAAACAATTTTTTAAAAAACTGTAATTTGTCATCAGACGGAAAAGGAGAAAAGAAAGAATGTTATAATTTATTGTATTCATAATCCAAGAAAAAGATAGGTGAAATAAAAAGTTCAGTTAGAAGGTTAGGATGTAAAGTTGAGGAAATCTCCCTTAAATTATAAAGAGATGAGATAAGAAGATAAAATCTTTTTAAAAAGTAGAGAATTGATGAGGCTTAGTAATCAACTAATAGGAGTTTCAGAAAAAAATAAGAGAAGAGAGAAAATGGAAGGAAGAGAACTGTCAAAGAAAGATACCAGAAAAACCCCCAGGGCAAAAGGTCTTGAGTTTTTGAGAAGATCAAGTTCAGCAGCTTGAGAGTCTCTGAGCTCTGAGCGTGAGAATAAGAAAAGGCACCTGTCGGCCAAGGATCCCCAGAGGGCCAGAGCGGGAGGGGCGGCCCCAGGCCCTCCTGCCAGGGCACCGGCCTTCCCAGTGGGCGGGCTAGAGCCCGGGCTTCATGAGCAAGTGTCCCTCTCAGCAGAGGGACAGCAGCTCCAGGCAGAGCCCTTCCCTCCAACCAGCAGAGACCAGCCTTGGACCCTGCTTTCCGCAGAGACCGTCAGGAAAGGGCCTGAGGAGACACTGCAGGACTGTCGCCTGTGTTCATTCGCGCAGCAACATTCTTGAATGCCCTCACGTTCACCAATAATTGTTAGGCATAAAAAGGGGATCATGAGGCCGGCCCGGTTTAGTCCACGCACTCTGCTTCCGTGGCCTGGGTTCACGGGTTCGGGTCCTGGGCGAGGATCTATACCGCTCATCAAGCCATGCTGTGGCAGCGTCCCACGTACAAAATAGAGGAAGATGGGCACAGATGCTAGCTCACGGCCAATCTTCCTCACAAAAAAAAAAAAAAAAAAATGTTGTAAAGGAAGCTGTTTGCACCTGGATGTGTGTTTCCAGGAGGAGGGCTGAGTCACAGACAGGACCCTCCCAGGTCCCCATCTGGGTTCTTTGTTCCTAAATTCTGTTTCCCAGCACTCTGCTGTGAACAAAAGTCTGAATGCACCCCCGACCTGCTCTCAAATCTCAAATTACTTATTTCCTCCCCAGTGAACAATCCTCCTCCCAACGTCTCTATAACCAAGTCTCCGGGACATTTTTACTTATTTGGCTATTTTCAGCTCTGATGCTCTCCTGAAGGAAGTCTGTCTTGGGCCCATGTCCTGATAAAAACGTCAGGCCTCCCATCTCCTTCCACAGCGTTTGCCTGGAACCCTCCCTGGAATTCCTGGTGCTGCCGGTGCCAGACGTCTGGGCCAGCGGCCGACCCGGTGCAGAGCCGGGTTAACTGTTTGCTGCCCGGAGCGTCCGAGAACTGACTGTGGCTTTCCAAGTCTATGCTCAGAGCAATCTAGTCTTAATTAAAGAAGTTTCCAGGATGGCCCAATGGTCTCCGTTTCAGAACTCCACTCCCACCACACTGAGACCCCCCGCCCCCCCAGGATCACTCCCCCGCCCAGATCCCCAGACCAGCCCGGACCCCAGGAGCCCCGGTGCCAGCCAAGTGCGGTTGGCGAGAGCCGCCACTAGATGGCGCTGCGCCCGCGCACAGGCACTCCGGCCGCAGGGTCCTTCCCAAGTCGACCACAGCGGCGATGCCATCGCCGGATCGGAGTGGGGGCCGAGCGCAGGCCTGCTGCACACAGCGCGTCGTTCTGCGGCCTGCTTTGTCTCCTCACTTAGTCCCCAGCGCTGGCTGAAGCCTCACGCCCCTGAAGTGGTAGTGTGGTGGCCACTCCTGCTGGCCGTCTCCTTCACTGCGAACTGAGAAGCAGCGGAAGCTCGAGTTCGGTTCCGAACCTCAGCGCGGGTCTAAGAATCTGTGTTTCCCGCAGTTTCCGGGTGGTTCCGCTCCCGTCCCGCTGGGGAACCAGCAGTCTGGTTACACCGGGAGACACTGGGCCCTTCACGCCTCGGGCTCTGCTCTCCCCAGCCGCCCTCCATCCTCTCCTCCATGCGCTGTTGCATAACGAGCGCTGACCACCTTCTCTTCGGGGTAGGAATGTGGGGTGGGGAGACACCCACTGTTTACAACACTCAGTCCACGAGTGTTCCTGGAATGGCTGGCCACCCTCTGAGGAGCAAGCCTTGGTGATGAGGGGAATCCAGGAAAGATAACTGAGGAGGGAAACTGCAGGGAGCCAGGGCCCTGAGCAGAAGGGACTCCCGACGGGCTGTGGCTGGGGGCCCTGTTTTGTAACAAAGGAGTGAAGAGTTGGGAAGAGAGGGGGCTCAGGGCGAGGAGCAAACACAGGTGCAGACACGGGCTGCGCTGCGGGCACCTGCGAGCTGCAGGTGCGAGGCACCCGCTGGGCGGAGACCCGCGAGAAGACGGGGAGGCGGCTCTGCAGATGGACCCGCCAGGGAGCAGAGGGCTGCTGGGAAACAGCTCGGGCCTTTGCACACTGCTCTCGGAGAAACCACGTTCTCCAGGGAGGCGGGTGGTGTGTCAGAGATGAGCTTTCCGGGGCTCCTTCAGGTTGGGGCGCAGGTGAGTCCGGCGGGAGCCAGGCTGAGGCTCAGGGGCCCAGCTAAGGGACAATCACAGGTCACTTTGGTGACAGTGAGAAGAGGAAGGGACAGGTCTGAGGGACAAGTCGGCTCACTGGGCAGACAGCAATGAGGGGGAGGCTGGCTTTGGGGGGGCCAGCATTGAACCCCCTTAGGAGAATGACTCTGCTCCTGGGGAGGCCCGGAGTGCCTCCCTGTCCCCCACCTGCCGTATCATCAGGGTCCCAAAGCCTCTGTTTCCCGGGGTTTTCTGGGGGGCTGACTTCAGGGAAGGGAGAGGACAGGCCCTGGGGCTGGTGATACCCCTCCGGGTTGAAGTCCCCGCTACCCTCCCCCCGTAAATCTAGAAACACTGTTAGCAGACAGTTCACTCCGGCGAGGTTCTGGAAAGAGGAGCAGACACGATGATCACTGAGCATCACAGGGTGTTCAAGGACAGAACCAGAAACAAACATCCCACCAAGTCGTCCCAAAGACAGCTTCAGGGGGAACCGGAAGAACAGTGACAGTATTTGTTGTACAAGATATGTTTTCCCCAAAACAACTGCTAGTATCCCCATCAGAAAATACGTTAGAAAACTGTCTGAAGAGGTGTTGAGAAAGCCTCGCTACATTAACGTAGCATTAGCTAGGTGTTTCTAATAACGATGTAATCCACGCCGTCGCCGGGTGTTGGGTGGGTGTGGATATTGTTGGATGAACACCTAACACGGCGCCACCACGCTATGGACGGGCCCACCCAGCACCAACCCAGCGGACGAAACACAGAGTTACACCTGTGAGACAGAAGTATATACATTATTACACACATATACGGTTTTTCATCTCATGTTTACAGGAAGCGCCAGCTGCATGCTCGCCACAAGTGCAGAGGGGTCCTCTGGTGGGGGTCCTTTGGATGGTACCTGGGGAGAGGGGCGAGAGGTGAAAGGTGAGAGATGAAAGGTGAGAGATGAAAGCTGAGGGGCAAGGGGTGAGGCGGGTGTGAAGGGGCACAGGCTTGGACTCTGTAGAAGGTGCTCAGGACAAGGATGTGTCTGCAGCAAGAAAGAAAGGAGGGAGGGGCCGTCCTGTGAACGCTGTCCGAGCCCTTGGCCCAATTCCACGTGCGGAGCACACGCGGGCCAGAGGGGACACCGTCGGCAAAGTCAGGAGATGACGGGGGTTTGAAGCCGCACGGTTGGTGACACTGGCACTGGCTTTGGAATATTCAGGGGAGGTGAGGACGCTGAGGCTGTGTTTATGCCTGGGGTTCCTCCAGAAGGACTCCTGGGGAGCAGGGAGAGCAGGGGAATCGGGATGTGTCGGGAGGCAGTGAGTGAATCTGGGTGACAGCTCGTTATTCTGTTCCTTTTACTTTTGTTTGTTTGAATTAAGTTTTGAATTCAACCCTTGTATAAGTTTGGCACTTTCCATAATAAGTTTTTTTAAAGCAAGGTGGTCACTCCATAAAAATCCCAAGCAGCGCTAAAGGCAGATGGCGAAGGGCACGTCTCCCTCCCGCCCCAGAAGCCCAGTGGCGGGACCCCACCCCGAGGTCACCCTACAGCCTGTGCGCTCAGGTATCGTCCACAACGTCCGAGAATCCGTCGACAGACGTGTCCTCCATGCGCGCAGCTGGCCAGGCAGTGTTCCTCCATCCGGCTGGCTTTCCCGTTTGCAGACGGCAAGCAGCCTCAGGAAATGATGCGGTGACGTGCGTCGCTCATGACCCCTTTCTCTGCAGGGCTGGGGGGCTCTCTTGGGACCGTGACTAATGCCATCTCCTGTCTTGTGGTCCTCAGCTTGTCGGGGTGCCCCAGAGCCACGTCAGCCATGAAGAAGGCGAAGCTGTCGGGAGAGCAGATGCTGACCATCAGACAGCGGGCCAGCAACGGTAACCGCCCGTCCCCCGTCCCCGCTGCTGAGGGACAGGCCACAGCCGCAGCACCGCCTCATGTCCTCCGGCCTGGCCGGAAGCAGACGTGGGTGCAGCCGGCTTCTCAGACGGCAGAAGCAGAAACAGTCTCGCCCTATCTCCACGGCCGGTCCAGGCGGGGGAAGGCAGTCTCTCCCACAGCCGTCCCCCGACCTCCCCTCTCACCAGAACATGAGCCAAAGTCGCAGGGGTGCCAGTGCTAGGCAGTCTGCTCCCCAGAACCCCACAGTGGCTCCCCAGGCCCTCCTCCGGGGGTCTCCTCACGGAGGAGCAGAATCCGGGGTCTCTCAGGCCACACGCAGCAAAGACCCAGCACCCATCCCCTCTCCCCGCTCCCCTTCACTCTCGGCTCTCGGGGGCCTGATGTTCTTGAATCTTCCCACTTGCCTCTCTGCTACCCACCCACCCACAGGGCATCTTGTGCAGAAAGTTCTAGGGGAGGATGAGAGTCCGCGGGGGAGGACGGCACACAAGCCCTGGAGGCGTTCCACCGTCCATCACCTTGACTCGTGGATTCCGTGTTCGTGAATTCACGTACTCACTAAGATTTATCTGCAACCCCAAATCAACACTCACGGCAGGTTCCTGGCCACTCACGGACATGCGCAGAGCGGAGAGAAATTTGAGTCTCACCTGTGCAGGTTCCCAGCTGAGGGGGAGCCAGGTGCTCCTCCTCCTTGTTCCGGGTCATCCTGTACACAAGGGTCCTTTTCACCACCTCTTGAGAGCTTTTGTGTTTCAAGGCCCCCAGGCCTAGCGCTGACACGCTGTCTAGGTTCCCAAGCAGGGCTGTGAGCAGCTGGATGGAGAAAACACACGTTAGAGAAGCTTCATTTGGGCCCGAGTTCCGTGCTGCTGTGAGTTCATGTCAGTGAATCAACAATGCACCTTGAACAGGTGTACACGCACGGAGCAAGCTGAGTGCGGATGGGCTGATGAAAACCTTGTGACCGGAGGCTCACAGAGACCGATCCCGTATCCCTCCGGAAGCGATGGCTCCCTGTCCACTGATTCCGTTTGCGGTGGCTCCGTGGAGCGCACGCTCTGAGCGAGCAGGACCAGGTGTAACTTGTAACCACTCAGCAAACACCGCCTTTGACAGGAGTCGCCTCCCTGCTCAGCACCTCGGGAGGGTTTTGTGACCACCGGGCTTGGGCAGAGCGGGATTCACCGCGACACTGGGGAAGCAGAGGCTCTGGGCAAGGCAGCTCCCTAACTCTGTGCTCCTCAAAGGAACCGAGCACAGCCGAACACGGGTCACGTCTGGGTTGAAGTCCCTTCGGCCATCCCGGATAGCCCCGATCTGTAAAACTGGCCCTCAGGTGGAGCCCAGCCCTCCTGCGCTGGGGTTCTATCAAAGGCAGCCTCGTCCCCAGGGATCCACCAGCGAGGAGACAGATCCTGAGGTGCTCCCCCGCGTGGAGGTGCAGAGGCCTGGGCCCCGGGCCTGAGGCTTCCAGGACATTCGGCCATTCATTTCAGGTCCCGAAGACAGCGCAAGAGACTCAGTGTGCACCTGCCTGAGGACGTGGTCCTTAATGTGCAGCCACCATCTCCTGGGAAGACAGTCGGGGTCACGACGTTTGTCTTGAAGGCTTGGATTCCGCAGGCGCAGTGTTCCGCCTCCCCACTTCTGTGCCACACACGGTCAGGAGCCAGAGAAATGGGGACCAGCTAGACAAGGCTCTGCCTTCCAGAAGTTCTCAGGCCCGCCCTGTAGCCCTAGGGACCGGCATGGGGAAGCCTGTTTTGAGACACCAGGATCACCAACGTCACTTCTGTCTCAGTCATCGAGGGGCAGTGCTCATTCCTGGGAAGAACCAATGGTTACCGAGCTCTTTCCAGAACAGTTAGCATGGCATTTCACCCCCAGAGCAACCCTGGTGATAAAGCAAGTCCTTAGACAAATTTATCTGGGTTTATATTAGTTTGTGATTCACTAATAAAGGCAGCGGTAGTTAGACGGAGGGCTGGTGAAGAAAAAGAAAAAGAAAGCAAGCACATTGAGAGAGCAGATCTGCGCACCCAGAGGAGGAGCCCTTCGCACCGGCCGGGCTGCCGGCCCGAAGGCGGGAAGTTCGCCAAGCCGGCACCTAACCAGGGGGCATCCGAAATTCGGAATCCTCTTTCTGTAACTGCCAGACACAGCTGTTAATCAGAAAGACCTGTGCCGCCTCGAAGAGGGGAAAATAAGGGTGGTGTGTGGCTGGTCACTGGAGGAGTCAACACCCGGGCTGCATGCTGGCTGGGCACCCAGCACAGGGCCTGCCCCAGTCAGCTGGGGCCGCCAGGCTGGGGTCGCCAGCTGCCCCTTTCTCTGCGTCTGAACCCAGTTTACATGATTCTAGGCTTTGGGGCAGGAACATTTCTTCCTGCTGTGGGTTCTATTACACACACGTCCACAGAAGAGGACCCTGGGAAGCCCAGGTCACCCTGAGAATAAGCAGCAGAGGGTCAGCCCCAGGTGTCCCCATGCCCAAGTCCGTGCTGGAGCCTGGGGCCCTCGGTCCTCTTGTCTCTCACCTGTTGGGGCAGCTTTTGTGCCAAGACCAGAGACATTTCTCACTAACCCCAGAGCACGCCTCTCTCGGTGAGAAGGCCGTGGAGCAGGGTGCAGATGGCGAGCCGTCATCTCTGTCCGTGTGGCTAACTCAGGGGCAAGACTGGGTAACCTGCCGCTGCTCCTCAGGGGACAGAGGCGTGAATATTCCATTCCCGCTGCAGTTGTGCCATCCTTCAAAATCCAAAGGTCTGGTTTTGATGTTGCCTTAGCTGTACGTGTGGAAGAGGCGCTCTCCCTTCCTCTCTTTTCCTGAACATTGTGAGCGTGAAACCTACTGGGTCACTCTCATCCTTCATGTGTAACACGTGTGTCCGGAAGCTCCCCTGCCTCGGCGCCCTTGTCTGGCGTGACAGGAGCTCGGAGACCTCGAGGAGACCACCATTAGGTCCCATAGCTGACCCTGGCAAGGCAGTTCCTGTCTTGGGATTCCAGCTTTTTCTCTCAAGCACTTATCTGAATACGAAGGAGCTGTTCTAAATGTCCTGGAAGCTCCCTTCTGGGTCTAAAATCCTTTTTCTTAAGTTTAGAGAAGAGTCTGCTGTCATCTCTTCCCCCACGAGATTATCGTTATTTTCTTTATCCTGCTGAATGACCTCGTGTAATTAATCAGTCCTCAGCCCTCTCCGAGCAGCCGTGTAACAGGAGCTTAAAGTTCACTGCAGGCCTGTCGGCATCTTTGCCTGGCAGTGTCCCTGGCTCTGCTTTTTTTTTGGCCAAGCCTTTAGGAGAGAAGGAAATGAGATAATTTTATTTATCATCATAGAAGATTGGAAGCTGAGGGGAAGAGCTCTGACTTTTATGGAGCAAGGAGATGCTGCTCCTCGTTCAGGCCCATCCTTTATCCAGGCAGTTCCCTGCCTGGAAGCGAGCAGGGTCACCTGCAGAACTTAGAGAAGTTTAGCTCTAGCTCGGGCGAGCAGCAGGCCAGGTGCTGCTGGTGCCACCCTAAGACACAGGCACCAACAAGCACAAGGCAACTGGATTTCTGGGGCCGAGTCACTGCCCTGCTGCACCCCAGTGTGGGCTGAAGGGAACAGGGATCTTTGCACCTGGGTCTGGCACCCTCTCCTCTCCAGAAATGGGCTTCACACAGAGGCACACATGCCCTGGGGGTCGTGGGGATGTCCTGGGAGCAAGTGGACATGGATACCTTTAGGGAAATTCGGTTCCAAACTCCAATTCCATGTGACTCTCTCCTTCCCCTCCCCTGTCACCACCCACCTTCACAGAAGAAAGGCTGCTCCTGAGTCCTGGAGTGAGACATTTGCAGGCACCTAACAAGGGAGGTCTCACCAATGCTGGGCTCCTGAGGCATGGCCCAGGAGGGCAGGAGGGCAGGGCCAGAGAACTCCAGGGAGACATATGCAGGCGCTGTGCTCTTTATTTCATCCTGGTGAAAACTCACATCTTCATCTACCCATCCATCCACCCATCCACCCATCCATCCATCCACCCATCCACCCATCCATCCACCCATCCATCATCCGTCCATCCACCCATCCACCCATCCATCCACCCATCCATCATCCGTCCATCCACCCATCCACCCATCCATCATCCATCCATCCATGCATCCACCCACCCATCATTTCTAGAATGAAAGCTAGAGATGGAAAGGTCATCATGGGACCCTTGCTGATACTTTTATTGGGTTTAAAATGATATTGACATCTGTCAGAAAGCTTATCTGATCTGCATACTGGTTTGATAATGATTCCAGATTTGCTAGTTAGTTTATATAGTGGACATTTCTCATAAATTTTGTAAACTAAACATTCCAGTCCAAAGTTTTGATGGAAATATGTTGAAAGCACTCTGCAACATACAATTTTGTAGAAATATATATATTTTTGGCAACTATTTAAACTCATGATAAAAACTTTTAGATGTTGACCTTAAGATTTGGGAGGAGGAAATTTGCTTTGTTTTTAATTCTCTAGTTCAACAAAAATGGAAGCCTACTGCACTAGACCCCATACAATATTTTCCCTTTTTCTTTTTCTTTTAGTTATTTGTCAACGCACATTACTGTGTCAGCAGGGCAAAATCAGTTTTTGCTACTTTTCAGTCAAAACAAGATACGTTTGTAGACACACGAATGCTCTGCTAGTCTTTGCCGTCTCCAACAGTCAACATCTAACCTCTCTCTTTAGCCACCTAAACTTAGCGAGTCTCACTGCGGGTCAGGTGTCTTATATGGTTCATTTATTTCTTACAGCCGCTCTGTCAGGTAGGGACCATTTTTGCAACAAAGGAATTTGAGGTTTAGAAGCATTCAGAAAATTACACATCACAAAACTCTTAAGTAGCAGGAGATGGATTTAGATTCCAGGTCTGTCCCATTTCAAACCCCAGGCTCTAAAGCCCCGACTTCTACAACCTCTCATCAGGTGGTTCAGAAATGCCTCTAGACCCCAGGAAATCTCCCCAGTAATGTGATCTCTATCCCCTGGTTACATGTGGTTTTCCATGAAAGTTAAATAGAAAATAATCATTGTTGGACACTCTTTTATAAAAATTGAAGTCAGTAAAATGGCCCTCCCAGATTTCGCCTGTATTCCAGAAACACCACATTCTCTTTTCATAACTGTATCAGAATCCTCTGAGCTTTCATCGCCGGAATCTAGCCCTGAGACAAAGCTGCTGAACTCTTGGGGTGTTTGATATGCTTCACTCTGTATTAGCTACCATTGATGGAGCACCTCTGACAAGCCAATTAGGGTGATCTAATTGGAGTTTTGGGGAAAGCTATTCTCTCCCACAGTTCTCTGGATTTTGTAATGGCACAGTGGTCATCACACTGCCGACATTTAAATGGGCTGTTAGCTTATAATTCCACTCCTGCACTCTAACCATCTTGATGTTGGGAACAGGCAGGAGCATTTTCACCTTTCCTACCAAGAATTACCCAAAATTAAATACCTTGATCAAACAGCTCTGGGGTCCTGGGTGGATGGCTCCCTCGGAGGAGCAGCGCGGCAGCTTCGTGTGCACATTCCAGCTCTCGGAGGATCCCCCACTGCAGCCTGGGGAATCGAGGTGTCAGGGGCATTCAGGTCACTGCAGCCCTCAGCTTACACAAGAGGTGTTCTCGGTGCATTTGGACTGCTTACAATTTAAAGGAATTCTGTGGCGAATCCTTGTTAAATGATAAATTGGTTCATAATTCAGTTGCTTCTCAATCCAGATTGTTATGCCTTGAGTTTTCCTATCCTGAGGTATATGTGAACTTCTCCTACAGGAGAATGACATTGCCCCTCCTTGACTGATACTCCTGCCTGCCAAGCATTATATACGTCATCTCAGTTGATCCTAATTCCTAATTTTGAAAGATTGCCATAAAAGGCTGGTGACATATAAAAAGGGGGGAGAAAATCACAGCCTATGCCTGAGAAAGGTTTAACCTCATTACTGGCATCTTTTTATGAGATCGTTGAATTGCTTTGGGGTGCACTTGATAAAAAGGGAGACTTTGTTGTTGATGTTCTGAACCCTATGAGGCACCGGCAGGGAATGTGCTCTGAGGGCTTAAGTGGCCAGTCATGGGTCATGGTCTTGGGACACATCGCTTCTGGTTAGCTGTCCACACACCCGGTCCCTCTGGGTGAGGCGGGAGCACACCCACGGGAGGAGGGAAGTCTCTGAAGGCGCTCAGGTCAGCACGTCTGCAAAGCTCCTTGAATACCATAGGCTGATTTGTGGGAAGAAATGGTCCAGAAGGAAGGTACATGGGAAATGCAATTGAGCCAGTCACACACTCGTCCTCACCGCTTTTATGAGGAACAACGTTGTGGGAGAAATGTGACTCTTTCCAGGAAGATTGCCTACTCTTCTGAATCTTCTTTTTTTCATTTTACTAAAAACAGCAACTAAGACTCAACCTGTTGATCCCAGCACTCTCTTTTTCCTTGTCTTTTCAACGTCCCGGTGGGGAGGAACCCCGTTCAATCTGTCTCTGCAGTGCTCCGGGGTTGTCTCGGGTTGACCTCACCCCTCCATCTGTAGAGCTGGAGAAGGGCATGTGTGTCCCACCCCAGCTCCCTTCAGAGGCCTGGGCCGCGTGCATTTTCCCTTGGGTTTGAGTAACGATCCCTTGTTGTGCTGTTGACCGATGGGAATGGCAATCCCATACCCTGAGTTGTCAAGGTAGTTGCATTTGCAAGACTTCTGCTCTTCTCCCCCTTAAGAACACACAATCATGTGAGACCAAACGGCCCAAGCTGGAAAGGATCAGGGTCTTTCTGATCCTGGCAGGGTACTTGCCTGTGTAACGTTGCCAGCAACCGAACACACCAGCCAAGCCACCCGGTGTTGACACTGCCCCTCGTAAATACAGTCATTCAGCCCATGTGCCAGAGAGGCCATCACTGTCCGCCGCAGCCTGCTCAGGGCTCAGGCTCATGGACGGTCACCTGCCTGGCCCTTCCTCTCCCCACATAGGACCATGGCTCAAGGAAGGACACAGGCACTCAATCCAGCCAAGCTTCTCCATGTGGCAATTCTGTCAGCTATGTACATTCTATCATTCAAAATGAGGGGATTTTTTATCAGTTAAAAGTCAAATATTCAGAGGGCCCTTTTGTGACGACTGACCTGCAATCTGTCACTGCTCCTGTCATCCTCTTCCACATTAGATGGCTTCTTTTTACTCAACAAAGTAGACAGTCCTCAGCACTCGCTGAATCAGGTTTTTGGTTACATGTCTGTCAATAGTTTCCTACCCAAAATCTACGCTTGGTGAGGGCAGGGACCTCATCAGCCTCATCTGGGGATGTGTCCGCGTGAGAGAGAGAGAGAGAGATAGAAAAGGAGTGAGAAAGAAGAGAGAGAGAGACAGAGAGGGAGAGAGAGAGAATAAATGAAGGAGACGATTAATAGGTGGAACCAGGTAAATCCACATCCAGGACAAAGGTGGTTTCAGCTCATGTCAGAGGGTCACCCTCTGAGGCTCTGGTTACTTATCCTGAGGAGATTCAACCTTTCAGTGCCTGAGGGCCAGTGGGGGGTGGTCTGTGTACCCTCAGTCCATTTTTTTCTGGTTTAGGTGTCTTAATTGTAGGGAGGGCGGTGGTAAGAGATAGAAGGACACCCAAATTGTGACTACATATTTTTTTAATTCAAGAGTATATTAGTCAGGAGGGCCCCTGGTGTTGAGGAGAATAACTACCATGGCTTCCAGTGCTTTGCTAAAACCCCAGATGAGTGGCCTTCTGGCCAAGTGTCTGCAATTTCATATTTTGGAGCATTCATTGTATCTCTGAGGGTTGCAGCTTTCTATAAGTTTGCTGTGGTTGAACCAAGAAAGAAGGTATATGCAGATTTCTACAGAAATTACGATTCCATGAAAAATTTTGAGGGGATGAGGAAGGCTGGTATCTTTCATAGTACAAAGTGATTTTGGAATGTAAAGAATTTCTTTGGGTTGAATTCCGTGGAAGTTTGTCACTCATTGACAAACATGAATGTTTGGGCTACGGAAAAGTTTCTCTTGAAAAACAAACAATTAAGAAATACTGTGGGGAAAAAAGAGTATATTTTCCCAACAAATTCAATTCCACATGTTAAAAGAACAAAGACATCTTACTAACTCTGATGTTTTCACTGCAATAATTTTCACGTTCTTGCGTTCATCATCACAGGTATCGAGAACGATGAAGAGATCAAGCAGTTGGACGAAGAAATCAAGGAGCTGAACGAGTCCAACTCGCAGATGGAGGCCGACATGATCAAACTGAGAACTCAGGTAACAGTTTCTGACGCCCTCAACCGCAGCGTCACGCGTGCTGTGACGCCAGAGAAACGCGTGGAGCCTCGGCGCCCCCAGAGCGTCACTTCCTTTGCTCTTGTTTTTCCGTCATTTTTTCACCTTATGTCTTAGTTTTCTGCTGAGATCATTTCAGTTGGAAAATTTGCTGTAACAGGCGGTCCTCTCTCGTCTAGTTCTCTGTCTCGTGTGTGTGTTTTTAATGACATACGTTTGTGGGTAGTCATCCCAGAGGAGCCCCATCCCTGCAGTAGACGAGCTGTTTTCCTCCAAGCCGCTGCGGGCCCCATGTCACTGAACCTCCACCTTAAACAGAGCAGTCGATACCCCCAGGACCCCTGTAGGGTGCGCTGTTCCTCAGGGCTGTGTGGGCCGCCTCTGTATGTGCAGATT
Organism: Tapirus indicus; assembly: GCA_031878705.1. NCBI lineage: Eukaryota > Metazoa > Chordata > Mammalia > Perissodactyla > Tapiridae > Tapirus > Tapirus indicus. The sequence goes on along the minus strand of CM062923.1, from coordinate 1,548,847 downwards.
CCCAGGCCCCAGCGGATGTGGTGGGCACAGACCCCCGGTGACATGCAGCCAACTAGCTGGGGTGGGAGGAAGGGACGGGCTTTTATTGAGCACCTGCTGGATGCTTGATTACAGGACCATGGTCACATAAGCCCACTCTGTGCTCGCAGTGGCCCAGGAGGTAAGTGTCCTCGTCATCATTTCACACACACAGCATCTAAGATTCAGAGAGGTCCCTTCCTCAGCTAAGCCAAGGCCACAGAGCAGGCCCGTGGCCAAGCTGACCGCACTCAGGGCTCCCCGTATGCCCTGCCACCCGTCTAAGAGCTACAGGGGTCCCAGGGCCCCTTGGCATTGCCGTCACAGGTATGGAGAAGCATTCCTGTCCCATCAGGAACGAGGCTCCGGCGCCCCCATCCCTGTGGACCCGGGCCCCTCCCCAGCAGGACCCTCAGCAGTGTTACTGGGATTCTCAGGAGAGGCTGGGAGGGACTTGCCCTCGGTCTTGTGGGGCCAGGGGGAGGTCATAGCTCTGCTCTGCCCCTGCTGGCCCTCGTCCCGGTGGGCACAGCGCCTCAGGGTGGGGGGCCCTCAGGCTGGGTTCCCACCAGAGTAACTGAAAGGGATCCCGTGGGCCCCTCCCTGTGAGCAGAAAGCGGAGGATGGACTTCTCTAGCTGGCCACGCCTGTCCTGTCAGGTTGTTTTGACGCCAGCCTACTCGCCAACCGCAGGCTCGCCTTCAGGCTGTGCTCTGGCTGCACCACAGTCAGCTCATTTGCCTGGCCCCGAACAGGCTGGAATTTTCCTTAACATTTATCCAAATGTGTGGCTTTTCCCAGCCGTGAGCCCCCTTTGCTGCAGGGAATACAGACAACCAAACCAGATGAGAATAACCACCCTCGGGTTTACCTGCTCATGAGGGTGAAAAGCCTGAAAATCCTAATTCCCTTCTGAAGGGTGCATTTCTGACCACCAAGAGGATTCGAATGTCCTCATCTGCCCAGCGTGTTGAGTCCACAGCCCGCAGGGCACCCCATTCTACAGGACTTGTCCCAAACACCAGGAAGGCCCCTTCCCTCCCCCAGGGAAACCCTGCCCCCGCTGTGTCCATTCACCGGGAGACGGAGAGCTCTCGCCCGCTGTGCATACAGCCTGGACACTGGAGCCAGCTCAGGGCTGAGGCAGGTAAACGTGTGCTCCTAGACTGAGCTCCCTGGAGACCTGAGACTCTTAGACCAGAAACGCACAGCGAGGCCCCGTGTGCACGCTTGCTCCCTCCCCAGCGGTCGCTTGCTGTCTGTGTTGGTTGTCACTGCCTTTTGGGGGCTTTTTTGATGTCCAATGTGGATATTTGCTCCCCAGCAGCATCGATTTACATCTGATGTCAAAAACGAATTTCCAGGGTTGGTGTGTACTCTCACTGGCCTGGCTGATGAGAGGAGGCCTCGCAGATGTGCCCAGGGTGGTTCCTCTTCTCTGGAAGGCCAGCCCAGCATCTTCAAAATGGTGGGGACGTGCTGAGCCATGTCCCCGAGCTCTGCAGTGTTCGGGGTAGGGGGTGGCCTGCAGGTCAGGTGAACACCAGCCCTGAACGTGGAGACAGGCAGTGGCCACACAGGGCACATAATGTGGAGTGAGCAGGTTAGACCTCGGGCAAAACTCAGCAGGAAACCCTAGAAGAGCTCCCTTGCTCCCCACACCGCCTCCGCTGCCTGGTTAGTGTCTGAGGACAAGAGTGCGGCCCAGCCCAGACCCCTCGGGGCCATGGTAGCTCTGGAGGGGACTTTCTCATCTTATCTTTGGCCAGGGCGCAGTTAGCCTCGCTGCTTGTCTCAGAAAATGCCAGAAGGTGGGATGTTCTGCTGCTGGGCCTTCTGGTGCTCTCATGCCCTCCCTCTGTCCGCACCACCAGGAAGCAGGAGACCCACACACAGTGTTTTGTCCCTTCTGACTGGAGGAGAAGGCAAGCTCTCCCGGGGCCCCTTGGCCGCTGGTGACAGCACGGGGAATGCAAGCTCGTCAGCAGGGCCCAGACATCCCGGTAGAACAGCCGGCCAGATGGAAGGGGCAAAGTTCAGCTGGCCTGCTCCCCCGGATGAGGCACTGAGGATATCAGAGCAGCTCCCGGCCCGCAGCCCCCCAGACGCCTGGGCCTCACTCTCAGAGGCCCAGGCTCATCTGTCTCACACACGAGGGCTCCACACAAGCCTTCAGTGTGACAACAGAGTCCACTGCTCCAAAAAGGCTTTATGCAGGGCCAGTCTGACCCAGACCTCTCGTTTCACGACTGTGGGAACTGAGGAGGACAAGGGTCCTTCCTGTGTCCCGGGTCCAGAACCCGGGAACCCAAAGTGGGAGAGTTCAGTGGTCTCTCCATTTAAAACAGTCAGGACAGTGTGAAGAATTACACACATTTTTAATGTTATCAAATCAGTGATTTCCTGGCTATATTTATTTCTCTTAAAAATCTTATTTTTAACTGAGGCCCTAGCTAGATTTTGCACACGCACACCTTCTTGAGGGGCTCCTCCCTCTGCCACAGGAACTAGAGGCCCCTCAGACTTTTAGACGGAAGACGTGCTGTCAATGATTGGGCACCTTTCTCCTTCTCCCCAAGGCTGAGGAGTGAGCTGATCGCCTCGAGCACGTGGCTCCTGACAGACAGGACCAGGCTGCTAGCTGCTCCCCTCTCCCCCCGTCCTGTGCTCCCTATGCACTGCGGACCTTGTCCTGGTGTGAACACCCACCCCCTCCGTCAGAGCCACCCTGGCCTTTCAGATGTCAGATGTTGCTGGGACATCTGGGACCCATGATTGCTCTAGGATGGATTTGAAAGGAGGGCATTTGCCTCTATCTTCCTGTTGACAACCCCTCCCAGAGCCTGGATCAGCCCACCCTCCGATGGGCTGGGGTGGGGAGGGAGAGGTGCTCCTTCCCCATCTCCTTTCTCCAGTTTCTGTCACCACCATGTCGGGTATCCAACTCCAGGAAGTTCCCAGTGTGTTTCCCTTTAGCTTGGACCCCTTGCCTGGACCAGAAGCCCAGGAATAATTGTCTTCTTACTGCAAACACTCTCCACATCTCTATACGAGATGCACACGGGGCAAGTCTTGTTACCTCTGTTTTCCAGGAAAAGAGCCCCGAGTTTGCCTGACTGATCTAGTAAAGCTGAAGCCGACAGCTCCCCTTAGACTGCCAGTTCCTTGGCATCATTGAGAAAGGCACCAGGCCAGGGAAACTGAGCAGGGAAACCCTGTATGAGAAACTTGCAGTTCTGAGTTTATGAGCTGGAGATTCAGGTAATTCAGGGACAACAGGTGGGGACGACTGAAGGAGCTGAGGCAGAGACTTGGTGTGTATCTGGCCGTCCTGTCCCTGTGTCCATACGTCCCCTCTGACACTGCCATGGGCCTGCATGCTGCTCTGGGTCCTGGGATTCTGACTTTGCTGACCGCGCATGGCATGGCTCACGTCCCTGTGGCCTCCGGGGAGCACAGGGCACTTTGTCACGAGCACTTTGACTACATTTATCCCAGCTGTATTTTTGGGTCTGCTGCTGTTGTCCCTAAAACCCACGCGGACCGATTGGGGCAGCTCTCCTCCCTACCTGTGTGTGAAACCGGTTGTGTAAGTAAGTGCTGGTTGTCTGGATATAGGTGGAGGCCAGCAAGGCACCACCCCAAGCCTCCTGAGCATGGCAATGGTTAAGTTCTCCCTGGAAGGTGAGGGGAAGGAAGAGCGGGCCGGGAAGCCGCGGTAGGCCTTCATCTGACGTAGGAGTGTAGGAATCCCGACACGTGTGGATAGAGGCGCCCGCCTGCCGCTGTCTGAGAAGACAGTGACACGCTTCAGGAACGAGCTAGCGTCTTAAGACTTCTCTGGGGCAGAGTTAGACTCAGGCTGAAAAAGAAGTGTTAGCAGCAAGTCAGTAAAACTCAGCTGACGTAGTCCCATGGAGCCTGTGGCGAGGACAGGGAAGGAGGAGGAAACAGTCATCAGGTGACAATCTGTGCACAATGACAAGCAGAACTCTAAAGAAACTCAATAGAAGCTTACACAGCCCAGAAGCCTTCCTTCCACTCATCCATTAATCCCGCCTCAGAAAGACAAGCCGTTATGGTCGTTACCAAATGTTCAAGGGTAGTGAATCAAAAGCATAAATACCAAACCCTTAAAATGACAAATTCTTAACTCTGAAGCCTTTTTACTTAAGCAAAAAGGCTCTTTCTTTGCACCGATAGCCTGTTGTCACTTAGGGCAGGAGCGCACGCTTCCCCAGGCTTGCCTTGTGTTACATGTCACACAAATTTGTGCGTTGTAGATTACCACAATGGAGAGCAACCTGAAGACCATAGAAGAGGAGAACAAAGTAATCGAACAGCAAAATGAGTCTCTTCTCCACGAGCTGGCCAACTTAAGCCAGTCTCTAATTCATAGTCTAGCTAATATCCAGCTGCCACATATGGTAAGTGACTGAGAGTGCGAGATGAGGCGTTTGGTGACTCCACAGGGCACCGCATAGAGTAGATGTCTGTTCCTAGTGCTATTTTCATGTTCTTCAAACTGTGAATGTTTGCGGTTCCCACCCCAAAACCATAGCGTTAACTGCTAGAAGCATTGGTGGGGCTGACCCAGTGTACCCGTAAGATTAAGTATGCTCTGAATAGGCCTTTTAAATACCATAAAGACAGTGGCACTATGCTATGATACTATTTTATGCTGATGTGAATATCCTATTAAGAAAATAAAAGTTGTGTATGAACTACTATTTAATATCTCGTAGGATCCAATCAATGAACAAAATTTTGATGCATACGTGACTACTTTGACGGACATGTATACAAATCAAGATCGTTATCAGAGCCCAGAAAATAAAGCCCTTCTGGAAAATATAAAGCAGGCTGTGAGAGGAATTCAGGTCTGAACAGCTGCTGTAGTGATGGAATCTTGCTTAAAAAAGGATGCCTCTTGTTTTTTGCTGCTGTAATTTACCAGAAAGTGTTATATATTTATTTCTGTTTGAAACAGTGTTATGCTTACAAGACTTCATAATGATTTTATGTCTTGCTTTAAAGATAGCACCTGCAGAATAGTTTTGGAATACTTTCACATTTTGTACGTTTTCATATAAGCTGACATCGTGTGATATGCCACGTAATGTTTATAGCTGCTAATGTATGCACATTTGGGGGTATATATATTTCTGAAGAGGTAAGCCGATCAAAATAAATAGAGTGTAAATTCTTTTTAATGCTTTAGTGATTAAATGTTTTAGTATTTTGAACTGAAATGGACAGAAAAAACAGCTTTGAATGATCACGTGGTGGCCCTGCAGCCACTTTTTAGACATTATCATTTTGCCTCATGTTGGAGGATTTTATGGAATTTAAGAAATACATTTTGTGTGCATATTGTTTCATAGCAAGAATTGGTTGCAGAAAATGCTTTATTTTTGAACAATGCTTGGAAATATTATGTGACCTTTTTGTTTGTTTGTTTTAGGAGGATGGTGTATGGTGGGGGCAATAAATGAGGTTTTTTGCATTCCAAGGAAATGGCATATGGATTAACTGTAAGAAATGAGATAAGTAATTTATTGTAAGACCACATCAAGCCATGGAAACTTGGCAGAAGATTCAAAGCAGCTTAAACAGCACTTTTAAATTAACTCCTGAGCATTACATGGTGTGACTATGGGAACTTCAGTTAAGACAGGGGCTTAATAGAGGTGGACGGCGTGAAGATTTCCTTTCCATTTTCAGTAGACTTTGGGACAACCTTCTCTTATCTCCCTGAGTTTTGTGCCCCGCTGAACTGTCTGTTATTGCAATGTGGTTTACCCAACAGAATCTGTGTGTTTTAATTTAAGCTCAAAGATAATTTAAGAGTATTTATTTCTCCTTTCTACTTTTAAAAATTATTATTATTGTTGTGGTTATTATTATTTTACATTTGGGGGATGAAAGCAAATGATTTGTGAGTCTTCGAGTTACTGGACTGGATTTTCTGCTGGATTGTGGGAAAGCAGCTCAGTAAAGGGTCTTCCTCCCCCGCCACCACCTTTGGCTTTGAGTAAGCGTTTGGTTCTGTTCAGAGAACTCCTAAAATGACCTTCACATTCTACTTTTCGATGGAGACCACTGACCACACAGCACTCGCATAGCCTTGTTTCGTTTGTCGTGACCTATCCTAAGAACAAATGCAATCAGATTTTAAGAGTAATGAAATCTACTTCAGCACTTTTTTGCTTTACACTAGATCATCTTAGCCTCGTTGTATCTGGAGATTTGGTTGTTTTCTTCCAATGACTGCACTACATGTATGCATAAGACCACTTTCAATTGCTGCGTGCTCCCCTCCTGAGTAGTCCCTAGGACGACGTGTTGTGTTTTCTGATGTCGACTTGATTTACATGGAATAGCATCTCTTCCTTCCATGTCTTGATGTTATGCAGGAAGTACAAAAGTACTTTAAAATTTTGTTATGAAAAAAAAAGATGGGTTTTGTAAAAATAAAAAAAAAATATTTTTAGCAGAACAGGACTTACAGGGTCATTGTCCCCACAGCGTGCCAGTCGATTATTTGCACTTACCTTGTCCTATATATCCGTACGGAGGTGTGCAATTCCTGGTGTCAGTGGCCTTGCGACACTGACCCTGGAAGAATTGGAGGAGGCCCTCACGGCTGACCCGACAGTGTTGCTAAGGGAGATTACAGGGATCTCACAGCAAATATTCTGACACAATCCTCAACCTCGGTATATATATGTGTATAAATATATGTACATCCCAGCGGCACTTTATACTGCTCACTGTACAAAAGCTTACAGTTTTCCACGAGGACTTTAATAACTAGCTGGGAAGAGATATGTAATTACCCCGGGGCTCTGCAGCGCCTTCTCTGCAGGGCGCCCTCTTTCTGTTGTGCGACTAGTTGTAGCTGCCATGCTCAGAATTGCCTTTTTGAGAGCTGAAGCAAGGTGCTTCTTGTCACCTGACGCCATATCTATTGTCCGGGGCCCCAGCCTCCCTGCGGGGCCCGCTGTTCATATCGGCATATGCATTTCCCGGCCGCGTTGTGTCTGCAGCTTCTTTGCCAATATAGTAATGCTTTTAGTAGAGTAATAGGTAGTATCAGTTTTGGATTCTTCTTGTCATCACCTATGTACAATGGAGAGGGGTTTTAAGCACAAATCTGCTGCTCATCTAACGTTGGTACATACTATCAAATCAGAAGTTACCTGTGACTATTATATAGGGATCACAAAAGTGTCACATATAGAATGCTGACCTTTCATATGGAATTATCGTGAGTCATCAGAGTTTATTTATTATAACTTATTGTTCATATTCATTTCTAAGTTAATTTAAGTAATCATTTATGAAGACAGAATTTTGTATAAATATTTATCGTGCTCTCTGTGGAACTGAAGTTTGATTTATTTTTGTACTACACGGCATGGGTTTGTTGAGACTTTAATTTTGCTATAAATGTGTGGAATCACAAGTTACAGTGATACTTCATTTTTAAATTGTGAACTTTGTACAAATTTTGTCATGCTGGATGTTAACACATCTTACTCTCAATAAAAAAGGTGTTGCCACATTTGTCGTGCTGGGTCTCTAGTGGGTCAGCGTCTTCCCTGGAGTCTGCACATGCTATCTGGGCCTGCAGGGTCCACCAGGAGTGTGTCCCCCCAATCCTGTCACTTTTGTTTTAAGGTTTTTAGAGGTTTAGTTCTCTACTCCAGGGCATGTAAGAATAAACGACTTTTTTAAAACGATGTCAGTAGTTTAATAGGCTCACTTTGTCTTCTTGTCACGCCCAAGTGCAGGTCTCTCCCCAGGACAGGACATTCTCCTACACGACCACAATGCAGTCATCATACTTGACATGACATCATCATTATTTAATATTCATCCATACCCCAAAGTTCCCAGTGGAATCAATAATGTCCTTTACAGATTTCCCCCTTATCTGGCTTTGTCAAAGATCACACATTGAATTCAGCTCTCATGTCCCTTGTCCCTTGTCCCCTTATTCCTGAGCAGTTCCTCAGCCTTCCTCTGTCTCCCAGGGCACAGACGTTTGTAAGTGTCCAGGGCGGTTGGTTTGCAGAACGTCCTCCCCAAGTTGGCTCAGTCTGATGGCGTCTCCTGGAGGTTCTGTTTGTCGTGTCCTTCTCAGTGTCTCACATCTGGGGCACAAGAGGTCACTCGCCCGGTGATTGGTTCCCTGGGAGCTTTATCATCCATTGTTGCTTCCACACTATCAGCAAGGACCACCCGTAAAATTTAAATTACCCTTCAAAGATGATTTAATGATGAATTATCCACCTTCCCATCATCTATGTTAGTAAAAGTCACCCTTTATAATTCCAAAAATACCCTCCTATAACAGAAACAATCCCACGAAACATAAACTTTGAGGAAGAGACCCTCATGATCTTCGTTAAGTCCAAAACGTATTCCCAGTGGAGCCTTTTGCTGCTCCGAGATTCAGGGCCACCTGAGCCTCTCTTGCCAGTTACTGTGTCTGATGTTTTACGGGTAACAGTGTGCTCACATGGGAGCGGATGGAGGGGAGGGTGGAAGCACACGTTCTTAGGGTCCCGTCGTGTCCGTCTCTCCAGACTCTGGGAGCAGGCTTGTCAAAGGCCCTGTCCTTAGGCACAGATGAAGCTAAATCCGATGGTGGTGTGCCACGGACCTGTTGTCAGTAACTTGTCTGTCACCTTGATTATCAAAAGCCATTTTTCCCCTTAGGAGCAATATGGCTGAGAATTGGCATAAACATTTTGGAAAGCAGTTTAGCAATAATGTCAAAAATCTTATAAAATTCAAATTTTTGACCCAATAATTCTGGAAGTCTATCTTAAAATACCAAAACAGTTGTAAATGCACCAAAATAAAAACAACCCAAAGTCTTGTCATAGAGGAATGATTAAGCAATTAATGATAAATGCGCTTTATAGAATACCATGGAGTTATGAAAAATGATGGTTGTAAAGAGTCATTAATAAGATGCTTGTCATGAAATTAGTGAATAGTACAGACAAAATTATGAATACATTGAGAGGCAGCTCACTAGCTGGTTTGGGTCAAATTGACAGGTGCTGATTGCTGAGAGCCTCGCTTCATCCCGCCCAGCTGTGCCTTCTGGGGCAGTGAAGGTGACTCCGGGTGGGCAGCAAACCAAGGCAGCGAGGGGCGGGCTACTGGCCTCAAGGAAGTTGAGTTACTCTCCAAAAAGAAAGGAAGAGAGGAGTGGGGCAGGTGGAAAAGGAAATTAGAAAGCAAACATCTCCAGGTTTAGGGCAAGAATGGGAAAAGACTGAGGAGCAAAGAGAAATAGCACAAAGAGCTGTGCCCTCGATCGGCTCCCTGGGGCCCTCTGTCTAAAGCTGGCCTACTGTGCACATTTTGCCATACAAGGACCAAAATGGAAGGCCGGGATCACGTTTTTCTCACCATGGACAAAGAAATGAATTTTTAAAAAAGAAAAAAGCTCAGGTCTAGTGAGGGTTCTAGAGGATTTAGGGGAAGAGGGCTCTGGGATTACCCTGTGGTCTGTATTACGTAGTCCTCTGGGCACTGGAAGCAGAGACAAGACAAGAACCTGGAGCAGACAGGCAGGAGACTAGTGCTCTTGGGGGAGGGGGGCGGGGTTGCTGCTGTGGGCAGGCCTGGTGATTCCTTCAGGAGAGCCCATCTGGAGCCCGGTCAGCGGACGTGATTACTGGGAAGATGAGACGCTGTCCATTTCCCACTCCCTCCTCCTCAGGATGTAGTTTCTCCAGTAACATTAGAAGCCCTTAGCCCGCGGGACGGCTGAGGTGTGGTTTCTCTCAGCTCCCAGGAACGCCCTCGTCCCTGCGCACAGTTAATTTGAGGCTATTTCTGCTCAAGGAAGACGCATGAGCAAGACCTGTCAGCAAGACCTCTCCCTCCACTTTCTCAACTCCTGTCGACGTGGACGTGGATTGACGTGGCATTTCAACACAGCAGAGTAATTCAGGAGAGCCCAGGGTCTTAAGCAATTTAAAATATATATTAAGGAAAAAAATCAAACTTTTATACGTTGTATTTCAATTGCCATAACACCCAAAAGAAGTTATTGGTCCCTGTACAGACTGTGAATGAAATGGAAAACAGCATAAAGATCACATCCCACGTATAAATGCGGCTAGAGCAGGCCTGTCTTACAACGATAAGACAGACACAGCCAGCTCTGGGCACACCGTTCTTCTGTACCTACGCAGTGGCCTATACCGAGGCCTCCAAGCTGGTGCCAAGAAGTCCGGACTGTGTTAGGGGAGGACACTGGAATATCCTCTGTTTCGGCAGACTACAGTCATCTCTGGACTCCAGTCTCATCCTTAATTCCAAATTTTCTTCTTTTTTTTAATCTACATGTTTTTTTCTTCCTATAGTATTGTATATATCCTTTAAGTTGTCTCAAATCATTTTTTGAGCAAAGCAAGGTAAAATAAACAAGGATAGGCCTTGTAGGGAAGGAAAAAAAGCTTTTCCCTTCTACCCTCTTAGGTTCTCAGCTGGGTCTCTGTAACAAAAGACCAAGAAGAGAAAAGCATGCAAACGTATTTAATATTAGTTTTACATGACATGGGAGCCTTTGTAAGGAAATGAAGACCCAAAGAAGTGGTTAGGCCTGAGCATTTTTATGCTAGGTTTGTTGAAGAGTAGGCAGTCATGGAAAAATGTGATAGGACGAAGGGGTATAATCTCAGGGTGGTCAACTGGGGAGATATAGCAGGGCCTGCTGGTTAGGGTACCTCTCGGTGTCCTGCCACCTGGAGATCAGGATGTGCCTCTCCTCTAGGCGGAGGGAGGGCATCTCTCACAGGCGGGTCTGTGACTCACTTCAGGGGGAGGTCAGAGAGTCCTTCCCGAACCTGCCCTTCCCCAACCCCCTCCAGCTTAAGATACTCAATATGCCAAAGTGCTATATTTTGGGATAGCATGTTCTGAACCCCATGATTATGTACAAAGAAACATAAGTTTGTGGGTGTGGGTGTGAATGGCATGTAAAGAAGGGGTATCAATTAAACAGAAAAGGGAAGAGAGAAGAAGGCAGATGATGGACTCATAAAATAAGAATTACATCTTAGAGCCAGAAAAAGGAAATAACATTAGGTAAATTGTGGCTATCTATAATTTAGTTAAGTGTCCAAGGACTGTTCTCAGGGCTTATGGTCAACTGCGTTCTATGGCTAATACGGCAGACTGTCATGCCCTGCTCAGCTTCATTCCCCAAGGAAGGCCGTCCTGAGCCAGACTGACCTCACACTTGCTCACCCCACATCCGCCCCCCAGGCCTTCCACAGGGCTGCTGCTCCACACACTTATCTTCCTTTCTGAGAAGAAAAAAGCTGTGTTCCTCATTGCTTCTCTCAAATATCCTGAACAGAGCAGATGCTCTAAGGTTGGAAGTCAACAACTCAATGAAGGGATTGTGCATTGCATTTTTCAAAACATCACCTGATTGCAAGCAAACTTCTTAAAAAATTGATCCTGAGTGCATGTCAGGGTGTTATTGGCTCATTAACAAGGGACCCAGGAAAGAGACCAGTGTGCGAGCCGTGAGGGTTCACTCCCAGGGCTGTAAAGCATCGTCTTTATCAGGCTCCAGGATAACATTAGGGGTGCTGACCTGGCCCCTAAATCAGAAAGAAGAAGCAATGACTCTGTGGTCCCTGGGCAGTGACACCCCAACCCCCCGCGCCAGACCGGCCAGCTGGCAGAGAATGCAAGCAACAGTGCTCTCAGCACAAGCAGCTAATAAAAAATATTAACCCTCTAATAAAAACGACTAGTAATTATGGTTTTGCTTTTTCTCACGTTTGAAACAAATTTTTCTTTTTCATGTGTGAGGCATAAACAGGAGGTATTAAACTTATTCTCTTCATTTGATATGTGGGGACAAAAACATGCCCAAGACCATTTGGGGGAGTGGGAGATAGGTGACATTAACATAGGATATGTATTGGCCCCCAAGCCAGGTTGTTTACATGCTTATCTCCACATAGGGTCCCCCCAAGCAGTGTCGACCCAGAAATCAGCTTCATCAGGTGTATCGGAGGCGAGAACATACCCTGGGCAGCAGCTCATCCTAACTAGGAGAGTCGTGGAGAATCTAGTCATGGAGAATCTAGAATCCCCTCTTCCCCTCCTCGCATGTTCCCAGACTGGAGAGGACTTCTGCTCCCCAGCCAGGAGGGGACGACACTGGATCTGACATGATGCTGTTTCCCTTCTCTCCTAGGAATGACCCTATTAAAGAAAGGTGCAGCCCTATGACATTAGGACAGTAACAAGACAAGGGTGCCCACTCTCACCGCTCTTATTCAACATAGCACTGGAAGTTCTGGCCAGAGCAATTATGCAAGAAAAAGGAATAAAAGGACTCCAAATAGGCAATGAAGAAGAGAAACTCTCACTATTTGCAGATGACATGATCTTATACATACAAAACTCCAAAAAAATCCACTGGAAAACTACTAGAAATAATCAAGAACTACAGTAAAGTTGCAGAGTATAAAACCAACTTACAAAAGTCAGTTGCATTTCTATACGTTAATGATGAACTAACAGAAAGAGAACTCAAAAAGACAATCCCATTTATAATTGCAACAAAAAGAATAAAATATCTGGGAATAAATTTAACCAAGGAGGTGAAAGACCTATACAATGAAAACTATAAGACACTATTGAAAGAAATTGATGAAGACATAAAGAAATGGAAAAATATTCCATGGACATGGATTGGAAGAATAAACATAGTTAAAATGTCCATACTACCTAAAGCAATCTACAGATTCAGTTCAATCCCAATCAGAATCCCAATGTCATTCTTCATGGTAATAGAACAAAAAATGCTGAAATTCGTATGGGGCAACAAAAGACCCCAAATAGCTAAAGCAATCCTGAAAAAAAAGAACAAAGCTGGAAGCATCACAATCCCTGATTTCAAAATATACTATAGAGCTATAGTAATCAAAACAGCATGGTACTGGTACAAAAATAGACATACAGATCAACGGAACAGAATTGAAAGCCCAGAAATAAAACCCCACACCTATGGACAGCTAATCTTCAACAAAGGAGCGAAGAACATACAATGGAGAAAGGGAAAGAACATACAATGGGAAAATTGGACAGCCACATGCAAAAGAATGAAAGTAGACCATCTTCTATCACTGTACACAAAAATCAACTCAAAATGGATTAAGGACCTGAAAGTGAGACCTGAAAGTATAAAACTCCTGGAAGAAAATATAGGCAGTAACACTAATTGCCATTGGTCATAAAGGGATTCTTTCAGATTCCATGTCTACTCGGACAAGGGAAACAAAAGAAAAAATAAACGAGTGGGACTTCGTCAGACTACAGAGCTTCTACAAGGCAAATGAAACCAGAATCAAAATGAATAGACAACCCACCAGCTGGGAGAAAATATTCGCAAATCGTTCATCTGACAAGGGATTAATCTCCGTACTATATAGAGAACACACACAACTGAGCAACAAAAAGACAAACAACCCAATCAAAAAATGGGCAGAGGATATGAACAGACATTTTTCCAAGGAAGATATACAGATGGCCAATAGACATATGAAAAGATGTTCAACATCACTAATCATCAGGGAAATGCAAATCAAAACTATGCTAAGATATCACCTTATACCCATTAGAATGGCTATAATCACCAAGACAAAAAATAACAAATGTTGAAGAGGTTGTGGAGAAAAGGGAACCCTGATTCACTGCTGGTGGGAATGCAAACTGGTGCAGCCTCTTTGGAAACAGTATGGAGATTCCTCACAAAATGAAAAATAGAAATACCTTATGATCCAGCAATCCCACTATTGGGCATCTACCCAAAGGACATGAAATAAACCATCCCAAGAAGCTTATGCACACCTATGTTCATTGCAGCATTATTCACTACAACCAAGAAGTGGAAGCAACCCGTGTCCCTCGACTGATGATTGGATAAAGAAGATGTGGTATATATATACAATGGAATGCTACTCAGCCATAAGAAAAGACAGAACTGTCCCATTTGCAACAACATGGATGGACCTAGAGGGTATTATGTTAAGTGAAATAAGCCAGAGAGAGAAAGACAAACACTGCATGATTTCACTCATATATGGAATATAAATGAACACATGGACAGAAAGAACTGGTTGGTGGTTACCAAGGGTAAGGGGGCTGGGGGGTGGGCACAAGGGGTGAAGGGATGCATCCACATGGTGATGGACAAAAAATAATATACAGCTAAAACCCCAAAATGTTATAAACTATTAAGACATCAATAAAAATTAAAATTAAAAAAAAATTCAAGTACAATCATGTGCCACATCATGACATTTCGGTCGACAAGGGACTGCATATATGACAGTGGTCCCATAGATTAGTACCACAGAGCCTAGGTGTGTCGTAGGCTGTACCTTCTAGGTTTGTGTAAGTGCACTCTACAATGTTCACACAATGGTGAAATTTCCTAACAACGCATTTCTCAGAAGGTATCCCCATCGTTAAGTGACACATGACTGTAGATGCATCTTAAACCTCTACTTACGACATGGCCTATCAAGAAAGGAAGATTAAAAAAAGAATGCAGCAGTCCTCAAGTTTAAATTCCTTTCTAACATAAGAACTGGTCAGAGGTCTTTAGGAGGAATCCAAATTTCCTTAGAACCAATTTAATGCAGAGGTTAATCGGGGTATGAAGCAGTCTGGGTGGGAGTGGCTGATGTAGGAGAGAAAAAGATAATTTCCCTCTATCCTTCTAAGTTCTTGGCTGGGGCCCCTGAAACAAAAGACAGATTAACAAGAGAAAAAGAAACTGAAGTTCATCAACGTGGGCCCTCATGTACACTTGGAAGACACTCAGGGAAATGAGTAACTCAGACAGGTGGCTTAGAATTCAGGCTGAATGCCATCTTCAGCGAAACCAAAAGGAGGAAGGGTGTGGGGAGGCCAGTGATGGGAAGGGTCCAGGTTAGGAGTACCCCACAACTGCTTTATGCTCAGGGGTGCTGTGCTTTGTCCCCGAGGCAGGACCAAATGGATTGGTAGCTGGAAGCAGAATGGATGGACCTTGGGAAGAGATGCTGTCAGCAGAAGAGATGTGAGAAGACAGAGCAAGTTTCCAAGGCAGGGCAGTCAGCGGGTGAGAAAGCATGGCTGTTCCTGTCATAACCCAAGTGAACTAGGTTTAGGTTAGGGCTCCATGAACATATTACACCATTGGAAGGCAGTTATCATTCACACCTTTTGGCAGGTATCTGTCTAAAATTACCTGTTGGTGTGATTCTTAAGCTTTTTTGTTAAATTGTCTAAAAAGCAGAAGGTAGAGTTATTTCCTCAGTAAACCAAGAAAGTTATTGAGTACCAGAGACCTAGTTCAAACCGTAGTTGCTAAAAAATAAATCCATTACCCTGAGAAAGGTTATTAAAATGAAACTCAATAAAAATTAATACTGGCAACAGCATGTAGCTTTACATCTTTTAAAATAGATGCACTCCTAAAAAAATTGTAACTCATATTGTAACTATTTTCAGCACAAAATTTGAGATTCATTCTTGTGGAAGGAATTTGGCTGAGAGATGATAAAAATATATGAATTTTGGAAATTTGTTTAGCTCATATTTAAAGGAATTTTTATCATTTCCAAATTTTGATATAGCAGTCCTACATTGTACCCTCTATTAAATTCTAACGCATACAGTTTACTTTTCTGGAAATATCTATTTCTGGTAAATGTGAGTCCTCTCTTTTAGGGATAATGGAAAACAAGGGAATCGGAAAAAGATTACAGGACAAGAGTAAACAAATATCAAATGAAGGCAGAGGTATATATTTGAAATTCAGCATCGGAGGTACCTTTGTCTCCGGAGGAGACTAGACCTCAGTCCTTAAAGAGGGTCACTAGGTCCACAGTGGGACCTGGGCAGTAGGAACTGAACACTTGAGTGGAATACCACACACGAAGAAGGATGTCTTCGTGCTGCAGCTATCAGTAAAAGACGAATAAAATGCCACTCACACCCTCTGTTTCTCATCATGTTATATCTATTTCATTTTAGTGACTCTTGAAAATATAAGGTCTTCCAGTCTTTCTATCTTATTTTTTCATACAATATTCTTCAAATTCATTAAATTATACTAAGGTGGTTCAGAAACATGGCTCTTGGAATAGGACAAATTGATAAAAGGATCCATGTGATGCTGCCACCATCATAACAGAAGCTTGAGAGACGTGAAGAGTTGGAAAATCTGGCAATTTCGCTCTTGGGTGATAGACTTGGGCATTTGGAAGAGTGTCTCCTCTTCCTACACTTATTTTTACTAGGATATTACATTTCCCAATTGAAATTATTATGGAATAAATGGTCATGTCCTCCAAAAGTCATATGTTGTAACCCTAACCCCCAATGTGACGGTGTTTGGAGGTGGGGCCCTTGAGAGATGATTAGGTCATGAGGGTAGAGCCCTCAGGAATGGGATTAGTGCCTTTATAATCCTCTTCCTCTCTCTCTCCAACATGTGAGCATACAGATGGCCATCTGCAAACCAGAGGCAGGTTCTCTCCAGATACTGGATCAGCCGGTGCCTTGATCTTGGACTCCCAGCTTCCAGGTCTGTGAGAAATAAATTTCTGTTGTTTAAGCCACCCAGTCTGTGGTGTTCTGTTATAGCAGCCCAAACTGACTAAGACAGAAATATTAATGTCAAAATAAAAAATGTGAACTTTCTCCTTCTCTGCACAATGACCATTTATCTTAGATATTGAGAGTTGATAGTGGTTTCATACACAGAATGTCTCTGAGGAAAGTACCCAAAGTTCTCGGAAGACCAGGCTTAAAATAACCACAGGCTTTTTGCAATAATGAACAATTTTCCCTTTTAATTTGACTACAGACAGCACACAAGCTCCTTACATGCAAAAATGCTCAGATGACAAAATTTCATAACTGATTTTTGGGTTGAGTTGGAGCATGGGAAGAGATTTGGGATAAATAATAAACCAGTTGGGTTTTTTTTTTTTTCCATTGAACAGAAGTATGTTCCCGATCATAGAAGCATCAAAGGCAGTGAAGAGGGTGATAGATTAGCAACAGAAAGATCTAGAAAACAAGAGACTAATTTTCCTAGGTGTTACCTGCTCTCTTGGAGCTACACCTGCTGGTACCAACTTCCAGAGTTGTCTTGACTTTCTTCCCTGAGCATCTCCAAGTAAAGCTTGCTTTCTCACCCTCATTTGTTTCCATCTTTTCCCACCACTGATATGACCAGATTTGCCAATTACAGTGTAACAACCAGGCCTCCTGCTTCTTCACTCCCACCTTCAGTGCTGCAGTCTCCGCAGTCCCGTTGGGATGTTCCACTTGCCACTGCTTTGTGAACTACATGCCACCATTTGCTATATTGCCAAAAAGGTTTCCCAGAATCCAATGAAGTGTTGATTCAAAAATATTCTTAAACACTTTAGCCTTATCTGACGCAAAGTATGAGAGATTAGCCCATGGTCACATTTTAAAAATTCTTTTATTCCTGCAGAACAAGAGGAGAATCCTCTTTCACTTTCCAGACCTAGAAAACCTTCCTTAGGTCTGGATTTAAATCCTGATCTGTCTCCTTCTCCGATAAATGAAATGGTTTGGTTTCTTCGCCCCCCTGAGGATGCCTCACCTCTGATCTTTGGTCCTCCTCGAGACAGGTGTCCTCAATTCATTATCCTTAATGCACCCCACCTTCCTGGTACAAAACTATATTCATTAGCTCTAGCAAGCTTTTCCCAAGACCTGGCTGCTCAAAGAATGAGCTTGCAAATTGGATTTCTTTAAGTTAGGATTGGCTTGCAAGAATTTAAGAGCAGGGTGGTATGGACCGATGGGAAAGTGGGCTGAATTCTTGGCTTGCAGTGGCCATGGTGACAAGTAGTATTGCTTTTGAGGAAAAACACTGAGTGAAGACCACAGGCCTATGTTCACTTATAACTTGGCTTGGCACAATCTAAGAGAAATCTCAATTTAAGGGACCGCAGGCCAAGACCCCAGCTGTGTTTCATTAATCCATGAACCCATCACTGGGTCCCGTGCATTCCTTCTGGGTGGTGTAGGAGATCAGAGTATGCCGTCCCAAATATGCCTCTTTGGCATAAGGATTATTTTGACACTGGAGAAGCTCTAAAGACACACTATAAGTTTCCCTTTTGTAAGGGCACTTGACTGTTGAGAGAAACCTCCATATGGAAGGGTCTCCCTCTCAGAGCAGGAAGAGGAGGGTTGGAGAAGGCTTGACCTAAATCTGCACAAAACCTGACCCGTTTACATATCTGGTCACCCTGTCATCACACCCTGCTTTCTTTGATTTCCCTGAAGGTGGTATTTAAGCCTGAATGCTAGGCGACTTCTTTGAGACTTACTCACTTCCCTGGGCGTCGCCCGTGTATATATGAAGTATTCTTGTTGTTAGTGCCCTTGAGTCAATTCCAGTGGCAGAGCTTTCACCATCACAGCAACATGCAGCCGCCACAGTGTGACAACCGACAGACGGTGGTGTGGTTTCCCGACCAGAAAAAGAACCCTGGCCGGGGTGGTGAGAGCGTCAGATCTTAACTACTGGACCCCCAGGGCTCGCTGTACGTGAAGTACACTTGTTGATAACCTTTTGTTTTTCTTCTGTTCATCTGTCTTTTGTTACAGGGCCCAGGCAAGAACATAGAAGGGCAGAAGGAAAATTATCTTTCCTCCCCTATAAGAGGAACAGGCTGTGTCTTGGAATCTGGAAATAATCAAGTTCAATACTTACTCTGAAGGCAAGCCTAGGAAAGCAGCATTTAAGGAGAAGCCAGAAAAATTCTACTTTCTCACTGGTTCTTTGCAGCAGACAATGGCCCTGGAACAAGGATCCTTGGGCTCATCTACTGAGAACCTGTCAAGATTTTTCTTGGGGCCGGCCCAGTGGCATAGTAGTAAAGTTCGTGCATTCCACTTTGGCAGCCCAGAGTTCACTGGTTTGGATCCTGGGCGCGGACCTACTCACTGCTCGTCAAGCCATGCTGAGACGGCATCCCACACAGAAGAACTAGAAGGACCTACAACTAGGATATACAACTATGTACTGGGGTTTTGGGGAGAAAAGAAAAAAGGAGGAAGATTGGCAACAGATGTTAGCTCAGGGCCAATCTTCCTCAAAAAAAAAAAAAAGTTTTTCTCCAACAATAAGGCATGAAAGCCAACTGACATGGAAGACGCTGGGCACCCTCTCTACACACAGGAGCCTTGGTTCCACTTTTTATAGGGTGACCCTCAGTATCTGTCCTCCATCAGGTGTTCCCCATCCACAGCTCATAAGTGCGTCCCACACTTTCATTCCTTCTGGAACACTCTTGAGGTGATGGAGCAGGGAAGAGTACAGTGTATTCCACCCAAAGACCAGAGTTCCACCCAGGTGCAGGTGAGAGGGAGATCAAGGCTGGATCTGCCTTGTTGGAAGTGTAAATGACCCAGCCGTCTCTGGGGGGGTCTCCAGTGTGGCCTGGTCTATGCACCTTAACAGCTCTCAGTGTGAGGACAAATGCAAGTTAAAAACCAGAGGCTTAACTCTCCCCGTGGAAGATGAGGGAAGCAACTTCCCATTCCCCTTTTCTTTCAGAAACTCTTTCTCTGACCTTTTCAAATGTGTGGGGAAATGTTTTTAATGGCTAAAATAAGCCCCTGTCCATCTCAGAGTCAGCAAAGTTTCCTCAAGGCCTTCAGGGCATCTCTTTGAAATGTGATCGTCAGGGACATGGTGCCCACCTTCCGTTTCATGGGAGGAGCTGGCCTTCCTTGTCACCTGACTCTAAACTGGAATAGGTCGTGTCCACTTGGCTCTATAAAAGCCAAGATTTCCTGACTTTGCCATCTCTTAGCAGGTTTCCTGTGATGCCATCATGTCCTGGCGTAATGCAGTGGCAGAGGAAGCATTGTCCCTCTATCCTCCCAGTTTCCATGGCTGGGTCTGTGAAATAAACAGACAACAGGAAGGTTAACAGGAGAAAAGGTACACACATTTGTTAATTTTTAACATTACGTGCACAGGGGCATCTCAGGGTAAAAATGAGCAAGCCAAGTTGGTGACATTTGAGAGCTGATACACCCTCTTCCTGGGGAGGGGAGAGGATGAGGGCCTTGTAGGGGAGAGTCAACGGTCTCGAGGAAGATGACTGGGCCCTTAGAAAAGCAGCTGAGGGTGGACAGTTGTGACATTCGTCAGGGTGTGGTGTCGACTTCCAGTCTCCTTTCCTGTGGACAGAGTCAATGTTCCCCATGGGTGAAACTCCCGAGAGGGGCCTGATGACAGCAGAACTCCTTTGGGAGGACCCATCTTTAGGCAGATGAAGGGGAGCAGAATACTCCACCCCAAAATGTGCCACTTTGGCATGTGGATTATTTTGAGCTCAAGGCAACCAAGACCCAGCCCACTCAGATCTACCAGCTGGCCTTTGTCCTCCACCTGGCCCTGGAGGGCGGTGATGGGCTGTTGGTATAAAGCCTCACCTGTGCCCAGATGGCCAGCAGGTTGCGTGTGGACAAGGCACCTTATGAGAACTGAGGAGCCTGCTGAGGCCGTGGGTCTGAGTGGAACCTCAGCCCTGCAGAGGCCACGTGAGGAGCTGCTTAGGACCAAGCTCCAGACTTATGCGAATAGCAATTACCTCGAGTCTAACTCAAGTAGACAGTTGATCAAAGCCTTGAAACGCTAAGCCATACACACAGGTATATTAATTTTACTCTAAAACAGCTGGAAGTGGTATATTTAGTCATCTGCCTCATTTTCTAACTTGAAGTTTAAAAAAGAGCCTTTAGATGATCTACTGTGACACATTGTGACTTACTGACCTAAGCTTCAAGATAAATGGGTTGCAGGAAAGGGTGCTGGGTGGGGTTACGACTAAACGCTGGGGGATATTTATTAAAGTGAACGGCTTTAATTTTGGGAGAACTTATCCTTACCCCCTTTATCTATGAAGTTACCTTCTAGTTGGTGACAACGAAGTGACACCATGTACTTATGGGTGTGCCTTTATTCTGGAGTGGGGGGTTTCTGACAGTCCTTAAAAGAGGAAGGGACCCAAACATCCGTGTGCTTATCTGGAGATAGAGACGGAACAGCAGCGCACGTCTGTGTGTCCACATGTGCTGCTTTACATAGCGATTGTCCAGGGGCTTCGTCCAAGACCAAGCTCTGGTCACAGAGCCAAAGGCCAACACAAGCACAGGTAAGCCTTGTGTAATCATATAGTCCTAAAAACTTTCTCCAACAGGGCACAGAGTTCTGAGTAGTGGAATATTGGTTTCCCAAAGAACAAAGCACCACAAATTGGGCAGCTTAAAATAATAGAAACGTATTCTCTCACAGTCCTGGAAGCAGCGGTCTGAAATCTGGGCGGGGCAGGGCTGCACTCCGTCTAACACTTCTAGGAGAGGCCCCTTCCTGCCTCTTCTAGCTTCTGGTGCCCCAGGTGTCCCTTGGCTTGTGGCTGCATCTAGTCTCTGCCTCATCTTCACATGGCCGTCCTCCCTCCGTGTCGATCCTCACGTGGTGTTCTCATCTGTGTGTGTCTCCTCTTCTTATAAGGACCCCAGTCACAGTGGAGCAAGGCCACCCCAAAGACCTCATCTTAATCACATCTGCAAAGACCCTATTTCCAAAAACGGTCACATTCATAGGTTCTAGGGTTTGGACTTCAACTTGTCTTTTTGGGATGCAATTCAACACAATGTAAGTGGAATGACCATCCCTAATGTGTGTGTGGTCATCCTTCAGACTGGGGGTATAAGAGCCTGAATTTATCAATCCTGCAGCTTATCAAGTTGGAAATGGCTTGAAGTTTTGAAGGAATGCCTAATGAATGACAAGATCTAGAACCAAGGTGAATAAAGAATTGACCCTTAAGAAAAGAATGGGCTGGACCCTGGCTGAGCCCCACGTGCCCAGGCCCACTGCGGGGGGTTGGAGCAAGTAATTATCGGCCCACATTTGTGAAGCCTCATGAAGTCAGGCTCTGGGTGTCCACGTGGTCTGTGCCCTCAGGCCCTTTTAGGAACATTTATGCCTCCAGTCAGCATTGCCCTGGCTTGGGCTCCCAAGACTTCTGCCCTCTGTAGGGCTCTGCCCTGGCTTTGCTCAGGCTGTACCCTCTCCCAGGGGGGAGGGGGCCGCAGGTCAAGGAGAATGCCCACCTGGAGTCCATGCCTCCCCATGTTCTAAGAACCCTGGAATCTGCTCCCCAAACGATGCCAAGCCCACCTCCAGGGCCTGTGCATGCACCCCAGGCCCAAGGCGGGGCTGTTACAGGTTGAGAGCAGTGTGATGAAGCCGATGGTGGGCTGGGAGGGAACATCCCACAATAAGCCGGGTGGACAGAGAAGGCCCTGGCTAGAGTCTCCATTTGTGCGCTTGCTCTGGGCCTGACAAAAGCCAGGGGTAGGACTCCCCTAACATTGCCCCAGATTCTGCCACTGCAGCTTGGGGCCCCAAGACCACTTTTAGGTTCAATGATTCACTGAGCTCAGCAAAGCTGCTGTATTCCCAGTTAAGGTTGTTACAGCGAAAGGACAGATTACATCGCTAAATCGTCAACGGGGAGAGGTGCAGAGGCCGAGCTGGGGAGAGAACCTGGGGGAGCTTCCAGCTCATCTCCCAGGGGAGCCAGATGTCCCCAGGCTTGGGGACACCACCATGCCTGTCCTCCTGAGAAGGCCTGTGAGTGACACTCTGCTCACACTTACTTCTCTGCCAGACACACCATCAGGCCCTGGGGTGTCTCCAGACCTTGAGCAGCCCTACAGGCTGTGTATGAGTTTCTGTGGCTGCCTGACCAAGTACCCCAAACTGGGTGACTCCACACAACAGAAATTTATTCTCTCTCAGTTCTGGAGGACAAAATTCAAGATCAAGGTGTAAGTAGGGCCGTACTCCCTCTGAAGGCTCTAGAGGAGGATTCTTCCTGCCTCTTCCAGCTTCTGGTGTTGCCAGCAATCTTTGGAGTTCCTTGGTCTGTAGACGCATCACTCCCATCTCTGTCTCCATTGTCACGTGTCCATTCTGTGTGCATCTTTGTTCATATCATCTTCCTTTTTCATAAGAACACCAGTAACATTGGATCAAGGGCCTGCCTGACTCCAGAACAACCTCATCCTAACTAATTACATCCCAATAATTCTATTTCCAAATAAAGTCACATTCTCACGTACTGGGGGGTAGGACTTCAACAAGTCTTTTGCAGGATATGACTCAACCCATAGCAGGCTGCCAGGACCCTAATCCCATGAGAGCACCCATCCAGGGCAACTCCACCAGTCAGTGAAGACACCAGGTTAGCCACAGCCTTCGTTTAAGCTGCAATCACCAACTGGATATCGTGAATACTCTGGTTGCAGAAATATTTTTAAACAAGCCATTGCTGAGATCCACGATAACTGAGTTGAGGAATTAAAATAAAATCAACCAGTACTCTGAGTCTGTGGTTCTGTAAAGAGAACAGAAAAGCCTGAACTTGTTACTTGTGCTGTGAGTATTTAGAGGCCAGGGAGGAAAGCTGGATCTCGGCAAAGATTGCTTTCTGGTTAATGTCTTAGTTTCCACCATTTTCCATACAGTATTTTGCACGGTGTGTTCTCAAAATACAGCCGCCAATCCATGTGGCTCCAAAGACAAAATTATCAGAAAGAAAAACAAGACAAACTGTTTGGTTAACACACAGACCCCTTCCCGCTCAGACCTGCGCTTGCAGGGTCTCCATGAGGGTCTGGCCACTTTGTTTCCTAAATCTGGGAGTGACGATGTGGCCCGTGGATCTTCCTCACCCTGTGTGAGCTCGAGTCCTAATCTTAGGCTGGTCTGGGGCTCCAGCGGGGAGGGGAGTCCACGCTGACAGTATCGTCCTGGCAGCTGTGACCCCGCCAAAGGGAAGGGCATTATTAAGTCCAAGAACAGTATTTATGTCTCTCCTACCATGGTTTTATTGCCTTGTGGTGTGGAGTGTGGTTTGGGTATGAAATCACAAAGTTTCCGTATTATGAAAACTACTGTGGCCCGAAGAAGGTAACGCCACTGAAGATCTGATGGCCTCCTTTACTGATTAATCAAGACACTGAAGTGACTCACGGGTCGAGAGTTCAGAAACGTGGAGGTGAAGTCATTTTGCACACGAGAGCTTAGCTGAGAAGGAACATTTGATTTCCTAGAAAAGCGCAGGCTGGCAGAGGTGAAGTGCCAACCCAATGAGACGCGTAATCATTTTTAGCCCTTATGGCAGTCCTGGGGGATGTGATTCCCACTCCATGAGTGAGGATTCTGAGATTCTGAGTGGTCAGTTTGTCCAAAGTCGGGCAGTCGGTAACTGTCAGGGCTGAACTGGAACCATCTCCGTCTGGTTCCAGACTCTGTGCCCTCCAACCGGAGCACAGCTTCCCTCACTGAAACCCTCCAGACAGCCGGGCAGACCACGTGTGCCTCCACAGGAGCAGACTTCCGAGTGCCGGGCTCCCACTCTCAGGCTCCGCCGGCCTGTGCCACGGGGCAGCCCCTGAGGTGGAGTCGGCCCAGGAGGGAAGGGTCCCGTCTCCCTGGGCCCCTTCTGGCAGTCACCAGGCGAGACCCGTGGAGTCCTGACTCCAGGCTGGGGCAGAGTGTTTGAAGCCAGAGCTCAGACGCACTGGTTAAGGGGTCAGAGACTCTTCTGAAGTCGTATCGAGTTTACAAAGGAGGCTCCTAGAATTTTCTTGTAACAAACTCATTAGTTTCGGTAACTAATGAGTTCGGTAACTAATTAGTAACATCCACGGCAGAGTTTTGGGTTCTGTGGTTGACATTGTTTGGCTGCTGGGTAAATGCTGCCAAGTAACGTGAGCCATGTCTGCAGTCACTGTGCAAAGGCTGGGACAGATCAGGAAACATCCGTCAAGGGCTGTGGCTGGGCTCGCTGGGCCCACAGCTACTCTGGCTGCAGGCGACTGGCCAGCGGGCCCAACCACTGTTCCCAAAGTGATTAACTTACTATGCAGGATTACAGGGGCACTTTTGGCAGGACCTAACAAGGATTTCGCCCGTTAGCCAAGCATGCTTAGCACGCTGGGAAGCAAGTGTGTTTGCCAGAGCAGAAGGTGGGCCCTCATTAAGTGCTCTGATCATCCCCACCTGGAGAGTCGAGCGCCGCAGCAGGCCCCTCCGCGCTGTTTGCAGAGACTTCTGCATTCTCCGGAAACAATTCACCCTTGAGAAGTGGGCTTTTCCATGTTCTTCATGGGCTCGGTTTACCTAAGCCGCCCACGTTGCCCATAAAGGCAGAAGCCCTCCTCCCAGGAAGAAGTCCCATGTCATCTCGACAACCAACCCCACAACTTAGTCCCAGAAGTCCAGGAAAAGCTCAGGACACCGAGTGTCAGACTCAGTGACTTTTTATGTACGTGTTGAGGGATGAGTATTAAATATCTTGGATGGAGTCTGAACAAGTGTTTATTAAATCCGGAAAACACAAAATTAGTATGAATAAAAATATCTGCTTTCAGGATTCCTAAGTGAGCAGCTTTGCTCTTCCCCGGGGAGGCGCCTTTGGTATTCATTCACTCAACAGGTATTTGTCCGAGGCCTACTCCTGCTGGGGGCGTCGGCCACTCACTTTCCTCCCGTCTCACTGTGCAAGTCTCCCCAGCTGCCCCACCCCAGCTAAGACGCCGCCCTCATTTAGCCAGGGCACGTGGTCTCTCCCCGCCTGGTGTTTTCCTGAGAATTCCCTTTCGCTGAGGTGTATTTTGCGTTGTGTGTATGCAGAGTGGACACACGAGCACACACGCTTACTGTTTCCACCGGTGTCCACACGGTAGAGACGCACCATGCCCCCTTAGCCTTCAGCTCAGTGTGGAACAGCCAGCCCCTCGATACATCCCTGTGACCAATGAACAAACATTGTCTGTTTTCACCTGGTGGGCTGGGGAGACAGGGGCTTCAAAGAGGGCAGGTGCCCAGAGAGGGCAGAGGGCGCCAGGGTGGAGGGGTGGGGAGAAATTCCCTGCAGTGGGGGCACTCAGGATGTTTATAGAGAGAAGTAATCCACCGTGATTTTGAGTTATTCGCTGTTCCCTGCTGGCTGTGGACCCATCACTTAATGATCACCTGCTATCCAGGTGGCTTATTTACAAGCCTGTGTTTTCCCCAAACTGTGGGTTTCTCAGGGCGGGGGCCCTTCTCACTGGCTGTAGTCAATGCCAAGTGGCTGCGGTGCTCACCATCCTTCTCCAGATCCCTCTCTGCCCCTCATTGCCGCCGTCCAGGGGACTGACCTCTGAATGGAGAATCAGCAAGAACCCCCAATCTGCTCCAGCTGCGTGGAGTTACAGGACTTGCCAGGTGGGTTACTCGTCCCTCCCCTGCCTTCCAAGTGTGGGGATGCACAGGGGGACGTCCTCGCTCTCCTGGTCCTTTCAGGTTCCCTGAGCTCACCCACCTCTGAGAGTGTCGCTCAGTTAATCTCTCCTCTGCTCAACCCTACGTGTGTGTACCTGAGTCCTGCCGGGACCCGGCTGACACAAGGGCCATGCGCAGGAGCAAGACGCGACAGCCTTTCTCCTGGATTCGGGCTCCAGGCTTCCTGCAGCCTCCACGAAGGCCCCAGGCTCCAAACACGAGTGTCAACAGGTAGGCTGGGGAATGCTCAGTCTGTGCACAGGGCCGGTGGCTGGGAAAAGCATTTCTCAGCTGGACGGCTCTCTCGGACATTCCTTCTGCTGACTGACTTTGTCATCCAGGAACATGAAAACCCTTGAGATCTGAGAAAACCACTGAATCCACGGGCGTCATGTAACTTATGGGATTTACGTAAATATTCCACAGGCAGAGGAGGAACTGGGACATGGTTCTCTGACTGGGAGCGGCTTTTGAGGATTTCTCTCCTCTTCACCACGCTGGCAACGATCGGATGCGTGATTCCGTGCATGGGAAGGACGGAGAGATGGATGGATAGAGAAGGGTTGATTCTCCACAGTTAGCATTAAATTCTAGAATTCCAAGTTTATGTGGCTAAACTGCAGACAGCAAGCCGTTTTCTGGCCCCCAGACACCTCCCATTGCCTCCCGGATGGAGCCCAGCACATCCTGCCATTCCACCTCTCCCCGCACTACAGCTCTTGATCGTGGAGCCAGTCCTGACCGAGAACTTGCTGGGAACCAGGTTCCATTCCAGGCACCTTCCTCACTTGAGCTCTGCAACAGCCTGTGAGGTAGGCAGGCCCTTTAATAGGGCTCCAGGCCACAGTTTCAGAGCTTAACGCCCCCTGCCATGTTGTCTCTGTCCCCAGAATCTGTGTCATCTCCGGGAGCTCAAAATGTGATCTGACCTGGAAATAAGAAATTACTTGCAGATGTAACCAGTCAAGTCAGGATGAGGTCACCAGGATGGGCTCTAAGCCAATATGGTCCTTATAAGAGGAAAACACCACGTGAGGACAGACACAGGAGAACGCCATGTAAAGACCGAGGCAGAGGCTGGAGTGATGCGCCTGCAAGCCAAGGAATGCCAGGGATCACTGGCTGTCACCGGAGGCTGGAGAGGCCTGGGACAGATTCTCCCTGCGAGCCTCCAGAGAGAACCATTCCTGCTGGCACCTTGGTCTTGGACTTCTGGCCTCCAGAACTGTGGGAGAATGGGTTTC
The DNA here is from genome assembly GCA_031878705.1 of Tapirus indicus. NCBI lineage: Eukaryota > Metazoa > Chordata > Mammalia > Perissodactyla > Tapiridae > Tapirus > Tapirus indicus. The sequence goes on along the minus strand of CM062923.1, from coordinate 1,521,133 downwards.
TGTTGCTCATGGTGCCCAGTCTGTGGTGCTCTGCTGCAGCAGACCGGGGAACTGGCTCAGAGTGTCACTCTCAGCCGTCTGCCCTGAACAGGAGCTGGCCCTCCGTTCCCGTGGGCTGCACAGCACCCAGTGGGGCGGGGGGCTGAGCAGGTGGATGCATGCAGCAGGCACTCAGAAGGATTTCCTGGATGAGGCTGAAGGTTGCAGTGCCAGGCCTCTGCCTCAGGCACAGCCAGGTTCTTCGAGGGCTGACTCATCGTCTGGGAATGGCCTTCCAGACTCCGGGGCCCACCCAGACCCCGGGAAGCTTCCCCAGCAAGAAGGGCATTCATTCCACCCAAGTTTATTGGAGATTACTATGCGGGCGCCTCACACACTTTCTCGTTTAATCCTCTCAACAGCCTGTGAGTAGCAGCTGGTCTCCTCATGTTACAGATGGGGAAACTGAGGCCCAAAGAAAGAGGAAGAAAGTCACCCAGGGTCACAGAATTGGTGAGGCTGGCTCCTAGTTTTGTCTTGTTCCAAAATCCATGTTCTCTTCTGTATAAATCCTCGGAGAGGGTTCAGTCTAGTGGGGAGACAGGTAGACAGGTGACTTCCTTACCCTGCAAAGAGGTAGCAGAAAATACAGACTGTGTGCTTCAGGGGACCCTGTAGGCATTAATGACATAGAGGTACTCTCAGGTTGGGTCCCCAAAGCAGAGCCTGATGATTGAGGGGGCTCTCGGGAGTGAGGGCAGCCAATTGAGCAGGGGGAGAAGCTGGCCATCGGCATGATGCCCCAGGAAGCTCTGCAGCCTGGCTGCCAGAACTGTTCAACCTCCAGGCAAGGGCCAGCCCTAACCGGTCTGCTGTGGGCTGTGTCAGGAGGGCAGAGCTCCCAACATTTCCGGGGGCCAGGCTCCTGGTAGCCCTGGGCAATTCTCCAGAGAATGTCAGCAGCAGCTGGGATGGGGTGCAGCAGCCCAGTAAGGTCTGGGAGGGTCCCCACTGGTGTCCACAGCAATCGGTGGAGCACACGGCTCAGTGCCTGGCACATTGCGAATGCTGAGTCAGTGTTATTCTCCTTCCTCCTCCCTCCCTCCTTCCATCCTTCCCTTGATTAACTACAAGTGCTAGGGCAAATCACTCAAATTCCCTAAGCACTGGTTTTCTCACCTGCAAAAGGGTGTGATAACACCTGCTGTGTGGGACATCGTGAGGCTCAGATCCCAAGATGTCTGTGCACAGGCGGTTGCGGGGGTCCTTGCTGCAGGGGCCGGTATTCAACCAGGGGCAGAGACTGTTTTCATGCATCTCAAGGGCCATGCCTAGCACACTGCAGGACTGAGTGACAGCATTCACAGAACTCTTTACAGAAGACAGAGGCTAACAGAGCATCTTTCACTCATTAGTATCTGCTTCTTTGTGTGGAAACCTAAACAACTAAACATTATCAATCAGTACAATCCCACCTGAAAGGAATGTTTTCTGTAGGACAGATACAGGATTTGCAGCAGATAACAAGAATTGGAAATTTGTCATCAGAGGGAAATGGGAATATTTCACCTGGGTCCACAGCAACAGAAAGCTTCAGTGGCTTTGATCATCCTCAAACAATTCACCTCCTGGGAGGTCAAGATCCTGGAGGTGTGAGGGTACGTGGGCCTCTGAGATCAGAAGCAGGAAATAATTAATAAAAGCTATGGGAAGCACATTTAGCTCAAAATAAGGAAGAGCTTCATTACTCAAATGTAACTTCTTTCAGGCTAAATCATTGTTCTGGCCGCCCACTCCCACCACACTTCTTCCTCCAGTGCTCTGCAAACAGGTATGTGTCAGTCAGGGATCTTCAGAGAAACAGCACAATAGGATGGATGGATGATGGATGGATGCATGGATGATGGATGGATGCATGGATAGATGGATGGATGGAAAGACAGATTGAGGGAAGTAAGGATGGATGGTGGGTGGAAAGATGGATGGATGGAAGGATGGATGCATGGATGCAAGAGTGGATGGATGGATGATACACGGATGGATGAATAAAAATACACATATATTTTAAGGAATTGGCTTGTGCAATTGTGGGGGCTGGCAAGTCTGAAATCTGTAGGGCAGGCCAGCAGACTGGAAACTCAAGTGGAAGTTGATGCTGCAGTCTTTTTTTTTTTTTTTTGCAGGGGAAGATTCACCCTAAGCTAAAACATCTGTTGCCAACCTTTCTCCTTTTTCTGCCCCCACAAAGCCCCAGTTGTGTATAGTTATAAATTCTTCTAGTTCTTCTATGTGAGCCGCCACCACAGCATGGCTACTGACAGATGAGTGGTATAGTTCCACCTGGGGAACTGAACCTGGGCCACCAAAGTGGAGCCTACTGAACTTAACCACTAGGCCATAATGGCTGTTTTTTTTTTTTCGGTGAGGAAGATTGGCCCTAAGCTAACATCCATTGTCAATCTTCCCCTTTTTACTGAGGAAGATTAGCCCTGAGTTAACATCTGTGACAATCTTCCTCTATTTTGTATGTGGGATGCTGCCACAGCATGGCTTGACCAGCGGTGTGTAGGTCTGCACCCGGGATCTGAACCCACGAACTTAACCACTACACCATCGGGCCGGCCCCAGGGCTGGCTCTTGATGCTGCAGTCTTGAGACAGAAACCTTGGTATTTGCTCTTAAGGCCTTAAACTGACTGGATGAGGCCCACCCATATTACGGACAGTAATCTTCTTTACTTAAAGTCAACCAATTGCAGATGTTAAAGAATGTTAATTTCATCTACAAAGTACCTTCAGCCAAAACCCAGTGTGTGATCAAATCACTGGGTGTGACGGCCCAGTCAAATGGACACATAAAATTAAGGTCACAGCTGGCTTAGGAGATGGCTGTTGAACTGAGAAGAGAAGCTAACAATTTGTGCTCTTCAGAGATGCCCCTGCCTCTTGGGAGTGGCAGTAGGTTGAGAGTGTTCAGTGACATACGGCCATTGTGCAGTTAAACTGGAGGATCCCAGAGATGTTTGGACAGGGAAATGGCAGGGTCAAAGCTGTGACATCTTCTCTGCCGGCTGTGGGGAGGATGAGCAGGGTGGACGCAGGAGGCAGGGTGCCCAGGAGGGAGTCTCTGTGGTGGTCCAGGGGTGACAGGGAGGGCCGGGACTCTCAGCGGTTCCAGGCAGGAGGTTAGGAAGGAGAGAAGTTGACTGAGGAACAAGGAACAACTGGAATTAACAGGATTTCATAACTCCTTAAACGGGCGAAGACTGAGGTGGGGACAACTTCCAGATCAGAAGTTAGAGAAAGTGGTTTGGAGATCAAGGTAGTGATTCAGAAGTAAAAGTACATTTTTAGGGAGAGTAATGTTTTGGGTTTCCCACACGATTCACTTTAAATTCTTGTGAGACATTGAGGAGACATCTAGAAGGCACTTGGAAATGAGTGTGGAGGCCAGGAGTGTGCTGTGGGGGAGACTCGTGACTGGTTACTACGTAGGACCCCTGGGTGGCTTGTTTGGGGGTCCCTCGAAAGCTGTTCCGTGCAGTAACAGGGACAGTTGCTTCAACAACAGACGTGCAGCCTCCAGCGGGGCCAGACCCTCAGCTCGGCTGCTCGGGATGTGGACGTGGAAACCGTGCGAGGTACAGGTGAGTGCTGACACGCAACGGGAAAGCACCGGGTCACCCCGCCGGGCCCATTCCAGCCGGCCCTCAAGCATGCGGCTCCAAGGCTCCTAACAGTGCCCTGTGGTCAGGGGGGCAGAGAGTGGGTGGGTAACAGGCCGAGGGTCACAGGCAGGGAGCCTGAGTGCCTGGCTCAAATCCTGCTGCAGTGCGTGTGTGTATAAAGAGAAAAAGACAGACGGACAGAAAGAGAGAGAGAGACACCGGCGGGAAGCGGGGCAGAGAGAGAGAGAAAGAGATACGGGGGCGCGGAGAGAGAGAGCGAGAGATGGAGAGACACAGAGAGCCCGCTCGGAACCGCGCCTGGGACATAAGCACTCTAAAAGTGTTCTATAAAACAACAGAAAAACCCACCTCACACACGTGGAGACGGCGGCTAGACGAGGCAAAGCAACTTGGCCGAGGCCCCGGCTCCCGAGTAAAGATCTGGGGTCGACACCCGGATACCCATCCTCTCCTCTGCACCCCGGCAGCCCCGCCGCTGGGACGGGGGCGCAGTGACCCGACGCCGCGGCCCGAGGTCCTCGCCCCGCCCCGGCCCCAGGGGAGGTGGGGGCGGGAAGGGAGGAGCCGCGCGCATGTGCACAGCTGGCGCCCCCCGCCCCCCGCACACAGCTGGGGCCTGGGCCGCGGCCGGGCGGGCGGGTGCAGTACGGAGCCGGCCGGGGACGCGCCGGGGCCCTCCGCGGTCGATCCGTGCGCCCGAGCGTCCGTGCGCGCCGTCGGCCATGGCTGTGCGCCCCGCGGGCCCCGCGCGCCCCTGCCTGCTGGCGCTTGTGCTGTGCTGCGGCTGGGGGGCGCTGGCCTCGGTCGCCCCGAAGCCGGGCCCCGGGTGTCCGAGCCGCTGCCTGTGCTTCCGCACCACGGTGCGCTGCATGCATCTGCTGCTGGAGGCCGTGCCCGCCGTGGCACCGCAGACCTCCATCCTGTGAGTGCGGCGGGCGCGCGGGGGGCAGTGGCTCAGGGGTCCAGGGGGCATCTGGGGCGCAGGGGGATCGGGGACGGGGGGATCCAGGGGCATCCGGGGGCGCGATGAGGGGTCCGGGGCTCAGGGGGGTGATGGACTAGGGGACGTGGGGGAGGATCGCCGCGTCGGGGGCCGGGAAGGGGCCCGCCGGCCTTTGTCCGCCGTGGTCCGGGCGCAGAGGGCGGACCTGGGCGCAGTGCGCGCAGCCTCGGGAGCCGCCTTTGTTCGGAGCTCGGAATCCCCCGCTGGACGGGGAAGTGGTCGGGAGCAACCCGGGAAAGCCCCGCTCGCCTCTGGATGGCCCTCCCCTCTCCCCCCGCGCGGCCCCGATCTCTCCTGTTCGCTCCCCTCCTCCGCTCCCCTTTCTCTCCCTCCGGCCGGTTTCCTTGCGGAGCGCGGGGCTCCCCCTCCTCCGCTCAGCCCGGATCTTTCCCCTCCTCCCGCCTCCCTCCCCTCCTCCTCCTCCCGCTTCCAGTCTTCCCCTCCTTCCGAGGAGCGGTACCCCCTGTCCTCGCTCTGGGGGAACCTTCCTCCTGGCCCTTCACTGACTCGGGGCAGCCCCCCTTCTCCCATTCCTCGCATCCGCCTGGGGCGCCAAGAGCCTCCTGCCCGGGGTGTCCCCGGCCCCGCGGGGCGCACGGTTCTCTCGGGCTTTCCCCGGCCCGGAATGAGCCTGGTGGAGAGGTGTAGGGAGGGGCAGGGTGCGGGTCTCCGAATTCTGGGGCAGCTCGTGGTGGCCCGGGTCAGGACGGAGCCGGGGTCCCGAGCGGCTTCTGCCCGGAGCTCGTCCCTCCTTTGGTCTCTAGCCTGGGCGCGCCGCGATCAGGGTGTGGCAAACTTCGCGGATATTTGGCGCTCAAGTTGCTACAAAGTGTCGCGCACTCTAGCCGCCCCGCAGGCCCGGAAACCCGCACCCACCTCCGCCCCGGGCCTTCCCCAGAGGCCGAATCCCGTCCCCAAAGGGCCCGAAATGCCGCCAGAGTTCGCTGCAGGCCTCGAGGTGTTCCGATGCGACTTTGATTAGAAATTTTCAAAATCTGTAAAGGCAGGCATGCGTTTTAGGCGCCGCCTGTAATTCAGCGTCCTACAGCTGCCCTTCTGAATGCCAAAAATAGTTTCCACTTTTCTTGCCTGAGCCAAGTTCTTTTGGCACCGCCGAAGAGCCTGCAAAAGTTGTAAAATTTTGAGTGAACTATTCAGGAAGTGGGCGGTCAGTATTCTTACTTTTAAAACAAAGTACATGGACAGAGACCTCTCCTAGTGGTCGCCGAGTTTGCAGAAAGCTTCCTTCAGGGTCTTTGGCGGGAGTTATTCTCAGCCTGCGAAATTGTTCCTGGGAGAGGGATAAATAGGGCTTTCCTTCCAGAGCTCTGAGCGGCCAGCAGAGGCGGAATCCAAGAGGGCATCAGACTCTGAGGAAATGGCCTTTAAGGCGGGCAGAGGGAGGCTTTTCTGGATATGGCATAACTTAATTCCTTAGTGAGTCAGTGGAAAAAAAACTCGGACCCTAAAGTCGTTTTTTACATCTGGCCACTGTCTAATACTTGTATCGTGCTTTGCCCTCACATCTTAATTGCTTTTTAAACAGAACAATATTTTAAAATATGAGTGTTGTGGAGCAAAAATGGGATCCTTTGGCCTGCTGTGCATGGTGAGATTCTCCACAAAACCTGAGGGGGTATTTGTAAAATGGGGAGGGGAGCACCGGCACAGGATGGGAAAATGACATAATAGTTAACATTGGCAAGATTTCCAGGAAGTATTTATTTGCATACACTTATATCTTAAGCTTTCATTGGTTTCTATAGTTTTCAAAAATGCCTTGAAATGACCGTGCCTGGTCTCATTGACTCTATGAGGCAGGCAGAACAGATGCTAAGCTGACCAGATCCCTCAGAGAACTAAGACGATGATGGGTGAAGTGAACACACACCCATTTTACAGCCGTGCAGGCACAGGCTCAGGGATAGGAAGCTCTCGATCGCGGCCATTGTAGACATCTGGAGAGAGGGCAGAACTGCGTCCTGGTGTGACAGGTTCCAGCTTGGGAACAATTTGCAGGTCACTTGGCCCCTGGAGGATCGGGACTGAGGGCACAAGTGGAGACATAGTAATGATGGGGCAGTAGGTTTTTGGAAAGGAAGAGACAGACGGATGGAGTGCGTCCTGGGAGTAGCAGGGGATGAGGGAACAGGACCAGTTCTGGGGGTGCCCTGTTGATGTGGTCCCTGGGGTCCAGTCTGGTAGGTTCCTGGATAGGGTTGCCTGGTAGGACGCAGTCACAGTACAAATTCCACTCAGGCAGAAATACTTAATTTTCCGTTTCAGCTCTTCTCCCAAGTCTCTGCTCTCAGGCATGTGATATTTTTTCTATTAAAAAAAATTATTTGATAGAAATTGAGGACTTAAGAGATATGAAGATAAAGAACCTGGCCCCCAAAGTTAGTTGGGCCATCCAGCCACCACATCATCCCTTTGCTTTCAAGACCACCCTGCCCAAGATTGAATTGGAGTCACTCATCACTCAGAAATATCAGACTTTTCTCCCGCTGTTCCAGCTGGGCCTGGTACTGGATTGTTTTGATTCGTGGTTGGGGCTTCAGAAAATCCTGTCTGAGAGCACCTTGTGATTCAGGTTTGGTTTGACCTGTGAGCTCGCGCCACCCGGGAAGTGCAAAGTGGTGTCGTAGAGCCGCGAGCAGCCAGCGCCCTGTGTCTGATGTCCTTGGGCTCTGGTCTGGCAGCTCTGGGTCTCTGCAGCCTTTGTAGAAGCCCCCTCACCATTGGGTGTGTGTTCGGTTCTGCTCAGAAGGTTCTGTAGAAATGCTTGTTTAAGTTTTGAACATTATACTCTGTTCAGTGCTACAATAGAAGTCTGTCACCATGATAATTAAAAGGCTGAAGATTAAGTATTAAAAGTATTAAAAGATTTTAATGCTGGGGTGTACCCGGGGGGACACTGCAGAGAAACTGTGGACTGGCCCCAGAGCAGGCAGGGGGCTGGTGAGAGAGTCTTCCTCCGGGGGTGTGCTTGGTCGAATCCTCCCCTGAGGACATCGTGTGCCCACCAGACAGCTGTTCGCCCACTCCTCAACTTTGTGATGACCCACTGTGTGTCTGGGTCTGTGCGCATCCTGGTTCCCGCCTCACGGAGTGCCCGGTCCAGTGGGGGTTCTGGAGAGTGAGGGCCTGTGATGCAGTGATGAGAATGTGCACTCTGTGCGCCCAGCTATGTGGGTCAGTGCACTCTGTGCACTGGGCACCTTTGGTGTTCTGGGCGAGTGGACGCCTGTCGTCTGGCCCATGCCCACCTGGGGAGAAGGTCCCGGAGGTGCCACTCCATGGGTTGGGTCCCCACCTTCCTGCAGGCCCCCCACGGGCCTCTCTGGGATCATGACGCATAGGTGGAGAGTCATGGTCATTTCACTGTTTCCCCTGGTCCCCTGGCGACCAGCCCCCTGCATCACAGCTTCCCCTGTTCACCAGCCTCGTTGGAGCTCCCCAACCTTGGCTATCAGGAGAATCTAATTTCCCATCAGCTTCCCTTTGTGCAGAGATGAGGTCTCATTAAAGGTGGCTTGAGGTAAAAACGTCTTCCCTGGGCCTGGAGGTCGGGGTGGGCAGTGGAGGGCAGCTGTGTGCTAGGAGGCTGGGCTCTCTCTTGGCACTGTTCCCACTCTCCCTCTGGCTCACAGGAGGTTCCCTCCCTCCTGACCATGCCTTCTGGGGACACCCTCAGCTCCTGGGGCAGGAGGTTTACAAGGTCAGTGGACGTGAAGGCGGCGTCCGGTCTCCTCCAGGCTCCTCTGGGCTCAGCAGGGCCCTCGGGCGTGTCATGCCGGGACAGCAGGCCTTAGCTGGAGCCTTGGCTTATGTAGAACAAATTACTACTTTATTTTTAAATTCCGTGTTAGGGTGAAATCTTTGTTGTTGTAGCTCAAATGCATTTGAAAAGTACCGTAGGAATATTTTTAAAATATTTAGGTATTGGTAATTTATCTTTCCAAAATGGCGATGGACCAAATATTTCCTCCCACTACCAACTGCTCTTCAGGGTCTCGTGCCGATGGGGCGGCTGTTCCGAGCTCTGAGAGCACCCGTGTGCGGTGTCCAGAGGAGGAAGCTCCTCGTGTCGGGAGTAAGCCCCGGAGTCCAAGGAGGGGACGGCTGCCGTCTGAGTGGCGTCTGTGCTTAGTTAGAGCCACAGCGGCGCCACTTGAAAACGTGAACCCGTGTTTGAAAGCTGGGCCTGGACAGCACTCCTCTTGTTAGAAACTTCGGGTGTTGGAGGAACTCCCCCTCCTTCAGTTTTAGCAAGTCCAGGAAGTAGTTGTAACAAGAAATCCAGAAAGCAGCTCCGACTTCACCGAGGGTCCAAATACCGCCACCAGGACCTGGTTTTGATGCCTCACTTGGCTTGTTTACTCAGTCTGTGACTCAGTTTCTCCACAAAGTGATGACTGACAGCTGTCAGCGTCCCTTCTGCCGGGCCTCAATGCAGCAGAGAGTAAGTGACTCTTTCTTGGTGCACAAGCACGAGTTCTGGGAATTGTCGGAAAGGACCCATTGCCTGTTCTCAAGCACATTGCTGGGGGTGGGAGGTCTTGCCCCCGGGCCTGGGCTGGGTCTGCTCCTGGAGCAGCGGATGGAGCTTGCTTTGCCCCACTCATGGGCTGGAGGCAGGTGACAGCTCGTTGCCCAGAGGAAGAAACAGGGCGTTTTTGTTAGAAGTGGATGTTAGGCAGACTAGACAAGAACTGTCCACTGCACCGATTAAAGGTTTCACATTAAAAATGTCAACAAAATCAGTGACAGAATTCCAGTCTCCAGAGCTGATCTCTTTATCAGTTTGAAAACTAGGTAAAAGTTGGAAGACCACACACACTGTGCTGATTCCCATTGGCCAAGTGTGGGTTTTTATCTTCTTGGTTGGAGATTCTAGGCTCCTTCTTGTGCACTTGACAATAAAAAGACACAAAATAGATGCCAGTGGTGACTGCAGGGGCCAGTAGACCCCCTGGCAGAGTTCCACTGTCAGAACCCAGGTGTGGGATCCAGGACCTGGGTCCTCCTCGTCTCCAACTTACTGCGTGGACTTGGAGAGGTGGCTGTGGGTCTCTGGTCTTCAGCACCGAGCATGTAAGGTCTCCTCAGTGTCCAGTTTACTGAGCATTTTAATTCTGACAGTTTCATATGCTTTGGGGGTACACAGAAAATGCGATTTATTTTAAAAATGGATTTTTTGGTGAATTCGTTTAAAAAGCAGTTAAAGTTTTCTGAATTTGATGCTTAAATAGTCAATCAGGACGTTTTGTATTCCTGATATCTCTCTGTATGGGCTGGTGGCTCTCTGGGATCTGGATTTGACTGTGGAATTGTTGAGCTCTGCCTGCTGCATGTTCCATGGGGACAAAACTCAGCATAATTATGTCACTGGGTGAGTGAACACTTTTCTGGTGTTTAAAGTAATATCACTGATAGCTTAAAATCTTTCTAAATTGATAATTCCAATGATTTATAATCTCTTTGTCTTGAAGTTAATTTTGGAAAATAGAAATGGTACCGTTCCTTCCCTGGTCACGTGGCTTCTCTTCAGATGCCATAAGTCCACAAACAACGTAGGTAAATCCTGAGAGATATCTCGGGCATTGATTACTCATGTGACGTAAATCGAAACCGGCAAGAAAGTTAAGTGAGAATGTGCTAGTTGTTTCACGGGTTACTTCTCGGGGTCCACTTTCCCTGGCTTGGCTGTGAGGTCAGTAATCGTCAATTTGTTGTGACAGTTTCTCTGTTCTGGACACTGTTGCCTCTATCCCCTGTTTCTCTGCATTCTGAAGGGTGGAGACTTGGAAGACCCTTACCCCACAAGACCTTCACCCAAAGATCCTGGATGAAGAATGGTCAGACCCTCCTCTGTCTGTCCCCAGGGCACTCCTTGTCCTTCTTGGAGGGTTTACTTCAGACTTCTTTTTTTATAAGAAAAAAGGCTTTGTTCCGGATCTGACTGCCCACTGGATCACCAGCTCATTGAAGATAGGGGTCACGCCCTGCCCCATCTGGACGCCCAGCCCGCCAGAGAGCTCCGGGCAGGAGGGGGAGTGTCCACAATGGCGGCGGCTGGCTGGCATTCGTTCAGCACGACTCGGTGGGAACGGAGCCTGCTGGGGAGCCGCGTCTTTTGTTCTGTATCAGGTCTGAAGTAGAAGCTTAACCAGAGACTATTCCCTTATGTGACCTTTGTCCGCATGAATTTTCACTTAAAAAAAAGCCGTATTGAGACATAATCGACACTGAGAAAAGCGCACATATTTAAAGTGTACACTTGGGTGAGTCTGACACACGTCTGTTCCTGTGAAACCATCACCACGGCCGGGGTCATGAGCCTCCTCACCCGGCGTCCCCCGCCCTCGGCAGTCCTCCCCCGTCCTTCTGCCCCGCTGGAGAGGACAGCCTCCGTGTTCAGGAGGGACTTTGGCCTTTGTTTTCCCTTCCTGGAACGTCTTTGTCTGGCGTTGGCATGTCAGGGGAAAGCTTGCCTGACAGAAGGAGTTGAGGAGCACTCCCTCCTTTTCTGTTTTCTGAGAGTGTGGGTAGACTTGGGTTTAGTTCCTCCCTAAACGTCTCGTAGAACTTCCCAGGGAGGCCTCCTGGGCTTGGGGTTGTCTTTGTGAGAAGGTTTAAATCTACAGTTTCAATTTATTCCGTAAATTAAGGGCCGTTCAGGGCTCTTTCTTCCCGAGAGCTTTGGTAGGCTGTGTCCCCTCAGGAGCCTGTCCATGTCACCTAAGTTGTTGAATGTGTCATCATAAAGCCGTTCCTCGTTATGCTCTTAATAGTGGGGACTGTGGGGTGAGAGTCTTGTTCCTGAAATTAGAAACGCCTGTCTCCTCTCTCTTTGTTTTTTCCTGGTCAGTCTGCCTAGAGGTTTATCAGTTTTATTAATCTTTGCAGAAACTCCACTTTTAGATTCATTGATTTTTCTCTTTCGTTGTTCTGTTGATTTCTGCTTTGATCGTTGTTATTTCCTTTCTTCCACTTGGGATTTCCTTTGCTCTTCTGGTTTGCCCACACACTTGCACTGGTCAGTGCTCGGCTGAATCCTCAACGCTCTGCAGATCCCCGGAGTTCTCTCTCCCTTCTCTCGCGGGAGCATCCTGGTGTCTTGTCTCTGCCCATGAGTTCATTGCCTCGATCTCCCCAGACGCGCAGCATCATCTTCTCTCCTGGGCAGCGACAAGGGCAGTTGTGTGGTCACCTCATTTGTTTTCATCTCTCAGGGTTCATGTCCATTGTTGACTGATGTACAGCATCTTGAAAACAGTTGTTTCATGTGTTTTGTCAGCTTTTTGGTTGTTTCAGACAGATCAGTAAGTCTGCCACTGTTATTCCGTCTTGTTCAAAAGTGGAAGTCCCCACTCAGTTTTTTAAAGAAACATTTAAATTCTTCTGCAAAAAGGTGTGTTAAAAGTAAGTAATTAGATTAAAATAATGACTGAGTTCACATGCCCAAGTCTACAGTTTAAAAAAAGTTAAAAACTATTCAGCCCTGCTGTTTCCGCTTGCCTTTGGAATGCCTTGTATGAGCCAGGGTAATTGAACTTGAGCTGCTGTGATGAACAGTGGCAGAATTTTGGTGGATTAAATGAAACAGTGAGTCTGCCTGGCTCACAGGATCCAGGGCAGACGTCCTCTGTTGGGCAGCTGTTGTCAGAGGCTCTGCTTGTACCAGGGGTCAGGAGACCACGGCCAGTAGGATAGCTGCCTGCGTGTGGACGGGGCTGCATCGGGACATGCCGGCGCCCTTCATCGGCCTTCCTCCTTGGCCGCCTTCTAACCACAAAGGCAGAGTTGGGTAGTTGGGACAAGTCAAAATATTTACTACCTAAGAAAGTGTTTGCTCCACAGTGACTTGGGCCCAGGCCCTGTCCGTCCGGGAGCTCTGCCGTCTCAGTCCCTGGCCCTCCAAGCTGTCACGGAAGGGGAGCGAGGGAGCATGACTGTGACCGGAGGTGAGACATCACTGCCGCTCACATTGCATGGCCGGCGGGTCACATGTCCCAGCCCGAGTGCAGGGGCCCTGGGGAATGTCGCTTCGTGCCTGCCCAGGGAGAGGACGCGGTTTGTGAGCATCTCATCAGTTTCTGGCAGGCCTGTGCTAACTCCCTCTTCAGGCTTCCTTCACAGGTCATTTCCATGTCTGCCCTCCTCCACCGGGCGCTGCAGGTCACATGCAGGGAGCAGTTCTGTGCTCTCATCGCTTTTCCAACGGAGAGGTTGGCTGGACGTCCGCCGTGTTGTGTTCCCCTTGTTTCTGTGCTGTGATTTACGGTGATTTACCACCCCGCCCTGCTTAGTTTAATTTAGCTCCTGCTGTGGGCTGGAGTAAATACCATCACAAATAAACGCAGGTTAAAAACTTCCTCTCTTCTAACACGAAGAATTTTGTTGTTTATTATTTGGAGATTAAAGGCAGATTATTTATCCTCCACAGAGAGTTGCCGGATGTGATTTTCTGGAGTAAGTGTCCAGCGGTCTCGGTGACTGTAACCCACAGATCGCAGCCACATTTCTTGTAAGCAGGGTGCTTAAATCAAGACTTCCTGCAAGGAAGGAGGCCGATTTGAGTTTGACATGATGTCAGCCCTGGATAGTTACAGAAATAAGGGGTAAAGTGGTGAGGGGCTGGAAGGAGAAAACCCACGAGGAATCCTTAATCCTCAGGCTGGCTCGTTAGCTTCTGGGAGCCAGGAATCAGCTGTATTTCTGAGGTTCATTACTTAGGAGGGAAACCGAGTGCTCCTGCCACCTGCGTGTCAGGATGGACGCATCCTGCGAATGTGCGTGCGCTCCCGTCCGCTGGCCGGCGGATCCCGGATCTTCCTGTTTACTTCCCATAATTCTGGGTTGTGTATAGATTTGTAAGATCTTTGGAAATTTGCCCCGCCGCCTTCTGTCTTGGGCCCCCTCCGCTGTTCATCGTCGTCCCCTCTCGAAGGTATGGAGTTTGGTGGGTGCAGGGTGTATAAAACCAGCCGTTTCTGCTGGAGGGGGCTGAGCAGCGCACACAGAGCTGCCTTGGGAGGAGGTTGTGCAATCTGCCCTCTTACCCACGTAATTGCACAGTCCTGTTTATTTTTCTTTTACGACATATTTAAAAAATATTTTTATGCAAATTGTGCATGGTCATGGTAGAAAAATGTGAAAATACAGATAAATACAACAAAACAAATTACATTCTTATCATAGAGGAAACCGTTACCATGTTGGGCCTGACTCTGAGGTGCACACGTACGCAAACATGAGTGCTTATGTGCACAGAAGTACTGTATGTCTGTGTGTCTGTATCTTCAGCTCTCTCTCCTTATCTATCATCTGTCTACATTTATCTGTCTTCTACTGGCCATCTGTTGTCTTTCTGTGTATTTGTATGCCTATCTGTCTGTATTATCCATCCATCTTTACATTATCTATGTATCCATCTGTGGATCTAACTGTCTACATAGTACCCATCTACGGATCTATCTATCATCTATTTCCAAAACTCGGTCATGCTCTACGTCCTGCTCTGTGGTGCACGTTGCACGTCTTTAAGTCTGGTGACACGTTGTGGCCACACGTCTGTGCAATAGAGGTCTGCACCGTCATTGTTAATAGCCACATAGTCTGTAATTTGTTTAGAATTGCCAAGTTTATTCAACCAAATTCTTATTATGGGTCATTTCTTTGTTTCCGCTTTTCTGCTGCTGTGAACAGTACCTCCAAAATGCCATTGTGTATATATTTTTGATTATTTTAGGGCTCCTGGCTCTGCTTTGCTCTCTTGCTCCCTTGGATAAGTTTGTTCAGCCCTTGAAGCCTCAGTTTCCCCATCTGTAGGGGCATTCTGAGGAATAACAAAGGATATATATGTGAATCTCTTGACACAGAGCCTGGCGTGGTAGATGCTTTTACAATGGAAGCTATTGTTTAATTATCACAATCTGGATTTATTGAACCATGCAAATTTAAATGTGGGGCTGTGCCAGAGGAGTCCAGAGGAGGGGCGCCCTCCCTTACTGGGCCCGGGCAAGCTGAGCAGGAGGGATGGGATGGTTGTGATGGGGTGTGTTCCTCCTGGTGGAGTGCAGGACGTGAGCTCCCAGGGCATGCCTTTCGTTCTTTTGTGCGCTGACTTTAATTGAAGTATATACTAGTGACGCAGACAGGAAATACCACTAAGCAAGTTTTCAGTGCATTTTAGATAAGCAGTTTTCTCTGACAGACCAAAGCCAAATGTGTAAGAAGCATCTAATTTTCCCTTGTGAGGATGGCTCCTGCAGGGTGCCTTCTGCAGTTCTGGGACCCAGGAAATGTCCCATAATGTGATTTCTCTTCCCTTCTCAACTTCCTAAGATGTCAATTCAGTATAGATCTAATGTTAATTATTTACTAAAAATTAGGGACAATAAAACCAGAAATTCAGAGTTACTCTAAATAAATGTAAGACCGACATTGGTAGAGATGGGAAGATTTTTGCCTTTGCAATGATTGGAGCTCTTAGATTAATGTTTTCTCCTTTTGTGGGGAAAAAGAAGACTATTATGGCTCTCAGGCAGGAATTTCTTTACTCAGAAATGTGGAAGGAGGCATCAGAGGAGGCAAATGTGAGAGTGTGTCATCAGTGGAACGGGGCTGTGGCTTATCTGAAGTTCCTGCTAAGTTGATGCTTCTCTTCCTCCTCACAGCTTCCTTTAGGGAAAGAGAACTTAGATTAGGCTTGTCGCTTCCTGGAGTCACACAATATTTCTAAAAATCTATAACCAGCTGAGCCGGACTTTAACTTTTAAAAATAGCAATTAAAAGTGGATACAGTTAGTCATCATTTTTACTTATTCAGACATGTGGGATGTTTGTATTGGCATGGCAACAGGTGGCTAAATATTAAGCATTTGTTTTCTTGTGCATGTTCTTTTGTGTGTAATTTTCTTAGGTCAGTGCCTGTGTCACCTCTTCCATCACCCATTCACCCTTCGATCCATAACCACCTACCCATCCATCCATCCATCCATCCACCCATCCATCTATCCATCTGTTCATCCATCTATTCATCCATCCATCCATCCATCCACCCACCCACCCACCTATTCAGTCATCCATCTTTCTTCCATCCACCCACACATGCGTCTTTCCATCCATCCATCTATCCATCCATCCATCCATCCATCCATCCACCCACCCGCTCACCTACCCCTCCATCTATTCATTCTTTCATCCATCTATCTACCCACCTGTACATCCCTCTCTCTTTCCTTTTCTCCCTCCCTCATTTCTGGAATCCTTGTTTTACATGTCAAGCATTGGTGCTAAGACACACAGACCCTGCTGCCGTGCCAAGACACACAGACCCTGCTGCCATGGGCTCACTGTCCAGGAGGAACCGGGCTGTAATGTAGGCAGTGCACCGCTATCCTGACACAGCCCTGTCCCTGCTCCTTCCTACCCTCCGCTGGGTTAGGAGTGGGGTTGGAAGCCTAGTTAGAGGGTTATAGAAAAGGAGATAGCTGTGGAAAGAACTCTTTCTGTAGACCTAAGCCTCTTTTTCCCTAAGCTCAGAATTCACTAGCTTTAAATTCACCTTCCTTGTTTTCTTTAGTTTCAGAGAAGCTTCTTCTTATTCTTTGAGATTTCTCAGAGTTCTGTGTCTAGCAGCCTTTTTCAAGCAGTTCTGAGAGAATGAAGCCCAACAGAAAATGACTTGAGTGATGATTTTTTTCAGTTCTCCCAAGGATCCTGCCTCTCCAGCATCTGGATGCTGGAGATGAGCCGGCTCATTCCATACAGTGGGGGCTGCATCAAGGTTTCTCATGTTCTCACTGGAGAAGGCCTGTGAGACCACAAGAACTCTGAAAACTCAGTGCAAAGGAAGAAGACTGCTCCAGCATACCAGCCAAGGACTTGTGGATAAGGCAGGTTAGGCTGGTAACGTGGCATAACCTTAATTAAAATGAAGAGGTTTATAGAGACTGGCAGGAGGGACTACCTTGGCTAAGGTTTATTTTTATTATCTTTACAGGTTCCTCTTTGTTCCCTCAGAATCCTGTCTGATGATTCATTCAACATCTTGTCAGCTCCTCTCAGGGCTTATCTGTCCCCCTCCTCTTGACCTGTGATATTTTCTGATGATGAGATTCTTGCATTTAGCACTCTGAAAATGTTTTCTCTTTGAGTAATTAACTTGAGTTGTATTTCTTGTCTTCCTAAAAACTACTTGAGTTCTGTGTGTGGAGGAAGCCCCCACGGCAGACAGACGCTCTCAGAGCCTCTTGGGGAGAGTACCCAGTTGGTTATTAGTACTTGTTCATTCCATAATGATCCATTTTCTCAGTAGATCAATTAAAACACAGCCTGATTTGAGGCTTTTAGAAAAGCAACAAGTGAAAATCAGCCTGTTTGTTTTGGTACAGCCTGAAATTGGTTACTTCTTGGGCCTGGTTTGTGCTGAGGCTGTGTGACCTTCTGCCTGTCAGTTGGCTGGGTCTTGGATGAGTGCCCAGTGGGATAATGTGATTTATCTGTTTATGTTGCAAGCTAAAGAGCAAGCTCTGTCTCTGTAGGAACAACCTCAATTAACCTGTTGAATTGTTTAAATTATATTATTTGTTGTAACAAATAGGCTACATCCAAGCATGCCTGGGTGTTTGTGATGGTAAATTTTATGTGTCAACCTGGCTGGGCCGCAGTACCCAGATATCTGGTCAAACATGCTAGAGGCTTCTGTGAAGGTATATTTTAGATAAGATTAACATTTAAGTCAGTGGCCTTTGTGTAAAGCAGATTACTCTCCACAACATGGGTGGGCCTCATCCAAACAGTTGAAGGGCTCAGGAAAAAACTACTGGGGTCTCCCAAGCTGGAGGGAATTCTGCCAGCTGATGGCCTTTGGACTTAGATAGCTGCTCTTTCCTGGGTCTCCAGCCTGCCAGCAGATTGTGGACCTGCCAATCCTCCACAATAAACCTCTTCTTAAAATAAATCTCTCTCTCTCTCCCTCTCCCCACACACATATGTGTCCTGTTGGTTCTGTTTCTCAGAAGAACCCTGACTGATGCAGTGTCCATGTTGAGTGTCAGATGACCCTGGTCCTCCTAGTCACAGCTGCTTGGATCTGGGTGGGCACCTGACCAAGGACAGGCAGTCCACATGCTGGCCAGTTATTTGTGGTCAGGCTTAGCTCGGACAGATCTCTCTCTGGGGAACTGGAACTAGAAAATATTAAGGGAATAAACAGTTAGTAGTGGAGGCTGAAACGGGCAGGCTGTGGCTGTAGAGAGGGTTCAGAGCTGCCATAAAAACCCCTGTTAGAGGCACGGAGCTCCGAGGAAGCAGGGAGCAGACAGCAGGGCAGGAGGGCTGCTGGAGCGTGGACACCTGGACAGCTGGCAAGAGCATGTTTGTCCCAGGAGAAAGACTCAGAGAGGAGCCAGTGTCTACAGCTGCCTCTGTTCCCATTCAGGACTGCAAGCTGTTGAATGGGTTTTTATTCCTTGTCTGGAAATCATCTAGAAATCAACTTGGTTATTTGAAAACATTAAAAAAGAGGAAGAAAAAAAATCCCATCTTTTAGTTATTTATGATGATGTAAGCAAGACCATTCATTTAAGGAGGTTTTTAAAGCATGTTAAGGAAAAAGAAAACTGTGATTTTGAGCCCATGATCCTCGGAGCATAGAAACGTTGCCTTTCTCCCGTGCATCTGTGTACCCTGTCTGTATCACTGACCCAGCCTTCCCCCACACCCGCACCGTCTGTTTCCTTTCTCTGTGCCTTTTCCCCAGTCTCTTGGTGGCCAAGGAGACCTTGTTAGTGCTGTCAGCTGGTCCCCGGGCCCCGCTCTCCTGCTCACCCCCAAGTGGTCGTTTTCTGTGAACAGGATCACGTCCTGACTCCTGAGCACCTGCTGTTAGCCCCACTTTCCAGAGGAGGAACGGCGCCCCGGCTGCAGGTTAGGCACGTGCCCCTCCGGGCGGGAGTCCGGTGGAGCGGGGAGCCGGCCCGCAGGTGCCCTTCCTCCTGGGGTGCGCGTGCCTGCGCGCCCGGTCCACCGGCCGCTCCGACGGAGGCCCGCCTGCCCCGGAGGGGGTCACAGCACGCCCCCGCGCGCCGAATCTGCCCAGAGGGACCCTCCCGCGGGCCGTCCTGCGGCCCCGGGCCCGCGGCTGAGCCTGCCGCTTTGGGGCGACCCTCACACGCCCCGTGTGCTCTCTTGCTCCGGGGTGCCCCCCGCGGGTTGGGGGCCGCAGGGGGTGGAGGTGAGAAGGGGCCCGCTCCCGGGCGGCCGCGCGGTTGTTTCCCGCGCCCGCGGCCGCTTCCCCGGGGCTGCGCGTCGCCGCGAGCTGCGGACGGGCAGCTGGTGGGTCCCCGCGTTAACCGACCGCGTCACGGGACGGGCTCCCCTGCCCGCGCCCTCGCCCTCACGGACCCGGCGCGTGGTGTCCTCACACTGCTCCCACCGGCTCCGGGCATCGCCTCCTTCTGCGTCCCTCGGCCCTCTCACTCCGGCTGTCGCTGTCCCCAGTGTTGGCGGACGGCCCCCCCCGGTTAGTTGCCACCTGGGTGACCTGCCGCCTCTCCCCACCCTCCCCAGAGTCTGCCTTTCACTTCTCTTGGGTTTGTTAGAATTACGGACAAAAGGAGCGTGACTCGCTCGGTCGCAGGCCCAGGGGTCCCGTGCGGAGTGGGCTGGGGAGTGTGGAGGATGAGTGTATAGACTATCTCCTTGGCCCCATGAAATCCTGCACTTGGTATTTACTATATACTCTACCTTTATTACTTTAAAAAATATCAGGACTCAGTTTCTTTTCCTGTTCATTATGCTTTCATTTTGAGGACCATATTTTGAGGATAGACTATATTAAAAATTACAAAAATTTGTGTAGGCAAACCATCTCCTTAAGTTGAAGGCCAAGTGTTAAAATGTTGCTTTTCATGTCATTTATAATCTTATCACAATCCACTTAATGAAATTTGGTTCAATTTCAGTGAAAATTATCCTCCAGAGTAGTTTTTTTTTCTCCAGGATGAGGGGTAACTTTACTGTAGTTAGTATGTGTGGTGCAGAATTTCATGCAAATGAAGTGTGCCAGCAGCGTGATAATTGAAACATATTTAAACAAACAAACACCAAAAGACAAATGCACAAACTTGCTCCTACTTAGATCACTGCAGCTTCAGGACCCAGCTTCTTCTCCTGGTTTAAAAACAAAACAAAAGTAAATAGAAAAGTAAAAAAGGTTAGTATAATAGATTAGTGTAATAGATTAGAATAGTAGATTATACAGTAGATTGGTGGACTGTGTAGTAGAGTGGTTAGCAGGTTAGTGTAGTAGACTAGTAGAGTAGGTTAGTAGAGAACAGTTCGTAGAGTGGTGTGGTAGATCAGTACAGTCCATCAGTAGGTGGATAGATACCATAGATCAGTCTAGTAGACCATGGGCTTTGGGGCCCCAGGTCAGCTCTTCCAGACGCTTTCAAGCAGATTTTCACTCTCTTCCTCAAGACTGCAGTTGATGATGCATAAGATAGGTTCACCTCTATGCTGTGGTTAACTTTTGCTTTACAGCTGTGCTGAGCAGTGAAATTGGCATAAAATACTCTGCTGTAGTTTAGAGTGTTCATTGGATCAGTTCTGACACACGGATACACCCTGAGACCATCATCACACTCATCAACATGAAGATATCACTCCCCCAACGGAGGTAGCCCATGAGACCTGAGAGGACACTTCACAGGCGGCTTGTCCTGGCCTTTTCTCTCATCTTTGCTCATTTTATGATGTAATCGATGTGGGCATGTACAACACTCACTCACAATGTCACGTTTCTCTTCTCACAGGTTGTTAAACGTTACTGTGGCATCTGTGCCCACCACCTCGCTTTTTCTCAGTCGTGCGTTTCTCCATACTCGGTGGTTTGACTCATTCAGAGAAAGTAGAAAGGTGTCCTAGGTACTTAGTGTATCTGCCGTGGAGAAAGCCTATGGTTTCAGACTTCTCTTAAGTTTGAAAAATCAGAAATCAGAAATCTCATTTCAGGCGGTTTCCAATAATTCAGATTCCTGGATCAAGAAAGATCATGTTGGGGCTGGTCTGGTGGCATAGTGGTTAAGTTCGTGCACTCTGCTTTGGCAGCCCGGGGATCGTGGGTTCAGATCCTGGGTGTGGACCTACATACCGCTAATCAAGCCATGCTGTGGCGTCCCACATATAAAGTAGAGGAAGATGGACACAGATGGTAGCTCAGGGCCGATCTTCCTCAGCAAAAAGGAGGATTGGCAACAGATGTTGGCTCAGGGCCCATAAAGAAGAAAGATCATGTTGACGTCTAATCTTTACAATCAGTTGTATTTGAAGAGTCTTGCTGGTTGGGAGACTGAAGAAAGGGTTGTGGAATTCTGGGGCTCACAGAGGACCTGAGGAGCACGGCCGGGACAGCCACGGACAGTCGTCGAGGTGGTGCCTCTGATGAGGGAGCAGAGTGAGTCAGTTTGCCATGTGGACGCTGGGAAAACACTGCGTTAGACTGTTGCCTTTCTGGAGAGTGTGTTCTTTCCTACAGCAAACAAAAGATATAATTGACGTATAACATTGGGTAAGTTTGAGGTGTCAATTTTTTTTTTTACCAAGTTGTGTTTTATTTTAGGGTTTGGACCATTTTAGGGTAGAGAATAGCTGTTCATCATATCATCGCTTAATTCCACAAATATTAATGGGGGGGCATTGATCGGAAGCAAGGCCTTGGGCCTGGCTCTGGGTGTCACAGGTGGGTCAGGAGATGGTCCAGGTCTTTGGAGAACATGGTGACTAATGGAGGAGATCGGTGTTTTCACCCGCACCTGGACTGTTGGACGGTACTCCTCAGAGGTGAGACTTCGTATGGGAGGATACAGGAGAAAGGAATTTTTTCTGTTCAGGGCAATTTGAGAGGTGTTTATGGACAGGAATGTGGCTATTTAATTTGGACTTTGAAGGATGAGTGAATTTTGATTTGTCAAGTTTGCAAGAACCACCTACTAGCTGTGGGGATTACATAATCAAAATCAGAGACATTGGAAAGCCAGGGATGCATTTGGGGAATGTTGCTGGCTGTGGAGTGTCCTGGAAAAATCCCAGAGGTTAGAACAAGGAGGGCCTTTAAATGCAGGTGGAAGAGCTGAAGCTCTGTGGGAGGGAGCCTTTGAATGTTGGGAGGAAAGAAATGGTGGGTTAGCTTCAGGTTGGGGAGTTTATTTGCAAATAGCGAGGTGGATCACCTGGGTGTGGGCGATACCACTTGCTGGTGACGGTGTCAACAGAAGAAGGTGTGAATGCAAGAGGCAGCTCAAGACGTGGTGTTATCAGAGCCTGGAAGCTGTGTGCACATGTGTGTGTCAGGGAAGGGACTGAGGAAGAAATCGGGTCTGGTAGCCTGAAGAGTTAGCAGTAAAAGTTTGTTTTATAAAAGGGCATCCGATTTTTATCCTCAGTGTTTAAAGTAAAGGAACGGATGAACATGTCGATATTGCTGCCAAGCTGGTAATCTAGTTTTTTTCACTTTACATAAGAGAAATATATTACTTTTAACTAAATACTTCTTTTTCAATTTTACTTTTTATTTCATCCATAAATACTTTAGTATGTATTTCTAACATAAGAACACCTTCAAAAAATAACTACAATGTTGCATCTAAAAAATTAACATCTTAACATTATCACCTGATATTCCTTCCCCAGTTCTCCTGTGTGTGTGTGTGTGTGTGTGTGTAGGTGTGCACATATGTCCGTGGGGGGGCCTATAAATAGTTGGTTTTTTGAGTCAGGATTCAAAGACTATCTATATCTGGCATTAGTTGCCTTGTTACTTGGTTTTTAAAATCTGCTATTCTCTGTATTTTATTTATTAAAAAAGACAACAGCAGGTCATGTGTCTTGTAGGCTTTTCCACGCTCTGGATTTGGGTGACTCCTGTGTGGAACGTGAATCTCTGTCCCCGTATTCCTGCAGCTGGTCATGCCCTCCGGAGAAGGGTCAGTTCATGCTTCTCTTCTGGCCAGTTGGCTCTATAGGTGGTGTCCTGCGCTCCACCACACGTGCCGGGACGTGCGCAGCCTCCGGTCATCTTCTTTTTTTGTGATGATCAGTCTGGGGTCTTCAGTTTCCGGTGTGGTCAGCCCGACTCGCTCTGAGATTCCACCCTAGCCATCAGAAGTGCTTCTGCATCGGTGCTGTCGTCACTGACCCATTCATCCAGTTCTGATTCTGTGATTCCCTCTGCAAAGACGCTGCTTCAATAAGAACTTTCCCACAGCCACAATTTGGTGACCTGATTCTTAGCTTCTCACCCATTGAGTAAATTAGGTGAGCCTATTGTAGCAAGTTTATTTTCAGTAGGAATTCACAAAGATTTGGGGGCGTCCGAGTGAAGTCTTTCTCGTTTGTGTGTAGAATCCATTGTTTCCTGGTAATATGGTTACCAGTCGGGAAAAGCCGCTGAGGCGGGTTGAATCAGATCGCCTGGGGCTGGAGGTATGTGAACCGATCCACAGGCGTCTGCACTGAAAACAAAGGGGCCTTGAATAGGGGCAGACAGCGTGGAATCTGCGCTGGCCAGCTGGGTATTAACCTGCTGTTGGGGGGACAAGAATTCACAGCCACGCACCCTTCTCCTTCCTGTGTCGCCTCAGCTGGTGTGACGCATCAGGGAACTCTCACAAGGCCACGTTTTCTAGACGTGACATCTGGCTGGCGTGAGCGTGTAAGAGAAGTGGCTGTATTAAGACCCACCAATACACGCGTCTGAGCCAAGTGGAAACTGGGAAAGCTGAGTGCTGCCCTGATGGTTTTCGGCTCTCGCTGGGTGAGGGCTGTCAGGAGTGTGCCCATGGAAGAAAAGGGTCTTAGGGACTCGGTGGATGGCGGCAGGGGACAGAGGCCCGACCTGGGGGACGGGTCCCCTCCTTGGCTGCCCCTGTTGGGCCGTGTGGTTTCAGGCCAACAGCTCACTTCCCTGAACCTTTCCACTGAGTGTGAGATGAAAGAGTGCCACATGTGTGAGCGGGAGGTAGCCTGTCTCTCCCAGAGGTGGCCCTGCCTCCGTGTAGAGGAACGCCTCCAGACAGGGTACGCCCCCGCCTGCCCCTTGCCTCCGCACTATGATCCCTGTGTCACTAGTCAGTTCTCCGCTCAGCTCATCTCATTTCATGTAGTCCTCAGTGATCCTGTTAGACAGGTGACATCATCACTGTATTCTGTAGATGAGCAAATGGAGGCTCAGAGAGGTCAAGGCATTTGCCCAGGGTCACACAGAGGGAAGTGCAGACGAAGGATTTGAACCCGGGCCTGTCTGCTGCTTCCTCTGGGCAACATTCCTCCGACCTGCTGTAACTAGGAGATTGACAAACCTACTCAGAGCTGTTGGAAAAGGGCTCCACTTTGCCTGGAGAAAACGTGTCTGTGTGTCTACACATACATAGGTTCTTTTTGTTTCCCGTGGACGAGTCTGGGACGGAAGGCTTTCAGCGGGCGGGAGTTGGCTTGGCAGAGAGGCGGCCCTCTGAAGGGGCGTGAGGCTCGCTGTGGCCGGCCCGAGTCTGAGAGCAGCGCCAGGTGTCTCCTCGCCCCGGCTGTTGACACCTCAGCCGGGTTAGCTTCCACAGGCCGGAGCTGGAGACCAGCCTCAGCCGGGGAACCGGTGGGCGTCGGTGAGTCCCGCGGCGTCGCGGCAGACACCCGCCGTCCGCCGTGGCGTGTTCTTCCACTGGAAGGTGCCCCCCCGGAGCCCACCTGCGTCCTGTTTCCACAACAGGAAGACGACGGGCACACGTCTCAGCAGCAGGAGAGCTCCCTTCTCCCGGCCTGGGGGCCGTTGGCATGGTCCTGCGGGGAACGTGCCCCATCCGCTGGCTGTTTCTAATGAGGACGACGTCAGCCTGCTTATGTTTCCACTGACACGTGGCTGGGAAGCGTCGATGTCGTGCTTATTTGCGCAGGTGTCTCGTCTGCCTCCTTGTCGGCTTAGAAGGTGAGAGAGGGGCCTTTTCCCTCTAATGACACTGCTGTCCTCCGTTTAATCCCTGCACAGTGCGCTTTCTACAACAGAATAAAATGGCCTTGAGAAAAGTCTGTAGTACACAATCCTGGCCACTGTTTTTTTTTGTGTGAGGAAGACCAGCCCTGAGCTAACATCCGTTGCCAATCCTCTTTCTGCTGAGGAAGACTGGCCCTGGGCTAACATCCGTGCCCATCTTCCTCTGTTTTATATGGGACGCCGCCACAGCATGGCTGACAAGCAGTGCATTGGCAGGCGTGCGGGATCCGAACCCGCGAATCCTGGGCTGCCAAGCACGAACTAAACCGCTGTGCCACTGGGCCGGCCCCTGGCCACTGTTTTGTCTGGGAACAGGAAAGATACTGATTTCACTTTTTAAACACCCGTGGAAGAAGTTTGGGATATTTTCCCAGAGGAAACAATACGCATGAACTAATAGATTTATATTATTCCTTTGTAAGGCGGAGGGGAAGGCTTTGCATTAATTGGCTGCATTTGCACGTGGCCTGAAAAACAATACTCCTGAAACGTAAAGCCTAGAAAAAGGTTAATCTCCTAGGATGGAGTGGGCAGGACACAGCGCTGGGCCAGCACCTGGGGGCTCCCTCCTGCACCCTAGTCCAGACCCTACGCCGAGGCCGGATGTGGCCCGTGAGCTATACGTTTTACATTTTTAAATGGTTGAAAAAAATCGGAAGAGGAGTAATATTTCCTGACATCAATAATTTTTTGAATTTAAACTTCAGTGCCATGAGCAAAGTGTCCTGGAGCAGCAGGCCTGTGACTCCAGCACCTGTGGTCTGTAGCTGCTTAGCCACAGTGACAGACTTGAGTAGACGTGACAGAGACTGTGGGTGCAGAGGCGGGAATCTTCCTGCCTGGGCTCGTAGGGAACGGGCCGTCTGCACCTGCTCTAGGAGGGGCATGTCCCTCTAGAGGGGCCCCGACAGGGCACTGTTTGGTGGTGCTGGGGAAGGGGTGGACGTTCCAGAAGGTGTAGCATACGGTCCCACTCTGCTTGGAGGATGCAGGTGCTTTCTCTCCTCTCACAGGAGCTGCTCAGCACAAGTGCTAGGGCGCTGGGTGCCCACGAGGTGATTGTTCCTAGGAGGGGCTTCCCTGAGGGTCCCAGGAGGGGAGGAACCTGCTCTGGGCTGGAGTCTGAGGTCAGTCCCTCATGGGCTTCCTGGAGGCCCCAGTGAATGCGACGCAGAGATTCTTAGTAAATGACTGAATAACCGAGTGCAGGCGCAGGGCTGGGCAGTGGGTCATTCAAACGTGAACAGTGTCCTTGATGCTCCAGAGAAGTCTGTGAAGGGAGAGACATCCACCTTCTTGAACATTTTTTGTCTGAGGGCTGTTTCCATGGCCACCAACTCCAGAATTACCCTAAGATGTCAAGAATGGGTGATGTTTTCCGGGTGCCCTTGGGAAGCCTGAGCCCCTCTCTGCGGGTTTGAGCTCAGATCTGAACGCTCTAAGCTCTCTCTTGCTTCTCTTTCTAAGCTATATGAAAACTGTGGTCAAGGAATGCGTCCAGAGACTCCCGGCTGAGACCAGCTTGTCTGACTAAGAGCCGAGGGACCAGGAGACGCCCTGTACACAGGGACGCTTGGAGTCAACAGGGTGGGCTGGCTCATCCAGGCGACCTCCGTGCTGCAGGATGCGGACTATGTCCGTTATTAAGAATATTTAAGTATCAATATTAAATATCATCACTGCTCTTTTATACTTGCTAATGAAGAAAACCCCAAGACCTAAAACTGAAATAAAAATGTTTATGTATCTTCTGCCCTTGAATGTGTCAACACCCTGATTGATTTTCAAAACTCAGTTTTCCATTGAAGGAAAGTTTTCCATCCTGTGATTTATGTCATTCTCTGTTTTTTTTAAAGTGTAGATTGGAGAAAAAAGTGGCTTTTTTTGCCTTCCTCTTTATTTATATACATTATTCACTATTTTCATCAACCAGAATTTTATTTGTTTTTTTTTTTTTTTTTTGTGGGGAAGACCAGCCCTGAGCTAACATCTGTTGCCAATCCTCCCCTTTTTTTGCTGAGGAAGACTGGCCCTGAGCTAACATCCGTGCCCATCTTCCTCCACTTTTATATGGGACGCCGCCATGGCGTGGCTGACAGGCAATGCGTCGGCCGGCGCCCCGGATCCGAACTCGCGAACCCCGGGCTGCCAGGCATGAACTTAACCGCTGTGCCACCGGGCAGCCCCAACCAGAATTTTAAAGACTTTATCAGAAGATAAATTTGAAGAGTTGACTTAGTTCGGCATCCTGCCTCGGGCGCTAGGATGGGCACAGCTGGTTGAGCGCCCAGCGGAGTTCTTGGACGAGGCGGTCGTGGGGACGGCGGTGGAGCTGGGCCTCCCCGCCCTGTGACGCCTCCCCTTTCTCAAGCACGGAGCTCGGAGACGGTTACAGGCCGAGGCCCCCGTGTCAGGGCCTTCAGAGCCGAGCTTCAGTGCTTGACTCCTCCGGGACTGGGAGCTGGTGGGACGCCTGTCAGCCTCAGACGCGCCCGCGAGGCTTTCCCGGGTTCTTC
This sequence comes from Tapirus indicus, assembly GCA_031878705.1. Classification (NCBI taxonomy): domain Eukaryota; kingdom Metazoa; phylum Chordata; class Mammalia; order Perissodactyla; family Tapiridae; genus Tapirus; species Tapirus indicus. The sequence goes on along the minus strand of CM062923.1, from coordinate 1,493,888 downwards.
TAGGCTGCCGTCCTTCCATTCAGCCTGGGCGGCGGAGCCCCCACTACGCGCAGATTCCAGGCCTGTGAGCCCGGAGAGGCCCCGGTTTCAGGTGCTTGAATTCCAGAGGGCAGACGACAAAAAATAAAACATCTGGCAGATTGTATCCCAAGCACCCTTGTGCCTCTTGAGCCCCTTTGGCGTCTCTTTGGAATCTGAGATTCTGCACGAATGGTGGATGTGGCGGTGAACTCCGAGCTGTGCGGTGGGAAATGAGGTTCTCCTGTGATCTGGAGATCACTGCCTCATTTAGCTGTGGTTCACTCGGGCCCGGGTTTCAGTCGTCGCTCCTCCCTTGCTCCTCTAGGGACCCTGTCAATTCCCCGTCTCCTCAGAGGGTTTGCGAAAGAAGTCAGCCAGATGATGCTCAGCGAAAAGCTGGTTCTCCGCCTCTCCCCATGCCCGGGTGGGGAGCGCCGTTCCCGCTGGGTGCTCTTTCTCCTTTTGTACCTTGAGGCTCCTTGCCCAGGAAGTGACACACCTGTTCACCGGGTCCCATGGATGTCATCCGAAGAAGTGATGATCAAAGTTGGGCCTGCACTCTGGTGCCAGCGTGCGGGCTGCTTTGTCACTTGTCAGTAGCAAGATAAACAAAGGAGATTTCATAGCAACGTGACCCTGCTGTGACATCCAGGAATACTTTTACTGTATTTTACAAAAGTGTCAGTCCATGATGGAGTCGGGGAAAAAAAGCAAACCCAGCAAACAGGTCCTCTGCTGCAGGTGGCAGGAGAAGCGCTGACCTCAAGTATTTGGGCTGACCCTGCTTACGCTCACCTGCTTCGTGGTTGGCCATGGGCCACCTCATGCCATGCTGAGAAGGGCTGGAACCAGGCTGCCCGGACTCTCAGGTTTGATGGCCCATCCTTGAAAGTGAAGGCGGTTATTGATAATTATGTGTCTAAGGGGTATCTCCTGGGGTCGCATGGGCAGCCAGGGTGTACCGTCACCCTGAGCATTCCGGATGGTGGTCTCTCACGTTACTGCAGCCTGAGCCAGTGTCTGAGCTCTTTGTATGTAGCACTGTCACATCAAGGACCCTGTGCAGCAGTCGAGCAGGGCTGCTGGCCCTGTCTGATGGGTGCAAGGGGAGGTTCCAGAATTGTCCCAGGTCCCCTGCGGTGCCAGCGCTCACAGCCGGGCCCGGGACCCAGACTCATGTGCTTTTCATTGTCAAACGCTGCTTTTTCTTTTGCTGACCTGTATTTTTGTCTCTGGTTTTTTAAATTTCAGTAATTTGGATAAAGAGGGGGAGTGCGTGCCTGTTACACGTGTAGGCAACATGCGCCGGAGAGGATTAGCGAATCCTTGAATTCAAATCAGAGTCCAGAGAGACCTGGAGGCCGGAAGGATGAGCCAAGATAAACAGGATGGAATTTGTGTAACTGTTCTGCTGAATCATGTATTAGGAGGGGCAAGGAGCATCCTCACAGGATCAGTTTTGAACCTCTTTTTGGGTTGCTGTTTACTACACCTGTGCGCCTGGTCTGGATGAGGATCCTGTGGGGAACTTTGCAAGTGTCTCAGAATCAGCTAAAGCTCTGTTTCTCCCTGAGGGTTGGCTAAGGGCTGTTTCAGGGCCAATGAACCTTGTGCCTGGTCACGCTCCTCCTGGCTTTGGCTGCTGGGCGCTCTGAGCCAGACTTGACTCCTGCCTCTGGCACCCGCTCGGTAATCTTGTTCTTTTTCTGACCTTGTTTTCCTTTCCTCTTTTCCTGAACTCCTTAAAGGATTTCATCTATTGCTTTTTATGTAATTTTTGGTTGCTATCTCTAATTACTTGTGAGAGGAAGAAGATAGGGGTGAAAACAAATAAAAATAAACTTCTCCTCCTCTATAAAAATTCTGTAATTTCTAGCCATGGCTCCTGTTTCTTCAAATCTGCTCAATAAATATTGAATTGACTTTATTAAAATTTAAAAATCGGCTGCATAAGTACCAGGTTTTGGGGGAGACATTGATTAAAAGTGATTCTGTTGGTCAGGTTTCAGGGGCATAGGTTGAACCGGACTCCATGCAGTAAAGCTCAGGGTGATTTCCAGAAAGGCCTAGTCAGTCACTTTGCTGTTTCCCGAGAGGACCGAGCTCGGAGCAGGGAGGTGATGCCCAGGTCTGTCTCTTTTTCCCGGAGGCTGGCAGAAGAGATGAGAGTCCTGCCCAGAGACCAAGGGTGTTATCACTTCCCCCACGGCGGGCAGTGTGAGCCTCCTGTTGACGTGGGTTCCCCGCGTCCTCACGGGTGTGTTCGAGGCCCGGCTGCACAAAGGGGACGGGCACTGAGCCTGGGGAAGCACCACTTTAGGGGCGCTGTGGGCAGACTTGCTGTTTGACTGGAGGAGACATTACCTCATCCTTGAAGGCTGCTTGCTGCAAACTCCGCTCTGAGGAGTGGCCAGGACAAAGGGGTCAAGGCCTTGCATTCTCAGCATCGCTGGCGGGAACAGGCAGGGTGAGGGCCAACGCCGGCTGCTCCCGACGGCGTGCTCTGGTCCTGATATCTGTGCTGGTCAGACGTGCCTGGGAGATCGCCGTGCTCTGGGCACGGTGTTTCACGGTGGGCACACTGAAGTCTGCCTGTCGGGAGGAGAGTGGAATGGGTCCACGTGCTTCGTCAGGTAGAGAAGCGTGGAAAGCGTAGTGTGTACGCCTGCCTCGGGCTCGGATCCCCTCTGGGCCACCGGACTCTGCTGTGGTCTGACTCCCCCAGACCTCCAGTTGTCACTTTGTTGCTCTGCTCCAGGCGCCTTCCTCTGGTGAGCGGCGCCGTCACTCGGCTCCCCGAGCCCGGAGCCTGGGCCACCCTGGCGGCTCTGTCCCTGGCTGTTGTCACGCACGGGGCCTGTCCTTACGCTCTCTCTGCTCACGTGCCCCGCCCGTTCCCTCTTCTCTGGGGCGTCCCCTTTTGTTTGGACGCTGCAGTTGCTCTTGGGCGGTTTTGTCTCCCGGCTTGTGTTTTTCAGCTCCTCCTCCATGTCGCTCCAGAGTAATTTCTCAGACAAACGTCGGGTCATGCCGTCCGTCTGCTCAGAACCTTCATCACGTCTGCTCTGTAGTAAGAAGTCGGAGCCCCATCCTCTGGCCACTTGAGACCTGACTAGCGGCAGTGGAGCGCCGTGTTGGGAGTGGAGAAGGGACAGCCGGGGCAAGAGTCTGCTTCTCTGCAGGGTGGCTCCGGGCAGGGTTCTGAAGGTCGGGCTTGCGATTCGCGTGGGGTGAGGACGTAACGCATTTTCAGAGGAGTGACCAGAATTTTCAGGCGCCAGGTATCAACTGTTATCACCTGCGTTTATCCTTTGACCCAGCAATGCCACTTCTAGGAATGCTGTCCGTGAACACATTAGCAAGAACGTAGGGAAGGCTAGTCATTGCGTACGACTTACAACAGCTCAGACCCCCAGTGGGGGCCGGTGGTGAGTGCTCACAGGGGTCCCTTGACAGTCGTCCAGGGAGGGCGGGCACCTGCACGTGCTGCCGTGGTGAGCTCTAGAAACTGCTCATGAAAACAAGCAAATTACGAGAGCGTGTCATAGCGTGCTGCCTTCTGGGTAAGGAAGGAGGGAAATAGTCACACACGTACTTGTTTGTATTTTCAGAAAGAAGCCATGAAAGGATGAGTCAGAACAATCACAGGGCAACCCGGGGAGGCGGGAAGAGCTGGGGGCGGGAGTCTCCAAATGCATCTTGTTCAGTAGTTTTGCCTTCGGAACCATTTATATGTTGGAGAAAATGGAAGTAAAAGTTAAGGCTGGTTAGTGATGCACCGTGCTTGACCATGTGGAGGCACACATGGCTTCCCTGAAAAGGCCCCTTTCACCCTGTGCCTGCTCTGGGCTGGGCAGGTGCCCCTCTGAATCAACCCCATTGTCTGTTGAGCATATGAGGAGCTGCACCCTCCCTGCAGGCTGCTTCCCGGGTCTGGGGAGCTGTGCCCCCCCTGCAGACTGCTTCCCAGGTCATGGGGAGCTGTGCCCTCCCTGCAGGCTGCTTCCTGGGTCATGGGGGGCTGTGCAATCTGCCGTTTGCACTCGGGCCACCCACCCCAGCTCTCCTAGAGGGAGTGTTCCTGGCAGGCAGATCTAGTTTGGAGTGAACTGGGATGTTCTGATTCAGAAGCAGGTGGAGGCCCCAGGCCCTGGGACATATGTGGATGTTCCATGTGTCACCCAGTGGGCAGTGCCAGGTGACATCTGGATTATGTTGTTGTGGTTGCTGTTGCATTCCCAGTAACTTTCACTGATTTCTATTTGGTACTTCATAGTGCCTAAGTGTGTTATCTCATGAAATCCTCAGAACGGACCAATGAGTCATTGGCTTTTCTATCATGTGATGGTTGATCTTCCAAGAAATGTCATTATGGAGGCATCTGGGACCAAGGGCAGAGTAGGCCTCAGTCTCTCCTTCTCTCTTGAGCATCTCCTGCCCATTCCATAATCCTGTGAGAAGAGGAGGGGTCTGCAGTGAGGGGAGGGGGGTCTGCAGTGAGAGAGGGGGGTCTGCAGTGAGAGGGGAGGGGTCTGCAGTGAGATAGGAGGGGTCTGCAGTGAGGGGAGGGGGGTCTGCAGTGAGAGGGGGAAGGGTCTTAGTGAGAGGGGGAGGGGTCTGCAGTGAGGAGGAGGGGTCTACAGTGAGAGAGGTGGGGTCAGCATTGAGAGAGGAGGGGTCTGAAGTTAGAAGAGAGGGGTCAGCAGTGAGGGAGGAGGGGTCTGCAGTAGAGAGGAGGGGTCTACAGTGAGGAGAGGAGGGGTCTGCAGTGAGGAGAGGAGGGGTCTGCAGTGAGAGAGGAGGGGTCTGCAGTGAGGGAGGAGGGGTCTACAGTGAGGGAGGAGGGGTCTGCAGTGAGGGAGGAGGGGTCTGCAGTGAGGAGAGGAGGGGTCTGCAGTGAGGGAGGAGGGGTCAGCATTGAGAGAGGAGGGGTCTGAAGTTAGAAGAGAGGGGTCAGCAGTGAGGGAGGAGGGGTCTGCAGTAGAGAGGAGGGGTCTACAGTGAGAGAGGAGGGGTCTGCAGTGAGGGAGGAGGGGTCTGCAGTGAGGGAGGAGGGTCTACAGTGAGGGAGGAGGGGTCAGCATTGAGAGAGGAGGGGTCTGAAGTTAGAAGAGAGGGGTCAGCAGTGAGGGAGGAGGGGTCTGCAGTGAGAGAGGAGGGGTCTGCAGTGAGGGAGGAGGGGTCTGCAGTGAGGGAGGAGGGTCTACAGTGAGGGAGGAGGGGTCAGCATTGAGAGAGGAGGGGTCTGAAGTTAGAAGAGAGGGGTCAGCAGTGAGGGAGGAGGGGTCTGCAGTAGAGAGGAGGGGTCTGCTCCTTGTGCTCAGAGGAGAGGCACCACCATGGGGGAGGGAGGGGGGAGGAAGGGTGGGCAAGTGTCCAGGCTCAGATAAACCTCCACTGCCGGCCTCTGTCCTCGTCCTGCCTTCAAGTGTGTGGAGTATTCCAAGACCTTCCAGTGATGACCCCTTAGGCCCAAATGGACTTTAGCCAGGTTTCTGTAACTGACAGCCAGGTGTGTCCTCGTGATATTCTTTGAGGTCACTAAAATCCTGGCTGTAGTGGGGTTCAGGGAGCCTTAGGCACTGGAGCCGGGTGGCACCGGGAGGCCGGAGGGACAGGAGTGGGCTGGCGTAGGGACAGTTGGGGTGCTGGGCGGGGACCCCTTTCCTCAAGGGACAGCTGAGGTCAGGCGGATGTGCCTTTGGGAAGTGCAGGGTCCAAACAGTAGGATCAGCTTTTCTGCAGGCCGGGCTCAGCCCTGAGCTGCTTTGGTGATTGTGGGGTCAAGATTTTAAACCTGTTTCAACACGTTTGTTGTTAAGAAATTCATTGATAAAGGTGCATTTTAGAGTTCTCCTTTGTAGTTACGGTGTAAACACCCTGAACAGATGATCTCAGGTTTGCCCAAACCGTAGGCACTGCCAGTGGCGCAAAGCCTGGAGCACATTTTTACTTTCCTGCAGTCCGCGTGCAGTTTACACACCGGGGCTCACTGCCCTGTCATCACAATCACAGGAATACGTGTAAAAGGGTGTGTGCCCCAACTCGGCTCTGGGCCTGGTCTCGGAGGACATGTCCAGTTTCCTGAGCGAGTGTGGTGCCCGAGCAGGAGTGAGCTGGGTGAGGAGTAGAGAAGGGAGCCGTCTAGGGTAGGGGACAGCCTGTGCCAAGGGCCCCTGCGAGAGGGACAGGGGTGGGAGTGTGGCCTGAAGTGTCAGGAGGGACAGACAGGCTGGGGAGGGTCTCCTTGCTCTTGGTCAGGAGTCTTGTCTTCGTGTAGAGTAGCGGGCAGTCCTGGGGTGCAGTTAGACCCAGGGTGACGTCAGGCTGGCAGACGTGGCCGGGCCTCTCGAGGGTCAGATTGGAGGAGGCAGGCCTGGCCGAGTGTTGGTGGTGGGATGGAGGAGGTGGAGGACAGTGTGACAGGTGTTTATGGACGACAGAGAGCCTGGCGATGCATTGGATTCGAGAGAGGAGGGGCATGAAGGACGATGAGGTTGAGTTTTGGCTCCCACGACGGGTGGTTGCTGGTGCCTGCGTTAGCTCGGGTGAAGTCAGAAGAAAATGCGATTTGTGGGGTAAGTTGTGTGTTGAAGACGTGTGAAGTCCAAGGTGCCTTGGGCATCTCCTCTGATGTCCTTAGTTCTCTGTGTCAGCAAACAGGGAAATTTACACCAGGGGACTTGTCAGGTCATTTAAAAACGTTTTGTTTTAAAGCGGTCATAGTAAGATGGAACAGAATGTGAGATGCATGGACATTTTTAACATAAAATGCTGGATTTCCGGAAACAATAGCTCCTGTTAGGTTGATCAAGGCACTGCGCTGGGTGATGAGGTGACCCCCCGCCCCCTCCCTGCCAGGACTTGCCCAGCAGAGTTGGGTAAAGCAGGATTCCGGCCCCTCCACTCTCAGTCCTCTGGATGGAGGATGAATCAGCGGGCTGGGTCACACAGCTCCTTCCACCAGCTGGGCCTCTCCGTATGGTGGTGCTGCCTGTCTCGGAGCAGAATTTAGCATTTTTAACTTTGAGTGGAAGGAGGGATGTAGCTAGGTAAACTGCTAATCACCTGAGTTTAACTTTTACACATTAGAATGGGAATAGGTTATAGTTTCCTCCCCTCTAAGAATATGCAAGATGAGATTTAAGTTTAAGAATTGTAACATCCATCTAAGAGTTGGGTTACTTTTATACACTGGGGCAATTTCTTACCATTGTTGTGCTTTGAAATTACAGAATCTTCTGGTATGAAAGAAACAAGTTAATTCTTGTTCTGTCAGGTTTTCTGCACCACAGAGCAGCCGAGTTTCCTTTTTCCTGTAGCAAACACTAAAAACTAGTGGTTTTAGTGGGAAAGATGCACTGCGTCGTCCTTCAGCACTGTAGTGCACGGCTCACAGGAGAGGCGCTGGGGTTCTCTGTTCAGGCCTCAGGGAGACGGAGGGCCTCGGGGCTTATTGTCTCTTCAGAGCTTCCTTGACACGTTCCTCACGGGAGAGGTTTCTCACCTGCTGAGTGGACGGCTGAGTGCGCTCCTCAGGTGCCGGTGAGACGGGGTACAGCAGGCGTCCACGGGGGTTGTCTGGTGAGGTCCAGCGGAACCGCTGAGCTTGCTCTGGAAGCCTCCTCTTGCAGCTTCAGGAACTCGGCTTCCCTCCACACTGCAGCTGCTCCTCTGGGTCTCCTCCCTCAGCTCTACCCTCTTCCTCTCTGCCCTGAATGTTGGCCTTCTTCAGAACCTCCCGGGGCTGCCCTCCCTCCCCTGCCTCTCCTCTGCACAGTCTCTGTGGAGATCTTTCCGGGTCTGCGGCTGTAAGTGTCAGCTCTGTGCCAACAACCTGTACATTTATACTGACGTGCTGGACTTTTCCTCTGAGCTCCAGACCTGGGTGCCTACTTGGCACCTTCACTTGGAAGTCTCATCTGCTTCTCAGGCTTAAGTGCCCCAAATTGAACTCTTGACCCTTCTGCAACTCTCCCACCCTCCTATCTCAGTGAATGGCCCAAACATCTGCCAGTAGTTGAAGTAAGTCATCCCTGAGCCCTTCTTTCCCTCACAGTACACATCCAGTCCACAGCGATCCTGGTGCTTTTTCCCCAAAATACATCGCCAGCCTCTCCGCTTTCTCCAGCCACTGCCCTGGTGCAGGCCTGAAGCTCTTCATGGGTTTCTGTTTCACAGGGACCGACTTAGTGCTGCTCAGTTAGCATTTGCTAAATACATAAGTGAATGAAATTATCAAGTCTTAATCATTGGCTGTAAAGAATTAACTGTGGCGCATAAGACTGCATCAAAAGATACCTTAGTAGCTATTACAAGTAGGTGGATGGATTTATGTATGCATTCCTCCTGTGTTAAAACAGCACTATTGTTAATACGAAAAACACAAGCTTTGAATATTCTTTCAATGTCTGAAAGGCATGCATTGGTACAAAAAATGGAAATCATTTAATTTCAGCCAAATATCATATGAAAAACCATAAGGTTGGATCTTAGAATGCTGTTTTCAGTCTACAACAGTCATAAATCCCTAATGTTCTACACTTTCAGTAGGAGTTGGCTGGGGAGGCAAGATGGAGACTCAGTATTCCCCGTGGCTGGAGAGCCTGGGGCTGATGAGGGGCTCCAGGAGTCATGCCTTTCGAGGGGGTGTTGCATCTGTTATAATGCTAATTTTTAAAATCAATAAAGTTCTTCTTTACATGTTTTCACCTTGAAGCAGAACACTTTAAGAGCCTTTAGGTTCTTTGTATTGTGGATACTTTCGCTGTGGCATAGCATGCTTATCAAAGAACCACAAAATCAGTGTTCGTCATTATTTTACTTATATAAGGAAAATTCATGTTGAAAGTATACAGTTTAATGAGGAGCATAAAAAGGAGGATAGTTCTGCAGTTAGCCTCGAGATGATTTTTAACTTTGTGATCCAAATGTGATCAGAATTCTTATGTAAAGATGCCCAAATACTTTAAAAAAATCCAGACTAGTGGGGCCGGCCTGGTGGCGTTATGGTTAAGTTCATGTGCTCTGCTTAGGGGGCCCTGGAGTTCGCAGGTTTGTTGAGTTTTGATGCTCTGATATGGTCAGATTTTTCAGTCTATAACTGATATACTTTCGATTCTCAAACCAAACAGGATATACTGTGTAATTTTGAATTTGTTGACAAATCATATTTAGATTTTTCTTTTAATTTAAAGGTGAACTAAAACACATGTCATGTTGGTAAATAGGAAAAAGTCAAGATAATCTTATTTTAGAAATCGTCATTATTGAAGATTATGGTAAGATGAACTTTATAATACAATCTTTAATGATTGTGCCATTTTTTCTCATAGTAACTCTTGATGATTAAATTAAACATCATGGAGTGGTCTGCGCTTTGTCGCTGTGAAAGGGGATCCAAAGGCACAGAGCCCTCGAGGGGATGGGATTCAAACTTGAATCTGTGAATTGTCCTTTAGTCCTAAACCCCGGTGGTTCTATGGTCTGTGATGAATTACGACTCTGACGTTGGGTATAAACCTGTACTTTGGTGCTTCATCTCAAACACCCCAGTTCTTCCTAGTTTTTCGTTATTGTTTTTTTTTTGTAGGTTTTTTGGTTCTATCAAGATTTTGCAATTATGGAAACACTAAAATGAAACAAAACAAATCACCCTGAAACTTCTTGCCATCTAAGCTTAGAGTCTCCTAGCCTTTTTAATATAAAATATAAATGGACTTGATTTCTGTTTCTGAGGATCTGACTTGAAAAATTCCTATTTCATTTGTAATGGTTGCTCCAGTCTATTCTCTGCCCTGAGAGGGCTTGTCCTGACTCCCTGCCTCCTGGAGGTCAGAGAAGTAGCACTTCAACATTTTGAAGAACTCTTGAACGTAAGTGCTGCGGGGAGAGGAGAGATCTGCTGGATTCCTCCAGCAAGGATGGAAATACCTTCTTGAAGTCCTCTGCTCGGAGCAGTTTGGCACCAAGAGAAGAGCCCTGGCTGATTCTAATTTCATTTCTAGTTCTGCTGCTTACAGAGTGGGTGGCTGTAGGCAAATTACCTGATTTTTCTTAGTTTTTGAATTCTTATTTGCCACATTTAGGGATTTCTTCCAACCTGATTCCAATTCTCCTCCCTCCTAAAACCAACCACCTTTACCATGCCCTCACTTGTCCCTACCAACATCCTCACCGTGTGTCACTTCTGTAGCCAGATGAAGTGGACCGTGAGGTTCCCCATGATCTTGCCTAAAATTGTAATTTCTAGGAGCCATTGAGTGACTTCCTGTCTTACACTGAGATGCTCTAAGTGTAGAAACTGCTTAATTCAGAGATTGTCACCTAATATGTACTTAACATACTCAGGGAATGAATCAGCGAGATCACTGTGGATGTTCGCAAAGAGCTTTACAGCGTGTGGAGCACGTTTCATGCACGTGATCTCTTGTCCCTCCGTTACTGTGTACACGAGTATTACTACCACCATTGGGTTTGATGGTTCAAGTACCTGCATTTTAGGAAGGAGGACACTTCTCCAGCTCATGCAGGAAGGGGTGCAGAACTGTACTAGGCATCTTCTGGGGGCTTCACTCTTGGCTTCAGTGGAAAGTTTACAGCGGCCCTCTTGATGTCAGCTGTCACTGTTCGTGTGTGTTCAGCTTCTCTGAGTGATTACTTCACTTACCACTTTCCCAGAGCTTTCTAGAATCTATGTCCATTCCTCGTTATGCCCACTTCATGGAGGAATTTCCAAAAGTTCATTGTTTGTTGGGAGAAATAGTCCTGAAGGGCATCTGGTCCAGTGTGGAGGCGTCTTCACCGTGGGGGTGCGAGGGGAGCAGGGACAAGCTGAGGGAGTGTTTCTGAAATGCTTGTGAATTTTAAAGTTTAGGACAATTTTTTTCCTGTTAGGATTGTTTGTGGAAGTAGTTATTATGATTGTCAAAATAACAATTCTACCAGTAAAATAACTGAGCAGACCTAAGTGTGTAATGTAGGTACTGAATGATCCCATGGTTATGTTCTGTAGGGTTACACACATTGTCTGCCCAGGCGTGTGTAGACAGTAACCTACAAGTTAGAAAAGAGGGGAAGTTAAACTACACACTTGGTTTTAACTGCTTTTTAGTTGGAGAGTTCAGTTTGTTTGCATTTAATGTAAGCTTTATGTCAGCAGTGACACATAGGTTCAGAGTCAGAAGTAGAGCAAGCGCAGAGGGGACGAGCAGACGCCTGCTGGTGTGTGTGTGTATGTGTGTGCACACATGCATATCCACACAGAAGCACAGACTTACAAATACGTGTGCAGTCACACGTGCACACACTACTGAAGAGCAGTGGTTTTCAAGCTTCACCTTGCTTCCCCTGGAGAGTTTATCAAAATGCACATCACCAGGCTCCCTCCCAGAGTCTCTGTTCTGTAGATTTGGGTCAGGGCCCAGAATTTGCTTTTCTAACAAGTTCCCAGATGCTGCTGCTGCTGAGGAGGGGACCCCACTGAGAACACTGCTTAGGAGAATCCTCACCATTACTAGATTAACAAATCTGTCCTGCTTCTCCCTACAGAGCAGGAATTAATTCAGAGAAAAAGCAGCCCCTGTGATTTGCAGTTAGGACTCAGAATGTGGGGTTCATTTGTCATGACTGTTGGTTTCCTATCCTTCTGGGTTAGGGTCACCCGGCCTCTTACTTTCTGCTCTTCCACTGCTCTGGAGGGTGGCCGTCCCTGAGGAGGCCCAGGTGGGAGCGCATATAAACACTGAGTGTATAAACGTTTCCCCTCTTCTGATTGGGTAATTTCTAATGTTTGATTTCCAGTCCACTCCCTTTTTCGTCTGGATTTTTCAATATGTTGTTAATTCCATGCAGTGAGTTTCTCCATTTCAGTTACTATGTTTTTAGTTATAGAATTTCAATTTGGTTCTTTTTTTAATCATTTTAATTTCTCTGCTAAGATTTGTCTTTGGGGGCCGGCCTGGTGGCGTAGCAGTTAAGTTCTTGCGTTCTGCTTTGTTCGGCACCGCCAGGTTCACAGGTTCGGATCCTGGGCACGGACCTGCTCACTGCTTATCAAGCCAAGCTGAGGCGGCGTCCCACGTAGAGCAACTAGAAGGACCTACGACTAGGATATACAACTATGTACTGGGGCTTTGGGGAGAAAAAAGAAAAAAGCTTCATCTTTCTTGGAAAGGGGACCCTCTGTTTTACCCTTTCTTGGCTGGGTAGGGGGGCAGTCTTTTTCTGGTTGTCTGGCTAAGAAAGTGGGGAATCCATCTGACTGCTTGAATACAGATTGTGAAATATCCCCCCTTAATCTAGACCAGTGCTGTCCAATAGAAGTATGATGTGACCACATAGGTAATAAATTTTCTAGCAGTTTCATTAAAAATTAGACAGATACAGGTTAATTATACTAAAACTTTAACTCTATATATCAAACATACTCATATTTCAACATGTAATAACATACAAGCTTATTACGTAATGACATTTAAATTCCGTTTTTCGTGTGAGGTCCTTGAGATCTGTCCTGCACCTTCCATGGACCCCACACCTCGACTAGCACTGACGACCCTGCAGGGTTCCGGGCCCAGTGTGCGGGGCTGCTGTGCCTGCAGCGCCTCCCTCCCCATCACCACTGGCGTCTGGCGGCACCGATTTCAGACCTGGGGAGGGGTTTGCCACGTCATGGAGGTTGGTTTGTAGCCTTGTCCGCAGCCTGCTCAGGTCGGATTCTGAGTTGCCAAATCCTTCATCATTCACTGGTTTACTTCCCAGTTTCCAAGTAGTTTTGGCCATTGTCTCCCCTCCGTCACTTGAGCATGGATGTACAGGAACAGGACTCGGAAGCGGTGTGTGTTCAAGCCACGGTCTTGACTCTGGACTCAAAATTTGGTTTCATCCTGATCGGTATCTGCTGCGTGTAGCATGCCATGGCATTCCAGCAGACGGGTTTCTCTGGTGTTTGCACGGGCTCACCTTTCAAATTCCCTGAAACCCCTGTTATGTGTGAGGTCAGAGAGCTGCTTCCAGTCATTTGGGTTCTTCCCGCAGCCTCAGCTGGCCAGACTTCTTTCCTCATCAGTAACTGATGCACATTCCACACGTTAGAAATCCACATCCACCGCCCTCCCTCCATGTTCCTGATTTTCAGCACCTCTCCACGTGGAGCCACTTGCAGTATTCTGAGTATGAATGTAAATTAAATTCTCATTTATTGAAAAACAGACATGTCAGTGCAGGGGGAGGAGTCTTCTGGGGAGAGCATGTTGGTGGGCACAGAATGACCAAAGAAAGTGAACCAGGGTGAGGGCTCGTGGGTTGGAAACTAGGGTCAGATGATGACTGTGGTTGCCTGGTGGGCAGAAGGGAAAATGACTTCCCCTTCCCGAGAACTTGACCCAAAGCTGGGAAGCAAATGACAGAATGTACCACATTTCATTTGCTGACTCCATGCCAAACACAACTAATTTTAATGACTCAAACACTTTTAGAGAAGCCTCTGATTGTACCAGTTGAACCAATTCTATAAATTATTTACAATTATTAAATTGTCTCAACATAATCAGTTTCCTGCAAAGATTATGAACATTAAGAGAGCTCAGTAAACGTCATAAAAGAAACATCCATTCATGATTTGGACCAAATGTTGCCCCAGGATCCCTGCGTTAGTTTCCATAACAAAGCACCACACCCTGGGGACTTAAACAGAAATGTATTAAATGTATTGTCTCCCAATTCTGAAGGCTGGAAGTCCAAGATCAAGGGGTCGGGAAGGTTGACCCCTTCTGAGGCTGTGAGAGAGAGTCTGTTCCGGGCGTCTCCCCCAGCCTCTGGTGGTTTTCAGAAATCCTTGGCATTTCTTGGTTTATGGCAGAATAACTCCAGTCTTCATGTGGTTTCTCCCTGTGTGCCTGTCCACAAATTTTCCCTTTTTCTAAGGACACCAATTATATTGGATTAGGACCCACCCTAATGACCTCATTTTAACTTGATCACCTCTATAAAGACTTATCTCCCAATAAGGTCACATTTGGAGGCGCTGGGGATAGGCCTTCAACATATGAATTTGGCGGACACAATTCAACCCGTAATTAACCCTATTGGACTAGGTTAGAAGAGATTGGACCTGTAAGGAATTTTAATTTTTCTAAGACTTTTCGATAAAGAAAGTGGTCTTTCTATTTATTTTTCATACTTGTTAAATTAATAGATTTTAATTCAAGCTGTGGGAGGGTAAAAATAAACATCTCTTCACACCTTCTGTCCCTGAACTCATGGCCCCCAGGGTCAGAACCCCCCCCCCCAACCCCGGCCCCAACTTGCTCTGCCCAAACGACTACACTGCAAGCACCAATGCGCTTCTCCTGCACCGCGCCAGCTGGCGGCCCCGTCTCTGGGGTGATCCTGTCCTGCTCCCTGGTCTCTGCTGGGCTCGCTGTTCAGGTCCTCCCTCTGTCCCTGAAAAAATAAATAACTGGTCTGCCAGTGCACGTTTAACTCTATTTAACTCTATTTAAAATACCTGTTTAGAAACGTTAGGTTAAAATCCATACATTAGATATCCTTATTTTCCCAATTCACATGCTGAGTGAGCTTAGTGGTTTTGAGACATTCAGTCTAAACTTCCTCATGGAGAAAACATGATAGGTGGTTACCTGATAAACAACTGAACTCCAGCTCAGGAAATGAGGGCAGGAGCTCCGGAGTGTTTACACAATTGCATGGCAGGCGGGACTCTCTTCTTGAATGGATGCAGATTGGTCCTGTGTTTATTATCTTAGTGCATACTGACATTAAGTTTTCTAATGGGTTGGTAGAAGATGGATGGATAGGTAGCTAAAGTAATATTTTATCTCCTCGTAATTATTGTTTAAACAAATTTCTATAGTGTGGTATCGTTGATCTGTCATTCAGATAAATATTCATGTAAATGCTAACCTCAGCGAAGAGACGATTCATCCGGGGAATAAACTTTGAGATTCTTTAATTTCTTAAATCACCGTTTTGAAACTGGATATTTAAAAAAGACACAGAACTAGTGATGACCGCAGATTTCTCTCTCTAAATGCACATCCTGTTTCTTCACAGGGATCTTCGCTTTAACAGAATCAGAGAGATCCAGCCTGGAGCATTCAGGAGGCTGAGAAACTTGAATACGTTGTAAGTGCAAACATTCTGTTGGGAACCAGGAGAAAAAAACGGAGGAGTCATTGCAGCTTTACCTGTGGGTGCATCTCACATACTGTGGTCAACCCTGATTAGCCACAGTCGGTGGGCGTGAACGGGCAAAGTAGAGGTGGAACCTGAGAAAAGAATGTGCAGATTAGAATGGATCCCTGTGGATCCCGTGTTTGGTGGCTGTTCTGGCATTGTCCCCAACTGTCTGTCTGACATCCACGAACCTGGCCATCATATGTGGGTGTGATCCAGACCATCGGCCACATGCTCCCCTTGTCTTCATGTGAGTAATTCAGCCCCTTGTTGGGCTGGGTCCACTCAGCTGCGCTGGTCTCCTACCGCAGGGTTGAGGGGATGGCACTTTTCCTGAACTGGCATGGACTCAGGAGGGGTTGGAGGGCTGCCCAGCTGTGTCCCAGGGTTTAGACCTCAAGGGTGGACGAAGGGAAAAGGTCTGTTCAGCTGAGCGGTTCTGCGGCAGACCCCAGGCTGCTTTGGAGTATACTGAGCACAGTGGGAGGCCCGTCTGCACCACGACAATGACTGCTATGTGCAGGGGAATATGTAGGGCGATGGCATCAGGGGCCTGGAGGGCAGACCACCTGTGGCTCTGCACACCAGTTCCTTCCCATTGGCTAGAGGCCCTACCTTCAGTGACACATCTGACTGGACACCCTGTACTTCCATGATGGCCTTCCAGTTGGCCACAGTCCTGGCTGAAGTAGAAAATCTGATAGCAGGATAAAGACAGATATTCCTTTGTATCGGAGAGAGGGAACTATTTCTCTCTTATGTACAAAGGTGAAACAGTGTGGAGTGACATGGACACTCATTTCTTGGGAAAACTTGTGATCACGAGGTTCAACTCAAGGTGCAATTTGTTGTGTTAATTTAGCATTTAGTGAGTGTTGATATTAAGGTCTGTAGCTTACTCATTTTATGACCTTCTCCAAGGCTGTAGGAATGTCTTTTCATAGCACAGTTCAGAAGTGCTGTTGCTGTTTTAATTCTTATTGAAACTTAACTTTTGTAGGCTTCTCAACAATAATCAGATCAAGAGCATACCTGGGGGATCATTTGAAGACTTGGAGAATTTAAAATATCTGTAAGTTAGTGATCAGTTCTTTACCCCCAAAACTTATGTTATCTGTATTTGAACTATTTAATCATTGAACTAAATTTTGTAGTGTTTATGAATTATTGTAAATACATCCATTTACAGAGGTTTTGTTTTCAGAAGGTGAGTGAAATTTTGGCTGGGATTTTTTGAATGAGTTGTTATTGGTATAAAGAGCCACATAAGTGACTTTTAGTGTTTAGCTACTAAGCCTTAAGTAAAATAGGTTGAATAAAATTAAAAGCCGTAGCCTCTGAAAACCCTCCCAGGACTAATGATGGCACTTTTGAGATGGAAGTTGCTGTTGTGTTCAGTTGACGATGTGAACAGCTGTCAGGTGTTTCCTGAGAGAAGTTTCCAGAACGGTTTCAAGTTGCCTTTGCAGCTGCGGGCAAAATATAAGGTGTCAATTACAAATCCCTTTGGAATGTCACCAATTCCTGCTAATTTTCTCCATTTTCCTCCAAGTGATTTCACCTCTTCTTATGTTTATGTAGTTGTTTTATTTTACTTTTAAAAATTGATTTAATTAATTTATTGGCATTTAAAAGATCTGCTTGTTGAAGTCAGTTTTGCAGTTTAGAAGATGCCCTCTTGGGGAGACCTGGTTTGGTATCTTCACCGCCCGCACTTATTTTAAAATTGGGAAGCGTTAAGAAGAATACTCCGATTATGTTCCTTGTTCTAGACCGATTAGAAGTATGTGTCATGTGCTTTCAGCAAATTATTCTTACTTTTAGAACTTAGATAACTTTTTAAGTAGAACCATTTTTTTTAAACTTATGTGTCTTGTTTTTTGAGGAAGATTGGCCCTGTGCTAACATCCGTTGCCAATCTTCCTCTTTTTTCTTTCTTTCCCCAAAGCCCCAGTACGTAGTTGTATACAACAGTTGTAGAGTTCATGCTCTTCTATGTGGGAAGCTGCCTCAGCATGGCTTGATGAGCCGTGAGTAGGTCCACACCCAGGGTCCAAACCAGTGAACCCCAGGCCGCTGAAGTGGAACTTAACCACTACGCCATCGGGCTGGCCCCTTAAGTGGAACCATTTTAATGAGGGATTTGTGTCAGTGATTTTTACTGGAAATTTATGTTATACGTGCACCTGCGCATCTTTACGTTATATTGATTTTTAAAACAGTCATATTGTCAGTGCTGATGTATGTTTTGAAATCTGTTTAATTTAACTACAGAATTATCTTTAACTCTGTTTATTGAAGTATGTTTTCCTCAATGAAGATAAATTTTTGAAAGTGTTATGAAAGAGTTTTTAATTCTGTAAGAACATTACTAAGCCTTGTTAGCATTTTTAAAATAAGGGACAGGCCTTATATTTATTCTTTGAGTTTTTATTTGTTTGTTTGCTTTATTATTTTTTAAATTTTAAGTGCAGTGCATGTTCTGGAGGAAATCTTTTTGTTTCTTGGAAAGCAGATTCAGTTAACTGATAGCCAGCATTCATAGTGTATGTGTGTGTGTGTGTGTGTGTCTGTGTGTGTTTAGTTTGTTTTTTATTTTATATTTTGCTTTTGGTATGAGTTATCTAAGCAACTTATTTACTCTGCAAATATATTTAATGTTAAGGAGTTTGGGGTACTTTGTCTTTCACTTAAGATGATCTCTTTTAAATAATATTTTTAAACCTCGTCTACTGACCAGCTTACTCTCAAGGCATCCATGTTTCAACCTTTTTTCACCTCTCCTACCCAAACACATCTGTGATGCCCATTGGCAGTGGGTACCACAGTCAGTGGCAGTGGGTACCACAGTCAATGGCAGTGGGTACCACAGTCAAATGGCAGTGGGTACCACAGTCAGTGGCAGTGGGTACCACAGTCAATGGCAGTGGGTACCACAGTCAAATGGCAGTGGGTACCACAGTCAGTGGCAGTGGGTACCACAGTCAATGGCAGTGGGTACCACAGTCAAATGGCAGTGGGTACCACAGTCAGTGGCAGTGGGTACCACAGTCAAATGGCAGTGGGTACCACAGTCAGTGGCAGTGGGTACCACAGTCAGTGGCAGTGGGTACCACAGTCAATGGCAGTGGGTACCACAGTCAAATGGCAGTGGGTACCACAGTCAGTGGCAGTGGGTACCACAGTCAATGGCAGTGGGTACCACAGTCAAATGGCAGTGGGTACCACAGTCAGTGGCAGTGGGTACCACAGTCAGTGGCACCACAGGGCTGAGCAGTGGTCAGCAGTCAAGAGAGGAGATGGACAGTGATGAGAAGAAGCGCCGAGGAGCAGGGGTGGAGCTGTGAGGGGAAAGACCCTGTTGACACCTCACCCAGCTGTCCAGGGTCCCCAACTCCCTTCTCTGATTCCCTCAGACCTCACTAGGAGAGTATGTTATGATAAGCACTGACCTAGGAGACTGTGCAATAGTATAATTTATTGATTTTGTCAGCCTTATATATTTGGTCAGTACCCCATATATTCTTACAAGTTGAATATTCCTTATCTGCTGGCACCTCAATTACTTCTGGTAAGGCATAAACCTTCCCCTTAGTTAATATTTCCTAATGATGAAATTAACACTTGAGATAGAACTCATATTCAAAGGGTCATTTCTGTGATGAGGTAGAGAATTATTTGTAATTTATTATTAGAAGATGATCAGTACCCAGTTATTCTTATGAAAACAAATTATGTCCCAATGTCTTTATTGACATGCATTCATACATATTAGTTTGCTTCAATTATTTTATGTGTTATTTAAAAGGATTCCTTTGCTCTCATTTTTTTAAAATGCATGCAAACTGATGTCCCTAATGATGTTTGGTTTTTGTTTTTAAGAAATGGGTGCAGAAACCTCCATTCTGACTTACCTTCTATAGGAATAATAATATTAGTATTATTGAATAGTAGTTACCATGTACTGGGCTGTATTCTAAAGCTTTATATATATTTATTTAACTTTATTCAGCCAGCCCTGGTGGTCTAGTGGTTAAGATTCGGCGCTGGCACCACCATGGCCCGGGTTCATTTCCTGGTCAGGGAACCACACCACCCATCTGTCGGTTGTCATACTATGACGGCTGCATGTTGCTGCGATGCTGAAAGCTCTGCCACTGGTATTTCAAATACCAGCAGGGTCACCCACGGTGGACAGGTTTCGGCAGAGCTGACAGACTAGGAAGAAGGACGTGGCTACCCATTTCCAAAAAACTTGGCCCTGAAAACCCTATGACTAGCAGCGGAGTGTTGTCTGATAACAGCACCAGAAGGTGAGAGGATGGCAGAAAAGACTGGGCAGGATTCCCTCTGCTGCACACAGGGTCACTAGGAGTCGGAATTGACTCAGTGACACTAACAACAACAAATTTAATTTCAGTGATCCTGTAGGGTACTGCTATTCTCTCCATTTTACATAGGAAGAAACGAAGGCAGAGAAAGGTTAATATCTTGTTCAAGACCACATAGTGAGTGACAGTTCAAGGATTCCAACCCAGACAGCCTGGCAAAGTAACTGCTGTGCCAGACTTCTGTTGCAGGCATTTGGCTGTTGATTTCTGGGACAATTCTGGCTGGTTTGTGTTAAGGCTCATAGTTCTTTGTGAGGTCATCTCAGCAAATTTGCACAGGGGAGAAGTGAGAACCACTTGGATGGATTGCAGCAATTAAAGATAGCAGAGCAGTCCTGCTAAACTGGGCCCTGCACCAAACATTGTTAGTTAAAGTACAATAAAACACGTTGTCCTTGTGTAATTGAAGCGTGCAATATTACAAGCGTTGAGACAAAAGATGTTTACTTGGTGGAATACAGCTAGGTGAAAACCCAGCCGCTGAGTAACCAGCGTGAAGAGAAGCTTCAGCCTGAAGTCAGAATGTAGGAGGGTGTGGATTTTGATTTGTCCCTCTGCCTACATCAGCGATGGAGAAACGCCAGGGTCCATGTCTCTGCATCTGAGTGTGGAAATGATGTGTTTCCCAGCACATTCCTGACGCTCACCAGGATCTGCTGCTGTGGAGATGGGTTAGGAGAAGCGTGGTGCTGAGAACAAGTCACATCCCAGACAGACGGGTGGCTCCAACGTACATGGTCTTGTGGTTCTTTTTGGAAGTTTGAAACTTTGGTGTGAAAGTCTTCACCTTTGATAAATTTGTCCAGGAGTTGGCTAACTTTTCTGTAAAGGATGGAGCTGTGCGTATTTGAGGCTTCATGGGCCGTACGGTCTCTGTCGTGACTACTCTACTTTTTCACAGAGCACAAAATCAGTCATAGATGATACTGAATGAGTGGATGTTGCTGCGTGCCAACAGAACTTTACTTCTGGACACTGAAATTTGAATTTCATATAATTTTCACATGTTACCAAATATTATTTTTCTTATGAAAATTTCAAACTTTTTAAAAAAATGTAAAAACCCTTCTTAGCTTGCAGGTCATATAAAAACAGGCAGCAGGCCAGTCAGGTGATTCTTCTGACATGCCTTGCTGCTTCCATTTTACAAGAGTGGGGTTCTGAGTGGGTGAGAGTCATTCAGGACACGTTGTCTGTCTGCTCTTCAAATTGTTTCTGTGTATTTTAAAACTGTGTCAGATGTAGAATCTTACAGTCAATGTGTGTCACATGTCAACAACTCAGGAGCCACACTCCAAGAATCAGTGCGTCACACAGCCGAGGTCTGACCGCCTCCAGTTGGGGGACTCTCCTTTGAGAGGGGAAGGGGAGCCCTGTGAGAGGACTGACTGTACTTACTGTGTAAATGTTTCGTTTGTATTCTCCTGCAATCATGAATTTTAAAACCGTCCCCATGTGTTGACTTAATTCTCCTTCTCCGTCTAAATTGTGCCTCTCGTGTGCACTAATCCCCCCATGTTTCTTGTTTCAGCTATTTGTACAAGAATGAGATCCAGTCAATTGACAGGCAAGCCTTTAAGGGACTCTCCTCCCTAGAACAACTGTAAGTGTCCCTCTGCCCGCCTTTAGGGTCTCGGGTTTCTCCAGCCCTTTGCCTCCCATAGGAAAAGTGGACTAAGTGGCTGTTTGCACGATGCATGTCTGTACTGAGTGGGGCGCAGGGAGCATGTGCATGCAAATGGAAAAGCCATGACTGACAGGTTATTTATCTGTCCGTCGACTCCCGTCTATCCTCTAGGAGACCTTTACTGGTTTCCACTGTGAACCCGACCCTGCGCCCGCATCCATGATGCAAACAACAGTGAGGCAGAGCGAGCCCTGTCTCCATGGTGCTCCCAGTTTGAAGGAGAGGCAGGCTTGCAAACAGATTTGAGCACGTCAAGATCTCTCGGGGAGAAGATCCCGGGGCAGTGCGGGACGAGGAGATGGTCTTCATCGTTCGCTGTTTCCTGTCCGTGAATCTGCACACATCCAGTTTACTTTCTTCATTCATGATGTCACTATTTTGGAGAAAATCAACCGTTCTCCATGTGTTTCTTGTTAGTGTATGTTAGATGTTTCTTTGGCCGCATATGAAGTCCTACTTTGCTATGAAGTTAGCATGTTCATTTTTAAGTAGAATTCTTGGTAAAGTCAGTCTTTTCTGGTGTGTTTGCTCGGCCAGTCACCTTTCAGTCAATGAGGTGAAACAATTCCTGAGGAGCTTCAAGTTGTCACACGGTTTTACTCACATGGATGGAAAACATCTGTTTGCCGTAATGCAGCGTGACATCCTTCTGCTCAACTGTTGATGTGTTTTCATGTTTTGTTGGTTGTCTGGGCGCAGAAATATCTCCAGAGACCTTAAGGCAGAGCTGGGGAGAGGGCTCACCCCGAAACCAAGTGCTTTAGAAACACACACAATGCTCATGTTTCTAAATAAGTGTTTGTTTATTCAAGTGATAACCGCTTTCCTGAGCTGATTGTGTGTGGCATGGAGTATATTGCGAAAAAGTTGTGTCTAAGAGGTTGTACAGTCTCTGCTTTAGAGAGAAGGAAACAGAAAGAGTTCAGATCATCACAGAAACACATGTAAAATCTGGAAAACATCTCGATGGAGGGAGAGTTTACAAGGGAACAAGTTCTTGCATCCTACACACTTTTAACGGAACGGGGGCAATAAGATCATTGTCGCATACAGCTGTAAAATCCTGGCTGTGGTTTCATGCTGAAAAGACGAGAACTAGGTGATGCTCATTGAGCTTTGTTGGGTGAGTCGAGTGATTTTTAAGGAAGAAAGAGGCAAAGTCCAGGGAGAAACGAGGAGGGCAGAGGAAAGGCATCTCTGGAGCACTGAGTAGGATTTTCTGACTAAACGTCTGATGATTGTGGGGAGCTTCCTGACTCAGACTGCCTTCAGAACCCAGGATTAGGTGGTTAGGGGTCTCTGCTGGTGAGACTTCTTCACTCGGTTAACGTCGTTGAGTCGCTGAAGGGGACGAGACAGGAGCAGGTCCTGCCCTCCAGGAGGGCACTGCGTACGGAGGGGAGGAGTGTGTCCACCAAGAACTCAGGCCGATGCTGTCTCTGACATGTGTGCAGAGTCTGCGGGTCTCCACTAACTCCGTCCCGATCCCGTGGAGGTCCCCCCAGACCCAGCTGCTGAGGACGTGGGCTCTCCCAGCCAGAGGGGAAACTGGAGGGCACGAGCCCCCTGGAGCCCAGTGGGTGGACGGGAGAACACCGAGGCCTCCCACTGTCTGCTGAGCCCTCTGCTCTAGCGGGCACCAGAAGATATACTGAGGCATGTAAAATTTTTAAGAGTTTATTTGAGGAAAAATTGATTTGAATGGGGCAGCGCCAACCCACAAATGGTTAGGAGCCTCCCTGAGAGGATCGGGGAGAGACTTCTAGAGAGAAGGTGCGGAAGCCAGAAGGGGAATCCCTGATTGTCTACAGCGTACACCTGGTTGGCTGTGTGTGCTGGGTTGTCCTTGGGTCTGGATTTCGTAACCTTGAGGCATTTCCAGGCTCAAATTTGGGTTTGCTGACGTGGGCACCAGGGCATTACAGGCCCCTCAGTTTAGTGGTCTCCATGTTTGATTATTTTTATTTTTTGAGAAAGAGTGGCCCTGAGCTAACATCTGTTGCCAATCTTCTTTTTCTTTTTTCCCCCCAAAGCCCTAGTACATAGTTGTGTATCCTAGTTGTAAGCCCTTCTAGTTCTTCTATGTGGGACACCACCTCAGCATGGCTTGATGAGCCGTGCGTAGGTCCGAGCCCAGGATCCGAACCTGCAAACACCCGGCCACTGAAGCAGAGTGCACGAACTTAACTGCTACGCCACCAGGCTGGCCGCCAAGTTTGATTCATTTAACACGGGCTCCATGGGAGGTCGTGATCCTGTGTCAGTGAACATATGTGGCCAGAGTCAGGGAATATGGGTTAGAATTGGGGCCTCACTTCCTACCTTTGGTCTGTGGTTTCCTCCACTGTTGGGTGGGTGGCTGGCATCCCCCACTGCCCAGGGCTGCAGCTGCTCTAGGAGTCTGTGAACCCCCGACAGTTACGTTTTTTGGCACCATTTAAGGCAGGCTGTCTTCGTCCTGGCCTTCTTCCTGGCCAGCCTGTGCTGTGGCTGCTGCATGTGGGTTTTTAAAGAAACTCTCAGTTGGGACTGGCACATCCTGCCTCTTCCTCACCGGCTTCACCCTGGTCTCCGCCCTGCCTGCCCCGCTGAGCGAGTCTGTTCCGTGCGCCTGTGTCCCCAACAGGCCGAGTCCTGGGGCTGCTCCTCGGTGGCTGTTGAAGCTTCGTTTGCTTCTGTCTCCTTCGGGCACCGTCCTGTGTCGTCATCCACTGGGGATTTCATTCTTTTCCTGCTCCTGTTTTCCCTGCCTTCACGGTTCCCGCTCACGGAGGGAGGGCGATGGGCACACACCTGACCCCGAGGCAGAAGGAGAGGGTGTGGCCCAGGGTGACGTGGCTCTGAGCTCGACGGGGCGGCCGGAGCTCTTCAGCCTCGCAGCCCGTCCGTTCCCCCACCTTCTCGGGGACTCGGGGTCACTCTGGTCCTGGTGAGCTGGCCCAGGGCCAGACCCACATATGGACAGGACAGGGGCACGAAGTTGAAGTTCAGTGACCTCAACGTTACAGTAATTTCAAACGTTAGTGAGACTCTCTAATTGATGGAGGGCAAGTTTTGAGAAGGCTCTCTTTGGTGTGGGTTTACGAGACCTGTGACCCCTGGTGCTGTGACTGTCACTCCTATGGGTCCTGCGTCTCACGAAGACGACGGCGTTTGAAACGCATGCCTGTTGGGGAGGTGCATGCAGACCCCTCTTCTGCTGTGTGGACAGGGGCTCACTCACCCACACCCCAGTTAGCAGGTGACGTAGAATTTTGCAGGTAAGGGAAAAACCCACCAATTTTCAAAGTGAGAAAAGCAGTATTCAGGAAAATTAGAAGAATTAGGCGTGCCAAAAATGTGTTAATTATGGGAGGTAGGGAGGCATCTTAAATGGGCAGAAGCATAAGCTCTGGATGGTCTGTATAACTGAAGGACATCTGAGGACGTGCGTTATCTCAGTCCAGGGCCGTTTTTCTTTCATTATTTGTGTAGTTGTTTCTGTAGCTGACAATATGCTCAACGTCAAGTTTAGGTGGAAGTTGGTCTCCCTCCTAAATTCATGTATAAGTTAAAAGATTTGAATGAAGGTATTCACATACCTGTGTATGTGCCATAATTAAGATTATGTTGATTTTTTTTTCTAGAAAGGTCCATATATTTTGAAAGTGAATCAACCAGGCGGAGCAGTCGTGGTTTTTCCCTCCAGGTGTGAAGGAAAGGCCCGCGTGTGTCTGACCCACAGTTGTCCTTGTCCAGGCCGTTATTTGGAAGTCTGGGCCCAAGATAGAGTTGTGTTTCATCTTCCTATTCATTACTTCATTCGTTTTCCACCCAATGTAGGAAATCTAGAGAGTTATCTGTTAACGTTGAATTTGAAATGATTTAGAAGAGAAACTTTTCAGCAGAAAATCTAGACCTGTAAAAAGTAATTAAAATCATTTAAATTGTTTCTTCTTTTTGACTTTTTTAGATATCTGCACTTTAATCAGATAGAAACTTTGGACCCAGAGTCGTTTCAGCATCTGCCAAAGCTCGAAAGGCTGTAAGTTGACCCCCCGTCTTCACCTGCAGGTTGGGAGCCTTGGACTCTACCCATTGGCTGTAACTGTGTTCAGGTCACTTTCTGTTCAGACGTCTGGAAACCGTCTCGGTGGAAATCTGTGCTCCTCGTCTAATGAGGCAGAAGCAGGACTTCTAATTTTCTCTTTCTTGGGAATGGTGATAAAATAGAAAAAAAATTCTAGTGCTTTTCTGGATTAGTAACCTAATTCTTATGTTCATTTGTATGAAGTAAATGCAACCACTGAGATATTTTCTCTTCTGTGTGTGAGGAAGACCAGCCCTGAGCTAACATCTGTTGCCAATCCTCTTCTTTTTGCTGAGGAAGATTGGCCCTGGGCTAACATCTGTGCCCATCTTCCTCTACTTTCTATGTAGGACACCCGCCACAGCATGGCTTGACAAGCAATGTGTAGGTCCGCAGCCAGGATCTGAACCTGTGAACCCTGGGCCAGTGGAGTGGAGCGCACGGACTTAAACACTACGCCACCGGGCTGGCCCCTGAGATATATTCTTAAAAGCTGATTCGATGGCTTACAGTCTTTTCTACGCATCTAAGAAGTATTTTAAAAAGTTGTTTTGTTTTATTATCTCTCTCAACAGATTTTTGCATAACAACCGAATTACACATTTGGTTCCAGGGACATTTAATCACTTGGAGTCCATGAAAAGATTGTAAGTATGGGATTTTTGTGCTGTCTTTCCAGCCAAGCCTAATTTCTCCATTCCTGACCCTTTCTGTTGGTTGCTGTCATGTTGACCATGATCAGAATGCATATTAGCAGAGTTTGTACAGATGGGGTGATTGAACCCATCAGAACGTAAAACCGAGAGCTGAGGTGGCCCGGGGAATGTGGCGAGAGTCAGTCGTTAATAGGTGAGGAAGACATTTTTAAAAATCAACTTCAAATTCTTCAAATTAATTTTTAATTCTGTGGTGCGTATTTACTAGTGGAAATAAAATCAGTCTAGAAAGAATCTCTATGCTGTTTTCCATTCCTTTTATTAGGCACACACGTCACTAAACATGTTAAGCAGACTAAAGTCTACCCATTTTTAGGTCTCTAACAATAATCTTTCTTTATTCTGGGTAATTCCTTATAATAGAATTAAAGCACTTTAGCCCTGTTGGAGGAAGTTATTTGACATCCTTTTTGTGTTTTCCTTCGTGGTCTTGAAGGCCATTGTTTTTAGTTTATGTCACTGAGTGTGTACAATGTGGACGAAAAGGCAACAGAAAACTCAAGTCAATGAGCCTCGACCCGAGTGGTGGTTTGTTTGTTTCGTCTCTTCAGTGAACTAAGACCTAGACTTTCATCACAATTCGTGATGTTTTTCTTTGGGGTAGAGAAATCTCCAGCCAAACTGAAAACCGCACTCCAGGGGGAAGATGCGATCAGTACCTTCATATTTGACAGATGAGAGAGAGGAGCAGAGAAATTGCTAGAATAACCATGACGGGCTCAGGGCAGGCAGGTGGGGGCTACTGAGTCTGGAACGTGCCGATGACGGGTTTTCTCTGTTTCTGACCCGTTTTTAGACCAAGGCCAGTCCTTCAACCTCAACACCTCATTTCTGCCTATTTGTTCTCTTGACTTTGCTCAGTCTGTGAAACCCTGCATTTCGAGACCCTGTTGAATGGCCCTCTTCCCACCCGGATGCCAGAGCAGGAGTGTGGAGTTGGTGGGCTCCCTTCCCTTGGCCCAAGCGACCTTGGGAGGGGTGGCCAGGTCACATAGCTAATCTCACCCACTTGGTTCAGCCTCTGAACCCCAGGCCCGTCTTGAACTTTCAGGGGGCTGTTGGGTCAGAGGGAGTGGGCATGTGCTGGGTCCACCACGGCCAGGTGCACCCTGAGCGGGTTTGGACCCCGTTCAGCCACAGCCTCCTCACCTGAGAAGTCAAGATGCAGTGGAGGTGCGTCACCTCTGCGTTGAGCCCGGTAGATTCCCACTGCAGGTGCTCATCAGAGAAGTGGCCCTTCAGGCAGGGGGTCGGTGCTGCCCCCTTCCCCTCCGAGCAGTGTCCTGGAGAGACGCAGGCGAGTGTGACGTCACAGGCCCGTCTCCCCGGGCAGCTCTGGGCCTGCGGAGTGTGGGCACCTTCGCTTGGGGGTCCCTGTGAGCCCCTCCTCTGTAGGTGGAGGCGGCACCTGCCTCTGCGCGTCTCGTGGTGACTGTTCTGGTGCCGGCACCTGTTGTATGTGCAGCCGCCATCGTCCCACGTTTCTGTGCTCCTCCTCCTCTTACAGTTGCTTCCTACCTTCGTGCTGTGCTGCAGAGGCAGCACCCTCTCCAGGGGGAGGAAGCCCTGCCTGGTAGGCTCGTTGAGATGCGGGTGCCCGGCTTCACAGGACTCTTTCCTCGGGAACTTCCAGGGTGACTTCACCCTCCGAGATTTGTGCCCTGTGGGCTACTTTAGCATAAACCCGGCCATGAGGTGCCGCTCCGCTGTCGTCCTCTCCCTTCCGGGGTAGTTAAGGGTTAAGTGAGATGAACACCATCGTTTATTCCTGTTATTTGGGTTTTCCTCGACTCTTGGGTTCTTCTTTCTATTGATATGTGGATCTCTGCTTGGGAGATCCACATATCTGTTGGGCAGACTGGGCCAACGCCGTTGCCTGCAGCATGATGTCACCCGATGCCCTGAGCCCGGCCGGCCCCCCACCCCGTGTGTCTGTTCAGGTCTGTCTGGGACGGGTTCCTACCTGCTGATCCCGAGTCTCACTGGCTGCTGCTTCCTTCTCACAGGCGATTGGACTCAAACGCGCTTCACTGCGACTGTGAAATCCTGTGGCTGGCGGATCTGCTAAAAACCTACGCCAAGTCAGGGAATGCGCAGGCAGCAGCCACCTGTGAATATCCTAGACGCATCCAGGGACGGTCGGTGGCCACGATCACGCCAGAGGAGCTGGACTGTGGTGAGTGAGCCCCGGGGCCCCCAGTTGGAAGGCAGGGACCCCACCAGGCACCTGGGCCTGGACCCCTGTGTTGGCATTCTGGAAGGCATGGGCTGTGCTCTACCCGAGTCCCAAAAATCGTCTTGGTGGCACCTGACAAGGACCCATCTTTGCAAAGGCCTGCTCTGTAGTGTCTTTAAGAAACTAACTATTTGATGATAAACTTGGGTTTTATTTTCAGGTTCCCCTGCAAAAACTAGCAAAATGAAGCACACTGCCACTCGCTCTCCCTTGCTCCCTTCCAAACCTCTGTGCGTAGAGGCTGTCGCTGCCTGGCTGCAGGACTCCTTGGTGGAGCTGGGAGTCGGGTTGGGGCGACTTCTGGGGGTTGGGGGCTGGCAGCATTCTGCATGTTGATCTGGGCTGTGGCCACACACAGCGTCCACAGTTCAAGTTCATCCGACTGAGTGCATCTGTGCTCTGACTGCATGGACACCTCACTAAAATATCACAAGAAGAGGACAAAAGCAAATCAGATTGTAGGGCAGAATCTTCCTTGTAAATGCTCAAGGGCTTGCTCAGCTTTGTCTTTTCTTTTAATTTTAGCACTTTTTGAGGTGCTACAATTAGTTTCTCAAAAACATCATTATTCTTTTTTAAAAATTAAAAACAAGCTTAATGAAAATTAGAAATCAATACATTTCATAAATAGCCCCAGCAATAATGTCACTATGCTCGTCGACATGTGTTCCTTTATAAACTGCCCCTTTGTGAGCGTGTTTGCTGTCTGTGTAGAGGGACTTGTTTCAGTAGTGCTGAGTGTCTGGAGCTGCCCTGGCACGTCCTCGTCCGCTCACTCTGTCAGGACGGGGCCGGTGTCCTGTCGGTCTGCAGTGGGCCTGGGCTTTGTGCACCTCACTGACAAGATGCTTTCCTAGGATCCATTTCCTGGGACAAAGGCTGGAGGCCGTGGATGAGCGTGCTCCTGGCTGACCTCTGACGGTGAACCCTGCTGGGCACAACGGGGTCATTTCCCCTGGGCCAATCTTGAGTCTCCTTTTCTTTCCGACATCGGCCTTCAGGATCCCTCACACTTCTCCCAGGATGTGGGCGATCCTGGCTGCCCTCCTTCTCCAGCCCAGCTCTGACTATGTCACTGGGGACCGGCTCAGGAGGTGAAGGGCAGCTGCACCTTGAGTGTTCTGTCCAGCACCACAGCGGCCTGCTCAGTGGCGGTGCCTCGAGCACGTGTGTTCCTGCCCCGACTGTCCCGGGAGATGCTCAGTTGCTGCCCTGCCGTCCAGGGTCACCTGGGGGGCCGGTGGTCCCCTCCTCCGGCTACTTCACCACCTGGCTGGCTCTGTCTGGCAAGAGCACGCAGAGAAGCAGAGCTTTCCTGAAGTCCCTCAAATTCAACACTGAAAGAGGACAGACGGAAAGTGGGTGAAAGGGTCATTAAAATGTGCCCAGGGATGTGCAGTGAGAGCTGCGAGGAGGCCAGTGGTTCTAGAGCTGTGGGGGAGGGAGAACGAAGGATTGGCAGTTTGGGGGGTGAGGCGGCCTCCTGCCGTGGGCTGCAGAGCACTTGGCACCGCGACGACAGTGGGGGCAGCAATTCAGGATCAGGGCAAGTTAACCTGGGCGTGTGGCGAGTTTGAGGAGTCTCCTTCTGACGACTGGGCAGGGGTGACGATGCCGACCACATGTGTACCCCAGAGACGTCAGATACTGTGACGGCACGTACACACATACACGTTTGTATATGTGAGTTTGCCTTTTTCTTTCTGTAATTCTCTCAGCAAATGTGCGTGGTGGACAGACGAATACATGAGGCTTCGAGAGGTCAAGTTGCTTTCCGAGAGGTTCCACAGTTAGTGAGTGAGGAGGCAGAGAGTAGTGGCCAAGCCCAGCATCTCTCGGCTGCCAGGGGCGCTGCAGACCAGGCAGTTACAGGAAGGCCTGGCCTGCAGGAGGGGCACACGTCTGTCACCAGGAGCCATCAGCACGAGGGTGGTGGGGAGAGCCACAGTGTGGGACGGCTGGCACCGAGGAGGCACGAGGAGGCAGTTCCTCTGGCCCCAGGGTTGTGTGTGCAAGAGGATGAATGACAAAGGGCAACTCTACTGCCCTGCCCTGCTCGGTACAGCTTTCTTCTCTCAGTGTTGCTTTAGCTGAGAAGTACTATTTTCTGTTCTTTTATTCACTAAAACCCATTATTCATGGGGTGTCCAGTCGCACAGGTGTCATGCTTTCTTGAAGGGTGAGTAGACCACTGAGGTCATTATCTGATGCTTGTCTGAGACCGTCTCAGTGCCAGCGGCCCCAGTTCTCAGAGGGTGGATCCCTGAGTATTAGAGAAGGCTGTGCATTTCAAGCTATAAGATGGTCTTCTCCGGAGAGAAGCCTGTCGTCATTCTTGAAGGAATGTTGGTATGTGTTTGGATGCTTGTGATGGTCTCTTGAACCTGAGGGGTTGGATTTGATTTGGTTTACTCGACGGTTTAACCAAGAAGGTCTCCATTTCCTTATTGGCACAGAAAGGCCCCGGATCACGTCCGAGCCCCAGGACGCAGATGTCACTTCAGGGAACACGGTGTTCTTCACCTGTAAGGCCGAGGGCAACCCCAAACCTGAGATCATCTGGCTCCGAAACAAGTAAGTTGGGGTTTGGCCCGATGCCTTCCAGGCGCCTGGCGCTGTCTGCTGGGCAGCACCACCCCACCCCCTCCAGACCCCGCCTTGACTCTTTCTTCCTCTTTTATGGAGGGAGAAGTATAAAGGAGAAAACATTGTTTTTGGCATCTTTCCTGCTTTGTGGTCCGGGGAGACGTCCCTCTGTCTCAGGCCTCTGTAAGAGGCGTCCCCCGGGTCTCATGGCGTGATGGGTGGAGCGTGTGCTCCTGGTCAGCCTGCAGTGGTTGGCAGTGAAGGGGCAGCATGTCCCCCACCGGCTCAGGGTTAGGAACGGGAGGGAACCTGGTTCTTCTCTACCCGCCCACTTTCTCTGGCCAGAGGCTGTGGGGTCTGGTCAGTGGAGGCTTCGCACCTGGAGCCTTGGGACCAGTCCTCCCTAGATGGGGTGTCCTTCCTGCTTGGCACAGCGTCCGCAGGGAGACTCCATCACATGAACACAGTGTACTTGGCTCCCGTGCGTGTCAGGTTTGTTTCCTGAAACAGAGGTCCCCCTTCCCTCCACAAGCATTTTAGTGTAGGTAGCAGAGCCTAGGTCAGACCTTTGGTCAGTCAGCTTGACAGGGTCCTCGGGTCAGACCACTGAGGGTCATGTGTTAAGTGCGGCACTTTGAAGCTTACATTTTGAACTGAATGCTTGGAAGGAAATCCTCAACCTGAGACCCCCCTTATCATCACTTCTCGTGTTTGTTTGCACAAGGACTCCGACATGCACTCATTTATGGGCAGAGTGCTCACTGTGGATCTTGGCTCTCAGCATTTCCTCTCTGAGCTCGCTGGCCTTGTTTAGTCATGACAGAGCAAGGAGGACATCTCTGGAGATCGGAGCCCAGATATTGACTGAGTCATCGTCCCTTCCAGACCTGGGCCAGACTCCCAGCGGAAATGTGGCCGGCTCTTGAGTCAAGCAGTATTTGTAGAAAATCAAACAGGGGAACAGCGAGCTTGTCATTTGAGAGTTTTCAAGGTGCAGAAGCAGAAGACGTCTTCCTGCTTATGAAGACGTGGAGGTTTGTGCTAGGCCTGGATTTGTTGTTGTTGTGGCTGAGCTGACATTGGACTTGGACCCAGTGTTACGTGGGGAAGATGTAAGATGCTGTTCCAGGCTTCAGATCCCTTGTTACCGTGAATAGCTCTGAAGGTGAAGAGATTTAAGATCCAGAGTGTAACCCTGGAAGGATTCTGAAAAACTGTGAAGTGTGCCTTTATAGGGCAGAGAGGCATAAATTTGGCTCAGGCCCTTAACAACTACATTTTATAAATGAACAAGTTGATATTAAAAGTTAAATCACAGAGCGAGTCACGGCAGAGTGAGAGCCAAAGCCCCATCCTGGCGTCTAGTGCGAGGCTGTGCCCCCTACCTGCTGGAGTCTTCGGCCAGCCCCACAGCCCCACCTGAGAACCAGCCCCACCAGAGAGCCAGCCCCACCTGCAGGCCAGCCCACCTGAGAGCCTGCCCCACCTGAGACCCGGCCCCACCTGAGAGCCAGCCCCACCTGAGAGTCAGCCCTACCTGGGGGCCTGCCCACCTGAGAGCCAGTCCCACCTGCAGGCCAGCCCAGCTGAGAGCCAGCCCACCTGGGGGCCTGCCTACCTGAGAGCCTGCCCCACCTGAGAGCCTGCCCCACTTGAGAGCCAGCCCACCTGAGAGCCAGCCCCACCTGGTGGCCTGCCCACCTGAGAGCCTGCCTCAGCTACTGGCTCACACTGTTTATGGGAGGGAACTGGGCCACATCAGTTTGTAGGGCCTGAGGTGACTATTGCTTCCATCCCGAAAACCTTGTGAATGAGGACAAGTTTCACTTTTGGTCGTTCGGTGCAGGTAGAGGAAGGCGGGTGGGGAACAGGTCGGCATCACTCGCACACGACAGGGCCTGTAGACTGGGCCCTCCCTTAGGTTTCTGACTGGGGTCCGACAGGAAATGCCCTCAGACAAGGACAGTTTTGTTCTGTTGGCATAGGTAATCTTTTGCATTTAGTAACGTAAATGTTTTTACCCTGTTATCTTGAATTAATTTGCCAGAAACAAAGGAAAATGTTTCCTTTGAGTTTTTTCCACTGTGTTCACTTTCCCTTTAGAATGGAGACCACTTTAAAACATTTGTAGATTGAACATGTAAATAATAAAAGTAAAATTTTGAATTAATGAGAGATGCAAATACATAGGCGTGTTTCCCAGAAATGCCAATTAGGTCAGAGGCTGTTAGGAAGGAGAAGTTTCCCGGGAGGGTGGGACTGCACCGCCCGCATCTCCGTGTGCGGGGTGCGCTCGGACGCCGGATCCGCGTGCCGCGGCCCAAACCTTCCGCTGGGCTCGGGTGTTTCCTTGTGCTGTCAGAGTCTGAGCCACCAGATTTCTGTCTTTGCAGTAACGAGCTGAGCATGAAGACAGATTCCCGCTTAAACTTGTTGGACGATGGAACCCTGATGATCCAAAACACGCAGGAGACAGACCAGGGCATTTACCAGTGCATGGCGAAAAACGTGGCTGGAGAGGTGAAGACGCAGGAGGTGACCCTCAGGTACTTCGGGTCTCCAGGTATGTGGAGAGCATCTCCCACGAGGGCTCCTTCCAGCACAGTCCTTCCTCACGGCCCACCTCCTCCCTTTCTTGCGCGGTAAATACTCGGTAAATACGAACAAACGCTGACGTCTCCAGGTGAAGCTCCAGGAGGAGGGTTGGCCCACGGGAGCTTCAGGTGATTCCCGACTGGTGCT
This sequence comes from Tapirus indicus, assembly GCA_031878705.1. NCBI lineage: Eukaryota > Metazoa > Chordata > Mammalia > Perissodactyla > Tapiridae > Tapirus > Tapirus indicus. The sequence goes on along the minus strand of CM062923.1, from coordinate 1,460,242 downwards.
GCAGTCCACGATCACTCCCTAATCCAGGACGGTCACTCCCTAATCCAGAGTGGACTCTTGAGGCCTGTGGTGCTGCGAGTGCAGCCGTCAGAGAGGAGGCCTGGAGGGTCGTGCACCCCTCCCCCCACCCCCGTCTGAAGGGGCTGCTGCCAGCTCTTGCCGTTTGGCAGTGGGGTCTCTATTGTCCTGAGGACTCTGGTTGTTAGAAAGAAGCCAAGAATCTGGATCTTTATGCAGAATTCCCACGTCTAAAATATTGGTCGAAAAAGACTGTCCGAGACAAAGGAAGCACAGCTGTGGCCTGGAATTGGTCTGAGTCCCACCCAGCTGCAAACCCTGCTCTTGCTGACGTGTTGAATCTACGAGCTTCGGTCAGAAGAGGAACTGGCCCTGAAGCAGAGTCGAGCGGAGTGGTCTGTCACCCCTGCTGCCGAACACAGCTCGGGCCGCTGTGGCGTCTCCGTGGGTGGGCCAGCAGAGTCCCGTTTCTTCCCCAGGACACGTTGCACCTGTACCTGCCTCTGTGAAGCCTTCCCACCCGCCCTCAGCGTCATGCGTCAGTCGTTCTGTACCCTGCTGGTTTATATTTCAGGCCGTTATCGTAACTGTCAGGTGGCAATATAAGTGGTGTGTGTGTGTTTCTTTGTTTAGATTCTTAGCTTCTTAAAAAGTGGTCTGATCTTGTATTTCATAAAGCCAGATTTAAAATTGCAGGTTCTGCAGACTCCCTCAAGGCAGGCTTTGACTTGGGCGTTCTTATCCTCGTAAGCAGCTTCACGGTCTCTCCTTTGCCCTTCTGCTAGAAACGCTAATGGTGAATGTCATTTCTGTGTTTTCTGCAATTTGTTGTTACTCAGATATTTGATTAACAGGGCTTAAACATTAACAGACGTAAGAAGACGTAGAGAAGTCTCTCCTGGCTCTCTCCTTCACCCACTGAATTCCTGTCTCCACTTCCACGTCCCCAAACAACTAACAGTTTCTCCATCCTCTGGAAAAGTTGTCAGCGTGTGCACGGCCAGTGGTTTTCTCTCTTATCACATCTTAGAGGTGTTTAATGTCAGTGCACGAGGGTCTTCTTCCTCTTTTCCTTTTACAGCTGCAAAGAATTCCATCATCTAGATGTAACAGAATCTTAGTTCCCCTTTGGAGTACATTTAGATTTTTTCCAAATTTTTTGCTATCACAGATCCATATCCCTTTATCCAAACCCCTTGTGCCAGATTTTGTTTGAAATTCAGAAATTTGGGGAATTTTTCCAGAAGGGCCACATGGTGCGTAACCCATTTACTGACTTACACGTCCTATAATCAGTACATCAGCAGCCTCTAGCAACCGTGTGGCTGTTCACAGTATGTGGAATCACTGAAGACTCTAGCCTCGTGCTAGAGGGATCAAGGTTTGTAAACAAATAAGTTACAAAAAAAATCTTCTTTTTGGAGCTTTCGGGATTCCGGAGTTGTAGATAAGGATGTCGGCGCAGAGAGTCAACACAGCAATAAAAAAACCCTTTTCTTGGTATATATGTCATTTTACATGCTTGTAAAAACGTCTATGGGATACGTTCCTAGCCGAGTAATTTCTGGGTAAAAGGGTGGGTGAGTTTAGCTTTGTTGCACAGGCTCGCATTCCCCTCCAGGTGAACAGTTCATACCCATCGCTGACCTCTGATAGTTCCTTTCCACGCAAACTCACCCGCAAAATACATTAATAAGTGTCTGGATTTTTCTTTTCTAGATTTAGAGTTGAAAAATATTAATGTAGTTTTAATTTGAATTTTTCTTTTTGTGAGGGGAAATTGTTTATTTTTATATGTTCTAAATAGACTCTAAAAACAATGTCTTAAATGGGGCCGGCCCGGTTGGCACAGCACTTAAGTTCCCGCTCTCTGCTTCTGGAGGCCCGGGGTTCACAGGTTTGGATCCCGGGTGCAGACCAACGCATCACTTGTCGGCCATGCTGCGGCCGCGTCCCACATAGAGTAGAGAAAGATGGGCACGGACGTTAGCCCAGGGCCAGGCTTCCTCACAAAAAAACAACACAAAACAATGTCTTATACCAATAAGAACTACTAGCAAGGTTTCATAATATTGACGTAACGGATTTAGAATAAACAAAAGCACGACTTCTCCATGTCTGAAGAAGAAATCGGCTCTTACCCATCAGCTGACTGCTCGCTCGACCTAAGGGAGTGACCACTTTTACTGTCTGCGCATTTCTTTAAAAAAGAAAGAAGGCAAGAAAGTATGCAGTTAAATTGTTTTACTTATTTTAGAGGTCAGTAGATAGAATGAGTAGATGAAAATAGAAAAATTCAAGCAAACCTCTTGCTAAACTGAAGGAGATTAATTCAGAATTTGTGTTTCACTGTGACAGCACGACCGGCTTTTGTAATCCAGCCACAGAACACGGAGGTGCTGGTAGGGGAGAGTGTCACCCTGGAGTGCAGCGCCACCGGCCACCCTCTGCCACGGATCACGTGGACCAAAGGTGACCGGACACCTGTGCCTGTGGACCCTCGAGTGAGCATCACTCCTTCTGGCGGCCTTTACATACAGAACGTCGTGCAGGAGGACAGCGGGGAGTACGCCTGCTTCGCATCCAACAGCATCGGGAGCATCCACGCCACGGCCTTTATCATTGTCCAGGGTGAGACCCAGTACTCGGGTGGGCAGACCCCTTCTCCCCGCCTACCCAGACTCACTCCAGTCCCTGTGTGCCTGGACGCACACTGGCTCTCTGAGCACCTTCCACTCTGGCTCCCATCCCCACCCTGGTCCTCCTGGCCCCTCACCTGGCTTTCTTTTTACCTGTTGCACTTACCAGCATGTGATATCTTTCATGTGACTTGGTGACAGGTTCATTTTCTGAATGGAAGCTTCAGGAGGACAGGGGCTTCATATTTTGCTGAGTTATTCTTAGCACCTGGAGTGCCGACATTTGTTGAATGCACGCGTGTGTGCTTGCGGGCGTGCACTTGTGCTAAATTAATCAGTAAGTCTTGCACACACCTTGGAATTTCCCTAGGATCAATTTTTGGACATAGACTGCTAAGAGTATGTATAGTTTTGAGACTTATGCTGTGCATTTCCAAATTTCTTAATTGGCTCTAGAATGAGCTTATTAGTTTTTAAATAAATAAAGTGAGACATTTGTTGGGAAGCTCTAAGAACACAGAAGTGTAACACACAGAGAAATTCGTTCTTTCCCCGCCCCTCTTTCACCAGCTCTTCCTGCCCCGGGCAGAGGCCGCTTCCCTCCCAGCCCCTGGGTCCAGCCCTGGCTTCTGCACACGGAGCTGCCCAGCAGGTCACTTCGTGTTCACGTCGTTGTGGTTGTTACTTTCATAAAAATGGAATCGTACCCGATATGCTATCCTGTAACTTATTTTTTTCACCCGGTAATAATAAAGTCCTATCACTGTACACAGTTGTACTAGATGACATTTTTTAACCATTTGCAGATATTAATTTAGGTTGAGGAGTGAGATGAATCTCCGTAAGTCAGCCCTGCTTCCACAACTGAAACAGGGCGTTATCTGTGCCCCGTACGTTGCGCTGGCCGTGTTGGTAGATGAATAGACTGCACAAGTCCTCAGTGGGAGGCTGAGACATGCTCAGCCTCGGGTGTTCTTTCTGCTGCCCGGCGTCCTTTCACTCACAAGCGTCTCACAGATGCATCTCGTAGGCGACCTGCTCACGGATCCCGCCCCCAACAGCAGGGTGTCCTGTTGAAACCCTGTCATTCTCTCCTTACTAATGGGACGCACCTCCCTCCGGGGAAGGAAGGTGGCAGTGCTGACAGAGCTGTCTGGTAAATGTCGTGCTCCCAATGTTTTTTCTTCCGGAAGCTCTTCCTCAGTTCACTGTGACCCCTCAGGACAGAGTTGTTATCGAGGGTCAGACGGTTGATTTCCAGTGCGAGGCAAAGGGCTACCCGCAGCCGGTCATCGCCTGGACGAAAGGAGGTAAGACACGACCCTGTGTCCCGGCCCCGTCACCCCACTCCCTCCCTTGGGACAAAGACTCAGGAAACAAGTCTGTCTTCCCCTAGTCCAGGCAAACCCCAGATCCTCTTGGGCCCAGAGATGGCAGGGCCCGATACAACCCAGGCGCTGGGGAGGGGCAGAGGTGTCTGCATGTCCCAGTCATGGCCGTTGCTGCGGGACACTTGGAGATCTGTATCCTTGTTGAAGGGGCTTGGGTGTGGCCTTCCGCCTTCTCAGGCCCAGCTCCTTCCGGATGGTCTTTGTGTCTTGCCTTTAATGTACGCTTAATTAGCATCTTGAATGAAATGTAATGATATGTAGGATAGAACTTTCTGGAAACCATCAGTGGAACATATTTTCTAAACTTGCTGTCCCTTTAATTCCCCAGTTTCTCGTGTCATTTCTCCATCCGGTGTTGTGACTGTCGGTCACACCCTCTGGGTCTGATCCCAGCCCTCTTCCCCAACTGGTAAACCACTGGCCACGTGATGGATGAAGGCACAACCCGTCCCCCTGGGGTGACAGCAGCCTGGCCGCACAGGGTGGGGTGAGGGCGGGTGCCCAGGTTGGTGGACCTCAGATTCTGTCCTGGAATCGAGGCGGGTGACCTTGAGAAGCTTGAGTGATCCCTGCCTTGAACCAAAGGGCAGCTCTGCCCTTCATCCCTTGAGGGGCCCTTTTCCAGGACCCTAGGTGGAGACCTGCGCGGGTGCCTACACCCTGGACCTCCCTCTTCTTGGCAGGAAGGCTCCTCCCCGAGAGGAACGTGTTAGGACCTTACTTGGGTGTTGTTCCCTTTAGGTAGCTGCGGGCCCCCATCCTCTTCCCAGCTCTGTCCTCTCACACCCGGCCTGGGACCAACGTCTCCCAGGACCCGGGTGTGAACCGCTGCCACCGCCCGCGTGCCCTGCCGCCCTGGCTCCTGCTCATGTCACTCTTGTCTCTCTGCCCCTCACCACCTTCTGGAGAGTTTCTTGGGGGCAGGAACCGTGTTCTGTTTATCCCTGAACTGGCACATTGCACACGTGTGTAACAGCGTCGGCAGCGAATGAGCATTTGCTGAGCAGAGTCCGGGACGGGTGACCCTGGGCCCTGACTCCGGCAGAGACAAGTTTGTGCGATCCTTTCCTTTTCTGAGATGAAGTTCCCCTCGACCCCGGGTTTTCCCCCCCTGCCTGTAATACCGTCCCCCGTGTGTCCGTGTGACTGACCAGTGCCTCCACGCCTTTCAGGGAGCCAGCTGTCGGTGGACAGGCGGCACCTGGTCCTGTCGTCGGGAACACTCCGGATCTCGGGCGTGGCCCTCCACGACCAGGGCCAGTATGAATGCCAGGCCGTCAACATCATCGGCTCCCAGAGGGTCGTGGCCCACCTGACGGTACAGCCCAGAGGTACGCGGGCGGCAGGCCCTTCCCGGTGGACCTTGGCTCTCTGTGCAGACGGTTACCGGGAAGGGCAGTCTCTCTGCGGCGCTCACACTACTGTTGTCACGAGAACTTGCTCCTCCTCTTTTAATAACTGTCCCTTGTCATCGTCCTCCCGAGGTGTTTACATGGTAGCTCGTTCAGTCTCTTCCACGTTCCCAGTGAGAACACTTTTTTATTTCTTAACGATGCTTGTATTGAACTCTGATAAGGCCGACTTCTCAAAGTAAAATCGTTGGTTTTTCCGTTGGCTAATTGGTGTCACTTTAGAGGAGGGTTGTTCTTCACCGCCTTTTCTAGGAGGTTGTTGAAGCAACACTGGGTCTGATGACGTCGGCCGACCGGGGAGCAGACCCATGATGGTGGCCCGGAGGTGCGATTCTTTTCATTTCTGCCCTCCAGGCGTTCACCCCCCTCTGCCTTTTGTCCTTCTTGGGTGCCCCCCTGACAGTCCCCTCCACCCAGGAGGACCTGGGGCAGCACCCAGTTGAGAGCTGAGGCCTGCTGAAGGGCCCTCCCATGAGAGCTGGGGCCTGGGAGAGGCTCCCCTCCCGTATCTGCTCTCGCCGGCTTGCTTGGCTCTGGGTTTATGGGTTTGCCCTTCTGGTTCCTGTCTGGGCATGACTTTGGGTGGCCTGCTGGGTGACGGTGTGCGGGAGGGTCCCTGGAAGGCCGCCTGCTGTTGGCCAGGTCCCTCACTTTCCACAAGAGAAAAGCTCTTCTCTCAAGCACGTGTTTCTGTCCCCAACCATCAAGTGCTCTAGGGTCCTGTACATCCCCGCCCCTCTCCTGGGGAGTTGTGGGGCTGTTGGACCTGGCAGCTCAGTCCCTTCTGCTCCTTCGCCCTGGGCAGAGGCAGCTGGGAGGGAAGCAGAGAGAAGGCCCGGCTGTGGCCAAGAGCCCTACAGTGCTCTGGGTCTGCCCTGACGGAGGGCACGGGGGCCTTTGCCCTTTTGAAGCTTTTCAGTATAAATTACAAGTTTTCCTGGGTTTTCTACGTTTGTCAGCTGGGTGTCCCTTGCCTTCCAGTCACCCCAGTGTTTGCCAGCATCCCAAGTGACGTGACGGTGGAGGTGGGCAGCAATGTGCAGCTCCCGTGCAGCTCCCAGGGGGAGCCAGAGCCCGCCATCACCTGGAACAAGGTAACAAGCCTGCTGCAGGAAGTGTGACCGGTCGCTGGCTGCCCCTGCTCGCTGTTTCTGCAGACTTCCTGTAGCAGAAGAAAACATCCAGATTGTACGCCTCGAGTGCACACATGCCGAGGGCATCCTTTCTGATAAAAACAAAGTGAGACCAACAAACTGCAGTCTCTTTTCACGTCCTTCTCAGTGACAAAAGCGTCCTTCTCAGAAACCCTCTTGTTAGATCCCTGGTCCCGTAATCAATAGAGAAGGTTTTATTGTTATTTCATTTTTCTGTGTTGTTTCTGTTAAAGCACAATACAAAAGTGCATAACAGTGTTAAAACATTTTTAAGGATTGTTTCAATATGAAAAGTGACCCCTGTGGACAGGGCTGGCCATGTAACCGAGCGAAAGGGGCTCGTTCTGCTCTCTGCAGTCCAGTGCCACTCGATTGCAGAAGAGTCGGTGGTTGAGAAAGGAAAGTTTACACGGTTAGCTAGCACAGTCAGAAGATGGTGGACTAGTGTCCTGAAGAGCCATCTTAAAATCGTACAGAATCTTGAGGCAGTTATACAGGGGAAATGGGCAAGGAAGGAGGGGGTTTAGGGTCGTCGACCATCAGTGTGACGAACTTCAGGGCGCCCCATTATCTGTTTCTTCTCTCACCTATGATGGGTACCAGCACAGAGTTTTTCTTTCTGGAGGTCGTCATGAGAACAAAGTTATCATCTTATCACAAGCAAGAGTCATAATACTAGCAGATCACGTGTTTTGCAAAAGCGAGAGATGCTTAATCATCTAGGCTACGTGCAGGCTAGAATGTACTCACAGAGACTAGTGGGTCAGGGTCGCAGTTACAATATTGCTTCCTTTCCCTAAGATGACTTCCCTCATGCTAATTTAAGTTCTAGCTGTTACAGCCATGTGCAGTGTTTCCCTTGGAAGGAGGTGTGGGTTCCGGGCCTGGCGAAGCCTCGGTCTCCCCCGCTTCCCCCACCACTGCCGCCTTCTCCTGTGCTCTGCCAGAACCATGCGGGCTGCCCCCACGCACACCCCGAGTGCTTGTTCTTGCTCCTGCCTGGGCCTGGGCCGTCTCCTGCCCTCCCGATGTGCCTCTGGATGCCTTTCTTCCTGAGCGTAGTGCCTGTCCCATAGGGTTCCCTGTGTGCCTACCCTCCACACACACACCATGGAAAATCCCACGAGCACTGTCTATGTCTAGATCTTCTCTGGATCTTTTGCAAGTGTGTGAGACAAGTTCATCCCGCTGAGTCGGTACTGGGAGAATTGGATGAAATCTCCTTCTCTTTCCACTTTTGGGTGGATCTGAGCAGAGTCTCTATGGCATTTCCATGGTGAGGCCCTAACAAATGGAACCCCCCTCCCCCCAAGGAAAACAACTCCTTTGTCTTATTCCTGCTATTATTTCTATTCTGTTTCGCTGCAGGATGGGGTTCAGGTGACAGAAAGTGGAAAGTTTCATATCAGCCCTGAGGGGTTCTTAACCATCCATGACGTTGGGACCGCAGATGCAGGCCGCTACGAATGTGTGGCCCGGAACACCATCGGGCAGGCCTCGGTCAGCATGGTGCTCAGCGTCAATGGTAAGACCGCGCAAGTGAGCCTCTCCTACACACACATCCCACCCGCGTGGGCTCAGAGGCCCCAGAAGGAAAGCACATAGCCCTCCAGTGCCAGTCCAGCCGTATGAGCTCAGGAGTTCTAGGATTATTAGCAGACAGCGCACCCCTAATTTGCAGGGGATGACACTGGGGCCCAGAGGGGTGGAGCCACCTGCCCAGCATTGCACACCCGGTGGTGGCCGGGCCAGGCTGGCTCTCTGGGCCGCTCCTTCCTGCTGCTCTGAGACCACAAGCCACTGTGGTTGGTTCACTCAGAGGAGCTTTCCTGGCTGTTGACTTGGTGGTTGGTTTAGTGGTCGTCCAAACCCATTGCAATCCGACAACGTGCAATTACGGTCACCATTTGGCAAAAATACGGCTACAGTTGTTGATTTAAGAGAGTCTGTGCTCCTTTCTCTGCTTTCTCTCTCTTCTGGGTGTGGCCCTGAATATCCTGGGATGTATTAGGTCCTGAGTGTCTTCAATATAAACCTCCAAATAATCACGGACAATTCCCTTCCCAGGTCCAGTTGGCAGCCCTTCAGCCATGCTGACCCTGCCTCTGTGTCTGCCCTGGCACATCTCATGCAGTGTCACACTGTAACGTGAATTAGTTATATATGAAATTTAAAAAATGTCTCCTACCCATAATCCCACCCCCAAGAAGTAACTGCTGTTAACATTTTAGTGAATTTCCTCTAATTTTTTTTTAAGATACAGAGATAAGTGTTTATGGATTATTTTTCTATGATCATTGCTTAGAGAAAAACAAATTCAATTTAAATCATTGATAACGAAACAGAGTCATAAAATTGTCTGCTTCATTTGTCTAACACTTGGCATAAAAATATTAGGTTCCAAAAATTAGTGAATTTGGGCTCTGTTTAAGGTACACAAAAATAGGGTTCTGCCTAGGGAGAATGCTTTCCAGCTGTTTGGACCTTAAATATGTAAATATCTCAGGCACGCAGCATAGCTGGTCAGCTCACTGTTGGGCAGTGAGTCGGGTTAGAAGAGTGTGGAAAGATGGCCTGCCCAGGGCTCTCTGCTCAGGGCAGACTGCCCGTCCACCCCACAGATGTCTGAGGGTGCGTGTCAGGCTCTGCCCTGGGCCCTAGGGATACTGCAGCGAGTGGCCAATGAGACCCTCAGACTCAGTGCTGAGATGCTGGTGGGGGACGTGAATGAGAAACAGTAAAATGAGTGGTTACACTTGAATAGTGAGCACTGTACAGAGGCGGGGCAAGGGAGAGGTGGAGGATCCCTAGATAGGGTGGTCAAGGGAGGCCGCCCTGAGTGTGTAAATTCTGAAAGGCAGAGATTGGGATGGGAGCCGTCCGACCCAGGAGAACAGCAGGTGGTGCCCGAGGTCAAGACGAACCGAATACCTGGTGGTGGGAGAGGAATGAGGGGAGACGGGCCGTCCCAGGGGCCTTGTCAGCCATGCTGTGGAGTTGGTTTTTATTCCAGATATAACAGGAAGCCACTGGAGAGTTCCGAGCAGGGGAGTGCTGTAAGCATTCTGCTTTTGTAAAAGGTGACTTTGCTGTGGTGAAGGACTGCATGGGGTGAGGTGTGAGGGAAGGAGAGAGGAGGGGCTGGTTCTCCTCCAGTTGGCCCGGGTGATTTGGGAGCCATTTACTGAGGCTTCAGAGACCATCAGGGTGGAAGCCAGACAAGGGAGAGATGCATCAGTTGCTCTGTTTGTACACAATAACGTTGAAAAGCCGCTGGAGATGTGAGTCTGGAGCTCAGAGGAGAGATCAAGGCTGGTGATGTGACTCTGAGAATATTAAAGCCATGCGATGAGCTGAACTCCCCTAGGGAGAGCCTTAGATAGACAGCCAGCTGGTTACTACGGCCTGGCTGCTCCAGTAGGCGGAAATCTGGCAGGGAAAAGACACTCCAAAATGGACGAGACAGCACCAGGAAGCAAGAACGATGAATAGTCAAATTCTGTGCACCTGTCGGTCAAAGGAAGAGAGAGAATGAGCCTGAGACTAGAAAGGAGTCCTTGTGAGGCAGGAGGAAATCAGGAGGGAGTAGATCTCAGTCAGGAGGAAGGAGATCCAATCAGGAGGGAGGAGATCCAGTCAGGAGGGAGTATACCCCAGTCGGAAGGGAGTATACTCCAGTCAGGAGGGAGGAGATCCCAGTCAGGAGAGAGTATACCGCAGTCAGGAGAGAGTAGATCCCAGTCAGGAGGGAGTATACTCCAGTCAGGAGAGAGTAGATCCCAGTCAAGAGGGAGTAGATCCCACTCAGGAGGGAGTAGATCCCAGTCAAGAGGGTGTAGATCCCAGTCAGGAGGGAGTACACCCCAGTCAGGAAGGAGTAGATCCAATCAGGAGGCAGTAGATCCCAGTCAGGAGGGAGTATACCCCAGTCAGGAGGGAGGGGATCCAGTCAGGAAGGAGTAGATACAGTCAGGAGGGTGTATACCCCAGTCACGAGAGAGTAGATCCCAGTCAGGACGGTGTATACCCAGTCAGGAGGGAGGAGATCCAGTCAGGAAGGAGTAGATACAGTCAGGAGGGAGTATACCCCAGTCAGGAGAGAGTAGATCCCAGTCAAGAGGGAGTATACCCCAGTCAGGAAGGAGTAGATCCAGTCAGAAGGGAGTAAATCCAGTCAGGAGGAAGTAGATCCCGGCAGGAGGGAGCAGATCCAGGCAGGAGGGAGTATACCCCAGTCAGGAAGGAGTAGATCCAGTCAGGAGGGAGTATACCCCAGTCAGGAGGGAGTAGATCCCAGTCAGGAGGGAAGTAGATCCAGGCAGGAGGGAGCAGATCCAGGCAGGAGGGAGTGTTCTTGAACCAAGTGAAGGAAACATTTTAATAAGGGCATTTTCTACCGTGTCAAATTCTATAGAAAGGTTTAGTGTGAAGCAGAAAAGCACCATTGGTCTTATGAAGATGTGTGTTGTTGGTGATCTGGCAGGACCCATTTCAGAAAATAAAGATAAAAGATTGGTTTGATTATTTTATTTTGCAAACTCTAAGTGCTGGAAAATATTAAGTGAAAAAGAAATGAGAAGAGGGACCTAGAGACAGGGCGGTAGCTTCAGGGATTCCAGGTTGAGTCTTCTGTGTGTATGTGTGCAAGCATTATGTGTGCATGCATACATGTGTATGTGTGCATATGCCTGTGTGCCTATGCATACATGTGCATGTGCCGGTGTGCACATGCATGCATGTGTGCATGCATGTACTCATGCCCGTGTGCATGTACACGTGCATCTGTGTATGCATTGTGTGCGCACACAGATGAAGTGTAATGGTGCCAGTGCAATGGCACTGATGGCAGTGACACAGATCTGTGCGTGAGGGGATGGGATGGTGGAGGGAACAAAGTCTTTGAAGGGGTGAGCGGGTTGAGATCCAGGCACCCATGGAGAGTTTGGCCTTTGATGAGAAGACCGAACAGAACCCGCTAGGATTTAAAACGTCTTGCTCTGTGCCCAGCAGGCCAGCCACCCAGGTTGGCCTGAGTCAACACCTCCTCTGTGGGGGATGCTTTGGTAAAAGAACTTCCGTGTTCTAGGTTATAAGTACTTTTTCCCTGTCCTTTCACGGGGTGTCACATGATTTCAAATATTAAAAGTCTGTAATTTCCACTCTGTTTGAAAACAGCTTCTAGTAGAATTTGTGTTAAGTAATTTAAGCTTTGGTGTGAAAAATAGAAATAACATTTGGAGAAAAGTATGCCTCAGGTCTGATGATGGAGTGTCTAGACGCTACTTTATGAGTAACTTGTGTAGTTTCTTTTCCGGTAATGTGCGTTTCATGTCTTCCTAGTTCCCGACGTCAGTCGAAACGGGGATCCATTTGTAGCCACATCAATTGTCGAAGCGATTGCGACTGTTGACAGAGCTATAAACTCAACCCGGACACACTTGTTTGACAGGTATTGTGGAGAAGTCGACGGGATCCTGACCCTCTTCTCACTTAGCTTCTGGGGGGGTTAGAGAACGCACGCAACTCCGGTGTGCATCTAATTTAACAACCATAAACAACGCTGGCATCCACTTTTCGGGGGGTGAAGATGACAGAAAGTCCTTTCAAAGGAGAAGCTGAACTATGATTCACAAATAAAACAATTTTTTAAGATTTTAACTCATTCTTTTGGCTTGTTCCTAAATAATTTGGCAAAAACAAAATATTTCACAAGCCATGGTGTATTTGCTCATGTTGGCCATTCCAGTGTTTTTTTCTGCATCTTAATTGAAAAAGAATATCTGTGCTTTCTCTATTGACTAAATTAACTGTTTGTTTTTAGTGTCTTTGGTTGTGTGTTTGTCTTGTTGCCTTCCACTTGGGATGAGTCAGGTACAGTACTTCCTGTCTGTAGAAAAGTAGCGACAGAAATAGAGATGCAATAATTCTGTTTTTGGGTTGAGTGCTTTTTGTCTTCAGTAACTTGTTTGTTTTTTCCGTTTTTCCTCCTAAACTCCTGTTAGCCGTCCTCGTTCCCCCAATGACCTGCTGGCCTTGTTCCGGTATCCGCGGGACCCCTACACCGTGGAGCAGGCGCGTGCTGGGGAGATCTTCGAGCGGACGTTGCAGCTGATTCAGGAGCACGTGCAGCACGGCCTGATGGTCGACCTGAATGGAACGAGTCAGTACCGAGTCTTTTCCTTCCTTCTCTCTCCCGCTTCCTGGGTATTGACCATGTCACAGCTGCTCCGCCTTCCCGGGAGAGCCTCGAGCGTCCCTGTTACCATGGCGTCTGTGGTGATGGGGTCGTTGTTAAAGTGAGGCTGCGCTGAGCTGGGACAGTCCTTTAGTTCTCACCTCTGGTCTAACAGGAAACCTATGGTGACGGGAGGTGTGCTCATAGAAGACCGCACAGTGGACCGTGGGCCATCCTTGCCCCTTGCCCAGGGACTGTGACCATCCCATCCTCTGGGACAAAGGAGATTTGAGGGAGGACTTTGCAGGATAGCAGCTAAATAAATGACACTGTGTCCATGGGATGTGACATCATGCAGCTGTTAGGAAGGATGCTTATGGAGCTCCAGCTTCTGTAAAGCAGCTGATGAGACCACCCCTGGTGACGAGCGGGTGGCATGGGGTGACTGACACCCTGTCCCTCTGCCCTGGCACATGGCATTGCCTGAAAGTGAAGGTGCCTGCCATGTCAGGAGGGCAGCAGTGCTGTGAGAGATGTAGACGACCTGATTGCTGTTGTGTGAAAGCATCATTTTCAACAGCAGCTATTTATTCAGAGTTGTGGGCACACACAGACACACACGCGGAGCTGGGAATGATGCCAGCCACACTGTCTCTGTGAAACGAGGTGACTGAGTGATTAAAAATTCTCTTCATTATGGTTTTCCGGTGTTTTCTCACTTGTCTTTGATGAGCACATCTTTTCCCAGCAGCACACAGGCGTTATTCAAGAACGGAATGTTAAGCAGGAGTGTGTGAGTTGAAGGAGATGTGGAGATGAGGACTGTGGGGTCGTTTCTCCCCGTCTTGGACTGGAGTAACTGCCCTGAGCCCATCCTCAATCTTGCCAGGTTTGGAGCCAGTTTGTGGCTGAGCTTTGGCACCAGCAAGGCGCCAGCTGTGTGTAGACCCCTCTCCTGCTTCCCCATGCTGAGAGGACGCTGGCCTCAGTGGGGTGTCAGGGTGGCCCCCTTAGGACATTTCCACTCCTCTTTATGGATAGAACTCCAGCCTCACCTGCCGGCACGGCCTGGGGAGAAATGTCAGAACCGATTCATTCTGTCCACACGTCTGTGGTGGGCACTTCCTGCCCTTTGGGTACAGGGCCGGTGCTGGGGACACAGCAGACACTGGGGTTGTTCCTGTGGTGTCTCCCAGCCCTCCCCGACCCTAATCTGGCATAAAGGACCACTTTCTCTCCCTTGAAGAGGACCCTTGGGGTGACCCAGAGTTATTTCTCACTACTGCTTCCTTTCTTCATTTGGCTCATAGTTCACAGGTTTCAACACTGCTGTGGTGGTCTCAGCAGGCGGGTCATAAACCTTCTGCAGCCACTTACAGAAATCAAGCCCAAGTGCAACTGTTCTTTGGGGGACTGCGTGCCGACTTCCTACCGTACACCCTGTCGGAAACCTGGGGAGACCAGAAGGAAGAAGTAAAATCACTCACATCCCCAGCAGAGGGGAGACAGGCCCCAGGCCACGTTTGGGATACTTGAGGGCGAGCAGGCAGGCCGCTGTGGCTGGAGCAGGTCGGGGGACGTGGGAGGAGACTAGGTGGGGAGGTTTCAGGGTACCTGGCCAGAGGGGCCCAGGAGATGAGATGAGGACCTGGTCTTTGCTCTGCGTGAGATGGGTGCCATGGGGGTTCTTGTAGAGAAATGACGAGTCAGCGTGGATCGGGTTGTTGGGTGACAATGCTGTGAAGGGGTGAGGGCAGATGCTGGAAACCAGGCGGGCGTCTGTGGAACGACCTAGGAGGGTCCAGGGTGGCGGGCGTCTGTGGAATGATCCGGGAGGGACAGGGTGGCGGCCGTCTGTGGAATGATCTGGAAGGGAGGTGACAGCATTGGGACCTGGCAGCATGGTGAGACGGGTGGATTCTAGGTGTGTTTTGAAGACATAGGTGGCAGATTGACTTGTGGCCTGGACACAGGTGGTGAGAGAGTGGAGTCATGGGGACTCGGGTTTTACCCCAGCATCTGGAAGGACGGAGCTGACACTTAGTGGACAGACTGGGTGAGGGCCGCGTTGGGAGTGGGAGTGGGGCTGTCTCACCTGCGGACGCACGCACAGGTGTACACACGAGACCGCCATCTCCAGGCCTCCGCATCTCCTTGTCTACAGACCTGGTGTGACCGCTCACTGTGGAAGAAAACCCCTAATGCACTGACAGGACCTCCTGGGCTTTTCCTGTCATGAAACGGTCCTGTCGTTCATCCCTTCGTTCTCGGATGCATGCTTTTTCTCACATTCCAGTATTTTTACCTGCAGTTGGTCGTCTACATTCTGAGGTAGTTTCTATTTCTAAAGCAAACTAGAGTGAGTTAACGGGTCTGAAGTGGTCAGGGCAGTTTGCAAAATTCCTGGTGAACGGTTTGTTTTCCAGAAGTTACTCACGCACTGCGCTGATCAGCCCACTGGTTGTGTAGGCAGGTTTGGTTTTGCAGCATCTTTTCAGTGAAATTTTACAAGGTTCTGGTTCCTCAAAGCACAGCACATGCTTCGGATTGTACAAAGGTGGTCGTGTCCGTGTCCACACTGGCGCCTGCCCCTGCCTGGGCTTCTCCTGGTCCGTCTGACGGGGCCCAGCCTGGGACACCGTCCGAAGGAACCACGATGCTGTGCGCTCTGGCCGAGTCCCTGCTAAGCCCGTGGCCAGCGCAGTGGAGACAGTGACGGTGCCGGCAGAGGCTGGTCCAGGGGCCCGGTGATGTCTGGGAGGAAGCGTTTTCCTTCCTGGCTCTGTTGATGTTCAAGATTGAGAGTTTTCTGAGTTCTCCCAGGAGTCACTGAGCACAGACCAGCCATTGCAGTTCCCCTGTTGTCGTCTCTGGGGGTGCGCACAGCTGAAGCTGTCGGGTCTTGTTGAGCCTGATCGCTCTGGGTGGCTCGTGCAGCCCGCCGGCGCTTGTATTTCTGATCGGTCCCCAGCCTGTAGTACTTCTTCACCTCCATTTCCCTGTCGCATCCTCCTCTGGGTGTTGTGGACACTCCCCGCTTCAGAGGGGGCTGTCTCCTGTGTTCTTTAAGCGTAGGCAGTCGGTCTTGATCGGCTCTGAGGCACTTCAGAAAGAAGGTGCGGGTGTGGGCGAGGGTGTGGGCGAGCGTGTGTTGAGTGTGTGCCCCTGCGTGAGTGCGCGTGAGCGTGGAGCTGTTTAGTGGGCTCTGGAGCGCCCGGTCGAGGAGGAGCTCGGAGCAAGGAGCAGCCTGGTGTGTGAACGTTTGGGAAGAGCCTCGGGAAGACAGCGGCCTGACCGCAGCCCGTCCTGGACGCAGAGTCGTTGGCTGGACTGGAGCAGGTGTCCTGAAGGCGAAGAGCGGGAACTTCAGTGAGGAAGGTCCATCTGGAGTGATCTTCCAGGCTGACGAGGTCGGAGTGTCCTCCATAGCTAGTGGGCAGAGACTGAGGTCTTGGCCAGACGGTGAGGTCATCAGAGCCGCCTGGGGACAGTGGGAGGGCGCGTTCCTGGCCGGGTTATGAAATAGGAATGGCGAGGAGGGTGCAGTCCTGAGGAGTAGCTTAGAAGCAGAGTAAACGGAGGGCAATTGATTGGTGTTGGGGCAACGGAGCACGGAGCCTCCACGGCCACCAAGGGGTGGAGTGAGATCCCGAGAGTGGCCTCGGTGCTGAGGGGCCGTCTGCGTCAGTCACGTTGAGTTTTACTACGCCTTCCACAGGATTGTTTTAAGGGAAGCGGAAAATGTGTCGGCCTGATTCACGACCATGTCAGGACTCTGCAGAGTGGGGAATTACCCGTGTCAGAGTCAGAGCTGGTTTGGGTGAAGGGAGACGGGCTCAGGGGTCGAGGACGGGGAGCGAGCACCTTTGCGTCACGCTGGGAGGGGAGGAGGTCGGCTCTGCAGTGCAGGAGCGGACTCCAGCAGGCACGGCCCGGAGGGACTGAGGGACCAGCGCGGCATCCACGCCTGGCGTGCGGTGGGAGTAAGCCGTGTCTCCCGGCCCTGTGTTCCAGGTTACCACTACAACGACCTCGTGTCTCCGCAGTATCTGAGCCTCATCGCCAACCTCTCGGGCTGCACGGCCCACCGGCGCGTGAACAACTGCTCAGACATGTGCTTCCACCAGAAGTACCGGACGCACGATGGCACCTGCAACAACCTGCAGCACCCCATGTGGGGCGCCTCGCTGACCGCCTTCGAGCGCCTGCTGAAGTCCGTGTATGAAAACGGGTTCAACACCCCTCGGGGCATTAACCCCGGCCGGCTGTACCATGGGCACCCACTCCCCATGCCCCGGCTGGTGTCCACCTCCCTCATAGGGACGGAGACCATCACGCCCGACGAGCAGTTCACTCACATGCTCATGCAGTGGGGCCAGTTTCTGGACCACGACCTGGACTCCACGGTGGTGGCCCTGAGCCAGGCCCGCTTCTCTGACGGGCAGCACTGCAGCTCCGTGTGCAGCAATGACCCCCCCTGCTTCTCGGTGGCCATCCCCCCCAACGACCCCCGCGTGCGGAGTGGGGCGCGCTGCATGTTCTTCGTGCGCTCCAGCCCCGTGTGCGGCAGCGGCATGACTTCGCTCCTCATGAACTCCGTGTACCCCCGGGAGCAGATCAACCAGCTCACCTCCTACATTGATGCATCCAACGTCTACGGGAGCACGGCCCACGAGGCCCGCGCCATCCGGGACCTGGCCAGCCACCGGGGGCTCCTGCGGCAGGGCATCGTGCAGCGCTCGGGGAAGCCGCTGCTCCCCTTCGCCACTGGGCCGCCCACGGAGTGCATGCGGGACGAGAACGAGAGCCCCATCCCCTGCTTCCTGGCCGGGGACCACCGCGCCAACGAGCAGCTGGGCCTGACCAGCATGCACACGCTGTGGTTCCGGGAGCACAACCGTGTGGCCGCCGAGCTGCTCTCGCTGAACCCACACTGGGATGGCGACACCATCTACCACGAGGCCAGGAAGATCGTGGGGGCGCAGGTCCAGCACATCACCTACCAGCACTGGCTCCCCAAGGTGCTGGGCGAGGTGGGCATGAAGATGCTGGGCGAGTACCGGGGCTATGAGCCGGGCGTCAACGCCGGCATCTTCAACGCCTTTGCCACGGCCGCCTTCAGGTTCGGCCACACACTGGTCAACCCCGTCCTCTACCGGCTGGACGAGAACTTCAAGCCCATCACACAGGGCCACATCCCCCTGCACAAGGCCTTCTTCTCTCCCTTCCGGATCGTGAATGAGGGCGGCATTGACCCGCTCCTCCGGGGCCTGTTTGGCGTGGCAGGGAAGATGCGGGTGCCCTCCCAGCTGCTGAACACGGAGCTCACGGAGCGGCTCTTCTCCATGGCGCACACGGTGGCCCTGGACCTGGCCGCCATCAACATCCAGCGGGGCCGGGACCACGGCATCCCGCCCTACCATGACTACCGCGTCTACTGCAACCTGTCCTCTGCCCACACCTTCGAGGACCTGAAGAATGAAATCAAAAACCCCGAGATCCGGGAGAAGCTGAGACGGTGAGTTTGAAGAAACTGCGATTGGATGTCTTATGTTTGTACCCGTCAGGTGGGCAAAGAAAGTTGGCCATGAGTGGGTGCTGGTGGTTGTTACTTGTCTCTATTTGAGTTTTTGTTTGTGCAGCCAAGAGGTCAAGTAAGAGAAGCTGGTGGAGGTGGAGTCTGAGCCTGGAAGGTGTGCGGCCAGGAGACGCCTTCGGCTGGCTCAAGGGGGAGGCACAGGACCAGGGGGGCAGGTGTTTACAGCCCTGTCTGTGATGAGTTTTGAGTTGAGATGAGAGTCCAGGTGGGGGCCTGACTGGAGGGAGGCGGGAAGGATCTGTGTGGGAACTCGTCAGGCCTGAGGATGGGTCTGTCTGGGGCTTCCAGGAGGAGACCCAGGTCTGTGTCAGGAGCAGGGAGCAGCAGAGCCTGGCACCGGCAGAATGGGGCTTTGAGCCACCAGCTCCTGAGACTTTGGCGCTCAGTCCCTCCCCAAACTCACTAAGACGCCCAGACGCAGGGACCACTGCTGACAAAGTCAGGCTTCTGTGCAGGCCTCCAGGCAGCAGCTTCAGTCCATCCCGGGAACAGATCTCACTGATCTGTGGTGATAGAACTGTGAGGAGGCCACGCGACAGGCCGTCAGCCCAGAGGACAGGACTCACACTGGGCGGGTCAGGGCCCCTGGGAACCACTGGGGCAGCGCCTTCCCTTCACGGGGAGACAGAGACCGCAGCACTGCCGGTCAGTGTATTAGGGGCCTCATCTGGTTGGGATCAGGGTCTGGTTAGGATCGGGCTTCCCGGCCAACACCAGTCTCCTTCCCTGAACCTCTGCGTTCAGATCACTAATTAGATGTCACGTTCTCCAAAGTGGAAAGATTCAGCCACTCTTGTCTCTCCTGATGTCTCCTCATCTGCCTGTTGCTCATCAACTTCTTTTTTCCTGTCATTTGTTCAGTTTCTTTGATGCAGTCTTTCATGGAAATAATCGATCACTCACTGAGAGTTTTTCCTTAATAGATCCTTCTTAGTCCTTGCACTTAAGAATTAAGTCCACAGTTCATTGTGTGTTTAAGATCTGTTCATTCGCATTTGAAAGAATTGTTTTAAAAAGAAAAAAAACTTTCTTTCTAAGACTCACTTTGCATATCTTCTGGACTCTCCAGTTAACTGAAGAGTAAACTACTTATTAAGTTACTTAACACTGAAGTTAAGACATCCTCTAAGCAGGATCCAACCTCTGCCTTCTAGAGAAAAACAACTTTCACTTGTCACTTATTGCAAGTTATGAATGAACGAACGTCATGTCCTCCTGAGTGTAACGTGTCCCAGCGTTCATTAAATAATAGTATGTGGTTGCTGGTGTGCGTAACTGTGTTCCTCCACTGGCACAGTGACTTTTTTGTCACCGTTTGCTGAATTAGGATTTATGTGAGCTGTCTGTATCATCACGTGCTTGAACATCCTCCTTTGTTCTTGTCCAGACTGACATGGATTACTTTCCCAGCATTTCTCTCTTTTGCCAAACTCATTTCCAAGCGGTTCAGAGGAGCCAGCACTCCGGCCTGGCGCTGCTGGCGGGTTGAGGGACCCACGCCTGGTGCGCTAGAGACCCTGGAAGAGGAATCCGGCACTGTCCACCCACATACCGGATCGCTGGTTGACTCTTTTCTACATCACCCATTACTGACCATGTGGGGAAATGGGGCACACAGACAGGAGACTCGTCCCCGTGCCAGCTCCAAGGGGAAGAGTGTCTCTTTCACAGACTTAAGGAAGCGAGTAGTCACATTTATTTTATTGGCACCCAGCAAAATGTTTTTATCTCAAAGAGCACAGTGAGGGAAGGGAATAGGCCTGGCCTGGGCGGGGGACGCTGCGTGCCAGCTGCCCCTTCCAGGAACTTCAATCCCATATCTCCGCCCCG
Source organism: Tapirus indicus (assembly GCA_031878705.1). Taxonomy (NCBI): domain Eukaryota; kingdom Metazoa; phylum Chordata; class Mammalia; order Perissodactyla; family Tapiridae; genus Tapirus; species Tapirus indicus. The sequence continues at coordinate 1,440,024 of CM062923.1, read as the reverse complement.
AGGGCGAGCCTGTGCTGGTGGGTCACTCCAGAGAGGGGTGGGACAGAAGAAGAGGAGGACCCACCCCGGGAAGGGCATTTCCTCTAGGGGAAAGCCCCAGGGCGCTTCTGAGAGACCCGCCCCAGCCCCGCTCACCAGGGAACCGACCACACTTTGGAGGTTCTTTCTGACCATATTTCCATCCAAGCCAAAGCTCAGTATGGAGGTCGTTGAACTTAGAGAAAACGAGCAGAATTTATCCTTCTCTGAAGGCCTACATCTATTTCAACGACATTGCACCCCTGCTTGTGAGACGGATGCCACTGAGGACAGCCCTGAGCCAGGCCAGTCGGTGTCTCTGATCCCGGCTTTGTGCAGAAGGCCGTCTCAGTGACGGAATGCCTTTGGGAAATCTAGCTGAGCTTCCAGTAGCTGTTGAAACTAAGCCATCGTGTTGTCTAGTAGACTTCTTGGGGTAATATAAGAGGTTAGATAGGAATGATCTGTAGTAGAAGTTGTCACCTCTTTGCTTGTGAGCTTACATTTCTAAGGAACTGGAAGGATTTGACGAAAATACTTGTTCTTGAACATTTAAACCTTGCTACATCTTAGTCTTTTGTACTATTTCTGCTTAGTAAATATTTTTTCTTTTTTTTTGTGAGGAAGACCAGCCCTGAGCTAACATCCGTTGCCAATCTTCCCCTTTTTGCTGAGGAAGACTGGCCCTGGGCTAACATCCGTGCCCATCTTCCTCTACTTTATATGGGACGCCGCCACGGCAGGGCTGACAAGCAGTGCGTCAGCAGGCGCCCGGGATCCGAACCTGTGAACCCTGGGCTGCCAAGCGCGAACTAAACCGCTGCGCCACCAGGCGGCTCTGTAAATATTTTCTTTAGAGGAAGTACATTTTCAATCCCAGTAGAATCCCAGTATTATTCTTTTAAAAATGTGTCTTAAGCTAGATATAGTTTATTGTTAATATATATTTATTAAAAAAGATGAGAAAAGTATACATTATGCTGTCAAGTGTGGTTATCTCTGAATAGTGAGAAACAGAGTGGTTTTAGTTTTTTTGGCTTCTCCAAACTTCTTATAGTAAATGTGTGTGTGTGTGTGTGTGTGTTTATCCGTGTGTATGTTTATCCATGTGTATATAAACAGAAAGTAGGGAAAATTCTTGAAATATAATGGATAGATACTTTAAAGAAATACAGATGAATTTTCTTCTTTAAGTGACAGTCTGAATAATGTAAAATAATGAGAAAAAAATGAGGACTTGTTTTCATATTTGCTGTGTTCTCTACCAGACTCAGCTTTGTGGAGTAAATTTAAGGTTTCACCTTGGTTTCCTGCAGGTTGTATGGCTCCCCGCTGAACATCGACTTGTTCCCTGCCCTCATGGTGGAGGACCTGGTTCCCGGCAGCCGCCTGGGGCCCACCCTCATGTGCCTGCTGAGCACTCAGTTCAAGCGCTTACGAGACGGGGACAGGTAAGCACAGATGCGCCGGGGAAGAGAGTCTGTGTGGGGACTCAGGGAAGAGAGGAGCCGTTGGTGGTGGCTCTGTGTCCATGCTGGGAATGACGAAAATATCTTCACGCCTACAGTGTTTATGAGCAGCTCCCTGCCTGCTGGGCTTGCCTGTCATGCGGCTTTAGGGTGACCCGTAACCCAGTTCAAAGACACTCATGTCGCTTCACTTAACAAGAATATCCCTGTTCTCAGAAACGGCCAATCCATGCAGTAACCCACAGTGGGGGTTGGAGGAGCGCGAACTTCAGGCAGGATTTTAAAGTTTCAGGTTTAGGATAATGCTCAGTTAACCTATTGGAAGGTGGTCCCCACCTATTACTAAGTAATTCAGCAGGTGGCCACAGGCCATGCCACAGTTTCTAAAAATCAGCCTGTGCTGGTCCGTCAGAGGAGCTACTTATCTACCATTTTTCATCCAGATTGTTTTGGTTTTGTTTTTTGAGTAGGAAGTATAAGAAATGTTTGAGTCTGTTTTTAAGTGATACCTAATTGAAACCAGTGATGTCTGTGTTGTTGGTGAAACTGAGTACAACAATATTTTAATCCAACTCCCTGTGGCTTTTGAATCTCTGTGTTTTCTCTGATCTTGTTCTCATTCTGGGGAACACAGGTTGTGGTATGAAAACCCGGGGGTGTTCTCCCCCGCCCAGCTGACACAGATCAAGCAGACATCCCTGGCCAGGATACTGTGCGACAATTCAGATAACATCACGCGTGTGCAGAGGGATGTGTTCAGAGTGGCGGAGTTCCCCCATGGGTACGGCAGCTGTGACGAGATCCCCAGAGTGGACCTCCGCGTGTGGCAGGACTGCTGTGAAGGTGCGCATGTCGGGGAACCCACAGCTTCTTGTGTGACTTATTTTCCTTGTTCACTGCTAGTTTTGGTGAAAGCCTAATGCGTGCTGAAGCACTTCCTGGTGCCATCGTAATAGTGAACACAGAGGCAAAATATGCAGCTGTGAAGGATTTGTTAAATTATGGTATGTCCACCCTGAGAAACACTGTGGAACCTAAAAATGTGAGTCACGATTTTGAATTTGTAATGACTGGGTGTAGTATTTAGTATGGTAACTAAAATACTAAGTAAAAGAAGTAGAAAACAGAACTTTAATGAGGTATGCTCCTAGTTTTTCTTGAAAACTTAATATATGTGTAAATATGAGTACCTGAGTGGTAGCATGTATCTGTACCTGCAGACAAAACGTGGAAAAGAAACATGTCAATGAAGCACATCAAACATCAAATTTGGTTTTTAAAAATGTCTGCTGTGTTCTGAAAGTCCACAATAATGGACACAACCAGAGAAAGCTGTTAGAAAATATCCCCTGAAGAAGTGAGAAATACCCGCAGGTGTGAGGTGGCCTCATCAGCAGGAGCTTGGAAGCCCCATAAAAGTGGGGAGGGGCTGGCCCGTCCCAGGTGCGGGGGCGATGCAGGGTGTGCCCCAGTCCCTGCTTCTCTCGGGCACTGTCTTCACGCTGCCACTCCTCCTCTGCATTCCGGAGTCCCGCTTGCGGTTAACCTCAATTTTCCTTTTCTAGTTGGAATGTAATTTTGGCTTTATTCACCCTGTGATCAGAGACCCGTGGAATATTAAAGCTGGAGGAACGTTTAGGACCCATCGTGTGTAACCCCGCTCCTCTGTGGGGAGGAAGACGGGCCACGCGGAGCCCTGCCCCATGTCCCTCGCCCGGCGCTCTCCGCACCTTGAGTGCAGGTGGACGCGTGCAGGGCGGAACCTAGAGCTGTCTTCTCTTCCACCTCATTCTTCCTGAAGAAAGTTCTGGTCAGGCTGCTGTAATGAATTTTAATTAGCTGTTATTTTCAATAGGAAGTATTGAGATCTGGGTTGATATATCAGAGCTGTTTTTAACAGCTTCTTCTGTGTGGTGTGTGTGTGTGTGTGCGTGCGTGCGTGCGTGGTCTGATTTTGTGTCTGCCTCCATCTCTCTGTGTGTTTTCTCTCCTTTCCTTCTCTCTGTGTGTATATATATAATATAATGTTAAAATATATATATATAACAAAATGTGATTTGTAATATTGTGAGAGAATCCACGCAAAAATTAAAACTGTGCTCGCCACATACCCAATTTCCCAAAGTATTTATTACATTTTCATTCTTACATCTATTGGAAACTTGTCTTGTTTTGTTTTAGCTTTTTTTAATATATATTTTGACTGGTTTATCCAGCTCAAAGTGTTTTTCCACAAGTGTGGCAGAGCATTTGATTCTTGTGTTTGCAGAAAATTGTTCTCCTTGAAAACCACTGGGAAAAGCCAATTCTTTTCAGATGAAAAAAACCTCACTTTCTGACAACTTTACCAGATTTCCTGTGGCTGCAGAGGAAGGAGTGGGGCCAGGTTTTCTGCTCTTTTCCTCAGAAAATCCAGGGTCTTTGAAGAGGCTGCCTCTTGGAGCCAGCTCTGTCCTCCGTGTCCCGTCACGAGCCCCTTGCGCTGTCAGCTGGACCGCGGAGAAATTTGGCTCCTGGAAGCAATTGCTGACATCCTTTCTTCTGGATGCTTTCCTCTTAGAATAGCAGGCATAGCCCTAAGCTGACAAAACGTAAAGAATGCCTTATAACCTGTATCGGTTTTTATTTTAGCCCAAAAGCCATATCTAAAAAACAGCAGAAAAGAAAAAGAATTAAGGTTTGACGGGACCAAACGTCAATTGCTATTTACTTTTCCATCCAACGTTTATAAAAGACGCGTGTAAAGCACCTTCCACGAGCCATGCCTCCTGATCACATCAGTATTTCTTTAATCCAGGTGTGAACTGCGCACAGGAGGAACCTGGGGAGCAGCTCCTGGGGATGCAGTTTCTTTCTCTTTTGATCAAAGTTATGAATTTCAGCTTCTTTGTGGGGACTGATGAGTCACAGGGAAGAAGACACACACATACACAATTTGGAAATAATTGCAGAAATTACTGAAATATTACAAAACTCCTGTATTTCACTCCGATTCATCAATTGTTCACATTTTGTCACACATTACTCACCATTCTCTCTTGAAAGTTTCCTTATATATTTATTTTTTAATTGAGGTATAATTGACCTATATTGTCTTAGTTTCGGGTGTACAGCTTTATGATCTGATATGTGTATATATTGCAATATCTAGTTAACATCCGGATTCTCTCTCTTTTATATATGTGTGTATAGATGCGTATTTGTGTGTATGTGTATGTGTGCTTGCATGTGTGTGGAAGCGTGTGTACACATGTGTATACATAAAATACATGTTTTTTGAAACTGGTCGAGGAAGTTGCAGTCATCATGCCACTTCACTCCTAAATAATCTACTTAAGTGTATACGTGATCAAAATCGGGTAATTTAGCATGGATAAAATATTATCATCTAATTTCTAGGCCTTATTCAAATTTTGTCCTTGGTTCCAACAATGTCCTTATGTATTATTTTGTGTCCTAATTCGGGACTCTGCCCAGGGTTGTGGAGTACTCTTGGTCTGCCTTTATTTCGGTCCCTTTTGTAGCATCTCCCTCATTGTGGGTTGTCTGATTTTCTCAGATTAGGTCCTGGGCCTGCCTGTGAGCCTCCGATGCTCTATAAGCAGAGCTGTGTTCTTCCAGAGGGTCCTCAGAAGGCAGATGACATCACCTGTCCCGTTCTTGGTGACACTGACTAGGATTACGTGGCGAGAATGTGATGTCCGTGTTTACCCAAAAGTGGGGGAGGGACTGTGAAGGTGAAAATGTTCTCCAAGTTGGGAAGTGGAACATTTTTCCTCTCTCAAAATGAGAGGAAATGGGGGTCCGGCCCCGTGGCATAGTGGTCAAGTTTGTGTGCTCTGCTTCGGTGGTCCAGGGTTTGCGGGTTTGGATTCTGGGCACGGACCTGCACACCGCTCATCAAGCCACGCTGTGGTGGCGTCCCACATATAAAGTAGAGGAAGATGGGCCCGGATGTTAGCCCAGGCCCAGTCTTCCTCAGCAAAAAGAGGAGGATTGGCAACGGATGTTAGCTCAGGGCTAATCTTCCTCACCAAAGGGAAAAAAAAGGGAATAAAAAAATTGAGAGGAAAGGGTTACTACAACCCTGAAAGGCACCCAAGCTGCAAGGTTGTCACAGCCGCTGGGATCGGTGCTGTTTGCTGAGCGTAAGTGGGCGCCCACCCATGATGGGACTTTAGCTCCAGGTCACTGTGTGTCCCCTGCTGGTACAGGGTTATCCTGAGGTGCACCATGAATTATCCCGAGGTGTGCCATGAGGCCAGTGCCTTCACACTACAACTCTGCAACCGTGGGTAGAGGACCGTGAGATGGATCCAGGTTTGAATCGGAAGCCAAGTGGTTAGCTGCTGCAGTAAATCACAGAACATGCAGAGGAATCGTCCGTGGGTTTTGGCACGTGGACACGGGGTCTGTAGGTCTCCGTCTGGAAGACAGTAGTCAGGAAAAGCTGGACTAGAAAGTGGCCGCAGCCCCTCCGGGGCGGAGAGTGAGCACAGCTGTCGGCTCCAGGTTATTCTTTGTGTGTCTTTCTCTTGTGGAATTTCCACCCCAGTGGTTCCAAGAGATTCAGAATTTGAAAAGGGCCACATGTGGCCTCTGCTCCATCCCCGGCAAGGCCCGTCCTGGGCTGTGGCCTGGGTGGATGAGGCAGGGGCAGAGTGAAACCCCTTTGCTTTGTGGGGTGGTGTGCTGCGGCCCAGGGCACCTCACCCTGCCCAGGGCGCTCGGGAGGAGCAGCAGCAGGGCCGGGGAGCAGGGGGCTGGGGTGTTAGGAGGTGCTCCAGAGCTCAGCGTGACCTGGCAGGGGAGGAAGGTGACGCCCCAGGCGTGAGCATGCAGGGCCCGGGCCGAGCGCTCGGCCTCCATGTGGTGGCAGGAAACCTGCGCAGGTTGAGAGTATGGGTGGTGCCGTGTGTCACCTGGAGGAGGGTGTCCCGAGGGGCTCGCTGTCGTCAGAGAGGCTGGGCGAGGTCCGGAGGGCTCCAGGCACGAGGAGCCTGGCTCCTGGGAACAGGAAAGCAAAGTCCACAATGGGCTCACACGTCGGGGGACAAGGTACGTGCGGGTGGCACCACAGCCACTGTCCCACTGTCCGCCGTGAAGTGTCACAATTTGTGTCATAGGTGTGCTGGAAAGACTTGATATTTGCCAAGATGTATTTGATTTCTCCTAAAATTAGTCATCAACAGCTGACAGGCCCCTTTGCACTTTCATTTTAGACTGTAGGACCAGGGGACAGTTTAATGCCTTCTCCTACCATTTCCGAGGCAAGCGGTCACTTGAATTCAGCTACGAGGAGGATGAGCCTGCCAAGAAAGCCCGACCTGGGAAGACACTGAGGTAGGGCCCTCCATCTCTGCAAGTAGACTGTGTCCCCTGCGGGCTGGGCCACCCAGTGTGCGCCGTCCCCTGGACGGGACACATGCACTTGGCGATGTGGTTTGACCTCGTGTAGGTGGCACGGCTGTGATGTGCTGAGGTCCTATTTGTTTCTGCTGTCTCCCCTTGTGCAGTGTCGGGAAGCACAGCCAGCGTCCCAGCAACGCCACGGCCGCCTCCTACGAGCACCCCCAAGTTCTAGGGACGAGCGACTTCAAGGACGTCGTTCTGGAAATGCAGAAGACCATCACGGACCTCAGAAAACAGGTAAGGGTGGCTCAAGCCCCATCGTCACCGTCAGCAGCCTGGCCTTTCTCCACATGTAACACCGCGTCCGTTCTCCTGTCACTGTGAAGGTGTGAACTCCTCCTGACACGGGGTCCTGAGTCCCGGAGCCCGAGAATGCCGATTTTTCTGCTTTGTTCTTTTCTTGGCTTCTCTCCAGCCGGGCCGCATTGCACTGCCCTCACATTTCCCATCGATCGGGGACCCTTGGCCATGGGCTGCCAGCCGGGGGCTGTGGAGGGTTGTGGGGTCCCAGCCGTCCCCAGGGACCCTGGCCAGAGCAGCTGCCAAGATCGCAGGCCGTGATCAGTGAAGGAGAATTCCAACCTCAGGTCCTGTTCCGAAGCCACGTGTTTCGGGGACGAGGGTTACATCATTGCTCCCAGGGAGGGGCAGGCGGTGCTGAGGCCAGTTGCTGTGGCCAGATGCTGGAGGCTGACCTGCAGGACATTGGGCGGCTCCTGTGTGCTGGGGTCTTCACGGGGGGCTGCTGGGTTTGAGGAAATGAGTGCACTCCCCTCCCCTACCCAGGAACTCATTTCTGCCTTTCCCGACTGTGTACTGGGGTTCTCAGGGTGATTTAGGTAAGGGAGTGCAGACTGAGACCTTAGGTTAATAGGGAGTATAGTGATAGGGGTTCCTGCTGCTGTGGAAGATTCCGGAGACGAGCCTGTGAGTGGTGGTCTTGTGCATCCCACCTCTGCCTACGGGGTCCTCAGTCCTCAGGCTCAGAAGACCAGTATTTTCTGTCCCAGCCACACGGAGAGGTGTTCCAGCTCTGTCTACATCAGCCCTTGGGGCTTGACGTGGGGTCCTTCTCCTGCCTCTGGGGTCAGGTGTGATTTCACGAGACAGCCTTCAGGTGTCAACAGAGAGAGGAGTCAGTCACTCAGCAGACGGAGGGGACAGGGAAGGAGCGCCTGGCACTGTGCGGGGTCCAGGCACCGGGAAAGGAGCCTCTGGCACCTGGAATGGGAGAGACAAACCCAGGCAGATCTTGAGCGGGCTGTGACCGGCACATGGTGTCCTGGGTGGGCGCTGCGAGTCCAGAGGCCAGTCAGTCAGGGCTGGCTGGCTGGACTGGTGACCCCTGAGTGTCCACAGGTGAGTGGAGGGTCGTGGGGCCGCTCTCTGTAGATGGGTCAGTGTGAGCAAAGGCGGAAGTTAGGACGGGGGTGCATGTGGCCAGTCGCCCCACACCCACCAGCGTCTGTGACCCCAACCCCATGCCCATCGGCATCTGTGACTGCCAACCCCACGCCCACCAGCGTGTGACCCCAACCCCACGCCCACCAGCATCTGTGACCCCAACCCCACACTCATCAGTGTCTGTGACCCCAACCCCACACTCATCAGCGTCTGTGACCCCAACCCCACGCCCACCATCTGGTCTCTGGGTTTGAGCCCGTGCTGTGGTTGGCAGGCTGTGGCATGCAACAACAGAAGATGTGTTACTTGAAATGGACAAGTAGGAGGTCTGTTAGTTGAATCTGTACGTGGCCACTGTTGTCCTTTATCAATGCAGACGCCTCATGTGCAGCTGAAGATGATTTATGAGGAGGTTGATTAGAAGACTTGGGTCGCATGTCCACTCCAGACCTCGTTTCTCTGTTAGCTGAATGGGACAGAAAACCCACATGAGGAAGGGTTAAATGAGGTGAAGTTTCCTTTTCTCTCATGTGGTCTGGAGGGAGATGGCCATGGCTGCTGGACCCTCCACTGTGAGAGACCCAGGGATTTCTGGCCACTGCCACCCAGTCAGCACCGCCAGTGAGGGGGAGGAGGCAGGGGCTCCCCCAAGCAGGGAAGACTCGGTGTTGGGGGTAGTTTCCCCACCACGATCGGCCAGTCCTTTGAAAATCTCTGCAGCGTTCCCTCATCTGGGATTTTGCTCACAGTCCTGTGAGGACATCTCCTCTGATTGTTCCCAAGGTGTTTCTTCTTTGGTTTGAATAACCATGTTTTACGGTACATGCACTTCTGACGTGAGGTCAAGCGGCGGTCACCGTGGTCGCAGAGCCTTCGGTCAGCCGTCAGCTGTGTGATGAGTAAATCTGAGACCCTGTGAGTTCTTCAGAAGCACGCATCTCAATCCCCATTCATCTCAGGGCGTGACTTCAAGTGAAGAACAGATTTAGCTCCAGAGCTAAACTTCCTCTGACGTGACCGGGGCCCGTGTTTGCTTTGCTGCAGATAAAGAAACTCGAGTCTCGGCTCAGTGCCTCGGAGTGCACGGGCGCGGACGGCGAGCCTCACGCCGATGGTGCAAAGTGGAGGCAGGACGCGTGCACCACCTGTGAATGCCGCGTGAGTGTGGGCTCTGCTTGGGAGCCCGGGGCGCATGGGCCTGAGCTCCCGTTCGAGCAGGCCCCGCTCACCTGTGGGGTCTCCTCCCTCCTCACTTGAAAGCTCTTCCTCCAGAGCCAGGGATACCACTGCCCCTGGTCATCCTCAGGGGTGTTGATACCAGCAAGGAAGGGGCAGCTTTCAGTCTCGAGAGAAAGTGGACGGCAGGTGCCGAGGTGTCCACGTGGCTGGGGCCTGGATGCAGCCCAGCCTGAGCGGGAAGTTCAGGGCTGAGCACCGGGGAGACAGGACAGGAGGATGGTGGGCCTGGCCGGGGTGCCTTGGTGCAGATCGGGAAGGGGGTTTTGTCCCCCAGCTCTGGGATGGGGAGGGGGGTCTAGCGTCCCTGGTGGTTGTCTGGCTTGGGAACGATGGAGCAGAGCAGGGAGATCTGTGTCCCCTTCCAGCTCCTCTCTAGTCCATCCTCCTTCCGGTCGATGTCCCTGGACTTGATCCCCGGGGTCCAAGGTGCAGGCCAGGGATGGTGTGCCAAGCCTGTGTCATGGGGTCTCAACGGTGGGAAGAGGACAGTGGAGGGTGGGAGCCTGTGGAAGAAGTGGGAGTGTCCATAGCTGTCAATCAGCCAAGAGCATCACTCCTTCACCACGAAGTCCTCCAGCGAGGTCAGACCTGCGCGGAGTCAAAACCACGAGTGAGGGGGAGGTGTGAGGCCGGGCCGGCCGGCCCAGGAGCTGATGGGTTCTGGTGCCTCTATCTCCCCAGGACGGGCAGATCACCTGCTTCGTGGAAGCGTGCCAGCCTGCCGAGTGTCCGGCGCCTGTGAGACTCGATGGAGCCTGTTGTCCAGTCTGCCTAAGAGACGCCGTGGAAAGGAAGCCGTAGGTTCTTCAAAGCTTCTTGGAGCTTCTCTGCTCTCCTCTTGAGACCAGTGGCCGGTCCGGGGAAGGCAGACTGAAGGAACCATGAAGGACTCGGGCGTTTCACGACCGCCAGAGCATTCATGAAGGAGAGACCATGGAGCAGACACGCAGCGGGGACAGACACGTGTCCTAACTTCACGTTAGATTTCTCAGGTTTTTATTTAATTTTTTTTAATGAAAAATTGGTGCTACTATTAAATTGCACAGTTAAATCATTTAGGCTCCTAAATTGATTTCCCCTAATGTTACCATTTCTTCTCAAGTAAAAGTTGGTCCCACTTGGTTCTGATACCACGAGCTTGTAGACCTGTCCCCAAGGGTGGGGGTGCGTAACGGAGCCACCAGAGGAGACACGCCATGTTTAAAAAAAAAATCAGTGTTTGGCAGATGGAACAGAGTCTCCTATGAGAGTGTGTGGGGTGACAGTCTGGGCAGTAAACACAGGCTCCTGTCATCCCAGCGTGGCATGTGACGACATCGCTTCCTCCGGGCCCTCTGTGACAGTCTATGGTGCATCAGCACTTGGCCACAGAACAGACATTCCCGCAGCCCACGGCACGTGCAGGTCCTGTGACTCTCCACTCTGTTCACGCGAGTGTGAGATCATGAACCACATTTAGAAATAGGTTTGTTTTCAGTTGTAACTTGCATTCAGACACCTGGTTGTGGACCAAACGTGAAAGTTCATCCCACGCTGGACGGTACCACTGAACCACGTGTGTGTTGCCCGAGTCAGTCGTCAGCGGCTCTTGCGCGCTCATGTTCGCAGGGCTCTGTCCTGGCCAGAGCGCACGGAAGAATTACGGCGTTCCAGGTCCTTCTTCTGACGGGGGAGTTCGAATTTTGGGAACTTCCTAAGTTCAGCTTGTGTGAGTGCCTTCAAGACAAAAAGTCAGTCCCCATGCCTCGTTTGTATTTTTAAATGCATGATGTTTTCTGGACTTTTGCCCATGTTTTAGGTATTAGATACTGAAGAAAGATAATTTCCACTATGCAAAAATTCTTTTACAATTCAGTGAAAAGCAACTACCATACCTCATGGTCTCTCTCTTTTAATTGACCAAAAACCTCCTGTTTGTTCTAAATACGAAGTGATCTATGTTTTGAGAAATGTGTCCCTGAATGCACACATTCCATTCTACAGACCTTCACTGGAGTGCCACTGCAGCCCGGGTGCCCTGCTGGGCACAGACACAGGGACCTGCGCTGCCTTTCCCGTGGGAAGACCCGTGGGGACCCCCGTGGGCATTTCAGTACTCGGTGGGGCAAGCCCACAGTGGGTGGCACTGTGTTGAGACCGTCACCGGCGGTGAGTGGCAGGCAGGTCTCCTGACCGTGTCTGGCACGCAGGGGGTGGCTTCGAAGCCTGGTTTTAGTGCAACGTGGGCGCCCTTCCTGCAGCGGGAGACCCGGTGCTCTGTACACCAGGCTCACGTCTGCAGGAACAGGTTAACATTCCAGTTGTGGGAATATTTCCAGTGGCTTTCAACATGGTTGGCTTGACTTCTTAGCCTCTTATCACTAAATGATGAATAAGAACTCGTGGTGTTTCGTGGGGCATGGGACTTCGTTTGAAATATGAAGTCAAATTTAGTAATCAAATCTTGGCCTGATTTCCGTAAACTAGGAAGTGGATAACTTTGTCCACAGTTCTGGTGGTTGTATAAGCTGCTCGTATGAAAGGACAGTGGACCCCGCATTCTTTGATTGTTTTGGTGTCTCGCAGGGGCCCTGGCGGTCTGGGTGTGGTTTCGTTGAAGAGGCGGTGTGCGCGTGGGTTAAAATGTGCGGCTTGGGTGAGTGTCGAGGGATCCAATTCTCCACACCGAAGGGGCAGGCTGTCTGATTTGCAGTAAAACTCTGTAATTCCATCCTGGATGTGGTATCACAGCCGTGGGCAGTGTCTGATGAACCTTCCGGCAACTGGTGCTGTGAGACGAAGCCAAGTGGACATATTTATTTACTTCTCTGACTGTTGCCAACAGCCAGATGCCTTCTCTGTTCATTGTAATCAGTGCGTTACCAAAGAAATGTTTGCACTCTGTAATGGCGCCTTCAGTTCCAATAAATAGGCCACCTTTCCAAGTGGAGCATGGTGTCCTTCTTTCTCTTTCCCCATCGTCCAGGCTGCACCCTGCTTGCACAGGAGGTCAGAAGCACGATGTGCAAGGATGCAGGTCCTGAAGAGAGCCCAGGGGCTGCCCTGGCCTCTGAGTATTTTATATGAAAAATGTGAAAAAGAGAAAAAAAAAGAGGGGATTAGCTAAAACGGACTCAGTTCTCCGAGGTAGCTGGGATGCTTTCGTGGGGTTGACGGGGCTGGCTTGGTTATTTTAAATCTCAGCAGATGGGGCTTGAGCTCTTAGAAAAAACTCCTATCAACTGCCCCTGCCTCGTGATGTTTGTGATGTGACAAAGACACTGATCTGTGGGTGAGAAATTTTGTGGTGCCAGCTGAGCACACTGAGGTATACACGACGGGCTGCTCTCCCAAGCAAAGGCACAGAAAACAAGCTTTTCCTCCATAAAACTGTGAGTGTGGCTCCCCGGCCAGAAACATGTGACATGTGCGGCAGCTTTTCATTCCCTGCTCTGGGTCCGGGCGGGAGACAGGATGCTGTTCTGAAGGGAACTGGAAAGGCTGTGAGGGTTCCTTTACAGGGCCTGGGGGAAAATCATTGCTGTTTACACAATTATCTTAAGAAGAAAATTGAAATATTAGGGAAAATTAACATTGAGTTTTTTAAATTGCCAAATCGTTTAGAAATTTGTAGCGAGACACTTGAACATACCTGGTTACAGGAGGCGACGAGCCTGAATTCTCTGGTGCTTCTCCTGATGAGCTCTCCCAATCCTTGACAGATACGCGGTGATGAACGTGGCTCACAGAGGGTGAGAAACTTCAAGTCATCTTTTCAACCATTCAAGAACTCTATTCAAGTCTCCCACAGCTGTCTCTTCTTAGAGTGACAAATGTCATGTTCGTTTTTTGTGTGACATGAGTAAAATTCCATTCCACTTAGTCTTAAGTATTTCAAGACTGCTGTGAGCTGGGGCCGAGTGCCCAGACAGCGGGTGCGGAAAGCGTGTTGGCCAAAAGTTGATAGAAGTACTGGATGGAGTGGAGTAGAATACTCTGGACCTGGGGGCTGGGCCTGCTTGGCCTTCCTCCCTGTCCCCCAAGAGCAACACCCGTGCCATGTACTGGCTACATCTGTGCCATGTGTAGGCCACCCTGGGATGGCAGCCCCCTGGCCTGTGGAGGGACCAGCAGTGGGTCTGCTGGGGGGAGAGTGGAGCCTCTTTGACCAGGCCATGGGCACACACAGCAGTGGGGTGTCACGCTCTCCCCTCCCCCGGGGGACCTGGGATCCATAGTCCACCCGCTTGGGCTAGAGGTGGCCTTGCGCCAGGAGCTGTGGCCCTTGGCGCAGAGGTTCAGTCCCCCCGGCCCACGTGCAGCTCATTGCCTTTCACCCCTCCATCAATGAAATACACATGAAGCCCTTTCCTAGTCAGCACTTCACACAGGGTGACATAGGGACGAGTGCCACTCACCAGTTTTAATTTAAATGAACTGGCGAAAATGATCGCTTGTGTCTTGCTTTAAAAAATGTGGAGACTGTATGGAAACATTCCTGTTGCCTTTTTAAACACTCACACCTGTTTCCTGGTGGACCGTTTTGTCCCAAACAACACAGTAGTTGTGTTTGTTTTGCCAAATGATTCACCGAGAGTCTTACGTGTGTTTGGTGAACTCCCCCAGTGCATTTTAAAGCTATTTGATATTTAGAGAAAAGTGTATTTTCTGACAAAGATTTAGGAAGTCATCCAATTGGCACAAACTGAGTTTTATGTAAGTTTATGTATTTTTTCCTGGTTTTATTACTTCGTCACTACCCACAGCTGTTGCCATGAGACCCTAGAATCGGGGATGGACAGGTGGGTGAGCAAGACCAAGCACATCGGCAAATAGGGGGTCATCTGGCCCCAAAGCCACCAGAGGCTTGAATTTCGTCAGAACCCAAATCCCCACCAAGCGACTGATTGAGCACCCTCGGCTTGAGTAGATTTAAGGGTTATCCTGTAATCAGAGATGAGGAAAGTGGTCCCAGAGGCTGGGGGATGTTGCACAGGCCACCTGCAAGTGAGGAGCAGGTCTTGGGTAGAGTCTAAATGGACACCTTGCTCAGCCCTTGGGGCGGCGAGCAGCCGGCCTGCCCCAGGGTCCCGTGTCTGTGCCTGCTCGTGCCTCTAAAAAGGCTGGTCCACTGGTCCATCCCTTGGGCTGCCGTCCTGTTTCTCTAGCATCACAGTGACTGCGGCAGAGGCCCTGGACACACCACGTTCTTGCTTCTTCAGGTTCTGCACATTTAGTCTTTTTGTGTTGGAAACCTTCAAATCATGGATCTGCTCTCAGTTGTATTTGTGGTAACAAATATTCCCAAACCCCAAACCTTGAGGCGTTGACAATGGGTAGCATGTTTGAATCTGGAAGCTTCCAGAGACTCCGGTGGTGCCTGTTTTTATGTTTGTGAGATTTGTTAAAAGTAACTCAGCCTCTATCTGCTGTTTCAGTGTCTGTATTTCTTTGTTCGGAGATGAGGTCCCCAGAGGAAGAACGTGCAGGCTGGAAGATCTCACCATCGTCTTTCCCACAACAGCCTTACCTGATGTTATCAAGGTTTCTCTAACTCCACCAAGTGATCTTAGAGTTTTGGCTATAATTCTGAACGTCGGCCCAACAGCTAGTCTAGTATGGTACTGCCAGGGAGCCCCGTTTTTCAAGAACAGCTTCATTATTGCTGGTTTGGAGTTAGTGAGGAGGGAAGGGAATGTCGTCCGTCCCTTTGCCAGTCGCAGTGACCGTTCAGATATGTAACGGTAAGTTCATGTGGCTCTGCTATTACAGAGGTTTGGGGAAGGAAGGGAACAGGAATGTTCTGACTTCATTGTACTTTCTTTCCTTTTCCAACACTGAGCATAACCCTAAGTGTCATGAACAATGTATTTACCAAAATCCCATCTCTCTTTAAGGGTTATTAACTCTCAATTAAAAACGCTAAATTACACGGCTGCATGACATCATCATTACATGCTTTTTAAATTATCTACATCCTTCCCAGCAAACAACTGATTTTCTTGTCCCTGTATCCTCGTTAAGCAAAACAAACCAGGGTGTACACACGGAGCCTCTGCTGTGTGACTTAGTGTGCAGCTGTTCTTAAAGGAAGTCCTGGGGAGGAGCTTGTAGAGGAATGTGTTTGTGTTCTTTAAAAATTACCGCACCAGAAGTTAACTCAGAGTTGCTACTGTCCTCGAGTCTGGTGGTTATGACTCGGAACGAGCCGAGGACAACGAGAGGAAGAGGACGCTGGGCTTGCCAGGCGCCTGTGGAACGTCCTCCGTGGGGGCGGTGGGTCTCGCCTCCGCCCCTCGTAGCTCTCCTCTCCCCGGAGTCGGGAAATGCTGGACCCGGGACTCAAGCCCACTTCTGCTGACACTGAGGCCAGCGCTTGTTTCATTTCACCAAACTTAGAGAAAGTGAACACCTACACTCAATTAAAACTTTGATTCGTTCCCTGCTACACCAGGGCACTGATCGAATTGCATAGTTCGTTGACTATTCCTCACATGGGAAGGACAAAATTCTGTAGCTTTGGGAATCTTCATTCTTGAAGTGTAGCTTCTTGTTTGTGCGGAACTGCAGCCCTGATTGCAACTTATTAGCTGCGTGGTCTTTGCGGGCCACCGCACCTGGTCCGTGTCTGTCTGTGTTTTCATTTGTACAGCAGAGGTGATCGCACCACCTGCCCCATGAGTCTGCTGCACAGTTATCCCGAGACGTTCGTGTCAAGTGCCTGGCAGAGATCCAGGCTCAAAGAAGCATGTCATGTGAGTGTAATTCTCCTTTTCTGGCCGCTTGCGCACAGCCTGGGTCCCGGAGAGGTCTGGCTTAGAGACGGCTCCCCCAGGTTCCACAGAGAGTTCTTAAAGAACAGTGAGTGGTGACGTGTGTTTCTTACCAACAGGAGAGGGAGAGGGTGCTGAACTCCCTCCTCATTTTGTATGCTGCCGGAATTTAAAGGTGACAAAGTTGTGATGAGAAACTCCTCCACTGGATCCAGAACATCTGGAAACTAGAGGCCAACAGCTGACAGCCCAGGTCTTGCAGAGCCCGGAACACGTTTCTAAGAGACCGAGCTCTGGGCCCAGAATGAGCCTCCAGATTCCTGCTGGCTCAGCCCGGCCCAGCCTCCTCCCTACGGGACTGAGGTCCGTGGCCTCCCACACACACCCGTCCTGCTCTTGTGCGTGCCTCTCCTCATCCTTGCCACTGGAAATAGTCCTTGTCCTCCACGCTCACAACCTCAGTCTGTGCTGATGGCCTCCGGGAGTGTCCCGAGCACAGGGCCGTGTCTGCCTATGCTCCGCTACCCACGGATAATCACCGGTTATCTTTTCCTGTGAAGCTCTTCCATCTCCAGCGAGATTACAGACTCCTAACGGACCCCCATCTTATCTTTATCGCCGGGTATTTAAAGATCATTACTGATCCCGCACCTCACCGGTGGCAACGGCCCCGTCACTTTCCACGGTGAAGACCTTTACTTGTAGACGGATCATGACAGAATCTTTTTGTTTTTGCAAATAACGTATCTGAAGACGTGTGAGCTGAGGGACCACAGCCCTGTAATTACTTGCTGTTTGCTCTCAGATGGATTACGTAACCGCTGTGAGCCTGCGAGATGATCTGCTGGGTAAGAATTGTTGTAAGTGAACGAGGTCACATCTGAGGAAATGACAGAATGTGTGAGCTGCCAGGGAAGCACTGGTGGAGCAGAGCCGTGGTGGTCTGCACCTGCCCCAGCCCCAGGCTCCGGGACTGCCTCTCCTGCAAAGGAAGAACATGGCCAAGCCCCCTCAGGGGTCCACACAGCTCTGTTATCTGTGAGGTTAACTGGGGAGACCAGCTTTTCCAGACAACAGCCCAGAATTCTTTTGTTCTGTGGCCCCTGTGGATAAATACCCCTTGGCCCTTGTGCAGAGGTAAACCAGGCTTGGATGGGCCACTCGTTCACTGGCAGCATGAGTGGATGCAGTACGACCTGTCTGGTGACTGGACTGTAAGCCTGTCCCGAGGTGGGAATCACTCCTCGTCTGGCATCTCTTCCCTCCCCTTCCAGCTGCTGTTTGTGAGCACCTGCTGCCCCAGGCTGCATGCCGGGTGGGGATGTGATGAGACAGAGGCAGATGGGGACAGCTGGAGACGAGATGCAGTTAGTCAAGGACTGATGGCACTGAATGGAACAAAGACTCACAGTTCTCTTGACTCAGCAGGTCTAGAGTTCAGTGATGTGGGCATCTTCAGGGAGAGCTGCACAGACCCACGGTCCATCCAATCATTCATTGAAATCACACACACTTACTCTGTCACCTCTATGACGGACCGGGAGGTCCTCTGTGAACAAGTCCAGCTAACGATTCTGTGACGGCCTATGTGATAGCCCTTCATTTCACAGAGCACCTTTGTGGAACCCTCCCTAAAGACAGGAAGGTGGGCTGCAATGTCCCCATTTTACAGACGAACAGACTGAGTTCAGAGGGACGAGGCAGAAGGGGAGCCATGGCCAGATCGGAATTCATTCCTCTTTTTTACACATGTGGCTGCTGGAGGAAAATGTGCGTTTCTGTCCACTTTGCTTGGGAAGTTGCTCCTATGGTCCTGCCTCTGGGTACCTGACCCTGAAGGACCAAAAGACAGAGCACGTGGGCCAATGACTGTGTTTCGGCCGTCTGATGGGGGTAGGGCTCCCGCATCTAGATATCGGACCAAGATGTGCGGCCGAAATGCCGCTGCTCCCGGGACCCAACACGGTGCCTGGCAGGTGGCAGGCGCTAAAATGTTCCTGTGGCTCATAAACGAATGAATGCACACAGCTATTTCAGGGTGTCTGGCATCATCTTAAACAAAGCGGCTATTTTCAGTATATTTTCACATAACCTAGATTTTGCCTTTTTTCCCTATACTTGAGAATTGCATTGTTCTCGCCTCACTTTCTTAAAGAGACAGACCCTACTAAAGGAATGTAGTAATTTTCAGCGAAGACCACTGAACTCTGGCGCATGTCCGTGAGCCTGAGGCACTCAAGCTTGAAGAATATTTGTCCCAAATAATTTGTCATTCTCCCTCTGCCAACCGGCTGTCACCCCTTCTGTCAGGAGTGTGTCAGACACTGGTGGCCAATCCTGCTTTGATTTGCTGCCTCTGGGCTGAAATGTGTTAAAATTTGAGTGACTTCATCATATCCTTTGGAGTAAAGTTTCCAGATGAGGCTCAAGGGAGCTAGGCACAGGGTTTTAAAAAAGAGTGTGTGTGCCTGTGTGTGTGTCTGTGTGTACCTGTGTGTGCCTGTGTGTGTGTGTGTTTAGGTTCCTGATTGGGGTCTCACAGGGTGAATGTTGGATAAGGGACCCTGAGTTGATCCCTCGTACGACGCTCCTTGGATTTTTACACGTTCTATTGCATCGTCTGTGGTCCCCCACAGCCCACGAGAGCCCCAGAGGACTTGCTTGTCTTTGGTTTGTGGTCAGCAGAGGAGGGCCGTGAAGGGACATTGCTGCCCGTGTCAGACGGCTCTCTCCTGGCACGGATTCTGTTTCACTAGCTGAGACCTTGGACACAGTGAAAGTGGCTGGGGCACCATCTTCAGACAGTTGAAGGTACTAGACTACCCTGTTGTCCAATCTGGTTGTAGTTTACTCTCGTGAGAGTGAAAATACAAAGAACGAGTACATACCCCTCCTGAGGGAATCGAGATCACTGGATATGGTGGCTTGTCTAGACCGTGGAGAAATAAACCCACATTTAAAAATGTCACGATTCTCTTAAATGATCCTTGAACGAACAGTCAGAGCACCTTGCGCAGTGCTGGGCACCTGCAGGCGCCCGATCAGTAGGCGCTGTCAAGGTTGTCTGGACCTCTTTGGGGCCCACACTGGCTGCCTGCACCACATTCTACCCACTACTCTGGTGGAACATCCCGCAGTCACCAGAGACACGTAACCAAGGCCGAGGCGGCGTTCCAGATGTGCTGATGATTCATATTTGTGTTCGTAAGTTGTGCGCCATCGTGGTATGAAGTCCAGAGAGAAATTCGGCACGTGTGCCTCCTGGAAGGCGTGTGCTTCTTCCTGAGTAGAGCCGTTTGTCAGGCAGAGCACGTGTGGAAGCACAGACCGGGGCCCCGGGGTTGCTCCGCCGCAACGACTCTTACCATCAAAGTAGATTAGGGGTGTTGGTGATTTGTTGTGGGAGAATACGCTTCCTTTCTCCAGACCTTGTTCTGGTTTTGAACACTTTCCTTGTGTCTGCACTTCTTGTATTGGCATCAGCAGTGCTGTTGCCCTCGGATAGACCCTGCGGTGGAGGTGAGGTCATTGTGAGGAGACTTGGAGGTACCAGCGCCCCCCACACCGGGGGAGAAGAGTAGAACGCCATGTGGCTCCCCATGCAGCGTCTCCCAGAACCAGTCTTGCAGACAGATGAGCCTGACGGTCAAGGACACCATTCACTGCCCGGCTGGACAGACCGAGTGCGGATTCCAGGCCAGCCTCTCACCAGCCGGTGTGTTCTAACCTCTCTCAACTTGGGTTATGTCTTCCGTAAAACAAGTGGTAAGGATTTATAGGTCCAGGGTTAAAGGAAAGGGTGGTGGAATGCTCAGCACAGTGCCTATAAATCAAACCATCCTTCTGATCATCATCATCGTTAGTGGCTGGATTCTATTTTGTGACGTCAACACGTCTTCCTGCCCCACCTTTTTCTTCTTTTATTTGCGTAAGCAGGTGGCTGACTCTGAACTTCCTTACCTCAGGGGAGAAAGTAATAGAGCCCTAAGCAGAAGAAGCCTGCTATTTTTTCCTTTGATTTTCCCAATGCCTAGGTCTTCATGAGGACCAGAGGCAGCTTTGGACTTCCTGCGCTGGACGCCCGGCACAGCACTGGGGCCGGGCGTCTCCGGGCTGGGTGGGCCCCAGCCTGTGAGCCTCGTCCCCCTGCCCTCCCACTGGATGAGAGTCTGGGCACCCGACGTGACTCTGTGATGATGGAATGTGGAGAGCGCGTCCCCAAGAAGAGGAGGGCGTTTCCGGCTCATGCAGAGGGTGGTGGTGATGGGAAATAAAGACAAGGACAGTCTTGTACTCTCACCCTTGGGGACTGAAATCCACAACTTCTACGTGTTTAATTACATCCTCTTCCTGATGTTAGTTCTCAGAATTCCAGTTTGTTCCACTGATTCACACTCTTCTCATCCATTGGGGACATTGTGGGATGCAGCCACTGCCTTGTCGTCTGTCATGGATGCTCCTCTGTCATGGACACCCTCTGGCTTCCTCTCCTTCCACCCACCACTCTGCTCTCCTCTCTGCTGCCTGAGTCATCGATGCAAGAGAAAAACAAATGACGCCATTTTTCTTCTTCAAGCCCTATAGGTCCAAAGATTGAGTCCACAGTGAGTCACTGTCACGGCTTGGCCTCCGCCCATCTCCAGCTGGCTCCGTTCTCTGTCTCAGGACCTTTCCCACTTTGCTGTCTCTGCCTGGGATGCCTCCCCACCCCTGGACCAGATCGATGAAATCTTGTTCATCGTGCAAGACCCACTTGGAGAGCCACTCCTCTGTGACACCTTCCCAACACCCACGCTGGTCAGACCCCCGTTCTGTGAAGGCGCTAGGCTGCCCCTGTTGTCCCGGGGTGGTGCTCGGGAAAGGCAGGGCGCGTGCTGGCGCTGAGGGCCTCTGCCTGCGGGGCTTTGGGCTGGAGGCTGTCCAGCCATACTCAGGTTATATTTAAGTATGTATGTGCGTATTAACACGTTTATGCATATATGTACTGTGGACTATCTGTATATAGATACGTGTCCACCCATCCACAGTAGACATTTAGCTGCCTGTGTTTACACGGAGAGAGGAGTCCCAGGGCCCTTCCACGAAGAGGTGACACCACGAGCAGAGGGAGGTTTGGGTGTAACGAGGGAGGCAGGAGGGCATCTTGTTGCGTTTCTGGCCCGTTTCTCTGCACCACGCTGAGACCCCACAGACAACAACCAGGTCCCGTGCTTCACACCTTCAGGTCTCATGTGGGGTCACCGGCTCCTTCCTGAGGATAGCTGATGAGGTCGGGGCCAGTTTGCTACGGTTTGAGCTTCGGACCTAACATGCCTGATGTCACCAGTCCTGGAAATAAACCTGGTGGCATCACCCACAGATGTGGGTCCTGGGGGGTCAGCATGTTTGTGGTCTGAAGGCCAACAGACTGGTTTTTCTGTGAAGGCGACCCGACAAGTGCGGGGAGATCTGACGAGGACGCGCATAGGGACCCTCTCCTGCTCGGTGGGCAGCAGAGGCAGCTAATCGTCTTTACTAGAGACGGTCACTCGGCAGTGGAGACGCAGGCCTCCGTTGCTACCGGCGGTTCTCAAAGTGTGGTTCCCAGAAACGTGCTAGAAATGCAGGTTTTCAGGCCACCTGACCATGCGGAGTCAGAGACGCTGGTGTGAGGCTGTCACTACGCGTTTCTAATGAACGCTGGCGTTTCAGAAGTGCTGATTAATATATATAGACATTTATTTGTATTGACTCCATTTAAACAGAAATGCTTAAGAAAGGGAAAACTACAAATCTCACAGTCGTATTTAGAGATAAGATGTCATGTCTGCAGAGAAGGTAATCTTTAACCCCCTGACTTATTGACTCACTGATAATCCATAAGCATCATGCCTACAGGCCCCAACTGTGGGGGAAAATGCTCTATAGGATGATGCTTTCGGCCGGAAGCTGCAACCTGTGGGACCACAAGCAGGGTTCTCCTAGCACAGCTGTCTTGTTTGCCACACAGACTCGTAAAATTAGAAAAGTCCATATAAAAATTCCTATATCTGGCTTCTGTCTAGAAGATCTCACAGCACAGGGCTGCGCAGACGGGGCCTGTGTCACGGCTACCGGTCACGAGCACGGACGGCCACGGGCTGTCTGCAGCCTTAAGACCAGCAGCCATCTGACCCCTGGAGCCATCAGTCTTGAGCTCTGTTTCAAGAAAACGAATCAGTGACCTTGAGGATTAGTAAAAATGCTAATGCTGTTGCCTGTTTGCTCTGAAAATGAATTTGTGGTCCTTCTGAATTCTCGGCGTCCCAGGACCACTGGTGGTGTTTGTGTGGATCCTCAAAGCCATGTGATCCAGGATTGTGGCCATCCACTGCAGGCTCCTCTTGCTGTGGGACCTCCCACATGGAGGTTCATGTGACAGCACCTCTTCCTCCAGGCCCTCCCTGCCCCATGAGGAGAGGTGCCCTAATGCATATAGAATCGCCATGTCTCATGTGTGGCAGGCCTGACGCGGCCCAGGTGGCCCCACCCAGCAGGGCCACGAGCCTGCATCACTTACGTCAACCGCAGGCGTTGTCCTGGTTGACAGGGTGGGGCCGGGGGCGCGCACCGAGGTTCTGAGCGTTCAAGGCTGTTCAAAGAACCAGCCACATTTCATGCACTTGCTGAGCCGACCAGACCTTCCCAGGGCTTCAGGCAGGAAGAGGACTGGGATTTTTGACCTGACTCCACCGTCTCTGAGGGGATGCTCCAGGCATCTGTCTGTGGGGATGCCAGCCTGCTCCACGGTGCCGCTCCGTGACAGAGCGCTATGAAGACCTCCTGCTGAAACCAAGATGAACGACTGGGGCCTGGTCCTTGGGGAGTCTGTCACCTCTCAGCAGGTACATCGAAGGCCAGGCAAACCAGAATCTTCACCAGGACATAAATGGGGGATGGCCCCGGGAAGGGGGGTGGCAGCACTATGAGAGGGCCGCTGGCAGGATGGTGGCGCTGGACAGTGAGGGACAGGCAACTGCCACCATACCCTTCCCCCCCTGCCCTCTGCCAGCCCCCGCCTCCGCAGAAGTCGCATCCCCAGCCCCCTAGGGCATCCTCACGTGTTGGCCAGCCCTGGTCCCCCTTCCATCTCCCTTTCTATACACTGTCTTCTCTCTTCTCCTGCTTCTCTCCTCTCCCCTGAAATCTCAACAGCAATCACTAACCCTGCTTACAGATGACCAGCCCCAAAGGTGCATGCACCTGGGTTCTGGCTCTCCCAGGGCGAGGTGGGTGAGGCAGATGTGTCTCTTCTGGATGAAATGGAACCGGGGCCTGTGTCCCCAGAAAATCCTCAGTTTGTTGGTGTCATATTCTGGGAACAGGCTGGGAATCAACTGTCGACAGTTGCGATTCCAGAAGAGGTCAGCTTCCTGACCCCTTCCTGAAGAAGGAAGAGCCAGTGCAAAGGCCCTGAGGCAGCAAGACTGATAGGCCTAGAGCAGAGTGAGGAAGAGAAGGGGCCTGCCCAGGACATGGCTCATCAGGCCCTGTGGACCCTGGCAGGCCGCCATGGAGACCGGCTTTTACTCAGAGTGAAGGACTTGGCCTTGCAACTTTAAGCCTGAGTGAAACGCTGTGGTTTAGGATGGGGCTGCGCGGGCCGTGGAGAGTGTGGGCAAGGGCGGCAGTGAGCAGAGCCGCCTGTCCTAAAGTGACCTCTGAACGGCAGAAATAAGCCAGCTGCTGTCAGGAAGCCCCTCCTCCCTGGAAGGGGCTGCAGCCAAGCCCAGTTTGACTCGGGAACTGGAGTGTTGTTCCCAATTCTCGCTCTGTCCACTGGTCTCACGCCCTCTGCAGGTGACCGGAGACGGCAGAGGGGCTTCCCTGGCTGCGTGATGTTAACCACGGCCACACGGGGTGACGGGAAGGCCAGGGTGACCAGGTCCCTCCTCTCTTGCTGACTCTTGTCAGTTTCCCCTTCTACAATGAATCCTGCTGCTTGACCTCATCCTGAAATGTTGTGCAATTTGGTCCTAAACCACAGTACACCACAGGTGACAGCCTGGGGGCGACCACCTCTCACCTGCGTGACTAGTTAGGGGGCAACTGCAGTAACTCAGGTGGGAGATGAGGGTGCTGGGACCAGGCGGTACTGGTGGGCAGGTGAGAGGTGAGGTTCCCAACGTACTTGAAGGTAGAACCAACATGAAGAGTAAGAGAAAGAGGGTGGAGAGCCACTCTAGAGCTTTTGGCCTGAACCCCTGGAAGGATGGACTCCCACCCTGGGCAGAGAAGGCTGTGAGTGAGAGGAGGAGCGGGGTCCCATGGAACGTGGGTGTCCTATGTTGGGTCCTGTTGAACGAGAAGTGTCCTTAGATGAGGCCTCCACACGGGACACAGGGGCGTGGTGTTTGAGAAAGAGGTCTGGGCCTAAGACCTGCATTTGGGAGGGACGGGAATTCCACGTGTGTGCAATGCCGTGAGACATGGTGAAACCACCAAGGAGGAGGGTCCAAGGACTGAGCCCTGGGCAAGTCAACACTGAGAGGTCTTTGAGAAGGTGGAGATGAGAACCATCCAGAGGAATGGAGTAGAAGGAACTTAGGTGGTGGAGAAACACTGGGGGTACGTAGTGCCCAGGACGCCGAGTGAAGGGAAGGGATTGACCAACCTCGTGGATGCTCTTTCAGGTTAAGTTGGAGGAGGCCTTAGCGTTGGTCCTTGGACTGGGTGATGGAGGCCATTGGTGAGCTGGTAAAGAGCGTTTGTGGGCTGTTGGTGGCAAAAACTGATTGCACTGGGTGTAGGGAGGAGAAGAAGGAGAGGAGTTGAACAGCAAGTGTAGACAGCCCTTCAGGGCTGGTGGTGATTGTCAGGCACAGGGGTATCAAGAAAGGCCTTTGTGCTTGAACATACCACTCTCAGGACGAGGAAAAGTCATATAAACTTGATTTTCTTTTGTTTCTTCCCTAAGTTCTTTATAACATAATTATTCCTCTCTAAATTCTAACCTCCCCTGTGGGAGACCAGCCACACCCCCACCAGCCTGGAGTCTGGATCCTGCACTGATTTCCAGAGCAGCAGTGGTGTCAAGACTGTCCACACCTGTGGACCCTGGGCAGCACGTGGGAATGACTGAGAACTGGGCTGGTCACATCTCCACTGGGACTCGCGCCTTCCCTCTCAATGACCCTCAGGAGGCTTCAGGACCTGCTGGGCACCGTGGGGCACAGGGTCTGTCAGCCTCTCAGCATCCTTATCTCCCCATTTAAACTTACCTGTCCTGCCTGCGGGGCAACACTACTCGTAGCTTCATAGAACAATGAGTCAGAGGGACCTTAGACATCTTCTACTTTCTTCTTTTTATTTAAAAATAAGGAAACCGGCACTCTACAATCCACACACCCGACTGCTCCCTCACAATCCACGCTGCCTAAGGCAGCACCTTAGCCAAGAGGAACACTTTGGGGTGTAAGCTGTCTGTGGTCTTTTCTCTCCCCATCCCCTGCCCCACTGAAATTGATGGGATATTCTTGGATGAAATTATTATTAATTTTGTAAGATGCTAAAAATTCTCCTTTTCAGTTATACCTCCAGTTTCTGCAGATACAGTGATTCGAATGATACAAGAATCTGCTCTGATGCTGAATCTGATGTTAAGTAATGAGTGAAATGAGAAGTCATGAATGAGATATTATGACGACAAAGATATTGATGGGTCATCTCTGTGGAGGTGTGACTATCTTTGTGGCCTCAGATTGATTCTCATAGACTTCAATGTCTGTAAAATGGGTGTACTAGTGTCTGGTCATTTCTCCTTGAATTTTCAGGATCAAATAAAATAGATAAAAGTATTTGAAAAATCCATATTACCATGTAGATGTCAGTTATCTTTCTTAATAGTGATAATAAAAGTTGGCATCCAGTTCATGGTGACAAAGATGGAAGAGAAAACATAGTCAGTATCCTAAAGTTGGATGTGAGGAAGCGCGCACATCTCTGGCTTGGGGTGGGCGGGTGGCAGGTTGGTATGAAATCGTTTTGTCCGATAGATTTGTAGAGTCTTTTCTTTTTACCTACCTGTCTTGCTCATTTGAAAGACCATAGACTTGTGCACAGGAAAGAGATGTAAATGTTGAAGTTGGCGCCCCTCGCCTCGCTGCAGATAAAGACAGACCTGGAGCTGTGTCGTGGGGCTCATCCAAAGCCCCTCATGGCTTCTGTCCCCTAGCAAGCGGTTAGCACCCAAAACAGCATCGTGTACCAGCGGTGCTCTCTCCTTAGCTGTGAAGTAACCAAGCCACAGTCATCCTTCTCTGGGGTTCCAACGTGCCCCCCCATCCCCAAATCCAGGGGGACCACGAAAGCCTCCGGTTGGACCGTCTCCTCTACGGCTAGGAAGAGGGCCCTGGCAGGCTCTGATCTCGTAACCCCAACACCACCAGCCCGCCGGGCGCTCAGAGATTCTCCCCACTTCTCCCTGACTTCTCCCAACTGTCGAGCAGGTGCAGTTAGGTCGAAGTCTTTGATGCTCCTGAAGCGTTAGGACATCTGATTTTGTGCGACAACTTTGAATTATCCTCCTTTTCCATTTGGCTCAGTGACTTTCTAAGGTCACAGAGCTGGTGCCGGCAGCCGGGCTCTGCCTGCAGGTCTGTTCTCATTTCTCAGGAGCGTGACAGCCTGGAGAAGTGGCCAGACGATGCCTCCCCTGTGACTCTGTAACCAGAGAAAGCCTCGAAGCTGAAGCAGGGACACTATCCACACTGAGGAGAAGGGCGCATAGGACCCACACGGCTCGATTTCCACCGGTGGACTCCAACCCCACCGACCCCTGGATCCTGTTCTGCGGACTTGGAGTGTCCACAGCCCGTGCTCCAGTGTCTTTTCCCTGGGCTATAAATTAGGAATGGTCTGCTCTTCTCATCGCATATTTTCCACTTTCCTGGGAACAGCTGGTTTCTGCAGCGTAAGCAAAGCGGCTGGACGATGCCCAGCTCCTTCGTGCAGCCTGTTCTCGTCGGCGGAGCCTCTGGCTGCAGCAGGAGCCTCGGCCTGTCTGTGTCCCAGGCTGCAGAGCAGCCTGCTCTCTGATTTCCACAGCACCCTGGAACCCTAAGTGGAAGCCTCTTACCTCCACTTGTCAGACACCTGAGTCTCTGCCCCTGCCAGGTGGGATATAAGGAAGCTTGAGGGCTGAAGGCCGGCCATCTCAGAATTTCTTCTGGGGGATGTGTGTGTGTGTGTGTGCGTGCGTGTGTGTGTGTGAAAGTGGAGTGACTTTGGCGTTGAGACTGGTCTTTTGTGCTCATGTGCTATTTGTCCCTGTGGGTCCTAAGCAGAGCTTTGTAATCTGGCCTTTACTTCTCTGTTCATTCATTCACCCACGGATGTGTGTTGAATCTCCCCCGAGCTTCAGGCACTGTGCACGTAGAGACGAAAGACACCATCCCTCCCCTCCAGAGCAGCACAGGTTCAGAGGGCAGATGGACCTGTTAGTAATCACAATGCCATGTGACCAGAGTGCAGGAAAGGCCTCCCAAGTGCTGAGGGGCCCAGGGGACAGGGGCTCCCAGCCTGGGAGGGCGATCTGCAGGCTTCTCGGAGGGAGGGAGGCTGAGCTGAAATGGGACAGGAGCAGCTTCTAGCCTGGGTGTGGGTGGGAGGGGAAAGGAGGCCCAGCAGAGGCAGGGAGGCTGCAGGCCAGGGGGACTGCAGGGCCGGGGGAGAGGGTGGGAGTCGGGCCAGGGGAAGAGGGGGGCACTGGGCGGGGGAGGCTTGAGAAGGAGCAGGAACGAGAGCTCAGACCTCAGGAACTTAAGCACAGCGGATGCAGAATTCTATGCCCCTGTGCGCTGAGACCAGGGTCTCAGTTTAGAAGGGTGAAATGCAGAGGGGCTGGGTGGGGTGGGGAGAGGCAGGCCCAGAAGAACCTCCTTGGGGGATGAGGAAAAGTGAGTGGTGGGGAGGAGGCTCATTGCGCTGCACCGGGGACCCGCACCCACCCTGCCACCATCTGGGGGGCTCCCTGTCCCCTGACGTCCCTTCCTGGTTGGCGGCAGCCTCCCTCCTGAGGGGATGTGAGGCCTGTGAACAGGGTCTCCCTTGGTTCCCGAGGAGCCGGCCTCCCTCTCAGACGTGACCTGGCAGTCCCTGAGCGTGTGGTTGGAGACGGGCTTGGACCCAGGTGATGCTCTGGGGATGCGGGAGTGAACACCATCACCCTGGAATTAACAGCACCTTCAACAGAACCGAGTTTTTAATCAGCCCCTCGTCTTTTGAGGACAGATAAAGTGCATAAAGTCAAGATGGCATCAGGGGCTCATGCAAGAAAAAACTTTAGGGAATAAGCCACATCACTGATGACAATGTCTCTCGTCCACCCTAGATTATAAGGCTCTGAGAGGTGGCCCAAGGCTCTGTGCCAAATATCCCGTTATCCCGTTATGAAGGCAGTGAGGGGAGTTAGTTCAGTTGTTCAAGAATTTCCTGCCTACTAAGATCACAACATAAAGCTTTCCTGGTTCACATTAGTTGAAGAGGGAGTCCATCTACTCAGAGACTGCTGGAATCTGAAGACATTCAGAACATCTCGTTTACCCCCTGATTTTGGAGGGCAGGCCTGTGGTGCGTGGAGGGACTTCGTCCATGTCTGAGTGGACGGCACCGTGAGCTCTCGCTCTGCACCTGGGGACCCAGGGTGAGCGCACAGGTGGGCTTCTCATCTTCATGGACTTGCAAGCTCGGGAAGACAGTCACCAATGATACAGTCACACGAATACGTGGATGAAAGCATAGTATTTATGAGACTAGTGGGGCAGCCTGAACAGTCTCTATGAGAGTCCTGCAGTGGGGACAAGACGGCCTGTTGAAGGAATAGCCACGAGGCCAGTGCAGCTGACCCGAGACAGGGCCCAGGATGGGGCTGCAGAGTGTGGTTCCCTCAGACACTGTGCCAAGGATTTCAGACTATTTTCAGAGCAAAGGAAACTAGTAAAGGGAAGTACAGTGGTTGATAGTGTCCCCCAAATTCAAGTCCACCCAGACCTCAGGTAGTGATTTACACTGTACTGGGGTGCCCCTAAATCCAGTGAGAGTGTTCTTATAAGAGGCAGAAAATGACACAGAGACACAGGGAGAAGGAGGCCACCTGAAGACAGAGGCAGAGCCTGGAGTGATGCAGCCACAGGACAAGGGACACCTGGAGCCACCAGGACTGGAAGAGGCAGGGAGGACCCTCCTCTAGAGCCTCTGGAGAGAGTGCAGCCCTGCCCACACCTTGATTGTGGACTTCTGTCCTCCAGAACTGAGAGAGAAGGAATTCCTGTTGTTTTTAGCCACCCTGTTGGTGATCATTTGTTAGAACAGCCACAGGAAATGACATAGGTTGTCAAGAGAAAGTTAAATGGTTTCAAGCAGCAAAGCCAAGGAGATGCAGACCCAGAGCCCGGCTTCACATCCTGTGTCTGTACCGTGTGCTCAGTTACAGGGAGCTCCCTGCGCCCTCGACGGTCCTGCCAGCCCACATCTGCTCTGATTGCTGGTATCCCTCCCACTGAGAAAACGCACGTCTCCCCAGGAAGCAGCTGGGGTCCCAGCAGTGCTTATGCAGGTCTCTGGGCGGCTCTGCTGATCTGGAAAGTTGAGGCAAAAGCATCTCTCGGACCACGTGAATTTAGATTTTCACTATTTACATCAGTCTGTGGTCCTGGGCACATCAAGATTCCTCTCTGTAGGCTGGGTCAGCTATCAGAGAATGTCACATGAGGACAAGAGGATTTCCCTTCTAAGATCCAAGACTGTTCACAATTAATAAGTTCTGATTAGGTTTTAAAGGTTTTTCTCTCTATTAAAATGATTTTAATGTGGTTATCCTTAAGTTAAATAGTTTACTCATAAATAGTTTACTATTTCTAAATAAAATGGTGAAAACTCAAAGCTAGTCATTTGGAGCAAAGTAAGAACATTCGGACCGACTGTCCACTCACTGTCTTCTGTCCTGGACTCTGCTTCCTTGGTCCAGCCCAGGCCACTCCTCGTTTCCACAGCAACCGGGCTCGTGGGCACATCTTCCCGCTTTACCTGCAGCTCAGGCATTTCAAGCTGCACCATTTCTCGGAGCCTCTCTCTCATCTCTGGGCGTTTCTGAGGCACCAAGCTCACAGAGATGTCCTCTTTTCCTTCTTGTTCACGACGGGTGCATGTGCTATGGAGGAAAACCAATATCCACTTTCAGTTTTCTTCTGAGAGCAGCTTACTGACTGCATGACTTTTGGCAAGTCACTTTATCTATTTGAGCTCGCTTTCTCTTCAGTAAAATGGGGAAAATAACACCTTCCTCATGAAGTAGATCAACGTTAGGTGCGGATTTCCTCCTTTCCTTCCATCTTTGAAGATAGACAACTAGTATTTGTAGATTCTTAGGAGACTTTTTGAGACACTGAGCTGACACCCTCCAGCTGAAATGTAAAAGATGAAATGATAAGTCCCAGGACCACAACGTAGATAGTAGTTAGGACTCTGCCACCACAAGTGCTTAGCTCAAGCCAGCAGAGATGAGTGAACTTGGCTCACCAGCCACATGGTGGGAATTTGGGGGTGCACCTGGGCCTCAAAGATGGCGGGAGGGAGACCCTCCAGTGACCTCAGAGCTCCACTCTCTGCTTCTCTCACTGTGGGCTTAAACTCTCAGGGCTTCTCCTGCTCAGCTGAAAATGTGAATCTTGGTGGCATCCAGGGTCCCATCATTTGCTTCAGCCCCAAAGAGACCAGAAGCCTTTGCTGCCAGACCTGTTCCCAGCCCCTGGGGAAAAGTGGTAATTGTGCGGCCAGGGTCAGTGCCACGGCTGGGTCAATCACTTTTGTGTCTGTAAGAATATGGCAGCTTTTATGCTAACCACTGCCTGGAGCCAGAGGGGGAGCTTTTCTCAAAGCAGGAGGGGCTCTTCACAAAGGTGGTGGGGGTGCTGGTCACCCTCAACAAGAGAGGTGGACCAGCAGAAGTGCAGAGGAATCCAGGTTACTCTGTCACAGGTGTGCTTTAAGGTCCATGGCCTTTACAACTCATACACGTTTTAACGACAACAGAGAACAGCTCCTCCACGGGGAAGCTGTCACAACAGTACGCAACCTCTGTCGATCACCCGATGACTAACCATCACTTAGACTTACTCGTTCATTAGATTATTTTACCCTCCATCTTTTTTATTTTTCCATATTTTACCATCTTTATGATGACATCTGTTTCGTGGGCAGCAGCCAGTGAATCTTACAAAACTTAAAGGTATTTCCTCCAGATTTGCCCAAAGTGTCTTCCATGGAAATCTGATTTCCTGGAATTATTACCAAGTGTTACTTTTGCTCAGCTAAACGTTGGTGATCTGAGTTGTCCATAAGCCAGGAGTGGATGTCTTTGCTCCCATCAAGTCTTCCAGAATCTCCCGGCCAGGGCCAGTTGGACCTGTGTGGGGCGCTGTTTCTGTCGGGAGGCCTTGCGTGCAAGTTCTTGGAAGTGTTTCCCATGCTTGGTGGCAGCAAGAGCAGTTCATGCTTAAAATCAATCCTGGAGCTGCTGGTGCTGTTTGCCAATTTCTTTCTAGGTGCATCTGATCAGAGGGAGTTTCCTCCCTTGATAAGTTTCTGGTCAATATTGCTTTCCCAGCCCTGAGGCCTCATCCATCACCAGATGGCAGGAATTTCTGCTCCTGGGCTCCTGGGAACCAAACCAGACGCTGCTTCCCAGCAAAGCAGCCTGTTATCCCGGAGGCTGAGCTTGCACAAACAGTCCCAGCTGGCTTCTTATCCACTGTGTGCAGTGTTCACACGTCCCTAAGTACCCTGGGAGTGCGGTGGAAACACTGATGAGCCAGACGGGGGCCTTGGCTCTGTGGGCCCCTGGCCAGGACCATGCTTTCCTTCTCTGAAGGCGAAGATGACTGGAGACAACATCTGTAACCTTCCCAGCAGCACAGCCAAGCAGACCCCCCGGAAGCATTTCTCCAGCTCAGACCATCCTCCAAGCTTCAGATCCACTGCCCGCCTGAGGTCTCCACCTGGAAACCTGAGAAGCCTGTCCATGGAGAGTGTCCCGATTCTCCTCCTGTGTCCTGTAGCCGCCCCATCTCAGCCAACAGCACCGCCCTCCCTGACCCGCCACCCATGGGTTCCGAGGTTAGGCTTCAATGTGCAATGCTGTAGCAGCAAATGAACCACCAGTGTGACACAGAGGTTACTCCCCAGTCGTGCCACCATCTGACTCACGTCTCGGCTCTCACAGATGATTCTCCCTGCGGGTCTCAGGGCCTGGCTCCTTCCTGATGTGGGGTCACGGTCCACCGTGTTCTCTTCTTCCTGCAAAGGCAGGAGAGAGCTCGAGGAGGGCCATGCTGCCTGGAACGCAGACTTTATTCTGGCCCCCATCCCACTGGCCAACCCCGCTCCCGGGGCCCTGGTGAAAGGGCAAGGCAGCCCCGGAAAGGCCTTTCTTGTGCCTGGGGATGTACCTGGTGTGTGGAACACATGGCCTGGCCTCTGCTAATACCCATCAAGTTCTGCCTGTTTTTCTCCAAACTGCATCTCAAATTGTTTCACTTCTCCCCATTTTCAACAGCCTAGCCCTGTGGTGTCTTACAGGGACCCTCACACCACCTCCTCTGTCCCTCTTGCTCGCTGCCCCTCCTCTCGGGACATATCAGAGAGTGGTTCTTAATGGGGCAACCCCACCCCCAGGGACATTGGCGATGCCTGGACACATTCTTGGTTGTTACAACCAAGGGGTGCAGCTGGCATCCAGTGGGGGGACTGGGGGTGTGCTCAACCTCCTGCACCGCACAGGACGGCCCCCACAGCGTCCGGTCAGAAGGCCAGCGGTGCTGGGCAGACAGCCCCTGGTCCTATTTCCCCTAAAGCCCTCCAGAGACTGACTTCTCATGGCCTGAAGACTCAGCTCAGATCTTTCCCGTGATCCGGAAGCCGCTGCCTTAGCAGGTCCTCACTTCCTGCTCCAACTGTGTGTGACACTGTCCCCCTGCCCCCGTGTGTCCACAAAGCCTCCTCTCACCTCCTCAAGCAGGATGAGCTACTCACTGCGACTCACCCTGGGGGCGGCTGTGGCCTCTGCCTCCGCCTGGAAAGCGGGTCTGGGTGTCCGATTCCTGCGCATCCTGTGTGATCTTCCCCAACCTTCGGATCCAAAGCACCCTCTCTGTCCACTGCACCTTGTCTCCCAGCCCGAAAACGTCCCCCGATTTACTGGTTTACTTGTGTTGCATTGGTGACTGAGTTCGGCTGCCGAATTCCCAGCGAGTGGATTGTTACAACAGAAGACCCAAGTAGGAGTCACTTTAAAAACATGGAAATTTGTTTTCTCTCATAAATCAGGACACTGGAGGTGGGCCGTCTAAGGCCCCACCTCCTGCTCCACCATCCTCGTCTTCATGCTCTCAGGGTGGCCACCTCGGCTCTTGCCATTGTTTATTTGTTCCAAGCAGCAGGGAGAAACAAGGGCCAAGAGCAAGTGGGTGCCTGCCAGTTGGCTTTGTCCTCTTTTTAAGACATTCTGTAGAAATCCCGCCCAAGGACTCCACGTCCACCTCTCTGGCCAGCGCTGTGGCACCATCCAGCCCAGAACAACGTGTGTAGCTGTACCTGAAGGTGTTTGGGAAGCAGGCTGTTTGTCTTCTGTGCCTGGTGTGGCAAGAGGAGCCGTCATGGGGACCAGAGGGCTGTGCCCTTCTGTGGCCACCCCATCAATTTTCCGGTGGCTCTTACCTGGGACTTGCAGGCTCGTCCTCAACCCCCGTCACATACAAGATGCTGGGAGAGGCCAGGAGTGGGGACCGAGGGAAACGGGCGGGCTCGGCTCTCCCTGCCTCGGTTTGCCCACTGTAAGCAGGGAGTAGGGCAGGCGTCCTGGGGCACCTGGGAACAAGCTCTCATGTTCTCGGGAGACGAGCTGGACCCCCTGTGGCTTCAGAGACTTCTGGGCCCTGAGGACACAGGGTGGAAGAGGGGGCCCTATCCAGGACCTTCTCTGGGGGCTGCAGAGAAGAATGTTGGCCCAGATCCCAGACGGGGACCTGCTGGCCACTGAGGTCTTGGGAAGAAGCTGAGGTCCCTTTCTGGGAGATGGGGTTCTGCCTTGACCCAGAGCTGGACTCACCCCGTCTCTTGTGTGGAAATGAAAATTCCCATGAGAAAAGTCCATGTGCACAAGGACACTGGCCTCACTGCCGGGGGGACAAAGGCACCCACGTCCCCAGGTAGCTGACCTGCCTGTGGGGTGAGGCGTCCCCCGCCCCCCAGGAGGAGGCAGGTGCCTTGGTGGGCGTGCTGGCCCCCACGCGGACACCAGCTGCTGGGAGAAACCGCCGGCACCTTCAGAATAACTCAGCAATTCTGCGAGGGTAAGACTTCCACGTCCGGCTTCCCTCTCACCACTTCTGCACCGTGTGGTGTCCAGAGAGGCCTGGAGCCTCAGGGTCCAGGCAGCGCCGGGCCTGCCCGCCATCGGACGCGTGGGAAGCCTGGGCAGGGGCGCGGCCTCCTCTCTCTGCCCAGCTCCTCCTTCACAGAAGCCCTTGTGTTCGCTCTGAACCCTGCTGGCTGTTTGAGGGCTGGCCGGCCGGGGGTGTTGGCTTTCCAGGGAGGAGGGGCAGCCGGAGCCGGGGCGCCCGTGGGGACGCAGCTGTGGCACAGCCAGGCGAAGTGAGGCGTCTGTGGAGAGTGGCAGGGTGGGGGTCGGGGAGACGTGGGCTGGGAAGGTCTCCCTCTCCCGGAACCTGCCAGCGACGATAACTAAACGTGCAGAGTGGAGCCGTCTCAGCGCAGGCCGGGAGGCGAGTGGGGCTCTAACAGTGTCTGGAGTGGGGCGGGGGCTCCCTCAGCTCCTGGAGCATTCAGGCCTCCCCAGCGGCGCCCGGCGCTGCGCCCGCCTGGGTCTGGGGCCAGACGGGGATGGCCTCCCGGTCTCTGCAGCTGCCGGACGGGAGACATCCATTCCCAGGAAATGCTCTGACCCACTGGACAAGTCACGGAGATGCAGGAGCAAGGAGAGGGCGAGACTCAACCCCACGTTCGCAGGGAAGCTGTGGGGACTTCCACTGCCTGCAGGAGGTGACAGCCTCTCTGCACCTGAACGGCTGGCCAGGCACAGTCACATCTCGCCATCATCACGGCACAGCCACATGTCTGGGGATCTTTTTGACCCCAAGCCCAGCAGGCAGAGCTTTCCCCCGGAGCTGTAGTACAGGTGAATTTGGGGGTATGAGGGGTTGATGTGAGAAGCGTTCCCCCAAGAGGTCCTTTGGCCTCTGCTTGAATGCCTCCAGTGACAGGGAGCTCATCCCTCTAGAGTCATTCTGTTCCTTCCGAGGTTGGCTGTAACCACTTGCAAATTTTTTTTTCATATTGATCCAAAATATGTTTCTCTGTAACTTCATCCCTGGGGTCACGTAAGCTTTCATCCGTGAATACACAGAAACACTTTAGGATCTGGACTGTGGCTCTAGATCATGGGTTCCCAGTTACATGCACATTTTCTGAGAAGAAGTCCCATCGCTATAATTGGATTCTGACTGACTCCTTAATCACACAGATCTGGGGCTGCGCGGGAGTACCTTTGAGGACACTGGCCCCGTGTCCCTTCACAGCGGCGGCCGCCTGCCATCTTGTTCCCATGGCAGGCACTCCAGAAGCTGCGATCTCCATTTGGGCCAGGGAACTTTTTGCAGACCAAGTTGCCTTTTATACAATGTTCCCATCTCGTACGAAAATGTGGGGCAGATGCTCTCAGGGAACTATGGTTGGGCCTGGGAAAGGGGTGTGTCGTTGTGTTTAATGGCCAACACAGAAGACAGGAAAGTGAAGAGAAAGGGGGGGGGGAGAGACAAGGAGAGACAGAGACAAAGAAAGAGGGAGAGAAAGAGGGAGAGGGAGAGAGACAGAAAGGGAGAGAGAGAGACAGAGAGAGGGAGAGGGAGGGCCTACCCCCCTGCAAGCTGGGGACTCCCAGAAGCCACATCGGGGGCTACCAGAGCCCCTGTGGGTTGTCGTGCTGGTGCCCCTGGTGTGACTCCGGACGGAATACCAGAGTCCTGGTGATGCATCCTTGCTGTGGGAGCAGCTTCTAGAGTGGAACCAGCCCTCTGGGCAGCGCTGGGGAGTGTCCTGGAAACAGGGAAGGGTTGGCCTGCAGGGTAATGAGAAGGATGCTTGTGTTGCAGGGAAAGGAGGCATGGTCCCTGGGTGTCCAGAGCAGCCCCCTGTGCAGGGATCCTGCTGTCTCCTTCCTTTTGGACTGGGAGAACTGTGCCCACATCAACGCTCTTGTGTCCTGGCTCCCAGCAGCTGTCCCTGGGCTTTCAGGAGGATCAGTTCCATCCACGTTTGACCTTTGTTCATTGTCCTGGGGGGTCAAGGGAGCAGGCAGTGGAGGGACTGAGGCCAGTGCGAGTCACTCTTTGCGAGACCAGCGGGCAGGACGTGGGTGAGGGCAGAGGGGACAGCCCAGAGCTCCAGGACAGCGGTTGCTCCGTGCCTGGACCCAGAGCAGGCTGCAGCCCGGCAGAGTAGGGGGGCGAGGCCTGAGGCAGAATCCGGAAGGAGGAAGCCTCAGTCTCCAGTAAGCCCAGCGCTCCTCCCGCTGCACCGTGCACACAGCCACTGGGATCTGGTGAAGACGTGGATCTGATTCATGAAGTCTGGGATGAGCCTCAGATGCTGCATTTCTAGTTCTCAGCGAGGCAGGAACTCTTCCGATGGGGCGGAATGTGACCTGTGAGGGGCTGGATGTAAGGCACCTGGAGAGGAAGGGGGTGCACTAGATACCTGATACGGGGCACAAGCTCGGAAGGGGGAAGTGGGACCCTCCCTGTCATCGTCACTGTAACCATAATTCTCAATCAGGAGGTAACAGTCCACTCTCCTGGACCACCTTCCAAATGTACCCAGTGTGGCTAAGGGTGTGTCTGGAGTGAAGTGAACAACGTCCCTCTATGTGGGATGGGGGTACTTCTCTGGGTGTTGATTTTTCCTGTGCTGACGCACACACACCTTGCCCACTGAGGAATACGGTTTTGACACCTCCGGTCTTCTTTGGAACAAGGGTGAGATCAACACAAGTGTTTTAAGGCTGTGCACACACAACACAAACCACACTTCAAAGTGGAAGAAGTTGGTCGAATTTGTGTTTGGTATCGTGGAACAGAAAATCAGACACCTGTTGGAGAACTGAGGCCACTGTATTTGTAGTGAATTGAGTGAATGGGTTTGTCTGTACAAACGGTGTAGGATCATGGAAACCTCAGACTGGCAAATACAGAGACGCTTCTCAGAACAGGTTCGTGAGCCCGTGCCTGCAAGTGACCTGCACGAGGGCGGGGACCTGGTTTATCTTCACGAATAAGAGACTCACACGTGCACTGTTTCTCCTGCCGTGTTGGGATTTTTTTCTCTTGGTTCTTTCTCTGCCTTCTCTCCTTGACTGCGAACATTCTTCCAGGCTCTGTCTACTTCCATTCCAGCCAACTGTGTTTGCCCAACTCAGATGGCAGGGTGACCACTGGCTGGGGCAGTGGGCATTTCACACTGGTGGTGCCACGTCTAAGGTTTCCTGGGTTCACCGGGCTCGGCTGTGTTCTGCTCTTGCACACGTGAGGAGGGAACTGGAACTCTGGTTTCTAACAAAGCAGGGAGAGCTGAGTTCTCACTAAAAGATGTCGCTGGAAGACGGCACCAATTTTTATAGCTATGTTCCAGCTGCCAGACCTGGGAAGGACAATTTTATCACAAAAAATAT
Source organism: Tapirus indicus (assembly GCA_031878705.1). Taxonomy (NCBI): domain Eukaryota; kingdom Metazoa; phylum Chordata; class Mammalia; order Perissodactyla; family Tapiridae; genus Tapirus; species Tapirus indicus. The sequence continues at coordinate 1,401,973 of CM062923.1, read as the reverse complement.
AGAGTAAAATGATGTTTCCTGGGCTCCTTGGGTTAACCCATGGAGAGTCCTCCAGGGCGTGAAATTTCTAACCTCCTGGTCCATGTTGTCTTGGGATGAGAGAAAGTCCACAGAAACAAGCTATGTTATTTGTTAGGAAGTCATCTCTGGTCTCCAGCATTTTGTAAACAGGAGAAAAAAAACATAAATACCAACTGCAAGAGGAGACCAGATCCTGCAGGATGGAGCAGCCGAGGGCATTGCTGTGACCTTTCCCAGGGAGAGTTAGAGGCCAGTGCCTGGGACTCTCTTTGTAATGATGTGGATTTGGGGTTATGGCTTTTCCTGGCTTAGAGGGTTTGGAGGAGGAGATAGCTGAGGGCTGTTCCCTTTGAAAATTGGGGAGCTATCCTAACCCCCAGCCAGGAATCCAACCACAGGGGACTTGGTGGGGCAGCTTTTTTAAGAAGGAGAAGGAAGGAGGGAGAGAGGGAAGCAAGTTGGGTATGGGAAGCATGATTCTGTGGTCTACTGAGTTCATGGAGAGGCAGCTGCACGTGTAAACACGGGGATTTGAAACGACTCTCGGTCACCCACCCGCTGTTTATCGGCTGGCTGTGGACGGCCTCCTCAATCAGCGTGCCGCGCTTAGAAACAGAATCCGCAGCTGAGGCAGCACGTCCTTCCCGGGGGCACACAGGACCCCAAGGAAACGCCCAAGGGGCCTGAGATTCAAGTATGCAGAAAGACCATGGGCATCACTGAAAATTCTGGGGGCGGACGGTCGTCACAAGCAACGAGAGAAAACAATGGACCTCGGCTCCCCCTGTTTGTTCTCTTCCCGCCCGACGACTTGACTCCTGGTGGAGAGAGAGCTCTTGTGCTTTTGTCAGAAGCTCCCTCCTCTGTAAAGAAGAAAATATTTTCAGGGCTGACGCTCCAGAGCAAAAGGGCTTTGGGTAAACTTTCTATTGAAGTCTAACCCAGAGCAAAGTGCACAAACCTCAGCTTCTGTTCGCTGGCCTTCCACAGCACTAAGGCAGTGGGCTAGCTTTAGCACATAACACGCCACCACTCCAGTCCGGAGAGAACCCTGGTGGTGTCCCGGGGGCCTCTCACGCCCCGCCTCTCCCATCAAGCGACGGCTACTTTGACATTTGTTACCACAGTTAGTTTGCCTAGTTTTGAACTTTATACAAATAAAACCATACAGTAGGTACATTTCTGTCTGTTGTCTGTCACTTAGTATCACGTCTGTGATTCATTTGCACAGTTTGTGTATCAGCAGTTCATTCCTTGCTGTTGTTTCATGGTATTTTCTACCGAATGTGCCACAGTTTATCTAGCTACTCCGGTGCCGATGGATTCTCTTGAGTTTGGGGCTCTTGTGAACAGTGTGGACGTGGACAGGGCTTTGGTGCAGATGTAAGTGCATTTCAGCTGGGTGTACACTTAGAAGCGGTCTTGCTGGGTCTCACAGAGGATGCGCACGTTCAGCTTTACCAGAAACTGCCAGAAGGTTTTCCAAACTGGTTTCACCACTATACATCCCACCAGCAACAATGAGAGTTCCAGTTGCTCCAGGTCGTTTCCATCACTTGATCTGGCAGCTGTAGAATGCAGCCATTCTGGGGTGTGCGGGGCCTTCCACGGCGGCTGTAACTGCCCCCGCTTGGCCGTAGGGAGGTTGAGCGGCTTTGGCCATACGTACCGGTCGTTTGAATGGCCTCTTTTGAAGACTTGCCAAGTCTCTCTTCATTCAAAGTAATAGGTTTCTGTCACTGGATACAAGTCCTTTTTCAGATCTGTGTATCACAAATAGCTTCTCTCACTTCGCACCTTTTCTTCTTTTTTTTTTGGTGAGGAAGACCAGCCCTGAGCTAACATCCGTTGCCAATCCTCCTCTTTCTGCTGAGGAAGACTGGCCCTGGGCTAACATCTGTGCCCATCTTCCTCTACTTTATATGGGACGCCGCCACAGCATGGCTGACAGGCAGTGTGTCAGCGGGCGCCGGGATCCGAACCTGCGAACCCCGGGCTGCCAAGCGCGAACCAAACCGCTGCGCCACCGGGCGGCCCGGCACCTTTTCTTCTCTTAATAGTATCTATTTCTCTTAATTTTAATCAAGTCCTACTTATCAATCTTTCCTTTTGTGGGCTTCTTGCATCCTGTTTAAGAAATCTTAAGAAACATTAAGATATTCTTTGTAATCTTCTAGAAACTTAATAATTTTCCCTTTCATATTTAGTCCTAGAATATATTTGGAAATGATTTTTGAATAGAAACATCATAGGAATCAAGGTCCATGCTTTTTCTCGCATATTCAGCTGACCTAACGGCGTACACTGAGACCACCCCTCCCCCCACCCCGTGTGGTCACCTTTGTCGAATCGGACGACTGTGCCTGTTTCTGGGTTTGTTCTGTGCTCCGTTTGTGCACCCCGCACCCACACCACACTGGTGTAACTGCTCTGGGTGTGTCAGGATCGTCCTGATACCTGGGAGGGTACGTGCGTCAGCCGTGTTCCTCTTCTTCAAGGCTGTCCTCACGGCTCTGGGTCCTGTGTCCTCCCACGCGGGTTTTAGTATCAGCTTGTCTCCACCAAAGGAAAACCAGTCTGCAGGGGTTTGGGTTGCTATTGCATTGAATCTCTAATTCGACTTGGATTCATTTGACATTTTAAACGACACTTAATCCTCCCACTCACAAGTGTGAAATATTCTTACATTTATTTATGACTTCTTTAACAGGTGTCAGTAATGTTTTGTAGCCTTTTCTAAAGGTTTTGCACATTTTTGTTAGACTTATTTCTTGTTATTGCTGCTTTAAGCTATTGTAAGTGCTATTAAAAAAAATTTTACTCTCTAGTTATATGTTGTTTGTATATAGAAATGCAATTGAATTTTGAATATTGACCTTGTATCCAACAATCTTGACAAATTCAGTTATTATTCCCAATAGCTTTTAAGAAATATTCTTTTAGGTTTTCTAAATATACAATCTTTTTTTTTTTTTTGTAAATAATGACAGTTTTATTTGTTTCTTTCCAACCCTCCCCGGCATTGGGCGCCCTGCTTAGCGGCCTGGCAGGTCTCACCTGAACAGTGATTTGCAGGTGGTAAGTCTCCCGTCCTCACTTCCATATAGTTGGTGCTCAATAATAATTCTCTTTTGAGTATTTTTGAATCTAAATATTAAAGTACACTTGGGGTTATTTTTCCACCTTCTTATTAGCCTTTCAAAAATATTTTCTTGGGGCTGGCCCGGTGGCATGGTGGTTAAGTTCGTGCACTCCGCTTCAGGGGCCTGGGGTTCGCAGGTTCGGATCCTGGGTGTGGATCTACATGCTGCTTATCAAGCCGTGCTGTGGTGGCGTCCCATATAAAGTAGAGGAAGATGGGCATGGATGTTAGCCCAGGGCCAATCTTCCTCAGCAAAAAGAGGAGGATTGGCAACAGACGTTAGCTCAGGGTTAATCTTCCTCACACAAACAAAAAATATATGTTTTCTTTGTAGTGTGTAATTACGTCAAATTATCCACTCGAGCAATTTCATAGTTCTAAGTGTCATGAGTGTACAAATAACAACTCATCATTTCTAGTGCTGAACTTATAAATCTGGACTATACGCAGGGTTTCCATTGTGTTAATAATAACTCTTTGTAATTCCAGTGTTTGGTTTGAGGGCCTGCTTCACTTCACAGTTGGTGATGTTCTTATATGGTGAAGCGTCCTGAGCTTATTAATCACACTTTTGTGCAGGAAGGCCCCAACCTACTTTGTTTAACCCCTTCCAGAGTACACCGGGTCAGGAAAGGGGGTGAAGTTGAGAGAATGAGGTGTGAACTAATGTCCCGAGCAAAGACTCTGCCCGGCCCCATGCCAGGAGACGTGACACATTATCTCCTTTAATCTGGTCTGGCAGTCCACCCCACTCACTTCAGTGGCTGACTCCATCTTGAAATGCTGAGTATTTCACTTTCCTGATCTCAGAGCTCGGATAGAGATGTGGAAAGGCAGTGGTCTTGGGTCGACCTGGGAGAGAGGGTGGGGCTGGCATTCAGCTGGGGCCTTGGCAGGGGTCCTCACCCGACGTTTTTGGTTTTGTTGTTTGGTTTGGTTTTTACTTCTTGGCCTTGTTAAGGCAGAGCAGCAGTCTGAGTCACTGTGGGGGGCCAAACAAGGACATCTAGCAGTGTACAAAGTGTGTACCGTCCTCAGGAGATCCTAAGAATTCAGGGAATAATTTACCAAGTGGTCTATTTCCCAGGGAGGAGATCATTTGGGGCTGGGCATGGCCCTGGGTGGGTGGAGGAGTGACTTCTCTCCAGGGGGTGACATTCTTTGCGTCTGAATTGCCTGAAGCGTTGTTTCCTTCTCCTCCTCATCCCTGCAAGTGCAATTATGAAATAACCGTCAGGAAAGCATGAGCAGCACGCTCTGCAGCAACTCGGGACAGGACCTGCATCATCTGCAGGACTCGAGTCTCTGAAGGGACACTGACAGTAGGAAGACTGAAGGTGAAGACCCCTCTAAGCCACTGGGAGCAGGCCACAGTCACGATGCCAGCTAGAACTCACCAGACCATCAGCAGAATAAGCTGAACTTCTTATCAATTCAGGCCAAGCGTTAGAGAAACACTGACCACATCTCCTGGAGATAATGAAGTAATAATTGACATTCCTGCCCCAGCCACTCCCGGAACTGGAACGAGTTGGCATGATGAGCCACGGGGACAGCTCCACGGCTGTGCTCTGTTGAAGTGGGTGTACATTGTGACGTTGTGTCTGTCACTGTGAGGTTGTGTGTACATAGAGCACCTTCTTTTGGTGACGTCACCACCTCCTGTGGTCACACGGACTCGCTGAACGCCGCGGGCGCCAGGCCTCGGCTGGAGGAGCAGACACCGCGGCCCTCCCAGCGCCACGTCCTGCAGCGGAGCCGCGCGAGCGCAGGTGGCGACGCTCCAGGTTGGCCCCGTGAGGTTTGCGTCCCGTCGCGGCAGGTCCCGCAGGCAGCAGGGCGGTCTCCCTCAGGGTGCGGCGGCGGAGCAGGAACAGGTGTCCCCCGCGTGGGGTGCTCCCGGCAGCCTCAGCCCCGACCCCCGCCCGCCCGCACCTAGCGGGGCGCTTCCTCTCCTCCCGTCTATTTTACCCCCGAGTCTCACCGATCCCGCAGTTCTGGGTCACAAGACTCCTCCGAAACTGCTCATGAAGGGCCCCACCCCCGTTGTCTTAAGAAGGCCACACCCGGCCAGCCTCCCCCGGCTTGCGCCCTCCCCTTCCGACCTGTCTCAGGCACCCTGAGAGCCAGCCTTAGGGAACCGGCTTCCTTCCTCTGCGGTCTTGAATTCTCCCGTGTTTTCACCTCCGCTCACGCGGCTTCTCTCACCTGGAACCCGCTTCTGTACACGCGCCCCCACCTGGTCCGCCGCCCGCCCCTCTGCGGGCGGGCCCTGCACCCGCGGTCCCCGACTGCTCCCTGCGCCCGGCCCTCCCTGCGCGCGCGTGGAGCCAGGAGTCTTCCTGCCAGAGCGGGCAGTCCTCCCTCTGAACTCAGGCTCCCTCCTCGTTCTTCCATGGCGGCCCACCTCTCGTTTCATGCTTATTTGTATCTCATCTTCCTCGCCAGAGCTTTCCAGGGCTTGTCTATTCAGAGTCCTGTTGGTGTCCCCCACGTCTTCACACCTAACGGAAAATCTCATGGCTAAAAATTACAATTTATTTCTTTCAATTCGAATTTATGAGTCAGTATTTTTATTTCTAGTGCTTGGCTGGGTGAGTAAATAATGACGAGATAACTTTCTCAAGGCCTCAAAAATAAAGAGCATTGTGCTGGAATTCTGCTGACTAGATGATACAAATATGTCAGACTGTGGATTCTGCCCTCGGTTGTGACTCTGGGCAGCCAGGGTCAGCCCTGCTCCTTCTCTCACGGCCCAGAGACCTCAGCGCTGCACCTGCCCGGTGCCTGCTGTGGTACCTCAGGGCACACTGACCCAACACTGTGGAAAACCCACACCATGCATGATCCACGTGCCACCGTGCTGTTTCCACTCTGAAACTGCACAACGGGAAAGGGACAGGAGATGATTAGGTAGGGCTGGAAGACAACGATTCAAACTGACACAACTTAATCAGCACAGTTGCAAAGGTATCTGCTTTCTGGGAAATGAAATATGTAAAGCGCAGAGTTTTCATTCTGTTCCAGGGATGGGACTCCCCCGGTTGCTAAGTCACCCCATAACTGGGGACGATAGATTCCCACTGTGGCCTTCCCTCCTCAGCACCCCTCAATGACTCCGCATCACTGGCATGGAGGGACTTGGGTTTCCTGTCCTCTGCATCCTGTGCGATTGCAGATGACTCCCTGAGGGCTGGTCATGAGGGGTCTGAGGGGCCTCCTGGACACGCAGGGGCAGTTCCCCATGCCTGATTCTGCAGCCACCCTGGGGCCTGGACACAGGGGTGCACACTGCCCTCTCTGTCCTCTAGGGTGGTGCCTACTCTTCACTACAGTGGTCAGTGCACTGGTATTGTGGTTGGCTTTAGATGTTGTAGAGGTTGTTTTCCTGGTGGTGTGGTTGGTTTACTGGTATAGAGCTTGATTTACTGATATTGTGGTTGGTGTAGTGGTTGGTTTACTGATATTGTGGTTGGTTTACTGGTGTAGAGGTTGGTTTACTGGTATTGTGGTTGGTTTACTGGTATAGAGCTTGATTTACTGATATTGTGGTTGGTTTACTGGTGTAGTGGTTGATTTGCTGGCATAGTGAGGAACCCACATACCCCTTTCTGGCTGTCACTGCTGATGCCCATTTCTGTGGCATTTGTTGTCTGTATACTTGTTTCACCCAGTGTTGGTGACAATAGTGCATAAATTTTCATGGCAAAATTTTCCACTTTTTCTTTCCCACCTCCTGTCTCAAAAAACAAAACCCAAAACTTATTAAGCATCTCTAAGGCACCAGTCACTGTTCATGAAATCTCATTTATTTAAATTTTATTACATCATCCTGTTCTTAGGGAGGCAAAATATAATCCCACAACACAGAGATAACCTTGGAATGGGTTTAGTGTCTCTCCTTCCAGAGAGATCCCAGAAATATCTCCATGTCATATGTTTCCATTGGTGAGTTTCTGTTTCTGTGTACTGAGGGCTGCCTTACATTCAAAGAAATGCCCTAAACCTGCTTCCCCCCACAAGCGCTGAGTAATAAATAATATGGGTGTCTCTGCTCTGCATTTGTTTCTCTAGCCCTTCGCACCCCAGGTGGGCTGAGATTTTCTGGAGGTTTAGAGTTCTTTACTTTAAAAAATTTTTTAGATATTATTTATTTCTATTTTGAGAATCATCTACAATATTTGCATTATTTTAATCATATTTATCACACTTTAAATCATATTTATTAGAAAATTGAGCCTTGATTTTGGGCAAAAGTGGTTTACTGCTAATTCTCAGCCCTTTTACCTCTTGGCTTCTCTAATCTTGAATTCGGTATTTTGATTCACCTAAAACACGTTTCGGTATTTTATTTTCCTGGAAGTGTATGTTGGTTATGCACATTTTGAGGATGTCATTTAAATTATCTTCACACCAAATGATAAAAAGTCTAGTGTAAAATTTTGCATCATAGCATTTTTCCTCTAAAACTTTAGGGACATCGTAAGTTGCTTCCGGCATTTAGGGAGCAGGAGGTGAAGGGGACAGATTGCTTTCTTGCTTTAGGTAACCTGTGCTCTGTCATTTGCCTATCATGGGCTCTTCCATGATTCTGGAATCTTTTTTTTGAGGAAGATTGGCCCTGAGCTAATGTCTGTTGTTAATCTTCCTCCTTTTTTCCTTTTTTTCTCTCCAGAGCCCCAGTAGATAGTTGCATGTCATAGTTGTACATCCTTCTAGTTGCTCTATGTGGGACACTGCCTCAGCATGGCTTGATGAGCAGTGAGTAGGTCCGCACCCAGGATCCGAACCAGCAAACCCCGGAACACCCAAACAGAGCACGTGAACTTAACTGCTACGCCACCAGACCAACCCCCATGGAATCTTGAAATTAAAAATGTCACCTGGGACATGTCTAATTTTTGTTTCATTAGTTCTGCTGGTACACAGTGAGCATCTCAACCTGGAAAATCACGTCTTTCTTGGTTCAGTTTTGCCTCAGTTGATCAGAATTCTGACCGACCATGCTGTTCTTCTGGGTGGAGTCCAATCCCTGCTCTCCACCCCCATGCCCATGGATTTGCTCTTCTTTCTTCCATTGCCCTCTACATTCTACAGTCTTTTCAAGTTTGTCTTCCACTGTCAATCCTACTTTTTATGATCTTTCTTCCATTTTAAGTTCCTTGTGTTTTCTCACAGCAAATCCACAGTATATGCCTTTCATTCCTGTTTGGGACATGTTTCTAGCACAGGCTTGCTGGGATTATATTTGTTCTCTTTTTCAAAATTTCCAAAAATCAGTGCCAATTGTTCGTTTCTCAGTATTAATTCCATATGCACAAAGTTCATAAAATTAAATCGAGTTTTCTGGGTCTTGTCAGTAAAACCTCTAGGAGTGAACAACGAAAAGAACTTTGAAAATGTGTCATTAGCGTAGCTGCGTGTACCTCCAGGGAGGATGGCTGCGTGCTTTTGAGAAGGACAAGTGAGGGTCACACGGAGGATTAGATTAGAAGGCCCCTGGTTCACCTGCTCAGATTATTTGAGTTTCGAAAGTGGACATTCCTTTTTCTTTTAGCTGATTAGTCACAGTGTCCTTGTCTGTCTGACCCCATGTTTCCTGAGCCCTCGCCCTGGAAGTCCCACATTTGGGGTCCCCCCCACAGTGTGTGGTGAGGCTGGAGTACTTTTCTCAACAAAGGGCCACACTTCCTGTGTCTCCTGCAGCTCTAAGCAGAGCATCACCTCTTCCCTGTGATTGGAGGGAGATTCTGTGCTGGTCAAGTGGACAGACTCTGGGCCACATCACACCCCAGCTTCACGGCAGGGCAGAGACCAATGTGGTCGGTTTTGGTTATTCCTGGTTCTCGTGTTCTGTGAGGTCGCTGTGGACGCTGAACCACTGCTCCTGGGGGAAGTTTCCTGTGAGATGGGGTCACATTTTCATCAAGAGATTCATACACAGCCTGTTGTGTGTGCCTTCCTGTATAGAGATACCTTATTTAGTGTGTCGATTCATTAACCTTGAGCTCCTAGCCAACAGCGCCTGAAGGAAGCTTGCGTAACGCACGGATTTGCTCTGTGAGGCCGTCACAGCCTTCCAGCACTCAGAACACCAGCAGCACCTCAGCTCTGTGCTGGGGGCCGTTTCAGAGAAAATCACCACCAAAAGCACAAAATTATAAAAACATGGCACCAGTAGACCGTGAAAAAGGCCCTTGTTTCCAGGATGGGGCGAAACGGGAAGGCAGAGTCGCCTTGCTCCACCTCAGCTGCGGACGCGCGTGGTGGGCCACGCACATGCCTTGCTGCCCCTGGCGTGCCCACCAATGACATTCACGGTGCTGTGAATCTTGAGTTGGGTTACAAGTCAATTTTAGCAAATAGGCAAAATCACAAATATGGGGCCTGTCAACAGTGAGGATCAGGAGGTCCTGGACGCACGCGGGGCGTGTGGGTGGCAGTTCTGGTCCAGGCTGAGGGCTTCTCCTGTCTGGTGTCTGGGGAGGCGAGGGTTGTGCGTGGCTTTTTAGGAGTCGTTTTCCAGCACTTGTGCTTCGTTTGAGTGGTAGCCTCAGTCTTGGGGCTTCAGAAGCTCTGACCCCGTCTCATTGACTCACGGCTGGCCTGGCCTGGCCTGGGCCGGTGGTGTGCTTCAGCGGACAGGACACTTCACACAGGGTGTGCACGTGCTCCCTGCCATCTGTGGGGAACAGATGGCACTGGAGCATCCATGGGGGACACGCTGGTCCAGAAGGCTTTTCCTGAAATCCGAGAGCCGACTTCCCAGGGGAAGTGACCCAGCGTTTCCCATTTTCCTCCAGAGGCGCCAGACGTGCTGGTGAGGCCTTGCTGTGCCCCGGCGACCTCAACCATGACAGCTTCCTAAACACGCCGAGACGAGCACCCGCCTCCCAGCTCCTCTGCTCGGTGTTCCGGCAAGAGATGCACATACTTTGGCTGGAAAAGCTGAAAACCAGTCACAGCCCGGGGCGCATGTGGAAGTACCCCCCTCAGGGAAGCCACAACTGTGAGAGGATTGCTCTCACTCCCACCTCGTCCGGAGCATTTTCCATCGGAAACTGTTTTTCCACTTTGGGGGTTGGGGAAAGTGGCTTTAAACGCTGCCAACAAAAATATTTCACATGGCAGTTTGAGACAACTCTGTTTTCTCAGGAAGGATTTTACAGCACAGGCCCGCTTTTAGAGAGGGTTTTTCAGTATCGGAGGCTTTTGTGATACTAAGAAATGGGAAGTTGTCATGTCCCCCCGTGGTGGGTCCACCTGCAGTCAGCGCAGCCACGCAGAGCCCAGTGTCACTGTTGTTACTGTCCCTGCAGTCCCGCGGGGAACCCGAGGGCATCCAGGCAGAGGGCGGGGGCGCCGTGGGCAGCCCCACCCGGGACGTCTCGGGGCTCAGCTAGAAGCGGCCAGTGGTCAGATGGGTGCTCGGGGCAGGCCTGCTCCCAACTGTCCTTCAGTAAGGCACAGGTGAGGGACTTTGCTCTGTCCCTCCACCTTCCAAATATATTCTGGGGACCACCGTCCGGCTCCAGACAGCAGCAGCCCCCACCCGCTCTCTGTCCTGCCGCCCCGCCTCCTAATAGCAGCCAGAAAGCTCCCATAAAGACATCAGTCGGATTTCTCTGCCTTCCTTCTTGGAACCTTCCAGAGGCTTCTGAACCGTTTGGGAAGAAATGCCAAGTTCTCCCTGTAGAAATAACTTTTTAGCCCCAACATGGAGGCGCTGCTGCCCGGGTGCCATGCCAGCACACCGAAACTTGGGTACCATTCGTGTCCTTGTAAAAGCCCCACTTGACCAGAAACTCGGGCTGTCCCATCAGCCCACCCCCAAACGCCAGTTCTGGGCCTTCTTCCCCAGACAAGGTGGGCTCTGCCCCAGCCCATCAGGTATTTCCTGCTCGGCTCTTCCTTGTTCTTGATTCTTTATCCCATAAAAGCTCCCTGCCTTCTGCCCGACTTTGCAGTTCCCCTAAAAGAGACTGTCCATTTCACGAAGTGGTAAATAAAGGTTGTTTGTGTCATTTGGTGCAGCGGTTTAGTTTGTGCTTGGCACCCCGGGGTTTGCGAGTTCGGATCCTGGGTGCCCGTGGACGCACTGCCCGTCAGCCACGCCGTGGCGGTGTCCCATATAAAGTAGAGGAAGATGGGCACGGATGTTAGCCCAGGGCCGGTCTTCCTCAGCAAAAAGAGGAGGATTGGCAACAGATGTTAGCTCAGGGCTGGTCTTCCTCACACAAAAAAATAAATAAAATAAATTAATTGATCAAAAAAATAAAATGTCTTCTTTGATCATTTTTTAACATCCCCAAAGCTGGTCATCCACCTGGGGGCTTGGCGGCTCCTGGTTCCCATCACCAGTGCTCTTTCCTCAGGTGCTGGTGAACGGGGTCCGCCAGTGCCAGGGACACCTGGATGGAAGCAGCTCCCGAGGTCCCTGGGGTGTGTGGAGGGTCATTACCAACCAGCAACCACGCTGGACTCCCAGCCTGCGCCCTTGGGCCCTCCGCCTCCTCCTGAGGCCCCAGACACAACCAGAACAACTGGGTCAGGCCTCCCCACCGAAGGCCGGCCTGGGGCCCCGCGGGCGACTTGAGGACACCCGAGTTGGGATCAGCTTGAGGGAGGTGTTCTGAGACTTCCACCAACCCCTGCATGCTTGGGTTCCTCATGGAGTATAATTTTCCTCGTAAAATTCAACAACACACAACTGGAAAATTCAAGTGACCCATTCAAACCCACGAGGGTTCTGTAAAATGAGACTAAAGTCATTTATTCATTTATAAAGCTCTAAGAACTAATTCCAGCCAGAGCACATGATAAAACCTTTTCACAAATTGCTTCTCCTTCCTGTCACAGATACCAGCTGTCTCCAAACTCAACATTCCACCCTCATACTTATCCAAAACCTTTGTTTTCTGGCTACAAATCATTGCTGACTTAGCACCTTCACTTTCCCTTAATTTCTATGGTCAGTACTAGCAATTGATGTTTTTTTAAGGAACTTTTTTTCACAAATAATAACTTTTTTTCCCCTAATGATCAACTACTCAAAGGCACATTGATTTAAATTTGTGCCTCAGCAGGATGACAAGTTGAAGGTTCCCATCCAGTACTAGAAAGGGCTGATGTTCGGTTGGTGAAGGCTCCCCGGTCAGAGAAAGGTTAACTGTGGACGTGGGGCCTGTGCTCACACAGGGCAGGTGGGGGCTAGATGGTGGGGGAGAGAAGGGCATTCAGGCTGGAGGGTGGGGTCCCGCCAAGGTACATGTCTGAGAGGGGATTACTGTTTGGGATTTGAGTGCCGGGAAAGGTGGTCCATGTGAGGTCTGGGTGGGGAAGTGACTTGAGGACAAACACTCACACACAAGGACCAGGACTGCTGAAAGGCCATGCGCCAAGGAGCCTCCTGCTCACACGGAGAAGGACTTGCATGTCCTCAGGTGGAACTCAGAACATCCTGTCTTGTCTTGGAGAGGCTCAACTTTCTCTCTGACCACGTTGAGAGACACTGGGAATGTGCAGTGGACTCCAGTCCCGTGGCTCTGACCCAGCATTTGACACTCACCTCTGGGCTGGGCCGGGTGGAGAAGCTTCAGCTGGACGGAAGCTGCCCTCTGGAGAGCACCATCGTCCCAGCTGTGCATCCGGCACCCTGGGACCCACCTTGCTGTCCAGGAGGGCAGCCTGTGGAGAGCCAGTCCAGCTGCGTCCTGAGAGTGAGAGCCAGCTCGGATCAAAGCATGCTGGCTTCCTGGCATGCCCCAAAATGAGTTCCAGAAACTGGAAGGAACCGATTTCCCTAGGTCTATGGAAAAATCTCGCAGAGTGTTCTCCACCCTCTAAGAAAATAGATTTCTCAGTTCATGTTTTCGTTTGATCAGCAGGGCCAATGTTTTAGGAGGGTTTCTTGTTACCCACCACACAAGCGAACGGTGCCTCTAGGGTGATGGCAGCCACTCTGCTAGTTAATACTCGCTGAGCCCCCGTCCATCGCACCGGGTCATTCTCCACGCACACCGTTCTGACCTCACAGCAACCCTGCAGCTTGAGATTATCGTCTGGGTTTGGCAGATGACCAAGTCACACTCAGAAAAGCAAAGCATCCTGCCAAGGTCAGGAAACCAGGAGGTGGCAGCCCCAAGAAGTGATGTGCTGGTGGAGGTCAACAACTGGCTCTCGCGGTGGGTGTGGGGTGGCTCCCGACCTGCAACGTTTGCTGATTTCAACCTGACATCAACGAGCTCCCAAATTCCCTGGAAGTTGAAGAGTCGTAGGAGCCAGTCCCTCAGCCCTGTGGGATCAGACCCCGAAAGTGAGAGCATGGCCTTCCAGGGTCCCAGGCCCAGCCCTCAGGGGCTCCCAGCTGAGGCCCAGACATTGCGGAGCAAAGACCCTGCCCCCTGACGATTCTAACCCAAGGAACTCAAGGACACATAGTGGACAGTCTGTGCCACAAACATGGAATCTGAAGTCAATGTGGTCTCACCTGGGTGAGTGGCCTGGGTGGTTGGGAAAGGACGGGAGTGGGGAGCCAAGGGGAGGAGTAATTGGGAAGAGACGGGCCTCCAGCCGGAATGCCAGCTTCCTATGAGAGCTCGAGCGAGCGCCCAGCAGACTATCTGAAGGAGCAACAGCACTAATGTGAACACGTGTGGAGCTCTCTCAGGCCCAGGCGCTTTCTGCTCTATTCCAACAGCAAATCTCAGCATCGTCGCGACCATGCCTGATACAGGACTCCGGGGGTGCACATCCGGGGACCCCCGTCCTGGAGAGCTGACAGTCTGGAGAAGACGGAGAGCAGGTCAGCGAACACCCAATGTGTGACGTTGGATCAGTGCTTTGAGAAACACAAACAAAGACTTTTCAGGAAATGGAGAGGAAACAACCATGTGGGAGATCCAGAGAAGAAAAGGGGACAATTGACCTGATTCTTAAAGGATGGACAGGAGTCCTCCAGGGAAGGAAGGGGAGGAGGCCACTCCAGTCAGAAGGGATAGTAAGACACCCGCGTCACACGGTGTCGTGGGCACGATGGTGGTCGTCCGGTGGCTGCCGTAGTGCTGCGTGGTAGGTACCTCGGAGCACATGTTTCTGCCCTCCACCTGATGAGATGCTCTTTTTCCTCCTGACAGCAGTGCAGCCCGGAACCTTCCCACGGCTCCGGGTAGGACAGCAAACCTGGGGCTCGAGGGAATGTACTCAGGAGCCACGGCTGTGGACCAGTTATTAACCGGGATCTCAGATGAGCCCAGAGTGACGGGGAGCAGTGCGCAGGGCTCTTTTTGCAGGAGAGCAATCTCCTGAGCAGAGACCAGCTTCAGGGAGGGTGTCACCCCCTCAGAAGAAGATCAGCCAAGCCTGAGTGGCTCGTCATCCTGCCCTGGCAAGGAGAACCCCCAGTGACAAGTGTCTCCAACTGATGGCTAAGGATGCCCCAGCCCTCAGGGTTGATGTTACGGCCCCAGCCTGAGATCAGTGGTTTGCAGTGTCTCGGTGGCTTGACTGAACCACGCGTTGAGTGGAGCCCTCGTTTTGTGGTGTCACATGGGAGATCCCCAGTGCACACTCCTGGTCTCAGTAAATCTGCACGCAGGGCCGCTCTATATCGGCCCATTTACTCCCCAGAGTGGGCAGGCCTCACAGTTCATCGCAGGACCTTCCAGAATGGGGCAAAGTGTTAAGAGCAGAGGCCTGACTGGGCTTTGTGTTCTGTCTTCACCACCTTCAGCTCTACGGTTTTGGGAAAATGACTTAATCTCCCTCTGTGAAGTGGGGATGAAAGAGCTCCTGCCTATTTTTATACTTATTTGTCGTTCTAAGAATGAAATGACTTAACACGTGCAAAGCATCAAGACAGTGCTTGGGACACAGCACATCCCATGAACACTCGCCATTGTTGTTGTTGTCATCATTACTGTATGATTTCTCAGAGGCAGTACGTGAGGAGACAGAGCAAGAGGGAGGGAGGGAGGTTGGTGGGGTCATTGTAAGAGGCTGACATCTCCCCTTGGTGTCCTGTGGGCATCTTGGGTTGGAGGGTCAGTGAGGAGAAAGCCGGCCCCCATCTCCACTCCCAAGGGAGCCCTGAGCACACTGCCTGAGGACCCCCGGGGTTCAAGGCTCCTCTGGGGCACAAGAGCCCCAAATATCAACTGTCCGAAAACAGCACAAAGGACTTCAAGCCGAGCACTGTCTCTGTGTCAGTGAGTCCAAAGCACACTCTCAATGGCCAGTCCTCCTCCTTGACCAGCCTGTCCTTCCTCTTTCTCTCCTTCTGTGTGTGACGCACAGCAAAGTGTCCCTCGCTTCAGAGTATAGCCTCCAGCCTCCAAGCAGATGGAAAGTGTTTTCAGCTGCTTTGCAAGGGCTGTGGTTAGAAGAGTTGGCAAAACCCACTCGCTCACCCCCCTCGCCTCCCTCCTGGGTCTGGTCCTGCAGGGTCAGGACAGGTGGCCTTGCTGACCTGTGCCTTGGGCCACAGGGACAAAGCACGTTGGTGCCTCCTCTGACCCCACCTGACATCACTTCTCTGTCGTTCCCTAATTGCGACATCAGATTCTCATCAGGTCCTGAGAAGGGGGCATGGCAGATGTGGTTATTACAGGGGACGGTCCCAATTTCCGATTCGACACAAGGAGGAAATTTTGCTGAACTGCAGAGGTCACAACAAACAGACGATGGGGCCTCACTGACCTTGACCTGCATCCAGAGCCTTCACCTCTTTCAAGAAATCAGATGAGGCAGGAGAGGGCTGTCAAGTCTCTCATGGGGACGTTGGCAAGTGCACCAGGATTCTGGAGGGGCCACAGAGTCCCAGACCCTCTGGGAAACGTCAGTGTTCAGAAGAAATGGAATCGAGGTGCGGCACACGAGAGGGGACATCTCCTCCCCTCTTTGTCGCTTCCTTTCTTTTTATTATAAAAATTGTAGAAATGTGTGACTGAAAAGGACCCTCAAGTGAACCTGATCCCACCTCCGTGTTACGGGCAAGATGAAGCTGTCTCCCAGGGAGCCTGTGACTGACCCTTCGCTTGTTCTTTCCTTCATTCATTTGTTGGTTCAACAGCTTCCACTGACACCCCGGTGTCCTGGCCAGGTACCCAGAACACGGGAAGACACCGTCCCTGTCTACACGGACGCAGAGCTTAGTGCTGACAGCACTTCAGGAAAACTGGTGTGAGAGAGTGTCCAGGCGCGAGGACTCAGACTGTTCAGGGAGGGGACGAAGAGGCCGAGCTGCCAGCCTCACGTTAACGGTGAGGGCGTGGCCACGCGGCCCGGCTCACTGCCGCCCACCGAGCGCTGGAGGGACGCGAGCCTCAGCTGGTGCCCAGATGCGAAGAGGGTTGAGGCTGTCTCGAGCCTGGCTGGGCCCCACGCGGTGAGGACAAGACGAAACGTGAGGTCACCCCCCGTGCCAGTGTGAGCCCGAGGACACGCCGTGGCCGCGGAGCCCTGGGCGCGGGTGACGCTGGACCGGGCCCGGCTGGAAACGCCGCGCAGACCCGCTCCCCAAGCGGCCGGGGGCCAGGCTGGCGTCCCGTGAGCTGCGGGGCGTCTCACCCGGACGCGAGGGCCGTCGTGAGCCCGGTGGCTCCGAGGGGCTCGGGACCCAGCGACCCGGTGTGCCCTCAGTCGCCCCGTGGATCCCGGGAGGCGGACTCAGGGTGGAGACACAGGGGCTGAGGGCACCGTGCTCGCGGGAGCAGGATCGGCCGCCCGAACGCGCCTTCGGGGGAGGATGCTTCTACAGACGGCGGCCCCAGGAGAGGCTCTGCAGCCGAGTCGGAGGCACCCTCTGGAAGGGAGCCCCACATTGACAGAGGAGACGTCCACTTGGAAGGGCGTGTCCCCTCATCTCCCCGGCTGACACTGACTGAGCGAGTCCTCAGAACCGACGGCCGCAGGCCGCCTGGCTCTGGCCATCAGAGAGGGACACGCGAGTCCCGGAGCTCATGGTCCGGCTTCCGGAGGACGATCTGGTCCTCGGCCAGATGACGGGGCCCAGTGTCTCCCGCACCAGAGAGCACGTTCTCGTGTCCTTCACAGGCCCCGACACGCAGACGCTCCTCAGTCCTGTCGGCACAATTAAATGTGTGCCATTCCACCGTCCAGCAGGCCCCGGCGGGCTCCGTGGCTCTGTGACCTGCGTCCCCCTCGGCGGCCTGCGGGGCTCCCAGACCAGCTCCAGCAGGAGGCTTCGCTTTGCCCTCCAGATGGAGACCTGAGTCCTCTGCAGGCTCCCAAGACCCTCGGGGCCCCGTGTCCCGACCCCGTTTTCCGCCTGCCTCCTCTGGGGCAGACGCACCTGCTCCTGGCCCGGCCCACTGCGCTCAGCAAATCGGGTGAGTGTTGGAGACCGGAAGGTGCCTTCTGACTTGTGAGTGTGCTCTGAACTTCTGTTTCCAGGATCGCACATTGTGTTGGGCACACGGCAAGCTGTCAATGCACAGGCACCTCCACCGTTTAAAGATTTATTCTGTGCGCTTCCACAGCCATCAGCACAGTGAAGAACAGACTTTAAAAAGCACTGCTGCACAGCACACGCCTTCTTATTCTGAAGACAATACAAATCCTGATGCTGACAGGGTGTTGAGTTTTAAAAAGGAATTATAAATAATTAGTAAAACTCTGGCCTCACTTTTCCTACACTTGTGATGGATCTGTGGACTATGAGTGAGTCTGACCCTTGTCCTTTGGAGCAAAATGTGCTCAATGCCCCAAATATGGAGGAAGCCCCCCAGGACAGGGTCGGGAGAGAAACGTGACTTTGATGTTGCAGTGGGACTTGTCACCTGCTCTTCGATTCTGTTGTGTACCTGCCATTTTTTCCTTTTTAAACATAGTCTCATGAGCTTATTGTGTCCAACGAGGACGAGAGCCTTGGCTCTTCCGAGTGACTCCTAGGAATTAGGAGCCTCTGTCCCCTCAGCTTGTGAAGGGGGATTTTAAGGAGGCAGGTGCAGGGGCAAGGAAGGTGGGGGGTGGCCAGAAAGGCTTCCTGGAGACGGGGACACTTAGGATATTTCAGTGCTTCATTTTCTCTTCAGATCTTCAAGTAAAATGGCTTCTGAAATTTACGCTGATTAAAAAGAATTCTGAAAATGTTTAGTAGTAAAGTGAATTCTTAAAGACTTCCATGGGAATGTTCTACAGGAATACGTTCATTCCACGGTGAAATGTGTGATTTTTTCTGACTTTTGGGGAAGTAAATATTGTGCAGTGACAGCGCCCCCTCGTGGTGGACATGGCTCAGCGGTGCTTCTGGCAGGTTCCGGGCCAGAGGGAGGGAATGAGAGCCTGTCCTTTTCGCACAGGTTTTCGGGATTCCTCAGGGGCCTCACTCCCAGGAGGGACGGACTGAACGGAGGGGAGGGAAGGGTGGACGAGCTCCCAGATTCCCGCCCCAAGCATCCGGCCCGGAGAGGCCTCCTCTGGACGGTTAGCGGTGGAGGACGAGGGGCCATCTTCAGGAGGAAAAGTCCAGTTTGGTCACTTATGTGGGCCCTCAGCTGGAGGATCAGGTAACAGATGAACAGAGAAGCTCTGAGCAGGAATTTCAGAGCTGAGAGCTGGTGGTCCTCACAGCGGCGGACAGGGGCTTGCCTGCCCCAGAAAGGGTGGGCGAGCAGAGAGGAGCGGGCAGGAGGGGCGAGGCAGTGACTGAGGTTAGGTGAGGAGGGGGAGGCCAGAAGTTCAGGGGCAGGGCCAGGGAGCGTGGACTTGTCAGAGTGGCCGACAGGTGAGTCTCCGAGGGTTCTCTGCTGTCCTCCCTGGATGTTCCCTGGAATGTTCTTCCTTCCCCTGTGTGCCTGGGTTCACTCATCCTCAGGTCTCGGCTTAACCCCACTTCCTCCCTGAAACCAAATCCCAGGCTCCTCCTTTCGGCATCGCTCACCATCTGTGTCTCCCGCCCCAGGATGTCGGGACCCGTCTTGGTCCTCACCGGTCTGCCCATCCCCGCATCTGGGACCAGTCGGTGGTCAGCACACCCCTGCGGTTCCTGGGACTCTGCTGTTCTGGGTGACGGGGTCCCTGAAGGCCGCCACATTTCTTGAGGCAGGGTTGGTGGGGAGGGGCCCCTGGGGTGGAGGAAGGAGGTTACTGGGGGTGAGTGAGGGTCTGCAGGTGTTGGGAGGGGGCGTGCGCTTCGCCTGCCCCTTGTCCTGGCCTAGTGGAGCATCTCTGAAACCTGGGATGATGGGACAATCACGGAGCAGCCTGGGAAGTTCCTGACGGACTGACCCCATCCCCACCTTACACTCTGGGAGACCATCTGGCGGAGAGGGTGTGCGCCTGGGAGTCCCCGGCTCCTGCAGGCGGCCGTAAGGCATGGGAGCTGCGCTGTCCTGTCGCTCTTCCCTCCTACCGTGTGCTCGCTGGCCGTCACCGGCAAAGGAGGACCTTGCGAGTGGCTGTGGAGGTAAGCGAGGAGGTGCTCGTGAGGGTCAAGTTGAGTCCCGGAGGATGGCCGGTGCCGGGAGACGGGCTTCTCCTTGCCCTTCCCTGGGCAGCGGCCTTCCGTCGGGCTGGCATGGAAAACCGGGCAGTGCAGACTCAGGAGCACCAGCCAGGGCGCTGGGGCTGCAATCGCCGGAGTGCCTCCCTCACTCGCTCTCCTGGAACATTTCTGGGGACCCTCACACCTGCCCGGATTCAGCCCAGGAACAGACACTTCTATTCAGCGACGCCTCTTCCTTCTCGTGCAAGACCGGCCTGCGCGTGAGCCCTGAGCGTTTTCGTTGAGCGGCCCTGCTGCGGACCACCATCCGTTAGCGCAGGAAGCAGCCAGGGGTGGGCTGTGAAGTCCGGCTTCCTGCAGCATGCTTGGGACCAGTGTCCCTCAACTATACTTTGTGACTCTTCACAGCAGTTTGTGGACACTGGGTGCTCCCTGAGTGGATCACAGAGGGGCGGTGTGACTTCCTCTCCTGCTGGGCAGCTGGGGCAGCTGGAAGCACGCTCAGCGCTGACGAAGATGACACTCGGAGCATCACTTGCCTCGTGAGAACAGTATAGCACGGCCGGCAGCCACATCCCAACCGACAAACCCGCCTGCTGCCGGTTTTGTAGGCACACGCCCATTTGTCCACGGCTGTCTCCAACATCAGAGACCATGACCCCCCAAGAGCCAAAAATGTTTACCCTCTGGCCCTTGATGGGAGAAGTCTGAGGATGTCTGCCCACAGCAGTAACAACATCGGTGATGAAAGCACGTCCCCACCAGGCTGGATTAACACAGGAGGCCTGGAAATCAGTCTCGGTGACGGGGGCTCCTGTCCACATGGTGATCAGCCCCGTGTCAGCCCTGATCCCGGACACCAAACCAGCGGTACTCCATGTCTGAACCAGGAAATTAGAGTGTCTCCTTAAAATTCAGTCCTGAGCAGAACAAATATTTACCTTTTGTCTTATTTTCACATCTTTATGTTTATTTAAACATTATTTCCGTAAATGGCTGCTGAATTTCCATGAGGAAAAGAGGGGGTGTCTTTGTCCAGGCTGTTGTTATAATCTGTCTATGTCAAGGAAATCAATTTTTAATGTAACACAATAAAATGGATTCAAAAGTTTGCTTGTTTTTTAATTTACATATTATTTTGGCAGTGGGGGGGAATCAGAGCTTTTATAAAATTCTCAAAAAGATTTTTGACTCCAAAAAAGATGTTTTTTAAAGAAATCACTGGATTAAATGCAAGGCTGTCCATTTCCACTGCCCGATGTGGAGGCTTGCTGGAACCCTTTTCTGCAGGGGGTCTCAGAGGCTGAGGGGGCACTGGGGGGGCCTTGGGAGACCGCAGGCCCACCCCGGCCCCCTTGGGCCCCTGGAAGAGGTGGTCAGTTGAGCACCAGGTCGCCCTCTCTGCAGAGAGGCACCGACCACGACGTCCTGTCTCCTCAAGGCCCCTGTTCAGTCTGTCCTCTTCAAGAGACCAGCTGCAAGTCCATCAGTGAACCTACCCCCCTCGCTCATGTCCCCGTGGTGTTCCAGCTGACACCTGAGAAGTCATTCCAAAGCCACCTTGGTTCACAAAGGCAGAACTTAAAACCGAGCCTCAGTAGTTCCTATTTTAATGAAAGATATTAACGTCACTAAAGTACACTCTGTCTTTTAAGAGTGTATCCGCCAGAAGGCTGTGTTCCGACTCTGCCCAGGAGGCACAGGGTGCCCCCTCTTACCCCCCACACGCTGAGCTTGAGGGGGCGGTCCTGGAGAGCACCCCAGACCTGTGGTTAGAGCCTCCTGGACGGGTCAGACGGCCGAGCACGTGAGGAAGAGGAACCGGTCCGTCTGCAGCACAGTCCACTGATGGTAATGGGAGGTTTTGGGGTGCTGAGGCCGGAGAGGCGGGCAGCGTCCCTTCTCTTCCACGGGGGGTGTAAAACCCGTGAAGGGGACGGGGCAGGAGGGAGGTGGGAAAGGAGGACGCCCGGTCCTTGGGGTGCCGACCACACCAATGCACACAGGGGTGGAGGCCGCGGTCCTCCGCACGGCTGCTTCCTCTGAGGTGGGCGCGTTCCCGAGGGCACAAGGGGGCCTGCAGGTGACAGTGGCACTGCCGTTTTGTGACATCAGCCACTCTGCAACTCGGATGCAGGAAAAGAGGCGGCCGTTCCTGCTAATGCTGCGAAGGTGGTGCTGCTGTCGGCCGTCACGGTGGAGGACCAGGGGGGTGACCTGTGAGCCCTGTTTACCCTCCCAAACGGCAGAGTGTCCTCAGATGCCAGTGGAGTTGAGGGTGGGCTTCCCACGAGCCTCCCTGGGTCGTCTAGGACTTCTCCTCCTCTGCACCACTGGTACTTCCACCCGCGTCAGAGGACCTGCTCTGGCCAGCTGTGCCGGCTCCGGGCCACAGGACGCATGCGCGTCGCTGCTCCTGCCTCCAGGACCACGTCCAGCGGTGCTGGAAGAGGTGGTCGAGCTTAGTCCTTCTTTTCAAGAACAGGCAAAGGAAGCCACAAGGTGGCATTGCGTGGCTGCACTCAGGCCGTGGGGACAACGGGAGGGAAGTAGGGCTTCCTTAGCCACTGCTCCTGGAGGTTCACTTTGGACAAATCACAGGAATCCTGGGTCTCAAATCCCTCAGCAGAGCGACATGGGGGCTGGGGTCTGCCAGTGGTTGAGGAGTTCAGTTGAACAATGGAGCCGTTCCCCTTAGAAACCAATCTGAGGCCTGTGAGAAATAGCATCTTGTAAATGAAGAAAATCAGAACTGATCTAGTGAAATCGAGAGTAAAGCCTGTTGGCCTGAATCTCACCCCTCCCTCCTTCCCCCTCTTCCTTCCCCAGTCCCTTCCTTCCTCTTTCCTTCCCCCCTTCCTTCCCTCCTTCCTTCTCTCCTTTCTTCCTCCTCCTTCCTTCCTCCTTCCTTCCTTCTCTCCTTTCTTCCTCCTTCCTTCCTTCCTCCTTCCTTCTTTCCTCCTTCCTTCTTTCCTTCTTCCTTCCATCTTTCCCCCTTCCTTCCTCCTTCTTTCCTTCCCTGCTTCCTTCCCCCTTCCTTCCCCTCTTTCCCCTTCCTTCCTTCCTTCCTCTTGCCTTCTCTCCTTCCTTCCTCCCTTCCTCCCTTCCCCCTTCCTTCCCATCTTTCATTTATTGACTGGAATCCTGAGCACAGGGTCCCGTCCTCACACTGTGGGTCACAACCCCATAGCAACACGCTGAGAAAACAGAACTTACTCAGAGTCTCCTGGCCGGTGGGTCTCAGCCTGGACATGAGGTGGACTCAGTGCAGTGGTGAGTCCAGCTCCGCCCTGTCTGCAGAGCTCACCTGCTGGAGGAGGGGGACCCGTCTTCACCGCAGCTGCACGTCGAATAGGATGAGACAGCACTAAGATGGGGCTGATAAAGGGGCACGGGGAGCCACTGTCAGCTGTGGAAGGTGAGATCCGGGTTCTGGAGCCGGGCAGGATGATGCGGAGGGGCTGGGGGTGCTGGGCAGGCAGCGTTTCTTCAACAAACATTTACTCTGTGCCTGGCCGGGTGGGTGGGGGCATAACACAAAATGATGCCATGAAGAAATGGGGCCCCTCATGTAGCTGTCTTCCGCCCCCTCCGGGCCCACCTACCCTTCCCCACAAACGCCGCCACGTCTCCTCCATCTCTGGCCTCAGGGACATCGGCTCGGTCCCTGGCAGGGGGAACCCGGTGTTTGCTGGGCGTTGCTGTGTGTCGGGTAGTGATTCCTCTGCTGCCATGGCCTCACGAAGTGTCTCTACTGTGACGTGACCGCGGGAGAAAGCTCGGCTGCAGGAAGAAGACAGTCTTCCCTCCGCATCGCCAAGTGATTCCAGATCAGCCTCCCTTCCTGCTGGATCAGGTGGGTCTGCGAGCCAGCGAGGAGAGACCAGGAGGGCTGGGGAGGGTGGAGGGGCTTCAGGGAGAAGGGGTCATGCCTGGGGCTCCAAGAAGGAGGTGGGGGGGGAGAGGGAGGAAGGAGTGGGGAGGAAGGAGGGAAGAAAGAAAGACTGAAGAAAAAGGGAAGAAATAAGTTAACAAGGTTAAGGTGGGGAAAATCGATCAGAACAGTGTCCTCCTTGAATTACAAGGTTGAAGCAATATTTATTCCCTCCAGCACTAAAGACTTTTCAGGACAAATCCTGTCTCGAAGTCCTAGCTAACACTGAAAGTTTAGAAAAAAACCTAATTTACAAGTAAATTCTTCCACCGAACCACCCACAGTCAGATCAGACCGCCTGTCAAGGTTTGATCTTTCTCTCGTCACGGTCACGGTCAGAGGCTCTCTGGCTCCCGTGAAGTCCGGGGTGTTCTCGGAAGCAGCCTCCCCAGGCTCTGCTCCGGGAGAGCAGACACGCGCGTCTGTGGACTCCCACCGCTCAAGGTTCAGCTATTCCCCGAGGTGACGGTGGGGGTCATCCACCTGATGGTGTCTTGGCTCCAGTAGTTAAAGCTCTAACTCCCCGGAGTCCAGGGAACAGCAATGGTGGGCAGAGCGGTGCTCTTCCTTAAACATGCCCATTTCTTGGGGCGTTGACCACCTTGAAGGCACTTCTTGGAGGGGAGCTGGTTTGTCAGAACGTAGATCTCAGCCGGGGGCTCTGAAAACCCGGGCTCGCTACGGAACCCCAGACACTGGCTCTGAATCTGAAGGAGACCTCGGGCCAGACTCCAGCGCCACTAGTGGACACACAGTCTACAAGGACCAAGTGGACAGTGGCCCTCCAAGCTGCACCCCGTTGTTATCAGAGGGAACGACTCGGTTCAGGGAGGGGTGGTTAGGCCAGAGCTGCTGCTGGTCCCCGTTCCACGGTCTTCAGGTTCTCAGAGAGCAGAAGGTTCCACAGCTCTTGATCGGTCAGCATGTAGATCCACCAGCATGCAAATCCCCCACGTCCCAGCTCTGACGGGCCCGGGGGGGCTGCCGTGTGAATTAAATCTCCCCGGGCATCAGAACGGCCGCCGCAGAAACCCCAGCACGTCATCACTGTGAGCAAAGACTTCATTTTGGCTGGACTTTTAGAAACAGGGCTATAACATTATGACAATTTTTTTCTCTAATTTTTTTGAAAATCTACAATAGATTTCTAATCTTACATTAGAAAGATAAAGGAAAATTTTCCCACAATCACATTTTGTGAAGAAATCAATGTTTTCACTGGTCCATTTTATCTTGTTATCTTTTTCAGTGTCAAAGTTTAATTTTACACATTTGCACCAATTGCAGATACAAAATTGTATTCTGATTTTCACTTAATGTTACGCGATATATATTTTCTATTTTATTAGTTCCCAGCTTTTCTTTGTTACTTTGGCTCGATTGCACTCGTTCCTTCCAGATAACCAGCGTCCACGTAACAACGCCAGCTTACTAGAAGGCTCCTCCTCCCTCCTGACAGCCAGGAACAGGCAGTGTGTGCTTCTCCACCACGCTCTGGTCTCTGGGCAACATGTTTTTACACTTTTCTCCCAGGCAATAGATAAAAATGTCCAACTCATTCTTTTTTCCCGCTTTTAAAAATTGGATGTGTGACATACATACTGAAAGTGCAAAACACCATTTGCTCGTGTGATGAGGAGTTTCAGAGCAGGTCCCGCACGGTCACCTGCGCCCCAGTGGAGACGGGTGGATTCAGAGTGTGCTGTGTCTGCGTGTGTGTGTCTTCCCTGCGCTCCGACGGCCTGAAGAGGAAGAGGCCGTCCTGAGTCTGGTCCTCCAAACCCCTGACTGAGTAACCGGCCATGAGACACCTGCCTTCCTGCTGACAGAATAAACAAGACTTGCTCTGTTGTTTCCCCCCAGGCCCACGTGAGACCAGCCTAGGATGGATAATCAGATCACAAATGCATCCCCCGGGACCAGGCTGTCTCTGAAAGTTCTGGCTGTTTTCTGGACTTTTAGCCCAGAAGACACAAGTCGTGTGGGCATCAGTGATGACTATGAGGACCCTCTGACCCTTGTCTCTTTCGTCCAACTGTACCAGTGTCTGGTGGCAACACCACTGCCTTTCAGTGTGGGCTGAAGTGACAACGATCCCATTTTCCATTAAAAAACTGCCTTTGTTAAAATTTCACCAAGTCAGACAATATTTTGCATTTTCTTCAGCTCTGCTGATGGACTAAGAGCCAGACTCTGATATTCTGCAGTAATTTGAGGCCAACTGAAGACGACGTCGTCCGTTATTTCTTCACCCTGATGTTCGTATGGAAATGACCTGAGTAGACAAGATTCAGGAGTAAATGACTTTTCTTGACTTTTTGTATTGCTCTAAGCAAGTTAATTGAAATAGATGAAACATCGTTTGTGGAAATAGAGAATGTGCAAAAGAATTTTCGTTCTTCTGAAATGAACTCTTGTTTCAGTGTATTTTTCCTCTATCAAAAGTCATGACAAAGTGGAATTTAACAGAAAGGAAAACCGTCAGATGTACTTTGTGGTGAAAAAATTACATTATGCAATTTTTTGGACAGGGCCTTTATTTTTATTTCTGACAATTTTTGTCACTGTGTCGACAGATACAGAATGTTCTTTCTCCAAATTAAAAACTATTTAAAGAATATTCTATTAACATTTAGCAGTTAGGCCCTAAGAGGCATCTAAAAAAAATAGCAGATGTAAAATCTATCGACAATTTCACTAAAGCTGAGTCACAACAAAGACCTTTCTGTTGGCCTGGAGTTTAAATGTTTTATTGCTCGATTATTGTTTTGCTTTAGATTTAAAAGTGTAACTCTGCTTATAGAATAACAATATTCTGTCACCAGAGGAGCCCTCTTTGGCTATTAGTGGGCCGTGAACTTATACACGACAGCAGTAGCTCTTTCTCTTATTTGCAGGTTCGGGAAGGGGCTCAGGGGAGGTGCTGCACTGGGCCCTTCGCTCCTGGCTGAGCTGCTGTCTCGTGGCCTCGGTGTTTCTCTAAGAGCGTTATCATACGTGGCAGTGTCGGGCTCCCTCCTCCTTCTCCTGGGGCTGAGGGCTGACCGTGGCTCCCGGAGTTTCGTCTTTCCGACCCTTGACCCTGGGACCTGAGCTCTCCCTCAGCCCTACAGGCTGCCGTCCTCTCTTGGCTGCCACTGCCCGTAGCCCACACCAGTTACTCCCCGAACGGCTTCTGAAATCTGGAAGGAAATGGAAGGAGAGCCATGTCCCCTCCCACACCAGCCCACCCAGCGGCACCTGTGTCCCCTGCAGGGTCCACCCCAATGTCGATGTACAAGTTCCACCCAGAATGGAAGGGTTGCACAGGAGACAAAGGCTCAGGTCATTTAGACATTCCCGGTTCTGCTCTAAGAGGTGCACTGCCCAGGGTCACCTTCAGTGTACCCCTCGCTCAGGTTTGTCCCCCAGGCTTTCTCGAGGTTGTGGGGCCAGTGCCTGTCCATCAGCCCGACCAGGTGGCATGACTTCCTCTGGTCCTGACTGTGTTGTCCCAGGCTTCTCCCCGAGCAAGGATGCAGGCTGGTTTCCTACCTGTACCTGAGTCCCCACTGTGAGAGTTCTGGGCTCTCATTCCCGGTCACCAAAACACCAGTCACCCATCGGTGGTGGTTAATTCTATGTTCAACTTGACTGGGCCGTGGGGTGCCCAGATGCCTGGTAAATGTCATTCTGGGTGTGTCTGTGAGGCTGTTACTGGGTGATGTTAGCAGTCGAATCGGTGGTGGACTGAGTAAAGCAGGTCGTCTCCCGGTGTGGGTGGGCCTCGTCTGAGTAGCCGAGGGCCTGACTAGGACACAGACGAGGAGGAAGGGAGAGCTCACTCTCTGTCTGACTGTCTTCAAGCTGGGGCATTGTCTTCTCCTGTCTTTGGACAGAACTGACCCCATCGGTCCTGCTGGCTCTCAGCCCATTGGACTCAGATGGGAGCTGCACCACTGGCTCTCCTGGCTCTCCAGCTGTGGACGGCAGATTGGGAGACTTCGTAGTTTCCAAAATCACGTGAGCCAATTCCTTATAATAAATCTCTGATATGTATATAATGTCTCTTTATATATATGTGTATGTAAGAACTAATCTCTTTATGTATATTGATGACCCATCTCCATCTGTAGTGCCCCCCCCCAGGTCTAGTGTCGGTATTGCAGAGTGTGTCCTTGGCTGTAGGACTTCATGGCCCGAGGGACTGTGACCGCCCCTGAACTCCAGGTGTCCCAGTGACGGGGTCTCGTCCTTGTCGTGTGGCTCCCACGGATGGTGTCCTGCTTCTGCCCGGTGTTCTGACATGCTCTCCGTGAGCTCCCAGGGAGTGTGCTCTGCAGGCTGAGCCGATGTGAACTCACCTCCCAGAAAGGATCTGCTGCTGCCCAGAGCACAGTCCACGAAATGCCCCCGTTTCCGAGTCAGGGAGCCCACAGCAAACCAGGTTCTTCAACTTCAGGGCTGAGGGAGAAGTGGGGACATTTAACTCCAAGAAAAAACCAGGTAAAATGAGGTTGCCCGTATACAAAACACAAATGTGGTGCATGGAACCCACAGACAGAAGTTCTCTCTGCAGAACAACTGAGGAGCTGGGTCAGCAAGGGCAACAGCCATTTCCTGTATTCCCTGCTTTAGCCAGAAGGGGGTGCTGTCTGCCAGGGGAAACTGGCTTCCACTGGAAAAGGTTCTCCCTTTGCCTTGTCATAAAGGAAATGCCAAAGAGAGAGCATCCTGACCAGTGTGTCAGCGTCCTGTCCCAGGGCTCCGCTATCACTGTGCTCACAGGTGATGTCCTGTCCAGGGCTCTGCCACGTCACTGTGCTCACAGGTGACAACCTGTCCAGGGCTCTGCTACGTCACTGAGTTCACAGGTAACGTCCTGGTCTATGATTCTGCCATGTCACTGTGTTCACAGGTGACCTCCTGTCCCAGGGCTCTGCTACATCACTCTGCTCACGGGTGACATCCTGTCCCAGGGCTCCACTATGTCACTCTGCTCACAGGTGACGACCTGTTCCAGGATTCTGTTAAGTCACTGTGCTCACAGGTGACGTCCTTGTCCAAGCTCTACTACATCTCTGTGCTCGCAGGTGACGACCTGTCCCAGGGCTCTGCTGTGTCACTGTGCTCACAGGTGACTTTCATGAGGTCAATATTCTAAGGCCAGTAGGTGGCGCAGCTCTCATCAGTGTGTCACGAGAAGCACACGTTTAATGAGGAAGAAGATGCCGTCCAAACAGTGCACACACCCATGGAACATCTAGGTTTCAGGTGGCGAGGTAGTACTGTTAGGAGTTGACTGTGAACTGTGTTTTCATCTCTCCTCAAACTGCGATTTGCTCTGTGATGCTAAGCAAGTCCCTTCTCACGCCTGGGACTCAGCTATTTCCTCTGTGAAATCTAAGGGCTGCACAACGCGGTCTTTGGGGTGATGTCCAGTGCTAACATCACCTGATACTAATTATCCCAACGACCAGCCAAAGCCACTGCCAGTTTGCACAGTCATTGTCCTGTGCATAGCCCACAGAAATAACAAAAACAAACCCAAGGAGCAGCAGACACAGAAAGGCCCGGGACAGAAAATGATTGACTCTCTGGACACTTAACCCCAGTGCAGACAGTCTTCCAATTTAGACTTTTAGACAGAACACAACTTGGCAAAATTATTGCAAACCCCAACAGCAGATCAACCGGAGTTATTATACTAGCAAAGTAACTAACACCCCAAAACAATCTGACTTCACAGAGAGTAAGGTTTTGCACAAATGAGAAGACGCAGGCTGCCTGCCTGTGAAGGCTGAGCATGTTGGCCCAGTTACGGAAGGTCGGGATGGGGAGCCATCGATACTCAATTGTCCGGGGCCCCCATGATATGGGACTGCTCATTCCGGCTGATCAGCTGTTCCTGAACCCCACCTGAGAGGCAGGCATCGAGCACACGGAATCACCCAGACATGGAATAGCGGAGCAGGATCCTCGAGGACAAAGAGGGCGCAAGGAGCCGGACCAACTGATCATTCGCTGGTCATTGACGCCAGCGAGAGGCTTCGAGGCAGCCGCAGGAGACGGTCCGTCAGTCACTGCTATTCCAGACCCTTCGTCCCTTAGCGGAAATTATTCAGAGATTCAGGGCCTCTGAACTTCTCTCTGAACTCCACTTCAGTTCCCACAGCCGGTAGTGACATGTCGTCATGTTGGTGATTTCACTGTCTTCCCTCACCGTCTGACGGCAAATCTTGGCTCCTCTCCAGAAGCCAGCTGGCGTCTCATGGGGGCCGTGAGGGTGAGGAGGCCAGTGAGCATCTGCCAGGGGGTCTTCAAGAGTGGTCCGATGGCTGTCGTCAGTGGATTTATAGGAACAATAGTAAGAATTTGGGAACACAGAACAGGATGACCAGGGCCTGTGGGAACAATACAGGATTTTTAGGTTAAAAAAGTAAAACCTGCTTCGCTACATCGCACCACAGTTATGTAAACATTCCGGGTCTCCTCGGCCATCGTCCTTGTGCTGGTGCAGGTCATTCAGAGCTACCTAGACGGTCAGTTTCTGCCTGAAGTCACCAACCACTCTGCTCTCCTGCCGTGTGATGGGGTCCAGGGCGGATGCGTGTCTGTGTGTGTGGTGTTAACGCACAAGGAGGTTCACTGTGTCCTCGGGAGGGGGCGATTCACTGCACAGAGGTTGGGGGCTGCCTGTGTGCAAGCCAGGCTCCACCTGTGTTGCTGTGCCACCTCGGCAGGTTCCTCAGTGTCTCTGTGACTCAGTCACACAGTGTAGACAAGGACAATGGTAACAGCTGCTTTATGGGTTGATGTGACTAACAGCACCCCGGCCTGCCCTGAGTCCGGGGAGGGGGTCCTCAGAGTGTAGTCAGGCTGCGTTACCCGAGCGAGGGCGAGGTGAGGTGGGGAAAGAACGGCATGTGCCCAGGGGTGGTGGGGTGGGTGCTGGGAAGTGGAGGCCTTGGGTCTAAGTCTGATTTTGTCAGCAGATCCCTGGGTGATGAGACCAATCACTTATCTTCGGGTCCTAAGAGTCGCGGTCCTCCTCCACCGGGGCTCCTGGAAATCTCGGGCTCTGCTCCCAGGAGGAGGGGTGGGAGGAGAAAGGCAGGCTCCAGGCGTCCACCTGTGGTGAGGCAGCCACGGGACACAGAATTCTGGCACCAGCAGTCACAGGTCAGCAGGGAAATGGCTAGGTGGGAAGAAACTTTGAGGGGGAAAAGGAATTACAGGAGAAGGGGTAAAACTGAGAAAAAGTAAGACTGAGATATGAGTATGGTGACGTATGGTGACAATAATGTTCCACATCTGGTTGGAAGAAAATGTTCATAAACGTGTATAATATGTAAATACCTTTTTATGGCACCCCCCTCCCCCGAAGGAACAAATCAGTGTTCACAAGAAAGAGCCAGACGGCTGCAGGGGGAAGGATTTATTCATTCGTGCTGGACCGTGGCCTGAACATAACGTGAGATTTGCCCCATTGGAAAACAGTCTCACTGGTGATTTCTGAAAGTCAAAACTGTTTGAAGTATTCAATGTCCATCATCAGTCCGTCCGAATCAGCCTGTGACAATGTGCAGGTGTCCGGTTGCTCTGTCTGGTCGCTGCCCTGTGACAATCAAGGCAACCTCGAGGAACATCCGACTGCCCCTTCAGTAGCCGGGCACTGTATACAGGATGGACATGCCTAAATGGGTGTGGTTTTAATAAACAAAGGACTGTTTGAGATAAAGCATCTTCCCTCTTGTCACACTGGGGAGGAGGCTCCTGACTCCACGCCGGACCCTCTGTTCCTGTGGATCAGCCGGGGTTCTGCAGTCGCTGGAGCCGGGCTCCCCGTGGAGCGGCGCTGGTTCCTACTTGCAGAGCAGGACTTGGGATCCCCAGGCCCGGTCCTACGAGACACAAGTCGTATTGAGCACACACACAGCCCCCACACCTCCGCCCTGGGTCTTGGTCAGGCCGATTAGGGGCCCAGTGGGGATGCTGGGGACAGCAGGGTTTGTGCATATGAATGGGCACCCCGCCTCCCTCCAGGGGGGTATTTTCTGTTCCACTTCGGGAGGTGGGTGCAAACGCTGATCCTGCCCAGCACCAGAAGGCATCCCAGGACAGGACCACTTCATCAGCACTGAGCATCAGAAGGGCCGCCCATCACTCAGGTTGGACGGCCCCCGGAAGGGAGAGAACTGACTTTTTAATAGAACATCACTTGGGGTCATGCTTATGAGCTAAAAATAGTAAAAAGCAAGTTTAGACTGATTTTTTCACACCGATTATAATTATCCCATTTGTTTAAAAAGCACATCTGAAAAGTCAACATTTTCTTTCAGCTTCTAGTAAATTTCCTGTCTGTCTTCAGCCAGTACTTGAGGTAACTGAGATAACGTTGAAGCAAATGGAGTCAGCCCTCGGTTTTGAAACCCGTTCACAAAAATGAAAGGCATTTTCATCGGGCTTACTGATTCTAATTTGTCCACACTTTTGTAAAAGTAGGTTAAAATCTCTTCTCTTAGAGACACAGTTTATGTGAGAAGAACACGGAGCAGGAGGGTGCAGAGGGAGAGGGGACTGCGTGTTACAGAAATACAGAAGTCCGTCCCGTGTGATCCCGCCAACAAGGACCGCGTTTCCCAGTGACTTCCTGGGTCCTAACGGAAACATCGGGCCCGCCGTAACCTCAGAGAGACTGCGGGAACCCACCTCCTCGCCCTGAGCTGGAATGCCGCGCTGAGAGGTGTTCATTTCCTGGCATTTTCCACAAGCCGATGGGGAGGTGACTTTTCCTTCTCTCTCCACGATGGGCAGGGAGGATTTAGAGTCAGAACGCGTCCTGTGGACAAACACACGCCCAGTCATTATCGTCATCACGTACAAGAACCACACGTGCCATCAAACCTGTTCACTTTGCCATTGTAATTGAGGGCTGGTATCGAAGCACATGGGGGCCTCCCCGCATCTGCGTCTCGAAAGCAGCCCAGGTGGCTGGCGAGACGCTCTTCCTCGAGTGTCTTCATTCAGAATGCCCCCTTGATAGGTTATGACTTAGCAAGTTAATTTATAGCATGGCATGTGATTTTCATCATTGTCAGATGACAGTGATGTCAGAGGGAGGCAGTGGGGGCTGTTTTAGTGGTTAGAAACCCCCATGGCAGCACAGAGAAGGGCTGCACCATGACTACACTCAACTCTCGTCTCGCCCCACTACTTAATCATACCTTTAATTAGTAAAGAAACACATTCATAAAGTCACACTAGGAGGAAAATTATGAAACACAAGCCTGCTGCTCAAATTTACTTCATTATGATTTTCTATTCACTCCAGACATTTACGCATTTGGCTGTAATTTTACTGAACTGTAATGGTCTCAGAAATGTGCTGTCTGCTCCTCTTGTCATCCCAGGTGTGGGTCTCCGTAAGTATTTGAGTGACTGCATGACATCCCATTGGGTAGATTATCCTAAAACTGGAAGATCCACAGTGCATTGAACAACATTCTCTTGAACAACCGACGGGTCAGAGAAGAAATCAAAAGGGAAATTAGGAAGTATCTTGAGACCAATGAAAACAGAGACATGACTTCTTAAAACCAAAGATTGTAGCGACAGCAGTATTAGAGGGACATTTACAGCAATAAACATCCACATTAAAAGAGAAGAAAGATCTCAAATCAACAACCTGACATTACACCTCAAGGAACAAGAAAGGAATAAACCAAGCCCGGGGATAGCAGAAGGAAGGAAATAACACAGATCACAGCAAAAATAAATGAGACCGAGACCAGGAAACGTTTTAAGGAGTGTGGCTCACTCCCAACTCTCCCCCTGGGTGGAGTGGCTCCCGGGCCCTCCCCCTGGCCTCACTTGTTCCACTCACCCTGCCTGCCCCACAGCCACCTTTAGGGCATCGCAAGATCCGCTCTGCAAACCGGGCATCGCCGGGAGTGGCAGTAGGCGCTGTCCATTGTTGTTCCAGGATAGCGTGTGTCAGCCTCCCACCCCTTCCCAGAGGGGCCACGGTCCCTGGACACTGGGCTTCGGGTCTGCTGTCCCTTCTCTGTGGGACACACAGTCCAGGGGCCTGGCAGCCTCTTTCCAAACCTCAGGCCCCACCTAAGAGGGGCTCCTCAGAGAGGCCTTCTCTGGCCACCCCACCCAGAGACGCCCCTCCTGCCAATGTTCCTTTAGAGTATGACTGATGATGCATCATCCTTTCATTTGTTTCGCTGTTTATTTTGTCACTTCCCCTGGAATTCGAGTGAGCTGAGCCCCATGACCCATCACCGTCTAACGTAGAACTTGACTCACAGTGAGCTGTCAGTATAAAAAGGCATTAAATGAGGACACAGATGGTGTTTCTGCTCATGGGATTGGAACGTGCAAAACTGTTAATTCACATGTTCATTTCCATTAGAAGTTGGTGGCAGTCATCTCCAAACAGGAGTGTGCGTGTGTGTGTACAAAACAGTCGTCTCCTGACCATAATGACATCACACCACATCCCCCTCCAGACTGTGACGCCCACTGGGGGACAAAACCCTTGACGCCAGCGGCGGAGACGCACTTTCCTCGATCAGAGCGCGGACGAGGACAGGCCGACCGAGTCCGACTTCAGCAGGGCTTGCCCCTCTCACGTCCCTATTCCCTCCGTGGCCCGTGTCTACGCTCGGGGCTTGGACGCTCGTTTGTGGCCCGCGAGCCCCCCTCGTCACGTGACTTGCTGCTTCTCCGTTCTGGTCCCGCGGAGCCGACCGCGCCTTCAACTCTGAGGAAAATCTCTTTTCTCTTCGCAGAAGTAAGATTTGGGGACACACGCGTTCTGCGGCCACCGAGTAAGCACGGACCACGACCGCTTCACTGAGCGTGTTGGGAACTGACACCTGGGCCGTCCAAGAGCCGGCGGGAGACAAAGGCCACCCGACTGCTCGAGCTCCCTCGGCCTGACGGGGCGGGATCTGTTCCCCACAGACGAGGCGCGGCGGCTTTGGGGGAGGGACAGCGACCCCACGGCGGGAGCACTACCTGCTCCGCTCCGTCTGGGCTCTTCTGAGGGGCCCGGGGTTTCTCCAGAGAAGGAGCCCGTGAGCTGCGGGGACCGGAG
This sequence comes from Tapirus indicus, assembly GCA_031878705.1. Lineage (NCBI taxonomy): Eukaryota > Metazoa > Chordata > Mammalia > Perissodactyla > Tapiridae > Tapirus > Tapirus indicus. The sequence continues at coordinate 1,367,322 of CM062923.1, read as the reverse complement.
GCCTCTGACCCTCCCTTTGCAGGCAAACGCTGCTCCTGGAGACCGACCGGCTTCTGCGTGGCGCCCGCGGTGCTCGGCGAGCCTGCGCAGAGGTGCAGACGCCGGTCGCGACCCTGGTGGCTTCCTGCAGCACGAGGCCTTCGCCCCAGGCCCCCAGGCCCCCAGGCCACGGACAGGACGCGGGGAGCAGGGAGCTGTGGGAGGATGCGGTTTCGTAGGTAAAAGCCCTCCTCCCTGCGGGCAGGGCCGTGGGTCAGCCCCAAACACCCGAGGGGAAGGGAGGGAGCTGAAGTGAAGCCCGGAGAGGAGCCAAGGGTGTCCCGCCTGGCTTTTCCAGCACGATCGTTGTGATGTGTTCCTCTTTTATTGTTCATCCATTAAGTGGGAAAAAGGAACCTGGGCACTGTGGTCCAGGCAGCACCCTTATGACACCCCAGGAAGATGTGCGGGGCCAGGGCGGTGAGACCACCAGAGAGGACACGGGTGTCACAGTGCAGGGGAGCGTGGATATTTACCATATCTTCAAAAAAGTCCTTGTGAAGAGAGGAAAAGGCCCATCGGCCTCGGTCCACTGGAATGCACCCGTCTCCCCCCATGCCTTCATACCGACCAAATCAGGCGCAAATCTCCAGGTACACCGAGCTCTTACCTGCCCTAGACCCTGAACGGGCGCCAGTGGGTTTAGGTATTTTAACCACACTTAACAAGGAAAACAAATACAGATGCTTGAAATGTTATAACAAAGCAAGCGTTAACTTCAGTTTACACTTTTTACAGTCTAAAAATTCATGCCTGTGTAGAAAATAGGTTCCTTTCATTGTTAATATTAAATCAAGATAGGATCGCATGTGGGATAGTTTTATTGTGGCTGTTTCCTGATGCAGCACCTAGTAACACTTACTCACATAACTAGTTAAGTAACATTACATGACCTCCTGAGTGCCTGGCGGCTCTGTCACAGGGTGTGCACAGCGGCGACTGTGGGCGCACTTTCCCAAGACGATACAGCTCTTGGTTGGCCATCATTGCATTTGAAACACACCTTTACAACCTACACCTCTAAAATACTCTTCCTGGGGAAGCATGAGTTTAGCCTAATAAAGTGATGTGGAGGTCAGGTGATTAAACATTGTAAAATCGGGCTTCCGTGACCTTCCTTTGTCCCTCACAGCTGCATTTCTCTGGCTGTGGGGGAGCTACGACAGGCTGCCTGGGACAAGGAGGCTGGCCATGATGGTTCATTGCGAATGACAGCTCTACAGACAGAGCCTGGCGCCGGTCCTGGGAATTTTCACTTGGTCCCTGGAAATGCACAAACCCCTGAGGAGCTTACGGCTGTTTCTCTTGGTAAGTGTATGAAAATGGTTCAGGTACAAATTATTAGAAACTGATAGGAGGAAGGTCTTTGCAGGTGAGAAGTTACCTGGTGAACCTCCTCAAGAGGGGACTCTCGGTGTTTCTGAGAAATGGGCCTGAGCTCGTTGGGGTTGGGGTTCCTGTACCCACAGCTTCTCACCTAGGTGCTGTGGAAGCGGCCAGAGGTGCAAATTCCTTGTCACTCAGGTGCAGCTTCTTCCCTCTGCCCAGCGCTCAGGGGAGCTGTGACTGGGGCTGCTCGGGGGCTGAGATGACGGCTGGTTTCACGCACCATGGTCACATCTCTTGAGAGGAGGATACTGCACGTTTATACGAACACACGCACAGGCCTGCGTCCCCAGAGCAGCACCTGCAGAGTCCCAGGCTGTTGGTGGGAAGGACAGCAGTCACTGACCTTCCTCAGCTCTGTTTTTTCCATTCGGGCTGGAGATCATTGTATTTCTATGAGCAGTATTCTGTGATTATTTAATCTGAAATAGCATCACACATGACATGAAAGCCCACGGGGACAGAAATGGCTGGAATCTCATTAGGACAAGGTCCTGGGCATCACCCCTGTATGTCTCCAGCCCTGCAGTCCTTGGCATTCCCAGCAACGAGGGACGTGCTTCCACACATGTCGGGTCCTTTGAATTCTCAGCTGCGTGTTGGCCCCCTACCTGGACTGGAGCCCCTACCTGTGTGTCTGCTCTGGTCCTTGTTAAACACAGAGGCCACAGGGAATAGGAACTGAACGTCCACCCCCATCGGGAGGCAGCCACATGCAGCCTCCACACCCCTGCTCCAACTTCCCTCTGGACACTTAGGACTTCCCGATCCTTTCCCCTGGTCTCCCCTCAGATGGCGCAGTTTGGGCTGTCATTACTGTCACCATGGCCCTCCTGTGGGTGGACCCCCGCTCATCAACTCTACAGAATCAAGAGCTCTGGACGTGGCATGACGTCACCCCCCCATGTGAGGAATGAGCTGCATCAGTTTAGCCTGGACTCCCATTTTCAGTAATACAGTGAAATGACAATGCACTAAACGCCTCAGCCTTTTTCACAAATGCTGCTTCTAGCCAGCCCACACCACTTTTTACACCGGAAGGAGGTGTGGTGTAAACAAAACAGATCCATTGCTCTGAGAGCCCCGGCAGAGACACCTCTCCTGGCCGCCCCTGGATTCATGCATTAGGTTTCAGGGTAATTTTCCTCCTTCCTGGTCTAATTCTCCCATTCAATTAAGATAAAATAGTACCAAGATAAATGGCACAGTATCTTTAACATCTCCTATGTAGAAATTATGTTTTCTAGGCCTTAATGCCACTGTTTGCTGAATTTGGCTTTCAAACTCGCATGCCAATGAATTTTCTCAACAATTCTGAAATTCCCAAAGACCCCATTCCGCCTCCACTGTTTTCTCTTCTCCAGTCAAACATCTCTAGGTCCTGCAGTCATCTCTCGAATATCTCACGACTCTGAGGGTCACCTGGGCTCAGAAGGCCTCTCGGGGAGAGCGCTCTGCCAAGGAGTGGAGTCCAGGAAAATCGGACTCAAGGACCCAAGACAGAAAATGTGGCAGGTCGGGGTCCAGCGTCCTCCCGCCCTAGGAGACGCAGACCCCAGGGACCCCAGACGCCTGGATGGCCTTTTCCACCATGAGCCCATTATTTCACAATGCGAGGTGCTCTCCTCACTTCTCGTTCCTGGTTCACTGGGCTCCTGCCACACCCTCGGAACTTGGTGGCAAGTTCTTCCCTCTGAAAGGCTCCTTTTGTATCTCATCCTCTCTGCATTTTCGTTTTTTTTCAACACCGTTCTCATTATCATACTTGATTCTCAGTTTCTTTTCTTCTCTCTTTTCTCCGGGTGCAGTGGGCATGACGTGGGAGGGTGGAAATACACTGGAGAATCCCCTTCAACCTTCGCTGGAATCCGAGAGCCCCGACTGCTGTGTTCCCAGAGCCCTCCCTCCCTCTCTGCATCCACCAGCAATAACACAGAAGTGTTATTATTTTCCCAAAGTTCCTGGTATCATAACTCATAAAGCTAAAATTTCTTTGAACTTTAAGTAGCAGAAGCTGCCTTAAGTTGGCTTCAACAAGATACTATGACGACTAATTACAGGGGGCCTGGGGCACTTCATCCACTCTTAGAAAGAATTAAGCACCGGGATTCTGCAAGAGGAGCAGCCGGGTTCTGGGGCCTCAGGGGCCGTCTGCCCATCAGCACGCCCACCCCCAGGGCTCCCAGGCCCCTGCTTCCCTCAAGCTTCAGATCCTAGTGAAATCAATGTCCCCCCAGTTCATCAGCTGCAGCCTTGAGGCAGGGTCTCAGGCCCCTCTGTGGCCTCCGGGCCACCCACAGCCCAGACCCGGCACTTCCTAAAGAGTGGACTGTGCAGTGAGCACTTCCTCATGCGGTCCTGACAGGCATGATATTTTCCTGCTTCCCTAAAATTGCCAATCCTCCTCTTTTTGCTGAGGAAGACTGCCCCTGGGCTAACATTCGTGCCCATCTTCCTCTACTTTATATGGGACGCCCCCACAGCGTGGCTGACAGGCAGTGTGCCTGTCTGCGCCCGGGATCCGAACCCACGAACCCCGGGCCGCCGAAGCGGAGTGCGCGAACTCAACCACTACGCCACCAGGCCGGTCACTCTGACGACACTTTAAGATGCAAACCTTATGACTTCAGGATCCCAGAGAGATGGCAGCAGGAAGGCAGGTGGTGTTAACGGAAGCAGATGCCTCCTTCAGGGCTTGTGGATGCTCCCCCGTGAAGAGAACATTCGTCTTGGTGGAAGCCTTACTCAATGTCTTTTACAATTACCAGATTCATCATTTTACTCCATTTTATAAAATTGTGAAGGAACAAAAGATATTTTAATAAACGTCTTATACACTTGGTAATTTTTATCTCTACTGCAACGGGAAGGACAATGCTCAGATATTAGAACGTGACGTTCAAGGAGGTACTTTTCCAAAATGTTCATCGACAGACTCTGGGAGGTTTTGAGAACAGTCACACATGGACAGACACGCGGTCTTGCCTCTTTTCATCTCTCACTGTCCCAGAAATCCTCTCCCTCAGGGGACAGTGGTGTCCATCTTGGGGCTTCCATTTCGAATTTGCTTCTCTGACATCTGAACACCAGTAATGTTTTCCAGTTCAGGCTTTGAAACTCAGTTACATTTTTGAAACCTTAGGATCACTTTAGCTGATGTGGCTATCTCACCTTTTGCCCACTTCCTGTTATGTCCCAATCATTGGTCTCTCCTCACAGGAGGGGTTGGGAAATGGGTGCCTGATCTCAGCGAGGAGCCAGAGTCCATGGAGGAAGGTCAGTTGCTCTGATTAGTATAACTTAGTAGTTTAAAAGTAATTAAAGTTACAACCTCAGATTTACCAACCCAAGATCAAAGATCAGGGTTTCTAAGCTGTTGAGAAGTTTTCCTGAACATGCGTTAGTGGTTTCTTAGCATTTACCTCGTCAGAGAGGGTGTCGTGGGGCCAGAACAGAGTGAAATTAGCACAAAGATTGTGTGTCTTACAAAGCGGATGACTCTAAAAGCCGGGGCTCTTGACTAGAACACACTGGGTTAGAAATCTGATGCCTTACCTCTTTATGCTGTGACAGTTGGTCAGTCATGACTTCTGTGGCCACAATTAGTGGAGGAGCAGCCGTGCAGGACGTGCTGTCCTAGAGAGCCAAGTGGACACCAGTTGGTTCCTGTGATCCCATCCACGTGCACTCCGAGTTTGTCTAGCAGCCCACAGACTCTGCCATTCCACCTCTTTTCTGTTTGATTGCTTAAAATGGTGTGGACAGTCCCAGGAATGGTTCTCTCGCTCCCTTCAACCTCAGCTCTCGGCACTGTGAAGCCCTACGACGGTGCCAGACCCCTGGTGGCTGACACGGGAGTTGTGTTCATCTGGGAGCTGAGGAGTGGTGGAATCATGCAGAAGTCCCCAGGCACCTCCCACCCAGGTCCTGGGTCTGCCCCCTCTTCCCAGTGCAGATGCCACTCAATCAAGAAACAAGGTTAGTGCTTCGGGAACCCAAAAGGATGTGTTTCCTCCTCCATTTCTGCACTCAGAGCTCCCTCTTTACCTGCATCTCATCTGTGACTGCAGACCTGTCACCAGCCGAGGGCAGAACAGGCAGCAAATACAGGTGCTCTGCAGAGGGCGCCCCAGCCAGCATCCCACCTGCATGCGGTCAATAGATGCAGAGTTCACCTTCATCCAAGAGATTATGTCTCTCAAAAACTGTGTTCCTTTTCTTCCATTGCCCCCACTGAGCATAGAGTATTGAAGAGGTGATATTGAAACAACATTTTTAGAAGGACTCACTCTAATTGTCTGGAAAAGAGAAATTCAGACACCTTAATATTTCATTCCTCGTAGAACCATGAATATCTCCCTCCTCATTGGGTCTGACTGAATGAATGAGCACCATTTATTTATGTGTCTGCATATCACAGAATGGAGCAAGGTTTTAACCTGAGTTCGACTTGGCAAGCTCTCTGTGCCCCAGTTTCCCCATTTGTAAAGTGGGAAAAAAGACACCTTCTTCCGAGGTTGTAGTGAGAATGAACTGAAACAGTGTGTGCTGCATGAGTGTGAGTTTACTTATTCTCTCTGCTCAGACTGTAAATGGCGCCGGTCACTTTGACAATGAAGGCAAAATGTACCACACGATCTTTACACTAGGGACACTGTTCCCTATTTAGGGAGCCAAAGTTTACACATGTGAAACAAATAAAAAGCATTATAAGAAGAGTTATCACAAAGAACTAATTAAATGTAGCAAAATACTGAAATGTAAGCAGCATTATGCACAACAGCCAAAAGGTGGAAGCAACCCAGGTGTCCATCAACGGATAAATGGATGAACACAACGTGGTGTATACAATACAATGGAATAGTATTCAACCTTAAAAAGGAAGGAAATTTTGACACATGCTACAACAGGAGTGAACCTTGAAGGCATTACGTTGAGTGAAGAAAGCCAGTCCCAAAAAGACAAACTCTGTATTGTTCCACTTACATGAGATATGTAGAAAAGTCAAAGTCATAGAGACAGGAAGTCGAATGAGGCCACCGGGGGCCAGGGGTGGGGAATGGGGAGTTGGTGTGTAATGGGGACAGTTTCAGCTTTACAAGCTGAAAAGAGTTCCGAAGATGGATGGTGGTGATGGCTGCACAACAATGTGAATGCACTTGACATCACTGAACTGTACACTTAAATATGGTTAAGATGGTAAATTCTATGTCATGTGTATTTTACCACAATTCAGAAAAAAGTAAAAGAAAACATATTAAAACAACAGTGTGGCATTTCTCTTCTCTTTCATTATTAGATGAGATGGTCTCCCCAGGGCCAAGTCTATTAGCAGTCACACATGCGAGCCTGGGGGATCTGGGCTCATTGGTGGTCCCTTCTGCAAGGTCAGACTTACAGGGAGCAGTGTGGTAAAGAATGGGCCATCACTACGTCATCAATAACATCTCCAAAGTCATCTGTTCAGCTCTGAGATGGAGCGGGGCGGATGCGTCGGCTGCCTCCCTCCTAGCAGAGCCCTGAAGTCCTGCCGTGAAGTTGAACAAGCCTGGCCTCCTGCCAGCTCTGGGCAGCCATGACTGGTTTTACTTTATAAAGATAATAGGAGCCAGTGTTCACCGAGACCTACTGTGTGCTGGGCACACACTAAGTGCTTTCTTACATTATCTGCCATCTTCACAGCAACCACGAGAGGTGGATATGACCATCCTTATTCAATAATGGAAGCTCGGTGGTCAGAGAGGTTAAAGACTTGCTTAGGGCCACCTGCCCCACAGGTGGGAGAATCAAGAGGGAACCCCAGTCGGTTTGACCTCAAAAGACCATTCCCGTGGGCACCAGCTCTGTCTCTGCAAAGATAAAGAAATTCTCAGAGATTCAAATAAGCATCTTAGTTTAGAAAACAAACCTGAAAATTCTGTGTAGCACAGTGGGAGGTAGAAGTTTACCCCCTGTTGAGGTATTTAATGAGATTCTACCTACGTAGTACAATTCAACCCCTCACTTTTTATCACCTCCCTATGTGCGAATGATAAAAATAGCAGCTAAGGTCATGTTATTAAAGTGGGTTTGATTTGACTATTTCTAAGACACAATCTAATACTGAGATTTTGGGTACTTTTAAAAACAGGTCGTAGATGTAACGACAACAACACTTAACATAACATAGCACCATTGACCTTGATCTTTGTGGGACGATATGTTCTCAGAAAAAGTAATTTAACAAAAAAGGAACTATGAACTTCCTTTTCAGAAAAAATGCAAAGACTTTTCCCTGAATACAGTGTTTAGAGTGGTGAGCTTTTTCCTTTTCCATTCTTCATTTTTTTGTTTGTCATGTAATTTTGATACAAATACGTTCTGTAAGGAATAAGTCATAATGGCATTTTTAGTGGTCTTCCAAATTTTTAAAATACAACGCTCCTTTCCCTACAAGTCTATGTATTTCCCCAAGTGAGAAGCACATGTGATGAGGTGTTTGGGTTGTGGTGTTTTACACGAGGGAGCAAACAGGAGAGTTGGATTATGGGTCCTGAGACGCAGAGGGTTAGCGGTGGGTTCTAGGGGACAGGAGGGAGGAGAGGAATTTGGTGAGAGTGGGCTGTGCAGAAAGAAAGGAAAATCAGAGGGTGAACTTGGAATTTCTGAGCTCAGCCTCCTCACGTGGGGGATGGGCTGACGGGCCCGAGTGTGCGCAGTTTGGATTTAGAGCACTTTCCAGGAGGGGAGGCATCTCGGGAGGAGACACGGATTCATTAGGACACTCGGATGTTTCCTCCTGCATCTAGCTGTGTGCGCCACACGACACCACTTCATTTCCAGTCACTCCTGAAGGCTAACGATGCAGGACACAGTGTAGACGAGACCGCAGTGGAAACCAGCAGGGTGGGCCCATCGCTGTGCTGTGTGGCTGTCAGGCAGAAGGAAAGCTCTGGGAGCAGAGGATTCGCACTCATTCCTGCTGGGTCCCAGCGCCTGGACCAGTGCCCCGCATGGAGGGCCGAGAGTGCCTTTAGAAAAGGAGCCACTGGACTGCAGAGCCCGGAGCCCAGCCGCGTGGGAGGCAGGGGCATTTCACACAGATGCCCTCTCGGGAAGTCACTGCATTTGCCTCCGGGAGGAGGAGAAGCAAGGACTGGAAAGAGAGGTGGCCTCCCGGAGCTGCAGCGAGCCGGAAACTCACCTGAAAACCGCGCAGCAGGGAGGACAGAGCGCCGGGCGGGGCCGCCAGCTTCGTGGGAAAGGGCTGGGCCGGAAAGAAGTGCCAGATTCCAGGGCTTGTGTAGACCAAGGACCACGGAGTCGTCAGCGCGGCTCCAGCTGACTCAAACAGATGTCTTCTCCAGCACGGCCTTCAATACGCGCAGGTCACCGGCGTACCTGAGACGCCACTGGTGCCCAGTGCAGACGCGTGCCCCGGAGCTGCCTGGAGGTGAGGGGTGCACGGGGTTCGACGGTGTCCCTCACAAGTCACGCCCACTGGAACTTCGGGATGTGACGTTATTTGGAATAGCGTCATTGTAGATGTAATTAGTCAAGATGAGGTCATAGTAGATTAGGGTGGCCCTAACCCAGCACCTCGCGTCCTTGTAAGAAGCAGCAGAGAGTACTCAGAACAGAGAAGATACATAGAGAAGAGGCCATGTGAGGACGGAGGCAGAGGGGGACCCCAGGGCTGCGGCGACACCAGAAGCTGAGAGGCTGGAGGGAGTTTCCCCCGGAGCCGTCTGAGGGAGTGTGATCCCGCCCACATCTGGATTCCGGACTTATGGGCTCCAGAACTGTGAGAGGATACTTTTCTGTTGTTGCACATGGCCCAGTCTGTCGTCTTTGTACGGCCGCCCCAGGGACCTCCTGCAGGTGGAGACCAAGGGGCAAGCCTGCAGGCCCCACCAGACCTCAGCCGGAGCACCCTGAATCCCGTCTTCTCACCCGTGCGCGCCCCAAGTGAAAATCTCGCAGAAAGATCGCCCGACTTGGACATGTTGGAATGAGAAGACTGGTGTAGACAGAAATGGGCAGGACTGTCCACATTCAAAGAGTTTCCACATGACAGACATTTACATGCTCCACACTGTTTTAGGTGTGCTCCTCTCATTGCAGTCTAGAGTGGTCTATGCTGTCTTTTGTTCTGTATCTAGCGTGATTCCGATACTCCACCAAAATTCAAAACAGTGCTTGGCAAATATTCCTGACTCCTCTGTACACTTCTCTTTATGGTTATTTCACTATGTGAGTTCACTTTTCTCCTTAAGCACGTCACAGACTGCCATAGGGCACACCAATGCCTCTGAATCCAGCTCTCCTTACTTGGTATACTGCAGGAGCAATTTATTAATATGACAAATATTATTGCTCGCTTACTAGTTGCAGCCGGCTCCGACACAAAGAAGGAAGGAGAGAGTCACAGGAGGGAGAAGCTATTTCGTGCGAGGTGGGGCTCCACAGAGGTGGTGGCATTTGAGTAGAGCTCGAAGGTTAAGATTTGGACATATGGGGGTTGGGTTGAGATGATAAGGGCAGGATATCCAGTGGAAAGAACAGGGCATGAACCAAAGGCTGAAGCCAGGAAACCTTCAGCATCTATGGGGAGGAGTCAAGAGAGACGTTGAGAGGCCCTGAAGCAGTGTGGATGGCGTGGAGCGGAGACAAGGACATGGCTGGGAAGGTTGCCTCACAGAGCGCTTGAGACCCTGCCCCTGTTCTCAAGGAGAGGAGATGAGGCATGTTCCCCACTGGCTCTCATTTGAAGAAAGTAACGGAGGCGTAGCCATGAGAATGTAGATCAACCCTTGGTGTGAGCGGTAGGCTTGCTGCTCTGGCTGGAAGCTGGATAACGTATCCATCGGACTCACAGGGGGATTTGAGAGGTGGGCAGCCACAGTTACCTGTGCTGGAATGTGGCCAGCATGAGGGCATCTCCCGTCATTCGCAGGACAGACTTGGGTTTCTGTCATGACCACAGTCATTTCCCGTCCCTTCAGACCCCACGCTCTGGACTCAGAGGAGGACCGCTGCCTACAGTCTCCAGCACAACAGCTGAGAAGTCACCCAGGCCAAACACCAAGCTAGTGAGTGCGGTTCTGGGAGACCATGCAGCAAAGGGGCAATTTCCTCAGAAACTGCCCATAAATGGGGCAAAGCTCATTTTGACTGGAGTGCTGTGTTGATTTAAATCCAAGAGTCCAAACTCTCTTCTTTCAAAGCATCTACTGCTTTCATTGTGGTTGACTTAAATCTACCTAGTTTCAAACTTTCAACCAAAGCAATTTCAAGTAAAAGGTGAAAAGCCTTTTTTGGAGGTGGGGAGAAGAATGGATCCTGGCTAGTCAAAATGACATTACATGGCTCAGTTATCTCGGCAGAAATGGTGTTCTCTCCACGGCACGACCAAACCGTCTTAATCTGCCACATTACTGCTGGCCTTCCCCACAGTCTTCTGCCTCCTCCCCTCACATCTCTGGTCACAGAGATTTCCCGGGATGAGATGGCGCTGGGCTGGAATGCTGCACCGGCAGAATCAGAACCGAGGTCGTAACCTGCTCTTGAGAGTTTGCAGACAGCTCCCCTGACAATGGGAGGGCAGAGGGTGCTTTTGGAGGAAGTGGCGAGTGGACCCAAAGGCTGCAGGTCAGCAAGAGCAGCAGTGGACCTGATTGGAGACAAGGCCAGAGGAGTCAACGGTGGCAACTTTCAGTCCAACTGAAGACAAGGTGGAGTGGGGGTGGGGGTTCCCCAGGACAGGAGCCAGGACCCGGCATTCTGCCCAGTTCTGCCAGGAAGAAGGTTGTTTGGCTTCAGGCAAGTCACCTGGTCTGTCTGGAGCTTGGTTTCTCTTTTGGAGAAGGAGATTCAGAACCATAAATGCCCCTTTCAAGTCCTTGGGGCCCTGACTAGTTGGCTGTCTCGCTGGTCTCCACCCCGTGAGCTGGGGCACTCATGGGGACTGTGGGCCGGAGTTGGGGTGCCCTGAGAATGTCAATGAACAGAACATGGTCTCTGTATGTTTTTTCCTGGTGAGGGGGGAGGGAGGGAGGGAGAGAGATCGGTGGAGTTGGGACTTCTCCATTAGGCTGCACGTGTGTGTGTGTGTGTGTGTGTGTGTGTGTGTGTGTGTGTGTGAATGAGAGAGACACAGAGAGAGAGAGAGACAGAGACAGAGAGACAGAGCTAAGGGGTGGGGGACAAATGGAAGTGAGTGTTGAAAGAACAAAGGCATAGTCGGGATGACCAGCAACTGGAATCAGAGTCCCGACGAGGACACAGTGGAGCACGGGGTGCAGGGGATGGAGACAAGATCCCTGAGGCAGCACGAGCCTGGTGCTGGCTGCGGCTGTGTGGCCAGCACAGGAGACTGGGGCATTCACTTGGAGCCACTTTGTACGGCAAGAAAATGTAGTTATGCTGAAACTCTTCTCACTCAGTCCCTCAGTGTGATAAACAAAACTCTAAATTTTACTTAAAAAGAAATTGATAAATAGAGAAAAATTGACAGCAACAACAACAATCCCTAATAATATGGATCATGGATTCAGCTGCCTGGTCTGCAGCCACCATTACAAGGTCAGCGGAAATAAATTTATTTTTTAATATTCGAAATGGTAATTCTGCGGCCTTCACGACCCCACTCAGTAAGAAAGCCTCATTTGTGGCCGATGTTCTGAACAGACGGGCGCAGGAAGGAGGAACGGACTCCACGGTTTTCTCCACCCCTTCTGTAGACTTCAGAAAATCTGAGTCTCGCTTCCTTTTTTCTTACCTGAGATTCCGAATGCTTGGAGTGGACGTGGGGGCAGCAGTGGCCACTGCCAAGGGCTCAGAGTCAGGTCCCATGGACCAAGCATCACCAAGACTCCTGCAGAGGTGTCCTAATTTCCACGTTGGTGGGAGGAGCCCTGTGAGTGACGCCGGGGGGTCTTCTAAGAGGCCGTCCACGTGGAGTGTCAGGCAGGAGGGGTTGCATGTCTGAGCTCAGCGGTGTCGACCACACAAAGGTGATGGTGGCTTTTCAGTTTGTAAAAATAACCAGCTCTGTCAATTTCACCAAAGGAAAGGGAAGACTGGTGCTTGCACATGGGAGGACTGGGCCTGCCACAGCGACTGGCTGGATGGAGCCCTCGGAGCAATTATCCAAAGTAACCCAGAAGGAAGGGCACAGGGGCAGTGCGAGGCTGCGTGAGACGGGATTCTAACTGGGAATGGGGACATGCCATTCCACCTCTGCCTCTGCCCCAAAGTTCTGTCATTGATCAGAGGTGACAGGAAGACACCTGACAGCTGACAGTGACCCAGTTTTCGGCCTAGAACTGCTGGAGGCAAACAGACCTGTCCTCATTATAGAGCTGCCCAGTGTCCTGGCCTTCTGCTGGGGGAAGACGTGACTGAACACGATGACTGTAGGGCAGGTGCAGGGTCCCCAGACATGTGCTCCTGAGCAGGGGCGTCTGCAGGGAACTTCCTGCAGGATTTCTTTTGCTCTTGAGGACTGGACTGTCAGAACTAGTTCTCATAAAACTTTGAGGAGTGTCAGGATGGGTTTTGTGGGGTGAAGAGGGCAGTGAAACCACTGGCCGACACACTGCGCGGACCCTGCGTGGCCAGGCTTAGCCCGTCGTCAGCTCGCTACTCGGAGGCTAGTGTCGGAAAACCAGGCATAGATGTGGGCAGCCACAAGCCTTTGATGGGATGAGTTTCAAAAAGGGCAATCCTCACATCTTGATAAATACAATCACACGATGAATTCAACAACCGCGCTAACACTCACCGAGGCTTTTCCCTTTACAAAGTGCTCACACAGGCGCTGGCCATTTGAACTCACACGTAGGGGCCTCTGGAGCAAGCGCTCCATGCACCCCCGCGGGAAGGTGAGGGCGCTGAGCTCTGGGGCCGCATCTGCTCATTCCAGCCACACGCATTCAGCGCTCATCCCTGAGCCTCGTCGTCCCCGAGCCTCCTCGTCCCCGGGTGTTCCAACATTCTGGTCATCGCTTTATTCCCGTTCCTCACTGTTTATCAAGAACGTGGCTTATAAGATAAACTAATGCCCAAATTTGAGCACAGGCTGGTCACTGTCCAGTGAAGAGGTTAAAGCCTTTAGCAATGTGGAATAATATTCTTTGCAATAATTACTTTTTTTCCAAAACCACAAACCCACCTGCCACATTACGACTGTGAGGGTGAGAGTGTCTGCAGTTCCACATCTGCACCATTGCTTTGTGGCCATGGCTGCATGTGTAGCTGGGGTCTCTGTCCTGGGAGCACGGGAGTGCAGGGCTGCCCCCACAGCACAATCCATGGACAAGACTTGATCTGTTTGGGCAGGTTTGGGGGAGCCTGCAGCTCACCTCCACTCAGCATGACCTTCTTCCGAGTCTGTGCTGGAGAAGCACTGAGAACAGCAGGCACCTCGTCCTGGGCTGGAGGCTGCGGGAGACAAGGAGGGCAGGGCTCGGAATGGGTGGGGAGCAGCCACGCCTGCAGAGCCACACGCCCTCACAGCAGCACTCACTTGGATTAGTGTGATTGGATCCATGCAGAAAAACAACCAAAGTTCCATGGCCAAGACCTGGCAGAGAGGAGGGCTGGTCTCCGTGCAGCCAAGGAGCCTGAGTCCACGGAAAGAGGGAGAAGGGCAGAGGACACTCAGGAGCAAGGTGATACTTATTTTAAGAAAGAAAAAAAATATCTTGTCCATAAGGAAAATTTGCTGGGACCTCTCAGTAAAATGTGTCTGAGTTAAGAAAAGCCAAAGACGGCTTCACGTGGGGGCTCACTTCTCATCCCACCATTCGCCTAGAATGCATCAGTCCTAAAATTGCTTCCTCTCCAAGAGGCCAGGGGACCCTGCAGTCACTTAATTTCTCTCAAAAAACCTGGGTGCACTGACCACATCTTAATTCACCAAATGAGCCAACAAGAGCCCCCAACTTCCACGCTGTGCAGTGTCCTCTGTGCAAGTCTGGATCCTCAACCGCCAGCCAGTCAGGTCCTGGCGGGAGGTGAGCAGGAGGCTGGTGTGTCAGCCACGGGACTCGTAAGGGAATTGACGCTCGATGGGGTCCTAGGATTACTGAGTGGTCTCAACCCCCAAGCGCTGGGAAGTCTAGGGATAAATTTCTCCAATCGCTACCTTCAGTGCTGATAGGACAAACGTGCCTGACAACTTCAGGGACAACACTCAGCACAGATGGGCTGGCTACTCTGCCTCCCCTGGGGTTCAGGGCTGGCTCTTGCTCGGGGCAGGCCGACATTGAGGCCAGGGGGTGGGGTTTAGGGGTGGGAAGGGCGCTCAGGCACCCACGGCTCACACACCCGCCACGCACAGCTCTGGGATCCAGGCTCTGGGCAGCAGGACCAGTGAGGTCCCACCTCACCAGTGGGCTAACTCGTGGGCCACAGTCCCCAAACACATTTGTTATCTAGTAGTAAGGAGGAGGAGAGATCAGAGAAAGCTCCAGAGCTGTGGCTGGAGGGAGAGCATCAACAGACAGTGTGCAGAGTCGCCAGAGGTGAGTGGGAGAGGTTAACTGTTGGGAGAAGAATAAACCCAGTGCTGTCTGAGGGAAACCAACCCACAGTCTCCTGGACTGGTTGGAAATAAATGCAAATTGTCCTCATTCCACTTGGTTAGAATGCACACTACTAGTAGAAATAGTAGCAAAAATACTATTGCCGACAGCAAAAGGCACAGGGCAAAGTCCACCACAAACCAAGAAAAGACGAAAAGTGCCCTCAGGACACCCAGACCTGAAAACGAGGCCGAAAAGTTAGAGGTTAGACAAATAAATAAAAATGAAAGCAAACCAGAAGAAACCAACACTGTGCATTCAACAGTTTCCTTTGACTAACAATCAACAGGTACACAAAGTCTTGATGAGATTTAGACTGAAGATGTTGACCTAGGAAGTTTAGACTTGCAGATACATGGCCCAAAGGAAAGCTCCCCTTGGCAAAGATTAATTAGCAAAACAGATACAGACCAAAGAACTGATCAATGAACCCATTTTTTTTAGTGTAAAAGTTGCACAGAAAAGAATTAATCTTGGTGAATATAATTTCAATGATGTAAATAGTGTAAAAATGTGTGTTTTAATAGTGTAAAAAAAGTTGGTTTAATGGATTTAACTCTGGATCAGAGTTTTTCAGTGAAAAATGTATCAGTGCTGTTATATTTCTGGTTGAAATGTTTATATTAATAGTCACTGCCCCAAAATATACAGCCTTAGACCCCAAATAATACAAAATAGTAAGGTAGGCAAAAACAGGAGGAGAATCAAAACACCTCCATTTTATTGGGAATGGAAATTAATGTTTATTGAGCAGCTGATACGTGCCAGAAACTGTGCTAGGTTCTCTCTCTGTGTCTCCCTCTGTCTCTCTGTCTCCCTCTGTCTCTCTCTGTCTCTCTCTCTGTGTCTGTCTCGTCAGTCCTCACCTCACATCCCGAGGGTGGAAATACCAGGCTGTTGAAGCTGAGGAAGATTTGATGCAGGGAGAGGTGCAAGTCCAATCACTGGAGCAGTGCAGAGTGATTCGGCGCAGGTGCTAAGAAGATGTTTCTGGAGTGAGTGACCTGGATGTTAAGGCTCACTCCATCATGGATCTGAGGACCCAGTGGCTTTAGGATGCTGTCCCTCTTGTCCTCACAGTGGCCCCTGCGGTGACTCAGGAGGTAGGGGCTGAGCGACTCCCCGGCTTGGTCTCCTATAAAGAACCTCTGCTGTCGCGCCTTAACGGCTGCTGTCCCGCCTCCTTGGGCGAGTTTTCACAAGTCAACATCCGACTTCTCATGTCATTCAGGTAAGTGATACTTCACAAACCAATGTAGTGCTTGCTAGTGTATTTTTAGAGCTTCAGAGTCTACAATCAAGTGCAGTGAATACTTCCTTCCCAAATTTCCTTGGAAAGGTCTTCATTTAATCTATGGCTGTCAATCTTAAAGAAACAGCAATTTTTCTGTGTGTGTGGGCCAGAGCCATGACATTTTTCACAATGATAAGGTGATAGATGTTTAATAGAGATGTACGCAAGTACAAAATTGCATATGAATACTAAATTATGGTGATGTCAGTTTTTCACGATGTGAATATTTAGTAGATATGTTTACAGAACCCAGCTAATTTGAGGTTGTTTGCTTATGGACTATCTCATTTTTATTGCTTAGTCGATTTCATGGTTAGCTAAGGGTTTTAATTATTGGCAATGTCTAAATTTTTAAGACCAAGTGATTCCTAAAACATGGAGAATATTTCCTGCCACTACCCCCACCTAAAATTAGAGACACTATTTAAATGTTAGTTTAAGTGATCTTCTCCCCAAAACAAGTAAGTAGTAGTGCCTTGAAGAGAAGGTAGGTGTTAACAGTCAACGATTAGTTAAAATCACAGCCCCTGAAGGTGTCGTCATGCTCTGTGCCCAAGTCAGCTTTAAAGAGGAGCAGGAGGGTACAGTGACCAAGAGCATGGCCTTCAGACCCAGGCTGACCTTGGGTTTAAGAAACTACTCCACTGCTTATTAGGCTTGGCAAGTAACAACATCTGAAAAACGATGAAATAATAGCATTGTGTTAGTTTCTTAGGGCTGCAGTAAGCCACAAACTGGGCGGCTCGGTCAATAGAAATCTATTGTCTCACAGTTCTGGGGTCTAGATGCCTGGGATCAGGGTGTCAGCCGGGCTGGTTCCTTCCCAGGCCGTGAAGGAGAATCTGTTCCAGGCCTCTCTCCCAGCTTCTGCTGGTTTGCTGGCCATCCTCGGCATTCCTTGGCTTGTAGACGCATCACTCCAGTCTCTGCCTTCATGTTCACAAGGCATCTTCCTGTGTGTCAGTGTCCAAATGTCCACTTTTATAAGGATACCAGCCACGTCAGATTAGGGCCCACCCACTCCAGCATGATTTCATCTTAACTAATTACATCTGCAACAACCCTATTTCCAAATAAAGTCACATTCCAAGACACTAGAGGTTAGGACTTCAACACCTGAATTTTGAGGACAACAGTTCAGCCCATAACAAGTACCTACCTCATAAAATCAAAAGGAAGATTAAATGAGACAGCGACTAAAACTTACTTAGCATATCTGACACATCCCTCTGGCTATTCCTGTTAGTTCTTTATTTGAAGGAATTTCTCATGGTATTATCTGAACTATGGCATATGTTAGTGCTGTTAGAAGTTATGAATGTGTTAGAAAGTCCACCACTTAATACCATTTACCCGATAGATGGTGAACTCATGTGTCAAATGAGGTCTGGGCAGACGGTGGTGGTTAGCAGAGAGGGTCTTGCAGGACTGATGACATGGCCCTGGCTTTCTCACTGTGTCTCAGCAGGTGGAGAAGGAGAACAGAACAAACACAGGCACAGAGACGTTCCCTCCCAGATTCTCAGGCCAAAAAAAGGCCACGACTGGCAAGTATTGACGAGACTCGTGGAACACAGCAGTGGTCTCACAGTAGTGAGATCAGATCGCTAAGGTTGAGTTTTGAATATTTAATAAAAATTCATTCCTGTAAGATGTGCAAAAACATGGAGAGAAGTTCCTTTTCAGGCCAAGTGGCAGGCATTTCTGAATGTGCCAAGAAGCCCCTAGAAATGACAAAGGTTGCTGAAATGTTGAGCTTATTGCATTACTGGGAAGAGGAGCAGGAACCCACTGAAAGCAACCCGGGAGCAGTGGCTGCGGTCTGCAGTGCTGGATGTGTGGCATGGGGCCGTGCTCAGAGGGTCCCAGAGCCGAGTCCTGCAGGCCGGCAGAAGTGAAACACCTGTGGGGAGCGTGTGGCAAAGGAGGAGCGGCAGCCAGCTCAAAAGAGAAACGCGAGGCTCCCCCAGGTTGGCCCAGCAGTCTGAGGAAGGACTAGAGGCAGGAGTGAACGTGGCACAGATACTCTGCAGGTGTTGGCGGGACGGGCGTGGGCCTGGGGCCAGACTAGTGAAGCAAAGACTTCCTACGTTTTGTGCTGTTATTTTTCTTAATACTTTCTATTTTAAAATAAACAACTGTGTATTAGAAAATTAAGCAATAGTCAGAGTTTGATTCTTAGGAGCTGTGAGTTAAGAAGCAGCAGGGAGGGGCGGAGACTGAGTTTATGCAGCGCCCCCGCCCCCCCAACCCAGGCAGCCCCCAGGTTTCCCGCATAGAGCGCTCTCCCAGCCAGAAATGCTCAGATCTGGCTTCTGAAGGCCCCAAGAGCAGTGCCATTTCTAACAGAAAAGTTCAACTCTCAATTTCCCAATTTCCAGGGAGGGGATGACTGGAGAGTAAGATTTTTATCCAGGGATGGCCTTTTTTCTCTGAGAAACCTTTGTAAGAATCTTGGCTCCTAATGAGAGTGTCTCAACACGATCATTTAATGTCACCAAGAATCCAGCATCACTGAATCTCCATCCACAGGTGTCCGACACCCCGGAAAGTGTGTGGACGATCATGCCACGTTCGTTATTTAAAGTGTAATGAAAGAACCAGAAAGTCTAAGACTTTGTACAAAACAGCTCTGGTGACGGGTGAGTTTGGGGTACCAAAAAGTTATACTGGCTTCAGAAAAACACAGCAGCATCACTGCTGGACTTGCCCACGGGAGTGGAAATGGCCTCGTGTTGGCTGAAGGGCGGGGACTTACCACCTGCAGATCACCGTCCAGGTGAGACCAGCCAGGCCGCCGACCAGCAGAGCGCCCAGTGCCAGAGAGACCAAGGATGCCTTTGGGAGCCTCCCGGAGTCTGGAGCAAGAACAGAGCCAGTCAGCAAACCTGCCAGGCCAAGGGCAGTGGCCAGTGTGTCCTGCCTGACCCTGAGGCCACCCTGATCCTGGGCCGGGCTGCCTCCTGCATGTGACAGCATGATGCACTGAGGGGCACAGACGACAAGCTCCCCAGGTGTGAGGTGGGGGGGCCCTGCAGAGAACAGGTGAGGTGTCTGCCCTTCACCAGGTGACAGGCCTCACTGGTTAGCGTCACGGCCCTTTCCAAGGACAGCAAACATCTCCTCCTGACCCAGGAGAGCATGCATGAACCCCACTGCAGAGATCCTGGGGACCCCAAAAAGACTCTGATGGGGGCAGGGAGTGGGTACAGAGGGGACTGTGACTAGTGGGCACAGGAAGATCACTATATAACGTACGAATTTATGCCCCTGGTGCCCTTGTGCTCTGCAGAAGCCAGCTGGGAGGTAAGCGGCGGTCCAGGGAAGGAGGCGTCTCAATCCTGTGCTGGTTGGAGCCCCGTGGGGGAGCCGTGGGGGAGCCATGGGGGCCAGACGGCAGCAGACTCCCTGGCTACCCCTCGTCACGCTTTCTCCAATGCCAGCTTCAAGTTCCAGCCCTACGCTGCCTGGCTGCTATCCACTGCGCTCAAATGCACTCTGTGAACCCTCACCGGACACGGCCCTGTCTGTCTGGTCAACCCATCGACCTGCCCTGGACTGCACTCCTGGAGAACAGGCCCATGCCTGTCGCCGGAGCCCCCACAGGCGGGCGCTCCACTGGAGGCCGAGTGTCTGCTGCAGCGCCAGGACCGTTTGGTGCTGAGGCCTTTCCTTATGCCGTTTACTGTTCTGGTGTGGGCACCGTACCCCACGCGTAACCTGAGAGCCCCTGACGGCAGGGCCAGGGCTCACGGTCTGTAAGTGGACAACAGATGGCTCATAACTTTCATGAGAAGTGGTTAAGAAATGTTACGTCTCTTTGAAAGCCGTCCCTCCCACTC
The DNA here is from genome assembly GCA_031878705.1 of Tapirus indicus. Lineage (NCBI taxonomy): Eukaryota > Metazoa > Chordata > Mammalia > Perissodactyla > Tapiridae > Tapirus > Tapirus indicus. The sequence continues at coordinate 1,347,193 of CM062923.1, read as the reverse complement.
TTGTTCCCTTGAATCAGGCACAAAGGACAGGCCGACACAACGACCTGCCAGTGTGACCCGTGCAGAAGGTGGGGCAGAGGAGAGAAAGACGGCTTCGTGTGCACACCTGGGTTTTCACCTTGCTTTAGCTTGTTTGGGAACACCTTTGTCTGCAGGAGACAGGACCAGTCACTGTTAGTGACAGATGGCACTGGTCACATCCCGGGTACACTTCCACACGCCCCCTGTCCTCACCGTCCTCCCCAGCCCTGTCCCCGTCGGGAAGGAGCCATGGGGATGCCGAGGTGAAGTCGGGCTCCAGGTCGGCCCGCTGGTGAGCGGCTCCGCTGAGACTCCACAGGAGACCCTGCTGTCCATCCAGTTCCCTGGACCCTCGCTCTGCCTGTTGGCTGTAAACCCTCAGCTGTCTTTGCTGTACTTGGAGCTCAGTCCTACACAGAGGTCTCCCTCCCCCACTGCAGTAGCTCAAATTCAATCTGTCTTGACATTTCAACAGGTATCAGTGCATAATTTTTGTTTTACAGGATCTAGAAGCCAAATTACAACTCCCAGATCTACAGCTGAGTGGCGGTGTGATCTGAGCAAGTCACCTAACCTCTCTATTCTGTACGTGGGGACTGAACATTGTGCTTACCTCCCAGAGGTGATTCCCTGGGGGATGGAGCTAGGTGACGGTTTGGGACAGTGCCGCACTGTCAAGTCTTTCACAGCAGCCTCGCACCTTCCAGCATAGCCTAGGCTTAGGTACAGCCGGCTGGTTCCCTGCCCCCACCCAGCCTCTGAGACATGGTAGGGTGGATGCACAGCTAGAAGGATGACCCTCAGTCGTCCCTAAGTGTGCTGTCAGACGCGCCGTCCCTCCCCTTCCCGCTCAGGACGCACCTATGCAAGTCCTTCCATCGTCTCCCAGCACGTAGGGGTCCGTGCATTCACACCGGAAGCCGCCCTTAGTGTTCTTGCAGTGGGCCGATGGGTGGCAGGGAGGGTCCGTCACATCCTCGCATTCGTTAATGTCTGCACAAACAGGAGAGGTCAGGGCCCGTCTGAGGCTGGGCCGGCGTCCCCAGCCTCTACTACCTCTGGCCCGGCGTGTCAGGGGACTGGAGCCGCGTGGAGGCCCCAGCTCAGCGGGGAAGAGTGAATGGGAGCTATTGCTATTGTCTGTCTATTGCGGAAGTTATTAGGAAGTGTTCTGTCCACAGCTAACCCCATCAAGGCCTTCCTGTACATAACGTCTTTCATGGACGGCACCGAGCCTCGGGCCAGCCCCATCTGCTTCCTGTCATGCAGAACCAGGACGACGGGGGGGATGAGATGGTACACGCAGCTGGGCTTGGCTTTGTCATGTCTGTGTGAAAACCAAGTCACTGCCTCCCAAACATTATAATCACCCCATGGATGTGAGATGAGGGACAGGCGGGCAGAGAAGGACCTGCAGGCCCCCGCGGAGCAGCCCTGCCACGGGCTCCATTCCCATGGGCCAGTGCAGCCCTTTCCAGGCACAATTCCCTCTGAGCAGCGTCCACTGTCTATACCTTCTCCTTACCCAGTCCCCTGAGCTCAGACTTACCACGTAGAGCTCCCTGTGGCTGCCATAACAAAGTGGCTTAAAACAACACAGATTTCTTCTCTCAGGGTTCTGGAGGCTGGAGTCCAGACAGGGCCACTCTTGCTTCCTCTGAGGGTTCTGTGGGAGGACCCTTCCTGGTCTTTTCCAGCTTCTGATGGCTGCTGGCAATCCCTGGTGTCCCTTGGCCTGTGACTGCATCTCCCATGTCCACGGTCTTCATGTGGCTGTCTTCCCTCTGTGTCTCTCCTCTTTTCATAGGGACACCAGTCTACGGGATCGGGGCCCACCCTGATGACCTCATGTTCACTTGATTGCACCTGCAAAGGCCCTGCTTCCTAATAAGGACACGTTCTGAGGGTCTGGGGGCCAGGATCCCAACACGTCCTATGGGGGACACAACTCACCCCATTTCACTCTAGCTATGGTCAGTTTCTTCAATCAGAAGCCCAAGTCAGGGACTGCACATTCTGGCCTCCTTCCCCGAGGAGTCCACTGTGGAATGTGTGACAGACCCACACTGGGGGTGACGATGCTCCTCACAAGGAGGAGGGGCAGCCATCTGGGGCCTGCGTGTCCCAGGTCCCGGCTCAACCTGCACAAAGGCCGAGGCTCCACGTGACTGGCCGGGTTTCTCCCAGGTCTCTTGTTTTCCAAGAAGAGCTGCAGACTGCACCCTGGGAGCCCCGCCCCCGGCCAGCTCGCAGGCATCCGCACAGATGTTCCCTCCCTGAGCACGGTTGTGCTGACTGTGTAGCTTATGCTCCCCGATAGACACAGAAGCAGATATTTGTTCTCATTTATTACACAACCTCCCAGCAGTAACTACAGCAAAAGCCCCAGACACAGAGCTTTTTATCCACTTTGAATTCATGACTCTAGAGCCCTCAAAAGTGACTCATTACAATCCATTTGCTACTTTTTTTCTTTCCATCAGATTTTTATGTGCATGGATTTTAGCGGATGTGTAGGATTTGCATAGAGAGGAGAGGAGCGAATCTCATTTGACTGCGTGTATTAAATGCTCAGTCGAGCCTGTAGCCTCCCTTTCTGCAGCCGTGGACATGTTGATACACGATTTCACCGAAGACCCTTGGCTGGAGCTCTAACACTCACATTAATTCACCGTAGAAGTAGAGTTCCCTCTCTGCTACAGTTAAGAGTTTATTTTTTCCCTGTAATTCTTGACTTAGAAACTTCCAGTGTAGGGCATAGATTGGGTGAAAAATATTTGTGTACATGAATGAGTGCGTTTATACCCCAGGTTGTTCCGAAACGAACTTTTGTAGTTTTTAAATTTTAAGATATTATATCTTAATTATAACAAAACACAAAAAAGAAACACAGAGTTGAATAAATAAAAAGTTAATACCTCTTCTTCCTCGTCCCTTCTCACTGTGCTGAAGTGTCAAGATTATTGTTGTGTATCATGTCTTTATGAAGACATTTATAAATAGGTTACAAATAAATAGGTTCCACTGCTTTTAAAAAAACTACATAGGTTCTCCTTATGCACATTACTCTGTAACTTGCATTTTTACTTAGTGATATATCATGAACAGTATTCCAAGTCAATGGACACGCTGCTAATTTATTCAGCACAAGAGTTCACGGTGTGGACCCACTAAAATTTAGACGACTGTTTTTGACTTACTATGTTAATAACACCAGGTATTAAATATGTCCTTGTTCTTCCTACTGTGCATTCAACTAATTTAAAGTGACAGGCAGGGAGGTAGCCCTCACCATCCTCCTCAGTTCAGGTTTGGAAGCACGGAGGCACCCAGAAGCTACGGGATGGGGAGACGGGAGAGGGAGCCACCGAAACTGCCCAGGTGAGGAGGCAGGCAGGTGGGAACCGGTCGGTGCAAGAGAGAAGCAGGCGGATGGACGGCTTGTGAAAGGACTTCAGGGACAGAGGAGGATTTTGGTGTCATTCTTAGCATTGTCTAGAGGAGGCAGGGACACACCCCCCTCCCCCCATATTAGGGCTGGAAGTCAGAGTGCGTCCACAGAGCGCAGGCCGTGAGCACCCTCTGGTGCTGGGACGCGTGGGCTTTCTGTTACTCTCCTGTTTCTGAGCTTTTGCTCCTCTTTTATTTGTACCTCACAGAGCCCTGTGAATAGAGCTTTGGGGTCATAAACACCTAAAACAAACAGCCTGAATTAATATATTAAATGTCCAGGTATGTAGGCAAAAAGGACTTAAGGCACACACGTGATGTTACTCCACATGAAAGCTTCTTGGACCCAGAACACGCAGCGTGACAAATCCCATGCTCACATCATGTCTTCCTCGATTGTACTGACAACACGAAAACCAGGAATCTGGGCAAAGCTGGCACTTCACTTTCGCACAGGCACTAAGCCAAAACAACACTAAAACTCCCGGGTTTGCTATACTTTTTGCTACTGAAGGATCAGCTGCAGAACCAAATTATCGGGAGCAATCAGGTAGTTGGTGGTAATAACAAAAGCGGACAGACGTCGCCATGTCTCAGAACAGTTGGGTTCCTGTGAAGCAAAGTGTCTGGAAGGTGAATCTCTGACTGGGCTCTCTGGGAGGAATGTCCCTGCCCGCAGTTCTCCTCGGCCTTGTCTCGATCCTCTGGCCCACTCTCCTGGTCCACCATTACTTGTGACCAAAACCTAAAAAGGTGTGGGGGTATGCCCACCTGCTGGTGCAAGTCCGAGGGTGTAAGATTGCGTTAGCAGTTTAAACAAAGGTTTTCCGGTCCAGGCTAGTGTTTTTTGGCAATAAATTCCCTCCCACCCAGCAGGTTTCTGATCTGCTTCCAACCAGCTCCATGTGCCATCAATAATTCTCAAGTTGTTTCCTAGATAGCGCTCTTGAGCAAGCTCTATTTCTTTGCTTCTTCGTCCTTTCTCTCTCAGCAAAGTACCTGGGCCTACCTGAGACAGTGACCCTAAACCTGACAGCCGACACAGGGCCGAGTCTTAGTGGGTCTTCGGTGCTCACAGCCTCTCAGTCTTTTCTTCTGCTATTTGGGGTCTAGGAGCAGTTGGCCATGGCAACCCCTCCAGGACAAAACATTCTGGATTTCCAACATTGAAATGGAAGTTTCTGTTTCTGTGGTAAAAATGTATAACATAAATTTACCATCTTCACCACCGTTGTGCGTACCTTCCAGTGGCGTTAGGTGCGTTCGCACAGCTGTGCAACGACCGCCTCCACCGGTCTCCAGAATTTTCTCATCTTCCCAAATTAAAACTGTAAAAATTGAAAAAGTTGGACTTTGTTTTCGTTCTGGCCCAATCTTTGCGCGCTCACCTCTCTTCTCTAACGCTTTGCTAGAGGCGGCACATAATGAGTGGCCCACACTGGGCTCTCTGCCGGCTGCCCATCTCCTCTCTGAGGAGCAAAGTCTTGGTGGGCAGTTGGTCTGCTCTCCAATGTCTGCTGCTGGGAGTCTGAGTCCCGCCACAGAGCGGCGCTCACGTTCCTGGCTCCCAAAACCCCTGCCGCCAGCTGCTGGCTGAGCCGGTTTTGCTGTGGGGTATTTCTGCATGAGTCAGGTACCACGAGCTGCTCTAAAAACGAGTCCCCAAGCGGTAGGGGATGGTGCCGAGAGGCTCCTTCTGTTTCCCAGGACAGTCCAAGGGGAGCGTCCCGTTCTGCTGGCTTCTCTGCAGGAGCGACTCTGGGACTCAGGCCCTCTACTTGCAGCTCTGCTCGGCGTCCTCCACCCCCGGCTCCCGACACCCGCTCCCAGCAGTTGAAAGGGAAAAGTGAGAGGGAGCGTCTCACAAGGTGGCCCGAAGGGGGCTACAGCTTCTGTCCTCGTGCTCCTGGCTAGAAGGTGCAGAGGTCTACACCTGGATGTCAGGAAGGTGGAAAGGGGGCCCAGCACAGAGGAGGACAATGATACAGGCCTGGAAATAAGCTACCACAGGGGTGGGGTTCCTATTCTCTGGGCTCTTCCAGTAGAGACATTTCTGTTTCGTTTCATTGGGGAAATTGGCTCTGCCAGCTGTTTATCATAACCTTCCCTATAAGTGGTTACCTTCTTTCCTTTCTCTTTCCCTGCCTCTGTCACCCTGCCAGGCATGTGTTATGTGGCTGTCTTGATGCTTCATTATCTAGAAAGATGTCCACTTGCGAACACGGTTGACTAAGGAAAGAATACTGATTTCCATGCCAAACATTTCCTGGGAAGATAGTTATGCTCAGAGGCACCTTTCAGTGAATGAAATTTATTCTTAATTCATATTTGAAAAATACTGATGGTGTGTGGGGGAGACACACAACAATAATAAATGTAAAAACCTGTAGAAAAAAAAGAACAATGCAGATTTGGGGGGTAAAGGAATTAAATGACTGACCTTTACACACAGGGGGCTGGAAATCCCATCCTTGGGGGGTGCAAGTGATTTGCTCTTGGCCTTGAAGCTCAAATCCGTGACGACAGGAATACACCAGCACACGTTTTCCAGACTCCTCGCAGAGCACGAAGTCCCCGTCGACCACTCTGTCTGGGGAGCCGCACGCGCCCTCTGTGCCGGTCGGAAGGCAGATGCAGTGAAACGCATTCCCTCCTCATCCTGCTCCTGTTAGGGCTGTACCCCACCCCTTCCCGGTCTCCCGAGGATTTCACCTCAGCACGTGTGACTCTCTTCAGCACACAAGCAAAGCACAGCCGCCCCCCAGCCTTACCCTCCACCCACACCCTCTAGCTGCCAGCCTCCAGCAAAGTCACTTGTCTCAGATACTTCTCCTCTTAGCTCTTAAATCAACTCTGATCAGGCTTCACCCTCCACTCCAACAAGATTGCTCTCATTAAGGTCGTCAATAGCTCCCTCATTGCTAAAGGCACTGCTCAACCTCCAGCCCCATCCTACCCTGACCATCACAGCACTTACACAGCTGGTCACTCCCCCGTGAAGCCCGATCTGCAGCTGGCTTCCCTAGAAATCCCTCGTCTCACCACTAACAACTTCTCTGTGTCTTCCTCCCCTGCCTCCAGTCTGAGCGAGTCTCTGGACTGTCTGAGGACTTCTGCTTTCCAGATGCACTCACCCTAGGCTGTGTCATCCAGTTTCTTGGCTTTAACTACAATTTCTGCAGATGGTATATACGGATAAATCCCAAATTCATACCTCTTCCTTGATTTCCACTCTCCCATCTCCAACTGCCTTCCACTCACCTCCACTTAAATGTCTAGCAGGCAGCTCAAACTTGACATGTGCACAATGGAGCTGCCAACCTCCTGCCCACACTCGCTCCATTCAGTCCACACCCACAAGGAATCCACCTTCCCCAGGTCCTGAGGGAATCCTGGGAGCTTCCCATGATGCCTCTCCTTCGGTCACCCCATGATTAACCCATCAGGAAATCACACAGCTCTGCCTTCAGAATAGATCTGCCCTTGGGGCCCTCTAACAACTGGTACTGCCACCACCTGGGGTCACGGCTACCTTCCCCTCTTCCCAGGAAGACTCCCTCTCCACTCCTCTTCCTTGTTTGTACTGCTCTGTGACCCACCTGCATCCTCAACAGTGGCCAGAGGGATCCCCATACAAGGTGGATCAGACGTGTCTCCTCTTCGTAAAACCCATGACACCTGGTGTCTTACTCAGAATAACAGACGCAAGTTGTGCAGGGCCTCAAGGTCTGGTGTGATCTTGCCTCTCTATTTCTCTGGTCTCATCTCCTACTTCTTGCCTCCTCACTCACCCTGTGCATCAGCCTCTTGTGGATCCTTGAACATCCAGGGACAATACAGCCCCCTCGAGCTGGCAGGTGTTCTTTCCTCTAAATTGAAACTCACCCACCTCTATGTGGAGCCTTTCCTCACAGATCCCCACCCTACCCTGCCCCTTGGCCCCATGCCCTTTATACTGTGAGTTCCCCATCTGCATGGGGACATGCTATTCACACCATTATTTATTTGTTTACAATCTGTCTTCCTATCTAGAGTGTGGGTGCTGTGAAGGTGTGTGTGGGTGTCTATTCCTACAAATGTGTCTCAGGCACCTAGAAAAGTGCCCATCACATAGGATGTAGCCATAAATAAACCTGAAGCTCCTGCTTGGAGCAGGTACTATACGCACAAAGCTGACATCACACATGACAACAGGAGAATAGGTGAGTAATTCACGCTGAGAGGAATTGAGGCTGGGGAGCAGTAACTTGACCTGTGTGAAAGTGTGTAGCACAAACACTGAAATCAGGAGACCTCCTTCAAGTTGTGGCTCTGTCATTGATAGAAGAGTAATTTGGTGGGTGTGACGTTAAAATGGAAAACTCTGCTTTGCTAAACTAAATCCTGAATAACCTTCAGGTCCCTGGTGACTCTTAAGTCTTCCCAGAGACTTCTTCTTACATCCAAGTATTGGCCACCCTATTTGATCTTAAAAATGTGTTATCTAGTGATGTCAGCAACATGGCAGAGTGTGCTGTTCCCTATATCTCTCCCCCTTTGAACTACAACTAAATGGATACTCTTTGACCAATGGAGGACACCCACACAGCACAACAGGACACCTGAGTGACCCACACAGCTCTACATCTGAAGGTGTATGGCCTGGCTCCCCAGGAAGTAGTGGAGATAGGTGAGCACTCCCCTGCCCTTCCCCAGCAGCCCTGCACACATGTGTGAATGTTTTCCCAGCAGGAGCACCCATAGTGCTGCTGTGTTCCCACAAGTGGGAACATGCCTCAGTGTGACTGTGCGAAGGGGTGGTGGCAGCCCTGGGCCCATGCATGAATGCTTTCCCAGCCAGTGAGAGAGCTCACCCTACCGCTGCAGTCCCAACGAGTGGCCCAGGCTCAGACCCCAGGAAGAAACCCCACACACCAAGCAGAGTATCCAGTGTGACATTAAGAAGAGGTGGTGGCAGATCCACAAATGCATGCACTTTCCTGGCTGAGGAGAGCACCCATAGTACCAGTGCAGTCGCACAAGTGGGAACACACCATGGCATGGCGGCAGGCCTGAGCCTGTGTGTGAATGCTTTCCTAGCTGGTGGGAGTGCCCACCATACCCCCACAACTTCCAGCAGGCAGGGTGGAATCAGAAACACAGCTCCCACTTCCCCCCAGCAGTAGCAAAGCATACTTATTCTATGACCACAAATGTGCTGGCAAAAGATCAGTTCATCAAACACCATGAGACACTACAGAAACAATTCAGAGCAGAAGGGAAATGATGTCTCCAGAATCCAACCCTGAAGTCACAGAAATTTACAATCTAAATGACAGAGAATTCAAAATAGCTGCCATAAAGAAACTCAGTGAGTTACAAGAAAATTCAGAGAGACAGTTCAGTGAGCTCAGGAACAAAATTAATGAGAAAAAGGAGTACTTCACCAAAGAGATTGAAACTATTTAAAAAAACAACCAGAAATTCTGGATACAAAGAACACAATTAATGAACATAATTAATGTGGTAAAAAATAATCTAGAACCTTAAAAAATAAAGCTGATGTTATGGAGAAAAGAATTATTGAGTTAGAGGGTAGAAATATAGAAGTGCTTCAGGTGGAGGAGGAGAGAGAACTAAGATTTTTTAAAAATGAAGGAATTTTTTTGAGAAATATTCAACTCAATTAGGAAAAGCAACATAAGGATTATAGGTCTTCCAGAGGGAGAAGTGAGGGAGAAAGGAGCAGAGAGCTTGTTCAAAGAAATAACAGCTGAGAACTTCCCAAACCTGGGGAAGGAACTGGACTTACAAATACGTGAAGCCAATAGAACTCCTACTTACATCAATGCAAAACGACCTTCTCCAAGGCATATAATAGTAAAATTGGCAAAAGTCAATGACAGAAAAAAATATATTAAGGTCAGCAAGGCAGAATAAAACAACCTACAAAGGAACCCCCATCAGGCTTTCAGTGGATTTCTCAGCAGAAATCTTACAGGCTAGGAGAGAGTGGAATGATACATTCGAAATACTGAAAGACAAAAACTTTTAGCCAAGAATACTCTATCCAGCAAAACTATCCTTCAGATATGATGGAGAAATAGAAGCTTTCCCAGATAAACAAAAGCTGAGGGAGTTCATTGCCTCTAGACCTCCACTACAAGAATTGATTAAGAATGTGCTCATACCTGAAACAAAAAGGCAAAGGTCTACAAAGCTTTGAGCAAGGAGATAAATAGACAGACAAAATCAAAAATCTGCAGCTCTCTGTCAGAAAAGGTTAGCAAACATTTAACTATAACATAAAAGATAAGGGGAAGGAAAGCATTGAAAGTTACTATGAACACTTCAACTAAGTCACAAACTCACAACACAAAACAGAATAATTTGGACAACAATAACTCTGAAGAGAAAGAGGAAAGGGATGGAACCTGTTTAGGCTAATGGAGATAAGAGGCCATCAGAAAATGGACTATCTCATCTATGAGATTTTTTATACAAACCTCACAGTAACCACTAAACAAAAAATCAGAGCAGAGCCACAATTCATAAAAAAGGAAAAAACTGAGAAAACTTCCACAGAAAACCACCAAATGAAATGGCAGTCAGAAATACAAAGGACGAGAAACGATGGAAATATAGAACAACTGGAGAACAAGAGATAAATGGCAGTATCACCCCTCATATGTCAATCATCACTCTAAATGTAAATGGACTGAATTCTCCAATCAAAAGACACAGAGCAGCTGGATGGATTAAAAAACAAGACCCAACAACATGCTGCCTCCAGGAACACATCTCAGCTCTAAAGATGGACATAGGTTCAGAGTGAAGGGATGGAAGATGATATTCCAAGCAAATGGCAAACAAAAGAAATCAGGTTTTTCCATACTTATATCAGATAAAGCAGACTTCAAGGTAAAAAAGACAATGAAAGACAAAGAAGGGCAGTATAATGATAAAAGGGACTTTCCACCAAGAGGACATTACACTTATAAATATATATGCACCTAACACAGGAGCACCAAAGTATATAAAGCAACTATTAACAGACCTAAAGGGAGAAATTAACAGCAACACAATAACAGTAGGGGACCTCAACACCCCACTTACATCAGTGGATAGATCATCCAGATGGAAACTCAACAAGGAAATAGTGGAATTAAATGAAACACTTGAGCAGATGGACTTAATAGATATATGCAGAGCATTCCATCCAAAAACAGCAGAATACACATTCTTCTCAAGTGCACATGGAACATTCTCAAAGATAAACCACATGTTGGGAAACAAGGCAAGCTTCAATAAATTTAAGATGATCAAAATCATATCAAGCATCTTTTCCAACCACAATGCTATGAAACCAGAAATCAACTACAAGAAAAAAGCTGGGAAAGTCACAAACGTGGAGACCAAACAACATGCTACTGAAATCATTGGATCAATGAAGAAATCAAAGGAGAAATAAAAAAATATCTGGGGATAAATGAAAATGAAAATATAACATATCAACTCTTGTGGGATGCAGCAAAAGCAGTTATAAGAGGGAAATTCATAGCAATACAGGTCCACCTCAACAAACAAGAAAAATATCACATTAGCAATCTTAAACTACATCTAACAGAATTAGAAGAAGAAGAACAAAGCCCAAAGTCAGCAGAAGGAGGGAAATAATAAAAATTAGAGCACAAATAAATGAAATAGAGACTAAAAAAACAGTAGAAAGGATCAATGAAATTAATATCTGGTTCTTTGAGAAGATAAACAAAATTGACAAACCCTTAGCCACACTGACTAAGAAAAAAAATAGAGAAGACTAAATAAAATTAGAAATGAAAGAGGAGAAACTACAGGGATACCACAGAAATACAAAGGATTATAAGGGAATACTATGAAAAACTATATGCCCACAAATTGGATAACCTAGAAGAAATGGATAAATTATTAGATTCACACAACCTCCCAAAACTGAATCCAGAAGAAATAGAGACTCTGAATAGACAAATCACAAGTAAAGACATTGAAACAGTAATAAAAAAAACCTCCCAAAAAACAAAAGTCTAGGACCAGATGGCTTCTCTGGAGAATTCTACCAAACAATCAAAGAAGATTTAATACCTATCCTTCTAAAACTATTCCAAAAAAATTGAAGACAGAACTCTTCCTAACTCATTCTATGAGGCCAACATTACTCTGATACCAAAACCAGGCAAGGATAGCACAAAGAAGGAAAATTACAGGCCAATATTGCTGGTGAACATAGATGCAAAAATCCTCAACAAAATATTGGCAAAGTGAATACAGCAATACGTCAAAAGGATCATACACCATGATTAAGTGGGATTTATACGAGGGATGCAGGGATGATTCAACATCTGCAAATCAATCAATGAGATACACCCACATTAACAAAATGTGAATAAAAATTACATGATCATCTCAATAGATGTAGAGAAAGCATTTGACAAGATCCAACATCCATTTATGATAAAAACTCTCAATAAAATGGGTATAGAAGGAAAATACCTCAACATAATAAAGGCCATACATGACAAACCCACAGCCAACATCAGACTTCATGGTGAAAAACTAAAAGCCCTCCCTCTAGGAACAGGAATGGGACAAGGGTGCCCACTCTCACCACTCTGTGTGTGTGTGTGTATGTGAGGAAGACTAGCCCTGAGCTAACATCTGTTGCCAATCCTTCTCTTTTTGCTGAGGAAGATTGGCTCGGGGCTAACATCTGTGCCCATCTTCCTCTACCTTATGTGAGATGCCACCACAGTATGGCTTGACAAGCAGTGTGTCAGTCCATGCCCGGGATCCAAACCTGCGAACTCCAGGCTGCCAAAGCAGAGAGGACAAACTTAACCACTACTTCACGAGGCTGGCCCCTCATCACTCTTATTCAACATAGTACTGGAGGTATTGGCCAGAGCAATTAGGCAAGAAAAAGAAATAAAAGGAATCCAAATTGGAAAGGAAGAAATGAAACTCTGACTGTTTGCAGATGTCATGATTCTATACATAGAAAACTCTGAAGAATCCATCAGAAAACTATTAGAAATAATCAACAACTACAGCAAAGTTTCAGGATACAAAATCAACTTACAAAAATCGGTTGCATTTCTATACACTGATAACAAATTAGCAGAAAGAGAAGTCATGAATACAATCCCATTTACAATCGCAACAAAAAGAATAAAATATCTAGGAATAAATTTAACCAAAGAGGTGAAAGACCTATACATGGAAAACTATAAGACATTATTGAAAGAAATCGAAGAAGATATAAAGAAATGTAAAGATGTTCCATGCTTATGGATTGGAAGAATAAAAATAGCTAATACGTCCATGTCACCTAAAGCAATCTACAGATTCAATGCAATCCCAATCAGAATCCCAAATGACATTCTTCATGGAACTAAAACAAAGAATTCTAAAATTTATATGGAACAACAAAAGACTCCAAATAGCCAAAGCATTCCTGAGAAAAAAGAACAAAGCTGGAGGCATCACAATTCCTGACTTCAAAATATACTACAAAGCTACAGTAATCAAAACAGCATGGTACTGGCACAAAAACAGGCACACAGATCAATGGAACAGAATTGAGAGCCCAGAAATAAAACCACACATTCATGGACAGTTAATCTTCGACAAAGGAGCCAAGAATGTACAATGGAGAAAGGAAAGTCTCTTCAATAAATGGTGTTGGGAAAACTGGACAGCCACAAGCAAAAAAATGAAAGTAGACCATTATCTTGCACCATATGCAAAATTAACTCAAAATAGATAAAAATTTGAACATAAGACCTGAAACCATAAAACTCCTAGAAGAAAATATAGGCAGTACACTCTTTGACATTGGTCTTAGCAGCATCTTTTTCAATACCATGTCTACTCAGTCAAGGAAAACAAAAGAAAAAATAAAGAAATGGGACTACATCAGACTAAAAAGCTTCTGCAAGGTAAAGGAAACCAGGAACAAAACAAAAAGACAACCCATCAACTGGGAGAAAATATTTGCAAATCATATATCCAACAAGGGGTTAGTCTCCAAGAAATATAAAGAACTCATACAACTCAACAACAACAAGAAAAACCACCCAATCAAAAAATGGGCAGAGAATATGAACAGACATTTCTCCAAAGAAGATATAGAGATGACCAACAGGCACAAGAAATGATGTTCAGCATCACTAATTATTAGGGAAATGTAAATCAAAACCACAATGAGATATCACCTACCCCCTGTCAAATTGGCTATAATTACCAAGCCAAAAAAACAACAAATGTTGGAGAGGATGTGGAGAAAAGGGAACACTCACACATTGCTGGTAGGAATCCGAAATGGTACAGCCACTATGCAAAACAGTATGGAGATTTCTCAAAAAATTAAAAATAGAAATACCATATGATCCAGCTATCCCACTACTGGGTGTTTATCCAAAGATCTTGAAATCAACAATCCAAAGAGATTTATGCACCCCTATGTTCACTGCAGCATTATTCACAATAGCCAGGACGTGGAAGCAACCCAAGTGGCCTTCTATGGATGAATGGATAAAGAAGATGTGGTGTATATTTACAATGGAATATTACTCAACCATAAAAAGGGACAAAATTGTCTCATTTGCAACAACATGGGGGACCTCAAGGGTATGATGTTAAGGGAAATAAGCCAGACAGAGAAAGATAAATACTGCATGATTTCACCCATATGTGGAAGACAACAAATACATGGATAAAGACAACAGATTAGTGGTTACCAGAGGGGAAGAGGGTTGCGGGTGGGTGAAAGGGGTAAAGGGACATGTATATATGGTGATGGATAAAAATTAGACTATTGGTGGTGAGCATGATGCAGTCCACACAGAAACTGATACTAATGTACACCTGAAATTATACAGTGTTATAAAACTTCATGATTTCAATAAAATAATTGAAAAAAAAATGTGTTACCTAGTCTACTGCTTCTCGACCAGTGGAGATTTTGCCCTCCCACCAGGGGACAGTAGGCAATGCTGCATTTATTTTTGGTTGTCACAGATGGGCGGTTGCTACTGGAATGTAGCGGGTAGAGGCACAGCACGGATCCTGAGACAGAGTGAGCACCTGAGACACCACAGCGCAAGGCTGAGAGCCACAATGGAATCGTCACTCGGCACTTACACAACCCCCCGGGACAGTGTCTTTTTATAGGGAGGGTGCAGGCTGATAACCTCTTATCAGACTTCCAGTTCCTTCCTCCCTGGAGGAGGAGGCAACCACGTGACATGAGCGATCCCAAAGACAGAGGGCACAGAGCTGTTGTTTCCAACTGTGATAATTTCAAACAAACAGCCTCTTGAGAAGTTATGCTTCCTGCGATGAAATCTATGCACTTTGACATAATTTAAAAAGAGGCTTAAGTTACCTTGAGGAAAGGCCTCCCTCCACACTTCCAGGTTCATGCCCGGGATGTCCTCGCATGACTCGAAGTCCTGGGGGAATCTTCCAACTCGGAAGGCGTCGGCTGGCACGTGGCTGAGGCCCGTGTTGTCACAGATGAGCCGGGACAGAGAATGGCGCTCCAGCTCACGCCTCTGGGCTTCGGTAAACACGTGGTTGTTCTCCCACCAGAACCTGTGCAGACGACAGAGCAGTGGGAGCTCACAAGGACACAACCCTGAGGCCTTGCTTCCTGTTACCACACCCACCAAATCCCATCCTGTCCATCGCTTTGTGACAATGCGGCGGAGGGCCAGGCTTCCGAGGACGGAGGGAGGAGGGAGAGGCACCGGGATGGACGGGCAGCGGCTGGCTGAAGGCCTGGCACTGGACCAGAGCAGCTCTCACAGACCATTCTTTCTATTACTGCGTCAATCGGCTTTGCTGCATTGACTTCACCTGGGGTGGACTGCTGTTTTTATAACAGAATAATGACGACCAAATGCAGCCTTCAAGAAGTGCTGCTGTCTGCACTGCAGGCGACGTGCTGTGTGGGACCCTGTCCCTGGTCTTTTCCTCCCGGCCGCAAGAGGAAACTGAGATACTAGGAAAGAATTGTCCCTTCTTCTCAAAATGCTAAACCGTGACAAAGTCCTTGTAGTCCTGGCCTGAATGTTGTAAGGCACTTCTGTCTCTGTATCATAGCAAGCTTTTCCCCCTCCCTACGTGGGAACATGTTCTCCCCACGTGTGAAACAGAGGCCTCGTCACGTACCCGTCGGCTCATCAGGGTCTGTATCTGGAGACACTCAGTTACAATGCGCAGCCTCCCTCCAGGACTCTGCAGCGTCTGGAGGCGTGTTCCCAACTGAACCCACAGGGCTGGGGACACGCACAAAGGAGACACTGAACAAAATGCCACCCTCAGAATTAGTGGCTTCCCATGTCCTAGAAGATCTCAAACCACACACATTTGGTAAAGATGCAGTTGTGAGTGAGGCGGCTTCTGGTTATCTCCCCCCAGGTGCTCTTAGCTATGTGAAATGCTGCATCTCAGAAATTAATGATAAAAGTCGTAGGAGGAAAAGGACAGGAACCTTAGTGGTTAATGAAAGAACACGAATATTCTCTAAAAACAATCTGACCCAGGCACATGACTGCAAAGAAAGAAAGAACTGGATGTGCAGGGATTATTAAAAGAGAAAACATTTTCCCATTGCTGTCTGTATTGTCCCCAAATTCCTATTTCATCATAGGCTGCAGCACGTGGAGACCAGAGTTACTCACGCGAGCAGGGGCTTTTCTGACTCCCTCTGCTTACGAGGTTCAAGACTCTGGGTTGACACTGAGAAGGGAGCAAAACGTGTGCATGAGCTGGACCCTCAGACCTCTGCTGCGAACAAACATCTGCTGGGACTGGAGGTTGAGGGCTGGAGAGGGGAGGGCGGTGCGTCCACACAGAAGCCCACACGGTGCTCTCGCACGGTCCAGGGCCTTTGTCTCAGCACCTCGGTCAGGGTCCACCATCCCAGTCTCAGCAGACATGGTCAAGAATGTCCAGAGATGGATGGAGTTTCAGGGTGGTCGTACAATTTGTTCTTTACACAATGCCTGCTTATTCGTATGATTAGATAATGTAGACAAATCAACAACAGCCCACGTTGTTAAACATCCAGAATTTGCTATGTGCTTTGAATTTATTTCCTTTTGTAACAACCCAGTTTTACGGCTGAGAAAACTACGACTGAGAGAAATAACCTGCCTAGGGCCACAGAGTACTGAGCGATGGAGCCAGGATTGGAACTCAGATCTGGCTGACTTCAGACGAACCCTACAGAACGCCGCCTTCTGTGGAGACCATAGAAGTAACAGACACCTACCGGTCACCGTCCCTCAGGGCCTTCATTTGTTTTCCAATGATGCACGCAAACAGGGGACCCGTTCGAGCCCTTGGGAGGAAGTTTTCAACCAAGCCGCCCAGCCAGACGTCAATGTTATCGGGGTGCTTGTACAAGTCCATTATCCTGTCAGCGATGCTCCCGTTGGCAATGGCGGTGTTCAAGTCGGCCAGGGTCTCCAGTCGGGGCAAGCCGCAGAATTCTCTCCATTCGTTGTAACCTGCACAGGGAAGAGAGGCCACACCCAGGCTTCCTTTCCCAGGGATCCAGATATTCATCCCATGTCCCTCATTATGGACCTGTAGTCCATTGAAAGTTGTGGCTGTAGCAACAGAGTCCTGCCCTGAATGTCCAGGCACAGAGAAAACCACTTCATCACCCTGTGCCCAGGAGAGTTCAGTGTTTGGGAATATTTCAGCACAGACCTCAGGGGTCTCACTGGAGAACCTGTTCATAAACAAGCTGGGAAGAGCAACAATGCCGGATCCAAGATGCCCAGGTAGATTCACATCATCACCCAGCACACTCAATTCTCGTCTCGACAGGGCAGCTGAGACAGGTCCTCACCTACTGTTTAGAGTTCATCTTCCATGACAACAGTGCGAGCGCACAGATCACCAGCAGCATACTCGCTCTCTTGCACACACAGGGACACAAGGAAAGGGACACACATGAGCATCTTTGTTTGTCCGACCAGCTGTTTCTTGTACTGAAGATTTCTCCCTGTCTCCTGTTGCTTCAGGGTGTGCTCAGCCTCTGGTCCCTGATGAATTCCAGCTTCTTCTATTCCTCCTCCTCCTTTCCCCTCTGACCCTGAAGTGCCACCACCCCAGACCCTCCACTCCTGTCTCTGGCTGGGCTGAGCCGCTGCCTTCACCCAAGACTCTCTCTCTCCTCGTCTTGTCTTGTGCCTTTTGTCACCCACACAGCTCCTTACACCTACCCCTCGTCCCATTGATCTTCCTTTAGGGGTCATCTCCTCCAGAACCTTCCTCCCTCCTCAAGGTGAGGTGACATGAACTTCCTGCCTTCGCACAGGGTACTGAGTCTGACCAGAACCCTCGTCAAGGTTCTGCATTATTTTCTCTTTGCTTATTTGTTCCACCATTTGTGGTCCTTTTGTGAGACCTGTCTTGTTTTGTTCCCAGTGGCCCTTGCATGGTAGACGCTCAAAAAAAGTGCCATATGCTCACATGCATCTAGGACTGGACCGGTTCTCTCAGGGATGCTGAGGCATTCATGGGACAGAGAACTGGGGGCTAGAACTAGAAGAAATTATCACATATTTTCCAGTTAGAGTTGCGAGAGATACATAAATGATAAAGAGATTTACTGAGCCAAGGGAGGGAAAACTTCCAGCTACAGAAGACAACTTGGAAGAACATAAACTAGATGAAAGAACAGATGAATTGAAGAAAGAAAACATTACTGAGAAATAAAATCTGAGCTTTTAGAAAACCGCTGTAAAATGAGTTGGGTCCGTCTTTTAAAATGGCAAGACCCACAATTCAAATTCGTGAGGAGCAAGTGTGTGTGTGCATTTGGCTCACGTGCTGGAGCGTTACCAGCCTTGGTTGGGTACCTCAGCCCAGGTCTGCTGCGTCCGGTGCAGGTCCCCCAGAGCCCCCCCGAGAAGCTGTTCTGCTGCAACTCAACACCTGCCATTTGTAGGCAGGCTCTTAGGACTTGTGATTCTGTTTCCAGATGGGCCATCCTCAGCCCTCTGTCAAAGACACCTGAGAGGACCACTGCCTCCCTTTTAGAGGTGCTCATGTCTCCCCACCTTGGCACCAACAGTATTTCTTCTTCATCACATAGTCTATGACATAGTCTACTTTAGGCCCAACGAGCACAAACATACCCTCCAAATTTCCCATGATCCAGTAACTGATAGCACAGAAGCACTAAATTCGATTTACATAGAAAACGTACGTTCCCAGTGCCTACCATAGGGCTTGGGGAATGTGGCAATTATTTCATTGAATATCTGCTGAAAGAATGCATTTATTTGCAGGATAGTCAAAACCCCAAATATTAAGTGAACCAAAGTTCTAAAGTTAGGAGGGAATGTTTCTGTAGTAATATAGACCATCTTTATTTAAGTGGTAGAAGGTAATAAAAATCTTTCAGTACCTGTGGGAGATTGGCACTTTAAATTTTACACAGGAAAAAAGGAATTAGAAAGATACTTTCCTTTCCTACTGCTTTAAGAGAAACATATTTACATCCTTCTCCAACTCCAGAGGGAAAACCTGCAATTCTTGGAGTGTGGTAGAGCTAAGGGAACAGGCACTGCAGCTCACAGGACCCCAGAGCAAAGACGGTAAGGATACATTTCCGATGTCCCTGTCTACATGAGACAGCAGAGGGAAAGGAAAGGAAAAAACATCTTTGGGGGAATGTAAGTTGGATGTTTTATGATCCTTGCAAAGTAAAACAAAACAAGGCTTCATAGTACAAAGGAGGCCATCATCACATCGTCATAATGAGCATTTCTCAGTAAGCTTATTGTCTAATTTAGCCTCAGGTCTAACTAAGCGTGCATTATGTATGTGGGCTTTGTGTCGCATCCAAATTCCTCCACTTGCTAAAACTGAGAATTGGAGCATTGCCTAAATTCTTTATGCTTCCATCTCCTTAACAATTTTCTTAAGTGATCATAATTCAACCTCCTAGGGTTTTGGGGGGATATAAAGAGCTAACACATGTAGAAAGTTTAGAGCAGGCCCTTAGAGCAGGTTTAGGAGGCCCTGAACAGAGAGGGACTTGCTCCCAGCAGTAGGTCTATGAACAGTCACCAACACACATCAGCGGAACGCCTACATCAGCAGGAAGAGATATCTAAGGCGTGGTCCCTGTCCTGGCGGAGCTCACGGGGCACAGAGAAAGCAGATCTGCACACAGAAATTGGGTGTCAGGTCACTAAGGCCTCGGGCTGGTAGGTCAACCAGATAACTGAACCACGGGAGCCCAAGGAGGGAAGGCCATGGTGGGCAGGGGGCAGGGTTGGCCTCAGGATAGGGTGATACGGATTGGGACAGGTGAGAGGGACTTGGGGGTCCAAGTAGGCATGGACAATATAGGGGTCGGGAGAGCACAGGGTCAGCTGCCTGGCCTGAGAATAGGGTCCCCGCTCATGCCAGTGGCCAGGAGATTGGACCAGCTGGTTAGCGACAGGCTGATGTGCACTTGCCCGAGGACAGGACGAGAGGGAGAGACAGGGAGGAGAGTGAGCACTGTGTTGCAAAGGCCTTCCCCAGGAAGCCAGACACAGACTCGCCCTCATCTGCTCAGGAAGCTCTGCCTCCCTCTTCTGGGACATGCTCTTTCTAAATGCCTCGGCTCATTCCCTTCTGGGAGGCTCCAGGCCCTCTGCATGTTTCTATTGTCTAAGAAAAGCTGAATGGCCTCTGCAGTCAAGGAACTGGGGGGGTGCTTTAAAAGCCCGTTTCTCAGATGTTGGCAATAGATTTGCAGACACATTTCACTTCAAATCAGCCTCTCAAAGAACAGGGTGCTAATTTGGCAGATCCTATAGCACACGTGGGAGGCGAGCATCGGACAGGAACCCAGGAGCAGCAGCAGACCTGGCAGGCCGTGGTCCCGGCCCCTCTGCAGGTTGAGTGATGCCAGATCCAGGGTCCCTGAGTTCGCCAGCACGAAGAGCCTCTCCGTTAGCTCCTCGTTCATCAGCTGGTCCTGCACCTGCAGCTTGGCTGGTCTCGTGAGAAGGCCCCTCAGGAGGGGGTCCAAGCCACCTGGAAAATACCACAGGGCAGGCAACGGGGTTTCTCTGATGAGTTCCGGAGAGACAGAATGTACCTCAGATCGTTGGTTCTTAACAAACACCTCCCTTAAGTTCAGGAATTCACCATATGTGACTCCAGAGTTTTCCGAGCACTCCTAGGCTGCACCTGATGGGTGGATTAGCACCTGACTGGATCCCCAGGGGACCATCTGTGTGGTGTGTGGAGGTCGGGCCTCCAGGTCAGAAGGGACCCAGAGACAGAGCCCGGCAGTTCCTCAGGTTCGTCGTTTTGTTTTTCAGCAGCAGAAACGCCACAGTCAAAGGAAGCATTTGCCGAATTCTAATGTCTACAGGTCATAGGAAGACGTGGCCTGGCTGAGGGAGCAGTCAGGGTGAGCAGGGACCCCTGCTCCCATCACCTCCAAAAGCCTCAGCCATGCCCACAGGACCCCATATGGAAAAGGATTGGACAACCCCCAGCTCCCTGTCACCCCAGTCACAGGGGATCAGCGTCTTTTCTTGGGTCTGTTCGGCCTCATGGTGCCCTGACAGCACAGCCCAGGGAGCACAATGTGCTGGGCTCTGTGGGGTGGCCCGGTCACCATCAATGCCAGGTCTCCCGGGGACCCTGGCTGACCCCCAGCCTCGCTGCCACAAGCTGTGCGTGAAGTGACGTGGGAGCAAACTCACATGCAGGGACATCGTCCCCACTGTCCCTCCACCACCATGTCCACCTGGAGCCAACCACCTTCTGAGGCAGGTCAGAAGCTTCCAGAGAGTCACAGAGAGAACACTGAGGAGAGTGTAGAAATAACCCTTCCAAACACCTCACCCTGGAATTAAAATGGCTTTTCCAAGGAATGCACTTGCACAGGAAACCCAGCCATTACATTCCAGCCCTCTATGGTGCTGCACACGACAGACATGCTCAGAACAAACAGAATGATCTGTGATGAAAACAGCACTTTCTCACTTCAGTATTTTGAAACAATGGGTGGAGAGGCGGGGCCGGCCCTGTGGCCTAGTGGTTAATCCCGGGCACAGACCTACACTACTCGCCAGCAGCCACGCTGTGGTGTCCCACATACAAACTAGAGGAAGGTGGGCACTGATGTCAGCTCAGGGCGACTCTTCCTCAGAAAACAATAACAATGGGTGGGGAGGTAACCTGCACCTGGATAGCTTCTCCTGTGAAATCCGAAGAGCTTCAGAAACCCGAGAAAGCACTTTCGATGAACACGTCAGCCTTTTACAAAGCTTGGAGTACATTTATCTTCTCCATAAGCACGGATGACTGGGCAGTATTCGGCCCACGGCCGAGGGAGGAAGGGGGGAGCACCCCGCCTTCGGGGGGGGGGGTCTGCCGGTCTCGGCCCGGGGAGGCCGGCGGCCTGGGGAGCGCACCTTCGCGGAGGAGCCTCCAGGGGCTGAAGAAGGCGTCCCGCAGCCACAGCCGGGGCAGCGCCGGGTGCTCCTGGAAGCGCGCGTCCAGCCGCCGCACCCGCGGGTGGATGGTGGCGTGGCCGAAGCGGAAGGCGGCCGTGGAGAACACGTTGGACACGGTGGGGTCCACGCTGGAGTCGTAGCCCGCGTAGGGGCCCACGTGCCGCCGGAAGGCCTCGGGGCCCAGGATCCTGGGCACGTAGTCCCGCAGGGTGATGATCTGCGGACAGAGAAGACGCGCGGCCGCTGAGCCAGGTCCCGGCCACCGCCGCGGGCCGCGGTCAGGGCGACGGGAAGGAGGGCTTCCTGCTGCCTCCCTGGGGGCCCCGAGTCCTCCCCGAGGGCACCGCCTCCAGGTGAGGGAGCAGGCCAGCAGCACCGGCCGTCCCTAATAAAGCCCTCACGGCGCTCGGCTGTACGGGGTTGGGCGGGGCACAGCAGAGACGCCCCCAAACGCCCTCCGGGGCAGCCCAGGGCGGGGCAGGCCACGCAAAACTTGGGGGACCCAGAGCACTAACGAGGGGGGCTGCCACCTGCCGCACTCTGTTCAGAAACATGAAAACGTTTCCATCCAAACTGTCTTCTCCCTGCACGCTCTTCGCCTGGGACACTCGGTGACAACTGAACTTGAAGCAAAAGTCAGGAATCTAGTCACTTCAGGGAATCCTGGCCCTAGAGGCTCAGGATTCGGACCAATGGGAGGTCTAATCCTCTAACCCTGCTTCTTAGCTGTGTGACTCCGGGAGGTTTGACCAACCTTTCTGAGCCTGTTTCCTTGTTGGAAAAGACCTTTTCATAGAGTTTTTGTGAGAATAAAAACGATGCATTCTTCTGTCTGTTACATAGGCTATGCAGTGTCATAGATAGAATATACAGTCGATGTATGTATTATATACAGCAGATCCACACGGGTGGGATACCTCCCCCCCGCAACCTGGGTTTAAAGGAAATGATACACAAGTTAAAGATGAGTGTGATCTGATGGCTCTTGTAAGTCACAACTTAAGCAGGGACTAAGATCCCTGTCTCATTCCTTCTTTTCCCTTCCGAACTGCCTCTGTCAACCACTTGTTGGATCTTTGTCAACCACAGACACGCGGCCATAAAGGGCGTCAGCGCTTCCAGCAGGGACTGAATTTGTGCCATGGGTTTCACAGATGAGTCTGGATTTCTGCTTTTCGTCTCACCCTGTGAAGATGCATTGCGGCGTCTGACCAGAGAGGACAGACGAAGTACAGGGAACTGCGGAAGGGCCTGTCGTGATCAGGAGATGAGACCAGAAAGGCAGGGATACACCTCGCTGATCTGACCAGGTCTCTGCTAACACAGTTTCTGGCCCCCAAATGAAGGCCTCAAACTGAGCTTCTCAGAAAGAGTGTTGTTTTCTGTGGATATTCAGGTGGTACATTAACACGGCTAATTCAGGACGCCATCCCAGGATGGTGATGGGGCTGGTGGTGGCCTGGGGTGGCTCGTCGCAGGGAAGACCCGGTCAGTGGGCACAAACACGGCCTCGGGCCCTGGTGCAGAATGACTCCCTATAGGCAATCAACAGTGAAAGCAGCTTCCTCTCGTGTGAAACAACAATAATACCCGATTCCCAGAGCTTCAGCCAGGATTAAATCAAAGAATATATACGATGTGCCCTGTGGATGGTAAATGATGGTGCAATCAGAGGCCTTGTAATTTCTAGTTCACTCATGGTCCCAGGAGAATTATGTACAAGGGTCTACCTATTTTAACATATTTCTTTCAGCTGTGAAAATCAGTCAAATTGTTTGGTATTTAAAGAGAATATTTTGATCAATAAATTGCACTTAATGAAGTATTAACCAGTAGGAAGGATTCTATCCTAGAATATAAGGGTTTTATATTTTGGCTTATGGATTTAAGAAGGTAAGCTGTTAACATTCTCAGAATGTTTTAAAAATAACAAATAGCATTTGCATACTTGTAATGAGACACTGCTTCCAAAGGGTAATGCATTTTCTGAATGCAGGATTTGGATGTCACGGAAGCGGGGAGGTGAGCAGAGAGTTCTGATTTGTGGCTTGCTGTCCCAGCTGAAGGGCGGATGGGGTCCCGCCAAACGACCCTGCGTGCTTTCACCTCCGAGACCTGGACAGACACGGACTGGAAGGCTCCGTCCAGGGTTTCTGAGCTGCTGTGTCAGCCCCTGAGCTGGTTCACTGGTCAGTGAGAAGCACCCGCGTGTCCATCAGCAGTCTGAGTGGTTCTGACTTCATCATGCAGAAACAGCCCCCAACCTCAAATGCGCGGACACCAGCAGCATTTGGGGCCACAAATGTGTTGGGGGCTGTAAGTAATGTGAGTGTGGCCCTTCCCGCTCAGAACATGGGCAGCAGAGTCCCTTCTTTGGTTTCCTCTCTCTACAGTGAAAGGAAATGGCTGCCCTCTTCTCCGCCAGGGACATGACACAGCTTCAAATTCAGGCAAACTGTTTTAACGACGCCTCTTGCCTCCTGCCTGACCTGAGTCTGACTTGTGATCCCAGGATGGCGGTCAGAGTCCCAGGGGCACTGCTGACGCAGGCTGGTGTGGCTCCTCTCGTCCCCAGAACAGCAACCACATGGAGCACGGACTGGCGGTTCATGGATCCCACGCACCCTCTGCATTTGATCTTGTCTGACACCTGCCTCTTTACCACTTTCTCACAGTCTGATCCGAGATGCAGTTGTGATCGTGCTCCAATGCCTGCGACTCTCCCCAAGGTGGGACAGCAGCACCCTTTGTTCTGACCGACGGGGCCTTGAAACATTTGAGTCACAGGAGAGGCTCTTGGGAATTTCCAGGGTAATTCTTCTGAAAACCGCTCCCGTGTCTTCCTTCCTCAGTCACAGGGGGCTGGGACGCCATCATCAAGTCCCTGCATCCCCTGCCCCATCTCCCTGGGTGGGTGGGGATGTTTCCTTCCTCTCCAGGTGCCACTTGGGGCTCCATCTCCCAAGGGCGACCTCCATCCAGCTTGTCCATCCTCATCCCGACCTCCTGGTTCCCTGCTGGTTCTGCAGAGACTGTGGGCTCGGGCACCTGGACCTCTGCTCGCTTTTGCGGCCCAGCACGGAGGAAGGATGGCAAGGAGTGGGCATGGAGGGAGCTGGCTGGGAGGCAGGGCACCTGCCTGGGGGGAACAGGAGCAGAGACCTGCACCACGGTCATCGTAAACGAGTATTTGGGAAGCATTAACTCAGCCAAACGTGCCCCTCAGTCAGCACCTCTCATCTCAATAGAGCCAGCCTGCTCCCTGCAGAAAAGTCACTCGCTTTCTCTCCAAAGTGCCCAACTAGTCTGACTATCACCAGTGCAGTCAGTGTCGGCTCCCCAGAGACGGGGATTCCCAAGCACGTATTGAGGGCTGCTCAGCGGGCTGAGGAGAGGCACAGCTGACCCACAATGGGGTCAGTCAGGGTCCAGGTTTGCTCCGTCCTGCAGGCCACTCTGGAGTGGGAACCACCCGGATGTGATCCACCTTGAGGCAGGGCCTGGGCAGCCAGGATAGTTTGGCCTGGGGGGCTGGAGCCGCCCCAGCTCGTCTCTGGAGAGAAGCGCCTAGACTCTGTGGACATTCAGGGTGCCAGGGGACAGGACAGCAAAAGCTCCCACTGAGAGACAGTCCTTTCTCGAGTCTTCCCAGCCCCAGTTGAGGAGCCCACTGTCCATCTTTATCCGTCTCTCTCTTCGGGAAGAGTAACAGACCCAAAACAAGGCTGGTCAGGTGCAGCCAAGATCCATAGCTGAGCTTTGCCAATGGTCCTCTCTTCCCTGAGGACATGCCACCTCCTGCAGACAGGCATGTGCAGGGGGGTCTTCTTCTCTGGGTCCGGCCTGGCCTGAATGACCTAATTAAAGCTTTTGCTGGTCCCTGTGGATCTGGGGAAGGGATGGCTGTTGTCTGGAAACTGGCTCTGCTCTCTGATATCTGAGGACACACCCAAACCAGAGGCTTCCTCCTGTCCCTGCAGGCCACCGCACCTCGTCCTGTGCACTCAGACCGGGTCGGAACTCCCGTCCCTTCTCTGTGCCTCCACATGCGCAGGCAGCCTCTCCTTTCCTGTTTTCTTCTGGTCTGTGGGACACAGGTCTTGCCAAGTGAGCATCTGATTCTGAGTTCTGTGTGTGACACGCTAGATTAACTCAGGGGTTGTTGTCAGTGTGAGAGCTTCCGTCTTGGTGGCAGGAGGCAGGGCTTATGGAATTGGAGACCTGTGGGACCTGAGGCCACCAAGGGCAGATGTTCCTGAGCATCCTCTCTTCAAACCTCCTGAGACGAGGGAGACCCCAGGCAGACATCCAGCAGAAGGCTGTCCGTCCTGGGGGTGGAGGGGACAGCTCAGTCAGTTCTCTACAAATGAATCTGGGGCAGAGATCTGCATGGAGAGTGGGGTTGGGGCTGGGCCTTGACAAGGAAGGAGTGGGTCTGGGACTGCACCGGTGCAGGAGAGGGACAAGGTGCTCCCTTGCACTGGAATTGGGCCGGTTGGGAGGACCAGGAGCAGAGTGCCCCAGCCCTGCGTCCGCCCAGCCCTGGCTGGCTCTCAGGAGGAGGGACGGGGGGTGGGTAGACACCATCTTTCTTCCTAAAATTTGTGCTGATATTTTTTTAAATTACCCAATGCTTTCCAGGAGGAGAGAGATTCAGACCACAAGGTTACCAAACTGTGGGCCAACAGAACTGGGGAAGGAATGACAGTTTTCCTAGCCCTCTTGCTCTTTCAAATACAGCTCAAAGCCTCAGCTACGGTTTCTCTACACATTAAACACACTTCTCATTATTTTAAGGTTTCAAGGGTATTTGCAAAAAACACTAAAGAGAAGCTATTGACTGAAAAAAATTCAAAAAGAAAATTGAAAGTGAAATGTAAAACTAAAAAGAAAAGAATATTAACTCTTTAAAAAAGCAGAAACCTGGGGCCAGCCCCACGGCCAAGTGGTTAAAGTTCTGTGCACTCCGCTTCAGCGGCCCAGGTGCATGGGTTTGGATCCCAGATGTGGACCTACTCCACTCATCAGCCATGCCGTGGAGGCGTCCCACGTACAAAATAGAGGAAGATGGGCACAGATGTTAGCTCAGGACAATCTTCCTCAAGCAAAAAAAGAGGAAGATTGGCAGTGGGTGTTAGCTCAGGGCAAATCTTCCTCACCCAAAAAAATAAAATAAAAAATAAAAAAGCAGAAAACAGAGCAAATGGACCAACGGAGGTGGATGCACAATACTGCAGTTGCACTTTTCTATTGATTCTTGTTAGTTTCTCACTGAGAAGAATAGGCAGAAAAATGACAGTGTTTCCAGGGCAGCTGGGACGTTCAGAATTCCAGAATAAAACTCTCTCTAATTTACAAGTCCAGGGCCACACAGTGAGTAAGGCACACTCTCAATAATCCCAGAACTGTCCTGAGAAGAGAGACGGACCTGGACAGTCGTGGCCCTTCCCTCTGTGAACGGTCTGGCGGATTGGAAATCCAACCACTCATCTCAGGCCCGTGAGCTGCCTGAAGTTTTTCCTCCTTCAAACAACATTTCAACCAAATCCCGGCCCCTGGGAGACAGCCGGCAGGGCTCCGGGATTGTTCTCGGGATCTCGGCTTCGTTCATGACGTCAACGTATTTCCTGCAGCACCTGCTGTTTGCCGGCCCAGTCCAGGTGCTGGGAAGGAATTAAACTGACAAAAACCTCCGTCTCCATGGAGCCCACATTCAGGGAAGGGCACAGACGGGTCATCACAAAACAGGCAGAACGCACAACATGTCAGGTGGTGCGACCGGGAGAGGGAGAGTGATCACCTGGGGTTTACCTCCAAGAGACAGCGCGCCGAAGGAGCGAGGACGCCCAGGAAACGGAAACCGTGTCCTAACGCTGCTCCTCTCTTCACTGAGTTGGATCCCACTTTGCTCAGGGAGGTTGGACAACAGATGACCCGCCACCTGGTTTTTACTTAAAACCCCGACAAGCTTCCTGGTCACGCTTGAGCGCCGCTCACAAATCCCGCGTGAGTACCCCGCTTCTGTATTTCCCGATCGGTCTGTTCGCACCCGTCCAGCGAGGGGTGGGTCTGGGAGGGAGCTGCTCGGACTCAGCTTCGGGCCGGAGCAGCCTCAGCCGGACTCCGGGATGCGCACCAGGTCCCGCTCTACACGGCGACTCCCGCCCCGCACTCCACACTCGCACACACACCACACGGAATCCACGCACACGTACCACACACCACATACCACACACCACGTACACACATATACCACACACCACACCCCACACACCACACGCCTCACACACCCCACACACCACACGCCCCACACACCCCACACACCACACCCCACACACCACACGCCTCACACACCCCACACACCACACGCCCCACACACCCCACACACCACACCCCACACACCACACGCCTCACACACCTCACACACACACCACACACCACACACACACCACATACCACACACCCCACACACCCCACACCACACACACCACACGGAATCCACGCACACGTACCACACACCACATACCACACACCACGTACACACATATACCACACACCACACGCACCACACACACCACACCCCACACACCTCACGCCTCACACACCTCACACACCCCACACACACCCCACACACCACACACACACCACACACACACACCACACACCCCACCCCACACACACCACACGTAATCCACGCACACGTACCACACACCACATACCACACCCCACACACACACCACACACACCACACCCCACACACCACACGCCTCACACACCTCACACACACACCACACACCACACACACACCACACACACACACCCCACACACCCCACACCACACACACCACACGGAATCCACGCACACATACCACACACCACATACCACACACCACGTACACACATATACCACACACCACACGCACCACACACACCACACGCCCCACACACCCCACACACCACACGCCTCACACACCCCACACACCACACGCCCCACACACCCCACACACCACACCCCCCACATACTCCACACTCGCACACACACCACACGGAATCCACGCACACGTACCACACACCACATACCACACACCACGTACACACATATACCACACACCACACGCACCACACACACCACACGCCCCACACACCCCACACACCACACGCCTCACACACCCCACACACCACACGCCCCACACACCCCACACACCACACCCCCCACATACTCCACACTCGCACACACACCACACGGAATCCACGCACACGTACCACACACCACATACCACACACCACGTACACACATATACCACACACCACACGCCCCACACACACCACACGCCCCACACACCCCACACACCACACGCCTCACACACCCCACACACCACACATACAGCCCACACACCACACCCCCCAAATACCATACACACCCCACACACACCACACACACCCTGCACACCACACATACACCACACATACACCCCACACACCCCACACACACCACACACCCCAAACACACCCCACACACCCCACACACACCACACACACACCCCCACACACCACACACCACACATACACCCACACACACACCACACACACACTCCACACACACCACACACACCCCACACACACCCCACATACCACACATACACCACACCCCACACACACCACACACACCACACATACACCACACACACCACACACACCACACACACCCCACACACCCCCACACACACCCCACACACCACACATACACCCCACACACCACACCCCCCACATACCATACACACCCCACACACACCACACACCCCCACACACCACACACTTACCCCCACACACCACACACACACCACACATGCACCACACACACACACCCCCCACACACACACCAGACACACCCCCCACACTCCCCCACACCCCACACACCACACATACACCACACCCCACACACACCCCACACACCACACATACACTACACACACCACACACACACCACACCCCCACTTACACTACACACACATAACACACACACACCACATGCCACACACACACCACATACATCACACACACACAACACACACTCACATACAACACACCCCACACACCCCACACACACCCCACACACCACACGCCCCACACACTGCACATACACCCCACACACCACACATACACCACACACACCACACACACACACACCACACACCCCACACACCACACATACACCCCACACACCACACACACCACACACACACCACACACCCCACACCACACACACCACACGTAATCCACGCACACGTACCACACACACCACATACCACACACCACGTACACACATATACCACACACCACACGCACCACCCACACACCCACACACCCCACACACCACACACACCACACGCCTCACACACCCCACACACCACACGCCCCACACACCCCACACACCACACACACCCCACACACACCACACACCCTGCACACCACACATACACCCCACACACCACACCCCACACACACCCCACGCACCACACACACACCCCACGCACCACACATACACTCCACACACCACACCCCCCACATACCATACACACCCCACACACACCACACACCCTGCACACCACACATACACCCCACACACCACACCCCACACACACCCCACGCACCACACATACACCCCACACACCACACCCCCCACATACCATACACACCCCACACACACCACACACCCTGCACACCACACATACACCACACATACACCCCACACACCACACACCACACACACCACACACCCCACACACCCCGCACACACATCACACACACCCACACACCACACATACACCCCACACACCACACACACACCACACACACCACACACACCACACACACACACCACACACCCCACACACACACCACACACACCACACACACCCCACACACCACACACACCCCCCTACACACACCACACACACACACCCGGCACACCACACATACACCCCACACACCACACCCCCCACATACCATACACACCCCACACACACACCACACCCTGCACACCACACATACACCACACATACACCCCACACACCACACACCACACACACCCCATACACACCACACACCCCGCACACACACACCACACACACACCCACACACCACACACCACACACTTACCCCCACACACACCACACACACCACACACACACCACACCCCCACTTACACTACACACACATACACACACACCACATGCCACACACACACCACACATCACACATACACCACACACACCATATACATCACACACACACAACACACACTCACACCACATACACACCACATACAACACACCGCACATACACCACACACACAACATGCAATACACCACATATCACACACATGCACCACACATAATCCACACACACATCACACACCACACACACACACCACACACCCGACATACACCACACACACCACCCACCACACACAGACACACCACACGTCACTCATACACCACACACCACACTCACACACCACACACAACCACATATATCACACATACACACCACATACCACACACCCCCCCCACATACACCACATGCACATACCACATACACACCACACGCATATACCACACAACACACACATACCACACACCACACACACATACACCACACACCTACTCAGCCTCAGCCAATGCTCACCTAACACATGCTGGTGTTAAAATATGAAATCTGGGGCCCGCCCGGCGGCGCAGCAGTGTATTTCGCACTTGGCAGCCCGGGGTTCGCCGGTTTGGATCCCGGGCGCCCGCTGACGCGCTGCTGTCAGCCACGCTGTGGCGGCGTCCCATATAAAGTAGAGGAAGATGGGCATGATGTTAGCCCAGGGCCAGTCTTCCTCAGCAAAAAGAGGAGGATTGGCGATGGATGTTAGCTCAGGGCTGGTCTTCCTCACACACACACAGAAAAATAAAATAAAATAAAATAATAAAGTATGAAATCCTCCTGTGGTTGCTGAAGAATCTCAAGCATCCACCTGCTCACCAGCCTCTCCTCAAGCGCATCCAAGCCCCCTACCACCCAGCATGTAAGGGGTGACGCTGGCACAGCGGGCTCTGGGGCCTCTGGTCTGACCCTTGGGCCTGGGCCACGGAGGACCAAAGGTGGGAGGAAGCAGGCTGTGCCCAGGAATGGCCCATTCCATCACGAGGTCGCTGTGAGGGCCTGGACAAGACCCAACTTCCTCCTTTCTAACACAGGACTAATCGGCCCTTGAGAGGTCGAACGGCTACCCAAGTGCCCACCGCAGGGCCTGGAGCACAGACAGCGGTGACCGTCAGTGTGACCCAATGCCCTCACTCCTCATGACAACACTATGAGACCAGTGATGGCGGTATCTGAATTTGATCGGCGTTTTCTCCAACACCACACAACTCAAACGGCCACCTTGAAACTCCACCCAGGATTCTCTGACTCGGCTAAAAATCATCATAATAGACTCAGTGTAACTTGCTAATTTCCAATTCTCACACAGACTGTTTTCCTTTTCATTTTCTCTATTGTTTCCAAAATATAAAAATATCAAAATCGTTGGTGGACACCCATCTCAAAGGATTGCTGTGAGGATTAAACAGCTAAAATCCGGAAAGCCCTTGGAATGGTCTGGGCACCCGGACAGCCCTGGACGAACTGAACCTGCACTCGCCGAGTAGCTGTGGTTGCCTTTGGTCTCCTGGCCGCATCCTCACCGCCAGCCCTGGAGCGGATGAGCGGCTCTCCCAAAGGAGCCAGGACCCAGTCCTCCAGCAGCGGTCTGGGGTAACGTCGGTGCAGGGCGCCCGCCAGGGCTTTGCGCGCACCCACTCGGGACCCTACGCCAGCTTTGAGCGCCCGCGCAGCGCGCGCACCTGGTGCAGGGCGCCCACGACCTTGCGTGCCTCCTGGTAGGCGGTGTCGGCGCTCCAATGCACGTTGAGGGCCTTGAGAGCCGCGGCCAGGCGGTTGTGCTCTCGCAGCCACAGCGTGTGCAGGGCCGCCAGGGAGGGGACCTCGCTGGCGCGGCCGTCCCCGGCCAGGAAACAAGGCGCACGGGACGCGGGGTCGGCGCCCGGCTCGGGCGCGCAGGCCCAGGGCGCGGGCGGCGGCACGAAGGGCAGGTACGCTCGGCCCCCGTCCTGGTGGCGCGTGTTGACCCGCAGCAGCCCCTCGGCGCTGGTCCAGTTCCGCAGCCGCTTCTCAGAGGCCGGGGAGCTGCCATACACGGTGGACGCGTCGAGGAAAGAGGTCAACCCGTTCATCTGCTGTCGCGGGTTCGCCGTGGACAGGTTGCCGAAGAAGGCGCCTTGGGTCCCCGTGCCGCAGGCGGCGGATGAGCGGTAGAAGGGCAGACAGGCGGGGCCCGCGGTCCGCGAGGTGTCGTCGGGGAGCTGCCGGGAGAGGGGAGACCAGGTCACCTCGGGTTCTGGGGCACCTTCATAAAGACACTAGAAACTCTAGGCTGGCCACGACCCTCCAACACCGCGCGTGTCTCTGCCGGTGTCCAGTGCTGCCTTCTGCCGCCAGTTCAAGCCAGCCCTCTCCCTCCTCCCCGGGTCAGGGGGACTAGAGGGGTGGGGTTCCGTCTGCAGTGAGTGATGGTGCTCATTTCTCCCTTTCCCCAAATTCTTCCTTCCTTCCAATATGTTTTGTTTAGGTGCCTTGCCTGTTGGGGCCGCCTCTGCGGATGCTCAAAGTATGGTAACCGCTGGTTCTCCTGTGGGGTTCGCCCACCTGAAAGCTCTTCCAGGGGGGCTGCCTTCCTAGTCACAGCACAGTGGGGTCGGAATGGCTGCTCGCTGAGAGTTTAGAGGATGCATGTTGGTGAGGACACGAGCCCCAAACAGTCATTGCTCTTGGGTAGAAAACATCCTTTGCCAGCTTCAAAGGTGTTTTCTAAAGAGAAGTAATTAAAAATCCTGCCTGGACTGTCTCTTTCCCTGCTGGTATGAGGGAAAATGAGAACCATATTAATGGAGAACAATTTTGCAATATCTGTCAAAATTTCACTGCACCTGTTCCAGATCTGGCAGCTTTAACCCTATTGATGGGTTAGGTATGCACATGTGTGCCAAGATTTAGGTCCGAATGTGTTGTTTGCTTCATTATTTGTGACAGCATAGCAACAACAAGAAAACTGAAAATAACCTAAACGCTTATTAATAAGTCAATTGGTTAACTAAGATATCCTGCATACACACAATGGGATGTTAGGAAGTCATAAAGCAATCCAAATTCTGTCCATTTAATGATATGAAGAGAAGTGTAAGAATTATCATCAAGTGACCCAGGTTCAGAGCAGTGCAGGACACAGTAGATGTAAATAAAGCGTATGCACACACATATGTGCATATCACATATACACATGTGTGTAGATAACTTCTGGCAGGATGCATAGGAAATTCACAATTGTTATCCCCCCCAAGACAAATGGGGGCTTTGAGATTTCATTTTATACTTTTCTGTTTGATTTTTGTGTGTGTGTGTGTGAGGAAGACCAGCCCTGAGCTAACATTCATGCCCATGTTCCTCTACTTTATATGGGACACCGCCACAGCATGGCTGACAAGCAGTGCGTCGGCGGGTGCCTGGGATCTGAAGTGGCGAACCCCGGGCTGCCAAGCACAAACTAAACCGCTGTGCCCCGGGGCCAGACCCCACTCTGTTTGATTTTTTTAAAATGGCATCGGTTAGTTTCATAATAAAAATGAAAGTTTAAAAACCGTACCTGTATGGGAAAACACGGGCTTTGGTTTTCGCAGGTCAGCTGGCAATCAGCCCCTCCCCCGAATGCAGCTCTGCTGGTGCTCTGGGGCGTGAGCGCAATGTCGTGGTCAATATATTGCCCCCACACCACCAGGAGGTCAGAATATTGGTCATCCTCTGTAACAGCCTCGTTGGAAACTTGAATAACCTGTCTTGTCACCTCCCGGACCTGAGTGAGAGAAACCAGCTTGTCACGATGTGGGAAGTCCCTACTGCAGAGAGAGGTGATGCTTGGAGAGCCTGATGTCATTTTGTGGTGCTTGTTCATAGGACAGGGATCCTGCATGTCATGGGGTGGTGTGTGGAAATTAAAGAAAGAAACCTTAACTCAGCTGGACAGGGAAGGCCTAGAGGGGAGCACTCAGGCCCCATCACATACCCTCAATGACACTGAACAGGAAGAGAGGACACTTGCACCTCCTACAGGAAGTACAACTACTTTACTACTGAGGGAAGATTTCTTTCTCTACCTGGCAACAGCCCAGCCAATCAGAAATGAGCAGCTCAGCCAAGGAGGAGCCTGTTGCTGCCCTGAACTGTCACTCTCCCCCAATGGACTTTCCTGTAGAACAGCCCCTCCCTACTCCCCGTTTGTCTATGAAAGCAGCTCCCTCCTTTCTTCTCCGGGTTTGTCTGTGGTTCACCATAGCATCCATGTCCTAGATTGCAATTCTTTTGGCTATTCCTGAAAAAACTTATTTGGAGATTAAAATAACAGGAAATTTTGCTTTTTTAAATTAACAGGTGGTTATTCACAGGACGGCTGGTGCTCAGGAAAGGTTGATTCCCCAGGGTTATGGTGGGAAGACAGACACCCAGGCTGTGTTCGCATGATGCATTGGTTTGTGGTAATTTGCGGCCTGTCAGTTAACTGCTCTGAGCCTTAGTTTCCACACCTGTAAGTGGATGTAAAATGTCGACCTGATGTGGGGATTAAATTCTGAGTCATTGATTAAACAACTAGCCATTAGTGCAATATAGTCCATGACTCAGAGGGCAGAGCTTGAAGGCACAGAGGGTTGTTCCCAGACCCTGAAACCTAATGGAGTTTGCCTGGCCTGATTTCAAAGTTGTTTTGGATCAGTGATTTCTTTTTTCTTTCCGTTTCCTCCTTTCTGAACCAGGATGTCTGCAAGTGTTATCCTATGCCTGTCCTACCAGTGTGTTTTGTGAGCTAACAACTGTTTTCTAGTTTCACAGGTCCAAATGGAGAGGATTTTGCCCCAGGAGGAGAATTTCCAAGAGCCTCCCCCATAACTGATGTAGATTATTTAGATGATGAGATTTGGGGCTCTTATGATGGTAAGATTTAGATCAGATTTTGGACTTCGAGTTGATGCTGTAATGGGTTGAGACTTTTGGGGAACTTGGGATGGGGTAAATGCATTTTGCTTACAGAATGGATATGCATCTTTTGGGGTCAGAGAGTGGACTCTGGTAGGCAGAATAATGGCCCCCCAAAGATGTCCATACCCTAACCCCTGGAAACTGAGAACATATTACTTTACATGGCAAAGGGGACTTTGCAGATGTGGTTCCTTTGAGGACCTCAAGATGGGGAGATTAGCCTGGATTTCCAAGTGGACTGAATCTAATCACATGGGTCCTTAAAATCTGAGAAGTCTCTTGACTAGTCACAGGAGATGTGGTTTTGGAAGGGAGGCACAGAGAGACGCAATGCTGCTGGCTTTGGAGGGGGAGGCCACGAGCCCAGGAATGTGGGCACCTCCAGAAGCGGAAAAGGCAAGGAAAGGGACTCTCTCCAGGAGGCTGCAGGAGGACCCAGCCCTGCTGATACCTCGACGTCAGCCCAGTGAGACCTACATCAGACTTCTGACCTACAGAACTGGAAGATAGTAATTTGTGTAGTTTTAAGCCACTAAAATCATGGTAATTTGTTAAGCAGGAGTAAGAAACTAATACAGTCTACATTTAAAGATATTTGGGCTCTGATTTTTCTAAAAAGTTATATAATTCTGAGCAAATATAGGTTTATAGAATCATAGTCTCATAATACTTAGAGTTCAAAACACCTCACGGGTTGAACTGGTCTACTGTCTAGCACAGGATGGGTAAGATACTGTCACCCCACATCAGAGAGAGTTGAACCGAGATTGAGAGGTTAAGTGACCCGCAGCAAGTTAGGGGTGAAGAGAGAACCCAATATAGCTGGTGCTCTGTGACAGGGAGCACTGAGCCCTCCTCGTGTCCCACAGCACCCAGCTCTGCCTCTTGTGTGCCCAGCTTCGAGGAGCACTTGAGCCTCCTACCAAACGGCCGTCTAGAAAAATTGCCCTGATGAAGCTGTTTGTTCCCACGGGAGAACTTTGGGACGGGGTGTCATTGGTCCACAGCTGATCCGCGTCAGATCCTGAATTCTCATACTAAGAGTCTTTGGGCTGAACAGAGCATCACTTCACGATCCTGAAAAGTTCCATTGTTGAATGTAGTGCAAGAGGAAACAGACGGTTTATTCATTGTCAAATGGGGCAAAACATCCATTTTTTTCTTTTACCAAATTGATCGGTAGGTTGAGTATAAGTTTGCTTGGCAAATAAATCACCCCTGGGAGTAAAGTGGCAATCATCAGTTTGCATAAATAAGTGAATTAGTTAATTAGTAAGTATCTTTGAGCATGCCTAGTCTTCTACCCCTGAGTAAAGGAATTTATTTGAAAACCCTGAAGTGATTGTGAAGAATAGAGAGAGTCAGAGGAAACCGGATTTAAATCTGCATCGTCCCACGCGCTGGCTCAGTGACTTTAAGCGTTCAGAGCCTCAGTTCCTAAGCTATGAGGAAAGATGGTGATTCCCCAGCTCACAGGAGTGTGAGGGTCAAAAGGAACTACATAAGCAGCCGGCACAGAGCCTGTCGGACTGACCAAGAGCCGAGTGAAAGATCGGTTTCCTCCAAGGGGATGGAGGTTTGTTAGCATTATGGGAACCCAGTTCCAACCCAGTTTAAGCAGCGTTCTGAAGTACCGACCGGGGGCAGTGGAAACCCGTTGTATAGGAAGTGGGGGTTCCAGCCTCTGGGCTCACTGATGCCGTCTTCATAGGCGGGAGGCAGCCACCTCGCCAGGGCTGTGTTGGAGGCTCCCCACCTGGGATGGTCTCTGTGGAAACAGACGTGGGGGCACGTGTGAGACGGGAGGAAGAAGGAAGGAAGCAGCAGTCCAAATGTAACGAACCATTCTCAAGGAGAATAAAGGGAGGTGGCTTCCCAGAGACCCTCTGCTGAAAGAGTGGTCTCTAGGTGGGGTGCATGACCAGTGCCCCCAAGAGGTTTCCCTAGGGGTGTATGAACCGGGAGAGTCTCAAGGAAATTAGCTTCTGAAGCCCCACATTCCAGAGCACTCTTGCCTTAGCCTGAAAATGCACCTGGATTTGAAGTGTCCTGCCGGCTGAAGCTCTGTGCCCACCTTCCCTTTCCAATGGCCAGTCTCTCATCCTATGGGATGCACAGGGGCGCGCTCCCCTGGAGGACAGAGCTTCTGGGGCTCTCGGCAAAGAGACAGTTTGGAATAGTGCTGTGTTAAAACATCCTTTACTCAAGGAGCCATACAACCATCTGGGGGGTTGTGCCTTTTCCTGTCACATGTATTTATGTTTAGGACCAAGTTTTTGCTAGAAACAGAGCTCTTTGGAACTTTCTGAAATGGCTAAATTCAGAAATGAGGTGGTTGTCAAGGGAGCATGTATTAACACATTTATTTGAATTAAAAATAGGTCAGGGTGGGCAGCCAGGTGGCATAGTGGTTAAGTTCCTGCACTCTGCTTCGGCGGCCCAGGGTTTGTGGGTTCGGATCCTGGGTGGGGACATACGCACTGCTCATCAAGCCATGCGGTGGTGGTGTCCCACATACAAAATAGAGGAAGATTGGCACAGGTGTTAGCTCAGGGACAATCTTCCTCAAGCAAAAAGAGGAAGATTGGCAGTGGATGTTAGCTCAGGGCCAATCTTCCTCAATAATAATAATAATAATAATAATAATAATAATAATAATAATGATAATGTCAGGCTTTCTCTAAGAGAAAGTAAGTCATATTTGGCTGATGGATTTGACAATGAGAATGGACTCAATACATTAGGGCAAATGGGAATGTTTTCCATAAATAGACTGGTCTGCAGTTTCATTCTATTGGTCAAAATGTATTTTGATAAAAATATAAAGTGCATAATGAGGCAAAGCTGTGTTTAATGATATTTTGATTTTACAAACTACTTTTCAGCATATTGTGTTAAGGAAGTTGCCTCTAAGTAAAAGGCACAGGATTAATAAAGAGTTGTTTGATACATCCTAGAAAATTTCCCAGAAATTGAGAAAATGAAAGACTATTGATTGCTAACTAATCCTTGTGCCAATCGGATGCTTTCCAATTTTTGTTAAAAAAGTTGAAGGACAACCTGACTGATTTGTTTTTGATGGATCAATGGAAGTAACTTCAGTGATAGCTCATAGTGTGTTCATTTTCTTATGTATCCCAGAAGTGATCTTGAGAGTGGGTTCCATCACTGTAACAAAACATCTTCTGTTCCCGACTACCTGTCCACACTGCAGGGTTTCTGAGGCTGCACATCTGCAGAGTGGACAACAGGCATGGGATTGCTGTTGACCATGTAATTCATAATCCAGAGTAGAATGCTGTTGAGAGGGAAAGGGAGCACTACTGATAAGGAGTCATGTTGTTGGGGTAACAGGTGTCCACAGAGACTGTCTCAGGCAGCCAGGATGTGTAGTCACTCAGCCTACAGGCAGCGTCACCCAGCTGATCCACATTATCCATCTCATCAATATGTTAATTCCGATAAAAATTCACTTCTATGTTTAATAGTTATCAACATTTGTAATAATTTATGCTGATTTGGTCAATTGTGTCCTAATAAGAGTTGTAAAAAAATCTCAGTCTTGAAGGAAACAGTTAACACTTGGACCTTATGCTCTCTGGAATTTTTCTAAATATGAAATTTCAGTTTATAAAGTATAATATAAATATGTAAAATATATAAAATAAATATGTAAATAATATAAATTAATATATAAATATTTGATAAAATGTATAAAATAAATGAATACATAACATTTATATAATATAAGAATAAATTATCTATAGAGCATATGTAAAAGTAAAGGAGTAAGTAAAAGGAGAAAATACAAGACTTTCAATCACAAAATATCTGACTTT
Organism: Tapirus indicus; assembly: GCA_031878705.1. NCBI lineage: Eukaryota > Metazoa > Chordata > Mammalia > Perissodactyla > Tapiridae > Tapirus > Tapirus indicus. The sequence continues at coordinate 1,307,244 of CM062923.1, read as the reverse complement.
TGAAAAAAAAAGGATAGACGAATTAGAATGGGAATATCAGTTCAAAGAGCAAAAAAAAAAAACGGGAATTTTCTGTTAGAGAAGAATTTGTTTTGCTTTTTCTGAATGGATTATTCTGGGTACAAAGTTGTTATGGTTCCATGTTCCGTTGGCATCTGTCAACAAATCCATATGGGAACAACCGGCAATTGGGTGTCTGTGTGGTGGTTGCATGGTCATCACAACAGAAAGGACCGAGGCTGTGCGTGTGGGGCATGTGGTGCGCACCTGGTGTGGGGTTCTCAAGGTCACGTACAAGATCATTTGAGTTGGAAAAGATGGGGGCCCAGACTTTTTAAAATTCCTTCATGCATCTGATGTGTGGACTTAGAACAGGCAGGGAGTGACGTCTGCAGGAGTCGTGACAAGCTAAGTAACTTTAAACACCTTTGGAGTGTTTGGAAATATAGATATTTGAAAATGAGTTGGTTTGTTTTGACACTGAATTATTATCACCATCCTGGACGTGACGTGCGTGTGTTGGTCATTCTTATAGAATCATCACTGACTTGGATGCTCTCTGCACGAGAACGAGAGGACCCATGTGCTCCCGGGAACTGTGTCTCATCTGGGCCACAGGGTCCACGCGTTTAAAGGCACAGTTCAGTCCTGGCCTTGGTGACCGACGGAAGGGGGTGAGCTGCTTTCCATCTGCAAGTCTCCTAATGATGTCACGGGGTTCCCGACACTCTAGAGAAGGAACTTCTTACTGCTGTCACTCACACACTGCTACATTACCCGGGAACGCTCAAGGATGACTAGTGGCAGTAGGCGGTGATGTCTGTAGGTCTGTAGGGACAGTACATGGGGAATAATTCTATTGTTAATACCTCATTGATCTCCAGTGCACCAAAGTGGCTCAATTTGCAAAGCGACATGGGACAGTAATGCATTTAATTAGCTGCAATAAGTCAGCATGGGGAGATTGGAGAGCGCTTCCTAAAGTGTTCAGATTCGTTACAGTTGGTTTGTCTTTGTTGAAATTCCATAAAGTGCTGCTCGGAGGGGAGGTACTATTTCACTCAATTAAAAATAATGAAATGTTAATTTCACTGCTTAGGCAATGATTTTTTTTGCTGATTGACTTTTATGTTTCAGCAGCTCACTAGGATGTCACAACAGCCTAGGAGCAACCCCCGTTTCTGTGCACATCCAGCGAATCTGTGCACTTAGCCTTCATAATCAGAGTCTTAGCCTGTTCAGCAGGACCCGGGCGAGAGTGCAGTCACCACCCACGGCTGCGTCCGGTGCGTCTGGGGGGACTTGTGGCCACCATGCACGAGGCCTTGCTCTCAGACGTTGCTCACTTGTGTTAGAAGAATCTCTGCCCGCCGTGAGATCAACTTTTAGCACCACATTATTCTTTATTAGATTTGGATTAACGGCAGCATTGGAAAAGTGGCCATAAAGCTGACAAAAATAAACGAATAGGAACATTTCTGGAGGAGAGTTTTATAAGGGAGACAGGTGTCTGTGCTTCCGCAGTGACTCCAAGCTTCTCCGATTTATTTGTGACACCAGCTCCTCTCTCCCAGGCTCCAGTCACTACAGACTTGGTGTTGTTCTGGGTTCTAGAGAGAAAGGCAATTCTACACTTCCAGCTTGAAGAGCTCGGGAGTCCAGCTCAAGACCGATGCTGGGAGACTCCAGTCCACACGTGTCCTTCAGTTACTGTCGTGGGAGCACTCAGAGCCACGAATCTGTGCCCTCTCCCGAAGAGAGGCACAATGCCACACGGTGTTATTGCGTCCTAGGAGAGAATTAATTACGTGCCAGGGTAGAACGGTTCAAGTTAGCTTCTGACTTCTGCTGTAACCGCATCCTTTTCAGGCTTCCTCCGCAGCGAGGGGGATGTGAATGAGGATGGTGCTGCTTTGTGTGGACGTGGGGCTGAGAGGAGCATGGTGCCCTGCAGCAGCAACAGAGAGTCCCCGAGGGGCCTGCGGAATCAATTTGGTTTCCCAAAGATGCCTAATGCCCTGTCAAGTGGCCTTGAAGTGCAAGAGGGCTTAACTCATTATTTTGGGGGTCTCTGACTGGAGCCATTTGACTCGGGGCATTTCAAACCAGTCAGTCTGTGAGGCGGGACTCTTCGTGCCATTGTCAATGGGGGTGGACGTCTGCAGCCTCTCAGAGGGTGGGGGTGCTTTTCTATAATTGGTATGCACTCAATGTTTCCCAAAATCTGTGAAAATCTTGTTTATTCTGGTATCATTTATACCCATATTATGTCCTGAGATAGTTCGTATAAGAAACCAATGTCAGGTCCACCCGCTTTTCCTTAAACACTAAGAAGCTTCCTTGGGGCTTCAGGGACCACCCACCACAGTCAAGGGTGTTGCTTTGTTTTTGGGTTTTTTTCACTTCAACTCTCAATATTACTACCTAATTACTAATATTACTAATATCTTAGTGCCTCCTCTAAATTTTAAAGTGCAACTTCAGCTCTAACCAGCTATGTTTAGATAGTTGTTTAACAACTATCATTTCAAGCAGTTTAAATTTAAACGTACAGATATTTCCAAAAGGGAGAAGACTGTGTTGAGGGGTTTCATTCCAGGAAAGCCCCACAAGATGTCAGCTCTGCTGAACAATTTCATGAATTAGGTCAAAACACAAATGAGGAAAAGTATGACCACAAGGCAAATATCTAGGAAAAAAAAATAAATTGTATAGTCAGTTACCAACTGTTAGGTGTACATACACCTACAATATATTTGGATGACAGATCCAACATTTAATTTGGGTTTTTGACTATTTGGGGGCAAACTAATAGAGAGACTTGATATATAAGTGATAAGAAATAGGATATATTGGACTATATGAGGAAGCCATTTGGTGCAAAACTAATTCGACTGGAACTTGTTTTTCCAAAAGGGCTCTATGTGGCCGTTGAGCATGCATTGTACATCTGCCTTAAGTATTTACTATGTCCCAAAGACAAGAGCAATGCCAGCAAAGATAAGGATGTAACTTCACCCACATCTGCATTTCCTTAAGAATAAGTGTCTCTTCCTAGACTAGAAATTGATTGCTGACCTCGTGTGACCACCCAGCTCAAGACTACAGACCTGCTGCATTCATGGAAATGCTGTGCTGGCAAAGCAATCTCATGACTGCTGTAAAAGGGACATTCCAATCATATGTGATACATGCTCTTTGATGGTATATAACCACTCTGTCAACTCCCACTTCTTTGGAGTGCTCCCTTCTTTGTGAAAGGACTTTCCCAGGCTATATGGTCCTCAGATCTGGCTCATAATAAACTCACTCCAATTTTGACTTATAGATTGGTTATGGATTATTTGTGTTGACAGAATTATACACCAAATTATATAACTTCAAATTATATACTGAACCCAGGTAGATTTGGGGCTCCTGAGTAAAATTTAAATGCATATATCAAATTTTACTTTCAGAGTTTATCATTTTCTCTATGAATTTATGGGTTTTGAGGTTGTATAGGACAGAAATTTCCCCCCCAAGTAAGAGGTTTAGTGCAGAATTACTATGTAAAGGAAATTGGCATTTCGGCCCTAGGTAGGATCTTGCCCTACAGCCTGCAATGCTGACTCCATTTTCCTGGTTCATGCAGGATGTGCATTTGGCAAGCCTGGGTATCGGGCAGATGACTCCAGTAACAGGCTGTCTGTCACTGTGTGGTTGGAAACGTCCTCTGTAATTTCCACCCATCTGATGAGAGTGTAAGAAGATAGTGAGGAGCCAGGTTTATTAGCACTCATCGTTAACTTGATATTATGCCTGAGCCATGAAAAATTTTGCTATAATTTTGAGAAACAATCATATCCAAAGGTTAATTAAGTCACAGCTACTTAATTGTAGGAGCCGTCCCCCAGTGTGCTCATGGAAAAGGCACATTGAATGATATCTATGACCTTCTGTGGCTAATGACTTGGGCCAAGAACCAAGAGGTCTAGAAACTGCTGTCATTTCATGACGACAATGGTCATAGCACTTACTGTAGTGGGGTTGTAGACTGCGTGTGAGGGGCTTTAGAAATATTATCTCTCAAAAACAAAAACAATGCTGCCAGATAAGTGTTACTCCCGTTTATGTGGAAACTGAAGCCTAGAATGCCTAAGAGAATCATGGAGGTCAGCACGGTTCTATCCAGCAGCCAGAACTACGCAGCACATGTGTGTGCATTTTTAATATGTTAAACTTTGTAGTTAGAGATCTAACTTTTTTTAAAGGACAGATGCAGCATGCAATACACTCACACGTGAAAAACATGGGCTAATGTGGGAACCTGAGGACCAGCCTTAAAATGGAGCAAAAGAAGAGCAGGGTCCTGACGCAGAACGAGGATGCGACACTTGCGTCCACACAAGGTGTTTGCCTACAGCACTGGTTACATCACATAGGCAGGAAGCTCAGGGGAGATTGTAAAAAATCCTTTTTCCAGGGGTTGGCCTGGTGGTGTAGTGATTACACGCTCCACTTTGGCGGCCTGGGTTTGTGGGTTTGGATCCCGGGTGTGGACCTACATACCACACATCAAGCCTGCTGTGGAAGGCATTCCACATACAAAAAAGAGGAAGACTGGCAACAGATGTTAGCTCAGGGCCACTCTTCCTCGCACACACACAAAATCCTCTTTTCCACTATTCAATAAGTGTTTTTATGTGATATATACTAGGTGATTAGGAACATCTCAGTAAAGGGAAAACAAGCTTCAGAAGCCTCATCATAAGTATGTAACACACATCTATCACATCATATGCAATAAAATTAGTAGAAATAAACAAATTTTTACAATCCACCATTTAGAATTTTAAAAGTTAAATCCAAATAACATTTGGCTTAAAGATGTGATCACAGACAACACCCACATATATTTAGGAGCACAACATTGCTGTTGGTTTCAGAGCAGCAGTAACAGGATGACAAACAACTTATTAAGAAAGAAAAAGAAAGCAAAAAACCCCCCATATCCATCCAAGTTAGATTCTAGAAGAAAGACTATAATAGTAAAGTAAACCCAAAAGAAATGAGAAAGAAACATTGGCAAAATTTTAGGAAACGTAAAATGGTGGCAATGATCAATAAATCCATTATTTAATTCTTCAAAACCTTGTAAAACATTCTGACCACTGGTGAATCACAAACAAACTCTAGCTTCCTGGTGACGACAAACGTTCCCTTCAAACTGAAATAAAAGATACACAGGTAACCTGGCAATGATGAAAAAACTCAGCTTAATAACGAGAACTATTCAGAAGGAAAATAACCTGTCGCAGTTAAAAGATGTGTCAGAAAGAAATACCTGCCCTAACTCTTTAATCCTCAAATATGAAAAAAAAGACTGACTGGAGATTGCAACCAAACTTCTGAAACCACCGGGACTTTTAGGGCCCGTGAGAGAAACCATATGATCACTGTGCTCTGCGGATGTGCACGTGCAGACAGCCACAGGGTAACGTACTGAGAACACTGACCGAGAACCCACTCCACAGGGAGTCAGGCTGAGGAGTTCACCTCAGCAAACAGGAGCCTCTATTCCAGTCAGGAAAAGACCACAACCAGCCACTGCACCCAGAGCGCCCCCACGGGAGCCGGGGCAGGGGCAGACAGGGCTCCGGGACGCTGATGCTGCAAGAGGTCTCAGGCAGGAAGAGGGCCAGCAGAGCTATGGAGAGGTGCTGGTCGCAGCGAGGGGACACCAGGGAGCCCAGGAGATGGTGGGAGAGCTCCCTGAGCAAGCTGGCGAGAGTCGGGAGGATGGGGCACTTGGGGCTGATGGAGGAGAAGAGACCACCATAAGAGGAGAGGCAGCGACAACACACTCTGTAGGGAGGCACTTGCACAGGGCTGCACGACAGGGGCCGTCCTGTCCCACACAGCATGAGACTGTCCAGAGGCTACGGCCAGGGGCCCCCCCGAGCGAGGAGGGCCAGGGAACTCCCGGGAAGGGCACCAGAGAGGGGCTCGGCATCAGGGGGACCTTGCTCAGCGTCACGGAGGGGACCTCTGGCAGAGCACGGAAGGGCATGTTGGCTGCGTGGGAGATCCCTGCTTATCCTATGATTTGGTCACTCACGTATCAGCTTCTCCAGAAAACCTGTCCTGAACCCCAGACTAAACCAAACGCCTCTGTCTGTCTTAGAGTGACACCCTGTGTGCATTCTCCCATTGCCTGACCACACCATACAGTCATCACTGTTTTGTTTGTTTCATTTTTATATTTGTTCTGAGTTTTTTGTTAGTCCATGAGTAATCACATAATCTATTCTTTAAATTGGGAAACTTTTTCTAATAAAAAAGAGGGAATTATAAATATTTATGCTGGACCTACAGGTGTGAACCTGGGCTGTCTCAGGTGAACTGGGGCCCACGGTCCCCCATTATCAGCTCCTTGAAGACAGAGACTCTTATATTCTCCAGCACACATCACTGTGCTGGCACATGAGGGTGCTCACAATGTTTGAATAAACATATAAATGAATACATGAAAGTTGAATGGCTGCCCTTTTTCTCTGAGCCTTCCTCCTCCCCACCCTGGCCAGGGCAACTGACTCAACTTTCCCCTGGACATCTTCTCTGTGCCTCCGTTTTGTCTGCCCCTTTCAGCACCTGGCTTGATCTTCATTCACATTTGAGTCACGGCCTCTCCCATTCGGCCCGTCCTCACCCTATGAAACCCAGTCATGCCGTCTTTGGCCTGAAAGAAGCCCCTCTCCTACACTGTCATCTTTGTAATTCTGGTCTCAGTTCCAATCCACACCTCGGGGGCCTTCCCAGGACGCCCAGTCTCTGTGGTCCAGCCCAACCACTTTCTATCACGTTACACTGCTACATTTTTTTCACATCACTTGTCATCATCTTCAAGTTCCTATTTTTTGACTCTTTCCCCATCCCTCACCGTGGAATGTGCTGTCCATGGACCCATGTCATTTCCTCACACTGCTGCATAATGGGCTGGGCAGTGCCAGACCGGGATGGTGTCCAGTGGACACTTGCATGTTGAGTGAGGTAGTCAGAGAATGGAGGAACTGGGAGCACAGAGGTGGGAAGAGATCCACAATGGTCTACGGAGTCCCCTCCCAACACGTTCACACCCACCTCACACAGGAAGATGAAGACAGCCTGGGAGAGTACCTGTTGTTGCAGGCTCCCGTGATGAGCCTGTACTTGTTTGCCAGGCAAGTGTGTGGGCACTGTGGGGGCAGCATGTAAGGCAGGCATCCAGACATGTTTGCGATTGTGTTCAGGAGGTCTTCTGATAAAATATCTGAGGAAAAAGCATCACAGCATAAACTTTCTATTTGCAACGAGAAATCCACCTGAAGAGGTACGCTTTCTGTTGCAGTCTCAGAAGTGGCTCCAACGTCTGAGTTTGGAATTCCTGCGTAACCCATGTCATTCTTTGCAGGGAGCTCTTCCTTCTCCTTTGAATCAGCTGCACTCTCATTTAATTCCCTCCAGCTTCCTTATTACTAAGAATGTGAGTTTTTTAAATTTATTTTTGCTCTGTGATCTTTCAGAAAAGTGATTCTAAGAGCTCTGAGGCCCCAGAGGTAAGCCATTTCTCCGAGTCACCAGCAGTTCTACTTGGCACGTCTCTGATGTCAGTTTGTCACAACTGCACGGCTGAGGCAGTGTGTGGAGCATGGCCCCAGTGCTTCCGAAGACAATGAATACGTAGTATTTAATTCTCCCCCCCAAAACCCTGCCTTGGTCAAGTTTGCTAACAGTATTCCTGTGTCCCTCTCCAAAACCCTCTTTTTTCCTTCGCATTGATTTTCGCTTCTCTTCTTATAAATCTTTCTAGATGACAGCCCCAGAAAACAGTCTTTTGTGTGTGTGTGTGTGCCATTTCTGTTGGTGTTTATTTAAGAAATCAAAGCAAGTTCTGCTTTCTTGTCTCTTAGTAGAAGGAATTATTGGTTCTTTCTCCAGGATGGTTTGTATGAATCTTCAAAGATAATGCTATAAAAGTGATTAACCAAATACCAATGAAATTGAGATATTCACTAGAAAAACACTGGAAGAAATGCATTCCATTTTCAAATTGGAGAGAAACAAAACTAGCCTCTTAATAATTATTGTTCCCTGAATTCTCTAGATGTGATGGCTCTACGTGAACAGGTAAATAAACCTTAGACTACAATTTGCATTCAGTTAAAGGAGAACTATGCATTTCTTAAACAGGTGAGTACAGATACTTCACATCAGGAAATGTCCAAACAGATGATAGAGTATAACAAAGTCTGTTAAAAAGAACCACACAGTCATAGCTACGTCAATAAAGAAAACCGGTGTTAGGAAACAGCCTGGAAGGAAAGACACAGACATTTAATTGTAGTTATTGCTTGATAATGAAGTGATTGGGAATCATTTGGATCCTTTCACTTTTCTTATGTTCTGAATTTTCTGAATTGGCTATGTTGGTAAAGGAAATAATAGAAAACATCCTAAATTATGGGGTTCTTCAATTCTACATGGCCTGGACCAAACCCATCAGCCTAATCTCGCTAAATCCCCACACCCACAGACCTGAGCAATGGCCATTGTGATTCTACAACGTGAACCAGATGACCTGCGACACCTTCTAACAGCAGAGGTCATCTCTACTGGAACCCTAGTTTATACCGAGACTGGACAGTGGGCCAACAGTCCTTAGAAATATTTTCAACTTTATGATTTGGAAAAAAATCATGTCAAATGAAACTTTGGTTTTTATAAAAATCAATTAAACTTAACTGTTAAGTTTAGTATCTGAGAATTCTAGTTAATTCTGGTTAAGCTGAGTCTGTCTTATTCTAAAGGCTTAGTAAATCAGCATTAAGTTAATGTATAGCTAGTTAGGAGGAAGAACTCAGAGACCAAGTAGCTCGTGGCACCACACTGAGAAAGTCTGAATAAATTCATTAAAAAAGGAACCCTGTTGTAGTCCCCATCATAGGACTTACAAATGCACCTTTCAATTGCAATCATTATCCTCTCAATGTCTTGTATCGATAGAGTGCTTTAGATCTAATGCCCGCTAATTCTGGATTTTATTTTGTCTGTCGATAGCCATCTGAGTGAGCGGCCAGTGTCATCCTCCTCGTTTTGGAGATGAGCAATTGGTTCTCAAAGGCCTTGAGCAAGTCCACTAATGCAATGGGCGTTCAGCAAGAAGCTGGGATCGCTGTCCTTCGCTCACTGTAACATGCCACCTCCCACGTGAGTGTGTTTCCTCAAAGGGCTTCTATGAATCCGCTCCCCAAGTTTTAAGCAGGTCGGTAAGGAGGCCATGGAAAAACTCCTAAATTATTTCAAACCACAGAATGAGGTGCTTAGATGATCGAACTGGTTCCCCACGTTCGTTTTGAACACCAGAGAAACAGCTGTTTCCCAGACTACGAGAAACAAATATTGTGACTGATCCACATTCTAAAGAACTATGCATTTGTCCTGTGACAAGCAGGGAATTGCACCATGCGTAGCTACAAAGAGGACCGCTCCTGCCCACCCCTGGGTGGAGAGGGGCACACGTGAGCTTACCTGTTGGAGGCTGTGCTTGTTTATGTTTCGGGTCACCTCTCCTTTTCATCGCCCGCACCGAGGTTTCCATTATCTCCGCTGCTCGGGAAACAGCTCGGCTTGTCGGCTCAGTGAGTTTGGAAAAAGACAGAAGTTGCGATGGAGAAATGATCTCCCTTTTGTTGAGGTTTCTACGGCACAAAGAGGAGACATAAAACCAATTATTCCTTTATGGTTGTTTTGTCATTAATTGCTAATTGATTAAGCCAGCACTTATTGAGTATTGAGTATTGAGTACCTACCAGGTTCCAGGCACTGTGGGGAATTCAAGGAGGGAGCTAACACGGATCCTGTCCATGGGATCGCAGGATTCAGTAAGGGGACAGGATATGAATACAGATAATCTATCAATGTGGAATGATGAAGAGAATGGCCAATATTTGCACTTTATAAACTTCTATATCTGAACTCATTTGATTCTCCGTAACAGCTGGGTGACATAAACCTTCTCGTTGAATCCGGTGAGACATCGTTTGTTTGGGTTTCAGACGATGAGATGGGCCCTGAGAGTGCGCAGCCCTGTCAAGGCCTCAGAGCCCCATGCACAGAGGCCGTGACCCGGCTCAGAACTCCAGTCTGAGAATCGACTCCCCACACAGCAGGACACAGTGATGAAGCTGTCTGTGGTGAGAACTGAAGACACCCCGACAGAAAGTGCAGTCTGGGAAGCTGCCACTCGGGTCACCCTCACTGGCCGCTGTACCCTGTCCTCTCGTGTGGGTACCTGGGCCTTTCGGATTCCAGCAGCTCCAACCACAGGAGATCAATCAGGGGTTTTAAAGGCCCACCTGCCCACTGGCATTTCAGGTCCCAGGGACCCCTGGAGGGGCAGGACCAAGGTGACCTTTACAGCAAAGCTGCCATCACCTGGGTGGCACCTGCAGAGCAGTGTCACCAAGGCTCCAGGAGCCCCATCTGAGAACTCAACCCTAATGTGAACCCGAGAACCATCAGCGGCCAGATGGAACCAGGTGCTGGCAGGAAACACCCTCCTGTTGAAGGTTCACAATGCTGGGACCTGGGGGAAAACAATCTCATTGTGCTCTCAGTTGTTCTGCTGGCTGTGGTTAAATGGATTATTTATATTTTTTGTTTGTTAATAATAATGAAGAATATACAGTGATTACTGAGGGGCAATAATGTGTCAGGCCCTGAGCTGAGCACCTGCCTATATTACGTCATATCTTAAGTGATTACTCATAAAAACCTTAGGAGATAGATGCTATAATTATGCCTGTTTTACAGATGAGGAAATTAATTCACTGAAAATTCAGGAGCTTGCATCAGGTTGACAGCCAGTGAGTGATGGAGGCAATATTAGGATACAAAAACTACACACGCACACAACATAAACATTAGAAGTAAGCTAATGTTCACATAAATGCATATTACATATAACTTAAAATATAAAATAGTCATATTTGAGACCTGCCAACTTAAAAAAAAAATGTTATTGAGGTCATATTGATGTCTAATGCTGTGTAAATTTCAGGAGTACATTATTGTATTTCAGCTTCTGTGTAGACTGCATTGTGTTCACCACTAACAGTCTAGTTTTGTGGTGGTGGTTGTTGAGGAAGATCGGCCCTGAACTAGCACCTGTGCCAGTCTTCCTCTATTTTGTATGTGGGTTTCTGCCACAGCATGGCCACTGACAAATGGTGTAGGTCTGTGCCCAGGATCTGAACCCATGAACCCGGGCCATGGAAGCAGAGTGCACCAAACCTAACCACTACCCCACCGGGCCAGCCCCGAATAGTCTAGTTTATCTGTCACCATACATACGTGCCGACGTGTTTTTAAGAATACTGTGAAGTCATGAGCTTTGAGGGGACTGAGACTTTACACAACTGACAAGCTAACACGTGAGCCTTCCAGTTTCCTGGCTGTTGGCCGAAGACACAAGACTCCCAGCTTAGAGACAAGTGACGTGATTACTCACGGCGGTGGCGGTGCCAGTGTCGGCGTTTGTGTCAGTTCCCCGAGACTCTGTGGTAGACGGGACAATGGCCCCCAAAGATGTCCACACCCTAATTCCCAGAGCCTATGAATGTGTTCAGCTGCATAGCAAAGGGAGTTAAGATGCAGATGGAATTAAGGTTGCTAACCAGTTGATTGTAAAATGGGGATATCATCCTGGATTATCCAAATGGGCCCAATATAACCAAAGATGTCCTTAAACGTGGAAGAGGGAGACAGAAGGAGACGTGACTGCGGAAGAAGGGCCAGAGAGATGCAGAGTTACAGCTTGAAGATGGAGGAAGGGACCACAAGCCAAGGAACGCACGTGGGCTCCGTACCCTGGAAAAGGCGAGGAAACAGCTTTTTTCCTAAAACCTCAGAAGGACTGTAGTCCTGCCAACTGCACTGGACTCTCAGACTTCTCCCCCCGGAACTGGATAGGGGAGAATAATAAGATTTAAATCCCTACCTACCTGATTCCATAGCCCACTCTGCTAGCCATTGCATTACCTGACCTCCAGGGAGATAGGCAGGTAGGTAGACAGATAGACATTCTTCAAGACTGTTCTCCAGGCTTTCTTCCAACCAAATGTAACTTAGACGACAATATGTGAACGTGGAACAGCCTGATTGAAGCAGGCGTGGGAAGCCCAGAGAACACACATGCACACACACACACACGCACGTCTGTCTGCAGCCCGACTCCAGGCGGCTGCATCTCAAAACATCCTGCCTCCAGCCCCTCCGCCTGGTTTCTAGGTGGATGGCCCCTTGTCCTGGGGCCCCGCGTGCTGGGCTGGCTGTCCTTGTCCCAGGACAGGCTGATGACAACTGAAGGTTTGTGCCTCAGGCACGTGTCCGTCTCTGCACCTGGCATCGCTGGCAGCCCCATGCAGCCCTCACAGAGAGACGCCTTTGCTTGTGGTCCCCTTCCCTCCGCAGCCACCTGGTGAGGACCCCAGTTCGCTCAGGTCGTGGGAGTTTGGGCAGGTGTTTTGTATGACTGTTCAGCAGGCTGGAGTGTGCTCTGCTCTGCTGTGTCCCAGGGAGGGTCAGCAATGGGTCATTCCACACGCACGTCAACAATACGATCACCGTCTACACCCCAGGCCACAGCTGCGGGTGTTTTAAGGCCTCAGCTTTAGAACATGAGTAAGACATTCAGAATGACAGATGCACATTCTTATTTGTAGCAAAAATATCTGATTTTGAACTCAAATTTGGAGAATTTCGGCTCCAGCTATCTCAGCATTCTTAGTGTGAAGAGCCCAGGAGAAGAGCCATGCATTATTATGTTCCCATTAATACTTTGGATCTCTTGGAAATGGAGGATACAGTCCAACGATGTCGTTATCATTAAATAATAATGTTCCCCTAGTTTTTCAATCGGCCACCGGGGCAACGCCAGGAATGTTTTAGCTTCTGCAGTAAACAGGCTCAAATGACATCACCAACCTAAGAACCGATGCACCGGGCTGAACACATTCTGAAACCGCCAGCAAACTGTGGACATTGGAAACTGTCACTGAACGCTAAAAGGGATGGATCTGTCGCTGGAGGGATGTGAGTTTCAACAGATGGAAATGCGGCTCCAGCCAGTGTGCGATTGAGCCTAATAAGGACATTTGGTTCCTCCTCCTCTAGTTTCCCCAGACCCAAAGCCTCCTTAATGCAAATGGTTCCATTTTCCACAGAAATGAGGAGAGGAAGAAAGGAAGGGAATTGCTCCAGGTTCTCTGGGGCCGAATTTGAATGTGCACAAATTGTGTGCACACTTATCCTGGGAAAGTAAGAAAAATAAAGTGTCAAAAGAGTCATCAGGGATTAGATTGCATTTTAAAGGCAAGTCAGTGAGCATCTGAGGCGTTTAGGATCCTTCCCTCATTAAGAGCGGCCTTGGCAGGAACCCCTCGGGTTCCGGGAGCTGAGCCTGTCTCGACTCTCTGCCGTGGTTGGAATGGTTCACACTCCCCTAACATGGGCCCCTTCCCACCAGCCAGCCCATCCAGGGGCCCAGATTCCTGCCCACACCTGGCACCCCAGACCCCGTTTCTCCTGCCAGAGAAAGGCTGGGTCTGGAGTCACGGCGAGCCCTCCCCTGCTTGCCCCGTCTTAGAGGCCGTCAATACGCAGCCATCAGCCTGAGGTGTTGCTTTCTGTCCTGCCCCACATTCAGAGGTTGTTTTGTGTCCGGGGACAGAGAGACTCTTGTCCACATGCCCTCCCTGCACCTGGCTGACTCCTTCCTCCACGCAGGCCTCCAGGAGCCTCCTTCACCCTCCTTTTCTTCCCTCGTGGTCTTCCTCCTCCTCCTTCTTCCTCTTCCTTCTCTCTCTGACTCTCTCTGTCTGTGTGTGCCTCCCTCTCTGTCTCTGTTTGTCTCCCTCTGTCTCTGGTTTATGACAAACAACATCAAGGCTGCTGTCTTCACCAGACTCTGGCCCCTCCGTGCCCAGCATTGTGTCTTTTCATCCCCATTATCAGGCTCACACATGTGTCTGCAGAATGGCGTAATGAAAGGCCATTTGATATTCCTAGTGATCACTGTGGACCCTACATGATGAATTTTTTCTCCTTGTTTTAGAATTTGTGAAGGAAGCAGAAATCACATGATGCATGACCCATAGTTTTTAGGATACAAGTTTACTTTAGAATTTTTTTAAGGATAAAATATACTAAGTTATCTTAGATAACTCAGGTTTCATGTTTTGTTATTTCACAAATAATAAATAAATGAGCATGCAATTATTTGGGGATTTTTGTCAATACTAATTCTTTATTGAAATTTAGTCATTCATTCTATGATTAGTAAGCAAATAGCAAACTAAGTGCTTGTTAGTTATTAACCCTAACTGAGAAACAGTCATGTGTAGGGAAAAAAACTCAGCATTTCTAGTCTAAAATATACCTGCTAATCTTAAACAAATGATTTTTTAAAGAAAAGTCTAAAAACAACCTCAGAAGACCTTATTGGTTATACGCCTAGATAAATTTCCCCCATCTTGTGTTTCCATTTAATTATCAACACAAACAAAAAGGTAAAACCAATTTGAGGCCACATTTTGGTGTATTGGGGGAGGGAACTTTGGAAAATGAGATTTCTGTGCTCTGGGCTTGATAAGGAGTGAAATGTGAGGTCTTCCTTCACCCGCCTTTGCTCCATTACTGGCCCGCAGCTGTGTGATGCTGAAAAAAGTCATTTAAGCCTGATCCCCCCCCACCCCGTTTCCTGATCTCACACTTGATAATAAAGTCTACTTTGGAGATTCGGGTGAGAAATTGCCTGAGACATCCTCCTAAGGCCAGGGAGCAGTCTGAGAAATGGCTAATACCGTCCCGTTGTACCAGAGTAATGCCTTGGCCAAGGGCAAAAGTCATTCAGAAACCTAAGGAGAAGGTCACTTGGCCTTCTAAGGCAGACCCTGATTGGTTCGAAGCTTGTTCAGCTGGTTGAATACAGGACTCAACATGGGTGAGAAGGTTGGGTAAACACGTGTGTTTGCCTCATCCTGCAGCCTGGAGTCATGGAGATGGCAGCACTAACTGAATGCTTTGTGGGGTAAAGAGATGTGGTCCCAGTACTTGCCTGTCAGATGCACCAGAGCGGTCACCGGAGGGGTCACCGGAGGGACATAGAGGCGAAGATGGGGTCCACACGAGGGGTGGATATCATCAGGGAACAATTCTCCATGGGTCTTGGTTGTTTCTCCTCGTCTTGTTAAAAAACAGACACTGACCACCTTTGTTCTGGTCTACCTTCACAGGGCTGTTTAGATAAGGAACAGCTTTGGAGGACAGAGGTGGCGTCTTCCTGCACAAAACACTATTATTCTATCCAGTGTAACAAAGACACATCTTCGCGGGGGCCAGAGCCAGGCACGCTCAGTCTCCGCTACAGAAGGCGTGGGCTCCCAAGCTCCGGCCCCCACTGCGTGTGCGTCGCTCCAGGGGAACTGGCCTCGGGGACAGCACGCATGCCGAAACTCTGCGCTGCTCTGCTGCGAGTGAACTCCCCTGTCTCTGAGCCAGGAGTCTCGAGTCTTCTGAGGGCGCCGTGCAGCTGTGCTGGGCTGGTCACCAGCTGTGGGAAAGGTGAAATTCCAGACACTCCACAGTTCTGGACACCTTCATGGGCCTTGCTCTGTTTCCATATTGCTTTCCAAAAATGTGGTGCCGTGCCACCACCAATGAGGGAGTGAAAGAACCGGTCACAGCTGTAACTTCGGATATTATTAATTAGAAAAGTTGTTTTTTTCAGCTACAAAATAACTAGATTTGTTTTGAAGTGTAAAAATATTTTATTATTAAAATTTTTACTCACAGTTGACTCTCTGTCAGCTAACCAACCAAATATTTTTTGATTATCTGTCCTGTACCTATCCCTAAATTAAGTACACTGTGTAAGTGTTTGTCTTTACAGAGGACTGGGAACTTCTTGAGATTGGAAGACATTTTTAATTTACCTTTGTATCCCTAGCATCTAGCACAGAGCCTGCTATATAATAGAAACAGTATTTATTGAAGAAATAAATATAGTTTGAGTAGATAGGGTATTATTTGAGAATTATCAAAAAGCAAATCTTTCAAATAAAACATCCCCGACCGGCTTCCACAAGCTCCTACACCGTAAGCTGTCTTCAGCATCAGGGTGCTGACTTCCAAAGGATTCGGTTGACATGCGGCTCTGACTCAGGGAGGAAGGTAAGTTCTGACTGTGCACTTGGCGTCCACCCCCGTTTCTTCATGGATAATTGATGTCACAGTTTTAGACGTGCTGAAATGTGTACGAGGTCACGAGAAACATTCTTTCCCCTTTGACTCAGGTTTTTAGAAAACAGGTAAAAATTAGTTTGCAGCCAGAATGGACAATGGGGTATTTTCTGGCTGGAATGATAGAAATGTGGAATAATAGTTTGTGTCTTGAGGGCTTATGTGATTATTAGTCAACTTCTGACGAAATAATGTGCTTGTGAGGATAAAAACTGCTTCTTAGTTTCTTGTTTGTTTACTTTGTTTTACAAACATTTAATGTGAAAACATAATATCTTTAAGACTGATGTCAGTTATACATT
The DNA here is from genome assembly GCA_031878705.1 of Tapirus indicus. Taxonomy (NCBI): domain Eukaryota; kingdom Metazoa; phylum Chordata; class Mammalia; order Perissodactyla; family Tapiridae; genus Tapirus; species Tapirus indicus. Next base: position 1,290,622 of record CM062923.1, on the reverse strand, counting down.
TAAAATTCAGGTGTTTCTTAGTTATTTAAAAGAGGTGACGGGCAAATATAACCCCTCGTCACATGTCCTGGGCAGCGCTGCAGCCACATCACGATGACCTAACACCGAGGGCGTGGTGTCTGGACTGCTCCTGTCCCCTTCGTCCGTGCCTACTTCTTGAGGACAGAGGCCCCTCAGGTGTTGGGGCTTCAGTCTCTACCGTCTTTTAGACCGGGACAAGTGAATCCCACCTGGATGACTGTGCTTTGCTCTGTGTTTTGCTCGAGACAGAATGAGATTGAATACTGGTTGTTTCGGTTGCTCGCACATGGTCCTGGAAAAGTGCGTTCACCCGTGTGAACTCCGGCTCCTAATTCGTAGAATGAAGATGCTGGGGCCACTTCTGGAGTCAGTTGTGGACACTGAAATGGGCAAATATGTGAAGACTCTACATGCGGTTTCCCTCCCTCCTCTCCTGGACCCCTTGGGATGTCGTACCTCTTCATCGTGTCGTAGATGGCGCTGTCCACCAGGAGCCTGCTCTGCTCCAGAATGCTAATGACAGGAGATTCTTCAGTCTTCCCTGTGGAGCGAGACACCACGCAATCAAAACATGATTGAATCCAGCCATTCTGCGTCATCTCTAGCTCTCTCCACCCGTCCAGCTTCATGTACTGATAACCACATGGCTTCTGGGGCCCTGAGCTCCCTGGGATCCTGGCTAGGTTTACCCCTCAGCCTTGAAATGGGTATTAGCTCCTCCTCACAGAGCCGCCGGTGGAATGGGAGGAAGAAAGGAGCCAGCGGTTTCCTGACCTCGTCCGGGTTCAGTTTAGCGACACTTATTTTTCACTTGCCCAACTACCTCTCATGATTCTGAATAGCTTTTTGCTGAATATTTTTGTTACCTAAACCAGTAATACAGAAAGCTCATAATAATATTTGCCTAATTTAACTTGTGCATTTACGAAAGATAAATTACTCAAATGTACCAGCAGTTTCCAATGGAAAGACTCCCGTTATTTTATTTTATTATTTTTTAGTGGTTGGAATGTTTAATAAGTGCTGTGGTCTGAACGTTTGTGTCTCTCAGAATTCATGTCTTGAAATTCTAATGCCCTATGTGATGTGTTAGGAGGTGAGGCCTTTGGGAGGTGATTAGGTCACGAGGGTGGGGCCCCCATGAATGGGATTTGTACCCTACGATAGAGGTCCCAGACAGGTCCCTCAGCCCCTCCACCGTCTGTGAACCAGAAGGGGCCTCACCAGACACCAGATCTGCTGGTGCCTTGATCTGGGGCTTCCAGCCTCCAGGACTGTGAGAAATACACGTCTATTGTTTATAATTCTCTAGTCTACAATATCCTGTTATAGCAGCCCAAACAGACCAAGACAGTAAGTTAGGATTCCATTTCTGGGTTAAAATGTGAGGTCCAAATGATTGATATAAAGTAGTCAAGTTCTTCCCGTAATGCACGTGAAAAAGTCTGTCACAAAATTGTCTTTTGCATAATCAATATTTTATCAAAGGAAATGCATTTATTTCTAAAAATAAATAGAATATCAGAATGCTTTCAAACATTATACATCTATACAGAAGTAAAACTATTTTTAAAAAGGTAAATTTCAGTATCTTTAGAATTAAGTAGGCATAGCATATTCCAGAAATACATTAAATTCGTGAGTAAGCAGGATTAAGTTACCTGATGACCTCGGCCCTAAAATTTAACTAATTTTGTTGCAAAAAGAATTAAAGTGACTGGAAACAGTTAGAAAAGTTTGAGGACTTTAGACTGCAGGTTCCTGGAAGGCAGAGATCATATTGGATTCCCATCATCCACCCTGGCACCCAGCGTGGGGTCTCGCCCATGGTGGACCCCATCAAATCATGTTGAAGGATGGTCAGGGTTCTCGCCTCGAGCGCCTTCAAAGTCTTCTCCACCCAACAACAAATATTCTACACCATCACTTCTTCTCTTCCTCCTTATTTCTGCCCTACCCGGTCTGTCCTTCTGACCATCACATGTGAAGAAGTAAAGAAAAATTCCCTTGTTGACCATCCCTTGGGGTTCTGGAAGAAGTGACCAGTCACCAGGGCTGGACAGGGTCCTGTGGAGAGCCCCGTGAGGCGGCCGTGGGGAGCAGTGGGCAGCACACGCAGGAGCAGCTCTGCTGGGGTCCAGGCCTTCAGGCCATGAGTCCTGGTTGTGGAGCCTGAATGGGGGGCCAGCCGCACATGAGAGCACTGTGCACAGGCAGGTGACAATACGGGAGGAATCAGGGAACCCGAGAGGAGGCAGAGGCAGGGACTTCCAAGGACCAACGCACCTGAGGGGATTTCACTCAGACCTCAGGGGATGGGGACCCCACAGAAGCTTGGGGTAAATACCTTGTGATTTTCGTGCATTTTCCTCTCATTCCTTCTAAAGCGACTGCAGTCCTCACACCCAGCTCATATTTTCCTTTCTGAAGTCAGCCAGGTCCTTCATGAGCCAAATGCAATAACCACCCACTCGCTTGACTTTGGTGCCAGATTTTCTCCAATAAGATCAATGACTGGTTCTTCAGGCACTTGGCAATTATTTAAGAATCAACTGATTAAGTATAAAGAAAAATGTTTATTTGTTTCCACTATCCTTGGAGTTAGCAGTTGCTAGAGAGGTCATTTCTTATTATCGACTGATGTTAATATAATTTAAGCTCAAGTAATCACATCTGGCTTAATCTCCAGCCTCTTTTCTTATTACAAAATAGTTCACTGAATTTCTAAAAATAATGTTATGGGCTTGAAGATTATTATTCTTTTCAAATTTTTTTCAGAAATGTATTTTTGATTTGAAAAGTTTCCCCCAGGAAAATGTAATTCCCGTCTATGATCGTCGCTGCCGGAACTGGACGAACGTGAACTGCTCAGCTCCTTCTTCACTGCCCGGGAGCAGCATGTGTGTCCTTCCTTCACGGCTCTGTCGTCACCACCTTCACCCAGCGGTTCCTTCTGGTCCGGAGCCAGCTGCAGGGTGAGGGGTGGTGTCCGGAGCAGTGGCATCCAATCGTCGGATCACAGACCTAGAGGCTGTGAACCTAACCTCTTCTTTCCAGATCTGAAAACTAAATTCTGGAGGGTTACGTGACTTGCCTGATCTGGAGACCTCAGCCTTCTACAGACGGTTCCCCCCCGAGAGGGGGTGCTGCCCCCAAAAGTTACCCTCGTGCATGTTCGTCTCATATGTAGAAGAGTTGGGGTTCAGGAGGCCATTGTACAAGAAAATACTCTCTTTCAGAAAGAAGGAAGTTACCTATTTCCAGAGTATTTTTCTTAAAAAAAAAAGGACAAGAAAGCCAAAATCTTCCTTCTCTGCAGCCATAAACTGGGCCGGACTCCTGGGTCGGACCCTTGACTGGCTCTGAGGACTTGATTTTGCTCAGGGCTATGGCTTGATTCTTACTTTAATAATGCTTTCTTGCTGAAATCCAGTGAACCAGAATAAAGTTCGCCAACTTTCCTTTTTAAACAAATTCACTCATTAGGCAGGCTTCCCAAATTTTCCAATCTGCATGCGATGCCTCTGCTTCCCCTTGTTCATTTGCATCTTATTTTCTTTTGGCAGCTTTGACTGGTTGGAATGTTTGCAGTAAAGACAGTTGCACACGCACTAGAAACTAGTCCCAGTCTTTGAGGTGATGAACACGCGGTTTCCAGGATAACTCTACTCAGGGTTTTTGAGAAGGGACTCATGGAGAAATTTTCTTACACCTACAATGGTTCTGCATGTATTTTTGAACAAAAATGAAATCTTTTCCACTGCTGAATTATTTTTATTACAGGATTTTCAGGTGCAGAAATTTATTTCTCTGTTCTGACGGTCCTGGGATCTGACTCCAGAACGCTCACGGAGCCAGAATCTCTCTTGTCTGCTCAGAAGTACGAGGGCGTGCTAGGCCTCGCTTTTGGTACTCAAACATGCCTACACTTCACAAACTAAAATGTATGTCCAGGACTGATGTTTGTTCTTGGGTGTCTATCAGCCAGATTCGGACACGTGGGTGTGTTGTTTCTATGTAAAGACCTGGGAAGTGAGAGTGAGTTTGGCGATAGCTCTACCACCTCTGGGGCCTCTGTTTCTCTGATCTGTGAAATGGGTAACTGGACCACACTGGGATGAGCAGCCCACACAGCAGAGAGCCCTGAGGAGCATCTCCACCTACAGACCGCCATCTGTGGTCCAGCAAAGACCCTGGTCCTCTTGCCCAGAGCCCTCGGCTGGTTCTGGACAATGGAGAGGGAGCAATCCATCTGTTTGCATCACCAAGTCTGTGAGCACAAATGATATAAACCCAACTCACACGAAAAATCAAGTGGCGTTGTCATTTAGATCTCAGGTATGGCGAAATGTGACTGATGAAATTATGTTTCAAAGAAAGTTTACCAGTGAGTAATTATTTTGTTTCAAAGCCACTGTTGGCTTGCTATCTACTGGAAAAAAACATCTCATATTAGAGAATGTAAAATTGAAACATCGTGAGATAAATAGTATTTTCTGAAAAAGTAATTACAAAGTAAACAAGTAATATGCCAGCTTCAAAATATCCTGATGAACATCAAAATAGGCTGTATTATCTGATGCTGCATTGCACATTATTTATATATTTACTGAAAGTTTAAGCAAAAAAACAAAAAAACCTTCAAACCTCTCAGAGATGGAGAAGTAATAAAAAATTGCTCTAGCAAAGCTATAGATATCACATTTCCCAATTTTTTAAAAATATGATTTCTAAAACTAAAAACTGTGGTGCACAGATATTTTTATATTCTGTTGACTAGCTCTCATACGTCACAATTTTGTCATAACTAGTCACACGACTTCTAACTTTTGCTACTATGGTTTTATAGAATTAGGACTTTAACAAATATGAAATAAAATGACGAATTAATCAATTCACAAAACATTTGCTGAACATCTATCATGCAGGTACTAGGAAGATTGATTGATTGTGGGGGAGGTGAAACCACTTTTTCCTCTAGTGTGTGAATTGGGTTTTATTTTTTCTAGTATTGGCCTGGCCCACTGCGCTCAATAGTTTAAATGGACTATCTCATTGATACCCACAAATAGTAACTAGGATGGGTAATTTTCCAGGTTCCTCCATTTTACAGATGAGGAAACAGAAGTAACACACCCAGAGTGCCCCAGTTAGCAACCGGCAGGAACAGGGGCACACCTGCTTTCTCTGACCTCGGAGATTGCCTCCACCTTCCTGATGGCTTTGGATGGTCTGGGTGCTTTCTTAAGAAGCATATGAGTTGGTGAAGGACTTTGGTATAACTTTCAATAAGATCACGTAGCTCCAGTATTTAGTAAAATTGGAAAAACTCTGCCTCCCAGCAGGAAGCCCAGCATGGTGTGTATGTGGGCTGCAAGGAGCCAGAGTGCCTGCTAATCCTGGAGACAATCCCAGAGGCCTGTGATTCCCAGGGAGAGGCCAGCCAGAGTGGAAAGTCCAGCGAGGCTGTGTGGACAGCCCGGTAACTTCCAGAGAGGCACGAGCCTGCCCAGTGAGGGGTAAACGTTCCAGAGGGTGGCAGCTAGAGAGCATCCACGAAACGCCCTCCCACGTCCTGCTGGAGTACAATCCCTTCTGGGTGCTTGGGAATTTTTCTTTCTTTTTTTTAAAGCAAAACAAAAGCAGAATTTGAGCTGTGATTATTTTAACCACTGCATATCCGTAGCTTTCTTAACTGAATTTGACAATGCAAGCACCCTGATTCCAGAAAATACATTATAGAAGCTATTTAATGAAAAATGATTTTGTAGCAAAGGAACACACAGCTACTCTCAAAGAAAAATTTTTTTTTTCAAATAGATGAGCAGGTAAAAATGGAAATTTTCTCTTGTGTAATCATAGGAAAACCAGTTATTTTTCAGAAAGAATTTTATTTTAATTCTTCTAAACTCAAGAACTATTATTTTTTTCTTGGAAAGGCTAACAGAACTCCAAAGGGGTCCTAAGTGACTCAAAAAATATCACGATGCTTTCTGTTTTGTGAACAATAACTTCTTAAGGTCCAAAGACTGTATTTTACTTGTTACTTACCCCAAAGGAGGTCTTTGCCCCTCAAGATGAAAGGGAAGAGAACTCCAGTGCAGGCCACGGCCAGGGTGGCCCCCAGGACCAGAAGTGCTTTCATTCTAGAGTGAAAATGAACACAGAATGTGCAGACACTCAAGGGCAAGGTCAGCAAGAACTGCTGTTTGGGGATTTGTTAGTTGGAATCTCTGTCAACTGACTCTTCACTTACTGGTCTCTGCAAAGCTGACATTTTCCCATAAGCTTGGGCCTTGAACTCTGGAAGATTCTGAATTGCTTCCCAAACCAGGAAGATTGTTCACTCAGATTGTTGAGCGGGCCGTACCTGTCCTAATTATTTGAAAACAGATCCTTCCTATTTGGCAGCTCTAGTCACCAAAATAGCTCAGTAACACGGTGATGTCAAAGAACATAAAGTTTCTGGGAAAAAAATAAATCTATTTCCCATAACACATCTTTGTAGAAAAACTGAATGATACTAGGAATTTAACCTTTATAAAAGTGGTAAATAAAATTCCTAAATGCATATGGAATTTCTTACAGCATTCTTTTCCTTGCTCATAAAATGATTTCAGATTACAGAGTTGTTAGGGCGAAGCAGAAAATTCAAAATCAATCATTTCTACTTTCCAAATCTTTGTTTTCCTAATCTCAGGCTTTCTGTTGCTATCTTTGAACCATTAATTTTGTTAAACTGGATAGTGCTGATGAGCACATGACAGGAATGCACCTCAATAACTCATGATCCATGAATTGACCTGACTTCTGAGCCAAGGTCATTGAAAATTTAACAGTTATCGATCAATCAGCTTTGCTCAGAGTCACCACTCATATTTGCCATACAGCCCCAATAATGGCCTCTCTTGGACCACTTTACAAGTTTCAGTGATGAACTTCTCTCAGAAATTGGAAAAATCAAAATTTTTCAACCTGACCTTTTTCTTCTTCTCAGCCACAGAGGCGAGCAAGCGTGATGGGGCACCTTCCCGGCGGCTGTAGTTCTGAAATGTGGGCCTCAGCTGCCTCCAGGGCTTGGCCACCCACCATATAAACCGCCGCTCCGCGCTGATACCCACTCAAGCAGTCAGGAACTATGTGGCTTCCGTTCCTGTTGTGTTTGCACACGACGGTCTCCTGTGTGGTCAGAAGCAAAGTGCTGCCTCATTTAGATGGATATGAGGTGAGCCTCTGACCTGAGTTGGAAAGAAATGGGAAGAATATGTGGGTGCTGAGAAGGAAGGGACCAATTACAGTCAACCCCTCGTAACACTTGCATTTTCCTCTCTTACTTTTCTGAGTTAAATACCTGATGAAAAAGAGGATGTTAATCTTCAGAGGCCAGCTGATTCGGGGGCTGCTGCAGGGACCCTGGCTGATGTCCTGCAACTCTGGGGCAGTTACGTCGCATCCCCAGCCTCAGTTTCCCTCTCTCTGAAAGGAGAATGAAGCACATTTCTCTGGTTGTGGGGTGAATGATGGGTGCTCTCAGCATGCCAGACTGGGCTTCCTCCTGTATCCTCATCACAGATCTGTGCCAAGAGGCACCGCCACACCTGAGAGATGGCAAAGATGACTCTGCTCTGAAAGTTGAGAGATTAAATATTTTCAACCATTTTCACTTTAATCTACTTTCAGAATACATTTCTCAGCATGGAAATGATCAAACTAACATGTACTTTCAACAATTCTTCCAGGCTAATGACATCATTGTAAAGACTTGCATTCCAGTTGTGTATTGTTCTGGGACTTCGAACATCTCCATTTCCCATCTAAACCTTTGGGTTTCGACGTTATGGAAATGCTCTTCCTCTTTCTCCTTCTCTTTTTCCCTCTCTTCTTTAGGACTTATTCAGACATGGCTGATGCTTCCTCCTAAAACGCTGAGATTAAATTCTAAGACATTGTGCAAAGAAAGGCATCTATCAGCCTATAGGTTAGGAGGTATTTTGAAGCATACGAATGTCACGACTGGCATTAAAAAGGTCCTTCTCCCTGCAGGGAGGGAGAACCAGGGCCCGGGAGGAGCAGTTGTCTCCTCAGGTTAGAAGGCTGGGAATGTTCCCCAGATGTTCTCTTATCAAAAATAAATTTAGGCTTCTCTCTTCTGAAGCTACAACTACGTAACGAAGAGGCTGGAAGTGGAGACAAGATGTGTGCATAAGTCATTGTAATACAGAGTGGGAGGTGATGAACGCATGGGAGACAGACAGCCAGCGCTGGAGCTCAGGATGGGGGGAGCCCCGCGTGCCTCTGCACTGAAGGTGCTGCTGAATCCGGGGGAGAGCCAGGTGGGGTGCGGAGGGACAGTGGAGTCTCAACCACAGAGGAGAGACCCTTGTGCAGGACATTGCAGGCACCAAGCCAACAATCCACAGCCTCCGCGGACTTGGATCTGGGAAGCAGAAAGTTTCTGTAAAGAGGTGTTACTGTTCATTAATACAATTATCACTGCCAGTTAAAGAGGCAGGAACTGAGGTCTGGAGAGGCTCGGAGACAGCGATCTGCAAAGCCTGCCCGAGCTCAGGTCCTCATGCGTCTCGGCCCAGGGGAAGAACAGCCTGGGTGATCCAGAGTGGGGCTGTCAGTGCTCAAACGGGGTCTGCTCTTGTCTTAGACGAAATGAGAGACAGCTATGGGGAGGGAAGTGACGCTGTGCTTTGGGACCGCAGGTGACACTGGAGGCAACAAGCCCACAAGAGGACCATGCAGAAGGATTAAGATGGGTCCAGTGGGGCCCTGGGGGCTGGAACACAGACCTGGGGACAGACAGGAGTTGAAGTGGGGGATACATTCCCACCCACTGTCAGGATCCTCCGACTTTAACCAAACATATATGGTGAATCTGGGTTTCTTCATGAAATGCCTGCTGCCCTCTCATTTGCATCCCTGAGCCACTGATCACTAACCCACCTAACCGGCTACATTTTCTGAGCAAAGGTGTTGATCAAGAGCCCACGGATAACCCTTTCACATGAGTTCTGATGCCACTTGCAGCTTCCTCCCCAGATGACCAAGAAGCAGACGGAATTCGCTGGTCAATACAGTGGGCCTCAGGCCATCAACAGCTGGCTGCTTCACTGGAAGTGAAGATGATCGAGGAAGGACTCGACACTCGTTTCAGTGATTCGTTAATTTAAGTGAAAATGCCCCGACAGGTCATGTGAACACAGCCTCAGGCCTCAGTCCCTGAAATGATGGTGTGTCTCCATGGGGTGTCCTGTGTCAGGGCACTCTGCACAGGGAACAACGGGTTCTTGTGGTCAAGTGACACTCCACGATTCGGCAAAAGGACCTTCTGTGACTCTGGCGTCAGATGGCTGGAGGAGTTTGCATGGATGCCCTGTGGAGTGTGAAGAATTCTTGTTCCACTGCATCTTCTAGTAGTTTCCAATTCACGAGTCACTCCACATCACATTCTCATAAGGGAATTCAGAATATCACCAGATTAAACAAAAACATCAGAATAAAACAGAATCCTGCACTTAACTCTTCCCATTTGTGCAATTCACCTTCACAGCCCTTCTGAAGGTGAGGGTTTTGAACATCTTCCTTGACAGAGAGACATAAGAAGGTTGCATAATTATTCTTATTTTTAATGAATTTAAATTGCTGCAAGGGATAATAGGAATATCAAAGGATGTGAGAGGGTGTTGTACTCTTCTGGTCTATTAAATATTCTGACGACTCGGTGTTATATGGTGCATCACGGACACTGATATTTGATGAGTTATGAACAAAAACCTAACGACTTTCCTGAAATGCCCGTATCACTTAACTAACTGCTTAAAGACAATGTAGAATAGGGAATTGTTTGGGAGATTTTTTAAAAGGACATGCGTCATTTTAAAACAGAAAGAAAAGACATTTTGCTTTTGTTAAAGTAATGAATACACAAAGGAACCCATCTGCCTGGTCAGTCTGTAGGAACGATTCAGGAGTGGCACTTCTGAAGGGCATTCGGCTCATTTCAGTTGTTCGTGAAAGCCCCAGAGCAGGTGCCTTTTCTCAATGTTTAGACAAAATATTCTATAACTTCAAGTCATGAGACCTGACATCCCCACGCTCCCCAGATACAGATCCCAGTCGGTTGGGGACAGCATGAGGACTATTGGAGTTTGGAAGTGCACTTTGTCGACAAGAACATCTTTCTAAAGGTATTTTGAAAGTTATGGTACACACACCTTCTGTCGGTGTTAATATAAACAGAAATTAAAGCCCTAGAATGATCAGTCCAGTAAAAACACGTGTCCTGAAGTTTCTGAAGGTCACAGTATGTGTCGCTACAACAATAATTGCATCGGTCACCCTCCGTCTCTCCAGCAGCCGTTTCCCCTCGGTGCGACGTGCGTCTCTCAATCTCTACGCCTGTAGCAGAGTCAATTTTTCTTTCTCATAAACTCAGTGCTTTTATGCAATGGGAGGTGGTGACAACAAAACACATCCCAGTGTCCCTTCCAGATCCATGATCTCCCAGACGGTGATCTGGTCAAAATGATTTACTCCCTTAAAGTGTCCTGTCCAGACGTGAGGGGCAGCCTCACCTCACTGCAGGGCTCTAGGGCTCTCCACGGCTTCCCCTACCGCTCGCTAATGGCAAAAAGGCGACGTGTGCTTCTGTTCCTGAAGGAAAAACGACTCCGGTCCTTGCCAGAGGTTGCTGAGAAGGTGATGTACAAGTGACATTGGGCCTTTGTTTCACAGCAGCGTCCTTACCCTATGTGAGATCAGGGACGGAAGACATCCCCCCATTGACAACTCTGTGAAACGCAGGGCAGCACTGCGATAGAGGGAGCAGATCAGAGGTTCCTGTCATCGTCACTCTCGGGGAATGATGAGGGCTGCAAGGAAGTGTGGTGGATTCAAGCCAAAACATGTCTGAAGGCAGGGAAGACCACGAGGAGGAGACATTATCAGGTGTGGATCGTTCTTCCATTGAGCTAACTCTTCACACGTCTTAAAATACACGGTCACAAAAAGACAATAAAATATAATACTCTTTCCCTGGAGAAAGAAAAGAAAAATATTGGAATCTTGTAAAGAGATATTATGTCAGTAAACTCAACACTTCAACCAGGTTCAGAATTATTAGTTTGTATAAAAGGCCCTGGAATCCATACACATTAAAATGCATAGCTTCTCTCATCCAGCATATTTCTCTAATCCAAGCGGCGAAGGTCAATAAATGCACTTGAATAATTTCTACAGGAGGATGTGAATATCAGCAAATCACTGCTGATTTGCCAGCACGTAACGTTTTCTCAGGAAAAGTGATGAGGTGTTTGCTCCTATTGAACGAGAGGCACAGTCGACATGAGGGGAAAGTAGTCAATTCAATCAATTTAGGGAAACAACAAAAATTGTATGTTCAATGTTGTTCTGACCAAATTTCATATATTCTGAGAGAATAGATTTTTTTCTTTCTAGCTAGTTTTGGGGTTGTTTTTGTGATGACAGTAAAAAAAAATACAAAGGTCTAGAAAAACAAAGGCCTAATTTAGAATAAATCCAGTTGAGCTTTTTTATATTGACTAAGTAAAATAAATGGCAGGTACTTATTCTTGGATTCAACAAATAATTGTCGGATGCCTCTTTGGGACTAAGCCCTGCACTTGACAGATGGAACAGGAGTGAGACGTACTCCCCGTGGTCATGGAAGGTGTAGTCTACTTAGCAAGATAAATGAGCAAATCGTTTCCGTGGAGTGTGACACGCTCCCTGGATGTGGATCTTGGGAACACGGAAGAGGATGCCTGACCACATGCATGATGAGGAAAACCTTCTGGGGGTGAGAAAGTGTCAGTAGGGAGTGATCTGGGACAGAGGAGAGACCTCTGGTTAAAGGGGCAGCAGGCAGAAGGCTCCGAGGTAGGTGGATTTTGTTTCTTGTTCTGTCCATGGTGCTGAGAAAGCGGGCGTATGTCAGCATCAATGAATGTCTGTGAGGGTGGATGGTTGGATGGGTGGATGAATGAATGGATGGACGGAGGGAGTGAGGGAAGGTTGGATGAATGCAAAGAATGAATGAATGTGTGGATGAACAAATAAATGAAAGTAAGACACATTTAAAGAACTGATTGGATCATTGTGAGAATGGATCGTGGGGAATGAGCAGGAGACTACTGGCGTAGAATTAATCTTGAAAAGTAAACAAGAACCAGATGATAACGGACCTCGATGGCCAGCCTTGCAGGAGGTTCCTGTGTCTTTGTTCTGGGTGAGTCGGCCACAGCCTGGAGACTTGTGAGGCGAAGGCACTCAATGTCCACTTAGCTGATACAGGAATCCACAGATGTAGATTCGGCCTGAGGCAACTATGGGCCCCACTCATGCTCGAGTCTACACAGTGCTCTGTGACTCAGATCAGGAATCCAGGATGCCTGCACTAGGGGGCCCTCACCACCTGCCTGTTAACACAACCTGGATTTACGTTTGTTTTTTGTCTGTAGCATTGCTCGCTCAGCAGGGTCTCTAGATAAATGATTAACTTTGGGCTCCCAACTCCCTCCAACCCCTAACCCATATGCTTGTCCCCACAATTCCAAATCTGGAATTTATCTTAATAGACAAAGAAGGATTTTTTTTAAAAAAGTTCTCCTTTAGGCTTAGTCATTAACGATTGACTTGTCAAGACATGAAGAGGACTCAACATGGAGTTATTATTCAATTCTTGCTGATAAAATCCTAAATAAACTCACACCTACAATAAAAGCATGTGTCAGTTTCACTTAAATGTGAAGGAAATTTACATTTTCACTTACTCTGCTTGGGTGATTTCACACATCATAATAGAGGTTCTTTTCCTAAGACATGTGCAAAGTGAAGTCTCAAATATTTTTGTTTTTTAAGTAATAACTGGTTACAACTTCACATATTTTCTATAACTCAGAACTACCACCCCCAATTCTTAATAACATTTCAAAAATGAGTTTTCTAAATGTGAGAAGTTTACTACACAAAGCAGAGAAGGTCAAGTGCCCCAAGAAGGACAAAAATAAAAGTCAGTGAGTGTCCGGGCTGGAAACGGCCCTACAACCAGAAGCCCTGCCTTTAAGTTTGTGTTTTCCTGCAGCAAAGTGGGGTAGTTTATACAACTCGACAACAAAAAAGCAAACAACCCAATTAAAAACTGGGCAGAGGACGAACAGACATTTTTCCAAAGAAGATAGACAGATGGCCAACAGGCACATGAAAAGATGCTCAACATCACTAATTATCAGGGAAATGCAAATCAAAACTACAATGAGATGTCACCTCTCTCCCGTCAGAATGGTTATAATTACCATGACAAGAAATAACAAGTGTTGGAGAGGATGTGGAGAAAAGGGAACCCTCATACACTGCTGGTGGGAATGCGAACTGGTGCAGCCACTATGGGAAACAGTATGGAGATTCCTCAAAAAACTGAAAATAGAACTACCACATGATGTATCTATTCCACTTCTGGGTATTTATCCAAAGAACATTAAAACACTAATTTGAAAAGATATATGTACCTCTTTGTTCATTGCAGCATTATTCACAATAGCCAAGACTTGGAAACAACCTAAGTGCCTTGAGGGTATTATGCGAAGTGAAATAAGTTAGACAGAGAAAGACAAGTACCGTATCATTTCACTCATAAGTGGAAGACAAACAAAAACATAGATGAGGAGAACAGATTGGTGGTTACCAGAGGAGAAGGGGTAGGGGAAGGGCAGAAGGGGTAAAGGGTCACATATGTATGGTGACGGATGGAAACTAGACTTATGGTGATGAACACAATGCCATCTACACAGAAGTCAAAATATAATGATGTACACATGAAATTAATATAATGTTATAAACAAATGTGACCTCAATAAAAAATAAATTTAAGAAAATGGGTCACTTGTCTGGTTGTTCTCACTGGGAGAAAGTCCCCATGTCACACTGCTCTTAAATATGCCGATGTCATCCATGCTTTAAAGTAAAATCAGTGGCAATGAGGGCACCCAGTGTTTTCTTTACATACTAATAAACATTAAACATTACACATACTTTGTTTTCATCTTCAGGATTTGTTTAAGAAAAAATAGTTTAACCCACCATCTGCCAGGGGCACTGGTAGAAAAGCAGACACAGTCCCTGTCTTACTGGAAGAGACAGATATCAAACAAAAGACACACAGATAGCAAACTGATCAAAGCATGCTAATTAGTTATACTCATTAGAAAGTTTTAGAAAATAGCATATGAGAGCTGACCCAGTCTGCAGTCCGGTAGGTCTGAGAAGGTTTTATTGTGGAAATGGCATTTAATCTGATGTAAAAAGATGAGTGGCAGTGAGCACCAGAGAAGGAGCGCACCTGTGATGACCCTGAGGAGGGAGGATGGATGAGCTGAGGGCCAGCAGACTTGGGACAGGAGGGCAATGGCTGGGAGGGAGGTGGGGGTGGACGGGATGGAGCGAGGTTAGCGGAGAGCATGGTCGTGGTGGTGAGTGCCCGCATTCTCTAACATTTTCCATGTGCTAAGCGTTGTTTAACTGCATTAATTTATTTAAATAACAATCCTATGAGGAAAATACTGTTCTTTTCCCCGTGCTACAAAGAAGGAAATGGAAGCACGGACATGTAGATTTGTAATGAAATCAAGAGACAATCAGGAAGTAGAACACGTCAAACTGAGCGATTGACTGGATGTGGGGTGAGAATTCGGGGAGTTTATCAGGACGTCTCCACCCGTTCGGGTTACGCTGTTGTGCACCTGGTGGCACTGTTTACAGGCAGAGGAGCCCTGGAGGACGGGCTTCTGTGGAGCACTGACACGCATGTTCTCAACTGCCAGCAGCTGCTCTGGTTTGCACAACCTTGTGACAGAGGCGTGTCCCTTATATGAAGGATGCTTCTGTGTAAATGACATCAAGACCACCAACAGGAGAGAAAAGCAACTCCCTGGGAAGACGCTTGGAATACTGGCCAAGGACAAAGGGTTACGACCTTGTTGGAATCTCCCTCCAGTTATTTCTCCTATCAACCGTCCTCTCCTGTCCTCTGCTCACCCGGAACAGTTCTTCACGAGGACCAGCCACACATTAATCCACCTCTGTTCTCTCCCAGGTCCTCCACTCTCAGCTTAACTTCCGTGTCCCATCACTGTACTCGTTCCTTTATAACCACTCTCCATTCCCGTTGTCTCTCTGCTGTTCCTGTCTGGCAAAACCTTGACCTCCTTTAAGTCCACTAAGTATTGTTTAAATGTTAGCACATGGCACACTCTGCCCCCGGGCAGGTGGACAGGACTGCAGAGGAACACAAGGCCACGCCGAATGCCCTTCACTCGGACATTTGTTCCATGAGGCCCGTCGATGCCCAGCAACCACCTACATTTCCTTGTGGGCTAATTCTCCCACTTGACTCACTCATTTCACATTTTCCACTTTCCTCCCAATCTCTAACACTCCTTCCCCACCCTCCTCATAGTCAAGTCTCTTCTCCTATTTCACTTGGAAATAAAAGCAGTGAGGAGAGACTATCACGTGCACTAGGACTTGTACCTGCTCCGTCCTTCTCACCGTTGTGGTTGAGGTCTGGGCTCCTATGGGAAGACTCACCTAGCTGCTCGTGCACCAGATCTCATGTAAGGGTAGGGCTGTTGTACCTGGTCCGTGATGCTCCTATGCTTATCCTCAGGGATGCCTGAACCCTTGTGCTGACCATTGGCCAAGATACGTAGGAAATGCACTAGGTAGTCATCTATAACGTGTTCTCTAAAGTGCAAAACTCCCCTGGAGGCCCTGGTATCAGCCTGTCTATGTTGTTTAGTGGAAATGCACACATGCAGAGTTCAGTCCTTGTCTAACCAGTTGCGCAGCCTGGTTTAGCAATGTGACCACAGGGACATAAAAGATCCCTCAATGGACTGCTGCCTTGGCCCCCTGAGGCCAAGATGTCCTCTCCGTGTCCTGCTGATTCAAATCCAAAGATAAAACGTGTCCTCTGCAATGGGAAGGGGTTCTGGGGGCTACACCTGGACGTCTGGGAAGTTTCTGGTGTTGGCCTGTGTGTTCGTCTCCCTTCTGGCCTGTCTCCTCTGCCTCTATTACAGCTTTGCCTTGCCTTGAAGTCCGAGTTCATTCCAATGCCTGACCCTGGGAGCTGCCCAGAGCCCTTCTGCCGTAGCACAGCTAAGAGCCACCCAGGAGCCAGCACCTCCTAAATCCACACACTCTATCAGACATGCTGGAAACTTCTGGAAGCAGTGAGAGCCACTCACAGGCTCACTGAAGCCCAGTGCCCCATGACCCCTAGTGTTGATGTACTTGGAAAATTAGACACACACAAAACACTTTTCTTTTCATACCGTCACTGTGTTCCAGAACATGCTGTTTTGTCTAAGAAAACTTAGACATAGGTCATAGACCTTTCCATTGGCATATCGCTTGTGTCTGAGAGAGAAAAAATAACAACGCTTGAGGGTTTATACAGAAATTCCTTGGAACAGCATTTTTCCAGTTTCTTCCCACAGTCCCGCGCAACAGGCGCTGCTGGTTCACTCTACGGGGAGGCTCCGGAGGCCAAGGCGTGAGTGAGATTTCTCCAGATCTGGGCTGCCTCCTCCCCGGAGCACCGTCCGTGTCCCTGCTTTGAGCACACATCCTGCTTGACGGAACGCTCTGGTTCTCTCTGGCTGCACTGATGAGTCTTCCAGTTGTGTGGGAATCAGTGCTCCCTATTTACCTTTATGATCTTCCTGAGGACAGAGACTGTCCCATGTCCACGCCCCAGGCGTGCACAAATTCATGCTTAATAAATTCATCTTTGATACTTTTCTTCAAGGTTTTGGCAAGCATTTAGAACAATTACTTGTGATCCTTTCTTTGAACTTCATAAGGAAATGTTTGTTTTTAAATCTGATGCATCACAGAGGCATTTGTGATATTAGAATGAGAGAGGCTCTGGTTCTAGACAGTGCTAGTTTTCAATCCTGCCCTACCTCTTACCAGCTGAGTACACTAGGCCAGGTTCCTCAGCTACCTGTCCCTCCATTTTCCCTCTGACAAGACACACAGTCCCCCCCGCTACGTGCTCCCGGTGGAGGGTGCGATAAGGCACTGAAGCCCTGACCACACTTGCCGCATGCTTCCTGCAGGGAGGGTTGTAGTCTGATTTTCTCATTTCAGACCACTCTTTTGTCCTATTACTCTGCCAGGGCAATCTGTGAGTGAACGCAGGTGGCATCAATCTGAAGATGTTTAACTAAGTGTTTAGATCCTGATGACACAGAAGCAAGACCCAGGCCACCCAGGAAACTCTTGCTCAGGACGGTGAAGTGGCAAACACATTTGTCTGTTTCACGGATGTCATCATCCGTGTACCTGAACGATAGACCTCTTCAGTCCTTCTCGGGCCAGATTGCTCAAAGGGCTCCCCAAACACTCTATTCTCCAAGACTTTCCTCCAAGCCCTCGCCCGCTGTGTCCACCCAACAGTAGCCAATCCTGCTGGGGCTTCCACACGAAGACCCACCCTACACTGGACACAGTCACCGCACTGTATCCTGCTGCTGCCCACTTCCCGCCACGGCACCTCGAAGACACTGGCTCCACAGGCTCTGCCTTCCCCTCGGCAGAAGCCACCCTCCGCTTTGCTTTATCAACAGGTTGTTCTGGTGTTTTTTCCCAGGCGATTGGCTGTCAGCAGACAGAAAAGTAAATAAACTTTTGATTTATTCACTTATTTAAGGCAAGAATACATCTCAAATTGATTTCGTTCACTTACTTGGGGCAAGAATTTATTCTAAAATTTTACCCTAAAATTTTATTTAGAGAATGTTGGGGCCTGTCAATGAAGGGACATGTTGAAACATTTCACTTGGATTAAAAGAAAATTGCAAGCCTTAGCTGGCAAGCAGACACAGAGATGTCAGTCTCTGTCACAGGGGGAGTCGGCGTTTATACAGAAGGATGGTAACACGGGAGGAAACACCACCATTCCACAGAACAAAACTTCAACCACATATGTCATTATAGCGCCAGGTAATTATATAACGACCCAAAGTTCCCCCTTTGTCAACTTTGAATCACATACAAAAATGAATAAAAACAGGCATAAGGAACACCAGTGAACGAGAAAGATGTTAAAATGGTTATATTTTGAGATCCTTGCCTCAGACTCCACAGAAGATAGGAAGAAAAGGAAGTCACTTGTAGCTCAGATGTTAGCTTCCCTCTCATTTCCACGTTTGGCTCACAATTAGGGGGAGGGAATTTGTCTCCCATATGCTCCAGCCATCGGTCCGTTCCTCGTAGTTCTGGGGGCGCCACCCCTGCTGGCCGGCCCTCGCGTCAGGGGCAGGAGAAGGGGCCTCTCACTTCTCACTCCCTCCTCTTTCTCAATCTCCCCTGTAACCACAGGACAGTGAACATATGGGAAACTGCTGGGAAATATAGTTGAAAACATCTCCTCCGATTGGAGAACCTCTCCATGAAGGTAGGAGAGAAAGAAAACAGTTTTTTGTTGAATCAGCTTTAAACCAGGATGTAGTGCGTGTCACAGAAGATTGCCAAGACAGAGAGAAGCTCCACCCTAGATGGCGGAGCAGACAGCGGCCACTGCATATGTGCTCTGAGGTGAACAGTGACTGGTCCTCAAGGGAGGCGCCTGGGCTGCAGCACTGCTCACACAGCTCAGCCTGACTCCACCTGGTGACTGGAGTGACTGTCCACGTTAGCTAATTGCCTCTGTGCAAAGGAAAAGTAAACCTCTATCTTGATACAGGGGAGCAACTTGGAGCCGATGTCCTCTGAAGGTAAGCTCCTACCCTTCCAGTCGACTGGGAGATGGGCTTCTCTCCTCCCTGATGGTTACATTTCAGAGGGATGTCCATGCCCTAGAGAAAGACATTCCTGGTGTAAAACTGGCAAGAAGTGTATTTATCGCTAAAAAACAATGACATCCATTTCACAATGAATAGTACTCACCACTGTAGGATGACCGCCTACATACATTTCAAAGAGAAGGAGAAAGACCTTTCAGTTACAAATTTTCTAAAATCAAGGCTCTCAGAAAAAGGATGGGGAGAAGGCTGTTCTCTTATTTCAACAGGGAGAATCAAGCCTCTTATTTTAACTTGTATTTGCTCTCACAAAACGTGCATGTTAAGCAGTACACTAACTAAACTTTGCCTAAAGGGAAGACATTAAGAGAGACGCTGATCTGTCACAGGGCAGGGCCCAGTTCCTGTCTTCACCCCCAGTATCTGGCCCACCCTACAATGCTTTGACCCTAAGAGGCACTTCCGTCCCCCACAATGGAGTCCAGGGGCCCAATAACCCACCTGCAATGCATTTCCCCAAATCTGAGGGATCCCAAGGGGACCTCAGGCCAACAGTGTGGTTTGGGACTGGCCTCTTTGATCTGTCGATGGCCCCATCTCCTCAGAGGTCTTCTTGTGTGACACGGCTGATCCCAGCCTCAGGTCCCACATTTAACCCTCTGGTACCAGGTCCTCTGAACCCACGTTAGGAAAGAGAAATGTGGGGCCCATCTGGTGCCATAGCAGTTAAGCTCGCGCTCTGCTTCTAGCAGCCCTGGGTTTGCAGGTTCTGATTCCGGGTGCGGACCGAAGCACTGCTTGTCAGCCACGCTGTGGCAGGTGTCCTACATCTAAAGTAGAAGAGGAGGGGCACGGATGTTAGCCCAGGGCCAGTCTTCCCCAGCAAAAAGAGGAGGATTGGCAACGGATGTTAGCTCAGGGCTGGTCTTCCTCACAAAAAAAGAAGAGGAAAGAGAAATGCTCCATTCCTCATCACGCGTCTTCACATCTGCTCCTGTCTGCTGTGGTTTCGCCAGGCCGCTCAGACCTTCTGGATCCGTCCTGCCTTCATTCAGATGGTGCCGGACGGGTGGCATCTCCCTCAAAGGCAGGACTGGTCCTGGTCAGGGAAGACTGTGGAACTGTCCTCAGGGGCTGGGAAGCCCAAGTGCTCACAACTCATGGGGGCAATTCTTCTTCCACCAAGGACAGCCCAAATGGGCAGGGGAGGGGCTTGTCCTTGTCACTGTCACTGTCTCCCTTGTCACTGTCCCTGCTGACCCTCCTCACTGTCCCTGCTGACTGTTGTCACTGTCCCTGCTGACCCTCCTCACTGCTCCTGCTGACCCTCCACACTGCTACTGCTGACCCCTGTCACTGTCCCTGCTGGACCTTGTCACTGTCACTTTCTTCCTTGTCACTGTCCCTGCTGATCCTCCTCACTGACCCTGCAGACCATCCTCACTGTCCCTGCTGACCCTCCTCATTGTCCCTGCTGAGCTTCCTCACTGTCCCTGCTGACCCCTGTCACTGTCCCTACTGACCCTCCTCACTGTCCCTGCTGACCCCTGTCACTGTCAGTGCTGACCCCTGTCACTGTCCCTGCTGACCCCTGTCACTGTCCCTGCTGACCTTCCTCACTGTCCCTGCTGACCCTCCTCACTGTCAGTGCAGACCAGTATCTGTTGAGCCAGGAGACGCTGGGGCCTGCACAGAGTTGCTGGAATAAAAGCCTAGGAAGGAAACCCTGAGCTTTCTGCCCAGAAGGGGTGAAGGTCTACTCACCTGGCTCCAGAGGTAGAATTTTAGGGCTGAGAGGGCGTTGGGGGCATCGAATCCCTGCCCTGCTCTCAGAAACGGGGAAGCTCCCCGGGAGAAGCGAGGGTTCAGGGGCCCGGCTTATTGGAACCTGGAATGGGGGCGGGGCAGGGACCAGCCTCCTCTCCCAGCAGCCCTGTCCCCAACCTCACACCCTGCCCTGTGACCCCACGGGTACCGCACCTGCACGTCTGCCCTGGCCTGCGTCTCACTGTGTGTCTGAGATCAAGGGACGACTTGGCCACTGTAAGTCCCTGGGCGTCTGAGCCCCTCCGTGTCACTTGAGCTGAGACTGGGCAGTAAACACCATGGAGACATTTGTTTTTGTTTTTCAGTTTGGGACGCGATGCTCAGTCAAATGGAGGGAAAGCCTCTTCAGTGGGGGTCTAGCAGGCATCTGCCAACTTCTCTCTACAGCATCATTTTCCTCTAAGTTCTGAAACAGAATCCATATTTATTTCTGAAATTGCCTTCCTCCTCCTCCATACACACTTGTGTATGTACACACAGTCACACACACAGGCCTGCTCATATGCATATGGCACACACATGCAGGCACACACATGCCCGTGTGCACACACAGACACACATATGCACACACGGGGACATGCATGCACACACAGGCAGACACACATGCACACACACATGCACACGTGTGCACTCACCAGCCTACAGGCACACACACCTCACTGAGTTTCTGCTGTGCACAGACCTAGGCCTGTGCCCGCACACTACTGCTCAGAACTCTGCAGGCATTCAGTAAGTATTCCTAACGTCTCAGCATCCTTTGAGCTGGGTCTGCAGAGTGAATGCCTAAGAGGATGCATCTCCTCGGGCCTCACAAAGCCAGCTTCCTGGGCATTGTGGGAACGTCCCACATGTGGTGACTGGGACACACAGAGCAGTTACCATCAGAATTGTCCTCGTTAGTCCTCTGTGAAACTCAGAAGCAGAGAAGCAGCACCAGAAAGCCCTTCCAAGGGAGAAATTGTTACCTCTCCGTAGGTTCCAGGTCCCCGGGAAAGTTCCGGGTCCTGCAGCCCCCACGGGTCAACGCCACGTCCTCTTTGTCCTAACGAACTGGCCGTCCTACCTGCCTCTTCTCCATTCGTTTTTGTTCCGTCAAGACCGTCAATCTGCTGCCCTCACATGTGGTGGATTTTCCACCCCGAGAGGCCGCAGGCTCCTGATCTGACTCCTCAGACGTGCCACCATCTGAAGCGACTGGTTCAGTCAGGAAACAAATCCAAGCCGGGGAAAGAGAAAGCTGTTTCCAGAGCCAGCCTGGAGACGCCTGGGGCAACCTTGCCCCCTTCTCCTGGCATCCGGCGTCCAGCCAGTGTGCAGTGACGACTCAGGTACCACTGGGTCAGGTGCTTCAGGTCACCTCTGTCCCACGTCTCCACCACCTGCCTTTCCCCTCACGCCCTTCCTCAGTGACACGTTACAGTTTCCAAGTTATTTGTGGTCTCCTTGTTCATGTATTTTTTAATCTTCATGGTTCTACAAAGCCACTATGGCATTCAAAAGACTGGCTACTCTGAATAAGGCTATTTGGGGAGGGCTGGTCTCAGGAAACGCACAGGTAAGAGGGAAGGAGACTGATTTGCCATCTTCTGAGAGAGGAGGGCCAGGAGAGGACATGACCAGAGGAGACTGACTGAATGGGGAGAAGACGTGCAGACCACATCCCACCCTCCCAACATCGTCCTGTATTGTACGGATCCCGTGACGGTAATCCGTGTGTTTGGATGGATGGATGCATCACAGGGAGCTGCCGTCCTCTCCTCACAGGGCCCTGAAGGAGCCCCTAACAAATGCTTTTTGATGCTGAAGATGACCATGCAATTGGAGACACTGTCAGAAAAATCAGCCAGGCAATCAGACTTCTGGAACTGAAGGCATCATTTCTGCTAAGCTTATTATCTCCTGCAGAAAGTCCAGCCGACGTTGAATTAGATTCTGAGTTAATTTGTCGACTGCCTCATCTGTGTCCGTTTCTCCTTCCATCCAGAACATGGGTCATTCCCTGTAATCAAGGCCCATCCCAAGTTCTTCTCTAGCCCTGGCCCTGACCTGCCTCACCTTCCTCCAGGGAAATGCCTTCCCAACCGCCACCAATGCCCTTGACTCGTCCAAACCAAGAGCTTGCTCTCTCAGTTCCTTTTGGCTGTGATGCTTCATTTCGTGATGATGACCACCTCTTCTTCCTCCACGCGTCTTCTCTTGGGCATGGAGGCTGAGTTGATGCACCACCTGCTTTGATGCCCCTTCTTCCTCCTTCACTGCCTTCTCTTCCCACTTCCGAACTGTGGGTGGGCCCCGATGCTACCTGGATTTTGTAAACTTGCTTAGTCAGTGGGCATCTCTATTCTGGATTGTTCTGCTCTCACATTCTACAAATGCAGTTTGGTAAAAACCTACATTTACTCTCCAGCTCTGACCACCAGCTGTACTTGAAGATGCTTCAGTTTGATAGTCTTGTGGACAAAACAGTATGTCCTAAACTGAAGGAAGCCCCTTCCCTCTCAAGCTGCTTTCTCTGCCCCATTACTTCACTGCTCCTTGGGAATTCATTACTTTTCCAATCTCTCTGGCAAAAAACTTACAGCAATTTAGTTTTTAATATGGTTCTTGGGAAACATGCATCAGAACCCAGGGAACATTTCTTAATGGGCAGCTTCCAGGGCATTCCCTGGGATCTGAGGGTGGGGCCTGGGAGTGTGCAATTTGGATGGTCTCATCCATCTCATGCTCAGCAAAGTTCAAGAAGCTCTGCTGTAGGGTCATTATCGACTTACTATCTGATCTGTCACAAAGACCTTTCTCCCTTTAAAATGCTTCTCATGTCTCAGAATCATGCCGAGACGGGTCCAGTTTTCACAGGATGGCGCCCTGCAACACCAGCACCCCTGACCATCATCTGAGGGGAGAGGGTTACGGGGAGACAGGGAGTGTTCACAGATGTCACAGGTCAAAAGAGGATGAGCAGCAGTCTGTTCTCTCAGTGCCTGGAAGAATGTGAGTCCCTTCACGACAGAGTGTGTCTACAACACATTTGAATAAATTCTTAGGGAACTTGCCAGTTACAGGATTATGATTTATTTCCAAACTGTAAAAACTCAAAGAAGAAGGGAGCTAGCTTTGTTGGTGCACTGACGGTCACAGGCACTGACCAGATGTCTGACTGGTCACGGGGATCTCGGGTGGGAAGGACTGTAATGGGCGTGACTTTGTGAATGTTATCTACTTTTTGGCTTGTTGACTTTACTTGTAACGGGCAGCCATGCCCGCTTGACATGCGCTCTGAGCCCCTTGGAGAAACACCTTATAAATGTTAGCTATTATGATTTGAGAGGATTTTACTCTTCACTTCTTTAATAGCTGTCCTTACCACTAAAGGAAGAAGAATGGGTTGATCTGAGAACACATTTGCTATTATATGTAAGAGCAAACACATCACGGAGGGCAGGCGAGTTATTCAGTTTTCAGGAAGGTTCATTCAAATCTACTTTGGGAGAAGATCCATTTCCTCAAATTGACAGACTGACGTGGGGCTGGTATTGCAAAATTACCCATGGATGGCTGCCCATTTCAGATAGTCAGACTGACTCCTCTCCATCTGCTGTTGGCTTCTGGCTCTGGGAAATAGCAGACCGCAACACGGGGAGAACATATGCTCATGGTCCATGCGAAGGAGCGCCAGTGGGTTTGGATTCAAGGTTTCTTGTCGTGGCTACACCTCCTGCAGGTTTGGCATCTTCAACTTTCTGCTGGTAACATCACAGTTTCTCTGGAACTCCTCTTTGTTGGAAATAACTGAGCCATTACTGCTCTGTTTCATACTTTTAAGCCAACGCACAGCCTGCTGCATGTTTTCAGAGTCTCTCTTGGTTTGCAATTGCAGTTTTGAATGATCTTCCTACCTTGTCAGAGTGGAAGCTGGCAAATTGCTGGGAATGAGGTCCTTCCACAGGCAAAGAATCGCCTTCTCTCTTTTAGGCTCACTGCCATTTGTTAGGCTGTCAGCCTTTCCAGCTAAACGATGCTCAGGAGACGAATGAGCCTCTTTTTCTTTATAGATCTATATTTCAGGCTTGTCTATATTTCAGGAATTTCTATTCATACCAACCCTAGTAAGGTTCATTTATGCATTTCAGAGCATTTTTGCTGCCTACATCCCTGCAACCAATCAACTTCCACACTTCCAGTAACTGTGGCAGAGACAATTCTCTGATCTTCCAGAGTACTCTATTTTCCTGATGAGCACACAGAGAGGTGATATCTCCCCATCTTATGTTTAGATGGAGACAAGTGGGTGTTTCTGGCCAGTAGGAGGTTGGCACCAGGAATGCATGCCCCTCTTCTCTCTCCTTGTAATGACCTCACAGGTCCTGTGTTGAGATACTGACACTTCAAGATGGAAGGAGCCCATGTTCCTGAATCACCACCAGGAATATCTGTGTTGAGTCACTTACATTTGGGGGCTGTTTGTCCCAGAAGCCAGCTTACAATTTTTCTGAAAGACGGTACCATTTCTAGCTCAGTGGGACTGGAGCAATCCTGCTTCTGTGTGTACAATATTGGTGAGCTTCTTCTTAATAAGTTGTATAATTGATGTTGCAAATCTTTTCCAGAGGTTGACTATGACACAAGTGGGAATCTCAGGTCTTTCGGTCAGTGATGGTTGGAGACCAACTCTTCTCTGCTAGGATCTCCTTCCAATTGTGGCAGGAAATCATTTTGCCTTCAATGATGGTGAGGCTTCTGGTTTCTACTAAACTGCCCCCAATTGTTAGCTGTATTTATTGTGCTCTGATGCTGACCCAGCCACAGTTTCTCTAATCTTCTCAATGATCCTGTGGGTAGAAACTATTGTTGTTTCCATTTTGCAAATGAAGAAATTGAGGCTTAGCGAGGTCATCTACTCAAGGCTGCGCAAAGAGTTAGTCATGGCAGTAGGACTCAGATTTGTGCGATTTTACCTACATGGTCAGCCAGCTCATCAAAGGATGTGGTTTTCCAAATTAGACCCTTTGTTTATCCCATAGTGCATTATCAAATTGACATCAATGGGTTGAAACATTCTTTGTCTTAGAGTAAAGAAATTAGTATACTGTGAAATTTTCTTAGTGTACATAAAACTCTGACTTCAGTTTTCTACACCAAATAATTAACTTCTCAAAGAAGTTATCTTTTCTAGTATGTTTATCTTTTTACCAGATGAGTCCTACTCTCGTAGAACCATCTACTCTATTGTTTGAGCATGGACAGTCTATTCTAACCCAATTGGAGGCTGGTGGTTGTGGTACTTGAGGTCTTAGGTAAATTACTGAAAATTGGATAGTGTAAAACTGGAACAATAGGCCTTTTATTTTCTTTTAATGATGAGCTCCAGTGTGTGGAGAAGCATCCTGATAATGACAACTACTACAAATTCAGGATGGTAGTTGGAATACAATGATGAACACGGCCATTGGTTTTAGTCTAATACCAGTCAGCTGCCTTAAGGAAATCCTGGAACAAATTAGGCTTTCATTGGAAAAGTTACTTTTCAGTGTTCTCAAATAAAATGAAGAACAAACAGATTTTCTACTTGACCTTTCCTAAAGGCGTGTTTGACATCTCCTCAGAATCAACGCTGTAATGAGACATTTTGTTGACATTTGTCAACAAACTGTGAACTTTATACAACTCTTACCCTGATCACTCTGTCCTTGGAAACGTGGTATCTTCAGGTTTACTGAATGTATGAGTGGCCCTGAATTGCTCCTTACAAGACTTTCAACATACCTGGTATCTCCGCTTTTGAAGTTATTCTTTTAGGTTGATTTAAGAGACTGTGGTCCGAAAACCCTTTATCAAATTCAAGTTTCTTGACAAGAAATTATAATCTTAAGGCATTATCAGGAGTTCTCACAGAAATAAGATGCTTGGGGTGGGCATGGGCAGGCATGTCCTGCCAGGAAGAAGAAGCCTGGAAATTACTGAGCTTTAGACAAAACACAGGAAAAGCACCAAAGGGAGGAGGGAGAAGCCGTGCCGCTCCACCTGTGCCTTCCGCTTGGCAATAAAGTCAGAGGCTGGACGAGCCCATCTGCAGAGAGGACGTCCCCACAGCATGGGAGAAAGGTGTTTGGATCGTCCAGACATCAGGAGTAGACAGTCAATGACTCCAAATCCCTCTTTTCTGGTTCAGATTTGTCTCCCAATCAATCCGGTTGATTGAGCACCTGTATGGGAATTGCTCTGGCACTGGCCAAGCCCTCAGGTGAACTTCACACGTATAGAGGAGCTGAGTTCCTACCTACCAAGCTCACAAGCTCACTAACGCTTGTGTTTAATCTCCTTGCCTTCACTCTTTGAATGAAATCAAATAAATCTAGGTTTATTTAGCTTATCCCAGACATTTCAGGTTTCCAAAGTCAATGCCAAGCAGCTGAATTTGTTGATGCCAAGTGTATTCAGCTTGTTGAATTTCAGCGCGCCGCCCTCAGCAAAAGGAGAACCATTCCCACTTCAATTCCCAGAACAGGTAGCAGCATCATCAGTCCTTATCTGCCAAATGGGTTAAGATCTCTCAGATCTTCCAGAAACTTCTGCTTTGCACAAAGGTGCTCTTCACTCCATCGACAGATGTGGGTTTACTATCCTCCTCTTGGGCGTCCGGAATTCTAATGCATCTTCTTACTCTCATGCTGTTACTTCAGCACGGACTTGTGCATATTCCCACCTACTCGTCACCAACGTGCAAACCACATTTTGGAAGAGGAGCTATATTCCTCCTTGGGCCCATGATGGCCAGTGTGATTTATAAAGTCATGGAGGACTCCTTAGGAGGAGTCTGCTGGGCCCTGCTCTGTGCTTTTGGACACTCTGCCTGCCCATGGCAGGGTTCTGCTCCTTCCTGCAGGATCGCCCACTCTTCTCACAGACTGTCTCTGTGGTGAATGCTGAGCTCCCAGTGGGCAAGGACTTTGTGATGGTGATTCTTGTAGGTCAGTATCTTGTAACTAGAAAGTGGTCAAAATATGTATTGAATGAACAGGTGGATGAAGGAGGGGAGCTTATGACAACACGACACCCACATGTTCGGCTCCCAGAGCCTCCACCCTGACCTCTAGGAGCCCTCGCGTTGCTTCCACTGATGGTCTGGGATGTGTAGCCCAAGGACACCCAGCTGCTTAGAGCGTTCTACATGCGTCCTGCCCTTTCTCATCCCTTGAACTTTGCTCTCTTGGTCAGCTCTGCTCGGGGTGCTCTCTCCCATCCTCTTCATCTGCTGGCTCCACCCGTCCTTCAGGGTACAGTGCGGAGGGGCCTCCAGCAAACTCGTTGGGCTACAGACCCTCTGTGCTCTGTGATGCTGCCTGCTGAGGTGTGCAGGGCATGAGCACATTTCTTCTAACCATCTATGTGCTCGTCTTCTTCACAACTATGGATGGCCCTGAGGGTATGAGCTGGGTTTTAGGCACCTCTGAATCCCCAGCCCCTAGCACCGTGTCTGCACATAGCAAATGCCCAGGAAATGTTTAATGAATGGACTATGTATGCTACATCTGGAAGGCAAACGACGAGTGTTTAAGACATCAGTCAATGGTGCCAGATTACCAAGGTCCAAATTCTTGGCTCCACTCTACGGTGGCTTATAACACTATGCAAGCCACATAATCTTTCTAAGCCTGGTTTTCCCATCTCAGAAACCTGGATAAGGGAAAACAGTATCCATCTTACAGAGTTGGAGTGAAGACTGAATGTGGTAATCCACATAATGGACATAACAAAGCACTTAAAAACCAAACAAAGGAAATTCTGGAAACAGTAGAAACAAACTAATTGAAACGAAAAATTCAAATTTGCATTGAAGCACATATATATTTGTAAAAATGAACTATAAGCAGTAAATATGTGGAAGCCAGTGTTCAAGATGGCTCCCAAGAATCCTCGCTATCTCCTGTGTTCTTGCCTATGTTGTCTCCACCCACACTAACCCAGGTTTGGCAGGTGGGACCCAAAGAATATGGCAGAAATGGATGACTGCAACTTCCAAGGCAAAGTCATAAAAGGCATTGAGACTCTGCCTCTCTTGGATCATTCACTTGGGTCATGGAGAAGAAGTGAAGGCCCATCAACCAAGAGCCAACCCAGGATTGAGCCCCCCTGGACGTGGGTCCTGCCCCAGTCGAGCTTCAGACGGTGCAGCCTGGACAATGGCTTGACCACGACCTCATGGAGACCCAAGTTCAGAAACGGTCTGGAATACCTGGCCCACAACTGTGACAGACTAAATGACTCTGGTGTTGTAAGCCATGAACCACAGGGCCACATGTGGCACAGCAATGGGCGACCAGCACAGTGCTCTGGAAGGAGAGTCAGCAAACCTCCCCAGGCACAGTCTGTGGACTACTTAACTCTGCTGCTGCTGTGCGAGAGCAGATACAGACGATACACAAACCGATGAACACAGTTGTGTTCCAACGAAGCAGTGTTTACAAAAACAGGCCGTGGAACCTGATTCAGGCCACAGGCTGTCGTGTGCTGACTCCTGCTCTCAAATAACTTCAAGGCGCTTACCAATTTAGGAAAAATATAGACAACCACTCAAATTCTTTGTGTTATGAGTTTGAAATTAGAGAGTGGAAGTCAAGAGTGACAATTATTTTCTGAATAGAATACACTTGAGTGGACACTAGTGCTCACCCTGAAATGCTGAACTGTGGGTCCAGCTCCCTCTTCTGGACACTTCCACAGCTGTGCTCACTTTCTGAACTTTTCCTCTAGGCAGGAGAAAGCCTTTGGTGGCTAAGTTGACATTAATTTCATCTGTTCTGAGGACACAGGATCTGAAACCAATAAGGCAGAGCCGTGCCCCGTCCTGTGGCCTGGCCTTGTCCCTTTTTGAATCTGTCTGGGGCCATTCTGAGCTCTTGTGAAGACACAGAAAATCCCTATTCATAAAGAAGGAGGCTGTGTGACATTCCTACAATGCCATCTGCCAACCTCTCGTCTCTGCTTCTGAGCTTCACCAAGAGAAGAGTTTTGCTTAGAAGCACAGAAATCCCCGCAATCACCTTGAAGCCGACTTCTGGGAATGCCTTTCATAAACCATGACAGGTAACCACAAAAAGAACAGTGGTTCCCACATACTAATCTTGTGGGGCTCACAAAATATACCCCCAAATCTATGATAAAGACTGTATTCCAGGGCGGGCAGGTTTTTCTCTGTGTCTAAGTCAAGGTAAAGAATCACCAGACACGTTGACCTAAAGGACAGCAGGGACCTTGGCTCCCCTGAAGGAAACATTGTGGATATCCTTTCAGTCCTGCATGTGCTTTGAATTCCAGTCTTAAAGGAATAGTTCTCTACAGGAGAAAAATTGTTCTCAGGAAAAATATGTATTGTTTACTATTCTTCTCTCTTAGTGTGATGTGAATTTACTGTTAGGTACCAATAAAATATATATCCTTTTTCCCAACCAAATTCTGTATTATCTATTTTGCCATTGCCAGAATAGAAATGCATTTTTTAGGAAAGCTGTCTTCAGTGTTTTTATGCTGCTGTCATGCTCAAAGCCCTTGGAATTTTTTTGAGAAATGTGAATTTGGTTTTCCTTTCATTGCCAGAAGCATTTAACTTTCTTCAGCTTTCAAAATAATACCATTAAGTCGACATGGGAATGTTATTTTTTGTTAAATGCCTGTACTCTTACATCATGGGAGATGGGCAGTGTGAGGAAAGGCTCGGCTGTGGGTATGAGGGTCAGATGGTGAAGCATCAGTCCGTCGTGGTACCTTTGCCTTGGCCACATGGCTCAGTCTGAGCTCCTGTCCCCGGAGCTGCATGTGGGGATAAGGAGGGCTCAGGGCTGGGCACAGGCAGCTCCTGGAAACCTTACATCAGGCCTGATGTCAGCCCCATCTGGTGTGCCTGTGGCTCTTCAGGGCTGTGAATGCCCAGGGAACAGCTGTGGGCTCTATGAAGACCACATCTAGCTTCAGAAGGATTACCGTTTCATGATAAGTGAAAAGGTAGCCTGGGGTCAATTTCTAAGCAGACATGGAATCCCTAAGGATACAACCAAATAGCTCCTTAACAACTTTTTGATCAAATCAGATAAACTTGTTAAGAGCCTCCCTGGTGGATTGTTTAAAAGAGCAAGATGACCGGCCAATCCAGTTTGCATTGATTTGTGTGGTAGCTTTCACTTAAAAGGAATAAAATGCACGGGACATTTTTTTCTTAAAGTACTTAGCACTTGACTACTGGTTTGAAAATTAGAACTGAGCTTTTCTCAGTCTCAATTTCAAAGGGAGGCACTTCAGATAGGACTGGCTCACACGGCAGGCAGAGCAGGGAAGGTGGGTCTTACATCCACGATCTCTCCAGAGGAGCATTAGTGTCAGGATGCAATTAAGTGGACAGTTCGCCCTTGAAAGCAGAGATGGTGCCTCGCTCATATTTCCATTTCCAGGGGTTAGGACAACGTATGGACCCACGAATGTCCCACACCCAACAAATGTAGGACACGCCCAGTGAGAAGCCCTTCAACACCTAACACCACGGAGACACGCTCAGGGACAAAAAGGTCCCCCGAATGAAAGGCTGCCCCAACCTTACTTTCCCAAGTGAGGGAAACATTCATTACGTGTGACTGAAAAACCCTTCTGTTTTCTCATCTCTTTCTCAAAATGGCTACTTTTCCTTAACTTCTATCTGACAAAAAGTACAATTGGTCAAGTCTTTTATATAAGAGTAACTCATACTGCATTTTGGAACTGTTAGGTATATTTATTAAAACAAAGGAGTCACATGCAGTTGTGGTTAGCATGCAGCTTGAACAAAAACCAGAAATAGAATTTGGGATCAGAAGCCTGAGGAATCTGTGTAGGGTTGGAAGTACTAATTCCTGACTCTGAATATGTTTTCACATGAACGATGCAGATGCTGTAAACCAAAATAGATTCTCTCCCTCATCGTCAAGACAGGTTTCTGAATTCACCAATCTCCTATGCTAATGTAGATCTAAGTTGAGAGTCTGATTTCTATCTTCTACATGTTTTATCAGCCTTAAGCAATGCGTGGTTGAAGTAATTTAACGCAATTTTCTTCATGATTTTTTTCTTTTTAAAATTTGACAATGGGAAAAAAAGAAGGGAAAAACTCTAACCAACTTTTTTGTTGGAATTTTTAAAATTTGTAAAGATCCATTTAAAAGGTAAATCTACAAATGAAAGTGCTCAGCTTTTTAGGGGGGATTCTTTCCAAAGAATTCCTTTGTCAACATTTTTGCATAAATGTTTTCAAATTTTCTGGGTTAAAACTTAGAACCCTCAAAGGGCCAATGAAGGTTTTACTAGGTGGGAGAAACTAAACACAGCGGAAATTGTGTCCTTGATACATCGTGGGTCAACAAGTCTGTAACACAGTTGGAAAATTCATATCTATGTCTATAACAACAAAATAGTAACTCAGCCAAAAATCCAGCCAGTTCGGTAAAAACAAAAAACAAAAAAACAACAATAAAAACATGGAGCTGGCTGGGGGGCGTCACATAGCCGGAGTGACAGAATTTCTGATTGGGGTGACGAGTTGTCTCACTGTCAGGTAGGAGCCGATGATGGACTTCAGCAAAGGGAGCTGACCTGAGCTGGATGTGCGTTTGCTAGCTCATTACCTTAAATTTCACTGCATTTCTAATAGTTTGGGTGTAAAGAAAATTGTGTCCAAACTGTTGTTTCTCCTCACGTTGTGAGGATGAAACCGTCACTGAAGTCTTTATCCTGAGAGAAGTTTGCCGAAAGAGGCGTCCTGCTGATTTGTCCGTCCCCAGGTTCTCGCTCCTCTGCTTCTGAGTGTCCAAAACCCGTCCTCAGGGTGCCGTATCTGAACTGTTGCTCCAATCTGGGAAACATGGGAAGGATTTTTGTCTGTTTTGTTCCTGCTGCATTCCCAGTTCTAGAATGCTTGTTGACTGGGAAAAAATATTCCTTTCATGGTCCAGAGAGAAATCCATTTGACCCCCGGCCCCCCCGCCACCATGAACTGATCTGAAATGCCAAGTAGGAAGAAAACTGCTGATTCTGTTTCTGTTTCTTTCTCAGTGTTTTTCTACCTAAGTATACTAAATATAAAAAATGGGCAGATACAAGGGAAAGGGGGAGAAAAAAGTGCAAAGGGCAGACAACAAATGGATTTCGTTTTTTTCTATTAGGCTTACGAGTCTCCAAATGCTATTTTTCTTTCCAAGAGGAGAAACGAGTCCTACAACGGACACAGGCATTTTTACAACTATCAGCATAAAAACTATGCTAACTTACTACACTCGGCATATAGTTATGAATTTGAAATGGATGGTGGAGACGTATTGTAGGTAACAGCTTATTTTGTCTTTTAGAACACCATTTATATTTTGCTTGGATATTCTGAAGCCGTATATATTCATTCCACAATTGTTGTGGATTTTCTTCAGCATCAAAAGTTGTATGTCAGTGCACATATGGGAATACATTTAGGCCTGTGAACCTAAGCTATCAGTTGTCCTTTGAAATTAATGATGTGAGAAAAGACACTGAGGCTGGATGCCGGACAGGGAGTCGTTCCTACAACCGTTCAAACTCCGCCCCAAACTCTCCTGCCTGAGCTGTCTACAGTAGTTAACGGTTAAATATCCTGCACATATTAGGTGTTCATCGGTGCTTCTTGAATGAAAATAAATGTCCTCTAGGACAAAACTTTGAGTAACCTGGATTTCAGAAAGTCACATAGCTTGGCACCCAGTAAGTCCTGCCCAGAGTCTCAACACTTGAAGAGAAAAAACCAATAATTTAGCAGAGATAGTGTGCACAATACATGCATAAAGTCAGTTAGATTTGTGTTCTTCCTTGCTGCTATGGACTGAATGTTTGTGTCCTCCTAAAATTCATATATTGAAGCGTAACCTCTGATGTGATGTTAGGAGGTGGGGACTATGGAGGATGATGGGGTCATGAGGGTGGATCTCTCAGGAGTGGGATTAGTGGCCTTATAAAAGAGACCCCAGAGAGCTCCCATGCCCCTTCCTCCATGTGAGGACAGAGGGAGAAGATGCCATCTGTGAACCAGGAAGAGGGTCCTCACCGAATCTGTCAGCACCTCGATCTTGGACTTCTAGCCTCCAGAACTGTTTATAAGTCCCTTGTCTGTGGTAATTCGTTAGAGCCGCCAGAACGGACTCAGACACTTACTCATGTCCCATCTTCCAAATGTGCTCTGTTCTATCAAGACAGGAAATTGAGTGATGTGGCTACTGCCTTTGAGTTTTGATATAAAAACACACAGAAAAGAACATTATGATATAACCCAGTTTATGGAAATCCTGCTGAAGTGATACAACTATTATGCAACTTTTGTGAACTGTCCAGGGCTATAAAATAAACCAGCTTCCTAATTATCATATAAAATCTATAATTCCTGACATGCGGTGGAGAGCTGCATTTTATACAAAGCATATCATCTCACAAAATGACTGTCGACTTGGATCCAGCACATCCGCGTTCTTCTGAAGACTGGCACCCAGAAGGGAATGCTACATCCCACACGTGCGTTGACCCGTGGAGGGGACACTTTGGCTGCCGCTTCTTTTGTCTGCCCATCATCTTTCACTCCAGGCCTCCTGAGACCACACGAGCTTTCTCAGCGGCTGTGCTGTTGGTCATCGTAGCACGTGAGCTGCACTGGAGCGGGATCTTAACCTCTTTGTCGCTGTCGTGGTGAGACCCACCACGGTACCTGGCAATTACTTAACAGTCCGTAAATATTTGTTGAATAGATGAAACCAGTATCATGTTTCACCTCACACCTCCGCATTTTTCTCACGAAAGCTACTGTTGAGTTTGCCCCGGGTTTCCTCGAGTTTACAGTGTGGGTCCTTTTCTTTAAACTTGAGTGTAGTACTGGCTTCTAAAGCACATATAGTGTCAGTTTTGTCCCAGGGTTGTAAACTATTAAGTGCTGTACAAAGTTCTACTGTGCGTTTCTTCCAGTTATTTCTCTCTTCTTGACTTGGCTATATTCTCCATGTGTGACTTGGGTACCTTCAATCCCCGACTAAATCTGCAGAGCTGTGGTGTCATCTAACGTACACTTGTCCAACTTGGTCACAGGCCGTGCTGGAAATGCCTCTCTGAGATGATGAATTCCTGTGTCTAGAGCAGTCTCCATACCTAACAGGGACTTTTCACAACTAGAAGAGTGCTCTTCCTGAGTGAAATCATGGTAATGTCAGTGACCACTGTGATCTTTGTCTAATGCGTGTGCACGGATTCTGTTCATTAACTCGGGAGGAACAGAGTTTCACGGACAAGGACAGCCCTGGAGACAGTGGGCACTCGGCCAAATGCAACATCCCGCCTGCCTAGATCACCGAGGGCTTCCCTGCAGAGGTCTCACACGTGCTCAGAATGAGGCAGCCAGGGGGTGAAGCCAGAGTATCACTGTCCCTACTCCACACACGAGAAAAAACAAAGGCTAATTCTCTACCCAGGCTTCAACGTCGCTCGCGGTCAGGTCGGAACTGGGATGAGTTCTAACTCCTAAACCAAGTCTCCTAAACCGTCCTGCTCCGCTTTGACATCCTGCATGCACAAGCAATATTTAAAGGGCACGTTGGGAATCAGGAGGGATGGATTATGAACTATTCACTGCCTGTTCTCCTGTCCCAAACTCTGAAAAATCAAACTACCACTACTACTAATTAATAATAAAAACTGGCATAACCTGCCCGTCTTACACCTGTTTTGAGAGAGTCTACTCTACTTCTCCTGTGTCTGAGAAGACGACAATCAAACGTTCTTGCCATCACGGAGTGCAGACAAGGAATTGACGGATGCGTAGTCACTAGAGACGGTCAGTAAATCAGAGGATTTAACAATCAGTTCCCATAAACTGCCCACAGGGACAGAAGAATAAATGCAGCACTTTTACTGGGTGTTTGGTTTTATAGACACTTCTGTGACATGCTGAGCTTCCTAAAGGAAGAAGATAGTCGTAAATACCCGACCGTAGACTGAGAATACAAATGTTAGGTCCTGGGCAGTATTAATAATTTGATGATTACAAAAGGCATCAGCTGGCGGAATCACATGTCCACACACGGAGACCTCAACTGCAGTCTGAGATTCTGAGAGACTTGTTTGTATTCTGAGGGTAATGTTTTTTAACTTCTAAAATTAAATGGAGTTAGATCTTTTCCTTTGGTAATGGAAACGTACTCTGAGGTCACTAAAAGTGAGCCCGTAAGGTGAGAAAAATGAAGTTTATGTGAATCATTTAAAATAATTCCTGATGTTCACACTCCGTGCTGCAGGCCTCGTTCTCAGGAGAACTGGAACGCGCTGCTCTCCGGGCTCAGTCCACTGCCAAGGTCATCCCTCTCCTTGGCCAGTCAAGTTCTGCCCTCTGACGCCTGTTTGCACCCCTTAGGCCTGAGACCACGATTCTGGGCTGTGGTGGAGTCTCACCTGATCTTACTAAACAGAGGCGTTTTCACTTTTCCTCCTTTGTCCGAGTTGAACCACTCACAGCCCACTGTGCTCTGTAAGCAGAGTCCGCGTCCGAGGCACAAACCCAAATAACAGACAGACCTGGCATGCCGTCCTCCATCATAAAGCTGAGGAAATACTGTAATTTCACTTCCTTGCCTTTCAGGGTTACCAGCGTTTCCCAGTCCTCCTTCTTCAAGACTTAATAAAACTTCAAGGTGAATATTCATCCACCAGTGTCACAAAGGAGAATTACCTACTCAAAACAATATTCTGCCGGATGCCCTTGTATAGACTCTAAATTAAATCAGGATCAATGACATGGATTAAGATAACTTCTGAAATAGTATATTTTTCACTTTTACTAATACTTTGTCAGTGAGAAAGTTTTCTGTTTTTATTGTTCAAATGAGATATAAAATGCACAAAAATGAAACAAAGGGAAAACGGGCCCATGTTTATGAGGTAAGGGTTAGTATTTTCCAGGAAGGGGGACGAAGATGAAGCCATCCTCACTGTGTGGTTTCACGGGCCCTCTGGCAGGAGCACAAGTTCAAAAGTCAGTTTACTCCGACAGTCACGGAACCTGTGCCGGGCGACGCAATGTCAGGACTCACAGTGCGGGGGTGTTCCCGGGGCCTTGGCTCACTGCCAGCTCCAAAAACCGCTGGACTGAGACGGTGGGGAACGTCCTGTCAGCCTGCATCCCCACCTGGACAAGGAGAACCCCAGGAATGTGCCTGCGCCCAGGCAGGGTGTGGGTGACAGGATGG
The DNA here is from genome assembly GCA_031878705.1 of Tapirus indicus. Classification (NCBI taxonomy): domain Eukaryota; kingdom Metazoa; phylum Chordata; class Mammalia; order Perissodactyla; family Tapiridae; genus Tapirus; species Tapirus indicus. The sequence continues at coordinate 1,253,673 of CM062923.1, read as the reverse complement.
TGTGTGCTTCCCCAGCACAGCCTCCAGCACTGCTGAGTTTTCCGGACACACCCGGGATCCACAGATGATTCCAACTGATGTCTAATTATAATACAGACAGAAGACCTGAGGACTAGCTGCACATCCCAAATGAAAATGAAGTAACTTCTGACGCAGGAAGCACCCGTCCCTTTCAGAGAGCCTGGTGGGAGAAGAAGCCAGTGTTCTGAAGTTTTGTTTTCACAATGGGGCAATAACTGTCATTGTACCCCCATCCCCTGGGTCTACACTGGAGGGGCAAGGCTGGTGCCCTGAGAAATGTGGTTCCGCGTACACTGTCTGCAGTACTTGGAGAGCACTGTGTGGTGGCCATGACAGGTAGGGCACTACCGTGAAGGAGAGACCAGCGGGCACTGGGCTGCCTGACTCATTTCCAGAAGAAAAGACTTCACTGTTTTTTTTTTTTAATTAAAAAAGTGTGCATCTTTCCAAAAAATTGTATATTTATACAAATATTAGAATAAATTTTATTATCAAATTTTCCTGGGAAAATTATTCTTTTCATTATTATCCAGTAAAGGTACATTTAAAACTCTGCATTTTTTCCTGAAAACAACAAAAAAATCTTCACAAATTCTTCACTCTTTAGTGCAGAACACCTATTTTTGAGTGAGTTTAGGCTCTTTGGCATAAGGGAAGAAAATGAGGATGCACTAAATTTGTAGATCAAAATATCTGTACAGGAGAGAAACTGGAGAGAGAGAGATTTCTAGCTTTATCTTTTTCAGTTGGTGAATATTTTATAAAATTCTAACTCCTTTTGCTATTAATATTAATATTAATAGGAAATTTGAGTTAAAACAAAAATGTACAGGAAAATGTCTGATGCTCTGTGTACAGCATTTTCTTAGAATATTATTTAAAATTCACTGTAAATACTCTGTGTTAGAGTATTCCATGGGAGCCATTAAAATGTAGAAGGGAATTTTATATATAATATACATAATATATATATTATATATAGATAGATATCTTCTAAAAAGAAGGATATATTTTCAAACACATAAAAAGCATTGATTATAAATATTTGATATGTCATGAATCAAAATAGTTCCTTCTTCCTAAATATCAGATCAACAAGGGGCGGTTGGTGGGTGTGGGGAACTAGGGATAGTTCCTGCGATCTTTTCCACCGCGTGGGGCATCGCACTGCCGGCATCGCACTGCCGGCATTGCACCTGCGCTTTCTGGCAGGAGCTGCCGGAAGCATCGCCCTCTTTTCTTAGAATTGTTCTCCTGTACTTTACTGTCTGATGGTTTATGTTCTTCCCGTACTTGCAACCTTGAGAAATGAGTACCTGGTCTTGACTTTTTCTGCCTACAGTCTGTATCCCTAAAAGAAAATTCAAGGGTCCGTTAAATTGCTTTTAATAACAAAAATAGAAAGTGGACCTTCTTAGAAGTAATAAACTATGTGAGAAACAAGGAAATGAAAATAGAGCTATATTTTGTGAATTAGGAAAATAATTAAAATTAGCATTTAAATGATATTTAATTATATAACTAATTTATAAATCTTTAATATTAGAATTAGTTCCCCCCCCCCATATTTCTCCTGCTCATTCCTCCAATAATCCCTTTACTCAGCTTCCTCCTTGAGAAAAAGGGAAAGGTAACAAACCAGACCCAAAGGGAACCCTGTCCTTTCCGAGGAAAATAACAGTGGCGAGCTCTCAGTATTTTCTACCATATATTTTATGAAAATAAAATCTGGGTTTTACCGCCGTGGGAAGCAGAGCATATGTGTTGGTGCCACTTCCATGAGATCTGGAGAAATGCCAGAGGTGTGACTATCTCACGAGGAAATGGTGTGTTAACCACCGCTCTGCCGGAACAGAGTGGCTGACCTGTGAGACCGAAGAGTCCAGCCGGCTCTGGAAACCAGTGACCTGTTTTATTGTTATCACAACTATAGGCTCATTATAAAACCACACAAGTTGCAGTTTGTGCAGGAAAGATTCATTTCTTAAGAAAATAATTTAATTTTCAGCACTCGGCAGAAGCACTTTTCAGTTGCTGTACATGTATTTTCCTGCGATACTCTGACTGTCTATAAAGACTGGGTCCACGGAGGCCACCTTCGCTGCTATGAAGGAGTGGACACAGTGCAAAACAGCCGTCAGATCCTGAAACTCGAGTTCCTGTAAGAAAAATAAAGTTAAATGTGTGTATTAGAAATATCAGAAAAACACATTACAAAAATATTTAACAAATTCTATACTTTGTAAACTCCAAGAAAGTTAAACCTAGATTGAATTCCTTATTTTCTTGTGACTAACATAGGTTAACACTCATTTCCTCGATTCGGCATCTTAACCTGAGCCATGCTGGGTCTTCAGTCTCCTGATCAACAGGGTCATGACTTCAGTCTTCACTAAAGCACTGCCGGCTCAGAGCTCACGGTGACGCTGTGACGCGGACCCCAGTGCAACAGAGCTCCCGGTCCTTGCAATTCAGTAGAATTACTCACTGCACTTCAGCCCTCAGTGTGTGTGCATGTGTATATCTGTGTACCTGTGTGTGTGTGCATATGCATGTGCATGTGTATGTCTGTGTACCTGTGCGTGTGTGTGCATGTGCGTATGTGCCTTGTGTGCCATATGTGTGCCTTGCAGGTGTGAGGGGGTGGCTGTGCATCTGTGCATGCCTGCTTGTGCACTGTGTGTGTGCATGCATGTGTACACGTGCATCTCATAATACAGACCATCGTGGCAGACACAGCCAATAGCTGTGTGGTGCTGAGGAGCAGAGTGCACAGGGTGCAGGGGTGCAGGGACATAGGAGTGACTTTAGTTCATCCTCAGCCTGTTGCCATGCCAACAGGAGAAATAAGAAGTGATGTTCAAGGAGGCAAGTGCTGCCCCCGTTAGGAAAGAGGAAGATAAAAAATACTCAAAATTAACTCCTGGATCCCTCCTTCCCCATTTTAAAGATCTCAAATGCTATTCAGAAGCAAAAATGAGCCACAGACTGATGCCATTTCTGTTCCTGCAAACCTCCCCACACAAGTCCCCACACCAACAAGCAAGTCAGGAACGGGCCCAGAGCAGAACCAGAAGTGAGACAAACTGCTTCAAAGTTACGCTATTACTGGGAAAAACAATCTTAATGTCTTCACGTTTTTGATGGTAAAATATGAATCCTCACCATTCTGCTACCTCATTCTCACCAGGGGGAAAGAACTTTAAATGCGTTATTCTGATTGTTCTTCCCTTCTATTTTTGTATAATAAAATTCCAAAATAATTAAGAACAGCAAAATTCTTTTTGAGGTGACTGCTAATTGATTGATATCCTGGTAACTAAATTTTGTCAAAATTCTAGCATATTCTAAACTGTTGAGATGACATCAGAAAGAAAGCTGTATCTTTTTCAAGGAAAACAACAAGCTCTGGCTTGTCTATTCCACAGGTGTGCTCCTTCAAGCACCTCAAAAGGCAGGACCTCTGATATTCTAATCTGGGGCAGGGCAAATGGATGGGACAGGTGGACAGACCCCGAGTGTGAGAGAGGGCAGCACACACTGGGACAGGCGTCCTTCCTGTCACCCATCTCAGCTTCTCTGAGCTGCTTCTCTTCGTAACCCAAGATTTGACACCTCAAAAATGTCAAACTTCCTTTAAATGTGAAGTCCACCTCAGTCCCTCTCTTGGTCTGCCGTGCACACCTTCCTTCTGGAAGCTGTTCCTTTCCTGGGATGGGTATAGGATGCAGGTGTGGGAGGCCAGACTCCCTGGGAGGTTGACATGGACGATGGGAGAAGAAGGCCAGGATTTCTACCTTGGTGTGGCTGAGTGGAGAGTGCATACCTGAAGCTTGCTGTGTTACCTCTGCTGCCAGTGGAGAGAGAGAGCCTGCTGGAGAAGGAATTCAGCACAGAGGGATCCCCCCAGCTCAGAGGGGGACCCCTCTGGCTCAGAGAGGGACAGAGAAAGAACCTTGGGTGACTCTGGGTCGCTGTGCTTGGAGATGTCCAGATCGCCCAGTTACAGGAACCAAAGGAGTCCCCTGTTCTTCTTTCTACTTTGAAGTCAATCCCTCCTTTGCAATGTGAATGAATCTTAACCTTGACAGCTACACAATTAATTGATTATTGTTGATTGATTATTGTTTATTTTTACTTTTTCTGAGTGATGATGACCAAAATGCTCAACCTCCTGCAAAAGCTTCATAATATTTAAGTAGTGTCATGAAGAATCACCACCTCACTTGTTACTCAGCACTCCTTGCTCTGGTCATTTGCAGAATCCAGAAGCTGCCCAGTGTCTGTGCCAAACTTTAATTCAAGGTGGATCCACTAGTTATACTCACACCCTGAGACCATACTCAGAATCTTTTATTCATTGAGATTTATCCCTGGAGGAGAGGAGAACCAAGTAACTTTGTAGAAGAAACACAAGGTTCTTGCAAACTTAACACACACTTAATTCAATGTGTATATGTGTTTCCATGTACATGGTAATTACTGAGCTTCTGAAAAAAGAGCCATAATGTCCACATCATTTGTGCTTCAGGGGCTTGATTTTACATGTGCATATTGGAAAATTCTTTTCAAGTTCCAAAAAAACTTATCCGACGGTAGCACAACACTGAAACAAGGAGCCAACCACCACTGGCATTAATGCACAGATCCAGACGTGACATCAATGACTTTTGGTCTAATGTGTTGAAGCCACACTGCAAAGTCTCTGAGAGCGCCAGCAGGACACAGTGAAATCACACCACAAAATTCCCCATCAGATCTCGGTCAACAGTGCTGAAATCCAGGGATCAATTAAGGCTTCAATTCTGTCTTTTTCAGGATATCAAATAAGCAGGCACCGTGTGAACATTTCACAGAACTGCTTTGATTTGGCCAGAGATGAAGCCAGAATATCTCGGGTCTGGCTGATTTTCTAACTGAATATTACCAGCAAGGCTCTCCTGAATTACAACTTTGTAAACAGAGCCGAGCAAAAACAGATTTTGACAACATTCTGGAACTGGATGCTCATGCTGAATTTGTGGAGAGGAGGCAAGGAAAGTTCTTAGGGACAGAACTTTATTATCCAAGTAAAGGAAAAACCCACTAGACTTGCCTTTGTTAGTTATGCAAATATACGGCCTTTAAATCGATAAGGGGAGGAATGTCCCTCCCTGTTGCAGTGTGTTCCTCCCATAAAGAGCTTGAGGGCCTTCTGGAAATAAAAAGGATCTAGCCCAGAACTCTTCTCACCCTCCCCCCCCCCACCCCTGTGGTACACTAACTCCACCTGGTGGGACAGACACACCAGGGAATTCTCCACAAGAACAGGCTGGGCTGCTGGCCCAGGGTCCAGGCTCCACACAAGGTCCTGAGAATTTGAAAGGGAGGGATGTTTCCAACCAGAACGTAGCTGGAGCCGGGAGTTCCTGGGACCCAGCCTTCTTGGTATGGTCAGGTGCTGGACACAATGGCACGGCCTCTAGAAGCTAGAAAAGATGAGAAAACTGATTCTCCACTGGAGCCTCCAAAAGGAGTGCAACCATGACTTTAGTCCAGGGACCCAAGATCCTAGACAACTGTAAGATGATAAATACATGTTTGTAAGCCACTAAGTGGGTGGTAACTTGTTATAGAAGCAATAGAAAAGAACACAGATGACTTCTTTAGATAATTTAATACATATTTTTCCTATGGGGATGGGTGAGATAGTGTATTTTCTGTGCTCTCAAATGTGAAGGAGTGAGGATAAATGACCAATTTTGGTTGAAGGAATTGAGGGTTTTTTCTTCTATAATATTGCTAAACAGAAAAAAGATATGGAAAAACTAAAATTCAATACCCATTCACGATTTAAAAAAACACTCAACCAACTAGAAATAGAAGGGAGCTACCTTAATATAATAAAGGCTACTTATGACAAGCCCACAGCTAACATCATACTCATGGGTGAGAGACCGAAAGTTTCTCCTCTAAGATCAGGAACAATACAAGGATGTCCACTCTTGCCATTTTTATTCAACACAGTACTGGAAATTCTAGCCAGAGCAATTAGGCAAGGAAAAAGAAATAAAAGGCATCCAAATCAGAAAGGAAGAGGTAAAATTGTCTCTATTTGCAGATGACATGATATTATATGTACAAAACTAAATATTCCACAAAAAACTGTTAAAACTAATAAATAAATTCCATGTAAGTTGCATAATACAAAATCAACAAGTGAACATCAGTTGCATTTCTATACACTAACAATGAACAATCCAAAAAGGAAATTCAAAAAACTATCCCATTTGTAATAGTATCAAGAAGAATAAAATACTTAGGAATAAACTTAACCAAGGATGTAGAAGATCTGTACACTAAGAACTAAAAAACATTGCTGAAAGAAATTAAAGAAGACACCAATAAATGGAAAAATATCTCAAGTTCATGAATTAGAAGACTAAATATTGTTAAAAGGCTCATAGTACCCAAAGCAATCTACAGATTCAATGCAATCCTTATCAAAATCCCAATGGCATTTTTTGTAGAAATAGTAAAATCCATTCCAAAATTCATATGGAACTACAAAGGACCCTGAATAGCTAAAACAATCTTGAGAAGGAGGAACAAAGCTGGAGGCCTCATACTTCCTGACTCCAAAACATATTACAAGGCCATGGTAATCAAAACAGTGTGGTATTGGCATAAAACCAGACATACAGATCAATGGAACAGAATGGAGAGCCCAGAAATAAACTCATTCATATATCATCACCTTTCTTTGACAAGGGTGCCAAGAATACCCAATGGGAAAGGACAATATCTTTAATAAATGATGCTGGGAAAACTGAACAGCCACAAGCAAAAGAATGAAACTGGGCCCTTATCTTACATCACTCACAAAAGTCAACTCAAAATGGATTACACACTTAAATATAAGACTCAAAACTATAAAACTCGTAGAAGAAAACATAGGGGGAAGCTTCATGACAATAGTCTTGGCAATGATTTCATGGATGTGACACCAAAAACACAGGAAACAAAAGTAAAAACAGACAATTGGGACCACATCAAACTAAAAACCTTCTGTGCAGCAAAGGAAACTGTCAACAGCATGAAGAGGCAATCTAAGGAATAGGAGAAAATATTTGCAACCATATTTCTGATAACAGTATCCAAAATATATCAACAACTCAGTAGCAAAAAACCTGATTAAAAATGGGCAAAGGGCTTGAATAGACATTTCTCCAAAGATGACATACAAACGGTTAATTAACAGTTAAAAAGATGCTCGACATCACTAATTTTCAGGGAAATGATATCACTTCACACCTGAGGTGTGGGATATCACCACAATGAGATATCATCTCATACCTGGTAGGATCCCTTATCCAAAAAGAAACAAAACCGTAGAAAATAACAAGTGTTGGTGAGGATGTGGAGAAAAGGGAACCCTTTCAGAGTGTTGGTAAGAATGTAAAATGGTGCACTATAGAAAACAGCATAGAGGTTCCTAAAAAAATTAAAGATAGAACTACTATATGATCCAGGAGTGCCGCTTCTGGGTGTATATCCAAAATAACTGGAAGCAGGGACTCAGAGACATCTACACTCTCATGTTCACTGCAACAGTGTTCACAACAGCCAAGAGGTAGAAACAACCTAAGGGTCCACTGACTGAGGAATGGATAAAGAAAATATGGTGTACATATAAATATTATATATATACACATACACACAATGGAATATTATTCAGCCTTAAAAAAGAAAATTCTGGCACATGCTACAACATGGGTGAAACAAGAGGACATTATGCTAAGTAATATAAGCCAGTCACAAAAGGACAAATACTGTGTGACTTAATTTATATAAGGTCCCTAGAGTCGTCAAACTCATAGAAGCAGAAAGTAGAGTGGCGGTTGCCAGGGGCTGGCGAGGAGAATTGGGGAGATGCTGTTCACTGTGGACAGTTCCAGTCACGCAGGATGAAAAAGTTCCCGAGGTTAGCAGCACAACAGTGTGAATGTACCTGACGTTACTGAACTATGCATTTAAAAATTTGTTGACAGAATAGATTTCATGTTGCACCTTTTTTTACCACAATAAAACAGAAAGGATTCTGAGTCCTGGAGAGATTAAATGAGTTCCCAGGCCACATAGGGATAGTTTAAACGGCAATAACTCAAGAAAGAAAGGAGAACTACACGGTGTGCGTGCTCTGTGTGGGCACTGGCCAGCTCCTGCACGCGTGTCTTCACCTCAGATGACACTGCAGGAGGCACGACTTTTGCAAGTCCACAGACGGGAACCGGAGGCTTCCAGAAGCCTGAAGTGAAACCTACATCGTGGATGAAGGAGGAACCTACCGGGTCTCTCTCGTCCCGACACCCGTGAGATTTCCACCCCGCCATGTTGCCAACCCTCAATAATATGGTTTTAAACTGCTTTAAAGTTCCAAAGTGTTTCCTTTTCATGCATCACCCAGTCCATCACATTTCCAACACCCAACAGCCTTTGGGTGGAAACTGCACCCACTTCATAGCCCAGAGCTGAGGGTCGGAAGGCCAAGCAGCAGGGACCTGGGGGCTGCACACTGCCGGCGAATCCCAGCCCAGGTCCTCTCAGTCCCCACTGAACTCCTATCGTCCTGCAGTGTTCTTGTCTAAATGGCCTACAATGTTGTCAAGACTTTTAACATTTCATGGTGGCTGAAATCATGATTTTAGGTATGATCCACAACTTGGCACAATTAAAAACTTTTGAGTGTTTTAATACCTTGAACTTTTCCCTCATTAGGTAAAACTTTCAGGAAGTCATGAAGGTCTTATACAGGCTCGTCAAAATATGAATAATGAGGTCACCCCAACTTGAGAAAATATATCTCTTCTCACAATCCTTCTGCTCAGGTGTGCTCCATCTATCACAAGAGTGACACTTTCAATCAACGTATCAATGTTAATACCACCTGCATGTCCTCAATAAATCTCCGCCTGTAGAAATCATATTTCTCTACTGTACTCTCCATATTTCCATCTCAGTGCACAAACTGCCAGACATTTGTCAAAAAATGTCTGTGGGATGACTGACACCCCTTCTGAGGAACAGCAGCCATCCCGGGTTTTTAGTTTCCCCTAATTCTCATCTAATGACCCTATGCAAGACGGGAGCATTTAGTCTATAACCATTTAAGAGAGCAGCTTCCACTCAGCTGCAGCAATTCAAATACAGACTGCATTTCAAAGTGAGCCATAGCCACCGTCCCTTCCCGATGAATCCCACAGAAAGGCTGAGGGAACTTGGTGATCAGAGCTACACTTGAAGGAGATGATTGTTAAATAAATCAATGAATTCTAGAATAAATGAATATGCTTTGTAATTTCCCTTAAAAAACGCCCCTCAAAAAATGTAGGATGTGATATGATAATCATGAGGAATAACCGAGCCCAAAACTCAGTTGACCACAAATTGTTCTGCGGAGGATTCAGATCTGGCCCGACCACTTTCTGATTTTGATGATACAGTGGTCAACACTCCCGGAACGGAGGCTGACACACAGGTTCAGATCGTGGTCTTCCACTTACTGACTCTGCAGTCCAGGCGGTGGTGTGGTGGAGGGAGCTCTGATCTGCAGCATCTGCTGACTGCCATGGTGTAAGTACTTCCACCAGCGTCAGTTTCAAGTGACCAAAGGCTTAATAACTGGCTGATAAAATTCCTGAAAATGCACTTTGTGGCTCTCCCAGGAGGGTGTGCCCAGACGTAGCACAGGACTGAGCCGGGGGAGCCGGAGTCTGGGTGTTTCCCTCTCCCACCCTCAGCATGGCAGCAGTAAGTAAATGAGGCAGGTGGAGAAAACTGTGGAGTTTCTGGTTCAACATCAGTGCCAACCAGCATTGGTCCCCTTCCCCAAGCTATCTGAGTCAAATTTGTAACGCGTCCTCAGCCTCTAAGGTCGAAGATAAAGCAGGAAGCCCAGAGTAAAGCAGCAGCCCCATTTTCCAGATGAGGAAATGGAGGTTTCAGGGTTTTAAAATAAGTTTTTCAAGGTGACAAGGCTGATTAGTTACAGAACTGAAACCCGGACCTAACCCTTGGTCCAGTGGGTCCTTTCTGTTTCATTTACTGAAGATTGCAGAGCTTTGACACCACAATGTCACCGCATTACAAAATGACCCAGAAGAGACTCTGACTGCACCACGTTTTACGCAGAGCGGTCCTGAACCACCAGCATTTCCTGGAAGCTCCTCGGAAGTGCAGAATCTCAGGCTCCACCCAATCTACCGAGTGGAAGTCTGTCTTCATGCCTGGTGGTCTGTGTGCATGTTAGAGATCGAGAGGCACCACTGTGGGGACCCTGGAGAAATGGACATCGTCCTTCCCAAGGAGCTCAGGGCACAGAGAGGCCTGCTCCTAACACACACTCAGAAACGTACAGGTGCCAGGAGAACTGAGTGGAACACAGTTTGGATTGTAACTTGACATTTGCATCAACTTTTGGACAAGTAATTGGATTTTTACAGGTGGGTAAGGGGTGGGGCTGGCACCAAGGCACAGAAACAAGAGTGAGCAATGAGCTCAGAGAGACCAGAGCTGTTGGGGAGGGTCCTTCTGGGGGCTGACACTGCCCTGGACCTCACCCGGCAGGTGCAGGGAGATGTGGATGGAAAACGAGCAGGGGAGAGCGTAATCACATCCGTGTGACAAAGATAATGATCTGCGTTTAGACGGAAGCAAAGACAAGATGGGGTTGGAGCTCCATTCGCGGGGGAGGGAGAGGAGGGCATGAACCTGCCCCCTGACCTAAGGAAAAGGTGTTGGGCAGGAAGGGCCATGACAGGAGCATTTCAGATCTTGGTGAGTCACTGCACAGAGCATGGAACAGCCAAGATGTGAAACACCCAAGAGGAGTGGGTTGTGGGTGGAAAGATGAAGAGTTTCAGTGAGGCCGTGCTTTCCCAGGGATGGTGGACCAGGGAGGGGGAGGTGATGCTGTTGGTGGACAGAGACAGATTCAGCACGGCCTGCTGATACAGGCGGCTTACCTTCCCTTCCCCTTTGGAATCCCCCAGGGTCAACTGTTCCCTTTCTTCTGCCCAGTTCAGATTCATGTGGCTGGATTCAGATCTGCTTTCCTCCATGAAGTGTTCATCTGTAACCTTTAAAGGTTGTTCTATAATTCTCCTCTTCTGACACTGTCTGCTCTGGGCAATAAAATCTCCTTGGTTGTTTCTTTGGCTCACATTTTAAACCACCTTTTCTCCTTCAGCAAATAATGGAATTATAACTTCATAAATTTTATTTATACTAAAGCTCAGCATTATTACCTTGCCAGGATGTTCAAAACCAGACTTCTCCAAACAGCCCTGAATCCATCACTTTGCTTGCTTCTGTGTCCCCCAGAGACATAAGTGTTAAAGATGAATGTCTGCTCTTGGAAGAGTTGTTTTCACAAAATACAGTCCTTGCAATTTGTGGTAGCTGCAGAGTAACTCAGACACGTGCTCAGGGGAGGCAGCAAGGACATGAAGATCCGGTGGCTTGCTTTTTCCTGTTCAGGTAAATATTTTATTTGGAAATTTCCAAGTTCTGACAAAGACAACTCCTATACTTTATTGCCTAAACAAAGTCAGTTTCTTGAAAAGATAACATAGAATTTCACTAATGCTGACATTAATGCTAAAAGTAAAAATGGAAATAAACATATTAGGATAGTAGGGAAGAGGTTTTCAGATTACTGTGGGCTACTGATAATTTACAAAATCCTGTAAATCAGGCATCACTTCACGTCAATTGACTGCCCGGCCACTTAAATACCGCCTGCCTTTGACGCGCTCCTTGCAGCCCTTTAGGAACCCTGTGGGCATCTGTATTTCCATTTTCTAATTTAGAAAAATACAACACTTAGGATCACTTCTCCCTTTCTACTGTCAATGTTAATCACGTTTCTTTGCAAGGAAATTTTCAGTCTCCACTCAATCCATGAGAGCCAGAAGGACAACGTGCTTGCACGTCAGAAGCATGCACACGGAGACAGCATCCGCCCGCCCTTGCAGGCGAAATCCAGCCTGTCACAATGCCGTGTGTTTTGTTATTTATAGATTGCCAATCCTCAGCAAGAAGGACCATGGAGATGAATAAAATGGCTAATAAAAAGTAGAGCAGTCCATCTAGACAGCTTTGTTGAGGATGCAGGAGTGACTGTCTTCACCAAACGTCTGCACACACTGCTGGGCCTGGCCCCTGCAGGGGGACCTGTGCCAGCCTCATTCACCCCGATGTCGTCACTCATTCTTTCAGGAGTTTCTGAAATCAACTCTTCGCCAAAGTTCTGCAGTAGCTAACCTGCTACATGCAGACTCCCACTGTCTCTTTCCAGGCAGAACCACCTTCTCTTCCTGTAAAATCTCCTCCTGTGTTCTGTTCCACATGGAATCACCAGGTATTACAAAACCGTAATTTACACCTAGCGTCAAAGAGAACCCACCTCCCGCACTCCGCGTGGCGCCTGGAGCGTTAGCGGGTAATCCAGAAATGTGGAGGAGTCCAGGAGACTTCCCGAAGCCTTATGACCATTTAAAAGGGCCACACTTTTTTTCTTTATAAAATTTTAAAACTTCAATTGAAAATAATAAATTTTTAAACACCACGATTTATTATCCAAAAAAACCTCATAACTTATTATTTTAGAAATAAATAATCACTCCACATGGTGTGTCCGACGTGTTTTAGGCTTCACGGACAGTGGACAATTAAAGGTGGGAAGGCCGGGCCCAGAGCTGTGTCAGCTCCTGTCACCCTCAGATACAGGCTCCAGCGTCCAGATGGACTCTCAGGCCTTGCTTGGTCAGACTTCACTCATTCCCAGCACCAGGCCAGGTTCTCAGCAGAATGGCGACTGATTTCGAGTTGGTGGCTCCCCTGCGTCCCTGTGACCATGGTGGCCTCCAAGGCCTCTCCGGGGCCTGCCAGTGCCCAGGTTTATAGTCCATCAGCCTGGCTGTTTCTCAGCCAACCCCTCCTGGCTTCCAGGGCAGCTCGCTCCGAGTGTGGGCGAGGGCGGGCAGTCACTGCTCCTGTCACCAGGTCCACTCAGGAGCACCCCCCGGGGACCCACACTTGCTCCCTCCTGACGGAGAAAATGCCTCCTGCTTGTGGGGCTTCCCAGTCCTAAATCAGGGTCATCGGCCACCAGGTGGTCTTGTCATTTTCCTTACACTGGGAGGTGTGGATCGCGTCGCTCACAGGCTCCGCTGACCAGAGGCGGCGGGAAGCCGTCTGACCGAGGTCCTCGCTCAAGGAGAACCCGGAGGGGCACGGCGCGCAGAACAGGTCCGTCTCCGCGGCGGGGCGGCCTGCGTGCCAACCTGACCCCACAGTTACCCATTCTGAGACCGGACGCACGGTCCCTGCGCCGACTCGCAGCCTCACGGTCACCCCACGGCGGGGACGCGGCACTGACCTCGGGCTCGTGTGACGAAGAGGCGGCCGTGCGCATGAGGACAGCACAGCGACGGGCTGGCGGCCGGAAGGCGCCTCGGCGATTACTCCTCAAGAACCAAGGCTCACCTGAAAGGCTCACCTGAAAGGCTCACCTGAAAGGCTCACCTGAAAGGCACCAAGTCAGGCAGCTTGAAGCACAAAGGCCGCTTTAAGCCGGTTTCTGTTCACTAGACAACAGTCATCCCTCACGTTACTGTTGAAATAAAACCTGTCAGTGCACTGGCCGTCCGGAGGCTGTGGTCACCGGGAATCCCGGGAGGCCACTGAGAGCGGTAAACGTCCACGTGGATGGACAGACAGATGGTTGTGGAAGCAGACAGGCTCCCCTGAAGGCTCAGAGGAGGCACCGGGCGGCCCCAGGCGTGGTGATGTGACAAATGACACTGCAGTGTCTGCATATTTCAGGAAGAACCGATGGATGTGAATCGTTTTAAAAACCAGATTTGTCCCAGTTGAATTATATTCCTGACATCTGAGCGGGAGCTGGTGACCGCAGGCTTTACCAAGACCCCTCACCTTCCCACACTGGGCCTTTGCCCTCTAGGCCATCCCCAGCCAGGGTGGGTTCCCGTTGCCTGCCCGGCCCCTTACTCACGGTTCTCTCTCATTCCCTCATTTCCTGGACTCGCCACAAGTCTGCCACGTGCCGGCACAGGTTTGTGCTCGGGGACAGCAGCTAAAGAAGTTCCTCCCCGCTGTTACCTCTCAGGCGCTGACCCAGGAGCAGAGGCCTGAAGGAGATGGAAGGGGAGGGCTACCGATCCCTCCGTCTCATTTCCTTTTTCAGCCCAGGTGCACCGCTGCCCTGGCCCAGGGCTTTGGCCGCTTCTCGGGGTGTCCTGCTGGGAACGACCCCACTGTGGGGCAGCCCCCCACCCCACCTGCTCTGAGCCTCCTCTGGGATAACCCAGGCGGGGCGGGGCGGGGCTGGTAGGAGAGCCGGGCCGGGCGAGCCGGCTGGAGCACGTGGCCCGCTCTGTGCGGGTGGGACTGGGTGACTGCTGGGAAGAGGGAGGTGCTCCCAGAAGCGAGGCGGAGGAATGTGTCCAGCGCAGGCACAGGTCACGGCGCTGGGCGTCTGGTTTCAGCGTCCGAATCCTCTCCGAAGAGGTCTGGGCCGATCTGCTCCGCCCCAGGTATTTACATCCCGGAGGACATCCCTACAGACTCCGCCCCTTCAACATAAGCAGTTCTGCGCACACGTGTTTGTTCGTTGGGTTTATTCTGGAGGTGGTGGGGTTCCAGAAGGTCCCACGAGGGAATGAAAACAATAGGGGGATGGCTTTCCTAGTGGATTCTGGTGAGAAACGTCTTAAGAACATGAACTCTGTTTCCCAGCACTCCCAGCCATTCCCACTCCTCCTGCTCACCTCCTGCCGCCCACATTGAGTCCCCAAGGAGACAGCAGTGACTGTCCAGAGCCAGCGTGAGAGCTGCTGCAAATGAGGGACACTCAAGAAACTAATGTCATTCACAACAAGCTGGGTGCAAGAACCTGCCCTCCTCTTAGCAAGTATTTTTTCCTTCCCTGAAGAGCCCTTAAAAAAGACGTAATATTAAACACTTTGATTTGCACTGATTAGATCCTCAGGAAGGATCTTAAATCTCTTTTCCAGAGTCTGAATGACTTAACCCAAGGCTACGGTCTGCTGTTTGGTTAGAAGAACAGGACACACGAGAAGCCTGAATGACTCAACCACCACCTGAGCCGCACAGTCCCACCGCAGGGCTGTGTGTCCACCCAACCTGGCCCCTCACTCTCCAGAGGAGGACACTGGTGCTCAGGGACAGGGTTGAAGGACCAGGGCCCGGTGGACAGAATGCAGGACGTGGGCTCAGGACGCCTCCAATGATTCCCTCCTTGGTTTAACTCCTTCGAGCCGTTGCAAACGGGGACTTTGGAGAGACATTGTTGTGAAACCTGGTACAACATAAACATCAAAATGGCGGCTATTATTTGGGCAAATCATTTAGCCTCTTTGAGCCGGTGACGCACCTGTAAAATGGGGGCATTTTGTTATGGAAACATTGGGAAGAAAATTACCTGGAATTGGTTCAGTGCAAAAAGTTCCATGTTAACTCAATATATTATTAATAATAATATATGAAAAAATTGTTTGCCCATTTAGGAAAGAATGTGAAATAATAGCAAAACTAGAGTGTTCTTATAATTAATGCATGCAATACTTCAACACTGTCCTGTTCAATTTTAGCTAGACAAATCATTTTATGTCAAACTTTTTATGTATTGCTTTTTCATGAACTGGATCACTTTTTGGGAAAATGTGCAAGTGCACGAAACACATTTCTTGTTGGACTCTTCTTGGCTGAAAGCATAGAGGTGATCACATCTCTTTGAAGAGGTGCCATGTACAACAGCATGTTATTTAATATTTTATTAAATGCAAGCAGGAGAGCAGCTGCACAGAACAGAGAGAATTAGGACCCAGCTAATGGGGAAATTTCCCCTTCTCGATTAGTAGGAAATGTTTGCTCTTCATGTCCTGGAAACGATTAATAATGGCATTTAGTAAACAGGCTGCTTGGGGAACACTCTCATTTACCCAAATGCCAGGCCAGTCGCCTGTCTGCAAAAACTACCCCCAAGTCCTGTTTTCCAGGGTAAAAGCAGAACAGCATCCACGGGCCTTTGAATCACTTCTCTGAGTTAACTGGGGTCAGCAGTGTGTTCTCTACATCAGTAAATTCAGACAGATGCAAGGATCTGGTTTTAACTGTTGCCTCCAGTTTCTTGGGGGTAGGAGAGAGAAGAGGACCAGGAACATCAGTAAATTGTCAGAGGCGACTGAGGGAGACGCGTGCCCTCTGCCCTGCATGGGCTCGCATCTCAGAGACCCAGAGAGCAGCCCAGGAAAATTGTAACCCCACCCAGGTCTGATGTGGCGGGTCAGAGGACAACACAGCGTTTAGAGTTTCCAGTTTGTAAATTAGGGAGAAATATAGTGAATTCTCTGACTTATTTGCACAGGTGCATCTGCCCTTTGTCCCATCTCACCGTCCTGTCCCCATGCAGGTATCTGTCCTGGGTCTTCCCCGCGAGTCCTGTCCCCGCCCCTGTGCAGGTGTCTGTCCTGGGTCTTCCCCGCCAGTCCTGTCCCCACCCCTGTGCAGGTGTCTGTGCTTGGTCTGCCCTGCCAGTCCAGTCCCAGCTGAATTCCTGTTTGGGTTCTCCCTGCCCTCCCCTCAGAGTCCACACACAGAAGGCCCTGATAGAAGGAATGGTTAAAGAAGAGAAGTCCTTGTGCTGGGCACTGGTGTCTGCTCTCTCTAACTCCTGCCTTCTCCCTCTTGCCTAGGAGTGGGCGAGCCGTCACTGGAAAAGAATGCCGTCTTCTGTTAAGCTGGGAGTGGTGGGCCATGCCCTGGGAGAGGGAGAGAAGGGTCCCCACTCTTGGGGGGCTGCAGCACACATGGGGCTGTGTGTTGCAGGGCGTCACCTCGTTTTCTTTGTTTATGGTAACTGTGCATTTGGGAACAACATACACAGCTGCACTAATCACGTGGAAATGTTCACCTTTCTGTAGATCACCTGCTGGTGGCCCCACTCATCTGGAAATCAGCTCAGACCTCGGAGTCACCGAATGACCCTGCACAAGCACAATAGGGCACCGCCTCCAAACTCAAGTCACCTGCCGGTGGGATGGCCCCACCCCCACCTCTCCTACCGATGAGGGGTGTGCAGGAGGGGACCCCAGAGTGAGCCTCACAGATGAGGGGGTGTGCGGGAGGGGACCCCAGAGTGAGCCTCACAGATGAGGGGGTGTGCGGGAGGGGACCCCAAAGTGAGCCTCACAGAGAACTTGGCAAGCATCTGCAAAAGAGTGACAGTCTAGGCCAGTCAGTGTTTCTAACGTGATATGTCGCAGAGGATAAGAGCTGGGTGTCAGCCCCTCCTCTGTCACTTACGACAGGCTCTCTTGTTCCTCTGAGTAACACTGCGTATTTCAGAGTCAATCTGGGGATGAAATGAGATCACGCCTTGAAGGCGGTGCTCACGGGGCCTGGAACATGGGGAATGCCTGACGTTTATTCCACCTGGAAAGCGATGCTTATACAGTCACGGCATTGCTTACTGACAAGGTGTGTCTTGAGAAATGTGTCATTAGGCGATGTCGTCATCATGTGAACACCACAGAGTGTACTTACACACATCTAGATGGTACACTAGGCTCTACCACACACTGAGCTGTGGTGCTATTCTTATGGGATCTTCTCGTATCTGTGGTCCATTGTTGACTAATACGTCATGATGCGGCACGTGACCATAGTTATAATCTTGGATCACAAGTGTGTCAAGCACAGTTTGCTTAAGGAAGTGGGAAAAGAAATCCTTCTTTTCAGAAGACGCCCAAGAAAGGGCACTGATGGAAAGCCTTTGCTCTCAGGACCATTCAGTGTGGGGTCTATGCCACCTCTTTGACAACGGGAGACAAATGGGGTGTTTACAATAATTGAATTCTGAGTGAACCACCTTTGTTCGATACTTTGCATCATGTCCTACAGGACAGCTTTTCAGGGGCAAAGCACCCATTTGGTTTTGCAGTGTTTGTTTACATGAGAAATGTTAGCAGGAAGCAGAAATCTGTAAATCTCTCTTTTCGTCCTATAAACTCAGAAAAGCTTGGGTAGATGAAAGTTATTTTCCTCAAGTAACGGCTCCTTTGCATTTAGGATGGATGTGGAAAGTTTGAGCTTAAGGTAGATTTACTTCTTTCGTTTTATTTATTTATTTTTTGTGAGGAAGACCAGCCCTGAGCTAACATCCGTTGCCAATCCTCCTCTTTTTGCTGAGGAAGACTGGCCCCGGGCTAACATCCGTGCCCATCTTCCTCTACTTTATATCGGACACCGCCACGGCGTGGCTGACAAGCAGTGCATCAGCAGGCGCCCGGGATCTGAACCCGCGAACCCCGGGCTGCCAAGCGTGAACCAAACCGCTGCGCCACTGGCCGGACCCCTCATTGTACTTATTTTTTACAGCAAGGCCTTACGAAGAGCATGCTCTCGGAAATCTCGAAGGCGGCGGTTGGCTCCTGGCTGTGATGACCAGGCAGTGTGTGGGGCTGCAGAGACCATGTGGGCCGCCGCCCACAGTCACACTCGGCCAAGGATCTCACTGCACTTCAGATGCCGTAGTTGTTTAGAAGCTCGCTCAGAATCTCAGAAAAGGAGCCCGCAGTCACCCAGTCGGTTCTACTACGGCCTTGGGGCGGCGGGAGTTCCTCACTGTGGATTTAAGCTGCTCTCGCTAAGAGCAGCTGGGGTGCCGCGTGTGAGCACTTTCCTTATATCTATCAGGTTAAAAATCACAAATAAAGAAATAACCCAGCCCTCACAATGTGCACATCTTCTTACTTATGAGATGTGCCAAGTCTTCCACTCCGTTTGAAGGCAAGCTGGCAAGAAGCCCCTGTGCTGCTGTCTGGAAAACACAAGACCAGGAATAAACTGGTTCTCCACCCACGGGGTGCTCAGGTCAGAGTGTGGGGTGCGGGCTGGGCCCAGCGAGGCTGCCACCGTGAACTGTCGGCATACCATGAACTAGGGAGCTGAGAACTTGGTTGTTGGGCATCAAAAAAAAAGAAGATAAATTGGACTTCATCAAAATTAAACACTTTTGTGCATCAAAGGACATTTTCAAGAGAATGAAATGACAACCTAAAGAATGGGAGAAAATATCTGCAAATCATATATCTGATAAGGGTTTAATATTCCAGAACATATAGAGAACTCTTAAAAGTCAATAACAGAAAGACAAACAACCCACTTAGAAAAACAGGCAAAGGACTTGAATTGACATTTCTCCAAAGAACATCAACTCAGTATCACTGATCATTGGGGAAATGCAAATAAAAACCACAATGAGATACCACCTCACACCTACTAGGATGGCTATAATTAAGGAAAATAACAAATGTTGGCGAGGCTGTGGAGAAGTTGGAACATCATACATTGCTGGTGGGAATGTAAACGGTGCAGCTGCGGTGGAAACCACTCTAACAGCTCCTCAGAAAGTTAAAGATAGAGTCATTTTCTGACCCAGCAATTCCATTCCTAGGTATATACCCAAAATAACTGAGAAAAGGACTCAAACGATACTTGTATGCCAATGTTCATTGCAGCATTATTCACAATAGCCAAAAGGTGAAACAACCCAAGTGTCCATCAACAGATGAATGGATAAATAAAATATGGTGCGTCCACACCATGGAATATTATTCAGCCAAAAAAAGAATGAAGTTCTGTTAAATGTTCCAGCATGGATGGACCTTGGAAACATTATGCTAAAGAAAAGAAGCCAGACACAAAAGGCCATATATTGTATGAGTCCACTTATATATGGTCCTTGGAATAGGCAAATTCACAGAGATGGAAGGTAGATGGTGGGTGCCAAGGACTGGGGAGTGGGGATGGGGAGTTAGTGTTTAATGGGGACTGAGTTTCAGTTGGGGAAGAAGAAAAGGTTATGGAGATGAATGGTAGTGACGGCTGTACAACATGTGAATGTACCTAATACTACTGAACTATACACTTAAAAATGGTTAAAATGGAAAATTTTATGCTATTATTTACCAAAATTTTAAAAAATGAAAAAGAAGCACATGGTTATCATATTTGAGGCCAGCCAGGCTGTGCATCTCCTCCCTTCCATCACACAGAAGCTGAGTGACAGTGGGCATTGCGTTAAGCTCCCCGAGCCTCAGTTTCTCCGTCTGTACAGCTGTGATAAGATATTTCTTCTACAGAGAAAGTGCAAGGGAGAAATTGGAACTGTCTGATGTCAACTGACATTTTCATTTAAAAATAAACCTGAGAGGTATTATTACAACTGGCATTTTTCTCTTGTTAAACTATGTTGAAAGGGGCACATTTTGTGTCTATTTCTTTACCAACATCTTGGAGTTGAAATATTATATTATTTTCATTACAAAAGCAACATTACTCTGATGTCCAAAATATAGGGACTAATAGAAATGGTCCTTTCAAAACAAAACAAAAAAATTAGAAAAAGTTACGAGAATATGATTTTGTTGATTGGGTGATATAAACTGTGACTATAATGTAACTGAAAAAAATAAAATAAAATGAACACGCCCTTCCCCAGGGTCTCAAGCAGCGAGCTCATCAGTGGCATTTCTATCTCACATGATAAATCATTGCTCAAGAGGCAGGTCTCCCAGAGCAGCTCTCACTGTACAAACTTGAAATTTTTCCCTCAGAAAATTTGACAAAATAAAATTACAAGATCCCTGAAGTCAGGACAGTGGGTTATTTAACTGCTCAGATAGAAACTGAGCACGTCTGATATGGTTTGTAAATGTTCAATAAATACCAAGTATGTCTTAAATATGTGTCTCGGTTTTCTATAACTTTTCTGGGAAAATGAAATTTACCTATAGAACTCTAGGCTACTTTTCAGTTTATCTTAAAAGCTCTAAGTGGTTGAAAATAAGGTGACTAGAGTTTTCCCTTGGTTGACTGGCACACAATGACCTTTACTCACCCAACAGGCCATTATTTTAACACATTAACTTTCCTTCCCACCTATGAACGCCCAAGACTGGTGGTCACAGAGGAAGATGACCCAGGGCACCCTGAGAGCTGAGGCCCACGTGTGTGTCTTAAGCAGCTCTGGAGCAGTTATGATGCTAAGAGAACCAGTAGGTGCTTTCAGGAAGCCCATTCTATCAAGTCTCCTTAAAAAGAATGAACACACCAGTAAAGTTTCAAGGCACCGTTAATGCAGGAAACAGTCACTGAATCTACTACATGGAAAGCCATAGGCTGGTGCAGGGGAGAATGCACAGAAGGAAAGTCAGGATTCGCCATGCAAGGAACTCACGTCTGGTGTTACTGTGATACAGAAGTGGGAGACACACAGTTACACAATATCTCTAAGAAACGGAGGTCACCATGTCAGAATTTTCATCGAGGAGAGAAGACTCTAATCTGATGGAAGCATTTACGGAACAGTCGCCCAGCTTCTGTGTGCTCTGGGACTCTCTGTCCGTGGCCCTTTGTTGCATGTGCTGTGTAGTATTATGGAAGGCTGTGTGCTTTTATCTCTGTCTCTAATCCTGAATGTCTAATTCATCCCACGTCCCAAAATAGCAGAGAGACCTGTGGACACAGCAAACATCTGATGAATTTTTTCCAAACGAATGTCAAAACGAAGGCTACAACTTCCAGGAGGAAAAGCCGAGAAATAGGATCAGACAAAGGCCAGTAGACCTGCAAGGCCTTCAAGGAACTTCAAGGCAGCCTGGGGGTGGCTGGGTGGGGACTGGGCTGGGTTGCGTTGGCCTTACATCTGGAGCCAGGCGGGGCAGGGCCCGTGCACCGTCCTGGCAGCCCATGCTGAGGAGTGAGCATTTCACTGAGGGCACAAGGGAGACCTGGAAGTCGCTGGCGATGTTCTGTCTGCTGGGCTCGTCATACTCTTACTTCTCCAAATGAGAGAATGACGGCTTCACTGCCAGAGATCCCAGGCTGAGCGCGGGCACCACGTGCTATTAATCCAGCGGCTGGCGGCCGCACAGTGCAACGCTGAGAGCGGTTCAGGCTGAGTCACCCAAAACCTGCACCCCAGAGAGTGTCTAGACCTGGAATTTCAACGGGGCACCGCCCAGGTGTGCTAACCCCACAGCACTTCTCCTGTTCAAGCTGCTGTTTGAGGTCACCAGGCAAGGAACAAAGAAGCCCAGGGGTGAGTGGTCACTGCTCCAAGTTGTTCCCAGAAATCGCTTCTTACACTCCCCGTCCACCAAATGATTGCAAAGTTATCAAGGCCAAGCCAACTGGCCTCGGTTCAAGAACATAACAATTCTCTATTTCTCCAGACGCCCACCCCTCCCCACGCAGCTGCAGCTGGTTTCAGTATTTGGGGTTTGATTCTCTAAAAGGGGCTGAACTGCAGACTCAGGGTCACTTTGCGCAGGTTTGCGTGGATCTGGCTCGCAAGAGCTGATGGTCAGGTTTTCAGAAATCTTGCCAGCCAGTTGATGTCATATGGGCAGCCTGAAATAAGCCATGGTGGGAATATTTTTACCAGGTTAGTAGGCAAATGCTACAAATCAGGGCTCTGCCCCCCACCCCTGAGGCTGTTAACCATTCACCAGCCTCCACTGGGTTCAGTAAAGGGTCCCTCAGAGTCTGCTGACGGTCTTACCTATCTCCAGGAGGGAAAAAAAGCTGTGGGTGTGCCTTTACTTCTGCTGCTTCCTGTTTTGACTAAATCCACTGAACTGGAGCAAAGCAGATGCCGCCCTTGGCCATGCAAGAATCCTCCCCACCTGTCGCAGGAGAAGAGTTGTCTCCTGGGCCCCAATGCTTTTCGTTTCCCTGGCCTTAGGAGAGTCCACTGCTGAGACCTTCTAGGAGGGTTTCCAGGAGTGACCTCTGCACCGCTCGCCCCCTACTGCAGGGGGAGCTTATTTATGAAGGGGCCCGTCAAGACACCAGTGACCTCTCAGACGAGCCAACTCCTCAGTGCCTCTCTGAGAGCTGGGCCACCACACCAGAGACCAGCCACCAAGGAGCTGCGCAACAGTGGGGACACTATTTGTCATCTCTACCCTCAATTCTTCATCTCTGAAATGTTAATAATTGAATGAGAAGTTGCCACTGCTTAGAGGTTCAGTTCAACTACACCTTCAGTCAGTGTGACTATTGCAGGTCTGTAGACAGGGCCACGATGGACTCAAAACCAAACCAGAGATGTCATCGAGACACCAGCAGCAAAAGCAGCTACCTCGTTTCTGGAATGGACCCCCTTACCAGCCTGTGGCATAAGCTCATTAAAAAAAATGAAAGAAGAGAAGAGAAAAGAAAAAAGCAAAGAAAGGAAAGCTTTGTTTTCGTGCTAGCCTCCTTGAGAATAGATCAAAAACAACTGCAGAGACACATTTGGGACAGGTGCTGCAGTTCACGTGTACCCATCACTTCTTCATTTAGCTCTTCCAGCTCACACCCATCTGCAGGAGGACATTTCTTTGTCCCTAGCTCGTGTGCACGAGACACGACATCCTCTCTCTGACAGCACTGCCCTGGTTGTGCCTCCCGCTCTCCACCATCTGGCTTCCTGAAATAGCTTTTTCAGCTCCACCAACTCAGTAGTATCAATAGTAAATGCTGTGGGATTAATACTCTTTGCTGAGAAAGCTCAGCAGCCAAGCTTCTGTTCCAGAAACACACCAAATTCCTTTACTGGCTCAAGCCTCTGGATGGTCTTAAACATGAAGTGTGTCCCTGCTCAGGCTCCATCCTTCCACAGCTGACAAATCTGACTGAGTCACTGACGGCCCGGCAGTAATTTTCACTGGAGTTTATCCTCACAGATTATTAGAGAGTGAAAAATACATGCCATTGCTTCTCCAAAGACATAATTATTCTTTGTTGCCATCAACTGCATTGCCATCAACGACCAATGTCTGTTTCATGGATACATATAGGGGAACATCAGAAACTTATGTATGCAACTATATATAGTCACTAAAGTATTTTATTTTAGTGACAATTGGAACAATTTTCTCCTTAGAAACTGGTAACATTTTTGTGAGTGTATCTGGCAGTTCTCTTAATCCTAAATTGCTCTTTCTGCATTAATTTGTTCATTTGAAACACAATTATTAAGTGCTGAAGATAAAAAGCTAAAATAAAGCTGCCCTTTGGTGACTCAGTCTAGAGGCAGCAATGAAATCATAAGTAACCATGTAAAATACCCACAGGGTACATGGGAGCGAGAGGGGTGGAGACTGTTGGAGGAATCAGGAGGGGCGCCACCTCCCTCTGGTGCACTCCAAGTGCAGTCCTTGTAATCTAGCCAGAGTTTACCTACATAACACATGGCCAACTAAGCAGGACAGTAGGGGAGTAAATCCTTCATTTAGTAAAACTTGTTTATGATACTCTTTTTACTTTTTAGGAGAAACTGGTAAAAAGAGGAAAAACCAATGCTTTCTTTAAAAATTACCGAACCCCACATCTTCAGCCACCGGAAATATTAGGGAGTCAGCTCAAATTCCTGAACTGAACGCCATGCTTGTAAACAGTGGGTGGCAAGAATGAACGTTCCAGTCTGTGCTCCCAAAGCCCCAGCACCTCCCTCAGGTTCCAGAGGAAACAGGAATTGTCTTCATTCACTAATTACCGAGGCAGGGCTCTGGTTAAATACCCCCAGAAAGATTCTCAATAACTATTAAAAGAAAAATCATTCCCAGGTCATCACTCATTTAACTAGAAAATTCAACTAATATAGTTTTCTCTGAAACTCTTGGTTAACTGATGTATTGAGACAATAAAATGTTCTTGATTACTAAAAAACTAACATATTGCTCACTCCTAATGTTTGCAATAGCTTTGATTCCCAATTAGGAATTCAGTCCCAAGGGCTCTTTGATTAAGTGGAGCATCAACTCCAAGAATTCTCAGGGATCTGGATTCCTCAATCACCATTTCCCAACCTTTTCTCTGTCTCATGAGCTGTAATAAATACAGAACTTCAGCTTAGAGGTAGTTTCTTAAAACGCCCGCTGTGATCCATGAACTATTTATTGAGGCTCTCTGAAGTGTGTTTTCTACTCTGTGGGGTAACCTGGCAAATTATTTTTATCCTCATTTGCCTTCTCACCTGCACGGACGCCTGCAAGGCCCTGGGAGGAGCCCGGGTGATGTCCCAGCTGTTCCTTAGTTTACCTGACCTTAGCTAAGACCTCTGTCTCTCTGCCCGACTTCCCTCCATCCCAGGCCTCCCAGGGGAGGCACAGGGAGGCTGTCAGCATTTGGGGACCTGGTGAAGGGGAGTGGAGGAGGAGAATGTATTTAGTTTGGGTCAGCTGGGATGTGTTTATGAGTCTCACACTCATTTCTGAGTGTAGTTAGGTTATTGTACTTGCAATTTTGTATTTTTATCAGAGAAAAGGTCCCTGCAAACTGCTTAAGCTTCAAGCCCTACAAATCCTGTGCCCATGGCCTCTACAGCTTTCCAGGGCTCTCTCTTTTCCATCAACTGAAAGTGGAAACATGCATTCTGAACAAAGTGCCACCAAGAAACTGAGTCTGTTTTAAAACATAAGCCTCCAACTTAGTGTAATATACTCAAAACTGTCTGATTTAGGTTATCAATGCTTCTACTCCTTTTATTAACACAGATTACTAAAGCTGACTAAACATTAAAAAATAAAAATAAGTATATTCAAATCTAATGACACAGTTGCCGCCTGTCAAAAGGATATTCAGACATCGCGTGAGCAGTTGGACATTTCCAAAGCATGTGCCTGGGACAGGAGGTGCTCTGGTGGGAGCCACTGAAACAGCGCGAGCATAAAAGCCTCAAGACGCACTGGAGAACCAGTTTTCCAAAAGGCCTCCCAAGCTCTCCCACAGAACGCACTGGGTTAAGAGGTTTACAGGACTTAAGCACGAAAGAGGGGATGGCGCTCCTCCCAGGCCAGAGCCCTCCTAGGTAAGTAGACAAATAAATAAACCAGAAGAAGAGGAAGGAAGTGCCAGTGTTACCCATGGTGGCCATACCAACGCAAATAAAATAGCAAATACAAAATTAAAATTATTTCAAGTCTCTCTCCCCCTGTCTCAGGATTCCTACTTTGCTGGTGCTAATGTCCTCCGGACTCCATCCAGGGAGCATGACTGAGAGAGGCCCGCTCTCCACCACAGCCCAGTGTCCTGCGTCCATGCGACAACTGCTGTCTCATTGGCTGTCCCGTCCTACACCTCATGACCCAACAGCCCTGACAGCATTAACCTTCAGACTGTGATTTACCCATTCCCAAAATATGAGAATGTCAAGCAATTCTGTACAGTTTCAATTGTACCTAAAAGGTAGTTATGGAAGATTATTTCATTAAATTCAAAGAAGCGATATTAAAAATTGACACTAAACCGTCAGATGTAACAGTGTCATGTGTGACGTGTCCCTCTGATTAATTTCATGAGAAAAAATGCATGCAAAGGATTGACAATCTGTTTCCAAACAATATGTGTTCATGGGTCTCTCATTTTGTTTTTTCTTTCTTTTTCTTTAGTATATCGAAGTTATCCTTTAGTTTGTCTTTAGTTTATATTAAAATGGGATGTTGACAATACATTTATACATAAATGGTAAAATGACAGCTCAATGCAATGAACCTGTAAGTTGTGTCTAAGACCCTTTCAATTAACAGAGCAGTTTGTTCTTGCTCTTATAGGCTATTTATCATGTACCTAATGCAGTTTGTAAAACTCTTCCTTTAAATTTTGACTTCTTGTGTATTTTAAAATATTGATTTCCTGCTAATACTAAGAAACTTGTGATTTTTAGTAGAATCAAATAATGTGTTTCAACGATCACAATTTCAGGATATAAAAGTCTCAAGAGGAGGAATAATACAAGCTCTTTGACGTCCTGGTTGTACGATTTAGAGGAGGGTCCACACTTGAGGACTGACGTTTGTTTCCCATGTGGAGGGTGGAACGGAATTTTCACTAGTTTTTACTTTGCGTGGTTGGGTGGCAGCGTAAACTACATTCCCTACCTTCATCTCGATTTGTTTGGTGTCTAGATTCTGAAAGAGCAGCTTTACTCGAGTTTTCCCATCATCTGAAGATCCCTTAAGCTGGGAGAATTTAAATCTCCAAAGCACACTCTGGAAAGGAATGAAATTAATTAGTGATTTAGAAACAAGAGCTCATTTATTTAATTAACATCTATTAATACGTTAAATAATCTATTTAAATAAATGCAGACATTTGCTTAATTTTCTACATGGAGCATGTGATAATTTGTTCAGAATCTCTACCTTCTCATTCTTCAATCCATGGGAACTGACCCCCTCACACCACTCAGCTTTCTTCTTCCCGCTCCAGTCAGCCTGGAGTTCCACCTGCTAGGAGAGCTGACCAGCATCCAGGTCTTCTCTCTAATCCCACTCTACCCTTATCTACCCTCCTAGTTTTCTCGTGGGTTTTTCTGTACACAGTCTAAAAGCATTGAAGGGGAGAAAGGGTATTCTCTACCCACTCTGGGTCCTTTCTGGCTGGGCTACAAATTAAATTGACACGAGACCAAACAGCAGGAGAAAATCAAACAGAGCTTTGTAACATGTTCACATGGGAGAGACTTGGGGAAACTGAGTATCTCTCCACAGAATGGCAGAGGTTCTCCTCTTAAATAGACAAAGGAAGCTTTTTGGGGGGTTGGGGGTGTCAGCCATGAGGGATGACAAGAAAAGCACAGTAAACAAGAGTATCCAGTCCTCGCCTTCCGCACTGATAAGTTTCTAAAGTCATCCCCCCTTCTTCCTGGTACAGAGAGGGAGACACCTTTACAAATGGAGATTTCCCTTACAGATGTAAATGTCTGGTAAACAGAACTTTGCTAAGAATGGGCTCAGCAAAGACCCTCCCAGTCTATCGATACCCAGAGTCATCCATGGTGATGGCCTGTCTGGGGACAGGCCTTCCATCCCAAATCCCTTCAGAAGGTTAGTGGGGGTGGGGAAGGTCAAAGCCTCCTTCAGTGATAACAAGGTAAAGAGACACATCTTGAGGTGGCCAATTCTGGTCCTCACAGCATCGTAAGATTATTACTCCTTTTTCTGCTTGTAAAACTTTAAAAAATCCACTACAAGGTCTGCTTCTTGCTACAGTATATGAGACATGGTCTAGAGTCCAGATAAAATGAAAACCTCTAATCCCCACTGCCATGTCCCCATCTGAGGCTACGTTCAAATCACTTCACATCAGTTTCTCCTGAAGCAAGTTGAAAAATGTAGATAATATTACCTCTTCATACTAGTGCAAAAATTACTTAATATTTTCTAAGGTACTTTAGAGATGAAATGTACTCTATAAGTTCTCACTTTTTAATAGAAAAGAAGGCTGCAGCAAATAAAGACTTAATGGCTGTCTTTTATAGAAGACAGTCTTTAATCATGGCACTTCATGATAATAAATCTTTATCTTACCAGAAAAATCTCAATAGGGAACAGCAATTTTTTTTTAGCAAGCTATAGGTTGAGTTTCTATTAAAAGCATTTATTTTGAACAAAGGAACATAAATTTCTCTAAGTGTCAGAAAAGCAAAGAGTTTGGGGGAAAAGGGGAGAGTTTCAAAGGCACTTTTATCCCTCTGCCCCTGATCTGTCTATTTACCAGCCACACTGACCTCGTGTTCTTGGCCGCGGCTTTCTTTTACATAGAACCTTACAGAGTCTCTGCATTCCATGGCAAAGTGTCAATGTTCCTTCTGGATTTTGAGAAATGTGGAGCGACGTAGGGTCTTCGGGAGCAAACTTACTCCAGCTCTCTCCTTTTCACAGTGAAGAGGCTGAGTCTGCGCCCTGACTCGGGCCTTAGGGCCCTTTCAGACTAGAGTTACTAGAGTCTGTCCAGAAAATCCAGAATATCCAGAAAATATTCAGAATGGAAGTCGGTTCCAGAAGCGCCACTGGGCCACTGAAATAAGCCAAAGAAACTGCCACCAACGACAAAATTGGAGGATCCACCAACAATGATGAGAACTGAGGCTGGGACAGATCCCCGCCCACCCTCCTTGGGCCCCTGCACAGGGGCATCCTTGGAGCTCCTCCTGGTCCCCAACGCACTTCCCGCTTCCCAGGGCATCACTCAGCACCTCTGAGGGCTGGGGAAGACGGCTGCGATTTCAGCCTCTAAGATTTAGTTAAAGCAGCCCAAATCTCATCTGCCTTTAAAGGTGTCCACTCCGTAGCTTTCATATGAGGAAGCTGCAATCACGCACGTGTGTCATCAGGAGAAGCGGAGAAATCTTGGATATCACGGTTTTGCCTAATTCCTCATAAAATAAGCAAGACCCAAAGGGCTCTGTGAACAGCAATCAGCCAATATTTGGTTCAAATTTGACTATGAAAAAGAGCTCAATGGTGGTAAAATTCTAGGAATTACCTAAATAATTAACATTTACATAGTATCATAAACAGCGGTTAAACAAAAAAGGTGCAAAAATAGCTGTGCGAAAGCTCCCTTTATTGCTTAAAGAATTCAAAATGGTCCTCACAACTAAGTGCTTTATGTATATTATTATTCTCTTTTGGGTACGTTGTTTTTACACTGAAACCATCCTGAGTGTGTTTTCAGGGAATGCTGCCTCGTGAGTCACACACATGCACAGTTCGTTTGTTAAAGCCACGTATTAATTTAAAACGCAGCCCTTGTTCTGGGAGAAGTGAGACAAGTACTTTCACCAGCTTCTCAAAAGAGCAAGCCGCCATGAAGCCATCGGGGTTCGCTGACAAATGGTCCACATGCATGTGGGAGGACCGAGACGGGCAACAGGCATTGTCTCCGAGCGACGGGGGGTAAATGTGGCAGTGGAAGAAAAGACTTCAGAGGAGCAGTGTTTCCTCTCACAACCAGTAATTTTCAAATCATTAGTGGGGTGGTCTTTTGGAACTCTTTCTGAACTTTTCTTTCATGTACCTAAAAATGGTGATTTTTCTAAAAAAGAAAAGAATTTGCTATTTCCATTATGTATGACATTTCTGCACATTTTATCTAAAAGTGGTTCTGAGTAACAGTTGAGTTTCAGGACTCTGGGCTCTTCTGCAAGACATGATTGGACTTTCGAGGTCAGAATGTGACCTTTCTCAGCTCACAGGGCTCCAGAGATGCGTCTGCCGACCGCTGATCTAGCAGCGGCTGGGACTGTTCAACAACCCGGGAGATGCACGTGGACAGGCCTGAATCTTCCCACCAGCCATCCAGAGGCTGGCGGGAATCCTGATCATTAGGTCTCAATCTCGGAAGACAGAAAACATTCTTCCACGGTTTTAGGAATTAGAAACCAGTTTTATAGTTAAGTGTGTGAATGGGAAACATGCTAACGTTTACTTCTACGATTTCAGGGTGTTAATGATGATTCATCACTGTTCACTTCCTTTCTAGCAAATTTGAATTATTAAAATATTGACAATGGAGAGTAATATTTTAATCCTTCATTGTAACAGCTCAATTAGCAGTACCAGAAGACTTTAGGATTAAAGGATGAGGTGCCCTGTGGTGTTAGAGTGGAATTTATTTTTGGTATTTTCCTGAATGGCCATGGAGAAACTTTCTTCTCCTCAGTCAGGCCAAAGCCAAATCTTCATTTCCTCTCCCACAAGAAAGTGAATTCCTTTACAGCTTTTCTTTTTTTTCAAAAACTAATCTTTCTCTTCCTCCACGTCAGTCTTACTTCAGCCTCACAAGATAATTAGGTTTCAGCCTGAAGAACAGGCTCCTTGGGGGCTCAGGCCCAGAACACTTTCATGAGCATCTCCACCCATCACCCTGAATACAAAAGCATCGTTTCTCTGCTCTGTGTGGGGAACACCCAGATGGTAAAAAGAAAATCTGAAATGCAAGTTAACATACAGAGACAAGGCCAGCTTTTTAATATGCCCCCAAGGAATGAGTAAATATGGCAAAAGTTCACTTTGGTTGTAGATCTCAAACAACTCTGGACAATACGCATGTGGGCAGCGTCCAGATGCTGAGACACGTGGAGGCTGGGGCACAGAGGAGAGGCTGGTTGCCAGGCTCCAACGGCTTCTCCACTTTCACTGCTCGTCCGCCATCTAATGTCTACACTGTTTTCTAATTCTTGTTGTCCTCTCCTGCTTCTGCTTAATTACAACAGAAATAGGACATCAGTTAGTGCTAAATCAGAAAGATCAAGAAAAAAGAGGTGAATATAGTTATCTTACTGCCCAACTTGCCTTAATGCAAGTTGGGAAACGGGCAGTGATGTGCTTCTGTCTGAGCAGAGGTGTACTTCACTTCTAGCATGCAGGTGGCAGGTGGGGGCCGCCAGGCTGGAGTTCTAGTTTATTTTAGTTTAAAATTTTTTTAAAGTGTCTAGAAATTTAAAAATATTAGATAATGGTCTTCCCATTTATTTTGTAAGTACAGAAAAAATTTCCGAGGCCAAACATATTTCTTTTCCTGTGTCACTTCAGATCATCTCAGCATAACTCCTCTTTATCAATGTTGAAAAAGGAGAGCTGGCGGTGAACGGATTCATGCTTGGAAATAATTGCTCACCTCTTCTCTGGCAAGTATAGAGTTGGGGAATTAGGAAATTTGACCACGTGTGCGCTTCTGAGGTGGGTGTCCATGCACATGTCCAGCATTAAAATTTGGGCTGTTACTAAAATCTAGAGTCTTTTTTCTTACAAGCATTTGGTTAATAAGTATTGCTGCAACATTGTGGGTCTAGTTTTCACCCAGAAATTATACACAGATGATCTGATCTAACAGGATAATATGATATAGAGGTGCTAATTTTCTTGTGAATATTAAGTGTGGCAAATTGCAATCTAAATATTTCTAGGCCAAAAAAATCTATTTGATTTTTCCATAATGACGTATATAAAGGGCATACGAAGACAACATTGTTTTCATAATTATTCATAGTTATTTCATAATCATTCAATAATTTTCATAATTATTTCATATCAATCTAGAAATAATTGAAAACCTATTTACACCGGACTTACACACGTCATCTTACATTAAAGAATGACGTTATGTCAAATGAAGCAAAATTATAAATAGTTTATAGATTTACAACTCATTGGTATATTCTTCACAGTTAAGCTGGAAAAGCTTTTCTTTTGAAAATTAATTTGAATATTGTAAATTCCCCCAAAAAAGTTTTAAGGAATACAAGAAACAAGCCCCCGGAACAGTTTTCTTTTTATACTGTCATATTTTGTTTTCATTTTCAGTTACTGTCTGAATACAAAATAAATACATAGGTATTAGGCCAGAACTTCTTGAAATAAAGAAGTAACCACATGAAAAATGTGAAGTCAGGAGTTCATCTCCATAGGAAACAGGTCAGGAGACAGTCCCTGTGTCTGAGCCTGAGGTTTAGATGGCTTAATTTAGAGACTTGGTAAAAACTTGACTTAAAGAGAGTGGACTGACTTGGGTGGGTACAAGATTCTGCTGAGGAAGGGAAGGCCTCCCCGAAAGGCAGAGGTGCTGAGAGGCTGAAAGTGGGGCCGGAGCGGGTTCCAGGGGATGCTCAGCCCTCCCCTGCCCAAGCTCCTCTGCACCGGGCCCTCCCCTCCCACCACGCAAGACCCCAAGTCCTGCTAGAGGAGCCTGCAGGCTTGCTCTAACACAGTCGGGGGCGTGCCGGCTGAGTGACAGCCCACCAGCAGAGCCAGGTGGGTGAGGGCCACAGAGAAATACATTTGAATTCCAACAGCTTAGTTTAGCCATACAGTTCTGTTACTGGGACATTTCGGACATCACAGCTTCACCCTAAAGGGTTCACAGCCCAGCTTCGCGTAGCAGTAAGAACGTATCATAGCCGTTTAAAATCTCACTTGATCAGTCTGAGGGCTAGCCAGGGAAGTGCGCTGAACGCAATTGTGGGAAGCCCCTCTCCAGGCCTGAGCACGAACCAGCCTGACCTTGTGGACAAAGTACAGCAGGGAAATGGAGAGGGTGTAACTACGGAAGCAACATCCTAAAGAGAGAAAGAAAGGCCTGGAACAGCCCAGGAAGAAAGGAAATTCCCTGGATGGATTAACGTAAGAATGTGTTGTTGGGGTGAGTATGTGGGCATCCTAAATCACCAACTTCCGCTCCCATCTCTGCTCCCCAGAAAGCCCGGGCTGCTCTGGTAGAATCAGGCCCATCAGTCCAGACCAAACCGCATGTGTGAAGGCTCGCGCCGGGGTGGGACGCAGATGTTAGCAAGGTTGTGTGCTGTTGTTTGCTCAGTCTGAGTTGGATCTTCTGAGGGCACACTTTGGAACATCAGACTGGGGAGCCCATTTCCTTTCACTCCAGCGTCCACAGTCAGGGGGACGGGGGTCCCCTGAAGGGAGAGCACCAGGCACTCCCTCTTACAATGCCTCACAATCACTAACGCTCCCCCCGGCCTGGCCCGGCTGGTAAAGAGGTGGGTGGGTACAGTATGGCCCTGACGGAGCAAGAACACGCCGTGGGACCCACAGGAAGACACAGTGACACGCCAGCTCACTCGGTGCCTGGCTCTGTGCACACTAGGAACCAGACCGCCAGCTGGGAGTGAACCACCCGCAGAGCTGCTGACACAAGGTAAGTGTCCTGGGTGAGCACCGTGCTCCTCGGGTGGAGAGCCCACGGGCTCCAGGGCGGCCTTGTCCCCAGGCCTTCAGACAAGGCTGCCACGTGCAGCCAGAGAAGGGAACACAGGACCCCCAGGTGCAGTTAGGAGGGTTGTGAAAACCTGCTCTTCGGGTGAAATCTGGAGTCTGTTTAGATTTCCTGAAGCAGGGGATTACTTGAAACATGAAGCAACAAACAGAAGTTACAAATCAGGCCAGATGGCTAACAAATTGTGCAGGTTTCTTCCTCACTAGAGGACAGTTGCTTTGCTACTTCACTTGTCTCAGAGGATGCGTGTAACAAGGTTGTGGGATCTGGCTTAAGGCCAAATAGGAGGAACAGCAGGTCAGGGAGGTTGTACTGGCGGGAGCCATCTGGTGGACGAGGTTCAGTGGGTGGGCAGACTGCCACATTGGAGAAATCAGACTTCTGCCTTCTCTGTGACCTTGATGTTGGATGAAGACTGGAGATCCTTCTTAAGTATTTAAATAGACCTTATTATCATTCTAAACACTATGCAGACCCCTATTGGAAAAGCATCCTAACCGTTTCCTGGGAGGAAGTAAAATGGCAAGGACCACCCTGAGTTTCCTGGTCCAGAATTGTGTCCAGGATGCTGACTCCCACTCAGAACAGAGTCCCCGCTCCGCACTGTTGACTGTGGACCTGACAACTCTTGTTGTGGGCCGTCCTGTGTACTGGAGGATGTTTAACATCATCTCTAATCTCTTCCCACTAGATGCCAGTAGAAACTCTGTCTAAGCAATGACAACATCTCCAGGTGTTTCCAAATGTCCCTGGGGTACAAATTCACCCCCGACGGGAACCACTGCTGTAGAAGAACGGAAAAGAAGCCAGGCAAACTGCTAAAGAAGATGGGCACCATTTCACACAGGCTCATGAGCTGGCTCCCATGAGTATCCAAAGCATTAAAACAGACGTTTGGAAATAAACAACTGTGAGAAAATGAGTGACAGCATGTAGGAGCTGAGACAGGGCTGTATCTGTTCAGTGCTGACCCGTCGCACAGGCGGGCTGAGCCCCCTGTGCCCTGAGTTGCAGGAAGGCAGGTACGGGCGTCCGAGGTCCCCGTGCACGCTGCAATGACAGTAATAAAGGCAGCATCCATCACACCGATGCTTTTCTATCCCGTTCATTCTTAATAAGCAGAGAGTGGATTTTAAAAAATATTATATGAAAAAACATTGGCATGATGTTTGCAAAACGTTTTTTCAACACTTACGTAGTTAGTGAACACCCAGGCCTCTCAGAGACGCTAACGGAAGCATGCCTGGTTCCCCATCACTCACGCGGGTAGCTTAATGCCCAGGAAAGCTGAAATCTCTCACAGCTTTGCACTCGTGGGATATGCACGCGACTTCACCCCGCAGGGATGGTGTTGTTTTACTCTTACCAAAAATGCTCTTCCCTTGAGCAGAACCCAGGACATGGACACCCCACACCGATGTGGACGGTGCTCACAGGCACCATGAAGTCTGGTGTCGACACTGCCTGCTGTGGGGCTTGTGAAAATCTCCGGTCCCTGAGCTTTCAGAAAGAAGACCGTCCATGAAAGTACAACTGATGCACAACACAGCTCAGAGTGGTGCCTGCTGCCCACAGTCACGAGTGTCAACCTCTCTGAAATGTGACCAAACGCATCCCCGTGGGGCAGCTTACAGCGACTGGTAGGCATCTTACCTTCGTCTTGCTGTCAAAACAGGTGAATCCCAAAGCGAAGTCCACCGTGAAGCAGAGCGCTTCTCCTTGCCAGCTGCACATGTAGGTTTTGGACTAGAAAGAAGTATTAATTTTGAGAAAACATTCTTTAATAATGCTGTTTAACGTTAATCAGGAGGTTACAAAATTTTCCCCCACAGTCAGAAACTTTTTTAAAAAGTCTTAACATGCAAACTACATGGAGCGACATGGGAGGACCCGGTCACAGGAAACCTGCAGAAAACAGTTTGCACACAGCCAGGACTTTCTCGCTTCTGGTCTACTGGCAAATATTTCCAACTTTGTAAAAGCTGGACAGTCTGTATAGGCATCACTCTAACTAAAAAGAAGTAAACAAAACAGCCCAACAAACCTCTATTTGGCAAAGTGCTTTCAAAAACAACCAGATTACTAAGTTTTCTGTCTGCTAGCTCATTCAAAAGGACCTACTGTGTCACATGCTCATTTTTCTCTCTCTCGTTCAAGTTGCCTCAGGACGGAAGGCCAGGGCTGAAAGCGAGTTCCAGGAGAATCTAGACCCGGCTTTTCCTTGGGAAACGTTCTGAAGAGCAGTTCAATGGAAAACAACAAACACCAGAAAAACGGCAGCAGAGACAACACCAAAAACCAAGGACCGAGGACCGAAGACCCCTCCCAGGTGAGAGACGGCTGTAACAGGCCCCTGCGTCCACCTGTTGGGGCTGGTGTGGGGGGCGGCCTCTGCTGAAATGTGACCCTTTATGAGGAGAAACTAAAGTCGTGAAACGCCTGTTCTCCAGGGTGCCAACGCTGTTAGGCCTTGGGCGTGCACACACACACACACACACACACACACACACAGGCTTTGGGCACACATTGACACACTTCCAGCCACATCAGGCAAAAGCACAGAAATGCAGAGATTTGAGCTTGCAAAAGGTGCAAATATGGAACCTGGACACTGACATCCTGGTAAGCATTCTCTCTACACACCTCTATGAGTGACCCACAAGTAAAATGTCCCAACCCAGGAGGGAATCAGCCACCAGTCTGAGCAGGAAAATGCAGTTTTCCTGTGGGCATGTCAGTTTCCTGAATCTGCAGGTTATGTACTGCCAGATTCGGGAAATTTTCAGCCATTATATCTTTCGCTGTACTTTCAGCCCTGCCCCTCCCTGTCCTGGGACCCAGTGATACAAGGTGAAACTCTGTCACAGTCTTGCCTGCCCCGAGTCCCCGAGGCTGTGTCACTCTCTCTCCCATTCTGTCTTCTCTCTGTTTCTGGAGGGCATCCCTCCTCCTGGTCCCTGTTCTGGTTCTCTGACCCTCTCCTCCATCCCTCCATCCACCGCTGATCTCTCTGTGAGCTTTTTATTTCAGTTACTGTATTTCTCCTTTCCCATGTTCCCACTTGGCTCTTCTTTACATTTATATATTAATAAATTTTTTTTTTTACATATTTCCTCGCTGGACTTCGGATTTCTTTGCTGAAGCTTTCTGTTTTTCACATTTCAATCTGCTCATACTAGCTCTTTGAAGCCTTTTTATCACTGCTGCTTTAAAATCTTTGTTGGATGATTCCAACACCTCTCTCATCTTCACATATGCATCCATTCTCTTTATATTCAGCCCGAGATCTTCTGGTTCTTGGTATGAGGAGTGATTTTTCCACTGAAACCTGGACCTTTTGTATTATGAGGTCCCTGATCTTATGTAAACCCTCCGTTTTAACTGACTTTCTCTGACGTGTCTTCCACAGGGGAAGGGGGCTGCCCTGTCACCACCAGGTGAGGTGTAAGTCCAGGTTCCTCCGCCGGCCTCTGTGGATACAGGTCCCCCTTGCTGCTGGGCCCCCACGTGTCTCCACTGACCGCTTGGGGAGGTGACGGTGAGATTCCTGACTGTCCGCTCCGCGTCCGACACCGCCCATTGGGTAAGGGAGGGGGCCTCATTCCTGCCAGGTGGGGACCAAGTCCTGGCCCCCCCTCGGCTCCTCTGACAGCACTGATGGGTTTTGGGGGCCACGTCCCAGCCTGGTGGGGTGCAGGTCTTGGCTCCTGGCTGGCTTCGGTTGAGGGGCTGGGGGACGTGTTTTCTGTGGTGTTTGGCTGGAGGAGGGCAGTTATTGTCCAGAAGTTTTCCGTCTGGCCAGGCTGCCCTTCCCGGGCCTCTGGCTGGAGGAGCAGCGATCGTGGGGCTTCTGGGGTCTGCAGCCGCTGGAGTTTCTGGGTTGCCGGCTTCTTCGGCCCACGTCTGGGGTGTGCGGGAGAGAAGGCGCAGGCCCTCCACCCTCAGCCCCGGGGCCCCTCGCTGGCCGGCCTTCTCTCCACCTTCCAGAGTCTCCTAGTTGTGCTCAGCGG
Organism: Tapirus indicus; assembly: GCA_031878705.1. Classification (NCBI taxonomy): domain Eukaryota; kingdom Metazoa; phylum Chordata; class Mammalia; order Perissodactyla; family Tapiridae; genus Tapirus; species Tapirus indicus. The sequence goes on along the minus strand of CM062923.1, from coordinate 1,215,991 downwards.
GAGGGTCAGAGACAGCACGTTTACTCCACCCTCCAATCAATTTGTTAAAAAAGCTTACTTGCTGAGTTAGTGGCCGCTACACGACACATTAACTTAATAAAATATTTAAAAATTGACTCTGTCGCCCCTGGGATTCCAGGTGGGCGTCGTCTGCGGCCCCGGGGCCGGTCTGCGGTTGGTTCTTCACTGGGGCCGGCGTGGGCCGGAGCGGCGGCGGGGGCGACCCCCGTCCCGCGAGCCCAGGGGCGGGGTCCCGGCGCCGCTCTCCTGCTCGGACCGCGGGGCCACCGCCGGGCCACAGCCGGAGGTCCCGCGCGCCCGCTCGCACGGCCGGGCTGGCCGTGGTGCGCGAGGGAGGACCGCACAGAGGACCGCGGCTGCAGCGAGCGGGAGGCCCGGCCCGGCGCGGGGCGCGCTCCGGGACAGCACCAGCCTTCCCCTGGTCTGTGGACACCACCGTGGAAGACAAATGTGCGGCAGAAAAATCCGGGCGGGAGAGACTAAAATAGCTTCTGACAGACAGCAGACTGTGAACTCAACCAGGCTGTGAGAAAAAACGGTATTAAATCGCACATTCAAGTGCATTTTCAAAGACGTTAAAATATTCACTCTGGTATTAAATAAACAAAAGGCACGGAAATTAGCCTTTTGAGTGTTGTAGGAACATGCACAAAGTGTTTAGATGAAGGGCTAGAATTAACAAAAGAGCTGAAGAAGTGATGTACGCGTTAACACGAGTAAGAAGGCAGAGCTGCTTGGACACACCAGGAGGACAGGACATCAGCCCGCGGGCGGAGGAGTCGCCGGGGAACAAGAAGCTCTCGCTCTGAGCGGACACTGCGGCTGCCGTAGAACCCGCAGTCACATCGCCCAGGTGAGATCTGGTGACACGCGTCCCTGGGTGCACACCCGCTGATGTCCAGGGGGTGCTGAGTGGCCCTCAGCTTGCTGAGGGATTTGACCTTTCATTTCCGTCTGGGCGTCGACCAGCCCCGGAGGCCACTGCTTTCTTCCGTCCACGACAGAATGGGCTGTAGAGCTCAGGAGGGACGAGAAGTGTCTGAGCAGACTCTGAAGGGGTTTCCCACAGCACGCAGAGCAGCTGTAGTCACAACGCAGTAATTCAAGGCACACGCTGGGTGTCAGGAACAGTGCCGAGGACTTCCCACTAAATTCTCTGGGACCTCAGGACCTAACAAGGCAGGCACTATTATCCTATTTCACAGTGGGAGGCGGAGTTCACCAAAGCACAGCGTGCCCCACAGCACAGATGACAGGCCGGTCCCCAGGTCCCAGCTCCTTACTGCTACACTCGCTGCTTCCGACGCCACAGAACATGAGCTTGTGCAGCCCTGAGCCTCCACATGCCGCCTGGGTTGGTCCTTGTGGGTTGGACTGTGTCCTCCACTAAGGCATGTTGAAGTCCCAACCTGGGTACCTGTGAATGTGGCCCTATTGGAAACAGGGTCTCTGCAGGTGTGCTCACTCTAAGATGAGGTCAAACGGGAGGAGGGTGGGCCCTGACCCAACAAGACTTGTGTCCTCCTGAGAAGACAGAGACACAGAGAGGAGAACACCATGTGACGACAGGGACAGAGACTGGATGACACAGCTGCAGCCCAAGGGACACCAAGGATTGCCCGGGACCCCCAGGAGCTGGAAGAGGCAGGATGCATCCTCCCCTGGAGCCTTCAGAGGGAGCGCGGCCCCAATGACACCTCAGTGTCAGACTTCTGGCCTCCAGAAACAAGAGAATAAACTTCTGTGGGTTTAAGCCACCCAGTTTGTGGTGTTTGTTAAGGCAGCCCAGGAAACTAACACAGTACTACTTTAGCAAGGTCAAGAAGAGTCCCTTGCACAAGTACTTCAAAGCGATCCAGGAAAGCATCAGTGTTGGACACTTCCATGTACCAGACTCTCTGGTTCCCTGGCGTGTGCCTCATTAGATGAAACTGTCTGGAGTGGGGCACAGAGATGAAGAGGAGTTGTGAGGGGCAAGTCAGAGGGAGAGAGACCAGAGGTGACGGGGTGGACAACCAGCCCTGCATGGTGGACCGGGGGCACCTATGGACGATTAGGGTAGATGGCCCCATAGTAACTTCCAGTAGTAGCTTTTGATTCTGCTTCTCTGCTTCAGAATGGGTGCTGCTTCAGCCTGGCTTCTCTTTACATTTTTATTATTTTAACTTAAAAATTTATCACAGAGTATATCATATATACTGACATCTTCAAATCCCTGCCCATTCCCCTTCAGGCTGCACCCCCTTGCATCCCCCTCCCTGGGCTATGACCCGTCATCTCTTCATCACTCTCATCCCCTTTACACTTTACAGCACACACAGAACCCTACACAAATATGCCTTAGTTTTACATGTTTCTGAAATTCACGTAAATGGAATGAAAATTGTGGCCCCCAACCCATACCCTCTTCAAGCAGTGTCTGAGTTCTGGGTAGCCATTCCTCATCAATACTCGGCAGTTTCACACGTGCTAATCTTGCCTATCTAGGAGATGTAAATGGTAGCTCACTGGGACATGAGCTTACATTTTCTGACGACTAACGACTAACGAGGTGAAGCTCCCCTCCCTTCCTTCCGTTCTCTGCTCTGATCCTGAGAGCTCCTGGCCACGTGCCTGCCTGCCGCCGAGTGTCTTCAGGGAGAGGCTGGATAGTCTCCTGCTGGAGCTCGCAGGGACAGCTCTCAGAGAACACATGGCCCCAGGGGTCTTCCATCTCTGAGATTTTGTTAGCCACGTGTGGGTGATGTGCTGTATAGCTGCAGCACACATTTAACATCGTAGAGGTGACAGAATGCCAAATACCACGAGGCAGAGTAATCGGTGCACCTGTTCCCTTGAACGTAAACAGTTTCATGACTTTATATTTTGCATTTCTCTTCAGGAAATGAGTACTGATTCTCCGTGAGAGCAAGCAGCAGCCTATTTCCTCCACTTGCATGCAAATGTGTTAGGAAGGGGGCACTGTTGCCTGGACATTGGCTCATGGATCCTTGAGTGATGGAACCATTTTCTGTTTTTTAAAGTAGAACAGCACACGCCAGAGCTCACTATGCTACTTCCCCTCAGGGAAAAATGGAAGAAAACAGAAGAAACTGTCTTGGATTCCTCCAGAGCTTCTACTGCTTCAGATTCTGCGATCCCCAGAACATGGTACTGGTATGACAGCCAGTGAGGACGTCACCCAGGAACCCTGTAAAGCCACATGCTCTGTCCTGCTGCTCGGGGAGCGTCCGATCATTTTCTGTGTCCTGTAACTAGGATGGACACAGAAAGGGCAAAAGTGGGCGTCTCTCCTTACTCCACAAACACAATTTACTGTGAGTACAGCAGACTCTTCTAGAAGCCAGGCTTTGTTGTTAATAGCGGAACTCCCTGAAGACCACGATTTTCTTAGAAATGTGATGTCTCCAAATCGTGAGCTCAGAAGCATGCGTTGTGCTGTGCCTCTCCTTGGAAGAGGGGTTCCCACAAATGGCAGTGCTCAGGGAAGGTCCTACCCAAAAAGTAGGAAAGTGGAAAAATACAAAATGCAGATGATTCAGGAAACTCTTGACTTTCTGTGAGACAGGAAACGCGGGTCCAGTGCAGGTGGGGCTGCGGTCACCCTCTCGTGCTGTAGTGGATGGTGAGCTCCTCTGTCCAGCTTTGCCAGCACAGGGAGGGAAGGTTTCTCTGATTTGTGAAGCATTTGTGAGAGGTGGCCTAGCAGAGTGGTCAGTGCCCAGGACCTGCTGCTTGGGTCCTCCCTGCACGCCTACGAGCAGGGTGACTCGGAGATGTTACCTAACTCTCCACCCCTCATTTTGTCACTTGAACAATGGGGTGACAATCGTCCCAATATGCATGGCAGTGATTGATACATGCATAGCTCTTATAACAGAGCCTGGGAGGTAATAAGTACCAGTGGGTTAGCAATTGCTTTCATGGTTATTCTATCAAATTCTGTCGTAAGTCAATCGAATATCAGCACAGTAGTAGGCAACGTTAAGAAGCACACAGTTTACTAAATAGAAGCTGAAGGTGAAGACATCTGCCTGCCTGCTGCAGTCCCCACAGGTGACTCTGCCTTCTGTAGCTGCCATTTCTATTTCAGCTGAAAGTTCCTCAAGTCAGGACATTTCTGGGCTTCGTTTTCCCACATGGCTACCTGATGCCTTTGGGGACTAGGGTTAGAACGGAGGATACGTAAGGCCCTGAAGTGGGCGACTTACTGGAGAGGACGCTGTCTATTAAGAGTCTGTCCCTGTATGTGCTTCTGCACCTCTGGGAAAAGCTATTCTGGGAAGATGATGCTACCCGAGTAGACGAGGAGGAGACGAGGGGGCCGCTGACTGTGCGCAGTCTCCATGCTGCCCGTGTCACACCGACGTAGTTAATACCCATCTGACGCGTGGGCCATTTTCATCCTCATTTGAGAGTTGAAAACACCAAGCCTCAGCATCGTGGTCGCAGGTCTTGAGCACACAGGAGGGCAGGAACCGGGGCCAGCAGGAGAGAGAGGCCTCCATCGTACCCCACGTGGCCTCCACCCTCAGATGCTCACTAAGCATCATTATCTCCTCAGCATTCCAGTTGGCGTTGAGGACGGACACGGGGTTCCATCCTCTGACCTCCAGTGAAAGAGAGGGAACAAAACACACCCTGGGTCAATTCCACTCCCCTCTGGAGCCGGGCCTAGAAAACGGGCTCATCTCATAGTTGTGTGCCTCTTCAGTGCCTGGGTCAGACACCTACAGTGTTATCCCAGCCAGCGTTTTCCTGGTATTGTAGGTTTGATTTCTACCTCCAGACTACCGGTATACAGTTTACAAAACAAGTGAGGGAATTCACTCCACACCCAAGGAATCAGACTTGTATTTCTTAAGACACTAAGATATTTTGTTCAGTGATCCCTACTGGAACTTCTCACCTTATTTTAATGTCCGATTCCTCAGATGACTGTTTATTGTTGATAGAAAGTACTTATATCCATATAGGCTTGAGGACCACTGCCTTGCTTAAAAGACTAATGACTAATCCATTTATGTTTAGAATTAGCAGACTTTGGGGTTCCTTATTGCATTTCTGATTGGAGATGTCTTCAATCTGAAATTCTTTTCTAAATATAGATCAAATCATCTGTTACTCTAGAAACTCACATGATTTCTCCTAAGGGAGCTTAAGTATCTCTACTTTGTGGATGAGGAAACTAAGGTTCTCTTATGAATTCATGCATCTGTCAACTATTTAGGTGCATAAATTATGCCATGTTTAGAGAAACTGGGTGAAATGCTCAGCCTCCCCCCCAGGCAGGGGCAGGACCGGGATCTGCATGGGCTCTGGCCCCAACATCTGGACTCACAGCTGTTCAGCACATCACCCTGTCTCCTCCAGGCAGAAGGACCACTGAAGACCTCAGACAAGGGTGACGTGGGGCCAGCGGCATTTGAAGAGGACGAGATTGGCTGTGGTGTGTAGAGGCTGTGACAGTGACTCAGCCTGAACAAACTGATGCCATCTGGACCCGGACCTCTGGATTTGCTTGCTTAGGGACATCTAGAATGTTCTTAGCCCACAAGTCTAGACAGGTGTGGCTGGGCTCCAGTTTGGGATCATTCAAGCAACAGAAGAGTCTGCTAGGCCATCCTTTTGAACTCCCCGGGTTAGTGAGCAGAAGGAAGCTGCCCTGTGGTGGCCTTGATACCACACAATATCTTTCCCTACAGATAAACTCCTTCAAGAGACCTGCCCATATGTTCAGACACAGACCAAGTCTTAATATATTTAAAAAGACTTAAGTCACAGAAATTATCTTTTCTGATCATATTGGAAAGAAACTAGAAATCAACAGGAGACGGAAAGCTGGGAAATCCACAAATATGTGGAAATGAAACAACACAATTTTATACAACAAATGTGTCAAAGAAGAAACCACAGGGAAATTAGGAATACCTTGAGACAAATGAAATGAAAACAGCACAGCAAACCATGGGCCCCGTGAGAGCAATGCTAAAGGGAAGCTTTCTGCTGTGAACACTTAGACTGATGTAAACTGCATTAAGTCCAAAAGGAGAAAGGTCTCAAATCAGGAACTTAACTTTACACCCTAAGGAACGAGAAAAAGAACAAACTTAAACCCAGAGCGAGCAGAAGGAAAGGAATACTGACAATAAAGAAGAGATAAAATAGAGAATAGAAAGACAAAGAGAAAATGGACTGAATTGTACACTTTAAAATGGTTAAAATGGTAAATTTTATGTTACGTATATTATGGAGAAGAAAAAAATAGGGCAGAAAGGAGAATCAACAGGCATCAGCTGCATGTATGTGTGACTGTGTGACCAGTAAGAACGGTGCCGAGAACGGTGCTGTCAGGAGGGAAGGGGGACCTGGTCTGCAGGGGAGAGTAGGACTCCAGGGGGCAGGGATGCCCCAGGCACCTGGAGACGTAGAACTCAGGTTCTGCCTTGATACGACGTAAAATCCATAAGCAGACTTACCTGCTTCCTTCAAAGTGGATTCCCCAAACCCTAGACACAGGCATTGCCCAATAAATATCTGTCGAGTGAGCAATGACAGCAAACACTTGTAGGGCCCTTACCATGTGCCAGGTGACGTCGTAAGCTTTACAAATTCCAAAACTACCCTAGGAGATTAATTCTCCTATTATCCCCATTTTACAGATCGGGAAACTGAGGCAAATACATGTTTGGGAACTTGCCCAGGGTCCTAGAGCTGTCAGGTGGAGAAGCCGGGACTCAACCCCGGCGTCTGCTCTGGAGCCCACGCTCATAGTTGCTGTGCCCTGAGAAATAAGGGGGGAAGGCTTATGGGTCGCTGGTCTCAAAGTCACAACCGTGAAGAAGCTTCTTTTCTTCTAGTAAAATGACCACAAAACCACGGACGGGAGACACTTCTTGCCAGTTTTCATGTGGAAATGCCACGCGGGCCTGTGTTCCCTGTGCGGGACAGCTGAGCCGTGGCCGAGGGGCGGAACACCAGGCTGTGGGTGGCTCTGCTCCCATGACCTGGGTCTTCAGATGAGAATTTAAGTGCTCTCTGTGGGGATGGTGCTATTTATAGTTTCCTCATTTAGTTTTGCAATCAAGAGTATTTCTCTGCTTAAATTTGCCACCCGTGCTGATTGCGTCGGCGGCTGGCACCACCACACACACCCAACGCGACACCGTAAGGGACACCTAGGATAGGGTCTGGATGTCGTGACTGCAGGTCAGTGTGAACAGTTTCCAGTTGCCCCATCAACAAGAGACGGGGTGGACGTATTTATAAACTCTGTCCAGTCAGAGCAACGCGGAGAGGTGAGGCGCTGAGGGGAAAGGGTGTGTTACCACTATTGCCAACAACCTCTCCTGTTGTTGGCTCAGAACCAACGTGCCCTCCATAAGCAGAGTTCCTCCCGCCTCGTGGACGTGCTGTTTCTCTTTCCACCCAGCAGCTTTACTCGGAAGAAGTTCAACTGCTAAAGTTCTCATAATTTTTAAATCTGTACAATGTTCCATAAATGTGGAGAATGCGACTCCTCGATTAGATGGGAGAACGGAGGGGACAAGATTGACCGGCCGTCACCCAACGTAGAGGCACATGGTAAGCTCAGACTCTCTCCTCTCCCAAACGCAGGCTCCTGTCAGCACGTGAGCTTCCTCAGCTTCCTCACAAGCTCCTCTGCTGACCAGACTCACTCGTCCAGTGGACTGTGGGCAGATCCACGGCGGAGCCCAGTGAGCAACCGTATTTGCAGGGAAAATGACCAAATCCTGTGAAAACCACTTACTCCTCTTTAGTGTATGTTTTAAACAATGACTGGATGTCCAGCACATGTGACATGTCAGGTAAAAGTCCCAGGCCTATTCTCACAGTGATTGTTCCATGGGCTATGGTAGAGAGAGTCCAACTCTTGTCCTGGAGATGGCCCGCCACGGGCCAGGCTGTGTCTTCCCTGTCAGGGCAGCAGGCCATTGTCTCCACTTACTGGAGGAAACGGGTTACTATTACCAGTCCCCAGGGAACCCGGGGCCGGGCTAAGGAAGAGCCCTGTGTGCATTTGGAGGTGTGGTCTCCAGTTTCATCAGGGCTCACCCCCTTTCACAAGCCCCTGGTCTGAAAGTCAGATGACACCATTGGGAAAAATGCACAACATACATGGTTCTTTTTTTTTTCCTATTTTAACCTTTTTTTTTTTGAGGAAAATTGGCCCTGCAATAACATCTGTTGCCAATCTTTCTCTTTTTCTTTTTTCTCCCCAAAGCCCCAGTACATAGTTGTGTATCATAGTTGTAGAGTTGTAGCTCTTCTATATGGGCGGCCGCCACCTCTGCATAGCTTGAAGAGCGGTGAGTAGGTCAGCACCCAGGATCCGAACTGGCGACCCCTGTGCCTCCAAAGTGAAACACACAAACTTAACCGCTACGCCAAGGGGCTGGCCCCTCTTTTTTTTTTTTTGGCAGGGAAAGATTCGCCCTGAGCTAACATCTGTTGCCAATCTTCCTCTTTTTTTCTCCCCAAAGCCCCAGTACATACTTGTATATTCTAGTTGTAAATCCTAGTTCTTATCATAGCATGGCAGCTGACAGACAAGTGGGGTGGTTCCGCACCCGGGAAGTAAACCCAGGCTGCCAAAGTGGAGCATGCCGAACCTTAACCATTAGGCCCTCAGGGCTGGCTAGACAACATACGTGGTTCTTTTAGGGAGAAACTAATGACAACAATAGCCACAAATAGGTAACTTGTCGAAACATTTTTTTCAGTGTAAACATAGGGGTTCCTAGAACCCAACAAACACACAGCGAATGTTTGGTACGTGTCTAACTTGCATGATTTACAGACAAAACCAAATATTTTAGTCACACACAGGAATGTCTATTTTATAAGACACAACAGGTACAGTGTTGGGTGACTTCACTCACAGTGGCTTTAGTTTTCTACTTGTTCTGTGAAAACATATTTTTTTTTTTTTGTGGGGAAGACCAGCCCTGAGCTAACGTCTGTTGCTAATCCTCCTCTTTCTGCTGAGGAAGACTGGCCCTGGGCTAACATCCGTTGCTAATCCTCCTCTTTTTGCTGAGGAAGACTGGCCCTGGGCTAACATCCGTGCCCATCTTCCTCCACTTTATATGGGACGCCGCCACGGCGTGGCTGACAGGCAGTTCGTCGGCGGGCGCCCGGGATCCGAACCCGCGAACCCCGGGCTGCCAAGCGCGAACTAAACTGCTGCGCCACCGGGCAGCCCCCTGAAAACATATTTTTAAGTGAAATTTTACAGGATAAACTCAGTTTAGTTCTGCCTTTCTCAAGAACACATAGCGTTCTTTTTTGGGGATCTATTCACAAACTCAAAAAGAAACTGGTTTGGAGTCTCATGGCAAAAGGAAATAGGCGGTGAGAAATGGATCCTATTTTTAGGTCATTTTGTTAATATTTTGGAGGCGCCTGATCTGTGATATGAGCTGTTGGAGACTTTGGGGTCACAGTAAAACCAAGGACGGGATCCCTGCCATCACTGAGCTCATGTTCCAGAGAAACATGTGCCCTCGAGGTTCTCAGACACGTTTCTGGGTCACGTGGGTTGTCCCCTTCCCATCGTCACGCGTCAGAACCAGAATGGGCTCAGGCCTGTAAAGAGGAAGCTCTGAAATGCGAACAATTAATAAAAGCTAATTTGGCTGTGCCCTTCCACGATGGCAATGCTAACTGAAGGATTGGATTAAGCCCTGAAATAATTAAGGAGCAGAAATAGAAACATTACAAGCACTGCTCTTAGTTCCCATTTAATTACATTAAGCTATAATGGTTTTTAGAGAAATGAAGTGCCAAGCTGTAGCCCAATCCGTACTCCAGTATCTTCCTGGAAAATATTCAGAGGAGCTCATTTGTACCCAAAACAGCACTAAGTAGCATTCCTCACAATTACACTTACGTCAGTGATTCACTCTGGAGACTTCCAAATATTTACCATGGAGACTGCTCAATTTAGCTTTAAAACAAAATTTCCACCAAGAGCATAGCGCCAATGGTCCAGCCACATTTCCTCATCAACAGCTCCGTCTGTATCCAAACGGCTGAGAAGACACCCTAGCTATTTAGCTATGTAATCCCCAAATAGTTATGGATGCCCGAGGTCACCTGAATCCACTAAGCGTTCCTCAGCAGTCAACCGCTCTGCACTGGCAGAATACAAAAACGACCAATGTCCCTGCCACCTGGTGGCTACGCTATGTTGCTGAGGAGAGCATATAAATAGGGCGTGGATGGACACAGACAAGAGCCACCTCCAGGCTTAGTTAGGGAGGGTCTGGCAGGCTGCAGCTCAGGGTGTATGATGAGCCCCAGTGGTCAAGGCCAGACAACGTGTTGGGGACAGTCTGTCAGGTCCCCGGAGAGCTTCGCAGACCCTGGTGGGGACTGACTCGAGCGGCAGCGCCGTCCACAGCCGCGTCGGTGCGCTGCAGGAACACAAGGACGCGGTCTCTGCCATTGACAAGTTGGTGTATGATCTGGGAAAGGACAAGAGACACACAGGAGCCGAGGACAGTGGCCCCATGTTGCACCACCAGGCCTAGAGTGGACGCAGCCAGCCGGCTCTGAGGGTCTGCGCACGAGAGACCAGGATGACTTAGAGGCCTGACCCTGCCCAATGGAGGGATGCGCTGGAAGACCCCGGATTCGGGGCGGCAGTGCGGGGGAGGGGCACACATCTGACCTCCTCCTGGAAGGAGGTGCCGTGGCTGCAGTCCTTGCGTGGCCTGGAGGGTCTGCTTTCCTCCTGTGCAGCGATTCTGTGGGCTGAGCTCAGAGGATTTGAAATCCGAGACCTGGTGCTCCAAAATTTTAGCTTAGCTACTAACCTCCGGTGGCCACTCCTGTCTTAATCTCTGTATTTTATGCCTCTTGATTATATTTTAAACTTAATTTAGAAAGTAGATGTGCAAGTGCTTGTAGTAAAGGGCATCTCTGTGAACAAAGGGAGTTCAATTTACTTTAATAAACAAAAAAATGGATAACACCAGGAAATGCTGGTATTCTATCCTGGCTCTGTCAACTGTATCAGCAATGGAGAAAAAAACACTTGTGAAGCAAGGACTAAGAAATGGCACGGAAGAGAAAGGTGCTTATCTCATACATGGGCTGGAGAGACCCCCATGGCAGACGTGCTGTAAAAGGAAAAGAATTATAGCGAGTTACGTGTGACAAGATTCTGCAGCTACAGAAGCTGGATTCTCTCATTTGGTAGAATTTGGGGGGATTATAATTAAAAAGCATTCAATACAGATGCCATCGCCCAGCTTGAAGCCTGGCATTCTAAATATACTAGATATATTTTTGACTTCAAAAGCATGCAGGAACACTTTCTGAGATCAACAATGTTCCAACTGAAAGAGTTAGGTGCGTTTATGAATAATAAATAAAATAATAAATTCCATTGGAAGATGCTAACTTCATCTGAGAGAGTCACAAGGCAATGACACATATAGTAATGTATACTATGAACTAGTAACAAATAAAAATGTGCTTGTTATGTTTGCACATACCTCAGAGGTACACGTAAACTACTTCCTTACAAGTATATATTTATATCACTGAAAAAGAGCACTACATGCTCATTTCTGGTGTATGGGAAGATCAACATTCATTATTATTTATTATAGTCACATCAATACATACAGTACGTACCAAATCCAACGACTAAGTTGGGTATACATTTAAAAATGCATCTATATTATATGAATATTTACTGTATTTTTGATAATTCAGGAACAGGCAGTCCCAAACAGGCTAGCAGCCAGAAGTTCATATGTAAGTCAGATTTTTAGAGTTTTGAAAATGTTTTCCCATAGAAATAATGTTAGAAATAGTACCCAAGTCTGAAGGATAAGCCATAAGGGCCATTCCCGTATCAAGAAGCCTGAAGTACCAAGTCGCCAGTACCGGGGGGCGCGACAGTGAATGGGGGGAGTGCAGTGGGCCACACAACGCGCCCGATAACACCCGTCTCTCTGGACCTTCCTCTGAAGGTGAAGTTCTCTTCTACCGGACTCGAGCGAAGGTTCAGCTAGGACTTAGAGCTTTGGGTCTCGGAACCAAATCACCATTTTTAACACTGTTTTCTAAGGTACGATTTGCATTTTAGTGCGTGCCAGGAGACTTGTGTTATGTGGAACACACTCACAGCAGCCAGGGTGGGCTGTCTGGTTTATAGCCAAACAAGCACACAGGAATTCTGGGGACTGTTCTGGGGTCCTGGAAAAGTTTCCTGCAGGGCACACTGCAGTGAGCCTCACACACACACACACACACACACACACACTGCAGTGAGCCTCACACACACATACACACACACACACACTGCAGTGAGCCTCACACACACACACACACACACACTGCAATGAGCCTTACACACACACACATACACACACACTGCAATGAGCCTTACACACACACATACACACACACATACACACACACACACTCTGCAATGAGCCACATACACACACACTGCAATGAGCCTTACACACACACACATACACACACACATACACACACACACACACAGACTCCAGACCTCTCCAGATCTGAGCTTCAGGACCCGGAGTCCGACACTGGGCAGAAACCCTGGCTCTGACGTTGTCTGACTGTGTGGCCTGGGAAGGTACCTTCCTGTGTCACCTGTAATGGGAGTCCATGAACCACCTCCCAGGGAAGCCGGCTGGTACTTAGACGAGAGGGAGCCCAGAAGGGCTGGAGCAGCTCCCGCTCACAGCCTGCGCCCTGACATTTCAGCTACTGTGATGATTGTGTGTGGACAGCTCCTGTGTGTTGTTAACCCACATAGTGTGTGTGCTCGTGTGTGTGTGTATGCACACACCTGCGTGTGGAGGATGAACAAAGGGGTAGGCCTAATCTTCAGTCTGCATTGCAAGCTCACGTCTGCAAATAATGAAAACCTGGATAAAAACCGGTAAATCAGTCCATGAGAGCAACGTTTAGAATATTTAAAATTGGAATGTACACTACAACATGTTTTTGCCTTCTAGTCAGGTTTACATTCCTGATTAGGGCCCAACCTCAATCAATATTTTAACACAATAGTTCTTCCCCAGGTCCAAAGTCTTCCTGAAACTACTCGCTTTCCTTCTCTGCAAAGCCAGGAGGCAAACCTACTGAGTGCACAGTGGTTTCCTGTTTATGAAGCTGAACCTGGGCGTGCGCTCTCTTCCGCGCTGATACCCACCTCGCCTGCTTGTCCAGGTGAGGGCCGGCGGAGTCAAACTTAAAACCCAACGACTACGCACTCTTACTCCTCAGAAAATACAACACACATGGGACGGGCACTGTGGTTGGCAGAGCGACGTCCACGTCCTAATCCCAGGATTCATGAATATGTTTCTTTATTTGACAAAAGGGATTTTGCAGATGTGATTAAGTTAAGGACCTTGAGGTGGGGAGATGATCCTGGCCCTCCTAATCAAATTCTGTGAGTCCTTAAAGGTACTTTGTCCCACTCGGTCAGAGAGATGTGATGATGGGAGAGGGTGACAGGGATGGCACTGCTGGCTCTGAGGATGGAGGAAGGTCCAGAGCCGAGACATGTGGGCCCCTTGTGAGCTGGGAACGCATTCCCCTGGGGCCTCCAGAAGGGGGTAGCTCTGCCAACAATCCCATTTTAGCCCAGGAGACCCACGTCGGACTTCCAACCCACAGGACCATAGGATAATGAACATGTGTCATTTAATGCGTTACGTTTGTGGCACTTGGTTATGACAGGAGATGGAGGACCAGTGCAGACACTCCAGATGTTTGGCTCGATTTGACTTTATGCTGCTGGCATTAAATTTTGCTGTGACTTGTAGCAAATTCACTGCCTTCTTCCACTCTCAAGGTTGGCTGAAAACAAACTGTTTTCTCAGTCTAGTCCTGGAACAAACATTTTTTTCCTTTGCATTTCATTCCTGCCTCTTCCAAATAGTTTCAGAGCAGCTATTTACATGGGTAGCTGTGATCACAACTCAAGTCGTGCACTCCTGTGTGCAAACTTCAGGACAGCACACCTTCTACAGATGGGTATTCACATCCCCCGTGTTACTCTGCCTCCCAGACAGGGAGAGCCCTGCTGACTTCACCCTCTCCTGCACTCACTGTTCCAGCACCCGTCGGTGTTCATCCTGCTCAGCGATATGACACTGGGCTAGGAGACAAGCGAACTGAACAAAAGCCACTCACAGATGTTAAAGGTCAACATACCCTTCCTGTCAAGGTCAGCCGTGTTGGTGTGTCAGAGCAAATGTCAAGAGTGAGCATCCAAGCATGTGTTAGGAGGGTGCAACTGTTGCCAGGGAGCATCCATGCATGTGTCAGGAGGGTGTAACCATTACTAGGGAGCATCCATGTGCATGTCAGGAGGGTGTCACTGTTACTAGGTAGCATCCATGTGTGTGTCAGGAGGGTGTAACCATTACTAGGGAGGATCCATGTGTGTGTGAGGAGGGTGTAACTGTTACTAGGGAGAATCCATGCATGTGTCAGGAGGGTGTAACCTTTGTTAGGGAGCATCCATGCGTGTGTCAGGAGGGTGTCACTGTCACTAGGGAGCATCCATGCATGTGTCAGGAGGGTGTAACCGTTACTAGGTAGCATCCATGTGTGTGTCAGGAGGTTGTCACTGTTACTAGGGAGCATCCATGTGTGTGTCAGGAGGGTGTCACTGTCACTAGGGAGCATCCATGTGCACATCAGGAGGGTGTCACTGTTACTAGGGAGCATCCATGTGTGTGTCAGGAGGGTGTAAATGTTGTTACGGGGCATCCATGTGTGTGTAACTGTTACTGGGAGCATCTGAATTTGAATACACAAAGTGACAATCAGACTGGACAGAGTTTATATAAATGCCCCAACAAACTGAGTAGAAACCAAATGCTCATATTAGAATAATAAGCATCAGGTAGATGTTTTTAGAAAGTGTATAAATGAATGTATCAAATAGCTTTAATTATGAAGCCATCTGTGAATTTACTGAAATTCATAATTCGGTGGCTAAGAATATACTACAGAGAGTGTTCAAGCAAATGGTAACAGTGTAAAGGAAAAGCTCGTTTTAACATGAATTCAGATGAGGCTCTAAAATGGTGATGGGTCTCAAGTGACCACCCCTGGAGCTTCTTTTAAGGAGGGATGCAAAGATGCTCCTTGAGAGGAATAAAGGGGTCCCACCAGAGACCAATCACCCCACAGGTCATTAGTGGAAGTGTGTGTATTTAAGGAAAATAACACATTTAAACGGAATCAACAGAAGCCACCAATTATATTGATGGTTTTAACTTAAACCTGGTTGCAAAACCACACCTGAAAACCACCAGGTAAATTAGAATCGCAATAAGCTTCCTGTACATAATGAAAACAATCTAAAACTTAATTACGTAATTAAACTGGTGCTTCTGGTAACAAACTGATAATTATCTTTTAATGACCTCATAAATCTAGTCTCATCTAAGTGCTATTTAATATTTCACTTGAATTTCTCTTAGGACCTTTTGGTTTATTCTTTTCCAGGAGAAACAATAAAATGTATTTGAAGTATTACAGGTGGTACTGCAAAACCTCTCAACATTAGTGGTTTTTTTAAAATAACTCAAGCCTGAGATTCTTAAAGATTTATCTGGAAAATTAATTTAAGCATAAAGTAAATTATGTTTTGCATATTTCAATGTCAAGCACTTTACAAACAGCAATTAATTAAATTTCATAACACCATTTGAAGAGATAAAATAAAGATTATGTTAGAGATAAGTGAACCAATAATTAGGAAGGTTAAGTGACTTATTCAAGGTTACTTCTCAGTCTCTTACAAACAAAAAAATTAAAAATTCAACAAATCTCTCTCTGTGTACACACACACACACACTTTTGTCTGGTTATGGTTTAGTGCAAATTTTTGCCTCCAAAATTTTACATTATCTGTGATGCCCAGAAAGTAACACCCCTGAAAAGCTGCATTACTGCGGCCAGGACAGGAGGAAGGGGAGTCCTGGACGAGGCCAGGGGCCCTGGCTGACCAGCTGTTGCAGGAAGCACCTTCCTGGACCAGTTTCCTCGTCTGAAAATGTCTAAAAAAGTGCGGAGCTCCTCAGAGACACACACAGATGAAGAGAATGAACGTGAAACATTAGAAGCCACACCTGGAGACTCGAGCTAACTGCCCCCCCGCCCCCCCAGCAGCCCAGACATCAAACCAAGTCTTATGCATCATGCTGACATAAGACTCTTCAATCCTTATGCGGGTTTTGTTTGCTCTTGTTTTTGACAAAATCCTAACAAGCACTGGATTTTGTTTTCTTGGCTACGGGATTCTAGAAATGGCATCTAATAAGGAAAAAGAGATCTACAGAGGTGGAAGAACTGATTCTCTTAGAAGGTGTGAGGAGAATCTGAAAAAGAAGCTCAAGCAGGGGGGCGTTTTGGGTTGGGGCCGACCTGCCTCCCCAGCACCTCCCGGTGCCCAGCACAGTACACGGGAAGGGAAGTGGTACGACTGATTACTGTGCTGACGTGCCACAAAATGAGGCTATTTGAATACTCTGATTAAGCAGGTGAAGTGCTATGACATTTTGAAATTTATCCCCCAAAAGTAGTTCCAGTTCTGTTGGAATGAAAGAGGTATCTCCTAGTTGTTTCAAAAATTTGCTGATTGTTGACATGTGAAAAGTGAAAATGTTCTAGTTTTAACAATATCATTTGTGAATTAAATCCATGTCACTGAGCGTCACAGAGAATGTTACTAATTGGAAAACCACAATAGCAGCATTTTCACCCCCTTTCCAACTGAGCTGTCCTAAAACGGGGACTCTTGGCGTGGTCAGGCAGTGTCCAGCCCGATCTCCTGTGAGCTGGGCTTGGGTCTGTGCCCCTGCCTTCCCTGAGAACAGCACCGGCCCTTTCCTCCCGCACTGACAGCCCTGCCCTGGCTGCAGAGACACACCTGCTGGCGCTGAACTTGAGCATCATCAGCTGTCCCTTTCCTGCATCACCTGTAAAGGCTTGGCTCAACCACTGAGCCCAGTGAGCTGGTGTCCAACAGACGGGGGGGACCCACCTGCCAGGCATGTAGGCACTCCTGCACAGGTGACACATATAAAGGTGGAACTAGAAAGCTTTTAGAAGAAAACTTAGGACAGAATCTTCCTGACTTAGAGTGAACAGTGAGTTCTTAGACCTGACTCCAAGAACACAATCCATAAAAGAAGAAATCGGTAAATTGGACCTCAGCAACGTTAAAACTTTTCTCTGTGAATCATACAGAATGTACTCTTTCTTCCTTATTTTGAGAGACTTCCATGTTGTTGCGTGTCCCAATAGTTCATCCTTATGGATGAAGAGCATTCCATTGTACAGATACACAACAACTTTTCAATTGATCACAAGTTGGGTTGTTTGATCACATTTGGGTTGTTTTTAGGTTCTGGATGCCATAAACAAAGCCACTAGGAGTGTTCTTGTGCAGAAGCAGGCAAGGAGTGGAATGTCTGGATCTTGTGGTGGGGGGTGTATGTTTAAGAAACTGCCAACCTGGCTGTGCCATTTTACACCCCCACAGTGTGTGCAAGCTCCAGTCCCTCTGCATCCTCACCTACACGTGGCACGGTCGGTCTTTTCAATCTTGGTCATTCCAACAGGTGTGGGTGGTATTTCACTCTTTCAATTTGTACTTCCCTAATGTCTAATGATTTGGAGCATCTTTTCACATGCTTATTTCTCACCTACATATTTTCTTTCATGAAGTGTTTATTCAGTTCTTTTGCCCAGTATTTTTGTTCTTTTTTTCCTTATTATGGAGCTTTGCGATCTCTTTCTATATTATAGATACAAGTCCTTTATCAGATCTATGCCTTGAAAATATTTCCTCCGTCTTTGGCATCTTTTTTCACATTTCTTAACAGCTGTCTTTCAAACAATAGAAGTTACTTATTTGGGTGAAGTCCAGATTACATTTTTTTCTTTTATATGGACTGTGCCTATGGTTTGGTGTCTGAAAAATCTTTGCATAACTAAACGTCACGAAGACTTTACCTTATATTTTCTTCTGCAAGTTTTACAGTTTTGCATTTATTTTTATGTCTGTGACCCATTTGGGTTAATATTTACATATGGTGTGAGGTATGCATTGAGGTAGTTTTTTTTGCATAAATATCCAATTATTCCAGTGTGACTTGTTTGGGAGATTACCCATTCTCCACTGACTGGCCTTTGCATGCTTGTCAAACACCAGTGGGCTCTATGTACATAGACCTGTTTCTGGATTCTTTATTCTGTCCCTGAATCTGTTTGTCTATCTTCATGCCATCAGCACACTGTCATGATTTACAATTATGTTTGAAATCAGGTCACATTAGTCATTCAATTTTGTTCTTCCTTCTCAAAGTTATTTAGGATGTATTAGGTCCGTAGGAATTGTAGAATCATCTTGTCAATTTCCACGTACAGGCCTGCTGGGATTTTGGTTGGGACTGTCTTGAATCTACAGATCAATTGGAGCATCACTGACATTTTAACACTACTGTGTCTTCTGACCCTTGAACAAGGTCTAGCTTGCCATTTATTTAGGTTTTCTTTAATTTCTCTCAATCAATGTTTTGCAGTTTTCTGTTACAAGTCTTTCACATTTTTTTCAGATTTATCCAAATTATTTCATAATTTTGATGCTGTTATATTGTTTCAATTTTTCGTCCTTGTATCAAGAAATAAAATTGATTTTTTATATTGACCTTGTATCTTGAACCTGATGAACCCCTTTTTCTTGTAGATTCCATCTGATTCTCTGTTAGACCATCATGAAATATGTGGATAAAGATAGTTGTACTTTTTTCTTTCCAGTCTGGATGTCTTTTATTACTTTTTCTTGACTGACTGCACTGGTCAGAACCTTTGATGCAATATTAACACACGTGGTGAGAGTGGACACCCTTTCCCTGTTCCCCAGTCTTGGGGGAGCACTTGGTCTTCACCACTAAGTACGACGTTAGCTGCAGGCGCTTCTGAAAATGTCTTTTTATCAGGTTAAGGATGTTTTCTTCATTCCCACTTTACTGAGGTTTTTAAAAAATTTTTTATCATATAATATTGGATTTTGTCAAATATTTTTGTGGGTCTATTGAAATTATCGTACGTTTTTTCTCTTTTAAATTGTTAGCCTGATAGATTAAATTGATTGATTTCAAATGTAAACCAATCATATTTTCCTGGGATAACTTTACTTGGCATGATATATTCTTATAGAAAAAATTTACCAGATTTTATCTGGTAAAATTCTGTTTAGAATATTTATCTATGTTCATAAAGGATAATGATCTATAGTTTCCTTTTTTTTTTTTTTGGTATATCTTTGGGCAATTCTGGCATCAGGGTAATGACGGCCTCACAGGAGTTTGAAAGCTTTGCCTCCACTTTGAATTTTCTGGATTAGTTAACATGGAATTTTTTTTTTCTTTAAATATTTGGTACAGTTCACCAATGACTCTATCTGGCACTGGAGTTTCCTTTGTGGAAAGGTCTTTAAGCATAAATTCATTTTTAAAAATAAATATAGTGCTATTCAGGTTATTTCTTCTTTGATGAGCTTTGGTAGTTTGTGTCTTATGAGGAATTTGCCCATTTCATTTAAGTTGTCAAATTTAGTGTCAGCTTTAAAAAGTTTTTCATAATATTCACTTATTGTCCTTTTCAGTATCTATAGAATTAGTAGTGATATCACTTTTCTCGTTCTTAACGTTGAAAACTTGTATCTTCTCTATTTCTTCTTGATCAGTCTAACAAGGCTTTCATTATTTTTTTTGGCCTTAGAGAATCAATTTTTAGTTTCATTGATTTTCTCTATTGTTTTCTGGTATTCTAGTTCATTGACTTCTATGCTGATTCACCTTATTTTATTTTTTCTCTTTACTTTGGGTCGCCTTTGCCGTTCTTTTCCTAGTTTATTAAGAGGTTAACTCTCTGCCTTAGTAGTTGCTCAGGGTCAGCCTGCGCCGTGGAGCTAACAAAGGAGGCGCTGAGATGAGATAATACTCTTATCTCTCTTAGGATCCCGTCAAAACAGACACAGGAGAGCGGGGGTGTGAGTAATCTCTGCAGATTCTTTATGAGCAACAGGGAGAGACTATCAGAGAGGTTTTCTGTGACTTGGAAACGGGTAGATGAGATGACTGGGTGCTCTGTGAGGGCAGTCCTGGTGCTGATTTTACACTGACGGTGAATTTAAACTCTACAGAGGCAAAAGTTAACGTGTGTTATTTTTGTCTGGTAGACATGCACGTTATTTCTGTCTGGTGGGACAGATAACCTCAAAGGCCACAGTTTATGAGCCTGTTGGACTTTACTGAGTGAGTTTTCTGTCTACCCAGCATCCGCTACCGTCTGGATGATCTTTGTTAAGCTGTCTACATACAATGAGTCTCAAGGGTTCCTGGGATGGTTTAATCACTTCCCTCATTAATAAATGAGTTAAATAAAATCAAATCTTTGAATGCATGTTCATTTTACATTTTCTTGAGAGTCATGATCTTACCTTTTTAAATTCTTTTCATTTCCGATAGCAGTCCTTGCTCCAGGTGAAGAACTAACAAATAGGAGCCACCTTCGTCCATCCATTCCCCAGTGTTCTGTGGAGGGCAGACAAGCTTGCTGCTACATGACCTGGTCTAACTGAGCAGAGCACTAGTCCGGGCCTAACGACCAGCTCAGTCGACCCACTTACTGGTTACGCCCTGAGCCTCAGCTTACCTAGAAATGCGGGTCAAAATACCACGCTGACTACAGCACAGAGTAGCGGGCAACTAGGGTATCTGGAACCAAAACACTTATCTTCAGGGCCTGCCTCCACACTCTGGGACAGTATGACCCTGTGCTGACCTGAGGGTCTCTGGGCCCCGGGACTTCCTGTGGCAGAGGGTTCCCCTCAGTTCTCAGCTCCCACCCAGCGGGGCTGTCAGCATGAGTGGAGAAGGCAGGGTGGTGCACGTGCTTGCTAATCGTAATGGATCCACTCATGGTTACCGGATGGAAATAAGATTTGCTGAAGTTAAAATGCTGACAAATAAAGGCTGTGACTTAGAGGTGACATATGACATGATAACAGCGTGAGATCTTGTAATTGCCTCGCCCCACTCCAAATATTTGCCTCAGAAAACTAGATTTATAGGTTCTTTCCTTCCTTTTTATTCTTTCTTCAGTACAGTTTACAAGACATTCTAAAAAGTACCTGAAATAATTCATTTGCATCTTCAAATATGGAAATGCTTTTTAATTATTCAAACGCTCCTTATCCGCTCAGGGAGGCAGTGAAGCAAAAACGGATTAGTGTCAGGAGACAGAAAAAGTCTGAGTTGAAAAAGTATTCCACTTTGAATCCAAGAGAAACATTCATGAACAGACACACGGACCCACGACTTTCAGGCCCTGCTGGAACATGGATACGGGAGAAAAACAGGAGAATTGCCCCCATTCCAGGAGAGTCTAATGGAGTCTCATCACCTGGTTCCCTCGGAATACCCGGCACGGACCCGAGACCCTGAACGGGAGGGGCCCCAGACACGAACCGTGGCAGCAACCTGCTGTCAGAACCAACCTTCCACGTGTGCATGTGTGACACGCCAACAGGAGCTGAGACAACCTGCGTCCCAATCTCTTGTTTCTTGTCAGAAAATCCACACACACGATAGCGATACACAAAAAGCCCAACTGTAAGATGATTTAAAGCACCTGTGTAAATAGAGCCCTTGACTACAATAACTGTTACCATTAAGTTACAGGGTGGTGGGGATGGTGGAGTGGAAGGCAGGGGTGCGGTCAGTGGAGAGAGGCCAAGACGGGAGTAGGGAATACTGGCTCTAGTCTTCTTGCTGTGTCTAACCAGCTATGTGATCTTGGAAAACCCCCTCAGTCCTCCGGGTTTCAGAGGGTCTGCTGTCGGTGTGCGGAGAAGCATGGAGAGCCAGTCTGCAGACAGGTGGAGGAGGACAAACCAGCACGCAGAGAAAGACGCCCACGGTCGGCTGTCTGACATACTATGGTCAAGGGCTCGGTGCACATGTGCTCGTGGATTATTACTGAGCACCTACCTCGTGCCAGGCTCTGGGTGGGTGCTAACAGTACAAAAATGGACGGACACAGAGCTTGTCTTCAGGAGACCAACAGTTGAATGGAGAAGACAGACACGAAACTGGATGCGCTCAGAGGAAGGGTGTCCTTCAGCGTGGGTGGGCGTGGGAGACCAGGGAGATGCTGAGTGATCATGGGCGGGCAGGCGTGACCTGGGCAGGGGTCTGCAGACTGGATGGCACAGAAAGCAGATTGATGGGAACAGTGGTGAGCTGGGCACGACATCTGAAACAGGAGAGGAGGGGAGGCTGACAGGAGCTAGCCTAGGCCACTGCCCTTCCCTCAGTGTATTAGAAGAAGCCTCTAAAAACATTTAATTTGTGCTGCATTTAATTTTTCCTTCAAAATTGTAGACCTATTATTCATATTCCTGTTTCCATTTTGAAATCCTTCAAATGAGGAGAGTGCTGATTCAATAAATAAATACACTTAATATTACCATAAAATTCAGCTTTCTCCTTTGCAGGACTATTTCTGCAGACTACATTTCTGAAGAAATTTCCTTGTGTTTGCATGTGTTATATAGACAACTTGGTTGCCAACATCCTAAGCAATCTGTTCTCATATTAGAGGATGTCTAGTGCAGCCTTCCGTGCAGCATTTTCATCTGCAAAGTCCCTCACAAGTAAGGCCTCTTGAATGCCTCTGATAATGGGGCACTCACTACTCTCCAGACCAGTCCATCCTACTTTTAAATAGCCCTGGTGGTCAGAAAATCCTGGCTTTTTCCCCCTCATATTCTGTTTTCAGGCTCACCTTCGCTCTCTGGAGCAACACAGAGGTGCCTGTGTTGAATGAGGGAAGAGGAGAAGGAGTCCTGAATCCTCATGCTCTCACTCACTCTGACTTCCAAAAGTCTTCTCTGCTTTGAGAGCTGAGAGAACCTGAGGTCTGAGGGCATCTTGGCTCGAAGAGACACTTTAACTCTTTCCTCCTGGTTGTACCGTTTCTATCCAAGAGGAGCTTCAGCACCACAAGGCGAGTCAGGAATGTTCCGAGAGAAGCTGAGATCTCGGTCAGCCATCCCCCTAGCTCCTCAGGCACGTCACCCTGTACGTGTGAAGGACAAACGTCCCAATACATCTCCCTGACGCAGCGTGGAGTCGGATGGTCTCTACACCTTCCCCATCCCCAGGTGATGGCCTGGGTGGATAATTCACAGGCGCAGTTGAAATCGGAGCGATCTCTCACTAGGATGATGATGATCTCTGGGAACAAGTGAGTCTTGACCGTGGTGCATCTTCACAGATAATGGGGCCACTCCGTCTACATAACGGGCCGCTACGTAGGTTTTATTTCATTTCTATTTTATATTGGTGCAAATAGCCATCAATTTAAAATGTGACATAATAATCACATTGTCACTGGTATGGCAATTCCTCTGGACATATTTTATCAATCAACCCTAATACTTGGTAATAATTAGATAAAATGCTTGAGGTTTGGTAGATGTGGGCACATCATTGTTTCATTCTCCAGCTGACACTTTTATTCCTAGTATGTTATGAGATCGGGTTTTAAAAGCATTGGGCACCTTTCTTGATCAGACACAAGGACGATGATTTCAATATATTTAAAAACAGTTGATTACCTTCCTGAGCCACGATGCTCAGGGCTTAGGGCTGTCTCAGGAGTATGGGAGGCTGAGATTCCTCTCTAGACACTTAAAAATTAAAAATAAATATTGACGAGACATGAGTAGTTCTTGTGATTAATTGACTCTATTTTCCCCTCAGAAAAGAGGGATCTGAGGAAAGCACACCAGGTACTAATGAAACTCAGAACAAAGAAGTTGAAAAATCGCCCCGAGAGCAAAAACTTGGAGGTGTGCTTTGCTAACTGCACCTCTGTGGACTCGGCACGATCAACTGTTGCTGAAAACTAACCAGGTCTTCAGTCCCTCCGTAGTGAGGTGTCTTTCCCAGGGAGTCAAGGCCCAGACATCAAGATTCGGCCTCAGGAGGACAAACGCAGGCTGGTGGGAAGGTGCCAACCAGGAAGGCCACAGACTCCCTCTCCCCGCCACCTAAAACCCCAGCACACGCTCCCTCCCCCTCCTAAAACCCCTGCACACTCTCCCCCTCCCCCTCCTAAAACCCCAGCACATGCCCCCTCCCATACCTAAAACCCCAGCACACACTCCCCTCCCCCTCCTAAAACCCCAGCACACTCTCTCTCCCCCTCCTAAAACCCCAGCACACGCTCCCTCCCCCTCCTAAAACCCCTGCACACTCTCTCCCCCTCCTAAAACCCCAGCACATGCCCCCTCCCATACCTAAAACCCCAGCACACACTCCCCTCCCCCTCCTAAAACCCCAGCACACTCTCTCTCCCCCTCCTAAAATCCCAGCACACGCTCCCCTCCCCCCTCCCTAAAACCCCAGCACACGCTCCCCTCCCCCTCCTAAAACCCCAGCACACGCTCCCCTCCCCCTCCTAAAACCCCAGCACATGCCCCCTCCCATACCTAAAACCACAGCACACTCTCCCCCTCCCCCTCCTAAAACCCCCACACACTCTCTCTCCCCCTCCTAAAACCCCTGCACACTCTCCCCCTCCCCCTCCTAAAACCCCAGCACATGCCCCCTCCCATACCTAAAACCCCAGCACACGCTCCCCTCCCCCTCCTAAAACCCCAGCACACGCTCCCCTCCCCCTCCCTAAAACCCCAGCACACACCCCCTCCCCCTCCTAAAACCCCTGCACACTCTCCCCCTCCCCCTCCTAAAACCCAGCACACTCTCTCTCTCCCCCTCCTAAAACCCCAGCACACTCTCTCTCTCCCTCTCCTAAAACCCCAGCACATGCCCCCTCCCATACCTAAAACCCCAGCACACGCTCCCTCCCTCTCCTAAAACCCCCGCACACTCTCTCTCCCCCTCCTAAAACCCCAGCACACGCTCCCCTCCCCCTCCTAAAACCCCTGCACACTCTCCCCCTCCCCCTCCTAAAACCCCCCCACACTCTCTCTCCCCCTCCTAAAACCCCAGCACACGCTCCCCTCCCCCTCCTAAAACCCCAGCACATGCCCCCCTCCCCCTCCTAAAACCCCTGCACACTCTCCCCCTCCCCCTCCTAAAACCCCCACACACTCTCTCTCCCCCTCCTAAAACCCCAGCACACGCTCCCCTCCCCCTCCTAAAACCCCTGCACACTCTCCCCTCCCCCTCCTAAAACCCCCACACACTCTCTCTCCCCCTCCTAAAACCCCAGCACATGCCCCCCTCCCCCTCCTAAAACCCCTGCACACTCTCCCCCTCCCCCTCCTAAAACCCTAGCACATGCCCCCTCCCATACCTAAAACCCCAGCACACGCTCCCCCTCCTAAAACCCCAGCACATGCCCCCCTCCCCCTCCTAAAACCCCTGCACACTCTCCCCCTCCCCCTCCTAAAACCCCCACACACTCTCTCTCCCCCTCCTAAAACCCCAGCACACGCTCCCCTCCCCCTCCTAAAACCCCCACACACTCTCTCTCCCCCTCCTAAAACCCCAGCACACGCTCCCCCTCCCCCTCCTAAAACCCCAGCACACGCTCCCCTCCCCCTCCTAGAACCCCAGCACATGCTCCCCTCCCCCCTCCCTAAAACCCCTGCACACTCTCCCCCTCCCCCTCCTAAAACCCCAGCACACACTCCCCTTCCCCTCCTAAAACCCCAGCACACACTCTCTCCCCCTCCTAAAACCCCAGCACACTCTCTCTCCCCCTTCTAAAACCCCAGCACACGCTCCCCTCCCCCCTCCCTAAAACCCCAGCACACGCTCCC
The DNA here is from genome assembly GCA_031878705.1 of Tapirus indicus. NCBI lineage: Eukaryota > Metazoa > Chordata > Mammalia > Perissodactyla > Tapiridae > Tapirus > Tapirus indicus. The sequence goes on along the minus strand of CM062923.1, from coordinate 1,190,067 downwards.
CTCCCCCTCCTAAAACCCCCGCACACTCTCCCCTCCCCCTCCTAGAACCCCAGCACACACTCCCCCTCCCCTCCTAGAACCCCAGCACACGCTCCCCCTCCCCCTCCTAAAACGCCAGCACATACTCCCCTCCCCCTCCTAAAACCCTGGCACATGCTCCCCCTCCCCTACCTAAAACCCCAGACAAAAACCCCTACCTTTTTCCCTTTGAGGAAATGGATGTGAGTTCTAACTCCCATCTCCTCATCTGGCTGCCTTTTGATAATAAACCTCTTTCCTTGCCACAAGCCTGGCGTTTCCAGTTTCTGGCCCTCCTGTGGGGTGGGTAAAGGAAACTGTGTTTGGTTCAGTAAGAAGAAGGTTCTGCTGGTTTTGTGTCAAGCAGGTACTCACTGAGGATGCCCCTGACAATGTCTCACACCAGGATCCCTCAGCCCTGGATGCACCCTGAAACCAACTGGGGCTTTTACAAAACATGCCAGTGCCTGGGCCCATCCAAAACCCCTGGAGGTGGGTTCTGGGCACCAAGATTTTAAAAAATATTGACTCAAATGTGGAGCCAAGTGCGGGAACTGCTGCTTCCCGTGAGGTTCTTCCGACCCTCCGTGCTGAGTGCCCTCCTCACCACCGCGGTCACCGGGCTACATGTCTGCCCATTTCCTCAGTAAGACATTGGCGTTCACTGGGGTGTAGACAGAATACGCATCCTTCCATTCATTCACCCAGCACCCATTTTTAAAGTTTCCTCCTAAGGTTCTGAAAAGTGAAACCACAGGAATAATTGATAAGGACAGGAGAAGTCTCTGTGACCCCCAAGGGAATCGGAGACACAGACTCTGCTTCTGCCATTGGACCCTCGGTGACAAATGTTTCAGTAGTCGATGGGGAATACTCTAACTCTCTAGTCGTTCAGGGCTTCTCCTCACTGATCTTCGTTCAGGCACTACAGAGAGCACTGTGTCTGCCAGGTCCAGTCCACCCCACGTTTTCCTTTCTCACTGAACTCTAACTTTTTACTGCATCCATCCCTCTTCACTTTAGAAGAAGCTGACTTCATCCCAATCCCAAAGCTGACGTTGGTCTGCAGAAGCCTATCAGGAGATGGCGTTCCCTTGACAAGAAGTTTGGACTCATGGGTTCATGACCTAAGCTGGCGAAATCAGACCGAAGGGATTCCACTGCTGGAGGAGACGCGCCCCCTCACTGAACATTAACAAGAAAGTCTGTTGCATCTGCTGCTTCTGGCCGACACCCCACAACCAGGAGGGGAGAATTCTAAGGAAAAACCTAAATCTTGAAGCCCAGCAGGGTGGAGATAACACAGAGCTGCTGCGCCTGCAGGAAACCCTATGTAAAGATGACAACAGTCGTCATTGTTGAGGGGGCAGAGTCGAGAGACTGCTGTCATTTGTAGCCAAAGGCAGCCTATGCAGCTCAGGTATTTTACACGGGGTGTTGCTATCATGAAAGAAATCTTTTTTTTTTCTTTTAAATTCTAATAGGATATCACTGGTATAAATAAAAAATCAGATGACTTGAGAAGTAAAAACGTACAAAATTTTGCACATTGCAGAGTAACATGAATGATGAATAAATTTTTAATAAGAAAGGAAAAGAACTGCTGAGATATGTGTAAAAATCGTTTGAGGAATACACAACGTAATAGCTGCATTTGTCCCTGAGCTTGGAAGACAGTGATGGAGGAGTGAAGTCGTAAACATGCTTCTATTCAGTTTGCGTATGCATGACGTTTGAATTCCAGACTATTTATGATATTTGCGATATGGACATTATTTAAAACATGATCAAATTATTGTTGTTGAGAAAGAGATGGTCAAGTGACAAGCTCACAGCTACTACCCTGCTGATTTAGAATTTTCCTGTAAAATGTGTTGACCCGTGTCAGATGCATTGAGAAACTACTGTGAAGACGTGTCGTGTGAATCCAGAACTGGGGCAGAGTGTGGGGTTACCTTCAGAAATCCTCACAGAGAAGTGACGAATGGGCAGATGAGGCAGGAAGACCGTTGACCCATGGCCCCAACACTTAACAAAGTCACGTTAACCACATTCTAAACCTGTAAATCCTCTAGAGATTTAAAATTGGGAATCTTGGTCCTGAGACAAAACCAAAACAAGGAAATAGGGGGAAAAACCATTGAAATAAGAAAAACAGAGCTGGAGGGCAGAGTGAAGAAATGCAGGGCTGATCCGTGGAGGAGAGCGCTGTTTATGGTGCGTCTGGAGTTCGCCTGGGAGATTCAGGTCCTCTCGTGTTCTTTCTCGTTTTGTCTCAGGGGAGGCAGCATGTTTCAGTAGAAAGAACATGCCTTTCAGGGTAGAAATTCTTGAATAGGATCATATCATGTGGTTGACCCCTAGGGAACCATGGAGAGGTCACTCAGCCCTTCTGAACTCGAGTTTTCTTGTTAGTGAAATGAAAGGAAAAAGAAAACAATTGCATCTTAGACATATTTAAAAAGTTAACGTGTGCAAAATGCACAAAGCCTTGCAGAGTGTGCATTTAAAGTAATATAACTTGTATAATGACTCTGTGATGTGTACATAATATAATCCTTAATTTCCAGATTAAGTAATGGTGTCCTGGAGAAATATTTTATCCAAGTCCCTCGAGAGAGAACCCGGTCAGGTCAGAAATTGAATCCGTCTGACTAATTCCAAAGTACATCATCCTTCCTTTCCACCTCACGAGTCTAGAAAACCAAGAAACCAGGGACAGATTCTCCGGCATTTGAGGTTACTACCTGGGGCGGGAGCAAGGAAATGCCCGCAGGGTCATTTCTCAGAAATGGGAGACCTGAGTGAGAAGTGCAGAGATGCAGATTTGGGAATCCAAAACACTGAGAGCCGTGGATGACCTTCTCATCTACACAAAGGAGACCCACCACCCCGACCTGGCTTCTCTGGAAACACTGGTTTCAGGGAGCTATTGTGAAGATCCATCGCCGACCTGTGCACAGCAGGACACCTGGCGACTGCTCACTAAGCAGGAGCCCTCACCATCTCAGCTCTGTCCAGCCCTGGAAAAGGGGATGACATCCGTTTACTGTCTCCACTCGTTACCAGTGTGTAATGCACATGCAGTTCTGCCTCCATCACCCGTGAAAGCGCATCATTATCTCAATCCTGGATTATTGAAGGCACCTTCTCTAGAACTCCCCTGGGCACATGCCTGCCTCCTTTGTCTTAATCCAGATTTCAGATCTTTCGTTCTATCAAACTGCCTTATCAGCCTCATTTTCAATTCTCTCCACTGGGGATGCCTTCTCCCCGCTTTTGGTTTGCCCAAATAGCAACGATTTTTCAAAGCAGTAACCACCTCCTCTAGGAACATTTCCTGACTCAGAGCTCTAACTCCTCTCCCCAACTTGCCCCTTTGTTTTGGACAACTGAAGCTCTGAGCAGAGGGAAGGACTGCTTGCCCGTCATCCTTTTGAGGGAGAAGTTCTATTCTTTAAGAATGCCAGGTAAAGTTTTATCCATCTAGGACGAGCAGACACTTGTTTTGTTATGTTTGGGTACTGGATGAAACAACCTTTCAGCTTCCTTCTGACACCAGGATTTTGATTTATCTTAGTGAGGATATTTTCTCCTGGTTGTCTGTCACCTTCCTTTAGACAAGACATAAATTCACCCTGACTACTCACTCGGGTAGCACATTCGGGGCCCTACAGACACAAGCACAAGACCTGCACCCCCAGATATATGGAGAATTCTCCCTCCTTCCCTATTTTCTAATGTTGAAAATACAATGATTACTGTTGTGATAAAAAAATAGTTATACAAAAAGTTCACCTCACCCAACAAGTGTTCTTCACTTTGCCTTCTAATACCTGGAACTTTCTGTATTGATAATTTCCAAGTGGCTAGAAGTCACTCAACATTTGAGTAAGTCACTGAGACAAGGCACTCTGTACTGAGTACTTCAGGACCCTGCTGACACCCCTGTGTTTCATGACTTGGATGCCTCCAATATAACGGTTACTATAAGCATCAGGAATCGATCATAATTCCAGTTGATGATGCCCAACTACAGGGGGAGATCACAGTGGCCTGGAAGACACCTGACATTTGATTTCCATGAACGTCTGAGTGTGACGTCACTACGAGGACCGAAAGATCTCAGTGACCATTAAACAGTTAAACGACGCTCCCAGCCCTGTAACAGCACAGCGCATCAGGGGGACCTTACACATCCGACATCCTGAATGAGAGAGAAACGACAATACGAAATCTTTCCACATTCAAAACATGCTTTTTAAATAAAGTAGCTGTCTTTAGCATTAAGTTCACACCCTTAGAGTTGTTGACGCTAAGCCGGGAATGAGCCCAGAACTTCTGTGTGGAGTTAAGTTTCCTCCCCCGAGACGCGAGGCTCCATTTATCACTCCTATTCTAGCAATGCGCATCCCCAGCGAACAGGATCCCGCTGTTTATGATAACGAGGATTATAATATACTCTTCTTTATCCATTCAATCGATATTCATTCAAATTTGTGAATGATTTATTTGCTGTGGTGAGGAGGGAAAAGCAATTGAGACACACAAGCTATTTATATTCTCCTTCGGATCATTAAGTTTGAGAAAAAGGGCCATGAAGTGCCTTAAAATATTACAAACGTCCAGGTAATGTCATGACAAATTATTTTCACATGTTCTGTCCCCTGTAAACAAGTCTACGAGAAGCTGTCACCTACGAGGAATATGGGTGTCTGCCAGTTGAGTCCCTCAGATGGAAAGTCTTCTAGCCCCTTTCCTCACATTAAATATAAAATAGATGTAAGTGGACGTGCAAAACACCCTGCCTCACTTTCCCCCTCACTGTGCGAGTATAACAACTCATGTTATTACTGCATACTGAGCAGAAAGACCCCATTTGACATGGTGACTCAGATGAGAAATGCTCAACTTTAAAGATTCATTTTTTTCTGAAATACATTGTTATACACACTTTAATTGCTATGCTTCAGGTATCCAGGTGAGTTTTCACCAAGTAAAGTGTGAGTCACTTACCCCAGTTCTCTGAACTTCCATGAAAGTAGCTCTTTGGAATGACTTCTCCCACACGGCTAGCTCACTCCCAAGTTCCACGTTGAAAAAGTGACTCTTGCCGTGGCCAACCATGACGCTGAAGCAATATGGCCTCTGGTCTTCAAAGTCAAAGTCGTGGAGACCCAGATAGAAGTTTGCCTGGAGCCAGCAGTCATCTGTAAGCCAGAACTGAGAAGCCAAGCACAATTGAAAAGGGGTTAGAGCGGGAAGGTGGTTCCCAAACCGAGGGCCCCGCGGGGGATGGGAGGAGAGAGGAGGCGTCTGCTTAGCCTGGAGGACCTGGGGGACGTGGTGACCTCCCCGTCACACACCTGGAGGCAAATTCAGGAGCAGAGTGTCCTTCTGCTACATAGCTGGTCTGGAAATGGGCCCCTAAATAAACATTTTTTAGTAAATTATGTCCAACTCCTAATTTTCTATAAGCACTTAAAACACTGGGAACCACAATTTCTTTTTCTATGTTTAACTTTAAAGATAAAGATAAAAGCCAAGAGGTTTTCATGCTGCAGTTTAGCACAACAGCAGCAACCGCCGAGGCAGGACACAGGCATCTCCTCTCTGCTCCTCCTCACGTTCGTTGTCCTGAGTACAAGGACGTACCGCTCAGAAGTCTCAGCAGCACTGCAGGGCACGCAGCCATCCAAGATTTAACTACGTGGACCCAAGGGTCCTGACCAACTAGAATAAGTATTTTAGAAATATTTTCAACAGCAAAGGTTAAAACAACAACAAAAAAGAACTGTTGTTCGGTTTCTGGTTAATAATTTAACCAGAAAATATAAATCAGCTCCAGCGTGTCTACTGATCACAGATTTACTTTGTGGATATCCTGGCAGCTCCGGCCTCTGTGACCCGGTGGTGCACGAAGCATCCAGGGGTCTCTACCACTTCTCCATGCTCATGGAAGTAGCAGCCCAACTTTAGGACCCCCTTGTCTCACAGATCAGAACAGCTGAAGGCTGGGAGCCTCAGATGAGTCAGAGAGAGCAGCCCAGGGTCAGCGCCTGCTGATATAATCTCCCTCTCCCCTTCCTCTTCCTCTCTCTCTCCTCTAGATTCATGTCAGCCTTCAGCTCACCCATTCATTCACTCATTCCACACACACACGGAAGAGCCCACACCAGGCACTGAGCTGGGGCACTGTTCCTAGACGTCGATTTGCCTGCACAGCTTCCCCCAATGAGGGGTGCGGGTGGGCATCCTGCCGAGGTTGCTCAGTGGCCTGGTGAAGCGTCATGTTGACCTCAGCTCAGCGTGGCAGCAGAAAGGAATGGAGGTGCCCACGTGCTGGGTTTTCACATCGTGATTTTGAGATATTTCCATCCACTTGGGCCATCCAGCCAAACCAGACACACCTCGTCCATACGTATGTTCAAAGGTTAATTCCCAAAATCCGCATGAACTTGGTAGCTGGCCAAATGGTTTTATTTGAAACATGCTTCTTAGGCTTTCTGGGCACAGATTTGTAGGTAAAAGGGACCACTGATGTGTGTAGGGTGGGCTCCTGGGTTCTCCAGGGGGCTCCATTGACTTCTCTGCTGGCCTCGGGGACAGCTCTGCAGGATTCCACCCCATGCTGCCTCCCTGCTTCTCACCCAGTGAGATTCATCCTTGTGCACCACGTAGATGCCTACTGCCTCATGGTGGGTGGTTGTGTGTGCATGTGTTCCTATGTTCCTAATCCTAAATGAACCCTGGGGACAGAGACTGCACCTTCGTCTGGAGTCCCCAGATCCTTCACCTCAGACCGGGATACACAGAAGCTATTCAGTAAATAGGACTGCGTGTCACAAACCAAGAATAACAAGATATTAGTCACTGACTTGACTTTTCAGGAATTATGTCTGTAACTACTGAATGTAAATGTCAAGACTGACAACAAAATAAGAACTCTTGGAAAGTATTTATACGGGTGATGCCATCAACTGAACGGCTAATTCTTTTCCTTCCTGTCACTGGTTGTAGTTGGGGAGCTATGTATTATAATAGAAGGAAGCAAGTTTTAGAGTCAGACAGACAAGACTTTCTTTGCCAATTATTAGCTGTTGACCTTGAGACATTTACTTTCCTCTGAGCCTCCATTTTTGAACTATAAAATGGAGTCATAAGGAAAAGGTTGTCATCGGGTTTAAATGACAGCACACATAAAGCATGTGGCACATGTGCCCTCAATTCATATTAGTTCATGTTCTACTCACACGGAAACCATAGTCTTTAAGGCCACGCTGAGTCATAGCACAGATTTAAGTTTGGTATCTACTATTCAGCTAACTGGCTTCTGGACAAAGTCATTGATCACACTGTCTAGCAACAACATTTCCAGCTGACCCCACTGCTTAAGGGCCTTCTCCTGCCCAGGACTGTGAGAATATAGAAACCATCTGAGGTTCACTTTTCTGGAAACAAAACAAAACAAAAAGAGTATTTTAAAAAATTGCCTGGATTTTTTTCCTGCTTCTATTTATTTATTTTGAAACAATTATAGCAATAATAAAGGAAATTTAAGAAAGAAATAATTCTATTATGACTACCTTTTGTCCTCTGATTTGTCTTTTTTTAAAAATTTTTTTTGGTGAGGAAGATCGGCCTTGAGCTAACATCCATTGCCAATCTTCCTCTTTATGCTGAGGAAGATTAGCCATGAGCTAACATCTGTACCCATCTTCCTCTATTTTTTGTATATGGGATGCTGCCACAGCGTGGCTTGATGAGCAGTGTGTAGGTCCGCGCCCGGGATCCAAACCTGTGAACCCCGGGCCACCAAAGTAGAATGCATGAACTTGACCACTATGCCACTGGGCCGGCCCCTGATTTGTCTTTTTATATTCCCTTCCATGCATGTCTATTTGTAATTCTATAAATTTGTAATATGATTTTAATAGAGTAAAAATATACAATCATATTAGATTTTTAACTATTTTTAAATGGCCTTTTGAAAATTCTTCCAATGTTCACTAACTTAAAGAATACCATTAAATATTTTCATGCACACAGCTGTTGGACTCTGAATCACTTGTTTAGAATCTGTTCCGAGGAGCGAGGTCACTTGATCAAGCACTAATGTGTTTATGAGCCTTCATTTGAATTGACAAATCAGTGAGATGAGCTCCATATTCAAGAACAAATAGGAGGGGGCCGCCCGGTGGCGCAGCGGTTTCGTCTGCGCTTGGCAGCCTGGGGTTCACAGGTTCGGATCCCGGGTGCCCGCCGACGCGCCGCTTGTCAGCCATGCCGTGGCAGCGTCCCATATAAAGTAGAGGAAGATGGGCACGGATGTTAGCCCAGGGCCAGTCTTCCTCAGCAAAAAGAGGAGGATTAGCAACGGATGTTAGCTCAGGGCTGGTCTTCCTCACAAAAAAAAAAAAAAAAAAAGAACAAATAGGAGGAATGAAAACTAGCTTTTGAACAACCTGAGAAATCCCATGAAAGAACTCTGAAGGATTTCACAGATGTTACTATTTTCCGGAACACAAAAAACTGTTTAGCCTCACAAAAAATATGCATAATAAATGCAATATAAGTGAAATGAATGATCTGTACACAGCTCATTTCCCCAGATACTTCCTGTAGCTCTTTTTGAAACAATAACTCAGTCCTTATGGATTGCAATGTGTCAACATGACTCAAAAATCGGGAGTGATTAGAGAGTTAAAGCTGGGTGATGCTGCAAAGAGACAACGAGTGATGAGCAAGCCTTCCTGTTCCCCTCAGCTCCACTGAACTTCACACAGGCCTCTTCCTGACTCTCGGCCCCTGGCCTCCTATCCTTAGAGCATTTACCTTAGAAAACTCATCACAGTAAATCCTTTCTCTGCCCCTTGGAGATGTAAATCTTTTAAAAAGCCTCTTGCCAGTTCTACAACACAGGACTGTCTTTCTCACGGACCTGGGAGCCATTCCCTTGGGATGAAAACATCAAGGAATATGGTGCCCCATCCCCCAGTCTCTGTAGCAGAGCTTCATGAGACTGACTCCAAGTTGTAAAATGGTACCCACCATGAGGACACGAGGCTACTTTTCCTTTGGGTGGGGCCGCTCAGCACACACAGATGGCCATAATCTCCCTTCACCCTAGCTGTTCGAGAGCCCTGCCCTTTGTCTCAGTGGAGTTGAGGTCCATCTCTCTCCCCATTGCAACAGCCTAGGACAAAGTCTTCTCTGCCTGTTCAACTTTGATGGGTGCAATTTTTGCTCTGACAGGACTTTGAGGGCATCATTTAGGAACACTTTCCCTCAACATCCTAATTATACAAACAGCACTGCTTGAAAGGTGTCTGGAGAACATGTCAGAGACTCTTAATGTACACTCTAGAGAGATTCTGGAACACCAATGTTGCTAACAAGTGAAACAGAATAGGATTTAAGATGAGCTGGAAGCCGAGCAAACCTGGGTCCCACCTGCCTTCCTCCAGTGAGGCTTCTGGAAGCTACTCCCCCACTTTGTGCTTCTGAGTTCTTAGCTGTAAGACGGAGATAGTATGGATTAGCTCCTCAGGTGGAGCGAGGATTCACTCAGGCTGTAAAATGGAGCACTTGGCAAGGCTCTGGGGAAGCACTCAACAAACAGATTTAATAATTAAAAGCCTCTGACAAACATGTGAGGGAACTTAATTTTACTGAGAATTTTAAATAGAATATTCTTATGCTGAGAGGGAATGTCCATGTGCTTTCACGCGGGATGCTCCTCACTGTTGAAGTGCGGTACACACCGTGTGGAGGCTGCTTATAATTTAAGTCATGACTGCAATGAAGGCCGATCAATGCGATTTTCTCATCTATTTCATGGTGGGTGTTGAAATACAGAACACATAATTTAAAAAATTGGAAAAAGTAATTTTTGGAGAAGAGACAGTGGTATAGAAAAACAAAACCACAACTACAAAATTTGATTTCTGGACTCAAAATAGTAACGACTATAGTTTGAAGTAGTGATTATGAGAACAAATCATTTAAAAAGTCTATCTAAAAAGTGCCAGTTCTTATAATAATCATACATTCATTTCAATTTCTGAAAAATGAATTAAATGCTTATAGATAATTTTAAATTCATATGTACAAAATGACCAACATCAACAATTAAAGGTATGTTCAAAAGGAAGATATCATTTTGTAAGGTCACTATTTCAAGTCTTCCAAATAGGATATTCAACTCACAGAATTCAATTTCCTTTTTAAAATGTTGCATGCTACAAATTTATTATTATTTGCCCCATATTGAGTTTAATACTTTCCTGTAGCCATTCTCTTGGCTAATTTCATGATTTCATAATCACTTCGTAGCACGTTTGATTAAAAAATTTTTTTTCAATCTTCCTGGGACAATAAGCTGGATAAAAAAGAAGCAGCTCTATAATTTATTAATGAAGCACATATATAAAATACGATAATTCTTGAAAGACAGCCCAATACCAGAAGAACATCTCAGATGTATGAAGAGTAGCCACATAAACAAGGTGGAAAAAAAGCCATATGAGGATAATGAGGAGCTTATGTAAAATAAAGACAAAAGATTTAAGAATTTTTCTCTGAAACTCTTTTATGAAATGTTGATGAATGAACTTCTATACATATTATATACTACTATGAGATTAATTTTAACATAATGTTTTTTTTATAATTTTGAAAATAATGCATTCACACTATAGACAATTGAGAAAATATAGAAAAGTTAAAAAACAGAAAGCAAAAATAACCTGTAAAGCTGTCACTGAGAGATAACCATAGTTAATATTTTATTCTATTTCTTTCCGATGTTTTTTTCAAGGAATGTGCCTAGCACAGTGCAATTCACTTTATGATCATTCAGTGATTTTATTTTCACTATTGCTCATTACAACCTGTAATGCAGAGCTTTGATTTAAATTCATTAGGCCTTTTTCTTTATGTTCATTGTATTTCACAAAAGTAGCAAAATGTAGAAATTTATGGCCAAATGAATTTGTTTTAAAAAACTGGAAATAATTTATTTACCATTATGATAATACTATTATGGGAATGTATTTTCCTTGTATGTACTTTCATTAAATGCAGCCTAAAATTCCAGATCTCAGTTTAAAATAGAGCAACTACAAATATGGTGAGATTTGAAGATATTTTTCAATTCAAGGAAGTGAACCAAACTTTAAAACATAAGTCTTCATTGAAAACTTCTAACTTTTGATTAATGACTCCTTAGGGTTAAATTCTCAGACAAAACCTACCGAAAACTGCATGTATTTTTAGCTTTCTATTTATATGCAGATTTCCTGCTTTGATCTGCATACTTGTGCATGAAAAAGACAAAAGAGATTTATATGGGGTATTGCTCTGCTACACCAGGCCACCGAAAGTGTAATAATTGTGAACAAATGCCTCTTCTCTTCAGGGCTGTGCCTATTGCTCCTTATATGTCTCATTTACTCCACCCTGTCAATGCTTTCCACCTCGCTGTTTCACTCTTGAAAGAAGTCATTCCTTGATGGGTATTTTCCCAGAATGAAGGAAAGCTCCTGGTTGGTAGGACACAGCCCCTAAACTCATCCCCCTGATATGGTCAGGGCTTGCTGTTTGTCTTTTCAGGGGAAGTCTGGAGAAAGCATTACTCCAGAGCATATAACATACTTCTGATACATCACTGAAGCCTGCAGGTTGACCAGACCACCCAAACTGGGCTCCCAGTACATCCGCTCCCCTCTCCTGCTGTAACCAACATTGTCTGGTGAGCTTCATTTGGTCTCATCCTGAATGGATATGGATATAAATAAATATAGATAGAAATATAGACAGAGGTTTTTCATCTCAGGTTCCACATCTTTGTATAATTTAGTGTTATAATGAGTCTCTACAAGCCTGAGGTCTGCTAGGAGTCTTTGTCAATGAAATAACTGTATTGCCTAGGTTTGCTCATTTGGTGGAATCTGCACTTAAATATCCAGTTATCTTTACCTCTAAGATGTCGACACATGGCAACAGCCAGCAAGCACGAGTGATGGGTGCTCCCGGGGAAACCCTGACCTCCTCATACACCGAGAGTCCTTGTTAGAACAGAGTGATCATTACATGATGAGGGGTCGTCCCAGCAGAAATAGGGAAAATTGATTTTATGCCAATGGGTTAACTACTTTGGAAATGTCCAACTAAATTGGATTACTCTGAAAACTTGATAGGAACGTTAAGGATCAAACTTTGCCCTTTCTTAGCCAATGAGCACTTTCTCTCTGATAGGAGTAGAATTATTTGATTAATTATTCTGGTCAGCCCAGGCCAGGCTTAAATAAGACAGCTTTCAGGACACAGATTTGCATCTGATTTGTTAAAATCAACAGCAACAACAATAGCAAACTGAAGTTCCTGGAGTACACTATTGTAATTGGAAGTGACTAAAACACTCTCCCCACTGTGCACACACACCATCCATCTGTCCATCCGTCCATCCGCCCGTCCATCCCTCCATACGTCCATCCATCCAATCTGTCCATCCATCCATCCGTCCATCCGTCCATCCGCCCATCCATCCCTCCATCCATCCATCCATCCATCTGTCCATCCAGCCCTCCAATGAGCAAACAGGATGTCAACTTTTAGGAGAGGATGGTGGGATGAATCTAGATTTTTACGTTATTTTACTATTCCAATGGATGGTGGTAAACAAATCTTTCTCTCACTCTTTAAACCTAAAGGGACATCTCATTTATAGGAAAGCATCTAAAGTGCAAAGGATACCTACCTTGTGGACTTTAAATAGTACCTCACAGAGGTTATAGATTTTTTCTGCTCGTACCCAGTCTAATGTGCTCACCTGCAAGAAATACAAAACACATACATAAAACTTAATCATTGTCACACACGCACAAAAGGTCACTCTGTGAGATAATGGATGTGGTAATTAACTTGACAGTGGGAATCATTTCACAATGTGTAAGTATGTCAAGTCATCACATTGTACACTTTACACATGTGACCATTTTGTTTCTCAATAAAGCTGGATTTTTTTTTAAGTATACATGAAAAGACATGCGCTACTTTTAGTTGGAGAACTGAAACATTTACAACAATGGAGTGATTCAATGTGTCTTTACCTTAATTAAATTCTAAACTGCCAGGAGGACAGCTGGAACACTAAACCATACGCTGCGGAGGATGCTGATGAGTAACATGCTCACCTCTGCTGGTGTGTGGGATGAATACATTTAGATACATGATTGTTACAAGAACTTGGCAATGTAGGAACTCATGTATTATACACAATTGCGCATAATTTTAGGAATTCATTTTGGATTCCTGTTACATTAAATTAAGGACTAATTTTAGGTTAAATTTAGAGAATTTAAGAGGGTAATGAGTTTGCATACGAAATTGATATATTTGCTGGAGTGTGACCCTGGGAAAAAAAGACTCTTGTGTCTACAGCTGCTCTTTAGGACTAAAGTCACTAGTCAATTCTATTTTAGAAATGAATAGAAAATTTATTTAAAAAATTACTTAACATCAATTTAATTGAACATGTTTTTGATTGGTGTGACTTATTATAGTTCACAACTATTTTAACAACAATAGTGATCAAAATCATCCAACTTTTTTTTTTTTTTTTGTGAGGAAGACCAGCCCTGAGCTAACATCCGTCGCCAATCTTCCTCTTTTTGCTGAGGAAGACTGGCCCTGGGTTAACATCGTGCCCATCTTCCTCCACTTTATATGGGACGCCACCACGGCATGGCTGACGAGCAGTGCGTCGGCGGGCGACCAGATCCGAACCTGCGAACCCCAGGCTGCCAAGCACGAACTAAACCGCTGCACCACTGGGCGGCCCCTCATCCAACTTTTGAATGATGTTTTATGGTTTACAATTCATGTTCACATATATTATCTCTAAATTAAAATATTTCATGTAGAAAAATTTGAAATATATTTAGCAGTGTAACAAATTTGGACTTTTTGTTGTTTGCCTTGCACTAACTTTTGAACCATTAAACATAAAAATAAAAAATATCAAATGTTCATTGTATTGTGTCTTTGAAATACTAAAATAACCATGTTTTTAATCAATTGGTGACCTTTTAGTAACCAGTCCACCAAATAAAATACTCAAGACACAATCGGTCACTTTAAAGCCACCACAATCAGAATGTTTCACCAAACAGTGAGTTAATGATATGAAAATTACACTAATAACTTGCCATTTAATATTTAATGCTCCAGAGTTAACTCATTGCTATTGTGATTTGAAAGGTAAAAAAATAGGAAAAAGGTAAGATATAAAAGTGAGAAGTGTCAATTAGAGTGATAACTTGAAGGTTATTTTTGGATCTAGAGTTATTCGAGGTTGCTCAGGTACTAATATCAGAGTAAAAGGGAAGGAGTCGAGCACCTTCCCAAGGGCAGTCGAATCTGGCAGCAGTGCTGTGTGACGCCTAAAATAGAAGCATCGCTCCTGGACATACTCAGGACCCACTGACTCCTTACAAGCTGCACCTCTCCCTCTCTTCAAGTTCCCACCACCATCTGGTTTCATGGCACACCCCCGTCAGAGCTAACGTGCCTTTGCAATATTGGAAAATGAACACATATACACAATTTTTAACTTTTACAGTTATGAAAATGCTGCTTATTTGGGGGGAATCTGGAAAACACAAAGAAAAAGAATCACTAACCACACTATTCAGAGACATCCTCCTTTAACAGTTTATTTCATGCTGTAAATATGTTATGCATCTTTATGATGTTATCCTTTCAAGATAAAGTTTGTAATATCCACAAACTTTTTCCACATCTTTAGATGTTTTTCAGGAATGTGATTGTAATGACTGTTGAGAATTTCAGTGTGTGGGTTTACCTGTTTTTGCAGATTGCTTTAGGGTTTTCCACTAGAACAGTGCAGTGGCTCCTGTACTTAGTGTACACTATATTGTAGTGCTAAGTGACACCAGACGCATTTCTCCCCGTCAGAATCTGGTGGAACAGCCTCCAGCGTGAGATCCTAAGACAAGACTTGAAGGAGGCTGTGCTTTTCCGTTTGCAGACTTCGGCCCTATCTCCTCCTCATTCCATCTTTACACCATTCCTATTAAGCATCTCCCTTCGATAAGCCTGTGGTGGCCGCCTGTGGTGTGTGCCACCCCCTTCCATGTCTTCTTCTTGTCAACAGCCGCTTCTCGTCCCCCGGGGACAGCCCTTCTCACTCCCAGCTCATGCGCTTCTGACTGTCTGACTGTCTAGCCCGGGGTGGACGGCGTGGGTCAGCCGTGCGGCTCGTCCTCTGAGCCCAGGACTGACTCAGGGAGGAGAGCGTGGCCGGTCAGAGACACAGGTGAGACTGAGGGGTGCGCGCGTCTCTGAGATGGAACCTTCTCCTCTGTGGACTTGAGGAAAGTGCGTCCGCTTGGAGAGTGGCTGCAGCTGAGCTGGGACCACGCAGACTCAGTTACTAACAACGTGTGGATGTCAGTTGTGAGATGTGACACATACACTCCCCAGTGAGGATGATAGTAATGGGGGAAATGGGAGGGTGAGGGGGGTACACAGAATTCTCTACTTTCCACTCATTTTTCTGTAGCCTAAAAATGGTCTAAGAAACAAAGTGTATTAATTAAAAAGGAAGTAGATCTTCCTCTTCCTCGCGCTCTGTCTAGTTTACTTGAAGTCCACGTCTTCTCAAAGGCTCAGCTCAACCAGCCATCCTGATGCCTTTCCCAACAGCCTGGGCAGGTATCCCTTCCCTCCACCAAGTCCCAGCAGCTCTGTCATCTGTTCCTCCTCACGTGACACTTGGGCAAGGCTGCTTTTCTGTTAGTCGTCACTAGTAGAGCAGACGCTCTGGGTACGGAGTGGAGCACCTGTGCACAGCAGCCACGTGGAGGGTGAACTGGGAAGAGCCAGGTGAGCATCCCACTTCTGGGATCTGTCTCTTCACAGCGCTACTCATCTGGAAAACACGGGCTTCCTCCTCCTCCCACGGCTCCATTGCTCTCTTCCATCCCTTTCCCTCATCTTGAAGGAGCTCAGAAGCCATCCTTGAATACAGGACTTGATCTTTTAGGTTTCTCTAAATTATTTGCCACAGAATCATTGAGCCTTTTAAGGATTCATCTAAATATTCTGGCACAAAGTGTTGAGAAACAAGGCTCCAGTCAAGCTTTCTGAGCAAAATCCCTGCCCCCAGGGGAATGACTAGTGGTGACCTAGACGATAAACGTGGAAGATGGAGAGAGTGAGCATCAGGGATGTCTGCAGTTATGTACCCTGGAGCCACTTGTTCACGTTCCAGAGGGAAAGGGACCAGAGACCCCTCCTCTCCCAGGAGAGCTGGTTCCCATTAGGAAGACAAAGTCTCCCTCCTTCTGAGCCACGCACCTGTCTAAGCTCCGAGGGGCCCGACTCCTGAGTTCCTCCTCCGTCTGTGCAGCTGTGGCGAACAGAATTTGCCATCCCAAAATGTGTCTATCTGGCTTGATTATTTTTAAGAACAAAAGACACAGAAAGAAACTTTGACCTTCCCGCTAACTGCCTAGAAGAATTGAAGATTGAAGGCCTGTCCCAGGAAGGAGCTATCGTCATAGATAACTATAGAATAGTATGAACTAGGTGTGGTGGACAGGAAGGCACCGAGCAAGGCCCATTGTTATCAAAGTTCTCTCTTGGGTCCCACTGTCTATACAGGGCCCAGCAAACATTTGTTTACCAAACATTTGCTTTTCCATCTCTGTGTGATTTTCCTTCCTCCCCTTTGAAGTCCCAAACCACCTCCCCCCAGCATCCTCCTTTGTCTTGAACTTGGTGGTTTTTAAGGAGGTGGCTTCAGTCATTTTGGCGAGTTACTCACTTTTCCTGGGTTTCTCCCATATATATATATATGTTATTAAATTTGATTTTCTCCTATTATTCTGTGTCATGTCAATTTAATTCTTAGACCAGCCAGAAGAACCTAGAGGGTAGAGGCATATTCTTCCTCCCCTACATTGGCAAACTGCCACCAGCAAAAATATATATAAATATTTAGGTATAAATTCACTCACCATATTGCAACCACAGGCCTACTAGGACTGGTTCAACTGACCTCACCTTCTCAACAGAGTAATTAACAGCCGTTTTTCAGGAACTGAGAGTTGACCCCTTGTCCAGTTCAGGCTGGTTGAGACTGTCACCGATTAGGTGGCTTGAGAAACTCAGAGGTGGGTTCAGAAGCAGTTAACTGTTTTTCCAAGTTGTCTCTTTTCCTTTTGTATGCTAAGGAGATGTAACCACCAAACATCCCGAAACTGACCAAGCCTCACCACAAGAGCTGCACCCACGACCTCTGCCTTATCTTTAAGAAAAGATCTCTCCAGGAGGAGCTTGGGCCTCATTGTGTGGAAACAAGTTCTCCAATTGAGCCTCTACAGGCAAATACCCGCCTCTCCCTTTTCCCATCAGAAATAAAGGTCCCTGCTTCCCTTTGTTTGGGGACACCATGACTTTGGAAATGATTCCTCATGGCTTCCTATTTGCTGCAACTATACTTAATTTTGTGAGACAGGTTCCCCTGGTGTAGTCTTATTTCACTCACCAGGAGGTGAGTCCACTTGATTCGGTAATAAAATTGGCGACCCAGAGGGGACAAACCCCTTTGCAGTGCCTGTGCCACCAGCTTGACATCGCTGTCCCATTGGGAGACCCAGCGGCCGCACCGAGCACTTTGCTGGGAGGTGAGTGGCACCAACCCCACGGCACGGCTGTAAGAGTTATTTCCCTAAGTTGTCTCACACAGCCTGTCTGTCGGGGCCTGGCTTTGGGGTTCGAGTCCCCACCCAGAGGTGGCCTGGCTCAGGGGAGTGAGTCCCCTGTCTTTGGAAGGATTGCATGACCCAGCCGCTCCAGAAGGGCTGATGCTCGGCTCTGGTGAAACGGGAGCAATCCCTGGTGACGAGTCAGGGGTCAAACGCCATCTGGAGATTGAATCTCATCTGGGCTGACGAGGGAGGGTTCAAGGCCCCCCTGAGTTCACTGAGTCTGTCTTTGTGTTGTGCCTGTAATCGGAGGAGAGGTCCCCTTGGATGGGGTTAAACCCCTCTGGAGTTGCTGAGCCTGGTTTTTGTTTGTTTGCGTGTTTTTGTTGAGGATGCTCGACATAGCATTTTGTCAAGGACGTTTGTTTCCACAGTCTGGCCTTTCTGGACTCCTAGGAGTTTTTTCTCCTTACCTTCCCTATCGGTGGTCACTTGGTGAGGCCTGGGGTCCACCCATTTTGTTTTCCCTTTAAGAGTTTGGTTGCACGGCCTAGGTCTAGTTTCAGGCTAGTAGGTGCTGAACCTTCTCTGGGCACAGCCTGTGGCATCTGTGTTCAAGTAGTTGCGCGTAGTTCCCGGGAGGTTGGAAGCGGACCATAAGAGAAGGCGTTGGAATACGGGGGGAGCAAGCTCCATCCCAGAGGAAAGCCCATGGGGCTGCATCCTCCAGAATTGGAAGGTCTTCGAGTATTCCCCATTGACCCGAGAGCAGATAGTTTTTTTGTGTAACACAGCGTGGCCGCAATATTCACTGGAGGATGGGGAAAAATGGCCAGAAAATGGGACCCTGAATGTTAGCAACATACTATAATTAGATCTATTTTGCAAAAGGACCAGGAAATGGGAAGAAATTCTGTACGTCCAGCACTTCATGGCACTATGTCTAAATGAAGGGTTAAGTTGAATCTAGGACTTCAAAAATATTTCTGATATTACAAGATCTTTCTGATGAGGCCCTGCTCCTCCAAATCAGGACCCATGGGACTAAGGAAAGCCCATTTTAGCGTCCACCTCGCTCAGATACTCCAGGTTTGGCCCCACCACTAGACCAGCTGGTGAACCCTGAGAGACCTCCACCTTATTCCCCTACCTCAC
Organism: Tapirus indicus; assembly: GCA_031878705.1. NCBI lineage: Eukaryota > Metazoa > Chordata > Mammalia > Perissodactyla > Tapiridae > Tapirus > Tapirus indicus. Next base: position 1,171,159 of record CM062923.1, on the reverse strand, counting down.
CTCTGTTTAAGCCGGAGGTGTAACAGGGCCAAACCCTTTACTGTCCCCGCGAACAATCCCTCTACAGGGAATTAGACTCCAACAACCGAAGACCCTTCGCCCTCCTCTCCCAGACAGTACAACTAGATTAGGAACCAGTTACAAACCTGGGATATATCCCCTAAGACAAGTGCCTGATGGTGAAGGGAGACTTATTAATGTGCATGTCCCCTTTTCCACCTCTGGTCTGTATAACTGGGAGGCACACACTAAAGGATTGAGGGCTGACCCAGAGGAGTTCATAAACCTGATAAAGGGAAACTTCTCCACTCATAATTCAACCCGGGCAGATATTCAAAGCCTGTTAACTACACCCCTCTCAGCTGAGGAAAAGTCATCTGTTCTGTTAAAAGCTAGGAAACAAGCAGATAATGAATATGACCCAGAATTAGACATTCGCAGGCCTGGTGAAAAGGTTGTACCAGGGACTGACGTTGGGTGGAATCCCAATGATCCTGATGATCAAGAAAAGCTAGGATATTTTCGGGGTCTGCTTTTGAAAGCCAGGAAAATAGTAAGCCAGCCCCCCATTAACTGGTCCAAATTGAGAGAGGTCTAACAAGGCCCCAAGGAAAACCCCTCCATTTTTTCAGAGGCTGTGGGACTGCCTCAGGGGATATACAAATTGGGACCCCAAGGCCCAGAGCAATACAGTGGTTCTTAATACCCATTTCAGATCTCAAAGTGCTCCAGACATCTGCAGAAAACTCCAAAAGTTGGCTGTAAGTCCTGATACTAATTCTGCACAACTAGTGGAGGCTGCATGTAGGGCGTACAATAACTGGGATGAAGCTGAGGATGAAAAGGAAGAAAGAAGATGAACATGCAAGCTGCCCGGTTAGCTGTGGCCCTCCAGTCTGCTCAAGGTAACCAGAGGGAGAGAAAGAAGATGCCGTGGGTGAGTGACCCGGCCCCCACTGAGGGACTGGAAAGCCACCAACAGAGTTGGGGGCTAACCAGTGCATGTACTGCAAACAGGAAGGGCACTGGTGGCAGGACTGTCCAAACCGTCCCCATAGAGGGAGGGGATTGGACAGGACTGAGCCGTGGCAACTCCCCTTGACTACAGATGAGATGTGACAGGGCCATGGGGCTCCTCGGTTGGCTCCAGGCAACCAAATCCTCATCTCCCCTGAGGAGCCCCGGGTGACACTAAAAATGGGAGGAGAGCATGTTGAATTCTTGCTCGATACTGGAGTTACATTCTCAGTGCTGAATACCCAAAAGGGAAACTTTTCAAAACTAAAGTGTGACATAAAAGGAGCATCAGGAAAAGGAGAGACCAAACAGTTTCTGGAGCCCTTGACCTGTGAAGTGGGATCAAAATTGCTGAAGCATTCCTTTCCGTATGTACCAGAATGCCCTGTTCCCCTTCTAGGGAGCGATATTCTATCTAAGTCAGGGGTCTCAATAAGCTGGGAATAAGACAAAATAGAGATCCAAGTCCCCAAAAGTTGGGGAGTTGAGCTTATGGCCCTCTTACAGGATACATCAGCACCCGAGAAGGAAGAGATTCCCCTAAATGTTTTAAGCCAAGTTAACTCGAAAGTATGGGCACAACCACAGGTGGGGCGAGCAGCAGGTGCCACACCAGTAAAGGAAAAATTGAGGCAGATAGATCACTGGCCCCAGGTAAAACAATACCTCTTGAAGCCAGAAGCCGTAAGAGGAATCCTTCCTGTAATTAATAGGCTTTTAGAACAGGGATTGGTCAGAGCATGTAGATCCCCATAGGACACTCCCATTCAACCCATTAAAAAACTGGTAACAGGGGAATATAGATTTGTTCGACTTTAGGGCTGTCAACGAGGCTGTCCAAGACATAAATCCTGTAGTGCCTAAACCATACACCCTGCTAGTTAATCTCCCTGGGGACAGCAGGTTCTATATAATCCTGGATTTAAAAGATGCTTTGTTCTGCATCCCATTGGATCCTGAGTCCTAGGAGAAATTTGCCTTTGAACGGGAGGACCCAGACTCCCACCAGAAGCAACGGTATTGCTGAACTGTCTTACCCCAAGGGTTCAAAAACTCCGCCACTAACTTTGGGGAAATCCTAGGCTGAGATTTAAGGGAACTAAAATTAAAAGAGTACTGTGTTACAGTATGTGGATGACATCCTAATAACCAGCCCTACTAAGGAGATCTCCGATAAAAACACTATAATTATGTTGAACTTTTTAGCCAGTAAGGGATATAAAGTGTCTAAAAGGAAGGCACAAATATCTAAAAAGACTGTAAATTGTTTGGGGTTCATCATTTCAAGGGGACAACACAGCCTTCCCCAGGAGAGGAAAATGGTAATATGCCAACTTGCACCACCAAAAACTCACAGGCAGCTACGAGGATTCTTGGGGATGGCTGGTTTTTGCCGCATTTGGATCCCCAACTTTGGATTAATTGCTAAGCTTTTCTGTGATAAATTACGGGGGCTAGAGACTGACCCATTTGAATGGGATAAGCTACGTGAACAAGCTCTCAATAAGCTTAGAAACTTGCTAATGGAAGTGCCTGCACTGGCCTTACCAGACCTGAGCAAAGAATTTGACCTATACGTTTATGAAAGACAGGCAATAACTATGGGCGTGCTAACCCAAATGTTGGGACCCCTAAAAAGAGTGGTAGCCTATTTCTCAAAACAGCTAGACACCGTGGTGAAAGGATGCCCCCCTGCTTAAGAGCTGTAGCTGCCACCTGCCTCTTAATCAAGGGCGCAGAAAAGCTATGGGCCAACCTATGACAGTGTGGACCCCCATCAAGTCTCTAGCCTACTGGAGACTAAAGGACATCTACGGCTATCCCAGAATAGAACACTACAATAGCAAGCTATGCTGCTAGATTCCCCACAGATTTCCATAAAGCCCGGTCATACCTTAAACCCAGCTACCCTGCTCCCTGACTCCAATGGGCCCAGTACCCATGCTTGCCCAGAAGTGACTGATCAGGTTTACTCTAGCTGTGGAGATCTCCAGAGTGAACCACTGCCTAATGCAGAGGAAGTATGGTTTGTAGATGGGAGCAGCTTCATGAATAATAACAAAGAAGAGCAGGTTATGCAGTAGTGTCTCTGCACGCAACCACAGAGGCCAAGGGGCTGAGAGCAGGCAGAAATAGTTGCTCAAAAAGCAGAAATAGTTGCATTAACCAGAGCTTTGAAATTGGGAAAAGAAAAAAGTAATAACAATATACACAGACTCTAAATATGCTTTCTCTGTAGTTCACACTCATGGAGCCATTTGGAAAGAAAGAGGACTCCTTAATAGCAGCAGTAAAGAAATTAAACATGGGCCAGAAATCCTTAAACTGCTGGAAGCAGTACAGGGCCCCAAGGAAGTAGCTGTGGCCCACTGTAGAGGCCATCAAAGTGGGGAATCAGAGGCCATAAAAGGGAATAACTTGGCAGATGCAGCTGCAAAAAGGGCCACTATATCAGGAGAGCTTCTCCAATTGCCATTAATTCCCACTCTACCCTTTTGTGAGGTTACACCAGTGTATTCCTCTGATGAAGTAAGAGAAGCCACAACACAGGGTTATCAGTGGTCCCCAATAGCTAAGGGCTGGACGATAAACCCACGAGGGAAGATCTGCGTCCCCAGACAAACAGCTTGGGGGCTCCTTAAGAGTGCTCATGATTCTACCCATTATGGAAAAGAGACCTATATCTATGGCTGATGAAGGTCATAAGCACCCCAGGGATAAAAGAACTTACTGAAAAAATAACTGGACAATGAGTTTATTGCCAGAAGAATAACATACAAACCAGACCTCCTGTACCTCCCCTGGCCAAAGAAACTCAAGTCGGAGAACTCTACTGGGGGGAAGACTGGCAAGTTGACATTACCGTTATGCCCATGACCCCTGGAGGGTACAAGTACCTCTTGGTGTTTGTGGATACATTTACTGGATGGATTGAAGCCTTTCCCTGTAGGTTGGACAGGGCAAACAAAGTAACAAAAGTGTTGTTAAAATAATTCCCAATTTTGGGTTGCCTAGAACAATTCAGAGTGACAATGGACCAGCTTTTATATCAAAAATAATCTCTGAAGGAGCCAGAGTTTTAAAAATTAAATGGAGGCTACATGCTGCATGGAGACCACAGTCGTCCAGAAAAAGTGAACGGGCAAATCAAACTTTAAAGAAAATTGTCTGGCTAAACTGTGCCAAGACGTAGGAAAATTGGCTAAAGCTACTGCCCATAGCCCTCACTTGGATAAGGGCAGCTCCAAAAGGCAAACTGAAGCTTAGCCCCTATGAGAGATCGTTCCCTAAAAACTCAGATTTGCTCACAAACCCAGACCCAGAGGTTTTCATGGCAATCAAACACATAATCAATCTGAAGTAGGTGGGAGATGCACTCAGTATGTATGGAAACTTCTGTCTTCCCTTGCCTATGGAGGTCAAACTCCACTCATATGAACCTGGAGATTGGGTCTATCTTGAAACTTGGAAAAGCGGTTCATCCCAAGATAGCTAAATCCTATTTGGGTAGGGCCTCACTAACCACACATTCCTCCCTGAAATTAGGAGGAGTGATCCTGTGGATCCACCACACACAGGAAAAAAAAGCACCCACGCTTGAACATCAAGAAAGATTGTCACAGACAACTCGTGACTCTGTTTTCCTGCAAACCACTCTGATTTGAAACTCCTGTTTCGGTGACACCATGCAGATAAGCAATGACCAGCTTTCTACTCCAGATTTTCTGCCCTAAATCCTAACGAACCCTATATCATTTAAGCAGGGTATGCTTCCAAGGAGGTTGCATGTTCCTAGGCAGCAGGACTAGGTCCATCAGAGAAATGGGCAACCAAGTAGCTAGACTATAAAGAGGGGGCAAGTATGCCCAGATCCTAAACACTTTGAGGCTATAAAATTACAGATGGTTGTTACGAATAACTCAGGGCTATGCCTCTGGTGACCGACAAACCTATTTGAGATTAGCTGGAAATTCTGCTCCTCTACTGGCCCTTATGACAACGCCCAAGCTCAGCAGGAGCAGTTACAGAAGACAGATCTTCAACCTGTGTCCCTCAGAATGAGGAGCAGGATAAAACTGGAGGGGGATTTATCACCAACTAGATGCCTCAAGAAACTCAGAGGTACAGTTAACTGTTTCTCTAAGTTGTGTCTTTTGCTTTCGTATGTTAAGAGATGTAATGACCACCATCCTGAAACTGACCAAGCTTTACCGCAAGAGCTACACCCATGATCTTTGTCTTATTTTTAAACAAAGCTCTCTCCAGGAGGAGCGTAGGCCTCATTATGTGGAGGCACGTTATTCAACTGAGCCTGTGCAGGAGAATAACTGCCTCTCCCGTTTGAATATTCATTCCCATCCGAAATAAAGTTCCCTGCTTCTCATTGTTTCAGGATGCCGTGACTTTGGAAATGGTTCCTTATGGCCTCCTATTTGCTGCAAATACACTTTACTTAGTGAGACGACCTCCACTGGCGTCGTCTTAGTTAACTCACCAGGAGGCGAGCCCACCTGGTTCAGGAACAAGACCACCAACCCCTCAACTGGGCCTCCACAAATGCCCGATAAGTGACCCTTTTGACACCAAAGGCCAAAGATTCCACCCTCAGATCATGTGAATGCCGCCATTTTGTGAGCATTCATCTTATGAAGAGCCATGAAACTTGACTACACTTGCACAGGTCCTCAATTACCTTGCTTCTCCTCTCCTCTAATCATCTGTCTCCACACTTCAGACTGCCCTGCCCATTGTCCCACAAATTCTGCCCCAAGCCCTGGATCCAGGAGATGGATCTGAGAGCACATCTCTCTTGTCTCCTTGCTGGTCGACCTCGCAATAAAGCCTTTTCTTTTCTTAAAAGCTGGTGGCGTAATAATTTTTTTTTATGTGCATCAGGCAGAGAACTCCCACTTTGTGTGGTAACAATATTTTGTGTATTGCTTTTACAATGAGAAGCTGCTGAAGATTAATAGTAATATTTCATCTGTTAAATTCAAATGTGTTAGAGTTTTCAAACACATTTATAAATATATAAATTAAGTCTTTCAGTGTTCACCATGGTCCTGTGGGGCATTCCAGCCGGCATTTATTATCCCTGTCAAAGAATGGAAGAAACTGTTGAAGAGGGTAAATAACATGCCTACAGTCCCACAGCTGGTAAAGAGAAAGATGTGTTTAGAATCCATAGCTTGTATTATTAACTTACAACTTATTCTACTGAGCCACTATTTACCTAATGTTTTCTGGAGTAAATCTTTTTCATTGTCTTATAAAGTCTTTCCAGCTCCCATTTTAAAATATGCTTTTGTTATTTTGGATAATATACAAAAAGTGATTTAAAGCATTTCATTTTAAATTAGCATAATACCATGATGTAATGATAAAGTTCGATTTTTTTCTATTTAAAAAGTGATCGTGTTTCTGGTTCTGCATGTAAGGAGCTTGAAAGTCACTGTTCCTACCTAACAATGAGTAAAAAGCTAAACAGACTGAAAAATTAACAACTCTTCTTGGATCCATAAGAGAGGGGCGGACATGGGGCAAACCTCTGCCCCCAAGACTGGAGAGTCAACAGATCAATAGGGGTCATCACGTCCTCCCAGAGCAGTGACCCAGAGTGGGCCACTGCAGAACTGGTGCTGGTGGGAAATGCTGAAGAGTAGTCAGCAACATTTCAGGAGGCACAGCACAGACAAGTCTGAGAGAGAGAAACTCCAGGGGCCAGTCACAGGGCCCACAATATGGCAAGATTTACCTCCAGGAGCTCGACCAGGTTCTCATACTAAATATCAGGTAAATATTGGAGAAAAGTGCCCTCCTGCTTCCAGCAGGGAGAGGAAGAAAGGAAGCATTCTGAAGTAGCTCACAGCACTCTGTTCTGAACAAGGCTGCCCTCGAAGGAAACTAGTTAACATAGCCTAACCCACCTGGGGGAGGGAAATACCCCACTCCAGCCCCCTCTTGCCCACCTAAGAGGGAAGAAAGAAACTAAGAAACTCTTGTGAAATTCACAGTCCAGAGGCATAGGCTCACTAAAGACTGAGACCTACTCACAGGACCACAGACAATGTCCCCTCCCCGCCTCACCACATCACTAAAGGACTAGATACAGTTGTTACTTTTACCTGGTACATCGTGTCCAGCTATTAAGAAATTAAATGCCAAAAGAACCACCCTTGGCATATCAAATTCCCAGGAAGTTATTTTGTGGATACTAACAAGCTGATTCTAAAGTTTAGGAGTAGAAGCAAAAGACTCAGAATAAGCAACACGATATTGGAGGAGAAGAACGCAGTCAGAAGACTGCTGCTATCTGACTTCAAGACTTACTGTACAGCTACAGTAACCAAGACAGCATGGTACTGGTGAAAGAAAAAACAAACAGATCAATGGATCAATGGATAGAGAGCCCAGAAATAGACCCGCATAGATATAGTCAACCGATATTTGACAAAGGAGCAAAGGCAATACAATGGAGCAAAGACAGTCTTTTCAACAAATGGTTCTGGAACAATTGGACTTCCACACGTAAAAAAACGAATCTAGACACGGACCTTACACTCTTCTCAAAAATGAACTCAAAATGGATCACAGGCCTAGCTGTAAAATGCAAAACCATAAAACTCCTAGAAGATAACGTAGGAGAAAGCCTAGATGACCTTGTACGGCAATGACTTTCAGACACAACACCAAAGCCACGATCCCTGAAAGAATAATTGGTAATCTGGACTTCATTAAAATTAAAAACTTCTGCTCTGTGAAAGACACTGTAAAGAGAATGAGAAGACAAACCACAGACTGGGGGAAAATATTTGCAAGACACATCTGAGAAAGGACTGTTAATCAAAATATACAAAGAACTCAACAATTAGAAGACAAACGACCTGAGTAAAAAATGGGCCAAAGGCCTTCAGAGACACCTCACCAAAGAAGATATGCAGGTGGCAGACAAGCATACAGAAGGATGCTCCACAGTGTCTTCAGGGAAGTGTACATTGACACAACATGTGATATGACTTTACTCATGAGAACGGCCAAAATCCAAAACACTGACAACACCAAATGCTAGTGAGGTTGTGAAGCAGAAGGAACTCTCGTTACCTTGCTGGTGGGAATGCAGAATGGTGCAGCCACTTTGGAAGACAGTTTGCTGGTTTCTTGCAAAATTAAATGTACTCATATCATATGATCCAGCAATTGTACTCCTTGGTATTTACTCAAAGGCACTGAAAATCTATGTCCACACAAAATCATGCTCATGGATGTTTACAGCAGCTTTATTCATAATTGCCAAAATGTGGAAGCAACCAAGATGCCCTTCAGTAGGTGAATGCATAAATAAATTGTGGTACATTCAGGACAATGGAATATTATTCAGCAATACAAAGAAATGAGCTATCAAGCCATGAAAAGATGTGGAGGAACCTTAACTGCATATCACTAAGTGAAAGAGGCCAATCTGAAAATGCTACATACTATATGATTCCAACTATAAGACATTCTGGAAAAGGCAAAACTATGGAGACAGTAAAAAGATCAGCGGTTGCCAGGGGGTGGGGTGAAGGAGGGATGGATAGGCAGAGCACAGAGGATTTTGGGGGCAGTGAAACTACTCTGTGTGATACTATAATGATGGATACATGTCATTACACATTTATCCAAACCCACAGAATGTACAGCAGCAAGAATGAAGCTAAGCGTAAACCACAGACACTGGGTAATTATGCTTCAATGTAGGTTCATCCTTGGTAAAAAAAATGTACCATCTTGTGGGGGATGTTGATAGTGGGAGAGGCTGCGGATGTGTAGGGACTGGGAGTATATGGGAAACCTCTGTACCCCTCTAATTTATTGTAATCCTAAAACTTCTCTGTTTTCTTTATTTAATTAAAATAGAAATGGAATAGCTGCCATTTCTACCTTTAAAGATGTGAATGAACTCTTGGAAATCTTTCCAAAAGTCTGGGAGATAGAGTGCGCTGTCTCCACGTAGCGAAACTGCCTCGCCTGAGGAATCACTGATCAGAACCCTGGGCAGGAAGTGGACCAGCAGAGGTTCCTCCTCTCTGTCGGCAGCACCTGGATCCTGATGAGCACAGGTCTCATCCCACTGTTCCCCTTCAACTGCAAAGGTCTGAAATACTCTTAAGTGGTCTTTGTTTTCTTGTGGAATTTGCTCGTTGTTATTTGAGGGTTTTAGACACAAAATGCTTTATTTGTTGACTTACTCTCTCTTCCTCCCTCCAAAAAGTCTGAAGGGTTGATTTTTCCTTTATCTTCTCTTTAGAGAGGATTTGGTGACATTTCCAAAACAGATAGTGCAACCACAAGGCTCTCATACCCGCCAATATTTATTTTATAGATTATTCACCAATAATCAAGGAGCATCTTCTTCATGTGAGGCACAATGCCAGATGCGATGGAAGCAAAGACACAATGTTGAGAAGCTCCCAGATCAGGGGAAAGTAAACGAACTGCATTTCATCAATCCAGAGGAACTTCTACACAAATCATCTTACGTTAATCTCACAACCACCCTCTCAAGGAGGAATTGACTTTATTCTCATTTTATAGGTGACATTTAGTAATGACAGTTCAGGTCCCAGAAATTTAAAAATTATCTAAAGACATTAAGAAGTATACAAATAAATCATCAACTCCATCTAATTTTTGGACTGAATATTTATAAACACCACTGCCTTCATCTTTTCCTTTCTTCCTGAGCATTACTAGTGTTGATTACCACTGGACAATACAAATTACGCAGATTTGGCAGAAATAGACGGCTTCTCCATCTTGAAATCAAGAAGAATTCTGTTAGATGAACATGAAAGCTCTTTCGGTCTCACAGCATCAGGGACCATCTAGGTACTGATGCCTCCAAAATTTGTACTGCTAGCCAGACCTTCTCCCTGAACTAGAAACCGGTATTTCTAACTCTACTTGAAAATCTCCTTTTGGGTATCTTTAGATGTTTCAAACTAAGGAACATCCAACACTCACTAGGACACTTCTCTGGTGGTGTGCCATCTCAGCACCATTATCCCAACTGGAATCACTCTTGACTTTCTTCCTCTCACATCCACATACAATCTACCAGCATGGAGTGGTCTGCATGTGTGTGTGCGTCTGTGCACGTGCGCATGCTAAGTGTGTTTCTTAAATGCTACTATATTCCAGCGCTTCGTAGACTATGAGGTACTATATTGATGTGATGAGTGACTTTATATTTACATTTAAAAATTCAAATTGTGAAACTACATGTTTTCTTGAGGAGAATAAAGTTTTCATATTTCAGTGATCTTGAGAATCTAAACCATCAACAGACAGTTATGGATAGATGCATAGAATTTACGTTAACATCTGGCTTCCTTAAATCTGACGCCGTTGGTAAATGCATGTGGGGCTAATTCAATGTCACAGGTCTACTGCATCTTGAAAACGACTTCCTGGACTCATTCGGGGTCTTGCTGTTCCTTCACCAGAAGTGCATCAAAATGGCCTCACTCTTTTCTTCTCTTTATGTCAATAAAACCATAATTATCAAAATAAGTTGCTGATGATGACTCTGAGAAGAGAATGGAGATGGTGGGAAGTCGTCTTATGCAGAAGCTGTTAGGAATGAGAACTGAACAAAAGAAACACCTGCTGGCAAGTACCTTTATTTGGAAAGAGAATGAGACGCCAGATAGCTTACAGGAAAAGACGAGGAGGCCGGCGTTTCATTATCACGAGGTAAGGCACAGGCCTGTCTCCATATCAAAGATGCAACTCTGTCTCTGAGGAATTAGAAATTAGGTAAAGGAGGAGTCCTGGAGGAGAGAAGAATGGGTGAAGAGAGAGGGAGGGAGAGACAGAGAGAGAGGGAAGGAGAGAAGGACAGAGAGAGAGAGAGACAGAGAAATACACAGAGAGGGAGAGGGAGAGACAGAGACAGAGGGAGAGAGAGACAGAAGAGAGAAACAGAGAAAGACAGGGACAGAGAGTATGAAAAGAGAGGCTGCCTTGTTTGGAATGTGCAGTGGGAGGCTGCCAGAGGGAACACACAGGGTTGGTTGGTTGGTTGGTTGGTTGTTTTCATATAGTTCAAATGACGAGGAAACCACAGGACAAAACCCCCTCATGACTGCAGAAGCCGAGGGTTTGTGGGAAGCAGCTGCCAAGGTGGGCAGAGGAGGAGGCTTCGTGAACCGAGCGGGCCACCCTGTGGACAGTTACTATATTCTGGTGATAGTTTGTGCATTTTAGTTCTGTCCTAAAACAAACAGAAATGTGACTTGCCTCACAACATAGTAGCTGCTTCTGTGACTTTCGACACATCCCAACCCCTTACGGGTCCTCTCTGCCTCCGCCCTGTTTTCAACCCCGGGAGCAGGATGCTCGCCCAGGAGCTAAGGCACCATCCTAGGGATTTGAGCACCAGCAATCCCGGTAAGCTGTGGCTGAATTTACCCACATCTTCACAAAGGAAAGTACATTTAAATTAAGGAGGAGATTCTATAGCCACAACCAAGAATTGTAAACCCAGGTATGAAGAAGAAGCAGTTTTAAATTTAGATTCAGATACATCAGGATTTCTTTAAATGAATGATTTCAAAGTCAAATGTAAAGAGGGACTCACAGTTTATAACCAACCCAGCCCAGAACGAAAACTGAGGAAAGTGATTCAGTCATGTTTATTACTTTTTTCCAGGTAAGCAAGCAAATTTACAACAAATTATAGCAGCAAGTCCCGGGGACAACAGGGACTGGAGGCAACAGACGTCAGCACGCTCCCTTCTTGCTGTTCCCTAGGAGGTGACCATGGGCTGGGTCCACCCGCAGAGTGGCGTGCGCCTGGGTTGGGCTCTGAACGGCCCAAGTTCTCCTGGGCTGAAAGGGGATGTACACCTCCCTGCAAACATCAGTGACCCGGAGCTTCCTCCAGAAATAACTTGCAGACTCGAAAGCACGGTGCTGGAACAGAACATCTAGGAAACCGAATTTTCAGTTCAGTCCGGCTTGGTTCATGCGAGATCCACCTGTGAGGTTTTTCTCCCTGCAGAGGAGCACGTGGACACACAGAGGAGCAATCCTGCAGCCTCGGGTCCACGGTGGAGCGAGGGCTGAGGGTCCACACCCATGTCTTAGGACCAGAACGCCGGTCCCGCTCACGCACAGCTCACCCTGATGGGCTGGGGTGTGCAGATCGCCCTGCCTGGCGCTTCTCATTTACTCCTCACACACCTTCCCGGCAGGTGCCGTTTGATAAACACCATTTTGCGGGTGGGGAACCTGAGGCTCAGAGACACCAACACCCCCTGGTGACCGGGCACGACACCAGCCTGCCGCGAGATGCAAGATTCGCCTCTGGATCTTCGAATGACTAGTGATCTGTTTACAGGTCACTGGAAAGAGAGCCCGGAGGCCAGACTGCTTCCGGGAGAGAAGCAAGCACTCGGCACCCTTATCTGTGGGTGGGGGGAGGTCACCGTGCCCAAACGCAAATCTCGTGAATGAGGGGCTCCTGGGGGACAGGGAGGGAAAGCATGAAATACAACCTGTTTGCAGCAGTGACCTTGAACTTGCCCACAGCCCCTCAGATCCCACATTTCCAGCAATGTGGCCCAGCAGTGAGTGACGAGGAGCTGGAGTGGTGGACGTCTGAGTGTACGCCCGTCTAGGTATTTTAGAGAAAAAAGTAATTAAACGTGGCTGGAAGGGATCCGATCTTTAACTATAAATTGCTTTTAATTAAAAGAACTGAGGGAGCAGCGGGGCACTTTCTCCCCGCGCAGAGGAACTTGCTGCAGCTCAGACGTTCCGAGAGCCAAGGCCTCAGCCCCACTGTTCTGGAAGGGACCCAGCTCTGAGTCATGCACGAGTCCCACCCCAAATAATTCCTACAATTCCTAAAAATTATGTGATACGTTACATAGTAAAATAACATTTTCAAATGTCATTTGGCGGACGTGTTCTGCAAGCTCCACCGGACAGTCCATTTCCCAGGCCCAGCAGCTGGGTGATACCGCACCACAGTCAGAACCACTGCATGTGGAGCTGTCTTCAGTGACATGCCCTTCTGGGGTCCTGGGGTCCTCGGAACCTCAGAGAGAGCAGTTTGCTTTGCATTTGGTGGAAAAAGAGGTGCATCCATATTAATCTTTTATAGTTATATCTGCATGTGCCAGTCACTGCTGGCAACTAACCCAAGGATGTACCCATGGTCAGCCCCCAACCCTGACACGAAGTTCAAGGTCTGAACTGGGACCCTTTTGAAACTGAAGTGACTCCTAGTAATAATTATTCTGAGGCAACACCGAAATCCGGGAGCAGCCTGTGCCCACAGGACAGTGATGGCCCCAGGGCTCGTCCATCCCAGCCCGACCCTGAGGACCCACAGTGGGACCAAAACAACCATTTGTTGGCAACTCTTCATTAATTTATCAAAATCAAATGACAGCTGTTACACTGTACATTTTCCAAACACATATTCGCTGCCCCAGGTAAAAGCTAACTCTCCTTTTTACTTTCACACTTGATTTTTTCCTGTTTCTATGAAGTGACACTGGGAAAATAAGTGTCATTTCAGAAAAGTGTATTTCCCAGAACCTTTCCTTTTTGGCCCATGAACTGCCCATGCATCTGTCCTGAATCAAAACTTTTAAAACAACAAAGCATAGCAGGTCTAAAAGTTTACGAACTTCAACATAAATTTAAATGCTGAGACATGATACCTAATATTTTAGAGGATTTAAACATCCTGCAGATGAAAATAAAAACAAAACCAAAGTCATACCATAACCCAGAGCCAGGCTCTGGTCAACTGAAGTCACTAACACCTTTCTTTGAAAAGTGAAAATCTGCATATGCCAGAAATCATTTGTATAAAAACCTGATTAAGCAGGTTTTTTTCCAGTTGTGCCCGGAGTTAATGCTCTGGATTCGTCACACCTGAAGGGACAGTTGCTTCTGAGCACACAGGCACTTCCTTCGAACACCTTCTGGGGGAGCTTGGCAGGGGAGACACTGTGTTGCCCCACCCAGGTCACTCAAAAGACGCAATTCCAGGAGTTTCTAGAGTGCCAGTCACACGGGGCTCTAATGACCAGACGGAATTATCAGCTCATGTGGGACTTGAATGGCCGCCCGTAAGGAAGCGAAATCGCTTTACTAGGATTGGGTGCTGAGTAAGCGGAATCTCTCAAGGCACAGATGGCTCCTGGGCACAAGGCCACAGACTCACTGCAGCACTGAGGAGCAGCCACCAGCCCCATGACAGAGCCGCTGAAACCTTAATTTATTGGTAAGAGAACTAGGAAAGTGCACCTAGTTCCACTGAGGAAATCAAGGCTCAGACAGCAAATGAGGGGTGAGCAGGGATCAGAATCTAATCACCAGACCCCACGCTGCCCTTTCTGCTCCCCAGGTCAACTGAGCACTGGGGTCTGCAGACCACTATCAGTTTAATCCAGCACCAGGCAGGCGCAAGGCATCCATGAAAAGATGTGGCGTGTTCGACCTATCCCCAAAGTATCTGTAATTTAGAAGATGGAGCTAAATACAGGAAAAGAAAGGAGGGGAATATCAAGGCTGGCTCCTCAGTGCTAAGGAAGCCGGTGGCGGGACAGCAAAGCCACACGCGTTCCGGAGACCCACTGAGGGTGTGCACAGCAAGGGCTCAGCATCCTCTCCATCTCCGTTTACTGCTCAGTCCTTTCCCTCAGAGCAGAGATCTGAACTGATTTCAGATTTCTAAGCACGATATTTATGGTAGTAAAATGCGGGGCCTGCTGCAGGCAAATCTGAGCAGTTGAGGTCAGGGAGTGTATTCTATGATGTGCTGTGTGTGTCATGCATCAACGCCAAGAAAATCGGCCATGGGACTTTAAAATAAACAAGCAAAACCTGGTATTAATAAAGATCCCATTATCCATCTCGTGATTGTGGAGATCTCCTCCACCCCACCCTCCAAAATTAGAATTTCTGTCCTTGAAGTTGAAACTGCCATGAGAGGTGGATTACATTGCCTTTTGCTCCAACAGGTAGAGAAATCTGATTAAATATTTAAAGCATTTCTCACAATTTAGAATTTTGTATATGGGGAAAACCATACCTTGAGAATCTTAACAATTAACAAGAAAAGAAAAATGACAAGAATTTTCGGTGTGTGGTGGGGGACATGCAGTCACTTCCCCTCCCGATCAGAGGAGGCAGGGCCCTCCAGCTTCAGGCGCTCACCTGGAGGTGAACCCAGACACTGTCCCCTCCTCAGGAGGTCAGGCGAGGGCAGAGCCTCCCTGCGGTGATGTTCCTTCTGTGACTGGGACGCCTGGAGCCTAACAAGTATTGATTATTGATGGCCCCGTCTTGCATTCATCAATCATACTCAGCGCCCTGCTAGTGCCTCTCACTGCATAGCTGGAAGTGAGGCCATCAGGCTTATTTGCGTTTATCTCTGTTTTACTTTGTTAGATGAAACCATATAAAATTACATTTAGCAACAAATGTTAAAGTACGTTATCACATTTGTTCTGAGGAGAATTCAATGATTACTATGCAAATATTTAGAGAATTCTTTAGCATCAGTAAATTCACCGCATTGGTTTATCAAAGACCCGTGCCCCTAAATGCAATGTGGTCTCCAGGATTGGGTCCTGGGTCAGAAAAGGTACCTTAGTGGAAAGCCTGGTTTGATAGAGTCTGCGGTTCAGTTACAGTGCTGCACCAACGGCAATTTTTTGGTTTTAACAAACGTACCACAGACATGTAAGGGGTTGACATCCGGGGAGACTGGGGGAAGGGTACAGAGGACTTCTCCACACCGTTATGTGCAACTTTTCTATAGGTCTAAAATTACTCCAAAATAAAAAGCTTATTTTAAAAAAATTATACTTATCAATGAGAAGAAAACATGCATTATTGTCCTGATGTCTGAAGGTGAAGATTGATTTGTCCTTTTATTGTCTTTTATTTTTTTAAACCACTCTATTGAGGTATGATTGACATGCAAAAAGCTGTACAAATTTAAAATATACAACTTGATGTGTCTGAAGAAGAGAACACACCCATGAAACCATCACCTCAATCTATGCCACAAACATATCCATCGCCTCCAAAAGTGAAAGATAACAAGCGCTGGCGGGAGCGTGGAGAAAAGGGAACCCTTGTGCGCTGCTGGTGGGAATGTAAAGGGTGCAGCCGCTACAGCAAACGGTATGAAATTCCTAAAAAAAGTTACAAATAGAACTTTCATATGGTTCACAATTCCACTTCTGGGTATTTATCCAAAGAAAATGAAACCTGGATCTCAAGATACCTGCACTGCATGCGCACTGATGGCCATCTTATTACAGCAGCCGGCACGGGGCACAGTCTAAGTGTCACTGACGGACGAATGGATGAAGAAAACGTGGTTTATGCATACAATGGGATATTATTCAGCCTTAAAATGAAGGAAATCCTTTTATTTATTTTTAATGGCAGAAAGTTCCGTCAGCGCTGTAGGTAACTTGCACCCAGCTTTCTAGATACCTGCAGCTCTCAGGTTTCCTTGTCTGTCTGTGGTTCTCACAGAGAGTGAAACCGCTTTAACTGACAGACTTCCAGGCAGGGCACCCACATTAGATTTGGTCAGTCTGGGGAGGATGGTGTTGGCGAGAACAGGAAAACAGAATTGTAAGCTAGAGCATTCAGCATTAAACTTATATTATGGGCCCTACTAACTCAGGCTGTTTATTCAATAAAACTTGGAAGATATCAGGGAAATAATCACTTTTTAAACTTCATTATTTGGCCAATAAATTAGAAATGTCTGAAGGGAAGGGTTTTGTCTGCTTTTTGGATTTTTCTATCATATAACTGATGCTCTAAGATACAGAGTCTTCTGCCTCCCTACCTCCAAATAAGCTGATATTTTAAGCAGGAAAACTCCATAACATTTTAACAGCTGTTTGACTTGAAAGAAATGGATTAGTTAATTTATGAGTGGACTAGCCGGCAGATCCACAAGAGGAACCCCTCCCAGCCATGCAGGCCAGAAGAGAACGGCAGGGCCTCTTCCAAACCAGATGTGACCACTGCTCTCCTACACGAACGACCTCGTCAGCAACCCCTCCCCACAGAACCGCAGAGGCTTCCTTACCGGGGGAGTGCTGAAAATGTAGAAGGACGAGCCTTTCAGGGCCAGGAACTTGGATCTGAAGGTTTGAGAGGAGTCGGCGCCTTCGAGTCTCTCGTGGACCCACCCCATATGTACAACCTGCAGAGGGAAACCTTTACAATTAAAAACTGAGCCTTACTGAGTGCACACTGTCGCAGAGGTAGACAGAACAAAAAAGCAAGTTGTCCTCCCACTAAATCAGGACCCTCAAAACCAGCAGGTTAGGGGACCGGGGGAAGTTGAGACCAATTTCCAAATCTTCAGTCAAGTATGAACCTGATTACACGATATGAACCTGTAACATCTTGAATTAAATATCCACAGTTCTGTATTGGGCCAGGTTCCATATATGAGTTTCTACATGCTTTTGGTTTTGACTTCTCAGCTGCATTAGAATTATACATTCCATATATATATATATATATATTTCTTAAAACACAGTATTTAATTACATTCTGTTGTTAGTGCAATCGAGTGGATCCTGACTCCCAGTGACCCCGTGCACAGCAGAGCAGAATCCTGCCTGGTTTTTCTGCGCCATCCTCTCACCTTCTGGAGCTATATCAGACAACGCTCCACTGCTATTCATAGGGTGTTTCTGGCCAATTTTTTCAGAAGTGGGTGGTCAGGTCCTTCTTCCTAGTCTGTCTTAGTCTGGAAGCTCCACTGAACCCTGTCCACCGTGGGTGACCCTGCCAGTATTGGAAATACTGGTGGCACAGCTTTCAGCATCACAGCAACACGCAGCCACCAGAGTCTGACAGCCACCAGATGGTGGAATGGTTCCCTGACCAGGAAAGGAACCCGGCCATGGTGGTGAGAGCACCGAATCTTAACCACTAGACCACCAGGCTGGCTATGTTCTATTAGTGTTAGTATTTCAGATTTGTCTATGATGTTGCAAAAACAGCTAATATATTTTCCATTTCTATAGTAAACATATAGTTGACACGTGGAAAAAATGATTGTTTCTTTATAGTTCAACTTCCTAACAACAGTGAGTATAAATACAAAAATACTAGATTCTTACAACCGGCATCAAATACTTTTAATCTTGTGACACAAAATGCAAACTATAACCAATCAGAATATGATTCAAAAAGTTAATGGAAACAGTGATACAATTTAAGAATTCACTGCATGAATTCAAGCTAATATTAAGCTCAAATCCCTGTGTTTTACCTCAAATTTTAATGTGACCTATATTTTGTAGTAAGTGGTAATAGTTTCATTTTAATTTTCTCATTTCCTTATTTTGCCTTGTTAAGAAAAACCAACTAATTAACATTTTTATGGAGTAAATATTTAAAACAATTTGTATACTTAAACAAAATTAAAAATAAATTATCATAGACATGATGACCACTTCATGAAATGAAACTGTCCCGTGAGCTGTGTCAAAGTGGGGCAGCTTCAGACCTGAGCACCTGGTGCTCATCAAGTGCCCCTGATGGAGGCCGTCTTGAGCGAGTGCCAGGACAGCTAGCTCAGGCTCAAGGTAGATCATTCCTGTCTCCAGCTGTTTCTTTACGAAATCACTGACAGCTGTCCCTCTTATGTCTGGTGAAAGACTTCCCAGGTCAAGGACCCAGATGAAATTGTACAAAAACCAGATTTCCACAAACAGGATTCCTAGTGATGGAAAAAAACATGCAGGAGTGTTGTTCTATGGAAAGTAGAGCCATAGCTACACAGTCGACATTATTCTGGTTTGAGTGTTGAATACAAATAATCTAATGCTTTCAAAGTTGTAACGTGTCTTATCAGGCCGTCCTAGATATACAGAGCTTTTTAAAGTAACCCAAGTATTTCAGTGGCTCATGGACTCGTAAGTTCCTTATGGTTGAGCATGAAGACTTAGGAACCACATCAATGTGATAAGATATTAATGTTAAATAGACAGTTTTATTATAAGTAGACATGACAATTTTATTTTATATGTGTCTTTGACACATTTAACATTTCTAGGTCTCTGTTTCTTCCTCATAAAATGGGACTAGAATTACCTGACATGATAATTGTGAGAATTTAATGCTGTACCGTGGGAAACCCCCTCACCAAGTGCTAGGAGGCAGGAGGCATCAGTCCTCTGTGAAAACCACTCAATATAATAGACTTCTTGAATGTCTTGTGGATTTGAAACCAAGTAAACAGATTATTTTAAAATTTCGAATTGACTTTTTCCATTTTTGTCCAGTTGGGTCATGTAGATACACTTATTGGCTCTAACACTAGCATTAATACTGCTGTAAATCATAAGAGGTGCTCAATTTCCATTGTTAAAAAATGTTTTATTTTAATTGGATTGTTTGTTTTCTTACCATTGAGTTTTTTTTTTTTTTTTTTGTGGGGAAGACCAGCCCTGAGCTAACATCCGTCGCCAATCCTCCCCTTTTTGCTGAGGAAGACTGGCCCTGGGCTAACATCCGTGCTCATCTTCCTCCACTTTATATGGGACGCCGCCACAGCGTGGCTGACAGGCAGTGGGTCAGCAGGCGCCCAGGATCCGAACTCGCGAACCCCAGGCTGCCAAGCGTGAACTAAACCGCTGCGCCACCGGGCGGCCCCTCTTACCATTGAGTTTTAAGAGTTCTTTGTATATTTTGGATAAGAAACATTTCATTTTCTCTAGCAGATTTAGCAGATCCTTGATGTTTCCAAAATTAACATGAATTCAATGGGTGATCCCTGAATTCCACAGTCACTACTGCATGAGTGTAATGATTTTTACAGTTTATTTAGGATAGGATTACTTTTAAACACGGCTTCTGACACAGGTGTTTACGTCCTGATCCTCTGAGTGGCACTGATACACCCACGGCACGGGTCTGTCTGGAGGAGTAACTGAGGCAGGTGTAGGACATTACTCTGCATCACACAATCTGCCACGTAAACAGCAGGTCCTCTTGTCTTGAAGCAGGACTGCAGGAGCCTTTTCTCGGTGCCCCTACAGCGCTTCCCTCTGGGTCGATGCTAGACCACACGCTCTTTATCTGTAATCTGCTCTACACCTACAGGATTGGCAGAGAGTGCCTGTTCCCCATTTCTGGGCAGAAAGAGTGTGACTCCTCATCAGTTCACGAGCTGTATCTTTACGAGCAGTCACACAACTGCAGCAGGGAAGATATGCCTATTGTATTTATCAGCACAGCTGGGCGGAAGACCTTTGTTTTGTGTGTGTCAGGAAGATTAGCCCTGAGCTTACATCTGCCACCAATCCTCCTCTTTTTGCTGAGGAAGATTGGTCCTGGGCTAACATCCTGGCCCATTGTCCTCTACTTTATATGGGACACCTGTCACAACAGCATGGCTTGACAAGCAGTGTGTCGGTCCGTGCCCAGGATCAGAATCAGCGAATCTGGGGCCACCAAAGTGGAGCACGCAAACTTAACTGCTACGCCATCGGGCTGGCCCAGAAGACCTTTTTTTTAATGATTACCACCAAAGTGTGGAAACGGAATTTCTAGATAACACAGGAAATTGTTTAAATTTTAATTTATTGCAAGCCTTAAGTCAGCAGCAAGCACACAAATCTTCTTTGATACCATATTTATTACCAAGAATCTAACCAAGATCCTTTTCATACTGCTGAGTTAGAGAGGGCTGGTGGAGACAGGAAACAAGGACAGTCCAGAAGAAAACACTAAGGAATGGAGACAAGATGCCCTTGGCAGGTCTCCAGCCACGTGGCTAGATCCCTCAAATCTGTAAAACTAGTACTTCCTCTGGTGGGAACTCCTAACAATGAAGTCTTCCACTTTGTGTCTGATGAGACTCGTGGGGTGGCGGGTAGTTAAAGCAACGCTTTTGCCCATGGTGGGGACAAACCTTGCCGGGTTTTTCCTTTATTTTTTAAATCACATATTCAAATGCTGCCAAGTCTCCCCCACCTCCCTCTTTCTTTTCATGAACTACTTACTCATATCCTGCAATTCAGATTTCCAGGGGATGAAATCTAAACTGGAACCTAACATGTAGGAACTTAAGACAGGGCTGTAATATCCAGAGACATATAAATAAATATAGATAGATAGATGATAGATGACAGATAGATAGATCAAGGATGAGTAGAAAGTAGGAAGTATAAATTTCAGCACATGGAGACCCTGGGATTCTTTCTCCAGCAGAGTAGCACGAGCGTCCTTTTGGTGAAGAGAACCCACTGAGAGATGGATTTATGTCTAACTCCCACTCAGCACGAGAGCGACTTGATTCCTCTGGAGCCCCAGGGACTGGGTGTGGAATTCGAGAACTAGCTTCTGGAAGCTGTGCGCCTAGTACTCTGTTTTCTCCACTCTCTCCTCTAACTCTGCTGTCTTCCTCCTCCAGGGCTGGGGCAATTTTTTGTTGTTGTTGTTTTTTCTTCTTGTGTCTGGTTAATACAGCACTGGACACAGCATTCAACAGAAATTATATATTGAGGAGTGGAGGAGGAGCTCCTTTTCTGACCAAAATGGTGATGTACCAATTGTTAAAAACTGAAATGTCTAAAGATTGGATGTGAACTTAATTAAATTCCATATGTAATTTAATTCTGCTCAGATTAATTAACAAGGAAATAGGTTACAGCTTAGCTATTACTGGAAACACTGGCTGCTTTACGAATCTTTTTTAGGTGTATGTAGTTCATAAATAATTTTAAGGGAAGCTAATTTTATCTTTTACATTATGAATTTTGTAATGGCTTATTACATGTTCCAAGAAACGTATATTATAATTTTATGAACACCTACCTGATTGTATCACCATAATTAAATTAAGAGGACATAATCATTATAATAAAGGAGCATATTTTCATTTATCTTTTCGGATGTCATTTCTATAGGAAAGTGCTTTCCCTTTTTTTTTTCCCTTGGATGAGTCAAGATAACTAGTTAAGCATCGTTCAGATGATAACTGTACAGCTGATCTTTTCCTTTACATAGAAAAAGCCAGAATTACCTGAGTTATTTAGGTTTCTTCTGGATTTGGTAAATAAGGCATCCATATTTGCCTTTAGTTCAGGTTTTCCAGATGAAATTTATTTTGGAAATGTACAGAGTTGCTTGCTATTTTAGCAGGGTGAGCATATGTCCTGGTTTGCCTGGGACAATCCTAAATTTATGCCTGTTGTCTTGGTACCGCTTTTAGGTTGGTCTTCTTCCCAGAAAGAAGTGCCCCAGTTTGGATGACAAATTACATTGTCATGCTATTTACCAGATAGGATCTAAACATTTATACTCCATGTCTTTTGTATTATCTTTCTAATTCTGTTTTTTTGTTGTTGTTGGCCAATCTCAGTGGTTGTCAAATACTTTAATTTTTTTTCATATTTATTCAAATAATATTTCTTTGCTACATACCAAAATCAAGAATTAATTGTTCAGAATGAGAAAAAAATTCCTTCCTGCTTTCAAAGGGCCCAATATCATAAATCTAAACTCCTATAATACATACAAAATGTTTAGATTTGGAGAAAATGTAAAATAATCCTCTACCAGAAGCACATTGAGATATGCCAGGGGTCAGTTCTTTAATAATCCTACATAGTGAGGCTCCTCTCATATTTCTTTCTAGATAAACTAATTCAAGCTCCCAAGGAAATTCAAAGTGATAACAGAAATTTTAAGGTTAAAAAAAGACTTCAGATGACCCACTGCAGCTTTCTTATTTTACAGATGAAGAAGCTGGGGCCCAGGTGTTCATCTGTTTGAATTACACCACCAGGAGGAGGTCACTTGGGACTAGAACCCAGGCTCTAGTCAAGCAGGACCGCCGAGACTGACTCCACACTAACGAGTTCACTACCCGATGGAATCTCACTGAGACGCCACAGAAGCAAGAAGACCCCACCGTCTCGGAGGCCTCTGGACCCTGCTCCATTTAATGCTCCCTGAGTGGGAGTTTTGCTCCTCAGTTGTAAGTTTCTCTGAACCTTATTTCACGATTCTCTCTTGTGACAGAAGGATCAAGAGCAGTTAAATTTCAAAGTGAAACAGAGCAAGTTTGATTTCCCAACAAGCCAGGTAATTCAAGTACAGCCACACAAACCCAAGGTCCTCCTCCAAATCCATTGGGATCAAGTCCTGTGAAGGCTACACATCACAAGGCATGCTCTCCACATGGTGGGCGCTCACATTTGCACTGTATGTAACTGACCCTGAGTGACCTGTTTGCCTAGTCACAGGTCACAGGGGAGAACCATTTCCCCACTACAGACAACACAGAAGCTGAGGAGGGACACCACGTGGAGCCACTCCTCCTGTGGTCTCAGAAAAGTCTCCGTTTACCATAAAAAGACTCTCATGGGCCATTTTGCTAATTTGATTGTACCAATAGAAATCCAATTTCAAAGTGGTGGATTCCTTCGGAGACAACAGCACCGATTTTGTCTACTCTCCCACGAGCCTTGGTCAATAAGTCCAGAGAAGGCATGCTTTTTGTGTGACTATGGAGAGGTAGGTCCTCAGTGGAAAAGTCTATGAGAAACCTCTGCTTTAGAAACACAAAGTACAGCAGGAAAATAATATTTTATGTGTAAGGAAATGAAATGAATCCTATATTAATTTGAAGACATTTATGGAAATACTACTCATTAAATAGCTAGCCACCCTCATTTAACTATGTGAAACAAAAATAGCTGATAGTAAATTTAGAAAAATATTACATGAAATAAAAGTTACATTTAAAGTAACTTTTCTTAGAGTTTCTTTTCTAATTAAAAAATGTTGACTAGAGGGGTTTAATTTAAAACACAGCTCTAATTTCTTATCTTTTTCAGTAAACATTTGATTGGCACAGACTTATTCTCCTGAATATCTTCAGTTTGAATTCAAAGTTTATCGGAAAGCACTATTTAAAGAGTGTTCATAAGCACTATTTAAAGCAAACTGAACATTCTTTTCATTTTTTTTTTAACTTGAGACCAGAATGCATACTTCCTCAGACCTATGAAAGATATAATCAGAAAACTAATGCACTGGAAGTAAAAAAGTCTGCATCTGGATTATAGCTTAAACTACGACTTTATCAGAAAGGAAATAGAAGAACATAGTGGCTTCAAAGTGTATTTACCTGATACTCAAACTACTTGTTCATTAATAGATCATGATTTCTAAGTACTTACAGACCTAGTAAATGAGCAGTCCTTGAATTAGGAAGCCAGGTGTATTAAAAGTTGGCCTTTGCTCTGAGAAGGAAGGAGCTGAGGATTCCTGAAGAGGTGGCTATTCCAGTGAATCTGGGTCAACATAAGAACGCAGCCTCGAGGTGAACACACTGCCTGTACGGGGGTGATGGGTCCCCACCCACCTGCAATAATATCTGCTGGGTCAAAGCCCTCCCAAGAGCGAAGCTTTCCAATTGAGGAATTTATCTAAGAAAATTACAAAATGCTTAAGATTCCAAATTACACAGGTGTGTCTCCTTCATAAAACCCCTTTCAGATTAAACAATCATATCTACATTATTGTTTAATCACATTTCCTCATAAAACGTAGCTGCTGATAGATCACTTATTTATAACAGGGCACACCCAGGAGACCAGAACAGTCCCTCTCATACTATTTCCATGACAAATGAGTAGTTTTATGGAGTTAACAATGAGGACAAGGACCCCCGACTTCAGTCCAGTGTGCTCGTCTTCCTATCAAAATTTCCAAGTCAAATTTCAAAAACAGAAAGAGGCTAGTTTTGGAGATTTGTTATATGGTCGACATGAAAACCACAAATCCTACCTGGTCACAGGGAGAACAGCACATATTTGCCATTTTCATCTGCAGAGAGAGGGAAGCAGGAGTCATCGAGAAAAGCATATTAAAGTCATAATTTTTCAACCTAACTGAAGACTGAAATTAATTAGCCACAGGAAGTGTCATTGAGAATACATTTATTTTATGATTCATTTCTTACCTGAAAATGAAACCAGAGTAAATACAAATGTAATAGAAAAAAACAATATTAGCATACTTAAATTATTATTTTTCAAATATCAGCATTTTGTGTAAGTGAAGCTATGGGACAGTAGATGCTTAAATTTCAGCATCTGAAAAAAACGAGGAAAATTATTTCTGCTCTTCATAATCTTAGGTAATTATACTTTTCATAATTGCTCCTTCATTTAATTCTCCCAGCAATCCTGCAAGGTAGATATTATTTTCCAAAATTTTACCAGTGAGGAAATGGCGGTCCAGAATAATAACATGCCCAAGACTACAAAGTTGGAAAGTCGCTTCGAATCCACATTTCTGGTTCTAAAGTGTTTCTGTTCTGTTTCTGTGTCTGTTTCTTCAGAACCAGTGTTCTGGTTCTGACGTGTTCTAAAGAGCCTCCTTCTCTGCTCTGCCGACTGGCTAGAATACGTGAGGATCGTCTAGAACTGAAGGGCTCTCATTGTCACATGCATTTCTGCAAATATCAATCCACCATCACTTGTTTGTTTGTTTTCTTTTCATTTTGTCCATCCAGATACTTTTGGAATTCAAAATGTCAAGTTTGAAAACTAAGATCCTAGAGAGGTTCCGGTACCTCCTTATGTAATTGAAGAAGGCAAACGTCTGAGGTCTGTAAAATAGAAATCTAACACATTGCTGCTTCCCCATATATTTTAATGTGCTCAGCCAACCTCTGTTTAGCAGCCTCCAGGACAAGGAATACGGGAGACACGTGGAAGAAGAGGGATAGTGGGGTAAGGAATGACGGCTGGCTGGGCAGTGTGAGCCCACCAGCTGGCCAGCAGGGAATGAGATGCAAATATGGTCAAGGGGCAAGTCAACTGGAAGGAATGAGAACAAGAAAACTGGTCAAAAACCACCTGTGGCCAAGGGTGAATTCTTCCTTGCCTTCCCACAGCTATGGCCCTCAAGTTAGTGCCACAGACAGTGGTTGCTTTAGGGAACTGATTACTTTATTGACTTTTTACTCCCACCTTATCTCTTTTTTTTTCCTTTTTAAAAAAAAGTTCCTACTGACTTTGAAGATGAAACAGATCACTCAAGACAGAGCACTTTTTCCTTCCTGGATGCCTGAAGTGAAAATCTGAGACATAATATTTTTGGTTAGATATGCCTCTTTATAAGTTTTCATAATGTATCAGGGAATTACATCTCTAACCCAATTAGGTTCCCCAAATAAAAATGCCACATGACGTCGATGCATTTGGATAAAATACATATAAGATGATATGCACATGAATATGTCTGTGTTTATGCCTGGAAAGGAAGAGAGAGAGGAAGGGACAGGGAGAGAGATGAGAGGGAGGAAGGGAGGGAGGAAGAGAGAACTAGCTATAAGTTTTCCAAATGTTTGACTTAGCCCACAGTCTTATATTAGGAAACATTTAGATGACTTAACTTTTAACCCTTTTAGTTAGAGATTTGGTATGTCGAAAATAAAAGTACATATTCTTCTGTTTAATGTTATAATCAACCATTTTAGTGTTAATCATAAATAACAAAAAATCTTAATTATTTTTGTGGACTAAAGAACAAAAGCAGTAAGTTGCGAAAGTCTCTGTGCTCACGTTTTGTAGTGTCAGATCACTGATGTTCGCTGACACTGCTCTCAGCCAGTCGGCGCTCTCCTGGGTGGTGTAAAACTGAAGGATTCCTGTGCTGACCCCGTCTAGGGCCAGCACCTCGAACGCACTGGACCTGCAGGAAGAGGTCCAATAGTAAGTGCCTCACTCCACTTTGCTCAGACCCATCTGTTGGTCACTACAGGGAAACACAGCAGACAACTGTCATATAACTAACCTGTTTCTGTAGGTTCACTGAAATTAAGTTCAAAACTTTGAAATCCCTCACTAATAGCTATTTCTAATTCAATAAAAATATGAAAGGCAATACATATAGGAAATAACTCACTTTCATAGAAATTTAGGAGTTATTGTTTTATGGGATCCTTAGTAATAATACCTTCAAAGACCATTTGGTGTGGGATTTAAAGCTCTTGACACAATGATGATGTGGCAAGTCAAGCATCACCATTACTCAGCATTGATGATATTTTATGACCACATATCTAGTTTTGATTCATAATAAAGCTTTTGAAGTTGGTTCTCCTTCCTTTTTTCCACG
The DNA here is from genome assembly GCA_031878705.1 of Tapirus indicus. Lineage (NCBI taxonomy): Eukaryota > Metazoa > Chordata > Mammalia > Perissodactyla > Tapiridae > Tapirus > Tapirus indicus. The sequence goes on along the minus strand of CM062923.1, from coordinate 1,143,946 downwards.
AAAACCACCTTGCCACAAACCCTACCATGGCAAATTATTCGTAACAGCAAAATAATTGTTTCTAATTTAGTAGTTCTTCTCTATCTTGCGAAGTCTTTTTCTCAAAAGATAATTCACATCTAACTATTGTTATGGACTGAATCGTGTCTCCCAAATTTGTATGTTGAAGCCCTAATCCCCGTGTGGATGTATTTGAAGATGGGGCCTCTAAGGAAAGAATTAAAGTTAAGTGAGGTCAGAAGGGCCCTGATCCAACAGGACTAGCGCCTTACAAGAGACAGCAGAGAGCTGTCTCCACCTTGTGAGGACATGTAAGAAGGTGGCCGCTGGCAAACCAGGAAGAGAGCGCTCACCAGAAACTGAACCTTGATCTTGGACTTATAGCCTCCAGGACTGTGAGAAAATAAGTTTCTGTTCTTTAAGCCCCCAGTCTATGGTATTTTGCTAAGGCAGCCCAAGCTGACTAACACAACTGTTACACAAAAGGAACACCATTTACACGTCTGTTCATCCTTTCTTAAGGAAACAATGCATATTAACCCACGCAGCCTGTACCCTCAAGTCCTTAAGCAGATACACTGAAGGATTAAAACATGACAAAATAAATCAAACATACTTTTTTAAAGACAAGGTCCACACTAAATTATGTTTAACAATCTTTCAGTTGTGAGTTTAATCACACTTCTGTTAAGCAGGAAGAAGGATATAAGAGAAGAAGGAACTGGAGACATTATAAAGCAGTTCTGCATGTTCTTGAGCCAAATCTACCAGACCAGAGTTCCTTTGATTAAACAATCCTCTCTTTTCATAAGCAGATTTCCCGACCAGGTGTCACTCCCACCTTGATTAGCATTGCTTGAATCAGAACATCAGGTTCACTTACGGACAAGTGTGTCATTGTCCCCATCCCTGCTCCAGGGTCCTGGCTCAGAGACTTTACCTGGGGGGAAAATAGGCCATAAAACCTGTGGCTTCTGATCTATTTCCAAAGTGCAGTAGAGCATGGAGAAGTTGAGGGTTATTGGCCCACTCAAAACCAGCGGGGGTCGTGATGAAAGGCAACTGGAAGGAGGTCCACAGATTGAATGAATATAGGCTAAACCATTAGCTGCCGAATTTTCAGGAGAAAACCTGGGAATAAGGCCATTGGAAGGAGCTCTCCTGGTGTGAGAACAAATCTCAGACACTGACCCCAGGAACTATTCCTTCAAGGGAACCCAGATTTGACTGGATAATTCTGGAGACCCGTTTATGCCACAAAGCCTTGTTGAAAACAACAGACCAAAGAGCTGGAAAGTAGTGAAGTTTAGCAGCTGGCTGGTCAGGGAATGAAACAAAGGGACCCTGTCAAATACCACCGTCATCCCAGGGTGGCTGTGGGCACTCCCAACTGCTCCTCCATGAGCCCACCATCACAGGCTAACCACTCCCAAGGGGGAGAGCGGAGGAGAGGCTTCACTAAAATAATCCACCCAGTCACTAAACAACAAACAAATAACAATAGCAAGCCCAGGTGGGGGTGGGGCGGGGACCAGTGCCCAGAGTTGCTAGACACACGGGAGTATGACATACATACCGGGTCTGTGAGGAGACCAGATGCCACATTAAACAGAAGAGGTGGTACATGTGTTCAAGGAACCAAAGGAAACCGTGTTTAAAGAAATAAAGGTATGTGACAATGTCTCATCAAATAGAGAACACTGAGAAAGAGACAGGAACTACGAGAAAGACCCAAACGGATATGTTGGAGTTAAAAAGTGTAATGAACATGAAATGTTTAATTAAGCCACCCAGTCTATGGTATTTTGAAATGAAAAATTTGCCAAAGAGGCTCGAGAGGAGATTCCAACCAAGAGAAGAATTAGTGAACATGAAGATAGATTGATCAAGTTCACGCAACCCAAAGAACAGAAAAAGAACGCAGAAAGGTCATCACGGCCTCTGAGAAACGCGAGGAACTGTTAAGTGCAACAACTCATGCAAACGGGAGAACCAGAAGGAGAGGAGAGAGAGGGGCAGAAAAACATTCCAAGTAATGATGGCTGAAGACTTCCCACATTACTGAAAAACCCTAAACACATCCAGGAAGCTCCAATAACTCCCAACAGGATAAACACGAGTAGATCCACAAATAACATAACTTTAATAATGCTGAAAATCAAAGACAAGGGAGAAATTCTACAGCAGCAAGAGAACAACAACTCATCACTTACAAGGGATCCCCGGAAATTAACGGCTGCCTTCTCAGCAGAAACAGAGGAGGCCAGAAGACAGCAGGAAAATATATTTAAAGTAAAAATCTGTCAACCAGGTAAAAAGAAAGAAACCAATACAACTCTATCCACCAAAGCTATCTTTCAAAAATGAAGGTGAGATATAGACATTCCCCAGTAAACAAAACCAAGAGAATTTGTTACTAGTAAAACCTCCTTATAAGAAATACTGATGGAAATTCTTTAGGCTGAAAGCAGGTGACTCTTGACTGTAATCTGAATCCACACGAAAAACCAAAGACTGCCAGTGAAGGAAATAATGTAATTATAAGACAGGATACACAGTTTTCTCCTTTTTTGTTGTAAATAGTGTAAAGAGCAACTGTATAAAATAATATCTATGATGTATTGCTGTGCCTATAAAATGTAGAAGTGTAACATATGTACGTATATGTAATATGGGTAATTCATGTCTAATATATTTGCTAATAACATCACAAGGAGGTGGGTGGGAGCAAGGGTGTAAGGTGCTAAGGAATTGAAAACAAGTGGTAAATTAATTAGCTTGATTGTGGTAATCATTTCACAGTGTATATATACATCAAAACATCATGTTGCACATCTTAAATATATACAATTTTTATTCACCAATCATACCTTAATAAAGCTGGAAAAAAAGAAAATTCAAAGCCAAAAAATTATAACTGTTGGATTTTTAATACTGATAGATGTAATATATATAATGATAATAGTGCAAAACGAGGAAAAGAAGATAGAGCTATATAGGAGTAACATTTCTATATGTTACTGGAATTAAATGAGTATAAATCTGAAGCTGATTCTGATAAGCTAAGATGTATGTGCATGCTAAGCCCTAGAGCAATCACTAAAATATAAATATATATACATGTATATTTAGAAAAAATCATTAAGGAAATTTAAATGCTTAATTTGAAAATATTCACATAATGTAAGAGAAAGAAGGAAAAGAGGAAGAGATGAACAAAAAAGACATGGGACTCACAGAAATTAAAAAATAAATGGCAGCCATAGTCCAACTATAACAAGAATAACATATATTTGAATGGTTAAATAATACAATCAAAAGTAGAGATTTTCAGACTAAATAGAAAAAATAAGATCCAACTACATTCTGTCTTCAAGGGACATACTTTATATTCAAAGATACAAACAGATTGAAAGTAGAAGATGGAAAAAAGACATATCATGCAAACAGCAAACACAAGAAAGTTGCATAGAATTTAAAACTAAAATATTACTAGAAATAAAAATGGATAGTTTAAAAAGATAAATGGTCAATTCATCAGGAAGATATAACAATTATAAACATATATGCACCTAAAAACAGAACATCAAAATACATGAAGCAAAAACAGAGAGTAATGAAAGGAGAAATAGACAATTCAGCAACAACAGTTGGAGGCTTCCATACGCCACTTTTAATAATGAATAGAAAAACTAGGCAGAAGATCAACAAGACAAAAGAAGATTTGAACAACACTAAAAACCAGCTACATCTAGCAACATTTGTAGAACCCTCCATGCAATAACAACAGACTACACATTCTTTTCAAGTACATATGGAAGATTCTCCAGTATAGACCATGTGCTAGGCCATAAAAAAAAAACAACTCAATGCATTTAAAAAGACAGAAATAATGCAAGATATGTTCTCTGATCCCAATGGAATAAAATTTGAAATCAATAGCAGAAAAAAAATTGGAAACTCATTAATATATGGAAATTTAACAATACATTACTAAATAACCAATGGATCAAAGTAGAAATGGAAAGTGAAATGAGAAAAATTTTGAGATGAATGAAGATGAACAAATAACATTCCAAAACTTATGGAATGCAACTAAAGCAGCACTTAGAGGGACACTTGTGGCTGTAAATGCTTGTCTAATGAAAGCAAAAGATCTCACATCAATTACCTTTCATTTTGAGATACTAGAAAATGAAGAGCAAACTAAACATAAAGCAAGCAGAAAGAAGGAAATAATAAAGATTAGAGCTGGGATTAATGAAACAGAGAATAGAAAAAATAGAGAAAACCAGTGTAACCCAAATCTGATTCTTTGAAAAGAACAGCAAAACTGACAAACTTTTAGTTACATTTACCAAGAAAAAAGAAAAAAGACTCAAAAATACTAGAATAAGAAATGAAAGAGGAGCTATTACTATCAGTAATACAGAAATAAAAAGGACTATAAAGGAAGTCATGAACAATTGTATGCCAATAAATGAGATAATTTAGATGAAATGGAAAAATCCTAGAAAGATCCAAACTACCAAAAATAACTCAAGAAGAAATCTAAATAGACAATATTTCAAGTGAAGCGATTGAGTTATTAGCCAAAAAACTAACCACAAAGTAAAGCTGAGGCCCAGATGGCTTCCCTGCTGAGCTTTACCAAACATCCAAAGAAGAATTAACAACTATTCACAAACTCTGCCAAAAATAGAAGAAAACATTCCCAACTTATATTATGAGGCCAATACTACCCTGATACCAAATTCACAAGACATCACAAGAAAACTACAGACCAGTATCTGTTTTAGAGATGGATGAAAATCTCTTCATGAGGGGCCGCCCGGTGGCGCAGCGGTTTAGTCCGCGCTTGGCAGCCTGGGGTTCGGGGTTCGGATCCCGGGCGCCCGCCGACGCACTGCCTGTCAGCCATGCCGTGGCGGCGTCCCATATAAAGTAGAGGAAATGGGCACGGATGTTAGCCCAGGGCCAGCCTTCCTCAGCAAAAAGAGGAGGATTAGCAACGGATGTTAGCTCAGGGCTGGTCTTCCTCACAAAAAAAAAAAAAAAAAAAAAACTCTCCATGAAATACTAGCAAATTGAACCCAGCAACATGTATTAAGAATCATATACCATAATCAGTTGGATTTATCCCAGGAATTCAAGGTTGTTTTGATATCTGAAAATCAATTAATGTTATACATTATAGCGACAGAATAAAAAAACACAAATCACACAATCATCTAAATAGTCACAGAAAATGCACTCAACAAAATCCAACGTCCTTTTGTGATAGAAAAACTCAACAAACTACTAGAAGAGAGTGTCCTCAGCCGGACAAAGGGCTTCTACGCGAGTCCAGGCACATGAGCAGACAGTTGGTTCTACAAGGAAAAGTGATGAGTTCTGAGACCCAGAACATTCATACTTTAGTTATATGAGACAAGCTAGACACCCAACCTCTGAGATTTGTTTTCCTTGTCTGTGTGATGGGCTTCAAAAAGCCAGTTGTACCGAAGAATGGAAATATCGTGAGAAAAAAATGGGATAACATAAATAAGGTTTCTCTAAACCCACAGGTTCCATAAAAACACTATTAGTAGTTATTTGTCAAAGAAAGCAATACAAATTAAATATTATATAAATAGAAATGGTGAAAGTTGTCGACATTAATGCTGATGATAGACACCAACATATTAATAAAGTATGAAAAATCATATTTTTGCTTATTGTTATAAAAGTGATATTAATTAGAGTCAATTATACAAACTATTTCATGTATGTCTGAATGACAGAGTACCATCCTTATCCTCCAGACGGACTCGGAGGATTTATTTCTCTGTATGTCATGCACAGAGTTCAGGCTCACCCATGACATCCCTCCCCACTGCTTGCAGGTGGGACCTGGCCTCCTGGCTCTGCAGTCACGGCATCTGCTCAGGCTTTTCAGGATTGCATCCACATGGTCAAGGTCACTGTCATAGCTGAAAAGCACACAGTACCCACTGCTCAGGACTCTGCGTGCTCTGGGATGGTCACATGTCAGATTTTAGGAATCAGCAGTAGAAGCTGCATCAAGAGAAGCCACAGTGCTTGGTGCCTCTGAGCTCCCCAGGGAGAAACCACGCCAAGTCCCAGACATCGTGATCAATGGGGAAGTCAAGAACTGACAATGCCAGGGCTTTTGGAAAGCCTACCTCCTTCCCAGGAGTCCTGCAAGCCCTTAGAGAATTTAGCATTTTGAAGAGAAAACTGGGAATACAGTTTCATACTACAGGAAGTGAATCAATTCACAGTTTTAGGCTAAGGGAAAGAAACCTATGCCAATAAAGTTCAAAGTACACATTTCTTCATTTATTAGAACATTAAGGAACTGAAAGTTACATGTTTAGGCCTGCAATGTGTTTGGAGGAGAAGAAATCTGGGTCTTTCTCCTCGAGCTTCTTCAGATCCACCCTTTGCACTTCTCTGACTTTCTCTGGACTGAGTGCAAATGAAGCCAGTACAGCTCCTCTTCCAGGGCCGGCTTGGGTGGTGGACAGCCCCACAGTGACTATACTCATCTGACCTGGTGATATCGCCTCCCCTGTTCCTGCAGAGTCGCTCTACCCACACCCCACCAGATCCTTTGATCCTGCTCAGACTGTAACAGTCCCTTCATGAAACGCCCTTCAATCATTACCCTTTATCAAGTCAGCTCTTCAGGCTGAAACTGATCATTTAGCATGTCTCAGTTATTTTAAAACCCCAAACCTAGACACCTGTCAACATTCTATGGAAATGACCAATCTTCCAACCTCCAATTTCAGTTGCGCTGTGAAATTCCAGTACCTACCCCAAATTTGACTCTAAGAACTGAGAATCCTTAATTGCCCCTCACAGCTTCAACATCAGAGAAACAGAACTCGAAATTTATAAATCATCTTTTTAATACATTGTATTAAAGGACTTCATACATTCAACCTTCCAAAATTATCCAGAGAACCGCTTTATCCACGGATTATGGTTCATGACCATCCATCTCTCTCTGGGTCCCTGCCAGCACCTCGCCTTCTATTCCTGGGCAGTAATTGGGAGGAAAGGGAAATTGCACACTTGGTTCTGTTTTCTTTAACTTGAAGACTCCATGCTTCGGACACTGAAGGACAGTGTGTGTGTTTATTTTAGCTCATGATTGAGAGTTATGAGCGTTCACTAGACAAAATGAGAAGAAATATGTGTATTTTCTCAGAACTTTAAAAACCTTCAAATTTTCTTTCACATATTGCATTTCAAGACTGCCTCTGTAGCATGGATATTATTTTTTAGTGTAAGTCAGAGAAAGATTTTCTTTGTACTTTCCCCACTATGCAGCAGCATTTCTAAGTATGCCATGTTAAATATTAACAAAGACGGCTGATTTACATTCAGGCGCCATTCTCCCTATATCCATTTGTTTATTAAAAAGTCATCATTATAGGAAAATTCAGGGCACAGATAAAGTGTTCACTTGAGACAGACAAAAGTTCAGCAGGTCCAGAGAGAAACGTAACTTCTCCTTTGTGGTGCCCCAAAGAACAACTTGTCATCCTCCTTCTGTCTCCTGCTGTCCCCTCAGGAGACCAGGCCTGCATCCTCCTGCCCCTCGCCCCCCACGGAGCAGGGACTTCAGAGATGTGAGAGGTGGAGGCCCCACGTGGCCGTGCCACAGCCAGACGGTTGAGCACCTCGAAGGGATCCCGCCGAGGGAGCATCGGAGACGAAGCAGAACCTCGTTCACGGCTCGTTTGGCTTTTACATCTGTCTGTCTGCTGCTGCGTGTCCTACTGGAGGTGACCTCAGAAGAGCATCCATTTCCAGGGCTTGTTCACCTCGCACCTCCGGCCTCTGCAGGAGCACCTGCCCCAGTCGGTGTGTGGGATGCTTGCTGCACGAATACACGCCTGAGAGCGTCCGGCACGATGCAGATGCCCGCTGCTGTGACGCAGAATCCCTCTGCTCCCCAGTCCCAGCCACGCTGTGCGGGCTCCTCCTCTAAGCACAGGCACGTGAGGCCACCTGGCTGGGTGGTGCGGATGAGTCAGACGAGGTGGATAAGGGACAGCACTGCACCTGGTGTATGCTAAGCACATAGTTATTATAATTATCCTCCCTTGTGGGGAAAATCTACCAGCGAGGGCACTGACACTGCCCTGAGTGGTGTGTGCTCCTTTCGACACATCTGCTACCTGGCACGTCACCTGGTGTGTAAGAGGGAAGGCATTCGTGTCACACGAGCTGCTCACACTCAGAAATAACAACTAACTAGAATAGCAGCGATGATAATAAGACCCACAGGTTATCATTTATTAAGGGCTTGCTTGGCACCAGGCATTATTCTAAGTAATTTACATTTTAAATTATTTCACCACAGGCCCAGCCCCGTGGCGGAGGGGTTAAAGTTCTGCATGCTCCACTTCAAGCAACTGGGTTTGCAGGTTCGGATCCCGGGTGCGGACCTATTTCATTCACCAGCTGTTCTGTGGCAGTGTCCCACATACAGAAATATAGAGGAAGACTGGCACAGATGTTAGCTCAGGGCTAATCTTCCTCAAGCCAAAAAAATAAGAGGAAGATTGGTAATGGGTGTTAGCTCAGGGCTAATCTTCCTCAGCAAAAAAAAAAACCCAGAAAAATTTCACCTCACAGCAATCTTACAAACCAGGTGTTATTATTTCAGTTTCTCAGAGTGAAGACAATGGCAACGAGAGACTGTGTCACCTGCCCAGGTGAGCATCCAATAAGGGCAGAGGCTAGACTGCGGCACAGGTAAGCTCTCTCCAGATCCTGTGCTCTGACCAGCAAACTACATACCCACAAAAATGAAACTACTCTCCGTATCCTAGTCTGTAAAGCACAAGCAGCTGCATCACGGGTTTCTGTCCTGCCTCTTGACTGTCTGTGCCCACAGGTGCCCCGCTACCAGACCTTGACCACCCGAGGAGGGACTGCCAGTCACCAGGCAGGAAATGTGACCCTTGCCGTACAGAGCCATCCCCTCCATCTGCACAGTCACATCTCGCACACAGTTGCCTGAATCCGCTCAGCGCCAGCGCAAGCCTCCTCTCTGTGAACCCCCCATGCACCCTCCCAGTCTGCCAGGCTGAGACGGGCCATCACTCCCTATGAACCGTGCGCTAGCACCTGACAGGGCAGGCACTCAAGTCCTGCTCTGCAAATAAATGCAGGGTTTGTAAGAGCTATTTCATTATTGCTCATAGAGATTTTGTGTGCTTTTTTTTTTTTTTTTTGGTTTTTAAGGGCAAATATAGAGAGTTAAGTGTATTAACTTAAAAACAAAAAGAAAACACACAAGACCTCTTCTATTGATGATGAACAAGCTCTTTATAAAATATTCACATTTATTAAAAATGCAGAGTTAAGGACAGTATTTGAGGTATAAGGACAGGGACAAGGGACTCCAGACCACCTCTCGTGTATCGGGCAGCAGGCAGGCCCAGGGATCAAGGTTCTGTAGTTAAAGACGTTTGCACAGTATGTCTAATGATCTTGACTGCTCTCAAATTTTTCGTGTTTGAACAAATAATCAAACATTTTAAAAGTTCACTTTACCTAATGATTAAAGTTACTTTGAACAAATTCAAAATACTATAAATCGAGAGCAGAGAAATACATTTATTGTCTACAAAAATAAAACAAAACACATTCTAAAAGATTCGTAGACGGCTAAATTCACTGGCACTTCTAAGTCTCAAAGTTTTGTTGTTATAACCATTTTGAATAATGGAACCTGCGACTTTGTCTTACAGCTGAGGGAATTAGGTACAACAAACATCACATCTCTCTCCACACTTTCTCTCAGTCTTTGGTACCTGTGTCCTCAGGATTCCCCGCAGGGGTACACATGTCCGTGTGTGATGCCCGGAGGGCATTAATCTGTCTTGGAAGCTTTTGCTTCCATGAAGCAAAACTGTTAAATCCCAGAGATCTCTTTCAATGCTAATGATGGGTTATCTCTAATGGGAGCAACTGCTGAACCAGCATAAAATTTTACTGGTGCTGTGAGGAAGGAGACATTACATCCCATTCTACTTCTGTATCATCTTCTGATTTAACTACTATGAAGAGCTGAATACACAGATTTGCTGAAGGGGCGCAATCTGTCCCAGGGATGCTCTGAGTAATGATTTCTTCCTTAAAAAATACACATTTTACCCACACAGCCCTCTTTTCTCTAATGCTGATTACCCTTTCTTGCTCAATTCAAATCCATATTCTAACTATCTAATTTGTGGATTTCATCTAAATGATAACCTCCCAGCCTCTCTTAAAGCCAACGAAATCAAAGGAATGATGGTAAAATAGTAGAGTTTAGTATTGGGTGGATGGCTTTACTGGTCAATAGAATTTCTTACTTTTCAACTTTCACTTTTTTTGCCTACTAAATTGGCTTTTAAAAATATTTTTTCATTTATTCCATAGGAAGCTAGTTTAAGAAATTATTCAAGAGAAGCAGACACTTGCACACTTCCGAGGGGATAAACTTTCTGGTGGTTAATAGAATGTTTGACAAAGTATCTTAAAGGCCTTAAAATGTTTTAACGCTTTCGTTCCATAATCCAACTGCATTATTCATTCTAATGAAATCATCACTAATGTGGACAGAATTTTACAAATAAGAACATTACAGCATTCCATAAAATATTTTTAAAAAGAAACGTAACCTGTTGGTCCCATTATAAAGGAGTGGTGGGAAAAACGTGTCCTATGTGCACGGAGTTGGATTACTACAGAAGTCTTGTTCTCATTAAAATCCCGGTCTCAATATATTTGTCCATAACGTTCTCTCTCTACAGAAGAAGTTTAGACAAAAACATACCAAAGTGATAATGTAGTTACACCCCATGGTAAATTTACAGGGTATTAACTTTTTCCCCACAGATTTATATTTTTTAAATTTACCAGAACTAATATTTTTAGCTGTGTATATCTGCGGATACCCAGTCCCTTCCCCTAGAAAGGGGCTCAGGTTGGCGGACACCAGAAGGAACAAGCACTTCTCCAGGCAGAGGGCAGACCTGCACGGAGCGCCTGGGACGCCTCTCGGAGCCTCTGGACTCTCAGCCAGTGACCCCCTGGTCAGTCCTCATCTGGCAGCGTGGACTGGCTGGGGATTGATGGGCTGTTACCTCAGAACCGGACAGGAAGTACAGGAGCCTGAACACCATTTCCTGGAAGTGATAAAACTACACGAAACATGCAGCTGACATGGGCCTCAGCGTGCCCAGGGAAGTGGACAGTCCAGGTGCATCCATACCCAGCGTGCAGCCTCAGCTGGAGTCCTGAGTTGTACAATCCCAAGATTACCAAGACCAGTGTAATTCTCAAGATCAGAAAAATATCATCCTCTGATCACTTGTACTTTTCTACTTCATTGGGGCATCTGGCAGTGGACAGTCTTTGCAATAATTTCTTAGTCCATATGGTGCTTAAATTCTATCCCCAAAGAGCCTTTTGTCAATGTTTTCTGGCCAACAGCATGCTATTGATTTTATGGAAGAACAAAAATTAGTGAAAGAAGAATCTCAAGAGAGAATAAAACATAAGGATACAAAATTCTATATCTGTCTCCTCCTCTTATTTCTGTTTTGGTGACTACTGATTTTAAAACAGGCCAATGATGTGCAGCGAATTCTCATGTCCTTTTAACAAAAGTATACTGATTGCTTTTATGCACCTTTGTAAATCTTTAAAGTTAAATCATTAATAAATTTTGGGGAGGGAAAAAAGATAACACATATATTACTAACAATGACATGTATAATAAATGATAGCAATAGCCAGCTGGCATTTATTGATACTTCGTAACAAGCACTGTGCAAAAAACTTCATAAATGAGCTGGTTTTAATCTTCACAATAATCCTGTGCAGAAGGTCCTGTCATTATTACTATTTCAGAGATGAGGAAACTGAGGCTTATGTAGATAAATCAATTCACCCAAGGTCAGAAGGCCAGAAATCGGGAAGGCACAAGAACACACACACACACAGACACACGAAAACCAAAAGAACTGCGTCTGATGCCACACCCTTGGTTCTCAACTACAACAGCACTCTGCCTCATGAAAACTGTAAGGGCCTCTTTTGTGCACTAAAATCACAGGGACTGCTGCCTTATGACTATGCAGCTCATTCTTCCTGTACGTGACGATCTGTTTTAAACACATATTTGTTTTGGTATTTAACATAATCAAATCTGCCAGAACGGTTTCATGGCTCTAGTAACATAACCATTCTTCTGCAGTTTGAGTTATCACTTATGTTCTTCTCGTGGGAAAGAAATACTGCAGCTGAAAGCCAGCCATTGAGAAAGGCTAATGGCTCACCTGGAATATCCAGCAAAAGCTCTAGAACCGGGCTGAGTCCTGGAAAAAGTAAAATCTCTACGCTAGTGAATTATTCAGCCAGGGGAGTATTTTACCTTCTGTGATAGGCCTCAACACGAGATGAGGAGAAAGTTGAATGCATTCTGCAAAGCACCCTTGAGGATCCCGTTACTGACTTCTCCACGAAGTGGCAGACACTCTGCATCAGGCAGCATTTGGGACACCTTGGACCACGGGTCTGGGGGAGAAGATGTGCTTTGGAGAGACGTGGTCTCTGGGGTAAGAACAGAGCGGGCAGTGATATCAGAGATCAGAGCAGGTGGACTGACGGACCCAGGAAGGCATGGGGCCAAGGGTCAAGGGTCACTGTATATGCCCCAAACTGCCTGCCAGGCAGAGGCAGAAATGAAAACACAAATGAAACTATATCAGTGTTTGAGAGTTTGACCTCAAAAATAATTAGAAAGTTGGCCAAATTCGCCAAAAGTGGAGTTCCCCCACAAGCCCCGTCCCCAGTCTTAGGGTCCGTATCTAAGCAGTGAGATGAAGGTACTGAGGTCTGCCCACTGCAGAGATTCAGGTGCCTGCTGGACGCTTTCTCCATCCACTTGCTCAGCCAAGACGCTGACGTCTGCTCCTCCCTGTGCTGGGGTTAATTTGGTCAGATAAGAATTATGTCACAGAGGGTTCTCTCCTTTTAGCACTTATGAAAATTCTGTCACTTTAGTTCATTTGTTTTGTTGTAATGATGAGGCTGCTGGTAAAACGAGGACAGAGGTGCAAGAGAAAATGACTCGAAACCACAGCTGCGAGCGGTGGAGAGGGAGCATGGAGTCACAAAGAGTCGGGAGCTGAGGGATCAGATGTGTTGGCAGACGGATCTGTAAGAGGGCAACAGCCAACCCAGCAAGACGCTCTTAGGAAAACAGGGCATGCACGTGACAATGGTTCTTTCATCTGTAGGGATTCCATTCTTCCCACTTTAAAATCTCTTCCTGTTTATTTTCATTTCAAACTTTGAGAGCCTATTAAATTTCCACACACAAAGGGAAGGTAAATCAACTTAATGTTCAAAAGGGAAGACTTATGATGAATTTATATTGCTTGGATAAGAAGAAAAGACCTTAATGTCTGAAAGCTGAGAGTTTTCCATATCTACCAAGAGACAGGGCACTAATCCCTTATAGTCACAATGAATAACCCTCAGAGGTAGAAATGAAAGATACTACATTGAGAAATTGCCACCTGATACACTGAGAGAGAGAGAGGAAAAAAAACAAACGTTTTCTGAGGCAGCATATACAGTAAAGGCAGGGAGCATTCCCCCAGAACCAGTATATTGGTATGTAGAAAAGGGAGCCGGCTGATGAGTGAAATGTTGCCATTGATGCTGTTTACATCAATTACTGCTCAAGAGCTGTACTGAATTCCCAGAAGAGAGAAAAAAAGAGCTCTACAATTTCCACCAAAGACAGCTATTCAAGAGTTGTTTCTCCATTTGCTGAATGGGGAGGGGAGTAATTAACATGTATTTGTAAATCAGCAACACTTGTTCTATAGAAGCAGGAGCTTGGGAGAGTTACATAAAAGTAGTCATTAGTCAAGCTATCAGTGGATACCAGGAATCCACAGAGGCGATTCTACGTGGTTCCCACACTGTGTGTGGGCACCAGACAGATGTTAGCACTTGCTTCACCTAAGTGCCTACGGAGAGGAAAGTCCTGTGGGAGGCCCCCACGAGGACCCAGAGCTGAGAGCTGACCAGCAACGGGAGACTTCACTGCTACCCCCGAGGAACACTAAAGACCCTGATGCACCTTCCAGCCATGAAGCTGTCCCAGGGCCACTGTGGAGGGGACAGCACATCTATGCAGGGTTGAGGTTCCTGGTCCCTGATTTGGAAAAGTATACAGAGAAAGCATGACAGACTTATTCTAAGAGTTAAAGCCAGTAATTATAGATCAAGAACACATGATGAACATTTAAAAAATTCAATTCTCTACACAGGGTAACGGTGGGTCAATGTCCTCATTTCGGTATTAACAGTGGGGATATTCGGTCAGAGACAAGCTCTTCTCACCCAAGGCTACACTCACAGTGTCTGGAATTCGGGCAGAAGTCCCGACCTGTTGTCCCATCAGGACCTCTGCTTCCTGATGACTCTACTTCCGTGGCCATCCTGGCAGTTCTCAGCATTTAAGAAGCGTGGTTTCTACGAGTGGGCTCACACACTCCACGCTCCTAGACCGTCCACGGTCCTTTATGAGAGCATCATGTAGCAGAGTAGAGCAAAATGCTTGACATTTTTAGGAACATTTGTAGGATGTCATTATCCTCCTTCAATAAACCTGAACATCTTAAACTTCTATCCCCACAATGAAATTTTCAGGAAAATGAAGACACAGGGCATTGAGAAAGACAACAGCAGCCTGACAGGTGACAGCTGTGGGATTCTTTCAATGAACATAAACAGGTCTACAGATCATGGACATCAGATGAGGGCTCTCCATGAACTCCATGGAACAAGACCAAACGAGGACTCTTTGTAATCCTGCCTGAGCAGACAGACACAAAGACACCGTCCAACCACAAAGATCCCACCCACATCCCACCCCAGCTAACCTACTAATGATGATGTTTCAACATAACAAGCCCGGCCCGGCTCCGTCCCACTTTACATTTTCATCCTCTGGATACACATTAGATGAATGATGAGCACATGGCCCCAATCTCTCAGCACTCAATGCAGATCGGACCCCGAGTTCCGGAGGACCCTAATGCCTCCCAACACGATCCCTTATCCTGTGTATGCCCATCCTCTTACTGAGATGCCCACAGTCCCCCAGAATGCTGTCTCTCCAACTCTGCTCGACCACACCAGGCTGACAGGCACCAAGAGGGCTGCGCTTCTGGGATTTCCCAACTACAGAAAATTGACTACGCAAGAGTCTTTTTTTGGCATGGATATTTAAACTGAAACCACCCTTTGCAAAACAAATCAGAGTACTTAGCAGGATAATTTTGACTTGTAGTATCACTTTTCAAAATGTGCTTATCTGCAATCTGCCTGTCTCTAGGATGACTACTGTAAGGCCATCTGGCCCATCTATGCTCTTTCTTCTAAAATAAGGTGAGCTCCTGCAAAGCAAATGAGATCTTACTGTAAGTGGAGAGACATGATTTCATTGTTATCTTCAAAAACATGACAGACATGGGACAAAAGAACCCGAAGTTATAGTTTGGTTCCCTCCCTCCTTCCCTCCTTCCGTGCTTTAGAAAAAGAAACAAGATAAACAACTCCTTACTCGTTTTGAGGCCAGCATAAAACAAGAGACATGGAAAGGGCTCATCTGAGCGGGAAAATAAGCAGTGCCTCGTGTAAGAGTCCAGCGATGTAGAGTGAGTGTGTGGGATGCAGACTCTGGAAATGTCTGATGCTCTTCTTTGGCGAGAATCACTCACATCTGAATTTCCCTTTTTCTATTTAGGCATTCCTAATGCCACAAACAATTAAAAATAATTCTAATCCTGCACCTGTTCAGTACACTTCAAAGGTCCTTTAAGCCTACAGTTTTATTTTATTGTTATCTTCATAAAACTATCTTAGGAAGCGGTAAATTTTTAATATCATTTCCCACCCTACTTGCTTAAACAGACAAAGAACCAGTCAAAAGAATCTGGATGAGTTATGCAAGTCACAAAGCCCTGAAAAGGCAAAGTGGGATTAGAAATCTTTTAATTCCAAATCGGTACTCTTTCTCTTATACCATCTGCCTCCCCAGAGGTAAAGTGGTTTGTCTATGTCCCAGAGAGTTCCACACTTCATAACATCTTGTCTGAGGCTATTTCATAAAGCTTCCTCATTGTTGAAACCATTACGAATATTTTGCAAGCACACAAAATTTCTTTTGTTCTTAAGGATGGTCCCTCTTCCTTTGCTTCTGAAATACATACAACACTATGGCAGGCACCTTGGCTCCAATCCAGGTCCTGGAATCCCAAGCCAGCATTCTTTCAATGGTACCATGTGAAAGCACAACAAACCACATACCATCTTCAAAGGATGAATTCCTAAGATGTATCTCAACATGTTATGTGCTTGCCAGAGGGAGAAGTTGGTTGGGTAACTGTAGTAGGCAGAATTCTAAGAGGCCCCAAATTTCCCACCCCTTAGTGTACATGCAGTTTCTCCCAGTTATTCCATCAGATACAAATCTAGGTGTTGCTGGACGTGATTCTGCAAACATAATTAGGATCTGAAATCAGTTGGCCTTAAATTAAGGAGATTATCCAGGCGGCCCAACCTGGTCTCATGAGCCCTTTACACGTGGGTCTGGAGGTCAGAGACGAGGAAGTCAGGATTCAATGCACAGAAGCCATCTGCTGCTGCCTTACAGGGGGGAGGACACATGGCATGGAAGATGGCTAGGCTCCAGCAGGGGAGAGTGGGCCCCAGTTGACAGCCAGCAAGAAGATGGGGAACCCAGTCCTACAAATTCGAGGAACTGAATTCTGCCAAGAACCTGACAGAGAGAACCCCAGCCTCAGATGAGAATGCAGCAGGGTGACACCTCGATTTTAACCTGGTGAGACCCCGAGCATGTGCCAGCCATGCCTGCCAGAAGTTCTGACCCACCAAAACTGTGAGATAATAAATCCATGTTGTTTGAGCTGCTAAGTTTGCACTAACTGTTTACACAGCAATAGAAAACTGATAAGTCATGCTAAACAAAACTCTCGCCCCCTTCCTACCCATTAATCCCATCAATAACCATGCTGTTCTCCACCTAATGTCAGAGATACGTGTTAATAACTAACACAGTAGCCAAAATCGCACAATTACGCTGAGTAACCTGTGGTGTTTCGAAACTACTTTCCAAGTGTCTGGAGATGTGGTTTATTGTCCTACATACGCACTTTAGGAAAGCCCTGCTTCTGTAGAGTCTGCTGCTCTGCTAATTGAACAGACATGCTGTTTCTATGTCTGTTTTAGTTTCATCTCAAGATGTTCTCCCCCAGATTCTTATTGAACGTTCTTTTTCTGTACTGTGTAGCCAATGATTTAGTCTTTATTAATAGTGACATATAATTTATCTAAAAGCACAGTTCCCATTTTACCCAAGAACCACGTGAGACTAAACTACATCTGACGGTGAACAGAGGAGAGAGCTTCTGGCAGGAGACAGTTGTGGAGCATCTGGGGCAAAGGACATGAAAAGGACATGCAGACAATCGTACTCATTACAACTGACTTTTTATCATTTCAATGCATATGTCAAATGAGTTAGGTTTAAATATGCATCTACTCTTTACGGAGTTTTTTTTTAATTTCAGAAAACTAAGGAATCTCACCCATCATTAGTCCAATTACTTTCAAAACAAGGAAGACCCAGAGGAGGTGGCGATCAATTTGAGGTCCTACAACAGACAGTGACAGTCAGGGCCCCAAGGAGGCTGACTTCTGACCTGCCCATCCGATTTGTTTTTATCCACTCTAAGACATCCCCTGTGAACTCTTTCTTCCCAGGCTATAGTTTACAGCTTTTGTTTTAACATGTTAAAAACTTTGATTTAAAACTGGCAATTTCTGGGGCCGGCCCGGTGGCGCAGCGGTTTAGTCCGCGCTTGGCAGCCCGGGGTTCGCGAGTTCGGATCCCGGGCGCCCGCCGACGCACTGCCTGTCAGCCATGCCGTGGCGGCGTCCCATATAAAGTAGAGGAAGATGAGCACGATGTTAGCCCAGGGCCAGTCTTCCTCCTCAGCAAAAAGGGGAAGATTGGCAATAGATGTTAGCTCAGGGCTGGTCTTCCCCACCAAAAAAAAAAAAAATAAAATAAAATAAAACTGGCAATTTCTGACCACGTTTCTTGTGCTTCCCAGACCACAGGCCCCTCGGGAGAAAATCCACAGGAGCTGCAGAACTCCGTCTGCTTGGGCCGAAACGCTCATGCCTCCTCTCCTTTTCCTCCCCTTCAGCCTGGACCAGAGGGCTTCAGGGAAGATGGAGCTAAGAGCATCCTCAGCCTCTAATCATGAACTTGAACACCAATATGTGTCAGAAGAACACATTTTAGAAAATGCAGAGTGTGAACCCTTAGTCAATATGCTTTTTGCATCTTCTTGCCCATATTAAAATCTTGCTTAAAATCATGAAAAAAGTCAGCAAAACTAATAGGATATTTTTGCCTTCACACAACAACATATTCTTGTCCTATAAAAAAACAGAAGTCTTTCAGCCTGCTGTTAGGACTTGAGACGCTTCTGAGGGGAAAAGAATGAGAGGAGCCGTGAGTGGCTCCGGCAGTAGAACCCCTGCTTGTGTTCCACTTCACCCTGTGGACACACCGTATTCACCCTAATGAGAGCTTAGTGGGTGCCTGATGAGTGGGACTCTTGTTGCCAAGAATAATACACGTCTCCAAATACTCTCAGGCAGCCAGGTGGCTGGTGAGATCCAGTTTGTTAACAATCACCAGAGACTCCGTCCTGTGCTCAGCGTAGGAGGTGTCTCATCAAGTGCCCTGCAGGTGCGGTGTCAGTGGGAGGACAAGCCACAGCCTGTGACAACTGAGCACACTGATCCTCCACCCACAGGCTGGATGTCATGTCTCCTCTTCATCCCTTAGATGGCAGATGGCCTACAAAGCACTCAGTGAAGTTCAGAGACTATTCTTCCAAGAACCACTTGATTCACACACACTGACAGACAGAGATCAGACAGCACGGTGTCTCCTCCTCAGTCAGTGCAGGCATGTGCCCAACCCCTACCTGGTGCCCGCATAAACCGACCCCAAACCAAGAAACAAGTTGTAACAAAATCACATGCACAGGTGCACGCACACACAACATTTTAAGAGGGATTTGTGGCAGTGAGAATATCGACTGCTTATGTATTTTGCTATCTTATCAAATTTACTAATGGCTATCTAGCTATCAATCTCTCTCTCTCTCTCTCTCTCTCTCTCTCCATCCATCTTTCTGCCTTTCCAGCTTATCAGGTCTATCTACACATGTCTTATCAGGTCTATCTACCTGACCAAGCCAAACCAAACTTAGAGTTCCTGTTTTGCTACGGTATCACAAGTACCCTTTCACGGATATGCATATTCATTGTAGGAGGCTGTGCAACTAATATCAGTTAATACTGAGAATCAGGTTATAGCCACTCATCAGAAGTGTGGTTACCTAGATGTTTCCCTTCACTGAAGGAAGAGTGGAGGGAAACTCAGACCTCACTCTCCCCCACCTCACCACACATGCACACACACAGGCAGGCGCGCACATGTTTATCGAGGACAATGCTCCATTTCAAAACAACACACACTCTTCCCTTGCTGACAGTTAAGCAGACACATGGCTCTCAGTTTTCTCCACACCTGTCTTAAGACTGAAAGGAAATTCACCAACTACTTACTTCTCTGCCTTTCCACAGTGATCCAACAGCACAGTTGGCCACAGATGACACTGTACTAACTAGGAGTGAAAAATGCTACCTAATTTCACAAAACAGTTATGAACACACAACCTGCATAGATAAATTTTTGAAATTATTTAACTAACCAAGCTCAAATACTAGCGAGCATTCATTTAACACTGGTGCTGGCCCAGTGTTTTTATTTTGTTGTCTCCATTTTATTAATGAAGAGTTTAAATGACTTTTCTGTAATTGTTTGCAACTTGGACAAGAATACAGTCTTATTTCCAATCTAATTCTGATAACATTTAAAACTGAAAATACAATTTCTTCTTTTAATGACTATGTTTCAAAAAAACTAACAATAGTCACCTTACCACTAGATAGAACTATTCCTAAAAATACATCAGCTGTTGTTCTGATTATTGTTTTCTTTTGGTGTTTAACTTTTTCTTCTTTTTCTTGCAAATGCTAAAACTACCAGAAAACAGTGACATGCACTTGCATAAGGACACCGTGGAATACCCTGGAGCAGTCAATGGACTGGTAGGAACTGGGGAAAGTATATGGGGTTTATAAGCTTTTCCCACTTCAGACAAGGGTCACACACCTTAATTTTTCCGTTCCAGCTTTGTACCTTGAGATCCGAGCCATAGACAGAGGAACTGACAGGGTGTCTAGCCAGCGCTTCTCATACTTTGGTTCATTAGCTATGGGCGAGGAAGGTGATGATGGAGCCTGTGCAAAATAAATGAGAGTCAACAGTCACAGAATCAGTCAGAAAGCATTGAACACAGGAGAGGCACCGACAGGCACCTGAAACATCAGGTCTTATAAAATTCATGTTAGACACATTTAACTGCTAAAAAAGCTTGTGATAATTTTCTCAAATATCTAGAAAGAAATAAGTGCTCTCCTATTTGAATTTAAACTATTTTCTCTGTCTTTATTTATTTATTTATTTATTTATTTATTTATTTATTTATTTTTTTGTGGGGAAGACCAGCCCTGAGCTAACATCCGTTGCCAATCCTCCCCTTTTTGCTGAGGAAGACTGGCCCTGGGCTAACATCCGTGCCCATCTTCCTCCACTTTATATGGGACGCTGCCACGGCATGGCTGACAGGCAGTGCGTCGGCGGGCGCCTGGGATCCAAACTCGCGAACCCCGGGCTGCCAAGCGCGGACTAAACCGCTGCGCCACCGGGCGGCCCCCTGTCTTTATTTTTTTAACAAAATATTGCACAAAACAGAAAAGTCAAAGGGAAGGAGACAGAGAGACGTAAATTGGAAGGAAAACTGGAGACACGATCAAGGCGCTGAGTCCAGGAGGGACCCCATGTGAGAAGACCACACTCAGTCCACATGTCAATTTAGAGCGAGTTCAGGTGTAATGGGTGCCCGGGTCACAAGATCGTACTTATTCATTAGTGGCAAAGACCCACTGTCTATCCGATGGATGTGAGCAGAGCATGAAGCCCGGGGGGACGGAGGAGTAGGGACACCCTCAGCCTGCAGGTGAGAGGATGATGCATGAAAGGCTGAATGAACCCATGCAAACCACTACCTTACAGACAACCTCCCGCAGGTGTCCAACAAACACTGGGGTCAGAAGTCGGGCTCTGGGCAAGAGAACCTCCCCATGTCCTCTTCTAGGGTTCTGAGGGACGGGCCACAGACGCCTGACTCGTCATTACTGTAGAGTCCCCAGCCTCCCAGGAAGGAAACAGGCATGAATGGGGCCGAGTTCACACTCACAGGGAAGCATCCTGACTAGCAGTAGTGGCTTCAAATGCACATGACAAGTTTTCCAGAACTTCTCAGTTTCACATATGAAATTTCAGTCAAGGAATAGACATCAGGTCCCTGTAACGCTCACTTTATAGATCAGGGGGGTTTTCTGTGACAGCCAGGTGCCCCTCCTAGAGCAGGGTCGGGGGACAGTGGGAAGGAGGGTGGGAGTGTGGCTGCCAGCCTGCCCCCTGCTCTGGATACACAGCTACTTGCCCTCTGAAGTTTCAAGCCCTGAGGTCAGAGAGGAACGTCTCAGGGAAGCAGAGCAGAGGCCCCAGCACCTCAGGACACCCGGGCTTCCTCTCCTTGCAAGAACAACGCGCACAGTGTGCCCGACAGACCTCCCGGGACCTCTGTCACCCTGAGGCGGCTTAAGGGCTCAGTGTGGGGTTCACACTTCTGAGCAGGTCCCCGGCTGAGGGAAACGCACAGAACTCCTGCAGAAAGCAGGATGTCCCGATTCTAACTTCAGCCCCCAATTTGACATCAGCTTAATAGCTTGCAGAAGCAAGGAGGCGTGTTCCTACCAGCTGAACCGAAGCATAGCAGGCTGCATCCATCAGCTCTTCGCCACTGCGACACACAGTGCGTGCAGAGCTCAGGGAAGTCAGGTGTCACGACAGCATCTACTGCCGTCCCCTGCAGGAGCCACCAATTTTCAGGGGAGGGAAAAAACAAAACATGCTGTCCTCTATCTGATTTATGATTTGGTCAAAAGTTGCCAAAGGAGTGAAGACAAAAAGGCCATCCTGAAATATTCATACGTGACTGGCCAACTCCCAGACCTTGACTATGAGATGCCTTAGTTACTGTGAGATAAGAGTTCTGAACCGAGATGGAACAGTGCAAGTTCCACACTTGGCCGCAGACGCAGACTGAGGGAAGATGCAGCTGCGCAGCACAGCGCCTGGTGTGCGAGGGAGGGGCGTCTGACTCCAAAAGTGAGTCCCGACACACGAGGCTACACAGATCTCCTGTAGGGCAATCGCTTCCCTCTGTCTCCACAAATGCCATGTGATGGATACATTTTTGAAACTCAATGAACATTAAGTGCTTGTAATACACTCTTTATAAAATTTTTTGGAAATGAATAAAAATAGGTGAACGGAAATATCTCCACCACTCACAGTCACCGAGATTAACATACACGCCTTCCATTTCTGTGGTTTTGCTTTCTTAAGGCATGCACGTATGCTTGTGCACCCAGTAGCATGACAGATACAATCTTAAGTCTATATTCTCTGATTATAATAGAAATACGACAACACTCTGGAAAGTTTGGGAAATATAAAAAAGTAAAAAGAGAAAAAAATTGGTCCAAACCTTGCCACTCATTTTGTATATTTCCTGATGATTTTTCTATTCACTTTTTAAAACTTGGTTAAGATTATACTGCATATAATAATTATTACAGATATATAGGAAAATAATATTTATAGGTCATAGATGATAAAAAGTGGGACTTGAAGACAGTTATCTGCTTTCAGAGGCTTATAGGACCTTCTGCTTTAATAATAACTCTGTTTCTTGAATCTGAAAGTGATTATGATTTTGTTCTATTTAGCTATTCTTTGTGTGGGGACAATTTTTTCTTGCTCAGTAATTCTCTTGGAATGATGTCTAGATTTAAATATCACTCAGCAATTGCTAGCATTTGCCGGAAGAGAACACATCGTTCACCAGTTTATAGGATTACCTAACACCGCCGGAAGCTTCCTCTGAAACAGAATGACGGGTGGCTCAAGAAACGGACTGCTTACTGAGAACTAAGCAACAACAGCAGAGGAAATAAGAAGGGAAACTCCATAGGAGTGAGTGCTAGCAGAGTGTGCTGCATGAAAGCGACAATCCACAATTTGCCTGAACTCGTGGCTATGAACTGCAGAAAAGGGAAGGTGGACTTCCGTGTTTTCTCTGCTCCAGCTTCTCCATCCTTCTGTTCCTTGTCCAGGTTTATTTCTTGTGGCCTGGACGGGCTGGAATACTTCTTTGGGTCTTTTTGTCAAGATATAAATTCAGTGTTTTAATACTTTATGTTTAAATAAGAGACTTGGGGCCAGCCCTGGTGCCCTAGTGGTTAAGTTCGGTGTACTCTGCTTTGGCGGCCTGGGTTCAGTTCCTGGGTGCAGAACCACACCACTTGTCTGTCAGTGGCCATGCTGTGGCAGTGGCTCACATACAAAAAGAGGAAGATTGGCAACAGATGTTAACTCAGGGAGAATCTTCCTCAGCAAAATAAATAAATAAGTAAGAGACATGAAGCCAACTTTTTAGGTTTGCTGTCTTCCTACTGCTGTGGATGATTGTGGGCTTTCCACTTCATTCTTTTATTTTTAACTGAACTGTACTGAGGCATAAATTACACACAATACCATATACTGATTTAAGTGCACAGGGTGACGAGTTTTGACACATGTATACACCCCACGCAACCAAAACCCAAATTACGATGCAGTGTAATTCCACCCCATTCACACACCCTTCCCACCAAGGAAAGTCCCCTCTGTCTGTAGGAATTTCCCCCTCTAGCCCAAGGCAGCTGCTGAGCTGATTCTGGTCAGTACAGATTAGTTTGACTCTTTTAGAGCTTCTGTAGACAGAATCATGTAGGATGTACTTGTGGGCGAAAGGCTTCATCCTCTCAGCAGGGAGTCTGTGGGGTGGATTTATGTCAGTGTGTGAATCAGCAGATCATTCATTATCATCCATGAGTGGTATTCTATTGTTGGCATACACCGACATTTCTTCCTCCACTCACCTGCTGAAGGAGATCTGGGCTGTTTCCAGTTTGAGGATATTATAAATAAAGTTGCCTGTGCTGTCAGTTCAATTTGGGTTTTGAATATTTTCCAAGTTTGCATTCCTGGGATAAAGCTCACTCATGATGAAGTAAACTTCTTTTGATTTTTTTAATATGTTAATGAAGATTTCTGCATCTGCATTCATGATGGCTGTTACTCTGTAATGTTCTTTGCTTGTAACACCATTGAAGGGCTCGGGTGTCAGTATTATTCTGGCCTCACAGAATCAGCTGGGATGCATTTCACCTTCCTCTATTTTCTGAAAGACTTTGTGAAGTTTACATAATATTTCTTCCATAGAATTCACCAATTACAGAATAGCTGAGTTTTCTACAAAACCTTATGCCCTAAACAGTCCATCATAGCCCCGCATGTGATCTATCTTGGTGAATGTTCCAGGTTCACTTGCAAAGAACCTTTATTCTACAGACTTTGGATATGGAACTCTGTAAAACTCAAGTCGTTGACTCATGAGGTTGGTTATGTCCTCTGTATCCTTACTGATGTTTGTCTACTGTTCTACTGTCACCAGCCATGGACTCGGACCTATTTGTCTTGTCTTGTTGAAGGGTGCAGCTATTCCGTTTGCTAATGTCCTTCGGTTTCAGCTATGTTCCAGGAAGAAGATCTCAACACCAACCACCCTGAACCAGTCCAGACCACATCCGGAGGAGGGACGCCTGTGCAGAAGGACGGAGAAGTGTACAAAAGTAACCTTTGCCTCATTATAATGCTAAAATCACCACCCCAGGAGGAGCTTAAGCCTTATTAGCATAACATGCGATGTACAGGAAGGCATGTTGTCAAACTACACATGCACGAGCTCGAACCCACCTCTATATGCGATGACGAAACTTCTCTTTTTGAATATTCATTCCCTACCCCAAATGAGAGGCACCCTTCCTCTTCCTCAGGGGCCACAGCTTTGTGACGTTATTCCCTGTGTCTCCTTCTATTTGCTGCATGCTACAAATAAAATTCTGCTTTGTGTGACAACTACTTCTGGTGAAGGATTTCAACTCACTAGGGAGTGGACCCACTTTGGTCCAGTAACACCACCAACTTCTGAGCCAATATTGTTATCACTTCAAACTTCATCTCTGACACATCACTTGCTGCACCTCACTTCAGAAATATATGAACTTTATAACAGAACAATGGAATTTATGTGACCCCTATCCTTTGTGCTGTTCTTGCTGCACCTTTTACTTCTACATACCATATCAGCTCTACTTCACTGTGTTATCATTTTGTCTTCTAAACTATCATTTATCTTCAGAGAAGGAAAATAGATATTTTATACACATACTCACATATTTACCATTTATGATGCCCATCACTCCTTTCTGTATATCCAAGTATCCATCGAGAATCTTGTCCTTTCAGCTGGAAGAGCATCTTTTAGTATTTCTTGTAGTACAGGTCTCCTTGGGACATTTCTTTCAGCTTAAATTTACTTCAGCATGTCTAAATCCCCTCATTTTTGACGAATATTTTTCTTTGGATATAGAATTGTTAATAAACATTCATTCATATCACTGTTCTTATGTAAGAATATGTCTTTTTAATCTGGCTGCTGCTTAAATTTTCTCTTCCTCTTTGGTTTTCAACAGTTTGGGATATGCCTATGAATAATTTTCTTTGTATTCATCTGGCTTTGAGTTCATTCCCATTTTTACTCTGAGACTCCAAATACATGTAGCTTAGTCCACTTGTGTCCCACAAGTCACTCATGTTCATTTTTTTTTTTTTCAGTCCTTTTTCTCTCTGTTCTTCAGATTGGCAGATTTCCATCTGGGAGTCTTCAAGTTACTGACCAGTTCTTTGGCCATCTTTAATCTGCAAGAAGCCTATCTTGTGGATTTTTTAATATTTTCTTTTAGTTATTGAGTTTCAGGTCTACAAATACTTTTTGTTTCTTTTTTGAAGTCTCATTTTATTTACTGAGAGTCCCTATCTGTTCAATCATTAAGATCATTTTCCTCTTAGGTCTTGAACATATTTGTAATCATTGCATTAAGATCTCTGTCTGTCAAATCCAACATTTTCATGTGGGGTCTATTTCTACTGACTGCATTTTTTCTTAGCCTCAGATCATGTTTTCTTGTTTCTTTGCATCATTAGTAATTTTTGATTGCACACTGGACACTGTTGGTGACACAAGGTAGGGCTATGGATTATATCATCTTCCTCTAAAGACCTGATCTTTGTTCAGCAGGCAGTTCAGCTACTATAATCATCTTATATTTAGAGAGTTTTAAACTCTGTTGAGGTGATTCTTTGGAAAATCCAAGGTGTTTACTAAGCCCCAGTAACTTAACAGGGATTCAGCCTCGAACTCTATCTCCTCTGCAGAGGTTCCCAGAGCTGGTTTTAGACTGTGTTAGGGCAGGTCTAGAGTGGCCTCAGAGTCCCGGGCGTGGCGTTTCTGGAGTCTCAGCCACATGTCAGGGCGTTACCTGTTCTCCACTCCCGTCATGGAGCAATGTCACCAGCACTGCTTGGCTGCTGCATCTTCGTTCGCTCCTGCCCCTCAGCAGCCTTTCCTGGGTGGCACTGAGCAGTCTTTCCCTGTGCACTGGTATCTTAGCATTCAGCCGAGGACCGTGGGGACCGCCCCACAGACTTCTGACTCTCCCCTGCCACCTCCTGCAGGTTACGACTCTCTGGTGCCCTGCCCAGACTCCAGCTGAAGGAGGAGTCCTGCATCCTCATTTTGCCTCTCAGTGCAGCAGAACCATATGCTGTCCTTGAGTTCCACAGTCCCCAGGTGGTGCTTACCTGCAACACTCCCTCCTGTCAGGGTTCACAGTCTTCACCTGCCATCTGCCCAGCGCCTGAGACCAAGGGCCTTGTGTTTTTGAGTGCAGTTTTCCCTGAAGGAGACACACTGTACTGGTTTTTCTTGGTGCACCTTATCCTTTGGGTGCGCACTGATCTCAGAACCCAGGAGATGACACATTTGTGTAGACAGCCGCTTGCCTTATTTTCCAAGTCAACAGCATTCTGGTGTAATGACTTGAAAATTTTACTGTGCATACAAATCATAAGAGAAATTTGTAAAATACAAATTCTCAGTCCTCTTTCTTTGAGATTCATATTTTACAGTATTTGCATATGATTTTGGAATCTCCATTAATTAAGTATCTCAGATAACTTTGATACCGAACATTTTTTGATCAGCATCATGAAACACTGCTCTCATGCATCTGGGCCATTCTATATGGGATTTTCTATTACCCCTATGGACTTGGTCTGTTACTAGAAAGAAGTGTGTCTCCAAATTTCCATGTCTGTAGATTGTTTAAGTATCCTTCTGTGCATAATCTGAGTACAATCTCTTAATCAAAAATATTAATTACAATTTTTAAATCATTAGAATAAGATATGAAACTTAAAAATGATTATCAATAACAGTTCCACATCAGAGAGGAATATTATATAAGCTGTGTTTGTTCATGCACTCTCTACATCCAGCCTGATAACACCCACCTTGAGCTCACAGGTTAGGCTCCAGGGCCAGTCAGTTTCTTTCCATGATGTTTATTTCTGTGAAGTTACCTAATCAGTCACTAGAATGGGCAGCCAGGATTTGGTGGCATTACTGAAGCTCTGGGTTTGGGATATTCTGACCTAACGTGGAGCCAAAATTATGAAGCAGTTCCTCACTGGGGATTGATTACTGGAAAGGTAATCTGCCAAGTTTCAACTATGCCGACCACAGAGGACGGCTGCAAACCCAAACCTTTCCTTCACACAGCTCTTTGGAATATGCTTCTTCCTGGCAAGCTGTAATATCTCAATATTGTCTTTAGAGAAGCTCAATAACATAACTTTAATTTCTGCTTTTATTTTGATCAATAAAGTTAATTGCTATACCTAGGAAGAGACTCACACGCTAGCAAGCAGCCTCGTATTCGCCACCTCAAGTTCAGTTAAAAGTAAGTGTGCCCGCCCAGCAGACAATCATCCCTGTGGGTGACACCTCCGTCATTTCTACCCTTTTAAATCCCTCTGGAGATACGGGCCAGTTTTTACGTAATTTAAGACTACAGTACAACACAATCACAATGGCACGTAAGTGCAAACAGGAATACAAAACACCGTGAGGAGGCCTCAGCTGAAGTGGCCTGAACTGTAAAGCACTGGCCAAGATGAGTTGACCACGCGATCCCTACAGGGACTTCAGAAGCTAGAGGGAATTTGAAATTTCTAGGCACCTAGTAAGTCTTAAGAGAGAAGGATTTCCGTGAAAAGTTCCAATTGTTCCTTTGCTTTAAATTGTGAAATTCATGTGAGTTTCACGGCCTCATGTGTCACAGGGTGAAACCGCCTAAGGGTGTTGCCAGGGTCTGTGTGTGACACCTGGAAGCCCCACAGCAGGCAGGACACAGCCAGTGGACAGCGCCCCACAGCTCTGCTCCCCGTCTACGGGGCGCTGCAAGGTCGACTCTCCAGGTTCCAGAACAGCCCAGCTTTCTCCCAGTGGGGAGCGTCTGGGCGTTTCAGCTCCTAAGAGGCGATGACAGGTGATGTAAAGTGAATGCTGGAAACAACACCTTCTGCTGCTTCACAAAGTGGTTGTCGACCAGGTGAGAGACGGTGCTGGGTCTTCCAGCCAGCGCACACCCAGCCATAGGAACCATGCGGACCAGCAGGAGGGCGGGTCCAGGGCCCGACAGAGCTCAAATCCCAGGCCTCCGGTCAGCCCGAGCTCCCTAAACACACAACAGCCAACCTCATGCTCCAGCTTTCGTGATGGTGTGGGCGGTTGTCTTTCTCTCTCGCTTTCACGTCCAGTGCTTTTAGCGGACTTCAGGAAAAGTCTGGTCAGGAGTTCACGCTGTACCCCATGCTGAACTGGAAACATGCTGTGGACAGTGGTTTCTTTATTGTCTTTATAAAAACAAATTTTTACTACCCTCTGCCGTCGAATGGAAGTCTAACAGACGGAGACGTGCTTGGGATATTCTTCCTAATATCCGGAAACCCCTGTCCACAATGTAATAAATAAGAACCAGCTTTCTTTTTACTTTTACCCCAGAGAGGGTATTCTGTAACTCTGAGGCAGATCCACGGCGGCTGTGCAGGGGCAATTAGCATCGAGTGTTTTAATCAATGTGCTTTCATCACTGAGACCTGACTTCTAGAGAATGGGACATCTGTGTCCACAGTGTGCTGTCATTTAGTCTCAGAAAAAGGCGGCCTCATCCTTTCCATAGACAGCGACATGGCACCTGCTGTGCTTCCAGCAGCGTCTCCTCTGAGATTTCCTGACCATCCTGGTGCCTCCTGAGAAAACTCGAGAGAAGCTGGAAGGCTACAGCAGCTGGCTCGGGGGTCCCCAACCGTCTCAGAGGCACATGGACACAGGGTTCTAAAGTCACCTAGAAATGGGGGCTGAGAGGTCTGGGGGCCTGCCTTAGTCACCCGTGTCTGGGTGTGTGGTCAGAGCCCACCCCACCCACTGCCCCACTTCCCTCTCCTCTGTCCTTGGTCCCTGGGCTCCGTGCCCGCCTCCCTTCCAAATGAACACTCCCAACCAACAGGGGCCTCAGGCCTGGACATTGCAAGCCCCGCCCCACTCCCCACGTTCGGACCCTGGCCTGTCGTGTCACCCATCTGCGACCCTGCTCGGAAACAGTGGCTCAATCGGGAAAGGCCGTGTGGACTTCACGGTGACTTTGTTGAGGGCGTCCCTTCCGTCCACCTTCCCCTGGGAGTAAGGCTGCTGATACTTCTGCAGGCCCAAGGCCTCCAGAACTAGAGAAGCCAGCTTCATATGTTCAGGCCAGGCTTCTTGTATCAGGGTCCCTCCCCCATGATATCCTTTGGTATCTGGGAGAAATGATCCAGGCCAAGAAAAGGTGTTAATATTGACAAAGACGATCACAACAGCAGAAAGAACTGGAAACTACTCCAAAATAATTTCTTCCCATGTATTTGTTTTAGAAACGAGAAAACAAGGAACTCCGACAACTGAAGCGTGTTCTCGCAGAGTAAACCTTGAACTTGGATGGCCTGGTCTCTGTGCAGGCCGCGTGCTTTCCACCTCTCATTGTGCAGACAGGGATCCGAGCTCGGCTGCGTGAAATGCAGTGAATGATCCAAAAATCGAAGTGTACCTTCTCTTGGACAGATTTATCTGGACATCCTAATTATCTCTCCTTCACCACCTCCAAAAAGAGGCAAATTTTGAAAATATTCCTTGTCTTACTAAAATATTGACCTTACGTCATAAAATCAGTGCTTTTAAAAGTGAAATTGATTAGAACAAAATTATTTGTATGACTTTTATAATACTTCTTTTTTTGTGGAAAACGAGATGCACCTCACCTACACTTCTAAAAATTTTGAAAAATATAAAGGAATCTAACATAGTCTGAAAAAAGAGATTTTTCCTACAAGAAAGACCTAAAATCAGATATGAAGCAAACAGTCATAACGCGTTTTGGATCTTGGCCCAAGTACAAGATGGAATTTTAAACCCAAACTGTTAAAAATAAGATACACGAAAAATTATTTTTTCAGGATTCAAAGATTAGGAATGAAAGACAGACAGGCTGGACTGAAAAGTTAACTCAGTTTTCCAGCACTATTCTTCAGAGAAAAGTCTTTCTTTAAGGGGAGGATTTTTTTATAATTATATGATTAATTTT
The DNA here is from genome assembly GCA_031878705.1 of Tapirus indicus. Classification (NCBI taxonomy): domain Eukaryota; kingdom Metazoa; phylum Chordata; class Mammalia; order Perissodactyla; family Tapiridae; genus Tapirus; species Tapirus indicus. Next base: position 1,112,926 of record CM062923.1, on the reverse strand, counting down.
ACTGTCAGTGTCTAATTTAAGACAAGTACATAGTGTCTCTGATGATGGATTGTTTTGACTGCAATATTACGGTCCCTTTTAAGCAGTATTCATATTCGACACTTTCATCTTTCTTATTTAAAAAACTGTAATCACCTTGACATATGGCGGGCTTCATGCTCATTTTGGGGAAACAGTTGGTGATTATGCTGTGTCTATATTGTAATTTTTCCTTCGGCTTTCTTTAGTGACTTTGATGTGGTAATTTTTACTTCAGAAGTTATTCTCCTATGGTTTTGTCTCATTGTGTGTGGCAGCCCAGGCCCCTCACGGCTCCCCCTCCTCACTTTCTAAACTCCTGCTTTTACCTCTCCGTCACCATCCCCACAGGCACAAGTGTGACAGTTCAGTGCTGAGTGCCACCCTCGCGGGCCTGTACTCCATCCTCACAGGAACCTCCTGAGGAAGAATGCTGGGTGTCCTGACTCTGCAGGAGCAGAGAGGAGAGCAGAGGGGTCACCCAGTGAGATGGGGCTCATGCCAGGTTCCTGGGGTGCAGCTCCAGAGCTCACAAGCACTCGACAGCAGTCCCCCCTTGTCCCCGGTGTCACTTTCCACGGTTTCAGTTGCCTGCAGTGAACTGTAGGCAGGAAATATTAAATGGAAAATTCTAGAAATAAACAACTCATAAGTTTTAAATTGCTGCTGTTCTGAGTAGTGTGATGAAATCTCCAACCATCCAGCTCCATGTCCACCTGGGACATGAATCATCCCTTTGTCCACTGGGATCCACACTATAAACTACCCGCCCATTAGTCACTTAGTAGCCATCTCAGTTATCAGACTGACTGTCACGGTATCACAGTGTTTGTGTCCAAGGAACCCTTATTGTACTCAATAACGGCCCCAAAGCACGAGAGCAGTGATGCTGGCAGCTCAGATATGTCAAAGAGAAGCTGTAAAGTGCTCCCTTTAAATGAAAAGGTGAAAGTTCTCAACTTAATAAGGAAAGAAAAAAGAATCTATGCTGAGTTTGCGAAGATCTATGGTAACTTTTACTATAGTATATTGTTATAATTGTTCTATTTTATTATTAGTTATTGTTGTTCATCTCTTACTGTGCCTAATTTATAAATTAAACCTTATCATAGGTATGTATCTTTAGGAAAAAATATAGTATATATAGGGTTCACTACTATCTATGGTTTCAAGCATCCACTGGGGGTCTTGGAAGGTGTCCCTCAGGATAAGGGAGGATGACTGTACTGCATGACACACGCAAATCAGAATTCCTAACAGGCCTCACACTTCTCAGAAAGGACTGATTGTTCTACAGCCAGGGTGAAAGAGGCAGAACTGACTTTACAGATGTTTATCAGTCAATGAGCCCTACACCCACGGTAACACCAAGTCAATAACCCCCAGGGCGGGATGGATCCCACCGCATCCCCCACCGACAACTCCCCTCAGTGCACACTCTTCTGAGAGGAACAGATCTCCTCTGGACGTGGGCTACCTGGAGCCGCCTCCACCCAGTGAGAGTGCTTCTGAAGAGCAGACTGTCACAGCAGCCTTGCCACGGTGACCCGCTGCTAAAGGAGACATCACTGCCCCACCTCCGACGGTCCCCCAACCCCTGAATGGCAACCCCCAAAGACCCTCTAAAAGATCAACTCCTCGCTTTGCTCCGGAAGCTGTGCCTGACCAGCACGCGGGCGCTCTCTTAGGTAAGGAGTGAGTTCTGCTCTGTGCTTTTGTCTCAGGTATGAGTGTGGGCTCATGCTTTGAAACTCAAGACAAACAAAATAAATATTTACTTAACATAACAATATTTTAAGATAGCAGCAAAAGTATCTTTAGCCCCTTTTTACGTGAAAAGAAACTAGGGCTAAAACAGGCTAAGTGAATGGACCTAGGACCCATGTAGGGTTGACTTTTAGTCCAGAACTCCCATAATTTCCTAAATTAAATAAATCAATATTTTTATAGGAGTTTTTAAAAAAATTCTAAAAACTACACATTTCATAATTTTAAATCTGCATGTCACTTAATTTCCTTGGAATGGTTTTGGTTATCAGTCAACATTTGCTGTTGAACAAATGCATCTGAAGAGCTGTGAAAGGAAGCAAGCTGCATTTTGTGCATAGAGGGCTTTCTCCTACAGAATCCTCCTTCCCTAGGTCTGAGCTGAGACTGTTACTGGAATGGAAACCAGGTTCCCACAGATGTAACTATCACACTGCTTAAAACACTGTCACAGAACCAAAATTACACAAAGAACGCAATACCTGTAAGAAACATGACCATCCTCTTTGTCATTTGCTCTTAATGACACGCCAAAGATATTTTAAAAGAAATCGTGGACCCTATCATCTTTACACATGACATACACTGCTGAGTCCCTTTGTGCTTTTGATATAAAAACAAATCTATTGTATGAGATAGAAAAAGCAGAAATATTGAATATAAATTACATTTACTGTAAGGATAGTAAGCAATTTATCAGTTCCACATTTTCAATACCAAAGGATTATAATTTTTAGATGTTGCTCATACAAAAAATATACGAATAGAATAATATATTATTATTAAAATGTAATTTTAGTAAAAATATAGACAAGAAAGATTTTACTAAAACATCCGGCGAGAGAATCCTAACTGTTACCGTGGATCAAAGCCTTATGGAGCAGGTGATGGGGTGAGACAGGCTCCCACCTTGAGTTCTCCTCTCTGCGTCTTTCTCACAGCAGCACCTGCCCCACCTGTCTCTTCCTAAGTGCTTGCTCACTTTGCTGGCAGCACCCTTTGCTTTGCCTCCAGCTGCCCTGGGGACCAGTTTCCGGAGGGAGGATTTGTGGGCGTGGCAGGCACTGACAGCTCTGAGACCCTCCCTCCCTCATCACCTCACCTGGAAACAAGCGCTCCTGGGCGTTTCCTCAGACCCCTCATTCTCCGTTTGACCACTCTGGGGTCCCTCGCCTCCTCACACCTGGGGACACCAGAACGACTTCACTCCCAGGAGCTCCCTGCTGAGGTAAGCTCCCCATGAGCCCCTACAAGTCCAGCCGCGCCAATGCAGGGCCCCATCTGCACACAGTGTGGTGTGTGCAGCCTGCGCCAGTCCCCTGTGCCGAGAGTGAGTGAGAGCGTGTGTGCGTCTCCACTGTGAGGTGCCCCTTCCTCCAGGTCAACACGGCGGAGCCCGCCTCACCTCTTCCTCCTCAGGAGAGTTCCCGGATACAAAAGACTGGAACACTGACGAATGTGGCGTCTACATATGTAGTCAGCTCACTTGACCCTAACAACATCCATTTAGGCCCACTGGGCAAGCACATGGATTACTGTCAGACAGAGAACTAGAGGCTCAGCGACTGAGGGGCCTGCGGTTTTAAGACTGCAGATCCTAAGGTTTTCCCAAACCTCGGCAGTCAGGTCCACCCTGCACCAACCATCACACACGCCGCGTCCCAGCTTGGGAGCAAGGATTCTTTTAGCTAGAATTGACTAGTACTAGATGCTCTGAGTTCTCTGAATCCAAATCAGCAAATTTACCAATGAACCTGTCATATTTACACGCTCAATAAAACTTTGGATGAGACATATATCGAATATTTTTAGTCAGAAGGAAACTCTATGCATCCTTAAATTAGCTGTCTCAAGTAGCCGTCTGAATACAACTGCCTGTAAAACCAGCATGTCGCATGGTAGAGAAATCCAGACCAGAAAAATACTGTAACGCACTGCCACGAGGCTTGGATCTCATGTGTTTCTAGGGTCTGGACTTTGTCCCTGAGGGTCACTCTTTCTGCTGGGTGCCGGATACCTGCTGCTGGCTTACCTCCTCCTGACTCACCCCATCACCCACTCTGCTCTCTGGGTCAACTCAGCCTTTATTTAAATGTTTATATTTATCATATAAATGTATATTTAATGTGCACGATATATTATAAATAAAAGTCAAATATTATGCTATTATAAGTATAAATAACTATATATAAATGTGTAAATATTTTATATAAATATATACGTTAAGGATATATGTCTGTATCTTCTTAACGAGAAAGGCTGTTGAACTCAAATACAGACCTGGGCTCAAACCGTCACCGACTAGGTGCCTTGAGAAACTCAAAGGTGGGATTGCAAGCAATTAACTGTTTTTCCAAGTTATTTCTTTTCCTTTTGTATGTTAAGATGTAACAACCAAGATCCTGAAACTGACCAAGCCTCACCACAAGAGCTGCACCCATGACCTTTGCCTTATCTTTAAGAAAAGATCTCTCCAGGAGGAGCTTGGGCCTCATTGTGTGGAAGCATGTTCTCCAACTGAGCCTGTGCAGGCAAATACCCACCTCTCCCTTTTGAATATTCATTCCCATCCGAAATAAAGGTCCCTGCTTTTGTTCGGGGACGCCGTGACTTTGGAAATGATTCCTCACGGCCTCCTCTTTGCTGCTAATATACGTTACTTTGTGAGACCACTTCCACTGTCGTAGAGTCTTATTTAACTCACCAGGAGTCAAGCCCACTTGGTTCGGTAAAAAAATCTTGCTACTTATTTTTGCTACTTTTATTTGGGGACCTAGGATGAAACCCTTCTGTACCCTAATTTCCTCATCTACAAATAAAGTGAATGATGTCTCCTTTGTGAGTCTGTGGAAAGGGCTCCATGTGATAATACAGCACTGAACCTAGAACATAGCAGGTCCTGAATGAGTGTTGAATACAACAAAAATATGAAAGGTTACTTTTCTGTAATCAGGTCTAACATTCACTTTAGCATCTGTTTATACTTAATTTTCTCAGTGCGAACTCGTTTTCCATAGCTGTTAAATGTAGGTTTAGTTTGAGCTCATTTCTGTTTTGTTTTTTTTTTTTTGTGGGGAAGACCAGCCCTGAGCTAACATCCGTCGCCAATCCTCCCCTTTTTGCTGAGGAAGACTGGCCCTGGGCTAACATCCGTGCCCATCTTCCTCTACTTTATATGGGACGCCACCACAGCGTGGCTGACGGGCAGTGCGTCGGCGGGCGCCCGGGATCCGAACTCGCGAACCCCGGGCTGCCAAGCGCGAACTAAACCACTGCGCCACCGGGCAGCCCCAGAGCTCATTTCTATGTCACTACAAATACCAATTTGGGGCAATGCATCCATATTTGTGTTCCTTTGCAATTTTTTATTAATATCTAAGAAGCATGAAAGGAAGATAAGACTTTTATTCTTATGCAGCATGGTAAAAGTGATCTATTTAAGTAGTCATTTGCTCTGAAATTCCTGCAAAGCACATGCCCGTATGGTGAAGGTTCTGCTGATGTTTACCCGCAGAATGGCAAATTTTCACAATTGACTCTCAGTACTGGAAGTGACTTTCTTATTGAGTATTTTTCAGGAAAAATAAGCAATGCCTAATGAATAAAGACCTAAGAGATTACCCTAGAAGGTTTCCTTCTGGTTTTGGCTTTCCGTCACTCAAACAGCAAAACTCCACCTCCATGAGGCAGTGTGAAAAGTGGAAAGCACATGCCTGATGGCGTCAGAGAAACGAGAGCTGAACCTGGGGCCCCTGATTGGCCTTACTGCCCAGGGTAGGTCCCAGCCCCCGGACTCTCACCTGCTTCCTCCTCATGAAATGGAGAAAATCGCACCCACGTCACACAGGGGCTGCAGGGTTAAAGAGAAAGCAAGTAAAAGGGACCGCACCTGCCCCTCGGGAGCACACTCTCTCTGCTCCATTCCACGCTTCTCCTTGCTCTTTTCTCTTCACTTTTCAAAAGGGCTTTTGAGTCAATAAGAAAGAAAAGGAGACCTCCCTTCAACTATGCCTAGGCTGACTTCCCCTATGATCCATTCTCTGAGAGGCTCATCACCTGGGGCACACACATCACCCGGGGTGGACACCCCACCTGGGGTGCACACACCACCCAGGGTAGACACCCCACCTGGGGCGCACACACCACCGGGGGTGGACACTCCACCTGGGGCACACACATGACCTAGGGTGGACACCCCACCGGGATGGACACCCCACCCAGGGCACACACACCACCTGGGTCGCACACATGGAGGCACCTACTCCACCAGCCTAGCCATGTGGGCAGGGGGCACAGCCCATACAGACCAAGGGATCCAAGTCAGACAAGCGCCTGGCTCTGAAAGGGGCTTATAAATGGTCTGAGAGATTACAGATCGATTTTTTTTTCAAGTCAAATCACTTTACTGGGAAAACAGTGGCTTTAGCATGTTCAGACAGAGGAGATAATGAAAAGCTTGCTGGAATCTTACTGAGAATCTTCAGGGAGTAACAGCTCACAAACAGATCGTCCCACAGGGATGCTCAAAGTGTGGGCTTCCCTGAAACAAATCTTCCCCAGTGTCTTAGCTCTGGGGAGGCGTCAAGAACAGAACCAAGAGATGCCAGAGCAGAGGTGTCGGGCGCCACATGGCAGACCCGCTTCCGGGAGCCCTCGCTCATCGTCCACAAGGAGAGCCTGGGGGATAAATTAAGGACCCTTAGAGAGAGTTTGGAGAGTGACGGTCCTAGGGAGAGCACTGGTCCTTCCTTCCTGCTCTCAAGGAGGCAGAGGGGGTCCCATGGGAGCATTCAGGAAATGCCTGGAGCTTTGTGTCCTCAGGAGTTCAGGACACATTAAGCGGGGTCATCGGCTCAGACAAGAAGTGTAAGGAAGAGGCTGCCTGGAGCACCCAGCCGGCTACTCACCTACAAGGACCTCAGTAGGCCAGAAGAGTTTGGGGTGGGGGGAGGATCTCCAAGGAAACCACAAAGTTCCTAAGAGAAAAAGTGCCGCAGTTGCACTTCTGTCACACAGAAGGCCTTGAAGCGGTGACAGCTGGGCAGCCCTGCAACCCGATAAACCTGCAGGGCCATGATGCATCTGCTTGGGTGTCAGTCACAAACTCTGCTTCTGTGTTCGGTTCTCACCTGTCACTGACAGCGGGGTCTTCCCTCAGACAGAAAAGAAGTGCCCTAGGCACTGTGGGCTTTGTGAGACCTCCTCTTTTTCCTAATTCTTTTAGACAGACCCAGAATTAAGATATTTCATAACAGGGCTTCAGCTTTCACTGCGCTTCCAGTTCTGTTTTCTTTGAAAGTGCCAAAAGACTGGCCTTGACTACCCCTGTATTCGAATATGCAGAATGGACAAGGGGCTGCTCATCCTGGAAGGCCGCGTGTCACCTATGTTAAAGCCCTGGCAGGGCTGTCAGGCAGGTCTGGACACTCACCTCATGAAAGCTGGGCACACCCAGCATGGAGGGTTTCTGTGGTGGTCTTATGAGGCGATTTACTGGACAAGGCCACCAAGGTTACTTAGGAGCCAAATACAAGCGAATCTTAGGAAAGTATTTAAGAAAATACAAGCAGCTTTGCACAAACTATGTCTATATAGTCTACAAAAGCGTCATGTCTGTCGATTTTTAATCCGGTGCGTTTCTCACTAAAATAACTGTTCATTTTCTCTCCAAAGAGTAGCTCTTAAAGACTCAATTAGATATCAAATATTAATTATTATTGAGGAAAAAGGTTCATTCTATAATATTTTTCTGCAGCTAAATTAAGACATATATTCAGGAATGAAGCAGCAAGTGCTATGTGGTCTTAGCATTTCATAAGAAATATGTAAATAATTTTTCTATTTGAAGTTGACTTGAGTGGAAATGCTTAGTTTATGTTAAAGCATAAATATTCATTTCTTAATTTTGTGAAGACAGCCAACAATCTAAATTATTTAAATTGTATAAATTTTTTAATGTTACAGCAATACAATTATTAAAAGCAACTGAACTTATCTAACAGATTATTGTCATATTCTTCAAATTGAAATCATTATGACGATGATAAGATTAAAAATATCTTTTAAACATGAATGAAGGAGGAAAAACAGGGCCTGATTCTGAAACTTGTCATCGTGTGGTTATAAATGAGGCCTATTCAGAACCAAGTGAAGTCGTCACAGTCACCAAAGTCTGTGTGAGATACAGACCAGTCAAATGCTGAAGCACACGATGGAAAAGGAGAGGAAAGAGCAAATATTATTTTTATGAAAACATGATATCGCTAACTAGGAATGGGGGGCCTCAAAGACAAAACAGCACCCTAACGTCATCTCAGAGGCAACACAGCCTGTGCGCCAGGGTGAGCGGGTGGTCTCAGCATTTCTTGCATGAAGTTTATCAGACATGGACTTGCTTCATGTGAAAAAGGTGGCATGAAGAAAGTTACATGAGAGAAAAATTATTTCTGATTTACAAGAGAAAAAATCAACATTTTGTGAGTTAATGATAATGGGGAAAAAGCAAATCCACTTCAAAAGGAGACATGTGAGCAGTCTCAGCAGGTCTGAGCCACCCCGTGGTCGTATAAACAACGTGGCTTCCAGTTCTGACTTCTGTGTTGGTTTCCTACTTGCCGTGGAACAAGTTAACTAGGAACACAAATTCATCATCTTGACATGCTGGAGGTCAGGGTCTGGGGTCCAGGTGTGGGCAGGGCTGGATCCTCCTGGGCTCCAGAGCAGAGTCAGTTCCGTGCCTGTCCCAGGTCCCTGGCCCCTCCAGCGACGGTGTCCTCCCACCTCCACACCCCCACACCTTCTCCATCGCTCTCCTGCCTCCCTCCCTCCTCTGACGAGGAAACCATGATTAGACTGGCAATGTGGATAACCCAGGAACAGCTCCACATCTCAAACCTCGACCACCCCTGCAAAGTCCCTTTTGCACGTAAGGTAACGTATGCAGTCTAGTCAGAGGTTCTGGGGATCAGCCATGGGTATCCTTGGGCTCATTTCTCTACCACAATCTCCAGTGACTAGAAAACATACTGACACATAGTAATATTCAATCATCATTGTTTAACAAATGAAAGAATGACTGTAAAAGCATTTTCATAGCACAGAATCATCCAGTCTCTTTTTTTCCCAAAGCCTCTGCAGTTGGTCTGCTTGGGTCCACATCCTGGCTTCATCAGTTAGGATTTTTAACACGTTGGTGAGTTAACTTCCCAAGCCTCAGCTTACTGATCTATAAAATAGCAGAAATAAAGGACGTGTCTGAAAGGGATGATGTGAGGACGATATGAATTAATATAGTGAAGTGCACATGTATTAGCACATAGCACAAGTAAACATATTTAGTACACAGCAAAAGTACAAAAGGGCTGATAGTGAGAGGCAGGGTTCCAGGACCAGACAGTGTGGTTCAAAGTCTGACTCAAGTTTGTACTACTGTTTCCTTGGTCTGTACTAGCAGGCACTAGCTGTGTTTCCTTGGTCTGTATCAGCATGCACGAGTTGTGTTTCCTTGTTAGATGAATTACCTTCTCGTGCCTCAGGGTTTTGTCCCCTTTTGTACAAAGAAGGTAATCATGATAAATACATAACATTTAGAAGGATTCTTGCTATATAATAACTGCCATGTAAATCATTGCTATTGTTGTTGTTTAATTATTACTATTATCATGAAATAGATCTATACATATAAAGAAGAAAATTAAAATTATCCACATTCTCACCTTCTAGATATTCATTATAGAATTTGGCATATATTTATTTTTCCATGCCTTTGTAACTGATTGCGTTTCTACAATATACACTTTTGAAAATTAACATGTAAGTTTTTCCTAGTCATTAAAAAATCTTGGTAAAACTAATTTTAAAACACTGGAAAATCTCATCACTTGAATGTATTACCACATACTTAATTATTCCCCTATTCCTGAGAAGTTAGGTTGAAATCTCCTTTTCTTAAGCACTTACTGTGTGTGCTATGGAACATTGCTCATCATAAATTCTGCGGCATGGAATTGCTATGTCCAAGACGTGACGATTCACAGTGGTGTTAGCACCTACTGCCAGGAGCCTCTCCAGAAATACTGCTACCCCTCATCTAGACATTGTCAAAGTCACCTCCAGAGAAAACACAACCATAAAACAACCTTCTGGAGAAACCACATTTCCAGTGCCCTCTGCGGAGCCCCCATATCAGAATCACTGGCGTTATCTTGGCTCTGCCTCATCTGTTTGAGCTCGCGTACACAGTTTTACCGGTTCTGACTTAAATACCTCCTGGGGAGACCACTCTTACTGCCTCTGAGCCCATTTGTGGTTTGCACCAGTTACTGCTTGCACATAACTATTTTATTTTTATCTAAATTCCTTAGTAATAGGGAAGGTTGACATCTACTGTCTTCTGCCAAATAACCCTTTTCAAGTTTTAAGATGATTCTAAGTTATTCATTTAAATGTCTTTCTAGCACCTTTTCTCCTTCCATCTGCTACATTAAATTTTTTATGTTATATTTGATATATACAAATAACACATACACACCTATTCTTATGTATGTATATTATATATGAAGTTCTGAAGCATAAAATTAAAGGGAACACCCATGAAGCTCCTGTGGGACTCACGAATTAGAACATTACTGAGGCCACTGCAGCCTCTGGCTCCTCCTTTCTTATGCCGTGGCCACAGTCAGCCCCCATCTCCCCCATAACCAAGATCTGGAATTCTGGAGTGGATGCAGTTTTTGTGAGGCACAAAGATGATAATATTTGGGGGGCCCTCTTTAAGGAAAAGTATACAAAATTAAGGCGTAAACAAGAGCAATCCAAATGCACTAAAAACTGCTGCTAAATCTACCCCAACAAGACTTCCCTTCACTGGAATACAACATGCCTACAGTCGCCCCAACAACATTCGATATGACAAGAAAGATGAGGAAGGGGAAGTCACAATTTTACAAAAACCTTAATTCCACATGAAGACATTGCCAAGGTCCCTCCCAGGCTCCACATAACTGAGGGATCCTGAAGTCCTCAATTCCTTATTCCTCTCTTCCATTTTAATCTTGAACATTTTTGGTCATTTTCAGGTTTTTGCTTCTGTGAACCTTCTTGTCCATGTCTCCTAAGGCAAATAAGTAGAGCTCTGGTGTATGTATCCAGAAGTGCAATTTCTGCCTCCTAAAGTTTTAAAGGTGGTACCAAATTGTTTTCCAAACAATTTGGAAATTGTTTGGATAACAAAGTGATAACACCAATTTACATCCCCGTCGCCTATGTGTAAGTGTTCCCATTAATCCACATGTGGGCAGCATTTGGATATATAACTCTCTGACAGAGAATGGATATTTCATTGTGATATGCGCATTTCCTTTATAATTAATGAGTTTGAGAATCTCTTCATATGATTATTATTTTTGTTTCTGTTTATGGAAATATCTAGTGATATATTTGTATATATTTCTATTGTGTTGTCATTTATTTCAATTTGTAAATGTTCTTATAGTCTGAATAATAATAGTTAAATGAAGTTTTGGGCTGTTTTTTCACATTATTACAGTGTTTGTTGAAGAGAAATCCCTTTAAGGTAGTCAAATTTAACATTTTTAAAAGATGAACACTTTTTCCCTATGCTGAGATGATAATAATGTCCTGATTTACATTCTAGAGGTTTTATAGATTTGGCTTCATATGCAAATAGTTAATCCATCTGAAATTGATTTGTAGTTCAGGCTTCTGTCTGGGCAACAAACTTGTACAGCACTGCTCTTTGAAAGCCCCATCTTTTTTCCCAGTGATCTCAAAGGCAACCTCTGTGATGTCAAGTTTTCCACATGTTAGGGCCCATTTATAATCCCTCCACTGTGTTGAATGGGTCATTTCATGGATCCTTGAAACTATAGCACACTATCTTAATTTTCATATCTTTATAATAAATCTTGATCTGGAAATCTGATCTGAGAGGAGAAAAACCCAACTTTTTCAATAATATCTTGAATAGTCTGGGTCCTTCATCTTCCAAAAATGTGGTGAATTTTCCTGTTAACTTCTACAAAAGTATCCTGATATGATATATATTGAAATTACTTGGAATATATACATACACTTAGGGAGAATAATCATATTTATGATATTGAGTTTTTCTCTCCATCAATATGGGCTATCTTTCTATTTTATAATTTTCCCCATAAAGGCCTTACAAATATTTTATGAGATATATTCTTAGGTACCTTATATTTTAATATTTTAACATATCTTTTCCATCGTGCTTTCTGTTTATGAATAGAATCGCAGTTTACTTTTTGTTATTCATATATCTGGCCACACTGTTAATCTTTCTTATTATTTCCATATTCCACCTGTATATTTGGTGGCATTTTCTAGATCACCTGAGAATAATGACAGTCCTGTTTTTCTTGTCATAGTGTGCTCATCAAAACTTCTAGTTTAATATTTAGTTCAAAATAAATATCAACAGGTATCTAAATTTAGGGGGAATTTATCTAAAGATTTGCCATTGTAAATGATATTTACTACAATTTGCTAATAGATTGAAGAATTATTATGTCCATGTGATCAAGTTTGTTAATTTTACTGTTCCAATCTACTCTACTATTACTGAATTTTTTCTCTATCTGACTTTTCAGTACTTGAGAGAGCTGTACTGGAATCCCACATTGTGAGTGGGAATGGGTCAAGTTCTCAGAATTCTACACTTTTTTTAAAATATATATTTTGAGGCTATTTAAGATGACACTTTTTATATCTCTCTGGCAAATTGAAATTTATCCTTTTTATCCTGAATAATGCAGATTGCTTTAAAGTTTACTTTCTGATATAAATAGTATTTTGCACATATTTTATTCCACCCATTTACTTTCAATCTTAATTGTTAAAATTTATTTGGAATATGTTTGTTTTAAACAGAAAAAGCTGAATTCCTTGGTTTTGATACTGTTCTATCTAACAGATGTATGGTTGCAGATAATCAATTCAGTCTATTTACATTTATTTTATTACTGCTCTACTTGTTTTTTTTCATAATTTTATTGAGATATAATTGACATATAACATTGCATAAGTTTAAAGTATACAATATAATGATTTTATATGTGTACATATTGTAAAATAATTATCACCAGTTAACGTCCATCACCTCATACAGTTATAATTTTTTTTCTTGTGATGAGAACTTTTAAGACCTACTCTCTTAGTAACTTTCAAATAAACAATACAGGATGTTAACTATAGTCACCATTCTGTACACTACATGCCCACAACTTACAACTGCAAGTTTCTACTTTTTGACTGCTTTCACCTGTTTCCCCCATTGCCCCCTCCCACCTCTGGCAAACACCAATCTGTTCTCTGTTTCTATGAGTTCTTTTTTCTAATACCCTCAAGGTCCATCCATGCTGTTGCAAATGGCAGGATTTCCTTCTTCTTATGGCTGTATAATATTTCATCATATATGTAGATATAGATAAAGATAAAGACATAGATATACCACACTTTCTTGATCCATTCATCCGTCACTGCACACTTAGGTTGTTTCCATGTCTTGGCTATTGTAAATAATGCTTCAATGAACATGGGGGTACAGATATCTCTTCAAGATAGTGATTTCATTTCCTTCAGATATATACCCAGAAGTGGAATTACTGGATCATATGGTAGTTCTATTTTTAACTTTTTGAGGAATCTCTGCACTGTCTTCCATACCGGCTTCACCAATTTACAGTCCTACCAACAGCACACAAGGGTTTCCTTTTCTCCACAACCTCTCCAACACTTGCTATCTCTTGTCTTTTTGGTGATAGCCATTTTAACAGGTGTGAGGTGTCCTCTCATTGTGGTTTTGATTTGCATTTCCCTGATGATTTTGATGTTGAGCACCTTTTTGCGTACCTGTTGGTCATCTGTGTATCTTTGAAAAAATATCTCTTCAGTTCCTCTGCCTTTAATTTTTAATCAAATTGTTGTTTTTTTGCTATTGAGTTGTGTACAGTGTTCTTTATATATTTTGGATATTAACCCCATATCAGATATATGATTTGCAAATATTTTCTCCATTTTCATTGTGTTGGTTTTCTTTGCTGTGCAGAAGCTCTTTAGCTTGATATAGTCCCACTTGTTTATTTCTGCTTTTGTTGCCTTTGATATTCGGGTCAAATTTAAGAAATGATTGCTAAGACCAATGTCAAGGAGCTTACCCCCTATGTTTTCTTCTAGGAGTTTTATAGTTTCAGGTCTTATGTTCACACTTTTAATCCATTTTGAGTTAATTTTTGTGAGTGGTGTAAGATAGGGGTCTAGTTTCATTCTTTCGAGGTGACTATCTAGTTTTCCAACACCATGTATTTAAGAGACTATCTTTGCCTCCAGTCTATACTCTAGACTCCTTTGTCATGAGTTAATTGACCGTACATGCAGGGGTTTATTTCTGGGCTCTCTATTCTGTTCCACTGATCTATGTGTTTGTTTTTATGCCATATGTGTCTGTATGTATACCATACTGTTTCAACTACTAACATTTTGTAATACAGCATGAAATCAGGAAGTGTGGTGCCTCCAGCTTTGTTCTTCTTTCTCAAGATTGCTCTGGATATTTGAGGTCTTTTGTGGTTCCATACAAATTTTAGGATTGTTTGTTCTATTTTTGTGAAAAATGCCATTGAAATTTTGATAGGGATTGCACTGACTCTGTAGATTGCTTTGGGTAGTATGGACATTTTAACAACATTGATTCTTCTAATCCATGAGCAAGGAATATCTTTCCATTTATTTGTCTACTTCAATTTCATTCATTAACATCATAGTTTTCAGTGTGCAGATCTTTCATGTCCTTGGGTAAATTTATTCCCAGGTATTTTATTTTTTTATGCAACTGTAAATGAGATTATTTTCCTAATTTCTCTTTCTGATAGTTTGTTATGAATGTATAGAAATGCAACTGATTTTTGTACATTGATTTTGTATCCTGCAAATTTAGTGAATGTTTTTTATTAGTTCTAACAGTTTTTTGGTGGAATCTTTAGGATTTTCTATATGTAAGATCATATAATCTGCAAATAATGAGAGTTCTACTTCTTCTTTTCCAGTTTGGATGCGTTTTATTTCCTTTTCTTGCCTAATTGCTCAGGGTAGGACTTCCAGTACTATGTTGAATAGGAGTGGATGAGAGTGGGCATCCTTGTCTTGTCCCTGACCTGAGAGGAAAAGCTTTCAGCTTTTCACCATTGAGGATGATGTTAACTGTGGGCTTGTCACATATGGCTTTTATTATATCGAGGAATGTTCTCCCTATACATAGTTTGTTGAGAGTTTTTATCATTCATGGATGTTGAAATTTGTCTAATGATTTTTCTGCATCTATTGAGAAGATCATATGATTTTTATTCTTCATTTTGTTGATGTGGTATATTACATTGATTAATTTGTGGATATTAAATCACCCTTGTATTCCTGGAATAAATCCCACTTGATCATGGAGTATAATCCTTTTAACGTATTGCTGAATTTTGTTTGCTAGTATTTCATTGAAGATTTTCCATCTATGTTCATCAAGGATATTGGCCTGTAATATTTTTTCTTGTAGTGCCCTTGTCTGGTTTTGGTATCAGGGTAATGCTGGTTTTGTAAAATGAGTTTCATAAAATGAATTCTTCCCTTCTCTTCAATTTTTTGGAAGAGTTTAAGAATGACTGGTATTAAATCTTCTTTAAATGTTTGATAGAATTCACCACTGAAGTGATCTGGTCCTGGACTTTTGTTGGGAGGTTTTTGATTACTGATTCAATCTCCTTACTAGTAATGGGTCTGTTCAGATTTTCTATTCTTCATAATTCAGTCTTGTTAGGTTGTATGCTTCTAGGACTTTATCCATTTCTACTCGATTTTCTAATTTTTTGCCATATTATTGTTTGTAGCAGTCTCTTACGATCCTTTGTATTTGTGTATTAGTTGTAATGTGTCTTCTTACATTTCTAATTTTATGTGAGTCCTCTCTTTTTCTCTTGGTAAGACTAGCTAAAGTTTTGTCTACTTTATCTTTTAAAAAAAACAGCACTTAGTTTCATTAATCTTTTCTATTGTTTGTTTAGTCTCTACTTCATTTATTTCCATTTCAATCCTTGTTATTTCCATCCTTCCACTGACTTTGGAATTAGTTTGCTCTTCTTTTTCTAGTTCCTTGAGTTATAATATATAGGTTGTATATTATATAGGTTGTTTATTTATGCTCTTTCTTTTTTCTTAATGTATTCATTTATCACTATGAATGTCCCTCTTAGAACTGCTTTGACTGCATCCCATAAATTTGGTATGTTGTATTTCCATTTTCATTAGTCTCAAGATATTTTTTTATTTCTCTTTTGATTTCTTCTTTGACCCATTGGTTGTTCAGTAGCATGTTGTTTAATCTCCACATATCTGTGAATTTTTCAGTTTTCTTCACATAATTTGTTTTTAGTTTCAAACCACTGTGGTCAGAAAAGATGCTTAATATGATGTCAATCTTCTTAAAAACTGAAATAAATCTGTGGCTCTTATCTAGTAAATTCAGTCTATTTGCATTTATTTTATTATGGTTATGTTTGTATTCATATCTACCTTCTTTCTTTTGGCTTTTTCATTGTCTTATTTTTCTATTCATTTTTCTTAATGCATATTTAACTAAGAGTTTTTTGTTATTAATTTGCTCTTCACTTGATTTTTTTATTTTTCACTGGTGTTTTATTAATTTGTGAAGTGTTTTAACAAAGGGAGGACTTTAGAATGCTTTATATCCAGTCCTCTCACTATGAGTCATATGCATTGTTTTCAGTATTCTATATCTGTTCTCTTTCTTAACCTAAGATATCAGATATTAACATCAGTGGTGTTATTACTTTATACAGAGAACATTTGTTTAGGTTCACATACATGTTTACCTCCCTTGATCTCCAACTTCTAAGTTCATTTTTAAGATCATTTTTATTTTTCTTCCTTAAATGTGATCTTTAGAAATTCTCTCAGTGCTAGTCTATTGATGACATCTCAGTGCAAGCCTATTGATGATATCAGCTTCTCTTCATACAAACAAGTCTGTATTTTACCTTGTTCTATAAAGATAGTTTTGTGAAGAACACAAAAATAGACCAACAGTTCTTTTTTTTGTCTCCATAATTTTGAAAATATTACTGGGATGTTATCTAGCTTCCATTGTTACTGTTGAGAAATCTTCTGTCAATAAAACTGCCATTCTTCATAAGAGATCTATGCTTTCTCTAGTTGATTTTAAGACTGACTTTCAGTAACAAAGTCAGACAAAAGAGTATGACTTCATCTACGTGAAATTCGAAAGCAGACAAAATTAATCTATGGGGACTGAGGTCAAAATAAGGATTACTTTTTGGGGGGAATGGTAGTTTGTGATTCTGGTGATGTGATATAGTTTGGCCAGGGTGCTACAAAATTATTGGGCTGTTACTTCAGAGTTGTGTATTTCCCTGTTTGTGCCTTATACTTTAGTTAAAACAGTTAATTGTCATTCATTCTGAGAGTCCATCCTTACTTTCACTCACAAGACTCAATTCATTGTTTTACTTATGTGTTTATTTGTGTAATATTTTGTTAAGATTTTTGTTTAATTATTTTTCTTATTATATCATCTTTTTCTTTTTTGCAACCACTGTTTTTAAGTTTCTTGTCTGTTACCTTATAATTTCTGTAAAACTTTGTTTTTGTTTTCTGTTTTCATATATTTTCCTATACAATTCTTGAACCATTCAGTTATTTGCAATGACTCTAGTCTTTTTGAGTTAATCTTATGAAATTTTTAAGTAAGAAAATCAGGCATTTACTATCAGAAATTTTTTGTTCTTTAATTGTATCTCCTTATTCATTTTTGGTGAGGTCTTCTTACCAAGGGAAATTAATCAAACCAGCATTAGTCTTGCATGTGCCACAGGTAAAGCAGAACACAATTTGCGGGAGAGTGAAAGGAGAGGACAGAAGGAGCCATGAATTTTGTAATGTACATTTTCAAATAGAAATAGATGATATCAATGTGAATGAGATTTTTTTGGTTGTTGTTATAAATATTCAGTAAGGATTTTTGACACAAAAATAGCATAGTATAAATGATGGACTTAGAATCTTACACTATGTGAGCCATACCCAACTGCAGGAAGAGAACGTGTGGAAACTGGAAGTAAAATCCATGAGCAGATGTCATCTTATTGGGGGAGGGGAGGAAAGAGTGACAAAATGCAGCATCCGGGAAAGGGAGAAGTTAATAATTTAGCTTCAAGTGCAAACGTAGAAAAGTTGTCGAATACACAAGGTAGCACAGGGAATTACTCCAGCAGCCATGGACAGAGAGAAGATGAATTCTACATGTACACCCTGACTCCACGAGGAGAGGCTGCAAATGCATCAAGGTCAGCAGTGTGCAATCGTGAATGATGGAAAACCATCCCTCTGGGGCTCCTGTGATTATAACGCTGCTCTGAACACAGCAAACTCTATTTCTTGCTCAGTGAGGTCTGGTCCTGGGAGAATGAAAGTGATACGAGCAAGTCTGAAAATGCAGCTGTGGAAAACAGTTAAATCCTTGGAGTCTGAGGAAGCTTCCAACTCCTTCTCTTGCTCAGAATTGCAGAGCAGAGTCTATTTTATTCTCCAGTCTACAGATCCTATTTTTCTAGCATTATCATTTTGCTGCATATGATATAATCCACTGCTGAGCACAAAGAATGACCACAAGGCTTTAAACAGTCTTTAAGAGAGAAAGCTCAGTGGTTAAGAATGTAGAGCAAATGGGCTGCCAGATTGTTGACATGACTGTCTGTAAAACCAGGCAGGCCGTCTTTAACACTTTTCAGGACTTGAGTCCTGATATCTTTTTAAAATAACATATTAAAACAATTTTTAAACTCTCTGAAATTCAGATTCTCTGTAATGAATTTAAACAACTTGGTGGCATTTTGTTTTGAAGGTGAACTAACCATTTGAATAATTACCGAGCATTTATAAGTACTGCATTTCTCTTTCTTTTTTGATAAGGATGATGAAGATGGCTGAAGATAACATATTGAAAGTACTATGCTCATCACTTTGCCCACACCGTCTCTATATTTCCACAAGAACCTTCAGCATGACTGTGTCATCCGCTGCAGCCCTGAGAGCACGTGTTAATCCTGAGGCCGTGAAAGTGCCATGTTGGGAGGGAACTCAGGTGGCTCCTCTCCAGGGTTGCTGTCTTGTTGCTTCTCTGGTTATGCATACCATCTCACACAGACTAGTCCATCTTTCCTGAAATGATTACTGGGTAGACATCCCACGCTCTCTAGCATCCTCCCGTTTGAGAGGAATTGTATTTAGGCTGATCCTTGTTGAAAACTAAAAAAAACAAAAACCACTCAATGGATGGTTTTACCATGATCCTGCACAAAGTTGAAAAAAAATAATGAAATAAAAATCTTAAGAAATTTCCCAGAATACAGCCCGAAGACAAGGAAAAGAAAATGTGAAAAAGAAACAAGGATGTAACCGAGAGAATGCAGAGCTCTGATACGCGTCCAATCCGCGTTCCAGAGGAGAGACTGGAGGAGGATAGGCGGAGTGACAATATGCCAAGACAAGGGTCGAGAATTTTCTGTAACGGACTCAGAGTCAGAAAACACAGGTGTCACAAGTCGGAGAAATACAGAAGGGGTATGCATCCAGTCTCCACAGAGGGAGCTGAACACACCACCAGCCAGAGGTCAACAAGCAGCCCGAGAAGAGACCTCCCTGGGAAGAGCAGCCAGTTAAGACCCAACAGTGGAGACCAGACAGTGGAGCCCACGTTCAGACTTCTAGAGAAAAGAACATGTTTTAACAGAAGATGAACAGTTTGCCACCAACAAACCGTAAGTGCCAGCAAGAGTTCTTAGGAAAAAGAAAACCGATGGCAGGTGGAGTGTTAAATGCAGTAAGTCATGATGAGAAATGAGGCTGCAAACATTTCCACAGAGAGCAACCCCGAGAATCATGACCTACGTGGGGTGAAGAGTGGCTTCAACAGACAGAACGGCAACAGCATGGAGTCAGGACGGGACAGTCCAGGCTCAGGGGTTACAAGGCCCTTGTCTTATTCTAGAAGGAGGTTAAGACATCTTTGCATCTTACAAAGTATGGATGGTAAAATTTCAAGGACAACCTCTAAATAAATGTAAATGAAGTCCATAAATTTCGAAATTGTAGAGGAGAACTTTTTAACAAGATATAAAAAATATTAATAAAATAACTAAAAATCAAGAAGAAAAAGTAGCATAGTAAAGGGACAGATGAGAAACAAAGGCCCGGATCAAGAACAAGGGGAACACATCAGCAGTCACCACACCCTTGAACGGAAGCCTACAGATTGTCAGCCCAGAGTGTGGAAAATAAGAATAAGGGAGCAAAAATGCAAAGAAGGTAAAAGGAAAGAGACCACAGAAATGAATAAAAAACATGGCACATAGATTCATGGAGCCAGAAGTTGGTTTTTTGAAAAAATGAGTAACATGCGCAGTCCTCTGCTGAAATTCATTACAACAGAAAAAACGTTATGGAAAAATATTAAAGAAGACCTAAAAAAGGGAGCAGTATATCCTTTCCACAAGCAAGAAAGATGATTTCGCCAGTAGATCTAAATTTCATGCAATTACAATCAAAATCCCAACACGACCTTTTGTGGGATCTGATGAGAGCCTTTTAAAATTCACAAGAAAGAACAAAGGAAGAGAGAAGATGGAAAAAATAAAGTGAATCAGGAGGTGGTGAGAGGGTTTAGCCTACAGATGACAAAATTTATGATAAATATTTAGTAATGAAGTAGTGTGGTGCTGGCACTGATATGGACACATGGGATATAGCAAGGCCTGAACAATAAACCTGGGGGCCAGTCTGTATAGAGCTGTACAACCGTGTGGCATTGAGGATCACTGAGGAAACAGGTTGGGACAACTGGTTTCCCGTGTAATGGGTCTGGACCCCAGCCTTTCACATGTTTTCCAACAACACATCTCATCTGCTTTAGAGACCTGAAGTGAAAAACAACCTTACAAATATTTAGAAGAAACTACAAGCAGATATCTTTATGAGCTTAGGATAAGAAAAGATTTATTGAACAAGATCCTAAAATCACAAATCTAATAGGAAGAAATGGACACATCTGGCCACACTGAAATTAACTTCTTTTTATCAATAGATAGCGTAAATAAAATGAAAACACTGTGAGAACAGGTCTGCCACCCATAACAAATAAAATATGGACTCCAAGCACACACTAAGAATCCCAATGGCTCAGTTGGGAAAAGACAAACAACTAAAAGAGAGGAACAGCATTTCACAGAAGAGGAGAGACCAAAGGTAAATGGGAACAGGAAAGGCAGACAGACCTTCTGAGTGATGACAAAAATGAGAACAAACCCTGGGAGACAGAAGACATTTTACACCCACCATGCTTGGAAATATTACATCCAAAGACACCCAGCACTGGAGAGGCCAGGGGTCACCTGGAATCCCCAGTGCCGGAGGGAAGGGCGACTGCGGCAGCCATGGGTGAAGAGAAGTTGTCATTATTTTGAAAATCAAACACTGGCATCATCTTGAACCCAGAAATTCTACCTCTGTGTCTACAGCCAAGAGATATTTGTGAGTACATTTACAGCAGCCCTGATTTTAATGACAATAAATTGGAGAAAAAAAAAAAAAACCAGGAAACAAAAGCCAAATGTCCAGAGATAATTGATAATTGATAAATAAATTGTAGTATATTTACACAATTAAATACCATATAGCAAAAAACAAACAAAAAAACACTAGGCCCATACACAACATTTCTGTATCTTAAAAACATAATAGTAAGTAAAACTGTAAATCCCAGAAACCCATGACAGAATAATATTTTACAAGGCTCAAAATAAAATGAAACGGTATATTTTTAGGGATATATACCTATGGACAAAGCTTTTTTTTTTTATCAAGAGGATGAGAAACACAAGATTCAGGATACTGTTTATTTCGGGGCAGGCCAGGAAACAGTACATAGGAGCGATACATCCATAGAGGTACACGCTAGTGACAACATTCTAATTATTGATCTGAGTTGTGAGTTCATGGGCATTTGTTTTATTATTTTGCTTTGTAACTCACATAGACACTAAGTGCAATTTTTAAATATCAAGAACTGTATTAAAAGATTCAAAATGGGGGCCGCCTGGTGGCGCAGCGGTTTAGTCCGCACTTGGCAGTCCGGGGTTTGCGAGTTCGGATCCCGGGCGCCCGCCGACGCACTGCCTGTCAGCCATGCCGTGGCGGCGTCCCATATAAAATGGAGGAAGATGGGCACGATGTTAGCCCAGGGCCAGTCTTCCTCAGCAAAAACGGGAGGATTGGCAACGGATGTTAGCTCAAAGCTGGTCTTCCCCACCAAAAAAAAAAAGATTAAAAATGAAAAGGTATGATATTTTAGAAATGTATTGTGCACACGAGAATCTTTTTCTCTAGGCTCTACCTGCAGGTCAAGCAGATGGTCATTCTGATGGTGCGATTATCTAATTTCCAGGGAAACATTTTTTCAGACTGTTATAGGAGTCTAATTGGTATCACTAACTGCTCAGTGGGTGAGAGGAAGGCTCATCACAGCCCTGGGCAGGGGCAGGTCTGGGTCCAGGTGTCTGAGGGAGGAGGCCCAGTGAACCCAGGTGAGCCGCACCTCCCCCTTCCGTCGCTCAGCTCTGGTTTTCTGGGAATGGTAGAGATTTGGAACATGACAAACACTCGTTGGCAATAAACAGTGTCAGATTTCCTAGGTGATTTTCACTAATACAGGAATAACCCCTGCAGTGTCCCTTTCACATGGGTCTGAGGGAAGGTTCCTGAAAAGGACCTGCAGCAGGTCCTGTGGCCAGTGTCCACAGTAAGTCAGAGGGAGGACTCTGAATTCCACCCCAAACTAAGCCCTCCTGCCTGCTCACTGAGAATTATGAATTATAACTTAAACTATCCTTAAATATCATTGCATTAGAAAATGCAACGACAAGGCATCTTGCATGGGACCAAATGTGTCCTAAGTCCACGTTTTAAGTCCTCCCCCTGAAACTGTCACCACGATCTTTGCTGGGCAGTGAAGTGACCTTTTAATTCTGCCCAGAGAGTGTTTGGTGAACAGATGTCCCGTTAGGTTAAATGGAAGGAGAGCCGAGCTTACTGTGTTGCTGGAGTTGCCGTTCAAATGCAGACCGCTGTCAAAGAGTGGAGAGGAGGCCCCGCTGCTGTGGTCACTGGATGGTCCCGGGGACCCTGGAAACAAACAGAGATGTTCATTCCAAACGGGGCTCAAGCATGGGTCCCCCGAGACTACAAACGCCCTCAGTGCCACTTGAGGAAGTTGCTAAGACAAACGCCCGGTCCCCAGTGGAGAAGGGGAGCCCGGGTACAGCTGTGCTTCCATGCTGGCCCCTCAGCCCTGCGCGGTCCCGTGGCTGCCTCAAGCAGAAAGCAGGGCAGGTGGACGTGTGCCCACCTCGCTGTGAGGCTTTGCAGAGCCCAGAGACAGCAGCTCCCGCACAGGCGCCTCACCCCCAACGTCGCCCGGAGGGGGGCCATCAGCACTGGTCCTCTGGGGACTGCTTATATTTGTACGTCCTTCCACTAGGATAACGTTGACTAATTTTCTAAAAGTTACTCGACTTCCCGATTTTAATTTTGGTATTATTTGTTTGACATTTTCTGATTATCTTTGTGCTACAAATCGCTTTAGTAGAAGATATAAAGATAAATCAGGTAAGTTTGTGGACAGCCATATTTAAGCAGCAGCAGCAGCTAGAGACTTGGCAGGGAGCCGAGGTCAGGGCGCCTGGAATGTCGGCCCGGGTGAACTGAGGATCCAACGACTATCTCAGCTCCAGGAAGTCAGCACATTTCTAAGCCGCGGTCTTCTTTTCCAGAAGTAGAGACTAAGTCTACATGATCCCCACCATATCCCCTCTGACTGGAGGCACCTGGCCCTGGGGGACCGGGTGCACCTGTCCCCACACTTGCCCCGCACCGTCCTGTGACAACCCTCACGCTGGCCGTCATTCGTTCTCTCGTCTGTGGCCCTGGAAGCGCCAGGTGAGGTCTGGGTGCGGGTGGGGCAGAACTTCTCGTCACCACTCTGCTCTCAGCGTGAGAGAGCAGGGCTCCAGCATCTCACAAATCCACCAACAGAAAAGGACGAGGGGCAGTGAGCGCATCAGCTTACGTTAGTCCCGATTATGCACCAGGGACCACGCACAGCAGCACGGGGGAGCCCCGGACTCCACTTGCTGGACAGGCCACCAGAGGCTGCAGGCAGTGAGAAAAAGAAGCAGAGTGTGGCTCGGGCCTGCTGAGCAGGGAGCCTCCTCCTGAAAATGGTGCAGAAGCAGGACTCTGACTCGGTGGCCCCAGGACAGACCTGCTGCTGCACTCAGGCTGCTCACCTCACTGCCCTCCAGACCCAACCGGCAACTTCAGAGAGAAGTCAGGGACCTGCTCCTCCCCTTATCAATACAGGTGACCAGATTCCTCGGATGGGCCTGCCCAGGTTCAGGGTGCTTCCCGGACAAGGCTCAGTGGCCGCCATGCCACACAGGCTCACTGGTTTTCTTTTAGCATGAAAATTTTCAAAGCCAATGTTAGCCCTTCAGTAGTCAATTATTGGGGGAAATGAATGACATTAGGCAAAGGTACCAAACAGGCAATCTGATCTACAAATTGTTTTGTTTGAGAAAAACCAAGACATTTCACTTAAAAATCCAGATTTCTGACTTTCTTGGAAAAATGAGAAAAAACTAACACTACTGGGGTACAGTTCCCAAAAGATAATAAATGGATGGAGCTGAACAGGCCTGTCCTCTTCAGGAGGGACCACAGACTCGCCTTGTGTTGTGCCCAAACCCCACAGTCCATCAGGCTGCCTGCCTGGCCCTGCAGGCATTTGGCATCCCCACCCGTGCACATAATGGTATAAAAGTGGACCAAACGCAGACAGAGGAAGATGAGCACTGTTAGTCACGTCATCACAGCATCCTTGTAATTTATTGAGAACTAAACTAAAAGCCTTGTGTACGTCATTTTATTAACTACTTCAAGAGACAAACCTCTGATGTGGTATTACTAATCACCACTTCACAGATGAGGAAAATCAGTGGTACCCTGTGCAAGTTACTGTTTGTGATCAGTTTTCTCCTTTGCAAACAGGGGATCATATCAAACCCTCCAAGGGTGGCTCCAGAGAGCCTTTAAAGGCTCACACGCACAGCACCTGGCACAGTTCAGGTAAGGCAGCTCAGTTGACCTGGTTTCCCTTTACACACTGGACAGCACAACCAGAGGTCACAGACTGCTCAATAAAAACAGAATCAACTCACGGATCTTCACACTGATGGTGAATTATCAAGGGAAAGGAGAATGATTTCATGCCGTTTCCAGTTCCGGGAATAGCGTCAAGAAAGGTGTGTACTTTTACAACCCCCTCCAGTATTTTCTGGCCAGCTCTGAGTGTGGGCAGCTCCTCTGTGCCACCCAGCTTTTCAGTCCATTCATTTTTGTGCTGGTGCCACACAAGGACAAACACTTGAACCTGCAGCCTGACCATGCGCAACTCCCTGCCACAGGAGTCAGGGGGCATCTGGGGGTTACAGTCAACAAGCCCCTTATCAATCCCCAAGCAAAGGCCAGGGGCCTGTTACGAGACCATCTGAGCGCCTGACGCAAGGACAGAAGTACTGAGAAAGGCACAGTGGCCGGATCTGTCATCAACTGGCCATTAATTTTCACAACTATGCGTGCTGCCAGCAGAAAGGAGCCTTGAACTTCCCATCCCCCAGCGCCTGCGGGAAAGGGGCGTGAGTGTGGAATGGAACCTGTGACTGATACAGACTGATACTGACGACACAGATACATTTGTACCCAGGATGCCTTACTGCTTGATCTGTATCCGTATCCCAGCACTAAAATGAAGGTCAGATGACATCACACAGGCAAAGTCGTTCAGAAACCACCAGCATCTCTCACTGCAGACGGGAGCGTGGTGAGGCCTGGTGATGCGGGGGCTCTGTGGCCACACTTCCCCCTCACATCCCACCCCTGCACTTTGCCAGGTGCAGGGTGAGCAAGCTAATACCCTCCCTCATGTCCTTTCCCACCTATAAATTCTGAGGACCTCATAAGACACACTATATTCCTACATGAAAGTCATGAACTAAAAGGCTCTGAGAATCTGGAAGTGAGAACTACTTAACTTTGCTTACACAGTCGTTCTCAACTTTATTTGACAACCCACTTTCTTTCTGTTTTCATTTATTACCGTAAACCTGCCACACATTTCATGCTGGTGAGCACCCTACTTTAGACCAGCCGACACACTATTTCTGCACCAGCAGCCTGAGTTTCTTCCTTCAGCATTTCTACCCACTTTCTACCACATTTCTATCTGCGGCTCTTCTCCAATGCCACGCGTATTATCTCCATAACTAGCTCATCAGTGACTTGAGAGCAAAATCAAAATCTTCCTAATTTTCTTCAGTCTCCAAAAATTCCCAGGACAATGCTATAGATAGATGCCACACATAACTAACAGTTCCAAATGAACAGTGATTGAATGAGTGAATGAATAAACAAATGAGTGAATGAATCAATGAGTGAATACATGTTAATTTGACACTCGTTTGTAGGCTCTAGGTTTCTATAAACTTATTTCTGATGAATGAGTATTTTTTCATCTATTATCCTGAAAGAGACATTTGAGCAATTGTAATGTATTTTTTTGTTTACCACCAACAAAACCCACTACATAAAAATGATCAGTATCGGGGCCGGCCCGGTGGCGCAGCTGTTTAGTCTGCGCTTGGCAGCCCGGGGTTCGCGAGTTCGGATCCCGGGCGCCCGCTGACACACTGCCTGTCAGCCATGTTGTGGCAGCGTCCCATATAAAGTGGAGGAAGATAGGCATGGATGTTAGCCCAGGGCCAGTCTTCCTCAGCAAAAAGAGGATCGGCAGTGGATGTTAGCTCAGGGCTGGTCTTCCCCACAAAAAAAAAAAAAAAAAGAAGATTAAAAAAAATGATCAGTATCATTAACTATTAATGATAAAAATAGACTTAGTTGATATCATAAACCAACATTAGAAAATATACAATACAAATAGTTTACAATCAATATTTATAAAAACGCCTAACCTAAAATGTGAACTATAATCTCTCAGAACTACACTGACCCCCTTGTGCACGGCTGCTGGGGATGTAAAACGGTGCAGCTGCTGTGAGAACAGTGTGGCCGCTCCTCCAAAAGCTAGACACAGAGTTACCACACGACTCAGCAATTCTACTGGGCACACGCCCAGGGGAACTGAAAACAAGTCCACACCAAAGCTTGTAAATGAACACTCATATCAGCATCATTCATAATCGCCCCAAAGTGGAAATAAACCAGATGCCCATTGGCTGATGCAGAGAGAAACAAAATATGGTACACATCCATATAATGAAATATTTAGTCAGGAAAGGAGAACAGTACTGACACATGCTACAAGGTGGCTGAACCTTGAATACATCATGCCAAGTGAAAGAAACCAGATGTGAAAGACCACGTTGTATGACTCCATCCATATGAATGTCCACAACAGGCAAATCCACAGGGACAGAAAGCAGACTAGTGGTTGCTGGGGGCGGGGAAGAGAGACTTGAGACTAAATGCTAATAAGCATGGAGTTTCTTTATGGGGGAATGGAAATGTTCTGGAATTAGACAGTGGTGATGGTTGCACAACACTGTGAAAATACTAAAACTGCTGAAGTAGGCACTTTAAAAGGGTGAATTTGATGTCACGTGAACTATAGCTTTTAAAAAAAGACTGAGCCTGAATTTATGCAAAAAATAAAAGACCGCACTGACTCAATCTCATAAACCATTCATTTTTCTTTGATGTTATTTTTTAAACGTTGAAAATGGACACTGTCCTCACAGATCTGTTGTGGTGTCTTCCCTGGACACTGTCGTCACAGATGTGTGGTGGTGTCTTCCCTGGACACTGTCCTCATGGATCCGCGGTGGTGTCTTCCCTGGACACTGTCCTCGTGGATCTGTTGTGGTGTCTTCCCTGGACACTGTCCTCGCAGATGTGTGGTGGTGTCTTTCCTGGACACTGTCCTCATGGATCTGTTGTGGTGTCTTTCCTGGACACTGTCCTCACAGATCTGTGGTGGTGTCTTCTCTGGACACTGTCCTCATGGATCTGTGGTGGTGTCTTCTCTGGACACTGTCCTCACAGATGTGTGGTGGTGTCTTCCACACCCCTGGTTGCTGCTGTGGGTAGATGGCTGGCTCACACAGACAATGACTTGGATGCGTTGGCTCCATACAGGCAGAAGCCATTTTGCCCTCATGGTGTGAATTCACCAGAGGACATTTTGCCTGAATTTATGGAGCGATTATGGCCACCATTCTTAAATGTTTATGCATACTAAGATTTTAACACTTGTAGATTATAAAGAACCAAATAAAATGAGAACAGACATCCACTGAATTCACAGAGAACTCAACGTCCCTGAGGAGGCAGGTCTCACATGGTTTGGGCTCCAGGTTATGACTAAATCACCTCTCCCCTGGACCATGGGCACCTTTGCAGACGTGCTGACCCACGTGCTCAGCAGACCTTGTCGATGCAGGTCCAGCAGGAGTTAGCAGAGCTGTGCACAGGACATCTACCGTAAAGCCAGGAGAAGTGACAAGGTCACTGGCAACACAGACCCAGTTTTGATGCATCTCCTAACAAAAACAGCATCCAGCCCCATGGGCTGAGGCATCAGAATCCAAGAGCCACCCCACAGGCAGAGGGAATAACACCCTCAGTCCTGCGATGGCTCGGGATCGGGGCTCACTGTTGGAAACCTTCAGCGTGGGACATTTCCTCTGGTTGACACTGGTTTTGAGACACTGCTGTGGTTGTTTTAATTCTGCTGCTTCAATGACATTAGTGACAGGTGGCCTAGAAACCCCACCTGTGTCACGCTCCCATGGAAATCACTCTGCCTGTAAGAGAAGACAGAGAAAGTCCTAGTACAAATGTCCTCAGTGTCCATGTGCTGGCTCCTGTGAGATGCCCCATATGCCTTCCTTGCGATACTACAGAGAAGCATTGCTTTCGATCCATGCACACAGATGCCTACAGGACAGACGTGCAGGTAGGTAGACTGATATACCTCCTGGTAGTGTCCTGCTTAGGTGGCCATGTGTTATGTAGGTAAACTCTGGCTAGATTACAAGGACTGCACTTGGAGTGCACCAGAGGGAGGTGGCGCCCCTCCTGATTCCTCCAACAGTCTCCACCCCTCTCGCTCCCATGTACCCTGTGGGTATTTTACATGGTTACTGATGATTTCATTGCTGCCTGATGCTGTGAACTAGCCACCTTCCATGTCTACAGTGCCAAATACTCGAGGTTCCCATGAGTGCTCAACCTTGACTGTCACGGGCCTTCTGCACGCTTCTGGAAGGAACCCCTGGAATCCTTTCTCATATTGTCTTAGAGGAAAACCCTGAGTGCAGTGGACAGTAACTCACTTTGCCTGGTGAACTTACAGTCATTGCTCTCTCAGACGTGCTTTCTGAGATTTAAAGAAAATTGAAAGACCACATGCTTTAGCTCTTCTTCACCGTCAAGGCGCCAAGACATCCGTGAGTACTGTGCCCCAGCTTTCTCTGTGCTACATTTCCTCAGTCTAATCTCCATGTTTCACCTGAACCGTGAACCCTTCCTTCACCTCAATTATGAACTGAATGTGTGTGTCCCTCAAAATTCATAGGTTGAAATCCTAACCCCCAGAGCAATGGTGGGGTCTTCGGGATTTGACTAGGTCATGAGGGTAGAACCCCCACGAGGGGATTAGGGCCCTTATAACAGACACCGAAGAGCCCCCTCGCCTCTTCCTCCATGAGAAGACACAGTGAGAAGACGACGTCTATGAACCAGGAGGAGGCCCTCACCAGACACCGAATCTGCTGACACCTTGATCTCGGACTTCCAGCCTCCAGAACTGTGGAAAACAAATGTCTGTTGTTTAAGTCTGTGGTGTTTCGTTATATTAGCCCCTAGCAGATGAAGAGCCTCCACATCAGCCTGACTCCCTCTGCTCGCTCCACTCAAACCGCTCAGACATGCTCGTTGGCCTCATTCAGTGGTCCCCAAGGACTTGGCTTAACTGGCCATGAGGAGGAGAAGAGGAGAGAGATGTGAAATTCTCTTTATGATACACAAGTCAAATGTGCTACTGTCTTCTCATTTTTCAAATATATGCATTCTTCTCTTTTTCAATCTACTATGTTCCTCTTTTGCAAAAATCTATGAAATATCATAGATTAGTGTCATCCTTCTCAATCCTGTAGGTTACATCTGCTACAGAATATCAAATACTAGTCTTGTGCCCATCCTCTCACCCCTCACGAGAACTTGGATGTGCACATCTGACGTTCAACACCAGGAACTGTGGTGTCTCCCTGTTGGCGCCAAGAATTTTCAGATAGGCCGTCAGGGTTCATATGGACAGTTCTCAAAATCCCATGGGATGTAACACAGTGCTATGTGTATTACTTCTCTGAATTTTTGGCCTAATCTCTAAGATTTTTCCACTTTCCACTACTACTTTGGGAGTACTTGCCTTTCTGCACACACAACCCCTCGGTGTCCCTTTTTTTTTTTGATCCTAGACCCTCTGGGAACTCTTTGTCAACTGCTCCTATTGCAGACGTCTTGGTCTTGCAAGAAGACAGCACATGTGGTAAATCCTATTGACATATTTTCACAGCAATGGGAAGAATATCAATTTTTCTAAGCAGAGTAAGAAGTATAGTTATCCCATTGTGGTCTGATGGGAAAAAAATGGAGTTGCTGACATTGATTTGCTCAGAGTTACTCAGGAAGGTGAAAGTAGAATTAGGACTATGAGTTCATTGGCCCTTTTTGCCAAATGTAGACCCTAATGCAAGACTGAGTTTCAGCAACTCTGGGGGACACGGCCCCCAGAGAGCTGTACCGGGGCCCAGGTCTGGCAGCCAAAGAAGAGAGGCATTGACAGCAGAGTAAAATGAGAGGAGAGAGAGAAAATACAGAGAAGATAAAGTTAGCCCAGGGGAGAGAGCTACTTGTTCACGTGAGAGAAAGAACAGAAGAAAGGAAGGAAAAACAGTCTAGAGGAGACAGGGCTGCTGCTGGCGAGATGGAGGGTGCCACTTCTCCAACTGTCAGGCGGGAAGTCCAGCTTCTACATCCGATTTGACCATGCTGAGTCACCAGCAGAACTTCAGCTCCTGGGGAGTCTGACCTGTGCCTAATGCACTATCTGACTGTCAAGGATGGCACCCGACAGAGGGGCCCTTGACCCCTGCTACTAAGTCGGAGGAATGATGATAAACTCACAAATTTTATAAAAACATGACAGCTGATAGAATGAGTAAAAGTCATAACAATTTTGATTAAAATATTTTTATGGATTAGTGATTTATCACTTCCATACTGGATCACAATTCATGTACAAGAGAGAATTACAAGCCCTGCATGAAAGTATGGGAGGCACTTCATAGTACAGAATTACTGTTATTTTCTCTTTTACATTAAAACTTTCTCATCAATATAGATATTTTAAGTACAGACTTTGTCTCTATGTATGTGCATATGTGTGTGTATAGGTAAACATAAGCAAAGCAAGTTGAAGAAGGAAACTTATAGTTAATTAATCAACAATTTACAAGGTGTCTGCTGATGCATTCTTTTGAAAAGTGCGTGGATGTGTTAAAAGTAGAATATCTCAGGAACACAGACTACTATGCCTACCCACATAGCTCCGCTCTCTGAATATGTGCTTGGGCCAGTGCAATATCATTTGGATACACAAGGTGTGTGAGAAGACAACTCCAGAGCCCCTGACACCTGCCCCCCCTTACCTAATGGGAGCTTCAGAAATGATGGCGCTTCCCTGAGATACTCAACAGTGACGGTCACTTCATCGTCAGCATTTCTCAAAAGATGCACCTGTCAACGTGACAAAAAACAGCTACTTTACCATCACAAAAGGACCAGACACAGAACCGAAAAACAAAATCCCTACACACCTTCTGTTTCTCAAGAATTCAGGTTCACGATTACCTCTGAAACACCGAAAACCCTGCAGGCTTACACTGGGATGGCTGGAGAATGGCTCTGCCTCTCAAAGAACGTAACTCCTGTGCTTTATCCATACAAACATTGACGCATGTGGGCGGGGGTCTGCCACCGTTTAACCCTAAGACCAGGCCCTCTGCACACTCTAGGAATATAATCTATCAGAAAGGAAAATCATGTGAGAAATCAGTTTATTAGTACAAATAGCCGATTTTCAGACATTGGCAAAACACATGCCAAATGGATTAACTGTCACAGCAACCTATAAATATCAGCTTCAAAGTTTAAGTGAGATTTTAATTCTCAAGAAATTAATGACCATCACTTCAGTATGATGTAACACTTCTCTGTTGGAGTGTCAAATCATCGTCACGGTTTCAGAACTTCATACGCGATAGTGAATATTTCATTACTTAATCTAAAACCAGTGTTTAGTGCTCCATGTGTTTACTGCTGTTTAAATAAATGTGATTTAGACACTACGAGGTTTGGAGATTATGAGGCTGAATTTATTAGGGTCATCACAGTCCCACTCGTGCGCATCTGCAATGCTTCCTCTTCACTCTCATCACAGGGCAGGAACTCCCAGCCCTCGCGCTCGCCTCCACGTGTAGCTGTCCCTTCCCAACTCTCCCCTCCTTTTGTTCTTGCCTCCCCATTTCTTCTGTGATTCCCAAGTCCATCATTCTTACTTGGATGCTGACAGTGTGGACGGCTTTCTAAAGCAATTGGAGTGGGCGGTGGGGTCAGAACCTGGACTACAAATATCTGAAGGCCCCCGATGGCCTGAGATCCACATAAATGCCTTTCTCCGTCATTCATGGACATTCCCCATCGGGTAACCAGCCGCCTGTGCAGCTCCATCACCTGCCTTCTCCTCCCAGTTCCTTGGGGCTGGTCACCTGGACCCAGGCTGCCCCAGACCCATGCTGCCCCATGGACGGTGCTTGCATAACGCCAGCTTCACCAGGCCTTGACCTCAGGGCTCTCCACTTCCACCCAGTCCTGTGAAATCCCACTAAATACCCAGGACTGAGTCAGAGAAACAGCTGAAGTACCTTCCCCAGCTCCATCAAGGGTTTTAAATGTCCCCCCTCCTCCTGCTTCCCTCTGTCATTACTGTTCCCTGAGGCCCTGTGTTGACAGCTTCCTGTATCCTAGGTGCCGCAATGTCTTTGTGTACTAAACCATGCCATCCTGTGGTATCATCTCCATTCGACACTTTCCGAGGCTGGTGCCCAGGCACCGGGCTGCAGCAGGCCTTCCCCGAGCATCCCTTCCCCGAAGGCACCTCTTTCCCCTGCTGTTTAGACATAGGTATATTCATGAGCACCCTGCATAAAACACCCCCGGCGGCTGTTCACCCATTGTCAGGTGCTGCCCATGTCCTGGGGAGGATCCACACCCTGCTCTCAAATGTCCAGTAGAATGAAGTGACTGTGACACAGAAGCCCATCTCAGACCACTTCACAGGAGGTGTTAGAGCTCAATGACTAGGGACTTGTCTGGGGCCATCCTCCACACCTGCAGAGGCCGAGAGAAGAAATAACCAGTCCCCACCAGCTTCTCCTCACTGAAAAGCAGCAGCAGAACCTCAAGTTCTCCTTTGATGAATGGAATCTACGATGCGACTGAGAACAGCTCAATCTGACTGCATCCTCTCCTTCGGCATCAAGTCCTGCTACACCCGTCCGGAGGAGCCCTCTGCTCTGAATGTAGGTGGGACAAGGACATGGGGGGGGGGGTGGTCACAGAGACTCCAGGTGTCCTAAGAGCTCGTATAGTTTTAAACTTAAAGACCAGAGTGCGACCTGGACAGCAGAGCCTGAGATTTTGAATCCCACCATGATCATGTTCAACCACCATTTCTGCCAAGTGGATCTGCTCCCTGGCCAGTGTGCTTTAAGTTCTGCTTGGAATGAGTCAGAGAGTGTGTGTGTGTGTGTGTGTGTGTGTGTGTGTGCGTGTGTGTGTGTGTGTGTCCACCCCCTACTGAAACAACTGCAGCAATTATGTCTATTTAATAACTTTCACAAGGCTTTCTGAAGATGAAATGAAGTTTGAAGCATTAAAATCTATTTAATAAAGGCTAATTAACCCAAAACAGACCCGCTCACATATTTACGTCAAATCTGTCCTTCAGCGCAGCTTGCTGGGCCCTTGGAGAGATATCACTTTGGACAAGTTAATTTTATCTGGGAGGGACAGGAAAGCCTGTGGCAGAGTGGCCTGAAAAATGAGGCACTTTTAATTAAAGAATGGGCTTGGCTTCAACTTATTATTATTTTCCAAATCCCAAATGGTTTCCCTGCCTTCATGTTTTGAACTTCAACTTGCCTGAATGTGGCAAAAGTTCCTGCTTCATCAAACTTCTTTTTCATTCAGTTCAAAGCGTGCATGTGGTGTCTGAAAATACAGTTAAACGCTGACCATTAACGCCGTCAAGTTCAACGAATGACTTGGAAACCATTTCTGCCTCCTCCAGCCACGACCCTGAGCCTGGCCGGTGTCAGGGCTGAGCATCGGTGGCCGTGTCCCCTCCCTCCACACGGCAGCTCGTAACCGCTTTCTGCACCGGACTGACCTCAGTCCCCAGACGCCCTTCCGCCCGCGCGCGCCGGGCAGCCTCTGTCCTCTCGGGGGGCGGGCCCGCCGCGGCCGCAAGGAGGTCAGGGGGCTCCCTTCTGGGAGGACCTGACTTCCACTTCCCCAGCTTCTAATGCGCCACTCGAGCCACTCACGCCACAGGGCGCCTCGGTCCCCGGGGCCACGACGACAGCGCACCGCAGCCGGCCTCCCAGCAGACGTCCGGCGGCCGTCCTGGAGGCTGGAAGTCTGAGCGCGGGGCGCGGCTCGACCTCCGACCTCCGACCTCCGACTTCCGGGGAGGGCTCTTCCGGCCCGGGCGGGGCGCGCTCCGGGGTCTCCCATGCCAAGAGGCCAGGGCGCTCACCCCGCGCGGGCCACCCCTCGTGACCTCGCAGGGGCCCCCGCGCCACCACTGGGGTCAGGCTTCGCACGTGCGCCCGCGGCGCCAGCGTGCGGGCCACACCCGGCGGGTCGTCAGCCCGAGGGAGGGCTGGGACGGGGGCAGCTTGTCACACCTCGCGGCGGGAGGCGGGCCAGGGAGCACACTCGGCGGTTCCGTAGCAGAGGCCGGAACAGCCAGTCGGCGCCAACTGAAAGGACAAGACACCGGATTTTCAGAATATGAAATGATGTAAAGGTACAGTGAAAGAACCGATGTCTTTCACACACCGGATCCCGGGTTCACCCCTCACACACAACTGTTACCGGAATATTTTGTGTCCTTCCAGAGGGTGACTATGCACCGACGAGAAGGCTTCTTTTGTTGAGGGTGCTTTTGGTCGTGTCTGTCAAAATTCACAATTTGTGTGCCTTTTGGCCCAGCGCCCATATGTGCAGATACAGCAGCACCCGGGAATGAAGACGCCCATACAGGAATGTTGCATGTACTATTGATCCCACTTATCTGCCTTGTTTCCACTTAAATGGAACTGTGTTCTGAACTCACAGTGCTGCCTTTTATGAATGCCCCGTGACTAATTCAATTCATCCTCCAGTTTCAAATCTCTGTTGAGTAGTTTCATCACCCCCTTCATTCACAACGTTATTTGTATTTTCACTAATATTTCCTCCCAGTTCTCAAAGGAGCCTCCGCATCTTGAATTACTACAAAAACAAACAGGAAAAACTCTTGGTATTATTAATTTCTCTTCTTTTACTTGTCCTCTGTATTTTCTGATTTTGTTTAAATTTGCACCTTCATCTTTATCTTGTGGGTTGTTCTGTTGCTATTTCTTCAAACACTTGAGGTGAAAAATGGCTCTATTTTGTCTGTTTACTTCCTTGCTCTCTAATAAACGTATTTAAAAACTGCTAATCTTCCCCTAAGCACTACTTGGTTGTATCCCATAAATTCAACATGAAGTGTTTCAATGCTGTTCATTCCAGTATTTTGTATTTTTCCCTTTAGCTTTTCTTTTTACAGAAGCAGAAGTATTTTTAAAGTTTCCAGATATGTGGAAAATTTTTTAAAGCAATCTTCATGTCATTTAGAGGATATAATCTGTATTATTATTCCTTTTGGCTTCCTTTGCGGCATGAGCAGTTGTGAATGCTCCACATGTTCTTGAAAGAATGTGAGTTTTATGTTGGGTAAATATACGTGCTTACAGCCAAGTCATTAGAAACACACAATTTGGAAATGGCACTGATGCTTTACTATGTTGTCATCAGTGTTTATCTTTCTGTTCCAGCACTTTTCCCTCATGGAAGCTAAGAATAGGAGTTGGGCAATAACTCTGAACACCCATGGAGTGCCCTTCTGAACCTTTCCCGCAACCAGGACAGAGTGGTAGTGTGTATTCGAGAATCCCACCAGTTAATCCTAATCCCAACTGTTTCTCTGGGTGAACTTACATACAGGTAAATATTTTTTAAGTAATTTTTATATGAATCTTTAAACGCTTCATTCATATGAATTTAAGTGAATAAAAGGAAGGTTTAGTTTAAGAATGCTTCCTTACATTTAGATTTAAAACCAGGACACTGAACAAAGAAGCTGTTTTATTGTAAATGAAGACAATGTCCTTCCTAATGCCACAGTCATCAGTAAGGTGTTCTAAGACCAAAAATAGCACTTTATGCCCTGGGGCCATCTGAGCTGGCATCACATCCACTCATTGCTGTGATCTCCCCCCCGGACATGTGCTGTGGCGGCCTCCGTTTGATGGACAAGGGACGACGCTATGCTGACTGGGCAAGGTAACTTTGAAGCACTAACTTTTGTGCAGAGAGCAAGATTCTAGAGAAAACCGCTGGAGGCAAACTACCTTCTCTTATACCAAATGACGCATGAAATATCTCTCCCTGGACCTGTGACTTCAGCATCCTTCCAGACCTCCCAGGGCACTGCCACACGGGTTCACGCTGCCCTTGGACAAGGCCAGGCCATCCGCACCTGATGCTCCTAGTGTGCGTGTGTGACCGAGTTGTTTCAAGAGTCTGGGAGCTTTTCCTTTTTTTTTTTTTGGCCCTGAACAGAGACAAAACTACATTGTACTTCCCTGTGGAAAATGGCTTAGCTCATTTTGACTTAAATACAATACAATATTAGACAAACAGAACTTCACATATTCAATTCTTCAGTCCTCATATTTCTTTCTCATTCCAGTACTCGCAGTATCTGAGCCCAGTGTTTGCATTCATGTGACATCTACCTATGTAAGTGAGAGAATCCTGTCAGGCCTGGAATTTTTCTAAATGTAAAAGCCTGTTTGTGAAAAGGTTTGCTCTTATCTGGTATCCTTGTAACATTCTGCATGTATGTGAGGAGTATGCTAACCATGCACTAGCCAGCGCATCATCCAAACTATCCACTAGCCAAGGCCAATCTGGACATCTTCATCTCTTTCCTTTAGCATCGACAAAAACAAAACGCTAAACGAGCTGTGGGGAATAAGGACAGTGGAGTCACCGGCTCCAGGAACTCAAGGATGCCTGCTCGAGCATGCTCACATTCCCACATCTATTTATGTATTATGCCCTCAGGTCTAATCGGTGCACACGTCACCACTTACCAAAAAACAGACAAAGCTCCACTCACTCCTTACCTGGCCCATCAGCACCATTCACTCACTGACCCACTCATTCATTCCTTCACACCCCAGTAATTTATTGAGTGACAACCAAGGGCTGGGCAGTGATTCAGGCAGCGGCCCCAGCCCCCTTTCACACAATCGAAAAGTCCTTCTGAGGACTGCATTTAAAGGAGGTGCTGCAGATGCAGTAAGTTTACGGGAAACACTGGCTTCAACCCCGAACCTGGCAGAATGCAGAGGGACAACCACAGCGCTCTCCAGCACTGCCGATGGCCTAGCATCTGTCCTCGAAGGAGGCCATGATTAGAAGCGATTAGGCACCTTCTCCAGAGTTCTGTCACCAGAGTGACTTCATCTGTCTGACATTCCTGTGAACTAGGTCACCACAAGGTGTCCCCACCCTCCAGATCAGCTCCCCATCCCTAATCTAGCCCCTCACTCTCCCCTTCCCAAGCCCCCAAGCTCCAGGCTTTAGTCACCAGGTTTGTTTTT
Source organism: Tapirus indicus (assembly GCA_031878705.1). Lineage (NCBI taxonomy): Eukaryota > Metazoa > Chordata > Mammalia > Perissodactyla > Tapiridae > Tapirus > Tapirus indicus. The sequence goes on along the minus strand of CM062923.1, from coordinate 1,074,848 downwards.
ATCAGCAAAATCTGCAATGTGCCCAAATTCTCTAGATGCCCCCTTCACCTTCTTGCTTGGGTCAAACCAGGTTGTGTCCCAAGAGGTTTGTTTCTCTCAGAGACCTGCTCGGGCTGGCAGCTTCTGTCTCACATGAACTGAACTCCTCCGGGGTTGGGCAGGCCTCGTCATTTCTCCTTGTCAATCGGTGCTCCCCAAACACGACTATCAGAGGAAACACCTCTTCCTGTCCTGGGGGCCCCTCCTTGGGCTCCACTCCATGACCGGGGATCTCAGGGTCCACTGCTGGGTGTGCAGCGTCCACCCTTCTGTGAGCTTCTCCTCTCCCAGGGTCTCATCGTCCACCCCACCTCAGCCCCACACTCCCAAAGACTGAAAATATCTCCCTCTTCACCAATAACACCCCCTCCAGATCTCAACTTTGAGCATCCCAGGCCCTGTGTCATTCTCGGTCGTGTCATTTATTATCCCCCACTAAGTCAGTCTCGACCACCCCACAGCCTCCAGGCTGTGGGCCCCACCATGTTCTCAAATCATCGCTGCTGCCCCTTCTTATCAAACTCACAGTCAGTGGGCTGCTGTCGTTTTGCCCTGCATGCGTAGTACTTGAAAATACTGTTCAAAAACACAACTTGCTTATATCCACCTCTTCTCCTGTCCCACAGCTGCACCCAGGCTGCACAACATGGCTGGAGAAAAACACAATTTCCAGTTGATCAATTTCACTCTAAATTCATGGCCATTATTCTCAAGTGGGCTCTTAGTGCATCACAGGGCACTCGCCATCTAATGCACTCTCCTTCACCCAAGACAACAGTTTCACACCTTCTCCTCAAAACTGAAACCTCCAACACCACTTCCTCCTCCCCACTTTCAGCCGCTGATCATAGATCTTATCTCAGGGAAAAATAAAAGAGAATGTCTCGGTGTTCCCACCACCAGATCTACCAACACACCCACATCTGAGCCCATATTCTGTCCTCCCTTCCCCTCAACAAAGGAATCACCATTGCCCCATCTAAAGCCACAGGAATCCATTGCTCTAGCCTCTTAAAACACTTGCACCTGCAGTGACTCCCTCCTCCTCTATCATCACTAGTTTTTCGTGTATTGAATTGTTCCCTCTGAACAGTAACATACCACAGTACCTTCTACCACAAAACCTTCCCTTAATGCAACATCCGTACGCACCCCTGTGGCATTTCACTATTCCCTTTTATAGCAAAATACTTCCTCCACCTACCCTCTCATTTCTCATTCCTTCCTGAGCCCTCTCAGATCTCCCACTAAACTGGCCCCTGCATTGCCAAGTCTTTATCTAGACCAACCCCTCAGAAGCTTGGACACAGCTGATCACTCTGTACTTCTGTAATAGGTTTCTTCCCTCTGGCTTTCAGTATCCAACACCGTCCTGATCTCCCTCCTCCCTCAGGAATTTCTTTTTCTGTCTCACTGCCCTGCTCTGCTCCCTGCATTGTGAACATGGGTGTTCTTCAAGGAGCAGTCCTTGGACACCATCTTCCTGCACCCCCAGTCCCACCCCCTGGCTCTCACACCCTGAATACACTCACATCTGCAGCCGTGTTCCTCATCTCAGAGACTGGCCCTGCCATGAAACTCATTTCTCAGACCTAAACTTGCGAGTCATTCTGGAAGCCTCTCTTTCTCATTCAGTCCAACAGCAGGTCCTTCAGATAGAACTGTAGTCTGACCATTTGCTCCACTTGCACAACTAGTGTGTGTGGGATACTCGAGTCCACATGTGCTTGGAGCTGAGCCACTGAATATGCACTGACCCAGAAATCTTTGCCTTTCCTTTCACTTTTAACCTCCTGGATTCAGTGTTTTAAGCATTTCTCTGGTGGATGTTGTGTGTGTGCATGTGTGTATGTGTATACGTGTGTGCGTGTGGGAGGGCTGAGTTTCTGAGCCAAGAGGAGAGTTCATCTTTATAAACAGGGAGAATTCATCACGTTTACAGTATGTTACAATATTCTAATTTACGTAGTTTGATGACACATGGGATCCACTGGTCCTTGGCCAGGCTGGAGTGAACTTGAGATAATTCAAGGCAGGTGGTTAATTTCTCAGACTGCTCGTGCTCTTACCGTCTTGCTCTCCACCTCCTACTTTACGGCCTTTTGCTGTTCCTTTATTTTATATGGTTGACATTATCTTTGACCCCTCTTTCCATTCACCCTTCTTTCTCACCAGTATTTTTCAATGTATACGTACAACTTCATATTTTATAAATTGCTAAAGTATTAACTTTAGACCATATGCTTAATCTTGTTAAACATCCTAGAAAGAAACCGTGTGTTTTGGGGTCGTACCCCATCCACCCCTGAAAGAAGGAAAGTCTGCATTTACTCTCGCACTCGCTGGCAGGAAGCTGTCCCTACGCCTTGGCGCGCCTCCTCCTCTGTCTTGTGGTGATCAGCTACTGCGGTGCTCCCAGCCATCATGCTCAGCTGGGCGATATTATCAGACCTTCCCATTTCCTCCTCTGTGCTCACAATCTGCAGAGGATCCTGATGCCTCACTGCCTTGTTCACACCAGCCCAAGATACCCTGCACCTGGCCAGGATTCTTGGAAACTTTTAGGATTTCCTGGTTTTTTTGCATAAGTAAAGTTACTTTTTTATTTAAATTATTTTGAGTGATTTCTCTCAGAAATGAGCAGATGCCCTTTTATTTCATGGCTTCTTCCTAAAAGTCCTCTTTGTTTGATCTGAAATACCTAGAAGCAACATCTGCACTTGACATAACTAAGTCCCTGTTTTAGTACCTACGGATGGCACGTTGGCTCCCACAGGCATTGAACCCAACTTGCTTTACTGTGAGTTTTGTTTGAAGTTAAGAAAATGGGTTTTGTCTTCAATCATTTGCATTGAGATGCAGCTATGATTTTCAGCATCAATCATCTTTTACTTCCTTAAATAATTTGCATTTTTCTGCTCTGTGCTATTAGTTATTGTCCACTCGTCCTTGTAGAGATTTTTCCTGATTGCACAGGAAATTAAATACCCTCCTCCCCACTGACAATTAGACACTCTCAAGCAGTTCTCAACCACTGTGGATTTTCCTAATTTTGCATCACTCAATTTTAGTTATTTTATATACTCGGACAAGTGAATTTAAGTTTTTCTGTAAAGTGATCCTGTTGTATAAATAACCATTATTCTTACACCTGAGATAACTTTACTTGTGCTTCTTTCATATTTATGTTTATAACCATAGTTTCTTTATAACTCAAAGAAGCAGATCCTTTGCATGTGTCATACAAAGATAATACAATTTTTAAAATGTGGATCTTTTCCTTTGCATATTTTAAAATAACCATCATATAACAATGTGTCATAGTTTACCACTGGCTGTAATAGTTGGCTTCATGTGTCTACTTGGCTAGGCTATAGTCCCGAGATAGTGAATCAAACATTAATCTAGGTGTTGCTGCAAAGGTATTTTGTAGGTGTGGTTAACACTACATCAGTGGGCTTTAAGTAAAGCAAGTTACCCTTGATAGTGCAGGTTGACCTCACCCAGTCAGTTGAAGGCCTTCAGATAAAAAACTTGAGGTTTGTCTGAGGAAGAAAGAATTCCCCCTGCTGGCCGAAGCCCCAAATTCTGCCTGAGAGTTTCCAGCCTGAAGTTCTGACCTACAGATTTCTCACACACACACACAATTACATACACATGTGTGTGCACACATATGCATCCATAAACAATACACACACACAAATACCGAATCTCTCTCCCTCTGGCTCTGTCTCCCTGGATGAACCCCGACAGATGCATCAACTATCACTAAAATAATCCTTGAAATGATAGTAGTAGATGGTATGAAATTTGGCAAAATGATTTCTCTTTCTCCTCTCTATTTGTATACAATCCAAGAGTAGAAGTCATGCTGAAAGCCTGGCATGTAACTAATTAGGAACCAGATGAGCACACACTGTGTGAAGCACATCGATGATCCCTAATATTGGCCCTTTATAAATTACGCCAGAATTACACACGAAGTGCAAAAGGAAGAAAATGCTCTATTATGTGGTTGACAAATGAAGGACAACTGATGAAGTTTATATATTTAAGATATAAATAATTATTTTATAGGTATATTTAAGAGTTTAGTGTACTGGGTAGACTAAAATATAAATGACTTAGAATTGAAGAAATCCGTTTTTCCTTCTTAGTTCTGATACATAACAGCTGTGTGCTCTTGCGAGCCCAGCTTCGGCACCTACAAACTGGGGCTCGTCACCCATTCTCCTGGAGCTGTGATGAGGATTAGACAAAGTAATAATGAGTGCACGTGCCCTACGGAGTGTGAATGGCTATGCTCATCTTATGCATAATCATCAGGCCAGCGAAAGGAACAGAGTAATGAAAAATACAAGAGCAGACAAGGGGCAGCAGGAATCTTCTAAGTAAGGGTGTTCAAAGCAGCCTAAAGAAGAATTTAAAATTTTTGAACTGAACGTGAACAGAAAGCCATGTGAAGATCCCTAGAACAGAAGGAGCATGTAGAAGTTACAATCCAGGAGGAAAACTTGGGCAGCGGTCATCCCAGAGCACAAAGTCCCGTCCTGGCTCTAGTGAGGACAGGCAGTGTGGGGTTCCTGCGGAAGAGGGAGGCTGGATTTGCAAACAGATCAAAAAAAGAACCACAATGAATTGAAGAGTCTCAAAGTTTGCAATCAGATGGCATCACAGGGAGAGAGGCTATTGAGTCAAAGTGGAGACAATAAACCCTTCCATGTGCACTGTCCTAGAGGGATGGGGTCATGCACACTGCAACGCCGGGAGCAGAGGCCGGGTGCAGGTGGGTCTCCAGGCGGACCTCAGCTGTCAGCACCTAACATTTGGACAGAAGACAGAGCGATCACTCATTTTCTACAACATGAAATGACCCAAGGGAAGCTGCGACTGTCCTGTCAAAGGCTGGTTTCTTCCATAATGACGTACAATGATAGGTATTTTCTATTGTGTTTTACAGAACATATTCCATAATGTTCTAACTCAGAAGGAATTAGAGGCTTTCATCAAACCCCTTCTCATTTTACACATGAAACTAACGAGGCCCCAATTCAATTACCCCAAACCACAGCCCATCAGTGATGGCACTTTAGAATTCACTTGTGACATTTGCAACCCATCAGTTGTACTTAAAAAGTACAACCTTCTATCTGTGTATTTAAAGAAACCCACACTATGCTCCTTTACTTTCATAAATTCATAAATTCTGTAAGGCACAGCTCTCTGTGTCAGATGACAGAAAAAAAGTCTTCCCCAATTCTCAGGTTGACACTATCCCAACTCCAGCTGCTTCTGCTCTTGGATGACATATCGTTAGGTTCACACCAAGCAGCACAAGGAAGTTCTCATAACCACACACAATTAGGGCACATTTCTGGAGAGAGAATGAAATGCTTCACATGACGTGCGCACAAGGAAGGTGTGGCAACAAGCCAGCTGCTTGGGTTACAAGCTGATTCACTCCTTTTCCTACCCACTATTCACTTGCAGGTGCCAGACACAGTCTTGTGGATTCCCAGTGGACACATGAATAGGTTCCCATGTTTCACAAAGCAAGATAGCAAGATGCTCATTAGCATTCCTTGAGGACCTTCTATGAGGCAAGCAGAGGTAAAGGGACACGTTTGTTTGTTAAGGCATTAGAAATATTAAAATGGATGTCACACCGACCTCTTCTGATTATTTCCTGACATCCCTCTACTTTAAAATATCATCTCAAAATAGTTCTCTAAACCTTCAAATACTTGCTGTTAAATACGATTTACTATTTATTAAGGGATTTGTGATAATGAAATATTCTTCAAAAGGACATTATTACATCAGTGAATAAAATTTTAATAACAGAGAAATGTCAGATAAGAAGTCAAGAGTAAACTTTATTAATCTGTTCAGCATGGGCATGAATAATTTTACCACCTGAACCTAGGAAAGACATGATAGACGGATTCTTCCAGCCCGTTGGTGCTCAGAATCTCAACGCTATGAATCTGTAAACAGACATCAGAGTAGTGGGACGACCGACTAGACCGGTCACTTTACAGATTGGCAGACTGAGGTCTTGAGAATGTTGTCATTTGCTACAGGCAGAAACAAGTGGCAAAACCCTGAACAGTGTTTTAATCCTAGATACCATCTGAGGTTTTCTTTCTACTTGTGTTGATTCATGTAGAGTAACTGTTTCCCATCCTGTTAACATATCTATTAATGCTTTGATATCTCCTACTTTCCGCAATACAGAACGGACTTAGCTCAACGGTGGGGAAATGCTCCATAGTCACACTGCCAAACCCTCCCCCTCCTAGCCCCAATCTCACTTCTCCCCAACACACACATCTACACACACACACCTGCACACACACGTGACATGAAGAACATGCATGTTTTCACTTCAGTTTCATCACTGACTGGTCCAGTGATCCCTAAAGTATGAGTCATAGAACTGGTCATTTACTTCCCTTTCTAGGAGACATTTTTAATACCTTACAGGTTTCCATGGGGAATAACTTGGGACTAGAGGGACACGCTCACCCGTGCCTGATAAGAGCCACCATCTGGAACCTGTAGGGAAGGAGCAGTGTCCAGATGTCTCCAGCCCCCTGCAGACCTGCAACCTGTGACTGCGGGTGAGGGACGGCACATGCAGAGGCGGGCTTCGGCAGGGACTGTCCCATCTTGTCCCCACGCTCCTTCTCTTTCCTTCTCCCTCTCCCTTCCCCTACCCTCCTAGCGTCCTCTTCCATTCCTTCACTGCTGAAGTGTGAGCACTGTGTGCAAGAATGCGTGGAATCAGCTATAAGGACTATCAGGTGGCTTCAGAGACCAGCCAGCCCTACACTGTGTTTGTTCCTGTTTCAGCGTCTTCCTCATCTTTGATTTGACAGCGCAGAGCCGGGGAAGTCCTCCCCCAAACCACGGTGTGTCTTGTTGAAGCCACTGCTCCTCAACAGCCGCTAACCAGAGTCAGGACTTCACAGAGGAGACGCCGACAGTTTGAGGAGCTAACACACGCGTCCTTCATCCTGAGTGTTGCTTAGACTGGGCCCAGCTGAACACTGGAACGAGCCGCATGGATTCTTCTCCCTCTTCTGCATGTGTGGAGAAAGGCAGCCACATGGGGCCCCCACAACTCGCCTCTACTTCAGTGCTTCCACATTTTGTCCATACAAACACGAACACATCCCCTATGTGCCTCAGAATCCTCATGTGTGAAATGAGAGGTTGGACCCACCAGATAATCACTAAAGTCTTTCTGTGTTTCACAGTTTTTACACGTTTTCAGCTCCAAATTCTCTGATCTCTGATTCTCTGATTGATCATGGAGGTCACACCTGAAATAGTGCTCGCTTCCAAAATTACTTTTTGAGTAGCTAATATTATACCATCTATTAAAAAAACAGATGAAAGAGCCAAAGAAAATGCACATGACCAGTTTATTCATTTTAACACCCCCCTTTTAAAAGATGGTTACTATTTCAGTTCCTTTTAATGGATAATTAACATACAAGTAATTTTCAACTAATTGACTCTCTTCTTTCAAGATCACAATCAGGCCTGTATTATCTTCAGTTGCCTCTGAAAATTTCATATTCTTAAAATATAATGAATAATTATCAGTGGGGACTTTTTCAGAGCAGTATTTGTGAAGATGAAATCACTTTCACATGGAAGTATCGCAGCTGAGCAGTGCAGGATTTTCTGCCATGTAGTTAAAACTAACACTTATCTTTTGTGTGAACTTCCACCTTTTGGGTGGATCATCTGAGATTTCCTTTGCTGAACGTTGTCATTGACGTTATTCTTTGCCAATTGCTGGGCGACCCTTGTGCTTGAAATCCTAGCATACTGGGAGAAACACTGGGTATTGCCATTTAAAAATCTTGTCATATTCTGTTCAAACATGGTTTCAAAAGCAACATGTGACTCAGGATGAGGATGTGCTCCCTTGTCAGGATATTGGCCTTCTACTAGTAGTGGCCTTTGGATAAGGAATCATCTTAGGGAGATGGTGAACTTACTGAATGAATTGAAATTCAAGAAAATAAATCAATTTCAAAGGATAAAGAAGGAAAATACTCTTCAGTGTTCCTGCTACTGAGGCTGAAAAGGCAGAAAGGCTTACAGGAAAACAGGGAAAGGTTTGGGTCATCACACCTGGGCATGAGTGTTGATTCCATCCTATAATAACTTCAAATTATTCAAATAACTTCAAAGACTCATTTAACATCCCGGAGACATGATTCCCTGACCTTTGACGATGCACCTGTGAAAAATAAAGTCCATATCACAGGAGGACACAGTCACAGGAGTGGGCCACTGAAGGTTCTCCCACAGCTCGTGGGGCATCAAAGGAGTTTGTAACAACAACATTTGGGGCACATCGTGCTTGAACCAGATAATGTTAGGACGCTTAGTCCAGAAAGACTGGAGGGACACGTGTGGTCACTCATAAGCCTCAGCAAACTTGTTGCTCTGGTGTGATGACCACTCCTGTTCCTTGCACTTAAACATGTTTTTATGTCTTTATGTCATCAGATAACCTAAGTCTGGGGATCACAGACAACGGAGCCCACCCGTCACCTCTGCAGCATGAATGCACATGCACACACACAAGTACACACATGCACAACCCCCACACGTGCAGACAACCATGCACATTTAACAACCGTTTAATTGAATCTCTTAAGTAGGTCACATCCTCTGGCGCAGATTGAAAGTCTGTCTTCATTGTTTACTTAATTGTACTTAAAAAAATAATTTATTTTTGGGAGGGCAGTTTTAGGTTCACAGCAAAACTGAGAAGAAAATAAAGAGATTTCCCATATACTCCCCGCCCCTCCATCCACAGCCTCCCCCACCATCAACATCACTTACCAGATGGTACATTTATTACAACTGATGAACCTACACTGACACATTATTGTCACCCAAATCTCTAGTTTACATGAGGGTTCACCTTCGGTGTTGTACGTTCTTTGGGTGTGGACAAATGTATAATGACGTGTTCATCATTACACTATCATACGGAGTAGTCTCACTGTCCTAAAAATGCCCTGTGCTCCATCTGTTCATCCCTCCCCACCCCTAAATCCCTGGAAACCACTGACCATTCTACCGTCTCCACAGTTTTGCCTTTTCCAGAATGTCATAAGATTGGAATCATATAGTATGTAGACTTTTCAGATTGGCTTCTTTCACTTAGTGATATGCATTTAAGATTCCTCCGTCTTTTCATGGCTTGATAGCTCCTTTCTTTTTAGTGCTGAGTACCTCCATTGTCTGGATGCAGCACAGTTTATTCATTCATTCACCTACGAAGGACATTTTGGTTGCTTTCAAGTTTTGGGAATTATGAATAAAGCTGCTGTAGATATCTGCTCACTTTTGGAGTGGACGTTAAGTTTTCAACTCCTTTGGGTAAACACCAAGGAGCAGGATTGTTGACTCATATGGTAGGAGTATGTTTAGTTTTGTAAGAAAGCTCCAAACTGTCTTCTAAAGTGGCTGAACCATGCTGCATTCCCATCAGCAATGAGTGAGCATTCCCGCTGCTTCACATCCTCGCCAGCATTTGGTGGGGTCAGTGTTCTGGATTTTGGCCGTTCTGATGAGTGTGTAGTGGTATCTCACTGTTGCTTTAATTTGCATTTTCCTGATGACATATGATGTGGAGCATCTTTTCATAAGCTTATATGCCATCTGTATGTTTTCTTTGGCAAGGTGTCTTAAGATCTTTGGCCCATTTTAGTCAGTTTGCTTGCTTTCATATTGTTGAGTTTTTAGAGTTCTTAGTGTATTTTAAGTTAGCCAACATTTATCAGACGTGTCTTTTGCATATATTTTTCTCCTACAGTGTGGCTTGTCGTTTCATTTTCTTACCAGTATCTTTTGCAGAATTTTTTTTTTTCTGAGGAAGATTCACCCTGAGCTAACATCTGTGCCAATCTTCCTCCATTTTGTATGTGGGTTGCTGCCACAGCATGGCCACCAACGAGTGGTGTAGGTCCACACCCGAGAACTGAACCTGGGCCGCCAAAGTGGAGCACGCCAAACTTAACCACTAGGCCACGGGGCTGGCCCCAGAAATTATTAACTTTAATGAATTCCAGCTTATTGAGTCCTTCATGGATTGTGCTTCTGATGTTGTGTCAACACAGTTATCGTCAAACCTAAGGCTGTCTAGATTTTCTCCTCTGCTATCTTCTGGGAGTTTTATGTTTATGTTTACATTTAGGCATTTACATTTATGTCTGTGATCTGCCTTGAGGTAATCTTTGTGAAGGGTTAGGGTTGTGTCTGGATTCAATCTTTTGCATGTGGATGTCCAGTAATTCCAGCAGCTTTTGTTGAAAAGACTGTTTTTCTCCATTGTATTGCCTTTGTTCCTTTGTCAAAGATCAACTGACTACATTTATGAATGTCTATTTCTGGGCTCTATTCTGTTCCATTGATCTACTTGTCTATTTTTTTCACCAATACTACACTATCTTTATTACTGTAGCATTGTAGTAAGTCTAGAAGTTGAGTAGTGTCAATCCTCCAACTCTGTTCTTCTCCTTCAATACTGAGTTGATATTCTGGGTCTTTTGCTTCTCCATACACTTTGCAGATATCCATAAAATAAATTGCTGGGACTTTGGTTGGGATTGCATTTAACCTGTACATCAAATTGAGAAGAGTTCTCATCTTGGCAATATTGAGTCTTTTATGCATAAACATGGAACACACCTCTATTTATTTAGTTCTTCTTTGATTTATTTCATCAGAGTTTTGTAGTTTTCCTCATATGGCTCTTGTACATACTTTGTTCTATTTACACCTAAGTAATTAATTTTGGGGGGGTGCTAACATACATGGTATTATTTTTTAAGTTTCAAATTCTACTTTGTTCATTGCTGGTATATAGGAAAGTCATTGACTTTTGTATATTAACCTAGTATCCTGAAATTTTGCTGTAACCACTTATTAGCTCCAGGAATTTTTTCAGATTTTCTACACAGACAATGATGTCTTCTGTAAACAAGGCCACTTTAATTTCTTTCTTCCCAGACTGTATACCTTATACTTCCTTTTCTTGTCTTATTGCATTAGCAAGGACTTCCAGCTGATGTTGAAATGCAGTGGCGAGAGGGACATCCTTGCCTCGTTCCTGATCTTAGTGAGAAAGCTTTGAGTTTCTCACCATTAAGTATGACATTAGCTGTACGTTTTTGGCAAATATTCTTTATCAAGTTGAAGTTCTTCTCTATTCCTAGTTTACTGAGAGTTTTTAGAATAAATGTGTATTAGATTTGTCTAATGCTTTTTCTGCATCTATTGATATGATCATGTGATTTTTCTTCTTTAGCTTGTTGATGTGAGGATTACATTAATTGATTTTCCAATGTTGAACCAGCCTTGCATACCTGGGATAAATCTCACTTGGTGGTGGTTTATAATTCTTTTTATATATTGTTGGATTTAATTTACTAATATTTTGTGGAGGATTTTTGCATTTATGGTCATGAGAGATATGGGTCTGTAGTTTTCTTTTCTTACAATTTCTTGGTCTGGTTTTGGTATTAGGGTAAATGTGGCCTCATATAAGGGGTTAGTTAGGAAGTATTCCCTCTGCTTCTATCCTCTGAAAGAGACTGGAGAGAATTGGTACAATTTCTCCCTTAAATGTTTGTTAGAATTTATCAGTGAATCCATTTGGAATTGGTGCTTTCTGCTTTGGAATGTTATTAATTATGATTCAATTAATTTAATAGATTTAAGCCTATTCAAATTATCTATTTCTCCTTGTATGAGGTCTGGCAAATTGTATCTTTCAAGGAATTATTCCATTTCATCTAGTTTATCAAATTTGTGAGCACAGAGTTGTTCATATGTTCCTTTAGTATCCTTTTAACATCCATAGGATCAGTAGTGATGCCCCCTCATTCATTCCAATATTAGTAAATTGTGTCTTCTCATTTTTTTTCTAGTTAGTCTGGCTAGATTTTATTAATTTTATTGATCTTTTAAAAGAACCAGTTGTTGATTTCATTGATTTTCTCTATTTCTTGTTTTCAATTTCATTGATTCCTCTTTTAATTTTTATTATTTCTTTTCTTCTGCTTACTTTGGATTTAATTTGCTATTCTTTTTCCAGTTTCTGAAGGCAGAAACTTAAGTGATTGCTTTTCAATCTTTTTTGCTCTTCTAATTTATGCATTCAATGCTTTAAATTTCCCTCTAAGCACTGCTTTTACTGCACCCCACAAACTTTGATAAATTGTATTTTCATTTTTGTTTAGTTAAAATATTTTTAATTTCTCTTGAGATTTCTTCTTTGCCCCATGTGTTATTTACAAGTGTGTTGTTTAATCCCCAAATATTTTGGGATTTTTATAGTTATCTTTCTGTTATTGATTTCTAGTTTAAATCTATTGTGGTTTGACAGCAGACTTTGCATGATTTCTGTTCTTTTAAATTTAAGGTGTATTTTGGTGGCCCAGAAAGTGGTTTATCTTGGTGAGTGTCCATGTGAGTTTGAGAAGGATGTATATTCTGCTGGTTGTTGGATGAAGTGGTCTATAGATGTTCATTGTATCCAGTTGATTGATGGTTTGGTTGAGTTCGACTATGTCCTTACTGATTTTCTGCCTGCTGGATCTGTCCATTTATGACCAACTGCACTTTTGTGTTTGCGTTGGTTCATCTGTCATTCTCTTGGCAACCCTTCAATTCCCTTCTCAAAGCTCATTTGTGTCATAAAAGAGAAGCCAGGTACTATGTTTCCCCAAATTCTTTCCTATGTGTCTCAGGGTTAGAGTTTGCTGTAAGAAATTCATGAAAGATTTGGAAGTTGAAAGAGGAGCAGCCTACGGTCTCTCAAGTCAAATAAGCAGACCACTGGGCAGACAGCTCTTCCAGGGCTGGCCAATAGCTCTGAGCACTGTGGCTTCACCATTGCAGACAGCATGAGTCGCACCAGCATCCTAGAGTCTGTGAGGGTTGCAGCAGATTCCCGGCTGCTTCTCGAGACCCAACTACTTTAGTTCTTGATGTTCAGATTATTGGTGGCACATTCCCTGCCTCTTGTCCTCCCAGAGATTCCAGTGTCCCATCTTCAAACTACTATAGCTAGAATTCCTGGACTTGCTCTTGGTTCCCTGACAGAATCCTAATGGGTAGTGTTTAGATGTGGGAATAGGGTAGGAGGGCTTCTTATGTTGCACTAGAAAACTTGAGAAAGAAAACAACAAAGCTCAGGGATTACTGTTTACAGTGTAAGCCATGGGTAGAGAGCTAGAGAACTCCACGATCCCCTTGAAATGATTCCTTATTCCTTTAACTACAGAATTGAGGTTGATGAAAACAACTCAAAATCTGATACAGCAGGTGGCTGAATGATTGAACCTGTAGGCTCAGCAGGCCTCTCATGTTACAGTTAGGGCATTGACTGGCAAAGAAGGGGAATGCATTCCAATGCGTCTGTGTTGCCTGCTTTCTCACATCCTACTGGACTCCTCTTTCCCTTCCTCTTCTATCTGTGGTCAGTTTCCTCTTGTCTGAAGATCCTGGAATGATCTTCCTGAGGCAACCACCTGGGAGGAAAATGCTGATCCTTGAGATCCAGTCCCTCCAATTCCCATTATTTCCTGACCCATATCTAGTCTCAGATCTTGGTATAAAGTGTGACTTCAGAAGAGGTATCCCATGTGCACCGAAACAACTGCAATATTTTGTCAAATTATAATGGCAGAAACCTTTGAGTGTGCATGGGAATGTGTGCTGAGGGCGTTACATCTTCTGCTGGATTGGGCCAAACGTATTGATATGGGTGCACTGACTACAGATCTGGATTCAGTCTGTTAGTTCAAGCAGTTGAGAAGGACTCTGATCTCCTATCAGTTCATGATGATGGGGCTTCTGGACACTTTCTCATATGAGCAGAGACCAAGAGAACTACAATCAAGCCCGAGGAGAGATGTGAGGCACCAGTGGGAGGAGGCAGAGAGCAGCTACTTGAGCAGGCTGGGAGGCTGCCTGAGGCAGAGAAGTCCCAGTAACCCCCATGATCCAAGAGCAGAGGCAGAACCAGGTGAAGGAGAGCCCCCCCCTTCAAGTCCAGCAGGGATTTCATTATAATTTTTTGAATACAACTTTTCATTCCCTCATTAGACCACACTCATTCCTTGCGGGCAGAGGCTTTGCTTATACATGATGTGATGGCCTGCTTCAGGATTGAGAGTAAGAAAAGTTCACGTATACTTGTCAAAAGAGTGACCTGGAGAAACAAGAAGGTGAGCCTCAACCCTTATCAGGAAACCCTTCTAACAAACGCCACTGTTACACATGGAGTAAACCACCTGCGACCCACTGAGTCAACCGTCACGTTCCTGTGAGTGGGAAAACAGCCTGAGGTTGCTGCTTGGAATGGATAACCTGGAAGGTTCTGTTTTGCTCTGAGCGTTCACGTCATTTTTTGTTTTTTTAACACAAGTGATTGACTTTATTTCTAAGGGTTCTTGAGTTCAAGATCACCTGAACTTAGAATCTGTCCTGGGACCTTAGTGAGAACAAAAGCTGCTATAGATGACTAAAATGTATATAAAAAAGGACAACTTTCAACTAAAGAGGAGGCTCCACGAAATGAGCTCATGAATCTTAATCAATTACAGCAGTTTTTATCAATGGTTTTCATAGGACCTAAGAACTTAGACTACGATATTAGATTAGAAGTAATTTTCTATTACGGTATCTTAATTTAACATTTGAGGTTTTCTAAAATTTCTGACCATACTGCAGATAAGTGAAATCCCATGACATTTCTCTTTCTGAAATCCCTAAAGACAGAGCACAGTGACTGCTCTGGCCCTCCTGGACTGCCAGCCTGAGTTCTGCCTGTGGGGAGCTGGAGGGCCGGATCAGCGGCAGCTGTCACTTCTCCCAGACCACATCGGGGTGGGGAGCCCTCCAGGGGACAGCTGCTCCCGCACCACCTCCTCCCCAGGTACTGCTCACCTCTGCACCCAGACGTCAGACTCAGGGACTTTCCCATGATCCATTTTCCTTTTTCTCTAAATGGCAACATGTCTCAGAATTTGTCCAGTACACTTGTGGACAGTGTACTCTGTGCCATGGCTGCTATGATATTATATACGAATGTGGATGAAAACACAGAGTGTGTTAAAAAGAGGGAAATTATGTGTTTATCCCCATATTATATATTATGTTTAGATATTATGGGAATAAACATACATTTGTGACCCTAATGTAGTAAAACTTGTCCAAAGCAGGAGACAATATGTAGAGTGGTTAAGATTCTTTTTATGGATCTTTTGTGTTGAGTAGAACTGACATTTTTTTTCTTTTAGAATTGAAGCTAGAATTTACTCTGAAAAATGAGGGTATGAAACTGTGTGATTTATGAGGTCTTTTACAAATTTAGTATTTTTATGAACTTTATGAATCTGAAAAGTTGAGATGATATGTCTCATTACCAGTGCTCCAATCATGTCTTTTGTGTCACATAAGAATGTAGACAAATAATGTGATAATTTGATTCAAAAATATGTTTGTACCAGTCAAATATTGGAATAGCTCCGTTTCTAAGGTTTACACATCATTTACTCAAACATTTGCTTCCTGCATGAAAGCTTTTCACTTTCCCTGGGCTGGGATAAAAGTTATTAAGGTGTGCACTGTCTCTCTTTGAATTATTATGAGTTTTCTCACCTTAAGAAAGCAAACTTTTGCAGAAATTGGAAAACTAACACAAATGTTCAGTTTAGAAAGTAAATAGATCAGAACGTTCATCCGTTTGAAAATAAACCTAAAACTGTAAGTCCCTTGAGACCAAGAAACATGTTTATCCCATTTGTGAGTCTTCTCCATGCCTGCACATGTTAAAGGTCAATAACCACGCCTTGAATGAAGAAATGGATGAACGTGTGAGCAGCACACGCTGTGTAATTCTCCAGTTAGTGACAAATTACTGACAGACTGTGCACTGGTTTCAAAAAGTTCAGTGTTATGCAGATCAGATGACTTTTGCCCTTACTTGGGACTAAAACTTGGCTTATTGGACAGATCAACACTGACAAACGGAGGCTGGGATGAACACATGCACACCATCCCCACAGAGGGAATGGTAACAAACTAAAATCTTGCTTGATTTTGCTGTATCATGCAGAATAAACTCCTTGAGAGGGACTCTCAAGCCAGGGCCTTTTGTTCCCAGGTAGTCTTCCCGCCTCAGCCCCTCCTCACTCCTCCTTCCCGTGCCCCCGCCATGGTCAGGCCACTACACGTGGACTGCTCCACCTGGCCTTCCGTGTCCCTCTCCCCTCCTCTCATTTTTCGAGATCCAACTTTATCACCATCTGCAACTCTGTGCCCACCCCAGGCACCGTGCATTACTCTGCCTCCACTGCCCCTCGTCACACATGTTGTGGCACAAGGCCACATCCCGTGGATGTACTGCAGGGCTTCTCTGTGCCCAAATGCTGGAATTAAAGCATTAGACTGGATATTTATTTCATCCTTCCTTGTATGGTGGAGTCTGACCAGACACTGGCCAAAGTTCATTTCCGGGAAGGAATGCTGGGGCAAATGCCCTTTGACCTGCATGTCCACATGCCATCATTCCAGGCAGCCACTGGAGGTGTGTATCACGAGACAGCCTCCAAGGCGAGGGTCTTACATACAAGTGTGCTACAGGGAGCTGGCATGTGGAATCCTGACAGATGCTACTCAGCACGGCCAGTGATCCTGTGGCCACCCACGTGGAGTCCTCCACTCCTTGAATTTCCATCCTCCCATCTTTAAAAGAAGAGCAACGAGATTAACCTTTCATACTGTCTGCGAAGATCCCCTGCATTTGTTTGTGATGTACCTCTTGGCACAAGACACAGCAGGCATTTCTTAAGATCCTTTTGGAACACAATTTACTAAACCTTTTAAGCTTTTCTTTCCAATTCTAAAACTCTGTGTCTATGAATACATTCAGTGAAATACAAATTTAGAGAAAAAAATAACTGGAAGAAAAGAATATCCAATAAACAGAACAAGAACTATAAAATGTAATACACTCACCACTTCTTCATGGGTTGCGTTTTCTACGTTAATGCCATTAACCTGAAACGATGACAAAATAAGAATAATCGATTGAGGATAATAATCGATTACTATATATTTACAATTAAAATGCAAAGAAGCTAAGGATTGGCGTTTAAAATACTAACCTGCAGAACGGCGTCTCCTATGAACAGCATCCCCGTTTGGTCAGCTGCAGGGTCGCAAAAGTGGCAACAGTGTTAACAGAAGTTCAGGGACCTCGTAACCTTTGTCACAGCGGCTGCTTAAGCTTAATGTTCGCAGCAACTGTAATGGGTTGTGTGTGTAATCATGCATGTGTGCACGTGTGTGTGTGGGTGTGTGTATGTGCGTGTGTGAATGTGAACAGCGGTGTCGTGCTTGTTCGTGCTAACGTGGGTGTGCATGCATGTGCGTGAATGTATGTGGGAACGTGAACGCATGTGTCTCAGTGTGCATGTGGGTGTGCACACATATGTGCATGCATGTAAACATGGGAATGTGAGCACGTGTGTTTGGGGGTGTGCATAGATGTGGGAAAATGTCAACAGCACAGCCCAGGCAGCCCCCCGAGAGCTAAAGAGATGGCTAATTGTAAGCACATTAAGAGAGCTCCTTTCCAAACACAGAGGCTTTGCTGGGGGACACAAACGTCTCTCCCCAATGAAGGTTTTCATCACACACACGGAAAGTCTGATCCCCAGTTTTCACTAAGTCGGCACAGACAATAAAACAGGATGCGCAGAAGCCATGTAGCCTTTTCCTCTCCTTCTTAGGAGCAAATTCACACAAACCGCGTCAATTAAGAGACTGCGCCAAGGATATTAAAGGGAAAGAAAAGCTTTGAATAAAATCTCTACAGTCTTATTTCCGCTTAACCTTTCTATCTTCAAGTGGCCAAGAGAGAGCTCCTGTCAGCAAGACAGCACATTAGCAAAAATGTAAAGCATTTTTGTAGATTTTTGTGTTTTCATATAGATTTGTTTTAATGTATGTCTTTGATTAAATATTGGAAACCAAGTAATAAGCTATTCCTTTAACACTGGAATTCTCTTTAAATCCCATGTATATATTTAACGTCAATTTTTAATATTATTTCTAGTTATTGATAAGTATTAAATTTTGTTGAAAATAAGATACAGCCTTTCTATTACTGAATGTAATGGTACTGATTTTAGTAACTAATATAGCTCTCATTGACACTGAGACCTTGCCCAGAAAACCTTCCATGACCCATTTGGTGTGATCCATTCTCCCTTTGGCTCCCTCAGTCCTGTCAGAATCTCTCCCGCCCTCTTTCTCTCCCTCTTCTTCTCTCTCTCTCTCTCTCTCCGTCTCTTTCTCGCCCCTTTCTCTCCCTTCCATTTTTTTTTTTGTGAGGAAGATTGGCCGTGAGCTAACGTACATTGCCAATCCTCCTCTTCTTGCTGAGGAAGATTGACCCTGGGCTAACATCCGTGCCCATCTTCCTCTACTGTATATGGGACGCCACCACAACATGGCTTGACAAGTGGTGCGTCGGTCCGCGCCCAGGATCCAAACCTGAGAACCCAGGCCACCGAAGCAGAGCACGCGAACTTAACCACTACACACTGGGCCGGCCCCAAGCTGACTTCTTAAACTGCACACCACATCATACCGTTCCCACACTGAGCCCACTGCTGGCTCCCACCCATCTCAGAATCTAAACACTTTAGCATGGCCCTCAAGCCCATGTGATGGGTCCAGCCTGACACCACCGCGCACAGTGCTCCAAGCTGCTGGGCCTTGGGCTCTTCTCAGAAGCCCTGCTGGTCCCTGCAGCCAAAGACCTTCCCCACGTGGGACCCTCCCAGTCTGAGTCTGATGACCCAAGCATGCCTCAGCCCACGCCCAGGATTTCTGTCCTGTTTTTGTATCCTAGTGCGGACCATAGGGCCATAGAGGGTCAATCTGTACTTTACTGACAAGAGAATTCAGAGTCTCGGTTACGCTCAGTGAAATCTCTGTGAACACAACTGAGCAGACAGGAATTCTAGACGCAGACACAACGATGTCTAACCACTCCTTTTCTTCAAACATAGAGGAAAATGAGCTTGTCACCCAGCTTAAATATCTAGACAGATCAGAAATATTGTATTCTTTTCAAATATGCATTTCCCTATTTTAGCCACAGTAATAAGCCGAGGTCTAAAGTCAGTCTCTTTCAGGCTACTGGTAACTAGCCGAAGATGCCAGACAGTGGCTGATTGATGATGATAATGATCAGTACTTAGAACAGGAAACACTGCCATTATTAAATACCTTAGTGATGTGTCAGAGAATAAGCTTCGATTTTTTAATGATATGATATAGAGATAAGGTTTTTCTTATTGTCAAATTGTTTTACCTCACAGTCTGTACTGATCTAGGAAATCAAATCTGTGGTTTAAATGCATTAACTTTTGCAAAACAAAACAGGTAATTGTGGAAGGTCACTGACTATGTCTAGTGAAGGAGATAATGACGGTTTAAAATTACACATGTCGTTAATCACCCAACCACTCACTTAAGGAGCTTAATGAAGTTTTCCTGACCCTAAAGCTAAAATGGAACACAGAGTTTTGTTCTGTCAACAGGTGATGTGTGTGCCTGTGATCCTACAGAACTGTGGGAAACACACTACCCAGGAGCCAAATTCCCTCATTCCAGTTGAAGACAACATGATCCAGATGAGATTTTTCAGAGGAGTTCTGTCTTCTGTCAAGAGCTAAGGGAGTCAGAAGGATGTCTGGCTCCTGAGATGGTCAGAAGGCACCAGGAAGCAGCGGGGGACATGCCACTAGGCAGGACTGAACAGAGCGTGTGCAGACCCTGTGTGTGTGCCCCAGGGACCCGCCAGGAGGGGTACTGGCTCTGGCTCTAGACATGGGTGCTGTCTCCATGACGGGAGGTCTAATCAGATGAAAATGAAGTAGGATTCAGGGTTCTGCATGCAAAGTCCACGTCCTGCATGGAGCAATGTCTGATCAGAGGAAAGTTTGCTTTATTAAAACTTTTCTCAGACCACCAGAGTCTTGAATGACTCAGCCGACGCATTTTCTGTTTTGATTTGAGCTTAAAGCCGCGTGGGGACCCGAGTCTGAGAAAAGCAAGGCCCTAGGCCTGGCTCCTCATGCTGTGCTTCCAGACTGGGCGTCCTGTGTTCCGACAGCTGCGCTTGGTGTGCAGCCCCGTGAGAACTGAGGCAACAGAAGAGCGGGGCCCCGAGGAACTCCTGCACGATGTCAGTGCGCATGGCATCGTGGAATGGATTCAAGGAGTGAACTGAAGGTGTCAGCAGCAATCCCGGGAAAGAGCAAAGCATTCACACAAGATTCCCGAAGTTTTTGAGAAAAATTAAAATCCTTAAAGAAAAGGTGTAAATCCTCAGTTGACTACAAGTGAGGAGTTTGAACAGCAGGAAATACTTTCAATTTTAACGTGGGGGAGAAAATGCTTGCTGACTCATTCTTCATTTCTTCCCCTCCACTCTCTCTCCTGTTTGTGTGAGAAACAAAAGCTCCCTCAGTTCCTGAACTATACTACTTTCCCAGTTCATCGTTTAAACAGACAAAAGGAAGTCCATCCTTCCTCACCCCGCTCCCCGGTCCTCCAGGTAGAAAACTCTGGTGCAACAGCTTCTTCTTCTCTGTGGCAACAGCCTGGCTTCCTAGAACTACTGATATTTTGATTTAAAGTAAACCATTAGTTTATCATTTCCAGAATGATCAAGGTTCTTAAATAGGACGACTTGAAATGGTCTTGAAATAATTTTGTACAAGAGTTATTAAAAATGTCACAGAACTTCAAATAATTTTCTTTTGGTTCAGACCGAACTACAGCTTAAGAAATAAAGAGACCAGAGAAACGGCTGCACGCCATGCAGTTCCATGCAGTCACTGATAAAAAGGTGCCAGTGGCTGAAGTGTAAATGCATCGTAAGAGGAAACGAGGGTGAAGCCCATAACGTGGGCTTAAAGCCAGTGTTGGAACTGCTGTTAGCTCAGCGGAAAGAGCCAGAAGGAGATTGACTCCCAGATGTTGCATGAAGGTCATTCAAAGACTTTCCAATTAAATCTTTGAAACATTTTTCGATTGAGGGACCGTTTTAGTCCTAAAAAAACAAAAATTGGTAAAATAGGTGATAAAATAATCATGAAAGTTTGATTTTAATTTAAAACTTTTATTAATGCTCCTAAATCAAATCAACTCTTTGGTCAGATTAAGCTTGGCTTGTGAATTTTAGCTGAAAAGTGATTCTACTTTATTTCTATGGTAATCCTGACATTACATCATAATATAAAATTGAAATGCAGCATGATGTATTTTAATCCATATAAACATTCAAACATGCAAAAAAGCTACAATGAGATAATGTTTTCTATTTCTGTTATACTTGCTTTTTCAAATCAAATTAATTGCTATCATCTATAGTGTTATTTGAGGTTATGTAAATGTAATTGTAGTTTGTAACACAATAGTGTTATAATATAAATAATCTGTTCCTTCTTGCAAATTAATTAGTCTTTGTAAAATCAGACGCTTTTGTTAAATACTGATTCACACAAACATCTGGGTAATATTATAAAATGATAATACTTCTTAACAAGTCTTAATATTACCTGCACTAAATTTTATTGTTTGGATTAATAATGACTAAAAATTATTGAGCATTTCTATGTGTCAGACACTCTTCAGAGTCCTTGGTAAGCACCGACTCAGTTCAGACATGTGACAACCCCAGATGTGAGGCGTAATCATCACCCCGACCAGGCTGAGCCACGCGTAGGGATGGCAGACCCGAGTTTGCCACGGAACCTTGGGCTCCAGTGCCCCCGGCTCATTTCCGACCTCCACGCCTCTACAAGGATAACCTGAAAGTAGAATCGTGGCTCATTTATGACACATACAGGTGGTCAGAGAATTTGATAAAATTTAGGAGAAGATTGCCCACATCCTCTGTATTACTATGTACATTTCCACATAAAAATATAACTTCTCTGATAACACCATCAAGACTACAAGTTTTCTTTGTAGATAATTTACATGGTGTTGAGACAACGGTAGTGGAGCGATCTGAAATTATATACTCGGTGACTCAGCTCCAAGGGAAATGGGAGGAATGTGTGTTTACACAGCTTTCCCCGGTTCCAGCTACACCTGTGTCCCTGGTAACTGAGAACATAGTGACCTGGCCTAAACCACAGAACAGGATGTCAAAATACGTATTACATTGTATATTATCCTAACAAATTTAAATTTTCTTTAAATAAGTAAATTTTGATTAAAATTTTAATGTCATTTTAAATATATTTTAAGATTAAAGTTTACGAAAGTTTAAATAATTTTACAATTTAATTTATCGTTTGGTGATAAAACAATGCAGAACAGATTATGTTAAAATTAGTAGGAGAATTTGTATATGACAGCTGGGAGAAAAACGGCCTAGAAGATAGGTGAAAATAAATGGAAAAGTTGTCCTAAGAGGTGAAAAGTTAAAAAGAAAAGTACTTTGTAAGTCGAATCGTGACAAATGCGCAAACTTGAATAATACGGTCACTGTTGCATTTTCTTTGAAGTTCACAAACTCCTAACATCTCCCAAATGTACGGCCACTTTCAACAGTGCTCACTTCAAGGACACGCAGACCCCAGTGGAAGCACGAGACGTCCGTCCTGACACAGTGAAGGCGGGCGGACTGGCCCACCGGGCTGGAGCCTGTGCGCATGCGCAGCTCGGTCCCCGCGGCGGCCCGGCCGAGGCGGGCCGGGAACCGCTTCCTAACACCCTGCGCCCGCACCGCGGAGCGCGCACCGGCGCACAGTCACCCAGAGCCGCCAGGGGAAACACGAGCACACCAGACAGGTGGTATAACCTCTGCAGCCCCCGCCAGGGCGCCACCGCCCCTGGACGTCCCTGGAGGCTGGTCTGGCTGCTGTCCGGGCGGGGGCTCTTCTTTGTCCTAACATATTAGTAATTATTATTATTCGCATTTACTCTCTGTTACTAGACAAAGCAAAGAAAATAGATTGGTTTTAATTACTACTCAGTGAAAAGTGTAGGAAACCTATTGCAGGACTAATGATAGGCTGCGAGATGTATCCATTTGTGGAAAGTGAAAGGTCCGAACTGGCATTCTCTGTGTGACTCCGAACCTTCCAACAGGCTTCCTTCAAGCCCGCGGTGCTGCAGGACCAGCGAGGACCGACCTAGGAGGAGCAGTGTGAAGGCAGGGAGATTCTAATCTCCAGAGCAAGGTCCGAGCTTCTCGGAGAGAAATATCTGCTTCCTGACTTGCCTACAAGACTTTCTCAGGTGGCTCAAAAAAGCTCGGCCTGCAACATGTTTTTACATGAAGTAAAATGTTTCAGGAGTTCTTGGTGGGGAACATGTTGAAAGGACAGAGGAACCCACTTAAACGGGGTTCCCAATAGCCTAACAGTGACAAGCTGGGCATCAAAAAGAAACTGTAGTTGTCATTTCTTAAATGATTTCATTCTGCAAAAAATCATTAGTCCAAAAGGAAAAATTAAAATTTCTTTTCTTATCTAATTATATAGTACTATGTTTGGATTTGTTTATTAAACTGAGAAAAATATATTGTTCTTTTTGAATTGTGAGTTTATTCTCAGAATGTGCAGAAACATAACCATCCAAAAGATTTTCTGTTGTCATTTCAACAAATGGCTCTCAAAGAATTTCACCCATGGATTTGGGACATCCATCACACCGTCAGTGTCCTGACCGAGAGAAACAGGGAAGGCTTCCAGGCTCAGCTGCACCCGCACCGCCCACACTGTCTGAACACAGTAGGCCCAATCAGACGTGCACGTGTAAGTTTTAAATTACCTGGCCAAGAATTTGAGACCTATGGGTTCGTTTGCCTCTAAGTCTATTAACAGGGGCTCTACAATCATTAATCAGTAGACTTGCTCCCCACGAATGTAAGGGGGTGGCCCAAAAGACTTTCTGTTACAACCAGTCGCCACCCACTTTCAAGAAATTTATATATTAAGTGGTATCAAGATAATTTGTTATAAGATATTAGAGATGCATCAAGGCATTCTCTTGACAAAAACAAGAGGCTCTATCAGCTAGTCTTAATCAATTCTGCAACGAACCATTGTTGACTGCAGGACCCACATCACAACTCATCAGGAGACCTGTCGTGCCAGCCCCATGCAGGCCAACACAACCAGAAGGAGTCCAGGTTTCCAGATGGCTTACAACCCCCAGCTTTCCAAGAAGGGAATTATGATATGTAATATGCACATAATGATAAACTGCTAAATTAAAAAACAGAACATTAATAATTGTTTAGAATGACAATACATATAGAGCTAAGCTAATGCAGTTAATATACATGACTTTTATATTTAGCTCGATGTTTTGGCAGGCAGGTGAAAGGGAAGCATGATGAAATCATTAATTTACAATGGCTAATTTACCCCAAATTTTATATTTATATCTATTCACTAGAAGAGGCATGTTTCTTTGGGAAACAATTCTCAGATAACGATGTAGATCCTCATATAAATAAAACAACAGAGCATAATGGACAATGAGTTAAAAAATATTTCGGCAGAGCAATCAGATACAGACTTCATCTTGTCATGTCTCATAAAGACTTTTGATAAATGCCAATGATTTACTATAAAATAGCTGTCAAATAAGGGTTTCTGCAAAGGAGCTAAATAATTAGAACAAGACATATAGCTTTCTTGGAAAGTCATTTGTTAGAAAATTCAGAAAAATGGAAGCATGACTAGTAATCCTTTATCTTCTCAAGAATTAACTGTCGTACCCCCTTCCAGAACTTTCTGGAAAGGGCCGGCATCAAGTCTCCATGTTGTTTATTAAAGACAGATTCCCTTGCTGAATGAGTCAAATGCAAAGGGGGAAAAGATAGCATTTTTCTTTGAAATGGAAAGGCTGAACACATGTTCCTAACTGCACGTACCCCCCGCCTCTGGAGGTCGATGGGCAACATAATTTCCTAATCACAGCCTAAGTTACTTCCCAGGAGTCCCCAGATCAAAAACGCAGAATTCATTTTTTAAAAATCAATGAGATTTGCAGAGAGTAACACTAAGTGGATGTACAGTGGACATAAAGTGAGCATCCCTGTCTACCCTGGTCCAGCTGATGTCCAGTGGCAGCGACCAGGAAGAGGGGCAGTGTCCAGGCTCCCGTCCTGTGTCTTCAACTCAACCCCACTCATGTGCTTCCTAACACAATTTTCACCCTTCACATCACAGCGATGGGTTTTTTTCTATTGAAAGATGGCATACCAAATTCAGTTAAAAACAAGGGTTTGAGAGAAGCAGGGAGAACCAAAGCATTTACTCACATCCCACCTTACTATTTCTGCACTGTGCCCTGTGTGTGGATGTGGACAGCCCCTAAATGAGTCACAAATGGTGAAACAACTGTGGATCAATGTATAAAGCAGATATTCAGCATGTGACAAAGCCTGTTGAAAGAAGCAACCTGCCACAACACAAGCTTAAATTCATCAAAGGCATATATTATTCAAATTATTATATATACCCATACCTATATAAAAATGTATGTTGTTCTTTTGCTCATCTTTTAAAAAACCCCTTTTGTCTTTATAAAGTCCAGAATTGGGTATCAAGTAGGCTCTGATTTTATAGTCATGATTCCATTACTCAGAGCGGGCAAAAATAAAGAAAGAACGTCCCTGACAAAATGGTGAGTTAACATATCTTCACTCCGTGTGCCACACCATCCTGTCTGTCTGTTCTGTTATTTACTGCACCATCTTATCTTGTTCTGAAATTTAGTATCGGATCTGATGTGTCAATTACCTCTTGTTCCAGGAGAAAAAAAATCTCTCAATTAAGAATGAATTAAGCAGAATATACATCAATTTTAAACCCTTTGAAGGTTATATATTGTAAATCTACAAGAAAAAAAGGTGGTAGATGTACAACTAAAGCGCTCAGGATGAGTCTTTCCTTCAATAATTTAGACTAAAGATAACTCATCCTGGGAAAGATTTCCACTGGGGAGGGGTGGGGGAGGTTATTAGGGGCCCTGAACGAGTGATGCCAACATATGAGAGGAGAATGGAAGCCTGATGAGAGAGAGGTGCAGATGTGCACAAAGGGGACGGGCGCTCGGGGGGAGGGAGGGAGGGAGGGCAACGAGGGGAGATGCAACTAGAACCCAAAAGGGAGCCGAAAGCTCTATTATCTGTTCTTAAAACTTAAATATTCTCGTCTTCACTTTTACGAGAAAGAAAGCGGAAAGATAATAATAAGTTTTTCTATTAAAATTAAATGATAATTAATGTTCTAATGTCAGGGATTTGTTAAAATTATTAGCTCTCTCTGATACTTTCTATTGCTGTATAATCTGCAATGATGTCTCAAAAAACAAGCCATCCAGGGCTCCGTAAAATCCTGAAGTGACTGGAATTATCAGAGAAATATTCAATCACCTTCAGTGGCTTTTATCTAATTTTCTGAAAATAAGTCCATGTGCCAGAACATCCCCGTTCTGGATAGTTCTGTATCAACTCACGTCAGCACTATGGCTGTGCACGTTACAACGTGTGCTATTTCACATGCTGGTAAGATGTCCACACGTGTTCTCATTGTTGCAGCGAGGGCGAGAAATATCGCATGAGCTTAGACAATCTCTCCAGTTACATAACACTCAGGAGCCCTGATCCTCAAAGAGCAAACCCTAAACCCCATTATCACCAACCTCACTGAGGACACCTACACCCTGAGCTCCGAGAGACACCCAGTCCCACCGTGTCCAAGTCAGTCATCTGAACTGGCTGCCTCACGTTTCAGTCCTGCATTTTAATCAGCACCTTAGTTCACCAGTCAGTCAAAAGGGGGCGCGTCGGACCCCCACCCTGGGAAGATCCCCATGGGACCAGCGCAGTCCCAGAAGGATTAGCTGCTTCTTCAGACGCAGGACTGGACTTGGGTGCCTGCGAGGTTGGAACACTCCAGAAGTGGGCCCTTGTAAACTTTTCCCTGGCCCAAGCTTCGGTGTTGCCACCTGCACGAGGGAGATTTATTTTATCCACCTCGGAGGACGGTGAGGATTAAATGTCAGTCCTTGAAAGTGGTCGCAGGGATTCTCTCCCCTCCTTCCAAGGGGCCCTGGGAGACTAGGGGTTATTGATAAGGATATATTACATGTATTTATTATATTTTATGTATTACGCATTGATATCTAAATTTTCAAAGTAATTTAAGGGATTTCAGACATTTGAAAGTATCCTGTAAAGTTAAATAAAAAAGTATTTCCTTTGTCCAGGATGGCCCTCCACAGTGGAAGCGGACACAGCCAATGACATTAGGAGAATTTAAGGGGCACACAGTAGGTCCCAGGACGGCGCCTCTGGGGCCAGAAAGGATTTGTGAGGAGAGAGTCTCAGACACTTCCTGTAGCCACAACAACTGGATTCTCTGCTGCAGACCTGCGTCCCTCTGATCTGAACATCAAGTGTTCCCTGAGAGGTGAGAGCACTGACAGCCTGCCAACTGCTTCTCTGCCTCCATTCTTCTCTCAGCAATCAGCTCCTGGAGAGGCAGGCTCTTCCTACACAGAATTTAAATTAAACCTGCAATACATAACATGCGTACCCCAGAGCTTTTGATATATCCAGATTTTCTTTTTGAGGTTTCAACATTTCTCATTCAGCTATGAAGTCAATTTTTATTATCCATTTCAAGTTCCATTTATTTCGATAGCTTTAAAAGCATGATTGATTGATTCATTAACAATGACGAAGAAGGAATGTTCAGATATTCTTCATTCAATTCGCCATCCCTCTAACGAGATCTGGGGATTGGAAAATGGGACTCCTTTCCCTCTTGTGAAAGCTAACTTGGGAGGAAAATCAGATTTTCATCTAGTATAAGAAGCAGGGGAAGGAAAGTTTGACTTAAAAATTCCGAATCCGACCCCTTCCTCCCCCATCCCCAGGTGAGAGGGGTTTCTCAGTCCATTCCTACACAAACTCAGTCAGATCCAGGATACACCATCTAAGATAGAAGAAGGCCATTAAATATTTACAGACCTCCAGAGAAAAGTTAGTAACTGACTTATTCATCAGTGTGGACACGCTGGCCTGCGTATTTGCACCACATTTTACATTTCAAAAGCCATTTCCCTTACAGAACGGAAGGGAAGAAGGGGCCATCCTCCTGGTGCTGCTACTGGGCTCGGTGGCAGCGTGATTAATGCCCAATGCACAAGCCTGCGGGTCTGAACGGCGAGACGCCCCTGGGACAGCGCTATAAAATATTTAAGTTCTATAAAATGTACTTCAGATTCTTCAGTCTTTGTTCCCTGCTCTCCGGGCACCTATCAATATTTACTAGGGCCTGCAAGAGGGCAGGGGTCATGAGGATCTCCCCATTAACAGGTAGAAACAGGAGTCAATGTTTGGATGGAAGGGAGGGAATCAGAAGGGAAATATGAGGATTAAGGGAAAAAGCTTTAATATCGACTCCCGCAAAATTAATAAAATATCATGGCCGTGAAAATAAATTAATCACAAATCTCATAAAACGACGGCAAGTTCACAGCAGTAAGGCACCAAATACGGGGAAATTCTAGAGAAAAATGAAAAGCAGAGGGGCTCAGGCAACCTCACACCCACACCCCATGAAGCTCAGGCATCATGGGACATCGGGATTGTTCCCGTTTCCACAGCTCTCCAGGCCCCCACTTCAGAGGTCGAATGGCTCAGAGGCCCTGTTCCAGGCAGCTGCACTGCAGAGGGCTGAGCAGGCAGCTTGTGCACACGGGCGTGGTTTTCCTTTATCTTCCCCCTTGATGTGGTATATGTATTTAGACTACAGAGATGGTTACTTTGTGTAGTGTGTAAGCATCTTCATGAATAATACTCAACTGTAACGTAAGCGATCTTTATGAGAACCCATCATTTAGTTGAGGATATTGACGTGCACTTAACAATGAAAGTTCCATGTAAAAGACACTAAGCAATTCTAATTCTCTGTGCCCTTCTAATGGGGCAAGCTCCTCCCTCTCTCTCTCTCTCCTTTTTATTGCAATTTTCTGGGTATTTCCTAATTGTCCCATTTGTCTCCTAAAGGCAGGTGTCAACCTAGCCATAGGGTCCAGGCCCATCCAAATTCTTATTGAAACACTATTATGATGACTGAATTAAACTGTGCCATGAATGAATTTTATGAGTACATAATGAGATGATATGTTGTAGGAAGAACTGGATTTTGAGACAAAAAAAACTAAGTTTATAACTAAACCTCCTTTTACCGGCAGTTAAAAGTAGGCCAGCCATCCTCCCTCTGTTTATTTCCTGACCTATAAAAAGTGAAGAGCCACAGCTGCCTTGGACATTTCATGAAGTTTCAAGGAACACAAACGTTCTTTTCATATGACAGAAGCATTATACCAATGTAAGGAATTCCTGTTAAGATGATAATTTCTAACTCTCAAGTCTTTTGCCTTCCATGTTTCTCTCCATTCATTCTTTATATGTTGTATATAGCTTGTTTAGGGTTTCTTAGTTTTTGCCATATTAGAAATACTACATTTAAATTTCATTCAATTATAGAGGAACTCTCCATTCTTCCTTGTTTTTATAAAGTTTAAATGGGGTAATCACTAATAACAAGCTACTGTGATCAACAATAAAAGGGGTATGAGAGAAATATACAATACTGCTTTGTTTTCCAAAAACATAAGTGTCATTGAGAAGATGTGAGTTTAACTCAAGATACCTCACACCTTTGAAACCAAGAACGAAGGAGTTAAAAAGTGTTCCCTGGGCTAGAAGAAGAGAAAAAAACCATTGCGATAAGCTTTGCTAACTGCTCCTCTGCATACTTGGCATAATCAACTGTTGTTCAAAACTAACCAGGTTTTTCTGTCCCTCCTTAGTGTATAAGTGAGCTGTCTTTCCCAGTAAGTCAAGGTCCAGGTGTCAAGATTCAACTGCACAAGGCCAAACCTAGGCTGAAGATGAAAACTAACCAGAAAAGTCCAGACAGTCAAGGGAAAAGAAATTTAGTCTTCAAGACCAAACACAGGCTGGTGGGAAGGTGCCAACCAGCATGACCACATGCTCCCCCTCCCACATCTAGAGCCCCAGCACAGGCTCCCCCTCCCCCACCTAGAGCCCCAGCAGGTGCTCTCCCTCCCCTTCCTAAAATCTCTACCTTTTTCCCTTGGAGGAGGTGGGTCTCAGCTCTAACTCCCATCTCCTCATCTGGCTGCCTTTCTATAATAAACCTCTTTCCTTGCCACAAGCCTGCTGCTTCCAGTTTCTGGCCCTCCTGTGTGGCAGGTAAATGAACCTGTGTTTGTGTTCAGTAACACCTTCATGTTGTGTGTACATGTGTGTGCAGCTGTGTAAAACCTATGTAGTAACCTTCATAGAATAGCATTAAGTCCTATTGCGGGTTTAGGTTTTTCAATAGAATTCTCAGTGATCGGCATCACTAGGTGCCCTGGCATGCCATCCTGGTGAGCACGCACGTGTCTGTGCAGATGGGCCTCAGCAGGTGCACTCAACACCTTGCAGGGGCAGGGAGGGAATGAGTGAAGGACAAAAACCTCTAAGAATTTTTTTTTTTTGCGAGGAAGACTAGCCTCGAGCTAACATCCGTTGCTAATCCTCCTCTTTTTGCTGAGGAAGATTGACCCTGGGCTAACATCCATGCACATCTTCCTCTACTTTATATGGGACGCTGCCACAGCATGGCTGACAAGCAGTGCGTTGGTGGGTGCCCAGGATCCAAACCCACGAACCCCAGGCTGCCAAAGTGTGAACTAAACCGCTGCGCCACCTGGCTGGCCCCATAACCTCTAAGAATTTAAATGCCTCAGCGGCTAAGCTTGATCTCACACAGAATTGGATGCTCCCACTAAGGGCTGCTGGGTTCAAAACACATAACACAATACAACAAACCTTTCCATTACATTCTAGGAGGAAAACCAAATGTGTCCTTTTCAGTTCTAAGCAATATCTCCTCATAAAACCATTTGTCTGGGGCCACTCATATCCTATGAGGTGTTGGCAAGAATGACAAATATTTCTTCACTGATTTAGATTCCACACTCCTGTTGCTAAAATTAAGGGCTCCATCTTCCCTCTTCAGCCTGGTCAGACACTTGAGTATATGAGGCAATGCCAGCAACAAGTTCTGTGCACCCTCGAGTCTTCACAGAAACAAGTGAAGAGCCCTGACCTTCAGCATCACATGGCCTGGATGGGGCACAGGCTGGTGGTCAGCGCCCAGCCCAGCATGCCCAGCTGCTGAAGAGATGCATATTCTCATCAAGAGAAGAGGAGACAGAACTTGCCGGGTAGAAGACCTGCAATGCTTCTGAGAGCCTCTGTGATGACTGGAGGACCCAAGAAAGTCCAGCTCCCTCACCCAACATGTGAAATCTCAGTGCAGTCACTGAGAGAAGCACAGACTTCCAGAGCTGAAGGAGAACTCTGAGCTCATCTAATCCCAAATTTTGTTTTACCATGAGGACAGTGAAGCCAAAATAGGGTAAATGAGTTCCTTGAGATTATTCTTCAAGATCCCAAGGTCAGTTCTTTGGCTTGCCACCACTTCCTTGTGCGTCCCTGGCTCCCAGATGTTGTCCACTAGCAAGAAAGGACTCCCTGGCAGGTACTCATTCCCCCTCCTGAGGAAGCAGAGCCCAGGACCATTTCCCACTAGTCCATTCTTGGCACAAAGGTACACATGTTGAGAAGCCAGTTATGAGCTTTGTCAACAGAAGAATGAAGGAGAAAGAACATAAGGATGTGGGATAGCTGAAAAGGGCAAGATCCCAGGAGGCACTTTATCACAATGTGGAGAGTGGTCGGAAATATTAAACCAGAAGAAGAAGGCTCAGTGGGGTGCCCCAAATAAGGATTGGTCCAAGCTCTGAAGACCAGAGCTATGTGAACAGACCAGAACCTTCATCTCCGAGGAAATGAAGCTACTGAGGGCTCAGTTTTGACAATAAAATTGAACTAAGCTCTTTCCCAGCCAATCCCAAGTCATCCCCCTGATGACAGACCCAGTCTGCTCAGATGGTTCTGGTAAAGGGCAAGTCTCTGGGAAAGGAGGCAAGATACTCCACTAAACTCCGAAGGTGGGTGCTGTCTGAACAACTCATGGTGAGTTCACCCCTTCAGTCCTTCTGACGGTGGACTTGAGGTCCAGTGCTCGTGAATGGGATGGACAGGAAAGAACGCTGTGAGGGCTTACTTCTTGAATTAAAGAATGGAGCTCCTTGAGAAGTGGTCTCCCCTATTTCTCTTTTGTTCTACCTGGAGAGAGGACCGCTGTCTTAAAATGTAGCCTCCATTTTGCAAACCTGAGGCAGCACACTTGAGAATAAAACCCCCAAGCTAAGGATGGCCCAGCAGAAGGATGCAGGGACGCTGGGGCCCTGAGAACACCTTGGAACACTGGACTTCCTGTTAAGTGAGACAAACAAACCTCCATCCCTTCACCGGCAACCGGGATTACTTCACAGTCAAACACATGCCCCTGGGAACCGCATTCGGGCTTTCATGATGCTGACATATCAGGAAAATGTATAATGATGAAACAGTGACATGGTAGGCTGCTCAAGCCGAGATTAAGAAGTAAATGTTTTCTTTTCCCTTTTCCCAGGGTGACATACATGCAAAACTCTAAACTCTTAGGTGAATGTGTGAACATTACAAGTCTCTTGACTTAACAAACGAAGTTGACCTATAAAAAGAAAGCTCCATGTAAAGGGCTTATCTTTAAATTAATTTGAGAGAACCAATCAAATGCCACATCCAGGTGAATAATCAATAATAAAATAATCCATGCATTGATAAGCCAGATCCTGTAACCCAGCTGATCTGAAAAGACTTATTTTCCTGTTTTGGTTGAATAATTTCACTATTACTCCTCCAGAAAGTCATCCAAATAGTATTACTTAACCCCATGCAACATCACAGAGGCAGAGCAACACCCCAAGGAATAACAACAACTGCAGAAGAGGAGATGTTTTAAGTCCACTGCCCTGATTCTTCACAAACATTGAAGAGGGGCATGTAGTGTCAGAGATGAGCGCATGGTCTTGGTGACGCGCTGTGTGCATCATGTCCTGGCTTCGCCACATGTCAGGTGTGTGTCTGTGGGCGATCTTTTTAATGCACCTCTGCCTCAGTGTCCTCATCTATAAATCGAGGGTGATAACAACAATCCTCATCTCCCAGGGTCGGAAAAGGTCAGTGATTAACGCCTGGAACGTAGAAAGTACTGGCTAAATTTAAATGTATTTTTCTTCATGGTACTCTCCACACCTGACATAATGTCACTTGTGTCTTTGTCTGTCATCCGTCTTCCCTCACTGCAATGCACACTCCCTGGGAGCAGATCAGCCTCTCACGACTCTGGTCTCGGCAGCAAGGACAGGGATCAGCACACAGAGCTCTGTAAGCATGTGTACCCGAACCAATGAATGAACGAGCGTCTGTAATTATGCCATTCATGGATGCTTTGTCTAATCTTTATTAAGTTGGAAGTGATCAAATGAATCGGTTATAGAAATTTATAAAGATAAGTGTTTAAGGAATTGAAGGAAAAGAAATTTATGATCAATGTTGAATGTC
This sequence comes from Tapirus indicus, assembly GCA_031878705.1. Classification (NCBI taxonomy): domain Eukaryota; kingdom Metazoa; phylum Chordata; class Mammalia; order Perissodactyla; family Tapiridae; genus Tapirus; species Tapirus indicus. Next base: position 1,041,109 of record CM062923.1, on the reverse strand, counting down.
CAAGAAAAAATATTTTCAAGATTCTGCCTATTAGATATATGATATTAACAAATTGTCCATTAAGCAAAGTAATAATAGTTGTAGATCTCCCTCATAATATAAACATCTCACCAGATATTAAAGAGTCAGTCGATCTGTGTGTTCAGAACCTGTATCTGCACCGGAGGCGAGTCTCAGGCTTGTCTTGACCTTCCGGCCTCGCAGCCCTCCTGAGGTGGGTCTGGGGCCCTGGTGCACCGTGGTCAGTGTGGCTTTCCAGAGGAGGCCCGGGGAGGGCTTGGAGTGCGTGAAGTCATAAACTCCGGGCTGCACCTGAGGGGCGCTGTCAGAGTCTCTCGAGGTGTCTGCTTGGCAAGCCCCACGGGTAATTCACATGTTCACAGGAGCTGAAAACCACTTTCTGAGGAGTGAGGGGACCAGTGGGCATCGCCGGCCTCTGTGGCTTCACTCGTAGTCACCGGTGACCTTTCAGGCTCCTTGCTGGCTTCTACTCCTTTTCACACCCTGGGTGGGCCGGCACCTTCTCTTCGCCGTCTACATGAAGACCCAGCTCAGGTCCATTGACTCAGATGCCTCTTTTTTTTAACCCCTCAGCCCCGATTCCCCCCGCTGACATTACACACGGAACTCCACTGCCCAGCAAGCAGACACCTGACAGTGCGCGTGGACTCCCAGCCCTCCACCTCCTATTTCCAACACTCACCTGACCCCCAGCTCCCGCCTGGGCCATTTCATTAAACGCATCCCCGCTCACCTGCTGCTGAGGATGAAAGAATTATAGACCGAGGTGTGACCTTTCCCTTTCTCTCGTGTAACACAGTCGACCCTTCAGCCATGCTTCAGGCTCACCTTCAAAGTATATCCAGAATCCGACCACTTGTCCCCTCTTCACCCACATCCCCTCGTTCGAGGCACACCCCTATGTACACTGCCCTGGCTTCCTAACTCCCCCGGCTTCCTAGACCCTGCTCTCCTTACAGCAGCCCAAGTGACAAAATGTAACGCAGACCTTTCATACTACTTTTGAAAAGTCTTCAAATGACTCCTCTTCTCACAAATAAAACCCAAGTTCTTTGCAATAACTTCAGGCCCCGAATGACCTGCCCCCCGACCTCACTCTCCGAACTCTGCTCCTCCCAACCTCATCCCACTTTCCTTCTCTCCTTCCCACTGGCTTTCATTTTGTTTCTGAAGCAAACAAGCTCATTTCTGCCTTGGCACCTCCTCTTCTTGAAGTCCAGAATGCTCCTGCCAAGACCTGCTCATGATTCACTCCATTTCATTCAAATATTTGCTTTAAATGTCACCCACAGAAAGATTTTCATTGACCACATTATAGAAAAGTGAGTCTCTGTCGCTCTCCACCCCAACACTGCTTAATGACCTTCATAGCAGTGTCACTGTCTGAACGTAGATGACGTATTCATGTATTGCCTGTTTTCTGCAATGGAATACACCTCCATAATGGCGATGTTCACCACGGAATGCCCAGAGCAGTGTCTTCTCCACAGAAGTTATTCATTGAACGTGGTTGGGTAAACTAACGGACAAATGACTGAAGACGGGATTTTACATTCTGCTTTGACCTCACGGTTGGCAGCGCCAGGTGGACAGCAGCCTCCCTCCTCCCCACGGGAGGAGAATGAGTGCTACAGGGAACTCCTCGACATCTAGGCCTTTCCCCTGGGGGCAATCAGACACCTTCCCCTGTCGGGAGAGTGCACGCGGGGCACAGACAGTTGCTCACGGGGTCGTAGTGTCCTAGTCCCCATTGCTCACCCCGAATTTCTGATCTCCCTGAATAAACCTGGACTCCCTGGGTTGCTGGATCTGGTAACAGTCATCAGTGACATATGCTCGCTGCCTCAGGTGTGTCCCCCAGCCTCCTGGACCTCGGAGCACTAAGGTCCCATACTGTTTTTCCCCTGACACTAGCATGTGGCAGTTTTGCACAGAAACGCACAGCAGCCAAGGGCCCTGCCGTAAAACAGTCGTCCCGCGCAGAACACTGAAGAATAAGCCCATGAAACCAAGGCCCTGGTGTCTAGAGGCGCACACCTCACTAAGCATCTTGTCAGCCTTTGCAGAGTTAGGGCGTAGGACATGCATACAGTGAGGAGACGAGGAGATGCCTCTGACGCACACTCGGAGTCGGGCAGCAGCACTGAAGCCGCCCCAGCGGGAGGGGCCGCGGCCTGGAGGACCGCTGGCCGTGATCTCCGAGTCCAGTGCTTGAGTGCTTTGGCCTGACCCACAGCAGGACAGTGGTGATGGAGAGGAGGGACAGGTCGATGGGGCGAGGTGATCGACTGGACAGGGAGACAGGCCCCTGGCTTCCAGGAGCACAAATTGTCAATGGCAGGAGCAGGAGGAGGCGGTAGAGGAGACGGGCTTCACTCCGAGACTCACTGGGTTTGAGCTACTTGCGACGCTTCCCGAGCTGGAGAGACCAGTCTCCAGTTCAGAAGAGAGTTGTACCTGCATGTCTTGACTCTAGAGCCTGGTAAGAGTCTGGGAACCTACTGGGCCCCATTACTTCTGAGCGACTGCCCAGCAGGCTACCCCAGGCTCCGGGCTGCTCCGTGCTCACGGATGAGATGCATTCAGAGGACTCGGCGCCTCTCTTACCACCGCAGCCTCTTTTCCAGCCCAGCTGTATCAGACGTGGCCTCCTGACCTGTTCATCCCTCTACAGACTAAGCAGAGTTTTCTCTCTGAATTGGGCATAAAATCACTCCCTGCTTTTTATCTGCTCGTTAATCTTACTCCCTTGTTCCCATCTTTTTCTGAGACTTATATTCATATCGACAAATAAAAACATATACTAATGAAAAAGAACTGGGAATGTTCACAAAGAGTATAGAAGCAGAAATGCATGTGAGCAATCCTCCTTTCAATTATTAATCAGTCAACCAGAAAGTTTACAGTGGTGCAGAAGTAATTAAACATGGCTAATTCAATAGCAAATTGATTTATTCCTCCCTTGCAGAATCTCACTTTAAATGCACCAGAGCACAGAGCTTCTGCAGAGCTTTTCAAGTCCACAATCATTGCACTTGATACAATAGAAACACTCAGTCCAGTGGAATCATCATCTTTGTTTAGAAATGCTTTAAAAACCTCAAAAAAATCGATCTCTTGATTCAGAGACCTGTGTAGCTGTTTCCTGTTATCCATGGTTACAATCAAACCTGTATTTTCCTATAAAACTGATTTTTTTTGGTGTTACCAGAAAAAAAACATTATTAAGGAGTGCCCTGCACTCCTGTGTCCTTTCCTGACCTGGGATGGTGCAGGTCTCCTCGGAAGCCCCTCCTTCCCACCCCAAGGCTGAGGATGGCAGGCAGCCGTAACGGCTTCTTCCACCCTCCACCCCTGATCCAACACAGTCCCACCTGCTGCCAACTGTGACGGCAGGTTCTGCAGCCCCTGCTCAAAAAGGGGAAAGTGTGTGCTGAGCTGACTCCCAAACATCCTCTTGGTCAAAATGGATCTTTACACAGATGCAAATCTATTGGTGGATCATTTTGTTAAAATCTCTCCTTTCCCCACGAATGAAGTCAGTCAATGTGGGGAAATTCACAATCCATTTTAATAGTCTCTACAGCAAAATGTCATCTCCCTGGACTTCTGCCCCCAAGTCTGGTGATTCTGAGGGACTCACACCCACAACCACCACGCCATTACTGCGTGCTCGCCACCGAGGATGGTGGAGGGACCCCAGGCCGAGACCCCGACTCCCCAGCATCACATGACTGTGATGGCCGTGTGCTCTGTCTGACGTAGGGTTTATGGCTTGCATAAAATCGGGGAAATGAGTACAAATGTTCTGAAAAAAAGTATGAGCTTATTCCACACTTCACCCCAAACCCGCCTATTTCCAGCTGAGAGTGGGTGTCATTGTCCAGGAACCTGGATCGTGTGGGTCACCACGCCCCTTGTTTTCTTCTCAATTTCAGGTTCACAAGCTCACTGAGCCAACCTGCCCCCCTCGGTGCCCTTCCTCCCTTCCTTTCCAATTCAGGGACAGAAGTGAATCCTCCCCCACTCACAGGTGTGCACTTTCAGGGTGGTGTGTCCTCCCCCCTCCTGGATTCCACAGGACAAGTCATTCTGGAGCCACGGGGAGAGGGGAGGGGCTGGCAGAAGGGGCAGAGGAGCCCCACCGGGTGCAAGAACCCTACTAAGAGTTGGAGTGGGTCCCCCATCTAATGAGGTGATTTCATTATACCAGAAAATCTCCCCTTTTCATGGAAAACCACCAGCCCAATCCTGGAGCGTGTAACCAGCAATCCCGTCTTCTCTTTCTACTTCTGTGAGCAGTAACCTCCCAGAAAAGGCAGCTGTTTCATGATTTATGACTCCCAAAGCCAACGTTTCATTCAGTGAAAAACTAGTGAACTAATGTCAGCACTGACCACGGGCCCGGACGCATTCTCAGCCTCACTCAGAAGCTGTTCTTGGATGGGTGTAACGTAATTTTACATCACAAATCTAATGAACACCATCTATTTCCCTTTCTGTCTTTAATTCTTCTCAACGTTTTAACATGCCTTAGAAAACCCAGCGTTCAAACCACTGGATGGTCAGTATCTCTAGAGGGCCTCTTATTACATCACACAGTGGTTAGTATCTCTCTTAAGGGCTTGCAGGATCAGAGGAAGTGAAAAAGGGCAGGGTCATATCAGGGATAAAATGAGACACAACTACAAAACTAAAATGGCAGCATGAATAATCAAGCAAAATAAATAGTCGCTCATTTTTGTCACTTGAAATGATATCTTATCTTCCAAGCTGTTGCAATACATGCACATGTCATTTGGCTGTTTTTACCTGCGTGGTCTTTGAATATTTTTGATATGACGACAGGGACTCTGTGCTCAGCACCTCCCTGGAAGACAGGCAATGGGAGAGGGTTACAATCAACACAGAAACGCTCACTGAGAAAGAACACGGCTGGAAAACACATGTTCATACCTTTATGCTCAGGCCCAAGCCGCCAACAGGCTGTCTGCGAAGTGTAACAGTTCTGTGCTTTAAAAAATTTTAGAAAACAAACCAAGTTTAGGTTAAAATGCGCTATCAGAAAGTGAATGCAAAATATATATATATATAACTTCTTAATTTAAATTAACTTTACAATATATTTTCAAAGCAACAATGCTTAAATACGACAGTAATGACACAATTTCAAACCTTCAATCTGTGGTATTGAGTATGGAAAGAAAGATGGTGATGAAAACAGGCCTTATTCTACGTGTTATTTAAGATCCACATGACATTCCTGCGGAGTTGGTCATCGTAGCCCCATGTTGACTCTGGGAACGGAGCCCCGAGAGGAACATGACCGCCCACGTTTCCCCAGGTCGTAAACAGTGAGGCTGTAACACACTCAGTTTTGTTTTTCAATCTGTTCTCTTCCACTAATCCCAAAACTGCTCCTTTCCCCCCATACTTCTCTGCAGAGTTCGATAATTTTTAGGCCAATTTTTAAGTAATCAATGTGAATCCGTGAATGATCGATTATTCTCATGTACTCTGACCACAGGTGCCTGACCATGTTTACAGGTGTCAGTGGTGACAGAATGCTGACAGTATAACATGACTTAGGTGGCGACTGGTGGTCCACATCATATACATCTCGTGCACACTAGATCGTGTGCACGTGCTCTGTTGTGATCCAAACTGACTGTTAACCAAGATCAACTGGATATGGGGCTGAGAGGGCGAGAAACAGGGTGGCCTGGGATTCCATGAAGGGCTGCAGTGAAGTGTGTTTTTCCCTCAAAAGGGTATTATAATGACAAAAATGACATGCATTGCTTTAAGTGAAAATGCAAGCACTTTCAGACTGAACCACTCTAAAAAGAGTCTGTGTTTGCAAAGCAAGGACAGAGGAGCAAGAGCTGTGATGGGGGGCTGAGGACTGGCAGGGACACCGCTGGGCTCCTGCAGCAAAGACGCAGACACTGAATGGCTGATGGAAACTTGCTGCAGCCCTTATAATGCGTCTCTCCCACAACCTGTAAAACCCCGTTGTAATTTCATTCCTAGGAATGAATACATTACAAGCTGAAAGTAAAGACACCAAAAGTTAGAGCAAATATACATTTTAAAAGTGTATGTATATAAACACATGAAATAACATTTTAATCAGAATTTTACTATTTTGAGCTTTTTTCCACATGTAACATTTTAACTGATGAAATATTCATATAACCATATGCAGAAAAGAGCTGCAATTCAGGGCCATTAGCTTCAGAGCACCCACTCTGACTTTTTCCTTGTCCTAGGCTGTGTTTCCAATGAGAGAGACAGGTGGAGCAGACTTACTCCTGTGGCATATACACCATGGGCTCCAACTAGAACCATATTCTGGGAATTTCTCTGAAATGCCAGGAGCACATCTCATCCACACAGAGTCAAAGCACAGCAGAAGCAGATGTGATTGTAAACCTCACTGTGGGGGACGAGGGAGAAGCATACCCTCTCCCTCCTACAACTACAGAAAGTTGACTTCCCAAGTCAATGAGTGTGAATGGACAAAATATTTTTGAATTGAAAAAATATTTCAATGAGTGTGAACTGGCAAACAAAGGAGGAGGGGGTCATTCATTCACTCTCCCATTCATTCATTCAACAAGCACTAAGTTCCCACTAAGTTCAAGCATGGTGTGGGCATGGGAAATAGTCCTCTGTGACATATCACATGTCTTACGCGTCTAAGAGAAACCTTCTGAGCAACAGAAGATCAGAAAAACGGATTATCCAATGTCATACTAACCAGGAATCTACTTCTCAAATTGTTCAAATCTACAATTTCCCAAATTGTTCAACAATGTTTTTCAATTTCACCTGTTAATATAAGCATTTGAACCTCACTGAGAACAAGCAAATGTATATTAAAGAAAATGTATTTCAAGAAGAAACAACTAGGTTTCTGCCTCGACAACTTTGCCAAATAATAACATTTTAAATCTGACATCTTATTCACATATAGATCTCAGGAAGATAATTGAAAGGCAATATTAATCAATGATCACCTGTGGAAAAATGAGTTAATGCCTACAAATTCTGGACTAATATTCCTAACAGGTGGGGAAGGAAAATTATGTCATAAACATCTCTAATATTTGTTTAATGGAACTTGAAGAGCCTACTATCTATTATTCTGGCTAAGCCAGAACACTCTTTATTCAAATATTGGCTCTATGCAATCTGCTAAAATTGCCTTTCTGAGTAAATCTGGCCCAGTCATTGAAATCTCCGTAAAACTGAGTTTCGACATCTGGAAAATAAGGTTATAATATATGTGCCTTAGGAAGTTGCTATGGACTGAATTGTGCCCCCCCCCCCCGAATTCCTATGTTGAAGCCCTAACCCCCAAGTGCGTGCACCTGGAGATCCGACCTTCAGGAGGGACTAAGGTTAAATGAGGTTTTACAGGTGGGGTCCTGGTCCTACAGGACTGGTGTCCTTACAGGAAGAAGAGACCCCAGGGCTCACTGGCTCTCAGCACGCACAGAGGAAGGCCAGCGAGGACCCAGGGAGGAGACCGTCGTCTGGGAGGGGGCACCCAGGAACCAGACAGAAACCAAACACTGGCACCTTGATCTTGAACTTCTGGCCTCCAGAATGGTGAAAAAAGTGTCTGGTGTTTAAGCCGCCCAGCTTCTGGTATTTTGTCTGGCAGCCTGGGCTGACTGAGACAGAGGTCAAGTAAGATGATCATGGGAAAGAATGTTGTAAACCTTCAACTTTCATTAAAATATCAGATTTAGTCTCTTCTGCAAAAAAGTTCTTTTTACCTGTCTTTTAAAACTCCCTCACTCAAGCATCAAGGAATTCTCGTATTTCAAACGCGGGAGGAAAGGTTCAGCTAACCCACGCTTTCACAAATGAAGATTACATAACTAGTGAGGTTCTAACACGATGTTAACATTATCACATCTAAGAACTTTACATTTCAAAACACGATTTGTAAAAATTAGTGGACAGTGAAAAAAATAAATATAAAAAACGAGACTTCCACATCTTTTAATTGACTCCGCCCACACAGCAGGCCAGCGAAGTCGCTGCTCCTTCTCTGCCTTGATTGTCTGTGAGCCCACGGCCAGGGCTGATCACCTTAATTTAAGTCCTGGTAGAATTTTCCACAGTGGTTCTGATAACAGACATCTAGACAGGACTAATGTTATCAAAAGGTATTTTTTAGCTCAAACCAGTCATTCTCAATTACTCTGCTCCATACACACTCTGTAGAGTCAACTCCCTGAAAGATCAGGTGTCAGATGATGATCTGACATGAGGCTCAACCGGAAAGAGAAACTACAGCTGGAGGGACCAGCTCTTCACTTAGATGCATTTTTCTCCATAAACATGACTTCTTCCCTTTCCATATTCAGGGTCCTCACTCACCAATCAAAGGAATGAATCTAGAATACAATCAAAACCTATAATGAGGCTTCTGGAAGATGAAGTTTGAATTTAAGGTAACTATTCAACAAACTCATTTCAAATTCAATCCAGCTCTTTTTTTTCACAAGCATAAGAGATAAGGTCCTTCAGAAAATACTGTTCTGCATTTTATCATTTCATCCCAAACTATGTTTTGGCATTTAATTCATGTTCACATCATGGTAGCTGGCATCACCGTGATAGGACTCAGCTACCTCCACATCATCTTCGGACTATAAATATTTTGAGATAGAGCTGTTTTCAAAGACAGATAATTCTTACTCATTCTATATTTTTCATCAAACAGAAGAAGTGACTTTGGGATATTAAAATTAGATTTCCTATTCCGGCCCTCTAAAATATTGCTCTTCAGGTTATTGCTGCATGATATGTATGATTTGGCCACACACTTTTACTTCAGACATTTAAACTGTGGACTTAACACTAACTTCAAGTTTGTTGCAAACTGCAAACTGATGTGCAGATTTGAATATTGCAATTTCCATAAAGTTGGATTTCAATCAGTTATAAAGTGTGACATCATACTGCCAGGCCTGATACCCCACCCCTGTCCCAAATTTGTTCCCTGAAAACCCTTCTTGTCACAGGACAATTGGACGATTGTAAGTGTTGGTGCCTGCCCTCCTTCTTCCTGGTCCCCCTGCTCCACCTGGTTTCAAGATGCTGCTGCTCAGGACTGCCTGAGCTGCACCCTCCTCGTCAAGAACAAAACGGACAGCGGGAAAGGCCAGGCACAGGGACAGGAGTGTTAGTTTCTGGTGACATAATTGAAGGGCCTGAGAGAGAATGTTTTAAAATTAGAAATTTAGAGAAAGAATTTTCTGAAGTATTTCATTTCACACATACACAAAAATACTTTTAAAAATTCCCCTAGTACTTTTTTTTCAGAAAACAATGTATTCGTGGATTTTAACGTTGAGGATGGTGTGGGAGGAGGGGCATCGGACCACTGGGTGTCTTTTCGTTTGCAGAGCTGGAAATCCTCTGCGTCAGCAAACACCCTGTGAGGCATCTTTTAGAAAGGGGAGTTGTATCTCGCGCCACTCTTTTTAAATAATTCACTCAAGAAAAATTTCTTTAATCTGATTAAAAGCCTGGTTTACCACTTGAAACAAAGAAATTATTCCTCAATGGATTGAGGTAATGATTTCAAAATAAGGGTTATTTCAAAACTCTGGTGCATATTTATTCAATTTAGGTGTTAAATCCATATTAGAAGGATTTAAAAATCGATATACTGGGCTCAGAGTTTCTAAAAGTGTACAACCGGTAAATTGTAGATATATGAACTACTCCTACAGTATTCCAGTATTCCTGGCCGTAATCCTCTGTGTGATCTTTCAGATCTGACCACAGAAAACACAGAGGGGAGGCTGCCCTCCCACTCAGACCTGGGGCACAGACAGTGTGCTGCGGTCAGGGACCCAGGGGCCATGCTCTTCACATCTGCACCCCTAGACCAGCCCCTGTACTGGGGGCCACTTCATCTGGGGCCTCTGGTCCAGCCTTCCTCTGGGCGGGGTAGGAGAGGACCCCTGAAGATACTCTACCCGCTCTGACTAGCACTTAGCACTCAGCACCTTCCCACCCTCAGTCCTCCTCCTTTCCCTGGGCCCATAAAACACAGGAGCCTTCCATTCAGGGCCCCTCGGCAGGCAGAGAGAGGACCCACATCTGTGCCGATCCACCTGACCTTCACCCAGAGCTGTCCACGGGTAAGAAGAATGAGGGAGCTGGCAGTTTCTCTGGGTTAGCCGTGTTCATACTATCAGAGTAAGTGATTAAGGCTTAACTTTCATTTTTGGCTTGTTGTCCTCCTTGGCTATCCCAACACCTGGCAGCTCCTCTCTCCAGCTCATCTGAGCTCCTGACAATTATTATTCACATGAAGCTGCTGAGCAATAAACAGACATATATTATCATCCTTCCACCTCACTGTTCAAAACCCTCACAGAATTCACCACACATGGGTTAAAAATGAATTCTGAGAGAATTTATCCCTCATTGGAAGGTTTACTGAAATAAACCTATTGGCGATGTTCAAAATACACATTCTTCTTGGGGGGCTTAAATCCAAATAAGAATATGCAGGAAAGGCATCAATCAACTTTGGGTTATTCACATACCAATTTACAATAATTAAAAAGAATGCACTAAATAGATCTACCTGGAGTGGACTATATCTACACATATCGTGGGTAAATTTAAAAAGCATAATATTTGCAAAATGAAGTTACCATGTCATTCCTCTCATACAAATGTGAAAAATACAATTAGAAGGTGGAAAAATCCACATAAAGTAAGAATTTAAAATTTTAAATAAAACAGTACACACAACCATTAGTATACTGGGGCTTTGGCTATATCTGTACATCTTTTAAAATATGGAGCAATCTGAAGCAAATATGTTGGCATATAATAAATTTGGATGATGATTACATGGGGTTCTGCTGAATTACTTTTAAACTTTTTCTATGTTTGAAAAATTGTATGATTAAAGGAAAACATAAAATGTTTAGTAGATTATGCAAAATATCTTTGCTATTATGATTTTTAGCTATTTACAGTTGTATTTGAATGACATATTTTTGTATTTGATTGTGTGCAAACATATATAAATTATTATTTTATCCTTAAACTAAATTTTGGTGTAAACTTTTAAAACAAATAAGGCCAAACTATTCACTATTTCAAGGTTTTCATATTTTTTAAGCCAGAACATTCTTTATTAACATGAACTACAGTGTGGGTACCATCAAAAAGCATCTTAGTGCGCTAACTGCATAGCGCTGAAAGGTAAGGCAGAGAATTTTGTAAGAGTCAGCCACCGCGCAGATGATGGGAGGGAATGTCGATATTTTGCTGACGATTGCATTTACTTGTTTTGGAAGGCTTTTCAAAGCGACTGCCCGCTTTTCTCCTGTAAGTCGGAGTTTACCGGCACTGGTCCAGCCTTGCACCTTCCTGCCTTCAATCCCCATGATGGTTCACGACCACTTCTTCAGGGTTTACCTGGATTTCTCAGGCACCTTTGGGGGCTTTCCATTTGTTTATGCACAGGGTCACCCTCCTTCACCACGCGCACCTCTGCTATGGAAACAATTCTTTTGGAAATGAACCATCCAAGAAAAGGGGCAGTGGCCATTCCAAGAGAAGTAAATTCCAAACGAATTGATCCTTAACTCTAACACATGTAGAAGGGTCCTCAGTGATTTCCATAAGCAGGATTTCTTCCCATTTAGCCAGTCAATCAGCAAGAATATATAGATTTCCCCTGAGACAAAACAGTACTAGAATGAGTGAATAATTCATAGTAAAAATCCTAGTATGAGCCTACCCTAAAGATCTCAGATAATTCTCCAACTGGTGGGCTAATCACGGAAAATGAAAGCTCAGAATGTAGTTGTGGTTTTCGTTTGCAAGTTTCTAGGAATAAGAGCCAATCCTTCTCATGAGGTATTGCACTCTGCAAATATGAACATTTGTCCTACATTGACGAGCTTGTTGGAGGAAGGGCCACAGGACCCAGTGAACCCGCCTCTGATAAAGCTAATGGGGGTCCACTCTTCATGAGGAGATGAGCTGAGCCGTGGGAGAACATAGAAATCTTCCGAATCAACAACTCAAGTGAACAAGACCCATGAGGTGGTGTTTAAACAGAGCAAAGCCAACAAGCTATGTGAAGATACACACAGAAACGAATTTTCAGAAATGGAAAAGAAATGAATTTTCAGTTGGGATCTTGGGGAAATGGGAAAAAAATTAAGAAACTAATAAATGTTTATCAATAAACAGATACCAGGAACAGGAAAATATATAATGCTGAGGAAATATGTCCAATTAGTTCAGAAGGGCAGCTTTGTAACTAAGTTCCTTGTAGTTTGGCCGAATGATAAAATATCTTATGGGAGACCTATCATTACTCCAAATTCAAGGAAATAAAATAATAAAGATTAAAGGGAAGAATAAAAACTAAAACACATCCAGGTAGTACCTACTCCTGATTTATGGACCCAAAGAGTAGGAAGCAAATAGGGACTAAAGAAATTGATATAAATTTAGGTGGAAAAAAGCAGTAATTATGCATTTATTTTATCACAAGCAAGCAATTATAGAATTGTATTTCATATTATGCATAGAATTTATTAGAAACTGCCACTACTCTGGCAAGTGTCATGATAAAAATTCATCTGTCTTGGAGACTTTAATCCAATTTTAACTTTTTAATCCAAACTAAAGTAACAGTTAATTGATATTCTTCACAGTACTTGTTATGTAAGCAATAAAGCTAACTTTTGAAAGTGATTGTAACAAGTTCAATGGACCATTGTCATATACCTGAAACAACCTGTAAGTGCCTCTTGAATGTTCAGGACCATGCGACCTCCAGTTAGTACATCACTAGATGTTATTTAGTGATCTTAATTTACACATTCTAAAATGCATCTATTTCTGCATGCATTAACTCATTTCCACATTCAAAAATCACTCATTTGCACATTTGTGAGGATGCACATGGGAAACAAAGGTGGAAGCAAGCATGGTCCTGGATGTGGAGGTGCGCACTGCCTCACAGATGGCAGAGCCAGTGTGCAAACACCTGCAACGTCCACAGAGGACGGGCCACGACCTACCTTATCTTGACAGGGGAGGAGTGAGCTAAAAAGCTGGAAGGTTAGGTAGGGCCAGCCTAGGATGTGCCTTGAAGTATTCTGGACCGGATCCTAATACCTCACATCAGTGTATAGATTTGTGGTCTTAGCCAGACGAGGCCTTTGCAGGAGGAAGACAGACACTCACACGACACACTCTCTTCCAGAGAAGATGGAAAAGAGCCAACACCTGCCAACTCTGCACGAGGCCAGCGTGACTGGATACAAAACTAGACGAGCACAGGACAAGAAAAGAAGGTTTCTCTGTACTTCTCCCTCTTGGAACCTGCTGGGCTCCTAGATCCAAGGACTGATGTCTTTCTTCAATTATGTGAAATTATCAGCCACTCCATCCCTGACGTCTGCCTCATCCACCTCCACTCCCCTTTCCGGAGTCTCTGCTCCGCCCAGTGACCAGCACTCTCATGACCCTCCAGACTCCCTCACCATCCTTCACATTTTCCAACTCCTGGTGTTTCGTTGTGTGATTTCTTCAGAGGTATTTAATAGCTCATATTTTTCATTTCTAATATGTTATTTAATGCTGCATTGAGATTCTGATTACCTTTATTGCTTTTATTTTTATTTCTAGATCTACTTGATCTGTTGTCACATCTGGTGGCCACTTTTTAAAACCCTTCTTCCTTTGTCATACTTTTATAACCACTTTTATGTCTTTAGACATGATAAACACATGTATTTTATGTCGTGAAGCTGATCACTGCAGAACCTGAAGTCTCTGTGGGTCAATTTCTGCAATTATTTTATTTCTGCTCTCCCTTGCTGATGGTGGCATTCCTCCTCGTGGTGTTATCATTTGGGTCAGGATCTCCACAGCTTCCTTCAAAGCTTGTGAATCTCTTTACTTGGAAATCTCTGAGGCCTGACTTCGTCATGAGTGTGGGCCGTCCACTGAGAACAGAGATTGAAACTTCAAAGTTCATTATCCTCCAGACGGTGTGCATTTTGCTTCTGCATGGACCTGAGGAGCCTGCCAACCTGACATCCCCTTAAACTTCACTTTCAGCTTGCGGTTTTTCACGCCACCCAGGAAGCGTAAATCCCAGACAAATGAGGGGAGATTTGGGGTTTGGAGACCTTAGGGGCATTTGTTTGCTCTTGTCTCTCTTATTTCTAGAGCCAACACCAGACAGGCCAGAATTCCTACTGTGCCCCTTCTATGGGACGGATCTATTTTCAGGTTCACTTATGAAACACATGACTCTTCAGCATTCGTCCTCTGTGTAGGGAGAGGGTCGGTCTATCCTTTCGTCTGGCTCAGCCCCTGCACTGTCTCCTGATGGCCATGGTTGAAACGCCTTATCCAGGTCATGCTGATGGGCAAACACCAGTTTCAGAGACTGGGGACCTTGCTTAACTTAACACTATTTTAGTATTCATCCAACATTTCTAGTGTTCGGTACTGCTTATGCTCCTCTGAACATTCTGCACATCTTATTGCCTTTTGTGCTATCTTTGCAAATTCACCAGAGAGCATCCCTAGATTGTAAATTAGCAGAGGAGTAGCTGAGATACTGCCTTAACTCTGTAATTAACTCTGCGAGCTTAGATCAATAAGTTCCTCTTTCTGAATCTTAATTTCCTAAAGAGTAAAATGAGGCTATGGAATTCTACATCCCAACTATAAATCTGTCATGACTTAAAGTACCAAATACAACATACAAATCTATTAAAATTTTCTCTTCATAATTTATAAAAATATATGTCAAATGTACAGTGATTATTATAAAAATAAAGCAATCTAAACAAAAACTCTGAAATGTGAGAAAAGCTAGCTCCCTCATACTGCAAAGTACACACTCTCTTTCGGTGATAATTAGAAAATCCTGAGATTTCAAGTATTCAAAATGCTGTGCTGATCTGAAGGGACAGGAAATGTAAATGAAATATGAAGTCACAGATTCTGAATGCTGACAGTGAATGGGCAGATTTTAAAAATCTACTGGTTTTATTAAAGAGTAAATTTAGTTTTGCTCTCTCTCTTTTATGATAAAAATAACATCTATCATTAACTGATATTGTGTTCATTTTTTCAGCAGGTTCAAGAAAACAAAACACATATCTACCCCTCGGTTGTGTCTTCTCAATGAGCCATCAAGAAATCAAGTGGAACTAAAGGAATAAAGTTCAGTGTAGACTCTGATTAGGTTTTCAGAGAACCGAATCCCTACAGGCTCATCCACTGAGTAAGTGCTGAATCATAAAGCATGTTGATTTTGAAGCAAGCATGGGCCTTCCACTAAGGATAGAGTTTTAATTAGTGAAAGTTAATTATCAGTATTCTTTCCTATTAAGAGAACTGACCTTGAAAATGAAAACGCCAGTCTGAGCTGTACCTGTGACTTCTGTCAGGACAACTGAGGTAAGAGCAGATCCAGTGGGCGGGAGTCTGCCTGAGGACCTGGGGCGAGTATGGACCTTAGCGCCCCTGAATCTTGTCCCCTGTAACATGGGCATCATGATGCACCTCCTGCTTAATGACGCGGGGAGTGTTAAGTGAATCACGGTATGTAATATGCTCCGAGGAGTTCCGCACCTAGTGACAGAATAACACATACTAGCGAGTGGTTTAGCGGTAGTTTTATTATCTAAGTCTTGGGGTCCCAATGATAAGCCAATTTCTGCTTGACTTTAATATCTTTATTGTGTACTCAGTAAATATGTGTTGAACTGAATCTAATGCTGAACTTTTCATCTCCTGGGATCCACACAGGGACTCAAGTTTTGGTGAGATATAAAATTTCCACTCATTGCTTCTGTTGATTAACTGTGGAATGATTAGATCTTCATTTTTGCCCTTCAGAATAATCTTAAATAGAAAATAATTGTTCTCATCCAGGTTCTCCAGCGGAGGTTAACATGGAAACATTCAATACTATGAATGCAATGAGAATTGCTATGTTCTGAAAACCCCACAGAGGTGTTCTGACTCCCATTCTAAAAACAGCGTGACCTTTGTTAAAAATAGTCCTTCTTATTCTCCAAATGCATGATAAATTCTCATGGCAAGATTGGTTTTATTTTTATAATCAACTGAAGAATACAAAGTTTCAACTGTCCTTCAAACTAATGGGGTTGAACCCAATCTGATTCTGTAACTGGGATGCAGAAGAAATTCTGAGCTATCAGATGCAGGTCAAACTTGCCATCTTACTCAGAAATCTTATAACATATTTCATACATAATAGCTTTATGGAGGTATAATTCACATGCCTTACAGGCATACATTTAAAGTGTACGATTCAATGGTTAATTTAAAAAATATCTACAGAGTTGTGAAACCTTCACCATGATCAATTTTAGAACACTTTTATCACCTCAGAAAGAAACCCTATGCCCATTAACAGTCATTCCACACTCCCTCTTTCCCACAGGCCCCTGGCAATCATTAATCTGTATTCTGTCTCTGTGGATTTGTCTATTCTGGACATTTCATAAATACAGAATCATAGAACATGTGGTCTTTTCTGTCTGGCTTCTTTAATTTGTTTGAACGTTTTTGAGGTTCATCCTTGTTTCCCTAGGTACAAAAATTTCCTCTGAACCCCCCCTAATAATTATCCAACTGAGGTATGTGTATTTATTCTCAAATATGTTCACTGCTTTTCTAGAAAGGAGGGAGGGCTTCACAGGGAACCGGCAGAGATCATTAAGGAATGGAGCTGGCAGAGCCTGGATATATCTCCACCTGAACTGAGTGTTCTCACCCACCCTCTGATTTTAGAGCAGGGGATCTTAATATCAAGCTTTAGATATCAATAAATCACTTGAAATTATAAACAGATATTTATAGGTATGAACATACACCCATTTTTCTTAGGAGGGAGTCAATAATTTTCACCAAGAAGTTAACCTTGGGTAGAGAATTGGACATTATGAATTTAAAAAAGTGTAATTTATTTTTTCCTGGACAATATAGCATAGAAACATTAAGTGTTTTTACTACAACTTGTCTGAGATTTTCCATAGGTTATAAAATCACTATTAAGAAGAGTGATTTTTTTAAATGGTTACAAAATCTTCCCAATTTAATTCCCTCTTTCCCAACCACACTTGCGTTTGGTGTTCAGAACATATGGAGGAAAATCAGTCCAACTAAAGTCTAGTGACCGGGGACAGGAAGGTGCACACGAGACGTATCTACGTTTTAGATAGAAAAGTACATTTTAGATAGATCGCTGCATTTTGGAAAGCAAAACGAGTTGGGTAGGTGGGATTTATAAGAGCGGTGGAGTCCCCAGGGTCTCCAGAGTACAGAGGGGACAGGGCAGGACCAGATCCAGGACCTGGGTCTGAGGTTCAAGGAAGAACAGCAGGGAGGACAGCACCTCGTCCTCCACCCTCCACTGTGTGGTTTCACCCATCCTGGACCCACAGGGAACGTCCTAGACAGACACAGGTGGCCAGAATTGGGGAGCAGCAGACACGCAGTGGGGGTAGGAGGGGTAGACGTGGGTTCCAGCGACAGAAGGAGGGGATTTCTAGTGGAAGACACGAGCCTGCTGTCCACAAGGAGCTCAGGGTGCACAACACACACAGGCCTGCCGGTGCCTCTACGTGGGACACATCAGGCTTTCTCAGCAGACATCGCACGTTGCCGGCATCCGCGCCTACTGAGGAGACACTGATTGGAGGATTGCAAATCGGGGTGGGAAAGTCCTGTTCACTTCATTTCCAAGGTAAGGGTCATGAGGACACAGAAAACCAGGTAAATAAGGGGTGTCCCGAGCCGATGCCCTCCAAAAGAGCCAGCTGTGGACTGGGAAACCGCAATGCCTTGGAATATTTTCAAAAACACACCAAAAAGAACTTCACTTCAACTACACGATTTCTTGAGTATCAGCTTTTGTGGCTAATTGGTGGGTATATTCAGAGAAGACAATGATGAAAGGTCCCTGACTAATGCTGAATATATATATGTACATATATTGTCTATATTTATATCTATCTATCTCCATAATTATTTAAGTCAGCTAGAAGAAAACAGGAAATTTACTATGGTTTTAATATACTATATTGTATATTTAATATATCACTTGAAGTAGTCCTGTTTGAGTTAATAGTTGCAAAAAAATCTTTTTCCCTAATCTTTATTCAATATTCTATTACATCTAGTAAATACATTTCTTACCTTTAAGAAAATTTCATTTGTAAGTCAGGAGTATGGTTGAAGCCAAGAAGGACCATAATTTAGCATGAAAATTCATACTTATATCCACAGACGCTAGGGACAAAGTTGATACCTAATGCTGAAAAATGCCTGCTTTTATCTTTCACCGCCTGTCATTCTAGATGGAAACGCTCAAGTTATTATTATTCTTTCAGTAAAGAGATTATCTGTGATATTATGTCTTTTCAGTTTCCATGACAATAGGTCATGTTTCATATTGTGGTATTTGGGGCTAATTTTACGTAAAGCTCCTCAAGGAAAATATATCAACAAAGAAATTAAGAAGGTCAGGGAGACAGTTAATGATACAACCTTGAAAAGGATATTTTGTTTTGCGATAATCAAAGCCAATAGTTGGGGATGTTTAAATAGCAGACAGTCCTGAAGGATAACGGTTAAGTGGTTCCATCTGACTGAGGCCTTCTTGGCTCGTCAGTGAGACACAGTGAGACAGACCACCGGGCCTGGAGACGCGGCACTTACATTTGCACTGGGATTGGTTCCACTAACACAGACGACATCTTGTTTTTGAATTGTCAGTACCTCTTTTGTTAGTTTCAACCGGACGTCACAGGCGTTTCCAGACCCTTCGTCGTGCAACAAAGCAATGCCGGTTTTCGTCTGCAGAAACGAAGGGGGACAGAAGAAAGGGCTGTGAGCTGCTCCCCTGCCAACAGCTGCCTAAAACGCACACGGAGATCTCCCAAATATGCACGTGAGGCCTGCCCTCCTCTGAGGATTCCACCAACTTAACAAAAAGTAATGGAATTGTGAAGAACTGTTTCTGAGCAGTTTCTACAGGGTTTACATAAAACACGTTTTTAACAGAAAGTTAGCCAGGGTTTTTTTTTAAAGCTTGAAAATTCTATTAGTATTTTATTTTAATCATTTTTTCTGCTTCTAGAAAGGTTTTATTTTTCACTTTAACCAAAGCTATTTGAATGAAAATAACTTTAAAAAGATTAAAATAATATTTGTATGAAGATCTGTTGGTTTGGAGTAGGAAAGTGACAAACTGAAATTGAGCAAAACCTTTCTGTGAGTTACTCTCATTAGAGGAGTCAGCTCCATCAGAACTGCCTCTGCAGGCTCAGGCACCTGAGCTGCTGTGCCAGAGCCTGGGCTTCCCAGGGGGTGGGAACCTGCTGGGCTTTTGTCCTCCCCCAGCTCCAACCAGTCTAACCTGTTTTTGTCAGGAAGCAGAGGCCAGGATCAGGACATTTAAATAACTAAGGAATATAGTGCACCAGCTTTTCTCAGCAGATGAAGAACAGGGTGAGTCAGAAAGATGCCTCTGGATAAATGAGAAGTTTCCTCCTCCTGGGGGAACATTACAGAAAGTGCCTCTCGGGCTGACCAGCTCTATAAGGCGCCCTGTCCCCCGGCGGCCCTGACCAGGCACAGGTCGCACAGGTGTGGGCGTGGAGGCGGACCGTGTTTCTGTCCCTCTTGAGCACCAGGTGCTTTGTGCCAGGAGAGCACCAAGGAGGGGAGAGTCAGGACACTTAGGTCACAGGGGTCTGTGTCCTCAGGTCAGGACATGAGGAGGGGCCCCAGGGCACAGTGGCTCCACAGCTCAGGTCCCAGAAGGGAGGGCTGAGCCCAGCAGTGCTTCTCTTCCCCCACCGTCCCCACAGGAGAGGCGGCTCCGCTGCTAACACCACCAGCACTTCACGGCCTTACCAGGCAGGCCAGGTCAACCAGCAGAAGGAAAGTGGGGCAGCTGGTTCCACCCAGAGGGAGGTCCATGAGAGGAGCCCTGGGGTTCAAAAGAGGAGAGAGCTGTGATCCCAGGGCGAGGTCTAGCGCTATCAATGTGGCAATGACCGGGTGTCTAAAGAAGAGCAGTGCCTGTGTCTCCAGATACGGGACGCGGTTGGAGCATCAGGAGTTTGAGAAACTCATCAGACGCTTCTGTTGAGCAGAAGACTTTGGCAAGGAACCTCCTGCGCACTCCCTGCAAATGCAGACCCGGCCCCACCGACTCCATCTGCTGAGCCAGAACCTGCATTTTCCCAACATCCAGGTGACCCAGACGCACGTAAGCATTTAAGAAGCCCGGAAGTAGTTTCCTATTGTTGTAAATCGCATAACAGTCTCCAGTAGACGGCATTTATTTACGGAACAACCATACACATGCACAACCATACAGACAGTGACCATCGACACAGAGACCAGCGAACTTGCCCCTGCAATCCACGTGTGACCTGTTACAAAGCTTTAAAAACATACACAAAGATGAGGTGCAATGGCCTCCCCCAGCCGTTGGAGCATCTGTGCACCATGGGTTGCATGCCCCGCCTCTGTCAGCGGCTGGGGCTAAGAGGGGACCATCCTCCCACATGGGGATAGCAAGAACTCGGAGCACTGTGCCTGCTGCATCTCCAGCAGCAGGTCCAGGGGCCTGTGACTTCCTCGTCACACCCTCCTAATGAGGCAATGGCTGCACAGGGTTTGGGCGACCTCCAATGTCTGGGCACCTGGGCTGCCTGGACCTGACACTTTCTCCCGCTATTGTCACAGAGGGCCAACCCTGCCAGAGTGACCTACAAAACGGAAGAGTCCGACCAGGAGGGCCAGCCAGTATCTCCCAGGAGCAGAACTCGGATCATGAAAACCTGATTGGAAAAAGCAGACTCCTAACTCCTGAGATTGAATCCATGCAATACCCCACCTCTCCTTTTGTCTGCATTCCCACAGCGCCTAGTAAATACCCCCTCGACACTCCACATTTATTCTAACATCCCCACGCCTGCTTACGGGTCTGCATCCCCCACCAGTCTAGAAATAGCCGGAAAGCAAGAATGGTGTGTTTTCACCTTTGTTCCTGGAGCAGCGAGCGCAAAGCCCCCACATGACAGCCCAGCCGTCCACGTGCGTGGACTTGAAGACAGAGGACTTGAAAGTGCTCTCATGTGTCACGCTTATTCCTTATTCATAATGCCTGTAGGATCCAGAAAAGCAGTCGTGTTTGTGCTCAACAAGAACCTGAGAGAAGCTGTCTGAATGACACATCCCAAGTCACTCAGCAGCAGATCTAGAATAGGAAAGCCCAGGCCCCCCTCTGGGTTCACCCTCTCCTTTGACACAGACACACAGCAGCCAGGCCCGACTTCCCGCGGCAGCTGCTCCAGCCCACGGCCTGCAGGAGGACACTGTCAGCAGCACCTGCGCGTCCAGTCCCTGCCCGCCATTCTCCGTCCTCACGGAGCTCACATTCTCCCCCGTGATCCCACCCACCAGTCACTGAAACAGACCAGCTCCCACTGCCGCCAAGTCAGGGCAGGCGCCACGTGTGAACTTTCCTGCAGAAAGGGGCTGTGAACACTTCCTGCAAGTGTCACCAGCAGCCCCAAAGCAAACCTCCGCTGCTGCCTTGGTGGGTCCAGACCCTTTCATGCCGTCCAGGATACCAGCTGTGTCCTTCCCACTTCCCAGCATCCCTTCCTGTGTCCCGGAAACCATCTACACGCACACACACACCCACATACACTCATGCGCACACACGTGTGCACACATGCACACACACCACTGCACAGTATATATATCAATATGCTACAGTTGGGGCAAGAATACCAGTTTTGGCTCATATAGACCAAGCCTGCAGTTGTAAAGTTGGAACCCAAAACTCAAAGTAAAAAGCAATGTCCAATAAAAAATAAACTTAGAGGCACTGTCTGCAGAGAGAGGTTTATTTGTAGTGTGGTACCAGAGGTCATTACACATCCTGTTTATAAACACGGGCTTTAATCAGCGTGACGTTGGCACCTTTGAGGAATGAGGGATTGGCTGACGCTCCTGTTCCGGATTAAGACACATTTGTGAATACACCGCAGGCAGATTTTACTGAGCATCATTCAGTGAGGGGCGACCTCCCTAGGCAGGACTGCTGCCTCCGTGGAGCGGAGACTGGGGGATGCTCAGGAGAGGACCTGCGGGCGGCTGCTGCTGAGGACCGTGCTCAGACACGCAGGGTCAGGCCCCGGGACGGCTGATCGAGAGGCCGGGACCAGGATCAGGCTCCCAGCTCAGGGACCTGTCACCAAAGGCAAGCTGAGACCAGGCAGCTCCTTCTGAGACAGGGCTTATCCTGAACTCAGAACAAGAACTGCTTCAGTTTACACCAAAAAGGGCAACATTGACCCATCTGTATCAACATGGAAAACTCACACTCACGTGCAATACCACTTCTCAGCTAATTCCTCATGCCAACCACCCTGCCATTCTGCCAGTCAGTCGTCTTGGAGATGAAACTGCCTCTGCCCAGGGACTCCCACGACAAGAAAGCAGCCGGACTAAGTCTCAAAGAGGATACGGGCTTCCAGAAAAGGGCCGAGGAGAGGATGGCTAGAGCTTTAACAAATTAAACATAGCATTTAAACCATATTAAACATTCAAAACGTTAGCTAATGAAAGCAAATAGGATCCAATAGTGATCTAAAACGAATAATCTCTTGCTTTATTATGCCATCTGAGCCAGAGGATGCCATCTGAAATAAACCCAACTTCTGCTCAAAATGTTAAAAAAATTAGTCAGGAACACAACCAAATCGGATATAATTAAGCATTCCAACTCAAAATTATAATTTTATTCTAATCACTTTCCTCTATAACAACACTCATTTTATGTCAAATTGACATGACTGTGCCAGAGACAACTATTTGCCTAGACAACTAATATCACCGTAATGTACATTCAGGGAACGCCCGGCCCTGAGCAGTTACGTGTCTGCCGTCCTCGGGGAAGAGCCGAACACAGGTGCACAGACAGGAACAGGTAACGGCCAAAGGAGCACAGGCCGAGCGGGCGAGCGAGGGGAGAGGCCTGGCGCCTCCCTGATCCCAGTGCCCGTGGTCTTCACCTCCCAGGAGAGGGCGCGGCAGTTCTGGTCCTTTATCTAACAGAATATGTTTTCCTCACAAACTACTTAGAAACAGGCAGTTAACTCAACTTTTCAAAACTAAATGTGGGTCTCTGCCATTTGAAACCAAAACAATTAAAAACAAAACAAAAGCAAAAACAAGCCCCTGCCCATCCCAGGATCTTCCCGTCGAGGTAGGTGGCAGCGACCTCACCCGGGGGGCTCAGTCCCAGCCACCCCCATCCAGCGGGAATCCTGCGCCATCTGGGAAATCCGTCCAGAAGCAAACCTGTCTCAATGCCTCCGCTGCCACCACCTGGGCCACATGCCCTCTTCTCGCCAGGCTGGTTACTGGTTAGCCCATAACTGGTCTCCCGCTTCTACCCTTGTCCCCAACACTGGTTCTTGAAGTCACAGCCAGGGGGAGCCCGTCAAAGTACAGTCCACATAACGTGGTTCCTCTGAACAAGACCTGGAGTTTCCATCCTCTCGCCTGCATGTGAGGCCCACGCCCCCCGAAGTCGGCATCCTCCGGTCTCCTGGCTCCCTGCTCAGCCGTGGGTGGCCTGAGAGACTGGACCCAGGTCTGTCCACAAATTCCTTCCCTCTTGGTCCCGCAGAGCCCCATGTGGCCCCTCCTCATCTCCTCCAGGTCATGGCTGAAGTGTGGCCTCAACAGGCCACCCCCACAGCCTGGCTCAGGGGTCCTGGTCCCTCTTCTCTGTGTCGTTTTTCTCCCTGGAGCCCATCAGAACTCGTGCCTCTTGCCAACAGGGTGGGTGCCCCACGACAGAGGGTCCTGTCTACTGCACTCACTGCCGGTTCCCAGCCCCATAGCAGAACCCACACAAATGCGGGGCTCAGGAGACATCTTTCAAATGAATGAAACAGGAATGCTACCCCCATAAATTTACCTACACACTCATGCAATTCCAATAAAAATCCAATAAACAAGATTTTGAAATTTAGCATTATAATTCTAAAGTTGTATTTTGTGAAATAAGATCAGTACTGAGAGGGGGAACCGATCCACAACATATTAAACCCATCACAGTGTTGTGGTACCACTGCTGAACAGTCAGGCCCACGAGCCAAAAGGGAGGGTCCAGAAAGAGTCCCAATTATACAAGGGGGTTTAGTACATCATTAGAGAAAAAAAAATAGACAGTTCAAAAAAAAATCTAAGAGCACTGCTTACTGATTTTGATAACAAAACTCTGATTCTCATACTTATTTATAAACATGATTCTCATACCCGGAGTGATCAACGATCGTAAAATGTAGAAAAACAAAATAAATAAAACTGTGTGAAGAATATATTAGTGTGTATGTGTGTAAACAGTATTGATTCGCTTAACTCAAAAGCCAGAAATTCTTGAGAAAAGGATTCATGGAATTCACTATATGGAAATATAAAACTTTTATAAAACAACAATCCCATATACAAAAATATGTGCATACAGCAGACACCAGGTTAACAGAAATAGGCTTACAAACAAAAAGGGAAAAGTGAACATCCTCTAAAAACTAAGAACATGAAAAGTAATTCCCAAAAGAAAGGAATAAAATGAACAATGAATTTGAAAAAGTACACAACCTCACTAGCAACCCAACATCCCACAGTTGCTACGGTAACTGTGACGGATGGCTTTTTATACTATGAGGTAGGCAAAGGTTTAAAAGAAGACCCAGGCCTAGTGTTGCCCAGGACACAAGGAGTAGGCAGTCCCATGCACGTGGCCGGTACGGGTGCTGCCACCAATGTCCCGAGAACATTCAGGAATAGGTAGGTGGGAACATCTCCTGTGCCTGGTCTCTAATGTGACATTTCTATTTCTAGAGATTCATCCTAAAATTACAATCAGACAGGTGCCCTGGGAGTTATGGGCAACGTTGTTCTTTTCCCTCTCTTTGCTTCTAAAGTGCATTATAACGTAACGTGGTACTGAGAGCTACTTAGAATACTTAGTTCTGTATCAGTTGGCAAGAAAAGTATCCAAAGAGGGGCAGGCCTGATGGCCTAGCCATTAAGTCTGCGCACTCCACTTCAGTGGCCTGGGGTTTCACAGGTTCAGATCCCGGGCTTGGACAGACGCACCACTTGTCAAGCCATGCTGTGGTGGCGTCCCACATATAAAGCAGAGGAGGATGGGCAGAGATGTTACCCCAGGGCCAGTCTTCCTCAGCAAAAAAGAGGAGGATTGGCAATGGATGTTAGCTCAGAGCTAGTCTTCCTCACAAAAAAAAAAAGAAAAAAAAGAAAAAAGAAAAGTATCCAAAGATATCAATGCTTGTGGAGCAGGAGAGCATGATAGTACCTAATACAAAAAAAATTGTATATAAATACAAATGTGAAGAAATGCAAGGAGAAAATTTAGAATGATAGGATTTAAAAATAATATTTTATATAAATATCTACAATTTTTAATCATGAGCATGCATCATTTATTATTGATTATTTAAATGTCAAGTCGCTCTAGTTTCACCCAGTCCAGACACTTACTGCTGAAATGGATATCCCTTCATATGATCTAAGGTGGCATGCAGCAGTCTTCTTACTAACTAAAAAAAAAACCATAAATACTAAACTTAACTATTTCATAGCTTTTAAATTTAATTTATTTTACAAATACATCTCTTCTCAAATCATTCACTTAAAGTATTTTTTGGAAGTATCCACACTGATGCTTTCTAATAGATTCAAACAAAATGGAAACCTATCCTACAACAGAACATACTTGATAAAAATATCACATACTCTTACACTCACCAAATATTTATAGCTATTCCACTAGTCAAAGAATGTGATAAAAATGTATGCAGGGAATTACGATTCATTTCCCTTGTTTATTCAGAAATAAGCATGTTTTCTTCACTGAATTGTTGACCTAAATTAATGAATGAATGAATATCAAATGCTGAAAGAAATTTAAAAATGAAGATCTATGAAGAAGCACAGAGGAGGGAGAAAGTCTAGCTGCATAACTTACTAGTCTACTCAGGATGATGGGGAGAGGAAGAAGGGACGGATTTTTAATTTAGTTCAGTTTTTAGCAATAGTACTCTGTAATAAAGCATTCTAAACTTCAAGTATTGTATCTTTTATCTTGGTTTATCAGGTCTACCAAACATATGAACAATTCCCTGAAAGGCAGCCTCTATATTTATGGTGTAAACGACAGTGTGAGGCTTGTACAATTTGACCAATTACTTTTGTAATATATAAAAAAATGAAAAGATCCTGGAAAGAAGTAGAGTGATGTCATAGAAAAAGCATCAGGTGACATCAAAATTAATTCCAGTTCTGTCACATGCTGGCCATACACGTTTGGAAAATCCATCTTACTTCTTTGAGCATCTATTTCCTGATCTGTGAAATTAGATAATTCCAACTTGGCTTGGATGACAGAATGAGTAAATGAGATGGTATTTGCAGAATTTGTAACAGATAACCTGTCACAAACAGCAGAAGGTGACGGCAATTGGGTGATTTTTCTGGTAGGTTATCTTTTTGCACTATTTACATATCAATAAAAATTAAGCCACTTTTCGTACAACGAAGAAAAATAAACTTCGCCAGTCTAGCAGCATATTACACAGAAGGAAAGAATCAAGATATCAAGAGGTAATCTATCAGCAAAGTAATCTGAGTGAGGAAAATCTTACCCCCGACTGTCAAAAGGCATAATCCCAGACAATTCAGATAAGAAGGAAAAAAAAGACAATCAACCGATATTCCACTAGAAATACATCAAAACCACTACTGCTTGCCCCCTAGGGTTAAATAAAACTTAATGAATTCATTTTATACCAAAGATCAGAAAAGAAAGCTTTACATTGGAAAAATAGATAATGTTCTGCCTACAAAAGTAAGAGTGTAATGTTTAAAGTCATAAAATGTCATTCCCATGAAGGCGGGATCTTCGCTGAGACTTGCTGGCAGGTGACCCTCAGTCCAGTCATCACGATGCCGTTCGTACCTCAGGATCACGTCCTAGTCACTGCGCCCCAAGCACTCACAGCGCCTAGGACAGGCTGGGCGTTTAATGAACGCTTTTAATTTAAAAACATACACAGATAAAACACAACTGTTTAATTAGAAATGCTCATCTGACCTATTTTTCTTCGTTGCATGACTTTTGTAAGTTATTACTCTTCTCTGGACATCAGTTTTGGCATCTATATTTGGAGATAATTGGATCTCTGTGGTCTATTCTGTATATTTATACATGATTCAATGATTATTTTATTCATTTCAGTTTAAAATGACATTATCTGATTCTTTGACCAACATGGCAATACAATAATGCCTGAAGTAAGATCACATACATAAAAGTGATTCAGAAACTTTAAAGTGCCATACAAATTAAAAGGATGTATATTCAACATTGTTTCTCTTAGGACATTCTTGCTTAAATAGACTTTTTTAAAAGCAGTACCTGTTATAATAATTACTTTAAGTTCTGCTAAGTCAGGATTTGCAATCATTTCACCTGAGCTGCTTTAAAATTTATACTTCACTTACTCTTAGGAAAAGTTTCCTAAGAAATTATAAGGTGAGTAAAATTGTAGGGGTATGTTTGACATTAGATATAGAGTAAGCTTCAAGTTCTTTAGGGATGTTCACAGGTAAAATGCAATTAACTATTAAATAGTCTTTTCTAGTCGTTCCAAAGAACCAAAATTTCCTCTACCTGACAATACTTTTATCAAATTTCTCAAAGTTTAGGGAACTTCTCCCCAAAATATAAACACCATGGTTTATTCCACCTCCATTCAACCACTTCACCTTCTTCTTTCAAGTTTCTCAGAATTGTGTTTAACTGACTTAACTTAGCATACTCAGGCTAAAAACAAAGTCAGTAGGGAAAAAAAATCCATCATCAAAGCTAACCCAGTCACAGTGCTTTGCAGTTTATAAAGCGCTGTTGGACATGTGTTATTTCCTTTGGCATGCCCCATCCTAAATGGCAGGTGCGACTTGTCCCTTTTGCAGATGACATCCCAGAGAAAGTGCAAAGAAGTATTGCACATCTGATATGTACTATGTGTGATGAGAAGTCCTCGGGTACCACAGCTGCCACTGTGCGTTAAATCCAATCTTAAAGATGTTCTTTGGATTCCACCTACCCACCGGAGACGGACAGTCTCTTTGGTCACCTAGAAGAGACGCTCCTAGAGAAAGTTATGTAAGCGTACTGTCTCCATAGTCTGTATTCCCACTTTTGCAAACCAGGCTTTTCCCGATGACTGACTCAGAGCTGCTCTTTCCAAGTTAAGGGACCTCCATGTTGGTACAACTCCACGCCTAGTTCAGGCCTCTGACCTGACACAGCCAGGCCCTTGCTCCTCACTCCCTCCCCTCTCAGACGCTTCCCCAAGCTTCCAGAGCTCCACTCTCTCCTCCCACTCCTCAGCCTCTGCGTCGATTCCTCCACTTCTTCCATCTCGCCGTTAGGTCCAACAGGGCTCAGAACTTGGCCCTCCGCTCTCCTCGACGTAAAATCACCCCTCAGTGATCTCACCCAATCTCCTGGCTTTAAATACGAAGAATGTGCTCATGACCTGCAAATCTGCATCTCCAGCTAAGATCTCTCTCTCAATCTAAGATATTTGCATCCAACTGCCTCCTCAACGTCTCCACTTGGATACCCCAGAGACATCTCAAACCGCATGTGGTCCACACTGAACTCTCACATCCTCTCCCTCGAACCTGCTCCATCTTCAGCCTTCCTCATCACATTTGAGGGTAACTCTATCCTCCCATTGTCCGCGTCAACAACCACACAGTCAGGCTGATTCCTTTATTTCTCTCAGTGTGCACTCAACCCATAAGGAAGTCCCACTTGTTTTACCATCAAAATGTATGCAGATTTCCCCCACAGCTCCCATGCCGGCCTGAGCCACAGTCATCTCCCAGCTGGACAGACAAAAAGCCCCATAAAACCTCCTTGCTTCTACCTCCCGTCCTTCTATTCTCAACAAAGATGCCAGTGATTTTTCCTAAAGCTCCATGTCAGATCCTGTCACTTCTCTGCTTACAACCCCCCACTCACAAATTCACCAAGAGCAGAAGCTAAATGTCTGAAATGCCCCGGCTCCCACAGCCCCACCCCCACTCCTGCATGTCCTCCGACCTCGTCCTCTGCTCTCATCCTGGCTCAGTGATGCTCCCCCAATGCTCCAGCCACAGTCGGAGCTCTAACACCCCTGCCTACCCCCCAGATATCCACTTAGCTAGATCCCTCACCCCCACTTCTTCCCTCAGATTCTGCCCCTCACTGAGGCCTCCCACCTGGAGTTGGCCACACGGCGAGGCCAAGGGCTTGTCCTCCAGACTGTCCAGTCTGCCCAGGACTTCTGAGCCCAACTGCAAGGAGTTAGGAAAACCTGAAAGCTAGGGAAGAGTCCACACAGGGCCACCCTCACTTCTGACACTAACCACAAGTCCAGGGTTCCCAAAGCCACCCTCAGGTTTGATAAACTCCTGGAAGGATGCACAGGACCCTTTGAAAGCTGTTGTACTCACGGTTATAGTTTATGACAGGGAAGGACTCAGGTCAAAATCAGCCAAAGGAAGAGACCCTTGGGCAGTCTCGGCAGGTCCCCAACGTGGAGCTTCTGTGTCCTCCAGATGGATGACAGCACACAGAGACTGCTGCCAACAGGGGGAGCTCACCCATGCCTCGGGGCCCAGAGGTGTTACTGGGCTCCGTTACGCTGGCATGACTGACTGATTATCAGACCACGTGCCCGAGGGGCCACCACGGGTCACCTCATCGGGATGAACTATCAGGTTTGGTCCATCATGAGTGACAAAGATGTTCCCATCACTCAGGAAAACCAGGGTTTAGAGGTGACTTCTGAGGGTGGGGGACAAAGGCCAGGCCTCTCCTTGGTCAAGGCCAAATTATTCGCTCCCCATCTCCCCAAACACTCTTTAAAGCATCATACGGCCCCCAACTCCAACCGACTCCTCAGATGCCCTATGTTACTCCGCTTTTTATTTTTCCAGGGCACTTTTCAGCATTTAAATATTATGCAATTTACTTATTTAACATGCTATTGTTTACTATCTGTCTTTCCACACTAGACTGTTAGCTACAAAAGGCTACGGATCTTGACTGTGATCACATATGAACTCCTGGTGCCTAGAACAGGTTCAGCATGCAGTCGAGGCACAAGTATCTCTAAATAAAGTCACCTATGAAGAATATGAAAATGTCATAATTGAAATAACACATGACAGCAGAACAAAAGCCAATTAACCAGAGACATCCTTTCTTCTCTCAGGCACTCTTAACACGCTTTTTACAATATAAATACCTTGTAACATGTGGTAAATGACTCAGATTCAATAGAGCTAATGATAGGAGTTGTTTTGCAGACTTTGGGTGTGAATGTGGGCCCCTGACAACATGGTGTTGACTTTATGAACTAATTCTGGTGTCCAGGAGAATATGAACCCTGCCAGGTCACCTTCTAACCTGCTGAGTGCAGGCAAGATATTTTGCTTTTGTGAGCCTGCATTTCTTCTTGGAAAATGAGGCTGACATTGAAATAATAATAATAATAACAGTAGCAGATATCATGTCAGAAACTCTGCTAAGAAGTTCACAAATGTTACTCCATTTAAGACTCACCAGAAGCCAACAAGTGAAGCTTTCTTAAAAATCCCCACTTTGCAGAAGAGTGAATTAAGCTTCCAGATGTCACATGACTTGGATAAAGTTGTAAATAAGAAGTGAATTAGGGTTTGGGCTTACAGCGTTTGCTGAAGAGCTACACTTACAATAGTTGCATCACCTGGTCTACCTGTCAGACCTGTTGTCAAGATTACACAGGTGCAACACAGGAGAACCATCGCACAACCCGCTCAGCCTCTCAGGTCCTCTCAGAGCAGTTCCCACACCTGATGCTCTGTTTTCACCCATCCCTCCCGCCTCTGGTTCCTGTGCACGGACTGCAAACATCACTTCAGCGGTGCTGACTTCAACACAGAAAGTCCCACACTTGCAGCTGGCCTTCCTCAAAGGTCCGCCCACCACCTCTCAGCAGTGGGATAACTGCAGGGGCCTCTGTGCATGTGTGTGTGCGCGCATACATGCGTGTGTGCACGTGCACGTGTGTGCACATGTGTACATGTGCACACACGTGCACATGCATGTCCTTGTGTGCACACATATGTGCATGTGCGTGCATGCACATGTGCTTGTGTGCATGTGCGTGTGTGTGTGTGCACGTGCGTGTATGCGTGTGTAATGACTTGGGGAGGAACTAGGAAGTAAGTGCCCAGTGGAAAATCAGCCGTGAAGAGTGAGTTCCCAGATTCCGGGTCAAGAAGCAGGGGGAGCCAGATTTCCCAGCAAAATATCTGGTAGCTGGGTGATCAGTAAACCATCTGTTCTCAGTCCCAGCGATTGACCTTAGTTTTTCTTTTTTATAGTCAGTGCCCATTGCTTTAGACCAGGATTTCAATGAGGACATAGGTCTGTTTCACATACAGGCCAGATGATTTGGGATATAAATGAGAAGACAAGACAATGGTTTTTCCACCTGTACAAAAAGATGCTCAGGCTATTTTAATGCTCATCTCATACATTTGGGTGTATCTGTCTCTGTTCAGCTTGTGATAAAGTAGCCCAGTCTTGCTGCAGGGATGGGCCTTTATGTCATTACCTTTTTGTTAAGATATTCAGCATTTTATAAAATACTAAATTCAAGTATAGATATGTTTTTTATGATTAACTAACAAGCACTTTCTCACCTTAAGCTTTTACAGCACATTCCTCGTTGCAATTATAAAACAGATATAGTGACTCTGGTAAAGGTTTTAAGGATATTATAAATTCTGAGTTTTAAGATACACATTTTGGTTCAGTCTTCTAACTAAAGCTTTGTTCTAAGCAGCCCCAAGATAAAACACAGGCGTTCTCCAGTGAGTGCAGTGGCCGTGCAACGGTGAAGCCACAGGGATAAGCAGCTGGCTCTGAAGCTCCGTGATCCTAATGACTAGAAAGTGAACTGACTGTCTCACCTAATTACTGTAAACACAGCATGTCACAAGCTAACCAGATGTGATGGATTATCGTCATCTATATGCAGCTCCCAATGTGGAAAATAAAATCATTAAATTTCTGTGTCATGTGATTCATCGTTACTTCTGGCATAAGAGTTTAAAGTAAATGGTGTGTATTTTTAAGCAATTGTCAAAACAGGTTTTGTTATGAATACTGGAACTAAAATCTGGTAGTAGATAAATATATTGAAAAATGACAAAATATAAAATGGCTATGAAAATTAGAACACCTGTCTAATTGCTATTGTTTTTAATGTTTCTGATTTTTATAGCATTTTATCACTAATATTATTTAGACTACGCATATAGGGAAGAAATCATGCAGTGATGGATTACAATCACAATAAAACAGTTGCTTACGCAGCTCCTCCACCAGCTCCAACGTCTTGGATGTGAAAACGTGTTAATTTGCATCATGTTTCTACACCCTGTTGAGTGTGTGGAACATGAAGGGCACTCAAAAGTGAGTAGGAGAATATTTTATTCTTTCTATACTGACATGAAAACTCAATGTGCACGAAAATTATCTTTAAAAATAAGGCCTACCAAGTAAACTACCAGCTCCTTGCTGCGTGGGGATTGTAGCAAACTGAACCTGTGAACCACGGGCCACTGAAGCAAAGTGCATGAACTTAACTACTAGGCCACTGGGCTGGCCCCCTAATTTAGTTTCTTCCATTGAGAATGTGCCTTCTGTTTAAATCCATAAAATACATCAGTCCAACCCTGGATAATATACGAAATGTGACATTACTCTGCATGTGGGAGTCAGTTAATGCATCACCTCTGGGCACGCACAGTCACCAACTGTGACACAGCAGGGCTCGCACAGGCTGGTGTCCAGACACCCTCGCCAGCATCACCACCCACCCAGGACCGCACCTCAGGTCCTGCTCGGAAGACGGACAGAAACCGAACAGGGATGAGGTTGCCCTTCAGGAGTCCTTCAACACCCAGTCAACATGAAGTCGGCACTCAAAATTCCCAACGCCCTCTACTTACACACATAACTGAGTTAGATAATTAACAACGCTGGGCCCTCAGCGTCAGGAGGCATGAAGCCACGAAGGGCACAGGTCGGGGCACCAGGGCTGGGTCAACTTCAGTGCGAGGGCAGCTTCCGAGGAGCCTCAGCAGCGAGGCTGGAGCCTGGAGATGCCGCCTGAGAGAACACAGGCTGGCAAGCATTAGCCAAAGAAGTCTTTTCTCAGGTTAATTACAAATGGTACGTGTCTGGCTTAAACAAGTCTGTGAGTACGAACAACTAATGAGAGAAGAATAACAGGCATTAGAGTCCATTAAATATTCTCCAGAACGAAGGTGAGACTTTACAGAAGATTCAGTCAGTTACTTTATTCCATGCCTTTCCCTCAGAATCAACAACAACAAAAGGCATAGATGAGAACTTTTCCTCGTCAATGACATAAAGAAATGGGGCCAGTTTCAGATCACAGCCCAGGACACTGAGCAAAAATGAAGAAAGACCCTGACATTGGCCCACGATTCCTCCGACTTGAAGAAGGACATTTCTCCAAATTTCAGCGCACATCCCTGAAAGGCAACCTAATGATCCCGTGATTAGAACAACGATCTAGGGATTGTAGGCCAAACAGAAGGCAGCAAAATCCCTGCAGGGACACTTCCATAGGAGCTGGAGAGGAGGAAGGCTAGGGATGCAAATAAATGGTGCTGGGACTATGGATGAAACACATGAGGAAAAAGGACAGTGGATCCTTACCTAATTCCAGAGGTACTGAAGATTAAGTTGAAAACTGTAAAATAAATATCTTCCTGACTGGTGGGTTTAGAAAGGCTTTCCTGACAGGGCACAGAAAGCAAAACCACGTGGGTAAAGATGGACACATACAACGACCTCACATGTTCTTCACTCCAGGACACCACAGATCCACCCAGCAAGACCCTGGTGGTGAATCACACACAGAATTGCGATATGATGTTAAAAAGCAGGGCTTACATTTTCCCATAATCTGGGAAAATGCCATAGGTTAAGTCTTTTAAACTTATGTTTTAAAATTTGATTAGAGTCAAACTTTAATCAGTAACACTGACCACGTAACTGCCATTCCAATGTCTGATATAGAGTGATTGATTCTGCCATTCCAATACATGTATACCCATCAAAGAAAACAAGCAAGATCTGTCAATAACGACCTACTTATGATGCATTTTTTAAGGGGAAAAAGATAGGACGTCAAGCTGTTGAATGATTTCTATTTCTGCAAAATAGACCTCTATGAGTCACAGAGATCAAAAGACTCTCAACAGAATAGCATAACATTTGAATAATTTGGATTTGACACAAAGAAAGCATTTCAATGTTACTTGAAATAGATATCTACCTGCTTAAACTATATTTTAAAATGCAATCTAATTGCAAGAAAAATGTTGGGAAAAAAGACTTATTGTACACACATTTAAAAGTCATAAAAGATGTTAAAACAATCAAAACAAAATAAATGAATTACCATTTATCATCACCAGAATTCAACTGTCAGTCACTCACACATTCCTGCTGGAGTTGTCAAAACAATTCTTTATATATTCAAAGTGAGAATTTATCACTGCTTTCAAAAAGCAAAATTAAAGACAAACCCTCATTACTGTGTAAGAGATACTATTGCTTTTAGAAATGAGTCTGAGTGAGCTCTGTACCTGAACTTATGGGTTTGCAAAGAGGAACAGACTGTCAAGGTGAGTATTTTTGAGCAAAGATGTCTTTCTACAAAAAGGCAAGGACATAAAAATATGAGCTCTCTTGGGAAGAACAAACTGCGGGTGGAAAATGGATGAAGAATAAACTTCATGTATCTAAATTTTTCAAATGCGTCACATATTTCAATGGAGATATATGTCATATTTGACTCTGAAATTAAATTAGGCATAAGCTTCTAACTTTTTAAAATAACAAAACCTTTAGTTACTGAATTTAGCAGATTCCCTGGCATCAACTTGAACATTCTGCAGCCTTGTTACAAAGTTGAACTTGAACTTTAGTTGCATGTGTCCAAACCACCATACAGGTAATGACATTTTATAACCAAGTTCCTTAGAAGATCCTCTCATATAATAGCTAAGACCCATTTTTGCTATACTGAATTTCTTTAATTTTAACTCATAGCATTAAAAGAGAAAATGGCACAAACGGCTAATCTGGATGCTATTAAACATGAGCAGAAGAAGAATGACTGGAGGGAAGCCACAACTTCAAGAAAGACCCAGCTCCTTAAGGTCAGTGGCACAGCAGCATGCCCACCTCCTCAGCTGGAAGCCTTTTCAGTAAGATATTTTGAGAAGTCACAATTTACTTCATACACAGAATTAGCTATGCCACAATTGCAATTTTTTCCCATGATTACCTGTTTGTTTTATTTTTTCCAATCTGGTAATAGAAGCTTATAGATTCATTCTGTGAGAATATAGTTACAGAAGAAGCAATCTTGCCTAAAAATTATTATGGAAATAAATAATGCATAAAGATCCTTACAATAGAAGATGACAAAACTCACTTTTTAAAGACTTTTACCACTGGATCAATCCTGATTTATACATATATATATATAACATATACATGTATATAAAATCTATCCTTGGTCACTGAATATTTTTTGTAAATATGATAAAGTCACACAAAGCTAAGGTACAAACTGACGAAAAATGAGGAAGGATTCTGAGCACTGATATATAATTCCTCAGACTTGGGGAAGGACACATATTTCTCTAAGGAGGTGTGCACATTGGTACACACAGGACAAACTCCTCTGACACCATGTATGAAAACTTTAAATGTTCACAAATGTTTATTATTTAACTGCCTGAATTTATTTTAAAGGCCTAATAATCATTATATTCAAAAATATTTATCAAATAAATGTGTTGCAAAATTATTTATAATAGTGAGAAACATAAAATCACCTAAGTGCTCAGTATTGATTAAATAAATAATGACATGAACATCAGGAAAGAATAACTAGCAGCCAATAACTTCATGTTTTAGAAGAATATAAAACAACATAGTAAATGCTCGCTATGTGCTGAGTGGCAATGCAGAGAACAGCTGTCAATATAATATGAGCCATTTGGGGGAAAGAAAATTATAAACATACACACCTATAAATAGACAAAAGTTCTACCCTAAAATGTTACAGTAGTTTTTTGTCTTAGTAACAGGTAAGTTTTATTTTCTCCACTGGGCTTCTCATTCATCCAAATTTTATGTCATTTTCAACCACAAAAAGTATTTTGAAATGTTAAGGTTTCTCACCACTTCACACCCACTAGGATGGCTAACATCAAAAGTGGAAGAGAACAAGAGTTGGCAATGACATGAGGAAGTGAGAACCCTCCTACTCTGCTGGTGGAAATGCAAAATGGTACAGCCCCTTTGGAAAAGTCTGTCACTTCCTCAAAACAAGTAAACGCACAGTAACCACATGACGCACCAAGTCCACTCCTAGGTATATGACAAAGAGAAACGGAAAGAGATGTCCACTCGAACACTTGTATATGAGTGTTCACAGCAGTGTTATTCATAATAGTCAAAAAGCAAAACCAACCCAAATGTCCATCAAGTGATGAAGGATACATAAAATGCAGTATATTCATAAAATGCAATAGTATGCAGTAAATAAATGAAGTATTGATACATGGCGCAGCAAGGACGAACCTCAAAAACATTTTGCTAAGTTAAAGAAGCCAGACACAAAAGTTCTATGATTCTGTATTTATGAAACGTCCAGAATAGGCAAATCCAGAGACAGAACACAGATTAGTGGTTTCCAGGGGCTGGGGGAAAAGGAGAGTGTGGAATAACTGTCAATGGGCATGGGGTTTCTTTCTGGGATGATAAAAATGTTCTAAAATTCATTGTGGTGAAGGTTGCACAACTCCATAAACATTTTTTAAAATAACCATTGAACTGTACACTTTAAATGCATGATTTGTATGGTATATGAGTTATATCTCCATAAAGCTATTATGTGTAAATATATTTTAAAGTTTCCGAGTAAGATGGTAAGTTTGATCTGCATCTCATAGTTCAGAACTCACTGAATTAATAAAAAATACCGGGGAGAAAACCCTAACAATCCTGATATCAAGAGAATGGAGACGTTCATACAACAGAAACTGCCTGAAATCTCTTCTAAACAGAAAATCAGGTGGGTTACAACGCACCATCATCCTTGTTTGGGAAGGAGGGGACGACGTGTCACGAGAAGCCGTCTAACACACACACGACTCAGAAGGACACAGCAGAGGCAGGGCACAGGCACGACCAGATGCCACATGTCAGGGATCACAGACCGAAGGACGTGTGGGGGCGCCTGCTGAGGAGCCCCCAGGGTTCCGGGCGCTGACCGCCCCCTGTGGGCACACAAAAGGGCAGACATGGCCACGCTGGCCCTGGGTCAGGCTGTCCTAGATCAGGGCTCCCTGACTCAGGGAGAAACAGAAAGCAGAGTCGTGCAGAACCTCAGGGGCCAACGGTGCCGTCACCAGTGTGACGACCGGAAGGTATGGCCACACGCGGCCACGGGCAGCTCTGACTTGGCGGGGTTCTTCTTCGGCCCGTGCTCCGTGGACCGGGAAACTTCAGGCAGGTGGGCGACACCAGCAGCTGCACCACACGGGAGCAGGCACATCTCACAGTGGCCTTTATCACGGATTCTCCGCCGGCTGCTTGTTGAAGCGGACGCGAGCTGGAAGGAAGCCTGAGCGTCCTCTCTCACGAGCCATCAGAGCCGTCTGGGAGGTTCTCACACAAACCCTGCCACCACTGCCCGCAGCACTGGTTCTCTCTGAAATTCTGTGCTCCCGAATCTCTGATATTGTAACACAAAACTACAGGACATCTGTCCTCTTCCCACGGGCTAAAGATTCAGATCGTGAAACACAGTATCTCCAAGGGAATTAAGCTCAAACCAAATAATGGATAAGTATTTGCCTACATCTGACAACGGGAAAAGTCACAGGGAAGATTAGGGTGAAATCAGTGTATATTAACAATATAGTTGCTAAAAATACAGGGATCAGCTGGAAAAGCCAGAGAAAGGTTATACCAAATAAAATTATTACAGGAAACAAGAAAAAATTTATTAAATTTCTAATTCAGTGTTTGTAATGCCATGTAAGAAAATACAACCTCTATAAAGCAAAGTAGAAAAGAATATGAATAAAATAACCTCATGTAGAAAACAATGCCAAACTGAAACCACAGTGGGGAGAATGACCAGCAGTTTACAATTTTACTTAACCTGATAATTTTCTGTGAAAAATTAAATTATCAAAACTCAAGTAAGTTTTGAAACAATGAAAGATCTTAAAATTTCATCAGTTCCTTCTTTATAAAGGACTCATAGCTAAGATTGATTATGGATGAATTCTTTTAAACTTTCAAGGAATAAAATATCATGCTGCATAAAGGATTTCAAAGTATAGAAAAGAGGGGATTATTCTCACTATATTTGACAGAAAAATAAAAAATATGGCAAATATAGAAAAAGAAGAGAAATAAATAAAGAACAAATCTCACTTCTGAATATAAACGGACTGTCCTTAGCCCTCCAATGACAGAATTCAGAAGTACAATAAAGAATAACATACCAAATACAAGGAGACAGTTATGTGTCAGCAGAAGAATGTGCTAATAATCCATAAGTAATAAATCACCTAAATATATCAAAAGAAAAAATCTCATGATCCTATTAACAGATGTCAAAAAGTTATTATAAAATATTTCAACTATTACCACTACCATTTAACATTGTTCTGAAAAATCCTAGCTGAATTAATAAGGCAAGAAATAGAAATACGATGTTTAATGATGTAAAAGAAGAGAAAAAAATGTCATTATTGGAAGATAATGTAATTGTTTATCTTGGAAAATAACAGATTTTCCATACAGAGAAGAGAAATAGTCTTTTTCAAGTTCAATAGCCCTTCACAGGAGACATGCAGAACATGAAAGAAAGACAGCAAATAAAGGCACAGAAAAATATACAAAAAAGTTGAAAAGGAAAGGATGACAATATATAAACTAGGGAGTAAATACAAACTCCCAAAGGGAGTACATACAAACCTGCAAGGGGATCATACCAGTTTAAATCCATTTATGACAAGCGACTAAGAAAAAACAGATTTTCCAGCAACAAGAAAACATAAGAACAACAAAACACTGATAAAAGGAACAATAAATCAAGAAGATATAACAATCAACATCTCATACATATCCAACAAACATTCAAAATATAAAACCAATAACTGCATCATGCAGACAAACGTAACTAAAACTGCAACTGGGGACTTGGGTACCATTTTTTTAGCCCATCTGCTGTTAATATAAGTGGAGGAAAATAAGCAAAGATACGGAAGATTCGAATAACATGATTATGAATCTTCAAAGTAACATTCACGAATTTTAAAAATACTCATTTTAGAGCACAAATGGAATATCTCCCCAAATGAACCACAAAGAATCCTTGTCAGTTAGACTATACTTTCTGACCACAATGTAATAGAATTGCAAATCATTGACAAAGAGTACTCCCGAAAATTCAGCAAAATATAATACTGAATACACCTTGACTTATAGAGAAAGTAATACAGGAAGTTATGAACTGAATGTAAATAAAGATTTTATTTCAAAAATTTGATGAAGTTGCTTAGTATACCCAACAGATTGGTGAAAACAATAATACCAAAAGTTTTTGGTGAGGATATGAAGAACTTGGAAATACTCTTGTATTATTGCAGGGTGTGCAGACTGGAGCAGTAATTCTGCCCAGCAATCTTGAAACGCTTAGTGAAAATATGCATGTGTATACCCTAGAACCCAGTAATCCCAGTCTTGGGTACACTACCTGCAAAGCTTGTTCACAGGTCCACACAGAGAACACCCACACAGAACTCAGTCTCAAAGAAACACTTCAGGAATGGCTGGGTAAGAACATCTGAAAATCAAGACCTGCATAAAAGCAGGAAGAATACCGGTAAAAATCATCAAGGTCAACTTTTTCACACTCTAAACACTAACCAAAGGCTTGCAGCAATCAAATGAGCATTTATTCAAGAGAAGTGTCTGGATCTTGGTAAGAAGAGTGAGCTTTGTGTTTTTTTAATTTACACTATTGCTAGTCTCATCTCTCTAGCTCCTCAGTAGCCTTGAAAACCAACAGCCACACAACTATAGTAGGTGTGAAAGCAAGTAACCAAGTAGCCATCGACAGGAAGAACGGGTTTGGAGTTCCTCCAAAAGCACCATCTCCAAAGAATTGTCACTGTTTGATCTGTCCACAAACTCTCTGAAAGCCTGTCTTCATTTGACCTGATGCAGAGTTCCTTCTGTGTGACAGCC
Source organism: Tapirus indicus (assembly GCA_031878705.1). Lineage (NCBI taxonomy): Eukaryota > Metazoa > Chordata > Mammalia > Perissodactyla > Tapiridae > Tapirus > Tapirus indicus. Next base: position 1,000,476 of record CM062923.1, on the reverse strand, counting down.
CCATCCCCAGGGTGTTTGTCAAAAACAATCAGTGGTCACCATGTAGCATCACAGTTGTCTCAGGTGACAATACCAACTGGGATTAAAAAGAAACTGATGAGAAAACTTGAAAGGAAATACTAGTGAAAGTAATGTCCATAGGGAGTTGTGAAAATTTCCAATATGTTCCTGAGACTGTAGAAGGCAGTGTGCACACCTAGAGCTGAGCACATGCCCAGGAAAGACAAGAGAAGGCCCTAAGCTCTCACCTCTATCTGACTTTGAAGCTCCCCTCAAGCAGAAAGCGAAGGCTAAGGAGGACTGTCAGCTCCTTCCCAGCATGGCAGCTGTGCCCAACACATACAGACGCCTCAGCCAAGCCGGGGATTTATACAGATATCTATGGAAATTATGCGATCATTAGCTGCTGCTAAACGAACTGAGTAGGGACTTCAGTGCCACACACCACAGTGATGCAGATATTACAGAATTACTTCAGGAAATCCAGTACACAAAGAGCAGCAACCAACAAACAGCAACAACACATACTCCGTGGAGGGGGAGAAATATGATTATCCAGTATTGCTACATTATATTATTTTAAATGTCTAGTTTTCAGCAACAACAAAAAATATATGAGACATGCAAAGGCATAAGGGAACATGCCCATACACAGGATAAAAAACCAATCAATAAAATCTGTCTCTGAGGAAGACCAGATGTTGGACTTACTGATTTAAATCAGCTATGATAAATATATTCAAAGAGCTAAAGGAAAACATGTCCAAGGCATTAAAGGAAAATATGAGAATGATGCCTTACCAAATGGAGAATTTTAATAAAGAGACAGAAATTATTTTTAAAAAGAACCAAACAGAAATTCTAGAGTTGACAATAACAGTAAATGAAATGAGAAATTCATTAGAGGAAAAAAATGGCAGAGCAGAACTGGCAGAAAAAAGAATCAGCAAACTTCAAGATAGATCAACTAAGACCATCCAGTTTGAGGAACAGAAACAAAAATAAAAGAAGAAAAATAAAAGACACTTCAAAAAACTGGGGCACCGCCAAGCCTACCAATATACACATGATGACAGTTGGGAGAGACAGGAGCAGAGAGAATATTTGAAGAAATAATGGTAAAAATTTCCCAAATTTAACAGAAGATACATTACTCTCCATATTAAGAAGCTCAATAAACTCCAAGTAGGTAAAACTCAAAAAGATCCACAGCTAAACACACCATAATCCAAATGATGAAAGACAAAGACAAAGAGGCAATCTTGAAATCAGCAAGAAATATGTGACCCATCAGGCATTAAGAATCCTCAAAAAGATTTACCATGAATTTCTTATCAGAAACCTTATAAGCTAGAAGGCAAAAAAAAAAAAAAAAAAAGACAAACCTGTCGCTACAATAACCAAGATATAAAGACAGAAGTCTCAAAAGGACTGCAAGTGAATACTGTGGACAAATGTATGCTCCAAAATTTCACAACCTAGATAAACGGGAAAATTCCTAGAAAGGCATAAACTACTGAAACTGACTCAAGAAGATACACAATGTGTTTACAGACTTAAAACCAGTGCAGAGATTAAATCAGTAATCAAAAACTTCCTGCAAAGAAGAGCCCAGGACCAGACGGTTTCATTAGTGAATTCTATCAAACACTTAAAGAATCATTAATATGAATACTTCACACACTCTTCCAGAAAATAGAAGAGTAGGAAATATTTCCCAGTCCATTCAATCAAAACTAGACAGACATCATGCAAAAAGAAAACCAGAGTAATATCTCTTATTTATATAGAAACAAAAATCCTCAACAAAATACTAGCAAGCCAAATTCAGCAACCTAGAAAGAATTATACAACATGACCAAGTGGGATTTATGCCAGGAATGCAAGGTTGGTTCAACATATGAAAATCAATCAATGTAATACATCCTATTAATTTAAAAAAGGGCAAAAAACACATGATTAACCCAACCGATTCAGAAAAACATTTGACAAAATCCAACACCTTTTCATGGAAAAAAAACCACTCAACAAATTAAGACTACAAGGCAACTTCCTCAACCTGTTCAGGGCATTTATGAAAAACCCACAGCTAATACCATACTTAATGGTGAAAACTGAACGTTTTCCTGCTAAAATCAGGAATAGGACAGGGTGTCTGCTCTCAGCCCTTCTATTTAACAACACTTGCAACATCCTAGTTAAAGCAATTAGGCACAGGGAGATTATCATACTGTCCTATAAGGGAACTTGAAAAATTATATTCATTACAACAGCATTGTCTATGGTATTAAGATTGAAGGCAATCTCCCCAGGCCGTGAGAGCACTGTTAAGTAAAAATTATACTATGCAAAACAGTGTAGAAATCAAAAACCATGAACTACATATACTAACAGCCCACTGATAGAATTTAAAAACAGTGCTGAGTGAAAAATGGGAGAAACTGTATGAGGCTGTAGGACAAATCCATTGATGCTAATTAAAAATAAAGATGCATAGTATGGAATGCATTATGCCTCCATTATTAGAAGGAAACTACCATCAAAGTAGACCAGTCAGACACTCTAAATAGTGTTCTCCAGGATGGGAGGGAACAGGCGTGTGGAACGAGAAGAGAGGGGCATGAACAGATAACATGAGAGCAGGAGCCCGGACCGGTGAGGGTGGTGATCCTCCAGCAGAGGAGCAGGAGAGCACGACCCTTTGCCCTTGGAGTCAGAGGTACAAACAGAAACGAGGATCTTCCAAAGTCAGGTGACCAACCTTCAATTTGCTATCTAAAGTACACCTTCAAAATGCATCAAATTTCACACAGTTTCAAACAACAGTGGAGCCTGCAGACTCATCACTTTAGGATCTCTCTCAAGAAACACTTTGTATAGATTCTGCCATACAAGACTCTAAAAGGAGTATTTCTTGGAATTTCTGACTTAAGAACTTGTGTAAAATAACTAAAGACCAACCACTTTTTAAAAGAATAATCTTTATAACATGTTAGTATTTCGAGTTTGGCAATTCTAGCTTAAAAATATCCATAAAAATGTAAATAGGTAATTAGGAACCAATATTAATAGTCATTAATGCACATGACTCATCTGTGACAGAACTACATATCTTTCCCCACATAAACAGTCAACAGAAAAAACGGAAATCCTGATGTGCATACTTTCATGGTACTTTCATTAAAGTCCCAGTGGGTATCTATACTGTAATATGCTGCCAACACATTGTTTTTACTTTTTATTTTGAAATAATTATATTTACAGGATGTTGAAAACAGAGTGCAGAGAGGTGCTGCATACCCTGACCAGGTCCCCCAGTGATTACATCTTTCATAACTCAGGTATGGTATCAACTCCAGGAAGAGGTTAAGGTGTGTGGCTAGTTGTGTGTCATTCTGTCACATGCACACATTCCTGTAACCATCGCTGCAATCAAGAGATGGACCTTCTTGTCATTCATTTATCTGCCATCCATACATCCTCTTGGGTGAACTGTCTCCTCATGTCATTTGCCTATTGTAATTGGATTGTTGGGTTTTTTTTGTTGTTGTTGTTTGACCAACACAACGTTTGAAATTAAGTTTGTGGGGCCCAGTGAGTCTTGGGACTCACACAATTTTCTCTGAAATCATTCTTTCTAAGCATGTTGTGTCTCAACTATAAGCACTTGGGAAAGTGACATGCTTTTCAAGAAGTTTACAGCATAATAAAGAAAATAATACAGTAAAATGCAAATAAATGAAATTTTAGAAAGTAGAAAGTGGTAAGCACACAGAGAAGTACAAATCATTTACCTTCAAAGGACAAAAGGAGACGCTACTTCTGGCAGGGTGGGCAAGCATTCTAAGGCACCCGAAAGTCCCTTAGGATTCAGATGGAAGAAACAAAGGAAATTGGATTCCAGGAAGAGACTGTTGGGGGTGAGCCATGGAGCAACTCTTCTCTTCACAAGAAGAGAACCCTGGAAATGGTGTGTGAGTGTGTGATTTGGAAGGTTAGGTGGTGTCTGACTGTGAAATAACTGTACTTACAGGTCTGTGTTTCGTTCATTTGTCAGTTACTCGGCAGCCAGTGAAGGTTAATGACAGACAGCAACAAGATCGGGGGCGGCTTTAGAAAGATCACTCTTCCTAGCAATTCCCGGTGTGCACAGTGAGGAGAGGCGTCTGGGTATCAGCCACCAGGGAATGAGAAACAGCCTCGCAGGTGCTGGAGTGAAGGGCAGGGGGAGGGAGGAGTGCGTGTGACAGGAAACGAGACCCTCAGTGAAGGCGGGAGTTCACACTCTCTCTCATGTACACACGCTCTCACAAACTAAAATGCCAGACACAATGTCAGCTGACCAAGGCAGGACTGGTAGTTTAGTGGAAATTTCTACAATGACTGCTTCTACTTATGGGTTTCTTTTAAAAAGAAGAACCCAAGCATAACCACGTGCTATTAGACATGATTGACAGCCTCAATGATGCGATAAACCCAACCCGCACACGGGGCACTGATTTGGACGAGTCGTGTCCTGTCTGGTCAGGTTCAGATATCACAATTCTGAGACCCTGGCAGTGTGTATCCGGAGCCCCTCCCCTGCAAAAAACTCAGTCAAGGTTGTCTTGGATACTTGCCCCCTCAGTCACCTGGAAACTCTTCTGTAACTCCAGTTAGCCTCTTTTAATCACACACCAATTTTTAACCGAACTACAAAAGATCAACATAAAATGATCTCAGTAGACGGCGGTTTCTGATTTGTGCTTTGGGGAAATAAAGTGAAGCTGAGATGATCCATAAGACCCTTGAATGTGGTGATGGTCACATCTGATCTGCCTGCTCCAGGGATCCCTGAGCCCCTCCTGCCGATGCCCAGGGACCCCAGCGCCTGGAAGCTCGGTGAGGTAAACGTGAGGACCGGAAGACAGTGCTCCTTCACCTGGAGGGAGGCCACTGCCCAATGACAGCAACGCTTGCTTCACATTCACCAAGAGGTGGTGATGGGAGTCTTTGCCCTTAGAGAGGAAAGTGCAGACCACATTATTGGAAACTTTAGGCTCTAGCAACCTGCAATCATTCTTTTATCAAGTAGATATAAATTCATTTCAAAAGCCCATAATGCAGCAAAATGCACACCAACAGGATAGGATAACATGCATGTCTCTTAGCAGCTGAGGAATAGGGGAATCCCTTGGTTTCGTGGAAATGTAATTCATATTTCAAAAAGAAGGAGAACACTTAGAGACGGAGGTGCAGAGGTGATGATATTGAGGAACTTGGTTGGGGTTCCAACATCCCAAAAGTGTCGTGAGAATGAGAGGTCTCTCAGTAAAAAGAGAGGAAGAACCAAAGATACAAAGGAACCTTGGAAACGCCTGAACTTTGTAGAGAAGAGGAAGCTGAGGTGTCTAGATGTCTAAGTGACCGACACCAGGTCACATATCTAGATGGAAATGAACAGGTGTGAGGGACAGAGGCTCTCAACAAGGTCCAGAATCACCGCTGAGCATTTTTGAAGGTTACAGATGCCCATCCAGCTCTGCCTTATCAGATATGTGGGGTCAGTTCCTACCTGAATGTTTTTAAAAGTTCCACAACTACTTCTGATGTGCAGCCAGAGCTTGGGGTCTCTGCACCAGGCTCCACTGTAGGCATCTGGAATCATCAGGGCACAAAACTGACAAAGACCGCTGTCCTGCCAAGAGGGACAGCAAGAAGTAATAAACGTAATAAAGTGCTTTGGTTTTTGTATGCTAGGAGCTAATGAGACCATGGGAGCCCACGAGGAGCAGAGTGGGCAGGAGAAGCGAGGACGGGGTGTTCCCAGCGTCACACATGGTGGGAAGGGCAGGGTTTTTGAGGAGTGGGCAGAGGTATTGTAAAAGAACAGGCTGGCTGCTGTGTAGAGAGCAAACCAAGGGGGTCAAGGGCAGGAGGGGGGCAATGATAATAGGAGGTCAAGGGCAGGAGGGGCTACTGCCTTCACACGGTGACAGAAGATGGGCTGAGACCATTTAAGGTGGACGACATGGGTGGAATCTGGATATTTTCAAAACACAGAGACAGCAGCATTTCCTGATGGGCTGGGTGTTGTGGACTGTTCGGGCACTCGGCTATACCAGAAGGAAAAGGAGACAGGTGCGTGTGAGTGCAGGGCTGTCGAAAAGGTAATGCCCAGAAAAACACGAAGGGTGGTCTGTGAATATTCCTTCAGAAGAACACAGCTCCTAAAATAGAGTCTCCCTTGCTTACTTTCCTGGCAGCCTTGTTTATTTGTATTTTTGGACATTGGCAAATGCTAACTGACAATTCCCTAACCCAACTGTCAGAGGGGCAAGTCCTGTACAGTGACCCTTAACGCCTTCTTTGTGCATCGAACAGCAGATTCTGAATTAATGCCAAAGAGTGCCTCAGATCTGGAAAGAGGAGAACTACTTCCACGTCCCACACTTTATTCTTGACTCAAGTTTAGCCTGGAGAGGACGCCACTGGAGGGTCTGGTTAATAATCCTGAACTAGCACGAAACAACGCTGGAGTGGTTTTCAATTAAAAGCTACGTGTCTGCATCTGGTGTCTGAACACTGGAAAGAACTTCTAAAAATTAATTGTCCAGTAGTGACCAATAGCTGTTTGCTCTTCCAGACACTGATTAACAAGTCATATTGAAATTATTTATTACTTTTGGACTGGCTTTAAAAGGTACTTTTTAATTCTATAAAAATGTAGCAAAACAAAATAAAACAAATTTGTTTGTTGAGCTGACTTGGAAGTCGGAACTTCTGGGTTTCAGACCTAGTCTAGCCAATGAATTATCTTTCGGGCCCCAAACTTTCCAATCTCTCAAATGTGGTTGATAAGTCCCAGGGTCTCATGAATGAATGCATGCATGAATGAATGATACTGCCCAGGGAAAGCAGACTAATGGCCCCCAAAGACGTCTATTTTCTAACCCTGGTGCCTGCGAATGTCACCTGACACAGTGAAGGGGACTTTGCAGATGTGATTAAGGCTTCAGAGATGCACAGATTATCCTGGACTATCCACTGGGCCTGACATAATCACAAGGATCTTTATAAATCAAAGAGGGAGGAGGAGGGTGGGAGTCAGAGAGATGGGGAAATGCTACACTGCTGGCTTCCAAGATGGAGGAAGGGACCATGAGGCGAGGAACACAGGTGCCTCGAGAAGCTGGAAAAGGTCAGGAAACAAACAGGTTCTCCCCTGAGCCTCCAGGAAGAACCAGCCCTACCAACACCTGGATCTTAGCTCTGTGAGACCCATCTTGGACTTCTGCCCTCCAGAGCTGTAAAATATTCGATTTGTGTTGCTTTAAGCCACGGATTCCACAGCCATCTTTCACAGCAGCCATAGGAAGCTGTGCACTGTGCCACCCCTGCCACAGGAATTCCAGCACCCTCTCCAGTCCACCCCACCTGGACCCAGTCACTACATTTCAACCCATAACAGCGACATAAGAATCCAGTCACTGCAGCGGCCTTATAACTCCACTGACCCCGCGACTCTATGTAACTTTCCTCACACTTGCATACACTTGTGAGTGCATTTCCTTCCATCTGGTTACAGAAGGAGGGGTGAGGGAGCAGAGCTGCAGCCACACCTGAAGCACCCGGACGTGAGCAAGGAACAAACAGCTCTCCTTGGAAACTGAGAATACTCTGAATACTCCTGTCCTTGCAACATAATTTACCTAAAGCTGACTGAAGACCCCTGCTGTGGATGTCCTTGCAGGTGGGACAGTCACTGGGCCCGGGATGGTCAATCTCAGAGATTGTCCTGTGAGGCTGACCCTCAGGCTCTGAGTGGGCCACAAGAGCAGGGAATTGACTCGGCCCACAGAGCAAGAATGTTCAGATTTATGATACCACAAACATTCTTCTCATAGCAACAATCTACTACCCATCTTAAGCATAAAATTATATCATTATACTTTAACAAGATGTTTCATGTAACAAAAACAGTTAAAGCTTTTTAATCTCTGCCGTCCAAAACAAAGACTCAACACCATCTATCTGTACATTCTGACCACAGAGAATTGCTTTAAAAATAGATTTCCCACCATCCAGCCTCAAATCCAGCATGCCTAGACTAGTCAACCCAATTGTCTGGACACTAACCTCACACCACTATACAAATGGAGTAAAACATTCCGGGAGCTATATTTGTCCACTACTACCATGAGGAGAAGACGCCACATGAGCCAAGTTACTGTCCAGGCCAGCCTCTGAGACGTCCATCAAATTCCTTCAGGTCAACCAGGATAAACAACGTGGCCCAGCCCACTTCCCACCTTCTCCAAACAGTCCAGGGGCCAAAATTAAATAAAACCTCTTAGGTCCTTACCAGTCCTGGCTTAAATATAAAGTCAAACAGGATTCGTTTCAACCCATAACAAAGTAAAGAATCCTCTTTCTTCATTCCTGTCACTTTTGGAGCTCACACGCTGTATCTGCTGGATGACCCGTCTGCTCACCCCACGCCCTCCTGGACACCATGCCCCTGGTCTCATCCTTGGGCTCCTCCTCTTTCTCCTGTTTCTTCTCTTTCTGAAGTAAATCTGAACCCCTCATATGGCAGTCCTTACCCCTTGTGTCTCAAGGTCTATAGGTTTATTTCCACCACCAAGGAACTGTTAACCCCAAAGACTCAGCCAGCCAAGGAGACTCTCCCCAAAGATAGGCAAGTGAAAGCCAGTGGGAGAATGCTGGTTCTCTTTCTTGGCCTGTGGTTTGGAGAAGTTATATGTTGTTCTCACACATCGAGAATATCACCTATCACACAGGCACGCATCATGTACTAATTTAAATACATGCTCTAGCACGTCCCATGTACCAGGCACATGATCAGATACACACAACCAAAAAGATCCAGGGGGACATGCCCTTCTTCCTTTGTTCTGTTATTTAGTTGGACCCTCGGTCGTGGAAGAATGCACCGTGATGATTAAATCAGATCATGTTTAGGTGAGTCCCTTTCGTCCCTGACTGAGGGTTCTGTGACACTCATGTGTATTTCCCTTGAGCCAGTGGGGACCTCAGATACATCTACAGTGTACCAGAATTACTGCTTGAAAAACACTTTCTGTCAACTCCCTACTTGCATTGACTCAACACTGTTTAACTGATATTTTCCCACTGAACAGGCTGGCTGCTTCAGCACTCTGCAAACAAAGTCCGTCTGTTCATCTGCAAAGTCAGAACTGAGAAAGGAAATAAAACGTGTCCTTTTCTCACTTAAATGAAAGAAATAACATTTCCCTAATGAATGTCATTACAATTCCTGGCGTGAGGAGCTGACGTGAGGAGCTGATAATCTAAGCTAACACAATATCACAAAAACACCCTCTTTCTTTTGGAGGCAATGTTATATTTAAGAACCTTTTCCATATTTAGAAGCAAGTACTTGACACTGAATTTCTATACGGTTTCTTTAATATCTTTGGGAAAATTTACACGTCAAAATTCAGCTAATTTTCAAGTCTAATTTTATCATACTTCTCACAGCCTGTATTTGAAAACTGCATGTTACACATTTTTTCCCCTTAAGTTTCAATAAACTTCAAATAGTTCAGTACACCCACTGTGGTGCTAACCACAAGTACTTCATTCCATCGTGTTACATTAAAAAATAACATTCCATACCCCAGTGTATTCAATGTGACTCTCACAGTCTTGCAAGTTTCTTTCATATAATAATACCATGTTCTTACTAGAGAACTCCTTCTTAACAAAAATTATAGGCACAAACCGAATGTAAGATATGAAATGAACTCAGCTTTTTTTCTCCACAGGGGAAGGGGCCAAAACTATTTCATTACGGTAGCCAATTTTTAATACTGAAATCATCCCTATATAAATGCAGGGGAGACGGGATTTGAATGTCCCCGAAGTCCCTATGTTCTAGAAATGGTTGTCCAAACCATCCCAACATCCTGAAAGGCTGTTTGTGTGATATAAATAAAACTCCTGCACATTGATTATGCACACAGTATAAAATGAAAAATTCATATAGTCAAAATTTAAAAGAATTTACTAATTATGGATGAATATAAGTCAGCAAATCATCATAATTTTGAATTATAAAAATGGTCTTTGCCTTATTCTTTTAGTATTAAAAACAGTGATTTAGTAGAATTCCAAAGATAGCAACCTTTGGTCTTTTTTTTTGATTACAGACAAATAGCTGCCCAATGAAATCAGTCTAAACAGAAAGTTTTGGAATCACTTCACTGCACTTAAGTATCTTCAGCAGTTAGAAAGTCATGATAATAAATTAATCAAATGGTTGCTCAATTAATCATCTAGAGATAACACTGGAATGAAATTTTAATTTGTTAATTGTACACTAAATATAATAACCAATTCAGAAATGTGTAGTTTGATTTGGTAGCACGGATGAGACTTTTCATATGTGAGACCATATTTGGCAGAGAACACTGCTTGACAGCAAAATGGCAGTCACATGGGGGAAGCTCCTTTAGAGATTCCCTGGAAGGCAGACTGATTTCCATCATCTCTGTGGTCTGTGCTCCCACACGCCGGCCTCACCCAGAGCAGATGTGCCCTGCGGTCTAACTGACCTGAAGTGAATTAGCCATCAGACTCCTCAGTTGATACTTTTACATAATGCCAATTATGATCAAGGCGGTGTTTGGTCAATATGTAATTAAATGAGAGTATCATAGCAATGCTACTATAGATAAAGGAAAAATACTTTGCACAATTAAGTTAGAGCATTAATTTCAGGTTCCCATTGAAATCTGCAGCTTTTAAATTCAAATTGCTAGACATTTTTCAGAAAATCATAGAGGTCGACAAGGAGAGCAGGTAAAATTACCTGCAGCCCATACCTGAGGCATACTAGGGGACAGACAATACTGTAAACATACATCTGCATGGAAAGGTGAAAATACATGTTCAACCAGAAGCACAGCCCTGCATCCTCACCTGAGAAGTCATTTATCAATGATCTGACTCATAAATATATAAACACGTGAAAAAACCCTTCACTGGTGAGCCTCTGAAGCAATCTCATAAATTATTCTACTACGTGCAAAACAGTCCTACCCCAGGGAGAGAAATGGGCATCACCTAACAAGTCATTGTATTTATTATTTGGCCCTGCAGTACCTCTTCTAAGATTCCAACTTCAAGCTACCCTCACAGAGAACAAGCAACCATGCACAGAGATATCAATTACAGCACTATTCCTGTTTGCAGAGGCCTGGGAGGAATACAAATGTCCACTAGTAGGGGACTAGTTGAACACGTACCATGGTACATGCATGCAATGGATACCATGCGGCCATAAGTATAAATGAGGGAGATATCAATGTATTAATATGGAATCAATTTCAAGATACATCAGGTACAGGACCACGTACACAGTAGGATAATTGTGCATCAAAAGAAGAGGATATTATATACAGGAGAGGAAGAAAATAAATATTTACTTTTTTTCAAAAATAAACATCATAAGTATAAATCAGAAAATGATTGAAATGATTATCAGCAGATGCAGGAATTGTCAGGGTGAGAGATGAGGGACTGAAGGGAGAATTCTCCGAGTAACCTTGTCGTGTAGCTTTAATTTTGTTCATTGTAAATGTTTACATATTCAAAAATGAAATTAGGTCAAAAGAAAAACATTGAAACCCTAATATCGGAAACATTTACATACTCAAGCCAATTGTACGGTAAGTTGATGACAAAACTACAGAGAAAATAACCACAAAAAATTTTGAACATAGTACTGATCTATACATTCATAATTATATTCTAAAGACCAAATATAAGCAATAAATACATCTTCAATCAATAATTTTAGTGCTGATATTTTGATATTTTAATTTTAAATATTTACTGTACCCACACGTTTAATAAGGAAGGAAGGATGATAGGGTTATCAGGATTCAAGATTTTCACTGAAGAAATAAAAGACAGAAAATGAAAAGCAAGTCTAGGCAAAAACAAAAAAAGTGAAATTTAAGTAAACAATATTAATACAAAGTCATGACAATTTAAAAATATGTTTTCTTGCTCTGTCCAGCACATGGTCTTAGAAGATTTTGTTTCTAAACACTCAATTAAAAATAACAACAGAGCAACTCCAACTCCTTGGAATGGGAGATAGCATTTCTGGATTTAGCAAGGAAGTTGAAGGGTGAGCCTGGGGTCCCTTTCATTGTCGGAACAGAGGGAGCTTCCAAACCAAAGACTAAAGGGTGCTTGTTCACAAGACGTAGAAACCAGCTTGCAAAACCTCCTGACCAATGACGTTTGGGAAAATCTCATCATCAAAGGTAAGAGTGACTGGAATTACTTGCTACACACTGAATAAACATGCGACAGTGTGAGTATAATGATACTCAAAAAATTAGAGAGAAGGGAGACTGAGAGGCAGAGAGACAAGGACATCTTGATTGCCACCATCGGAAGGGACGAGAACACCACTCCTTCCTGCGAAAACCGGTGGTTCAAGAGACAGAATTGGCATTGGCTTTGCCTTTTTAAGAGGAACTGTAGTACATCTCCAGTTGAGGAGGGAAAGCCATTCTTTACAGAAGGCCATTAATAAATGGAATAGAAAATCACCATTTTGCCAGATTCAATGAATTAATTGAGTCAGAAGGATCGTCAATAAATGCTAAACACATTAGGTGAAAAATTGCTGGTAAACAGTATACTCTCATGGTGCCAACCACTTATTATTCACACACAAAAAATACTGTTAAAAATAAAGAAATCTGTGAGTTACTCCCTTAACCAAGTGAGAAACTTAGATCACGAGTAATGGAGCCGCCTGATGTGACGGACAGGCTGACATGATTGTGGTTGACATTCAGGACATATGCAAATGACTTTTAAATAGTTCAGTGAAAACAAAGCAAAACAACACTCACACCTAGATGAAGAAAATATATATAAACATTAATTATGGAATCTGGGTGATGAGTATACGGGCATTTACTGGGATATATTTTTAACTTCTCTGTGTTTTAGAAAATACTCATTATTTCAAATTTGGAGAAGAACTGCAGGAATCAATACTGAGATTTAGCATAATCAGACCCCATCTGGACAGTGTGGACGATGAATGATTTTGTGGATAGCACTCTTGTGAAAATAAGTCACTCTAGGTGCGCTGGCCTCCCAGGTACACCACTCTGAAGCTCTGCTGCTGTTCAGCTGCTTTAGTTTGTTCCCTCTGCCATCTGGCCGATCCAGGGTGCGGGTGTAGGAGAAAAGGCACAGACAGGAAGAGCCAGGCCAAACCCCAGACCTGCCAGTTGCTGACTGTGCCTTGAAGATTGGCTCTGCCACCCGCCAACCTCGCCAAGTCAGGAAGCAGGGCATCATCCTCACCTCCTCTTCCCACATTTCCTTGCAATCAGCAGGTCCCGAGCAGCTTCTTACCCAGTTGTTTCTCCCATCTTTCCACTTTTTTCCAACATCCATGGCTACATCCCCAACTCAAAGCATCATCCCTCACCTAATTGCTCTAATCAACACCTAATCCATAGCTCAGGTTCCAGTATCAGAACTACTATAACTACCTTTCTCATTCAGTGGTGCTACTGCATTTAAATCTGTTGACAGCGATAGTCCTAGTTCATTCATTTTAACAGCTATATAGCATTTCATTGCGTGAAATTCACACAATGTGCACGACACCTATGGTGTAAGACTTGAGCTGTTTCTATTAAACTCTGATATTCATAAACAAGCACTGTCTGGTACACTGGCTGTTAGCAATGTTTCTATTAGAATGACGTGATCATAGACAGGGTGACATGTATCCTTGTTGAAAGTTAAAGATACTTCGAGTATACCCACCTAGAAATGCAATTGCTGATCCCAGGCACGTGTACTTTCAATTCTTCTAGCCAAATTATTCCTTCCAACAGTTTTAAGTACTTATAGAGTCCATGTGAGTTTCTGGCAATCCACGAACTAGACAACATTTTGGATTAACACAATTTTATTTTTCAATCTCATAGCTGTGAAATAATATCTCCTTGATGGAAATTTACATTCCCCTGATCACTAGTGAGTCTAGGCATCATTCACGTTTATTGATCTTAACAATTTTCACCTGTTTAATTGCCTGTTTATACCATTGGGCTTTTTTTGGTGTTTCCTTATTTTTAATTCTTTATATAATATAGAAATAAATTCTTTGTAAGTTATATTAATTGAAAACATATTTTTCTAGTCTGTGCTCTAACAGTCAACCTGAGGTATGATGTGCTTTTTGACAGAAACCAAATCTATACATATGCATACATTTTCATTGAAATGTGGTCAAATTTTCAATCTGATTCTTTAGTTTCCATTTTTCAATCTGATCTAAAAATCTATTCCACTGAGCCTTTATATAACTATAATCCTTAGTTTTCTTCTGAAAATTTTTTAGAAATTTTGAGTGTGATGGAGATGTAACGTCTCAAATTGTGCATACAGAAAACCAATTATTTGGGCATAATCCACTGCACAACAACGCGCAGAGCTAACGCCCACTGAGCGCATGTGGCTGGCTCTGTTCTCGGTGTTTCTCCTCGGCCCCTTGTCTTGATGAGCAAGAAGCCATAACCTAGACTCCCATCACCTCCCTCTGTCACCACCACCTCTGATCTGTTGCCACTGCCTGCGTATGTCATCTCCTACATGTCTCTTGATTCCACTTACTTCTTGGCAGCTGAATGGCCACCGCCCTGGTCCAGCTGCCCACATCTCTGGCCTGCAGGAGTCTGTGGAGCCGGCTGCCTGGTCCCTCTGCATCTAGCTGAGTCTTCTCTCATCTCTCCTCCACACACAACCAAACGGTTTTAAAATGCAAACCTGATCCCTTCCTGCCTCCACCCCCACAGGGTAAACCTTCCAGAGCTTTCCTTTCTTCTCAGGCTCCAGGCTTCATGGCCACATGCAGCCTCCTCTGTCCTCTGCTGCCTTCTCCCCCTGCTCCCCCAGCCTCTGGCTTCCTTTGTTCCTCATGCCCCCCCCCCCCGGCCCTGGCCCCCACAGGCCTCTGGCCACGCGCCTCTCCCCTCTGCACTTCATCTGCTCTACTCCTCCTTCAACCCCGTCGCAGGCATCAGTAGCTCAAGGGCTCCTCCCTGATGCTGGTCAGAGGGAATCCGTGTCCTTAAATTCTTGTAAACCACCTTCCTGACCACTTAGGCACCTTTCTCAGTTTTCAGTTAAGATTTTTAGTGTGACTAATCATCACGCCTGCCTGTTTCAGTGCTCCCAGCCCCCACACCCAACCAGAAGCTCCCTGGGAGCAGAGACCACGTCAGGCTCGCTCACGGCTGGCTCAGCACAGCACCAGGGGCCGGCACACATCCCTTTTGCACAGAGATTGAGTGAACCTATAAAGTATGAACAGAAACTAACAACGCACTTCAAAATTTAGTTTTATGGATCTAATGAAATGACATTCCATGTAAAGTCCCTGGCACACAGGTTTCCATAAATGACACTGCCATATTGTTCTTATTCTTATTGCTACGACTGTTATTGCTGCTACCTCTTGTACTGTTATAGCTGTTGTTTTTACTGATTTTCAAGAAAAGAGAGCAATGCTATTATTGATAGCAATAAAAATTTGCTCATGATTTAGAGATTGCTTGATTTAGAGGGAGATCCAGAAATCTTAATATTTGGTATTCACCTGGGGAGAAAGCTTCTAAAATCAATGCTTGAAATATACCATCTTTTTCTCTATTCAGTTTCTTAGAAAATACAAAGTATATATGAAAAAAAAATGCATGCCTACATACATAATGTACTTCAAAACTATTTCTAATGAATGTTACATGGAGTTTAGATAATAGCTGCCCACAACAATTAATGTCTATAGATAAATAACTAAAATGTGATTTCTTTTTTTAAAACTTGTCTTCAGTTGATAAGAAGCATATATCTCCTCCTTAATTGATGAAAGTTAAAAGTGAAAATGACAATTAATGCTTAATATCAGATTTCAGGACTACATATGAAATTTAAAGTTATGTCTAGAGAAAAAACACCCCTGTGATTATGTTAACATATAGAAAAGTAAACTATATGAAACTTTCCTCGAACTCTGAAATAGCAACATTACAATAGCATTTTTCATTCGCTTTGTACAAACGTGGCTACCAGATAATAATAGAACTGAAATGCAAATACAGTACGATTAGAAATCTGAGTCACAGCTCAATCATCAAAGACAATTTATGACACTCACCTCCATATTGCATCTAACAAATTACATGTATTTTAATGGTATAATCAGGTTTCAAATTTAGAGTTTTTTTAGAACAAGTTAAAGGAGGATGGCACATCATGGTCATCTACTAAAATGCATGTCTTTAATTGTGTTGACTATTTCACCAAAGCTTACTTTGTATAACCAAAAATTAGCTCTGCCAGCTGAGAAGATTCTGGGGCCAGCAACTCACAAGACAAAGTTCGTTTCAAGCTTTGTGGGTCCCCCTGAGCTTCAAGCCTGGCTGAGCGCACCCCCCTCGTCTGTGCATCTGTAGGGTCTGTTGCACCTCCTTGTTACAAACTGTATCATGAAAAGTCTTCCTGAGACTGCAGGCATGAATAGGTCTCCCATACAACAAACTGAAAGAAAGTCTATCCCCGCCCTGGAAGGGACCTGACGAGGCTCAGTACTGAGGTGGAACATTTTCACTAACACGTTTCCATCTTGCTGTAATGTTAACTCAGTTCTGCTTCTCCATTTTCTGTCCAGAGTAGAAGGGCCTGGCATCCTGGACACAATACCTTCTTATTCAGCTTTCTAGTTGAAGCCCTTCAGGTCCAGCCCGTGGGTCAGCCCTTCCCTGGTGCCCTGAGTCCTACGATCACTGTGGTGAGCAAAGCCCTATTATTTCCCATCCTGGTCAGCAGGTGCAGGGACACAAAGATGAGGAGTCATGGGCGTGACAAGTGCTGTGGATCTGGACTGGTTTTAAAACAGCTTTCTACCAACCCTTTCTTCCTAGACATGTACCTTGCAGAAAAGAAGTGTGACTGTTCACTCTTCCAGTACAAGGCGGGTCTGTTTCTTGCAATGGATGCAAGGCATTTAATTATTCTGTGCATTCCCTTGGACTCACTCCAAATTCTCTAATCATGATTTGGCTCTGATGCCCACAGACAAAATGCTCAGATAAATGCCTGATTTCGAGCAGAGGGTCAGATTCATCGGCAATCCTACACACCAGGTTTATAAATGCATATTGTCACGTTACGCCTGAGTCATGTCTCCATTCTCCCTTTCTTTACAATAACCAGAATTCTACACTTGTGGTTCAAGTTCAGCCCTGAATACTTATGGCTTATTCATGTTACTCTATTCCTTCAGTACACACAGATAGGTTGATTTTTTTTTCCAAGTTTCCACTCACCATCTTTGCTTTGGCAGCCTGAATTTCTGGGTCCCATCTTGATGGTGCATATCACACCACGTGTTGACTTACTCAATGGGCATCTCATTGCGTATTATTTTCTGGCATCTCATAATGTCCATCTAGTTTGTTCATGCCATTTTGAATCACGTGCCATCATCCTCTATCTCACCATCAGAGGTAAACAGCATATTTTAATAGTGCATCACCTTTTACTACAGATATAAATGACACTGGTAAAAGCATTGCCCTTTCAACCAGGCAGTTCACTTCAACATCAGTCATGGCAGCAGCACAGGGAGAAACAATCTTAACAGGATATCTTTTCCACTATTCAGAGCATCTAATTTGCTTCACAACTGAAAGGAGGAGAAGAGAGATGCGGAGAGACTCTTATTCCCTACGATACATATGAGAGTAGGCAAATTTAAATGAAAACAAAGTTCATTTGTTTGTATGTGGTTGAATGACTTAACAATATCAGAGCCAGCCATGTCTTCCTGTTGGTCACGAATGTGGTTCACATATGCCTGTCCCCAGGACCAGATGTGATTGTCACAGAGCTGGCTGCCCACACAACAGTAGTGACGGTGATACCCGTAGTTTCTCTGTAAATATAGATTTTTCTAGGTGTTTTTTTCCCCTAAACAGAGTGAATTTTCCTTCTTAAGGATGGTAATTTGGAAGACAATTATGCACACGCAATTTCTTGTTGTCATAAATGCAATTCTTTCCTGCCACACTGACATTTAATAATTTGAAAGAGTACTTTCTACCAAATGCAGTATTGTATCACCTAGGTTCTGTCAAAAAACAGTGAGCTGAAAATTATATTAACTAGGAAACCTTAAAAAAATCAACTTTAATAACAGGTTTAAATATATACAATTTATAAGCTTGTATTTATTTTTACATAAAGGAAAAGTAGTCATTATTATCCAAATCTTCTCCAGACTAGATGTCCTTTTTCATCATTGTATTTTATTTTTTCTCAATGAAAATATAACTAAAACATTAAATAAGGATTTATTTCATCTATCATCAGTTCTGTGATGTTATGTTTCTGTGAAGCTTACAAATATAATTAAATAAAAACTATTTGACCACGTAGATACCCAGGCATTCAGTCTGTAATTCAGGTACTTTACTCAGTATAGTTTGTTTTTGTTTGTTTTTTATTGAAATATAGTTAGCATACAGTATTGTATTAGTTTTAAGTTTACAATATAGCAATTCCACTTTTATATGCATCACGAAACGGTTGCCACGATATGTCTAGTTACCACCTGTCACCAAAGTTATTACAATATTATTGACTATATCCCTACACTGTACATCACATCTCCATGACATTTATTTTATAACTGGAAGTTTGTACCTCCTAACCCCCTTTGCCTATTTCAACCATCCCCTCAAGCCCTCCCCCATCTGGTAACCACCAGTTTGTTCTCTGTGTCAATGAGTCTGTTTCTGTTTTGTTTTGTTTGTTCATTTGTTTTGTTTTTTAGATTTCACATATAAGTCGTCATATGGTGTTTGTCTTAGTCTGACTTATTTTGCTTAGCATAATACCCTCTGGGTCCATCCATGTTGTCACAAATGGAGAATTTCATTCTTTTTTATGGCCAAATAATATTCCATTGTATATATATATATACCACATCTTCTTTATCCATTCATCTATCAAAGGGCATGATGTGTTTGTTTATCTTCCAGAAAAAGTGAGATCATATGGTATTTGTCTTTGTCTGACTTATTTTGCTCAGCATAATGGCCTCCAGGTCCACCCATGGAACAATTTTGTCTTTTTTTATGGTTTAGTGTTGTCTTTTTGATAATAGTCATTCTGACAGATGTGAGGTAATATCTCACTGTGGTCTTGATTTGCATTTCCCTGATTATTAGTGATGGTGAGCATCTTTTCATGTGTCTATTGGCCATTTGTACATCTTCTTTGGAAAAATATCTATTCAGGTCCTCTATCCAATTTTTAATCAAATTGTTTGAAGTTTTTTTATATTGAGTTGTGTGAGTTCTTTATATATTTTAGAAATTTACCCCTTATTGAATATGTCACTTGCAAATATCTCATCCCATTCAGAAAGTTTGCTTTTCATTTTGTTAATGGTTTCTTTCACTATGAAAAAGTTTTTCAGTTTGATGTAGTCCCACCTGTTTATTTTTGCTTTTGTTGCCTTTGCTTGACCAGATAGATCCATTAAAATATTGCTAAGACCAATGACAAAAAGCAGAGTATGTTTTCTTCTAGGGATTTTATGGTTTTAGGTCTTAGATTTAAGTCTTTAATCCATTATGAGTTTATTTTTGTGTATGGTGTAAGAAAGTGGTCCAGTTTCATTCTTTTGCATGTAGCTGTCCAGTTTTCCAAGCGCCATTTATTGAAGACACTGTCATTTCCCCACTGTATATTCTTGCCTCCTTTGTCGTAGATTAATGGACCATATGAGGGTGGTTTTATTTCTGGGCTCTCTTTTCTGTTCCATTGATCTATGTGTCTATTTTAATGCTAGTACTATACAGTTTTTATTACTATAGATTTGTAGTGTAGTTTGAAATCAGGGAGCATGATAGCTCCAGCTTTGTTTTTCTTTCTCAAGATTGTTTTGGCTATTCAAAGTCTTTTTCATTCCATACAAATTTTAGGATTATTTGTTTTAGTTCTGTGAAAGATACTGGTATTTTGATAGGGATTGCACTGAATCTGTAGATTGCTTTGGGTAGTATAGACATTTTAACAATATTAAATCTTCCAGTCTACGAGCATGGTATATCTTTCCATTTATTTGTGTCATCTTCAATTCTTTCATCAATGTCTTATTGTTTTCAGAGTACAGGTCTTTCGCCTCCTTGGTTAAATTTATTCCTGGGTATTTTATTCTTTTTGATGCAATTGTAAGTGGGATCGTTTTCTTAATTTCTCTTTCTGATCATTATTAGTGTATAGAAAAGATTTCTATACATTGATTTTGTATCCTTCAACTTTATTAAATTCACTTATTAGTTCTAATACTGTTTTGGTGGAGACTTTAGGGTTTTCTATATATAGTATCATATCATCTGCAAATAATGACAGTTTTACTTCTTTTCCAATTTGGATGCTTCTTATTTCTTTTTCTTATCTGACTGTTGTGGCTAGGACTTCCAATACTATGTTGAATAAAAGTGGCAGGAGTGGGTATCCCTGTTTTGTTCCTGATCTTAGAGGAAATGCTTTCAGCTTTTACCATAGAATATGATGTTAGCTGTGGGTTTGTCACCCATGGCATGTTTATTATGTTGAGGTACGTTCCCTCTATACCCACTTCGTTGAGGGTTTTTATCATAAACGGATGTTGAATTTTGTCAAATGCTTTTTCTGAATCTAATGAGATGATCACATGATTTTCATCCTTCATTTTGTTAACGTGGTGTATCACGTTGATCAATTTGCGAATATTGAACCATCCTTGTATCCTTGGGATAAATCCCACTTGAACATGGCATACGGTTCTTTTAATGTATTGTTGAATCTGGTTTGCTAATATTTTTTTGAGGGGTTTTCCTTCTATATTCACCAGGGATATTGGCCTGCAATATTCTTCTTTTATAGAAGAATGTCTGATTTTGGTATCAACATAATGCTGGCCTCACATAATAAGTTTGGAAGCCTTCCTTCCTCTTTAGTTTTTTGGAATAGTTTGAGAAAGATAGGTATTAACTCTTCTTTTTTGTGTGTGTGAGGAAGACCAGCCCTGAGCTAACATCTGCTGCTAATCCTCCTCTTTTTTGCTGAGGAAGACTGGCCCTGGGCTAACATCCGTGCCGATCTTCCTCCACTTTTTATGGGACGCCGCCACAGCATGGCCGACAAGCAGTGCGCCGGCGGGCGCCTGGGATCCGAACCGGCGAACCCCGGGCTGCCAAGCGCCGCCGAAACCGCTACACCACTGGGCGGCCCCGGTATTAACTCTTCTTTAAATGTTTGGTACAATTTGCCTGTGAAGCCGTCTGGTCCTGGATTTTTGTTTGTTGGGAGTTTTTTGATTAATGATTCAATTTCATTACTAGTAATTAGTCTGTTCAGATTTTCTATTTCTTCTTTTCAGTCTTGGAAGATTGCACATTTCTAGGAATTTATCCATTCTTCTAGGTTGTCCAACGTGTTGGTGTGTAATTGTTCATGGTAGTCTATTATGATCCTTTGTATCTCTGTGGTATCAGCTGTAACTTCTCTTCTTTCATTTATTATTTTATTTGATTCCTCTCTCTTTTTTTTCCTGATGAGTCCAGCTAAAAGTTTATCCATTTGTTTATCTTTTCAAAGAACCAGCTCTTATTTTCATTGATCTTTTCTATTGTTTTTTCTTTGTAGTTTCTATTTCATTTATTTCTGCTCTGATCCTTAAAATTTCCCCCCTCCTATTAACTTTGGGTGTTGTTTGTTCTTCTTTTTCTAGTTCCTTTAGGGGTAAAGTTAGATTGTTTATTTGAGATTTTTCTTATTTCTACAGATAGGCCTGTATTGCTATGACCTCCCCTCTTAGAACTACTTTTGCTGTGTCCCATAGATTTTGGACTGTTTTCTATTTTCATTTGTCTCAAGGTATTCTTTGATTTCCTCTTTGATTTATTTGTTAACTCATTGGTTGTTTAGTAACATATTGTTCAGCCTCCATGTATTTGTGTTTTATCTAGTTTTCTTCTTGTAATTGGCGTCCAGTTTCATACCATTGTGGTCAGAAAAGATGCTTGATATGATTTCAATCTTCTTAAATTTATTGAGATTTGTTTTGTGTCCTAACATGTGATCTATCCTGGAGAATGTTCCACATGCATTCAGAAAGAACATGTATTCTGTGGTTTCTGGATGGAATGTTTTGTATATATCATTAAGTCCATCTGATCCAATGTGTTGTTTAAGGCCAATGTTTCCTTATTAATTTTTCTGTCTGAATGATCTCTCCAGTGATGTAAGTGGGGTGTTAAAGTCCCCTATTATTATTGTATGCCTGTCATTTTCTTCCATTATGTCTGTTAATATTTGCTTTATATATTTAGGAGCTCTTATATTGGATGCATAGATATTTATAGGTGTTACTTCCTCTTGTTGGATTGATCCCTTTATCATTATTTAATGTACTTGTCTCTTGTTACAGTTTTTGTTTTAAAGTCTGTTTTGTTCAATATAAGTATTGCTACCCCAGCTTTCTTTTCATTTCCATTTGCATGGAATATCTTTTTCCATCCCTTCACTTTCAGTCTGTGTGTCTTTAGATCCGAAGTGAGTCTCTTATAGGCAGCATAAATATGGGTCCTGTTTTATATCCATTCAGCCATCATATGTCTTTTGATTGGAGCATTTAGTCCATTTACATTTAAAGCAATTGTTGATGTACTTGCCATTTTGTTAATTGTTTTCTGGTTGTTTTTGCAGTTCTCTGTTCCTTTCTTTTTCTCTTGCTCTCTTCCCTTGTGATTTAATGACATTCTTTACTGTTATGTTTGTATTCCTTTCTCTTTAGTTTTAGTGTATCTATCATACGTTTTTGGTTTGTGGTTACCATGAGGTTCATATGTAACAACCTGTGTATAGAGCAGTCTATTTTAAGTTGATGGTCGCTAAGTTCAAGAGTGTTCTAAAAGCACTACATTTTTACTCCCCCCAGTGTTTTCTGTTTTTGATGTCATATTTTACATCTTTTTTATTTGTGTATCCCTTAACTAATTATTGTAGATATAAGTGGTTTTACTACTTTTGTCTTTTAACCTTCAAACTATACATATAGGTTGCTGACCCGCTACCTTTACTATATGTTTGCCATTATGAGTGAGATTTTTTTTCTTTCATAATTTCCTTATTTCTAGTTACAGCCTTTTCTTTTCAGCTTAAAGAAGTCCCTTTAACACTTCGTGTAAGGGATATTTAGTGCTGGTGAACCCCCTTGGCTTTTGCTTATCAGGGAAACTCTTTATTTCTCCTTCCATTCTAAATATAACATGCCATGGAGACTATTCTTGGTTGTAAGTTTTTGCCTTTCAGCACTTGGAAAAGATCATGCCACTTCCTCTGGCCTGTAAAGTTTCTGCTGAAAAATCAACTCATAGTCTTATGAGGGTCCCCTTGTACCTAACTAACTGTTTTTCTCTTGCTGTATTTAAGATTCTCTCTTTGTCTTTAACTTTTGACATTTTAATTATAACATGTGTTGGTGTGAATCTCTTTGGGTTCATCTTGTTTGCGCCTCTCTGTACTTCCTGGACTTGGATGTCTGTTTCTTTCACTAGGCTGGCAAAGTTCTTAGCCATTATTTCTTCAAATAGTTTTTCTGCCCCTTTCTATCTCTATTCTCCTTCTGGGACCCCTATAATGCAAAGGTTAGTATGCTTGATGTTGTCCCAGAGGTCCCTTAAACTATCCTTGTTTTTTAAAATTCTTTTTCTTTGCTGTTCCAACTGGGTGATTTCCACTATCCTGTCTTCCAGATCACTGATCCATTCTTCTACTTCATCTAACCTGCAGTTGATTCCCTTTAGTATGTTTTTCATTTCAGTTATTGTATTCTTCAGCTCTGATTGGTTCTTTTTCATATTTCCTATCTCTTTGTTGAACTTCTCACTGTGTTCATCTATTCTTCTGAGTTCGGTGAGCATCTTCATAACCATTACTTTGAACTCTTTATCTGGTAGATTGCTTATCTACATTGCATTTAGTTCTTTTTCTGAGGTTTTTGTCTTGTTCTTTTGTTTGGAACAAATTCCTCTGTCTCCTCATTTTGCCTAACTCTTTGTGTTTGTTTCTATGTATTAGGCAGATTGGTTATGTCTCCCAGTCTTGATGGGGTGGCCTTATGTAGAAGGCATCCTATTGGGCCTAGTAGTGCAGTCCCCCCTGGTCACCACAGCCAGGTGCTCCAGGCGTGTTCCCCATGTAGGCTGTGTGTGCTCTCTTGTTGTTCCCAGGTCATGATTACTGGGGGGCATGCTGGTGTGCAGCCCTGGCCCCCAGCGTGGGAGCCATTTTGGAGGGGAGTTTGCTGGAGCAGGTCCATAGGATTTATAAACCATTATAGAAAATACACATGTTTTTAACAGAAATCAAAGTTCACTGAGTGTTTCATGTATATCACCTCATTTTATAGTGATTTTAGGAAATCATTCAGGAAAAGCAGCATCAGAGGGTAATGTTTACATTTCCTTAGATAATTTGCTGCATCCTAGTCACTCAACTTTCTGTGCACGTTAGGTCACCTAAGGAATCATCACACACACACACACACACAGCACATGCACATGTAAAATTTTAGGCTGTATTTGTATTTTAAAAGAGGTGCATTCTTGGGGCTGGCCCGGTAGCATAGCAGTTAAGTTTGTGCACTCTACTTCGGTGGCCCAGAGTTCATGGATGCAGATCCCGAACACAGACCTATGCACCACTTATCAAGCCATGCTGTGGAAGGCATCCCACGTATAAAGTAGAGGAAGATGGGCAGGGATGTTAGCCCAGCGCTGCTCTTCCTCAGCAAAAAAAAAAAAAAGAGGTTCATTCTTCAATCATTTTTTAGCCTATTTGTTTCAACTGGAAAGTAGGCAGCATCTCTAGTTCCCAAGTCAGTTTCTATGTTGTTATGAGCAGCGTAAAGTCTTGCGATAATTCATGTGTTCCTAAGTGTAATGAAGATGGAAAAAATAGTCATAAAGACAAACAATCACAGCAGCTTCCAGGTCCCGTCTGCCACATGCTGGGGTCTTGTGTTCTTGGTCACCTCTGAGTTGTGAGCGTTGTCTGAGCAAGGTATCATTCTTGCTTACAAATGACACCTCTGAACTCAGGGAGGTCACCCAGCTAGTGAGCGGCGGAGCTGGGACTCAAACACCTCTGTCAGTAACCGAGAGCAGGCACTTCAACCAAAGCAGCTCAAAGCAAAGAGCAATCCCTCAGCTATGGAGCTTTCAGATGCTTCACAAAGGAAACAGAACACAGAGGGGAGGGGAAAGAAAAGAAAGAAAGTGGACACCATTCCTAGAAGTGCTAAAGAGCATGCGCACAGGTACGCATCTTTAAATAAAGCTTAAATACAGGTGAGTTCTAAATGTGTAAGAAATGCGATTTCCTATGCATCAATGTCCTCATCCTTTAAGCATCTCAGAGGGAGACACCTTATAATCCTTTAAGCTCATTATTATAAACATATGAAATCATCTAACGGACTGCTCGCATGAAAAATGGACTATAAATCCTAAGTATGGCTGGCATCTCCATTTGGAAAGTTAAAGAAATATCTATAACATTCCATAGCTTGGAAGATTATTAGTGAATTAAGTGACACTCATTATTTTGGAGTCCACTGTAAATGTTTGTGAGTTATGTCAACTATATCACCACTTGTTTTCAATTTGATAAGTGTGATTTATTAGCCATGAAGTTGTTACAGCAATTCATATATACAGTTACCTCAGAAAATCAGATTAATAGGCTGAGATCCTACTTTTCAGTCAGTATTTATTAACAGTTAACAAAGTAACCAAATACCAGCAGCTCTGTAATTGCTGGCAATACTAGATGTTGATCCATGATACAATATGCAAATGGATTTTAAAGAAAAAACACTGCAAGCAATCTTCTCCAATTAAATTAAGTGATACATACACTCAAACAGATGCACCTTATAAAAAGTGAGATATTAAAAGGCTGGAAGGGGAAACAGAAGTGGATTCCCATTCACTAGACCAGGACACACGAGTTTGGCGTTGTTATCCCTGCTTTACAGACATGGAGTCTAAACTGGCAGTATTTAAATAGCTTGGAAAGGTTACACAACTCACATGTAGCAGGATGCAAACCAGAGTCCGTTTGCATGAAAACATGCTCTTGAAATGACTCTGCACAAAGTGGGAAGAAATGCCACACATATAACTGTTAAATAATTATTCATCAGAAAATCTAAAAAGAATCCTGCCTACGAATACAAGTAAGACAAACTCCCGACAGGAAAACGAGAAAACATCTGGACGGACACGACGTAGATTGAAAAAAATTCATTTCAACAGTACTAAGAAAATGTGAAAATTAAAGCCACGAGGCTTTGCCACTTTGCACCGACTAGAATTGACAAAATAAAGTCTGACGGTATTGAGTGTGTGTGAGGCTGTAGGGCAGTGGGTGTGACGATGCATTGCCGGCAGGTGTGGAGAACAGGGAGGCATCACCACGTGAAGTTCAATGTGTGCAGTACCAACAACTCGGGAAGTAAAATCAGAGTTCCTCCTATGGTTCAAACAACACAGAGGGCGAGGGACTGTCTGTTCTTCCACGAATGGAACGTAACTGCCGCCATTCTAGATGCAAGGAAGAAGCTAATTCCTCACGCACAGTAAATGTGTTAGGGCAGGGTGGGCAAACAACTCTGTTAGGGAGACTGAGTAAACATTTGAGGCCTCCAAGCCACATGGTCTCAGCCTCAACTGTGCCAGCTCGTCGCTGGCCTGTGAACGTAGACACAGACAACACGTGCAGGAACGAGGGTGGCTGTGCCCCAATAAGACTTCACTACGGCACTGAAATTTGAATTTCATACAATTTCCACTCATCATGAAACATCATCCTTCTTTTGATTATGTTTCAGTCATATAAAAATGTAACAACCGTACATGTAAAATATGAAAGTGATTTTAAAAAATTCACAATCGCCTTTGAAATGCCCTGATAGTAATTATGTTAAGGAAAAAAATGAATTTAGGAAAACCTTGACATCGTCCTGGTATCTTTATGACACAAGATCCTTTGATCTGAAGCAAAGTCATATCGACATCCCATTCCAGACCATCTGAGAACTGC
The DNA here is from genome assembly GCA_031878705.1 of Tapirus indicus. NCBI lineage: Eukaryota > Metazoa > Chordata > Mammalia > Perissodactyla > Tapiridae > Tapirus > Tapirus indicus. Next base: position 973,239 of record CM062923.1, on the reverse strand, counting down.
AGGATCTTATCGTCCCAAGAATAGTTAGTGACACAGTGACAGGCTATTACCATTCTATTGTGACGTAATTAGGTTTAAAAAGAATCCTCCTTGGAAATCACTATAAGATAAACTTAACATCAATTACCATCAGTTCTCATTTGTTGTGAATTTAGTAAATAGCACCGAGGGTCCGCTCTGTGCCACACCTGTGCTGGGGATCCTGCAGTGAAGAAGGCAGATCGATTACCTTCTCAAGGAGCTTCGACTCAGGTGGAGAAACTGACAGACCTGCACTCTGTCATGACGTGGCAGGCGCTTTGAGGGATAAGCCAGCAGCAAAAAGAAGGTGGGGATGTCCGCGCTGGGCAGGGCACCTGGGCCAGGCCTCTACCTGTGCAGACACTAAGGAAGGGAAGCAGAAGGGAGACTGGCTGAGGAAGGGCATCGCAGCACCTGCTGGAGCCGCCATCGTCCCATGACTGACAGCACAATTGGAACGGCTGCTCACCAGGCTTACTAATAACACAGTTCAGACCCCAACAGGCATGTGCAAAACACAGAGTAGCCAGTCTAACAACAGATTTCACAATTCTCAAAACCAAATTTCATGCCTACGACCCAGTAATACATCAGAAAAGTTAACTTTTATGCCTATTTTTAAAAAACTCATGTTGTCCACTATGACTACTAAAACTTTTTAAAAATAACTTTTGTAGGATCAATATAATTCTAAGTGGGTTTCAATTTTTAGACAAGTAATCTCATGTAATTAAGATATTTTAGAAAAGGAGTTACCTTTTATAGAGAGCTCAAGCCTGTTATGAAATAATTCATCTTTATGTTTAAAAGGATAACAAGACTTGGGTTTAGTGTTAATTTATGATACACACCTAGGGCATTTTAGAACTACAATAATCATAGCACACCAACCTTTAATTGTTTTAACCAGAGAGGCCACGTGACAGACACAGTGAAAGTGTATTAACAGATCTGAAACACCATACAGCTGTCTGCACAGAGAAAAATTGATCAGAAATTAGTGTAAAAGTATAATGCAAGCTGATTATCGCCTAAATTTTGTTTACTGAGAAAATTTCCTGTTTTACGGAAAGAGCAGGGATTATTTGAGTTTGTTATAAAAGGCTAAAGACTTCAGAATTAAAAACTAAAATTTAAATCCTATGAACACCTGCTTCTTGTCAAAGAGACTAATGACAACTTCTGTCACATGACAGCAATGTCAAGCACTATCGTTAAAATAAAACAAGGTATAATTTAAAAAAATAAATTTTAAGGGCTGGCCCAGTGGCATAGTGGTTAAGTTTGCGCACTCTGCTTTGGTGGCCCAAGGTTCGCAGGTTCAGATCCTGGGCAGGGACTGACGCACGGCTCGTCAAGTTATGCTGTGGCGGCGTCCCATATAAAGTAGAAGAAGATGGGCACAATGTTAGCCCAGGGCCAGTCTTCCTCAGCAAAAAGAGGAGGATTGGCACAGATGTTATCTCAGGGTTAGTTTCCCTCACAAAATAAATAAAATTAAAAAAAATAATAATAATTTTAATATATGCTGCATCCTCTATGGAATTTAGAATAACTATTCAGCAAAGCTCTAACAACATCTGCTTTGCAATAACTCATTTCCTGACAAAGTAATTTGGCTCATGACAGGTATTAAAATTAAGCATTGGGTCTCCACTGGGAATTTAGAAGACCGCAATACAGTACACATTAAGGAGTAAATAAAAACAAGAAGCATAACAATTTACAATTACTTATTTGAGAAACAATAAAAAAGCTATGTCAAGGAAAAAATGATGTTTCAACAAAGTTACATTAAGTGCACATCTCAAGTAATAAAGTTTTCAAAATGAAAATAATAGCAAGCAGTTACAGGGAGATGTTTAAAAGTGGCTTAGAACAGAGGACATCTATTAATAGATCGTAGCAGCAGCCTCCCTCAGGAGCTAAAAGTACCTGGAACATTATCTGGAAATGCTCTGACAGGAGAGGCATGCTGCTACCTCTCTTCTACCTGCCAAACCACCCAAATTAAGATACAAGAAAGGAAGTCTGTCCAAATGTGTACAGAAATCCTGGACATGTCCTTATACTCATTGAAACTGAAATAAAAGTCACCCTATCATCTAATATCATAAAATCTAGAGATCAAGGACTCCCGGGTCATGTGCCGATGCTCATCACTAATAGTGGAGCCTCTGAGAGGGTCAGCAGTTGCATCTCCTGCCCCGCCCCCCACACTCAGGGCGCCCAAGTTCATGTCCTCGCTCTCTCTCACCTCAGTTACCCCAGAGAGTAGGCTCCCTGCTCTACGAATCTCCTCCTCAAAGCTCGTCTCACCTCATGCCAGTCTGTGTTCTTTATTGTTGACTTTCTAGAAATTCTTTGTTACAAGTGCCATTAGTTATTCAGCCAGTGTGTACTAAGTGCTCACCAAATGACAGGCAGACAAGCATCAATGGTGAGTGAAAGAGAGACCCCATCGCGTTCCCCAGGAGGCTCGAGTCCAGTGCCTAGAATAACCACACAGACAGGTGCCATCTATCAACGGCCTGTGCTGCAGGGTCTGGAGAGGAGAACGACCCAGTTGGAGAGATCAGGAGAGGCTTATCTAAGGAAGCAGTGTGAGCTGGAACCTGAGGGAAAAATAGGAGAGCAAAGAGAATTTTAGGCAGGGTAGGAGCCCATGCAGAGGCCCAGGGGCAGGGTGAGGGCATGGGGATAGTGAGGGACGGCAGAAGGTCAGTGTCGACAGAGAGAATGAGGGGCAGAGTTAGGGTGTAGAGCGACACGCGAAGGGAGGCAGGTCCACAGCCCAGCTTGCAGAGCCTCCTGCTACCTTAAAGCTCACTCACCAGGGAGCAGCTGGGGCCTCTGGAGGCTTCTCAGCTGGGGAAGAGATGAGCAGGCTGACCTTTTAAGAGCTCAATCTGTCTGCAATGGAGAATGGGTTGAAGGACGTGTGAAGAGACCTGGGTAGAGGAATTGGAAGGATACTGCACTAATTCACCAGGAAGATGATGACACCTTGAATTAGCATGGTTGCTGGTAAAAATGGAGAGAAACAGAAAAATCCCAGCACTCATTCATGATAAAAACTCTCAAAAACTAGGAATAATGGCGACCTTCCTCAAGATGATAAAGAATATCTACAAAAGACCTATCTCATACTTAATGGTGAGAAACTTGAGCTTTCCCACCAAGCTAGGCAAGGATGTCCCCTCCCAACACTCCTTTTCAACATCATACTGGAAGTTCTAGCTAATGCAATAAGACAAGAAAAGGAAACAAAAGCTATATAGATTGGGAAGGAAGAAATAAAACTGGCTTCGTTCACAGATAACAAGATCATCTATGTAGAAAACACTAAATTAACCAAAACAAAACAAAGAAAAAAATTGCTGGGACTAATAAGCAGTACAGCAAGGTTGCAGGATACAAGAGTAATATACAAAAGTCTTTCCTACACACCAGCAATGAACAAGTGGAATTTAAAATTAAACAAAAAAATACCATTTACATTACCACTTCCAAAAATTAAATACTTAGGTTTAAATCCAGAAAAACTAAATAATGGAGAGATATTCTGTGTTCATGCATAGGAAGATTTAATATTGTCAAGATGTCAGTTGTTACCAAATTGATCTATGGATTCAGTGCAATCCCAATCAAAATCCCAGAAAGTCATTTTGTGGATATCAGCAAAAGGCCCAGAATAGACAACACATACTGAAGGAGAAGGACAGAGTTGGAGCACTGGCACTATCTGACGTCAAGACTTACCATAACACTATGGTAATTAAGACAAATCAAGGGATTTGTATGCAGAATAGTTTTTTTAAACTTACAAATTACAGGATTCTAATGTGCAACTCTCCTAAGAAAACACACAAAAGGCCAATGAACACATGAAAAGATATTTAACATTTTTAATAACTGTGGAAATGCAAATCAAAACCACTTAAAATACTTCCTCATATCCACTGGTATGCCTGTAAATTCTTCAATATGAATTAAGTTTTAGCAAGAATATGCAGAGATTGGAACTGTTATACGTTGCTAGTGGGAACGGAAAATAGTGCGACTTTCAGGATACATTACTTATTACCGGTACACTTAGAGATACATTATTGACACTAGGAATTTCAAAAATAATGAAATACACTTGAAAATCTTTGGAAAACAGTTTGGCAGCTCCTCAAAAAGGTTAAACATAGAGTTTCCAGATGACATAGCAGTTCCACTCCTAGGTATATAGTCAAGAGAACTGAAACTACAGGTCCACTCAAAACTTGTCCACAAATGTTCACATCAGCACTATTCATAATAGCCAAAAAGAGGAACAACCCAAATGTCCATGAACTGAGGGACGGGCATGAGGAACAGGCAAACAAAACAACATGTGATACAATGGAATATATTTTTCAATAACAAAAAATAAAGTCTGGGACTTGCTACAATGTGGATAAAACTTGAAGTCCTTATGCTAAGTGAAAGAAGACAATCACAAAAGACCAATGTATGAGTCTATTCAAGTAAAATGTGCAGAATAGGCAAATCTATAGACAAAGTAGCTTAGTGGTTGCCACAGGGCTGAGGAGAGGGATAACGGGGAGTGCTTGCTTAACGGGCATGGGGTTTTACTTGGGGGGTGTGAAAAATTTCTTAAAGTAGATTGTAGCAATGATCGCACAACTCCGGAATATACGAAAAACCACTGAACTGCACACTTTGGGTGAATAGTATGGTATGTGAATTATATATCAACAAAGCTTTAAAAAAATGCAAAAGCTTTGGAAATAAAGACATGGGTAGGCTGTGCCTGAGGCCGCGGTGCAGCGGACGTGTTGGCTGTTGCTTTTTAAAGTGAACTTCAACGTCTGACGATTTCTCCCTGCGCCTCGACATATGAAATACAATTTGTCTGGGCAGAGCATTTCTGGTCACAATCTCCTTCCTATAAATCAGGGAGATGAACCAGAGTCTCTGTCATTTGGTGATTCAGAGGTGAATTCCGAGGGAAGGTGGACTGTGTTTAGTTACTGATAATCTATTTCCTTTTTTATTTTTTTCATTTATTTATTTTGCCCTGCAGGAATTCCTGAAGTCTCCTATTTCATTTATCTCTCAAATTCCTAATGTCAATAGTGTATCTTTGAGGTTGCCAGAAATAAATACTGTACCAAGAACATTTTGTAATTTGATTATTGCTTCTGTTCCATTTCTCTAATTTCTTCAATAGGAATATATATCATTTGTTCTGTCTTCCATATCTTTCACCCTCTTTCTAATATTTTCATATGTCTTTTTCCTCTGTATTCTTAGATATTCTTAATTTTCTCAGTATCACTAATTCGATTTCTATGTGTCTGTTTTCTGCTTCTTATTTATTTCTGCTAATGCATTTTAAGTTTTTTTTGTTTTATAAAATAGTCAAATGCTTGCTTGTCAGTTTGGTACACAAAGTTGGTAATTTATATTAAAGAAAGCAAGTTGTGTTCTACAGCAGATCCTATTGAATGTTCTTTTTTCCTCTGTATGGCATGCCTTATACCATGATCCTCACCCCAGTTGTTGGTTCCCACCTTGGACACAGGTGAGTGTACACCCACTCATTGTCCTCTCCCTGACAGGCTGTCTCAGGACAAAATTAACTCCCCTCCTAAATAAGCTTCAGGGCAATGTGATATACACAGTCTCTCAGGAATTTCTTATCCTTTATTGATGGTTATAATGAACGGGGGAGATTCATCTTACAGTTGCTGCCTGGTCACATGACAAAAAGCAAGGAAATTCATTCCTGGGACAACTGAAGCGGCTTGTGTTCTTCCCTTTGCTAAAAGGAATGCACGTGATACAAGCAGCCCTGGGGACACCACTTCTGTGGATTTTGTTGTTTTTGACATTACATATGGTAGACACATTTTCTAAGCTACACAGGATCCGTTCACATTATTGGGCATTATTTGGGGGAAAAAAATTGCCTCATATCCCAACACATAATTAAGTCAAAAGCCATAAGAGGATTATGGAAAATAAAATAAGCCAGAAGGACTCCAGTGAGTTACTGAATATAAATATTTCAATACAGGAAGGTACTTTGGGGGAGCAAAAATAATTAGAATTGCCTTGTCAATTTGGAATTAAAGGCATAGTTTTGTTTTTCAAATGTTACAGAAATTATAACTTCCCTCCTCCATCCTCACTTCCCTCAGGACTTCAATTAACATACTGACTATATTTAACAGTTATGTATGACTTAAGAAATTGAATCACTTCTTCGAGGTATTGGCATTCATCCTTGAAATTCATTAGATATTAATACTTAAAACAGACTTTCAGGGAGACTTAGCTATAATCCCTAAAGTTATGGAACAATACAGTTACCATCTGGTCTTCTCTGTCTTAGGTATTAAATTATCTGATTACTAGCAGAAACACGCAATTTAAGAGCAAGTTTTCTCCATCATATGGCAAGAGACATGTACCATAGGCGTATCTGCAGGCTTTTACTGGTCTTTGGCTGTAAGTATTTAAAGAGTAAATGGGAGACAGAAACAAAGGCCAGTGAACTGTGATAAAATGGAAAAGCATCCAAAACTCACCTATGAAATAATCGATACACTCCTTTCAGCCTGCAAAAATAAAATAGTTGATGACTTTTCTCTAAAACCAGATTTCCTCATTAGTAAGTTATACACTGGACAATAAGCTCAATCGACATGATGTCTCTGAAAGATACACAAAATTCACGAAGTTCAGTTTTAGGAAAAAGGCACCAACTTTTTCCTCTGACTTAGGATGAAATTTCCAAAACAATAACACTATAAATCGAGTTACTGTACACCAATTTTACTGGGTTTATTTTAGTTATGTGCTCTCTCTTCAATTTAAATAAAAACATGCACGTCAAAATCAATAATGTATAGAACTGACAAAGGAAAGATGGTCACAATTTATAATTAAGGTAAGTATGATGGAGTTCCACCTAGGATGTAGAAAGCTGTGGGAAGACAATTTTATGACAGTAGGTTAGGCAAATATTTCTTAGATAGGACACAAAAATAGAGGAGCCAGAGCAGTAAAAAAAAAAAAAGAAGAAGAAGAAGAAAGAAAGAAAGAAAGAAGGAAGGAAGAAAGAAAATTGGTAAACTGGATTTCATCAAAATTAACAACGTGTGCTCCGTGAAAGGCCTAATGAGGAAATGAGAAGACAAGATGGAGACTGGAATAAAATTTTGTAAAATACATCTGATCAAGGAGTTGCATCCAGAATATACAACTTTCACAACTCAATATAAAGAGTAAGAACAACCCAATAATCACTGGGTAAAAGATAAAGGGCTTTCATCCTGAATACAAAAAACCCCCTTACAACTAAATTTATAAAAAGACAACAAAGAAGGGCGAACACTTGAACATGCTTATGAAAGAAGCTATCATGAAAAGTTCACATATGAAAAGATGCCCAAAGTCATCAGTCATTAGGGAAAGGCAAATTAAAACCACAGTGATGGACCAATGCACATGAGGTGGAAGAGCTGAAATTAAACAGACTGGAAATTCCAAGGACCCAGAAAGATTCAGAGCAACAGGGATGGTCATACAAAATAGTACAGAGCCTTGGAAAACGATTTGAAGTTTTCCTACAAAATTACAAATATACTCAACACGGGACCCAGAAATCATGTTCCTAAGTACCTACTTCAGAAAAATGAAAATGTTTGTCTACAGAAAGTCTAGTTGAATTTCAAAAGCATTAAGTTAAATGAAAGAAACCAAAAAAAATTACAAGTGCATACCATAAGAGTGTACTTCCAATACATTCTGAGAGAGACACAAGGGCAGGGACAGGAGGCAGGCCAGCAGGGTCTGGGGGTGGGGGGTGATGCAAAGGAGAACAAGAGAATTTGGGGGATAATGAAAGTGTTCAAAAACTTGATTATGGAGGTGGTTCTACGATTGTATTTGTCAAAACTTATAAAACTATAAAGTCATTGAATGTAAATGTCATATTGCATAAATTACACCTTGATAAGCCTGCCACCCCAAAAGATTAGAGTCTGTTCACTTCCACTAGTGTGTCCCAAAGATGAAAGGATGAAAAGGAGAGCAGTGAGTCAGAGTTCAGATCAACTAAGGGTTAAACTCACAGTTTTCCCCATCTTTCCAACTTCCTTTGCTCTCCCTCTGAAGACCTGTAAGGTTTGGGGGCTCTGGGGAGAGAACAGTGACTCCCCAGGCCGGCATAGAGCTGGATAGCGGGTGAGCTGACAGAGGATGCTGCCTCACGGGATGAGGTGGCAGTCCCAGACAGGTCCCCAGGCTCACTTCAGGAGACAGGGACGGGAACATCAGTCACATGACTTCAAACTGAAAGTATGTCAAGAAGACCAAGTGCTTCTCCACACTCCACGTGGGGCAGAGGCAGGATGCTGGGTTTGCAATGCAACGACCTTGGTTTGGATGGGATGCCGGTCCCCTGGTTCCCTTCTGCTCCCGCACGCCCTGCCAGCTACTTCCAGACCGCAAGGCCCTGACCGCTCCTCTCCAGACTACTTCTTTGGGTTGTCCCTGCCGCTTCCACCTTGGGGATGAGGTACCGTCCCCCCAATGAGGAGCGGTGAGTTCCCAGAGGAGCACTGGTTCCAACACCAGCCCTCTGCGCCCGCCACCAAAATCCTAAAATCAAAGTGTCAGAAGGGCTGAGTTCCTCCCAAAGGCTCAAGGGGACAATCCTTCCTGGCCTCTTCCAGATGCTGGCGGCTGTCTATGATCCCTGGCTGGTGGCTGCTTCACCCGAGCCCTCCTTCCATCGTCACCTCTCCTCCAACTCTGACTCTGCTGTCTCCCCTCACAGGGACCCTGGGATTGCTCTGGGCCCACGAGATGGTCCTAGATGACCTCACATCTCTTAATCACAACTGCAAACACTCTTTTGCTACTTAAAGTAACATATTCACAGGTTCCAGAATTAGGATGTGGACGTGCCCGCCACGTCTGCAGGATCCACTCTCCTGCTGGCCTTCCCTTTTCCCTTCTCAGACGATCCTCACACAACCATTCCAGGCTTCAGAATTCTCATGTCCCCTCAGCTCCCACAGCACCTCCCGGCCCTTCCAACCGAGCATTTAACTCTTGTGTCTGTATCACCTGCTGTCATTTCAGACACTCCTTCCCCGCCCAGGCAGGTGTAATCTCCTGGAGGATGCCCACCATATTTTCTATAATGTGTGCAATTTTCTGCAGCACCTGGCACAATGTTAACTACATAATCAACATTTCAAAACTGTCAGAAAATTATTTGTTAAATATATTCATAAAAATAATATAATGCATCACTCACTGATGGAGTAACTACAAAGTAATATTTAATTTTAACTTAAAGCTATTAATGAGAGAAAAGCTATTGTATTTTAGGAACATTCTGTAAAATTTAGCCCCCAGTTGTGCACTCTAAAAATGCCAAGCATTTATTGGTTTTTCTAACATTTTATCTTCAGGAACGCCAAGGACATTTTCTTTAAACAACACAATCTGTGCTTTAATTAGAACAAGTCTGCTACATTTTGTCTTCTTGACTAAAAGAACATATTCTCTATTTAAGGAAGAAAAAGATGTCCCACTCGCTAATGAAGCCATTCTCCCTGATCTTTCACGGAATTACTGATAATCTTTAAGGACGTTTAGGGTATTTAAGAAGACATCCACGCTAGGCACCACCCCTGGCGCATGGGTCCCTTCACACCTCATCCCGAGCTGGCCACACGCCTCCCAGCGTATCTTATCCAGTCTCCTTCTTTGTAACTCACCATCACCATCTCAACCAGCATTTGCTGAATGCCAGCTTCTCCATGGAAAGCACTAACTAGTTATTTAAATTTACACTCTCTGTCATTGAGTCTAGGTCAACTCACGTACAGGGGCCTCTTCACAACATTGAAAATGAAAACAGAAAGCCGATCCCATGTGAGATTTTCTCTTGTTCAAAAGGTAAAGTTACTTTCGTCTCTCTGCCCCAAACAGCCCGGTTAGCACCTTTGAGAACAGCTGGGAGACCCCAGAGGGGTCACGGCCACGTTCAGACCCATGAAGGGTGTGTGTGCACACACCAGCCTGCCAACAGCTACAGATCCCCCTTTCTCTCTTTTTCCTGAGCTTTGCTCCTCAGAAAAAGAATAAATAGATTGGATCTCTGAACGTAATACCGTCCTCTATCTCTTTCCTGTCTATGAAACTGATACTTGCCTGCCTGGATATTCATAATTCTTGTGAGAAATTAAGGTAAAGAGTTATGAGGACTCACGATAAGTAGCAACATACGTGTCAAGTCAAAGACTGGCCAGGTAAGCAGTCAGCCTGGGAGAGCTTCAGGTGGAAGTGTCCCTGGTCCTCCAGAGAAGGGGGTCATCATCTGATTTGTGGGGAGCCAGCATTCCTATACAATCAGCCATTGAAAAAGCCAAATTTCTGACTAAAGACCTGAGAGACCAATTTACCAGGTCAGTTTCTCTCTTAAAGTAAAATTATTCTATAGCTATCCTCTAAAGTTAAAAAACAAAATGGCCTTGGTTGGCAGATTTTAACCCCTTGGGCTGTCTCCGCATGGACCAGCATGGTGAGGGTGCAGGCGTGCTTCCAAGAGCAGGTGGATAACGGTCATTACCAGCACTGGCCCCAAATTCAAGTCAAGAATCTGGTTTTCCCTCTCCCTAAAAAAGAAAAGGCCAACTGTGAGAAAAAGAAAAATCCATCCATCAGCGAACAGAAACCACTCTGTTTTGGAGGAAGGAAATCTCTTAATTACAGAAGTTGCTCTAGCATGAAATGCTTTCTCACTAGTTTCTATATTTGCCAAAAAGAAAATAGAAAAAAACCCAACTACTCTTTATGTTTAATGAAAGCAGGCACATATGTCTTGGTAGATTTTCTTTTATGGAACCTGATATATATTAACAAAGGAAAAGGCAATTACTCCAGGGGAGTTGGACTTGTTTTCTGTAGGATTTTCTTTTCTTTAGAAACTAGATTGTGTCCAGGAATGAATGTGATTTATATGTATTTGGTTCTCTGGCAACATTGATGATTGGATTTTGTATCTTCACAAATTGAGGTGACTGCTTTTGGAAAAAAATGAACAAAAGTTTCCTGGGAAGAAAAACGACATATAATGTACTTCTGCTGAGAAAAATCTCCCCCAGCAAATTGAGTAGCCTATAACATCTCTTTTCCAGTGTTATTGAAGAAAACTCTGTAAAAGGAACAAATAGGTTCGTGTCAATCCTTGTTAAATTCTGATGATAAAATTCCTGTTCTGCCATAATAGAATAAGCTTTGGACTCTCAGACTGATGACCTGGGTTCAGGAACTGAAAACTGGATGTTTTGTTTTCTGTCAAGCAAGGTAGCATCTTCGGATGATCTGTTACCGTAACAGCACATCCTTGAACAATGTAGCTACCATCCCTCTCCTCCCCTTGCTGAGAATATATTTATACGTTCAGCACCGTCCTCTGTCCCAGGGATAAGGCAACGCCCTCCCAATGTTGCACGCTATTGCAGGATGCCCACAACAGAGGCCATTCCAATAGGAGGAAATGCAGGATACAAGCTCGGTGCTTAGGAGAAGTACACGGAGCAGCACAGCATAGCCAAGAGATGCAGGGAGAGAAGGAGCTGGGAATGGGAGAAGAGCGAGACTATGCTAACCAGAGAGGAAGGAAGCACCTATTATAGTCTCAGCCAAGAAGAGCACAGAATTCCTGCTTGAACTGTGCAGAAAGGAGCTGGAAATGGAAGGGCCATACCCCAGGGGACTTGAGGCTCCCTCCCCTCAGTGAAGGTCCATGCGCTTGGCAATTCCATCACTAATTAAAAACGAGTGTTTCTGTCTTTTTTCCCCATTAAATGCATAAGTGAATGCTCTTAGCATAAAAAAGAAAAGAAAAGAAAAAGCTTTGTTTTTTCTAAAAGCATGAATTTATAAGCTTCACCTTTAAAATGTCAAATGTCAATGAGAATGCAGCTCAGAGGAAACATGTGCCATCTGGTCATAAGCAACGATGGGGACAAGCACCTGGTGTCACCCACCACAATGGGGCAGCCCATCATGTCACCTCCCAAGTCATCCTGTGACATTCCGGGGTCACCCACTGTCCACACCTTGTGGCTTCACCCCTTTTCAGGCTCCAGGATGGGAGATGTCGTGGCAGTCAGAAGAGTGTCTTGACCTTTCAATCTCTCTACTTCTCTCCTTATAGTTTGGACCAATTTCTAAGTAAAATTGGCGCGGGCCATGTTCTAAACGCAACCAAGGGCACAAGCAGGATTAAGGACCTCATAACCCACAGTGACAGGTGGGACACGTGCTTAGGACTCGAGTTTCATTCTGGGCCACGGAGGCCGCTGAAGAGCAGCCAGTGGGACAGCGACAGGGTCAGGCCCTGCTTCAGAAAGAGCACCTGGCCTCAGCGCAGAAACGGTTTGGGAGGGTGAGAGGGGGTGGGGGCGACGCCCACTTCCTGAGCCTTCGGGGAGCAGCCCTGGCTGGAACAGTCAATCCCGCCGGAAGGATTAAATCAGAGCATAACACCCAGCGCAGTCTGACATCACGTCCGGCTCCTGCCCAAGAGAAGAGAACCTGTGCCTCTGCTCCGGCCAGTTTGCTCACAGATCCCCTCTGCTCAGGGGCAGAACTTTCTGTGTCTGGTCGCTCTCTCTCGACGCCGACAGAACAGGCAGAAGCTGCGGGGCCCCCGGCTCCTCCGCATCCGGCCCGGTTTCTTCTCGAGTTCTCTCACCTGGGGGGTCCTGCACCACCACGCTGGGGAGGCCCACGGAATTTAAAGCACTAACTTCTGAGGCTACGCAGACGGAATGAGAGTCTGCAAACCCGACTCCCCTGTCTCCTCAGGCTCTCATAGTGCATTCAGTCAATCTGATGAACAGGGCAGCTTCTCTGCCTCCTGCCGGAGTCTCTGGGGTCAGAGCTGCAGATCCGAAAACACAGCTCCTGCCCCCGTGGGGCTTCCATTCCAAGCAGGAGCCAGTTACCAAGTCCACACTTAACTGAATTACAGTCACGGCCGGTGCCAAGCAGGAGAGGTGCAGAGCGTGCAGTATGAGAACAAGGCTGCCATTGAGTCAGAGCAATCCGGGCACCTGCATGGAGGAAGTACCTCTCCCACACCGAAATGAAAAAATACAGCTGAAATGGATGAACTGTTGACTTTAATATAAATTGTGTTTAGGGGACAAACTTCACAATTTCAAGACTTTTTTTTGGTGAGGAAGACTAGTCCTGAGCTAACGTCTGCTGCCAATCCTCCTCTTTTTGCTGAGGAAGATTGGCCCTGGGCTAACATCCGTGCCCATCTTCCTCTGCTTGATATGGGACGCCACTGCAGCATGGCTGACAAGGGGTGCACAGGTCCACGCCAGGGACCCAAACCTGTGAACCCCAGGCTGCTGAAGCAGAGCGCATGAACTTAACCACTATACCACCGGGCCGGCTCCTCAAGATGTTTTTGACTGGATTGACACTTCATATTTTACAGTAATGCATTACTGCTCCTCACTTTCTTCTTCTTTTTTTTTTTTTTGTGGAGGAAGATTGTCGCTGAGCTAACATCTGTGCCCATCTTCCTCTATTTTGTATGTGGGACACCATCACAGCATGGCTTGATAAGTGGTGAGTAGGTCTGTGCCCAGGATCCAACCCACGAACCCCAGGCCGCCAAAGTGGAGCGTGTGAATTCAACCACTACGCCACCGGGCCGGGCTCCCTCCTCACTTTTACTCTCAACCCCCAGGGAAGAGGGCCAGGGATGATCTAGAAAAGCAGACTGTAGATCCACAGGCGTTTTCCTACGTGTTACAGACTTTTCAGCAATAATATTCCAGCAATAACTCTGTTAGCACCCTGTGGGCATTCAGTGGATTAGAAAGTTGCCAATATGACATTAAGAGTTAACTTAAAAGATCACTCTAGCAGCTATCTGAAAGAAACCCACACATTTGCATAATAAGGAGGGCTGATTTGTTCCTAGTCTTGGAGTTTTGAAAAGGGGAAATATCTTTTAAAAGGAGAGTAGACAAAGATCACAGAGTTGGAGTGGTTTTCCGACAACCATTTTTTGAGGGAGACATTCCTTAGCAGCAAAACTGCTGGGCAGGTTCAAGACACCTTCCCTCTTCCCAAAAGTCAGCTTGACAGATCAGAGCTGTGACGTTGGACACACAGCCGCAAAGACACACTGTCACCAAGAGGCCAACGGAGTAAGGTGGTCAGGGAGACAGCACAGGTAAGTTCCCATCCGTCCTTCAGACCCAGCGAGACCCCCAGCAGCTCCACTTCCCCCAGAGTTACTACAGCGTCTGAGCGAGTCTGCGCCTCGAGTTTGCACCTCTTCTTTCATCGACTGTCTCACTGAGTGGATCACTGTGCCAGCATGGGAGAGCAGACTGTTAAACATCCAGGAGTGTTGCCACCCGGTAATTAAACCATTGGTAGCCTGGAGCCAGCCATCCCAGGACTATTTACACCACAGGAATCAGCTCACACTAGAAATCCGGCCTGGTTCCCTCCCTCGTATCCCCCAGAGAGCCAGTGTAGCAGCCGGCCACAGAGTCTGTGGTCATACCTTGATTACATTTCCATTTTTCCTGAGACCGAGTTAACGAGAGCAGGGTGCTTGACACATTTCAAATCCTCGGTGCCTACACTGAGCCTGCAACACGTCAAGTGCTCAATCTTCAAAAATGAATACACAATGTTAAAGAATCTAACTTCATATCATTAACTAGGTGGATCCTGATGAACCACTTTATAGATGAGGAAACTAGTCCACCTAAGATCAGGGAGTTATGAAAGCTCACATGATTGACCAGCGAGAGCCTGGGAGTGAGATTCGGGGTTCTACCAGCCCAACTCTCTGTCCATGTGCTGCTTAGAAGGGTTCGGAATTTCAGCAACATTTTATTGGTAAATATTAATGTATTGCACACATAAAACATACCCACATGGGTCAAAATATCTATATTTTAAAAGTTGTTTTCCGATGACCTTCAGCTCTAATCAGCAAACTGTACCTGTGAGCGCCACTGATCACAGGGAAGCCAAGAGTGGGGCAGAAGTGTCAGGAATAGATACGCGTCTTATTAGTCAACAGGTGGGAAATTAAAGAAAAGACAGACGAAATTTAGACTTCATTAAGTTTATGGCATCCACAAAAATCCCCCTTTTCATGTAACTGTTGAGGTATGCTCCCTAATGGACAGAAGTTAAAGTTTTGGATGATGTCCCTGAACAATATCTTATGACTTTTACTTACTAAACTTGAATGAAAAAGTAATAATTTCACAATTATGGAAAAAGGTACTTATAATAATGCCTGACCATTTTATTAATGTATTTTCTCCACTGTTTTCTAAGTTTATTGAGGTACTACAGTGTAAAAGCTGAGAGAATGAAATGGCAACAACCAGCGCGACAAGAGCTGATACAGGACGCTCTTCCCCAGGAGGACTGTGACCCAGAGAGAAACCTGAATTTACACAAACCAGCGAGGAACAACAAAAAGGAAGGAAGAAGATATTTCTTCTTATTATTTGCTAGAAAACTACTGATTGCTTCAATCAAACATAGAAACAACGGATTGTGTGATTCCTAAAAATATAGAAGCAAAAGATATGGTAACTACATCATAGAGAATCAGGGTAAGAAATGTATGGAAATTTGTCAGATCCTCACGCTCCACCCAAAATGGTGCAATGTTGTGTAAAGGCAGATACTGGTGGGTTTAAGATGGGTATCATAAAGCCTGAATAAACAATACAAAATTACAAAGAAGTGTATTTAATAATCCAACAGAGTTAAAATGAAATCATAAAATATTCAGTTAATCAAAAAGAGAGCAGGAAAATTTGGAGAAAGGAAAAAAAAAAAACACACAGATGGGACAAATGGAAAATTGATAAGAGGATAAATTTACATCAAATCTTACAAATAATTACATCATATGTAGAATGTCTGAACACCCCAATTAAAAAGCAGAGGTTATCAAACTAAGCAAAAAAATGAAACAAGATCCAACCATATTATATCTATAGAAGGCCCACTTTAAATATAATGAATGGATTTCATTTCATAATTTTCATTTAATGTAATGAATAAAATGAAAAAATATATACCATACAAATACTACTAGAAAAAAAGTTGGACTATCTATATTAACACCAAAAGAAGTAGACTTCAGAACAAGAAATATTTCCAGGATGAACAAGTAAATAATAGAACAAGTAGACAATTAATAAAGAAATAGGAGACATGAACTGCACTATCAAAAACTTCATTTTTTTGACATCTATAGAACAATCAACAAACAACAGCAGAATACACATTTTTTCAAGTGCACATGGATCACTCACTAGGATAAACTATATTCTGGACCATAAAACAAATCTGCACAAATGTAAAGGATCGATATAGTACAAACTGTGTCCCCAATCACCACAGAATTAAACTAAAAGTGAGTGTCTAGAAATCCCCAAATATTTGGAAGGTAAACTACACACTTCTGTGTTAACCATGAGTCACTGAAAGAATCAGAAAGGAACTTAGAACATATTTTGGCTGAGCGCACATGTGTTGGGCACCCCCAAGAACACTCCGGGTGGAGAGATTCACTGGAAGCATTGACATGGTCATGCTCACGGCTGAGGTGTACACAGCGGGACTGGAAGGATGCACGGCTGGGCCACAGGGCAGACACAGGTGCACTCTGCAGGAATCCTCAGGCTCCAACCCTCCTGTGGAGGTCACACAGTGCACTAGTCCCCCAGCAAAAAAAAAAAAAATGCAGCTCCCTGTGTGACGTTTCTGCCTCAGAAACACATTAGAGAATGGGGTCCAAGGTTTCTATAGGGGCTGGTCACATAGGCACCCCCTGCCTGGCACATACCAAAATTCGAGATTCCCAGAAGGAAAGCAGGTGCTGGGCAGAAACCCTGTTGTTTGCATCAGCAGTCCAGGAAAAGTGAGTGACCCTTATTAGTTAGAGAAGGATGGGGATACTCCTGAAATCCAAATTCCCAAATGCCGGCCAAGGGACAGCCTTGCAAGCAGACCTTGCTAAGGAACAGCTCTGCTAATTCTTTTTTGTAAAACATAAAAGCACAAAACATAAAAACTTGTGGAAAGCAATTAAAACAGTGCTTACTGTGAAATGTGCAGTATTCATGCTCACAAGAAGCATGAATACATCTCAACTCAACAATCTAAGATTCCACCTGAGGACCAACAAAAAATGAGCAAAGTAAGCCAAAAAGCAAGCACTAGGAAGAAAATAATAATAAGAGAAAAACTCAATGAAATTAAACACAAAATAAAAAATACATGAAATTAAAGTCTGCTTTGTAAAGAACATTAAGATTGAAAACACATGGGAAGACTGATCAATAAAAGTCAGAGAGCTCACAAATTACCAGTGCTACAAATGAGAGAGGGGACAGCACTGCAGAACCTACAGAATTTAAAAACATAATAAAGAAATATTGTAAACATTTTATTCCAAAGAATTTGAAAACTTAACTAAAAGGATGAATTTCTTGAAATATGTAAACTACTAAAATTCATTCAAGAAGAAATAGATAACCCAAATAGCTCTTTATCTAACACAGAAACTGAATTTGTAGTTAAAAAGCATCTGTCAAATAAAACCCCAGGCTCAAATGGATTCTGTGTGAATTCTGCCAGAGTAAGAATACAAATACTGCAGAAAGTCGAGTATGTGGAAGAAGAACACTTCTAACTCATTTTGTGAGGCCAGGATCACACTGATACCAAAACCGAGAAAAGGTGTCACGTGAAAAGAACAGTGTGAACCAATATCCATCATGAACACAGACGCAAATACCCACTGACAAAATATGAGCAGACCCAATCTAGTAATACATAAAAGGAAAATACGTCGTCACCAAGCGGGATTTATCCCTAGAAGGTAAGGTTGTTTCAACTTTCAAAATCATTTAATGTAATTCATCATATCAACAGCAAAGACCACCAATAATGTCATCTCAATAGATGCAAAAATCATTCCATAAAAATTCAACATCCACTCCCAAGAAAAATCTCCATAAACTAAGAGATGGGAATTTCCTCAACCTGAAAAAAGCACCTACAAAACACATAATTAACACACTTAATGATGAATAATTGATGCTTTTCCTCTTAGATCAGAAACAGGCAGGAGTGTCCTCCTCACTCACCGCTTCTCTTCAACATTGCACTGCACCCCACGCACCGCAACAGGGCAGAATAAACACGGGCGGGGCAGACTGCCGAGAAGAAATAATATATCGTCATAGCAGACAACATGATCCCACAGTAAAAGTCCCCACAGAATCTATGTCCCTCTCATGGCTTTGGCTGTGCCAGGATGAACATCTCTTCATACTTTCATGACTAGTTTTAATTCTCTTTGTTTAAAAAGTTTATATCCTTTGCACATTTTTCTCTTGGACTGCGTATTTTTCATTTTTGCATTTTCAGAAGCATTTTCTAAGTTAGAAATATAGCTCTTCAATTATCATTTGTGTTGGAAAAAAACTTTCTATTGCATTGTGTTGAATTTGTTTATTTTCTAATTTATCTATATTTTGTTTCGTCCTACAAGATTTTAAAATATGTCTTCATAGTGTGACTAGTCTGCACTTTTTTTTCAGCTTCTGCATTGTAAAAGCCTTTCCAAACCTCATGGCCCCACTGATAACGTCTAAAGGAATATATTCCTCAAAGAAGGCCCACCGTCAGAGTTTCAAGGAACACAGTGAGAAATGATTAAAAACACAAGAAAATACGTGATACCCCAAGAATTAAAATGAGCTAAAGTAGCAAACTGTAGAAGCAGGCAATCAAAGGTTGCAAATGTTGAAAATATTAAGTGCGTAATATAAAATAAGTGCCAATAATTGACTTAAACACGTAAAAGCCACTGTGAGTGTAACAACAGAATAAAATATTACCAAAGCTGTCCAGTTTTGATGACCCGGAAGGTGAATCTAAAGACATCGCAGGGAGTGCAGCACAGAGAGACAAAGACCCGGGAGAAGAACAGAGCATGTGGGCTCAGGCCTTCGGGGAGCAGACACACAGCAGGATCAGACATGGGAGATTTCACGGGGATCCCTGAGAAGGGCAGAAAGCGCGAGAGTGGGCAGGAAAGTCCTCTGTGCGGGAGAGCGGTCTGACGGCTTCGAGAGGAGGGGTGAAGGGGGAGGACTGGGCAGGAAGAGCCCGGGACCCCCGCAAGCTCTCTGGACTTCTCAGGCAGGACCACAGGGCTCCCCGAGAAAGGCTGCCTGTGAGGGGCCCCTGCTCCAGGACGTCTGCCAGGGGCAGCCTGGGGGAGGCATGGCCTGAGGGTGCAGCAGACACAGGCCCTTGGTCAACTGCCCCCCCGCAGGCTCTCCAGAGAGGCTGGAGGGCCACCTCCAGGACCACACAGAGACGGCAGCTGACATGCAGGACAGCTCACATCCGATTATGTGCAGCTGGAATCCCAACGGGTGCTGTGGAGAGGGCAAAACCCTCAGAGAAGACGGGTGAGAACTGCTCAGAACTGATGAAATACACCACCGTGATCCTGAAGCCTGAAACAGAAGTGTCTCGAACACAGAGTGTAGACAGTCACCCAAACAACAATGACAAGTACTTTTAGCCTTTTGTTTTCCCTCCAAAATGGCAACTGTGCTGGGAAAGGGCTACGATATTCCACTACCCTTACGGTTACTAATCATCCATTGTTCTCTAATGCTTGTAGAAAAAGTGGCCCAAAAGTAGAATACACAAGAGCTCATGGTGGGGGTAGTTGTATGGCCAGCTGGTCAGGGCCTAAATAGAGAGAAATGGCAAGAATGAAGACAGACAGACACGGTATTCAGGCACGGGGATGGAAGAAGCCGGGGTGAAGATCTTATGCCTCATGGCAGTGCACACCACTCAACACCCACTGTGGAAGGGACCTCGAGTAACACACGAAGCCACCAGCTTGTCCACACCTGCCACTCTGTCATCAGCCACACAAGTGGTGACATAATGGTCACATGAATCAAGCAGCGACGGGCGGATGCCGTGCACAGGCTCAGCCACGTGGCTCCCACTCACCCAGGCTGCTCTGTGCTGGTGCTCCCCAAGGTCCCATCTGTCAGCAACAGAAACCAACCAGCCCCTGATATGGCACCGCTCTCTGAGACCAGACAGTGCCTCGCGGTGGAGAAGTGATGCATTTTGATAAAAATAACTCCGCTTTTATAGCAACAGTAGAGTGATCCACCAGTACAGGATCCCACAAAACACGCATCAGACAAAAGGGTCTCCTTTTCAGCTGAGGTGCAAGAACAGGCCCACTGACCATATCACACGCTGCACCACCTGGAAACAGCTGGAGTGACAGAGAAATGGAGCATCCTATCGAAGGCACAGCTCAGAGATGATACCCAGGGAACACGGGGTGCCATCCTCCAAAATGAGGTGCATATTTAAATCAACAATCTTGACGTGGTACTGGAAGAATACATATGTCCATGGAGACATGAGTGGCCTTGCTTAACGGAAGTCTCAGTGACCCACGTGGGGCATTTGTGCTGACTGTCCTGGAATCTCTGGGCTCTGCAGGTTGAAAGATCCTGGTCCCCATGGGGGAAGCTCCAGCAGGGACACAGCAAATACCCCACTGACCCATCAGCTGTGGCTGTGGTCCTGGCTCTTCAGGCCCCTGGAGTCGTGGTACTAGCAGGAAAAATGAGGAGCCACCTTCTTGGTGGGGAAATGATGCTGATCATCGAAGAGAAGTGGGGTTTAGGCTACACAAGGGGGCTGAGAAGGACCCCTCAGAGCTAACAGAGATGAGGGCAGTCTAGGATGCAGTGCACAGGAGCAGACCATGTGGGTCAATGGCAACCCAAGACCAGCTGGAGCAGTGGGGTCCAGGACTTACCCACTAGTCTTCCTTCTAAATTTTCCTAATAAAGGGAGCCCCCCGCCCCAGGAGGAACTATTACCAAAACATAGACAAATAGTGAGTCTGAGTGTCACAAAGAGTGGGCTGTGGTGGGTGCTGCTCAGACCCTCTAAGCAGGTAAGGACCAACTGCCCAGCTGCTGCAGGTGTTGCTGGCAGCCAACCTCAGCCGTCAGCCCCTTTCAAGGATGCCTCTGCCGAGGAGCCGCCTTTCCCAAGATAACACCCCATTCCTGGGAGAGTGACACCAAAATGCCTTTCTGAGGACCCAGCATCCCTTCCCCAACTGGGGAGACCTCGGGAAGCTCATCCCCAATTCAGACCTCCCTGTAGGGTCGATGAGGCAATGCATGGTGACTGCCTTCCCCCTCAAGGTCCTCTTGGTCTATCTTGCTTCCTTCCCATTGTTCCCATAGGGGCTGGTTCGAAGAGCCTCCCTAAGAAACTTCCTTCCATGCTGGGGTCTGTTTCCTGAAATTAAACAGCATGGAGAAGAATGATTTGTTCAAGAGTAAAATGTTAAACGTTGACTCCTTTTTTTCTTTCCTTTCTTGCTGCAAAAATCCTCAAGATTCCTGAAGCCAATAAATAACACTGGAAGACGGGGGGTGGGGGGGGGCGAGGAGGAAATGTCACATAACAGAAAAGAGCACATTCTGGCACTTCAACCACAACATCCCATAATAGCCATTACTGTGACACGTGAAAACGGCCGACAGAAGACACTTCAATAAGCTTTCCGTGCAGTTATAAGACGACGCATTTTAATAAGGGATTTCTTTCACAAAACTGATTTCTTTCTGAAAAGTTATAGGCACATTTGAGCTCAATGACCCCAGTTTCCTTAGGAGACACTGATGATTGGATTTCACAAGTAAGACTAGCGTCTGAGAAGCAAAAGGAGATGAACCCCACCATGAAAGCCGCCAAGGCGAGCTGCCCTGAGACCCTGAGGGCTGCAGCCCAAGCCATCAAAACCCAGAAAACTCAGGCAACAGAGACTTTTTAAAGTCCAGATGAAAGAGACAGTCACTTTGGGCACAAAATGAAGGAAATGGAGTGATATTGACAAGAATGCGCAGCGGATTTCCCCCAGACCATAAGCTTCATTTGCACAGGGTACCTTCCGAGGGTTTACACTTCAGACCTTAGGGACCCATGTCTCTCCAACTTAAATGGCTAAAGTTTGTTTGAAATGAAAATATTTCAATTTGGGGTTCATTTATTCAACAAATATTTAGTGGGCATCTGGTATGTGCCCAACACTATACCAGGCACTAAGACTATTGTGGGAAAGAAAAACCAAGGTTCACGTGTTAGTGAAGTTATTATAATAACCAGTATATTCAATACATTTATGTCTTCAAATGTGTAAACATCAGGAATTAGGGATTGGTCCTAAGGCAGAAGTAATAATTAACATTATAATTCTTGTATGTACACACCTGCAGATCTCAGGAGAATGTCACCATGGTCAATGGACACAGACAAGTGTGCAAACGCCCCAGTGGCAGACCATTCCCGTTCACTCAGTACTTTCACCAAAAGTGCTGATGTGTAGGAAACTGTACCATGTAGCAAAGTTATCTTTCTGAGCCTGTTGCCTTTCTTACCTGCTTGAAGCACATTTTTCTATCTATTTTTATGCAATTTAGATTTTCTGGGATGACTCCATTTCAATTTATATATAGCATATTTTTATTTTCAAAAATAAATGCTTAATTTGAAATGCTTCTGAAAAAGGCTTATATTTATATGTTAATAACTTCCCAAATAATTAAGTATATTAATTTATTTTTTAAATCTCAAACCAGAGTCTGATGCTTGATGAAGGATAGCTTAATAAATATTATAGTTTTAAAATCTACTTACATAAAATTGAAACAAAGCAGGCACTTAAACCAGTTTTAAATATAGAATTAGCATGAGAAATTGTTACAATGCCAAAAATAATTAACATTTACTTATTTTTTGTTTGAAATACTCATGATACCCTCCAAATCCCCAGCTATTGGAGGAGTATGTTAGTATGGGGATTAGTTTCCTATTTCAACTTGAAGGGATGCGCTCATTCTCCAATTTAGGAGGTAACACCAGATTTTCTCATTTTTTGTTTTAAAAACTACAATTTTTCCAATTTACTTCTCCTCAATCAAATTAGAAGTTAGGACATGACATACCATGTGTCCTCTGCATAGTAATTAAGATTTTCTTGGTTTTCTTTCTTTGGCTCCATTACTTAATGTCATGAGGTTGAATAAAGCATATATTTTTCCATTTGTTTGAAAGAGAAATTAAAGTGAAAACATAACCTATTTATACAAAGGGAGGCATGATAAAGAAATGTTTTATTCTTTTTTTGTGTTGTTGATAAAATTCTCATTTTTTGTAATTATTTTTTCCATTGCAGAGGCTCACATGGTTTCAAATAATTCAGCTACTCGAACTCTGCCTTTTTACAAATGAAGAAATTAAGGGTTGATGTGTTTAAACAGAATGTGGTGAAAGTGTTCAGGGCAGAGATGGATTCAGAACCTTCCCCTCAAAATCCATACTCCTTAGTTAAAGGTAAGGAAATTACCTAAGTTACTAGTATTTCCACATTTCACTGAGGAATCAGTGAAGACGGTGAGGTTGAATGGTAAAGGTTCACCTTTCTCAAGTGAAAATTTAGAAAGTTATTTTTTCCATCTGTTCATCTCATAGGGAGTTTAGAAGTACTGCTGCGATAAAAAAGTAAATTATTGGGGCCAGCTCAGTGGTATGGTGGCTAAGTTCTTGCACTCCACTTCAGTGGCCCCGGGTTCGCAGGTGTGTATCCTGGGCACAGACCTACACACCGCTCATCCAGCCATGTTGTGGTGGCGTCCCATATACAAAATAGAAGAAGATGGACACAGATGTTAGCGCAGAGACAATCTACCTCACCAAAAAAAAAAAAAAAAAAGTAAATTCTCTCCAGCAGCTTCATATGGGACGATAGTCCAATGTGATTTATATAAATAGCAGCCCGTTTGCAATTAGCTCCTTTCTCTGTTGGAAGCAGCCCTGGTGTATTCAGTTCACCGTGGAGACAAACATGTTGTCAGTATCTTAGACTTACTGGAAATGTACTCATATTTCAGAAGAGGGAGAAAAACTGAATTCAAAATAACGTGACAGGTCTCAGGAAACAAAACAGCTTGTGCAACAGAAGCTTCAAAATTTAGAAAAATAAGGAAAGGTTATTTTAGAAGCTACTGCAGGAACCCAACAATTCAGAGTTGCACTTGCTAATCCGAGCATCCCATGAGTCTGTTTCTCTGCAGTGTGATCCTAGACATTGCCATAAACAAGAAAAACACTCAAGTTTTTTGCCTCACAGACTAATGAGGAGACTCGAAACAAAAGTTTATGATAAATAGATGAAATGAGATATCAAAATTTATGATGATACATTGAAAGGTAAGACATTTAAAAAGTTATCCATTTCGAAACATACTGACTATTCCATATGGTCCCGAGGGCAGAATAAAAACCAGTGAAAAGACACAGTAAGGTAATACATTTTTATAATATAAAATAAACTACATTTTAATAATATAAAAGAACACAATATAATAATATGAAAGAAAATAATATAAAACAATGTGACAGAAAAAGAGAAAATATATGAAGGATAATATTAATAACATAAAAGAAAAAATAGCAAAAAAGATAATATAAAGAAAAACAAAATGTAACAGATTTCCTGGGGATGTGGAAGTGCACTCCCTTTCACTGGTTGTTCTGATGTAGAGACTATATTTCAGAAAAGCGCATCAACAGGTTTCACCCCCCGGGTGGGAGAAGCCCTCAGAGGAAAGACGGAACAGCCCTGGGGTCCGACGGCTGTCTCACCTGCTAAAGACTTTCAGAAAATGTTATACCAGAGGCTCTCCCTGCCCAACTTGCCCGCCCACGTGCCATTTCAGAACGGGCATTATCTCACCCGCTTCTGCACTTGAATCAGCACAGAGGGCTGCAACGCCTTGAAGGCTGCCCCAGCGGTTTTTCACTGCAGCGTATTCTGAAGGCTCCGTCTTAGGCAGCGAGGGCTGACGGTGGTGATGTGTGAGCACGTGGGCGTGGGCAAGCCGACTGGAGAGGCGGGCACAGGGGAACTCACATCTGGAACAGCAAGAACCGGGCAGAAAACCTGGTGGAAAACCACGTGGCCGCTCCAAGGCCTGGCGGCAGCCCTGCCGCAAAATCAACAATCAACGACCCCCGAGGTCAGACAGCCCCTGTGCCTCCCCGACTCCCACCAGGGTTCTGTTCCCGCATCCAACCGAACACGGTGAGGCTCGGGGCCGCCTGAGAGTGAACCGTGCATCTCGAGGGGCCAAGAGCCCCACAAATAAACAGAAACAGGTGAGGCAGAGCACTTCATCCCGAGTGTCACTATTCCTCTATCCCAGCTGAACAGGAGCCGAGAACCAGGCCCAGTGGGATGTGAGCAGGGACCGGCCATCCAGAGTAAAGACCAGGCTCCTTCCCCGTCTCAGGACCACAGGGACCGGAGGCCGAGGGCCCTCAAGGAACGTGCGCATCACGGGTAACGCCCAGGCACCGCGTGTCGTTCACGTGTGAAGACAGAACACAACCTCACGGACTTAAGAATCAGAAAATGAACCCCACAGGAACCCACTCCGAAAAACATAATTTGTTGAAGCATTCCTCACAAATGAGAGCAATCAAGTTGAGAACTCAAGAGAAGTGTGGGATTTAGAAAACTGGCATTTTCTCCCCAGGGGATTCTAAACAAGGAGTGAACATAACTGGTGACAGGAATCCCTAAGGAACACGTCACCTTAGTCAAGGGTACGTGAGCCAGCAAGGAGAATCTGGAAGGACTGGGCCTGCTCCCACACAAAAGCAAACCATTTTGCCATTAAAATTCCTTCTCAGGGAAATAACTGTAACAATATCAATATAGATGCTGATACACTAGACTATTAAGCAGAAATCTGATAACAATTGATGCATTTTTCTTAATAAACTGTGAAAATTATTTTATAATGAGAAATTTTAAAAAGCAGGATAAAAATTGTACCTAAAGGATGAGTTTAACTTAAGAGAGTATATACAGGGAAAAGGCCAGAAGGAAGTGCAGGAAACGTCAGCCATGTGCATCAGCAGGTAGCAGGGACTCTTTTCTTTCTGACACTTGTCAACGTTTTACACGCTTTCTACACTGAGACACAGACACTGAGTTACTCTTCATACAAATGTCACATGCGCGAAGGAGACGTATGCCAAGCAAAGGAGGTAGCAGAGAGATCCAGAACCCCACCAAGGAAGGATGGGAGGGTGGGCACCCTGGGCCAGGGGCTCGCAATGCGGGACCTCACGACACTGCTTCTTCAGTCCAGCATCATCCCGTGCCACCTCATTCCTCTTCCTCCTCCTTTCAACTTAACTCTCCTAAAGCGAGGACAGCTGCCAGGCTTTTACACAAACTGTGGTCAACAGAGCCGCCCCCCCACCCCAGGGTCTTCCCCACCTGAGCCCACGCCCCTCGCACTGTTTCTTCTTCGTCCCAGGAACTTCCTAGTTATTTCAGAACCAGGTGTATGGACGCCTCCCCAGTCCTCCCCTCCTGTGAAATGGAAATCACAAATCTAAAAGCACTGTGATTCTGCCATGATAAAAGTGAAAGGAATCTACAGGTCACAATGAAATTTGATAAAGTGTAGGAAGGAAATAATTCTCATACACAAAGCACTTCGAATTTTCAAATTTCTGGGCTGGTCCCCACCTAGTTAGATAAGGGAGCAGCCTGAGAGGCGTCTGCATCCCGGTGCTTACTGGGCACCTGACTCGCAGGTGCCCGACCTTCACCCTTCTAGGGTTTTGAATCTTGTCCTACAGGAAAGCTTTGCAATTTTACCTCCTCTCATTAGTTACCAGCTTTTCCCTCTTCATTCTATTAAGCATTCTGTCACTTAATTTAATATACCGTGTTATATATTTTCATATGAAACTAACATTTAAATTATAATATCCAATTTAGAAATTGATTTTTTAAACCATTATTAAATCTTACCTACTCATTGTACATCCCTTTATACATTATTAGATACTTTTTCCTATTTCATTTTGCTTGTTAGAACAAATATATTTTATACACAGAGAAGGAGGAGTTGTGTGTGTGCGTGTGTGTGTGTTTCGTCATTCACCTTTTATTATCTTTTGTTATTAGCAGTTTCAGAATTAGATTCTAACTTCTTAAATCTTAGATAAACACAATGGTTTTAGATGAATATTATTCCAAAATTCTGAATGTCAACTAAGAATGTTTTACATTATTACTACATTAACATCAAAATATAAAAATACATATAAGTATATTTCACTTGTATACATCTAGAAAGTTAAAATAGAAAAATTTTTGTAAGCTCAAGTTATTTTTTTAATCTCTCTCTGGATTTTAAATGAACAATCCCCTTTTTTAAATGTCATTTATTTAGATTATAACAGATTTTAGTTGTAAATCCCTGTTCCTGCTGCATTTCAAATCTTAAACAATTTAGATAACGAGGAGAGTTTTTTCCTAAAGCAATTACAGGACAGTCACCAAGCTTCAGCTAGTTCAGCTTCACTAAAATGTCATATCTTTGTATTATTAAAAAACATTCCATGTTTTACATACAAGTCTTGCATCTTGTATTTACCACAGTTACCACTGCAATGAAATGCAGAGTAAAAATTTAACAAAAATATTTTATCTACAAATAGGTCTTTAATATAGAATAATAAAGGGACCTTGTGACATTATGTATGGACCTCCAAAATTTTAAACTGAAATTTGAAAATGTTTATATGTGAATTTGAAACTTTCAATACTGAAATAAAGATAACTTAGAAATACAGTTCTGAGGGGAAAGGGAAAAAATTCTTTAAAAACTCTCATCTTCAAGAATTAATCAATAATCATTATTCTAGAGGTGAGTGTCTTTTCCACTTTTTAAACTCAATTTACATGTTTACCTTTTTAAAGCAAAATCCAGCTTGAGGTACAAAATTTGGAGAATTTAACATAATGCTTTGCTTGCATTATCTCAACATCATTTCCCGACAGAGTATGTGTGTGAGCACGTTTGTGCATGTGTGTCTGTGTGTGTGCATGCGTGTACGCACACAGGCACTGCTTCCTTCTGTCTGAGCTATGACCTTATTCCCCATCTGTGGTGGTGACCCAAATTTAAAGTGAGTAACTTGAGGAGACATCCGTATGTATCCCTCCTGATTTCTAATCTTCTGATTCCTATTTTCATCCTTTTGTTCAATGGCCATGATCACTTAAGGTCGTGCGTTTAGGACCATTTCTCCCTGGTGCTCACAGGATGGACAGCAGGTGCTGGAGGCACTGAGTGTGGATCTGTCTCAGACTTCCAGGGGCTGCGGCCAGGGCAGGACGACTGGGCAGGCCCAGAGCTGCCCTCTGCCTCCATCTCCTTCTCTGCGAAGGGAGTGGGGGAGCATTAACAGCACCATCTCAGGCCGTGGCTGACGCTGACTGTGTTAACAGGAGTGAAGCCCTTCCCAGAGTTCACAGCTCACAGCACTCAGGAAATGTGAGCAATTACGGAAATGTTTCTAATCTGGGGGAGGTCTGCGCGCAAATGCCCTATACTTTAAGGGGGCACGCCCTTGAAAACTATCCTTTACTTAAGAAGACATATTAGCTTCTCAGGGCTGTTGTAAGGAAATTTTCACAAACTTGGTGGCTGAGAACAACAGAAATTTCTTCTCTCACAGTTCTGGAATCCAGAAGTCTGGGATCAAGCTGTGGGCAGGGCCGTGCTCCTTCGGGAGGCCCTAGGGGAGGGTCCGTCCTGCCTCTTCCAGCTACTAGTGGCTCCAGGTGTCCCTGGGCTGTGGCCACATCACCTGTCTCTGCCTCTGAGTGAACATCCCCTCTGCTCAGTGTGTCTCCACATTCCCTCATTCACTCTTCACTCTTAAAAGAATATTCGTACTTATATTTAGGGTCCACTCAAATAATTCAGGACAAGCTCCTCCTCTCTAGACCCTTAACTTAATCCCATGTTTGCCACATACATCTCCAGGGATTCTTAGGATGTGGGTGTATCTATCTGAGAACCACCATTCAGTCAACTACAGATGACATTTGGCAATTGGAAAATTACAGGCAAAAACCTCCCTACATATGTTGAGTATCTTCCTAAGGAAACTCTCTTAGTGAGAAAATCCACTACAATTAGTCATGACACAGCTGACTCCTGAGGCAAAATTCCAACAGAAAGAGTGACTGTTATAAATATACTTTTATAGAATCATATGGCATTGGATTTTTTTTCTAGCTAATGAAGAAGTATGTGCCATACCATTAATGGTAAATGATGCCACAAACAAACTCCACATGTCACAATGCATCCCGTATTTAAATGTTCCCATTAAGACAAAATCCTACAAACCAAACAAGATCAAAGTCTGGAACCTATGTCCTTAGGATGGTGGTTGATTAGGGAAATTAGGAATAAAAAATGTAGAAGATATCACAGTAGTACTAGTGATAATGATTCACCCTTAATAAAACGTGTGTAATGATGGTAGTGAGAATATACTGGTGCCAGCCGTTATAAACATTCCTGTATGATATCTGTTAACACAGCCATTTATTAATAGCCATCGACCAGAAGCCTATAAGCAGGCTCCACGATTCTCCTGACCCTACCAGGTGACCTGCCCACAGTCACACAGGGATTCACGCACAAGCATCCAGGCTCCAGATTCGGGGCTCTTAGTTCCTCTGCTGTGCTGGCCAAGAACACAACACAACCAGAATACTGGACCAGGAGAGGCGCCCAAAGGAGAACACGCCCAGAGAAGTCAGCCACCTAAAGTAACCTGAGCCAGACCTGGTTAAACGGAAATACACTGTGGGTTCCAGTGGCACCAGGTGAAGCCACGGACGACGAGGGTCCTGACACTTCAGGACTGTGAACAACACACATGCAGCCGGGAGGGGTGAGGAGAATTTACGGTCCACTGACCTCAGCTCCACAGACAGCAGAGAGCACACAGCACAGAAGGGTTCACATCTAAACGTAAAATTACTCAGACTTTGTCTCTTGCTGTGCTCACTAGGAGGAAGCATAGTGCTTGCTGAGATATCCACTGTCCTTACTGAGCCTCTTAAACACACAGTTCTTCCCTCTTCACCTCATGTTGACTAGAAAGCTTCGGTTTGACTACCCTGAACCTAATATTCTGCCTCCATCTTGTAAAAGGTCATCTCACTCAGGAATCCATAACACAGACCAGTTCTAGAAAGGGGACCTGCTCTCAAGGAAGTGAAAATGAACTGGGCTGGTCAGAACCCTTGTTACACAAATCGTGGCCACTCCTCTAGAGGCAGGAAAATCTTCAGACCCCTGGGTCTGGGTATTTTTCTCTCCATTCTGGCTGTGCAAGTAAAACAGAAATGCGAGCTCTAGCGGACTCAATCCTGAAGAGCCCCGAAGCCTGGTGTGTGTGTGTGTGTGTGTGTGTGTGTGTGGTGTGCGTGCACACTCCAGTCAAACTTCTGTCTTCCTTCCAGACGCCCCATGGGCATGACTTCCTCTGCACATCCGTCCTGAATCCACAGATGCCCTCGGCTCCACCTGTGCTGACTCAGCCCCCAGTCCTAGCCTCGCTCACTCAGCAGGCTCCTCCCAGACAATCAACCCGACGGAGCTGCACCACTGCCCTGTGACTCCTCTGCGAATGCGGCTCACAGTGAAGTTGACGAATACGTATGTTACTCTCCATTTTCTCCATATTTCTCCTTCCCTTACAACACTCATGAAAATTTGCAATCACGTCTTCTGTGCGTTTATGTCTGCACAAACCTGACCCCTCACAACAGCCTGCGAGCACATCCATAATCCCGTCCCAGGAACAAGCAGCTGCAATTACACGGTGCAGGAAGGAACACACTGTAGTGCTGCTACACGGCCACTCGACTGCTTTTCCAGAGTCTACCTCCTGGGCGTCAGTCTGCGGCCCTGCCCGTGCAGGGCTTCACATCTGGACCACATCCCGCTCCTGTCGTCTCTAGCTCCCAGCACAGCGTGTGGCACCTAACAGCGTCTGTAAAAGACGTGCATGTACGTGCACGTGTGGTACATTCATAACCGCAAAGCGCTTTTCCAAACGACACTGGATTCTACCATCACAACGTCCCCATCTTCAGGAAAAAACTGTGAGGCTGAGGAAAACCCCAGCCTGGTGCTATCCCCTGGCCACCCCCTCCCTGCTTCCTCAGGGTAGGAAGGCAGTGACATCTCTAGTGTTTCTAGTGACATAAAGGCAGAAGTTGGTGTTTCTCTACCTTGTTACACAAGAAATGATAATTTCAGGAATAAAACCACCCAGATTTCTTTCATCAAGACAACAGGAACCTGTGTGGACGATGCCGCACTGGCCATTCTGAAAGGACTGCTCCTGACTCGTCTGGGGTCAGAGTGTCCCCAGGTATAAGGCATGAGGAGTAAGTTCTCATTTCTTGGTACATAATGAAAACTTAAGATAATTATATGTGAAAACTCAAACCGATGGAGCCATTTGGTGAAGTATAATCATCTGAAGAGAAGTCATTAAGGATAACATCAAGCAGGACAGAGATGAGAAACAGAATAAATTATATTTTACCATTGGCAGTTATGCTGACTTGTAAAATTGACATTAAAATGTACCTATTATAAAAATACAAAGGCACAATTTTTTTCAAACCCAAAATAGCTAATCGTAAATATAAAATAAATTCTCAGTACAAAAGCCAGAAACAGAACTTCCTCCCTCCTACTCAGAGCATTACATACCTTCAATTCACACAAACACTGATTCAACTGGTAAGCATATTCCACCTACTATGTGCCAGGCATGTAACTGATTCACCCAGCCTGGTGCCTCTTTGTAAAAGGAAGGGAACTATTCCCACTCGCTCATAAGCAGCATCGTTGGCAAAGCTGCCACCTGCCCCTTCCAAGGCAAACCCTGGCTCATATTAGTCTGCATTTAAACCTGAGGGTGGGGATCGGGCCCCAAACACCAGGACAAAGTTGGGGTTCCAGCAGCAGGAGAGAAGGGGTGTATGGATGTCAGGGAGGCACGGGGCTGCAACAGGGACTGGAAATCAGCCGGGGAATGGGAGGCTGGCACAGAGAGGATGGGTGGGATGAATGTCAAAGGAGAAAGGAGCA
This sequence comes from Tapirus indicus, assembly GCA_031878705.1. NCBI lineage: Eukaryota > Metazoa > Chordata > Mammalia > Perissodactyla > Tapiridae > Tapirus > Tapirus indicus. Next base: position 940,987 of record CM062923.1, on the reverse strand, counting down.
TGAGCAAATGCCCTGAGGGAGAGAGCAGGGACACCAGTGGCTGAAGGTTTAAAAAAGCCATGATCTGGGTAACGACATGAGCTATGTGGGTGGTGCTGTCATTCTCTGTCATACAAACATGGAAAGAAAGCCAGGCTTCAGGATTAAGATTGTGAGACGGGTTTTAGAAACGTTAACTGAATACCAAGACACACAGGTCTGAGCCGAGCAGCTAATGGCACGGCGTTGGGCCATTCAAACCACAGAGGAGGTGAGATTACCTGGAAACATAAAGGAAGAAAAGAAAACCACCTGGAGAGAGCCTCTCTACAGCCCGCCTTCAAAAGTCATAATCGAGGCGTAGTTACCCAAAGAGCCTGAGGAGGACGGAGAAAAGGCAGAGGGCGTGACGTCAGGCGGAGGTGTGCAGCTGGAGGGGGCAGTCGGCCGTCCCGACCGACCGCTGAGATGTGAAGCCAGATGGACACAGGCAGATCTGGGGTGTGGGGACCTGGGGGCTTCAGTGCCTCGGGGACAGAGGCTGCAACCAACAGGGCAGCGACCTTGGAGACAGAGCTCCAGGCACAGCAAACTCGAGGGGAAGATTCGGGGAAAGGGTTCAGCCTCCCTTTCCATCTTTTAGGTTCTGCTTTAGAAAGGGAAGCTGGTTGTCCCTTGAAAGGAGACGAGAGGGCCACTGTATTTAGTTTCTGAAGGTTTCGGATGACAAAACGTTTGTGAACACTGCTAAAAGTAAAACATTTACTTTCAATGGAAAATGTTATGTTTTTGATAGGAATAACTGACACTTATGTCTCACTTTAAAAATACAGATTATTTTCCTAAACATAAGCGTGATGAATGAAAATGTCCTAAAATAGAATTTGGGTTCATTCATGTGCTTATATTTTTACCTAGACTAATTCATAAAATGGACAATAAAATATCTGCCTGCTGAAAGCATTCATCCTAGAAATGGAATCGAATTCTTACATACGATTTATCATTTAAACTATTTGATTAAAATATAAATAATTATAGTTACTTCTTCTTAGTCAATGCTTAAATGCAATTACCACTAACTGGATACCAGAGGGGAGCCTGCCTTCCGGAGCTGGGGTCTAACTAAAAACGGCATGAAAAATAAATTAGTAAAGTGAATGACAATAAGCACATTGATATTTATGATACTGAATTTTAATATTTTATGTGATTGTATTTACAATAGTACTATTCAGTGCTATAATAAAATATTCATCCAAATTTCAAATAAATTTTGGTGCCTATCAAAATTAAGTAGAGTTGTTAAAATGTCAACAGTATAGAGTCAAATTTATTCATTCAGGATAACAAATATGTTTGTAAATAATATGCTGACAAACTGCTACATTTCAAGTAGAGACAAAGGAGATACAGTTGCTTCAGAAGCGATAACAGGTAAACAGTCAAAGCTCAGCACTTTGGGACCGCCAGGTCTCTGACGTCGAACTCATCATGTGCTAAAATGTAATTTGACATTTTTTAATTGTTTCCAAAGCATCCTCTAAATAACTTAAGAGGCATAGTTGTTTTGTTTATCCTAAATCTTTGCTTAATTAAAACATAGCTAATTAATAATAACATTTATAGGATCTTCAACTTCAGACTCTTTAGAAAACAGAAACACTTTTCTCCAATAATTTTAACTGAAAAATCACCACGTCATAATATTCCCAGCACTTCTGAAGAGCACTGAAGACAAAAGAGAAGGACGTGCAGGTTAGGGCTGAGGGGGTGAAGTCCCGGCAAGGCCGCAGGAGCAGGTGGGATTTCAGGGGCAAGGGGGATTGGTCAGCAAGGGCAGAGAGGCTTAGCATTTGGTACAGAAATAGAAGGGATAACCCGGCCTCCTGTGCTTTAAAGGATGGACTGGGGAAAAGTGACATCTAGTGTTCACTGAAATAATCCACAATCTTCTATCCCAAATACAATCTCAGTGCCAATATGCAGTCATCCCTCAGATAATAATGACAAGTACCCGCCAGTTTAAAATGCAAGTACATTTTTCCATGAAATTCTCCTGCCTTTTCCCTACAAAGGCAATTTTGTGTGTGTGTGTGTGTGAGGAAGATTGGCCCCGAGCTAACATCTGTGCCCATCTTCCTCTATTTTGTACGTGGGGTGCTTCCACAGCATGGGACGAGTGGTGTAGGTCCATGCCTGGGATCCAAACCCTCGAACCCGGGCCGCCGAGGTGGAGCACGAGAACTTAACCACTGCACCACGGGGCCAGCCCCCAAAGGCATTTTTTTAACTGCCTTGTTTCGTCTCAAAAATACCTATCGTTTCTAATTAAATAGCAAGTTCCTCAGGGTGTTAAATCAGAGATTCGAAGTGACCTCAGAACCCACACCGTACATCCTTCAGGTGAGAAACTGGAGCAGAGGACACCCTGGCCTCTCGGTCAACGTGAGGTGTCTACGTTCTCCTGAGCTGGATCCGGCCCTTCACTCAGAGCGAGTATGCCTGCTCGGTGCCCAGCACAGCCGGGCCGGGACGCAGACGTGAACCCCAACACCCAGACTCCCTTCTCTTCCAGCACTCACTTTACATGCCTGCTGTACCGTGTGCTCCCTGTGGTGACAGGGAACCCACAGCACCACACTATTCTAACACTTCTCTAGTGAATACACCCATTTAACAGTTGAGGAAGCTGGATGTAAACCGATTCTTCCTCTCTCAACACAGGCTCTCCTCCCGCCATCCCCATGACAAAGCAGCTTAATGCCTTAATTCATAACTCTTTTCTTTGACAGAATATACATCAGTGACGCCCCCACATCAGCCTCTCTCAAAGTGTGTGTCCTGGGACATTTCGGGAAGTGGAACTAAAGTTGAAACTTAAAAAGCCACATCTACACTTAAGTATCGTAATATAAAACGTTGTTGCAGATATATTGTTTGGTGAAATAAGGCGATTTTTACATCTGCCATTTCCAGTAAATAAGCATACTTTTCTAACTTGGATCTTGTCACTAGGAAACATATCTCCTGGTAAAACCAGATAATTTTCCATTTTAAAATACGTGAGTCTGGCTTATGATGTCACAGACGTCACCAGAAAGTCCACAACGGAATCAAAGATGAGTCAGCAAAGATGAGAAACAGGTAACAAGAGTGTAGAGGAAACGGATGGCATCCTGGGATGGCAGGTGCTGCAATTATCACACAGTAACTCACAGCTCCCAAGGGATGATTAGTGGTCCTACCATAAGACGCACACTCAGAACGCCCTGGCGTGTCCTCCCCTTTCATGGCAAGTTCATGACATGAAACTGCACACTGCCAGCTCATGCGATTTCACTCTTCCAGCCCCTCAGACTCGAGCAGTGTTCTTCTCTAAAAACAGCACATGTGCTGACAGTACAAACCAACAGCAGTGTCTGAACGTAACAGGACACACTTGGCACACTGTACCAGTGGCTCCCCACCACTGGACTTGACACAGGGATGACCAGGGACACAGGTCCGTGAACTGGCTTCACTTAGGAAATATACATAACAGGGGACAGATACCTAAAAGGGAAGAGAAAAAAGAAGCTCCAATACTGACAGGAGACATTCAAATCTGGCCAAATTCCCATGACTCAAACAGCAGTCCTTATAAAGAACGCGTTGTATTTTTGACTTCAGAAAACAATGTTTACAACTAGAAATATAATGGGCTTAAAACGACTTTCTTTTTTGTCATTATTTTTCTTATCAGAAGCACTAAATTCTCTTGCTTAACTGAAATGATTAAATAACCACGCAAATTCAGTGGTATTATGGGTAGCCATTGACAAGAAAATGAATACTTCTGCGTGGTTGTCTGGGCCCCAGTGATTCAAGCAAAAACTAGTGGCCATCAAAGGTTCACAGTGCATCTACATACACTGCCATTGTCCACCAAATCTTTAAGCCGTGATTGTGTGCCATGAATGTTCAAGTTTTTAAAGACAAATGTGTAAGCAGGACATGTAACAGATCTACTTGAAATGAATAAGAACCTTCTCATACACTGGAGTGCAGTGTCACATTAGAGAACACCTTGTTATTCATGAAACCAAAGTTATTCTTGTTCTTAGGCTATTTTTATTCTAATATTTGGCCTCCAATGCTGACAAAAACTTGCTAAGTGCAGTTCACATACGTTGTAGCACAGAATCAAGGCTCTTACTACAAAGAAAGCACTAATCACATCTTGTAGCAAACTGACTGCACACCCCACATTTACTGCCTTAAAGGAATCAGCACGCGGCACACTGCAGAGTATTTATCTGAGAACTTGCAGTTAATATTATTTTAAAAACTGTAAGTTACTGCCAATAATTCATCAACTGGGTCAGTTACGCAGATGGTAAATCCATTCCAATTCTTCCACTATAATCACAATGGTTATAAACAAGCTTGTTGCAAGAACTCTTCAAGCAAAACGCACACTTCCTAATGCCGAGAGGGCATCGTTTAAAATTCAAAGCGGTAATAAGACAGAAAGCCTGTCACTCCCCAGCTTCTCTACATCCTTAAGCAATTTACTTCCAATTACTGCAAGCACATCTTCTAGGGCTTAATTACCATAGGCAATAGCTGGAAAACTATTCATATCACAAAGTACTTTAAGAAATAAACACGCAACTTCACACAAAATTTAAAGATTTTGTGGTAATATCCCAGAATGGTATAACTCAATACAAGAAACAACTCTCTCTACACAGATTAAAAATAAAAATCATACAGAAGTTACAACTACTACCCAGTTTGGAAGCATTATGACAAACAAGGATTTACATAAACTTTGAACCTACCATCTTTTGAAACATTTCTCAGTTATCCTAAAAGGATAGCTAAATATATCCCCAGTTTTTTGTTGTCGTGCACGGAACTGGGGTTTGTGGGACACATCCTACAGAAGTGGCTGTTCCTACATTTGCAGGACAACCTTATTCATCCATTAGCTGGAGAGCCCCGGAAGGCACCGGATAATCAGCTGTTTTCTTAAACCATTTCCAGAACACTCAGTTATGCTGTGGGCGGCAACTTGAAGGTTTCCAAGAACTCGGAGTTTTTGTTTGAGCCAACATTTCTGTTTTCCATCAATCCATAGTTTAGTTATTTAAAAATAAACGGGTGGAGGGGGAGTTGTTTGGGGTAGGGACTAGAATAGATGTCATACGCAGGAAAGAATCAGTATTAGGAATTCGGTGCAGAAATGGTCCTCTGAGTCGCTGAGCACTCAGTTGGAGCCCCAGCCTCAGCGGAGGCCCCCAGGCCCCGGCCCAGCTCCCCTCAGGAAGGCGCCGCTGTGACCTCTAGGTAGGCAACTGGCCGACCCGGAGGCTCCTCGGCACAAGCACCTGACCACAGGAAGAAATGGGGAGCACATCCCAGTCCCCAATTCTGGAAAACCCTGCGCCTTCCCACTCAGCCCTTCAAGACATTAAAAAGGCATGCCCCATAAATTTCTATTTGGGATATTGGGGTAGGAGGAGAACGAGCGGTCAGGGGGTGGATGCCCACTGTGCCCAGGGTCCCGGTGTCCACCCGCCCGCAGGAACCGCCGCTGGAGAGAGGGAAGGGGGCGCGGAGAGATGAGGGGGCTCAGGGAGAAGAGCGGGCGCCAGGTGAGGAGAGGGAGCCTGAAGGGAAGGGGCAAGGGAAGGAAAAGGAGGCGCGGGCGAGGAGGGGGCCTGAAGAGGGAAAGGGGGCGCGGGGAGAGGAAGGGGCTTCGGGAGGAAACGGGGCAGAGGGGGAGACAGGGGCGCGCGGAGGGAGTAAAGGGTGGGGAGAGGGAGGGGGCTCACAGATTGGAGGGGGCACGGGAAGGGAAAGGGGGCACGGAAGGGGAGACGCGAGCACAGAGGGGGACAGGAAGGGGCGCGCGGAGAAAAGAGGGGCGCCGAGGGGCCGCACTCACTCGCACGGGCACCAGCAGGCAGCCCGGGCGCCCGCGGGGGGCGGCCGGGGGCAAGGGTCCCTCGGCGCTCATAGCCGCCCACGCGGCGGGGCCCGCGCTCCGGGCCGGGCGAGCTCAGCGCTGGGGCCCCGCGCGCGCATCCAAGGGCCCCGCGGGCGCCGCGTCCGCGCCCCTCTCCGGCTCGGGCTCCTGCTCGGGCTACGGCTCCGCGGGCAGCGGCGGGGTGGGGGGGCCTGAGCTCCGCCCGCGGCCCACGAGCGCCGCCCACGCGGGCCCGCCTCCGGGAGAGGAGGGGCGCTCGCTCCCACGGGGGTGGGGATCTGCGCATAGAGCCCGGGCGGGTGGGGGTCGCTCCCACCCGGGCTGAGCGCACAGGCTGACCAGGGGCACAGGGCGCTCCGCGGTGGGCGGGTGGGAGCACTTCGGTGGGGCCGGGGAGCGGCGGGGCTGCAGCTCCCACGGGCGGGGGTAGAGCGCTCCCCCGGGTTCGGCGCCCCCTCCCTGTCCCCACTTCACGGTTGATCTGATTGGGGGGGCACTCTCCGGTCCACAGCCGGGCGCTCCTCGGCCCTCCTTGTCCTAGGATGGTTCCGGCCCAGCCGCCTTTCTGGTCCTTGGGGACCCTGCCCCTGGGGTCACCTGGTCACACCGGAGCTGACGCGGGACGCTGGGGACTGACTGGCAGGGGAAAGCACGGGTAAGCCTCAGCTCTTTCCCACCCACCGCCCCAAGCATGGTGGCTCCGGCTCCTGCGTCCCTCTAGAGTCAGCCCAAACCTACAGGGACCACCCCCCCTCTGGGGACGCGGGGATGGACTCTGACCCCACTGGCCTCCACACCCTCCCCGCGGAGTCCGGAGTCAGGTACCAGCTGGCTGGCTGGTTCCCTTGCTTGTTTAGATTTGCGCCAAAATGACTCTCAGGACAGCAGTACAGGGTTGTGTGGACTCAAATCATCCTAATCTAATGTAAATGAAAGGTAGTTTGGGATAAATCTCAGGAAAAATGCACAAAAGCACAAGGCGACCAACCACCTTTTTAAAAAGAAGCAAGCAACCTCCCTTTCCGAATCCTGTCCCCCTGGTCGCAGAGGCGCAAACGTGCGCTCAGTTCCATCTAGGGAAGCCGGCTCCTTATCGCCCCAAGGCCGGAGAGGCCGAAAGCCTAGGTCCTGAGACGAGGCATGAACCGCCTCTAGAGCGTGGTGGACAAGTATATGTTGAACGACATTGAAGACATTACTTTTCTGACTCCAACCGTTTTTTTTTTTTCTTTTTTTACCAGCTTTGAGATATAATTGACATGTAACATTGTGTAAGTTTAAGGTGTACAAAGCGTTGATCTGATACACTCATATATGGCAAAATGATTACCACCGTGGGGTTAGCTAACACCTCCGCCGGGTCAGGTAATTCCATTTCCTTGCTGTGGTGAGAACATTTAAGATCTGCTCTCTTGGCAACTGTCAAGTATACAATACAGTATTGATAATGTGGTCACCATGCTGTTCAGTAGGTCCCCAGAACTCATTCATGTTATGGCTGAACGTTTGTACCCTCTGATCAGCATCTTTGCGGCCCCTGCAACAGCCCCTGGCAACCACCACTTGACTCTTGTTTCTCTGAGTTGGGCTTCTTCAGATTCCACATATAAGTGAGATCATATAGTATTTGTCTTTCTCTGCCTGACTTATTTCACTTAGCATAATGCCCTCAAAGTTCATCCATGTTGTCACAATGGCAGGATTTTCTTCTTTCTTGTGGCTGAAAAATATTCCATTATATATATATCCATATAATATATATGCATATACATATATACACAGATATAAACATATATTTGTGTATATTACATAGACACATATACACATACATGTATACACACACACCCCACATCTAATTTATCCAATCAACCATTTCTGGTTTCCATATCTTGGCTATTATGAGTAAGGCTGCAATGAACGTGGGAGTGCAGATATCTCTTTGAGATCCTGTTTTCATTTCCTTTGGATAAATACCCAGATGTGGAACTGCTGGGTCACACGGTGGTCCTATGTTCAATTATTTGAGGACCCTCCATACTGTGTTCCATAGCTGCTGCACCAGTTTACAACCTGTCCCGACTGCTGAGCTGGGTTCCCAAGTCAACGTTCCAGATTCCTCCGTCTTCTGTACAGAAATCTACGGGAGCTGCTGAACACTCATTGGTTTACTAGAGTGTGCAGTACAGGCCTTCCTTTTATCCCTGGCAGGGTGCCCCGGAGGAAATCAGTTTCTCGGATGAATTGCTAAGGAATATTGTACTATTTTTTATTTATAGCAAAACCTAAAATAAGAAAAAGAAAATATGAGAGATCATTACTTGAAGTTGTATTAAAAAAAAAAAGTGCCTGGCTATAATCTGAGAAATAAAGGTCTGCAAGATACACAAAAAATTTTCTCATTAATTTTCAGAGGGAAGATCTGTTCCAGGATCCAAAGAGGGAGACATGGTAAGTGTTAGATTTGGGAGACCTGAGTTTTGTTCACATTTTACTGTTAAATTGTTGAAATAATAGGGGCATATTTTTGTTTTTCAGATCAAAGTTAGTTCATCTGTGAAATATGTGGTTTTACCCAACAATCTCTGGAATCCTTTCTACACTAAAATTTTATGATTCTAGATCCAGGACGTCAGGTGCTCGGAGGCTGCCTTTGAAAAGCTCGTTAATTCAGGCCTTCACTGTACGTCTCTGCTTTCATGCACTTGGTGTTAGGATTGCACATAATGTTTTTTTTTTTTTTTAGATAATGGGGCTCTGACACAATAATAATAATAATAAACTGTGAGATGCTGACTGTGCTGAAACTCTGAGAGGGAGCAAGGTGGTATGAGTTTCCCATCTGGGTCCCAACTTGGACATTTTCACGATGAGTGTCAAGTTCTTTCTGAGATGTGTTTAAAAACTGACTGTAAACAGATTAACTTAATTTTGAAAGAATTCCAAATTTTTCCAGAAAAGTTGCAAATGTAGTAAAAAAAAAAATTTATCCTTCATCTAGCTTCCCAACATTGCTCATATTGACCACATTTGCCGATGTTCTGTTTCTCCCTATTTATATACAGATTACTTTTTTGAAGCACTTGGGGAGAAATTTGCAGACATCATGTGCCATCATCCCTGAGTATTTCACATGCATTTCCTAAAAATCAAGGACTCTGTGCTTCACATTCAGAGTATACACATCAAAATGTGAAAATTATCATTGACACGGCAATGACTGACCACTTTCAAATTGCACCAATTTCCCCAATAATATCCTTTCATAGCAATAATACATATGCAATTAGTGAACTTTTCCCTTTCCCAGCTTTCCCTTCTCCTCCAAGATCCAATTCAGGGTCACCATCTGTCTCTTTGATTCCTTCATCTCAGTCTTGACATTTTGAAGAGGGTAGGATGCCCCTCAGTTTGGGGTGGTCCAAGGTTTCATCACTCCATTCCTTTCTACTTTTCCAGCAGGAATATCACAAAAGTGACGTCGTGTTAGTCACAGTGCGTCACATCAGAAGACACACGATGTTAATTTGTCCCAGTTCTGGTGATATTAACTTTGTCACTTGGTTTAAAGTGTCTGACAGGTTTCTTCACCCTGAAACTAATTAATAAATATGAGAATTCATTCATTAGTAACTAACTGGTGAATAAATGTATTAATAAGCGATTAGGTTAAATCTGTGTTTGGGTTATCTAATTCTACATGACAAATCATCCTAAACTCTGGTGGCTCAAAACACCGGTAATGATTTGTTGTGTCACTGTTTCTGGGGATCAGACACTCAGGATTGGCCGACCTCGCGGTTCTGGCTCAGCTGTCTCAGGAGCCGCAGTGGGCTGTCCACCAGGACTGCCGTCCTAGGAAGGTTGGGCTGACCCTTCCCCAAGGTGGCTTACCCAGCTGGCCAGCCAGCAAGCAGGCCCTGGCTGCTGTCCTTGGGCCTCAGTCCTCCACCCGGTCCTCTCCACAGAGCTGTGCCTGTGTCCTTGTGGCATGGCGGCCGGCTTCCCCCAGAGCAAGCAGTTAAAGAGATCAAGCTGTGAAGTCTGGCATGGCCTGGCCTCAGAAGGCACACGTCATTACCTCCACTGCATGGACACCATGGGTCACGTAAAGCCACCCCAGTCAACGTGGGAGGGACAAGGCCATGAACGCCAGCAGGCACCTCTGGCTCTCCGGAGGCCATAGCAGAGGCTGGGTTGCCACAATAAGTTATAAATGGATATTTAAATAATCCATTGATGATTCTTGGTTGAATCAGTTATTACTATAATTGTTGCCAAAAGATGATTTTATAATTTCGTCTTTCTCCATTCATTACTTGGTATTCTATACTAACATATCTATTTATATCAAAATGAATACATGGTCTCTATTTATTTAGTGGGTTATATGCCATTACTATTTTGATGCTCGAATTGTGCCAGATATGGCCAATTAGAGCCCCTTTTGGCTGCCCCTGCGTCCTCCACATGTCCCTATCACCCTCTGAGGACTGCCTTATTTCCTATTCCATGCTCAGCTTATTTTTTCTACCCCGTTTCCAGAATCAGCCTTCTCTCCCAGGAGCCCTGCATCCTTTCAGTGGAGAAGGGTATTAGAACCTGGAGTCTGAATGCTGAATGTGGTCATTGCTACTGGGGTACATGACTTCCAGCTCCTCCTAGCAGATGGAGCTATGAAAATATATATATATACACACACCTATATCTCTATACCTTACTGTCTATATATTTTTACAAGTTTGTATTATTTCTTCATTTCTGGAGCAACACTGCAAAGTTGATTCCAGCCACCCTTCTCTCCATAGCTCTATCTCCCTTCTCCATCAGTGGCTCCCATTATCCTCAATCTTATTTATTGTTTTTTACTCAGTCCCTTTGTGTCCAACCAAGGTCTCAGAAAGGTGGCCTTTCTACCGGACATCAGCTCAGCTGGCATACACACACAGGCTCCTCTCAGCCCCCCTCCCCTCACACAGCCAGCACGAACCAGGTCCGATCGTCTGCCCTTCTGCACACAGCCAAGTTTCTCCCGGCACCGGCCCACTGGTGTCTTTGAGAACGAGGCAGAGAGCCACACAGGACTCCTCCACCTCCTCTGCTGTGGTGTCGTCGTTCCGAGGCCTCAGTCCTTCAAGCCCTGGCTGCTTTGGTAGCTTGGAGCTCTGGTTCCTATTTCCCCAGGTCTGTGTGACTGCAGACAGCTCTGAGCTGAAGGTTCTACGCAGTCTCTGAGCCCTGCACTGTTTACAGATGGGCAGAGTCCTTCATCAGAAACCACAGAGAACGCAGAGATCACCTAAGAATTCTTCCCTTCTCTCCAGTGTCTTCACTCTGCAAATTCTAGTGGCATTGGTTCTTCTCTCATGCATTCAAAATTTATGTTGTATTACATCCAGCTTTTATATTGCTTTTTTTCAGAGGGATGGTCAAGTACATGTTTCTCCATCTTAGCTACAAATAGAAAACTCCTGTGTGTTTTTAAAGCTATAGTTGCTACAAAAGAAGTATGTTTGTATATGGCATAATTTCTTGGTGTTGTCTAAACTGTGGAAATTCAATAAAGAGTAAAAAATCTATAATATATTAAGAAAAATAACATAATTTGTGATCATTAACCATATTCTTAGTTTTTTTAAACTGATATTTCTATGAATTATATCTAAAACTCATAAGAATTTTTACAGGGAAGGTATCACTCTCTGCATTGTTCATATAATAAATTTGACTAGTAAGATTAATATTGTTTTGGAAATTTGTTGATATTTATATGCTAAGGAGCTGTAGTGAATACTATTTATGAGATCTTTTTCTGAAAGATGACAATGTCACACTGTAAACGATGGTGGGATATAATCCACAATAACATGCTGCTATGGAATAGAAAAAAGAAGGATAATGGAAAGAAAGAGGAAGTGAAAGATTCCAGAGCAATGGAGCTCGATTATTGTAAGAAGATCTCTCCCAGGGGAGCATGGCTATTGGGGGCATTTGGGAATTGGCTCAGAGGACTTAGCAACTGGCTGGTGCTGCCCTATGTGCCCTCAGGCCTGGTAACTAGAGCACATGCCAGGGCTTTAAGTCATGGCCCAAGAATGGGTTTTAGGTGGATGATCAATGAATGCCTAAAACTGTATATAAACATTTACATCATTTACCACTTTTAATTTTCAATATTTTTTTTTAGTCAGACACACATCCAACAACTATGGATTGATTGCTGACCAGTGTCCAGATGCTTTAGTAGATGCTAGGGATACGATTAATATAAGTCCACCTGGTCCTCAAGGAACTCAGAGTTTAGTGGATCATGTCCATAAAATTACTCCATCCCTTATTTGATGGATTACTGACATTTTATTACCCATGGAATAAAAATGTCCTTCACCAATTAGGTTCTTAACATACATGTGTTAAACATTCTTGAAAATGAATAAATGAACTCAATAACTGATTACATCACTATCTCCTTACCTGAGGAAGAATATTTGGAGAAGATATTAAATATATCTAGTAGGCATTGGGATGTTCACAGATGCAATTGAATTTCTAGAATGGTCTCCAAATAGAAATAAACCGTGAATGCATTTAGACCTGACTCATAGCCAAGTCCTCAAATCTTATTTCCAGTTGTGTAAGTGTAGAGAGGCTCTGAAGAGAGCATTAGTTTCTGGACACAAAGTTACTTAGATTCTCAAAGCTTAAGGAAGATGAATAGAAATATTTGAGCAGCACTATATGACTCTCCTCTACTTTTGCTGTGATAATAATTATAAAGTTATCTTCTCATTTAATGCTTTCTTTTTCTTAACAGGTACATTAGAAATGTATAAAGTATATGAAATTTGAGAAGTCTAAATTTCTGATTTACTTTTTTTATGGAAAATTGCTTGTAATCCACAGATTATTATTTATAAGAAAGTGCTTTTTTTTTTTTTTGTGGGGAAGACCAGCCCTGAGCTAACATCCATCGCCAATCCTCCCCTTTTTGCTGAGGAAGACTGGCCCTGGGCTAACATCCGTGCCCATCTTCCTCCACTTTATATGGGACGCCGCCACAGCATGGCTGACAGGCAGTGCGTCAGCGGGCGCCCGGGATCCGAACTCGTGGACCCCGGGCTGCCAAGCATGGAATAAACCGCTGCGCCACCGGGCGGCCCCAAGAAAGTGCTTTCATAAAACACCCAGCTACAACCAAGACATATGGGATTCCTTTGCTTCGTAACTTAATAAGGTGGTCATTCATTTATCTCGTCATTCATTATTTATTCAACAATGTGCACTGAGCTGATACTACATATCAGACACTGTGCTATATGGGAGAGACACGATGATAAGACAGAGTCCGTATCCGTGAGTCAATGTGCAGGATACCACATAGGACTAGTAAGCAGAAATAGGGGAATCCAGGGGATTTGGCATTAATTAGCAAACGAATATGAGATGCCTTAGTGTTCATTCCCCTGCCCTCGCTTTGGCTCCCACAACCCCATGGTTTGGGGCTCTCCACAGTCTTCCCCCGTGGCCCTCCACCCCACCATGTGGTCCAGTGGCTGCCACACCCTAATGTCTTACCTTCAAGACCCTCCTCCCTCCCACCCACCCTCTCACCAAGCTCATGTCCTCTGGGTGGTCATACATGTCTCACTCTACACTTCCAGTCAGATATCTACCCTACTGTGTCTTCACTATCAACCACTGACCCTCCCTCAAAAAAGACTCAACGTCGTCTTCATTCTGCTTAAATTACAAAATCCGCTACCGTAATCAGTCCCTGACAACACTCCTCACTTCCTCCCAGTTTTCCCGGTCATACTCGCCTCTTGGGACTGCAGCCCTGGTTAAGCCCAACTGCCACCTATTCTGTACCTTTTCCCAAAGAGCTGAACACCGTGAGGAAGACACAAAGCTGTGCTTACTGGCTGTTTCCCCTCGTGACTGCACCCCCAGCAGGCACCCAAACACTCCTGGTGGCTCAACAACCACCCTTCCCGGTGACCTTGCCTTCCCAGTCTCTTCCGGGTGAACTTCCCTCCTCCACTCTTCCCTCACTCCCTCCCTCCATCCCACTCCTTCTCTGTCTCTGTTTCCCATTCACTCTGCTGCAGACCTCACTCCCTACTTCAAAGAGAAAGTAGAGACGACTGGACAGGTACTACCTCATTCATCTCTCACCCTATAATCAAATCTACCCACTTTCCTGCCTCTGCAGGTCCTTCCTGCCCCCCCCCCTTCCCCTAGAGGAGATCCCCTGCTGTATGGAAGGTCGTCCCCCAGTTATACTACAGAACCTGTCACTTCAGCCTTTTCCTGCAATGATCCCTTCTCTCTCCTTCTTTGGTATTTTTCACACTCTGCTAGAATATTCTCATTCACTTACGAATATACCCTAATTTCTCCTATATTAAAGAGAGTAAACTATCCCCTCCCCTCATCCCCTGGAGGTGTTGCCCCATTTCAGCTCCCTGTCAAATCAGATTTCTGGAAGACTGGGCTTTGACCATCATCTCCACTTCTCACCTCTCATTCCTCTTAATCCTCTCCAACTGGCTTTATCCATTGCTCCCGAGTCAGCTGTGTGGAGGTCTTGAATGAAATCCCTATTACCGAATATTAAGGCCTGCATATATCAGGCCAACCCTAAGTGATTATCAAATTGAATAATTAGTTAATGAAAATGACTAGGACATTTGCAGTTGCAAGCTGATCCTCAAAAAATTAAAACCATAACTATTTTTCCTGGAAAATTTAAGGAATGGTCATTCAGGAGTAATCTAGACAAAGGTAAAAATGTATTTCCGGTTCCTTGGACCCTAAACCAGGTCTGTGGGATCTCCCTGTTCCTCTTGGAAGATGAAAGCAGCATTTTGGGGTCTTCAAAAAGCACAGTCAACACAGTGCAGCTTCATATCCGCTCACATAGCTCAGCTCTGGAGGGCAGCTTTCACTCATCCGACCAGCCCAATAGCTTTAACACTGATATCGTAGCTCCCAGTTTGAGGAAAAAGAAAATGGAGCTTCAGAGGTTAATATGGAAGCTTTGTGACTCAGTAACGCAACATCTTCAAATTCATCATCAAACAAAACAATCGTGGGCACACACACATATTCAATGATGTTTATTAGAGCCTTAAAATAACAGAAAAACATTGAAAGTATCATCTTTGTGCATGAAAAGGGATGAATTAAATAAAATGTAGTCCATACATGTTGCTTATGCAGCTGTTACCGACTGAGGTGGATCTACATTAACGTGTAATAGACAAGGTCTGCAACATGTAAAGAGAAAAAACAAAGTTATTAAATGTGCACATTAAATATACTCTTTATGAAAAACATAGAAATGGATTAATACTATTTGTGTAAAAATGTATGCATACAAATGAGGTGTGTTCTGGGACAGGCTTGTGGGAGCCAATTGTCTACACCTCTTCCCAACTCCAGGGGATAAGGAGTGTCACATTATTTCATCCTTAATAAAATCTGTATTTTTCACCTTTCAAAGCGAGAAAGTAATGTCTGTATCATCAATACAGTTTTATGATATCAATACCAAATAGCATA
The DNA here is from genome assembly GCA_031878705.1 of Tapirus indicus. Lineage (NCBI taxonomy): Eukaryota > Metazoa > Chordata > Mammalia > Perissodactyla > Tapiridae > Tapirus > Tapirus indicus. The sequence continues at coordinate 925,470 of CM062923.1, read as the reverse complement.
TGTATAGTATTACTACATACTATATCATCAATGCTATATAGAAATAACTTTTTTTGAAAAAAATATATGCTAAATTGTATTTGACGAAACTCTATAGCAAATTTCGAAAAATGACTTGGTCTGCACAGTTGTTTCACCAGGGATTACTACTTACTTACAATTCCTATGAAGTTTTATGTAAAATACAGACTTTTTATTTCAAATAATCTATTTTCCTTTGAATTTCATTAAATATTATTTTGTAAATCAGTATAACAAATGTATATATTATTTATTATAGTATATGGAAAAAATTGTAAATTTCTAACAAATCATGAATGTTTTTGCACAGAGAGTGCTTGAACATCAAGTGGAATTTTCTCCAAATATAAAAATTTTGGAGCATGTAGGAAACCCTGAACTCGCTGCTCTACAGTGAATGTCCACGAAGTATCCACAAGTGTTGATTCCCCTGTGAACCTCTAAAGGTTAATTTACTCCTAAATCTACTCAGTCGAATAAATATTCTTGAGACTGTTTATACAAAATAGTGTATTCGTTACCACAGGAGCAAAATAGTCTCCCCGCCTCAAACTTAGGGAGGAATCTCCGAAGGATTAGTCATTCCCAGTGTGACTGGTGAGCTGCTCGCCTGTATTTCCAGCTCACCGATGAGGTGCCTTCAGACAGGGATCCAGGTCGTTGGGGGGTCACCGAGTCTGAGAGCAAAGAGGATTCACTTCCAGCGGTTGAAGCCAGAGTCTGACTCTAACAGCCTCAGGATTTACCCTCCAGGACACACATTTTTAAACACGAGGTTTGAAAGAGGCAATTCCCTTTCTTTTTTGAAATGATGGTAAGAGCAGATTTATTTTTCTTTTGAGCCCTTTTGATAAAAACAAAATGATATTATTTTCATTTACTGTCATAAAATGTATGTCCAAATACACAAATGCAAATACTCTGTTGTTTTGCTCTCCCATAAAAATCCATTTTAACATCTTCTTTCCTATTTTACACCTTTTATTCCTTTAAATATTTTCCAGCATTTTCCCAGATGCCCCTTTGGTGAGACTAGAATTTTAACTTCTCTACCCTTTATTCCCCTTTACTCATCTTCCTTCTGCCTTAAACTCCTCTCAGTGATTTCTTGTTTTTAATTTTACGTAATTAAATTGTCACCATAGAGAATCTGACCAGTCTTCCACGCTTTCTCCATCGGTTGATTTGAAAATTGAAAACTTAAAACCAGCTCTCCATTATTCTGATTAATTGCGTAGTTGTTCGTCCTGTGGGTCTGGTGGTTTGCTGGGATCGCACTCTCTTGCAAGGATCAGCACCAGGATCAGCCATTTAAGGGCACTCTTTCTAAGGTCGAGGGTCACAGGTCCATCTATTATGTTAACTTGCTTCATCTTTTAGCTGTGGCTTCCTCACCAGGAGCTTCTCTGCAGTTTCTGGTCACCTTTACTGTTTTCTCCTGTTACTCACCTTCATCCTAATGATTTTTCCTTCCCACCTTTCCTTCATCCTCAGTGGAGTCCTCCTCCTTCCTGCACTTTCTGAGTCTAAAATATTTGAATACTTCCTTATTCTTAATCGCTCGTTTAGACAGTTATGGAATCTCAGTCGAAAATCATTTTCCCTCAAAAGCTTGAACACGTTGCAAGGTTGTCACTGAGTTCCTGACTCGCTGTGGAGAAACCTGCCCCAATATTGCTTCTCTTCCTTTGTTGGTGACTCTTCCCACTCTCGCGGAGCCTGGAGGACGTTGGTTGACCCTCCTCTGCTGATCTTTCTTGTTGTGCATCGTGTTCCTCGTTCCCCAGCTGGCTGTGTGGGGCGGACAGTCCGTCTCTGTCAGAGGACCCGCATCCTCCCGCAGGAACCGTGTGGGCTTGTTTATCCTTTTCTTCCTTTATCTCATGTTGCCTGCTTTTTCTTTCTGGAAGTGCTGTTAGTTGGATCTGGTATTGTTTCTTTCATATTTTTCTTCTTTTGTCTATTTTACCTCCTGGGAGATTTTCTGGCCTCAGGTTACTGACATGTACATGACTGCATTTTTATTATTTTATTTCTACAATAATAATTTTTCAATTCTACTTATAACTCTGTTTCAGTGGGGTTTCCACAGGCATGGAAAATAAATGTGAGTGATCAGCCTGTCCTAGTCTAGCGATCTTAGATTGCCAGAATGGAGCTCATAATATGCTCATAATATGCAACTCATCAGCATTGATTCATTGAAGGAACTTCTTTATATCACAGTGATTCCTCTTTTCCCATTTCTATGCCCATTCCCTATCTTATCTGCATATTTACTTGTGTAAGTATATCCTTGGAAATATATAGTGGTGGTGGGTGTATGTGAGTTGTATGTGTGGTATTTTTCTATAGAAATCATTCTATTTCTAACATTTTCCACCTTACTATGTTTTTGAGATCTACTTTAATGTGATGTATAAACTTAATGCATTATCTCAGGTACTTCATAGAATTTCATCATTTTCCACATAAATAAAGGATACATCTTTAGCGTTTCTCTAACTATTGCTCCTGTAAGCAACGTGATGGTAGAAATCCTTCTACCTGGTCTCCTCGTAGATGCATGGAGAGTGTCTTTGAAATAGGTAAATCACTTAATATTTACAAATTCCACCTTAATTCCTGTATAAAATTCATTGTTGTTGTTCATCCTTCCCAGTTTTTATCACATTTAAAAAAATCCAAAAACAGTATTAAAATTTGTCTCATAAACACTCCTTTCGCTCACCCTGGAGATCTGCGGCCTATTGCTGCCAGCCTTCCGAATCACTACATTCAGAATTTCACATAAGGGAAACTTGGATCAAAAACGAGTCTGTGCAACAAGTGAAGAACAATGGAAACTCTTCGCAAATCTGTGTCTAAAGAAGGAGAAAGTGAATTTTGAGTTTTGAGAGACATTTACAGCACTTGTGAAAGGGTCTCAGAACGTTGACCCACTCGCTCCTTTTCCTAGGCAGTCAATGAGACGCACTTAAAGAATATAACCCAAATGTTGCACGCGCTTCCACAGCTCTGTGGAGTGTTGCATCAGCATTTGGTCGGATGGATGGCTGTGGTCTGGTGCAGAGGACAGGAACTGGAACTGCACAGACCTGATGTTACCACCACAGAAGAGCTCGGATCACAGCCGTGGTCGGCATTGGGGTGGCTGCCATTTCCAAGCGTTCCCTACAATGGGCAGGGAGCTCAAGGCCCCGTGTGGACGAGCCCATTTGATCTTCTCCGTGGCCCTGTGAGCTCGATGCTGGCCCTAGCCCATTTGACAAGTGGGGATGTGGAGGCCTGTGCAGGTGACAGAGCTGGTGACTGGGACCTGGGCTTGAACACAGGGTCTGGACCTGGCATGAGCCCTGCTCCCCATCTGGTGCCCAACTGAAAGGAAGCAAGTTACTTTATTCATTGAGCTTTGGATTTCAAAGCCAAAATCATAGTGTCTACTTTTGAAAGTTGTTATGATGACTGATTTGTGAAGTGCCTGGTGTTGTCTGGAATATGAAAAAAATCAATAAATCTAGTTATTCACCATAATTATCAAAAATTGCATCAATTGCTATGAAATTATATTATAGACTTAATAGCTGACATCACAAATATTCTCAGAAAGTCCTGACATGACTTCAAGATGCTGTAACGTTCACATTCCTCCCCCCCAATGAAAAAATGCTTCCTCCATTAGAAAGAGTGCTGTAAATCTTTTTAAAAAAATTAATCTACAGTGTTACTCAAGATCCTACTGTGCTTTTAATGGCCTATTCATTTAATTGTGTAATATGATAATTCTGCTAATTTGCACTTTCGTAAACTATGATATGAAAACTCAACAGAAAGAAGTGTCATTTGCTTCATAAGAATTAGCCCCTGGCATGCAACTAGACACAAGGAAATATCCATTTGGCAGGAGATTTACAAGCAAATTTTGGTAATGAGAATTCTTGGACTCTGTATTAGAGCCACTGCCACTTTATTGAAAGGGACTCTGACGCCCTGCGAGTGTAGAGCCCCACTTCAATATTGTTGGCATCCACAAACACACCCAGTTTGGTGAGACTTGATGGGTTATAGACATACCCCCCCACACAAGATTTTGCTGATTTGGAGGTCTTTAATTGCTTGGTAATATTTTGGACCCTATTTTAAATATTGCCTTTTAAAAACCATTTTTTTTCCATTTCCTTGGTTTAGACTATGGAACAAACAGAATGGACTGAGGGATATTTTTCCTAAGCTAGAACTTTCCAAACAGCTTGATTTTCACATTTTGGATTACTCTGAAGCACAAATATTTTGTAACATGCTTTTTACATGCTGAGTTTGAAAGGGCTGAGGTGAGAGTGTGGAGGAGGGCTCCTTTACTGCCCTCGATGTTTTCTGTTTGTTTGCTTGGTTTTGGATTTTTTACATAATGGCCTGGGACCAGCTGAAAGAGCATAAACTATGTGGTTGTAGATTATAACAGCCAGCTTTGTCCTATAGGCAAATATCGCCCAAACTACAAATAAATGAGAAGAAGTGATCCTTTACTTGAAAAAACACATAAATATAAAATGCCCAACTTATTTGTTCTGTAAATTGAGAATAGAAAGTGTAGAATAAATACAGGCTAGTTTCAAGAAATCCTCCTCCCAGATTCTGCAGTTCTAGCTCTTTCCCTTATTCTGTGGCCATTTGTAAAACCTGCAGGCTGGTGCTTATTAAAAATGATGCTGTATTAGTGTAAATTATACACACGCACACACACACACATACACACACATGCACACAGCTTTTGTCTTCCTCTCTGGACTTCAAACTCTAGGAACACCAGTGCTGTGCCCTGGGTGGACCTGGTATTGGGGGCCCCTCATCCTGAGGGGTCCAGGGATGCTGAACTGGTCAGCTGGCACTGAGACCAGCCAGGCCTTTGACAGCCACTGAGCCAGGGGGACAAAATTCTATTCCAAGGTCTACCAGGGACCTGAGGCTCTGTGCTGGACCCTAGAAGTAGAGGAGGGTTCCCAACCTTAGGTGATCTTAGACCTTTACTAAGTGATCTGGGATTTCTGAGATGAGCTACAAGTCAAAAGGAAAAGTTAATCTCTCTGGAGGAATTGGTCCCATTACTGGCAAGATTAATGCTGACCACTGATCAAGTTGGTGTCCATTAGGTTTCTCTACTATGCAGTGACTTCATTTTTCTTTGTAAATACTTTGTAGGGAGATACTTTGAGGCTATGTAAACTTCGTTATTTATCAAATTTAAACCCAATAATTTTAGACTTCATGAACACTGAAGATAACATCAAAATGAATAATTTTACATAAATCTCTATCTTATTTTTGAATTCTTATAGCAAGACTTCTGAAAGTGAATCTGGATAAGAGGCTTTCAAGACTTTATGTGAAAATTAAATCACGTTTCATGTTTTATAATGTTTTCATTTCCACTAAGTTGTAATCGAGAGATGAGCCCTCCCCTCTATTTATATTTTCTGGGTCACAGGTGGACCAGGTGTTCTCCTCCTGTAACCTCCTCTGCACCCCACACTGTGGGTCCCCCTGCAGGTGGGTTCCCTGCAAAGCTGCCTCTCCCCTCGCTTCTGGTGATGTACTGGCCATCCCTGGTGTCCTTGGCTTGTAGAAGCATCGCCCACCCTCTCACTAATTTTCACATGGTGTTGTCCCTGCATGAGTGTCTGTGTCCAAATTTCCCCTTTTTCTGAGAACACTGATCACACTGGATTAGGGCCCATCCTAATGGCTTCCTTTTAAGTAAACTAATTACATCTACAACAACCCTATTTCCAAATAAGGTCACATTCTGAGGACTTTGGTCTATGAATTTGGAGGGAACACAGTTGCACCCATAACACAGGTGACTTGCTTCTGCCAATTGGACAGCAGCCAGCCTGGAGGAAGTGGGAGCCTGAGGGAGGCTGCATGTTGGTGCGCCCACCCTGGAGGCAGAACGCTAGCTCCTCCGTGGAGACTCGCGACGGCATGGAGAGAGGCCCACATCTCGGGGTGGCTTGTTACACGGTGGAAGATGACGGGCACAATCTATTTTCCCTGTTAGTTCTCAGCCCATTTATCTCCTGACATCCTTGGGGACACAGCTGCAGTGACTGGAAGGAGGGCAAGAGCATTTGCCCAGGAAATGTGCAGCCTGAGTCTCTTCACCTGAGAGGAGTCAAGGCCCCAAGAGTGGGAAAGGCCCCTGGTTGTTGCAGGTGGGGGTGGGGGGTGGTGTGAGGCCGTTGAGGTGGCCCCTGGACTCTGCAATGAGGTCTGCTGCCTCTGAAAACTGAAGACTGTCAGGCCTAACATATATGCACCGGAACCTCTTCGTAAAGAAAAAAGGCCTGTGTCTGATGGATTTCTTGGGGAAAGAATGTGGGGGTGGTGTTGCATGGTAGACAGGACAGGGGGGTCAAGCTGGGGTCCCAGACGCCCTCACGGTCTCAGTGACGTAATCAGCAGCTGTGTCTTCCCCTGGCCCGTGTGTGTGTCTGTGCAGCTGGCTGGGGCTCCCCCACTGCTCACTCAGAGACTGGCCCTGACAGGGCAGTGTCCTCCGCAAATGCTGCAGGCCCAGAGGTACAGACAGCTCTGGGGGTGTGGCCGTGTTCTTGAACGCTCAGCCTGAAGGAACACCCATCACTCCTGCTCACGACTCATTGTCTAAAGTCAGTCACGTGGCCCCACCATCCACAGGGGCGCATGGACCACGTGCCCTGACAGAGGAAGGAGCTAGTCCGGGGGAGCGATGACGACCCCCCTAGTCCCTGTGGTGAGCATTCATTGGATCACCTCTTTACAAATGCCAAGTGCACTCACCGGGGCCACCAGGGCCAGCACCTGGCAGCTCCGCAGACCGGGAGGCGGGAGCCAGGGCCCTGCAGCAGCTTCACGCAGCAGCCTCTTCCTCGGATCCATCTGGGACACTCTTGATCTGTGGACCCAGAGCCACGTGCTAAAGAGGAAGGGTGTCTTCCCCCACTCCCTCCAGAGGAGCAGGAACAAAGTAACCGCACTGAACGCCCACCTCCCGCAGAGGGAGAGACAGGCAGGCCTGGAGCAGAATCCTGACTCTGCCAGGCATTCGTGTCAGGGCCGCTGCCCCGGAGAAGCCGTCCTTGATTAGCCCCATTTGGCTCCCTGGCAGACGTGCTCCTTTTTCCATGTTCTCTGTGACCTTTGGCTGCACTTCTGGGAGACCTTCTGTTTCATGTCATTCCCCTGGCTACCCGTGACAAAGGGCCTCCAGGGCTGCGATGTGCTCTCAGCCTGCTTCTGGGAGGGCGGGGCTCAAAGGTCATTTAAATTCACAGACTTTCTTCTGGCTCATAGTTTCCTCTACATTTAACTATTTCAAACACTTAGTAAGCTTCTTATTTGGGGGCTTCTTGAGCCAGCATCCACACTCCTCTTTCTTTTTAAGGTATTGTTCTTTCCTTCCAATTTACTGCAGATAATTTAAGCCTATCAAGTAGACATGTAGGAGCCACAACCTTAGCCCCTTTTGTGAGAAATCCTGTGTAACTGAAACGATTCACGGGGTACCGTCCTAACCCATCGAGTTAACCAACACGCCCCCCAAAGGCACTAGAAGTCATGGGTTGGCTACTTGTATTATCTACGTTCTAATTTCTGTAAATGACGGTTTTCCTCAGTTTTCATCACTGCAGGACACAGAGCTCTGTAATAATTTCCTGTGGCTTCTCTAACAAATTACCACAGATTTGGTGGCCTTCAAACAATACAAACGGATTTTCTTACAGTTCTGGAGGTCAAAGTGCAAAGGGGGCATTGTTGGTCTAAAACCAAGGTGTCAGCAACGTGGTGTTCCTTCCGCAGGCTCCAGGGAGAACTGATCTCCTTGCCCTTTCTAGCTTCGGGGCGCCCACATTGTTTGATTCCTGGACACCTCTCCCGCAATGGCCAGGAGAGTCTTTCTCACACTGCACACTGGGACTCTGACATTCGTCATATCTGGGCCCACCCAGATAATCCAGGATAATCTCCATCCAAAGGTCAGCTGATTAGCAACCGCAATTCCCTTTGCCATGTTACTTGACATATCCACGGGCCTCAGTGAGCAGGATATGGACGTGTTTGGGACCCATTATTCTGCCTGTGACATGTTTTTTTCCTCTGTGCTTTTAAATAATTTAATCCACTTCCTTGATCACCCTAAATTGACCTCCCACTTTTGGCACCACTTTTCATTTCAGTCTGGATAGGTCTATGGTATTAACAACCACCCCAAATCTCCATCACTTCCACAACATGATCAGGTTACACGCACATGCATGGTGGGCAGGGGTCCCTGCAGACAAAGGCCACACCAGAGGGAAAAGAGCCTGAACAGCACTCACACCAGGACTGGACATTCATCGCTGGGACAGTCCTGACGACAGGCCCCTTTTCCCACAATCTGGTGTTGACACTAAGGGTTACCAAACTGGGAACCTTGTTTTTGCTAAGAAAATATTTTGAGTTCTTCAAGTAATCTTTGAAACTGTCATTTTACTCTTGTTACAGATTGTATTGCCAGTCTATGCTATCATAATTCCTTCTTTTTCATAATATGATTTCATAATATATCCATCTCTCTAATCTTCAAATGCCTTTTTCTATTTTCTTTGGGATATGTTTTTCTTAACCCTCGTTAATCTTAAGGTTCTTAACTCCTGTTTTTAATCTTCAATTCTATCCACTCTTCTCATTTTAATTTTTACCTCTCTTATTAATATTTTATCTCTTTACTTATGGTATTATAACTTTATTTGTTGAGTTCCTAGAGTTTTACCTTTAACCACATTTATTTTAGATCTCATTATTATCTTTATTTTACTCAACCATTAGTCCTTACTAGGTTCTTAATTCTCTTTTTTTTAAATTGTACTAATTACTTTTTCTTTTCTTTCTTTCTTGATTTATTTTATTTTATTTTTGAGGAATATTGGCCCTGCACTGACATCTGTTGCCAATCTTCCTCTTTTTCTTTCTTTTTTCTCCCCAAAGCCCCAGTATGTAGTTGTGTATCATAGTTGTAGAGTTATAGCTCGTCTATGTGGGGTGCTGCCTCAGCATGGCTTGATGAGCGGTGAGTAGGTCCACACCCAGATTCTGAACTGGTGAACCCCTGGCCAGCGAATGTGAACATGGAAAACTTAGTTCATGGGCATTGCTTCTGTCCGTCACAGCCTGTTCTTCCTTTATGAAGGAGGTAAACTTCCCTGCAATGTGGCTCCGGGTCACTCACACAAATCCCAGCTGCACAGCAGAGGTGCCCTGGCGGGTGGGAGTGCCCTGCTCTAAGTTAACATCACAAACTTGAGGAGTGAAGAGGGGATCCCTAGAGATACTGTAGACATTACAAATAAGATGAGAGTTGTTTACTAGAAATTTGCTTTGCGAATGGGCCCTGGACTGAATCTCTCTCAAGGTTTCTGCACATTACCTTTTAGAGAAAGCAGAAAACTTCATACTCTGAAACCTTGGAAGGAAAGTTTTGATTAAAAGTCACTTGATTTTTAAATGGTTATTTTCAGACGTACATGTTGCATTAGTATCCTCAGGGTGCCATAACAAAGTACCACAAACACAAAGGCATCTCCCAGTGCTGGAGGCCACAAGCCCGAATTAAGGTGTTGGCAGGACCACGCTCCGCCTGAGATCTGTGGGGATCCTTCCTTACCTCTTCTGAGCTTCTGGTGGCTCGCCAACCTTCCTTGGGGTTTCCTTGGCTTGTGGATGCCTCACTCCAATCTCTGTCTCCGTCTTGACATGGCATTCTTCCTGTGTCTCTGTCTTCATACGACCTGCTTATAAGGACACCAGTCATACTGGATTAGGGCCCACCCCACTGCAGAATGACCTCATCTTAACTGATTACACTTGCACTGACCCTGTTTCCAAATAAGGTCACATTATTAGGAATTAGGGGTGAGGACTTGAACGTATCTTTCATGGAGGGCTCAACTTAACCCATCACGTATGTCAAGGTGGTGATTTCCAGATACCAAATTCACACTGGCATCAAATGTATTTGTGGTGAGAAATATTTTTGAAGAGAACTTCATCCTGAAGCATAGAGATGCCGGCAATTTGTCCACAGCAAATGCCAGACCTCACACTATTGGTTCCCAGTTTTAATTTGTACACGACAACTAGTTGATGGGAAGGCAAGCAGAGTCTTGGCAACGTCCCATGTGACTGTGATATTTTGAAAGCTATGGAGAGCTTTTGATATGGAAATGGAAAGATCAAAAAAAGGTCATAACTGGAGTGTGGGCAACTCTCATAAATCTGAGTAGTTTTAAAAGGAGCACACGTCAAAGATTTTAATTAATGCCTTAATGAGGTAATAAGCAAGATGCTAAGGCTGGTTTGTAAAGAATAGAGAGAATGAAGCATTTACAGCAGTTTACGTAAAGAATGCTGGTAAAGCATTGCAAATTCGGCTTCAGATAGATGAGCGTCCCACTGACCAAGGCGACTGTCACTTTCTAGATTTTCTTCTCTGCCTGCAGAAATGATTTCCTGCAGCTCTACTGGACAAAACGTTTTTGTTGCTGTAGGTCAGGAGTCATTTGCATCACCATTAGCTTCCTACATGTTGATATCTATCTGTATAGTGTTCTAGAGTATCCTAGAAGAATAGCATGTAGAAAGTCAAACAAAAGGTGCACACCCCTAAGAGTCAGGTCATCCTTGGGAGACTCTGCCAGCCAGCACCCAGCACACACTGAGAGGACAGGCAATGATCCCTTCTACTTATTTTCAAGCTTTGAATATTTCTCTTTAACTGTCCCACTTGTTACCATAGATATCCTCAAAAGATCATGCTCGATCACACAAAAGCTGCTCTCCTTGGGTTTTGGGTTCGTTTACATAGGTCCAGCAAGAAAAGTGAATCAACATATATGAGTATATATGCACATTTTCAACAGTAAAGCATTAAGTACTGTTTAAGGCCAGAATGTTAAGTTCTTCTGGAGGTTTTGTAAGGAATATAAAACTGTATTTCAACATCCTCTATAATTATAGAGACTATTTTATTGTTTTTAATTTATCTTTTATTCTAAGGGTAGGAAACAAAATTCAAGAAAATCATTAAAAAAAGGACCAGTTTTGCCTGCAGTCTGTAGAAATTTGAGTGAGTTCCTCTCTCCCTGAGGTTGCTCGACCAGATAGGATTCCTGACCTGCCTGGAAGACACCTTTCACTCTTAAGGCTCAGACTGAACCATGGAATCTGTGCCAGATCAGCTCCTGGGCGAGCTCTGTAGGCACTGGTGCCACCAATAAACCCAAGTCCTTGTTTTTACTGTTTCCGCAGTGTCCACAGTTAAGGGCGTCAGGTCCAGGCTTCCCGCGCAGGGCATGAGGCTGCCTCTCGTGACTGCGACCAAATCTCTGGTTTTCAGGCAGGAGTGGGAGCAAACCCAAAGCCAACTGCTGATGATGATGGGAAGCGCAGTTCATTTATTACAAGAACCACAAGACTGGGGAGAGGAGAGCCACGTCCTCTTCTCCGGTTAATGACGCAGCTGTTCCATTAGAACTGGACCCAGGTTCTCCCTGAGGTGAGCACTTACCACTTACGGGGAGGGCACTGGGAGTCACCAGTGGCCCCTGTCACACAGAGCGGCCCTGCGACCTGCGGGCCTTTGTCGTCTGCCTGACCGAATCCACCCAAGAGGCCTGAGTTCTCCTCGGGATGACATCTCTTCCACACCCTGTCACAAGAGTGTGGGGCTACTGATGGGTGTGCAGGATCCTGGGTACACACGACTGTTGTCAGCACTCATCTCTGTAGGAGGTGAAAGAACACATCTCTGAGGCACTTCCACAGCCACGTGGGAAATCTCAAAGATGGTCCAAGTGTAAAAGCCACCCTATAGATTTCATTTTTGGGGACTGAGGTTGTAATTTTGAGAATCAAACAATCTCTCAGAAGGATTTTGTCTCTCCATTAAGACACGATCACAGATATCTGAGAAGAGCAAAGGGCTTCAGTTTGGTTGCCTGTTAATCAAGGTGACAATTCGTACTTTAAATAAGACATAAAAAAAGGTAACAACTCCCTCAGAAGTGAGAAACCTTTTTTAAAATTTTTGATAGTGAAAGAAATGACACAACCACACGTAGAACCAGAAGTCGCTGTTGTCAGACACAGAGTCTCTGCTCTCCGGGTGGATTACACAGGAGGTAGCAATAGCCTACTTCCTGTTATTAAAAACAGAATGAATATTCCAATTGTCATTTTTACAGAGGGAAAATCAGCATTGCATTAAGATAACGTTTGGCTGTAATAGATTCCCAAGATCCTTTAAAAAATATGATGACTAAATCTATCAAAATTGTGCCAAATTTGCCAAGATACTAACATATTTCACTGTTTCTTTAGAGATTTATTATTTGCAGGCACTAGAACCCAAGGCAAATAAAATTTCCTTTCATGAGCTCTCCTCCTTCTTATACAGGATTAACCAGCAACTTTAAGGGAAAACGATCCTCTTTTATCCTTTAATAAACAGACATTTCATGTTGCACATTCTTCCCCACCACTATAGCTCCCATTATAGTCTCAAACACCCATAACTGTGAAAACTTTTAACCAAATAATTTGTATCTCACAGAGAGAACCAAGAGCTGGGCAGTTCTCATCTTAGAAAAGCATTTTGCAGGCCAGCAAAGCTATGAGTCACACAAACTCACTCTTTAGGGCTAAATGTTTTTTATACCTACTTAAAATAGAAAAGTGAACCCATTCATTAACATGACCCAAAGGTATAGCTGCTTTACAACATATAAAAACAAGAGCAAATTAAACTCTAGTATTCCAAGATCTTTTAACTAATGATCTTGACAACAATTTTTAAGGTCACACGCTACAACACATAATTACTGTTGCCATAAAATGCATGTCAGAATCACAACTACATTTAGCAAATATATAATTACACATATTTTTATAATCTTAAAGATGACATAGATGTATTGTTAGTTTATCCAGACAGTAAATAAGTATAAGAAGTTTAGGAAATTTAAACTAACTAGACTGCACGAGAAAACACAGACCTCATCAAAGCTTAAATGAAGACTTATAATATATTGCATTTTAAATCAAAATTATCAAATCAGATTGATTTGTCCAAGGTTTATCTTCATATTTTGTTTCTTATTGAACAAATGCTTTTGTATGAGCAATTTCTCTGAAAAGGTTGTTCTTTGTTTCTTAAAAGTCTAGTACATTTCAAGTGTTAGAGGTTCAGTCTTTTTATTTTCGTGGAATTCAAGGAATATTAGATTTATGTAAATGTTTAGTCTATAAACCAATCAGAAAAGTGCTCCTTTTTTTCAAGAGGCTCATGATTTAATTTATTGATGCGCTCTGGAGCTGGGAATACATTTAACATCACACAGTGACAGGTAAGGCTTTTTTCCAAGTACAGATGCACAGACTCACACAGAACTTGAACTTCAGTTTTTCAAGTTCCGACCAGAGCAAACACAGAAACACAAAGACAAACAGGCGCACATCTCCAGGAGCTGTCCCCTTCCTAGCCGAGGTGACAGGTATTCTGGCACAGACAGACAAACGAAAAGATGAACCAACCAGATTCTCTGTCACCTCTATCAGATGGACATCGCCGTAAACCCAGTTCTCATTCATTGCTGCCACCAACAGAGGTTAACATATCAGCCACACTCGACCCAGCACCACACTTGTCCAAGAACCAGAACAGACTGTGATAGTCAGCCTGAACATCCTCTTGGCTGGGCTAAGTGCCCAGTTGTCCAAGCAAGCCCTCAGGACGGTGTTGCTGGGAGGGTGTTTTGTAGATGCGGTCAGCATTTACAACCAGCCGACTCTGAGTGGAGGAGATTTTCCTCCATAATGTGGGTGAGCCTCATCCAATCAGTTGAGGGCTTGTGAGCAAAACCAGGTTTCCCGGAGAAGAAGATATTCTGACTGAGTCAGAAGAATCAAGTCCTTCCTGAGTCTCCAGGCTGCTGGCCTGCCTTATGGATTCCAGATTTGCCAGCCCCCACAACTGAGCCAGACGATTCCTTGAAATAAACCTCTCTGTGTCTCTGTCTCTCCCTCTCTCTGTCTCTCTGGATGCATACAGGAGAAGTATATGACATTATCGTATATAGAGACATACATACATGTGCGGACACACCTGACTAATACAGACAAAGACCCAGAGTTTGGGACAACGCCAGTCGAGGTGAAGTCCTCCGTGCACCTGGGATCCCTTCCTGGAACTTTCACGTCCCTCCCAGGGGCACTTCTCTGGCAATGCGGTTCGTTTCTGGGAGGTGAGTCTGCTTGGACATTTTGGTGGGACCCCCAGAAGAGTGAAGTCACAATTTTCAAAACATGAAAAATATGACTTTTATCTGAATGTAAATTGAGCCTGAGTCAAAGTGTCAATGAACACATCAGTTGGGTACCAGAAAGAAGGTAAGTCTGACACATAAATCTGATTTTGTGGGTTTTGTCTTAAAGATGACACCATCCCTTTCCTCGGTGGAAGAGCACTTACTTCCCTAAACCTGCACTAAAATGCTGTAATTTTGTGCCCTCAACTGCTGTAATAATTTCAGTTCCATATTTCCCATATTTTTATGATTCCGAAGTTAAAAATAAACTACAAAACATGAAAATAAAAGAGCAGATATTATGAACATTTTTATGTCAATACATAAAAATATTAGGTGATATGGAAAATTTTCTAGTAAATGCAACTTACCAAGCAAAGTAGGAAGATAAAGTAGGAAGCACGAGTATTCTGGAACCACTAAGTAAATTAAGTCTTATAAATGATTCCTTCCCACAAAGAAAATTCTAGACCAAGGAGATTCACCACTGAATCCTACGAAAATCTTAACCAGAGAATAGAAAAAGAGAGAAAACTCCTCATTTCCTTTTTTTATGGGAAGACGTGATGCCAATAGCTGACAAAGGTATCGTGAGAAAGAAAATGATGACCAGGTCCGGCTGTATTCACAGACCAGGTGCCCGGGATCCAGGCGACCAGGTGTCACGAGGACCGGGCACCCTGCAGTCTGCGCGCAGCGCGTGCTCCCTGCTGCTTCGTGCCGCGGTGCAGGGCGCCCCGGACTCGGTGGCCGCAGCCCTGGCGCCCCGACAGCAGAGCGTCCGCGGGGGTTCGGTGCGCCGGCCGTTCACCCGCGCTCACCGGCCGGCGTCGCGGGCTTCCTGGGGCTCCGGGGGCGTCTGGGCTCGGAGCAGAGCGCGGAGCCCGCCGCGCCCCGCCTGGCGGGGCCACAGCCCCCCGCGGCCGCGTCCTCGGCCACCTGCCCTCACCCGCGACCCCCGCGTCCTGAGAGATGCCCCGAGCTTGCACGCGTGTGCACCTGTGCGTTCTAGACGCTCCGTCTCGCGTGCGGGAGCAGCGCGGCAGGGGACGGGCGGGGAGCCCGCCTGGACCGCCTGTGGGCGCGGGGACGCTCTCTCCACTGTTCACCCTCGCGCCGCTGCCCTCTCGGTCTGTCGCGCCGGTCACAGCCGCTCGGCCAGCTGTCGGAGAACGGCCCCCGCGCTGTCCGCGGGCCTCACGGCCGCGGGGCCCAGCAAGTCACCCTCGGGGGCCTCGCCATGAGACACTCTGGCTCGACCTCCTCAGGCTGCTTCGAGGATTAAAGGAGGCAGCATGACAGCTGCTTAATCCACGCTGGGGCCCTGGTCACCACCCCGTACACACCAGCTCGTGACCGAGGAACAGACGTTGTAATGAGCGCGCGTCTGCCGATGGGATCTACTCGTCTTGAGTACCTCAAGGGAGCAAGTGCAAGAGTCATGAGAATTATTAATTTTGGTGGATATAGCTCCCAAATATTAAGTTTTTAATCCTGTGTCTTAAAGGATATACAAAAATTTAAACAGGACAACTTAATTCTCTTAAATTATGCAGTGTGTCAGGCAGAGAGATTAAAACATAATTTAGGCTGTAAGGATGAAAAGGCATTTTATTAATCTTTCTCTCATTTAATTGGAAATTATTTAATTCCCCAAAATGTACTTTTATCTGGTGATGGCATGGGATTTAAACATTCTCAGTTTAGGGGGATTAAGTATTCGTTGGAAGTACTCACTATCAAAAATATTTTATTAGTATTTTATAAAAGCTCACAAAGTGGACAATTTATATAAGAAACCCCTTTTTGAAACCTAACATTTTCTCAGTAATCAACTGAATACTGTGAGTTCCTCTTCAACCCTGACCCCGAATCCTGCTAGCAATGGACACATGAGTCGTGGTGAGGACGCACAGGCAGATGGATCACTGACAAGAAGGCGGGAGGCATCCCCTTGGCCGGAGTGGGCTGTGGGAATGTCTGAAGCAGGAGCCCCAGCTTCCCTCCAGAAAACCGTGGCTAAGAAGATAAATCCTCAAATCACAACACGAGAGTTAAAGACATGAGCCTGAAGTCTTGTGTGACTCCCAAGGAGAGCCGAGTCTTAGTCTGGGCCCTGGTGGAAGGGACCCTGAGATAAGAATCAGTTCATTGGGAGGTGATGCAAGGAAACCCTTGCTGGGAAGTGGGGAGAGAGCAGGGACAGATGAGTCAGTACTGGCTGCAGGAAAGAGGTTTCCCAGGTGGGGAAGTAGGACTCAGTGCCCACAGGACCACACCCCCGAGGGGCACCAACCTGGGGTGCTCATCACCCCCAGTCTGACACCTGTTTCCAGGAAACTAACATCTCTCTTGTCCAGAGTGGGGGCCGAGCATGCCACCTGGTCAGACAAACATGTCCAGGCAGAGTTGAGGGTGTGGGGTGAGCAGGCTGCTTTGTGCAGGATGGAGAGGCTGCTGTCTGGAGTCCTAGTAAGTCAGAGGAGAGCAGCCATCGTAATGCGTCCATGAGGCGCACGCCCTCCCTTATACACATTACGTGCATTCCCCACCTTCTGGGGTCTGCCCCAGACCCACTGACATCCCCCTCTTCCCCTCTAGGACTCGGATATCACTTTACCACTTTGTAAAGAATTTCCATATTCTGAAGTAATTTTCCTGTGGCCTCACAATTGTCACATTTTGGTCCTCGAACTCTGGTGTCCTGATACCAAGAGAGTGAGTATCCATTTTTATGAAAGACTAAATAATGCGGTAAACAATCTAATTTTTGGAGAGAGTACAATTTTAAATCACTTAACATGATTATTTAAGTGTATAGGAAAAAGTCGTAGAGATTGTTTTGTCTCCTTACTTTACCTGTGAGCTTAACATGGAGAAAGGAGATGAGAGATTGCGGTGTCTGTCTTCCCGTGTCACACAGAACACTCTAAGACACTGAAACGCTGAGATGCCACTTTTTTCAGAAAGGGCCACATTCAAGAAGCCCGGTGATAGGCACCATGACTGCTTAAGATGGTCACGACTTGGATCACAGTCCAAACCCATCGTTCATGTGTGAACACAACAGCACAGAGGAGGCACCGGCTCCTTCACGGTCATGGGGAGAGCTGGGGAAACCAGATCAGTGGAGACAAACCGGGCTGTTGATCCCATCTTGCCCATAGCTCACCTTGCCAACTTGATTCTTACCACATAGTTTAGATTTTATATTCGGTAAAAAATACGTGGTAAGTTGTATGAAGTCTGACTGGGCGCAGTTTGCATCCTGGATCTACTACCAGCTAATGTGCTCATAATCCACTTATTGAAGTGGATTAATTAATCCTCTCTCCTTTAGTTTTATCACCTGTAAAATGGAGGAAAATCAATTTCACAGAGATTTTCAAATATTTACATGAAATAGTGCCTGCAGAGCACTTAGCCATAAATGCGTGTGACACATGGTGGGCGTCGGTGAGTGCTAGCCAGCATCCATACCTCATTGTCACTGTTGATCCATTTACATATGTGATACACACATGCTTGTTAAAGCTTGGACTTCTTGGAAACTTTTGGATAAGGTAAATGTCCAATATTACATTTTAAAATAATTTAATAAGGTGCAGCAGAGCCTCACTCTAAAGTATCTGATGGATTTGTTATTTTTTATTCCCAAAATTTTGTGCTTTTTCTCTCCCTGCATTTTATGATAAAATCACTGATTTATTCATACAGAAATTCTTTGCAAATCAGACTGACAGAAACGGATGTTCTTTTGCCGGGCAAAGCATGATCATAGGAAGGAAGTTTAATTCTTTGGGGGGGGGGGCGGGGCTGTTTTATCTTTAGGGAAGAAAAAAAAATGTGCCTGTTCTTGGTAGAGCTGAGTCTGTGTTTGCATCCACGCTTGCCTGGCCTCGCTCACCCATCTCCCGGGCTCAGAGGCAAGAGGAGAGAGCAGAGTCTAGCCCTTTCATCTTCTAAAGTTCTCACTGATCCTGACAATGTGACACGATCCTTTGGACAGACAAAGGCCAGGTTTAGGGATGAAGAGGGAGCTCCTTTGACTTTGCAAAATTTATCCTGACTGACTTCATCCTCTGAAACTACCGCTGATTTGCCCTGGAGTGTGAGGACACCACTGGTCTGCCAACATCCTGACCTTGCTGACGAGGATGGATCCGTTTCTTTCCCTGTCAAGCAGACCAGTCTAGTAAAGCATCCTGGAGAAGGGCACGCCCCCTCCGTGGTGTTCTCCAAAGTCCAGGGTGTCAACCCATTCCTGTGCACTTCACCCTGGTGTTAGGGTTCTGTTCCAAATTAGCCATCACTGAGCTTTTCCACTGAAATCTGAGTTTGTCAGCCATCAGAGTAGAAGTTAATCTTTGAAATACTGAAATGGTATGAGTGGGGTGCTGGACCTTGGTCTACACTGCAGTGTGAAGAGCTTTCTTGATTAGAACATATAATGAGCAAGATTTTCCAAATCGCTGGGATGGATTTTCCATCTCGGTGGTTACAATTTTCCAAATGATTGAATTTGGAGTAAATTTACCCAGAACTGACATCAATTTCAGGCTTCTGATAACGGTTCACCTTCCTGTCAACCTGTCGAAATATATTGGGAATATATTTTATTTTTTTGGAAAGGATTATTGCGTGCTGGTTTAGTTTATTTTGTTTAGTAGCAAGAGAAGAAGCTAAAGTTCTGTGCTTTAGTTATGATTCCTCAGATTAGGGGTTCAGATGGGAGAGAGGCTCGTCACTGGGGTTTGCGGGGAGTTTGTGCTGTGCTTTCGGTGTTCTCTGCGGGACGAGCTACCGACTGTCCTTACTTCACAGGAGGGTCTGCAAGAGCACTTTGCTGGAGCCGAGTAATCCGCAGAGGTGGACATTCCCCTAACCCTGTGTTTACTTGCCTGATGTTCTCATGTGTATTTTTTATTTACATCATCACAAGCATTTTGACCTTTTCCACTTAACAAGCGGGTCTTTGTGTTTCTGTTGTAGTGTTCCAGCACCAGATATTTTATTTCAACACAATATTCCTGAGCCTTGAGTACCATTGTTAAAACCAGTTTCTTAACTTTCCCTTTCCATGGAAGGAAGGGAACTGTTTCAAAGAGAGAGTTTTGTTTCTATTTTGCTGCTATAGAACATACAGTCAAATTATTAGGAGAATATTCCCAAAGCCAAAGGAGTTCTGCAAATTTTAGACAACTGACCTGAAATTTATCTGGATTTATTGAAATGTTAACAATTCTCCATCAGCCTAACCTCATGGAAATAGAAGTTTGATCTCATTACTAGGTATGACTTTGCTACAAGTTCTTTGTATGACTTTATTTGAAAATTACCAACACGTAAATAGAGGAATCAATGTGAATTTTTCACTTTGACTTAATATAAATGTCAACAAAGTATACAAATATCAAATCTGTGCTATTAGAAACTGTCGAACTTAAGAAAACACACACATACAAAACCACTTCACGTATATTATCTCATTGTGTATTTCCAACAGCTTTCAGATGTGGGTAGAACGGCATACAGGAAACACATAGTTTGTTAAGACCAAAGGCTTCAGGGGTGAGAGATCAGGGCAATTTACCAGCAAACACTGAATTATAACCTTAACAGGTTTATTACCTTCTAAAGTTCCATCTCAAATAATGCTGGCAATTTCCTTTCTTCTTGTCTAATGCTTTCCTAGGACTAGGAGACTGGAATGAGGTTGGCGAGACAGCCAGACTGGAAGGGGAGGTTGAGGAGGCTAACCTACTCGTCATAGAAAGTGGAGTTAGGCTGTTACATGTAGATGCACGTGTTTCAGGAGTGGAGAGATCAAGACGCTCCAGACATACCATGGGCCTGGGACTGCACTTGTTATAACTCATCTCAGTATTTTTCTTCAGGTCCCTTGGACACATGCAGAAAACCAACATGTATAATTTCTGAGAACTGACTAACATATTTTGGCTGTGCTTTGATTGTTCATTTACGTGTTGACTTCCTCAGGAACCTAAGCCTTTGAGATCTTTTAACCCAGGAATTCATCTTTATAGACTCATTAATTAACACATACCTAGCATAGAAAAAAAAGCACAGTGAATATTTGTTAAATACGTAAACAGATGGGATTTCTTTCTCTTTCACTTCTATAAGGCAAGTTGTTACATGTTAACTGTGATAATTGAAATAAAAGTAAATAAAATGGTTTAAACATCCAAAACTTAGGTGACAATACTAAAAAATAATCGTATTAATTCATCACATATTTTTAAAATAATTACTGTGTTCTGGGAACTGTTTTAGGTGGTATAGATTCAATGGAAGCAAGATTGATTGGATTGGTATCCCCACCCTTAGAGAGGCTGTGATGTAGCCACAGTGCTGTTTTATTAGGATGGTTTATCTTTACCAGATGGAGGGGAGATCAGCACCATAGAAATGAGCGTTATGTTATTTGCAGTGTTTTAGTGCCTTGGAGAAGATTCTATGCCCTTGCAAACTCACATTAGGATATCTTTTCAAAACATTTGGATGCTCAATAGGTGTCTGGAATACATTTCCACAAAAATAAGCCCTTAACACAGGAATAGTAACAAGGGTTGCATATAAAGCTAAGCATAGAAAATCGATGATGAAGACGGTTTGGTAAAAAGCTTCCTCTAGGACATAATTAATCCTCCTGCTATCTGGACCAAGATCTTCTGGACTCTTCACTATTTCCAGCTTTCCTCAGAGGTCTCTAGCAATTCAGTATTCCAAGCACTCACTGAAACATTATCTGTCCTCTATTTTCATCAAATCTTGATGCCAGGTGGATTATTCTGAAAGCTTCATGTCCCTCAGTATCTGTAGAGGGTGTCGTCTTGTCTTCCCCTCATCGGAGTTAGTCTTGGTTGGATAGGTCTTCATATTTTAGTTTGTTAATCAGACACTTTTGGGAGAGCACGTTTGAATTCATTTATAACTTACTTTAGTCTTTACAAAAAGCTTGCTTTTATTGACAGTGATAAACTCCCTTCCTATTTTTAAAAATAATTAATCCAAGATATTTGAAGAAAAGTTAGCAAATCCAGATATTCAAAAATACTGAGAAATGTTATTCAAAATTCCATATCATAGCTATAACCATGGGTATAAATCCTCTCATGTATTTTTCCTCCTTTGTGTGTAAGTATACTTTATTTAAATATAACATATATTATTATATTACAAGTGTGCTATTATACATTGAAGTCTACTTTCTATTATGCTTTCCCAACTAATGTATATTTAAACATTTGTCTGTATAATTATAAGTTTACCTCATTTTAATAGCTACACAAAATTCCCTTTTTCAGATGTAGCATAAGATATTTAACTCATTTTATATTGTTGAATACTGTGATCATTAATTTTATGTGTCAAATTGGTGGGGGTCTGGGGTGCCCAGATACTTGGTCAAACATTATTCTGGATGTTTCTGTGAGGGTGTTGTTGGATGAGATTAACATTTACATCAGTTAACTAAGTAGAGCAGATTGCCTTGCCCAGTGTGGGTGGGCCTCGTCAAATTAGTTGAAGGCCTGAGTAGAACAAAAAGGCTGATACTTTCCCAAGTAAGAGGGAATTCCTTCTGCCTGACTACCTTCACACTGAGACTTGGGTTTTTTCTGCTTTCGGGCTCAAACTGAAACATTGGCTCATCCTGAGTCTGCACCTTGCTGACTCTCCCTGTGGATCTTGGGACTCATCAGTCTCCATAACCAGGTGAGCTGCTTCCTTACAACACAGCTCTTCACACAGCATGTATGTATATGTACGTATCAGATAGCTAACGGGTTCCTTTTCCCTGGAGAACTCTGACTGACACACATAGTTTATGTGTTCCCAGCCCTTTTTTAAAGAGTATTATGGAGAGAACCTCTACACACGGTCCTTTGAACTTGGCTTGTTCAAAGTCGATAGTCTCAGGTGAAATTTGGTTGGAATGTCCATCCACCATATGCATGGCCAGGAGCTGCCCACACTTTGAATTCTTTGTTAGGAGCATTTCATCCAGAAATAGATTTTCTTATCATCCCTCTTTTAAGCTGATCCTACTTTCTCTGAATTTACTCATCTGTTTGTATCTGGTTTGACAGTTATTTATATATGTACATCTATTCTACACAAAACCTGAGTGAAGAACGTCTGTATTTTTGTTATCGGTAAATTTGCTAAATAAAAAGTTCTGCACATGGGAGGTGCTCAGGGATGTCTATTGAGTGGATAAATGAATAAGGCAAACTCCAGAATTCAGGGAAGGTGACTTATACAACTGCCGATAAATCAAAGTTACTTGTTTTTGGAAAGCTATCTCTAGAGGTATGGCTATGTTTTAAAATGGATTTGTTTAAGTCACATCGAATAAATTCATCCCTGACAGAACTGTGGCTTTATTTGCTACCACATCTTAAGTAACTTGTGAACTAAAAATACAGCTCTCAAGGGGGTTATATGCAATATATCAAATGTGGGCACCAGGGGGATCTCTCAGTAAGTCTTCCCTGGTGTGACTTCTACGCTGCTGTGACAGAGCTAAAATAGCAACGTTTTATTTATCATGAAAGGATTTTTTCATTTGTTTCTTGTTATAGTGTTTTCCCCCTAGAAAATGCTGCTATGACACTTGGAATATATTTGCCCTTCAGATTTGCACAGCTTTATATCAGCATCTCTCAGTAGATGGTGCTTTATTTTGTGGGTCTTCCCTGTCTAAGACCTGTGAGCATTACACCACCCGATGAACTTTCAAAATAACCAGCATGACAGCCAGAAGTGCATGAAAACCTCCAGAATCGAGAACTGGTCTTTTATAGGAGGGTTTCATGACACTGTCCTGTCCACGTGGCTCTAGGTACATCTATGCTAAGGACCATCCGTTCAAGCCCTGGAGAGAAATCATTTAATATGTGAAATTTTCCAGCTAGTTCTTATTTGTTTTCATATTGTGCCCTTTATGAGGTCACCTCTAATTCTGGGTTTTAGTGCTTGAGCCCTAGCACTTTGCTACTTTCGAGAAAGCTTCTGCTGTTTATCTCTTTTGCTTATTGTCACTGGTGTTTATACCTCCAGTCTGCTACAGAACTAAAAGCCACAAAACAGTTGTGAGTGGTTAATGAGGTTTAGTCACTGGCAAACGGGCAGAGGAAATAAGGGAATTTTTTGAGGTGGGAGTGTAGGGAAACCTTTTTCCAGAATTTCTGGAGGTGGCTCTTAACTAGTCTTGTGATTAGTTTATTGGAAACGTGAGTGAGAAGAAGGCGCTCCCTCTGGGTGGGTCTGCCTGGCAAGCACAGGGCGTGGTCAGGAGAAGACACCCTTCCTCTGGGTGGGGCCCAGCCTAGGGCTCCAGACTCAGGGCAGATCGGGGTGGGATTTCAGACAAAACGGAATGGTGGTTCTTTGAGGTCCCCTTGTCCAATCAAAGCGCATTTGGTTGGTTCAGAGAACACTTGCACACGCACACACAAACACGTTCATTCACACTCCGCATGGGCACACACACGCACATGCAGATACACGGACATGCACACACAGGCACGCGCATGTGTTTGCACACACACTTGCACACATACACACACCCATGCACACATTCACTTTCTCTGTGCCTGACACCATGCTGTGAGCTGCAGACACTGCAATAAACAACAAAGACCCAGTTCTTGCCTGTTTTTGGTGTTTTCAGCCCAGAAAGGGAGAGGGAGAAGTAAGGACGCATTACACAACCGTGCAGCTTACAGGAAAGCAGAGGAGCTGCAGGGGTCACTGGAAGCATCTCCCCCAGGCTTTGGGGACTCGGGGGAAGGTTCCAGAAGGAAGTAAAATCCCAGCCAGGTGAAATTCTGACATGAGTTGGCTATTGAAGGGCAGATATGTGGCTGACCGCCAGGCTGTCTCAACATGAGACTGCACAGTGTGTCAGCAATGGGAATTAGTTCAGCACAAGGCGAGGGTGCGGTTTAGAGAGAGAAATGGGAGGGACTGAGAGGTGATGATGTACGTCAGACTAGGTGTGGACAAGAGGCAGCTACACCGTCCTCGCTCCTCCTGGAGCCAGTAAACACACCAGGGTCCCATCAGACTTCTGCCCTGGTCCATGCCCCTGGAAGGCCCCAGGGCCCTGCTCTCTTTTTGAGGAACCATGCTGGCCAAGGTCAGGGACCTTGTCCTGGGCTCCAGCCAGTCGGGCCTGGAGTGTGAGTGGGGAAGCTCACCTCGGCCTGTGGCTCTGTTTTCTGGATGTTCTCTCTTCACTCCAAGTCAGGGAAAGAGTTGGAATCAGTTCTCAAAGAGGTATTTTCCTGAAAGTCCAATTATTTGATAAAAGTAGGAGCCTGTGAAAGGAAGCAACATTTTCTTTTATATTAATAAAAACACATCTTTTTTCTCTCTACCAAATCCATGTTCCTTTGTATAGACACTTGGCTGGCAGCACACGCTCTTCCCTGAAGCACAGGGGCGTGGTTTATACCACAGAGACTGAAAGTGCTGTGTGTGATGGACCCTTCTGTCCCGCGTGCCACCACCAGTTCTCACATCACGACCCCAATACTTGCTAAACACAATGTCCCCTCACTCTTCCAGGCGCATTCCTTGGGCTTTTATTTCTTGAAGACAAATGAGTAGATTAACACTACTGGGATTATTTAACTGTAACAGTTTGCTCTCTCTGCCTTTAGGAGAGAGAAGACTTCGGTCCCCTATCTGGATTTTCCCACATCTTGTTAGTGTCCATTGTGGTCGGGGCAGGAAAATGGATGACGATGGAGCTAGAGCCTGCGAAGGGGATCATGTGCTGCTGAAACCAGAGTATGTCCGTCTGGAAGCATGTACTCCACACCATAGCGGTTTCCATCCAGGAGCAGTTTTACCTCGGAACTGTGTCACAAGAATCCACGGTGTTACTTTTCCCTTGGAAATTCCCATTTCAGAAACTGTTGATTTTCCTAAGCACAAGTTTACGTGTCGTTCTTTCAGCTCCATCTTTCTTCGCCGTGTCCGGGAGACACTCACACCTGTGGGGAAACTGAGTCAAGAGGCTCGCCTCTTTGTTTTTCCTCCTGGGTTGCTCCCTCCCTGGAATTGCTCCTAATCTTGTCTTTTGAGGAGAAAACAGTTACCCGTTACGGAAATTCCGAGGAGCCACTTTCTCCGCAGCTGTTTTGGGCTCTCCTCTTTCCTGCTTCAGATATGGGAAATGATGTCTTCTCCAGCTTTTCTCTTCCCTCTGTTTGTCCTAGATTATCACCAGACTTATTTACAGAGCAGCATTTTTCCTCCAAAATGCGGCAGTGATTTCTTAATAGCAACTTGTACTCTTCCTACTTTTGACTAATATTCCCATTAGTGCCACGAGTTTTGAAAGCAGCTCTCGTAAGTGGAATTTTGAAGAATAAAATGGTTGCAGTTTGGACACTAATTAGCCTTGGGTGATAAGGGACAGGACCAGGTGAATTTCACCACACCCTGTACCAGGATCACGTGACTTTTTAAAATTTGGGTGTGCGTGTGGGTATAGATACATGTTGATGAACTCTGAAAACACGAACAACACGGGGAAAATGCTGTTGGTGTTCTGACTGCGCGTGTGCTTCCTCAGCGTGACATCTCGTACAGAAATCACCACGTGTCCTGATTTACCCCCTTAAGTCTAGGGAGGGCAAACGTTTTCCATAAAATGCCAGATATTAATATTGCATGCTTTATGGACCACGTGTGGGGTCTGTCGCATAGTATTCTCTTTAATTTAACTAAAAATTTTACCACGCTTTCTGAATGTAAGAACTGCGGCTGGGAGACTCTGGGACAGCCACAATGAGCCCGCCTCCTGGCATTCACCCTTGCAGGACCCTCCCCTGATCGTGGGTGGACTTGTGACCTGCTTCCAGACTAACGAATATGGCAGAGGTGACAGTGCCCTGTCACAGACGCCTCACCAACATCCCTCTGGCTCTCTTGCTGGCTGTGAGGAGAAACATGGTTGGTCGTGATGTGGATTCTTTATGGGGAGGGCTACCGCGGGCAACTGCAGGCGGCCCCGGGTGCTCAGGGAAACCTCTGGACAGCCAGCAGGAGCTGAGGCCCTTCCTTCCACAGCAGTGGGGGTGATCCTGCCAACGCCTGAGCACTTGGCGGTGGACACCCCCCCAGCTGAGCCTGCAGATGAGAATGCAGCCCAGTTAACACCTGGTGGAACCCACAGAAGACCCCAAGCTCACTAAGCCTCGACTCCTGGTCCCTGGAAGCCGCGTGACAACAAGTCTGTGTTGTTTTAAGCCTCTGCCTGAGGAGTAATGTTTGTGCAGCCAAAGATAACCAACATAAAACATTCTTAACACAAAGACAGGCCGGGGGCTGGATTTGCCCAGCAGGATGTGGTTTGCAGGCCCCCAACCATAGATGCTGTTGAGTAAATATCTGATAATAAACATCCTAAATATAATAAAATATCCCTCTAATATATGTAAAACACACAATGAGTCCTGTTAACATAAAATTAGAAAAGTGATTAAAGTTAGCTTACAATAATTAACACCAACTAAGGTAGATAATGTAATGTGAATTAAAGCACATGAAAAGTTTATAAGAAAACTCTTAAAATATCTCATAGAAAATGTAAATGGACTTTTCCTGAGAAGAGACTCCAAATCCGAAGTGTAAAATTTATCATATTCTAAGAAACTGACTTCTGAAGGTCACAAGTTTAGTTAATGCAGCTAGATGCACGTCTTATTTATGAACACTTTCTGTCCTCAGCTGTGGTCTCCTTCCTATATCTGGTGAACGATAAAGATGTTAGCAAGTCCAGAAAAGCACCATACATTATTTAATTACTCTAAAAAGAAGAAACACTCTTTTTGAAAATCTTTTCAGTCATACCCGTTGCATATTTTGCAACAGATCTGATTTACATACTGGAATATTGGCTGTGTGTCTCCCCCCATTGATTGTTTGTCTGTATGCCATATGTATTTTGAAATTATACATTAAGCAGTGTATATCAATCAAATTTTAGCGCCTTGATGATAGAGTATAATCTACTAATGTTTAAAGTGTTCATTGTGATAAGAGACAAAATGAATTTAAGGACGTCCATTTCAGTGAGAGGGCTGTAACCCGGGGCTGTCAGCAGGGAAAGGTGCCTGTGCAACCTGAGGGGGTGTGTTGACACAGAGAGTGTCGTGTAGAAGCTATGGCAATTTCCATGGAAGCTTTGGGAATAGGAAGCACGGGAGAACATTAGTGGATGGGGCTGGGCAGGCTATGGGTCAGTACAAGGACCAACCATTGGATGTGTTGAAATCCACAGAGGTGCCAAGAGTGGGGTCGCCCAGCCAAAGAGCCACTGGGATGGGAGCTTCTTGGATCAGCCAGGCTGCATCTCGTGCTGTGGATGGCTGAGGAACAGGCACTGTCCTTCCTGATTAGAGGGATTATGGACCTCCCTCCAGTCCTGAGAAGTCCCAGAGATGTGTAACAGAGTGGAACCTGTAAAGGGAGGTAAGACTGAGCCACGGGACAGTGTTGACTGGTCAGCCAAAACCTGGGCCTGCAAGTGTCAGATCTAATGTAAATGTGACTCTGCAGTACTCGCTGGTCCCTGAGTTCTCAGAGGGACTCTGAATACACAGGAATGACGTTCATCATCTCTTTCTTTCTTTTTTTAATGAAAGGATTCATTTCAAATGACACTTTGCTGAGTAATGTCCACCTTATCCTCAGTCTGTGCTGCCTGCTGTGTTTCTGTCCCTTACAGTCTGTGGGCTGTGGAATTTATTTCTCAGTTGGCACCGTGTGGCACATGGACAGGGGTCACAAATGGAGGGATGTGATGCCTGCATGAGAGACTAAGTAAATGAAGGAAGTCTATTCCCTTCACCCGCGCTTTTCTAGGTGATGGTGAAGAGACAGAGCTTGTACTAAGTGGGAAACTTTAGAGGTAAACAAGCTCAGGTTCTTTCTGGACTTCTGGAGGCCCTGGCAACAGGGCCAATGAATCATCACATGGAAGGGCCACACAAGTCTGCAGCTGAAAGTGCTCTTGCGTCTGCTGGTCAAGATGATTTCGATCAGTCTCTTAAGCCACTGGCTTAATGAAGACACAACACTATCCGTTAAAATGACCTGAAGAACATTAATAAATACAGGACATTTCTAAGCATGAAAATGAAGTTTTTTCTGCTTATTTAGAAAACAATTCTCATCACTTTAGAATAAGGATGGAAACATGTCTTTAAGTCTTGCAAGCAGAATTTGAGTGAGTGATTCAACCAAAGTCTGTGCAACAGAAGTCACCATTCACTATTTCTCAATATTTTCCAACAGTTTGTAAGAACTGTGATTTAGTGATCACATTCTGAGAAGACAATCTCCTGCAGTCTAGTGACCGCCGTGAAGTTGACAGCTGTGCTCTGATGTGGTCGGAGAGGACTGTGGTGGAGACTCTTTGTCATCAGAATTCTTCCCTGTGTGCCTCCCTGCCCATTCGCACTCTTCCCTGTAGAGCACCTAAAACCATCAGGGATTCCTGACATCATGCTGGTTGATGCTGATCTGTGTAAAGCTGGGTGATTTCAACACCAGGTGACTGTGCTTGACTTTGTTTGGTCTTCAAGGCTCTGAAGTTGACAGAAACAACCCTTGCCTTTAAAAGACAAGAAAGCCAAGATTGAGAGCTGCCACGTGATTTGCTCCAATTAACTCGGCTCCGTAATGATGGGACTGGACAAAAACCCAAGCCCCTTTATTACTACCCGGTGGGCCTGCTCCTAAGTCACACACATCTCAGACCACACTTGAGGGATTGGACTGTGTCCACTCCCAAGAGTCTAACTTCTCTCCCAGTGACCTGGCATCAAGGACAATTTCCAACGTGCAGAAAGGGAGCTGTACAGTTCAAACTCAATGTGCCTGCATTTTCATCTTTATACTTAAGTTCTTTAGTCTGTCTGATTCTGGATGATGTGCAAGCTGCATCAATTCAATTTCAGACTGCACCGTTCCTGGAATAGAATCAGGTTAAAGTGCACTTGTTGTTCAATGGATGAATGAAATGAGCATTGTTTTCACTTCTTCTGCAGTCCCCCCTGGCTTTGACGAGAAGCAAGAAATCACATAAAAGAATATTCAGACCAGAGCTGTGAACTCCTGACCAGTTTGGCACAGCAGAGGGAGAAATTACTTGTTGATTCTCAGAAAGAGCAGTGTTCAGTAGATGTCTTGGAAGCGTAGAGTTTTTAGTGTGGTGGAATGAATGGGATTTGCCCAGGATTACCCGAGCCCTGCCCCACAGCTCTGATGCCTTTGGGGGGAGGTTTCCAAGGGAAACAAACAGATGATGAACAATAGAGGGGGAAGCAGAGTCAGGTAATTACAGCTGGATCAGGGCGACGCCTGCACGCAGCCAGAGCTGGGAAACTAGCCCATGTGGCGGAGGGTCAGAGCTCATGTTCAGCTGCTCTCTCCATTTATATTCCGTAAGTCAGCAAGAGTCTAAGACACTTGAAATTCCAATCACATGCACTTTCTCCTCTTTTCAAATTCTAAAAAAGGAATTGAAATTTAAAATAAATTCTTCTCTTTGGATAAATTAGAGCCCTCTAAATAGTCAATTCCCAGATCTTCTGTCCTTAGTTTTTACCCTGCTCAGGGCAGCCAGAGGAAGCTGGCCCAGATCCCGAATGGCGTCTGGGTTCCTTCCCAGATGTTGCAGCCTGGGCGTCTCTGCGGGTCTGGTGGACGTCCCCGTTAGGGCTCCTTCAAGAGAAGGAGGACTGCACCGTTCCGCTCACACCCACTCCTGTGGTCCTGATGGGAAAGTCAGGCTCTTGGTCCTGTGCACCTCACCGACTCCCACTCCTAATCCTCAGACGATCAGCCGCGTGTGGTGATGGTTAGACAGCACGCCATGCAGCAGGACACAACCCAGCACGCTCAAGACCACTGCACGCCTGGTGGAGCGGGCAGACGTGACCTGGGGTCACACAGGAGCTACTGGCTGGGGCTCTCCAGCACCAGACCGGAGTGTTGGGAGCCCAGGCTCCGTCCACGTGATGGCTCTGCTTTGGTTGGGCTAAAGTTCTCAATTTATGGGGCTGTTGGGCATCAACCTTTGCCTTTTCACTAAGGGGAGACAAATGCCTTACAACCACGGACTCTAAAGTGTCAATTGTTGTCATTGCGGCACAGGTCAGCAAGCAACACCACCACCATCGTCTGGAAAGAAACTCTTGTATGAAAATCTCGCCTCCCTTGAATATTCAATTGCCGCCTTATGCACAAATACAATAATTACTTCAAAAGAATCAATGTATGATTTTCAGGACGACTAAGGTAATTCTAAAACTAATCATCCGTGCAGTTTTCTCTAGACCCTTGTCAGGGTAAATTGGCCCTTTAAATTTGATCGCTTTTATCCCCCTACAATTCTTTATCCTCCAAAGTTAGTTAATTTAACTGTAAATGTCCTACTTTGCCAAACATTCAAAAGCAAATTTGTAATAAAAAGTGAGGACACAAATGAATATCACAGCACTGGGCTGATATCAGGGTTTAGAAACAAAGAAATAATCTAAGTGCTGATACTCTTATCTGAGTGCATCTGTTTCCACGGAGATCTATCTTGTTTTTGTCAATAATATCATTTGGGTAAATCAGGCAGAAAGAGAAAATAGGAGTGAGTAGGAAGTCCCAGATGCAGCTTCTTCAGTGTGCGCCATCTCCCCCAAGGTCAGAGTTCCCTGCTCTGTAATTGAAACTCGCCAAGATGCCAAAGGAGATACTGTGCTTCCAATGTACCTAGGAAAGAAATCCAGATATTTTTTTCCTTTTTAAACAAGTGGCATGTGAAACATATCTATTTTTCCTGATGCAAAATTTAGAAATATCCAAGGGGGCCTTCCATATCTGTGCTGGGGCTTCTTCGTCCCACTTAGGAGACTGTGTGCACTCTCTTACCTTTGAACAGCTGCCACGGTGATCCCTGTGCAGCCACTGGTCTAGCTATTCTGGAGGCTGAGATTTTACACCCTTCTGTGAGGAGGGAGCCATGTCACATACTTTTAGCAAGAAACTCTTCAAAGAATTCATATAATTTTAATTTCCTGCAGTTACAATATCTTGCTTATGTTCTGTGGGGACAGTGGTAACCAGTATTCCTCTATGATATATTATAGATCCCGGACCACCCTATCTTCAGCCTTTGAATTTTCCAAGTTTACCTTATGAGTGGTCTAATACATTCTTAAATCCAAATCATTAGCAAAATTGACTATTAATATGGATATAAAATTTTTATGTCAACAATCTCTGTGAGATCAGGTAGGCTGTAAAAATTAATCTTCAAATTAACTAGAATTTAAGGGATGCACCCCTAAATACACACTTGTGAGGCACTGAGATGCACCAGCCCTCAGTAAAGCCTTGAGTAAAGCCAGCTGCTTTCTGCCATCCATCCTCTGGCCTTCTTCTCAGCAATAGGACTGCTGTCCTGTGGGGTCCACTTGGAGTTTGCTCCCTGTTTCGGCATCCCTGTGAACCTGGCCCCTTCCTCAGTAGGATGCATCTAGACTCCTTTTTTGAACTGACCTTGTAGTTGGACGCTGACTTATGCTGGGCAGTTTTGGCGTCTTTTCCGTCCTGCTGTGTGGGGACAGGCAGACACAGCTCCAGAGGGGACAAAAGTGAAGCATCCTGAGGAGTAGTGAGAAAGCATTTGCCATGGTTGTTCACTTAGTAAAATGAAGCCGGGAAGGGACAAGAGCTTGATAAAATGGAGCGGTATTACTGTTTTGATAAAATTGATTGGAGGTACTATGGATAGAGAAGTGGGCATACAGGAGGACGGTGTTCTGGGTTCCGACCGTGAAAACTAAACCTAATCTCAGAGACGGTCCCAATCCAGAGAACGGACAGATTTCAGGAGCATCTGTGGAGTAAACAACCAAAGTTGGGATTTATAGAGAGGATCCAGCGGTATTCCTGGGAACCCCAATGTCACCCAGGATTATGCTACGTCTTGGGAGGAAGAGAAAGACGTCCTTATTCCTGATTCATTTTTCCGGACCTCCAAACCGTTTCCACCTCCACATTTCACTAAAATGCTCTTTCCATCTTAAATGGGTTCCAGGATGCCAACATCTATAGATACACTTAGAATTCATCTTACCGTTTTTCTCAACATCGTTCAACGCATTGGACCATGCTGTCCTTCTTGAAACACCTTTTCCCCTTGATTTTCAAAAGACCCCTTAGCCACGTCTCTCTTTCTCCTTCCCTGAGCAATTCCGTCTCCTTTCCCACAGAAAGGACGTTCCAGACCTTGCGATGTGAGAGCTCCTTGATGTCCTGTTCTCCTTGCACACATGCACGTCATCCATCCCCCAGGCTTTAAATACCACTGGTAGTCTGCAAATCTCAAGTTCATACCTCATGTGCCTTCTCAACTTCTGAGCTCCAGACTGCCTGCTTGACAAACGCACTTGGATGTCTCAATAATGCCTTTGTTAATATACTCAAAACTAAACTTTTGGTTTATTTGTTCAAGCCCCTTTCTTCTCCACCTTAGAATGGCAGCACCTTTTATGGCACTGTGTGGCCAAAAAGTCCAGAGCCATTAGCGACACCTCCATTTCTCTCACCACCCTCTAGTCAACTTGTCATGGTCCTGCCTTTTATCCCTGGAAGAAACAGCTACTGGATCACGGAGAACATGCTGAGTTGTTTTCAACATGTGAAGTCCCAAATTCGATGGGATATTTGGTTGGAGATGTCATTCAGAGAGTTCAAACTTTCAGCTTGTCATGAACAGAAAGCTACATAATTTCCTGGTGACCAGACATACAGTTTCCAGTGAATATTATGATTTTCTCACACGAAAGTGACCATCCAGTTTCTACTTTTGCTAGAGTAAAGACGGTGTCATTGTATATTAATATGTTTTCCAATTAGTGTCTTTGTAATTTAATGTCTATTTCATATACACTCATGCATCACTCTTCCAATTTTTGTACGAGTAACACTGTCTAAGGATTAGAATTTTGAAACAGGTTTTCTGAGTGCAGAAAATCTCTTATTTCCACTGAAAGTTTCTGACACTTTGTGAAAACCACCTTTCCTCACAGGATATAAAAATTACAGTGTGTTTCCAGCAGCCTGTCACACTACGACATTACCTGGGAAAAATCATCAGAGTTAAATCACACCCTTCGGATCAGAGGGAACTCCTCTTCCCACAGGTTAGTAGGAGATTAGCGCACATGTCCAGAGGGATATCCGTCCACAGTGAGCCACTATGAAAGAACCAGAGACAGTTTTGCAAGTCCACTAGGTTTATCCAACTAGTTTTGAGGATTTTGATAAGATTAGTACAAATCAATTGACTAGAAGTGGGAGATGCCATCATACTTAAGACTTAAAAGTTGATTAAAGGCATCTTTTAATATAAGCAATCTACTAAGCAGATGAATCCATAAACAAATAAAAGACGATTAGAAACCTAGAACACTAAACACTGAACTGCTTGGCAAGCATTCAACTACCATAAAACAGTCCTAAAGCAATGTCGGGAACATCAAAGATAAAAGAGTGATGGGATTCTGTTTGTTTTCTCAAAGAAAATAGCACTGGACTCGCTGCCCTGGTGGTAGAGGCGAGCAGAAGAAATATGTTTTCAGACATAATATGACTCAATTGGACTTGGCAAGAGTTCATAAACATGACTGTAAAAAGATTACATAGACCAAATATTTATAAATTTGGCATTTCTAGGCCTTTATATACCCCCAGGGGACCTGGTGTCACTCTTTTCAACTGTTTTTGTCAAGGCTCCTGGTCTGACCGTCTTGTCTGCTTGGATCAGTTTTTACAGAGAGCCTCTTAAAGCTCTACCTGTCATCTGCTCTTTAATATAGTTGAAAATATCTAACAACACCTAACTCTCAAATTCTTTGAAGTAAACTCTATGGAAGTACAAATTTATTAAAATACATGAGGATACTGAATCAAAGAATCATTGATGCTCTTTTTAGAAGAAGCTTTAAAAGTTGTACCATTTCTCCTATAACTTCTCTCCCAGGTGGTCATGCAGCCAGGTATCAAATGCTTCCAGGTGCGTGGGACTCACCATACCCTCATGACAGTCATTCCCATGTCAGTCCTCGTGGTAGGACAGTGTATCTTTCCCTGCCTTGTTTTACAGTGTATCACTTTAACTTCCATCTGTAAATTCCAGCTCTGCCTTTTGGAGCAACACAGACATCAACAATACCTATTTCTTCTGATGCGCCTTCAAGTATTTAAGGACAAGCATGAATTTTCCTTTCTGTGATAAAGTATTCATAACACAAGGATGTGAAATGTAAAAATGTTATAATTTCAAGTTGATGCCTGAAATGGTTGTCTAATGCTCTGACTGTGCTAAGAAATTTTCATAGTGTTTTTCCTGTGTCTCTGTTTAATTATATTGCCAATCCTTCACGGATCAATGTTGAGGACCATGACCTCCTTGGCTTTTCTCTCCGCATCTCTGTTATGTGATCCTAAGATGAGTTGGACAGCACTATCCTATTCCGGCATAATATTGTTTATTTCTGTTGATCTCAATTAAAAAATGCAAATCCTTTTAGTTGGAATATGAGTTAACCCAGTTTTCATTCTCTGCTTGCATGTTTTTCAACGTCTATATGGGATTTTATATATCCTGTTGTTATTACATCTTATTCATTTTGTCCCATTGTTCTAATCTGCCACAATATTCATGAATGGTGACTCATTTAACTTATTGACTAGGCTTCCGATTTTGTGTTTGCTGGAAATTGGATAAATGTGCTGTCCGTGTCTTAAAAGGAAGTTATTCACAAAAGTGCGTGAACAAACTTAACAGGTTCTCCAAGGGAACCACATAAATGATCCTAATTCTGCACAACAATCTCTGGGGACAGTTTTTCAAACACATGTAAACCAACCAAACTGTATTATCATTGAGCCCAAATGAAAAAAAAAAAGTAGACTGACCAGTAGGAAGATGTATGCAAAAATACAAGTCAATTCTTGGAGTTCTGTGACTTAGAGCAATTTAGCAGTAACAAGCTAATATATGAATGTGAAAAAATAGGAAGATAATATAGGTAAGTACACAATAAGCCAATAAAGTGGCAATACTTTGAAACACTAAACACAATGAAATTTATCCTGACCTGGTCCAAGAGTCTTGCACTCACATGAAAATGTCGTGTGAAAGGACAGGATTGGGGTCAGCTGTGTTGTAATGTCTGTGAGGAACAGCATCTGGATATGGCCAGGTGCTGGACTGGCTGAGATGGGGTGAGAGGGTGAGGACTGGGGTTTCCACAGGAAATGTATCAAAGGAGAAAAGAACAGGGGACACCCGATGAAAACAATCCCATTTTCAATATCTTACATGCAGACAATTTGTTGAGTACTGTGTTTTTTAGAGTTCATTTAGTAGAACCCTTCATTTCACAAATCATGAACTGAATCAGGGAAGATCTTGCTACGTTTCCCGAGCCTCATGGTCTGTGGAGACGCCCACATCCTCTCCAGGTGACTTTGCAATCACACCGTGGTGCTGACTCTATGCCCCAGGTGTTTGCTGAGCAGCCCCTGCAGGAAACATCTGCTGTCTGCTGTCCGCTGCACATGCTTCATAAGAGGTGGCCCCTGCACTCCGGGTTTAATGTTAAGGAGGATGAGACATGCATCCAATAACTATAATGCAAAGCAGAGTGTGAAAAATATTGTAAAAATTATAGGAAAACAATAAAAACATAAGGGGCGCAAATATAATTTCAGGTTTCAGACATGGGGTTAGGAAAGGCCTTGGGCTGAACATGGAATAGCCCCTCAGTAGGAGGAGAAAGGGCATCACCCCCTGACCAAAGGAAGAGCTGGGGTCAATTCTCAGAATGGAACAAGTGCTCTGGTCTTGCCTGGGGGTGAGGTGACCTGGGAGCAGAGTTTGCAGCCAGAGAGCTTGAGACCAGGACTTCACTTTCTTGGTGGTGGAGAGGACTAAGCTAACATTGGGGCTTCATTCTCTTGAGAGCAGGGGATGTCCAAGTCCCCTGGGCAAGGGGATGATGAGGCCATGTGAGGACACCTAGTTTTTGCCAAGGTGCACCCACACAAATTTTAAAGAGCATGGGTACTCTGTGAACTTGACCAATGATCTAACCTACAGCAGGCGTGTCCGAGAGTGGCCCGTGGTTTTCATCTTCTGAAAGTAAAAGGAAATGTCAGTGTCATCCCCATCAGAGACCAGACCTCTTCTACTAAAGCACACGTTCTTATTTTTGCCAGGGCGCATGTGAAGGTCACTGCAGGTAAGAGCTGGGGTCTGAAGGCTGTTTCTCGAGGCTTTGAGCCGGCCGTCCCCTGAGACAGGGAGGCTGCACTTGGAAGGCCGTGCAGTGAGGGAGTGGCCTGGTGGCAGGCTTCCCAGGGGTCCGCCCCCCACCCCCCACCGCTCTGGAGGCTGCTGTGTCTGGGGATGGCGGTCTGGTCTCTCAGCCAGCAGGCCTTGCACTGTGGGGAGGCGCCTTGAGTGGACACAGGCTCCTTTCCTGTGCCCTTTCACAGTTGTCTGCAGTGACAGTGTCCTCGCTCCTCTGCCTGCCTCCAGGTGCCTCCAGAGTCTGCCCAAAGGCCACACTGCCTCCTGGCCACACCTGTCATCGCATACTCCTTCCTCCTCAGCTGACCTTCATGCTCTTTCTGCGTGGCCGCCCACTCCTCGCACCCGTGCTGCAGGCGTGGGATTTGCACACACTGACCCTTTCATCTGGGATGCTCCCTCCTCCCCTCTCTGGAACCACAGCCTACTCACCCTAAAAGCCCAGCCACGGCCTACCCACAGCTCCTTCCGCCAGAATCCTCTCCACACTTGCTCGCCCCCATAAAAGGCTGAGTAGTGTCCGCAAAATTCCTGTGTTGAAGTCCTACCCCCAGGACCTCAGAGTGCAGTCTTATTTGGAGATCGGGTCTGTAAGAGAGCTAATTTCGTCAAGGTGAGGTCATCAGGGTGGGGACTCATCCAGTGTGACTGGTGTCCTCATGAAAAGGGGCAATTTGGACACGGAGACCCACAGACAGAGGGGACACGACGGGAAGACACAGGGAGAAGATGGCTGTCTCTGCCCCAAGGACAGAGGCCTGGACGGATCCCCCTCACGGCCTGTGAGACAGCGAAGTCCGCGGTAGAGACGCAGCCCGTGGTGCTGCCGGGGCCCGCAGGCTGGTGCGCCCCGTCCTGAGCTGTCCTTCCCCACGCTTTGGGTTTAGCTCCACTCTGATTATTCTACATAAGGAACTCTTCTCTGCCCACTGGGAGGGGCCCCTCGGGGACAGGGGCAGCACTCACTCCACTCTGCGACCCATCCATCCAGGAACTGGCCCAGGAGAGGGACCCTGAGCAGCTGTGTGTGAAAGTGGAGGGAGGGGTTCCAGAAGGCTCCTGTCGGCCCAGTTCCCGCCCCTGCCTCACACCAGCCTCTCAAAGAGCAAGTGAGAAGTGACTGGGCAGCTTCTCTGTGTGGGCCCGGGACGCCGGGGAGGGTCAGGAGCTGCACTCACACTCCCAGTTCCTCGGCTGCATTAACCCCAAACCCAGCACTTCCAGCCTCAACCCCAGTGTGGGAAACGTCGCTGATAATTGTCTGGGAAAGTGTGTCCTTACCCAGCTAGTGTTTGGCCTCTGGTGGACGTTTAGTCTGGAGGAATGAGATCAGGTCGCCCGAATCTGGCCTCCCCGGATCTGACTGGTTTCAGACGAAGCGCAAAAGCTTCATTTCATGCCTGTTGACTGTGTCCAAGTGGAGAAATGGTCCATCTTAAGACCCCAGCTTGGTCGCCTTTGGGTGAGCATATTATCCTAAATAAATGTGGGGTTTTCTCTCTCAAGGGCACTTCTAAAAGGCAGTCTTAATTTCAGTCTCACAGAAGGGAGATGAAGTGATCCAGCACACTGACTCCTGGTCCAAAAACATTGTAAAACTGTCCATGGGTTGATTGTAAAAATAAATCGATGGCTCTGACTGAGCCTGGGTTCTTCAAAATTCAGGGGCTGCCAGAGAAAAAAAGAGTAGGAAGGTGAAAATCAGCATCAAAGCCAAAGACCAGAGGAGCATCTGCGGTTCAGTGTCCCCTCGTCTCACACACACAGACCAGGCACACACACCCCCACGGCACAGCCCAGGGGGTTCTGGCGTCAGGCCCAGGAGTAAAGATGGTAGGATACGGACTTCACAGCTGATTTCACAGGGTGTGCAATGACAGGTCACCGCCTCAGTTTGCCTGCATGGAGCTCTCCCAGACTGTCCTCTTAGCTAATGGGCTCCCAGCTTGTTGCACTGAAGAGAGTGAGGGTATGCTGACTGGTTAAGTGACATCATTTTTGAAAATTAGAGTTGCAGGGAGAGGAGGCAGGAAGAGGGAGATGGGTGGGAAGCAGAGAAAAGGAGCAAGGAAAGGGAGAGATTGAACATGGAGGGGAGAGGGGGGAGAGGGCCAAGGAGGAGGAAAGCTGGAGGGAGAGAGAAGGGCTCTGGGGGGCAGTGAAGAATGAGGGGGCCATGAGGGCAATGGGGCAGGGAGAAGGGTGGGGGAGGGTAAGGAGAGGGGAAGGGGGGAAGGGGAGATGGGAGGTGGTAGGATGGGCAGAAGATTCCCTTTCCTTCCCAGTCCCAGAACTCTGCAGAGCAGTGTTACAACTGGGAGTGGGATTCAGAGTTAGGAGGCCTGGACTAAAATCCCATCCAACAGGCTGACCAGCAGTGTGGCTACCAAAGACACAGACCCGGCTGAGCTTCAGACCCGATGTGTGCAAGGTCGCAGTCCGTGAATGTCTACGTCTGTCTGCCCACGTCTGTCTAAGCTTCTATCTATCTTTATCCCTCTCTCTCTATCTATCTATCACTTATCATCAATCATTTATCTGTCTAATCTATCATCTATCTATCGATCTATCTACCTATCTATCTCTATCATCCATCTGTCTATCTTTCATCTCTATCCTTTATCTATCAGAGACTTTGAGTTACTTCCATAGGATTCATGATGTCTATAAAAATTTCATTGAAAAACACAAATGATTCCAATTTGTAGAGCTCAGCAGAACCCTCCTTCTCTGTTACATCTTGTCCTGTAATATTTGTATGTGAACATTTTGTTTCTCCATAAGGATTGTGAATCTTTATGGTCAAGAACAGGTTTTATTCTCCTTACACCTCTGACAGGGGCACTGTATGCCTATAATGCTTTTTGGTTGAAGAGTCATTTAAAATATACCCAAGTCCAGTTACAAGGAAATTATCTACCACCACAAAGCCCCAAACAATACCTCATTCTACAAAGACTAGTTTTGAATATCAGAAGATATTTTCCTTCTCGGGTGGACAAAGTATTACCATTTTATGTTCATTTTGCGTAAGTAGCCTAAAAATCTCACCCCAGTCCCAAGAAAGACACTTACCAGTTATCATCACTAATTGTTGTTTTGACAGGCGAAGTGGAGTGGGTAAATATATCACAACAAGGCTTTTCTCATGTGCTCTGCACTGGAAGAGAATGCAAGTTCTGTCTCCTGTCACTGGCTATGATGACCGAATTGCCTGTGCTGAAATCCAGCTGACATCCTAATAAAATGGCTGCAATCTTGCCTGAGAAATATGTTGCCAGCTGATTCACATTTTTAATCTACAAAGATAAATGTCATGCCACACTAATAGAAAAAGAGATTATTCATATTTATGAGATATTTTTCCAGAGAGAAAAAACATTTTAGAATGCTTTCAAACCATATTGAATTCACTATATTTTTCTGTGAGTAGAACTCAGGGCCAAAAATAGACACTCACTGATTGCTCTGCATACTTTCCATGAAATACTGCTGGTTTCACTGGACAAAAGAAGTTCAAGAGTCTGTTTTGAAATATGCATCCTCCACAGTTAGAGAGAAATGGAAAGGTTGATCATATTGATTTTTTATGAAGAATTGGTAGAATAAAGTAATCTTCTGGGTGGTTTCAAGGAAAATTAATTCCATGATTGTCAAAATCTATGCACTTCAGCATTGTGTAAGTGTTCATTAGAATAACTAAAAGCAGACTCTAAGCTAGAACACCAGAAAGTTCAGGAATTTAATCCCTAAGCTCCTGAAATCCTAATTATATTTTATAATCAGATGACACATTCCAGTGACTTCCAGGAATTCTAATCTTCTGTAAAAGTAGTAATAGAATAGTCATTAAGATGTTCACTTGTATTTTCATTATCGAGTAGTAAAAGACATTGTTACAAATCATAATATTTCTTCCAAAATTAAATAAACTCATCACAAATTAGGTTAAAATAGAAAACCACTTGGCAGTGTCCACTAGCAATCATTTATTTCTTTGTACATTGTCCCTTGCAGAAAAATGCCATAGCATCCTGCTTTCAGACAATTTTGAACGATATCTTAGATGACAGAATATTTAATTTTTTCTGGGGAGAGGGAGAACAATGTTATTCCCCGTTCAAATAACACTTTGGAAATGTTTAAAACACTGTAAATAAGGAAAACAGAAGAAAAACCACCCAGTCAGGATTTCCACGGACATAGAACAGGTCACTGATGATGTACGAAAGTGTTAATGGAAAAGGAATCTAAACAGGTTAGATGTTCCTAATAGAAGTAATCAGACCCTTATAACTTGGGAGCACTTGCTCTGTGCTAGTCACTTGCATCCATCATCCACATGTTACCTTCACACAGTCCTGCAGGTGAGTCAGTGTCAGTGTGTATGCACTGCATGGTGAGGGAATGAAGACGAATGGCCAAAAGGCTTAAAGTTAACTGAGTAGTTAGTGGTAAAAGATTAGTTGGGTAACCATAGTTGCTGTAATAGACAAATCTGCAAATTTCAGGGGCCTAAGGTCATAAAACTGTACTTCTCACTTGCATGTCTGTGCAGCAAGTTTGTGCCTGTTCAGTGGGGTGAACCCTGGGAACACCCTGACTCTGCCAGTTAGATGAGGAAGAGTTGGATTTGGTAATTGACTAACCTCCTCACAGTCCACTAGAAGGTCACCAATGTCTTTTTATCCATCTCCCCACAAAGGGGAAACGTTTTCTCTCTTCTCTTAGGGAGAAAAACCCAAAACCCCACCCAGTGGCTGCATCCAGCTCAAAGTCCAGAATCTCTGGGCAACATGCCACCCTCTTCATCCACCCAGGATTTGGCTCTCTGCTCCCCAACCTGAGAACTCAAAAGACAACATTTCTGTTCCTCAAAAGGCAGAGGAAGGACAGGACAACTGTGATAAAAACTCTCATTAATGAAAAAAAGCAGGGTTATGGGCCTAACCCAAAACAATGAAAACCATACCGGTTGGGGATGTAAAGGCCCTAAACCAGGACTTGCAGAGTTAGAGGTGCCCTGACTGGACTCTGCTGTTTGCGAGACTCTTCTTTGTCCACCAAAACCGTCGCTGTTGAGTATGCCTTTCTGGAGAGCTGTAGAGCTTGCAATGAATCATGCAGGAATAAATCAGTGAATTTCCACCAACCCACATAACCACGTAACCACCCCAAGTCAAGAGAGACACCAGGACAGGCCCTTGCAATCCCCCTCACACACACTTTCCATCACTGCCCCCAAGGATAACCACTTTCCTAACTTCTAAGAACTTAGACTAGTTTTGCTGTTTTATATAAACAGAATCACACAACATATCTTCTCTGTCTGCTGTCTCTGCTTGACATTTTGCATCCACACTGCTCTGTGTTGGCTGCAGACGCTCATGCTCATGGCTGTGTGTGTCCCCTGGTGTGAATGCACCGCAATCTGATTATCC
Source organism: Tapirus indicus (assembly GCA_031878705.1). Taxonomy (NCBI): domain Eukaryota; kingdom Metazoa; phylum Chordata; class Mammalia; order Perissodactyla; family Tapiridae; genus Tapirus; species Tapirus indicus. Next base: position 883,198 of record CM062923.1, on the reverse strand, counting down.
GCTCCACTGCTGAAGGACCTGTAGACAGTGTCCAGTTGTTTATGTTTTGTTTTTGCTGTTTGTTACTCTGGGTCCTGCTTCTACAAGCACATTTTTTGGTGAACTTAAGTACACACTTCCAAATTTGTGGTGAGGTATACGTTCAGTTTTGGTAGATAATGTCACACATTTCTCCTAGTAGTCTTACTAATTTACACTCCCACCAGTATGGGTGAGAATTCTCATCACTCCAAGTCCTTGCCCACTCCTACAGTTTTTATTTTGTCCATTCTGGTGGATGCACGTAATATTTTGCTGCATTTTTACTCTGCAATTTTTGATATTTGGTTCTTGGATTCTGATTCTGCGGGCCTGGATCATCTGGAAGAAATAAAAGGTCTTTTAAATTATATTACAAATCAAAGAAATACAACCTCAAGAAAGGGTATTTTCTCTCTCTTCTAACACTGAGCAAATATGTCACGGTTGGGTTTGAGGTTTGCATAAAACATTTGACAGCAAGAAGTTGCTTTGTTTTACTCAGTCAGCACACAACTTCTATAACAACTGAGAGCTCAGGGGCTGGGTGTTGCTTACTTGTATGACATTCACATTTCATTTCTCTGCGTTGCTCTTTTGGTCACAGATTCGGTGATAACATCAGCAGTAAGGACGGAATCCTCAGGGTTATCCTTTGGAGAGTTTTAGCAAATGATCAGCAGCCATCATCTCGTGACCTGGCAAGGGTGTTTCATGAGACAAGGCTAGATGCTGGGTGTGTTCAGAACTAAGTCTTGGTAACAGACTCGAACCTCTTCTATTATTTTCATCTGAAACACACTGGGCAGAGTTCTGTCTCAGATTAATTGAACTGGGTATAAGAGAGCAGAGTTTCCTTTAATGATTTCCATGGTGAAACCTCCTCCACACTCCAGATTTGCCAGGAGCTCCTAGGTTCCTGTACATCTTTTGCTGTGGTTGATAGAAATCTCTCTACCAAGCACTGACCACACCATCCTTGTTCATTCAAAACAGTAGTTTATTCTTTATCATTTGTAGTATTTGGACAAGAGCTCACCTTGCCAAAACTCAGCTTGATTGCTATTTTCTTACTTTTTCCAAAATCTCTCCTAATCCAGCATGTTTCTGTACGGTAAGCGGATTTCTCTTTCCTAACTCAGCTCATTATTTATAGATTTTGAAATTAGGCGGGCTGAGGCATGGTGTAGAAGTGATTATAGATACAAAGGGATTTGTAATTTTTCAGAAAAATGATGACAGCAAAAACAAAATGTTTTAATATGAAGATCTTTAAGCCATGTGATCAAAAGTAAGTAGAAAGTCCTTTCAGAAATAGATTATTTTATAACAAAAGAATTCTGATTCTAAAACAACTCAGGTGACAAGTCATTTAGCCAAGTTTGGCACTCAGTACCTTTAACAGGATAATTATTTACAGAGATACCTTCTTTCAGATTTTTTGAGATTTCTGGATTTTGATAAAAGTCTCTGGTGCTCATTTAGTCCTCAGATAGATGCTGACTTAGGATTTGCCTACATTGGACAATTAGACTTTCTCGGTCCCATGGTTTACAATCCAGAAATGGCTTGGGGTTCATTAAAGTAGATCCACTGTGCAGAAAATTTAATAAGGTTTTTCCTGGAATTAAATGTCTGTAAGTCAAACACAATTTAAGAAAAGGAGTAATTTTGGTAATCCACATAGGTGTACTGATGACTTATGATGTGAACTTGGAAATTATTGCATCTGCTTGGAAAGGCCATAGAGATTCCTTATCATCAGAGTGAAACGTTACTTTTCAATATGCTGATAAAAGTAAACATTTTCTGAACGAAGCAGAAGCAGGTATAATTATAAGTAAATATTGCCATAGGGGGCGTGACTGAGTGGGGTAGAGAAGATAACTGTGCTGGAGAAGGCAATCAGTATGTGAGAAATCCCAGCAGGCTCACGAAGAAGACAACTCACAATGGGCAGGTGAGGAAAGAGTCCTCAGTAGGTGGCATTTAAGTTGGCCAGAAAGCATGTTCTGTCCAATTTTCTAGTTGTTTATGTCCAAAAATTAAGCTTGGCCCAATTACTTCATCATAGTTGGTAACAGAAGTCAATATCTATTACTCTTGAAATTAGAAAAAAAGCCCAAATATTTTAGTTTCTTCTTGTAAAAGATATTTTTGGACAAATCTTGTTTAACTGAAGAAATAAATGAATGAACAATCAGTTCTTTCCATTTACAAAAATATGTACAACTAGTGGCTACTAAAGTTCTCATTTGTCATTTTTTTCATGCTAAGCACAGATGGGCTCTTGGAGATAGAATAATGTTTCTTCCCAACCATAATGCTCCAAGTAAGGGGACACATTTTGTCCTGTTTATCCTTTATTAAGGACAGTAAATTTTTCTCTCTTCTTTTTTTTGAGGGAGGTGGAGAGGGAAGGGGAGTAATGCAGGTAATTTCTTAGCTAAGTTTTAAGTGAACCTATAATACAGCTCCCACACCCCAATAAAATGCATGTGTGTGGTTTTAGTGGGTTTTCATTTGTTTGTGTTTACTTTTTTCTCCATTATCAAAGTCTATCATTGAAACATGCTGTGGTCTGAATGGTTGTGTTCCTCCAAATTCACATGTTGACACCCCAACTCCCAAGGGGATGGCAGCAGGATGTGGGGCCTTGGGGAGGAGTATAGGTCCTGAGGGTGGAGCCTTCTAACGATGGGATTAGTGCCTTTATGACAGAGACCCCTCAGAGCTCCCTGGCCCCTTCCACCACTTGAGGACACAGAGAGAAGTCTGCGACCTGGAAGAGGGCTCTCATTCGGCCATGTTGGCACTGTGACCTCGGACCTCCAGCCTCCAGACTGTGAGAAATACATTTCTGTTGTTTATAAATGCCCAGTCTGTGGCATTTCGCTACAGTAACCCAAATGGACCCGGACAAAACACATGACTCTGTTTCAGCCTTAAAATTCTAGATAATTCTATCAGTAGAAATGAAACTTCCTAAAAAGGCTGGGAAGCCCCCTGGGTTCTTTGTCCCTGTCAAGTGTGAGTTCCTTATGCTGTCTCACAGAACTCCTTGCAGCCCATGGGAATGCAGGTTCTACAAGGTGGATTCGTAAGGGATGGTGGAGCTGCTCCAGAACCATCAGCTGTGCATCCTCACTGCACGGGGCACAACGCCAAAGGCAAAGTGAAGAGCTGGATGCCCCACCTTTTCTCTGGTGCCACCAGGGAAGACATCTCTGATTGGGTCATGAAATGTACTGTCTTTAACTGTCAAGAGGAGAGAACATCACGGTTATTAACCTGCATGTGATATACATTTTAAATTCCAAATGAAACATCTAGGTTATATGTGTGAATAGAGATATATGAGATAAATCTTCCATTTCAACTTTGATTTTTCACAAAGAAGAAAATTCTGAATTGCAAAATTACTTCTACTATGAATCAGAAATATACACTGTGTGATAAACGACCGATCTGTATCTAAATATGGTTTTGTCAGAAATATAATGTAAAATATTTTGGCTTAAATTTTCAGTTCATAATTTAATTAAAAACATGTATAATTATCACTTTAAAAATTTTATATGATTATTTTGAAGATGGTGTTGGGTTTCAAATAAAGGTATTTTTAGACAAGTGAACAAAGTCCAACTGAAAATTTAATATAAAAGCAGAATTATTGTAGTTATTATGTAGTTAATTTAAGTACATTTTAAAAGCCTTTTATCATATTAAACAAAGTATTTAAAGTTCTGTTTGAGTCTATTAGAAATTATTCTTTTAAATGTTCTGACTACCAATATTGTAGGACACTTTTAAGGGATACCTTTTGTGCACTGAAACGATTTCTATTGTTCTGTTATGAGTATTCAACACTAGATCCCCTGCTTCAAGAAACAGACTTTGATCTCCCTGTTTAGTCTCACTGAAATCCTTGGGTCAGCCTCCCCCAAACCCCTGGCATTAGAAGACAATTAGATATTTTCCTTCTCATTCTATTCAATACACAAAACACTAGGAGTGGGCTGACATGGTCCCAAATCTAATGACAGGCACTGAGGCCACCAGATTGATTAAGACATTAGAGTCTGTGGCTTCAAGGCACTTACGAAAATCCAGCGATAGGATGGACGTGTAAAGAGCTAAGCACAGTGCAAATGAGAATATGAGGAGGGGTGCATAACGAATAGCTGCAAGGCAGAAACTTCTTAGGGCTGACCCGGCTTTCCTTCTGGACACCTGGAAGGATAACACCTCCTCCTCTCTCCCCTTGCAATCAGGAAGAACCCTATGCTTTAATCATGAAGTATTTATCTCTGCTAGATGTTACGCTTTATGAGGGTAGGAAAATGCTCGTATTTCTCACTGCTGGACCCCCATCACCAGGACCTGTGCTCCGCACACGATGGGTATTAAAGAAGGGTTGTCCATCTGAGGTTATTTCTGTAATGTTCCCATTGATCAGTGTACATACGGGCTCACATTTCTCTGTCAGATAGAGCACTGCAATGAGCATCTGTGTTGGAACAGCCTCCACGGGGTTTACTCCTACAAGAGAGACGTGGGTTCTTGGAGGCAGGGCGTCTGCACCTGTATTCTCCTGTCAAATTGACCAACTTACTTTGACCAGTTTACACATCTTTTGCAGTGTGCAGTAGCTTCAGTTTCTGCACATCCTGACACCTCTGAATGTTTTCAAGTACTCTGGCCATTAGATAACATCACACTGTTCTTTTCTTTTTTGTTTAGCCAAGTGCAAGCAGTGGTGACCACCTTTTCAGAGCGTTAACTCTCCATTTCCTTACTTGTGAATTACCTTTTCACATGTGTTACCCATGTTTCAGTTGGTTGACTTTTTCTTATTGCCACCATGATGGGATGCATTGTGCCCCACCCGAGATCACATGTGGAAGTCCTCCTCCCCAGTACCCCAGAATGTCACAGTATTTGGAGACAGGGTCTGCAAAGAGGTAACTGAGGTAGATGAGGCTGTTAGGGTGGGCCCTAATCAACATGACTGGTGTCCTTCTAAGAAGAGGAGAGAAGACACAGACACAGAGAGACATGTGTGTCCACGTGAGGACAAAGAGAAGACCAGCATCTAAAGGCCAGGGAGGGCGCCCTCAGGAGGAGCCGACCCTGCTGACACCTTGATCTTGGACTTCGGCCTCCAGGACTGGGAGAAAACAATGTCTGTTGCCTGAGTCCCCAGGCTGGGGTGCTTTGTTACAGCAGCTGAGCTGACTAGTGCAGCTGTCCAGGGGTTCTTTAGCACAAGCTGATAATACTGGAATAGACATTGTAGATATTTTCTCTCTGTCATTTCCATATTTACTTAGGTAGTATCTTTGGAATTTATGGAATAGTTCATTTTATCCTTGTTTTGTAGTGACAACTCCATCATACATCTTGACACTATTTTTGTCCCTAGCTAGGTTGTCTGTTTTGTTCTGCTGATCGTTTATTTTCCTTTTGAATCCAGGATATATTGTGTAAATTGATATGGTATTTATAATTCTTGCTGTTTTGTTGGGAATCTTCCATCTTATTCTTCAGAATGTCTTGGCTAGCCTTGATCCCTGTCCTTCCATATAAATATTAAATTTAACTTGGAGTGTTCTTGAATTTCTTGATGGAAAACACATCATGTCATTAGATCAATTTAGGGATCATTGAGATATGTACTGTATTGTACCTCCTCATCTGTACCTGTGGGGTATTTCCCCATTGATTCAATTTTTTGTCTTTCAAAAGCCTTAAACATTTTTCTCCCTAAAGATAGTATACATCTTATATTAATAGCACCATTTGATAACTCAGTTTTTATTCTAGTTTAAGTGGGATATTTTCTCCATAAATATTCTAATCATTATTGTTGAAAATGAATATAATGGCTTTGAAAAATATTGGTCCTGTACATAATTAGTAAATACCACGCAGAATCAGGAAACCATACTACATTTTTCTTTTCATTTAAAATTGTCAGCTATTCAAACATATAGAAAATTATGGAAAATAACATAAAAGACCCTCCTGGTAACATTTTTGTGTGTGTGAGGAGAATTAGCCCTGAGCTAACATCCATTGCCAATCCTCCTCTTTTTTCTGAGGAAGATTGGCCCTGGGTTAACATCCGTGCCCATCTTCCTCTACTTTATATGGGACGCCGCCACAGCATGGCTGACAAGTGATGCATTGGTCCGTGTCCGGGGTCCAAACCTGTGAACACCGGGCTGCTGAAGTGGAGCTCATGGACTTAACCACTATGCCACTGGCCAGTCCCTGGTAACAATTTTTTTATTGTGGTAAGAATAGTTAATATGAGATTATTCTCTTAACAAATTTTAATCTGCACAATGCAGTAATGTTAACTATGGGCACAACGCTGCACAGCAGATCTCTAGAACTTGTTCATCCTGCATAACTCAAACTTCATACCTGTCATTGTCCCTTCTCCTCAGAACCCTGGTGACCACCATTCTACTTTCTGTTTCTATGAGTTTGACTTTTTAAATATCTCATATGAGTGGAATCATGCAGTGTTTGTCCTTTTGTGATGGTCTATTTCACCTAGCATAATGTCCTCCAGGTTCACCCACTTTGTTGTATATGGCAGGATTTCCTTCATTTTTAAAGCAAAGTAATAGTCCATTGTACGTGTGTACCACATTTTCTTTATCCATTCACCCACCAATAGACAACTAGGCTGTTTCCAGGTCTCTTGTGAATGATGCTGTAGTGAAAGTGGAGTACAGGTGTCTTGTCTGGATCTTGATTCCAGTCCTTTTGGATATATTATACAGGTATGGACTTGTGTTAAACTAGCCTTGCATTATATTATGAATAGCTGCTCAAGAGGGTATCTGTCATAAACTTTTTAGTTTAAAATTTTTATGTAAAAATTTGATCATAATGATAATAATCAAAATTAATACAATTTGAAGTACTGCAATCTAAAATATTTGCTTCCTCAATAATGATTTTATTTTCTGCCATAATCACTTCTGCTTTTCATTTGCTTTTACCCATTTTATTTCTGTGATTACATCATTGTCTTTTTAAGCCAGCTTTCTCTGTTGCCATTTAATTTGGTTATATCATTATTTTGTATTTTATCTTTTCTCTGAAACATCATTTTTTATTTACTATTATGAGAGTACAAAAGGCATTGTTGGCTAAAAATCATTACAATATCTATAGTAAAAAATCTCAGAATTTGTAATATAATGGGATGTTGCTCCCTGAAATTCGGTCATGTGAATTTTTCCAAATTTGAATCCTGATAATGTCTTTTCATTCTGTGTGGTCAGGTGTTGAACAAATACCGTGTGAATTTACTCACAGCAGCAAAGACATACATTCTATCGCTACACCTTTCTCCTTACATCCTTTCTTCTCTACAGGACATTCTCTCGCTAATATCACCATGACGAAAAATACCTTGTTTGAATATTTAAGTTGCTTTTGTTTGTAGTTTATTTCCTGTGATTATGGCTAACATTTTGAGTGATTACTTTATGTCAGGCATGGTTCCAGTGTTTCATACGTTGATTAATTTAATCCTAATGTCACCATCCCCATGTTTCGAATGAGAAAGCAAATGCAGTGGGGCCGGGTACTTTGCCCAAAGTAACTCAGCTAACTTCTAGAGGTGGGATTTGAATGCAGGCATTTTGAGAGCAAAGCCTCAAAATGTTTTAAGATGCCTTTATTTGTGAGATGTGGCTAGAAAATGAAAAATAAAGAAAACACAAGGGTAAATAAATGTGGCAAAAAAAAGAAAATGAAAAATGATGGTAAAGACATTATTATTTAGAAGTATTTTTGGAAATGCTGCTTTGATTTGGTAGAGAAATAAAATTTCAATATTCAATGCATCGTGGGAATGAGTCTATGGTTTTATAGTCACTATTCAATCCACAAAGATGTACAATTTTCTCATTAATCTGCATGCCTGTCGTGTTAGAATTCTTTCAAATGAAAATGAAGTATTAACCAAAAATGAAAAGAAATCAGTGTCTTTATAAGTAGGAATAGTTCAAGCCTTTAAAAAACGCTTTTTGTATGTTTTCTGATAAAACGCCATTTTCAGGAACTCAGTGCTGATGTAACGTTTGACTGAAGACCTCATGAGTGACTAGCCAGTGCTTACCACACGCTGAACCTGTTACTGGACTTTACATCTGTTTTCAATTTAAAAAACCTCAAAGCTCAGGAATCTCAAGTCCAAATGCCAGATCAACAGCCAGTCATTGGTGGGACTAGTTCTCAGACCAGCCTGGCCGGTTCCAGTGCTCACGTCCTTGAACACCACATTGCCTTTTTTGGATCCTAAGTTCCAGTATACGCTAAGGTTCTGCTTTCTATAGCCGTTGGGGAAGCGGCTGCTTTGATTAATTGAGATGATTCTGAATTGGGGACCTGAGGCTGACCCCGGACACACGGACCAGTGTCTGTGGAGCAGATCCAGGCATTCTTCCAGCCGTAGGTGATTTTCATGTGATACCAGGCTTCAGAAGATGGAGATGCTCTACACTGAGGGCATTAATACGACAAGTGGTCCCAGAGAACAAGGACAGGAAGGCGAAAAGCCTCAACCAGTTTTGATTGCAGTGGAAAGACCAGTGGTCAGAGAATCATGAAAGGAGCAGCTCCCAGTAAAGCAGGTTTATGGTGTGAGAGCCGGTTCTGGCAGGTATGTCTGGACCACTTTCGTACTGGCTGTCCTGGGCAGGACCGCGGTGGACTGGTTTGGGCTGAGCCTCTGAATTTTGGGAACAGGAAGTTTTAGGCACAATGACTGATGTTGAAAGATGCTGCAGCTGTACTGTAAGTGTGCTTCAGGTCATAACACACTTTCTCAGTGGAAGATGTATATGCACGCGTGTGTGTGTTATTAGACTAGTCAGCATCTGAGAACCATGTTGTGAAAGCAGAACAATTGTTCTGTTAAAAAAAATACAGAGTAAAGACAGCTGTTAAAATTAAAAGCAAACTTTAACTTTGGGCTCCCTGCAAGACAAACAGACAAAAGCAATGGCTCACACATCTTTTATTTTCTAATTAGCAGTAGAACATCCAAGTTCGTCCATAGAGAGAAATACTCTCCTAAATTAGATATTTTGTAATAAGCTGAAACACAAAACATTAAAATAACATTAAAATCTGTAATTAATAAAGATCTTGTGAGCTGATTTTCTATAGACATGGACTCCACTTCTAGGCTATAAATTAGGAGGCCAAAAGCTTTTCATGAATTAAATGCCAAGAGAGAAATGTGATATTGGGAGTAGATATTTCAGAATTGTTTATATCGCCTAAATGTTTACCATTTCCATTTGCTACTGAAAAATTAGTCTGTCAGACATGATTACTGAGGAAACCTAAAGCAATTTCATTTTCTTCCACCGGATGCTCCCTCCAGCCGGCAGGAGCTGAGAACAGCTCTCAGGAGGCAGTGATCCTAGGTTGTCTGCAAGTGGGGGCTCATTTCAAGCCGTGAAGTTTCTAATATAAATCTTCTCAACTATTTCTTATCCTTTAACCAGTGGAGTTGTTCTTTGAACTGAAATAATTAGCATATAAAGGGAAGTTTTCCATTTAAAGGAATTTGATGCATTTCAGATAAAGTCCCCTGGAAGTGACCTAGGTTTCATGGTGCCTTCATCTCAGGACGTCTCTGGAGATAAAGGCAAGAGGCGGTGCAGATGTAAGGAGCCTTCCTGCTGATCGGCCTTAAAGACTCAGGAGTGTTTTTTCAACGGAGATCACAAGGAACAGTGTTGGAAACACACTTAACTTGTTTAACTATATTGATCTGGCAAACTCCTAATAATTACCCCAAAATAATGTCATTGAACTTTTTCTCAGCTTTCAATTTCTTTTCAGTGTTTCAAAACACTGACTTTTACCTTTCACGCCAAGGCAGGAGCCGCAACATTGACGGCTTTGTGGTGCCCAGCTCCGAGAGCTGTGCCGGCCCAGGGCCACTCCTCATGGGCCCTGGGGTCTTGGGCACGTTACTTTCCATCTCTGGGCCCCCGTGTGAAGTGGGCATTCGCTAAAAGTTATGCCCACAAAAATTATGTGGTTGTTAGGTTTGCACGAGTAAATGATTCTTGCAAGTAAGCCAAGTAATAAATTTAATAACAGGCAAATTCTACCCCTTGCCTGTGTTTTTGTCCTCTGGTGTGTAGCCTAGACTATTAGGCAAGCTGAGTGCATCTTCCTTGGAAACCACAGAATAGTCACATCTGTGAAAGCTTGGCTTTCTAGATGCAGAAGAATGAGTGACTGTCACGTAATAGGTCCAAAGGCTGACTAGGGACAGGGAAGGTGCTGCGAGGTGGTTGGGATACAGCGATATTCTCTAAGCCCCCTGGATCTGTGGGTTGGTATCTGTCACTAATTTTGGATAGTTCTGGCCATTCTTCCTTCAAATATTTCTTTTACCCTATTTTCTCTTTCTTCTCCAATTACATGTATGTTACAGTTTTTGATATTGCCCCACAGTTCTTAAGTGTTCTGTTTTGTGTTTTTTTGTAATTCTTTTTTCTCTTTTGATTTCCACTGGGAAAGTTTCTGTTGACCTATCTTCAAGTCCACTGATTCTTTCCTCAGATGCGTTACAACAAATGACAAACCAGCTGAGGCATTTTTCTTCATCTCTGTTACAGCATTTTTTTTTTTTTTTTTTGTGGGGAAGACCAGCCCTGAGCTAACATCTGTTGCCAATCCTCCCCTTTTTGCTGAGGAAGACTGGCCCTGGGCTAACATCCGTGCCCATCTTCCTCCACTTTATATGGGACGCCACCACGGCATGGCTAACAGGCAGTGCGTCTGCGGGGGCCCAGGATCCGAACTTGCGAACCCCGGGCTGCCAAGCGCGGACTAAACCGCTGCGCCACCGGGCGGCCCCAGCATTTTTTAATTCTAGTATTCCCGTTCCTTTTTCTTTTTTCTTTTTATAGTATCCATCTGTCTGCCGACATTACCCGTTTGGACCTGCATGCTGTCCATTTTTCCCATTAGAGCCCTTAATCATAGTTATATTAAACTGTATTAAGTAAGTCCTCACACAGGGACTTATTTTGATGATACTGGTATGGGCTGAATTGTGTCCCCCAAAATTCATATGCTGAAGTCCCCAGTACTTCAGAATGTGACTGCGTTTGGAGATTGAGTCTTGAAAGAGGTGATTAAGGTTAGATGAGGTCATTATGAGGGCCCTACTCCAATCTGACCGGTGTCCTTTTAAGAAATCTGGACACAGCTGCGCACAGAGGGCGAACGGCATGTGAACGTGAAGATGGCCATCCCCAGCCAGGGAGAGAGGCCTCGAGGAAACCCAACCTGCCAACACCGTGGTCTTGGCCTCCCAGCCTCCAGAACTTCAAGGAAATAAGTGTCTGTTGTGTAACCGCCCGTGTGGTATTTTGTGATGGCAGCCAAGCTGAGTAACACAGACAGGGACTCCTCCACGTTGTATCGGAAAGGTGGCAGGAGTGGCGTCCCATCGCCCCACGGGTAATTCAGCTCCAGGTCAGGGTTGATCTCCAACATTTCCCGTGCTTCGGGTGCTGAATCCGGCTCGTTCAAGAGAATGAGGAAGGAGGCACTGTAAACTGTGAAAAGATGGAAGAACCGCATGGTGGAGGTGCCTGTGTGGGGTGTAAAGGGACCAGCCTGTTGTAAGGGTCGCAGAGAGGTTTGAAGGAGGTGCAGAGACCCACCCTGTCACTCTCCTGTACCTACAGCTGTGATTACTCAGAAAACTGAATGAGGAGAGGTCCTGCCTGCATTTCTGATGGCATACTGAAATAAACCTCAAATTATAAACCATTTCAGAATTTTATAGTTCTTCATTTTACTAATCTTTTAGTTCATAAAAGATTGATCTTGTTTATTAAAAAGTATTTTATGTTAGTCTTAGAAAAGTTGGAAATATTAACTATGAATTTCCTTTTGAAATAGTTATTTATTTTCAGGAAGAGGCAATATTGCTTTCTAACAAAAACATATTGAAGAATGTCTGAGATTCAGGGCCCCTACAGTGTATTTGATGACTCTGCAGGGACCAAGAGAAAAGTCATTTCCTTCCACTAAATCGGTGGGCTTCACTCAGGATAATTATGCCCTGAACAGGTTATCTGCTGCTGACAGTGTTAATTTACTGCATGAGTTGGCATTGAAATTATTAAGACCAACAGGTGTTACACAGACAGTCCCTTAGTAGGTGAGCTGTATGTCCCCTCCCCCTAGGTGAGGAGCAGATTGGTCTCAGCAGAGTCCAGAATTCCGTAGAGAGAGGACCTCTTCCGGGGAAAGCGGGAGGGAAGGGTGCTGGCAGTTGGGCGTCTCTCCCCACAGCTGCCCAGGTCCTCCATGGTGAATACAAGGGCTTCCCTCTGGATCATACAGTGGAGTCCCGACAGGTGTTTCTTCTGGGGAAGGACTCCTGAGACCCTGGGCTCACCGACCTTGGTGTGTTTTCCTGCAGGCATCCTGCGGGTAACCCTCATTGTTCTGTTTCTCTGTTTCTACTGAAATTGGGGTTTTTGTCAACTCAAAAAAGTATAAGAGCCAGCATAGAATATGGCCCTTTGAAAGCCAAAGATATTCACTGGGCTAGATATCAAAAACGTGAACTTCATGAATTCTCCTGGATGCCCTCGTTTTCCTCATTTTGGGCATTCCTTCCCAACTCGAAGGAGAACGAGAAGCTTCCAGTGTGGTCTCTGGAAGGTGACACGACTGCTCTGAGGTCTGGATCATGGTCTGTGAAGCTGAAACACCAGGTATTTCCTGCAGGATTATCGTCAGACTTAAACAGACTGTGCATGAGCCCTCTCACGCCACACGTGTTCTGCCTTGATCTGTGTTGCTGTCATTTTCTTCTTTACGTATTAATTTTTTTGAGGGAGATTGGCCTTGTGCTAACATCTGTTGCCAATCTTCCTCTTTTTTCCTTTTTTTCTCCCCAAACCCTCAGTACATTGTTGTGTATCACAGTTGTAGAGTTGTAGCTCTTCTACATGGGACTCTGCCTCAGCATGGCCCAGTGAGCGGTGAGTAGGTCTGCACCCAGGATCCGAACCGGCGGACCCTAGGCTGCTGAAGCGGAACGCGCGAACTTAACCGCTATGCCACTGGGCCGGCCCCCTCTTCTTTACGTATTTTAATCATTCCCAGATTTCAAGACTCTTCCATCTGTCTTCCCTGATAATTGCAGCTCTCTTAAATTTCTCTTTTCCTCGAAATGCTACAGCATCTGTTCACGAGTCTGATCTTAAAGAAAGTTACATATTTGCTATTCTGTGCTTGTCTTGGCTCCTAACCTAAATAGACAAAATTAAACAGACAGCATCCCTCCTGGAGAGTTAATCCAGTCAGTTTGTCCCTTTCCCAAGTGAGGAGCCTGAACCAGGGAAGGGAGGTAACGGGCCCAAGGTCACAAGGACAATGATGTCTTGGACGTGCAGACATGGGCTAAGACACCTTCTGTGTCTTGTCTCATAGACTCAGGCTCAGCCCAGTGCATGGACCTCTCAGCGTGTATGAGCTGACTGGTCACCTTGGATCAGCCTGAAATCTTCCCAAAGGGCAGGTCCCCCGGAGTGTGGACTGTGATGTTTCTTTACTGGGCCGTGTGGGCAGCCTGGTTCTCTGACCCAATAGCACATTCCTGCATGGCCACAGTGGACGGGAGGGTCCTGGAAGGACATAGACCCCCAATCTACAGAGACAGCTCCTGTCCACAAGGGAAACCAGCCCCACAAGTCAATTTTCAGAATGGAATACAATCTCATAGAAACAAAGAGAAAATGTAAATCAATAAGCATGGCCTGAAGTCCAGCCCTGAGCCCTGTCAAGGGCTTCACCTTCTGATGACACTTCAAAGGCCACCGCATGACACCTCCCTCTTGAACAGAGACACAGAGTCTTCTGAGTCTTCCATCTGCAGGAGGGTACTGATGTTAAGTTTATTTAATGGCCAATGATAAGAGAGTAATGAGAGGGGAAGCTTGCTTGATTATGGAATTCCAGAGGCTTCACTTAAAATGCATGAGTATGGTAGATTTTCAATGGAAGAGGAACAAACCTTCCTTGTGAGATTTTGATATGCTGAATTATTTGCATTATAAAAATGGAGAAAAGCATGAGCAGTAACTTACATACAGAGAAGTCAAACTTCATTGTGTAGCTGCTCTCAGCTTCTCTCACCATAAAAGCAAATTTTAAAGTTTTCCAAGTCCTTACTTATTTATTTTTTATTGCCTTTCTCCTTCACATAAAAAGGTTTCTAAATTCCTTGGGGCTCCCTTGACAGAACATAAATGTCTTTCATCTCTCAAAATAAAATGAAAACAATACAGAATAAGAAAGTACAGAGAAATGGGAGAAGTGTGGCTGCTTACACAGCACAGGAGTTATGCAGAAACATCTCTCTCATTTTTAGACTGGATGTCCCATCAACGTTGGGAAGTAGCCACACTGACAGAGTTGGATGATGAACGAGGCATCGTCAATATTCTCTGTGCTGGTCAAAGGAGGATTCAGGCAGATCCTCCACTTACTTTCCTTTAGAGATGCATGCGCTGGGAAGTCAGACGCTGGTGCTGTCCTCCACTGACCGTGGGTGGTTAATCGGGGCCCTGGGGAGGCTTGACCACATGAAGCAGAACGAAGATTGGTATTGTAACTGTTTGCAAAGAAATCCCTAAATTGACTTAAAATGGTAAAATTTGTTGAGAACATAGTATGGGTCCAGGTACCTTATATACCTGATTTATATGCCTCATTTTTATATATCTCATTTAATTCCCCAATTTTCTTCAGAAAAAAATGTGAATATGTGCAAAGTCACTGTTTCTTACTTGATGACTGGTCTGAAATCCCAATACAGAGATAGGATAGTCCATAGATCATATCTGTGAGGTTGTTGCTTGAGTCATTGTGACCCTGGGGGGAGCCCCTGCAGGTGGACCATGTCAGGGAGGGAGATGCCAAAGTCAGGAGCTGAGTCAGCCGTGACTTTTAAAGGGCTGGCCCAAACGTGGATATATTTCATTGTCTGCCCTTTTCTATCTCCCTGGAAAGCTGGCCCCTGGCCCTCAGACCAGCGAGGTCCTTGCGCTCAGCCCATGGTGTGTGCACAAGGGTGAAGGGTCTGGGAGGAGGGTGAGAATGGACAGGCTGTGCTACCAGCAGTTGGTGCTCCATACAAGTTGAACCAAGCCATTGAACATTGGTTGAGCTCCTACTGTATTCCAGGCTCTGGGTTAGACACCAGTATACAGTGGTCAACAGCACAGGTGTCTGCCCTGGTGGAATTGGGGTAGTGAGTGAACAGTGGTTAAGTAAAATCAGCTACTAATAAGGAGTCTAGACCAAGGAGGTCCTCTTGTCCAGCATTGCCTCTTTACCTGCAGGCCGTGAAACCCAACCAGAGGTGAGGTGCGGGAGACAAGGGTCAGCCCCGGAGCGCCCTTCACGCTGCAGTGCACACCCACTTTGGAACCCCAGAAGTGATGTTGGGATGTGGGCACAATGCAGCCATGGTGCCAAGAGCTCCTAAGGGGGACAGACTCTCCCCACTTCTAGTCGGCATCCAGTGTTTCAGATTTAATGAGTGGAGAATAGAGAAAGAGAATCCTGAATGTCGCCACCACCACGCAGAACAAATGTCACTTAGATGGACCACAAACAGCTCCACTTTGTATCCACCATGGAAATTATCACGAGACAGAGGCAAAAACATTAATGGAAAATCAACACTGAAATTAAGTCATTCAAACCCCAATGCACAGGGGTATCTAATTACGTTGAAATTTGTGTCTGATGAGCACAGAGAATTGTGGTGCATATGAAGGCAGAGAGTAGGGGCATATTAGTAGATGAGAAATAGAAAAAATGGTTTCTTTAAAGAATTGCTAAAACACCCTAAATCAACATTACAAGGAAAGAGATTTTATCTAAGAACTTTTCAGACATTTAAGCTGCTTGTGGTGTTTGGATGAATAATCACTTTGACTAACTCCCAGAGCTCACATTTTCAGTAATACACGCACATATCTTCCAGGAGTTGTTGCTAATGAAAGTCAAGCTGCATTTGTGAGTATAAATTATTCACACGGCCTGTTGATACATAAGAGCTAATTTTCAAGATACTGTGGGTAAACACCATAAAGTTGTATTAAATATTCACATAATCATTGTGATAATTAATCCATACAGCAATTATAATTAAAATGAAAGTATCTTGTCTTATAAATAACCAAATAGGATAGAACTTTAAAAGATAAGAAGGCATCACCCCGCGTTTATAGATAACAAAGTAGAAGTAAAATTGCATCCTGTTAGCCCGGCCTCCAAGAGTTCAATGAACCGCCTCTACTGTATTCACAAGTACAGTCGGCGTCACCCAACAACGGGCACACGTATGAGAAATGGGTCGTTAGGCGATTTCGTCGCTGGTGAACATCAGAGCGTACTCACACAAACCTAGACGGTCTAGCCCACTGCACCCCTGGCTGTGGTGCCGACCTTCTGGGACCCCAGTCCATCTTGCATGCAGTCCCTCGGTGACCGAGACGCTGTGATGTGGCACATGAGTATTATTGATCTTCAGTAAGCAGAGTGAGAGGACGTTTCTGCAGGAGAGAAGACTTCACGTGAAGAAGATGAGGTGAGATGAAGTGACGCCTCTGTGTGCACTCACTGGCTCGTTACCACTTAGTTTTGGAGGATTTTGTCGTATTTGTTACCGTCCAGGTTAGAAAGCCAGGTAGTCCCAGAATCGGGCGACGATGCAGCATCCCCAGGGCTTCTCTCAGAGCCGATGATGCACGAGGGTGGCTTCCCTTCTTCCGGCCAAGAGCAGGCAGTGGCAGCTCAGAGGGGTCTCGGGGTTAAAGGAGGAGTCGGGGGGCTCCGTTCTGGGCCTGGCAGGTCGGCCTCTGGACAGTAAGATGCGACAGCAGGAAGCAAGGGGCAGAGGGTAAATCTGAGGGTGCAGTGGGGATCTGAGATGCTCTGGGGCAGCAGTGGAGGCCACGTCTTCCAAAGGCTCCTGCTCCAAGCTCCCCGTGCTGCACCCTGTGGGTTGGCCTGTGGGGAGCCAAGGAGAGGGCTGTGGAAGGCCCAGGGTTTGGGGCTGGGCTCTCTGCCCTTCTCCTCACTGCCCCGACTCAGGGGTCCAGAATCTAAATTGTGGTCCTTGACCATAATTCCTGCTTCCACTGACTGTTTCTGGACCCTTGGTTAGTTATGATCATTCTAGCAAAGATCACGTGACTCTACCCTCCAATACCCAGACAGTTCACAGGTGTCCTTCGAAACTTGATTTTTTGGATGGCTCCATTGCTGTCCATGTGAGAGAGAGCATCTGAAATGCACAGGCCTTCTGATGACATCCCAGGACTTCCTGAGAGCTCGGTGCCCGCTGACGTCTGCCTACACATGTGCTCAACACCGAAGGCCGTGTGTGGTGGCCACGGCCACTGCTGCTGTGCCCGGCCCTGAAAACACTGTGGTCAGCCAAGGTCTCAGGACACAGGCTGATCTGAGTGCGAGGGACAGATAAGAATTATTGCAGCTCCCCGAGGAGGATTGGACCAAACTGGCCAGAGGGCTGTCTCGCTGGCAAACACAATACCTGCACAGAGGCCCCTCTTCCTGTGTAATCTGAGCATGGCCCTTAGTGTGTGCATCACCATGTGGGGTGCTCAACATCGCTGGTTTCCTTGAAGTTTCTTGTCGCTCTTGTCCATCAATGGTGCGGGACTGCTCCACTCGACCCTCCTGTGTCCCTGCCAGCCTCTTTAGGGTGAATACCACCTGGATTCATCTGGGGCTGTGGGGTCGGGGGTCCAGGTTGAAAACAAACAAGAGAACGAGGGAAATGCCCATCAGATGGTGCTGCTCATCTCAACATGACAGCAGGGCGGTGCTTATCTTGTTCTTCTTCTTGTCCTCTCGTTCTCTCTTCCTTTTAGAACCTCTCAAGGCCAGAATCCTGGAGGATTTGGGATTACAGTGCTGGGATTGGAATTCCCATCAAGTAAGAACAATTCCTGGTGCCCGACGTCTACACAGGGAATCGTGGGTGTATAACTCAAGTCTGCACATTCTCCTCCTTAGCCCGCGTCTGTGGATGAGGGACTGTGGTCTCCTAGAGCTCAGATCCCTGCCAGGGCTGTCCTGCCAGCTCATTGTTTCCTGTCCTTCAGCAAATCGGGGGTCAGGAACAGGTATCGGGAGAGACAGAGGTGGAAACGGAATTTGTATTTAATTCCAGGCAACAGAAACTACTCTGATTAGTTTAAACAACTAAGGTTATACTTCAAGGACGAGACGGTTTCCTGAGTGCTGTGTCTGGAGGAACAAGCTGGAGGCAGAGGACCCCAGCGCCCCCGTTCCCAGCCTCAGATGCTCTGTGTGGTCAGGGAGATGGCTGTCCTGCGGGACAGAGACTTGTTCCTCCAGACACGTCCCCGGAGCACAGGCAGGCGATGTGCACGGCGGGCGTGAATGAAGTGCAAGTGAATCCGGCGGCAGTCACGGGACAGCACGATGCTGCCGCCATAACAAACCCCGAGCGAGCAAGGCGCACACCATGGCAACGGCTGGGCGTAGACGGACCCTGGAAGGGAGGGTTATCGGAACAACACGCATCGCCGCACGTTGTCATCAGTACAGACTCTTTCAAACCTTCATACAATTCTCAATGAAATCCAACTGGCTGGCCATGTACTAACGTATTTTGGGCATTTCTAGAAGTAACTAATTTCTAGACCTCACCACCATTTAAACTTGAATTTTTCACGTGTTTTCTCTTTTCTTCTCAATTTGTTCTTACCGTGGTGATCAGTACATGTGCATTGAGCACCTGCCCCAGGCTGTGCGAGGTGCTGCCTACGGTTGTTGAGGACCCACAGGCCAGTGGGAAGGCAGGGTCTACACATGTGGAGCCTGGAGAACAGGCTCAAGCCCTCGGCCGAGCCTCAGGGTGTGTAGCCGACTTCCTCCTGACAGAGAGAACCTAAAGGAGGGGTTCCCGCTAACCAGTGTTAGTTACCGTTAGGGTCAGTCCTGAGGTAGAAGCAGAAGCCTTTCCATAATCAAGTAGCTGAAATGGTCACCGTCCAGAACACTGCCAATTTCATTTTTGTTGAACGTTGTGCCAATGTAATTGTGAGTCCAAGATAAAGCAGAGATTGCAAAAAAGAAATACCCTAAAACGTTTAATCAAGTTAATAGGTTAGTAGGAAACACGTGCTCAAATTAAATTATAACGTATTTTTCTCTTCAATGTAAAGTTGCACAAAGCCCATTATGCGGTATTAGCAACCAGAAGCACTTCACACAAAAATATTTTGTTTTTGAAAACAAAGGACTACATTTTAGAATGCAAATGGAAAAAAATAATTTCATGTACTAGAAGAAATAAGTTTGTCAGCCATTTAACTGGTTAAGAAGTGGTATCCTTAAAAGCTGGCTTAAAGCCATATTTATAACCATTTTTTCTTTGATTAAACATTTTTTTTAATGTCTTTCGAGAATGTCAGTGAATGGCTGGTCGTATCTCTGAGCCACGGATGAAAGCCTCTCCACGAAAAGAAGGAAATCAATTTGTGTCTCTCCATGTGGTTGTAACTTTGGCATAGACTGGAATAAAATGCCCTTTCTTCCTTTACTTCCTGAAATAGAGCTTTAGCCTGGAACAGCAACTACTTCATGTGAACCTTAGACTGTGCCGCATTTAACCCATGCAGGCACTGACATAACATGCCTTCCCATCACTGCGTTTGCAAACCGTTCCTCTCAGTGTTTGACGTGTGCTCGTGCAAAAGCAGAGTAGGTCCCAGGGTCAAGCCCAGCTGCGCTGGAGGAAGGAGATGTTGAGGATGATGGAGGTAAGTGTGGTGTTGGATTAATCCAGCAAGCTGGACCTGGGAGGTTGGAGACACAGAGCGCTCGTGTCTGGTTAATTCCAAGATGTCCTTATTGACTCTTCATGTCTCCTGGGTTGCCTGTAATGTTTAAGTATCCAAGTTTTCAAAAACCCATGTTTTCAGATAATGTCTATTGAAGGAACTTGAAATGAAATTGTAACCGAGCAAAAGGGGCTCATTCTGCTTGCCGCAATCCAGTGCCAATCAATTGCAAAGAAGTCGGTGGTTGAGAAATGAAAGTTTACATGATTAGCTAGCACAATTGGAAGATGGTGGACTAGTGTCCTAAAGAGCCATCTTAAAATCATACAGAATCTTGAGGCAGTTAAATAGGGGAAAAGGGCAGGGGAGGAGGGGGTTTAGGAATGTCAACCATCTGGTGTGATGGACTTCAAGGCGCCTCATTATCTCTTTCTTCTTTCACGTGTGATGGGTACCAGCACAGAGTTTTTCTTTCTGGAGGTCGTCATGTTCCTGGGGGGACTCGGAGAACAAAGTTATCATCTTATCATAAGCAAGAGTCATAATACTAGCAGATCACGTGTTTTGCAAAAGTAAGAGACGCTTAATCATCTAGGCTACGGGCAGGCTAGAATGTACTCACAGAGACTAGTGGGTCAGGCTCACAGTTACAATATTGCTTCCTTTCCCTCAGATGGCTTCCCTCATGCTAACTTAAGATACAGCTGTTACAAAATGTCCATGTGAACCTTCTACAAGAGTCTCAGGGAGCAGAGGTGGGGCCGGTCAAAGCACGAGCCGTGCAGCCGTGTGAATTAACCGTGCAGAGTTTGATGGGGGCTGAGGACCCACACACTCCCGCCTTCTTTTCCTCCTTGATTGGCACCATGGCTCACCAAGCTGCTGGGGCTGGAAACCCGGAGTTGTGCTCGGGCCTCCCCTCCCTCCCCCACACCTACTTCAACTGCGGGTTTGCTGGCAGCCCCACTTCTCTAATCTCTCCAGACCGGGCCCTGCTGCATCCCGGGGACACGACACTGCAACCCTCATCTGGGCATGACACCGCGTCCCTCACCTGGACAAGACACCATGCCCCTCACCGGGACGTGACTCCGTGCCCCCACGTGGACAGGACACTGTATCCCTTACCTCGACGAGACAATGTGCCCCTCACCTGGATGAGACACCGCGTCCCTCACCTGGACAAGACACCGCGTCCCTCACCTGGACAAGACACTGCGCCCCTCACCTGGATGAGACACCATGTCCCTCACCTGGACAGGACACTGCATCCCTTACCTCGACGAGACACTGCATCCCTCACCTGGACGAAACACCGTGCCCCTCACCTGGATGAAATACTGTGTCCCTCACCTGGACACGACACCACACCACTCACTTGGACATCCCCACAGGCTTTTATCTCTTGCTGCTTCTCACTGCCTCCCTGTCTGCAGTCAGAGCAATCCTCAGAAAACCAACATCTGCTCATGTGGCTCAGAGGTTATCAACCTTCTGTGCCCTCTCATCGCGGTGCAGACCCTCAGGGTCAAGGGTCTTGTCTGCTGAGCTCCCCACATGGCTTCCACGCAGCCCCGGCCTCAATGTCAGCTCCACTGAAAATCTCTCGGGCCGTAGCCCAGTCCTGCGCCCTCGGCCCCGGGACTTTCACACATGCCCTTCTCTTCCCAGCAGACTCCTCGCACCCCTGTTTTCTCACCTTAGCTGTGTGCTCTCTGGCGGCTCCTCACAGCTCCCTGTCCAGTCACTTCAGGCGCCTCCATGCACAGATTCAGACACCCTGTGCACTGCTGGGCCCACGGCCCTCACCCTACACCGAGCAGCTCTTCCTGGGTCCGTCCTCCCACCTTACCGAGGCGTCGCGGTGGTGATCTCAGGGCAGTCGGTGGAGTTGCTGCCTCGGGCTGGCAGCAGTGACAACCCACACCTGGCTGGCGCAGACCTCTGAGGCTTCCTGCTCACACTGCACGTGCCTGCGGCTCTCGGGACTGGGCTCGCGTTGAAGACGGTGCTCTGGTGACAGACGTCAGGGAGAGGGGAGCCATCGCCTCGGCTGGGAGAGCCTCTGCTCAGACGGGGCGCGTCACCTCTGCGCTTCCTCCTGGGCCACTGTCCACGCGCGTCCGCGGGAGGGAAGACGAGCCTCTCAGCTCGGGTCGGCCGGGCGGAGGACGGGGAGCACCGAGGGGACCCCACGCCACCGGGCCGTCCGGATGCCGGAGCAGGACCGTGGGCGTGTGTGTTGAGTACTGGATGCTGTGAGTTCAGGGAGGGTATCGACTGAAAAACAGGAAAAAATGCCGTAGGAAGCAGTGGCGAACGGCCCTGGTTTTGGTCAAGGAAAACACAAACATGCGACACGGTCAGCGGAAGGCCTCACGCCGCTAGTGTGCACGCGAGGACGGCGCGAGGACGGCTCGGACAAGCGCGCGATTCCTTCCCAGCGCCCTGCTGCGGAGAAGGACGCCGAGGGGGCGCCTCGCAGGGCACCCCGTGGGGAGAGGGGCCGCGCCCTGTCCCCCCGCCGCGGGGTGTGAGCTCCTGGCCGCTGCCCTCCCCGCCGGACGGCGAGATGCCGGGGGAGCAGCACTGAGCGGGGATGTGCGACAACTGTGTCCCCACGGCTCTGAAGGAAGTTCTGCGGCGACACCGCCCCGAACGGGGCGGAGTCTGGACGCTCAGTCAGCCGGCGGATCCGTGGGTTTGTGGCCGCTCTCTCGGGAGCCCGGCTGTCTGCCACCCCCTGCCGTTACCGTCCGCTCGTCTGCTGGCCTGAGGATTTCTGACCACAGAAGAGGGCTCAGCTATTCAACTTCCAGAGAGAGACTGCTCACTGCCTACTGGCTGTTAAACGTCTCTCCTTGTTGGAGACATGACCGTGGAGTGGGAGAGGAGGAGAGAAGAGAGAGACAAACAGAGAGAGGCAGAGGGGAGAGACAGGCAGAGAGAGAGAGAGACTGCAAAAGAGACAGAAAGAGACACAAAGAGAGAGAAAGAGACAGAGAAGAGAGAGACAGAGGCAGGGAGAGCTAAGGAGAGACAGAGGAGAGAGGGAGACAGAGAGAAAGAAAAACAAAGAGAGGGACAGAGAGACATATATTGAGAAAGCGAGACAAAGAGAGGCAGAGAGCGGGATCCTGGAGGCTGTTTACCTGGGACAGAGTTGGAACGTGGTGAAGACAGCTAACATTTCCTGAGCACCTGCTATGTGCTAAACACTGTGCCAGGCACCCGCTTCAATACAACTTAATTGTCTCCATAATCCACCAGGATGTATGTGGCTATTTCCCTTTCTCCACGAGGAAGCGCATCTGGCAGTGGTGCTCTCGCTGCTGTGGTCTGGACAGTGGGCTCCAGGATGCTCTGTGGAGGCTTTGCCACCTCGACCAAGCACGGTCTATCAATGCTCCACCTAAAAGAACGTGTGCTGCCAAAATTTTGCCACACTTGTCCGATTTCTTCTCTCTTATTTAGAAATGGAGTTCAACTCACAGTCGCTTCTGGAAGGTGATTAGCATTCGACGTGAAGTGGCTGTGCAGGCTGAGAACTAATTATCCACACCCTGGGAGGCAGCTGTGTCTCTCACAGCTGCTTTGGGGGGCGATTATTGTGGTACCTGATTTCACAATTCCATTTCCCACATGAAAATAAAATGAGGTGAGCTCCCTTCTTTTTAAATTAAAATCAGTGTCTAAGGAAATTGGTTTTATATAATTTTAAATTGTAGACGCTCTGTACCATATGTTGTGAGTTTAATGAAAACCTTAGGAAAGATGCTTTTAACAGCCACTAATCTCTTGCTCATTGAAACAGGAAAAAGACACTGTGGAAGAAGTGGCAATAAACGGATAAATAAAACTCAGAGCAGTTATGGCTCCGAGTTGGAGACAATTCCCATAAATGCCTGTAGATCTAGTTAACAGACTCACATACGGACAACTCTGTATGTCACACGCTTTGGAACCCTCAGCTAGACCACATCATGTGTTTTGAGAACATGCCTGCTCTCAGACTTTCCCAGGAAGTAGGAATGGGACGGCAAGAACTCGACAGACAGCAAAAAGTACGAGCCCCTCAATACTCAGTGTCTCTTTTCAATTATCCACATCACATTTTATTTCATATTTCAGTATCCATTGAACAGACATGGCCAATAAAACATGAGAGTAATTCTGGTGAAAGAATTTGAGAAACACGCTGTTAAAGCATGAAGGGAACTTGATTATAGCAATTTGGAACATATGACCTGCATATCCACAAATCTCCTGTCTTAGCAAAAGCATTCCTGTGTACGCTCGTTCACGCACATTTACAAATGCTAGGTGCCTCAGATTGAGATGAACGTAATCTTGGTTCTTACCCCCAAGTGTCTGGGTCCACGTGTGAGAGAAGTGCAGAACCATAAAGCAGCACAGCCTGGCAAGTGCTGTGGAGGCTACATGCTCAGGTCCTTAAGGAGGTACTGGGAGGAGGGAGCGGTTGTCAGGGAAGGTGTTTCTGGAGGACGGAACACTAACCGAAGAATCTTCTGTGGATATTCCAGAGAGGAGAGGGAGGACGAGGCAAAGACTGGAGGTATGGAGAGGGCACCAGGCTACCATGGCTGCTGGTGTGGGGATTGTTCCAGACACGATGGGAGAGCCAGGCGGGAAGTGGCCGAGGTCAGCGCTGGAGAGTGGGGTGTGGTGCAGGAAAGGGCTCGGCCTTCATCACCTCAAACTCACTGTCAGCTGATGGTCTGCGTTGCAGCTGGGGGATGTGGGGAGGTGACCTACTCCATCCCCGACCCTCCTCTCACCACTCTAGCTTCAACCAGACCTTCTTTGGTTTTATTCATTAGGATACTAAGACTCATTAAAAATTAATGAAGTTTTGCTGAAAATAAATAATCAAAAACTGAGAAATCACTGATGAAGGTAGTGAGCTCCCGGGAGGGTGTGTGTGAGACCTGCATGGTTCCTGGAGTGCCCGCAGTGTGGGGGAGAGAGGAGGCAGCCATAGGAGAAGATGGGGTGCTCGCCAAGGGATAACTGAGGGAGAGAGGATGCGATATTGTTTGGACTATCGGAGGAGAAAGAAGGGAAAGGAGCAGAGGCCACTGAGATGTCCTCCCTTGTGACAGAGAACACACTTGCGCCACCAACAGAGAAAAAACTAGAACTGTTCACTAGAAACCAACTGCAAGCGGCAGCATCCCAAATGATTTAGAATTGTTGCAGCATTCGTGATGTAGGGAAGAGCGCTCGATTTAAAGTGAATACTAGTTCCTTCAGAGGATTTAATTTAGGCCTCTCATTTCACGGCAGAGAGAATTCATTGACTGCTGATACCAAAAGGCCAGGAAAATATTTGAGCAGGTTTTAGGAAGGGTCATTTTAAGACGTGTTTGAGTGCATGTGTGTTTATCGAGCAAGCATTTTAGCCTATAGCATGTGTAGAAAACCACACTCTTTGCTTTAAAGGAAACCAAAAGAAGAGGAGATATAGTTCCTAGCCTTAATGAGATTATGATATATTCTGGGAAGGAGTATATTGCACATGAAGCAATACTTGCATAATTTGCAGGAAGTATAAGCAATCCAACATTGACTAGATAGAGCAATTACTCAAAATATTATACTCTTTAAAATAAATTTCGATAAATACACGTTCTAAAATTTATCAACCGAAGTGACTGCTCTTATTAGCCGGCATGTGCTTTTCCCTCTTTTTCCCTGTGTATTAGTTTTCTTTTTGCTGCTGTAGCAGATAACCACAGACTTAGTGGCTTAGGCAACACGAATGTGTTCTGTTACAGTTCTGGAATTCAGAAGTCCAACAGGGTCACTGGGCTAAAATCAAGCCGTCACCAGGTCTGTGTTCCTGCTGGAGGGTCAGGGGGGTCTGTTCCTGGCCTTTTCTTGGTTCTGGGGGTGCCCCCATTCCTTGGCTCAGGCCCATTCCTGAATCTTCAAAGTCAGCATGTCCCGTATCTCTCTGACATCACATTTCTCTCACCTCTGCTTTTAAGGACCCACGTGCTTACACTGGCCCATCCACTGGGATGATTCAGGATAATCTCCTCACCTCCAGCCCATAAACTTAGTCACACCTGCAAATTCCCTTTTTCTATGTTACGTGACAGTCGCAGGTTCGGGGACTCAGAATGTGGACATCCTCGGGGACCATCATTCTGTTCCCTGCACACAGGCTGCCAGGCCTTTTTTATCCCACCCTGTTATCCACGTGGCCCTGGCGGTAGCTTGTGCTGGCAGCCTCTGCGCTCCTGTCCCGGGGTGTGGGCACCTCCTGCCATCACCTGTAGACCCACCTGACATTCAGCAGGGCCCACAACTGTCACGGCCAGGATGAGTCAGCATTAGAAATCCCTCCCTGATGTGATTCTCATGTTTTAACCCACTTCCGTGTGCAAAGCAGACTCAGACCCAGTGCACCCTCTTCTCTCTGCACCGCACCATCTCTTTCCTTCACTGGAAGTGGAATACCAAGACTAGTTTCAAAAGTCAACCAGCAAATCTAACAAGGACAACAAACAAGCGGACCAAATGCTGAAGTATTTGGGGGCAATCTGAGGTTCCATGCAAAGCCCTGGGAGAACTCTGGAGCTCGGGACCAGGGCTCTCCAGGCCAAGGGTCAGCCTGAGCGTCTACAGGACTGACTTGGGAGACGAGGGCTGTTCTGAGCTCTGCCGCCCTGGACAGCACCTGCTGCCTTGTCACACTGCTCCACAGCTGACAGAGGGGCCACCAAGGCACTCAGACTGAGGGCAAGAAGCTGAAGGGGGGTGGTGGAAGAGGGGGGAAGGTCAGAACCAGCACACACACTGGTGTCCCACCCTGGGAGCCAGCAGCTGATGGGAGGCTGATGGTGGAGATGCTCAGATCTGCCACAGCCTGATGTGCTGCACCAGCAGAGGCTGTTTCAGCACACACTGGGAATTGTGGCACCCTTTCCTCCTTCTAGAACATTCTATCAAAGGAGGTATAGTAGCAGAGTCATCACCATCAAGTAACAAAGAAACTAGTATTCAGAAAGCCAGCCCTGGGGGTCCAGTGGTTAAGATTTGGTGCTCTCAACATGGCAGCCAGGGGTTCATCTCTCAGTCAGGGAACCACACCTCTGTCTGTCAGTTGTCATACTGTGGCGGCTGCATGTCACTCTGATGCCGAAAGCTCTGCCACCAGGATTTCCAGTACCAGCAGGGTCACCCATGAGGACAGATTTCAGTGGCACTTCCAGCCTAGACAGACTAGGAAGAAGGACCTGACCACCCACTTCCGAAAAAATTGACTGTGAAAACCCTATGAATAGCAGTGGAGCCTTGTGTGATACAGTGCTGGAAGGTGAGAGGACGGCGCAGAAAGACTGGGCAGGGTTCCTCGCTGCTGTCCACAGGGACGCTAGGAGTCGGAATCCACTCGACAGCACTGACAACAACAAAATACTCAGAAGAAACTTTTATGTGTCAAGCATTGTTGTTGTTGTTGGGGGCTGTAGAAACAAACACACAAACTATTCACGCTCAGGAATTCATAGTCTAGCAAGCAAGCTGCTTAGTCATTTCTACTTTACAAACACGCAGTGATTATCACGCCATGGTGCGCGGACCCCCGACCCAACTTCAGTTCACTCCCTCAGCCTCTTTTCCACAGGGCCTTGACGTTGGCCTGTCCTTGGCCTGCCAAGCCCAGTTTTGGCAAGGATCCTGCTGGACCAGGTTTGGGAGATCCCTCACCTTTGGTATCAGGTCATGCTCCTCTCAGCAGGTCCCCATCCACTCCTCACCCACCCTTGGCTGTGCATCTGCCCATCCCTGTTGTACCGGGAGTCGAGTTACATGTGAGGTTGAGAGCGGGCCTCCTCAGTACAGTCAGCGCTCCAGGCTGCCTCCCACCCAGAAGACGGGGGCCTGGGTGATGCTCAGAGGAGGTTCCCTCTGATCCAGGCTTTCAGAGATAAACAGATGCAGACAGACAGAAAGTTACACCACTCCAGAAGGACATCAGTGAAACTGTGACAAATTCTACAGCAGAAGAAATACTGAGTGCGCCTTCAAGGAGAGCAAAATCACTTCATCAATGTGTTACTCTTCTGTACTGAAATTTCAAGCAGCGTTCTTTCCGGTTAGGGTGAAATTTGGCAGACTTTAAATGCTACCAATTTCTGATTCACGCGAACTCCTTTCATAAGACCCCATTCACTGGAGCAACATGAAACAGCCGTGGTGCCCGTGCAGAAAGCTACACTGAAAACTGCATGACGGGAGAAAGAAAACACAAAACACCGTCTTAGAGGAAGTGCTACTCACAGGCCGGCGGGCAAAACAGCATCAGGACGCGGTGCTTCGGTCATGGAGAACCAGGGCAGACTCTGGTGTTCCCCCTCCGACCTTCCGCTACCCCCCGATGAGATCGCCCTTTATCCACATATCCCTGTCTCGTTGGCACCGGGAGGATTTCGGAACGCACCGGGGAGGTTACTGTCAGAGAACAACACAGTATTTTCTGATCACGTTTGTGTGACTGGCTGGTATCTTGGCTGACTTCCTCCCTTTCATCGCTCGTGTGAACCGTGTAGATGAGACAGGAAGCTGCCTGCATGTGGTTTTGAAACCACGTAAGTGTTTCAATCTCCACTTCATCCCCGGGTCTTTGGAGGAGGTTAACTTTGAGAAGCCAGGGAGTTAGCCGCTCACTGATCAGGAGGAAGAGCAGCCTAGGCAGAGGGGGTGGTGAACACACAGCCTCACAGCAGAAGCAGGTCGATGAGGTCACTCACACATCAGCAGGAAGTGGGGTGAAGCAGAAGGTGGGGTGGGAGGCTGGGCAGGCAGGCGAGGAGCACAGACCATGTTTGATGGCTCAGGACACAATACGAGGACTTGGCACCCAGGAGTGGCATAATTTGGTCACATTCGACATGCATTCTCGTGAGTGTGGCCAACATCTGCATGTGTGGGCAGGTGGAGAGCTTCATTCACAGACCTGAGGAAGGCATTGGGGGGGAGGCCAGGGAGATCGGCTGGATTGCGTGTTTATTTGGATGAAGTGGTGGACGGAACCTGCATGTGGGTTGCAGAAGAGAGAGGGAAGTCTTATTTTTCACCCTGAGTAACTGGGCCCACAATGATGCCATTTCCTGAAAAAATGAGCCACCTTTTGAAGACTTTCCTGGGAAGAAGAAAAATGTCAATGGTTGCATATAAGATGACTGAAGTGCCTCTGGAATTCTCCGAGTCTAAAAGCACAAACTTGTTGGTGTCTTTTAGGTGTACCATGTTAACGTCTATGTTTAAAACCCTTTAAAGCATCTGTGTGCCAGGACAACACGCCCTGCAGGTGTTCCTGTGACTGTTTAGAATCATGAGTATGCAAACCCGGCACAAATCTATAACACTAATTATGGAGGAGGGTTTGTGCAAAATGCCATTGATACATGTAGAAGAGAACGACTTGAGAGTCTGGAATTGAGTGGGGGAGTGGTTGACAGTCTCTAATTGCATTTTTAAATCATGCCACATGATCTATTATTATGGTTAACATGATAAAAAGAAGGGGTATGAAAAACGGAATTTTACCCTGCCTACCCTGAGCAGTGGGATTAGACCCCCCAACAGATGAGATGCTGAGTCAGACATTCACCTCAATGTGTCCCCTTCTGGGGGATTTAATAAAAGAGTTATTTTTCAGTGGATCCGTTCACGTCCCAAAGGGATGGACATTCAGCAGATGTTTGGCGACCACCACATGTTGGATGTGGTGCTATGTTCTGGATATGTCACGGAACCAAATGTGGCTCCTGTCCCCAGGGAACTAACAGCCTGTGGATGAGAGGCAGGCAAGATGGTAGCAACAGCTAGACTGAGGAGCACTGGGTGGCCCTGGAGTGCAGAGAAAGAGGACTGAGTGTAGGTGTGGGAGGGGCAGCTGTGGGAAGGAGTCCTTGCATGGGGCAGAGAGCGGTGGCCATGGAGGCAGCCATGGAGAAATGCTGGGGTGAGCCACAGGGAGTGGTGTCAGAGGGCCCACGGGGCTGGGGTTCAATGGTGGGTAAACAACTGAATTCTGATCTGTTCTCATGAAGAGTCAGGTCCAGTCAACGGAGCATCGGGGGGCTGGACCACATGATCTCCCCTCATCCCGGGGCTTAGGTGGTGCAAGACTCATGCTAGGACCTTAGTGAGGGAATTCAAGGACGAGGGTGACAGATTTCTACTCTGGAAGCATCTTTTGCTGCTGAGTGGAACGTGCATTTAAGAAGTGAAGTGACAGACAGGAGAAGTCCAAAGCCAATATTCCGGGCCTGAGATGCTGAGAAGAATGACAGTGACAAGGATGGAGAAATAAGCTGCTCCTGATGGAGTGGAAGCCAAGCTTTGGACCACGGCACGTGGTCTTCACTCCAGCAGGTGACCCAAGAACATCGGGGCCGTCTCCAGCAGCAGTGTGCTGTGATTTTAAGGATTCAAGTGTCATCAACCATAAGTGTCATAGAATTGCAGAGGACATGTGCTTTCATTTTACATCTACAGTTTCTCTAAAGAGGACCACACATTCACGTATCTTTCATGATACGCAAACATCACTGGAGGGCACTGCCAAAATCAAGGAAAAAATCTCTTAACTTTGGGAGCACTGACTCCTGGTATTTGTGGATCACTGGGTGTGTAGAAACAGGCTTCAGTATCAACCAAGTGAAGGTGGCAAATGCCAGCTGCTGCCGCTGAGTGTGGCTGAGAACCACATGAGGCCTGAGTGCGAAGGAGTCACAGCAGAGCCGACGTGAATGCTGAGACAAAGGAGAAGGGATCCGGCCCCGGGGTAGGCAGCCCGCATCAGTGACCCCCACACCCAGATAATCACGAGGACAGCAGGAAGGAGGAAGCATTTCTAAAGACACGAGTTCCCGCACTCGTGACTTCATGCCATTTTCCGTCATTTCTGATGTTGAGCATGTGGACTGTAGGACCTTCCAATCCTCCCGACATTCAGATTCCAGACTTCTTTTCTCTTTGTAACAGATTCTCATCTAACTAATGTTTCCCCTTGATTTTGAAAGGCCTCAGTGTTTGGTGATTCCTGTCAGAATTAGTACCAGGAATTCTGTTACTCAGAGTTCATTCCCACAGCCTCTGAAGAGAATATTCACGACAGTAGGCTCTGGAGAGTGTTCTTTTTCCTGCTGTTGGGGAAGATGTTCCTCAGCGGGAGTTTATGTTCTCTGGGAGGATCCCTCCAATCTCAGCTCTTCAGGGGATTCTTCCATCCTGCTGATGTTTTCTAGGCAGTGCACAGATTCTCCACAACAGGTGGTTGTAAACAGCCTCTACTCGGGTTTAAAGCAAAGGCAGAGTAAAATCACCGGCCACACGGAGATGGAAGCGTTTTGAAAAGAGTGTCTTCTAAATATAGAAGTTATGTTTCCCGAACTTCTCCTCTGAGCACTGGACTTTGGAATCCAGATGAAGTGAGACTTTTTTTATCCCAAATGTATTAGAATTCAGTCCAACTTAAAGTGGAAATAGAAGGATATCTTCTGAAATACTCATCTGTTTCGTGGGGAAACATTTAAACGTAGAGGACAGGCTTGTGGGTAATTGAAGAGCCACACTTTCTCCCATTAGGTGGTGTTGGGTAAGCGCTAAAGAGCTGAGAAATATGCAGACACCTTCATGGGCATCTGGCGGGCTTCTATAACAAGTCTGAAAACCTGTGCATATATTCATGTATTTTTTAAAGGGAAATATGATTTTGTTAGAAAAGGGTAAAGAATATCAACCAATTTGGAAATTGACACTGTTTAAAGTCCATTTGTCTGTATGTTAGAATTGTGTTTAATATAAATGCATATATATGTGTCAAAAAAAGCAAAATAAAAGATTACTTTTAGCTTTTAATGAATGTGTGCAGCATTAAAGTAACCTTTTATTTTCCTTAATCTAATTTAAGGGGCGGTATTCTAGGAGAAAAATACTAGTCTACCTGTCATCCTGCTGTGGTTTGCTCTTCACCCTTCCTTCCATTTGCTTCTAAATAAACCCACTTCCTGAAGGAATGAGCCAGCAACACAAACAGATCTGATTTCCAGAAGGAACAAAAAGTTATAGTTTGCATGTAAAATATCTGTATTCAGAATGAAATAACATTTTGGTTTTAGCTTTAAATATTTAGTGGGAACTGTTACTTAGCTGTGATGTTTGTGTTTGAAGCAATAAACACGAGTGTCAACGAGAGGACAATGTGGTCAGGCACATTTTAGAAAATGAATTCTTGGCCTTAATTTGCAATCCAGAGAGTAAAGGACTGGAATGGGTCCCCCAGAAATGTGTGTGTTCAAGTCCTGACCCCAGAATGTGACTGTGTTTGCAGACAGGGACTTTAAAGGTTAAGTTAAGAGGAGGCTGGCAGGGTGGGGCCCTAATCCACTGGGACTGGTGTCCTCGTAAGCTCACACACAGTCGGGGACCATGGGGGGATTGCTCTGTCCCTTCCAACTGCAAAGGGAGCACTTTGTTACTCATCAGAGATACTAACTCCCTTCTCGCAGAATGGGCCTCTTGATGCTCCTTCTACACCCTGGGGGCGCTGAGGGCACTGAGGAAGAAATACCACGTGCAGTGAGCAATTGTGGGCCTAAACACACAAGTACGCAAATACATTCCAGTTAGACTTTCTGGAAAGTTCCTTCCCTTTGTTGACCTATTAGCTTGCATAGGAGGAAGAAATTACTTTGATTCAAGAAATCTGATGAGTTTTAACCCAGTAATAAAAGATAAGAGCAAAGATAGAGGATTGTAACCTAGGCCATCGTACTAGTCAGTGGCGGGGCTGAGGGGCTGAAACGCTCCTTGAGGGGAAGAGATGTGAGCTAATGTGGGGGCAATTCTGCAGGGCTATTCTGACAGTCCTCTGCTGTGAAGACTGAAAGCTACCCTGCCTTATAAAGTGCATATATTTGACTTAGAAAAAAGCAACGGCTTTATTGCTGTAACACTTATGCTATTAATTTAAATTGCTTAAATGCATTTCTCATGCATTAGTAATAAAGCTAGGCTAAATTACAATCTTTAATTCTTTGCTGATGTTTTTATTGCTTGGTGATGTATGGAAAATTACAGATCTACAAAAGTTTTAATTCATCTTTTTTCCTTGTCAGTCTCTGGAGACAGGAAAAGTAACAGCAAAATGAAATTCAACTAGTGCATTAAAAAGATAAACTTGAAGAAAGCTCACCACTAATCCATTTGCAATTTTATAGCAAAAACAAACAATGAAGGATTACAAACTCCACATCAATTTATAATGGACTATACGGTACTTTATATTTGTAAAGTCTTTTATGTCATAAAACACTTTTGAAAATAAACTTTTTAAAATTTTACAATCGTTTTAGATTTTAAAAAAAGTTTCAAAGATAGTAAGTGGATTTCTATGCATCCCGCACCCAGTTCCTCCCGTTGTTAACATCAGACATTAGCATAGTACGTATGCTACAAGGATGAAGCAGCACTGGCAAGTGTGATGAACTAAAGTCCATACATTATTAACATTTCTTTAGTTTTTACCTAAAGTCCTTTTCTGTTTCCAGGATCCCATCCAGGATCCCACATTGCACTTAGATGTCATGCCTCTTTGGGATCCTCTTGGCTGTGACAGTTTCTTAGACTTTCCTTGTTTTTGATGACCTGGACGGTTTGAGGAGTGATGGCTGGGAATTTTATACCATGTCTCTCATTAGGATTTGTCTGTGTTTTTGTGTTTTTCTCATGATTAGACTGAGATTCTGGGTTGTGGAGAGGAAGAGCCCAGAGGAGAAGTGCTGTTTCATCACACCGTGTCACAGGACTGTGCTGTCAACCTGATTCATCACTGTGGATGTCAACTCTGATCACCTGGCTGAGATGTGTTTGTGGGTTTCTTCTGAAGTCACCCCCACACCGCCTGCCCACACTGTGCTCTGTGGAAGGAGGTTGCTATGCACAGCCCACACTCAAGGGGTGGGAGCTGTCCTCCACTTTCCTGAGGGCAGATATCATTTGGAACCCTTCTCTAAAACACGTTTTTACATTGTCTTACTTACTCTCTCTATATCTATGGGCAGCCAGTTATTTCAATTTTGTGTGTGTTCCAAAGATCATTTCTAAAGTAGTTATCCAGATTTTAGAATACATTTTCTCAGAAAAACAAAGTTCGGACTCTGCAACCTGTCTGAAAACAAGACAGACGAGACAGAAACATGTGAGCCGAGGGTCTCCTGGAGTTCCACCTCTGCAAGAAAGCCTTGCTCTCCATGGCACTCCAGTTGTTGGGCTCTTATTTCTGTGAAGTTGCCGTGTTTACCTCGGAACTCTGTCCTCTGAGAATGCACAGACTGGCACGGACCCTTGTCTACACTGGGACCTTTGAGCCCGCAGCAGTGGTGATCCATATCCCCTTCAGTTGGCACTTCCCTTTGAAGATGTTGCCCTCTCTTGGTTTGCTCTCTTCACTCCAAATGAGGCTAGTTCTTCCCTTTTCTTGGAGACTGATCCTCCAAGACCACTGCGGTGCCAGACCAAAAGTTAAGGCCCGATATTGCGTGAGCCCTGGCGTCTGGGGAAACTGGGAGGTGTCAGGTGGCCTCACCACAAGTTCCCTCCCCACTCTGCACCCCTGGTGAGGCCCTAGACAAACGGCCCCCTTATCACGGGGACCGGGCGCACTGCCTGCTGCTCCCTGAGTAGTGGCTTTAGTCCCCTGCCCGTCTCCAGAATCATTCAAACAAGCCAACCTCATCCCCCTGTGGAAGGGGCAGCCCGCCTCTGGTTACCAGGAAGCCAGCCTCCCACAGCCCTACTGGTTCACTCTGTTCCCGAGTGCACCCCGAGTGGCCCTGCAGCGTCCCCCTCCCCTGGGTGTGAGTGCATGTGACGAATAAACTACTGTCCATCTCAGCTGACCAGTGCCGGTATCCTGTGCTCAACCATCCCCATAACGCTGGGGTGAGACTCCCTCCCTCACCAACAGGGTGAAGAGATTAAAACATCCCTTCAATTCACCCTTTAGTTCTCAGCTCAAATATTGTTTATTAGAGCAAGGCTTACTGACCAACCTTGCAAACCTTGTCATGGCACCTGCATTTCTCCCTTAAGGTGTGTACAAAACTTTTAAATGACATTTCAACGTATGCAATTGCCACTGGAAATTAAAATCCATAAGCGATGGGACATCGTTTGGCTTATCAATGTTCCTGGGTTAATACATTGCAAAGCTCAATAAATAAACATCTACATGAATGGAGAAATGAGTGAAAAGTGACGGGAAGTCTATGTGACAGGGCTCGACTGGAGACGGAGACGGGCCATTTGACCGGGTGTTAGGGTCAGCTGGTGATCTAATCTTGGATATGTTATTTCAGGTATAATTAATAATGAAGGGAAAGAAGAATTCCCAACAGAAAACCATGGCTGAGCCGATTGTAAAGGGCCTGGGAGGAACAAGAGTATATTTAAGGAGAATAAAAGGAAAGATGAAAAATACAGGCAAAACCCCTGAAGAGATGGCATAGGAAAGTGAGAGGAGGGGATTTTAAGCATTGAGGATGAACTGCCTGTGTTGATCAGAATGTTTCTGTGGAGTCAGGATTTTTCCCATTTCTGTTTAAAAAAATCATCCAAAAGCAATAAGGAGAACCCCATTAGTTTTCCGCTGACCTAGGAGAAAGATATAATCTATAAACCCAAAATGCGTTGATGAGCTGCCAAAGCAGCTGGGGTCCAGCAGAAGCCATTTGTGAGAAAGTGAAAATACGAAGTATTATGAAGGGAGAGGAAAACCCCCAACCCCCCAGCAAACGAGCAAAGAACAGACACAACCTCCTGGAGAACGCAGGCCGCGCGGGGCCGGGGGCGCGGGGCGCGGGGCGACCGAGGGGAGCGCGGGGGGCGCGGGGTCGGGGGCGCGCGGGGACACCGGGCTCGGCGGCTGGGTTGGGAGCAGCAGAGATAAGGCCACAGGCGGAATCCCTCCACGACTGCAGCGAAGGAGGACTAGGGGCACCCAGGTTCATCCTGGACTCCATCTCCACCACTGGAGCCTTTGCAGATATTTGGGAAGGAAATCCCAAATGGATCCATAATGGATGATAAAAATAGAATTTGCACACACCAGTATAAAGGTACTATAAGAATAAATGAGGGAATAAAGCTGCAGAAATTAACAGTTGCTACAGGGCAGGTAAAATGCTTATGCCAATGCTGTAAGGAATCAATCCCCTTCTGTGAAAAAAGACCACAGCAAAGACGGGTCAAGTCTCACGAAGAGGGGTGGCGACAACAGAAGAGGAACATGAACTGAGAACGCTCAGGAACAGGTTCAGGTATTTCTCCCAGGAGGCCGGATGCTCCTAGGGAGAGTCAGCATCTCTCGCTCCCGCAAGCCTGGACCCGGGGAACTGACTTCTTAGATGGTCAGGGTGTCTGACCAATGGAATTGCTGCTTCCGCAGGGCATCCCCAGACCATAGATGGTCACACAAAGACACTGTAGACTTTCCTGCCTGGGATACTTCAGTTCCAAGGGACTGGATGTGTACTTTTAGGGGCGAGCGCCTACTTTCACCTTAATTTTAATGTCAGTCACTTTAGTCAACGTAAGGGAATGATAACCTCATTGATTAACCCGTTTGGCCAACTGTTTTCCCATTTACTTCCAACCATACCTCTCACCATTGCATGCTGTAGGAACACACTGGTTGCACTCTGATTGAAAGCCCAGATCACCATCAGCAAATAACCAATGAGAGAAGAAAAACTGCAAGGGTGAGAAGAACAATTAAGTTAAAAACTTAGCATTTTACATTTTTTGAAAGCTTGAGCTCTGGTACAAGTTATATTACTTTGCTTCATGTTTTGTTCCAGTTAGAATCAACCAAGGAATGTATTCAGATACAGGTATTCTTCCAAGGAGCTTAACTTGAATATGCTTCGACAAACTAAGCCTAGAAGATTCTTGTTATACTGGAGGAAAATTGAATTCTAAGCTTATTTATTTACATTAAATGCTCAATGTTTTGGTGAGTTTTGGGGAAAAACCTTAATCATTAAAGAGAATTAGTATCTTTTTCAGTGAAATATGGAACTCCAAACATTTTGCTAAATTATGTATCATTGTGAGTTTCAACTCTCTATCCAATGCCAATAGATAACATTTATTGAGTGCGTGTTATGTGTGAAACACCATTACAGGCACCTTACGTATGTTAAATTTAACTATCAAAGCAACCCTCTGAGATAACTCACCCCATTCTGGAGATGAGGGAGGTGAGGCACTGGGAGGTCAAGTTCAGTCCCCGAGCATCAGGGGCTGACTTCTGACCGGGTGGCACCACCAGCGCCTGAGCTGCTAGTGTGGGAGGACCGTTATAAAAAGTCAGAGTTGAAAGAGATTTTTATATTTCACCTCATCTGTCCCATTTATTTTATAGATGAGAAAAGTTGGCCAAGAGCAGAGAATAAGTTCTTCCAAAGTAAACCTGATCTGTAGACTGATCCCTAACCCTCCATCTCAAGATTCCCAACTTCATGAACTTTCAGGTAAAAAGTGCCGCAGGCTATGTTTGTTAACATTGATTATGTCTGGGATTTAAAATAAGTCTACCTTCACTATCATATACCCAGTGCAAATATTGGGCTAAGGGATTCTTTCAAGTGCCACAATCTCCTTATATATCAAGATATGTGCATCTGTCTACACATATGCATTACTTTTATGAAGAAATATTAAATGCTTACTCTTTCTGGCTTAAATGATTAAAAAGTCCACATAGTAGTAAGAAATTAGGAAGAGAGGCAAATATTTCCTCATTCTTCAGACTTTCCAATGCTGAGGATTACTTATAAACAGGTGTAAACCTTGGGAAAGATCTAGAGTATGAGAGAGAATGTCTTCTCAAATCACAATGAAGAATTCAGGCCGACATGTGAAGCCTTATAAAGAAGCAGGGACTGTGCCTGAGGGAAAACGACTGAGACCCAGCTGTGGCATAAAGACTGGGCATCACTCGGGAGCAACATCACCCAGGCTTCTCTGGATTTTAGTCCCCAGGTGCAGTGTGGCCTCAGTCCAACAGGAGGGAGCATGGGGAAGTTCAGCTCTGAGTTGTGAAAGTGCAGAAAGCTGCCCAATTGTTCTCTTGCTCCTGTTTCCAGCTCTCTTCTCTTAAGCTCCTCACCCTTGGTGCCATCTCTCATTTTGAGACCCACCCATGGATGCTGTGGATTTGGCTCTCCAACAGCACATGCCCAAATCCAGACACCAGCCTTTGCCCGGCACTCTCACTCCCTTCCCAATTCTAATCCATAGTCAGAGGCTTCAGATTCCTTCCAGAAAGCAGTTGATGGGTCTACACTCTTTTATTCAATCTCCATTGACACCATTCTGGCACAAGGACTCTTTATTTCTCACTGGGACCAACATCATCCTTCTAATTTATCTCTTGCTCCTGCTTTCAGCTGTCCTACCCACTCTGCACACAGCAATCCTGGCACAGGGCCATTTCTGGTGGGCAGATGTCACAGAGCTTTTAACAGCCACGTGCTTCTGAACCACCAAGCGTGGAGACTCAAGACTGAAAAGCAGGGAAGGAATTTATACAGGCTCTCTGTGCCGAGAAGACTGGCCAGGCACTTAACTGAAACCCCTAGTAAAGGAGTGAAATAGAGATTGAGTTTTGCCAAAACTTCAACCCAGTCTTAAGCCAGCACAGCCTCTCACTGAATTCTGGCCATCAGCATCCCACTATATCTACATAGCAGAATAAAGGGGGAATTTTCTGTTGGAAGATAAAATTATCTGGTATCTCTGTGGTTTCTTATACATAATGTTATCATTTGATCAAAAATTACTAGTTTTTCAGGATCCAGGATCATATGACTAAGAGGAAAAATAGACAATAGAAGATAACATGCAGATAGAGTTGTCAGATTTAGCAAATAAAAACATGGCATGGCCAGTTAAATCTTAATTATTTCTAATTGTCTATGCGTATGCACATTGAGATCAGAGAAAAATTATGTCATTTACCTGTAATAAATAAGTATGTAAATTTCATATCTCTTTAATTATATTTCCCTGATAACTTGGCTTTCCTTGACAGTTTCTTGTTTTGCAGAATTTGCTTATAAAAGTCCTTGCAGTCATTGTGATCCGTGTACATCGGAACACAGCTGCTACAGTGGTCACACGCAACACTTTGTGCTCTTTTGCCCACTGGGCATCATTACTGAGAACAGGTGCCACCCTTGGTGTAACGAATCAATGCTGAGGAGCTGGCAAAGTGTTGACAACTGAGAACAGCACCTCAAACCCACTGCGTTGACGCACAAGACGACATCTTTCAGGGCAGAGCTTGCTCTCTCTGTCTTCAGAATTACGTGCATATTTTGATCGGAGATTTATAAAAATGTTGTTCACTGACAAAAAAGAGCATTGTCATCAAGGTTTGTTTCCTTCTTCAACAGTGCACCTGTGGATTCCACTGCAGTCCTCACGGGGAGAGTATCTGGTAACACCGTGTAAGGGAACTGAATTCTGCAAAGAATGAAATCCATTCCAAAGGATAGCCATGGCCAGTGCTATAAAAATTACCTGCTTCAAGTCAGAATTTCTTTTCCTGATCATAAGTAATGTTGTCACATTCGTGAACATCCTTGAGGCTTAAAGGGACACATTTTCCATCAGTTATTTCTTCAGCACACTCAGTATGTTTCTTTAGGTGATGCAGCACTTCAGTAACAGTTTGCCCTCTCCTTTCAACTTGCACAATCCGACTGCTAAAGCAATAAATAAAAATATAAAGGAACAATAAGTATGTTTCACCCAAAGGATTATTTAAAAAGTCAATGAGAGTTTCTGGAGTTAAAGTATGGTTTAGGGCTTCAAATAAACTGAAGACACACTCAGCTGCATTTCTTAAAGAGGGCCATGGGGTTTTTGAATGCAAAAGAATTGAAAAACACCGAATGCTAACAAAATGACAAAAATCCATGAATAGCCCAGTTTAAACAGTGTATGTGCCAAAGTAAGAAGCAGTTCCTGACAGTTACTTCAAAGCCTAGCAGGGACGTCAGACGTTGCTGGAGCAGCAGGGAGGATGACGGTGGTACCACCAACACCTTGTAGAGCAGGACTCACGCCTGGCTTCCATGTTAGTGAACACCGTCTGCACCTGTACACACATCTGCCAAAATTTGTATTTGTATTATTTCAACCAAAAGCAATATAATTTTCC
Source organism: Tapirus indicus (assembly GCA_031878705.1). Lineage (NCBI taxonomy): Eukaryota > Metazoa > Chordata > Mammalia > Perissodactyla > Tapiridae > Tapirus > Tapirus indicus. The sequence continues at coordinate 842,980 of CM062923.1, read as the reverse complement.
TCATTAGCTCCTACCTCATCAACAGGAGAGTCTCCAAAAAAATGTGCTATTGTTTCTAAAGTCTAGTCTTCAGAATGGAATAATTTTACTCTCAGTCACTTTATAAACAAGCCATTTACATGAGACAAGTGTACAAATAAAAGGAAAATGTTTCCTGCGTTGTGACTTTGGGGTCAGAAAACAGTCCTGGCAGGGAGCAGGGTGTGCAGTCGTCTGAGCTGGAAGACTCACACAATGTACAGTGTGGAGGGCTCTACAACGTCTGCTGGAGTTCTTTCTGCTTCACCTCAATTCCCTTTAATCAAGCGATTAGTTACTTCATCACTTTCTCCCACACCAGGTGAGGGGATCATACTTCTCTTATGCTTCTTGCTTGTACATACTGGTTTGTGTGTGACTTTCCACCGTTCCTTTGATACTGAATGAACAATTCCATACTGTACAAAAAACTTCAAGAGGACCCTTCCTCCTTCATAAGTGTCCTTTGTTCATGAAATTTACACCTGTGTGCTGGCATCTTGGGGTTCAAGTGTACACAGATATAAATATATATCAGCCATCACCAAGAGAATTGAAGAGACTAACTTGTGTCTTCACAAGTCAGAATAACACATCCTTCTAGAGGGTTGGGAGGCCTGGCCTGCAGGCTGGGGGGCTTCCCTGGGACAGTTACGGGTGTGTGGTCCCTGCAGCAGGACTCACCCTCAGAAAGGACTGCTGAGGGAGGCACTGCTGACTGGCTGTGTCTACAGCATGGGCCATCCCTGATTGGCTGATGCGCAGGACTTGGTACCCATCACTGATGGATTGATGCACAGGACTCGGGCTGTCCTTGGTTTGCTAATTTACCCAAGTGTGGTTCCTGGAGTGACAATTTTGGGGACTGAGTGATTTTTGGAATCATGGACATGATTACATTTTGGCTAATTTTCAGGGCATGTGTACTGAAGCAAAGTTGTTTCTTGTTAATGAGTTTACTTGCTCACAACTTGGTACTTTAGCTGAGCACAGTCTTCTCCCATCTCAAATATGAAAAATAAGTACTTTTAATTCCCAGTTCTCCCTGTTGGTGTCCCCCAGCCAAACCCACAGGAGACCATGAGGGTTCATCCAGACCTTTGTTTGTGGAGATATGCCCTTTCAGATGTTATTGTTTAAGGGATTTGACCACCAAGTACTGTCTTGGAAAATAGCACTAACTGTAAATAGTTGTAATTTACTGTAAAAATATGAGTACAGGGTGTTTAGGGCACCTGGTAAAGTCAGTAGAGCACAGGACAAACCACAAGATCGATGACAGTGTGTACACACAGAGCGCCTGGCAAACCTTCAGCAGCAATCCATATATTGGATTTTATAGACTGGCATGTTATGAAAAAACTGTGGTATATAAACTCAGTATAAAACAGAGAAAAAAAGAGTACAATATTAATGACAGGATATAGAACTTCAAAAGAGATTTGAAATCTATAAAATAGCATGAAATGGACAATCTAGAAGTGAAAATTGGAAGATTTGAGATGAAACAGGCCTTGGATGGACTTAATAACTCATTGGACACAGAAGAAGACAGGATCAAGAAACTAAAGACAAACCAATAGAAAGTATCCAGGTTGAAGGAAAGAGAGAATATTTGGATGATATGTACAAATTCCACAAAAAACACAAATTACCAAAACTGACAAAATAATACAGAGAAAAATCTAAATAGTTTGATACTGAAATGTGACAGAGAAAGAGCAACTCAATCACTTTTATGAACATAGCTGAAACTTTTTAAAATATGGGCAAATCTAATCTGCCAGAAAAGATAATGTAATGAAATAAGATGTTTATTCCAGGGACACAACATTCCAAGGATCCAGTCAGTCTGTAACCTTTGAAAAGTCAATCAGAGGAAGTCACCACATCAACTTAATAAACATGAAAACTCTAAGCAATTTAGGAAGAGAGTAGAACTTTCTTAATAGGAAACAGAGGATTTACACTAATACCTACAGAAAATGTTATAGTTACCGAAGGGATGACCACATTTATTTATCCAGTTGTTTCCTCTGTAACAAATGTTTCATTGGACACTGCATAGAAAAAGGAAATGTGAGACAAACACGGTCCAGGGTGCTTATTGCCTAGTGGACCCATTTACAAAGAAATATAAAGCACCAATAGGGAAAAATTTTATTTTTACCGGTATTTGAAGGGAAACAAATTTTATAATGGAAATATGTTTTTATCAAATATATAAATATTTAAAAATATTTCCCATATGCCTATCTTACACTTCTGATAAGGACTTAAATTTAGACAAATTCTTATTTTCTTAAAAAATGAAACATAAATATGTTTCAATAGTCTTTAGAACATTCACACCTTTGAATTCAGATATTCTGCTTCTAAATATTACCATAAGTCAATAAAAGTACAAATTTTAATATGCAAAAATCTTTAAATATGTTATTGTTGACTATTAAAATATTGGGAAACATATACGTTAAGTGTAAATTACGGCATAGTGAAATGCTGATCTACTATTGTCAAACAAGACTAAATATGGGCTTAGGCAATGGAGACCATTCAAAAAGACTTGCGGCAGGAGGAGGAGTGAGGGACGTGTCACGGTGGGGAGAAAGATCCAGCCACATGGTAGTGCACATCTGAAGGTCCGGCAGAGTAGGCCTTTTGGCACGGAGGAGCGAGTGAGGCTGGAGAGGACTGGTCCCCGGGCCTGTGATGAGCAGGTGGCCGGGCAGCGCTTCTTTGAAAGCACGCTTGTGTTTCTGTGACTGGACCCACTTCTGTCTACCTGGAAGCCTCGCTCAGGCTCCGTCTCTCACTCTGCTCAGTTTCTCCCCAGTCTTCCTTCTTCACTCATCTCCCTGTCTTTCTGTTTTCACCACCGAAGGGGTGCTGACACTTCAATTTCCTTCTTTTATTTGACCATCAGAATAACACCATGAGGTAGGAATTATCATTCCCACTCCCCAAATGAACAGTGGCTCAGCAAAGTGAAATGACCTGCTCAAGTGGACCCAGCAACTCAAGGATGAAGCCAAGAGACGAAGTTGGGTTTCTCTGCTTCCGAAGTCCATCCCTTCCCCGGTGTCCACCTTCACTCTGGTCTCCACACCAGCACCTGCTCAGAGGCTGTGCGGTGACGGACATGGAGCAACACCATGGCTGAAGCAAATGCCATTTATCATGATTCTTTGTCCTAGTAAACCACTCTATCGTGTACTTTCAATTTTATTTAACTTACTTAATTCTTAAAATTAATTTCTTTTTAAGTAATTAATTTTTGTTTAACTTTAAACAGAAAATTAAAGGTAGTAAATGACCAAAAGTTACTTTTATAAATAAATGACTACAAGATCAATATTTTTTCTTTCAACTTAGAAATTTCATCCCAGCTTAAAATTAAAACTATGGCATTCATTGAGTTAAATTTTTTTGATAACATTAAAACTATCAGATCCAAGCAGTTTAGGAAAAAGCCAAATCAAAAATGTTTTGTTTTTGCGTTAACAATTGGTTGCATTAACAGCTAATGCAGCTGCTATAGATATGAATATCATTCTCCTTTTTCATATTAAGAACTAAAACATGATGTTACTAATGTTATATTGAGGGTGGCTAGCCATGTTAAATATTTTCTCTGAAATGAAAGCTATTTATATGTAGTTTAATAAAGGTGTTTTGCACTTAATCGTAGGGATTATGGCATTTAGAAATATGACTTTATTTATTTAAAAATTTTTTTAAAGACTAGTCAAGTGCAGTAGTGAGAAGAGGGGAAAGAGTAGAAGATGGAGTTCAGTCTGTAACTGACTGTGAACAATCAGTTGAGATAACTCACTACCTTCGGGCCAGCCTAGAAATATGACTTTAAATTACTTTTCTTTCTGTGTCCCGTCATGCTGTTGCATAAAACACATATACTAATTTCTTGTAAATTGCTTTTAAGTGGTTTTTTGAATATAAAATTAAAATTTAGATGAAGTTTCACAAGAATTAAACTTATATGCAAATTCCTTCATTATTAGTGTAATTGTGGAAGTTGCTTTGCCTGGCGGGGTGGGGGGGATAGTTAGAGTTGTTGATAAAGGGCAGATTTTCTCAATGACAGACACATCCTTTGATTTAGAATGGAAAAACTTACCATGAGGAACTGGCAAAAATTATTGCAGACTGTGAAAAATTGAATTGTATTTTATTTTGAATTAGCCTTTATTTCCTTTTGATGTTGGTTCCGCAGATATATTTTTTTTAATAACAAGCAGGTGGGGTCTGTAATCTTGTTTCACATTATTCATTAATATCTTCCCAGTTAGACAATTTCATACTAACAAGGTCAGTGACTCTTGGGCAGCCAGAGGGGCTAATGGCGATGGTTGACACTTCGATTTACCTAACTCAACACACACTTGACCACGTGTCCCCTCACTCCCTCAAAGTCTCCATCTTCCTCTTGAAACCCTTGGGGCTCTTGGAGCTGGGTCTGTCCATGTTCCCATCCACCTTCCTTCTGCTCTCATCCCTCTCCCTTTTGCTGCGGTCATGGTAAACGGGCGGCTTCCTCTGGGGTCATTGTTCTCTCTACTGTAGACTCTGCACTGACCTCGGATCTGTAAGTCACTTTATGACATCTTTTGGGATGAAGGAGTAAACAAAGAGAGGAATTAAGAAATATGCAGGCAGATATTCTAGGATCTGAAGGTGAAAATTTTATATTTCTAAAAAGACCTCTAAAATATGAAGGGCCCTTATGATACTTTATAATGCTACGGGGTTGATGATGAGAATATCTTGTATTTCTCAGCAGTTCACTGGTTATCTGGTGGCAGAGTTGTTTATTATCAAACCTAAAGATGACTGAGTCTTTTGTTGTTGTTAACAAAATAATACACAAATGAGTATTTTTAAATGAACAAGTAATCTGCCTCTTCAGAATAAAAGTAATGTTTTAACAATGAAGGAGAGTAGGAATGCTTTCTGAAAGAAGTTTGGGCTTTAGAGGGAGCTTATTCAAGATGGAAATTTGCAAGTTTCCATAATTTTCCTGCTAGAAACAATTATGTTTGGCATTGATAAAACTTCTATACCTACACCCTGAAATTTTGGAGAGAAAATCTGCTCACCTATTTAAAATCTTTCAAGTAAAGTTGTTCAACAGATTTTGAATTCATTTATTAAAATATTTAAAAATCATGTTTATTAGCATAAAAGTTGACTGATATTAGGAAAGATGGAAACTTAAGAGCTAATTTGAACAAAAACTTTTGAGTTGGCAGATGAGATTGAAAAATGAGTGCCATGGCTTAGAAGTATGTCACAAACATCTTCCATGTGGGCTTAAATGATTTTTAAAACTACAAGTATGTTTTAGCTATCACTGCCATAAAATCAGTAATGGAAAAACTAACCATAGAATTTGTTCTGATTTACTTTATCCTATCACAAGTTTTGAACCAATATCTATCAAAATAATTCATCATATTCATTCACTTTATAAAAATAGCAGCCCTACTGATAACATTTTAGTAAGAACTAAAAGCTATCTGCTATGATAATAAATAGAAATATAAAAATTATCTTGAACATAGTTTTCATTTTAACTTTATCTCATTATGTTTAAAAAATCGACTTCTGTGTATATTTTGTAATGCAGCTGAAAGCTTGGTGCAGTTGGTCCAGTCTGTAACACACCTGCATTTATTTATAAATTTATTTATAATGCTTTCCCACGAATATAAACACCACCTCTTCAATTCTGACCATGCGTCAATGAGCAACTTCCTTACTCTGTAAGGTATTAAAAGTCGAATTTGTGGCCAAATAGCACCCTGGAGGAATCTGGGCACTTATCTCCTGCCACAGGCCAGTGAGGACAGGTTTCACTGTGGAAGGAAATAGATTTTTATCCTTCGCTTCTTTCCAAGCCGCACACTCACAGAGGCGCATCATATAGTTGGCCTGTGGGAAGAAGCAGCTGGGCTTAATGGATGACAGAATTTGTAGGACATTAGAAGTCTTATGGACAAGGTTTACCTTATAATTCACTTCAGTGGATTTTGTAACGCCGTTTTCCAAGAGGAGATAAAGTCAAATGCTCAATAAGTCTAGGGCATCGCTTTATTACTGATGCGGCCTAACACATTTATTCGCTGATGAAAAGATTGTTTCCTTTTCTGGAAGTATTTTTTTTTTCTTCAAAAACTAAAGCACTTGAAGTTGAGGCCTAACTCATTCCCAACCTAACACCCCTGCATGTGTGACAGCTTTTCATTTTCTAGAAAGAATGCCCTAAGATCGAATTACTGAACCTGAATAGCTTCCAAATTCACCTTCCTCCCTCTGCCCAAAGCCAAGCTGGGAATACCTCCGTCTCAAGAGGGTCCTCTTCCTTCTGGACAGCTGTTATCCACGGTTGTATAATGCTTTACATCCATGAAGAGAACTTGGCTTGAAAACCACATTTCACAGCTGAACCAAAGATAGTTCACTGTGCGAAGACTTGAAGGTGATAATTTTTATCATAATGAAGTTGTACACTTCCTTTTAGGGAAATTGGCACGGCACACCCCTTACTGGAAGAATGCCCGGATGATTTGGGTTGCTCCAGAACAAGACATTTGTCATTTTAGGCTGATTCTTCAGCATGTAAGTGGTGTGGGTTTCTCTAAGGTGACTCAGGCAGTTGTCTTCATTATGGTAAGGAGAAAGAGACCAGAATTAGAAATAAAGCAGGGATTTAATATCTCCGAAGACATTCATTTATCTTCTCAATAATTATTTCTCCTATAAATGGGCATCCTATATACTTCAGAGGGTTAACCACCGCAAATTCATTATTTAACAAAGATAGAGATGAGAATATTTGATGTGTATTTACTGTAAATTATAACACACAGAGAGAAAATAAAAGAAACCTAAATGTACAGTCTGAAAGCTTGCCATCAATTGAACACTTTGGTGAAGAAACAGAACATTGACAGTAATCTATGGTACTCTCTCATACCCCTCAATCATTAGCTCCTCTTTCCCCATTTCTAGTAATTGCTTCCTCATTGTTCTTTATTGTTTCCCTGCCTAAACACCTTTAAATACTGTAGTCTCCCCTTGATTGAACTGTTATGGATGGGATCCTGCGATCTATGCTCTTGTGTCTGCCTGTTTTCACTCAACACTTCATTTGTGGGGTTTGCCCGTGTTGTTGAATGCGGCTGCGGTCAATTGATTACTATCGCTCTAGACGAGGGGTCAACAAACTACAGCCCAGGGGCCAAATCCAGCTACCAGTGCCTATTTTTAAAATAAGGTTTTATTGGCACACAACATGCACGTTGGTTTGCTATGGTCTGTGCCTGCTTTCACGTTGCCACGGCAGAGGTGAGTAATTGTGACCAAGACCACACGGCTCACAAAGCCCAAAACACTACTTACTCCCCGGTGCTTCCCAGACGACGTTTGCAGACCCTGCTGCAGGCTAGTCCATTGAGTGAATGTCCATACCTGTTAGTCCATTCTGCCACTGATGGACACTTGGTCTTTGTTCTAAATTTCAGCTGCCACGATTATTCCTCCACGTGTCTCTTGTGCAAAGTCGCACATTTATATTGCTGAGAGAAATGTTGTGGGGTCATAAATGAATGCTGTTAACCTTGTCAGATGATGCCAATATCGCCTCCTTTGGTTTTCCTGTTCTGGTGGACGTGTGGTCGTTTTTCACTGTGGCTTTAACTGCGTTTCCTGATCACAGGAAATTGTTTACAAACGAGACTGGACACATCTTATGTGGTTACTGGCCAACTGGATAACCTCTTTGGTACAGTACCTGTTGAAGTCTCTTATGTGCTCACTGCATTAGGAGGCTTGTGTATCCGTGTTGACTGAGAGGAGTGATTTTCATGTGCCGGCCGCTGGCTCCCAGTCAGTCGTGCGTAGCAACGGTGTTCCTGCTGCCCGTGGCTCTCCTTCTTGTTCTCTCGTGGGTGTCTCTGCATGGACAGATATCGTTGACATGAACGCAGTCCAACTTATGGCTCCTGGTGTCCCTTTTAAGAAATCATCTCCTACCAAAAATAATGTAGATGTTCTCTTAGGTCACCATTTAGGATTTTTTCCTTAGGCCTTTCACATTTAGATCTAAAATCCACTTGCATTTTTTTTGTGTGTGTATGGTGTAAATGAGAAGTCAAGTTTCATTTATTTATTTTTATTGATATCTACTTGACCAAACACTAGTAGCTGAAGAAAAGAACGCTGCTGTCCAGTGCAGACTTAGTCCTCAATCAAGTGTCTGTGTGTGCGTGGGTCAGAGTCTCGGGTCTTGATTCTGTTCTGTCGGTCCTTTGTCTGTGCTGGCACCAGTGGCCCTTTGTTCTGGACACTTTGTTCCGGAGCAGAGCAAACACAGCGCCACCGTAGGGCATGGGCTTTGTTAGATGCTGTCCTCCCACACTTTTCATTTTAAGGTTGTCTAGCTGAGCTTAGCGTTCCACATCTCCACATATGTTTTAGAGTCGGTTTGTCAATTTCCACAAAAGCATAAACCGACAGGTATTTTAACTGAGATTACATTGATTCTGTGGATTCTAAAGTATTATCTTTAACTTATTGAATTTTCCAGTATTCAAACATTGTCTATCTCTTTAGGTCTCCTTTAATTTCTCTCAAAAACATTTCGTAGATGTGAGCATATTGGTCTTGCATAGATTTGGGGTGATTTTGTTGCAGCCATTGTAAAACATACTTTAAGTACATGTATATATATGTATATAAATAATATATATATACATTTAGCATTTCTGAATAAAAGTTTAATGAACCTTAATTCCTTTTCTCTCTCTCTCTCTCTATATATATATACATAAAGCTTTTATTAAACTTTTATTCAGAGACGTTACATTTAGTTACAAACTTGAATAATTATTCTGGATTTTCCACATCACAAAGATACAATTTGTGAACAATTACAATTTATTGCTTTTTATGTAATTATATAAATTTTCTAATTACTTGGCACAAAGTTGTTTATAACACACTCTCGTGAGCTTTCTACTGGATGAAGGATCTGAGGGCTATCCTCTTTTCAAGTTATTCTGTCTTTCCTCTTCTTACCTTGGATATATCAATTTTATTAATCTTTTCAAAGAATCTAATATGGATTTTATTAAACTTCTCTATTGTATCTTAGCTGTATATGACCCTACTTAATTTCCAAATACATCGGGAACTTTCTGGTTGGCTTTCTGTCAGTGGTTTCTAGATTAACTGAATTACAGTTAGAGAACAGACACTATGTGATAGCTACCCTTTGGCAGAATGAAATCTACTCTATGGACAATTTCAGTCAATGTTCCTTGTGAGACTTACAAGAAAGTGCACATTTAAGTTGTTGGGTGAATTGCTCTATATATGTCCTTCAGGCAAAGTTTGCTAATTGTATTACCCAAAATATTCTCTGACCATTTTGATTTTTTGATCTTTCTGTTCAATAGGTTACTGCAAGAGATGTGTTAAAAATACAACTGAGTTGATTTGCCTATTTCTTCTTATAATTATATCAGCTTAAAAATAGCTTTATTGAGATATAATTCATATACAGTAACATTCACACATTTAAATTGTATAATCCAATGGATTTTAGTATATTCACAAATATCACAAAAATCACCACAGTCAACTTTAGATTTTGTCATCACCTCCGGAAGAAACCCCATATCCTTTAGCTATCAACCCCATCCTTCCCCCTTTCAAACCAACCCTCAGCAATCACTAATCTACTTCCTGTCTGTGTAGATGCTCTCTTCTAGGCTTTCATATGAATGAAATTGCATAATATGTGCTCTTTGTGTCTGGTTTCTTTCACTTAGAATCATGTTTTCAAGCTTATGGTTGAAGAACATTCCATTGTATAGGTTTTGTTTAACCTTTTGCCATTTTGTTTAACATTTTGTTTAACTGTTTGTCCATTAATGGATATTTAAATTGTTGCCACCTATTGGCTATTATGAATAATACTATTATGAACATTCATCTACAAGTTTCTGTGTGGACATATGTTTTCAGTCTCTTGGGTATGTAGCTGGGTGTGGAATTCCTGGATCATATGGCAACTTTATGCTTAGTAGTTTGAGGAGCTACTGGACTGGTTTCCAAAGTGACTGCACCATTCTATCTTCCTACCAGCAGTGTATGAGAGTTCTGATTTCTCTAGTTCTTTGACAACATTTATTATTATCTGAGTTTTTGATTCTAGCTATCCTAGTGGGTATGAAGCGGTATCTTGTGGTTTTTGATTTGCATTTTCCTGATGCTCCATCAGCTTTTACTTTATATATTTTGAGGCCTTGTTATTAGGTACATACAAATTTAGAATAGTTATATGTTCCTGGTGAATTTCACATTTTATCATTATGAAATGTCCCTAGTTAGCACTAGTAATTATTTCTCCTTTACTTTACTTTATCTGACACTGATACTATTATTAATGTATTAATAATTTTAAATTAACGTTTGTTTGATATATTTATTCTTTCCTTTTGCTTTCAATCTCTCTATGTCCATTTATTTTGAGGTATCTCTTGCAAAGAGTATTTTTTTCATTATATGTGACAATATATGTCTTTAAATTGGATCCTATTTTCATTTACAGTTAATATAGTTACTGATATATTTGAGTTTTCTTTGATTTCTTGCTTTATTCTGGATTGGCTTTTTTTTAAACTAATTCTTTTTATTGCCCTATATTACCATTTAATATTCTTGAGGTGATTACTTTAGCTACAGCATCATGCATCTTTGACTTAGCAAAGCCTGTTGTGGTACTTTCACCTTCTTCCCAATGAAAAATTTTGATGAATTTAAACTTCATTTATCTTCCACCCCTCACTTATGTCCCCTTGTTGTATTCTCAGTGGGAGGGATGATCTGAATTACCTATTCCCTATTACTGGAAACAGAAATCTTCTACAATACATTTATAAATTCCATAAAGTTCTGAGCATTCATTTGCATAGATTACATAGAAAATAAATGTCAATCGTGTTTGTGGTTATTAGTCTTTTATTAAATTCTGACTACTTTCATTTTTAAAATATCACTTCTCCTCAAGCCATTTGATATTCCAGGTTGGAATGAGTCCCTCCTCCATTGTGAGATTGTGAACATCTGTTGTGGTAGGCTTCATATTTATGTGTGTATTTTCTCTACTACTAATTTGTTTGTTCCTCAGGTCAAGTGCCACATCTCATTTTTCTCCAGACCTATCAAAGAATCTACATGAATTTACTTGGTGAATTCATTCATTCATTCAATAGACTGATTGAGTGCTTACTATGTGCAAGGGGAGTCACCGAGGATGCAACAACAAATAAAACCGACAGCTGCCCCTGCCTGATCTGGATCCTACGTTAGAGTAGATTCATGACGTGTGTCGTTGGTATGAAGAAATGCAATCCCTGTTTCAAATTAGGAGAGAAATAATGTGAGAAAGCAGCATGGGAAGAATTTGTATTTAGAGAAATCAGGAGAAGTGTGTAAGTAACAAAGGAATAGACAGAAGAAGAAGGGTCTCTTCCACGGCTTTGCCCAAGACCCCCTCTGGCCATGGATTTCAGATGCTTCTCATCTTCAGTCACAAACTTCCTAGAAAGCCAACTTATAAGCAGCAACCAAACATGTGATGCTGTTTATCTTGTTATCTAGGATAATGGTGGGCAAAGTCTTTCCATAAATGCCAGTAAATATTTTAGGCTTTGCAGCCCACATGGTCTCTGTTACTTAACTCAGCAGAAGCAGTCATAAATACTATGTAAACCGATGTATGTGGCTGTGTCCAATAAAACTTAATATACAAACACAGGCAGAGGTCCAGATTTGGCAACGGGCACATTTACTGACCCCTGATGTAAAAGACAACTTCCTTCATTCGTTGAATACTGCAAAATTCACCACTTAGAGCATCACACTTCTGTTTAGTTTTAATAAGACACATTGCAGTCTCCCTGAGAAGAAAAAAATTAGTTTATGTAGACACATGACTTGGTGAAGAAGGTACTAGATTTGGTGTCGGGAGACTTGAGTTCCAACCTCAACTGGCTAATGAGCTGTGCATTCCTTAACCACATTCAGTTGTTCTTAATCAATTCAAAAGTGACAGACTTGAGCAACATGATTTAAGGTTATTTTCACTCTCTCTCAGAAAAAAAATACAACAAAATGCATAGTCAGTAAAAATAAAGTTTTCACATACATATGTATCATTTATGTGATGTATGTATGTGTATAAATACACACATGTATATATAAATATATTCATATATAAAAATATTTCATATAAAATTATGAAGAGAAGGGAAAACATTTGAAGCCACTGATGCTAAAGGAGTAAGGCAGAAAGACAAATAACTGAAGGGAAGAGGGTGCGATGGGGTGCTGAGCAGCTGAAGATAAATTTCCTACCTCGCAGTTTCGGGAGGAGAAGTCAGATTGCAGATGTCAGGAGAGATTTCCTCCTGAGAACTGTCCACTTTGTGACTGACCACTTACCCTCTGAGGCTTGCGTTTATTCCTAGAAGGGTCATATTGAATTAGGTGACTCTGAGAACTCAGGAAAACGTCAGGAGTATCCATGATCATTTTAAATCGACTGCAGTTCAATCAACCTGTCGTGAAGTTGTGGTGAGGATCCCGGGAGCAGAGTCGGTATCCCCTGCATGGGATTTAGGGAGGGTGGGCTTTCAAGGGAGACCTGCGGGAGAGACCTTGAGGGCAGGACAATGGTGGCCCAGGTGTGGGTGCAGCTGTCTAGCCTCCACCTGACCCCACGAGGGCTGTGGGCATGGAGACCACGGGGGCTGGGCGGCCCTGGGGACACAGGTGTGGAAGGGTGGGTGGGGATGGGCTTAACCTCTGCATCCTCGAAGGGACTTTCTCCACTCCGTGAGGAGTGCTGTGTGGGTTGGTGGCAGCTGAGGGCTAGGACAGGGCCCATGAAAGCCAGTGTGTCACCTGCAGTCAGTGTGTGCTGTCCTGTTTCTTTTCTTGATACAGAGTGGAATGCAGCTGTCCCTCTGCTTCCTGCGTGTTCCACCTGAGAAGCTCCAGAATTTATGGGGTTTTAGCATGTATTTAAATTTATGAAATGGTTTCCTTACTGGTCTAACAAGCATCAAGATAATTTTTTATTTAACACGTGGGCAATTGCATGGGGCAGGAGGGACTGGGAGAGGGCACACGGGGACCCCAAGTTGTTCAGCATGGTTGGAGAGTTAAGTTTAGTGGGAAACCCAAGACAGCTCTGAAGTAGTTGAGAGGGAGTGGATTTTGCAGAGTGTTTTATTTCACGGTGGAGTGTGTTTGAATTCTGTCACCTCTGATGACAAGTGAAGAGGCATTGTCAAATGGCCAGGTGACACTTTTCAAAGACCACCCAACAGCAGGGGAAGAACGGCTTGAAAAGAGGCAGGGCTGGAGAGAGACAGCTGGAGGCTGATCCCGCAGTCTCCTCACAGGCGCAGCAGCTGTGGACGGAGCGCAGAAGACAGGAGCTGGGGGGGCCCCCGAATCCTGCTGTGATACAGAGACAGTGAAAGGCGTATTTCACAGGAATGTGAGGTCGGGAAGAGGAGCAGTCTGGGCAGGAGTGGGTGCAGGAGATGGGAGGGCAGGAGCTTGCATGACCCGGGGCAGTCTGGTGCAGGTGCTCACAGAATGGTTCACAATAAAAACCACAATTCGCGTTGCTGAGGCAGGTTCCTTCATTACCTTGTTTCAGCCTCAGGACAAGGTGGCTTCTGTGCGAGGAGCACCCTCACTTCACTGACGAGGAGCTGGAGTGGGAAGCCCGTGAAGACCTCAGCGTCTTGTGGCCGTGGGATCCGCGCGCCTGTGTGTCCAGAGCCGCACATCCTGACATCTGGAGAAGAGCTCTGGGTGGACAGCTGGTGAGAAAAGTGGTGACGTCTAGGTGAGGTGACGAGGTGGCTCAGAGAGAAGGGAGAGAAGGGTGGTCACTGAGGATGGGCTGAGAGGACCCGGGAGTTAAATACTTGCAACATTTCTGATTGATGCTGCTTTCTCAGTCCAGATTCTCAGACAGGACCCCACTCTGACCTAAGACTTGCATATGCCGCTAAAATACATGTGTTCTGACCGCCTTCTTGGGAGTCCCAAGCCTCTGTAAAGGGAAACATTCTTGAGTCTCTGGAACCACAAACCGTGTGTGTGCGTCCAAAGAAGGATTATGGGATCCTTGTCGCAAATTATTTTGATTCAAATAATTGAATCCATAAATTGATTAAAATACAAATGAAGAGATTAACACAGGATATGATGGAATCTACAAATTTTAAAAGATATAAAATATCTATAAAATTATTTCACATGAAGATATTGCCATTGCAACAGGAGAGACACTAGTTAGGGTTAATGAAAAGCATTAGCTATGAGGGAAGAAAAAATAGTATGAAATAGCATCCCATACCTGCTTGTTTTATTCTTCCCAGGCTACACAAACATGGCATTCGAATGTTGCAAATGGCATCTCAGTGTAGAGACTGTAATATTTTCCATCTCTTATTACTGAATCCAAATAGATCATTTTCTTAATTAATATTGTAGTCAGTATAATCTGTTCTTTTCATAAAAATCAATGTTTCTTTAAAATCTAAAGGTATTTGGGTTACCTCTAACTTTGATTTATTCAAGGAACTTTATTTTTCTAGTTTTTATTTTTTCTGTTGCTTGGGTTTGGCACTTTATCTCCCATATCCGACTTAAGAGCAGCCAAAGCTAGCTATAGAACTCCAGGACATATATCCCAGGAGAAAGAAGTGAGAGAAATCGGGAATTTCCCAGCATATTTAACAGGAGGAGCCTCTACTCATGAACACCTGCTCACAGATCCTGTGCCAGAGGCAGCTAGGAGTTTGCACAGGAACTCTGTAAAAAAAAAAGGTTAGTTTCATGAATTTATATGTTCATTTCATGACTCCCATTGAGACATGCTGTTCTGTGAAAACTTAACTTTTTATTCTAGTTAACAGCAAAGGTAATTCAAAATCATATCAATATTATTCATTTTGCATTAGTTATATTATAAGTTTAATAGTCTTTGTGGACTTATCTGTAAAAAATTGTAACATTGATTCTCCAAAAAATTACGTTCTGGCTTCCAAACAATTACTAGTTAATTAATAGTCAACAAAGAGTTATAGAGCAACCTGTGTGTGCAGACACTGTGCTCAGGGCTGGAGGCAGGTGGATAAGACCAGCGAGTCCTGAGGGCCTGTGGTTTATACTCTATGGGTGAGGAGGAAGACAATAATCCAGTCCACACACAAAGCTGATAATTTCAAATAATGGTAAAGGCTTGGCTGGAAACACTGCAGTGGAACACGCAGAGGACTGGACAGCAGGTGGTGCCTGAGAAAGCGGCAGAGGAGGGAACTCATGAAGAACTCTTCATCAAACGAGGACCCAATGCCCCGTCTGCAATCCCCTTCTATTTAGAGAGAAATTTCCACATTGGCACACTGGAAGGCCTCTGTGATTCTGAGGAAAGTGCTGCTTTTGGTCTGATTGGTGCCAGGAGGAGCCGGGGACAGAGGAGGGCTTGCTGGGTGTGCAGGATGGAAGGCTAAATCGAGTGTGCTCACACAAGCACTTGGGGAGAACATGCCACGTCACATGTGCTCAGCCCACCTGGCCACAGGAGCCTCTCACCCAAGGGCCATTCTGCAGTGTATGCATAGGTTGTAGGACCTGGGATGTGCACAAAGCTTCCACACAGGGCGGACAATGAAAAGCAGCGAGCCCTACACATCAGAGCCCCTTGGCCAGAGCCAAAACCCCAGCATCTGGTGCCTGAGGCCTCTGGGTCCCTCTATGTGTCCCCTCCACATGACCTCCCAGCTCATCTCCTCCATCAGCACCACCTCCCTGCTGATCTCCTCCATCAGCATCACCTTCCGGCTCATCTCCTCCATCAGCACCACCTCCCTGCTCATCTTATCCATCAGCATCACCTCAGGGCTCATCTCTTCCACCAGCACCGCCCCCTTCCCCACCTGCTGGAGCCACACATGCAGGGATAGGACACACCTGTGAAGGTCAAGGCTTTGATGTGGGTCTGGAGGCAGCCCCTTGATCACAATTCTGTGAATCGATGACAAAAGAAAAAATGTGGGGTATGATTAACTAAGGTTAGTTATGAGCTGAATATGCAAATTGACACAACTTTTGAAGCCAACATATCTGTCTTTTCTCATATTTCCTCTTTTTTTTAGAGAGGTGGCTTGAACGGGTTGAAGTGTTTACGTACCGTGTGCAGCGATGAGCACTTTCCATGATGATAGAGTAGAGAGGGTTTTATTTCCTTCCCACTAGATTGTGGTCTGACACTGTGAAAAGAAAGTGAGCTCAGGATTCATTGGGACCTGCACTGAAGCCCAGGCTTCACCATTTCTCACTCTAAGAACATGAGTACCCACTCTAAGCCTTGATGAGCTGTTATATATGAGGACAATACCTTATGCTGAGAGTAGGGAGAAGATTAAGTGAAATGATTCCCTGAGCTGCTGGTGCAGAATCTGCCACCTGGGAGACATTGGGGATAAGTTCTCCGACTTTGATGCTCACATTTGGGTTGTCATATGTCAGCATCCAGTTATGTCACTCTAATGTGTCCTAGTGAATGAACTATAGTTTCTGTAATAATTCCCGGATGTTTTCTCCTGGAGACAAGGAGTGGTTCCTTCACTGGCTTAGGCATCCCACAGCATCTCTTGGGGACATCATGAGGACAAGCCAGCTCATAGCTGCTAGTTGTATTAGGGATTCAATGAACCAATGTGGTCAGTTACTTGCACTTTATAATGACCATGTTCACCTTGTTACTTGAATATTTTAGTCAGGAAAAGCAAGGCTTGATTGCTTCACTTGGAATATTAAAATGACGTTGAAGACCAGGTGCTGAAATGTGATAGTAGTGGACACATTTTGCAAAACATCCTCAGTGATTAATCTTGACCAGAATTTGGGGAGGATTGATCTCTGAGGCTGAGGTCAGAGTGAGCTTTTGGAACTCTGGGAGGCACAACTGTCCAGGGTCCAAGGAACCAGGACAATCTTTCCCATCTACCATCTGGACCCTGGAGTGACCAGTTCTCTGTCATGGCCTAGACCGCAGGTCAAGGACTGCCTTCCAGGTCCCCCCAACAATTTTCAGGGCTCCCCCTACCCCAGTAAGGGGCAAACAGAAGCTTCTAACAAGTCTCTAGTTCCTTCATCTCCAGATCTGTTTTCTGCAGAGCAGAGTTTCTCAGGAGAGGCAGGGAAGGCACTGGAGGACTGTTTTCCTGTAGTGATGGCCGTGTTCAAAGGATGAGTCCACTGAAGCACTGCGGTGCCCAGAGGCAGCGTTTCAAAGAGTTTAAGCTTAGTGAGACTTTGGGCCCAGGGAGCAGCTGTGTGGGGACAAGATCCCTGAGTGCAGCAGGCTGGTGAAGCCCCAGCCTTGGCACCTGCCAGCGGGCATGTCCTCCACCTCCCTGAGCCCCGTCCACTCAGTCGTAGGATCGAAATATTAGCACAGAGCCCACAGCACATCTTAAGTGTTTAATATAAGGTGTCCACCTACAACATAAATGCTAATAATGAGGGTGGTTTATGATAATTGCAAATGGTCAGTAATTCTAGGACCTACGGCAAAGGAGAGGTCAGGTGGAGGACAAGAGAAGGGACATGAGTTGGCCTTTAAAGAGTCGGAGGGATTTGCATGGACAGAGGAGGCACTGGGATGCATTGGGTAGGAGGAAGCACACTGTTGACACCACAGAAGCAGACATGCTCATGTTGTGTTTGGGGCCATGTGTAACCCAGAGAAAGAAAGAAGAATTCAAAGAATGAGAAAAGGATTTTGGAAAATAGTTAATTTGTATTAACTTGCAGAGAAATGAGTTAAGATAAAACAGACTGAGTTAAGGCAGTGAATGCAGGACAACATATGGAGGTCAGCAAGACATTGTGGAAAAGCTGCCAGATGATGAAGGGGTGCTGGTTCTCAGGGGTCCCAGAGAGCAGCTTCCCTGGGGAGCTAAGAAGCATGAACTTCAGATCCCTCATTTGCACAGACCCCTTCTCAGATCCAGGAAGGGCTCAGGAGTGTGCTCAATCACCATTTATTTCTGTAAAATTTGCAAACGAAGATAATTTTATGCTTTTTTTTTTTCTTAAAGAGCATCTCTCAAATTGTATAAGCTTCAGTTCCCACGAAACTCATCAGCCCTCACAGGTGTGCACAGACCCAGCTGGTGTCTGCAAAGGGAGCAGAGGAGCAGAGGCAATCAAGGCTGGAATGCACAAGCCCACTCTCAGTTGCTTCCCTTGTAGGGCTTCATCCCTTTAGCTAGTATTATCATAACAAGAAAAGCCACACTTCAGTTGAAGCCACCACAGCAAAGAGTGGAGAAATGACTGATCTGACTGGTTCCAGCTTTGGGAAGGTCTGGAAGGTGATTTGGCCAGATCTGTGCCTGAAGTAAGAGGACTGCCATGGACATACCACATACTTACATACGTAATGGCTGTCATCCACAGCGATCTGGTAAATTAAGCATGTCCAGACTCCTGCCCTGGACAGTATCCCTTATCATGACGGGGAAGGTCGGATTTGAATGCAGAACCCCTGTTCTCCTTGCACTTCTGTCCTAGATTGTGCCAACAAAGAGGCTCTGACCCCTGGCTTGTGGCCCACACCACGCCTCCTCCTTGTTCCACTCATCTGACATCTCATATGACAAGGGGTCTTGTCTGCATGTGTGTGGACGTCCAGGTCGAGTTATCCAAACTCCACTCACACCCCATAAGCAGATGCCCCTGGCCAGCCCTCCAGCTCACCTGTGAGCACAGGGCCAGGCACCCATACTTCTATTCCAGGACCTCGTTGCCCATATGAGTGTGACTCCATCCAGAGGACCAACTGCAGTGTGGACAGGTACCCAGGGGAGCGCTCCTATTAGCTCCACACTTGGACGCTGCCTGTGGGCTGATCACATTTTTGTCCCATCATCCTACATATTCATGTTCAAGAGAAAGACTCCAGGCTACAGTACAAGGGGTCAGGGTTCTGGTCTGTCTCCACCATGGGCCAGTCACAAAGCCTCTCTAAAGTTCCACCTTTTCACCTGAAAATGAGGCAGGGAATTATGTCTCAATTTCCTCCTAGCTTTAAAACCTTACAATCAATGACACCCTCTATTTCAAGGTAGATTCCAGTAGTTAACTTCAATCAAAGAATTAAAACTGAAGACAGAAATGAGACCTTCAGTCATATCATTAAAGGCTGTGTTCTTATTGGAACGGGCAAGTTAACACACACAGTCCAAATTTTGAAACACATTGCCATGTAGACATTAGAAATGTCCTAATAAAGACAGTCCCAAGTTTGGACATAAAGAATCTCCTTTGTTCAAAATCTAAACACCCGAATAAGTCAAGTTAGAGATTTAGTCAATTGACAAGTTAGATTTTGTCAATTGCAATTGACACTTGAAATAGAAAATTGGTGTTTATTCTTTCCCCCAACCCAACTCTGACAGAGGCACAATGGGTGTGTGAAGTGCTTCAGAGACAGCCAAAACACAAGGGTGCCCCAAGTACCTGACTTCTGGATAATTAAGAATGGGATGCATTTGGTTATAAAAATTTGACTTTAATAGCGTGTCATCAGGGGCTGGCCCAGCAGTGTAGTGGTTAAGTTCGTGCCCTCTGCTTTGGCAGACCAGGGTTCGGAGGTTTGGATTCCTGGCGTGGACCTATGCACCACTTATCAAGTCATGCTGTGGCAGGAGATGGGCGTGGATATTAAACCAGGGCCAGTCTTCCTCAGGAAAAAGAAGAGGATTGGCAATAGATGTTGGCTCAGTGCTAATCTTCTGCACCAAAAAAAAAAAAAAAATAGTGTGTGATAAATAAAAGCTTAGAAATCTGAATTAGGAATGAGTAATCTTTAAACGTCAAAAGCCAAATATTTGCATTATATATTTCAACAAAACACATACATAAATTATATTTAATTTCAATCCATTTGGTATTTGAGAATTTATTCATCAATATAATAAAAATAATCAGTTAATTTTTTAAATTAAAAAAGGTTATGAGATTCTATTAAATGACCACATACTTTTAATGAAAATCCAGGCTATTTGACATAAAAGAGAAGAAAGAATGAAATCCGACTGCCTGAGTGCTCTTCATAACCAGGGCCCGAGGACCTCTAGATCATGGTGACAGAACTTTCAGCAACACATGGTGCGAAAATGTGCTATACTTCCCACATCACAGCATTCCATTTGTAATTGCTGTTCATGATGAATAACTGAAAAAGATCTTTGCAACCATCGTTCAAGTGTTTCTGAGTACCTGCTTTCTATTTGGAGGGCAAGTCCATGGCTCCTAGCTGTTGAACAGGTTTTTTTTTAATTACAAAGAGAAAAAAAAAAAAAACAGCTATTTTGGAAGGCACATATAAATATTACTTTCCAAGCAATTCTAATAAGTGACCCTAGTAAATTATCCCAAGTCAAATCACAGGTTACAATTACCCAAAATGTGGTCCAGGGTCTCTATTCGACATTGAACTGGCAGAATATGTGAACTCTGCCCACAAGATGGAAATGGCCACACACCCTCCTTGTTTCCTCTGGTGTCCTGGTCACCCTGACTCTACATAGCACAGCAGTTTAAAGAAGCCCCAAGAATTTGCCTTTCTCCTTTAGAGAGAGGGGAAATGTATTTCCCTGGTGACAGTTTAGGGGAGGGCTACTTATCCTGAAAACTATGGGGAAAATCCTCTACCTCAATGGCTGTCCCCGTTCCGTGCTCGCGTGGGTCCTCAGCAGCGGTGTCTCAGGTCCCGTGTCCACTCGTGGCGTTCCTCTGTGATTCAGAGTGGACCAGACAGGTGGGAGCTGGAACAGCTGGGGCTGATGGAGGTCCTGACTCTACTGGACGTTTAAGTCCTTGACCTGAAAACTCAAGGCAGATAACCTTTCTTTACTTAAAAAGCACATTAATCTCTGGACCCCGTGCAGGCAGCAGTGTTCCTGGTTTCCTTCCACTTCACCGTCTGTGTTGATTCAGGCGGCCTCACCCACAGACAGTGGGGACCCCATTGTCCTCCTCTCCCCACAGGCTCTGTCTGAGTGGTCTCCTCCATTTCTGTTGTATTAATGACCCCTAAATGCCGTCCTCTCCTGAATACAGCCTCCTGTAGGGGCCTCTTCGCAGAGTTTGGCCCCACATTTGACTGTTTGAGTGGCAGATCCACTTGGCCACTCCGTGGTCTACCCAAGCTGGAGTCCTCACAACCTCGCCTTCCCACGCAAGGGCTGAAACTGCCCCTGTCCCACTCTGTCCACTTCTCAGTGTGTAAATCCAGGAAATTCTCATTCCAGTCTCAACCAAGTGTCTGCAGGAAGACCAAGACTTCGCTAAGACAAGCAGAAAATTTGGATAAAATAGGGGAAAAAAATCTCTGCATATGCAAGATAAAGGTCCATAATGTTCAGGACCCTGAGGAAAACGAGCCTCAGGACATGAGGGCTGCACCCCAGGTTTTCTCTCTTGGGGCATTTTCCAAACTCGTAAACGCGCCTTGAAACAAGAAGCTGGGAAGCAAAGCAGAAAGCTGCTATAAACGAGAATGGCTCCTGGCAGGCTGAGAGAGGGATGTTGGGTGCAGGATTTGTGGAGAATAAGAGGCCCCAGTCATCACTCCCGGCTTCTGATGGGGCCCTGGAGGGCCCTCCTCCTGGGGTGGGAGCTGGATTTTGCTTGGAGATAACTTAGCTCCTGAGTGAGTTAAGGCGAGATCTTCACATGCTCGATGGAGCAAACATCTGACCCAAATATTTATTGGAATTATCATTTGATTACTTAAATAACTGTTCTACACACCTACACATGAAATACAGGAGATATTGTGGGTAATTTTACCATAAGGTTGGAATCATATAAAAGAAGCAAATAGAAATTCTAGACTTGAGGAAACAGTAGCTGTAATGAAGAACTCAGTAGATGTAAACAGCAGATTGAACAGAGCAAATGAGAATTAAGGAACTGGAAGTTATGCCATTACAAAATATTCAAGCTGAAGAACAGAGAGCCAGAAAATGCAGAAATAACATGAGGCAGAGTGGATGCGGTGACATGTCTAAGGTATATGTAATTGGAGTCTCAGAAGGGAAGGAGAGAAAGAATGGTGTAGGGGCAATATTTGAAAATAGCATGATTGCTAATTCTCTAAAACTGATTTAAACATATCAGGCAACAGATTAAGGAAACTCAGTAAGCTCCAAAGATTTTAAACACAATGAAAACCACACTTAAGCATATCATAGTCTACCATCTAAAAACCAAAGACAAAGAAAAATCATAAGAACAGCCAGAGCAAGATGACACATGAACAGCTAAGGAGCCCCAATAAGACCAGTGACAACTCACTATTGAACAGGCAGTGGACGCCAGACGACAATGCAATGACATCTTTAAGGTAATGAAATAAAACCACTGCCCATCAGGAATGCTTTATCCAGAAACAGTGTCCTTAAAAGTAGAGACACAATAACCTTTTCAGGAAAACATTCTGAGAAGATTCATCACTAGCAGACTTGCATTAAAGAGAGCATGTCAGGCAGAAATCAGAAAAGAGCTAAATAGAATTAAACTGCTCTAAGATTCCAGCATTTTACTCTGTTAGAAATGTAATACATAAAGGAAGCAGATAAATGAATATTAAAATAAAGTTTATAGTCTATTTAACAAGGTAATAGAGATGAAAAAATGGAAAAAAAAAATAATCCTATCTTTTACCAAGTTGCTTAAGCAAGAAAACTGAGTGATTTCTGATTTTTCCTTTCCCTCAAATCCCAAATCCAAATCCATTAATAATTTCGCTCGATTATCTCAGCTTTGCTGGTTTTGCCCTAGTCCAGCCGTGAGGATGCAGTGTAGCCCCTGACTGGCCTGCATTTGCTCCATCTGCTTTTCTCTCTTTTAATTTTCTTGCACAGGGCAGGAAATCTCAACTCCTAAAAACCTATATAAGTTCAACAAACCTCCACTCACTCACCCTCAACAGAATTCAGCTCTTATGATTTCCTGTTTACTTAGAATAAGCTCAAAGGTTTACACCCGCCTGTAAGAATTACAGAGTTTGGCGGTAGATGTGCACCTCCCTGGTGCACACGATGTGTAGGTGAATCCGCTGACCTCAGCTCCGGAGGCAGCCATGCTGGCGCCCTCTCCTAGACAGGCCCCTCTCCCACACGGTGCCCTTGCATGACCAGCTGCTTTTCTGTGTAGGGGCTCATCTTAAACACCACGTCTCCCCAGAGCTCTTCCCCAAGAGGAAATTACCTGTGGATGTTGCCGCATGACAGACTATCCTAAAAGTTAATTTGAATCAACCATTTTCTTATGCTCACAGAATTGGCACGTCAGTCGTTTGACCAGTGCACAGGTGGGAAGAGTCTCTTCTCCGGGATGTCTGGAGCGTCGGCTGGGAAGAGTCAGCCTCTGGGGCTGGTATACCTGGAAGTTCATCAGCTCAGCATGACTGAGGGCACCTACAGCTGCCTCTCCTGGGGCCTGGCTCCTGGCAGCATGGTGACATACATTAGTGAGACTTCTTCATGGACCTCTGGGGTTCTGGGCTCCTGTCCTAGTGAACAAGGCAAAATTTTCTCTCTTTTGATGACCCTGCCTCAGAAACCACAGTTACACTCTACTTTCTTGGACTGTTTAAGGCAAGTCAAGATGGACTGGGATTCAAGGGGAGGGGACAAAGACTCTGCCTCCAGATGCCGAGGACTCTTGTGGCAGTGTTTTAGAGAGTCAGTAGTCTAAGCTAAGACACCGACTTAACCCCTGTCTGCACTTGTTCTGTGCTGTTATCTGTGAAGCCGTGTAGAGGAAAGAAAAGACGCATGGGATGGTCTTCTATTGAATCCATGCCTGATGATCTGCCCAGGTCGCCGCATACCTTCCTAATTGTTTTACTCTTACAATTTTCTCTAGGACCCTTTCAAAACTTTATATCTTCTTCTCGATGCTCACTTTAGATGATGATCTTGCCTCCTGTTGCACTGAGAAAACTGATGTAAAGAAAAGAGAATTTCCACAGCCTCCTTCCACTGCAACGAAGCACGTGTGTGCGCCTGTGTCCATGCGATCTGTCTTCCCTCTTGTAGACTGGAGTGGACTCTGGGCTCTTGTGTGAGACCAACCTCTCCAGGCTCAGGAGACCCCTCCTCTACTCAGGGGCTCTGCCTTCCTTGCTGTTCCTTCATCGACAGTTTCTTTCCCTTCCTACTTGCTGCTATTTACTTCAGCTTAAAAACCGAAATCAACCAACCAAACAAAACAGCCCTCTCCTGACTCCAACCCCTCCTCCGGCCACACCCCCAATTTCTCTTCCTTTTTATAACAAATACTCCACAATTAGCTGAGTGTCCTCACGGTATCCAACTTTCCCTTTCCCTTTCTTTCTTAAATCCTCTCCAGTCAGTCAAATGGTCAGCTGCTCTCCCGAGCTCTCCAAGATCCTGACCCTATGGTAGATTTCCAATCCTTTTACTTACCTTCCGGCCAGGTCCACCATCCTTCAGGGACATCACACTCCCCTGCTCTTTCTGTTATCCCACTGGATGCTCCTTCTCAGCCTGCTTTGTGGGATCCCCCCTCATCTTCCTGGTCTCTCAACTTTGGGGTGCCCGGTAATTGGTCCCTGGATGTCATCACTTTGTGGTCTGATGCCCAGACTGAGTGTTTGGGGATCAATACTAACACTTGTTTTTCAAACAAGGACTCCTGGCTGGGTCCATGTTGAGTCTGGTAGTTAGAACTGGTGCCCTGTTCTCCACAGGCTCAGATGCTTTTCCTGGTGACAGAGGACTGGGTCCCCACAGAATCTTTATGAGAATGGGATGAGTTAAGATCATCACATAAAGTGACATTCTTGCCTTTTCGGCCAGGAAGAGTGAGGATTTTGTAATCTTTTTCCTCATTATCATGGTTTCAACCAGAATTATCCAAGCAGGCAGATGTCCTGTTCAAGAGTCACTCAGAAGCTGCGATGGTGTCGAGTGAGTACAGACGTGACGCCTGTTGTCTGGCCTTAATCTACAGCTGCTTTTCCGGGCTCCTCATCTTCAGATAAAGGCTGACTTGCCCGTTCCTCTGCATGCTCTCCCTCCTTTCAGTTCCTTCTGACACTTACTCTTTGCTCCACTTGTTGAAATTTCATCACGTACTTTGCTTAGTCAAATTACAAACCCAAGATCAGGAAATGCATTACTTAAAATGTAAAGGCTCAATAAATCATTCTCTTTTAGACATGTAATAAGCAGACAACTTAACGAGGTGAAGATATGTGGAGCTGGAGAGAGTTACGGGCTAATGTTAAGGAGATCTGGATTTAGTCGAGAGCCCTGAGCACTAGCCAGGCACATGCACTTCACCAAGTCACTTAACCTCTTCCTTTCTCTTTCTCTTTCTCACTTTACCGTGAGGCGGGTTATATGGGATCATATGTGTCATAATACCATATATAGGATCAACGTATCATAACGTTGGTCTTAAAAGATGATATTTCTGTATTACTAAGGTAGAGAAATCTACTACTGATTTTCTTTAATGTGGAAAGAAAGCATATTTTTTTCTTAAATGAGTTTTGTTGGAAAGATGAGAGAAAGGCACATCTATTAGGATGGTCCTGTCAGCTCCCTCCTTACAGCACCTCCAGGCACATTCAAGAACAGTGGAATGTCTCTGAGGGGACGGAACCACAGGGACACTCCTGGCAGCGAGTGTGGGTGAAAACGGCCTGCTGGTCTTGGGGTCTGTGAGTAGACAGAGGCGGCTGGGGTCCTTCACCTGCAGAGAATTCAACTGAAGGTGGCCTCCTTGTAGACAAGGAAAAGCGAGCCTTCGCAGGCGCTCCCCCTGGGAAATCAGCTGCCAAAACCTGAGGACGGCCTCCTGCTGCTCATCCTAGGGATTGTGCTGGCACAGGCCACAGGCCGCCAGCTGGAGCCCAGTCCTCTCAGGACTGGGTATGTCCCCACAATCACCATAACAAAAGGAAATGCTGAATACTGGGGTGAAAGATGGGAAATTTAGGTGAATTTGGAAACTTAAAAAGAACCAAATTGAATTTCGAGAAATGAAAAATAAAGCATCAGATATCAAAAATTCATTGGATGGAATTAAAAGCAGTTTGGGCAAGGGAAGAAAGAATTGGCAAAAAATCAAGGCCTGTCAGTATTCATTATCCTGCATATTGGTAATCTGAGCCCCCGAAGGAAACTATCAACAAAAAAGAATGAGACAGAAAATATATTTGAAGAAATATTGACAGAAAATGACCCAAATTTATCTGAAACAGCAATCCACAGATCCAGAAAGCATAGCAAACCTCAAGCAGGATAATTACAAAGAAGGCCACCTGAGGTCCATCGCAGCCAAGGTTCTGAAAACCATAGATAAAAAAGCAGCCAGATTAAAAAAAGAGATTTATTACATCTAGGGGAACAATGATAGCATTGACAGATGACGTTTTGTCACAAAAATAATGGAGTCTAGAAGAAAATGTCACTGAAAAAAAAGACTGTCAAATTAAAGCTATCTCTGGCAAAACTACCTCTCAAAGATGAAGGGTAAATAAAGACATTTTAAGATGAATTAAAGCTGAATGGCTGTTCCCAGCACCTCAAGAAATGTTGAAGGGAGTTTTTCAGGCCGAAGAAAAATTATACCAGAAACTTGGTGCACAGAAGTGATAAACAACCCTGGAAACAGTAAAAATGAGCATGAGTAAAAACAATTATTTTCCTTTCTTCTGTTAAATTATTCAAAAGTTAATTGACTATTTAAAACAAAAATAACAACAAAATACAGTGAATTTTGTAACATAAAAGTTAAATTGAAGATAATAGGGAAGGAGAGATTGTAAATGGATTCACAGCATCGTAAGGGTCTCATACATAGAGAAGTTGCATATTATCACATCAGGGCAGACCTTAAAAAGATTAAGATGAATACCGTGATCCCAAGAGAAATCACTGGAAAAAAATACAAACAATCAACAGGGGAACAGAATGGATAATGAAACTTACTCATTTAAGTCAAAATGGGCAGGAAAAGAAGAAAAAGGGACAAACTGAAAAGGACTAGCAGGATGGTAGACCTAAATTCAACCCATAAAGTGCATTAAAGGTAAATGGGTTAGACATCCCAGTTGTAAGCCACAAATTGTCAGACTAGATAACAAGAGCCCATGGTATGCTCTTTTCAAGAGTCTCAGCTAAACTGAAAGAAAAAGACAGAAACCATTCCATTAAAACACCAAGAATAAGAAATCAGTGCAGCCATGTTAAGATGAGACCACCAGAACTGAAGACACTGTGTATCCTAGAAATGGAGTTGTTCCATGTTGATAAAATTGTATGTTCATTGTCAAATCATTAGCCAAAAACTAATCATCTTCATCAGTCAAAAACTCCTAATTTCACATGATTGTATACAGAGAGCTTCAAAATATAGGAAGAGAAAATCTCTAGGACTAAAGGAAGAAACAGACAAAATTATAATCATACTGGAGAGTTTAATACAATATGTAGACAAATTTAATACAGATAAAAATAATTTGAACTACCAAATGCCGTTATAGACATTTATGGAAATTATATCCCAAACCTTTACAATACAAATTATTTTTCATGTCAAGTAGAAGCTTCCCTTGGATAGATCATATGCTGGGTTCATTTTTTAAAAGTCTCAGTAAATTTCAAAGTATTGAAATCATGCAGATTGACCATAACAGATCTAAATTAAAGACTAAAATGAAGAAATTATCTACAAAGTTTCAAAATATTTTGAAATTAATTGACAGAGTACTAAGTCATCCATGGGTCAAAAAAATCACAAGAGAAATGAGAATATTGCAAACTGAGCAATAATGAAAACAAAATAAATCAAACTCTAGGGAGACAACTGAAGGTGTACTCAGAGGAAATGATCACTTTAAATGCTAGTTTTAGATAAGAGCAGAGGTATCAAGTCCGTGACCCATTGACCTAGTGATCTAGTGACCTAGAGAGAAGAACAAAGAAAACTCAGTGTAGAAGTAAGAATATAACCACGATGAGAACAGTAATAAATGGACCACAAAACTGATGCACGTTGGGGAAAACCATTAGATGCAAAATTTGTGTTTTAAAAGGATCAGTAAATCGATAAGCTCTTAGGTAAATTGACTAAGAAACCAGAATTACCCAAAACAGCCATTATATAAAAGAAGATATCACAGAGATCTGGGAGACGTTAAAATTATGATAAGGGGATACGATGAACAACAACCTGGAAGAAATATTCAAACTGACTAGAAACAATATTTACAAAAGTGATGGGCAAAAAATATAAAATCAATACAGCCTAAAAATTGAATTCATAATGAAAACTTTCCCACAAGGAAGCTCCATCCATTTGGCTGCACTGATGTGTGGTTTCTAGACCTTTTCAGTGAACAGAGCAAGAATAATCAGCTTGAAACTGTTATCTGGGGACACAGATAACACCACCACGAGGGGTCACACTGCTTAGTGATGAAAATGTCATATCATGAGAAAGTGGGGCCTGCGCAGGGGAACTATTGTCAGATGTGGGTTCATGACAACATGACACATTGCAGATTTTTGATAGTCGATAAACTCCAGCTGTTCAGGGGCATTTTCCTGAAAACCCTGTGTTGCGATCCTCAGGGAAGTTTGTAATTAGCTGCCGGAGAGCTGGGAGGAGCACTGGAGGGGACACCTGCCTCCACCAGCACCCCGATGGTGGTCTCCCTGCTTGTATCACTTGCCATCACAGAAACCACACACAAAGAGGTCTTTAGAAGTGTGTTTTTGAGAGAATTACAGCATGAGTTCCAACGATAATACCTCTCTGGTTTCACACCTGCATCTCCTTTGTCCCGTGCCCAAATACCAGTTCTACATGAAACCAACATAGTCACTCAATCACCCGTCCTACAGTATGCACCCACCTGTGTCTGATTAACACCAGCACGACTCCCAAAGAGATGGATACTGGATACAGATAAGATCATGTGCAATCTGCTTTATAATTTACACATGCAGCAATACGTACACCAGTGAAGTGTAGGAGTTTTAAGTACATTTGATGAGTGTTGACAAACAGACACAACCGTGAGAATGCCCCAGTCGAGATATGGAGTATCTCCTTCATCCCAGGGTTTCCACATGCTCTTTTCTGGTCAAATCTCTTGCGCTAACAGCTCCTCTTATTTCCATACCACACAGGTTAATTTGTCGATGTCTTACTGTTTGTCCATGTCTTACAATGTGGGTATTTGGATCTTTTCCAGTTTCCCACTCTGACAAATTGTGCTGCAGTGAACATTATATATTTCCGTATGCGATTGTGCTAGCGTTATTCTAAGTTAATTCCATAGAACCGGGAGTGCTGTGTTTTAGCAGATACACATTAAAATTTTAATAGACACTGTAAGATGGATCTTCACACTGGTTGTATAAATTTATACTCCAACACCTTGTTTGTAAGAGTTATTTTTCTCCAGATACTTGATAATTCTTCTGTGTTCAGATTTAATTTTTACAAAATGATGGCCTATGAAATTATGTCTTTGATGTAATATTTTCCTAATTAATAATAATGCTGAGTTTTTTCATAAACTCATCAACTATTTGGTTTTTCTCCTGTGTGAATTATCTGTTCTCATTCTGTCCCACTTTTTTGCTTATAGAGCTCTATTATTTTACACATTTTTATTGGATTGTAAATAATCTTTTTGAAACCCTGGTGCTGACACTCTATTACATGTGTTGCAAATAACTACTCAAACTAAAACTTGGCTATACAAGTTCCATGATATTTTGTTAAAATTCAGATTTTCTATTTAGAGAACCCTTGTGCTCACAAATAATGAATATTTTCTCCCCTCTCCTGCTTATTTCTTTTCTTCACTTCATTGGCTGACACACCAGTACAATTTTGAAAATCATGATTGACATCCTTGTATTATTATCCCCGACTAACATTGGAACACAGTAATATTGCACTGTGAAAGTGTTGATATAGGGTTTTGATGGGTACTTTTAATTAAAAAATCAGATTTAGGAAGATCTGTCCTATTACTGTTTCTAAAATGTTTTTATTATAATTGGTTGATTGAATTTTATCAAATCTGTTCTTTTTTGTTTTGTTTTCCTTCTATTGGGATGGCTTTTATTTTTCACCCCTTCAATTTGTTAAGGTAATGAATTAAGTGATAGATTGTTCAGCTCTTGAATAATCTTTGTATTTCTGAGATAAATGTTGTTTATTTAAGATGGATTTATGCTTCCTTGTACACAGCTAGGTAAGATTTACCAATATTTTATTTAAAATTTTTGTATCTATGTTCATAAATAAGGTTGAGCAATAATTATTGTTTTATTCTGCCTTTTTAAACTGAAATTATTATGATTTTCAATAAAAATATAATTAAATCCCTCAACATTTTATTTTGTTGCTGGCCTCTGGACTCACCAGCTTGTGGGACCTGATTCCTTTCCTGGGGGTCAGATTACCTTCTGGTTGAAGGGACCGTTTAGATTTTTTTTTTAAGATGATGGTTTGAAGCTCATAATCCTCTATTGTCTGAAAAAAATATTTTGTTTTATTCTTACATTTTTGTATAATTTCTTATTATGGAAAATTTCAGATATATACGCAGAGGAGAATGTAGTTTAATTACTTCTAATTCGTAGATGATCCATCTTTAGCCTTTATCAGCTCATGGCCAGTCTCCTTTGCTCTATTTCTCCCCCAACCCGATGACCTTGTCTAATCCCGTGATCGAGAGCTGGCCTTACTTCTATCACCACACCAGTCTATTGGTCCAGTCTTACTATTTGGATATTTAGAGTGTTTCCAGCTTTTCACTGACAAATAATCCCGCAGTGAAATCCTCATATATGTTTCCTTATGTGATCGTGCTGATGTTTCACATTTCTAAATATTTCCCATATATCTCTAAAAGATGTATGAACATTTTTTAAACTTACCAGTGATACATTATCAAACTTGAAATTAATCAACAATAATCTCAATATCAAATGCAGTCATTCCTCACATCCTGTAATTGTTCTAATGTATTTAAAATACATTTTTAGATATTTGATATATTTGAAATAGAACCAAAACAAATTCCATGAATTGGTTAATATATTATTGGTTAATATATTATTGCTTAAAACTCTAGTAGTCTAGATAGTCCTTTTCATTTCTTTTTCCCTTTCAATAAACTTATTTGTTGAAGAACCTGGGTCATTTGTCTCATCAAGGTCCCATCAGCTGGACTTGGTGATAATATCACTGATGTTTAAATCTTTAGTTTCATGTTGCTGTATTTCCTGAAAATTGATAGTTAGATCAAGATGCTTGACCAAATTCATGCTACATGTTTTGGGGAAGACTCCACTGGTGATACGGTGTACTACCATGGAGAAATGTAGAGTTTCTGGTCTCTCTCTGTTTTTGTTGATGGGCGTTGATAATCACTACCCAGTCCATTAATTCACTAGGGGTAGCAAAATTGTGATATTTTAATATTACCATTCTTATTTATTAGCTGAAGTATTTCTATAAAGAGATGCCTCCCTTTATCAACTATTTGGTTACTCTGAGGTGCAGTCTTTACATAAAAGATAGGATAAATGTTTTATTCTTTCCATTTTCAAAATTATGAGTTGTTTCCCTAGTATTTCCCAGAAGTGATCACAGATTCCTTTGATTTTACTTGATGTTTAGAATCATTAATAATTCATGGCATTTTATATAATGGATGTGTTTCAGTCCCCTAAGGTTACTATCATTCTTGATGCTAAAATTGTCCCATCCTTTCCTGGGGGAGCCTATTTATGTTGTATCCTGAGTGCTTTTCAAGAAAGTTTTAATAAGTGAAAAAAATCATACAGAAAGGTGCACATATCACAAGTTTCCAGCTCAATGAATTTTCACAAACTGAGCACGCTCTTGGACTAGACATAAGATCCATGAAGAGAACATCACCAGCATCCCAGAAGCCCTTCCCTCAGTCCTTTCCTGTAGATGCTGGAGCCCAATACAGCTGCCACCCAACCTTGGGACACTACAGGTCCCTCCTGTCTGCTCTTGTTCTTTATATGAATGGGATCTGACATGTGTCATCTTTTCTGTCTGACTTCTTTTATAATATTATGTTTGTGCAATGAAGCCACGTGACTATTGCAGTCACACATGGCTCATTCTTGTCACTCTGCAATAATCCGTTGTGAGAATACACAGCAATTTATCCATTTTACTCTTAATGGGACTTCGTGTAGTTTCCCGTTTTGGTCCTAACAGACAGTTCTGCTATGAATATTCTATGATGTGTCCTCAGTGCTCTGAAACAAGAGGAGTCGACTTTGTCAGCTCTTTTTTTCTGGTGTCACAGGTTGTTCCAAACCCATCTTGACCATTTCTTTCCCAGAAATCAAATCAGCCCTTTCTCCAAGGGGCAGAGATCCTTTCAGTGGGAAATGGTATCAGAGCCCACAATACATTTTATTTTTTTGGCTAAAATTAAAAACAATGCCAACCAACGAAATAATTTATAAGAACCAGTAAAGAGTAAAATAAATTGATTTAACTTTCACCATGCTTCAGTTTACTTCTCAGTTCTTTGAGCCCGTGAATAACAAAAGTTTTTGCAACGGAAGGAAAAGGAAAATAAGCCGTAGTTCTGAGGATTTCATACATGGAATTTCTAACTTCAAGAACAGGCATGGTATTATGAAAACCTGATATTTTTAATAAAATACATGGTTGTTTTCCTAATAAAAATTAAGTAGAATTCTTCACAACTTATACCATAAAAAATTCTTTTTAGATCAAAGATTTAAATGTAGAAACTAAAACTGTATAAACACCAGAAGAAAAGTTGGAGACATCTTTTTATGATGTCAGAATGGGAAATGCTTCCAAACATGACTAAATGTGGAAAAAATTAAACATTCATAATTTTATTATCTTAAATGTTGCATGTCTGGAAGAAAACTGGACAAACCAGGAAATATACAATTCAATAATAAAAAGACCAATAGTCCAACTGAAAAGTTGCCAAAAGATACAGAATCAAATCACTAATAAGTGAAATGCAAATGCCTTAAAGGATGCTTAACTCCATTATAAATATGAGAAACGAAGATTGAAATCATGAATTGTGGTTTTTCCCTCTTACTTTGCAAATTATTGGATTAAATAGAATGTGGTGAACTATATGCTGTCTCATTTATTCTTGGTGGAATTGTAAACTGGCTGAGCTTTTACGAAAGGCGGTTAAGAAATATACACTAATTAGAGAAAGCTCATACTTGGGCCTGAAGGGTAGTACTGTGTGGTCATCTGTACTCAGAAGTTCCAGGCCCACCCTTGGGGAGAAATCCACTTGAACTGTTGTGTCTGTTTCTTTTCAGTAGCCGTAGAAAGGAGTTGGCCTATATGGATCTTCTTTCTTTTTATCGATTAAAAACTGGTGTAGGGGATATGTAGAAAACACAGTAATTTAACTCAGAACTTTTTCAATAGCAGAGTCTTGTGAAACATAGAACCAGCCCAAATACAATATTCCGTGCTACTAAACA
Source organism: Tapirus indicus (assembly GCA_031878705.1). Taxonomy (NCBI): domain Eukaryota; kingdom Metazoa; phylum Chordata; class Mammalia; order Perissodactyla; family Tapiridae; genus Tapirus; species Tapirus indicus. Next base: position 809,228 of record CM062923.1, on the reverse strand, counting down.
TCGTGGGAGACCCGCTCAAGATGCCCAGGCCTCAGGATGGCGAGGTTTCTAGGATTCCTGCAAGGCAGTCAGTTCTCATTAGGAGCTGATTCATTTTGTCTAAAGAACTGACTTTTCAGAGCAATTAGACAAGAACAAGATTTGTTTTTTTCCCCCCACATCATATGACTCCACAAAGGCAAAATAATCTGTGGAAAATTATTTGGCAACTCTGCGTGTTAGCCCCAGGATTGGGAACGGGTGTCGACGGTGTTTCCTTCCCTGTGGCTCATTCCCTGCCTCTTGGCTGGTTGGCAGAGCTCGGAGACGAGGTCATTGTGTGCCAAGAGCTCAGGGTTCAGTATCTTGGCACACCTGCGGGCGGCCTGAGTCCCAGTCACCCCCAGGTCACCTCGCTGACCCCTGCTCAAAGCCCTTGGTCCCATTCTTCCCTTGAGGCCTCATCTCTCCAGCTGCCCAGGGAAGGAGCACAGAAGTCCCACCTTACATTTTCTCCTCTGTTCTTAACAATTCAAATCTTGAATAGCTTAATCAACCAGAGATTTGAATCACCAAGAATGTCCGCATTCTCATCCACGCTTTGCGAAAGTGTTAAATCACTCAAGAATTTCCTCTTTCAAAATTCAAATGCTTGTATTGGTAAATGAATAATTATTCTCAAAAGTGGACCCTTCTTGAAAGAAGGTCATTAAGATGGTTAAGTCCATTAAAAATAAATAGTCCATTAAAAATAAACGTGTTACTTGAAATGTCACAAGTGACCTTTGTCAAAGTATTTAAAATAGAAGGGCCAATGACTGAATTCCTCTGGAGATGCAGTCTACTGTGAACATTTAGCATTGAATAATTAAAAATATGTAAATCATGCTAATTTTCCATTTATTTATGGAAACACATACACACACAAGGGACATTAAATTGCCTACTGCTCAGTTTTAAGTATGAAATTTTATTAGACTGAATTCAAAAAATGGCTATTAACTGTTAAGTGTGATCGTATATATGACGGATTTCAAATTTAGTATCCAACATCTTTTTTCTTGTATCAAATTCTCAAAAGACACTCTTAATTTTGAAATTTGTTAATGATGTTAAAAGGCTATTACTGAGGTGGCAAAGCATCCTTTTAGGAAAAAAAATAACAAAAATATCTGTTAATTTAAACATATGCATTATGCAAAATGAGCACACTAATTTGTACTTTCAGGCAGCAGGGGAGGAAATAAAATACACAAACTGCTTAGTAAATAAATTTAAAACACCTCATAATGTCAAATAATTTAAAAGCTGGAAGATTGTCTAACCTTTCAATTAATAGACCAGGAGCTTAAGAATCAGAAAAATTAGGAAACCAGTTTAAGAAAATCACGGCTCCAGCATAACTGACCAGGTTTTAACCCTCAATAGGAAATCATGATCAGCAACATGACAGCCTGATACCTTTCTTCCCACCGTTATTCCAAGATACTAAGTCAAATCACAAAGAACTTGGAAAACAATTCAAACCTGTTTTCATGGATCAATGGCCCCTGGACAACCGTCTTCCTGGGGTCATGACTCGGCCTTGACTGTATGCCTGGTGTCCTCTCTTTTGTTTTAATTTTTTTAAAATATTTTCTTTGTTTCTTTCCCTCCTAGACCTCAGTCTGTCTACTTTTTGCTGTACATATAATCCAGTTTACTGACTGCTTTTTGCACTATATCTAATCACTTCTCAACCCATATATTAAATACTTGATTTCAGTTATTTTACTTTTCAGTTGTAGAATTTCCATTTGTTGCATTTTTTTTTTGAAAACTGTTTACATTCTGATTGCATTCTCGGTTTCATCACCTGTGTCCTTAAACAACACCTGTATTTTAATCTGCGTCTCATTGTCCTCCCTGCTGATCCCTTGGAGTCGGCTTCTGTTGTCTTTTTTTCTTTAGTCTCTTAAAAGTTTTATTTCATTTGGTCCTGTCGCTGGCTGGCCTAGTGATTTCCGACTGAAGGCTGTGTTGTGGGTTGAATTGCGTCCAGCTCACATGCTGAGGACCTACCCAGCACCTTTACTACATGGTGGCGGGAAAGTGCATTCTGCTGCAGGTGAGGGTCCCCAGGGAAGCAGCACTGAGGGGACACTAGCATGCAGGGTGTTTATTAGGGGCTCGGGGCTCTGGGATCCACACGCTGGAAGGGAGAGGGCAAGTGAGGGCGTTCCACAGGGGCTCAGAGCAGGAGCCGTCCTGAGTCCAGGGGCTCTTACACCCTGCGCTGGTCCATCACCGAGGATGACCACTCCCGGAAGGAGGCATGCGACCTCGAGTGAGTGAGACAGTTTATTCCACTGAGACCACCCAGGCAGTGCCAGCTCTGAGGGCTTCTTACTTTGCAGCATAACTTGGTCACTTTTAGTGAATGTTTTATAGGAGCACAAAAATTACTCGTTTCTTTTTGTTGGGTGTTTCAAGTATAGACACACACGAGATAATTAACTGTGTTTAGATTTCTTTGTATCTTTGCACATTTTTGCATTAGTATGCTGGATAAAAGTGACTAGTACTATTTTTAACATATTAATTTAGTAGAATGTATTCGTGTATCATTGGTAATTAAATAAACAAAGTATTTTATCTATCACATTATTTACACCCAAATTGTTGAGCTAGTTATATTTTTATACTGAAGAAAAATAATTATGAAAAATAGTAATGTTATTTTTCCATCTTAGGGAGTCATTCAATTTCATTAGTTTTACAAAGGTCATCTTTCTGAAGTCTAAAGAGTAAATGAGAAAATATAAATGAAAGAAATTTGTAAATTAGGGAAAACTCTATGCATGTTCTTTACCATTTTTGTTTTTCTGATGAAAAGAGAATTTATATATCCTGTAATTCTTATTTTTTATCTTGTAATTATTGTAATATATCTTACAATTCTTATTTGCCATGTTTACACACACACACACACACATGACCCACATTGGTTTCAAATTATGCTTTACATAAGCTGTGTGTGTGTGTGTGTGTGTATGTGTGAGGAAGACTAGCCCTGAGTCAACATCTGTTGCCAATCCTCCTCTTTTTGCTGAGGAAGATTGGCCCTGGGCTAACATCCATGCCCATCTTCCTCTACTGTATATGTGGAATGCTGCCACAGCATGGCGTGATGAGTGGTGTGTAGGTCCACGCCCGTCATCCAAACCTGTGAACCCCAGGCCACAGAAGCAGAGTGCTCGAACTTAACCACTACACCATTGGACCGGCCCCTCATATAAGAGTTTTTTGAAACAGCCACACACTCTTTTACATGTTGGGGATGTCAGCTTTCTCATCACAATGGCAGAGTTGAGTGGTTGTGAAAGAGACTGTGTGGTCCACAAAGGCTAAAATATTTACTATCTGGCCCTTTACAGAAAAGCTCTGCTGATCAACCTTGAATGGAGCATGTATGCTCTGAGCAGATCATGCAATGACTGCCAGAAACCCACTGCCCAGATTCTCAGATAGGCATGCCAAGATGAACTCTAAATGTTAATGGTGAGCAGTCCATCCATGTCAGCCTCAGTGCTCACTCTACAGCCCTCTGGAACTCTCCAGAACCTTCCAGAACTCTCCAGAACTCTGGCCTCCCTTCCGTTCAATGACACTAGAGAGTGAAGCAACATTCTTGGTTTTGTCCCTTTTCTCTGAATACTGGATAATTACAAATGAATAATTACTCCAGGACCTAAAGCCCTTTGTTTAACTCATCCTGACCCACCTCCCCACAAACCTGGATCTGTGGCTTTCACTTGACATTTTATAGTCACCTTAAATACATATGTATGTTCATAAATAATATGTTATTAAAAATGTTTTTGAACTTTAAACACATGGGATAATTCTGCATGTTTTCTTCTGTGGCTTACTTTTCACCCCTAAATGGTGTCATTGCCACTTACCCTGTTGACTAACGCATTGACAGTTCTGTTCTTCCCACAGCTGGATACATTCATTCAGTGGCATTACATCACAAGTATTATATCACAGATACTCCCAGATGTTATGAATTACAAGGTGAACCACATTTAGACATCAAACAGGACCCCTGCTAATGACATAAAACTAGTCCTGCCTCCCCGGAGTTCAGAGCCCAGCTGGGATATAGACCTAAAACACTTACAAGGTACAAGCCCACTGCAGAGACTGGGGGGTGCCAGCAGGCAGACCAGAGCCTGGACGGCTTTGTGTGGGGCCACCCTGGACAGGCATTCTCACTTGAGTGACAGATCTGAAGAAGGAAGAGCCTGAACAGGAAAGAGGGAGCTCAGACATCCCAGTCACTCTCAGAGGGCCCGCTATGCAGAAAGTCAGAGACGGTCCAGGGGAAATGTTTTAAGAAAATTGTTTTCAAATCATAGAAGCCTTGCTGGCTAGGCTATTAGTTTGGTTTTGATTCTGCTGAGAAAGGGAGTGTTTTTAAGAAAACTATGGCAACTTTTAGAGCTGAGCATTAAGAAGGTGACTGGGGCCTTCCATCAAGCCGAGTTAGGGACAAGTGGTATGGGCTGGCTGCTGCTCAGGGAGGAGTGCAGGGACCAGGCTGATGGAAGATTTGCTCGAACAGGTGAGCAGCACTTGGTCAGTGTGGGTGACTGGTGAGCTTTTCTAGAGCCAGAGGAGTGGGGAGATGCTGACAGTGCTGCCCGGGCAGAATGACCAGGCAAAGCTTCCGCTCGTGTGTCTATCAGGTCCAGGAGGAGAGTGTGAGTGTGATCTCACTTTATTTGAGTTGAGTTTGCAGTAAAATTTATATACTCAGACATGTCTAGCCAATTATCCTAAAAGCTTGAGTCTTGACCGCAGGAGACATCAGGTTGGAGATGTCAGCCGGTGACGCATCTTCAACCAGGCTCTTTGCAGTGAAGTGAGTTCTTTATTCCCCTGGCTGTGCACTTTTACAGCATTTCTTCAGATGGGATCTGGACTCTTTCTGTAAACCCTGGCATTTTGTCAGCATCTATTCCATCTGGTAAGGCTGTGGCTGCACGCCCTTGATTTAAGAAATGAATTTCTTATCGACAAACTGGATATTGTGATTTTTTAATCTTTGTTTAGAATGTGGAAAAAGTTAACCTTCATAATATGATATAAAGTAACTCACATCAACCAAAGCACTGTTTTGAGGAACTGCCACATAGAAATAAGATGTGTGAACGAGATAGGCCGACTTTGTTGGGAACGAAGATGATGAAGAAGTGAGACTGTCCTCCTGCCGAATGCTAAGCTTGACTTGAATACGGGCATGGGACTCTAATTTTTTTTAAATTTTAAATGTGTACTGTTAATACTTTTACAATGATAATAGTGAAATTTGTAACTCCATGGCTCTTGAATTTGCTCACGGTGGGAAGTACACACGCTTTTTTTCTCGTAAGTTGTTCCTGATAAACAGCAAACACCCCAGCTGTGAGGACGCGTTCGGCCAGTCCTCTGGTGGCAGCTTGGCTGGAATAAGTGCATCAGTGCCTTTTCTCAGAGACATTTGTGGAGATAGGGAGGAGAGAGCGTGTGGGTTCCGGAAGCCTGAGGCGTGGCGAGAAATGGCGCCCTCCCCTGGAGAAAGGAAATCCTGCAAGAGAGAGGATGAAACCAGCCGGGGCCCTGGATGCTGAAATCCCACGGGACCAGTGATGAACATCACGGTGCGCGCCTCCCCTGCTAATTAACTGTCTTTACATGCTTCCTTGAAAATAGGTACAATTAAATTCATGCTACAGGATCGTTGTAATAATTAAATGACCTTATACTGTGGAATCCTGTATGTATAAGTTCAGTACTATATCTGACATACAGTAGGTCCAAACGAGATTTTAGTGTAAAAACACGTACACACATAATTGATGCTAAGTTCTGATCCTAGAAAATCCACTTGATTAATTGTTTAATAAAAGCCAAATGATAAAATAAATTGATAGACAATCCAAATACTTAGAAAATACTGGTTTTAATCTACTGAAAAAATATAAATTTCTACCGAGTTCTTTTTCATTTTCTTTGTTATAGAAATGTTTAAACAATAAAAAATATCAGACATTAATATAGAATAACTGTTTATTTTGGAATGGTGTTTACGTTGATACGTAGGTATTCTTGTGTCAGGCAGTTTTAATAATCAGTCATTATCCATCTGTTGGTATTTCTGATATAGAATCTCCTTGTGCTTTATGTAATGTGACCACAGGATAATGAAACTAATTTTAGTACATGGCTAATGAACGTGAGTTGTACGTACTTGCTGTCTGTACCATTATGTACCTATGCCACTGTCTACACAGACGGAAGCACTTTTGCACAAATTATTTTTAGTGTTCCTTAAAATTTTTGTAATAGTTCCTGGAATAGGGAAAATGCACCTTTTAAAATCTTCATATAGAAGAGTACTGTATTCTTTAATATCTATTACCCTGCAGCTATAATAAGATGACAAAATTTTAATGCAATAGGTATATTATTCTTATTTTTCTTTTGAAATTCATATTGACAGTAAAACAGTGGCAAGAGATTCTAGTCTTTTCCTTAAAGTTTAACAAGCAGAGGAGCTATGGATTATAACCAAAGGATAAAAGGAGAATTTCATCTTTTAAAGAAAAAAGATCAAATTACTGCCTGGGGTGGCATTATAATGAGAACTTCCAGGAGCCCAGCGCATTTCCTGCCTCAGCTCAAATCTCCATGGGGCAACACAGAGTGACTCCCCAGCTGCTGAGCCAGCCCTGGGAGAATTGCTCCTGTGGACGAAGAGAATTCAGGGAAAAATGGCTGGATAGGACACTCATCTTCCCGATTTAATTAATGTCGGCTTATTTTGCATTCACCAGGGAGACCAGGGCCTGATAAGGACTCTGTTTCTGCCCTGGAATCGCAGGGTGGGTGGTGGTTGCTCAGAGTTGACAGAGTTGAGAGATGGTGCTGATGAGCAGGGTCACTCACTCGCCCTGTTGCTATAACGGGTGTTGACGTTGTGACTGCTCTTCTCCTTCCAGCGCAGCTGTAACGTGAGGAGCAGATAGTCTGAAGCCATCTGGATGACTAAGGCCACAGGGAGGAAACGGAAGTCCTTGAGGTTGTCCAGTGATGGACGTGAGAGGGCTGAGTCTCCCCGTCACCCGATGCGCAAGTGCGGGGACCAGACAGGACGGGTTTGTTGCGGTTTGGGCTGTCAGGTGGCCATGAGGATGTTGCACTGATGGGGGGCTGCGTTAGCCCCTTGGCCGTCTGATAGTTAGGGAATCCCCCGTGACCCACTGTTCTGAGGGCGCCATGCTGGTGGAGCATGAGCAGCACCTTCTGTGCTGAGTTCCCTGCTGCCCCAGGACTGGGGCAGGCACGAGTGAAGAGTCAGGAGCCTGCACGTGGTGGGGCGGGAGTCTGGGGGCCAGGACGTGTCTTCTAACAAGGGCTGGTGTGTCCTATTCCCTGCGTCTCCACAAAGGAGGCGCTACAGGCGCAGGTGAGGCTCTGGATCTGAGTGCACACACTGAGTTTGGGAGAGTCACTCGGCCCATTTTAGGGGTAACTTGGAAGAGGGCCCATCTCCCGTGAGGCACAGCCCTACTGTGGCTCTGGGTGCCCACAGTCCCCCCTTCGGCCCATGCATCCAGCAATCCTGAGGGAGCGAGAGGTGTCCCCGTGGATGAGGGTGCTGTGCAGAGCCCCCAGGAAGCTGCGACAGGGGCCCAGTGCAGACTCCGGGAGGTCTGGAGCCCGGCCGGCCTCAGAGCAGAGCCCGCCTGTCCCGTGAAGACCACCCTGAGCTGCTGGCTGCGGGAAATCGGTGAACCCATAGCTGTGCTGCGTGTAACCACATTCTCCAGGTCCTGGTGTTGGGCAGATGTGGCAGCAATCCACCTCATGGAGAAAATGGTCATCGGGGGCTCTGAACTGTTTCAGGGATGGGAGGTCCACGCCCCAGGCTCCCACCTCTGCTGCTCTGGTGCCTGCTCTTCCCACACCCTGTGACCGACGAATGGACAGGGAGAGCCACTCGACCTCTGTGGACACTCTGGTCAGCACCAGATGGTGTCACTAACAGAAGTAGGCTGGTTCTCGGTCATGCGGTGAAAGGAAATCTGTCCCGAGGTGGATCTGGGAGCTGGGCAGCAGTTCTTGTATATGCTGACACGCAGGGGCTTGCAGGAGGCCTGGTTCACACAGAGCAGCCTGTCTGACACCAGGGGAGCATGACTGTGGCTAAAGGAGAGGCGACATGGCGTAGCACAGCCCACCCTAGACCACCATCCTGCAGGGCCCCCCAGCGTGGCTTGGGCAATGCCAGCATGTATGACACGATGGTCTCAGACACTGGACACGGGCAGGGGACGGCCAAACAAGGAGGTCAGCTCTGGGTGCCACGCACTGTGCTCAGAGCTCAGAGGGGGCAGCTGAGGGAGGTTGGGCTCAAAGATTTGTGGGGCAGAGTTGCAGGCCTGAGGAAGCCGCACTGAGATCCCAGGAAGACAACACCAAGCCTTGAGGGCTTCCCACTGACTCCCACCAAACATATAAGAAGAGGGAACCCCATTCTAAACAAACTCTTCCAAAAAGATAAAACAGAAGGGGCCACTCCCCAACTCATTTGACTCAGCAGCATTTCCCTGACACCAAAGCCAGGAGACACATTTCCAAGAAATCTACAGGACATACTCTCTTGAATATAGACGCAAAACTCCTTATAAAATGTGAGCAAATTGAATCCAGCAATGAATAAGTGGTGTAATGCATCAATTGAACATTCACATTAGATTCATGGAATTCATCATATTAACAGGCTTATAATGACAAATCATAGGATCATCTCAACAGAGACAGAAAAAAAACATTTGACAAAATTAAACATTCATTCAAAAAAAAGACCTTTCGGCAAACAAGAAAGAGAAGGAAATTTCCTCAATCTCCTGAGGGGCCTTTACAAAGACCATGACTGATCTGACGCAGGATGATGAAGGGTGGAGATGGTGAAAGATGGAGATGGTGCAGGATGGAGATGGTGAAGGACGGAGATGGTGAAGGACGGAGATGGTGCAGGATGGAGATGGTGCAGGATGGAGATGTGAAGGATGGAGATGATGAAGGACGGAGATGATGAAGGAGGTAGCGCTCTCCCAAGATGAGGAATAAGCCCTGGTACCTGACCTCCCGCTCCTGCAGAATGTGAGAGGCCCCATCTGCACAGTGAAGCAAGGAGGGAAAAAGAGGACACCAGCCCACACATCAAATGTGACTGTCTATATAGAAAATGCCAGGGAATTGAGGAAAAATCTTCTAAAAGAAATATTGAGTTCAATAGGTTTGCAGGATAGGCAGTCAATACACAAAAATAAGTTAAATTTCTATATAATGGCAGCAAACAACTGGAAATTGAAATAAGAGCTATACCACTTACGAGAGCACCCAGATACAAAATGCTCAGGGTTACTTCTACATTTGCTCTGTCGGGTGCTCCGTGGCCACCGCTGGCCCAAGGTTGACCACATGTTTTGTACCAGCATGTCAGGGGTTGCTGTTTTACATGAAGCAGAGTTGACCTCAACCCCACTTGAGGGGAGGTCTCTGCTTATGAATTCACAGTAGAAAAATTCGTTTCCCCACCTATGCACAGTCAACTTCTTTGATGTCTCCTTTCCACCAGGTGGATTGTTATTTTAATCTGCACCATCACTGAGAAACCTCTAGAATCTGGCTGTATGTGTGCTGCTGTTTCCAGTTCCTCCTGTGGGGGTGCAAGGCCTTGATTTCTCAGATGGGCGGCCACCAAAATCCTACCCTCTCTGTTCCTGAAACCAGCAACACCTTCATGTTACAAGTCGAGAGAGTTTTCTTTAGGTATTCCTGTGTTTTCGGTGACTTTTGGATAACTACTCTTTGTAGATCTTAATATTCCCCCAAATCTTTGTTGTTATTTGTAGGTATATAAAACACACATTTACACGTCATTACATAACTGTTTGGAGACATTTGGTGTTTATTTAAGATAAATATATTAGTTTAGAATTAAAAAATAAAAATAATAAAACAATTTAAAACCTGGACACAGTTCTCAGTTTGAGGGTGAAAAGATCCATGGCAAATGGTAAAATAAAATAAATTCATGGATTTCTTTACTGCATTCTCTATGTTGGATTTAGTAAGTTACTTGGAGGAAAAGAAAGTTTAATTCCTTGACATTTCAAGAACTAAAAATATGGGAAACTTTGTCATCCTGAAAATGACTTATTTTAAGTGCTTTTATAAGCACCTCCACATTTAATAATTAAGTAAGAAAGGCTACCTGAAATTAAAATGTATTTTTGCCTCTTATTGAGATGATAATGCTGCTGTGTGTATTTCCACGGAAGATAAAGAAACCGTGGCACCTTATTAAAGTTAAGGTGCTGATTTAGAAACTGTTAATTAAAGCTTACTAGGTGTTAGAATGATTGTCTCTTTCACAGACTTTTTAAAATCCACTATGCCATTTCTGAATAATGAAAGGGTTTTAAAGCTAGTGAGTAATCAGACATTGTGAAATCGGGAGTGAGCACAAGAGAAAAAAAATTTTGGTGTGATTCATGCTAAACATTCATTTCAGATCATTCAGATTCCTAAGACATATGCATTTGCTGTCAGAATTTTCAGGAACAACAACAAAAAGAGATTTTCACTTCCTCCACACACACTGGACTTTCCCAAGTACAGTGAAGGTAATAGAATTCATTATCTATCACTTAGCTAATGAAGGCAAAATGCCTTCTTTTGAGAAGAAAATGCCTCCTACTGGCTGTGGAACATCAGTTCACTCCCTGGAAATTTTGTAAGTTCAGTCTCCTTTTTCTCTCAGTGTAAAGCAACAATAGGGTGATTTGACTTTATTCTATACTGGGGAATCAGAAGGGGGAATGTGACTGGCTAGAGGCTGTAATGGAGTATAAGGTTTAATCGGTGCTCACAGCTGCACATTCCTAAATATCTCTGAGATAGGTTACTTTTTAAATTTTTACTAGACTGACTTACCCACAAGGCATCTCTTTCCTCTGGACTTACTAATGAAACCTCCTCAGGAGACTGCCATGCCCTATCATTTCCGCAGTGTGAACAGCCACCTTTCTGAAGCACAAACTGTCTGCGCCCCTCCCCAGATCCCCAGCATCTCTTTAGCCAGCGGGGGCAATGCGCTCTGTGGTGGGGGGCGGGTGGGGCTCCGGGTCACTTCTCTGGGTGCCCTGTGCACCCCACAACAATAAGCGCCTGCTGGTGCCGCTGACCTTCGTCACCTGAGCTCTTGTCCTCCTGCAGTAAGTAGCTACTGAGCCCCCAATCAGCTTTATTGAACACTGATTCAGGTATTGGGGACACAGAGGGCACCAGACCCATGAAGACCCCCTCGTTTACATTCGGGTGCATTATGTGAGCGAAGCATAACCCGATTTCATCCAGTGACAAGTGCCACCTACAAATTGGTTCATCTGTGACCAAAACTATGCTGAGTGCCTCAATTTTTCAAATTAGAAAAGATAGCGTTTTTATGCTTAACTTGATTGTGGCAAAATATTTAGAACATTTTTGACTTAAACCCTTAAAATGTGCACCTTCGGCCGGCTATTGAACAAGAAAAATTTCAGCCAGTAAATAAAATAAAAATTACACATATATATGTTTTAAAAATTGAAAATGAGAGAACGGGTGTTTAGATTGAAACTAATTCGTGCATTTGGGTTCAGATTTCCCCAGGCGAGAGTTAAAACTCAAGGTGCTGGATGGATTCATTCAGTGCTCCCTCTGTGGGTTGCACGTGGAAAATTAGTGAGATAATAGGATTTAAAAGGGAGTGGACGCAAATGTGGGTGATAGAGAGAACTGTAAAACGTGTGCTTCCTTGTCATTTCCTGCAATTTTGCTAGTTTCATAGGGACGCTGATTAAACGTGGACCACTTGTATTTTTTTTTTGAAAAAAAAAGTTAGAAGTTCAATCTAATACAAAAATTTGTATCTGAACCAAAGTTTAAGGAACTAGGAAATTCATACTTACATTTGTGGCTGCTACATTGCTTGACCATATAACTGACTGGAGCATCTCCAACACAGCAGGACCCAGCCTGTTCTTGTGGGATCATCACAGAAATGCGCCTGACCTTGCTTCATGCTGAATCTTCCTCAACCACTGAGGGAAGCCAGGGGAAATTCTGAGAAATGCTCATAAGCAATATAACTAAATTGAATTCGTTAGTAAAAACAGAATAAATCATCAATCTATTGGACATTGAACTGATGTTTAATATTATTTTTCCAGTAATTCCAAGAAAATATAAAAACCAGTCTTATCTAGGAAAACGTACATATTTTTAACAGTTGTTGACCTGGAGTTGGTGTAGATCCTCTCCACTATGAAAGATTTAATTGAATTTTCGTTTCTTGATCCCCGCTGAGAGACTTTTGCCCTTGAATTAGGCTATTTTAAACTACTCAAGTTAATGACACAAAAAAGTTTATCTTCCTTCTGTCAGCTCTTTGATTTTGTGTCTGTGCTTCTATTTTCTTTTATTTGTTTCTGGGTTTTTTGCCAAGCAGATTGTATTTGGTTTGCACTTATTTTCTCGATGATTGAAATTCTGCTTAAATTTGCTTAAATGATATTTCATTCATTATCAAATCAAAGAATAAAATAGGATCATATATTTCCCTTGTGTGTAAAACAAAGCATTTCACACTATTTTTCTCCCTCTGCCATGACCCGTCTCCCAGCATTTTGTTGATATAATTGGAGGTTTGAATGCCGATATTTGTTACAAAATAATTTTAGATGACATATCTTCTATGGCATGAAATATTTGTGACATTTTCTTTCAACTTAATTATATTTAGTCTAATATTTTAAATTTAACTCAATTTCTAACTTAGAGCCCATTGTCTTTCCTTTTATAACGTGAATATTAATGTGTTCTTACATGATCTTCAACTCCTGTGCTCTAGAATATATCTTAAAGCATTTTTCCTGAAATAACCAAGTAGATTTAGCATAATTTTGAGAACTTCCCCAAACTGAGAGTCTTTCTATTATATTTCCAAAGGAATGAGGCTAAAGACTTGCTAATAAATGTCTCGAACTTTAGTCTGCAGAAGAATTATTTGAGGAGGTCGGTGCAAGTGCGGGTCTGGGCTTTGCTGTAAGAATCTTGTGGGCTTGATGTGCTGGGTGGGAAGGTTGACAGGTTTGGAAAATAATCCCAGCATTTTAATGCAAAGTGTCTCTTCCTTAGAAAATGTGCCTTCAGTAATCTCTTCATAGCCAGACCAAAGTCTTTAAAATTTTATCCATACGATTGTCTCTACAGGAATCCCCATCTCTTCTGGTACAGCAGAATCTGGAGTCTGAATCCTGATGCCACGATTTACCAGCCATGACAACCTAGGGAAATTACCATAACTTGCCAAACCTGAAGAGTAAGAAGAGGAATACCTACCGAATAAGGCTGTTATGGAATGCAAAGAAGATAATCTACTTAATGAGCTCAGCTGTTTTTCTGGCTTGTAGTAGCTATTCACTGGATTGCAGTGGTTATGATGAGCTTTGTTATTATGGAGTCAAAAGGACTGATTAAGCAATTGCATGTGAAAGAGCAAGATGATGAAGTAGGAGTCCGAGGCAGGAGTGGCATGAAGAGGCACACTTGAGGAGGAATACGTTTTGAGATAAAGATACTTGGCATTCTTCCATTTTCCTTTTTGCTGCTAAAATCGCTCATTAATCCATCACTCCTTCCTCCTTCAACTTTGATGAGGCTTAAAACTGCTTCTTAGCATGTTCCCATCCACTGGAGCTGGCATCGGCACAGAAATCCGTTTGGCTGGTCGTTGGGTTTTGCTTTCTTTATGCTAAATTTGAGTATCTGAAAAGTGTTTCAGTGGTGGTGCCTACTACGAAACTAGACATGCAGTCACCTATTTCAATTTAAATATATTTGTGCTTACATAGTCACCCACTGAGAAATAGGAGCACAGTAAATCCCTCATAATATGTATTCAAAAATAATTGTTCAGCAAGTGAAAAAAACAAGTTTTTTTTTTTTGTACTGAGCAAACTACTTTCTTTAGAACATCTTTTATCTACTTTGCAATATAATGTTATCCACCCTGCTTTCTCTTCCCTGTTTAATTTCATGATGACAGGTAACACTTCCCTTTGTATATTTCCGTTAAACCCTCTCCTGATACTGGAAGAGGATCCTTCTTGTGCTTCTGCCCCTCTCTCAGGCTTCCATTTCAGAGGATAATCAAGATCTAGTACAGATTTAACTAATCAATCCCTTTTCTTTTTAGAATGGTGATACACAAAAAATGAAATTTTAGGGTATGTCACTCCTGAAATATTAGTTCTCGTTTTCAAAATATTTTCCACCACAAAGGTTAATGAAGTAAAAATCACACAAATTAGCTGCTGAGAACTGCTGGGCAGCTGCCTGGAAATTGAGATGATGCCAGACCCCAGCCCCGTTGTGTTCAGGGCACATCCTGTGTTTCTTGGATCCAGCCTTTGGAGCCCGCACACTCCTCTTTCTCTGAAAGTCTCCACTGGGTCTTCTCAACATCTGTTTCTTCTCTCTCCTACTTTGCTTCTTAGTTCATTAGCTGATAAGGGTCACAGCTGCTCTTCAGGAAATGTGTGGACAATCTGCGCTCTGGGTTCATTGAACTGCTTTTCTCTCCTGCGGGTGGCTGGGTTGCAGCCTTGGGTAAGATCAGCAGAGTCCTTGACTTCACTGTTTTTCACTAGTTCCTCTTCAAACGACTTTCCCTGCTATTCTCCACACATTCTGTAGAGACATCTTCTCACACTAACTTTCGAAACCTCACCCTCCGTCTCAGACACTCTCTCAATGTTCATGCATAACCTTGTTTTTCAATCAAACTTCCCAACTATTCCAGAAATATAAATTAGTGTTGACTTACCATTAAATTAAATAGTTAAACAGCAGGCCCACAATTTTCATGGATAATGTTTTTAGCAACAGACTATTAAATAGTCAATCAGATTAATTCAGTTGAAAGACAAATGTTATGCACCTACTAATAGATGAGGCATATAAATATGACAACATTGGAAGGTGTTCAAAGTCTGAGAATCAGATATTTTAAAGAGCATGGCTGCTGGCTTGCTAGCAGTCAGGGCCTCCAGGAAGGTCACCTCTGACTTACAGGTCACAAAAGGGATTTTTCTAGCTCACCCAGAGTTGAAGCGTCTGTGGTAGACTGACTTGTATGGATGAAAACGTGCACTTGCTGACGAGTCAGCCATCAGTTGCCAGCTGTACTGAGGAGTTACACAGCATTGTGGGGGTGCTCTACTCAGGGGACCCCCTCTGGGACCCTGACTGTGTGTGTCGTGAATCACTGCTCTAGGCTTTCATCAAACATTCACAGAGGAGCTGCACTGCCTCGGGGGCTGAGCTGGACTCTGTTAGTGGGTGTATTTAGTGAACAAGACAGAGGAGCTGCCCTGAATGAGTCCAGTAGGAGAGAGGAAAGGAAAAGGAAGGTATCCACCGATGTCCTGGGGCAACGCCTTGGGAGGAAGTTTGGTCCATTCCCCAGGATCAGGAAAGTCCTGGAGGTTGGTGTGCGATGGAATCGAAGCTGAGGGCCTGAGGGGACTGAAACAGGCGGGAATTGGAGGGAAGGTGGGTGATGGGCACGTCTGAGGCCTGAAGGTTGATGGTGAAGGGGCTGTGAGCTAAGGGGCCACAGACAACATTTACTTTGTTTTGATCCCTTCCAAGGACAGTGAAGGTGTGAAGGAGGGGGAGTGACAGGCTCAAATCCACTTAGCAGATCAAATCTTCATTGTAAGTTTGTGTGTGAGGTTCCTAGTTTGAACAAAAGAAATACTCTCAAGAGGTAAACTGTGATAGCCTATTCTGTTTCCCTGCCCCGCTTAGAGAGAACTGTGCATAAAGAGTCAGGGTAGATTGTCTAAATCAGAGCATTCATTCCTGTGGACTCTCTCCCCCTCTCAACACTCACCCTCTATATACATCTGGAATAATCAGTATATCAGATCTTAATGAAAAATACCAGATAAAACAACACTATTTTAATCAGAATATAATAAAAAACAATAAAATTGATAAATAAAAATAATTGAAATTACACAAATAAAAATTACGTATACAATTTATTTAAAGTAACCTCAGGAGTCAGTTCAGAGCTATGAATGATAGTCACAAAAGGAAACAAATGTCACTAGAGCTGAAATTCAAATCCAATATCTCCAGAGCTGAAGCCTGTGCTTCTCTTGACCTCACCTGACTGTCTCATGACTCGAATTTCCTCCACCAAAGACACACCGCTTTGTATCTTCAAGGCCGTTTCCATCCATCAGTCCATCTATCTATCTACCACCTCTCTATCTATCATCTATCATTTCTATCTCTATTTTCATGTCAATTATCTATTTTTATCTATTATATATCTATCATTTATCTCTCTATCTATCTGCCTATCATCTATCTATCTATTACCTATTGTCTCTCTATCATAGACTTATTCTCTCCCCCCAGAATGTGAACAGAGAGTGTTCTATTCCTTTTGTTTTCTGGTGCATAAAGAGTACCAGAAAGGATCGGGGTAGACTCTCAATAAATAATTTTGGAATGATGACATAAATGACTATTTTTTTCTGCTGGAGTTTGACAAGACAATATAGTTAATAGAGAGGTACTGTAGGAGATGAAGTAGAAATAGATTTTTTTTTTTTTTTTTTTTTTTTTTTTTTGGTGAGGAAGACCAGCCCTGAGCTAACATCCGTTGCTAATCCTCCTCTTTTTGCCGAGGAAGACTGGCCCTGGGCTAACATCGTGCCCATCTTCCTCTACTTTATATGGGACGCTGCCACGGCGTGGCTGACAGGCAGTGCGTCGGCGGGCGCCCGGGATCAGAACCCGCGAACCCTGGGCTGCCAAGCGCGGACGAAACCGCTGCGCCACCGGGCCGGCCCCAGAAATAGATTTTTGAGTCTTTTCATGGAAAGCCTGTTTCAATCTCCTCCTCTTCACCCTGTTGGTGAGGGAGGGAGTCTCACCCCAGCGTTATGGGGATGGTTGAGCACAGGATACCGGCACTGGTCAGCTGAGATGGACAGTAGTTTATTCGTCACATGCACTCACACCCAGGGGAGGGGGACGCTGCAGGGCCACTCGGGGTGCACTCGGGAACAGAGTGAACCAGTAGGGCTGTGGGAGGCTGGCTTCCTGGTAACCAGAGGCGGGCTGCCCCGGCTTCCACAGGGGGATGAGGTTGGCTTGTTTGAATGATTCTGGAGACGGGCAGGGGACTAAAGCCACTACTCAGGGAGCAGCAGGCAGTGCGCCTGGTCCCCGTGATAAGGGGGCCGTTTGTCTAGGGCCTCACCAGGGGTGCAGAGTGGGGAGGGAACTTGTGGTGAGGCCACCTGACACCTCCCAGTTTCCCCAGATGCCAGGGCTCGCATAATATTGAACCTTAATTTTGAGTCTTATACTACAGAGTCAAATGCCCAAAGCAATAGAAATTAGTTTGTGTGGTTGTCATCCTAAGATTTGCTTCTAGACCCACAAGTTCTGCCTATCTGGTGTTTATGGAGCCTTTCTGATCAAGGCTGGAGCTCTAGAAACTTGGGGTGGGGAGGACCACTTGTTATTTTACAAGGGGTGCTCAGAAAAGGCCTCGTGCATGCTATTGCCCCATGCTATTGGGGTAGGAACCTGAATCGGGGGGTCCCTGCATCTATTTGGGGGAAGAGGGACTAGGAAGAAGGAAAGGCAAGTGAAGAGGCCCCGAGAAGGACGTGTGCCTGTAGTGTTTGAGGAGCAGACAGACTGTGGGGCTGGCACAGTGACAAGAGGAAGGAGAGCAGGAGGTCATGGGGCTGAGGAGCCTACGTCGCCAGGGAAGCCACGGGCTGGGGAAGCAAAAGGGGACGATATTTTATAAATATTCACTTTCATTTTCCTTACTTTACTTACCCATAAAAAACTCTCTTTCCTATTTCTTTGCCTTTGAAGAGTCCCTTTTTCCTTCAAAGCCAAGCTAAAACATCAAATCACCACAAATCTCCCTTGCAATCAAATTTAAGCATTCAGATGACAAAAATACAACTTATAATATCTAGAACACCTGGTGTTCCCGCTGTCTAGTGGCACCTCGTTCATCTTGGTGTGCTAGTTGAGTACACAACTTCCCGCCCTAACGGTCTGGAGGAAACAAGTCCACTGGACGATGATGACGACAATCATATCGATGATGGTGCAAAAGTTATGATAAGTAAACAGCATAATGAAAATTATCAATCGTTGTAAGTGTTCAGTTGAAAAGTTCTCATCTCAATCTCTACCACATAAAATATTCACTCTTAGTAATTCATACTAACACAAGTAATCCTACCAATAGCAGCAGTTTCTCCCTCCTCCTCCTCTGGCTGACACTGTCCAGTGGCAGGGTTCTTTCTTATCATAGCTGTAACTCCTGTAACACCCACCCCATCCTCTCCTTCCCAAACACCAATTGCCTGTCGACAAGGTCTGCGGGAGTCTGAACCAGCAAGTCATCTGAAAGTCCTTGGGCATGGACTCACCATTTCATTTAAATATGAATTCCTGTGGTGTGGCAAATTACAACCTGGCTTATTATCACAGCACTGCAATAATCAGAAGGCAGCTGGGAAGAAGTCCATAAAGTTTGTAGCATTAGGTGAATTCAAAATGTTCCTGATAGAAATGTGAATTTCTGCATTTACTATCTATCAGACCCTGAGGTACCATTAAAAAAAAATGAAAAACAGAAGGCACAGCATGATCCCTCAGTCCTAATGATCAAAAGGACTTAGCCTTATAAGCGTAATTTAATTCCTGCCCAATTGTAACCTAAATAATCAGCCATAGTACAATTTTGAATTTTGTGTTATGGACTCATAATTCAGAAATATCCATCACAGTTGACTCTAATTTAAAAAAGAACTCTATTTAAGCCTGAAATATATGAGGCTAAAAATACATTGCTCTTTTACCCCAGACCCATCTGGATTGCAGAGCGTGGGAGAGCGGCACCAGAGAAGTGAAGCACCTGGAGGCCCTCCGCGTGTGGCCATCAGGCAACTACCCGTCCCTGTCCTCCTACAGGCAGCTTTCCTGTCCCGGAGAAGGATGTGGTCTTGCTGGGAGGAAAGACCTGCCACACTCCTTGCCCCTCTCTCTATCCATGGAGGCCACGAGGGCCGCACGCTTGGTGTCCTGTGATCTGCATTCCGGGCTGGGTGACACAGGGAGGGAGGAGACGTGCATGGCAGGATCTGCAGCTTCCTCACTGGACGGTTCCTGCCGAGAACCCGCTGACAGGTGTCTGCTCCTGCCTCTCAGCCTTCAACCCTTTTTTCCATTCCTTCTAGGCCAAATCTGCTTCCTTATCTTCCGTTGATTCTATAAGCCCTCAATAAACCATATTTTATTTAAGTAATTGAAGTAATCAGTTACTTAAAATACCTGGAGTCAATTTAATCAACGTCGCTAAGCTCTGTTGCAACAAGACACACACACATCTAGATCATGGACCTTATGAACCTTCGATCTGTTTGGCGTGGAGTAAATCCTTGCCATTCTGAGTCACACATGGTCATGTTCTTCACAGGTCATTTATGGGCGGTGCTCTGGGACAACAACCTGGAGATGTGGGGCATCCCTGCAGTGCTCCACTCTCCTCATTCCTGCTGCATCTTCTCTCTTCCCTTTGGACCTCCGACCTCTGCAAAACTCTCCAATCTAAAGAGATATCAGCAAGAATATCCAGGCAAACCCTAAAAGGGTGGGGGAGAGGCAATGGAAACAGGGTTTTATAAATTGGAAACAATTTTAATTAGAAACAAATTTGGGTATGTGTATTCATTTTGGGGAAAAGTTCTGGAAGTCTCTACCCTAAAATGTAAACCATGATTATATCTGGCTGTCATAATTCAATAACACTGTTGTTCTTTTCACTTAATATATTTAATACCTTTTTTTCTACAAGGGATAGGTATTTTATCTGTAAATTGATTCAATAAAATGTGTTAAAGTGTATTATTAAAATTCTGCCTTTAACACTACTTTACAAGGGATTTTTGTGCCCTGAACTCGTGGTGCATTGCTGTTGCCTGTCACCTGCTCTCAGGAGCTGTGTCTCTAGCCATTACATTAAAGTATCATGAAACGTTGAGGAAATACGCTTCCACTTATTGAAATCCAAGAACCAGTGAGTGAAGTTCCAGTCCACCTGATGCCAAAGTTAAAAGAGGCTTTGGTTTAATGAATATAGTTTGTATGAGGCTGAGAAATGGTTTATCGGCAGATCGCATGCCAAACTGAAATATACTTTATTGGGAAAAGCATTAGTGGATTGGGTACAACTCCATTTGTCACATCATGGTTGAATTCAACCCGTGGGTTGGCTAAGGACAAGAGAGTTCAGCAAAAGTCCACGAAAGCTTTCTGTGGAAATCAATTCGCTATTGGAATCTACAGTAATTATTTACGATGTACAGTTTATTATTTGTAAACTCTGTACTACACACACTGTACATTAAACACACACACATACACACATGCACGTAACTGGTTCTCAACAAAACTGAAAATATATTTGAAACATTTGACAGCAAACCACTGCCCTGACTCCCAAGGGGACTGTTGAGTGAAGAAGAAAACCGAGAAGAGCTCCCATGTCGTGGGGAGTGGGCGGGCTGCCGACCCCTCAGGCTGGAGACCCTGTGGCCCTGGCTTGGGTGTGTGCAGAAGCAGAGCATTTCAGGTTGTGAATAGACTAGAGTTTTCTTCCGGTTAAATTAAAGATGGTCTAACATTTCGCAGTAGTTACCGAGCTAATGTTGCAAGAACAGTGTCCAAAAGATTTGGGAAACTAATAAAAAAGCTGACTACCTCAAATCTCTGAATAGGATCCCTATTGGTGTTTTCATTTCCTCCCCTTAAAAATAGGCATATGAAATTTAGAACTTTTGATTATAACAATCTTCTTCACTCCCTACCTGGCCACGTTCCAACCATCCTAACTCAGGCTCATTAATTCTTATTTTGGGATCTATCTTACCTTTTTAAACCAAGAACAATCTTTCTCCAAATCACAAAAAATAAAAAATCTCCAGCCACGTCCCTCACAGGCCGTTCATGGCTGCTTTTACCTTGTGGATTCAGGATCCTTGACTTTGTTTTTTTCTCTCTGTAGTTTAGACTCAGTCTGGTTCCTACTCAAAAACCCTGCCAGCCCATCGATGGATCCACCACAGTTGGGGGGCTGCCCGTTCTCATGGTGGTGGCTCTCATAGACTTCCTAAGTGCCCCCCACACACTGCCTGGTGTCCCTTGAGAGCAAGGAGGGCCGCGTGTCCAGAGGAAGGCCCTTCACCTCCCTGAGCCTTGGTTCCTCCCCTGCGGAAAGACAATGCTAACAGCGCTAGCACCCCGGCTCTCGTTACACTTTGTCAGAGAGTATTTCCGAGATAACCTCTGGGTCGGATAAGCAGCAGGCACTCGCTGCCATTGGGCTCATGTGAGACCCTTGGCTAATAAAATGTGTGTCTTATTTTCTATGTAAAGGCTCCTCTTTCCTTTCAGTTCCTGGTGAAGTCACCATTCATCTCTCCTTCCATTTCCAAGCCAGCCCAGCTCTTGTGCTAATGTCTGACCTGGTCTGTCCCTCCCTGGGATCCGTCCGGACTGTCACCTACCCACCCCACAAGGATTGGGGGTCCCACGTCAGTCATTAGTGCCAAGCTTCGGATCAATGCCAGTTAGACCACGCAGCCTGGGATCCTCTCTCCTCACCTTCCTGCCTAACACACAGCAACCTGCCATCTCCTGTTCTTCTAAGTGAACCTTCCGGGGTGATCCCTGTGGTGACCCCAGGTCGGGGTGAATGATGATGGTTGACCTGAGGGAAAACAGGTGTGAATTCAAGCTTCCCACAGCCCATGTCACAGCCTGGGTTATTTTTCATTTTTCAGACCTCTGGTTTCATAATCTACAGTCTCTTGTCATACAGTAACATCCTGCATTGTCATTGTATAGAAGAAGCATATGATTTATATTCAAACAGCACGTAATTGAGTCAAATCTGAAGCAGCAAGAACCAGCCCCTGCCACCTGCTTCTCCTTCGCAACCTGGTCTTGACTATTTCCATCCACTCAATTAACAGTTTACTTTGCCAGAAGAGGAGAGACCTCGTCTTCCTCGGCAAAGATCTTAGACTATATGAGAATTTGGAGCCAGTGTTAGGGGTCTAAGTCCCATCTCTGTCAGATGTGGAGGCTGTGGGGATTCAGCACAGCTCTCAGCGCTGCAGCCTCCCGCTGGCGGGCGGTTATGGCCTTTACGGTTCTATAGGTGAGGGCCCGGCGCGCAGAATGGGCAGGCAACTTGCTCCAGGTCAGTCAGCGTGGATTGGAACCTGGGCGGATGGCTCCAGAGTTTTCCCCTCAATTGCTGTACCTTCCTTAATCTGAGTTTCTTCCTTCACGGGTGGAGGACCAAGAGGGCAACTACCTCTGAGGTAGGACTTCTGAAAGAAATAATGCAGAAGGCAGCATCACAGCTGTAGTGAAAATGTTTCCATGTTACCACATGGATAGGTCTTCCTGAGCAAAGAAATCTGAAACCGGGGTTAAAGGACAAACCCTGGAAGTTAGAAGGTGGTTAGATGGTGGGAGACTGTCCAGAGAAATCTACTTCCTGGAGGTGCGTTTACCCTTCCACGGAGGACAAAATCCTCAGTCCTAAACTTGGAGGTGCTTGACTAATATCCCCCGGGGACGCTGGTTTACGCTCCAAAGCGTGAGAACCCAGGGACCTTCAGCATCTCTTCCCCCGGAGAACGTGTTTACTTGGGGAGATTGAGTCTCTCTCCCTTCCGAGGAGGGAGGGGCAGTGCGTTGTGAACCATGATGTCCACATTGCCTGAGTTCCTCTCCTACATGCAGAAGCCAGTTTGTGCAGTGTGACACCTGTCTCTTATTACATCATGCCAGAGGGGGGAAAGTTTGGGGTGAAGGGGGACAATGTGGCCATTGCTGTGAGTAATAATAACACTGATCTCTGCTCCAGAAACCTCACATTTGCATTACGGATAAATAAATATGGATATCAAAAACTTGTCACTGACCCTATAGGAGGAATAAATTGGATGTGAGGAATAAATGAAAGAATCTATAAAAATCATGAATGGTCCATGGCAGAAAGCAAAGCTGAATAAACGTTGGTGAGTATTATCATTATTATTTTGGCATGAAAAAGCAATGGTTCTTCCACAGTCTCAATCAGGAAGTGGTTTATCTTCTCTCATTGCAGTAGGTCTTGGGTCCTAAGAAGTCTAAGGTCCTGGGAGTTGGCTAATGCACTCAGTCAGACTGCATTTCCCATCCCTCCTTGTAGGTAAATGTGGCCATATACCTGTGTTCATGCTCCTGGGAGGAGAGGAACTCTGATGGATTCTGCTCCCAGAACTGGCCTGAAAGGGTCTTCTTGCTGTTTTCCCATCAGTTATTCTGGTGTAGAGGATGAAGCAGAAGATTTGAAGTCCTAGGGGGCAGCAGTTCCAAGATGGACTGAGCCTGGACCCCTGAGTGATCACATGGAAAGACCCCCATCCCACCCCAACCAAACTCTTGAAACAGATTCTTGAGACTTTGCTTGAAAAAGAAACAGAGTTCTATTGTGTTGATCCAGATGTAGTAGTTACAAGAGCAAATATTATTTCTGTAACATGTTCATCTTTCTTCCAAGGTCCCACAGCCCACCTTCCTTACACCTCTCCTCTCTGCTAGCCAGTCAACAGCGCAGTAGCAATCTGAGGAAAATGTAACCTAAGTATAGAATCTCGATGGTGGTGTGAGGAAGCTGGATATCATGAGGGGGCAAGAGCAGGGTCTTGGGTTCTCCTTCAAGAACTGTCGCTTATGCACACTGGGCCCCAAATAGCATTTATGATACAATTTTTATAATAGATTAGTAATGAATGTAAACCTGCCTAGACCACCGTAGGTGTGCCACACATGCTTGGTCATTATTTATACTGGATTTTGTCTCCCTGGTCATTGCCGTCACCATCACCATCGTCATCATCATATGAAAGCATTCTGAGCACTCAGTTTATGCCAGGCGCTCTACTAAGGCTTGATAGGATATATCTCAGTCATTTATATAAAATCTTTTAGTGGAGTGCTTTCATCATGCTCACCGTTCAGCTGATGGGTTATAAAATTGAAGTAACGCGACCAAAATCACTTGCCTAACTTGGCAGAAAGCAAGTCTGCAAACTGAGGTCAGCCGGGTGGTGAGAATCTACAATCTCAGTTTTACACTAAGATACTTCTTAGGGTGCTTTTTGTTGTCTTGAAACTAATTAATGACGAAAATAGGTCCATTTAAAATAATGCGGGAGATGTGCTCTGGGCAGTCAGCACTATTTCTAGACATCATCACCCATAAGTTATTCTTCTTCCTCTGTTTCTTCAGGCAATTGGAGACAACAATTCCTGCCCTAAAGTCTTCATTGGAATATTGTGAGAAACCAGATAAAATGGCATATGTGAAAGTGTGCAGAGGACGACAAACATGAGGCAGTGTGAGCAATCTCACGTTGCACTTACCGCCTGAATGCAGGGCCTACATTAGAAGCGCGTGCTGGGCCACACCGACTGGCCCTGAGACGGTGAGGAGGAGCCAGCAGCGGAATTTAAAGTTTCCCACTCGTACCTCTCCCTTTGCTTGTCAGAGGTGGAGAATCATGTGCACACTAATATTTTCTTTTTGAAAATCATTGTGTTCAGTTTGAACACGTTATTTGTGTTTGCTCACTGAATTCTGGGGGTCCTGGTTACAGCTTTTGGGTGTGGACAGAAGATACGAGCTAAGATCGAGGTGTCATTTCAACTATGGCTGTGCCAAGGAAGGGCGTTTTCTAAGGTTATGCTATTACTTGGAGAGATTCTGCAAAAAATCATTCTGAAATGGTTAAGGACTACACACCTCCTGATTATATTTCCTTAGTTATTTTAAGAACATGGTTTTAAAAATACCTTTCCGTATACTCATATACCATCTGCAGACACTGAGCCACTTTGACAGCTCTTCCAAACGATAAGGTGATCCACCAGGCACCTGCCCTGCGTGGAGCCAGAAGAGATGTGTCTGTAATTCTGATGCAGAAGCTGTGAACTTGTGCAGTTAAAGCAGTGGGCAGCTTGAGGGAGCCTGGTCCCCCGTGAAAACAAAGGGGTTGTGTTTGTCAAATGCCTGGACTAGACTCTGATGGGACTTTTACAGTTGTTAGCTGATTCTCCCCTCACAACAGTCCTGTGGGAGAGGTGTGGTTTTCTCTATTCTGAATACAGCAAAACTTAGATGAGAAATATTAATTTGCAAAGCCTTTGATTTGGTGAATGAAATTGGCTGTTGGTGAACCTGCATTTACATTCTTTCTACAAGATGAAATGCTGTATATATATATATATATATATATATATATATATATATATATATACACACACACACATATATATATACACACACACACACACACACAAAATAGAAGAAGATTTGTATTTAGTTAGCCAAAATACTGACCTTCAGAAATAAAAACATCTGGTTTCCAGATAGCTAGATTTTTCCTTAAAAATATAAATCAATCGAGTAACCAAAGATCCTGAGAATAGAGCAGGAATGTTAACCGAAAGAGAAGAAATACAACTCAAAATGAGAACACTCCACTTGCTGGGACTAACTAGGATTCCCTTTAGCAAATGATTAACACCCGTTCAGGGGGCGGATAGGGTAAGGTATGGTGGAGAAACAGGCTGCCGGCTTCATTAGTAACCGAAGAACTCAGTTTACTGGGGTCACCCCGTCCTATAGAATTGGAAATATTTCAACATACATTAAAACTTTCGCTGAGGTTGTCCATCTGATAAAAGTTTGGACTTCTTTCATGATTTTCCACATCTCTGTTATGGACAAAGAGGTAACGTGGAGAGAAGAGGTATTCTATTTTACTACCAAATAGGTAAACCAATTGTTACAGGTTGAATTGTGTCCTCCGGAAAGATGTTGCATTCTTAACCTCCAATACTTGTAAATATGGCTTTATTTAGACACAGGGTCTTTGCAGATATAATTAGTTGAGAGAAGGTTCTGAGGGGGCCCTAATCCAACATGACTACGTCCTTATAAAAAGGGTAAACTTGCACAGGAGAGAGAGACAGGGAGAGAATCCCATGTGAAGATTAGACTTATGCTGCCACAAGCCAAAGAACACCGAAGACTGCTGGTCAACCACCAGAAGCTGGGAGATAAGCAGAGAGCAGATTCTTCCTTGAAGACGCGGAAGGAGCCAACCCTGATGACAGCCTGATCTTGAACTTCCAGCCCCCAGGACTGAGAGAGAATAAATTTCTGTTGCTACAACACCCAGTTTGTGGTACTTTGTTAGGGAAGCCCTAGTAAACTAATTACACCAACCAAAACAATTTATTGAATATCATCAACACGGTCAGGAACCTACACAATTTTAGGATGGAGCAGTCTTCTAGAGAACTGTTGACCCAAACTACCTAGGTATCAGAATGAGGAGGTTCAGTAGGTCTGGAGTATCTTAATTTTGATCTGACTCTACAGGTCATCTCGATATAGAAACAGGTTTATGGGCACTGATCTCTGTCTTCTAAAAAGCAAAGTTAGGTGGATTCTTAGCTTTTCCTGGAATATCCCCGCTCTTAGGAAACTGCCTATCTTACAAAACCACTTATGCAATTTTAAATTACTTGTGTAAAAGCTCTTTATACTAATACTATATTGTGACTTTATCTCATTTAAAAAAAAAGCTGAAGAGAAAAATGCTCCCAATTTCTCCAGTTGTTACAGGACCTGCTCGTCTTCATAACTGGTTTCCTTTACCTAAACTCCTTCTAAAATGTGGTCACTAAGCATCAATACACCTTTGTTTGGGTCTGAGAAGAGAGCCATCGGTCAGACGGTGGCAAACCCCATCACCTCTCCTTGTGTACTTGCAATTTTGACATTAAGTGCAGTGTCTGTGCTTAATTCAATCATGGGTATTCTGGAGAGATCCTCCCATAATCATTTTCCTAATTCTTTAGTCTCCATCCCACTATATTTAGCTGCCCACATGGAGGATGCATCATCTTAGATTTTGCTAAGCACATTTCAAACCCTTGACCATGCTTGATAAAAGCCCAGGGGATCTGAGAAAGTGCCCTGCGATGAGCACTCCTTTAAGGACGCTGCACTGAGGCTGTATTTGAAGTAACATTGTGCATAATCGTAAGGATACTGAAGTTTGCCTACGATCCTTGTTTTAAATACATAAAAGCAGGTGAATGCCAGTCTTGCGAAGTCAGTCTCCCTGCTCACGTCCAAGGAGTCCTGCGTAGCTTGGGGGAGGGTGAGTACAGCATATGTACCTGAATCACTCACAGCTCGGATGAGATGACGGGAGTGAGATCGCTTTGGAAACATTTTCTGCCCTGCAGTGAGAACACGGTGAAAACCACTGGCTCCACCCAGGCCTCTGAGAAGTGTCTAGAGCAGCCTCCACGTCCACTCCCCCTGGGACTTTCTGGCGAGCAGATGAGCTGCCTCACATGCTACCAGGCTGTTCCCCTCTGGATCGTAAACCTTCTTTTGGGGACTTTGCCAAAATCCTGGCTGAAATCCAGAGAGACTCTCACAAGGATCTTCTCTAGGTCCCTCATTTTCACCCCGTGTCAGGCCCGAGGGATGCACAGCCCACGCCCGGAATACGTAGTGGGGAGAAATACAGACATCTAATGCAGAAGCCAAAATATGACGCAGTCAAGTAATTAAGCTTTCTTTGGGGTTCAGACTGTGAATTCAGCAGAGAAGGAAATCAATGAGGGTTAAATTAGCCAAGGGAGGTAACTGAATAGAGCAGGAATTAAATTCAGTCTTGGAGGAAAAAATAAGTTGGTAAAGAGGAAAAGCAAAGGTGTTTTAGGAAAGAGGGCGGCAGTGTGAGTGATTACAATCTTCAGGCGCCTGATGGACAAGCCCTTGAAGCTGACCCACAAGGACTTGGTGTCAGAAATAGTGAAAAGTCAGGAAATGGGGAGCTTATGCATGGCTCAGAATGAGGCAAAGCATTCTAAACTTAATATTGTAGGGAAATCCCAGCCACTAGAAGGTTGTGAAGAGAAGAGACACTGAAGAACATGATGTTTGTCTAAACTGCCCTTGAGGAGGCATGGCGGGGGCTTTGCCATAAGAACCTGGGATCCTGGAAGGAGGAGGACCATGTGGCCATTTGCCACAGTGATGAAGGACGTGGCTCTGTAGCTCATTCTTTAATTTAATCCCCCAATGAACCACAAAATGAAAACATCAAATTTGTGTGCTTGAACAAGGAAGAAAATTTACAAAGAACAAAAATTACATTGCATATTCACAAATTGTTTTAAATATAATTTATATTCATAACACATCCCTGAGGTGGAAATGAATAAACAGGAACCTTCAGAATCCTGAGACTTTGGGAATGAATTGCAAGCATGAGTATAAAAGAATATTTTTGAAAACAATATGCTTATATTATCACATGTTAAATTATTAAGAGAGTCAGAGCACAGTGCGTCTTGTTTTCCAGGGTCCTGAAACGTTCCTTTTCCTCCCTCTGAGGAGAATAAAAGGGAGCTCCTCCAAAATAAGTAACCTCTACTTGCAGAAAATTAGCAGTCTGTCGTCGACATTACGGGCATTGTTATATAATCACTGCCTTTACTGAGCTAAAATTGTTTTAAATAAATGTACTCTGGACCGTGTGTCATGCTGAACGGAAGCCACTGTTGGGAATTCTTTTCAGCAAATAAGGTATCTGACAAGACATGAATTCTTCTATTCAGGACAGAGTTTGGTGGTGGATATACTGTTCAACTGTATGTTATTTTAGTAACTTCATTATTGTTATTTTTCTGCCCTTCTGGAATGTGAATTTTAGCTCCACGTGAAGACTGGCACTTGACTGAACGCACAGGGTTAGGAAAACCATCATTCTGAAGTCATTTTCAGGCTGGAAGTAGCAGCCACTGTTTCCCTTGGCTGGTCAGGAAGTAATTCCCAGCTAAAAGGAGGAGAGAACTGATCACTTTCTGAGCAGAGAGCATCCGTCACGGGACGTCGTCCCAGACGGTCCTGGAAGCCCAACTCTCCGTCACTTTCCCACTTCTGTTTCGGGGTGGGGTGGTGCGTCATCTCTCCAGCTGTGTTCTACCTGCAGACCTCCATCCTACGTGAGATCAGTGAGGGTCAAACGTTTCGGTAGAGAAGCAGTGTCGCTCCCTGAGCTTCTCATTGGGAAGAACGGTTTGTCAGATCTGGAGGGAGCAGGGCCTCCTGGTCCCGTCTCCCCTTCCCTGTCTCAGGATTCACCCTTCCCACCTGGAACTGTTCTGCAGCCCCTGACACGTCTTCCCGCCTGTAGGCTAACTCTGTCACCCTGTCTCTCGTGGTGTATCTAAAACATGATCTGCAGAGTCTGAAGTGGTCTGGCCGGCCATTGCCTGCGTGCGATGGCTCTGTCCTCTGCAGCCATCAATGGCTCCTCATGACCAAGAGCCGGTTACTTCTGGGAACCAGCCATCAACTTCAAGCTATGACACATCCAACTGCCTGTGATTGCTGCTCTGATTTTAAGACTCTATGCCTTTGATCTCCCTCTTTCTGGAGAGTCCCCACCCCACCGTTTGAGACAACTGGTGCTTCCTTTGTCCCCACAGCTCTTGATGCATCATTTTTCTGGTTAAACAGGAGCCACATAGGAACTGTGATTGGGGTGGCAACCGAGGCCCACAGAACATAGCTGGGCCCAGGTAGGTGTGGGGACCTGACCCCACAGGAGTAAAACCTTCCCCGAGGCAGGCTCCCTTCGGGGAGCACGGTGTGGTCTCCACCAGCTCAAGCATCAGTGGTGGCAGGACGGGGAGTCCTTTGAAGCTGAAAATCACGAGTTGTGCATGCACCACATTTTACTGCCTTGAGGTAAGTCCCAGACTGTGTGTTTTTGTTTCTCACTTTTCTCTTTTTCACACGGGATAAAAAGAATCAGACCAAAATTTTTCTCACAGATTATGAGACAGCAATTCTGAAGCAAGTGTGATTAGTAAAGTGTTGTATAGATGGTGATGAAAATGATAATTAGTGTAGGGAAGAGACACTTGGCCGAGGAAGACAATTACAGGTTTGATCAGTCGGAGGCCAGTCACCTCCCACCGGGCAGCCTCAATTGCTGGTCTCTTTTCTATCCGGTCTCTTGATGCACAGGAGGCCCCCTCATCCTCAGAGCTGGAACAAGAAAACCGTGTGTCTAGATGCTTCAAAAGGACACGTCAGGCCAGGAAACTGGTAAGTGAAATATATTTTATATTCCTACCTTGATAAATATAAAAACTGTAAAGCATGGTTTGTAAATGATTGAGAGTTAGCAAAATAAAAACAATGACTGAATGTAATAATTATTCCTCATGTCAGCGTTCCACCAATGTCTTGACAATACTGGGATGAGTAATAAAGACATTTATAATTCACAAATTATACATTTATTCCATAAATCTAATTTTCTTCCTTTCCTTTCAGTAACATACAGATTATGATGCTTTGATTTTATGCTGGAAGAATAAAACATGATTATTTCATTCAATGTAATCAGTTCAAAGTGTTCAGAGTTTTATATATTTTATGGAAAAATTTAAATCAAATGTAAAATATTAAAATCAAAATTATTTTCATACATGGCTTCAAAAAATTTTTCTTATGAAATATTAAAACATATTAAGATAAAAGAAGAAGGCACACATTTAAATTTGTGAATATTAGAAAGTATTCTCAAGTGTAGATAAACAGAAATTTCATTTTATATTTGGAGAATGTAATTAAATATTATTAAGTAATTTATGCAAATAATACAGCTATTCTGGAGTTCAATATTTGTCTACTTGTCGCTATAGAGTTGGCATCATGCTTAACAGATGTCACATGTCTACCTACGTGTACAACAAATTCACAAGTAATAGGAATTTTTGGATACGGGGAAACATTCCTCAACTGCCATAAGCAGCTGTAGCAAAAAATATCCTAACCCATACACATGTCAAGAGCCAGAATGGCTCCCACAGAAGCCCAAAAGGAGATGCTCCTGAGAAGGGAACGTGTTCTGCGATGTCGCGTTTGTCTTCCGCGTGCACGCGTTGTT
This sequence comes from Tapirus indicus, assembly GCA_031878705.1. Taxonomy (NCBI): domain Eukaryota; kingdom Metazoa; phylum Chordata; class Mammalia; order Perissodactyla; family Tapiridae; genus Tapirus; species Tapirus indicus. The sequence goes on along the minus strand of CM062923.1, from coordinate 777,939 downwards.
GGGTCTGTCTTCTGTTGTTGTGCGAGCACGGGCCTGGAAGCGGAGTGGGAGCGTCCCTGCCCTGACCCGGGCACTCCTGCACTCCCAGGCGCCGGCCTCCCCCGACAGCAGCAGTGCCCTCTACCAGCCATTCCTCGTGGCAGCAGGACAGGGTCCCTCTTGTTTTAAGTGTGTTGGACAAGAACGTGGAGGAGTTTTCCTCAGGACTGACAGGTGCAGCGACAGAGCAAATGTTTCCGTGTGCGTGTCATGCTGAACACAGGATCCTGCTGTCAGAGGTGCCTTGTGTGTCCAAGAGACAGTTACTGTCACAAATATAGGACACGCCTGGGCGTGTCTTCATCTACGACGTGTGTGTGTGTGTTTTAAACGCCTCACCACAAATAGTGGCCGGCTCTCCAAAAGCTCCAAGAGCCCCAGCCACCTGTTGTCACCTGCCCCTGGGAGAAACACTCCTGGCATCTGTGATGCTCAGATCCTGGCTTTTCCTCACAGTGCTTCTACCTGCGGCTTATCCCCTGAGATCGTAGTTTATTTTGCCTGCTTGTGCACTTTCCACGAAGGCGCTCACACTGGTGTGTTGCTTAGGGTTGTGTTTGTGAGGCCCACCTCTGCTGCCACACGGAGGTGTGGCTGGTCCCTTTTCACGTCTGTGTGGAGTTTCCTCCAGGACAGTATTACAAGGTACTTTCCACGTCCACTGCTACTGGGCTTTCGGGTTATTTCCACTCTGAGAGACGTGGAAACTACTTCTACGAACCTTCTTATGCAAGTATGCAGGTTGTGAGCATCCGTTTTACTTACTTTTACATTTTATTTTGTTCTATTGAGCTGCACCCAGGTTCACTACTATCACCCTAACTGTCCGGGTGCCCCACTGAGACTGAGCACGGTCTGGGCCGGACTCTCGGTCTGATGGCCCGGAGTCACAGCGATGGTGTGCACACTGATCTCTCCTTGATGAGCATATAAAATATCCTCGTACTTTCTGTCTCCTGGTCATGTGTGGGCCTTGGTTGTCAGTGTTCTATTTGCTCTCCGTATTGATCTCTATGGTTTGGGAAGACATGTGGAGAGATTTTGATTTTGGTTGCTGTTATCCTACAGGAAACAGGGAGTGAATTTAAAAAAATAAATATAAACTTTACCCTTATTTAATATAATGGATTTGTTATATGGAAAACTCATCAGTGTAGTAAATCATGACTTTTTCTTCTAAAATGTCGTTTTTCAGATATTTTCTGTTAAATGTTAATGTTAAACATTTCTTAAATGTTAATAATAATGTTAAACATTTAACATAAACCCTCAACATACTGTGATGAAAATCTCCAGATATCCAAATTCTTATTTTTTTTCAGCCAAAGTACATGATTTTAAGATTTAAGGTAATAAATTACTTCAGGAGATTACTCATCCTTCTGGAAACGAGATAATGAGGGGATTTCTAAGAGTAAAGATTTGTTTAAAAATTGCCTTTACTTGTTTGAGAAATAGTTGTCTCAAGCTGCAAAAAACCAATCTTCATTAGGAAGCAGCATATAGATGGGCCTAGTTTAAAGGAAAAACGAAAGCTTTCAGACATACGACTTGTGAATAAAAATTGACAACAAATGACTAAAATTTCAGAGAGCAGGGATTTTTTTCTACATAAATTATTTAAAAGATTGTATCAATATCCAGGTCAGAGTGAGCTAAACATTCAGACAGGAGGGCATGTTCTAATACTTCTTGGTAATTCTCATTTCTGTGGCTCTGAGTAGAATCTTATGAAGGCTCCAAAACGCGGTGACTGGTTACACAGCATTGCAAAACCACTTCAGGATCTTGAGAAACAAGTGACAACCAGCTCCCCAGAAGGAGAATCACCTGCCAAGTCCTCAGCACAGAACCCAGGGTGGTCAAGAGTGGGGCCCACGGACATGGATGAGGCGGGGACGCTGACCTGCAAGACCCTGCAGTTAGTGCTTCTGGAACCGGGAAGCATCCAGACTTGGACAGGATGTATGCAGAGCAGGAGCAGCTGGGTTCTTTTCTGCTTCTCTGGAAATCCTGTGCCTGGAGCCTGCCCGCTGACCTCAGTACATTGACTCTGGTTCTGTCCACTCGTCAGAACACGCAACAGCCATCAGCAGAGACACAAATGTGACAGATTTGAATAGATTAAATCCTTATTTTTCGAAGACATAGTGCTCATATCAAGTTTCTCTATGGTAAATAGAGCTTAGAATTTTGCAGCCTGTTAGGTTTTCAAATGTAACTTCATGCTCACTAACTCGATCTAGCTCTATCGTGACCCTCGGAGGGAGGGACTCGGGAACACAACAAAGCAGACAATATTGGGCATACTCATAATTTCCTTGTGGCCCTGTACCCTTGTGAGAGAACCTGGTCAGCTGTCTGCTCAGGACAGTCCACAGTCAGTGTCCACAATCCCTGTGTGGGTAAGGGGGTGTCCCGCTGTCACCACAACTGTCCGAGGGGTGGTCCACAGTCATCAGATCATCTCTGAGGACCTGCTCTGTTTCTCGATGCATCGGGACAGTGGACTCAGAGTCACTCCAATCTGCATTCAGATCTTGGATCCAGCACTGAATGTGACGTTGGAAAAGATACCTCATTCCTCCAACTTTCACTTTTCCCTCCTATAAAGTGACAGTGGAACACACAGTTGTCATGGTGATTATGTGACACAATATACAGGAAGGGCTTAGTACAGCGATTGGTACCGAGTAAACCCTCAAAGGTTTACTCCTTATCCTTTCATTTCCACAAAATGCTTTCCAGGAATGTGAGACTGAGCCGGACAAAGACCAGTGGGGGTGGCATTTAGTGCTGAACCTGACACATGGCTTATGTACTGGGGCTGCCACCTGGGCAGGCGTTTTTGTGCCTCATGAATGGATGAGCGAGGAGAGTGAGCTCACGGGATGAGTGAAGAACAGGACGGGCTGTCCACGCGGGGAAGACGGGTGAGAACCATGCAGGTGGGTGAAGGAAAACTCCAAAGGACCCCTCAGCTGCTGCCTCTGTTCCTCAGGACTTCTGCTGCGAGCCCAGGTCTGCCAGCTCTGCGCCCCTCTGAGGAGATCCGACCCCTCACGGGATCACCTGCTTGAAGCAAACCGAGGGGACCTCGTACTTGTGAGCGGGAGCTCCTCAAGTAAGCCGTGTGATTTAAGTCACCAGTGCTAATGCTGCCCCGGATAATTGCCATCTAAATTACCCTGTTTTGTTCTGTTTTGTTCTGTTTTGTATTAATAGACTATTTTTCAGAGCAGTGTTCACTTCATAGAAATGCAGAGTGGAAAGTACAAAACGGTCCCATGTGCACCCTCACCCCCACAGACACACAGTTTCCCTGGACATTAACATCTTGCATTAGTGTGGTGCGTTGTTACAACTGCTGAATCGATACTGATACGTTATTATTAACTAAAGTCCACAGTTTACCTTCAGGTTCTCTCTCAATGTTGTACATTCTATGTGTTTGTACAAATGTGTAGAGATGTGTCCACCATTATAATATCATACAGAGTAGTTTCACTGCCCCCCAAATCCTCTGTGCTTCACCTATTCATCCCTCCCTCCCCATCCCCTGGCAACCACTGATCTTTTCACCATCTCCATAGTTTCACCTTTTCCAGAATGTCCTATAGTTGGAATCATACAGTATGTGGTCTTTTCAGATTGACTTCTTTAACTCAGTAATATGCATTTAAGCTTCCTGAATGTCTTTTCACAGCTTGATAGCTCATTTTATTTTATCACTGAATAATATTCCATTGTCTACATGTATCACAGTTTATTTATCCAGTCACGTATGAAGGACATCTTGGTTCCTTCCAAGTTTTGTCAGTTATCAAAAAGCTACTATAAGCATCTGTGTGCAGGTTTTTCTGTGGACATCAGTTTTCAACTCCTTTGGTTAAATACCAAGGAACATGATTACTGGATCATATGGTAAGAGTACGTTTAGTTTGTAGGTAACTGCCAAGCTGTCTTCCAAAGTGCTCAAACCATTCTGCATTCCCACCAGTGATGTATGAGCGTTCCTGTTGCTCCACATGGTCTCCAGCATTTGATATTTTCAGTGTTTGGACTTTGGCCGTTCTGATAGGTGTGTAGTGGTAACTCGTTGTGGTCTTAATTTGCATTTCCCTGATGACATATGATGTGGAGCATCTTTTCATATGTTTATTTGCCATCTGTATATCTTCTTTGGTGAGATGTCTGTAAAAGTTATTGGCTCATTTTTTAATTGAGTTGTTTGTTATCTTATTGCTGAATTTTAAGAGCTGTTTGTATATTTTAGATAACAGTCCTTTATCAGATGTGTCTTTTGCAAGTATTTTCTCCAAGCCTGTGGTTTGTCTTTTCCTTCTCTTAATAGTGTCTTCTGTAGAGCAGAAGTTTTTAATTTTAATGAAGTTCAATTTATCAATTTTTTTCTTTCATGAATCACCCTTTTGATATTATATCCAAAAAGTTATCCTCATACCCAAGGTCATCTAGGCTTTCTCCTATGTTATCTTCTAGGAGTTTTATAGTTTTACATTTAACATTTAGGTCTGTGACCCATTTTGAGTTCATTTTTGTGAAGGGTGTAAGTTCTGTGTCTAGATTCATTTTTTGCATGTGGATATACAGTTGTTCCAGCACCATTTGTTGAAAAAACTATCTTTGCTCCATTGTATTGCCTTTGTTCCTTTGTCAAAGATCAATTAACTATATTTATGGGGGTGCATTTTGACAGGCTCTCTACTTTGTTCCATTGAACTATTTGTCTACTCTTTCACCAATACCACACTGTCTTGCTTACTACAAATTTATCCTAAGTCTTGAATTCAGGTAGTGTCAGTCCTCTGACTTTGTTCTTCTCCTTCAGTATTGACTTGGCTGGTATAGGTCTTTTTCTCTCCATATAAACTTTAGAATCAGCTTGTCAAAATCCACAAAATAACTTACTGGGATTTTGATTGAGATTGCATCGAATCTACAGAACAAGTTGAAAAGAATTGACATCTTCTCAATATTGAGGGTCTTTACCCATAAACATAGAAAATATCTCCACTTATATAATTCTTCTTTGACTTTTTTCATCAGAGTTTTGTGGTTTTCCTCATTTTTATTTTGTACATTTTTTAGTCTTATACCTAAGTATTTCTCCTTTTTTTGGTGCCCATGTAAATGGCATTGTGTTTTTAATGCCAGTGTTGTTCACTGCTGGTATATAGAAACGTGACCAACTTTTGCATGTTAAGTGTGTATTCTAGAACCCCGTGCTGTAATCACTTATAGGTTCCAGGGGGCTTTTGTTGTTGTTTTTAATTCTTCAAGTAATTCTTATTTCATCCTTCCCGATCTGCATACCAACTCTTACTCCTGTAATAGTTAACTTCCAGTTGCCAAGATTAGATGAGACGCGATTATTAGGAGGATCAGGAACCGTTCCCATCAGGAAGTGGACATGGACAGGAGTGGCTTGGATGGTCCATCGGGAGCTGACTGGCTCAGGACTTGCAGGCCCTGCATGGGGATGCTGGAAAGGGAGGTGGTTGGAGTCCTTCAGGTCATTTGAAATGCAGATGTTATTAAATCTTATTTTCAAAGTAGAAACCATTATAAGCACCAGTCAATGTGTCTCTGCCTCTTGACCTTCTGTAGAACTTCTAGGCAGAAAGAATGCTAGAAATAAGTCCCACTAAAAAGAAAGAGCAAGTACTGAAAAATTACCATTATCCTAGTGAAAATTTAGTGTGAGTTTGCATTCCTCCAATCAATTATAACTCATTAAGTCCCAGAAAGTAATTTGGAAATGACCACACCATGCATTAGTGATCCCCACGGATTTAGAATATAATGAGTGCCCTTCGACCCTAAATCCCTCTAATGGAACAGCATAGCCTGGTGGAGCATGCTTTGAAAGACAATCTGGGAAACACAGAGAAATAAAATAAATAAGTAAAAATTGTTGTGATTATATCAATTATCTTGACAATTCACCCTCCAGAGAGCTGCTTTCTGCTGATTTGAGAACAGGCTCCTCCACTTACCACCACGTTCCTAACGTGCTAAGCCTTTCATTCCTGTGATCTTGCTCACTGCCCACAAAGCTGCACATCACTCGTTGCTTGAATGCAACACATCTGAGCCGCTGTCCTGTGTTATAATGTGCCCTCTGTTAAATCAGCGTCCTCTGGGTGCCACTGAATATGAATCACACGAGTTCTTCTTGCCCTATTGTAAAGCTCTAATGTCAGCACTTCCTAATTTTCTTTCTTTTGTTCCTTTTCCCATATTGAACTTCAACACATTTAAGAATTGTTCTCTCAAAGGTCAATGTCACAGGAAAAAGTATCTTTCTCATCCCATGCTCTGTAAGGTCCTGAGGGCAGTGACACTAAGGTCACACCTGCCGTGGCGTCCTTGGGTTCCGTCCAAGGAGGCATGGCCCCCACCTCGCTGCCTCCTGCTTTGTCCTCCTTCCCAGACCATTGGGTCTCTCCCAGGCGTGTGACTTTACCAGTACGGCCTCACCTCTCTACCGCCCAGTGTCACATCTCAGCACCTCCCGTCTGTGCTCGACTTTCATACTTCCATCTTCGGAAGTGGAGAATTGGGGCTGGGGAAAGTGCGGCCTCAGAAAGAAAATCTCTGTTCAGGGGTCATGAGTCACGCGGCAGAAAGGAACCAGGTGAACCGACACTGGGATCCCTGATGGGCAGGGGAGTGGAAGGAAACCCGCTCCTCCTGGTGCCTCCCTGCAACACACAGCGGGCATGGCCCTGGCTCACAGCTCCTCACTGATGTAACCCTGCACTGCCGGCAACAAGGGTGCCGGGGCTGTTCTCCAAGTGACTGCGGCTTAGGGAAGGTTTTGCTTCCCCCTGCCATTCCAGTGTGGACATCTGGTGGGCTGTGACTGTCACTTCTAGCTAAACTGTGTCTCGTCCACTTCTTATGGGGAGACAGTTCTATTCAAGGATTTTATCTATTTGGACACCTGGTTGCAAGTTAAAAAAAAAAACAACCCGGCTGAATTAAGGAAAAAGGCAATTTTTGCTTATTTCTCACTGGTGAGGTTTGCTCCGGATTTAGTAAATCCTCAGGCGAAAATGATATTATCATGAGCTCGTCTCTGCTCATTATCTTCTAACTCTGCTCTCTTTAGTGCTGACTTCATGTTCAAGCACCGTCTATGGCAGTTACACCTTCAACTCCTCCTTGATGCCAGTGAAGGCGCCGTTTCCTCCTGCCAACACTCAAAGGCAATTCTGCTTAATTTTCATCATCCCTATGGGGTGCCCTGCTGGAGGGGAGCAATCACAGTGGTCAGAGACGCCAGTGCCCTGAGTGGCTGAGTGCGAGTCCAGGACTCCTGAGAAGTCACGATGGAGCCAGTTCTACGGCTCGTGGCCTCAACGCACAGGTGGTGACGCAACAAAGTAAACTGGGGGACACGCCCCAGAAACAGCTTCAGAAGGTTCCATAGGTGTTGGATAGCAAAACAAACAAAGCCGTCAAAACCAGATGTGTCCACAACATGACAATTTTATAACATGGTAAGAAAACTTATAGCAAAAATAATCACATGCATACATTTTCCTCCACTGGTTAAAAATAGTAACATTCCTTTAAAAATGCGCAGTGATATTTCTGTGAAATAAAATTCAGCCGTCTATCATATTATTTTTATCACAGAAGTCACATATCCTCTTGGTACAACGAGAAAGAATCCCAGCATTTGAATTAGAAAAAGCAGAAATGGCTGCAAATTTTCTTTCTTGCATGAACAAATGAACTTTAAATGGTTCTATCTAATCAGGGCATAGATTACCTATTTTTATCACACATTTTTTTTTCAGTCAAGTAACTAATTTGGTGATTTATTTTTATTTGTATTTAAATTTTATTAAGTTAGACTAATTAGACTTCCTGGTTTATATGAAAACAAAAAAGAATCAGTTACTTTCCTTTCCATTTTTACCTTGTGAATTTATCTGAGTAAAGGTTTTTGCTAGTTTCCAACAATAGGAGAATCACTAAATTATGTTTATTCGATGGAATATTATATTTGAGATTCTTTAGTTCAGGAGAAAATATTCTAGCTATAATAACTTGTGAAAAAGCACATAAAAGAGAAGGTAAAATACTATGATCCTAAGTACACACACTACACACATTTTTACACATTGCCCACACGTGCGCACACATTAGCACATGTGCACACACATTTATACTCATTTGCACACAAGCATACAAGGACAAAGAGCTTCATTGTGGTTACATCTGAATGGTGGTATTGAAGGTGATTGATGCCTCATATTTTTCTATATTTTCCAATTATTTTATAGTAAATAGGTGTAACTTCATCATCAGAAAAAATAAAAAATACGATTTTACTTTGAATGTGTTAAAATCCACAGCTGTGCTTTGAATAATGATGGCCCGTCCACTCAGATTGCGGTGTGCTTCCTAGATGCTGTCCTCTCGGAATTTCCCTCCTCTCAATTCCTCTGAGTCGGGCTCTTTCATCTTGCCTCCATTCATCTTCACAACCTAACCACACCACATCAAAGGGCTTGTCAGTTTCTGGTGAACTTCAAGTTCGCCTCTTTTCACAAACTGGGTCCTCCGGTCCCCTTGCCCCGTAATTGCTCCCGACTTCAAGTGGAGTCACAGAAGCTGTAAGGTCACTTTCAATTTGGCCCAGACCACTCATTTTCTGTCATTCACTGTGTTTTAGTTTCCCATTAGGTTTTAACGCTTATTGGCGGAGTCTGCAGTATTTCACTTGTATGAGGCAGCGTTTGCTTGCAGAATACTTGAGCAGTGAAGGATTCTGACAACTCTGATGGAATAAACACTTAAACGCAGCATGGTCATTTGGTTACAAATGGATTACACTACTAGGTTCCCTCTGATTTCGCCTGTGCTGGTAGTTAATTATTAATAAAGCCATGTGCGTGTTTAACTTAAACCCTTATAGTCTGGTGGGTTTCACCTTCTGTCTCTTAACTTGGCTTTCTCTACCCTTAGTTGCTTAGTTATCTGAAGGACCTAGGAAGCCCCACAAAAGTTGGCACAGTCCTGAGTAAATAGAAAAGCAATTAAAATGAGTTGTTTCCCGTCCTTTTAGATGCGCTGTGGATTTCTGCTGCAATTGCCGTTACCACTGAGTTGCAGAGGCACCAACATCCTCAAACTAGATTTTTAAAAACCGTGACTTTTAAATCAAATGTATATAATATATATGTTATATATGTATAATCTCCAGCAGATGCTATCTACAATAAAAACAAAATATCTCAGTTCTTAATATGGAAAATAGAAGATTTTAAAAGCACACAAAATATTTATCTATTTTTTGAAACTGAATCGTTTTTGAAGAGAAATATGATGGAAGGAAAAAAGGTTCTGCAACCTTTTAAAGAAAATTGCTTCCTTAAGGTGTCTAGAAGAATGACAGGTCTATACTTTTAAAAACAAAATTATGAAAATTGTCTCTTTTTCTGAGACAGCCTAAAATTAAGCAAGCTTTGAAATCCCTTCAAACACTTTTTAAAAAATTCTTTTATGAGAAAGCCTCAATTATTATTTAAAATAAAACATTATTCAGCATTCTCATCTTATAAGCATGGAAGCTGTTTAAAAATTAAACCTAAATCAAGTTGAAGGTATATGGCTCCATATTTCAGAAATTTTGATATAATTCAAATTAAGCTATTTGAATATATCCAAAAGAATGTACTGTGCATAATTCAAATGAGGCCATTTCACCAGAAGCCCTCCTTTGATAGCAATCCAGTTGAGCTGCACGCCTTTCCCAGCTCCTTGGGTAAGGGAGAGCGATGGGCTGGTCTCAGCTGGGGGTTTGGACAACTTGGGTTTCTTTCACCCCTATCTGTATGGTTTCCACAGACAGTCATGAGTAAGGATCTGGGAACTCTGAAATCTCCCAGTGCTCCTTATGCCATCAATACCTTTTGTGACTTGCATTGAAGGTCTGGAGGTGGTCTCTGCCCCCAGGAACGTCCCAGTTTACTTTGAGGAACACGATGGTGAATAAAACAACTGGTCTCACAAGTTTTTAGTGGCGTGTTGGGATGATTAGAAGAGGCTGGTGGACACTGATGGGAACTAAGCTATGTCTCCAGGGATGTACTCTGGCTCAGTTCAGTAGGCGTTTGCTTTTTACTCACTTTCTGAAAGCCACAAGTAAGAAACTCCTAGCTAGGCAAATACAATTCGTTAACTGAAATTCTATTGAACTGTTGGACTGATTAGGAGAATGTGCTGGGGACAGAAAAAATCTTAGGAGTGTGGGAGAGTAATGGGAAAGTAGTATTTAAGAGTCGGGTGAATGAATTAACAGCATCCTCTGGCTGCTGGAAATACACTTGATACTTTTACCTGCAAAACTTGTGATGCTTTGCTGATGAAAAGATACTGCTGTTGCTATTTTATAGCAAATTTAATATCTGGAAACATTTTTGGTAATTTATGGCACAATGCAAGGTCAAATTGTTACTACATGAAAAGTCTTAGTATTTTTGAATGGAAAACACCGATTTTAGAGTTGCTAATTTATTAACATAGAAATTAAAGTATGAGTTTCTGTGCTTGCTCTATGACTGGTAAATAGTGAACAGAAATGATTTGCAAAGACACACCGCTCCAGTAGGGGACAGTGTGTGGAGAGCTCTGATTGCAAGATGAGCATGGAGCTCCAACCTCACCATCCAGTGTCTACGCTCGGGGCTCTGGTTTTACCTCAGGCATCAGAACTTAGTTAGACCTTACCTGGAGAGATCCATAGAGCAATCTTTTTAACTTTCAGGTGAGTTTATGCAGAGAAATATTCTTTTTTTTTTTTTTTTTGCGAGGAAGACCAGCCCTGAGCTAACATCCATTGCCAATCCTCCTCTTTTTGCTGAGGAAGACTGGCCCTGGGCTAACATCCATGCCCATCTTCCTCTACTTTATATGGGACACCGCCACAGCGTGGCTGACAGGCAGGTGCGTCGGCAGGCGCCCGGGATCCGAACCCGCGAACCCCGGGCTGCCGAGCGCGGAGTAAACCGCTGCGCCACCGGGCCGGCCCCAAGAAATATTCTTGACCTAAGAAGGTAGAACTAAAATGCCTTTGGACCAAAAGCTGAAGTCCCTTTTGCCTCGTGGGAGTAGACAACAGCAACAGCTCCTTGTTGACAGTCTTTGAAAATCAGAGGAAGCTGCGGAAAGTTTGAAGTTTTTTTACTATTAAAATTACACACATGTTAGTACTTTCCAATTAAGGATACATTTGTTGAAATGATGAGCTCTCTCTCAATAATATTCCACAATTTTCAGGAAATACTGGTTAGAGAATAATGTTCAAACGAGGAAGGGAACGTCTAAGGACTCCAAAATACAATTAAAAGCTTGAGATGGTCTCGCCATGAAGTGGCATAAATGAAGTTAAGATCTGTCACAGTTAGGGATTCTGTTTACTACTTCCCAGTTGTAACGAATGTTCCAAGAATTTATTCAAGAACTGTGATCTGGTAGCAAGAAAATGAAAAGAAGTGCATGGAAGCGACAGATTGGAACCTACTCAGGGGAAGGAAATGAGCAGAAAGGAGAAGTCAGCTGAGACCATGTTTCCAAAATTCAAATAATATAAGAAGAAAATGTACAACCTCACTGGCAATAATAGACATTAAAATAAAAGCTAATGTTTTTACCAATAAATAGGCAAATGTCAAATACATACACACATGTATAATCTCACACACACATCAGATTTTGGCCTAGATAAAGGCAAACTAGAATTCTCAGGCAGTGCTTCCAGGGGACCACAAAGCAGTCCCATATTTTTGGAGTAAATTTTGGCAGTTTTTCCCTTAAACATGTACACATTCCACATCTATGAAATTATCTTCAGTAATAAATAAAAGTAAAGTTAAAGTCTATTCATCACAGCATTATTGCTAAATTAAAGACTGCAAACACCCTAAAGGAAGGTTGTGTAAATTGCTGCATTTGCATCATGCGGTTAGTAAAAATTCTACCTCAAAGTATTTACTGAAAGTGGTGAATTGAAGATATAATAAAAAAAATTGGTAGAATATTACACAGAATACAATCACATTTTAACTAACTATTTACATCCATAAACACACACTCAAAATTATGGATAACACAAAGCAAAAGGTGAACATTGGTTACCATGGGCTAATGAGATTAGAGGAGTTTCTCTCCCTCTGTATTGTAATATTTTAAAATGAGAATGCACATTTCTTTCTACACGAAATAAAATCTACGTTATGGATATATGTGTATATTACACAAACTTCTGAAGAGTATTTTTACCTCATTAAGTGCTTTTTTTTGCAAATAATGCAAAATGGAAAATTTTGCAGGAAAAGGAAATTGAACTTACTTTGAAGAAATTGCCTTGTTTTGGAGAATATGCAAGAGTAACTTTCTTGTGCCCTAATCTTCAAAACTGGATTCCCAAAAAATGAAGACTTATGCCCTAGTTTGAGAAGAGAACCTAGTTGCTTTATTCAATGATAGTTGCAGACACAAAGTGTAGGGGTACATGGAGCCCTCTCAAGATTTCATGAATACAATTGCTTTCACCTTCAAACCATGAAGACAGTCTTTCCAGATCCCCGTGAGCTCCCATCCTGAACTCAGTGCAGTGGCTGTAATATGAGGACTGTTGCCCATCCATGATTGACCCGCTGTCTCAGGGATGGAGTGATGACGTCCTGGAGAGAAGAAACGTTGAACTCATAGATTAGTAATTGGAAGGAAATGCACCCTAGTTGCAAGAGCAGTTGATTTAAGCCAAGAAGCTTCCTTCCTCCACTTCTAACCAGTGTCTTGGGCAAGTCATTCACTTCAAGGAACTTCAAGTTTCTCATCTGTAAAATGGGAACCAAAATATATTCATTAGTGCAGTTTAAATAATTAAAGATGAAATATGGAAAGTGCCCTAGCATAGCCCTTTGCCTGCCCAAAGTTGGTACTCAATAAATGCTAGTTGTTTAGTATTTTATTGTAATTATTAATTATTACTAATAGAAGTAGCTCTATTTCCATGGTCTGAGACTCTTAGAACTATAAAATGCTAAACCAGCAGACCACAGGGAAGCTGAGTCAAGGAAATACTGTAGCCCCCTGAGTTCTCAAAGTGTGAGACATCAAGGAAGGTAGAGTTTTGTCTGTAAAAGCTAACACAAGATGGGAGTTCATTTAGGTTTGGAGCAGTTGTGTGTGTGACATTTTTTAGAGACCCTGTCCCTAATCAATACTTACTGTTGAGTGACCTGGATACAGGATGATGGAAATGGGAACAGCCTTGAATTCAATCAGGATCTGAACAATGCCGAGCGAAAAATCAGGTGCTTCGGATACAACCACAGTCTGCTTGATGATTGCATTTCTGAGACAAGGCTTCTCAGGCCCTGAGGGAGAAGTCCGGATTCTCCCTTAGGGACCCAGTGTCTTGCCAGGAGAGATTTTGAGAATTATCAGAGCCACTGTTTCTTAAATGATTTTGTGGATAAAAATTTTAAGTGGCTTTCTGCAAAACACCAATCTAGAAAAGACTGTTCCATGATTACTTAAGTTAAGAAACTCTGACCAGGAGCACATTCAAATTATGTGATGACAATGACAACCACAATAAGAATCAGCCTGGGTCCACACAGAGACCTCACAGTGAAAAGGATTGGGAGCGGAGACTTCTTTTCTACAGAAGATGTAATATTGTAAAAGGGCAGATAAAAATGTAATTTTTTGAATTAAAAAATGGAGCAATTGCAGACAAAAGAACAATTGCCAAGCACAAACACAATGATTCATGGGAGAGATGGCCAGATGTCAGGAAAAAATGAAATGATAACTAACAAAAGTCAGGGAAGAAATTTTTAAAAGAAGAGATTACCCCTCAAATATTAAAGTGCATGGAGGACAAGGGAAAACAGTCTAGAGGAAGCATGTCAATGGTAAAAATGTCAAAAAATGACAAAGGTGAGCAAATGAAACAGTGACAAGTGACTGAAGAGTAGAGTTGGGGAGCTGAGTCATTTGGCTCTTGCCAAAGAGCAGAGGCTTACGTGAGACTAACCGTCCTGCTGAGAACAACTATGAGACCTAGAGAGAATCTTTTAAAAGCTGTTAGAAAAACATCAGAAAACACCCCAGACAGCCAAAGTTTGGATGGGGGAGGTGGCAAGGATCTGGGGAGAAGGGGACACCTAGGAGAGCCAGCCATGCCCGCCACTCCCCCAGGAGGTGCCCGGGAGGTTGGAGCATGAGGCCGGGACTCTCTACCACAGGAAAGAACGGGGGAGGAGCTGGGGTCACTGTGATGGGTCCCGGGACCTGGACCCTTGTGGGCTTTTGCCCTGGACCCCAGTTTTGTCTCTTCTTTTGTTCATGAATGCAGCCTTGGGATTCCATTATCTTCTTGGGGAATCAACACTTGTATCATTATGTAATGTTCTTTGTCCCTGGTAATTTCCTTTCTCTGAAGTGTACTTTTCTCTTATTAATGAAACCATTACACATGTTTTTCAATCTGTTTACTTTTTTTTTTTTTTTTTGCTGATGAAGGTTCACCCAAGCTAACATCTGTTGTCAATCTTCCTCTTTTTACTTGAGAGAGGTTCACGCTGAGCTAACATCTGTGCCCATCTTCGTCTACTTTGTATGTGGGTTGCCACCACAGCATGGCCACTGACTAGTGGTGTAGGTCCATGCCTGGGAACTGAATGCGGGCCACCCAATGGAGTGCACCACACTTAAACACTAGGCCACAGGGCCAGCCCCTCAATCCGTTTACTTTTTACCCACATATATCATTATATTTGAAGCAAGTTTCTTGCATACATTATAGAAGTAGGTGCCTTTTATTTCATGACGAAAACCTCTGTCTTTTAATTGGTGGGCCTAGACACTTTACATCTACTGTGATTATTGGAATGATAGGAGTTAGCATGCCATTTTATTATTCATTTTCTAATCATTGCCTCTTTCCCCTTTCCTGTTTTCCTGTCAATTACTTAAACATTTTTAGTATTTTGGTTTAACTCACCTGTAGTATTTGTTAGTATATCTGCCTGCATATATTATTTAGTGTTTGCTCTTGGGATTACAATATACACCCTGAACTTATCAGAGTCTGCTAGCACAGATGGTCACCACGTCACGTGACTGCCAGTTGGGTTCCTCTACCCTCCCCACTTTGTGGCGTGGCTGTTTTTAACATTAGCACTCACATCTTGAAAACATCCTCAGTCAGTCTAACAATCTATGCTTTCAACTTTCAAGCAAAATTCCAATTACTCAAAAGGAGGAGGACAGTGTGCAGGCATGCCCAGATGTTTCTCCTTCCCCTGACTCCTTATTCCCGATGTTCCAAGCTCCTCTGTGAGCTCTCCCTCCAGTCGCTCTTGCAGAACAGGTGTGCTGGAAACACATCCCCTTAGTTTCTCTCTATCTAAAAATAAAGGTGAACTGAAGATGTTCTTCAAAAAAAGCCACTTATTTTTACGTTGATATTGATATTCACCCTCATCTGGTATCAATTTTAAACCATAAAATTTAAAGCGATTTTATAAAGAAGTATCATTGTTTTGGAGATTATGCAATATTTCAAAATAGATGGCAATAAAAATATAAACACTTTAAAAAATCAATAAAATATGCTAGTTTTTTTTCACATGACAAAGCAATTCAATTTTTCCCATCTGCACCTCTCCTTTTAATAAATAACAAATATAGGGTCTCTGCTCCTCCAATCAAAAATATAATAAAGCTGGAGAGGGCAAAAGCGCAAGAGACAAAGAGCTCAAGTAGTGTGGAGAGCTCCACGTCAGGTGAGGATGAGGTTCGAGGACAGAGATGGCTTCGCACACCTAGGGATAGTTAGTGTTTCTAGACATTTCCATAGCACCAAAGAGGAAAGGCGACAGTGACGGGCCAAGTGTGTACATCATTTAAATTCTCTCTCCGAGGTGATCCTAAGGACGATTTGACAGTTTAAACGGTACGGGGCTGCGCTGTGGCAAGCCGCGAGCTAGCAGCAGGTGCAGCCCTCGCTGCGGGCTTGCCCGGGGCCCTCACACTTCGTACATCCGGCAGCCGCTCCGTTGATTTTCTTGGCTTCTCTTCGTTACCTTGGATTTCTGACAACCCCTCAGAAGTGAGAAATTCAGGTGAGGATTCTCAGCTGTGGCAGGGTTTTGAATGTTTCCCATACAGGGGTATTTTGTAAATATGCAGTTCTTCCCCACCTTGGTTCTTGAAACCTTCCACCATATGTTTAAAGAAAGTTTTCAGTGATAGTAAAACTTGACAGAATTGTGAGCCTCTAATCAAAATAGCAGTATACTGATCAATAAATGTTTCCCAAAACGTACGTAGGACAGAGGAACAGGACTACTTATTTCTGAAAAATAAGGCTGCCTCTATTTCCTAAGACATCGGAGAAGGGTCTTTCATCCCCTGGTTCTGTTAGAAGGTCTGATCCAACACTCAGATGAAGACAGTTCTGGTTAGTTTAAACAATAGGCGTCCAGAAGGACTCCCACTTCCTTGAAATTTTGTCATTTATATTTGTGTAAAAGTAATATATGTTTTTTCCTATTGCCAAAAATTATTTTGATGTTACTTTTAAAATCTCATTGGAATGCTTATTGGCACACTTCATAAAGCACAATTGCTTTGTTGGCTCATTACCATTCACTCATCACAAAAGTGGTTCAAAGCTGTGGTAAATCTTTGGGAAGAGAGAATCGAACTTAGGGTAAGTCCATCTGACATTCTCTAGGATGCGATTATTGTGGTTTTCTTCCTTTAAGTGATTTTTATTTAATATTTTTCAGATTATCATTGAATCACAATATAGTAAACATCCTACTTAAGTAGTGCATGTAAGATGAAAGTTGTGCCTCCAGGTGGGAATGATACCAGAACTTGTAATTTCACAGTGGGGAGAGTGTGTACCATCACAGAGAGGGTAAGAATATCAAATAGCTGAACTGGTTGATTCGTATCAATGCACTGTGCTGTTCTGCTTTGTTGTATTTTCTATAATATTTCCTTATATTAAAATTTCTTTAACAATTAACTTTTACTTTTCTAAATAGATAGGTGGAATATCAATACTCCTCAAGTTATCAGGGGAAAAAAATCAAGATAACTTAGATAAAGAAAATGTGAAAATATAAGGTAAACAGGCTCTTTAGAATATTCCGTGGTGCAGAGCACAATAAATGTCTAGTAAAATCACAGAATTCAAAGGCAGGCATAATTCTAGTCTTACTCTGTATTGTCATCATCCAGAAGTTACGGTGAGCTTGGTCCACCTAGTGCCTACCACTCCCTGTGGTGAAAGACACTATTCTGTGTAGACTGTAGGGTGAAGAATGCCTCTCCTAGCTCCCCTTTGATCAGCCTGTGGGTGCAGACATCCTCTGAGGGCAAACTCACCTTCTGCTCTTCTCTCCTCATCTTCTGTGGTGTGATGTACAAATCAACATCCCCAATCCAGGTAGCTTACTGATCCTGGGATATTCCATGATTTGGTCAAGTTCTACATAGCCCAGACTGAACTTAACATCCTCCTGTGCTTAAAATACCTTGGCTATAGTGGGCTGGCCTCGTGGTGCAGCAGTTTGGTTCAGGCTTTGGCAGCCCGGGGCTCGCAGGTTCGGATCCTGGGCGCCGGCTGACGCACTGCCTGTCCGCCATGCCGTGGCGGCGTCCCATATAAAGTAGAGGAAGATGGGCACGGGTGTTAGCCCAGGGCCAGTCTTCCTCAGCAAAAAGAGGAGGATGGGCAATGGATGTTAGCGCAGGGCTGGCTGCTCTTCCTCACACACACACACACACACACACACACACACACACACACAAAATGCCTAGGCTATAGATCTCACATTTAAATTTTTGATAATCTAATGCCATTCAAAGACTAATTTTAAAATTTATATTTTTTTCCTCCATTTGTTGTTAGTGCCCTCAAGTGGATTCCAACTCCTAGGGACCCTGTGCACAGCAGAGCAGAGCCCTGCCTGGTCTTTCTGTGCCATCCTCTCCCCTTCTGGCTCTCTATCAGAAAGTACTCCACAGCTATTCACAGGGTTTTTATGACCAAATTTTTCGGAAATCGGTGGCCGAGTCCTCCTTCCTCGTCTCTTAGTCCGGAAGCTCCACTGAAACCCGCCCACCATGGGTGACCCTGCTGGCAGTTGAAATACCAGTGGCATAGCTTTCAGCATCACAGCAACACAAAGTCAATACAGTATGACGACTGACAGGGAGTGGTGTGGTTCCCTAATGGGGAATCGCACCCAGTGAGCGCGCCAAATCTTAACCACTAGACCACCAGGGCTGGCTATTTTTGTTTTCCTCCATACTGGAAATTAATTTTGTTCCTGTAAAACTGTTCTTACCAAGGTCTTCAATCTACTAATTAATCCACTGGGAACAACACAAATAAATCCAATGACATTTTCATTTCTTTCTTTACCTTATGCAGAATTGGACATTGTTGATTATTTCCTTTATCTTGAATGATTATCCCGCTTGTCTTCCATGACTACAGATTCTTATAGCTTTCTGCATATATCTTGGGGACATCTATTCCTCAGCTCATAATTTAGATGGTAGTATTCCTCAAAATTCTGTCCTGGTCTTTCTCCCTTTCTCATTTGGACACACTGTCTCAGCAGGCTCTGCCAGCCCATGTCTTCAAAACCATCTTTGTGCTGGTGAATGCCAGATCCACCTTTCCGGGCAGAGGTTTCCCTCTCATCTTCATCCTCCTACATGGGTGGTCTTTTGGAATTAACTGCATGGATGTCTGTCAGACAAGCCACCTCCACGTGGTCCAAGGTGATCTCTTCATTTTTCTCCCAGGGTGCTCTTCCTCCAGTGAGAAAACCTCCCTGAGTTTTCTCATGTCTGCAGTGGGCCAGAGGAGAAAGCTGACTGTTTTCCATGTCTTTAACTTTTCTCACATTTTTGTTCAATTAATCACAGTGTTCTGTTGTTTCTAACCCCACCCATTTCTTCATGATCGCTGATACCACACTGACCCGGGACGCCACACTGATCTGGACCATCGTGCCTCCTTTACAACATTTTCTCAACTATAGTCAGAGCCCTGTTTCAGAACACCACGTGACCACGTTCTCCCCGTGTGTATGACCTTGGAATGGTTTCCATCGTGGTTGGATAAGATCCAAGTTCTGCAGCACCCTCTTGGGGACTCAGTGTTGCCCTGTCCTGTCTCTCCACTTCACCAAGGATCATTCTGACTTCCCGTGCCCTTTGTCTGCCTTTCCCACCTCCCTCAAACCATTAGGAATACATTTTCCTTGACTACTGTTGTATTGTTTTCTCTTCCTTATTCCATTCCCAGCCTCTTCCCTCACGCTTAACCTGTATTACTGCATTAGCTGTCTGTTTCTGGTAACAAACTCGCACACTCCACCCAGCAGCTCTGCAGGTCGGAAGCCTGGGTGGGCCTGCCTAGGCTCTCTGCCTAGAGCCTCCTAAGGTGGAAATCCAGATGGTGACAGGATGGGGCCCTTACCTGGAGGCTCTGAGGGTGCAGTCTTCCAAACCATTCAGGTTGCTGGCAGGAGGTTCAGTTCTCCGTGGCTGTGGGAATGAGGCCCCATTTCCCTGCTGGCTATTGCAGGGTGGCCTCATCTCCTAAAGGCAGCTCCCTGGTGGGCCCCCACCACTGAGCCAGCAACAAGGGTCACACTCTCCTCCTGCCTTGAACCTCTCCGATTCCCTGTCCTGCTACCAGTTGGAGAAAACTCTGCATTGTAGGACTCATGTGACTAGGTGAGGACCACCCAGATAATCTCTCTGTCTCGGGATCAACCGTTTGCTAACATTAATGACATCTGAACAAAACCTCTTTGCCATTTAATGTGACATAATCACAGGATCACCAGGGGGCAACTGAGGATTCTGCCTCCACTCTTGCTGTGATGCAGCCTTCACTGCTGGATGGAAGGCCTGCACCTTCTCCTGAAGTCTGGGTGAGAAGCTGAGCTGTGTGCTCCAGCGGCTGGGGCCCCGACTTGCCTCTTCAGACCTGCCCTCCTCCTCCTCAACAGCAGAGCCTGGCTCTGAAGCTCAGCACTTTGCCTCTCAGAACAAACCCTACATTTCCAGTTACTCACATAGTTGATACCTCCATCTAACTAATTGCTACCAAGTTAATTTATCCAGAAGTGGTGAGTGCATGTTTCGGAAACTTTCTTAAACTAAAGAGGTAGACTCTCCCCCTGCAGGAAGGGCTGAGAGAAGGACATGATGGCCGGGAGAGCCGATCTTTGATAGTGAGGTGGACATGCATGTGGTGAGGGAGTGGGGAGGCCATGAGCAGAGATGGTGTGTGGAGGTGGCATGTTGAGGTGACACATCGAGGTGGCATGTAGAGATGACACATGGAGATGGCACATGGAGATGGCATGTGGAGATGGCATGTGGACATGACATGTGGAAATGGCACGTGGAGGTGGCATGTCAAGATGGCATGTCGAGGATGTCATGTTGAGGTGACATGGAGGATGGCATGTGGTGATAGCATGTTGAGGATGGTGTGTTGAGGACAGCAGTGTCACTAAGCAGAAGTCTGTGTCCCTGGTAATTACTGTGCCACCACCATTGGATGAGAGAAATAATCTGATTTTTTAAGCCATGTTTATTTTGAGGTTTCTGTCACTTTCAGCAGAAACTTATCTGTTCCCATAGCACACGATCATTGGAACTGTCACTCTAAATTTGCTGTTATTGTTTGCCTCAAGCACTAGACACAAAGATTTCTGAAGTCAGATACCATACTTTGTGTTCACCTTTATTTCCATATCAGTTGATGGAATGTCTGAAAATAGCAGGCATTCAATTAATTTTTGTAGTACAAAGAAGAATTGTATAAATGTTAAACTATGACTTTTTTCCATATTGCAAAGTAGAGTTGATAAAAAATCCAAGATGACTTCCCCAGGAAAAAAAGTATTTTCTTTAAGAAAGACAAAATTTAGACTTAACAACACAAAATAGACATCTAACACAAAATCAACCTCAAAAGTGCACATCTCCAACAGCACAGGGCATCTGTGACAACACAGGACATCTACAACAACATGTGGTCTCCCCAGTTGTATGGCCCAAACAGCCTGGACATGCCACAGAGCCTCTTTTTGCTTCCGGCTCCACTCAAAGCTGCAGTCTTTGGCTTCACCAGGTATATGAACTGGAACAGTTGTCCTGGGTACGGGATTTGATTTTTTTAAACCCTGAAGGGAACTACCAAGTATTTTAGGAGGTTGCAAGTTACAGTCATTTCCTCTTACTTTGGAGGGTTTACCAGCATGGCTCCTAAACATTGGACCCTTTAAAACTCTTCTAAGGAGGTCAGTCACTGAAACTTCCTATTCAATGGGCTCCATGTATCTAACCAAGACCTCCTATGTACCAACCTCCTCTTGCTCATGCTGTTTGATTGGCATGATGTCATTGATACATAAATCAATGTGATGTACTGGGACAGGACCAGATGGTCCAGCTATTCTAAGACTATATTTTGACGGAAGGTAAAGTTGTAAATGTATGTTGTTTTCATTTCCACTTGAATGCAAAGTGTTTCTGGTCCTCCTTTCTGATTCAAATGGGAAAAAACACATTTTCTAGATCTGTGACTACAAACCACTTTCCTGAGGCCGTATTTGTCTTCTTTAGCTGGGATACTACTACCGGCACCTTGGGGTATGGCAGCTGTGTTGGAGTGACCCAATGTGAGTGTTACTTTAACTGCTGCTGGGAAATATAATTAAAAACAAAATCTCCTGCCTACCCGCAGACCCTCTCCACGAAGGTAAGAGAGAAAGAAAACAGTTTTTTGTTGAATCACAGACACTCTCAGACATCTACGTCAGGAAAGTGTCCTTCCGGGTCTGAGTTTAGAGGGACTGTTGGTCAGTGTGACTCGGTTAGGAGAACTCTGCTCTGCTCGGCGCCAGGGAGCTTCCTTCACGAGATGCAGAGTCTGTTCCGCCTGTGCCTGGCGTCATTCTGTCTGGATCTGTTTGACCTTCGACTTGCTGCTGCATCCTGTCCAGACCTTCCAGCCTCTCTCCCTGGCTTCTTTCTCTGCACTTCTCACCTGAAGCAGCTCCAGACACATCTTCGCTTGGCGTCTGTCTTGGCTGGGTAACTGTACGTTCCCTGAGGTTGGGGCCTGTCTGGGTCCGCGCCCAGCCTTCCTGTCTGTAGTGGTGCAGGAACACGGCTCACAGATGTGCTCAACCCGTGAGCGAGTCCCAGGATGTGAGCAGTGAGTGGACGGACGTCACCTTGTTGTTCAGTAAGCATGGGTCTCACCTTCTCCCTTGTTCCATGGCCTGGGTTCTGCTTTCTTCGTGCTCATTGGCTGGTCTTCCCTGTGGATCTTCTGTTCTCTCCAGCACGAAGGGCGTTGGGAGTCGTGTGCAAACAGCACCGGTTTGCTGGCACACATGTCGATCACGGGATTCCTTCAGAAACGCCAGACTGGTGAGCTGGATGTGTAAGGAAACAATGTTCTATTCAAGCAGACCTCCCTTCAGTGATTCCTTAATCTTGTAAGCCCAGAACAGCACATTTTCTGGCACACAGCAGCACCTCAAGTAGTTCTCAGGAGTGTTAGGAGAACTATTCTGCCCCTTCGGGCAGCATTTACGCACAGAATCCCTGACACTTGCCACCTCTTGTCCTACTTGAATTCCTCCTGTGACACACCTGAGCCAGCTTTGCTGTCTCTTGCCTCTTTCATCTTCCAGCCAGCTGCCCACTGTTAGGACCTTCAGCTTTCCTGTGCCCTGAAAGTGAGTGGGGATGACTGTAAGAACTTCCGTGGAACTGCCAGCGAGCATCGACCCGAGCGTCTATCAAAACAAAGCCGGAGGCGGGGGGGCTCTCTGCGCAGGGAATCCGGGAGGAGGCAGCCAGCACCTCGTCTCAGGAAACAAGGCAGAGATGCTGCAAGGCCATCTGTCAATCAATACTGCACGGAAATGCCTAGAGCTCTCATAACAGGGCACCTAGAACACGTAACTGCCTGCTTGCAAGTCATTCGCAGCACGCTGGCAACTGGGACACTCGTGTTGAAAACACATAGGTCAAGTCAGCAGTAAGAGCCCCACTGCATGGCTTCGGGCTCCCGCGGGTAGAGACTCCCATTCGATTCCCTTTACGTGGTTCTTGCTCGCCACGAAACACCTCGTTTGGGCGCAGGAGCTGCACCTGCGCTCGTCCGAGCTCCCTGAGCCTCTCACAGCTGCACCCCTAGGAGGCCTGAAACCGTGTTTTCTCCGAGCAGCATGGGAAGAGTGCAGGTGAAGATCTGCACGTCACCTCAGGGGACACAGGTGTCTGGATGTGCGTATATTTGGATGCTGCACATACGTTTGTGCGATATTGTTTGTTTATTCTTTTAGAAAAAAAATAAGGGATTTCCAATGTGCCAATATTTCTGATGGTTGATAGTAATACAAAAACGATAAGAAAATATCCATACCTTCAAATAACTCAAAATTGAGAGATATGAAGCTAAGATAGTTTAGAAAAAACATGATTGTAGTTATAAAATGGATACAAAATAATTATTGATAGCAAACATTCTTATTTTTACAAATTCTACATATCATTTTGGAGAAATTAGAAGGAGCAGTTACCTAGAGAAAAACTGAGATTGGGGTCTTCTGCTTCTGGGATGGAATAGACACACTTTCCTCTACTCCTCCCTCTGGTACAACTAAGCCCTGGACACGACACAGAAAACAAAGGTGAGAGACTGACCGTGGGGAGAGGCAGGCCGACCAGCGAGGGATTAGGGGCTTGGGGACACATGGTAAGATACCTCCTATGTGCTGTGCACAGAAGCCAGCAACCCAGAAATGCCACAGGAGCAAACAAGCAGAAGTGCGCTCTCTCCAGCTGCAGGAACAGGAAAGTGGCTGTGTAGGAAGACAGACACTGCCAGACAGTAACCACTCTTCTAAACAAACACCTCAGGAGAACAGACCAACCAACAACATTGTCCCCATGCCCACCACAGCAGCAAAGGCTGAGTGGGAGCCGAGCCCCCAACAAACTGTCAGACCTGCCCCAACCAGCTGGGGTGTCAGAGCAGACCATGTTGGAGCAGACATCCACCCTGTCTGGCTTCAGTGAGCACCCCCACACACCTGGTGTCAGTGGAGACCATGTGGGGCTGGAGCGTCTCCTGCAGAGCGCGAACAGGAGCCTCCCTGACGAGGGCTGGCCTGAGTGCAGACCGGAACTTCTCCCTCCACCTGCAATAATGGGGCAGCGTACCCCTCCCCTGCTGGGGTGGTATCAGAAAAAAAACAAAACAACTAGAATGGAAGGTTTAAATAAGTTCCAGAGTCTCACAGCATTAAACAAAAATGTAGTTTTCAATAGAAAATCACTGGTCATGCCAAGAACCAGGAAGATCTCAAACTTGGTAAAAAAGACGATCAATGAGAGAGATGTTAGAATTATCTGCTGCAGTTATTGAAACAGGCGTGATAAGAGTGCTTCACTGGGCAATTACAAACACCCTGAAGGAAATGGAAAACTGGAAATCCTCAGCCAAGAAACAGAAAGTCTCAGCAGAGAAGATACAAAGAGGAACCCAATGGAAATGTTAGAGCTAAAAACACAACAGAAAATAAAGCTCAGTGAAGGGGCCCAAGAGAAGAAGGGAGCGGGCAGAGGACAGAATCTGTGAACTGAAAGATAAAATACTAGAAATTAGCCAATCCGAACAACAGAGAAAACAGACATGAGCAGAGGAAGCTAAGAAGCCTGGCTAGAAGTGGTTCTTTACACAGAAAAGGTGTGAAGAAAGTATGAATTGTGGGTCATCAGGAAGGAAGAGCACAGAAAGAGCAAAATTACAGCAAATACAAACGGCTTTCCTTCTCTCCTTGAGTTTTCCAAATTATACCTGAAGATTGAACGAACAATTATGACATTGTTTGATCAGGCTCTGAACATACATGGAGGAAATATTTAAGAAAAGTGGGTCCTAAATGGAGATGGGTAAAGGGATGTAGAGAGAGGATGATGGTCTGACATGAAAAAATAGAACTATAACACCTTTAGAAAAGAACACAGGAGAACAAGTTCAGGATCTAGAGCTAGGAAGGAGTTCCTGGACTTGATGCCAAAGACACAGCTCATGAAAGGAAGAATCAGTAAACTGGCCTTCACCAAAACTGAAAACATTTGTTCTGTGATGGACCCTGGTAAGATGATGAAAGACAAGACACAGACTGGAGAAAGTATTTCCAAAGCCCTTATCCAACAAAGGACTAGTGTCTAGAACATATAAAGAAGCCTCAACATTCACCAGTAAAAAATATCCAATCAGAAAATGACTAAAATATGTAAACAAACCTTTCACCCAAGAGGATATACAGATGGCAGGGAAGAACATGAAGCAATGTTCAACATCATTAGCCATCGGGGAAATTCAAATTAAAAACACAATGAGCTATCACCAAAACTTGCAAGGAGGTGGAGAACCGATCCCTCAAACTTGCTGGGGGGAAAGCAAAATGGGACCACCACTCTGCAAACGGTGTGACGGCTGTGTTAACGTCCTAAGACTGCCATCACAGATCACCGCAAACTTGGTAGCTTAAAACAACAGAAATATATTCTCTCACTGTTCTGGAAGGCAGAGGTCCAAAATCGAGGTGTGGGCAGGGTCGTTCTCCCCCTGAAGTTTCTCGGAGAGGATCCTTCCTTGCTCTTACAGCTTCTGAAGGTTGCTGGCAACACTTGGCCACTTGGCTTGTGGCCACACAACCCCAATCTCACAGGGTCGCCCTCCCTGAGTGTCTGCGAGTCAAACCTCCCTCTGCCTTCCTTTATAAGGGCATCCTTCCTTGCATAATCCAGGATAATCTCATCTCAGCATCCTTAATTTTATTACATCTGCAATGATCCTTATTCTAAATAAGGCCATATTCTGAGGTTCTGGGAGGACACGTCTTTTGGGGGCCACAATTCAGCTCAATACAACATTTTCTTACAAAAGTGAATGTTCAGTAGCATATGACTCAGTAATTTTACTCATGAGCAATAATCCCAGAGAAATGAGGACTTTGCTACCAAAAAAAAAACACCTGTACATGAATATTTGTAGCAGCTTTGTTCATAATAGCTCAAAACTGGAATCAACCCACACGCCCTTCAGTGAGTGAATGGTTAATCAAACTGTAACATATCTGTATCATGAAAAATGGCCCTGGAGTAAAAAGGAACAAATTATTGATACACACAACAGCCTGGATGAATCTCCTGAGAATTTTGCTCATTGAAAATGCCAATCCCCCGAAATGACAAACTGCGTGATTATGTTCATATAACATTCCTGAACTGACAAAATTATGGAAATGCAGAACAGACAGTTGGTTGTCAGGGGTTACGTTCAGGGTGCAGATGGAAGGAAGTGGATGTGGCTATAAAGTGACCATATGAGGGATCCTTGTGGTGATGGAAATGCTCTGTATCTTGATTGTACAAATGTCAACATACTGGCTGTGAGATATACTAGTTTTGCAAGATGTTGCCTTTGAGGGGAACTGGGAAAAATTGGCCTTCTTTATAGATGAGTCGTTGATGAATATCTTTCTTTGTAGCTGGACATAGAAATTTTCCATTATTTTTCATGGAGAAATCTAATCTATTGATGACATATATCACAATTTATTTAACAATAACTTACTGAGAGATATCCTGGTTACTTCAAAATACTTTCATTGAGAAGCAGTGCTGTGGCAGACAGCTTTGTGGATACATCTCTACATAAATGCTTTTGCGTAGATTGGTCAGGGTTCTTGGCTGCAAGCAATGGTAACTGACCCTAATTTAGGAAAAGGTATGCTATACTGAACATGCGGAAGTTAACTCACACAAACCAAGGATAAAATAAATAATAGGGAGCTGGAAAACAAAGAAACCAGAGCATTCTCGGGGTTGTACAACCCAGGAGTTAATGGTCAGCTTCTCCATGGAGAACGAGTGGACTTCACTCATTCCTCTGCCTGTGTCGTTCTGCTGAACATTCACATTGCAGGAAAACAGAGCCAGGATAAGCTGGCTTGGGTTGGGTGCTCTCTTCTTGACCAGGAGAAGCCGCACCTCGATTTATTAAGAGTTAGAAAAACTAAACTTCCGCAAGGTAAAGGGGCCACCCCTCTGATTCTGGTGCTGTGACAGAACCAGAAGGGAAGGGATGGCTGCAGGACAGAGCAATAGCAAAAACGTTCTTATTAAATCTTTCCTTTGTTTTCTAGTACACACACACACACAGAAAATAGTTTTCCTTTTGATGACTGCGTCTAAGAAAAATTCTAATTAAATGAATTTAATTAAAGACCATGACTCACGCCATGGACAGATTGAAACGTGATGCTCCGAGGCTGGAAGTCTGATATTTCTGAGTTGTCCATTCACCTTCCGCCCTCACCATCCCATCCCGAGGGGTGAATCCGACGACCACCACGACTGCAGGTAACATCACTATTAACTTGCTTCATCTTTCCTCACAGCACTTTTCACGTATTTCTAAAATATGTTGTATATTTAATTGTTTGCATTGCCATATAGAAAGGAATCTGCTTCACTTAAGGGGTTCACATTTGTGTTGTTCACTGATGAGATTCCAGAAGACCGGGGACAGTTCCTAACATTAATATTACATAGAAAACTTGGTTCAGTCAATCAATGAATGAGACAGTCCTGATGATTTCTTAAGGGAAAGTAAATAATCAGTTTCTCATTATAGCCTTAGAAGCAAAAAACTCTTCTCAAGTGCACATGGGTCTTCATCAATATTGACCTTATTATAAAACAAAACTTTAAAAATGTAAAAGAATGGAAAACTTACAAATAGACTCTTGACCCTGACAGAAGTAAACGTGAAATCAACACATAAAAATATCCTGAAAATCCTATTTGGCTTTGTCAACATGGGTTTCACTTTTATATATGCTGTAAATACCCAATGCACTGTTCTTATTACCACTTTGAAAGCTGACCATGGCAGTGATGGTGGTGGGCAAGCATTGCAGGACTCGGGAGACTGTGCCAAGCCCAGAGTTTTTCGATGTTCAAAATATAATAGAGGGGCTGGCCCGGTGGCGCAGTGGTTTAGTTTGTGCTTGGCAGCCCAGTGTTCGCCAGTTCGGATCCCGGGCGCCTGTCCACGCACTGCTTGTTAGCTATGCCGTGGCGGCGTCCCATACAAAGTAGAGGAAGATGGGCATGGATGTTAGCTCAGGGCCAGTCTTCCTCAGCAAAAAGAGGAGGATTGGCAACAGATGTTAGCTCAGAGCTGGTCTTCCTCACAAAAATAAAAAAAAAAATTTTTTTTAATGTAATAGAAAAGATCAATGGACCTACGAGCTGGTTCTTTGAACAGATAAACAAAATTGACAGATCTTTAGCTAGACTCACCAAGAAGACAGAGAGAGGGCCCAAATAAATAAAATCAGAAATGAAAGAGATGTCACAACCGATACCACAGAAATACAAAGGATCATGGGAGTGTACTATGAACAATTATATGTCAACAAATTGGACAACCTAGAAGAAATGGACAAATTCCTAGAAACATACAATCTACCAAGACTGAATGAGGAAGAAAGAGAAAATCTGAACAGATTAGCAAGGAGATTGAATCAGTAATCAAAATCCTCCCAACAAACAAAAGTCCAGGACCATACGGCCTCACTGGTGAATCCTACCAAACATTCAAAGCAGAGTTGATAGCAATCCTTCTGAAACTCTTCCAGAAAATAGAAGAGGAGGGAACACTTCCAAACCATTTTACGGGGCCAGCATCACCCTGATACCAAAGCCCAGCGACTAGAAAGCCGTGTCCAGCAGGGGACTGGGAGCACAGAGCAAGGGGACTGTGCACAGACACTGCATTCTGTTGCTCAGTCTGCTGCACACAGGGGCGAGGACAGCGATTCTGAAACCACTTCACGTTTATGTCAAGTTCAACCAACGAGTAAATATACTGTAAACAGGGAGATGCAGGCTTCTCTCTGGGAAGGAAGTTGCACATAGCAAAGGGGGTGCTCAGATGGATCCTGGGTGCTGGAACTGAGTCAGAGATGTCAGTATGCACTCATGCGTGTTTGAAATGTCTGAGATTGACACAGAATAAATAGGAATATGGGTGCACACACAGGCCAGCACACGTACAGACACGCACACACACGGTGTGTACACCCCTCGTGCTGTCGCTGACAGGACCCAGGAGCAGTGCTGGCCCAGAGCAGGCCAGGGCAGCTTGCCTTTCTTCCTCCTGGGCCCCGCCCTCAGGAATGGACCGCAGATCAGCACTGTCCTCCTCCCCTCCCTGACCTTGCTCCCCTGACGGCTCCTGTTGTCTCTTTGTCCCTTCCAGTTCCCCAAGACGGGGGAAATGATAGTTTGTTTTAAATTCTCTCTGTTAAAATAACTTGCCTAGTTCATGTCTCCTGAGTAGACTCTCACTTGAGCATTATAAGATTCTCGTCCTCATTGTGTTCAAACAGGAAAACCCCTCTGTGGTGGGAGCCGTCAGAGCAGGGATGGAGGGCTGGTGGTGCGGGGAGATGCGAGGAGGCCCTCAACGGTGCTCCAGCATTCAGGATCTGGGGTGGGTGACAGTCACAAACATTTGTCCGCCTGCAACAACTGATTCTGATCCGTTCACTTTTCTGGGTGTGGGTCACACTTCAGCAAAAACTTACTGAGGAAAATACACACACACCTGACTTTTTCAGGTCTTCCACTCAGGGTGAAAAGATTGTATCTTTATTTTTCTGTCACTGAACATGATTGTTATTTCCGAGCTTCCTTCTGCCCACTGGCACACTTCCTCTTTACTAATTCATGCTAAACTTAGTCAATACAAGGTTTCCTCTGTCAGTTCAAGGTTGTCCTCCCGCCTTGTGGCCGAGTTCTGGATGAGCCCGTGCAGCATGAAAGTGGCCTAGATTGGTGGGAATGTGTGGGAGGGGGCGGGGCAGTCCTAATTATTTCTCGTCCTCTTTGCTCCCACGAGCACCCCAACTTTCCCCTGGTCTCTAGGTGACGCCCACCCACTCCCGCCTTGCGGAGTTCTTTCCATCTGACCACAAAGGTCAGCCAGTGCTGGACACGGGACACCAGCCACCACATGTGCAAGGGGCAGAGGAGTCTCTGGGAATAACGACCCATTTCTTTCTCCTTCCTTTTAGGTGGTTGAGGGTGAGGGCTTGGATCTGAAGCTCATCTGGGCCATTTGCACCAGTGGGACCTTGAACAAACTCTTATACTTTTGTGCCTCAGTTTCCTCACAGATAAAATGGAAATAAAATAGTATGAACCTGGTAGGATGCTGTGAGCATTAAAGGAAATAAACTGTGGACATGTTAGAAGAGTGTCTGGAACACAGAAAGCATGAATTAACTGTAGTGGTTATTTATTTATGCATTTTACCATTATTAACAAATGGTGAGAATGCAGCACAAGCATGTGGAATGTCACAGACCAGAATGTTAACCAGGGGATACTTCCAGGGAACAGGTTGGGGTGGGAAGACACTGAGGGCTTGATTTTTTCTCACAGAATTCTGAACTCTTCTTTTTCGTAATGACTATCTACGTGACAGTAGCTATGCACAAATGCACGATCTAGCATGCAAACGACAAACACTGCGGGCTGACACCATGATGTAAATGCTTCATCTCATGACTGGTCTACCTAACACAGGAAATACTCTCCTCCCTTCCCTGGTGAGAGAGAGAGAACAAATTGACAGTAACAACGTAGAGCTGTATGTTGTACACAAAAGCAACCCAACTCCTGGGTGTGCAGTGGAAGGGATGCTAAGTCCCCCGCTGGTCAGATGTCTCAGGAAGGTCTTGAGTGTTGGATGTGCCCTGAAGGCCACCGGATTCAGTGACTGTGGGCTGCAGAGGTAGGAAGGATGAGAAGGCAGAATTTTTTCCTGGCTTTTACATCAGAAGAGTGAAGACAGGGTGGGTTGGGGATCATTAAGTCTTTGGAATCTAAACTGCAGTGTGTCACACAGATCAGAGAGCACGTGGAAATCTGGTGGAGAATCTGGAGATGGAGGCAAACAGATGGTGGTCCTGTAAACCACATAAGAATTTGGATTTTTTTCCCAATGAACACAGTGGGGAACCACTGGAAGTTTCCAAAAGGGTCGGTACTATCACATAAACATGTCTGTATCTCAGAAAGGGCTCTCGGATCACAAATCATACTCCTGACCTTCAGAAGTTTGTGTTTTTGCTTGAAAATAGGAGACAAGACAGGCGTAAGATCACAGCCTGCAACTCTGAGAGATGGCGTCTCAAGAAATTACAATGCACATGAAGTAGGAATCTGGATTTTCAGAGGCAGCAGTATGATGACTACAAAGAGGAACGTATCTAAGGACACAAGAGTGGTCACACAAGAATTCTTCCCAAGGACTCACACAAAACGTGGATGGCAGATTGAAGGGAAGACAAACACCAAAGGAGACACATGAAAGTGTTTGGGAACTGTGGGGATGGCCCCAGAATGTTTGAAATCTCACTTGTGCAGAGGCTTGCAGAATTGACAACATTAAATCCATTTTATTCTCTCTTTTTTTGTTTTGGTTTTGTTACATTTAGGGCAGATTGAAAAAATCAAAGTATCTCTAGGACTGCTGTTTTGCAGTCGATGGAATAATGCTGATGGATTACAAAGCAGAATTATTAAACTCTTCCTTCCCTTTTGTCTTCCGTCCCAAGGAGATGGGCATTCACTGAGTTGGTCACACTCATGGAGTGTGGCAGGAGGGATGCAGAGAGTCTGCTGCCACAACTCTGCACCAATGACCCGCGTCACCGACACAGCTCCACAGTGGGTGGAGGCCACCAGAGGAGCCCTTGGGGTGGCTCCCGAGCGTCTCACACAGGAAGAATCGAGTGTGATGAAACACCCTACGTGATGCTGCACAAGGACACTGCCTGCTGAGTTGCATAATTAAGGGGAAAAGGCATTAAGCAAATTAGACAGCTCTGTTTTGTTCGTAGAGTGTGTTCTACGTTAGAGGCGGGTGAGTGAGGGCAGGCAGAGCCGGAGAGACTGTGGCCTCATCCACACAAAGGAGATAATGAGGACGGAAGTCAGGACGCTGCAGGGATGGCAGGAGAAAAAATGATGCAAAGACACTAAGGAAAAGAGTCCATAGACCTTGATGACTAACTGGATTTTGAGTAGAGGAAGATGGAGACCTTGAAGAGGAGGCCCTGTTCTGCTCCCGGCTAACAGGACTCTGAGTTCGGGAGGATCACTTCTGAGACGGGATCACAAAACAGGAGCACATCCGGGGGCAGATGCTGGAAGTTACTTCTCAGACGCGCATGTGCTGTAGGATCTGTTACAACATCTGTGGGGAGCCTGCTACCCGACACCGATGTTACCTGTCAACCTGTGACAGCTATGTATTCCTGGACGAAACATATAGGTCAGTCAGGATGCAATACGTGACATCCTTTAGAATCATAACTGACTGAAAAGAAAAATAGTACCCAGAGGCCAGAACTATGGATCCAGTGCATGAGCGCTAAACCCAGTTGTTGCTTTGGGGCATTTATTGATTCCTCTTAATAATAAGGCCTTGAATTGGCTCAGAGTGAGCCAGGGGCACTGGAGATATAGGGAAAAAAGTCAGAGATTCAGACCATGGTGGGAGAAAAGACGAGAGAAAGACGCATCTCACTCAGAAAGTACGAAAAGATTTTATTTTTGAAGCCTTCATGGTCACAAATGAAGAAGGGTCCCTAGGGCCCTGAAAGGTAAGACCCTGTCCCCACCCCACTATGCTGCCAAGACCTTTTTCCAAAGTGTTCCTGCATTTCCCTGGGTCACAGATAGGGAGAACCAAGCCCACATTTGCCCAATCCCATTGTTCCAAGCATAGATTCTGCAGCCAGCTTGCAGCCAGGGGGTGCATCTCGGTCTCTCGGAGAAGCTATTCCTTGGGTTTTAGTGAGGGAATGAGGGAGAGGGACCCCAGAGCTCTCTCCCTGCTTCTCCTGGGACCATCCAGCCTTCTCTTATAGATAGAGGGGAGGATGGAGAACATGACAAATTTGGGGTCACTCTTCTGAAGTTCTGCACAGATCCGTCACCATCCTTTCTTTAGGTTTGTGCACACATCACCCACGTTCGTGTGCTGTGAGGCCCAGCCAAAACCCCAAGGCGACTGGAAATTTCCACTCACCAGTGTCTGATGCTCAGGGCCTCTCATTAATAAAGAAAACATATAAAACCTCTTCATTATTCAGATACTGATCAGCTATTTTGGGCACTGATGCTGATGAAAGAGCAACAAAGGCAGTGCAAATCTGCAGTGTTTCTGCTCCCAGGAAACACACTTTTGGAAAAAATGGCACACAGACGCACAGCTGCTGGATGAACTGAGAGTCGACCTGGAAATTGTCAGTTAACATTTTCAAGCTACTAATTCTGAAGAGGAAAAATGTTTATTCATACCAAGCAAAAAAAGTCTTTTTTCTGTACATTATTGTTAGGAGAGAAAAACAACAACACTGTGATGTGTGCACCACAGCAAAGTTGATGTTGCGCTGTCCTTCTGTCCTCTTAGGAAGAGGACATTTAAAGATCATCTCACACTCGGTAAAGTGCCTCTCCTTACTCACACGCAATGAAGAGCAGTTGCAGACGTAGGTGAAGGCGGATAAAAGAGAAGGTAATGAGCACCACTGCCGAAGGCCTGGAGCCAGGGTGCTCACTGGCCCCCAGAGACCTGCCGGATCCAGTCCTCAGATTAACAGTCAAAAGTCACACAGACTGTTCTTCTCACGGCCTCTCCCTCTGTCTGTGCACGAAACCCCCCAAATTCTTCCCTGTGCTTGCCCCGCAAATACGTACATCTAGTTCTTGTCGCTTCACAGGCCTGAAACTTTCCTCTTTCCCCGAGGCAGGCAGAGCAAGCCTCCCGCCCCCGTGTACATGGCCACCACTGAACCACCAACGGAGCCCAGGTTTACCCCAGGGATGCCCCGTCCCTGCCTTCCCTGAAGCTAAGGGTCCCCTCACTTCCAGGTAACAGACTTGTCTAGAACACACCTTCTTCCCTTCACCCTCCTTCCTCTTCATCCACCAGGGCTTAGTTACAGTGCCTGGAGGGACAGCATCATCTCCCAAGTGAGAGGAGATCAGACTCTCAGGGGCTTGGGTGTTGATGCTGAGGAGGCCCGGATGCATCAGTCAGGACTTTCGAGGCACGAGGGAGCCCCCTTTCCTGGTCACAGCACTGAGGTCAGGTTCTTCCCCTTCACAGGGACCACGATGCTGAGGGACACAGGGCCTCTAGGTGCAGTGCTTCTTCTCTGAAACCTTGACCTCCTTGCCACATAACCCCTGTGCTCCTGACAGCTCTGTTTTGTGGTTACAAATATTCAGTAGTTCTGGAAGCTTCTCTGCATTTTCTGTTTCTCTGCAAGAGCTTACTAATCTCTCTCCTTTACCCCCATTTACTGTCTCAATTCATTTCAGCTCTGCAGACCAGTCTCTCTGACATGACTACTAACCAGCTTTCCTTCTAGGTATCACAAATTTGTCTCCAGATTTCTCCTCTAACCAGTATTTCATGATGGCTCCTTTGGGGTGGGGTGAACGTGGCTATTCCCTAAGGGAACACCTTGATTTCAGACCTCCAGCCCCAGAACAATCAACGTCTGTTGTTTAAGCCGCCTGCCGTGTGGTACTTTGTTACACAGCCCCAGGTGACTCACACAGTTGCCAAAGCTGACACTCCGTCACCGCATTACAGAGTGTTTCTGTGCTTCTCACGACTGGTTGTGCAGACTCTGATGAAACTGTCACGTCTCACACTGGGTGGAACATGGAGGCCACAGGGGGCCTGCGTGGCTCCTGGAGAAAAACCTGAAACGGGCAGCAGGAGGCAGTGGCGGGCCCCAGGTCCTCCTCCGTGAGATTTGACCTTACTCGCTGGAGGGGGAGGGGGTGTTTCAAGGGAGGTTTACACAGGCGTGTTCTAAAAGCACATCTGCCCCAGAGACAAACCCTCAGCAGCTGTGCGGCATCTGCCCTCTAAGGCTGGAGACTGAGTATTCAGGGCTCATCCTCCTGGGCTGAGCTGCTCTGAACCACATTTAGGGAATGCTCACCTAGCGGCACATTGATGAGGTGACACACACGGGGGCACATGTCACCACAGAGGGTCAGTGTCAGGGGAGTGAATAGGAATTACGCTGGAGTCAGGTCACCAGGGACAGCTCCCATGGGAAGTATCATTATAACCTGCAGGAAATGTGACGAACTTGTACGAAATATAAAAAAAGAGAGAGAGCATTCCTGTAGAGGAAAGAGGAAACATTTTCAGAAGCCTGAGACAGAAAAAAATGACACTTCTAAGAAGTGACATCTTTCTGAAGTCAGAGCATAGAGTGGTGAGGGGTGTGAGGATGTTAGAAATTCTAGAAAACTTGAGGTATATATGTACTGTTTATGAATATTACACACTATTATCCAGAAGAGCTGATTAAGTGGACTAATCCCCTCTCTTCCAGGATAATAGCTATTTCATTTATAGTGTGGGTTTTCTTCCGCATCTAAATGACCGTCAAGCATAAAATTTTGAGTTTGACGTTATGTGTAAAAGTCAAGAAAATGTTAATGACTTTTGAACCAGTAGTCATGTATATGAAATTTTAATGAGAGGAAATTATGCATAAGAATGTAAACAACCATTTGGATGTAAATTCCCATTGAGGTGTTACTGGTACAACCCTCAAACGGATATGCAGTCATCAAAATGTCTAATGATAAACTGCGTAAAACAAGATGGAAAATGCTTATGATACAATTTTTACTAAAATACACAACATTGCATTGCATATAAATGCATAAAATGGCTTCACAAAAATAAAATTTAGGAAGGGATTCACAAATAACAATTGTCATTATGTTACTATTGAGGAATTTTAGGTGAAATTTCCCCCTCAGCTTTTGTACATTTAAAAACTAGAACATGAACCCACGTGCGGGAGGCACTCACAGTATTTCCTGCCTATAGGTCCCAGCTCTCTTGTATCCCAGTTACTTCAAAGGAAATTACACATGTGAAAGATATGAAGGTGTGATCTAAAATAAAATAAATGTAATAGGTATCATTAAAGCAAAGGAAAATATATGCAGAAATTATGGATTACTGCACAGGGTTAAACTCGGATTCAGGAAGTTTGGTTCTTTTCTTTTGCCTCTGATAGTGACTAATTTCTGAAATTTGGTAAGACATTTGCAAGTCAGTAAAACTAGTGTTCTGGCTCAGGTAGCATCTCTTCAGTTTTCTAGTTTCCAACAAGACTGCTTTTGGAGATAGAGAGAAAATGTCACAAAGTCAGGCAAATGAGACTGCCATCTTTCTGATAGAAATACTCAACAGCGTCCTTCTCATGACGTTCAAATGGCCGGATTGAATCTCTGTGGTGTAAAAGGTGACACACTTGGGCGGAGCTTAGGGGACACGCTGGGACCCAGGTGGGCGCCGCTCCCGATGTGTGATTCCCAGCTCTTGCGGAGCCCAGTGCGGCTCTCAGTTGACAGTGCTCATTAATGTGACATTAGCTTCAGCCCAGAGACTTTAAAACAAATAGGTGATTTCATGGAGGCATTAGGTGAGCTAATTAATCATTTCATATGCGTATGTTTTAGGCTAATTAACATTTTCAGCTAATAATCTCAAACGTTGTATGATACAGAATTTCCTTGTTTGCACTGTCCCGGATCTCCTATTTGACAGTAATTGTACTTGAGATCCAGTCTGTCAGAATTTAGTCACAAATAGTAGCTGGCAAATAAAGAGAAAAAAACTCTCAAATTAATAAAGGAGATAAACTGTTATTTTCAATGACATAAATCATCCAGATACCTGAATTCATAATCACAATAGAAGCCAAGACTCTGCAGTTCTGCTGACTCACTTCCACACTTTTACTGAACACCTACGTGCCCGATAAAACGTGTGCGATAAGATGCTGGCACTTTCACAGAACGACCAGGCTCCTCGCAGCACGGCTGTGCCGTACAAGTCTCTGGACAAGCGCAGCCTGCTGGGTAACCGGTGAGCAAATGGGAAAGCTGCCCTCCTCTGTCTGTGTTGTTAGAGGCTGAGTCTTACCAATACCCTTCGAGCATTCGTGCCCCAGCAAATCACAACCCTCCCTCCTTCCCAGGGGTGTCCAGTCTTCTGAAGTTCTGTTCATCAGTCTCTTCTTTTCTGTTTCAGTTCACGCGTATAGATAGTATATATTTTAGTTCTGTACATTTGGATGTTCAGATAAAGTATAAAAGTATCATTGCACGCCTTTTTTTACTCAATATTATATTTCTCAATATGGTGAATCGTGACACAGGTAGCAATAGTTCACTCTTTGCATTGGAAATTACGTTAAATTGTAATATAAAATAATGTGAAATAACATGAAAGCAAGGGGGAAAAAACCTCTTCAAGGAAATCTACAAATAAATTATTAGAAGTAATAAGACAGCTTAAACATTCTATCTATTGTTGTTTAATTTTAAATGTATTTACACATGCACTTTGATTTTGTTTTTGTCTATGACTTATCTTAGAAGTGCATTCCTAGTACAAAATATCAGGGCTTATGATACTTTGTTGTTCTTTGTGTTATAAATATCTAATTAATTCAGTTCAATCAGAAAACATGATGATCTGATCTAAATAATAATAATTTTATACATCTTAATTTATGACAGGGAGTATGGTCAATTTTTATTAATATATCCTATGTAT
This sequence comes from Tapirus indicus, assembly GCA_031878705.1. Classification (NCBI taxonomy): domain Eukaryota; kingdom Metazoa; phylum Chordata; class Mammalia; order Perissodactyla; family Tapiridae; genus Tapirus; species Tapirus indicus. The sequence goes on along the minus strand of CM062923.1, from coordinate 740,012 downwards.
AGTGAAAGAATGTCTATTTTTAATTATTGGACATTTGATTTTAATATACCCACTAAGTATGTTTTTATATTCTGATGTTTGCATCTCTTAAACCTCACTTTTTATCAATTTGATCTATCAGTTACTAACAAGCATTTCTCAGTTTGATGGCGAATTTTTCAATTTACCTATTTAGTTGTATCAATTTGGGATATATGCGTGGATATGTATTCATTCTATTAAGTTTGTACAGGCTTAGAATTGTATACTCGGTAGAGTTAAACCTTCTGTCAGTATTTAGTGGCATCTCCTTCTCTATCTCTGAGCTCTGTGGGCTACTTGGTTGGCTGTGATGTAGCCAGGCCTGCTCTCTTCTGAGTAGCACAGGGACAGTAAACCTTTCCTTTTTCACCCTCAATCAATATTCCCACCTTTCAGAGGCTCCTCTTGTTAAGTAGCATAGAGTTAATTTTATTTTATTTTTACTTCATAATCTCTAACATTAACTTGAACCATAATTACAGACCTATTGTGTCATTCCACTAGCCTATTTCTATCCTACTCTTCTTCCTGATGTTTAATATATTTTGTTTCCTCTTTCTCACCTGTTTGTGTGTGTGTGTGTGTGAGGAAGACCGGCCCTGGACTAACATCCGTGTCCACCTTCCTCTACTTTATGTGGGACACCACCACGGCGTGGCTGACAAGCGGTGCGTCTGTCCGCGCCCGGGATCCGAACCCGCGAATCCGGAGCCGCCCCGCGGAGCGCGGGAACTTGACTGCTGCGCCACGGGGCCGGCCCCTCTCGCCTGTTTCCAATGGACCGAGGTCAGCCCTTGCCCTTTATTTCGTTTCCTTCCCCACCACAGCTGTGGAAGCCGTGTGTAGTATCGATGTTCTTCCAGCTGCTCCTGCTGAAGCTTTGTCGTGCGCGATTACCCTTGCGTCTGGAGACAAGACCTTCAGGGGACTCTGCCCCCAGCCGGTGAGACGGCTTCCGTTCTAACCACTCCCACCCATCGATGTGTTGTTGCTCTCTGGGATTTTAGTTCCACGTGATTTGTTTGATTTTTTATCCTGTGTTGAATTTGCTGGTAATGCATCCTTGCCAGTACCTCATTCTAGGGCTGGAGATGTTTTTCCAGAGCCCGTTCCCCTGGGTGGTTAGGGGTTGGAGTTTTTCAGTTGGTGGAAATTTCTTGATATTTTGAAAATAGGAATGATGGAAAGCCATTATTCTCAGGAAGTTTTGATAGCTGCTTAGCAGAGCATTCCATGAGCTCCCACTGTGCAGTCCTGCCAAGAAGATAACAAAATACTTCAAATAAAGATTAATGCAAATGAAAATATGCAGCATCCCAACTGTATGCTGCTCATCAGAAACACACCTTTAAAGTTAGGACAAGAATGCCTGTGAGTAAGAGCATGGAAAAAGATGTGCCATACAAACACCAACCGGAGGAAGCGTGTGACCACACCCACATGGAAAGCCTCACTTGAAAGGAAGAAGCACTATTAGGGAAAAAGAGGGAAATGACACAGTCATAAGAGGACTACTACCACAGGGAAGAATCACCATCATAAATCGTTTCACCAAATATTAGAGATTCATATATTCACACATTACACATGCAATCAGAATTCAAGGGTAAATAGTAAACTGTACAATTTTTGTAGAAGATTCTACTGATAAGACAAGCAGTAGCATTTAAAATTACAATTAGCATTTCTGACATATATCACACACTACACCTAACTATGAGTTAATAAAGTAATCTTCAACACATTTCACATTCTGAAATCCTTCAGAGTACATTCTCAGACCACAGTGGACGAGGTTAGATATCAATTACAAAAGAACACCCATAAATTTGAAAACACACCACTACATTCTAAACAATACATGGACCAAGGAAGAAGTCACAATGAAAGTTTGAAAATACTTTGGATGAAAATAACACGTCAAAAAATAACCCATAAATAGTTCCTTTGATATTATATTTCATAACATGTTGGATTTAGCTTATAACAGTGCTTAAAGAAAATGCATAACCCTAAAATGCGTGTAGATTAGAAAAGAATAAATGATAAAAACTAGTAACAAATGTTTCCGTCTCAAGAAGGTAGGAATTCAAATAACAACTAAGAAAATGTAAGGAAGAAAATGGTGAAGATATGAAAATAAACCAATGATACAGAAAAACTATGTTCAGTAAAAACTGACCCAATCTAAATGTTCATTCTCCAAGCATATTAATAAAACTATAAACCCTGAGAAAAACTGATACTGAAAAAAAGAAAAAACACTAATTTCCAATATCAGGAATGAGAAGTGGGGCATCACTAGAGAGTTGATAGACGATTAATAGAAAATAAGAAAATGTCAGTGAAGTGAAGGGACTGGGGCACCAACTTGTCTTCAGACAATGCAACGAATACAGAAATGAGGACAGACAACCCAAGCAGTGACACGTTCACACACGTGGACGGACCTCTCAACGTTACGTTGAGAGAAAGAAGCCAGGCACAGAAGACTGGACTAGTGGACAACTCCATTCACATCGCTTTTGAAAAAGACCAAGGTCGCTCATGGAGTCAGAGGCCTGTGGGGATTTTCCTGGTTCTGGGAGGGAGACGGACGGGACAGGTGAGAGAGAAGCCTGGGGTGGGTTTCTCTGCACCTGCTTCTCGATCAGGATCTCTTTGCAGTATTCCTCAAGCTGTCACTTATGACGGGTACATTTGTACAAATGCATGTTACAAATAAACACAACACTTCCAAATTACAGTGTGATACTAATGTAAGATTAATCCAAAAAATACCATGATGCAAGAGCATTCGACATATATAGTCATTTACGTGGTATTAAAGCAATGTTTTCTTAGCAAATATTGAAACATTTGTTCTAATTATAGATATACTTATGAGGAAAACAGAAGAATATTTGAAATCAGAACTGTGCCAGAAATATCCTGAATTTTTTCCCCAGTTACGAGTTTCTCACCAGCTGCGCTGTTGTACAATAGAGGCTGTGCTGATACACTCACACGGCTGCAGACGCCTGCCCACGGGAAAATCACTTGGAAATCTCAGGGGATTCCTCCAGAACAAAAACGGATTACCAGGAATTAGTGACCACAAGTTAAAGCAGAGGGCATGGTTCAACTCTCTCGTGTTAACCTTGTTCGTCCCTATCCCACTTCTCTCCAAAATCTCTTAGCCCCCAGTGGGTATTGGAACTGTGCACTACGAACTGTGGCTGTATTCTTAAAAACACATCTTTCATCCCCTGAGAGAAGTCAAGAACAACTAATGTGTATTCTAACAAAGTGCTTCAGGCTCCCTGAGTCCTCTTTCTTCTGAAGGGCCTGGTGGGTGAGAACAAGGCCCTGGGAGCCTGCCTCTCAGAGCTCACACAGTTACGTGCAAATCGTCGCTGATACTCAGGTCTTCCCGATCAGAAGGAGGAGGACTGAGAACGTGGCAGCGAGTGTTGGGTATGTATCAGAGAACAGATCAAAGCACATACTCAGAGGCATCGTTATAGCTGTCCAATCAAAGCAAACCAATCCCTGGCACGTGTCAAACTGCCATTGGGCACATAAGACGTAGGTTGCTGCAGATTTCACTACTGCCTCTAGAAATGTACTTTTCAACTAACAAACCCAATGTCTTGCAATCTCTTTAAATATCTTCTTGAAATTTTAGAAGAAATTTGTTTCAAAGCAAAATTTATTAGAAAAATCTCAACAGTACTTTTATAATTTGCAATTAGAAACTAGAGTTGCTGCAACTACAATCTTGGATAACGTGTCCTGCCTGCCGTGCACTTAGGCACCGAATGCAAGCGTCACAGTCACTTCTATGTCCTGAAAAATCAGTTTTGCTTGTTTTATTTGCTTGCATGTGGTTAAAAAATCAAATAGTACTGAGGGGCTATTACATTTACATAAATTCTGAGCTTTCCTTGACCCTTCTCTCTACCCCCCAATCCACTCCTGTTCCTGCCCCACCCTTCCTCTGTAACGTAGACACACTGGACCACTTCAGATACAGGTCCTTGTCTTTAAACAGCCTGTCCTTCCAGCACCTCTTGACGCCTCACTTAGTAATGAGGGTACTCTCAGCTGTCCATTTTCCCACCTCCTGTGACTGTTCTCCCCCCAAATCTCTGCACCTTTATTTCACTTTGCCAAGTTAAATAACATTTATGTTTATAACCCTAATAAATTCTACAGGTTGCTTCTAAAAGCTGAAATCCGACAAGGACATCTATGCTCTATGATACTTTGAATAGCATGTACTGCAAAACCAAGTGGTGGTAAGACACCTGTAACCTGAGAAGGGCAATGATCCACTAGGCTAGGTCAAAGGATCTCAGTTTTCATCCTGTTCATCAACTATTTGAAACCACGCCATCCTTAATCTCCTTCACGTGGACTCTGCATCCCCAGCTCCTGAATGGCTATGTGTAGAATTCTAGATTCAGTATCACTTTTTTCTGACAGTTTGGAAGATATTTTACTATTTTCTTCTGGCTCCAATGTTTTTGCTGAGAAACTTGATGGTAATATTATTCTCTTATTCCCTTGTGCATTCCTAGTTGATTTCTGAATAACTTTGTAGTCTCTTCTTTAAAATTGGTATTCAGGAAAATTTGCAGTCACGTTTCATCTCATTCACGCTGCCTGTGCTATGTAAGAACTTCCACTGTGCATTTTCCAGTCTCTACTCTGGCTTACGAATCTTTTTCTTTACTGTCTTCAGTAATACGTTAATAATCCCTTCCTATATTTTCTTTTCATATCTCCTTTCAGAACATTTATTAGTAGGATGAACCTCTTCATTTGCTGCTCTATTCCTCCTTTAACTTCTGTCATATTTTCTTTTTCTCATTGTCATTTCTTACTTGATCTTCCAATGTGATTGATTTTTTTTTGGCAATCATAATGTTTCATTTTATAATTCTTTTATTTTTTTCTTTTTCATTATTTTTTTTCTTGTATATTGGGTGAAAAATGCCAAGCACACAGGGAAAATCACCTGATGGCACAAATATCAGGGCTGCAGGATCATCATTTATCAGGGAAACTCACACAGGAGCAGCTGCACGTCTGAGGGTGTCTCACAGCTCGTTGCATTATGAACAGAAGAAAATTAGGTTTTAAATAAAGTTACACTGATTTACAAGCATCATGTGGAAGAGGTGGAGAAAAGTCACTATGAGCCACAAGTCATCTTAACAGGACCAGGCAACTGAGTGTCCTAACACATACAGCTTCCATGAGATTCACACTCACCCAGGGATTTTTTCCTAATTAAGCTTTTTTATTTTGAGATGATTATAGGTTCACATGCAGTTTTAATAACGCAGAGAGGTCCTGTGCTTCCCCAGTTTCCCCAATCGTAACACCTTGCAAGGCCGTGGTGCGATGTCACCCCAGGATGTGCACACTGACCATGCCCATCACCACAAGCACCCCCAAGGTCGCCTTTATGGCCACTCCTACCTGCCCCCCACCAAAGCCCCGTAACTGACCCCTGGCAAACATTAATCTCTTCTCTATTCTGTAATTTTGTCATTGCAAGGATGTTCAGTAAATGGAATCACACACCATGTAACTTTTGGGTATTGGCTTTTCTTATTCAACATAATTCCCTGGAGATTCATCCCAGTTGTTGCAAGTATTAATAACTTGCAACTTCCTTTTTATTGTTAGCAATATTCTATGGTATGGCTGGACCACAGTTTGTTCATCCATTCACCCTCTGAAGAACATCTGGATTCTTTCAAGTTTTTGCTAATTACAAATAAAGATAAATAAAATTATCTCTGGGATAAATGCCCAGGAGTGCAATTGCTGGCCATGAGGTAGTTCTGTTTAGTTTTATAAGAAAATGTCAAGCTGTTTTCCTGGCAGTTGCCTCATTTTACATTCCCACCAGCACTGCATGAGTGATCCAGTTTCTCTGTGTTCTTGCCAATATTTAGTGTTGTCACTATTTTTTATTTCAGTCATTCCTACAGGTATAGTGATACCTTATTAAGGTTTTAATTTGTGTTTCCCTGTTGGCTAGTGATGTTGACTTTGTTTCTGTGCGTGAATTTGATACCAGCACGTCCTCTTCTCTGAACTGTCTGTTCACGTCTGTTGCCCACTTCCAAGTGGATGTTTTGTTCATGGTTGAGTTTTGAGAATTCTTTATACCATCAGCAGATTAGCCCTTTTTTGGACACATGGTCCCTGTGTACGGCTTTTTTCTTTATCCTTTTCACTTGGGCTTTCTCAGAACAGCAGTTTTTAATGTTGATGAGGTCCAGTTTGTCGATTTTTCCTTTCATGGATCATGCTTTCTATGTCAAGTCCAAGTAATCTTTGCCTAGTTTTAGATCCTGAAGATTTTCTACTCTGTTTTTTTTCTAAAAGTTTTGACGTTTTATATATAAGTACATAATCAATTTGACTTCATTTTTGTATGTGTGAAGTTTAGGCAAAAGTTATTTTTTATTTGCCTCTGAATGTCCAATTGTTACAGAACGACTTTTCAAAAAAGCTTTGCTTCTTCCATTGAGTTGTTTTTTTACCTTTGTCAAAATTTAGATGAACATATTTGGGTGGGTCTATTTCTGGGTTCTCTGTCCTGGTCCATTGATCTGTATGTCCATCCCTCCATCAATTTCACACTCTTCTAATTATTGAAGCTATGTGGTAGGCCTTAATTTTTGGTAGAGTGTTTCCTTCCAGTTTATCTTAATTTTCAAGATTGTTTTAGCTGCTCTAGGACCTGTGTCATTAGGTATAAATTTTTTAATGTTTGTCTATGACTATAAGAGACCTTTCTGGAATTTTGATAGGAACTGGATTATCTATAGATCAATTTGGGGAGAACTGACATCTTTGCTATGGTGAGTCTTTCCATCCATGAACATGGTATGTCTCTCCATTTATTTATGTCTACTTTGATTTCTTTCTTTGGAATTTTATGATTTGCTGCATCTAAATCTTGTATACATTTTGCTAGGTTTATACATAAGTATTTCATTTTTTAGAGTGATTATAAACTGTTCTTCATTACTTTGCACATGTTCATGTTTAGTAAACAAGATGCAACTAATTTTTTGTGCTGATCATGTCTGCTGCAACCTATCTGAGCACACTTATTAGTTCTAGGAGTTTTTAAAATAGAAAAGTTGGTTTTAAATAGTGCATTTTATACCATGCTGTTCCTGGAGTGTATTAGTAAGCAACATGTGAGATGCTGATAGTTGACAGTTTGCATAAACAGGGAGAACCATGCTTTTTATTGAGTAGCTAAAATCATTAAAATAAAAGGGTCCTGTCAATCTTCAAGTAGTTAGCTTCATTTTTTTCTTTTTTTTTTTTTTGGTGAGGAAGACCAGCCCTGAGCTAACATCCGTTGCTAATCCTCCTCTTTTTGCTGAGGAAGACTGGCCCTGGGCTAACATCATGCCCATCTTCCTCTACTTTATATGGGACGCGCCACAGCGTGGCTGACATGCAGTGCGTCGGCGGGCGCCCAGGATCCGAACCGGCGAACCCCGGGCTGCCAAGCGCGGGCGAAACCGCTACGCCACTGGGTGGCCCCAGTTAGCTTCATTTTACAATAAGTCCAATATAAGTATATGGAAGGCACTTTTGTTTTTTACAAAAGAAAAGGTAACTTCTCAAATATTGTACTTCTCAAAATGGAGAAAGCCTATGAACTGAGAGTAACAAGCAAGCAATATGTCCATAGAATGTACACTGCAGACATATGGGAAGAATATGCCACTCACACGCTGATAGTGGGATATAAACTGACGCCACTATGTTGAGGAGTAATCTGCCGATGCGCAGTAAAGTTTATTAGGATCAGCATTTCCACAGTTGGGTACGCTCCCCGGAAAAACTCTCCTACAGTTTTAAAAGGAAAGGAAGCAGCCCTTCAATACAGCATTGTCTGAGATAGTAGCTAGGAGTTCATCATTAAAGTGAGTCATTGTGCTTGAGCACAGAGAGTGGAAATGTCTCCAACTCCCGAGAAAAAAAATTGCATTAACTCTTTTCAACTTCCTTGTTAACAAATGTTGGTATAGGTAGGAGAATTTGTTCAGGATAACAGCATAACTCGTGGCTAAGAAATTGTTCGGGGAGAAAAAAGAAGAATTTTACCTACATCTAATTCTAGGAGGAAACCGGTGATATTTTGTAAAGGAAACTAACTTCTGTTGAATAGTCAAACAGCTTTAGAGCTCTTGCAGCAACAGGCTCGCCTTAAAATGAACCCATCTGACAATTTTGCTAATGGTAGGTCCTGTGTCTGGATCGGAGTGCAGTCTGGGTTGGCTGAGTGTCTGGGGCCCCTTGCAGGGTTGTGAAAGCACATAATCTACTTCAAATCGAAGTTATTCCTAACAGAGGCAGAAAGAGACATGAATGCACCCAGGAGAATTCTGACTTTCCAGACCTCTCCCAAGAATATCCTGTCTTACAAAGGTGACAATGAAACTTGGTGTTAAGGTGCATCTGGGTTGCTGTGGGGCTGCAGCCTGGGTGCAAGAAACATCCATGTCTCATTTTTGTTTGAAAGAGCCCAAACAAGAGTAGATACAAAGCAGGAAAGACTCAGGGGATGGGGAAAGCACGGAAGCCTGTTGCTTGGAGATGGAAGTTCTCACGGCTTGAATCGGATAGGATCTCCGACTGTGGATACCAACCCGTGGAATTACTAAGCCAACTACGGACACATCAGGTATGAAGACGTTTAGTCATGAGGTTAGTTCAGGCTTTGGGATCTTGCTGGCTCTTTTTTTCTCTCCCAGCCATGCCTCCTCCATTAAACCCTCCGTTGTGGATTGCTGTCAGGTAGCTTCAACGATTTTCTGTTAAACAGAGTGATATCTCTCTCCAGTCTCGATTCCTATTCTCATCTAGTACTTAATTCATGGGGTGCTCTTGGAAAGAAGTTGTGATTATAAACTGAAATGTTGCCATCATCTCACCGTTAGAACTTATCACGTGGCACTGAGTTCAGGTTAGCTCCTCTGCCGCAAAAGATTGGAAGGGCTCTTTGTGCAGAGAACATGTTTTATTGATATTTTTATCAATCTTGTCTTCAGTAGTGCCAGAAACATAACAGTTAATAAATGTGACTGATCGAAGTCATGTTCTTTATTCCTTTTTGTATGGGGCAACATAAGGAATTCGAGACTTCTGGTCATAACTAACTGATGACTTTTTCATATTTCACTGAGGTAACACAGCTGGAAGAGAATGTCCACACTCTCCCCACACATCCACCAATATACCTGCCTGCCAGCATCTGTGACCTCACGTTTGCAGCCCTGTCTTCTACTGCAGGTGAACTGTTAATGATCCTGAGGTCAACATTCCTGCTTGTGTTCTAGAACTCCTCCCCCTCACACCTGGGTTCTCCCCCATTCTTCCAACTCTCTCCACCACATTATACTTTCCCTCTCTACTTTCTATCATTAAACCAGAATAGTGCCATTTCTCCCTTCTTAAAAGCATATAGAGAGAGATTTCAGATTTTGTCTAGGGTGTGGAAAGCTGGAAAGAGAATTGCCCCCATCCTAACAATGGAAAAAAGTCAGAAAAACTGAAATATCTGAACTTCTCTTGAGCCCATCAGGGAGCTGAGGAGTCAGGGCAGCCAAGTGGCCTGTCTGATTAGAAAGGGGGTAGCCTCGCCAGATTCAGCAAATAAAAGTTTCTTTTTTTTTTTTTTTCAGGGAAAGATTTGCCCTGAGCTAACATGTGTTGCCAATCTTCCTCTCTTTTTTCCCTTCTCCCCAAAGCCTCAGTTCATGGTTATATATCGTACTTGCAAGTCCTTCTAGTTCTTCTATGTAAGCCGCCTCCGCAGCCTGGCAGCTGACAGATGGGTGGTGTGGTTCCACACCCGGGAACTGAACCCAGGCCACCAAAGTGGTGAGACTATCAAACCTTAACCATTAGGCCATCAGGGCTGGCTCAGCAAATAAAAGTTTTGATATGTCCTATTTCTATTTTTATTCAGTTGATAATATTGTTTAATTTTCAAACATTTGTGGTATTTGTTATGGATTTCATTTTTAATTCTGCTATTAGCAAAGAACATACTTTAAATTGTTTCTATTTTTTACAAAATTGTTAATGTTTATTCTATGGCCCATAGTCTGTTCTATTTTTGTAGGTGTTCTATGTGCACTTGAAAAGACTTTGGATTCTGCTGTTGATGGGTGGACTGTTCTTCAATGGCAGGTAGGTCTAGTCAGTTGATGATGTTTCCAATACTTCTGTATCCTTGCTGGTTTTCAGTTACTGAGAGTGGAGTGTTGAAGTCTCCATGAATAATTGTAAATATGTCTATTTATCCTCTCTGGTCTACTAGGTTTTGTTTAAATATTGTAGAACTCTTTCAATAGGTGCATAAACATTTGACTTTTACGTTTCCTTGGTGACAAGTAAAACTTTTGAACTTTTCTGTCATTATGTGATGTCCTACTTTATCTGTGATAATCATGCTTGTTCTGAAGACTACAACGTTTGGTATTAATATAGTCACTCAAGCTTTCTGTTGATTAGTATCTTCATGGTATATCATTTTTCTTCCTTTTGCTTTTTAACCATTTATATCTGAAGTTGGTTTCTCTTATATGGCATATAGCTGGATCCTGTTTTCTTTTGTCCAAACTGACTATCACTGCATTTCACTGTGTGTGCTTAGACCATTTATAGTTAATGCAGTTAGTACAGTTGGATTGAAATCTATCATTTTCTTATTTACTTTCTCTTTGTTCCCCTGTATTTTAAATTCTTCTTTCCTGCCTTCTTTTGGGTTATTTGAATATTTGCTGTCGTTCTTTTTAAATTCATCTAGTGGTTTTTATAATATATCTCCTTTTATTTATTTTTTTAATTTGTTTTTGGTTTTGCTTTTGTTTTACTGGTTGCTCTGGAGAACACTGTGTGTGTATATATATATATATATATATATATATATATATATATATATAATACCTAACCATTTACAGTCTATTTAGATTTAATATTTTAACACCACATAAACTAAAAGTCTTACAATCATATTAATCCCTTTACCTTCCTGTTTTTAAGGTATAGTTCTCATATATATTACAGTTACTTGCATTGAGAGTAAAAAGAAAACCTATCAAAATGTGTGGGATGTTCTAAAGCTGTGCTAAGAAGGAAATTTATAGCATGAAAAATACTTACATTAGAAAGAAATAAAAGGCCCAAATCCTCATTCTAAGCATGCTTCTTGAGGAATTTGAGAATATTAAAGTAAACCTAAAGCATGGGGAAGAAAAGGGAAAAATGATAGGGGCAAAACTCATGAAATAGAAAATAGAATGACTGAGAAATCCAACCAAACCAAATAATCTCAATAATTTATTTTGCTACGTTATTAAATTCATGAATCTTTACTTCCCAGCATCTAATGTGTTGTTAATTTTGTCCATGGCATTTTTCATTTCTGATATTATAATTTTCACCTTTAGGTATAGCTAAAATATAAAATGTGTAATGTGTTTAAAACTCATGCAAGTTTCTCTGCCACTAGAGTCAAAATGCTATGCTGCAATAAGACAGGAAAAGGATATAAAAGGTATAAGAATAGCAAGGAAGAAATAAAACTTTGTCCACAGATGACACAATTGTCTATGTAGAAAAGCCAAAGAATCAACAAGGAAAAAACCCTCCTGGAACTAACAAGCGATTATAACAATGTTGCAGGATGAGAGGTTAATATACAAAAGTCAGTCATTTTCCTATATACCAGGAGTAAACAATTTTGAATTTGGAATTAAATTTAGAATTTGAAATTAAACACAAGACCATTTACATTAGGATCCAAAAAATGAAATACTTAGGTATAAGACTAACAAAATATGTACAAGATCTACATGAGGAAAACTACAAAACTCTGATGAATAAAATCAAGGATGAACTAAACAAATGGAGAGAGATTCCATGTTCGTGGGTAGGAAGACTCAATATTGTCAAGATGTCAGTTCTTCCCCACTTGATCTGTAGATTCAATGCAACCCTAATCAAAATCTCAGCAAGTTATCTTCTGGATATTGATGAACTGATTCTAAAGTTTGCATGAAGAGGCACAAGCCCCAGAATAAGCAACACAATATTGAAGGAGAAGAACAAAGTCAGAGGACTGACACTCTCTGACATCAAGACTTACTATAACTCTACAGTAGTCACAACAGTGTGGTATTGGTGAAACAAAAGACTAACAGATTGATGGAACGATGGATAGAGAGCTCAGAAATCGACCCCCATAATACAGTCAAATGATCTTTCACAAAGAATCAAAGACAATACAATGAAACAAAGATAGTCTCTTCAATGAATGGTGCTGCAACAACTGGACATCCACACACACGAAAATGAATCTAGACTCAGAATTTACACTCTTCACAAAAATTCATTCAAAATGGATCACAAAACTAAATGTAAAATGCAAAACTATAAAACTCTTAAAAGATAATATAGGAGAAAACCTAGATGACCTTGGGTAAGAGGATGATTTTTCAGATACACTACCAAAGGCATGATCCATGAAAGAAACAGTTGATATGCTGAACTTCATTAAAATCAAAAACTTCTCTTCTGCAAAAGACAATGGCAAGAGAATGAGAAAACAAGACACAGACTGAGAGAAATTATTTGCAAAAGATACATCTGATAAAAAACTGTTGTCCAAAATACACAAAGAGCTTTTAAAACTCAATAGTAAGAAACAGCCCGCTTAAAAATGAGTCAAAGACTTTAACAGGAACTTCACCAAAGAAAATATACAGTTGGTAAAAAAGCATAAAAAAGATGCTCCCACCGTATTTCATCAGGAAAATGCACATGAAAAAAAATGAGATGCCACTGCATTCCTATTAGAATGGCCCAATCTGGAACACTTTCAACATTAAATGCTGGCCAGGATGTGGAGCAACAGAAACTCTCATGCATCGCTGGTGGGAATGCAGCATGGTACAGCCAGTTTGGAAGACAGTTTGGCAGTTTCTTACAAAACTAAACATACTCCTACCACATGATTCAGTAACCGCACTCCTTGGTATTTACCAAAAGGAGCTGAAAAATTGTCTACCCAAAAACCTTCATAGAGGTGTTTATAGTAGCTTTCTTCATCATTGCCAAAACATGGAAGCAACCAAGATGTCCTTCAGTAGATGAATGGATAAACTGCTTCATCCAGACAATGGAGTATTATTCATCGACTAAAACTAAATGAGCCATCTACCCATGAAAAGACATGGAGGAATCTTAAATGCATATTACTAAGTGAATGAAGCTCATATGAAAAGGCGACATACAGTATGATTCCAACTATATGACATTCTGGAAAAGACAAAGCTGCGGAGACAGTAAAAAGTTCAGTGGTTGCCAGGGAGTGGAAGGAATAGGAATGAATAGGCAGAATACAGAGGATTTTTAGGACTTTGAGGCTACTCTGTATATGATAATGGTGGATACAAGCCATTATACATTTGTCCAAACCCATAGATGAATGACACCAAGAGTGAACCCTAACGTAAACTGTGGACTTTGGGAGATAATGACCTGTCAATGTAGGTTCATTGATTGTAACAAATGTCCTAGTCTGGTGGGGGATGTTGCTCATGGGAGAGTCTCTGCATGAGTGGGGGCAAAGGGCGTAAGGGAAATCTCTATGCCTATCCCTCAATTTTACTGTGAACCTAAAACTGCCTTACAACAGTTTTAATAAAAAAAAAAATATTCTATGCTGCAGATAGCATAACCAACCAATTCTAACCACCTGTGAAGAGAAATCACCAGAATGTGCACCAAGCACTAGTGTAGGGGTCTATATTTAAATAAATATTACTCACGAAGAGGCAAAATTAAAGAAATCTATTTCTATATTTTGGCATCAAAAACTTGTCATTTCTGCTAGATCACAGATCACATTGTTGACTAAAGTTGGCTTCGGCAGGTTGTTACCGAGGAGTTTATTAAATACAATCAGCTGGACAGGCAAAGAGACATCCTGACGAGGAGCCAGAGTCCTGAGAAATTGCGGTCACGGGACCTGTAACCGAGGTTGCGCCGAGAGAGAATCCTGGATTAACGATCTGTCACTTTCTGTAAACACGCAACTCAAACCCTGTGAACCCACAAGTAGTGCATGAAAATTACATTAAGTGGGGAATGCCTTTAATGTGTGTTGATATGATATCTAAAAATAGCGTGGGGCCAGTTCAAAAAAATGCTGCTATAACTGTCAGTGTCCTGGCCTTCCCTGACACAATATATTCCCTATTCAGTCTCTGTCAAACTACGTGAGACCAGAAAATTAACATGAAGGGGAACATAGGCTGAAAATGATTGAATATGCGGCCCGTCCAGCAGTCCTCTCCTATCCCGGACTGGGCAGCCAGCAGCTGAAGTGGGAGGGCTTCCCAGGAGCATTTTCTTGGGAGGCAGTTTCACTGTTTCTTGTCTCCATCTAGGACTTGAGAGCAGGGGAAGCACAAGCTTATTGAATTACTGATAGCCCATCCCGAGGCCACTCACTTAGGAAGACCCAACCATTGTCCAGCAACCTACAGAGAAGTCACCAGTGGGAAGTAAACCGACGGTTCAAATCTGTGAAATCCAAGTGTGTCCTGGTTTAAGGAAAGCTTAGGCTCCTTGGCGATGCTGGCGAGGAGGGCTCTTCGCACCGCAAGACTGACAGAGGCTGAGAACCCACCAGCCATCCGCATTTCCCTCTCTAGTCCCTATAGTAGGAGCCAAAAATCACCTGTGAGGCTGACTTTCTTTTGACCCTCACCCTTGCCCATGGGAAAAAGAAGGAGAAAGCTCCTTATCAGACAATCACAGAGCAAATCCTCTTCTTTTAGGGTCTTGAGCCAAAATATTTTGTACAACAAAAGGCCACTAACTTCCTGGTTAGATGGTTTTCACAAAGAAGAGCACCAAAATTCCACCAAAATGGACTTTGAGGCAGTTAGGGCAAATATATCATTTACCTAGAGATACATCCATTCGGAAAGCGTCAGTCACTGTGTTTGACCGTATCCTCGTGAGCACCTAACCAGCAGTCTAGCGAGGTGGAAGAAGCCGTCGCTGTGGCTGCTGTGTGCTGATGGGCGCGTCATCACGTGGCGGCGGGAGCAGCGCCACCACAAGACAGACCACGTGGCGGGGGCACCGCACACGCAATTCATGGGTCTGGCAAGTTTTCCTAGAAGGTGTGACTAACCAACCTGGGACCCAAAGGATGAATATGAGGAAATCAAGGGAAGAAGTGAGAAATCTTCCTGTAGAAGGCAAAGCATGTCAAGAGTTGGTAACTATAACTTTCATAACTTTTCACATTATTGGTAAAATGAAGATATCACAATTATCAGAGAGAACATGAGGACTTCTAAGAAAATATTCCCAGGCTTCTCAACATCCACAGACCTAATCTGAAAATAAATTTCCACTGCTACCTTGTCAGCTCTGAATGTCACAAACACAAAGAACTTCTTCCAGTTTCATTTATTACATTTTCTCAGAGAAACTGTTCAAAAACGTTAGTACATTCAGTGAAAGGTGGACCTGGAACTATGTCTTGTAGCACAGGTCAGCTGTGACAAATTGTTTCCACTTTGTATATCTAAAATTTCATTTCCCTTCATTTTGGAAAGATATTTTGTTGGGCAGATTTATAGGTGGACAGTTTCTCCTATTGATTATAGAAGATGCTGGTCCACTGTCAATTGGCTTGCATTGTTTTCAAGGGATCTGTCATTCTTCTATTTGTTCCTGGGTATGTAATGTGCCCCCACTGGCTGCGCCTAAGATTTTCTCTTAATAATTGGATTCAAACAATTTTATTATGATGTGGCTTCCTGTCCTTTTCTTCATGTTTCTTGAGCTTGGCTTTAGGTAAGATACTTGACTTTGTGGGTTTATAGTTTTTTCCATCATATTTGGAAAATTTGGCACTGGTTTTTCCAAATATTTTTTCTTTCCTGCCCTCTCTGCTCTCTTTCAGGGACTCATATCACATTCAGTAAGTGGTTGGTAGTTGTACCATAGTTCACTTGTGCTGTGTTCATTTTTCTTTTTCCCTTTCTGATTTTTTTTCCAGTATTTTCCTTTCTGAGTGTTATTTTGTCTAGTTCATTTGCTATATCTTTAAATTTATGAATCTTTCCTTCTGCAGTGTCTAATCTTCTATCAATCACATCCAGGGGCAGTTTCACCTCAGATATTTTAGTTTTCATGTCTAGAAGTTTCATTTGAGTCTTTAAAAATATAGTCCAGTTGTCTCCCTAACATGCTGATGCTTTTCTTTACCATCATGAACAAATGTATCATGTCCATAACTGTTTTATTGCCCTCGTCTATTAGTTCTATGATCACCGATGATTTTCTGCATCTATTTCTGCTCATGGATTTTCATCGTCATTGTACACTGCATTCTTCCACTTCTTTGCATGCCTGGCAATTTTTATTGGATGCCAGACACTGTCAGTTTTACTTTTGTTGGATCTTGAATATTTTTGATTTCTGTAAATATTCTGGGCTTCATTCTGAGGCATAGAGCTACTTGGGTACACTTTGTTCTTCTGATTCTTAATGTTCATGAGGTGGCATCAGGAACGTGAGATTAAGAGGTTTGGTATCAGGATCACCCACATTTCTTGGCTTGTGGCCACTTCTTCCATCTTCAAAGATGGGATGGACTCCCTCTTCCTCTTGGGATCCTTCCCCCTCCTTCTGTCATTATATTTCTCACAGCAACAGGAAATGCTCCCTGCTTTTAAGGACTCATGCGATTGCATTGGACCCACCCTGATAATCCAGAATAATCTCCCCATCTCAAAGTCAATACCCATAGTCACATCTACAAAACCCCTTCTGCCATGTCAGACAACATACTGACAGTTTCTGGGAATTAGGACAAGCACATCTTTGTGGGGGAGGCGTTCTGCTTATATTGATTTTTTGTGTATTGATTCATGAGATCTCTAGGTATGTTTTTGAAATTCATGGTTCTTCCATGTTCTTCTGTTATATATGTTAGGAATATTTCCTATGTCTATTAATATTTCTTTGTTTCTTGACTCTATCACAAGAGTTTTTAAATTTTTTCAATGACATTTCTTAATGACTTATTTGGTTTTATTTCATATTCAGAGAAGTCATAATCATTTAATATTTTTAAAATGATATTCTACTTTCAGAAGAATTTATAGTTACATTTTGTTTTTACATTTAGAGGTTTAGTCAAATTATTGTTGTGAAAAGTTTAAAATAGGTATGCTGCTTAATTTTCCCCCCAATTTTGCAGGCTTGCATTGCCCAAACCCTGCACATTGTCAGAGAGGCCTGTCTTCAGGACTGGCCCTTGGGGTAGCCCCAGGGAGCTGAGCCCTGGGCCTTTGGAATGTTCTGCCTGCTAAGAGTGTTTCTGTAGCCCAAGGCCTTGGGGCATGTGGCAGTTTGATCAGATCGTTTATGTCAACAACTTGATTTACAGTAAACGTGCTTTTACCTGGGGGGATTGGGATCTGAGTATCTGAGTTCAGTCACCTGGGCGCTGCATCCCCAAGTGTCCGACCCACAGTAAAGACCCCAACCCCGGAGCTCGGGTGAGGCCCCTGGCTGGCAGCCCTTCACATCACCACACAGCTGTGGGAGAATCCACACAGGTGACCTGAGGTCCCAGGGGGAGAGGTTGCCTGGGGCTCCCGCTGGTCTCTCCGGGACCGCGTCCGCACCTGCTCCCTCTGCAGACGTCAACTTCATCCTGTCAGGGTCATCATCCATGACTGAGTAGGAGGCTGAGTGCTGTGGTCCTTCTAGCGAATCGTCCTGAGGGCGGTCCTGGGGACACACAAATTGAAATACAATCATTCCAATTAGATTTATTGAATAAACTAACATTCCTTGACTGGTTAAAATGTCTTTTAAAATACATTCTGAATTTATGTTGGGTTTTTAAAATTGTGAAATGAGTTTCAATTCAATTGAAATTTTAAAAAGTCACCAAAATTAACTAAAATTACAGGAAAAAAACCAAACCTGTGTTAAAACTGAAGCTTTGGTACTATACCACAAGCATAAGAGAAAAAAAATCACATAACATGCATGTTGGGGTGCAGCACACGGATCTGCTCGGGATCAGGAGGTGTTTCAGGAAGTTCGGGGAGTTCTGTCCAGTTCACCCCCTGCTCCCCAAAAGCCTTTCCACATGAGAGGTAATTGTCTTGAGTATACAGATCAATTGGGAGACCTAATGCCTCAACGGTGCTGGGTCTCCAGGTCATGTACGTGCCATATCCCTCTCTAGGTCTTTAATTTCTCAGCACTGTCAGCAGTATTTTGTAGTTTCCAGGGTAGAAGATTTGCATGTCTTTATCTGGATTTATTCTCAGTTATTTGAGGCTTTTTGTGCTATTATAAATAGTATTGTTAAAATTTCATTTTTCAATTTTTTGTTGCTAGTATAGATATACAAATACCTGGAATCCAGTAACAATGCTAAATTCACAGACTAATCCTAATCGCCTAGATGAGTTTATACAATGCTAGTAACATTTTTTCTTTAAACTTGGAATTATTTATCAGGAAAGCCATTTGGGCTAAGAGATTTTGTGTTTATGTACACATTAAATTACATTCAACTTATTTAGTAGATATTGTAGTACACAAATTTGGGGGATTTTTTAAAATTGTTTCAGTTTCTATAAATTGTGTTTTTCAATGGATTTTCATTTCAAGTTCATTGTCATCGAGTTTTTCATAAGATCCACTTTTTATCTTTTTAATGTCTATAGAATCTGTCATGATGTTGCTGGTCTCCTTGTTTTTATTATTAATTTGCGTTTTCTTTACTCTCTTTTTCTAAATTAATCTTGCTGAGGGTTAACTGGTTTGGCTTAAAATGGCTCAATATGTCTTGTTTCACTACTTTTAATGTTACAGATATTTTCCATTACAAGCAATTTTGAGTCATTATATAAAACCAATATAGCAAAGTAAATTTGCTGTAAAATAAAAAATAATTAATAAAAATTATAAAATAAAAGATAATTCTTTCAGAATTACTAGTGACATATAATCTGCCAAATGCTCTGATGATACACTGATTGTCATCTTCTAAAGCAAATGAGGCTAATTATATATTTGGCAAATATTTGAATCAATATTTTTATGGTGAGACCTTCATAATAACATATTTTACCATCAAAAATCCTCTTAGGTTAAGATTTGTTTTTATTCAGTCAGCCTTAGTTCCACATGTGGTAAAGGAAATTACACGTGAACAACCTATTAACTGCTGCTTATTACGGACAGACTAGAATCCATGTACAATGTGAGATGTTAAGATTGTATCTTTGTGATGCCAGCACACTCCCTTTTTTGAAAGCCTTCTCACTGTTTGCATCAATATTCTGCACTAAAAATTCATTGAGCTGCATTAACCTTCATTTTCCTCTGTGTTTTTCTTGTAAGAACTATCTGAGAAACCAATAGGTCTGCTTCAAATTTCCTCATTCAGGAACCAATTTTTGATACAAAAGAACACTGAGAGTTCACCAGCTGCACAAATAGTTAATAAGGTGTCTCATCCAACAGAGACAGACCGGCAATGCAGTTGTTATAATTTTAAAAGTTGCAACTATTAACTGTGGGTTTATCCTTACAACATTACTCACTCAGAGTGACTGTATTTGTGTAGAATTTACTTGTTAGTTTTTGTTGCTGTTTAGGCTATATTCTTTAAGAGAAAAAATGATTTAACAACAACAAAAAGAAGTTTTTCATTTAGACAAAAAGTGAGAGAGATTCTGTGTCTCTCCAGCCACCCCTGCCCACTCCTGGCGTCATGTGAAGTGAAGTGTGTTCACAGAAATGGCAGTCAGGGCCAGCCACTCACTTTGTGTGTCTCGGGGAAATGTGTCTCTTGCAGAAGCTTCTCCCAGGAGAAAGCTTTGGGCACAGAAGAGTGACAATCAGTGATGCGAGGAGGCATTCAGAGCTCTGAGCTGGAGTGGAGAGAGGACGGAACACAGGCCATTAGCAGATATGGATTTTATGTGTTTATTTGTAAAGCTTTAGTACATCTCTGCTTCCTGTGTAATGTTTTATTGACAAATTGATGAGCAAAAGTCTGAGGGTGTTTCCTGTTCCAGGGAAGGGTAAGTGTCCCCACTGAATGTGGTAGTTATTACCAGGCTGTCCCTGGCTGTGCTGTAATTATGTGTTGATATTGTTCTCAGTGGCAGGTGCTAGAATTTATTCATCTTTACAACAGTACCTGAGAAATCAGAGGCAAACACTAAATAATAGATAATTACATAAATGTATGAATAAATGAATATTCATAACTTTTATTTATGGTGTCCATTTTAGGTAGCAAAATGTGATTCGGTTGTGAGAAATATGCTTATTCTAGAATAATATGCCTATTGCTGCCTTTGTGGGATGCAACACCTTCAAGGGAGGTTCAGGTGAAGCAGCATCTCTGGGAGCTCTTTGGAGGGACCTGGTGTGTGTTCATATGTGCTGTCGATTTTGAAGAGGTGGAATAACCACCTTGTTCCTGGGAGTAGCTGCTTGGGATCTGGCGGAGGGAGTGGAGACGTCATGGTTGGGATCCAGCAGGGAGTGGAGACGTCATGGTTGGATCCAGCAGGGAGTGGAGAGGTCATGGTTGGGATCCAGCAGGGAGTGGAGACGTCATGGTTGGGATCCAGCAGGGAGTGGAGACGTCATGGTTGGGATCCAGCAGGGAGTGGAGAGGTCATGGTTGGGATCTGGCCGAGAGCGAGGAGGTTAAGGTTGGGATCTGGTGGGGAGTGGAGAGGTCATAGTTGGGATCTGGCGGGGAGTGGAGAGGTCATAGTTGGGATCTGGTGGGGAGTGGAGAGGTCATAGTTGGGATCTGGCGGGGAGTGGAGAGGTCATGCTGTAGATGAGGTGTAGGTGGGAGCCTTCATGAGGTTGGCGGCTTTTTCACACAAACTGGTTGCTTACCACGGAGCTGTAGGGGTGGGTGCCAGGGATCCTCCACCCGCTCTGTCCACTCCAGTGTGTCCCACGTCACTCGACGTTGGGTATAAACAGGTGGTAGAGGAGATCCAGGTTTGAAATGCGTTGCCTGTGGAAGTCTTCCAGTAGTCACACGTGCACACTTTAAGGAGAGGACCTGGTTCTCGTGGAGGCCTAGATGAAACACACTTCTCTCCCAGCAAGAACATGCTCACTAATGCAGGGCAAGCAGTTACAGTGACCGCACAGTTCTCTTTTCACGGGAATAGCAAAGAGTAGAATTCATCAGAATTCCCATGTTGGTAGGGTGTTTTATGGGAAGAAAGTATAATGGAGATATTTCAGGTAGATATTAATAAAAGTAGATATTTTCTTATTTTGTCATGTTTGGGCATTTACCAATTTTTAATTTTTAATTTACCATACAGTAAAACTTACCTTTGTTCCTCTGGTTACAGTTCTGTGAATTTTAACTCATGGATAGATAGACTAGTGTAACCGCGAGCAGAGTCAGGGTGTAGAATAATCCTGTCCACCAAACACCCCTCATGCTGCCCCTTTACAGCCCACACCCTCCCCTGGCAGTTGCGGGTCATTCCATCACAGCCTTTTCTTCTTTTTAAGACTGTCCTAGAGGTGGAATCAGAGCGCACATACCCGTTAGAGACTGGTTCTTTGACTCCACACCATGCCTCTGAGATCTGGGGCTGCCTGTCTGCTCCTCCTCGTTCCATTGGCTGGATTCACCACTTCCCATTTATGCCATCACCTGTGGAGGACCCTTGTGTTGTTTTGAGTTCTAATCAGTTATGGGTAGAGAAGATAAACATCCAGGTTCAGATCTCTCTGTGATAAGTTTCCTTTCTCTGGGACACAGTCCAGGAATGGGATTGATGGGTCACACGGCAACTATTGTCTCAAACCTTGAAATCTGTGTGATTTATTTTCTCATTCTAAGCATTCATTTCACACCCAAGAATTCTTAATTTGTAGTGTTTTTCTTAAAGAAGGTCCTGGAATTGTGGAATTATACAAGCTTCAGGTCCCACAAAACCTGGATTTGCCCCAAGAGAGCTCCCAGTGGGCCCTGCACACTGGACGGATAGACCAGACAAAGCAGAGCCATGGCGTGAGCAGACCAGAGCCTCAGGCCAGTCTCGGGAGCCCCAGGAGGGACCAGGAGGAGGCACAACAGTGGGCCCCGTGGCCTACGTCAGTGGCCGTAGCCATGACCTGACTCTGATGCAGGGACAAACAGTCTGGTGACAGGAGGTTGGGCATATAACCCACGCCAGACCAGCTGTATAATTTAAGGGGCTCTGTGCAAAATAAAAATGCAGGGCCTCTTGTTCAAAAATTGTTAAGAATTTCAAGACAGTGACTGCATTATAAACAATTTCAATAATTAAAATAAGTGTGGGGCCCTGGAAAGTGTAGAGACCATGTGCCCACCCAGGCCACAGACCCATGAAGCTGGCCCTGGATCCAACAGTGAGCTCAGGAGGAAGGAGATAAGACCCCTGCGTGTGTGAGAATTAGGACTGTCTACAACATTCCTTAAACCCGCAAGTGAAAAACTTGTTCAAAAATATGACTTTAAATCTTGACAAGTTGTGAATTGCTCCCCCAAAATCAATGCTGCTGCCAGCATTCACAGGAGTATCAACTTTACTGCACTGGGCAAACACGTGGGTCTTACTACTCTTCCTCGTCTGCTAAGGGGGCCGAGGACAGTGCTGTAGCCGTTCCGGGGGTTCCACCCACAGTCCTTGGTTAGCGGTCGGGTCTGCTGACGACTCTCTTTCCTCTGTGAGCTGCTTCTCCAGGGCTTGCTTCCTCCCTGTGAAAATCTTGCCAGGAATATCGGAGATAATCTTCTTCATTTCAAATAATAACATACCCTGTGACAAAAATCTTCAATGATTTCTGTTGAATAATTGTGCAAACCCACTAACAGAAAGAATTACTGTCCTGAAGTCTGAAGTCAAAGGACAGCCCCAGCCCCTCGGTGCAGCAGTGGATTCAGCTGCCTTTGTGTCGTGTAACGTTCAGGGTGATGCTGAGTGAAGGAGCTTACACTGATGATGGGTCGTTTCTTACAAATAGTCATAACTCCAGCTTTCTAACTCCTTTTGGAAGGGTGCTTACTTGTGAAATCTTCAAGAAGACAATACCTTTCTTTGTATTGCAATTTTCGTCAGAGGTTTGCAAATGAGCTTCTAGTAGTGTAAGTCAAATTTCAGAGCTATACAATTGGGAATTCCATTAGTTTGCAAAGGAACAGCTAAAAAATATTCTGCAGAGTGTAAAATTATAATGCAAATTTAAAGAAATCAGATGGTGTGTACATGGGGCTGATTCTTTTATAGAAGCAGTACATTACACAGCCAAATCATTATTTCTTGTGAAGCCTTTTGAAATATAGGCCCCATATATATCAGTACCTGACTCAATAAATATTTATTGAATGGATGTCGATTGTCTTAGTCACTTCTTATACACACTTGGATTTTTAATAATTGTAGTTACACACACACAATATATATGTGTCTGTATTTGTATATAACACTGCATATACACACATTGTATATAAAGGTGTATGTATGTGTGTATATATATGTATAAAACCCAGTATGAATGCATACGTACACCATTATATGTAATGTGTGTGTGTATATCATGTGTATATATAATGTGTATAATATATAAATCAATGTATATAATCATTTTAGCAATATAATTGCCAAGAAATGCAGAAAAATTTCTCCTACTAGAGCAAGATGAAATATGCTGGACAAATTTATTTTTTAAAGAGCTTTTTAATGTGTCTACATCAAAAGTGTAAGAAATTGATTCCCAATAGCCTAGTTCCTGCTGGCCATGTAAGTGGGACAGGATACAAAGCCTGGGGCAAACAGAGCAGGATCAAATCTGAGGCCACCACAAGAAAATGGGACCCCAAGGATGACACTTTCAGTGGACAACTAAGGACCAGGTGGGTGACACATCAGAGAGGAATGAAAAGGAATTTCTCCTCCCCAAATTTTCAAGGTCTGTGCCCTTTCTTCCCAACAGGAAAGAGGAAGAGAGTGATGTCCTAAGTGGTCCAGGGCAAAGAGAGAGGTGCAGGGATCCAGGGGAGTGGGGAGGCCAGAAAAGATAAGGCAGGGATGGGGACGGTTTCGAGATCCTGACAGATTGGACGCCTGATTTCTGACATAAGTTCCGAAGTCTTCTCTGACCCATGAGGCACTGGCGCATCTCTTTCAGAGTTGAGAGTTTTATTGTAAAACGTTTTTTAAAAAAAGAAAGCTCTACTAGAATAAATCACTGCCCTTTTGCTGTCAGCCTGTCAGCTTCGCCTCTGTAATTTGGGAAGAACACTTCTTCCTCTTTCATGATGTGGCAGGTTTGGGGCCGCGGATATCTCATAAGTAATTGCTTGTTCCATGAGGGCTGACGCTCTCCTTTCATTGCTGCTCTTAATATCCTCAGGAATGAACTTCTTTATTTAGAAAAACCTTAACACCGACATCTCTCAAAGAATAACTAATTAATCCTGGACATGGCAGAAAAGAAGAAAGGGAAAAAATATTTCCTGCATCTAAGATGTGTATTTTAGATGAGCTTTATTTTTATACATGCAATTTAGAAGTTTGTAATATGAGTATTGTTACTTGACAATAGGATGGATTTTACAAGATAAAAGCTATTACATGACATAATTCTACTATAACTCATATAAGAGCGTAGTTCTTATAGATCTTTAATATACTAAAAATCTGTATGATGAAAATGGCTTACCTATGTTATTTTACATAACTCGTTCAGAAATAAATATCAACCTCAAAATAATTGCTTAAAAAACGGTTTCAACATGGAATTTTAATGACTCATAAATTTCTTACAGAATGGAATGGCCATTTATGCCATTATTTGTTACTAAAATGCACAATAGAGACTGACATCAAAGTTTCAAAGGGTCCCAATGTATACTCTGGTCACTATGTCAGTACACATCGACTCTGAACTGGAAGACACAGTGGTGAAGATGTAAAAGCTGTTGAACCTTAAATGTCAGATATGAGGTGAGGTGTTTCAGAGGTTAAAGTCAAAGAGACGTGATGAAAGTTTAACTCTGCCACTTGCAGCAGTGGGAGGCCAAGTTTCAGGGCATTTATGTGTGAAATAGCAGGAGAAACTATCCACTGCCCCATCGTGTAAAAATGGGTTTCATCAAGTACTGGCGTAATGTCAGGAGGGGTCACCACTGTCTCCTCGTGTAATCACGATCCATCCTATAGGCGGGCAGGTGTCCCTTGTAGAAAATCCTTCACCTTCTAGTTCACAATTTTGTTATGCAAATAATGTCTTAATTGCCCCACTAGAACATGTCTATCTTTCCTGTGAGATATTTGCATGATTCCTCTTTTATACCACCCAAAATACTTTTAGTATCTTGAACACAGTAGATTCAAAAATGTTGATTGAATAAATAATCTCCACTAACCTATATTCATAATCTCTAAATCAAAGATGATAGAAATAAACAGTATGCATACAATTTTAGTTAGAAACTACATGCACAATTTGAATGAATTTATTAAGCTAGAAATTCAAAAAACAATGCCTTATAGGGCCTACCTTATGAATATATGGGCCACGCAGGTACAGTAACTCCCCAAAAAGGAAATGTGACTTTTTTTTACCACTGTAACTACATTCCCTTGGCCTTGAAGACTTTTTTTGCCCCTAATTGCTCAATTGCTACTTAGCAAAACACACCAAACTTACTGACGTAGATGAAAACTTGTGATTTCCCACCTGCTGCACTTGCATAGGCTCAGTTGGAGGTTGTGCTCCACGTGATGTCAGAGGGGTTCCCACCTGTGGCTACACTCTGCTGGTAGCTGGCCTGGTTGGGTGGTTCCACTCCCAGGGCTGGATCTCAGCTGGATGGATGGATGGATGACTCCTCCACTGGGTCTCTTGTTCAGTGTTGAGCTAGAGCGTCAACTCTACTTCGTAGTGGAAGGAGTGTTGAAGTTACTTTGCAACAGGGTGCTTGGGAGAGAGGGATTGTTATGGACAATTCAAAAATGATAAACTACTTCTTCTAAAGGGAAATGCTATCTAGATGTGTTATGTGCTAAAATTTGAAACTAACCTGGAAAGTGTGCTGAGGTGCGTGTTTTGTGGAGAGAGGCAAGGTTATTGGCAGTGAAAACCAAAGAAAGATTTAATCCATAAATTGATCCTATAAGAAAGCATAGCTCCAATTTCTATTTAACACAGTTATATAATTTTCTTTCCATTATAACTATTTTGTCTCAGGTAAAATATAGTCATCCTAACCCAAGAGAATTTAATGTCATACTGTAAGCTATATAGATACATACAAAGATATGAAATTTCAAGATGAATAATATTTGATTAGTGTGTTTGTTAGTTCTCCAAGTACCTGGCATATTACTAGTGAAAAGTTAACTGATAAACAATGGAATTCTTTCTATCAGCCCATAATTCATAAAAGTATGGTTCATTTTAATCCTACTCCAATAGATGAAAACAAAATTGCTGAACACAGTTTAAAACTGAACATTTGCTGATAAACTGAACCTTCCATCTTTCTACATTCTCATTTTAGTTAAATAAGACACATTCTATTTGGGAATCAAACAGTCAATGATCTTTCGATTGGATAATCCCAACAAATATTTTTTATAGAAATCTAATGAAATACTTGAAGGAGGAAAAAAAAATGTCCTCCCTGACTTTGTTAAGAGATTAATTACATAAGCCTTAAATGAGACTCTCCCTTTCCTTGTTTCTTCTCAGTTTGATGGCTGAGGCTGGGGAGCATGCAGCAGAGCTCCTGGGGGCTCCCTGGAAACCTGGGAACTGTGGCCGTGCCATCGAAACTTGATGGGAAGCTGTTAACACTTGACATGGTTGAGCAGCACTGCACCCCTGTCCGCACACACCACAGGCAGTCATGCGTGAAGAGCAAGGAGACGTGGAACTCTGGAACTGGAGAGAGACACCTCTTCCTCGTGGTGTCTTTCCAGTGTCCTACATTGACAGAGCTCATCGTCATGCTGGCTAGAAGGAGAAATCCTTATAGTATCTGGCTCCACTATTGCAGAGCCAATAGTGTAGAACCAATTTGGAGCTACAAAGCCAGAATGGAAACCTGGGACAACTGGTATACCCAGTAGAATGTTATAAGGGCTTTAGGGTCAACAAATTGCCCTAAAATGATCTGAGTCTAGTTCTGATTAGACAACTGACTGCCTACTGTAAATTAGACATTAGACAATGTCTAATTTACAAAAGTAAATATTTTGTAATATACCTGATTTTCCCCTTCCTGATGGAAGCATGAGTGGCTTTTCTCCCACCTTCACTTTGAGAATATGGTGGGGCTTCTGGAAATAAAACCCATGAAAGTATGAGGTCCCCCAAGGCTGGGTCCCTAGGAGTTTTAACTCTCAAGCTTGTCCACACTCAGCATCCAGCAACTGTTGATCAACCTTGAAGTGCTTCTACCAGCCTATGGCTCCAGCAGTGACTGATCCTCTGAGCTGATCTTGGCTGAGATCCTCTGTGCTCACCAGTCTCTCCAGTTTGGGAGCAGTGCTTTTTCCTGTGATCTCATCTCTTTGATGGATCTAAAAATAATCATAGCTTGTTAACTTTTTTCTTGTTTTTGAGGACAAGATTGATGACTTCCAAGCTCTTCATATGTTCAGAACTAGAACTAGAAGACCAGAGCAGAATTGTTTCCTTGTTTTCAGAATAAGATGGACCAATATATCAACAAGCAACATAATGAGGTATGGACTCACTCAGAGTTACAATACCCGATACTTGCTGAAGTATGGGTTTGAACTCACTTCCCATAACTCAACTTGTTCTCTTTCTTACGGTGCTACAACATGCCTATCCAATTGCAGGGAGAAACAGTCTTTGCGGGAAAAATTTAGTGTCAGCATTAAACAGGATTAGTGGTCCATTACACTAGGGCCCAAGACAGTCTAAGCTCTGTCTTCCTCTTGTCAAGCTTGCAAAAGAATTTAGAGGTAGGTGCTCATAAAATGTGCTCTCAAGCTTAGTGTGAGTCATCGTTATCAACAGGGCAGTGCTAACTGGCTCTAGCGAATCCTGTGGCATCAGTGTACAAAATCAGCTTCCAGGCAAAGTCTCTGCAATTCTACCTTTGTTATCTAATGTAGAGGACTTTGAAGCAGTCAGGGACACTGAATGCTGAACAGATTCCAGATGCCTGCTGTGGTTTAGTAGGAAAGAGAAGGGAGAAGTCTCAGGACTGGCGTGTTTGGCACGTGAGTTGAGGAGAGAATGGATTCTCAAAATTAGCCAAGGAAGTTGGTAAAAGACCAGATGGTTTCTCAGTACAGGTCAAGCATGGTCAGAGTTTGTTGATTTTTGCCAAAGGCTATTTTGAGACCCAGAGAGCAAAGAGCATGTGTATTATCATTTCCAGAGTAAGGCAAATTTTACAGTAAGTTTCTCAGCACCTATATTTGGAAGTGATAGTGTTAAAGGAATTCTAACAGAGAGGAGGGACAGCACATTGAGGTTGTGGAAACCCTCAGCTGTGAGTTTCAGAGCCAAATCCAAGCTTTGCCCTTGAGCTCCGAGACCCTGGGGCAATTAGGTACACTCTGGGAGTCATTTCGATTATCTTTAAAATGAGGGTCCTTAATGTATTCACCTCACTTGGTTGTACTAGGATTAAAGAGACAACTGGTAAACCTTGGAAAAAAGCCTTTCTACCCTAACAACCTAACACAGGTTCTCATACATTTTCTTTTGAAAAGAACAAAAATTCATTTTCACACTCATCTGACTGAAACTAATCTTTGCTATGACGTTAGGTAGAAATTAATTCTACTTTTCTCTAGTGATCCTCAGTCTACCTGCTCTGAAATCTGCATGTGTGTGTGTGCACAGTCACACTCACCGTGATCCCATCCAGAGCAAACACTTCTGAATTGTTGTTATCACTTGCACCAATTTTACTTTAATTTAATTGCTATAGAAGTGAAGTAAGTCTACTGTCTGGTTAGCCAATTGACTTCCCTGGTTCTGTTTTTTCAAATTTTCCCTTGCTTACCTTGCACTCCTGGACTCCCTTACAAATTTTAGCCTCACCTTCTCTAGTTATACACATTTTGATATTTCACTGAATACATAGATTAACTTGGGGAGAAATCAACATTTTTAGAATGTTGAGATTTCACCGCCGTGGTGTCTCTCTCCATTTATCTATTTTATTCATTCAGCAGTTACATAATTTTCTCAAAAGACCTTACATATCTAATGGAGGTTAGGCTTATTGACAGCTTCCATGTAACGTTTTGTTGCTCCTTAGTATCTTCTTATTGCTGGTGCTAGCAGGCATATAACAACAAAACAAGCTTTCTGTGTGTGTGTATTGAATATGTTCATCTGTTGAGCTTAACTCTTACTGATCATGGGTAGAATGTCTTGAATTCCCTTCATAAACAATCTCATGGTTTGTCAGTAATGGAAATGTTATTTCTTCCTTTAAGATACCTATGCTTCAAATTTCTTCCTTTTAATTGCATGGCCATTCACAATATTCAATATTAGCCAAAATAGAGCTTATCTTTGCCTTGTTCTTGACTTTAAAGGAAATGCCTTTTAAAAAGCCAAGCATAACAATGATAACGTTTAAA
This sequence comes from Tapirus indicus, assembly GCA_031878705.1. NCBI lineage: Eukaryota > Metazoa > Chordata > Mammalia > Perissodactyla > Tapiridae > Tapirus > Tapirus indicus. The sequence goes on along the minus strand of CM062923.1, from coordinate 710,235 downwards.
GAAAATACCTTTAAAGAGTCATCATTTATATGTTTGATTTTTCCTTTTTTTAAGTATCCCTTATCAGGTCAATGCTATTCCTCTCTATTCTTGTTTTGCAAAACATTCTCTTTTACTATCATGAGTAGGAATTAAATGTTATTGACAAGTTTGTTTCTGAACCTTTCAGATGATCCTAAGGTAACTGTTCACGCTGCTCATGTAGTGCTTCTAGTAACAGACTTCCTGACATTTAATCACACCTGCACTGGGGTGTTGGGGAGCTACTTACAGGAGACTGCTTGTGGGTAGCATTAAATTTAGGTGTCTTGTTTCTTGTTAATTTCTGAAATTATGTAAATTTATATACTCTCTTTAAGGACAGGAGAGGAAATGTTGCTAATTGAGATTTTGAAGATTCCATTGCAACGAGAGACTCCCAGACCCCTGAACGATATACGCATATTCATTCTCCTTTATGTTCTTTCAAATGAGACGCATTACTCCATATCTATTACTAGAAGCTGGAAGGAAGACAAGCAATCAGGTGGAATTGTTCTGTGTCTCATGACGTCCGTGGGTGGAGCACATTCAGTCATGTCTACAGGAGGCTGCCTACGGCAGTGTCATTTTTTGGAAAATACAGTCAATTTTCAAACAAAGCAATGCTCTCTTGTTTTGAAAGGAAGATGGAAAGTGTGAGGAACACGGATGTTTGAATTTGTTCTTACATCAGCATGGGCAGGATTAGCTAAACATGCTCTTTGAATTTTAAAGATAACTGATAAAAGTAGAAAAAAAGAAGACTTGCCTTCAGATAGGTAGAGGGAAAAAAAATAGATTAAAAAAACTCATTCAAGGGCTGGCCCCATGGCGTAGTGGTTAAGTCCAGCACACTTGGCTTCGGCAGCCTGGGTTCACCAGTTTGGATCCTTGGTGCCGACCTGCACCACTTGTCAAGCCATCTTGTGTTGGGGACCCACATACAAAACAGAGGAGGATTGGCACAGATGTTAGCTCAGGGAGAATCTTCCTCAAAAAAAAAAAAAAAACCTCAATCAAACTAAAAGAAGGCAGGAAAAGAGAAGGAGCTTAGAATGAGCAAAGCAAATAAAAATCACAAAACAAGACTTTAGATAAAATCACATAATATAAGTGTTCACATCTTAGTCAGCCCTCTTTTCTTGTGGTTGTTTTCCTATTGGACTCTTGCCATGACAATATCAGGGTTGGGTAGTATCCCCTCTGTCATCCCATCCTTCTCTCCCAGGATTGGACTTAATTCCTACTATTTCACTCTCATTAACGTTCATAAACATCAGCACGTTCATTCTACTTTTTATCTATCGTCTCCATTCTCCTCCAGGTTTTGGTATTTGTACTGTTATCACCAGTGTTAGAGCATATTAAATACCACGAGCCAGTAAATACCGTGTTCTTTCCTTTACAACCATTATGTAACCTTAGTTATAAAGACAAATATATATTGAATGCTCATATGAATCCTAGGCCACTGTCCAATCATTTTGGTTGTCTGAAGCACTCTCTTCTTTAGATTTCTCAGGAATCTCAGGAAATCCTTACGAGAAAAACGTATACTAAGTTTTGGGTATTTATAGCAGTTTGTGGCCTTTACATTGGATTTTGCTTTGCAGATAATGATAAACTCGCCTCACATTTTCTTTCTCAAGGATTTGAAATATGCTGCTCCATTGTCTTCTCTAAGAATCGCATGATGGTCTGGTCTTCATGTCCCCACACGTGACTTGGTCTTATCACTAGATGCTTGGTTTTTCTTCTTTATTAATCCATTAGTTCTACAGGCAGCTTTGATTTTGGTCACTGTGGGTTGATTTTTCCAGGTGGACAGTGTACCTTATAATGTGAAGTTTCAAGACTTTTATTTAAAAATGCATGTACAATTTGCTTAAATTTTTGTATTTATTCTGTCCCAGCGTTTTTCTTTTTAATTTTGAGAAACTTTTATTTTGCCTGTCTTCCATGTCTATCATTTTTTCTCAAATTCTTTTATTTTTTCATGTCTTTCGATTGATAAAACATTCTTGTTCTCAGATACTCTTTCTCTGCCTGAAAGCCTTCTTGGAAACAATGTGTCCATAATGAACACTTCAACATTCATCTTTCCCAAAGAGACCACTGGGGTTTATAAACTTTATAGAAAATGTTGCTATGAGGAAAGAATCAGGTTTTTTTCTTTCCAACCTTTAAGATACTATAATGCATAAGTTCTCCATTAACCCATTGATCTCCCAGCACCTCCTTAAAGCACATAATTCAGTCCATAGCTTCACTGTCAACCCTTTGTCAGACCCAATGGGGAAACTGGTATCATAAGGAGCTCACAGTTTTATTCAAGATCCAAAATAAAGCCAATTAAAATTTAAGAATAAGACAGGTATAATCAAGCACTAACTGTGTTGTGAATAGCTCATTTTAGTGAAGTGATGGAGAATTTTATGAGAATGCAAATCATAGCTCTTGGAAATCCCCACGACCTCCACAAGGGCAGAGGGGACGGAAGAGAAGGAGTCAGTCGACTCCTTTCTCAAATACAAGTGCACCTACCCTTCCTGGCCGTGAGTCTCTCGCCCCTCAATCATGCAAACCCCGTCCATCCCTGCCTCAGATAGAGACGTCTGGTGGAGACTGGAGCCCCGAGTCCTGAGAACCCACGCTCCTCTCTGGACTCCGGCCCATCCTAGCTACGGGCCTTGGTCCGGCAACAGACTGTGCTTCAACTTTCCCTCTAAAATCAGCCTAAAAATCTCACTAATGCAGTTTTCCTGAGGACTTAGAAGTTGTATGAAAAGTGCTTAGCCCAGTACTTACCACACAGTAATCATTCAGTAGACGCCTCCTCACAAGAACATCGCATGCACACGTGCACACACGCGCGCACACACAAAATGTAGTCAGAGAACCCAGGGAGAGAGCTGAGGGTAAAAACGGAGCCTGGAGCAGAACCACTGTGGATGTTGAAGTGACTTTAGAAACCACCCAGCTCAGGCTTTCTCTGTAAATAAGGAGCAGGTTCAGGAAGTTGCATGTCTTACTTGAGATCATGAACCTGGTTAGCCAGGAAAAGGCAAGTGTGACGGGAAGAGAGTTTATTACAGTTCCCGAATGGTATTTATGTGTTCGGAAAACAGGAGTAAAACTGATGCCACAAAGAACTCCTTTCTCCATCCCATTTCTTTCACCATTACTACGGTAACACCACGAATGGGTGTTAGGATGTTCAAGGTAGAAAGCTACGCTCACGTGGTCCATCTACATTGCTATTCTTTATGGATATATAAGCCCATATTTTGTATGTATCAAATGCATGCTTATTTTCCTGGCATAGTAAGTGATATGCGTATGCCTTAAGTTCAAGTTGGAGCCAGATTTCACACAAGACACGATGACACTGTATCACGGAGGTGTCCTCATGTGGCCTTCAGAAGCGCATTTTCTCTGATTTCTCTCTTCCCTTGAAGGTGGCTCCTTGCTGCTCCTCCACAGGTCACTGCTTAGCCCTCAGGCCTCCTTCCTTCTCTTTTCCTCCTTCTGTAATACACTTCCCTGTGAACTCACCCAGTCTCGTGGCTATAAAAACGACTTACACACCGATGACTGTGAGTGTACCCGAAGCTAAGTACCAGATGCCATTTTAAGAGATTTACTTAACTTTGGCATAACATATTCTCTTATCTATCTTGATCTAATTTTAGCGGGACTGCTATGGTAATGGAATTTTAATCTAGACTCACAGACACTTTGCATGAATTGCTCACTCACCAGCTCTTCCTAGGAATGCCTTCAACCTGAAGCATGCCTGGTTGGCGAGATCCGAGGGCCACGCCCAGTAGGCTGATGGGACAGAACAGAGAAGCCTCAGAGGCTGGAGGAAACGCTTTTTCATTGCTTTCCTGACCAGGCAGGTCAAGTCAGAATCTGGTGAGCAGTAGGCGGCCTTGAATTCAGAAATGTATGAAATGCAGGCAGGACAGTTTGGGATCGTGAGTAAGTCGGGGAGGGAATTCCACAGCCAGACTTAGTCATCGGGTACCCATTTGCAGGTTCCTTTGCGTAACTGAGACCAGGCATCTGCTGTTCTCGCAGAGCCATCGTCACCATTTTGGGTTCTAGCTCAGGGCTCCCACACTTTCCAGCTGCAAGAATCACCTGTGGTTCTCAGTAAGCATACAACTTCCTCACACCGCTACCTTGAGATTCCGAGATTTGGGAATCAGAAAAAATCTTTTCCCGCTCTCTCCCTCTCTTGACAAATCAGCAGATTCAGAGCAGGGCTCCAGGAGAGGTGCCTCGGTCAGTATCTTTAAAGCTCGTCCAGTATCTCTGCTTTCCATAGCTTTCCCAGTTCTTTATATACTTAACAGTTAATGTAAATACTCTCAAATCAACACAATAATAAGTGTATTTACCACTTTTAAAATAAGAAATTGATGTTCAGTTTATTCTTTGTCTTACTTTCTTAATAAAGATATAAATAACAATTCAATACTACATAAGAAAATTAATTTAGTAATTATTTTGCAATTATAGAAAAATATGCCAAGAAGCAACAAGTTAATGGAATGCAATATTGAACTTGAGTTGATTATAATACACCCTAAATACACAAGTTCAAAAAGGTTATGATAATTCGTGCATTTGCATTTTTTATTTATAAAAATGTAAGCATTTTGTTTTACATTATTTCACACAGGATCTACTTAGGTTGCCTATGAATATGGTCTGAAAAGTAACACAATCCATTTACAAACTATGATTTTGTAACAATGAAAATGTTAGAGTATGCAATTTCACACATTTTAGCCTGTGTAGGCATGGAATTTATAAATGAAACTTCAAAAAAAAAGAGCAGTTTTGGGTTCTTCTATCAATGACTAACTTAACTCGTGTCAAACACCTCAGTTTCCTCATGTATAAGGAAAACTAAAAGATTTAATAATGCAATTGAACAAGAATAAATAAAAAATACTTCAGACACTTTTCAAATTAATTTAATGGTTGAGCCATTAGACACTGTTTTTTCTTCTAAGTAGAAAATGTGCTGAATAAAAATGGGAACTGTGTGAAACACGGGCCTGTTGAGTAAATAAACCTAAACCTACCAGGAGTGGTAAATGGACGTCAGTAGGGAGGGACAGGTGGGCACCAAGAAGCAAAATACCCTGGTTCTGATCCGCTTTGCGAAAAAACCGTGTGATGTGGACGGATCATAAGGGGTCTCTAGACATCCCTGCATCCCTAGGATGAAGTCCCATTAGGCTTCTCTAAATTCTTCTGATAGTCGGCAACACCACGTCCACCTGGACACAGCAATTCTGTGGTATTCACATGGACCCAAGACGTGGTCACAGGGCCTAGCTCAAAATCCTCATGCTCAGGATGCAGTTGGGGCAGCATTTCCTAGATGGCAAAATGTGAGTGTGTGAGGAATAATAGCAAATCAAGAATGAGGAGGAGGAGTAGGAGAGGGAGGAAGAGGAAATGGAGGAGCAGGAGAGGGAGGAGGAGGGGAGAGGGAGGAGGAGATGCAGGAGGGGAAGGGTACATATCTGTCACTCACTATGCTCCTCTACTCCCAACCTTGAGAACCGCCTTTTAGGCATTTCCTCATCAACATGTCCCGTCTTAGTCCACACACCAGCCATTAGTTCAAATGCCGTCTCCTCGGGGGTCTTTCCTCATGCTGACCAGATTGCACTCCCAGGTTACTTTTGTGCTAGCGTTTATCACTGTCTAAGAAAATGCGTTTATCCATTTATCACTCATTCGTTGGCTGCCACCCTTGCTAGAATACGTAACCTGCATAGTGAGTGTTCATTAACTATTAGTGGAATGACTATTAAACCCGTCAACATGGCGAGGAGGTAGGTGTCCACACATGAATTTCACTTGACTCACCCAAGTCTGCTCCACGTGCAGTCGTCCTGTCAGGTGTAAGGTCCTGAAGCTCTTATGATGCCTCTTTTTCATATCCAGTATGTCAGGAAATCCTCCCAAATCTACCCAGAACCTGATCATTCCCAACTCCTTCTGCAGCCACCACCCTGGACCACTGGCAGCCACCAACACCTGGCATCCTCCTGTCTCCCCAGGCCCCACACGATTCTTTTCACAACACAGCAGGCTGAGTGGTTTTGAAAATGTCACTTGCTCCCCCCAAACCTCCCAGTGACCCCCATCTCACTCAGAGTTCAACTGTGATGCTGCCACCCGCCTAAGCTGGGTTCCCTTGTGTGGATCCAATCCCCCAGACTCCCTCACTCACTATTCCCCAACCCTGTCACACGGGTCCCTTCCAGGTCCACACATGCCAGGCACACTCCAGCCTCAGGGCCTTTGCACTGGCCCTTCCTCCAAGCCTGGCTGACCCCTCCTTCAACTCTGTGCTCAAATGCCCCATCCCAACACCCTCTTTAACACTGAACTCCCACACACTTTCATTACTTGTCCGCCACCATTTGGAATGTACTAGCCTGGAGAGCAGAGATTTTGTCTGTGTTGTTCACTGACATGTCTGTTCCCAGGGCCCAGAGCAGGCACACTACCATTTGATTGAGAAGAGAAGAAATGAGTAGACCAAGGAATGATGAACATATAGTGACGGGCTATGGATTCTCCATTAATTGATAGTTTTGAGCTAAAGAACTCTCTAAGCACTGGTGCAGAACCTTGAACTAGGGAAACCCCGTCCACCCATTATAACCACCGTTGTGGTGCTGAGAGGGGGAGCAAGGTCAGCTGCACTGCTCACAGGGTTCTGCTTTAACCAGGCTAATCCAGGACGTTTGTTTCTCTTAGTTTAATAAAACTTATCGAGTTTCAGTTTACGTACCGGAGGCACCTGTTCTAAGTGCACGTGTCAATGAGTTTGACAAACGCATCACCTGGGAGCCCCCTGTGCCTCTCTCTCACGTCCAGCCCTCTGCCCGGGCAGCCACTGACCTGCTGTACTGCTGCTGACTTGTTTTGCCTGCCCCAGAACTGCACATGAACTAAATCTCCTCACATGTACTCCTTACATCTGCCCTCTTCACTCACATGTGTCTTTTAGACTCATCCACGTCCTTGGCGGTGTTAGTGTTTCATTATGTGAAGGAATCACTTGCAGGTTTTCCATCCACCTGTTAATGGACTGTTCGTTTTGTTCCTGTTTGACAGTTTAGAGCTATTATGAATCAAGTTACCCCAAACATTCACATACAAGATATTTGGTGGACATGTGTTTTCATTTTAGAGTAAATCAAATCTCTTTAAAACTCTAATAAGCCACAAAAGTTACGCTATCGAGATACACAGACGTATAACTCATGAAGTTTCACCCGATCATAAAATTGTGTAATTTTCACAAAAATGACTCCACGATTAAAGCCTGTAATTGTTCATGTCTGAGACCACGGCCATCACATTAGAGGGAAACGGGGAATAGCGGCTGTGTTATCTCAACTCCCTGAAGAGGAGCAAGCAGAGCCTGGCAAGGCTGTGGGACGGCGCGTGCTGCAGTGTTCCGTATGACCCCGGCTGAAGGTCGTGTTTCCTGGCCATGACTGATTCCCGCCTGATTCCCACAGCTCCTTTCTGTTAAGGCAGATTCTCTAACCATTATCCTTAAACCTTTCCTTAAATGTTTCTGCTCCTGCCTTTTCTTAGCTCTACAATTATGTATTCCTAAGGGCCCCTACCAGCCACCTCACTCTTCCTTTTGGGTGAGTATGTATTAAGGTTTCTTTCTTTCTTTTGTTAAGATAGAGTTGACGACCTGAAGCAGATACGAAAACTAACATTGATTTTAATATAACAAACATCAGCTAAGGCCCTGGGTCACCACAGCATGGGCTCCCACCCAGGACCACGCTGGAAGGGCCTCTGATCCCAACATTACGTAACGGGACCCCTGCTGCTCACCGGACTCATGAAACCTCAGGACTGCGAGGGTCGGCCCTGTGGTCACTGCCACAGTCAGCCGACCCGTGTGTCCTCGAGTCCGTAGAGGCAAAGCCTCAGTAGGTCCGCACACCGTGTGGTTATTGCTGTTACCTGACTTCTCACAGTGGAATCTGTGTTTAAAACTTAAGAAGGTTTATGTTTATGAGTGCAACACAGACATTGTCTTAGAAAGTGTGCAGATGTAGATCTAGTATCGGTTACGATCAACACTGTCATCATCAGCTGTTCACGGGAGCGACCTAATTGTAAATTTCGTCTTCCACTTCAGTCACTGCTGCTTCAACTGAACGTCATTGTTTTATACAGATTCATTTTTCTGTTGTAAAAAACCCAACTACGTCCCTTTTCAAAAACAATAGATGACTGCTCACACACTACTTTGTGTTCAATAACCCACTGATTTGCTTCCTATATTAAAATGAAATTGAGCTGGAAGTTAGAACATCTGTATTCCAAAGGCTATCAGCTACATGTAGCCTTAGGATATCAATTCAAAGGGCCTTTATTTCCTCTATTCTTGATCCTGTCTTCACTAACCTTCTAACAGGGTCATTCTGATTGCACAGAATTTAAGAACATAGAGTGGAAAAGACTATAAGTGGCCACACTGGAAAAGCAAAAATAGAATAAAAGGAGAGAAATGAGAAAACAAAACAAACAATCAAAATGTACATGGAGGGCCGCCCGGTGGCGCAGCGGTTTAGTCCGCGCTTGGCAGCCCGGGGTTCGCGAGTTCGGATCCCGGGCGCCTGCCGACGCACTGCCTGTCAGCCATGCCGTGGCGGCGTCCCATATAAAGTGGAGGAAGATGAGCACGATGTTGGCCCAGTGCCAGTCTTCCTCGGCAAAAAGGGGAGGATTGGACGGATGTTAGCTCAGGGCTGGTCTTCCCCACAAAAAAAAAAAAAAAAAAAATGTACATGGAAAAGGATATTTTTCCCCTTGGTTTGACATTTGAGAATGAATCACAAATATTTATTATAAGTAAAAACATCAACAATCTTTTATAATAAAACATGAATATCATAGATTATAATGAATTTTGGATACTAAAGCTCTTTGAGTTTTTAAATTCCCATCAAATTTAAGGGCTAGTTTACTGGAGAAGATACCTACAAACTGTCGTAACAGATCTGATACAGTCACTGCCATGTTTTCATGCAGTGTCTTGCCTAAATATGAAAGCACATAAAATCCTCCTCTTGAGGGGTATATAGGTGAGCAGACCACCTCAAGCAAACTCATGAAGCTGGAACCACATCTTCTTTGCCTTTTGGGAGCAGGCCCTGCACCCTTCCTTCTGCACGTCAGCCTGGCTCTCCTCCACCCCTGGTTCCCAAGCATCGTCCTCTCCCAGACATCATTTCACACAGGCCTCTTTTCCCTGCAAGAGTCTATGCATTGCCCTCTCCTCCTCTTCTCCCATCAAAACTGGCTTGGACATGTCCTTGGGAACCAATGAGAGCCCGCCAACTGGATACCCTTGTCCATTGTTGCTGAAATGGTGGAGGGGACATTCACATCTTACCCCTCATAGCTAACGCTTGTGCATTCACCAAGGATCCTTCACAACAACGTCTTAATTCAAATAGGGATATTTGGTGGGACAGGGAAAAGATATTTAGAACTAGTGGGATGAACATCTTTTGTGACTAGTACATAATTTACCTATAGATTAGATTTAACTAGTATGCTCTATTGTCCAAGCAATATTTCACTCTTGGTCAAGTGCAATCATTAGATTAGCATCCTATACCCCATAATAATATAGATTAATATAGACAAAATAATAAATTATACGATCCCAGGTTAATAAATTATTACATATTCATAAATATTCACATGGAATGTGTAGAAGTTCTTGCAAAATGCATTTAAGTAAAAAAGTAGAAAATATAATAGGCTTTAAGGATCCAATTATGTAAACATCTACACACATACAAACATATTTTAATAGAGTCATAAAGAAGTAAAAACACTTAAGAATTTTAAAAATCTGCTTTATAATTTTATAATAATATTTTATAAGGTTATAATGACAAATAATTAGAACTGCTTTGACCCAGCAGAATACAACAAAGCTACCTTATTTCCTAACTCTGCCTTAGTTCACTCCTCGGCCACGTTAGGCGACACTGATCTGTGTAAGCATCATGTGCTTTCTGCTTGGCCACTTTGTGGGCTACATCTTAAATCTTTCTTTTTAAAAAATGTATCAATAATAGTCATATAAGTTACCAAAAACATCCCCATAATTGCTCTACTGTTACTTCAGAACTGAAAATTATTCCATGTTTTTCTTAGTGTTAGGCAAAATTGTCCACATTTTCTTTTCTTACTAGAAATAATTGCTTCACATCAGGCGTCCAGCTGTTAGACCCCATTATGCTGTCCTAACGGAACAGACCAGAGAAGTAGGAAACAACCCCAATCGGTTTAAAGCTTACTGATAGGAACACTTCTGAGGCTCCCACCATGGCATCTCTAGGGGAAGAAATATAATTGAAAAGATGACTTTTAAAAATGATCTCTTTGCCATTTGGGAATCCTAGGAGGTCACAGTGGTATTGTGATAATTTGAGATATCTCAAATATACTGAGATTAATAGAAAAATGACCACTCTTCATAGTAAGTTCAAACAAAATACTAATGTTTTTGAGGTACCAATCCTGTGTTTAATAGTTAATAGGCATACTTTTTATTGTAACTGAAATAGTGAAAAAAATGTACTTTTGGATACAGAAAATCGCAGATCTAATATGGCTTAAACATTATATAATATTTGACATTTTCCTATGAGTTATTGAAAATTTTATACATTCATTTGCTAATCTGAAATGTAATTCATTAAGTCTAGAAATAAAAATTAAAGTCACCTAACCACATACCGAACATATAAACCTTGTCTTTCTCTTTCTTTAGGGTAATTTTACCATAGTTCTTCATCCCATCATCTCAAGCAAGAAAGATGGAAAAGGGACAGTGTCCTAGCACACTTCTGAGACGTGGCGGCCCGTAAGTTCCCCTACTAATGTGTGCTGGCTTGCAAGGAGGGGAGAGCACCTCCATGTCCCAGAGCTGTGCCCTGGGCTGTGCTGGAGAAGGAGGCACTGGGCAGGAGTCGGCAAGGCTACTCCAGGGAACAGCGCCCTCCTCTAGAGAGTCCTCAGTGCCCAGTGCCACCAACCCAACATCCTGCAGCCCAGAGGACGGGTTGGCCACAAAGACTCTGTGTGATTCAACACCTGAACCAACCTGGTGGTAGAAGCACATTCTAAAAGAAAGCTGGAGGTTTTACCCCTTTCTAAATTGTCCAATTTCCCCACGTTGAGTCACTGCAGTAACGCACCTTCTTTATTTGGGGTAAGTCACAGAAGTGTTAATGCTGAGCCGTGCAGGAATGGGTGTCGTCTCTGTTCTCTGCTCGACTTAAAAAATTCCTCAAACCCTCAACTAAGAACACCATAAAAAGTGCAGCAGCACAGCCTATATAACCAGCAAGTTTCAACTGTTCCACCAAAAATAGAGCCACTATATTTTTTTAATAGATGCTTTCTTGACAAACACGTCCACATAAAATAAGTGAAGCCTGTGAATTCTAGGAGATAAGCCTATAAAGAGGCCTGACTTTACTAATATATAAAGAATGTTTACACACTGCTACACTGATAGATAACATCACATTCAATTAGTACCATTTTTCTTCCAGCACCCGAGACCTTGGTTTCCCGCTCTGAGAAGGTGTGACGGTGAATGTTGAGACAGATGTTAATTCAGTGTAATAACTGTATTACTGTTTTATCCAAGCAGTGCAAGTAGACGTTCCCAAAATTATACCAAATACAAGAAAATCTGTCACTACACATTGCCTGGAACAGAATCAATGATTCTGATTTAGTATGGTAGAAAAGCTCTCCCTGGACCAGAACGGCCTCGCAGAAGCAGCCTCTAACACATGTATATGTAAGCACTGGGTAATTGTCAATTTTGCTTTTTCCAAATATCTAATTAAAGATGAATACAGCATATGGAAAGGGAATACGTCTTTCATAGAAGTTCTTGGAACATGGTTGTAGGAATGTACAGTTTTTACTCTTGAATTTCTCTGAGTCTAAATGAGCAGGGTTTGCTCAGTGTCATTCGATGTTTAGGAGCGTGTGTTTGCTGGAGCTGCAGGGGTCGAGGCGAGTCTATTTACTATCACTTGAAAAAATAAAAATACCCCAAGATTCATTTACAGTTTCTTTGGTTTGTTCAAATTTATCATAAGATCCTGAAATCTTAGAAAAGAGTTTAAACCCTTAACAAGGTGTCAAATTCAACATACTTTGAAAACAAATCAAAGAAAAATAAAAAACTAAGGTAAAATCTGTACTTAATTAAAAATAAATTTCACATCAAAGTTTATCTGTGAAGAATAAGTTATTTGGTAACAGTAACCTCTGCCAATCAAAATGTCACGATGGGCACAGTTGCGTAATTGATGACATTAGATTTACATATTTGTGTCCTTTTCTTCAGGCCTCAGAGGATGTGGGATGCTGGGAGGGGCGTGTTCATGCAGTGGAAGGGCAATTGAAAACAAGGAAGGTTAGGAGGAACAGAGCTGATTGCAGTATCATTAGTTGGGGAAAAAAACAAGATATCAAAAACTGTATATGAAACACAATACCTGTGGTTTTGTGGGTGACAAATTCACAGGCACAGTTCAGAGTTCTGCGTTTGTGTCCTGTGTGCATAACGGGAGAACATGGTGAATGTCAGTCAAAGGTCAGTGAAAATGAAAACGCAGCTTCCCCCCAGGACTCCGAATTCTAAACACAGACCCAGTGAAGGAGCCAAAGCTCTAATCAGCCACGCAGGAATCCTGCCAACACCACACCAAGCGAGCCAGGAGAATCCTGGTAAGACAACTGACTGGTCCAATCTTAGGACTGGACACCTGGGTGGGCTGCTCCAATTACAGCCCCTCACCCGCTCAGGACCCGCTGAAGCCCCGTCGGGCTGGATGTCTGCTCCCGGGACAGCCCACTTTATAAACATTATCTCCAGCAACAAGGGCGGGACAGTAGCTCTGGGCCATGAATGAACCTGAGGATACAGACCCCCAGTTGACCCATGACTCATCCCCCAGTGGAGGAGAGACCAGGGACATGGCTGTGATGCCCGTGCACAGCTTGTGTCGTAACCCATCTCCTGGAAACCTCCCTCACAAATACTTAAAAGTGTGAAGTTAAGAATATAATAAAAATCAGAATTACCTTGAAAATTCCCCAATATACATAGCTGTAAGCTTTCCCCCAATCCACTTTGGTGAAAGAAATATTTACAATAAAGAGGTAAACAACAAACACATAGACACAGAGATCAGATTGGTGGTTACCAGAGGGGAAGGGGGGAGGAAGGAGGGCGAAAGGAGTGACTGGGCACACGTGTGTGGTGATGGATGGTAATTTGTCTTTGGGTAGTGAACACGATGTAGTCTACACAGAAGTTGAAATATGACGGACACCTGAAATTTATATAATGTTATAAACCAATGCTACCTTAATAAAAAATAAAAAACAAATAAATAAAATTAGAAAAAAGCAGTGGAGTACATCAATGGGAACACTGGACACAGGGGCCAAATAGCTGAGTGGGAATTTGGAGTCTGCCACTCTCTGGTTGCCAAACCTGTAGGATGTTTAATCAATCTCTTTGAGCTTAGTTTAAAAAAAAAGAGGTGAACAAAATAACAAAGTAGTTTTGAAAGCACTGTCTACTATTTAAGAGACGTAAGCATTTAAATTATGGTTAAATGCTTATCACAAGGGAATCAAACGGCCTTGAAATTTTAAGAGGGAAGAGAGGTTTGTAGGCTGATAGTATGAGATTTTGTACCATCGCCTGGCAGCCCAAAGGAGCATCACCCTTATGCACTGAAAAGTAAGTTACCTAGAAAAACACCTGAGATGTTCCCTATGCTGGGAAGAAGAACCAGAAATAATAGTAACATGACCTTTGACGATAAAAGGGAGAAGGGATTTGTGCTTGTTTTCATTTTATCTTGCTGTCGATTATATTCCAGTTTGCAACTGACAGATTTAGTTTTTCTATAATTTAATCTGGTTTCATTACGGGGAAATCGCTGATGGGAGAGGACCCAGCATGGTGAGACTCAGCTGCTGCTCCTCTAGCAGTTAGTCAGTAGATGCTGCCATGAACCCAAATGCTTCCATCCACGTGGAGGCGGGTTTACGTGGAAAATCCAAACTTATCATGATGTGAGCAAAGGCCGAAAAAAAAGATAATGTTCTTTAAGACATTAAAGATATATTAGTGGAGAAATGGGTGAAGGAGTTAAAACTGAACTTTCTGAGGATTTGGAGATTTAATTATTAAAATTATTTCACATTCATGATGTTCGCAGCGTAAAAATACTGCAGAGGGTATGCAAATCCTCAGCACAGACATAGACTGAAATAAAATACAACAATTCTCTCATAAATTCATGTAAATGTATGCTATTGTGGGGAAAAGAGAATGCAAGTATTTTCTGGAGTGTAGTTTTGAAAAGCGAGTACATCACTATAAACCTAGAGATGCAGTGCAACAGTGGTTCCAAAGTTTTAAGTGTAAGAACATCTTCCTAACATCCAAAGGTGCCAGAGCATACCACAAGGCAGATTTATTCCTTTTATTACATGTCTATTATCAGCTGACTGGGAAAGTAAATAATGGCATAATTCTATTGTGAATCCCGTATCGATTTTAATAAATTTTGATTGAACTTATCGCAACAATGGCATCCACATATGAAAATGGAAGATGGCACACGTAGATGTGAGCAGTATGGTACTGTAGCCGGCCACAGGGCACTCCTGGGTCCAGGATGCTTCACAGTCATCCTGGAGTCCCCCAGAGGTCACAGAGCACAACTTAAGATTCCTGGTAGTCAGCGCAGTGAGACAAAGTGCTTTTAAACCACCCGTTTCCTACTTTCATCTCCAGGAATTTTGCGATTTACTGCAATTTAGTTTTGTTCATTCCTGTGTTTTTTCCTCTTTCAAGGTTATTTGTCTTGGGGAAATCAGTGCAGTATCCAGCCCCTTTGCTGCAGAGCCCTGAAGTTCACCAGGTGCCTGCAGACATACTTCTTTAAGCCCTTGGGTGAGTGGGTTGTGCAGGGACGTGAGTGAGCAGGTGGTGCTCTGAGGAAATTGAGGCACAGACAGACGTGGAGGTGAGCCCAAGGGGCAGGACTGTGCCAGGAGGAGTGGGGGTAGGCCTGCATCTCCCCAGGATTGTCCCAGACCTGGGCCAGGTGTGATTTGGGGGCCTTCTCAGAAGGTCTCACTTACCATAGTCACAGATGAGTATTGAGATTCAACAGAAAACACCCTATTGCCCCAGTTCCTAGGAAAACACAGCCTGCATTGTGGGGTGTCCAGCACTGCAGAATGTCATGGGCACGAGTCCCCAAGAGAGACCCCACCCCAGCAGCGGAGGATCCCTCACCTTAGTCCCGGATATTTGGCCACATGGGGTGAGGGAGGCTGGGACACCCTCCCATTGCAGATGGTTGGATGGTCTGGAGTTGATGAATCGACTTATTGTTATTTTTCATGATTGACCTCCGTTGGCTTTGGCACAAAAGGTCTGATGACCCGGGGTCTTGCGTGAGCACCTGCCCTTTCCTCTGGCCCCAGCTCACCCCTAAGCTCTTCGCTGCTCTGCACATTACTTGTCTCTGCACAACCTGCTGGCTGACCCTCTCTGCCACCCTGTCTCATGGCCTCCAGCCCCAAGGGTGAGAATCTTCCCCAGGAACCCCTCACCATCCCCCAGGCTGCCACCCATGCTGTCCCCTTCCTTCTCCACATCCCCAGCACTCCCACCCCAGGTCCACAGGGTCCTCCAGGCTCCACCTTGGCCCCCCAATTCCCCCGCAGGGGCCCATCGGGAGACTGACCCCCCACGCCTGGGTGTGTGGAGCACCGGGCCGGGGTGGGGGTGGGGCTGCACCTCGGCTGCTCAGTGCCAGGGTCCCTGTCTGTGCCGTGACTCCTGCTCCTGCACGCAGACCCGGCAGGGATGAAAGGGGCATGGGAGATGCGGCCCCAAGTGCCTCTACTGCTGGCCTCGGGCTGCACATCCCGTGGGGTGCGGATCGGTCCGGAAGGATGCTGAGGACGGAGGACAGAGATGGTCCTTGGCGCCGCATGGACTTCACAGGAGCCGCCTGGGCAGGAACCAGCCCCTGAGAGCGCTCCCCACCTGCTACTGCAAATCCTTCTCCTCACTCACACCTGACAGGCTCTGGACTGTGTGCTTCCAGCTCCTCCCGCACCCGTGCTTCCTCCACCCGCTCCCCGGGCCGCTCCTCCACCCGCTCCCCGGCCGCTCCTCCCCGGCTCCCCCCGCCGCTCCTCCCCGGCTCCCCCGGCCGCTCCTCCCCGGCTCCCCCCGCCGCTCCTCCCCGGCTCCCCCGGCCGCTCCACCCCGGCTCCCCCGGCCGCTCCTCCTCGGCTCCCCCGGCCGCTCCTCCCCGGCTCCCCCGGCCGCTCCTCCCCGGCTCCCCCGGCCGCTCCACCCCGGCTCCCCCCGCCGCTCCTCCCCGGCTCCCCGGGCCGCTCCTCCCCGGCTCCCCGGGCCGCTCCTCCCC
Organism: Tapirus indicus; assembly: GCA_031878705.1. Taxonomy (NCBI): domain Eukaryota; kingdom Metazoa; phylum Chordata; class Mammalia; order Perissodactyla; family Tapiridae; genus Tapirus; species Tapirus indicus. The sequence continues at coordinate 693,625 of CM062923.1, read as the reverse complement.
GGCTCCCCCGGCCGCTCCTCCCCGGCTCCCCGGGCCGCTCCTCTCCGGCTGCCCCGCCGCTCCCAGGCTGGCGGGAACCTCTGCTCCGGCCTTGCCTTCTCCTGACCGGGCGTCGCCGCGCCGGCGGCTCTCACGGCTCCTGGCTCCCGGAGGCCCTCGGAGGGGTCTGTGCCACAGGTGTCGTCCACGTCAGCGGAGCCTGATTGGGTCTCAAACGACACTGCTGGCCGTGCTGGCGCTGGGGAAATCACCCAGACTTTCTCATTGTGGGAATACTACGAGCACCGTGACACAAGTACAGCATCACCAAGGATGCGTGCAACGTATTAGATGCCCCACGCGACACCCACCCAGGAAAGGCCGGGTCAAAATCCACACTTGAATCGAATGAAAGATAAATGTTTTCTGTGACACATTCAACGCTTAGTTTTCATTCAGGAAGGAGGGGCTGGCTTACCAAACTAAGTTCCTGGATAAACATGTATAAATGCCCCTTTTGAATATATTACTAAAAACAGATGCTTAAAAAATACAGCTGAGGGATTGGGAAATAAAATCTTTTCCAGGAGACAAATCCATGTGACCTTGTGGGATAGTGGATAAAATGTTTGATTCTACATTTGCAAAATTTAAATTCCATATTCCAGGTGTGAAAACAATTCTAACTTATTTGATTTTTAAAATTAGAACAGATGCCCAGGCAGGTAACAACTTACATGGGAGAGAAATAAATGAAACCAGATGTGATGGGATCTGTGTAAACAAGGCTGCCACACATGCTTTGGAGAAAGTAAATGTTGGGTCTGAAAATGTCTCAAATTGCAAAGAATGAGAAACAATTTGACAAAAATTAACCAGTTGGCTGGACAGTGTTATTTTTATATATCTGGGGACATAAAGGATGTTGAACAATGATGAAGTTAATCTACTAATTTCAGGCAAATTCACTGCTCAAACTTCCACTATAACAAAAGGATTCCCAGTCATTTAGGGGAGTACTAGAATGCATATGGATCCCCTTTTAGGAATTTTATGTTAACCTGACTTTCTTGGGAGATTTTCCCCAAAGATAAAGGTTAAAAAGTTTTCCTTCAGTATAGGCTGCTGTGCGCACCGTGGAGATATGTATATAAAATCTTTCCAGCTTTGTTTTGTGGACTCACTAAGGTAGCCTGATCTTTGGGACTGTCAGCAATTCCCACATAAATCAATTTCCTAAACTGCAATGTCTTCACACGTTTCGGTGAAAATTTAGGTGGGGACTGCACTGAAGTTAACATTTGCCCAGCAAACCCCTCCCATAGGATAGTGAAGAGCAGCTGGGGGGATAAGATTGTGTATTTAAACAGGTCGAGAAAGTGAGTTTGTCTCCAGAGCCCATTGGAGACGGGCGTTTCCAGGTGTCCATCTGCTGACCAGACCAGGCGTCACCAGGGTCCACACCAGGCAGGACACTGTTAGCAGAAGGTGGTCATGGACTTACCTGAAATCCAGTGCATTGCTTTAGAAAGCTATAAATTAAACATTTTATTAATTAAGATTGACATAGGATAAAGTTACTCTAATGTAGAAAGAATAAGTCTTCTAGTTTTTTCATCCTCTTTTCACAGAGGTCTTATCTGACTGCCCATCTCTCTTGTAGCTAATCTATCATAAATCCTTAATAAATTAATCCATAAATATACACACATGTGTGCATACACACACACACACACACACCTACACAGGCAGGTAGGCAGTAGTCAGATGGTCCATAGACACTTATCATCTTCATCTTGTTGTGTTCCATTACTCAAAAAGAGAACACACATTGTTAATAACGGTATTATTATTATGTTAATTATAATTATTATTATACAGTTTCCTGTGGCTGCTGTAGCAAATTACCAGATACTGGGTGGTTTAAAACAATAGAAATTTATTCTTTCCCAGTCCAGGGGCCAGAAGTCTAAAATCAAGGTGTGACCAGGGCCGTGCTCCCTCCTGAGGCTCTGGGAGGGTCCTTCTTGCCTCTTCTAGCTCCTGGTGACTGCCTGGAGTTTCTGGGCTTGTGGAGCATCACTCTAATGTCTGCCTCTGTTGTCACATTGCCCTCCCTCTGTGTCTGTGTCAAGCCTCCCTGTGTTGCTCTTACAAGGACGCGTGTGCTTGCATTTGGAGCCCCCCAGGATAAGTTCCTCTCTTGGTGCTCAGCTGAGTCCCATCTTTTCCAATATAAGGTGATGTTCACAGGATGTATCTTTGGAGGACCATTTTTCAGCCTCCCACAGGAGCATAAAGGGAATCGAGGAAGTGGTTCTTTCTCTATAAGTCAGGGGACAGCACCCCTGCCCTCCTCTGTGCTTCCTCAGAGGCCACCCTCCCAGTCTCGGGGCTGTTCACTTGTCATTTGTCTGCCTCCCCTTGGAATCACCAGGGCTGAATTCACGCCCTCCATTTTCCTCCACACTAAACACTAAACTGACAAGCTACCCCCTCTCCAAGGACCAATAACCATCTAATTCTAAACCTAAACTATACCCTACATTTCCAGGGCCAGAGCATCTTAGGAATCTTGACTGTGGGATCCCCTAGAACAGCAAGAGGTTTTTTTTTTTTTTTTCTTTCTTTCTTTTTTTTTTTTTTTTTTGTGAGGAAGACCAGCCCTGAGCTAACATCCATTGCCAATCCTCCTCTTTTTGCTGAGGAAGACTGGCCCTGGGCTAACATCCGTGCCCATCTTCCTCTACTTTATATGGGACGCCAGCATGGCATGGCTGACAGGGATCCAAACCTTCAAACCCCGGGCTGCCAAGCGTGGAGTAAACCGCTGCGCCACTGGGCCGGCCCCTAGCAAGAGGTTTTTATATGTGCAAGACACCTAGAAAGTTGGCTTTGTTAGCACTCCTAGCTCAAGGTTTATTCCCAAAGAAGATGAGTTTCATTCCACTTATATGTTGAAAATCTAATTTCTGTCTCCTTGTCTCTATCATTTTCTTTCACATGCAAAATCTGTAATTCTCTAATAAAAAGAAGCAATTTTGCTCACATCCTTCCATCATGACACAGGGCAAACCTGAAAATATGGAATAGTATCCATATTTTTGCTTTGATTATTTTATTGCATTAGTTCAGATTAATAATTTCAACTCAGCTGTCAATGTCAAAAAATACAAGAAATGAAACTGCTCTAAACATCATTACCTGCAGGAGGATGAAACTCAAGGTTTAGGGCTGCACACTACAGGGACCAGGGTCTTGGTTCTCCTCATCAGATCCCCATGCGCCTCCTTGGCTAGAGCTTTAACTTTCTGCTTTCAGGGGAAGTTAACAGTTCCAGTATTCAGTGCACCAGTGTCTGTCAATGTTGAGGTCAGAACAACATTTGTCTCCCTGAGCCAGCTCCAGGGCATGAAATGAAGATGGCCGTGTCCAGTTTGTCAATCCATCTTCCTGTCCATCCTTGATAAAATCAATACCAATCAGCTACGACCAGAATAACCTGCTTGCTCCAGAATCTTCCCTCTATAATAGGAAAGGATGGACAGTAAATTGGTCAATTTAGTGCAAGAGACACAGAGCATATGTTTGTTTGGATTCTATTTTAATCTTGCTTCCTTTAGATTCATACTCAGATTTCACTTTATTGGAAATAGTATTATTCTGTCATGGAATGATTACAGTTAACTGTGCTGAAGACCATTAAAGAGGTTACCATACAGCTCTGTGTTGAAGCCGTGGGCCCAACCCTGCTTCTCTCAAACTTCTTTTTTCTTAGTTACATTGGCCATGATTGCAGCTAATTCTGTGGTCTAGATCGTGAGCAGGCAAACATTCTCTGTAACGGGCCAGGTGTAAATTCTTTGGCTTTCGGCCAGGTGGTTCCTGTTGCAACTGAAGGACCTATGCAGGATTTGGCCTGTGGCGGGAAGGACCTGGCCTGAGGTGCAGCTTCCTGGCTCTCCTGAGTTCATGCCATGTTTACTGACATGTCCACTCACCCAGAATTGACTTGCCCCCAGAAGTGCACAATTATCACAGTTTACAAAGACCGGAGGGGGTTCCCTCAGAGCTGGATAAAGCCTACTATTATTGAACTTCTGTCCCAAAGTGATTTTCGTGGAGAGAACAGGATGCATGGAGCTCTGGGGAAGGTGGCATTTGGGCCTCTGCTCCAATAGACCCAGGGATCGCTGGGCTGACTGGTTCAGGGCACTTTTGTGGAAGCTCCGGAATGTTGTCATGAGGGTGTGTTGTTTAGAGATCCCACGGACCGAGGTGCCTGTTCCAGCTCCAAATCAATGGACTCTGTGCCTTTCAGAAAGGATCCAACCCCTCTAGGAAAAGGGGCATCTACTTCATAGAGCTGTTAGGACGATTCAGGTAAAAGCCCTCTAGTGTACCCCATGGCATAAATACTCACAGATGACGGCCTCTCCTCTCTATAACCTCCCTTTTGTGAGAAGTTAGAGTATAAAGCTGACTAGTCTCCCCACTCGGACTTATAATGGCATAATATTCATGGATTATCAGATAAAAAACAAGTATTTTTAGTAGGTATTTTAACTATTTAATAAGTATTTAAACTCTGTGGTAATGTTAGTTAAAATGGGGGAAATTTACTCTTTAGCTGCCCCAGATCTGTCCCACTTTCCCTTGGCAACAGTTCACCAACTTGCATTCAGGCATCGACCACTCCACCTGCAGCTCCACGTGTGGGAAAAAGCCAGCTCTGCTCCATCCAGTTTGAGGGTTGAACCACCCTTGCCTTCAGCCAGTGAGCACTCCCTCCTGGCCACAGTGACAGACAAGCAGGAATGTGGGACCCTTGAAGGCCGATGAGATGGTGAGATCTCTGGTAGGGACTCTCATGAAGAAGGAAGTCGAATGCAGCCCCACCCTTCTCTGGCCCAGGGGGTCAAAGCAGACCCCATCCCTTTTCTGATCACTACCAGACCACCTTAATCTTACAGATATTAAAAGCTAAATCAGTATTATTAGGTTAAATCCAAACTTTCTTCTCTCAATCAATACTTGCTATCCCCCCTTCCTCTCCTCTTCTTTCCTCATCCTAGAGTTCATCTTCTTGAGTTCTGGACACTTGGGTTGTCAAGTTCTTTTCCTCTTATGGTTTCTCTCCTGTGCCAGCTTCTATTTCTGGCCTTTCAGCATCTGGCCTGGGGAGATATGGGATTAGAGGGAAAAGACAGAGTCCTAAGTGATGAAGGCAGTTCTGTTCTGAGATTAAGGTCCTCCATGACTTTTACACACCTAAGTGCCATTCTTTCCCTTGTGGGAGCTTTCCAGGGTTTGGAGGACCCTCAATGCTCTCTGAGCAGGAGAAGGTCTTTGCTCCCCAGCTCCTGGCTTCAAGGAGCCAGCCAGATGTGGACTATTCCTGCTGCTGCCCCCAGCCCTCTCACCAGTCCCTGTGCCTGTGGTTCTTTTCCAGGTGACACTAGACTATCCTTTCAGGCACCCCCCTAACCCACGGGAAATATGGCTCTTTGCCCTGTGCACCATGGAGGGGTAGCCTGCTCCCTCTTAGACTGTTACTACTTGCTCCACTTTCAAATTCTCCATCTGGAATGCCTCTTGGATTAATGAGTTTCAAGATGGGATTCAAAATATAGAGAAAGTTCCCCTACAATCTGGAAGCTTTCAGAAGACATCAGCCTGTTCCTTGCACGGTTAAGACAAAATGAAGAGAATAGGTAAAAATACACATGAAAACTACGTGTGTTCAATCTTCCAGAAGCTATTTTTTTTAGTACCCAACCATCCAATGAAATGGTAAATTTCCTAAAGGAATGAAAAGTATGTTTGGTGAATACACTGTGTATTGTGCACAAATGCTGGCTTGCGTAAAGGCCTTGCCACACAGAAAGAACTCACTTTTGGGAAAAGACAAGCCCCCTTTACCTCAGCAGACCCTGTGGAAGCAGGACTTCCTGGGAGCCCACCTGGGTGAGGATGGAGGGAAGCAGGGACTCAGGGGCAGGTGTCTGAGGCTTCAGGTGAATCACTGTTTTCAGGAAGAGAGTCAGATCAGAGCCAACTCTGCCACCCCAGCCATACCCTGGGAATAGTGATGGTTCCAGGAAACCAGCTGCCAAGGTGGCCTCGTGCATGTGGTAATGCAGAGTCACTATTGTGATGTGAGGACTGTGTAGGAAGGAAATGCCCCCAGGATGAGGAGGGACCCAGACAGGTGAGGACATACCAGACAGGTAGACTGAAACTCTGGGTATTTGCAAAGCTTCATTTTGGTCTACAGACTGTTGGACAAATACCTGTGTTTCTAAATATTTTTATTCTGAAGTGTTGCACACCCATGTAAAGTAGAGAGACTAACAGATAAAAACAGCAGCCGGAGCCCCTAGCCTTGGCTGACTAAACAGCAACAACAAAACAACAAAGAGAAAAATCCTACAACAGCTGTCACACACCATGAGCCAAAAAGATGTTATCATATTTACTTCAAAATTCCTTAAAACTCCATCACTGGTGCAGTTGCCAGATGCTGTAAACACTTCTGACTTATTCCATTCCCTCCCTGTCAGTAACCACTGTCATTTCCCTGTGTGGGTTAGGGTTTTAGCAGGTATGTCCTAATTATAAATTCTAGATGCATTGTTTGGCTTGTGTGAAAATTTAAATAAAAGCTATCATACGTACTTTTTTCCTTCAACATGTATTTCTACTTTATTATTTCAATAAGCAGATATAAGTCTCTGGTATTAATGCACCACAATTTGTTTATTCATCCTCCAACTGCTGGACACTGAGGTCGTGTCCACCTTGTGTTAGGACAGACCAAGCTGCCATGCTCCTTCTACACCTGCCACAGGTGTCCACGTGGGAACCTGGTTCCTTGTGGGGCAGACACCACAGCATGGACGAGGGGGACACCCCACACTTCTCACCCATCGACGTATCTCTGTATTTAATCACATCTTTATATCCTTCCACGGAGTTTATATATTTTTTTCTATAACCTGTTGAGATTTCTGTTAGCTTCATTTCTATATAATCCATAATTTTGTGGATTTTTAATTATGTATATATATATACAGATTAGATAATATATAAACATTATACACATATATACATACATGTACTAAATATATTTAATTGTATTATATTTAGCTATATCTTCTGTGTTTATTGTTGACTTTTGAGTGCTGAAACTTTAATATATAAAAACAATTTTTAAAGTACCATTTTTCTGCAACTATTAAGATGGTTATATGGTTTTCATCATTAATTCATTAGTTTGGGTAATGACATTACTAGTTTTTCTAAAATTGATGAAACAATGAATTTCTATAATATGTAATTATGAATTTAATCTGCTGTCATTTATTTTAAGATCTTTGCACCTTTTTTTTAGATTAAGCTTGGTAATTTTTTTCTCGTGTGGCCCTTGTCAGTTTCTGGTTAAGTGGGCTGCCCGGTTCTCTTCCTGGACTTGACGCGTCGGCTGCCCCTCTAGGCCCAGCATCCTACGGGCTGGGGTCTCGGGATCCGGCTCTGGGAAGCCTCTCCCTCGCTTACCCAGGTTCCCAGGAGGAAGACTGCCTGGAAATCCTGTCTCACGGGGAAATGTCAAATCCTGGTGCCCAGGAGTGATTTCTATCAGGCTTCTCTTTTCCTCTGGATGAATCCACAGCTCCAGAGCCCCGTGGCTTTTTGTGTATTCTCTTTGACCTTGTTCTGCTGTATCTTGTTGTTGTTTTTAAACTGCAGCTATGTCATCTTTTTTACACAGCCTTTGTAATTGTTATGTATTTGGAGAAGAGACGGTATCTAAACATGGGGCTGATGGAGCCAGTTTAACTGGAAGTCACAATTTCATTTTCAGTAGTAAAGAAGAAATCAAGAGACTTCTTTTCCCAAACAACATTCTGATCAACTTGAAAAAGTTAGGAGGAGAAATGATAAAAACTTTGAGAGAAAGTAGCATCTCTTCTTAGCTCGTGTGAACCAAGAGACAGTGGGTCCAAAAAACTCCTACACACACCTGGACACCCGATCCTGAGCACAGGTGTTATTTTCTATGTCACGGTTTTTTCTGGTTGACCTTGATGCAGTGTCCGGAGGGCAGGAGAGCAGAATCCAGGTCACCATGTGAGGAACTTTCCAATCGATGCCCAAACACAAGTGGGAAAGAAAGTAGAGAATGCTTTCCCCTCATTTGTTCAACAACATTCGTCGAGTGCCTTCGGTGTGCACTGCTGTAGGCGTTGCAAATCGAGTGGAGAACTCGAAAACCATGTCACTGCACTTAATCACACACTCCATTTGGAAGACAGACATGATCCCACTTCCAAAGAAACAGAAAGAAAAGACCTATGACTGCTTTCTGCAGGCATTTGAATGTAGATTGAATGTGAATCCTGAATAGATGTTGGCTTTGGGAAGATGAAAACTTCAATTATTTAAGGTCCTTTTCAGCACTAAGATTAGAAAAATCTTACTTCTTTTCATACCTTAAGTGTCTCTTATATCTCAATGCAAGGTCAGCAGCATTATCCCCAGGTCACACAAGAATATGATGAGGATTCCTCCATTACTATGGTTCTTTGATCACAATAAAAAGAAACTGGCTGGCTAATTAAAGAAAACCATGTTTTGCTGGAAACACATGTAGTAGCTCACAGAATCGAGGAAAGCCTAACCAGATGACTTTAGGATATCTGCAGATAAAATCAAATGATGGGGGCCACCCCATGGCGTAGCGGTTAAGTTTGGGCACTCTGCTTCGGCGGCCCGGGGTTCTCAGTTTCAGATCCCAGGTGAGGACAGACTCACCGCTTGTCCGCCATGCTGTGGTGGCATCCCTTATAAAGTAGAGGAGGATGGGCACGGATGTTAGCCCAGGGCCAGTCTTCCTCAGCAAAAAGAGGAGGATTGGCAACAGATGTTAGCTCAGGGCTGGTCTTCCTCACACACACACACACAAAATCAAATGATTGAGATAATGAAGTTAATCGAGATAATGACAGATTAGTGAGGAGTCTCCTCAGTTGGCCACTCTCACAGCTGGTCCCACCTCTTCCAGTCCTCATGTCCTCTGCTCATCAGGGGAGAGTCCCGTTGGTTTAGTTTTCTTGCTTGTCCTCAGGATAGGGTGGGGAGTTCTGACTGACTTTCTCAACAAAGTGGTGGGCTTTGGGAGAAATGATTTTCCCAGCAGAAAAATGAGGGTCTCCATCAGTCAGAGTTTGGTAAGAAAGCATAACTTAACCTGAATGGTTCAAATGCAGAAGCTATTTGTGGAGGGTGGGCAAGTCTACAGAGCGTGGAGGAGCCAGCACCCGGGGAGGTGGAGCTGGGGGAGCAGTCCCTGCAGGACAAAGATGGACGGCTGCTGTTTTGAGCTAAAGCCGAGAGAGGATGGAAGAAACGCTGGCTTCTGGCTCCCCTCAACTCCTGATCCTGGACAGACACAGGCATGCCAGAGGGTGGAGGACAAATTCAAGGAAACCATCAGCATCTGCCTCTGGGGTGTGTTTGCTGAAGACCCAGTAGCATGGAACACATCTGACATCCACTCAAAATAAAAATAAAAATCAAGGTGTCATAGCCGGTGGACTGCTGTTGGGACAGATGCAAACGGCTCGAGAGGCCTCTGTGGCTTTGGGAGCAGAGGCGGAGTGTCCTGTTTTGACCCACACACCAGTTGGCCAATGCCAGTGTGAGTACTAAGTGAGGCGTGTAGCTGCAGAGCCACCGCTGGGGAAAGTGTGTCCTTCATTACCCACGTCGGCCTGTGCTTCCTGCTCAGTGGAATCAGAGAGACCAGAGATGAAAGAAAGGCTGTACTTCAGGTTACAGCATGAGTCATTTGTCACCAAACTTCACCAGCCACCAGTGTTTCTGATCCTAAGCCCTCAAATGTGGTGACAATTGTGGAGAGGGTCACCAAGCTTCTGGTGCCAAGTTGTTATATTGGACTCTTCCCTGTAGAGCAGGTGGTGGCTGTCCCCCCAGAGTAGGCTCCTGGTCTGCATTTGGGTTTGACTTTTCTCTCCAACATGGCCTTTCAAGCAGCCTCATCACGAAGGAAGTCCCACACAATATTGCCTCTGACCACAAAATCACAGCGTAATGACAGGAGGAAAGCGATGGGTTCTAACCTTGAGTAGCAAAATGTCCAGGTGAATATTCAGTCGTGGCAGCAGCTACAAGACATGGCCATGTGCTGCTCTAGAGAATGAGATGTCTGCTCCAAATCAGAAAGAGCTATTTACTGCTCTTGCTCTTAAGACCAACATACAAGTCACTGGGAACCAAGGTGGGAAGAGTATTACTACTTCCCCAGAAGTTTTCCCATGAGCATTGCTGAGATTTCGAGATGTGCTGGCTCAGAGGTTTAATGCCTCTACTGGGGGTCGATAAGATCCTCTAGAAAAGAGTTTGAGACTAGTCCACCCTGCCCTGCAGACACTTTACATGGTATGTAAGCCAGAAAAACACGAGCTTGTTTATTGATTTTTGACGACCCTAACTACACAGGAGAACCAAGATTGCTGTGGTGCAAGGAGATGGTGTAAGCTGTGGGGAGTCGCACAGCATCACGTTTACATCTGTTTCGTATTTTAGTTAATTTTTCCCGTTTGTTTCCTGTTTTCTCACTATTGAACAGAGAGTGTATTGGTGGTAGTTACGTATACTATTTTTCCCATGTGTTTCAGAAAATTAAATTGAGATTAGGAATTAGAAACAAGATACATTTGCCAATGAATTATGGTTTGTCCCATTTTTTTGTGGTGGGGGCAGTGTATTTTCTCTAGTGTACTGACGAGGAGCATTGAGTTCGAGGAACAATTCAGGAATCATGTGTGAATGAAGGTGTGTAAGAGATGAGCTGGAAAAACGCCAGCTGTAGTGGGTCTGTGCTGCGCTCCCAGTATCCGTCTTCTCTCATTTATATCACCCGGCTACCCTTCACGGAGCCGTCTTTTCAACGTTGGACTAGTTCTGTAGAGATTTTGTTCAGAGGCTCTACTACACCAATTAACAGGGAAGAACAGATCCATTTTTCCTTTGAATATTGAACATTGTGCCACAGACCAAACTCCATTGGACATGGTGCTCTTGACAAGGACAGCATCTCTGGTCCCTCAAGACCAGTCGAGGCAGCGATGGGTGGCAGCCCATGGGCTCAGCCCCTGAGGACATTAGCAACTTCCCATTTGGGTGACCCCTCTCTTCTGATTTCACTCCCCAGCACCCCTCACTTTTTTTCTCCAGAGTCGACCACCTTTGTAACACCCTTCCTATCTTAAATCCCCGCTGTTCAAATTACCCAAAGTGGTTTCCATTTCCTGTCTGGAAAAGGGCTTCATTCATCCCAGCAGCATCGGGTCCCAAGTGTCCTTCTCCACAGGGTTCTTGCAAACTCTTATTGGAGCTCTCTCCCTACCTGTCTCCCCAGAACTCAGCTATGATCTTTCCAGTAAATTATCCTTTCCTTAAGTTTGGCACTTGGTTCCTGCTGCTTGCCAGTATGATCCCTAAGTGGCACACATAATCCATAAGTGAAGATGGAAAAATTTTATTTGTATAGTCTATATATTTATGTATATAATATATAAATCACTTATTTATTTCATAGTATCACCACACAAATCCAAATACTGCCTCTCAGACTTCCCGTTTTAATTCAAATTCGAAAGTTATGTTCCATATGTGTATTTTAAGAGAAATGTACAGAAAAAGATTTGCAGATTTCTGATTTACTGACAAAATAAAGATTTTCTAAAAGGGGCAATGTCAGAATTCAAGTCTCTGAAGGCTGAATCTGGAAAGAACCCAGTAACAAAATTAACGGAAGGAATTAAAATTGCTGAAAAAATTGCCAGAAAGAAATGCACATCCACAGATGGAGTGACAGTATACATCATCTCTTTGGTGCACTGATGATGGCTGCCCGGTAAGGACAAGAAAGCCCAGTCTTTCCGGTTCCCCGTCACTTCGGCTATGAAGCCAGCAACAAATAGGGACCCAAGTTATCTGCATAATTGTAGACTACGGTCAGCCTGAGTCGATGCACTCAATGATAATCACACAGTGACATCTTCAGAAGATACCGCTGACTGTCAATTATGCATACGGTTTATCTGTGCCACATTTATTCCTCAGCATTTACCTGCCAAATCCTCCGGAGCCAACCTTATCTGACAGAGCGCCAGCACTTCGCTCCGCCTGTGTGCTTGGGAACTGTAAACAATTAAACTATGATGAGGAAGGAAAGTGTGCTGCACAATCATAGACTATCATCTCAGTGGGTCTGGCTAACTCACTCTTTGGAATTACCCACCCACGTGTCATTGTTTTCTCTCTCTTAGCAGCATATCCAACCTTAGGGCTACAACTTCAGCTTACCTGTTTAAAGATCAGGTTAAAAACAAAATCATCTAGATAAGCTGAGAGAAGACAGTCTTTTCAAATGAAAAGTAAAATTAAAATCAAATTCATTCCATTTGTTTGATAGTCCTCCCCCCAGCAAGCTCTGTTTCAGTTTGAGAACTTACAGGAGAAGTTCGAGAAGCAGTCTGCCTTCCATTTGCTCATACACTTTTTGGGAAAACGTAGTTTGTGGTGAAGGTGAACAGCAACAGAAACATCTGCACTTCACATTGGAGGCGGGGCACTGGATTCCTGGTGTTCCAGTACCTTTCCTCCTTCAGATGATGGCTGCTGAGCAGAGCACAGCCCTGTCTGGATCGGCTCCCCCCCCCCCCCCCACCAGCACCCTGGAAACACCTCCAAGACAGAAAGGCTCCGACAAAGGAAGACTCAGTGGCTGCCTTGATCTCTCCTTTCCTGGTTCCCAACTCCCAGCTTTGGTTCAGTTCTGGTGCCCGAGCTTGTCGTGAGGGTTCTTCACCCTCGTCCTGCCTGTCTCCACTGTCTCTGCCTGTACAACCTGCTGATCTGCTACCCACTGGCTCTGGTGCTGAGTCTCGCTAGTTCCCTGATATCGCCAGCCCTCCCTGCTGTCTCTCACACCTTCTGGAGAAACATCTGGAAACTGGAGAAATGCAGTAAAATTGGACCTGAGTCTGGCTCATAGATACTCGCAAGAATCTGTAGACTTTGCAGCTCCTGCTGGCAGCCGGACCACATCACCTACCAATGGGCTACGTTTTAATCAAGGCCAAACCTAACGACCACCACAATAAAATAAGTCAATATGAACTCCCTTCTAAAAACCAAATTAAAATCCCTCTCCTAGTGTGAAAGTTTAAAAATCCTTTTCAGTTCTCCCCATCAAATTACCCCCTATAATACCTACATCCCGTTACAAGAAACTCAGACATGTTGTTGAGAAAGAGGTACTCATTGTTGGTGACCTGAAATGTTTTCCTTCCTTCCTTACTTAGCATTGTCAATTAAAATGAAGTTTCCAGATTATTCTGTGTTTTTTCCCCTTTTATTATTCTGTGTCCCTCTGCAAGCCCTGCCACAGTATCCTTATATCCTCTGGGGAGGAAAGAGGATTTTGTTTTGGCAAAACAAAAAAGAAAGTGTATTCAGGGGCTGGCCTGGTGGTGTGGTGGTTAAGTTTGCATGCTCCACTATGACAGCCCAGAGTTCATGGATTCAGATCTCGGGCACTACACCACCAGTCAGCCATGCTGTGGTGGTATCCCACATATAAAATAAAGGAAGGTGGGCACAGGTGTTGGCTCAGGGCCAATCTTCCTTACCAAAAGAAAAAAAAGTATTCAAATCTTACTGGCTTTATTTAGTAATTAAAATTGTGGTCTTTGGGGGCCAGCCCTGTGGCATAGTGGTTAAGTTCGCATGTTCTGCTTTGGTGGCCCAGGATTCACAGGTTCAGATCCTGGGTGTGAACCTATGCAAGGCTCATCAAGCCATGCTGTGGCAGCGTCCCATATACAAAAATAGAGGAAGATGGGCACAGATGTTAGCTCAGGGCCAATCTCCCTCGCCAAAAAAAGAAAAACTGTGGTCTTGGTAACAACGCCTAATCCTGCAGAGTAGTTACTGTTTTGGTCAAGGCAAACTGGACTTCAAGCTTGTACTGTCTTAGATGGGCAGTCTGCAGTAAGCCCCAGTTTTTATTTGATTTCCTCTGTGAGGCAACCTGCAGCATGCCCTGAGAGTGATTCCAGACTTGAACGTTGCTTGAGAAGATGGGGGACGGCAGTTGCCTTTGGTGAACTCCAGCCGGCAGGCCCAGACATTAAGAGGCTGGCGCTGAAGTCGCTTAGACTGGCGGCATGCATTTTAGGATGCGTTTCACAGTAAGCAGTGCTTTTCAATTTAAATGACAGAACCCAAATTCCCTTATCTGAAGCATAAAAGGACGAATTAGGTTTATTAATAAAACTACAAAAAGGTGGGGGAGGGTGTCTTCAGATGTCCCCTCCTGAGTCAACTGGAAACGTGTTATCAGGACAGGGAGTCACAATCTAGGACACCATAGATGACACTTAATACAAGAGGGAATCTAACCTCAGTGAAACCAGGGGTTTCCTAGAGTATTTAGGATATATTCTGAGGGAGAGTGGTTGGGAAGCAGTGAAACTAGGAGAGGAGACAGCCATCTATGTGGGAAGTAATGTGGCCAGCCTTACCTGATGGAATTAGAGAGGAAAGGAAAATGAGAAGTTTCTGGGTGACAAGGAGAGGAAATGGTAGAGAGGAATCAGAAGGGATTTCAGAATTTGTAACCCAGGAGAATGGCAGAGGCAATGACAGACACTGGTGGTGGTGGAGAAGGAGTCATTCTCGATTGGGAAGGTGGTGGTCGCGATGGATCCCCACAGCAGAATGGCCCCAGAAATACACTGAAAGACATTTTAGAAAAATGTATAGTCAGCTGAAGTATTTCTAAACAGTACTCAAAGAGTTCATGTATAAGACTAGACTCTGATATTATATTAGTTATTTATTGTTGTCTAACAAAAATCTCACTGCTTGAAACAACCCACATGTATTATCTCATAGTTTCTGGGGTCAAGAGTCCTGGTGCCCCTTAACTGAGACTTCCCTCCCAGGACCCCTCACAGGTGTCCCTCAAGGGTCGGCCAGGACCCCAGTCACCTCATGGTCCAGCTGGGCAGGTTCTTCCAGGCTCACTCAGTGGTCCTCGGCAGGATTCTGCACCTCCTGGGCTGTTGGCCAGAGGCTGCCCTCGGTTTCTCGCCATGTGGCCTCTCCAACTTGGCATCTTGATATATCAAAGTGAGCAAGACACGAGATGTGAGAGAGTGAGCTCGAGAAATAGAAGTCATATTCTCTTATAATTTTATCTTAGAAGTGACACTCCATCTTTTTCCGTATCCTGAGCATTAGAGGTAAGTCACTAGATCCACCCTTCACACAAGGAGAGGGGACCACACCAGGGTGTAAATGCCAGTAGGTGGGAACCTTTGGGAACCCCATCAGAGCTGCCCACCACAGCACATCCTCTAGCCCCCAATGACGTGAGTCCCTTCCACGTGCCAAATACATTCAGATCCCCCCAAGGTCTCCAAAAATCTCATCCCTTTATAGCTACACATCCTCATTTAATGTACAGATAACTCGAAGAGAACTATCAGTTCCAGACTTACACACTTTCTCTTTGTACAAATGTCACTCTAGCATCTGGAATGTAGCCAGCTGCCAAAGACGGAAGTTCTGAATTACAAAGTCAAATGCTGATGGCACAGCCTAAGACAATTCAGACTTATTCATTAAGAATCATTCACAGTGTGAAATAATTTTGCTTTATTTTTAAAGTAATAAATGTGTTAGAAAAATAGTTTTCTTTTAGTTAACTTAGAGTTGTATAGCTTCAGAAACAAAGCATTGACCACCGTCATGGACACCTCTATTGGCTTGGGTTCAAAAACTGGTAAAACACTTGGTAGAACAAATGCAAGCCCTTCCTCTGTGGTGTCCCTGAAGCAAATGACCGCTCTGACGTCTGACAGCCGATGCCAAAGGAGACACGCAGTGGGGTGGGCTCCCTGCCAGGTCCCGGGCAGCCTTGTCTAGGACCCCTGCCCAGATGCTCCCTGCAGCTGCCAGATGAGAGCTCAGGAGGCCTGGCTGGAGAAGGTCTGCAAAGCCCTGCCTACGTAGGAGGCTAACAGATGCTAGCCCTTTTGTTACATTTCTTGATGACTAAGAAAGCACAGCTTACTGAAATACTGTCTTGCAGCTGTCACGAGAGAGAGAGAGCTGACCCAAGTCTTGAAAACGCACTTTTTGACATTCAGAAGAACACGGTCCAAACTCCAATCCCTTTGTTTAATTCTCTCTTGATGGCCCATGTGACGGTTGCCTTTCCCTACTTGGATTGTACGTATTTTGTTAATATAAGATCACAATTTATAATAATTTACATAATGAAAAATGAGAAACATATAGAAGAACAAAGATGATGAGTGTCATTAAAGAAAAAGAAAACCAGGTTGGGTGCCTGCTGGTAGAAATGGAGGGACATAACCCATTAGAGAAGGCCACTTGGTTTTCCTCTGAATGGGGTTGAAGGCTTGGGAGAGGAGGGTCTAAGAGACCAGGTACGGGAAAACCCACTGTAAATGCACCTGTCTTGTTTGTGCCAATTGGTAAAAGATGTCCGCCCGGTAAGATGCTTTACTGCCTTCTTCCAGAAACTTGGTGCACTGCACAAACTAATCTGACACGACTACAACTGTCAAGGATGATCATATGCAGGGACTTGACCTCGTTCTCCTAAGTTGGAGAGCATCTAAAAGGAGCAAAGGCAGGACTTGCCCAGAATGACTGGAAAATCACAGGTTTGGATCCTTGAATGGAGGTTCAAGAAGAGTGTGTGTGCCCAATGCCCGAGTGACATGGACAGGTCACTGGAGAGCTAGACCGGTCATGGGAGGGCTTATCCAGGAGACTCGGCTTAGACGTGTGCCATTCCTCTTGTTCTGTCCTCTTTTCTTCTCCCTCCAATTCTCTTTCCCACGTCAACCTGCCAGCCACAGAGCTCCACTTTCATTTCTGAGTTTTCCCCCTGTGCTCAACTGTTACACTAACTAAAGTTTTTCAGCTGATGACATCTTTCTCTCAATTTAAGATGAATGCGTACATGGTTCACCAAGCATATTCACCTCTATTGTTCTCCCTCCAGCCTTCCTCTACTTTTCAAGTCATTGTGATACAAAGCAGGGTTAGCGAGGGCTTCTGGGTTTACATGGAACGGAAGTCCAAGTCGTGTTACCTGGGAAAAGACATTTCTTGCTTAACTCCTGTGCAAGATTGGGAAGAGTTCCAAATGCCACCCCACCCTCAAGTGGAGGCAGTTCAGTTAGCAAAGGGGAGGCTGGGTGCTCATGGATAATCCAACAAACTGGTCCAGAGGAAAAGCCATGTTGTAACACATTATAGAAAGGGAGTCTGCCAGCCTATCAGTAGGTGACTAAGGAAATGCAGCAAAACTTTGAAAGATCATCATAATATAATATGACAAGATATAAACATATGTATCTTCAAATTGTAGCTTCAAAATTAAAATATTAGGGGTTAAACAACTTACTATGAATGCAAACACACGTTCGAACACTTGTTACGTGCTATGTATGTTACAAAACCTTGTTTCTAGGTGTCTACACTTGGGTGATTATTGTGTGTGCATTCTCGGAGCCTGGGAACAAAAGCACACCTTGATGAGACCAAAGATCTCAACACGTTATGGCACGGCTCCTGTTATTGACTAACCTACATTGTGACAAGCCTGTGAGTTAATATCTGAAAAACACTTTTAAACCTTACAGCAGAAAAAGATCTTCTGTCAGATTGTCATGATTCTTCTTAAAGATGACCTATACCTTCAGGCAACTTGGCTTTTCAATTAAATTCAAAGGATCACCCTAGTAGCAATGACCTCATTCCTTCCAAATTCCACTAGCCCATCCCTTGCTCCATGTGTGACAGATGAACATTTTTTCTTCTGTTAGCATTTTATACTTTAATTTTGCAATGAAAAGGGAGACAATTAGAAACTTCTTTTTTAGGTTACATGCTTCCAGTCCAGTCCTACTTCCAGACTGGGAGGTCAGCAATGGCCATGAGGAGAGCTGGATGAGGACAGGAGAAAGCGCTATATTTCTGAGTTTCTCACTGCATGACCTCATGAGGGATAAGGGGCTGGTGTGTTATGAAACATCCGCATCTTAAATACATCACATCTCGGGTCCAAGAACCACAGGACAAGTCATTCTCTCCCCAAATTCTGAGAATAACTCTAGTGACAAAATGATTTTGAGTCAAGAGATATTAGAACAAGACTCTGCAAATCTAGGTGGTTACCTCAGTTTTCTCTTCCATAAAATAGATACAAGAATGATTGTTTGCCCCACTTCAAAAAGTCCTTGTAAGATTTAAGACTAAATAACCTGTGTTGAAGAATTTTGTATAGTCTGGGGAATGATTATAATGATTATAAACAAATCCAGCACTAGAATAGCAGCCAAAGTCCATGCGTGTAACTACTCTCCCAACTTCCCATTGAATTGACAAAATAATTATGATGGGGGTAACTCCGTATCACGGCTGAACGCCTTTGACCCTTCTGTCTGAAATGCAGAAGCTCTTAGTGGGAAGTGGTGTGAGAGGTCGGAGTTGAATGCATAAATGAAGTAGTCTTGGGATAAACCCCAAGGAGAACAGCTTGTTAGGCTGTTCTCCAACCTTGAAGGGAGCTTTGATCCTGAAAAAAATGTATTAAGGTATAAAATACCATCTGGGGAATTGCCCTAGGAATAAATTGGGAATGGGCACTGTTATAGTTCATATAAGGAGAAACTGTCAGGATATTCAAAACACATAAGAATTTCAGAAGTAAGGAATGAAGCAGAGAATAATAACCAAATAAATAATAAAGAAAAGTTCTGTAATCTGAAGAATTACTCCAATTTTCAAATTAAAGGAGTTCATGAACTAACAGCAGACTTTAATGTCAAAAAGAACTCATACTATTGCACATTCTAGAATATTTAATCTTCAAACATAAGAATCTACTATGAGCATCTACATTTAAAAAAAGGACAAAGGGGCTGGCCCTGTGGCCTAGTGGTTGAGTTCACAGTGCTCCGCTTGGACGGCCTGGGTTCAGTTCCTGGGCGCGGATCTACACCACCCGTCAGCCATTCTGTGGTCACCCACATACAAACAGAGGAAGATTGGCACAGATGTTAGCTCAGGGACAATCTTCCTCAGGAAAAAAAAAAAAAAAAGGACAAAAACTAATAACTTCTGGAGACAGAGGTAAGATAAATAATAAAAATGGAATATTACTTGTAACTCTATTGTAGTGCATTTCAAAATCTTTTTTAAAATATGAATGCTTTTACAGCAAAATACAAATTACCAAAATTGACCCAAGAAGAAATGGGAAACCTGAAAAGACAGGATTCATGAAGCAGTAGAACTAATTGGATTCACAGCTACACTTTAACTAAATTTGAAGAACAAATAATTCCAATGTTATTTAATAAGATCAAATGAGAAAACATCATATTTCTGCATTATGAATACAGAAATTGTCAAACTATGGCCCACAGGTCAAATGCGGCTCTTCATCTGTTTTTGTAATAAAGTTTTATTGGAACACAGCCACACTCATCTGTTTATGTATTGTTTGTGCCACTTCACTGCTGCAGTGGCAGAGTTGAATGGCCCCCACGGAGGTCTCACGACCAGCAGAGACTAAAATATATAACATCTGCCCTTTACAGAAGAAGTTTGTCCATTCCTGTTGTAGAAATGTTCTAAAAGTTGAGTCAAAAGGATACAGTGATGGATTGGATGTGAAGTGAAGAGAAAAACATGACTGGAGCATGATTAGAAGGCTTCATCCTGACAACTAGAAGGATGACAGTGCTGTAGACTGAGACTGGAAAGGCCAGGTGAGCAGATTTGGGAAAGGAAAGGTCAGTTTTTGATATTTAAATTGTCGCACAGAGAAATGTGTGTCTGTAAGGGTCCAGTGTCCTTAGTGAGAAGCTTTTTAAATTTAAACGTGTCCATTTCTGGTGAGTTTGGCATCGCTTAGAGAAGAATCTACTCTCTCTAAATTAAGGTAATCGGGCTGCGAAAGCTTTAAAGCTGACGCCTGTGAACTCCCCAGGATGAATGCCTCCTGAGAAGTCTCCTCGGCAGCAAGGGGTCATTTCTTGTAACAATCTCCATTACTGTCACCTTTTAAACTTCAGTGAGGTGGACAGTGATATGCAAAGGCAGCTGTCACTCATCAGGTATGAATCCTAGCATACTGGAGAATGGGTCCCCTGTGTGGTAACTGGAAGATCGTCTGTTAGAAAGTTGGGTACTCTGGAGAACAGCTCCAAAGTGTCTGGATGATAAGTGGCCCTTTGACCAAGTGGTGCCACTTCATTCACTACAGATATTTCGTAGATTTTTGACAAAAATTTCCTGAGATAAGACATTGCAGGGTGGTGCGTGTATGTGTGTAAAGAGAGTAAATCTTATAAATGGCTCATACCAGTGACTTAGAAACTGGCACCTAAAAAATTCTCCTACTACGAGGCTTCTAGAAAATAGTGCATCTGAGCAGGATGAAGTATAAAATAGTTGCTTTGATTTATTAGGAAGTCGTTGGGAAAGAGGAGCTGGGCCTGAGACCCAGGAGTGTGGCAGGAGCGGTGAGGAGCTGGCTGCAGAAGTGCCCCCAGGGGCAGAGTCTGAGAAGGAGAACAGAAGGGAGAGGAGGCAGTGAGTGTGCAAACGCCTGGAGCTGGTGCAGCTTCTGCAGGCTGAGGGGAGTGGAGGTCACAGTCTGGCAGCTGCAGCTTCACCTGACAGAATCAGTGGCATGTGACAAGACGGCCACCGGGGTCTGATCTGGCTGTACCTCTATTCTGAAAGCAGCCACACAGCGTGGGCAGCTGGGACACCTCGAGAAAGCTTGCCATGCAGGGTTTGAATATAAGGCTCAGGTTTATGTTAAGGCGCCCCATCCTTATAGTACAATCTATTGATCCATCTATTCATCCTTTCCTCTTTCATTCATTCATTAAACCATTCATTCATTAACTCATTCATTTGCTATTTATGGCCGCCAGCTCTGTTCCGGGGAATAGAATAATAATAACATCCTTACACTGATATGGGCTTACATTTATCAAAGCTCTTTTGAGTGTGTCCCCATCATATCATAATTACGAAGGGATCTAAGTAAACACTATACACCATTTGGCAGGTGTGGATTCAGGCACCTAGAGTATGAAGTTCCCTCCAAACCCCCACAGCAAGTAAATGGCACAGCTGGGTCTGGAGTCCGGTGCCTCTGCAAAGGGATGTCTGCTTGGGCGTGGAGAGTCAAGGGACGGAGTGGAGAATAATCACTGTATCCTAAACAGCATGAAATGGAGGGAAGAGAGGACGACTTTATCAGGAAAGGTGAATTGAGAAACAACTTCAGGTGAGCGGCCAGCACGATTCCCATCCTCCCTGCATGCTCACGCAGTCTGGCATCCTCACGTGGTCTGCCCTCAGGGTCGCCCAGAGGTACCCACGCGTCAGACTCACAGACGTGAAGCAGATAGAAGAGCTATCCTTGTGTTGTCTGTCATCACATATGCATAAAACAGTTACCTATTTAAAGGTCATTCTTTTAAACATGCTCATGTCATTCTCAGGGTCCAATTCCTTTCTGTATTTTATTTCGTCTGCAGTTTCAATAAAATAACTGTGAAGGATGCAGGGAAATAAGGCAAATGCTCACTGACATTTCAGGGTTCCCTATGCTATATTGAGGCCTTTTCCTTACATAAAGAGCAGGGGACGCTTGCTTCCAAGAGCTGCATAAGCTTAGACAAGAATCAAATGCAGGGAGCCCCAGCACATGTCCCCTTGTTCCTGGGGACAGAGTCTAAGTGCACGGCTCTCTGAACGAGGCCATGGTTGTAGCGTTCCCTCACCTCGGAGTGAAACTGGATCAGGGGTGTCTCGGTCAACCGCGTGTCCCAGGCTGTGACTGTGCGGTGTGGGGAAGCAGAGCTACAGAAAACACATGTTCATCTACTCTGAACCCAGTTTCAAGGCCCGTTGTTGACAGAGAGGTGGTTCCCTCTAGCCAGTTTCCAGAGTTCTAAACATCAAGGATTAGTCAAATTCCAAATGGTGGGAATAGCTGCTGTCCTTTTGTGGACAAGCATAGGGTTGCTAACATTTGGGGGGAGTTTATTCATGTATCCAGTAAGAATAAAAAATAAAAATAAAAGTCTGGGGCTGGCCTGGTGGTGTAGTGGTTAAGTTTGTGTGCTCTGCTCTTCAGCAGCCTGGGGTTTGTGGGTTCAGATCCTAGGCACAGACCTACACCACTCATCAAGACATGCTGTGGTGGCAACCCACAAACAAAATAGAGGAAGATTGGCTTACCACCTATCTTCCCCACCAAAAACAAAAACAAAAAGATCTAGTACCTACTGTCATCGAAATTTTGGTAAAATGTATTTTTACAACAAAATCTCAGAATAAAACATATATCTTTCCCTGAACTAGTCTAAAGAAAGAGACAGGACATATCCCACTACAATGTGTTGATCTGACAGAACAACTGTTTGCAGGATCCCTCCTCTCTGAACCCTCGGGCCCCTGTTTTCCCCTTCAGGTCCCAACCTCCCCTTGTCAGCACTGGCCTTTGCCTGTCCTCTGCTCTGGGAAACAAGCTGCATTCCGTCAGCTCCTCTGAGTTTCCTCACATGCCACCGGTGAGGTGCGTCCTGGCCGCCCTTGAAGTCTCGCTTCCTTCCTTGAAGCTGTCTCCATTATCCTTGCTTTATTTTTTTGCTTAGTTAAATCATCACCTCCAAATAGACTACATAGTTTACTTATGTGTCATTTATGGGGCCCAGTGCAAAATGAAAATGTGGGATCCCTTGCTATAGAATCTGAAGGCAGTGACAGCTGAGCATTCAACCAATTGTGGGCCTTTCCAGGTGGGGACTGGTGTAACTGCAGGGATGGTGCACCTGCGAGGCCAGCCCTCCTAACTGTAATGTAATTTGTATGTTGTTCAAAATATTGCAGACTGCATAAAGGCTGAAGACTTTCTCAACTCACTTTATGAAGTTAGAATATCCTTAATACAAAAACAAATAATTTGTTCAGTACTGAAGTGAGGGAAACCTTCTAAATTAAAAAAATATCCTAAAATTTCTATCCCCATAAATTAAAACTACATTGGCAGAAAAACAAAAATGTTTAAATATCATAAAACAAAGTCTATAAACAAAGACTACAAACAAAGTCAAAACTGACTTTTTGTTTGACTATAAACAAAGACAAAATTCAAAAAATAGACTATGAAGTTATTTAAAGAGTTGCAACATATTTGCCAAGATTTAATATTTCTGATATATGTTAAACTCTTTGATATTTATACAACTAGAAAAAAAAGATAGAAAAAATAGGCAGAGATTATGAACAGACAATAAAAATTTTAAATGTTATTCATCAATACAGTTAGGAAAAGAGGACTTCACTTGTAGCCATTAGAGAAATGTAAGTTTCAAACATGCATGAACTATTTTTTGCTTAATCAAATGGTAATGAATGGAAAAGACTCTCACCCCCCACTAAATAGCTTTCTCTTCAAGATTCTATCCCACAGAAATGAGGCACCCAGATATACAGATAGTATCAAGATGCTGTCACAGCCTTGTTGATGTTGGTGACAGTCTATCAGGGACAATGGGTGGATGGGGAACAGGCTTCAATGTCCATTGAATGAGCTAGCTAGATGCCCATGATAGACTCATTTTAAATGTTTTCTGCAGACAAGTATGTATAATATAAGCCCACTTATTTGGTGGGGGATATATGTCGGTTACTTATGTTTACAGAGGGGAATATTTAGTATTATGCACACCTGGATGTTCGTGTCGTTAGCTGGGGGTGTTGGGGGCGGGGATAGACACATCCATAATGATATTGGTTATACATCTATGTGTTTATTCTCCTGTTTCAAGGGGCATTTATAATCTTATATTTTGAATATATAAATGATATTGGGATAAAACAATATATTACCTAGAGAAACAAATGTCATATAAAATAAATATTATATTACCGGAAGACAGCCTAGAATAGCAGGCATTTAGAAAAATGGTAACTAGTAATAATAACCAAGGATGCAACCACCCCTGCAGAGGCAATACTAATGCTAACTAATATACAATAGAGCATTTCACATCCGCATACGAACCTTTTTCCCGGGATCTAGCTCATACATACTAAAGGTTTCACTGTGTCTCTAGAGTATTATTCTTATTAAAAATTCAACAGCAGGATGACAGCGGAGCTGGGTTTTGATGCCCTCGAGTTCTCACCGGACTCAGGTTCCCAGCTTCTTGAGCAGGTTCCTCAATGCTCAGAACTCATCTGCCAAACTGGAGAAAGGGAGGAATGATGAGTAAATTCAGAGACAACTGAGAGGCAGGCGCCATCTGTCTACCTTCTTGCATTGAATTGCACCCGGTCCTGGGTTCAGAAGGACGGGGTGAAGGTCCCACTCATGGGAAATGGTCCTGGAGACCCACACAGTCCGTGTGCCCAATGGGGCACTGACACGTCCTCACCTCTCTTTGTAGCACTTTCGTTCAGCCATCCTTAATTCCAGAGAAACCCCACAGCATCCCGGTACCCACTATTTTCACTTTAAGACTAATCAGAATATTTTTCAACAGGCATGCTGTTAGTTAATAGCTCAGAATATAAGATTGCTTCATTATTTGGTTTACTTCCAAGAATCTCTTTCCCCTAAAGTTTCTTCCACATTACTATCGATATAGAATGTGTCTGACACTGCTTAGTAATTTAAACTGCATTTAATTTAGCCATGATTAGGCACTTTCCCCTCCAAACAATGTGTGTGTGTGGAGAAGTTATTAACTTTTTGTGTGATGTCTGTGTTCAGTGTTTTAAGGTTCTTCCACCTCTTAATTATCCTGCTTTGGAAAGCTGACAGTTGTAAGGGCAGTGGGACATTAAGTAAGCTCACTGATAATTTTCCAGTCTCCTTTCAGCCACTTCAAATTGGCCCTTTTTGCTCACATTCTTTCTGACTAACTACGGAATTAATGAGGGAAGACACGTAAGTGGGAAAAATCGATAAGATCAGTAACTGCCCTTTAGGCAGGCTATGTTGATTTTAGACTATTCTGTGGAATATGGTTCCCATGACAACAACGGGATTCCAGAACAGGAGGATGATCCCTTTCCACCTTTCCAGGTGGGCAGATAGACAGGTAGGTAGGTATTATATATCTCTCTATATGTATATATCTTATTTTTAGATACAAATAATCAAACAAAGCTTCCTACATAAAAAATCCAGCATCTAGTCTCCCTATTTAACTGTTGAGCTTGAGATGTTCCTGAGGTCAGTTTGAAGCTTGACCGAAGCGGAGGTAATCTGAATTTGTCCCAGTTCAAATTTAGCTCCATTGTGTCCTCCTGATGCTAATTATTTTCATAAAGTTACCTTTGCCTGGTGACACTTAGATGCCAGGTCTAGTGACTCTACTTCCAGTACACATGGTAAGAATTTAGGGTGCATTTATTCCTTGCTTCCTGCATAGCCCCACTCTTGGCAGAGCTCTCTAAAATACAAATAGTGTACTCTTGTTCTACAGGGTAAGCACTATTTGTTTTCTGTATAGAGACACAGGGTAAAGTTTTATATTCCTCGTGTCGCAGTACCGTAAAGTGATTAGGGAGCAACCTCCGAAGTCTGGGCTCGTGCTCTCTCTGTATACATATATTCATATGTTCCAGATACAGATCCATCATCAGATAAATGATCTGAAGATATGTTCTCCCATTCTGTGGGTTGTCTTTTCACTTTCCTGATGGCATCATTGGCAGTTTTTGATGAAGTCCAATTTACTTTTCTCTTTGCTACTTTTGCTTTTGGTGTCACATCTAAGAAACCATGGCCTGATCCAAGGTCACAAAGGTTTACTCCTACATTTTCTTCTAGCATTTCTATGATTTCAGTCCGCTGGGATTTTGATAGGGATTGCTTTGAATCTGTAGGTAAATTTTAGGAGCGCTGCCATTTTATGATATTAAGGCTTCCAATCCATTAACATGAGATATCTTTCAATTTATTTAGATCTTCCTCAAATTAGTTCAACAATGTGACGTGGTTTTCAGTGTAGAAATCTTGCACTCTTTCACTAAATCTATCCTTAAATATTTTATAATTTTTGATACTATTGTAAGTGAATTTCTTAAATTTTATTTTCACTCATAGTGTATAAAAAATGATTGATTTTTATATATTCATCTTGTTTCCTACAAGCTTGCTGAAATTGATTATCAGTTCTAATAATTTTTAGAAGGTTTCTTTGGATTTTTCTATGTACAGGATCACGTCATTTGCAAATAAAGATAGCTTTACTTCCACCTTTCAAATCCTGATGTCTCGACTTTTTCTAGGCTAATGGTCGCCCCAGAACGTCTGGTGCGACGCGAGAGGAAGAATGTGACCAAATATCACAGCATTTACTCCTGGTCTCGGGAGAAGAGTCTCCAGTCTGCCACCATTCACAATAACACTATCCATGGGTTTCTGTAGATGCCTTTATCCAGAAGTTTCCTTCTATTCCTAGGGAGCTGAGGTTTTATTTTGTCTTAATT
Source organism: Tapirus indicus (assembly GCA_031878705.1). Lineage (NCBI taxonomy): Eukaryota > Metazoa > Chordata > Mammalia > Perissodactyla > Tapiridae > Tapirus > Tapirus indicus. The sequence continues at coordinate 666,976 of CM062923.1, read as the reverse complement.
TTTTAATCATGAAAATTTGTCACATTATTGTTCTGCACTGTTGAGATGATCATGTGTTTTTTGTCTCCAATGCTATTAATACAGTGTGTCACAGTGATCGGTTTTTTGATGTTAATCCAGCTTACGTGCCTGACACAAACACCACCTGGAAAGAGTGTTAATTCTTCTTATGTGTTTCTGCATTGGGTTTGCTAGTATTTTCTTGAGGATTTGTGCATCTATATTTATAGGAAATATTGGCCTGTACCTTCTTTTTCTTATCATATCTTTATCCCATTTTGTTATTAGAATAAGAGTGGACTCATGGAGTGAATTGAGGTGTTCCTTCATTTTCTTTTTTGGAAAATTTTATAAACTGTTGGTAATAATTTCTTAAATATTTGGTAGAATTTGCCAATGAAGCCATCTGAGCAGGTGTTCTTCTTTGTGGGGAGGTTTTCACCTACTAATTCAATCTCCTTCCCTGTGGTAAGTCTACTCAGTCTCCTCACCTGTGGTAAGTCTACTCAGTCTCCTCACCTGTGGTAAGTCTACTCTGATTTCTTTTTCTTTGTGAGTCATTTTTGGCAGTTTGTGCACTTCCAGGAATCTGTCAGTTTTCCTCTAAGTTACCTAACTTGGCACACAGTTGTTTGTAATATTCTCTTAATCCCTTTAAGGAGTTAATTAAGGTCACATGAGGTTATGAGAGTGGACCCTACTCCAGTAGTACTGGTGTCCTTATAAGAGGAAGACAAGACACTAGTGATGCACACAAAGGGATGACCATGTGAAGAGACAGCGAGAAGGCCCAACTTGCAAGCCAAGGAGAGAGGCCTCAGGAGAAACCACATCTGCCAACACTTTGATCTTGGACTTATAGTCTAACAAGTGCTGGTGAGGATGTGGAGAAATCGGGACCCTTGTGCACTGCTGGTGCGATGTAAAATGGTACAGCCACCGTAGAAAACAATGTGGCAGTTCCTCAAAAAATTCAACATAGAATTGCATTATGATCAACAATCTCACTTCTGGGTATATATTCAAAAGAATTGAAAGCAAGATCTCAAACAGATATTTGTACACGCATGTTCATGGCAGCATTATTCATAATATCTAAAATGTGAAACAACCCAAGTGTCCATCAACAAATGAATGGCTAAACAACATGTGGTCTATACCTACAATAGTATATTATTCAGCCTTAGAAAGGAAGGAAATTCTGCAATATGCTACAATATGGATGAACCTTGAGGACGTTATGCTAAGTGAAGTAAGCCAGACACAAAAGGACAAATACTGTATGATTCCAACTATATGAGTGAGGTATCTAGAGTATTCAAACTCATAGAGGCAGAAAGTAGAATGATGGTTGCCAGGGCCTGGGGGGGTGGGAATGGGGAGTTATTATTTAATGGGCACCGGGTTTCAGTTTTGCAAGATGAGAAGCGTTCTAGAGATGGATGGTGGTGATGGCTGCACAACAATGTGAGTGTACTTAATACCACTGACCTGTACACTTAGAAAATGGTTAAGATGGTAAATTTTACATTATGTGTATTTTACCAAAACAAAATTTTGGAAAAAAATAGGTTAACAGTAATAGTTCACTTTGGATGTTAGGAATATTTATTGTAATCAGGACAGATAAACCCAAAGTTATTCCAAGGTTGAATCTGCATTTGGAGTCTTTCTGCCCTTCATAATTAATTTAATTGACTTCATTTAATTTATTTTCATTTAATTTATATAGCCAATGGGGCGTCTTGAACGGACCATGACCTTGCATTCCACGTGGTCTGCTTGCCAGGTACCACACATGCTCCCTGGCTGCCTGGATCTTCCCCTGCGAGCTTCATCTCCCCGGGCAGCTCCCACAGCACAGGTAGAGAGCAGCTTCCAGGAAGCACGATGGACAAACACGCTCTCAAGGTCATTAGAAAGTGAGAGCCACAGCTGGGCCTAGGTGCGGCCACCACTATGTTTTGAGCGGAGAAGGAAGGAGGCAGATGCGTGATTTGATCTGAGATTTTTGAAATTTCCAGAGGAGTCACTTGGGCATATTGAAGTGAATGGGGGGAGGTATAGTTGTGTTGAAAGCTAAATAAAAATGGGACATAGTTTGACACACACACACACACACACACACACACACACACACACAGTACTCGTGTTTTAAATTTCTGTGTCCTACGCTGCATCCCTGGGAAAAGATCTTTAGTAAACACTTAGACGTGGACACCCCCCAGGTGCTTGGTGATACCCGAGGACAGTCTTTGAAGCAGGTTCTACACTGCGAGAGTTTCCAGAATACACAATGTTTTCTGAATGTGCTGAGTGGAGTCCAGGTGGAAATTATCATATCTTTCCTACGAGGAAGCAATGGTTAGGTGGTTCTTCATCTCAAAGTTTATACTGTTGCTGAATACCCCCCTGGGGCTACCTGATGCTCTGTGGATGCAACACTTGGAGCCAGCGTCCGTTCCTGTGGGCCACACTTCCATTCTCCTCACCAAAACCTATTTAAAGTAAACGTTTCAACTTTCCTTAAAGCTTTGTGAACTTACCAAGTTCATAAAGAACTACAAAGGGAAAATGAGATACAATTTTGTCAAGTGGAATTTTATTCTGGCTTTTATTAAACTTTCAAATGAATTAGAATATGTTGAGAAGTAAAAGATCTGTGTTGGCAGCTATTCTGGGTACTTCTCATACCTTCCGACCAAAAGTAAAATCCACTTTAGGAACTGTGAGCTGGTCACTCACTGCAAACTATTCACAAATACACACTTAAGGAAAAAAAAGACCGCTCAATTTTAGACATTCAAGCCAATGAAAACTCTAATAGCTGTTCTCTAATTAGAATTAACTAAAATGCTCTACTGCATGGGTTTATAAGTCAGCAATTCCTGGGTTAAATCCCATCTCTGGGACTTAGGTATTAGTACTCATCTCTCTGAATTTTAATCTCTTGATCTGCAAAATGGGGTTAAGGTGTTTGACCACATAGGGGCCTTATGATTTAATTGGATAATAGATATGAAAACAACTAGCATAGTGTCTGGTGAAAAGTAAATTTTAATACAATCTTTTTTCCCTTTATATTTCCCTTCACTTTAGGCAGAAATAGACAAAACACAAGAAAAATGCTGAGTTCTCTTTTTTAACTGCAAATAGTTGCCAAGTTCTTCAGAACATATATTTTTTATCTTGTACTTCCTTCATCTACTGCACTTCATTTATTAATGAGGATTAGTGCTCTGAGTCACTGGAAGTCTTTCAACACCCAATTTTTAAATATCAGTCATTTGTCTAAGTTATACTAGAGGAGGCAAAGAGTGGTTCCACTAAAATATTCCATCCCAGCACACATCTGACAAGTCACACCCCCATTCTCTCCTTGTTCTCTTCCCTTCGAAGCATTCACCACAGCTTGTAACTATTTTTTAAAATAAATTTACTTACTTACTCATCCTCCTTTCCCTGTGCAACTTGAGCTCTGCAAGGACAGCGAACGTGCGTGTCTGGGCCTCTGGACCATGCCACCAGGCATGATGTCTGGAGCACGACAGAAACAAGTGGTTGTTGAAACAATGGTGAACAAATATAGTACCAAAATTTTAGTAAATACTGTCAACTTTTTAAAATTTCCCATAATCTGTAAAATAAATATTAACTGTTTATGAAATCTATTTTCTTTATTGAAAAAAATGATAACAGATGGAAATAAGTAGAAAAACAACAAACAGCCAGCACTGGAAAAGGTGACAACATGGAGAAATGTAAAATGTTTTTCTGATTGTTTATAGCTCTTTAAAGAAAACGGATCGTTTAAATTAATAGTAATAGTAACAGTGGAAAGTGGGGCTTGTAAATAAATGGAAGTAAAATGTAAGACAATATGGTAGAAGACAGAAGGGGAGAAATGGGAGCGAGCAATCATAACGTCCTCACACTCGTCCAAGGCCATTGAGGGGAGACTGCAATAAGACACAGATTCTCAAGTTCTCAGATAATGAAATAAAGCGTTATAACTTAAAAGCCAACAAAAAAGATAGAGAGAATCATAAAAATTTAATCCAAAAGAAGACAGAAAAGAAGGAAAAAATCAACAAAGAACAATTAGGACAAATAGAAAATAGCAATTTGCTAATGAAAAAAATCATATTTCACTCCACCGATAACTAAATGTAAATTATCTAAACATACTGATTATGAAGTAGAGATTGTCAAACTGGATAAATAAATCAACTCACAGCATACCGCATTACTATTCCTCAGTGTATATTCTGTAATTTTTTTCAAACTTCAGTTTAATGCGTAGTTCATTAATTTTTGTTCTGTCTTATTTTTTACATGAGCATTTAATACTTAGTTACACATTTCTCTCGAAGTAATGTTTTTGCTTAATGTCACAAGCTTTGATATATAGTATATTCATTATCTGTATGGTTTTACATTTTTAATTTTCCATTATATTTTTCTTATGATTGATGAATTATTTAGCAGACTATGTTTTATCTTTAATTTCCAAATAAATAGGAGATTTTATTTATCTTTGGTTATTGTTCTTTAGTTTAAGTACACTTCACCAGAAGCATCTTTTTCAGTCTTGTTTTACAGCAAAGTAAATGGTAAATTTGTACTGTGTCCACATGGACTTGTGAAACATCAATTCTCTAATTTTGGATGTGTATATCCAAGGAATACAGGTTTTAATTGTCTTTTTTAAATCTTATATTTTTGATAAATTTTATTTGTTGAACTCAACAAAATAGAGAGAAATTTAAATAGTCCCAATATCACAGTAGATTAATATAACCTTGGAGTTCTATCCATTTGTGTGTTTTATACATACAAAGGAAATTTATTTGATGCAAAATGCTTAGAATTACTTATTGTTCCTAATGAATTTAACATTTTATCAATGTTTCATCATTCTTTATCCCTGATAGTGATTTTTTTGTCTGTCTCTTTTTTAACCTTTATTTTGAAATAATTATGTACTCTGCCGAACTATTTCCCGTAGTGGCGACATCATTTTACACTCTACCAGCTGTGTATGAGACCCAGCTTCTCACATCCTGGTCCGCATGTAGCATGTCACTATTCTTTTTTTAATTGAAGTTGTCTCCACAGGTGAGCATGGTATCTCACTGGGTTTTGATTTGCATTTCCCTCGTGGGTAGGGATGTCAGCATCTGTCCACCTGCTGATCTGTCATCCTTACGTCCACTGTGGTGAAATGTCTCTCCAAGTCTTTTGAACTTTTTCTAAATAGGTTGTTTAAGTTTACTGTAGTATTTTGAGAGTTCTTTATATATTTTATATACAAGTCCTACTTCAGAGTATTTGCACATATTTCCTCTGCTCATACATCTCCATCTCCCCCACCTTTATGTTGTTATTGTCACAAATCACATCTTTATACATGTGTGCCCATCAACATAGATGGAAAATTACTATTTTATACATCTGTCTTTCAAGCCATATAGGAAGAAAAACAAGATTTACAAACCAGAATCACAATAGTACTGGCAGGTGTGAGTACCCGTGTAGTTATGTTTACCAGAGTTCCTCTCTTCTTCAGTGGCTCAAGTTACATCTTTATGCATCGTATGTCCATTACTGTCTGAAGTCTTCTCATTTCAGTCTAGAGGAATCCTTTCAGTATTTCTCACAGAGCAGGTCTACTACACCAAACACCCTCAGCTTTGGTTTAGCTCAGAATGTATTAATTCATCCTTCATTTTTGAAGGATAGTTTTGCCATATATAGAATTCTTGGTTGACAGTCATTTTTTTCCTTTGGCTCTACCTTCTGGCATCCATGGTTTCTGATGAGAAATCATCTTTTAATATTCCTGAGGGTCCCTGTACATGATAAGTCCCTTTTCTCTCACTACTTTAAAGATTTTCTCTTTCTTTAGCACTGAGAGTTGATTATAATGTGACTCAGTGTGGATCTTTTTGAGTTTATCCAACTTGGCATTCACTGGGCATCTTGGATATGTAGATTCCTGAATGTCATTAAATTTGGGGAGTTTTTGGCCATTTCTTCAAATATTATTTCTAGCCCTTTCTCTCTTCTGTCAGCTCTGGGTCTCCCAGCATGTGCATGTTGGTCCACTTGATGGCATCTCACAGGTCCTTATGTTCTGTTCCCTTTTCCTCATTCATTTTTCTTTCTTCAAGTACACTGATTTATGGGATATTTACATTATATTTACATGAATATTCAAATTATCTATTTCATATAGAGTGATGTTTTGTGGAAATGATACATTTCTTCTAAGTTGTCAAATTTATGTGCACGGAAGTGTTTATAATCTACTCTTGTAATTGTTTTAAAATCTGTGAGATCTATGGAGGTATATTTTGCTTCATTCCTCCTGTTGGTGATTTGTGTCTTTTCTCTTTTTACCATTTTCACTCTCATTCAAACTTTATCATTTTTAAAAACCGTTTAAAAGAAGCAACTTTTTGTTTCATTGATTTTCCATATTATTTTCTTATTTTCAGTTTTATGGATTTCTGCTTCTGTTCCTTTTCTTCTTCATGATTTGTGTTTACTTTGCTCTCCTTATATTTTCTTGATGTGGGAGCTCAGATTATTTATTTGAGGATTTCATCTTTCCAAAGGTTAGCATTTAGTGCTATAAATTTCTCTCTCAGCACTGCTCTCACTGCTTCTCATGTTTTGGATATGTTATATTTTCATTTTTTTTATATCTATGATTTATTTCTCATTTCCCTTGAGATTTTTCACTTTGACTCATGGATTATTTAGAAATGTTTTGTTAATTTTCATATGTTCAGAGATTTTCCTATTATCTTTATTTTATTAATTTCCAGTTTGATTTCCATTTTGGTCAGAGAACACACTTGGTATGGTTTCAAATACTTTTAAAGTTGTTTAGCTTTTATCTGAACTGAGGTACAGTTTGTTTTGGTGGCTGTTCTGCAGACATTTGAACAACATGTCTCTGGGTTGGGGTGTTCTGAGAATGTTTGTTAGATCCTATTGCTTCATGGTGTTGTCTGGTTTCCCTCTGTCTGTGATGATTTCCTGTCTAAGGGTTCTATCAGTTGTCCAGAAAAGGACATTGAAGTCGCCAGCTATATGTGTGGATTTGTCTGTTTCCTCTTTCAGCTCTGTTGGCTTTAGTTTCATGCATTTTGAGGCTCTGCTGTTTGCTGAGGTACACTCAGAATTGCTATGCCTTCTGCAAGGACCGACCTTTTATCCATAGGTGATATTTACTTTTGCCCCAGGTAATTTTTTTGCCCTAAAGTTTACTTTATCTGGTCTTAATATAATGATCCTTGCTTTTTTTAAAAATTAAAGTTTGCAGAGTACCTCTTTTTCCATCCTTCACTTTGACGCTGCATGTGTGATTATATTTGAAGTGAGTTTCTTTTAAACAGCATATAGTTCAGTCATTTTTAAAACTCATCCTGACAACCTCTGACTTTTCATTGGTGTATGAAACCATTTTTACTTAATATAAATAGTGATATCTTGGGGCTGAAGTTTTCCATTTTATTAAGGAAATTGTCATCTTCTCACATCACATTCTGACTCACAAACTATTAGTGGATTTCCATCACAGTATTTTTTTTTTTTTTTTTTTTTTTTGTGGGGAAGACCAGCCCTGAGCTAACATCTGTTGCCAATCCTCCTCTTTTTGCTGAGGAAGACTGGCCCTGGGCTAACATCCGTGCCCATCTTCCTCCACTTTATATGGGACGCCGCCACGGCATGGCTAACAGACAGTGCGTCAGCGGGCGCCCGGGATCCGAACCCGCGAACCCCGGGCTGCCAAGCGCGGGCTAAACCGCTGCGCCACCGGGAGGCCCCTCCATCACAGTATTTTAATTAAAGAGGCCCTCTGATTTAGTCTGTCAGAGAATAATGGAAGATTCAACATTCTTCATACACTGATTGGCCAGACCCTATTTAATCATCTAATAAAACATATGATTATATTTTCAGGATACTTCTGTTTTAGCTATTGGTAGGATTTAAAAAATATTAGCCACTGCTTAGTATATTTGATTTAAAATGTTCTTTAATAGTAATTCATCTATTTTTCTAACCCAAAACCAGTTTTAATATCGACTTTAGGTTCACTTTTTACTTTATTATAATTTTTTATAAAGAGCTCAAATGAATAAAATTGATTGTTTCGTATCTTTGTGTGTGTGTGAGGAAGATTAGCCCTGAGCTAACATCTGTTGCCAATCTTCCTCTTTTTGCTGAGGAAGACTGGCCCTGGGCTAACATTCGTGCCCATCTTCCTCTACTTTATATGGGATGCTGCCACAGCATGGCTTGGCAAGTGGTACATCAGTCCGCACCTGGGATCTGAACCTGTGGACCCCAGGCTGCTGAAGCAGAGCGCACAATCTTAACCACTACGCCACTGGGCTGGCCCTAGATTCTTTCACATTTTGCACTTGATGGATGCTGATCAGCAGTCCTTCTTTTATGATTTTTTTTCTATTTTGTTCCATTTTTCTCTGTTCTTAATCTTGTACTCTCCCTCTAACAGGCACTCACTCTATCATAACTAATGGATGTCTTTCTAATCCAACATACATATGTGTGTGTATATGTGTGTGTATATATATGTATGTGTAAAAATATATGTTTTTTAGTGTGTGCTTTAATTTACATACTTAATATTGTGCTATAAATGTCATTTTGTTTCTTATTTTTATCATTTATTTTTGATGTAATTGGTTGCTGCACGTAATATGTCATCTATTATTTCAGATGATGGAATAGATTCTACTCTATGCATAGACTATATTTTACTCAAGCATTTCCCTAATGACAAAAACCCAGGCTTCCTCCAACTCTGACACCACAGAAAAAGTTATAATCAACAGCCTCATAAGTTTCTCGCTGTGGAAATACACCAGTGTTCTCTGGGCAGGTATGCAGGAGTGAGATTGTGCACAGATATTTTCATGACTATATTTCTTAGCATTATTTCCAGAGAATTTGTTATAAACTCTAAAGCCATCCCAGGCATCCCATTTACCACTCAATCTAAAAAAAATAGTATGTCCTAAAGCTTCTAGCACGGATCTTGTCTCCAAATATTATTTTGTAAATAATATAATAAAATAATTTAATTATAATAAAATAATAAATATAATGCTTACTTTTTCACATTATTTAAATGGAATTACCTTGAAATCTGGCAAAATGATTAGAAAATACACGTAGTTTCTCTGGGATGCTATGTTATGCTAATAGCAAAGATATTAAATCAAAGAATTCATTGAGTAAGATTAACATACATATTTATATTTAAAGTGGATCAGAATAAGCTAATTATTTACCAGAATATAGAAATTAAGAATCATCTCTGGGAATATTACCACTGTACATATTAAAAGAAAAAGAGCATTTTGTCACGTGAATGTGATCAGTTTCTTGCTCTTTTAAAGCTCACAACATGGAATGTTTCCCGGAAATACCTCGTTCAGGCAGTGTCTTGTGTTTTACAACACACCTCTGAGTTAAATATTTGCTTGGTACCAAAGATGGCAGAAATCCTACGCATGTAATTTGAAAAGGAGATATCAGCCCTAAGACATCTGTTCCTTTGCATTTGGGGAAAACCAAAAAGAACAAAAAGAGAGAGTAAAACTGGAAATGCTTCCAAAAATCCATCTGGCAAAGCAAAATTTACTACTTAAAATAATAAAGAAAAAAATCAAACATGGACAAGTAGCCAGAGCTGAACTCAAATCAGGAGAGCAGGCTAGTAGAAGACGAAGGCAGCCCACTCATCCCGCGTTATTCTGTATCTGCCTCAACGATCTTTCTTCCTTTTTCCTTTTCACGTACAGACTGACTGTTTCAGGTTCAGTTATCCTTGTTTTTGAAATTAAACTAGTTAGACTGAACAGGCAGTTTCAAGCAGTAAATATGTTCAAATGGGCATATACTGAAACACAGATGTCAACTTTTTCTAAAAAGCACAAAAAAGATGCATTTTTATTAAGCAGCAGAGAACGCCAGCTCTTTGGGGACCTTGTGACAGTCCTCAGAAGCTCCGGGTCCCCTTTTTCTACAATATTCTGGTGCAGTTAAGGCTGTAGGTGCTTGTAGCAAATCCTGTCTGTTTCAAGTCAGCCCTAAAATCTGAAATGCACAGTACCCTGTGATGGAAGCCATCACAGGCAATATCATCGCCAGTCCTTTTACAGAGTCATGTTTTCATTACATTCCATTTTCTTTGTTCCCTTTTTGGCATTTTGTTAGACTTTTAAGCATTTTCTCAAAATAAAAGTTACTTCTTTGGCCATGTTCTCCTGAGTTGGCAAGATTGCCCAGTATTCGTGTAGTCCTCCAGCTGCTTTGTAGAAGAAACCAGAGCACAAATAAAAACTCAAAAACTGTTTTCAAGCCCTCCCTTTAAAAAATGACAGTCTCAAAATTTAATGGAAAAACGTACCAGCTGACCAGTTGCCCCAGTACCTATGTTCCTTTTCTCAAATTAAAAAGGAGAAGAAGAATGTAGAGACTTACAACTAGAATATACAAATATGTACTGGGGCTTTGGGGAGGGAAAAAAAAAAGAGGGAGAGAAAGATTGGCAACAGATGTTAGCTCAGGGCGAATCTTTCCCAGCAAAAAAAAAAAAAAAAAAATGAAAACATTCTCACCCTTTATGTTGGGTCTACGACTGTAACTTGTAATGGATATGAACGAGCCATCCTCTTCTAAACCAACAGTGGGAACGGCACAGTGACGGTGAGCTTCAGAGAGCCAAGCATACATTTCATGTCAGCGTGGGCCGCCCCAAGATCTCTTCGGTAAGCTTCAAGATGACCATTATCTTAAAGTGCTTGTCGTTGTCAAAATGGACGTCACTTCTCCTCTTTCTCCAGCACAGAAGTCATTTCTAAAATGAAAATCTGCTATCCCTTCATATATTGAAAAATAGCAATGACAATTATCATCTCTTAGAAGACAGAGAAGTATAAAATATTGCTATAGAAATATATTTGGTTCCTAATAAAACTTTAACTGAAAATTATTGTACTGAATGTTTCGTGCTGCTTTTAGGAATCCTTTCACGTGACAGCTGGAAATCTCCTGTACCTTCTGTCAGCCCCGGGGAGACTTCCTCCTCCCAATCCCACGGTCGGGCGCTGGAAGTCCCATCAGTTTACTGTCACGTGAACCCTTCTTGGCACCATGTTCTCTCTTTTGCTCTCACTCTGATTATTCTGAAAAAAACATCATCTGCATCTTTAATGACTTCAAATTTCGCATCTTGGTTCCCACCACCATCAATACGGGAATGCCAGGATTTCTTTTTCCTGTTTTGCAAAAGGCACTTGCTTTCTTCTCTCACAATGATAAAGGGCAGGGAATACTAATAAACGGTAATGATTATCAGGCTTCTAGAGGTAGGCCCCGACACACTCTGGGGAGCTGCCAGGATGCTGAGAGCAGAGGGTGCTGGGCCTCCAGGGGCGCTCTGCATCGCCTGTCTGTTTCAGCCTCTCTTTTGCCTTTTTTGGCTTGTTTTCTTCACACCTTTCAAGCTTCCAAATTGTGCTTTGGCCCTAGAGAATGACTCTGTTCCAGGGAAATAACACAATCAAGCAGTATGTGCCTTGAATTTAAATACCTAACGGAACGTGGCAGGAAAACACATGAAATGCAAAAGATCCTCTAACTTCCAACGGCCCCAGACCAGGAGAGCGCTGGAGGGGGCCCACCTGAGGGCCAGGAATGAGAAGGACGATTGTGGACAAAGGGGTGTTTAGGAGGACACTCGGTGCTGCTGCAGCCAGAACTGTCCCTGGTCTCTCAGTAACACGTGGTACAGACCTCCTCCTCCACTCTGAACTTGACAGCCTCCTCTTTTCCGTGAGACACTTTCACTTCTCCTATTTGGGAGCGAGTTAAAAATCCAAGTGTCTGAACAAATAAGAGTCTGATGGATGTCACTGGTGCTGGGAACGTTCAGTCCTTGTCTGCTGTTCAAGACCATGGGGGGCTTCAACCTGGAGTTCTGGAGTCTGCTCTCCAGGTGGACTCTCCGGGGCCGCCACTCGCAGGGGCCCAGGGGACACCTGGACAGACAGCTGCCCGCCCCCTGTTCCCTCCACGCGCCTGCTTTTCCCTGCAGAATTCCAGCTACCCGGAACGCTCTTCATATTTCCCTCCAGTTTCTCGGCTCCGGGTAATCCTGCAAGTCATAGCTCCAATGTTTTCCTTCAGAAAACCCTTCCCCAAAGGCCAGCTCTTGAGGCAGGTCCGGCCCTCAGGACCCAGGTAGCAGGCGCTCGCTCTAAGCGTCCGTGTATTACATCCAGGTTGCGGACTCTCCTGCTTCCCAGCGGCCTCTCCTCACAGTGTCACGGTGAAGTCAGGGCAGGAGGACATCCCAGCTGTTTCGTGACGAGTGCCCCGGGGTCGCAGCGCAGCGCGCGCCCCGTCTCCACCAGCGCACCTGCTGCGCCCGGCTCTGGGCGGAGTGCCTGCGGGCCTCGCCCTGGAGGAGGAAAGGGCCGAGCAGGCCAGGCTCGCCGCTCGCAGGTTCAGCTGGGAACACGCCCCTTGACGGAACTTGCGTGACTTACAAACTCGACATGAAAAGATCAAATTAAATGAGTGCTGTTTTCAACCTGTTCATGTCCAGTCACTTCTGCAAAAGAAAAGGCGACTGCCCTGGCTCCAGGGCTCCGGGTCGGTGAAGAGCGCTGTGCCCGCTCCGCTGACGGCCCGTGGGGAGCGCAGAGCCCCTCCCTCCGCATGTGTCTGCTCCCTTGCAAAGTGGACAACCGGAAGGTCACTGCCAAGGTGAGACCACAGGGTTTGTTTGACAGCATTTATGTAAAGGTCAGATGAGATCATGATTATGGAACAGAAAAGAAACCAAACTTAAACAGAAACCATAATTTACTCTAATTTATTCACTGTTATCCTGTGATGACAACTGTGGGAAGGCGTTAGTATTCCCTCACTTTCTGGCTTCCCCTGATTAATTCATTCAACAGCTATCTCAGTGCTTCTAAGTGCCAGGACCATGTCACGCATCCTTGGCTATTCTGGTGGATTTTACAGCTTTGGGGCAGACCTTTCCTTCTGGGAGACTAGGGCAGTTTATCTATTGTCAGAAAACCCCCAAGTCTTTAGAATCAAATATCAAAGCTATCATAAAGATATAGAGAAGATATTTACAAACCCTGAAAATCACTTTGGTAATATTGTATGTGAATGAGACTGAACATTTTCCTGCGTTGTTTATTTACCATTTATCTGCCCAAACCTCATGCAAGTGGCCCACTGGCCTGGGCGGCGTCTCAGTGTGCACCTGGAGGCACCAGCCTCCCTTCCAGTGACTCATCAGACAGCAGCTGCTGGTCCCCCTGCCCCTGGGACCGTCAATCCCGGGGCACTCTGCAGACCAGAGGCTGTGGCGTCACCTGGGAGCTTCTGGTGACAATGCAGACCCTTGGGTTTCACTCCAGTAATTGATTTTCTTACAGCAAAGCCCATTTGTGTGTTCGTTGTAATGCTTGGTTTTGCTGAATGGAATATTCTGTTCTAAAATACTTTCTCTGTTACTCGACCTCTCAAATGCCAGGCCTAGCATACTAGAAGATTCTTAGCAAACCAAAGTCAAAGTTATTTTAAGGCCCTACACTAGTCAGCTACACGGCCTCAGGTAAGTCCTTTAAATTTTCTGATCCTACTTGTCTTATTCTCGATTCCTTTTAATCAGATAGAATAGGACTACCTGTGTTTCACAGGCTGTTAGAAGAATCCAATGAGAAAGCGCTATGTAACTTTAGAAACAAACACACACAATGGCATATTGTTGTTCTAAGCTGTACTTCCACTGGGAAGCAGAGTGGAACAGGGCGAAACACAAGAGATTTGAAATCAGGCTTCGGTTCCATCTCCGACGTCTACTAGCTGTTTGACCTCAGGCGAATCACTTGACATCATGTGGTCTCTTTTCTCGAGTACAAAATGTGGCTGATGCTGTCTTCCTGGTGAGGTTCTTGAAGGAAATAAGTGGGATATAGGCTTACTTGTATCCTTGAGATTCCAGCTAGTTAAACGACACTCGAATGTTTATTCACCCCCAGTGAATCTTCTCACGAGTACTTTTCACAGACGACTCTGCTCAGGTGGCCCTCAGGGCTGAGGGATGTAAGTATGAGCAGCAATAACAGTCTGTCCTGGGAGTCGGTTCCTCCTCCCAAGTTCTCCTTGAAATGCCCTGGATGACTCTCTCTGTTCTTCTCATTAATCTTGTAGTTGGAGGATTCTGTTAATAGGCTTCAGCCTTATTTCCATGGTTTCTGTGATGTCTGACTTTGGTCTGTGTTCTCCTGGGTATTTTTGTAGGACATTGGGCAGGCTGCAGCTTCTAGTGTAACCCAGAAGATTCCACAGGGAGATTTTATGACCATGCTGTGCCCCCCTGGGACGGGTGTCCAGGGGAGGCTGTGTAGGCTGCAGCCCCCCTGCAGCAAGCGGCCTCTGCAGATGCGGCCTAATGACCACAGCAAGACCCCAGCTGTGGAGCCAAAAGCCAGAGCAGGACAGAGTTCCAAGGAGCTGGCGACCAACACAGCCTCACGAGCAAGTGGTCGGAGCAGAGTCGAGGATGTCCCACAGGCGCCCTCGGGGCTCCTGATCCCAGCACAGGCGCCCTCGGGGCTCCTCATCCCAGCACAGACGCCCAAGGCTCCCACACTGAACAGCGAAAGAATTAGGGGAAACGAGCACAACAGCTCACGCCCAGTGTGAGGATCACCTGCTTCCACTGGACGACTGTGGACATGTGTCCGCATGTGCATCTCATGAGCATGACCTTGTGTGCAGGCACCTCTTGTGCTGCTGACAGGAGTTATCTGCCTATCGCTGGCTGCAGACTAGAAGACAGAATGAATACAGTTGTTTACATTATGGATATGTTCATCACAATGTATGTAAGTCAAGTCAGTTTGCTGTGCACCTTAACCTTGTGCAGTTCTATATGACAACTATATGTCAAAAAACTGAAAAAAATTAACCCCAAATGGATCAAGGACCTAAATGTAAGACCTAAAACAATAAAACCATTAGCCTAACAACATTGGTTTTGGTAATGATTTCTTGGATATGACACCAAAGGCACAGGTAACAAAGGGAAAAAAAAAGATAAACTGGACTTCATGAAGATTAAAAAATTTCTGCATTAAAAGACTATCCACAGAATAAAAAGGCAACCCAAAGAACAGGACAAAATATTTGCAAATCATATATCTAGTAAATAATTAATATCCAGAATACATAAAGAACATCTAAAACTCAACAACAACACAGGAAACAACCCATTTCAAAAATAGGCAAAGGACTTAAATAAATATTTCTCCAAAGAAGATATATCAATGGCTAATAACAACATGAAATGATGCTCAACATCACTAATCATTAAAGAAATGCAAATCAAAACTACAATGAGATATCACCTCACACCCATTAGGATAGCATCTATAAAAAAATAATAATAACAAATGTTGGCAAGAATGTGGTGAAATTAGAACCTTTGCATACTGTTGGTGGGAATATAAAATGGTACAGTCACTGTGGAAAACAGTATAGTGATTCCTCAAAAAGTTAAAAATAGAATTAACA
Organism: Tapirus indicus; assembly: GCA_031878705.1. Taxonomy (NCBI): domain Eukaryota; kingdom Metazoa; phylum Chordata; class Mammalia; order Perissodactyla; family Tapiridae; genus Tapirus; species Tapirus indicus. Next base: position 651,328 of record CM062923.1, on the reverse strand, counting down.
CATGATCCAGCAATTGTACTTCTGGGTATATAACCAAAGAAATTGAAAGCAGAATCTCAAAGAGATATTTTACATGCGTGTTCATAGCAGCATTAGTCACAGTAGCCAAAATGTGGAAGCAATTCAAGTGTCCATTGACCAATGAATGGATAAGCAAAATGTGGTCCATACATACAGTAGAATATTATTCATCTTAAAATAGGAAGGATATTCTGCAATATGCTACAACATGGGTAAACTTTGAGAACATTATACTAAGTGAAATAATGCAGTCACAAAAAGATAAATACTGTATGATTCCACTTATATGAGATACTTAGAGAAGTCAAAATCATAAACACAGGAGGTGTAATGGTGGTTGCCAGGACTGGGGGGATGGGAGAAAGGGGAGTTATTGTTTAATAGATAGAGCGTTTCAGTTTTACAAGATGAAAAGAGTTATGGGGATGGATGGTATTGAGGGTTGCAGAAAATCGTGAATGTATTTTATACCCCAGAACCGTACACTTAAACATGGTTAAGATGGTAAATGTTATGTGTATTTGACCACAATAAAAAAAGTTAATCAGGAAGAGAAAAGCAACAATATTTTTGTGTATGTGTATATGTGTGTGTACAGCCATACACACATACATAAAAATATACATATATACATGTATGTGTGTTTCATATATGAGGAAACACAAATGGCCAGTAAGTGTTTGAAAAGATGTTCTGTTACATTGTAATCAGAAAAATGCTGACTAAAACCACAGAGCTATTTCATGCCTATCAGATATTAAAAATTCTAACAATATCATATACTGGCGAGGAATGCTCTGATGGTGGAAATAAACTAGTGCAATCTCTTTAGAAAATAATTTGGCCATTATCTACTAAAGTTTGCCATGAATATATCCTAAGACCCAAGAAATCTGCTTGTAGATAGAAATTCCAGACAAACTCTTGCATACACGCACCAGAAGCCATACATGGGAATGTTTATAGCAGCACTACTTTCAATAGCCAGAAAAGGTGGGAGCAGCCTCAATCGATTGTAGGATGGTTACAGCTCTGCAGTATGTCCATGCCACAGAATGTTATACAGACATGGAAATGAATCAGCTACAGACATATGCCTCAGCACAAATGGCAAAATTGAGCAATATATTGTTTGGGGGTAGGTAGGTATTTAGGATAGATAGATGATTGATACATGGATAGATAGGTGATAGATAGTAGATAGATGATAGATACATAGATATATAGATGATAGATAGATAGACACATAGAAACATAGATGATAGATAGATACATAGACACATAGATAGAGACATACATAGATAGATACATAGATACATAGATAGATAGATAGGTGATAGACCAACCATAAATTGCCCCAGTTCCGTAGAAAGTAAAGCTGTAGTTAAATGACTTGCTGACACTCTGTTGGGGAGTGTAGTCCCAGAAAATTAGGGTAAAGGGGGAAAGGGAAGTGAGGCTTCTAGGGATGGAGAGCAAATACATGAGCACACGGTGCTGAGCTGGCCACAGCTCCACAACCAGTGGGATCTTTGCTTGGTCCCATGCGCAGAGCCTGGAGAGGTCATGCCCAGTCACTGCACACAGAAGAGTGACCAGCGGTGAGGAATGGAGACAAAGCTGCCTCTGGGACCCACATCCAGAGTTGGTCTCGTCCTCCCACGATTCCAGGCTGTGAAGGATTCCAGGATTCCAGGCCCCACCCCCAGCCCGGCACTGCCTTTGTGAAAGACGACAAAGACAGGTGAAGTCATCTGTTATGAAACCCTGATGCCCATCAACCGCCTCCATCACTTGTACATCACATCCCACAGGTTTAGATGGGATATTAAGACCGCTCAGTTCACATCTATCCCGATGAAATGAGTGTGTCCAATTTCACGAAGGCTCCAAAGAGGGTGACCAACCGTGTTGTTATTATCGGAAAGTTTGTACTAGCCTCGCGTATTCGCGATGGGTGGTGCGCGTTTCACAAAGAGGGCGTGTTAGCCAGCCTCCTCTCCAAGCGGGTGATGTGGAAGCCAGAGCTCCCTCAGGTCCACTCTGGCGGGAGTCCAGGCGTGCTCAGTTCTCCCTGTTGGCGGCCCCCTGTGTGGACCTCCAGGTGGTATAATGGGGGTCCCAGCCTGCCCTGGCTTTTTGACCCTGAGGACACCCCCTCTAAGGCTGCTCCAATGGTGAAGTAAGACTGTGACCCAGATGTGGCTGCGTGCCTGTGGGGGGGCTCCTGAGTCCTATGCAATCAGCAGGACAGAGAAGGAAAGCCAGGAGCTCAGCAGCGGAAAATCCGGGAGAAAGGCCGCAATAGTGGGGGCAGGGGAAGTCATCGGAGATCGGACTCGGGGATCAAAGTCACTGGTGACGTCTGCTTTAGTGAGCTGGGTGGTGGGCACACGAGTGTTTATATTATTACTATGAAAATGACATGCACGTATCTTGCATAATCTTTATTATGGATAATAAATTTTACAACAAATATGTTTAAAAGTAAGTAATGTAAAAACTAGTTTCTACATTAGAAGCACTAGGTGTGTGTGTACCCTCCCCCCACACACACACTCTCACACATACACTCACAGACACACCAAAGCAAGCCCAGACTAAGAATCAAAAGAGAAGAAAGAAAAGCTGCAATAGTCGCAGGAAAAGGCATGCACAATAAGGTTGCAGATTTAAGATGGCACATGTCTAGTGTGACTCATGTCAACACTGCAATCTGCTTTCCTTCTAAAACTAAGACACTCTCAGAATATACAACCAGTGTTGACTCTGTTCCCTCCCAGTAGTGAAAATCCAAGGTCTGACTGACAATCCGTCTGTGTGAGTCTCCTGTTGCTGCTGTGACAAATGACCACAGTTCCGCAGCTCAGAAGTCTGACACTGGCCTCCCTGGGCCGAGACCAAGGAGTCAGCAGGGCTGCGTTCCCCTCGGAGGCTCCAGGGAGAACTGTGTCCTTGCCTTGTCCAGCTTCTGGAGGGGCCGCATCCTGGCCTCGGGCCTGTCCTCCATCTTCTGAGCTGGCAGTGCAGGCCACGTGCTTCTCAGGCCAACGGGTCCCTGCTTCTTCTCTCTCCTTCCTCGTCCATTTCTAAGGAAACTAGTGGCTACGTTGGCCTGGACGGAAGACCCAGGACAATCCCCTCATATTTAGGTCGGCTGATTACCATCCTAATCCCTCTTTGCAGTGTAACCATGACACATGCTCAGGATTACGAGGGGCACATCTCTGGGGGCAATACTGTGCCTGTCCCTCCACCATTTGGGGTTATTCTACACTGCTGAAATAATAAACAGTGAATCACATAAACCTTTACGTGCTGACCTGACTATTTCTCTGTACTGCCACTGTCGCCCCAGAGAAGAAAGGGGTTTTAGCAGAGGAATCAGGGCTCACAGGAGTGTGGGGAGTCCACTGGTCTCACAGTCCTCCAGGAGGCCTGGGAGGGGCTCACTGACTGTCTCAGGGCTGGATGGCAGGGCCCAAAGGTCCTGAGAACCCTGACCAGGGCCTCGCCTGGCTGGCCACCCTTTCCTCACACCCACCTTCCAAACCCCGAGGGAGTTCCTCTTGCGTCAATCCCTAACCAAGAAGTGAGCAGCACAAACCTGAGAAACGCTGCTCCTGGGCCCCCTGGCCTCTCCCAAGTGTGTGGGAGTGACGGCAATCAACCCCTGAAATCCCAGAGTGTTCACATACACTTGAAACCAAGAATGAAGTGGTTAAAAAATCTTTCTGGGCTAGAAGAAGAGAGCAAAAACTTTGAGACAAGCTTTGCTAACTGCAGCTGTCCATATCCAGCATAATCAACTGATACTCCTTAGTACGTGAGTGACCTGTCTCTCCCAGGAAGTCAATGTCCAGACGTCAAGATTCAGCCTCACGAGGCCAAATGCAGGCTGAAGATGAAAACTAACTGGGAAAGTCCAGACAGTCAAGGGAAAGAAATTGTCTTCAAGGCCAAACACAGGCTGGTAGGAAGGTGCCAACCAGCACAGCCACATGCTCCCCCTCCCCTACCTGAAACCCCAGCGCATGCTCTCCTTCTCAACCTTTAAAACCCTTTGCCTCCCAGCTTTCGGGGAGACGGGACAAATTTGAGGGCCCACTTTTGTCTCCCGGCTGATGTCACCCGAAACAAAATCTCTTTCCTTGCTATAAGCCTGGAATTCCAGTTTTTATTTGGTCCCTCTTGTGTGGCAGATAAGGAGCCTGTGTATGTGTCCCGTTACACACTTAAAGAGGGAAAATAATCAGGGATATGGTGTAACAGTGCCTAGGGTCCCATCTGTTTGAAAAAATAAGTATTGTACATGAAATAAGCGCTCCTCTGGGTACAGCAACTTCTCTGACCTCTGACCGGGACGGCCTTGACCAAACTTCACATCGGCCTCTCCTGACTCCAGGCCCATCCTTAGAGCATTTACTTTAGACAAGTTTCAACTGTAAATTCTTTCTCTGCCTTTTTCAGATGGAACTCCTCTCCCAGCCTCTTGCCAGCTTTGGGACCCATGAGGGTCTTTCTCAAGGACCTGGGAGCCAACCCTCTGAAATGCAGACATAAAGGGAGTTGCTCCCTCTCCCCGCCTTGGGGAGGACGGGAGCCGAACCTCAATAAGTGACAATAAGCAAACACAGATGACCCCATCACGTTAACCAACACCCCTAACGTCCTCCAGGACTTTTCCAGAAGCTCACCCCAGAACTCAACAACTCAGCCGCCTTTGAGTGGGGAGTTGAACCCAGTCTCTCTCCGTCAGGGCTGCCGTCTTGTGTGAAGTCTTCCCTGCCCGACTTGGTTCCTCTTGGACAACACCTTTGAGTTTTGCCGAGTATCTAAGGATGATTCCACTCTGTCCACAAATCCTTACGTTACGTCGCTGTTGTGATTACACGTGTACTGTTTGTATGTGCCTAAAATGTAATGGGGAGATGTGCGTCACATGAGGTAAATTGTATTCTTTTGAAAAAATATCATTAAAGAGGGAATATTCATGTATACGACTTCTTCAGAGAAATCAGTCATCTCAGTTCTATACTTGAATGAATCATAGCTGAAGACTAAGATAAAATCAGGGGTCTGTACTCGGACATGAAGCCGTTTATCAACAGAGGTGCAAATATTAAGGAAAAAGTCCATGAAATCTTTTATATTTGATAGGTGCATGTATGGCACAAATGGAAAGACGGTGGGAATTTTTATGTAAATATAGTTCTTATAGAGTGAGCAGATTGTATACTAAATCTAATAACAGGTATAATTCTTTTAAATGCCTTTAAATTGGGTTTTATAGCAGCTTGAGGGAAAAATAATTGTCCTTTAAAACTGAACAAAGGTAGAAAAATGAAAAATAAGCCTTTGTTTCCCTGCCTAGAAGCATGGGTCCAATTCCCCTCAGTTTATATGTGCAAACTCCCCACAGAGTTAAGTTAATAGACATTTTAAGTATATACTTGTAAAATGGTGCCTAACTTTTGTGAAGAGCAGGCTGTTATAGTCAGTGGTTATTCCTCTGCTGTGGGTAGTCAAGTGCCCTATTTATCGCCTCCATAGCTCTGAGGCAATGCAGCCGTTTACCAGAAGATGACCTCCCTGTTTCCCTTCTTTGGGAAAGAGAAAAGGCCACCTTTGCAAAAGACAACAGAGAAACACAAATTGCCTGTCATGAAAGCCAGAGTTTTCCCGTCTCTGCTATTATTTTCACATTACGTGATCACAGGTGTAGAAGGGATCTTCAGAGAAGCCTCCTCAGAGGTCCTGACCTCCTGTGGAAATGAACTCAGCCAGTTTCACCAGGTGCCCAGCAGAGGTCCCACAGCACTGTCATCTTAAAAAGGTATTTACTTCACAACGGCTGTGCACGTTTGAGGAATGCGATCCCATCTCTTCTCATAGAGACAGTAAAACCCAGATTTACCACTGTCGCTTCCCTTGCTTCAGAATCCGTTTACCCTCTAACTGCTTTCTCCCTGAGAGTGTCTTTCAACAACTCATTCTCATGCAAACTATCTGTAGTGACAGAAAACCACGCTTTATTTCAAAGTCAAATCAAGTGTGCTCCATTTCAGTGCAACTCCCATCCACCTCCGGTCCTCCTGCCTTTACTGTGCTGATGAAGCTGCCCCTTTGAGTCCTCTTAGCTGGGCCACAGCACACAAAGTCAAAATTTCTCCAAACTTTAACAATCTTCACCTTTCTATGTAATTTTTAGTTCAATTCATGAATGTTTATAGCAGTAAAAAAAGAAAAGAACCCGCCATGGATGGAGTTGAGGGGACACTTGGATTTCTGCACAAAAAGGAAACGTCTAAGTTACTTACCATGCATCTCCCTCTGAAAGTCTGCCTCTTTTCACCTCTAATCGGTACAGACACACTTACAGAGAGACCAGGAAGAATCCCGCGTCAAACTGACCTCCTCTGAAGACGTGTTTGTCACGAGAAAGAACCCCTCCCCTCTAAGACTTGCACTCAGGGCTGGCCCGCTAACCTCACAGACCGTTACTGAACACGCATGTGCACACGCGCGCACACAGCAAAGCAGCATCCACAGAGAGGGAATGGGTTGTTTCCAGAGCGCATGTTCTAGAGACACCAGTGGATCTTAGGATGACAAGTTCTGCGTTGTCCTTCCCTCCAATCCCATTTGAGGCCTGAACTCATGCTGTGGGCCTGTCACTGAGCAAGATGCTCAGACATGGAGAATGTTTGTGGAATATTACTTCCACTTTGCAAAATCACCTTTCAACAAATACTCATCAAACACCGCCACGACGTCTGTGGCCACAGGCAGGGGGAAACTGAGGCTTTGAGAGGTTGAGTTGCCACATAGCTAGTAGTGGCTCAGCTTGCGTGGGAACCCAAGCCTGTCAGTTTCCAGAGCCCGTGTGTGTGTGTGTGTGTGTGTGTGTGTATGTGTGTGTGAGAGACAGAGAGAAACCCAGAGATATTTCAGGGAAAAGGAAAAATTTGTTTAGAAATATTACTAGCAGGACCATTATCTCTTTTCAGTTTTCAGATGGAAAGAAATACTTTGTGAGTAGCAAACTTGCCAACATACAACATATTCCCTGCTTAAACAAATTTAGATGTTTTGTTTCACATTTTGAAAGAAAAATGTGTTTTTCTTAATCATTCAAATAAAATAGAAGGTGAAGGAGTGCTTTCTTTTTTAAAAAATAATTTTCTAACAATTAAAATCATCTATGTATTGGATTTAATATCATCATACTGATGAAATTAACTTAACAGTTTTTCCTAATCTTAATAGACACAAAAAAATTAAATAAATAAAAAGTGGCCAAGTCTCTGGAAACACCTCTGATGGTGGAAGGACTAGAATTGGTGGAGTTGCATTGTTTCCATCATTAATCCATCCATGCGTCTGTTGGGTGAGTACGACGGGCAAGCTAAAAAAAATCATTTCAAATAGGTCCGAATTAGACTAATAAATGTCAATAAATATTTATTACTAAAAAGATAAATTACTAAACAAGTATAAAATTATTCATTTTCTCAAATACAGAAGGAGGCTTGTATCTCACAGTGATTGGAATTTGTATGTACTTCAGAGATTTCTCATTTGACAGATCGTTTATTTCTGAAGTTTATAAGAGAAATGAGTAGATGACCATCCTTGGAGAGAAAGGAGGTCTTACGTAAGCATTTTTTAGAGCTTGAGTTTTGAAACTAATAGTTTCTCACTGTTACCACACAAAGGGCACAATCTGCTCGCCACAAGACAAAAGCCAATCGTCAAGGGGCAAGATGGTGGATAAAAGAAAGGGTTTATTACAGTTTGTTAGCAAAAGGTAAGATGGCTGACTCATGTCCAAAAGAACCATCTTAAGGGGCACAGAATCTTACACCAGTTATATAGGCTGGTGGGTTACAGGGGAGGGGGTTAGGAATGTTGACCCTCGGGTGCTACAGATTGGGAGTCACCACACCAGATTTTTTAGTTGTCCTTGATGATGGCTGTTCGAGGGTCATCACATTCCTAAGGAACTGAAAAGAACAAAGTTATCATCTTATCGCAGCTGGGAGGTACGTGCACAAGCAGGGGTCGTAAAATCTACAGAGCTGTTAGATCTCCTGGACGATGCATATCCAGCTGGACTAGTTAGTCAGAGGTCATTCAAAGTAACAATAGGTTTCTTTTCTACAGTCTGGCTTCCCTCATGTCAACCTGGTGTTGAGCCAGTATCATCACCTGACTTGGGAAAAGACAAACCAAGGTCACCTAAAGAAATTCAGCAGGAAATTTGGGGTTTTGAGAAAACACTTTGATCTAAACTATTTTTTTTAATCTTAGAACTTATTCTAAATAAACAATGCTTTGGAAGATAGGACAGAGATGTGTCCACACACTCTGTGTGTGTGTGCTCTGTGTCTAGCTACTAGGCGTGAAAACTACATCAGGCTATAGGAACACAGTCTCCCGAATGCATAATTCAATGAAGAACAAGAGTGTCTGAGTTTATTACCTTAGTTACATATTTTCCAATACAGCATTTATGTAAGAAGAGTTCTTAAATTATAAAGATGTGATTATATATTTACATGCCCTTCATAATTATACGAAAATCTTCTCCTGAATTCTGTTAGTTAGGGAGGCTTAAACATTGTTGATATGCTTTGTTACAACTTAAAAAAAAAGGGAGAGGTATCTGGAATTCTGGAGTATTTTAAATAAAGTAAATTAGATAACATTCATATATCCATCAAATGTCATTATTATCATACAATAAAGTTTTTATTTTGTTTTTATCCTAAAACAACATAATTATAAATTATTGTGCAGAAATAAAAATTTTAAATTCTTTGAAGTGTTGGAGGGGACACCTGAATATTATTCATTTCTGTTTAATACGGCTTTTGCATAAAACTACCAACAGTGCTGTAAATTTAACTCATGACCCTGTTGGATAATAGTGTATACTTCTGGGTAAATATAGAAAGCTTGATTTAAATGTGTTGAAGTGGTGTCTGTGTCCAAGTGATAATATTTGAACAGAGCCTCCTGGATTGCCTGGCACAAGCCAAAGCAAGTGTAAGGAGAGTGTGACACTTAACCACAGTCCTCGGATCACAGGGACTCTGCATTGGGTCTCCCGTGGAAAAGAAAACTGTGTTTCCCAGTTGAGAAACACTCTCTCCAGGCTTGACTCAGCCACCACGGAATTCAAGCTAACAACACTTGATATAAGCAGAGAAGATTGTGTCAGGTACCGAGGAGGACAGAAACACATACAGAGGTGACCTCCGACCCTGACACTAGTTTGGTGGAGTAAGGACACACGTGAACTAGCACCTTCAGTACACAGTGGCCTTGGATAAGCACCACAATAAACAAAACGCTGTGGGAATCCAGCTCACCCAGTTCCTGTCTGAAACACCACTCCTCTTTCTCCATCTTCTGAAACCTACTAACAACTCAGGTGACTGATCTAGAGTGAAGCCCTGGGACCCACCAAGTGGGCAGTGTGGTTCCTCCTGAGGACTTTCATTGCACGCTTCACCTCATGCAGAACTCTCGGAAGGAAATATCAGGCCTTACGTTTGTGTCCTACCCCGAAATCGAACGTGTCCCATGTGTACTTATCATCTCCCATCCTCCTCTACTCAACCAGTGGCACCCGGACAATAAGTGGTCCAAGTCAGAAATCCCGACGCTGTCCCTGATTCCTCCCTTTCTAGTTCTCCCAGTGGTCCCTCAGGTGACCACCAGTCTTGTCAGTGGCCTTCTAATTTGTCCTCTCCATCCCCACGGTGCCACTGTCCTGTCTCAAGAACTCGCTTTCTCCTGGAAGAAGCAACGTCGTCCTCACTCTCTCCTACATCTTCCTACTCCACAGTCCACAGTCAGTAAACTTCACAGACTGATAGCCTGTTCGTTACTCCGGGGCTTAAATCTCCACAATTCTCTCCACTGCATTCTAAGAGCTCCCTGATGGGCTAACGTGGCGCGAGAGACAATTCACGATGGAGCTACTACCTGAGTCCCCAGTCTCACCTTTCCCCGCTCAGCACCTCTTGTGTCTCAGCGCCCCAACCACACTGAGCTCCTTTGTTTCCTGGTTATTCTCTTCTAGGATATTCTCCTCCTTAACCCTCTAACCCCATCCCCATTGCCTCTCTCTTCATCTCAAGAACCAGTCCACTGTTGGATCCAGCCTAGACAAGGCATTCTCCAGGACTCCCCCACCCACGGCGAGCTCCGTCTTCGGTGGTCCCCACCGCCCTAGGGACGAACCATGCTCCGTGTAGCTGTCCCTGTGCCTGTCAAAGTGTGTGCTGGGTGAACGCTGAACCTCCTACGTGGGCCTCTGCCTTCACAGGCCCGGCACGGAGTAGAAGCCATTGGTTGCTACAGAAAAGCCAACCACTACCTAGATTTCACCCAGTTGAGGGCAGAGGACATTACACTTCAGTGTTCTCTGACACACAGGGCCTAGCTCACAACAGGTGCCCAGCACATCCGCCATTGGATGATTATTTCTTTCTGAATAGAAGAGAGGATTTATGTCTGAAATTGCTCTTGAGCTGCCTCTGAAAAGCAATGTGACCTTGATCAAATCACTGACTTGGCCTCAAGAAATTGAGGAGTTTGGAATTGATGAATTCTAAATCCCTTCCCACTGTAATGATTCTTTTCAAAAGGGTAAAACAAGCCAGTCAAGATAGATGCTTCAGATTCCCACTCCCAGGCTCTAGTCAAACCTGCACATTTCTCTTCCTTTACACGCACGTCACCATATCTGAAAGGTAGCACAGACATGTGCTACAAATGCGGTGCTCTTCGTAGTGCCTTGTCCTAAAGGTCATCTGACACCATCAGAGACTGCTGTGCCTGCTCCATCCATTCAGAGCCATGCGTGCTTGACAGCTTCCCTGACGATGTGCAGCAAGCTGCTGTGCGTGATAGACACTCCATACATTTTTATCAAATGGGCCAATTTGAATAATAATCTGGTCTTGGGGTTAAATGAAGGTGCAAAGACTTTTGAGAATTATTAAAAGGAGAGTGAAAGAATGTTATAAAAATTCACTGTTCAAAGAACAGAGGAGAAAAGATGCAGAATCCTTACCAGGACTTTCTTGAAGGACTGAAAAAAATAACTACGAAGAGTGGTCATATGCCCATCTAGTGGTCAGACTGAGTAACAGAAAAACTCAGCTAGATGCCCTCAGCCAAGATCCTTGTGGTGATTCGCAGGGAAAACAGGATTCTGGAATCACAATGAATAATTAATGATGGCTAGTTTATTTTTGTTATTATTGATCAACAAAATAAATCTTAAAAACTTAGTTTACGGAGAGTAAAGTCAAGTAAGCTGAAAAGGAATAGGCAGATGATTAAAGGAGAATCGTTTACTCCTTGTATTATATATTTTATATATATAATTATGTTGTATTCCCTTTGTTTTGAAATTATAGAAGCCAAAATAAAATGCACCTGCCTAGTGGTTCATAGGGATTAATTATTTATAATGCATTATGCTCAGCTTACAGAGGGACCGACCAAGACTACGGAAAGTTAAGTCACACAGCAAGCAGGTCACTCAAGCCCAGATGCCCCAGGTCCAGAGCATGTGCTCACACCATGCCTGCCAACTGTAGGCTAAACAGAGGCCATCTCCTCAAGATCTCAGACCTCCGGAAGGTCTCCATGTGGTGGGAGCCTGACTGGACGTCGATGCCTCAAGTGAATGCAGACTGTAAATAACTCTATTTTAACTGATACCGAATTGGAAAGGCTTTGTAATGTATTAGGCCTCCTCAATGTGAGGCATTTTTACACATGCTCTCGTGGAGAAATTGCTTCTCCCGTTTCCCAGGTAAAGAAAGCTGAGGTTCAGAGTTTATGGAAATCACTCAGGACCATGTGAAAAGTGGCACGGCTGGATCTGAGCCCAGAGTAGGCACGGACTATGCCCAGCTCTGGCATTTGGATGTTTTAGGAGGCAACACTGGGTTGAATTTATTCATTATACTTAATATGAATAAAAACTTGGATGCATGCTGGGGGCTCCCCATCCTCTCTCACAGCAGGAGAGAAGGGTGAATATCCACAGTGGAAGCATCGGACCCAGGATGGGAAGATGCGAAAAAGCTGACTCCTTGGCTAACGTGAGGCTCATGGGGTAAAACTTTGAAGCCAGAGAAGGAAAACTGATCTCAGTATAGGAGGCAACCGGGAGCAGCCATGGGAGCCTGGAGGGGTAGTGGTGGTCACAAAGCTGTTTGCTGAGTTAGAAGGGCTCTTGGAGGTTACTCGTTGTTTTGATTCTTAAACATTTGTCCCTGACACTCATTTTGCTAGTAAATTTTACAGAGCTTCCAAAACGCTGTTAGGAAGAGTTTTAAAGCCAATCATCTGTTGTTTTACTGAGACGAGGCTGAGACATACATCAAGCAAAGTCTACAGAAACAAATCAGATCAGCACTAAGTAACTGAATATAGACAAGTTAGAAGCTAATTGCCAATAAGTTGCTATTCAAAAGCAACGGGTGCTTCAGTCAGGCCACAGCTATTATATTAAGTCAAGATACATGCACAGGAGGAGGTATGTGCACTAAAAGGGTTTTCTGGAGTTAAATTTTAGCAAGCATTTACTTGTCTCAAAATTCAAAAATATCTAATAATTTTATACAGGGAAAGTGACACATCTCACACATGACAGATGAAGAAGCTTAACTTGTGTTTTGGCAAGCTAGATGTTTTGTGCATTTTTGCTTTGATGCACACACAGGAAGCGGGTGAAGTAAAAGACAACAGACTGAGACTCACAGGAGTTAACTAAGTGGCCCAAGATCAGGTGCCTGATTCAGGATTTAAGCCAATCTGACTAGCACAGGTGATCCTCCGGCACACGCTCGGCCTCAGGAGGAAGAGCAAAGGACCAGGAAACCCGAGATGAGGGGACCTAATAGTGTGGGTTCACAGGTAAGGACCCGTCCCACACGCAGCCCCCCAGGCACCGTGGGCGTGAGGCAGATGGCGCCCGTCACAGTGTCTTCTCACTCGCTCACAGACACGTGGAAACATAAGGTGCAGCCAGAGAAAGAGCAATAATCTCGCTCCTGCCCACAGACAGGGGGAAATAAAGAAGCTATTAGGGAAGGAAAGCCGAAGTTTAGACTGTTACCTCACAAACACCAACCAGACACCGGGACAAGAGCTCCCTGCAGACTTAACAGACGCGTCCCCATAAAGGAACCAGGTCTTCTCCAAATAAAGGCAGCTAATCCATCCATTAAAATGAGGTTTTCCCAAAGACAACAAACACCGTGGGAGTAACAATAAGAAAACCCACTGTGTTCTCCCTACGGCACTCCCTTAAGGAAGAAACAGGAAAACAAAGGGAGCACTTCCTGAACCTCCTGTCCTGACCCGGCCTTGCTCCCTGCAGGCAGCCCTTCCTGATGCTGCTCCGGGATCTCAAGCAACAGAGGCGGCCACAGACCGAATAAAATTACTACGTCCTGAACCCTCTGATCGGTCACTAACCTTCCCGTATCGGCCACATTTATTCCCACAGGCGCTGGAGCTCTGAGGTCTGGTTTATAATTTAATGTTCAAGTTTGAGTGTAAGAGGCCTGCTGCTTTTAGGAGTGCATCTGAGAAAGTCCCATAGAGGCATTAGGAACTTTATTTGTGAGCATGTGGTAAATTATTTACAAATGTCGTAATGAGGACATCTTCAAAAGGCATGGCAGAATTTCTTAGTGTCATTATTTTTTTCCACCTATCTTGCAAAGATTCTTCAAAATTTACGAAGCATGCCTACCTTATATGGTCCTTCTCTCTTTCTAAAATGTCCCCTGTAGACATAAATTTACTTTTATATATGCATTGTTATAGTTTCATAACAGGATGAAAAAAGTTTAAGTTTGTGGGTACAGGTGGTGGGAGGAAAGGTTTTTTTCCTTGAAAAAGGAGGAACTCTTAAACTCACTCATACATTCAGCAAAAAGTCCTGAGCATCCACCATCGGCCACACATGCAGGCGGGTCTTGAGGAGGAGACGAGGAACAAGACAGTTCTGTTCCTCAGGTAGTTAGTTCCACCTAAGGGCTAAGTCAAATAGTGACTAGGAAGGTGACAGTTAACTCTGACTTCTGTCTTTGCCCAGACAGCTTCCCATCCCTGGGTCCTGTTTCCTAACTTACTGTCCTCGACCGCCTTCCTGATTCCTTCACCCAGTTGGTTCCCCTGAGCAATCTGGGCGTTGATTCTCAGCTCTGTGGAGCCTTTACTGTTGCCCCACATCCCGGCTCTCCTCCTGTTGGGCACGTGGAACGCTCCATTCTTCTGCCCTCTTTCATTGTGGCAAGCCCATGTGAGTTGCTTCAGCAGATAACAAGTGAAGTTTGTCACTGCTGGGAACAAGCCATTAAGAGCCAATCTTCTTTGTCCCGTCAAGGTACCACAGATGTTCTAGACTTACGGGGAACATCGTGGTAGCTGCCAGCCACATGTGGCTACTTAAATTTTAAATTAAGGTAATTAAAATTTAATGAAACTTAACATGTAGTTTCTCAGTTGCATTAGCCACAGTTCAAATGCTCAAGAGCCATATGTGACTAGTGGCCACCATGGTGCACAGTGCAAACATCTAGAACATTCTCATCATCACAGACAGTTCCGCTGGACAGTGTTCCCTGAGAAGGCGGACACTCCACACACTTGCCTCTCTGACAGCAGGTGACAGGGGCCGCACCTCCACCTGTCCCACATTGGACTTGAGAGAGAAGTAAGAAACTTTTATTTTTTTAAGACTCTGATATTTTGGAGTTTTTCCGTCACTGTAGCATAACCTATTCTTATCCTCTGTGATAAAGTTTCTTTCAAATTGCTGAAAAATCAGTAACTTAAAACCATGCAAATGAGTAAAGAACACTGGTAAGTATAAAAGCCGGTATTATTGTATTTTGTTTGTAATGCCTCTTCTTGCTCCCCATGTAATTCAAAAGACAACGGCGTAGGTAAGAGTTTTAGTGAGTGGGGGCAGCGGGACATCATCCATGACTGAGCTGGGATAAAGCTCACAGCACAGGGGGATAAACTAGACGATACCCCTTTGCAGCTCCAATGCAGCCTGGACAAAAACTTCATGCCATTTCATGAGAATATATTTCTTAGGAATTAACTTCCAGAATATCGGGCAAGAATTATAAAAGGCCAGCATTGTTTAGACATTTAGTCTCTTTTTCACAGTGATCTTGTCAATCTGGCTAATTCTACCAAATATTTGAAAAAGAATTAGCATCGATCCTTCTCAAACTCTTCCAAAATATGCGTGAGGAGGGACACTTCCCAACTCACTCTATGAGGCCAGCATTATCCTGATACGAAAGCCAGACAAAGAAGTTCCAGAAAAGAAAACTCTGACCAATATCCCTGATGAATGCCGACACAGAAAAACTCAACAACATACCAGCAACCAGAATCCCACCACACATGAAAAGGATGATACACATGAACAAGTGGGATGCGTCCTGGGAAGGCAAGCATGGTTCAAACATATGAAAATCAATGAATGTAATGCACTGTAGTAATAGAATGAGGAAAACACCACAGTCATCTCAGCTGATGAAGGAAAAGCATTTGGAAAAATTCAACAGAATGTGGTACATACGTACAATGTGATATTAGCCTTGAAAACAATGAAATCCTGACACATGCTACAACATAGATGAACCTTAGCCATTAGGCAAAGTGAAATAACCAGGCACAGAAGGACATAGACCACAGGATTCCACTTACATGAGGGAGCTGGAGTTGTCAGATTCACAGATACAGAAAGTAGATGCTGGTGCCGGGGGTTGCGAGTGGGGGTGGGGAGTTAAAGCTTGCTGGGGACAACGTTTCAGTTTGGGAAGATGAGAAAGTTCTGGAGGGTGATGGCTGCACAGTGAGGTGAATGTACTTATACCACTGAACTGTACACTTAAAAGTGGCTAAGATGGTAAGTTTTACATTATGCATATTTTGCCACAATAAAAATATACGGTATAAAAACTGCTGGTGGTATCGTACGCATAGAGTTCTATGGCTGAACCAGACCTGGGACCAGGGATCCCTACTCATGTGGGATAATGCAGGATCTAGGCACAAAAGCTAGTCAAAAAAAGAGGGAGGAGTTAGGAGGGGAGAAAACCAGGATCTCTACCACGCGGTATAACACACCATCACTGCGTGCCCGCCGAGGGCATCAACAATGGTCCTCTGCTGACATCGAAGCTTCCTGTCTTCTCCTGAGGCTTCCTTAACAAGGAGTGGAGTTGACCTTGCTTTAGGGTCTTTCCCTCAAATCCTTGCCCAGTGATCAGAAACTCCACCTTGGTTTCTGTCTGTGCCAGGTGCTGGTTGTGCTAAAAGAGGAAGCAATTCTGGAATCCAAAACCCTCAAAACTTCAAATATGGCACTGGGGTGGTCTCCAATCCATCATTCCCAGTTACCAGACACTAAATGGCTTCCACCTTCTCCCACTGTGGGCTTGAAGATGCCCACCTCCAAAGATGCTGGTCTCCAAAGATGCCCACCTCCGAAACCAATGGGAAGCTCATAAACTCATCTCATTGCTCAGTCAGCACTTGTCTTTGTTCCCCATGGTGTGTGTGTGTGTCATGTGTTGTGGTGTGTGTTTGTGGTGTGTGTCTTCAAACGACAGCCAGCACAAGACTCCATATCTGCATAGCTACAGCATGAAATGGAGAATAGGTCACGAAAAATTAAAATATATTTGAGAGTTTGTTGAGCATAAAATCTGAAAAATAAATGTGAATTGGGTCAGTTAAATATGTCACAGCATCAGACTAAAGTGGCTGAAGGAGTCAGTTGGATGTGATTCTAGGCAGTTGGATGGGTTACTCTGTGTGTGTACGTGTGTGTATGTATGTGTGTGCACATTTATTCAACACTCCCATAGACTCAATGAGGTAGATCGCCATGACGAGGAAGCTCGTCCTCAGAGAATCTTATTTTTCCAAGATAATGCAAGCTCACAAGTTGCAAAAATGAGACTCAAGTCCAGGTCAAAATGAGTCTAAATCCTGTGCAATAAACCAGCAAACTAACAGGGTATGATGTTCCCTCCACTCTTTTTCAATTACCAAACAGTCTGTGATCTAAGAGCAGACCGCTTGTAACAGAGGCAAGCAAAGACGGGTCCTGTTGAAGGTGGCTTCATCATTACGTATACATATTTATTATTTATTATAGATACATATTTAAATACACACATATCTTTAACCATAATTAATGATTAAATTTTTTTGGTTATCAGGCATGGAATAGACTTAGATTATATTGTCATCAGCATTTTAGAAACTTTATTTTATATTGTTTTTGTGGTTAGAAATGATAATGTCATACTAGCCTTTTAAAATACTCATTGTATTCACAATTTACCAAATCACTTCAGTGACACCGAAGACATAATTATTGGAAAACCAGCACTATGCTGAAAAGAGGCTGGACCAAGGGTCATCAAGGTTGTTCAAGTCAGAACGGTCAGTGGTTTTCTCAAGTCTCACTGATCAAGCGAAAATGGAAAAGAATAAACTTCATTCTGGCTACACAGCGGCCGATAGCCTGCCTTAGAGAGTTGGGAAGAAATACATCTTTAAGTTCAATGCTATTTAGCTTTTCAGCAGACAAACTCCTTCAAAAGCATTTGAAGGTTCAGAACACATATTGAATTTTAGATGCCTCTCAAAACCAAGCGTTTGAAAATAAATCTGTTTTCCTGTGATAAGATTCAGCTGGTGATTGGGTAAACATTTCAGGGGCTGAATCCCTCCCACATCCAACATGATGTTTTTCATCTCGTTATCTAGAATGTGTTTGAGAAATCCCACTATCCGTTTATAAATTTCTCAGCTATCCCACTGAAAGAATCAGACAAAGTCAATGATACTTCACTTTGCAATGGAAAGAATAACTGTTGAGTATGATTGAGTTCAAAAGTACTTGTCACCTCAATTTAATTGTCTTGTAAGTATGTATGGAAAAAGAAAAGATCTGGTAGCTTGAAAGATCTAACTTAAAAACAACGACGATGAAGGAAATTGTAAGAAAATTCATATTTTCTGCATGGAAAAAACCTGATTTTAATTGCTGAAGGTGAAGATGGAAGAAGTAAGTAAGAACTGTCCCTGAAGAACATCAGAAATTAACAGATGGGAGCTACCAGCTATCCAACGGGCCAGGTGGACAGGGAGACAGGCAAGGAGGTCGCTGTCTCTGTGTTGATAAGACCAGCCTTCAGAAGCTCCTTTCCATAGACGAGTGTGAGCAGACGTCACTCGTAGCGACGTCAGGGAGGGCAGAGGTGTGATGATAAGTTCCCACAGTGCCGAAACTCCCACAGTCTGACTTTTGAGTGAGAGAGATGCATATTCTGCCTCTATCATGGCAGGAACATCCGCTTATTCACTTGTTGATCTACTCATTCAACGACTGTCTATTGAAGGCCTACTGTGTGGTGCTGCGAGACTGACCGTGCCAGTGTAATTCCTACAACAATAGAACCTACATATACACCAGCAGAGCTCTCATACATTGGAATCCTACCCCCAGGACCTCAGAACGTGCCCTTATTTGGAAATAGGGTCATTAAAGACATAATCAGCTAAGATGAGTTCATACTGGAGTAGGTGGATCCTAATCCAATGGGACTGGTGTCCTTATACAAAGGGGATATTTGGGCACAGAGATGCACAGACAAAAGACTGGAGCGACAACGCCAGAGTCTGCCAGCAAACCAGCAGAAGTGGGAGAGACGCTTGGGATGGGTTCTCCCTCAGCCTCAGGAGGAACCAGCCCTGCAGGCTCCCTGATTGCAGGCTTCCAGCCTCCAGAACTGGGAGAGAACAGATTTCTTTGTTTAAGGTGCCCAGTCTGTGGTACTTTGTTACTGCAGCCCTAGCACCGTAATACCTGGTGTTCTAACCAACCGCTGTAACATCCACATTGAGCACCCACCCTGACCCACGCTGAGGTCTCGGTTTACCTTTCATCCCCGGCCAGTGTCTCCTAAGACCCCCCCGTGTCCTTTATGACAGCGACACTTTCTTGCCAGCCTCGAAGATTGTCCACAGTAGCTACAGGTCTTTTCTTTTTACTTAACACTCCACTAGATTTTTAGTTGTCTCAGTGGTGCCATAATTTAACGACACATTCCAAGTACAACGTGAGTACCAACGTGGCTCAAATTGGGAAAGAATGCTAGATTCATTCGTACAGGTTTCTCTGATCAAGAACCCCTCCTCCTGACAAATGTCCTACAGTAACAGCTCTTCGTGAAAATCTGGATGGAATTTAACCAGAAAGCATCACTGACATTGAATTTTAACCTATGAACTCATTCTCGCCACCTGTGGTACTTCTCTTTTAGTAACTTAATGTAAAAATTTCTATTAAAAACTCAGTCAGGAAAAGGAAGAAATAATTGTCAAAGTCTTTGTACATCACTAAGACTGTATTGGGCTAATAGAGCTTATTTTCCTTAGTAAACATTAATGAGGAACATTTCCTCATTAAACACTAAACATTAATATGTTTAGTCTTAGTGTATCCCTTTAAACTCACATTTACAGTGAAGTATAGTGCACTTGAGCATAATGACAAATAAGTTATGATTTGATTAGTTAACCCAAAGTGAACACACCCATGAGCTCCTATCTGGATGAAAACACCCACTCGCTACATCCATCACAGGCCAGATATGATAACAGCCCTGCTTTTCACACCGCAGATTACATTCATCTCTTTTGAAGTTGATACGTATGTATTTTATACTATGTATTGGTGTGTGTGTGTGTGTGTGCCTTCTTTGGTGCAAGACTATGTTTGTGATATTCATAAGTTTGTTGTGTATGGGAGTTTTTTTTATTGCCATATAGGGGGTTATCGTATAAATATACCATGAATGATTATCCCTCTTATTGCTTGCTAATAGATATTTTTTCAACATGAATCAATTACAAATAAAACAGGTATGAATATGTGCACATATATATGCATTTCTGTTGGTTACATACCTAGTAGTAGAAATGCTAAGTTTTGTGACGTATGTATGTCGAGATTTCTAAAACAATGGCAAAGAGTCTCCCAAAGCAGTTACACCAATTGACCCGCCACCACGAGCTTTGAAAGTCCAAGGGGCTCCCTCTCTCACCAACACTCATGGTCAGCAATGGGATTCGTATCAGCTTTTCAGGCGGAATGCAGCAGTGTCTCATTCTGTAGAACTGTGCAGCACAGTTCCATGAGATCTGCCCTCCTAACAAGTTTTAAGTGTACAGTAACTATGGGCAGAATGTTGTCCAGCAGACTTCTACGTCTGATTCATCCTGTGTAACTGGAACTTTGTACCATTGACCAACACCTCCCCCTGTCACTCCCTCAGCCCTCGGCAGCCAGCATCCTACTCTCCCCTTCTACGGATCTGACTCCTCTAGATGCCTCATATGAGTGGAATCATGCAGCGTTTGTCTTCTGTGACTGCCTTATTTCACTTAGCATGATGTCTTCAAGGTCCATCCATGTTGTCAAAAATGGCAGGATTTCCTTCTTTTTTAAGGCTGAATAATATTCCATTGTATGTATACACCACATCTTCTTTACCCATTCATCCATCCATGGACAGTTAGGTTGTTTCTGTATGTTGACGATTGTGAATAATGCTGCTCTGAGGATGGGAGTGCAGGTATCTCTTCAAAATCCTGATTTCAATTCTTTTTGATAAATGCCCACAAGTGGGACAGCTGGGTCATATGGGTATTCTAGTTTTAATTTCTTGAGGAACCTCCATACTATTTTCCATAGCATCTGCACCATTTTACACTCCCACCAACAGTGCACAAGGGTTCTAATTTCTCCAGATCCTCATCAACAAGTATTATCTCTTGCCTTTTTGATAATAGCCATCCTGACAGGTGTGAGGTGACATCTCACTGTGGGCTTGATTTGCATTTCCCTGATGATTAGTGATGCTGAGCATCTTTTCATGTACTCTTGGCCATCTGTACACCTTCCCTGGAGAAATGTCTATTCACGTGCTTTGCCCATTTTTTTAACCAGGTTATCAGTTTTTGCTGTTGAGTTGTAGGAATTCCTTATACATTTTGGAGATTAACCTCTTATCAGATCTACGGTTTGCAAATATTCTCTCCCATTCCTTAGGTTGCCTTTTCACCGTGTTGATTTTTTCCATCAGTTTGGTTTTAATTTTGATTTTCCTGAGGGCTAATGGGATTGAGCAACTTTTCAGACACTTACTGCCCATTCAGAGATTCCTGTTGTGAGCCGCCCGTTCACGCGTCTTGCCTTTTCCGTTGTTGATGGTCTTTTCCTTGTTGATTTGTGTACATTATTGTTGTCATCACTGTGATGATTCCCTTGATAGTTCTATGCATGGCAGGTCTTTTCTCCTCTTCTGCAACTTGTTCTTTTTTAAACTCTTAGTGGGTCTTTGATAAATAGAAGTTATTTTTCCTTTATATCCAGATGTTTTTTATCCTGTTTAAGAACTTTTCCCACCCCAGTAACAAGAGAGAACATCTTCACGTTATCTTCTAGCAGCTGGATTGCCTTACCTTTCACATGTGGCGTGACAATCCACCCAGAGTTGAGTTTGTCCGAAGTGTTCCCAGCTGACCCAGCACTGCACCGGAAAGACCTTCTTTTTCCTCTGTTGGATCATCCACTTTCTTTTCAAATGAAGTTTCTGGGTGGGCTTTCTCCTTGTAGGGAGTCTACTCTGTTTCATCAACCTCTTTCCTTCCTTCCACCTGTGCTGCACAGTTCTACTTCACTTAGTTTTCCAGTAAATCTTGATATTGGGTAAAGAGTACCCTCATCTTTGTGCTTCTTCAAGAGTTTTTGCTATTCTTGGTCCTTTCTGTTTCCACATAAATTTTAGATTAGCAAGTCTCCTGTCACCAAACAAACAAAAAGTACCCGCTCAGATTTAGGGAGAATTTTCATTCTCAGAATATTGCTTTCTCCAATTCAAGGAAATAGTATATCCTTCCAATTATCTACGTCTTCATTCACTTCTCTCAATAAGCTTTTAATAACTTTGGAATAGAGGCCTTACACATATTTACACACATTTTGTAGGTATTGATTTTTATGCTACAGTAAATGGTACCATTTTAAAATTTACTCTCTATTAATTAATTGTTGGTAAATAGAACGAGTTTTCGTATATTGACATTGTAGTCAGTGAGCCCACCTACCTCAGCTGGTACATCTAACGGGTATAGACTGTTTCTTTATAAACACGTGTTATCTGTAAGCAGAGGCACGTTTATTTCTTTATTTCAAAGATTCTTACCATTTGTTTATTTGGCTTATTTCACTGATAAGAAACCCCTATCAAATGTTGACTAGAAATGCTAACGACGAACATCTTCCCCTTACCCCAGGTCTGATGATAGATTTCACTATATCAACCAGCTCAGGAGGTTTGTGGTTGGTTTGGGTGATTTGTCAGAGTAAGGAGGTAATTTTCTACAGCTAATTTATATGAGGTGTTTTTTAATAAGGAATGAATGTTGAATTTTATCAAATGCCTTTCCTCATTTACTTAGATGATTTTTAAATGTATTTTCTTAATGTAGAATATTACATTAATTGATTTTAGAATTTAAAGCAACCTTAGTTTTGATATATTCATCCATTTTACGGCATTTGTTTGGCATATTTGTATCTGTGTTTAGGAGCTAGGTTAGTCGGTAATCTGCATTGTCATGTTTGGGAAACAAGGTAATTCTGACATCGTAAGCCCCTGGGATAAATGCCATCATCGTGTGTTCTATTGACAAGCTCAGACAGCTCTGGTTATTGCTGCAGTAAGAGTCTGGAGGAACTTACTAATGAAGCCATCTGATCCAGGAGTCCACACAGCAGGGACTTTTCCACGGCAACAGTCTCCACGGCTTTAAGAGATACAGGTCTACTCAAATTTTCTATTTCTTCTTGAATAGTTTTGATGTACAGTGTCTTCCTAGGAAATTACTCACTCAAGTTTTCAAACATATTGCCATAAATTTCTGTATAATTTACTATTATAAGCTTCATTATTTTGTTTTATTAGTGACCACTTTACATGGAGATGTTGGTCATTAAGGAATACCGATGGACAGAGTGCCTGTCTCAGAATTCATTTCTGAAGGAGTCTCCAGGGGAGGCAGACACGGGCGCAGGAGGCGTGCGAGGCCTCCGGCACCCACAGCCAGAGTGAGCACTAAGCACGGCCTGACTGCTGGGCAGATGCACACAATCTCACACTGAAGATGTACTTCTCTCAGTTCCTCTTGTCTGATACACCCCACCAGGATATTGACCAAAAGAAAATGAGACATGCTAAAGAACAAGACAACTCGTCTGGAGGGACAAAACAGATGTCAAAACCAGACCCAGATGTGGCAGAGATTCTGGAAATAACAGAGTGTATTTAACACGACCATGAGTTTGTGTTAAGGGCCCTCATAGGAGAAGAAGACAACATGCAAGAACACGTGGGCGAGGTTAGCAGAGACATGGAGACTCTGAGAGAGAAACAGGAGGAAATGCTCTAAATCAAATGCAGGTGATGAAGACCTGTGATGAGCTCATCACCAAAACGGGCTGGGCTGAAGAAGAATCAGAGAGCTTGTTGCTATTAGATTATTTATTTTAATTATTAATTAGTCACGTATTTAAATCCCATAAAATATTATCATTGTTTTATAGAATTAATAGTCATTTAGTTTAGCCCATGATTACCCACCTCCATAGACTTCATTTCTTCCTATACCAATGTGTTTCCCTCTGCGGTCACTTTCCTCCTGCTGGAAGAACATCATTTTGTGTTTCTTTTAATCAGTCTGATGGTGATGCTCTCTCACTTTTTGTTGTCTACAACTGGCTTATTTTTCCCTCGTACATACTGGAATTTCCAGCGTGTGACATTCCAGGTTGGTAGCTATTTCTCTCAGCACTTGGAAATGTCCTTCCATGGTAGGTGACTTCCATTTTTACAGCGGGGAAATCAGCCCCTGTTTTGTCATTGCTCCTTAAATACTGCGTCTCTTTCCACTCTGCCAAAGCATCTTGTTTTCCCTCGTTTTCAGTCTTGTACTACAAGGCATGTACGATTAGCTTCCTTTATGTATGCCCTTCAGGTTTTATTGCACATCTTGAATCTTGGCCTTGATAGTTTATATTGTTTTTTTGGGAAAAATTGCTGCCTTTTCTTCAAACACGCTCTTGCCCTTTCTCCCTCCTCTCTCTCGGACTCCAAAAACAAGTATGCTCGGTTCTTTCATGATCATATTATCTTACGATCCATTTCATGTTTCACACTCTTTTTTATCTCTGTGTTGAGACTGGATGTTTTCTTCTGATTTAACTTCCAATTCACTCTCTTCAGAGTCATCATAAATTCCATTAAACTTATCTATTAAATTCTTTTTTTAAACCCTTTGCCCTCCCCCTCCCCCTTCGCCTCTCGTAACCACAAATCTATTCTCTGTGTCTATGTGTTTAAATTCTTAGTTTTAAGGACTTTTTCAATTCCAGAATTTCCAAATTTTATTCTCTCAGAGTTTTCAGTTGAAATTCTCCATCATGTCAATTAATTTCTTGAACATATTTGTCATTTATTTCTAAATCTGTCTGATAACCTATGTTTGATTTCAATTGTGATTGAATTTGTTGGTTTTAGGCAGTTAGTGTTGTCTCCTGGGTGCCTGGAAACACGTGAGTGACTCACATACAATGGAAATAAACTACTTTAGAGACAACTTGGGCCTCGAGATGCCCTTCTCTCTCCCCAAGGAGGAGCTCATCTTGGTTCTGGCTGGCGGCTGGTCAGCGGCAGACTGGGGGCTGAAGTGGCTCCAGGAGCCCCTGCGTCTTTATCTGAGGACTGGTCTCCGTCCTGCTCCCCTGGCTTCAGGGCACCCAGGGCCTCTTCTCATTACTGGGTCCTGAACTCGATTATTTTTCCCTCAGTTCTTTAAGATTTAAATATTATTTTCTGAACTTCTCAGCCTCTCCAACGACTCTCCCCGCGGCTTCTCCATCTCAGCTGCTGCTTGTCTGTCGGCAATTCCTTGAAGGGAAGAGAGGCACGAACGTCGGGCTTGTATCTCTGCTTTCCCCTCTTTCTGGGGATCTTCTCCTCTCGAGTCCTCACTGCCTTCTTAGGTCTCTGATATCTTTAAATTGTTTCTTTTCTGTGTGGTATTTTATACAGTTTTCAGTGGAAGGATTTGTCTCAATAGCACCATCAGAGAAGTGGATGTCCTTCTCCCCCTAATATTCCAGATACACCTGTGTTGGGAAAGCTCCTGGTAACGTTTATTTACGTGAGGGAGCCCAGCAGAAGAAAAGTCTTCGCATGCACTTAGAGTTACGTTCTCCAACGCCTTCTTCGACTCACAGGGACATGTCGGCAGACGATGGCGCACGGCAGAGCGTCCTCCCTCTGCTCACCTGCTTTCTCCTGCTCAACTGTTTCTCTGTTTTACAGGTGTCATAATGTAGGTATGCTTCTCTCAGCTTTCAGCATTTATTATTTCTCCTAAATTGCTTTGCAAAAACAAGTAAAAGAAAATCACATCTGCTATACCATCTTCTTTTATCTCCTCTGTCCTAGTCCCCAGTTTCCTCTCAGGTATAACCAACATTAATATTTATCAGACTGATCAAGCAGGACTATGATGAAGACATTGGTATATGAACCTAAGTAATAAACCAGGCATTGTTTCCCTCGACGTTCCCATGGACAAGAGAGAGCAAGTGGCTGGAGGGACCATAACGGGGGATTTGTCATTTGTTGTAAAACTGTGTCCAGGTGTCCTTGATTGACACGACTTGATAATCAGCTTTGAAGCTGGCTTGAAATGGAGAGGAAGCAGTGTCAGGGTTAAATAATTCCTCAAACCATAGGCTGAATCAAATATTTAGCAGGAGTAAAAGTTTTTAGTTTGTTTCACACTTACTGTGAATGGGAAAAGTGTGTCTTAACAGTGTTTGTAAAGAAAGCTGTAGAGAATTGGTTGACCGTACCCACACTATGTGATGACACATCTTTTCCGCGGACACAGCCGCTGCAGTCATTGTGTTCATTCAGGCTTTACAGGCAGGGCAGGGGAGGGGAGGGTCAACAGTGACTCAGCGCTGCCCCTGCGATCCTGTGGTGCCTGGTCTATTTGGAGGAAAGACATAAAAAGCATTTTAAAGCATATAAAGTAGAAAAATAGTTTTGGCCTAAGGGACAAAAGTGAAAACTCATGAGAAAAAAACGGAAAAAATTCTTTCACTTGCCAAAGAATTAAATGTGGCCTGGAGGGTGAGTGACCTCTTCACTGCTGAACGTGCTCCTGAGCTTTGATAGGGACACTTTGGAGATAATTCACGGATGTGGCAGATTTCTTTGACACGCCCTATTCTGTGATACACAACTGTGCATGTTTGTCTTGCTTCTGCCTCTCTCTGCTCTCTCTTTCTCCATCTTTTTCTTTCTACTTTTCTTCCCTCTAATCCATATTACTCTTTTCTTCCTGTAATGAATGTGATTTTTGAAAGAACATACTTTTCAATCCTTGGTTAAATAAATTCCTCAGACTGAAAAAAAATGTGGGAAAAAGAAGTTTCAGAGCCAATGTTGCATACATACAATTCTCCTTTAAAATGTAAGATTCTATACCTACTTAAATTTAGACAAAATATTAAAATTTGAAGTTGGTATGAGTGTATCGATAATTATTCAAAAGTCTTGATTTCTGGCATGATATTCTATTTTTATTTTCATTTAGAAAACATATTATGATTAAATTTGTATACATAATGTAAGATACTAACATTTTTGCTGAGTTTTGAGAACATTAGCCAGGGAACATCAGCTATTTAAAATCATCTTTTAATAAGCTTTATCCCAGTCAATAATTCCCGGATCAAATGAACTCTTACAAATATGAGAAATAGGTGTAGTTGCCACAGTGTAATAAATGAGAAAAAGATCATCACTGCCATTGATTTGAGTCAACTGGCCATTTTCCACAGAGTTTATAACGTGTATAAGCTGTAAGACCACTGGTACGTTTCCTTAATGTGAATGTTTCATCTGTGAGTTATCATAGCTACAACTAGGGACTCCTCCTGGTTGCTTTGGGAATTCCACTTGAGATGAAGATCGGTGTTTCCCTTCTTCCAGTATGACCCAGGTGACCAGTAATACATAATTACGGTGTTTCTCATGGCTATTTCCAAAGAACCAGTCATTTTCCAAGCGGTGCCGAGCAAGGTGAATCTCACCAGCTGAACACAGGTGCCAGAGATGTGGACAACCAACATTCATCCCGTTTACAGCTGAAGTCGTAGGAGCACATGCCTCCCAACCAGAAAATCAAGACCTTTGGAGGCATCTCCTGTCCTTGCCCGGAGAGCATCCTGCCCCCACCTTCCTGTACTACTCTCCCCTTTTCAGAGTTTGTGAAGGACACAGTAATAGCCCCTTTCTTGTCTTCAGCCCCCTCAGGAGGATCAGCTGCGCCCACACCCGCCGTCACTCCGCCATCACAGACCGCGGGGATGAAAGCCTGTCTGCACATCATGTTGCTGTTCCCCGGCTCCACTGTCTCACCCCACCCACCTCTACCCACCAGGTCACCTGGAGAAGTGAGTTTGCGCAGCTTCCAAGACGAGAAGGGGACACAATGTTCCCACTGGGCAGGAGGCCAGCTCACGGGGCTGAGAGGCACGAACTGTTGATGGGTGTCCAACCCCTCAGACACCCAGAGTCCCCATATTTCCTCTGATGGTGGGACAAAGTGGCAAGTGAAAAAGGATCTTTATAAAAATGAGGTGAACACTTTTTTGTGATAAATGTCCAAAGGAAAAAAATGGGAACTATATTAGAAAATTGGTCCTTGCAAGAGGGAAGATCTGATTCTAAGAACCTGTCAAAATTCTAAATTAACTTTCTTTTTTATGCCAGAGAGAATTTAAAATAGATACATAAACCTCAGTCCCATTTATACTCCTCAGTGAAAAGCAAGTATATAAATGAAATAAAATAAGAAATACTACTATTGCATAAATAATTTGAATTCCATTATGAACTAAGACATAATAGACTTAGACATAATAGATTATGGAGGAAAAAGAAGCTTGGATCCTCCCTTAAAATAAATGGTGGTGTTGTCGGGAGCACACTCTCTTGAGAAATGGAAGAATGTCAGAGCCCTCGGGCAGGAAGTGGAAGGCTGTGATTTCAGTCTGTCATTGCAGTTAAAGCTTCCATAAAACAGTGTAATGCATCCTTTTTTATAAATACTCTTCATGGCTGTGTGGAGGAGATATTATTAGGATGGGCTGAACTCTTAAAATGATGAAATTGACTTTAGTGTAAATTTATAAAGGATAAAGGAAATAAAAATATGCTCTTGTAAGTTATATGGGACAGAGTGATTTTGAAATCAAGAGAAAGAGAAATTTTAACCTTCTCATGTCTATGTTGTTCAGTTTTAGATGCTCTCGGTAAAGGTAATTATTAACACACATTTACAGTCAACATCTGGCAAATAAAATATCATATGACAAAAACAAAGTCAAAACATACTCAATGTCAGCCAGCAGAAAAGAATAGACCAAACCAATGACTATTTAACAAAAATATTGCTTAAAACATCAAGCTGTTGTACCCCAATGTGGAGTAGAAGACTTACGGACTGTTACGTTCCATGCAATGGTTTTAGTTTGTTTATTTTCTCAAGTTATCATTTTACTTTGTACATTTTTAACAGCTGTCACTTTGGCAATCTCCAGGTAAGATAACACATCTCTAAGCCCAGCACAGAACAAAGTTGGAAGAGCCATCTTTTCTATGAGCGAAGGAGCTGGCCTTTCTCTTTCAATGCCGTCCTTGACCAATGAAACATGAACAGATTGCTGAGCTGAAGAAAAAGTGACAAGTTTTGTGTCTTTTTAAGATACTTTCCACAGCCAGGACTTAGTGGGCAAGTTAAATTTCAACAAAGAAGGGTCATTTATGATAAAGAAAAGACAGGGACCCTTAGATACTTAACTCCAGGTGTTTTTTTGGAATAAAGTCAGTGTTCTTAATGCATACAACTTATTTATCCACATTTCTTATTTCCAAACCCTTTCCTATTTATTGACAAAGTTGTCTGCTGATATGGTTAAAAATACATTACTCTGTAACTACTTTTTTCTTGTGGATAGCACAGAAGATTCCACCTAAACAGCTGTGCTCACAGGAGATTTGGACATGAATTTTCACGATCATCATGTGGTCAGATAGAGATTTGGAAAATCAAGTGGAAAATTAGTGAAAATGAGGCTTAAGGCAGATTTATGTTGATGACCTTAAAGGACAAGTCCTGAGGGTGAGGATGTCTGTGCTCCGTGTAAATGTGCATCAAAAGGTGCCCTCCACAGACCTCGTATTGAGAGGACGACATAACCCGTTCTTTGAATCTTCATTGGCATTTTCACTCCAGCCAGTGCTGGTGACCATGACAATGGAGGAGGCTGTGCCTCTGCTATCTGCCTCTCGCACCTGCTACTCGCTCATCCTGCAGGCCGCAGACGACAGGGCTGCACCCGGGATGCTGCACCACAGGCCAGGCGTATGGCTCCTTCATATTTGTCATCACTGAAATGGCCATAAACAGAAGGCTCGCTGCTCACCAGGCTTCTTCCAGTGATACCAACCGTGGACGTCTTGACTTTATCCGTCATCGTAATTTCACGTAAAACATGGCTTCTGACAAAATAATTCATTTACAGCAAAAAAGTAAAGCAATGTTGGATTCACTGATGTGATCATGTACCCTATTACAGTGATTGTATAATTTATCATCCCAAACAGGACAGTTTGAACACAAAAGGGTTGCTATTAATAACTGTTTATGAGGAATGTGTAAACGAGGATTTTCCAAGGCTACCCAGGAGAGCAGGGCTGGTGTTCCAGGATGGTGGAATGCCAACTGATAAAAATGTGGGATCCTGCAGTAGCACCAAATGGGAGAAGATATCTTAGGAGATCGGATTGTTGTCCTACAGCTGCTCTACGCCCTTGACCACGGTGATATTTCTTCCAGACACAAAAATATGTGGGCCCGCGATGAAATGATCACAGTGGAAGGAGGCAGATCCTTCATTATTGTACTTAGTCCACAGAATTGCCTCCTCTGGGCTTCAGGTGCAAAGACACCTCCCCTAGAGTTACGTTGGGGCCAACGGACAAGGTTCTGGACCCTGGAATGTAGGCAGAAGTGATGTAAGCCAGTTCCAGGCCAGGTCCTGAGAACACCTGCTCAATCTTCCAGCCCTCTTCCTGCCACTGAGGCCCCGGGAAACACGTGTCCATCGGTGTGAGTTGGAGAAGGCTCGCTAGGCCCCGCTTGGACTTTGATATGAGCTAGAGAATGTGCGAGGCCCTGAGATCCCAGGCTTTTCCGATGCCCACAGCTAGTATTAGTTACCCTCGTGGTGGC
This sequence comes from Tapirus indicus, assembly GCA_031878705.1. Taxonomy (NCBI): domain Eukaryota; kingdom Metazoa; phylum Chordata; class Mammalia; order Perissodactyla; family Tapiridae; genus Tapirus; species Tapirus indicus. The sequence goes on along the minus strand of CM062923.1, from coordinate 620,779 downwards.
TGTGTTATGGCACAGGGCCAACAAAACAAGAGGGGTCACTACCTTGGCTGGAGCGCCGGAGCCTATTGACCATGAGAAAGCAGAGTTCCTGCCACACAGAGAGACGAGCAGAGCTGCCGCCGAGGACCCTTTGGACAGTCCCAGCACTGCCGTGTCCAGGGGTAAAAGTCAACAGAAGATAGCACAAACCCCACAAAGGATGAAGACCCTTCATCAGCTGAGGTGCTGTCCGGGGGCCGAGGAGCATGGCCTGGGCAGTGGCTGGAGGAAGCTGTCTATTCCAACTATGGCTGAGTGATCAGTCCTAGATGAGGACAGGAGCTGACCATATCCTCTTCCCACACGTGTAAGCATGTACGAGCTTTGCTAAGCACGTCCCACTTTGTCTCCTCTCTGCTCTCCCACACTCTGTTTTATAAAGTGCACTGGAGATGATTAGCAACATAATCGATTCCACGGGGTGGGAGACGTCAGGCAGGTGTGGCCAAGGGAGAGTAGGCCTGGACGTCACTCAGAAAGAGGGGCAGAGAGAGGATTTGCTTCTGTAAGCAAATACTTGCTAGAAGCAGAGTTGATGAATTCAGTAAAATTGGAGCAAAGTTTGTTACCATTCTTGTTGTTTGATGTTCAAGCACAGAAAGAAAGGTATGCGTGGGCCCTGCATATTCGGAGAGATGAAACGTGGGGACCAGAGTCCCAGGAGTGGTTAGACACTACAACCAGAGGCTCTGATGTTAAGTCTTGAGTTGGAAGTGAAGGAGATGGAGAACGAGGGCAGGAAGCTGCCTTTCATTGCTGTGGAAACAATGAAAAAGCAGGGTGGTTCCAAGGTGGCCTCACTCCTGGTCCGGTTTCTCCTGTGGCTGAGCCCGTGGTGCGGGCCCCTGGCCATCGTACCCCAGCCCTGGCAAAGATTTTGAAAGTCACCTCAGACCAGACAGTGAGTCCCTTTCCATCTAAACTAGTGAGAGCCCTGTCTGTGCTCTGCGCCTGAACCCTCATCCACAGCACAGAAGACCAGCAGGCTTCATTGTCAGCGCTGTAGAACTGCACGACTTTAAACTATGTGAATGTATGGTTTTGATAAAATTAAAGCTTTTCTCAAAAAAACGTGAGCTTCTCGTGTTACAATTACTTTTGTCCAAAGAATTAGTCTGCATTGGACATTTACAGCCAATCTAGACACAGTATTTTAGACATCTATATCAACTGGAGTTATAAATTATGTGAGAGAAATACAGTACATAAAAAGTTAAAAAGCCAATTTCAAATCTTTAAAATCAAAATATAGAAACTTCCAAAAATATACACGGATACAAGATGAAATGACAGATCTGAAATGCATTGTTTAGAGTTTATTAGTCATGAACTCTAAGAAGAGTTTAACAAACAAAAAATACTGAATTGAATCAGTGAGATTGTAAACGAGAACCTGAATTTTCATTTGATTTTGATGATGATCAAGTACAGTTTATCCACTTTAGACCAACAGTTTTTAGTCATGTTTTCAAATTGTGAAAAAATTACAGAACTGGAGGCGACGGCTTTCTGTGCACGACTGCCTTGGTGTGGCGGAGATGTGAGATTTCCTTAATCCAAAGTTCAGTGGAGCAGCCAGCCCTGTGGCCTCGTGCTTAAGTTTGGTGCACTCTGCTCTAGTGGCCCGGTTCATGGGCCGGATCCCAGGTGTGGACCTTCACCACCTGCCAGCGGCCATGCTGTGGTGACGGCTCACATACAAAATAGAGGAAGATTGCCAACGATGTTAGCTCAGGGCGACACTTCCTCAGCATAAATAAATAAATAAGTTCAGTGGAAAATGATACATTTTCAATAAGGAACACCAGCTTTTTTCTTAGAAGTTCAGAAGGTAACTCATTTCTTCTCTGAGGAACACCGACCCCTCACCTTTCCCAGCACAAGCCTTGATCTGGCCAGTTTGTGCCTCCCAAGCGGACTCCTCCAGCTCCTTCCTGAACCTGTCAATGGAGGGGCTTTGCCTGTTTTGTTTTATTTTTACAAATATGTTGAAATCTGGTCCCACCAACAGATGATTTTAAGTTCACTATTTCCCATTTTCATGTGAATATCCATACCCAGGGTCTGTGATTCTCACTGTATGCATTTTGGTGAGTGAGGGTTAGGGCCCTTGTCTTCCTTAAAATGCAAACCCCAGAGGCAGGTGTAATCTTCTCTAAGTCAGTCCACTCTAAGGAAAGGGGAAGTCAGAACTTCCTTGTAACAGAGTTGACAGGGCCTGTGAGTAGTAGCTTAGGAAGCGGCATGACATAAATTCATATTTAGACAGTCTTCAAAAATAGTCATAGAGGGACTGGCCCCGTGGCCCAGTGGTTAAAGTTCTGCTCTCCCAGCTTCCACAGCCCAGGTTCGTGGGCTCGGATCCCGTGTGCAGACCTACTCCACTCAGCAAGCCATGCTGTGGCGGCATCCCACATACAAAAATAGAGGAAGATTGCCAACGATGTTAGCTCAGGGACAATCTTCCTCACACACACACAAAAAATACTCATAGAGCTTTGTTGGATACTAGTTTACAGCATACAAAGCATTTTCAGATTATTTGCTTTCATCTAAACCTTAAAGTCATCCTGTAAATCAACTGAAGAGATTATTATCCCCAATTTACAGATAAGAAAATGGAGAAATAGATGCTAGTTTATTTACCACAAACGTCACTGCTGGTCATCCCAGCGTGCAGACACATATCTGTAGAGTCCAAAGCTGAGTCTTGCAGTTATGCCACGGATGCCACACGACCAGTAGGAGCACAGCAGACCCAGGGAAGAGCCCACAAGCGTCCAAAAGGGGGCTGATGACCAGGAGCCGGGCTCCCACCCCAAAGGAGAGGCAGATACGCCTGGAGGTCTAAGCACAGCAGGCGACCAAAACAACACAGGCCGTGAGGACAGAGCTTCAGGAGGGGTGGGTGGGGGCTCACAGTGGAGCAGTGCTCATGCGTGGGACGTGACCCCAGGTCTACATGCCATGAGAAGGTGCCCCATCCGTGTCCTGAAATGCACTCTGGGTAACAGGGGTAGGGTGTGTTTAGAAGGGGTGGGGGTCCCAAAGCAAGCTGGCCTTGTGAGGAGCCCAGGTCTGAACCTCTGACATCTCTTCCTTAGACAGGAAGGCGGCCTGTGTTGTGAGCAGCCCAGAGCTAGGAGGCAACAAACCAGAGTGTTCACCTCACTTGCTGAGACGGGTTGACTGTCTGTGGTTGTCGGAGCTCCGTGAGGAGAAGACTCTGGTTTAATGGTAGGAGCCCACTCCTCAATACCCTTGTCTGCCGTGAGTGGAGAGGCGGGACGCAGGTGCTGTATCCCGTAGGAGCCAAGTGGGAAGTGGGAAGTGGTTACACTGGGGAAAAGCAGAGAGCCCGATCAGCTGACCCACACCCACTGCAGTAATGGGTTGTGGTTCTACGCCCCTTAAATGTGAGTGGTTTCACAGGCAAGCTTTACAGCAACGACTGACTAATACACCTGGCCAATGTGACCTCGACTGTGGCATCAAAATGAACTTCCTGGATCCCACATCTGATCCTGACAGCCTCCTGCTTCAAGTCCCTGATGGTGTCCTTGCATCTACAGGATGGAGCCTGAACTCCTGAACGTGGCACTTAGACCCTCTGTGGTCTGGCTCTGCCCACGTTTCCTCCCAAATCTACCATTTCTCCACCCACATGGTACATTTCATCCATAACTGACCCCAGCCATTCCCTACACTGCAAGTTCCTTCTTGGTTTAGACAAAGTTTAAATAATAATAAGAGCAGGCTGATAATTTAATGTGTGAGTGGAAAGATTATGGCAGAACAGGGCTCTGTTAGTAATGTCTTAGGAGATGACTGAGCCAGGACACATGCTGCAGCCCCCCAAGGAGCGATGTGGTGGAGACAGAGGCAGACTCACTTCTTCCACGGAGTCTCCACAGACTTCAGTCGTAGCAGCACAGGAAACGAGCAGAGTCCCCCAGGAACTGTGATGCCCAGAGGCACTCTCTCATCCAAGGAGAGAAGGACCCCAATCCATTGTAACTATATGGACACGAGGCAAATCTCTGCTTTATGCACAGGGAGTAAACACAGGCCTTTTTTTCTTACGAAAAGGACTTGATTGACAAGAGGACAGAAAAGGAGAAATGGATGGTGCCATGATCAGACAGTGGGCTGAGCTGGGAACAGGGAGTTATTTAATCCTTTGAAAGCTCAGCTTTGGAACTTAGTTGAATAGCTACACGAGGAAGTCACCCCCATCAGCACAGCAGCTGAACAAAGTCTGTGAACAGACTGGAAAAGAAACCTGCCGGCGATTTCCAGAGCTTCGTGGATCTACTGAGGCCCACTGGTGGAAGTCAGCTTCAGAAACCTTTTGTCAAAAAGAAAAAGATGTATCCAATTGGCCTTTTAATTAAATGGCCTATCCATTCTGTCTAAGTATGCTATTCTTTTTTCCTGCTTCTATATAATTAAATTCACCCGCTGTCAAAGGAAAAAATGTGTCCTCACCTCATCATTAATATATCAGTTCACCCAGGTCAGAATTAACAATCCATAGACATATCACACAGGGTGTGTTGGGGGGACTTACAATTAAAAACTATTATTTCTGTTTGCTGTAAATTTGTATCCTAGATTAGATAATGCATCCATCTTCCTTAAGATTTCCTTAAGGATATTCCTTAAGATTTACTGAAATTCAGCAACTGTAATCACAAAATTTATGATAACAAAAATATCACATTTCTTGGTAATTATGTGATTCTAAAGCAATAATTGAAGAAAAGTTAAAATGATCACGCATGAACACGGGGATCTGAAAAGATGCTAACGACCACGTGCCCTGCCCCCGCCCCGTGCCCCCACGTCGGTGCTGGTTTCACAAGGACTGTCCTGAAGAGGGGCCACCAGCCCCTGCTTGCTGCTCAGCACTGCCCTCCCTCTTTGCCTCCTTTGCAAAGCTGCTGGAAGTTTCCATGAGTAGAAGCTGGAGGAGAGGGTAATGGAGGGAAACCAGAGGGGCCTCACAAGGACTCTGGGCACCCCAACAGACCCCGACACGAATGCCAGGGGTCACCGTGCAGACGGCCGGCCAAGGGACAGACACAACAACCAGATTGTTTCACGGAAGTTGGAATAGCTTCTTTCCAAGATGTGGACACACTGAGGTCAACCTTTCATCGATGACGTCTCTTTTTCTTTCTTGGGTTAAACTCTCTTATTAACCTAACAGAGCTCTTTAATTTTATTCCTTCCTTCCTTTTGAGAATGGCATTTGGGACTTGCTCCAAAAATGAGAAAAATTATTCAGTTGGATGAATGTTTGAAGGCTCTCAGAGGAGTAGAAAATCTCATTGGGGAGAATTTCATAATTGTGCAAAAGGAAGGGGTATGCTTCATCTTATATCAACTTAGATTAATTTGAAAGCCACAGATCAAGCTCTGCATGATAAATGTTAAAGAAATCTTGTTTCCTTTTCTTCTTCTTCCTACCGTCACTTACTAAGTAAAACTCTGGGGGCACTCCCTGTCCAGGGAGGCAGCGTGGAATTACAGTCTTCACTTTCCACGGGCTCTCTAATTCACACCTGCATGACCTGTGACAAGGCCCCACGTCCTGACTGTGGGTTGACCAGTAAAGAATGACAGTTACTCTAGAAAAAGACATCTGAGCATCATAAATGCAGCTTGTTTGCTAAGTGCTTCCCATATTAAATTTGAAACAGCTCGTATGAGGGAGAACACGGAATCAGCACGTGTGCATGTGCGTGGGGTAGATGTCGCAGATGCTGAGAAACGGGATGTGCACTGCACTTGTCCGGGCTCCAGCACCGCCTGGTAGAGACACCTCACGAGATGCCACAGATGAAAGCAAAGAAACCAGACGCTTGCTTTAGGAAAACAAAATCACAAGAGCTATAGGTAAATATTGAGTAGTGCTCCATGAAGGTTATGCTCTAAGTGTATGTATATTCCTTAATTGATTATGTCCATTAGTCCTGCGTGGGAAAACACACACTTGAGAAATAAAACGAAATGAAAATGTGCATGTTGTCCATTGACACAACGTGGTACATCGGCGTTTCCACAAGGAAGGCTTTAAACAGACTCCCTGCCCACTGTGTGGGATGGAGCAATTTGTTTGTAAACTGAGTGACTGAACTGATTTATAGGCCCATAAAGCTGCAAAATTGTCTAAATGTTTTATTGTTTTTTTAAATAACACATGGTAATAATGGCTCTATTTTGTGAGAAGCAAAACTGAAAAATACAATTTAGATGTTCAGGATATTATGAACAGATTATGAATAAAACCTTTTTATGTCTATTTTTTCTACACCTTCTAAGTTTCTGCAGGAATATTCTCCTTAAAGTGGTCGCTGTCATAATCATCCTTTATTTAACTCACTGAATTGGTTGGTCCCTTCCAAATCCTCTATTTTATGTTTCTGTGGCCCACAGACTTCTGAATGCTCAGTCTGCCTGTGCATGTTCCCAGCAGTGCACTTATATTTTTAGGAAAAGTGAGCAGCATTTATTCCCAACTCAATTCATTCAGTTTTGTTTGTTATTATAATAATATTATTTAATTGAATTAGATATGAATATGCATAAAGTATGAGCAAGAACTAAATTGAATGCTTTGGAGAGACTTGTAAATAGAGGGGTCCATTGGGACTGATGGAAAAGCAAAAACAAATAAATAAATATACAACTTAGAAATACCCAACACTTAGATAGTTTTACAAAGTCCTTAAAATCATACTCACTTTAAATTGGAAATCTTCAAGGGTAAGATTTAAGCAAATAGTCTGGAACCCATAGCAAAGAAAGGGTCCCGTGCCTTTGTTTAAATGTTGGCCAATCAATAACCGTTTGTGTGGGTTGTATTTTTTGTGTGTGTGTGTGTGAGGAAGACCAGCCCTGAGCTAACATCCGTTGCCAATCCTCCTCTTTTTGCTGAGGAAGACTGGCCCTGGGCTAACACCCGTGCCCATCTTCCTCTACTTTGTATGGGACGCTGCCACGGCGTGGCTGACAAGCAGCGCGTCGGCGGGCGCCCAGGATCCAAACCAGTGAACTCCGGGCTGCCAAGCGCGAACTAAACCGCTGCGCCACGGGGCCGGCCCCTGTGGGTTGTATTTTTTAATTGTTCAAGGTGTTGAAGGGGAGGGAGAGTACCCTCTGCCCACTCTGGGTCCTTTCTGGCTGGGCTACAAATTAAATTGACATGAGACCAAATAGCAGGAGAAAATCAAACAAAGCTTCATAACATGTATACATGGGAGAGACCAGGGAAACTGAGTTTCTCCACAAAATGGCGGAGGTTCTCCTCTTAAATAGAAAGACAGTGGAGGATGTCGGGGGTGTGGGAGTCAGCCATGGGGGAGTCGAGAAAAGCACAGTAAACAAGAGTATGCAGATTTAAGTCCTTGCCTTCTGCACTGATAAGAGTTTCTAGAGAGAAGGTCATCCCCCCTTCTTCCTGGTACAGAGAGGGAGATACCTTTACAAATGGAGATTTCCCTTACAAATGTAAATCTATGTTTTGAAGGGTGACCAGAACTAAGAATGGCTTAGCAAGGACCCTCCCCATACCAGGAGATGTCTATGGTGACGGCCTGTTCTGGGGGCAGGCCTCCCATCCCAAGCTCTTTTGATCAGTTAGTGGGGCTGGGGGGTCAAAGTTTCTTTCAGAGTCTTTTGTTTTTGCACAAAATCAAGATAGATAGATAGATTTTGAGGTGGCCAACTGTGATCTCCCACAGTGTTAAGGTATCATTTTTATAATTCTTTCCTGTACCTGACTTTTTAAATCAATCGAGCTCTAGTCCCAAACACTCTTTTGTATTTTGGAGAGCAGGGAGCACCAGTGGGAAGGATTGGTTTTGATCACTCGTCTGTAGAACAAGAAAGGAACACATTGGATTATTACTTCTCTTCTGGTCTCTGACTGGGGATTCCATCAATCGGGGTGACTCCACCAACCGTCTTCACGTTGAAGAATGTCAGAGCAAATATCTAGTCCTGACTGCTCTGTATGTTTGTTCCAGTCTTTGGCACAGTTACACATGAATTTCATGTAAGCAGCTCAAATTCAACATGTGCAAAAGCAAAATCATTATCCTTGGCCCCACACTGGTTCTTGAGATAGTCACCTCTGGCTTAAATGTTTTCAGCATCCTATAAACCTCTCAGTCCATATTCTTATGTATCCCTGTTTTTCTCTCCTCCTTTTTTCTCCATCCAGTCGGTGGCCAAGTTAATTCTATTCTTCTTTTACAATATCTCTTCAACATATTAGGTTCTTACAGGTACACTGAGAATACAAAAGCCCCAACCATTCACAGCTTAAGTAAGCATTAAACCATGAATATATATGAAATGTTTGGTCTACTGCCTAGCACAAAGTCAGCACTCAATAAAAGTTCACTGCTATTATTAATGTTAAAACAATCCCCAAACTTGAGAAAGAAGCAATTGCTCCCTCTTAAATGGATCTTAGGAGATACAACAAACAAATCCCAAATTACATGATGACTCAAACATCACGTCCTTTCTCCCCATGTGAGGTCCAAAGGCGGTTCATGCTGCCCAGCTGTTTGCTTCCACCTGTGGCTTGTCCACCATCCACACATGGCCTCCAAGGTGGCCACTGATAAATAAATGGCAAGCAGTAGTGTGTATTGGAGTATATGAGGAAGCCATTTGATGTAAAACTAATTTGGCCTGAACTTGTTTTTCCAAAAGGGCCTGACCTGGCCATTGAGCATGCATTGTACATCTGCTTTAAGTATTTGCTATGTCCCAAAGACAAGAACAATGCCCTTAAAGATAACTTAAAGTAACTTCCCCCACATCAGCATTTCCTTAAGCATAAGCATCTCTTCCTAGGCTAGGGATTGATTGCTGACCTGCTGTGACCACCCAGCTCCAGACCACAGACCTGCTACCTGCTGTGTTCATCAATTGCTGTGTGAAATCCTGTGCCAGCAAAGCAATCTCGTGACTATTATAAAAGGGACATTCCAATCATATGTGATACATGCTCTTTGATGGTATATAACCAGTCTGTCAATCCCCACTTCTTTGGAGTGCTCCATTCTTTTGTGAAATGACTCTCCCCGGCTATATTGTCCTCAGATCTGGCTCATTATAAACTCACCCCAGTTTTGATTTATAGATTGGTTATGGATTATTTTCATCAACACCACGCTCATGTGAAGCAAGCTGGTGGGAGAGGAAAGAGCATGGGGGCTCAATAGGGGAGATTTTCATGAGCTGGGTCTGGAAGTGGTGTGCACTTCTACTCACATCACACCAGCTAGAACACCATTGTTTGGCTGCATCAAGGTGGAAATAGAGATGAGCTTTGTGCCTGGAAGGAAGAGAAAAGGAGTTTGGTAAAAACCTAAACCACGTCTGCCTCCTGCCACTGGTCCTAAGTGTTTCCCTCCTTTCCAAGGAGTAATTATACATCCTGTATTCTCTACAAGACTGGAAACAAGTTAAAACAGAATGCACATCTTGTCCATCTCTGGCTCCTTCACAGAAAGAGAAACCTGAACCTGGCAAGTTAAAAAGCTGAGAAAGCAAAGATGAACACCATTAACATCTTCAATAAAAGATCTATTTATTAGGTAACTTCAATCTCCAGCTTCAGAATAGATAGCTGGTTTGTTTAATAAATGTAGGAACATTGACATTAGAAAAAAATTGTTTAAATTACATAGTCACATTGATTGGGTATGAACTGGCTTTAGATTCTCAAACAAAATGTTTCTGACCTTTAAACCTCTTCCAAGATGCAATATTCAATATGCAATGGAATTGAAAGAGAAGATAAACTATAATGTTCTATTTCGAAATAGCACCATCCCTAAGATGAAAGAAACAGCACTGTGTCGTTATATGAGTGGCTGATGGATTTCTCTTCATCTCCATCTTCTGCTTCTACCACATGCAGAAAAGAGTTAGAACTAGATAAAATGTTGGTCTTATGCATTGAAAAGAGGGGTTGACAAAAAGATTCCCTGGGGATAGTTAGGATGAAACAACACAGAAATAGTAACAGCTATTATTTATCAAGCAAATGCCATATACTCGCACAATCAAGGCATTTAAGGCATATCATCACAAATCTTCAAAACAATCTGTCAGAAAGGCTTTACTATCCACATTTACACACGAGTAAACTAAGACTCAGATAATTAAACAATAATAATCCCAAGGCCATGCAGCTAGTAAGGGAAATAATTCATATTCAAATCCAGTTTTCTCTCATCTAAAGTTCATTTTCTTTCTACTATTCCAAATACTTATCAAATTAGAGAAAAAGATCTGAAAATGGAACTGAGTCCTTGGCTCTGTGCTGAATAATCCCTTTGGTTGTTGTCATGGACTAAGTGGTGTCCCCCAAATTCATGTGTTGAGGTCCCAACCCCTAGTGCCTCAGAATGTGACGGTATTTGGAGATACAGCCTTTAATTAAGTTGAAATGAGGCTGTTAGGATGGGCTCTAATCAACATGACTGATGTCCTTATGAGAAGAGGAGATCAGGAAACAGACATGCACAGAGGGACAACCATGTGAGGACACAGCAAGAAGACAGCTGTCTACACACCAAGGAGAGGTCCCATAGGAACCAACCCTGCTGACCTTGACCTCAGACTTCCAGCCTCCAGGACTGTGAGCAATAAATGTCTGTTGTTTAGTACACAGTCTGTGGTATTTGTTATGGTGGCTGAACTGGCTCATATAGTAGTGCAGGGTGTTATTCAGGAAATCACTCGACAACTCTTATGGAAGGATTAAGCCATCCCATGTGAAGAAGACTATTGGAAATCTCTCCAAGTGCAAATGTCACAGGAGACATCAATGTAACTAACCCCCATATGCGAACTGTGATTTTACACCAAGGAGAAGGGTGCAATGGGCAGTGAATCCTGCCTTCTGGGCTCTATCTGTGTGTAAACCTCTGAACACCAACCTGCATGTCAGAGAATCTGTCAAACCTCCAATGACCCCAGAGGCTTATCTGCATATCAAAGGCTCAGAAATAATCACCTGCTGACTCTGCTCACAGTCACAAGCAGCCCTTTGATGCCTGTTCCATCCGTTCCCTGGGGCTTGTCTCTTCCTGTGGCACCAGGACAATAGCAGAGACCTGTCAACGAACAGAGTGAACAATCCTCAGCAGGATGGCTGAGGCTAATTGGGTAAGAATGAGCCAATGACTGCTTGAAGAAGAGGTGGGAATTTCATCTAATTTAACAACTGCATTTAAAATCATGTCTTAGTTATGTAGAGTGTCTTAGAAATAAGTGAGAGGACAAACCCCAGTAATCATTGCCTAAGCGTGGAGAGCCCACAGCCTTCTACCTGTCCTGAGGGGTTGGAGAAGCTCACAGTGGCTGATGTGAAGGCAGCCTGCCCCGGAGGTGACAAGAGCACAGGGGTTTGACCCTGTTAGTTCCCTGGATTAAGTTGTCATAGGAACAAGAGAAGTGAATAGCAGCCACTAAAAGAGTCCAACCCACATCCTGTTAAACACGTTCGTCTTACTCACGGCCTTCCTCCAGCGAGAGCGCCAGAGCTGGAGGCAACAGGAAGCCGAGAATCCTGCTTTTTGTGTCCCTGGTGTAAGCTATTTTCAGCAAGCAGGAAAATTCTTTAAAGTCCTTGATTTGTCCAACCCATCCCCTGACACGTCAGGAAACTAAATCCTGTACATAAACATCCCACATCAGAGCTGACAGCAGTCGCTGCAGGACAGCAGAGCCAGTGCTTAGTCAAAGAGCTCCGTTTCCTAACTGAGTCCTCAACTGGATAGAGGATGTGGAAATGACAGCATTTCTGTTCCCATCCCAACAACTCCAGCTTCACCTGGTGGAAGAGATGGAGTCGAACAAAGACCCCAACATATCATTTTAGTAGGCAAATAAGTGGCAGAATTTTTGGAGAAATGAATTTGGAGATTAGAAGGCTATACTTGGGCAAGAGAAGCAGGCATCGAGTTACCAGCTTACTAAACAATTGTCTGCAGAAGTAACTGTCTCCTAACAGAAGGAAGACTCCTAACTAGAAGATGGGGGAAAAGTCCTGTTTGGGAGGAGGCTGGTGAGGAAACGACCCAGGAGAGTTTGTGCCAGGGAAAGCAGGAATCTCTGGACTCAGCCCCTATCATGTCAGTCTGCTTCAGGTTGATAAATAAATGAAAAGCAACAGGATAATTGGAGTATATGAGGAAGACATTTGGTATAAACTAACTTGGCCTGACCCTGTTTTTCCAAAAGGGCCTGATGTGGCCTGTTGAGCATGCATTTTTCTCCTGCTTTAAACATTTACAATGTCCCAGAGACAAGAACAATGCCCTTAAAGATAGGGATGTAGCTTCCTCCCATGTCGGTATTTCTTTAAGGATCAGCATCTCTTTCTGGAAACTAAGGATTAATTACTGACCTGCTGCACTCACCCTGTGACCGCTGACCTGCTGACCACCAACCTGCTGTGCCAGCTAAGCATTTCACGACAGTAGTAAGAGATATTCCTGTCATATGTGAAGTATGCTCTTTGTCCCAAGGTGGTATATAATTACTCTGCACACCCCACTTCTTTGGTGCCCCTCCCTCCTGGGGAAGGAAGGCCCCAGGTTATAGTCCTCAGACCTGGCTCATGATAAACTCACCCTACTTTTGGTTTATAGGTTGATTATGGATCCTTTGTGTCAACAAGATAAAAACTACAAACAATGAACAAAATGTAGAAAGTGACTTCCTGAGGGCATTGAAGAGGGACAAAAAGAACATATTATTGGGGAAAGGGGTAGTGCATGGAAGAAAGAAAGAGCAGAAGGTTTCTTTTATGGTTTTTAGTTTTAGGGTAGGTCTTAAGCCATGCAATGCAGTTGCTAAAACCCCAATAGGAAACCCTCAGTCTTTCTTGCCTGAAGAAATAGAGGACACACCCATTGGAGAGTGATAGATGCATCCAAGGAAGGGGAGATTCAGAGATGGGGACCTCAGATTCAGCATATAAACTCTGCCCAAGTTCCTGGCTGATACCTGAAACTTGAATGCACAGAGAGAACTCCAAGCAGCCCATCTAAGGATACAAAGTTGAACCGATAATTCAGCTGCTGCCCAAGAGACAGTGTTTGCAGTCTGTCACACCAATTTAATGGCCTTATTTTTAAAAATCAATACTTTTTGGAAAAATTGATGGAGCCCACATCTCTACAATGTTCACAATGTCCAGTACATTCCGCTAAATTACCCCAAATCAAAGGATAACCTAGAGAAGACAAGTGAATGACCTGAGATGATTCACAGTTATAATCAGAAGACAGTGATTTTAAGTTAACTGCTGTATTTATGTTCAATGATGAAAATCAGGGATGGCAAACTACAGCCAGGGGACTGAATCCAGTAAGCTCCATTCTCCACAGCCCACCAGCTAAGAATAGTTTTGCCATATTGGGGAATCTAACATCCATTCATCTGCCACCCTAGAAGGAGAGAAGAAAAAGAAGAGGACAGAAAAGAATATTTGAAGAAATAACGTCTCAAAAGTTTCCACATATGGTTAACAACATACATAATTTATAGAATTAAGAAGTTCATTGAATCATAAGCAACATAAATACAAATAAAACTAATCCTAAGCACATGATAGTCAAAACTACTGAAACCAAGATAACAAGAAAATCTTCCAGAGAAAAATAATTCATTACCAGCAGGGGAATGGCGATCAGAAACACAGCTGGTTTCTCATCAGAAGCTATGGTAGTCGGAAGACAGTGGGACATCTTGAAGTCCCAAAAGAAAAACAGACGACATGCAGCAAAAATACCCGTTACAATGAAGACAAAATAAAAGCATTTTCGGATAAAGAAAACGGAGAAAATTCATCACCAACAGATCCATACTGTATGAAATGCTAAAGGAATTTCCTTAACCTGAGAGAAAATGACACTACATAAAAACGTGGATGTTCAGAAAGGAATGAAGAGCTTTGGAAATGGTAAATGCTGGGCAAATATAAAAGATATAAGTTTTTGTATAATACATATGACTGTTTGAATTTTTAAAAATATGCTCTAGAGTATTTTATTTTATTGCGTTTTCTTCCAGTGTTTATGACGTGTGTAGATAAGATTTGGCCTATAATAAAGCTACAGTAATGACGACCATGTGGTACCTGCACAAGGACAGGTCAATGGAACAGAACAGAGAGCTCATAAACAGACCCCTTACACAGCTAGTTGACTTTTGACAAAGGTGCCAAAGCAATCAAACAGGAGAAAGAAAACACTTTTCAATAAACAGTGCTGGAATAATCAGATATCCATAAGAGAAAAAAATAAGCCTTGACCCCTAATTCACACATTTCACAAAAATTAATTTGAGCTGGATCATAGACCTAAGTGTAAAAGCTAAAATATTTAAAGTTTTATATGACAATACGGGATCTTTGTGATATAAGATAGGCAAAGGTTTCTCAGGCCACAGAAAACAATAAACATAAAAGAAAAAAATGATAAATTAAGTTCATAAAAATTGGAAATATTTGGAGCTAACCGTAACGGCCTAGCAGTTAAAGTTTGGCACGCTTTGGCAACCCAGGTTTAGTTCCCAGGTGTGGAACCACACCACTTGTCTATCAGTAGCCATGCTGTGGGAGCAGCTCACATAGAACTAGAAAGACTTACAACTAGAATATACAACTATGTACTGGGGCTTCAGAGAGGAAAATAAAATAAAGAGAGGAAGATTGGCAACAGCTGTTAGCTCAGGGTAAATCTTTCCCAACAACAAAAAATTGGAAATATTTGCTCATTAAAGACTCCATAAGAAAATTAATAGGCAAGCTCCTGATTAGGAGAAAACATTCACAAAACATATATCAACAAATGACTGGTGTCCAAAATATATTTAAAAAAATCTTATAGCCCAATCCTAAAAAGAAAAACAATGAAATTAAAAAATGGGGAAAACATTTAAATAGACACTTTACAGAGAAGATATATAAATTGTCAATAATGATTTGAAAAAGAGACCAGTGTTATCAGTTATCTGGGACATGCAGATGGAAACCATGATGAGATGTCGCTGTAACCAGCAGGACGGCCAAAACTAACAGGAATGATCACACCACATGGTGGGGATTCGCAGAGGGCAGGACCAGAGTGCGTCACCACTGCCGTGTGTGGTGATTCGACACTTAAAGTCGGGCAGTTTCTCGTGAAACTAAACACACACCTGCCCTACCACCTAGTGGTTTCACTCCAGGTGTTTGACAGACGAAGAACTCCGGCTGTGTGTGAACGCTGAGCTGGCACAGCTCTACCGGAAGGTGACCCCAGGAAGGTCGTCGCCCTTGGGCTTTGTCCAGTTCAGGCCAGACCCACCGGCTCTCTTCACCGCTTCCCCTAGCTTTCTCACGGATTCACTGAGGTTTCTTCCTTTCTTTCTTTCCACTGCCATTTCCTTTCTCTTTCTAACACGTGTTTTTGCTTATCATTCTTAAAAACTAGAAAGATAATTAGGTGATAAATGTAAAAATGCAAAAGATGGAGGCCAGCTCGGTGGCATAGCGGTTAAGTTCGTGGGCTCTGCTTCCACGGCCCCGAGTTCACAGGTTTGCATCCCGGGCATGGACTGATTCACCACTTGTCATCCATGCTGTGGCGGCGTCCCATATAAAGTAGAGGAGGATGGGCATAGATGTTAGCTCAGGGCTAATCTTCCTCACACACACACATAAAAAAGAAAAGATGTTTTTTGCCAACCTAATTTAAAAAGTTATTCTATGTTTCAGCAACTGCTTTTCATAAAGATTACAAGCAATATGAATGTAGGATCTAAACCACTCATTAATTTTGTGTTATGCTTAATTAATATGTTGTTTGCTACTTCAGTAACAGACTATTCCTGAACCACTAAAACGTAGATTGTAGAATTAATTTTTCTATAGATATTTCACTAAGAATGTCTCCAGCAGCCCTGTGAGTGACATAATCTAAAATATGGTCTTTCATTCGTTTATCTCCTGTATAGAAGCAACCCCAACTTTTGACCATGCTAAAATCTTGGAAATCATATTTGAGATAAACCTGGGTACTGTATTTTCACCAAGGGATTTATTCTATAATCAGGGGATAAATTCCAGACCAAGAGATTGGAGTCAATTTTTTCACTAATATGGAAAATATGTTACTAAGCAAAGATACCACTGTAATTCCCACCTCCTCATGCCTCTATAAAATTGTTACCCTATGGCGTGATGCTGTGAAAATAAATAAGTAAATAGAAGGAAATTGGACAGTTAAATTGGGCATTTTCAGTGGGATGGAAATTTGAGATGGAAAGTGAAATGACCATTGTGAATCAGCAACGAGCTGCATGTGGACAGAGGAAAGCCCTAGACTCTAGAGCCAGGCGAGGGTCACAGCTCAGGAGCATGCTAAGACAGCATTTCTAGGGTCGGGCATGCCACCCGAGAGGCAGGACGTCTGTGTCTGAGTCTCTACAATCCCTTACCGTAACGCTGCCAAATTATTTAACTTCTGGTCTGTGAACTTCCTTACCTGTAAAATCTGCTATGACGATTGTATCAGTTTAGACTTAAAGTGCTTAGGATCGTTTCCGACCTGTAATAAACACAACCAACAGTTGACTGTCATTCCTAGGGCCACAGCTTCCAGATGGACTGGAAGAAATCAGAGAGGTCATATGGCCCGACTCCTCCCTAAAAGCAGGCGCCCCTGCCGCAGTACCTCTGTCATGGGACCAACCAAACTCTACTTCACGCCTGACACACTTTCCATGACAAGATTCAACATGGGGTTTACTGGATGTTGAAACTGACTTTGCCTCCAATTCCGAGAATCCAGACTAGGAGGAGATTCACAAGAGAAGGCAGGAATTTTGTCCTTTCGTGTCTTCTGAGAGGAGCAGCTGTGTAACCTTGGAGAGGCTGAGCAAGGACAGCAGTAAAGACGACGTCATCGGTGGGGTCTCTGGAAGAGTCAGAGCCTGGAGAAGTGCAGCCCGTGTCCCTCAGAATCGAATCCTCCAGGGCAGGAGATGGACAGCGGGTGAGAGTGCTGCTCCCTGCAGCCTGCCCTGCACCAGAAACGGAAGCAGCGCCTCCCTTCACACCTTGAGTTCTGCCAGGACGGCGCTGACTCCTGGCTGTCGGGCTGCTCCGCTGGCGTGGACGCCAGACCCTCAGGGCAGCCCCGCTTTCACGATTATACGATTACGTCCTTAGCGCAGGGATCACAGGGCCTGGAGCTCAGGCAGTTTGTTCTCTGACGGTAACGCTTCAGATTTATTGACTGTTTAGCTCAATTACCTTATCTGCCTTTAGTCTCAAGACTCTGTTGAACTTGTCTGGTTTGGGATTTTAACTAGCGTTTCACTTACGTCGTTGTCAGGACAAAACACACTGGAAAAATAGGAGACGATTCCCTGGGGCCATTGCAACGGGGGAACCACCATTAACAGGGACATCTCAAAAAGAGGGAGAAACACAGGGTTTTATAGAAGAAGGGAGGCACTGGGCGGGGGGTGGGTTTGTCTATTAAAGTTCAGGTCCAGGGTGGTCCTTGGCTTTTAGGCCCCATTTCCCCGCCTTTTGGGAGCACAAGGTGGGGGATCCCCCAGCCAGGACTGCTTCTGGGAGCCAGTTACTGGGCTCAGGTGGAGTTGAAAGTCTTCAGTGGTGCCCACAGGTAGGGAGGAATTTCTGGTTTTGCTCCAAGTTATTAGAAATCACTTACTCAACTAGGAGCCCCGTCAATTCCCGCTAAGTGAATAAAGAGAGCCCTGGGCACTTGACGCACAATCTTATGCTTACTTCACTGTTCTAAAGGATGATGGAAGCCAATTATTTCAGACTGGACTTAACTTTAAGAGATCATGAAAAAAATGTGGAGCATATTTTAAATAGTTCTTATATACAGTGATTTTAAACCTGTCACTGTTTCACAACAAATAATTTTAATAAAATGTATTACATTTTATTATACAGTATTAAAGCTTGATTGTCGAAAATTAAAATAGAGAAAATTGTTTAAAAAGCCCACATACCTACTGTCAAAGGAGAGTCACTGCCAGTGTCTTTGTGTTAATTACACTGTAGAGGTCTCGTCGGTTTTCATGTCTTTTGACATCATCGCATTCATACTAGATATATATTTTAAATGCCACATCTTTAACATTAAAACAAAAGCATTTTGTAATATATAAAACTCTTTTTAAACATTTTTATTGCCATATTATCTCATTGAAGAGTATGATTTTTAAAACTGGCCATAATATTTAAATATGTCCACTGTGACCACTTAAAAAAATTTCTCAAAACGATGTTATAGTTGTATATTTAAATCACTGACATTTACTGCTGTTACTTCTATTTAGAAAAGTAACCCACGCTTAATGCAGAGAAAAACCACACACGGCTGTGTGGACGTGGGCTTGTTCATGTTCCCACCGGCCCCTGAGGAGGAACGCGTGCTGAAGGACAGGACAGGCCCCCGGAGCCGCCACAGGGCTGTGGTCTCCGTGCGCCCAGTAGTTCCAGGACAAAGTAAATGTTTGCTGAACTGAAACTATTTGTAAAACTGAAAACAAACAAACAGTGTAGCTCCTTGGAAGCCCCTGAAGGACAGACCAGACCAAGGAGATGACGCAGATGTTGCCAGGATGACAGGGAACCCTCGCACAGACCTTCTAAGACCTCCCAGCACCTCCCTATGACTGACCACTCAGTGTCGTCCAGATCATTACTCAAAGTTAGGAAAATAGCCTACTAATGGCTTTAATCCTTTCTGACTTCTGTGATGCAATCAATACCTCCCATCAGCAGGCTGGTACCCAAATCAATCGATCCACAGCCTGGACTGAGGGCCCAGCACGCAGAATTCCGCTGGGAGCCAAGGTGACGAAAGACCTGCCTGTGATGTGTTCCCTTTCCTCAACCAGCTCTGGAGAACAGCAGCGGTCACCAGGGAACGTCACGCCGCTATGCCTGAGTATTCAAATTGCCTGGAATATTCTTAGAAGTTTTTGCAGGCAAGACAATATGCATAAAGATGCAATTATACAACAGAATGCAAGTTAACCGCTGGAAACAAAGTTGCAGTGAGGTATCATTACACTTAAACAAAGCTGGATTATTATTGCAAACACCCACAAAATTTAGAAAATAAACCATCACAAGGGTTTGGAGCAATTATCGAAAGAAAATCATGGTTGCAGAAGCCATTGCCCCACTTTGGCGAGGATCATAGTGACACTGCTCCGCCTCTGAGTGAAGAAGGTCCAGGCTGGCGTCGATCTCAGCGTGGAGAGGCTGGTCCATGGCAGGTGCCCTGAGACACGGCCGCGAAGGTGGACCGACGCCAATTAAGACAAGCTCCCAGAAAGAAGTTAATTATGAGATTATGCAGGGATTATATTTTACAGGAGGAAATCTACCTACACACACTATCTCCTCCCTAAGATAAGAGAGTGTAACCAGGGGCCAGCCCAGTGGCATGGCGGTGGCCCGGGGTTTGCCAGTTCAGATCCTGGGTGCAGACCTCCTCACGGCTCACGAAGCCATGCTGTGGTGGCGTCCCACATAGGAGAGCTACAACTCTACAGCTATGTCCTGGGGCTTTGGGGAGAAAAAAGAAAAAAAGGGAGATTGGCAACAGATGTTAGTTCAGGGTCAATCTCCCTCAAAAAAAAAAAAAGATAGTGGAACTAAAACCTACAGAATTGAGATCTTAGTGAGGTTTCTCTCTCTCTCTCTCTCTCTCTCTCTCTCTCTCTCTCTCTCCCCCCCATCCACTGTATCCAGAAGCTCTTCCTTTCCACCTGCTGTGGCCGAGGCAGCATTTCTTGACCAGGCCCCTCAGTTAGAGTGGAGCTTCCTCTTGTTACACAGCTGTTGTGGGTCGACTGTGCCCCCCAAAGAGACATCGACACATGTTCAAGTCCTGATCCCAGTACCTGTGAATGTGGCCCCGCTGGACACAGGGTCTCTGCAGAGGTGACCCAGTTAGGACGAGGTCACACTGGAGCAGGTGGGCCCTCATCCAGTGACTGGTGCCCCGATACCGAGGCAGACACGGGGAGGAGAACACCACGCGGCGACGGAGGCAGAGACTGGATGATGCAGCTGCAGCCCAAGGAATGCCAGGATGTCTGTCCTCTCCCAGGAGCTGGAAGAGGCGAAAGGATGCCCCCCGGAGCCTTCAGAGGGAGCGCGGCCCTGCCCGCACCCCGATGTCGGACTTGCAGCCTCCAGAACTGAGGGGGAATAAATTCCTGCTGTTTAAGCCCCCCAGTATTGGTGTTCTGTCATGGCAGCTGAGGAACAATACTGCGCCAGCTGAGGAACCTCCCCGGGGACAGCTCTCCCACGTTCCTCTTCAGTCTGGAGGCAACCTCAGTGCATGCAGTCCAGGGCTTCCAGGGTTTCCTCCTCTGCCTCCCTGCATAATGGCCTAGGGGCCACCCATCTGCCGGCAGACCCTCCCCTTTACAGCTGGAGCCACGTTGTGAAGGCAAAGCAAACAGTTTTCTGCATCAGTGCCTCTAAGACCTGTACACAGCGAGCGCGTGCTTGGGCCTCTATGGTCTGAGGGCATCTGCCCCAGTCCCAGCCTCTGTGAAAGCCGCGCTGGAGCCACGCACAGGCTGCAGAGGTCAGGTCTACAGTCTGCCACGGTGGAAACACTGCCTCACAGTCCACAACCCAGACCGAGTCCACAACCTGCCCGATCCGTGGTCCTGCCGAGTCCACAGCCTGGTGGCCCCAGAAGTAACAACTGTGGCACAGATGATGTTAATTCCCTAAATTCCACTAAAACGTTTTCTTAATATGTCCAGGCAACGCACAAAATGTTGTGAGTAATAAGTAAACCTGTCTTCTGTGTCTGAGCTCTGAATTAGTTGAAAAATAAGATGAAGAATATAATACAGAGAGGCCAAAATACCACCTTTCCTGGTGGGTCTAACAACTGCGTGTCCATCAGCCTACTGGGAGTGGCTCCTAGAGGCAGAGGGACCTCCCTGCCCAGCGCAGCAGGGCTGGGCGGAGGGGCCACGGGGCCCAAGAGGAAGAGGGCAGGAAGGGCCTGGGGTGTCCATACCCCTTTCTCCTCCCAACACACAAACTGAACGTTGTCCCCTGGCCATTGGAGGTGAAGGTGTGTACCCAGTAGGGTGACTGCAGTCAGGAGAACACAGCGTTGACTCCCACTGCGTGCCTGGAGAGGACAGGCAGTCGCCACTGTCCCCACGGAGACGGGTGTACACTGTAGGAAGCCTGGGGAAGCTGCCCATGAAGGCAACAGATTGTGAAAACGCCATCGAGTTAAGAATTCAGTGATGGGCTCTCCCTAGAACATTCCCAGTCTAAGAGGAGGCCCGATGGCGCTGGTGGCTTTGAGGAGAGAGAGCCCAGCTGGTTTGGAGAGAGAACTTCCACCAAGGGTTCACCACACCACATGCTGAGCTGAGCATTGGGAGAGCAGGTGGGATGTTCACAGCCCCTGACTACAGGCTTAGATTTCATGGGAGAGAGAGATCCCGGTTATGCAAAGAAGCGTGAAATCTCCATCAGGCTGGAAAGTGAAGGACGGTTATCAAAGAAAAGATCCATTTTTACTGTGGTCAGTTTGTTGAATATCGTCTATTAGTGGGCCAGCTGTTCCACCATTAAACCATCCTTTACCCAGTTTCTTGACTAATATATCAACAGACTCAGAGGAAATCAAACAGCTGTTAGATAATCAAATCTCTTATAGAAATATGTCACGGAAACAATATGTAGACAGTAAATACTATAATTGTGATGAGGTTGTCATTAGAGACTTTGGAATCTATTTCAGAATCACAAAGCACGGTTTGTCAGTATGGACGAGAAAATTTTAATTTACATGTACAGGATTATCGGAAGAAACAAGTCTCAGATCTGAAAAAAATCAGTCACTTATACATTGATTTCTTAGTAGACTGATGTTTCTTCGTACAAGTGGGAGGTTAGTAACCACTGCTGTGTTAATGCACCAGGGCTGGAGGATCACCAGGAAGGCGATGAAGGTCACGGGCCTCACGTTCAGGGTCCTCCATCAGGCAGGTTAACAGTGGACCCAGCACTGGCCTCCAGGATGGAGGTTGTGTCTGTCTTGGGCACTAGTGTGAGGGAAACTCAAAGGCGTACATTTTTCCTGATGCAAATCAGTAGCACTGTTATGGGCTGAGTTATGTCTGCCCCAAATTCATGTATTGAAGCACCTCAGAAGGGGACCTTACTTGGAGATGTGGTCTTTACAGAGTAATCAAGTTAAGATGAGGTCACTGGGGTGGACCCTAATCCAATAAGACCAGTGTCCTTATCGAAAGGGGAAATTTAGACTCAGAGACAAGAGGGAAGAGGATGTGAGGAGACGTGGGAGAAGACAGCCGTCCACCAGCCAAGGAGGGAGGCCTGGACAGATCCTCCCTCAGCCTCAGAAGGAACCAGCTCTGCTGACCCCGTGATCTCGGGGTCCAGCCTCCAGAATGTGGGATAACACGTTTCTGTGTCTGAGCAGCCCACTCTGTGTACTTTGTACGGCAGCCCCGGCAACCGCATGCACCTGCTTTCTAAATTGCCTCCATGAAATTGTACTAAAGCTTCCTCTTAGGAATGCAACAGCACAAAATTAGAAGAGCTCGCTCGTAGTAGAGAGGGACGTCCTCCAACTCCTGTCCTCGTGGCCAGATGCACTGACGCTGATAATTGTACCTAAATTTCAAATAAGGAAAACAACCCAGGAAACCCGAGCTATTTCAGTTCCTTTATAGACGTAGGCGGGGATAGCTGTAAGTTACACAGTCACTAGTTAATTCATCAAATAAAGTAAATAATCCCAAATGACCAAGACTAAATTGATGACAAAAAGTGAGAAGCTAAGTAAATGTTTTATTATTTTAAAGTGCTAGCAAGGCACGTGGCGATGGCTGGATTTAAGTGCCGCGTAAATACAGGAATTACTGGAATAATCCTTTACCATGTGGGCAGAGCGGCCGACACTTCCTCTCTCTCTTCTTCTTTTTTATAAACACTAATGTTAAAAAATTACTTTTTAAAATGACATTTCTTATAAACCTAACAACTATAAGTCTACATTTTCTTTTCAACACACTGAATAATAACAGGAAAAAAACTATTTCAAATCCTGAATTTATCTTGTTCTTGGAAGAAAACTGTCAAATAAAATAGTGAAATGGTTCAAGAAGTTCTGATTTCTGGGCCCTGACTGATCCCGGTGGAGCAGGGCTGGGACACCGAGGAAGGTCAGGGTCTGGGTGGTGGCGCTGTGTCTATGGAACGCAGTTCCTGTGCCCCCAGGAGCCTGAGACGTCCCGCTCCATCCCGGCACCTTTACCAGCCGTTGGGGCCGGGGACAGCCAGACCTCTGCCCGGGGCCCTCTGGGACATAAACCATCTTACTTTAACGCCCGTAGAAAAGAGGCTGCAAATTTCCAAGTGTGGAGAAAACAAGTCCCTAAGCTCATTGAAATGCTTTTGGCTTGTGAACATCACAAACTTATGCAAAAACCCAACAAATACCAGAGAAAAAAATCAAAGTGCCAAGAGCAGTAGGACTAGACATTCTCATTTACACGGAAATGCTTGGGTAAATGTAAGTACGTTGAACTTAACTAAATTTTTCTTTTCTTACAAAAGGTTGTAAGCAGTCCACAATAGAGCCTTTTAACATCTCAAATATCTCATTGATGGGATAAATTCCAGGCGATCCGTAACAAGGGAACCAAGGGAACGTAGAAGTCAATAGGCTGACAAAAACACGGTACCTAAACACTAGGTCAGTGCATGGGTTTGCTTCAGTCTTTGTGTCAGTTTCTTAGATCCAAATGTGCGAACACAGACAAACCTGCTTCTCCGTAGTTGTCTGGCACGTGATCAGAATAATCGCAGGTCAGGTGAGAAAAAAAATTCCATAAAATTTATGAGCATTTCTGGAAGGAAAAAAACTTAAAGAGAATGTTCCATAAACAATAGGTCATTAGTATCTCATTAAGACCTGAATTCATCTTTTTACTGAGCTGTGTTTTCTCCCCATCCAATCCTAAACACAGAGGAGAAGAGCAGAGACCCAGTCTGGGAGGGTGGATGTCTTTACTCCGCCTGCTGAGTCAGTGCTGACCTCTTCCAGAAACGCTGCGTGGACACACCCAGAAGTGAGGTTTTGCTAGCTCTCTGGGCGACCCTTGGCCCGTCAGGTTGACACATAAAAGTAGCCATCACAGACACCGAATTCCATTTCCCAGGCAAACTCTCGCCATTAGTAGCAGCTGTTTGAAAACTCATACCCATTAGCATTCTAAAGTTAAGTTCACTATCATGGGGAAAGGACGCGATGCGATCAGAGAAGTCCGCTGGGGCTGCAGGCGAGAGAGAAGGCCGTCCATGTGCGTGTGCAAGTGCTACCATTCCTGCGTTAGCGCACCTGGGTGTTGGAAAGTCCTGTGGCTAACACACTCGGGTGTCGAGAAGGGCGAAAAAGAGACCTTCTCTCCAGGGGCCGGCCAGGTGGCACAGTGGCTAAGTTCACATGCTCCACTTCAGTGGCCCGGGGTTTGCGGGTTCGGATACCCGGCACGGACAGACGCACTGCTTGTCAGCCATGCCATGGTGGTGTCCCATATAAAGTAGAGGAAGATGGGCACGGATGTTAGCCCAGGGCCAGTCTTCCTCAGCAAAAAAGGGGAGGATTGGCAACAGATAGTTAGCTCAGGGCCAACCTTCCTCACACACAAAAAGAGACCTTCTCTCCAAATTACGCTTGCAGACCAAAAAATGAAAGATGAAATTCTCCCATAGAAATGCATACTTGTTCACACTGTATGCGGCTGTTAATTTCAGTGACTATTGTAACATTAACACTGAAATAAATAATATGCAAAGTAAAATCATAGCTAGGAGCTAAAGTCAGTGCTTCTAATGTAACAACCCAGATGAAATGAATTTCTCCTCCGTTCAAGGGAAAATTACCTCCAGTCCCCCCATCACACAGAAAATGAGTAATAGATTTATCCAAAACTTCGCAACAAAAATAAAAAACTTAAGGTAGACATTGTTTTAATAAACAACTAATTTAGCCAATTTTAAGCATCAAATACAAATCGTCTCATTAATTGAGAACCCAGTTTCTTCAGCACTCAAGATGCTGTCTAAGAAGTATTCTTAACGAATCTTGTTAGCATTCAAACTCCTTAAAAACTTGAAGAAAGTTGGAAGTTGGCGGTTAGGGGAAGCCTCAAGGAGGTCACAGAGAGCCGCAAGCTGCTGTTGAAACAGTAGCTTTCATAAAATTGTAGCACACTACGTATTCATTATTCTTAGGGAAATTCTTCCTTGAAATTTCATACTGCTTCCAGGATGCCTGATAAGATGTGCCATGTCCAATTTGTTATGGCTGTTTTCTTAAAATTATTTTGTAGAAATGATTAAATATCCTGATAGTGGATCACTGCTATCTGCGGGCAAATGCATGCCTCGTCTCAAGCATCTACACGGATTTTCTCCACTCACACTTAAACACGTTTGGACACTGTCTTTGGGAAGAGGGCTGAATAACAGTATTCTATAAATACATCTACGATTAGAAGTTTTAGGTATTTTTATTAAGAAAAGTAAAGGACCATGACATGAAATTATCGTTGCTCTACCAAAACTATTTTGAATGTATTTGAGAGGTACAAAAAGTGAAAATACAATTAATGTCAATATGGCCATTAATTCAACTCAGAAACAAAAATCACCAATATACATATTTAAAGATCCGCGATCCCTCTACCCCAATCTCACACCCATTCTCCCCCACCAGAGGCAACCACGACCTCCACCTTAGTATTTGTGTCCTCGTACTCCTTCACGGTTTCACCGTGTTCGTACTCACACATAAACGGTCGACAGGTGATACCGTTTACACGCTTTCAGCTCCGTGCGTGCGAGCGGGCTATCTGCAACCTCGTCTTCTTGAGGGTGTGACTGCACGCTCAGCTGTGCTGACGAGTGGAGCTCTGGCTCTGTTATTTCACTGCCGTCTGGTACCGTTGTGTGAACAGGGCAGAATTTACACACTAAGTGTGCATTTTGGTTGAGTTTCTGAGTGGACTGTGTAGTTTTCATGTTCTGTTTCTAATGCTTACCTAGGAGCCGCGGTGGGTGTTCAGTGAATTGTTCCCCAAGTGAACTGAGTGTGCTTGTGAATCTGAGCAACGCTACCACAGTCTGTCAGTCAGAGCATCGACTTCCTGAACACTGGACAGACCGCAGGTGTGCGCCGACAGGTTCCTGAACACCGAGGTTTCCCTGTAAGACTGTAAATATCATGCCTTGATGACATCGGATCCGGACAGTCTTCCCAGAACACGAGGTCGTTGCGTGGTTAACGTTCTCATTCCCTACACTCCCCAGGTTACACCCTTCATTTCATCCCGTAGTAAGGACTTGCAGTTCCTTAAATTTGTTAATAAGTTCCATCCTTAGCTGTGCTTCCACATGCAGCTTCTTCTTTCTCCCGATTTACCTGAAAAACGTCCCCTCCTTCTTCAAGAATCATCTCAGATCATGTCCCCTCTGGGAAGCCTCGTGCACAGTGTGTTAGCCACTCCCTCCCCATCCCCTCAGCAGGTTTCTTCAGCACCATCACAGCCACCGTCCCCTTGGCACTGACCACGTGTGCCATCTTGGGAGTCCTGCATCTGGCCCAAGGCCCCCATTAGCAAACGGCAAGGATGAATGATTTAGACAAACGATTCCCGGGTGTCCACTCCCTGCCAGATGCCATTCCAGGATATGCCTCACATTGTAAGACACCTGAGAGTCCACCAGTGACGGCCTGCGACAGGGTTTGGAAACCAAGAGGGATCAGGCAGACAAGTCAGGGAACGCTAAGTTTGAGCCAGTGTCTGTGGCACCTGGGCCCGTCCCCAGGGCTGGGGCCTCTACAGAGACGGTCATCTGGCTTTGGCTTCTTACTGCTGACCTGTCTAGAAATGCAGCAAATGCCCAAACCCCACATTAGTGTGGCCCAATTCCTAACCATCTTCAGGGATTTTATCTATTTGAAGTCAACAAAATACAATCAAAAGAAGAGGGAAAAAATCTCCAAATGAAAGCACACAGGCACTGTGTGTTTATTAGCAGCCAAGATAAGGTTTTAAGGGATTCTGTAGAAATCTCTGGGGCTTGAGGAACATAATCCTTCCACACCCAGCACAGTGATGCACTGGTGTTCACCTTCCAAAGTGTTCTGGAAAACTCTGCCATTTTCTAGCACCTGTTGGCTTAGGAATAAAGCAAAAAACCAGAAACCTTTCCAACTGATAATGTATCTTTATTGATTCAATTTTCCCAAAAGCTGTCAGTAACTAAAGGTGTCTCCTCGACTCTTCCTTCTTCGGCATGAAGGTCTTTGTCTATTATCACAAGGAAGTTTTGCAGAAACTGCACCTGATTATGTGCAGCCCCGAGGGTCTGTGCACACGAGTAAAATTCCAGATCTTCATCTCTAATTACTAAGTGAGCTGTTGCTACAGATTCATTCCTTCATTCATGTCACAAACATTTTCACAGACAATAGATAGATATATAAAACAAATAGACGGACAAGACGTGGTCAACGCCCTCGAGAGGCTCAGCTCAGAAAGACGGAAACCAGCAGGATGCGACGCGCACTGTAGCCCACGTGGCTGATTAACCTCCTCCAGAGCGCTGACGTGGGAACACGTTCACTGAGTGCTGAAAATATACAGTGAAGATGAGACGTTAAATTTGTTGGACTTTATCTATAAAGCTTTTATTATCCACAATTATGGATTTTTCACAAGCACATTTTAAAATGACTACAATTTTCTGATGGCAATCTATGAAAGAAGAGTCAAAAATAACAGACTTGGCTATTCCATAATGCTCAGAAAAAAACCCTATTTCTCCACCTAAAATTAAATGGTGTAGATTAAACCTCTCAATTCAACAACGGTGAATATAAGAAAGTTCATTTTGTGGCGAAGAACGTCACGGAGGAAACGTGCTGTGGTCGCCAGAGCCCCGGCATGAGCAGGACCCGGGCTGCCACCTGCTGGTGCCCGGCCTCAAGGACGGGCCTCCTCGCGGCTCCGCCAGCAGGTCTCCTGTGACTGGAAAACCATGAAGCTGCCTGCAGGAGGCACGGGGTCACCTCCTAGGAAGACGGAGTCGTAGAAAAGAATCTCGGCTATGTGTTCAACAGGTTAGTACAGATTCCACACACGGCTGTTTTGTGTCCTTCTGGACCCCCTGACTCTGCGTACACCTGACTTTGGGGGAAGTTAAATCCAGGACTGAAAATCAGGTGGACAATGAAATAAAGGACAGCAGTGGTCATAGGGGGAGAAAGCCACAGGTGCAGAATCGCAGAGAAGAGGACGACATGACCAGAGGTGGTGGGTAACAGAGACAAGATGGACACGGATGGTCGGTGCTGGTGCCTCTGGAGAAAACACTTCACCCACCAGAACTCCGTGCAAGAGGAAGAGGGAGCCTGCCTTCCATTTCTAGTTCATTACGGTCTTAGGAGGAGAAAGCATGTCACTGACGTCATTGTGGACTTACAGAGGCCTTATTTACTGTCTGGGATCCCACACGACCTCTCTCTGACTAAGAGGCTGTCTGAAAGGTGAAGGCGTGATCAGGGGCTGGGCTGTGGGTTCACGGTCCCTCCACACAGCTCCCATCCAGCAGCAGCAGGCCTGGGATGTGGCCGCGGGCATGGCCTCCGTCCTGGGGCTCCCCTTGCTGGAACCAGGCCCCAGCAGGCGGGAGCATTAATTCCTCAGAGAAGAGCACGTCCTCTGGGCCTCCCACTGCTGGCCTGTTAGTGGAGGCAGAGTCCTGGTTCCTTCCAGCCATCTTGGGCCCCTCAGGCCACCTGAGCCCAGAGACCAGAGGGGGTCTAACCCCCCACTCCCAGGGAAACTGGTTGCTGCCACGGAAGGGACGTGAAGGCCATGTCTGGAAACAGATGACTCGCAGACACAGGTCTCTCAGACTCAGGTGTGCAATAACGAAAGTCGATGAAAACCTCGGCAACCACCGGACAGGCCCGCAGGAGTCGTGAACAACCGGTGAGGCACTGAGACCCACGGAACGTGGAGTGAAGGGAGAAGGTCATGATAAGGACGGGCCCAACTGCAGAACTGGGGACCGTAACAGCTCTGCTTATTTCCTAGCACTCCACTGTTAACTTCCTCCCCATTCCCGGAATCCTGTTGGAGGGGCACTTGTGGTGGACGCCGACACCGTTCAGGTTTGCAGGAAGGGGCATAACAGAAGGGGACCCTTGAAACATCACCGCCTGGCAGAGCCCGGGGGTGCACCAGTTTGGGAAACAAGTTTCCCCAGGTAGACAGTGACCGGCAGAGGGGGCAGTGCTCCTTGTTCTCCACCCCAAAGCCCCTGCTTGGTCTGCCCGGCTCTGGGTGCAGGAGGCTCACCGTGCCAGCTGTGTGAGGGTGGGCTCGACCGAAGGAAGGCCCAGGCAGGTCTCCAAAGGGCAGGAGGACAGAGCTCGGCTCTCTCTTCCACACATGCTCCTGTTTCCATGCCACCTCCTTCCCAACAGACCCCCCTTCCCAGTAGAGGCTCCTGCCGGGTCCCCTCTGACACTCCCCAGCTTCATGAGTTCTGGCTCCCTGTCCCCTCAGCCTCAGGGCCATGTGGCTCCTTGTGGTCCTGGTCTCCTGCCTGGCCTTCCTTGCTGGTCCCGCATTTCTTCCCACACCCTGTAGGTGGTCTTGTCAGGACGGTCTCTTCATTTAAACCATTGCGTCAATGTGCTGCCTGCTGGGACCTGACAATATGACAAGGGAAGCTAATTGTGCAGCAAGAAAACTATTAGTAGTTGTGATTTTGTATAATACATTGCAGTTTGCAAATGTATTTTTACCCATTAAAATAACTCTTCAAAATCAACTGTACATGAATTATTTATATAGAGGATCATAATTTATCAAGCTACTTTAGAAATAAGCAAACTGATGTTTCTTCATTCAAATCAGGTTTATAAGTGATCCTATCAGGCAGGTTGAAAGTTCCAAACAGAAGGTACTGATTCTATATGAGCACTGTCTAACAGAAAGAGAAGTCAAGCCAAAAATGTCATTTTACATTTTCTAGTGTCCACTTGAAAACAGTGAAGAGGAAAAGGTGAAATTAGCATGACTACATTTTATTTGGTCCAAAATATTATCATTTCAACACGTAATCAATGGAATCATGTCACTGATACATTTAACATTTCTGAGCCAAGTCTTTGACATCTGAGCCACTTTCCCGGTGGAGCTCGGAGTTAGCTGTGTGTCCAGGGCTCAGTACCACACGTGATGAGGGCCACTGCTCGGGACACACCACGGAGCCACGGACACCAGCACTGTCAGGAGGCACAGACCACGTCACCAGAGGTTTACAAGAGTGAACGTGAATAAATTAGGAAACCAATGGGTTGCTGGGAAAATGGAGGGAAGGAGACGAGTTGGGAGACACCAGGAAATCTGGGAGGGAGCATGTGGGAAAGATGAGGGAACAGCCCAGTCAGCACAGATGGGGGTGCTGGCGGGTAACACACGAAGAGAGTGACCAGAAGACCCTAAAGACATGGACACAGACCTGAGAGCCTGCAAGGGGCAGAGCAGCAGAGAGAGTCCGAGGACATTAGACGGAGCCCCTGGAGCATAACCAGCATGCACCCCAGGCCCATAAGAACCTGGAGCATAACCAGTGTGCACCCCAGGCCCACAGGAACCTGGAGCATAACCAGCGTGTACCCCAGGCCCACAGGAACCTGGAGCATAACCAGCGTGTACCCCAGGCCGACAAGCCCCTGGAGCATAACCAGCGTGCACCCCAGGCCCACAGGAACCTGGAGCATAACCAGCGTGCACCCCAGGCCCACAGGAACCAGGAGCATAACCAGCGTGCACCCCAGGCTGGCAGGAGCGCAGAACTCCATGCATGTCATCAGACAGACCAGGCGGCCACGAGGAGACACGGCGGCTCCACACAGGGAAGCACAGACCAGCCCAGGGGCGGGGGAGCCAGACACAGAGCAGAAGAGGAAACGGCCACATGGCTGGAGCTGCGCGCAGGAGCCGGAGACACTGGACCTGCTGTTACCAAATTCACTTCACTCCGGTGGGACTCCGGCCCACATCGGGAGGAGCTCTGAGGAGGGACCCATGGGTGGGCCTCATGCCCACAATCTGTCCCCTCCTCAGAGGATTATTTTCTGTTCAGTGTCTCGGATTTGAAATGAAAGCAAAGCTGAGCGTTCAACAGCACAAGCTTTATTCAATGGCCAAAGAACAGAGACGTGGGAACTTGGTTCACAAGTCAACTTCTCAGCTCTTGGGGTGAGTAAGCAGCTCTTGTAAGGGGTCAAGATGATGAAGAGGAGGAACATTCACTGTATTTGGGGAACAGGACAGGCTTTTCGGGGGAACAAGGGTGACACCTCGTTCCTGATTTAGTCGTACGCTGCCGTTGCCATGGCAACTGTAAACTGTCACGGAGCCGGTGGGTGTGTTATGTAGCATGGTGATGTACTACAATGAGCATATAATAAACTCGGGGTCTATGTGGTCAAGTCAGACCGCCACGTTGCCTTCACCTGGTTTCACCTGGTTTCCACTACATGTCACAGTCATCTCCTCCTTCCTCTCGTGGTTTCCTGAAAGCTAAAGAGGATGTGTTAGGCTTGTTCTGAGCAGGGTTGTTGTTAATGTCTTACGGGGCCAGGGGCTGGGGTAACAAATCCCCCTTTTTCCTATGTATTGCTCCTCATTCTTGAGGGGTGCAGAGGGATGGAGATCAGACTTCTGTAACTGCTTCCTGCTGAGCGTGGCAATGTTTTGGGGGCCCAGTAGAGGAGCAGCATCCCTTGGTTCCCAGAACCTTTCCCTAGCTAGTCTGAACTACGTCTGGTTGTCACCCGCCTTTGCCCCATCTGTTCATAGCCCTGTGATATGACCATCTGTAGTTTAACAGACTCCAGCCATTTGCTTACGAAAGAGGGCCTCAGACAGAGGATGCAGGGACCAAATAGCAGGAGGTATTTGTTAAGGCACAGATACCCCCTCTGTTCAGCTAGAAAGTAGTCCAGGGCTCCGTGATGATCCAAAACCATCTCAGCCAAAGAGTATTAAGCGGTTGTGATTGCAAAGGCTAGGACAAGGCAGATTTTTAACCCTGGAATATGCTTGGGAGACAACAGGGGTAAGCTTACAGCAAGAAAGAAAATGCCTCCTAAGGCTGACCACAGTAATATCGTCATAAAGAGAGATGTAAGTTGAGGAATGGGCTCACCCAGAAGGTGAATTTGTTGAGACTTGTTCACAGTTGTATTGTGCAGAGTTGATGGTATCTAATTCAGTTTCCAGCTATCTTTACCTGGGAATGGCAGATCCAGGGAGTGATCCCCTGTAACTTGAGTGTAGAATTAATGGTTAAAATTACCATTAATGCCCATTTAGGCATTAACTGGTCCCGAGGGCTTCCTACTTTCCAAGTCCTTAGACATACCCAGCCACCCGGAAGAAATGGGTGTAAGACTAAGTTTGAAAGGGAAGGTAATTCCTGATGGGCATCAGCCTTTGCTATTTTCCAGTCTATAAGGCATAATTTATCTGTTTCCCTCAGGTTGGCCTGGTAATTGGGCCCAGTGGGAATGGGCCTCCCACAGATAAGTTCATAAGGGCTTACTTTGGTTTTTCCTTTTGGAGCCATTTATAGCCTTAACAAGGCTATGGGGAGGAGGGAGATTCAAGATTGACGGGTTTTCAGACATTTGAGGGAATCTAGCAACGTGGTTTAATGTTGTAGTGTTTTAGATATCCCGTAGTCTCCGGTCGGTTAGAGGCGTGAGGTAATTGTGTCCATGTCGTTCTGGTTTAGTCCCTCAGTTAAGTTGACCCCCTTTCCTATGGGAGATTAAACGTGGTGTGGGGCTCGTATGGCTGAGGGCCACCCAACAGTTAGTTAGGTTTCTAATTGGAAAAATAGGCAGTTACCTGGGTGAGGGGGCTGACTCTCTTACAGTTAATACCCCGGGGGGGGCCGCCCGGTGGCGTAGCGGTTTCGTCCGCGCTTGGCAGCCCGGGGTTCGCCAGTTCGGATCCCGGGCGCCCGCCAACACACTGCATGTCAGCCACGCTGTGGTGGCATCCCATATAAAGTAGAGAAAGATGGGCACGGATGTCAGCCCAGGGCCAGTCTTCCTCAGCAAAAAGAGGAGGATTGGCAACGGATGTTAGCTCAGGGCTGGTCTTCCTCACCAAAAAAAAAAAAAAAAAAAAAAATACCCCGGGGAGATTAGTCATTAGTGTGTGAGGATCGGCTACTATAGGATGTTATGTTCTGGACTCCACTTTTACAGGAACAGCACTGGCCACTTGTCCCACCTGTCCTCGTGCCCACACATCTCAGTTAACTTGGTTTAAAATGTTTGGGGAATTTCTTCCTCTTCAGCTACTGGTATGTCTTATAATAAGGACATGAGCTTGATTCCTTTTTCTCTGGGAACTTGGATTTTTATTTTATCTTGTTTCCAGTTTATTGTGGCCCCCAATTTGGATAGTATGTCCCTCCCAAGGAGGGGAACAGAACATCCTGGCACATGTATAAAAGACTGTCTTAACATTTTTTAGTCTATTTCACAGGTCAAGGGCTCCAAAAACATTTTTGTTTCTCCTCTTCCTAATACTCCTTCTATATCACATTTTCTGTTAGAAAGGTTTCCCTTCTGGGTACTCAACACCAAGAATGTGGCTCTAGCATTGAGCATAAATTCAGTATGTTCTCCTCCCAATACTGAGGTTACCAGGGCTGCTTGGGGGAGATAAAGATCTGGTTGCCTGGAGTCACCCAGGGAGCCTCATGGCCCCAACATGTCTCATCTGTAGTCACGGGGAGTTGCCATGGCCTGGTCTTGTCTGTTTCCTTCCCTGTCCGCTTCAGACAATTCTGCTGCTAATGCCCTTCCTGTTTGCAGCACGCACACTGATTAGGCTCCAACTTTCTTGATGGCCTTTCGTCCCATGAGGGGGGCTGGGGTCACACTCACCCCTGGAGTCTTCTCCTCCTCCCCGGGTTACCTTGAGTGGACTGGAGGGCCACTGCAAGCAAAGTTGTTTGTCTTTGCCTCTTTTATCATCCCTTTTTTCCTCCTTTTTCGTCCCGATTGTTGAAGACCCTGAAGGCTGCCTCCACCAACTGCAGAACTGGTATCAGGCCCTACTGGCAATTTTTGGAGTTTCCCACAGATATCTGGAGCACTTCAAGAAATGAAATAGCATCAGGAACCACTTATATTGATTAACATTTACCCACATAAAATAACCTAGGAAGGTTTCTCAGAGCCCCACTGAATCTCAGAGCCCCACTGGAAACCCCCACAAAGAAAGATTTCACTTAGGATTTGAACCTCGGGGAATTTGTCAAAAATATCAAAAGGTTTTAAAACACTGTTAATCATCTATTTAACCAAGATGGCAACAGAAAATGTCAAAGGCAAACAGAGAGTGTGAAACAGTTTAAAAAAGAAAACCCTAATAGAGAGACCTTAGCCTCCTTGGGCATAATAGGGAATTATTTTAACAAAATATAGATGTATGTTTACATTATGTTTACATTATATCCTATGTTGATAATTCTCAGGACATGTCTATTTTAATTAAACAGATTTAAACAAGTTTTTTATGTACCAAAGATCATTTTATATCATGTTAACTTGAAGGACATCTGGGCTGGTTTTTATCATATTTACAATTAATTTATATAAGTGCTTAGTTTAAGTTAATGAATTAAATACAGCTATCTTTAGACATTGTATCATCTGGACATACACACAGACATGTAGACAATCATAAACAGAGATCGTTAAAATTTTAGCCATGTCTCACGCACAAAATTCAAGAGAATGCTGGATCCAAATTGTGGCCTATTCAGATGGCTAAGGATTTTTACTAAAGTTTTTCTTTTTGTTGTAAGGATCCTTTTTATAGCTGTTTTTGAAGTCATTTTATCTTCTAGAAGCTTCTATATATTAATCAAAGAATGTGTTCCATTGTGAGAGGTTTTGAATCCTCTTTTCCCAACGGTGACCCTTAAGGTGAACATATCTGAAATAAAGTTTCCCCAAAATGGCCATTATACTTTTAACAGTTTACTTATTTTCACATGTTTAATTTTTACAGCCAGCTTTTCCAATTACATTATGCAGTGCATCAGTTTGGGTAAACTGAAATTGACCCATTTTTGGCCATTTTAAAGTGGGATCTCTTTTAGCATGTTTAATTAACATCGTCTGCAGGGTGGACTTATATGTTCTCACAATATCAGGCAGGGGAAATGCTTCCTAGTAAGACATAATATTTATCTTCACAATATAATTTAAAATATAATTGGACAAGGGGGCCACCTGGTGGCGCAGCGGTTTAGTTCGCGCTTGGCAGCCCGGGGTTCGCGGGTTCGGATCCCAGGCGCCCGCCGACGCACTGCCTGTCAGTCATGCCGTGGCGGCGTCCCATATGAAGTAGAGGAAGATGGGCACGATGTTAGCCCAGGGCCAGTCTTCCTCAGCAAAAAGGGGAGGATTAGCAATGGATGTTAGCTCAGGGCTGGTCTTCCCCCCCCCCCCACACACAAAAATATATATATATAATTGGACAAAAGAGATGCAATCCTTTTACATAAAGTCCATCAGTTTTAGCTGGTCCTGTTGGAAAAAGTTAGAGCAACGACAAAACAAAAAACCCTGACAGGCCCAATACCCAGTAAAGGAACACCACACCAAGCGCTCAGAGGGCGAGGGCCCTGGCCCCTCGTGCACGAGGTCCGTTTCTCACCACAGACGTTTTCTCGGGTTCTGAGCCTCGTTTCTTCCACCACCAAAAGCAAAAGCGCCCTCTTGAAGGTGGATGATTAAAGAGGCTAAATGACCCCAGAACGATGTGATCTAGGAGAGAGGTCGACGGAAACCACCTCGCAGAGGGTGCGAGGGAAAGAGCAGGGGACCGAGGATCCCCAGGGGTGGCTGTGAAGAAACTCAGGAGCCCGGATCGGAGACGCGGAAGCGGGTTTGATGAGGGCCTGACAGAGACACCAGGGGACCTGCGACCCTACCACGGGCGGCCCAGCGGGAGACAGAGCCAGGGACCTAAGCCCCCTCGGGACCACAGTCTGCAGCTTCAGGGACATCTGTCACAGCACGAACGGGCTCTCAGACGGGCTCCAAACTGTGGCAGCGACAAACTCGAACGGGGCACCAGGACACGGAGAGGACGACCGGGCACGCAGGGTGTCCGCCCTTGAGCTCCGCTACGACCTCGGGGAGAGTGCGGAGGCCGGGGCAGCGCCAGACCCTCGCCACGTGCGGGAGCGCGGCGAAGCTCGGGGCGCGCGTCCCCGGGAAGCGGTGGGGCGGCAGGACGGCGAGGCGACGGGACCCGGGCTCCCGCGGCCGAGTCCCCCGCCCTCCTCTGCCCGGGCTCGAGCGTGCACCGGGGCCCGCGGCCCGGGCCGGCGGGGCGGCCGTGCAGGCCGGAGTGAGGGACGGCGGGCGCTGAGAGGGGTCCGTCGGGTCGCCAGATCCCGCCAGCAAACCGCTCAGGCCGGCGGGGCTCCGACCCAGGTTCGGGGGCCCGAGGGGCCCAGACGCGTGCCCCGCGGACGGTGCCCTTCCGGTCCATGTCGCGGGGGAAGCGACCCGGCGCCGAGCGCTCAGCGGCAGCAGCTCCCACTCGACGGCCGAAGAGCGGGGGCGGGCGAGGTGCGCGAGCCAGCGTCGCGGCTGGCGGCGGAGGGCGCTGCCCCCAGGGGTCGGAACGGTGGAGGAGGACACTCACCGCCCCGGGGCACAGGCCCCTTCCCCTCCCTCCGGCCGCGCCCGCCCCGCCCCGGCGCCGGTGCTGTGAGCCGCGGGGTCTCGGTCGGGGGCACAGGCCGCCGCGCTGCCCGCCGGCGTCGAGGGCTCCGAGCGCGGCTCCGCCATCTCCCCGTTCCCCGCCGCGGCTCCCGTGCGCTCCAGGGGCTGCTCCGAGCAGCCGTGGTCCACGTCCGGCGGGGCCAGGCCGGGGACCCTGCAGCCCGCGGGGCCCCGGTCTCACCCCAGGGACGAGGGGCCCTCGGAACAGGAGCGCATCTAGGTCCTCGGGGGGCGGGGCGCACTGCGGGGCGGCCGGGAACCGGGGCCCGACCCCGGGCACAGGCCCGCAGGGACCGCCTTCTCGTGGCCTGACGGGTCACCGGCCTCGAGAGCCCGGGACGCCGCGCTGCTCCCTACCCGCCGCCGCGGCGGCCGCCCACGAGCCCGCCCCGGGCAGGGCGGACAGCGGCCGCGCGGGGCCCGCGCTCCGGTCACAGCCGGAGCCGGGGCCGACCCCTTCCCGACCGGGTCCCGGGAGCGGGGACATTGTCACCCCAGGTCCCCGAGGTCCCGGGAGCGCCCACTGTCCCCTCGGTGCCCCGAGGTCCCGGAGGCGCGGACAGTGTCACCCCAGGTCACCAAGGTCCTACAGGCGCGGACACTGTCACCCTATGTCTCCGAGGCGCGACCACTGGCCCCGACCCGCGCAGTGCTGCAGCGGCAGGAGATCTAGAGCCGCCAGAGCGCCTCCCGCGCCCCGGCGCGAAAACAAGCCCAGAGCCTCGCGCTCCTCTCACTATTTAACTTAACTTCATGGGTACCGCGAGACGTGGACCTGGTCCCAGGCACTGGAGATATCGCGAGATGGCAGGGTACCCATTTCCGCCCCCTCCGACCCTGCCAGACAGTGGAGATCTCGCGACAAGTGGAGACCTCGGGAGAAGCGACGCGAGTGGTATCCAGGCGGGGCGGGGACGGCAGGGTGGCGGTGGCGAGGGAGTCTCTTTCCGGGAGAGATGCCGTCCGCCTTCTCAGTTAGCTCTTTTCCCGTCAGCATTCCCGCCGTGATCGCGGTAATTCGCTAATCCTTGCTTACCAGCTCGGGCGCTCGGAGTCAGGGCCGCCCAGGGCTTCCGAGCTTCCGCCATGGACGCCGCGCGGGGGGTGCCCTGGGTGGTGGGGGCTGGACTTAGGCAGTGGGGCGTGGCGTGAGGGGGAGGGGGGCTGGTGTGTGGGCAGGGGCTCGAGTGGTGGGGCGGGGCCTGGTGGTGTGGGCGGAGCTAGAGGGGCGGGGGCGGGGCGCGAGTGGTCTGGGCGTGCGGGAGGGGCGGACGTACAGAATCCTGCAGGAGTCGGGGCAGGGCTGCGGTCTGAGCATATGGTGGTGGATTTGAGCACAGGGAGGGGTCTGAGCACAGGGGGGAGATCTGCGCATGGGGGATCGGAACATGCAGTGTTCTGAGCTGGGAGGATCTGCGCCTGGGGGTGCAGACGTCCCCCCGGTAAAATCGAGGAGACCGGAGAGCGCAGCACTGTTTGGAGGGCGGAATCTGGCAGAAAGGTTGGAGAAAGTCAGATCTTGGCTTAGGATGGCTCAGATTTCCCAAGGCCTTAATTCCTAGGCTATGGAGCTCGACGTGGGAGTTGTAACTCCAGGAGGGCCCAAGTGCATCCCTGCACTTACCTTCCTTCTCGCCTCGCGGCCGTGATTCTGAGGTTGCCCCGAGCCGAGAAACGCGGTTCCGTTCAGCAGACAGAGG
This sequence comes from Tapirus indicus, assembly GCA_031878705.1. Classification (NCBI taxonomy): domain Eukaryota; kingdom Metazoa; phylum Chordata; class Mammalia; order Perissodactyla; family Tapiridae; genus Tapirus; species Tapirus indicus. The sequence goes on along the minus strand of CM062923.1, from coordinate 582,027 downwards.
GGCTGTTCGTGGCTCCATCAGCCCTGTGTGCGGGCCTTACACCAGTGATGCCCTCTTTGAAGTCTTGGGCTGCAGTTGCGGTGCAGGGGCTCCTGTTTCCCTCCTCCCTTGAACGCCCCCCTCCCCCGTATTTCTGCCAGGCCTGGGGGGCTCTCTCCACACCTGCTCAGCAGTCCCTGGAGCACCCAGTAGTGAGGGGCCACTGACCTCGCTGACCTGGGGGCATGAAGCCTGGCTCCCCTGTGAGTTGATGATGAGTTTCGTCTGTGTGTTCTACAGCAGACAGACTGGACAGAGCCCTGGCTCCTAGGGCTGGCCGGCTTCCACGTGTTCTGCCTGCTGCTCACCTGTTTCTCATCTCAGAGCTACAGACTGCAGGTCGGGCATTTCCTGTGCCTCGGTGAGTGGACTAGTCGCAGACCCTGTCCGTCAGGTTGCTGTGTGGTGGGCGTTGTGTGTGCTCCCTGCAGCCTCACCATGTGCTGTGAAGATGTTTGTGCGATGCCCCAACCTCCTATCATGTGTTGCACCTTGATTTTCAGCACACTTCCAGATTTCTCTCTTGGGAACTGTAAAAATAAAGTGAGTTTTGGACACTGAATTTGAAAGGAATCTATTGAGCACCTACTGTATACCAGGGAGGGTCTCAACACCAGTTACACTAAGAAGAGTTTGGTTTAGTGAAACACTAATGTCTTTACATGAGGAGTTTCCCCCCATGGGCTTAGCACTCGCTGCTCACTCTGGGAGGGAGAGTGCAAACCAGGAGGAAAGTTCTGGGCATAAAATGACTTCGCTCATTGTCCAAGTCAGTTTTAAAGATAAGGGCTGCAGGGATCTAGGGAAGGGACAGAGTTGTTGCATGGAATGACTGAGAAAGATTTCAGGGAAAAAGTACAGTCGTGGTCCCCAGTGTAAAGAGTGACTAACAAGTTCATAAGACGATGAGGAACAGGTCTCGGGCCCAAGCGTGAGATCCGGGGCGAAGGCACCCTGAGGAGAGCAGGAGGCTGAAGTGGGGGTGGCCCTGGATGGACAGCATGGGTCAGGTGTCAGAGAAACCGTCAGCCCTGCAGGAGCTGAGCATCTCTGAGGCCAAGTCCTGGGAGATGTGCTTGGAAGGAGGGGCGGGTGGGACCTCAGAGGCTGCACGAGGCTCTTAGTTTTGTGGACGTTGGGAAGACACTGATGGTCTTGCTTGGTGGTTTGGCAGAATGCAACAACTAGTCTTAAATAAGGTTAGTAGCTGGCCTTGTGCAGGGCGGGAGCTCTGAGGAAGAGGTCATCTCAGCAAAGGAGCGAAGCGGTGAGCTTGCACTGAGGGAGTGTCCTGAACACATGAGGGGTCAGTGGAGTTGTTGCTGCATTTCCTTACGTGAGTGTGTACTAAGGAATGCCGGGCAACAGCAGAGAACAAAACAGACACACTCCTCAGCCACTTAGAGCTTAGCGGGGCACCAGCCGCACTGAGTCATCACACTGTGACAGGTGTTGTGGAGGAGAGGGCCAGAGCTCAGTCTCTTTGGTAACCTGTAAACCCAGGTGTAAAGGTACATGGGAATGAGCCCTGCAGTGAGTCTGGGGGCCGGAGTGCACACCCCCTGCAATGGGAATATGTGCAAAGGCCCTGCAGCGGGCCTGGAAGAAAGGTGGTGGCCTGATCAGATGGGCTGATGTAATTGAGACACTTTTGTAAATATAAGAGTTGTTTTCTAGGATGAAGAGGGGATGACTGTTTTCACACTTGGGGATAACAAGATGCTGTTCTAAGTGCATTTACAAATCTTATGACTCATTTAATTCTGAAACCAACCTAAGATTTGGGTGTTACTTGCTGCATTTTTACAAGTGAACGGAGGTTCACGGACTCCCAGGTTCCTAGGTCCTGACCGTCACGTCAGATGGGGAGTAGTTGGTGGAGGTGGTGCCCTTCCCCGCCCAAGCCTCTCTCTCCTCTTCATCTCTTTTCTTTTGCTGCCTTGGTGTGCCCATTGGGTCCACTCGTGGAGGGAGGAGTCAAGAGGTTGCTAACCCCTCGCGTGTGATCTTTCTGATCTGGGTTACAGCAGCAGGTTTGCACATGTTCGCTTGGCTGAGAAGGTAAAGCAAGGAGTTTCCAGTTTGCCATCTTGCACATCCTCTGATTTGTGTGCAGCTCTGCATATGAGCAGCACGTGGTGGGGGAGCAAGCTTGAGGTCTCATCTCCTGGGGTAGATGGCAGCACCCACCTGACTTCCAGTGCTAGAGGCAGAGCCGTGATCTCTGTTCAGGTAGAGCTGTGAGCAGGACGCCCAGCCAGGTCAGCCGCAGCTGTGTCCTGCTGCTCTTGGCACCGTCAGGCTGGCCATCCTCCCTTGTCTTGGCTGCCAGCACTACTGCGGTGGAAACCTCAGCAGCAGTCCCCAAGGGACACAACTCCCCTGTTGTGCGGAGGTGTGAGGCTGGCAAGCAGGCAGCTCTAAGGCCCTGGTCTCAGGGCTCCTAGCTTTCGGCTGCACGGTGTCGTGTGCGACTGAACTGTGACAGGTAATGTGAGAAATTCGGCACATGCCACAGCGTGGCGAGGACTTGGTTTCCTGGCGGAAGACCTGGATCCAATCACACTCTGCATCTGCTGAACAGCTTTGCATGGTTGACTGAGACCCTCGAGACTGACATGTGTTGACCTTGGTTTTCCTCTCTGTCAAATGGGTGTATCCTATTATTTTACAGTTTTACAGTCTTTATCTCAATTATATCCAAATAGAAGATACATTTTTCATCAAACTGTTGCTATTCTGTTATATTTATATTAAGTATTCTGTTGTGAAGAATGTACAATTCTGTAATGATTAATAATCAGTCCTCTGAGGTCTAACACATGGTTTCTTTCTTTTCCAGTGACTTTAGTCTATTGTGCTGAATATATCAATGAAGTGGCGGCCATGAACTGGAGGTAAACCCAGCTCCCTGTCCCGTTGGCCGTTGTGGGACTTGCACCCTGCAGTGGTCTGTCCCCTGGAGCGTTCCAGATGCAGGATGCAGGGGAAACAGACGCCCAGTTGCTGAGCCCGGGGCCTGGGCGCCTCTGCACTGACGGGTTGAGGTTTGAGAAGCGGCTCCTCAAGTGTCTCGAGCATGGGTGACCTTCCTTCCGGGGTGGTCCCCGCGGAGGATGGGTTGACACAGTTCTTGACAGAGTGAGGGGTTCAGGGCGGTTGGGAAGTAACTTCAGTTGCAGAATAAGGAAAGTGTCATTGTAGAGGGAACTCGGTCCACATGTGGTCAGAGTGGAGAGTGGTCACTGTGAGGCCTCTCCCCGCCCTCCCTGGATCTGCCATGTCCAGTCTCCAGGCCTCAGAATATTCTCGTGGCTGTGAATCCCGGGCAGCCCCTCCCTGGAGAGTTCCGCTGTTCCTCCTGGTGGTGCTGCCTGCATGCCGATTCTCCATCCTCCCTCCTCCCAGGCTCCGGTCTGGGGCTCCTCACTCCTGCGCCTTGGCCTCCTGGCCCCCTTTGTAACCTCGGTCAGCGCACCCTGAACCACCACTTCCTGTGCCCTGCTTACTCCCTCTCTGATGACTCCCACCGGCGTCTGCCCAGGATCTAGACCCACGATCCATCATCGTCCCCATCCTCTGCTCACCCTCTGCTGCTTTCCCTCCTTGCATTTCCCTTCCTCCTGCTGAGGGTCAGACCCACCCCTGGCTGAGCTCAGGGCCGGCCTCTTGTGTGAACAAGACGGCCTGGCTCACTGGGAAGGCTCGGCCTTCTGTCAGCTGGGGCCGTCTCACAGCCAGAAAGCTTCCGTCGCTTGTCCAGATGGGGTTGCAGGGCCCACAGGCCACACCTGGTCCTCTAACTGTTTTTATGTGGCCTGTGGGCTAAAAATGGTTTTTGCATTTTTAAATGTAAAGTTAAAAAAAATTTAACGTAAAAAAGAAAAACTACTAGACTCTCAGCAGTAATGAGTTGAAGACATTGCCTCTTGGCCACAAAGCCTGGACACATCCTCTGGCCCTTTCAGGAGTTTGCTGAGTGCCCCCCAGATCGTGGTTTAGATGCTGTGCCGTGTGAGTAAGGTCCCCGAGCTCATCTCCTGGTACATGGGGAACAGGGAGGAAATGAGGATGTGCATGTCCTCCTCCCCTGGTCCCTGCACTTCCCACCTCCCCTCGTCCCCGCTCCCCTCGACCTCCCCTAGTCCTCCCTCCCCTTGTCCCTGCACTTCCCACCTCCCCTCATCCTCCCTCCCCTCGTCCCCCCTCCCGTCGTCCCCACAGGTCCTCCCTCCCCTGGTCCTCCCTCCCTTCATCCTCGCCCCTCTCCTACTCACCCCTCCACCCCCCTGTCTGCACTTTGGAAATGTGGCTCCATCACCTCGTTTCCTGCATCCTTGGTGTTTCCATCTGAGACCATCCCCATCAGCTGAAGGACGTACTCACACCGTACATGGCTCATCTTAGAAAGACCCTTCCAGCCCTGCCCCGTGTCTCAGGCTCTTTCAGACAGGACTTGGATGATGGTCACTATTCGTCTTGCCCTGACACGGCAGCTTTGCTCTGCCCACAGTTCACACTTGGTCCTCGGCTTACCTGAGCTTGCAGCCCCTCCTGATAACACCCCTCACTGGTTTCCAGGCCACCGGACCTCCCCTTCCTCACCTGTTCATTGTCTCCTCGGGTCTCTCGTCCCCGGATGTAGGGGGGCCCAGTTCTCCTGCCTGGATGTCCAGTGATCGTCATACAATTAACCCTTCCCACCCGACTCCTCTGCCCACTTCCGGAGCTGTCCCCAGAGCCTCTGCTCCCTCTGTGATGGCAGCTTCTCCTTCCATTTTCCTACTAGGCCTGAGGCCTTACACGTTAAGCAGAAGTTCCTCAGCAGGTCCTGTGGCCGCTGCCCGTGGGAGAAACGGTGGGTGCAGCCTTCCCGTCACCCCACCGTCTGCCCTCGCGTGGGTGGCAGCAGCAACTCCCTCCTCCGTCCCAGCCCCTGGCCCTCCTGGACCAGGCAGCGGGTCCCAGGGCAGAGTCTGACGGCCGCACGCCAGCACCTGTGCCTGGTGGTCCTTAGGTCCCTGTTGGAGAGTCAAGGAGCCTTCCCTTGCCCACACGCATGACCACAGCCCCTCCCTGCCACGTCTTCCTCTATAATGTTAATCACAACAGGCAAGTTTGGACTGTCTCCTAGTCACTGAGCCCCCGCCCCTCTGCACATCAGCTCTCACTAAGCAGGGTTTTGACTTGCCGCTGCTGTGACCAGTGCCGATGGCTGGTGCACAGGAGGGTCTCAGTGACTGTGTCTCTGAGTTGAAGGGTCGCCCACGTGACTCCTGTGCTGGCCCCTGAGAGGGACACCTGAGGACAGGCCCCACCGTGGGCGCCTTGAGTTGCCTGCCCTTCCTGGGTCCTCCTGTGAAGAGAGACCAGGCACTCGCTCCAGTGAGGCTGCTGTGAGAGTTCAGCATGGGAAAGTGCCCGGCTCCACCTGTCTCAGAGCAGCTGGGGGCCAAATCGAGCTGCTGTTCCTGCATCACTTATGGGATGTGTCGAAGTTCTTACTGTACAAGATTTAAGAATCTCAAGTCAATAGCACGTTAGGGTTGCTGTCCAATTTGCTGTGATGAGAGGGAGCATCATGCGCAGGTGTTAACCTTGCCTTAAAAAATCCTGTGATTGATCGCAATCGCTTCCACCGTCATCTTCCCTCTGCCCAGGGCTCCTGCTCTCTTAACCGCGGGATCGACCGCATTTTCTTCAAATGGGCGTCCCAGTTTGGACAGCAACGTAGAGATTATAAAGGATCTGAGGGTGGGGTAGTGGTTCTGCCTTGGTCGACATGAGAGCTCTCCAAAAGCCTTATATTAAATAGAGAATATCACTGAAAACATTGTCTTGTTACACCAAGTAATTTTTAATTTTTTCTTAAAACAGGCTATTTTCAAAATACCAGTATTTCGATTCAAGGGGCATGTTCATTTCGTTGGTCTTCTCAGCGCCGCTGCTGTTCAACGCCATGATCATCGTGGTACGTGTGTTGCAGACTCATACCCTTTAGCTTTGATACGTACATGCTCTCCAGTTCTAAAGTGTCTCCAAACGGTTGCTCTTAGGTTCTGTGGGTGCGTCAGACTTTGAATGTGATGACTGACCTGAAGAACTTACAAGAGAAGAGAAGAGAAAGGAGAAGGAGAAGAAAAGAAGAGTAACAACAGCAGCTGCTTTGGGTGTTAGGCTTGTCCTTCCTCCACTGTGTTGTTCTGGGGGTTAGAGTGCACGTCACAGGGACCTGCTCAGCAGCCGAGTCGTGTTTGTGACAATGGTTCTTTACTACGACATCCGCGTCACACAGCACACTCTGAAGTTGGTTTTTAAAACAAACACTAGTGTCCACCTGGTGTCGGTTGCCCTGCATCTATCTGTCTTCAGTACGTTTTCTAGGTAAACTGTGTGCATAGATCGTGTCTCTGCAGGGCCTTCCATAATTTGCCAAGGAGTTCACATCATTTCTTTGATTAGTATTGATTACAAGACATTCAATTAATATAAAAATGTTAAATTAAGTACAATAGTCGCCCCTTATCCATGGTTTCACTTTCCTTGGTTTCAGTTACCCAAGGTCAACCACAGTCCCAAAATTTTAAATGGAAAATTCTAGAGATAAATAATTCTAGAAATAAATAGCCTGGAGTTCTGAGTAGCATGATGAAATTCCCTGCCATCCTCTCTATCCTGCCCAGAACGTGAGTCGTCCCTTTGTCCAGCGGCTCCACACTGTGGACACTGCCCGCCTGCTGGCCACGCAGTCGCCGTCTAGGTTACCAGATCGACTGTTGAGGTGTGGCAGTGCTTGTGTTCAGGGAACCCTTACCGTACTCGGCGATGGCCCCAAAGCGCCATTATCTGCTTCCTGTGCTTGATTTATAAATTACACTTGATCACAGGTGGTATGTACAGGAAAAGTGTGGTATATATAGAGTCGGTCCTATCTGTGGTTTCCGGTATCGAGTTGGGGTCCTGGGACGTGTCCCCCAGGAGAAGGGGGATGACTAATAAACAGTGCTGTCCACACGTGGGCAGTCACCTCTCGTCACATGGTGTTTTCTTGACCCAGGGCGGCGTTGTCCCCGCAGCATGGGGCAAAGTTTGGTGACACTGTGGGTTGCCACTGGAGGGGGTAGGGCCTGGGATGCTGCTGAACATCCTGCGGTGCCCAGGGCAGCCCCCAATCAAAGGATCTGGCCCAAAATGTCAGCCGTGCCGAGACTGAGAACCCCGGGACCAGAGGAAACGACCAGACCTCGGGGAGCAGAGTCTTGAAGAAACATGTCTCGATGTAGTGAACCCATTGCTGTGAGGCCAGGGCCCTGTGAGCATCTCACGGGCTCAGCCCTGGGGCGGAATAGATGAGGGACAACTGCTTTTCCATTGTAGTCACAACGTCAGAGGCCTCAGGGTCAGGGTCCCCTGGAAGGTCTATGTTGAATGAGCCTGGAGGTTCGTTCTTCAGGATGCAGAGTCACAAGTAGAATACTCAATGACTGTTGAGCTGTTTCAGCTAATAGGTTTTTAAGACAAATGCAAAGATTGGTTATATTCTTAAGTTTCACTTTTTTTTTTTTTTTACAATTTGGGTGCTCAGGAACATGATGCTTTCAATTTTATTAGAGCAGGTGTGCCCTCACTCTGTGACATCCTCTTTATAACTGACTCAGGAAGGGTGGAACCGGAGCTTGAGAGGCACAGGTGAGCAGGGAGCCAAAGTTTTAAAAATACAATGTTCAATAAAGGGTATGCTATTGGCTCTTGATTTTGGTCTGAAAAAATAGTTCGTGAATAGTTGTCTTAATTTAACAAAATTTTTTCCCATGTAAAACAATCGTCAAATTTCAAAAAGAAAAATTATCCATATGAAAGCACTTATATTGAGCAACTTAAAAGGTGGCACTTTGATAGATTACAAAATTAAATCTTGAAATCCAGATATGCAATGTTTTTATAGACAATTGTAAACTCTTAGGAGAGGTTAGGAGACATTAGTTTTAGAAGTGAATAGATAGAATCTTCTAGATAAATCTGTAACTTTTAACCTGAACCTTTTCCAGTCTCTTCTTGATGTGTTAAATTTCTGTATTGAACATAAAAAGTGACTTAAAAAATAATATCTCTTGGGGCTGGCCTGGTGGCATAGTGGTTAAGTTCAGCACACTCCACTTTGGCAGCCCGGCTTCAGTTCCCGAGTGTGGAACCACACCACTTGTCAGTGGCCATGCTGTGGTGGCGTCCCACATACAAAATAGAGGAAGATGGGCACAGATGTTAGCTCAGGGCCCATCTTCCTCAGCAAAAAGAAAATAGCATCCTGTGTTGTCAGATTTTAAGCTTGTTGTCTGACAGCGTGCCTAATTGTTTCTGAAAATCAGCCGTTCAGTGTTCAGTGCTGCTATGGCTTCAAGAGTTCACTGCGTCACGACTTAATTCACGGACAGTAGAAGCAAACTGGGCCAGTTAAGAGGTGAACGTCGAGAGTGGTGGGAGGGGGTGTTGGGTGAGAGTGGAGACTGACTGCAGGCCCTGGTGGTGTGGGGCTGAGGTGAGAAGTGGACAGGCCTGTATAAGATAACGCGTCCTGGCCCCGGCCCTGTCCACACAGCTCTGACCATGTCTGAGCTGATGTAAAGGGAGCCAGGCGGATTGTGAACATGGTTCGTTCTCACTTCCCATAAGTCACGTGGACCGTCTGTCTGTGGGACCATCTCACTGGGTCTCTGATTTCCTGTGATAACAGTACAATAATGTTAACTTTGCATGAATTTGGAGTTAATGACCTGTGTCAATGTAAAAACATGGCAGGGCTTTTCTGTTCTCATTGGTGTCTGTGAATCATTTTTTTGGGAATGTTGTATTTTGTTTCCACAAAGACAAACTATTTTTTAACTATTTAGTAAGTTCATATTCAGTGGCTTAACTTGTAGTATTAACAGATGTCTTAATTTTTGTTGTCCTCGTGCTAAGGAAAATCCTGGGAGCCAGAACTGTCCAGAGCCCGGGCAGCAGGCTGTCTGCAGTGCGGACTGCTGACCCCAGCTCACAGAGTGAGGGTGTGAAGTGGCTGTGCGACACTGGAGGAGTCACAGGAGTCTTCCGTCCGTCTAAGTGAAGCGGATGCTTTCATTCTGTTTTATAAACAAAGGGGGAAAGGAGATTGATGATGAAAATATATTTTGCATATTCCAAATCTGTGACACTTTAAACTTATCACTTGCCATCCAATAAATTTCATCTTTAATAATACACAGTATGGTGTTTTTTCTGAAAATTGTGCCTGTGTTTTGACTGTGTGAGTGGAAGCAGGAGCCCCCAGCACGCTGGCCCTGCTTTGCTGTGGGGCCGCCTCGTCCAGCCTCTGGTCCTGAGCTCCACAAACTGAGAAGTGTGGTTCTGCTGGTGTCAAAGGAAGAAGATCATGGCAGGCTCAGATACCTGCCTATCAAGTGAGAAAATATACCTGCGCCTGAATGACTCGTTTATGGGGAGAAGTAAAGTGCCAAGGAAATACTAACACTTTCTTACCCTTTACAAAAAATTTACAATAAAGTTTTTTTAAAAGTTTAAATTTGGAATATTTATTGGACAGGATTCAGAACAAGGGTTTCTTGGTGATGAGTCTGGTGCTTAAACACGGACGGTATCTTTGCTGACCAGAGACCGCCCGCTCCATCCTGACAGCTAGAACATTCTCTTCTGTTCTTGGGGAAGGCACTCAGATGTCTGACTTCTGGTGGAACATTCCTTTTCTTTTCCCACATTACAGAGAACACACTTAAAGTGCAATGCACGTCTCTGCATATTGGAGCGAGAACGAGGGACCAGCCATATTAACATCATCACCAACAGAGTAAGGACAAGTTATGTTTAATAGAGTTTAGCAAAAACTTTCATATTGAATGTGCATTTATCGTAAAATGCTTTCAGGAGCGTGGGAAAGATATGTGTTGGGGTCCCCAGGACCGCCCTCAGGACGAATCACTAGAAGGACCACAGCACTCAGCCTCCTACTCAGTCCTGGCTGATGACCCTGAAAGGATGAAGTTGATGTCTGCAGAGGGAGCAGGTGCGGACGCGGGCCAGGGGAGACCAGCGGGAGCACCAGGCGGTCCCAGGTCACCTGTGTGGATTCTCCCACAGCTGTGTGGTGACGTGAAGGGCTGCCAACCAGGGAGCTCGCCCAAGCCCCGGCGTCAGGGTCAGACACTCGGGTGCAGCACCTGACGTTCACCTGTTCCTTCCCGTCTTCACACGAGGAGATCCTCCGGGATCTCTGTTCTCCATGATCTCACTGTTCAAGTGGGGCTTAGGATCAGGTGGAGGGACGTAAGTGCATACCTGCGTGTGTGCCAGAGTGTCATAAGTTCTGTGGAGAGAGTGCTGGGGGGCCCTCTTGCACCGCGATGGCTGCACGGAAGAGGAGGCACTGCAGAGACATGGGGATCCTCCCACAGAGGAACGGTGTGGGAGAGGCCTGAGGCCAGGCCCTGCTGGAATGTTCTGGGGCAGAGGCGACCGAGTGAGGTGAGCAGTGGTGAGACTGGCAGGAGATGAGCCCACTCTCCACTCCCGGTTCCTCTCATTGCTCAAACCAGCCCTCACCTGACGGACGTGGGGGCTGTGGGGATTCCCACCCCAGCCCTCCTGCTGACACTTCCTGCGGTGGATTGCTCCTTTTAAGGCCATGGTTTTTGTTTGTTTGTATTTTCCTGTCCATGTTCTCACTTGGCAGTTGCCTCCTCTCAGCCTCCAGCCCCTGTTCAGCAGTGGTCTTCATGGAGGTGTCGACTGGGTGATGTTAGTGAGGAGTCGGATCAGCAGATGCTCCGAGGGAATGGCTCCGAGGGGTGTGAGGATGAACGCATCCATGTGCAGGGAAGAGGAACAGGAAGAAACTTACAGCTGGATTTCAAAAACAAGGTGTAGAGTATACCTGGGCTTTCCTGTAGATGACACGTGGAAGGTAACATTAACAAGAATTCCTTGGTTACACATCAGACGAGTTCAGAGATGCTGATGTCATCTGTGTGTGTACGGAGGCAAGGGCCAGAGCCGTCATTATTCCCTCAGTCTCCGAGAAATGCAGCTGGGAAACGTGAGAGCGAGGTACCCTATATCTTTTCCTGTTGGTCTGTCCAGCTGGCATCTTCAGTCACGATGTTACCAAACACAAACATGGGTTCGTTTACCTGCCGCACAGGAGGGCCAGAAACTGGAAACGCCAGGCTTGTGGCAAGGAAAGAGGTTTATTATAGAAAGGCACCCAGATGAGGAGATAGGAATTAGAGCTGAGACCCACCTCCTCCAAGGGAAAAAGGGGTTTTAGGAAGGGGAGGGAGAGCACCTGCTGGGGTTTTAGGTAGTGGGGAGGGGAGTGTGTGCTGGGGTTTTAGGAGGGGGAGGGGGTGTGTGCTGGGGTTTTAGGTATGGGAGGGGGGCAAGTGCTAGGGTTTTAGGAGGGGGAGGGGGAGTGTGTGCTGGGGTTTTAGGTAGTGGGGAGGGGAGTGTGTGCTAGGGTTTTAGGAGGGGGAGGGGAGCGTGTGCTGGGGTTTTAGGAGGGGGAGAGAGAGAGTGTGCTGGGTTTTAGGAGGGGGAGGGGAGTGTGTGCTGGGGTTTTAGGAGGGGGAGAGAGAGTGTGCTGGGGTTTTAGGAGGGGGAGGGGAGCGTGTGCTGGGGTTTTAGGAGGGGGAGGGGAGCGTGTGCTGGGGTTTTAGGAGGGGGAGGGGAGCGTGTACTGGGGTTTTAGGAGGGGGAGGGGAGCGTGTGCTGGGGTTTTAGGAGGGGGAGAGAGAGTATGCTGGGCTTTTAGGGAGGGGGGAGGGGAGCGTGTGCTGGGGTTTTAGGTATGGGAGGGGGCATGTGCTAGGGTTTTAGGAGGGGGAGGAGAGCGTGTGCTGGGCTTTTAGGGAGGGGGAGGGGAGCGTGTGCTGGGGTTTTAGGGAGGGGGGAGGGGAGCATGTGCTGGGGTTTTAGGAGGGGGAGGGGAGCGTGTGCTGGGGTTTTAGGAGGGGGAGGGGAGCGTGTGCTGGGGTTTTAGGTATGGGAGGGGGCATGTGCTAGGGTTTTAGGAGGGGGAGAGAGAGTGTGCTGGGGTTTTAGGAGGGGGAGGGGAGTGTGTGCTGGGGTTTTAGGAGGGGGAGGGGAGTGTGTGCTGGGGTTTTAGGAGGGGGAGGGGAGCGTGTGCTGGGGTTTTAGGTATGGGAGGGGGCATGTGCTAGGGTTTTAGGAGGGGGAGAGAGAGTGTGCGGGGGTTTTAGGAGGGGGAGGGGAGCGTGTGCTGGGGTTTTAGGGAGGGGGGAGGGGAGCGTGTGCTGGGGTTTTAGAAGGGGGAGAGAGAGTGTGCTGGGGTTTTAGGAGGGGGAGAGAGTGTGTGCTGGGGTTTTAGGAGGGGGAGGGGAGTGTGTGCTGGGGTTTTAGGAGGGGGAGGGGGAGAGTGTGCAGGGGTTTTAGGAGGGGGAGGGGGGCATGTGCTAGGGTTTTAGGAGGGGGAGAGAGAGTGTGTGGGGGTTTTAGGAGGGGGAGGGGAGCGTGTGCTGGGGTTTTAGGAGGGGGAGAGAGAGTGTGCTGGGGTTTTGGGGGGGGAGGGGAGCGTGTGCTGGGGTTTTGGGGGGGGAGGGGAGCGTGTACTGGGGTTTTAGGTATGGGAGGGGGCATGTGCTAGGGTTTTAGGAGGGGGAGAGAGAGTGTGCAGGGGTTTTAGGAGGGGGAGAGAGAGTGTGGGGGGGTTTTAGGAGGGGGAGGGGAGCGTGTGCTGGGGTTTTAGGAGGGGTAGAGAGAGTGTGTGGGGGTTTTAGGAGGGGGAGGGGGCATGTGCTAGGGTTTTAGGAGGGGGAGGGGGAGAGTGTGGGGGTTTTAGGAGGGGGAGGGGGAGAGTGTGCAGGGGTTTTAGGAGGGGGAGGGAGCGTGTGCTGGGGTTTTAGGTGGCGGGGAGAGGGAGTCTGTGGCCTTCCTGGTTGGCACCTTCCGACCAGCCTGCGTTTGTCCTCCTGAGGCCGAATCTTGATGTCTGTGCCTTGACTCCCTGGGAAAGACACCTCACTACGGAGGGACTGAAGACCTGGTTAGTTTTCAGCAACAGTTGATCATGCCGAGTCCACAGAGGTGCAGTTAGCAAAGCACACCTCCAAGTTTTTCTCTTGTGGAGATTTTTTAACCTGTTCATCATCAGTTTCAACGAGAGGAGGGGTTGCAAGGTCACTTGACACAGGCTGAAGATGGCCTGCAGGGCTGCTTCACAGGACAGCATGGATTTTATTGTACTGACTTAAAGCCTTTGCAGTTTGCTTGCTGGATTCGTCCCTTAGACTAGGGAGAGGGGTCCCAAAAATCTGCCCACAGTGGCATTTGGGGCTCCTGTCCTGTCGTAAGCCAGAGCAACAGACCATTCCTGCTCCAAGGCCCAGGCAGCAGGCACACCTCTGTTTAGTTCATTCTGTTATCTTCTCTCCCAACTAGGGGGCAGTCCTGTCCCAGGATTCAGGGTCTGGCCCCGCCCATCTCCAGCAGTGGTCATTGTCTCTGAGACCCGGCACCCACCGGCTCTGCTCATCACTGCGGGCTGTCTGCCCCTGTCCTGGCCCTCAGATACGCACATCTTTCCTTCCAGCTTGCATATGTCTGTTTTGTTATTTCTTCTTATATAATCTCAGGTGTATTTGAAACAGAAGGAAGTTGTCAGGTGTCAATTTTTTTTGAAAGTCTTTTCTATAAAGTATTTTTCAATCCCTTTTTTCATGGCTGTATTTCAATATATAACATAATTTTCATTGACTACTGTCTGCGTAAATAATCCATAGCCAATCTATAAATCAAAATTGGGGTAAGTTTATTATGAGCCAAATTTGAGGACCATATAACCCGGGGCCTTCCTTCCCCAAGGAAGGAAGGGCACCAAAGAAGCAGGGTGTACAGTGTGGTTATATACCATCAAAGAACATATATCACATATGAATGCAATGTCCTTTTTACAATAGTCACAAGATTGCCCTGTCGGCACAGTGATTGATGGGCACAGCAGGTAGCAGGTCTGTTGTCTCGAGGTGCATGGTCACAGGATGAGCACAACAATCAAATCCTCATCCTCACCTAGGGAGAAATGCTTATCCTTAAGGAAATGCCAATGTGGGGGAAGTTGCATCCTTTTCTTAAGGGCATTTGTTCTTGTCTCTGGGACATGATAAACGCTCAAAGCAGATATACAATGCATGTTCAAAGGCCAGTCAGGCCCTTTTGGAAAAGCAAGGTCAGGCCAAATTAGTTTTACACCAAATGGCTTCCTCATATACTCCAGTATATCCCGTTGCTTGCCATTTGTTTATCACTACATAATGACCAAATTGTGTGAGTGTAAGTTTGATTTACTTAACCTTTTACTGATACTGGAGATGCGGTTTTCCTGATTGTTATACTAACACAGGCAGTACAGAAATCTGGAGCTGTCGAGGCAAACGTTTACATGACAATTATTGACTTGGAATAATTCCTACAAGTGAAATTAAGTCAACTATATAAACACTTTATGGCGATTGATAAATGTCACTAAGTCAATTTTCAGCAAGTACATTCCAACATCAGTGGCATGTATTTCCTTGAATCCTTGTCTACTCTAAGTAGCAACATCAAAAAAATACTTTTCTGGGGCCGTCCTGGTGGCACAGAGGTTAAGTTCGTGTGCTCTGCTTTGGTGGCCCAGGGGTTTGCAGATTCAGATCCCAGGTGCGGACAGACACACCACTTGTCAAGCCATGCTGTGGCAGCGTCCCATAAAGGGTGGAGGAAGACGGGCACGGATGTTACCCCAGGGCCAGTCTTCCTCAGCAAAAAAACTTTTCTGATTAACAGGTAAAAATGTTATCTCATTGTTTTAACTTGCATTTTCTTGACTATCAGTGAGGCTTAGCATTTTTCAAATGATTATTGGCATTTTGCATTTTTTTGTGAATAATCTATTCATATACGTCATTCTTTTTTATTGCAATACTGCCTTTTAAAATGTATTTCTAATTTTATATATTAAAATTAATGACACGTGTAAGGCAAATCTGTCTTTTCAGTTTGGAGTATGATTTTGACCTTCGTTAAAAGGGTTTTAGAACTTTGTAAAACTCGTGTTTGTGCATTCATGTCAGATTGTGCAGGGTCTGGGATGTCACCCTCATCACAAGCTCACAAGCCAGCCTGCCGCTGTGTCACGGGTGCCAGCAGGAGAGTGACAACCGAATAATAACAAAGTTAGTGCAAAACGGTTACGACAACAGACGAATTGTGTTGCCTTTACGTTTTATTTGATTATTTCACATAGATTTTGGCTGATGTTTAAATGTTTTTGTGGTTTGTTTCATTTACTTACACAAACTTGTGTCTAATGCCCAATCGACATCACGTGGAATCCCCCTCCAGCTTCCAAATCCAGATGCCCTTTGGCTCAGGCATTGGGGTGAAAAGCAGCAAATCGTGAACCAGAATGTCCAAGGCCAGGCTTCTCGTCCTGATGGGCTTGCTTGTTAAGAACGGTGACGCAAACCACAGAAAACAGAAATTGGCATTGCCCATAAAAGTTACCAAGACAGGCTTTGTGCTCCATAAATCCTTCTCTGTGAGTAGTTGCTGATGTCATAATTACCCAATCAAAATAGGAAATTCAATCTGTGTGACATCAATCTTGATTGTTGAAGTTATGTGTATTTAATAGTAAAAGTTGCAATGTTGAAAAAAAACAGTAAATTCAGACAGTTTATATTTTGACAGTATAAAAGTTTGTCTAAGAATCTCTCAAAACATACTTGGTGTATAATATTATAAAGACAGATTTTTGAAATATGTTTAGTGGACATTTGTGAGATTTTGTCTTTTTTGCAGCTTAGCATTCAGCCTCCATGTCGGGTCCCTTCCTTTTGTGACTGACGACCTACTCTCGGTTGGGCTGGTAACGGGATGTGTCCTCACAGCCCCAGGGCATGTGCAACACATGTGGCATGTCAGATGTCCCACCCTGGGACCCCACCTCGAGCAGAACGGACAAGAAACTGAACACAGAGAGAGACTGGACCCACAGGTGCAGACTGGACGGACAGGTGCTCTCGCGGGGCTGTGACATCTGCCCTCCTGCGGCATCTCGCCCTGTCCTGGGAGTCTTATACCCCATTCTGCAGCAAATGCAAATACACAATTAACCGACCTTCCAGAATAAGAGCTACAAACTAGTGCTGTGGAGGTCTACACATTGGTATGTGGTAACTGTAAAAACGTGTTCGTGAGAAGCCAGGTATGTGAGAACCATTTGCGTGTCTAACAGTGGATTCTGAGTGAAGACACTTCCTGTCCCGAATCTCGTGCTGGCCGCAGCTCTGACACTGTGGCCGTGACCTGGATTATCTCCTGTTTGCAACATTCCGTCCACTGCACAAGGAAAGGGTTTTAAATTCTGCTTCCCAGTTTTGCTTAGAGAGTAAGAAGGACATAAAACATCATTCCGTGGGAAATAAGACCCTGGTGTGAAGAGTCTTTGGAGGGAGAGGGGCTGGTTTTGACTCCCAGATCTCTGAACTTGCTAGAGATGCGACATCAGCCAAATCCTTGAATTTTTCTGGATTTCAGTTTCCCCTTGTGAAAAGGTGTATGATATCTGCCACACCCACTTAATAAGGTCGCTGTGGGGATCAAAACCTGTGGCATGCATCGAGCTCCCCTGTCGAGCGTGAGCAGGAGCTGCTCCTGTGGGGCTGGTGCTGCGTGGTGTCGGTGAAATCGTCAGAACTGCCTTGGGCACCAATGCACTAGTGTGTCAGCTCACGTGTGGACACAACTAGAGAGAAACACACGTGCACAAGGTACAGTAACTACAGGACTACAAGTGCTGACCCTCCACCGTCACTTCTTCCGTATGGGTTTCTAAGGTGCTGCATAAAAACGTCACATGGTTGGGCCCCGGTCTGCTCTTGCTTCTGCAAAGCTGTTGTCAATGCATTTCTCATCCCGTCGGGAGAAGTGTATTTTCACTAAAACCTCCAGAGGGCGATCACACACTATGTCAAATACTCTGGGTGCCGAAGTAGCGGCCACGGTTTGGAGGCTTAAGTTTGTCACTCATTCAGAAAGAGAAGTCTAATATTTTTATCAAGTCGTGCTGTCCTCAAAAAAGTGCTTTGATCTCCTTTCTTCCTCTGAGCTAGGTTAACAATGCCCACATTGTGTCGTAAGGTTAGTTGTTCCTTTGCCAGAAGCAAACCCAGACACACACACACACACACACACAGGCATCTAGAGAAAACAAACGGCTGAAGTCACCCTTCTGTTCCACCAGAAAGCCCTCCCCCAGTGTGTACGCACATCCAGGCCTGAGCTCCATTTGAATTAGTCAACACATGTCTAATGATCACCTATTTTCTAGGCTCAGGAGTGCGTTTTAAAGTAGGCGGAGACTGAAATGAAAGGGACGACGAGGCTGTGCCATGAAGAGCACGTGGTCCTGGCCCGTGCACCTCGAGGATGCGGAAGCTTGTGATCCCAGGGGCACCGGGCGCAGCCGGGCGGAGATCTGGCCAGCCCCCGAAGAGCCGGTCTCAGGAATTCTCCGCGACGACTAACGTGGGTGGAAGCTGACGGGAAAATCGCTCGCTTCATCTGTGGGCTCGGACTTGGGCAGCTCACGAGAAACGAGGGGAGGCCTGTGACCCCAGAGCTTGCCCTGTTGCTGATTCACCTGCCTGCCCGCATCTCAGTGTGGGTCACATCCCCGGGCGCGTAGTCGGAAACGGGTAAACACCAATTCACTGCATAAATTCTGGTTCCAACTAGACCCACAACTCTTTGACCTTGTGTCTCGAGCCCTTGAATGTCTGCTTTGCCCTGTTGGCTTATATCCCTTACATGGTAAGATTATGTATAGTTTTGCAAGAAAATGCCAAACCGGCCGGACCAGTTTGCGTTCCCACCAGCAGTGATGAGCGTTCCTGCTGCTCCACGGCCACACAGCATTTGCTGCCGTCAGTGTTCCAGATTTGGCCGTTCTCATGGGCGTGCAGTGGTCTCTCGTTGTTTTCATTTGCGATTCCCGGGTGACGTCTGATGTGGAGCATATTTTCATGTGTGTATTTGTCATCCATCCGTCTTCTTCCATGAGGGGCCTGTCAAGGTCTTTGGCCCATTTTTTACTCATGTTGGCTGTTTTCTTACTGTTGAGTTTTAAGTCTTTTGTATATTTTGGGTAACAGTCCCTCATCAGATGTTTGTTGAGCAAATATTTTCTCTCAGTCTGTAGCTTATCTTTTCATACTCTTAATAGTGGCTTTCACAGAACACAAGGTTTTGATTTTAATGAAGCCCAACTTAGTTTTTCCTGTCGTGGATCATACTGCTGGAGTTGTGTCTAAGAGTCATCACCAAATGGAGGGTCACCGAGATTTTCTCCTGTGTTTTCTTCTACTTACTGGTTTTTAATGGTTTAATTTCTTTGGATCTTGGTTTCCTCATTTGTAAAATGGAATAACAATACTCCATAAGCTGTTATTAAGGCTCAAAGAGGTCAAAGAGTGTGAGCACATTAGTAACGGTACCTGTACAAATGAACGGTGTCATTTCAGGAAGCAGAATCAGACACCCGAATTACACATATATGGGATTTAATCCAGAGGAGACAGTCATTCAGGGTCAAATGCTGAGAGCACACACAGCGTATTTAAACCAATATACCCGAGTGAAGGAGCGTGTCATCCAGCTGGGGCTCAAGAACTGATGCACACACACGTCACAGACATAAAATACAAATATACGGTGAAAACTAGGAGCACAAGTGTTATTTCAGCATGATTTCATCTCCATACTGTGTACGTGCACTAAATAAAGTCCACGGGGAGGAAATTCAGACGGCGTTTCTGTGGAAATCAGTCTTTTATTGAGAATTCTCCCGGGTGTGTATTCCCATCTCAGATTCAGAGCCAGGATGACGAGACAAGAACCTCGGAAAACCTGGAAATGGGCTTCTGTGGGCACGGCAGCCAGGCAGGCGCCCCAGGATGTGCCCTCCTGCTCAAGAGCACACGGCTCTGGGAGGCAGGTCGATGGCAGACAGCTCCCCCAGAAGATGGGGGTCCGTGTGCACCCCGAGAGCCCGGGTCCCTTCTCCCACTTTATATCCACAAAGACGGATCGTGCTCCCGATCCCATCTCCAGTGAGAAGCAGATGTGCAGATATAACAACAAATGGCAATAGACAATTAGTCTATCCAGAAAGAGAAATCACACAGGTTATTGTAACAGAGATAATTTAATGTAAAGATTTGCTTAAAAGGTGCCGAAGGACCAAAAAGTGCTTTATAGAGTGACACCGGAGGACATCAGAGGCAGGCACGGCCATGCCAGGGCATCCTTTGAACCCAGGAGTCCTCCACCCTCCCCTCCTCCCTCCCTTCCTCAGCCTTTCCTGGTGAAGCAGTAGCTCAGAATCAGGAATAAGCCCGGCAGCAGCCCAGCAGCCTGCCTCCCATGCTTAGGAGAGCACGGCTGCCATCACTGGTCCCTGGGTGACAGGATTTGCTGTGAGCAAAGTCAAGTCAGACTGGAAGAAGGGCCGAGTCAAATTGTCTCGGAGCTTCAGGTTTGGGGCCTGGAGAAACGGCCCGTGTGCCGTGGGAAGAAAAGGAAGTCAAGGGAGGACGGGGCTGATCCCTAAGGGGAAAGGGAGTGACCACCAGCTGCCCGCATGATCCCTCTGTGGCCGTAGGTTCACCGCCTCCCTCACCCTTCGATGAGAGCTCGGGGCCCAGGGGAAAATGTGATGAGATAACAGAAATAGATCATCTGAAATGTAGACTGAACTTTGGAAGAGGCCACATTTTGGCCTGATAGATGGTGCTGAGAAAAAAAGAAAAGAAAGTGAAAGGTTGTCCACATGTGGGCCACCTCGGTGATCTAGACCCGAGCGCTGGATCCCAGACTTTCCCTTGAACATGCCCCACGTGGACGCTCTCATTCCCAAGGTCGGCGCCAGGTTTACCCTGCAGAGCGGCATTCACGTTCCGGGGCATCGACGTCATTTCTAGTTGCTCACATTTTCTGATGCAAAATAAAACTCGAGGGAAGGCTCCTACGTTGAATTTAATCTCGGTGGATTTGAAGCAGAGTAGTAACCGCGGTGGAGATGGCGCAGGAGACAGCTGCAGACGCAGCGTGTTATCTGTAATCGTCGATCAGAAGCACGGAGCATTTTGACCTAAATCATGATTTAGCAGAAACTAGCAGGAATCCGGGGAAATGATCCCAGAACACAAGGGCTGCATCTTGCTGTTGCAGCAGATGACAGAAACAGAAGGTGGTGTCTGAATCTCGCTCTCGGGGCTGCAGAGCCACCCACCCCGGCGTCACCCAGATGCCAAAGAGATTCAGGTTTTCACGACAGTGACGGGTGAGTTGATGAATGACCAAAGTTACAGAAAAAAAAAAGTATGATTTGGAATTTTCCCAAGATTCAACTTCAAAAAATATAAAGTTTGGTTTGGTTGTTTGTGTCACAGCAGCTACACTAAGAGACAGTGGTGGCTGGAAACGCGGGGCTCACACCTACACTCGGGGGCAGGTGATAACCCAGGCTGGAATTTCATTAGAAAATTGTCGTTTCCGTCACAACGCATGAAAGTTCAGTTTGCTTTGGCCTTTTGTCACTTGCTTATTTGTCTGTTTACTGGTTTCAGACTCTTTGTTGAAAATATCACATTTGTAAGAAGACCCCTGCAGTCTTTATTTATTATTGAGGAGGCCAGCCTGTCCCCAGTCCTTGGACAACGGTCTGTAATTTCTGGAAGCTTCTCCTGCCGGGGTTGTCAGGCTCCCCGAGCTCATGGTCACCTCCCTGCCATCTCTCCTTTGGGACCATCAGGGGTCCAGTGCAAGCTCTGTTCCTGGGGGGAGGGCAGGAACAGAAACTAAATATATTCTGACGTAAGCAAAGGAACACGTGTCTACTAAGCATTCAGGATGAACTCCAGGACGGTGTTCAACCAGGTAGATTTTAAGAGGGCCTGCGGAGCCCCACAGACCCTGGATCTGGGCACTGGCCAGTGTGACCCTAGCACTCACCCCTGGGGGTTTAAGAGAGACCCAGAGCTCAGAGTAGGGGACCCCTCTGCAACTTCACCAAAGCTGACCCCAGGCTGGGCTAGCCCGTCATGCCTCTGGCCTGATGCTGGGGGCTCTGGGGCATCATGTGGCATGACGTTCTGTGCCTTTACAGCTAGAACCCCCACATTCGCGTGCACCGCACGCACACACACACGTGCACACACACACAGGCACCTACATCCTCAACACCCTGCCCCGCCCAGGACTCAGGTGTGTCCTCAGCGTCTCTGTCCAGCTTTCTCCAAGGAAGGACACTCTCCCCAGAAGGCTCCTCCCTCAAGCACGAGGCATCCCCACCCTTCTCGGGTGCACCTGCCAGCACAGGGTAAGTTTCCTCCTGGACGGCGGGACTGCGTCATGGTTACCGCTCTTTCCTCCCCGTCACACACGCAGCCTGTTGACGAGGACCCCACCGAGCTACACTGACGACCCCCTTGTGGAAGCCACTTCACAGCGTACTTTCCAAAGATCTGAAACCTGGCCATGGCTCTCGTTTCGCCCCTGGGACATTCCTCGAGGATTCCATCTCTTTTTCACTCTTCGAGTCCGTGTACCTCCGTCCTCAATATTTCCTCCCTCTCCCTCCTCCTGTGGTCCTTCCAGACCTGCCGCTCTCAGTCACTCCCACCTCCCAAGTCTCAGCTCCAGCCATCCCCCTCTGATGAACGCACCCTGCTATTTTAACTCTAAACCGACTCAACTCCACAGACCTCTGACCCTAGGACACTTCAATTCATTGGCTGCGGCCATCCCGCCCACTCACCTCCTCCATCCTCGCCTCCCGCCATCCACTGTAGATGCTGTGACTCATCACTGCTTGCTCACCTGCTTAGTCCCTCCAAGTCCTTGCCCACCTTCCTCTCCGACGCTCAGCAGAAACCCACAGGTAGCAGATTTATTTTCCAGGAATGGTTGGGACAATGTCTCCTAACCCACATTCTCTTCTAGAGACTGTGCCCCCCATCAATAGGTGCAGGGCTGTCCCCTCCCCTTCACTCTGGGGGGGTCCAAACCAGTGAAGGGAGGCGATGCCACATGTCTTCTGGGGTTGGGTCCTGAAAGGCACCACATTCCATCCTCATTAGCTGGAAAACTCACCTCTGGATCCTGAGCTGCCACCAAAGAACCTCGACTGACCTGGGTCACCAGGCTGCGAGGCGTCCCAGGCCACACAGAATCCGTGTGTGTCTCCATCCACAGCTTCTGCTGAGCCCTCAGCCAGACCAACCCCAGCCGTGGCCCCACTGACTACTGAGTGTCCCTACAAGCCACACGTGCTGCATCCTCCGTGAGTCCTGATCCCAGGATCTGGGAGCACAAGGCAATCATGTTCTTACTCCGTGAAGTTCTGGGGTGGGTCATGGGACCGCAGGACCCGAGATACCAACACTGTCTGACCAGTTCCCCACCATTCCATTGTGGACACAAGCTTCTGAACACAGCTGGATTAAAACCCACCGTGGGGCTCACTGCTCTCACTGTAGATGAATGACTGCAGGACCCAAGTGCACCCACACTGACTGGCACCCCACATATTCCATGACAGTCCCCTCTCCGTCTTCCCCAAGTGACTATTACGGGCACTGGTGACCTGAAATGGCTGCAACTCCTGCCTCCTCATTCTGGACATTCAGCTGGCTTCTTAGCACAGAACAGATCTTGCTCTTCTGTCCACCGCCAGACCCACTGCCCCACCTCATCTGTGCCCGTATCTGATGCTGTTGTCACTGCAGGGAGAGAACTCACTGTGTCCATATTTAAGGCCAAAACCTGCTCTTGTGCAGTGCCATCTACGTCCCCTGCATATTCAAGGACTTTTCTCCTACAATTTTCTCCTTTTCTCCTCTTTAACTATTATTGTTTTTAAATTTATTTTCCACTATTCTTTTCAGCATGTGCTGTAATACTTTTAAGCCTTTAAAAAATCATCCATTCCTTCGAGTTATCATCCTATTTCTCTGCTTTCCCCAATTACGAAACTCCCATAAGGAATTTTATGTTTTTCTACATATGCCCTCTCCTCAACTCACGCTTAAGCTGCCACAAATAGGTCTTCGCTCCTGCAACTCCTCTGAAACCACTCATGTCAGCTTCACCGAGACCCTGTCTTACCAGGCAGGGCCAGCGCTCAGGTGTCCTCCTCGTCACTCACGTCCCAGGAGGTGGCAGTCCCGTCCACCACAAGCTTCT
Organism: Tapirus indicus; assembly: GCA_031878705.1. Taxonomy (NCBI): domain Eukaryota; kingdom Metazoa; phylum Chordata; class Mammalia; order Perissodactyla; family Tapiridae; genus Tapirus; species Tapirus indicus. The sequence continues at coordinate 558,693 of CM062923.1, read as the reverse complement.
GCCCAAGTCCAGACTCTTCCTTCACTGGTCTCTTTCCCTTTCCAACATCATTTTGGTTCTTCTTCAGACGGTTTCCTAGCAACTAGAAGAATGTACAGCTACGACATACAACTATCTACTGGGGCCTTGGGGAGAAAAAAGGAGGAAGATTGGCAACAGATGTTAGCTCAGGGCCAATCTTAAAATAAAACAAACAAACAAACGAAAACTTCCCTTCCTCTTTTGAGATGAAAACATTAAAAAAAAAAAAAGATTTCCTGAATCTGACCAGTTCTCCCCAAGGCTCCCCTCTTACTACCCAGTGCAAACCCTATTGTCTCCCCACCGAGGCATTGACATCACCTCCCACCTTGCACCCTACAGTTATTCTCCACAAAGAAAATCAAGCTTCTGCTTCTGACCTGGCAATCTCAGACTAATCAATCTGAAAATCTCTTCTGTTAAGACGAAAGAAGATCCTGGCTTTGGTTGGGCTCAGTAGTAAATAAAGGAAAACCCCACAAGCAAAACTCAGTATGTGAGCCCTGAGTAAGGAGCTGTGAGTAGAAGTCACACCCCAGGGCAGGGTTGTAGGGGGCAGGAGCCCGTGCCCTCAGAGGGACTCAGCCTTCAGGGCAAGCAGGCATCTGGGTCTGATGCCCACAGGAGGCTGAGATGGACCAAGGTCCAGAGACAGCACGGTCTCCCCCAGTAACACTTCCCAATTTAGGTCCTTAGAATTCCCATCGATTTTACTTCAACAACATATGACTTCATGGTAAACAATGATCAAATTCACAAGGGAGAGAACACACCAAGTACGAGTCGGCAGAAACAGCAAGAAACACATTAGACCCTTAATGACTTCAGATAATGAAATTATCATGTGCAACATAGGAAATATCATGTAGGTGTTTAACATTGTTTTAAATTCTGAAATTCTAAAAAGAAAATTCTAAATTCTGAAAGCTGAAATGACAAAAAAAACACAAAAAACCCCACAGCCATCAATAAGAACAAAAGGATATAAAAAACATCCAGGCAGATTTGAAAAGGAACCAAACAGAAGTGGCCAAAACCGTGAAAGTATAAGACAGATGGATTATTCAAACAAGAGATCACATGCAAGTGAAGGAGAATTAGTGACCTGGAAAAAGATAAAGACAAAGATATGAAGGACGTGAGTTTAGGAAACTTGTTTTGACAAAATGAGAAGACCCAGCATCTATCCAATGCAGCTCCAGTAGGACAGAAAGGAAAGACTTAGAGAGCAGCAGTTTGAAAACAAAGGAGTAAAAAAAAATCCCAGAGCTGTTATTTTTCTATTATTATAAGTGAAAACTTTTTTTTTTTTTTTTTTGGTGAGGAAGATGGCCCTGAGCTAACGTCTGTGCCCATCTTCCTCATCGTGTATGTGGGACGCCACCACAGCATGGCTGATGAGTGGTGTGTACGTCCATACCCGCAATCCGAACCTGGGAACTTAACGACTGCACTACTGGGCTGGCCCTGAAAACTATTATTTTAAACTCTCCACAACCTGACAACAGGCGACCTTTACCTCCTTCCCTGACTTATTGAGAACCAGTCCCGGTGTTAGACGAGCCACATAAAGAAAGAGATAACAAACTTGTGAGCTAGCTTTGAAAAACAATATTCTAGAGAAATAGTGATGTCATTTTAAACGCATTAGCTTACAATTACACAGCACCTTTGTAATTTAAGATACATCTCAGTACGCACGCACCACCCATTCTTTGAACAAACACGCATCGTGCATTTTTCCGTAGAAGGCACCGCCTACTCCTGAACCATTCTCGCAACTGCCCTGTCGAGTAGGTAACATGTCCCCAAATTCCCGATGGGGAACTGGATTGTCGTCTCCAGATCACACAGATTTACGTGGAGAAGCTGGGAGTGGCATCTGGGCGCGGTGCATGCAGTTTGTCCTGACTTCCACAGCTCCCTTCTCCTGGGCGATGGTCCAGTCTGTGTGAATAGATAGATGACAATGGATAATGCCCGACAGGCCTATTTAGGAGGTGACCGACGTGTGGACATTTTAAATCCAACTACATGAATTTGGCAGTACCGCGCCTCTTCAGCGATTACAGTGGTGGGCGCTGGTGGGGAGGAGAAGTACAGTGTCGTGGAGCAGGACACCCAGAAATGGACCCACGCCTCACGGGAGCCGCTGAGCAAGCAGACTGGCCTCGCGGCCGTAGAGAACGGCTCCTCACAAATGGTGCGTGCTGGGACAGCTGGTTGTTCACGCGGGAGATGAACCCCGGTCTCGCACTGTTCAAGATTCTCCGGAAAAACAGAACCGACAGGATGTGTATATTACGTACATATAAAGAGGGAGAGAGATTTATTTTAAGGACTTGGCTCATGCAACTGTGGGGGCTGGCAAGTCCAAAATCTGCAGGGTGGGCTGGAGACCCAGGGAAGTCTGAAGTGGCAGCTCAAGCCCAACGGCGGGATTCCCCCTGTGCACGTCTGTGTCCAAACGTCCTCTTCTCATAGGAGCACAGTCCTATTGGATTAGGACCCACACACATGACCTTCTCTTAGCCTAATCACCTCTTCAAAGGCTCTAAATACAAATATGGTCACATTCTGAGGTGCTGGGGGTATGACTTCAACGTAGGAATTTGGGGGACACAATTCAGCCATAACAGATCTTTATCTCACATCATACCTAGAAATTAACTCTTCTGGGTCAAGGACTCAGACTGAAACTTGAAACACTAAACCTTTTAGAGGGAACACAAGAGAAGGAGCTTTCTGACCTTAGGGGAAAAACAAGTTTTCTAAACAATATAAAAAAATCCATTAACAATAAAGAGAAAATTGATAGAGTAGACTACATTAATATTATGAATATTTCTTTTCCAAAGATTCCTCCAATGGTTTGAAAAGATACACACTGGGAGAAGACGGGCCACGCATATAATTATCAAAAAGATTCCTGGCCAGAATACGGAGAGAATTTCGTCAAATCCATAAGCAGATGAACCACAGCCCCGGAGGAAATGAGCAAAGCCTTGCGGGGCCTTTCCTGGGTGACCCCGTGGACAATGAGCAGAAGGAAGGTCCGCGGCCTGATTAGTAATCAGGGAAACACAGATGAATACAGTTAGCACATCCCACACCCTCCAGCGGGCAGCAAGTCTGATAACGCGAAGAGTTTGCAAAGACGTGAAGCAAAGGGAACCTTCTTCCCCTGCGACTGTGCGTGTCTATCTGCACCTGAACCTCGGTGACGACGGGGCAGATCCCTGGGCCGTGGGGCACTGGGGCACCCATCACGGAGAGCGGTCCTGACCATCCCTCTGGGCGGGCGCCACAGGGAAGCTCTGCAGAAATGTCCCCAACTGGAAGCCAACTGAACGTCAATCAACATAAAATGGATGGACTCTATTCTATGAAACATAATACTATTCAGCTACATGTTTCAATACTGTTGAATCTCAAAAACAAGATGTGAGTGCAAAAAGTCACTGAGGAAACTACGCACACGCTTTCATTCACGGGAAGTCAAAACAGGCAAAATCAAACCCTGTTCCCAGGACACACAAGTGCCGTCGACTATAAAGAAAAGCAAGTGACACCAAGAGCAAGGTTTGGGATGTTACTTGTTCCTGGGAGCAAGGACAAGGGTGTGGCCCCAGGGCGGTGTCAGTGTGCTGTCACCTCCGCTTTCTTCAGCTGGTGGTAGGGACGTGGACACATTATTATCATTTAAAGTGTACATATGCTTTTTTTTTTTTTTTTTGTGAGGAAGACCAGCCCTGAGCTAACATCTATTGCCAATCCTCCTCTTTTTTGCTGAGGAAGACTGGCCCGGGGCTAACATCTGTGCCCATCTTCCTCTACTTTATGCGGGACGCCGCCACAGCATGGCTTGACAAGTGGTGCGTCGGCGGGCGCCCAGGATCCGAACCTGTGAACCCAGGAGCTGCCAAGCGCGAACTAAACCGCTGCACCACTGAGCCGGCCCCTACATACGCTTTTTATTCCTTCTTTTTATAAGATATATTTTCATAAAAAGTAAAATGGTAATCATGAAATAACTTTTAGAAATTACAAAGTTTAATGCATCTAATATTTATGATGTTCATATTTATTGATAAACATTTTCTACTGTATTCAATAAATTATCTATTAGATTTTTCAAAAGAAGAAAAAAAGAAAATAGAAAAAGCTGGCAAGCAGTTAGCTAGCCAAGCAGCTCTCTGCACAGCTGAGAAACAAACTTTAAGCTGAAGCCCTGGGTGCTCTACGCTCGAGGGTCCTCTGGCCAGGAGGAGAGAGGGAGCGCCCACGCCCGCAGCAGGAGCCGATGCCCGCGTGCCAGGACACACCCCACCTCTTCTTCGTGTTACTGTTTTCACTGCCAAAGACAGTTGACCTCCTGTGTCACCAGTGCGCAGCTTCCTCTTCTCCAGTGAGGAGGGGTCTTCTCTAAATAAGCGTATCTCCCCACCTCGGGTCCCCTGGCCCGTCTGTCACGGGCCCAGCCTCCTCCTAACGTCTCTGCCATCTGCTCTCCCTCCTCCCTGCACTCTGACTCCCCTCTGATCTGTGTCCCTCCCTGCCCGCTGCACATCTGTCTTCTTAGAAACTTCACACAGCCTTGGCTTTCCCACATCCTCACCTCCTCACCTGCGGGGACCCCTGGGACCCTCAGTCTCTTCCTCGGTCCTGTCCTTTCCTTTCAGCTCCCCCTGCAGTTGCCCTCAGAAGCCACCTGATGACCCTGACCTCGCACAGTTCCACAGGTCTGGGCTGCCTCTTCTGCTCTGCTCTTCAGTGACCACCTTCTCTAGGTCCTTGCATCCCCTCAGGTCTAAGCACAGCCTCAACCCACACTGGGCACTCAGGGGACCTCAGATGCCTTTCATGTGACCCCTCTGCCCCCTCCAGTCCCTGGGCAGTTCCAGTTCTTATTTCTCCTCTCCTTCCACTGGCTGCCCACTCATCATTTCACGTAGTATAAGTAGCTCCTAAACTAAAATTATTGTGATCTCTGTTATATTTTTATTCAGTACCAGTTTCATTTAGTAAATTGCAAAAAGTAAAGAACAAAAAACCTGAGTGTAACTTTGCCCCTGGTGGGATTTGATGCTCACTGTGTCCAAGGACCCTCACGCACACACAAGGAAAATGTGCAGAGCCAGGAGCTGGCTTGTGATAAACGCATCCTTCACGCAGCATGAGCCCCCGTCTGAAAGCAGGCGCTGGGGTCAGCACTTATGAGCACTGAAGGAATGCTGGCACAGCCTGGCCGCCGTGGCACCGTCATTCAGAGCTGCAGTGGGACCCGCCCTGTGGGACAGGAGGGGGCTGTGCAGGTCCTTCTCACCGGCGGCTACAACCCTGCACAGGACAGGCCGCCATTCTGCATCTCCGCATCTTCGTGTTGCATGCTGCCTGGAAAACATGAGGTGCTTAATAGATGTTTGTTGAGCTGTTTATGGCCACTTGTTGCGTGTGGTAAGGTCAGGACCTCATCCGGTGCAGGCAGCTTGTTTGTGGAGGTGTGATTGCTGGGTTGTATCGCTGTATTTTGTTTCTCTGACAGTCACTTAGTCCAAGCCCATTCACTACCTGAAAGAAAAATAGTCATAAAAATTCACAGAGAGAAAGCAGATCTTTTTATGATACACTTGATAGTAGCTAAAATTTAAGCACATGCCAGTCACAATGCTACTTGCATTCTGAAAAACACCTCATTCATATCGTGTACAAAACATGCATAAGGCAGGTGTTGTTACTGATGGGGAGGAAAACCTTTCCCTTCTTCCCTTCTAGGTTCTTTGGCCAGCTAATAACTAAACTGACATATGACAGATTAACAGGAGAAAAACAGATTTAATTCCAAACATACAGGAGCTGATAGAATGTGAGACTCCAGGAAGTAACCAAAGCAGGCAGCTTTTACACCTTTTAGAAACAATAAATCAATACATAATGATAATCAGTACAAAACAATAAATGAAAGAAAGAAACAATAAATCTGTGGAGAACTGACAAGACAAAGGGGCTGGGCCTGGGGCAGCCAACAGGGAAGAAGTAACAGGTTCGTGCGCACGGCTTTCTCAGCCCTGAATTCCCATCTCCCGCGATGAGGACGTCTCTCTTCCTCCTGGGGCAGGGAGGGCACCTTTCACATGGGGGATGATTTCCTGCTTTCTGGGGGACAAAGGAGGGTCAGAGTGTCCTTCTTGCACTGGCTGTTTCATAAGTAACTTTAATTCAAAATAATCAATATGCCAAAGTGGCATATCTTGGGGCGACCTGTCCTGAACCCCATCATTATCAATCATCTTCCTATTACCTCATTTACGCATCTTTCTCGTTGAGCGACCTGATGGGTAGAGAAAGTCCCCAGCTGGTAAACGGTGAAAGCAGCATTTGCAAATCTGCCTTTCTGCTTTTCAATGTAATTTCCTTCTTTTCAATGAATTGTATTGGTAATGATTCACAATCCAGACTAGGAAATGGGATTGGACGGAAACATTAAACACGTTGTATAGAGACACCCACAGGCCACCCTGGGGTGGACTGTCCTCAAACATCCCCCCAGCGTGAGTGTATTTCCGCCCAAGTCGACTTTGAAATAAACCCGCTGAAAGTCAAGTAAATCCTGGTTTGCAGGAGGACGGTCACTGGCAACCCCTCCGCCCCTTAGATGGTGTGGCTGTATCCGGCCCTGCTCCTTTCCCGGAAATTCCTAAATCAGGAATGACAGACGGCACAGCCTTCCCTCCACATGCAGAAAAACCTCACAGTCCAAACCGTCCCACGGAGATACGCTGGGGGTCAGCCTGAGGGGCTGCTGGGGGTCCTGCCTGGGGCGTCGTGTCTTGCTGTTCCCACCCGGGAATATGGGTCCATGATGGGAAGACCCAGAGGGTCGTCCAGGCCCAGCGCCCGGTGGACGTCGAGTCACTGTTCTGAATTGAGAAGACTGTTCGACACGTAGTCCAACTCTCAACTTTCCATAGACGCTAAATGCTGGGTCCTTTGGGGGGAGCGGGTTTCAAGGGAGCAGGGGTGAGGAAGAGGTCGCTGTCGGGGGGGGGGTGAGCTTCCTCAGCAGGACCTGGCCTCACCGATGGGCTCACACTGTCCCTTTGGTACCAGATGGAGGGGGTGATGGAGCCACGGAGAAACCAAAGCCCACTCGGGTCACAATGTAAAAGCACTAACCAGGAGTTAAATCTGGACTCTGCAGAATCATCTTTTTATCTTGCTCCCCATTCCCCAGGCAGCGAAGTGTGGGGATTCCATCACGGCCTCTGGAAAGCAATCTTCGTACAGTTCTTCACTCGACAAGAAAACAGACCCGTAAGCTCAATTTGTCAAGTCCCTTTAAACACTCCTGCATGGTAAGTAGCCCGAACGGGCTGTCATATGGCACTGATTTAGATTATTGCGGCTCTCGATAATTGACGCTTACTTTATCAGCAATGTCTGACAACGCCTACCCCCTGAGTTGCAAATATTCCCGAATCCATTCCAGAAAATCACTCCCCAGATTTCTGGGTACAACTGCTATTGATTTGATTGCATCTACCGAGTAAACAGAATACTTTGAATACTTAATAAGTTTCCCATGATTTGGTATCACAAATGGATAATGGAGCCTTGCAGCAAACGAGATTCGGTAAGAAGCAGTGTTGGGAAATGGTCCTCCGTGCCCTCTCCTCAGACGCTTCCCCAGAAGACACAGGTTTCCTCGGCGCCCACGGTCCGGAATTGTCATCAGTCATGCGCACAGACACTCGTTGACGCTGCTGTCTTTCAGGGCCAGGAGAGGGACTGTGTGCGGCTACACCCCAGGCCGCAGAATCAGGCGTCTGGCCGGAGTCCTGGCTTCATGTCCGACTGGTTGTTCGCCTGTGGACCGTCTCATAAACGGTCACGGGTGAAGAAAGCTCTCAGTTTCCTCCTCGTGTGCGACATGGGGCAGGGGACACAATCCCACCACCTGTGGTTGCAGCGAGGAAACACGGTCAACGCTCAGCATGGTGCTTGGCCCACGGTCGACACTCAGAACCAGCAGGTGTCATTACCGCTGTCATTACCACCGTCGATACCTGTGATCAGTAAGTGGAGCCTGGGGGTCTGCGCCAGGGGCCCCAGCCGCAGAGCTCTTCCAGGAGGGCAGGGACCAACGAGGACCTGGGCTTCTGCAAAGATGCTGACACAGGCACAGGATGAAGGCCAAGAGGCTCACTGATGTGCCACTCCCTCTGGAGGATCCTCAGACCCTGGGCTTCCAGGAGGGAGCGCCGAGGCAGCAGGAATACCCTCCACACCCCACGTCGGGTCAAATGCAACATGATCCAATATGAACTCCTCTCCAAATTTCCTGCTGTTCCAGGGCTTTAAGTCTTAACCCATGACACCCAATTCCAGCCAACTGCTTAAACCCAAACTAGAATCCTCTTAACTACTCCCACTCCGTACCGTTCCACAGCGGGTGAATCTCCCCAAATCGTAAGGACCTGGGAAGCCATCCCTCCTCTCCACCCCTTCCTCCATCCATCCCCTCCCAGCTGGCCTCTCTCTCCATTCTCCTCTCTAGAGCCAAAGAGACCCTGTGGAGAGCCCATGTTGCAGAGCCGCTTCCTTGATTATACTGTGATTTAATGCTAAGAGCTAAAGAAGGTGCCCAGAGGGTCCAGCACAGTCTGGCCCCCTGCTCTTCACGTGTCAGCCTTGTTGGACTTCTCAGTCCACGGAGGCCCCTTGGCAAAAATGCGTCCCTCTCCCTACCAACACTTTTCTTTAGATTTCGGGTGGATGCCACTTCTCCAGAGCAGCTCTCCCTGGATATCCACCCTCCTCCCCATCAGTTTGTGCCCAGCTGTCCAGACCCGGCACTCCACAAATATCCATCCTTGAACCATAAATAAACCAACATATAGACGTCGGGGAGGGTACGGGCTGGGAAGCAGCGAGGCACTTTGAAGGGAACTGGAAAGTTGATGGAAACAGACTTGGAGGTGTCAGATCTTCACATTCATAACAGAGATGGTGGAAGTGTTGGGCCGGCACAGGAGCGGGAGCTCTCCACCCCGTTACCGCAGACAGGCCGGACTTGTCCATGCTCCACGCTCCCCAGTCCTGACGAATCCAAAATGAATCTGAAGTTGGAAGCCTGGATGGCTGCCGGGGTCTTGGCTTCCTCCCGTCCGCCCCCTTCTGCGGAAGCTTGTTCCGAAGCGGGGCATTGCTCGCACACACGCACTCTGTGTGGACTCAGAAGATCCTGCAGCCCCGAAGCCAGGCTGGCAAAGCCGCGTGAGGAGCTACATTTCAGCCCCACCCAGACCCCTCTGTCAGCCTCGAAAGGGCTCAGCCGGCCACACTGCCCCTGGGGAAATCTTCCAGGTTCCTGTGGCCTTGGGATGTTGAAACCTCCTTCGACTGGCCTCCATCCCTCTCCCCACCTCTCTTGGATCAACTCCTGCCTTCTCCCCTTCTCTCCAAAGGGCTGACATTCAGTCCACCAGCTGTCCAACTGCTCCAGGCTTTTGATTTTTAAAAACTTCCTGTCCTTTGATTACAGTGAAATTTATTCACTCTTAACCCAATTATCACCCAACCCCCCTTGTAGGCAGCTTTTGAGGGCGGCCCTCCAGGATCCTGTATGAGTCCCTTCCCTCCAGTGTGGGCTGCACCCTTGAAGGGCTTCTAATGCACAGGACGCAACAAAGTGATGGGGTTACTTGCGCGATTAGGTCACAAAAGACGGTGACTCTCTGTTGCCTTCTCGGCTCGCCTGCTTTGGTGGAGCAAGTGGCCAGGCTGGGGAGGCCCTTTTGGGGCAACTGATGGCCTCTGACCCGCAGTCCTTGAGGAACTGAGTCCACCAAAGATTGTTGGGATGACCCCGCAGTCCCAGCCAATACCGTGGCTGCAGCCTGAGGCCTCACAGCCAGGACCCACCCAGCCACACCTGGATCCCCACCACTGAAGATGTGGTGCTTTAGCCTATAAATCTCTGGACAATGAGTCGTGCAGACGTGGACAACTAGTGCACCCCTCGGGAGATGCTGTTCTCATCTCCAAGCCTGGTGTACACGTGCTAGTGTCCATGAGGGACCTGGGCGGTCACTGCTGGCTTACGTACTGTCAGCTCACCTGAGGCCAGGGACGCACTGGCAGGGAACCGCGGCCTCGATGCCCAGCCTGTAACAGGCACTGGATGGATAATGTGGAGCAGGCTGGCAGCTGCGGCAAGGAGCACCAACGGTGTCTGGTCTTTGATGCTGGTTTTTGTTGTGCGGACTCTTCTTTCTAGAAAAGGCTAAAAGTCTGCCGACTATGAGTGATCTGCTTGTTCTGTTTTTATTTTAAATTTTTTGAAAGGACCCAATTTATCGAGACGCATGTATCCAACTTGCTGCAGTCCGGCTCTGCCTCCCGACTTGATGGAAACCGACAGCCCATCTGCCTCCTCTCGTACGTTGCCCACCTCGGGGCCCAGCACCCCAACACCGTGCTCCAGGCGCGCTCTTTCCCGTCCACCGTAACTTGCTCGCTTTCCTCCGTGATCGTCCAGTAAACGCCGTTGCTACTCGTGCGCCTGCCGCACACACTGGTTATTCTGTCACGACAAACGGCCCCGTGCCCAGGGCGATGTGCTCGGGCTGCGCGTGCCTTGCGGCTCACGGCGGGCCTCCTCCGGCATCCTGGCGCCCCCACTCCCGGCCCAGACTATCTCCAGGACGACGGCGTTGGCGACGACGTGGCACCTCGCTCCGCCCCAGCTCTCAGGGTTGCGCCGCGGCCACGCGGTACGGTGGAGAGAATGTGCTGCGCATTTGACAACCTGCTGGATCTTGGCTCTGCTTGCTTTTTCGAATTTTGGTAAAATACTCAACCTCTCTGAGTCTGTTTCAGTTGGAAAAAGGGATGGCTAATGCCTACCCCCAGTGTTGCTGTAAAAATTATTGAAAATCATGGAAAACATACGTTTTGTTTGGGGTCTAGCATATTGGCTTTACTAAACAGATGGTAGCACACGTTATTGTGGTTTTAACCATCTCTTCAAATGCCTATAAATTCTCTAACCAGATAATAATTTCCATGAAGGTAGGAATCAGATCATACCAAAAAAATCAAATAATAAAAAAATACTGTTAGTCACTTTAAGACCCATGGCTTGTGTCACTATTTCTGCCCTCCCCGTGGCACCTAGAATAGTGTCCAGAAATATTTGCTAGGGAATTAAAGTAACTCTTCCAGTTTGTTCTCTGGATAGTTCTATAGAAGCATGAAGTCTACAGCAGAAAAATAAAAAACAAATAAATAAGATGCTTGCATGGAACTATAAACTCGAAATTCCAGCAAACGCAGTGGCATGAAAGTTGGGAAAAATGGTTTTCTTTCTACCAAGACAGATGCGCTTGGCGCAAAGCCCATGTTTCGGGAATACAGGATGACGGCGGTATTGATTGCCTGACAATCGCGTGGTTTCTGAGAGCTCGAGATTGCACCTAGAGGTATATGCGCTTCAACCATCTGCAGGTGTGCTGTACTTAGTTCATTAAAGACGCATTTCAGAGTCATGTTGAAAATATTACCTCACTGATGTGGGCGAAAGGTTGCCAGGAAGTGTGAACCGCACAGACCTCCACCCACCAGAGGGGGAAACGCAGGCGCCTCTGTGGTTTCGCAGGTTCCCCCAGACGCGGGCGGGTCGGAATTTTGAGAAAGAGCACCTCTTAGCTCATCTGTGACCAGCTATTTGCTGAAGAACCTTGGCCCCCAGGTCGGCTCAGATTCCCTCTTTTTTTTTTTTATTCTTTTTGCCAAATCTATGTTAGAAAAAAATAGTGCAGTTGTAGTTAGTAAATCTGTCTATAAGTCTGAATGTAAATACATAAGTAGTTTATTCTATTTGGCTACATTTTTCATATAGAGAAAAATGTTCTAGACACAAATCTGAATTATGTTTCGGTATATTTAAGGGGTACATTGGTGGGGAACCTGGAGAATTTCACTTTTTTCAAACTTAACTTCTTTTATGAGACTAATGAGAGCATGGAGAGATTGCTCTAGAGGCAGCGACTTCTTTGCAAAAAGAAAGAGCAGTTATTCCAAGAAATTAGAATGCCACCTCTGTGAAAAATTTTGGACAAGATTATCTCCCACGCTTATAGGCTATAGCTCAAATCTGTTCTATGAATAGAAATGTCTTAATGTTTTTAAACATTATGAATAAAATGCAAATACCACTGGGACGTGGGGCACTTCCATCGTTGGTGATCATTCACGTCCAGTGTGAAGATGCTTTGCACTGAAACCTACAAGCTTCACGGCCTGGGAAAGTGTCCTTCACTTCTTGAGCAGGATGTTGCTTATCTGAGAAGTTAATTGCAAAGTTAAGCCACTCGGTCCACCTCCCGTCACTGCGATCAGTCTCGGGCAGGATGGCTCACACGGCTATGAGCCCAGCAGGTCAAGCTGGATACTCTAACAAACCAACAAATGTGCTGCTGCCTTCCCAAGCAGGGCAGGTCACAGGAGGCTGGCTGTCCTAGGCTCCTTGCATCAATTACATGTACTGTCTTCTAGAATCTTCTACGTCCCGCCAGCGGATGAGCAGAGAGCAAGAACAGTGGGGCCTGTGGGAAGTCTTAGGGATGGGCCTGGTGGTACTGTCGTTTCTGCCCAGGTTTCATTAGCCAGAATTTCTTGGGAGCCCCCCCTCGATGCAGGGGTGTACACCATCAGAGAGAAGAGCATGTGAGCCCTGGAGCCCGCCTCTGCCGCTCTAGAACTCTCTACAGACGTGCACTCTCGTGTCGAGTGTTTATAGTGAAGACGTACTATACCTGCAGATACTTGTAAGCTGAGCAAGTTGTTCTTCTCTTGGTAAAATCATACTTGAAAGTATATTTGTTAATATGTCAATAATATAATACATAAAAAATGTATATAAAGGTAACACATTTCCAGTTGTAATTGTCTTTAAAACTGCAAGGAACCTGGTGTAATATTGTGATTTATAATGAGAGATACACATTTGGTCTTTGCCCCCTTTCCTGGCAAGGAGCTCCTAAACCCTTGGAATTTCCTGAGCGCTGAGAGCCCTAGAGCTGTCTTGTTATGCTAATGGGGTAACTTTTGGACCCCACCTCCGGATGGGGGCTGGTTGCCAGGACAACACACCAAGAGATTAGAGGGCAGAAACTTTCAGTCCCACCCCCTGACCTCTGGGCATATGAAGTCTGGGGGCAGCTTGTCTCCAGGCAGACAGTGTTGGAACTGAATTGAACTGTAGGGCACCCAGCTGGTGTTGCAGAATTGCTTGGTGGTGGGGAAAACTCCACCCATCGGAATTTGGTATCAGAATTGGAAATATAAATTAAATTTGTTTATTTCACTTATCAATTCATACATTTATTTACTCATTTACTCTATAATTACATATTTTGCAATTACTATGTGGAATACTGCACCAAGACAGTGCCCCAGACAGAGGAAAACGAGGCTGTGTCTCCACTGTCTTGGTAAATTGGCCACATGAGGTTGCAAGCTAGTGGAGAGAAAGAAGACAACCAGAATTGCATTTTCTGGGGAAAAAAAGAGAGCCAGTGTGTGAGAAATTTAAATAAAAAATGTTTCGTGGGGTAAAAAAAAGCACATTGAGCTTTCAATTCCATCACTGAAACTGCAGAGATTCCTATCAGCACATTTTTGGTAGCTTAACTAAAATAACGTGAATGTCAATCATGCTTTGATTGTTGACACAGGAACCCAAGTGCCCCCCAATTAAACCCAATCAACCTGTGAACCCAAACGTGGCATTCACCCCCAGGTATTGATGGATATTGATTCCTAGTCCTCTAAAATCAGGTTTGGAAATGACATATTTAAACTCACTTTTATACAAACCACACATAAAAATAAACTCCAGTCTAACTCTATAATGGAAGATGACAGGCAGAGCTGTAATTTATCCCCAACTGTGCGAAATACAATCAAAGTTGCTCAACACCAGTCGAACCCTGATAGGACCACGTTCAAGGCCAGCAGACACAGCTGCGACTTGCCCCGTTAAATGAGCTCGGCCCTAAGGCATGGTGCACATTTTCTTAAGGCTAACTTTGCCCTAACGGTTCCTATTCCCTAAATCCTTCAATACCACCTTGTTTTAAAGCTTTATCCGTGTTTCTCAAATCTCAACCACAGGAGTTAGTGTCAATGCAAGACCTTGTGGGGAGGAGGAACACATTTAATCCAGATAAAGGCAAAAAGGCAAGTTTTTGTGGTCAATTCTGGTGATATAAATGGGGAACTGTATTGATTTTAAGGTGTGGGGATGACCAGAGCTCCCCTATTCACAGGATTTCCTCTGTCCCTCCTGGGGCTGCAGGAGGGACACAGGCTCACCTGGTGAAGGTGCATTGTTACTGGATTTCGGCAGGTATTCTGGGCAGGATTCACTCTTGGAATCTGCTGTGACTCACCTGAAGGGACCAGGTGAGCCTGCAATCCCAGCAAATTAACCTCAGCTCCTCTGGGGATCGGAGTCAAGGAACTCGAGTTTCCTGCTGCCCAAGAGGAGTCTACGTCATGGGTTATAGGCAAAGAAGCAACCCTCTGAGATCACCTGGGCTGCTCCTCTCTCAGCAGAGGAGCGGTGATTCCCCAGTATAGGAACTCTCCGGGTGCAGAGTTTGCAACCCGAGACCCGGACAGGACAGGAGCCGCCTGCGGTTGGCTGGTTTGGAGCCCAAACAGCGTAGGTGTTAATTCTCCGGCTGTGTGCACAGCACCACCGCACTGCTCAACGTTCCTTCGTCCCTCTCAGGATGGCTGTGGGTCTCCTTGGTTGAAGCTGAACCATTTGGGCCTTCACCAAGCCCTGTAGGTAATTCTGAGTCACAACTTCATATTCTTTTTCTCAAAGTGGGCTCTGCAAAGTGTATTACTTCCAGTCCCAAAAGTCTGGGTCTACCTCTGATGGAAGTCAAGGTCTGGAATAAGACGTGTGTTCAAGCTCTCTGATTCTGTTTATCCTGATAACCTCTAACTTTATTTTACTAGTTTGAAAGGCTTATCGTTTGCAGTGAAACTTAGTAATTGATAGAATTCATGAAAAAAATTTTAGTCTTTTAGGCAAATAGTTTTCAAATTAAGTTCACTGGACCTAACTTGGGTAAACTGAGATAATTTCCCTACTTTTAAAGGGTCCGTATGTTACTCAGGCTTGAGAAACTCTGCCTCCCGGCTTCGCTTCAGTCTCCTGGACGTGGTTGATCTCAGGCTTGTCTCATGGAATCCTGAGCTGTGTCCGGGTCCAGAAGACCTGTGTTCTGGCCCCTACTCTGCCAGCTGCGGGCACACAGCTTCCTCCTCCATAAACGAACACCATGCGGCCTTCCCCCCGCCCGCAATGCCAACCACGGAGATAAGGTAATAATTGTGACAATGCTATGTGGCTTCACCTGTGCTTCCTCAGGTGCTATTTGGCACTTGAGGTGTTTTCTGTGATCTTTCTCACGTGCCCCAAGAAACTGATTCTTCATTTCAAGTTAACGGGAGGGAAGGGCAAACTTTGAAAGACTTGAGGAAACCAGATCTCTGGAATGATGACTATTTTTGATGCAGGTGGGTTCAGCGAATGCAGCCTAAAGTGGAATGGCACGAACTGGCCTTCACTTCAGGGACCTCCTGCCCAGCACGTTTGTGGACATTCACGCGTTTGGTATTTGAGTTACAGTTAAACCGAGGCCATCTGGATGAACCGCGGCAAAGATGAACTGGGATTTTCGAGTTTATCATGTGTGGGGCACAGAGAACCGCAGATGAAAGGTGGATTCTGGAATCACTCCCAGGGACTCCAACTGCCAACACGGTACAGTCTCTTGAACGTTCTCCTGGTTGACCGAATCAATGGCAAGTGTATCGTAGGGTCCCTATAAAGAGATGAGTGTCTGCTTTGCAGCGCCGAGTGTAATTCTAATACTCAGAGCATTGTGTGGAGGCAGGTGTCCTTTCCCCTGCCCACCTGCCGAAGCTCTAACCTGTCTTTCCAACGCAACCAAAGTTCCCAGCTTCCCCGGAAGGCTTCCATGGTCTTCCCAGTGAGGCTCACTGCTTCCTTTTCTTCAGGTTCCTGGGCAGCTGCTCCTAACCCTCCTTTACGGCTCCTGTCCCCACTCGGCCGTATCAGGTTGTGGTGTTGCTTTTTCTGTCCATCCCGCCAGTGAGACATGTGTTCCTAGGAGAGAGCAAAGCCTGTCTCTCATCTACATTCCCCAATACTTTGTAGGAACTAGGTGGTCCACGAAAATGTATTGAGCTAAGCTAAATTTGCAGCCAGAAACAGTCTTTTGCCTGCACGTGGTTTTCCAGAGTTCCTGAGGATTCACTACCTTTCCTGAACTTTTCCTGATCCACCCAAATGTTGGTTAGGTTCCCACCTATACCTGACACCACTGTGCAGACTTGTCACATTGGACAATTTAGTCAGCTGTATGCTGTCGCAGGTGCAGACCCCATCAAGGGCATGACATCGGCTTGTCCCCTTGATGTCCAGAGCCCACAGCCAGGCACAGGCAAAGTGAGCTTCGATGGACAGATCAGCACGTGTTCAGTCTGGTGGTGCGTGTGTGTGTGTGTGCGCATGAATGTGAGTGTGTGTAATATTTTCCTTGGGTGATTTTTCGAGGTGCAACTTTAACGTACCAATCTCTAAAATATGCACAGGGCTGACCACAGAAATATAATGAATTCATACACAAATCAGCAAGCATTAAAATCTAATTTTAAAAGCTGCTTGGTGAGCTCCAGCTTTGAGCTAATTGCAGTCCTGGGATTTTGGGAAACTCTACTTGGAGCTTAAGACAGAATCCCGTTCTAGAAGTTGGTTTCTCATGCCAACTAAATTCAGGACCCCTGGTGCTGAGCCCTGCTGAGGGGCTGGCTTTTCCTCATCAGAATTAGCTGCCTCTCCTACCCCATGAGGCACGTATCGGAGTCCATGTTGGGATGAGGCTACCACAGCCTCTGACTGTAACCGTGTCCAAAGACACCCTTAAACCAGCTGGCTCGGAATTATTGTTGGTTCCAGGGATGAGATTTGGGGTTCAGTCAATTATCTTCATTCACATCTCGTCACAGGCATTTAAAATAAAGTGATTATTCCTATGGGCAGTATTAATGACTATCCCTCATAATTTGTTTATTCTCCAACAATTGCCATTCTTTTGTGAGCCAAATCCTGAAAGGTTCAAGTCCTCTCTTCTTCCCTCGCTCATTGGTTCAGATCAGCTTTGACACCCATCTACTCTGCTGGTGATTCGGAAGGCTGGGTGGGTGCACAATTTACCACCATATCTTAGTTGATTTCTTATTTTGGTTCTCTGCAGGAAAAGTAACAACATGAGACTGCCAAAATTCTACAATTTTAGATCTACAAAATCATCACTGTAATATGACTCAACATAAAAAAGACGTTGAGACCTGAGGCAGAGCTGTTTGGTGGGTGAGATGGTGAGAGGAGAGGTCTGGAGAGAGGGCCAAGCTGTCTGGGGTCTGCCCAGGATCAGCCCCACCTTCTGAGGATGTGCACTGACCAGATTATAACTAATTCGCTGCTCCTGTTGTCATTAATCTGACCCTAGAACTGCCAGTCAGTGAAGTAGCCAGTTCTCTACCAAGCTGATGTCTTAATTAAATGGTGCTTCTTTATTTAGGGCAAAAGTAGGATTTTTTTAATCCTGAGATTAGATATTCCTGATTTTGTGGACATTGGTGGCGGCGATGCCAGTTGGTCATATTGTCACAAATCCGTGTAACCAGGAGTCACCTGGCCCATGCTGGAGGCACGTGGACCCAGCAGACAGGCCCAGCACCTGAGGGCATCGCAAGTTCTCTCTTTGTCTCATAGAGAATCACTGAACGAGTCTGTCCCCACAGACCAGTCTGGACCAGATGCCCACTAACCTGACTTGAGCTGCCTATAGCCAAGCTCGTCCCCTCCCCAGGCCCCTGACCCTGGCCCTCCCCTGAGCACTAGGGTGAGGAAAGCCCCCCTGACTGCTTCTCCGGGGAATGGCTGACCTGGGGTAAAACATTCTCTGATCTCTTGCCCTTCAGATCGTCCACCGCCTACACAGTTCTTTCCAGCTCTGCTTGCCCCTCAGAAAGGAGCAGCCCTCTGCTGCCCAAGCTGGAGATGCTTCAAGGTCTCAGGATTGGATTCTTCTCAGCATTATGGAAAGTTCTGGCCGTAGTGGCTCTCGTTGGATGGTATGAATTGAACTGTGTTCCACTAAAATTCATATGTTGGCGTCCTATCCCCCAGTACCTCAGAATATGACCTTATTTGGAAATAAGGTTATTGTGGATGTAATGAGTTAAGACAAGGTCATACTGGAATGGGGTGGGCCTGGTGCAATAACACTTTGAATAAAGTCTCCCCTCACTTAAGAGTGGGTTTGTTTTCTTCCTTGGCACCACGACACCTATCTGTGCCCTGTCTTCCAGGTGAGTGTAAGAAACAAAATAAGTTGTGCGATACACTTTATAAATGATATAGCGCATGCTGGAGCTTTTTCCATTTTATAGTGAATAACTGGCTTCAAAACTTACTGTTCTCTCCCAAAAACAAGAGCCGTAAGGAGTTATGCAAGATGGAGGCAGCAGGTGGCACCAGAGGTTTCCCTTTGACAAAGTACTCTCAGGTAAGTCTGGGGACAAGCACGTCGCTGTTTCTAACCAGCTGTTTTCAAACTGCTTGACAAGGATGTTCATCGTCTATACCAGCGCTGGTCTTAGCAAGCGTTCCAGGCCAGTGTTTTCACCAGGATGGGAGCACAGAGGATGAGGTGGTGGAAACACATGAATACTGTCTGCTTCAACCGAAAAGATTTAGAAAGTTTCTAAAATGTCCCCTCTGAAATTAACAAAGCCACATTTCAAACGGCCCCTGCTGATGAGTTCCATAGATTTGCTGTCTTCAGTCATCCCCAGTCATCCTCCATTATCCGCAGAGGGTGCCTGAAAGTGGGTGCCGGAAACCACAGGATGCACGGAACCCTACAAGTACTGTTTTTACTTACCTGTACACACCTATGATAAAGTGTAATTTATACATTGGGGACAGGAAGAAATTAACAACAATAACTTCTCTCTGGCGTATCTGAATTGCCAGCATCACTAGTCTTGTGCTTTGGGGCCATTATTGAGTAAAATGGGTTCCTTGAACACTAGCACTGTGATACCGCGACAGTGGATCTGATAACTGAGGCGGCTACCAGGCAACTGAGGGGCAGGTAGCACACACAGCATGGATCCAGGGGACAAGGGGTGAGTCACGGCCCAGGCAGGGTGAAGTGGGATGGCCCAAGATTTCATCATGCTACTCAGACCTTGCATAATTTAAAACTTATGAATTGTTTATTTCTGGAATTTTCCACTTAATATTTTTGGACCACAGTTGACCACGGGTAACTGAAACTGTGGAAAGTGAAACCACAGACTAGGGAGGTGATGACTGCACAATGTAGAATAGGATTTTTTAATTTACCTTAAGTTTACTTTTTATTCAAGTGTCAAATGTTGCCCTAAAATTCCTATGTTTGAATTTGGTTCTTTAGTTCATTCTGTATATCCTCCTCCATTTGGTGATTTCAGAGTCTTTCTTGGCTTGTTTCTTTGGATGAAGGAACCCCAAGTTTAATGCGTGGTGACAAGCTAGGAAAGTCATAGTGCCAAGGAGAATGTCTGGGACGACGTGGAGAGGAAGAGAAAGACCACCAGGAGTCACAGTGGAGTCAGATGAGTCTCAAAACATGGCTTCACTCAGACTTGGCACTGCCACATGTAAAGGGAATTCTCTATGAATAAAAATGGAAAGGCTGGCATTGGAATAGTTCATTCTGCCCAGAGGTGAATGTTATTAAAGATGTTACTACTGCCATCTTGATCCCACACTATTCCAACCACATGTATTTCTATTTTCTTGTGATCCAAGCTTGAAAGCTTTCTTGACTTCTTCCTCTATTTTCTTTGTAGATATTGTACAAGTCATCAACTTCCACCAATTCTGTAAAAACTCTCTCCCCACCCCATCTTCTTCAGCATTCCTCAATCCTGCTCCTTCCCTGTCACTTCATAACTGTCACTGTCTCCAAGTCTGGTGACTGCCACGTGCTTCGTCTTTCTGTCTATTCTTTCAACCATCAATTGGATACCGATATCCCAAACAGCACGTGCGTGGTCTTTCTCATCGTAAATCTTGGTCATGGAGTTTCTTCCAGATGAGATCTCCTCCTCTCTTATGTGCATTTAAATGAACCTGGCCTCAGGCTCAGCTCATTTCCCACCTGCTAACAGGACACCAGGGTCTCTGATGCACAGAAAACGAGGTTGCTTCTAATGCGCCTCAGTAGGTGACTAAGCGCAGGCTGCCGGCTCCTCTCTCTGGCGTGTGAATCTTCCTGAGAATAGAACTTCCTGCTGGAAAGGGAGAGCCTCCAGACCTTTGGGGTCCCACGTTCCTACACAGAAATGAAATGCTGACTAATCAACTAGAGTTGTTTGATTGAATTGAAGCGTGGTGCCACTTCTGATCTCACAGAGCAGCGAGACCCTCACAGAACTCTGAACTTGCAGACCCTGTGGATAATTTAGTGTGTCCTCGGAGCAGCGGTGGGTCCCGAAAGCCTACAGAGCGAGGTGAGGACCTCGTGTGGAGCCTAGTCCAGTGGGTCCTCGGACGGGCCCACCTACCTCGCCCTGGAGCTTGGAGAAGCCGGAATTCCAGGCCCCCCAGACTCCTGGTCGCACAACCCCGGCGGCGGTGCCCACGCTATAGTTCCAGGCTGTCGTATCACCACACCCCTCATCTCCCAAGTCCCCAACACCTCCCTGTTTCCACTCCCACAGGAGCGGCCATGTCCCCATCCTCAGCTTCTCAATCAAGAGCCAGAGGAAAACGGGGGACGTGGCATCTGAAAGTCCCTGGGTCATTTGGGGCCAGCATCTCCCACCAGGTTCCAGAATCAACAAGTCAGCATGCTAGGATTTACTCTCCATCTGTGTTTTCTTAATAAAAACACAATCAGACTCTTCACTCCAACAAGACAGTTCACCCAAGAATCGGTGAGACCCTCACGGTGACTCTGTGACATTGACTGTAAAACAACCACAGCGTAGAAATGTTTGAAAACTAGGACCTGCTGCCAGAGAAAAAGAGACTGATTTTCTTGGGTTAAATTCGCTTATTCGTATGACACATTACCACACAAACACACTTACACAACAGATAACGCACTATGCAAAGGCCACATAAATGGGAGGTATGAAGTATCATTTCTAAATTCCTTAAATTTATGAAGCAGAATATACTCACCTACAGCTAAAATGATCATTTTGAATAGTAAGCTAAACATACCATTTAAGAAAAGGATTATAAAGCTCTTTGTATTTATAAATAGTGAAGACCAATTTCAAAGTATAAAAGGAATTTTAGTCGTTGTGAAATAATACAAAAACATAAAGTTATGGGTTTTTAAAATTCAGTTCACCTCTAATAGCACATTTAATGTGTCAACGACAGATATTTAAGATGGACGATTTAAAGTATTGGTAATACAGACATAATCAGACTTAAGCATTTTCATGTTTTATGGTGCTTTTCATCCAGATAGTAATCTCACTACTTTGCAATTATTGCTATAAATAATGAGGTGTATTGTGTGTATTTTGTTCTTGTAATAAACGTTAGCTGAATGTTAGTGCCCACCTCGTATATTCACCAGAATGGGCCATTCAGGAAGGGATGGTGGGAAACCAAGAGGGGTGTGGGCTGATTACAACCCCAGATGTGTGTGCACACGGCCTCGAGCTACAGGCCGTCATTATTCCTTAATTAAGGCTGATATAAACCTCGCACCCCTCTTGGCCGGAAAACAGACTCATTCATACAACACTACACTGAGACAAAGGCAAATAGTTCAATACATAATTCAGTAGGTTCTAAAAATGTTAGTGAAAACAAATTGAAAAGCCTCAAAACTTGGAAGTCATAATGCAACACGATCTTGATGTGAGTGGCACACAACAGAATTGAAATGAAATAAGTGAGACCGATTGAACAATATTGAGGATATCCGTGTGAAATGTAATGAGACAGACAATTTTAGCAGGAAAATATGGAGATGCTAAAATCAACTGCCGGTGATTAAGAGATAAACAGGGTCCCAGGATGGAGCAGATGACTGTCCTGGCTCCAGCTGTGGACGTCCTACCCCGCTTTCTTCCTTTAGGCCCTCCCTTCTCCTCTCTCCTCCCTGCTCCGCCCATCTTGCTCTCTCATAAAAGGAATTTCGGTTAACTTATTGTCAAAGCCACACAATTAGCACTGGGCAAGGCAAGGACAAGAGCTCAGCTGGAGTCATGCAATGAGGGAGGTTGATACAAAATCTTGGCTAAGAAATTTTCACTTTTGAACTTTTTGGCATTTGAAGTAGAAAATGAAAAAATATGGAAATACATCTAAATACAAGTAAATGCATAGACACCCCCTCAGGTATCCAGTCAAATGGTCTCCCTCACATCCCCCTGCTGCTCCCCAGGTCTCCCAGGCCCATCCTGGGTCTGATGTTCCCACAGCAGGGTGTGTGGCTGCCTCGGGCTCCCTCAGACTCAGTCTCAGGGCAGATGAGGCTGGGAACTCCTGCAGCCCAGGGACAGCTACCCCAGCCTGTGCTGTGCTCTGAGATCCTGGACTCCTGGATAAGCACACTTCCAGGTCGGTGATGATATCCTGGGGATATTCTTCTTCTATGTCCGGGGATAGATTAGCCAACTTGCTGATAGTCCATCAGCTTACCAACTACAGAGTAAGAGAGAGACCGACAGGTGGGTGAGGAGCTGGGTGGCAGCACGGTCTGTGAACACTCGGCTCCCTCACCCCCCGCTGATGGCTCTGTGACATTCTTTACATCGCTCTCTCTGGGGCATTAACTCACTTAGTCAGTCAACAGATACTGGCCGAGTGCCTCTCAAGTAGTGAGTCCTGGAAGTAGAGATGAGTAAAGAAAAAGCTTCCTCCTGTCTGAGCAGACCGGCTCCAGGAAGGAATCACAAACAGACAGAACAAAGCAGGATCTCTTTAGACTGACAATGCTGTGGAGGCAGACTGGTGCTGTGACAGAGCAGCTGAGAGCAGGGACGGCCCCTCGGCTATGATCAGAACAGTGACAGAAGGGAGCTGGCAAGGGGAGTCCATGTGGGAAACTTCCAGAGAGTAGGACCCATGGGAGAGGCAACAGAGTTGTGAGGGGAGGTGACGGTGTGCACGTGGCCCCATAGAAAGTGGAGAGTGGTCCATGTGCCCTGGAGAAACGTGGGAGGGACTAAGGAGGGAGAGAACATGGGTGTTCATCTCAAAGTGATGACTGGGGCTGGATGCACGAAGGACAGAACAAGGTGGTACCAGAGTGAGATGATGGTGATGCACACAGCAGGGACAGGCCACTTCTACAGCCCAGGGACACATCTAAGATGGCATGTGGAGGGTGACCTCAGTGCTAAAGCCAATAGACTAGAAAAGAGGAAAGGCAGAGAGTTGTCATCATCTCAGGAAGTTAGAAAAATATCAATAAAACAAACCCAAAGAAGGAAAGAGTAGTCAAGATAAGAGGGGTAATCAGTAAAATAGAAAACATCATACAACAGAAAGCCTAAAGATAAAAAAGTAATCTGTAAAAATACTAATAAAATTGACAAATCTCTACAGAGCATGCCCAAAAGAAAATGTAATTCAGAAATGCCAATATCAAGAATAAAAAGGATGTTTAACTATATAAACTGCAGAGTAAGTAAAATATAATAGAAGAATATTATTGACAAATTATTACAATAAATTAATAAATTCTTAGAAAAATATACTAAAATGGACTTATAATTTCCCTATAACCATTAAAACAGAACTTAGAGGCAAAAATTCTCCCACCAAAATAGCACGTTAGGACTTATTACCTTTGAAGAGTGTTTAGCACATGTCAAAAGTTTGGTGGTTACTAAAAAAAATAGAAAGTCAATAAATAACTATGGAATTACTAGAAAGGGAAAACTATGAAATAAACCACGCAATTCAAGAGCAGTCAGGAGAGTAGAAAATGAAACAACGTTATTAACTGAGGTCGGGATGAACCATGGAGAAGAGAGTGGGCATAAATGTGAATATATCTCTCATCAGAATATATGTAAATGGATAAAACATGAAGGTTAAATCCAAACAGTTACTAAACTGAATATAAAACAGATACAGATAGTCAAACTTGCTTATAAGAGATTCATCAATACATTTGAAAACAGGCATTTTGAAAATACTCCTTCATATTTATTCTCTCTGGTTTGTAAAAGCTTGAAATTATCTCTACTTTGATGCATTGATGTAATTTGTATAAAACTTTTGAGCCTGCTAGTATTTTTGTAAGTAGATTTTAAACCACCCATTTAATTAGTTTAATGGCATAAGCATTTACTTATATTCTTAAATTATTATTTTTCAGCCTTTTAAAAATTATCTCTATTTTGAGCATTTATGGCTATAAGTTGTCCTCTGTATACTGCTTTAGCTGTCTCTCAAAAATTTAATATGTAGTATTTTTGTTATTATTCATCTATACATATTTTCTAACTTTGATATTTCTTTCATCTATGAGTGATATATGGATTTAATTTATTTTACAAATATATGCTGTTATATGTTAAAATAACATTTTACTTTTTATATCTAACAATGTTACTGCAGTAAAGAAAGTTTTGTGTCTTACACTGACTTTCTGTAATGATTTCAACTTGCTTTATGGCCTGGTACACAGTCCATTCTTGAATGTTCCACATGTGCTTGAGGAGAACATATCCACATCTTGGAGCTGGATTTTTATATCTATTAGGTCAAAATTGTTAATGTTATTACTCAAATCATCTGTAGCCAAATATAAACACAACACATAACATGCACAACAAAACATCAAGACAAATTAAGGATGATCCCAGAAAGGAATAGATGGTTTTCATATTACAAATACAGTCATCCCTTGGTATCCTTGGGGGATTGGTTCCAGGACCCCCACAGATACCAAAATCCATGGATGCTCAAGTCCCTTATATAAAATGGCATAGTATTTGCATATATCCTACACTCACCCTCCCATATACAGGCATACCTCGTTTTATCAGGCTTCACATTGTTGCATTTTTTTTTATAAGACCCTCTACTACTCACTGGAGGCTCAGATGACAGTTAGCATTTTTTAGCAAGACAGTGTTATTTATTTATTCATTTTTGCTGAGGAAGATTTGCCCTGAGCTAACATCTGTGCCCATCTTCCTGTATTTTGTATGTGGGTTGCCATCACAGCATGGCTGCTGACGAGTGGTGTAGGTTCACGCCTGGGATCTGAACCTGTGAACCTGGGCCACCAAAGCAGAGCACACCAAACTTAGCCACTAGGCCATGGGGCCGGCCCCAATAAAGTATTTTTTAATTAAGGTATGTACATTGTTTTTTAGACATTTGCTGCTGCACACTTACCAGACTAGAGTATAGTGTAAACATTACTATTATATGCACTGGGAAACCGAAAAATGGTGACTTGCTTTATTGCAATATTCACTTTATTGTGGTGATCTGGAACCGAATCTGTAATGTCTCTGAGGTATGCATGTACTTTAAATCATCTCTAGATTGCTTATAATACCTACTACAATGTAAATGCTGTGTAAATAGTTGTTATACTGTATTGTTCAGGGAATAATGCCAAGAAAAATAAGTCTGTGTGTGTTCGGTACAGATGCAACCACTGTAGGCCTTTCCATTCACAACGGGCTGAAGCCGTGAATGCAGAACCCACGGATATGGAGGGTTGACTGTATATTAATGTAATGAAAATTCCTATCAAACTAAAAAGAAAAACCATATAATCTTCCTAATAGATATAGAAAAAACCATGTTTGAACAAATTGAACACCCATTTATGATTTTAAAAAATAACTCTTAGGAAACCAAAAGAACTAAACATTTTAGAAAATGAATAAAGGTTATTTACCAGAAAATAGAGCAAACATCGTATTTAATTAGATAAGAGCCAAAGATGACCACCAATAGCATTTCTATTCAACATTGTATTTTAGGTAATAATCTATTCTGTAAACCAAAAGATAAATAAAAGCTATAAAGATTCAAAAAAGGAACCCAGTTACAATTTTAAGATGATATGTTTGTTTACTCAGTAAAACCAAGAGAATATAATGAAGAAAATTATCACTTTCTATTGAACAAAATTAACAAAGGGCCCATAAACCATATTTACAAATAGGAACGCTCATTATCAGAAAGACACTGTCTGCCCCTAATGAACCTGTAAATTCTCTATAGTTCTAACAAAGATCCCCACAGGTGTTTACATGGACCTTGAAAATGTCATTTAAAAATTTATATAAACAAGATAATTTTGAAAAAAATGGCATGGCGACTTTTCTACTAGTTATGAAGATATATTAAAAAGCTGTGGTAATCTCATACAATCTACAAAGAATTAGCTTCTACAGTATAAAGAAAGGCTATGAAACAACACACACACGACAAAAACTCAAAGTTAAAACAGGCAAAGGATCTGAAAAGTCTGTGCAGAGAAGGGAGATGCCCAATGATCAATAAGTATACTGAAAAATGTGAGAAACCTCACCAGTAATCACGGGGGTGCAAAATAAAACGCCAGTGGCAGAGATGCCATTTTGCACCCATCAGGTGGTTAAAAACGTACAAGTCTAGAAATACCACATTCTGGTCAGCATCTAAAGCAACGTGAGACCTCGTGCACGGATGTGCAAAGTGTAAATGGCTCGACCACCAAAGGCAGCCATTTAAACATAGTGAGTCCAGAGGAAGATTCGCGCACGCGGTCATTCTCCTCCTGTGTCTGCACCTGGAGGAATCAATCACACGTGTCTCCCAATGAGACACACAATAATCTTCAGGGCAGCATTATCTGTGAAAGAGAAACTCTGGAAATGTCAGTCACCATTATAGAACAGTGGAAAAATACACTGCATTGTATCCTTTGCAGAGAGTCATAATATTTTATTATCAGTTAGGTCTTATTCTTTCATAAAGAAACTAAGTTATACTAATTGGATTCTTCAAGATTTCAAAATATCAAACTATTATAATTCAAAATTCTGCTCTGAAAAAAACTATTTGTTTCATGCATTTTCTTCTTAAATTGACATTTTCCTTTTCTTCTCTGTCTCTCTCTCTCACACACACACTTTAGTTATAAAATGAAGAAACTCCCTAAGCTTCAATTTTTCTGCAACCCAAGCAAACAGAACCAAACCAGTATTCCTGAACATATAGCATTTGAAGTGAGAAAAATCTAGCACCTTAAAATATGGGTTGCCCACTAGGAAAAAATATCATGCAACTTTTGACCAGTTTTAGTGATCCTGGACCCTCTGGTGGCACCTAAACTTTTAAACAGTGGGATTGCTTGTGTAAATTCTTCATGGAAGGAGACTGGATATTCAGGTGATAGCCACTCTACATTAAAATCTGTGATCCTTCTCATCTCTATAGATTGTGCCTTCTCCGCTGTAAAGGTGTTCTCCACTCTTTTACTGTAGACACCTACAGCATCTAGACAAGCACTGCTGAACCCAAATAACAAAGTGCCAGAGGCTCCCTGTAGCCTGCGGTCCATCCCTGTGTTTTAGGGGTTCATGCACCTGTAACAGCATGTGTAAACACACACATGAGAAAAGCAAATGCCAGCTGAGAACAGTGGTGCCTCCCATGGCTGATAGCGGGACTTGAGGGTATTTTTAGTGTGCTATTCCTTATCTTGTGTGGTGGGTACAAAGCAGGGGGTAGGAAGGACAGGGTGCAGGCCATTGGGGGCAGAGTCTGTCAAGAATTTAAACAATAATAAAAGCCACTATAAGTCATTGCTTTTCTAAAGCCTGCAATTCTAGACAATTTGAGTGACAATACACCAGGAACTCTGGATCGTTCTGGCTGCTGGTTTGCATCTCCAGCCCTGAGTTACCAGGTTACTGCATTTAAAGAGTAGATCTGAAATAAGCAGTGACAGTAGAGTGACTATGAAGACAAAGGAGAAAGCATGACTTCAGTTCTGTGATTCTGTGGAAGCCAGGAGACAGAATAAGGCTCCAGGGGAAATCAAATGCCAAGGGTCACATGCCCCAAGCAGATGCTCCAGAGAGGGGCGCTCCTTCTAGGCAACAGATCAGACAATGTCACACAGCCATTTTCTCTGATTTATGACTAGACAAAAAACTGGTAGTTTTATGCAATATATTAGAAAATTTTGACAGATTTCTGTTGAAGATGTATTAGAGGAAGTGCTTTACCTCTGGAGACATTTAAAAGCACCTAGAATTGACCCAAAGAAACAGTGACACGGAGAGTATTGCAATTTCCAGAATTTACTGTGAAATGGGATAGTTATGAATCTTGACCAAAATTATCTTAATGCTCAGGACGTTTCCTATGTACCTGCATATCTGTTGTTTTGTGCAAACAAACAAAAAAATCCAAATGAAAATGATGGAAACGTGCTCGTCGTTCCCTGTGGGAAGGTTAGCAGCTCAGGCTGCCCGTCCAGGAAATGTGGCTGTGCCAAGATGATGGATGCACAGGCACAAGTCACCGAGTCACTCACGAAAGTTAATCCTCAGACATAGAACCTGCCAGCTGGCCCAGTGGCATAGCGGTTGAATTCTCACATTCTCTTTCTGAGGCCCAGAGTTCGCCGGTTCGGATCCTGGGCCCAGACCTACCCACTGCTCATCAAGCCATGCTGAGGCAGCGACCCACACGGAAGAGCTACAACTCTACAACTATGATACACAAACATGTACTGGGGCTTTGGGGAGAAAAAAGAAAAAGGGGAAGATTGGCAACAAGTGTTAGTGCAGGGCTAATCTTTCTCAAAAATAAGAGCAATAAAGGTGAAATCCGTGTCTTTAAAAAAAAGAAAAATCATTCCTTCTCTTGTGGACATTGTCTGTAGAACTATCCCTTTAGAATAACACCTTAAAAAAAAAAGAAAAGAAAGAAATAGAAACTGCAATGTAGCTATTGATTACTGTGACTGGCCAATATTTAACATATATTTTAATCTTTTTTCAAAAATACATCAACATCACTACAAATTTAATGACTTTTTTCTTTCTATGTCCCATATTATTTATTTTTTTAAAATTAATTTAGTGGAATAATTATACATGCAAAGTTCAGGGAAAGAAAATTTTCACTGGCCGCATTTCTTTTCTGACCATCATAATTATTTGTTTTATTTCCTGGCTATTGTGGAAAATAATTTTTTTAGAGAAGAGAGTGTATTGAAAACCATCTGCTCATGGTCAAACAAACATGGTGTGCCATCGGTGCAAAGTCATTGCAAGGTTATTTGGTACCAACTCTGCAGGTCATAAACAGTTAATAAAAACATTTTACAACCATACGTGGAGGTAAGCAACGTTTTAGGACAGTTTATTGTTAAGGGGAGCAGAGAAGTAGAATCATTGCTGTACCGAAATATGATCAAGATACGTATATATGAAGTGTGTATATTTGTGACAGATGAAGAATACAACATATTGCATAGTTCCTGAAATGTTAAAGTTAGCTACAAACTAAAGCATTAATAATTATAAATTAAAGTTTAAATTCTATTTTATTTTAAGGCATATGATAATTGGGAAATATTTCGTTAAAAGAAACCCTCTGTACGTAACTCCATGTTTCACTTCTTCCTGGAAGTCCTCTTAGGGATGCTGCGAATATATGGTACGCTCACACCGTAGTCCATTCTGCAGTAATTAAAAAGTGTACTATAAATACGTATTTTCTGATATGTGAAAATGTTCACAATATACAAATTCCAACAGCTTTGCAATTATATGGTTTTTGTAACCTTGGGAGATTAGAATTATTTTAAAATTTGCACATAAATTAAAATTTAAAAAATATGTTTATATCTTACCATTTCTAAGTTGGTTAATTCGAATTACATACCCTATACTTGCACCATGATTTCAAAATTCCTTTGAGGCATCTGTCTTTATACTCCTGCTGACTTGGGCAGCTCCACAGCTTGGTCTAGTGACACGACTGACAAAAACAGCCCAGGAGAGGTGCTTTGACTGTGTTCCATGTGTCATATGTGTTTAACATGCTAACACAACCCTGCTTCTTGAAGGATGAACTTCAGTGGATCCCCCTTCTCTGGGTCCTGTTCACTCTAATTCTGTGTCACTAACCCGACTGCATCTTCAGTGCCAGGCTCTCCAAGGACCCTCGGGGGCTGGTGGTTTTCCACGTTGCACAACAGTGGCCTTTACACTGCCCTCATTGTGTTGCTCTGCTGGTGACTTCTGACAGGACTCTGTGGTTGCAACCTGGTCGGAACATGCAAACCCCCAGGGCTCCTCTGACTTCATCCACCTCCCATTACTCAACTGCTCAGGGGTAGAAGTCCCCCCACTGGAGCCCCAACAAGCCTGTTCGAGTCGTTATGTTACAATTTCAAAAAGGAACAAACCTATGCTGCCAGCGTAATCGTGACCATAATTCCTCCTGCAGAACCTCAGGGAACACGGCTGCCCGCTCGCCATAGGGAGCACGAGGCAAGGTGGAATCTCTTGTTTGCACCTGGTGATTCAATTTAAAATGACACCAGTTTTTCATCTTTTAAACTGTTAATTTAGTTAGCATGTTTACTGAATGTCTACTGCATGGGAGAAATTTTGAAAGATAGTTATAAAATAAATCTATCTCATGTTTAATTAGATTCATCAGAACTTCCAGAATCATGTTTTAAATATAATTGTAGTTGTGAGAATCACTGTCTTATTTACAGTTGTTAATGAGATTATTAAATATGATTTCTATAGTTGGTTTAAGGCACCTTTTTTTTTTTATATGTAGCAGGTGAATCTCCTTTACAGATCAGTTTTTGTTTGTTTGTTTTTTGTTTTTTTGTATCTGAGGGAGATTGGCCCTGGGCTAACATCTGTTGCCAATCTTCCTCCTTTTTTCTTTTCTCCCCAAAACCCCAGTACATAGATGTATATCCTAGTTGTAGTTCCTTCTAGTTCTTCTGTGTGGGATGCCGCCTCAGCATGGCTTGACGAGCAGTGAGTAGGTCTGCGCCCAGGATCTGAACCAGCGAACCCTGGGCTGCCAAAGCAGAGTACGTGAACTTAACCGCTACGCCACTGGGCCGGCCCCAGGACAGCTTTTTATCAGGAATGGGTGTAAGATTTTATTTTGTTTGGAATCTTTTGAGATGATCAAATAAATCTTCTCACTCGCCTGAGTGATGTGATATAACACAATCCTCAATTTCCTAATATTAAACCTCCTTGTTAGAGAAATATGCTTGGACACAGACAATGATTCACTGTTTGGGATTCTCGCGTGGATGTATGGCAGTGGGATTATCTACAGTCTTTCTGTGAAGTGTCTTTGACGGGCCTTTGTCAGAGTTTTGTTATAATCACGTGGGCAGTCCTCAAACCTCTACAGCCCCTGGGACGTTTATACAGGTGAGGTGTCAGTGTGCTAATCCTTGAAATCCTGCAAGAACTCATGGGCATGACATTCTGACTCCAGAACTCCTAATGGAGATTGCTCGTTATTTTAAAATTCTCTATGTTGGATATTCATATAGTCTTTCTTTTTTTAATCTTAAATGAATTTTGGCCAATTGTATTTTTTCATAAAGTTATCCATTTTACTGATGTTTTCAAAGTTATTCAGCTACATCTAGTCTGTGTTCACCATTCTCAAACCTGTGCACGCATTAGAATCACCTGAAGAGATCGTCATAAGTGCAAGTCCCCAGGCACACTGAATCAGACCCCACAGAGACAAAGCATCTCTTGGCCAGTGGAGCTGGAAGGTTCTTCCTCTGACCCAGGGCTGATGAGCATCAGGGACTAATAACCCACTGCCATTTGCTAACTCTTATTTTAATAATTCATATTTCCTCTGCTGTGAATTACCAGATTCTACCCTTTGCCTGTTTTCCATTCTCTTTTTCTTATTGATTTGCAGAATATCTTTATATATTATGGATATTAACCTGTGGTTTGTTTATGAATTTTTTAGTAAATTCTCTTTAACAGTATTATCAAAAATAATCTATGCTTAGTGTTAATATGGTCAATAATAAAATACTTTCAAGTATTATTCAAAACACAGCGTGTGGTTAGATCCTCGGGCATGAGTGTCAGAGTTAGTACAGTCCACTGCTCTGGTTTCCACCACCATAAGAAATCCCACACAGATCCATTTTAATTGTTTTCAGTGAACAGTTAGATTATCTTGCAGCTGCACATGTGAAAACAGTCTGGGCTCATGAATCTTACTGCCCTGAGCCCTGTGAGTGCAGGGTTTTAAAAAGCTTTTATTTATTCATTTTAACACCCTGTAATGAAGGTCCCAGCGACTGACCCAGGTGACGTCATGACAGCCTGTGGTGAAGACTCAAGATCATTTGTCCCTCCGATGTGCTCTCCTCTTGCCTTTTGTAGTCCCATGTCTGTTTGGATGTTTGATTTCCATTGTTGTTAGTTGCGTCACATACCGTTTTCTCTTAAACCGCTTTTCAGGAATGAAAGATGCACAGGACCCAGACCTTTACTGCCAGGGCAACACAGGTCTCACTGCAGAGTCAGCGGAGACTCTGCTGGAAACACAGGGACCAAACATGTAAACAACGAGGCCTTGGACAGGTGGATGTCACACGGGGATCTCAGACCGAGGGCTCAAGGCAGAATTTGGGGGAATGGGTGATCTCCCCGCAACTTCTGCTCCTTGGTGCCCCAGAGAGTACGTTCTGAGTGTTTCTCAGCCTTCACAGCAAGTGTTCAATGTAACAGGATTTTTCAATCAAGAATTTAAATCTCGGGGGCCGCCCGGTGGCGCAGCGGTTTAGTCCGCGCTTGGCAGCCCAGGGGTTCGCTGGTTCGGATCCCGGGCGCCCGTGGACGCACTGCCTGTCAGTCATGCCGTGGGGTGTCCCATATAAAGTAGAGGAAGATGGGCACGGATGTTAGCCCAGGGCCAGTCTTCCTCAGCAAAAAGGGGAGGATTGGCAACGGATGTTAGCTCAGGGCTGGTCTTCCTCGCAAAAAAAAAAAAAAAGAATTTAAAACTCAAAATAAAACCTCTGTTGTCTTAGTTAATAATCCAAACAATTATAATCATAGTATTTATACACTCCATCCTTATCTAGAAAATATAACAATATTTGCTTTATTTAATAATCATTAATAATCTATTATTTCTGAGCATGATGTAAACCCTTTACGTTAGAGAGTCAGTAAAGTGTAATTGGTACAAATGGGTGAATTTCAAAACAGGGCACATCACAAGGAGAAATCCCACCAGGAATGTGTGCCTTATGTTTACTCTTTCTTTTCTGATTTTTTCCAACGCCCACTGGCTGATTTGGCTTCCTGGTTGGCGTCAGAAGTTTTCTGATCTGACAAGTGGTGATAAGCGTCAGAGACAGGACAACCACCTGCCAGGACTGTTCTCTTCCCCTTATTTTGGGCTGAAAGCCAAAAAAAATTACAACCTTTATCCCAGCAAGATCAGGAAAAGGATGTCTTCAGAGAGATACAATGCCTGCCATTCATAACAGAGTGGGAGACAATGATGAATGTGCAACTCGCCCATGCAGAGCAATTTAGAAATTATAAAATGTTGTCACAGGTATGTTTTCAAATCCTCACCACACAATTATGAGATTTTTAGAGACAATTCCAATGGTATTTTATTGGAAGGCTGCATATCTTGCTTAAAATCTAAAATGCTGTGAATGACTCTTTCCTGGGGAGGTCGTTTTCCCTGCGAGCCTCAGTTTTCTTACCTACAAAATTAGAATTTTAGCTAGACAATATCGAAATTCTATTCCTTATTTAATATTCTTTTAAAGTTCTTTCCTCTGGGTCACACAAACAAAAATCGGTTGAAGGAAACAAATCTGCATCCTTCACGTCTGTAAAGAAGCACTTCTGCCTTCTCTACACCGACATCTGACCACGTCATGTAAATATAATGGACGATTACATCAGATGCTGTGTCTGATAAGGTGACTTAAACCCACGCAAAACCAGTGTTGAAGAGGCAGCTCCTCAAACACGCGGTGGTTTTGTAGACGTCTGTGAAGAATCGCACACAACCGTAGATCCTCATCTCTACCTGACACTTCATCAGTGTAACCACTTGTATGTTGACGAACGTCTGAGTTAGTTTTGCTATGATTTTATCTATAAAACAACTCTATCTTTGTGTGGAATAATCAAATTCAAAACAGACCGATTTTGAAGACAGCTCACGCGAACACGCACACACAGAGAGATGTGTGCACACAAGTGCCCTGACATGGTGGTGGTGGAGCAGACGCTGCTTCGTGCCACCCGGATGGGCTTCGGGATGGAGACGTTTGTTACTGCAGCTCCCAGGGTGCCAGCTGCTCACGCGCAGGCTGACGTTCCTCGGGAAGCCACCTGGCATGAAGGACGATGCCTGTCCAGGTCACACTTCCTGCAGGGGCAGCCTGCACCCCGTGACGACAGCCATGGTGGAGCAGGACACGGGCCTGACCCTGGCCTCAGTGGGGACCCCTCTGAAGGGCCCTCCCAGCTACAAAATACCATCAAAGTCGTTCCCGAGAGCCCCCCAGTGAACCACATGCGCCTCCGTCTCAGAGCCTCTTTCCTGGGGAAGCTGATTGCCAACAAGTGACATCTTTTCTCTCCAGGAAACTGTAGACACACATTATAGAAATGCAGGCCATTCGCTAAATTGGCTCCTATGGTGAGCCTCCATACAGGTCCACAAGTGCTGACCACAAAGACAGTTCATGCATTTTCACACACACACATGCACATGTTTGTATATTAGTGTCTTGGCCCTGGCAAGTACTAATAAGCAATGTAAGATACATATGTGGAAACTATATACTATGCAATATATGTGACATATAAGAATATTTTTATATATAATATTAAATACAAAATATATAAAAAGTAAATGTATGATATATTCCTTCTAAGAATTAAATATATAATACACCATTATATATTATGTGTATTTCCTTTTTCATACCAGCTCTCATTACTTGTGAACTCACAGCTGGTGGTTGGCCACCTCACACTTCAGTTCTCCAGGATATTGCAAGACCGGGAGGTCACATGTGAGGTCAGGCCACATCCGTTAATAGAATGCGGACTGCTGGCAACATTTTTTTTAACCCCAGCAAAATTAGTCAATTGGAATGAAATAACCTTTAAATGAGCGTGGCCCTGCTTCTTTAGTTCATTAGCTTATTAATTCATTAGAAGAAAGGGAAGCATAGAGGAAGACAGTAGAACTTACTCACCGTTCATTTGGAAGATATTGAGTATCTTCTAAGAATTAGCAAGTATTCTCCGTGGTAGGACCACATTTATGACCCAAACCAGAAAAGTCCCCACTGCATGGGCCTTACTTCTAGTGGGGCAGGGAAGACGGACAGTATGAACAAATAAGAGAGTGAATAATGAAACAATAAGTAACTAATATGTCAGGTGGTGATCCAGGCTATGAAGAAACATAAGGTGTGTTCTGCCCTGTTTCCTCTGTGAGCTGTCGGCATAAGCACAGGCCACCGGGCAGAAGTCAGACCAGTCTCAATCTTTGTGTCCTAGTCTCACCGTCACTTCTGCCCTTGTCCTTGGGTAATTTTCCATTAAACAAATTCTTACTAAAGGCCCACTTGTGCACGGAGAGTTCACTATGAACAAGACACTCACTGCCTTTTTCTTTACACGAAGCTTACATTGTCACATGGACACCGATGAGAGGGCACACATGTCAACAAGGCCATCCTGACTGTGGCAACAGCTGTGCTGGACATAAGATGGTCAGCGAGTTAGAGACTCACTTGGGAACCACTTATTAGGTAGGATGGTCAGGCAAGTCCCTTTTGATGAGGTGACACCCGACTGAGAACAGCCATACGGGGACGAGCCAATCCTATTAGGGGCGTATTCCAGGCAGAAGTAAGACACATGCAGTCCTCAAAGGGGCAGAGGCTGCTGTGCCCACAAGAGGAGGAAGGCCACTGTGTCCGTCACATGGTGAACAAGGGACAAGCAGCTTGAGATGAGGGTGAAGAGATGGACATCAGCCAGATCACAAAGGGCCTAGGAGGTTAGCTAATAAAAGAAAACCCTCAGTTTTCTTCCACGTTTTATGGAGAACATGTGGAGAATTTTAAGCCCTGGAGTGACAGGATCTAAATCATGTTTTTGAGTGATTACTCAAGCTTTTAGGTGAAGAGTGGAGTGTAGAGGGGGCAAATGGAACCCGAGGACAGTTTGGGAGCAGTTGTAGGATTTCCTGTGAGTTCTGATGACGACTCCACCGTGAGTGGTAGCAGAGGGAGGAGGAAAGAGGCTGGATTTGAAATCCATCTCAGAGGGGGAGCTAACAGGACGGTAAGAGTTTCTGGGTGTGGGGTGTGAGGAAAAGGAGGAATACTGTGCTGTTGCTTGAGAAATTTCATATATGGCAGTGTCATAAAATGAAAAAAGGAAATCTCTGGAAAGAAAGTTTGGGAAAATGGGAATGAAGAACACTAACTGGATGTATTAAGTGCCTTTTAGTCATCACTGAGAGTATCTGGGCAGAAATGATCCTTTGTTGGTGGTGGCCGTGGTAGGTAAGGAAGGAGGTGGGATGAACTAACATCCCTTCCCTGGTCGCCCTCTGGTCCACTCCAGTCCCTGGTCCACTCCTGCCGTCTGTGAAATTCTTCCCAGACGAGCTGCTGAGCAGCCAGTGGGCAGCTCCTCCCCTCAGTTTCAGATGAGGTTACTTCTGGGGTTTCGAGGTACAATCCCATTACTGTTACACAATTACCAGGCACTCTGACAACCTGATCAGTCAGTCTAATCACCAATAGACCTTCAGCATTTAGCTGGTAAAAAACTAAATTTAATTAATGCTCTAGAGTGCTGGGAAAACTTAATTTCCACTGTCCTCTGTACTTTTGTTCAAATACAGTTCTATTTCCTGTGCTATTTAGGATTTGTGATGATAATATGTAAAGACACCAAATGAAATGAAAAAATAAACAAATAAAACTAATTATTAAAGATAAGATAAGCTGGCATTTGTTGTCCAACTTCTAGAACTCATCATTTCCCCCCCAGGCCAACTGGAAGACCATAAATACATGTAACTCTGCCACAGCCAGTCGAGACATAAGCTTTATTGCTGGTAAAGCTGAGTTGGAGAAAATACAGAGCCTTCTACATATTTCTGAGAACTCAGATCCTGGGACCTCCTCAGTCCCGACCCACCCATCCAACTGCAGGTGAGGAAGCTGAGGGGTCCAGGCACACTTCAAACAGCACACCTGGCTGCTGGTCCATGGGGTACGAGGCCCCCAGGCCTTAGAACTTGCCCCTCTGTTCTCTTTCTTTGGGAAGTTGGAGGCTTCTCCCATCTGATGGGTACACGGGAGAAACAGCAACAGGTATGATCTGGTAAAAATGTCCCTTCGTGGAAGCAGGAAAACTGGAACTGACCAGTTAGGATTCCTCTTGTTTACAACCTCGCGTCACTCGTCAGAACTCGCGAGTTCTATAGGAAGAAGAATGCCCACAGCTGTAGAAACTGCTAGAAGTCACCATTGGGCACCTTCAGTTTCTTCCTTCTTTGCCAAAAACCCTAGTCGTCAATGACACCAATATGATCATTCATTTGTTTTACCAGCGTCACACCCATACCCATGTTCAGTGAGGACACTACCCCACCGCCAACCTGGGCCAGGTGTTCTCCAGTGGTTATGGTGCCATCTCAACTCACATACTAGACAAGTGAAGAAGGAGAATACTCTGCCATCTAGTATTCCAGTGAGGTGGACGGGATTGCTAAAACTGTTATCAACAATGCCAACGTGTTTGTTCGTGGCTCCAGCGAGAGCCTGTGGGAGCTGGTTGGAGTGCGGCATATCACACACCCAGAAACCCAAGCTTCCGGGGATGCCAGGTCTTTGTCCGTCCCTTGTAAAGGAGATATCTTCCCAGGAGCAGCTCATCTCTTGGGTGGAAGTGGTATCAGTGAAGCAGGTGTGGGTGTTAAAGGAGGGGTGTGTCGTAGCCGCTCGCTCTATAATGTTTCCTGGCCTTTGTTTCCTCCAGTAAACGGAAATGCTGCCTCCCCGACGTCAACATTGACGTTGGCACATGAAGACCTTCACACGGCATGCTGGCATGAAAGTGTTCAACAGCGACTTTAGTTTCCTTCATGACTTTTTTTTAAATACGTGTTTTTTATGTCTAAAGGGATGTTCTTACTACCAATGTCTGAACAATTGGTATTGAAACTAGACAAAATGTGATCTTTAACTTTAAATTATGACTTAGCACAAATCCGAAAATACATTATTTTATCAGAAATATTCCTCTTGGGTATTTTACAATGTCTCTATTGAGTTAATGTCATTTGACCTTTATAGATGAGTTGACTCATTTCTGTATAAATGAATCAGATACAACCCAACATTTATCTCACTACATAACATTGTTAAAGAATCATAATGCATTTCCCCTCCAACTTATTTCTAGTTTGTTTTTGTCTGAAACATTAGAAATAAGCAACGGTGAAGGTCAGGACTAGAAAATGACCTTTCATGGGGCCATAAATGCAACTCCTGAATCTAATAAAGACAAAATTCAGAAGGGAATAGCACAGAAGGAAATACAGATTGTATTTCATTTTAGTCTCAGAATACACAGAACTCAAAACCCCTAACAGCTCATGCACACAGCGACGGTGAGGGATTCAGAAGGCGAGTCAGGAGCTGACCTCAGAGGCCCTCTGCTGGGTCCCACTTCTTCCATGGAGTCAGCGCATCGTCTCCACTGTCGCAGTGGAAGCTGCTGGAAGCTGCCGGGAAGACTGAATGGTTCATTAGAGAGTGAACTGTTGCCGTGGGCCTTACGTAAAGCAAATCAAAATAAATGAAAACTGGAAGCAACGGTCCTGATCACCCTGCAGATTGTGTTGATACTTTGCGAGTAGCCTTTCAGGGACAAGATTAACACCCAAGTGGTGTTGATGATTTATTGTGAGATTCGTTCTCGTGAAAAGAGACAAATTAACTTTGTGAGATTCACACAGAGGCCAAGCAAATTGGGTTTTTGTTTGCATCTCACACTGTTCTTCATTTTTAAAAGATGAAATGGTCTTTACAATCTTGCTTAACTTTGGCAGCACATGAAAGACTTCTAACTTTTAGAAATTTACATCGTCTCTTCATCCTGTGGGATTAGCTGCTCCCTGCATCTGGTTTTTTAATACTGTGGAAATCTACGCTTTCGTACACAGAAGGAATCGGGAAAACACCACAGATGTACTGTGATGTTTGTGTTGTACGGTGGGTGTACAGAATGGTGTGTTTACATTAAGTTTATAATGATTTAGAATAAAACACAACAAATATTTTGATGGAAGTATGAGCTGTGGGCGGTGACAAGATAAAGGAAATGGTTGGTGTCCTATGTGCCCAAAGTCTTAGAACCGGGGTCCAGGGGGGCCTGTAGGCTCTGTTGTGGACTCGGGTCTACCGAGCGGGAGGAAGTCTGGTTTGCTGGGAGCGATGCTGCTGGCTCTGTGAGGAGGCCTCTCCCTCGTCACCTGCGACTGCGCCACAGGGGCTTCTGTGCTGCACCACGACACTTCTCCAGCATCGCGAACGGACCCTGTGACAGCTTCACTCTTGCTTGTCCCCAGGAACAATCTTTTTCCCTCTCTTCTCTTCCTAGCTCTTAAGTCATTCTTGCTCCAGTCCTAAATGAGTGACCAGAAGACTTCCAATGCTCCTTAAACACCTCCACACTATCTAATGACCAAGTTTTAGGAGACCGTACAGTCCCGCAAGTGTTGCTCTGCTAACTTGGAAAAAACAGTCCTATAGGGTGTAAAAATCAAGGGTCTTTCCGTTATCAGTGACAGAATAATTCAGTTACCAACACCTTATTTTATTTGCTGGAAAAGATTTGAAGATCCAGGAACTCTGTTCATTTCACTCTGCTCTTCTCTCTGCTCTGGCCCAATTCCCAGTGAAAGTCTTTTTCTCTGTTAACATCTCCGCATGTGTGTCACCAAACTAAACACCCTGGGGAGAGAAGTTCTCTCTCCATGCAAGTGCATCACCCCGAAGGGGAGGACTTTGATTTGCCTGGCACGGGCCACCTTGTCATTTCCGTGCCAAAGGAGGTGGAGGCTGTGAGTCCACATTACAGAACCTGCAACCTGGGCAAACTCCACCAGATCTTTATGCATCGGAAGAGCAGTCTCCAAAAGGAAAGGAGGGGTGCTTAGCCAGACGAGGGGGAAGGAAGCTGGGCCGACACAAATGAGGACGTGTGGCTGGTCTGCTCCTGGGACACAAGCATTCGCACTGCACATGATGTACATGTGTATGGGCAGAATTGTTTTAGGTTCAAGCCACACAACAGCCTGCAGGCAGGCACTGTCAGGCCCACTTTGTAGAGATGGAAATGGCACACGGGTAGGTGGACTAAGTGGTTCCACAGCGAGTAGGTGGACGAGCTAGCACTTGACCCAGGATCTGTGCTCTTAACCTGAACTGCCGAATTTAGGATGGTAAAACAATTTACCACCCAAATTAGGAAATGTTGAGAGTGAAACAGGACCCTAATAATAATTACACCGGGACCACAGGGCAAACTGGGTCATGTGTTCAATCTCGATAGCGCTCCACCGCATATGGAGAAGAGACTCGGGTATTCTGTGCTGTCCTCAGGGGACCAGTCCACAGAGACCCACACTATTGAGAACTAGGGAAGTTTTCGAATGTTCAGACCAGACGTCTAGAAATCTCTCTAGCAGGCCGGTCTGCCCCAACATCACTAACTTTTAGAAAAGTTTTCATTTTTCTCTGAGTCAGGTTGGAAAATAAACTGAGCTACTAGGTTTTTTTGTTTGTTTTTCCCTTGTAAATATGAACCTTTGATGATAATCAAGTTTTTAAGATAAATTAGCAATTCATTTTTTAAGCTGAATAGAGCCATTTATTTAAAAAAGAGTTTCTAGTTACCTTTGTACCGGGTGCTTTGTAGTTTCACAGTAGAATAATTATATTTTGCTTATATTTTTCCTGAACCGTTTGTGTCCCACTGTGGTTAGTGACCCCTCTAAGTGTCAGCCCTGCTGAAATGCCGTGAGTGGCTGGTTACCACTTTTCTCAGATTGTTGATAACTAGATCCAGACTATTCAGACTCCCTCAGATCGGGCCCTGGGGCACTTCTGGGCAAACATCCTCCACCACGGAACATCTCCGTTCATCACCTCTCCAGACGTGTCTTCCAGGGAAGTCTTCCCTTCCGGACTGGACCCACCTGAAGAATGGTGTGAAGATGCAGAAACACCTATGTTTCCCCCTGGGCACACTGTTTCTGAAATTCTATATTCCTCTAAGCATGTTAACTTTTCATGATTTGATTTTTTTTTTTTAATTTGTAGATAAGAAGAAAGCTTGCTAACAGCGGGGTGACATCTCTGCAGCAGAAGCTCTTTCTGCTTTCTCACACCGTCAAGGAGCTGCCTTTTCTCCAAGACCATCACCTGGTCACACACCAGCTGAGGAGCACCAGTGGAGCCAGCGGGTTCTCGTTGTCTGGTTTCCTGTGAAAAGGAGTAACATCCACCACCCAGTGATCAGTAATCAAAATACCTTTGATAAAAATATGATGTTTAACTGGAGAGGACGTTCCCCCCAAAGGACCAGCATGCTATTGAGCGTCATGGTTGCAAGCTAGCATCCCTTAAAAGACAGCGCGTTACCAAAATTAACTGAAAACAAAACCCTTCCCTGTGTGAAAATAGTGAACCAGGAAGCAGAGGGAAGTGTAAAACACAAAACATTTAAAATTAAAACTTTATAATACATAAATATGTTTTTAACTTGTGTCATTTTAGTTATGTAATGCTGTCACTCCTCTTACTGGATATTTATTATTCAGTAATATAATATGATGCCAAATAGTGTTGACTCAATATCAAACCTTAAATTACATAAGCTAACGAAATGCAAGACGGATGGAGCTGAATTGTTTACAGTACTTACCGATAAAAACTGATAGTCGTGGCCTGTTTATGTTCTGCTCGGTACTCTGTTCTGTTCTGCCGAGTTGGCTCTCAAGGGGAGAGAGAGCTAACTGCACGCCTGGCTCCTGGCATGTCACCATCCCCGCTCTTTTACCACTCGCTGATGTCTTTTCCTTTCCTCCGTCTCACCTGGTCCTCCTCCCTCCCTCTTTCTTTCCCGACCCCGACAAACATTCTAGTTGACGTGCATCTTTTTTGTATACGTTATATAAAATACGCACTTAAGGTCTGTGATATAATAAAATTCGTGATGCTCATGCTCCCTCAAGGACCTCCTCGGGAGAAGCTGCCCGTTTTTCTAGGTGCTGTGGGCTCGACACATGAGGAGCCAGCGACAACTGGAGAGGTTGGTGCTGCTGTCTCTGTCCTGAGGCGCCAGGTTTATCCACCACTTTCTTTTGCTTGGTTGGTTTTTGCTTGTTTTGTGTTTGTTTTACTATCAGTGTAAATTGAAACACAGTGGAGGAAAGAATATCTAAGTATTATTTTGAAAATAGCTTTGGCCTCAAGGATCCCCTAACAGTGTCTCAGGTGCCTTGGGACCTGTGGACTGCGATGTGAGGGCCACTCTAGTCAACGTTTTGTTAAAGAATTATCACATTTTTAATGTGTTGTTAGATTTTTTGCAAATATTTTATTTAAAATTTTTTTGCATCATTATTACTAAATGAAAATGATTTGTAGTTGTGTTATTTCATTCTTTGTTTCTGGAATCAATGTTTTATTCCTAATATGAAAATAATAAGAATAATAATAAGTTTTAACATATTGAGGTATATGGGAAAGCCATTCTGGTTTAAACCTGAATTGGCCTAA
Source organism: Tapirus indicus (assembly GCA_031878705.1). Taxonomy (NCBI): domain Eukaryota; kingdom Metazoa; phylum Chordata; class Mammalia; order Perissodactyla; family Tapiridae; genus Tapirus; species Tapirus indicus. Next base: position 515,617 of record CM062923.1, on the reverse strand, counting down.
AACTTGTTTTTCCCAGAGCAGCCTGACTTATGGCCCATCAAACACATAGTACATCTGCCTCAGACATTTTCCCAAAGCAAAGAATGCACTCCTTAAAGGTGGGACGAAAGTCTCCCTTCCTCTCTGATGCCAATACCAGTACTTTGAAGATAAGCTTTTCTCTCCAGAGAACCAAGGTCAAGTTGACCTACTGCTTATGTGCTAAACTGCAGCAAAACATCTCCTGGGGGCTTTGAGAAAAAAAATTGTATTCTTGTCATGCTTGATTATGTTCTTTGTTCTGAAACGGCATATACCATGCTGTAAACCATCTTTCCCTAAAGTGCTTTCCTCCCTGTGGAAGCGAGTGCTTCCGGACTAGTCCTTGGCATTGGCTCATTAAATAACACCTTATCTTTTGTATCTATAGATCGATTATCGATTGTGTCAACACTAATAAAGATAATTTAGAGGTTTTCCTTTTTTTCCCCGTGCTCCAAAATAATTTGGGTAGCATTGGGATAATAAGATTTACAAAATTTGGTAGATTTCTTGTATTAGACTTTCTGGGATTTTTGCTTTCTATAGGAGAGGTCTTTATTAGCTTTATTTCTTTTAAGGCCTTTGGTTTAAATTTCTGATCTACTGTGGTCAATTTTATAAAACTTTAAAAAGTGATTTTTTTTTTTAGTTTTCACATTTTATGTGCATAAAATTGCACAAAGTGTTATCTTGGGACCTTAAAATTTTATTCTGACTTATGGTTATTTTTCTCTTGTCATTCCTAATTTAATTTATCTGTCTTTTCTCCCATTTTTCTTGATTAAATTAGCTTGTGAATTTGCCTATTTTGTTGAATATTTAAAAAGATGTATTTCTGATTTATTTGTTCTGCTCTTTGTGTTTTAATTCATTAATTTCTCCTTTAATCTTTATTAATTCCTGACTTTTGCTTTCTTTTGTTCATTCATGGTCCATTGTCTGAATTTTTAAATCAGACCTTTGGTTTCCTTTCTTTGAATTTTTTTGAATTCTATTCTTTGAACTTTGTAGATTTTCTTCGTGGTCAGATTTTTACGAATGTTCCACGTGCACTTGAAACAAAGTTGTATACTCTAGTATTAGGAACCAAAATTCTCTATAGACCTGTCCAAGACATCTTATTGATTACCCAGATTAGGGCAAATATACTCTGCTTGCAAAGTTTCAGCCATATGGCCTATCACAGATTGAGAGAGAATCACCCACTACCTGTGTGTTTCCGTCTGTTTCTCCTCAGATCTCCTGCAGTTTCTGGTGTAAAATAGGTTTTGCTAGATTACGGGATTATAATTATTAACAGCTGAATCCCTTAGATTTGTAAATCATCCTTCTTGGTCTTTTAATGATTATTATCCAAAATTCTGCCTCATCAAAGATCAAAATAGTGAATCCCACTCCATTTTACTTACACTTGCCTGCTGCATTTTAATCCTTTCTCTTAGTTTTTACTTTTTTGAATCTTTTGTTTTAGGTATACATCTTAAATACAAAACAGTCTTGGATTTTCCTCTGTTAGTCAATCCAAAAATCTTTTAATAAGTGCATTTAGCACATTTACTGACATTGCTATTTTAACCTCAGTTTTGTTACATTGTTTAATGTCATGTATGTTATATGTTGTATGTTGTGTATGCACACAGGCTTTTATATAGTCTTTAGTCTGCCCTACTTGCTCTCTCTCTCTGTCCTCCCCCATTCCCCCTTAGGGCATATCTATTGGTATATAGAAAGTTTTGTGTTTTTGTTGTAGTGTTAGTTTCATCCTAATACTTTTGTTTAATGTCCTCTGATGCTCTTTATTCTGAACACTGCCCACGGGTTCTCTCCTGTAAGTGATATTAGAGTTAGCTAGTATCCACTTACCTCTCTTCCTCCTTCCTAGTGTTTATTTGGAAGTAACATCCTTTTACCTGAATTCATTGTCTCTTAGGCAATTGACAAGTTTTTATCTAACTTTTCATATTGTCTTTTAATTCCCACTCTCCCCCCATTTTTTTTTTGGTGAGGAAGATTGTCCCCGAGTCAACATCTGCACCAATCCTCCTCCATTTTTGTTTGTGGGATGCTGCCACAGCATGGCTTGATGAGCGGTGTGTAGGTCTGCACCTGGGATCTACACCTGTGAACTCCTGGCTGCTGAAGTGGAGCGTGTGAACCCAGCCACTACGCCACCAGGTCGGACTCCCGCGCCAATTTCTAAATAAGTTTACTATATTCTCCTTTATTTTAGAAAGATGTAGTCATTGCCTATAGAATTTGTGTTCACATTTATTTCCTTTTGTTATATTTGAAGGAGCCTTACATGTCTTCTGGCTTCCACTGTCCTGTTAAGAGGTTAACGATCTGCCTTGTTTTCTGCTTTTATAAAATGGAAGATGTCTTCTCCCTCTCAGGCTGTTTTTAAGATTTTATGTGTCTTTTTTATCTTTATGTTTTGGAATATTACTTCGGCGTCCCTCGGTGTGATCCTTGGATATTTATTCTGACTGGGGTTTATGGGATTCTTGAATCTGTGGCTGGACGTCTTTCATCAGGTTCTGAAATTTTTCAGACGTTGCCTTTTCAATGACTCTTCCTGCTCCCCTCTGTCCCCTCTGTCCCTCCAGGACCCAGAGCACAAGCATCATGGACACTCTGTCCCCTCTGTCCCTCCAGAATCCAGAACACAAGTGTCATGGATGCTCTGTCCCCTCTGTCCCTCCAGGACCCAGAGCACAAGCACCATGGACGCTCTGTCCCCTCTGTCCCTCCAGGACCCAGAGCACAAGCATCGTGGATACTCTGTCCCCTCTGTCCCTCCAGAACCCAGAGCACAAGTGTCATGGATGCTCTGTCCCCTCTGTCCCTCCAGGACCCAGAGCACAAGCATCGTGGACACTCTGTCCCTCTGTCCCTCCAGGACCCAGAGCACAAGCATCATGGACGCTCTGTCCCCTCTGTCCCTCCAGGACCCAGAGCACAAGCACCATGGATGTCACACTTTGCTCCCTGTGTCTGGAAGGCTGTTGTGCTCAGCTGCACCCGCGCTGCACTTTGTTCTGAGCAGCATCTTTTGACCTTCTGCTTCACTAATTATCCCTTATGTTTGGCTCATGGAGTTCTCAATTTCAGCTATTGAATTTTTTTTAATTCTAGAATTTCCAGCAGCCTTTTCATACCTTCCAATTCTCTTCTAAAATTTTTCACTTTGTCATTTCTTACACATATTAATCACAGTTATCTTAAAGTTCACAAATGCTTGCTCTGACGTCTGGACCTCCTTTAGGAGGTCTTCTGGCTGAGATCCTCCCTCAGGGATCCAGGACACCTGCAGCCCTCCCTGGCCAGCCACAGAAGAAACATCCCACTGCTGCCTCTGTGGTGGCCAGATGATGCCAGGCGAGCAGGCCACTGGCCAATATCCATGTCAACCATGCCACATGGAGTCCTGAGCAGCTGCCCGGCAGGAAGCAGCCCCTTCATCAGTATGTGTTGGATTTATTGAATATTTGCTGTGGACCTGCTCTCTGACAGACACTAGGCTGGTAACTGGGGACAGAAGCTGATAAAGTCCTTCCTTGTCCTTTGAGGAACTCAGGAGTGGACGGGCTGAGGGTGGCATGCACTGCAGGCCCCCACCAGGGCTATGTGGCAGCTTCCATCTTGTGGAAAAAACTCATGGAGACACTAGTCGAGAAGGTGCTTCATCTAAACTCAGGAGGGAGGGAGAGGTGACCTGCTCGGGGACACTGAGACACAGGGAGGCCTGTGGTGTTTCAGGACAGTGCACTTCGTGTTCGGGAGATGCACAGTGTTTATCGATTTGCCTTATTGTGATAAAGTTACTTCCTTGTGTCCAGCGTGTTCCCAGGTTATGGACGTGGAGGGACCTCTGGTCGGGAGCGAGGAGTGTGGGGGTCTGGAAGGTTGCTGGGCCTCTCCTGCCCAGGGCAGTCATGACGGGGCCAGCATTTCCCTGGGAGAAGTCAGGGACCAGAAAACCCCTGACACTCAACAGAGTGACAGCAACTCCATCAAATGCAGTGACACCATCTGGTCGTCCATCCCTCCCACCAACACTCAAAGGCGAGCACTACAGTTCTACGCATGGTCCTGGAGGGCCTTACTGCCGGTCTGCGGTGGAGCCCAGACTCCTGCCCAGCCGTCAACTCAGGGACCCGCTGCCTTCCCAGGGGCACCAGTGAGGTGAGCAGCTGAGGTCCAAACTGCCCCCACCGGGGCTGCCCGCCTGACTTGGGTCCAAGCCTCCCTACGTCTGACGAACACAGTTTTTGCGTTTGTACAAGCTTTTAAAGAAGGCCGTTTTTAGAAGACTCATTTCCCCTTATTTAGATGTGTCTGCAGCTAGCTCCATAATCAGACTTTGAAAGCCCCCTCATTTCCATGGACATAAACGCAGTAAGATGATGCAGCTGTGTCATTCTTGGCATCTTTCAAAGAAAATACGCAGATTAGAAGGTGCAGAAAGAGGCTAACTGCTCTCAGCAGTTCCTCGGAGCTGCCCCGCCTTCGCTTTCTGCAGATCCGCGATGCTCAAACTTTCCCAGCACAGGAGGGGACCCGCCTGTGCGGAGACGAGGCCCCTCTCTAGATTCACAGTGTGGAGGTTTGACCTTTCCCGGGCGTGAGATTGTCCTGGGCCCTGAGGGAAGAGGAAGACATAAACTCCTTGTTTTGACTCATTAGTGGCTTGGTTTGGGCAATTCTAATGTATTTGTTGTGAATGGATAAATTACTGGCTGTGGGGCACACAGACACTTCCATTAGCACAGTCTTGAACCTAATAAAGAGACGAATTTCTGTCTCCTCAGGCCACATGCCCAATTGCTCAAGTGGCCACTGGAGCTGGGAACAATAACATAGAGCAACAATAAATAGAACATAGTTTCAGCTTCTTCTTTATATTTGTGCCCTATATTAATGCAGAGCGCTTACATTTAATACCCCTGCCAGGGAACCAGAACATGTGCTTTTAAATAGAGCAGGGGTTCCGAGAGCAGAACACGTTGGTTAGACGGTCCGGGTCCTCATGAAGGTGCCCCAGGGACATAAGAGCCGTTTAGACAAACTGTCCCAGGCGGGTAGCTCCCTCCCTGGAAGCTTGCCTGGGCCGCCACGTTCAGTGGACACGCGCACCTTCACCAGGGGAGAGCTGTTGAGAAGAAGCCGCCTCCTGTGGCTTCAAGCCCTCAGAAGGAGGCTGCAGCCGGAGGACCTGTCTCCCAGGTGGTGTGTCTCCCAGGTAGCGTGTCTCCCAGGTGGGGTGTCTCCCAGGTGGCGTGTCTCCCGGTGGCGTGTCTCCCAGGTGGCGTGTCTCCCAGGTGGGGTGTCTCCCAGGTGGCGTGTCTCCCAGGTGGCGTGTCTCCCGGTGGCGTGTCTCCCAGGTGGCGTGTCTCCCAGGTGGCGTGTCTCCCGGTGGCGTGTCTCCCAGGTGGCGTGTCTCCCAGGTGGGGTGTCTCCCAGGTGGCATGTCTCCCAGGTGACGTGTCTCCCAGGTGGCGTGTCTCCCAGGTGGCGTGTCTCCCAGGTGGCGTGTCTCCCAGGTGATGTGTCTCCCAGGTGGCGTGTCTCCCGGTGGCGTGTCTCCCAGGTGGCGTGTCTCCCAGGTGGGGTGTCTCCCAGGTGGCATGTCTCCCAGGTGACGTGTCTCCCAGGTGGCATGTCTCCCAGGTGACGTGTCTCCCAGGTGGCGTGTCTCCCAGGTGGCGTGTCTCCCAGGTGACGTGTCTCCCAGGTGGCGTGTCTCCCAGGTGGCGTGTCTCCCAGGTGATGTGTCTCCCAGGTGGCCTTCTGCAGAGCTGCCTACGCGTCCTTGCCCATCACTCAGCGGTGTGTGCTGGGGGGTCGGGACCTTCCCACATCCTGGTGGCTCCAGTTTTAAGTTCATCCTTAACTTCCTACCTTTTTCACTTGGGGCCTCTCCACTGTTTCACAGACAAGGTAGGGACAGGGAGTTGCCTTACAACAAGATTCAGAATCCTGAGAAAGAGTGAGTGAAGCTGCTCCTCCACATGTGGATGCTACTGGTGGGGGAGGACAGATAGAGGACGGGTGTCTGCAGTGCTGTGCCAGCCTCCTCTCTGGCCCCGGAGCCCATGGTCCCAGGCCGTCCACCACATAGCACGGCTGGAGAGGGTTTTGCTGTCACAAACATGCCGTCAACCCAAGTCTCTCCAAGTCTGTACGCCAGCTGATGAGAACTTCCCGCAGGAGAATTCCGAGATAACAACATAGAATCCGTTCTCCCAAATAAGTTTTAAAATACTCAAGAAAGAAATAAGCAAAACAAAACAAAAATAGCCCACAAGGGAGTTGAATGACTTTTCCTTGTCTTAACCTTTCCAGCAGTTATTCAAAACATCCACATTTCGCCCAATGTTTTATAAAAGCTCAGTTTCTACGGATTTGCATCTGTTAATTCTAAAATTAAACATGGTTCAAGAGAAATCTTGAAGAAACAGCAAGGAGAGCAAGGGACAAAGAGTTTCTTGCAAGCTTTTTGAGGCAGATTCCCAATTAAAGGCTTTTGTAGCCGGTTTCTGCTCCCCAGTCAGCACCTCCTGTGTGAGAACCAGGCCCGAGTAACCTCTGAATCAGCCGCCTCTGGGGAAGAGCAGACATTCGGGAACGGTATTTGGCTGTGGTATATTATGTTAACGACAGAGTCTCCATTTGCCTCCCAACATTGACTTTCCAGCCTCCCACGTTCACCCCATGGACAGTGAACCAGGAGCTCAGGGGCCATGAGCAGAGGCACGGCCTTGTCCACCCTCCCGTGCACGGGGAGCCACAAAACAGTGAGAACCACCACGGGACAGGAGATTCTGAATTCCTCTTCTTTTAAAAGAATGAAGAATACTCTATAAAACCTAAAAGACCATAATCTTTACAAATTCCATCCACAATTTAAGGGAAAAGCTCCACTTCTAAATATTACGCAAATTTAAAATCTTTCATTTAAAGTGGCTCTTTTAAACCTTTCATCAAATGCAAAATTTCTGATAGTTTTCATGAAAGCAAACCATACAGTCTTGACAAAGTACAGACCTTGAAAGTGCAGAAGATGATTATTTCCAGAGCTGTAAGCTCTAGTTTTCTTGGCACAGATAGAAGACTTTTTCCAAAAAGAGAGAGAGACAGAGCAGCAGTCCCTTTTCTCTGCGTGGGTCCCGGCCAGCCTCACGTGCAGTGTCGCCCGCTGAATGGTGGCCCCCACAGCGGGCGGCCGAGTCTACTCCCTGGGAGGGATGGGTGCAGTGAAGGGGAATCAGACACCTGTTCTGTTTGGCGTTGTCACCTCTCTTCTCACAGAGCTGCCATCCCGAGAAGGGTTCCCGGAGCAGCAGCATTTCCCAGCCTCCAAGTGTCTGTCCCTGGCCGATACCTGCTCCTCCTTCAGGCCCCTCCAGGGAGCCTCCCGGGACACCTGCTTCCCGTTCTCTGCTCCTGGCTGATCTAGATATTTTCCCCTCTGCCCCAAATTATCTATGATTTGCAATTATAGAATGTGTGATTATCTGTCTTCTCCAGGCTCTAAACCCCTAAGGGAAAGTACTGCTCTTAGCCATTTCTACAGTTTGTAGCATCAATCTAGATACAACAATATTCAAGAAACGATCATTGAAAGAGCGTGAATGAAATCTCCCAAGCAGAGAGCCCTAATGACTGAATGAAGGTGGGGCAAGGCAAACCGATTCCTCCTGCAAAGGTTCAGCATTGTGTGTCATAACTGCAGATTTTGAGTTGATACCACAAGCCAATTCCAATTAAAACAATTAAACTTAATAGCCCTAAATTCTGATTTCTGTCAAATTAAAATCCCTAAGGACACTGCAGAAATATGGTATAACATTCTGAACCTAAAACTCAAATAAGAATGAACTTGTGAGTTAATGTTACACTGGGCTTTCCTAAAAAGTGATACTTTCTATTATTCTTTTAGACAAAATAGGAGAAAATGCTGACACTACAGTAAGGACTCAGATTTTTTTGATCTTTGTGCTAATGTCAGGAAAATTGATACAATGTGTTACAATTAATGCACCATGCTGCAACATGTGTTTATATTTTTAAGAGAAAAATAATTTTTCTTCTTGTAAAAGCAATTTGTGTTCATTATAGAAAATTAAGAAAATAAATGAAAGTAAACTAAACTAAAATTAAATCACCCGTTATCTCATCACCCAGAAATAACTGTTGGTGTTGTTTTTCCAGATTTTGTCAATTTGCATGCATCATAGTTTTCAAAAATAGGATACTGTTGCATTTACTCTTTTGTAAACTCTTTTCTTCGCTTAACAGTATATTGTCAGCATTTTTCCAAGTCAACCTGTGTCACAATTGCTGACATTCCTAGAATTCTACTGTGTGGATTTGTCATAACTGATTTAGCTATTCTTCCACCAATGGAGAGGTTTGTTTCCAGGGTATCTTTTTAGTTTTAGAAACACTCTGTAAAGATCATGTCCAAACACATGTATTTGCTGCTCCTCAAATCTTTTTCCTTACAAAATTTTTCTGAAGCTGTTGTACATGTTTTAAAAATTATTAGTACATATTTTCACACAGGCCTTCTGAAAGCTCATCCCAGACATCCTGCCAACAGACACAGAACGGTGCCCTTTCCATCCTTCACCAGCCAAGAGCACTGGCATTCTTTTTTATTTTGGCCAGTTTGGCTGGAAAAGGAAGAGAGTACTGTTTTAATTTTTATTTTTGGAAATCTAGTAATTCCAGTAATTCTAGTAATTTGGAAATCTAGTAAGCCTTTTCCTACATTTCTACTGGCTATTGTATTCATTTAATAATAATAATAATGCCTTTATTGAGGAAAATAGTATACAGAGCCACTTGGGATAGAAAAGACATCCAGGGACATCAGTGTTGAATGGTGCCAGGAGATCAAAAAGGTAGTTACAATACTTAGCATAAGAAAAGGGGATCAATTTGGATTTTGCTTCTGAGAAAAGAAGGAGACTGTGCTTTGGTGTGAGGCTGGGGTAAAGCAGCCAGTGAATGGCCAGTTGTGGGGTCATCCAAGTGCATTGCAAGAATAAGGCTGTCCTGCACAACAGGAATACGTGTCTATGTACATGTGTGTGCATGTGTGTGTGTGCATACATGTGTGTGTGCATGTGTGAAAAGGTGGAAACAAACTCCTCCTCATCTAGATTCCCTAAATCTAAGCAATTCAGAAGTAGCAGAAACCTGGGTAAGACATGACGTGAACATACAATCTCCCAAGGAAATCGCAGAAATTTGGAAGAGGGCTCTGGTCCTTCCCTGGGCTTAAAAGTGACCTTACTTAGATTTCGAGAGCCCAAAAGACTTTTGGTGACATTGGACTGCCGCAGCAGCATTGTGTATTGAGAGATTTCCATGGGCCATGCACTGTACCACCTGCTCTACATGAATTAATTCCATTTCCTTTTGACAACACCCCCATGAAGTACAGGTTGTTATGCTCCTTCCACAAATGTGACACTGAGTTTAGAGAGATTAGGTGACTTCCTGTAGGTGGTAGCTGGTAAGTGGCTGAACAGAACGTCTTGATTCTAGAATCTGCTCTTCACCACCACGCCCTCCACCTTCTTCTCATGAGAATGGCTCCTCTGTGTTCGCTGTATGTTTTTATGGTAATTCTGTTGTTTCTTACGGATGTTTTTAAAAAGCAATTTTTGTATGAAGTGTATTAAGTATTTTAATAGATGGTGGAAATATTTTCATTTTTCATGGTTTTTTTGGAGATTGGATGACTGTGGCAGGCAGAGTGTAAGGTGAACCCCCAAATCCCCACCTCCCAGTGTCCATGCCTTTGTGTGACCCCCCCCCCCTTGAGAGGGGCAGAAACTGACTTGCTTCCAACCAAGAAAAGGGTGGAGGTGACTTTCTCTATCTTGCTTACGTTTCATTCTGTGAGACGGCGATTGAGCAGGCTGGAGCCAGAGATGCGCCTTGCTGGCTTGATGCAGTCAGGGCCCTACAAGGGCTGCCCAGGGACAAGAAGCTTCAGTGACCTCTAAAAGCTGAGGCCAGCATCCAGACAGTGGCCAGTAGAAAGCTGCAGGCCTGAGTTAGACAGCCCAAGAAATGGATCTGCCAGCACCCTGTATGAGCAGGGAAGGGGAGTATTCCCCAGTGGGGCCTCCAGGCGAGAAGGCAGCCCAGCCAACACCCTGACTGCGGCCTCCTGAAACCCGAGCAAAAGACCCAGCCACGCCGTATGGGCACACCTGAACTGCAGAACTGTGGGGTTGTAAGTATGTGGTTTTAAGCTTCTGGGTGTGTGATAATTTATTAGGAAGCTGTAGAAAGCCAATAGGGTGAGCAATATACTTAAGGGCGCTTTGGTAAACTTTTGGTAACGTCAGAGATTAGTAGAAACTAGTGCATCAAGACCAAAAAAAAAAGCAACAAAAACAAAAATAAGACTACAACACTATAAACACATGTGCTGAAATTAGAAAATCTATTGCAGGAAAAATTAACCAAAGAAACAAGAGAATGGAGACTGGCCAACCAGGCTTGATGGAGACATGGAGGATGATGAAATGCCACCACGGAGGTTCAGAATGCTTAGACTGCTCCCCTTCTGTAAATTAAGTCTATTTTGGAAAAAGAAAAGATGAAACAATGACAGAAAAATAATATGTTGGTATGAAGGTCAAGTCAGGTGACGAAGCTGTGGCTCTGCATGTGAAGTTGGGGCCCAGCACCAAAGATCCCTGGGCTGGGAGCAGCCGTCCTGAAGTCCAGATGTTTCCTACTGAAGAGTTCAGCATGGGGCACACCTCACTCGTCTCTCTCCATGAGGAATGTGAAGTAGATTCAGCCTAGTTACAGCCACCAGAGCAATGACCCCTGAAACACAGAACAAGTCTGGAAATAATGCAGCCATGGCCAACCTGGCACCTAGATCCTCTTCCCCAGGACTCTGGAAGCTTAGACAAACGTGCAATTCACAATAAGAGAAAGACCTCTCATGTGTTCACACACTGTAGTCTATAATATGGTGTATTATTATCCAATATCTGCCTTATTTCAGAACAAGACTTCACAGTCTTGCAAAGTCCACCCCTCTCTAGGGCGTTTGATGATGGGGAAGAGATTTACTAAAGATGCTGAGAATGAAAGAGCAAGTGAAGAAGGCAGGCCCCAATCCACCACGTGGGCAGAGGAACTGTAGGACCCAGACAAGGGCTGTCGCCCCAAGGCTCTGGACCACTGGCGGCAGCAGAGCAGGGAGGAGCAAGGACTGCCTTTCCCAGGCAGCGTGCATGGATAGCAGGTCATCTGCTGAGTTGACAAAGGTAGAATGAGGTGACAGCTGCAGCCTAGGGAGGCGGCCACAGTCCTCCTCCTAACGGGAGAGGGATGCTCCTCAAGGAAGAGTCGCTATTTAAGTTATAATCACTCAAGTCCATTGCCAGAAAATCCAGAGAGGATTGTTCTGTCAGAGATTAATGACCCAGGGTCTTACATTAAAAGCCAGTCAGGACACGATTCTTCAACCCCACAGTCCCTTTGTCTTTACGGTTGTGATAAGAAGGACTAAACTCAACCACACTCAGCTCCAAAACACCTTGAAGCACTTTCTAGGAAGCTGGGTGCAGGGATGGTTACAAGGGACTTATGGCTGATGAGGATGAGGAGAAAGCATCCTTTGGACTATTTGCTGGGTTTGATCAGTTTGAAAAAATCTAATAGGGGATCTCAGAGCCCCTGTGACAAGAACTCCTTAGGAATTCTAATGTACTTGGGTGACATTGTTGTCTTTGGTGGAAACTTGGAGAAGCATAAGAGACTTCCAGGAAATGTAGTTTAAATATCTCTATAGAGTCAGTTCTTTCAGGTCTCCACCAAATATGTAATGCATTTACCACAACAAAAGCAGTTAAGAAAGATGGTCTCATACAAGTGAAATCACACAATATTTGTCTATGTCCAGCTTATTTCGCCTAGCATAATATCCTCCAGGTCCATCCATGTTGTTGCAAATGGCAGGATTTCCTTCATTTTTAAGGGTGAACAATATTCCATTTTATATATATCCCATATATATATATATATATATATATATATCATTTTCTTTATCCATTCATCCACCAACAGACACTTAGGTTGTTTTCATATCTTGGCTACTACGAATAATGCTGCGATGAACATGGAGGTGCAGATATCTCTTCAAGATATTGATTTTGTTTCCTGTGGATAAATATCCAGGAGTGGGGTTGCTGGAATGGATGGCAGTTTCATTTTTAATTTTTTGTGGGACCTCTGTACTGTTTTCCATGGTAGTTGCACCAATTTAAATTCCCATCAACTGAACTGTACACCTAGAAATGGTCAAGACAGCAAATTTTACATTATGTGTATTTTGCCACAATAAAAATAATTGGAGGAAAACAGAAAGAAAGAAAGATGGCTTTATTAGCAGCAGAGACTTGTTCAACAGGGCCCCATATGTCACTGATCTTGAGGCGAAAATCTTGAAACTCTACATAATTTAATTCCTTGCTGAGGTCAATACTGACTGCTGAGATCTCTGGGGGTGAAACCCTGAGATCTCCACACACCTGGTGGGGGTGAGCAGGACCGTGGAGGAGACCGTCCCCTGTCAGTGATAATTATTCCATAATTGTCATTGTGCCTATCGGTCAAAATGAGTTACAATAACAACAAAACTAAAAAACATTCAAAAAAAAAACATGCATCATGAAGTTGAGCCACTTTTCAAAGATGTCAAAATAGGTGAATAACCAAGGGGGACAAAGCACTGTCACCTGTGCCTTGAGCTCTGCCAGAGGGTCCCAGGTCTCCAGGCCACTGGCAGGAAGACGGTCTGAGGGAGTTGCTGTGTGGGCTCAAGTCTGCCGCTAGATGTTGGCAACGTCCACCAGATTTCCTCTTTCTCAGCATCATAACTCCAAATGGGTTAGGTCAGGAAAGAGCCGTGTGCTGACCCCTGACTGCTGTGACTTATGCACAAGTCTTCCCTGGTACGGGACAAAGCTGGGCGGGCGCACAGGACCACGGCGACTCGCTTCTTGCTACCTCTCCTCTTGCCCAGTGTTGACTCTTCACAGGTGATGTTTTCATTTCTTTTTAGCATCTCACCAGCCAAGGCTGCAGGGAATAAATAGCTTATCAACATAGGCTTGGTATATTTTTGCTTTTCCAGCTGGGCTCATATGAATAATGTGGCCAGCTGCACGCAAACAATGTGTGCAAACAATGTGTAAATGAACAAAATGGCGTCAGGACAATGTGAGAAGCTCCATTTAGGGACTCGGCATCAGCAGATGGGACACTGATGAGAGCGACAGAAACGAGTCCGGGCGCTGTGGTGATGGGCACCACTATGAAGCCACAGCATTGAGAACAATGGTGCTGGACTCGGTTAACTTCTGTATCTGAGAACATTTACCTAAGTCCCTGGAATCAAGTCGAAGAGAACTGTGATTTATTTTTTAAGGAAAAAGGAGCTCTGGCTCTTTCTTTCTGTTTCTAAACAGACGTCAGGAGCAGGGCCTGGCTGACCTTGGATGGGGGACTGAATGCTGTGAGTTGTTCAACAAACGGCTTCACTTCCCAGCCGGCAGGTTTATTCGTCCATGTAGATGTGCATGTGTCTGTATGATGCATACATTATATAAGTGTATAATATATGTAACGTGTATAGGTAGAACATGTATGAAGCAATCTGTTCTCATACAGCAGCCCATTATTTTAGACTTTATTTTTTAGAGCAGTTTTAGGTTCACAGCAAACTGAGGGAAATGTACAGAGAGTTCAAATATACCCCCTTCCCTATACATGCACAGCCTCCCCCATCATCAACATCCCCACCTGAGTGGGGCACTGACACATCATCATCACTCAGAGTCCATAGTTTACATTCGGGTTCACGCTTGATGGTGTGCATTGTGTGGGCTCGGACAAACGTGCAATGACATGGATCCACCACCATAGTATCATACAGAGTATTTTCATTGCCCTAAAAATCCTCTATTCTCCACCTATTTATCTACCCTCCCTCCCCGGGCAACCGCTGATCTTTCTACTGTCTTCACAGTGTTGCCTTTTCCAGACTGTCAGATAGTTGGACTCAAACAGTATTTTGCCTATTCAGATCGGCTTCTTTCACTTAGTAATGTGCATTTAAGGTTCCTCCACGTCTTTTCATGACTTGTAGCTCCTTTCTATTTATTGTTGAATAATATTCCATTGTCTGGATATACCACAGTTTATTTATACATTCACCTACTGAAGGACATCTTAGTTGCTTCCAAGTTTTGGTGATTATGAATAAAACTGTAATAAACATCTGTGTGCAGGTTTTTGTGTGGACATAGTTTTCAGCTCCTTTGGGTAGGTACTGAAGAGCAGGATTGCTGGATCATATGGTAGGAGTCTGTTTAGTTTTGCAAGAAGCCAACAAACTGTCTTCCAAAGTGGCTGCACCATTCTGCATTCCCACCAGCAGTGAGTGAGCGTTCCTGCTGCTCCATACCGTCTCCGGCATGCGATGTGGCTGGTGTTCTGGATTGTGGCCACGTGTAGTGCTCGCTCATTGTAGCTTTGACAGCGTATTTAAACACAGTATTAGACATAGTAGTACTAAGAAAAAAATAGAAAAGTTACATTCTACTAAATTATATCCGTTGCACTGAAATCATTTAAACTCCCCGAACCTCAGCTCATCCGTTAAAACTGAGTACGATGATAATTCCCACCCCCTGGGGTTTTGTAAAGATAAAACGTGGTGATGCAGAGTGCCTGGTAAACTGTAAACCGTTGTCACCATTACTACGTCACCAGCACTAGCCAGCAGATGGACTACCCAACTAGAATCAGGACCTAAAGAAGAGAATTTGGATAACTGGTGAGTGTGACACCCCAACAGGACACTGACACTGCACCCACTCATTCATTAATTTATTTGTAAATAAATACTGGACATGTCCTCCTTAAATGGAGCTGGGACAACACGATCAGGCAGGCCTGATCTTTGTCCTCACGTGGGTCATTTCTAAAGACCATAGAATAAAGTGAGAGGGAGATACCATGTCATTTGATTGATAATTTAACTTACTAAACAGCTCTCTGTGTGAGCGTCTGGCCTCTCCCCATCAGATGTCAGCAGTGCAGATCGAAGTACCGTGCGAGCAGCTCTTCCGTTTACTACAGACAGGTTTTCTTTCTTTTTGGACCACTGTACCCCGAAAAACGCTTCACGAGGGGCGGCCGCTGGCTCAGGTGACTCATCGTGATCGGAGCTTCAGACTCTGCAGCCTCGCCCGGTGAGTCACCACCATGTGCTGCGTGTCCCGGCTCAGGGCGAAGCTGAGCTGTTGTGCTGCGTAAATGATCCAGTTGCTTCCCTCTCTGTGAGCTCAGTGCAGTCCGAGTGGAAGGACAGCGCATCTGTTTCTCTCTCTGCAAGCAGAGCGAGTTAGCACGTGTTTCAACTCTGCTGCTTCTTCTTAAAGCAGCAGGGGCCCCTGTTTAAGCAGACCCTCACCTTCCGCCTCCCGCCTGGATCCACTCAGGTGTGAAGTGACCACACAGCACGGTTTGATAGAATCTCTTCCTAGGACTTTTCCAGGTGAAAACGTTACTCTATCTTATAAGAAACGATGCGTTGGAATAGATGCCGGATCAGCCGTGTTTTCCCTGGAGTATGTGATGCTGCCCCCCTCGCGGGTCTCAGGAGGACCCAGCTGTCTGGGGAGGAACATGGTGGGTCCTGTCATCCCCCTGTTCCCAAACAGGTGGTTTGTAAACTTGCTTGTTCTTTGGTGGGGGGACGGCACACACCACCCCCAGCGCCCTCGGTTAGGCAGAGTTGATGGGATTTTTCTCTGGCTCGTATGCATCTCCCACCGTCCACCCCACAGCTGGACCTTACAGGGTCTTCTGCGGGGACGTCCTGCAGGTCCATTCCAGAGGGAGGCTCAGGCCCTTGACAGTGATGTGGGCTCCCTTTGTCCGAACTGTCCCTCTGCCTGTCACTCACCTGTTTTGGAAATTTAATCCTTCGGAGCAGCCAAATGAACACACGCACACTGACCGGCCACACTGTCCAGTCAGCCTTTGGGCTCTAAGTCACCTCCAAACTCCCCACCAGTGATGACTCATGTGTGTCTGTGAACACCTCCCCCACCGCTGAGAAAGCACACGCACTGCGGGTGACGGGGACTGAGTCCTTTACATTCCTCGAGCTTTGGAACAGCACTTTCTCAAATGGAACACCACCACCCTCTTCAGTGGAGGTGTGAGAAACCCCACTCCGCAGGGAATCGAGAAACACGAACGTCCCTCCTATTTTGTGGGTGGCACAGTAGACCCTAGGAGTTAAAACTAAATTTGAATTTGTAATTGAGTTTCTGCGGAAAGGCAAGCTTTTATGTTCCAAGGAGAAAATGTTCCCATTTCTTTAAGTTACGTTTATTTCATACTATTGCAATCCACTCTGTGGGCACTGAGTAAAAACGAGGCAGAAATATCAGAGTTTTAGATGAATGAAAAAGGATTCACATTTTTCTATTGCATTAGCCAGCATGAGGCATCTCTTCTACGGCATCAAATACTTTGCAGAGAATAAAATGAAGTGCAGGAATTGCTGGGTTAATCCCTCTCCACTTTTGAAGGGATGGATCCAGTTGACCTGCCTCTCTAGATTTTGTATGTATTTTGCTGAAGTTCATAATTCAGTTTTGAGGAAGAATTGATGTGTGGAGAAGAGAATGCTGTTTGCCATCTACCCAGGTCCCAGTCCCAACCCTGCCTCTTACCAGGCGTGGTGAGCGCCTCCCCTGGAGAAGAGGGCCTCTCGAGGTCCTCCTGGCCCGGCCACCGCGAGGACCCAGGGCTACCAGCTTTGCCAGCACTTAGTCAAGACAGACTGTATGGTCGGCTGGTGTGCGTGCAGCTTGCACACACGCCTCCTTCGGGTCCTCTTAGGAGGACTGCTCCGCTGGGCTCACTGTCATCTTGGCACTTCGGTGCCCTGAGCGCTCGGGAGGCTGCTAGCCCGAGTCTGAGTGGGAGCGTTTATGTGGATGAGTATTAAAATGGTTTTGGCTAAAAGGGAAAGCAGTGGGTGTCGGAAAGTTAAAATTAAAGAAAGGAGGACTTGAATAGACATAGTTTTGTTTTGTTTTCTGCTTGCAGCCCTTGCTGGTCTATCTCAAGGCCCAGTGGGTGTGTTAACGTGACGTCACTCTGCAGGTTCAGGGGGCTCCTGTCTTAGCTCGCGGTGGATTTAGCAATTTATGGTCACAGAATTCTTAGAGTTGGCTCTCCTTTTGCTGAGGAAGATCAGCAAACATCTGTGCTAACAGATGAGCTAACATCTGTGCCCATCTTCCTCCACTCTGTATATGGGACGCTGCCACAGCATGGCTTGATGAGCGGTGCATAGGTCCGCGCCCGGGATCCAAACCTGCGAACTCCAGGCTGCCGAGTGGAGCCGTGAACTGAACCACTACCCGTGGGGTCGGCCCCCCAGAGTTGGTAACTTTGATGCCGCCGGGGGGAGCAATAGTGCTTCCTACCAGCCGACTCCCTGTAAGCCTCAGACGCAGTAGGAATGACTAATCAGTGCTGCGCCGCTGTGCTGGGCGGGGCCCTTTGTCAGTTTCTTTGAGGGAAACATATTTGCAATAAAACCAACATCCCGGAACCTGCTTGTACCAAGCGCCCCCGGTCAGACTTCCCCACCACTGAACGGTGCTCTGTCCAGTTCCCCTGACCTCACGGGGAGGGCGGGGAATGAGGGACAGGCCGAGGGTGAATTTCCCAGGAGTTCCTGGGGACACTCAGAGCCGGTCAGGCCACAGGTGGGCAGGGACTTCTCACAGAGTAAATGATCCTCGACACAGCAGCCACTTCCGCGGCTGGCGTCCAATACCAAGTAGTGGATTCCGCCTGCAGCACGGGAACGTTTTCTTCATCAGCAAGTTATTTGAGGGATTTCATAGGATTTTCTTGTGGGTATTATGGTTTTCTTTGGATTCTTTGCTAACAAACACCTGTTTCTATGTGAGTGTGATACATTTTTCAACCTCACCACCCACAGAGCTCACCAAGAACTGCTCCAGCTTCTCTCAGCCCGGAGGACGCAGGCCCTGAGCATAGGGGTGCTCAGGAGGTGTCATCTCCCGAGTGCAGGTGAGCAGTTGTCAGGTCCTGTGAAATTCGGGGTGTGGATCCAGGTCAGCATCCTCCTCTGTTGTCCGTTTCCTCTCCCCACAGTGGCCCTCTTGTCTCTGCAAGTGCACGGCATTTGTGTTGGTCAGCGTTCTCCAGAGAAACAGAGCCAATAGGATGTGTGCGCATAGAGAAAGAGATTTATTGTAAGGAATTGGCTCACGGGGTTATGGAGGCTGACAAGTCCCAAGATCTGCAGGGAGAGTCAGCGAGCTGGAGACCCAGGAGAGCCAATGTTTCAGTCCCCACGTGAAGGCAGGAAAGAAGTCCATGTCCCAGTTCAAGGCCATCAGGCAGGAGGAATTCTCTCCATTCACAGGAGGGTCAACATTTTCATTCAATTCAGGCCTTCAGCTGATTGCACGAGGCCCACCCACATGGGGAGGGCAATCTGCTTAACTCAGTCTACTGACTTAAATGTTAGTCTCTTCCAAAGACACCTTCACAGACACACCCAGGATAATCTTTGACAAAATATCTGGGCACCTGGTGGCCCAGTCAAGTTGACACACGAAGTTAATCATCACAGCATCTTAGAACTTTCTCCCTTCTCCTCACTTCAAAGCTGCCAAGAGTGTTTCTGAACAACGTGTTCATCATGAAGCGTGATAACTGAGGAGAGTTTTCCTGAGGATTCTCCTTAACTCAGCTCCTCCAACAACGGCCAGACATCTACAGTGGGCCTGCTGTCACACTGACCACGTTTCAGACACTATCTCACTTGCCCTTTACAACAACCCACAATAGATATGCACCCGTTCCACTGTTGGGGAAACAGAGATCTAGACATTTTAGCAGAACTGTTCAGAGCCAAAAGCCCCAGGTGCTGAAGCGGCCATCTCTACTAGGCCTCTGATTCTGACTGTGAAGCTCCCCTGCCTCCCAGTCCTCCTAGAGGTCGGAGCTGGGACACAGGCTGGGCTGGTCTGTGCTGGGAGCTTGTTCTGGGAGGTGATAAGGGTTGAAGGTGACACAGCCACGCCTGCGCCAGGTCTAAGACTTGCTGAGAAGTCTGGTTTGCCAAAAGAAAAGTGATGAAGCAACTGCACAGAGATGAGGCAGAACCAAAGCACCAAGACACCAAGGACACAGAGAGGAACAAGGCTCTGGAGATCATGCCTTCCTGCTCCAGCTGTCCTCCCTCCCTGGGGGCCATGTCTTCACATCCTTCAAATACAGTCTTGTTTCTGCTTAAAGTAGCTGTAGAGAGCTCTGCCCTTGACAACCAAACCTATCATGGGAGGAGGACCTCCGTGCTGGTCTTGCTGGAATTATCCACAGTAAGTTAATACTAAGTGGCTACTGAAGTTGAGGTTGTAGAGTGCTGAGCCCAGAGAGCCAGACATCTGAGTAGCCGCCCCTCTAGGCAATCTCCTACCAGGCTCGTGGACTGCCACCACTCCCTTCCCGAGTGGAAAAGGTCAATGGAGTGTTCATTCTATTTTTATGTTACTGAACAAATCATGCCAAGGTTATTTATTGACATCACTAAGCCATGTCTACATCACTAAGACTTCAAGAGCTGGAACACTGGTGCGGGTCCTGGGCAGTGTGTGTCTACACCCAGTGCAGCCTCCACACTGTGACTAAGGTCAGTGGTATTGGCCTCATCATTGTATTACAGGCTTGGGGACACTAGTTCCCTTGTCACCACTCAGCTGGAACATTCGAGGGCCCAGATTTTCCAAAACCTGGGGTAAGAACCACACCCCAGGCCCCATCAAATCCTCATGAGCAACTACATCTTTCCAGGACCCAAGCAATACCTACAGAAAAGTGTAATACACAACCTTGTCCTGTCAGCTTCAGTACTATTACAGACTTTGAACAGAGACTTTTTCATAAGTCAGGTAGTAGAAAAAAGAAATGACCTCATGTTAAAAAAACACGATGTCTCAGAACTTCAAAGCATCCCATCAGTATTCAAGTATGATTCTTCCAGGATATAACAGAATTAATAAGGTAAGGAGACACAGTGAATCACTGAGCTGACTCATCTATTGACTGCAACAAAAAGTTGGAAATTGTATTTTAATGCAATATAGCTGAGACAATGGGCTCAGCGGCCAAAGTAGGAACCCCAAACCCAATCATAAGCTTCAGCAGAACAGCCGCCACCCCGTCCCGCCACTCCTGTGACTCTGCACTGTGACAGTCCAACTCCCACGATGAGCAATGCTGTCCCTTTCCGTGGCTGCCATTGACTCAGAGTGCTCAGAATCGGCTCTCCGGGTGGAAGGGCAGAGCTCATAGCCTCCTCACAAACGAGGTTCAGGAAAAATATGCGTTTCTTTAGGGATTGCTTCTGAACCAGCCTGAGTAAGGAGTCACTGCCCTTGACAATACTTTTGAAAATGAAATGCATTTTTTGAAGTCTCTAACAATTTACAAAAGCTAAGTTCCTTTGTTTCAGACTGAAATATATCTACCGTGTTTGCTCACGACAATTCAATTTTATGGTCCTGAATTGTTGTGGTAATAAATGCAATTATTTTACCACACCAACTTCTAAAGTCAAAGATTATTTCGTGCCTTCCTACCTGAGGAGGCTGCAGTCCATTCCCATCAAAGAGAAAACCAACATCCCCTCCTGCCCCGGCTCAGTGGCCTCTGTCCCAGCCAGGTGCCCACGATCATCTCATCCAGCACAACCCCGTCTCCACTGTGTCCTACACCGCCTGCGGTCCTCGTCCCACAGTTACAACACCCACAATCGAGGCCTGTCCTCTCCTACCAGGATTACAGCCATTGACATCTTCTAGCCAGAAGTAAGCAATATAAGAAACAAAATCAATATCTTCCATCCCATTGGGATGGCCTCGTAATGTACAAAATCCACCTGATATTAAAAAAATAAGCAGGTAGTTGACATAATGGTATATCAGCACATTGAAAAATAAAACATTTAGGAAAGAGCTGAATTTAACTGTGCATCTGTGAAAATACTCCAACCATTTAAAAGAACCGTATGTAAGATCTCATTCAGTCCTTCATCTAAAAGTGTATTTCTGGGGAACATGCACCAGGAACAGAGGGCCGCAAGGCAGTGGGATGGGTGCTGTGATAACTGGAACCCTACTGAACACACCAGGGAGGCTCCGGGACAAGGACATGGGGCAGCCTTCCCAGGGCTGAGAAGTCGGCTGTGAGACGTTTGTCAGCTCCTTGGACTCAGGGCTGGGGGAGCCCTGAGAGGAACCCCGGGAGAGCTGTGTGAGCACACACATGGGGATGCACACACACACACCACACAGACACATGTGCACACACACACCACACAAACACATGTATACACACAGACACACGTGTACACACACACCCACAAACCACACAGACACACATGTGCACACACTCCCCACACAAACACACACATACAGGCACAAAACGCAGTCTCACATCTAAACCCCTAATCAATCTAGATTTCAGTTTATTAACATTGGCCCTGGGGCTCTGGCCCTCGTGAAATGAGCCCCCACCACCCCTCTTGTCACAGGTACCTTGATTAGACCTTATGTAATCAGCACTTTGATCCACTTGATTCCTGCAGTGGAGGACACAGAGAGGCCTGGTTTTGAACTGGAGGGATGGGCATAGGACACAAGGTCTGTGACTCAGAGGCCCCGCCACTGAGTCCGTTTTCCCACCCGCGTGATGCCCCCAGCCAAAGGCGTCCAAACGTGCTCCTAGCGTCACACAGATCTGGGTCCCTCGGGTTGTTACAGTGGGGAGATGGCACACAGCAGGGGAACCAGCGATGCCACAGTCAGAGGGTGCCGGAGGTCTGTCACTTTCTGCCCTGTGTGACTAATTAGCACAAATTTAGCAGTTTGTGACGGCTTGCACACTCCTTGCGTCATCTCACAGTTTCTGCAGCTGGGCGCCCAGGCACCGCGTAGCCGGGTCTTTTGCTGGGGTTCCCAAAGGCTGCAGTCAAGGTGCCGGCTGAGCTGCCTCCTCATCCGGAGGCCTGACTGGGGGGAATCCACTCCCGCTCATACATGGTGTCAGCAGATCTTTTTCTTGTGGCTGTATGTCTGAGGGTCCAAGTCGACTGCTGCTGTTGGCTGGACATCCCAGAGGCCTCCTGCAATTCCCAGAGGCTGCCCCAGCTCCGTGTCATGTGAGCTTCCCCGACACGGCTCTTACTCCACCAGGCCAAGGAGGAGAGCCGCTGGCTGGCGTGCACCTGCGCTGGCAAGATGGGGGAACAGAACGCACCTCGTCGTGGTGGCGACACCCTGCACCTGCGCCATGTTCTCCCAGTTAAGAAGCAAGCCCCAGGTCCAACCACACTTCAGGGGAGCAGGTTCCCCAGGACACAAAAATGAGGGCCACCCCAAGGTCTGTCAACCACAGGGCCTTGTGTGGGGTGGCCTCAAGCAAACGTGGTTTGCTCTGTGTTGGGTCCTGTCAGAAAGTGGGGCTGTTCTACGACTGGGCATTTTGATAATTTTTCTGGAAGTCAGGAGAAACAGGGCAAGCAAGCCTGTAAGTGGCAGCAGCAGCAGCCGGTGTCTGAGATGAGCCAGGAGAGGGAGACGTGGCTGTCACACGCCTTGTTTGGGCCACAGAAGAGCCCTGTTAGTGCCTCACCTCCCAGTCAGGCCAGCGGAGAGCCTGCCTGCGCTGGTGCTCTGTGAGTCCATTCATTGCACAGGAGCCCCGTGCCCAGCTCTCGAGCCAGGCCAGCTCCGAGCTGACTGCAGCCTTTGCTTGAGAAAGCTTTCTTCTTCCTCAAGGCTGACTGAGACGCCGTGTGACAGCCCAGCTGCAGGACGAGCATGTTACTTTCGTCACCATCTGTGGCTCAGACTCCCTTTAGCCTGCATGCCTGGTTCCTGTCCCCCCGGAGAAGGGCAGGAGTTATTCTCTAGGACGTTGGTGCTCCGGTGTCTGTCCATCCACTGCTGACTTCCAAGGGCCACACTAATGAGTAGTTTCTGTGGAGTCTCACACTCGCCCCATGTCCCTACCAGGTTCCTTGCCCAATATGTGCCTGGAGTTCAGAGTCTCTCTTTTACCTCAACCATCCTTAGGAATTAGCTCGGCAACTCAGGGCTCATATTTGGGTATGAATACCTGCTTTTTGTATCCCATCCCCCTCCGTCAGCTTTCCTTGGAATCTGCCCACGCTGGGAGACCGCCAGATGTCCACGCGGGGATTCTCCAGGGCCATCGGCCCACCGCCTGCCTGCTGTGTGGTCACCTGTTTCCTGTTCCCCATCAGGGAGCTTGATCCCTTGGGCATCTCTGTGTCCCAAGCACGAGGCTCGAATGCAGGCTGACACATTCACAGACAGAACCAAGGATCCACAGACAGCTTCAGGAGAAAGTCCTGTCATCACGTGCTTCCCGTCTCAGGTTCCCCCATGCTGCCTACACTGGCTTCTCCTTCTTGGGCTCCGAACTACTCTTATTGATTAATGTACCAATGAGTGTTGTTCATTATTAGTGTATTTAAGGCAATGCACAATATACAGCTCATGACTTATCACAAAGTACACCACCACTCACGTCAAGAAATAAAACACTACCACAA
Organism: Tapirus indicus; assembly: GCA_031878705.1. Taxonomy (NCBI): domain Eukaryota; kingdom Metazoa; phylum Chordata; class Mammalia; order Perissodactyla; family Tapiridae; genus Tapirus; species Tapirus indicus. The sequence goes on along the minus strand of CM062923.1, from coordinate 491,844 downwards.
CCCCAAAAATCTCTCTCATGCCACCTTCCATTATGACTCCCCCCTCCTCCCAAAAGGTAACTATTATCTTGACTTCTATCATCACAGATTGGCTTTGGTATTTTATGTGTGTGTGTGTGAGGAAGATTAGCCCAGAGCTAACATGCGTTGTCAATCCTCTTCTTTTTGCTGAGGAAGATTGGCCCTGGGCTAACATCTGTGCCCATCTTCCTCTACTTTACATGGGACAAGGCCACAGCATGGCTTGACAAGCAGTGCGTTGGTCCGCACTTGGGATCCGGGCCTGTAAACCCCGGGCCACGGAAGTGGAGCACGTGAACTTAACAACTATGCCACTGGGCCGACCCCGTGGCTTTGAGTATTTTTGAACTTTATGAAAATGAATCATACACTTGGTAATGTCAGTCTTTTGATTTCAGCTGTTCTGGGTGGTGGACAATGGTCTCTCATCATGGTTTTAGTTGGCATTTCCTTGATGAATAATGTGCTTGAACACATTTGCTCAAATGCCTTCGTCCATTTAGAGTCTCCTTTTGTGAAGTGCCCATTCAACCCCATCACTCACACTTTCTGTGGAGTGTCCATCTGTATCTTATTGTTGTATAGTAGTTCTTTCTATAATATGGATATGAGCTTTTGCAAAAATCTTTTCCTAGTCTGCCTTGCTTTTTTATAATATTTTAATGACTAAAGTTCATAATATTAATATAGCACACTTTATCAACCCTTTTTGTCTAGTTTAATAGAGGTTTCCATACCTCAAGGTCATCCAGATGGTGACTATGTTCACCTTCTAGGAGCTTTATTATGTTACCTTTTACATTTAGATCTACTATCCCCCGGCATGGATTTGTTTATGGTGTGAGCTAGGAATCACATCATGTTTTTTCCATATGGAGATCCAAAGGACTTAATGCCCATTTATGGGGAAGGTGGTGTTCCCCTAAACTCTGTAGAGCCCTCACTGTCATCAGTCGAGTGTCCCTCCATTGTGGGCTTCTTTCTGAATGACTCATTCTTTCTCTGTGCCCTATTGTCCACAATGCAACAATTCCTCACTTATTACTGTAGATTTATATCAAGTCTACAGCCATTCCAAATTTGTTCCTCTACAAGATTTTCTTAACCTTATAAATTATGCTAGGGTTTTCTACTAAACCCGGAAAACACTGGAAAAAATGACATATTCAAAATGATTGAGTCTTTCAATTCAATTAGTTCTTCTTTAACTTTTTTCTATCATATTTTCTAGTTTTTTGCATAAAAGTCTCACATATCTTTTCTTAGATGTATTGCTAAGATTTCACTTTTTATGTCACTGAAAAGGTATCTTTTAAATTTTATTTTGTAATGGTTTATTGCTGATATGTAGAAATAAAATGGCCTCTGTATGTTGATATTTATCCAATGGCTTGCTAAATCAGTTATCAATTTTTTAATTTATCTGTTTATTGGATTCTCTGCATACATAATCAGATTATCTGTGTTTAAAGGACATGTATTTTTCCTTTCCCATTCTGATATATTATTTCTTATCCCTGTTTCATTCCCCGGGTGAGTAAACGTCAGTAGTGATGGAGGACTTTCCTGTCTCCCCATTGGTCCCTGAGAGGAAGGGAGGTTCATCTTCTATGATTGATCATGACTTTGCTGTAGGTTTTGAGCACAGCCTTCTTCAGGCTGAGCAAGGTTCCTTTTATTTCTCATTTGCCAAATCTGTTTTGTTGATGTTACCAATTATGAATATACATATAGTATTTTATCAGATACTTTTTCCTGCATCAATTGATATAATTTTTATTTATTCTGCTAATGTGGTGATTCACATTGATTTGTCTTAGAATATTCTACTCTTTCATGTCATTGCTGCTTTCTTGTCTGCCTTTTCTATTAGTTACTGAGAGACGTATTTTAAAACCAAATAGTATAACTGAGGATTTGTCCATTACTCTTTTTGCTTTATTTTTTCCAACTTTATCAAGGAATGATTGACAAAAACTGTGTACATTTAAGGTGTACAGTGTGATGTTTTGATATATGTATACATTATGAAATGATTACCAGAATCAAGTTATTTAACACATCCATCACCTCACAGTTACCTGTTTTTTTGTAGTTTGTTGGTGTGGTGAGAGCACTTGAGATCTACTCTCTTAGTAAATTTCAAGTATGCAACACATTTTTGATAACTATAGTCACCATGCTGTACATTAGATCCCCAGAACTTATTCACTTATAACTGAATGTCTGTACCCTTGACCAACCTCCCCCCGTTCCCCATCCCTCAATCCCTCAGCCCCTGGTAACCACCAATCTCTAGAACTCAATCTATGAGTTCAACTTTTTTAGATTCCACATGTGAGATCATACAGTGTTTGTCTTTCTGTGTCTGACTTATTTCATTTAGCATAATATCTTCGAGCTTCATCCACGTAGTCACAAATGGCAGGACTTCTTTCTTTTTTATGACTGAATAATATTCCTTCATGTGTATATATAAACACATATACCACATTTTTTTAATACATTCATCCATTGACAGACACTTAGGTTGTGTCCTTTTCATGGATACTGTGAGTGATGCTGCTGTTAACATAGGAATGTGGATGTATCTTTGAGATACCAATTTCATTTCCTTTGGATATACACCCAGTAGTGGAATTGCTGGATTGTATGGTAGTTCGATTGTTAGTTTTTTGAGGAACCTCCATACTGTTTTCCATAGTGGCTGCACCAATTTACATTCCCATCCACATTGCACAAGGGTTCTCTTTTCTCCACATCCTCTGCGACATTTGTTATTTCTTGTCTTTTTGATAATAGTGTCTATTACTTTTTGTTATTCTGGAAACTTATGCTGTGTATATCTTGAGATTACGTTATTAGAAGTATGCACATTTTGAATCATTATATTATCCTTACAGTTTGCAATTTTATTATTATTCAATGTCCTTCTTCACTCTGGTAATGCTTTATGCCTTATTCTGCTCTGTCTGATGTTGGTATAGCTACTCCAGATTTATTTTGCATGGTATATATTTTTCCATCTTTTTACTTTCAAATTTTTATACCATTATGCAGAAAGTATGCCTTTTGTAAACCACATACAGTTTAATTATTTTAATCAAATCTGCATGAGCAGTGTAAAACTGGATTATTTTTATCCATCTATTCTGACAATTTTTGTCTTTAAATTGGAGAATTTAGGTAATTGACATCTAATGTAATTAGATTTAAATCTATCATCTGTTTGTTTTCTATTTGTCTTCCCTTCTGTATTTCTTTTCCTCTCCTTCGTTAACTTATTTTGGATTAACTGGGCTGATTTCTCTTCCATTAGCCTGTTTGATACATGCACTTTTGCTGTCGTTTGAGTAACGATCACAGTGAGAGCACTGCGTGTTCTGGAGTTATGAGTCACCACAGACTAGTGCTTTCGTGTCTGCTGAGTAATGCAGCCGTCTGAGCACATTTTAACTGCTGACCATGCTTTCTTGCTATTTTGACCATTTTTCTAATGTTGTACGATTTTATAAAAAATATATATTAAAATACATTAGAATTATATATTATATTAATAAGTATTATAATGCTAATATATAATTTTATAATTATAATACAACATATTTTGTAGACAACATATCTATAATATATTTAAAACTCCACAAGACAGTATTAGCATTGTTACATAAACTGATATTTGTGTTGATTTACATGTGTATCTACTATCTCCTCTATCTTTCTTTCTGTCTTGCATCTTCATGCTTCCATCTGTTTTTTTCCTTCTGCTTGAGGCAATCCCTATAGCACTTATTTTAGTGTGGATTTGCTGTGGAACATTCTCATGTTTTGCTGTTGCCTGGAAATGTCTTTATGTTGCTTTCATTCTTGCAGACTCTGTTCACTGGGCATAGAATCCCGGGTGAACACCAACTTTTCCTCAACACCTCGAAGACACCTGCCCATGGACTTCAGACTTCCATTGTTTCTGCCATCTCAATATTATTGCTTCTTTGAAGGTAATATATAGTTTTGTTTGGCTACATTTAAGATTTTGCCTTTGTGGGGGCTGGCCCCGTAGTGTAGCAGTTAAGCTCGCGTGTTCTGCTTCAGTGGCCCGGGGTTCATGGGTTCGGATCCTGGGCGCGGACCTACTTGCTGCTCATCAAGCCATGCTGAGGCAGCATCCCATATAGAACTAGAAGTACCTACAGCTAAGATATACAACTATGTACTGGGGCTTTGGGGAGGAAAAAGGAAAAGAGGAGGATTGGCAACAGATGTTAGCTCAGGGCCAATCTTCCTCAAAAAAACAAGAAAGAGCTTGTCTTTGATTCAGTTTTCAGTTTTCTCATGTGCTGTGGAGATCTGGTTTGCATTATTTTATCCTGCTTGAGGTTGTTGGACTTCTTGAATCAATGGCTTGATGTCTTTCATAAGTTTTAGAAAAATCTAAGCCATTATTTCAGATATTTCTTCTTCCTCATTTTATTTATCCCCGTCAGTGATTCCAATTACACATGTATTACATTTTAATCATATCCTTATACTGATTATGCTCTTATCTGTTTTTCCATTCTTTTGTTTATTTACCTTTATTCTGTGTGTTTCCATGTTCACTAATTCTCTCTTCAGAAGTGTCTAATCTATTTAATTAAATAGATATTTAATAATAGGTATTATTAATAGTAATAGGTATTAAATCTATGCATTAAATTCTTAGTTTAATTTATTCTATTTTTAGCACTATGACTTCCATTTTATTTTATATTCTCCAGTTTTTTGTCAAAATTTTCCACGTTAGAATAATTCTTGTACATATTATCATAGTTATTTTAAAGTCTATGTCTGATAACCCCAATACCTGGATCTCCTATGGATCCCTCATTTTGTTTTAGTCTATTCTTCTAGTGTGCATGGACATTTTTGATGGAATGTTGCACATTTTAAGTAAATAATCTGAGACTCTGGCTGCATTATTCCTTCACAATAATTTAAATTTGCTTCTGATATACCCTGGTCTAAGGGATAGAGCATCCCAACACAATTAGGAAGTGGAATGATTAGGGACCTTCTCTATTTCCTGTCTACCCTTATTTCTAGGAGTTAGACATTTGAAGATCGATCTAAAGCAAGGCCTCAATTGTTGTCCCACGCCTCTGCTCCATGATGAAACCAAAACCCAATTATTGTCCTGTCGCTTCTTTGAGATCTTAGAAATCTCTAACATGGTTTTCAGTTTCTTGCGGTTGGCAGTTGCATCAAGAGAAAAATTACCCTCAGATGCTGGGCTCCGGCCTCTTGGTTCCTTCTTCTTCTGGATCCCCATCATGCAAGTGCCCTCGGCCCTCAGAACTCTCCAGTGCATTCAGCCAGATTTTGAGAAACATTGTGTCCAGCTTCTCTAAGTGCTTCCAGCCCAGCAGCTGGGCCTGCAGCCATCGCTAGAAGGGAAACTCCTTGGACCTAGTTTCGACACAACTTCTCTCTTTCTTTTTTTGAGGCTAGTGGTGTTTCTGCCTAAGTTGAGACCTTGTTTCCCAGGGTGCTCTCTGCACTTGGCCTTCGTGACTGGGGCCCCATCCTGGCACATCCTCCTAACACAACAGGAAACACAGTGCCTGAGTTTCACAATCCACCCTTCTCTCAGATTTAAGTTCTTGGTAAGAGAGCAGGAATGAGCTCCAAGAAGCAACGTGCAGAGAGGGGAGGCATCTCTTTCTGTAGCGGGGACACTCTCTGCCTTTCTCGTGATTTGCTATCACCTAGTTCTGGGGCTCATTTCTCAGCACATTTTAAATAAAGAAAATCTCTGTATTCGTTAAGAGAAAGCAACTGAAAATTCCTTCCTTAATGGAGCTGTCCACAGAATGTGGAAGCTCTTACAGCTTCAGCTCCCAGAGGAAGAGCGGAAGAACTGGCCCTCTCCTTGTGAGGAGGTGCTGCCTTGGGCCTTCTGATCAGCAAGGAGCCGGTGCAGAGTGAGTGTGGAATCTGGTTATTCACTGCATTTCCAGGTGCCACAAGAATATTTTATCCTTGATAATTGTTGAAAATATATTGCTAAAGGACTCTTCCATATAGTCTGAACCTTTTCAAAGATGACTTTAGGTCACTGTGGAACAGCTCCATATTTCTTCTAAGAGGGTCCCTGGGCCAGCTGTGTCAGCTCTCAGAGAGAATTCCTTGTTTATCTAATTAGCAAATGAATCACATGGAGGGCATCACCCAGGAGAATCGAAAACTTAATTGGACTCTCATCCAACTAATGTCACAGGGGATTCAAGCCAATTAACACTGGCCAGAATGAAGGTTTTACTTAAGACTGAATGGGAAATGGACTCTATTTTCACATCATGTAGGCATTATTACGTTATGGTAGGTTATAAGAAAGTCTACTATGTTAGGGTTTTGTGGTCTATGCTCCAGCATAGGGGAAAGAAACTCTATCTCATGTTTAACACCTGAGTTAGTGGGGTGACTGTCGTTTCCCTAATGTCTGGCTTTATAACTACCATACGCTGTCAGTGTGGATATGGCTGCTCAAAAATGAACAGAACAGTCAAGAAGGCTAAGACATGAGTGTGTTCACAATGTCAGAGGAGATAAAGGGGGGAATCCATTCAGTAGACGAGTGTGTTGAGTGTCTCCTGTGCTTTCCACTCAGATGGCTCCTGGAGAAGTTGACTGAAAGATGGAGTTACTTTGCAGGAGGGTTACTAATGAGCACTCTTAAGACCAATGTCTGCATGAGGAGAAAGGAAGGGCTGGCAAGGGAGAGGCTGGGAAGTGAGGTAGTCTCCACTAAGGCCTCACTGACACCACACAGAGCTCCACAGCAGACATGGGCCTTCAGACATGTCCAGTGTCTAGACTAGCCCTCCCTAGCGGCCCCTGAAAGAGGGCTGGGTAAGCACCATGATCTACACATGCACTGGCAGGACCCTGGTCCTCACACAAGCTCTGGGGGCATCTTCCCTTGAGTGGGGGTACAAGACAAGGCTGGTTCCACTTCTGCAGCCTCTGTGGCTGCCCTGCTCTCAGGGCCACACCTTCCGTGGCGGGTCTCTCACCCTCAGCAGCCACCTCCACTGATCCGGAGGGGATGACCCAGGCCCTCGCCCCCAAGGGGCCCAAAACCCACTCACCGTGCACTCCTTCAGGTCTTGTCCATTTACCATCAAGTATTGGATGATCCTCCCGCCCCACGGTGCAGCAGCTGCCCACCTCCTCCTGACTGTCAGGACCGTCGCCTCTACCCCCTGGCCCCTCAGTCAGGACCTGAGGCAGCAGCACCATCAGTGCATCGTCCATTGGGGTCCTTCTCGGTCCTGCTGGAAACATGCCTGCTCCAGAAACCAGGGCCCTCAGCCTTCAGAAAGCAGCTCTACAGCGAGGGGAACACGAGCTCCCCAGCAGACAATGGGAAGAATGGCAGGTGGGACATTCCAGCTTCCAAAAAACTTCCTCACACCCATGTTCTTCCTGCTGGGGACAAGGAACTGTGGAAAGGTGACAGATGTAAGTGGACATTGCCCCGCCCCGTGCTCTCACTCTGACCTCACACTTCGGCTGCATCACTCTGTCCAGCAGCTTCTAGGAGGCATGTGAGACGAAAGCAGTAGGTCCCTCACTTCCGCTGCCCTGAAGTCGGTCCCTTTGACTGGCTGAGTGACATGTGGGACTCCCTTCTAGAACGCTTTCTATGAACTACCACATGCGGTGCTGGTGGAGGACCCTGGGCAGGAAAGGCGGGCCAGCCCCTGGGACACGTGTCGATTTTGTCCACATGCACAAGTGTGCCTCCCAGGGAAGGCCTCTGGTGCAGGCCTCCCACAGACTCACAGCCTCTCATCCACTGATGGCCGTGATGGCTTCAACAAGTGCGATGTGTGGACGTCCAGCAGGCCCGGACACTGTGGGCTGCATTCCGGCGGACAGCTAGCGGTTCACACAGTTCTGGGGCTGAACTGTGAACATGCATTGTTTCCTCTTCCGAGTGAAGTGAGAACCATCCCTGATGAGGATGGACACAGTGCGTCTGTGAGATCACAGCTGCGCACCGCACATGTGGCCCGGTCATCCTGCCCCAGACAGCAGGCTGCACCCGAGATGGTTTCACATGTCTCTTCACTCATGAGTTAAAGGTTTTATTTGTTTCTTTGTTCAGTTTGTTTTCCTTTCCCCCCGTTTAGCAGTAATTGAAAAATCGGTATTCCTAAGAGCTGGAGACATTCCTTCTGGGCAGGGCACAGGCGTGGGTGGGGGTGGAAGCAGGATCACGGTTGTGGAATTTCATGTTTACCCAGTACACACGCATTCTCTGCAAACACAACTTTTGCCTTGTGGTCTGCGTGTCGGTTCACAACTGTCTTGCGTCTGCCAGCGCGTCGGAGGCGCATGAACCGTGCATGTGAGAGGGAAGTACCCGCCGGTGCCCTGAGTCTGGACTGTTCCGGCGTTCGGTCCACATGAACCACATGTCAAGAACTAACAGAAAACTGACCTTTGAATTGGTCAAGAGAACGACAGAAACATAAATTAAAAGACTGCAATATGCAGCATTCCTAAATTATCGCTATATAGTTAACTGGAAAATGCAGCAGTTTCTCACTCACCAGTGTTTGTTTTTTTGGTTTTTTCATGAGCAGTTTCCTAGGAACCCTAGTGACAGGGACTGTCTCTTTTAAAATTAAGTTTCTGAATTACTCCCAGAGCCAGGGTGGTGGAAAAAAGCTAGAAACTTGGAGCAAACACTGGGTTTCTGCTGGAAAGGCTGAGGCAGAGGTCCGAGGACGCTGCTGCGGAGGCCGGGAGAGCTCCCAGGTGAAGCCGTGCGCCCAGCTTGAGGAGCGCCCAGCGCAGTGGAGAGCCGTGGGTACAGACTTGACCCTCGTCGACCAGTTATGTGACTTTGAACACATCTCAAATTCCCTGAACTGCAGTCTTCTCGTAGGTACAGTGGAAATATTAAAAAGCTCTAACCTATCTTATAAACTTGCATAAAGATACAATAAGGAAGCATGTTCTGAAAGCACTTTGAAGTTGCGTGCTTACACGTGTGCATGTGTGCGTGCGACAGCCTCTCATGTACCTCCAGAGCTGGGCTCACCCGACTTGACTGCTTCTGTGCGGCACTGGTCCTGCTGCTTCTCTCTGATACCCAAAATAGTCAGCGCTTAGATATCAACACGAAGCACCTGTTCAATTTCTCTGGGCCCAGTGACAGATTTTAAATAATTGGATATAGTAACATCTTAGATCCTTCACTCCCTGTGAAAGTTAAGATTTTTTTTTTCATTACATACTACTTTTCAAAAAAAAAAGTGGGGTATGAATTGCTAATTTGCGCACCAGCTTCGTGCAGGCTTCAGGGCTCGCTTGCAGGCAACACTGGCAGCTCTGCAGACCCACAAACAGTTATTACATATTGTGCCCACAACCAACGCCTCCGGAAATCCAGCAGGCCATAGTGCCCAAGAGGGTCCCCAGTGGGAAAGCTCAGCAGAGGTGTAGATAACTCACCTCTCTGCCTTCGTGGTTTTATACTTTGGTGCAGAATCTCCCCAGACCAAGCCCTTAGTTCACCCTCTCCAGTCACGATCTGCTTCTTTTGCATGTAGATTTTCTCATTATGTTACAATTGTGCGTTCACGACTGACACTGCAAGAAGAAGAGGGTCTTAACCAAGGGGAGGCAGAGTCGTGCCTGTTTACCCTCAACGGGACCTTCTGTCTTGTTTCGTGAGCTCAGTATAGTGCACATTTTTTCCACTTCATTTTTTTTCTGTTTCTCCACCAGGTCTCATCAACTTGTATGTGTTTCCCTATTTTCACTAACTTATTTTATTTCTATCAACTTCCCTGGATATTTCTGACTCCTCCAATATAATCGGTTCATCTTCATATTAATATTTCCCATTCAATATAGATAAATCAGCATTATATTTTTGGTTAAACTGGAATTAATCTAAGGACAAGCTATTGTCTAATATGATGGCCACAGGCAAGTGTGGCTATTTAAATTTAAATTAATCAAACTAAACAAAATTTAAAATCCAGGTTTCCAGGTACACTAGCTAAATTCTAGGTGCCCAGGGCCACAGATCATCAGAACTGTGGGCAACGCATAGGAGCATCCCCACCATGGAAGAGAATTCCGTCAGATGGAGCTGGTGAGAGCTTCAGTCAGGCCGGGACTTAGCAGGCGTGCTCTTTCACTTCAGATGGTGTACCAATTCTCTAAAACCATGAACAGAAAAGAGAAGCAGAAGGAATGCTTCCAAACTGATCCTCTGAGGCCAGCATTACTCTAAAACATAAACCAAATAAAGACATTGCATGAAAGAAAAACCACAAACCAATATCTCCTATGAACATAGATATTAGCAAATTAAATCCAGTAGTGTATAAAAAGAATTACACACTACAACCAAGTGAGATTTATTCCAGGTATGCAAGGCTGGTTCAACATTTGAAAATCAATTAATGTAATCCACCACCTCAACGGCTAAAAGGGAAAAAAATCATCTGATCATATTGAATGATGCAGTAAAAGTATTTGACAAAATACAACATTTATTAGTATTCATGATAAAAATGCTCAGAGAACTGGGGGTGGAGAGGAATGTCCTTAACTTGACAGAGAACATCTACAAAAGCCTGCAACTAACATCATACTCAATGGTAAGAACACGTGTATATGGATTCAACACAACCCGGTCAAAATCCCAGCAAGCTATTTTGTGGATATTAACAAACTAATTATGAATTTTATATGGAGAGTCAGAAGACCCAGAACAGCCAACACGATATTGAAAAGAAGAGCAAAGTTGGAGGATTGACATTACTCAACCTCAGACATACTATAAAATCAACAGAGAATGGTATTGGTAAAAGAATAAATCAATGGAATAGAATAGAGGGCCCCAAAATAGACCCACATAAATATAGACAACTTATTTTGACAAAAGAGCAAAAGCTATTCAGTGAAGAAAAGATAATATTTTCAACAAAAGATGATGGAACAATTGGGTGTTCACATTTAAAGAAAATTTAAAAACTCTGAATCCAGACACAGACATTACACATTTCACAAAAATTAATTCAAAATGGATCATGGGTATAAATGTAAGATGCAGTATTATAAAACTTTGAGAAGAAACATAGGAGAAAAATCTATGTAACTTTGAGTACAGTGGTAAGTTTCTAGACAAAACACCAAAAATATAAGAAAGTAAAAAATGCATCCCGAGAAGAAATGGGCACTGTGACCAGAGCGTCTAACTCTATTATAAATGTTTGAGTCAGACTCACTGGAGGGGGTGGAAAAAGTGCAGACCTAAGAACTCTGGAAACGCGTGGTGTCTGTAAGACTAAAGGCAAAAGGAACTGCACATGAGAGCTGTGCAAAGTTGATAAAGTTGTGCCTTGTGGGAGTATAAATTACTAATTCTGATACCAGGACTCATATGGACAGGAACTGCACAATTAAGCCAATGGATGGTGGGTGGTGGGAGCCAGGTACCTCAGTATTGCAGTGGAAATTTACAGATAAGCAGGGGAAGAGGCTGGAATGATCCACATGGTGTTGGATTAGAGTTGGAGACATCAGTATGAACTCATGTTAGCTTAATACAGATACAAATAATTACATAAAAAATACTTAACGGAAGTGTTTTTATGTGGGTTAGTATGCACACATATATTTCTTTGCTCTGTCAGCTGATGAGGCCTGAAAGAAACAACACCCCAGTTGCAATTCGCACATCTAGCTCCCAGATCTTGGCTTCGAATACCATTTTCCAATAAAAGGAACTAGTGCTCCTTGGAGAAATGGCTGATTCTAGGGCTGGGGCAGGAAAGATACAGGATGAGGCTGGACCGTCTTGTAGTACCAGGAAGTAAAGAAGTGGTCAAAACCAAACAAAAACAAGCCAACAATACATTTATCAGAGTATGTGAAGGGAGCATAGGAGCCAACTGAAGAGCTCCCAGAGGCTGACGCTGGAACAATTTGAGGAAGAAAATGAATAAATTAGTATTAAATTATAACCCAAATATAAAGCAAATATCCATGAGTCTATACTGATGTAAATGATTGAATAAGTAATAAACAGTGGAGAAGAGGACAAATCTTCCATGCAGAACTCCAAATGACTATGTAGACTCTGTGAGCTCGGTGAAGGGGAGCATGACGCCGACTCCTTGTGTGTGGGCTGCGCATAGTGACTTCCTCCCAAGGAGGATGCGTCTCACCTCCTGAACCTCACCCACACTGCTTTCCCACCTCGGGTGCCCTCAAGGCCCCAAGCACCTCCTTCCTCGACTGGATAATCCAGGCCACCCTCTGAGATTGAGCTGAGGTGTCTTTTCCCGGGGGCCTTCCTACTTGCTCTCGTAGGCTGAGAAAGGTGCACCCTCTGCTGTGATTCCCTGGTGCCCTGGGCAGACCCATTCCAGATGGCAAGGCCCTGGGGGACAAGATCACTGTTTGATCCTTCCCTGCATGCTCAGCGCCTGACGACACGCAGCGTACGGCAGGCCCTTGGTTTCCTAAGTGACTTTCTCCTGTTTCTCTCTTCTGCTCAACTAGCTGAATAACACCCCACTGATGCTTCAAATCCCGTCTTACTTTGTCTTGCCTTTTGGGTACAGTATTTTGGAGCAGCCCATTGCTGCTCGAACTCTGCCTGTGTCCAAATCCAGCACTCGCCCACGACGCTCTACACAGCTGTCCGTCTCCTCTCCTGCCAACCGACGCTGAATCAGTTAAGCTCCATTTGTTACAAGAAATTCTGATTTTTAATTTAAAGAAAGTTAAAAAAAAAGAGGGTACCAACAACACTCCTTGTGACCAGCCAAATATGTTAACCCTAGACCTTTCTGGAAGCTTTTGTAGACTGTGTGATTAATGAGCTGTTGGTAGTAAATTGCAAGCATATTCACACCTCTGAGTCATATCATTTAACCTTCAATTTATTCACTCCTAAAAACTTAGAAAACAGAAAGTGTAATTTTATGTGTCAGATAGACATCACTAATTTGAGAATGCAGAACTTTAAAAGAGAGCCTCAGATTTCTCCTTATCAAACATTTACATTCAAAAACGGCACCTTCAGTCATGTCTCTCAGTTTTCTTATGGTGAAAGTAAATGATCATTTTCAGGCGCTCAACCTACATCTGTTTTTTCCAACCCAAGCCATTAACCAAATCAGATAAATTAAGGCAGAAATTCAAGGATCCGCCAGCTGGCATTTGGAGGATCCGTGGACCAGAGTCCCCGGTGGGTCATCTACAAATCCTCCAGTCAAATGCAATTCCATCCTTCCTTAAAATACGGAACGGAAGCTGGAACAAGCATGTGGTGGCCGTGTAGTGAGAAAGACTCCAGCTTAGGTTCTTACGAGTCTGTGTAGATGCTATCTTGACTCTAATTAAAAGCAGATTCAAACGGAGGCCTCTGTGCCTCCCGCTGGGGCTTTCGGGGAGAGCTTCAGGGGGAGTTTCCACATGTGCCTCTTGGTCAACAGGAGATGCCGACACCGCCTGCAGCCGTGTTCTCTGATACAGGGTGGGCACAGGGACATATTTCTTGAAATGACTCTCAGGGACAGGTCTGCACTCTAGACAAACTCTGTAGAAGCATGAACACAACGAGGTCTTCTATTGTTATCAGTCACACTGCTTAAACATCTTTCAACTGAACAAAACAAAAACGACTCCCTCCCCCATCCCCACTGACATCCACTTGGGGAGGCTCATTGCTTCTTGCCTGTGTTTCTGCCAAACCCTCCTAGTCAGTCTCATTTCTTTTGACTGGCTATGCCAACCCCTCCCCTCTGACAAAAATGTGAAAACAAAACAAACAAAAACTACCCTTCTCTTCTCTGTTCTCAGAGTGATCTTTCTGACAACAACACAACATCGTTTCAGTCCCCCCACCAGACTCCCGGTCCCATCAGGATGTGCCCAAATTCTCCATCAGTCTGCAGCTGCCTCATGGACCCATCTTTCTCCCAGCTTACTTGCTGAGTTCCTAGCCACTCGCAATGCCTCGAAGGCACTGTAGTTTCATAAGTCCCCAGAACTCTGTGCTGCTACTCTTCGTCCTGAAGTGCTCGGCTCACCTCTGCACCTGGCGAATTCCTAGCGATCCTTCCAGGTCCAGCCTATGAGGCCTGAACCTTCCCCTGGGAAGGAAGGCCCTGGCGCTTTGCCAACACCCACCACACCATGCTCTAATCATTTGTGGATATTCTTGTCTCTCACTGTAGAACATGAGACCGTGGAAGGCCCGGCTGCATCCTGCAGGTCTGTATATCTGCAGTATGACACAGAGCAGGACACCCATTTTGCTCTCAAGAAATCTCTATCAATTCTGAATGGTTCCAGCCGAAACACATTCCTCCCTTCCAGCCCTACAGGCTTCCCCATGGTTGGTCTTCAAGAAACTGTCTTAGATGATAGGATTTAGCACTTTCAAAATGAATTTGTATTTTACTAAGAGATTATTTAGCAAAAAAAAAAAAAATACACACACACACAAAGAACAAAAACAAGGAAAGATTTGCTGTCAAAAACTGAGCTGAGTAACTGCGATGACAGTGTTCACTGGGATGGCACTACTCATCAGGCCATCCTGTGTCTCAGAAGCTAGTGAGTTGCTTTCTGAAAGATGTCGTCCGGTCTCTAAGAACAGCAGGGCTATTTTCTCCTGGCACAGACTACAGAGAAATAGAGACTTTTGTTTTGCAAACTGAATCGTGAATAGGCTCCAAACTGCTGTAACTTGAAAACATCCTTAATTAAACAATCTGGTCAATTAGATGCTTCTTGGCCCAATCCTGTGGCCAGGACGGGAGGCGTAACTGTCCTGAGGCTGAACTTGACCCAAAATGGCCAATGCAGCACATACTGTTTTTGGCTAAATGGATATGCTTTTTAACTTAGTCTCATACAAACTAAACCTGCCTGCAGAGAGTTCTGATAAGATCTACATATCCCTGTTCCCTCCCTCTATCCACTCCTGCATACAAGCCACACACATTTTTCCTTTACAATCAGGAAGACTGAAAATTATTGAGTCTTATGGTGTTGGCAAAGTACACAGGAGGTGAAGTGTTTGGCATAAAAGCCAATGTAACTGCATGGTCAACCATGGCTTAGACCCCTCTCTGGCTTTGTTAAAACTTAGCAGAGGATAAAAAACCAAAAAACAGAGATCTGTGCCATTATTCTTGGTCAATGGGAGAATCCCGTTATGTCATGAAGAGCTCTACCCGCTGAATTCACATTTAACCCCTGACTGTAGTGGTCAGGCAGGTGGAGGGAGCTCAGTGTCTGGGACAGTGGTGATAAGAATGAGCAGAAATATGAAGTGTCCATTTCCTAAGTGACTGGGTATAAACTATGGGGGTACTTTTCCATGAGACTAGGTTTCCCTTTTATTAAACATTTTGAAAGACAATGATATGAAGATTTACAAATATGTGAACATGTACTATTTCATACAAAGTTTAAAACAACCTTGCAGACTCACGTGACTGTTTCCATTTTACAGGCTAGGAGGCCAAGGTTCAAATCTCGCCCTGCCCATCACTATGTAGACAACCGTGGTACACTGGGAGTCGAATCAGTATTTTCTGATTCCAATTCCCCTTCTTCTCTCAGCACAGCCTTTCTTTAACCATTCCCAAATGAAATTAAGTGTCATGCTGCTCTTGTGGAAAACAGACTCTTCTCTACTTTGAAAACAACAGATTATTTGTTTTGGTTACAGCTAGAACACAACAATCATTTGGTTGTATTCCATTGTTGGAGAAACAGTGTTATTTTGGAGCAACCATGGCATGACTGCAGGAGGCCAAATGCTCTGGACTGGAAGTGGGCAGAGTGGCCGCTGGCCGTGGCAGGACAAGTCCTGTGCTGTCTGTCTGGATTCCCCTGAAACAGCTGGGTTTTCTTGGGCAGTGCGGCCCAAGCTGACCAAGCCCTGAGGTGTTCACAAGTCTGCAAAGAAGGAGTCTTACAAAGTCCAGCAGAGCCGGGAGAGCTCCTGAAATGGGGAAGAGTCTGGACATGATTTGCGTGTCACATGGTTTGGCAAAGCAGATATGGAAAGGGGGAAAGTTGGGGTGACTGTAAGATAATGCCATGTGCTCCGTCCACATCTGCTCTCAATTATGCTGATTCTGTCTGCAGAATTATTCACAGCATCTAAGCATCAAAATCTATCCAGTTGTCTTCAGTCTCAAAGAACGTGATCTTGAACCAGCCCTGTTTTCCATTTCTAGAGGAATGAAAATACATTTGGCCTCCACTTATGCAGGTCGCCCAGATGTAGCAAAAGTCTGTGAATCATGGAATTGCTCAGCATTTGGCACATCCGTGCTGGGAGCCTCAGGACAACAGGCTCTACACACAGCTGAGCAGATGGAGCAATGAAAGGCGCGGCCTTGGCATTTGCCCCGAATGCGGGATGAAAGGGAGGTGTGTTTCTGCTGTGATTGTCCCACATACCCATCGAAAGTGAGAAAGCACAGAGTTTCAAGTGCCCACTGGTGATTCTTCTAAGGTCATTGAAAGAGGTGTTTACATATACAATTATCTGGGTTAACAGATATGAAAATTAAAACAGAACCCAAAGCAAAGCATGAATTGCAAGCAAGGAGATTTGCTCCAGATTGAATTTTCAGCCCAAAGGCTATATTCCTAAACTCCCCATGCAGCTAATTCCAATGAACACATTTCTTTAGAAAAGCATGTTTTCATGCATTGTGCCCTGGTAGCTTATGTAAAATGTAAATGTGTATATGTAAATCCCAGCAGGAATAATTATAAGGGAAATTTTTCATCTTTTCTCTTTTGGCATTAATTTTCTACTTTCATATTTTCAATCAGTATCTTTTCTATATAATAGAACTTTTAGTCAGATGGTTGGAATGCATACGTCTGTGGTTTATAGAATTTGAAGAATTTTCCCAGCACCTTCTACTCTTGTGTACATCCAGCTCGAACTTGTCTGCTCGGAGACAGTCCGTGCTGAGGTCGAACAGCTCTGCACTAGAGCTGGCCATCTCTACCTTTCACCATTGGATCCTGTTACTTCAAAAGTTTAGTCCACCTTCTACCCAATACCTGTATCTATAGGTAAGCAGTTCTCCTGCTCCCCCTGCACCCCCACTTTGCCCCCCAGGTTTTTACTTTTGTTTCAAAGCAGAGCAATCTAGTTCCTTTGATGGTCTTCTAAGGACAAGATGCTGAGATGCTCATCGTCCTGTTGTTTTCTTCAGTACATATTCCAGTTGTGCACTCTCCTTTTAAAACTTGTAGCCCAAAATTGAGCAGAATGCCACAGGTATAATTTACTTCTCTAACAGCCACTGAAGACCAGATTAGGCATTTTTGCGTGGGCTCATGATAAGTAGCTGACGTGTCCTGCCATCCTGGGCTTGGTTTTCTCATTGGCCAGAACTCCATTTTCCCTCTGATTGCGTCCACCACGATTCTTCACCCTGTCCTTGTGGGAATTATGGAATCCTCCAATAAATGACTTCTCTGGTCTGGAGTCTCTCTCTCACACACTCTGTCCAATGCAGGGACCTGTAAGGGAGGTCCTGGTGTCATTTCCTATTGGTGACCTGAGGCCGGATCTGAGTGACCCCTGCTCCCTCCGGGAAATTTCTCAGGATTCAGCTTCTTCCTCCACGTCACAGCCTACATTTTGAAATCTCTCTGTCTGGCTGTAATCTTACACTTTTTGTATTTAAATATTTTATCAGTAAGTTGTCTCTAAAATCCCCTATCCACTTCAATGCTTCCATAAACCCAGTGTTAAAAGATAAACTGAGGCATATAAAAATTTTAAGAGTTTATTTGAGTGAAAATCTATTTGAATAGGGCAGCTTCAATCCTTGACAGGATCGGGGAGAGACTTCCAGAGAGAAGGTGCAGAAGGCAGAAAGGGAATCCCTGCTTGTCTACAGAGGACCCTTGGTTGGCTGTGTGTGCTGGCCTGTCCTTGGGTCTGGATTTCGTAAATTTGATGCATTTCCAGGCTCAAATTTGGGTTTGCTGACATGAGCACCAGGGCTGGAGCCCCTCAGCTCAGTGGCCTCCAGGTTTCATTAATTTAGCACCAGTGTCCACATGGCTTTGGAATACAAGTAGCACTTTTTCTATGAGTGAGACAACTTTGCACTTTCCCAAGCGCTACCTGTGTAGTTTCCATACAATTCTGTGCAGATCAGGATCCAAAGCAGAATCGACTTTGGTGGAATCAACACGGAAAATAGTGAGCTTTTCTAGGGGGAAAGAAAGAAATAATGTAGGTGACTTTTTACCAGATATTACAGAGTACTAGAAAGCCGTAACAGATAAAAGGCTGGTGTTACTGTCAGAATATACCGAGCGAATCACCCATTTGTTTACTCATTCAGCAAATATTGATTGCCTACAAAGCGCTAGGCCCTGAGTTAAGTATGAGGGATGTTAAAGCAAATAAAACAGACAAAAGTCTCTGCCCTTGTGGATGTTAGATACTGACGAATAATGAAACACACGGTGTATCCCACGCGGGTAAGCACTTGGGACAATTAAAGCCGAGAGGATAGAGAAGGTTCTGGAGGAGTGTAATTTAACTAAGGTGACGGGGAGGCCACCATGAGAAAGTGACAGCTGAACAAAATTCAGTAGGAGGTGGGGTGCTTGCAGTCAGGAGACGCGGGGAGAGCGTCCCAGGGAGGGAGTGCTCACAGGAGCTTGTCTGTGTCTTCCCAACAGCAAGGAGGCCTGTGTGGCTGGAGTGGGGACCCGAGGGACAGAGAAGAGGGGAAGGGGGCAGAGAAGTCCAAGGCGTGGAATCAACAGGGCTTCCTAGAATTCTGGCTTTGCCTCAGCGGGTAGGAGCCATTGATGGTTTGGGAGGAAGAGCAACAAGCCAGGCTCACATTTGTCATCATCCACGTTGGCCACTGAGTTAGGACGACACCATGGGGCTGTGGTCAAGGACAGATCTGTTCTGAGAGAGGACGGCGACTTGGGCCAGCGTGGTCAAGATGGGTGTAGGGAAAGTTATCAGATTCTGCCCACACGTGAAAGCAGACCGATGGAGCTTGAAGTGTGGGAAAGACGAAGAAATCAAAGATTTCTCCAAAGTTTTAAAGAATGGAGTTGCTGTTTAATGGAGTGAGAAAGACTTCTGGGAGTCAGTTTGGAGGGAAGGTCAGGAGGTCAGTTTCAGAAATGAGTCTGAGATTCCTGACAATTATCCAAGTAAAGATGCCCTGTCGGCAAACACATGCAAAAATAAAATGGTGACTATCTCTAAGTGTTGGGAGGCATGTTATCTTTTGGCCTTTATTTTTATCTATATTTTCCACTTTTTCTAAAGAATGGTTTATTAATTGTGTCATTTAAAAACTTCTTTTTTACGAAACGCTTTTTATCTTATGCTGTGCTTATCTTCTCTCCTGGGGAGAATAATCTCTCTGAGGGACAGAACTAAAACTTTTTCTCTGAAATATCCTCAGCACGTGGGCTCCAAGACGCGCTCATGAAATGAAAGCCCAATAAGGAAAAGGAATTCACCTATCAAACGGGGAAGTTTACTTCACAGGGGCCCCTGAGTTATTTCCACAAACCTCTCCTAGTCTGAGCAGACCAACTGCTATTCGTATGAATGCTCCTAAGGAAAGAGGTAAGCTCCTTCACGGAAGAAGCAGGCTAAGTTGGAGAGCTCGTCTGCCGCGGTGTACGCGGTGCTGGGAAAGGATGGGGCAAAGGGCACTGTAGGTTAGGATTTGTCCTCACATCCTGTCACCTACTTTAAATATTTGGGTCCCCATTATTTCACTGCTTTGAAGCTAATTGGTTCTGCAAATAACAGATATTTACTGAAGGTATTGGAGCAAATCTCTATTATGCAGGAGGACAGTAGGGCAGACTTTCTAAAGCAAAAGCCAGTATGATCTAACTTAAGGAGATAAAACCCCCTCAGTCATGGGAAATAGCATTTTTAAATCATTTAAGATTAAAGCCCGCATATAAAAATAAGAATAGTTTGCTAAACTGAGCCAGGTGGGCATCGAACTGCAGACAATGAAATGTTTGTTAGAACAAAATGTTTCTTTTTCCTGAGGCGTGTCTCCTCCAGCAGGAGTCACAGCCCCAACGATGCTCTCAGCCCCACCTCGTAGCCCCGCTACCTCAGAATGCCAGCCGGGACGCTGCCCGGCAGTGCCACGTCCCCCTGCAGAAGGAAAAAAGGCTGCCCCAGGCAGAGATTAAGGATGAAGAAGCGATTCCCTGAATCACTGGTGAGTGTGGGGCGGGGAGGAAGAACCACATTTTCAATCCAAACACAAGTTGGTCTGACAACAACCTCTCACGAGCTTCCCATCTTAGTCGCTGCCGGCAGGCTCCCTTCAGCTCGCGAAGGACAACCCCCGGGTCACCAGACCTTAGCCCATCCTCTGTCGCCACTGCCATCACTCTCACCGAGACCAGCCTCCTCCCACTGGACTGCTGTAAGGAGACTCTGCTGACCCCTCACCCTGATTCCAGATCAGTTCTCCTGAAAGACGTCTATCACATAACTACTTTTGTTCTAAATTTTCACCGATTCACTGCTACCCAGGGAGTAACCTCCAGACTTTTGAATCAGCAAGACCCTCCACTAAATGACACTTTACTTCAACTTCTCTTGCATATTTATTTCTTTAAGCTAACATTTGCTGCGTACTTTTATATACTCTGATTGTACTAAATATTTTTGACGAATATATCAACAAACATATTTCTCAAAACATCTCTATTAAGTAAGGACCACTCTTAGCTACATTTATAAATTAGAAAAGGCCAGAGAAGTATATAATTCACCTGAGGACATGCAGTGTGTACCTAGCAGAGCGGGAATCCCCACCTCCATGCCCTCTCTGGTGGGACCTGGCCCCCAGCACTGAGAGGGTCCCAGGTCAGCACTGGTGCTACTTCCTCACCAACGTTGACTCGTCCTCCTAGGAAGAGGTCAGTTCCCATTTCCCATGACACTCTGCACAAGCTGGGGCACATGCCATGTTTCAACTTGCCTGGCATTGTTAGAGTTCATGACTTAATTCCCCAAGAAGACTGTATGTTGTGTGGGAGCAGCAGTAATTTCACATTCGTCTTGGACTCTCCTCAGTGCTTAGCAAAGTGGCTGACACTCAGCAAGTCTTTCCTTAGTGAATGATTCAAGGTATTATGGTTTATCCTTCACAAACTATTACTGATTTTATCCTGCGTGAGCTGTCATAAAAGGTATCTTTAGAAGACACAGCATCCTTGTCTTGAGGATGCCTGTGGGGACCACGGCTCAGACCCCTCTGCCCACTTGGTAGCCTCATCAATGGGAGCAGCTAAACCACGTTCCTTTTTGTCTCTTGTCATGCTTAGTTCTCTTGGTCATCCTTGGACACCACAGATAAGAAAATAACTACTCAATTACATGCATCTGAAATCACTTCCCACAGACCACTTATATCGAAACCCAATGATCTGTGTGTCACTTATAATGATTAGCAGGGATTTCATCTGAAGATTGGGTTTTTGATTTTTCATTGATCTTTTTAATTTGGCATCATGTCTCAGAGCCTCTCAGGGACAGAAAGAGAGTGTTGGATGTTTTGGAAGTGCTAATTAGAATCAGTCATAGTCTGAGTAACTTTTCTCGCACATTCTGAATGCAAAATTTCCATGGCACAGAATGGCATGTGCCTGGCACGTGGGCGGGAGTTTTGTAGATTATATAGATGCTCTGACTAATGTTTCTGCTTCCCTGGATCAAGAGAGGCAATACCTGCTAGTAGATTTGAACGTCTTCCTCGTAAGCTCGTGGGTTCGTTTGCACCTTACAGATGCTCTCTCGATGTGGACTGTGGCAGATTTGGACAGACGTGGTCATAGTAAGTGGATTAAGACTCTTCTTATCAGGGGTCAGGGTGCTGGCCCCGTGCCGCAGCGGTTTAGTTTCCACTTTGGCAGCCCGGGGTTCGCGGGTTCGGATCCCGGGCACCGGCCAACTCACTGCTTGTCAGCCCTGCTGTGGCGGTGTCCCATATAAAGTAGAGGAAATGGGCACAGATGTTAGCCCAGGGCCAGTCTTCCTCAGCAAAAAGAGGAGGATTGGCAACGGATGTTAGCTCAGGGCTGGTCTTCCTCACATACACACAAAAAAAGACTTAAAAAAATTTTAAAAAAGACTTCTTATCAGAAACTTAACTCCACACTAGGGGCATTCCTTTGAATTTTTCTCTATGTAAATTTTACCTTTAAGCTTTTTAATAATCACGGTTACAATAATGAGTTTGGAGGTTTGACAGGTCCTATTTTTGAGCCCCATCTTCTCCTTGCTAAGAGTGACCATGTAACATCTAAACCTTTTCCTCACCTGGAAACAGGGACAAAAGAACAAAGAACTCGGGCTGCGTGAGATGAGTGTGAGATTCCAGGAGCTAAACCTTAACACGTTCAATGCACAGTCATCATTCTGTTAACGAATAACTCGTGAGTGTAAATATGCGCAAATATGAGAAAGTTTCATAAGAACAAGGAAAAACACGTGGCTGTGGTTGAAGCAGCTATTTATCTTCTTGCTTCACCACAATAAATTAAACGCTGCAGGACTCAGAATGACGATGAAGTATACATACACATATAACGTGTAAACAACAACATAGAGAAGGTGTGCACATGTGTGGCCTTGCATTTCCTTTTCCTTCCCTGAACACGTGACTCAGCCGGTCTCTCTGCCGAGCGGGTCTCCTGGTTTACATGAGCAGGTGCGCGGTGCGGTCAGCCCAGCTGCCTCGGCCCCACCTCATCCAGCTGTGCCAGGGCCACTGGCCCTGACCTTCTCCCCTCACGACAGCCCTCCCTACCCGTCTTCCAGCACTAGTCCTGCCTCCTCATCTCCACTCGGCCACGGTCCCTCCAGGGGCCCCTGCAGGCGGCTCTGCAGGACTGGCTCCTGGGTTAACGTGGCGCCCGCCGCCTGGCACTGGCTCTTCTCCGCCTTCAGCAGGACGGTTGCCTCCCTGCGGCCTCCTGGGCCTGACCCGAGCACCAGGACCTTGGTTCCCTAAAAGTGATAGTGTGGGAGCAGGAGGGCACTTCGTCCAGAAACACCACAACATCCGCCAACTCCAACTCTTTCTCTCGAATGGCGGCCGGCACCAAGCCCGCTCTCCTCCCTGCCCAACCGTGGTGGTGAATAGCATCACAGGAAAACGTAGTTTGAAATTAGATTCTTAATCGCTTAGCTATGTCTTCAAGAAAACATGGTCACATGTTTTGGGCACAAAAAGAACTTTCCTGAGGACACAGATGTGCTCCACGGAAACTCTCACCGACTGAGATTTAGTTTGTAGACTGAGCTTGTTTGGTGCTAGTTCAGCTCAGATCCCTAGGTTCGGTTTGGCTTACCATAGAATTGAGTGTTTGGGGATTTCTCCAAAAAGAAAGATTCGTGGCGTGGGGACTGCGTTCCTTTAAAACATCAAGTGCAGCCTCAGCAGGATGTCACCTGGGTGAGACAAACACGACTTACCTGTCCTGTCCTGTCTTTATTCTGACCTCCGAGCAATGTGAGTGAAGAAAACAAAGGAGGTAAGAAAGGTTAAAAAAGGAGTATTTTGTTAATTCTGAATCTAGATTAATCACCTCTTATGTGTTCA
The DNA here is from genome assembly GCA_031878705.1 of Tapirus indicus. Classification (NCBI taxonomy): domain Eukaryota; kingdom Metazoa; phylum Chordata; class Mammalia; order Perissodactyla; family Tapiridae; genus Tapirus; species Tapirus indicus. Next base: position 468,130 of record CM062923.1, on the reverse strand, counting down.
GTAAAAGGGAATCCATGGAAACAATGTGGTTTTATGAATAAGATGGCTCTGGGACTGAAAACTTGCTCTGTGACACCTGCTTCATGAGTGAGGGGGTTGAGGATTAAGTAAATTAATGTACGCAAATGGATTTTTCAATTTGATGTAGCTATTACTACAATTATCAATTTTTAAATTATAATTCTCGACTGTTGTGCACCTATTTCAACCTCAAAGGAGCTCTGATACAGCGCACATACACCTGGGGGGCCTTTGGGCAAAAGAGGAGAGGAGATGAGGAAGAGTTCTCCCCTTTATTTCATACTTTCTGTCCCAGCAAGCCCTGCCCGGGAGCTTCCTCTGGAATCAAATGGAGACATAGCTGGCCCTCAGAAAGGAGACACGGTTATCAGCACTGATGACCAGCCTCGAGTCTAGATCCTAGTGAAAAGGGTAAAAATTGAAAAACACCTCTTAGACCCGGGAATCAACACACCAAGTCCTGTGTGACGCATCTGGGTCAGAGGTTTGGGATGGCGCTCAGTTCTCAACCAGGAGGAACGGGCTTCAGCCTGTCTCTGCTTGCAGCCCGGGGAAACTGAGTACCTGGAGACTGTAGAAAACCTGCAGACGTCTGAGGCCCTGCATTCCCGAAGACACACAGCGCCCATTTCGGGAGGCTCATTTGCAGGGCCCAGGCCCCAGTGTGCCTGAGACCCACTGGCTTCAGACTGCGGTGTCCCTCACACAGGCTGCTTCCCTCTTGGAGCTGCAAGGCCTCACAGGCGTGTCTCCCCCCCACGAGGTGATGCCATACATCTGTAGAGAGACGATACCTACAAGTACCAGGTGATCTGGAACCTTCCACATTTACAGACCTGAAGCGCATGTCGGGGAGCATGAGACTAAATCAGCCTCCACATCCCTTCCCGTCAGAGCACAGAGGCTGGAGGGCTGGAGAAAAGACCGTAAGTCACTGAAAGTGACAGGCGTCAAACTAGAATCCTCCCAGCTAAAGTAGCCTTCAGAGTGAGGTGAGAAAAGTTCACGTTCAGATGACAAGAGATGAGAGAATGTGTTGCCATCAGATCTAAACCACAGCAAATACTTAAGGAAGTTTTTCAGGCTGAAGGAAAATGATAAAAATCAGACCTACAGAAAAGATTGAAGAGTGCCAAAAATAATAAGTATGCTGGGGGAAATGACTTTTTATTCTTTTCTGGTATTTCTAAAAAGCGACCAAAGGTTTAAAATAAAAATTATACAGTACATTCTGGGAATTTCAACATAGGCAGAAATAAAATCTATAACAACAGTACAAAGGATTGGAGGGAGTAAGGAAAGGTCTTATATGTAAAGTGTTATAACATGTGTGTACTATGGTAATTTGAGTAAGCATATTATCATTGCTAGAGGACCTTCTAAAAACAAAAGTAAATAAAATAGAGAGGCATTGTTTAAAAAAAAGAAAAAAGTGAACAGAATAAATTTTTAAAAATCCTAAAATAATCCAAAAGAAGGCAGGGAAGAAGGAACAGAGAGAAAAAAGAGATGAGAGAAATAGAAAACAAATGGCCAGATGGTAGACTTAAACCCAGCTATATCAGTAATTAAATTATTTGTAAATAACCCAAGCACGACAATTATAAACACAGACTGGATAAACAAACAAGCCCCAACTGCAGTATTTTAAGAAGAGTCACTCTTTTAACATAAAGACATGGAAAGGTTCAAAGTAAAAGTAGAAAAATATACCTTACAAATCCCATTTATCAAGAAGCTGTAGCAGGCGTATTAGCAGCAGATAAGACAGACTACAAGAAAAGCAAATATTACCAGAGCAGAAAGGACATTTCACGGTAATGCATCAATTTGTTAAGTCGTGATCATCGCAAGCATGTGTGTGCCTTACACAAAAGCACAAATTACACAAAGATAACTTGATTGAATTAGGATAAACACACAAATCCGCTATTCGAATTGAAGATTCTATCACTCACATCTCAGTAATTGAGAGAAGAATTAGACAAAAGAATCACTAAGGTCCAGAGAACCTGAATCCTATGATCCACCAACTCAACCCAATTGACCTTACAGAATATCACAGTCAACCAGCGCAGGACACACATTCTGGTCAATTGTACGGGAAACGTTCAGTCAGACACGCTGTAACGTCTTAGTAAATATGAAGTGACTACTGTCATACACGGTCTGTTCTTTACACAATGAAATGAAATTAAAAATTATTAATAACAAGTTACCCCAAATATATGAATATTAAACATTACATTTCTAAAGAACTCATGAATCAAAGGAGAAAACACAAGAAATTAGGAAGGACTTCTAATTTAAAAATAATGAAAACACAGCATACAAGAATGTGTGGGGTACTGATAAAAACAATGTTTTGAGGGAAATTTATAGCTTCTAAAGTCCCATAAATTTTTTAGAAGACCTTGAGCTAATTAAAACATGCTTTAAGAAAATCGACAGGGAAGACCAAAAGTGGAGAGAATATTCTTATACGTATATTTGACGAAAACAATTCATTCAGACTGTATTAATTGTCTACAACTCAATAACAAAGACACAATTTAACTAAAACGTACAAACGACTTGAACAAACATGTCAAACCAGAAGGTATGCAAATGACCAAAGTGCTTGGAGTCGTGAGTCACTGAGGAAACGTAAGCTACGGTCTGGGAGGAAATAGTCACAACAATGTAACTGACACAGCACTTACATCCAGAATATACAAAGAATTCTTGCAGATCAATAAACAACCGTCAGATACTTGAACAGACACTTTATAAAAGAAGAGACACAACCTGTAAGTACGTGAAAATTTTCACAACATTCTTGGTCACTGAGGAAATGCAAATTAAAAATCACAATGAGAGAATGTTTCACACTACACTGTAATTCTATTTCCTCCTGTTTTCACAGTTAGATATATTTTTTAACCATGTCATAGTTGTAACTAAGCACTATCATGAGTCTTGAAGCATTTATTTGTCAGTCTGTCAATTGAACTGTAATTGAAAAATCCATTTCTCCCTGATTCAAATTATAAGCATTCTGAGTGAACTACAACAAAAGGTGATAAGAAATGGGAAATATATAACTGTCTCAACTGAGAGAGAGAGAGAGAGAGAAAGATTTGCAGACATCAGGAAGGAAGAGGAAACTCATAGGTGAGTAGTGAGCACAAGTTGAATCCAAAATAGGCAATGGGGTTATCAGAAGCAAATTCAGACTTTACTGGAGACTGGGCTGGGATTCTAATACCAGGGAGAGGGATATAGGCTTCACGCGCATATTGACCTGAAATTGAGTCAGCCAGCAGAGAGTAGTGTTCAAAGAGGGCTATTACAGCAATAAAATTTATGTTAGAGAAACTGTATCATCATTAGAAATATAACCCAAAAAAAGATTTGGAATCCTACACCTGCACCACGTGTTGGAGTGGAAGCCAAATTTACATTATCAATATGAACCTTAGGTCAAAAGCCAAAAAGTGATCAAAACAACTAGTAAAGAGCTGGTCCAACCCATAGGCCCCCAGAAGAGTCCTCTGTAAATACCTGTAGGCATATTTTTATAGACACAGGATCAGAGGACTCATCGAAGCTAAACTCATAATGAATTTGCAATAATAAAAATTAATTACAAAGATCACATGGAAATGAGTCACTAAGAAAGGGAGACATCCAAGGAACTAATAGGATGAATTTTCCCACAAGTTCTGGAAATGCTACAATAATCTGAAATAGACTTGAAAATAAAGACAAGGAGAATTCAGAGAGATTTAAAGGAATAGAATTCCCATAGCATAAATAAGTGACCATAAAAAAAAGACAAGCAAGATATTTTAGAAAGACAATATATCTCATTTATATATATAAATTGAATGTAAATATAAACTTTATTCTAGACACAACCAAAAATAGAATTAAATAATTTGTAAGGCAGCTATGAAGAGATCTTTCAGAATGTAAAACAGAGATAGAGGATGAGAATTGAAAGAGAAGGTAAGAGACACTGAGGATACAATATTAGGTTCTACAAACATCAAATGGGAATTTAAGAAGAGAATCAAGAATGGGGGAGAAATAATGGTAGCAAATTTTCCAGAATGAAGAAAGACATGGTTAAAGGATCACATGAAGTCCTGGGTGGGATTATATAAAAACAAATCTATACCTAAGAATATTGTAGGAACATTTCAGAATATTTAAGGCAAAAAGAAAATTGTAAGTGGAACCAGTGAGTAAAGACAGATTATTTATGAAGAAGTGGTCATTAGGCTAAAAGCAGAATTCTTTTTTTTTTTTTTGTGGGGAAGACCAGCCCTGAGCTAACATCTGTTGCCAATCCTCCCCTTTCTGCTGAGGAAGACTGGCCCTGGGCTAACATCCATGCCCATCTTCCTCCACTTTATATGGGACGCCGCCACAGCATGGCTAACAGGCAGTGCGTCCGCGGGCGCCTGGGATCCAAACTCGTGAACCCCGGGCTGCCAAGCACGGACTAAACCGCTGCGCCACCAGGCGGCCCCAAAAAAAGCAGAATTCTTATTAACAGTCGTAGAGACAAGAAGGCAACATCATGATACCTTGTAAGTTTTGAAGGAAAGAAAATGCCACCCTACAACTTTATAACCAACTAAGTTATTATTCAAGAGTGATTGTAAGATAAAAACATTTTCAGACATTTAATTTAACACTCACTAATAGCGCCTCAAAGAACTAGGAAAGGATGTACTTCAAGAAGGAGTTGACCATCAAGAATACACAATGGGAAAAGGATAGTCTCTTCAATAAATGGTGCTGGGAAAACTGGATATCGACATGGAAAAGAATGAAATTGGCTCTTACAACAGACACTAAATCAACTCAAAATGTATTACAGACTTAAAATTAAGACCTGAAAGTATAAAACTCCTAGAAGAAAACATAAGAGAAAAGTTCCTTGACATTGGTCTTGGAAATGATTTTTTGGATCTGGCACCAAAAGCACAGGCAACAGAAGCAAAAATAAACAAGTGGGACTATGTCAAACTAAAAAGCTTCTGCACAGCAAAGGAAACCATCAACAAAATGAAAAGGCAATCTACTAAATGGGAGAAAATATTTGCAAATCACATATCCAATAAGATGCTGGTATCCAAAATATATAAGAAACTCCTACAACTCAAAAGCAATAAAGCAAATAATCCAATTAAAAAGTCGGCAACAGTTCTGTATAAGATATTTTTCCAAAGAAGACATCCACATGGCCAACAGACATGTGAAAAGATGCTCAACATCACTAATCATCAGGGAACTGGAAATCAAAACCAAGATGAGATGTCACCTCATGCCTGTTGGAAGGGCTATCATCAAAAAGACAAGAAATAACAGTGTTGGTGAGGCTGTGGAGAAAAGGGAACCCTTTTACACTCCTGTTGAATGTAAAGTGGTGCAGCCACTATGGAAAACGGTGTGGAAGTTCCCAAAAAATTAAAAATACAACTACCATATGATCCACACTCCCACTTCTGGATATATTTCCAAAGGAAATATGTATCTGCAGTCCCATGTTCACTGCAGCATTATTCACAATAGCCAAGATAAGGAAACAACCTAAGTGCCCATCAACAGATGAATGAGTAAAGAAAATGTGACATGTGGATCGTTATTACGAGCTCAGTGGTGGGAATAGACAACATGAAAATATTCTATTTTGTTCAATATTAGTGAGGAATGAATATTAATCAATACGTTAGAATCTAAATACGTGGACATAATAGATTATTCCACTTAATTCTCCACTGACTTTAAATTCTAATTTCTAAATGTATTCTTTGCTCATTTCACTTCCTTCAAATCTCCAAAGTAACACTGCTATTTTTTTCTCCATCAATTTTCCTGTCTCATTTTTGTTCCTAATGATGATTTTTTTTTTTGTACAACTCTAAGGGAATTGTGTTTTGACTCTTATTAAAATGACTTCATTATACCAGCCTCTTACCCAAGTAAATCCCCACTCGGTGACTGCCAGGAGGTCGCACAAACCACACAGCTTCAGCTGATTTTGACTAAGGCTGTCTGACAACTATATTTGAACTATGAATTGCTTAATTTAAAAAAATCCCTCATGGAAAAAGAAGGATTTAAAAAACATCAGTTTAAAATATACATTAAACATTTTTATAATTCATTATTTCTTTGCAGCTTGTATGCTGTTGCCTCACGAATAGTTGTCTTTAAAGAACATCACATTCCTCTTTTTGTCCTTGCTCCATATTCTCCAAATGGCAACACCCAAAGTTCTCTGGATACATACATGCAAACATGAAGTATTTAATGGGGAAGTTTGTCATAGCAAACGGAGAAGAGAAAGGAGAAAATATTTCCCCATTACTGCCTGGTTGCACTGTGTTTTTCTTTCCTTGCTGTAGATTGAGCATTCAAGCCAAACCAATGACTTGCAACTGGCTTCTTTTGTTATTATTATTGCTTTCATTTTTCAGGTGAGTAAAGCATCTTATCTCAGTTAAGGGTTAAGTAACTTCCAAGTTTACTCAGGGAGCAGTGGCAGGGCTGGGAATCAGCCTGAATCTTCTAGACTGAAGTCCAAGCTTCAAACTCTGTCCTGCACAGCTCACCCTTCACCAGCCTCCTGAACCTGAAACCAAGAGATTGAAAATGGATCCCGCCACTTACATGATATGTGTGTCGTCTGCGTCCTCCAACCTGGAAGTGGCAGAGTGACTCCTTCTGTTTTGTTGGCTTGAATAGATAAAGAAATATTTGACTCCAAGCATTCATGAAGCTATGAGGAGTGAAATGACCACATGAGAGGAGGAAGGGCCTGGGGAGAGATGGTTGGAAGGTGGGGCTGTCAGAATGCGCGCTGAGGCATAGATTTTGCGTGTTCAGGTAGGTCCAGGAGGAAGCCTGAGCGAACGAGAGTGCAGCCTTCTGGTTTGGGGTCACTGTGTGTTTGAGTGGAGAGCAGAGTGAGGGGTGAGACAGGAGGAGGACTGTAGCCGGCAGGGTCTTGCTGGGCTGTGTTGCGGATGGCGGGCCATGGTCAGGGTCATCGCAGTAAGGATGAAGAGAGGTGAGTGATTTGGGGATGCGTTTGGTGGTTGAACACAGATTGGAAAGAAAGAGAGGAGACATCAAATCAGAGTTTTGTGCCCTGGGTGGACAAATTGTCAAAAGCCAGGAAATGTAGTGGATCTCACAATTCCCTGAGTGGCCATGCCCCTGGATAACTGACTGATTAAATCTAGCAAAATTGTCCCTTCCACAGAGTGTGAAAGCTCGGATAGATGGACTCTCAGACAATAGATCCTGGGGCCTGACTCACCTCAGGACGGTGTCCGGGAGAGAGGCCACGGCTCGTGGACTGAGGACAGTGTCCAGTGGTGACCAAGTGAGCTCATGGACTCGGGACTGTAGCCACTAGTGACCATGTCGTCAGCGCAGCATCGAGTAGTGACCATATGGGCTCCATGACCTTAGGGCAACTCGGCTCTTTTTCTTTCTGAATTGCTGCTAGTTCTACTTTGTAAGCTATTGCATTATTTGAAGAAGAAATGGTGTTTGTTCTTACTTAGCCAAAATAATCTTAAATGGAAAATGTGGTGGTCATCTCTGGAGGGAAGATCAAGAGGCCATTATGTCAACCCCTCCTAACATTTCACATGTGAACCTGATCAGTCTTCTGTTCTGCAACCAGCTTCCAGGCACAGTTCCTACAACCGTCCTGTGTATCTGAAGTCACACAGCAAACATTACTTAATAATAAAGATAATCATCTCTACAACCGTTTGTACAAAAACATGGGAAAAACAGATCATCTGAGGTTAGAATCAAGCAATTATTTCCTGAATTATTGCCATAAGAAGACATAAAACTGTGCACCTGGGCAAATCACCCATGTATTCTAGTGGCCTGGTGGGGACCTGAGGTCCTGGTCTCGAGGGATTTCCAGTAACGTCACTCGCCACAGTGGATCAGTGACTCACAACAAAACCTAAGACAACACAGCCTGACTGCTACTCAATTAATTAATACCATCAGTAAAACTGCAGTGATCCGGTGGTTAGGCAAATGACCCACCTCATATTACTGAACATTATTGTCCAGTAGATATCTGGCCTGACAGCCACCAGAAGAGAAAACAAAGAAATGTGTTACTTTTCCCTGGCATTCAGAAGAGTTTTGCATAATAAATTTTGGTTCATTTGCAAATATATCCAAGGGCTCTGTACATGGTCTATATTTAGACATTTTTGAGAGGACGTTCTAAAAGATAAAATCAAAGTCAGTTTATAAAGTGGAAATTTAAGCCAACAAAATTTTAAGGAAAAGAAAGAGGGAAGGAAGAGAAGTGGGGATTTATTTTAAACGCTTGGTCAAAAGAGGCCTGAAGGCAGAAATCAGTGGAAGAATCTGCCTGTTTCAGGTTTCAGGTATTCTGACTGATGTTTCATTTTTGTTTCTTCTTTACATTTTAAATTGGCTTTTATTTTAGCCTCTGCCAGGGGTGTGGAGGAAGCCACAAGGTGACAGAGCCCCAGGTTGTTCCACCAGTGCTACTCTTTCTCCAAATATATATTTTCAAAATATAATTTTTGGCAAAATCCATGCAAGTGTCACTCAATTTTGCTGTTTTTCTCCTTGGATCTTGTGATGCCATGTGAAACGTGTTTGCACACATTCCCCACGAGGTCATTAAAACCTGCTGTGTGGCTGCCTTCAGCACTTATGACCAAGGGGAGTGTTTCCAACGATGCAGGTTTGCCCCATGACAAGTGACCTGTGGACACGCGGGCCAACACCATGACCCAAAATATCCCAAAACTGGCTTCAGACCCCACAGACTGTCCTGTTAAAGGAGGTTTTAGTTTTCTGAGGTAGAACTTGAAGGAGCCAAGATCTGGTGTCCCCAGGTGTCACCTGATATGTGGCCTCTAGTTCAAGTCCATGATGGGCTCAGCGTGGTCTTAATTAAATGCTGGTGTTGCTCATCAATCCACTTTGAACTCTGGGTTAAAAACGAGGACCGGTTAATTCATTTCTTCTTTTCTTGCATTTATCATTTATTCAACAAGTATTTTTCAGCTGTCATTGTGTTGGTGTGGGGCACATGCTGGGAAAAGTCAAACGTGGCTCTGCCTCCAGGACACACGGTCAATTCAGTAAACGAACAAATGACCCTAGTGTGTGCGAGCCCACCAGGACCTGGTGTGCACGTGTGTGTGTGTGTGCATGTGAGAGAGATTATGAGTGACTGAGTTAGAGGGAAAGCGCATCGCTGAGATAGTGCGACTTTTTAGCCTAAAATTGCAGTCTTTAAAAATAACAATTTTTTTAGATTTTCTGCTAATTAAGCCTCTTTCCAGAAACTTGACTTAAGAAGACCTTCCACGTGGTAGAAGGGATGTTGGATCTCAGTCTCCTGAATAGTAAACACCCCAAGAGTTTAAATCTTAATGGTGAACGTTGTTGATTCGTTACATTCAGGTCCTTGTAAACAACGGTGGACACCACCAAGACTTACATCTAAGTGAGATTCAGAGGAAACAGTAATAAGCAAAGCAGGACCAAGAACTCAGATCTGAAGAGAATTAGTGTCCATCTAAACACATCATGTGTATTTCTTATTGTTTTTTAAATTTTTACTTTTTTACCAATATTATAGAAAAATGCTTAAAATATTAGAACCACTAGAGAAGCACCATCTTATTTTTCGATACTTAAAGAGATTAACAAGTGATGCTATGCGCTGGAGGGCAGATCAGATTCAGAGCCACCAGCTGTCAGGAGACAGGGAGGCGCCCTGAAGAGCGGTATCCCTGTCACTGGACATCCAACCAGAGAGAAGGCGTCTGAACCCAGAATTCAAACCATAGTTCTGTTCTTGCCTGCCAGGGCTGAAATTGCTAAATGTTTTTACACTTCTTGTCAGATGAGAGTGGAAACCTCACCCCTGAAGCACAAACGGCATCTCGTGGACCACACCGAAGACAGCTGTGGTATCTGTAGAAACTCAGTAACACTGAGTTTCCTCCAGACACTAAGGTCTTCCTCACATAAAACTTTTCATCGGGAAAGCACAGAATAGGTGGATCGTTATGGATCATTTTTAGAACCAGGTGCTGTAGCTTCAAGTGGGCCAGACTCTATGTCTCGGGTGGCGGGGAACAGGTACGTGAATCAATGACGCAGGCAGAATTGGGCACGGGGCTGCCTGGTTCAAGCTCTGGACATGCCGCTCTCTAGCTCCTTAGCCTTGGGCTGGTTTCAGAGTTGTGTCACAGCAGGGATAATCGTAGCTTCCTCTCAGAGCCCAGCTGTGGGGATTAACAGGAATTACTGTGCAGACGACGCTTAGAACCATGCCTGGCATGAAGGAAGCCTCGCGCCAGTGTTGACAGCCATCACCCCCGTCAACTCTTATCAACCGTGTTCTTGGTCTAAAGCACAGAGGAAGCAATGACACGTGAGCTGCTGTCTCTGCCGCTGAGTAGCTTACGGTCAAACAGAAGGGAGAAGTCGTTCAAACTTGAAAAACAGCCACCAAGTGTCACACAGAGAATGACAGAGTGTCAGGAAGCCCGAATACTTCCCCAGCTGCTGGGTCGTCTGGACTCAGCACTTGATCTCTCTGAGCTTCCCCCCCGGAGTCCACTCCTAACCCAGACACAACGGGGAAAACATTACACTGAGAGACCGACGACCACACTGCAGGACAGAGGGCATTTCTGGCATCTCAGGGGACGTGGAGAAGAGGTGAGCTTGTCTCTGGCCAGGTCTTCTCCCACCTCCAGCCACCCAGACGCAAGCAGACTTGGTGTTCCACTGGATTCCCAAGGCGGCAATTGTATTGCACACCCCCCAACCCCCAAACCCCTGTCCCCGCAGCCCACCTGGCCTGCTGCATTTCTGTCTTTTCAAAAGCACAGCCCTTCCACTCGGGATCAGCTCACGGCACAGGCTTGCCAGGTCTCCAACAGCGTTTCCACTCAGAGGTGTGCCGATGGTCTGAACAGAGCCTGGGCAGCGGAGAGAGGCCTCTAGAGGAACATCTGCCCAGGGTTGGGCAGGGACGGCTGGAACCAGGCCTCTCATTTGGAAGATAGAGTGGTGTCCTGCATGACATCCGTGTCTCTGTGGGTGGAATGCCCTGGAAATCGTCCAGACCCGGCACCTGGGTGGAAGACTCACTGGCCCAGAGACCAAGTTTCACGGGGCTTCCACCCTCGTGAGCCACTGCTCTGTCTCTCCACCCTGCCTGCCTCCCCACACCCCGTGTTCTGCGGGGGCAAACTTCACTAGTTCCTAAAATACGAAAAGAAAACATCTCAAAACCACCCCCTACGCGACAATGCAGCCGTGTGCAGCCTCAGCCTAAAATGATCTAGAACTTCCCCTTTCTTCTGGGAGAAGAAGCAGATGCTGCCCACGTCCCCACACAGACGGGCGTGTTCCCTGACGAGCAGCCACGGAGGCCCCACTGCCCAAGTGGACACTGCACTTGGCAGAAGTACCCCTCCCGCACTCAGCCGCTGCAGAGCCCACTGTCCACATGCTGGGAGGACGTGATCTGTCACGTTTATGGCTGCTTTTGAATCGTGGCCATCCTGCTGTATTAATGCTTGGCGTCCGCTAGGCCTGGGACGTCTATCACTCCATGCGCATGGCCAGTGTTTGTAAACGTTTGGTTCAGTGTTGTTCTGAGGGTCGGAGAGGAGGACACATTTCTATCAAGGACAAAGGGAAGAAGAATTAACCTGAGAAAATGTGCAGCCACAGGTGCCTTTTCCAGGGCAGAGCCCAGTGCTGAGGGGCCAGTGATGGACCACCAGTGAGACTGCTCAGACCCGGGTCTGAGACCCTGGGCATGGACGCGCCAGGACTGGTTGTCTTGCTGATGAGCCACCACGAAAGTGAGAGGACTGTGGGTTAAAATGTCATGGTCTCCCATGGCTGAATGGAAAGAAAACCTGGGGTAGGACACAAAGTCCACATTCTTGCCTAAGATTTTCATGCTTTCTAGCATGAAAGAATTCAGCCAAAAGAATCCGAAATAAATTTTTTTAAAAAGGAAAAATTATGTAAACACAGCATTTACAACATATATTGTTATGAGCCAGATTCTAGAGAAAAAATTTAATTTCATTATTTTATAAGCACTGCAGGCATAATGTATTGAGTAACTTGAAACGATGGGATAATTTTTAAAATTTAATTTGTTAGCTAATATTTTTGACTGCGTGTACACTCAAAACAACTTTTTTAAAAACACATCTAGAATCCTGAGTTTTGGACTTAATTGGAAAATATATACCATAATATTGAAGGTTTTTTCAATGGACTGGTATTCTATTTTATATTGAACATAGCTAAACTCCAGAATAATTTTTCTTTTTTGTGAGAAAGACTGGCTCTGAGCTAACATTCATTGCCAATCTTCCTCTTGTTGGTGAGGAAGATTGTCCCTGAGCTAACATCTGTGCCCATCCTCCTCTATTTTGTATGTGGGATGCCACCACAGCATGGCTTGATGAGTAGCATGTAGGTCCGAGACTGGGATCCAAACCTGCAAACCCCAGGCCCCTGAAGCAGAGCAAGTGAACTTAACCACCATGCCACCGGGCCGGCCCCCCACCTCCAGAATATTTTCATCTTTAATTACTATCTATAATAAATCATTATGTAGAAACCATAAGTGAGATATTTCTTCATTGCCTACTATATTGCATACTGATTCTGGAATATGTGTATTATTTATGTATTTAGACAACGTGCTCATCAAAGCTGACGATCAAAGAGCAGTTAACGGCCTCGGGAGGAAATGATGGTTGGCACTCGATTTGGTCTCATCTAGTCTTATATTCACAATGGAGTGTTGTCATTAGTGTGTAGGGGCACACGCCCAGCTGGGCTAAGGTGGCGGGGTATCTTGCCGAGAGACCAAAGAAATGACCAGAGACGGCAGGCAAGACGTATGGGTTTATTAGGGAGTTACCTACAGGGAAGGTCTCTTGGTGGTGTCTGGACAGGAGGTGTGCACCCACTACCGCCCCTGAGAGAAGCTTGCTTAGGTAGGCAGAGGAACAAAGGCTGTATGCCCGCCAAGGGGGATCATCCCTGCATGACCTGAACTCCAAGGACCAGAGTCCCACACCCTGCCGCCCCAGAGCCTCTGTGTTCCCTCAGGCAGAGAGGGTCTCTGTGCTAACTCTCTCCGAGAAAACAGCTGGGTTGTCCAAGCCCAGGACTGTTATCATCCTAAGTGCTGGCATGTAGCCCAGCCAAGGAGCCTCAAGGACACATGGTTTTTAAAGGGGCACAGCGGCTAGTGCCTCTACAGTGTGCTTGGCTAACAGTGGTCATAATTACTCTCTACTGAACACCTGCTGTGTGTTGGAACTGGGGGGAGTGTTTTCCATGTTACTTAATTCTTACAGCTTCTGTCCAAGAGAAGGATTCCAGGCTGTGAAAACAGGGTCCCTCTCCATGGAAGGACCAAAGTTTCCAAAGGTGAGAAGACACCAGTGGGCTCCTTCCTTTACGGAGTCTGTAGACCACCATCAAGAATTTTGAGAACCTGCTGGATTTGTCCAACCTCCTCCCCTGCTCTGTAAACCACGCAGGAGTCCACAGACTTGAATTATTTGGAGACGTTCGTGAGGGCTGCACGTTGGCCATGTCCCCACGTCAGCTCCCTGGGGAGGGGTATTCCCTTCCTACCTCAGGCCCAGGGACTACGGGTCTCTGAAGGGTCCAGGCCATGTGGCTGGCTCTACCTCACGGGTGAACCAGCAAAAGGATGGCCTTTGGGGTGAAGACATCTCTCCCTGTGGTGAGATCTCCAGAGCTCTTGGCTGGGAGGCAGCGGCCTGACATTCTCTTAAAGAGTGGCTCATGGAGCAGTCAGAGGTCAGCTGATGGCTCCTGCCAGAGCTCCCTTGCAGGACAGGGACTGGGAGGGCACGTTGTCTGCTCCCCTCCCACAGAGTCCGCTCAACAGACCTAGCCGCTCTGAGAAGCAGGGGCTTGCTCCCGTCTGTAAGATGGCCATGCTCCCTCGCCATCCCACAGGATTTTGTCTCTATCGTGTGGACGTGACGTCGTTTTGTCAGATGTTCCCGTGTTGAGCAATAGCTTTGTCTTGATGGAAGTTGTTCGTTCCAGTAATAAGTATAAATGAGTTTGAACTCTCCTACAAGTGTGTTTAGGTTTTAGTCTTTATGTAGCAGCAGGACGCAGGCATGACACCCCACCTTTTCCTAATAAAACATATAATTGTATTTAATTTTTAAAAACTCTATATTTTAGGGTAAAAGGAAATAAACTTCATATTGGTAAATGTCCTGTTTTCCTCTAAGGTGTCCACGTTGGCTCTGCCGTCCCTCCTGACAGCTGCCCCGCAGGAGGGGGATGGAGCCTGTGTGGGGAACGGGGTGGAGAGGGTCTTCCTGGCTGCCAGATCTTTTCTCCGAGGGCCCGGGATAGTGCTTGGCCCAAGAAATGGGTTTAAATATACTTGTTTATTAAGCAACTTAAAATTCTTCATCATTTCTTTCAAGGTGAACTTAGATGCAGGAGCAAGAGTGTGAAGGAGGCAGGCAGAGGAGACGCTGTGCCAAGACCAGGACGGCTTTCTTACTCCGGGGAGAGTCAGGACCTGGATCCTTCAAGAAGAGCGGAGATGGCGGCGTCCTGCAGAAGGCACAGCAAGCACCTGTTCACCCCGACAGACCGCAGTCCTCACAGGGAGGGACAGGTCGCTAGTCTCCCTCCTCAGGCAGAGGACATCCTCACTTTCTTGTAGGAACGGGGACCTTTAATGAGGTTTTGCAGAATGACACTGAAATGTGTGGCAAATCCTCAACGATTGGAGGCGGTTTTTACTGGATCCCACGAGGGGCACCAGCGAGCCTGCCGGGGCGAGGAGGGTCTGAGCTGAGGCTGGGAGGCCGTGAGGACCCTGGGGGGCGGGTCAGCAAGGAGCACACAGATTGAGCACCAGCCTGCACTTGCCAAGTCCAGGGATGGCCAGTCCACTATGCCTCCTGCTGAGAATTAGGCAATCAATAAACCACGGGGGAATCAACATCACGTAACCTAACGAGTGTACTTACTGAGCAAGAAAAAATGCTGTTTTCATTGGGATGGCTCTCCCTAGTCCCAGTCCACCCCGTGAAATGCCAGCCTTCTATCTCGGGCGAAGGCCAACAGTCCACAGAGGGGTCGAGAGCGGTGAAGCCCGTTTAAATGAAGACACGGGTAAGAAGACTTAGCAATGTTGGAAGAAAGTCCTGGCATTTACTCACAATGTGCCGGATGTTGGATACGATAAACATGATCTTTAAACAAGAAAACTGAGCACAGAACAAGTACAGTTTCCCAAAGCCAAGATCCTAGCTAGTCTGTGTGAAAGATGGGCTTCGTGTTCTGAGCTCAGGCGTGCATGTTCTCTGGAGCTTTGCTATCTTGCTGGTATTGCTGCAGCGATGCAGTGCACGTGTGACATCATCTTCAGAGCCTCCCGGGCTGTAATCTCCAGCTTGGGAGTCAGACACTGGGAGCGGGGCCCTCTTTTGGACAGCAGGACTTCTTCGACTGAAAAGTGAATTACACACTACCACCTGGGATAAAGGAAGAAACTTTTGTGGGGATCAAGTTTTTGAAACAAGACCTATGTGATGCGTAGTTACATGCTCATATCCTGAAGCGTTTCATGGGAAATGCCTAATCTACTGATGTAGAAATCGGATCCTGCTGACACTGAGTGATCCATATGCATGAGGAGTGGGGACCATCAAGCATCCTGTGCACATCCTCGATTTAGGAATCAGTGTTGTTCTGGCAGCCAAACTGTCCCCCAGTCGTCGGGCTCAATTGGGCTAATACTAAATATGTTCGCCTCATCTTCGAGTACAACAGCTGGTCAGTGTGGGGTGGGGTAGGGTGAGGGGCTGGCTGGAAGGTAGAAGGAAATCATACTTTTATTGTAATTCGGCTTCAGAGACCCCTTAAGATACACAATGTGCATGTGAAGGTCTGAGAATCTACTGTTTTTATTTATTTGTTTGTTTATTTTTGTGAGGAAGACTAGCCCTGAGCTAACATCTGTTGCCAATCCTCCTCTTTTTTGCTGAGGAAGACTGGCCCTGGGCTAACATCCGTGCCCATCTTCCTCTACTTTATATGGGACGCCGCCACAGCATGCCTGACAAGCGGTGAGTCTGTCCAGAGCCCGGGATTCAAACCTGCGAACTCTGGTCCGCTGCAGTGGAGTACGCGAACTTAATCACTACGCCACCGGGCCAGACCCAGAATCTATTTTAAACGTACATTTGATCTCTTACAGCAGTTCACATTATTGTGCAAATGTTTTAGCATTTGTGTGCTGGTCAGAATAGTGCAGGGCAGGGAGGGGGTAATGGAAATTTAGCATTTGCTAAATTTAGATTCAGTCGGGAAATTGATATTATTTGTTTATTTATTGAGTACTGTAAACTGTTTTCCAATGATCTGAGATTCATCATTGAACAAAACTGGCCAAAGTGCGTGTTCCCATGAAGCTCACGTGTGCCGGCAGAGAATGGTAAAAGCCAGTAAACACACGTAGTAAGTAAGTAGTGCAGCATGTTAGAGGTGGCAGGTGCTGTAGTTTCTGTTTGTTTGCTTTTTAAGGTAAAAGGAGAGAAAGGGCAACTGGAAGTGACTGTAAGAGAGGGTGCAGTTTTAAACAACGTGGTCGAGGCAGCCTCACTGAGAAGGTGACACCTGAGCCAACACGGGAGCAGGAGGGTCCGGGAAGGGAGCATCCAGACCTGACATGGGTATGTGCCCGCAGGGTCCCAGGACAGTGGAGACCCAGGCTGATGTGGCTGGAAACGGGGGAGTAGCATGAAGACATGTCAGACGGTCTTGGGTGCTGCATCCTGCAGCCCTTGCAGGGTTCTGGGGGGACACTGGCAGCTTTCACCCTGACAGCACTGGGAGCAGAGAAGAGACCTGACACTTTCCTGAATGGCTCAGCGGGCTTCCGTGTTGAGGAGGGACAAGGTCGGGCAGGAGGCACTGGCGGGAGCCCAGTGAGACACCCAATGGCTCAGACCCAGTTGTCTGCACAGAAGACGTGAGATTTGCTCCCATTCTGTATATATTTAGAAGGTAGAGCCATTAGGATTGCTTGGAGGATTAAACTTGGGGTGCAGAAAAGAGGAAAAGATTAATGATCAATTCAAAATTTTGGCCTAAGCAACTGAAAGAAGGTGTTGCCGTCACCTGGGCAGTGGGCGAGGATGGGTCTGCAATGACCGACATGTGCGTCCCTGCCTTCCTGCCTCCTGTGCTGTGAGCCAGTGTCCTGTGACTTGTCCAGTGTCTGGACTGTGAGAGGAAACGGCTTGTGTTAACTCCAGGCCACAGCAGCGAGAGGCCCGTGTGCCTTCTCTGCCCCTTTCTCCCCTCTCACAGGGACCTCAGGAGACTCGTGCTCCAAATGGCTCTGCCACCTCGTTGGGTCCTCAGCCTGGTCCCTGAGTGACTGCCAAGCCCTCCACTGACCATGCCGCACGTGTGGTGTGGACCGGAAAGAAGCCTCGTCACACCGAGTCCCTGAGATGCGTGCTGGTCTCTGCAGCGTTTACCAGCAGGATGGAGGAGGCTGTGGGTGGAACTGCTCAGGTGGGGCAATTAGAAGCTCAGGGTTTTTTTTTTTTTTTTTTTTTTTTTTTTTTGTGGGGAAGACCAGCCCTGAGCTAACATCTGTTGCCACTCCTCCCCTTTTTGCTGAGGAAGACTGGCCCTGGGCTAACATCCGTGCCCATCTTCCTCTACTTTATATGGGACGCCACCACGGCATGGCTGACAGGCAGTGCGTCGGCCGGCGACCGGGATCCGAACTCGCGAACCCCAGGCTGCCAAGCGCGGACTAAACCGCTGCGCCACCAGGCGGCCCCAAGAAGCTCAGTTTTGCACGTAGTTGTCTACTAAACATCAAGCAGGTACGTGGTACATGAGGGGAAGTTTGGAAGTTCATGAGCTTTATGTGATAGAAAAATTATTACTCCTCCCCCAAAAAACTTGGCAGATAAATTTAATTATTATTATTATTTTTTGGTTTAAGAGCTTGTTTTCTAAAAAGCAATCCATACAATAAAATTAATGTGGGGAAAGCTTTTCAAATTAAAATGAGACTGTAATTTTATGTGACTGTACCTTTTTTATGCACTGGTTATTTTAGAAAATCTCTGGGGGATGTTGAATCTGCTGAGGCATCCCAGAAACCCTGCCTCGCATAAGAGAATAAAATTGGCAATATTGACAGCCATGGTCTCTGGAAAGAGGATGATGCTACGACATTCAGGCATAGGAATCCCTCCTGCTCTTCAGATTTACAGTTCTTAACTTCGGTTCTGAAGGGTGTTTCATTTTCAACAACCACCTGTGTAAATAATTCACTCTCTTTAAATATGCTGAAAACATAGCGACTGGAGCAATTGGTAATTTTGGGAGGAAGAAGATGAACATGCATGTTATGAAGAGGTCGTATTTCCTCTAAGTCATTGTCTCTGTGGATTTGTGTGATGCTGAATAAGAAGATCTAAGTCAACAGAAACATTTTCCTTGAAGATCCCAGAAAACTTCTAAGTCATATTTCTTTTATGTGAAGTTAAATAGAAATGAAATTTATACCCATGGTGTTTAGAATTTTATCAGTTTTGTCCTGCTTTAAGTAGGCCTGGGAAAATACCACACACAGCACACTATGTGAGTAGATAATTTTAATACAGTCTAGTTTCTTAAAGTCAACAATTTTTTTGGTTTCATGTAAATTAAATATATGAGTGATTTGTCAATTCTACATTTTAAAAGTCTCTGGAAAGTGTATACGCCTATAAATAGTAAGTATGAGGATGGTGTGGGAGCTGTAGGGGGTAAAGGCTGTGACGGATGATGTTAACTATACGTAATTACCCCTTTCTCACCTGGGAGACTTGTCCCACTTGTGGAGATAACAGTGTAAGTCTAACGAGTCAGCTAGTTTGCTTTTAAACAAAATCCTCGGTATTTACTGGAGAATAAGACCAGGGAGACCAAACAGACCCACGTTACCATCAGCTCCTCCTACCAGCTAACGCTCTACTCAGGGTTTCTGACTCAGAGCTCATATGATGAGCTCAAAGTGTTGTACAGAAATGTCAGAGAACAAGAGAAAAGGGGGGTTGTGGTAACTGACCCAGCGAGTATTGTTTATGCAATACCTAAGTCCCTCTCTATTGTACTCTCTATGTTAGTATCAGATTCTCTGCATACAGTGAGCACCAGCTGAATACATAAGATGATTGTGTGTGTTTAAAACCCGTTCCAAAAAGAATTGTATAGCTTTTTTTCAAGAATCTACCCTTTTTTATATATTGGTTTTTGTTAAAACCAGGTTTTAGACTCTTTTTGCTGGAGGGAAGGAGCTTGAAAGGTGTAGTCAGAAAGGGAGGGGATCAGCCATGTCCAGAGCCCTGGACACTGATGAAGGTTCTAAGTGCTGCTGAGAAGCCAGATCAAGAGAAGACTGGACAGAAGAGTCTGGACAGTGAACACTCACACACAGCCAACTGACAGCCTGTCGGTGATGAACACAGTGGATCGACACCCCCTCATTTCCTTGAGAAGCCCGCTTCCTCCTCCCCGTACTCAGCTGTGGTTCACAAGGTTACACTTTGGGCTGCGTGAGGCTGAGGGTCATCTGAAGAAGGAATTATAAAGAAAATAGAGAACTCTGTAGAGTTTCTCTAATAAAATATTTAATGTTATTTAATTATTTCTCAAAAACCACTTAGTTTGATTTAAATGTCTTGAAGTCTTGTGATGTCTATCATGTTAGCATTTACTTAATCTATTCTATTCTTCAGACATTTTTGGAACAAGAAGTAGAATTAATAAGCAAACAAGCGAAAAACTGCCTGTCCACTAGACTACTACACGAGCTCGCTCCTGCCCTCATGGGACTCCGTGGTGCCCGAGGAGGAGAGTACTAAGTACTAAGTACTGAGATGAAAACAACTTGGCCATCCCCTTTGACTTGTTACTAAAACAAGAAATTATTCAAAATGTAAAAAGGAAATTTGAAACTATTGTTCCATCAAGAAATTAAATGTATAAATAAGGTCATGATTTACACTCTACTTAAAGAGGTAGCCAGCTCCTACTGCCGCATATTGAAAAGTTCTGTTGTTCGACTGACTCTGTGATGGTTAAAGCACATGGCGTCTCTTTTTTAGCCAACAAGGAAGGAACGTATGCTTCCTGAAGCACTTGCAAGGCCATGTATCTTGAAGAAATACTATTTATCTCTTGTCAAAAGACCAGTTGAGACAGTGGTATTTTAGCTCAGGCCTTTGGGACAGGCTAATCATTCATTTCTCTAGTTTCTTTGAGTTCAATCTGATATCAGCTTAAATCATCAGAAAGAAACTTACTTTGACAGCGTTCATTTGGCTCCCTGTAGAAATGCTGTCACAGAATTACAATTCAACATGTGCTTTTAGATTTGAGGGTTGTGATAAGAAATAGCTATCCAGAGGACGTTTGTACGTCTGCTGAGCAACTGGGGAAGGAGGCTCTCACATGCCCTTTATTTACAGAGCCACGCTGTGCATTCATCCCAGAATTTAGACCCAGGAAAATGTAAAAAGGAATTTCTCTCTTCTAAAAACTGTTATGCTTCCTTAAATTGCTGATACCCTTTGTGTGTGTTTATTTTCCTTCTCTCTGTCTCTCTCTCTCTACCTCTCTCTCCGCCATTCTTGCGTTCATCCATTTATTTAATCTACACACATCTGTGTGGCGCCAACTCTACTGGCTCAGCTGCTCCTCTGAGGACTGGAGATGCCAACGAAGGAGAGACGTGCCCTGCCTTGAGGAGCTCAGTGCCCACGGGGGAGATGTGCCAGAACCTACAATGCTTTGTGTCCTTTACTGAAAGGCTCTAGACCCAGGTGAGGAAACACTTTTTTTAAAATCAGAAGATATAGAAAAAGCTGAGCTATTTGCCCAGACAGAGAAGAAGGGGATAGAACACAGCATGCTCGGGGCACGCTCAGTGGTGGGGGCTGCCGGAGGAGGCGCAGTCCTGAAAGGTGCTGTCCACTTGCCCCGAAGGCAGCTGTCCGTGGAAAGTGAGGTTCCTGGAGAGAATTTACACAGAGAAATGGTCTGACCAAGCGCAGGTTTAGAAAGACAGCTGTGGCGTCGAGAGCAGAAAGGAGACTGATGCCAGAGGATATTCACTGGGTCTTGGAGTGATGCAGACAAAGGAAGATAGAGGCCCAAATAAAGCAACACCAAGGGTTTAAAGACACGGGCTTCTCCTTCACGGACTGTGTCCCTCCGGCCTCCACACCGTGATCTCCTGTCTCCCTCGTCACATTTCTACTAACGTTGTTCCCCTGTTCTAACTGCATATGTGCATATTTATGCTGTACAACCGCCTCCAGTACTTTTCTGGGAATGGGTGTGATGCAATTAATGAAGTTTTATATAAATAATATTTTCTTTTCTCCTTGGTGTCACAATAGTTTCCTAGAGCGAGCTATTGGAAGAGCGCTGTGTGTACACTGGGATTGAAAATTAGAAGGAGAAGAGAATTGATTCTGTCGTCTGTGCAGGAGTGTGCCCCACACCACACACACGTAATCAAAGACGATGAAATTGACACTGTTTACATAAGAGACCGTATGTGTAGAGCTTTGGTTAGCGCCACCTGTGAGGCTCCAGAATTTCACTGTGATATTATTGGATGTTTTCTTTGAGTTGAACCAAACCGTGACTGGATATGAAAACATGCTTAAATTACTGAGAAGGAAGCAGATACCGTGGCCTAAAGTGTGCGGGATACTTTCCTTACTAAATCACCTTCTGTTTTGTTTCTCCACGCCTTCCTAAGATCCCAGGCGAAGGAGATGGGAGGTGATGGGTCTGGAGGGTGTGAAGGTGGAGGTGTCAGGGCACCATCTCTGCCCAGAGCAGCTTTCCATCCCCTCCACCACATCCAGCACTGGCCACAGCACAGACTCACTCACACCCTCTGCATTTGTCTCTCCAAAGAGCCACTTCTGCCCTCAAAAATAGGAACAAGGCGGGAGTTGGTTTCCAGAAAATGCTTTTCTGGACATCTTCCCGGCACAGAGCATTTCCCCCCTCTTATTCTCTGGAGCTTTTTCTAGCCATGTACGTGCTTCCAGGAAGGGTTGAACCAACGCACAATGAGAGTAGGTGTCGAACTGAATGGTGTGACTCGAAGCAGGTCTGAACGCATCGCCTGCCTGGAACTTGCTGGCATCGCTCCCCCGCTGACTCCTCCCCTGCACGGAAATCTGCTGTTAGCGTCAGATGTGCGAGAAGCAGCAGAGATGGGGTCAC
Source organism: Tapirus indicus (assembly GCA_031878705.1). NCBI lineage: Eukaryota > Metazoa > Chordata > Mammalia > Perissodactyla > Tapiridae > Tapirus > Tapirus indicus. The sequence continues at coordinate 445,711 of CM062923.1, read as the reverse complement.
CGTCCCTAGAAGACGCCCAACAGGACAATGACCAGCCTTATTCTCTTCCTTTCCCAGTTTCACTGAGGTGCCATTGACATACAGCACTGTATGAGGCTGAGGTCTACAGCATAGTGGATTGACTTACATATACTGTAAAGCGATGACCACAATAAGTTCAGTTAGCATCCATCTCATACAGATACACTCAAAAAAAGGAAAAAGTATTTCCTTGTAATGACAACTTTTAGGAACTCTTTAGCCTTATTCTCTTAACACGTCCATAGGAGTGAGTGTTTTTTTCATCAGTTTTGATGTGGGGAAATAAAGCGTGGTGGCAGGGGGCCCTGAAAATCTGAGACAGTGGAAAGATGGCTCAGAGCCCAGCGGGGGACAGGAGGATGTGGCAGGAGATGAGGCTCCAGGGCACTCTGCGTCCATATGTCCTGGGTGGCGATGGGACTCATGGCTTTGGTGGTCCATTCGAATGAAGATTCTCCGGGCACCTGCCACGTGCCAGGCCTGGCATTAGGCCCAGAAATGAAAACCTCGTGGTCTGTCCCACAACGAGGGCACAGGCCCACAGGGATGGCCTGAGGGAAGAGGGTGACAGTGTCCTGACGGAGGAGTGCAAGAGCGAGACGCACAGCTGAGGAAGAGGAGTGCTGGATTCAGCGGTCCTCACGGTGCGGGCGTGGTAGGGAGGGGTGGCTGTGTGCGTGGCGCCTCACCGCACTGCCCCCTGCCTCCTGGCTGGTCACCTCCTCTGTGAATCCTCTGAGTGTCCCCTTCCTTGGGATCAGTCCTGAGTCTTCTCTCTGTGAGCAATCTCGCTAGTTGGTGTGTTCATCTCTAAGGCTTTACCTGAAAATATCGGGGAGTGATCCCCAGACCTACATCTCTGCTCTGGAGGTCTCTCCTGAGCGCCAGACTGCACGTCCATTCTCACTTGGCAGACATCTTGCAAACGTGTCAATGTGCCCAAAGGGACCTTGTCATGCCAGCCCTCCACCAACTCCCGTGGCCGCCCACCTCAGAAAGCAGCCCTGTGTCCACCCACCGCTCTGGCAGGAACTGAGGGTCCAGCTTGACTCCTCCTGCGGGTCAGGGTACACTGGGATCTCTCCCAGCGGATCTTCTAGCCTGCTTCTTTCCCTGCAGCCCTTCCGCTGTTCCTGTCCCCAGGGAGGGGACTCAGTGACACCACGAGGGAGGCAGCCAGGATCTAGGAGGGTCAGGAGTGGGAGGTGGAAGGCCTTTCTGGTGCCAGAGTGTGGGGAAGAGCAAGAGAGAGATGGAGGGAGACCCGGAGAGGGAAGGTGTACAGATGCTTCCTGCCTGCCCTCTGCTCCCAACCCCAGAGGGCGAATCTCGTAGAGAAGGAGGAATCAGGAAACAGAGAGGCAGAGCTGGGAGGCGTCTCGGGGCCGAGGGAACAGGGATATTTCTCCTCACTTCTCAGGGAACAGCCTGGGGAAACTGCCATCTGTGCACGGGGTCATACCACTGAAACAGCAAAAGGTGCGTGGGGTCGTGGTTTCAAAGTATCAGGCACGAGAGCAAGCTGGGCTCCCCAGCTCCACAGAGCTCAGCAGCAGCTGTTCTGGAAAGAACAGCTGGACCAAAAGAGGGTAGGGTCAGCCAGGGCTGCAGAGTCGGGTCTCTGGAAAAGAGCTCGGGGTTTGGAGGCAGGTGCCCAGCAGGACAGACGCCCACAGACACCTGTGCAGCACACACAGACCCAGAGCTGAGTCGCTGCTCTCAGTGGTGGGCTCTCCGCCAGTTACAGGAGGGCTGTGTCAGTCATCTCTTCAGCCTCTGTTCACCACGACCACCCCCAAGAGTGTCACACGACGCTGGGCGCCTGTGGAAAGGCACAGTAGCAGGTGGCCATCTCCAGGCCATGTGCTCATGGTGGCTGGTGTCCTGCTCCAAGCCAGCCTGGCCCAGGCTTGTGGAGGCTGGTGGTGGGTCATCACTGAATGGGCATTGGGCTGACAGGCATGTCCTGCTGCCTTCCAAGAAAGTACGGTTACTTTAGGACATTTCCACCTGAACCCAACTCAGTGGGTACTTACTGATTATATTGCAGGGTTATGGTGAGTGTGATAACAGAGGAAAGAAGAAAAGACAAAAATGCAGGTGATGGGCAGACATTTAAATAAGTGGGTTAGGGAGGTGCCTTTCAGCAGAGATTTTTTTCCTCTAATTTTTTTTTTTTTTTTTTTTGTGAGGAAGACCAGCCCTGAGCTAACATCCGTTGCTAATCCTCCTCTTTTTGCTGAGGAAGACCGGCCCTGGGCTAACATCCGTGCCCATCTTCCTCTACTTTATATGGGACGCCGCCACGGCATGGCGGACAAGCAGTGCATCGGTGGGCGGCCGGGATCGGAATCAGTGAACCCCGGGCTGCCAAGTGCGAACTAAACCCCTGCACCACTGGGCCGGCACCTCCTCTAATTTTTTAAAAGCTCTTCTTACACTGCGTTTCACAATTTTAAAACTTTCAAAAGAATAATTTTAAAGGCATAAACTATGTAAATTCTTAGAAAGTTGCTTTACTTGAAAATAGTTCTGGAAAAAGCTATTAAAACATTTTTCCCTGCTAATTACATATATATTATAATTTAAATAATTACTGCATTCCTATATAATATTTTAATATATATATAATATTTTTGGTGAATCCCCCCTCAGCTCTCTGGGAATTTCCTCTTTACATCAATCATTATGGGTTTAGAGTGAACAACATGAAAATTCCTTGGAATTGTGAACACAACTACAACGAGGAAGAAAAATGAGGTGAATTTAAAAGAAAGTCTGAGAAGAAGAAGCAGGGTCCATTAAAAATTGTAATTGATTTCTATCTCCTCATGCTACTTTTTTATGGTGTCTCATAAACGTAAGTTTCTCTCTCAGGAAATTCTTCTTTTCTTGATCTCTACCAGGAATTTTCATTCTTTTAAACTAAAAATGTAAGACTATTCAGGGTTTCTTTTCAAAAAAAAGTAGAATTTTGACTTCTGAGCATGAATAGGCCCATAAGAAAGACCAGACCTATCGCAGAAGGTGCTGTGAGACGAGAGTCTTGAGTTAACGTTGGTGACACGCGTCCTGAAACACCGTCAGCTGCTCATCCGTCCTTTTCCCCTTGACAACTCTGGACTCTTTCAAACCAGAGGTATAAATTGGAATCTAGTCTAGAAGAATATCATTGACCTAGCTCATATTATCCTTTTCTGTCATTACTAAGTTGTTTGTGTGTGTGTGTGTGCGCTTTTTAAAATGCTGTTGTATTGGTGATCACTTTTTAGGTGGCATCTTGAGGCTTTTGGGTATGGGAGAGTTAAAGAACAACTAGCCACATAATGAAGATGCTGTGGCCAAAACTGACCCATTTTCACGTGGATCCACAATGGGGCGATTGCTCCATGGGAAGAAAATGGTCACCCATTCAGTTTGTGAGTGCAGTCCAGCCTGACCGCTGTCCAGGGTCAGAGAAGTCCTGGTTCCTGGGAGTCCTGGAGAAACTCAGTCGAGGTTCATCTCTGCTCTCACTGCTGGGGGTGCGTTAATCTGGTCATCCAGTCATGGGTCAAACGAACATGTGTCGCCACTCTACTTTGCTTGAGCTACTGTAAATTGAAAGTTCTGACTGGAAAGCATTTTTTCTCATCCTCCTAAATTCATTCAATAACTCTTAAGAATTTTTTGGGGGGGATGAGAATAAAACATGTCATAGCACCAGGAAGAATATATTGTCATGATTTAATTTTTCTCTCACCATCACTTTGTGTCTGTCCACATTGATACAGATCTAGTTCATTTGTTGAACAGTCGAATGTTATAACTGTAGCACCATTTTTCATCCATTCCATTATTGAAGGACATTTAGATTATTTTCAATATCCTGCTGCAATCAAGATGTAATTATTAAACTAATTGAGAGGTTCGTGAACAATGTAGTGTCAATAAAATTGTTCACCTTCTCATTAATTAGAAGCAGCCCGCAAGAAAAATAAATAACAAGAAAAATGTGTAATGAAATGAACGTTACACAAGAAATCAGAAGGCCAGGTCCTGGTTCTGCCACTTCCAGCAACTGTGCGTTGTGCCTTGTGCAGGACAGAGAGGAAGGCGGGCACAGGGGCAGGAGAGGGCAGCGCAGATGCAAGATGGTCACTGTCCCCGTTGCTCGAGCCCTGGAGCCACATGGAGTATGGCCACGAGGGGCAGGGACTACTGGAGAGTGAACCACAGAGCTCCCTTAGGCCACCAGGGACCCTGCGGGTGTCAGACTCAGGAAGGAGGGAAGGAGCCCGAGTGTGGGCAGCCCCTCAGCCCTGCAGTAGGATGTCGATACGGCTCCCGGCATCACAGGCTTCCCCAGGGAGGGAAAGGCCCCAGACAACGTGCTGGGGGCGCATGGCCATCGACTATTCAATTTTTAAAGCAGCTCACTGAGGTGTTACTGTTGTTGTTCTACACGTGAAGAAACTCTCACTCGGAGAATTTAAATAATTTACCCAAATCATGCAGACACTGTGTGTGGAGTGTGTGCACTTTAGCAGCCGCTGTGCTGGGAACGGGGTATCCGTTTGTGACTAGCAGCACCAACACAGGCCCTCAATCGAGTGGTCACGTGCAGACAGTCTGCACGGCGTGGGAAGTGCCACCCCAGGGTCCCATTCTGCTTGGTGCCCCGCTTGTGGAGGTGGGGAGACGTCCGAGGGGGATAATAAAGCTCCAACCTTTCTGATCACGCTCCTTTCACACCACGACAGTCGTTTGCTGCTCAACGCATGTGTTAGGGAAACAGAACGGGTAGGGCAAAGACACAGAACGAAACCCTTTCCTCAAGGAGGCACAGCCAAGTGTGCTTTGTGCGGGGACATTTGGGTAATTGAATTCTCGTGAGAGTAGCTGATTCTTCCAAAGAATTTGGCAGCCTATGCAAAATCTTCTTTACAATCAGTTTCCATCTCTGTGTAGATCTGTAGACCAAGGCCTAAAGGAGTTGCCAGGTTTGAGTCCAGTCTGATAGCTGAGCAGGTGACATGAAAGAACACCCCTACGTTATGAATCACCTGGCTCTCATTCAAATTCTGAACATCTTCCTGCTGTGTAATAAGTATTTAGTTTCCTGTCACTTCTTCCCATTTAAGAACACCAGAATATTACATTTGTGATAATTGTTTTGCAATAGAAAATACCTTTAGTGGAATATAAGATTGTTCATTATAAACAAGAATGGTATGCCCTGGAAAAATATGCTCAAGAATTAGAGGGAATGCCTCTTTCAGAAACGTAACTGAACTTTCTCCCAGGGTGGACCATCTGCTGGAAATGAGGCGTGTGGGCACAGGTGAGTGAAGACCGCGTGCTTCTTGTGGCTCTCCCGCAGGAGGGTGGACCCACACAGGGACAGGCAACTTACAGAGTAAACCCTGTGTCAGGAGGAAGGCGGGGAGCTGTAGGGCACACGGAGGATACAACTCAAGTCGGAGATCAGGGAGCAAGTTCAGGAGGAGATAACTTTTAAGCTTGAATGTGAGGAATGTTTCTGAATAATTTAAGACAAAGGGGTTTGTAGATTATGGAGCCCGAAGAATCAACGTATGCAAATACCATTCCAGGTGTGTGTGCGAGACACAGGCGCAGGTTTGGATAAACAAACCATTTCCGCTCCTGTATGATTACTTAAGAAAATTAGATTAACACTAACATTTGCTGAGGACGGTGTATGTTAAAGCAAAGTGGAGATGTGGTCGAAACTAATTACTATGATTAGATGAAACATGGTGTCAAATAATTAATGATCACCACTCAAATAAAAGAAATGCAAATATGAGTTATTCAGCATTCGAAGGTAGAGCTTGGGAAAACCAAGAGCAGGTAGTAATGTAGAAAATTAGTGTAGCAAGTATTTGCTAAGAAATGAGCCAAAATGTCTGCTTAAGCAGTGTCTCTCCCCCGGCATTTCCCCTCTGTTCCCACCCCACACCCACTGTCAGCTCTGCCACCCAGCCGTGCAGATGGTCAGTCTCATCCTGTGTGTGTTTTATACAATGAAGCTGATACATGTATCTTATTTTCAATCTTTTTACACAAACTGTACCATGCTTTAGACACTTTTCTGTACTTTTCCCCCACTTAGAAGTATATCCCGGAATCATTTTAAATCGTGTCATATAGATCGTCCTTGTTCCTTTCTATTGTACAGCTGCATAGCATTCCATTTGCAGATATAACATGATTTCCTCAGCCACTCTTCACTGACTGTCAGGCTCTTTTCAATGTTTTGCAACTTCAGTGAGGCAGTTAGTAAACTCGTGCGTTTGCACTTTGTGCTGTTGAGAAAATTCCTAGAGGAGGGATTGCTAAATCAAAACGTCAATGCATGTGTAGCTTTGATAAATATTGCCGAATATTCCCTCAAAGCATTGTCACAGTCTCCATCCTGACTAGGAATGACAACAGGGTCTTCTTTCCCCTGGCCCCACCAATCCAACGTGTCTTTCAATTTTGCCCAGTCAGTTAGGTGAGAGACGGTTTCTCACTCGAATGTTAATGCGTTTCTCAAATCGTGAGTTGCACATCTTCCTATATCTTTAAGTGCCATTCTCCTCTTTTTAATAATAGATTTCGTGAGATATAACACGCATACTGTAAAATCCACCCTTTCAAAATCTACGGTTCTGTTGTGGGTTTTTGTTTGTTTCTGACTCGACTCACAGCGTTGTGCAGCCCTCACCACCAAGCACGTCTGCATCGCCCATTACCACTCCTCATCCCTCCCTCCTCCAAGATCCCGGCTGCCCCTAACGCACTTCTGTCTCAATAGAATCAACCTATTCTGGACATTTTACACAAATGGGCTCATACGCTCTTTTGTGATTTTGTGACTTTGCGATCTTTTGTGACTGGCCTCTTTCACTCAGCATAATGTTTTCAAGGTTCCTCCATGTCGTAGCGAGTTTCAGTACTTCATTCACTCTTTTTTATTGCAGAATAAGATTCCCTTGTGCAGGGAACAACACATTTTATTTATCCATTCATCATTTGATGGACATTTGGCTTGTTTTCCCATTTTAGATATTAGGAATAATGCTTGTATGTTTTTGTGGACATATGTTTTCAATTCCCCTGAACAGGTACTAGGAGTAGAATTGCTGGGTCATACGGTAACTCTATACTTACCAATTTTGGAAAATACCAAAGCCAAACTGTTTTCCAAAACGGCTGCACCATTTGACATTCTCACAAACAAGGAATGAGGGGCCCCCTGCTCTGCATCCTCGCCATCCCTCTTATTGTCCCTCTCTCTGCTGTAGCTGTTCTAGAGGCTTCCATATGAGCCTCCTGATGCCTAACGGTGTTGAATGTGCTCACTGGATTTGGGTGCATCATCTTTGGAGCAATGTCTTCTCAAATCTTTTGCTTATTTTTTTTTTTTTTTTTTTGTGGGGAAGACCAGCCCTGAGCTAACAACTGTTGCCAATCCTCCCCTTTTTGCTGAGGAAGACTGGCCCTGGGCTAACATCGTGCCCATCTTCCTCCACTTTATATGGGACGCCGCCACAGCATGGCTGACAGGCAGTGCGCGTCCGCGGGTGCCTGGGATCCGAACTCGCGAACCCTGGGCTGCCAAGAGCGGACTAAACCGCTGCGCCACCGGGCGGCCCCTTTTGCTTATTTTTAAAGTGGCTTATTTGTGTTTTCATCGCTTATTTGCAACTGTTATTTACATAGTCTGGATAAAAATTCCTTATCAGATATATACTTTGCAAACATTTTCTTCCATTCCGTGTATTGTTTTTTCACTTTCTTGATGTGAAGAAAAGGTTTCTAAATTTTGATTAAATCCTGTTTTAGGGGCACAAAGCCAGGCTGCCTTCTTTTATCTTATCTTTGTGCTCTATGAATTGTCTCAGTAAACTCTGGATTTTCAGGCAAATTGCAGACATCTGTCTTTTACTCCTCCTCCTGTGTCCCCAGGTTTCTTTTCTTACTTTTTTAAATTTATTTTGGTGGTTACTAGATAAACTTGGGGGATGTCCCCTCTAGCCGCTCATATTTATAAGGCTCTTCCTCTCAGAGATCAGTATATTCAGGGCAAGACTCCTCCTTGGCAATGGTTGGTTAGATCTGGTTTGAAGTAGCTCACTGTCTGTGCCTTGGAGATGCCATGGTGTTTTCCCTATAACCCTGAGCATCGCAGTCTATATGGATGACAGAGGCAGAGGCAGCAGCAGAGCAGAAGCATTCCGTGGCATCCTAGTGAGCCATCTGCTTTTAGCGTGGACATGGGCGAGCCACATGCATGGTGTCTGCTTGTCCTTGATGAGCAATGCCTGATGGCCCGTGTGTGGCACAGGCTGCCAGCCTTTTCCCTGAATGCTCCATAGAACCAGAGTCAACACCTGGTTGAGACATATGACCTATGGCCATGGTGTAAGAGTTGTTCCCTTGAGCCTGGTGTCAGTCACTGCCTATTCTGTATTCAAGAAAAATGATCCAATCTGAGACATGCAGACAGGTCTCGGACGGAACACATAACCCAAGGCTGTCTTAATGTGGTCTCCAATCCCATTCTCCTGTCCATAAATGCCAGTTCCCAAAATTCATCACATAGGTCAATTAAATCTGTAACAGAGGCTCGGTAAGACTCAGCAAGTGCAGCACGAAACCTAAGCTCTCCAGCAGGCAGCAGTGCAGCTCCAAGGGCTTTTTTTTATGTCTATTGTAACAATGATGTGTTTTCTGTCCTTTATTCAATCTATATGGTGTATTACATGGACTGATTTTGGGATGTTAAACCAACCTTGCATTCCTAGAGTAAATCCCATTTAGTGGTTGTATATGGTTCTTTCTATATGTTGTTGGATTTGATCTGCTAGCTTTTGTTGAGAACTTATGCACATATATTCATGAGGTATATTGGTTTGTTAAATATTCTGGCATAAACGTGATACAGCTTTTTAAATCATAACATTTTTAATATTCTTTAATTTTAAGAAATTGTCAGAGATGAACAGACACTTTGTCAAAGAAAAAATACTAATGACCAATAAGAATGTGAAAAACCTGTTCAATATCATAAGTAGCCTCAGATATCAGATTAAAACAATGATAGACTATTATGCATATTTGCAAAGTCAGTAGAAATACAATACTCAGTGTTGGCCTGTGGCTTTGGTAAAGAGGCACCCCTAAGTATATTGCTGAAAGTTTCAGAATAAACTACAAAGGTTAAAAACATTCTTATGTTTCATTAATGAATAATAATGATATAATATTGGATAAAAATGAATAATAATAAATAATGAACACAAAGATTTATCTATACTCATGTTCTGAAATATTGTGTTTATTAGCAAAACATAATTAGAAACAATAAGAGTTAGTTAAATAAATTATGGTTCATACAATTTAATACTACATAGTCACTACAAATGATATTGTAAAAAATATTTCATGACATGGAATAATATTCCCTCTGTGTTGTTAAGAAAATGTTTATAAAACAGTATGTACAGTGTTATAGACTGAATGTGTCTCCCCTAAACTCATATGTTGAGACTCTAATCTCCAGTGTGGCTATTTGGAGAGAGAGTCTGTAAGCAGGTGATAAAGGTTAAATGAGGTCATCAGGGTGGGTCCCCAATAAGAAGAGGAAGAGACTCTGGAGCTCTCTCTCCTCTGTGTGAGGACACAGTGAGAAGTGGTCGTCTCTGAGTCAGGAAGGAGCTCTCTCCAGGAACCCAACTGGCCAGCACCTTGATCTTGGACTTCCAGCCTCCAATTCTGTGAGAAATAAATTTCTGTTGTTTAGAAGCCACCCAGTGGGTGGTATCTCATGATGGCAGCCCAGGCTGACTAATACATATAGTTTGTTCATTTTCCATTTTTCTAAAGAAAAATCTGTATGTGTGTGTCTGTAGAAGAACATGGAAACAAAGTATTACCTGTAATTTTCCCATGATTGTGGGATTATGTTGGGTTTTGTTCCATTTTCTCTCTGTATTTTAAGTTGGATATATAAATTTTTCAATGAAAATACAATACATTTTAAAACAGAAGCAAGGAATAAAATAAATATTGGGCCAGCCCAGTGGCATGGTGGTTAAGTTCACACACTCCACTTCAGCGGCCTGGGTTCACAGGTTTGGATCCTGGGCACAGACCTACACCACTCATCAAGCCATGCTGTGGCACTGTCCCATGTACAAAATGGAGGAGGATGGGCACAGATGTTAGCTCAGGGCCAGTCTTCCTCAAGCAAATAGAGGAAGATTGGCAACAGGTGTTAGCTCAGGGATAATCTTCCTCACCCTCCAAAAAAAATTATAAAAAAAATCAAAACTTGTCAAATTCTATAGTTCTGAACAAAAGAATCAAAGAATGCTACTTTAATAGTATTCCTAGCTTACCCTATAAAATCAGTTTCTGTGCCTCTGTTATTTACTGTAAAAATTAAATGAGCCACATTAAGTTATTGGTGCCAGAATAAATATAGGAAAATTAAAATTTTAAAGTATTTTATCTATTTTTAAATGATATATATAAACATAATTATTGATCTAGAAATATACTGAGGAAGTGTTTTGTTAAAAAAAACAAAAGAAATAAGGAAAACATTATTAAAATCAAATTCTTAAAATAGTTGATAAACAACTTGCACATAAACTTCATCTGGCAAATTTAGAATGATGATAATGGAAAGGAAACATAAGAATATTGGGTTACAACCAAGAAAAGTCCACTGTTTTAGTAAAGAAAAGGAGTAAAGAAAAAACACTTTAATGTTATATTGCTTCAGCTATCTATTTACACATGTACATGTACTTAAAACGTATACATACATATATTTAACGTTAATTCACAATATTAACTCACACGTTCAGAAATAGCTACCCTGATGCCTGCCAAAAATGTCGGATGGTCCTCGGAAGGCAAAGGCAACGCAGATCCTAATACTGTTATGACTGGTTTTATTTCTCAAAGCTGAGATACAAATAATTAGCTGGGAATAAAATGCACATTTCCATGAAAAAATCATGTCTGCCCTTTAGGCTCAAGCTGAGTGTTTCATGTGCAATTATGTGTCAATTTAAATAGCATTCTGGTGAGTTCTATAAAATTTTTTAAAGCAGAAGAATGCAAATAGTAACTGAGTTTTCACTTTCGTATTCTTAGCCAGAAAGTCCATCCAGCAATCTCATAACTTTTTTTTTTAATTTCAGCGTATTTCTGTAAAATAGAAGGTAGACATAAAGTAAATGATGTCTGCAACCTCTCAACTGTTTTGTGATGATTTCTATGTCATTTTAGTCATAACATTTGTGCAAAAATCATTTAAGCTGCATAAACCACACACTTCTGAAGAATAAAGGCACATTTGCCAAAATGCAAGGGAACTGATTAGAAATTCTTTACATTGTGCTTTTCAAACCATGAAGGGCCTAACATCACCTATGGATCTTTTTAAAGAGAGCCCTGTGCTCTCTTAGGACTGACTGTGTGTTCTGTGGTCTTCTCTAAATTGTGGAATATTCCAGTATTCGCTCATTATTTTGAGGGTCCCAGCGCACCGTGGTCACATCATTGTTTCTGCTACTCACACTGCCCTGGCCCACTGAGTTCAGGGCCGCTCCATCTGCTAACACCAGCACCACATTGTCCATCTGCACTGGCCGTTAATCAGGGTTTTGCAGGGTGGTGAGTTTCTGGAGTGGAAGCTGGGATGGCCCCACTACGATAACTGGTACATAGTAGGGCTTCCAGCTGCCCAGCTCTTCCACATCTGTCCTTGAATCCAGAGCTAGTGCCTCCTTGCTGGACTCCTATAACTCTGGGGCTAGACCACGTGCTTTCAGTCCTAATCCTCTCTGCCCTACCCTGCCCTCCCTTCTAAGCCCCACTGTGGGACCACCTGCTGTTCCCGAAGTCTGACTTCACTGTACAGGAAGCTTTGGGAACAGCTGTCAATCTGTGTCTGTGTCAGCCCAGCATTTACCTGTTTTGCCTGTGGCTTTTCCAGTTCTACCCAGTCTTGAGTCAGCTCTACAAGAGGATTTCATTCTATTCTGTTAAACACACACACCACAAATGCACACAAGTGCATGCACGTGAACACACACGCACATACACTGGGCAATTATGAGTCAGCCACTACGCACTTCCTGTGAAGAAAGGAACACAGGTTGCACTCTGCTCATCCTTAGACGTCTACTCATGATCCCAGTTTATCTCCGTTTCCTGATTGGACGGGGTTTTGTGTGATGGCACATGATTTCAGCACCTTGCTACAAATAGAGCCTTTTAGTAAAGGTATGAAAATGGACGGTTAGGAGTAAGGTACATGGAAATACGAAATAAAATAAAATTAATCAGTTAGAAAGCTATAGAATTATGAAAATTGAAGATTCCTATATATCTAGAACACTATCAATTTAAATACATATTTTCTCTTTCTTATTTAGGGAATTTTTTACCACTCTGATGAGTACAGAGAATAAGTTAATATTTATACGATACCTATTTAGAAACAATCAGTAGCAAATGTGAAAAGATTATAAAATGTTGTCTTCTGATTTTCTTTTGGAGGAAACTCAAACAAAAGCGCGTTGCTGTGAACATACATTCCCCCAATTACCTTCCTAAGAGCCCCTCCCCAGAGACAGTCACTGTATTTTGAAGTTGGTAAGTATCCTTCTCATAAAGTGCTTTCTGCTTTGGCTATAAATGTGACAAGAAACCATATGTATGTTTAGGTCAACACAAACAATATCAACTTTTCAGCTTGCTATGCCCACCAATTTACATTTTTTGAGATGTATGCATATGGGCACACATAAATGCAGATCAATCCTTTTTAACTGTTGTATATTTCATGGTTTATAGCTTGACATTTCATCTATTTCCTTGCTGATAGACATTTAGTTTGTCCCATTTTTCACTCTCACAAGCCATGCTACCATGAACACTTCTGGCATGTCTCCTTGTTCCCTGATATGAGAACTCCTGTAGGGGAAGGGTTTTTGGGTCATGGGTGATATACACGCCTGACTTTTCCAGATATTGATAGCTTGCTTTCTGAAGTCCATGTGTCAATTGTGCTGTCAGAGCAGGAAGGGGCCTGTGCCAAGGCCTGTGGGCTTGTGGTCACAGTTTAGTGTCATGTAGACTTGTTGTCATAGTGCAGCGTCACGTAGAGTGTTGTCACAGTGCAGTGTCACGTACACTTGTCACAGTACAGTGTCACATAGGCTTGTTCTCATAGTTCAGCGTCATGTAGACTTGTGATAGTGCAGTGTCATGTTGGGTTGTTGTCATAGAGCAGCATCATTTAGACTTCTTGTCATAGTCCAGTGTCATGTAGACTATGGTCATAGTGCAGTGTCATGGAGACTTGTCATAGTGCAGTGTCATGTAGGCCTATTGTCATAAGTCAGTATCAGGTAGACTTGTTCTCTTAGTTCAAGGTCATATAGACTTGTCATAGGTCAGTGGCATGTAGACTTGTTCTCATAGTTCAGCATCATGTAGGGTTGTTGTCATAGTTCAGTATCACATAGACTTGTCAGAGTTCACTGTCATGTAGGCTGTTGTCATAGTGCAGAGTCATGTAGACTTGATGTCATAGGGCTGTGTCATGTAGGCTGTCGCCATAGGGCTGTGTCATTAGACTAGTTGTCATAGGTCAGTGTCAGGCTGTAGCTATTTTTATTGTCCTGGTCAGTTTTCCTGAAGAAGCCCCCACACCTCATGCCCCTGGTTGCTGTTTCTCACGTGTAACTGGTAGTTTTTCACCCACTGCTCCGTCTTGATAAAGAGCCTCTTCACCATTTCTCAGACAGCAGGGGTCACATTTTCCTGCCATGAGAAAGGGATTTTGTAACCTCTGGGTTTGGGTTTTCAATTTCTTCTGCACTGTGTCCAGACAACTATATTTGATCAGGCTTTTAATACATGCCCATGAATTCAGTTATGTATTAAATTTAAATGAATTACATTTTATCCAGCATTTCTATATTTTAGAAAGAGGCCCTCGCCTCACCTGTAGTCCAGTTCACAATGTTTGTCCAAAAAAATCTATCTTTTAGGTCAGTGGTCAGCAGAATTTTCTGTAAATGTCCAATAGTAAATATTTTAGGCTTTGTGAGCAACCTGGTCTCTGTCACAAAAGCAGCTGGGACAATACACACATAAATACGTAATGAATGAGTCCCAGTAAGTCCATGGTCTGGATTTGGCCCAAGGCCATCTTTTGACGACCCTTGTTTCCACGTAGAATCTAAAGAATCACTTTTAAAAATCATATTGTAACACAATATACACTAAGAAATGCCTTCTTAAAACAAGAATTGTATAACTCAGCCATCTCTTTCAGGAAAAGAAATCTGTAGAACTATACGAAGTTAAAGTTAATAACATCCTCTTAGTACATTAAAAAAAAGATTTTGAATAATTTTCTCTCAATTATGCGTAATAAAGCTCATCAGCTTCTTTTCTGTTTAATTTCTTCATGACCTCTTCCGTGTGTGTGTGTGTGTGTGTGTGTGTGTGTGTGTGTGTGTGTCTGTGTCTGTGTGTGATTTGCAGTGTACCTGATGGGAGCTTGTGTGATGAAGGAAACTTGCTACACTGGTTTCGTATTTGTCTCCAAATGCAGGAGACAGAAGTGTATTTGTTTTTACAGGATTCCCACTCAGGTTGTGTTGATGTTAGGCTTAGGGTGAACCGTGCCTTACGAATCTGTGCAGTCACTCATGGACTCTGAAGCCTGGCATGTTCTCAAGTTCATGAGTAAACCAATCTCTTCCAACAGTCGCTCTGGTCCAGTTCACCCAGGAATGCCAAACTGAGTCATTGCTATGCCACATCCTGACTGAAGGAGCAGAGCCAATCAACCACTCAGGTTAAAAGATTTTGTCTATACACTAAAACAACCTCTCTCCATTATTACCCAACACCTTTGCTGATTCTGTGAAAGGAAAGCCCTCTTAAGCCTGCATGTATTTTATTAAAAGAAACATATTGTGGAGCTCTACAAAATCATTTTTTTCTTAAAATTGGCTTATGGTAGAGGTATTTATGACCTAAGTGATAGGATTTCAACTTAATTCCTCTTCAGAAAGTGGGACAGTGTGGTAAAAAGATAACATGATGTAAGATGATGTGGACTTCAACTTTGCATCCTAGCTCTGCCATCACACACCCTTGAGGCCTCAGGTGAGACCTGACCCTCTCTCAACTCCAGTTCCCAAACATCTGACCTTTCACTTCCTGGGGAAGGCCCCCAGGGTTGCAGGGTAACACCTGGAAAACACTGTGAGAAATGCAAAAAAGAGCCCCATTTTCCTCCTAGCCTCTCTGGACCTCCAGAGCGGCACCACTGCAATCCCAGAGCCTCCAGCCAACGTGGGCCGCTGGGAATCCAGCAGAACCTCTGTCCTAAGATCCAGAAGCCTGTCTCCTTCCCAGCAGGTCAGCTGGAGACACAGCGACACTTACCAAAGCAGCTTCTGCCCTATGAATGCTTGGGTCTTCCCTCAGCTCCGTCTGCTGCCAGCCCATCTGAAGGGAGAAATCCTGAAAGCTACCTGTTGTTCTCTGGCACTGGGAATCATTCCCTTCAGAAAGACCTGAAAACACTCTCAGTCCGCCGTCTGCCTTAGCAGGCTTTTCATGCCTCCTGATCTGGACCCGGAGGGCTTTGCCGCCTCAGCCACGCCTCTGGTCCCTGAGATAGGCAGCCAGCTCAGCAGATGTGAACCCAAGTAACCACCGTATGTTCTCTGCCATTGACACGTGCTTCCTCCTCCTGTCCTTCCTCCACTGTCGACCTTTCTACCAGGCCTTGATCCCACCAAAATCTTTACCGCACCGTGAATAAACTACCTCTTCACCCCAAGCTCTTCATGGCCATTCCCTTCACCTGTGGCCTTAACTCAACCTCATTTACACACCAGAACACCACTTCTCAGTGGCTTCTCAGGTGCAGACTTCCCAAATCTCCGTGTTCCATAGGCCTGGACCTGATGCCTACACTGCTCAAGGCCTCCTTTCTATTTCCAAGCAATAATGTTCCAATACGTCATCTTCTGGGGGGCATATTGAAGGCCTGTACCAACCTCCATCACCTTTCTAGTGATCATCAGTTGACTTTGCAGCCTCTCCTCATCCACTGAGGAGGTGAACATCACTCTCTTCCTTTCTAGGAGGCTCTGATGTCACCGTGGAAACAGCAGCATCGGCATAGATATCCCATTCCATCCCAATCTTGTCTTTTTCAACCCCACTGACACTTACTTCAATTTACCTACAGCTGTCTCTGAAAGCATAGGACACTAATTGCTGATCAGAAATGTCTTCCATTCTGCAGCCACACTGGTTCCTTGAGCCCTTGAACTCTCCATTTCTCTAAATCAAGGACTTCGTTCCAGCTGTACCATTCCACACATTCATCCTAGATCCTGATCTGCGGTTTCTCCTACTCTCCTTGGAACGTTTCCAACTTGTCCTCTGCTACAGCAACAGGCAGTCCAGTGCGCTGGTTACCTTCCTGGGCTGTGGGGCCGACTACACGGATGACAACCTTGGCTCACCCGGCTCTCAGTGGTGCAGGTGAACTTTGCTCTTACCTTTAATGTTCCTCAGTTCCATCATCCTCAAAATAATAATAATAATAGTGCCTACCTCATCAGATTCTTGAGATGATTAAATTAATTAATTTTCTATGCCTAAAACAAGAGAATGTGCTCAGGAAACGGTAGCCACCATTACCATCTCTGGTCATTTTCCCACCCACCCCTCATGCAACTATCCAGACACTCACCACAACACTCAATCACCCGTTAAAAGCCACCCCCTTTCTCTTAGCAGAAAACCTTGTCTCCTTATTCACAGAGTCTAATTGATCTGGTACCTTCAATGTCTCACTCCAAATCCTGTAATTATGCCCATGTCTGTCGACCCAGAGCTCCCCTCTTCCTGTCCCAGAGGAAGAGACCACCTTGGCCAGTATAAGGACATGTTCTTCCATCTGAGCTTGCATCTGTCTCCTCTTCTGTTGTCTACATCTTGCTCCATCAGGTGTCCCTCTTCTGCATTCACCTCCATTCCCCTGATTGCTTCTCTGTAAGCTGCACGTCTGATCGAGTCTACCCACCTTCAAAAAAGAATTTCACTGAGCTCTGGGTCTTTCTGTTACTGTTTCTTATAGAGTATCCCAGAGTGAAACAGCACAAACTTTTACCAACTGTTCTTAGTAACGGCTCCATTATATCAGGGCATTAAAATTTCCAGAGAAAGCTACTCTTCTCTAGGGTAAATAGAATAAACAAAAATTAAAATATCTAAAACAGCTGAACTCATACAAACAGAGAGTAGATTGGTGATTATCAGGGGCTGGGCATGGCGGAAAGGGGGGAGGTGTTGGTCAAAGGTACAAACTTCCAGTTATTATAATAAGAGGAAGTTCTGGGGATCCAATGTACAGCATGGTGACTATAGTTAACAATGCTGTAATGTATACTTGAAAGTATATCAAGTACTCTCAATCTTAATTCAAATTAAGACTTTACCTGTTCTCACCACCACCACCGCAACAAAAAATTGTAATATGTGAGGTGATGAAGATGTTAACTAACCTTACTGTGGTAATCATTTCACAATATAGACACGTATCAAATCGTCACATGGTACACCTTAAACTTACACAATGTTACATGCCAATTATATCTCAGTAAAGCTGGAAAAAAAAGAATTTCCAATCTTAAATGCATGTATGCACTTTAAGCTATATATGCAGAGCTATGTTGACCAATCAGAACTTCTGAATGACTCCTGAAATCTATGAACTTATCTTGTAATAAAAAGAAATTAGATTGAGAAATAGCTATAAGCAGGGTTGAAAAGATAGGTGCCAATGGAAGTAGACAGTGTTCAGATAAGAAAGACGTTACTTTATCTGGGCAAAGGGAAAAAGTAGGGAGGATTTGTGAACATCTTAGAAATGTTGGTAGGATCCCGAGTTTAAGATCGCAGGGGGCTAAGAATCTGGGGCTAAGGAGTCTGGCTTTCTTACTTATTCCAGGTTAGGACCCTGGAATACTGTGACTCTGAATTGCCCAGGTGCAAAGCAGTTTAGCTGTAAATCAGTGTAACTTTCAATTTGAGGATAATAGTGGAAACTGTCTATTTCTGTATTTCTACCTTGTTGGATATGCTAAGGCTCCCCAACTGGGTAGGGACCACATGCGTCTCTGTCTGAGCCTCCCGGGAGGATCAGTCACAGGTTCTTTGAGGGGCATCCCATGACTCTTCAACAGGAGCCTGAGACCAACACATGCAAAGCCTTTTCAGTCATGACACACAAAATTCACAATCCTAATTTAGTGAAAATCTACCGAGCTATCCCCACGTGTTTTTAGAGGTTAGCTAACAGATAGAACTTTCCTTTTATTTCCATATGCATAGCAGATAGCAAAATGGTTAAGAAAAGAAAAATAGGCTGCATTTAAACTAGCGATGGGATGAAGATCTGTTCCAGAACTGACTCAGGAGAGATTCATTCTTTCCTCGCCTGAATGCAATGGGACACATGGCTTGCTTGTTTCTGGTCTTTCATTTTGTGGACTGTTTATATGGGGCCAACCAATGAGCAACCTTGAGGCATTTTGTCTGGGATCTTTCTTTCAGGGGTGTATTTGTTTGAAAAAGACCGTTCAGTTGTTTCGGTAGTCTCAATTCAGGCAATACCAGTTTTTTGGAACACAGTATTAGTTTAAAAGATGGTTTAAAAATACAGTCACCATCTTTGTTAAGTATTTTGCCTAAGATTAGGTTTACCAGTTTAACAAATTTCTTTTCCCTTAATTGTCCTAAGTAGGAATGAATGGTAGAGTAGAAGGGGGATCTGCTTCCTGTAGAAAATAAGCTGATGGCGGCAGCAGTTCACCAACCAAAGAGCAGAGAGGGCAGAAATCCCAATGGGAACCGGAGAGCGGGTGGGTCTGAGGTCTTCACTGTGGGACACAGGGTTATGGTCAGTGACTAAAATAACACTAAAGTTACTCAGAAACATTTCCATTTTGATCAAAATTGTCTTTTTCCTAAAGGAAGAAAATGAGCCCAATAATTCAAGATGATTTTCTATCATATAAATTTCAGGTGTACTTCATTACATTTCCATTTCTGTGTAGACTACATCGTGTTCACCACCCAAACACTAATTACCATCCATCACTGTTTACACGTGCCCTGTCACCCCTTTCACCCTCCTCCCTCCCCCTTCCCCTCTGGTAACCACCAATCTCATCCCTGTCTCTATGTGTTTGTCATCGTTGTTGTTTTCATCTTCCACATATGAGTAAATCATATGGTATTTGACTTTCTCCATCTGACTTATTTCACTTAGCATAATACCCTCAAGGTCCATCCACGTTGTCACAAATGGCAAGATTTCATCTTTTTTATGGCTGAGTAGTATTCCATTGTGTATATATACCACATCTTCTTTACCCATTCGTCCCTTGATGGACACCTAGGTTATTTCCAAGTCTTGGCTATTGTGAATAATGCTGCAGCGAACATAGGGGTACAAATACCATTTTGACTTAGTGTTTTCATGTTCTTTGGACAAATACCCAGAAGTGGAATAGCTGGATCATATGGAAGTTCTATAATTAATTTTTTGAGGCATCTCCATACTATTTTCCATAGTGGTTGCACCAATTTACATTCCCACCAGCAGTGTATGAGGGTTCTCTTTTCACCACATCCTCTCAAACACTTGCTATTTCTTGTCTTGTTACTTATAGCCATTCTGACCGGTGTGAGGTGATATCTCATTGTAGTTTTGATTTGCATTTCCCTAATAACTAGTGATGTAGAACATCTCTTCATGTGCCTGTTGGCCATGTGTAAACCTTCTTTGGGAAAAAATGTCTGTTCAGATCTTTGCCCGTCTTTTAACTGGGTTATTTGTTTTTTTGTTGTCAAGTTGTATGAGTTCTTTATATATTTTGGATTTTAACCCTTTATTGGATATATAATTTACAAATGTCTTCTCCTAATCGTTAGGTGATTTTTTATTAAAGAAATGCTTAATACAAGAAGTTGATTATACTGAAAGAGTATTGCAGTTATTTGAAAATTTTGCTCACCAGAAACACCTTATTCATAGAAAATGCCAGATCAGTGGGCCATGGCTATCCTTGGGTGAGAGTTTTCAAAAGTGGGAGGCAGGGTGAACATGTTCTATTCTGAGCAAATCTTTCCATGCCTCTACAAAAGAAATTATTTCTTTCAAATGTACTCAGTGATTTATCATGTAGATTTTCACAAAGAAACACAAAAATCTTTGAAAACTGGAAGATTTTGCATCTATTCACAGCCACATGTCCACATAACCCAAAATATCCACAGTATCAACTTGATTAAGAAGGCGGAGCAGAAGCAAAACAACTTTAAACAAAATCATTTGGCGCAGGAAGTCCCAGTTGGTTGGGCCTCTGCTTAGAACCTTTGACTGAGCCTCTGAGCTGAGAATCTGAGCTTTGAGGAACAACACAAGCCAAAGTTGGACACAGCAGATGTTCCCGTCTGCGCTCCATTCATGGGAAACTACTCGTGGTCTGACTGTCTCTCTTCGTGACTATGAGATCACTGAGGAACTAGCTTGAAAAAAATAGCAAAGGGAAATTTAGAAAAACTGTTTGTGCAGTAGTTATATTTTGCATTTTGGAAGAATTTTATATTATAACTAGAAATTTCACTATATTCATTGACAAGCCAAATGCTAGAATGCAAGCATAGCTTTTAACAGATATTTAAATCCTGGGAACTAAATTACCATTTTATTTTAATTTCTTCAGAGTTTTTTGGAATCTATTAATACTTCATATATAGAGAAAAGAGAATTTGAGTTTTTTAAAGCCATGCTTGGAATATGACAAATGGAGTATGTAAAGAAGACAGAGGAGAGAGGAGACTTCAGGTGCACTGTCACACAAAAACGGTAGCTGTGCGAGGAGATGCTACGTTAATCAGCTAGATGGTAGTAGTCATTTCACTAAGCTTATCAAATCATCATGTTGCACACCCTAAATATACACAAGTTTTATAGCAAATATATATAAATAAATGAAAAAAAGTAAAAAACAAAAAGAAGACAGAGAAGCCCTGCGATTCATGTCGGTCTACCCTAAATGATGCATTTATCTTCGGAGTCAGATTTATTTTCTAAATAAGAAAATTTTCATTCGATAAACATACACATCAGAATAAAAGCATCTATTTCTTGCAGAGATTCAGTATACCAATTTTTAAATGTTGTGTCCACTGATCATTAGTATAGCATCATACTAATATAAAATTAATTATAATATTATTAATATTAGTCAGGATTCTTCAAGAAACAGAACAAAGAGGAGATATACATACATTAAGGAATTGGCTGATTTGGCTTACGTGATATGGAGTCTGAGAACTGCCAAAATCTGCAGTCTGAAGGCCTGAGAACCGGGAGAGCTGATGGTGTAAGTTCCAGTCCAAGTCCGACGGCGGGAGAAGACCCGTGTCCCAGCTCCGAGACCAGCAGGCACCAGGCAGAGAGAGCCAATCCTCCCTCACTCCTCCTTTTTGTTCTGTCTCCCCCAGGAGACTGAATACAGCCCACCACAGGGGAGGACAATCTGCTCTACTCAGTCTATGGATGTGAATGTTAATCTCGTCAAGAAACGCCCACACAGGAACACACAGAATAGAGTTTGACCAGTATCTTGACACCCCAGGGCCTAGTCAAGTTGATACATGAAATTAACCATCACACTTGACATATAAGTTAGTACTTTAAACCCAAATTGGTAATGAGTTATTTCTTAAAATTCACCAATGACTGCTTCACTCTCCTCTGTCACCCACGCCTTTTATCCACTGCCTGGCTCATCCTTCTCTAGCAACACAGGTGCCCTGGCAGGAGGTGGTAGCAGGTTTCCACGGATTCCCAGAGTCCAGAGGCATGACTGGGTCAGACCCTGGAGACTGCTCACAGTGAGCACACTTCCAGGAGGAGAGAGGGAGTGGGCTGGAAACAGAGGGGCAGGGGGTCAGCCTACCGATGACTCATCTGGGCTCCCCTGGAGCTGGTCAGCTTTTCCCAGTCTCAGCTTCCTGGTCTTATGTTGGGGGTAGTAGATAAGATGATCCCTAATTTTCCTTAAGACTTTGCTATTTTTGTTTCCTGACTTTCTGATTACAATCCTGGAACCGAAGTCTTCATTTACCAACATGGAGAGTCTTTTCCTCCCAGAGTGGACTTGATCAACAAGGCTGTTCTTCTTTATGTTGGAGAATCAGGACTGTCAATCACCAGAGATGAGGAAATATGCCCTACACTACTTCAAGGGGTTGTGAGTGCCTTGAAGGCCACAGATAGAGTCCACTCATCTTTGCTTGCCCAGCACAGAGTCCTGGCACACAACACATACTTATCACATTTGTATTGAATTAATATGCCCTCTTTTATCTTTGAAATATTTTATAAATTTAACTATTTTCTAAATAAATATCTAGTTTTTATTAAGTAAAAACTAAATGCCATTATTTTCTTAAAAGGTGAATATTTTTGTGCTTCTTTGTATCTACAAGAGAGTCATGAAGTGCATTTGAAAGGGATAATCTGGCTCGTAGACACAGAAGAGGAATCACTCAGAAGAGAATGAGTCCACCAGCCTCCACTCTATTTCTTATTATTAGACTCAGAAATCAGATCCCTGTATTTAAAAATGCTTCTATATGTTTGTCAACATTAAGATTCACAAATGTTTAGTGGGAAACCTAAAACATTGTAAATATACCTAAAAATGGTTTAAGTCTTTAGGATAATGCAAATATTTAGAAAATTATAATGTACACAAATAAATTATTTGTTACAAAGCAAAAGTCAATGATGAATTAAATCATTTAAAATATATTTTCACAAATTGGGAAGTGGATCGACTAATACTAGCAAGTACTTTAAAATGTAAATATTGAAATGCTGGCTCTAGAGGAAAAGAAAAAAAATTGGCAGATATGTTGGTGGTGTTTGGTCCAACATGTAAAGAGCTTGGCCATTACCATTCTCATCCTCACAATAAGAAAATAGCTAAATAAACTGAAAATCAATAACTCTTCTTAGATGGATCAGAGAATTGAGATCACAGGGCAAATAGCCACCCTGAAAGCTGGAGAGACAGACAGGAGGATACAGAGAATCACACCTTAAAGGAGCGAAAGCCATGGAGGCAGCAGCTGGCAGGAACACTTGAAGGTAATTGAGTAATTGCTGGAGCCAGCATGGACAAGCTTGAGACATAAAAAATCCTTTGGACCCAGCCATTGGAAGGGTCCCAACTTTTGTGACTTTTACCTCTAGAAGCTCTACTGGGTTCTTAGAGTGAAGATCAGAGAAAATTCCCCTCATCCTTTTGTCAGTGGGAGGGAAAGAGGAGCCGTTTTGAAAGATGTCCAGTCACTCTGTCCTTCTTACAAGGCCTGCCTGCAAGGGAAGTTATTGTACCAGAGCCTGACCATTTGGGATTTTATCGAGCCAGACCTACTAGGGGAAGGAAAATACCCGACTCCAGTTGACCCTGGCCTTCCTGTGTCGTTTTGAGAGGAGGGAGCAAGAAGTACTTGTGAAGGTCAAACCCAGGTAGAGTCTCACTAAAAGGGTGAGATCAAATCACAGGAAATAGAATGTTTCTCCTCCCCCATACCTCACCACCACATCACCAGGGCCTGTACAGTAACAGGGATGACAATGGAAAGAACTGCACGTCTCAGACACTATTCAAGAAGTCTCTAGGGAAGCACAAGGACAAAAGGAGAGATGAATGCAAGGATACCAGAGGAAACTGCAGCCTCTGACACCATCTATAGCAAACAGAGAACACAGCCTGACTCCCAGCCAGATAAGCATAAGACCTCACACTGAAGGACTGTTCATCTCAGTTACTTTAGTCCGGTGCACCACGTCTAGCTTTCAGTAATAAATTACAAGGTGTTCTACAGGCAAAAAATAGTCTGAAAAGACAAAGCCAGCATTAGAACAACACTCAGATATGACACAGATTTCAGAATTATCAGATCATGAATTTAAAACAATTATGATTAATATTCCAAGGATGTTAATGGAAAAAGTGGGCAACGTGTAAAAAAAAGGCTGGGAATCCAAGCAGAGAAATGAAACTCTAAGAAAAACTCAAAAAGAAATGCTAGAAATCAAAAACACTAACAGAAATGAAGAATGGCTTTGATGGGCTCATCAGTAGACTGGACATGGCCAGTGAAAGGACCGGTGAGCTGAAGATATGTCAATAGGAACTTCTTGAACTAAAATGAAAAAAAAAGAACAGAATTCCAAGAACTGTCAGACAATTACAAAAAGTACGACATGCACATAACAGGAATACTATAAGGAGAAGAAAGAGAGAAAAGGACAGAAAAAATATTTGAAGTAATAATGTCTGGCTGAGAATTTTCCAAAATTAATGACGGACACCAAGCCTCAAATTAGGAAGCTCACAGATTTAGGAACCAAACAGGATAAATACCAAAAATTTGTGCATAACATATCACATTCAAACTTCAGAAAACCAAAGGCAAAGAGAAAACTTTGAAAGCAGCCAGAGGGAAAAAAATCCACCTCACTTAGAGGGGAACAAAGATAAGAATCACATCAGACCTTCACAAAACACACAAGCAAGAAGAGAATGGAAGAATATATGTAAGTTGTTAAAAGAAAACACTGCCAGCCTAGAATTTTGTACCCACCAGAATTATACTTCAAAGTGAAGGAGAAATAAAGACTTTCTCAGATAAACAAAAATCCATTTGTGGCCAGCATATTTGCCCTGTAAGAAATGTTAGAAGAAGTTCCTCAGAGAGAAGGAAGATTACAGAGGCCTGAAACTCAGATCTACATAAAAAGAGGAGGACTGTTAGAGAAGGAATGAATGAAGGAAAGTTTTAGGGTGGTGAAAACATTCTGCATGACACTGTAAGGACGGATACATGACCTTGTGTATTTGTCAAGACTCACAAAACTGCTGACCACAAAGAGTGAACTCTAATGTAAACTATGGACTTCAGTCAATACAATGTGTCGATCATGATTCACCAGCTGTTGATAATAGGGGAACTGTGGGGGCGGGTGAGAGGAGATATATGGGAGCTCTCGTTACTTTCTGCTCATTTTTTCTGTAAACATAAAAGTATGCTAAAAAATAAAGTCTCAAAAAATACCTAAACGGCAACAAATAAGGGGCATCTCAACTGTCTCCCAAACTAATTTATATCAGATTTATCCCCCAACCAGTTACCATCCCAGACATTCCTACTAGGACTGCATCTTCAAGAGAAATATTCTGGCATTATTCCGCCTGTGAATGCTCATCATACGTGTGCGTTTCCATGTCCGTGTCTGCACGCAGACATGCACGTGTGCGTTCGATGCAGGCTCAGGGTCTTGGGGAAAAACGAGCTGTGCAAGATTTCATAGTGATCTTCCTGGGGGGTAAAGAAAGACAGAGAGGGCTGATGTTGTTATGACAATGTGAAAACCTTCATCTATCCCTGTGGAACTGCATTCGCATGTCTCTGCCGTGAGGGAACTAGCCAAGGGGGTCTGGTTCAACATTTGGTGATTATTAGACTTTAGAAATGAAATTATAAATTTGGCCTCATCACGTGCAGAGATGACAGACGGGGCGCAGAGGCATACTTCCCTGCTATTCGCATGGTGCCGCTACTACTATTTTTAATGTTATAAACTCCGTAAACTGCTTTTAAGAGCATAAAGCACGAATACACTCACACAAGGATCCAAGTGCTTCATCTTCGACTTGGAGTCAAGGGCAATTAGGATAAATAGTCTCTGTTGATGGGAATAAAAGCAATCTGAGTTGGGGGTCTTTTCAGACTACAAGGTGAACCCCAAAGTGAAGAAAAGAACTTGAAGCACAATGGCTCTTCTGCAACACTCGCTGTTCTTGCAAACAACTTATGGGCATTTTGAGAGCCTGCCCATAAGTACCTTGCCCCATAGCAGAAAAATTAGCATGGGGGCTCCTAGTCCAGAGAAACATCAAGGACTCACTCATCAGAGTTGAGCTTTTCAGATTAAGATGGAAGAAAAGCAACAGTAGCCTCTGACATCAGACCTACCCTCCTTTGTTGCCACAGCATCTATTACAGGGCCATGTGGACCAGGGGCACAAGGTTACAGGACCACATGGACCACAAGACCACATGGACCACAGAACCACAGGACCTCATGGACTATAGGACCACAAGACCACATGGACCACATGGACCACAGAACCACATGTACCACATGGACCACAGAACCACAGGACCTCATGGACTATAGGACCACAAGACCACATGGACCACATGGACCACGGAACCACATGTACCACATGGATTACATGGACCACAGGACCACATGGACTGTAGGACCACATGGACCACAGAACCACAAGACCACATGGACCACAGAACCACAAGACCACATGGACCACAGAACCACATGGATCACACGAACCACAGGACCACATGGACTCCAGGACCACAGGATCACAGGACCACAGGACCTCATGGACTGTGGGACCACATGGACCACAGGACCAAGAATGAGGCAGAAAGATACAGTTATTCTGATTTTTTCTTTCTTTTTTTTTCTTTCACTCTTTTGAGTATAACTTTCTAATATTTTTCTAATAATTAGAGTTTCCCACAATGAAATAGACTACCTAGCTCTACTGTCCCCTTATCTCTGGGCTGCATAGGACTCTCCTGGTTAAATGCAGATGATCACATTTCTGGTTCAGTGGAACTGCGATGGAGACACAGAATGCGCTTTTGACAAGATCCTAGGCGATCCTCAAGCAGGCAGGTCAAGGGTCCTATTTTGAGAAACCCCACACTGGAAGTGTTCAGACACTTCACTGAAGTACCCAGTCCTGGTGTAGGAAGATCATCCTTACTGTCCCTTCTATTTGTGAGATTCCAGGGCTCAGTGATCAAAACTCTTCTTTGGAAAGATGAATCTGCTGTATATGTGCCAAAGAGATAGGAGTCAGGACTCACAAGAGCACGACGACCATTTGGAAAGTTTTGAACTCTTCCACGTGAGAAGTAGCATGTCCCTGCACTGGGTCAATGGGAATAAAAAGGAGGCCTCTGCTCCATCCCCTCTGCTTCTCTGCTAGTCAAACCAAATGCCTAAGTTACTTGACACTCGCCTTAGGTCTTTCCCAGACTTCCCACAATTACTAGATTGTCATTTGGTGTTCTTTGCTGCAATGACCCAGCAAAAGTATAAGATAAAAAATTTAAATCAAATTAACAAAATAAATACTTAGGCAATTATCTTTTCCCTAGAAATCGATTGTGGCCTAATGATAAAATAATGGAACCGAGGATTGCAAGACTTAGATTAAAATGCAGTAATGTAGCGAAATGAACAATTAATTCCTGAATGCTCAGATGACCAACAGCATATGAATCATAATCTTCTTCAGATGGAACACCCACTAAAAATTATAAAACATATTAAGGAAGGCAGAGTAGAACTTCCTGCTATCTGGGAAAAGAACTGAGGAGATGTTTGAGGGTCACGGGGCTGGCTCAGGACAAGGAAGCGTCACTGTCAGGGCCATGCCACACCCCCCAAAACACAATGTTTCCTTTGGAGGCAGGCATTCATTCCTTGTTGCTATTTTCTGTGAAAGTAGCAGAGCCAAACTGGAAGTGGCTTTTCCTCACCACCACCTCTGCCCCCTGCAAAGACAGGTCTGTTATGACACGTGAAGATGGTAACTTTCATAACATCAAATAGTCAATTATTTTTTGACGTGTCTAGATATGTGTCGCTGTTGCCTCGGTCTCCCAGGAAAGTCCACGCGGTGGGCTTACTCTGAACTTAGACTACGGACATCATCACTCTGCAGCCGAGCTTCCAGTTCACATGCCCCAGGCAGCCTGTCTGTTCTGACATTTGTCACCAGGTTCTCCAGCAAAGACGGTGCTTCTAGGGTTCCATTTTGAAACACCATGCGGTTCTGCGCTGGCCCCAGGGGAATTCCTGCTGGGCAGCTCCTTTAATCTGGCAGAGTTAGTCTTGTCATGTGGACACTGGCCACAGGCCATCTCAACTATTCCAAAGGGACTGAAAATTGGAGGGTTCTTGAGAGAGTCAAGACCCTCAGACCACACCCTGACTCTAACCGCACTGCAGTCTTTCCCATTTCCCTACAAATACAGCGTGTGGAATGTGGAGGGTTTGCCATTCCTTAGAGCAAAACTGAGTTTCCACAGCTGATTTATAATTGCCATTTTTTTAAGAACTATCACATTAAGCTTTTGAGAATTGACATAAAGATGAGACTAACATTCAACAAAACATGCAAAAACAGAGAAAGAAATGTGCATATAAAAATGATGGCAAAACAAGCCAGGGGAAGGTGGGGTCTGCCCAGCCAAAATGAGGTAACGGTTAAGGAAAATCATTTTGACCTTTTGGCCATTAAAATAAAACAAAACAAAACTTCTCCCTAACACTTTTCTTCCACTCACACCGATGACCTGACCTCCTCATGTAATTTCAGCTGAGTGGTTAAGGCAACACTCATTCTGCAAATGTTTGTTGAGGATTTGTCGTGTGTCAGGCATTGGCCTAGATTCTGGAGAGGAAAGAACGACCATTAACCTCAGATTCTTACATTCACTTGAGGAGCCTGACAGGCCAAAGTGGACGGTTTCTGGAGATGATGCCGTGAAAACGATGCTTCACGTGACTTCTTGTAACAGCAGGGTGTGGGACGTCTACTTCCAGATTTTCCTAATTTATTTATCTTTGCAAGTATACACTGTGCTTTTCATCCTATGTGATAAGGAATTCAAAGATTTAATTTCAAAAGTTGTTTCAGAGTTATTGACTCTGACTCAATCCAATATTCTTAAATGTTCCATTAATTTCAGTTTCTATGTGTTTTCTTGTACAGAAATTGTGGGAAAACACAACTATCTTTAGAATGCTGCATAAAACAACATCAAATTATGACAATGGCCTCTACTACTGATATCTCTTGAGATGATTCCATATGAAATGTGTATAAATAAAATTATTGTTGAGTTTTAAAAGTGTCTCATATCAGATGATCTTTTTTCTCAAATTGACTACACAAAAGTCTGCACAGCGCAGGGATGGCTGGGAGGAAATTGCATATCCATGCTTTTGCTTCATTACCTATGTGTTTAGCGGACACTCCCCTTGCAAAACCCCACTAAGCACTATAGGGATTCAAATAGAAGGGGTAGGACCGGTTCCCGGGGTCTCACTGCCACCCACAGGAGAGCAGGCTGATCCAACTGTGACCACAGTGTGATACAGAATCTCGTCTCTTAGTAAGGTGCAAAGTGTCGCGACACTGCAATGTAGGGAGACAGAATTTTCAGTTGGTGATGCTCTAGGCCACTTCATGGAAAATGCAGCATTTTTAATTGATAATAAATGGAAAAATTTAGAGGTGAAAAAAGTAGTGACATTAGAATTCCAGGTTAACATGAATAGGATAATTATGACAAAGTTGTAATTTATTGTAATGATAGTCTATGTGTTATCATACTGGATCTTTATAAGAACGATATGAGATAGAAGTTTTTGCAAATATTTAATAAAGAAATTGGCTTAGGATGTTGAGAGTCTCCTAGGGTCACTTAGTAATTATATAGAGTTACCCAAACCTAGACCTTTGGGCCCTAAAGGCAAGGGTTTTCTACACAGGACAGGCTCCTTTGGAACAAAAGATCAAACATAGCATTTGTCAGAAAAGAAACACAGTACAGTCGTGTGTCTCTGAACAACAGGGACGCGTTCTGAGAAACACGTTGTCAGGTGATTTCACCGTTGTGTGAACGTCACAGAGTGTTCAAACAAACATGGACAGTACAGCCTACTACACACCTCGGCTGCATGGTGCTAATCTAATGGGACCACTGCTGTGTGCCATCTGTCGTTGATCGAATGCAGCGCATAACTGCGCTTCCTGAGACGCATAAGAGATATCTGAACATAGAAGAGGCTAAAGAGGGAGATACTAAAAGTTCTGAGAGAAAATGTAACTGAAGTGTTGCAGCCACCAGGAAGAGGTGTGTTAATTACGATAACCACCAGGTTCACAAAGAGCCAGTGGCTGAGGCAGGAGCACCACGAGGACAGGTCCTGTCTGGTTTGGGCTCCAGTCTTATGTCCAATACCTAGCTCAGTGGCAAGCAAACAGTGATGATAAAAAGACATTGAATAATTTAATGAATGCATAAATTAATTTACTTGACTAGTTAATAACTGCAAACTGTCACAGACATAGGGCATTGGCATTTCAGCAAAACACTTATATGACAGTTGTGTCTCATCGCATTTAACAAAATACCTAGAAAATTCAACTAACTATGAAAATATAAGAATGAAAGAAAGAGAGAGAAGAGGAGGGGAGGAAGGAGCAGGGGCAGGGAGAGGAGGAGGAGGAGGTGGGGGAAGGTAGGGCCATTTGAGGGCAATAATGCCAGGCTGTTCTCTCTTCCATTCCAATCAATCAATTCATTTTCTGGAGTGAGTGTAAGATGGTAGAAAAAATTTGTAACATACATAAAAGAAAAGGAAAGTCTAAGGCATATGAGACAAATTATAGAGAATTACAAACATTTTAATCAGTAAGAACTGGCCAAGATGGTTGATGGTTCGGGCCAGCTTGTGAGTCGCATGATTTGCGGCAGCACAGAGGGCGTGGCGTTAACCAGGGTTGTGTGCAGGAGCACGCAGAGTGGCAGCATGTGGGAAGCTGTATCACAGAATCATCCAAACCCTCAAGATTTTGTTGTTCGGTGGTGTTTGGTATATACTTCTTCAGGCTGTCAGATTTCTTTCACATTTTATTTTTCGTTTAGTTGTTAGTTTATTGTAATTAATGATTGATCCCTGAGCTTTATGACAGCCACCATCCCTAATTCATGAATCCCACTCTCCCTTTTTAAGGGAGCAAAAGAGGCACCATCGAGCACAGTTGTGTCCACACGGCCCCTGAGGTGACCGTGACACATGCATCGACCGTTGAATTAAAAGTTTCTGGAAGCTGCTGGTCCTAGAGTAGTGTTTATTAGCACGTTAGCTGTGGTGCAGACAAGCAAAGGGATGCGTCGTCCCCGAGTCGTCGACTAAAGAAGACCAGCTTGAGGTTGCATGCTCCGTATGTGGGCTGCAATACGCTGTAACGGAGCAAAGATTTCTTGATCATGTGTTTGGCAGGGAGCAGTTTTCCCCTTTCCTGAAAAAGGGCAAACTGCTGGCAGATAAGGCCTAGCAAGTGGTGACAGCTTTCCACTCCATGAATCGTAAGCACATCCAGACCAGCAATGGAGTCGCCTCTGTCATCGTATGTACATAATTCAGAGACGCAATCTGAAATCTCCCCAATGTGCACACGATTTTTGGAAGCAAAACATATGATTCCAGTGTCCTCGGTTCTTGTCAAAATTGCCATTTAACCGAGTCGCTTTGAATGACTTACGCCTTCTCTTTTGTTTTCTGAATGATAACTAGTGTCTGGGAGCATGGAGATGAGTTTTTTGCCAAGTTTCCATACTATGCCACCATCCTAAGCATCTCTGGTGGCTGCTGCTCCTAATTTTTCTCATTTTGCCATTCTGTTCTGTTACGTCACAAATTTGTCCTCACAAGATCTATTCCAGAAAAACATGTGGTTCTGCAAGTAACAGAGTGAAGGCATTTTTAGAAATAAATAAATAAATAAAACAACCCCCATCAGGAAGGTCTCCCACTACTGGTTCAATCACTAAAGACGCACTCATAACAAAAACGAAACATGTTTCTTAGCGTATTTTTGCCTTTCTCGAATTGGACATTGCTTTAGGCATCCAAACAACTTGTTTCAACTTTTGTCGTTTTTTCCCAAGTTGTTTATTGTTGAGAGTACAGTAAACTGAATACTTTGAAAGAAGAAAAAAATTAAGCCTGACCAATGGAAATTATTTGAAAACTAATTGGCTGTTTAGACTATTTTAGCTACTGACACATTGATTTCTTTACAGCATTTTGAATAAATGTCCAAAGTAAAAAAAGAGAATAATAAACTGTGTGTTTTTGCAAGTGAGAACCTGGGTAATACACGGGTGAGCATTTTGCATGTGCCTGAATAACCATATTGATCATCAAGATTGCCCCAAACCTGCTCGACTTTGATTCCACATAAATCTCAGAGCAATGAATCAGAACAATGGGAGAAACCACAAGACGTCGTCTACACCATTTTCCCATTTCTCTGAGGGACCATGCTCCACTACCCCATAAACGTGATGGATCAGCATGCATACGTACACACACACAATGTACACACGCACAGATACATACACACCCATGTAAACTCTTTTATGCTTCTCAGCACTATCAAAAATATGTGGTGTGGACCCAAGAGATGTTTAAGGCAGGCAGACTTTGGACTGCAGACCCCAGGAGCTCTGGGGACGTGCGTGCATTTTGAGATCTCACCTGGACGACAGATGCGGAGTTGCGGCTAATCTGTGGGTCTTATTCCAAGTGCTGCAGAGGGAATTAGTGTGCTGGGCACTGTGGATTCAGCTCCCAGCAATGACCCACCCACTCAGACCATCTACAGCTCTTTCCAAAACTCTATGACTTTAGCAACTGGGAAGGGAGCTGGATATTGTAATGCTGCTAAAACAATAAATGTTCCTTCAGGAGATCTCTCTTCACCAGCCTCTGAGGGGAGCGGGGTGGGTGTCCAAACTACCCAAGAAGTTAGGAGCCCAGCAGTGAGGGAGGCGTGTCCAGCGGAGAGTGAAACACAGACACGAACATGATTAATCATCAAATCAGTTCCACCTACAAATAAGGCCTCAATTCTATCACAGGGAACACTGGGAAACTTTGGCAAGTGGACAACGCATTTGGATTATTTAAAAACATCTGAAGACCTGGACTCCCGGGTACCTCACCCATATTCAGCTTGAATTCCAGAATGTGGGTGTTTGTAATTGATGGCACGTGCTCCACATTTCATGCACCATTAATAAATCCGAATCGGTTCTAATTTCCTTGTCTTGGCTATTCAGGATCAGACTGCACAAGGGAAGAGCATCATTCGGGAAACAGGAGATTGAATTTTTCCAGCCCTTTGAGACTGAGGAAGCCTAAAGTCCAGAGGGAGCTTTGTCCACACCATCAGAGCAGAAGACCCCAGCTCTGGGGAAACGAGTATGGTCTTTTGCACTAGGACCGCGTTTCTGGTTTAAACAGGTGAGACAATTACGAGGAAATCATTGTTAATTGTGGTTGCAGTGGGTTTTTCCCATTTAAATTTCTACTCACTTGAAAATATGCTACAAAGTAGCACAGTAATCCGACTTTTCAGTACCAGTATGGCAGAATTGAGACTTCAAAAAAGATAAGTTTGTGACTTTCTTAGGGGAATTATAATTTTCTCTCTTATACTATGAATGCTTATTCATAGATCTTATTTCCACAGATTATAGTTTCTTGGGAGTTTGAACGTTGCTTTGACCAGCACCATATTTCCAGGATCAGGAATTACGATGAAAATGGAAGGACACATTCAACGAACATGGGGGCCAGATTGGCTGCACACACCAGGGCCGCGGGTCTTGCTAAGCAGGACATCTTCTGCTGTGTGCTCCAGAAGACTGCAAGTATTGGACTTAAGAAAAGGAGGATGTTTCAGCTTGGGTATTCCTGGGGGAGCAAGAATGGACCATACAAGACTGTGTCCCTGTCCTCCGAGCTGGGCAGTGCCTTTTGGGAGGCTGTGGACTCAAGTCACAGATGTAGTGCAGAAGTCCCCCATTTTCTGGTCAGTGGTCTCGGGCAAGTTACTTAATCTGTCTGTGCCCCCAAGTCTCCAACTATAAAGAAGAGGTGATAAAATAGCTCTTAGGGTTTAGGGGCTGTGGGGTGGGGGATAAGCAAGTCTTTGTGAGGATGAGATGGAAGGATGGGCATAAAGCCCTCAGCACAGCACATAAAATCAACCCCAAATGTTAACCATTTCAAACATAATTGTTATTGTGTCAGTCCCAAAACATTCCATACGTGGTTAGTTCAACAAGTTGACCTCATAGAGCCAAAGAATGACTCCAAGGATTGGCAGAGGCCGCAGTCTCGTGGGGAGGGATGGACAGAAAGCCAGGCTCCCAGGAGGAATACGTACCAGATGACAGACCCAGAGAGAGGTGCATGGAGGGAGACGCACGCCGGTGGCCCGAGTAGGTTTTATGGAGAATTTGGTATCTGGTCAGGGCCTTAAAAAACCAATTGCCTTACACAGATATAGAAGAGCCAGGTTAGGGCAATTTTGTCAGAGGGAACATCTTGGGGCAGAAAATTGTAGAGGAACAGAAAAGAATCTGAGTTTTTAATTGCTTCATTTGCAATATCTTCACCTATGGAATGCCCAAATGACAGCAGAGATATTTTGAATGCCTCGTGTGAGCCATGTGATTTTCCCATCGTCTTCAATTCTGACGACAACCAGATGTAGAGGATACTTGATTTTTCATTTCTCAAACGAGGTAAATTAGGTGCAAAGAGGATAAATGACTTCTCCACTGAAGGGCACGCTTGGACAGCCAACTGACTCCATGAGCTTTCCCCTCTATCTATGCAAATCCCTCTCAGCTTTCCATCTCGCTTCTTCTACTCCAGCCTGCTCTGGTTGGGGGCCCCCTCCTGAATCACCTCCACACTTGTTGATTGTGGATCACAAGTCACATCGCATCACTTCTTTCTTCAAGTATTAATTGTACACACCTAGGATTAAATGCTGACCCTGTGACACTTGCAAATTATTTAATATTTATGAGCCTCTGTTTTTTCAATGATGACACTAATATCTACCACAGAGGTTTTGTAATGAGTATATAGACACATGTGTGCATGCACATGTACACACACACACATGCAGAGCACACACATGCACATGTGTGCAAAGACATGCAGACTCACATGCATGCCCACTCATGTGTGCACGTGTACACATGCACACACATGCACGCACACCCTCATGCATGCCCACTCACATGCATGCTCACACGTACCCTTCAGTAAACATCTCTCCCCTACTCTTGAACACATAATAGGTAAAAATAACATGATTAGTTAATTAGCAGAAAACGAAGACCTAGCAGCCTCACCTACGGCTAACCACATGTTCATATTTGGAGGAGCTGCTGCTCGTCCTATAAGAGTTCTTCCCTACAACTTTGTCAACACACTAGGCTCTCAGGAGGAATTTGCTGAGGGAGTAGACCTTAGCCTGACACCCTTTCCCATGGTCACAACGGGGTGTTCAGGTCTTCCTTCTCAGGGGCATTATGCCAACAGAGCAGCAACAGGCCAAAATTGTTATCAAATGGCAGAACTGCTGGGTAAACAGACCTGGGAACTCTTTGCTATGGAGCAGTCGGCAAGCAATTTCGGGACCCAAGTCTTCAGAAGCAGGCCCTGTGGATCTGCGGGCCTGCCTCACGGAACTCCTTAAAGACAGATGCGCTGCTCTGGCTTCTTCGTAGGTGGCACCCAGCACCACACCAGGCAGGATGCGCTGACTCCCACGGCTGTGCTCTCTGCAAGCAGGTCTGTTGCTCTGTCAGGGGACCCAGGTCGCCACTGAGTCAGGGGTGGCATGCAGAGTTGTTGCCAAGCAAATGAGGGGCAACCTTTTCATTCCACAGAACAGCATCCCGCAGACCCACCGAGAGTCCGGGCATTTGGTGCCCAGATGTTTGGCTATTTTTCTATTTTCAGGGAAAAAAAAAACAAAACAGAAGAAAGCCTCCCTAAGGAATGTCCAGCCCTGTTAAAGAAAAAGATGAGTAGTTTTCTGAGCAAGTTCATCCTTAAAAAGCATTTTTAAAGCAGCCATATGCCTGTAGAACTTCTCCAGAGGCTGCAGCGGTCGACCAGACGGGGACGAACTGCATTTAGTAATCCCACCCATCAAGTCAAATTCTCCTCGAAACCGAAGCCCAAACGTCTGATCTTGTTGCTCAAAATTCATGAATAATATTGTGGCTTTGAGTTTGAAATTTTCCTGCCAAATCTTTGCTTATTTTGTGTCTTCAGCCAAAGTTACTGACAACTAATTTTTGGAACTGTTTCCCTATGACATGCAGCATAGGTGCAAGGAAAAACTT
The DNA here is from genome assembly GCA_031878705.1 of Tapirus indicus. Taxonomy (NCBI): domain Eukaryota; kingdom Metazoa; phylum Chordata; class Mammalia; order Perissodactyla; family Tapiridae; genus Tapirus; species Tapirus indicus. The sequence goes on along the minus strand of CM062923.1, from coordinate 409,432 downwards.
TTGCGATTCCACTGAGAAAACATGATGAATCTCTGATAGAGGAGGACAAGGACACCAATGAAAAGATGTAATTACTCTGTGAAAATACCAAACTTAATAAAGCAGAGTTGATGATTAAAAAAGAGACAAAACGGCAATAACACCAACTAAGCGGGCCCCTTTCATCAAACATCCGTTAAAACAGGCCACACCCAGATGCCCAGAGATGTTGAGGGTCCTTGTCATTAACACCTCTCAATAAAACCAGGCTCCCCCACCCCAAAGAAAAGAGGTTTGTCTGTGTTCTTCTCCCTGTGAAAAATCAAAAAGTCAACTCGTGGAATTGTTTAATCCTTGGCAATTACTAAAGTTTCGGTTTCAAAATCCTCTCATCCTACACGTCTCTGTCCCCTTTCCACATCTCACTCGGGCCATCTCTCCTACAGTCTCGCTCTCAATCCTGCAACACGGATTTATCTGGCATTTTCCATTAACTTGTTAACTCGAGAAATATTTATTGAGTAATATTCTGCACCGAGCACTAGTCTAAGAACCAGAAGCACCTAAGTGAAGTAGGGGAAAAACCTCTGCCCTCCATGAACTGGCAATCTAGTGAAGAAGACGAACAGAGAATATGATAAACAGTAAAAATGTGTGAATGTTAAATAGTGATAAGTGATCACATGAGTATAAATCAGGAAAGGGATGGAAAATGGGAGGGAGGGGTGGTTCGGGCAGTCTCGTCGGGCTGGAAGGATGGTGAGAATAGACAGATCAGGGATGGATCTGGGGAGGAGTGAGGGCAGGGTGGCTATTTGATGTCCAGTGTCAGTGCTGTCCTGTGGGACTTAGGTATGTGGGTTCAGTTACACCAGAGGTCGGGACTGGAGATCCAAGTATCCAGTTCTCAGCAGCAGGTGCTCCGTGCAGCCTGGGGGCTGGATGAGACACCAGGCAAGTGCATGGAGAGAAAAGTGGTCTGAAGACTAGCAGGGGGCATGCCGAGCCTAAGAGACGGGCAGGGCGGAGGTGTGAGGCTGGGGTGAAGCCGGAGCAGCAAGTGAGGAAGGGGCAATTCCAGGAGGCATGGTCCTAAAGGGCAAGTGACAATTGTTTCAAGGGGGACAGATTGGTACACTGGGTGTAATGCAGTCGACAAGGGTGTTAAAGTCAGGGTGAAACATTCCCCATTGGATTTGTCTTCGTGGGGTCCTTGGTGGAAGCAAGGAGAGCAGTTTTGGGGAGTTTTGGGGTGCAGCAAAGTGGAGAGGGTGAGAGCAAGGAGGAGGAGGGAACGAGAGGCAGGGAGAACACGCTGTTCTTTAGGACAGTTTTGCTGCAAAGAAGAGCAGAAAGACTGGGAGTGGTTGGAGGGGTGTGTGTAACCAAAAGTTTTATGTTTCTTTTAAAGACAAGAAAAATTATTTTAAGGTTGTTGACAGGAATTAGCCAATGAAGAGAAAAGCATAATGATTCAGGAAACAGAAGGGGTACTTGTTGGAGTGATGTCCTTGGGTAGATAAAAAGGGATGATTCACTGCACATGTGAAAAATTTGCCTTGGTATGGATGAAAATCCACCCACAGCCAGAAGCAAGGGTGGCGGGCAGGGCTATAGAGGGCACAGGTGACAGACGAGACAGTATAGAAGTTCTCTTGGGTGGCTTTTATTTCTTCAGTGAAGTGGAAGCAAGGTCATCAGCCAAGAGTGAAGATAGGAGAGAGTTGCTGGAGCTTTGAAGAAAGAAGAGAAGGTGTGCAATAGTCTTCTGGAGGGACGGAGAAAGCACCAATTGGGGGAAAATGTATGATTGCAAAGCAGCATTAACAGTCCTTCTGAGATGTTTAGCCAGGAATTGGAAGGCTGGTCAGCCTGTGTGGTTTCTCTCCATCCACATTCAGGAGCTTGAGAACAGATGTCAAGTGGAGAGAGCTAAATGTTAGCCCGGGGTAGGGTTAGCCAAGTAAATACCGTGACGTGAGAGGAGAGAGTGGGTTGAGGGTGCAAAGAAGGAAGACATGGCGAGGCAAGTTGTTTAAGCTGAGTGAGGAGGTGAGAGAGGCTGAGACAGCGCAGAGGGTAAGGTCAAAGAGTCAAGGGTCCCAGTTAGTGGAATGACTGTTGGAGTGAGGGTATTATTAGGAGTACTTCTTCATTTTATTTCTTTATTCTTTCATCTTCCAACCTGGAATGGGACAAAAGTTCACTGCATATCCTGTCACCTCTTTGAGTCTACTTCAGATCACTTTCTTGTGACCACTTTTCAAACTTGCATTTGTACTGGATGCTATAATGTTTCATTGTCACAACTTTTCATGGGTAACATTCTCATCCCTTGCTTTTTCTACATGAAAACTCTCATGGACTGCATATTTAACCAATTTTAACATTTGCTACATTTCATTTATCTAAAACATGATCATTGCTCTAGGGTTTCTTGAGGCCCAGAAGTGAAATATCAGCATTTTAAATTCCACTCATCATGATAAAAATTCCCCCACTCTGAGAGGGAGGCTGGAGAGTTGAGGGAAGAGAGGGAGATGAGGGGAGAAGAGAGTGGAAAGGAGGAGAGAGAACGCCAGGATGCTAATCCATCCAGCCGTTGCGTAAACAACGCTTTTCATTTATCCAGTTAATTGAAAACACAACTGCTCTTGGGGATCAATTATCATTACAAGTTACTTTACTTTAATATATATTTATTTTTAAAAAGCAACTTCTTGACTCAAGAAACACAAAATTTTACCAACTTAATGTTCCAGAGAAAATCTTATTACACTCACACTGGCTGATATTCAGGCAAAAAAGAAAAAAAAACTAACCTTAAGACAAGTCACCTAGGAAATTAAATTAAAGTCACCTGTAGATTAAAGACCTGCTACATGTCAAACACTTGCCAGGTAAAGGGGACATAAGCCAGATGCTATTTCTGCCCTCAAAGAGTACAATAAATTGCTAGTGCTGACATTTTATTAATTTCCAGTTATTGCAAATTTAGTCCAAAGAAAGAATGTGCTTGTCACTCAGGTAAACATTGGGTCTTAATTGCCAGATTCAAGTGGGATGCATCTCATTTCTAACTTGAGCTCATGGTAGACTTTTCCGCTGTTGTTCCCTCCTCTTTCTTGACTGTGCCTCTCCTGACGGAGATGTCATTGTCTCTGGGTTTTCATTCAACTTCTCTGGCGGTTCCTTCTCTAACCCTGTGTTGGCTTCTTCTCTCTTTGCCTACGCTTTCAACGCCATTCTTCCGAGAGGATCAATCTATTGTTCTCTGTGCTTCACCCTCTATAACTGCCCCTGGCTGACTCATCTTGTGATGAATAACTTTATTAAATTTCCAGCTCAGACCTCTCTCCCAAGTCCTGGTCCTGTACACCAAGCACCATACATTCATGTCATCGTCATTGTCATCATCCCCATTGTCAACACCATCACCATCAACATCACCACTAATATTTGTAAAGTAGTTTTAACTTTTTAAATTATGTTTATGACCATTACCTCATTTTATCCTCCTAAAAATTCTGTGAGACAAACGTTATTTCCATTTGACTCTTCCAACCAACAAATGTTTACTTTAAATGCTATTTGATAGGAATGGGAGAGATTAAAAGACACCATCTTGGGAGACAGGGGTGATTCAGTCAAGTTGGGAAGATAAACACATCAGCAGATACTTATAATAGATTGAAAAAAGTACAAAGAGATTTACAAAACATAATGTGAACACAGGGAAGGGGGTCTAACACAGCACAGTGGCAGGCTACAAAGCCCGCCCTCTGGAGCTAAGCACCAATAGGAGTAGGAGGCGCCCAGGTGTGTAGGATACGTAGGAGGGAATAAAAGGTGTCCCAGGCAGACAGTACAGTGCGATCAAAGGCACAGGGGCAAGAAAAATCTAAGAGTAAGGAGGCAATTATAAGTAGTCTGAAGTCCACCGGACATAAAGTTCACGGTGTGGAATGGACAGGTAAGCGTCAGGCACATTAGGAAGGTCCAGATGGCCATGCCAAAGCTGAGGGTGGTCTCAGGGGAAGGAGCACCCATCAAATGGTTTTCAGCAGAGACTTGATATGGCATTATCTGCCTTCCAGGCAAAGCATCCGGTTACTGAGCAGAGGGTGTGTTCTAGGCACATGTCCCAACGTGTGGAGTCCAGGTAGATGCCATTGGAATTAGTGGAGAGACGGTAGGAAATGACCTCTGTTACTGATATTGGAGAGAGTGAGGAAGGGGCATTACTGAGGTGTATTCCAGAAGTTAAAGAGCAGGGATCTGTTGGCTGCATCTCAGAAGATGTACTGAGAGCAGACAGAGGGTCAAGGATGAGTCCCGCATTCCCGCTTGAGTGAACAGGTGGTGGCCACACCACAGCTGCGATGGAGGAGCAGCCTGAGGAAAGCTGTAGCTTGCCTCCTGTTGGGTCTAGGGAGCCAGCCTTCCTGAGGGGGACTCACCTGAGCCCATGACATCACCAGGGCCCAAGAAGTGTTGGAACAAGGGGCGCTGGGGGGAAATTAAAATGTAAGTGCTGCTCGAGAAGCTCTGGTCAGTCACTGAGGCAGAAGCACTGGTCAGTCAAAGAGGAGGCAGTCAGAGATCAGGCGAGGGATGAGCTTCACGAGATAAAAACAGAAATGGACACAGGTATAAAGAGAGCAAAGAGTCACTCAGTGGAAGAAACGGTCTGAGCACCGGTGTAGGGGCAGGAAATCCAAGGCATGTTTGGGAGATAAGAAAATTCAGTTTGGTTGGAGTAAAGCTCTGTTAAAAAGTGATATAAGATAAAACCTAAAACATAAAGAATGAGTACAATGGAACCCGAATAGACTTTATGTTGTTAGAAGAGGAAATCAGCTTTTAAGAAAATGAGTTACTTGTTCAAATTAGCATTTAAGAAAAAAATTCATCTTGCACACATACAAAGTACATTTCAGTGGAAAGAGTAGAGGCCAGCACCCTATAAATAGGCTATGAAGGGGATGAGAGGGATGAATTTGCAAAACCAAGGAATTAACTCAGACCCCACAGCCCCACCCCCTCTTCCTAATATGATGTGAGTATGTGTGATTAGTTCTTATATCTACATCTGCAGAGCTTTAGCACAATTTTAGGCATTTAGCAGATGTTCATTCAACAAATTTTGATTGAACATCTGCTAAATGTCCAATACTGTTGAAGGAATGATTCAATAAATAAATGAATGCTAGTTCCTTCTGACTAGCTAATCTATTACATAACACTTAACAAATAAACAATAGCATCAGCTCAAGGAATAATGTGAACCCCAATGTCATCTATTGGAATGTTACTTGAATATTTAAAAGAACCTATTGTCTCTTTTCTAGCAAAATATGGAAAATCCCTAATAACTGTAAAGCCCATAGGTCATTCTTGAAAGGAGATTTCAACTTCGAGTCAGAGATCCTTACATTGATTTTCCTCATCAACACTAGTCTCAGGCCACTGGGAACAGGTGTATCCATCACTTCCCAAATGGACCCCACTTCACCTGATTCCCACCACTCTTCTGGCTCCTCAGAGCCCAGGTGAGCCACTGGGCTGTATGGGCGTCACCACTCAACCTCTTTCACACACACACGTACGCCATCTTTTCTTTGGCAGCTGGTAATAAAGTTGTAGAGGTTGGACATCCCGAATTTTTCTGTGAGAGACTCCAGGTCAGCCACCAGCTATGTTCTCCAGCACCACCTCCCCTGGTGTCTCCTAGGGACACCATGTGTGATGGGTCAGTGGGACTTTTTAATATTTAGCTTGTACTAACTCCTAGAGTTCCCCATGAATCCGTAGACATCGATGCCATTCATAGGAGAAAACACTTTTGAACACTTCATACCTGCCAAGCTCTGTTCTGTGTTACAGACGGGAATCGTAACCCAGGGATCGTCAAAATTCATCATTTTAGAGTCATTTAATCCTCACCATTACTGTCCCTGAGGGACAGGACTTTCCCCGTTTAATCGGGAAGGAAAGTGATGCAAAAACTGTGGAAGTAAATTGTGCCAGATTCACAGGTGGTAGGAGATGAAGCTGGAATTCAGGTACAGGCTGACTAACTCCAAAGCTCATCCTCCTTCCAGTATCCACGGTTTCTGCCCCTGAGGGGTTCTTTGTTTAAATAAGCATTACAGTAAGAATTAGGTAGCCGTGTGATAGCAGTATATGAAATATATGGGAATGCTGTGCCTCAAAAATAGGAGAGGTTTTGTGGTGCAAAGATATTTGAGGTGAATTTTGAAAGGATTGTTGGGAAACCAACAGTTGAGGGCTGTGATGGGAGCAGGGTGTACAAAGTGGAGAGGGCTTGGGACCAGAATGAAGAAAAAGTCTTAAAAACCTGATAAATATGTCATGTGTAGGAGAGACAGGCCTGTTTGGTGAGGCTGAGGCATACCTGGAAAGGTAACGAGAACAAACCATAGGACACCCTCAATCCACCAGACACACTCCTGGTGGCCCACCTCTCCGTCTGCTCTGCTTTTGTCCCTTTTCCTGCTATCTTCTCTCCCCCTGGAAACTGAGCTCCGTGAAGACAGTCATTTGTCTGTTTAGCACCTAGAATGGTGCCTGACCACAGAAGACACTCAGTAAGTGTTTGGTGAATAAATGATTTTAAACTATAGGAAAGGGGGAATCACAGAGACGTTTTCAGAGCAGAAACCAAATATGAAACTGTATGTTCTGCATTAGTGAAGAGGGTGGACTGAGTGCAGGGGCCAGAGGCAAGGAGGACGCCCAGAGAGCAGGGCCCGAGCGTCACACACTTGAGGAGCAGTTGCTCGCTTGGCTGGAATCTGGGTCCAGAATTGCATTCTGTCATTTGGGTTTATCCTCGGGCTGGCCAAGGGAGCACTCTGAGAAATTGCAGATGTGTTTGCTGAACCACTGTGATGAACTTTGAACTTTGATGGATGGTGGGACCGGCAACGTTCTCCTGTTTCTCCGTAAAGGCAGTTTCTGGTCAAGGATACAGTACTAGAAGGACTGCTTACAGGCATTGAGCGGGGACCGAGTGCAGGGCACGGAGACCCAGCCCGAGTTTCCTGAGAACGGTCAGGCTGTGTGGGGCTGCAGGAAGAACAGAACCAGAATGTAGAGTCTGTAAAACTGAGTTTCTCCTTCTCTCTCTACCTTAACCAGCTTTGCACTCTGAGAAAGTCACTTAGGTGATAACTAATATTAGTATCTGCTTTACAGGATGTTTTTGAATATCAAATGCACTAGAAGGTAAATAAATTTTGTGTAAATTTCCACTGTCATTATTGTCATACAGCAAGCTCAGAACAAATACATCTCCATATATAGTTACACAAATGGGCTGACTGGTCATCTAAGGCAGGGAAAAGGCTCAGACGTGGCATCTGCAGACAGGGAGGGAGATGCAGAGATATCTCCTCAAGGATCCTGACCATGTTTCCTCCAGAGTCAGAGCTCGGTTGTCAAAACGTGGACTCTGGAGCCAAACTCTCCGGGCTCAATATCTCGATGCCACGTGCTAGTCAGGGCACTTTGGCCGAGGCACTCGCCTCTTTGGGTTTCAGTTTCCTCAACTATAAAGTGGAGATGATAACGGTACCTACCTCACGGTTCTGTTTGTTCTAGCTTAGGGCACTCGCTGGCACATGTTAGGTGCCAGAGTAAACTAAAGCTGGGACAACTCCAAAACTGTGGTGGCTTAAAACCAAAGGTGTGTCTTTCTTGTCTCGTAACAGTTCAGGGCGGGCGTTCAGCAGAGAGACGTCACAAGATGATTCAGAAGCTTGTGCTTCCACCGCACCCTGAGACTCACAATCTTTTCTTAGATCATCTATAAATTTCCAGCAGAGGGAAAAGGACAGACCATGAGGAACTCATCTCCCCTTAACCATTTCGACCTGGAACTGACAGACATCATCCAGCTCATTTCACTGGTGACTCTCAGTTGCATGGCCCCACCGAGGTGCAAACGGGGGCCGGGAAGTGTTCTTGGCTGGGCAGCCCCTTCACAGACACACCGCCACACAAGGCCCACTTGCTGTCTCTGCCCCAGGCTGTATAAACAGCGGCTACAACTATTACCATTCTACAATTCTGAAAAAGATGAAGTGTGAGCCACTTTCAGTGTATTACAGAGAGCTCATCACTAACTGAGTTAAATATTCAAAGAATGCTGCTTTGAATTAATTGATGAAATTACAGACTAATAGTTTTCCAAAGGAAAAAAAAAAGTATTTGAAGTTTCATCACATACTTCACGTCCTATGTATGAAAAAGTCTCAATGTTTTCACTGGCTGAATGAATAAATTTAGAAGACGCCTCCAGAAGAGTAATGCCCCTTTGTCCTGGGGAATGTCTGTTTACGAGTGCCTTGAATGAGGAGAAGATGACATGCCAATCAAATATGAAAGTTACGGAAATTTAGGCAAAATAGAAAATAGTTTAAATGATGGAACTGAAACTGAAAGGGTCTCGACCAGCTGAAACAATGGAATATAACTACTAAGCGATATTTAATATGGTCAATAGAAGGCCCACCATCTGGTTTCTAAAAACTGCAGTTGAACAAGTGCACAAAAGGTTCGACTCAGCTTCACAAAAATAGTTATGATGAATATTTAAGAATTTCATTTAACAATAATTCCTTATAAGTTAATGCTACAATCAGGCTGTCAAAAAGGCAATGTCCTTTAGCACATCGATAGAAGTACAGAGTTCAGAGAAGTACGGTGCCTTCCTTGTATCAACCACTGTCCCAACACAGAATATTCTACTAGAAGGACTGCATAAAACTGTGCTGACAAGAGAGGAGGCTCTGAAACAAGAAGAGAGACAGGGAGACACGTCACGTGATGAAGTGAGAGGACTCCAGTGAGGAGAAGACACAATGGAACTTCTGTCAGTTTTCAGATTTTTGAAGGATGTAGTGTAAGACACTTAGACTTATTCTGCATTGATCTACTAAGAAATTTTAAGATGAATGGGTGAAGCTATTCAAAGCAAATCACAATAATGAATTTATCAGCAAATCCTGAAGTGAAAGAATCTTAATGTCACTACATGTTTGGAGACTGTCTTGAACTCGCTCTCTTCTACACTTGCTGGTCTTGATGTGGACCCTGATGGCATTCTACTGATGTCAGTCACATCACCATGATTCTAAGAGATCCTCAGTAGAGTTAAGATAATCATAGAGAAAAATACTATATCTAGACAAATAAGTTCACATGTGTTCAACTTTCAGTAAGTAGCTTCCCATTTTCTATGTTGTTATTTATCATTAGTTAATGTCCAGATATTAGGTTTTGTGGCCACAGGTATGTCAACAACTTCTGATCAGTTCCTTTTGGGGATATCATTACCATTATAGTATTAATATTATTATTGTTAATGTTATCATTAGAACTTTTTATACCCAGCCTTTTGTCTATAACATATTCTCAAAGTCATGAAAATCTTCTTCCTTAAAACCACCCAAGAACAGAAGCTTGTCGGCATCTTTAGGTCTCCCTGAGCTCAATACCTTATATTAACATTATAGAAAATTCATGTTTTAAACACATGATGAGCACCTGAAAGTGGAAAGTGCCTTGTTGAATTCCAAACATGAATCCACAGAATAAACACCACAAAGACCACGACTGTGCAGGCAGATCTGGGGCTGCGTCAGGGCTCATCACCAGGCATCAAGGACAGGCGTGCCCTCCCTTTCCTGCAGTCATACCTCCGTGCGTGCTTTCCCGCACGTGCTCCGCACGGTTCACGTCCTTACGTGGTTCCACACGTGGCTCTGTCTCACTTGCAAATTTCTCTTCTTACCCACAAAGGAAGGAAAGCGCAACACAGGACAGGGTGTTCCAGACCCCTTTCCCCACTCCGATGTGTTGAGGGCACGCCTGCCAGAGTCTGTGCAGGACTATTGAGTGTCTTTCCTGAAAGTCTGTGCACCTTCATGATCACAACGTGACACGACGATTTGTAAGAAAAAATCAAGTCAAACTTCCCACCAACACCGTACATGTGAAGAACGTGTCTAGGCTGTTGTGATTTAATTTCAGTCCAAGTGAGACAGACTCCTGAAAGAGTTCTACGGCTGGCAAAGGACAGGCCTCGACTCACATGAAGAACAGTTTGCCTGGCAGCCTGGTGTAGACCACTGCACCAGCTCCGTTACCTTATCCACGAAACAACATTCTCTCTTTCAAAGATCTGTAAAATGATTCCACGACATCTTCAGTATAGCAGTAGAAGGTATGAAACTGCTTTTTTGGTCTCATGAAACCCTGTAAATCTAAATGATTGACACACACCGTGTGCTGATTCACAAGCCAGGCTCCTGCTCTGCATGTTGAGTGCTGCCGACACTTGGTACCTGAGGTTTCCATGAGACTAAACCACCATAATAATTCCATCATAACAAAGGATGGCTCTCACCAATAAACTACAGTCAGGCACCACATAACGGCATTTCAGTCAACGATGGGCCACATATGCGGCAGGGGTCCCATAAGATTAGTGCCACAGAGCCTAGGCGTGTGTAAGTGCCTGTACCACCTAGGTTTGTGTAAGTGCACTCTACAATGTCCACAGGATGGTGAAATAGCCCCATGATACATTTCTCAGAACATATCTCCGTGGTTAGGCAGTGCATGACTGTATTCTGATATTGACGAAGTGTTTAGTTCTATCACCTGAAGATCGTGAGAACCTTGGGAGTCAAGGAATAACACTATATTATCCCCTAGTCAATTCAGATAAGAGTTTCCAGAGGGGAGAGCTAGTGGTGCAGTGGCCAAGACTAACTTCCAGGCCATTTCCCGTTATACCACTATGTATATATTTCCCCAGGTGTAAACTATGGTTGTTTATGACCCAATATCATAGTGCATGTATGTGTAGGGGAAGATAAATGGGTTAATCATGAGGATGGTCTTAAAACTGGACCTGATCAAATCAGTCCCATATCAAAATTGCCAAATCTGCTACACCTCGCTTTCAGTTAGTGTATATATAAACGATAAACTTTAGATTTTTCATAGTTTCTAAGAGTTCAGTTGTTATGTCACCTCTGTCAGGTTTGTATTTTTTCTTCTTTTGGTATTATTAATTCTCTTTGTTTATAATATTTTTAAGTCAAATGATATATGAAAAACAAACCCGTTTAAAGACATTTATCTCTCCAAACCATAGAACTTCAAAATTTTAAAACTAGAAATACCGGAGGGGCCGGCCCGGTGGTATAGCGGTTAGGTTCGCGCGTTCTGCTTCGGCTGCCCGGGGTTCACCAGTTCGGATCCTGGGCACAGACTGACGCGCCGCTCATCAAGCCATGCTGCGGCGGTGTCCCACATAGAGCAGCTAGAAGGATGCACAGCAGCAGTAGTAGCAGGGAAAGGAAAAGGAGCAAAACTTCGCATTTCCGAGGGAAAATCGTGATTGGTCTAGATCAACACCCGGCGCTGCACCATCACTTGGTAACCTTGTCTCTGCCCCACGTCGGCCCTTCTTACCCCACACAGGGCGTGGGGCTCTGACTTCTAGCAGCCAAATTCCTGTAACTTGTCCTGCCTCATGATTCATTAATGGTTAAAACATAATTTTTAATAATTGATGATTTGTGGAGCACAGAGGACTGGGGGGATGGGCAGGGAATATCCTATAAGAATGGGTACCTGTCATTATACCTGTGTCTAAACCCACAGAATGAACACCACCAAGAGTGAAGCCTAAGGTGAACTATGGACTTTGGGTGATGATGACGTGTGGATGTAGGTTCATGGATTGTAACAAACTGTGCGGGGCGTTGGGAAAGAGGGAGACTGTGCATGTGTGCGGGCAGGGGGACATGGGAAATCTCTGTGCCTTCCTCTTAATTTTGTCGTCAACCTAAAACTGCTCTAAAAAAATAAAGTCTTTAAAGTAAAAGTTGGTAGTTACTATTCCCTGAGAGTTTGATAAAAGCATGCCACTAACCACACTTCTGCTTTTTCTTTTCAGTAGATTTTTACCATTAACTGATTCTATTTCCTACTGGATATAAGTATATTCAGTTTTCTGTTTCTTATTGAATCAATTTTGGTAAGATATATTTTTTTAGAAAATTGTCTATTAGATCTACATATTAAATTATTAACAATGAATAATTTACTATTAAAAATTTAATATGAAAATGTAGATTCTCTGTTTTTTTCTTGATTAATGTTGCTAGAGATTTGTGTAAATCTTAAGTCTTTCTGAGAATAAATGTTATGCCATGCTGAAGAAAAAGTGATGCTCTGGTTTCAGAAAGGATGTATTCTGTACAGTCTTAGTGTCTACTGGCTGTGAGCACTGTGCTGGCTTGTCACAAATGCTGTGTCCTCCATTCTTCATCATATAATTTTCCTATACTAAATTTATAGGTAAAAAACTAAGAATCAGCAAAAAATTACTTATTATAGGGAACATAAATCAAGAAAAAACAGAGATAATCTACATTTTCATATTAAATTTTTAATAGTAAATTATTCATGAGCAATGAGCTTTCCCATTTCCAAATAAGTGCACTTCTCATTTATCTGAAAATATTATTGGCTAACTTTGTGTATATTTTAGATGAATTTTAGGATCAGCTTTTCAAGTTCCACCAGAAATCCTATTGGATCTTTGGTATTTTTAATTGAAGTAATTGGATATTTTAATTGAATTGATTTAATAGATTATAATTTGGGGATAACTGATAGCTTTAAAATGGTGAGCTCTTCCGCTCAGTAAGATTGTCTCTTTAATTAGGTTTGATTTTTATGTTCTTAGTCTTTATAGTTTTACTCAATTGTAAATCTTGCACAATTCCTGTGAACTTGGTTTCCAGATATTTTGGAGGGTATTGTAGAGAGGATTCTTTCTAGCCTTTATGGTTTCAAATTGAAAATTAATTGCCTGGTTAGTCTTTCACTTTATCAGTTTGCATGTGAGCATGGATGGAGCATGTTGCCTGATTTGGGGAACTCGAGTATTAATTTCTGTATTTCTTTTCATTTGGGCAAGTTTTCCCTGCAAACTAATCCTGTAAGCTCCTGCCTAGAAGCTGAGTTGGAGAAGGACTGGAGTTTCACTTTTCGGTGTATAAACTTCCACTTATTCTCCCCTTTCTTGGAACGCTCACCTTCAACTGTACTGGAGCCCCTACTTCAGAGGTCCCAACCTTGGCCATGAGTGAGAATCACCTGGGGAGTTTTAAAAAGTCTCAACTCTCAGGCCACACACCAGGCCCTCTAAGCAAGTCTCCGGGGTGGGGCCCAGGCGTGGGAGTTTGCAGGCTCCGGGGAGATGGGCGGTGCAGCCGCGGTGGGAAGCTCTTTCTGATCCTTGATGCACTGGGGTCCTCAGGCAGCAGCACTGGCAGCCCCCAGGAGCTCACTACAGCTGCATCGTCCGTCTCAGCCCAGACCCGTTAGGTGGGAATCTGCGTCTCCAGCGCAGTCTGAGCAGCACTTCTCTGGAGGCGGCATGTCCAGTCCTCCGTCCACAGGCCTCTGCTGAGGTGGGGTGGCGGTCAGGCTCCCGGGTGGAAGGAGGCTCTGGGCTCCTGACTTCTCGCGCGGCGGGGCTCACGCAGGAGTGTGCATCGGAAGCACGTGCAGAGCTCTGGGCTCTAGCGCCGGAGTTCCCGACTCGGGAGGGTTAGCCTGGGCCCGAGAACTCGCATTTCTCGGGGTGCCCGTGGTGCCCCACGCAGCTGGCTGGCGGCCACACTCGGGGGTGCACTGTTGACAGACCCCAACGACGCTCGTGTCTTCAGGCTCACTGCCCCCACGGTTCTCACGTCCTTGTGATTTATTTGGGGAAAAGCTTTGATGGCAGCTTCCCCACGGGGGCTCCCTCCTGCGTCCGCTGGGTCATCGCTCGCCCTCCTGATTTCCTGTGTCTGGCGGTTTGCACTTAAATCCCATCTCCTTTTCCATCCTGAGTTGTATTCCTTTATTTATCAGTCCTTTCCATCAGCTCTTCATTTCACTGATTTCTCTGTTTTTCTGTGTTCAGTTCCCTGATTTCTATTCTGGTCTTTTACTTCCTATCCACTGCCTGCTTTGTGTTTATTTTGCCTTCTTTTTCTAGTTTCTTGAGGTAAGAGCTTAGATTATTGATTTGAAATGTCCCTCTTTTCTAATGTCAACATGTAGTGCTATAAATTTCCCCCTGGGTCCTGGTTTACCTGCGTCCCATTGATTGGATCTATTGTGCTTTAATTTTCATTTATTTTTATTTCCTTTGAGATTTCCTCTCTGACCCAGGGCTTTTCTAACACACGGGGCCTCCACTGTCAGGGGGGCAGGAGTGCTGACCACCCCCCCCACAGCCTGGTTAAATGTTGTTGTTGGGCAAGGATGGACCCCACTGACAGTCCCCTGCTGGGGGAATCAAGGCACTGCCTGCTTCTGTCCCCGGGGCATGGGAGATCAGCCCCCATCAGATTCCTCAGACCCCCCCTGGGGTGGGGGCAGGAGAGGGTAGAAGACCAGCCTCCTTTTCTTCTCACTAAAAGGGGTCGGTGTTTTCTGGAATAGGGCAAATATTGTCTTTTGTTTTCTGTGGCTAGGCCACCTTTGCCCAGACTTTTGACTGATGGAGTAGGATCTCCTGGGAGCTTTTGTGCTTGTGACCATGGTGGTTCTGAAACAGCCGTCTACAGGAAGCCAGGGGGCTCACCTGTCCAGGATGGATGGGAGCTACGAGGAAACTGGGGGACTCACCTGTGTATGTTTCTCAGTCTGGAGGTCCCTAGGCCCCTGCCTTCTTCTCCCACCTTTAAGAGATTTCCTGTGCATGTCTGTTGTGCTCTGTCTAAGGTGTTCCAGTTGTAAGGGAGGGACGTGGGAGGAATGAGAGTGCTCGTCTTGGAGGAAACAGAAGTCCTGATGCCTTTCTTTCATGCTGGTTTTCTCAAATGCCCATTTTGTGTTTATACTTTCCGATGGTCCCTTGTGGGTGCTCATTCTGAGCACCAGGGCTCATCTTTCTTGACCATGGAGAATGACCTGGACATGCCACCCATTGGGTTGGGTGAGCTCATGGCTAGAGAATGTGTGATTTTGAGAATGTGTGATTCCCTGGCCTTACTGGTTAGTGGTCTCATCACCCACTTCTTCTGTTTTAGCCTCTGGGAAAACGCTGCTGGCGCTCCCTCTTCAGCACAATTTGGGGAAATGGAAAGTCTGACCTGGCTGAGCACAGTGAATGCCCTCCCCAGTTTTGCACAGAGAGGACCATCCCTATCCAGCTTATTCCATTCACCTGCTCTCTGTGCCCAAAGCCTTCCTTCAAGGGCTCTTATCTCTGGGCGGACTTTTATGTGCATTTGGTGCTAAGTATTGGAGTTGCCCTAGAATTTTCTCTATAAAAGTATGATCCTATCTATTTTCTCAATTTTGGAGATTTCTCAAAGTTTCTGGCATGTTGATGGCATCCCACCATTTCCCTGGAATTAATTTATCTTAGCTTTGATTGTTTTCTGACATCTGTTTGGGATCAGAGGCAAAAGGAAGATAGATGTGTGTGTTAAATAGTTGTATTGTTCCATAAACTCTTTCTTTAAAGATTGTTATAAATTTGATTTGTAAAAGGGCTTATAATAATCCCAGATTCTGCCCTCTGAAACTTGTAGGAAATATTCACATTTCATGAGACAGCTGTATGCTAAAACACAGATTTGTTTTATTTGTCCATTATTAGGGTCCTTTAAGAATTTCCCCAAGCTACAGGTACATAATGAAATAAGATTGTCATTCTTAAAACACACACATATTCCAACAAAGTCTAATGCTGAATTATTTCAGTAATTTAAATATTTTATTCAAAGATGTATAGTGTAATTTTATGTATCTTTCTTGCCAAGGACATTCTTTGAAGAGAGCATGAGAAGAAAAAAATTAACTCATCAAATGGTCAAAGTATATTACTGGGTTTGAGACAGAAAATGGGGAGATAAAGAGGTACATTTTTACAATCTGGTCATATGCAAATAAGCTCAAGCCTTATCTACATGCATCATTTTTGAAGTTTGGGAAGATATTCATAAACATCACTGTAAAATTGGGCCCCCTGATAATGAATTGAATAATAATTGAATAAGATAGAAAAATATATGATCATGTCTATTCTGGTCAGTTTACCTCAGACATTCGGCTCACCCAGACACACTACGAGACCAAGACACCTGAGTAATAACTAGACTGTGGATTGGAGAGCATAGCAGGGCATCTGCGTCCCGTCAGCCGTGATGAGCTGTAAAAACGTCAAATCTGCAAGTCCCCCTGCCCTAGGCTCGCGGGCTTCACGCAGCCCCATGGCCTCTCCCAGCTGCTGAGCCAAGGGACTTTGGTCACAAAATAGCAATGAAAATTCACAGTCATCTAGGAAAACTAATACAGTCTTCTACGAGCTCCGTCTTCCACGTCGAGAACAGCATGTTGAAATCACACTTGTGGAGACACTCGCTAACGTGTAGATGGAGCAAATAGTTACAGTCCCTGAAATTAATGCTGACAATTAGTAACGCAGGGTAAATGGCCTGGTGTACTAAGGATAAAAATTTAAACTCCTGGTTTTTTTTTCTTATAGAAAATAGAAATATGTGAGGTTTACAACACAATATGGTTTAAACTTTTGTGTTTTTTAACTCTATCCTACTCTTAAAAAAATACTTCTCTCAAGATATTCACCTCTACAGAAAACAGTCATCTACAAAATGAGAATAAACAGAATTCGAGCCTCAAATTCAAAGCCTCAGAATTTGAGAATTCAGGCGGCAGGCCGACTTAGGACACAGCCAGAGGCGGATGCATACGCCCGCCCCCAGGCCCCGGCTCTGTCGCACCCGCGCGTCCTGAAAGCGCGGGGCCGCACCTGGGCGCCCGTCTGCCCGTGTGACACACGCAGGGTGCTTTCTGCGCTGCCGCGAGTTGAAGGAAATTGTCTCGCACTGAACCAACGCAAGACGATGAAACGACTCCCTCCCTTCCGCAGGTTCTCGGAGGCATCAGAGCCCCGGGACGCGTCTGGTTGCTGACTTCTGCCTAATGGGTCTCGCTGCACAAATTGGACTTTCGGGTTTTATTGTCCCTGAGGGGACTACTGCTGGATTATGTTCATTTACTCTTTTTCATTCTTTATCTATTATTTACAAGAGGAAATATTCCTGTTTTTCTTTCTGAAAGTCTTCGGTTGTTCCTGGCATCGGCGGAAGAGTTTTCGTCGGCTTTATCCGTCTCTGTCACTGTATTTCCCGGCCAGTGTCAGCGGACCCGCAGACCGCGCCCGCCCAGACCACCGCGGGCACTGACGCCCACACTGCCATTTCGTCTCCCGCTTCCAGTCCTCGAGCGGAGCGGCCGTGGGGCCCTCAGGGCGGCGGAAGGGCGCCTGGCCCCGCAGCACCCAGAGGCCCGGCCCGGCCGCCTCCTCCAGGTGGGGACCCGGGCGCACGTGGGACCGCAGGTGCAGCCCTGCCGCTCAGGTCGGGACGAGCGTCCACCTGCCCCGCGGGTCCCCTGGAGGGGACGGTGTCCACGCGGGTGCCCCGCCCCAGGCGCCAGGAGGGGACAGAGAGGGTCGTCTTGATCTTCTGTTCTGTGTCGCGGCCTGTGGGGACACACGGTTCGCGTGTTCAGTCGGCGCTTGCTCACCCGGGCCCCGCTGGGAGGGAAGAGACGCTCACCTTGTCCCCTCACACCCCGCTCTCCGGGTGCTGAGCTCGGACGCAGACTCCACACGTGTCCCCTGCGCCCCTGCTGGTGGCTCCCCGGCCCCACCGTCGCCCCCCTGCCCCCGGCTCTGCGACATCACCCATCGCTCCTCTGGGAACCTCTTCTGCCTTTCCTGACCCGGCTCCCACGTCCCGTCCACGTGGACTTCTCCTGACCTGCCCACCCACCCATCCAGGTGGCATTCTCCAGCCCAGTGTGGCCCGCCGGGGTCAGACAGACCGTCTCAGAGCACTGTGGTCACAATCAAGGCCTCTGAACTCACAGTGTCTGGACTTCAGACAGGCTCCAGCATCAACCACGTGGGCTTGGTCACACTGAGGGCCTTCTCTTGGTTTCCTCCTCTGACACTCAGGTGGTAACTGCCCCCAGACGTGTGGCAGGGACTGAGTGAGTGGTGGTGAAGGGCCTGAGTGATGACCCTCAGCTCAGGTCATCCTTTCTGTCCCTGTCCTGCTCCACAAGGAGGGGACCTTCTCCAGGACGGGTGCCCAGCCATATTCACACTTCACTTTCCTGTCAAATCTTTGGTTTGTGAACATGTAAATGAGAAAGGAAATATAACTAACAGTATAATAACAACTAGAGCAAGAGGTCTGTGAATTCTGTGTAGATGTTATTCACGCTCTTTCTAAAGCTGGACAAGAACACAGGTGTCCTGCCTATCTGCTACCTGTCATGGGACGACTAAAGCTGTTGTCTTAAAATTGTGGGAAGTTCAGGGTCGATTAAGATGTGTCTCGCCACCCCGGGGGTAGGGAACAGTGAGCGGTAGGTCCTATGTAGAGTACGCATATGTGAATATGCAGATGGTGGGACATCGATTTAAAAATAAAAAGCTTATTTGTGGAAAAGTACTAAAGCCTGAACAACTTTTAATTATATGTAACACAAGTGCCACTTTATTTCACATAAATGTCAGAGCTACCCTCTTCCTCAAATGAGCTTCCCCCAAACCACAAACCTGACACTGAGCAGGTGGTTAAACGGACCCTGACTTGGGTAAGGACTCACACACCTGAGAAACTCTAATTCCCTAATGATGTGGCTTTTTCTGCTCTAAGTGTTAAAATTGTGATGGGAGAGATCCAGCTCTTGAGTGAACATACAGATGGCTCAGGAAAATAAGCCTTGTCCAGATTTTGCAAATAGAAATAGTAACAGCATCAGCAAAGTCGCCTCCTTTCATTCATTCTTGGACACCTGTTTCCAAGCACGCACAGGCAGGCCCCCAAGAGGTGCAGGAATGTCCAGTCAAGACAGAGAGCCCCTGCCCTTCGGTGCTTTGATATACAAATTAACACTAACCCGGGACTTAAGTTAATCAGGGACCAGTAGAAGTCAGGTAATAAAGATAAAATTAGGCCCTGACTGTAATAATAATTACAGAATTTGTTACATTTCAATTACCAAGAATGTGCTAGGCTAGGCTATGCTGTCGTCCCACTTAAACCTAGAACCAGCCGCGCAAGTTCAGTCTGCGTCCTTGCTTCACACACAAGCATCCTTGAGTCTGAGGCCCCGTGACTTGCACAGGTTGGAAGTGGCAGAGCTGTGATTAAAAACCCAGGGCAGGTACTAACACTTAGAGTACCCTTTCTTCTGCTGTTTATACACAGAACTAGTTCAATAATTTTGGCTGAGTTTCCAGTTCAGTATATATTATCTGAATGCCATCAATTTAGGCAACTACCAGTCAGAAGAGGTAGAAACAAATTTAAGCCTTTATAAAGCGGCCACCAGTTAAGGAGGGAGGTAAAATAAACCACCTGCATCTACCCAGCGAGATCACATGTGTCCCCAGGGGATGACCGTGTGAGCTGTCAGGTGCAGTCAGGCTCTGGAGCAGGAACACACACCATTTCCTTTCTCCAGGGTTCTACAGGAGCAGACTGACCTCCATTGGCAGCTCCTGGAGAGTCCTCCTGTCTTCCTGAGGAGGTACAGAAAGCAGCTTCCCTGGCAGGCAGTTGCCCTGGAAACCTGGCCTGTAGCAGCAGACCTGGCTCTCCAGCCTCTCCATTGATTGTGGAAGCACCCCAAATGCCAGCACGAGGCCTGGGTTTGCTTCCTGACACCATAAGGAGTATGAAGCCCTGCCCCGTGGGCTCTGTGGGTTAAAGAGCAATGCACCTGTCGGCAAAGGATGCTCCCCTAAGATGCATCAAGGAGGTGGTGGTGGAAGCTCAGTGAAACTCGCACATGTGGACGGGAGGTTCGGCCACCAAGGGCGGAGTACATGGTGCATCGAGAGGAGCAGACATCTTATCTCTGACAGGGAATTTCTGTGACGGAAAGGTTTTTCATGCAAAGTTAGACAAATACGTGCAAATAAGAAAAAAAGTTGCAAATGATTGGCTCCATGCTCACATTAATTTATAATCACAGATTCTTGGACTAGAACTTGGAGATGAGGTAGCCAAACTTCGACAATTTGCTGACCAAAACTGCCCAACAGAAGTGAAGTGACTTAATCAAGATGATGGAGTCAAGCAAGGAGCTCAGCTCTGGAATCCACGGCAGTGGTTCCCCTTTGTGTCACGGCTCTCAGTCCTTCCCAGCCGTGGTCGTAAAGCTCATTCTGCTTTGTAGGAAGAGAATGCTTGGTTTTATTTGTGATATACCATGACTTTCAGTAACTTAGACGATGTTCAGGTGATTACCTGCCTAGAAAAAATAACTAATCATCCTGTCAAGTAATGGATAGTAATTTTATTGGGGGTAAACGAAAAAAAGATGGGAATTAATCTACATTTGGTGAAGTGGATGAGTAAAGGTTGATATACGTTTTCATTTAGTTGAAACCCTGTCTTATATTTCCACAAATACTTGTTCACAAGATTAGTAGGAGGGTTTAAAATGAGAGGAGCTGCACAACAGACTAGATACCGAAAGTCATTCTGACATTACAAAATCCCTATTCCCCCATCACTGGAACAGCTGTGTGGCTAGGATTTCATACAATTTACATGAGGAAATAAGTTTGCACAGTTTTCTCATTTTAATTGGGTCATTTATAAACAAACTGCCATGACCCTTTCTTTGAGACCATAAACTAGAGAATTTCTCATTATTGCCTTTACAACCTTTAGAAGTGGCCTGAACACATCTTGTGGAACAATTTTGGTCATTGAGGTTTTAGTTTGTAAAAAATCAGTCATTCATTAAAATGTTAGCATCAAAACACCCTTTTTCCCCATGAAACAAACAAACAAAAATTAGTGCATTCCATTAAACATTAAAGAAAATGCATGAAGCCATTTGAAAGAAAACTGATTTTCCAATTCACTGCCTGTCCCTAAAGGAACATATCTTTATGAGCACCTGGAAAATGCTCAATAATGATGTGTGGTGTTTGCCAAAACAGCTTCTACCATTCTGATATCAAGGGATTTACTTTCCTCCACAATAAAGGCTGGGTTTATTAAGGCTCAATCTAAATTCAAGGAAAGAGCTTCTATTGAGACAGAAATGGAAGGGAATTTAATAAATAAGAACATGAAAATACACATAGATCATCAGATATCTGTAAAATTTATGTAATTAATGTAGTATTTCACTCAGTTTTAATAAATTATAATATGTATAGGTATGAACATAGATTCGTGATACATTACTAATAATTGTTTAAATATTATTAAACATTGTTAAAATTACTTCCAAAGTCAATCTTATAAGAATATTTCAATAAACAAGAACCAATAAACAAGTCCCTTAAATAGCTGGAATTATTACCATACTCTTGGAAGAGAACAAAATTAAAAACACCACATCAGATAATTAGGAATAGATCTACCAACCAAGGTTGTCAAGTATATTTATCTCAACTTGAAACACCTACAAGCATATGTAACCAAAATCCATCTTTAGATGAAAACCACAAGAAATTCAAGAAATCGTTGTTATTAAACTTATAGGGTCTTCAGTCAACTGCAACTGTGAAGGGCATCGGGCTGAAACTTTTTGGAGGGAGAGTTTGGGGAGTCGGGTGCCTTTCACAAAGACTTGGGTGAAAGAAGCCAGATAGAGAAGGATGTTGAGTGCATGCTTTAATTTACACAAATTTCTTTTAAAAAACAGGCGAAACTAAAATATTTGTTTTTAGAGATGCAAGCTTTACAGCTACAATAGGAAATCAAAGGAAGGAATATATTTTTAAATGTAAACAAAAAATACTCAGATTATAAGTCTTAGAGAAATAATTCTCAACACATGGTCTCTGGATCACCTTCTTCAGAGTAACTGTGGAGGTTGTTAAAAACACAGACCCTAGGACCAACCAAGACTTTCTGATCCACAGATGAATGGGTGGGGCCTGGGAATGTACATCTTGACAAGGTCCCCAGGTATTTATTAGACTCATCAAAATTCTATATTCTGAGAGTCCTCTTTTGTTTGTAGCTTTGAGGAATTACAAAAACTTTGTAATGATAATTTTAACATAGGATGAAACATTGAAAAGAAAATATATCAAACCCACTAAAAAGTTTGAAGGACGTAGAGGGGAGGTTGAGGAAGGTTTCCTAGAGAAGGCACCACGAGGAAGAACAGGCGTTCGCTGGGTCTGCAAGGCAGAGGTGGGCGGTGAGAGCAGTCCACGTGCCAGGATTCAGAGGCCTTCCAATGCTGCAGGGACGTCAGGTGGGAGGCAAGACAGATTGCAGTTGGAAATCCATCATTACGAATGTCATAAAATTTATTTTGTGACGGATAAATAGATTTGTGATTTTTAATGCCAACTATGACGGCTAAGAAATGAAAATTATTCTTTAGTTTGGCACTTATTGATATTCAAGAGACTAAAGTTAGTAAATCACAAGCTTTGACATGCTGTGAAAAAGAATAATAATTCCTTAACTAGTGGAAAGGTTTTCTTTTCTTTGTGACAAAGCACAAGAAGGAAAACCCTCATTCCCAAAGGCCTTAAATCAGTGCATTTGATCCTGTAGGTCGGTGCACACACCTTCCTCTCCGTATTTTGGGCACCTGGCCAGTCCTCCTGAGCTCCCCTGTCATTGGCTTTGAGACCACCAACCTGACAAGCCCCATACAGGAGAGACAACTTACAATAACATACTTGAACCTCCAGTTCCTGATTTATCATTTTAAAACATTGACTTTAACTTTCCAGTGCGTAAGATTAAATTGGCACACGTGATCGTCTCAAAGTTTCTCTTCCCCAGTGGCTCTGATTTTGTGAATTGACATCTTTAAATGTGCCTTACAAATTTACATAATGTGTTTATTCTCTAAAATTTAATTTATGAGCTTTTAAATTTGTCCAGAATTCTGCTTTGACAAATGCCAAAATTGGCAAACCAATAAGTTTGGTCACGTTTTTTCCCTTCTTACACGACTGGTTCATTTGAACTGTGTTTCCTCTCTCCATTCTGTAGCATGCGTATATTCAGTTATTGGCCGTAATCACCACAGGCCTGGAGCTGTCATCTGCATGTGGGTGAGATCCACACCCAGGGCAGAAATCCCACGCTGTGACTTCTCAAATTCTAACCATTTTAGTTTTACTCATCTGTTGGTTTCCTTGATTTTGAGTGATTTTTTTATGAGGAGACTTCTCACTTGCTTCATTTACTTCCTCAGACTTGAGACTGTTTTCTATTGCTTTTACTTTTTAAATGATAAATTGATCAGGTATAAACTTATGGACTCATGTTTCTTTTCCTGGAACCTTGAAGACAAAGCTCAACTGTTGCTTCTCAGGGACAGGAGGGGACAGTGCAAGCCTGTTCCTCCCTTAGAAGAACCTCTGGGCTGTGGTTCCATTGTGCCTGTTGCCAAAAGGATGCATCCTTTATCCTTAACATCGGGTAAACCCACTGATCTTTCTGCTACTTTCCTTCTGTCCTGCTCCTCCAGAACATTGATTGAATATGTGCTGGATTCCCTTTGCCCCATACCTATCACTTTCTAATTAAATTCATGTCATTTGTTTAGTTTTCTGAAATCTACCCTCCACACTGCAAGTCTCTGCAGAAATATTCCTTAAGAAGCATTTTTAAGAACTACACCAAGCAATCCTAGTGTGGTTTTTCTTCAGATGTAAATTCATGTCTTTAGTTTTTTGTTACTTTCCTTTGTTTTTCTCTTGGTCCTTTCTCCTTACTGCTTCCTGTTTCAGGGACGCCACACCCTCGTGGCTCCGGCATTTGCAGGGGCGGACAGGTGGTGATGGTTGAGGGCAGCCATGACCCTGGGCAGCAGCAGCCTGAGGTCAGATGAGTCTCTCAGACGTTCTCTCAGCTCTCTGACACCTGCTCCACATGAGGAATCCGTGCTCCCGACGTTTGGGGACCACATAGCTGTGGGGACTCTGCTGCAAGCTCGTGCATGCTGTCTCTTGGATGCTCTTCCTTCATTTCTTTTTCTACGCCAGTGCTGGTAACTCCCAGTTTTCACCACAGAGACTCTGCCCTGCTTCCCGCAGGACTCAGTGCACAGGGCCCTCCTTCAGTCCCTCCCACCTGAACCTCAAGTCGTAGGACAGTGTCAGGGACACCACCGTGCCCACCACAAGCCTGGTGTCCCCCTGCCCTGACAAGAACTCTGCCAGTTGCCCCCTCACCCTTTGGAAATGAGCCAACGATCCTTTCTGTTGTGAGTGTCCTCTTCACCGAGTCCCAACTTCGCCGCAGCTGGTGGCTCTTCTCTGCGTTAGTATATGTGTGGGTCATCTTGTAGTTTCATTCCATTGTGGTTTTCGCTACATTTTGTTCCTGCGATTTTCAGTGACAGTGGGGACTCTTCCTTAGCTGCACCCCCATCCGCACCCCCAATCAGGAGGAGGATACGGTATATCTCCTCCAGGATTTTAAGCACGTATTCATAAAAGATATCAAAGATTTGTACAAATCATTCTTTTTTGGATCACTTTTTAAAGGCATTACTTATAAACTCCAAGTTTGGGAGCCTGACTATTTGGCAGTTCATACAAAGAGACTGTATGTCCTAGGACACTGGCCTCTATGTCCACTCTCTGGTGTGTTTCTTCCTCCTACACTCCCCCACTCCTAATCTCATTCACTTCCCTAGTTTCCCTGCTGTCAGGAAATTCATGTCCGCACCGTGTTGTAGAAGGACGGAAGGAGGCTTTCCGTCCAAGTGGTAATAAAGTGTAACTGGTTCAAGATTTCTGGGATTATTGAATCCTATTTACAAAAACATCCCTTTCCAGGGCCCAGTTGTTCAGCAATTCCACAGCCTGAGAAGAAAAGTTATAATTAGAGTAAGTTTTTACAAGGCCTAAATGAATTGTTCTCTAATGCCATGCAAGATACTTTCTGTTCTGTCATTTGAAGTCACACAATGATTCAGGCACCACTTAGAAATCTGACAATGGCGTGTTCCAGAAATCCAGTGGTTAGTTTAAATTCATTTTTACCATACATCTTAAACATAGATCAAACTCTGCTTTTTAAACTTCTAATTGTTCTGTGTTTTCTAAGCTAAACATTTAAAAATCAAATTAATTTTTAAGTGATGTATTGAGGAGAGGTACTCCCCAGAAATAAAATATCAGGCATATAATATTAAAAATCCTTCAACAAAGATAGTCATTAAGAAGCAGGGTAGAAGAGAGAGTAGTATGTGGCAAAAATTTGCAGTTTATCATTCATCATTCTCCAAAATAAATTTCTTTAAACACTTTATTCAAGAATATTAATGTAAAACTCTCCACTTCTCTCGATGCATTTGCTTCCCCTTTCATTCCTAACCTCGGGTCCTTATTTTCTTCAACAGCAGTGACTACAGGAAAATCTCAGTCTCTTGTAGCCTCCAATGTGAGTTCACAGATATGTCACTTTCAGTAAGTGGAATTCACAAGTGGGGACATGCCCCTCACTCTTCTGATGGACACTCATCTTACTCTGGGAAAGGATTTCTTTATAGGAAAACGGGTTTGGGGGTAGGATCTACAGGTGAGGTAGTGCAAGGGAGTTGCATGGCACCACACTCCCTCGCGGCTGAGCCCGGGTCTCCCAGCTGGAAGGTCATAGCAAGTGTGTTTACTGGACACAGCAAAGGCTCCCTTGCACCCACCTGCTCACAGCGTGTTTTCGTTGGTGATTCTTAACACAAATACAGCGCACGCGTGAGTAAACCGTGAACTGACAAAGTGAGGGGGTCGCTCTGTCAGCTAGACTCCTAGAAAGCCACCTCGGCCCGGGAAGCAGGGCAGCGACGAGAAGCAGCTGCGGCACCAGGCGTCACATGGCGAGGCCGCAGAAGCAGCGCGTGCAGCTGCGACCCTCGGCGCACACGGACAAAACCCGCTGCAAACCAACACAAATGCGCAGTCTTGGAAAAGACGTGATTTTGGGTGGTGCTTATTGATTATTTTGTACTTTTCCCAATTTGGAGCTCAGTACCCCTGGGATCTCCATTATATTTTAATTTGATGCCACACAAAGCTCTTTTAATTAAAAAATACGGTTTTGGTCAACTGGACTGCTGAAGGAACGTAGCGCATCCTCCCGCTCGAGCAGCAGATCGTGACACACACGTGTGCCCGGCACAGATCTGGGTGCTGGGGACACAGCAGTGACAGCGTGATGGCGTGCTCTCGAGCGGTGCGGTTTTGGCGGGATGCGTCTTGAAGGATGCCAGTGTCTTTCGGGTTGGTTAGATTTCTGCACAGGAAAAGAATACTTTTAGCTAAATACCTAATCTATTACAGTAACATTGAAGTAATTCTCTTTCACTTAAATCCTTATTGAGCGTGGTATTATTTCTAAACTTATTAATTTTGAATATACTGATTTAAAACAATCTTTCAAATGTACATATGCAATTATGGCTTCTTGTCATATCTTATGGTTTTCCTAAGTCTCTCAGGAATAACCAACCAAATAGTTTTTATCACATATAAAAACTTCTCCTACCTCTTAGGTAGAATTAATTAGAATGACATAGAAAATGGTGGTGTCAGGTATATCTCACTCAGTTCTAACTGTAAGTTAGGACAAGATCTTAACACTTTCTTAATTTCTTTAAAACCTTTTTAATTTTCTTACTTATGAAAAGGGAAAGTAGTAGACATATTATTGTGAGGATTAATTAACATATATATCAAGCACTTAGGTATTCACTGATGTGCATGATTATTGTTTGAATAATTACCTCCTCCAACAACCTGTCGTTACTTGGAGTCATCCACTTCCTACTCACTGCGTCTCCTCTCAGAACAGAGGCTGGCATTGAAGAGGTACTCAGAGAAGGAATGAACGAGTGGATGAATGAATGATATTGATATGTCTGTGCTGAACGTGTAAGTTCTGAAGCATATTTACCTAATTATGTTAACTCTGGAGTTAGACCTGGCTGGTGTGATCACCCCCTAATTTACAGACAAAAAGCGAAATCAGATTATATAGGTGACTTCTCTGAGACCACAGGTTCTTGTCAGCAACAGAGGGGCCAGACCCGTCCCTCTGACTTCTGCTCTGGAGCGTCTCTGACACGTCAGAGATTTCCACAGGCAGCTGTTCCAGGCCCTCCAGGCACCACGTCTAGTTGCTGTAGATGTGTAGTTCTTTCCACCCCTGATCCACAATGTCAGCCAGGTAACAGCAAGGTCGACCTTAAACTCACTGAGGTGTTGAGGGGTCTAAGGCCTCTGTGAGATTGTTGAAATATTTACTAACCCACATAACTGAGTTAATACACCCAACAGACAATTCTCTCAAGCAACGAGGCATCTAAAATGTGTGACTTTTAATTCATTATGTTTTAAATGATTGCAGAACTGAATAAATTCTGTTACAGTCAAAAGCCAGTAATCACTGATTTGCAGATTGCTTTTTAAAATACTTACGCTTTTCTTATGCAGTACACTCCCAGAGTGTGTCTTAACTTTCCTGGGCCTTCGATTATCTGGGGTCAAGAAACTCTAATAGGGACCAATCTCTCTCTTTAACACTTTACAGCTGCATGTTCCGATTTAGCAAGCATTCATTTAGCCCATAATATACGAAAGGCACCATGACACCAGCTGTCCTCACCTCAGTTTGCTTGTATCATAGATGGGAAATTAAGAAAAACCAGAAGCTGACAGAGGTGGTGTGTTTGAAGCAGCCCTGGGGAGAGGAGCAGAGGGGGAGTGTGGGACTGGGGACATTTCTCTGGGCTCTCCTTCCACTTACCCTGTCTGTAGACACTCGGAGCTGGCATCGCTACCAATGCTCTCCCAAAAGAGCTGCAAGAAGAAAATATTACAAATGATGTTTAAGTCTTAATTTCATCCTGTAAAGGTTCTTTCTTCAGGTGTGTTTTATAATGAAAATAATATTGGAAACCACTTGAAAATAAACACATTTAAAAATAATTGGAGCATGCAATCAAGAAACATTGATCTAATGGATGGAAACCAATAATAGATACCTACCCCATGTTAGCCCATCCTAACTGGTGCTAGGATCAAATAAATACATATGGGGACCGACAGCTGCTCCCAGCGGCTAGAGACACCAGGGAAGGCAGTTCTCCACCGAGTGCAGGTGCCCCGTGTGGCTGCGTTATTTCTCATCTACAGCAACGCCGTTTGCATTCTAAAAGCAAGCATGAGGACAGTCTTCCTTGGGGTGCTCCTTGTTTGTGACTCTGCGGGTCTCCTCCCGGAGCTGCTGGGGCGGCTCCGAGGTGCAGCGGTCGCCCTTTTCCAGACCAGGCGTGCTCCTCTGTCCTCTCCCTCCTGCCTCTTCTGCTCCAGGCCTCACTCCAGCCATTACCCTCAGGGCATTTGTCCTGCAAAACTTTACTTCCTCTGACAATTACACTCAATCTTCCTACTCCCAGTTTTAAGCTTGTGTCTTTTTAATCCTGAAAATGCGACTGTTTGGCTCCCAGTACGAGGTTCTTCAGGGACCCCGCCATGGCCCAGGGCTCCTCCAGATATTTCCGTGACAATCCTGTCACTCTGCACCACAGCTCTCCATTTGCACGTCCGTGTCTCCTCTTCCCTGGAAATTTCCGAGGGCTCCCCTTGGAGGAGCAGGTGGCCAAACCATTTAATGAACCTATTCCTCTCCTTCAATCAACTCTTTGAACATTACTTTTACTGCATTTTTACATATTTTATGTTTACATATCTAGGTGTATACAATCATTAATCTTAATGTGTTCAAATACTAATTTATAGTATAAAACTAATCTAAAAGTGCAAAAACCATGTGCAAATATGGATATATGGAAAGAGATATAAAACATATGCCAAAATGATAAAAAGAGATTACCTTTGGTTAATTAGGAAATTTTGTCCTTTTTTGGTATGATTTTCTACAAATTTTAAAATAAAATAATTTATAATCAATAACTGTAACAGCAAATGTTACTTAAAAAGTGAAAACCAAACACATTGCACAGGACATTGTTGTGGGTAGTCATTCAAAAGCAAAACATCATTACTAGAGATGAGTCTTCAAGGATCTGAGAAAGATACACCAGCAGGGAAATGAGTACAAATGGTCACTTGTTCAGATTGATCCAGTAGGTCCATTTAATGAGCAAGAAGCCCAGCCGAACATTAAATTTACAAGGTACAGAAGCCGAGAGTAGGGTTTGGTGGCCACCTAGCAGGTTTCCCTCCATTCCCACACGAGGAGGCTGAGGCTGTGCGTGACTCGCCTGAGAGCAGTTACATGCAAGTCCCTGCCGTGTCCTCATCCCTCGTCGAGCTCTCTCGCGGTTGAATCTCCGTGTCCCCCGCCCTGGACGGGTCCCGCTGCCGGCTGCAGCCAGGGTTCCTCAAGCACCTCAGGGTGGCAAGGACACGACACTTCACAGACAGTTCTGTCCTGGGGGAGGCTTCGGGGAGCGTGCGTGGAGCAGATGCTAAAGCACGTCTGAGCTCCAAGACGGACCACAGACCAAGAAATAGATGGATGCCGTGGGCCCGCTCCCCCTCCTGTCCTGGTTGGGCTCACCTCTTGAGAAGCTGAGTCTCCATCAGTCACAGCTGTCCACCCACCAAACCCACCTCCTCTGCCTCATTTCAGCAGCCACCATCACATCAGCCTTCCCAAGCCAATGTCCGCTTCCACCGCTCCCCACCTGTATTTAGTATTGCCTTTTGCCATCACCCACACATACGACATCCATCCCACCACGTTGAAGACTATAAACATGCACCCGTGTGCTTGCTCACATCCTTTGCTGGTGTCTGATAATCACTCGTGTGCCCTGCCAAGGGACGTCACAGCACAGATGTTGTGAGGTGGCTCTAGTCACCCCCACGCCTCCAGGTGGTTGGACCTTTGGTGGACATCTGACCCAGACAGGGTTGATCCCCTTCTCCATCCCTGCATTTATGAATGTGACAAAGTTAGATGGGGCAGAACTGCCCTTTTATGAGTATCTGCTGAATTATTTCTACCCTATTTAGTTGTATTTAGAAAGGCGGAGCAGGGAAAAGTGAGTCTATACAATCCTTCCCTGGAACCAGATGAACCAAGCATTCCTAAAAAAAAAAAAAAAAAAATCACACATTTGAAATTATTGACCACATAGTGTATTTACAGTTAAATGCATATAAGTGGTGGAAAGAAATACAACAAATATTTTCACAATAAGAGCAACTGAAAAAATTTGATATTAAATCTTTTCTACTTTATCCTTAAAGAAACACTTAAGGTAATAATATTCTACAATTTCTAGCAATACATTGTTTTCAGACCCCCATCACTCTCTAAGGAAATATATGAAACCCATGAATGCCAAGGACAAAACAAAGCTGCGTTTTGGACTATGGATCCTAACAAAAATAATTCTATGTAGAAAGAGCACACTCTCAAGGGAGCAGGTTTCTTAACTGTTGCCATCCTGTAACTGGACGACAGTGGCATCTGTAGTGTTGATGGTGACCACCTTGGAGGGGCCACTCCCTGGAAGTCTGTCCTTAGAAGCAAACCCCCTGTGAGGTATCACCCCATGACCAGATTCAGTAACAGCAATCACGTAATGCTGCTCATCTTTTCCATGGGTTGCTTTCTGGATTTTTTTCAGAGGAGGTAAGAAAGAATAGAGACCTGAAATCTGTTCTTCTCTCGCAGTACAGACAAGCCTTCCAAGAGCAACAGCTGGAAGCCCTGAACTTAGGAGCACACTCACTTGAGCTGACTTCTTAGCTCACCAATGGAATGCTAGCACTGCCCAATCAACTACATATCATTCAAATATGAGCCAAGCTCTGCAGACACATGCATGACCAAGAGAAGCTGGGCCCCTGCACGGATGGGCCCGCGTTGGAGTGGAGGGGCCGACAGTCAACAGGTGAATAGGTGGTGACTGCGGGGTGGTCAACCAACACTCCTTGCCCTCCCACTCCCTCGGGGTGCTGCCAGATAAGTGGCCAAGGGGTAATTTTGAGGCTATACTTCCAGTTCTGTAAATTCTATAAATCTGATCAAAAGTGTTGGAGGAGTCTGTGGGAAGAACTGCAAATCCATGTGTTTCCGGCACCATCTGTGACCTCAGATGGAATGGTAGGGAAGTGTGGACTTCAGGGGACTTTGAAAACCTGCACCCACTACTAGCTAGGCTGGATCTTTGCTAATCACTGCCCTCCTTCTGTAATAGGATCACTATCTTTCAGAAGAGAAAGTCCCTTTTTCTGAAGTAACAAGCCATTTGGTCTATAGGTCATGAGCTAAGATGCCTGACTACAGACTGAAATGCTTGAAGGTAAAAACCATTTATCTCCGCATTGTCGGTACCTAGTATGATCATTACATATAGTAATATTGTGATAAATGTGAGTTATATGGATAATTCTACATATGAATCTAAAAATCACATATACAATTACACTGGATCAAAATTTAGTGTGTAAAATTTATTTCAAAATGGGATATTTCCCCATGAAGATATATTTCCTTGTATAAATAATGGCAAGCTCTGACTTTCAATTGAGACCCATCAGAAAAATGGAGAAGAGACGACGATATAAAATTTACATCAATGTTGAAGCAGCTGAGTAGTGAGCCACGCGAGAGCACCTAGAAAATATACTGGAAAACGGTTATGTGATGCTACGCTAAAAATCCATACCCCAGAGCCGCCTACCAGAGCTAATTCTTTGTTTGAAAAGTTGGATAAACAGAGGAAAAAGTGTTCCTTTATTAACCTAAAGTCATATTATCCTAATACTTTCTTTTCACATCTAAGATGCACAAGCATCTACTACACATCAGTAATATATCAAGAGCAAATGCAGTCTTCATTCAAAGTCTGATGGAGGTAACAACACATTACACCTGCCCTGTGGGTAATAATTAAAAGAGTGAGAATCTGGGAATCAGTGGAGGTGAAGGCACAAGTTAATTACTAATGCTGTGAACATCATCTGAGCTGTAACAATCATGGCATCTGAGCCCACGTACTCCCAAGATCTCTGCTCTCTCTGAACGTTTCTCTAGAGTTTGTAATGGTAATTACACCCTCAGACGATGTGCTCTTTCCCAACACACCCGCTTTCCTGTGGTTTGCTTACCACAGCTGACACTCAGGCACTCGTATCGCTGGAGAGCTTTACAGGAACTGAGGGAGGACGTGCCCACGATCTTACAGGCAGCCAGACCACATGGTAAGGAGAGAGAACACCCCAATCAACCAAACCTTCTCTGGGGACGGGGAAGCACTGCTCTCCTCCTGCCCGTCCCTCTCTCATTCTTCCCTCACAGGAAGAAGCCTGAATACCAGCTTCAGGTAACAGGATGCTGATGGTCTAGCTCTGCTGGTGGTTGAGCTGCTCTCTGAATCTCTCTCTTTCTTCTGTTCCACCCATGCTGCTGAACCCACCAAGTGCACAGCCCCCTGGGGAGGAAGCTGGAGCATCTCTCTCTCTCCCTGTCTCTACCTCCATCTCTCTCTAGCTTCACCTTTCAGGTCTGCCATGCTCTTCTTGTAGTGGGAACCCTCGCATGTGGCCAGCCCATGGTGAGATTTGGGTTTGAGCTAAGTCCTTACAGCTCCCTGGTCTTGATTACTAGAGGTTCAAACTCAGTTTTAATCTCTGTTTATTTTCTTTTGGCAGTTGTACCTTCGTACATATCGCAGCCAGGAATATCGTGAAGAGGAGCAGAAGTCAGGTATTCCTGGGTGACATGTCAATATCATGAAAACCTGACCTCAGATTAGAGCACTCAAGAACTGGCTTGGTTCTTACCAAAAAAAAAAAAAAAAAAAAAAAAGATAAATTATGTGAGGTGATGATGGAGTGTTAACTTGATTGTGGAATCCTTTCACAATGTATACATACATCAAATCATTACGTTGTAACTTTAAGTATATTACAATTTTGTTTGTCAGTTATACCCCAATAAAGCTGAATAAAAAAAGAATTGCAATTAGAGAGATCAAAATGAAGATGTGAGATGCAAGCTTTCACCTATAACGGACCATTTCAGCATTAAAATCAATCTATCTTCAGAAGATAAACACAAAACAGAGCAAAAGAGTAGATATGGACTCAAACAGACCACAGCAAACAGGAAATAGAAAGAAGATGGCACATCAACACAAATGCCGTCATCTCTCCTGGACATGTGTGGAGAACTGTCTCAGGCCTTCCTCTCGTCTTTTAATCCCTAAAGGGAAGGAACCTCTTTTCTTAAGGAGAGGCTTCTGCTGTTCTGACACTCGGATCCACTGATCCTCGTGTAGGTGGTAGTTTTCCGGTCCATTCACTGGCCAGCAGATCTTTGCATCCTCTCGACTACAGTGATGAGTTCAGAGATGGAGAGACCCAGGCAGACCCCATCAGAGCCCAGAGGGTCTTTTGTACTGGGCCCTGGTGAGGTCTTTCCAGACCCTACATCCACCTGGGCTTTTCAATCTCACGGGCTAGTAAACACTCTTACCACATAGGAGACGCACTCACGGTTTCAAGGGGAGGAAATGGATCCAATCCTAAGGACAGAACCTAATCCTCCATGAAACAGAAGACAGAACCCCAAGTTCTTTCCTAAGTTTGGACCCAAATATCCAAAGCTCCTGGATGTGTCTTGGCTGTCCCATAGGGAGTTCAAATGCCATGCACCCTAACTCCTCCTCCTCCTCCTTTCTGCCTACATTCCATATTTTGGACTAGCTCCATCACTCACCCAAGTGCCTGAGTCAGAAACCTGCCAAATACCTGCAGATTCACATCCTCCCTCCTCCTGTGCCACCATTCTCCAAGTCTGGACCACTACTGGGGGAATGGCCTCCTTACTCCCTCTCCTTGCCTTGGGCTGCCCCTTCAAATTCACATCCGATCATGGTGTGCTCCTGTTAGTATTAGTTGTCTCCTGCCCTCAGGAAGAGGTTCAAACTCTGTGTCAGAAACTAAAAGCCCTTTATGACTTAGCAGCTATTTATTTCTCCTGTCTCCCCTCAGACCTCTCCCATCCCTCTCTTTTCCTGTAAAAGACCGTGCACTCTTCCTTCTGGGGTTTTGTTCTTTCCTGTGGACTTTCTTCTTCCTGAACCCTGCCCACTAAGTCTCCCTTCACTTGACTAAAGTCTACTCACCTGGCAGGTCTCAACCTCAATATCGTTTCCTCTGTCTCTGAATCCCATGCCTGAGTTGGATGTCCTTCCTCATGCGTGGTCTCCTGCTAAACCCTATTACAGGATCTGCCAGACTCCCTAGTTGATTCTATCTGACTTGGAGGTAGAACGTGCCAACATTATCATGGTGAGTAAAGAGGGTTACATTTAAAGTTAGAGAGTGGGGACAAGGACAAACTGGAGAGCGCATGAAACTGCACTCATTCAAGTTTGATAATTTAATAACAATGCACCAAGCAAAAAGCTTCAATGAACCAAATGCCACATAGGGGAGAGGGCACCCCTGGCTTAATAAAGACCTTGCCTCTTGTCTTCACCACGGTATATCAGCTCCCAGAATGGAGCTTGTTACCTGGTTGGCACTCCATGGTATTTCTTGAAGGTAATTTGGAATCTTTGGCTGAAAGGGAAGGATTGTTAATGTAGCAAAACGTCATTTTTATCCAGAAGAATGTACAGTTAAGAAGAACATTTCCTTTACTGTAGAGGTATGATGGGAAGACTACCAAGAACTAAGAAATACAAGTTGAAGTTCTACTTTCTGGGTTAAATTATATACTTTGCAGTGCACACATTTTAAAGACAAAGTTTAAAGATGGGTTTTGGCACGTGTATACACCCAGGTAACTGCATCCCAAATAAGATGTGGACTATTTCCCTCACCCCAAAAAGTTCCTGTGTCCTTTTTCCAGTCAACCCATCCAGGATGCAATTGCTGTTTGGGTTTCTAACACCTTAGATTGTGTTTGCCTGCTCATGAATTTCATATAAATGCAATTGCACAATATACGATCTTCTTTGTCCAGCTTCTTTTATTCAACACGACGTCTGTGAGAGTCATCCATGATGCTGCGTGCATCAATAGTTTGCTCCCTTCATTACTGAGTAGTATTCCATGTATGAATTTATCTCCAATCGTTTATTTACTCTCTTGATGGAATTTGCATGTATTTCAAGTTTGCAGCTATTATTAGGAAATTTACTATGAACATTCTTGTACACGCCTTTTTGTAGACATGTATCTTCATTTCTCTTCAGTCAGTATCTAGGAATGGAATTGTTGGCCATAATGTAGGTTCACACTAAGTTTTGAGAAATTACCAAATCCTTTTGCAAAGTAGTCGTGCGATTCTACCCTCCCACCAGAAGTGTACCATAGTTCCATTTGCTCCACATCCTCCCCAACATTGACTGTTGTGATCTTTTTAATTTTACCCACACTTGTGGGTGCAACGTGGCATTCATTGTGAGTTAATTTGCTTTTCCCTGAGGACTAATGACTTCAATCAGCTTTCAGTGTTTCACCACATCTGCTGACATTCTCTTGGCCAAAGAAAGTCACATGTGGAACCTGACCACGAGGATGGGAAGAATCCTCTGCCCAGAGGGAGGTCCCCCACGTCCACGTGAAGGATGTCCAAGTGAAGTGCTTCCACAAAGGCTGAGCAGGGAGAGAGCCAATAGTTGGGAACCACGATGGGGTTGGCGGCAGAACTGTGCGCCTCCTCTCAGAAGAGACGAGAGACTTGAGGCTCGGGAGCGGGTGGGTCCCAACCTAAAGCCCTTGTCCTTCTCTGGAAGAGTTTTCAGTCAGAATCAAGGAGTGAGCTGGCACTGATCTCTGACAAATGACCACAGTCTGAAACTAAAGCTGCCGTGACTCTTTTCAGCATTTTACCTCCAGCATTCCTATCCTGGAATCTTCTACTATCTATTTCCACACTTGGTAAGTAGAATGACAACCTGCAAAAAATGTCTTTTCTGTCTTATTGCCATTTTGTATTTGCAATAGACATGTAGAATTTACGTACTTTTGTATATATAGTTGATATTTCAATAATGGACACAGAGAAGGCTGAGTAACATTCTTGCTGCCAAGAAGTAGAGTAAATCCTGATTTTACGTGGAAATTCGTCGTTACTCTCAGAGAGATGACTAGGACAGCAAGTGCAAAACTGGGCGAAGAGGAGCTTGACGGGCCAGGGATCCCACCCTTCCCGCTGGCTAAGGTGGAGAAGGGGAGGGGAGAGGGCTAGGACTGCACTGATGAAGGAGGTGACATCTTATGCAAATGGTAAGGCTTGACATCTAGAAGCCATGGCATCGTGACATTGGTCAAATCCCTTTACGGTTTTCAAGCCGCCCTGTCTCTGCCTCCCTGCATGATTGCAGGAATCAAGAAAGGCCTCAGGGGCCGGCCCAGGGGCGTAGTGGTTAAATTCCTGCGCTCCACTTAGGTAGCCCAGGGTTTGCTGGTTCGGATCCGGGGCACAGACATAAGCACCACTCATCAAGCCATGCTGAGGTGACGTCCCACATAGAGCAACTAGAAGGATGTACAGCTGTGACCTACAACTATCTACTAGGGCTTTGGGGAGAAAGGGAGGAAGATTGGCAGCACATGTTAGCTTGGGGCCAACCTTCCTCAAAAAAAAAACAAAAACAAAGAAAGGCCTCGTCAAGACAGACACGGGTGTCCTGAAACTGGAAAAGTCCCAACAGCATTACTGGAGGGTCTGTGTGGACAGCACGAGGAAGCAAATCAAGGAAGAGAATTGTAGAGAGAAGAGGAAATGGGCAACAGCGTGACATGAGAAGTAGAAGGACCGCCAGCCTGAGTCTTTCAGCGGAGCATCCCAGGCCAAGGTGTCCAGCACAGCAAAGCAATACGGTCAGCTTCTCTGGTCGGGTCGGTCCCCAACTCTGCAGAGAAAGGCCTAGTAGTCAGCCTACAAATAGGCTGTTATCAGTTAGTTGTAATTAATTGTGAAATTTTAACTTAATAAGTAAATACCAGTTAACTACTGTGCATTTTTTCCCCTAGAAAGCCTCTTGTTGGTGTTAGCTGAGCCACCATCTTGCCAATCCTCTTCTATGCCCGTGTGAGGGAGGCCACCAAAACTATCATGACATTCGTCTGGTGCCACTGGTAGAGACTCATCTCCTGTTGGGTCCCTCCTTTCACCTAAGAGACGGGGACGGAGGAAGGAGGGGTCAGACTCACACAGACCGCCGGCTGCTCGTCTTCGTGTTTGGTGCTTCCATTCTCACCCTTTTCTTCACAATCACCTTTATTACTTCACCACGCTCTCATTTTCCTAAGCACAGACTTATTTTTTAATAGTTTTCAGCAAATGACCCTAGAGTTGTTAAGCTGATAAAAAATTAATCTGTGACATTTTACATTTTTTATCTTTGTTAATTCCAATGTCATGTTTTCAACCTTGGCTGTAAAATTAAAACTAATGAAAAATAAAAAAGCATCGTAGATGATGGGACCATAAAACATTACACTTCAATTCACATCAGTGTTTTATTCATTTGTGTTTTGATGATGAAGGGGAGGAAGAGTGTCCTCTACCCACTCTGTGTCCTTTCTGAGTGGGCTACAAATTAAATTGACATGAGACCAAATAGCAGGAGAAAACCAAGCAAAGCTTTATAACATGTATACATGGGAAAGACCAGGGAAATTTAGTTGCTCAACAAAATGATGGAGCCTCTCCTCTTAAATAGAAATACAAAGGAGGATATTGGGGGTTGGGGGAGTCTGCTATGGGGATTATGAGAAAAGCACAGTAAACAAGAGTATGCAGATTGAAGGCCTCACCTTCTGCATTGACAAGTTTCTAGAGATGAGGTCATCCACCCCTCTTCCCAATACAGAGAGGGAGACACCTTTACAAATGGAGA
Source organism: Tapirus indicus (assembly GCA_031878705.1). Taxonomy (NCBI): domain Eukaryota; kingdom Metazoa; phylum Chordata; class Mammalia; order Perissodactyla; family Tapiridae; genus Tapirus; species Tapirus indicus. The sequence goes on along the minus strand of CM062923.1, from coordinate 371,455 downwards.
TTTCCCTTACAAATATAAATGTTTGGTTTTAGCAAGGACCCTTCCAATCTATCGATACCCAGAGTAATCTATGGTGACGGCCCATCCCGGAGACAGCCCTTCCATCCCAAATCCTTTTAGACAGTTAGTGAGGGGGAAGGTCAAAGCCTCCTTCAGAAAAAATAACCAAGGTAAGGAGACATATTTTGAGGCGGCCGATTCAAATCCCCACAGTGATTACAGGGAGGATGTTATATAACAGTGTGGTCAGAAAAAGAGAGAAATCTGCATTTTTCCTACTTGTTTTCATGTCATTGTTTGCTTCATTTCTTTCGTGGAGAAGCGCAGTGCTCTTGCCATCGTGGGAAGCATTACGCCAGGTTCTGGAAATTCTTGGTAAACAAGTCCCAGTTATGGCCCCTCGAGAACTTACTATTCATAAAACTAACTATAGAAATATTTACTAGATTTGCATTGTATTTGCTGTGCACTTATGATGTGGATCGCACACTTCCTATACTTCTAAGCCCTAAGATATTAGACTAATTAGATTACCTTGGGACAGGTCCAACAGTGGCCGTTTGCCTTGCACTGCTCAGAACGCTTTGCTTCCGTCCAGAATGTTGTTTTATAATAGTAATGTGCTCATAGTCGTGGCCCTGTCGTCAGGAAGCAGCCCATTTGGTAAACACTGAATTGTGCGATGGCTAATGCAGCTCCATCAGCTGGAATATGAAATGCAGTAATTCGAAACCCTCATTCTCTCTTCCAGGAAGATACAGTCTTTGTATGTAAATCACACTATGGAAATGGCATAAACCTGTTATTAACTCAGTCTAACATGAAAATGGATTGTTACTGGTTTTGCAATATAATGAAGAATTCATATTCACTGCAATAAACCTATTGTAAAGCTACAGGAAGATTCATGGTGACAAGACAATTTTTTAACTAGATAAAATATAAAGCAGACCTTCTACGTCCCTCCCAATTTTTGCTTTCCGTCGGCTCTGCGTGTGCAGGTGCTGTGCAGAGCACAGTGTGATCCCAGGTGCCTGCAGGATGCAGTGAGGACAGGTGAGCCCTGCACGAACTGGCAGCACCAGGCACCAGCCACCCCCCTATGGCACCAGAACAGAGTCACTAGTTGAGCCCTATGAAAACCTCTCATTTATGTGCATTTTCATCCAAAGAATGTTTTTCCCCCTAGAATAGTCATGGATTTTGTCCAAGGCAAAATTATATTTAAAAATTTATGTCCACCAATAAACCAGACTTCTTTCTTTGGAAATAACATCAACCAGAGTGATAATATTCTAATGGAGACAAAATTGACAGGCCCCTCATAAAGGAGCTAAGACAGTCCTTCCATGATAAATTTTTTCATCTTTCTGGTATCTCACCTTCCCTTGGCCTCTACCTCACTACCCCATCCCCTGCAAAAAACAAAACTATTTCTCAACAAGACTTGCCTTCAGTCGGAGGCAATGTGCCCAAAGACGAGAACTGCCTTCATGTGATACCTCTGAGGTCCTCACACACAGTCCAGGGCATCAAACCTGAAAACTTGCTCGTTCCTAGAGGCCAACAGCAAAAACCTCTGCTGAAATGTAAACGCCACCTGAGTGTGGAAAGGCATCCACCTCACTTCCTTAGATAGACAAACTTTTAGCAAATGAGAAGCACCTAGAACACACAACTTCTGACGAGATTTGGAGAAATGCACGCGGAGGTCAGAAGTGGATGCAGGGCACGCGTCCTGCAGGCGTTCGTGGAAACGGGATACAGTGGGAGCCAAAGTGCCAGTGAGAATGTGGAGACCAGAAGTGCTGGGGGCAGCAGGGGGGGTGCAGGCGGCTGGGAGCCGAGGACGCGTCTCTCCCACGTGTGCGCCATGCCTGTGTCCCTGCAGATCAAGTGAGGATCAAGGAAATTAAGTCACGGACTCACAGTCACAGAATAGGTGACAGAAGCAGAGTGTGAGCCCGCCCACGCGGGGTCCCAGCGTCTGTGCCGTCCCGCTCGGAAGTCGGCGCGGTCGAGTCGCGGGACTACGGCTCCGAGCTGTCAGTCGGAACACGAGTGTGGCCGCAGTCTCGGTGCTGCCGTGTGTCAGCCACAGCTCCTGCACCGACTGCCTTCATCTCTAGGACGGGGGAGGACGCCTCCCTCGGAGTCGGGGGACAGGCCTGAACCACCACACGGGGACCACGGGCTCAGGTCCTGAGGCACGATGCCCCTGCTGAGCGGAGGCCGTTCCTCCCGTTGCGGGTGTCCTGGTCCTTCTCCCCCCGCTGCCCCTCCAGGACCAGGTCCCAGGAGAGGAGTGAGCTGTGGACGGCCGCGAGGACGAGGTCAGCCGGGAGGGAAGCCCAAGCACCTGAGAAATCTTGCACCCAAGCCCATCTTCACTTCACACGAGGCGCACGTGGGTGCAGTGCGGGTCTGGATGCAAACCCTGGCTCTGCCGCTTGCGAGGTGGGAGGCCAGACCCAGCTCCCAGAACTCTTTAAACCTGTTTCTTCCTCAAAAAGGGCCAGATACCTCGTGGGTGCTTCACATTACCTCAGTCACCGTCGCGCTGAAAGAGAACACACAGGGCATTCCGCGCAGAAGCTGGTGCCCGGGAGGGCTGAATAAATGCTGATGTTTCATCCGCTTCACAGTGTTAGTTACGGTTGTGCAGAACTCAGAAAGTAAAAGCAACAGGCGTGTCTCTTCTCCGAGCAGGCGGGAGCCCCAGGAGGGGGCGAGGAGAGGCCCCAGGTGGGCCACAGGGGAGGGAGGGTCCCGTCCTGCCAGAGCGCTGCTGTGAGCTGGTGCAGATGTAGAAAATGAGCATCTTTAGTCAGATTTTCATGGTGTTTTGCAGGTGATGATTTGCTTCCATGGCACCACCTCATTCCTGACTGTTTCCTAGAAGATTCCAGTAAGATGTCAGCTGTCAGAGACAGCGGGGATGCCGGCCACCTTGGAGCCACAGGAGATGAGGTCCTGCTGGTTTCTCCATCATGTCACAGACGCCAATCTCTGCTAAATTTTGCCGTAAGTGTGAAATCTTTTTTTTTTTTTTTTTTTTTTTTGTGGGGAAGACCAGCCCTGAGCTAACATCCATCGCCAATCCTCCTCTTTTTTCTGAGGAAGACTGGCCCTGGGCTAACATCCGTGCCCATCTTCCTCTGCTTGATATGGGATGCTGCCACAGTATGGCTTGATAAGAGGTGTGGAAGTAAGTGCCCGGGATCCGAACCTGCGAACCCCGGGCCGACGAAGCAGAGCTTGTGAACTTCACTGTGCCACCAGCCCGGCCCTGTGAAATCTATTTTTGAAAGGCTATCCAATAAAGACAAACATTTACTTGAAAAATTTAAAATAATCTACACAGTTTCCTAATTACCGTCAACGTTGCCTCAGTTTCTGTACCACACGTGCATTTTAAGAAAAGTTAGCTGCCTCTATAAATGTCAAAAGCTGAGTGTTTTGAAAATGAGTCACTTGAACCAGGTGTGAGCTAACGTCCATTGAGTCTGTGTTATGAAACGAAAGACTGGAGAAGGTTTTGCAGGGGATTAAAGACCCGTGGATGGGATTACCTCCTTCGGGGACCTTAAACTGATTTGGGTGTGTCAGAAATTTATACACACACACTTAGCAATGGAAGGCTGTATACACACGCCAAACGAGTGCCGAGAGTGATGGTTCTCAACTTTAATCTGCACTGAATTACCCGGCAAGCTCGTAAAAATGCAGATTCTGATTCGCAGGTCTGAGCTTCTGCATTCCTCACTCCACTGTAGGTGGTGCCCACGTGGCTGAAGTAGGGAACACACTTTTGGTGACAAGCTGTAGTAATAAATGGGAGATACAGAATGTGACAGAACTGTGGTGTGAAGGACAGGTTCAGAGAAGGTCCACAGGGGTAGCGGTGACGACACAGGAGCCTGGCCTAGAGGCCCTAGGCTCTCGACCTCATCTCGCTCGGCCACACTGGGTGACCCCTAGGAAGGTCACCCCGGCTTCTGGCCCCGTCTGTTCTCAACACCCCCCAGTTCCTTCCAGGTGAGACCGTTCTGAGTCTCCAGGTAAACGGCTAACTGACTCACTCAGCGACCGAGTTCCCTCCGTCAAGTGTCCCATGGGTCCCGGGACGAGAGTGGCAGAAGTGGCCTTGGAGGGGCAGTTTCAGAGGGTCAGACAGCTGGACTGAGACACTGGTCCACGAGCACCACAGCGGGAAGGAAGTTCCCTCTGTGGTCCCATCTCCCTGCCTTACCACAATGCTGTTGTGAGTGAGTGAGGAAGTGCTCTCCAGCCAGAAAGCACAATTTTAACACTGATTACAGAACAGAAAGGGTGTGTAAAGACAAACGAGCGTGTGGCGACTGGCCTGGGAGGCTGACACAGCTGAAACGAGGAGCAGGGGAGAAACGGCTCACAGGTTGGAGAAGCAGAATCACCTAGAACACAGATGTGCTCACATCACCCTTCACTGTCGGATGCGCTCTCTTTACACGCTTACTTCTGCCTTTGCCGTTTCTACATTCTTGCGGCAAACGGTTCCACTGATCCAAACTGCACAGATGACAAAGGCCATTCAAGATGCAATTTGAAGAGTATCAGTGATATTGTTCAAATCAAAGTTTATCCAAACAGACTCGGCCCCGGTCCAGAGACCGTCTCTCCTCTTACTTTGGTGCTGGCTAGAGAGACGACAGGAACAAGTCAAAGTTGAAAAAACAATTGCATGTCGTTGCTCGCAAAACATCTGTGAGCTTGGGGCCGGCCTGGTGGCGTAGTGGTTAAGTTTGCAGACTCCACTTTGGCAGCCTGGGGTTCGCAGGTTCGAATCTCGGGTGCAGACCTATGCACCACTCATCAAGCCATGCTGTGGCAGCGACCCACATACAAAGTAGAGGAAGATGGGCACAGATGTTAGCCCAGAGAGAATCCTCCTCACTGAAAAAATATCTGTGAGCTTTTCCCACAGAACCTGACTCATGGCCTCGGGAAAGCCGGGAAGATCCTGAAATACTCTAAGAGCCTCAAGACGGTCTGCCTTCTTTCACCTTGTCCCAAGGCCTCAAGTGGTGTGAAAACTGAATCTTGTACAAGAGTAAAATGTGACACGCTGGCCCCAAGGCAGGCAGGAAAAACAGGGAGAAGATAGACAGATTGTTCTAAGGGCTAACAGGTTGGAATAGGGTGGGAGCTTGTCAAAGCACGTTTGACATCTGGAGCCACCAGTGCCTTCCACGTCCTCCGACACTGTCATAGTCCCCCTGAGCTCAGTGGGTGAGGCCCCACACAGGGCCTGCTGGCCAGCCCCTTGTCCCATGTTCCTAAATGTAATTAGTCTTCCGAACATAGATGATGCCTTGTCCTCCACCCCTGCCTATGGCCACCTTCCCTCAGCCTAAGGCTGTACATTGCTCCATTTACCTGCTCCTCTAACTGCCCCGAGGGAGGCACCCCACGGCAGTGGGACTTGCTAGCAATGTCACTGGACTACAAGAGACTCGTGTGGCCAACAAAACTTTAGAGTGAATGTCAGAAAAGCATATCACAGGCAGGATGTACTGAATAATATGTACCAACACCACAGCAGTCCCTTAGTGCATCAGTCAGGGGTCCCCAGAGAAACAGACCCTATAGGGTGGAGAGAGACATGTGAAGAGATTTTAAGGAATCAGCTCATGCAATGGTGAGGACTGGTGAGTGTGAAATCTGTAGGGCAGGCTGGAAACTCAGGCAAGAGTAATGCTTTTTCCTTAAGGCAGAATCTCTTCTCCAGGAAACCTCAATTCTGCTTTTTAGGCTGTCAACTGATTGGGTGCGGTCCACCCACATTATGGAGGGTGACCTCTGCGTAAAGCCCACTGATCGCAGATGCCAAGCACACCCACAAAAGACCACAGTGACACCTAGATTAGCGTCTGATTAAATACCTGGCACTGTAGTTGAGCCAAGTGGACACATGTGATTAACCATCAGGCTTACGTAAACCCATCATGGATGGTCACTCTGAGAACTGAAGAGACATCCCACCTGCCCTGTTTCTGTTGGGAAGAGGAGCTTGGCGGAAGTCCCGGCCAGCACTCTTGAACTTCATGGCACCAACGGAAGGTAAATACGGCTGGTGTTGTACTTCACGTAGCCTGTCATTTTCTTGCTTGAAAGTCCAGTTTGTTCTGCCACAGTGAGTGTTTCCATAATGCAGACTACCTCAGGGGCCACTGGTGAATATGGGGTTGAGGTCAATAGGATGGGGAGGTATCTCTGGTCAGCTATACGTTAAGAAGACTGGAACAATAGCCACGCACTCCAAGGCCTTGCCCAGCAAGGCACACTCAGCCTCATGCAGCCCCCTGACCCAGGGAGGTCACGTGGCCTCCAGCCTGCTCCACGTGGCCCTCACAGCCACGGCTGTGCAGAGAGAAGGTCTCCAGCACGACTGTTGTTTCTGTTCCCCATTCACCACCCTGGTGGCCACGTCCCTCACATGAGGGGCTGGACTCAACTCCCAGGCTCCGCAGTGTCCTGGCTACAAGGTCACATGGGTTTCAAAGGGTCTGCACTTTGTCTACACCACCCCAGATAGCGCTGCACTGTGCTTTCTGTGCTGTTCCTGGCTGGTCTAGAGTCAGCTGTAACTGGTTGAAATCCTGTATTGCCACTGACTGTGCAACTTTTATTAAATGAATATTTACTGGTGCCTCCTACGAGTCTGGGTCAATTCTTGGACCTGAAACACGACAATGGCAAACCCAGCCTTGTTCTCAGATACAAGGAACAGGCCGTGAACATGTCCAGTTGGCAGACAAAGAGAAGAAATCTCAACATCCACAACAGGCAAAAGGATGCATCACAACTACACAAGAGTCCCTGCAATAAATAGGGAAGGACATTGAATCCAGTGAAATAGGACACAACATGAAGACACAATTCAGGGAGGAAGGAATTAAGATGGCCAAATACCAGAAAAGGGGTGTTTTCCTTTTGTTAGATTGCTTCACAAGTAACGAGTTGATGCCACCCAGGGTGTGAAAAGTGGGTCCCTTTCACCCAGCGATGGGGATGCAGGCATATGCTGTCTCATCCACTGGTGAGGGGACACACCCCAGTCACATGGAGGAGGGACACACAGTGACAAGCAGACTCATGTCTAGGCCACTGCCTGCCACATAATAACTAAGAACCTACAGATCCACATAGGAGACAGTGTAAAAATGGAGACCGACCTCATATCCATCAACACAGAAAGTCTAAGTCAACTTGTGTCCATCCGTACAGGGAACAGTTCACACTGAGCCTTCAAGAGGAATGAGTGGGGGGCTGGCCCTGTGGCATAGCGGTTAAGTTCATGCGCTCCGCTTCAGTGGCCCGGGGTTCATACGTTCAGATCCCAGGTATGGACAGATGCACCACTTGTCAAGCCATGCTGTGGCGGCGTCCCATATAAAGTAGAGGAGGATGGGCACAGATGTTAGCCCAGGGCCAGTCTTCCTCAGCAAAAAAAAAAAAAAAAAAAGAGGAGGATTGGCAATGGATGTTAGCTCAGGGCTAGTCTTCCTCACACACAAAAAAGGAGTGGAAGATTAAGGCATCAGATGGAAAATGTCTGTAATATATTTGAAGCAGAAAAAAATCAAATTCTTGCACACGTATATTCATAGCATGATCTCATTTTTAACTAGAAATATATAAGGGGAAAGAATAAAGATCAAACACAGATTTAAATATAGAGCAGGGACAGGCTGGGAAGGGCTTACACCAACTGTTAATGATATTTCCTCGGCAGATCTAACTGGAGGGTGACAGAGAACCCACATATCACCATTTCTCGGGCTTGGCCCTCTTCAGCCTGGTCGAGGGGCATCCTGGGCACTGCAGGGTGTATTGCAGCATTCCTGGGCTCCACTCACTGGTGCAATGGCAGCCTCTCCCGGGTGTGACAACGAAAACCACATCTAGACATTGCCCTGCATCTTTGGGGCCAAAGCTCTCTCCTGTTGAGAACCACTGCGAGGGAGGGACCCACACGTACATACGTATATGTTTGTGGGATCTGTGGGAATTCAAAAACGAAATGTAAGGCAGCATAATAAATTCTAACTGCACGTGAGCCGCAGGGTGGACACCACACCCGCCAACTTCCTCGTTTCTCCAAGCCTCCGTTTCCTCATCTACAAGATTGATGTGAGGCAAACTAATGCACAGAAGCTGTGGGAAACCCTCGGCACAGAGTGGGCTCTTAGTAAACGTCAGTCCTCTCTCCTCTTTAGTCTTGGGTCTGGCCCCACCTGTGCTGGGCCGGGAGACCTCGCTCCTTCCTCCCCTTGAGCCTCGCACGTAGTGGATGCTCCATGCAATATGCCAGGCAGGTCTGTGGGGCAGTCACGGCTGGAGAAGAAAAACCAGTGAGTGGGTCTCAAGGAGCAGAGGAGCTGTGTGATTTCAGGGTGACACAGCAGCCTTGTGACTATAAATGGCATGAAAATGCTGAACACTTAGAAGAAATCCTGGTTGTTTTATTTACCGAAAAAGAGTGTAACAAAAATAGATGGAATGTTTAAAATTAGCACCAAATAAGAATTTGCTAATTGCCAGTATGAAATATTAAGTGGTCTGAAAGAGCAATGGGAAGGAAATTACAGAGCAGAAATCACGTTACTGTCCAGAGGAGACACATTAATAGGATTGCACTTTCCTACGAAAAATGAATCACTGATTAGGAACAGTCTGGAAGCGAGGCAGACATGCCTGTGTGCCGAAAGCCACGGCAGAGCTGACGAAATTCGACGTTCACTAGGAAACTAGGTGTTTGACCTGGGTTATTACACAACTTTCTTATGCCTTCTCTCTAAAGAAGACACGATCTGGTCTAAATCTCTCCAGTGCATGGAAAAGGCTGTCAGTTTGTCTATAAAGTTAGACGGCATGAACCAGAATTCAGAAAGTCATGAAGTACATGAACTTAATAAAACAGAATGTAAACTCTGTGTTGGCGGAGGTGTGCGAACACACGCCGGCTGCTTCACAGAGAAGAACCAAACTTTGGAAAAGTACTTCAGTGGTTCTGACCACCGACGTGAACGTGTCCACACACTCTGACCAGCTCTTTCAGTCCTGGCGAGAGACAGGAAGGAAGTAAATGATTTGTGACTCCAGGTTCTCCTTTCCTGGGAAATCTTACACATTGTGTCACTACGTGTGATTTGTAACCCCCGTGACGGGCCGGGTGGTGGCGTGCGAGCAGTCAGGGCCCTCTCTCTGGAGGTAATTTTAAAACAACAATCAAACCAACTGAAAGCGGGCTGCTTTGTCGTATCTCTGTGTGCCGGAATTTTAAATGCTGTCAAGAATAAAATAGTCGTCCCCAAAAAAGCTTTTTGTTAGTCTAAGTTCTAAATAATTGCTGCGGTTACTATTGAGTTTAATAATATACGTAAACTTCAGATCACATATCTTATTACACCTTCTTTCATGAAACTGCGTTCCATGCGAACATTAATTCTGAGAACGTACAGAGCTGGCTCCATCACTCACGTTTCCCTCTCCCTCTCAGTAGTCAGCTCGTCAAAACTCAGATTAGTCCAGCTCCCTTTTGGATAAGACGAATTCCTACTTGTAAACAGTAGATTTAGAGTAAACACGGTAACGGTGATTATAAACACAAAAATAACGTAGAACTTGAATCTATGTGACTACTCACTCAGAGTGTTTGTATTTAACATTTAATTGGTGAAAAACAAAACAAAATTAAAAATGATAAAACTGTGTGGACTGTGAGGTGTAACATTTTGGGGAAGTGCAAATTTTAGTCATGCAGTGAAACTGCTTACCGAATTTGAATAGTATCTTCAGAACTGACATTCTTCCTTTTTCAAGCATTAGTTGCTGCTCTAAAACAAAACAAAACAAAATCAGAAAATAATCATTATCAGAGATTATTGCAGGAGTATTAACTGAGGATGGTTGTGTGACATAGAGCAGAGGCCGCCAACAAACCCCCGGGGCCAGCGCCTGAGGCCGCGGAGAGAACTGCCCCCTGAGCAGCCCGGGCAGGGAGGGAGAGGAGAGAGAACAGGACGAGTGAGGCAGAGCAGCAGAGCTCAGGTGTGTGACGCACCTTGAGAATGGAAGAGGAAGGTGAGAGACGTGAACCCAAACCCAGAACTACCCCAGCTACTTTAGAAGGAAAAACGGAGGTGGACCAAGAGGAACTGAAAACGCGGTTGTAGAGCCACACGCGCGCGCAAATGCAAACCACGGCTGTCTCTTGGCGAGCGTGTACCTCGAAGCAAAATTAACTTGTCAGCATCTCGTTAGGAAGTCAAGGAAGGATTAATCGCAGAATTGCCTGAGGGGCAAAAAAATCGTAAATTTACAACACTAAATGATTCTTTAATAAGTGAATAATCTTCATAAATGTGTATTTTAATTTACTATTGATACATTATAATACTACAATTACAGGTTTGTATGTAACACAATAGTAATTGTTTCTATAGCCCTTATTTTTTAAAATTTTGTCATAAAAAATGTAAAATATACAAAGAGTATGGATAGAATGATATGATGTCTGTAGTCAGTAGAATCGTGTCCGCAAAAGACATATTGACATCCTCACCCCTAGTCCTGGGAACATGACCTTATTTGGAAAGAGGGTCTTTGCAGGTGTGATCTAGTTCAGACCAGGTCAGACTGCAGTGGGTGTCCCTACACGAAGAGAGAAACTGGACACACACACACAGGGAGAAGGCCACGTGAGGGTGAAGGCAGAGGCTGGAGGGCCCCGGGCCTTGCCCGCACCAGGGCTGGAGAGACATCCTCTGAGCCTCTGGCGCAACCAGCCCTGCCGCTCCTTATCCCGGGCTTCCAGCCCCCAGAGCTGTGGGAGAATCGATTTCTGGTGTCTACACCACCTTGTTGGTGGTGATTTCTTACGGCAGCCTTGGGAAACCAATACAACGTCGGACTGACATTTTTCTTCAAAATAACTGGGAAGGAGGGAGTTAGAGACGAGACTAGATTAGTCATGGATGAGCAACTGCTGCAGCTGCGGGGCAGGTCCCAGGGAAGGCAGGATGTGATTTATCGTTTCATTTTTTTCAATGTAACTGAATGAGCTCTTTCTTCTCCTTGCTTTCTCCCTTAATATACACTAGAGATATTTCTCACTCATTCTTTAACTGCATATTATGACGTTGTGTAAAGTACCGGGCCTTTTTTTCCTCAGTCGGACCCTGCTGGTGGACATCTGGGCTGTCCTCCTTGTTTGCTGACTTGCTTGGCTGCTACAGATACGCTGCACACGTCTTCAGTGTCTTTGCTCCCGGGGCAAACCCCCTGGAAGTAGAACGGCTTTTTCCATAGATAAACGATATGATATTTTCCTAGACATTGCAAATTTTCCCACTTGTGGCAATTCTACCGTTTTGCATCCCCACCATCCACGTGAGTGCTCTCTCATATAACCACAGGTTATTAATCTTTTGAGTGAATACTTGTATTTTAGTTTAGTTTTAATTTGTGTTTCTCGTACAATAAATGAGGTTTAGCATTTAAAAACCATTTAATTTCATTCTCTGTGAATGGTCTGCTCATATACCTAAGTGTGCTTTTAGAGGTTATTAGTCTTTCTGTTCTGTTTTTAGCAGTCCTTAATATGGCTGAGATATTAATCCTTTGCATGTAATACAACTTGTAAGTATCTCCCCAGTTTGTCATTTGCATCTGTTTTTTACCATGGAAATAGTTTTAATATAATTAAACCTATCACATTTCGCCTACTGCTTCTGAATTTTGCATCATGTTATAAAATAATCCAACCATGTTTTCTCATAGTGCTTATCTGGGTCCATTTTCCACACTTCAATCTGATCCAGTTGGAATTAATCTTTGTACACAGTGTGAGGAAAGGACCCAGTTTATCTTTTTATTCAGAACGGGTCCCTGTTCTCAGATGGATAAGGACTAAAGCTATCATCCTCTGCAGAGGTTCTGGGTGCAGGCTCGATACTCCAAGTGTGGTGGGACAGCACCTCCCGGGAACTTGTTAGAAGTGCAGTCTCACCCCCCGAGACTGATGGAATCAGGATCTGCATTCTAACAGGACACTTGGGAGATTCTGAACTTTGAGAAGCAGATTCAAGTTTGAAAAGGACTGAGGTTAAAATGATAGTTTATCTTCCTGAGTTTTTTTCCTGAAAGAATAGATTAAAGAAACGTTGTTTCCCATTAACCCTGCCCTACTAGGACCACACATTTCACACACTTGGAATTTTTGGTCCTACTACTGCGGTAGGGTGGGTTTGTGACATATGTGCGAAAGTTGTGAATAGCAATGAAGGGACCACCAAACATGGACCAGAAAACCACCAATAATGGTGAAACCACCTGTGTGCTCTCTGAGCCCATCCCCTCCCCGAGATAACATCACCTTGTTTGTCGGGATTATTTACCTTTGCTTAATTTTCTATTTTTTAACTTTTCAAAAACACTACACTATTGTGACAATTTTCCCTCAATATGATGTTTCTAATATTCATCCACATTGTGCTCCATTCTCTTTCCTGATAACAATATTACATTGTATAATAAATCAAAATACCTACATATTCACTTTCATATTCTGAGATGTTCCTGATAAATCATTACAAATGATTACGATTCATACTCTTACCAGTAGTTCTTTGTAAATTTTTTAATTTCAGAAATGTGCCAGAATTTCTCTCGGGCACAGATGCAGGAATAGAAACCCTGAGTAATGGAGTGTGTGTGTGTACAGTTCACGTGATAATGCCAGCCTCTTTTCCAGAGGGGCTGCACCAATTCCTTCTCCTGAGAGCACTTGAAGAGGTACTTCACGCCAACATTCCCACCAACACTTGTCATGGTGACATGTTATGCTCTTGAATGTTCTGTCATGGTGACATGTGTGTGCTCTTGAATGTTCTGCATGGCAACATGTGCTTGCTCTAGAACGTCCTGTCATGCTGATATGTGTGTGTGCTCTTGAACGTTCTGTCATGGTGACATCTGCGTGCTCTTGAATGTTCCGTCATGGTGACATGTGCATGCTCTTGAATGTTCTGCCTTTGGTGATACATGTGTGCTCTTGAACTTTGTGTCCATGGTGATATGTGTGAGCTCTTCAACCTTCTGTCATTGTGATATGTGTTTGCTCTTCAACCTTCTGTCATGGTGACATCTGTGTGCTCTTGAATATTCTGTCTGTGGTGACATGTGTGTGCTCTTGAATGTTCTGTTCATGGTGACATGTGTGTGCTCTTGAACATTCTGTCATGGTGACACATGTCTGCTCTTGAATGTTCTGTCATGGTGATATATGTGAGCTCTTGAACCTTCTGTCCATGGTGACATGTGTGAGCTCTTCAACATTCTGTCATGGTGACATGTGTGTGCTCTTGAACGTTCTGTCATGTGTGTGCCCTAAATTAGTAGAAGATTTCTCTTCTGTGCTCCTCACTTCCTCTGCGACCTCACCAGAAGACCTTTAATGTCCATATTTCCACCAACAATCTCTCCAAGATATTCCAGTCTTTTTTATCATGTACCTCAAAATTCTTCCAGCCACTCCCCATTACCCTATTCCAAAGCCACTTCCACATTTTTAGGTATTTGTTACAACAGCACCCCACTTCCCACTACCAACATCTGTAATAATTTGTGAGAGCTGCCTTAACAAAGTCCCACAAACTCGGTGGCCTGAAACAACAGAAGCGTATTCTCTCACAGTCCTGGACGCTGGAAGTCTGAAATCATGGTGCCCTTCTGAAGGTTCTAGGGAAGGATCCTTCCCTGCCTCTTCTAGCTTCTGGCAGTTGCGGCCACCCTTGCCATTCCTTGGTTTACAGCGGGACCCCTCCAATCTCTGCCTCCATTGTCACATGGCCTTCTCCTTTGGTCTCTCTTTCTTCTTCCTCTAAGGACACAAATCGTATTGGATTAGGACCCCCCCTAATGACCTCACCTTAATCAACTGTATCTGCAAGACCCTATTTCCAAATAAGATCACAATCACAAGGGCGGGGGTTAGGACTTGAACATACCTCGTTGAGTGACAAAATTCATCTTACAACACTTAGTAAGAGGAGGTCTTTTCACAAGTTTTCATCATTAGCGTTGTGTCCGCAGTTATCTGTTCATATCCTTTACCAACTTTCCTTTGGTAATTTAAAATTGGTTTATGTCAGAAAGTCTTCAGCTGTGTGTACAATAAAAGCCTTCTGAAAGCCGCGTAAGTTTATTATTGGCATTATAATCCCAAAAGTCATGTATATATAGAGCTGCTTATTCGGTGCCTCAACCGTCCCATCAGATTTTCGAGAGCTTTGTGTGTTTCTGCCCTTCCATCATCACTATTGGCTTCTTTAAGGCCAACTCCTCTCACGTTCCACAACAGTGAGAGGACTTCCAGGCCACACGTCCAGACACAGTCATGTCCAGAGGCAGAAAAGTGCTGTCCTTTTGTCACATGCCTTCAAACAGCAAAGTGAATACCCTAGAAACTGCCAGCAGAATCCCCTCACACCACACTGTCAAGAGCTTGTCTGCCACGTGTGGAGGTTCTCAGTTAATGGAAAGTAACAGTCAAGCCTTGTTCCCTTGCTGTGATGGCAGAAACAAGAGGCTAAATCGGAGAAGCATTGGATCTACCATTGCACCTTCCCGTATGAAATGGCATCGGCTGAGGGCCAGATGGATCTGCACAGATGCAGGGGCCGGTTGGCTGCCGAGGGGCTCAGGGGCCAGGGGGGAAGCTAGGAGTGGAAAAGTGTCAAAACCGAGTGAGGGTGGGGAAGTGTCTTCAAGGCCCCAGTAGGGTGGTCTCTGCAGAGGTACCTGAGAAACGCCTCAGCCGAGTGCTCCCAACAAAACGCCTTCCAAAGGAGGTGCCAGGGCCAGGAATGTGGCTACCCCTAAGAGCATGGCCGGCCAGCCAAGTCCCAGACTGCAGCTCCCTCCAGAGGCTCTGCCCCAGGGTGGAGCCTTAGAGCTGCCTGTGGTGAAGCTGAGCTGTCTCCTCACGTGACCTGCTTAGATAGGTCACTGGCAAACGCACTGGCTGTTCTGACTTCATAGAACACCCCAACCTGGGGGTGCTGCTGGGCCATGGAAATGTGACTGCAGAGGTGGGTGTCCCCGTATAAGCTGAGGCTCTCTGAGGAAGTGGGGGCTGGATTTGGTGCAGGCAATAATGTCTGCTGCTGTAAACTGGTCTTTATTCTATTCAAAAAAACTTATATACTATGCAATTCTAATCTAGTCTAGTTTATTGGCTTTTCTTGTCAGATAATTTCAAGTGTTACTATGGTTATAAAAATTGTTACGTATTTTTCAAGTTAAAAATGGTTTTATTCTTTTTATTTAATGCTTCCATTCTCTCAAATTACTCAGGAATCATTTCAGCTCAAGGAACAGAAAATCCACTGGGTAGTATCTTAAATACAGACGGATTTGGTGTTTTCCAAATAACAAGTTATTGTTGTACAGTTGGGGGCATTATTTTGGCTCCACGGGCACCAGGCAATTGGTTCTGTCTCTTCTATGACAGGGTCCCTGCACTCAGAGCCCATGGACACTGGCCATCCTGAACCCCGGCCTCCCATCCCACTGGTCACCGAGCTTGGCTCTGGACACACATGGTTTCTGCCCCACCATGTTACCTGTAAGTGTTTGGTGACTTTAAGAATAGAACAAGAGGCTGCTGTTTTTCATGAGTCAAAGCCAGAAATTCTATTCAACGTCTTTTTTTTTATTATTTAATGAGAAGTTCTGTTAAATACCAACAATAGCTTACCTGACAAGCTTAATTTTCCAGGCAGTAAATATTTTTTTCTTTTTCTGTTTCCCTAGGGGTTTTGGTAACATGCCGGGGGCGGGGCTGGTCTGGGGGCTATACGAAGCCCCTACCTCCCATCTTTCTGTCACCCTGCATTGTGCTCAGCCATCTGTGCGTCTCGTCACTGATCACCGGTCCCTCTGCAGCCAGACAAGGGCTCTGACGTGGGAGTGTCAAGATATCGTCTTCCGAGAGAACAAGAGATGGAGGGAGGCATTTTGTATTTAAAGCTCGTGGCCAGAGAAAGGAAAACAAACAGATGTGGTCTGTTCTCTGTCCTCCATTCTCCACTAAAAAAAAGAAGGCAAAAAATGCACCCATCAAAGCTAAAATGCACGGCTTGAACATTACGAGTTTTGTTTTCCTAGAACTCATTACTCCTATAGCTCATCCAGCATGTTGCAAGGT
Organism: Tapirus indicus; assembly: GCA_031878705.1. Lineage (NCBI taxonomy): Eukaryota > Metazoa > Chordata > Mammalia > Perissodactyla > Tapiridae > Tapirus > Tapirus indicus. The sequence continues at coordinate 355,200 of CM062923.1, read as the reverse complement.
GAACCATGGACCACACCACACAAAAGATGGAATTACTGTGGAACAAAATGCTCCCTCTCCATAGCACAGTTTGGTTACTAGAGCGGCTCCACCCCAAACGTTAAAAAACAAAAATTGGGGGAAACGGTGCCTTTCTGGTGACTGGACTCGAGGCCGTCGTACATGGTTTCCTGTTTATCCCTGTACCTCATCACACCACTCGTCCTTTCAGACTGACGCCACGACCCCTCAGAACACGGGCTTCTGTTTATGTCTGCTGGTGAGAGTCCTCCATCAAAGTCTGATTGGAAACCTTTTACTCTATTACGGCGTCCTGTTCTTACCAGTGTCATTTTCTCCTCACTGAGTCAGCGGTCTGCGCATTAACCCGGCTCCTGTGCCACGTGCTTGCGTTTCTGCCTCACTGAGTGGGGTGACCCTCGTAGCCTGTGCACCTGGTGGGCAGGCAGAGAGGCAGACCAGGGAGCGGGTGAGTCCCCAGCCAGAGCCGGCTGACCCACCCGCCAGCCAGCGTGGTTTCTCACCACGAGCGCCTGTGTGGCTGAGTGATTTCTGTCCTTACCAGCACTGGACACACTGCTTTTAGAGTCTTTATTGAATGGACTTAAAATTCAAATGAAAACTCAGATCATAATTAGGAGACACATATTGCCAAGAGGAAAATCTGAATAAAGCCCGATTCTTCTCTCTGTCCACTACAATGCTCCATTGAAACGATTGATGTAGGTAATAGCAAAGAGCTCCAGCAACACCTGAAACTAGAGATGAGGAACAGCCACATGAGAAACTTCACGATTTCCGCTGGACATGGTGCAGACGGAACCAACTGCAGAGACAACCCACTGTCTCTGGGACACTGGGGGAGGGTCGGGAGGAGGAGTCAAGTGGGCACGCCAGCGGGCTCTCTCTCGCCACTGTGGTTGGCGGGTTTGAAAGCAGAGGTCAGAGGAGGTGACAAAACACTGAACTAAGCAGGAGCCTGCAGGGCATGGGGGCTTGCCCCAGACCAGGCAGGACACATGGGAGGGAGGCTGGCTCATCATCAGTGGTGGCCGGGTCTCAGGTGGCTTGACTTCATTGTGGTGTATTCTTTTACAATAATCAGGAAAAGATTGTTTTTAACATTGTCTTTAGGGTATCAAGCTTGAATGATTTAGCACAAAAATATCTGCCATTTTCATCACTGAGTCTTCCTCTCACTCCTGGAGTGCATGATGGTGAATTCTTCCAGAAAACACTGCACTCTGAGGCTCCTGAAGGTCCAGGCCAGTCGCCCTCCAGCCTGCTACGCGAATGTTCTCAGCTTCACTTTTTACCAGAACAGGTTACTTCCCCAGAATTTTCAAGCATCATCAAGGAAAGTCAGCAATGGGTAGGGATTGGAAGGAGGGAGAATTGCTCTTTAAAGCAGAACTGCACACTGAGACACAAGGTAACTTGTGACTACTGTCGTCCCTTCTCCAACCTCCCTACTAAGTTCAGGAAACTCACAGGCTAAGGGATATTGTTCAATAAAATGTAACCTCAAAAGTTTCTGTAGCAGTCAACAGATAAAACACTTTAATTTACAAGTGAAGAAGCAATTCTAGAAAGAGTTGGTACATGTTTCAAGAGGAAAAGTCTTCTATATGTGGTAGATCCTCTTCTGGGTAAGATACAGCTACAGATATGACAGGTGTGGATGTAGACATAGATGTAGATTTAGGTGTAGGTGTAGTTGTAGACATAGGTGTAGGTGTAGATATAGGTGTAGATGTCCACATAGATGTATGTGTAGGTGTAGACATAGGTGTAGTTGTAGCTATAGATGTAGGTATAGAAGTAGGTGGAGAGGTAGATGAAGGTGTAAGGTTTAGGTGTAGGTGTAGATGTAGATGGAGGTGTAGGCATAAATGTAGATGTGGGTGTAGGTATAGGTATAGATGTAGATCTAAGTGTAGACATAGATGTAAATGTAGGTATAGATGTAGGTGGTGTAGATGTAGGTGTACGTAGAGGTGTAGTTGTAGATGTAGGTATAGGTGTAAGTGTAGCTCTAGGTGTAAGTGTAGCTGTAGATGTAGGTGTAAGTATAGGTGTACATGTAGGTGTAGGTGTAAGTATAGATGTAGGCATAGGTATAGATGTAGATGTAGGCATCGATGTAGGCATAGATGTAGGCGTAGATGTAGGTGTAGGTGTAGATATAGATGTAAGTGTAGATGTAGGTGTAGGCGTAGATGTAGATGTAGATGCAGATGTAGGTGTAAGTGTAGATGTAGGTGTAGGCGTAGATGTAGATGTAGATGCAGATGTAGGTGTAGGTGTAGATACAGATGTAGATGTAGGTGTATGTGTAGACGTAGATGTAGATGTAGATGTAGATATATTGATAAAATTTCTTTGCATTCCCTCTATAACCTTACGAGGTTTGTGTTACCAGATATGTTGTTGCACAGCTGGTGCATGACATCTGGCATGTGGTCCCATCTGTGTGAGTGTGCACTTTTCCATCTCAAGGTGTCTGCTGCCTCCACTTCATGGCACCACAGTGCCTTCCCTTCAAACACACAAATGCAGTCAGGGAGACAGCTGGACCACACTCCCACATCAGTGTTATCCCCCATGCCTTTTACTATAATTCAGAGTCCCTGCCGTTGTGGAAACATGTTTCTAGAGTGTTCCTAGAACTCTGTCCTGTTCAGCATTCATCTCAATGAGCAGGATGAAGACACAGCCATGGAATTTAGAGCTGACTGTGAAATAACGCAATCACATGAGATGACAGAAGGAGAACGTAATGATGTTCTTGGTTGGAAAGAGGACCAATTCTAACAAAAGGTAAGAGTAAAATATGATACAATAGTCCTGCTCATCTGCTGGGACACGTTCCAAGACCCCCAGAGGATGAGTGAAACCACGGGCAGTTCCAAAACCTATATATACTGTGTTTTTTCCTGTACATACCTACGATAAAGTTTAAATTATAAATTAGGCACGGTTAAGAGATCATGGTGCTTTGGGGCCATTATTAATTAAAATAAGGGTATCACACAAGTGATACCAAGACAGTCGATCTGATAACTGAGAGGGCTACTGTGTGACTAAGGGGCAGGTAGTGTATACAGTGTGGATCTGCTGGACAAAACGATGATTCTTGTCCCGGGTGTGACAGCGCAGGGCTGTGCAAGACTTCCTCATGCCACTCAGAATAGGGAGCAATTTAAAACTTATGAATTGTTTATTTCTGCAATTTTCCATTTAATACATTCTGACTGCTGTTGACTGTGGGTAACTGCAACCACAGAGAGCAAAACCTTGGGTTAGGGGAGACTATTGTACTTGGGAGCGCAAAACCAACCTAGCAAGTTGTGCCAGCCATGAAAAATGTGCCTCGTGGACCTCCAACCCCAGGGCACGAGATTGGCCAAGGAGCCCACTGCTGCGCTCTGAAACCCACTGCCTTTTTGAGCAGAGGCCACCACTCCCACGGGCTGTCCCCAGCCGAGGCCGCACATCAGGGCTACTAACAGATACTGAAAGGTTGCTTTGGCTTGAGGACCCCCGCGTCCTCGCAATCTTCCTTAGACTTCACGGCAGCTTCGAGTACTTCACTCAACCTCTGACAGCCTCCCAGCCTGAGGCTCCCTCCTCATTTACTGCCACACATTTCCTCTGACAAAATCCTTGCATGTTTAATTCTGCCTTGGCATCTGCTTCTCGGAGAGCCTGGGCTAACACGCAGCGCAGGATGGAGACACAAAGTGCAGTGTGTGCCGACATGCAAACACCGAGACACTTGCATTCACGGTGACTGCAACATGAACGTGACCTGGCTTCTAAAGTAGTACTTGACCATAAGTTGGCTCCATGAAAGTACAGTGTCTAGAAATGTCCGTGTTGGCATAGGTTTGACACCTGCTGTTGCTGGGCTCTGTGGTGGCTCAGGGAGGGTCAGATAAATTGCATCCCTTTAAGTTCCTTAAGAAACTCACGATCTCCTGGATCACAGAGGAGCTGGTCCCCTTCTCCGGCGATGGCTGTCCCAAATCTGGAGGAGTGCATCTGGTTGAGTTGGAGCAGTGCACTTCCAGGGGACAAGGAATGAACTGGACATGTCAGAAAACAATGGTGAGACAAAGGGATGGCGCAGAGACTAGAACTGTGTGGGGAGTGAAAGTGGGAGGGAAGGAGACAAAGGTCTTCAAGGCAACTTGGCGCTGGATGCACATATTTGAAGGGCTTCTTTGTGTAACAGGAGATTTTACTTATTCTCTTTGAAACTGAGGGGTCAAATGGAATCAATGATGGAAATTTCAGGAAGCCAGGCTGTGTGGCCATCAAAGAAGTTTCTAATGGAACTACTGCACCTGAAATGTGATGTCCTTGAAGGTGCTGAGCCCACTGTGCTTGCGATGTGTTCAAACAGAGGCCAGAGGACTGCCCGTCAGGGACGTCACGGAGCAGCACCTCAGATGTTATCAAGATGCCTGTGCAGACACCGAGGTCCACGCCAGCCAGGTCACTCTCTGGCCAGGCGGTTGAATTATCCCTCCTTGTCTACTAAGAGCTCCTTCAGAAAGACTTTCTGAGGAACACCTGATGCCACACATTGAGATTCAGCTTTCAAACAACGTGCGTATTACATCCCGAAGTTCAGTTTCTTAGCAACAAACTGGCGCTGAGGGCAAGAGGGCAGAAATGGAAGCCAAGAGCTGTGGACCCTGAGGCTCCGGCGCGTGGCAGCTGAGGCGTGACTTCAGAGGAGAGAACTGCTAACTTCAGTGGGAGCCATGCAAGGAAAGCAGCAATTTCCAAAGGAAAGGTAAAACAGGTTGAAAGCATAATACTTTTCTTTAGGGGAAGCTTTATGAGGCAGTGAAGGTTGCATTAGCTTGCTTGCCAGACAGACTTCCATCAACGCCGTCCTCGCCATGACTGTCACTTTCTGTGGCCAACTCGCTCCATCTCCACGCCCTTTTCTCCGTCTGTGGGGCCTCTCAGGACTGTCATCAACCCGGCCTAACCGAGGTGTCTGAGAGGCCTTGTCATGAAACAGCTCCTCGGCAGGGACACTTCCTCTCTTCTTGGCTGGGCTAACTCTCCAGCACCTACAGCTTCAGACTTTCCTTGCAGACTCTCTGGACTTTTGCTTTTTCAAAGTGAGGAGCCTGAGTTCACGGAGCCCAGTGTCCTAGTCCGTTCAGGCTGCTATAACAGAACACACACGGGGCGGATTATCAACAACAGGCGTTTGTCTCCTGCGGTTCTGGAGGCTGGAAGTCCAAGATCACCAGCAGATTCGCTGTCTGGTGAGAGTGCCTTCCTGGTTCATGAACTGCATCTTCTCACTGTGTCTTCACAAAGTGGAAGGGGCAGGAGGGCTCTCTGGGGTCTCTGCTATCACGACACTAATCTCATTCATGGGGGCTCCACCCTCAAGACCTAAACACCCCCAAAGGCCCCGCCTCCTTACACCATCACATTAGAGGGTAGGATTTCAACATGTCAACTTTGGGGGACATACACATTCCGTCTATAGCATTCTACCCCGTTCCCCCCAAATTCATGTCCTTCTTGCATGCAAAATACATTTGTTCCATCCTATTAGCCCACAAAATCTTAGCTCATCTCGGCATCAGCTCAAAAGTGTATAGTCTGAATGTTCAGTCTGTAGACCCAGACTTTGTGTGTCATCCAATTCAGTCACAGGAGGTCCTTTGCCATGACTGAGGGCTAGGGGTGAGCACCCTCCAGCCACCAGGACACCTTGGCAGTAGTGGCAACTGGAATGGAGATGGGAAGGAAGTAGTGGAGTAATGATGAGAGTGTCCGCTCTGCAAGGAAATAAGCACGTGTCCCACCGAGCCCCAGATTTGTCCCAGACCGGAAGCAGAAGCAGCTTTCAGATCCTCCAGTCACCCCTGGCTGCCCAGAATGGGACCCCACGGCACAGGCCGACTGCCCGGTCTGTCCCTCCTCCTCGACATCAGCTACACTGCTGCATTTCTCTCCTCACCTTCTAGAGGCTGTGAGCTCCTTGGCATGTGAACCACGCTGCACACAGCTCAGTTCCAGCGCCCATCACAGGCTCCAGAGATGAGCAGGTGCTCACGAGTGATGGGTGCGCAAGCGAATGGACAGACGGGTTAGCAGATTCTCTGAGGAAACTCGCAGCTGAACCAGGACTAGAATCCAGGTTGTACGGCTGTTGAAAACCCATCCTTCGTTTTCTAATATCAGAGACCCAAAACCGTCTGTATAAACAGGCTGATATTATTACTTTTTAGAGAAAAAAATAAACTTCCGTTTTATGGCTAGTGAAGTCCAAATAGTTTCAAAAACTCTTTTTGCATAGTCTTAGTTAAATATCCCTCTAATAAAATACATTCGAGTGGTGTCTGATTAATGGGTAAATCACGTGTGGCCAGACAGAAATCCAAATCTTAATATTCATATTTCAGTATTTGGTATGTTACTTGGTAATGTGAGGACATATATCACTCGTGACAGTTCAACTGAAGGGTCATTTGTTGAGTCTGTCACGCACTGGGCGCCTCTCCAGGAATTCAGGAAGACGAGTGACCGGCATCATCCTGGCTTCTAGGGGCCTGGGCCGTGAGTGCCACACCCCCTAACGGAGGCTGTGACACGGAGGTGCCGCAGAGACAGACGCGAGCTGCCCTCCTGTGCGCGCCGTGGGGACTCCACAGCGAGGGGCGCTAGTGAAGACCCATCTCCTCTCATGTCCTCGTTCGCCCTGGTGGCTGTGTGACAGCACCCACCCTCTCTGACCCAGACGAGTCAGTACCGGGAGGTTCCGGGTTATTTGATCTTCAAACCAGCTCATGTGTCCTGGAAGCATTACAAAATGTTGCAGAAACAGGATCCATTTTAATCTTTAGATGAAACTGCCGGGCACTGAGCCCCGGGGATATTTCCTGTTAGGCACTGATAGAATTCATTTATTTTATCTCCATTGATCCTTTCAGTCATGCAATGAAGTACATGTTATCAGCTACGGACTTTAGTTAATAATGACGTATATGGGTTCTTTAACTGTGACAAATGTATCATCCTCGTGCTGGATGTCAGTAATGGGAAGCTGGGTGGGGTGGGGGGCCCGACTCCCTGCCCACTGCTCAGTTTTTCTGTAAATCTAAAACTGTTATAAAAAATAACATCTAATTTCCAAAAAAAAAAAAAAAGGAAATTAATAACTAATTCAATTGCAACATTCACTTAAGGTGTAAAATCTGACCGGCGTCCGGCTGGGGACTGAAAACAGGGTTTAGAGGAGCTGCTCCAGCGACTGCTGCTCAACACACATCGGCCGACTAGGAAATACTGTTTTTAAATTTTAGGTTTCTTTTAAAATTCCTTGGCTTCATGCTACAGCAATTTATTTAAAAGGCAGCCTGGTGACGAGAAATTATGTCCATTTTACATTCAAGATCCAGATTCCAATTTATGAGTGGGAGAAATAAAATTCTGGTCTTTGCTTTCGTTAATTTATTTTGAATTTAACAGAATATTTTCGAGTTCCACGGAGGCGACGGGACAGAACTGTTTTGCGGCGGAGCGTCACGGTCACCAGCTTCCACACCCAACAACCAGCCTCGCTGAGCCGGAGCCGCCGGGCGGAGCCGCTGCGCGCCCGCTGCGCGCCGGAGGGAGGCGGGCAGGTGTCTCCGGCGGCTCAGGGGGCGGACGCGCTGAGCACGCGGGGCCCGGCGCGTCCCGGTGGAGACGCGCCGGCGAGTGAACGCGCTTTCTCGAAACGGGCCCGTGCTCTACTCCTGCCTGGTCTCCCCCGGGGCCGCGGGCCACGGCGCGCGCGCTGCTTCCGGGCCAGAGCGCGCACTCGGGGCGTGGACGGTGCAGCCCCTGCGACCCCGCCTGTCTCCCTTCCGCCCCTGTTTGTACTTCGCCTGCACAGGCCCAGGGGCTGGAGCGCAAGGGGAGGGTCCAGATGCCCGGATGGCTGCGTGGACAGCTCTGAAACTGAAAAGACTCTCAGTTGCGGAGCCACTAAAATTTGGGGCAATGTTGCAGCAATTGGCCTACTCTGATTACTAAGTCATGTCTTCTATCTCCTAGAACCTTAAACTCTTAGAATTAGAATTTTGGAGGTCGTAAGTTCTCATCTTTTATTAACAGCAGCTCAATTCAGCAGAACAGATAGAAGCAACAGCGATACGTGGCTGGTGGAGTTATCCAAGAGCTGCAGCCTCCAGAAGAGGAGGAGGGTGTGCAGTAGTGAAATGTTTTAGGTCTTTCTTGGTCTTAATGATTGGGTAGAATTAGAGCCAGTATATAAATATTGCAGGAAACAGACGCTAACTACCACTGTAGTCAACAGAACTCAGTCCAGCCAGAGCTCCTGACTCCCAGAGCGTCCCGCAAAACCTGAGTCTCCAACTGGTTGGGGGACAATTAAGGGGTTAACCTCTTAATAACGTGGACCCTACCTCCTAGGGGACAACCAGGAATTGATTCTCGATGAAATGCTTGGTTTTAGTTATGACGATGCTAATTGTTATAGATAAGCCAATGCACAAATGCCTGTTGGGCATCCAGTTTAATCTGTGCCGCGTTAGATGGGAAAGAATAAAGACATTCAGGGCACAAATTCACCCTTGGGCAGTGTGCAATTGAGTTGGGGACACAAACTAACATAATTAGAATAAAACTAGGCAATCCTGGAGAGAAGAGACGCAGTTCTAGCCAGCCTCTGACCCTGAAGGCCACGTGCTATCGGGCGGAGACAGAGCTGAGCAGTGATGAGACAGTGAGACCCCATGACAAAGGGGGGACCCGGCATCTCCTTGGTGTCCTCGTCGGTGAGACAAATATAAGTGCAATACTCACTCCTGTTTTGTGAAGGTAAGATGGTATCACACTTGTGAACACGCTTTTCAAACTGAAAACTTGTACACACGTGAGGTCTTGTAATTATTCCCCTTGTTCCTCCAAATTCCTGACGTGAAAGGGCCGTATCTTTCACCTCTGAATCCACAGAGACTGGAAGGACTCTGGCCCCAAAGAAGCACTAAGTATTTTCCGATTTATTAAATAAAGCACAAACGAGCCAACAAACCTTTTCCCATCTCAAATTAGACGGACCTTCGGGTGAGATTAAAACAACATTCCTGTTCAGCGATAAGAATCACTTTTCCTTGATACCCCACTTCTGAACAGACCCCTTAACACCAGAGCCATTTAAACCACATACAGCTGCACGCGGAGCACAGTGATGCCTCCGGGCGAGTTTGTAATTTTCTCTGGTTTTGTGATTTTTGTTTCATATTGAACAGAACAATTCTGTTCTGAGAGGCTAGTTCTCCAATATGTTACAGTTCATGGAGGGGACACATCTGGAGCATAATTTTATAATGTACATGGAAGTTGTTTTGAATGCTGTACGTCGGTCTTTTACCTTAAAATTATGCAGAATTTCTAGACTCAACAGCAAGTGCTTATCAGCCAGTTCTCACAATTTGCCTCAATCTCAAAGTGGATATTAAATGTTCACATGAATCTTGGGAGATTATATTAACTGATTATTTGTTTTAATGGTGAGCAGTTGCATTTTAATAGGAATTTAACATTCAGATGGAAATATAAGACTAGAAGTTGACTAGACTAGAAGACTGAAACCAGACACATCCTCTGGTTTCAGATCCCTTCTCAAACGCATCAGGAGTCACTGGAGTCTCCCCAAAGCAGTCACAGCTCACGATGTGATTTTTACAAGAATGACTTGGACATGTTCATAAGAGCTGGGAGTTTAAAATTCAAAACTGTAGTTGACTCTTGAGATTCTTACCACGGATGTGGAGGCGATGCTTCACAGTCCTGGGACAGTTGACAGACCTTCTGCAGTGTTACTTCCCTTATGGGATTAAAACAGCAACAACAAGGAAAAAGCACACAAACAAACAAACCAAAAGTGGATGGAGGCTAAATCCTAAACGATCGATACAAATACGGAAGGAAGACAGAAAACCCAGATTTTTCTCAGAGAACATGAAGATGACTGCCTCAGGCAGGTGGACCATGAGTGAGGAAGTTTAGGATTACACTCACCAGGGAACCAGGGATGCAACAGTTCCCCCAGACCCACCCAGAAATCTAGGAGTTCTACGTGCTCAGCTCCTCTTTCTACCTCAGTCTAATTTCTAATGTTTTCTCTTCCTAAAGGCACAAAGAAATCCTATAAAAGTCAGAGGAAAACATTCTCTCCAGTCATTGACTTTGCATCCCACAGTAATCAATTCTGTGTACGTACTATTATTCCAGTCTCACAGTTTTCTTAATGTTATTCATTTCGAATTTATGTTTATTCACAGAAGCTACATTCTACACTTATCTTTTCAACAGTGAAAAGACTGTAAATCTGAACAGAAAAAAATGAGTGGATGCGGGGACACTGTTTGCCATGAAATGATATGGACTGTAAGGAGACCCATTGTTATGACTGATGATTCTGGGAAACCAGTGGGACAGTCCTAAGGAGCTGAAGGCTACAGTTAAAGCGTGTTTCCCCCAGCATAGGCGTGCGGCCAGTCTGTGGGGGATCCCAAGTGGACCATAGTCCCAACCTGTAAGACACATCCAAGGGCCGTCACAACTTTTCTCCAGCTTCCTCGTGTCCCTACAGCACAGCCCTCTGGATTTCTCTTCTCAGGTTTGCTTCCTTTTCTTTGTTCTAGTGACACTGCCGTAGTGCAGGGCCCTGCCCCCTGAGTCTCGATTTGCAGATGCCCTGATAGCTTGTTTTCTGCTCTTCTCCCCACGATGCACACGAGTCCTAGGGTTCCTGTGTGAATCAGTCTCACAGACCCAGATTCCTCAGCACCTGGCGCTTCCTGTCAAGGTCCCAAAAGTGTGCACGTCTTCATTTACTTTTACTAAATATGCTGCTTGTTGTAGGCGCCTGGTAGAGTGACGTATCGAGATGTGTATCTGTGTGTCGTTGTCTTCTGTTTCCCCTTCCCTCTAAGAAGTTAGCCAGAGAGGGGCAGCCACAGGAAGTGTGGGTGACCAGGGGGACGGGTGACCTGGGTCGGAGGAAGATCAGGGCTCTCTCTCACCCATTCCCCACGGCCCCGTGGGCAGCGCAGGACCCTGGAGGAGAAGGGCAAGAGCTGCCCTGAGGTTCTGGCCACGGCGAGGCTGGACTACTCCACAAGGAATCCCGGGAGGGCCGACGAGCCTGGGCAAAGGGCCTCGGCAGCGCCCTTTGCCACTGTCTGGACTGTGAGAGACTTCTGCAGCCCCACGACCACGGTGGGCTTCCCCTGCAGACAGGTGTGAGGGTAGCTCAGAGAAGAACTGTTTTGATTTGGGAACATAACATGTATTTCTTGCACTGAAAGTTCATGGTATAAAATTATAAAAAGCCATTAAGACTATTAATGCTGAGGCATGAATATCTGGGCGTGATCGAAGACAGGTCTTGCCAGAGCTATTCATTGTATCTGTTCTCTTCCTGTAAGATTTGCTAAGGAATTGTATCTCCTCAGGCATCCATGGCCTTGGACACACGACGAACGTGTCAGCCTCTGTTCTCTTTCTTCGTCCTCCCACCCTGATCCACGCCCTGACTCCCCGTCCCCCCAGCCCCTTGCCATGCCCCACATATATGTTGTCTTTGTACGTGTGGCATCCTTCCCTTAGGACACACTTCTCGTGTTACCAGAAACATTCATCCATTCATTTAACAAGATATACTCTATAAAGAGAGAGGAATGCAAAAGTATATGAAACTTAGTCCCCACTGTCCCCTAAGACTCTTACACCTGAGACAGACCAGAAAATAATTAAAGTAACAATAATAATGCCAACCAACCAACCAACCAACCACTTACACTGCCTGTGCTAAGGAAAGGACATGTCTGGTATCACAGGACAGGCGGCCAACACAGACACGAGCTTGGGGCCGGGTGGGCATAAAGTAAAGCCTGAGCTGATCTCTAGGTCAGAGGTGGATTGACGGTGTTCTGGGCAAAGTGTGTAGCCTTTCTGAAAACACAGACTTACGTAAATGCATGGAATACTTGGAGAATGTAAATAAGTTGTGTGAATAGAATATAAGAAATTAGATAAATATTAGCTAAATAGTATAAACTTCATCCTGAAGACTATGGAGAGCTGTTAAAACAGGATCACTATTCAATTTATAACTTAGAAAGTTCATGTCAGTGGCAGGGTGGTGAAGAAGGGGAGAACTGGGTAGAGAATAGGTCCACCTGTCGAGAGAGAAACCCCAGGAGCCTGTGTCAGTCAGTCGCCGTGGGGTAGGGGTGGGGGGCACACGTCCAGAGGAACTTGGGAGGAAAGATAGGATCTGATAACTGACCTGCATCTCAGGTCAGCGAAGTCACACACCACGAGGAGCAAGTTTGGGACCTGGCAACACTGACCCCAAGCGTTTGGGGAAAGTCATCGGGATGCATGGAAAGTAAAGGAGAAGAAAGCAGCATCGTCTCCTCCCAGCTGATTTCTTCTGACTCAGAAACCATCCCGTCCACACTAGGTGCTCACACAGAATCTCCCCACTGTCCGCACGCCTCCACAGTGTGTTGTAATGCAGTGCAAGGACACGGCTCCCCCCGCGTTTTACGGGCTCCTTGAAGGCAGAGCCTTTAGATGCGGAGTAAAAGTTTGTCAAGAAAATGAACACAGGGAGGACTTCTCGCTGGCGTTGTCTGCACGTTCACAGAGGGCTCCAGAGGCGTGAACACCTCTAGTCCCACAGGCGACTGATGTCAGCCTGCGGAGAGCAACAGCCCTTCCAGGAAGACAGACAAACGGACGTCACCAGAACTAGGTCTTTAATGCTGAAGAACAGCTTCCTCTAAGACTTAGTCTCCCTCTCCCTCCTTCTCTCTCAACATCCCTGCTTCTGTATTCTCCTTTTTCAGACCAGTTTCGTCTGCTGCTGCTTTCTCCTGTGAATTAACACAGACAAATGACATGGCTCTTGAGTCACTTGCCCATCAATTCCAGATTCAGGCAGGGACCAAGACAGCCCCTTCAGTCCCCATAAAAGAGAGTGAACAGTTGATGCACGCCGACAGAGGCCCTGGCGTAAATGTGGTCCCAGCAGGGCCTTCTGCTCACCAACGGTCAGTGGAGACTGTTCTGGAAGAAGTGGAGGTGTTGTGCCCTCGGAACACAACCCAAATCTGTCTCTTTTCTGGGATATCCTTGAAATCTTCAAAGTAGGAAGAGGTTGATTAAGCAAGTGATTACATTTGTCTGAAGTTCTCAGTTAAAAGATTACAAAGCAGAAGAGGGAAGGACATGCTGTACACGGTGTGATATGCATCTTTACTCCTCAGTAAGACTCTGTGAGGTGGATATTTTTATCCTTATTTTACAAACGTAGGGACTGAAATCAGCGGGGTAAGCAACTTGCTCAAAATCAAAAAGCTGGAATACAACAGCAAGGATCCTCTGAAGCCTGGGATTCACACAGAGGGCTTTTCCCTGCAGGTGTGGAGAGGACGGAGGGCCTGGTTGTGCGTTTTCTGCAAATGCAGATGTCTGTCGGGGATAACAGTTCCCTGCAAAGCCCCATGTCCATACGTGTGAAGGGACCATTTAAAACCAAGCCCTTCAGACGCCGGCTGCCCCCTTTAAAAGGAGACACTCCAGGAGACTTGCAGCTGGTCACGAGTTACACCGTCAGCTGCTTCTCCCTTCTCAATAAAAAAATGGAGATGCTTAGAAAAGTTGAGGCGTGTGTGAAATGCACGTGTGTATAAAGCTCTTTAGGTGACGGTGAACTGCTTTACAGCCAGCACCTCTGCAGGAAGGTCCACAGAGCAACACATCCTTGTGTTCTGCACCTGAGAGGAATGATTGCTGCTTTTCAGCAGAATTGCTATTTAGGATATGAATATTAACATTCCACTTTTTCAAATTATGAGGTCTTTAGAGCTGCTGACCAAGGCCTCTCCTGGTGGGTCCCGCCCACTCTCTTATCCGCCACCCACTCAGTTTTTCATCAACAAACATCTGATGGCCTGCCCGATGTGCCGGCAGAGTCTAGTGAGCCAGGAGAGAAACAGGTGGAGCCCACGGTCTTTTGGAGAAATCAGGCAGCTAAGTAACGTAACACAAGCTGTAATTCTGGGAGCTGACCTTAAGTGAGGTAAGAACAGATGAGAGAGCAGAATTCCCTCTGCACGGAGACCCAGAAACAGCATCCAGAGGGGGCAGCACTGGAGCTTGACCTCCAGAGATGGGCAGGAGAGGAACGAGAGGAGGAGACTCCCAGGCATCAGTAAAGCGCCAAGGACTGAAAATGCATGTGATGTTTGGTGAATGACAGCGGGTCATCTCGACCATCACAGGTGCCATGGGAGATGTGGCTGGGTGGGCCCAGGAGCACAGCACTAAGGAATAGAGAAGGCAGGTAAGCTGGAGGCCCCGCAGGCCAGAGGACATGGGCCGGTTGGATGCGGCTGTGAGGAGAACCACGGAATGAACTTCCAGGCTTTTAATACAGGTCCCCAAGGGAGTTGCTTTTTACTGAGAGAGCAGATACAGAAGAAAAGGCAGATCCAGGAGGATGGATAATGAGTCCCATCTTGGAGATCTTAATGGAAGGGCTAGAGGATGTTATAATCTATTGGTAGAATCAGCTTTGGCATGACATAAGGAGCTCCGAAGAGCTCTTCATCAAAGCCATTTTCCTTATAAATTTGTTTCATCAGATAACTTTCCAGGATTAATAGAATGGAACCAGCATGAATTCACTGGATCCCTAAAGAGAGTGGAGGGCACTGAACTCTTGGAGAGATCCCAGGGAGAAAGCAAACAAAAATTCTAACAATAATTTACATTTAAGGGGTTTTCTCATGGTCAGTGACTTCTGTCTATGAACCATATGACCATCTTTTGTGTCTTCCTTTCCAAAGTTAAGTCCTCCATGTTCAAGCTGACGTCTGCCGAGCCTTCAGAGAGACGCAGCTGTGGGATGGAGGCCTCTCTGATTTCGCCATGGTGGTTGTGAGTAACCCAGCACCAGGGTATTTTCTCATTACGGAGATGCCAATGTGGGGTCTGCTGAAGTGTGAGAGAACCCCCTTACAGATTGTCAACTGAACCACACCAAGTATTGATTAAAGAGTTCTTCAGGGAAGGCATAAGAGAAAGAACCACCTGATCATTTGCCCATTTCCTTCCATTTAAAGTTTTGAGATCTTGGAGAACGTTTCCACAGGCATTCTGTAGAGTTTCCTTCTCAATCCGCCTGTTCAACATTTTCAGCAAGGAACTGGATCAGGACACGGGGGTGTGATAACCCCACAGATGACTCACAAATATGCCAAATCACTGAGTCAGGATCCAGGTCTCTGCTTACAGTCTTCAGGTCCCTGAGAAAATAGATTTTGCTTTAATTAATCCCGTGTGTGCAGGATTCTCTGCCACTCTCAGTTAAAAAAAACTTGTACAACAGGGCAATCTTAAGTATTCTACAAGTATAATTACAAATTTGAACAGCTGGTACAGATGAATAGTGGCACCCAATTAAAAACATATGAAAATAGTTGAAGTTTCCAAAAAGTACTGGACACGCATAATGTAAAACAACTATTAATATAGCAGCATTTTTTGTCCTCCTGCGTAACTTCCCTTAGAAGTTAACTATTATCCACAGTTCATAGTCTTTGAAACAACAAATTAACAAGTTGGGAAAATAATCACAAATCTACTCTATCGAACACCTCCCACATCCCCGTGTAGCGGTTAGGTACCGCCACATAAAATAGCACCCGAGACTCAGCCGCTTAAAGAACAAGCCCTCTGAGGGCTAAAGGGCTAGTTCTGAGTCCACAGGTCAGCTGGAGCCTGCTGGTCCCGGACAGCCTTGCCCACAGGGCCACTAGCCAGTCACCTGCAAAGCTGTCTGGTTTTTTTTAATTCAATTTATTTAAACTAAAACCAAAAACAGTTCACCCATTTCTCCCACCCTCCATCTTCCACCTCTGGCAACCACCAATCCTTTCCCTGTATCTGTGAACTTTATGTGTATATAAGATTCCACATATAAGAGAGATCATATAGTATTTGCCTTTCTCTGACTGATTCATTTCACTCAGCATAATGCCCTCGAGGTCCATCCATGTTGTCGCACATGGCAAGATTTCACTTTTTTATGGCTTAATAATATTCCATTATGTTACAATTTCCTTATGCACTTATCCATCAATGAACACTTAGATTGTTTGCATATCTTGGATGTTGTAAATAATGCTGCAATAAACGCAGGGGTATAAATATCTTTTTGAATTAGTGTTTTCATTTTCTTTGGATGAATATCCAGAAGTGGGATTGCTGGATCATATAGTAGCTCTATTTTTAATTTTTTGAGGAACTTCTAAACCATTTTCCATAGTGGCTGCACCAGTTGACATCCCCAGCAAAATGCACAAGGGTTCCATTTTCTCCACATCCTCACCAACACTTGTTATTTCTTGTCTTTTTGATAACAGCCATTCTGACAGGTGTGAGGTGACATCTCATTGTGGTTTTGATTTGCATTTCCCTGATGATTAGTGATATTGAGCATCTTTTCATGTACCTGTTGGCCATCTTTCTGTCTTCTCTGCAAAATGTCTATTCAGATCCTCTGCCCATTTTTTAATCAGAGTATTTTTTTTTTTTTGCTATTGACTTGTATGAGCTCTTTATATATTTTGGATATTAGCTCCTTATCAGACATATGATTTGCAAATGTTTTCTCCCATTCAATAGCTTGTCTTTTCATTTTGTTGATGGTTTCCTTTGCTGTGCAGAAGCTTTTTAGTTTGTTGTAGTCTCACTTGTTTATTTTTGCTTTTGCTTTTGGTGACAGAGTCAAAAAAATCATTACTATAACTGATGTCAAGGAGCTTACTGCCCATGCTTTCTTCCAGGAGTTTTATGGTTTCAGGTCTTACATACAGGTCTTTAATTGATTTTGAGTTTATTTTTGTGTATGGTGTAAGAAAGTGATCCAGATTCACTCTTTTGCATGTGGCTGTCCAGTTTTCCCAGCACCATTTGTTGAAGAGACATCCTTTCCCCACTGTATATTCTTGCCTCTTTTGTCGTAAGTTAATTGACCACGTATGTGTGGGTTTATTTCTGGGCTCTCTATTCTGTTCCATTGATCTATGTGTCTTTTTATACCTTACTGTTTTGATTACTAAACCTTTGTAATATAGTTTGAAATCAAGAGTGTGCTAGCTCCAGCTTTGTTTTTCTTTCTCAAGATTGCTTTGGCTATTTGAAGTCTTTTGTGGTTCACACAAATTTTAGGATTCTTTGTTCTATTTCTGTGAAAAATGCCATTGGAATTTTAATAGGGTTGCATTGAATCTGTAGATTTCTTTGTGTAATATGGACATTTAAACAATATTAATTCTTCCAATCTACAAACATGGAATATCTTTCAATTTGTGTCTTCTTCAATTTCTTTCATTAATGTCTTAGTTTTCAATATACAGGTCTTTCACCTCCTTGGTCAAATTTATTCCTAGGTATTTTATTCTTTTTGATGCAATTGTAAATGGGATTGTTTTCTTAAATCAAGAAACTCTTTCTGATAGTTCATTATTAGTGTATAGAAATGCAACAGATTTTTGTGTATCGATTTTGTGTCCTGCAACTTTACTGAATTCATTTACTAGTTCTAATAGTTTTTTGATGCAAAGTGTCTTGTTGATCTGGTTGGGTCCTCAAACGCTGGCTGGCCAGGGCTGGGTGCAGGTGACTGAGCCGGCATTCCCCTATCACCCATCCATCACCCACCCACCAGCGGCACCCATCATCTACCCATTACCCACCCACCAGTGTCTCCCATCAGCCACCAGGCCCGCTGGGCTTTTCCACGTGGTAGTTCCAGGGAACCAGAGAGTAAAAGGAAGCACGTGGGACCTCTAGGGCTAAAGCCAGTCATAGGCCCACAGGCCAAGGGGGTTTTGGAGATGGGGAGAGACTCTGCATGTCCATGGGAGGGGCTGCCAAGTCGTCGCAGGAGGAAAAGACTCTAGCAACGTTGAGAACTGTTTACCACAGCCATTCATGAGTTCATTAAAAATAGTAACAATAATAACAACGAGGACAGCTCCACAATCAGAATGGACCCGCGGAGCTGTGTGTCTGCATGTGTGCGAGTGCCCCAGGTGTGCACGGGTAGGAGTTCTTATTACCTACTCATCTACCTCTTCTTTACAAACAGGAAATCTGGGAATCAGAAGGTAAGCCACTTGTCTGTTATCACTCTGTCTTGATGCAAATAGCTGTACTCTTTAAAATACCACCACAAACAGAGAAAAAGTGATACAACAGTTCACACGCTGTTTTGAGCCAAATAGTTTCAAAATGCTCAAGGGTGCTAAATCCATCCCATAAATTGTGCATAATGAGTGCAAAATGTATGTTGAATAAACTAAAAACGATAGCTGAAGTAAACATGTAGAAACTGTTATCCCGGGGTCTGTCACACAGTAAGCTCTGTGATTACTTCCCAAACATGCAGTCCTCATTGCAGGGACCTCAATGGAAAGGGGTGGCTTGCCCTGGTGGACAGCACTGGGCCCTGAAGCCAGACTGGACTCTGAGTTTATGTCTCGATTTAGAAAGTGGGGAAATACAGACACGACACGGATGTGCTGGAACTTGGAGAAACGAGTTAAATAAACACACTGGCAGGTAGTTACGGCTGTGCGCATTTATCCTAAATACACCCCGTAGAAACAACGGCTGCACTTCCCAGTTTGCATCTAGCTGTATCAAAAGGACCCCCTCTCTTTGCTGAGGAGGGTGTTTTGTAAATAAATACTCCAGTGTTAGAGTACATGTGGCTCAGTCGGGCAGCGAGGCGGCCGATTCGCCTCTGTGAACTCGCCTGCAGTTGGGGCCGAAGTGAATTTGCTTGCTCGCCCTGTGATCTCAAACAGATCATATGAAATGCTTTCCTCTCTCAAACCAGCTGTACAATTAGGCAGAGGCAAGACCCCAATAAAAAACAGATGCTGCCTGCTTCAGAAACAAGCTTTCACTGGGAACACAATTTCAAGGTCTGAAGCATGGATTATTTCCCCAAAGCAAAACAATTGTTGATCACGTTTAGATTCCCAAGAACATTATTTGAAAAGCCTGCTGACAAAATGGATTAGTATTTCGGCCGTGATGGGTGCCTCGTCAGACCGGCTTCACCTCCTCGGGAAACGTGGGAGCCTGAAACACAGAGTAGGACTGGTGCTCACCTCCAGGGCTCCTCGATCACCTTCTTTTATACCAAATTTGTATACACTGATCTGTTAACTAAGATCAACATTTATATGCATACGAAGTCTTACTGACTTTTGTTTTCAATTTCAATCCAAGATGCATTTTGGTTTTATTGCTCAATCTATTCTTGGAGCAACACTGCCCTGTTACAACCACTTTATAATATTTCTTAACACATTGTAAGCAAACCTGGAAATACTGTGCCTATTTTACATACAAGTTTTACTATTTTGTACACTCTTGGTCTCAAAATATTAACTTTCGCAATAAGTTCAGGAACCTAATTTAGAGAGACATGAAACAGTTATCTACCTGGAAACCTGATGAAGACCATACATGTGTTTGATGATAAATGTGGAGCCAGAGTCCACGGTGAGAACTCGGTAGAGCTCACGGCTCATTCCCACAGATGGTAACCTCTGAATGAAGGAGGTTCCAACATCAGCCAAGAAATCGATGAAAACTTTCCAGATTGGCCATGGGATTTATTTACAAATGGTGCAGCAGGAAAACCTATTTAGATCACCATCTCATACCACACATAGAAATAAAAGCCAGATTACTAAAAAGTAAGGATTTAAAAATGATTAAAATAAAACCTAGAAGGAAATATAACTAATTACATCTCTGAACTTGAAAAATCCTCTAACCTTGAAAAATATTGCAAAAAAAAAATACCATTAAACATCAATAGAAGTAACTCTCCGATGAGAACACTTACCTGTCAGTGTAACCGGGGTGAGACCAGGAAATTCCAGAGAGAGACTCATCCATGCAGATTCTCCTCGGGGACAAGTGGAACCAGAGACCTCCCTGTCAGGGCTGGGCAGGGGTCAGCGTCTCACACAGGCCCTCGCAGGGAGAGGCTGGTGTTCCCTCCTCTGTGAGGGGGTCACTGAACGTCTGTGCAGGGGAGCTCTGGATAACTGAAGGTCAAGTGCATTTCTCTGTGGGGAATTAACTGGAAAGGTCAATGACAGAAGGAGACGGACAACTAGGAGACTATTTGCGTCCCAAGGGTAGACCCAGCAATGCCAACATGACAGTGAGGAGTGGATGTGGGGACAGTGAGGGGTGGATGTGAGGACAGTGAGGGGTGGACATGAGGACAGTGAGGGGCGGATGTGAGGACAGTGAGGGGTGGACATGAGGACAGTGAGGGGCGGACATGGGGACAGTGAGGAGTGGACGTGGGCACAGTGAGTAGTGGATGTGGGGACAGTGAGGGGAGGACGTGAGGACAGTGAGGAGCGGATGTGAGGACAATGAGGAGTGGATGTGAGGACAGTGAGGAGCGGATGTGAGGACAGCGTGGGGTGGACATGAGGACAGTGAGGAGTGGACGTGAGGACAGTGAGGAGTGGATGTGAGGACAGTGAGGAGTGGACGTGAGGACAGTGTGGAGTGGATGTCAGGACAGCGTGGGGTGGACATGAGGACAGTGAGGAGCAGATGTGAGGACAGTAAGGAGTGGATCTGAGGACAGTGTGGAGTGGACATGAGGACAGTGAGGAGTGGATGTGAGGACAGTGAGGAGTGGACGTGAGGATGGTGTTGGGTGGACATGAGGACAATGAGGAGTGGATGTGAGGACAGTGAGGTGTAGATGTGAGGACAGTGTGGAGTGGATTTGAGGACAGTGTGGAGTGGACATGAGAACAGTGTGGGGTGGACATGAGGACAGTGAGGAGTGGACGTGAGGACAGCGTGGGGTGGATATGTGGACAGTGCGGAGTGGACATGGAGGACTTTGCTATAAATGGAATCTGTAGATATTTTGAGGATGGAATTGCAGGCCTCGACAACGGATGGGTTATGAGTGGGCAGGAAGGGACACAGCAGGAATGACCTTCGGGTTCCGCCTCCGGAAACTGAATGATGGTGCACTTACTCACGGTGTCATCACAAGAGAAGGGACGTACATGCATGCTCCTTACTTGACTGTCCTTCTGCCCTTTTCTGTAAAATTCCACCTCTGTCTTCAGTGCTGTTTCTAAGGGGATCACACAGGTGACAGCTTTGTGAAAAGGTCCCAGCAAAGTAAAGTCTCTCTTCCTCTGGACTCCCTTGGTCTTTGCATAAAAAACTGGAGTTCCGTATTCCACATTCCATTGGGATTAGCTGCTGTCTCCTCTGTCTACCTTAGACTGAGGGTTCCTTAAAAAGGGGGTATGTCTTTTCATCTCTGTATCCAAGTACCTCACAGTTTCCTGTATAAAAATACTACGTGCTGAATAAATGCTACATGAACGTATGTTTGTATGTATCCAATTCTATCATAGATTTATTTGCACAGACGTTGTTGGATACACCATCCCTTACATATTTGGCGCATTTTCTGCATGAGACCTTTCAGATAATGTTCCTTCTGGCCTTGGTTTGTGTTTAGATGAGCTGTGATTCCCCTATGACATCCACTTCTCTGATCATCTTTGGTCTCCTTCTCCTTTGCCTTCTCCCTAGGTATTTAGTTTAAAAATCACATCTACTTGGTGTTGTGGACTAAATGTTTGAGGAAGGGCCTTTGAGAGGTGATCAGGTCATGAGTGGAGCCTCAGGAATGAGATTAGGGCCCTTGTAACAGAGACCCCAGAGAGCTCCCTCGCCCCTTCCTGCAGGTGAGGACAGAGCGAGAAGACGGCCGTCTACGAACCAGGAGGAGGCCCTCTCCAGACACTGAATCTGCCAGAGCATTGATCTTGGACCTCCAGTCTCCAGAAGCGTGAGAAATCAACGCCTGTGGCTTCAGCCGCCCCGTCTGTGGTGTTCTGTTACAGCAGCCAGAACTAAGACACGTGGGTTACCGTATATCGATCCTCCTCACCTAGACCAGAATCTCCTTCCACCCTATTGCGTCCCCCAATAACATATGCCCTCCTCACATTTTCACATTTAAAACTTGAGAGATTTAGAAAGAATTTTTTAAAAGTCAGAGGATAAAAAGCAAGATTCCATAAACTCAGCAAGAATTCTATTTTTAAAAAACTGTCATTTACAAGAAATTGAAAAGATTTAATTTCCAGTATCATCAAAAGATGGCTTCAATAATTAGAAAACTATTTCCTTTGGAAGCAATTGAGTTCAACATATAATTTAATTGCTGTCCATTACATGATGGCAATGTAGGCAGCAAAAGTTTTTTAAATGCAGCTGCATTTCATCTGAAGCTTTATGATCATAAAAACATGGCATTTCATGAGTTAATAGATTTCGTTTTTTGCAAAATCTGCATTTAACATTTTCAAAGCTTAATTTTGTCCTTCAAATTCATCACTGACATACTGTTTTTCCTCAGCCACACAGTCCAACACTGAAGTTGGAGCTGAACTTGGGTAAAACAGATGGCCATCCGGGAAATGTTATCTACAAGGTGCCCTTTCTAACCCCAAGCTTGTACACACTCTCTGTCAATCTATAGAATCTTCCAGATGCCTGCCATGATGAATGAAGGTCCTATCAAATGACTTATTTTCAAGGAACAACATCACCTCCAAAAATCCAGTCCAAAATGCAAACATAGTCTTGGTGAGTGACGGCCCACCAGACACTTGGATCCCTCTCGCCTCAGCGGCGAGCCTGGCTGTAGGTATGTGCAGCGGGGAGAATGACATGGGCTGGCTGATTGTAATGACTCTGGGTACCTGCAGCTGCCAAGCACCGTGATGAGAGCACCAGCCAGGTGCTGGAGGGTCACCAGCCTTCTCTTGCCCCTTCATAGCTCAAGTGTCATGCTCCCGCTTCCTGTCCATGATCTGTGCTCATATGACCTCCTAAAACCAGATGCAGCCAATCCCAACTCAGCCTAGTTGTGCTAACCACCTTCCCTCCCAGGATGGCCCTGTCTGGTGAGAACCAGAGGTACAGGGGCAGCAATATTCCCGAGGTCTGAACAGAAAGAACGAGGCTTACTCACTAGATCAATGACAGTATCCACAGGTGGTGTTAGCTGTGTCAACTACCAAAACACGCACCTGGCAGCATTTCTAAACAGTATTAATATTTAATGTTATTCTCTTCATATTTTTCAAAATGGCATCATCACTTTTAAACCAAGCATGACTATTCAAGCTGTAGTTGAAGATTCCCAGGAGCTTCACCACCTGTGCTCAGTGACAACACAAAATTCTTTGTAGCATCTCACTTGATCAATAACGAGCTTCTCCTGAACTATGGAACTTGTCCTGTTAATTCAAATTTTAACAATGAACAGCTGTGTAAATTCAGTACATGTTCTCTAGCATGTTACGTCTAATTCGCAGAATCAAGGCTAGTTTCAGCTCTTCTATCTGTTGATGCCCTCCAGCCAAGTGCCCCAGGAACTCATGTGCATCTGAACCAGCTGGGTCTGTGATTGTTGCAGCGAGGACACAGGTCATGGGAACCCAGGTATCGGGACCCGTAGTCAGATGTGGCTTGTGTTAGGTGATTTAGTTTCAGGAAGCAGGGCTTCGCTCTGGGTTGGATGCTCTGGGGAAGTAGGTAATTTTACGATGTGGTGTCTCAGTAAGTCTTAGTCAGAGGAGGGGCGACACCAGCCATCACTCACAGGAGCCGGGAAACGCATTTGGCTTTTTGTGGACAATGTTCGTGATTTGTCGGTTCAGACATGATTACCGAGGGCTCCTGTTTCTGCCTTGATCCACGGCTGGCGTGGTCTGATGTCGATGTTCTCCAGAATCCTTTATGTGCAGCCGGAGAGCATGAGACCGGCCGGGCAGCTCCTGGATGGCAGGGCTGCTTTTTCCTTTCTCAAAACTCATGAGTATAAATTCCAACCCACACGTTTGCAATCAGAGAATTGTGATGGCCAAGAGAGGTGACATGACGCGTGGAAGGTCGGATCTTTCCTGCCCAAGCCTGAGGTCCGGGGTCCTAAGGACAGTCCGTCCTTCTTCCCGTGGACCCTCAGCTGGTTCAGGACGTTTGTAGGAAGTCTGAGCTCTCATCGCTGGTGTGAGGCATGAAGGATGACGTCTTCTACATCGAGGCTGCCCTGGGCCTCTAGTTCCTTTAAGCTCGTCACACATTAATGTCTCTTTTTTGAGATTCCCCTGAGAGCCCAAGACCTCAATCCTGCAAATATTTTAAGTCCCTCATGGCTCCATCTCCCCAGTAACCAGCCCAGGGATGACTCTAACTCCAGTCCTCTGGGGTTAGGGCCAGTCACCGATAGTTTTTTAAAACTCCTCAGACAACCCTAACCTGCATCCAAGATTGAAAAGCCTGCTTTGGTATCTGACATTGGAAGACCAGCTTGAGGACCGGTTCTGCTAACTACTAGTCCAGCCGTTCTCTCCAGTTACCCTGTGAGACTCAGATTAACCAATGATGTGCAGCACCTTCTGACCCATAAGGTCTACGGGGCGGGACGGACGGGTTCCTTTAGCACATGGGGATAGAGGGACTTGAAACAAAGTGAGGGGCTATGCCGTCTGCTGTGCTGCTTTACTGCTGTGAACTTCTGCTCAGACACAGCTTCCAGGGTCTCTTGCACCCCTGGGGCTCCCTGAAAAATTAGCTTTCGACAGAATTAGCCAGCAAAGATGACGAGAGAAAAGCCTGTCTTCAGAAGCCTCACCAGCCACCTGACAATGGCGGGGGCCGATGCCAGAGCACACCTCTCCCTGGGGCTCCCGAGCGTCTGGCGGCAGGGAGAGAGGCCCCCCCGGGTGTGGCCGCAGAGCTTCCTCTGGAGCTCCTTCCCCCAGGTCCCGCTCACTCCCGCGGTGGCTGAGGAGCATACGCAGCCTCCCCCAGGCCCTGTCATCGCACCGCCAGCCTCCTCTGCAGCACTGCCCAGATCCTGGCAAATGGCGGAGGAGACACAGCTCGCTCACCACTAACCTGTTCAGGTAACACCTGCAGGTAGCGCTCGGGAGGGTTGACCAACTGCATTCATGGACTCATGCGATGACAGTCCCCGTGACTTATTTACTCACTCAGTATTTAAAACTGATCAGGTATACACATTGTTTTCTGATCTTGAATTTTTACTCAAACTGTAAATTATATTTTGATCAGAGGCACACTCTCTCTCTCTCTCTCGGCTTTCTGAGGACTTCCAGGGAAATCTTTTCATCACTATTCCCAGAACCATAAGGCTATTTTGATAAGGAAGCACAGTTTGGTAATACTTTAGATAGCACCAGGGTTCATTCAACAAACATTTACAAAGTTATAAAGGTCTTAGGTCCCTGCCGTTCCCATTATCTTGTTGATGGGAAAGAGCCATCGCTGTTGTTGTGAGATGCTGCCAAACGCAGAAGCCGGGAGGCAATGCCTCCCTTCCAGGGCCCAGACAGAGGCCGCAGATTCCAAAGCCTGGAATGCGGGGTCCTGCCTTCACTTCCCCCACCATGCTGGTCCCAAACAGGAATTATTCTTTGTTTGACCACCACGGTGAAACATTGATGCCTGTCTGTTCATATCCCCGTTCTTGAATCTCCACTTACAGCGTTTACAAAATTGTTCCTGCAAGTGTAGGAGAGGGGGGAACCCTCGCATTCGTCATCAATGACCACCGTCCCTCAGGACCTGCATTTATGCATCTCATGTGGTCCAGAGTAAATCCTTTGGGTAAGCATGCATCTTCCCATTTCACAGATGGGGTTCTGAGGCTCAGAGAAGTTAAAGAATTTGCCCAAAGCCACACATCAGTAAGTGGCAGGTGGAGGTGAGCCCTCATTTTGTTTCCACAGCCTGTTTTTTAGGTATCAACCTTGATTTCCCTGGTGAGGAACTGACCAGGGTGACACACGGCTGCCACCATCAGTGACGAGGGAGGTTTCATGCTTGAGGACATTGGTGGTAACGACGAAAATGTTGTCGTTATTACATTTGTTTGGCTCCTACATCAGAGCAGGTATCGTGCTGAGTGGTTTTCAAACGTGGACATTTGAGTTCTCACAACAGCCCTGCAGGGTATTATTCTCCTCATTTTGTTGAAAGAGAAACTGAAACCTGAGAGTTTGAGTTGCCGGCCCAGGTTTCCCAGCCGGGAGCTGGTGAGGCTGCGCTGACCTCAGAGGCCGAGTTACAGCGAGAACCTCAGAGCCCCTTTCCACCTGCCGTCTTGACACGCGGTTCAGAGTCTGAGGGCGCCATTTCTACAGATGTTATGCATTGTGTCTGTTATCCCACCCACCAGCTGGTTGTAAAAGCACCTGATGGTGACGGGCACCGTGCTCAGTGCTTGGGGCACAGACGTGACCCAGATGCAGTCAGAGCCGGAGGACTGTCCCCACCCTGCTCTGGGGCTGGAGAGTCCACGGCTGGTGCCCCTGTCCTTCACGAGGAGTGAGGCAGAGCTGAGACAGGCAAGCGAGGCCCGTTGTCCTTAGACAGACGCGGGTACGCCTGCAGGCAGGGGGAGCCCTCCGGACGACGTGCCTCCCTGACCCGCCACCAGTCCCTCACTCTCCCAGTTCTTCCTCCGGTATTGCTGCTCTGCCTGGCTCAGTCCTCCTTGTTCTCCAGGCCCTAACTCCTCTGGGCAGCCTCTGTGGCTCCTTCTAAGACTGGGTCGGGTGGCTCCCTTGGGCTTCAAGATCACAGCACCGTTTCACAGGAAAGCAGTCCCTTTGCTACACGTTGAAAGTGCACCCCATAGACCTGGCCCCAAGGGCAGTGACGGGGGCCTTTCACCCTCGTCTCTGCATTTAGCTCAGCACCTGTACACAGCAGGCACTGAAGCCACGTTTGTTGAATGAATAAATGATGAAAAGAACCATTTTTTCATTCAGCCTTTGACAGGTTGAGTTTACTACGGCTTGAGTTTGGCCCGAATTTTGCCTTGGTCATGTTGCAAATATCTAGAAACTTAGACACTTAGGTCACGTGAACCAGCTATGACATAAATTGTCTGTTCCTCAGCAGAAATGCTAAGGAAACTTCAGGAGATTTGGGAAATCTGCCTGCGGAAGCCCCAGGGCTTGAGTGTCTGATTCACAAACTGAAAAGGAGTCAGAGGATGCATCTTGTCGTCTTGAATCGCGTGTTAACGTCTGAGCATAAAAACATCTAGAGAGCTACTGCATTTTTTAAATATTTGGCAAAGTGGTTTGTTTCTTTAATTGTACTCCTTACCCAAGAAATGGAAAAAAAAAAAAAGAATTCATAGCAAAAGCCTGCAATTACAGAAATGAAGAAAATATCTCTGTCCTTTGGCTTTCTTTTGTGCCCTGAAATAACCAACTCTCCACGGCAATTTGATTTACCTGCCAAATCCTCCTCTCTCCATGGGAACACCGTCAGCCCTGAAGAAGGCTCCACGAAGCAGTGTGTGACCCCTAACTCACGAGGAAGCCAGGAGCAAACAAGGGCTGCCCTCAGGAGCTTTCACGTCCACAGAGTGACACCAAAACTTGGAAGGAAGCACACCAAATCCTTTGATTTAATACATTGCATAACACTGCAGAGTTGGCCTCTTAACACGCACAGGTAACATAAAGCATTAGCAGAGAAAACACTTGAAGATAAGATTCCTTCACAAGTCACAGGAAAAACCGTTTCTGAAATCAGTGACGAATCTTTTGAATTTCATGCTAAGGTCCAAGCAAAATATTTTTGAATGCCCCATTTTTAAATACTTATACCAGCCACATTGAAAAACTTTTTCTCGTTTATTACTCAAACTTGTGATTCAGTCCTCATCACCTGTGTTTACAGATGAGGAGCTAACACCTGGCAGAACCAGGACGCAAGTGCAAGTTCCTGAAATTCAAGTCCAATTCAATTCTCTCTTTTTTCAACTGAACTAAAGACAACTTAATGTCACGGGTGCTGATTTATGGAGAATAAATTTATGATTAAAATTATATTTATTCAAAGGACATTTTGTCAAAGAAATTCTTGCCTTCTGTAGTTCAATGATAATTATTGTCTCCATAGAATAAAAGGAGGTACTTTAAATTCTACAGTTCTTTATAAATTCACAAATAAAATATACCTGTAGCAAAGAATTAAAGTGTGGAAATCACATGAAATGACCTGGAAAGAAGCAAAACAGCATTTTAGGTGTAAGACCTTCACAAGTTTGTATTTATTCCAAAGGTGGGGGAAGATTTTAACTGGTTCCACTAATTCTTTTGCTCAGAAAAAAAAACAGAGAGAGAAGCTAGACCAAAACTATATGTATGTAGATGTATATGTAGGTATATATCTGATTAACGAGATCAGAGAGCCTACAAGACAACCAGTGACTGTGGGGCCAAGGTCCTGGGCGGGTGACCTGGTTCGGCACCACTGGTTACGAGAGCCCTTCTGCAAGATGAGACACTGAGAAACTTTCCACAGACTCGCTGGGTAAGTCGTCAAAGTTCTGCTTTGATGAATCTTTTGACAATTTTTTGTTAATATTTTTTAGTCATTTGGCACAAAATTTGGAGCCCATGATCTGCCACAAGCAAGTGAGAGGCCGTGCTCGATTCCCAGGCTGTAGAGAAAAGGCACGTGATCTTCCCAAAAGATGAAGAAAAAAATACTTAATAAAAGTCAGCAGTCATTCACGATAAAGAAAAAAAAAATCGTTTATCAAACAACACACAGAAGAAAATGCATAATCCGTTAAAGAATATCTAAAAGGAAAAAAACTATCAGAAACGTCATATCTGCCAGTGAGATGTTGACAGCTTTCCCCATGAGACGGGTGATAAACTGAGGGTGCCCACCACCATCATTCACGTTCAACCTTGTACGAGAGTCCTAAACCATCCAAAAGCAATAAAGAGAAATTGAGATAAAACGGTTGGATTGGAAAAATGCATTGTCATTATCTACAGATGACAGACTATATGTGGAAATCTGAAAAAAATCTAAACTTTTTAAATTTACTAAGGTTGTTGGATTCAAGGTCAAAATTTTAAAATTAGTTTTATTTCTATAAGCCAGAAACAAACAGAAAATGGAACAACATCACAAAACTCCACAAAACATTAAACATCTAGAACAAATCTACAAAATATGTGCATGGCTACTAACCAGAAAATTAATAAAAATTATTTGCTGAGTTAAAAAAAATAGACAGAGACTCAATGTTGTAAAGATATCAATTATTCCCAAATCTGTAGATTTATGAATTATCAATTCATGTGCCATCAAGATTTGTGCTTGCATATGTTGTAAAATTTAAAAAACATTCTGAAATTTATATGGAAGTGCAGAAGGCAAGAATAGATGTGACAGTTCTGAAAAAGAAGCAAAAAGGGGCAGCACTAGATAGTTGGGCTTATAAAGCTGCAGTAATTAAGACACGTGGTACCTGTTCAAAGATAGATAAACCGAGCGATGGGACAGCACAGACATATCCTGGACTCCTGTCCCATGACAAAATGGCACTGAAGAGCAGCTGACATACAGAGCCAGGTCACTGGACACACCTGGGAAACAAGAAAATTACCCCTGCCTTGGGCACGCACAGAATATACCCCAGGTGAACTGCAGGTCTCAAGAGGAAAGGTGAAAAGATAAAGATCCTAGAAAGCAATCCTGAAAAATATCTTCATGCTGGGTTTGGAAAAATTTAACAGGACACAAAAGCACTAACCATAAGGGAAAAGGTTCATTGTCAGACTGTATTAAATCAAGAACTTGTGGCATCAAGAGACAGCAATAAGAGAGGAAACGACTTGAAAGAGAAGATCTTTGGACCTCTTAGAGCCAGCAAAGAGCTTATATTCAGAATATGTAGGAGGAGTAGAAGCTGACACAGCCAGAACAATCTTCACGAAAGCTGAACACAAGCATGCACCACACCCCAGCAATTTCACCTCTAGGTAAACACCCCCCATGGCACCCACAGGTTGCACCCAACATCTGGACAAGAGTATTCACAGCAGTATAATTCATAACGGCCTAAAACTGGAAATGACACAAATATCCACCAATGATAGAATGGATACATAAATTGTGATATAAACATTCAATGGAATATTATGCAGTGATGAAAAAGAGCAAATCACAGCTACACTGACAACAGAGATAAACCTCACAAATAGAATGTCAAGCAAAAGAACCAGACACCAAGAATTATTTTAATGATCACATTTATATAAAGTTTCAAACCAATTTCTGGTGTCAGAAATCAAGACAGTGGTAACTTTCGGACAGGATAGGGGGTAGTAATTGGGAGGGGGCTCGAGTGAGGCTTCTGGGTACTTAAGTGTCCTGTTTACTGAACACTTGGCGGTACTCATGTATTCACTTTGAGTTAATTCAGTGAGCTGTCCTTGGGACTGGTGTAGTTTTATTTATGTTATGCTTCAATACGAACCTGAAAGGGAGAGAGACGACAGTGGTTCTTACTGGATGATAATCAAGAACATGAGATGTGTTCAAATTCTGGTATATCTTGGGCAGCATCAATAGGTTTCCCGACTGGAGGTGGGGTATAGAAGAGAGATGAATCAGGAATTACACCAAGATTTTTGTCCTAAACTAGAGGAAATATGGAGTTGCCATTGGTTCAGATGAGAAAAGTTCAGATGGAATAGGTTTAATGGGGCGGCGGGGTGGGGAGATGACAAGTGGGGATTGGTTTTGGACCTGCTGAGTTTGGGCTGTCACCAGTCAACCAGGAGGATGTGCTGAGGAGACAGCTACGGATGTAATCCCGGAGTGTGGGACAGATGTTTGGCCTGGAAATGTCCATATGTAAGAGTCTTCAAATGCAGGTGGCATTTGAAACTGTAATAGATGAGATTAATGGAGTAGACAGTGAAGGAGGAGGAAGACCAAGAGCATGGGGTGTCGGAAACCCAGTGAAAGTCCATCCCGGATGGTGCAGCCGTGTCAGCTGCAGCCGAGAGGGCACCTCAGCTGAGGGCTGGGGACTAACTATAGGGTTTAGAGCACCTGAGTCACTATAACATTGTTTGGAAAAAGTTTTCCAGGGACTGCTCTATGCTGTGAATTAATCCATGGCTAATTTCTCTTTTTTATTTCTTCTCTCTTTTCCTTTTTCTTCTCTTTTAATACATTCTAAATTTTCCAAGTTTCACATAGTGACAATGAATTATTTTATAATTAAAAAAATTATTTTTTAACCAAGAACACTTTAATTAAAGTGTCACTTCATCAAAAAGATACAAAATATATAATATGTACATGTGTATGAATAGAGGCACACACATTAGGTGGGGGTCAGGCTTCTGAAAGGAAAAGAGGCAGGACATAGAATAGGTGACAGATGGCCACTACACCTCAATATCAAAAACTATTTGAAAACATCACTGTTAATTTCTGCATTTCATTCTCATGTCGACATGTGCATAAAACATTTAGCCAATCCCCACTTTAGTTTCCACTGATACTGTTCCAGCCAGTGCCAAAGGCCTGGGAACTGGGCGTCAGTGAGCAGGAGGAGGGTAGGGGAAGAATAAAACAAGAAGACGAGGCTTCCGCCCCAGCTGCTCCATCCAGAGGCACCCACGCTGCCCACTGCAGTCTCTTCATAGACGAACAGGTAAAACTCTCTGCCCTATTTTACCCAAGGTTTATAAAGAAGTGAGATAACAGTTTCAGGACTACATCTGCAAACGTATTGTTCAATTGAATGAGTAACACACACATCGTATCATAGAGATCTTTTTAATTTTTGTTACTCTTTCCATTCAGAATTTTAATAACAACTTCGCAAAGTATTTGTCCTAGTCAGTGTGGGCTGCCATAACAAAATACCATAGACTGGGCAGCATAAACAACCAGAAATCTCTTTCTCACAGTTCTGGAAGTTGGAAGTCTGAGATCTAGATGAGGCATGGTAGGTTTCACTCTGCGGCCGCCATCTCTCCGCGCGACCTCTTTGTCAGGCAGAGAGAGACAGAGAGCCCTCTGGTGTCACTTCTCACAAGGGCACTAAGCCCACCCTGAGGGCCCCAACTTCATGACCTCATCTAACCCTAATCACTCCCAGAGGCCCCCTCACCAAACACCATCACATTGGGGGTTAGGGCATCAACACACGAATTTGGGGCAGTGCAGGTGGGCACACACACTCAGTCCATACATACTTGTCCACTTGAGAATGTACTTTCTTCGTAGTTCTCCACTGGAAAGAGGAAACATTTTTGTAGCACCAAGAGGATAAAAATCTCTGTCATCCCAATTGACCCAAGGTCTTCAAAAGAACAATTCTATTAAAGCAAAAACTTAAAATCTCAGTTTTAATTTTCAACAGTTCCTTATTTACACAATTCAGCTTTAAACCCATGTGACTCTACGAGGGTGTTCGTTCCCTTTTTTAATTAGTTCTTTCTCTCTTAGGACAACTAAGACATTGGCATTAACGCTTTCCAAATGCCATTTATTATCATTCCAGAAGGACCTATTTGCAGAACCATCCTGTGACAAGCCCAGAATAACACAGCATTAATAGCTTCAGGAAAGGAGAAATGTATCAATTACAGCCTAGTTATTTTACAAAAAGACGATAATTAACCTAAGCCCACGTCTTGGCAGATATGTTATTTCACAGCAGATTTAATGTGGTGGCAACACAACTGATTTTGGAAGTGAAAATAATTCATGCTTCAGACACATGTGGTGCTGAAAATAGGATTTCCTTCCATCGGAGGGTCGACTAAAAACACCCATTTCTATAGCCAGCAACCCTGAGGCAATCCTAACAGAAAAGGTCGGAGGACGCTCCGTCTCCACAGCTGCCCAGCGTCTGCGTGGGGCTCTGCTGTTGCTGTTAGACATTGGATTGCTCAGCTGACAGGCTATGGATGCCACACCACAAACACGACATAAAGCCATTAATACCCCTGGCTTTGAATTTGGACATTTAAAGTGCAGCAGGATACATTAATTAAGTACAAGCTGCAATTCTCCCAAGACAGTAAATATGAGCAAGGGAAGCAAAGCACCTCCGTCAGTTCGTTTGTGAGCCCCAGCTCTGAGATGTGCAGGCGCAGAGAGTTGAATTTGATGTAAATGAGGCACCTGCACTATTGACAATGATGCAAAATAGGAAGTGCCATGTAACATAAGAAAGAATCGGTGAAGGCTTCGTGGGAGAAATAGATGACCTAGACTTTGAAGAATAGATAGAACTTTCCAAAAAGGGAAAATGCAGGAGAGGTACGTAGATCTGTGAATAGCTCAACTGAACTGAAGTGCAGGACAGTTAAAGGGAAGTAGAGGTAACGTAAGTTCAAAGGTGGTTAAAGCCCTGAGAACCAGGTTGAAGGTCAGGTTAATTCATATGTAAAGAAGATTGGAAGTTGGTGATGCTTTTGAGAAGGGAATGATGTGACTAGAACTAGGAGAGATAAACTCACGTGTATTATGTCAGACAAACTAGAGAAGAGATAAATTAGAGGTGGGAACACATTTAAGACGTTCTTGGAGAAATCGGGTCAGGGATGAGAGGAGCCGAGTAGCAGTCTATTCAGAGGGAATGCTGGGAAGGAGAGATCTTGCCAGGCCTGGTCTGGCTGGACTTGGAGCTCTTTACATGAGGGGTGAGGAGAAGGAGGAGGCAGCAGTAGGTCTGATAGGAGATGCGATGAGTCTGCAAATAAGGACTAAGTCTCACAGTCTTGCGGTCCTGAAGGGGAGGCTGTGATGAAGCAGGAAGGGCACTAGAGTCAGGTCCCAGGTCTCCGCACGGCCACTTCCCAGGCGGCGGACATCTCAACCCTCCCAAGCCTCAGAGCCCTCCTCCGGAAGGTGTGATAACTCACGTTCGGCTGTTTCAGGGTTGGCATGGCAATTGAAAAAGAAAAGCGTATGAAAAGGTGTCTAGCACAGGTTTCAGGACAAGAGGATCAGAACAGTGATGCGGACGTGCAAGCTGAGCCCTGCGTGTTTCTGGAATACAAGGTGTGAGTGCACGAGGGCTGCAGGGCGGGCACCTCCACGTGCAGGTGCTGTGTTAGCACCGACCGCCCAGGAGCGCACGGGGAGAAGCTGCCCCTTGCGCACAGGACGTGAAGCCTGTGTGAAAGAAACCAGTGAGACCCACATGGGGAGCGCCTTAAACTGGAAACCTGTTTCTAGAAGCCTCTAGAGAAAATGCGGTTGGATGGGCGTGCTGCTGTCCTGCGCGTCTTCACCTGCACGTGGGAGCACTGACATGGAGGGGTGGTGAGCAATATTTAAGGTCAGACTATGAGCAGAACTTTAGTTTCCCGATTTCTACTGCTCTGCTGTTTCTGAGGACGGTCACTGGTTTTTCCTTGTTCGATGTTCATCAGATAAAGCAAGGCTGAAAACCCATCTTCAGGTCAGAGTGCCCAGTGGGTGAGGGAGAAAGAGGCACGTACTGCATTCAAAGTGGGTTTGGATAAATGGAAACAACTTTGTTATTCAATCTCACACAATTTCAGGATTTCTTGGGTCAACAGAGACAAGCTATTTACATTATATAAGAAAGAATTGTCCAGAAAGGAATCTGGGAGCTTTCTGTAACAACGACTGATGTTTATACATTTCTTTAGCATTTGCAAAACACTCTCACATGACTTCTCTCAGACATACCGGCTTAGACATACGCATATATATGCACACATACACACATATATATACATGCATGCATTTTCTTAATCCTTTAAGCTTCTCTTAACATACTAAAAAGCCTGTCCTGGAAGAGTTTATGCAAAGTGGTGCGTAGAAGGAACTGAGGCTCTTGATAATGGAGATTTACCTGCCTCTGTCTTTCTTTCTGACTCCAAGGATGGACTCTTAAGGCAGGGCACGATGGAGAGTCCAGAGAAATGTGGGGAACCTGAGAGGATGTGGGGCACCCACCTGACTGAGCAGAGCTGGGGTGCTCCTTGCTGGCCCGGCCACCCCAGCCCGGCCCCAGATGTGTCCAGGCAGGTTCCTAAGTGAGCACTTGGGAATGTGGACCAGGCTCTGCAGCATCTGGAGATGTCTGGGGATTCCCCAGGAGACTGAGCCAAGGGCTCAGGAGGCAGGAGAACCAGGGAAGCGGGGTTTCGGAGCAGGCGACCTCACTGTGGAGGGGGCCCCAGCACCCACACGGTCAGACCCAGTCCTCGGGGACCAGCCGTGGACCCATGCTGACCACCGTCTCACTCAGAGAAGTGGAAGAGGAACCCAAAGGCTGACTATTTCCCCCTAGAAGCTGAGTCAACCTGAAACCCACAGAGCCTGAAATCCACCTGGTAGGTGAGTTTGGGTTTCTCTCTCCTCCACCTGTGTAGGAGCCAGGACAGTGCTTAAGAGCAAATAAAACTTATTGTGGGAAACAGACACGTAAAATTAGAAAAATTCCAATGCTCCTCTCAACCAAAGCTTAAAATCTATGTGACAATATGAAGGAATGCTTTTAATCCAGTTATAAACATGAAAATATATACAAAATTGCCTGTGCATTGTGTCACTGTATAACCATCTAGCTGTAGAGAAAAGACCAGAAGAAATCACACTGAAATACTAGTGGTGGTCACGTCAATGATGGCTGCATTATTCAAGGCAATTTTTTCTCCTCTATATTTTATATAGTTTTTGTACTATGGTCACATTACTGTTGTAAAAAGAAGGAATAAATTTATAGGAATAAAATTGCTTCGAGTCTGCATTTTCTCCTGAGGATCAGTTTCATACAGGTAAAGTTAAATTTGTTTTTCTTCCAGAGATTTTCTTGCTGTTTGAACTAGCTCTCAACTGTTTTCTTGACCTCATTCAGAGACATTCACAGAATGGGAAGTTCAGAAAACCCATTGATCCCATTGATTTGGTGTGCCCGACAAGCAGGCAAACCCCTTTTGGTATGACAAAATAACTTGTTTTTATTCAGTTGTAGGTAACAATTGGTATAGAATTATCTGTTTTTTATATTTTGCATTTTACTGAAGTATATAAGAAACAGCTAAGCAGTTACTTCAAGGTTAAACAGAAAAGATACAAAAACTGTAAAACTTAACTAAATCATCAGATTGTAAGTTCAAAACTTAAATACTTCCATTGGACCCCATGTGGGAGCCAATTCCACTCCATATTCTGCATTTTATAATTTCTTAATTGCCCTGGCCTTGATGTTACTGCTTTGAAAACAATCAGTATTTGGAGGAAATGAAGGAGAAAAGCCTGGACGAGTGCGTTTGGATGGGTGGCTGGAGAGAGGTGCAGACAACGGCCAGGGCGGGGAGGGGACAGGGGGAGCTGGGGGGGCCGCGGCAGGAGGCCCGTGTGCACAAGGGTCAGGCGCGCACCGACCTCAGAAATAGGCCGAAGCTGACCCCTGAATTGTCACCGCCTGGAGACAGCACTGGGAGCCTCGCGGAGCAGAGTCTGGGGCCGGGCTCCCGCTGGGTGAGGCGGTGGGTGGAGGAGACCCGCCCAGGGAGCCCCGCGCGGGAGGAGAGCCCCGGCTCCCACAGCGCCCTGCACGACGGGTGGGGTCCGGAGACGCAGGCGGGGCCGCGGGCTCGGCCGCTCGGGGCTGTCAGAGGCCGGGACACCTTTTCTGAGACCGTCACAGCGCTGCTCACTGGGATTCATTTTCCAAACGCTCTTCGTTCAGGTAAAGGTGTTGAAGAACTTGACGCAGGAAGAAAACGGAGTCAGGAGCAGGAGCTGAGTCAGGTCCACGGGCCTGTAGAGCCTGTCCTCACCGTGCAGAGCGCGTCCCCGCCGTGGAGAGCCTGTCCCCGCCGTGGAGAGCGCGTCCCCGCCGTGGAGAGCCCGTCCTCACCGTGCAGAGCGCGTCCCCGCCGTGGAGAGCGCGTCCCCGCCGTGGAGAGCCTGTCCTCACCGTGCAGAGCATGTCCCCGCCGTGGAGAGCCCGTCCTCACCGTGCAGAGCGCGTCCCCGCCGTGGAGAGCACGTCCTCACCGTGCAGAGCGTGTCCCCATCGTGGAGAGCCTGTCCCCGCCGTGGAGAGCATGTCCCCGTCGTGGAGAGCCTGTCCCCGCTGTGGAGAGCATGTCCCCGTCGTGGAGAGCCTGTCCCCGCCGTGGAGAGCATGTCCTCACCGTGCAGAGCGCGTCCCTAGCGTTCTGAACCCTGGTGAGCAGTCTCCTCCAGAATCTGCGAAGACTCCACTCCTTCCTCCTAGGACACAGCACACAGAGGGACCCCCTCCCAGGGCCCTGGTGGTACAGCTGCCTCTCGGGAAACGGGTGCTTTGAACCAGGAGTGAAAAAATGCTTCTGTTTTCTTCCTTCCTTCCTCTTTCCTTTGCTCCTCTGTTCTCTCCTGCTCTCTCAAGCTTTCTCTTTTTCTACATTCTCATCATATAAATGCTTTCTCAGGGGCCTGGTACTTCAGGGATTTTGCCCAAAAGCAGTCCCAGTCTGTGGAAGAGCAGGGTGCCTTTGCTCCAGCATCTCTATCAGCCAAAGGGAAGAAAACAAAGTTGGAGAATGCCCACTTCCTGGAGCTGCTATTAGGGCTGTAATTACCTTTCCGTGCAGAAAGAGCACTTTACAAGCATCTAACATCCAGTAACCAAAGTCATGGGGATCCCAGCTGCTGATGGTTATTTCCCTGCAGGAGGAAAGAGGATTTGAGCAGCTACACCCTGATTTTGTTCCTTCAGCCAGACAGGGACAGGAAACCCTCACCCCAGCGGAGCCCCAACCCGGTCGATAGAGCTCCTACATTGTTATACCACTTTCTAAGTGTGTTTGGCCATGTGATCTCTAGGGACAAATTCTTATTCCACTTTTGCATTCAATTCTTATTTTACATTTGTTTCCAGAGAGATGAAGACAACATAATAGAAAAGTTGGACTTCTAAGCATTTATATAGACAAGGAAATAGTATTTTTAAAAAGTTGTTCTCAATTACAATAATAAACGTACACTTCCAGAATGACTCCTTAAAGGGATTCCGAGAAGAAATTCTAGCCGTTCACAAACTCTTGACTGAAGAGGGCTCGCTTCCTTCTGTATGACCGTCTGTTTGGCTGTGACACTCAGGAAGGATGCTCATGGGTCCAGGAGGCAGCACGGGTCCAGCCACTCAGCATCCAGCTGCACTATGTACTGAGCATGTGTATCGGAAGCCCCTAATAATACACCTGTGGTGGCAAGATGAAAAAGACCACTTTATCTGGAAGGAGATCCAGAGCCAGTTAGTGGGTGTTTGATGCTCCAAAGGCCTTTCTTGCATGACAAGTGTTAAGATTCGAGGATAAAGTCCAGGGGCTGGCGGGGGTGCAGGTGGTCACAGCTTTAAATGAGACTTTGTGAAGCGGAGATGAAGCCACACGTTGTGCTATCACCATCTCTGATGGTTTGTGTTTATATTTGGGGTTCAGATTTGAAGGTACCTCGACCCTGCAGCCGCAAGCCCTGAGTGGGCATGTGGACCCCCAAGATGGCCCTGAGGGTGTGCCTAAGATGACAGTGACAAATAGGAGGTTTCCAAACGTCTTTGACCAACAACCTATTCATTACAATAACTCTGCTTAATCAGTTTTTCTGGCCTTATGTCAGAACAACACCTACACACCATTTAAAGGAAAATGGAGGCAAAGAGGAGCTCTCTCTCTGGCCTTACCTGACATTTATGCCGCTTGATTTGTTTGGTTTATCAAGATTAATTCGTTGATCTGACTACCATGATCTTTTCTATTACATTTGGACTCCCTGTTTCAAAGCCAGACCCACACCCTTCTCCCATTCCTCCACTATTTCAAAACAGCCCCAGCTATTGTTTATGTATACTGTTTTCCATTTAAATCATAATTACCCTTTATTATAATCTGCTATGAGGACAACTCTGTCCAGATTCTGTGCTCTCAAAGGCTATTATTCCTCGCATAAGATAGAGAATAAAAAGAAACAGAATTTTAGCAACGTGCTGTCACTGAGTCTCAAGAGACCACATCCATTCCCTGTAAAGTGCATGTGGATAAGGTATCGCCCAGACCGCCCGTCCTGGGACCCAGGGACCGTGTGCATCCCTGCCTCCGTCTCCAAGTCCTGGTCTGCTTCTGCCCGCTCGTGTCACCTGGGCTTACTGTTTGGAAACCGCGGTGGCCCTGGGTTGCAGGCTGCCACCAGTCCTGCGGGTGACAATCATGGAACTACCAGCCCAGGTTTCGTTAGGCCAAGTCAGGTTTCGTTAGGCCCAGCCCTCTTTAGAAGTTGACCCAGAAAGAGTGAAAGCCTTACTTCTAATAATTCTCCGTTTCAGGTTTTATTTTGTTCTACTCACTTTTAAAAGGATAGAAACACTCTGTATTCAAGTAGAAATTTGCATAGCAGCTCCTTGCTTGGTGGGACATGAAAAACACACCCCCTGACCTTGCTCTCAGTCCAGGCTGTCTGAGGAGGCAGCAGTAACTGGCACCAGCGGCTTAGGGTTTGTTAGCGAGAGGATGCAGCTAAATGGGCTTCCGCAGCATGTGCGAGTGTGTGTGTGTTCAAGCACCTTCATCACAGACGCACGTGGCAGACCTGCCATCAGTGTTGGTCAAATGCTAAAGAGCATCTTAAGCTACATTGAATTACACGGAAAGACGTTGTCAGGGAGACAAAAAAGCTAAGAAGGGAAAAGGGACAAAGCCGAGATGAAGGCTGTCATTTTCTTCTCACAGAGAATCGCCCCCCAGGAAAATGCCGTAATAACGGGAGCAGCTCTCACACATCCCAGGGCCGTGTGGGCAGAGGGACGCCTCCCGGGCCCTGGATGGGGGTCAGCACGGCCCTCATCTCTCCTCCCGGGTCAGGGTGTCTTGGCCGTCGTCTCCTCTCTCATAACTTAATAGAGCAAAATACCTGTAATTTAGTCCCATCTTTTGACTATGCTCACAGCCACACTCATAGAGATTTTCTCTTTCATTTTTTGCACAATGGACTTTGGGTTTTCTTAACTATTTTTTCCTGCATGTTTTTTCTGTTACAGGGTTATGGTTGAAATCTCTCGTCCACATCTGTGTGCTACAGATAGGTATTTCCCAGGTCTGTCTGCCATATCTAGTTCCCAGAGGTATTCATCAGTGCCTTTATTAGTCATTATTCTGTGTTAGTAGACCATATCTCTGAAAGCAGTGTGGGGTAGTGGGGAGTGGGCAGCCTTCAGAGTTGAACAGACATTTGGTTCAAATCCTTACAGGATCAATTCCTATTCCTGTGACCTCAGTCAGGGTTACTTCCTGCTCCTGTGACTACAGTCAATGTAACTTCTAATTCTATGATCTCAGTCAGGGTCATTTCCTGCTCCTGTGATCACAGTCAGGGTCACTTTCTACTCCTGTGACCTCAGTCAGCATCGCTTCCTGCTCCTGTGACCTCAGTCAGTTAGGTGGCATTCCCAAGGCTTGGTTTCCTCAGTGTAAAATGAGGTGACAGTAGAGTCTAACTCAGGATGAAACAGCTCATCTCCTGCACTTTTACATTTTATTTGAAGGGACCAGCAAGACAGTCTCCTGGGCTTCAGAGTCTCTGAGGCACAGGCCAGCTGATGTGGGTTCAGTCTATTACCTACACTAGGACAGAGGTGCTTCTAGAAGCTTCTAATTATGCAGTCGTCCTGGGAGTTTCTGCATCCATGAATACGGCTGAGCAGAGGGCCACAGAGACATGGGAAGCACTAAATTCCGCTAATGATCTTGGATTATTTTGTCTTAAATTATGTATTATATTTTATTATTTACAGAAAACTGTTCAAAATTAGTGTCAGAAAGGTTTTCATAGCTAAGAGGAGCATGTATATAACTGCTTGTCAGTTTAATAATTTCTCCCTGGTGTCTTTTGGTCTGGAGGGCGTATTTTTGCTGACCCTCGGAACTCGGAGAAGTGCTACGTCTCCAACACTTTATGTTTTCTTTCGGATCATAATCCCTGAGCCTCATGGTTTCGGAAACTGTGCACAAGCAGGTGCTTGAGGGGACCTTGCAGTAAAAGCTTTCCCACTTTGCTCATTCCTAAGGACGAGCAGTTGTAAAGGGATTTTTTCCCCAGAGGCTCTCAACTCCTC
Source organism: Tapirus indicus (assembly GCA_031878705.1). NCBI lineage: Eukaryota > Metazoa > Chordata > Mammalia > Perissodactyla > Tapiridae > Tapirus > Tapirus indicus. The sequence continues at coordinate 314,027 of CM062923.1, read as the reverse complement.
CAGCAAAATCTTGTTGTTTGTTTTTTATTAATTGTGTGTGCTGGATCTTTCTGTCAGCCTTTGCCTTGCCAATGCTTCTGAAATCGAAGGAGAGGCTGGCATAGCAATACTCGGAGCAGAGAGTGTGCACACGTGCAGGCGCGTCTGCCTTTGGGTTAACTCGCCAAGTTTTGTGCCCATTTCTGTTTAAGAAAAAATAACAAAAAGATCTGCTTTTTCCCAAACTGTTTTTGGGCTGTGTGCCAACCTCATATGGGACAGTTTGCAGGATGAGGCGCATTGACCTTGTACATGAAAGTAAAAAGTGAGGTTTCCTTTTATCTTCCTCCTCTTCACCCAGCTCTCGGGAATGACCAAGAGTTGGTCCACCGAACCGACAGACCCTGCAGACGGACTGAGCTCTGGTGGGGGTGTTGGACACGGGAGGTCTGCCGGCACCAGGGGAGTGGACGAGCTGCTAGTGCCCCCGCCCACAGCCCAGTGACTCCCCAGCATTCAGGGCGAGTCTGGAAGTCAGGGGGCTCCATTCGTTGACCCCAAGAGTCTACTTTACCCCCAAAATTATACAAAGAACGAGCAGTCGACTCAGCCCAACAGTTCATACTGTGGAGCCCCAAGTGGCCTATAGTATGTGGGGTGTGTTCACTCTGTCTTCAAACCCTGAATACCTTAGAATTTGCTGTGTAACCTACATATATGAAACCCACTTTATGAAATTACCGAATTATCCTTAATAAAGTTCTGATATGAATCTTCCTGTTGAGAGAGATCAGAATATTTACATCCACATCCGTGTTTTAACAGTAAGGGATCTCTACCTCACAGCGTCCGGGGCTGTAAACACACAGCATTTCCTCCGTGAAAGTAGAAAAGAAGAGTGGGACTAGCGTTGCCATTTTCAGAATCTTTCTTCATTCTTTATATTTTTAGTGTACATTAAAAAGTGTGGTATTTAAAAGAAAGCTAAATATAAATAACTGGATTGATATCTACCTCAGAAATACACGATTCATAAGAGTATAAATGTCAATAATGCAATTAATTCCATAAAAGATCAAGTTTCTTAAAGGAAAAGATGATTTTTAAGAAATAAATGAGAAGCAGGTTGAAGATGGTGGCAAAGTTCACAGTCATAATCTTTATTTCTCCAACAAAATTGTGCACATTCAATTTTTTATTTTTCTCTTCTTATTGTGGTAAAACACACGCAACATAAAACTTACCATCTTAACCATCTATAAGTGCACAGTTCAGTGGTATTAAATCCTCCCACACTGTTGTGCAGCCATCACCACCCATCCCCAGAACTCTTCATTTGTAAAACTGAAACTCTGTCCCCGTGAAACGCCAACTCCCCGTCTCCCTCCCCAGCCCTGGGGACCATGCTACAGCTCTGTCTTTATGATTTGAGGACTCTAAGTTCCTCATGGAGTCATACAGTATTGGCGCATGCAGTTTTAGAAGCATTCATTACAGAAGTTCTTCATTTTATCTGAGCCAAAAACAGACTTATTTTCATGATAGCAATGAAATTTTATTAACCTGATTTGTGCCACGATGTAAGTACATTTCAAGAATGGCTTTTAATGTAATAATTTTAAAAACCAAGTTTTCACTTTATTTTTACTTGTCTTACTTAGCCTGAGCCCTCTGGCTGGTTTTCGTAAGCTTGAAAGCAAGCTTGTATCTTTAGAAAAAGAATTTTTGCTTGGGGAGTTGACAGCTCAGGGGTTGACAACAGGCTCTGGAGACTATTCTGCGTCTTGCACTTAAGCCCTGAACACACCCCACTTTGGAACTTAAGAGAAACATGTTGTGAATTGAGCTCCGGAAGCTTGTTGCAGGACACTCAGCTCAGTGGCCATCATTGAGTCCACACTAAGCTAGAGTTGGTGAGTGAAGGAAGGAACCACTGAATACATGAACACTGGAAATTCCGGTGCCATTTGTCCTCTAAGAAAATGTCTCACAGCTGCTTGGTCTGCAGGTAACTAGTCGGTTGGCAGACAATTGGTCATCGAGGGCACAAGGCCCTTTAGCACAAGGACCCATGGGCTTTGTCCAGGGACTTCTCCCAGTGCCCGAGGGGGAGGGGGTAGCATTGTAGGAAGGGAGAGGGCCTCATGGAGAACTTTTCTTCTGTAACCTGCACTTAAAACCCCAAGCAAGTCCTGAATTTCCACTGTCCTCAGACACACATGAAAAAAAAATGCATTTTTACTTTGAGTAATTGCACAGAGGAAGACAGAGAGAGAAAGAAATCTAAAAAAGAAAAACAAAACAAAATTTCAGAGCTCCAAGATTTTACGACATATAACAAATTGGAGAGATTCCATAGATTTACCTAAAAATAATTTGGCCTAATAAAATTTGCTCAGTCTAAGAAAACTATGAAAGCCCTCTCACTTAATGAAATTTCAGCCAACACAGCACTCATAAATCTAACCTCATCTTTCAAAACTATTTTTGGACAACAGAGCTTCATAATATTGGACAGAATCCACAGTAAACTGATTCTTCTTACGGCTTTAGAGAGTGTGTGGTCGTTTACATTGTGGAAAACAATTTGGTTTGTTAGAGTTTTGTAATTAAATCAGATGTTAGAATACATTGAACAGAATAGATCTGTGTGAAAACTATAATTAATGCTCAGAAAGAATAAATGTTAGGTAGGCTGTTATTTTCAGAAATCTCAGAATCAGCTTACATTAAGTAGTTCAACATAAACTTGTGTTCTTTCATCCTTTTCTAGCAACTCTTTGTTTCCAAATGTGACCGCTCTTGTAAACTGCCTTCAACGTCCGTCTGTGAGGAATCCGCGAAGCGACACAGCACTGGAGGGAGCCAGCCGAGAATGGAGATTTCTGACCACCCAAAGCAAGAACATCAACCTTGAAGAAGAAAAACACTTTTATTCTTTTTACTTCAAAGCTTACAATGAAGCAAACATCTCCATCAGAATCCATGTCCCTGAGGAGAAAACTCTCCATCTCATTAGGCAGCTACACCATGGAAAGCAATAATTTCCGGGGAATAACTAGTCTTCAGCGACAGTTAACAGAAAAGAATATTACATGGAACTCAGAATTCTGGGCTCCCCAGGCCTGTGGTTCCGAATGGCACACAAGACATGGTTGGACATTCAAAGGAGGAAGCAAGACCCTGGACACTTCCCAGGAGGAGAAAAAGCCTTGTGTCAGCTTGGCCAGTTTGAGGGTCACACCGAAAAAGCTGGAGAGAGTGTGGACAGCCAGATGAGGACGAGGAGACTGGTCTTGAGGAGGCAGCACTGGACAGGCCCCCGAGGGCGTGTGTGGGTGGTGGAGTGGCTGTCAGAGCAGGGGAGCAGAAGTGAAATAAGGAGGGTGTCATGTGTCAGCACTTCACCTCTTTAGTTTTCGATTCCCTTATTTCTTTATGTTCCTTTAAGACTTTGTTCTGTCCTCCTTTGTCTTTGTTTAGTCCCTATGTGCTTTATTTGGGGAAAATCTCAAATACTCTTTTACAATTTAATGTCTATGTTTATCTTTGTAGTATATACACATGGTCAACAAAAACAGTCAAATGCAGCCGCACAGAAAAACAGCATTCCTCTGCACCATTTCTGCCCGCCCTAGTGGTCTATATCCCAGAAGTAACCACTTTCAATGTTTTACCTTTTTTGTAGTATTTATCTCAGTGTTTTTAAATAAGATGTTTCAGTGTTATTTCTTGCAATGTTTCTGGAATTTCACAGTGGTGATCTTGGTGAGGTGGTTTCTTCCGCCCTCTGTCCTGAACATTTGGTGGATGCTTTCAATCTGGAAATTCCTGTCCTTAAATTCTAGACATTTTTCTTATACTAGTCCTTTGATGTGCAATTTCTCTGTTTGCTATTTTTGAACTTCTATTAGTAGAATGTTGTAGCTTCCGAAAAGAGCCTTTTATTAGTCAATCTGAGCTGCTATAACAAATTACCACCCACTGGGTGCTTAAACAATAATAATTTATTTCTCACAGTTCTGGAGGCTGGAAGCCCAAGATCAAGGTGGCAGCAGATCGGATCCAGCGTCTGGTGGGGACCTCTTCCTGGTTTGTAGAAGGACATCTGCTCACCGTGTCCGCACACGGCAGAGAGCAGAGAGCAAGGCCCCGTGTGGACTCTTCTTTCATAAGGCCTGCACCCTCATGACCTGATTACCTCCTAAAGGCCCCACCTCCAAATACAGGCACATTGGGTTAGGGTTTCAACATATGAATTTTGAGGGGACACAACATTCCATCACTACAGGCATCTAAATGTTGTCCCTTTTTTACACTAATTTTCTAAGTCCTTGTTCTTTTTTCTACTTTCTGGAAAGTTTCTTCAATTTTTGCTTCCGGTGCTCCTATTATCATTTTTTATTTCTGCTATTTTCTTTAAGTCTCAGAGCCCTTCTCTGAATATTTCTTTTAATAGCATCATTTTTTTTCCTTTTTAAAGCAATGCATTCTCTTATCTCTCTGAAGATCATAATTATAGTTTAGTTTTGTTAAAAACAGTTTCATCTGACCTGAGTATTCTGGAAAGATGGTGGCAATGGGCACAGTCTTTAAGTCTCTCCAAATCCCAACATAAATCCCCAGACAGGCTAATCTGATGGCAAAATCAAGACCCATGGACAGTGTTTACAACAAACCAAGCAACAAGCCTCACAATAGAAGCAGAGGGCAGGAGCCACAGCAGCCTCAGGATCCATGTGGCACTGGCCACCTGGTGGGAATGAGCAGGAGTTTCCTTCTGCCCTCCACACTGTTCCTGTTTTCTCCCAGTTTGTTATCTTGCTTCTTCTGTTTGTATATTATTTTACGTTTTCCCTGTTTTCAGCTTGGTGCTCCTGCCCTCACCTGTCAGTGTCTCCAAGCCCAGAGGCTGTTCACCTTCCCCAAAGAGTCACCTCCAGCTCCTGCTAGGATGGGGGAAGGTCATTCCCTGCCCCGTGGAGCTGGGAGAAGAGGCTCTGAAGGTCCACCAAGAAGTCTCTTTTCTTGACTTGGTTTCCCTACTTCAGAGGTACTTCTTGCCTCCAATTCCTGAGTCTCTCCCAGATTCTCATGCATTAATTGCTTTTTCACTTTCCAGTTTGTTCCCTTAGCTCTAACTCTTCTCAGACTCCCTTGTCCTTGCAACCTCAAGCTGTTGTGGACATCTCTTATCTGTGGTCACCTCTCAGATGCTTTTTGCCTGGAGGTTTATGTGCTTTATTCAACATGTTTTTTTATTGGGTTTACAAAGCATCAGAGGTTAAAACACGTGCCCAGGCTGCCATGTTAAACATGTCTGCCTCTGGTATATTTTTAAGCCCATGCGTATGTTCTTCTTATATGTGTTTATTGTGTTCAACACTTTGGACAGAGGTGCTCATGGAGACCAGAGAAGCCCCTGACCCGAGCGTAACTTCAGTGCGTTTCACATCAGGAGAGGAGCTCTCCTCTCCTGTTCTTTCCTTCTGTCCTCAGTGTGTTGTGTACGTGCCCATATTTACCGTCTCAACATTCCTGTGAAATAAAAGCACTTCCGTTTCAGTGGTTAGAGTGAGCCTCTGGGGCTAATTCCATAAATGCAGCTGTTTCATTTAGTTGAGTGTCCCTCATGCACCAGGAAAATAAGAACAAAGGTAAGAAGTCGTGCAAGAGGAGGGAGCGGTCGGGGGACTGGGCTTCTCAGGGGTCCTGATGGCTTTGCCAGACACTCATACAATGTTCCTTCAGTCCCCACAGGAAATGAGTAATAAAGCAAATAAGCTATTTGTCAAAGATAATCAAACTTAATGCCACACACACATACACATGCCATCTAAGTAGCTCAATCCAAAACCATCTATGGTGACTGACTGTCCTGGTGACTGACAAGTCAGACAATTCTGATGAGATAGTAAATTCACACTTACTTTGAAAAATGATCTCCAGATTTCTCCAGATCTTCTCTGGGTTTCTTCTGGAGGAAGAGACTTTTACAAAACATCATCCCTACCTCTATTTAAGTATATTCAAGGAAAGCAAAAATCTCACCAAGTATTTCTTCAACTAGAAATACCCAGGACCCCCAGATCTCCATTCTCAGGCAGCTTGGGCTTCGTCAGGCTCCTAGGGGCTCCACTCTCCTCCTGGTCACCCACCTTCCTCCTTGGTGATCCAAACTATCCAGTGAAGAGAACCAGCATGAAGTAGTCAAGCGAATCATCCAACGTCATGAATCTAGGAAGTGGCAAAGCCAGGAATTGAGCCCAAGTCTGTACAATACCAACACCATGTTCTTATGCTGTGCCATGCCCACAAATGAGTCAGAAAATAATCTGTATTAATTATTAAAGAGAAGAGCCAAACCTGAGCCCAGATAGTCAACCCAGTAAAACCTCTTTCACAGGTAATCGTTTTGCTACAAACAGCGGCATAGGTCTGAAATCATGGGAAATGATGGCGTCTCCGAGACCTGGGACAAGGTCATGGATGCCACAATGCCCCGTGCCCTTGCTGAAGAACACAGCTGAGTGCAGAACATCTGCTGGCATTTGTTCAATCACTCTTTTGAACAAAGTCAAAAAAGACAGTTTTTAGAATGCTCCAAAGCTGAGATTCTAGGAATAACATTTTAACATGTAATTTTTATTGTTGTTATTAAATTTGCATTCTGTATCTGTAAAGCAATGTTCATCAAATTATTAATTTGACATGTGAAAATAACCATTTTTCTAAGTTTCATTTTGATTTGGAAAAGTTGCATTTTTATCCTGGGTTCACTAAATTAAATATGAAGCTGAAATTATCTCATTTGGTAGCACGCACATTAAAATCTGTGCTGACTAGCAGTTCACCCATCAGAACCCTCTGGAAACCAACATGGTAGCAGGACAACAAGAAACTCAACAAGCAGTATGAGTGAGGGGACTTCCTGGAAGTCATTAACTCAAGCAGCTTCTGCCTCCGCAGCCTGAGCCTGAAGGAAATTCCGGGATGAGAAAGCACTGAGATATAGAAGAACAGCGGGATTTAGCGACAGGGAGAGCAAATGTAGAGGAATTCCTGGCAAGGAAAACACTCCCTGTGGCAGCGACTGCCTCTCCTCCATCCCACAGCAGCCTCACTCTCCTGGGTAAGCAATTGCTGTGTTGGTGGGAAGAGCAATCTGCTCAGCTAAGGCCCATATCCCCAGACTCCTTGTGACCAATGTGGCTACTTTGTTAATCTCGGGTCAGTGAGAGCTCAGATGGAAGTTACTGGGAGGCAGGACCAGGAAGGCTTCTGAAAAGAGCAACAGGAAACGAACTAAAGCCCACTTGCCATCCCTCCTTCCTCCTGACTGGAACCAGACACAATGGCTAAAGCTCTAGGCGCTGCCTTGTGACCTCGAGTGTGGAATCCACCCGTAAGAAGGGTGGAACCAAAAAGCTGAAAACTGCCTGGGGCCCTGGCCCCTCCACGGGGCCATCCCAGCAGCCCTGGACTCCCCACTTCTGGCTCTTTTCTGCGAAAAAGTAACCCTTAGCGTGTCAATCATTGCTGGTTTCGGTTTTCTGTTACTAAAGCTTGAACCTTGACCTAACTGATACTTCCTAATGGGAAGTGGGTATTTTAGTACTAACAGGTCCAAGTTATGCCATGAGAATCGATCAATATTAGAAAGAGGGAAGTGTGAGCGGTGCAGATGCCATACTCAAAGATTCTCAAAGAACCAAGTCTAGAACCTCATCTGGCTGCTGAGACTGGAGCCAGGAACCCGTGTAGACAACCGTGTGAGGGGCCAGCACTACGGAGTCGGCGTGGAAGTGGATGGGCTGGCAGAGAGGGAAGCAAGGAGTGGGATCAGGGAGGAGGTGCCCACCCAAGACTTTCTCCATGTGAGGTAGAAGGTGACTTAATGGGAAAAGTAAACAAGGGTTTTCCAGCATCTGTCAGACTCTAAGAGCTCTCCTGACCAGCCACCAGGAAGATTATGTTCTTTCTGGCAGGAGACCAGACATGGACGTTTTTCCAGCTGTTGAGGACCACCGTCAGAGTAGTATTAACATATATTGGGTTGAACCATATGAAATTGCTGATATCTAACCTTTTTTGATGCCAAAAATATGAATTTCATAGTATTCAACTTTGTTTTTGACGTTATTTTACCACTTTTATTGTTAAATAAAATTCCTGTTATTTTTACTTGTTTCTGTTTTCATATTTTATATTGTTTATATTAATTACTAAATATCTATTTTTCAAATTACTATGAATTCTTATTTTTATTTTTGAAATTTATGTTATATTAACTTTTAAAATATTTCCTTATATATTTAATCTTTCTATGAATTTTATACCTTTAAAACACGTTATTCTCTAGCTTTATTCACCTTTTACTTGTCGTTGGGTTTTGCTCATCTTGTTTCTGATGATCTTGAGGCAGAGCTGAAGGGTGACAGTCCGGTGGGTTCGGACATCGGGCAGGGCCATCAGAAGCCTCTTCTCTCTCTGCTTGCTCACTTCCTCTCCTTTCATCGCCCAGGATGATCTGTGACGAATTCGAAAGGAGAATAAAACCTTAACATGGGGAATCACATATGTATGATCCCACATGTATGTGTTCTCTCGTGGATAAAAGACCTCCGCTGGATCCGTGCCACAAATACGTGTTATCTGGACGTAGGTCTGCAGACTCAAAACCCTGCAGGGACAGGCAAGGAGCGAGCACGAATCCAGTGGCTCCTCCGTGATGCAGGGTGGCTGGAGAGGTGGAAGATGGAAAGAGGCCAGGTCTCAGAGTCGGCTCTCAGGTAGCAGTGTAGCCAAGAGGGTCCGGCACGGCTGGGTCTGCCTATTTTCAAAGCAAGCTGGTGATATGCTTTTTCATGTAAATTCTACTGATTTGTAAAAAACATTAGCTTCCTTTTCAATGCTGTGAGGGTGGAGCAAAAATGTGCCTGTGAGCCCCATTTGTCCCCAAAGGCACTGCCAGGCCTGATAAGAAATTTGATCTGTGAAACTTGGAGCCTCTCTTCTGCCTTGTGGAGTCCTGGACATTGGGTAAGAAGCCAGAGAAGGAGGCCCTCCTGTACTGAGGTCACGGGAACGTCTGTAGACAGCTCCTATTTCCATCGACTCATCTTCCTTCTCGTCAGCATGAGTGAGGTTCCTCCTACTCTGCAGCAGAATGCAACAACCGACACTTACTAAGCAGGGAAAAATGGAAGGGGAAGGAAGGAGGAAAAAACACATTTAACATTTGCAGGTTTCTTTGGGGTAACGCACAGAAATCAGGCAGCCAAGCAAATGTGCCTTTTTCGCTGCTGGACTGGAAGCCAGTTAAAATATTTCCTCCTCTTGTGAGCTGGACCAACCCACGGGTGAGTCTTGAAACACTCTTTGCTATTTTAGTTTAAATCTACATAGAAGTTGGCCTAAGGTGCCTGCCTCTTGTCTTTTTTCCCTTGGATGCAATGACATGTGGGAAGGAGTCTTACCAAGTTGGACCCACAGAGGTTACAGAAGGTGGAACTCCAACAGCATGTAGAATTTCAGAAGGAAACACAGTTCAGAAAGGGATGCAGGCCCCTGTGCACTCCAGCTCTGTCCACCACCCGCCGCCTCTCCAGTGACTGCCAGGCTGTTGGCAAGTCACATCTTCAGAATCTGCCTGGGCCTTGGTCCATGGCAGAAAGCCTGCGGGCAGCAATAGGGAAGCGAAGAAAAGGGGTGAGCGATGAGTCTGCCCTCGTCCTGGGCTTAGAGCAGTGCCCACCATCTCTGGGTCTGGGTGCGTGTACCATCTGCACCTCGTGGCATGTAGTATGGCTGAAGCTACCACGTCTTCCTAGAATCTCACTTTTACTCAAAGATATCAAGGGTAAATTACTGATTTTGTATTTTTTAATTGAAATATTCTGAAATAAATGATGAAATTCACACACACTTTAAAATGAAATGTAAGATTTCAAATAATCACAGTGGTGCCCCAGTGCTTCGTGGCACGTCCTCAGACCCTGGATTCCAGGTCACTCCTCTGCTGTGAAGCCTCATCAGTAAAGAAGCCAGACAGCTTCTTCCCGTGACCAGCCGTCTCTCTCCACACTCGACAGGGAGCAAACACGTTTCCTAGAATCTGAGTCTTCTCCTCACACAACGGAGAAGTCGGGAAAGCTTTCATCTCTGAGCTTTGTTCTCGTAACCCATCCAGACACATCCCGGGAGCCATTTATCGGTCCTGAGACGCGCATCAGGGAACCACCAGTCACACACAGGAACAGGTTTCTGGTTGCGTGCACATGAGGCCGGGCTCCTGAAGGCACAGCCTCTGCCCGAGGTCCTGCCTGGGCCATCTCCCCTGGCTTGCAGGACACCTCGCTCTCTTTGGCCTTCGTTCACTTGCCGTTCTTCCTCCACCATGCACCCGCCTGCCCGCACGGGCTGTCCTGCTCAGTCTTGCTCTTCTCTCTCCATGGTTGTGCTCAGCCCTCAGAGACCACACAGCAGCCCGGCTCATTGGACAGTGCAGTGTTGACACCACATGTCTGCCCTGGACTCTGCACTCCAGTACCCCATTGCCTGCTCCATCTCCTCTTGACTATCCAATAGTCATCAAATGCTAGGCTGTCCCAAACGGCAGTCCTGCCCCCCACCCCCCGCAGCTCTGCCCAATCTCGTTCATGCAACTCCATCTTCCAGCTGCTCAGGCCAAGCAGTGTTTCCTCATTCTTTATTCCTCTACCTACCATACTCCAAGTCCAATCCCACAGGAAATATTGTTGGTCCTACTTCTAAAACGCATCCAGAACCTGGTATGTTTCTCACCTGGTTTATTGCAGTAGCCAAAATGTGGCACATCCAGTCGCTCGGGTGGAGTTCTCAGATTTGCTCAGTTACTCCGCTTCAGATTTTATGCAAAATGTCAAATTATATCCTTTCCTTAATTTCTGTGACTTGGCAATTCTTATAATTCTCAACTCCCCAAATACAAATGTGGCTGGAGCTCAAACCCTGGAGACCAGTGTACTGACACGTTTCTACAGAAAGACATCACATGACGTTTGAACACATCTTCTTTCCTGATGTGATAGAAGTAAACACACAGGTAAACAAGAAAAATATCCTGAGCTCCGTGAGGACAGAAGGTGACCCAGGTCAACCCCCAGCCCAGGTGAGTCCCCTCTGCCTGGATTTCCTCATGCATGATGTGAGAGGCTGGCCAGCCTTGGGTCATCTCTAACCTCTGTTCCAGGTCAGCCTGTGTGATTTATGAGACTTGGTTTTTGAGATGCAGGCAGAGAGTAAGACCCAGCTGAAGACCTTGTTGGTCGCTAATGTCCTCTGTCTCTGCAAACTGAGGATCCTCACTTTCTATTTGTGGCCTGTCTCCATGATTAATTAAGATTGTAATCTCATTGATCAGGGCTCAAAATGATGTTTGCTACAATGTCTAATGTATTGATGGAGCTAATAAATGTCAAATAGCCATTTATATCCAACCGTGTCCAGAGGGGTTGTACTCATCTGCTGATAACAGTGTTTAGGGGCGGGGCCACTAGCTACCTGTGTGACCCTGTAGAAAATTTAACCTCTTCACGTCAGGGTCATTTTGTCCAGTGGGCACTGTGGGCATGTTGTTCCTGGAGCCATGAGCAAGTCAAGGTTAAAAAATGGCTCCAAAATATGAAAGAAAACCCTGCAAAGTCAAAACTAATAAATCTGTAATTATACATTTTTCATGCTGACCACACAGTTATGATCCACTCATACAACTGCTCAGTTGTGTTCACTGTGTAACGCTGTTGCATTTTAACATCTGATCTGATGTGAGCTGGGTACTTGGGTCCAGGAGGGCCTCTGCAGTGGCTCTGCCCTGGGCACAGCTTTCCACCACCATCTCTGACATTCTGGGTCAGACGTGGCTAATCAGTCGGCAAATCGGCCACTCAACACATGCACCTTCTGCAGCCATGATGTCTTCTTTAGGCATTTCCACCAGTTTAGAGGCACGTATGTCTCTGACTTAAGGTTCTTAAGACGTGGTTGCTAATATGCTCTCTGTTCAAAGTGGAGAGTCTGCACTAACGATTTGGTTGGGGTCTAAGATTGAGTAAACAGCACCTCAGCCTACTTTCTCCAATCCCAGGTGCTCTAGTCTATTCATGCTTGAAAAAAATAGGAGTTTTCACCCAAAACCTGGACAGGAGATAAAGGTAGCATGCTACTGTAGAAAGGAAGGTCTAACAGCTCAATCACGATAGGAGTTTATCCCTTCACTCTCTTAAGGGGAAAAATGAAATCATAAACTAGAATTACCAACTTAGGCGAATTAGGAATTGATTCTCCAGATCACCCTCCAGACTAATAAATTTAAGATTTTGGGATGTTGGTATCTGAGATCAATACCTCCTACCTTTAAAAACATCTCTCGTCACTTTCACTAACACTGAAAGGAATTGTTTTCTGGCTTTTGTCCAACAAAAGTCATCATTTTAGGAGGCTGAAATAGTATTTCCCAGCAGATATTAAAGTTACATTTATAAGAAGGAATCACACGTTTAACTTCTTAATTTGCAAACCGTTGTCCTCATCTCCCCGCAGGACAAAATCGGGGCAGTTCGTACCAAATCTCCCAGTGCCTGTCATACTGAAGGAGCTCAGTAAACTTTATTTAAATAACCAAGTCAGTGAGAAAGAATGGGTCAAAATAAACAGGACTTGGTGCCTGAGTTTGGAGGTTATAAAATGGTAGTACCCCAAAAGTTAAAAACACAAACCATCTTCAGTGTGTCCCTGTGCCTTTACCTTGGCAGGTGTTTTCATCTTTCTCGGCCTTCACTTCTCTACCATTTGGCTAAATAGTGTTTGCCGCATGGGGGGATCATGAGAATTCAGTAACACAACCCAAAACTGGCATCTAGCATAGATGAAAATACATTCAGTTCTCTCTACTCCCCATTCCCATTATTATATCCAATTTTCTCTTTAATATGTCAAGTAGTTTCTGTTAGGACAGTCTAAACTTCGTTCCTCTAAAATGGCAAATTTTCTAAAGCTTTGGATTTTTCTATATATATTTAGTAGGAAAAAATACGGGAGGCAAATATGGGAAAAAATTGCCAAAAGGTCTTATAAAACATTATGTTACAACTCTTAAAATATAAATTTTATGTATGGGGCAATGTTGAAAATATGTTTAGAGTTATTGATAATATTTGTCATAAAGTCCTTACTTTTATTGAGGTAAATATATATTACATAGAATTTACCATTTTAACCATTTTTAGGTGTACAGTTCACTGGCACTAAGTGCATTCACGTTGTTGTGCAGCCATCACACCATCCAGCTCCAGAACTTTCTCATCTTCTCAAACTGAAACTCTATGCCTACTGAACGATAACTCCCCAATCCTTCCTCCCCCTGCCCCTATTCTATTTTGTAACTGTCATTCTATTTTCTGTCACTGGATTTGACTACTCTGGGTACCTCAAATAAATGGGATCACGCAATATTTGTCCTTTTGTGTCTGGCTTATTACTCTTAGCATAATGCCCTCGAGGTTCATCCATCTTGTTGCATGTGTCAGAATTTCCTTCCTTTTTAAGGCTGATGATACCTCATTGAACGTATGCTTCACATTGCGTTCGTCCATTTATTCACTGATGGCCATTTAGGTTGTTTCTAACTTTCGGCTATTGTAAACAATGCTGCTAGGGTGTGTGTGCACAAATGTGGGTGTGAAAATATCTGTTTGAGTCCCTGCTTTCAATTCTTTGCGGTATATACTCAGAAGCAGAATTACTGGACCATGTGGAAATTCTATGTTTAACTTTTTGTGGAACCTCCATACTGTTTTCCATAGCAGCTTTACCATTTCACATTCCCACCAACAGCACGAGGATTCTGTTTTCTCTACATTCTTGTCAACAATTGTTATTTTCTGTTTGTTCAGAAACAGCCGTCCTAGTGGATGTGAAGAGATATCTCATTGTGGCTTTGATTTGAATTTCCCTAATGGTTGGTGATGTTGAGCATCTTTTTGTGTGTTTATTGTCCATTTATAGTGTATCTTCTTTGGGGAAATATCTACTCAAGTCTTTTGCCCATTTTTTAATCAGCTTGATTGTTTTTATTGTTGTTGACTTGTAGGAATTCTTTATGCATTCTGGATACTAATCTCTTATCACATACATGATTTGCAAATATTTTCTCTCATTGTGTGGATTGTCTTTTCACTCTGTTGATAGAGTCCTTTGATGCAGAAAAGTTTTTAATTTTAATGAAGTTTAACTTATCAATTTTTCTTTGCTGCCTCTGCTTCTGGTGTCATATCCAAAAAATCATTAACAAATCTAATATCACGAAGTTTTCCTCCTATGTTTTCTTCTAAGAGTTTTATAGTTTTAACTCTCACATTTAGGGCTATGATCCACTTTGAGTTAATTTTTGCATATAGTGGGAGGTAAGAGTCCAGCTTCATCCTTTTTCATGTGGTTATCCAGTTTTCCCAACACAATTTGTTGAAAGGACTTTCCATAAAGTCCTCATTTTTTAAAAAAAGGTTGATTTCAAAGGAAACATTGTTAGTTTTTTAATTTAAACACTAATTTTTATATTAAAATACAAAAATGTTTACCATTTTTTGTGCATTTACTCTCTGCCAGGTAGTGTACTAGAGACTTGATTGAATTATTTCTAAGGCTCAAAAGAGCCCGGTGAGATTTATTCTTTAACAAATATCTATCCAACGTCTATTAGATCAGATACTTTTCTAACCACAAAGAAAATGTATAGAATTATAGGTAATTAGTGTTCTGGGAAAGTAAATTAAGGAAAGGGGATGGAGTTATCGGGCTGATGGAGGGTTGTACTTTGAAATACAAGGACCAAGTCTCCTGGAGAAGACGACTTAGAGTGAAGACTAAACTTGGTGAGGAAGTGAGCCCAGTGACACCAGAAGGAGGCACTTTCCATCTTTGGGCATCTCCCATGCAAAGACCCTGAGAGGTTAACAATGCCTTGCGGTCCCCCTGGTAGTGATCGTGGGAGGGGGTTTGAACCCAGGTCAGCTGACCCCAAAGCCTAAGCCTCTGACTCCTACATCACACTAATCGGCCCCATCCGATGGGACTATTGTGAGTGTTTTAGGATGTTGATTGAGTCAGTGTGTTCACTGATGACTGAGTGAAGGGAGAGCTTCTATTTTCTAGCAACCAAAACAGCGATACTACTCCTTCTGCTGGAATGGTGCTCTCACCCACCTCACTAACTAACTTCTGTTCATCCTTCCAGTGCTGCTTCCTCAGAGGGACCAACCTTGACCTCTGATGGCGCCTTGTCTGTCTCCTATAGCCCTGATCACAATTTGCAATTATATATTGACCTCTGCTTTATTCATGTAACATCTTCCTCCATCACAAGACTGTAAACACCATAAGAGCAGAGGCCAGACTCCAATTTGTTACCACTGTATATCCAGTGCCCATCGCTGTCCCAGGGGCAAAATGGATACTCTAGAATAATTACAGGATTTAATCACATGCACAGAAATATACAACACAGTAAAATAAGTCAACACAATGACACCCTGCTAAAATACTAACACTTGGGTGTCTATTACCTGAGATGGTGATTGTTATCTATCAGGCCTTTATCCCACGCAGTTGTCACATGCCAAACCGTGAGCTCCACCAGGTCAGGAAGACACTTTCTTCTCATCTTGGAGTCGCTCGTGTCTAGCATAGTGCCTGGTGAACGTGACACTCAGTAAACGCTTACTGAAACCAGTATCAGGGAGATGTTTAAGGCAACGTATGCACATCCTCACAGCAGTGAGCCATTTACAAAGTGTACTGTGCCTGATGTGAAATTCTATCTTCCCAACAAGCCTGATGTCTGTACTTTAGATATGATGTAAAAAGATAATGTGGATTGTTTTAGAAAGAGGTAGAAATGAGGCTGCTTCATTAAACGTTTTTCTCACAACCGAACAAATGAAGTAGCTCAGTGTAGATGAAGATGACCTGCTGGCCCAGGGGGCAGGGAGCCTGGGCCAGCTCTGCTCCTGGGGAGGGTTAGGACGTACCTCCTTGGACCCCAGATGTCACATCTAAAATGTTGCAGAGAGTCTGGCTAAGCATCCCAAATTCTGGACGATCCCTGAATCTCATTCCAGCTCAAAATTTCTATGATTCTAATTATACTATTCTTTAAAATTCCTGGGAATATTGTCATTTGAAGTAAGATATTGGTAATGTCCCAAGCTAACAAATATTCATGAAAGAGCCTCCCCCCACACACACTTCTGTGTGGACCATATGGATTTAGAGTCTCTTTCAAGAGCAGTATTTGGATTTTGGAACAAATACAGCCTTATTTTTTGGAAGAACTAAAGCACTTTTATTATGTGTACTTTGAGCATTTGTAGACAAAAAAATATATGTACTTAAAAAACCAAAATGATCTTCAGGCCTGTTGAAGCTTTGTAGCTATGTCAAGGATCAAGTCAAAGGCACCAGCTGTTTGGTGAAATGACAGACACCGGGATCGCCAAGGGCAGAAAGAGCCACATCCCGGCTCCCAGCATGTATCGCGACTTCTGGCCTCGGTGCCACCGACGTTCTGGCTGGATGGTCCTTTACTGGGGGGCTGTTCTGTGCATTGTAGGGTGGCAGCAGCACCCCTGGCCTTTACCATTGGATGACAGCAGCCTCCCCCAGGTGTGGCAACCAAGAGGTCCCTAGTCCATGCCAAATAGCTTCTGGGGGCAAAATTACCCACGGGTGGGAACCCCCAGTTTACAAGGAATGACCACTGGACCCATGGCATTGGAAAGAAGCCCCCCCCAACACTCATCCTCCACAGACCCACAAAAATGAGCATAATATACCCCCACAGGAACAGTAAAAAGACCGTTCACCCTCCCAGCTCGTTAGTGAAATGACTCCAGTACCATCTCTCGGGGGACTGAGCCACCCATGTGAATAAATCCACTGCAGCAGCCTGTATCTGAGATCTCATTAGATGTCCAGAGACGTTAATATATCTGCCAAATGTCACACAGCTCGTTAAAATTTTTCACATAATCTATGGAAATTCACGTGATCTTTCTAGATTATAAAATAAACCCAAAATTTTATTTTAGACTTCTAAAATTTTAATGAAATTTAGTGTAAGTCTTTCCTTTATCCTTTAGAAATTAAAAATGTCCCTGTTCCTACACACTAAAATCTCTGTGCACTAAAATATTTAAAGGGTTTAAGTTCAGTCATATAAAATCACATACCAACATGCTGTCCTAAATATAAATAGAATTTTGACAGAATCCAATTATCTTTTCCTCCCCCAAGTTCCTCTGCCCCCAAGCAAATTGGAAAGGGTGTGGGCAGACACAGTGAGGAGAAGCAGGACTGGAAATTTTAAGGGATATCCACACGCAGCTGTGACACCTCCCCAGCATCTCCGATGTATCTCCCTTCTTCCCACGAAGCCGTGAATGAAGAGTGAAGAACACCCAAAGCTGAGGCTGATTCACCACGTAAGCCCGACCTGTGCAGAATCTCTCCCCACCATGTGGCAGAGGAAGCCAGAGTAAAGGAACTGTGCCCAGGCCTGGCTTCAGTGAGAAGAACAAAACCTGAAGCTCTTACAACATCTCCCCTAAGTTAGGAATGGAAACACGTACCATCTAGAAAACTGTTACCCGCCATCCTATAATATTTATGGTGTCTCGTGGCTGTCAGAAAGCTGCTGGCTTCCTTGCCCACACAGTCTTTCTTGGACTATTCAGAGGCAGCAATCTCAGGCCAAACTTTGGGTAGGAGATTGGTGTCGAGGCTGTGAGGGTGGGAGTGAGGCACACAGTCAGCTGACCAGGGAGGCACATTGTCAGAGCGAAGCTTTGCAAAGGGGCAGAGAAGAATCTCGGTAGTCATCCACCCAGGGAACTGCCGGCTACATTGAGTAACCACTCACAGAGCTGCTCTGCAAGGCGGAGGGAGGATCGAGAACAGCTCTGGAATGTAAAGGAAGCAGGAAAAGTCATGAGAAGGAAACGGACATTTGTGGAGAACAGAAAATTGAGGGTCTTTATAAGAATTGCTAGGGATACAAAGAAAGTAGACAGGAACATGGGGAAACTATAGAAAAAATTGATATATGACAACTTTCCTGAGCTGAAAAGCAGTGTGTGCAGTCATTCTAGATAAAAAAAAAAAAAAAAAAATACCAGTAAATAGTGACAACAGATAAACCTAAATTCTATTAGGAAGAGGACAATGGGAAATGTGCCCACCCAGCAGCTAAAGTATCATTTTCCTCTTAAACATTGAATGCCAAACCACAACAGAATGCGTCTACCGATATTGGAGACAGAAGGTGTGACCACATAATGCCTTATCCATCGAGGTGTGTCTTACCTAACAAGAAAAGACAGCAGAGTTCCAAACCATTCCACTCACGGACTCTTCCTGAAAATCGCCTCCGAGAGTAATTCCAACCCAGCATGACATGAATCAAAATGAATCACTCCAGGACAGAAAAATCATGGTATAAAATTCGACCATGGGGGCTGGTCCCATGGCTGAGTGGTTCAAGCTCCACGTGCTCCGCTTTGGCGGCCCGCTTTGGGTTCACAAGTTCAGATTCCAGGTGCAGACCTACATCCCTCATCAAGCCGTGCTCTGGTGGCGACCCACATACAAAACAGAGGAAGATTGGCACAGATGTTAGCTTAGGGCCAATCTTCCTCAAGCAAAAAAAAGACTATCACTAAGTATTGAAACCAATTAAACATAGATATGTCTAGAGAAATCTGTTTACTAAAACAGACTCAGACATCAAAAATATTTTTCAATCACAGGATATAGAATGTGAATCATAATGTTGTATGCTATGGATGGAATTGTATCCCCCCAAATCAATAGGTTGAATCCTTGACCCCTAACACAACTGTCTTTGGAGAGAGGGCCTTTCAGGAGGCAATGAAGGTTAGATGAGATCGTGGACTGTGGCTCTAATCCTGTAGGACAGGCACCCTTATAAGAACAGGAAGAGACACCAGGGACGCACACAGAGAGGGAAGACCACATGAGGACACAGGGAGATGGCGGCTGCCTGCATGTCCAGGAGAGAGCCGTCACCAGAACCCAACCCTGCCAGCACTGAGCTCTGACTTTTAGCCTCCAAAACTGAGAAAAAACACATTCTGTTCTTTAACCCATGAAGACTATGGTATTTTGTTATGGCAACCTAAGCAGACTAATACAATGTACCCTAAAACGAGTCCTGTTTTTAAACACGGATTTTTAAAGGTAGAGTGTTGGTGAATCAACAAATTGAATCTCATAATTGGAAGAACATAGGCTAAAATGATTTTAATAATAATAACCAGTAGTATAATTATACAGTCAATAAATAGCATCCAAAATATTGTTCAATAATGTTTCATTATTAATTTTAAAAGATGGAAATAAAGCAAGTATGCAATTAATAAATTATGGGGAAAATAAGGACAACAGTCAGAAAAATAATAAAAACCAAAAAATAAGGAATTAGAAGACAGAAAAATAACATAAATTATACAATTCAAATGCTAATTCTTTAAAAATAAGCAATAAAATAATTATTTTATAGTGTTTTCAGGAAAATAAAACACAAAATCACAACATTAAAAATACAGTTATGGAGAAGAATGCTTTTTATTTTAGAGATATAAACCCTATATAAAATGTATTTACTAACTTAATAATAGGCATATTAACATAATTATACATTTTGAGCTAATATATTTATATCAAAAATGCAAGGATAGTTTAATATTAGTATATATATTATCATAATTCATCACACCACTTGGTCAAGGAAAAAATATCATTTCTATAGATCATAAAACTGCCTTATAATAAAATCCAACATTCATTTATGGAAAAAAATCTCCTATTTATACAGAAATTGGATTTAAAACAAATCAATTGCCAACCTTCATCAAAAATCTTAATGTCAGACTAACACAAGAAACTCATTCTTAGAAAATGAATAACCAAGGATGCCCAATATCATCACCATTATTTAGTACAAACAGTAACTACAATAAAATATATACTCACAACGTTCTGGGCTCTGGGCCAAGGTAACAACAAAGGTCACCTCTAATCCCTGCATCAACCGGTGAGGCAACGTTATCTTCCCAGTCTAATGAGGACAAAATGGAAGGTTGGACCAGGTCCATCTAGATCCAAAGACATCACTTTTGACCACGTGTCACTGATTTTCTTGTTCTGGACAGTCTACCAATGAAATAAGAACCAAGAGACAAACACGAAGCTGGGAGATCCTGTGACTATTTACACACAAAGTCCAGGGGAGCTGATCGAAATAAGGTGATCAGATTCAAATAAATGTGGAAAATCACAGTGGTAGTATCAGAAAACATGATTAAAAAGATTCCCTTTGTAACAGCAACAAAAAGCATAAGATACCTAGGAAAGCACCGACAAAACACGGAGGACCAACCAAGCAAAATCTGTTGCCTGTTAATGGAAACTCTAAAAACACCGGAATAAATGAAGAAAGAGGTCATGAATAAAAACAAAATACTATAAGGATATTAATTCTTCCCATATAATCTGAAAGAACAAATCTAAATGCATTTACAGAAACAGAGAAAAATTAATTTTAAAAAATTATTTAAAGTACAATAAGTGACACTTGTACAATTGATATTAAAATGTATTTTAAAGTTTTAACAATTGAAAAAGTATTACAAAGGTACAATAACTAATGAATATATAAAAATAACACACTAAAAATAGACCCCAAAAATATATAAATGTTTCTTTACATGGTGAATGTTATGTTTTCCAGTAAGTAATATGAATTAAAGCATTAAGTATAAATAGAAAGACAAAGGAATTGATAAAATTATTTTTTATTTTTATTTATCTTTTATTGAGGTATAATTGACATATGACATATTAGTTTCAGGTGTACAACACAATGATTTGATATATGTATATATTGCAAAATTATCACTACAATAAGTCTAGTTAACATCCATCGCCATAATTACAAATGTTTTTATCTTATGAAAAAAGACCTACTCTCTTAGCAAGTTTCAAATATACAATACAGTATATTAACTATGTATATATACAATATAATATTATTAATTATAATCACCATGCTGTATATTACATCCCAGGACTTATTTTATAACGAGAAGTTTGTATCTTTTTACCACTGAAGGGTTAAATTTTAAATAAACAAGCTGATATTGAGATTTTAGAAGAAGCAGAATCTCCTGGGCTGTGTTATGCAGCCAAAGCTGATAAACTAAATTTCTCTCAATGACAGAATTGTGCGATGCCAACTGATATTCATAATGCTAACCCTGAAGCAGGATTCTGAATTGCTTCTGAATCACCAAAGCAAGATTAAATTATGAACACTATACTTTGTGTTCTCTGTATTTTAATATATTTGAATTCTTTAGAAACTGACCAGTGATGAAGGCTAGCTGGTAATTTCAGCCACTGGTCTCCCTTCTGTACTTCTTCCCTTGCTCCATTCTCCACTGTCCTGTCAGAATTCAAATGAAATCTATTCTCCTTCAAAAAGAATTGTTATTCTTGATTAATTTGATAGTTTCTCTCCCTCAGTCAGGCTTGGAAGAAGACTCATTCCTGCTTAGTTATGAGTGATGGAATCTGGATACTTATTTCCAAAAATATAGATCCCATTTTGCAGTCTATTTTCATGAAGGAATTAAGTCTGTTTCAAAAGACATATGACTGTGTGGTTTGTTCTGACTTTGGTAAATTGCACCTGACAAAATAACGAGGATATTAAGCCTGGTCCTCAGAGAAACTGAGTGGTGGTGAGGAGGTGGGAGGACAGTGTTGCTGAGGGTAACACACAGTTCTCTCCAACTTTCAGTCTAACCTCTGACATCTGAGGTTTGCATTCACTTATTCTCATGACTTCCTTGTCTGAAGAAAGCAACTTGAGAAAGAAGAAGGAGATCCCCCTGTCCTTGAGTATTTCCTGAAGGTCAGATGTGCATCAGACAGACAGTATCTTGGTGACCAAAGGAAACGTCCTGATAAAATGCACTGTTGCTGGGTTTGACTCCCTTTTGGAAAAGCGACAGAACTATTGAGGGTAGATTCTGTCTGAGAGGGTCAGTTCCATCCTAAGGACCCTCTTGGGTACGAGCTGCTTTTACTCTCTTCTAATACCAAACCAACTATATCGCAGTTGTCAAAACAAGTGAGATTCAAACCCAAGAACGATGTAACCAGAAATGTAAAGCAGATGTCAAATGTTCTTCTGGTAATAAATCAGGATTATCAAAGTGCATTTACTATGTTCTCAATTATGTTAATTTTTTCTTTGCAAAATACTGTGTGAGGAGTATATGGACACTGTGAAAAGGGAAGTATTTCAAACAATATCTGGAACTATCTTTGGGGTACTGCAGAATTTTTAGAGCTCCTTACTCAACTCAATCCAACAGGCCAATATCACAGCATTTCATGATACGGTCAAAGGCTTTTTTTTGAGTTTGTTCTTTTTTAGCGAGGAAGATTCACCCTAAGTTAACATCCATTATCAATTTTCCTTCTTTTTTTTTTCCTCTTCCTCCTTTTTTTTTTGCCTTGAGGAAGATTAGCCCTGAGCTAACATCTGCGCCCATCTTCCTCTGTTTTGTGTGTGGGATGTCTCCACAGCATGGCTGATGAGCGGAGTAGGTCTGCGCCCAGGATCCAAACCTGCGAACCCAGGCCCCTGCAGCAGAGTGCGCAGAACTTAAACCACTCTGCCAGAGGGCTGGCCCCCAAAGGCATATTTTAAAGCAGGTTATCTAGATGGATGAGATATAAAATCACTACTTAAGGATACATGATTTTTCATTCAACAAACATACAGAAGAAAGGAAGAAACATAAGAAAAGAATAGGAGAAATGGAGAGAAACAAGAAATAAATGAGGAGCAACAAAAGAAAGAGAAGACAAGAAGGAGGGAGGCACGTGGGGAGGGAGGAAATTGTCCCTGCAGTATCTGGAGCTGGTGGTCCAGAGATGAGTAAGACACAGACCTGTCAGGATGGAGCTCCCACTCCCGCAGAAGTCACCACAACTGCAACTCAATGTAATAATGCATAAGAAGCCCAAAAACAGGCTTTATATACATATATTTCATTTTAATTATTAAAACTGTTTTAATAGCAAAAGTTGTCTATCATGATAAGTCAAATTTTTATAGATAATTATCTAAAATGAAAGGAAATTTAAAATTTTCTTGGATTTTCATCTTTTATTGGAAGATATTGATTTTTAAAATGTGAAATAAGAATTTTACCCTCAAATATCTTCAAAAGTATATGAGAAGAGAAGAAAGACATGAATTTAAAAAAATGGATATAAATTCATACACATGTACCACAATCTTTTAAAGAACATCTTGGAAAAACATGACAACTATTTCAAGAATGAAAGCATTTTTTGATAAAACCCCCTATATTATTAACAGACATCACTGTAAGATCATTACTGTCATAATCCAAATAAAAAGTAGAAACTAATACCAAAAGGCAAGTTAACTTAATAGCTGGAGGCAACGTTACAGAGGAAAAGCAAGAGTCAATGAATGTTACGCCATGATGCATATCAAATAAAAATATACACTTAGGAAATAGAGAAACACATTTCAAAGCTAAATTTGATTACAAATCACTATTGATAAAAGGAAAAAAGGTGGTACTGAGCTTGTACTAACTCAGATTTCGTACGCCCACATGTTCCATGCATGAGGCTAAGTAACAATGACACATTTTATGATTCTTATTTTTAAAACCTAGATAAGTTTGGTATGAATTCATTGCAGCATTACAGACTTGCTGACCAGGTATAATAAATCATCTATTACAGAACTGAAAACTCCTAGAAACAGAAATCTACTTTATGTATGTTTACCTTAATATGATATTATGTCCACTTGTATTTCTTATACCACGTATATTATAATATGATGTTATTATATCCACTTATATTCCCACCTCTCTGAAATGTCCAACTAGCAAAGGTGGAAGCAACAGTTGTAACTCCAGCTTTGGGTCTGACCTGGGCTCATCAAATAAAGCTAAATCTAAGTGACATAACCAAGGTGGGAACACTTTCACAGATTAACGTTGCCTTTTAGCAGGCCACATCCAACAGCACATGGAAAGGATTATGCACCATACAAGGATTATATAAAGCAGGATTTATCCCAGGAATGTAAGGGTAGTTCAATATAAGAAAATCTACCCATGTAGTACACCACATCAAGAGAATGAAGAAACACACATACCCACGATCACCTCAATAGATGAAGAAAAAGAATTTGACAAAATTCAATACCCTTTCACGATTAGAAAAAGACTCAGCAAACTAGGAATAGAAGAGAACTTCTTTAACATGATACAGAGCAACTGAAAATCTCACAGCTAACATCGTATTCAACAGTGAAAGACTAAAATCTTTCCCCCTAAGAGCAGGAACAAGCAAGGATGCCCACTTCCACACTGCTATTCAACGTAGCACTGGAAGTCCTAGCCAGAAACTAGGCAAGAAAAAGAAATAAAAGTCATTAAACTGGAAAGGAAGAAGTAAAACTATCTCTATTTGCAGATGACATGATTCTATACAGCAAAAAATCCCATGGAATCCACGCCCAAAACAAACTAACTACTAGAGCTAATGAAGAAATCCAGCAAACTTTCAGGATACAAGATCAACACAAAAAATCAGCTGTGTTTCTATACACCAGCATTAAATATTCTGAAAGGAAATTAAGAAAACAATTCCATTTACAATAGCATCCAAAACAAAAGAAATTTAACCAAGGAAATGAAAGACATACACTGAAACTACGAACCATTGCTGAAAG
Organism: Tapirus indicus; assembly: GCA_031878705.1. Taxonomy (NCBI): domain Eukaryota; kingdom Metazoa; phylum Chordata; class Mammalia; order Perissodactyla; family Tapiridae; genus Tapirus; species Tapirus indicus. The sequence continues at coordinate 289,138 of CM062923.1, read as the reverse complement.
AAAGCAAAGAAGCCCTGAGTCAAGGGAAAGACACCCTGTGTTTACGGACTGGAGACTTACCGTGGTTAACAGGGCAATACTCACAAAGTGGTCGACAAATTCAGAGCAATCCTTATCCAAATTCTAAGGGCCTTTTTTTGTTGCAGAAATGGGAAAGCGGATCCTCAAATTCATATGAAACTGTAAGGTGCCACAAAACAGCCAAAACAGTCTTGAAAAAGATAAACAAAGGAGGAGGACTCACTCTTCTTAGTTTGAAAACTCATTACAAAGCATTTGCAAATTCGCCTTCTTGCTAGAATCTGTTTGTGACCCCAAAGTCAACACTTGTAGCCTTGCTTTTGGGGTTATTCATGCACGTGTGCAAAGTGGTGAAAAGTCGCAGTTGCCCAAGTCCCATGTTCCCAGCCGAGGTCAGATAAGGCTACGCTCTGCCTTCTTGTTCCATCCTGTTAACAGGGGTGCCGTTTGCAGCGTATTTAGTGCCACCTTTTTTGCAGTTTCATGCTTTTTGTTGGTGATTTTGCTGTTTAAAATGGCTCGCAAGTGTAGGGTTCCTAAGCACAAGAAGGCAGAGTCCAGAGATGAAATAATCCTCATATACAAATTCTAACAACTTTGTCACAAGCATCTATATTTTGTCCTCATTAATTTTTAGTTTCACTCTTTACTCGTATCAATGTTATTCACGCACAGAGGCAAGCATCTTTTTCTCTGTCAGCTAACACCCTTGCTTGGTAACTCCATGTTTCTGTACCACATGCTTGAATGGACAGTTGTGAATTTTTCAGACCAAGCACGCTCTACCGCGTTCCCACTACTGCACCACTGGGACCAGCCCACTTCCTCCCCTCCAGGCTCCTGCACGAGCTCCCCATCTTCCTCAAATAGCTGTCTTGTCATTTGGGTTAGGTCAATTTTCGGCATTCACATTTTCATGACTGCAAATTCAATTGGCATTAGACACGTAATAAACTGAGTCTGATTTTTAAGAAGATTCTGTTGTCTCTGGAGTTAATAATTGCCTTGTGTTTTATTTGGTTATTATTCAGGTAATACAACACCACATCCTCTCTCGAGGCCTTCAGATACATCAAGTTTTTTCCCAATTTCTTCTTCTTGGAGACAGAACTATCTACCCTGAATATCCTCAAACCTGGATGCAGAAATGCTGCTCTGGGGTTACCTCATCCACCATCCTGGGAATGTCTTCTCCCCTCCTGCATCCCTGCTTCCTCCTTTCTTGGTTTCCTCTCCATTTGGTGAACGACATGCTCCTTCCTTAGAAAGGGCAATTAGGAGGCAAATATCTTTGTCTGAAAATACCTAAGTTCTACCTTAAATTTTGATTGACATTTGGACTGGATACAGAACTTTAATGTGGACCTCGTCCTCGTCAGAACTTGGGCTGCTGCTTTGTGGAAGGTAACGGTCCCCTTGCTGTCTTTTGGGGGGTGTCTTCAGGTCTTCAGCTTCCCCACTGCTATGAGAGTTCCCAGTGCTGTGCTTCGGTTTGGTTGGATTTTCATCCGTTGTGCTGGCCCTCAGTTTTTTTCTTTCAGTCTGGAAAGTCATATCTTTTAGTTCTGGAAATTTGTTCTTCAATTGTTTCAGTGATTTCCTTCCCTCTCATTCCTCTGGCCTCTCACCCTGGAATTCTGATTTAGTGACGTAATGACCCTCTAATAACATTTTTTCTCATTTGATAGCTCTAATACCATCTCTAATGTCACTCAAGAGGCTATTGATTATTTTGTTTTCTTCTGCGTGTAAAGTTTTCAGATTTGTGTATTTGCTTGTTGTCTACTTGTTCTCTATCTTTTCTGCTAGACAGTTTTCTAACATGCCTGGTAATTGCTTGTGTTCTTTCAGCGATGAGACAAGTATTAAACATAGAATGCCCCATTCTGTGCCACGCACCACCCCTGCGGTGGACCCGGCCTGTCCAGCCCTTCAGAGCAGAGCGAGGGTTGTTGCTGTCACTAATTAGGGCTCTGCGTTCCAGAACGTTGTTCCTCTCAGGTCCTCTTCAGGGCTAGCGAGGGGAAACACACACCTGCCCCCTTTCGTCCTCAGGAGGGAGGAGGCCCTGAGCCGTAGGCAGCCTGACATTAAACCTGCTCCAATGACAGTTTTACTCCCCGGAAAGGCCACCTTCCAGTTAAAGCCACCATCACTGAATCCAAGATTCTTCTATCCCAGTGTAATGCGATGAAGCTTGCAGCTTCTCTTACTAAAGAAGAAAAAATACAAGTTTAACCATTCTCTTCATAGAGAATGGGCATAGTGGGGGAGAGGAGGGAGCCTGAGGGCCTGAACATCTGACAAAGGTCAGGAGAACTGGAATTACCTGCTTTCTGTCCTTTAGGATGAGCCAGGGCGCTCCCCCCAGTCACTCACACCAGCCAGAGAAGCCCAGGCAGCACCTGCAGGGACTTGCTGCCAACGGGGAAGATTTAGATGCCCAGTCTGCTTCAAAGGAAATAAAATAAGAAACTGCCTAATTTTACATAAAACTCAACATGCATACAAAGACATGAGGAGTTTGGGAATTACGGGTGGGTGGAACATCCTACAGAATTCACCCTGTAAGTGCAGATCATCGTATGCTGTCTGGAGATCATTTTGACCAGAGATTGGCAGTGGCCATGCTCCCCTTTGTTCAGAGTGTGGGGAAGGGAGGCGTGTCAGCCCAACGTGCACGCGGGCTGGCGCTCAGCACGGCCAGCTGAGAGCTACAGATTGTGGATCCAAAGCAATTATATTTTTAAACATGTTCAAAGTTATTTTTAACCTTTTATAGTCCTTTCTGGTTTTCACTGTTAAGAGACTATTTTAAATGTTTTCTGTCTTTATTCAGTTTGGATGCAGACAAGGACACTCACTGCAAATTGTGAATGAAAGAGAAAGGGGCCACCACTGCGAGGAGGGGAGCCTGTGGGGACAACAGGGAGGGGCAGGTTCCCATGGACAGGCCCCACCACCTACGTGGGACCCTCTGCCGGTGGCTGTCCTGGCCCTGATGTCTCAGCCCGGCTGTGACCCCTTGGTGTCCTATTTCCACACTGTCTCAGGCACAGGCCACACCTTTATTTCCACCTGCAGTGAGCGCATCGTGCAAACGTGCCTCAGAGCTGTGGACACTGTGTGTTTGCCCCTCCTCTCTTGCCCTGCACACCGTCTGGTTCGTGGGCTGCTGGGTCTCGTGCGCTTCCTGGGTGTGCACCTGTGCAGTCTGTGAGCCCAGCCGCCTCTGTGGTTATTCCAGGCGGCCGCCTGGACCCTCCGCACCATCGACCATTCACTCTCGGCCCCGATTCAATGACAACAGAGGTATCTCCTTCTCCTACACGCTCTTTTGGAACAGTCCCGGGGGCATCTCCTCTCCCTGTTGTACCGTATTCACCCTGGTCCCTGTCTCTGAAGGAAGGTATCCATCCCCCAGGTGTCCCGTTGCCCTTCCGTGATGTGGCTTCCATCCTTTCACTGCTTCTGTTCAGAGGCGGGTGAAGGAAGACGCTTGGGCTTGGACATAACGATGGGTGCGTAGAGAGGGGATGAAGGAGGGAAGACCGTGGGAAGGTTAGGGAGGGAGAGGGTGGAGGCAGAACAGAGGTGAATCCCCCAATTTACTGGGGTGGGGGAGTTGACCAACTAATGGAGAGCGGGATGGAAACCAGTATGTTGAGTCTGGAAAATGAAAATGAATATTAAAGGAAGGTTTTTCTGACTCTGTTGCTATGATTTAGAGGAATTGAGATTTGACAGGTTCAGTTGAGGATTATTTTACTTTAAAAGATAAGAACCACATGAAAAGTGTCATATTTGAACTCCCTCCAGAAGAGTACATCAGATATCAGGAGCACCCATTTGTATATGTGTATATTTTCGTGTCTAAGCCTAGAATAGATGTTTTTATTTCTTTTTATTTTTTGGTTGTTTTTCAGGGTTTTTTAAATTGAGGCAAAATTTCCATGCAGTCAAATTCACAGATCTTAAGGGTACATTTTTTTGAAAGACTGAATTTTTTTAGAGCAGTTTTAGGTTTACAACAAAACTGGGGGAGAGTACAGAGATTTCCCATACATCCTCTGCCCCCTACCCACGCACAGCCTTCCCATTATCAACATCCCCATGGAGTGGGACGTTTGTTACCAACGGTGAACCTGCGTTGACACATCATGATCACCCAAAGTCCATGGTTTACATCACGGTTCAGACTTGGTGTACATTCTGTGGGTTTGGCAAGCGTGCAGTGACGTGATTACAGCATTATGGTATCATCCAGAGTACTTCACTGCCCTGAGAGTCCTCTCTCCTCCACCTATTCATCCCTCCCCGCCCACCCCAACCCTGGCAACCACTGACATTTTGTTGTCTCCAGAGTTTTGTTAAGGACACATTTTGATATTTGATAGATATATACACTCATAAAACCATCATGCCAGTTGTATTAGTTTCCTGGGACTGCTGTAACAAATTACCACAAACCTGGTGACTTAAACCAACACACATTTATTCTGTTACTGTCTGGTGTCTGGAAGTCCAAAATGGGCTTCCCTGGGCCAAGTCAAGGTCTAGGCAGGTCCACGCTCCCTCTGAAGGCTGGAGGGCCCACTCCGTTTCCTTGCCTCTACAGGTTTGGGGCGTTTGTCCTCTTCCCTGGTTCACACCCTGCAGCACACGGCTCTCCTCCTCTGCTTGCACCCTCACGTCACCTTCTTCTCTTCTGTCTTCAAATCTCCCTTTGCCTCCCTCTTCCAGGACACTTGTGGTTACATTTAAGGCCCACTCAGATAATCCAGGATGTTCTCACATTTCAAGATCCTTAACTTACTCACATTTGCAAAGTCCCTCTTCCACGTAAAATAACAACCACAGTCTAGGGATTAGGACCTGGACATCTTCGGGGGCCATCATTCAGCTACCACATCAGTCAAGATTTAGAAACATTTCCATCGCCCCAGAAAGTTCCATCATGCTTCTATCGAGAATGGACACCAACCCCCACTGGCACCACTGTTGTGGTTCTGTCCACGTGGATCGCCTGCTCTTAAGCATCACGAGAAGGGAATCACACCTCTCTGCTCTCCTGTGCCTGTGCCCTTCCAGCCACCAAGATGTTTTCCAGACTTATCTCTGCTGTTGTGTGCATCAGTAGTTCACTCCTTTTTATTGCTGAGTAGTGTCCATTGTATGATTGTATCACATTTTTAAAATCTATCTGTTTGTTGATGGGTGTTTGGATTGTCTACAGCCGTGGATGACCATGATCAAAGCTGCTACAGACTTTCTCAGACAAGCCTCTTAATCGGCAGGTTTTTTTCACACATCTTGGGGTAAATACCAGCGTGGTATCGCTGAGTCATGTAGTCGATGTATTTTCACCCTGGAAGGAGCTGCCAGACAGTTTTCCAAAGTGGTTGAACCACTCACACGCCCTTCAGCAACACATGAAAGTTTAAGTTGCTCCCCAAACACCTCAACATTTGGTGTGGTTGAATTTTTAATTTTAGCATAATGATATCACACTGTGACATTAATTTACATTCTCTGATATCTATTTTTAAGCACCTTTTCATGTTTTTATTGGACATTGTATATCTTCTTTAGTGGAATGTCTGTATAAGTCATTGAATTACTTCTTTTTTTGGTAATGAAGATTGGCCCTGATTTAACATCCATTGCCAATCTTCCTCTTTTTTTGCTAAGGAAGATTAGTCCTGAGCTAACATCTATGCCCATCTTCCTCTATTTTATATGTGGGACATCTGCCACAGCATAGCTTCATGAGCAGTATGTAGGTCCACGCCCGAGATCTGAACCTGCAAATCCCAGGCTGCCAAAGCACAGCACATGAACTTAACCACTATGCCACGGGGCCAGCCCCTTGGTTATCTATTTTTTTTATTGATTGGTTGAGTGGTTTATATATTCTGTTTACAAGTCCTTTGTCAGATATATGTATTATGAATATTTTCTCCCAGTCTATGACTTGCCTTTGTATTTTCTTAATTATATGTTTTAAAGAGATTTTTAAATTTTGATGCAGTTTGATTTTCCAATTTGTTCTTGATAAGTTAGTGCCTTTTTTGTTTTCTTTAAGAAAACACATCAGGTTTCCTATACTGAATGCATAATATATCTTTTTCCATCCTTTTACTTTCAATCTACTTTTGATATTTAAAGTCTCTTGTAGGCAGCATATAGTAACTCTTATTTTCTATTGAGTTTATTTAGATTATCTCTGCATTTTAATTGGAATACTTGGCCCATTTACATTTAATATAATTACAGATATGGTTGGATTTACACCTTGGAACCCTAAGACTGCCAGGCCAATGAGGATAAGCTACCCTGATAAATGGGAAACCAGATGGACCAAGAACTAAAGAACCTCAGGTAAAAATCAGCTAGCCCCTGGCTACCAGCAGACCTTCCAACTGTCCACAGATGAACAAGAGAGCCCTTCAGAGATCAGCTGAACTAGCCCAAACCAGAAGAACCACAAGCTGACCCACAGAATCATGAACTAAATAAATGGCTACTGTTTTAACTACTAAGTTTTGAAGCTATCCGACAGCCAAAACTAACTGACAAACTGTCTCATTGACTGCTGTTTGGTTAATTGACTGCTCTGGCTATACCCTCCTCTAACTGTCCATCTCTAAGTTAGTCCAAATGTTTCTTTGCCTGACACTTTTCCCATGTTATATATCTGTAAAAATCTGTTAAGCCCAGTTCTGGCTAAACAAACATGCAGACAAACAAAAAATTTTTGCTAAATTTCATTCAGTAGATGATTTCATTTGAATATGTTCAACTTGTAAGATCTCTGCCCATCTTCAAGAGATGACATGTTTTCTTAGATCATCCCAAATTACCCACCTTAACTTTCATTTTAATCACTAGGAGGCTTATTTTTTCTTTAACATATTTACCCATGCTTGACCTTTTCCCTTCTTTCAAAAACAGAGAGATCTTCGGGGCCGGCCCAGTGGCACAGCAGTTTGGTTCGCGCTTGGCAGCCCGGGGTTTGCCGGTTCGGATCCCGGGCGCCCACCGACACACTGCTTGTCAGCCATGCTGTGGTGGCGTCCCATATAAAGTAGAGGAAGACGGGCATGGATGTTAGCCCAGGGCCAGTCTTCCTCAGCAAAAAAGAGGAAGACTAGCAACGGATGTTAGCTCAGGGCTGGTCTTCCTCACACACACACAAAAAAACAAAAACAGAGAGATCTTCAATATTCTGTCAATTAGATTACTTTCTCTAGACAGCCAAAAATCTCACCCATGCCTATTACTGAATGCTATCACTGAATCAGTATATAGGTAGGGGCTATAATGTCCCTATGAAAAATTAGTGGGGCTAAAGATCAAAATACAAGGAAATAGCTATATATTTATATATGTTTATCCTGAGGTTGCTCCAGCAGAGAATGAAAATATCCCAGGGGGAAAATGCGATCCATTAAAAACATTGTTGGTCATTAACCCACAAATATTCTAAATATAATGAGTTTGTGTATATATCTCCTGGGTACACCATCATCATTGTGTGTAATTGGTGAAGAATATTAATTCTCAAGCTCCCTTCCATCATACGGCTGAATCAGGAAATGAACCTGAATGAACCACAGCCTGTGAAGAGGGCACTAAATTGGGGTCATATGTTGTCAATACTCGTTAAGAGTTTCTATGCACTTACTGATTACAAGGGGAAAAAGAAGATTTTGCAGGTAAATATTTTTAACACGTCATGTATAAATAAAAAAGAAAACAATTTTCAATTTAGTAACATTTTGGAGCCCCCAAATCATTTTCTAATGTAAAATTCAGGCTTCCCAAGAAACAACCTCCGAGACTAGAATATTAGGCACTGCTGTTGGTTAAAATATATTTGTTTTCATGCCCTCACATTCTCAAAGCACAATGTTTTATTTATGGAAACTCTATATAAGACTTGGAAAATTGAACAAAAACAAACAGATATGGTTTGCCTTTTTGGTCATGAGAGTTCAGAACTTACCAGCTCAACAATGTGTAGGATCTTCTAAAACAGCATCGGGGTAGACGTGGCACAGATGGGTACACACGCCACCCTCACTCCTCAGATGGGTACACACGCCACCCTCACTCCTCTTTGGGGCCATAAGATTGTTGTCTTGGACCTGACAGAGTTAGAGGTCCAGGCTCAGAAGAAGGTGTCCCAAGGGTGTGGGAAATAAGATCTCTGGCTTCTAGGTCCTGAATCTACAGACCGTGAAACGTGGAACATGTGGAAACACTGGGCTGTGTGTTGTGAGAGAGGTAGAGCAGGTGACGAGGACTCTGGGCCATCTCTGCCAGCCAGTTTGGCTCTGGGAAGAGCTGTGTCTCCATCCTCCTCATCATGATGCCCGCTGGGCATAACCGGGAACTTCAGGACTCCAGCCAGAGTCAGCAACTCGAGATTGGCTCTCACAGGAACCTTCATGGATTCCGCTCTGGGGGTCCCACTTAGTTGTGTAACCTTCGGAAGTCTGGAGACCCGCCTTCACAGGCCAAAGATAGTCACAATTTCCCCTGGATGTGTACAGCCAGCTTGCACCATGTTTAGTCTTGTCCTAGGAACAAAGGGCCAAGCTACGAAACTCCTGGAGAGCATGAGAACCCATGGATGGCCAACAACAAAGGCCACAAAGGAAACAAAAGCTAATTTAAAGCCTGGGTTCCCAGTGGCAGGCTGTCTTCTGAGCTGAGCAGGCACAGTTCTCTGTAATTCTGTTCCCGCTCCTCCAGTCGCATCACTCACTCTTCTCTGAACACCTCTGCCTCCACTTCCTTTTAAGGTTTAGGGAACAACAGTTGACACAATAGACAGGTGTGAGTGATGGGGAATGCGGAGGATAGAAACAAAAACACTTTATCCGTCGCTCAAATCTCCACATATTTCTGAAATAAGTTAGCTTTTTCGTTCTGCCCTACATTCCTGATTCCCGCCGCAGCAGCATCCCGTGTGAGCACAGGAACCACCGAGAGGCGGGAGCTCTGCTCCACCCCCAAACTCTCCGCGTGTCCCTAGGACTCAAGAAACCCTGGTTCCAAACGAATAGGCTACAGGTTCTTAAGGTTTCCTTATGGCTGTCCTGGTTTCTGTTCTCAGATGCTGCGCATACACCCTCCCTCGGGACAGGAGGCAGCCTGTGAGGGGCCAGAGCATGGGGGTGGACAGGTCTGGTCACCCTTTTGTCCAAACGGCTCCGTGCAGTTCCACGCTGAGGAAGGACGAGATGCCGCTGCTGCCACTAGACGCTCAGCTGAGGAACCGCCTCGCACGTTCTTCCCAGGAAGCACTGAGGACAGTTTGTTGATAAGAACCTGAGAATTCTGACTGAAACTCATGGGAACCCACTCATGAGGCTCCCTAAAAAGGCCCACACATCAGAGGACCCACGGAGCGCGGGGCAGACCCCTGAGCGATCCCCGAGGGGCTGTGGACGTGTGGTGATGGCGGGGTGGGGAGGGTGTCTGCACCCCCGGCACGGCTCAGAGAAGATGAGCAGACTCTCTTCAGAGGACACATGGAGCTGACACTTCATGGTCTCACAGCCGAGACACTGTCCTCCCAGGGCAGATAATCCGCTTCAGAACAGGCTCGTAAAGCAATTCCCTCCAGCTGGAGACTCTCCTCCTTCTCACCCAATTCCCAGAGCAGCAACGTGTTTTTCTTTCCTTCGTGGGATCTCAGATTCAAGCATCAGTTGCCAAACTCCTCTCCTCCACAGGCCGTCCCGGTACCTGGGGCACTCTGGATTGGCTGCAACTCCCGTGGACCCGTTCATCCTCCTAAGATGGTGTTGGTAATGGCCAACCCTCGAATGGGCTCCTTCTCCCCACGGATCGGCTGGTTCCATGGCCGCCTCCCAAGGCTGTCTGGCTGCTGCCTGCAGGAGAGCAAGGTATCACGAAGACACTTTGCCCTTGTAAAGGGGAAGTTTCTATACTGATCTTATCATTTCAGATCCAAAATAAATCTATTTCAATGTCTAAAAACTAATACTATTTTAGATGCTTAATATATTTTTAAATTTCTTTTATGGCACAGTTACCAGCCTGACTGAGAAATACCACTCTGTGAGTTACGTTGGAAAGAGGATAAATTACCATTAACTGTGCTCCTTATGTAGACGCTGTGTTAATCGTTCTTCATTCATGAGCCAGCCTCCTCCACACATAACCCTGGGTGACGGGGGATCATTCCTGCTTTACAGATGAGGCCAAGGCCACACAGCCTGACCACGACGTCAGAATTCTGACCCCAGAGCCACCATCGCCATGCTCCCCATCCTCCCTCCCTCCTCTGTCCCCCACTGGACCCCTGCTTCACGCCCTCACCCTTCCTGGCTTCCTTTGATCTGGGCATATAAACCCCTCTGTGGCTGGCCAGAGCCTCAGAGATGAGTCTTGTGAGCAATGACCCAAGGCATCACCTGGCCTTTTCTCAGGACTTACCGTGGGTCTGGACATGTGTGCACATTTCCAATTCCCAGTGTGGAAACAAGGAACTGTAGAGAACAGTGACATTTCCCTGCTGTTCCTCAGCAGTAAAGCCAGGAACTTTCAACATCCGTCTCCGTGGTCCCCACACGCCAAGTCACACTGCAACCACACAAAAGAAGACCAGACATCCAGCTTGTGAAGGGGATGCACCTTCCTTTGTGAGTGGCGTGTTTGTGTGCACTACATGAATGAAACTTTTGTAGAACTTCTCTTACTTTGTGTAAATATTGTACATAAATGTAAGAAAATGTTCTACCAAAAGTATACATCACACAACCCACGATATTCCTTGCCTAAAGCTCCAGCTACAGGTAATCCCAGGTGTGCATGGGGATTTGGGCTCTGGAAGCTGTGCCACTCGGGTGAATTCACCCAGCCTCGATGGGTGTCCACGTGACCAGCGCCCAGCACAAAGGGAAGCAAAGTTGGATCGCATCCACAAGGCTCAGAGCTCACATCTACACTGCAGGACAGAGTGTTCTCCATGCCTTATCTCAACAGAGTGAAGAAAAAATATTCAGAAATTCTCTGTCAGGGAGACGAAGAGCCAGCACGTGGAAGAAGTTTGGAGGTTTGCTATTCCAGATTCTCCTTCTGCCTCTTGCTTTCAGTCCTGCTCTGACCCTCTCTCAGAAATGTGTGGAGTTCCTAACTGACCAGTTTAGCAGAAGGACATCCCTATAAGGGAGCCACACGTTTAACTGCCTATGGCAACTGGATCTCACCTCACTTCTTCCTAGAAGTTGAACTTTATCTGTTTGTCATGTCCTGCTGGAACCACAGGGAAGGAAAGAGGAAAAGTTGGCAGATTCTGACATTTCAAACATGGCAATTTGCACGCCAGATTCACTTTTAAGAAAGGTATATCCAAAAATAATCCCAAGTGACCAGTGACCAGCATGCACTAGCTGGACGTAAACAGGCGGGAGGGGTCCAGACTTTTCACTGCAGACAGGACCCGTGGGTGGGCCGAGTGGGTCTCCACGGCCGAAGCACGATCCCAGTGTGAAACCTCCCCAGACACACAGCCAGGGATGAGCAGAGGGAGACGGGAGGCTGTGTGGACCACTTCACTCAGGGCAGTCCAAAGACGTCTGCTCATCCTGGGACACACGCAGCATCCCCTGGGCCCACGGGACAAACCAATTCTGAGCAGAGAAACAAGAAGTTGAAACAATCACTTTCTGCTTTTGTTTCTTTATTTTATATAATTGCCAATGGGAAAACAGAAACAGCTACCCAAGTTTATAGAAAAGACTTGGGATTCCTATTACTCAAGGGTCTGGAAATTCTTTTCTCTCCCTTTTATGAAAAACATTAATCAAACCTTTAAAAAATGCCCATGATATGAAATTCAAAAGAGGTAAAGAGGTTTGGTAAAAAAAAAAAAAACAAACAAAAGAAATAACTTGTCACCAGACCTGTGCCCAGGCCCCCAGCCCCACGTCCCACAGTAACCTGGGTGCTGTGTCCTGCATCTTCTTCCCAGCTGCTCTGCTCTGCTGATTCTTAAATCCCATAGCAGCACCCTCGGTCCTATGCCCTGGCCTGAGCAATAAGAATCAGGATTTCCCACCTAGACTCTACTTTTTAAGAACTTAAACGTTTTCTTCCTCTCGATCTCCTCCTTGACCCTGTGGCCGAGGACTTCTGAACAACACGATCTGGTGACATCGCCTGCCTTTGACTAACGGTCAATCCCAGTGCTCAGTGTCCTTGGAGCACAGCTTCCTCAGGAAGTTGAAGTGCCAGGTCCAATCTAAAATGAAATCCCAAATTTTAATCACCCTTTCATAATTAGCACGTGCTGTATTGATTGCATGTGTCCAAAAGCAGAGTGAGGACGAGGAGGCTGCATTATGTTGGTCAAATCAGGCATGCCAGATCAGAGCAGGGGCTGGGCTGGCCTCTCTCCAACCTCGCAGCAAACACAGTGCGGCTGTTTATATCTCGATGCTTTTTCTGTCACTTGCTAAGCCACCATGGAGAAGACGAAAAATTCTCTCACTGGTGGTGCCTAAGTGATTTGGCCAGATGCCAAGAAAGTGGCCCGTGGACCACCTCGCAAAGCTGGCCATGGGATTTTGCCCTTATTTGGGCACCAGAGGAAGAAAGAAAATGAGCAAGTAAGACAAATGGAAGCTAAGAATACACTTCTTGATGAAAAACTCACATTTCTTTCTGAATTTGGGTGGCTAAGGGCCTTACCCCTCCACTGTGGTGTGGTGGAAGAAAACCTCTTGTTCTGCAGTGTCCTGGTCCATGTCCGCTGACACATCGGGCAGATGTCTTCCATTATGAGCAACACACTTCTGTGGCACAGGCTCCTCTAATCAGCCTTCATTAACCAGGACATACACGGGTGCCAGACACTTGACCAGCCCCATCCTTCCACAGGCCTCGCTCCTCAAGGGCCATGTGAAGTGAGTGGGCGGGTCCTAACGGTCCATTGTGACAGGCTGGTTCTTTTTTCAAAGGGGAGAGGGGATCAGTATTTTATCATTTCTGCTCCTTGAAACACGCTTCTCTTTTTGCTGACACCAGATTCTACAGGCATCTGGTTGTTGTTCTGTTCTGAAAACAACATAAAAATTAGGTTCCTTAGTCTTTTTTCTCCTCATATTATCACTATTACAGCATGACTAAGATTTCAAATTTATGCATTACTAACCTTGAAGGTTTATCTCTTGTAAAACAAAGCTGATAAGTTTTAAGGCAATAGGAAACCTGAATCTTAGAGGATAAGAAACGAAAACAATTTTCTTTCGCAAAGATAGAAAAACTTTTTGCCAAAATAACAGAGACAAGTTCTCCTGAAACTGACACCAGTGTAGGTGCCAATCTGATGCAATTTGCTATCATCTCTGACTCATTAAACATTTCCCATGCAAGTCTCAAAGTAAAGGAAAACACGATGGAGACAATGCAGGGGTGTTGCTGAGAAGCTGGGCGTGGGCGTCTGAGGAGGACTGCCAGATGCAAATGAAGATGCTGCTCAGCGGTTGCAATGGCTCACGGCCCCCAGAGCTGCCACTTCTCTGCGGAGGTTCCTTCCTCCCTTCGCGCCTGCACCATCCCGTCTGCAGGCCCAGGTGCAGGCCAGGACGGGAGACACCCTCTGGGCCTCGTGGATCACAGAACTCGCTGCAGAACCTCTGCCACTCACGGGCTGGTGGTGACAGGCCCTGATTTTTATCCCATCACTGTAAATGTGTTAATTAACAGAAAGCCTCCAACTCTTCTCTCCTGTGTGGGTTGACAGTTCTGACTATACAACAGAAAGTAATTTAGTTGAAAAGTGAAAAATGCCATTTCCTTGGGTGAATGGTGAGTCATTAGACTACACCACGGAATTTGCAGAGTATGAATGGGTCCCGAGAGAGCTTCTAATTTCGCTTTCTTGTTTCACAGATGAGGGCACTGAGGCTGAAGAGGGCAAGTCCTGAGTCCATGGGGTCATAAGCTAATTAGTGGCAGCTGGACCAAAACCCTGCCGGGGTGACGACCTGCACAGGGCTGCTGGCCCCACACTTAGACGGACAAGCTGGGTCCCTCCGTCACGGCCCGGAGCTCCATCCCCTACAACAGCTCCATCCCCTCTTACCCAACATGTCTCAGTTGAACAAGTTCTTTTTCCACTGTTCAGGGGTGAAAAGTAAATTTCCTTTCAATTGCTGCTGCCAGATCAACGGTGATGGGTGGTTTAGGAACAGCGGGGTTTCTCCAGCCATCCTGAGTCTGAGTTTCCTACAACACTCTCGGACCCGGGCAGGTGTGAATGGAAGGACCCTGGAGCACAGTCATTCCCACTCTGTAAATATCTGCTCAGCAATGACTCAAAACCCCATTGGAACTCTATTAGACGGTATGAGGAGCATGTGCCATCACTGAGATGTGAAGCATCCATTCACTACGACGCAGGAAACACTGGTCCCCCAAGACAAATATACAAAAATTTTGAGCACATAGTATCTTTTTGGCAAGCACTTGCTGGTAGTCCCACAAAGAGAACCTTCCTTTTGGAATATTAACTCTATTTTGATTAATTAGGCCCTTCTGAATAATCTTTGTATGATAACCATTGTGACTATTTAAATAGTTTTTTATCTTAACATGGCACTTTTTTTTTGGTTTTTTGGGGGGAAGACCAGCCCTGAGCTAACATCTGTTGCCAATCTTCCCCTTTTTGCTGAGGAAGACTGGCCCTGGGCTAACATCCGTGCCCATCTTCCTCCACTTTATATGGGACGCTGCCACGGCATGGCTGACAGGCAGTGCGTCGGCGGGCGCCTGGGATCCAAACTCGCGAACCCCGGGCTGCCAAGCGCGGACTAAACCGCTGCGCCACCAGGCGGCCCCCAACATGGCACTTTCAATACCACCTATGTAAGTGGTTTTGATTTGAAAAGAATTAAAAGCCTAGAAGTTTCCACTCTTGGTCATTAACTGAGTAAAGGCATGATTCCATCATTCAGAAACATTCATGGAGCGTCTACAATGTGTAAGTATTCAGCTAAACAACGGGAGTATCTAAAGAAAACAAAAAGATGTATTCTTGTTCTCTCCATGCTTACAATCGAGAGAGAAAGACTGGCCGGCTTTTCTGCTTCCGCACGTCACCTCACGTTTTCACCCTTCAGTCCCAACCTGCGGGCTCGCACCTGATGACGCGGGAGCGCCGCCCACTAGAGCACAGGTCCACTGGAGGCCACAGGGAGCAGTAGACCCCCGCCCAGCACAGCCCGGGGCCCACTGCCCCAGACCCCGCTGGCCCTCCCGGCAGGTGGAATCCCGCCGCGGGGCCTCCACCGTCTGCGAGTGTTGACTGCACTTTCACGATAAGGTTCCCGATTGCAGGCATTGGGTGGCCTCTGTTTTATGTGCAAAACATCATCATTTTTCCTTCTTTCTCCTCTCCTCAACTCAAAGATATGCTTTTCATAAAGCCCAAGGGGAAAAATCAAGGAACTGTTAAACAAATGCACTTTGGAATAAAAGCTAAAAACCGAAACCAATGCGACGTCTCGGGCACGACTCAGGTGGGCAGTCCCGGGGGCAGCGCTCCGGCTCCGCCGCCCCGCACACACCCAGAGAAGCTTCCTCCCACGGGCAGGAGCGGGCAGGAGGCGGCGCAGGACAGTGGGCGGAGGAGCAGGGGCAGCCGGCCCAGGCCCTCAGCGGTGGGTGGCCTGCTCCGGGCAGGGCTGGGCCCCGGCTGCAGACAGAGCCCTCAATGTGTTTTCAATTTGGGGAACTGAAACACACATAAAAGCTGTAAATAAATGTGGCCTTGCCCTCCCCACACAGCAGACCACGCCTCTGGACACCCTTCCCAGTAAACAGCGGCTGTTTCACGAGCTTTCCAGGGAGAAACGGGCTCGATCTGGCTACAGGCCAGTGAAATAATAGCCTGAAGACTGGGTCACCTGAGCGTGTTGACAGAGGAGGTAAGGAGGACCTCGGCCCCGTCCGAGTACGGAACCGCCTGTCCTCCTCCGGAGCCAGGCCTCCCGCAGCGCCGGGCAATCCTGCTGCTCCCTCTGGACTCACTTCAGTGCGGGTTGCTGCTCGGTGTGGACTGCGCTAAGCCCTATCTCAGTAACGACTCTCCCAGGACGCGGCGACGCTGGAGAAGCCCCCGACCTGAGCGTGCTTTAAATGGAGGTCGCCCCGACAGTTTCTTTTTCCATCTGAATTAAATTCCAGATGTTTTACAAGCACAAAAGACCTGTGTTGTCCTCTGGTCAGAAAGCAGCCAGCCGACGCTGTGAGTGTCCAGACGGCGCCGTGAGGCGACCCACGGTGACGCGCACCACGTCTTTGCGTGAACTCGGGGCTCACTCGGACGCAGGGGCGGATGCAGCGCAAGCGTTATGGTGTCACAGCCTCCTGGACAACGCGTCTCATCCCCTTCCTGCTCCATGTTGTCACACTCAGGGGTAAATTTCGATTCTGCCGCTTCGTCCTTAGTGGGACATGGGGGACGTTGTCAAGGCTCTCAGACTGGATTTCTGTCTGTAAGTGGGGAGTCCCCACCTCCCCTCAGATTGCAGACCCCCACGTCCCGGTCCCCCTCGTCGGGCGTTAGGTCACCTGAACACGATGTAGTTCACTGCACTCGTCTGTTTGCCGTCCTTCTCTCACTAGAATGTAAGTTCCATGAGAACGGGGGTTTTCTCCATTGTCTCGTTGCCGTGTCTCCGGCCCCTAGGACACTGCTTGACGCGTGACGGGTCCTCAGTGGAGGTGTGCTGATGGTTGGACGCCTGTTTCTAGCTCCGCGGCTGCTGGCACGTAGTGCTCGCCCACCAGTGTCAGCAGCCGTGGAGCCGGCAGAAGTCCACCCGCGGGGCAGAGCCGCCACAGGGCCGGGCAAGACCGTGCTCGGGGAGTGACGCCCCTCCACGTCCTCTAGCGTCTGTGCCATTCAGTTTGCACTACCATACGTCGTCTTACACGGTCACGTCTAGCTAGGACATTTATATTGACTCTGAGCCTACCTCCTGCATCACAGGGTCCAGAGGGCTTAATGGAAAGCCGAGGGGCCCTGGCCACTGGTCCTTCCCGGAACCACCTCCCTGAGCTCTCCCTCTCAGGGTTCAGGGTTGTCAGATGAAGCAGGGATGTAAATGCCGAGATGAGGTGGACTTCAGTCTGGAGCTGACACCACACTGCTGCCCTCATTCCCCACGTGTCACGTCCCTTTTCTTGACAGAAGAGCCACTGGGCCTTTTGGCACATCGCAGCAGGGGTGATGAGGAAGGAGGGGAAGAGGCTGTCTCTGCTCAGACCTTCGGCCAGGCCCTGCCCGAGCTCACTTCTCACTCCTGCCCTCCCGCCCCCGGTGTCCGTGGACGAGCTGGGGCCTCTCCAGCGTCCTGGGGGCACCCGAATGCCCAGCTCTCCCCGTGTGTGGCCCCCACTGCCACCCCACCCACCATCCACCAGACATGTTTGACGAAACACCCCATTCTCTGTGTTTTGGAAGTTTATTCTAAGTGTATTCCTCAACTTTCATTTTGTGGGAAACCAGCAAGCAAAGAAGATAAATATATGTGTTCGTCTGGCCATCTTCAACCAAAGCCACTCAATAGGTTTCTCTAAATTGTATTGTCACTTTTTAAATAATTCTCTCTTCTCTTATTCTTTCATTCTCTCTGGATAGATATATAGATAGGTAACAGGTATACCGATATACCCAGTAAGGAAGAATATATATATATATATATATTTATATATCCTATTTCTACCATCTCATACCTTTGATGAATTACTTTTCTGCTTAAACTAAGCAGAGTCTACTCTCGTTTGTACTTAGGAGCAAAGAACGGTATTCCCTTTACTTGAAACGGTTACCAAGTATTTATAGAACAGCTTCTACGGAGAACGCTGGAGCATATTTCACAAAATGTGCTCTGTAACCACTAGCGTCAAATGAGTTGGGGGAGCTTTAAAACAGACTATATGTACCCACACATACACAGTCCTCCTTACTGGAGATGTATATATATATAGAGAGAGATCTATAGATGGAGACAGAAACAGATATGGACGCTTCCTTACTGAGTTGAATTCCCTGTTGATGGGAGAGACGTCCCACTCTCTCTCTCTGTCATTTTCCATTGATGTAGGAATCCCCTGGCACGCTTGTGTGAAAATGAAGAGCTTTGGGCATCACCAGACACTGGATTCAGCAGCTCTGGGCAGGCCCAGAAATCTGCATTTTAAAGCTCCTCCAATTCATCTGGCATAGCGGTTACAGAGCACGTTTCATGAAATATGCTCCAAAGTTCTGTATAGAAACTTCTCTGTAAGTATTCGTTAACTTTTACATAAAAAATACTGTTCTTTGTTCCTGTTTACAAACAAGAAGTAGACTGTAGTTAATGTAAGCAGAAAAGTAACTCATCAAAGGTGTGAGATGGTGGGGCCGGCCCGGTGGCGCAGCGGTTTAGTTCGCGCTTGGCAGCCCGGGGTTTGCGGGTTCGGATCCCGGGCCACCGCCGACGCACTGCTTGTCAGCCATGCCGTGACAGCGTCTCATATAAAGTGGAAGAAGATGGGCACGGATGTTAGCCCAGGGCCAGTCTTCCTCAGCAAAAAGAGGAGGATTAGCAACGGATGTTAGCTCAGGGCTGGTCTTCCTCACACACACACACACACACACAAAAGGTGTGAGATGGTAGAAACACCTGCAAGAGAGCCAGCGTCGGGCTCCAGGCTGCACCACCGGCCACTTGGCACCCCGGATGCCGGCCTGGGGCCAGAAGTGTCTCCCGTGCCCCTCCCCAGGTGGGTCCTCCCGCCCGACAGAGAGCAGAGGTCACACACCTGCAGTCAGCACCTGGGACACAGGAGACGGACCAGGGTCTCCAGAGGGCTCACGACCACGAGGGGTAAAGTTCCCACAGGAAGCTAAAATAACACCCAGTGAAATTCTCCTCACTGTCCAGAGACCCAGAACCGCGTAGAACAACGGAAATGCGTTCTCAACCGTCACCACAGTCACTGCCTCCTTCAGAGGGACATAGTTATCCAAAGATTTCATCAAATTCTGTCGGAAATGTATCAGTCAAAAGACAGCCAGTGGCCATAATGTTAATGTGTATTGGGGCAATCCACGAAAAGAATCAGCCCAACAACTCCTAGTAACTCTTTGTTGCTAAATTATGTTAAAATGTGTCTGTTTACCAGCATCATCCGCCAGGCCTTTCGCGGGACTGAAGGAAATGAAGCTGAATACTTTGAGGTGGTTAGAACTTTGATAAAAATGTAAAGAATTTTAAAAAATATCTTTTTAGAGGCATATTTTCTTTCCTGAGTGTAATAACGAGGTCATTGACTCTGAGAGTTGTATTAAAAGTTCACAAAGCTATAGCAAAGAGGCTAAACAGATCAATGTGGGATCCAGAAGTGCTGTGAATTCAGGAAGGTGGGTCACTTTGGAATATGGGAGTCACGATTTAAAATAAGTAGACCTTAAATATAGTCATCCAATTAGTTGTTTAGATAGAGATTTTAAATCACAGGCTCAAGATGTCCACATTTGACCCAATATTGATTACTGCTAATGTGTATCAATTGACTAGCAGATCAATTCTTAAGACCAATCCTGGCTATTTCTAATCCACTTGAAGGAAATCTTTCCATTTTCTCATTTTGGTGGGGGAGGGTAACATTTCTGCTGAGAACAAAATGCTTTCTGTAACCGCTGGCTATCCAAAACAAAATTGGGAAGTAAAGCAATGCCTCATTCTGGACCACTGAACATCATCACGTTTGCAAGGGAATCAATTCACTTTGTCAAACCCACAGAGTTATATCAAGACAATTATTAGTGACAGTAATAAATGCACTTTTCATTTTATTATTTTGAAATTTTTATGGAATTATTTAAGGAGATGTTCTAGCCTCTAGTAGAGGAAAATCTAGTACATCGAAGACATGTTCTTCAATTAAATGGTCGATCTCATTCAACATGGATTTCCAATCAGATTCTGCGTCACTGCCAAGGAAAAATACTGATCTCTGGATAAGCAGGGAATTTCCAGTAGAAACCCGGAGCTAATAAATGAGCTATGTTTTATTTTAAAATGTATAAAAGATTCTGGAGTTTCTGCTAGAGAGAGAGAGACAGAGAGAGCAGGAGAGAGACAGAGAGAGAGAGAAAGAGAAAGAGAGTCATATCTGTCTCTCTGTTTATGTGAAATGTGCAGACCACCAGGGACTCTCCAAACTATTAGTAGGCAAGTACAGTGTGGAGGAGACCCCTGTTATTCTATATAAATAGAAATTGTGTATTTCTCTTACAGTGAAAATGCATCTTCATGTTACTGGTATTAATTAACAAAATACAAAAAGAAATGCTGTGTCATACTATACTATACTTTTAGTTATATATTACTGAAGGTTAGCCATTGACACAGCACAATAAATATTTATACTGTAAAAAAAGAAAAAAAAAGATTCAGGAGGCCAAGAAAAAAAAATGCTACGAAGCAGAGGAAAACCTGGCTATAAAATCCCCAAATTGAAGTCCCATGGTCAGCAGAAAGACTGAAATTGAATGCTAATTAAAGCTCCATTTAACAGAAAGGATAAATTAACAGAGTGATTACCATAGCAACAAAGGGAGTCTAAGGAGCACCTTGCATCAAAAACAGGTAACATTGTAGCTTGTGGAATAAATTCATCTTGATAATTCGTTGCACGGACTCTCATCTGATACCATATTACCCTGTCTTGGAATGCCTGGGCCGTACAGGACCAGTGCATTTTTCATAAATTACATTAAGAAATAAAGTAACGGAAAATACTAAATACATATAAAACAGACTAATTTTGTTGCCCACCTATTGGCACTGAGATTTCCCAGACAACCTCAGCTTGAAAACTCATTCACTTCACCCAGTGCCAACGATGACTGACCCCAAGGAGCATGGATGCCGGGGTTGAACTGGCTCCCAATCAGTCTCCCTGACGCACACTCAGTCTCCAAAGCTCCGGTTCACGCCAGCAAAGGCTTGTCTGCAGTGGCTTCGGCTTTCATCTTTTCCTTGTGTCACTTCTGTGGGAGGCACAGACCCCTCATCCATCTTTTACCCAGTTGGTCCCCAAGAACACCATTACCCACTCAGATATTGAACTTTTGTTCTTTTAATAAAATAAGCCTGTATTCCCATCTTGTTTACATATTTACCTTTAAAAAGTCAGCATGGGAAACTATGAAGCACAGTGGAAAGAGAGCTGGAGTACACATCAAAAGCCTTGAATCTTGGCCTTGATTCTGCTGCTTAATAAGCTGTGTGATCTTAGGAAACTTAACTTCTCTGAACACACCCTACAGAGGTGAGAGCACTAGAACAGATCAGTTATTTCCAACCTTTATTAAGCAGCGAAACTCTTCTGATTTTTTTCTAAGTGTAATATTAAGTGGAAACCCAATTTAAAAATGAAAGCAGAGTTGTTCTAGATTAAGTAAGGGTTAGGGACCTGGGGGTCGAGTGGTTAAGATTCTGTGCTCTCCTCGCCCTGGCCCGGGTTCCTTTCCCAGTCAGGGAACCACATCACCCCTCTGTCGGTGGTCATACTGTGGCTGCTGTGTGTTGCTGAAAACTATGCCACTGGGATTTCAAACACCAGCAGGGTCACTCATGGTGGACAGGTTTCAGCGGACCTTCCAGACTAGACAGACTAAGAAGAAGGACCTGGCCATCTACTTCCAAAACAATTGGTAGTGAAAACCCTACGAATAGCAGTGGAGCACTGTCCGATACGGCGCCAGAAGGTGAGAGGATGGCGCAGAAAGACTGGGCAGGGTTCCCCTCTGCTGCCCACAGGGTCCCTAGGAGTTGGAATCCACTTGACAGCACTGACAACAACAAAGGGACCTAATGTCAGATGCTCAGACCTCCCAGGAAATCATGGAGCTCCCTGCAGCTCTTGAAACCTGGTGTTAGTTCCAATGCAATATTCTGTGATTCTATTAACTCAACAACAAGAGAAACAAATGGATTTTCACACAAAGACTTGTCAAACACAAAAATCCTGCTATCTATAAAATGGAGATGCTGCCGTTCTTGATAAAATACAACAGCTGAGAACAGGTTGTGACTTGTATGGGGGATAACCTGGAATAGTATTGACAGTAGCGACCCTAAATCACAGCAATTGGTTGCATGGTAGGTTGGTTCACTGATGCATTAAAGGAATATGCATTAGGGTTGAGTTTGGTTACATGGACGAAGAAACCCAACTTGCAGTGGCCTGACCAAATAGAGAATTATTTTTTGCGTAGAACACGCAGGCCCTAGTTAGGCAATCTAGCACTCAAACAGCAAGTCCACAATATCACCCAAGTCCCACTGCTTTTCTGCTTCACACAACCCGGATTTAGCTTTTGTCTTAATGGTTTCAATGTGGCTCTTGCTTGGAGGATAAGGATTAATTTGTGGTGACCAGAGAGCTCCTGCCCCCACCACACACTGGGTTTCCATTAGGAGGAGGCAAAGGAGAATCCGCATCAGGCAAGCGTGCCAGGCATCTTCTGTTTGACCTTCCGATGGGCTCTCCACATTTTTCTCCCTGCGTCCACTCCAAGGGCTAAATAGAAACCACTTCTGTGGTCCCTTCATCCAGCTTCCAGTGAGGTCTGGCCAGTGGGAAGCCCAGCAGAACATGGGAAGGAGCGAGGAAACTGCGGTTGGTTATGGTCGCTCTGCTCCCTCCCCGTGAAGTCGCCCAGGCTGGTTTGTCTCCTCCTCATTCTTGCCCTCCTCCTTTCTGGTCTAGGGTGCTACAATAGCCCTGGGGCTTCCCTGAGGCCTGTCCATACTTTGTAAATAATGCCATCATTCACCTTCCCCTGCTTATTCTAACGACAAACGAGAGCACGTAAGGAGATGTCTCTAGCATAGTGCTCCCATCCACCAACCAACATCCATACACATTCCTCTTCAGTTCCTGACAAAATTCTCACCTACGTATTGCTTTCAGTTCAAAATCCAGAATTTCAGATGATGTGAAATCCTCCCCATGAGGACCAGAGGTGGTTGCCATTAACACATTAGCTCAAAAGATAGAACTAGCTGCCCTGTCCACATACCCAGTGTGCATTGGTGCTGAAGGAGGAGGAGCAGGGCCAAATTCCACAATATCCCCGTCACACAGAGGAGAACTGGCGGCGGGCTGCAGACACTGGCCCATGAGACACAGCAGGTCCTGCCTGAGGAGACTCTTTGCCCGAGAATGGGGACAAAACAGAACCCTCAGTCTGAGGCAGTCAACTTGTGACCACGACGAAATGTCCGAAACAATGACGGGATGCTGGACCAAACATCCTCGAGCTGCTGAGTAACCCCAGAAGCTGCTCACCTGACTTCCCATGTGCGTGTATGATATATATATGTAAGTATATGTGTATATGTATTTTATATATTTTTTAAGTCATTTTTGAGTTTTCAGTTACTCGTTACAAAAATCATTGCTAAATCATTCATTCTCAACATTTAGGTCAACTACAGCCAGAGCATGATAGACTTATCAGTGGTTTGAACAGAATGTGTGAGTTACCAACCTTGAAAATAAAAAGTTGAGGCTGAGATGCAGAAGGTGGGGGCAGGGGAGGGAAGAGGGTAAAAGGAATAAAATGCTTACAGAGTGGAAGGTCAGGTGATATTATCTATAAAAAATGTAAGATTAAGGTGTGTGTATTATGAAATCTCCAATGAAACCAATGGAGAAACAAAAAACAGGGAAATGAATGTGTTTGTATTGGACAGAGAGGGGAGAGTCGGGAGCAGGGGCTAAATCTTTCCATGCCCAGAAATCAACAGACGTTATTTAAAATCTTCTAACGTATTTAAAATAATGTGAATTGGTGCTTCTAACCTTTAATGTGCAGGACAGCCACCTGGAGATCTTACTAGGACACAGACTTGGATTCTCCAGGGTGGAGCCGGGGCCTGCACTTCAGCATTTCCAGCTGTTCCCAGGGGATGCCAGGCTGGCCCAGGACCCTGAGGAGCAGGGTCCCTGACCGCATCACCAGCGCCTGGCGGCTGACACCAAGGTGTAGGAACAGAGCCTCCAGAGCTGACCAGTCCCTAAGGCCCCTGTGGGATGGGAAAGGAACAGGGTGGGGGGGATGTTGGTTTATATCTGTTTGAGCCTTGTTTATTTGATCTGACCAATATAAATCAACACTTTTTGGAAAGGACAGTGTCTACATAGAGAATGTACATAATGTAAAAGTGGTCTCGGCTTGACCTTCAGAAAAGATTTTATAGAAAGCGATGATGATGATAATAAAAATGCATCTTTCTTGAACAACAAAAAGGAGTTGCAGTAGACTTTTACATATTTTTCCAAAACTTGCCCTCACTGCCCAAACTCTAGCCCAAGATTAGCTAGAGTCTGCTTGGCAGAAAAGAGGCTTGGAAATGCAGAATTCCACAGCAGTAAACACAGCATCTTTGTTTATCTGCAACTATCACAAAGTTCTCATGTAGCTTATTATAACTTAAATATTAATTTTAAAATAACTATTGTAAAAGTGTAGAGAAATAATCAAAATAATTCTAAAACATCCACAATTGTTTTAAAAATCCACTTCTACATACTGACATAAATTTAAATTTACAAAAAAATAATGAATAGCAATTTTCCTTATAAACTGCTTACTTGCTTTAAAAATAAATTAACCACAGATTCTTTAAATAACAAACATGCTTAGCACATTTAAGATTCAATTCAACTTAAATTTCACCCATATTCTCAGGGATATACATAAGTAATTATGAGCATATTCTCAGGGTCAGCTCTGCAAAAATACTTTGTAAAGAATTGAGTCAGTCATTCAGATGGAATTTCTACAGATGCCAAACATTTGGAAGCATCTGAGTGATTGATTCCATTTTTCATTTTTCATCTGAATTGTTCTTGCCTTTTGTAGAGTAGATGCTGCCAGAGAATATATCAATTTCTCAAAACTGAGTGCCTTTTAAAAGATGGAGGAAATTATAATTACCAAACCCCCACATATGGGACTATTCTTTCACAAACCTGCTAATCATAAGAGTTCAAATAAAAGTCAAAAATGTAAAGAGCTCTTTTACTTCTTGTACATACGAATTATATCAGAGAAAAGCTGGGCCCAATGAAAGCTACAACTTTGGGATTGATATAAATTTGTTTCTATCACTATTTTCCATCTCTCTGTGATTTCAACCTGCTGACAATAAAATGCAATTTCTTCATATTGTTGTATGTACATGAAATTCATCGTTAGAAATAGTCATCTAGATTTGAATAAGAACACAATCATAGGAAGTAAGAAGAGCTGTCAACAACTTTAAATAGCACCTATTGGTTAATTCTAGCAAAAAAAAAAAAAAACCCTTGAAAACTGTTTATTGCTAACACTTTAACTAGAAATGCCTTTAAAATTACACCAATCAATTCTAGGTGTGGTTGTTTCGGTTCAGACCTTCATTAGCTTGGCTATATCCTCATTAACCCATGGTGATTGACAACATTTAGTAAAGGCCCCATCTGAAAAAAGTCAGATATCAAAGATTCTGAATAATGAAACTGTATTTACTTTCTGCTACATATATCCAGCTACTATTTTATAATACAAATAAATGCAATATAATGTCAATTATTAAAATGTGCAAGGCAGTTAAAATATATTTTGGTCTTAGTAAAGTCACAGCAATTTAAAGACAAAAATAAAGTGCGCCTTTTAAAGATGGCATTTGCTGAAAGGATGAATGAATTACCTCACTGAGGCTGTAACAGTTCCAAGTTCAAGTTTACATTGTTTCTTTCCACTGCATTTTTTAATGCACATATAGAACCAGACGTCTCTGGGAACGCTGACCTCAGGACAAAGCAGTAAAAAGAGATAATTCTTCGGGAAGCTGGACTTTCTCTGCTCTCCACCTTCGTTCTGGCTGCCTCCTCTTTCACTGGTGTGGCTGCAATAGTGGCTCCTCCCATTCTCTAGATTTCAGTTCGGATGCCACCTCTTCAGAGAAAACCTCTCCAACTGCCTCATGAAATGTCGGCTCCCCTCCCCTCTTGTCATCTCACCTCTCTCTCAGCATTTTTATTTTCCTTCTTTGCGCTTTTTATAACTTGCTAGCATTTTATCCAGTCAGCTATCTGCTGGTGCCCACTCTCTCTCTGGACTGAGAGCAGCGTGGGGCAGGGACAGTTGCATCCTGTCCGTGGTGTAGGACCCGGTGTAGCGCCTGACACACACAGAGTGCTCCACAGCTCCCCGTGGAGCGACAGCATCTGACTGAAGGAGCGAATGAATTAAAAGCCTCCTTACCGGTCTGTCTGCCGCTGGCCTCAAACCCCTTCGGTCCATTCTCCATTCATCCTCAGAATGATCTTGGAAAATATAAATCTGATCATGTCTGTTGCCAGCTCAGAGCTCTACAGTCACTTATCAGGAGAGTTCAAAGAACTTAGAACAGCCTCTTCTCTTTTCATTTTCTCCTTTATGCTCTGCTCCAGGGAGGAACTCCTCAGATTTCCCAAATATGCTGTGATCTTTCATACTTCGATACCTTTTCCCTCCTCACTGCCCCTCCAACCACAAACCACCTCAACTCCAGCCCAACACACACATGCACTCCACTCCACCTGGGCTCACTCACAGGCAGGGGCACTGACATGTCTGTCACCACAACCAACGTGGACTCTTAGAGGAGAAATTCTCGCCTCTCTCGCCTGCACATCTAGGGACTTAAAACCGTGGCAGCTGAATGCGTGAGTGAACCAAAGTTTCTCAGCATGGATTCCCCCTTCCCTGGTGGAAGGACAGAACTGTGTTTGATGTCATGCCAATTCTAAGTTCCTTCAGGACCAGGAATCAGCCTGCATCTGATGGGTGCTGAGTATCCCACATCCTCTCTGTCTAATGGATTACATTTAACAGCGGCAAAATCCCAGAGGAGGCAGGGCAGCCCCGTTCAGTTGTTCCCATGACTATAAGTAAGGGTTGGGAGAGCAAAAACAGACCCTTCTTATAAATTCATGTCTCGAGTCAACCGTACACACAAATCATCTTCACCTAGAGCAGGTTGTGTGCTGCCTCAGATTGCAGCAGGAGCCCTCACTTACTGGTGTGAGCCCTCATCCCCTGGTCTCAGCCCTCATCCCCTGGTCTCAGCCCTCAGTCACTGGTCTCAGCCCTCAGTCACTGGTCTCAGCCCTCAGTCACTGGTCTCAGCCCTCAGTCACTGGTCTCAGCCCTCGACCACTGGTCTGGGCCCTCATCCACTGGTCTCAGCCCTCAGTCACTGGTCTCAGCCCTCATCCCCTGGTCTCAGCCCTCATCCCCTGGTCTCAGCCCTCATCCCCTGGTCTCAACCCTCAGTCACTGGTCTCAGCCCTCAGTCACTGGTCTCAGCCCTCATCCACTGGTCTCAGCCCTCAGTCACTGGTCTCAGCCCTCATCCACTGGTCTCAGCCCTCAGTCACTGGTCTCATCCCTCAGTCACTGGTCTCAGCCCTCAACCACTGGTCTGAGCTCTCATCCACTGGTCTGGGCCGTCATCCACTGGTCTCATCCCTCAGTCACTGGTCTCAGCCCTCATCCCCTGGTCTCAGCCCTCAGTCACTGGTCTCATCCCTCAGTCACTGGTCTCAGCCCTCAGTCACTGGTCTCAGCCCTCAGTCACTGGTCTCATCCCTCATCCACTGGTCTGAGCCCTCATCCCCTGGTCTCATCCCTCATCCACTGGTCTCAGCCCTCAGTCACTGGTCTCAGCCCTCATCCACTGGTCTCATCCCTCATCCACTGGTCTCAGCCCTCATCCCCTGGTCTCATCCCTCATCCACTGGTCTCAGCCCTCATCCACTGGTCTCAGCCCTCAGTCACTGGTCTCAGCCCTCATCCACTGGTCTCAGCCCTCATCCCCTGGTCTCATCCCTCATCCACTGGTCTCAGCCCTCATCCACTGGTCTCAGCCCTCATCCACTGGTCTCAGCCCTCAGTCACTGGTCTGAGCCCTCAGTCACTGGTCTCATCCCTCATCCACTGTTCTCAGCCCTCAGTCACTGGTCTGAGCCCTCAGTCACTGGTCTCATCCCTCATCCACTGGTCTCAGCCCTCAGTCACTGGTCTCAGCCCTCATCCACTGGTCTCATCCCTCAGTCACTGGTCTCAGCCCTCATCCACTGGTCTGAGCCCTCAGTCACTGGTCTCATCCCTCATCCACTGGTCTCAGCCCTCAGTCACTGGTCTCAGCCCTCAGTCACTGGTCTCATCCCTCAGTCACTGGTCTCATCCCTCAGTCACTGGTCTCAGCCCTCAGTCACTGGTCTCATCCCTCATCCACTGGTCTGAGCCCTCATCCCCTGGTCTCATCCCTCATCCACTGGTCTCAGCCCTCAGTCACTGGTCTCAGCCCTCATCCACTGGTCTCAGCCCTCATCCCCTGGTCTCATCCCTCATCCACTGGTCTCAGCCCTCATCCACTGGTCTCAGCCCTCATCCACTGGTCTCAGCCCTCAGTCACTGGTCTCAGCCCTCATCCACTGGTCTCAGCCCTCATCCACTGGTCTTAGCCCTCATCCACTGGTCTCAGCCCTCAGTCACTGGTCTCATCCCTCAGTCACTGGTCTCAGCCCTCAGTCACTGGTCTCAGCCCTCATCCCCTGGTCTCAGCCCTCAGTCACTGGTCTCAGCCCTCAGTCACTGGTCTCATCCCTCAGTCACGGGTCTCAGCCCTCAGTCTGAGTGCCTGGTCTCATGGACACAATAATTCAGGATATTTCAGTCCACTTTCTAACTATAGATTTTCTATGCAGCTGTGAACGAGTCACTAAATTCTGCTGCCCCAGACACTCTATAGGATTTGGGTGATGCTGTCTTTCATGGCATATTATAAGAAATGAGGAAATATAGGAAAAAAAGATGTTTAGGACAGTACACACTACAAAAGACAGTTATACATTTTTGATCAGTTGGTTTTTCAAAGTTTTTTAGAGACTGTACTAAAAGGTTAACATCCATTTTCTTATTTAACGTTCATGAAACTCCTGAGGTAATACACCCTCTTGTCACCTCCCTGTTAGACGTGAAGAAACTGGGCTCAGAGAGGTTGTCTTGCCCACATTCACGCAGCTGGTGAGAGGGAGCCAGAGCCTGAGTGTGCGCCCACGTTCTGCAGCCCATGCTGTTCTCACTCCAGGATGCTGCTGCTCTGATGGAGAGGGGAGTCGGGGAAGCTGCCTCCTCCCCTTCCTGCAGTCATTCTCTCCAGGCAGACTCACTGAGGCGCTAAGTGCCCACCTTGGGTTTTGCAGATGCACGTCCCTCTGCCCAGCATGCTCTGCCCCATCCATATATGACAATTCCTCCTGTCGTTCAAGTGCATTTCAAATATCACTTTTCCTACAAAGTCTTCCAGATAGCTCCCATTGGATATCCGCTGGTCTTTTTTTTTACTATACGATCATGTATTTTCTAAAGAGATGGTCCATGTTTGAATGATCTTTGTAATTCCACAACACTGGTTTTCATACACTAGGTGCCCAATAAATATTTGTTCAAGTAATGCTTTGTGAGCATCTGTCAGTAAGCATACATAAAAATCGTATACTTATTCATTTTTTCAAAAATATTTTCTTTGTGCATACGATGCTCCTCCATGGTATGTAGCACTGCTGATAGAAGGGGGGGCAGAGGCAGCCCCTGGCGGCAGGAAATGATAGAGGAACCTAGGATATGCTCAGAAACCAAATGAGGTTGGTGCACAATGGGAAGAAGCACTGGACACGAGGCTCTGGGGGGCTGGGGATGGGTGTTCCCAGAAGACTCAGTGTCTAAGGTGAGAGTAAGGATGAGTTACTCAGTGGAAGCAAAGGGCAGAAAGAAGGAAAGAAAGTCATCAGGGACAAAAATTGCAGTCTGGGTGAAGGTCCAGGAGGCAAAAATGCATGACTAGGTCCATGTGGCAGGAGCACAGATCTTGAAACTGGCTGGGGCTGGCTTCTGAGAGACAAGCCCACGCTGAGTCCTGCCTTTCCGTCCCCCCGCTTTATGGGGCAGGAGGAACACTAGGAGAGGCCACCCACAGCCTCCTGCACGGGTTAGTTGTGGTACACACTCCTCCCACCTAGCTGTCCACGAGTGGGCCTGTGTCCCAGACTCTTGGCCAGGGGTTAGAAATTGTTTCTTCCTGAATTGCTTAAGGGAAAGGAAAACTCATAACAAGTATTAGTCTTCTGAAGAAAGCATGCTCCTGTATTCACATTGTGACAGCACAAACTGTTTTGTGCTGAATGTGACCAATGGGACATGGCAGAAGGGATGTAGGTACCTCCAGGCCTGGCTCCTACGACTCAGCCAGATGCAAAGGACCCAGTGGGGACTCCCGGGTCCTCCGAAAGGGCGGAGCCTGCGTGATGGCATGGACAGATCACCCGTACCACGTACTGGACTGTGACTTAAGAGAAATACAGTTTTATTACATTAAGCGACTAAAATGTGTGGGCTGTTTGTGAGAGAGGCCATCTTACCATAAAAAACTTCTCCTTATTTTGAGGATATCCTTGGCATATAGCACTTTGGAAGTGCCCACACAACCCAAATCATGATGTGTGTCACTTTTGATCAGGATATTAGATCTCCTGCAGAAAAAACATCCAGAAAATATGCGAATGTAGACATATCAGTTTTGTTCCTTGACATACATGACTATATTTGTGTCAGATATTCCCACGGACTAATCTGACTGTTCATAAATTTGAGACGGACTTTTTACCAAATAGGAGGGTCTTTTTTTAACATGTTGATTTGCAATGTGTACACTTAAATTTATCTCATTGTTGCCATCAAAAGGTGTGAGACTGGAACCTCAAGGGGCAGGTGAGAGTCACCAAGCCTGAAGACCTCTTCTCCAGCTGGATTTTATAACTAAACCAGTTCCAAGGAGCAAAGGAAAGTCCAGACTTCCTTTAAGCCTTTCCTCTGTGAGGGATCCTCTTCACTGTGGCCACGGGACAAGAAAACTGAGCAACAGTACATCAGTCATGCTATCGAGGATCCCAAGCCTTTGTGTAAAGCTTCGGTTCATATCTCTCTGGACTTTACTGCAATGTGCTTTTGCAGATGCACATGTGTGTATCAAGGAAAGAAAAGGGGGTGGGTGACCCATACATCCTAGATTGTAGGGCTTCCTCTACATGTGAGAGAAAGAGTTAGGTAGAAAGCTGTATTTCATTGATCCAGAGTAGACTGCTAGCTAGCATTCTCACATTATTACTTATAATGGGTCACATTTATTACATTTATGCTAGGAAGATTGGTCCTGTTAGAAAGCTCATCTTTCCAAATGCTTCTACAGTTTCTAGTACATTCCTAGCATACTAATAACATACGGATAGTAAACATAACAGAACTGATAAAAGTTACACATTAAGCAATATTTCTTTATAGCACATGTTATTCTTTATGAAAGGTAATTATTTTTCTGTCTAACAGGAGTTCAGTTAGATTGTTAAATGATCAGCATAATGGCTGAACAAATATAATAATTCATTTAAAAACATGTAGTTATATATCTATTTTAGAAGGCTTTTAAGGTAGTTAATATTCATCTCAAATAAAATATACACCTTTTTGCAAAAGAGAAAAGTGACTGTAGCTGAAACATTGGATCTTTGTACTGTTCATAAATTGAAAAAATAACTTGTCGGTCTCACAACATAGATCTACAGTAAAAGTAGATTAAATGCAACTTTTCCCCTCTTCTTAGTTTTCTTTCTATGATCCAATGTAGTTTTCTCAAAAGGGGAACAAACCTAAATCAAACCCAGCCAAAGAAATTATTAGTTATTTTTTTTGCCAATAGTGATAGAATATAATTTGTTGCTTAATTTTCTCTCTTATCTTTTTTGAACCCTTCAGAGTAGAAAGTTGTTTACTTAGTAAAGGAGGGAATTATTTAATATGAATATATCACTCCTTCTTGCCTGAAAATAGATAGTGAAACTCAGTGATTATTTAAACTCATAGTGACTTATCTCTAACCTTTTGCAGGGACATTGTATTTTGTTGTTTTGGTAACAATCATAGAATTATATAGACTTCAGGGACCATCCAGTCCAACCACCTCATTTTACACACAAAAAAGTGGAAAGAGTATGTGATTTGCCAAATACAACTTCACATTTCCATGTATACATATGCTTTGTTTTGCCTTAACTAACACACTATGGACTTAGCCAATCAGACTGTGTTAACAACGGGTACAATGCACGTATTTCTAGTGATTGGAGAACTCCAAGGAGTTCATCCTGACAATATCATAAACCAAAAAACTCAGAAGAGATTATAAATCTGTTTTATTAGGTTGAAAAACTCTGTAAAAATGGTTTATACAAAATGAGGGGTACCGAGAGTTATTTCAGCACAGAGCTTTGCAAAAATGAATGATTTAACACATGAATTGTCTGATCCTTAATTGCCAGATTTTGTGAATCTTAACACCAACCAAGCTCCAGTTTTGTTGCTGCTGCTTATGCATCAAAGTTGGGCTGAAGTGTTGGCATACACAGGAGTCATTCAAGGAATCCACTGGTCTGCCTCATTAAAAACTGCAAAAGGAGTGGCCGGCAGGTGGAGTAGTGGTTAAGTTCAGGTGCTGCGCTTCAGCGGCACCAGGGTCCTAGGGTTCGGATCCCGGCTGCGGACCTGCACACTGTTTATCAAGCCATGCTGTGGCAGGTGTCCTACATATAAAGTAGAGGAAGGCGGGCACGGATGTTAGCTCAGGGCCAATCTTCAAAAAGAGGAGGATTGGCAACAGATGTTAGCCCAGGGCTAATCGTCCTCACACACACAAAAAGCTGCAAAAGGAAAACGGTAATACTAATTACTAGTGAGGCTTCCTTGGTTGGTAGAATAGGGGCGGGGAGATACTTGTAGTTTTCAGAAAAAAAAAATGTAGCCTTTGATTTTGTAAAATACTATCTAAAAGGAAAGATTCTATGTAAATTTAAAATGAGGTTGGGCTAATTTTTTGTCTTCTTTTCACTGCAGCAAGATTTTTTTTCCAAAAACAGTTTTACACCAAAATATTTTACCGTAGAAACTCTGCTCGCTTCTGTCGGGCTGGAATCACCCAGGCCCGGTGAGGGAGGCTGAGTGCTCCCGGGACAGTTCCGGTCGGTAGGCGTCGCCCTCGCGAGGAGAACTTCCATTTCTTTTCACACTCAGAAAGGGGAAAGGGGAAAAAGGAAAAATATCTCACTTCATCTGCCTGAGAACTGTTTGATATGAATTTTTACTTTTTGTTGAGCATATCTTCACAGAAACATTCACATTTTAGTCATATTGCTAGCAAAAAAAAAAAAAAAAAGCTGAGAAATCAAACTATTTGCTTTCAAAGACAGCAGAGTACAAACACATACCCCCAAAAGGCGCGTGTGGGGGGTGTAGATCACACTTCAGTATCTTCCATCTCTATTCTATGGACCCACCCGCACTCTGCCCCTTGGTCTTCCTGAGGGAACAGACCCAGGCCAGGGAGGGAGATAGAGAGACACCGACAGACACACAGACAGGATTCCTCGGGGCTCGCGGCCGCGGAGGAGGCGCCCCGCGCACCTGCAGCCTCTGGCGCGTCTCCACCCGCGGCCGCCCTGCTAATGCGAGGTTTTAGCCCTCGCCCACGCTCTCCCTTTCTGGGACCGCACTCAGGACACCTTTCAGTCAGATCGCTGACTTGGAGGGTGTCCAGCTCTTGCCCAGAAAGCGCCAATAAAATGGGAAAGCGTGCAATTGATTGATAATACGATTTACAAGAAAAAAATTAAAGATAAATTGTTGAGCTCTCACAAATGTGCCTGCCTACATCCAAAGAGCCAAAACTTTCTGAAAGACGGAGGCCTGGAGCGAAGGGCCCCGGAGGGCTCCTGCGGGCGTCTCCGAGGAAGGCCACAGTGACCAGCCCGTCCTCTCGCGTGGGTTCTGGAGAGG
This sequence comes from Tapirus indicus, assembly GCA_031878705.1. NCBI lineage: Eukaryota > Metazoa > Chordata > Mammalia > Perissodactyla > Tapiridae > Tapirus > Tapirus indicus. Next base: position 255,093 of record CM062923.1, on the reverse strand, counting down.
GCGTCCTGCCAGGCAACTGTGTGCACCCCGAGTTTCCCCCGCGCCGCCCTTCCCGACCCTGGCCCCAGCCCTGCCCCCGGGGACCCCGCCTCGGACCGGCCGCGGGCCGCGCAGAGCGCTCGGTCCGAGCGGCCCCCAGCCGCCCGGCAGATCCCTCCAAAACGGGCAGACTAATTGACTTATTAAATGTCAAAGCAATCAGGCAGCTCCTTTTTTAATAGCCGAGATCTACATTTAGACAAAAACAGATCCGAGTTCCTGGTAAAGGCGTTTTCTTCTCATCCTGTCACAAGTGACAGGAACGGAGGGAAATAGACTGAGGGGGAGGGGGAGGAGGAGGGCGGAGGGGACGGGGGAGGGAGGTGAGCGGGGGGAGGTGGGAGGAGATGCGGCGGGGGGGTCTGACGAGGACGCGCGGGGTACCGACACTCCAGCGCCTTCTAATGGGGGCCGCGCGGAGCCCTCGGGGACCCGCCTGACGTCGGCGCGCGGGGATAAGAAGCGCCGGGGTCCGAGGCGGCATCGGGGCCGCGCACCCAGCGGCCGCGGTCCAGCTCCGAGCGCCGCGTCCAGTGCGCTCCGCAGCCGGGCGCCCCGGGCATGGAGTAGGGCGCGCGGCGGCTCCGGGGAACAGACGCCGGGACAGACGCCCGCCCAGGACGCCCGCGGCTCCGGCGAAACAGGTACCGGCCGGGCTCGGCGCGCAGGTGGCTCCGCGGGCGGCGCCGGGCAGGTGTGGGCCCGGCCCCCTCCCCAGCAGCCGAGGGACGCGGGGCTTCTAGAACCTGGCATCGCGGGCGGCAGGAGCGAGGGTCGGGGCACTGGGGCTCCCGATGGGGTTCGGGGACACCGGGCCGGGGGCGGTGGGCGACCGCCACACAGAGGCGCTGCTGGAAACTTGAGCGCAGCAGCCGGGCCGGGCGCGCGGCCCCCACTCACCGAGCGCGCGGAGCTGCTCTCTCCGAGGGAGACGGGTGCGCGGGCCGGACCCCAGACGCGCGTCCTTCTCTGGGAGGGACAGGGGCGCGGGCCGGACCCCCAGACGCGAGCCCCGCGGGTCTCTAAGGTTAGAGAAAGTTGTGCCGGTGCCGGCGCTGCGAAGTCGGGTGGACGTGCCTTTGCGAGGAAAGTTCCGAGGCCGGCGGCGGGGGCGGGACGGGTGGAGGGCGGGCGGCACTGAGGCTCCGCTCCCGGCATCGCAGCGGGGTGACCTCGGGCGGGTCCTCGCGGAGGCCGCGGCCCAGCCTCCTGCCGCCCCCTCTCTGCACGCCTGGCCCGGGACTGTGCAGGACGCCCCTCCTGGGCGTCCGCGGGGATTGGCAAGGGTCCTACGGATCCGCTGGGGTCCTCGAGGGTCAGTGGAAGTCCCCAGCTTCCGCGGGAATTGGCGAGGGTCCTCGGGGTCAGCAGCAGTCCCCGAGATCCGTGGGGATCCTGGGCGGTCCTCGGGGGTCCCCGGAGGTTCTCGGGGGCCGGGGCGTCCCGGCCGGCGGCGTCTGAGCGGGAGTGGCCTCTCCCCGCCCCCGCCCCGCCGGCCCGCCCACTTTCTTCCCGGTCCCCCACCCTTGTCCCTGCAGCGAGCCGAGCTCCCGGAGCGCGTGGGATCCTCCAGCCGGCGGCGAGCGCACGATGCGCGGACCCGGGCGCCCCCTCCTCCTGGGGCTGCTGCTCCTGCTGGGGGCGGCGGGGCCCGGCCGGGGGGCCGCGGAGCCCCGGGAGGCCGCGGACGGGCAGACCCTGCTGCGGCTCCTCGTGGAGATCGTCCAGGAGCTGCGGAAGTACCACTCCGGGGAGGCCAAGCGGCTGCCGCTCTGGGGCCAGCAGGACTACACGCTGGGCCGCAGGGAGGTCGCGGACTACGGGGTGGATCCGGAGGAGCAGAGAGTGGGTGAGCGCCCTGCCGTGTGGCCGTGTGGACGGGTGGGCCGCGTCCAAGGACTTCTCCGTGTGTGTGCTGTGTAGACGGAACAGCCAGCATGTCTGCCTGTCTGCCCTGTCTCAGGAGACACTGGAAGAATTCCTATTTGCTTGAACATAGAATTGTCTTTGAGAAAACATATCTTAAAAAGACAAATCCATCTCGATTGTTTAAAAAAACTAGGAAATATTTTTTTAAGAAAGAACAACACAGGAAGGCCATGGATGATGCCTGGCAGATAACTCCCCCTAGTGCGCCTCTAAGACGCGTTGAGTCCTTACCTAGGTCGGTAATTTCGGCACAGAGCTGTCATCTGTTATTTTGGAAATGGAAATATTTTCAGCAAAGCAGTTTCAACTGAGACAGAAATGTTTCGGCCCCAGCCCCCCTATGGCAGAGCCGCTGCCCCACGGGAGATTGCTGAGGAAGGCAGCCAGGCTGTTAATGCTTTCATGACACAACTAGGTCAAATATGATAAGGTCAATTTTATATAGACTAAGTTAGGCGTAAATGAAGACTGACATTTGGGAGATGTCTGAACCCTGGTGAATGAGATTCATATGGAAATATTCCGTCTTCACATAAGCAGTATTTGTGGTAAAATGAGTAATCCAGCCACATACAATCATAGCTAAGTTACTAATTACTAGCTACAGGTGAGTGAAAAACGGTTACAGATGACCATCAAGAAGCAAAACCGAAGGCTGAAGTCAGAAAGCATGTGTGGGGGTGGGGGTGGGGCTGGCTTTACCAAGGACAGACCAGGAGCATGGGGCACAGGGAGCGTGCGCACAGGGTCTTCCGGGAATTTCTCTTTCCTTATAAGCCAGATTCATGTCTGTTTCCATGCATTTCCACCAGCCTTCATTAACAGGTGGTTTGAAAGTATTTAATTCTCTTTCTAAATATATACCTAGAAAAAGTAAAGTTCTATGACAGATTTTTGTTTGAAGGATCAGATTTTCTTTCTAGAACTTTGAGAGGTTGTGGGATTTGATTCCCAAGCTCTTCAAATGGGGTGTCTAAAAGTGATTTCTTCACTGGACGCTGTCAACACACACACCCCTCTCTTCACCTTACAGCTTTATGGTCAGTCTCTATCCTAGTGGTGAGACCGGACAGATGATAGTGGAGCTTTGTGAGTAGTTAATACTGTTTGAAGAAAAACACATCTCTGGTTATATGTCTTCACATTACGTCATATACAACCATCAAGGGCTCCACTCTGTTTAGTGCAGTGTCACATGGCTAAAGCAGAGTTTCCAATAACGTTTTTCAACATTCACTTAAGATCAGATAGAAAAAAACTTCAGGCAATACAATAATTAATTTCTTTCCCCTCAAACAGAAATTGTTCCCCGAGATCTAAGGATGAAGGACAAGTTTTTAAAACATCTTACAGGTAAGTTTCCTCCCCGTTTCTTCACCTCTTCCCAGTTCCTCGCATCCTGGGAGCCCTTACGATTTGTCTCTCCTTCCATGTTCCAGGTCCTCTTTATTTCAGTCCAAAGTGCAGCAAACACTTTCACAGACTTTACCACAACACCAGAGACTGCACCATCCCCGCATGTAAGTGACAACGTCTGAGTTGCTTTAGAAACACCAGCACAGTGAAGATGTGATTCTCATGTCCTTCCACTTAACTAAACAGGCCTCTGCCTTCTGTAATTCATTTCTGCTAATATATATTCCTTCTTAACTCTGGAGTCAAGGGCTAGGGTGACCAGACCATTGAAGAAGATAACTCCATTCTGAAGCAGTTAGCGCCAAACTGAAAATTATTTACATTCACTGGAATTAATCAACTCTTGGAATGGGCTGAACTCTTCCATTCACATCCCCTTTTCGTTTATGAATTCTGGCATGATGCCTGCATTTGTATGGCACTCAGACAGATGTTGAGCATGAGTTGCTACAGTGGCCACTGCAGAGGGCTGTGCTTTGAGGCATAAGGAATCGATGGACCTGGGCCATCCTGGTGAACTTTCTTGACCATCTCTATGGCCCTGACCAGAGACTTTTTGTTTCCATCAGTAATTATAGCCTCATCACCCAAGAATTCTATTGCTCTTTCAAAATCCCACTCTGCTGGTTGGCTTCCTCACCAAGCCAGAAAGTTGTCCTTCTCCATCCAGCTCTCAGCTGTGACTTTCTGGTTGTTTCTGCATACCAAAATGTATTTTATTTCCCCAAAAGTGGCTCCTTGTACAAAACATATGATAACAAGCAGCTTATTAGCTAGAGTGACACCCGCTAGAGCCCTAGACCAGACTTTTCTGTAGGGATTGAAACTTTCATTTCCTTTAATGCCCACGGGAGGAAAATCCTGCAGACACAGATCCCCTTCCAGCTGGATCTTCCACGATCCAGAGGGCAGCAGACCAGACCTGCCTATCCTGCCTTCAAAAACATAAGCCTTTTACAGAAAGTGGGATTTTTTTTCTGCTTAGGCAGCAAAGTTACCCCAAATAATAACAGCTGTCTTCATGGCGCCCCCTGTCTAGGCCCATCGACAAGCATGTCAGGAAGGCAGAGCACCACATTTTCGGAGGGACCTGAGGCTCTCCACCTTTAACGCTGTCACTGGCACGGTGGGCGCCAGTCTAGGCCCAGAAGCGGCTCCTACAGGACACGGCACTAACGCGTCCCTTGGAGCTGTGTTTCTCTATTTTTCAAGCCCTGTGCTGCAGTCCTAGCCGCTCGTCCAGGCCACATGGACCTGGGGCATGTTACTCCCCTACTTCCTTCCTCAGAAATGGAATCACCTTGTTTGAGAATTAGCTTGCTTCCTGAGTCCAGAGAATCTTCTCATATTCATTGTTTAAATGTGTATATATTTTTATATTACTACTGTCTTACAATAGGATCACAGATTCTAAATTCAAAAGTGACCTTTGGGGTTTCTACTTCTAATCCTTTCATTTATGGATGAGGAACAGACCACACGCTTGCACTGCTTGTCACATGGGCCCCACACACCCCTCTGCCAATACTCCGGGGCCCCATGTGTGCCCACATTGGCTGCCCCCTTTCGCTCACGGTCACTCAGCCGCATGCCACCAAGTGATGTGACCAGGACCCCTCGCAGCTCCTCCAGGCCTCAGAGAGGGGGAAGGCCCACCCATTTGTGCTCTGGGATGAGTGCCTGCTCATGAGGTTTCCACCTCTCTCAGCCCCGAAAGCACTGGAGAGTGGGAGCCGAACCCCTTGTATGCTGCTTTCAGCTGTATGAATCCTGGAAGGTCAGAACGGAGAGGAACCCAGAGCCTCTGACTCAAAGTGTGGTCCCCTGGGGAGCTCCCTGGAAGTGCAGGTACTTGAAGTCCCACCCAGACCTGCTGAACAAAATCTGTACCTTATAAGATCCCCGGTAGGGTTGGAGAGAACGTGGGTTGAGCAGATTGCAGTCAACTTTAAGATCACTAGACATGTTGCAAATGGAAGTACTGACCTTGTGCTCACAGAATCCACTACATCCCATGTGATCTATTCAGGAAAGCTACATCCTAAAAAGGGTGGTGCAACTGACGAAGAGCAGAAGAGCCAGGAGTGCAGGGGACCCTACTCCCAGCTGTTAGATCATTTTTTCCTTTGAACCCTAACTATTATGTCCTCTAAATATTTGGGAAGTGTATTTTTAGGAGTAGAGTCAGCTGTTGGTCTAACATGTTGTGCGTATTTATTGTTGTCAATTATTCATTCAGAATTTCAGTTCAGTATGAACTCTTCCATTTTTAAGTAGGATTTTGTGACTCTTGAGAAGTAAACTTTAGTAATTTATAAACCGCTGCTGCTTTCCACAGAATTTCATTCTGGAGAAATTCCTTGATGGCCAAGATCCCTGAACCTCACTTGTTTTCTGTGAAGTCCCACTTGTTGGGGTAATGAGATAGGAAATCGCATACAATGTCAGGGAAAGTCAGTCTGCACTCAGAAATGAGCTCATCACTTCCTCTCCTCATCCAGCCCAGGTCTTTCTGCTCTGCTACTTGCCTGTTGACCCACTTTCTTTAGAATTTTTATGCAGAAGGCTTTGTGGTATGATCAACTCAAGTGGGGACTCGGCCTGCGCACGACCTAAAAGTAACACAGGGCATGGGAAGATTCTGCTGGGAAGCAAAACTAAAGCTGCTCCAATGAGCCCAGCAGTCACTGAGGGAGGATGGCAGCGAGGGCAGTCGTGTGGGAGTCGGTGTCTGCCCCTCCTCCCCTCCACTGCCCCCACTTGCGTTATTTAACTTCTGCTATGTGACACAAAAGCCCCTGAAGTACCATAAATTATTAAATCCACAATTTAGAGCCCGTGACTGCAGATGAACCTCCGCACCCTTCCAGGGAATTCAGAATATTTAAATAAATAAATGGCTTTAGCAGTTGATATACTGGTAAAAAAATGCTATTTATTTAAGAGTTGCTGAGGGAACTGACAGGGGTCTGTGATTTATTTTCACTGTAGACTATAAAAGATGTGCCAGGCTTCTTACTCGGCTGGCTGTCAGTCCGGTGTGCATGGAGGGATAAGGTAAGCCGACGGCAGAATTGTGCTGGCGCGAACACCAAACACTGGAATCCCGTTTGGGACATGAAAAATTCATGAGTTTAGAAACCCTTTTTCTTTGGCTAAAGTAGCCTCTCTTTGAGTAAGGTTGATGTAACGCTCAAAACATCTCCAAATATTGGCCATCAATAAAAGGTACCCTACTGGCCTGCACACAGTCCCTGGGCGGTCACTATAAATGGTTCATATGATGACACGCTGGCACCGAGAATGTGTTAATTTGAAACACAGCCCATTAGCTAAGTGATGTCAGCACCTGACTTAGTGCATACATTAGGGCCCATATCTGAAACCATGCTGCCCACCCACATCAGGCTTTCACTCAGTCTGCAACACTCGTAAACAAGTGTATGACTGACTACACCCATGCGCGTTACAGATATATCCGGAAATGTCTGAGTTGGATTCTATCATTATGCCAATAAGCTTATAAAGAATAGCTAAGAATAGCTATCCTCTTTAAATGTCTCTATCAAAGTTGTTTTTTCATAGCCTCTAATGGTAAAAATAATAACACACATCAAGTTTATGAACTAAACTTTTGATCTTGGCCAGTTGAGGGCTGATACGTAACATGTAACACCAACCATCAGCCACCCGGTCAATGGATGGACTGACAAGTTTTCTCTTCCTGACACAATGCCACAGAATTCAGTCACAAAACTGTAATTTCATGATTTCATACTTACTGTGTGTCTTGTGCTGCATGCTGCCAGATGCCAAGTCTGTCCCCACAAATAAGATATGCTTCTGCCCCTCAAAGGGCTGTTCCCAGAAGATTTATCAGCTGTCCAGAAGCATTAATAAACAAGGGAACGTTATGTTGTATTTTTCCAGTGGTTACTCTCCTGTCTCATGTAAGTAGATGAGGGAGTGGAGACCTTGCACCACAGACATGCTCATTGTGGAAAAGGCAGTGCCCATCAAGGTCTAGACAGGCCAGCAGAAGTGGAGCCGGCCCTGGCGCTCCAGGATGGGGCACATAGGGAGAATGCAGGTGGGAGGCACCACAGGTAGGACCCATGCCATCCTTAGTGCTGTCTTCTCCCCATCAGAGGTCCCACTAACAAATGGAGAAACAACAGTGGGGGCTCAATGAAGCAAGTGGTTGATGGAGGATATGACACCACATTTTATACAGGTTCACTGAAACTTTCATGGCACTTTTTATTTGGGGGAAGACAAAGCATGGTTCTTAATGCCAAAGCTGAGAAATGCCGTGCATTAACTTGCCTCCCACCTTCACATCTCATCTGAAGACAGTCCAGTTTCTCTTCCACTGCCCACATGCCACACAGAAAAGACTTTTTCTTTTTAAAGCAGTGAATGGATTCTTGTAAGTCTCCCAAGGTGAGATGCTAGGAGATGAGAATGTTACTTTCATTAAGCATTTCTTTATATTAAAACACCAGTGTTTCCAGGCAAATCCTTGGAAAACAACTTCCGTTTACCCACAAGTGGGGAGACCGAATGCCCCATGGCTACTCCCTGGAAGGATGACTCAGGCCACAGTCTCCCATCTCTATGCCTGTTAACTGGCCAGCGGCTCCCCAGAGTTGACTGCTCCTGGGGAGACAGCTGACTGTCGTTTCAGGAGCAAGACCAGTAGTATTACCATGGGGACTCAGGCTCGTGTGGAATCACCACTGAGCTGGTTCTCCCTCTGCATCCATCTCAGGACGGGCACATCAGGGCTTTGCCAAACGCAGCACGAACACTTACAAAAAAGGCAAAAAGGGAAGGAGTCCTGGCGTGTAGAGATGTGGCCTAGGGACTGGAGCTGAAAACTGACGCTGCTTCTGCATCACTTCCCTCCCTGAACCACCAAATCAGAGTCTCACTGGACAACGAAGGGGATGAAAGATAGAAATGTGCCTACAAGTGTCTCTCCCAAAAGGCCGCCACACTTGACAGTCACACTTGCCACAACTGTAACTGTGTTCATTTTAGCCAAGAAATGGGTAAAGTTTAAAACAGACATTTCTGGTAACTATAATAATTTTGTAACATTTTCTAAAGATTAATTTCTTGTAATTCCAGAAGTTTTAAACTGCAATAGCAAACTCTAAACTGGTTGGTCCAACAGTGTAGACAGTCAGGGCTTCTCTGAACCCTGCAGGCTGTTAGGACATGGGTAAGCGACCTCTGGAGGGCAGACGCCCTGCAGTCCACTCTTCCAGCTGACAGTGGGTTTCGAGTGGCAGTCAGCTGTGTCCAAATGCCCTTCCTCTGCTGTCCTCACAAGGGAAGGTGGCAGGACGAGGCTGCAGACTACAGCCTTGTCTTCCTGAGGGCAGTCTTTAAAGGGGTCCCCACACAGGGACACTGCACACCTGGGGTCTCAGTGCAAACTCCTTTGCCTCCTTCTTCCTAAAGCTCATGAAGTGATCTCCTCTGGCCATTCCCAGCTGCCCTCCCTCCGCCAGACACGCTGCGGGACTCCCTCACACACACTTCTTTACCTGACCGCAGCTCAGCTAAGTAAAAGCCTCAGCTCTGGACTATTTCAGAGTTTGAGTAACAAGTACAAGCTCAGTCTACAGAACAAGCCTCATCTTAGTAACCCGGAAGTCCACCGTTATCTTGAAAACTAATAAACAGTATACCAATGGTTCAGGTAAACCACGCGGAGTACTAGAAAAGAGAGTTTATTCTTATTGGTTTTGCAGACCCTCATTCACTCTGAGGCGTGAGGCCCGTCTGCATTTCCAGCATCACCACAAACTGTCGACCGATTAGAAGGAATCACTGAGGATCCACACACAGGCAGCAAGACAGAGCACTGTTCTTTAGATTTTAATAAGCATTCACTTGTACTCAGGGTGCCTTTCACGCCTTTAGCTTAGCAGGCATGTAATAACTGTTGAACTAAGTTATCTTCCACGATAAAATAGACTACTTTTTGCAACATAGGAAATATACATGCAGACTGAGATTGCTTATGTTTATAACACGTTACGTTCCATAATTTAATGTACAGGTGTTCCAGAATGGAGAAGAGAGTGTGAACAGCTACATGAAACCAAATGACGGCAGCGAGCAGAGCCGTCAGGAGACCCTGAGAAGTGCCTTGGACACCAGCAGGGACCAGAGCCTGCTACCCTCACGGACACACCCCCTTGTGAACAAGAGATTTATTTTTGCAGACAGACTTCCATAATTCCTTTAACTTGAGTTTTGTATGCTGTCAACACTGTTTGCAGATACATGTTCAGTAAATCAGTGTACCTGACAGAAACGCTCGCCACTCGTCATCTTAGAGGACAGAAGACAGTGCTCCACATGTGGCGTGCAGGGCTCCAGAACGCTGGAGAAAGATACTTCATTTTCCTGATTAGATAAACCACAAAGAATATTTCTTTAGAAACATAAGCAGAATCTGAAACTATATTTTCATAAGGCATATGGTATGATTTAGTATTTTTTATTACTTTTACAATTAAATTCCCAGAGTATTATTTGGAACTGCATGAAAAATAAAAAACCTTCAGTCATGTTTTGGAGACAGTGGAGTGTAAATCTATGAAATACCCAGGCTAATTTCATTTGTCCTTTGTAAAATAAATGTAAAATAGTATCCAGATACTGTCAATATGTAAATACTGTAAATAAAACACAAGTAACAAACGAAGTGTTTGTTATAAGGAAGTCTTCAAAGTGACTGTTGACTTCCTAACAAGTTCACCGTTGGGAATCCATGTCTTACAAGTGTGATGAGATCACAATGCTGCAGAATGTCACAGAATATAAAAGGCATGGGCTGCAATGGGAAGGCTAGGAGTCTTGCAAGGGACAACTCAGCATTTTTTAAAGGAGCGTCAACTGTACGTTGGTGACATAACTTCTTAGGACCTGACTTGGGTGTGAATATTTCCCACCTCACTAAACTAAGAGGAACCTAAGACTTCTAAGCTGCTCCAGATTTTTACAGGAAGACATATTTTGAACAAATCTGATTGGATCCAATTTAAAGAGGCAAGTGAATTCAGCCCTGAGTCTCTTCACGTGACCCCTAGGTTTGGATACAGCCATAAGCACAAGTTAGACGCGAGTCCTAGGATCTGTCTGAGGATCCGTATTTGAGATAAATTTGTGAACATTAAAGAACACAATCTATTATGAACATAAAGGAACAGAGAAGCAGGAAACGCCTCCGCTTTGACTGAGTGACCAGGGCAGCCATACCTTCTCAAGTGCTCTCACTTAATCATATTTTCTAGCTGCAGTGAGTTACTTAAACTTTTTTCCTCAATTCTTTACTTTTTAGAAGTATTGTTATGGAATTCTCAATCTGTGTAACCCCTCCAGTTTCCCATCTGTCCCAGGAGAGTTTTCCAGGTAAGGATCTTATCGGTAACTCCACAGGGAGCCAGGCACAGGATCAGCCGACCACCTTCCCATCTGGACCTCCCGTCTTTCTCCTCAGCCGCCCCTGGGGCAGCGCCGGGAAAGCTGCCCTGCTCATCCTTCAGGCACAAGTGGGCTCAGGACTAAACGCCCCCACCTGGGACCCTCATGACACTGAGGACAGGCGGCCTGCCACACCCAGGAGGAGGGGCGCCCTGACAGCCGCTCCCTCAGCTCCTCCACATGTGGCAGTGACCCGCCCAGACTCTGGATGACAGGATTTCGGGTCACCAACCACGAATGGGGGTGAGGACGGGGAGTAGAGCAAACTGTCACCCATCAGCTGTGCACACAGGGCCTGACTCCAGAGTGCGGCTCCAAGGAGGACCCTGCCACACTCTGCTAACCACGGGGTCAGGACACTACTGGCTGCAGGGGCCTCAAACTTCTTCCATAAATAGACACTCTTGTGAGGGAAGCGATGGACTTCTTTTCACCATTTGCTTCCTAACACTGAAGATAAATGTGCACATAACGTCACAGACCATTTGAAAGGGACATAAAGGCACCGTTCATTTCCTAGGTCTCTTCCCTTCCAGTCAGTAAGAAAGGAGGCAGACACCACACTGCATCTTGGTTGTATCTGTATAATTTCCCCAGCTTCTTCTGAAAACAATCTTTTCTGACATTTATCCATATGAATTAACTAATCTATGGATTATCTCAAAGTGCACAGAAATTACCTGTATTTGCCTATCAAGCACGGATGAAAACATACTGAATATATCAATATTTAAGCATTCCAACATAAAAGAACTTTTTCCAACTTTGTATTTTTTCCCATCTAAGCTAATCTATATTTGACATTTGGGTTACACATGCATGTAAAGCAGACATTCCTCAAACTGACCATTAGATAAACCAGCATACAAGTGTCCTTCTTCCTGGATATAATTAAACTTCCAGAGACAAAGTAGATCAAACGGGAGCAAATACACTGATTTCCTTACAAAATAAACTAGATAGACAAAAACTAGGAGGTACTCAACATTAATTCCACGCATCTTTCTCTTTCCTCTGTCTTACAGACAAGTGTGCACTGTGTGTGTAACACTCCTCATCAGGGCTGTGAGCGCCTGGAAGGCCTGGTGTGAAGAGGGAGCAGGGACGGGGCGCCGTCCCCCCCGTCGGCCACACTCCAGGGAAAAGGAGAAGCAGGTCCCTGAAGTCTCCCGGGGCTCAGACACTGACCTGGGCCTCAAAGGGATGTTTTACCTCATTATGCTCTATTCTGTTATTCTACTGTTTTGCAACTGGGGCCAAGTGGGAGGTTCAACTAGTCTAATGACACTTAACGTACCCCAGAGACTGTCTGAATCAAAAACTTTTATTCTTCTTCTGCCAAACACAACTGATTTCCATCTACAATTATGTTTTAAGACAAGAAGCAGTAAGTCAACTGAAGACGCAGCTGTGGACTTGAGCTGCGGGCGCCACTGCACTTTGACCCTCGACTGCGAAGTGCGGAGCCGCGGGTGGGCGTGGCGTTAGCGCACCTTCTCCAGGAAGGCCCTGCAGCACCTCAGGCACTGCTGGTAGACGGTTTCGAAGTCGGAGTCACTGCCCTGAAAGGAGGGAGAAGGGGACATAGCAGACGGCAGAGTGAGACCCCACCTGTCACCCCGGCAGGGCCTGCGAGCGCGCAGATGGGCTGAGCCGCACTTACGTAATACGGGTCCTCAATAATTAATTGCTGTTGTGGGTCGTAGCTCCCAAGCAGCTCGATTCTAGCTTTGCAGTTCTTAACTTGATTACTTTTTCTATTCAGATCTCTGTAAGATTGAAACACGAACTTAGTTTTCTGATCTACGGTTTCAAGTTAAACAGTGACATCTGCTAGGGTTTTACGAAATATCCATATCAAAATCCAGCACAAGTGACCTGATTTAAAAGGACACCCAAGCCCAGAGACCCGCACAGCCCCCACACAGCAGCGTGTCCGGGTCTCGTCTCTTGGGCAAGAGAGCACACAACAGCAGCACCTTCTCACAAACTTTTTACACAAAATAAGCATCTGTAAGTCCGGCAATAATTACGTATTTTCTGGTGAAATACATGTTGAAACAACAAAATGAAAAAGATTCTGTTTCAGAGATTAAACAAAGGTAACAGATGGAACTCAAACAGCCACACAAACCAAGTCCCAAGGCCATCGACTGCATCCCACGGCATCTTGACGCAGGATTTCAGGGAGCAAGCCTCACTCATCCCCCTCCTGCTCCTATCCCCCCCCCCCCCAAGCTTCCCTGATGCTCCCATGCCCACCCACTGCCACCAGAGGAGGGCGAGCTGCCCAGGCTCTACTGGTCATTCCTCAGCTGAGCACCTGGGAGGAGGCGGGCATGGGGTAGTGTGGGGACGGCAGAGTCTCACGGGAAATCTGGCAAGGACACAGAGCCACATCACACTTCCCTAGAGAAGTGGCCTGGGCTGAACCAAGAAGGACAGTGACACCAATTACTTCTCAATAGAATGAAAAAAGAGAACAGAAAAGGCAGAAAGTTGGCATAAAAAAATAAACAAACAAGGAAATGAAAACATCCAAAAGACAGCTGGGAGCCAACGGCCTGAAGCAGAAGGACCAAGCAGGGGTGGGGCTCCCACCAACAGAGTCCTCGAGTCCCTGCCACGTGCAGTGAGGACACTACATGCTGCTGGGAAGTGAGGGGAATGAGAACAAACAAGCGACTGACAGACAAAACAGGACCGCGTGTGTCTTAGTGAAGCACTGCGCCCACACCCGTCCTCCCTGACAGAGGCCCTCGAGCAGACAGCTCTTCCCCACAAACACGCGGAGTCGTCATGAATGAGAGTCGACGCGAGTTAATAAACTCCTGCGGCTGCACTGGTGGCATATCTCTGTCCTCTGCTGGTGGAGGGGACGGCGGTCTGTAATCTCAGCATATTAAATCATAAAATCTGCTGTGACAAGCAGCACAGTGCCCTGGTCTCACAACTGGGGTATCTTCATACATTCCACCTGAGTCTGCTTCCAGGATTGTAAATACCTGGTGCTCACTTATTTCTGGCGTGACCACATTGTTTCATCTTGTTTCACCCTTAGGTTCAATCTTATTTTAATACACATAGCCCACTCCAAACTGTAAGCTTCGTGAGGGTGGGCAGCATGAGGATCTTCTCCTCATCCTTTACCAGTGCCTGCCACTGTGCCAGGCACACACAGCTGAAGAAATGCCCAAGTATAACAAGTCCCTGGGGTCAAATGCACATGGGAGGCGAGAGGACACAGTGATGAGTGTGGCTCTGTGGGGCATATGGCAGGGCTCTGCTTCAGATCCTAGGCTAAAATCCTACCACACTCACCCACTAAATCTGTGAACATGGGCAAGTAACTGAACCACTCTGTGCCTCAAATTCCTGTTTGATAAGATGGGGTAACACAGCAAACTCATGGATTAAGTGCTTCGGCATGCAGAGCACATAATACACAATATACCATGGTTAGCCATTTTTATCTAATACCCTAGTCTGTCAGTTTTTGTTTTTTAAATCAATTAAGGCAATCAACAATTTAAATAAAATAAAAAGTTCTCTTTTTTGTCAGTCTACTTTTGGGGGGTCAGCAGTAATGGGGGAGTAAGATGAGAACACAGTGAAACACCACACACCCACGAGGCACTGTAGCAATAACACGGCCAACACAGGCTGCGTCACAACCCCGCTAGTCTTCTAAGTACACCACGGACCCTTAGCTCAGGGTGTCTCTGTAAACATGCCCCTAAGACAATTCTAAATTTCTTACTATTCTAAATAGACAATTCTGTATATTGTGACCACCATTACCTATTGAACTTTAAGATAAGATAAAAGTCACTTTGGACAACAAACAACTTGGCCTTTCTTTAACTGTTAAGAGTTGAACAGGAATACCCTTTAAAAATGTGATTACCTCAGATTGCTCTCATCCATACACAGCATGTAATCAAACGTGGCGAAGTCTTCTTTGGTAACCTAAGATTAAATAAGAGTCAAAAATACAGTGTTTATGTTTATACCAATTAAGCCTAGAAGGTCCAAAGCAGTATAAAAGAAAAAAGCTACATTTGAATCTGTTACTCACTAATTAAGTTAAATAACTTAGGGTACTTCAAAATTAAAATGGAGTTAACCTATGTCCTAAAATTGTATTGCAAAGAAATTTTATATTACAAAGTTCCTTGGAGACATCATAAAATAGTACAGTACTAGACTCTTCGGTTTCTTAGTAACAAAGTATTCAGTTAACATGTTACAACGTCACACAAGTACTCCCTTCACTGTTTTACCCTATTTTTCATTTTACAAGTCCTTAACCTCCTAGGCCCCAGGGACACGCACCAAACTGAGACAGACACTGTCCCTGTGGGGCTTCCCTCCCACTCTAGGCGTCGATGCCTGACAGGAAACGGCGGCAGCAAGGCCAAGACGGTGGGAGAGAAGAAGACAGCTGTGAGGAGGGTGGTCACGAGGATCCACCAGGACGGAGACACACAAGGAATTGAACCTACGGCTCTTTTTTGCTGACTGAATAGCCGTAATTTGAACATGACACAGAAGAGAGTGCCACTTGGTATTTTTACTGAGTCTAACCCAAAAACTCATCATTGGAGCCAGCCCTGATGGCACAGTAATTAAAGTTCTGTGCACTCGGCTTCAGTGGCCTTGGTTCACGGGTTTGGATCCCCAGTGCAGACCTACACTACTCATCAGCCACACTGTGGCGGCTCACATACAAAATAGAGGAAGATGGGCAACGGAAGTTAGCTCAGGGCAACCTTCCTCAGCAAAAAAAAGAAAGAAAGAAAAAATTCAAGTACAGTTGTACAATGAAACTACAAAGATGTTGAAAACCTGGCTAAACAGAGTGGCGACACGCTATTATAACAATCAGTGTACAAAAAGAACAATACTCATCATTCTGTGAAAAATGATAAATTTTGGCTCTTTGTATGCATTGCATTAATTCTTCGTGATGTGTGTTAAAGAAGTACTGAGGACTAAATTTTGTTAATATTCCCCAAGGTACTAGTTTATTTCAAAATCTATGAGAACAAATACTACAATTATTTGTATGATTAAAGGATTAGGATTAGATATTGAACACTTCTTAATTTTAGAATGACTGCAGTTACGCATCACAGGACAGACAGACTCAGCGACTGACAGCCATCTACCACACCATACTCAATGGTTAGATGTGGGACAAGTGCGCAACAGGAACAGCTACATTAGAGCTCATAAAGAACGCACAGGACAGGATTTGTGCTTACGGCTATAAATGAAATAGCTTGTGGCAAACCAATTCTACTGCCAGAAACAACTAGAAAATGCCCATAAAACCCAAAACAGCTCCACAGAGCCATTAGTGTGCTCCTGTGACAGCGAGGCCTGGAGAAGCCAATGTCCCCAAGGAGCACTCCACAGGCATGGCAGGGCCACACTTCTGTGGGCATGGCGGGCACACGTCCTCCAGGCCCTGATGCTGCCCGGCTGTGGGCCAGGGAGCTCTCTATGAAAGTGGGGCAGACGCCCGCCAAGGGGCAGCTGGCGGTCCACCTCCTGCCCTCAGAGCATCTGCTCACACCGCGCACCCACTACAGCCTGGAATAAGGATTCAAACTTCTCGGTCACAGCAATTTTCAACTCTTAAAAATTATTTAGGCCCTCCCTCTAAACAACTTGTTTACATGGGTTATATCTACCAATATTTATCACAGCTATTAGAAGTGAAATTTTCAAAACATCTATTATTCATTTAAAAATAATGAAAATGCATTCTCTGTTATTTTACAATTTTTTAAAATGAAAAACAGCTATACTTTCCAAACTGAAGCCTAGTGAGGACAGTGCACTGCTTTAGTTTTTGCAAATCTCTTCAACGTCTGCTTCCTAGAAGACAGGTGGACTCTACGTGCTTCTGCATTTGATTTTTGCAACATGCTGAGTTGAAGTATATGAAGTAAACCCAGCCCCATATCAATATGCAGTTTAAAAGGAATATTTTCGGGGCCACCCAGTGGCGCAGCGGTTTAGTTCGTGCTTTGGCAGCCTGGGGTTCGCGGGTTCGGATCCCGGGCGCCCGCTGACACACTGCTTGTCAGCCATGTTGTGGCGGCGTCCCATGTGGAGTGGAGGAAGATGGGCACGGATGTTAGCCCAGGGCCAGTCTTCCTCAGCAAAAAAGAGGAGGATTGGCAACGGATGTTAGCTCAGGGCTGGTCTTCCTCACCAAATAAATAAATAAATAAAAGGAATATTTCCACAGCCATCGTAGGTAACTGTGGATGTTCTTTGATACTACACCAAGGCTCAGTAAGTGGTAGTTGCTTAATCTGACAGCAGGGACCCACTCTGGGAACTATACTGTGGACTCCAGGGCAGTGATTCTCACGGGAGGGTGTCAGCAATGTCACGATGGGGGAGGGAAGGGGTGCTCCAGCATCTTGTGGGTAGACACCAGGGGTGCTGCTAAATGTCCGACGGTGCACAGGACGGCAAGAGCGACCCAGACTCCAGTGTCAATAGGGAAACCTGCTCTAGATGCCGAGGAACTGCAGCAGAGGGCCACTGCTGAAAAAGACCAGTCAGCAACCTCAGCGGGCTCGAGAGAAAAACTGGGGTGAGTGCTGGCAAGACAGCCAGAAATGCAAGAGCAAAGACCCCAGAGAGAAATGAGACTGCTGCCCACAGTGCTCTTCTCAGTCCTCTGCCAAGTTCTTAAACACCTCAGGGCAAGAAGCTAAGATGCCAATGGAAGGCTGCAGCAGGCTCAGTGAGGAAGAAACAAATTCTCCTTCTCTCCTTCGGAAGCCCCCAAGGAGAAGAAGCCCGTCTCCAACACCGCAGGCGCTCAGCAGGGGCTCCTGGAAGGGTCCACCCAGTGGGCCCAGTCAGTGCAGGCCAAGCCACAGGAAACCAGGACCAGCTTCAAGTCAGCTCCACCCACAGTCCTATGAAGGGGATCCACCCTAATTTACTTCCCTACAAAAGTGAACCGCTCTGGGAGCAAAATACCACCATCCAAAGCTTCTACAACTTCTTATACATCACGTGGAGCATTTAATACAAACTAGTGGGCATACCAAGCACTAAAACAGAAAAACACTAAACAAAAGCAGACTCATAGAGGACCCAAATATTAGTTACCAAAATTTATTTAAAATAACTGTGATCAGTATGATCAAGAAGAATTTCATCAGAAAATTGAAATCTATAAAAAAAATAATAAAACTTAAAGAATTATTAAGTATATAAAATAGCAGTCACTAACTATTCAATGAATAGAGGCTATGGGCTGTTTGGAAACAGAAGAAAGATTGGTGCCTCAGAAAACAGGTCAGTAGATAATCAGAATGATGAACACAGTGAAAAGGATGGAAAATGGAGAAAAGAGCTTAAGAAATTTATGTTCAAAATGCATTTAATTTGAATCTCAGAAAAGAGAATGAGGAGAAGTATAAAAAAATAACAGCCCAGAATTTTCCAAAACTGATGGAACTATCAAGGAACAAATTCAAGGCTGACTTAGGCCTCCCACAAACACGGCCTAAAACTCAAAGAAGAAACCCCTGAAGACAGCAGGGGAGGTGACAGAGCTCCAGAAACAAGGACTCCATGAACCCTTCCACACGTTAAAGCAAAGATCATCATACTGGACAAACTTTTCAGAGAACAGAAAAAGAGGGACACTGCCCAACTTGTTTCATGAGGCTGCACAACTGTGATGTGTGTGCATTGCATGTGTGGACCTAACCCTGACACTGTGTGTGACCCCGGTGTGGAACCAAGCCTGACCCACTGTGTGATGCTGGTGTATACTCAACCCTGACACACTGTGTGTGATCCTGGTGTATACTCAACCCTGACACACTGTGTGCAGTGCTGGGTGTGTATCCAATAGAACCACACACAAATGCTCACCAAAACTCATACAGAAACATTCACAGCAGCACTCAGTCCTAAATGAGAAAGAACCCGAGTGTCCATCAAGCATTGATGGATAAATAAAGTGTAACCTAACTGTAAAATGATCTGAATCCAGCAACGAAAAGTGAAGGAGCCTTTGCTACAAGCACCAACACAGAGATGTCACAAAGGAAAAGAGCTAATAGCAGGAGGACATCCTATCGGATCCCACTGCAGTGAAGTTAAAAACATAGAATGCATTTTCAGTGGTGACTATGGGGGAGAGGGTGGTGTGGGTCACGGTGTAAAACATGCTGAGTACACAGGACACTCTGCACATGTCAAGGAAAGGTCACTGAGAAGAGGAGGGAGTATGTAATAGAGTAATCATACACAACCAAGCGATGAGAGTTCACACACAAGAGAACGCACTGCATGTGTTAAAAGGAGAAAAGCACCCTAAAGGTATTTTATTTATTAAAGCAAGGTTGAAAGTATTGGGAAAATTAAAACTTTATGAAATAGAATAGTTCTCACACAAATTGTGACAATTACTAAAGAGAAAACCTGTGAACATTAGCAAGATGCTACAAAAAACAAAAATCTGATGTGATACTGATTTATAAAACATGCCTTACTAGTACTTTGAAATTTAAAAAACAATCATTGTTAGAAAATTTTCTTAAAAGCAACAGGGGAAAAAAGGCAAAAAACAGATTATATGGAAATACTTCTTCTAAAACTGGTAATTATAAGTGTTCTTAAAAAATAAGAAGTTTCCTGATTTGGTTTTATTAAGGCAAGTGTATTTAAAATACTTCACCTGTACCCACTTTTATTATACACTTAGTGTACAAAAGAATAATCTGATCTTAAAAACAGAAAAAAATGAAAGTATAATTGCTCATAATTCTGAAGGACTACTCAAAATAAATCTACATTCATTAAACAACAGAAAGTAGGACTGGCAAGGCATGCAAAACCCTGAAGAGATCAGAATGGACAAATGATATAAAAAGTGCTTCATCTTCTGTCCAATGAAATTTCCATTTAAGAAAGGGTCAGGTCCTCAAGGTAGTAAATTTAACTCCTACGTTGTTAACATGCAGAGTCAACTGCCACAGCCGGAAATTACAAGTTCACAGATCTCAGAGTGAATTTATCTAAACCAAAAATAACGTATTACTAATTTCTGAGACATCATTAATGTATTAAAAGTGTTTCTACGGCAATTTTGTTTTGTGAATTTTCTGGCTCACACCTCTGCATGTTTTTATTAAAACAAATAAACCTGATCAAATCCCAGTTCTATTTCTTTAAAGCTGGGTAACCTCTGACAAGTCATGTATTTTCCCTCCAGAACTCACTTTCTTGATCTGCAAAATGGATTTACCAACTAACTGGTTTCCCTAATGAGGTAATGAAGATCAAAATTAAGAATACAATGCTGTAGAGCACAGCAATGTGAAAAGCTTCAAGAAAAGAAGATTTAGCATAACAATGATTAAATTAAAGCTCTCCCATTGACATCCATACTTATAAATGTGTAATACATTTGACAACTGATTTTCGAAACATCCGGCTTCTCCTTTTGCAGGCCTCAGAAGCTCATGTCCAGACAGGGGACAGGCCTGCTGTTCTCTGGGCCAGTCTAGGGCCTGGCTTGGCTGACAGAGCCTGCACATCCCCTTAGGTTGGATACAAAGGGAAGTTAGAAGATTCCAGCCAGATTTTTAATAATCCAACTGAATCTCCATAAAATAATTATATTGATAAAAATAGCTGTTGCTGCAGAACAATATATGAGGCATTCTGTATCAAAAACTAAGCTGATTTCTTTAGAAGCTGGTCCCTGTGGTTATGGAAGGTTCCAGAACACATACCTGCAGCAGGCTCCTTGTGAGGGAACTGGAGGGCCTGCCCACAGACCCCAATGTCTAAGAATGCTGCAATGACAACCTCACTCTCCCCCCGTGGTTATACACGAGTCTAGGACCCTGCAGTGCAAGAAGGTACCCACCAGTTCCAGGTGGCTTTTTCAATTAGTTACAATTTAAAATTCAGTCCCTGCATCGCACTGGCCATATTTCACGTGTGCAACAGCTACCTGCAGTTAGTGGCTTCTGCGCTCGATAGAGCCCCTTCCTCACCACAGAACGTCCTATTGGGCAGTGCTCCAGAATCTGAGCCCAGAAGTACAACTATACTCCATAACAGTATCATATTACCCTATATTTCGAAGGCACTCACAGTGGAAAATATGCTTTTGTATATATTATAGAACTTTATTCTAGCAACAAACTTGTAATGTAAGCAGACTAGTCACCATGGCTTAGATGTTTAAAAATCACACAGAGAGAAACAAAAAGGAGACCACAACGCAGGTCTTCCAGCTCCTGGCCAGGGCTCTCTCCATTATCAATCCTGCAATTATAGGTGCATTTTAACAGGTAAACTCCAAGTCCATGGAAGTCTTTCAGAACTGTGCAACGAGAAGTGAAACCAAATGGTACACTGTGGCGACTTCAGCTGACCCTAAATAAACACACTCATCAACATGTAAGTCTGGTTAAGCTCTCCCAGTTTCTCGAGTTACGGGACTCTGTGTATCAGAAATTGAACAAGATCTCCTCTACCTGTCTTGCTTTATGGGCTGTGTTAATGCCATGATTTCTTAGGCAGCTCACAGCTCTTGGATCTGGTGACCGGCCCACGTTCCAGTCAGAAACAGCGCCGCTGTCAATGACCCACTGCAACACAAAACACACAGATGCACCTTCAAGGTCAAGTACGGTACCTGGCGGGCAATGTGATTCATGGGAATACCATGCCTCTTCATGCAACTCTGCCCTCGATAATCGGGAGGGTTTCCTATTTCATACGTGGATGTCGCTGCACTGTCTATCCTCCACTGCAGGAGAAAAAAAGAATTTTTTTCGCAATTTCCTGCCCAAAGGCATTCAGGCTGGCCTCTTTAGGACAGTGAACAGTACTTACATTATCTGAAAGGTTCTGATCGGTTACCAGTTTTCTGAAAACTGCTTCTGCAATGGGTGATCGGCAGATGTTACCTTAAAAAAAGGGGGAGGCAGAAAGTGAGCGACCTGATCCAACAAGGATGGAATTTCCCTAAGGAAAGCAAACCCTCTTCATGTCATTGCCCCACCAGCACATGGCAGGACCTGTGGAGAACAGCTGGCCAACCCCAGTTCAAGGACTGGACACCAAGTGTCCAATGACTCAAGGACAAATGACAAAGACAACAGAAAAACAATTATAACCACAAGCACTGTTTTTCAGGTTGCTATCAATGACCCAGAAGTGAGTCAAGAAATTAATGAAGTGGGTTGTAACCAGCCTATTTTAAAATGAAACACAATAGAGTTAAAAAAATATATTTTCAAGTATATTGCACACAATAAATATGAAATATATTTTAAGAGTAGTTCAACACAAACTTTTACTGCACCATCTGTCACAGTCCTTGCTAGAGTAGTGTGGGTCCAGGAGTGGTCTGCTGATTTCAAGGCACAGTCCTCTAGGCCACCAAGTCTGCCTAGAACTTCCCACATCAGCTGCAAGTTAAGGAATCCCCCGGGCCACCCTCACTTCAGACCAGCTGGCTACAAATCTGGGCGTCCCCACAGGTTCAGTAATTCTCTAGAAGGACCCACAGAACTCAGGAAATGCTATGTTTATGACTACAGTTTTATTATAACAAAAAGATACAAAGCAGAACCAGCCAAAGTTGGAGAGCATAGGGCAGGTTCTGGAAGACTTCCAAACACGACCCTTTCTGGTCCTCAGGGACGTGTCACTGTGATCCATGCGACAATACTCAGAGTACTGCCAACCCAGGACTCTCCCCAGAGCTCAGTGCTGACGGTCTACTGGGCTTTCATTGGGTAGGCGCTGTTGATTAAATTATCGGCCTCCAGCCCCCACCCTGAGTCATCTCCTCCCTGAGTAACAAGACACTCCTGTCCATCCTAGGGAATTCCAGGGGGGTTGGAGTTTACCTCCCAGGGCCAGGACAAAGGGCAGACCTTTCATCAGGCGGGGCCCCATTCCTTACTACACGGGCAGGGCGGGGGGGGGGGGGGGGGGGAGTAAAAGACATAAAATCATCTCTCAAAATATTTCTACCATCTGCCAAGCAATGTATTTATGGGAGATACAGTGTTAGCTATAATAAAAACAAGAAAATAAATGCTGACAGACAAGCAATATACTACAGGAGCACAGGAGAAAAAAGATTCTAAAAAGCATAAACAAATAAGAAAATTTCTTATCAGAAAAAAAGAAAGGAAGATTAGAGCTGACCTTTAAAGAATGAAGAAGTCCTTAATGGGCAGAGGCAGGGAAAAGGCATTTAACTCAGGGGGTTGTATGAATAAGCAGGTGAAGCTGCTCAGGTACAGAGGAAGAGAATGGGCGCTGAAGGGCCTGGTACACAGAAACTCTCAACTGTGCCCAAGATTTGGACTTGGTGTCTCCACAGGGGAAGAAACCAAAGGTTTTGGGGAGAGAAGTAACGAGATTTCTTCAACAAATTTGTTTTGTATCCCTACTACTGATGAGCCAAGTCCGGTGCCAGGGCCTGAAGAGAAAAAGCTGTTTAAGACACAGAGCCTTCCCACAGGTTAGGGACATAACCCCGCAGGGCTGAGCTTGAGAGACCGGCCCCTGGGAGCCCAGAGGCACAGACAGGACCCGAATCAAGGAGGCGGTGCAGGAAGAGAGGGAAGGAAAGTACCAAACGACATACCCTACTCTTCAGCGGGATCTGAACCTCCTGGCTCATGAGAAATCTGTAGAATTAGGAGCTTCCCAAGGGCTGTGAAACCCAACTAACTCCCTGTCGCATGAGGCCAACTCACTGACTTTACTACGCTCTTCTTCGGTTTCTACATCATTCTTAGGTCACATGACTGACTTATAAAGTGCTTTTTTTCCATCAAGACTGTGGTTTCCACAGTAGCAACAAGTCTATCAAGCACGAAAGGGAAGAAGACAGGAATTAACCTTGCACACCCTCCATACGCTAGTTTGTGTTGTGAAGTTTTTCCTTTCCACATTCTAAATTTTGTTTACTTTTTAAGACAGGTATTATCGTCTCCACCCCTTTAAGTACTGAAAGGTTTCCTACGCTGTGTAGTTACTTGTCACCATACACCCCAAGAATACTTGTGACAGCAATCACTCCATTCCAAATCAAGACAACTGCTATTTTGGAACTCTAGAATAATAGGTGCCTAACGTCTCAGCATCTAGACATGCAACCAAAGACCAGTCTCACCCTTCACAGATAATTATCATTAACTTTAAAATAACAGCTTAGTTTCCCACAAGACAAAAACTTGGACTATTTACTGCCTGTAGGCATACTGATCTACACTTACTTTTTTCCCAGATAGTTATATTTACAGCAAGAAGATGTGTATAATGAGTGTGGATGGAAAAAGGTTTACTACTACCAATACTAGCGGTGAAGTCACACCTCGTGCACGATCAATAGACAAGAAATCCTGCTTGCTTATAACGTGCCCCCTTGATTTCAAAAGCAGCATCAGCAAATTAATGTGTCATGAACAACGGAGCACATCAGTACATCACAGCACTCCAGCTTCCCCACGGAAATTTCTGAAAATTTAAAATGTCATCTTCAGATTTTTTTAGAAAAAAGTTTCAATCTGTGAAGTCTCAAGTTTGTTTTTCCAAATTAGGCAGCATAATATATACTCTTACTCAACACCTTCATTTCAAGGACAGAAACTCATGAAAAAAAAAAAAAATGAAATCCTCCGAGGTCCGGGCTGTGTGTGACCCAGAGCAGCACCCGAGACAGTAATAAAAACGGACTGATTGTAGGAGAAGGTAATCTGACACCACCAGCATGTTATCACCTCCACCGTGCTGGCCTAGGCAGGAGAACGGCACACGTTCTCCAGTGTGTCCCTATCTTACAAAAACATAAAACGCTTTTAATATTCTTGCCAAGTAACAAGTCCAGTTCTTTTCTGCCATTAGCCTTCCCAATGGAAAACATTCAGTCTGAAAGGGTCCAAATAAATGCCCTGAACGAATAAAATTTTTACATTTCAAAAATACGCTGCTCTTCCTGTCGTGTGTTCAGGCTACCATATGAAATGGCCTGTGTCAACCCCTCAGCCTCCCCAGAAGGCGACTGCTCACCTGCTCACCACCTCCACCAGGAACGCTCTGGTCCAGCACACACTCCTCTCTGCATGCTGGTCTCCTCCTGCCCCTCCCCAGTGTACTCTCACATGCCAGCTCAACACTTCTTCAACTTCCCTCCTCTGGTCAAAATCCTCCACGGGCTTCTGTAGTTCAGAGTAAGCCCTCATCCTTACATGGCCTCGCCAGATCTGCCCTCTGTAGGCCCCAAAACTATGGCTCATGGTCCACCACCTTTGTGTGCAGCCCACAGAACAAAGTATAATTTTTACATTTTTAAATAGTTGAAATAAACTCAAAAGTAGAATAACATATTGCAACATCAGAATTATATGGAATTCAAATCACAGTGTCCACAAAGTTCTATTGGAACACAGCCAAACGCAATCATTTTTGTACTCTCCAGGGCTGCTCTTGCACTATACCTTTGGTATGGCCTGCAAAGCCCAAATATTGACTCTCTGGCTCTTCAGAGAAAGAGCTTGCAGACTCCTGCCCCAGAGCACTCCTTTATGCAAGGAATTACATTCTCCCCTTTGCATCAAGAATGGTACTAGTTATGTATCCATGGGAGCACTGACAAAACAATCACTCAAATTATCTTCCAGTCCCCAGGTACAGATGAAAAAGGCTACTAGGTTACTAGCCCAGCTGGTGGCTCCCCAGCCATTTCTGGAACACGGCCAGCACTCTCACTCCAAAACCTTTCACCCGCTTTCCTCCGGGCCCAGGATGCTTTTCCAAAATACCCTGGGCTTGCTTCCTCCCTCTTTCAAGTCTTTGCTGCGATGTCACCTCCTAGGTGAGGCCTTCCCTGACCCCCACTGCACTCCCACCACCCCTTTCCTGTTCTTAACACAACGCCAACTGACTGAGCAACCAAGTACTCGACTGTTGATGACAGAACGTGAGCTCTAGGGAGGTAGAGATTTTTCTATTTTGCTCACTATTATATTGTTAACACTCAGAACAGCACCTGATAATATAGTAGTTGGTAGAAAAAAAATTGTATCGAAGGTAAATATATACAAGCATACACCTCCCTCCCGTCAACAACCATCATGGTGCATTATGTCAGCATAATCAACAATGCTAAGGCAAATAAACCAGGCAATGGAATCTAATAGATGCCCAACCAGAACAAACTGCACCTTAATAAATTTGTTGATCCCATCAGTCAGCCTTCAATGGGGAGCTTAAGAAACAAATGATGCCCAAGCTCAAAATGGAACAAGGTGGCCCTCAGTTTTCCCGTCGCAGAAATACAATTCTGCAAATGCCTAGTGAGCATCACACGTTCTCATAAAACTGGAAATGCAAAGAAAAATAAGCCAATTATAGCCCTCAAGAGGGCTAAATCTAGCTGTGACCCCAAGAGACTATCAAGTAATTCCAATAAAAGTCGTGTAATGAAAGGTGTCTACACCAGGTCATAAGGACAACTACCTCCACCTAGAGGGTCTGGGAAAAGTGAAGGGGGGACTATCTGAGTCTGACCTTACAGAAAGGCTTTCCTGGCAAAAGACAAAATGGGCCCCCAGAGGGAGCCACCCAAGGTGCACTGAGTATCTGAAGTGCTGGGGAACAGCAAACAGTCACAACAGGCAGTGTCCAGGGGTTGTTGGCAGGAAACAGTAATGGAGGTCAAGTGGAGCAGGCTGGAGGACTTGTGTCCTCTTCTTGAAAGTGAAGGGCGCACCGTAAAAAGGAGCGGAAAACTTATTCCGTAGGAAATGCAGACTCATCAGAACACTTGAAGTAACTGAACTATTGACGATTTAGGCCTTCCCCTCTTGGGAGATAAGGTGGAAGCACTGAGGAATACGACCCCGTGGGGCTATCCCAAAGGAAGAACCCCGAAAACTAAAGGGAAAATGAATTCTGTTTGAGTGAAGGAGGCTAACTGCTGAAACTCTAAGAAAGAAAATAACTCTGAGCTAGAGAGTACTTGAAAGACTATAATGAAAAAATACCTTCATTTTCATGCAGAAGAACCAGAGTCAGATCTCGCTGGTTGGGCTTTTACAACCAAGAAATCCGAAACCTTTGCCTTTAGAAACCTGAAACTCCATCTGCTTTTAGCTCAGATCCATTTGTAAGCACGGGCCAAGGAACCCAGCCAGCAAACCAGTGCTATTATGGGGCTCGGGGCATCCAGGGCACCTAAGAAAGTACATCAGTCCGGCGACTTCGGGTCTACCAACGAAGAGGAAACAGGAATTCTAGGCAGGTGCGATGGAAAGAAACCTGGCTTGGAACGAGGTTGCTGCAAGTGAGGAGACCCAGCTTGCAGAGCGGTCCTGCAGGTGAGGGGACCAGGCATGCAGGGCGGTCCTGCAGGTGAGGGAACCCAGCTTGCAGAGCGGTCCTGCAGGTGAGGGGACCAGGAATGCAGAGCGGTCCTGCAGGTGAGGAGACCAGGCATACAGAACGAGCCGGCAGGTGGGCGG
The DNA here is from genome assembly GCA_031878705.1 of Tapirus indicus. NCBI lineage: Eukaryota > Metazoa > Chordata > Mammalia > Perissodactyla > Tapiridae > Tapirus > Tapirus indicus. The sequence continues at coordinate 227,656 of CM062923.1, read as the reverse complement.
CGCGGAGAGAGAGCCCCATCCCCGCTCCAGGCCCCATCCCGCTCGGGTCCCCCGTACCCGGCCTCCTCCCGATCACTGTTCCTGGCCCAGCGGCGCAGCCCAGAGTGTACGAGGCCCACCCACCCTCGGGAAGGTCACAGGGGGAGCTAGGTCAGCGCCGTCTCACCCAGGCACACGAACAGCACCGACTTGGAGACCTGCTCAGCCATCTTCCCGCGCACAGCAGCGGCTACTCACTGCATCCGGACATTTCCGGAGCGGCGCATGCGCACTGCGAACATCCCGCCCCGCGCGCCTGCGCAGCCCCGCCCCTGCCCAGCATAGGGTGAGCGTGTCGGCCTCGCGCATGCGCAGCCTGGCTCCAGCGCGGCGGGCGGAAGGCGGGGCCGGGAGTCACCTGGGGGCGGGGGATAGTGGGGCGGGGCCGGGAGTCACCTGGGGGCGGGGGATAGTGGGGCGGGGCCGGGAGTCACCTGGGGGCGGGGGATAGTGGGGCGGGGCCGGGAGTCACCCGGGGGTGGGGGACAGTGGGGGCGGGCTCAGGCCACGCGGCTCTGCGGAGTGAGCACCTGAGGGCGGGGAAGAGCGCCCGCCGAGCCCTGAGCACGGGGTGGGGGTGGGGGCGGGGGCTGGAGCGGTCCGATGGGCTCGCGGAGTGCGAGGGGCCCGCGGGGCCGGGCAGGGCGGCGCTCTCCTGGGGCTCAGGTGGACGCCCCTCACACACCTGGGCCGCGCGGCCCGAACGTGAGGCCTGCGGTCAGGGGTGAGCGAGGTCCGCCCGGGGCAGGGCACCTCCCGAGACCCCGGCCCGCCCCCGGCCCCGGGCGGACCCGCCGCGCACCAGCGTCGCTCCGCGGCAGGGCTGTGGGCCTGGGTGGTGCACTTAAAGGGTGGGATGCTTCAGAGGCCGCCGGCCCGGGAGCGCTGGTGTTTCCGTCCGCGAGTGTGCACACAGGGCGTGTCCGCGCCGGCCGGAAGGGGGCGGTGCCGGCGCGCTCACCTGTCTCAGGTGTGCCCCCTGTCCCGGGAGGCGGAGCCGGGCGGCGCGCTTCCTCTTCCCGGTGGGTGTCCGCGCTCAGGGGCGCCGGCGGAGCGGGCTCGGGGCCACAAGTGAGTACGGGTGTCGGTGACGCCGCTGGCCTCCCGCGGATGGGCCGCCCGCCCCTGGAAGAGACCCGGGGGAGAGGCCAGTGGCTGGCGAAGAGGGCGAGGGACACGGCGCCGTCCCTGGGCTCTCCGCCGTCGCGCGCCTGGCCTCGAATGGTCGGCGCTGGGGTTAACCGCTTCCCTGGACCTCCCAGCCGTTCGTTTCAGGTTTAGCCCCGGTCGTGTCAATTCGCAGAAAAGCTCCTCCTAAGCTTTCCGTTTTAGCGACCGTAATTAATCTTATGTTTGTAAATATCTGATATTTGAGAAGCCACGTCTGAGCCACCATTCTTCCGTCCTTGTTTCGATCAAGGAGCTTCTCGAGCTCCGCCAGGATGGCGTGGGTCTGCCTGCTCCTGACCCAGGGGCGGGGGGCAAAGGCCATTGCTCCAGGGCGGTGACGTGCGTGGGGGTCCCCGAGGTGAAAGTGCGGCCCCCCACACGCTCACCTGGCCCTCGCTGGGGTCAGCCAACCAGTTTGGGGCCACTTGGGGTAAAGAGGTCGCTGAGAGGGAAGCGCTGGGAGCTCTGGACCCTGTGGATCGCGTCTGTGGTGGTTTTTCTTTATTGAGAGAAGCATGAAACCGCCCTGATTTGGCAGATGACCATAAGGAAATGAGATTTACTCTGCTGTTCTTTTCACTTCCCGTCCACAAATGTTTCCCTGTCACCACTCTGCTGCTAAGGCTGAGTTGAAAGAATGACACAGACACGGGACCCCTGCCCACAGGGAGTCCAAATCTGATGGGCCCAGAATGTTCTACCAGCAGGAGAGAAGGTTTTCAGGTTTTCTTCTGCCTAGAACATGCGTGTCCTGCATTCTTGTTCTCGGGAGTGTTTTTACTGCGATGTGGGAGATGCCTGAAGTAATAAGGAGTTAGAAGTCTGCACACATCCACTTCAGAGAAACAGCAGGTCTGCAAGGTGCCGCCTTTGTGGGGCCCCTTTGTGCCGCCTGCTGTGGGGGTGTTTACAATATGTTGGAGGTTAAAATAATCAGAGTAAGTTATAACTTCCATCCTGTTTATCATGTTTACATTAAAGAGAATCGGTTATTTGGTTTACTAATGCTCTGTGTAAACAAAATTTATGTAAACTGAGTAAATACTACCTCTCATCCTTTGTAAGATTTAAAAAAATAATTTAAAAGAAATCTTTGCTCATTAAGAGCGATTGGATGCTTTTATTCCATTTAGGAAATTTTTATTCTCAGGAGGTTTCTCACTATTTAGAAATAAGGATGTGGTGTTTCAAAAGAAAAGCAAGTCGATGCAGGTCAGAGGGAACCGTTGCCATCTCTGTTGCTTGACCCGCTGGTGGTCCCAGAAACCCTTCCACACATTGCCTGACCTACACGTGCATCGTGATGAGACCTAATCCTGTGCAATTTAAGGCCTGAGCACACTCAATTTTTCATTTTCTTTGGGAAGAGTTGATTTTTTACACCAAATGATGAGACTAGAGAGGCCTGTGTGGTCCTGCTCTGAGCCAGGATCCTTGGGTCTGAGAAAAGGTGGAGTGACTATAAATCCAGGGTTTTCTTGTGCCGGAAGTTAAGTTTCTCCTCGCTCCCTCCCCTCGGTCTGCCTTCAGCAGCTTGGGGTCAGGGGAACTCACAAGAAAAGAAGCACAGGCCACACCAATGTTTGGAGTTCAAATGGGCAGTTTGGGGTAAAGTTTGGGTTAGGAAGGTTAATGATCTGACCGGAGAGACCAGTCAGATTTCTAGAATTGACTGGCTTTGTCTCCTTAAATTGAAGGAAGTAGTTAAACCACCGCGGCAGAAAGAAGAGAATCGGTTTAAGAAACAATGGCCATGGTTTTCGGGCAGTGGTATTCAAGACGATCAGGTTCTAGTAAAGTTCTGAGCTAAAAGCAATATTTCAAAGCCTTTTTAAAGATTACGTAGACATATAACGTTTCTTTTATTTTGGCTAAGATTTAATCAGTTTATTCTAAATATCTCCTTAGCGGCATTCTAGTTCCTTTGATTTTGGTTGGGATTTTATCAATTTAGTGAGCTAACCTCTATTTCATGTAAATTAGAAACCTTAATAATTTGATTAATATCTAATTAATGGAAATTTGGAAAACCATTTATAAACTTCTAAACTTTTCTTATGGGTACCCTCTCATAATCAAGAGTCCATTGAGGAAAATAATGGATGCTTGTTGATGGAAGGAGAGTTTAGAATCCTTGAACTCTGGTAGTGAAGTGGTGGGCAGACCCTTGGGGGAGGGCTGCACTGGAAACCAGTCAGTCTTCGCTCCAAGTGGGATTGCCTCTGGCGACCCCAGCCCTGAGTTTATTGCCCTATGATCAATATGTAAATTATTTCCACATCTTAAGTTCATTTCAAACTTTTGAGGTTTCCAAAGATTTCCCCAGTATTTTATAAACTCTTCTTAATTTTTTTTGAAAAATTGTCTTAGTATGGAAATTTTCAAATATTTTAATTACTTTTTAAAGAAAACTTTAAGTTTCCTAGCTTGAGGTTTGGCAGCCATCCTCTTCTTAGGAGAAAACTCAAATATTTATAGAGAATTTGCTTTGCCTTGGAATTCAAGAGCCTTAAGACTTTTATGAATGTTCAGATGCTAACCAAGATTTAAAATTTAAGAGGCTTCTTTAGTAATGACCTGAATCTGCATAGCTTCAGCAGTATAATGATACCAACATTCTGATCAGACCATGCTCTCTCTCCATACGTTATGGTATAGCAGAGGAAAAGTGGGTGAGCCATGGTTTGATGCTGAGGACAGGAATTGAAGATAATATCTACTTTGTTACTAGTATTTGTTGGCTCTGAGAGAGGAATTCACTATATGTAACTATGACCGGGCAATGTGATTTTATCAGATATTCAATAGAATCTGTACTATTAAGACAGATTAGCCAGGCTGTCCTGTGGTTCAGCTGAACACAAAGGTGTCCTCAGCAGGACCAGCCCTATCAATACCCAGTGCGCAGAGGCACAGAACTGTGTCTGGATGGGACTCTGGCTTAGTGCTGGGAGCTCTGTGGTCTGCAGGCAGCCTGGGCTGCATCTGAGCTCCACGTCCGATAGCTTCCCTTCCCTGTTTACAGAAGGGGCTATGACCTCCCTACAGCAGGATGTTTGCAGTAGCGCCTCTCAGCTGTGGAATTTGCTTATTTGACTGGCTTAATTCTGCTTGGTTGATAGAGTTCAAAGTAGAAAGTCTTTTGGGGGGTAAGATTTATGTATTATTTACTATGTTTTAGCTGCACGTGTCAGAAAATCTGATCTGGCTTTAGCAGAAAAGGATTTTACTGGTCCATGTGACTGAACAGACCAGAGCTCCTTGTGGCTTCAACTGTGGCCCAGTACTGGCTCCAGCAGGCCCAGGCTCTCTCTTCAGCTCTGTCAAACACTCCTCGGCATGGCTTTGCTCTCAGGCGCTCCCCTTCGGTGATAAAATCTTGTGGCAAATCCAAACAAAGTACCTGGGAAAGAGGTAGTGCCGGCAGCACCCACACCAGCCCCTGGTCAGATGCTGATTGTGGATCTACTTTGGTTAGGAAGCTCTGCTGTGGCACGAGATTTGTTCTAATTTTGCAGATTTGAGTCACCTGCCCCTCTCCAGGTGCAGCATTGATGGAAACAAACTGCTGATTCTGAAATAAAAGACGCAGATGTTCAGCAAAAGGAACAAATTTCCAGCACAGTTTACTAATTCAGTGCAGTAGGATGTATTGAGATATGTGAGTGAGGCACTGCAGGGGCACAGAGACTAGTAAAAGTGCTGCTTCTGGCTGTCAGGACTGGGAGCAGAGAAGCCAGCGAGGAGGCTGTTGAATAGACGCCACGAGAACGGATATTCTTTGGCCCAGGCAGGTGGCAGGGAGGAGAGATGTAATCAGATTCTGAGTATATGTTGAAGGTTTCTATTCCCATAGGATGTGCTGATGGATTGGCAGAGGGCATGAGAGAAATAGAGAAGTCACAGTCGGCCCAGGTTTTGAGTGTGAGCTCCCAGGTGATGAAACCTACCTGAACAGGAAGTTTGGGGAACAGGTTGGGGAGGAGGTGGGGCATCACAAGTTATGTTTAACTGTGTTTAGTTTGAGATGCTTACTTGATCCTGGATGCCAGGGTCAGATAGGTAATGGTTATTGTGAGCCTGGAATTTAGGGGGAGGTTAAAGAATAGGTAAGACTTGGAGAATTATCAGATACAAATGGTGCTTAAAGACACAGACCTGAGGTTTGAGTGTAAGCAGAGAAGGGTGGAGCCTTGGGGAAGACAAGAGGACCTGTCTGAGAAGGAGGCTGAGAAGGAAGGGGACTCTGCCTCTTCCCTCTTTCCTGGAGGCAGACCAAGTCGGTGGGAGCAAGCTCAGCAGCGGCTGGGTCTTCCTGGACCACCTAAACCATACGTGGGGGCAGGTTTGTTGACTGTCTTGTGTGGGCCCAAGTGGAGAAGCACCACTCAGCTGCCCGAGGAACAGACAGCCCCTGAGCCAACAGGAGACAGGGGACACCAGTGGAGGTCAGCTGGTAAGATTTCAGTTACTTGAGGGCTATGCAGAATGGTTTCACTTAAAATTAGTTTTAAATTTAAGAAGCAGCATTTAAAATTGGTCTTGAAGAAAGAGTCATATTTCAAGAGGTCAGATGTTAGCAGGTTTTTCCTTAAAAGCCAGTTAGTACATATCTTAGGCTTTGCAGGCCAAGAGGCAAAATTGAGGATATGTATCGACACTAATACAACAAGAGAGAAAACAAACTTCCACAAATTTTTTTATTGATCAAAACTGAAATATAACAATAATTGAGAACTTGTTTTGTAATGCAACTCTACTGATGAGAAGAATGCCATTTTCTTTATGAGAGAACATTTTGCTACTTGAGTTTCAAAGTCAGTGACTTTATCATCAAAATAGATCACAAACATGGAGCTGTTAGTGCGTCTGTGATGTGATTTTACCCATTTCATCTTTGAAAATGTGTTTTCACACAAAATATTCTTCTTTAGATTTAATTTTTTCAGCCATTAAAAATGTACAAACTGTCCTTGCCTCTCAGGCCTAGGAGAACAGGTGGTGGCTGGGTTTGGCCCAGGCCGCAGTTTGCCAGCCCCTTGATGTCCCTTCAATTCCCTGCCTCCCAATGTGCCCCTCAGCATATGCTTTGGGACAGACAACGGGATTCTCTAAAGAATCACTCCTTCAAAGTGGGTGCCCTGTGAGACTCCTCAGTAGAGGGTGCTGGAGGGACTCTGTAGGAGGGCCAGGCAGTGGTCAGCAATGTGGGGAGAGGACATCAGTGGAGCCCACCTGGCCACAGGCCCAGGAAAGGCCCCTCTGACCTGGAAGACTGGGCCACAGCCCCCTCCACTCAGAAACCAGAGCCCCCACAGCTCTGAGGACTCCTGTCAGCACCCAGACTCCCACGGCATGCCCACATCACCAGCTGCTGACTGCCTGCATCCCAGAGGGTGGCTCTGCTGGCCCGACAGCCCCTGACCAGGCCCACCCTGGCAGGATACAGCCCTCTGCTGTGCACGGGCTGAACCACACCTCCAGGGAGGCCTGCTTCACTTCCAAACCTGTCCTTCCTGGGGACTCCCTCCCAGGCTCGGTGCCGAGCAGAGTGCATGATTCTCGTGGGGAATGTCCCCTCTTTAACCTGCTGGATGCGTTCCACCTGCTCTCGGTGAACAGGAGGCGTCACAGCTGGAGGAGACAGCGTAACTGGAAGCACAGGTTGGGATCGTAGGACGTTCAGTTGTTTTAAGGTGTGTATAATAGGAGTACTTGGTATAGCCATCATACATCTTTTTATCCATTTTAATATTTAATGAAGGGCGAAACCACGACTTTGCTTTCTTTAGAAGGAATTGCAAATAGTATATTATGAATACTGTGTAATTGAAGAGATAAAAATATTAACATATGGTATGATCATATTAGATAAGTGTTTTTACCCATTTTTCCACTTCCCCTAACTAATTAAACGATTAGAATATGTATAAAACAAGTCAAATCTAGTCATAAGTTAGAAAATGAAAATTACTAATACTTCTCTTCCATCTTTCTTCTTCAGCAAATACCATGGAGAGATCGAAATAACGTTTTAAATGTGATAATTAGGGTAATGTTAGCTGCTATAGCAAGCCCCCGAATCTCAGATACTTAATGCAGGAAGAACGCCTTCTCCCCCGTGTAATAGTTCAGTGTGGGTGTTCAGGGAGTGAGCAGCTTCCCCGTGTGGTGATCCAGGGACCTTCCCTCTGTCCCTCTTGTGCCTGTGCCGTCAGAGACCCTTTAGCCAGCCAGCACCAGGAAGAGCCGGTGGAGAAAACACCACTTCTCAGCTGTCTTGGCGTAGAGAACACACATCTTTGTCGCTGGGGAGCTGCCTCCTGAGGGCAGCGCTACACTGAGACACGGGAGGCACACATGGGTGGGCCTCGGGCTGTCCCAGCCACACAACTAGTAAAGCAAACCCTCTGCATGCAGCGTAATCTTTCTACTGAAATTCAAGTTATGATGTTGCCTCATCTTAGATACCAACAAAAATGAAACAAATACTTTGTCTAGTCGTAATGCGAATTCCAGTCAATGCGCGTGCCTTACAAACAGACAACTTCATGTTAGTCAGTTTTCTTGCTGTGTTCTGGTTTGCCTTGCAGACTCACACCTGCTCAGTCCACCTCTCCTTTTTAGCATCAAAATGGAAAGGAAGCTGGTTTCCATCTGAGTATGTGCTCACCACTCCTGGTTTTCAAAATCTATCAATTGTATCAGTACTCTTGGAAATTTGGAAAATTGGAAATGCCCCTTACCATATATATTTTTTCTTGATCACTGTGGAATGCCAAAAAAAATTATATATCCATAATTACCTCAAAAATTAGTATGTTACCTCAAGTTATAACTAAAAGCTACCTGCGTAAAATGTACTTTAAAGGCCCAAATGTATAAGTATGTTCATTTGTAATTTTTCTAGTTTAATTTTTTCTAATACCCTCTAAATCCAAACTGTATAATCAAAGCATTAATAATAGGAAAATTTTAAAGGCTACTAGTAAGTTGACAATTTTGAATGGATGTCTTTTTTTTATTGAGGAAGCATTGGTTTATAACATAAATTTTAGGTGTGCGTCATTATATTGCGATTTCTGTGTCGACTACATCATGTTCACCACCCAAAGGCTAATTACTGTCCGTCACCACACACTTGTGCCTTATTGCCCCTTTCGCCTTCTTCCCTCCCCCCTTCCCCTCTGGTAACCACCAGTCTCTGCTGTATCTATGTGTTTGTTTGTTGTTGCTTTTATCTTCAACTTCTGGGTGAAATCATACAGTATTTGACTTTATCTGACTTATTTTGCTTAGCATAATACCCTTAAGGTCCATCTGTGTTGTCTCAAATGGCACGATTTCATCTTTTTTATGGCTTAGTAATATTCCATTCTAGATATAGATATAGATAGATATATATATACACCACATCTTCTTTATCTATTCATCCATCGATGGGCACTTAGGTTGTTTCCAAATCTTGGCTATTGTGAATAATGCTATGATGAACATAGGGATGCAAATATCTTTTTGATTTAGTGTTTTCGTGTTCTTTGGAAAAATGCCCAGAAGTGGAATAGCTGGATCCTATGTATTTCTATTCTTAATTTTTTGAGAAATCTCTATACTGTTTTCCATAGTGGCTGCACTAGTTTACATTCCCACCAGCAGTGTACAAGGGTTCCCTTTTCTTCACATCCTCTCCAACATTTGTTATTTCTTGTCTTTTTAATAACAGCCATTCTGGGCTGGCCCCGTGGCTGAGTGATTCAAGTTCTGCGCATTCTGCCTTGGTGGCCTGGGTTCATGGGTTCAGATCCTGGGCACGGACCTACTCCACTCACAGCCATGCTGTGGTCTGTCCCACATACAAAGTGGAGGAAGATGGGCACAGATGTTAGCTCAGGGAGAATCTTCCTCAGCCAAAAAAAGAGAGAGAGAAAAGAAAAACTAGAGGAAAAAAAAATAGCCATTCTGATGGGTGTGAGGTGATATCTGATTGTAGTTTTGACTTGAATTTCCCTAATAATTAGTGATGTTGAACATCTTTTCATGTGCCTTTTGGCCATCTGTATATCTTCTTTGGAAATATGTCTATTCAGATCATTTGCCTATTTTTTAATTGGGTTATTTGTTTTTGTTGTTGAGTTGTATGAGTTCTTTATGTATTTTGGATATTAACCCCTTATCAGATATATGATTTGCAAATATCTTCTCCAAATTGTTAGGTTGTCTTTTTGTTTTGTTGGTGGTTTCCTTTGCTGTGCAGAAGCTTCTTAGTGTGATGTAGTCCCATTTGTTAATTTTTTCTTTTGTTTCCCTTGCCTTGTCAGACATGGTATTCAAAAAGATGCTGCTAAGACCAATGTCAAACAGCATACTGCCTATGTTTTCTTCTAGGAGTTTTATGGTTTCAGGTTTTACATTCAAGTTTTAATCAATTTTGAGTTAATTTTTGTGTATGGTGTAAGATAATGATCTACTTTCATTTTTTTGCATGTGGCTGTCCAGTTTTCCCAACACCATTTATTGAAGAGACTTTCCTTTCTCCATTGTATGTTCTTGGGTCCCTTGTTGAAAATTAGCTGTCCACAGATGTGTGGGTTTATTTCTGGGCTCTCAATTCTGTTCCATTGATCTGTGTGTCTTTTTTTGTGCCAGTACCATGCTGTTTTGATTACTATAGATTTATATTATATTTTGAAATCAGGGATTGTGATAGCTACAGCTTTGTTCTTTTTTCCAGGATTGCTTTGGCTATTTGGGGTCTTTTGTTGTTCCATATAAATTTTAGGGTTCTTTGTTCTATTTCTGTGAAAAATGTCATTGCAGCTTTGATAGGGATTGCATCGAATCTATAGATTGCTTTAGGAAGTATGAACATTTTAACTATGTTAATTCTTCCAATCCATAAGCATGGAATATTTTTCCATTTCTTTGTGTTGTCTTCAATCTCTTTCAACAGTGTTTTATAGTTTTCAGTGTACAGATCTTTCACCTCTTGGGTTAAATTTACTCCTGAGTATTTGATTCTTTTTGTTGCGATTATAAGTGGGATTGTATTCTTAATTTCTCTTTCTGTTATTTCGTTGTTAGTGTATAGAAATGCAGCTGATTTTTGTATGTTGATTTTGTACCCTGCAACTTTGCTGTATTCATTTATTATTTCTAACAGTGTTTTGGTGGGTTCTTTAGGGTTTTCTATATATAAAATCTTTTCATCTGCAAATAGTGGTAGTTTTACTTCTTCCTTTCCAATTTGGATCCCTTTTATTTATTTTTCTTGCCTAATTGCTCTGGCTAGGACTTCAGTACTAAGTTGAATAAGAGTGGTGTGAGCGGGCACCATTGTCTTGTTCCTGTTCTCAAAGGAATGGCTTTCAGTTTTTCACCAGTTGAGTATGATATTAGCTGTGGGTTTGTCATATGTGGCCTTTATTATGTTGAGGTACGTTCCTTCTATACCATTTTATTCAGAGTTTTTATCATAAATGGATGCTGTATCTTGTCGAATGTTTTCTCTGAATCTGTTGAGATGATCGTGTGATTTTTATTCCTCATTTTGTTAATGTGGTGTATCAGGTTGAATGATCTGCAGATATTGAACCATCCCTGCATCCCTGGAATAAATCCCACTTGATCATGCTGTATGATCTTTTTAATGTATTGTTGTATTTGATTTGCTAGTATTTTGTTGAGGATTTTTGCATCGATGTTCATCAGTGATATTGGCCTGTGATTTTCTTTTTTTTGGATTGTCCTGTCTGGTTTTGGTATCAGGGTAATGTTGGCTTCGTAAAATGAGTTAGGAAGCTTCCCCCCCTCTTCAATTTTTTGGAAGAGTTTGAGAAGGATGGGTATTATTTTGCCCATCCCTGATTCCTAGTGAATTTGATCAACTTTTCATGTATTTATCAGCCATGGAGGTTTCCTCTTCTATGAATTAAGTAATTGAACACCTTGCCCAGTTTTCTATTGTGCTATTTGTATTTTTATTGATTTTTAAAAGATCTTTATGGGGCCAGCCTGGTGGCATAGTGGTTAAGTTCGCACACTACACTTCGGCAGCCTGGGGTTTGCAGGTTCAGATCCCAGGTGTGGACATACATACCACTATTCAAGCTGTGCTGTGGTGACACCCCACATACAAAATAGAGGAAGATGGGCACAGATGTTAGCTCAGGGCCAATCTTCCTCATCAAAAAAAAAAAAAAAAACAAGATCTTTATATATTCTGGATCCTAAATCTCTGTCATTTATATGTATGACAAATATCTTCCAGTCTGTGGCTTATATGTTTTTATTTTTTAAATGTATGTTGATACAACTTTTTTAACTTTAATGTAGTAGAATGTATGTATAGTTTTCCTTTATTGTTATGCTTTGTATGTGGCATTTCTCCATACCCCAAATCATAAAGATATTCTCTATTATTTTTATTTTAAAAGTACTAAATTTTGCTTTTAATATTTAGGACTTTGGTTACATTGAATTTTATGATGTGATATTGTAATCTAATTTTATTCTGTTTTCCTTTGAATGACCAGTTGTCCGAGGATAATTTATTAATCTACCATGACATCTCTGTCATATATTTTTAAATATATGAGTGTATATATATATATATATATATGAATATTCTTTTCTTGCTTTTGTCATGAAGGTGGCATTTTTAAAGTGCTGTAGATTATTCAATAAATTGTTTGTATATTTAAAAAATATTAGGGTCTTATTTCACATCCTATACCAATATAAGTTTGAGGTGGATCAACTATTTAATGTAAAATGAAAGCTCTGAAAGGAAATATAGAATAATAGCTGTATTTTTTTTAAACTAAGGCCTTTAGTGATGATAATAGGTAGAAAGGTGATAATGGTAGAAAGTCCAGAGAGATGTTGTTATATAAATACAAATAAATGCTGAAAACTATAAATAAAATTTTAAAACAAGCAAGCTGAGATACAGACTGTGACTTGATTAAAACTACAGACAAAAGGAGGTTGGCTCCAGAGAAACAGGCAAAGAACCTGAACAGAAATTATGCAAAACAGGGGTAGGAAACAAGCAAAAGAAAAATTTGCTAGTATTCAGATAAATTCAAATAAAAGTTTGTCACCCTGTCTTTCTGAGTTTGCCTCTACCAGCTTCCCCAGTAACAGTGGAAATTGTTTATGATAATACTCAGTGGTTCTAAACTTGGATGGTATTTTTTGAAGGCCATTTGATAATGTAATAAAAACCTTAAAAAATTTGAATTTTTGTGATTCATCAATTCCAACTCTTAAGATTCTATCCCAAGATGATTACCATCCAACAGTGGTATCTATAAAAGCTAAAAATGGAAATAACCCACATGTTTAGCAATAGGAGTCAATTGAAGCACACAGTAAAATGCAGACAGTAGAACTGGTGGATATTAATATGGAGATGCCTTTTTTCTTCATATATCTGTACTTTTTCTCTTATTTTTACAGTCCACTTATGCCATAATTTCTGATCATTTGAAAATATAGAAATTTTTTTGTCATACTTGGGCCTTCTGCACTATGAATTTGAGAAGTGATTCTCCCATAATTTCTGGTTCTTTTAAGGTTTGATTTTTTGCATTTTAAATTGTTGGTGAATTTGAAGTTTATCCTTATGTAACATGAAGCTGCGCATGAATCTTTATAGTTTTTTTTCCCCCCAAAAGACCACTATTTATTGTGTGATACAGCTTTTTCACGTTGATTTAAGGTGCTATCTTTGTTATACATTAAATTATTTGGGTCTATATATTGATATAAGTTGACTCAATGTATTTGGCTCAATTTCTGAATTTTCTCTTTTGTAAAATTGATTTTTCCATCTATATTTGCATCTACTATAAATTACTGAGGTTTTGCAATATGTTACAGCTTCTGGCAGAGCTTGTCCACCCTCATTCTTCTTTGCATATTTTTTTCCTACCTTTTCTTATTTATTTTCCCATATAAACTTGAGAATTACTTTGTTCAATTAAAGGATAGTTGTAAGACTTAAAAGAGAAGATGAATTTGAATTAATTAAGACAAAAATTAGAAAAACCATCATAAGAAAATTCAAAAGACAGACGGCAAACAGGGAATCAATATTTGCAACTAACATTCTAGAAAAAAGGTTAATTCCCTTAATATGTAAGTCAATAAGAAACAGAAATCCCCCCACAAATGGACAAGAAATATGAAGACTATTTGAGAGAAATGGAAAGACATTTAACATTACTCATCATAAAAGAACAAGTTAATAGTACACTGAGAGGTTCATGACAAAGAATCTGGTACTGGAATGGCCATTTGCTGTAAACAATTAGAAACTGGGGGAAATATACAGAGCACTTCTTTCCACATGTTGGACAACAGGCGAGTGGGTCTGAGATCTCAGAGAGGAGGGGACGTGAGCCAAACTCTGTGATTGCCACTTTTCCTGCCCAAGGCACTTTCCGTGCTGCAGCACGGTGGGATCACTGGAGCATGCCTTCTTGCTGAATGGAAGAGACAGATTGAGTGGAGAGGCTGTGGCATCCGGAATTTGCAGAGCAGATTACCAGAGCAGAGGGAGTGAAAGAGAGAAAGAGCTCAAGAAATCCGTAAGGGAACCCCCTAAGTCCTTGGCTGAATACTAAGCATTGTGTGTGGGGGGGTGGAACTTTCCAGACAGAGCTAAGAACAACTACCAGGAAGCCATTAGGTGAGCAATTCCCAGAGCTGACATAGGGTTGGGAGATGGCAGTTCCAACCCGCCAAAGCAGAGAGAGTTCAGTCAACCTGAGGACTTTCGGGAGAGACCCCAAAGAGTCACTCCTTAACTGCAGGGCTGACATTGTCCTAAAGACTACTTTACACACACCCAAGCAAACATGAAAGCAAATCTTGAAAAGATGCAGCTGATCTGCAAGTGACTCACTGCCTCTAACACAGCATCAACACTGTTTAAAGAAGACAGAGTCTAGACACTCAGTGTGGCAGTATTCACTCAACTAGCAACCATCAAATTCTACCAGAAGTGGGTAGAAAAAGGAAAATATAACCCATAACTAGGAGGAAAACAGTCAAAAACAGACCCAGAAAGGACAGAGATAATGTGATTACAGACAAGGATATGAAAGCAGCTTTTTAAAGGATTTTTAGAGCTTTTTCAAGGATTTAAAGAACAGCATAAACATAATATTAGAAATGAAAGGAATGAAAAATAACCAAATGGAACTTCCAGAGCTGAAAACACAGTCTTTAAAATAAGGAATACATTTGACGGTCTGAACAGCAGATTTTACATTGAAGCCTCTTATTTCTTTGGTTCTTCTGATTCCTTGTCTTGTGATAAGGGAATGATCCATCCCCACATACTCCAGAGCTGGAAGGGGTTATGTGAGCATTATTATGACATATAGTGACTTGTATGAGTTTACGAATACCCAAGTGATACTGAAAATGTAAAATGCTATACAAATGCAAACATTTGATACTTGGAGTAATCACTAAATTCCTGAATCTCCTAAAATTTTTACTAATAAGGGAAATCCATACAGATAGTTCAAACATTTTTGAAAACATAGCCAAATATATTAAATTTTATACTATCTATTATAGAAAATTGTAAAATACATCTCTTGTTAATTCTTAAAATTTTAATGCTTTTTAAATTAGTATTGAGATGAGTTAAGAATTACAGGGAGAGGGGCCGCCCGGTGGCGCAGCAGTTTAGTCCACGCTTGGCAGCCTGGGGTTCGCGAGTTCGGATCCCGGGCGCCCGCCGACGCACCGCTTGTCAGCCACGCTGTGGCGGCGTCCCATATAAAGTAGAGGAAGATGGGCACGATGTTAGCCCAGGACCAGTCTTCCTCAGCAAAAAGGGGAGGATTGGCGACAGATGTTAGCTCAGGGCTGGTCTTCCCCACAAAAAAAAAAAAAAAAAGAATTACAGGGAGAAAGTACTTAATTGGGAGTGTGAAAAAAAATTCACCTGAGTAAATTTGAGATCTTACTGGCTTTATTCAGTGAATTGGGCAGCATCCCACCTACCCAACAGAAAGGAGCTCCAGGAGACTTTTATAGGTGGAGGAGGCGGGGCAGAGAGGTTATGTGGCAGAGCAGATTGGGGCATGGCCGTTTACCTCACTAGAGCTGACCAGGTCATTCTAGGTGGATGAGTTAAAGGTCACGTTCTTGGGAGAGGCTGACACTGCAGTTAGGTTAGATATTAAATCTTGTTTGCTGACGTGGAGCTTAGCATTAATGACTCCATTTTGGGTCTTTTTTTTTTTTTTTTTTTTTTTTTTTGTGGGGAAGACCAGCCCTGAGCTAACATCCGTTGCTAATCCTCCTCTTTTTGCTGAGGAAGACTGGCCCTGGGCTAACATCGTGCCCATCTTCCTCCACTTTATATGGGACGCCGCCACGGCGTGGCTGACAGGCAGTGCGTCCACGGGCTCCCGGGATCCGAACCAGCGATCCCCGGGCTGCCAAGCGCGGACTAAACCGCTGCGCCACCGGGCGGCCCCTGAAGTCTTTTTTTTAACAGGAGATTGGACCAGGTTTTATTTAAGATCATTTAGAATCACATGGTTTTATAATTTCTGGGATTTTAAGAGTTTAGGGCTTCCCAGTGTCAGAGTGGATTTAATTTATTAGGAAAATAGGGATGAAACAATAATTGAGGATTTCCAGTTTATTTCCTTTGTTTGATAGGATTCAATTTGTTAAGGCTTAATTTTGTATGAGACATAAAATTACAGTAAATTTGTAACTTTTTAGTTGATTTTTCATCAAATCTTTTTTTTAATCTTTCAGTGAATAACCCTATACCTTCCAACTTGAAATCAGAAGCAAAAAAGGCTGCTAAAATTCTAAGAGAATTCACAGAAATAACTTCCAGAAATGGACCAGATAAGATCATTCCTGGTAGGTAAACACAGTACACACCGTTCCTTTCTAAACTTGTTCTCTACGTCACTTTTTGCCTTTCTTGACTTCGGGCCGTGGGAGCAGCAGGTCCTTAGACCACCTTTTCCTCCTGGTGGTCCCCCAGCTGGTCTCCTGGGAGCCTTCTGCCTCCCTTTCCCACCTCCACCTCCCTTTGTGAAGCCTCCCTCTCCCGCCTCTCCTTCGAGGGGCCCATGACCCTAAACTCCACGTGTCCTTCTCCACTGTGGCTTTCCTCAAACTCACCTGTCCTTATCCTCAATTTCTGAGAACTTTGCAAGCTTATCTTGCAAATTCACTAGCTAATCTCATAACTAAATTTTAATTTTGTGTTTTCCCTTTCTTGATAAAATGTTTACATATTATAGTGGCTTAAGAAGACATTGATCGATAATTCCCAACACAGCTGCACATCAAGATTCCCTGGGTGGTTAAAACACAGTCCCTAAACTACCCTAAACCTGCTGAATCAGACTCTGGGAGCAGTGTGGCCAGGAATGCAGATTTTTAACACGTTTCTTGTGTGATTGTTAGCAGTCAGGCTGACGGCATGGGACCTGGTCTAGGGCCTCTGGAGCCCTGACCTGTCCATCACCACTCCCGGTGATTTCTGAAGGATGTTTCCTAGAGTGCTCATCTCATGCAAGGAAGAGTCGCATGCAGCCCAGCATGGGCAGTGCTGCAGACTAACTTCCCTCTTAGTTACTCACAGTGCCTGACTGATCCTGGATCAAAGAAACCAGTTTAGTCTTTCAAACCAGATTTTCTGAAGTTATTTAACAGACCTTTAAATATTTTAAAAAGTTTTAATTTGTTATAATATTAATAATATTAATTATTGTTATGTCAGCCCCGCCACCCCCCCCATCTTAAGAAAACAGTGTTTCATGGAGCCTTCTAGTCAAAGTGTAGACTGGACCAGCAGCTGTGGTCACCTGGGAGCTTGTTGAAAATGCAGGACCGCAGGCTCCACTTAGACCTAATCAGTCAGAATCTGCATTCTGCATTTTTCATGAGAGCTCATGAGTTGTATGCACATACAAGTTTGAGAAGCACCGCTTTAGGACTTGAAGATTCAACCAGAAAAACTGAATTTTCGGTTATATTGTTCTGAAGCAGGAGCTGGAAGACATTTCTTGATCTATGTCACCATCTGCATACATGTCAGCTTCCCAACTTATGGATAAAACTGTATATCCTAACATAAACACATTTGAGTGTGGATTATTTCTCATGGATTTTGTACAGCCAAATCCCGTCTTGCCTTTCCCCTGCCTCCGAGGGCCACCCGACTCCCTTTCAGTGTTGTAGCTCGGAAATGAAAGTCAGTTCACACCGTAGCCTGAGGAAAAGCTTACTCCGATGGTGTGCCAGTGTCTGTTGTGAGGAGAGGGCCCCACAGCTGCCGGAGGACCGAGCCTCATCCCTCCTAGAGCCTTCCTCAGGATGAGGAGGAAGAGGGCGTTATGTTTACCTTAAAATGAGGATGATCTATTATGTAATAGAAGATAAAATCTACAAAACATTTTAAACAAAATCCTAGACTTTTAGACCTTCTTCGTGGTGTGAGTTCGCCCTCTTCTGATTGAAGGGCTCCGAGACATAAGTAGAGCAAAATTTAGAGAGTAAATCTGCCATCAGTACATTCTAAAAGCTAATTGGCAAATTACTTACAGACTATTGGTATTTTAGTGTCCCTAAATTTGGGTAGACAATCTATAAAATTATACTTGACATTTAAAATATGTTCATTTTAAAACATACGCTTTTGTTATCTCTGATGTTTCTAAGCAGAGGCAGTACTAACTATGAAAGCGCTCAGTGATGATGGAATCTGAGGTGTTGAGGAAGATATTCTGCCAACATGTGGTTGTAAAAACAAACCTATGTGATATGTAATACAGCTTTCAACCTTGTTACGGCATAGTTATGACCTGCGGAAACACAAAGATGAGGTGCACTGAGTACACGCCCACCTGGGAAGCCAGACTCACCCTCTGTGCTTCGCTTGGCTGCGAACAGCTCCACAGACGATACGCATGCGAACATCTTCGTGCTCTTGGATGAGCTATCCCTGAGAGTCTGTTATTAATTTAAATTTGGAAATGGTGTACATAATTATGTTAGAAATCCAGTGTTTTCCTAGGGCCACGTAAAAAGCCTTTTGTGTATTTGAGTATAGTGTCTGGTTTGACTTCCTTGACAGAATATTTGGCTAAAGTGATGATAAATTAAACTGCCTTAAAAGTGATATTGGAGTCCAAGAACAATGTCCAGTGTTTAGGCTTCCCCTGTTGTTTGAAGGAAGTTCCATCGTGTAAATAAATCCACAAAATAGTGGGGCACTGTGTGTAGCGGGTACATATGTTAATAGCCCTTGTTTTATGTAATGAACTTCCCTGAAATGTGAATAAACCAATATTTTGTAAATTGAATTAGGTTTTCAGTGCACTAGCAGTTATGTGTTACACAAATTCTATAACAGATCATTTTATAAAGTTAAAAAACTTTTTAAGTGGCAAAATCACTTAGTTTTTCTGTTTTGGAATACAGATTTTCATGTTAATAAAAGGTGAACTTTACCATATGGCTTTAAGATCAAAACTCTGCCACAGGCTGCATATTGGTCATTTTTTAAGTTTCCCCTTAATACTGTATAGATCTTAATTTCTTTGAAAGCAGTGACTTGTTTTTTAAATTATGAATTATGTTCTAGATTAATTGAAGTCTCCAAGTTATTTGTCCTGCTACTAGATATCAATAAAATCCCATCCAAATATCTCATTTATTATGGCAGTTGCAGGAGTTTTGAGCACTCATGATGTTGCATTTAGCCCTGCAAGAATAACAACATGAAAGAAGAGGGAGGAATACGCGGTTTCAGGCCCATCTGCTATGTGACTGGGTTTTATTCATGGCTTGTATGTGCCGTTAAGACTTCTCCTGAGAGCCCTGGACGCGGGTCATGCAAACGCTCGTGTGCACTGACTGTTGGACGTGCTCTCATCTGTGCAGGCGTGTGTGTTACAAATGCTGCCTGCCTGTTGTCTTTGTCTTTGCAGCCCATGTAATTGCTAAAGCCAAGGGCCTTGCGATTTTGTCTGTGATCAAAGCTGGATTTCTGGTAACTGCACGAGGAGGCAGTGGCATCGTGTTGGCACGTCTTCCAGATGGAAGTAAGTTGATATTTCTTCACTTGGAGGAGTAGAGAATCTTAATTCTTTTTTTGGTCTGTTTCCATTTTGAACTGTTTCATAGGAAGCATGACAGGTCCCCCTATGGCACTTAAAATTGTCATCCTCTGGGCTGCTCCCTTGAACGTGCATCATGGGTGTCGAATAACTGAGGGCCATGAGCCTTCCCATTTCTCTCCTCTTAAAATAAGTCGTGTGTCGCGTAACAACAGAGACACGTCCTGAGAAATGCATTATTAGGTGGTTTCGTCATCCTGCAAACGTCACAGAGTGCACTTACACAAACCTAGGTGGTGTGGCCTACTACATGCCTAGGCTCTATGGGACTAATGTTACAGGGCCACTGTCGTGTGTGTGGTCCACTGTCGACTGACGCGTCGTGATGTGGCTCATGACCGTATCAGACAAGACTCAACGGGCGGACCTGGCTTTGTCGTGTATACGTGTTGTAACTCTTCCATGGAGCAAATATTAAACACGATAATATTTGCATTTTGTTGTAAATGTGAATTTTTATTCCTGAACTTCATGGTACAACTGCTTTCTTTTGTTTTATGGAAGTTGATAAGAAAACAAGGGCCATCTGTAAGGAGATAATAAAAACTGAAACATTTTAAACAATATCCCCAACGCAGAATCATATCAAGATAAATATAATTTGGTTTTACTTTCTGGGGTGAAATCTAATACTTGACTTCTCAGGGATGAAATTGAAATATGTTTGCCTTGAATCCCAGGAACCAACATTTATAGAAATATTTAAAATGTACATAGGTGTGTCATGATCAGCTAAAATGCTTTGTATACCACTTTAACATTTGCTGTTCAGTCATATGACTGAACCCATTTTTCTGTTAATAGCCTTTTTTTAGTGTAGATAATTTAATTTTATTTTGGGAGAGGGCCTGGAACATTCACTGACAATAGATACACCTGGGTGTTTTTGGGGCACACAGCCCTTGAACGTCAGTTGGTCAGACCCACTGTTTCCTACGAGGTGTCCCCTCAGTAAAAGAGAGTCTCTCCCTCAAGTTGTGACTCAGCTTTCATGGCTCAGTGCTTGGCTATGAAACAGAAGTGACAAAATTCTCTTTCTCTCAAGCACTGTGCAAATTTTCACGGGCAGACTTCTAAGCAGTACAGCCAGACGAGGTGGAGGCGCGTTCAGAGGGGTCCATGGTCAGATGGGTTCAAGGTCTATAAGATGCCCTCGGCACTGCAGGTCAACAGCTGTTGGTGGGGTGACCACCTGAAGAGGTGGAGGAGCTGTCAGCCGCTGGGGTTTCCCTCAGAACCTCAGGTGAACCTTCCTGCTGGGTTAAATGCCTGCACCTCTCTCTCCCGTCTTCCTGAGCAGCTGCTTGCTCGCAGAGGCTGATTTAAAGCTCCCCAGATGAAGCACAGCAAGTGCCCGGACCCTGGCCAGATGGGCAGTCTTTAAACAGGGACAGTTCCTAACATAGGAAATGGAAAATGACTTTGGGATTATAAAACACTAATTTCTGTCGTCAAAACTCCTTTAAGCCCGGATAGATTAGTTCTAGATTATTCAAGCAATATCCTATTATCTAGAATACATGTTAGCAAGGAAAATTAGGCTTAGGGAGTTAATAAGTATTTTCAGAAAGTATTTTATCTAAACTATCTCACCCTCTCCCCACCAAAGTAATTTTTTTCCTAGGCTTAACTATTTCTATATCAGGAAGAATAAGCATACAATAATCCTGAAATGTACCATATAGTGGCAAATGGAATTTTTGTACTTAGTTTCCAAGTGTAAGGAAATTTATCTTGTTAGAATTTTAATAATCTTGAATTTATAGCCTATTTCTTGTACTTCTACTGGGCACAAAGGGTGTCAAAGCAGTTTTTGCCCTCAGAAATTTATATATTTATAAGAGAAACAGTTTAGCATTGTATAACTCTTAGAATGATTACAATAAACTCTTATGAATTCTTTTGCTCTCTTATAGATAAGATAAAATTCTAACTAAAGGCTGGAATTACAGCTCAATTTTGTGAAACTTTATAAAAATATTGATAGTTGAAATTATCAAATGCTATGTATGTTTAGTTAGTGAAAATTCAATAGTTTGGTATTATGCATGTTTATAAAGAAAGATTAAAAACATGGATTTGAGAGTCTATGAGACCCACAATGAAGATCTAATACTTTTCAAATATTTTTAACTTAAAAAATTATATATACTTGTTAAAAAAATTTAAAAACATAGAGGGGGCCCGCCTGGTGGTGTAGTGGTTAAGTTTGCACACTCCACTCCTGGCAGCCGAGGGTTTGCAGGTTCAGATCCCGGGCGCGGACCGAAGCCCCATACAAAGTAGAGGAAGATGGGCACGGATGTTAGCCCAGGGCCAGTCTTCCTCAGCATAAAGAGGAGGATTGGGAACGGATGTTAGCTCAGGGCTAATCTTTCTCACCAAAAAAAAAAAAAAAAAAAAGACGTAGGGGAAAATGCCGAAGTCTCGTTATGTAAAAGAGAAACATTATTCATTCACATTTTAGCATTTTTCCTTCCCATATTCATGTGCCAGGTGGTTTTAATATTATCGTCATGTTTGTTTGGCTGCTTGTTTTTATTAGAATGGTCTGCACCTTCTGCCATCGGGATAGCCGGGCTCGGTGGAGGATTTGAAATAGGAATTGAGGTAAGTGGGTGACATGTATACACACAATTGCCACATTCTCTAAAACAACCGAAGCTTAATACGTTCAAGTTGAGAGATTTCCTGCTGTTCTTATTCTACCACCTATGGCAACTGTTCTCTTGTATTTTCTCAGTGAAGCTCTACCCAAAACTATCTACTTTTACCATTTTTCTTTCATTGAGAGTACAAGTTTTCATTCACCGCTCATCTAGTCCATCTTTAGCACATCTCAGATCTGACAAACTATAATTGGCAGTTTATGGATTGCTAATTGCAAAGCTGTTTATCTCCTCGACGGGCAACTGAACAAGCCAGAGCTGCTTAGACAGTGTGTCATCCTTTGTGGCAAAATCCAGTTTTGTTACATCTGATATTCAAATTACCGCATTTCACATGTTTTGTTTTATATCTTTTCTCCTAAAGATTATGGCTTCTATCAAGTGGACTAGAAATTGCACTAGGATATACTTGTTTACAAAAGTCTGTTACATAGGACCATCTTCTGCACGATATTAATCTTTCATCTGTTGCTTTGTTGCTAAGTGGTAAATCAAATCTCCTAACTTTCTCAAATCACTTTCTTCTCAAATTTCAGTCAGTTTCTTCCTCAGCTATTCTTTTATGAATTTGCTCTGTTGCCATCGTTTTAAATTCCCTTGGCCTTGTTAGGAGGAAGTATTTCCACTACTCTCCTTTCATCTTTGTTTGAACTTCTTTCCTCGCTGCTGCATAAATCTGTGTTACGAAAAGAGAAACATACTTCAGTTTTGCTTATCATGACTGCCTTTTTGTTGCGTATTCAACCAAATCAGAGCCTTCAAAAATGTCGCCCTCTTGTGGAATGTGTGTTTTCATCAGCCGCAGGAGCTCCCTGCCCACACTTGCAGTTTTTCTCCACACAGATGAGGGTCTGCTACAATGCTGGTTGTCCTGAGTCACAGCCCAGTCTGTCCACTTCTGATTCCATGCACAGCTGAGGGGCAAGCTTTGGGGATCTGTCTCAAATAACATTTATTTCAGAAATGATGAGAGACTAAGTAATAACAACTGCTGTAAGTTTAGTATATTAAAGATTAAAAATGAGAGTCTCCATGATGATCCTTTGGAAATTGTGGATTTGGAACCATAGCTCACGTTAGTAGCCTTGAAAAGCAAGTACAAGTAAGAGGTGGTCCAGTGAATGAAATAGAAAGACTTAAAATCAACATCCTGTAGAATGATCACTTGATTATCTTCCGAGGCGACATGGTACAGCTGCCGGGCTGTTGGAGCGAAGACTGAGAAAGCGCCCGAGGTTTGGCTCTGACCCGAGCACCTTCCAGCTGTGTGGTCTTGGCCATCTCCCTTTTCCTCTCTGCACCTTAGTTTCTTCATCCGTAAAAGAGGGATGAAAAGAGCCTTCCCTCTGGGCTTAGTAAATACATGAATTTATACGTAAAAAACTACTTGGAAAAACTTTTGATTGCAATGCTTACCCTCATGAGCAGTAAAGAAATTAACTCTGGAAATTGGTTTAAATAACGTACATGGAAGATAATTATTAATTTTTTAAAATATCTATTTCAAGTGGAGATTAGAAGAATGTCCTAAGTGTTGGAAACACTGGGTTTGTACCTCTTGAGTGTGACCCACAGATCCGTCCCTCAGTGCACCTGTGATGTTACAGTCGTCACTCACTTCTCCATGTTAACAAGAAGTGCTGGGTGTGGCTCTCCAGGAAGCTCTTCAGGTCTTACCACGAGCATGTGTCACCTCCTTTTCATAACCAGCTGCTCTAACCCAGCTCCTGCCTGCTTCCTCAGGATGCATGAGAGAGCTGGAGAATTCTCAGGATGTCTCTGGTGAGACACGGGCAGCTCCCGTGGAGTAGAGCGAGAGAGAGGGAGCGTCCATGTGAGGACTGTGTTGCCAGCAGCAGCTCTGGCTTCCAGTAAAGTCAGCAGGCCTGTGGCTGACGGGGCAGGAGGTCAGACGTCCTTGATTGCGGAGAGAAACGAGTCCGACCACCTGGCTGATTCGGGTTCCTCTTTGCTCCTAACCTCACAGAGCGTTTGGCACATGCATTAGCCCTTACTTCTCCTGTCTGGCCCTTACGTAGAACGTAAGCACCTCAAAGGCAGAGACTTTCTCCTTCACACCTGCATCCTCAGACTGGCAGAGGATCAAGCACCAAGTAGACACCCAAAATGAATCTCAGTGGGGTTTTTCCCCTCATTTCCAATGTAATTCTTAAAAATTATTTTATTGAGGTCATATTGATTTATAACATTGTGTAATTTCAGATGTACATCACTATATTTCAGTTTCTGTATAGACTGCATCGTGTTCACCACCAATAGTCTAGTTTTTATCCGTCACCATGCATGTGTGCTCCTTTACCCCTTTTGCCCTCCCCCCACCCCCCTTCCTCTCTGGTAAACACTAATCTGTTCTCTTTATCCGTGTGTTTGTTTATCTTCCACATATGAGTGAAATCATATAGTGTTTGTCTTTGGCTTATTTCGCTTAATGTAATACCGTCAAGGTCCATCCGTGTTGTTGCAAATGGGACAATTGTGTCTTTTCTTATGGCTGAGTAGAATTCCATTGTATATATATACCACATCGTCTTTATCCATTCATCCGTTGATGGGTACTTGGGTTGCTTCCATGTCTTGGCTACTGTGAATAATGCTGCAGTGAACATAGGGGTGCATAAATCTCTTTGATTTGTTGATTTCATGTGTTTTAGATAAATACCAGTAGTAGAATAGCTGGATCGTTTTGAGCAATCTCCATACTGTTTTCCATAGTGGCTGCACTAGTTTGCACTTCCACCATCAGTGCATGAGGGTTCCCTTTTCTCCACAACCTCTCCAACATTTGTTATTTCTTTTCTTGTTAATTATAGCCATTCTGACAGGTGTGAGATGAAATCTCATTGTGGTTTTGATTTGCATTTCCCTAATGATGAGTGATGTTGAACACCTTTTCATGTGTCTGTTGGCCATCTGTATATCTTCTTTGCAAAAATGTCTGTTCAGATCCTCTGCCCATTTTTTGATCAGGTTGTTTTTTTGTTGTTGAGTTATATGAGTTCTTCATGTATTTTGGAAATTCACCCTTTGTCGGATATGTGATTGCAAATATTTTCTCCCACTTGATGGGTTGTCTTTTCATTTTGTTCATGGTTTCCTTTGCCTTGCAGAAGCTTTTTAGTCTGATGTAGTCCCATTTATTTTTTCCTTTTGTTTCCCTTGCCTGAGTAGACATGGTATTTGAAAAGATACTGCTAAGACCAATGTCTAAAGCATACTGCCTATATTTTCTTCTAGAAGTTTTATGGTTTCAGGTCTTACATTCAAGTCTTTAATCCATTTTTTTGTTGTTTTTTTGGTGAGGAAGATTGGCCCTGAGCTGACATCTGTTGCCAACCTTCTTCTTTTTGCTTAAAGAAGATTGTTCCTGAGTTAACATCTGTGCCAGACTTCCTCTATTTTGTATGTGGGACACTGCCACAGTGTGGCTTGATGAGCGATGTGTAGATCCGTGCCTGGGATATGAACCTGCGAACCCCGGGACGCTGAAGCAGAGCATGTGAACCTAACCACTACACCACTGGGCTGGGCCCCCAAGTCTTTAATCCATTTTTAGTTAATTTTTGTGTATGGTATAAGATAATGGTCTACTTCCATTCTTTTGCACGTGGCTGTCCAGTTTTCCCAGCACCATTTATTGAAGGGACTTTCCTTTCTCCATTGTATGTTCTTGGCTCCTTTGTCAAAGATTAGCTGTCGATAGATGTGGGGTTTTATGTCTGGGCTTTCAATTCTCTTCCATTGGTGTGCATGTCTGTTTTTGTGCCAGTACCATGTTGTTTTGATTACTATAGCTTTGTAGTATATTATGAAATCAGGGATTGTGATACTTCCGGCTTTGTTCTTTTTTCTCAGTATTGCTTTGGCTATTTGACGTCTTTTGTTGTTCCATATCAATTTTAGGATTCTTTGTTCTATTTCCATGAAGAATGTCATTGGGATTCTGAGAGGGATTGCATTGAATCTGTAGATTGCTTTAGGTAATATGAACATTTTAACTGTGTTTATTCTTCCAGTCCTTGAGCATGGAATATCTTTCTATTTCTTTATGTTTTCTTCGATTTCTTTCAATAATGTCTTATACTTTTCAGTGTATAGGTCTTTTACTTCTTCGGTTAAATTTAATCCTAGATATTTTATTCTTTTTGTTGTGATTATAAATGGGATTGTATTCTTGACTTCTCTTTCCGCTAGTTCGTTATTAGTGTATAGAAATGCAACTGATTTGTGTACATTGATTTTGTACCCTGCAACTTCGCTGTAGTTGTTGATTATTTCTAATAGTTTTGTGGTGGATTCTTTAGGGTTTCTGTGTATAGAATCATGTCATCTGCAGTGAAAGTATTGCTTCTTCCTTTCCAACTTGGACCCATTTTATTTCTTTTTCTTGCCTAGTTGCTCTAGCCAACACTTCCAGTACTATGTTGAATAAGAGTGGCGAGAGTGTGGGAACACTTGTCTTGTTCCTGTTCTCAGACGGATGGCTTTCAGTTTTTCCCTGTTAAGTATGATGTTAGCTGTAGGTTTGTCATCTATGTCCTTTATTATGTTGAGGTACTTTCCTTCTATACCCATTTTATTAAGAGTTTTTATCATAAACTGATGCTGGATCTTGTCAAATGCTTTCTCTGCATCTATTGAAATGCTCATGTGATTTTTGTTCCTCATTTTGTTAATATGGTGTAGTACATTGATTGATTTGTGGATTTTAAACCATCCCTGCATCCCTGGAATGAATCCCACTTGATCATGGTGTATGATCCTTTTAATCTATTGTTGTATTCAATTTGCTAATATTTTGTTGAGGATTTTTGTTCATCAGTGATATTGGCCTGTAATTTTCCATTTTTGTGTTTCCTTGTCTGGTTTTGATATCAGGGTAATATTGGCCTCATAGAATGAGTTAGGAAGCATCCCATCTTCTTCAATATTTTGGAATAATTTGAGAAGGATAGGTATTAAAGTTTCTTTGAATGTTTGGTAGAATTCACCCAGGAAGCCACCTGGTCCTGGAATTTTGGTTTTGGGGAGGTTTTTGATTACTGTTTCAATCTCTTTACTTGTGATTGGTCTATTCAGATTCTCTATATCTTCTTGATTCAGTTTTGAGAGACTGTATGATTCTAACAAGTTATCCATTTCTTCTAGGTTGTCCAATTTGTTGTCATATAGCTTCTTATAGTATTCTCATAATTCTTTGTATTTCTGTGGCATCCATTGTAATTTCTCCTCTTTCATTTCCAATTTTATTTATTTGAGTCTTCTTTCTTTTTTCTTAGTGAGTCTGGCTAAGGGTTTGTCAATTTTATTTATCTTTTCGAAGAACCAGCTCTTAGTTTCATTGATCCTTTCTATTGTTTTTTCAGTCTCTATTTCATTTATTTCTGCTCTGATTTTTGCTATTCCCCTCCTTCTACTTACTTTGGGCTTTCTTTGTTCTTTTAGGTGTAATTTAAGATTACTTATTTGAGATTTTTCTTGTTTGTTGATGTAGGCCTGTGTTGCTATAAATTTCCCTCTTAGAACTGCTTTTGCTGCATCCCATAAGAGTTGCTATGATATATTTTCATTTTCATTTGTCTCCAGGTATTTTTTTATTTCTCCTTTTATTTCTTTTATTGATCCAATGGTTGTTCAGTAGCATGTTGTTTAGTCTCCACATATTTATGACTTTCTCCTCTTTTTTTGTAGTTGATTTCTAGTTTCATAGCATTGTGGTCAGGAAAGATGCTTGATATGATTTCAATCTTCTTAAATTTATTGAGTCTTGCCTTGTTTCCCACCATATGGTCTATCTTTGAGAATGTTCCATGTGCACTTGAGAATAATGTGTATTCTGCTGGGTTTGGATGGTATATTCTATGTATATCTATTAAGTACATCTGGTCTAGAGTTTCATTTAAGGTCACTGTTTCCTTGTTAACTTTCTGTCTGGATGATCTATCCATTGACATAAGTGGGGTGTTGAGGTTCCCTACTATTATTGTGTTGCTGTCAATTTTTCCCTTTAGGTCTGTTAATAGTTGCTTTCTATACTTTGGTGCTCCTGTGTTAGGTGCATATATATTCATAAGTGTTATGTCTTCTTGTTGGAAAGTCCTTTTTATCATTATATACTGTCTCTCATTGTCTTTTTTATCTTGAAGTCTACTTTGTCTGATATAAGTATGACTACATCCACTTTCTTTCCATTGCCATTTGCTTGGAATGTCATCTTCCATCCCTTCACTCTGTTTGTCTTTAGAACTGAGATGTGTTTCCTGGAGGCAGCATATTGTTGGGACTTGTTTTTTAATCCATCCAGGCGTTCTGTGTCTTTTGATTGAAGAATTCAGTCCATTTACATTTAGAGTGATTATTGATATATGAGGGCTTAATACTGCCATTTTATCTCTTTTTTTTCCAGTTTTTCTATATTTCCATTGTTTCTTTTCCCTTGTATTTCTGACTGCCATTTCATTTTGGTGGTTTTCTGTGATAGTTTTCTCATTATTTATGATTTGTGACTCTGCTTTGATTTTTTGTTTAATGGTTACCATCAGATTTGTATAAAAGGTCTCATAGATGAGAAAGTCCATTTTCTGATAGCCCCTTATCGCCATTAACCTAAGCAGGTTCCATCCGTTTCCTCTTCCTGTTCTATGTTTTTGATGACACAAATTATTCTGTTTTGTGTTGTGTGTTTGTGACTAAACTGAAGTGTTTATTGTTATGTTTGATGCTTTCTTTAGCTTTATCTTTTATGTTATAATTAAGTATCTGCTAGCCTATTCCAACAGACAGCTGCAATTTTCTGATTTTTGTCTGTCTGTGTATTTCCTTGCTCAAGGTTTTGTGAACCTTTGCTTTTTGTTTCATGTATGAGGGCTCACTTCATCATTTCTCATAAGGCAGGTCTAGTGGCAGTGAACTCTCTCAGCTTTTGTTTATCTGGAAAAGCTTTTATTTCTCCATCATATCTGAAGGATAATTTTGCTGGATAGAGTATTTTTGGCTGATAGTTTTTGTCTTTCCATATTTTGAATATTTCATTCCATTTTTCCTAGCCTATAAGGTTTCTGCTGAGAATCTCCATCATATCTGAAGGATAATTTTGCTGGATAGAGTATTTTTGGCTGATAGTTTTTGTCTTTCCATATTTTGAATATTTCATTCCATTTTTCCTAGCCTATAAGGTTTCTGCTGAGAAATCCACTGAAAGCCTGATAGGGGTTCCTTTGTAGATTATTTCCCTCCCTCTTCCTGCCCTTAATATTTTTTCTTTGTCAATGACTTTTGACAGTTTTAATATCATGCCTTGGAGAAGGTCTTTTTCCATTGATATAAGTAGGAGTTCTATTGGCTTAATGTACTTGTATGTCTAGTTCCTTCCCCAGATTTGGGAAATTCTCAGCAATTATTTCTTTGAACAATCTCTTTACTCCTTTCTCCCTCTTGTCTCCCTCTGGGATACTTATAATCCTTATGTCACTTTTCCTGATTGAGTCAGATATTTCTTGAAGAATTTCTTCATTTTGAAAAAATCTTAGTTCTCTCTCTTCTTCCACTTGAAGCATTTCTAGGTTTCTATCTTTGAGATCACTAATTCTCTGCTCCACTATTCTATTTTTTAGGATTTCTACATTATTTTTTGTCTCATTAATTGTGTTCTTCATATCCAGAATTTCTACTTTTTTTTTTTTTAGGGCTTCAACCTCTTTGGTGAAGTATTCCTTCTGTTTATTAATTTTATTCCTGAGCTCACTGAACTGTCTTTCTGTCTGAGTTCTTTTGTAATTCATTGAGTTTCTCTATGACAGCTGTTTTGAGTTCTCTGTCAGTTAGACTGTAACCTTCTATGACCTCAGGTTTGGTTTCTGGAGGGTTGTCATTTTCCTTCTGTTATGCCATGTTACTGTATTTCTTCATGGTGTTTGATGAACTGACCCTCTGCTGGCACATTTGTGGTAGTAATCACCTTTTCTTATTTGGCTAAGGGTTTGGTTACTTTGGTTCTGATCACCTGGGTCTTGTATTCTTCCCCTGGCTCTCTGCGGGCTCAGACACTCCTGTCCCATGCACCACCTGTGCTGCTGTCCCCAGGTTATCTTGGGGTCCTTGGTTCACGGTGTCACTGTTGCTGGTGGGGGCCTGAGGATTTGGGGACTTGCATGCAGCCCCTACTGCTGGTGAGCTGATGTTAGGGTTGCCACCAGTGGGGGCTGGGTCACCGTTTCTGCTGTGGTTCCTGTTGCTTCTGGTCACAGATTCCCCCTGCCAACATTGGTGGAGGGGCAGGGGCTGTTTTCTCTGTTCCTGCCCCATCTGCTCATAGTTGTGCCAGTTGGCCGCTCTACATTCACACGGGCCAGTCCTCTGTGATGTGGTGGGCTCTTCCAGGTCCAGACTACCACCATTCTGCAAGCATTCACACGCAGGCTGGGCTGTCCTCGCCTCCACTCACAGTTGCACTGGCCGCTGTGTGAGGATCCGCGTCCTGGATCACTGTTGCCAGAGAGGGTGAGGGGGGCACCCCCTTGTTCCACTGCTTCCTGGATGTTGAGTCCACCCACCTTCAATGTGTAACTGTATCTCTCGGGCATCCAGTCGTGCTGTGTGGGGAAGCCTCTGTTGGTTAATGGATGTTCACTAAGTTGTAACTTAGAGGGGAGAGACACAGGGAACAACTCACTCTGCCATGTCGCTGACATCACTCGAATCTCAGTTTCTTTATCTGTGAGATGGGATATTAAAACCCTACTGCCACAGAGGCTTTTGCTTCCAAGCACATAGACAGCACTCACATAATTGATTCATACTACTAAATGTTTGTGGGATAATTTAATTATCTGCCTTTCTATTTTAGAATGAAAAATTAACAATATAAAAACAATTAACATTTTTATAACTTTCCCATATATTCTTTTTTTTTTCTTCCTGAGGAAGACCAGCCCTGAGCTAACATCCATTGCTAATCCTCCTCTTTTTGCTGAGGAAGACTGGCCCTGGGCTAACATCTGTGCCCATCTTCCTCTACTTTATATAGGACACTGCCACAGCATGGCTGACAAGCAGTGCATTGGCAGGGGCCTGGGATCTGAACCCGCGAACCCTGGGCTGCCAAGCGCAAACTAAACTGCTACGCCACTGGGCCGGCCCTCCCATATATTCTTATAGCATCACTTTCACACCCTAACTGTGGAAGGTGGTTCTCACTGCTCTCACTTTGTGGTTAAAATAACTCAGTTACGTGACTTCTCCAGTAGGAGACAGCCAGAGAGTGACAGATGGGTCATTTGGAGGGAGGCTTCTGGTCCCAAAGCCGGTTGATGGGTTGTCTGCAACAATGGGGGCTATTTCCCTTCTAGGATGTCTTATCTACACCTCCTTCCACAGGTGAGGAAAAGAAGGCTCAGAGAAGTGAAGTTATGTGTTCTTGGTTCCAGGGGTGCATGGGTGAAAAGTGAACCCCAAGTCTCCTCACTTCCAAGGCTCTGTCTGGTCCTAACTGAACTTCCATCTATATAACACGCCATGGATTTTAGGCACTGTGTGATTATTTAGGCAGGGCACGTGTGATTATGTCCAGTACACAGAGACATTAAGTGTCTTGTCTAAGATCACACAGCTGGTGTGTGGTTGTCCTTGATCATGTCCACTAGAGGCAGAGCCCAGGGGGCTTTGGGTGCATGTGATTTATTCAGCAAACGTTCTAGGTGGAAAAGCTATAAGGGGCTGAGGGAAGCAGGATAGAGAAGGGGAAGGGGCCGAGCAAGACTGTGGTCCCAGGTAAACTCGCCCTGGTCTGTGACAGAAGAGAAGGCACATCAGACGACAGTGTGGTCTGCCTTGGGGACAATGGTGATGCGCTCACCGTCCATCAGCAGTGAGGTGGTGGCGTGCTGGTGCGGGGCCCACAGGGCCGGGGAACTCACTGTGCCCGTCTCCTGGGTCCGGGTGATCTTTCAGCCCGCCATGCCGTCTCCCGTGGGTGATGACGTCTTGAGTACATGTGAAACGTGAATCCGATCATTAAAAACTCCGGATTCATGCTCTGCTTTGGAGTCTAGACCAGGTTAGGGTTCTGAAAGTATCTGAAGGTAGGAACTGGGTCATTTCTTGGCAGACTCTGGTGGACGTTGTTAGCTCAGATATTAGTTAAATCTAAGTTATAGCCCTGGTCCAGTTGTGAGAACTACTGAGAATTCCCAAGGTTCTGTAACTCACACACACCCGACAAAAACAAAAATGAAACATTTGGAAGTCAGTGTTCTATGGACAGATAAGCTAAGACTTGGTTTAAACATGTTAATTTTTCTTTTCAGGACAATTATAGCAAACCCAAAGCTCTGAAAACCCTGAAAACCTTGTCCTGGGATCGTCCAGTTGTTGGTCGTACACCAAGAGCCAGAGTCCACGCTGGGCCGTCAAGTCTGATCAGTGTTGCTTTCACCCAAGGTTGTAATTTGAGGAAAATGACTCAGCTTTTTCAGGGAGCATTTGGATGAGCTCTTTCACTTTAATGATGAGGAAGGTATCTAGGCTTAAGTTGAGGAGAAATTCTTGTTAGAGATCAGAGTTCAGTTTCTAAGCCCTCTAAGACTGATGTGCAAGGAAGGACCTGTTGGTGTGAGGAATGGAAGGTGTTGTGGGAGGGAGACCCCCCAAATTTGGTTTGAATGTTGAGACTGACGGTGCTACACACTGATAGAGTATGAGAAGGTTATTACCCGATAATGAGGCTTTCTGGGGAGATGGGGAGAGGCTCCCAAGCAGGTGCAGGAATGGCTGGAGGGAATGGGGAAGGAACACTGTCCCAGCTTCTAGGGCGGGTGTGGGGTGGGGCTGGAGTGAGGGTTCCCACCAGACCCAAAGGAAGGAGCCCCAGGCTTTCTTACCAGGTTACCCAGATGTGGGGCTTGAAAGCTGTCAGCAGTCGGACATCAAAAATGGAGTCCTACTCTTCGTCACCACGACAGCACGAGGGACTCAGCTGCTTGGGTTTGAAGTAGGCTGAACACCTGGAGGGAGATGGTGCCACCACCTCGGGAGACAGGGTTTCAGGAGATGCAGTGCAGAGAAGAGAAGGACAGTGGTTCCTGAGGACATTTCTCCCCAGCTTTTCCTGCATGATCAATGTGTTTCTTTAGTTCTTATGTTTAGGAGCTGAATTTAATTGCAAAAATTGTATCTTATTTATAGTTAGTTATGTCTAAAGCAAACTTCTTAAGGTTTTTTCAGATTCTCAAATGTCTGTCTTACACCGTTTATGTGCTCTGTTGTGCCAGTTTTCTTTCAGGAAATCTACTTTGTGTTTTATTCTGCGGAAGTCACTCTAGAGCCGTTGCCGTTTCTACTGCTCTTCAGCCTCTAATTAGTGGTATCAGCAAAGTCAAAGGCAGGTTATCTTACTCTTATTTCAGGAGATCAGACAGAAAATTAAAGGGTTCGTTTTTTTCTTTAATTGACTCCCATAGTTTTGCCTTCCTTCACGGTACTCAGATGTGCTGAGCAGGAGGAGACACGACAAGTAGGGCATCCACAAGGTCGTGGCTGGAGACTCATCCTCTCTGAGCACGTGTATCCCAAGCATTGCGCAAAGCCATTTCATATGTGTTATCTAAAACTGTATGTGAGATATAGGTTACAGAATCATCGGCAAAACTGCTTAACTTTGCATAAGAAATGCTAAATAATTCTATATCATTCAACACCATGATCCTCAGAAATTGTCCATTTATGAAATGGAAATAACAATTGATATGAGTCAAGGTGAAGCATTTTGCGTGGGTCCATTAGCTGGTATATTTAGTTTGTCCTATGGAACTTGAGTGTATTTTCTCCATAAAATGATTAAAATTAAACATTTATTAAGCATCTACTTGGATCAGGAACTTGATTAGGTCCTTTCAAGTGCAATCTCATTTGGTAATAGGATTCTTCTGTGGGGCTGATGAAACCATTGATCTGAAAACACTCAGAAAAATTTAAAGAACTATATAAATTAAGGCATCTTTTAAACATCAGCCAGCTTGGTCTTTGCATATTTCACTGCGTTGTGGTAAACATGCTAAGCTTTACAAGTGATTCCAATGCACATATACATATATGTAAACACACACGTATAAATGTGGTTACTATTATTATACCCATTTTGCAGAGAAGGAAACTAAGGTTTTGAGCTGCTTAATCATTTCCCAAAGTCACACAATATGCAAGAGGCAGAAGTAAAATTCACTCCCACGTAGTTTCAATTTTGAGTCCACTTTCTTAGCACCATGCCATTTGCCTTCCATCTTCCAGGTACACTTGACACACATGCTTGATCTTCACCATAGTTCAGTGAGGTGGGTCCCATTGCGCAAAGTTTAAATATGAAAAGATCAGAGATCCAAAGACAGTCAAAATACC
Organism: Tapirus indicus; assembly: GCA_031878705.1. Classification (NCBI taxonomy): domain Eukaryota; kingdom Metazoa; phylum Chordata; class Mammalia; order Perissodactyla; family Tapiridae; genus Tapirus; species Tapirus indicus. The sequence goes on along the minus strand of CM062923.1, from coordinate 193,194 downwards.
CCCAGTCACACAGCCATTGAGAAGACGGGTTGGGATTGAAACCTGGGTCTGTCACCCCTACGACCGCCCTGCTTGTCTGCCTCTCATTGGGTGGGCTGTGTTATTTTTTTGGTTCTCACTGTGGGCTCTACTGCAGAAGTGGTGAATTTGGAAACAAGTGCTGTCTCCATGTCCACATCCTCAAGTACCCTCTCATTCTACTTTTCCTTAACTTAGTGAATTTCCTCATAGTAGTAGGCATTAACTAATGGTAACTAATTTTCTTCTGATATTTTGAATTTCCGTGACCTTAAATAAAGTGTACGATGTGCAGTTTACTAGTAGCAGGTGCATGGCCTTGCCAGGAACCTCCGTGTGGGAAGGGTCATCAGGACCTGGCCCCTCTGCTCCCTGACCTTCTGACCTCCCTCCTGCTCTGTGTTCTTTGGCTTGGCTTTCTCGATGGGAATTTTGACCATTCCCACCTACCTATGAGCTGTTCTAGTTGTTGCTATGACAGTTTACTTACCCTCGTAAACCTCTGTCACCACCTGCGCTGCAAGGTTGTTGGGAAGACTGGAGGGATAATGCGTGGGAGCCTCAGAAAGTGCTTGGTGCCTGGTGAGTGCTCAGAGGTGTTTGCTGTAATTACCTGTCGAAACATTAGTTGCTCACACTCTCAGCTCAAAATAAAAATATGACTTTTCATATTCTTTCTCTGTCTACATTGAAATTCTTATTACATTATATGTAGTATATTTGAGTTTTAATCAACATATATTTAAGTGATATTTAGACATATTATTTTTAAATAAATGGATTTCTACATTTTAGGTATCGGATTTGGTAATAATTTTGAATTATGACAGAGCGGTAGAAGCTTTTGCGAAAGGTGGTAACCTAACACTTGGAGGGAATTTCACTGTGGCTGTTGGGCCCTTGGGAAGGTGAGATCTGTAAAATACTTTTGAACAGCTGGTGGATAGTAAAGTATTGTTAAATAATAAAGCATGTGTTGTTTTGCATTAAGAGGAAACTTGAATTAAAACAAGTTTATGATTTATATATCTCCCAGAGGGTTTGAGGTTGCTTACAAATAAGAAATTTATAAAACACAGCCAGTGTGAGAAAAGGAAAAAAATTGAAACCGGCAAACACAAAAAGAAACTAAATATTTCAGAAACACAGGCCATTGTGTCTACTGGAATTGAACGTAAAATTTACCCTTGAGCTTTGACAAAACCAAGTTAAGTCAAATTTAAATAACTGATAAAGGGTAGTAAAGGATCCCCAGAGGCTGGCCCGGTTGCATAGTGGTTAAGTTCACACGCTCCATGTTGGCGACTCAGGGTTCACAGTTTCAGATCCCAGGTGCAGACCGACGCACCGCTTATCAAGCCCTGCCGTGGCGGCATCCCATATGAAGTGGAGGAAGATGGACATGGGTGTTAGCCCAGGGCCAGTCCTCCTCAGCAAAAAGAGGAGGATTGGCAACGGATGTCAGCTCAGGGCTGGTCTTCCTCAGCAAAGAAAGGGTCCCCAGCCTTAGTACTCTTGAGGTGTAGTCCCCTGCTTTAGGAAAGGAAGACAACTTTGGAAAATATCAGCTTGGCACATGTGCTCTGCAGTGTAGTCCTCCCTATGATCACGTCCGTCCTTGGGGATTTCGCATAATCTGTCCTTCCCCGTGACCTGTCCTTCCTCTAGGCCGCTTTAAACACATCTAGTTAGGCCATCGGGAAGTAAAGCATAAAAACAACTGAAGTGAGTGGAGGAGATCATTCCTTTGGGTTAGAAGTGCAGTGCTGTTCAGTCTTCAGGTGTACAGCCTCTCAGGTCTGTGATGCAAAACCTTCTCATTTGCAGGAATTTAGAAGGAAACGTCTCCCTAAGAAGCTCTGCCGCTGTCTTTACATACTGCAAATCCAGAGGACTCTTTGCTGGCATATCTTTAGAAGGTAGCTGCCTGATTGAAAGGAAAGAAACTAATCGAAAGTAAGTGCAAGCCAAAGAATTTTAACTGACTGGAAGAAAGTGTGATGAGAAAATAATGCCCCGTAGACTCACATAGCTCCTAAGAGTTTACAGAGTACCTTTGTATGTTCTTTTTAAATACATCAACGTATGTCTCTACGTATGTATTTCTTTTTTTAAAAATCCAATATAAAGTAATATGTACTTATAGAAAATTTAGAAAACACAAAAAATATTAAAAGGAAGAGGAGAACTCTACCCCTTTAAGATGAACACTGCTCACATTTTGCTTTATTGCTGTCGAGCATTGCCCTATATGATTGTAATCATAACAGACTCAGTTGTAAATCCTGTTTTTCCACCTTGTGTTATAATATATAAGAATCATAAATGTAAGTTAATGGCTACATAATACTCTGTTAGTTGGATGTATCATGTTAAGTGTATTTTTCAAACATTTATGGAGGTCTAGACCAGTTACAACTTGTGGGTCAATCAGAATGATGCCTCATTATGAGAGGTTTTGTATTATTACACTCTGCCTTAGTCCTTCATAAAAAAGAGACTTTTTTTTATTGAAGTGTAATAGACATACAATATTATATTAATTTTAGGTGTACAACATAATGATTCACTATTTTTATACATTACAAAATGATCACGTTATGTCTACTTACCGTCTGACACCATACAAAGTTTTTACAATATTATTGACTAAATTCCCTATACTGTACTTTACATCTTCATGACACTTATTTTATAACTGGAAGTTTGTACTTCTCAACCCCCTTCACCTATTTCAACCATCCTGCCAACCCCTCCTCCACTCTGGTAACCACCAGTTTGTTTTTTGTATCTCTGAGTTTGTTTCTGTTTTGTTTTGTTTTTTTTAGATTCCACATATAAGTGAAATCATATAGTATTCATCTTTCTCTGTCTGACTTATTTCACTTAGCATAATACCCTCCAGGTACATCCATGTTGTTGCAAATGGCAAGATTTCATTCTTTTTTCTGGCTGAGTAATATTCCACTGTATATATATACCACATTTTTATCCATTCATTCACTGACGGGCACTTAGGTTGCTTCCATATCTTGGCTACTGTAAATAATGATGCGATGAACATAGAAGTGCATTTATCTTTTCTAATTAGTGTTTCATTTTTTGGATAAATACCCAGAACTGGAATTGCTGGATCATATTATAGTTCTATTTTTAATTTTTTGAGGAACCTCCAGATTGTTTTCCATAGTGGCTGCAGCAATTTACATTCCCGCCAACAGTGCACAAGTGTTCCCTTTTCTCCACATCCTTCCTCTCCAACACTTGTTATTTCTTGTCTTTGATAATAGCCATTCTGACAGGTGTGAGGTGACATCTCATTGTGGTTTTGATTTTCATTTCCCTGATGAATAGGGATGTTGAGCGTCTTTTCATGTTGGCCATCTGTATGTCTTGTTTGGAAAAATATCTACAGCCACGCATCTTTTAACAATGGGGATACATTCTGAGAAATGCGTTGTTAGGCAATTTCATCATTGTGTGAATCTCGTAGAGTGTGCTTATACAAACCTAGGTGGTATAGCCGACTACAGACCTGGGCTACATGGTACTGATCTTATGGAACCGCCCTAATATATGCAGTCCACCATTGACCACAATGTCGTTATGTGGCACATGACCGTATTCAGGTCCTCTGTCCATTCTTTCATTGGATTGTTTGGGGTTTTTTTTGATATTGAGTTGTATGAGTTCTTTATATATTTTGGATATTAATCCCTTATCAGATATGTCATTTGCAAATATCTTCTCTCATTCAGGAGGTTGCCTTTAATAGAGACTAATTTTGAGTTAAAAAAAAAAGAATTTGGAAGTATCCTAACAGGCAAAGAAGAACTTCCACTTTACACTGGCATCTAGCTAATTTTCCCAAAACTGCTCTTCCAGATTTCCACTAAAATATGTCTGATTGCCCAGAAAAAGATAAAAAGCTAAGACTGACAGAAGGACTACTTCCAGAACTTGGCAGAAATTCCACCAATTGTGAGCCTGCCGAGCTGACACTACTGGTGGTGGACACATGCTTGCGGTTTACAGCAGACAGACCCACCACTGGAAGAGAGAGAACTGTGTGCAAAGTTGCTGTGCCAGTTCACTCGAGAGTTCAATAGCACATGCGATACTGTTAAATGTAAACCACAAAACTAGAGAATAGGAGGGATGGGGGAAAAATGAAGGCTTGCAGGACTCTCCACCTTATAAAGTTGAGAGATGTTTTTACTTCTGGTTTTATTAATTTGAGAAATTTAAGTTAAGAATGCCTTTAGAAACTTCTGATTCTAGGCCTTTGGAAGACTTTCCCACTAAAGTTCACCTAAATCCTGGATGAACTAAAGCAAATATACTTCTTAATCAATTGCAGGGCTTTCAAACATGTAAGGCAAATCTTTATGTAATTTTGATACAAATAAACATTTTAAAGAAGTTATAGAGCCATACATGTTGGCATCATTTTTGTAAGAAACTTTAAAAGTGAAAACCTATAAAAGTGTAAGTGCATGTAGGTATATTTGCGTAAGTGTTGATGTATATACAAGTGTTTGCATGCACCTGGGATGTGCTTTTCATGTTATTGGAGGAAGGATATGCATATCAGACTACAGCGTTTGCCTCTAGACGCGAGCTTGGGGGTGAATTTAGGTGTTTAACGTGGGTTATGGCTTGTTGTTAGGGATTGAAAAGTAGTTTGTGTGAGGTGCTCTGCGTGAGCAAACACACACACGTAGCTGTGTGCTCTGACTCTAGACAAGATCTATGTCTATAAAAGAAATGTTCTTAACTCGATATTTCTTACTAGATTTTATTGTCAAGATATCCGGGCTTATGACATTTTGTTTGGAGACACACCACGGCCTGCTCAAGCAGAAGATCTTTATGAAATTCTTGATTCCTTTACTGAAAAGTATGAAAATGAGGGACAACGGATCAACGCGAGGAAGGCGGCGAGGGAGCAGAGGAAGGCACCTGTACGCTCAGTTTCTGTGCTTCTCTCAGGAACCACAGCGGCCTCTTATGTGGACTCTTCTGTCCTTGGTTTGGGCTCCTGGGAACCGACTAAACTTCCCTGTCATTCCACGTACATAAAGTTTCGTGGAAATGTCATACAATCGTGAGGTGTCATCTACACAGATTTCAAGGAGAAACACAGTTTGTTTTCCGTGATTGCATTCCTCCAAGGATAGAACTTTGTAATATGAATTAATAATGCTAATGGTACTGCTAATACCTGGCCTCGAGATGCCCAGCCTGTGTGTACCTTGCTCATCTAGTCCCACAACAGACCTGTGTGACCCGTCACACAGAACAAAAATGCGCACAGAGTTTCTGTTGTCGTTGCCTCTCCTGGTCACCCTTACCGCACCTGCCTGGGTTGTCCATGCCTGATGAGGAGAGCGTCCAGTTACCGAAGAGCAGCCCCTCATCACCTCCGTGTTGTCAGTTCAGCTAAATGTGGCCCAAAGCAGCACGTGTGAGCACTTAGGGTGCTTCCTTCCTAAGTGTGTGGGATGAGATTTGCCACATACACTCGCTAGAAGAAAAGACATGCTCCTAAGTAAAAACAGCGTTTTAAAACTATGTGCTTTTGGGGTCCAGCCCCGTGGCTCAGCAGTTTAGTTCGCGCTTTGGCAGCCCGGGGTTCGTGGGCTCGGATCCCGGGCGCCTGTCAACGCACTGCCTACCAGCCCTGCTGTGGCGGCGTCCCATATAAAGTAGAGGAAAATGGGCACGGGTGTTAGCCCAGGGCCAGTCTTCCTCAGCAAAAAGAGGAGGATTGGCAACGGATGTCAGCTCAGGGCTGGTCTTCCTCACCAAAAAAATAAAATAAAATTATGTGCTTTTTTTTCGTTGTTCCCCCCAGGCTAAAGAGTTACCTCCAAAACCATCGTTGAGACCACAGCCATCATCTGCACAAGTCCCGCTGGACTCTGGCTCACAAAGTAAATATTTTTGTTGTAATTCAAATGCAATTATAATTAAGCAATTATTAAATATTATTGTTAAGAAATCAAGCTACGTGGTTAAACCTTAAAGTCAAAGGGGAGAACTAAGGGTATTAAAGAGAAAAATAAATACTTGACCTCTTCTAAATACAGAGGACAAATTCTCATTGCTAGAACTGTGACAACTTCTCTTCTCCTTCAGAAGATGCTCTAATTGGCAAACAGATGTATCTTTAAAGTTTTTCTCACCTATTTTCTTTGTCATTTCTTTCAAAGACTGTCATTTGGGTTACAATTTTTTTTCTGCTTGTATCATTTGTCTATTGATCTTGCTTTTTACGTATTTTACTATATGAAAGTTTTGATCTTATGTAAAAATATGTCTATCATCTATCTTTTATAGGTTTTGTATTATTTAGTCATGGTAAAGGTCTTCCCGCCTCCTATACAAGGTTGTATTCACCGTCTCTTAGATTTTCTTGCAGCATTTTTATTTTTGCAGTTACTGGGCACTTATTCTTCATATACTTTAAGATCGTTTACCAGTTCTCCCCTCCTTCCCCAATATGCAATTCTAGCTAAAATAATATTATGTACGTATATTAATTCTATGATTTGGGGTATTAATTGCAATAACACTACATGTATCAGTTAATTAATTTGGCATCTGTGTGATAATCCTCCCGTTTTATGCTTTCCGTTTGTTATTATGTCTTTCCTAAGATTTCATAGTTTCTGTGTCTTGTTGAATTTATTCCTAAGCACTTTGTAATTTTGGTTTGTTGTGGTGAATGGAATGTACTTTCCCTTTTCTATTTTAGAATACTTGTTTTTATAGTTGATAAAGTCTTAATTTGCATATATTTTGTCTTATATATGGTCACCTACCCCAAATCTCTTATTTGCAGTCAGTTTTTAAAAATGGATTCTATTGGGATATTTGTACCCTCTTCCCCACCCTGCCAATGTTGATTTCTATATTCTTACATTCACTGTCCTTAGAGGGCATGCAAAGACTGCCAAAGGGTGTGTGAGCACACGTAGCTTCAGAGAGACCGTTTCCAGCTCTCCAGCTGCTCCCTCATATGTTCTTTCCTAAAGCCAGTCCAGCCAAGAGCTTGCCACGCAGGCTGTCCTCTCTGTTTTCTGTTCTTTCACAATAGGGTTTTTTGTACTTGAATAAGAAAAGCAAACCCCAAACCGTCCTGAATCATACTGCCCTACATTGTCCCCAAAACATAAGAACAACAATCCAGTGAGAAATATGGAGGCTGATGTTGCTGTAGTAAGTGAATGATTCTGAGTAGTAGCAAATATTTTTGTAGATCAGATGATTTTGGTTTCTTTGCTTTCAACAAACTGAAGAGGGACCTCATGGAATTGTCATCTGAATTTATAATAAGAATAGCAATTAATATTATCATTATATATTAACTATTTTAGAAAACACATAGCTATCCCTAAAAGTCATAATAGTAATATTTTATTATTATTGTTTTGATGATAGATAACTATGTGATTTTTTGACGTCTGTCTCATCTCAGAGGGAATATAAAAAAATTCTGTTACACTGCCTTAAAATATCTCCTTCTAGCACTCTCTAGTTTCTATAAGAACCAGATTTCTTAGCACCTATATCTTTAAAAAAGAATACTAAAATACAATTTGATGTTGAGCCTGTCATTCTAGAAATAAGAAATATTCATCCTGTGTACATGAACTAATTTTAGAAAGTCTCATCCATCTATTGAGATGTATTTCAAATAAAACTTTACTTTTATGTTTAGTAAGTTAACAAATTCATAATATATTTAAGATTTTTATCAATTGTGTACTAATGATTGCAATGATAACTCAATCTATAAGAAATTATTTAATAGAGCCCTGTGTTTACTTAAAATAAAATTTAAAATATAACTTTTTGTACAAATTTTTATAGTAGAAACTCTTACATAAAAAATATAATATTGGGGCCGCCCGGTGGCGCAGCGGTTTAGTCCGCGCTTGGCAACCCGAGGTTCGCGAGTTCGGATCCTGGGCGCCCGCCGACGCACTGGCTGCCAGCCATGCCGTGGCGGCGTCCCATATAAGGTGGAGGAAGATGGGCACAGATGTTAGCCCAGGGCCAGTCTTCCTCAGCAAAAAGGGGAGGATTGGCGACGGATGTTAGCTCAGGGCTGGTCTTCCCCACAAAAAAAAAAAATATATATATATATATAATATTAATACACTAGTATAAAATCTTTGAGACAAATGGAATGAAAATATTATTTGAAGGTAAAAATGAACATAATTTCTGATTATTAAAAAACAGCTTGTTGATTTTCCTTAATGAATGATGGTAGGTTTCAGATCACCATGATATTCAGATTTTATCCAAAAAAGGAGAGATATGATTTAATTTAAATAATTGATATAGAAGTACACTAAAAAGTACACCCTTTACAACTTTTAAGTTATAGTGAACAATTTTAGGTGTCAGTTTAAAAATATACAAGTGAATACATGCTGTTTAAAAATTATTTTAGGGGTTAAGTAAGCAAGAATGTTTAAAAATCACTGACTTGGGGGTTATAAGCTTTTTTTATTCAGGTATTTTATGATTGCTCCTGAAAGACGATGTGTCTGTGTTTTCCAGGGATGTGTCATTGCTCGGTCACGAGCTTCTGATCATCCAGATGTCAGATGCTTATCATCTGCTATTCCCTGGGTTTACTCAGGCATTCCTCTTGATTTAAAGCATGATTAAATAATGATATTTCTATCAAATATAGAAATTTAAAATATTTTCTTGGCAAGGGCAAGATTTGTCATTCTTGGGTTTTTTATATTGTATATACTAAGTTTTCTGAATATTCCTTTTTTTTTTTTTTTTGTAGGTAACAGAAATGAATATAAGCTCTATCCGGAACTTTCCAGCTATCATGAGAGAGTTGGTAAATAAAAATATCTGTATGTTAAAAATGACCCATATCCATCTTATGATCACAAACTTCCTAATCAATCTGGCAGGTTGTGAGAACCTCTGGGAAAGTGTGGGGTGCCCCTTCTTTGATTTATAGGATATCCACATTATTTTGAGAAGTACTTCATTTAAAAAGTGCTATGCTTTTGTTTTCTTACTTGCTTTTGAGATAATGGGAGTGGTGGGGACTCCTGAGGAGGACAATTACCAGCTAAGACCCTGTGGGCTCGGGACTGAGTGGCTCCCGGGGCCACGGGCTTGTCCAGAGACCCGACCGCAGGGTCTCTTAAAAACTCGTTGTCAGGAGCCGAATGACAAAGTTTGTTAATTGTGACTAACAACTTAATCCTCATTGCATTTTCTATGGTTCTTAGCCCATGAATATTTTTAAGGAATTTTTTATTTTTCATATTCAAATATTTTGCTGTTACTGGGAATTACTTCAAAAAACTTATTAAGGTTTCCTATAATGAAAATAGTCCTTCAACCTGTTTCACTTCAATATTCTTTAGAAAATGTTCTTTGAAAGAATTAAGCGATTATTTAGAGACCGGAGTGGGACACCAGTTGAGGGCAAAGCTCAAATAGTTGTAATGAGCCTCTTTTTTCACATCATCTCTCCTCCCTGGAGTCAGAACCATACACTACTGGGTTAATAAACTATCAGAATTACCAGTTTCCTGTAAACAGAATATCAAGGTAACTAGGTACCCATTTTTTTGTTAGTTTATAAAAATACTTCAAAAGTGTCTCTTAAGCAGAGTCCCCTGAACAGCAGTCAGCCCTCTCCTGATGGGTCAGGGTTTCTGACTTCCTCTTGCTGTCAGCTAGCTTCCAGTGTCCGGAGCTGCCTCTGGCCATGTCTTCCCGGTGATGGTCCTCCCAGGCTGAGGTCCTGTGTTCAGAGTGGGTGTGAGGCCCAGGGCTCCGCTGTGGACACATGCGGTGTGTGGTCTCAGACCCCTGGAGGAAGCTCTGAGAGGTTTTGAAAACGTGTTTGCTCTTTGTGACTTCAGCCATGGAAGATTGCCGAGACTGCCACGAGTTTGACCTTTGGGTGCCCGTGCTTAGAAGCAAACGTGGTTAATACAAGAATGTTTACACCAAAGTCGGGTAGAGGGCCAGACTCCACATCACCGTCTGTTTCCTGTAGAGACTCTTGGGATTAGACCTAGACTAGGGTATCCTGCAGTCAAAGGGGTTCCTAAACCTGACTCGTCAACAGACGAGCTGAACTCGCTTGGGGAAGGGTGCCCAGCAGAGACCGTGATGGGTAAGAGCCGAGGCTGTGGGCCCCAGATGGGTCATCCCTTGGTGATGTGACACTGGGGACTGGAGTCCCTTTTCTCCAGTTTCTCTAAAGTCTGTACCCACAGCCTAGGTGCCTAATAAATAGTAGAAATATCTCTGAAAAGGCCCAGAGGGAAAAGGTTCAATGATAAGAAATAAAACCCCAAGTGGGCCCTGGGGACAGGCTCTGATTCAAGTTCCATACGTTCATTCGCTGGCTGTGCTCCGGAGACCATGGCACCTCCCTGTGGTGGCCGGGTGGCTGGTTTGTGTTTCTATTTGAGGGCAGGACAGGTTAAGTTGTACAAGCAGTAGGTACTAGGTTAATATTAATATTAGTTTATTGTAGTCCTTTCTCCAAATATGAGATTTTGAAGAAAAAAATGAAAGGGAAGATTTAAAGTCTATTTTTAAAATAAAGCTTACTTTACATACTGTGTTGTTTAAAAAGCAGCCACGAAACCAGTTCAACTCTTACCAAGGACTTCCTGCCCGCTGGCCGACCATCCTTGCAGGGACAGCTCACGGTACAGGGGCCTCAGGTTGAAGTCCCATTTGTGCCGGATGCCCAGGCCCGCCGTGGGCTTGCTCCTCGGTCCACCTGGGCCCACAGACGAGCTGCAGCCGTGCACAGGCTGTCGGGCGTGATCACAATTCTCCAAACCCCACGTACTTCTGTTTTGCACCCTTTGGAAACACCAGCCGCGCAGCACTGGAGCCTCTCAGCGAGACAGGCCTTGAAAGCCCCCAGCCTGATTTACTGAAGGTTCCGTAACTGAAGCCTTGTCCTGTGTCAGCTCTCGTGGCCTTCCTCTAGTCCACCCTGTAATCGTCAGTGACCGTCTGGGCACTGTGGGTATGTCTCTGGTCAGGGCTGACCTGTGCTGCGGGGGGCTCAGCAGCACCCTGGACTACGCCCACTCAGTGCCCATAGTAACCTGGTTGTGACAACCACAAAGGCTCCGGACATTGCCTTTTGAGAACCACTGTCCTGGTGGCCCCTTGGTGGCCTTGTCTGGCTCACTCACCATTGACAGTCACATTCCTACAGAGGAGAGACACGGTCCCCAAAGCTATAGACCCCAGCGTGTGGCCTGGGGGGATGTGGGTGCCAGAGTGAATTCAACAACCCAGCTCCTCACTACGGTAGATTGGAACAAGACCGACGCTGTGTGACGCTGTGTTCCCTCGGCTCCGGCGCCTTCCTGAGGTGCACCGTCCGAAGGCTGAGCTGCTTCTCTTGCGCCATGTCCAGGGCCCGACTGTTGGCCACACCTGGGTTACATTACGCAGGCTCCACCGAGAATCCCGTGGACCCAGCTTGCTCATTGTGAGCCTCGGGGCGGCTGCCAATCACTGAAGAAGATTGGAACCTGTGTCCTGTTCAGTGCGGCCCTGATTGGGAGAGAAAATAACCTCTGTTTGAATTAAACTTGCATTCTATGATGAAAATCGCCAATGGTTTCAAAGATCCTCCAGGTGTTTTTAAGCAGAGGAAAACAGAACTTGAAGGCATATACTACTCAGAAGGGAAGGCATCTGTGAACGCCCGGCATTCGAGTAACCCGCGGGGTTTGCTTCCACGTCACCGGGGTGCCCCCTTCCTGAAGGAGATGCCTCCTTGGATCACCTTTTTTTCCTTTTTAGTGAATTATTTTGTGGGCATTTAACTTCTTCTTATGAAAATTGTCCCTAATATCTACAGTAAAGAGAAACTTTGTCATTTTGAGCTTGTTGAAGAAGGACGACCAGTCGGGCCTGGCACTGAGTACCTGCCTGCACTCAGGTGTGGTGCTGCTCTGTGTTCATTTGGACGAACTTTCCCAACAACTGTGAGGCTCCTACACGCCTCCCAGGAGGCGGAGGGACTTGCCTGTCTTAGCCACCTTCTTCACTACCTCTGCTCAAGACGCGGGTGGGGGAGAGGAGGGGTGCGGACTGTCAACCTCCTCAAACCAAACAGGAACTGCCCTGGTCTCTGCTGCCTCAGTACCGCCCACTTTGCCCTCACGGGGTCTTTCCCGGCACTGCTTTATCCTGTTTCACTTGGAAACTGCGGTTTGAGGAAATTAGACACCATCTAAATGGGAGGGATTGACCAGGGCTGCAATCCTCTCTGTCTTTTCTTTAGTTCATATCTTTCTTCCTCTATTCATCATAAAATACATTCCTAAAACCAGTAAGAACCGAGGCAGTTATCATTGATTACCCAGGATCATCAGCATCAGATATTCTTATTGTTGGTGTAGTCTGGATAACTCAATGATACACGGAAATATACTAATTCTCCTTGAAAACTTGCCTAACAAAAGTAAAATGCTCTGATCTAAGTTCAGTCTGTTGAGCAATTTAATATCGTGTGGTTGCCGAGGACCTCGGGGTGTAACACCAGTAGTGATGAGTGCTTGGAGACAGACTTCCGAGACTCACATCACCTCCTTGGACGATCACTTGACACCCCTAAGCCTCAGTTTCACGTTCATATTCTGTAAAGTGGGAGGACAACTGTGCCACCTCGTTGGAGGTGAGGAGTGAGGAGTGAGCAGAGGGCATCAGGTGCTCATTACAGACACGTGGCTGACACGGTTACCACTGTGGGGATCTCCCTGTGCATGTTTACCTCTGTAAATAGTGCTGCAAATGTATTCATGTATCACAGCTAAGCCGGCTGTGGCTTCCAGAACATTCCCTGATATTCACAAGCACTCCTTCTACTTGCTTCTTTCCATTATCTAACATGCCTGGAGACAAGGGAGGAGGAGGAGGAGTTACTCAGGGGCTTTCTTTGCTAAGTTTGGTTAATCGAGATTGAGCTTTATATACGGAGGTCATAAATATAATTATTGATAAGAAAATCGTTTTCAGAATGACTTTCTTTAACATTAACTTACATTCTTCTGATCTAATGACATGAGACGTGACGTGAGGCCTCGCTGTGTGTCCCACCGCGGTGTGGCCACCACGGCCACTTTTCATAGCAATGTCTGTCCTTAATATGTCAGCAGTTGTTTAACTGGTTTTGATTTTATCTAAACTAAATCAAAATTTTATTCTTTTTTGTGACTTTCTTTTAAACTTATTCCTTAAAATTGACGTGGTAAAAGTAAATACAGTATAAAATATTAAAATATGCAGAAGTTCTCTGTATTATAGACAAAACTAATTGTACTAGTAATATCTCTCATGCAATTATACTTTCGTCATTAGGATTATTCTTTAGGAGACTCAAAGAACTGGATGGGCAGGCTCTGCAGGAAGAACTGTGGCTCCGTCTTGTGTGAGCCACAGATTCAGGGTTTCAGTCCATGTAGTATCACTAAAGTGTGGACTGTTATTCCTGACTGACAGGCCAACTTCAGTTTATTTTTTGTTATTATAGCATTATAGGTTCAAATAGGTAACTGGCTTTAGAATTCAGTTATTTATGTTTTCAGTTTATCTGCACTTAGGTGCATTTAACAAGCATCTAATTGCCTAATTTATGCACAAAACTATATGAAACAGAAATATCAAATTCCATGTAGCTGAGTACTCAGAAAGTATCTGTTGCTTTATATTTCTTATGATGCTACACAGTGTATAATATTTAATGTCCTTTACTCATGTTAACCACTCAATTTTGAAAGTAATTTTTCCCAGTATAATACATTAAACTCTATATATTGTGTTGAAATTCTTGTTGAACATATGTGCAGATGCTTCCTGATGTGCTAATTTGAATTTCATCTCTGTATTGAGAGAAAGGATCAAGTAGGCACAGGAATGAAAACAGACATGAAGCCTGAGGGGAAAATGCTGATAAAACAGCAAAATACATCCAAGGTAGAATCCTCAAGACCAGTGACTACAGAACATGGTTTTTACATGGAATCTTTTGTGATACAATCATGAGCACAAATATCTGCTTTTCTCTAACAGCTATAGTTCACGGAAGCCAGCATGACTATTCTATCAAAATGGGAAAAATATAAATAGTATTATCTTATATAAATATATATTTTCTTATTCAAAATTAAAATCAAACAATTATTACCACAAACATTTGCTGAGTGCATAGTTAAGAATATAATAATATGCAGTCTGACTTGTGTGGATTTAGGAAATGTTATTGCCAGACAGTTGCTCTTTTCAAAGAAGAAAAACATAAGTTTAATAATGTGATGAAAATCACAGGGCTCATCTGCTGTAGGTTCTGCCGGCCTCCAAAGCGTTGGAAAACCAGCCCTAAGTCGTTAATTTATATCTTACCCACACATACTCCCAGTTTTTTCCCTAACAAACGTGAATAATTTAAATCCTTTTTTTTGTTTTAGGCAATTCAAATCAACCCATAGAAGTCACAGCACTATATTCTTTTGAAGGACAACAGCCGGGGGATTTGAGTTTTCAAGCTGGAGACAAAATCACCGTTATATCAAAAACAGATTCACATTTCGATTGGTGGGAGGGAAAGCTTCGAGGCCAAACTGGCATTTTTCCAGCCAACTATGTTACCATGAATTAATGTTTATATTATTTTCTTCTTTGAGAACTAGAAAAAAAATTATTTCCATGCTGACAGGATTTGCTAATCAGTTAAGTAATGTTTAATGTAACTTTAAAAATACTTCTGTTTATTCCATAAACAGATTATTCCATAATCCAGTATATAAAAAATTTTGTTTTTCTATAGAAAAATGACTAACTTACATATTTTTAGATACTTTCTACTAATTTTATCACATATACTATTTAATAGGTAATATCCTCTAAATATATAACCAGTTCTTTTGTGTTAATTTTCAAACATTACAAACATTTGATTTGGCTCTGTCTGTGGTAAGGGAAGGTTTGAAAAGTGTAAGGGTGGAGCATGAATACCAGTTCATATATTTCTATTCACAAAGTGACTAGAGAAGGATATATCAGCTTAAGTAGGGTATTAAGTAATATTTATAGCTGTAGGTATTAACTAGAATATGAATCCTTAAAAAGTATCTTTCTACCTTCAGAATTGTATATATACATCTATAGTACAAACATGCTATTACAAAGTAGTTTAACCATGATGCATTAAGAAAAGATGACATCGGTTAAATTTTCTTCTTTCTGAGGTTATGTCTGTTCATTTCTAGCAGTAGGATCAACTTATGTTGACAGGGTTCAGTTGCCCCTAAATAAATATTTTTAAAATGCTAAGCTAATGTCTTGATTTTACTTTTCTTATTTTCTTTTTGTAAAGTAGGCAGAGGTTGGTCTGCAGGTTAAAACCTACCTCCGTGTTTGGGCTGCGTAACTTTTTTTTCCCAGCTTTATTGACATATTATTGAAAAATAAAATTGTAAAATATTTAAAAGGTACACTGTGATGTTTGATATACCTATATATTGTGAAAGGACCCCCACTAAGTTAATTAACACATCCATCATCTCACATATTTACCTTTTTTTTTTGCTGGGGACACTTAAGTTCTGCTCTCTTAGCAAATTTCAAGTATACAATACAATGTTATCAACCATAGTTGCCGTGCTATACATTAGATCCCTAGAACCTATTCCCCTTATAACTGGAAGTTTGTACCCTTTGACCAACATCTCTTAATTTCCCCCACCCCTCATTTTTGTATACATCACGTTTTCTTTATCCATTCATCCACTGATGGACACTTAGGGCTTTTTATATATAAGATCATGTCATATGCAAACAGAGAGAATTTTACTTCTTCCTTTCCAGTTTGGATGCTTTTTATTTCTTTTTCTTGTCTGATCACTCTGGCTAGAACTTCCAGTACTGTGATGAATAGGAGTGGTGAGAGTGGGCATCCTTGTTCATTCATGATCTTAGAGGAAAAGCTTTCCGATTGTCACTCTTGACTATGATGTCAGCTGTGGGATTGTTATATGTGAGCACACTGTTTAGTCTCCACGCATTTGTGAATTTTCCAGTTTTCTTTCTTGTAATTGATCTCTAGTTTCATACCAGTGTGGTCAGAAAAGACGCTGGATATGATTTCAATCTCCTTAAATTTGTGAAAACTTGCTTTGTGGCCTAACATAATCTATCTCGGAGAATGTTCCATGCGTACTTGAGAAGGACGTGGATTCTGCTGCTGTTGGATGGAATGTTCTACACATGTCTGTTAGATCCATCTGGTCTAATGTGTAGTTTAAGTCCAATGTTTCCTTATTGACTTTCTGTCCAGATGATTCATCCATCATTGAAAGTGGGGTATTGAAGCCCCTACTATTACTGTTACCATCTGTTCCTTCCTTCAGATTTACTGATATTTGCTTTATATGTTTAGGTGCTCTGATGTTGGGTGCATAAATATTTACAATTGTTATATCCTCTTGATGAATTGACCCCTTTATCATTATATAGTGATCTTCTTTGTCTTATAGTTCTTGGCTTAAAGTCTATTTTGTCTAAGTATAGCTACCTCTATTTTCTCTTGGTTTCCATTTGCATGTAATGTTTTTCCATTCCTTCACTTTCAGTCTATGTGTGTCCTTAAAGCTGAAGTGAGTCTCTCGTAGGCAGCATATAGGTGAATCTTTTTTAAATCCACTCAGTAACCTTATATCTTTTGATTGCTGAATTTAGTCCATTTAAATTTGAAGTAATTATTGAAAGGTATGGACTTACTATTACCATTTTGTTCATTGTTTTCTGGCTGTTATAACTCTTTTGTTCCTTTCTCTTCTTGCTCTCTTCCTTTGTGATTTGACCATATTCTGTAGTGGTATGCTTAGATTCCTTTCTCTTCATCTTTTATGTATCTACTATAGGTTTTTGCTTTGTGGTTACCATGAGGCTTACATCTTGTAGTTATAACCATCTATTTTAAGCTGAATGCATAGAAAACCTCTACATTTTTATAATTCCTCCACATTTTATATTTTTAATGTCATAATTTTCATCTTTTTACACTGTGTATCCATTAAAAAATTATTGTAGTTACAGTTATTAATACTTTTGTCATTTAATCTTTATACGAGAGTTATAAGTGGTTTTCCCACCACCATTGCAATACTAGAGTATTCTGAATTTAAACATATATGTACCTTTACCCAGTGAATTTTATACTTTTATATATTTTCCTGTTACTAATTAGCATTCTTTCATTTTGGCTTGAAAAAAACCCTCTAACATTTCTTATTAGGCTGTTTTAGTGGTGATGAACTCCTTCAGCTTTTCTTTGTCTGGAAAACTCTTTTATCTCCCCTTCAGTTCTGAAGGACAGCTTTGCTGGGGAGAGTATTCTTGGTTGGCAGGTTTTTTCTTTCAGCACTTTGAATACATCACCCCACTTCCTTCTGGCCTGCAAGGTTTCTGCTGAAAATCCCACTGACAATCTTGTGGGGGTTCCCTTGGACATAACAAGTTGCTCTTGTCTTGCTGCTTTTAATATTCTCTCCTTGTCTTTTACATGTGACAACTTAATTACAATGTGTCTCAGTGTGGGGCTCTTTGATTCATCTTATAGTGAATTCTCTGGGCTCCCTGGATCTGGATGTCTGTTTCTTTCCCCACGTTGGGGAATTCTTCAGCCGTCATTTCTTTGAATGAGCTTTCTGCTCCTTTCTCTCTCTCTCCTTCTGCAAACCCAATAATGCATAAAATCATCAACTTGTTGATGACAAAAAAATCACTTGTTGATGTCCCATAAGTCTCTTAAGCCATCTTCACTCTTTTTCTTTCTTTTTTCTTTTTTGTCCTCTAGGTGGGCTAGCTATGTGATTTGGGGGCCTGTTTCCTCCTTGGATGGATTCCACTACCCTTCCTTCAAGTTCACTGACCCTCACACTTGATCTAGTCTGCTTTGAACCCCTCTACTGGATTTTTCAGCTCAGTTATGGTATTTTTCAGCTCTGTGATTTCTGTTTTGTACTTTTTTAATATTTTCTATCTGTTTGTTGAGATTTTCATTTTGTTCATGCATTGCTTTCCTGACCTCGGTGAGCATCTTTATGACTGTTATGTTGAACTCTCTATCAGATAAAACCTTATCTCTATATCATTAAGATCAGTTTCTAGAGTTTTAGCTTGTTTTTTTGTTTGGAACACACTCCCTTGTTTATTTGTTTTCCTTGACTCTCTGTGTTGGTTTCTGTGCACTAGATAAAACAGCTGCCTCTCCCAGTCTTGACAGAGTGGTCTCCTGCTGGAGAGGAGCCTTGTCAATCAGTCCAGCCAAGCTCCTGGCTCTCTCTCAAACCTTTGTGATTGTCCAAGCTGCCATCTTTGCTCTTAGTGACTCCCAGTAGTTGAGAATGTGCCAAGACCTATGTCCCAAAGACCAGTGTCCCAAAGGGGAGGATTGTACTCAGTACCCAGATGCAAGCCAGTTGGAAGCTGGATCCTCAGGCAGCATTAAGAAAGTATGTAGTTAAGCCCTTTCTGTGGAGAAACCGGGAGATGAGTGTTTCTGCTTGCTCCCTTTGTGCTGAGCCTGGGTGTAGAGCTGCGGGGGGTGGGGGGGGTGTTCCTGTGCCCATTGAAGAACTGTTTCTCTGTCTGCTACTAGTCTTGTGGGGCTGGTGAACGCAAGCCCCACTGGCTATCAGAGCTCAGTGATTTGGGGGCCTGTCCCCTGGATGGCAGCCACAAAAGATGAGGCACTGGATGTGTGGACAAGCTTCTCCAGGGAGGTGACGGCGACTTGGTCTTATTATTGGAGTGATGATAGGCCCCCCCAGGGCTCGGGGGGATCGCAGCCAGCACCTAGATGTGTGCTCAAATTGGATGCTGGGATATCAGACAGCAGCTTGTGAAGGATGTGGTCAGACTCCTTCCAGTGAGTGATGGGGAGATGCGCGTTCTTGTCTGCTCACTCTGAGCTGAGCCCTGGGGTGACAGCCATGGCAAGTGCTCACGCGCCCATTAAGAACTACTTCCTTGTTTGCTGTAGTCCTGTGGGATTCGTGAATGCAAGCCCTGGGGGCTTTCAGGTGGTTTGGGGGCTTATCCCTCGGGTGGCAGCCTTAAAATTGGGGCACTAAATGTGTGGTCCAAACCCTTCAGAGAGAAGCTGGGAGTTGGAGGTTCCCTCTCAATTGTATGGTGCGGTGCTGGGGTGGGGTTTATGGTGAGTGTGTCTCAGCCTTTCTGACCCATTTTGCTATGGGTATTTTCCTAGTCACCTAATGTGTAGGAGTCACTCAGCTAGGCTCTGGATTTCTCTCAGAGGAAATTCTCCTTGCGTAGCTGTATATTCAGTACATCTGTGGGAGAAGGGAAATTGGAGAGCCTCCTATGTTGCCACCTTGGTCCCTGTAACTTCTTCCTTGACTCCAAACTCATCTCCAGCTGTGCACTTGACAGCTGTAATTGGACACCTCATAGCATCTCAAACCTAACTTGTCCAAAACTAAGCTCATGTTTTCCCCTCCTCTAAAGCCTGCACCCCCTCAACATTCCTCTTCAGTAAATGGAAATTCCATTCATCCATTTCCTTAGGCCACGGGATCACTTAGGAGCCATCCTTGATTCTTTTTTTTATCTCACACCCTAATCAAACTCACCAAGGACTTTTTTTGGCTTGAAAATACCAGGCCTGACCACTTCCTACTACCACCATCACCACCTCCATGAATTAAGCCCCGTTAGCTCAGCCCTGGGCTATCGTGACAGCCCCCAGTGTGGATTCCCTGCTTCAGCAGAGCAGCCAAAATGATCCTCTTAAAATAGTGCTCTCATGCCCAGCTTTCTATCCTGCTATGCGTTCTTCGTAGCCTTATGTTATATGCATACATATATTAACCTTTTTTGTAATGCAATTCTTAAGACATGGAAAAATGAGAATAAAGACCTGTATTATTATCACCCAGCAAGAAATAAAATATAGTATGGTCTTTTTTTCAAACTCTTCCCAATCTCCCCCTCCTTCTAACTTAAAGGTAACCATCATCCTGAATTTGCTGTTTATTAGTTCCATGTATTTCTTTTTCCTATTATATATGCATGTGTCCCTACACATTATGTTTTTGCCTGCATGCTTGTAAGCTTACAAAATTTAAACTTATAAAAATGATACAGTGAAGTCATTCATTTGCAATGGAATTGTCATAAACAAACTATGATATACATGTTCAAAGAATTAGAAGGTAAGGTGAAGAATTTCAGCAGAAAGTTAACACTGTAGGAGAAACTAAATGGAAAATTTGGAATTCAAAAAGAAAATAAACCAAGAAGATAATAAATGTAATTTAAATACAGCCAAAGAGAGAATCATTGAACTGAAGGTAGGTCAGAAACATATATCCAGTCTAAAACATAGAGAGTTGAAAGGATTGAAAAATACAGGAAAGACCAAAAGGAATATATGCAATAAGCAAAAGTATACCAAATGAGTAATTAAGGTTCCTGTCAAAAAGGAGAGAGAGAATCAGGCAGAAGCAATATATGAAGAGAGAATGGCTGAGAATATTCCAAAACTTTAAAAAGACATTAAACTATAGATTTAAGAATTACTATGAACTCCAAGCAAAGTAAACACAAAGCCACACATGTGCACATCATTATAAAGCTGCCAAATACCACAGACGAAGAGAAATCTAAAAAGTAGGGGAGAACTGTTACAACTCCATAATAAAAAGACAAACAACCCAACTGAAAACTGGATAAAAGATTTGAAAAGGCACTCCACCAATGAAAATATATGGATGCCAAAGAAGGACATGAAAAGATGCTCAATATCTTTAGCAATTAGAGAAAGCAAATGGAAATTGAGAGTGAGACACTGCAACACAACCTCTAGAATGGCTAAAATCAAAACAGTTGACAAAACCATGTGTTAGTGAAGATATGGAGAAAGGGGAACTCTTACACATTGCTGTTGGGAATGTAAAATTGTACCGTCACTTTGTAAAACAATGTGGCATTTTAACTTCATAGGAAGTTGAATATTCCTTTAGTGTACAGCCCAGAAATTTTATACCTGGGTATTTATCCAGGATAAATAAAAATACATGTCCACACAAAGTCTTGTATGATGTTCATAATAGCCCCAAACTTGAAACCATCCAAATGTTCATCTTCTGTGGAATGGATAAAAAATTTGTGCTCTATCTGTGCCATGGGAAACTATTCAACAATAAAAAGGAATGGACTACTGATGCAAGCAACAACATATATGTATCTCAAAAGCATTTTGCTAAGTGTCAGAAGTCAGACACAAAAGATCACATACTATATGAATCCAATTACATAAGATTCTAAAAAAGGCAAATTATAATAATAGAGAACAAATCATATTTTCCAGATGTCGAGGGGAGAGGATTGACTGTAAAGGTTGAGAAGTGAATGTCTTAGCATGATATTAAATTTAATGAATTAAAATGAAGACAAAGCTATGCCTATCAATGGACCTGTTAACAAAGGGTCAATATTTATCACACTAAACTATACAGGATAAAAGTAGAAATAGAAAAAAATAGAAATGGAAAAGGAAAGATAAACCCACCTATCTCAGTGCAGGGCAGGTCAAGGGGACAAAACGTAACTATATACACTCTATAAACATAATAAGATGATTCCAATTGATTTATTTGGAGACTGTACTCTGAAATTACATGTATGTTCTTAACAAACATCTGTGGAACAATACAGAAAGTTCACCATATTTTAATGCCACAAAGAAAACATCGTTTATGCTACAGTAGAAAATAGTAGAGATAACATTTCCTGGCCACAATGCAAACAAAAAATCCATACAGGTTTGAGATTTTTCAAACTCTCTTTTAAATAAAATATCGATAAGTGACTATGTTGCTTAACTCTTTGCAATTAAATTCAAAAGTATAAAAAAATGTCAATTTTATAATACCAAAATTGATTCAGAGGCTAGCAAAAGGACAACTTGCAAATACTTTAATGATGTAAAACTACTATAGCAATAAAAAACTACAGTCCTATCTCACATACGTATATTGATACACAAATCCTGGCAATACACTGATGGAATGCGTGAAGACTCTGTGTGGGTCTAGGCTCATTCAATATTAGGACATCTGTTCATACCATTCATCCTCTTAATTGGTCAGAGGATAAAAATAAGATCATCCCCATATATTCTGAAGAGGGGTATGGACAAAATTCAAACTCCATTTTTGATAAACATATCCAAATAGGAGTAAATGGTCTGGATAGTTTCTTAACCAAAATAAATGTGTTCCATCACTGAGAAACATATAAAGCATTTCCAGTAAGTCAGAAAGCAGGTATCTCTCATCACTATTATTCAGCATCGTCCTGGAGGTTGATAAAATTAGACAAGAGCCCGAAATGAGAAAAATAAAGATCAGGGGGAGATAAAACTGTCCCTATTTTCAGATTATAGGATTGTGTGTCTAGGAAATCCAAGCAAATCAACCAAAACAAAGAATAACAACAAAATATACAACAAATAATGAAGAAATGTAATGATAATAAGGCTCAAAACTTGTAGTTAGAAATTATAGGTTTCATATTCATCAAGCACAACCAGTTAGAATACATAATGAAAAGAATACCCCAATTTTAAAAAGC
This sequence comes from Tapirus indicus, assembly GCA_031878705.1. NCBI lineage: Eukaryota > Metazoa > Chordata > Mammalia > Perissodactyla > Tapiridae > Tapirus > Tapirus indicus. The sequence continues at coordinate 170,475 of CM062923.1, read as the reverse complement.
CACCAAAAAAGTTAAGTACCTGGAAATAAATAAAACAGGAACATTTTGAAGACTTTATGAGGAAACACTCTGGAAGTCTCACAGACTGAAAAAGACTGGCCTAGTGAATCTGGGTTAGGACCCCCACAAAGACGTCAAGCTTCTTTAAGTTAATTATTTTTTCTGATCCCACTCTAAAGCTTCAGGGAGGTTAAGAGGGTGGTCCTTTCTTCTATTATGGGTGAAGACGAGCATTTTCCTGTTCATCTGAGGACCAGTTTTTATAACCATATATGTGACTTGTTTGTTTTGCCCATGGTTATAGTTTTTCTTTTTATTTCTTCTCAAGTTTGTGGGAGTTCTTTATACATTAGAGAGATGAGCCCTTTTGTGTGATATGTTACAAATATTTTCTCCCAGTTGCCATTGTTTTTTGGGTTTTTCTACAATGTTTTCTGCTGTTCAAAAACACCTGTTTTTTAATGTAGTTGAATTTATGGGGCTTTTCCTACTCCCAGATTATAAGGGAATTTAACCTTTTAAAAAAGTTTAGTACTTATATAGAATTGTTTTTTCATTGGAATTCTGACCCACATGGAGTTGATTTGAGCGCTGCGTGTGGGAATGTGAGTCCAGGTGCTGCTTCTGCAAGCTCTCTATCCAGCTCCTGCCCCGCGGACTGGACAGCACATCTTCCCTGACCCCTGTGTTACCTCTCCTCTTGCGGTTGGATCTGCATCTGGACTTTCTGTGTGCTGCGGGGCCTGTCTGTCTGCTCACCTTCCTGCACCATGCTGGCTGGGTCGTAGGACTTGACTGGACGTTTTAAATCCGGCAGGACTAGCAATGTTCTCACTGCCTTCTTTGCAGGTTTCCCTGGCTGTTCTTTTTGTTTGTTTTCACATGTAAACTTAAGAGCCAACTTGACTATCTCCAGAAAAAAGACTCATTATTTTTTATTGGGATTATGTTAAGTTCACATATTAACAAGGAAAACTGGCATCCCCGTGATGTTCACTTGTCCAAAGAGAGGATAAGAGATGTCTCTCCATTTGTTGAAGCCTAACGTTGTTGTTTTAAGGGTGTCTTAAAGTTTCCCACGTGTGATTTGCGTATTTCTTGTTAAGTGTACATCTTGGCACTCCATCATTTTTGCGAGTATTTAAATTTGGTGTCCACCTACTTTACATCGTCCACGCCCTCACTGCATTTGCTCACGTTACCCCTCTTCACCGAAGCTCCTTGAAAGGGGACAAGTCTTGTTCAACTTTGCGTTTCCAGTGCCTAGTGAAAAGCTGTGTCATTGAGTGAATTTCTGTTTCTCGGTTGAGGAGAAAATGGAGACAAGGGTCAGGAAAATGGAGCAGTTTGCCAAGGACCGCACACTCTTAGAAAGAACTAGAACTTAAAGCACGTTCTTTCAAGTCTATAGAAATATTCTATACTTAATGGAAGGAAATTGAATCCTCCAGCCATTATTTGCATATCATGAAATATTTGTTTTACATTTTAGACTTCACTAATAGTCAACTTTCGTAAAAAAGATAAAACATTTTTCCTCATCTAAGATGCTCAGAACATTTCTTCAATATTATCTACAATTCAGAAACTTTATCAAGGGTTTCAATTAGAATTAAAAATACTTTTTAAAAAACACTAGAGTCACTAAACACCTTTTGAATTTTGTCTTTGCCATCTATCGTGCAAAATATGCATTTCCCAAATGCTCTCTCTTCAGTTTCAGTATTCTCAATTTCTGCTTGTTTGATTACCAAATTAATTTAAGGTTACACTGAGTTGGTTAGGGCTTTTGAGACTCAACATTGTGTGCTGTCAGTCAGAGCTGCTGACATTTAAAAGATTGTAATAAGTTTTAACAGCTACCCACAAAATGTTTCCAATATCACAGGCCACTTCCTTTGGTAGGTCAGTCTTAATTTTGTTTAAATGTGGTTTTACCTCACTGATTCTAGAAAAGTTAAAACGAGGCCACAGAATTTCCTGAAAACCTCTCCAACAAAGTAACTATCTCAGACAGAGTCAGGGGAGAGCGAGACAGCGGTCAGGAAAACTGGTCAACTGGGCAGCCAGCCACTTGACCCTTCTGGTCCATACAGTTAGAATGGCTGATCCAAGAACTTGGACAGTGATGTGTTTTCCACACCAGAAGTCAGATCACCCTGCCTGAAATGGGCACATTTTAAATCTGACTGTCACAGAGAATTTATTCGATGGCTACTCTTCCCCAAAAGTTTGAAATGTAAATATTGGCCTTATGTCAGATCCCTCACTCGCCCTGGCGTGTGTTGTGGGCACACGGTGGGCTGTGGGGGGTTAGCCCAGCACACACTGTGCTGGCAAATTACCTGCTGGACCAGCTCAGAAATTCACCCTGACTCTCCTGGAAATATCTGCGTGGCAGGATTCGGAGGAGGACTGCAGGTGCAGAGGAGTCAAGCTTCTGGTGGTTTCTGAGTGTTCACCAAGTGTCAGCTCCCGAGTCTTCCCTGGGACAGCACAGACGTCTTCACTCAACTTCCCTGTCACCAGCGCACACTGTTTTCCATGCAAAGGTGATGCACAGATTTTTTTTAAAAGCTTAATTGAAAATTCAGTAGATAATCCTCACACTGCCGAATGAAAAGCCTTGCATTTACCAACCTGTTTTATTCGGTATCGTCTGGAGTCCTGGGAATACTGGGCTGAATGAGGCTGTCCTGACGGAGGGAACCACAGTTCCTACAGAGAAAAAATAACTACAATAATTTTAGGTAGCCATAAATTCTGTAAAGAAAATAAAACTGAGCTCTGGGATGGGGTGGGGTTGCTGCTCAGCTGTGGGGAGCTCTCTCTGAGGGGAGATCGCATCTACAACGTATCTACCATGTATTTTCTCGGTAGTAATCTCCGCTATGTGTTGAGCACCGTTTTGGGAACTGGGGATGCTTGAGTTGACAAAGGAGACAAAGAAATTTCTTCATGGAGCTTCATTCTTCTCAGGAAAGACACACAACGAATAAAATATGCACAAATAAACAAACATAAAAATATTAAAAATGTTTTTAAAATAGAAAATATTTATAATATAAATACATAAAAATGAATATAAAAATAAACAATATACAATATATACACAATAAATGGTAAAGTACAACTATAGCATATCCAATTCTGACAAGTGGTTTGGAGAAACAGAAAGCAGAGGAGGAAGGGAGAACTGTGGGGTCGTCAGGGAACCAAGACTGTGAGCAGGTGAAGAACATTTCAAGCAGATGGAGCAGGAGTAAAACCAAGAAACACCAGGGATCATGCTCAGAGAGGCTAGTGGTGGGGAGCAGGGGTGAGGCAAGAGCGGCTGCAGAGGGCGCGCTATGGAGGGCGTTTTGGGCCACTGAAGGATTTTGAGTTTCACTCTGAGTGAGATCTAACCATTGAGGTTTTGAGCAGAGAAGTATTGCCATCTGATTCAACTTTTCAGAGGATTTTTCCTGGCTACCATGTTGAAAAGACTCTAAGGAAGGATGGGTGGGGTAGGATGGAAACAAGCAAGAAGCTGATAACTGGTTGGATTCTGAGCCTACTGTGAGTGTAGACATCATAAGATGTGCCGATGGATTGGGCCCAGGGTCTGAGAGAAGGGAGAGACAGGATGTGCCCACGGTTTGTTGTCTGTAAGATAAACTTGCCACTTAATGAGACAGGGAAGGCTGGGATGCCCATCGGAAATGTAACTCTGGACATGCCGAATATGAGATGCCTATCAGCCATCCAAGGGCAAACGTCCTGTAGGCATTTTGATATATGATTTGGAATTTGGTGGCTTAAGATTCAAATTTGGGAGTCATTAGTGTTTCTATGATATTTAAAACGGTGAGACTGGATGGAATCAGCTGGGGATTGAGGACAGAAAGGACAGGGAAGGGGAGCAAGGGCGGGTCCTAGAGGAGAAGAGGGGCACCTGCACAAGACGCCGTGAAGGGGCAGCCAGCGGAGCGGGAGGGAAACCAGACAGGCTTTCAGCGCGGAGGCTCGTCAGTGGCGTCGAGGCTACGGCCAGGCCAGGAGTCCTGAGGACCGAGAATTCAGACGTAACAACACGGGGCCGCAGCAGTGACAGCTGCCGTTTCCGTGGCAATGATGAGCCAGAAGACTAGACGACGTGTGGGGGCGGAGGGGTCACCAAGTCAGATCTGTGTCTGGTGAATATCCTCGTGAGTAAAGAGTAATCAGACATTTCTATCAACAACAACTGAGCAGATTTACCACAAACTCTCCTTCAACGTTCTGGGCGGATACTCCACGCAGACAGACAAATGACCCCACGTGGAAGTCGGAGGCATGACAAAGAAAGACGAGAAAATATAGTGGTAAATGGGTGACTAGATGTAAACAAACATTATTTTATTTTATTATTATTTTTGTGTGTGTGTGAGGGAGACCGGCCCTGGGCTAACATCCGTTGCTAATCCTCCCCTTTTTGCTGAGGAAGACTGGCCCTGGGCTAACATCGTGCCCATCTTCCTCTACTTTATATGGGACGCCGCCACGGCGTGACTGACAGGCAGGTGCATCGGCGGGCTCCCGGGATCCGAACTCGCGAACCCCGGGCTGCCAAGCGCGGACTAAACCGCTGCGCCACCGGGCGGCCCCCAACAAATATTATTTTAAAATAATAACTTTAAATTGGGGTTAAAAATGAGGAAATGGATGCGCAGGACAGCAAACTCAGCTAAGCTGTGAGGGAGGCGATGTAGAGCTTGCTCTTATTCACAATGGGATAAATTTTGAGTAACTTTAGACTTGGAGAATTCATGTATATAGAAGTGTAAATCCCAGAAGAAAAACTATACATATGAATAAATAAATGATAACTTCTATACTGGTGGAGTGATAAAAAGTGAAACAGAAAAAATATTTTCCCATGGAAAACGAAGGAAGAAAGGAAAGAAAAAAAAATGGAAAACATGAACTATGTAGAAGCACAAAATAAAATGATATATATTCAAACATTCCAGTAATTACAATGAATTCAACAGGACTAGGTGATACAGTTAAAACATAAATTTTAAACTAAATTAATGCTACAATTTAAAAATGTAGTTCTGTATTGTTAACACAAACTACATTTAAAATATAAGAAGGTGGAATACTTGAAAGTTATGTATCAAAACTTATATACATGTGTGAATACTATGAAAAGCAAGATGAAATAGTTATATTTGTATCAGACAAAGTAAACTTTAAAGTTAAAAGAATCAGAAATAAAAAGAATCACATCTTTATATGACTAATAAAATATGTAAAGGGAGAAAAGACAGAGTAGGAGATGGTGAGCAAACCTACAGACTTAGAATATTTTAACAACACTATCTCAGTAACTGGTAAATGAGGAATAAGATTACATAAGAATTAAAAGATTATAACAATATGATTTAAAAGCTTGACCTAACAGTCTTAGAGTAAACACAGTACCAGTGACTTCAGAATGCACAGTACTTTTAATGACACATAAATTTTAATAGTGGCCACATACTGAGCCATGAAGTAGGTTACAAAAGTTTCAAGGGCTGGTATCATACATTCCATCCTCTCAAATCTTATTACAACTAGGTTAGAATTCAATAAAAAAAAAAAAAAGAATTGTTAAAAACCTGTATGTTTGGAAATTACAAAATAACTCACAGATCAAAGAGTAAACCAAAATATATACTTGAAAGTATATTGAACTTAACAATGAAAATACTACATATTAAATATGGTGACTGCCGCTAAAGTTGAATTTGGAGATAAATGTACACTTTAAATTTTTTTATTAGAAAATAAGAAAATCTCAAAATTAATGACCTAAGCATCCAATAAAATAAATTAGAAGAATCAAAAAGCCTGAAATTGCAGAAGGAAGGAGAGCATACATATGAGAGCAGAAATTAAAGAAAAAAACTTACAATAAAGTGGAAGAGCAAGTCCAAAATTTATTTCTTTGAAAAGGCTAACAAAATTTACAAACCTCTGGCAAAAATTGATTAAAAAAATTAAAAGAAAGCAGCCCAAACAGATAGGATCAGACTGAAAAGGGAGACATACAGTCGAGGCTGCAGACATTGAAAGATGTTAGAAAACTCTATACTTTGGTAAATTTTGACATATATGAATTCATAACTCACGTAGACATGTAATTCCCTGAAGTTTTCTCAGGAATTTTGTAATCTCCCCCTCCTGCCCTTTCTGATCCCCTCATCTCCAGGCAAGCACGCATCCGCTTCCTGTCACCGTGGACCACCTGTGCATTTTCTATAAGTGGAATCACTGGTATGAACTCTCAGGTCTGTGTGCAATAGTCAGCATAATTTTTTTGAGATTTATCCATGTCATTGCAAGTATCAGTAGTTCATTCTATTTCATTGCTGAGTAGTGGGTAGTATTCTACTGTGTGGAGGTACCACAATTTTATCCTTGCACCATAGACATTGTTTCCCAGTTTTTGACTACAATAAAACAAAGGTGCTATCAACACTTTTGTACAAGTCATTGCATGAACATATCCTTTATTTCTCTTGAGTAAAAACACAGGAATAAGGTGTGTGGTTTAGTGATGAAGAAACTGTCAGCTGGTTTTCTAAGTGGCTGCACCAGTTTACATTCCCCACAGCAGCACACGAGAGCTTCAGTTCCTCCATATCCTGGCCAGCACTGGTATCGCTGGTGTTAGCAATTTTAGTCATTCCAATAAATTTGAAGTGCTATATCATTTACTTTTAATTTTATTGGTTCCATTTCAATTTTTATTTCCCTAAAAACTAATGATGTTGAGAAGCTTTTCATGTGCTTACCTGCAGTTTGTGTATCTTCTCTAATAAACTGTCCAATTCAATTTTTTCCATTTTTATATTGGTTTGTTTCTTATTATTGAGTTTTGCAACTTCTTTGTATATATTGGATAAAATAAGATATATGATTTGTGAATATTTTCTCTTAGTCTGTGGCTTATATTTTCATTCTCTTACAGTGTATTTCACAGAGCAGATGTTTTTAATTTTGATGAAGTCTACTTTATCATTTGCGTGTGTGTGGTTATGCTTTCGATGTTTTGTCTAAAAGTCTTTCCCTAATGTAGGTCACAAAGATTTCCTCCTATATTTTCTTGTGACATTTTATAGTTTTAGGTCTTAAATTTAGGTGTATGATCCATCTTGACATCATTTTTGTACATGGCAAGAGAGAGGGATCAAAATTCTTTTTTTTTTCAGTGTTGATTCTTTTTCTTATATTATACTAGGAATACACTGGGCTCCCTGGACCTGAGAGCTGGCTTTTCAACAATTCTAAAATAATTCTAAGCAAACTTCCTTAAAATATTGTTATGTTCCCATTCTCTCTCTTTTTTCCTTTGAAACTCTCATTAAACATACATTAAACCTTCTCACTTTGACCACACTCCTTAAGCTCTTTTACAGTTTCTATCTCCTTGTCTCATTAGACTGTATTTTGAATAATTTATTCAAACATATTCTCTGGCTTTCTGATTCATCTTCAGTTTGTCTAATCTGCTGCTTAACGCACCCACCAGGTTGTGATTTCAGTTACTATATTTTTCATTTACAGAACTTGTATTAGTTCCATTTTCAAATATGCTTTCCTTTCTTTATTCTCTCTTGTTCTTGCTTATATTTTTGAGCTTCCCCTTTACTTCTGTAACCATAACTCCTTTACACTTTATGCCTGATAATTCCAGTTCTGGAAGTCCTCGATAAGTCCAGTTCTTTGATCTGTAGACAGTTCTTTGCTGTTTCTCACTCATACTGTCTTGCTTCTTAGTTTGTTTTGACTGCAAACTTGTCAATTTCCTGGCAACTGTACTTACGTCTTGGCTTAAAGTTACAGATCTCCGGAGAAAAATTGTTTCTGCTAGTTGCCTGGGGGCTCCAGCAACCTAAAACGACTTCCATTGGAATACCTAACTGAGGGTTTGGACCACATAGTAATGTCAACCTGGATCACGAGCCTGCATGTGGCACCTGTGTCAGAACTGATGTTGGACCGTCTCCTTCCCCTTCTGTGTGCAGAGGTCATCTCTCTTTTGTTTTTCCTTGGAGTGCAGAGACTTCTGGACTCTCAAGTTATTGGAGGCTCCCGTTAGTCTTCCCACTAACACAGGCCTTGGCTGTTTCTGCTGTATTTCATGTCCAGTTCAGCCTTCTGGCTGGGTTCCCTCTGCGTAGGCATCACTCACCCACCTGGATCCCTGCCCTCACTCTGATGCAACCTCTGCGTGCCCCGTATTTATTCTGACTCAGCATCACTTTGAAAATACCCTTGATTTTTTTCAGTGTTTTCGTTGACATGGCCACTAAGAGTATGAAATCCAACTTACTGCTGGAAATGAAGTCTTTTAACCCTTTTTTCAGTTTATTTTGTTAGTTTTCATTTGTAAATTCTCTGTGTTTTCTGATGAGTTTCCTGCCGTGCCACACCTCCCAGGTGCTGCATCCGTGTTTGTGATCATTTGGGGATGAACATACTTTTCCTCCACTTATTTTCTGATTTCTACCAGCTCCTGCCCCACCTGCTGGTGTCTCATTATGCCTTCCTTAAAGTTATACATTTCTGCTTTGTGATCTTCTTTTACAATAGCAATTGTTTCATTGATTTCTGTGATTGATGAAATGTTTAATTGCAAGATTTACTTTTTGAAACAATTTTGGATGTTAATTAGTTCTTCAGTTTCTTTCCTTCCTTCCTATGATTTCCTATTTTCTATCATGTTCCTAATCATTGGATGAGTTGGGGTTTCTTAGGCCAGTGTTTTCTGGAGTTTCCTGTGAATTTGCAGAAAGCCCATTGTCCCTTACATGGTTTTCACAAAGCAGTGGCTCTCTCTTTTCTTCCACCACAGAAGGGCCCTGCTTTCTGCATGTGGGGCTTGTCTCTGGTTCCTTGTGTCAGCTGGCACGAGGACTTGGCGCTCAGCAGGCCTCCCCAGGGACCCCTCCTCCAGCATTTCCTCCTCCCTGTCAAGAAGCGGTCGGTCCAGTGGCCCTTCCACACCTGCCCTCAGGTTCTCTTCTCACCGGATATCTCCCCCCACCGCAGTGTCTGCTCTCAGTGCTGCTGACATTCCTTAGATTCCTATGGCGTCTGCAGACTGTACCTGCCTCTTGTTTTGCTGATAATAGAGTTTTCATCAGTTTTAAAAAATTCATTGCCCTTCTGGCTCCTCAGTGATTTTTCAGGAGGAGAATGGGGGTAATGCTGACTTACCTTCAATCTGGAAGTCTGGATTGACATGTTCAAATTTAAAATATATTTGTCAATATATTTGTGTGAATTAGAAAAAATATATAAATGCCACATCAAACATTGTTTTCTAAATCGTTTTAGTTAGGACAAGGCAAAAGGTAGTCTTTTAAAAATCTACATTATGTAGAAATATAAACTATAGGCATGTGCATTTAAGAATATAGGTAAATGTTTCAAAACTTCAGTAACTAAGTCATCTGCTGCTTTTCTTCTGAATTTTGGGTAGTATGAATAAAACAAAATAAAAAAGCATATTTTTTAAGCTTCATTTCCGTGCATACCCTAAGAGCTGTACCATGATATGTGAAAGATCAATTCTGGATGTGGACAGTTTTTATTATAAGTTATTTCACAGTAGTAAAAATCTACTCACTTCTGTATACACAGAGAGACTTTTGCCACTGGAATTACGCTGAAGATTTGAATGACAGTGAAAACTGTCAATTATGTTAAGAGCAGGGACCACATTCTCAATTTTATAGAATGTCACATGAAACATTTCAAATTTGGACTTCATAAGTATTTTCTCAAACCAGGTGGCAGTCATGAGTGAAAAATAGACCTTTTATGCTCTCTTTCTGGACACTATGAAATAGTTTAACACTGTATAATCCATTTCTCTAGGAGGCTTTTGGAAACAGAACTATTTAAAAAAATAGTTACTTTCTTAATTTTGGTTATAAATTAATGAGAAATTGATAAGAAGAAGTGGTAAAATAACTGTGATTTTTTAAACACATGAGTTAGTATTTGGAAAATGGCTTAACATCAAAACCAAAAAAATTAATTCTCTTCTGAAATAGAAACAAATTTATCTTTGTTGTAGAGTAAATGACGTCTACTCAAAATCTGTTTGCTGCTAATTCTTCATAAATCTCCATTTTTTCCCATTTGGGAAATATCTTTAAATTTTCATTTTGTGAAACCCAACAGATACATTAGATATGTTTAATTCTTTTTATTTATTAAAAAAGTGACACTTTTCTGTACTCAGGCTTACATGTAAATATTTGCTACTTTTTATTTATGTCAAATGATACCAATTTTCTATTCAAGATGCCAGTACAAGATTTCCTTTTGAAAAGTGTTAAGTAACAGCAAAGATGGTTCTCTAATGTGGTTAAAAAATTTGTGAAATTATACATGAATGATCAATGTTTGAGAAACAGTACCTTGGGAGAGCTAGACACCTGCTTTTAAGAAAATATGGCAAATATCTGGATTCGTGTGATTCTCAAAGCTAGCATTACAGGAAGAAGATGGTGTTACTGCAGCAAAACCATTTAGAGAGATTCCACGAACATGAATTATAGATGAATCTGAAAGTCGGGTTCCATGTTTGACTGATATTCTCTAAGCTACAGAACACGTGAGGCTATGTACAATCAATAAAACGCATTATTGACTTGATTTCATTTAAATTAAATTTGGGGGACTTATAAACACGATCTGAGAAATGTAATGCTACAGACTAACACTAAGGTTATGGGAAGTGAGAATAAGAATTGGTCTTCCTGGGCCTCTCCCTACTTAAAATTTTCATTAGATGTTGGGTTTCACTATACACATCTCGATTACCATATTCTTAGATTAAGCAAATTTAGCAGGGATTACACACATGTGAAACCAGTGGACAGTCATCCATTGATGAGTAGGTAGCTAGTAACTATAGTTTTTATGCATTATTAATTGTAGTCTTTAGTTGTTCTCCCACCCATTGTTAGCTGTCCTGCTTAGGCAATATATTATCTGACTCCCACTGGGTTCCTTAGATAACATCCCTGATGCTTGGGTCACCGTGGTAACAGATGCCTGTGTTGTTTTTCAGGAACTAAGAGTCAACCCCTATCCTGTCCAGGCTGGTCAAGACCACCTGCCCACCAACTGGGCCTGCGCAGGTGTTCAGTAAGTGAACTCCTGAGGGAGCCAAAAACTTCACCCTCAAATCTCGTTAACGCCACCATTTTGTGGACATACGTCCTATGAAGAGACATGAAGCTTGACCACACTTGTGCAGATCATCAATTACCTCCTTCCTCCTCACCTCCATTCGTCTATCCTCACACTTCACACCACCCTGACCCTCTACCCCATACCTACCCCTAGTCCCCACTTTTGGGGAGGCGGATTTGAGATTTATTCTCCCATCTCCTCACTTGGCTGCGTTGTGAATAAACCCATTATCTTGGTGATTGGCATAAACATGTGGTGGGCAAAACGAACCTGGTTCTGTAACACGTGAAATGACAGTTCAGTATCTAAATGTCTTCACAAGCTAGAGCAAAAGGCCAAACCTGATATGATGTGATTCAACCAGGAAAAATAAGAGTCAGCATTTTTCTCCCCCTCCCCACAGCGCATTCCCCAAATTGAATAAATACAAGTGGCAAAAGAATCATTTAAAAAAGCAAATATGGTGATTTAAGAATTTCCATACTCTTAACTCACAGTCGGTCTTCAGTGAAGCATCTTTCTTAGGCCGGGAGGGAAAAACGGTGTTGGCTGGGGATTAGCAAAGAGGCAGAGTAAGAAGCTCAGCAAACTCCCCAAAAAGCAATGAAAAGCTTGACAATATTGTCAAAAACAGCCATTTCTGAACTCTGAAAATGAACCAGAGGCATACCACAGGCTGAGAAGCATTTATTCAAGGAAAGCTACCGACCCTTGGTAGAAACAGAGGCTTCTGAGTGTTTTCACGTCACACTACTCCCAGCCCCTCCTCACCCCAGACCCCGGCTGCTGGGCTGCCACTGAGGCCCAGAAAAACCCGCAGTCCAGTCAAAAACAAGAGGATCTCCCTCAGACAATCGAGGGGTCACATCACACCGCCTGTGGGACGGAGTGGTGGGAACAGGAGACAAGTCAAACCCCTGCGGGGAACATCTGGGAGTGAGACAGAGCTGTGACGAGCTCCTGTGTCTCCCTGGGGACCTGAGAGGCTGCATGTCCATGCAGGGCTGAGTGCGAGGAGATCCACCTTCACAAAATACACTTTTCTCCTCTTGGGGCCCAAGAGAAGTGGGCCAGCCTGACACTCCCTACGCTGGAATTTTCTCCTTCCTGTCTCCCTGTGAGTGTGAAGCTGCAGTTGTTAAACGACTAATGGAACATCCAGACATTACTGAAGAAATACACCAAACAGATAAAAGTGTATGTGGGCGCCACAGGCATTTCTGGGCTGCAACCAGGAATGGTCTGGAGTTAGGCAGACTTTGTGCATGTCTGGAATCCAGTCTCTGTTACACATTGTTTTTGGAAATGCCTCTATATCACACAAGAACCCAGATGAACCCCTAAGGCGCCATGATATTAACATTCACCTCCAAAAAGTAGTTTTCCACGAAGTTTACCAGCAGTCTTGGGAGAACCACCATGTAAATAAAGCATCATTTTAAACAGTATCAAAGAGCATAAAAGTGTCATAAAATGAGAGGAAAAACCACACAGTGAACCTAACTGTACTACAATAAATGACAAATCCCCACTGAAGAGATGGGTAGAAAAGGAGCCAAACTAAGTAACTGACAGTATTTTGACCGGATAGTGTAATGCTGAAAAGACAAACACATTTTTAAAATTGTACACAAGTACTATACTCTAGTTAGGAAACTTCTCTTTAGTGGTGTGGGATAGCAGTTACGAAATGAAGTTACATATGCACTAGGGCTGAAGAAGCAGGAAAACACATTGTAGGTAACGATTTCTCATCGTCAGAAAAAGAAGTTGAGAGTAGGGCAGGGGTAACAGGTTCTGGGTTAGCATCAGAGGCATCAGGTGAACCCATGGTCTTTCAACATGTATTCAGATAGACACAGAAACGCATGCATGCAGGGCTAGTCGACACACACGCATTTCCTAGTTCTGTCCCTGAGACAGCCTAGAAGCAATGACACCCCAGTTGTCATGAGTGTGCCTAACCCCCAGACCCTGGTTTCTAAATACCATTAAAATATCATCTAAACATCAGTAAAAGGAACCAGGGCTCCTTGGAGAATTGGCTGATTCCGGGGTGGGGCAGGGAGAACACGAGGTGACCCTGGAGAATCTGTGGTGTCAGAAATCAGGAAGAGCTCAGAAAGCTTGTGGAAACGCGGAAGTGCACGGGAGCCCACCCGAAAGAATTCCCAGTGACCAAAGTGGAGTAATTTGAGCAACTAAACAAATAATGAAAATATTCTACTATAACTCATAAAATAAAATAAATATCCATGAATCCATACTGACACAATAATTGAATAAATAAATAAATGGGGGAGAAAGTCAGCTCTTCCTCACAGAAGAATTCCAATTAATAAATGTAGAAAGAATCAGGGAACTATAAAGTTGCCATTAGAACACCGTAGTAATAATTCTTGGAGGCAAGATCCACTTATGGATGCAAAATTAACAGACATAGGATACATAAACAGCTTCAAAGTATCTCTCCAAATATTTATTGATTACAAAGAGGAAAACAGTAACCTTACAGTAGAGAAACTCAGTAACCGTACTTTAGCCAAGTGAACAGAGTTAACATCATCAACAGAAAGATACTGAGGAACAGTGTACAAGGTACCTGAGCAGGACTCTCCAAAATTACCTCACCAATACTCTCCAAAAGTACTCTCTCATCATGAAAGACGTGGAGAGACTGAGGAACTGTTAGATACTGGGGGAGATCAAGGAGACACGACAACTAAATGCAACATGTGACCTTCGACTGGATCCTTGAACGACAAAGGACGTCGATGGAAAAACGTGAAATCCAAACAAAGCCTGCGGTTTAGTTAACAGTCTTGGTAACTGTACTGTGGGTACATAAGATATTAATATTAGAAGATGGTGAAAACTATATGGGAAACCTATGCATTATTTTTGCAAATTTTCTGTAAGTTTAAAATTATTTCAAAATAAAAAATGCACAGTTGCAGTTGAACTTTGTGCATAAAGAGTTTTTGAAAAGGTTTGCGTGTTTTTAAGTGTAGCTTGCCTGTGCCTTTAAGGCCCAAGTATCCACTCGGTTGTTCAGCCCAGGGCTAAACCGCTGTGCTTGGCTGGGTCACTGTTGTATTTGGCTTTTCCGTATGTTTTTATATGCACGTTTACATTATTTCATAATTGTGTTTTATTATCATAGCAGTGAAAACAACGCTGTCTGTCTTCAGACAAGTTCTCGTGAGACCGCATCAGCACAGGACGGAAGGTGAAAACAGGGGAAGGAGCTTGAAGGGGCCCTTCTCGCCGAGTTTAGCAAGGGTCACCTGACGATTTCCTGCGGTGCTTAGGCTGTTGGCTCAGGTATTAAATGGAATTTCTGGGAAAGTACACAGACCCTGGCATAAATTTGAAACAAAAAGAAATCAGTTTTGCGTGGTTTCTCTCTGTTTCCTGGCCGGGACTAAGCCAGGCTGTGAACACTGTTCCTTGGTCAGATCTCCCTGCTGGGCCCTATCTCCAGACTTCTGGTTTCCACACTTGAAAAGCTGGCATTCCTCTTTAGTTAACGCCTGCTTCAGATCAATTCTGTGGGGCCAGTTCAGTATCTGAGAGACTGATCTGTCGGTCAGAGGCTTCAAAAATCCCTACTGGTCACAGAGTCAATGGATGTGACTTGTGTCATGTTGGAAGAAAGTGGTTAAAGAATTCAGTAAAAAACAATAAAATAAAAATGTTAAATCTCATATGATTATTTTATGTTAGTTCAAGATAGTGAGCAATGTTTTTCTTTAACATGTAAAAATGTCCATACTTTCATTTAAACCAAACAAAAATATTACATGTGTTTCAGGCCTTCTGGTTTACCAGGTACTTTCAAAAGGATTCTCTCATTTCACCCTCACAACTGAGCGAGTGTACTATTATTGTTCAAATATTCGTGATGAAGAAACTGGGTTTACTGCCCAGCTTCATACGCTAGCAAGCGGCAGAACCGAGCTCCGAAATGGGTGGGCATGCTGGTTCCACACCCACGCGGACTCCCCAGCTGCGAGACTGCAGGAAACCAGCTGTTCTCACCCGTGGTTCTCGGTCACCTACCACCAGGGGCCTTTTTACAGTATCCCTTCCAGGTCCTGCGTTTGAAGTAATTGATGTGTAGTCACGTAAATTTTCAGTCACCGACGCGCTGTAATTAGACTGCAGAGCATCGTGGTTCTAGGAGACACCTGGAGCTCCAGCACCCGCCCTGCCGCCGGCTCGGCCGCGCACGACCCTACGATTTCTGCCAGTGACTTATCATCTCTGAATTTCAGGTGTCTCATCTCTAAAACAGGTGTAAAGTGAGATAATGCATGTACGTGATCTCATGCTCAATAAGCATTACTGCAGTATTATTGTCATCACTATTTCACACAAAATCTCCAGCTTGAACTGGTCATCATCATTGATCAACACAACTGGCCGCTCAGATTCCAGCCAACAGCAAAGCCACAGTACTTTATTCAGGTATTGCCACTTTCCAGCATGGTCGTCAATAGACTGTTTGCATCATGGAATATAAAAGTGGGAGCCCTTGGGCACCCACAGGTTGTTCATCCACGAGTCTGCCCGAGGACCTCGTGGACGCCTTCTAGTCCAAGTGCAGTCTCTGTGGCGTGTGTATTGAGGATGCCGCATGCTGTCCTCCAGGGCTCGTCTCCTCCAGCTGAACCTTCCTTGAAGGCACACTGCATTTCTCTGCCTATTCCAACTCCGAATGTCCCACCAGACGGCAAACATCCCTGAGATGACAGAGCCGTGTTGTCGTGCCCTCAGACCTTCATGCACTAACTGACCATGTGCAGTAAATGCCAGATAATAAATGGAAGTTGGGAAAGTCTTGTAATTCCCATGTTAAAATGTTATGCCTACATATATATTAAGACCACTTCCTATAAGAATTAAATACGAGAATCCATTGTGTTAAATGGCAATGCGATCATCTATTCATTCAATTAACATGTGTTTATTGAAAACCTACTATGTGCCAGACACCATTCAAGGCGGAGAATAAGAGAGACAAATACCCTGCCCTTGTGCAGTGGCATGAGAATTACCAAGGAAACAACAGAAGCAACAGACTGCTGTGCTGGTGCAAAACAGAGACTGCTTCCCTCTCCTCACTTACCAGGGTCTAGAGAAACGGCACCAGGACGCGCTAGAAGCAGTGCTTGCCGAAAGTAACACTGTGATGCTGTGCTGTGAAGCAACACTGAAACTCATCCAGGCCTCAGTTAGGGCTCAGCCCTCCACGCCATCTTCCCAGACCTTCTCCCTCCTGCCCTGGACACCGTGCCGCCAGATGTTTCCCAGAGCCGACACAAGCCTACCCGGTAACAGTCTCCTGCTGTCTCCCTCACGAGAGGGCCAGCTCCGGCGGGCAGTGTGCCCGTTTCCCTCTCCCTCCTCACGTCTGTCACAGGCACGAGCCAGGCCAGCAACACTCTCACCTGAATGGAAGCAAGGCTGCCAGCTTCATTGTTGCAGAGAAGTTGACAACAAAATTAAGGCAGAAAAAGACGTAGATACTAATGGGTGTATTTTGAGGAACTCAGAAATGACCAGCAGACTGGTAGGACTAATATTCACTCAGCATTTCAGATTTTTCTCTCCCTAATTATTCTAAAATGATCATATTGCTTTTTTCCCTAGAATAAGCACAGAGGGGGAATGCCTCCTTCTATAGACCTTGGCTGTTCTGCGATGCACCCATGCCTCCAAAAGGCAGCCTTGATCTGAACTTATTTTCATAATTACACCATGTTATCTAAAAGAAACCAAGAACGTGGGAAAGGATGAAGTTTAAAATAAACTTTAAACTGTGGGAATGCGGGGGACCCGGCTGGAGAGAGAGCAATAAGAAGAGTGAGCCTCACATCTCTGTTATCATAGAATAACCTCACAGCAAGATGACCGTGCAATGCAGAACTGATGTCTGCTGACCAGAAAGTAAGGATTCAGAAATGAGATAAACTGATTTAATCTAATATGTTTAACGACTCGCAGAGTCTGTTGGCATAGAGCAAAAACAGCTATTGTTGGCTGTGCGGGTAGTAACATTTAACTTTTTAAATGTCTAAAGCTTAGCATGGTATTTCTTCCGTTATGGTACAATTTTATTTTATTCACAGCCATATTACCGTTTTATTTATCAGTATTGAGAAACTGAAATATTACTCAGCCATTAAACTTATAACTATGACAACTAAATAAAAACACAGAGTAGTGCCTATGATGTATTGTTCAGAGAAAATTTAGGATACACAACTTTACGCACATTATGAGCGCAGGTGAGTCAAGTTTGTAAGCGTTTGGAGACTAGAAGGTGAAAATGTTTCGCCTGTTGGGTTGCTGAGGTTGTGCAGTGAGATTTTTCTTTCTCTAACATTTTATATCATGTCTTGTTTTCTTAATAACAGCTAAAATAAAGAATTCAAGCAGAAATTAATTTTTTTCCAAAGGGTAAAAATAAACATAACCAGGATATTCATTTGTTCCAGATTTGTTCTGACTCACCTTTGCCAACCCAGCTGGAATTTCTCTTCTGGCACCTCCAGGGAGGTTGTGATCTTACTGAAAATCCTGAAGAGAGTCCTTCCCACGAGGTACGCTGGTGACCCTTAGAAGCAAGGTCAGAGCACCACAACGTGGACTGGTTAACAGGTTAAGTCCTAAACCAGAGTTAACTCGGAACCATCCACATCAGTGCACACACCTGGAGAGTACCCTTCCCGGAGCACACGCCAACTGGTAACCCTTGTTTTAAATCACTGAACGTGAAGTGCCCTTTACTCAATAGGTAACAAGGAATCCTCCTCGGATTGCGTGGTGGACTGAAGGGGTCACCCTGCTCAGTCCCTCCTCTGAAACTACCACTGCCCATTACCCAGGTCAGCCCCTGGGTGGCTCCATAGTTAGGTGGGGTCCACTTGGTCCAGGTTTTTAATTTCCAACAATATTTGAAGGGTTCCTTAAATACAGGACTTTAAAAATGCCATAAAATTTAGTTGAAAAAGATTGAGTTCATGATATATGCATAAAGGGACAAGCCACAAAATCAAGAAATAAAGTGATTAAAATCCTTAAGCTTCTGTTTCCCCAGAGATTATGATGGTTTTGCTAAGGCTCCCATGTTCTACTGAATGGAAGTGCCATTTTCAGTTTAGATCTACGAAGAAGTGTTCTTTCCAGCAAGGACAGAGGCCCATCACCCACCTCTGCAGTGAGCACAGCTGGACCCTGCAGAGACCAAACGCCCACCCGCAGGGTTATGGTCACCTTATGGGCTAAACACTGCTGAGGTCGGTAATAAGGAAGCTGAAATAAGAAGTCAACAAAATTGCAGCATAGAGAACTTGTAAAAAGTTAAACTCTGGACACAGAATGAAATCCATCCTGGACAAAAATTATTTCTGTAACCACCAACCATGCTGATCTTTGCCCCAGCCCTGCGCTCTTGGAAAACAGGGGAGGTTAGGCACCCCTCTTTGTGTTCTAAGAAAGGGCTGACTGCAAAGGCCACCTTCCGCATGAACGTGGATAAGTCTCGTGGATGCCCCTGGTTTACCAGCCACGAGGCCAGACACACACCCTCCAAATTCCCATTCTTTGTCCCGAAAATGATTAGCTGAACTTCTTTGTCTCCACTCATCTATGGGACAAAATGCTTATTAGCCAAACTTTGGCTACGATTATCTTCTCCCCCAGGTGCCTGGCCCTGGCCCTGCCCTGAGCACTGGAATGAGGAACAACCCCCCAGCGGCTTCTCTGGGATGGCTGACCGGGGGTAAAACGTTCTCTGACCTCCTGCCCGGCAGGCTTGTCTGCTGCCCCATGTTTCTTTCCAGCCCTGCTCCCTCCTCCTCAGAAAGAACTGCCTCTTCTGCCTGGGCTGGAGATGCTTCAAGGTCTTGGGTCAGAGAATCCTCCCTGTCACCACGCAGTCCTCCTCCTCTTCTTGACATGACTTCTCAGACAAAGCCTCCCTCACCAGGTCTGGGTGTGTGTTTTGTTTGACACCACGCTGGTTGAGAATTACTCCACGTCCTGAGCGACGGAGAGGACTCCCTCTGTACTGCGGCGACTGCGGGCTGGGGGACCCCTCCCAGCACAGGAGACACAAAGATGCCAGGAAAAATGAAAACAGCAAAATATTTTAAAATTCATGGCTGAACATGTAGAAGAATATGGCAAGTCTTGACTGGCTGAAGGAAAATGTTAATCCTTGTGGCTGGAAGTGTGGGATTCTCAGGGTCCACGTGGTGGTAGGTGAAAATGGCCTTTGTAAATTCACGTTCTCCGAGGGGGTCAAAGAAAACCAACCTGAAGAAATACTTACCTCACCTTGAATCCTGGTGGAAGGGAAACAGGACAAAAGGGGAAAAAATATCACCCGGGGGTCATCCCAAGCACGATGCTTCAGTCTGGGGCTTCGATTCACATTCCCCTGTGGCCCCAAAACTGTAATTCTAAAATGTAAAGGCAGGCACCAGGCAGAGCAAACACACGTCCTCTTTGGGACAAAGGATTTTAAAGATGGCCTGGGTTTGGGGGCCATACAGGCCAAGATCCAAGGTTTCAGGCCTTTACAAGAGTTGTGGTGGGATAGTGACAATCTGGCAGGCTCTCGTGCAGGGTGTGGAGGACAAACAGGGGTGGGGGGTTAGGGGGCCACAGAGGAACTATTGTGGAAACCCCGACTTCCTGAAGGATGGAATGTTGAAGGTGAGTGTGGGGAGGAACAACAACTAACAGCGGGAGAAAGGGGTGCATTTGCTCAGATGGTGCCTGTTAGACAGCCAAAGGCCCTCTAGGACCAGTTCAACTGACCCCATCTTGTCAACTGAGTAATTAAGAGTGGTTTTTCAGGAACTGAGACCCCTTGTCCAGTTCAGGCCAGTTGAGACCACCAGTCCATCAATGGGGCCTGTGCAAATGCCCAATAAGAGATTTTTTTATATCAAGAGGCTGAAAAATCCAATCTCAGATGATACTAACACCACCATTTTGTGAACATGTGTCCTATGAAGAGCCATGCATCTTGACTACACTTGTGGAGATCATCATTATCTCACTTCTCCTCACCTCCAATCATCTATCTCCACTTCAGACCACCCTGCCCTTCATCCCATAAATTGTGCCCCAAGCCCTGGGTCAGGGAGACAGATCTGAGATCGATGTGTCCTGTCTCCTTGTAGATCAATCTCACAATAAAGGTGTATTCCTTTCTCAAAGGCTGATGCTATAATAATTGGCTCTTTATGCACATCGGGCCAGAGAACCCCCACTTTGTGCGGTAACAAGGGGACTCTGGGGGGAGAGCTGGGTCTGTACACCTGAAGCTCAAGGAAGAGACAAGGCTGGGACATGAGCATTTACCCCAAGAAGAGTACAGAGGAAGAGAGAGATCAGGTCCTGGGAGAGCTCTGTGATGGACTGAGCAGAAGGTCTGGGGATATGAGTGACCAGCAAAGTAGGCAAAAGCCAGGAAGATTTAATAAAATGAAAACCAGGAAAGAAAAATAGTCAAAATGAGAGGTACTGGTCAGCGAGACCAGCTGCCACTGGAATGTCAAGTAAGGGAAAGAGGGAGGAGAGCTACTGGGGTGTTTGGTGTGATCACAGCCATTCCAAGGATTGGTAAAACCAAGATCCTGGAATGTGTTGAGGGCAGGATGGGGGGAGTTGCATGGAGGAAGACCCAACAGAGGTGCAGGTGAAGAGTCAGCTGTGATGGTGGCAAAACAGGGGCAGAGGTGGTGGGTGGGGTCCACGGGGCCCTCTCTGTGGGCGTGTCACATGGCAGGATTGATGCCTGGAGAGGACCACATTCCTGCAGGAGCAGAGGGAGTAACTGAAGGATGGAGGCCTTGAGGAGGGTGGCCTTGATACCTTCAGACCAGCCCAGGGACTGTCTTGGGGGCGGAGAGGAGCATCTGGGATCAAGTGCTGGCAGGCTGGTAGGTTTGGTGCTCAGAAGACCAGGGCTTTCCTACCTGACTTCTGTTTTCACAAAGAAGAATGCCATCGGTCTCTGAGTGAGATGTGGGAGGTCGAGGAGAGAAGAAACAGCACAAAGTAGTCGTTGTGGAGACTGGGATGCAGTTTTAGGGAAACGTCGTGCATTTCTGGACAGCTGTCAGTGTGCAGTTGAGGAGTGTGGTCTGGGGGTCAGTGGTCTCCAGGGCTGTTGCTTCTCATCAAAGTTCACTGCACGGGGCAGATGGGGAGGGGGTGACTGCAATGTGGGACGCCTTTGCTGAGCCGGGTGGGAAGTTCCTAGATGAAGTGCACGGTTGCTTACTGTTAGAGCTGTCATGTTACTTGATTGCATTCAGAGCTGATTTTTCAGTTATTTACAATTTGCAAAATTCCCCTGCTGGGGCCAGCTCCTGCTTAGAAGAAGCTTAGAGGCCAGTTAAAGAGCAGGCAGGAAGAAAAGTCCAAGATGGGAGTGGGGAGAGACTCTTTCAGAGGAGAGATGGAAGGCTTCACTGTGGTACTGAAGACAAACCAGATAGATCGATAGATTGATAGCTAGATAGCTAGATAAATGATAGGTAGGGATAGATAGATAGATAGGTAGATGATAGATAGATAGATGACACATAGAGAGATGATAGGTAAGTAGATAGATAGATAGATGATAGACAGATAATTGATAGATTTTCCTAAGAGAGTTGGGAAAGAGGAAAGGATTCATGAAGAAGAGATGCTTTAAGAGACAGAAGAAAACCAATATGTATCCCTTATTTCACTAACTCAGGTGTGAGGATGGTTCAAATCATTATTTCAAGCCCTTCAAATAGGCGTTATTAGTAAAAACACTATAACTATCTCTATTACTTGTTCAAATATATGGCATATGGAAATGTATCTCAAGAAAATAATCTAAAGGGAGAATGAAACTATAATAAAAGGTATTCACTGCAGTATGAATTATAATAACCTGATCTAATTGTCCAACATTAGTAAGAGAATCATGCATAGTCACTCTTTGGAATATTGTGCAATAATTCAAATAAAATGCTAATTACTTAGCAACATATTACAATGCTTATAATATAATAGAACGTAGATAAATGCCATCCTGGAATATTTTTTCTAAGCAATGATTAAACGAGGTAAACATGACTGATACATATGAACGAGAACTGGAAGCATGCATGGGAAAATACAAACAAATGATTTGTTAGGGTAGAAAGAATGTCAGCAAAAAAAAAAGAATTCCGAGTTTGTTTTTTGTTTACATTACTGTTCTGCATTAGATTATCTTTAAGGTTCTGCATACACACACTCTGGCTTGTGCGAGGCGCGTGTAACAGGCAGTGTGGTGTATCCATGACAGTAAAAACACAGGCGGGTGGGAATGTTCACACGGGCGTGCGTGTATCCCTGCCTACGTGGTGGAGGTTTCTTCCTCTTGCAAACAGAGGGTTGATGAGAACCTGTCTCCTGATCCTTGAAGAGGAGGGCCCCTGCTCTAATGGGGTAACAGCACGCGTGGCCCCATTCTAGTCTCTGAAACCTACAGCGAGAGTCACGTCTGTAGGCTCCACCCTTCCCAGCTCCTGCCTCTCAAAACATCCACAGGGTCCCAGTCAGGAATTAACTTCTATTTATTTTGTAATCCACTAAACACATGTTGTGAGCTGGTGAGGAAACGTACTCTAAGGCTTGGTGATCTTTTAAAATCAGCCTTCTCCTCAGGCTGATGGCATGTCCTGAGCTATGGGAAAATGTCTGTATAGGCCACAGAGGGCCAAGCCCATGTAAAATTGGAAGGTTAAAAAAATTTTCTAAAATAACCTTCTTTCTTTGCCTCCCCCAAAGCTAGAAAATTTTAGGAGTCAGAAGGTTTCTGAAGGGAAACAACGTCCCAGGGAGGACTGTTTGTAATTCTGAGCAGCAGATCTCTGCCTCTGTGCCTATTTATAGCTGCCATGAGCTTCGGGTGAGGGAAGACGTCCTGAAGGGAGCTTCTGGAGTCAGGAGGGCACTCGCCCCCAGGCTTCGGCTGGCAAGCATAGGGATTTATCCTCCTCGCGGGTCGCTGCTGGTCAGGACAGCTGGCCTGAAAACTGCTGTGGTTCCTGCTCTCCAGTTCAGTGATTCTCAGAATGTCAGAGCTGCACACAAACTGGGGTGAGACACAGAGGGCGCTGGTTTGTCGTGTGACAAGCAAGTGAAGTTTTACAGCTAATTTTTCAGGCGTGAGAAGTAGACAATCCCAACCTTTACTAAGAAACAGGGAGTGAGGCCAACTGGTAAAGGCCAAGGGAGGGCAGTGGGACCGTGTGAAGCCCCCGGGGTCCCAAAAGCTGAGGAGTGCATGCTCTCTAGGAGGCTCTTCCCCTGTGAAGACTGTGGCTGTCCACAGAGAAAACTAGAAGTTGTCCGTCGTGGAACTCTCACGCGTTGTTGTGGCAATGTCAAGTGCAGCCATTGCAGGAAACAGGTCAGCAGTTTCCTATAACGTTCAACACACGTCGACCCTAAGATCCAACAATCCACTCCTAGGTGTCTACCCGGAAAAAATGAAAACTTTTGTTCCCACAAAATCTGTATGCAAATATTTATATCAGCTTTATTCACAGTCACCCAAACTGGAGAACACAGAAGTTCTTCACTGATAAACAAACTGAATGCCACTTAGCTATAAAAGACAACGAACTATTGATTCACATAACAACAAAAAAGAGAGAGAGAGAGAAACAGGGAGGAAAGTCCAATATCCTTTGACTAAATAGACATCAATTACGACAGTGTGTGGAGAAATGTCAACATCAGGGCATCCTCCCTGGTCCTAGAACAGGAGATCTTTAATCTTTTGGATAAAATGGAGTCATCGCTAAGGGTGTCCAAAGAGCTAGAGGCCCTTGGTGTGGTGAGATGGAAAAAGCACAGATTTAGGATCAGAAAGGCTTGAGCCCACCGCTGACAAACAGCCAGGCCACCGCAGGAATTCTCGTACCTGTTCTGATCACCAGGCTTCTCCCCCGGTCATTGGGATCATGTAAGGCAGGTAGGCACTTGACAGGCATTCACAGATGATTCTTCTTTCCCTCTTCATTCTCTTTGCTGAGAAAATAGTGCCATATTTCCTTGACTTTTCTACCATAATGATTACAGCAACATTTATGTTCTCTCCAGCTTAATTCTCTGATATTTTCACTCATCATGAATCCAGCTGCAGCCCGTCCACCCCACTTCTAGGAGAGCCTTGTAGGAGCAGGCTGCTGTCCTTCTTCAACTGAACAAGCTTAGTTCTGATAGTTACAGCAGGTTAGAAATGGCTAATGATAGAAAGAGGAGAGGAAAGCTGGCTGTCACCTGCCAGTGCTGGCGGTCATAGAAATCTACAAATGCAGGTTGTGGGACAGACATCAGAGGACCCTCAGTTTGGCTATTAGTTCTTCAACCCAACATCATAAAGCTTCTACTAGTCTGGAAAATTATGTCCTGTGATTGGGTAAGCATGTGTGCTTTTTTTAAAAGTTTAATTTTATTTCTAATTGTGGTTGCAATCACATTAAATTCACCATCTTAAACATTCTAAATGTACAGTTCAGTAGTGTTAAGTATATTTACATTGTATGTGACACGGCTCTAGAACTTGCAAAACTGAAACCTATGCCCATTAAATGCTAATTCTTATCCCTCCTCCCCCAGCCCTGAGCAGCCACCTTTCTACTTTCTGTTTCTATTTCCTTCTACTTTAGATACCTCATACGAGCAGAATCACACAGCATTCGTCCATTTGTGACTGACTTACCTCACTTAGCGTAAGATCCTCGAGGTTTATCCATGTGGTAGCATGTGTCAGAATTTCCTTCCTTTTTCAAGGCTGAATAATATTCCACTGTACCACATTTTCTTTATCCATTCACCTGTCAATGGACGTTTAGGTTGTTTCCACCTCTCGACTGTTGTGGATAATGCTGCAATGAACGTGGGAGTGCAGATATGTCATTGAGATTCTGTTTTGAATTTTTTTGTGTATAAACCCAGAAGTGGAATTGCTGGATTATATGGTGGTTCTATTTTTAATGATTTCAGGAACCTCCTTGCTGTTTTCCATCATGGCTGCACTAATTTACATTCCCACCAACAGTGCACAGGAGTTCCAAATCTCCACATCCTTGTCAACACTTACTATTCTCTCTTCTTTTGATCATAACCACTCTAGAGGGTGGTTTTGATTTGCATTTCTCCAATGATTAGTGAAGTTGAGCATCTTTTCCTGTGCTCATTGGCCATTGGTATGCCAACTTTGGAGAAATGTCTGTTCAAGTCCTTTGCCCATTTTTTAACCAGATTATTTGTTTTGCTGCTGGTGGTGGTGCTGAAGCATATGTGCTTTGAAATCACACAATTACCTTAGGTTGATGAAGATAAATGGTGATTTTTTTTTCCCGTGTGTGATACTTACACATACAATCTCTGTCATCTGATATTGGGGAGTATATGAACTGTAAAACAAAGAAAACTATACCGTTTTGAGGTTTCATTCAATGAAGGGTTTCTCACCCTCAGCACTCCTGACGTTTTGAACTGAGTGATTCTCGGCGGGAGGGGCTGTTCTGTGCACAGCTGGGTGTACAGCAGCACCCGCGCCCACCACACACCAGACGGCAGTAGCAGCCCAACCCCAGTTGTGACAAACGTGTCTTTGGACATCAGCACTTGTTCGGGGAGGGGTGCAGAACACCCCTGGTTGAGAATCACAGGCTTAATTGTACCAGGAGCCAGGAGTCACTGTGATGCTGAAGTCTCATTGGAACTATCATTCTGGATATTATCCACTATGCTAAAAACCTTGTTTTTTTAAGGTTTCTCCTTTCTCATCCAAGCAATGTTGCTTCTTCACTGGAGTGAAGATGATTTTGTATGCTTTGTAAGTACATAAGAGAGAGTTGAAAGAAAGATATCCACTAATGCTCCTTTTGCAGAGTCTCCCTTGGTTAAACTTTTGGGATACAGACTACTCCAAGGGAAAATCTTAATATTTTAGAGGAATTTAAACTTTCTTTTTACTTAAAAAAATCTTATCAACAAGTGGTCTGAAGCCAACATGGAGATATAATTTGTTCGCAAAACAACTAGCTGAGTATCATTTAGATTATATTTGACATGTGTACTGCACAGTAAGAGTATAAAAACAAAACCTGTCTCTACTACTTATAAATATTCTTAAAAAAATAAACCCTATGTAATTGCTCTTGAATTTTGGCACAGGCACATATTCTTTAAAAATGACAACAAAAACTCTCTTTCTACATTTCCCTTGATGTGCACTTTAGTAAATTAAGTCTGTAGTTTATAAAAAATTTTTAAACACAATTGATATGTCTCCTTAACTGTCTTAATTATTAAAGAAAATATCAGCTAAGCCATTCTCATTTATCCTACAAGATAATGAAGTATTGTGTATTCTTAGCATATATACCCACAACTATAATACTCTCACAGGTGTATTTGGAAATATATAACAGTATTAAGAAAAAATAGTGTTTCTTCCAAGTCCTTATATGAATTGAAAGGTAATTGTGATTACACTGTGCATTACTATTTTTATACATTGCTTTTTAGATTTTAGCATTTCCCATGTTTAACAAAGTTATCCCTGATTATACTACACAATATTCCATTTTTCTCCACTTGCTAAATCAATTCTTGTTGTCACACATATGGATTATTTCCCACTTTTCACTAATCTATGTGACACTGTCATATACATCTTTGCATTTAAGATTTTCTTATAGTACCCCATCTGCCCAGAGAAATTTCTAAAATACTAAGTCAAAGGCTATACTTTAAAACTTTTGATATATAATAACAAATTGTTTCTTTAACAAGTTGTACAAATTAGTTCAACATCTGTAGAAATAAGTACAGGCATACCTCATTTTATTGTGCTTCACTCTTTTGTGATTTGCAGATACTGCGTTTTGTACAAGACCCTCCACCAGCAAAAAGATTATGACTCACTAAAGGTTCTGATCATGGTTAGCCTTTTTTTAGCAGTAAAGTATTTTTTGATTAAAGTACGTACATTGTTTTTTATTTTTTGTTTTTTTGTGTGTGTGAGGAAGACTAGCCCTGAGCTAAAATCCATTGCCAAGCCTCCTCTTTTTGCTGAGGAAGATTGGCTCTGGGCTAACATCCGTGCCCATTTTCCTCTACTTTATATGGGATGCCGCCACAACACGGCTTGATGAGCAGTGCGTTGGTCCACAACTGGAATCCGGGCCGTAACCCCTGGACTGCCAGAAGCAGAGCGTGAATTTAACCACTAAGCCACTGACTGGCCCCCTGTACATTGTGTTTTTAGACACTAAGATATTGCACACTTGGAGGCTGGCCCGGTGGCGTAGTGGTTAAGTTCCTGCTCCACTTCGGTGGCCTGGGGTTCAGATCCTGGGCACAGACCAACGCACTGCTCATCAAGCCATGCTGAAGCAGCATCCCACATAGAACAACCAGTAGGATGCACAACTAGGACTTACAACTATCTACTGGGGCAATGGGGAGAAAAAAAGCAAAAAATGAGGAAGTATGGCAACAGATGTTAGGTCAGGGTCAATCTTCCTCAAAAAAAAAAAAAAGCTATTGCACGCTTAATAGACTACAGTATAGTGTAAACGTAACTTTTATATGTACTGGGAAACCAAAAATTTGTGTGACTTGCTCTATTATGTTGTTCACTTTATTGTATTGGTCTGGAAGCAAATCCGCCATATCTCACAGATATGCCTGTAATCCAATATGACCTGTTTCCAAAAAATCACAGAGGCATGCTGCTTATGGAATTATACAGGTATGGAGAGAAAGATGAATATATTTTTGCTCATAAAAATGGCTCTGCTAAACAAAGAAGGAGTTAAAATAGCTAACATCCACGTTTCTCAAGGGCTGCTTTAGATTTTTCCGAACTAAAACTAACAACTCTATTTATAAAATAATACTGTCTCTAATGCCTTGTCTTGGACAATTTTTCTTTCCTTATGCAGTCAGATTTCTTTCTAAATAGCTATTGTACTCTGGACTAGATGATGGTACAGGATTTTGAAAATCCTTTATCTCCAATATGTTGGCCACAGGATTCCAGATGCTGATGATGTACTCATATTTAGTCAAAAATAAAGCTCACTTGTTTTTGTTTGCTTTTTTAAATGTAATTTCTTTTTAAAAATTGTTTTATTTTTTAAAATTTTTATTATTGAGGTATAATTTACATAAAAATTATATTAGTTTCAGGTGTACAATTTAATAATTTGATATTTGTCATATTGTGAAATGACCATCATCATAAGTCTAGTTACCGTCTGTCACCATACATAGTTATAAAAATTTTTCTTTCTTTTTTTCTTGTGATGAGGACTTTTATTGTTTTTGTATTTTTGTTTATTCGTACAACTCTGTTAATCTCCACTTTATAATTTTTAACCATTCTCTTCTTAAACTGATCTTTTTATTGACCTGATGAGTAATTTTTTATTTTGATATAAGTTGAAATAATTGTGAGAATAAGGGACTGTCATCCACCTTTTGCCCTTTTTCACCAGTTGTTTACATTTTGCCCCATTTGCTTGTCATTTGACGTATCTTCATATGTTTTATACACGTGCATATTGTGTTTTCTGAACATTTGAGAGTACTCTGGAGACATTGGGTCACTTTATCCCTAGATACTTCAGGGAATGTTTCTTAAAAGTAAGAATTCAGGGTGGAGGAATATATTTCTTACCTAATGCTCCATAACAAATTATCTCGAAACTTAGTGGATTAAAACAACACACATTCCTGTGCTTTAGGGACCCAAGTGTGACATAGCCAGGTGCTTCCTCCTCAAGGTTTTGCAGAAACCAGTCATTTGTCAACTGGGCCATGGTCTCCTCTGAAGGCTTGACTGAGGGAGGACCTGCTTTTACATCCACTCTGCGGTTCTTGGCAGGACTCAGCTCCACAGTGCATGGGCCTCCCCACAGGGCAGCTCACAACACAACAGCTGCCCCCTCAGAGCATGCACGTGAGAGAGCGAGAGAGCACAAGCAAGACGGAGCAGAGTGGCTCTGCAGCCTCGGTGTGGAAGAAACATCCCATCACTTTTTCCATATTCTGTTTATTAGAAGTGATACATCCTTTAAAGAAAATGAGCAAATTTCATCACTAGGGTTTAGCCCACCCTAAGGAATTTACACAAAGGCATGAATCCGGGAGCACGGGATCATTGGGGGCCATCTCAGAGGCTGCCTACCACTAGAAAGGTATAATCAGCCTGACCACCTGTCTCTAGAGAGCTTCCAGCAAGCTAAATACCTATTTTGGGGTTGAATGCCACAATTCATCCTCCCAGATCAGTTTGATTATGTGTGATTCATGTTATAAGAAGCAACAAATACACAAACTAACACTTTCAAATATTTATAGTAGAGATACATTTCGACTGATGGATCATTTAACTGGAATATTAATCTCGCTTTAAATAGTTCACATTCAGGTTCCTGGAGGAATTGGAATACAAGTCATGCTCATAATAGTTTCTCTGCCCCAATAAGGAGCAGCAAATATTTGGAAATAGTGGAATAATTTGCACATTTTCTTTAAAATAGGTATCATTCTGTTTGTTTTCCCATAAATATGCAAAGGAAGTTTTATACAGCTAAATTATGTAGACTCCTCGTGGCCTCTTTACCCATCTGCAGTTAGATTAACACATGGTTTACTTAACTCCATGTGTTTAAAGACAAGCCTGCTGCTGTCTGAGGGGTAAGAACAGGCACGGAATCAGGGAGACTCGGGCCACCAGTGTCTCCCACGAGCACGTCGCACATCGAGGGCCCACTCAGGACTTACCGCTCTAAACACCTTGGCACTTCTGGGACAGGTGATGTGTCTCTGCATTGAACTGTGCCTACTTATTCATTCCACTTATTCTCTTATTCTAAAAGCATTTAAGGAATTTTTGAGTTAGGCCCTGGGGGCTGAAGGAATAAGATGCTGTCCTTGTGTTTAAATTGCTCCTAGGTTAGAGAGGAAAATGAGGAATGCTTACAAATAACAGCACTGCAGGGTTGAACACATGCACAGGTGGTCACCTCTCATAGAGGGGCTCAAGATCAAAGAATTGTGAAATCTAGTGGTAAGTATGGCACACTGGGCCCTTCGGGATCTGACTGTGGCTCGCTCCTGTAGCCACATCTCTCGTGTCTCCTCCCGCACTCGTGGCACAGTTCTCCCCAGCTGCATAGAACTGTGCATGGCTCTCTGAAGTTCTAGTACCTTCTGCCTTTGCCCTGACTTACACAGCCCCTGGCACTGATGAATCAGCACAATGACTTCTCTTTCTGGTCAAACATTGTCCTGGGCACTTCACCAGGCAACTCATGTAATCCACACATTGGCCCTAAGAGGTGGATACTGTACTTTTCTTTCTACTTGAAGAAAATTGAAGTTCAGAAAAGTGTGTTCAAGCTCTGAAACCCAGTGCATGGTGAGGAGAGGCTGGTCAGATTCTTCCACCGTTCCACTTCCCTGAGTCCAGTTACTCCCTGGCGGACACGCTCTGTCCCCCAGCTCTCAATGAGCCAGGACACTGAAGGAACAGGGATTCTCCACAGCTTTCTTCTCTGGTCAGAACCCTCTGGCAAGATAGGCTTTTTGCAACTTTCATTGCAACAGAAATATTTGAGGCCTCTGTCAGATCAAAACATTGAAGTTAAAGGTGTGTCTGTTTTTCTATAATACACTGCATTTAGGAATTTATGACTCAATCATGAAAACTTCATCTGGCACAGCCCCAGTCATTTGAGCTCCCAGACCAAGAAGGATTTGTTTTTCCAATGGCTCACAAAACCTGGCTTGATCGTGGCTTGTAGGAATGCAATACCCCAAAAAAGGACCCTAGCATTTTGGAGAATTTTGTTTACAGGACACTAAGCCCCAAATGACATTAAGTTCTAAATAAAAGTTCCATGGGCAATTTGTGTAAGAAGCTTGTTTTTAAAGAAAATAAATTATGTGACAGGTTTATTATATCTACTACAAACTAAACTGGTGAGCATTGTACTCAACATTAAAAAATCTTTAATTAAGATCCTTTGGTACATAAAGCTTACATAACAAAATCTAGCAAAAATCTACAAAAGCTAAACATGTTTCTGAAAGGAAAGATGGTGCCACATAAATACACACTGAGGCTTTCAGGGAGGCTGCAGTCCGTGGGAGACATGCGAAATTCTCTGTCATCACCTCACCGCTCTGCTTCCAGGACAGTCTCAGCTCACAGGAACGTTCAAAGCACATTTGCTGGTCTGCAGCCTGTGACATTTGGCAAGTGAGATCTGTTTAATATGAGGTGTCAATAAAGCCAAGGTTATGATATCTAAAAATAATCAACACTAATCCACAAGCGCACGTTTCAGTAGTGTGCTCTATGCCCCTTGGATCCATCCTCCCAGGGTCCGGAATGCTGCACAATAGCACCTCTTTTTTCCAGAAGGAAAAACAGGCCGCCTGAGGATTTAGGGGACTTGCTGACGTTCACAAAGCTTAGAAGAGTAATAGCAAAGAGCCTGTCCTGTTGTTCTTTGTTATTCAAGTTGGGTAATGTCAAGTGCATATGAGCATCACATTTGGAATCTTTGACATTAATAACCCGACATGCCCTAGGCTACAAGGGCTTTCTGCTAAAATTGAATGTTTTTTGTTGGGAGCCACAGAATTTCAGCTTGTTTTATTTTTACACATTTCCAAAACGGATCACTTGAAAGATCAAGGAGGTTTGTGTTCACGTGGAATGAAAAATCTAAAGAGATTAGGCAATAGCTGGCATGTCAGAGCACAGCTTTTGTGACTATCCCATAGGTGTGATGTGGCTTCTCCATGTTACATTGTGGCTTCATTGTATTACATTGTGGCTGCCCTGTGTTACCCCAGAGAATCTGAACTAGCCAGAACTGACTCTCAGCAGTGGTTTCCTCCTTTATTCCAGGAGATGCCAACATTACCTATAGCAAAGCAGAAATGGCATTTTTGGTGTCACTGGGGCATGCAGGGGAAGAGTGTGACTGTCCCCAGCCACCAACGTGGGGAAAGAGACAAGGCAGGTGTTCACTCAAGATGTGTGCAGGAGTCACTGCTCCTTCTCTATGGAGGTGTCTGTCATTGAGTAGAAGTTTACAAGTAGGGAGGGAATGGGGAATTCGTGTAAACTTTATGGGACTGCATTAACAGAGGTGCTGACGTTTTATGTCTTGATAAAACGTCAGGTCTTTCATCTTTTCTGAAGACCTCTCAGCGTCTTATTGTTGCTCCAAGGTTGCAGCAAAAGCTCACTATGTGAAACCATGACTCAGTTGTCTTTTCTGGTTTTCAGTAATGTCTTTAATCCCCACATGAATATTTCTGAATTGTTGGGACCAGGGCTGGGAAAGTCACTCTCCAGGCACCATCTCCATCCATCCACTGTGCACATTTTCTCTCTCGTGCAGCTGTTCTCCTTCTCCTAGAGGCTGGATGTGAAAAGAAAAGGAAATCAGGTCTGATGAGTCTCAGAGGTGTCCAGCTGAGTTGGATTCGGCAGGCGCACGGCCATTAGTGTGCACAGGGTCCAGTCCTCGACAAGAAGAGAAGGGTGAGGTGGAGCCAACAACCTCCTGCCAAGGGCACGTGCCAGCCACCCAGGTGGCTTGTTTGTCCTTGTTTGGACGGTTAATCTCGTGTGTGTCTGTGTGCACACATGTGTACACATGTGTGTGTGCATTACATCCATGCACATGTGTGTGTGCACATTTATGCATTTCTGTATATGTGTGTGCATGCACATGTGTGTACACGTTTCTGTGTGCATGTGTGCACACGTGCATGTGTGTGCACGTGTTTATGTGTTTGCATGTGTCCACGTGTGTGCCTGTGTGTGCACATGTCTCTGCCATGTGTGCACATGTGTGTGTTGGTCTCCAGAAATCTGACAAGAGTCTCTCCTTCCCTTATTTTCATGTGGGAATAAATTCATTTTAATTTCTGAATATGAACATTTGTGCAGTTATCTGGGTCATTCCCTCCAAGTGAGGGTTTAATTGCTTCCCATCTGGAGTATTTCAAGTTTATCCTTCTTGGAATCAGTGTCGTGAATGTTTTTCAGCCGGGTCAGCTCAAGAGTCTGCTGTCAACATGATGTTGT
Source organism: Tapirus indicus (assembly GCA_031878705.1). NCBI lineage: Eukaryota > Metazoa > Chordata > Mammalia > Perissodactyla > Tapiridae > Tapirus > Tapirus indicus. Next base: position 137,057 of record CM062923.1, on the reverse strand, counting down.
CTAATTACATGGGTTCATGCAAGTTCTGACTCCGTGGACATATGTTCTCGTGCTTAAGACTTCCTTCTCCGACCTCTGTTTACATGTCATCCCTGACGCTGCTCTTTGCCTACTGCCTCTGTCTCACATCTGCCCCAAGGTCTCGTCCTGGCAGACTTTGTATGGGTAATGGAAGCAGAGGACGTGGAGTCAGTTAGCCTGAATTCTGGTCCCTTCTCTACTAATTACTCACCAAAAGGAAGCTGTGTTCCACAGGTAGCTTCATTTATTTGGTTTTGGATTTCTTAACAGCTAAAATCTTTTAGGCATATTAATAATTATAATTATAGGGTTGTTTAAAGATCAAACAAGACAATGTATGTCAGCCTGTCTTGTAAACTTTGAAGCTCAGATTTTGCTATTATTATACAGTTATAAATCCTCCACTCCTTGCTTCTTCCGTGGTTGCTGCACTAGATACTGAATTAATTCTGTCCTTTCTATTTAAGAAAAATCATGTTGAATGTGTGAAGCTTCTGGTATTAGACTATTTTTACCTATGAGAATGGCAATTTCATGTGGTTTATCCTACTAATTAAAAATATATTGATGTGATACATTTGCATGGCTGAAACCCTGAACATTACTGGTAGATGACAGTAACATGAAAATGCTGTTTGTGTCTCATTTTGCTGGGGGGTTAGTTTCTCAGGAATAATCATATCTGCTGGTTTGCTTTCATCTGTTTTTTACCTGGAGGTGGTTTCCCTTAAATGTCTGGTGATCCTTCATTTTCTGCTCACATTTAATAGCGTCACATTAAAAAGGTGAACAGAATCAATGTTATTATTAGGAAGACTTGCTGAGGGGCTTTCTTTGGGGTAATTTGATAGAGAGTCGATCATTATGCTGGAGATTTCCCAAGTATCAGAAAGTCATGTCTTTGGTCTAGACTATTTCTTTTACCTAGAGAATTTCTCCTCTCCTCTCCGGAAGGCGGGTGTCTGATTGCTGGTTTTCCACTTGCTGGTGGCAGGGAGAAAGGATTGCGGGGAGAGCTGAGGTGGGGTGATGAGAGTTGACTGTGCCGAGTACAGATTTTAATTAATTCCTGTTTTCATTCTCCTGTCTCAATTCTCCTCTGCACCAATGTCCCTGGACCTCGCTGTCCAGAGCTCTGTCCCTTGTCCGCACGTGCCTGGTGTCCCTGGACCTCGCTGTCCAGAGCTCTGTTCCTTGTCCGCACGTGCCTGGTGTCCCTGGACCTCGCTGTCCAGAGCTCTGTCCCTTGTCCGCATGTGCCCCTGGGAGGTTCTACAGACTGTGTTAACTTTACTCTGAGGTTTAGTGACCAAGTCCCTCTCCTCTTCTGCTGGTCACTCTCTGCTCTCTGTGATGGACATGCTATGATAATAGTGGTTTCCTGGGAGGGAAGGATAACATGGGTGAGTATTTGGTCCACCATCTTTAACTTGGAAGGTTTTTTTTCTAATAGCAAAGCTTGAGAAAAAGGTTTAAAAACATTCAGTAGCTCAATCTTTTCAGGAAATTTGAGCATCTTAAAGTACCAACTTATTAGGGTTCCTGAAAGTGGTGTTAAGAGAATAACTATTTATTTGGCTTCTGCTTTGTTTTAAATATATTATGCCAGGTTCGTGTGGTATTATTCACTCTCAAAAAGTGCAGATCAAGGGCCTGGCCCTGTGGCCTAGTGGTTAAGTTCAGCATGCTCCACTCCAGCAGCCCAGGTTCAAGGGTTTGGATCCGGGTGCCGACCTGCACCACTTGTCAGCCATGCTGTAGTGGTGATCCACACACAGGATAGAATATTGGCACAGATGTCAGCTCAGAGTATATCTTCCTCAGCAAAACAAGCAAACAAAAACAATAAAAAAGTGCAGATCAAATTTGATATAATGTTTTCTTTGAAGAAATCACTTAACTACTCTTCAATGCCTTTCTTTAGGTGTCACCAAATCTTTGAGACAAAATTGATTCTTTTTCTCTGTATGAATTGAGATATTGTACTTTGAAAAGACATGTACTATTTGGGAATTCTAATGTCTTTATTGGTTTTCTTGAAATTTTTGGATAAGAGAAAATGACCTGATACTTACCATATTATTCCTATTTAACGTCTAGCTGGGGACATGGGAGGAAGAGTTGTTTGAGGAAAACAAGGAGAGGGTGGTAACTCACTGTTGCCCTTTCACAGAGGAGTTAACGAGGTTTAGAAATGTTTTTAAGTGGCCAAATTGAAACTAGAACCTAGATTTTTTGTTTTATAATTGAATGTTCTTTCTCTTGTACCATGTAGTATTCCATCCTTCTGCGTGAATTTCTTTGCTAAGACTGACTATGAATGTCACTTCTCACATGCTAATGATCCCCAAGTGCTTAGTGACACTGATTCCCCTGGCAATCCCGGCTGTAAGCCGCCTCTGCTCCTGGTTCCTTCCCCAACAGTCCCATGGAGCCTCCTGGTGGCCGAGATCCACTCTGAGGTTTCACCAGTCCCTAGAAAGTGAAGAGCTCCAGGATCCAGGTTTGGGACCCCTTCCTCTTCTGTCAGAGCGCCCCCACCTCCAGTTAAATAGATTCCCAGAAAAGGTAAATTATCTGATTAAATTAGTGGTGTTTGAGAGGCTGGGTACATTTGGTGTCATCTGAGCCAGCAGTTTTCAAAATGTTGCTGAGGGAACTCCAAGGAACTTCCTAATCTGCAAATTTTATATTTAAATCCAACCTAAAATGGTTTAACTACTGTATTTCCTCCATTCTTGGGCATATTCTTTTATGTTTTAATATTTCTGAAGTCAGGATGCATCTTAAATTTGATGCACTGCACCTAGTATGCTGGGGCCTCACATCCTTGAAAAAGGACTAATTCACTGGTGGTGAATGTCCAGCTACTGGTCTCAGAATCAGGAACATCCAGGTTACAATCATTAACTATTTCACTATGTTTGTATGCAAGAGGATCATATTTCTCTCTTTTTATAAGTCAAATTATATCTAGCAGAAACTCTCACACATCGAAATGTGGAAAATTCCAATTGCAGAGGTTTTTCTTCATATTCTCTACCAGAACACTGGGTAGTTGTGTAACCAAAGAAATCAGGTATGACCCTATTGTTCCATTCCCCCAGCTGTTGTCTCACTCCTTTTGTGCCACCTTCCTGGGCTTGTGGGTTGGATGCTCTTCACAGGACCTCACAGCGGTCAGATGCTGGACCCATAGCCACACAGACCCATCCGGGGAACTCTGAGCCCTAATCTACAGAAACGTGTCTTGGGCTTTGGGAAATGGGATGGAGAATGGGAAAAGAGATGCTTTATTCTGTCCTAGTATGTACAGAGCACACACACAAAAAAGCCGTGAATCAGTAATTTCTCTAATAATTCAGTCTATAACATTGGGCATTTAAAGTTGTAATAATAAATTTAAAACTCATGCCCATGCAAGTGTGTGATAAAATTTAGTGTTGATGAAATAACTGAATGTTGCCAATGAAACCCATATAATCCTGCAGACCCTGGAATAAATTCCTCCTGCCATCTCTATGCACATATTTACCACTGAACAGGAATAGTAGACAATTTTTATGTAGACTACAATCTCCTGGCAACCACTGGTAATTTCACCTTCTCCAGAATGTAGTGTAGTATGTAGACTTTCAAACTGACTTCTTTCACTTACCAGTCTTTTTGTGACTTGATAGCTAATTTTATCGCTGAATAATATTCTGTTGTATGGATGCGCCACACTTTGTTTATCTCTTCACCTACTGAAGGACATCTTGGTTGCTTCCAGTTTGGGGAAATTATGAATAAAGTTGCTATAAACATTTGTGTGCAAGTTTTTGTGCGGACATAACTTTTCAACTCAATCCGTTAAATATGAGCACAATTGTTAGATTTGATAAGACTATTTTAGCTTTATAAAAAAGTGCCAAACCCTCTCCCAGAGCGGCCGCACTGGTTTGTGTTCCCGCCAGCAGTGAGTGAGCGCTCCTGCCACTCCAGCTCCTCACCAGCATTCGGTGTGGTTGGGTGTTCTGGATTTTAGCCGTGGTAGGTGGGTGGTCTCACACTGTTACTTGTGTTTCCTTGATTACACGTGATGTAGCGTCTTCGCATGTGCTTAGTTGTCATCTGTCTACCTTTGGGTATCTTTGGTGAGGTGTCTGTTCAGGTCTTCTGTCCATTTTAACTGGGTTGTTTGTTTTCTTATTGTTATTTTTAAGAGTTCTTAGTGTATTTTGGATACAAATCCTTTATCAGATATGTTTTACAAATATTTTCTCTCAGTCTGTGTCATTCTCTTAATGACATTCTCAGAATAGAAGGTTTAAATTTTATTTTCAGATTTAGGTAAATGATAAAATCTTAAAGTTTGGAAGATTCCAGTGTTAGAGCTATGAACTATAAAACCTGAATTTTCATTCTAAAATATGTGGGCTTTCAATCAGAAATACATATTTTCCTGGTACTGAGAACTACAGGAAATTTCACTTGGGGTCTTCTCACGAGGTGGGTGGTGTGACAGCAACTCCAGCATGACAGGTACAAGTGCAGGTGTCACACGGCTTTTTCTTTTCTCTCCAAACAAAAGTCCCTGGTACATAACTGGAGCCTAATCCAGAGCTTGCTGGAGGTCACTGAGTCACACTTCGTGTGCGGCAGATGGCCCAGGCTTCGGTGAGGCAGTTTCAGAGGGAAGAGGCACCGCCTGCCGAGGTGGCTCACGGCCTCTGTTAACTATTAGGACGTTCTCCTCGCGTGGCGTTGAGGGGGGCTCCTTCCGACACGCACCCACTGGTTTGATTTTTACCCACTGGAGCCACACATAGTGTGTCCACATGACTTTCCCACATGACTGTACTTTAGGTCTCTGGATGGCCACACACCCCTGCAAGGAGAATGTCCTTGTTTTATGCTTCTGAAAAGTTAACTATTCAACTGCATTATTAAGCATTCATTCCAGTGTGGAAATATGCTGAAATCAGATTTAAAACATGGAAATAAAAGTTTAATTTGTTGATGTGTAGCTGTTTTCAAATTTTGACTGTAATGTCCAATACCACCAGTCATATTTGAGGGGATAATACATTAAAAATGAAAAATCATTGTTTTGATATGCATGAAAAAGTGGAAGGGAAAACTTCACAATCTCTTCTGGATATTCCAGTGGAGTGAGGATTCCCAAGACAGAGGATCAGTGAGGAAACACAGTATTTTCCAAATTTCCTTGAAATTTATCATGAAAAAAAAGTTTAACATCCCCGCACAAATCAAATTTTGATTTACTTCTTTGAGTAGCCAAATGCTGTAACTAATAAATCCCACAGCTACCCTCCCACGAAGTCCTGTTTGTTAAGGATTTTGGAAAGCCAAAGTATTAAGTGGGAATAGCAGATTTACTGGCCAGAGGCATTTCCTTTGACCAGAATTTATCCCATCCTTGTGAGCTAGTAAATTATATATTGTTAAACCTTTAATTTAAAACACGTTTTTTTTTTCTCTATTACAGTTTTATGATTTTTCAGAACATGGATTTCATGGTCATTAGTGCTGGGTAACAAGAAAGAGCTCAATGGAATAAGAGAGAAAGTGACAAAAATGGTGTGACAGTATCATCAAGTGAAAGTCACTCCAGGAGGATGCAAGGACCAGACCAGACCCAACACAGAGTGTGGAGCAGAGCAGCAAAGAGACCGAACAGTGGGAGTCCTTCATCATAGTAGTTCTCTCTGGAGGCCGCATGCAGGCCCAGGGGTGTGAGAGCATGACGCAGAGCTCACGGCAGCCACGAAGGGGCGACTGGGAAGCATAATGAGAAACCACTTAGAAAGGGTGGGTGAGGCCAAAGGAACCAGCAAAGGGTGGGCTGTCCCAGGGACCACACTCATCCCCAAGGAGAGGGGGGAGGACACCCTCTCCTAAAAGAGGGGGACCCTGCATCCCATAGGTCCTTCCTGACCATTATGTGGAAGCATGGCTTATGTTAGCATAATTACATTTCATTCTGGAGAAATGTTTATTGCATATTAAAAATAGATTATGTTTCAACTTTTATAGACATCAGCCTAATTTAGTGGGCATTTGATATTCAGAATCACTTTAGCTAATTACATTAATTAGACATGTTCCCCAACTTAAAAATGAGATTACTCAACACAGACTGAACTGCTCTGGTTTATAGTATTATAAGAAAGTAAAGCTTCTTTGAGATTTCATTTTGTCAAAATAGATTTTTTGGATTTGTTTTCCTTGGTGTTTCCTTCTAATGATTTTTTCCTTCTACTCAACTGCCATAAGGGTCAGCATTTCCTGAGTCAGATGAGTTAGGAAATGCAATGTGCAATCTTGAAGCAACGTGGAACTAGCAATAACAAAGGAAGAAAAGACACCTCACTCTAAAGAAGTCTGAAACAGAATTATTGATTCCCCAACACCTACCCACCCTGAGCTGCCTCTAGTCTCTCCCGTCTCAACACAGCAGCACACGCCTAGCCGCTCAGATGTAGAACCTGCGGGTTGTGGGCGACCTCTTTTCTGCGTTCTCCACGTCCACTCCACCAAAGAACCCTTAGGCTCTTCATCTGAAGCATAACCTGAAGATGACCCTGTCTCACAGTGGCCACTGGATGGCTTTGTGGAAGCCACCAGCCCTCGTCTCTTGGACAGTTGTGACTGTTTCCAAGTGGGTCCATTTTCCCCCGAAGCGCCCACCTGCCTGAAGACTTTCCCCCAGACCTTTCCACACTGCCTCCTGCATTGTTCATCTCTTACCTCAATTGTGCTTCCTCAAAGAGACCCCCTTGCTGACTCCATATAAAATGACACAAGGCTACCATCACCCCATTCCCCTGCGTCACTCATTGTCCCATTGCTTGGTTTTGTTTTCTACAGAATAACCACAAAGTCCTTATCTCATTGGAAATTATTTCTCATGCTCTATTTACCATCTGCTTAAATTTAAACATTTCCTCCGTTCTCTAGACATCAACTTTCACGTTGAGGGATGTCACTAAGCAGTCCCTAAGGCTGGCTTCGGGCTGAGCTCTTCTGTCTGAGAAGATTTCTTGCACGTTGGCTTCCATGGCTATGGCCAAGTGCTCAGGATACAGCAGGATGATGACTTGATGAGTCATGTCCCCTCTCTCCCACATCTAAGCCACAGCTACAAGGCTGGGTACTCATGCCCTGATCACACTAGGACACGGGCCACTGTTGTCCCCAACCTGCAGCTTCAGGCATGGGCTCCTCCCTGGAACCTCACTGTAACCTGAGGGCTGCAATCTGCACTGGCTGCTGCTCCGTTTCCCCCAGAGCCCTGGCTGCACCCTTGTTCCTCCCACACGGTCTTCAACTGCAGGCGAGACGCAATATCACATATAAGTACTTTGTAGTCTCTCCACATATCACTGGCCACTATATTAAATTGTTATTTTCTTGGTTGTTTTTCGCCTGAATTTTCCCATTAGGAAGATTTCTTTATTCCTAGTGACCACAACAATGGATGGGCAACAGTAGTTCCTCGACAGATATGTTTGAAATAAATAGAAGAATGAAAGACAAGGAACAGTGAGAGTACACTTTCATGGCTTTTGCCTTTTCATTTTTTTTTTTTTTGTATATAAATAAGAGGAAATGAAACCATGCAAAAGAATTTTTATAAATTAGAGGGGCCGGCCCTGTGGCCAAGTGGTCAAAGTTCTGTGCACTCTGCTTCAGTGGCCCGGGTTCGCGGGTTCGGATCCCAGGTGTGGACCTACTCTTCCTCAAGCTAAAAAAGAGGAAGATTGGCAGTGGGTGTTAGCTCAGGGCAAATCTTATATATTTTATATATATCTTACTTATGTATATTTTTGTGTGTGTGTGAGGAAGATTGTCCCTGAGCTAACATCTGCACCAATCCTCCTCTATTTTGTATGTGAGATGCTGCCACAGCATGGCTTGATGAGCAGTATGTAGCTCCATGCCCAGGATTCCAACCTGTAAACCACAGGCCTCTGAAGCAGAGCATGGGAACTTAACTGCTACACCACTAGGCCAGCCCCTATATTTTTTAATAGACAAAAATTTTCTAACATATTGCTACGTAAAGAAAGCATATTCAACTACACCTGCAGGATAACCCCACTAGGGCACAATGTCACATATGTGCACAGAGAGATGTCATAAGAATGTTCACCAAAATAACAGCAAGTCTCGGGGTGGCAAGATTTTAGGTAAGTTTTTCTTTCTTTGTATTTTATTGAAATTGTTTGATATTTTTCAATAATATGAAAAATTTCATTCAAAAAGAAAAGTTATTTGCCAAGTTTCACCTCTGGAATGGCAGAGAAAGCTTCGGAAAGACTAAACGTCTGTAGAAACCTCAAGTGCTGAACATGATAAATAAAACAACTGCCTGGAAGCTCTGAAGAGTAAAAACTGCTGGCTGGTTTTTGGAGAGTGACAGAATGTGGACGAGGGTGCCGCACAGGGTAGGTTTCCATTTTCCTGGCTCTGGCCTGAGGAAAGGCCATGAGTAGTGTGCTGCAGGGTGGCTAAACCCTCGTGAATAATCCCGTTGTCTCTCTGGCCTGAGAAAGGGCCCAGGGTGGCAGCAGCCGCTGGGAGTGAAGATGCAGCCCGTGGAGGATAGAGTCAGAGACGAGCCCTCTTCCTGTTGTAAACTCAGCCCCAGTCCTGGCTTACATGCCAGGCATGTGGGGCAGGACGGGGTCAACACAGTTTGCAGCCATGGCTCAGGAACTAAACTGAGATTCGAATCACTGCGTGTTGCAGATAAGAACAGGTATGTTATCTGAGTCAAATCAAGTTGGTAGCCTGCTAAATTAAAAAAAAAAAAAAAAAAACAAACACTGTTTGGATTATGACAGAATCCAGTCTCCATGGTGTAATATTCACAATGTCCAGGATACACTCCCCAATTTCTCACAATATGAAGGAGTAGGGAAATGGACTCATTCTTCAGGAAAAACACAATCAAGAAAAGGCCAGTCTCAAGACAATGAAGATGTTGGAATGATCAGAAAGTACAGTAGCTATTGTAACTGTGCTCAGTGCAGTAAAGGGAAATAAGCTCATGATGAATGAAAAATAGGACATCTTGGCGGAGAAATGGAAAATATAAAAAAGGAACCAAATGGAGATTTTATAAACAAAACATACAATATGTGAAATAAAAAATTCACTGGATGAATGGACTTTAGCAGAATGGAAACAGAGTAAAGACTCAGATAACTTGAAGATATATCAATAGAAATTATCCAATCTGAAGAAGAAAGAAAGCAAAAATAATAATAATACAAGACAAAAATGTGAATAGGCTGTGTAACTATAACGAAAACCTACACTGCATGCTTGAAGTTCCAGAATGACAGAGGAGAGAACAAACAACAACAACAAAACTCTCTGAAGGAATACCTGAAAACTTCTCAAATTTGGTGAAAGACAAATTCACAGATTCAAGAATCTCAGCAAACCACAACTGAGATAAATACAAAGAGAGCCTTGAGTAGGCATGACATAGACACCCTGCTGAAAGTCAAACCTAAAGAGAAAATCTTGAAAACTGACAGAAAAAAGTACACTACAGTTGTGTTTTGCTTAACGGGGATGTTCTGAGAAATGCATCATTAGGTGATTTTGTCATTGTGCGAACATCATAGAGTGCACTTACACAAATCTAGATGGTACAGCCTACCTCACACCTAGGGTGTATGGTATTAATCTTATGGGACCATCGTCATATACTCACTCCATCGTTGACCAAAACGTTACGTGGTGCGTGACTCTACATCCATATGACAACGATTCAGAATAACCGTGGACTGCTCGTCAGAAGCTACAGAGGCTAGAAAACAATGGAATAACATCTTTAAAGTTCTAAAAGAAAAAAGTCATTCTATATTCAATGAAAATATCCTTCAAGAATGAAGAATTAAGAATAAGATGTATTTTGAGAAAAGAAAACTAAGAGAATTCATTGTCAACAAATCTGAACAGAACAATACAAATAGAAATTTCTTAGAATTCCCTAAATAAACCATGATCTTTCATGCCACCATAACTTTTATTCATTCATTAAATGCTCACTGAGTGCTTTCCATGCGCCAGGCATTGTGCTAGGTTCTGGAGATACAGGCATACCTTGTTTTATTGCACTTTGCTTTATGGTGATGTGCAGAAGTTGCTTTTTTTTTTTTTTTTTTTTACAAATTGAAGGTTTGTGGAAACTCTGTCCGGCAAGTCTATCAGTGCCACTTTTCCAACAGCGTTTACTGACTTTGTGTCTCTGTGTCACATTTTGGTAAGAAGTTGATTCCAACACTTATGGACGACTTTGAAGGGTTCAAGTTTTCAGTGGAGGAAGTAACTGCAGACGTGGTTGAAAGAGCAAGAGAACTAGAATTAGAAATGGAACCTGAAGATGTGACTGAATTGCTGTAATCTCATGATAAAACTTCAATGAATAAAGAGTTGCTTCTTATGAATAAGCAAAGAAAGTGGTTTCTTGAGATGGAATCTGCTCCTGGTAAAGATACTGTGAAGATTTTTGAAATGACAACAAAGGATTTAGAATATTACATGAACGTAGTTAATAAAACAGTGGTAGCATTTGAGAGCATTGGCTCCAATTTTGAAAGAAGTTCTACTGTGGATAAAATGCTATTAAACAGCATCGCATGCTACAGAGAAATTGTTTGTGAAAGGCAGAGTCAATCAATGCTGCAAACTTCACGTTGTCTTATTTTAAGAAAGTGCTATGGCCACCCCAACCTTCAGCAACCACCACCCTGATCAGTCATCAGCCATCAACATCGAGGCAAGATCCTCCACCAGCAAAAAGAGTATAACCTGCCAAAGGCTCAGATGATGGTTAGCATTTTTTAGCAATAAAGTATTTTTAAATTAAGGTATGTACATTATTTTTTAGACATGATCAATTGCACACTTAATAGACTACAGTAGAGTGTAAACATAAATTTTATATGCACTGAGAAACCAAAAAATTTGTGTGACTTGCTTTATTGCTATCTTTGCTTTACTGCTGTGGTCTGGAACTGAACCTGCAATGTCTCCAAGGTGTGCCTGTAGATGGCTTTCCCTCTGCTCATTACCTTGGTCACCTGGCAAACCTGTATTCACCCTTTAGATCGCAGCTCAAGCACTGTATCCTGGATGAATCCTTTATGGACTGCTCCAGATAATTTACCTTTTCCCAACTAGTGTGAAACTAACTAATCAACAGACTCCTTATTTTCAGCCAGGGCTTCCAATCAGCTTGGTAGAGCCATGCAATTACATAAGAATAGATACCAAGTATCACATTTAAGGAAAGCTTCCAGCTTGAAAGTAAAGGCCAAATCAAAAAGAAACACAGAGATAACAAAGAAAATACAAAAATTAGGGGGAAAAACATTGAAGGGAAAAAAATTCTGTAATATTCTCAGGGAGATTAGAATGGATATTGCCTCAGTGAAAATAGAATAGAACGTTATTTTTTAAAAAGAAACAAAAAAAGGCACATGGAAATTGAAATACCGTATCTAATTTTTTTTTAAAAAATAGAGGAACTGGAAAATAAACATGAAAATTTTTTCAAAAAGTTAGAACCCAAACACAAAGAAAGAGACGATGTGAACATAAAGATGAGGAAGTTAAAGAATTAATCCAGAATATCCAGTAACGGCAACTACAGTTCAAGAAAGAGAGGATGGAGTTAATAGAGGCAAGAAAATTACCAAATGAAGAAAGAAAATTTCCCAGAACCGTTTCAAAATAGCCATGTCTTATAACTATCCTGTGTAACAAATAAAGAGAGAACCACACCAAAGTATATTATCATTAACTCTCATAATATATGGCAAAATAAGATAACCCCAAATGTTTAAAGAGAGAAGAAAGAAAAGGGAAAAATGTCAGATAGAAATGTAGAAGAGTCATTCAAATGGCATCAAAAATCTCAACATCAACATTAGAATCCAGAAGTTACTTCAGATTTCTAAGGTAAAATCATTTTCAACCTAGGTTAATTATGCACACACACCATACCAAGCTACTAATCAAGTCAGAAGAAAGAATAAAATCAGTTTTAAACATCAAAGGGCTCTCTTAGGAAGCTATTGAAATTTGTATTTCAGCAAAAGAGGAATCCAGCAAACAAGTGTCCCACACAGGAGTGAGGGGACCCAGGTAAGTCCATACAGGAGAGAGGGGAGAGAAGCCCCCAGGTCACAGCAGCCCTAGAGAGCAAGAGGTCAGACTCATTGCTGAAAGCTGGCAGCTGCAACTGGGAGATTTATAAGGGAGGAAAGGGACCTACACACCTTGAAGAACTGGTCCTGAATATTTAGAAATGTGTGATGGGCAAATGATAGATCAGTTGGAGCCTTTGCAAAAAGAAATTATAGTTTAATAGAAACACTAGCAAATGAACATGAAGGGAGTAAGTAAGAAAAACAAAAAGTGTCATGAGAAAGGAAGCGTGTCACAGTTCATTTGGCTCAGCAGTGAACAAATAGTGTAATATCCACCAGTGTAAGGAACTGTCCTAGTACTATAAACAGTGGTTATTGGTGCCCTAAATTGCACCTTAACAATCCTGAGACATAAAGCAAAGGGGATAGATGCGGATCTCTCCCCCAGAACAGGAAGACAGTAGATATTGTCTAATATTGATAAACCAAGAAAGAGTACTTTAAGCATACTATTTAAAAAATAGAGAAAAATACCAGAATATACTACTAAAAATGGTAAAAGAGGTTGCCTCTGGAATAGGGGGTGAGGAAGTGTGTGTGAAGATGGGGCAAAGGACTCCTATGTTTCATAACAAACCTTTTGATACCATTTGATTTTTTACTATGGACATGTAATATTTTCATTAAAAAAATATCACTTCTTTTGGAAGAATTGCTTTTGATGGGTAAAGTATCCTCTTTTTAAAGTCAGACAAAGGAGTTCAAAATTATAATCTACATTTGGCCAAAAAGGTTAATCTTTGTCTTTTAAATATTTGGAGTTAAAAATATAAAGTACACACTAGTCACACTTCCCAACTGCAGGCTCACAAAAAATAATTTTTAAAAATTAGTGAAGAAATATTATATACAAAAATTAACTCAAATGGATCAAAGACCTAAATGTAAGACCTAAAATTGTAAAATCCTGAGAAGAAAACACAGGGCAAAAGCTTCATGACGTTGGATTTGGCAATGATTTCTTAGACACCAAAGGCACTGGCAACAAAAAGTAAATGACCAATTGGGCTTTATGAAAATTAAAATATTTTGTGCATCAAGAGACGATATCAACAGAGTAAAAAAGATAAGCCATGGAATGGAAGAAAATATTCACAAATCATATACCTGATAAGGGGTTAATATCTAGAATATATAAAGAACTCCTAAAGCTCAACAGCAACAAAAAAACTTGATTAAAAAATGGGCAGAGGACTTGAATAAATATTTCTTTAAAGAAGGCATACACATAGTCAACAGGTACGTGAAAAGATTCTCAACACCACTAACGATTAGGGAAATGAAATCAAAACCACAATGAGAACCACCTCGCATGCGTCAGGGTGGCTACTATCCAAAAAAAAAAAACAGAACAGCAAGTGTTGACAAGGTTATAGGGAAGTTGGAAACCTCGTACATTGTTGGTGGGAATGTAAAATGGTGCACCTACTGTGAAAACAGTGTGGCGGTTCCTCGGAAAAATTGAAACTAGAATTACCATATGATCCAGCAATTCTGCTTCTGGGTACATGGCAAAGAGAATCGAAAGCAGGCTCTCAAAGAGATATTTAGCCACCCAGGTTTACAGCAGTATTAATCACGATAGCTAAAACATGGAAGCAAACCAAATGTCCGTTAATGGATGAATGGATAAGAAAAATGTGGTCTATGCATTCAACGGGATATTGTCCAGTCTTAAAAAGGAAGAAAATTCTGACATGAATGACCCTTGCGGACGTTATGCTAAGTAAAATAAGCCAGTCATTAAAAGACAAAGATGTATGATTTCACTTAAATGAGGTATCTAGAGTAGTAAAATTCATAGAGGTAGAAAGTAGGATGGTGGTTTCCAGGAGCTGTGGGGATGGAGGAATGGGAGGTTATTGTTTAATGGGGACAGAGTTTCAGTTTTTGCAAGGTGAGAAGAGTTCTAGAGAAGGACGGCTGCCCAACAGTATGAACGTACTTAATACCACTGAACTGTACACTTAAAAATGGTTAAGATGGTAAATTTTATGCTTGTGTATTTTACCACAGTTGTAAAAGTTGAAAAAAAAATTAGGAAGTAAGTTGTAAGGGCTGCTATGTTTGTGATATAAAATGAACAAGAGTATATAACTGATTGTTGGTATGGTTATTGTTGATAATAGTATATCAGGACCCTCTGGATCTTTTAACTTAGAGAAAACTATCTTTAAAATTTATTTTGGCCTAAAGAAAACTAAACAGTTGGCATAGTCGTCATAAATAGTGTTTTCTACTAAACTGAATTAAATCAACCTCCCAACATTTGAAGACAAATAAGTAAATAAAAAAATATTTATATTCGCTATTAATATTTTAAGTCCTCATGAATTATAAACCATAGATTAAGTTAGCACTTAGCTTTATTTTGAAAAATAGACATTGAAATAGAATAGCTCACTGAATATAAAATCAAAACTTTTATTTACCTCTTTGGAGAGAATTGGTCCTTTCAGGATGAAAGCAGCAAATATGTCAAATATGACTGCAGGAAGACAAAAACTTTAAATGTAGAAATAATGTCAGAAGTTGTTTTGCATTTTGGAGATCTGGTGATGCAGTGGAGAGAGAAGGACACTAGAAATCCATTAATGGCCGTGCTGCTAATTCAATGAGACCCTAAGAGTCAGCCTCCGACCTCCAGGGTTCCCGTCTGTCAAGTGGGGAAAGAAATACTTGCTTCATGTGGTTATTCTCTGAAATAACATGTGTAAAAGGGTTAGGAGCTAATATATTAGTATAACATTACTCTCATTGCTATTATTTTAAAATTCCTATGAAGACATTAAATTCAGAAATAAGATTGATGGCAATATTTCATTGTTGAAGTCTCTTCTTTTTAAGGCTGTGGCTGGGGTGACAGAAATTCTCATTTCTCTGTGTCTATGATATTTATGTTATTACTTTAAAATTCGAAGTTCGGGAGCCAAGAAGCTATTCTCTCTTCTTGTACTCTTCACAGTTAATAGTTTCATGACGCAACAAATCAGGAGTAACACCGGTTTAGGGTCACGGCTAAGATAACACATGCTGGACACTAACTCCTGTTCTCCGTTCCTTACAAATACCACCCCATTTCATCCTGTCATAACCCGTTTAGTCACTATTCCTCTTTTACAGATGACGATGGGTTAAGTACAGTTTTCAAAATAACACAGCTATGAGCAATAGAGCTGGAATTTGAATACAGGAATCTGGTGCTCAATCCCTGCTCTTGGCTAAACGTTGCATTGCCAGTGCATGTGTCACCTGCTCACCTGTGTTCAGACAGTCCAGGGACTCAGTTAATCTGACGTCTGTGTGGGGTTCAATCCAAAATCTACTTGAGTAAGAATTCACTTGGATAAAATGAAGCTTTGATCTTGCAATTTTCTACACTTAAATGTTAGGACCAAGATAATCTTAAATTGACCACTAAATTTATCATGTGTGAGTGAAAGTAAGGAGCAAATGCTATTAAACTTCCGTCCACAGAATGTAGTACAATGCCTGAGACCTGGTACCCCTTCATTAGTATCGGTTGATTAAAATCAGCTGAAGGGAATTAAAGCAAATAGTTCACCATTCTATAATCACAAGGGAAGAAGATTTTCAAGACAGGATAGTCAACTGAACACTGATTTTAGAGGGAAAGGCTGATGGCACTTTTCTTCTTAAACCACGATCAGCTTTACACGTTGAGTCCTGCATTTTTCTTCTTGGTGGCCTTGCTGTCTCTTGTCCTTACTCTGGGACTCTCATGCCCTCGACTCCATTAAGCAATAGCCTTGCTTCCATGTATCTTGCTGGATGTCATCCTCGATTGAAACTTCTTTCCCATATAGGAGCCAATAGAAAAAAAGTAGCTAAATAGTTGCTTCATTTCTATGTCCACCCTAGATTATGTTTGGTTTTTTTATAACTATATAATCATCATGCTAATGGCCTTTTTCCTTCTTCAGTTTACCCAACTGAAATAATTCCAGCCCATGGAACAAAACACTGAATATTTGAGCAGGTGTTAGGTTAATTTCTACAACTTTTCCTAATATAAACTGAACTTGCATTGTTCTGCTTTCCACATTTGCTTTCATATTATATCTGGATAGTGTTTCTCTGATTAATAACACTGTGATGGTTAATATTATGGGTCAACTTGACAAGGACAAGAGGTGCCCAGATTAAACGTTATTTCTGGGTGTGTCTGTGACTGTGTCTCTGGATAAGATTAGCACTTGGATCAGTAAACTCAGAAAAGTGGATGGCCCTCTCTAGTGGGCATCATCCAATTTGTTGAAGGCCTGGATAGAAGGAGAGATGGAGGAGGGAAGAATTCGCCCCTTGGCTTCCTGACCACCCAGTCTTGGTAGGGCAGGGAACTCTCTTTAACAGGGACCCCCAACACAGAGCCGGCAGCAGCATCTGACCAGGGCAGTAGCAAGAGGATGTGTGTGAACTCTGCAGATGAAAAGCAATTACTGTTAGTGTTTGGCAGCATTTCTTCCAAGATAGGCTTTTTATTCTAATTTGTCTCCTGCTTTCTTGCACAATGTTATGTTATAAACACTTTTCATACATCAAAAATATTAACAATGTTTATTGACTAAATCGAGTATCATTTAACAAAAGCATAATTTATTTAAACCAGTTCTTTATTTTGGGGGTCTTCAATAAATAACCTTATTTCTTCTTTACTTTCTTTTTCCTGTGTATATCTTCATATAAATACGTTTAGGTAAATCTGATCATTTAATTTGGACAGATATTGTGAAGTGGAATTAATAAGCCAAAGAATATGCACTTTTTAATAGTTCAAATTTATATTGCTGCTTTGCTTTTCAGATAGATTGTACCAGTGTATGGTTCATTAAACTATTGACAGTATTGCTTTCTAATTTTTCTAACAATTTGTAAGGTATTTTATTCTCATTTTGTTTTTATTTATTTATATTTTTTTGTGGGGAAGACCAGCCCTGAGCTAACATCTGTTGCCACTCCTCCCCTTTTTGCCGAGGAAGACTGCCCCTGGGCTAACATCGTGCCCATCTTCCTCCACTTTATATGGGACGTTGCCACAGCGTGGCTGACAAGCAGTGCATCGGCGGGCGCCCGGGATCCGAACTTGCGAACCCCGGGCTGCCAAGCGCGGACTAAACCACTGCACCACCGGGCGGCCCTATTTTATTCTCATTTTTATTACTTTTATAGTTTCTATATTTTTAAAAACTATACCATCTAGTTTTATAGTATTTAAAGACTATTCCTAAGTATAAGCACCTGAGTTGGGGGTCACTGTCTGGAAAATTCAGCCCTGAGGTCCTTGACGGGTGTTGTGGCCTCTCTGTCTCAGGGGCCGGCCTCGCGTGTGGGGCTGCATCTCTCTCTCTCACTGTGACAGTCCTGTGAGTCATCAGCACCGCCTGGTAGGGCTGTCCAGCCTGTCAGTGGAACACTGTGTGAACCCTTGCTGGTCCATTTTGGGCGGACTTTCCTGTATCTGGCCACATGATGGCAACGTGAGCCTAAAAAAGCAGCACACTTGTATCTGATCATGAGTGTTTTCCATTGTATCAGGTAAGGAGTAGGCTTAAATTCTAAATTCGTAGATCTCCAAACATTGACTCAGAGGGGAAAATGGCGTGAGTGCTAAGGGATGATCTTATTCTAACAGAACCAACAGCACCATTCTGCGGCCACCATAAGCCTTTGGCTGGATGTAAATTAACCAAAGAATTTTCTAGGGTCAGATTTAATCACTCCAACTGTCCAGAAGCCTGGGGATGGTGAGGAGAATGGAAAGTTATAGGTATTTATAGGGTCTTACAGAACCACTAAATTACCATAGACGCAAAATGGCTTCCCCTGTTGGATTCTAGATGGTTAGGATGATATAATCCCGTAAGAATTGGGGTGACATAATTCAGTAAGACTTTGGTCACCATGTCAGCATTTGCTTTAGCCATTGGGAACACTTCTGGCCGTCCAATCATCATACGCGCCATTACTAAACAAGATTTCTTATTTTCTGAGGCAGAAGGTCTAGAAAGTCCATTTTCCACCAGGTCCCAAGTAATGATGGCCTCAGTGGGTTTCCTCGACTTAGATTAGAGGGTATTCATAAATAATTTTTCTGACGAACAGCAAATCTTTGTGTCATTTCCTGAATTATTTGACCCTATTACAAGTGTGGTAAGATTCCAAGATTTCCAGTGTGTTGTTTGAGTTTGTTGGTGGTGTGGAAAAGCCCCCCAAGCATACAACAACTGGGGAACAGGAAGAATTCCATCCGGTGATTCCCCTTTTCCCGTGGTGTTTGAGGCTCCTCTCAATTTCCAACTTTCCAGCTCTAGGCAAGTTGCGAATTGCTGAAACTGTCAATAGGAGTCCCTGGGCAGAAGTAATGGGGCTTCCATTTTCCCAGTTCAAACATTTTTAGCCCCTTTTGTGGTTTGGTCTTCAAATTCACTTCCTTTAGCTATTTCATCTTGTTCTCTAGTAGGCATGATAGAAATCTGTGGAGGAAATTGCAAGGACTCCAATAAATCAGCAGTTTCCCAAGTGACATATTAGTTTCCATCAACATTAGAAAGCCTCTATTCTTCCAAATTCATCCCGTGGCATGACAGTCTCCAAACACACATTAACCATCAGCATAGGTTTTCTAAGACCAGTGGCTAATCCAACAGTTTGTATAACAGCTGTGAGTTCTGCCACTTGTGCTGATTTTATGTATGGGAGAGCAAAAGCCCCTGAAATCTCCCGAGGACTGACTGCTGCACAATATGTTTTTCTCTTTCCCTGTGCGTCTCTCACATAAGACCCATCAGTGAGTGCTGTCAAGTTGACACGGGGGACTAGGAACGTCAGAGGAACAGACTGAGGGTGAGCATCTCTGTCTAGGGCTGTGAGGTGGTCAGAATCTGGCAACAGACAAGCTGGCTTCAAAAACTGCCCCTGCTGGGGACAGCATTGGGACTGACCACCTTGTTGATAGCTGGCCTGGCAGGGTGGGGACCAGCGCGGTGTCTTACAGACACCAAATAGCAGCAGTCCCTGGTAGCATGTGTAAGTTAAACATCCCGGAATGGAAGCCGGAGACTTTGCGGTCAGAGGGCAGCTGCATGTGGCTCTCAAGCACCCAGCAGGATCTCGTGACACAGAGAAGTGAGCCTGCGGTCACTTACGGCCTGTAGCTCGCTTGTTCTAACAGGAGAGACGAGCGGTCGATCAGAGTTGGGATCTCCCAGCACGGGGGAAACAATGGCTGTCTTGAGGCTTTGGAAGCCTTCTTCTGTTTATTTTCCCCACCATAAAGGTTCTTCTGATTCATCAAGTAACATTTCAGAGAGCAAGCTTTGACAGAAAACCAACCTCCCAAATTCGCTGTGTGTGTGTGTGTGTGTGTGTGTGCGCGTGTGTGTGAAAGGTTGCTTCATTTGTAAAATAGACGGACTTCAGGACGGAGCTATTCTCCATCTGTCAGCCTAGAACAAATGTTCCAAACACCTGACTTCACTTTGATAGTATTGCAATCTAGAGGCTAAAATTTTTAGTAAAGCTAAAATATCTTCTTTACAAGCACATACAATGTTGGCAGCTATCAAGAAATCATCCACATATTGAATTAGGATGTTCCCTCAGGTGGGGAAAATTCTTCTGTTTCTCTTATAAATGCCTAGAAGATACAGCAGGACAATCTGAGGATCCATTGACACAGATATTGAAAGCCTCTGTAGGTAAATGCAGAGAAGAGCCTTGAGTCCTCGGCAAAAGGCACAAAGAGGAAAGCAGAGTGTGGGCCCAGACCTTCACAGAGTCGTGGTGCCAGAAAGCTGCACACTCGTCTACTCCTCTCAGGTCTTGTACAGATCTGAACACAATTCCTTGTCCAGTTTCCCTCCTTTTTCACAGGTAATTTGGGAGCACTATAAGGCAAATGTCCCTTGTTTATCATGTCCTGTTTTTCTAGCTCTCTAATTACAGCCGCTATTCCTTGTATAAGAGCTAGAGACAGAGGATTTTGTTTTATACATGGCTATAATGTTTTTTTGTTTTAAGCTATAACAATGGGATCAATTTCTTTTATTAAACTCGATCATTTGTTCCTTGGCTCTGTCTCTATTTTGGGGTGCTTTTCCTGCATTAGGTGAGTCTGCTGCTCTCTCCAGTATTTAGATCTCAGAATGGGCATATTTACCAGCTCAGGTGCCCTGTCTCCTGGGAGCTCCAAAAACACTCCATCCAAAGCACGGGGCACCTACATATGGAGGTAGAAGGTTGTCCAGAGATACCCAAACATTGATTTTTTTTTTCTAGGTTCAGGTAAAATGAGAAAAGTCTGTAGAAACTGCCAAGTATGTGGCTCCAGTGTCCACAAGAAAGGTCAGGGAAAGAGCAAGTGGGAAAGAAACAGACTCATAAATGCTCCACTCTGAGCTCTGAGGTCCCCCCAGTTCCTAAATCTTGCTCATTTTTTCCAGTTACTTTTTGTCAGGTTTCTTTGGACAAAAATCTGTTGGAGGGGGCACAAAATTTTAGGGTTAACTTAAATGTCTTGACGTTTCCTAAATCTCACTCAGCATTCATATTTTCAGGGTTCTGGTTTCTGACAAAAGTGACACTTTGGTTTTCCATTAGGGGGACCCCTCTGATCTGTTGGTGGCACCAGATAAGAGTTTATTCCCTTTATGAATAACTCTAACTGGGCAATCTTAAGTTTCTTTTTGTCTTCTTTATCCTCCTCTATAATTTATCAAAGTTGGGTTGCTGTTCCCAGTACATGAACACTGTTCCTGCCACCCAACTACATTTCCCTTTACTTGGGCTTGAACTCCCAGGAGCAAGGCTGGCACAAAAGTTGAGAGGACCACGAGTGTGGAGTCCTTGGAACCATCCCCTTGGGTTAGAAAAAGCCCAGAGAATGGCTGGTGACCATTGATGGAGTCTCCCCTGGCTTCTTGGTGCTGCACCGCAGGTGCCCCCAGTTCACCTTCAGTGAAAAGACATCAAGAACTTCTGTCAGCTGTCCCTCCTGTTGGATGCCAAGGCACAAGGAGCACCCTGAGTTGCTGGAGGAGGCAGGAGGTCAACCTCCTGAAGCCTCGGCAGGACAGAGTGAAATAGTCTTTTAAGAGGGAGACCTGATGACAACATTTCAGGTCTCCCATATTTTTCTACCATTAAAGCCATTGGCAAGTCAGACAGGGCCTTTGAGCCCCTGGTTATGGATTGAATGTGTGTGTCCCCCCAAATTCATACGCTGAAACCCTGCCCCACAGTGTAATGGATTTGGAGATGGGGCCTTTGGGAGATAATTTGGATGAGATGAGGTCATGTGGGGGGCCCCTTGTGATGAGATTAGTGTCCTTGTGAGAGTCAGGAGAGAGCGTGCTTCCTGTCTCTGCCGTGTGAGGAGACGAGACGTGGGCAATCGGCCAGTGGACGACTGCCCTCACCAGACCTGCCCAGGCTGCTGCCTGACTTCCAGCCTCCAGAGCTGTGAGCTCTTTATGAGTCACCCAGTCTGTGGTCTTCTGTGACAGCAGCACAAACTCACTAGCACCACCATGCTACCCATTCTACTCAATACCAACTCAAATTTATAGTGAAAGTCTGGAATTTTCCTTAGGAACTCAATCCTTCTGAGCCAAAGTAGTTGAAGGGAGACTTTTTCGCAAACAATCTCTTAACTGATCAAAGACAGCTACAAATTCTCCCCCTAATTTGCTCAGTGGAAGGGCTCACTTGAAGAATCCCATCCTCATCACCAAATTGTAGGAAAAAAAAGAAATCTTGGCTCAAAGGAACACATTAATTTATAAATATAGGATTAGCTTTTTAAAAATTAAAAAAAAATTAGAGCAGTTTTAGGTTCACAGCAAAATTGAGTGGAAAGCACAGAGATTTCCCATATAAAGCCTACCCACCCCACCCTCACATACATAGCCTCTCCCCACTATCCGTACCCCACCAGAATGGTGCATTTGTTACAAATGATTAACTTACAATGACACATCATTATCACCAAAGCCCATAGTTTACATCAAGTTTGGACAAATGTATAATGACACGTATCCACCATTGTGGTGTCATACAGAATAGTTTCACTGCCCTAAAAATCCTCTGTGTTCCACCTATTCATCCCTCCATCCCTAATATCCTTGACAACCACTGATCTTTTTACTGTCTCCATAGTTTTGCCTTTTCTAGAACGTCATATAGATAAAATCATACAGTATATGTATTGTAGCCTTTTCAGATTGGCTTCCTTCACTTAGTAATATGCATTTTAGGTTCTTCCATGTTTTTTCATGGTTTGATAACTCATTTATTTTCAGTGTTGAATAATGTTCCATTGACTGGATATACCACAGTTTATTTATCCACTTACCTGCTGAAGGACATCTTGATTGCTTCCAAGTTTTGACAGTTATGAATAAAAGCATTTTATTTCAGAGAAAAAGGTACTAAATACATGTAGGTATCCAGCAGGTGACTGCAAAGCTGCCATGGGTTTTCAGCTCCATTGATATGGAATTAAAGCTACAGTTGATATATATCATCCTTCTTTTTGTAAAGTTAGAAGATATTCAATTTGTATCAGCCATTACATTGAGCTTACTGTGACATTATTTTCTCCCTAATGCTTTATCAGTACTGCCATCTAGCACAGTGCGGCTAACATACATAATTAGTCACATCCTTCAACATGCCTCAGTAATGTTAGATTAAATTCAGTTTCCCACATTCCCTAGAAATTATTTAAATGTGCATGGGAACTACTGCATCTTTACTTTGTGTCTCTAAACTTTGTGCTCATCCTTTCTGTCTCTCGATCTGGTCGTGCTGCTTTCTGGGATAATCTTTCCCCTCAAGTCTTCCAGTTTGCTAATTCACTCTTCATCTCTATCCAGTCTGCTGCTCTGTTCTTTGGTTGTGTTTTGTAAATACTATTTTTATTGAAGTATAATATACATACATACATAACTTGCACAAAATGTAAGTGTACAGCTCAATTTACCTCTGTAAATACAACCAAGATTGAGAAATGGGATATTTACCAGCACCCAGAAACCTTGCTCTTCTGCCTCACAGTTTCTAGCTTCCCTTCCAGCTCCCCACAAGCAACACTATACTGGCTCCTATATGGTTAGAACGAATCAGTGTCGCCAGGTTTTGAACTATGTGTCAGTGGAATCATAATTGTCTGGTTTTCTTCACTCATTAGTTTTGTGAGATTCAGTCGTGTTGTTGTGTGCAGCAGTAGTTTGTCCATTTTAATTGTTGTACAGTATTCTTTTGTGTGATTTATTACAGTTTTCCCATCCTGCTGTGAATGGACGTTTGGATTGTTTCTAGATTGTGCTATTTCTGATAATGCAGCCATTGTGTGTGCATTTCTGTTAGGTACTTATCTAGGAGTGGGAATCCCTAGATTGCAGGACGTGCCATTTTGTGTCTTGTTCTTTGCTCACCCTATATTTCTTTATTTTATGAAAGCATATTTTCAAAGAAGTTAACGTTTGATATTTTTCAAACAGCTCTGAAGTAGTCAACAGGCATTACTACATTTGTTATATTTATATTATAGTTCAATACTTATTTTCACTCTTTGGAGTGGAGGAATGTGGCCTGGGCCACTTGGGTCTCTAAGGGTTGGAATCCAGTCCGGGAAGTGCTGTTGGCCTGAACTCGCTGGCCTGAGATCCCACAGACATTCATCCATCCTGTGTTGTTCCACTTCACTTTCACGGATCTCTGCTTCTCAGTTACATTTTCCTTAATTTCATCAGATTTTATAGCACTGATAGCCATACTATCAGGAAGGAGACGACCACAGATGTATAACTTTTTAATAATCATTTTGTTTTGTTTCCCAGTTTTATTAAGAAATAATTGACGCACGTTCCTGTGTAAGTTTAAGGCTTACGGCACGATGACTTGATTCACGTTGACCATGAAATGTTTACAGTAGGTTCAGCTCACACCATCATCTCACACAGACACATAAAAGAATGGAAAGAAGAAAAGAAAAAAGGACAAATCTTTTCTCCCTTGATAAGAACTCTCAGGATTGACTCTCAGCAACTTTCCTGTTTCTTGCCCAGAAATGTGAACTGGTCGCCACACTGGACGTTACACCCCCAGGACCTCCGTGTCTACAGCTGGAAGTTTGTGCCTTTGACCACCTTCCTCCAATTCCCCCCCCCCACCCTCTGCCTCTGGTACCACAAGTCTGGGCTCTTTTTCTATGAGTTTGGTTGGTTTTTTTTTAAATTCCACATGTAAGTGAGATTATACATTATTTATCTTTCTCACTGTATTTCTTTTTTTTTTTTTTTTGTGAGGAAGACCAGCCCTGAGCTAACATCCGTTGCTAATCTTCCTCTTTTTGCCGAGGAAGACTGGCCCTGGGCTAACATCGGTGCTCATCTTCCTCCACTTTATATGGGACGCCGCCACGGCGTGGCTGACAAGCAGTGTGTCGGCGGGCGCCCGGGATCCGAACCCGCAAACCCTGGGCTGCCAAGCGCGAACTAAACTGCTGTGCCACCGGGCGGCCCCTCACTGTATTTCTTTTTAAACCAAATGCCATCTGCTTTTTATCTTTCAGAAATTTCACCAAATGTTTGCTGGTCACACTCTTTCTCATTTGTCATTATGTCATAAATTTACTCTCATTCTATTGTATCTTTTCTATCATTTCAAGGACTTGGGAGTAGGAGGAGCCAAGAATAGCCTAGCTAAGTCTGCCTTTTTAAGATCAGGTCCAAACCACTTTGGATTTCAACCCAGATGATTAGCTGCCATTCTTCCTTCTGGTTGGCCCAGGATTTGTGTTTCGGTTTAGTTTTCGAAAGAGTTAAAAGTTGATTCCCACAAGGAAGTCTGTTGCTGCTATCACTGTCTTTTTTTTTTTTTTTTGAAGAAATATCAGGATTTGATTTGATTTAATTTCATTTCAAAAATAAATATATTACCCTTATCCCCTACTCTCTGAAAAGTTTCATAGAATATTAATTATACATGTCAATTAACTTGGATATTTAGTTGTATTTTCTATATATTTTTCCTCACAACTTTATAGTAGAAAAGAAATAAAGCTTAATATCCCATATCTTTCTTGTTACTCTCTGTTACATTTTAAGAACCTGATTAATAAGATTTCAGTACATTTAATTATTTGATATCTAGACCACTAGATAGCTAATCTGGAGTCGCCCAGCCCAGCAGTCGGCACCTCTGACCCTGAGCAGCTCTGATAGGCAGACCAGACCCCATCTCCTGTCCTCAATCTTCGCACAAAGACTTTTCAAGGTCATGGTTTTGTGTGTCCCAGGACTGTGCAGGGTCAGAGTCTAGGAAGTAGTTCAAATAGGATGTAAGCATTAAAATAAAATATCTGTGGTTTGAAGGTCTATTCAAGCCTAATTTTTAAAAACACATAACCACTTCACATTTTAAAGTAACTGGGTTTTTCATATATTACCTTTCACATACAGTCATGAGCCATATAACATTTCGGTCAATGATGGACCATGCATTTGACTGTAGTCTCATAAGATTAGTACCATAGAACCCAGGTGTGTAGTGTGTAGTAGGCTACACCACCTGGGTGTGTATAAATATTCGACAACACTCGCACAACAACGAAATCCCCTGACGACGCATTTCTCAGAACACGTCCCCATCCACAAGTGATGCGTGACTGTATTTACATATATTACATTCTTGAGATCGTAATTTTGTACTTTTTTGAAAACTGTTATTTTCATTCTTTTACTAGACATATTCCAGGTTTTGGTAAAGTCCTGTGTCAGTGGACAATGACTAAATAAAGGGTCTGCTGAGACCTCATGTGATGAGTCTCCACGTGCATATTCTGTGAAGCTATAAATGCTGCAGAGGTTTGGGAGTCGCCTCTAGTTCTGGCCCAAGGAGTAGGTGGCAGTTGTAGCTGGTGTGGCCAGACCTCCTCGGGGTCGCCCACTTCTCTTGTCTTGCTTCAATGCGCTTGTGACAGAGTGCTTTGGTCTTTGGTAACATATTTATTCAACACTGTACTTACCAAGCAGGTCATGTAAGGACGTACGTTTGAGAACACCTGACTTCCACTCTGCAGGCTCCGTGGCTGGCTGTGTGAATGGCCATGTCCCACAGCTCCATCTCTCTGCCCTGAGCACTTCCCACGTCCCCTCCTCCAGCTGGCCTCTTCTCAGTAGGCTTCCTGCCCCTTCTCTGGGGGGCATCCTTTCTTGTTTGCTGATGAGATTGAAACAGACCCCACTGCCCAGCACCGGGACCCTGGCCCCAAACAGCTATGGCTCATAAGTAGCACTAGATTTTCCCATTCACATATTTTATGTCTAAAATCTTGAGGTTTTATAAGGTTATGAATATTGCAAGTTTGATCTCCCTCACTTCCTTTAAAGACTAAACAGAATGCAAGGCTTTTCTGTGCTTTTACAACGAGGAAGGAGTGTCACGGTTGTCACGATCAACTGAAAACGTCTACTGCCCACTCTGCATGCTGGGAGTCGAGGCCGTTTCTCCGGCTCTCCTGGTCTCCGACGTCCCTAGTCTACAACGTCTCGGCCCAGTCGTCGCCTTTCTCATGTTCCCCAACAAGATAAACACAGTGAGATATTTTTAATCACTCATGTCTGGAAATGCACTTTGAGTAGCTAGTTAGAAATTACCACAGCTTAGTGCAGAAAATATAGACTTCTAGAGTTAACGTTCCTAGATATTTAGAACCAGAAGCGATGCTGACATGGTAACAGAGGCCCATGGAGAGAAAGGGACGAGGCATTCAGTGGTAGTGAGACCGGGGCACATGGATCCCGCTTAGAATTCTCCCTGCAATGTGCCCTGCACATGTGCCCTGCAGGCTTGGCACCAGCCTTGTCTTGTAATTCCAAGACCCAGTCCCAGGAAAATGGAGAAATGATGGTACAGGGTTGTTCTTGGTGCCATTTATTCCAGTGAATTGTACTATCCAACTGAGCAAGTCCTGAACCTGTCATCACGTAGCTTTAAAACCCACCGTTAGAGTATCAGTCAGGTATTGAGTGTTAAGAACAGATAATGGTCATGTATCAACAATGGGTCCCGGAACATTCCTCTTCATGTGCAGCTTGAAGCCACTTGGTACTAGATGTATTTCTTCAAATGAATGGCCCTGAAATTGAATTTCATTTCTGCTCACAGATTTCTGTGCTTTGACATTATTCCTGGTGAATAGAAGACAGAATCTCTATAGTAAGAAAAGCATGTTTTAGAACATTAGTGAAAAAAAGAGAAATATTAAAATGCTGTGGAAACTACAAATTACTATGCAAATACTACCATCGTCATTACGAGCGCTGTCATCCCTGAATCTCACCTCTCTCCAGCCACCTGGGAGACCGAGCGTTGTGAGTCCCTAATTCAGGTTATTCTTCTAAACTAAGAATAAGGGGAGACTCAGAAATACAAGGAGTGGTGTAGATTCTGACCGGAATGTGACATTTGACTGGTTACTTCTGCCTTGGAAAAGTAGTTTGGGTGCCATTCAGACTAGTGGTTCTCAGACCAGCTGCACATTAGAATTATCCGGGGACCTTAGAAAATAACAATGCCCTGATCCCTTCTTCAGATACTCTGATTTCCTTACTTTGGGGCAGGACCTCAGCACTGGTGTATTTTTAAAACTCCCGGGGGAAACCACTGACTTAGATGAAGCCCAATGCTGGAAACTGCAGTCAACCAGGTTTTAGAATTCGACTTTTAAATGTTTTGATGAATCTCTGAGTAATCTTCAGCACAACTTTGCACTGCCTATAATATGTTGAAATCAAGCATCATCTAGCCAACCATCCAAAGATTAGAATGACTTATCACTCTGCTAAAAAAAATGGGATTTCCATAGATCGAAAAATCCCTTCCACCTCCCAACCCTAAATTGCAACTTAGCTTCCCTATGATTCCTGATTTTCATTTGCAGATAAGAGGTCTTGTAATTTTGAAATTATTTCACTCTGTACCAAAAATAATTCTCTAATCTAAACTTTAGCCACAGATTCTTGTGGCTGAAAGAAGATAAAAATGTGTTCTTTGCCTATGCAGGTTCTATTTCCTTAAATGAAGATCTTAAGAACTACAGTAACATATTAGTGAATATCACAATGAGAAATAAAGACATTACTGAAATGTAAAGGGTGCCCTCCTTTGAATTTTCCCCTCTATCATCTGCTCTTCCTGCTAAAGAATCTGTTATGTAAGCACAATAAAACAGCTTCGGCCAGTCTTTCTCCTTTCCTCCGTCACCCGCATCTAGCCCCTCCTGTGTCCAACCTCAGTGTCCTTCCAGCTGGTCATCTCGCTTCTCAAATCTCCCCGCTTCAGTTTATTTTCCTGTCACTGTCACATCAATATTATTTCATATCGTCCTCACCATTGCTCGAGAGTCTATAATGACCCACTGGTGACCATGTCAATCTAGACTGTTGGTCTTGTTCAAGTTTTCTCTGATCTGACCCCACCCACGCCATGAATGACTTGCCACCGTCTCCTGCGCCTGAATCTCACTCAGTCACTGAGTGTGCCTTTCCTTTGTTCTTGGCTCTGTGCCCTCATTTAGGCTGCATCCCAACCTGGAATGCCTTTCACCTTCTTCTCTGTAAAAAAGGCCCTTCCTTAAAATTCTAGCTAAATCCTGCCATCCATCTAACCATTCATTCATTTGTTCATTTACTCATTCATTCATTTATTCAATCATTCAAGAAACATTTTGTTTAGTACAAGCCTGGAATTGGCACAGCTACTCCAATTTAATGTGATTTTTTTCATTCTCTGGATCTTAGTGATATACTGATCTATATATTAATTAAGAAGAGAAAATTAAGTGTCAAGAAAAAGTGTACATTAAATCTAAGTTCCTATTTCTTAAAGGTATCAAAAATAAAGATCTAATTTTTATACTGAAATGAAATAAGTGAAAATATTTTGTATATAGTAAACATTAATCAAATATAAAAGATTATTTTTGTTATTTTTATGACTCTTAGATCTACTGGGAGTTACAGCAAAGTGAACTTTTTACACTGTTATCAGTTGCTATTCAAGACTAATAATACTGATGTGCCATGATTGTCTTTGTGAAATGTCACAAAGTTAAATGCCCTTGGGGCCAAGGCAGGTGAGGTAATGTGTAAGTCGGCCAGGTGTACAGGCAGGTAAGGTAATGTGTAAGTCAGCCAGGTGTACAAGAGAAAGGACCTCTGGCAAAGGAGTAGTACACCTCCTGTTTACAGACATTCAGTTTTAGAAGTTGCATAGACATACAGTGTTGGCATC
Organism: Tapirus indicus; assembly: GCA_031878705.1. NCBI lineage: Eukaryota > Metazoa > Chordata > Mammalia > Perissodactyla > Tapiridae > Tapirus > Tapirus indicus. Next base: position 107,481 of record CM062923.1, on the reverse strand, counting down.
ACAAGCACATCTATGGGTCCTAATCAGCCTTCAGGCTGCTAGTTTGTGACCCTTGAGGAATGTTATTCAAATTTCCCCACTTCTCGACACAAACTTTCTGAATCAAGGAAAATGTGTCGGCTCATCACTCTGGGGATATGCCAGGCTGATCCCACCTCCTCCTTATCACTGCTGAAGAGCTCCCTGGCCTGCCCTTCTGCTTTCTGGTCTAGATGCTACATGGGGTCAAGGTGTAGCTTAATCCTCCCCCGTGGGGTTGTCATGGACCACTGCAGATCCCAGCAATGTCAATCTCCTCAGAATTAAATTTCATCTGATTCTTAATAATACCTTACACCCAGTGTTTATTTAACATTTCGAGTATATTTATCTATCACCTCCCAAGTTGATCAAGGCTTCCCCAAGGAGAACACTGTGTCACATGTTGTTTGTGACCCTGACCCTAACAGGTAACCCTAAATCCTAGAATGAATCACGGGGAAGGGGAAAAGTCCAGACTTGAGAGTCAGACAATCCAGAAAGGCTTCCCAACACCATCTTCTGAGAGCTACTACATGGCCTTGAGAAAAGCCTACCAACCATGGGAACCCCAGTTCCCTCAACAGCAAAATGGGAATAACCATACTCACTTTGTGGTGGTGTGTGAAATGTGTACAAGCAACAAGCTCAGGGCACCCTGCACATCCTTTGACATTTATTGTATTTTCCACTACTGGCAGCTATTCACTATATAACTAATAACATAGTGTTAAGACTTTTTTTTAAGTTTCTGTTGCAAATAATGTTTTAAATGTGGGGACTTACACATACGCACACAGAGTAAATGAAGCTGTCAAGGACTTCTGGTGCAGTAAAACTTTGAATCACTGAATTCATAAATTGCACTATTTCATGTGCCTTCCTTCTGTACTTCAGTGTATCTACTATGAACAAAAATGGAATAGCAACATTTTAGGAGATCCACTAGTTGTGGTTACTGAGTAAGCTTGGTGAGCCGTGAGTGTAAAATGGTTTTGTCTTTAAGAAGATTTATCCTGAGATGGTAAATTCAACTGAGATGGAAACTCCTGCTGTTGGACCTATTCTCAGCAACAAGGAGGACGAAAGGAGCGCGAAAGCCTAGAAGTAGAGCTCTAATGACTAATGTGGATAATATTCAAATTCTAATTCCATCCAGGTCATATCTAGAAGAGGAACTCTGTAGAATCAAAAGCCACAAAAGGAACAAAACCATTTATATTCAACCACACACAGCACATCCAAGTTCACAGGAAGGAAGGGAAGGCTGCCTTGTTGTTCAGAATTGCCAACACAGCTACCTCTGATAGTTCATCACCCAGGGTGAAACATTCTTTTCAAAGTCCTCTCTGAAACCCATCAGTAAAATAATTCCAGAAATTTTAAGTAGGAAGAGATTGTGAAGAAAATCTGATTCAAGTCTCTTCTTTACTAGATGAGGGCCAAGGGATGTGCCAAAGTCCCGTAATTATTTAGAGACAAAGCTTGTCTAGAATCCAGAGGAGTCTGCCCTCAGTCAATTGTTCTTTGAGAAGCAACATCTTTTGTGCAACTCTAGCAGAGATTTCTTTTCTCCTCATTTTCTAAATCCTAGGCTATTAACAATGCCAACCAAAAATCAGTTAGAAGGAACCTCTTATTGCTATAAGAGTGAAGAATAGAATGGTAAGTAAATACTTCTATCTCTTGCTACAAGGGGCTATCTCTGGGAACTGAGCACAACCTTCTTTCAACTAAGAAATCTCTTTATAAATAGTGATAAAGTCATTGATGGAAAATACAGCCTTCCTAGTAAAATTCTGTTGAAAGCCAAGTCGCAACAACCTGCGGTCATTTCGTTTTTACTCCTCTTGGTTCACACTTGGGCGCAGGCTAAGTGAGCTGGTCCACTGTGGAAGCTCCTTCCAGGATTATGTCTTATTTTCCTCTCTGTGCCCCATAATGTAAATAAGACATGGTCCCTGACCTCAAAGAGGTTAGAGTCCAGCGCACTCAATTATTGACTTGAAGAATTTAACTTATCCTTTAAACATTTTCTTACAAGATAATAGAATGATTCAGAGAGTTCTCTGGAGTTGGACTGCCTAGGAATTAAGTTCTTGTACTTCTACTTCCTATCAATGTGACTTTGGGCAAGCCACACAAATTGTCTCAGCTTCAGTTTTCTTATAATTCATAACAGCTAATAGGCATTTCCAAGTGCTTCGCTTATTTTTACTCACTTATTCTTCATATCAATTCTGGGAGGTAGAGGCTATTATTAGCTCCATCTTAGAGATGAAAAAATTGAGGCTCCAAGATTTTAAGCAAGTGGAGGGGGCAGAATTTGAATCTCTATGCTTCTAATCACTGTTACACTGCCTCAGAGTAGGTCTATTCAGAGAGCAACAAGAGGTGGCTATGGATACAAAATGAAATAATTTATATTAGATGCCAAGCAGAGTGCCCAGCAACATAGTAAGCATTCAACAGTATGATGAAGATGGAGATGAAGATAATGATGATGATGGTGATGATGATTTGCCAATGCAAATAATGCTTCTCAATCACTAGGATTTTTCTATGAAATCTTGTTTGATTCATCATGCAGGAGCCTGATACCAAAACAGTTCACCCTTGGTTTTGACCATCTTTCGTCAGAATACTCCCTCCCCTCTCATTGCCTAATCTTGTGGTGTCCTATTTCAGTCATGGTGCTAGACAGCATAGAGAGTTCCAGGACATTCTTCAAAGGGAACTGTCAGAGTCAACACTTGCTAAATGATAAATTTCTGTTCAAAGCAAAATAAGGGAGTTTAAATATGTGCTGAGATTCTTACGATGCATCGCAATCACGAACATTGCCCAACAGAGCAGGGAGGGTCAGTGTGCTCACAAAAGCACATTTCTTGGGCTCATTCTAACGAGATACTTCATTTCACACTAAAATTGTCTGTTCTCCAAGGAGCATCACACAGGTTTTTTTCTTTCTGACTCCAAAAAACACTTCTCTCTACACTTTGTTGGGCTTGTGGTCACTTACCCTTGGTCAGCCTTTGATCGAATGCTGCCCCCTGAGCATCAGGCTTGCGAGCTCTTCTCTGAGGCATGGCCATCTTCACCTGGAATCTCCCAGGTGTTGCAAACCTTCACGGCCTGGGGCTGGCGGCGTCTCTTTTGTCTTCAGGGGGTGGGTGTGACTCCTACTGACTTCTGGCCGGAGTCCAGCCTGTGAAACTAAAGGCAGAACAAGACATCATCCCCGCAGCAATTTTTTTAAGTTTGTTTTTCAGAGTGGTAATAGTAATAAAATATTCTTTTGGGCTAATGCTTAGATGTCAAACACGGCTAGGCATAAGCCGTTATAGAACAACATGCATCGAGCATATTGGAATTGTGAAATGTCTTTCCCTGAATTTAGCTCTTGTCATTCTAAGGAATGTTTGACTATTATGTACTTTGTAGAAATTTTATGTGCTCAATTCAATTAATAGTTTATGTATTTTATTCATCTTTGTGTTCCTCCAGCACAGTCTGTGATGTCAATAAGATTTTTTTTTTTTTTTTGCTGAGGAAGATTGGTCCTGGGCTAACATCTGTGCCCATCTTCCTCTAATTTATATGTGGGACGCAGCCACAGCATGGCTTGATAAGCGGTGCGTAGGTCTGCGCCCAGGATCCGAATCTGCAAACCCTGGGCCACTGAAGTGGAGAGTGTGAATTAACCACTACACCACCAGGCCAGCCCCAGTAAGATTCTTAAATATTAGTATAATTTTAAAAGTACATGTGGTTGACACTTGAGAGTGTGCAAAACTTAAGAAATATATTTGTTAATTTTTAATTAAATTCTCAAAATATACCATTGAGCCTGACAGCTTCAGGCCTCATAACTTTGCATCTGGTGCCGTGGGGTAAACATTTTTGGTTTAACCTCATTTGAGTAATTAATTTACCATCTAGGTGACAAATGTGTTTAATTTGTATGCATTTTCTGCAATTCTACCTATAAAAATCGTAATCTGACCCTTGCTGGTTCTGGTGTGGGGAACATTCATTATCCAGAATGACCTAGCTCGTTCTCCCCTTGTTATCAGCACATTTCTATACACAGATGAGGGGGAAAAGATTCCTATGCAGCCCATAGGCCAAAGGCTACTGGATTTCCCGGGCCAATCCACAGTTTTTGAATTACTAAGAATATACTAACATTGCTTGATCTTTCTTTTAGTTAGTAGAGATTATTGGTGTCGAAATACCCCTCCTGAGAAAACAGACGAGATTATCTGGTCTTCTGAAGTTTCAAGGATGTAATGGGTTTGTTTAAAAGCCTCCCTGACCTTCCTGAGGCAGTATTTGATTTGTATTTTCACTATTTAGATTCATCAAATAATTAGATTTATTTTTGAACGGATTGGAATTAAGTCCTGGGGTCAAGATTCTAATTATTCTTCTCCAAAATTTTCCATCTCCAGCTACCACTGAGTTTAAAGAAAGTGGATGCAGTAAAAGAGCAAATGGAGAAATGCAAATGCCTGTTTTCCAAAATAGCCAACAATGTAGATAAATGCACTGACATAAAATGAATACTCTCAGAAATTGCACACAGCAAGTCACTGAAGACAGACTAAGAAAGATTCTTCGTCATTTGGTTTGAATTCTTTGGTGCTACAATTAATATCAAGAGTATTCACTCACTGAAATAGTGGTAGCTGTAACACAAACAAGAATGTTGAAAGCAGAGTTTACAGCCATCAATAGCTAAAACTAAAAAATACCTACTATGTGTCAATTGCTGTGCTAAGCCGTTTTCGTCCCATACCTTATTTAACAGGAGCAACAGTCCAATTTCGCCTTTTACTAATGGGAACTACAAGGTGAAGAGAAATGTAGAAACCTGTCCAGGTTCACGAGTGAGGAACAGAATCTTGTGCAAAACCCATGACAACCGCTCCTGGATGGGGACCCGACAGGCGGCTGGTGCGGTTTCAGGAGCAGAGAATGGGGAGAGAAGAAAATAGTTCTTTCCTTATTCTGGAATTTCGATTATCAGGTATTATAGAGGAGTTTTGATAAAACTGACAGAGGTATGGAGGAGTAATAAAAGGAAATGCAACCTCCCTCCAGCAGGTTGCTGATCATGTGGATTCTTCCAGATTGTCTTTCCCTGACTTACATTTTTTTAACCTTAGTTTATAAGCTTTTCACCTTTAGAGGCTTATGACTCAAAATTTGAACACCAGTTCTGATAATGTATTCAATTATCTATTTGATTATTCATTCTTCCATTCATTCATCAAAATTTTCTTAAAATGCTTTATGCTCCAAACAGCGTCTTAAGTGTGGGTGTTACCAACATGAGCGTGCAGTGGACACCCTCCCTCTCCACACCGCCCTCTGATTCTGCACACTGGCCACCAGCAGCTCCCCAACAGGGCCACCCTTTGGACCTCCCAAAGACCTCTCTGGACTTTGGTGGTCCTTCCTTCCTTCTTCTCCTGTGTAACTTCTACTTATTATTCTCCTTCTGCTCATCTGGGGGTTCCCCTCAGAAACCTTGCCTGATGGCCTCCTCAGTTCTCACGTGCCTCCCTCCCAGGTGCGAACTTGTGGTGCAGCACCTCCCAAATTAGGCTGTGACTGCCTCCCTGCCTGAGCCTCCTTGACTGCAGCGACCGTGCCTCCTTCAGACAGACAGCCCGAGAACCTAGCAGAGTCTGGCAGGTAGTGGAAACAAACACATGTTTGCTGAATAAGTGTCTGGGTCCCCATCTGTGCCCTGACTGCTGTCCTTCCTGAAGCTTGCTTGTCCAGCTGTAATTCTGTGACCCATTCAATTTCCCTCCAGTCTCTCTCACTCTCTGGGTTTGAATCCTGACTTTATCATTTGCCAGCTCTGTGACTTAAGGCAAGTTCTCTGGGCCTCATTTTCTCACATGTGAGATGGGAATTACAGAAGCACCTGACCCACATTATCATCGTCAGGGTTAAAGAAGACTGTGCGTATAGAGCACTCACCAAGCAGCCTCAGACAAGTGTGAATAAATGTTAGGTCTAAGAATCAGCCTTGGAAGATATCTATTTTGGAAGAATCCAGCTGGGATCCCAGCTGGAATGTAGCTGTAGCAAACTACCTTCATTTTCTACTGAAAAGCAGTCCTCCATACTTCTGAAAATTGTCTTTTTCACCCAAGCACATGATTCCAGAGGAATTTGCATGGAGCCAGAAGCTGAGGGCAGCCCCTGCCCACTCAGTCCTGTCATCCAGAAGAGTCCTGGCCTCAGTGGGGAGCCACTCACCCTCTGTCCCTCAGGCTGCCCGACTGCCCTTTACACCCGGACTGGCCAGTGGTGCTGAATCCTGTGAAATACACAAACTACCCTATCAGCAGTGTGACCAAACAATTTGCTATCCAAATCTGGAGACCTTGGAGAGTGAAAAGGGGCCATACAAATAAATACACTTAGACAACAGATACAAACTGGGTTTTCTGGGCAGACAAAGATGCATGATCATCTAACCTTCAGCTACCAGCTTTCTGGTTTTTTGTTTGTTTCTTTGGTGAGGAAGATTGGCCCTGAGCTAACATGTGTGCCCATCTTCCTCTATTTTGTATATCGGATGCTGCCACAGCATGGCCTGATGAGTGGTGTGTAGGTCTGCACCCAGAATCTGAACCCGGGAACCCTGGGCCATGGAAGCGGAGGGTGCAAACTTAACCACTACATCACCAGGCTGGCCCCACCAGCTTTCTGTTTTGATATGAAGAAGCCATGCCTCTGTAATGCCAAGTGATGTCTCCTCACATGAACTACAATTTAGCTATTAGTTTTTTTTTCTCAAGTCACTAGTTCTCCAGTTTATAAGACACACCAGCCAGGACTATGGAAGTTAATTATTGGGAATGATAAAGGTGAGATAATGTTCATTCCCATTCCATCAGCTATTCAGTGAACATGAACAAGATTTGTTCTTGTCATCAGATAGCAAACAAACCAACAAAACTGGATATGGAAAGTGCTGTGAGTGAAATTCAGTGGACACTCACTTCTGCCTTAATGCAGGAAGACCTGGGTGCTAATACCATTCTACCACTTACTAGCTGCAAAATGTGAGTATATTTGAAATTCTTAACAACCATGGGCACCAGCAGGATGGATGCAGGATGGCCACTGACCAAACGACAAGACATGCTGGCCGTGAAACCTCAAGCCGAGCATGTGGTGCATCCGCCAGTGTATTCCAACCAGACTTCAGAGCTGATCCACCGTGTGTCGGTCTCCTCACCTGTAAGAGGCAGGATTGTCCTGTGTTAGTGGCTCTCAAACCTGGGTGCTGACCTGAATCTCTTGGTGGAGCCTCAAAAAACATGCCGAATCAGAAACCCTAATCTGGAATTTATATTAAAAAAAATACACTCATTGCTAAGTAACGATTAGCATATTTAGGAATCATGAACTAGGCAATGTCAGAGTTCTGATCCAGGCCAAAAATGTTTTAATTCCTAACAGGACAAACAAATAACAGAGAAAATATCAATACATCTGAGGCAGAAATAGACGTTCTTCACAATCAGTGGGAAGTGTTAGAAATAAGTAAAAATCTTTCCCAGCAGCCTGACTTGTCCCAGATTCTTGAAATCATTTCTCAGCTTTGAATCAACTTTCACAGTAGAAAATTTTGAAGATGGTAGCATCAGAGTAGAACGTGGGCAAGAAGGGGTATAGAATTCTACTGCCCACTAGGACGCTGTCCAGGTTTCATGTGAACCATGAGAATCCACATCTGGAACAAGCATACGAACCAAGAAGCTTGGAGAAGGTGTAGGGAACAAAGTCTTGAGACTTCACAAGTGTGGAACTTCTCGTCTGCCTGCTCTAACCATCCCTTTTACACTACACTGCTTCCTTGCAGTCTGACAACAATTAGGCCATTAAAGTGGAGAGGAATTCTGTCTGGACACTTGGAAGACCTAGCTGATGACTACCTACATCATAAGAGGAAAATTAGCATAAGTAGCTTCTTTGCCAAAAAAATTCATTAATACTTAGAGTCCATTTTCTTGGTTGTGCTGGTTTTGGCAAGTCCAAGAGAGTATGGATGACAGAGCAATAGAGCCCTGCAGGAGAATGCACCAGTGGTGTACATCTATCCATCCATCTCAGAACAGGCAGATATGGAGGTAAATGCCAGAAAAGTAGCTAAAACATTAGAAAGTAGAGAAGTGGGGTCAGAAGAATCTAATTTGTTATTAGTTTTTAAAAACTTTTTGAACTTACTGGAAGTATTTTGAGAAAAATGGAACTTTATTTCAAACATTAATTAAAGCTATATACTGTGTGACTCAAGACCTTCAACTGTAGGACTTCAAAATAATTCATTACATTTGCAAAGATTAAGTAAATTAATAATTAAGCCTGTCACATAGTAAGTACTCAATGAATATTTGATATTTTTTAAAATTACAGCATGTTTATTTTAATTATGTACATCATGACATAAAAATGGCAATAACCTAAATATTTATTAGGGGGCTGGATGATAAACATATGACACAAATCCATAGTAGAATGGGGTCCCTCCATTAAAATATAACAAAGTAGATTTACATTTATTTATAATAGAGACATTTCAATTACATACTTTAAGTTAAAAAATAGATTATCCAACATCCCTTATGGTATAATCTCTTTTTATCCAACTACATATTTTAATGTAAGAATTAATAAAAAGAAATTTAGAAAAATTATTCATTAAAATGTTAGAGATGTTTGTCTCTTCTGTGATAGATTTAAGATGTCTTATACGTTCCTCTCTACAATTTTTGTACTGCTCAATTTTTCTGTCAGTATATATGACATTTATAGTTAGAAAAATAAAGCTATATTATTCTGACAAAATAAGAAAAACAATTTATAGTTGAAAAAGGAAAATTTTGTATGAATAAAGACCTGAAAAAGGAACATAATCATAACAATCTTTAGCTATTTTAGCTTTTTGACTAGAAATTATACTTTAGCTTTCGATCTCTTTGAGCAGGCAAAAATCTCGGCCCAAACGAAAATACCTAACAAATGCAGAGAGAACTCACCACTGCATTTGCAAGCTGACTGTACCAAACTTTACAGAAATTACAACGGGCTTGAAGGATGGGAACATGTTTCACAAAGACATTCAAGTGCGTGAAGATAATACCCAAAGGGTTATGACACATGTCCCATGTCTCTGCTGAGTCCACAGCCACAGGAAAGGTACTTACATAGTGCTTGAAACATGTGGTTGACTATCACAGGGAGAATTATTCAGATGGGAAGTCTTCGAATCATCCCCTCTTAAGTAGTGCTTCACATGACTGGAATAATTCAGGCAGTAAGTACCAGGACTAGAATAACCTAATCTATCTAACCTATGAACCTGTAACCAGGTAAGCAGCCTGGGAAAAGCCAAGTGCGTGCCACGGCGCTCCTTCATGTCACAAGAGTTGCCGCCTTCCTGTGACTTGGGAAGCCTTCTTGTGATTTGTTTCGTATTTTAAAGTAAGCCAAAGAGGGAAAAAGAAAACAGGTCCAGAGGCTCTGATGGAAAAAGTCCTTGGCATGTGTATGTGGGACTAGTGTCAAAAGTAGCTCTGGGATGGACAGCTGCCTTCTGAAGTTGGAAAGAAGCCACCTGCAGACGTGTGGGTCAGGTCTTGCCTTCTCTGCCTGAGCACTTGGACTCACAATTCCCCAGTGCTGACTCAGCACTGACTGCATTTACCATGTGTGTTGGAAACATGTTTGGAAACCACATTGTTATGCGTTGACTGACCAATAGGATCCTTTCAAAGAAAATAACCACCTAGAATTTATTTTCCTGGGAAATTACACCTTCTGGCTTATAAATGCAAATATCTTAAATGATAGGTCTTGTGGTTGCAAATTGTAGGTCTGATGCATCCTCCCAGGAAAAACAAAGTGCTCTAAGAGTGAAAACTTTACAAGCTGATTTTAAAATAGGTTGGCAGCTGACATATAATTTCAACATAGCTTTAATCAAAAAATATGTACTAACAAATTGGCAGGGAAACTTGAAGTGAATAAATGCTACATATGTGAAGAGCTGACCACAGAGCTTCAGCTCCTGTGGCTGGAGCTCTGAAAATGAGCTCTCCAAAACCTCGGTCCCCTAAAAGGGACCGGTCAGTTTCCAGGGAGTCTTTGTCCGTCTGCAGAAACGGGTAGCCCAGCTGATGATGACCTCTATTAGTTTGGCTTTCCTGGATTCAGCCATCTCATGCCTCAAGTCTTCTATATGCTGCTTTATGTTGAGTTAAATGGGAGTTTTCCTATGCTTCCGTACTTGGTTCTATTTCTGTACATTTCAAAGGAGTGGACGCCACGCCTCTGACTCAGGGCCCCTGACCCGGAGATTCTCCACCACCTGAAAGTGTGTTCCTCCCCCTGGTGCTCTGTCTTCCCAGAGCCGTAGTTACATGGCTTAGAGTCATGTACCGTCTCGGATCTGTAAGGGAGGATCCGTGCACTCCACTCTCATCCCAGCTGGCCGGATGCAGGGACTGAGGCCCCAGAAAGGAGTAGAGCTTGCCCAGGTTCCCAAAGCCCGGTCAGTGGTGGAGGAAAGGCCAGACTCTGTTCTGGCTCCCAGGCCTGTGGTCCTGCTGTGCCATTTTGTCCCTGGGAGGCCTCGTCCTGAGACCTGCAGTTCCTTCCTCTCAGCCGGGATGGTAGGAGGCTGTTCACAACTGACTCAGAGTCTGAGTCAGAGAGAGAATGCCTGTCGAGTCGTTAGAGACGACGCCAGAGGACAGACAAACGCACCATTAAAGGGGTGGGCTGAGAAAACTTCTAGCCCCACAATGATATTTGAAGGACAGTCGTCCCCCCTTGTCTGCAGCTTCACTTTCCACAGTTTCAGTTACCCACGGTCAACCACTATCCCAAAATATTAAATGGAAAATTCCAGAAATAAACAATTCATAAGTTTTAAATTGCACATGTTCTGAGCGGCGTGATGAAATTTTGGGCCGTCCCGCTCCATCCTGCCCGGGACGCAAATCATCCCTTTGTCCAGCAGATCCTCCCTGTCTATACTACCTGCCTGCAAGTCACTTAGTAGCCGTCTCGGTTATCAGATCAACTGTCAAGATATCGCAGTGCTTCTGTTCAAGGAATCCTTATTTTACTCAATAATGTCCCTAACGTGCAAGGGTAGTGATTCTGGCAATTCAGATGAACAAAAGAGAAGTTATTGTTGTTAGTCTCTTCCTGTTCCTAATTATAAATTAAACTTTATCATCATTATCTATGTTTGGGAAAACACATAGTATATATAGGGTTCAGTATCATCCGTGGTTTCTGGCATCCACTGGGTCTTGGAACCTAACCCCGTGGATAAGGAGGGATGACTGTATTGCTCTTTGCATTTGTCCTTCAGAAATGTAGCTGTGGGCTGAACAGTACAAGGCTTATATGTCTCAGCTTCCTCTTCACAGTGGGAGTTGATTTGTACTAATCTTGATTTGTACTAATCAGAAAAAATGCACATACTGCATGCATGTATTTATTCCTTTTGAACTTACAACTGTCCAGGAATTCCCCTGCAGCAATTGTCTTTAGCTCACAGAATACTTTGTAGACATCCAAGCAAACACTGAAGACTAATTTTAAACTCAGTGGGAAGGAAACAGCCTCCTCCTACATTCCACAATGATGTGTTTTGATAATGAGAAAAGGTGCAAATAATTTCAGATATCGTTCAGTTTCCAAACCACCATTGGCCTCCACTGAAATGAATGCATACACTCTTCTTCTGTTCCCTGTCTGCGCATTTAGGTATAGAGCAGAGAAATTAGGAGTGGTGAACAGATTTAACTATTACAATACTGGGAGAAGTGGCTTATGCTTCAAGTCCTGGAAGTATTCTCCTGAACTGAGGTTTAGTCACCTGCAGAAACCAAACACTGAGCTCAGAGTATGTCTACCTCTGGTTGGCTAACTCCTCAGCCATACGCAAAAGGCAGGGGGCTGATTCCACCAATTTTTTAAACTTCCCAATAGTCTTTCCTCCTGCTTGTCTTGACTTTAGACTCTTTAGGACACTCAAGAATACAACAAAATCACATTAGTTTATGGGTTCATTGGGATACTTCTCCCTAAAGTTGGAGCAAAATTCCCCACTCCTTAGATGTGGGCTGCATGTGATGACTTCCTTCAAAGAGTATGTATGGAAAGGAGGAAAAGATTAACCTCACAGTGAAGAAACCTAATAAATGATCTCAGCTAGGTGATACATATTAACATCGACGTGATGTCATGTCGAGTGCATGCACTCTTGATATGATGTGATGAAAATGGCACCTTACCTCTATGCTCTTCCTCCCAAAACCACGTGATCCCAGTCTAACCACAAAGAGAAGGCACACAGATTTCTATTACAGGACATTATACAAAATACCTGGCTAGCACTCCTAAAACTATCGAGGTCATAAAAACAAGAAAAGTCTGAGAAACTGTCACAGCCAAGAGGAGCCTAAGAAGACATGACAACTAAGTAATTTGATATTCTGGCAGGATCTTGAAACAGAATGAGGACAGTAAGGAAAAACGAAGCAAATTAGAATAAAGTATGAACTTTAGTTAATAATAATGTATCAATGTTGGTTCATTAATTATGACAAATATACCACTCTAATGTAAGATGTTTATAAGAGGAGAAACTGGAGATGCAGTATATGAAAACTCTGTATTATTATCTTAACAATTTTCTGTAAATCTAAAACTATTCTAAAATAAAAATTTTATCGAAAATTTGTCACATACATTTATCAACTATACTACATTTGTTTAAAAAGCCTCTTTGGAGGTGACATCAGCAAGACACCTGCAGCCTTCGCTGCTAAGGCTCTCTGGTCTTCGCCAGCGCTCAACCCAGCTGGTTGCGCTGCCCAGAGTCCCGCCACTGCGGCCCCCACCGGCCAGGCCTGGAGCTGCTGCTGCCCCCCCACTCTCCAGCATTGGACACCACAATAGCTCGCCATCTGCGGGACCAGAGCTGCTGCTGTGCTCCTCCCTGCCCCTGGGTCCTTCAACCTGCCGTCCCGGGGCCACACTGCTGCTGCACCTCACACCCTGGGCCCAGGCCACCGCCTGCCCTCCTTGCCAACCGCAGCTGAAAATCTTTCCCCACCAAAGCCAGTCCGCCAAGGCTGGAAGAGGCGACTGCTCCCTCACTGCACAGATACGAGGAAGTCTTGGTTTCCAGGACCAGTGAGGACTCGGCATTAGCTGGGGCTACTGCATGATGACTCTGACCTGCTCTGATGACACCCACGAAATGAGAGAACGCAGAGAGCTAGTCCCACCAACACTCCCCTGAGTACGTCAGCACCTTTGCAATGAGAGAAAATCAAAAACACTCCAAGAGTTACACCAGAAGGAGGCAGGAGTTGGTCTTGTTCCATAAGCTGCAGAAATGACGACCAAATCTATGGAAGCCCAAGTCATAAATCACTCTCTCTGGGATTTAGCCACTGGCACTGTCCTCCCGGGGGAGGGAGGAGACACACATCTGCTGTCGTAACTGTTGTGTCTGAACAACGATAGATTGATGGAGGGGATGATGGAGGAGAACACCCCCTGCCTCAGTGCAAACAGCGCGACTGTTTAAGGTTCTTGAAGCTGTTGTTCCAGCTTTCAACCAAAAGTAGCCCTCACTAGTGATAGAAGCCCTAAGCCAGAAAACAGTCTCTTCTCAGCAAGCGGACAGACACACCAGGACACAGGTACCAGGAGAGACCAGGCAAGTGCAAAATCAAATACAGTTGTGCGGGAGCCAGCGTTTCAAACCATGGAAGTTAGAAATCTGCTGACATCTATTAAATGTAAATATCTATTGACAGGTTGCTAGCAGAGTGTGACAAAAAATATTCAGACTTCAATGCCATGGTATAAAAACGAAACCGGCATGACTATTTTCACTTGTCGAGCTCTGTCCTGGGGTAGCTGCCACACATTCTCTGAGGCTGCGAGAGAGACTGTCTCCTTCCCTACCTGGACTTCTGCCTGGAACGGGGGGCTGCAGCCGTGTGACGGGTGACCTCAGTGACCCCCCCCCCCCCAGCCACGGAGTCTGTAAACATCTGCAGCTTGCCACAGCTTTCAAGCACATCACAGGAGCATTTTGAGTCCTACATACTGACTTCTGGGTCATTCGTGCACATATGTGACCAACACACACAGGGTTTATTGGTGAAAACCACATCCAACACTAGAGGCTCCCTCGAGGATCGGCACTAGCACCCTGGCCCCTCCTCAAGAGCAGAGACTCTTGTCTGAACAGTGAAATAAGAGCTCCAGAATCTCACAGACTTGGTTCAGATCCTGGCTCACCATTTAAAATGAACTGCGTGATTTCAGTTACCAAAAAAATCTCATGAAAATACCACTGTTATTTTTAGAGGACTCATACTAAAAATAAATCAACAAGCATGGAGAAAAGCAAAGCAAGTTTTACCTTATGCTGCAGTATCAGAAGTTTAGTTACCAGATTATTAGTTAAATTAATAAATAATGAATGCTTTGATTGCCTCTGGGCCGGTCACTGTGCCAGCCACAAGAGATGGAAAATATGAACAAAATCAGACATGAGCCTCTCCCTCATGCATTTTACTGTCTACTGGGAGGAATATGTACTAATCAAATAATCACAAATGCAGAAAAATAGCTTTTCTATGATCATAAGTGCCATCAAAAGATAAGTACAGGAAACCATGAAGTATGTGAGGGGATTTGAGTTAATCATGATATTAAAGGGTCCCCAGAGGAAAACCTTAACTGTAGGAAGAAGGCTGGGGAGGAGAGTATTCTTGGCAGAGAAAGTAACAGCCTAGAGAAAAGGGAAAGTGCCCAGAGCAAATGGAAAAAGAAAGATCCAGCTACATCCAGAGGGCTGGGACCTGCAGTTGTGGGTCTGACTTCTAAGGACATTAGCAACCTGGAGCGCACACTGAAGATGACAACCCGGATGGCGTGCGTTCTAGAAGCTACACCACTTTAGGAACGCTTGAGGAAACCTGGAGACAGCGCAGAGAAAATAAGACAGAATGACCTGAAGTTAAATAAGGCTCTCCGTGAAGGGGAAATGAAGACCAAGCTGCGCTGCTACAGTGGCCCCTAAAGAAACCACAGGTGAGCATGAACGCAGAGGGGTTTTCCATTCCACACGGGACTAAGTTAGGATGCGTCTGGTTGAAATTTCTCCATGTTCCCATATGTAGAATTGTATATAATGCCATGAGATTTCTTTTACTAGAATTTTTAGACTTTTAAAAAAATTGGGTATGGGTGTTACCTTTCATGGAACACATGATATTTTCTCTGAAATCCATATCTATTTATTTTTCTATACCTTTCCTTTAAAAGGTAGAATCTCAATGTCATATTCTTAGAAACAAAATTTAAATGATGTCATTCATTAAAGTAATTTTTTTCTTTATTCATTCTTTTTTTCAAATAGTTCTAGAGTGCCTACTATGTGCCAGGTGCCATGCCAAATGTTGGGGATAAATTGGTAAACGAGGCTGATATTCTTGAAAATGATAATTCTATGCCTGTTTGCTGTTTCTTGGTCTTGAGGTTCAAGATGCAGCCCTAGTAGGGGTGCTGTGCTTTTCTCTAAGCCACCACAACTCGTTTCTTCCTGGTTGTATTACACTCAATCTGATGAGCCTCTTACTTTAAGTGGCTCCCTGGAAAGTCAGTCAGTCCAATCAATCATCACCCACAGGTCAACACCAGGCTGCCATTTTACCATGGTGAGTTCCCAAGCCTCGGTACCAACTTGGTGAACTCCTGAGTGCAGATAGCAAACAGAAAATAGGAATTGTTTACTGTCTTTCTGGGGAAAGAGAAGCTCAAGTTCTGGTATATTCTTAGTTCTGATCTTTGGGTTGCTACATTAGTATCTCAAAAGTGAAACAAATCTTGTTGACCACATTTTACTACCTTTCTATTCATCAAAATAGAAAAGAATATTTTTAATACTTCATTTCACTCAATCAACGAATATAATTCTAATCCAACTGAAGTTGATGCTGATCTTAATTCTAGCTTACTGTTTTCCCTGAAAACAGCACGGAAGGATAGTTTTGCTGATTGGCATAATACACTACATTTTGGAGTATTAGGAGTTATACTTTTCTTGGGTTTCTATTAGAAAGCTAAAGTTAGAGGACTGTCCAAAAAATAGAAAATTGATTTATGCTATAATTCTCTATGCCTTGGTGAATATCAGTTGTTTTAATGTCAAAAATGAAAAAGTGAACAAGGCATTCTTGCAATAACGTGAGAACTTACACAATGAGTGAGCCAGCACAATGGCGCCGTGCTCGGCTCCTAGAGCCCGGAGGTTTATTCAACTCATAGAGCAGGGCTCTTTAAAACTCTGAAGTCACCATTGGGCTTTATAGTGAAGAAAATGAATCACAAATGACTTTTTTAAAAGATAACATATTCATTTTGAATATAATATTTAGCAATGAGTTAGAGTTAGAAAAAATAGCTTCTTCTGTATTTAATTTATTTTGCGTATTCTACCAAGATCCTAGAGGAAATAGCATCACAAGGAAATGAGGGCTGGCTCTGCATTTGGCTGGAATCCCCCCTCTCCCACCTGCTGGCTATGTGATCACAGGTAAGTAGCACTCTCTCAAGTTTGTTTCCTTATCTGCAAATCAACAAATACAATACCTAATAAATTATTGTTGCAAGATTGAATGAGATAAAGTATGTAAACTATCTGGCACATAGTAACAGCTCAATAAATAACATATTAATTGCCATTGATATTAACACATTTTAACATTTTTTTATTCTGTATAATATTGACTACATCTCGTTTATGTACCTAAAGCTACATCTTAGGTTGATATTGCTATTTCTGTCCTAGGAATAAATGAAAAATAGAATTTATCTTATAATTGTCTCTTTTTTGTTTTCCAAGTTTCTCAGGATAAAAACGTGATTAATTTAAGAGAAAAAAATAGTTTTTGGATATTATTGGCTCAAATCAAGGTAATTTATATTAAATGATATCTAATCTTTCACTCAGGCTCTGTGTCAACTCCTAAGCCTGACTCATCAAGGCTGATAAGCAGGTGAGGAGGTTTAAATAGCTGAACAGGTCACGGCACAAAGATCAGATAACAAGATGCAGCAAGGGTTCCTGCTCCAGGGCCTTTGACGGGGATTCCAAGTTGGGTAAAGAGTGAACGACACAGCAGCAGTGCGGGGAGACACACGCCAGCAGCTTAGTGAAGATTTCAAAACTGGAAATGTATTTGTTTTTCCTATTGTAAAAATAAAATATCCTCAAAAATAGAGAAAGACACAAAACACAAATATATATCCCATATAGTCACACCCCATGAAACAACTGTTCCAAATTTGGTTTATAAACTCACAGAATTAATACATGGGTGTGAATAGAGAGGTGGACTTTTATCAAAAATGGGATGAAACTGACATATTGTTTTACTCACAGTGTGTTGTGGATGTGGTTTCTAGGAAAAATGGAATTTGCCAAAATGCTAGAATCAACTGAGTTTCATTTTTGTTCCTGGGGCATTTTATAGTGCAACGTCTTTCAACAAGGTCTAAAAGATAAGCCATTTACAATTCTGGGACTTAAAAAAAATACTCTTCACCTAACATAAATATAGAGTCGAAAAGCTTTTTAAGTCAGATACCCAGATGTTTTGTCTATATAAACCTAAACTGTTAACAATTTGGAAATATTCCCATGTCTGAGGGGATTTATTTTTTTGGTGTTTAGGTTCCATTGGATTCTTTGGATTAATGTAGAAATGATAAATTATTGATATCAATGAGGAAAATTTAAAATACTCATCCCGCCTCACCAGGTGGTGCTGATTTTTGTAGCACATTTGATTTGCTTTCAGCAAACCATGAAAAATTATCAATTTTGCTAATTTCTTAGCAGTTCCAAACTAAGCCTAAAAGTCAAGATGAATTAAGGATGTCTTCACTTCTTTCAGTATTTGGATAAGTTGACAGTCAACCTGTAAGTCATTACTTTAAAGTACACACCAATTACATGTGTGTATAACCAGCTTTTCAAACAAACACAGCCTCCACCATTTCCCCTAATTGTAAGCATTTCTGTTAGCATAACATCTTGGCACAGCCAGCATCGGTTTTTGTCAGCTCATAAGTAACCTTTACCATGAAAAGTTTATACGATTCCTCTGTGGACACTCCCTTACCAAATAGAAGAACATAAAATTTCTTAAAATGTTATATGCCGAGTCAAATCACCAAGCAAAAGGCTTACAATGGTTTTCCTAAGAAATTACAGCCAGGTGGTTCAACGCACTAACTTAATAGAACCATAAAAATGTCAGTATTATGTAAATACTTTGCAAAAGAAGTTAAACAATATGCAGCTTATGTAAGTTCACAGATTTCCAACTTGTCACACTGCTATGTCAGTACAAGGATCAGAAGATGACAACAAAGAAAAGTCATTTGCAGAAGTAAAATGCTAAATTGAGAGAATTAAATAATATTTCTTTCTTTTTTTTAGTCAGTTTCCTTCTCCTTTGGGGCTTGCTGACTAATATTTGTTTGAACTACTAGTCAGTCATGATATGGAGCACAAGCTGCCTGCAGGTCCCAACCACCAAGAAATCAGATTAACAATTAGGGGGAGTTTTGCTTTAAAATTTCCTGAAAAGTGCTGATACTATTTACACAGCAAGTATGGGCCTGACAGTTTAGTTTATGGGGACACTTCACTCTCAGTACTAAACAAGACATGATAATAAGGTTAGTATGAACAAGTGTTCAGATATCTGTTTTTTATTTAATTTAGAAACAATCATCCAGGTAAGAGACCGGCAGAAACAACCCTACTAAAGCTCGTTACATGGTTGTAGCACACCTGCAGTAAATACAGACACCAGGCTAAGTGATGCAGGCAAATCTCATTTCATCCTCCCAACAACTCTATAAGATAGGCACTATTATTATCCTTATATTTCAAATATGGGAGCTGAGATACAGAAAAATTCAGTGGCTTGACTTCAGAGCACCCATAATCTGTGAACTATGCCCCTCTCTACTTCAGTATGTGAACCAAGGGAAAGTAAATCCTGCTTTTAATTCTTTCTCTCCATCCTTCATACTGGTTCCTAACGCCACATCATGAGTGGTTTCTCAGGGAAAGAATTAAAACTGTACTATTGGAGCCTGATAAATTACAGTTGGCAGGTTTGGTGCTGGAGCAGCAATTTCCCCCTGGATACACTATTACTAAGCAGAAGTCGAATCTCAGGTGAGGACCCAGGCTCCAAACTACAGGACCCAGATTTAAAATAAAGAATTCTCCAATTTCTTTAAAATAATTTAATAAAAATTTTAGAAAAATTATTTCTAAATAGAACGATATTATCAAACAGTATTTTTAACAAACCATGTCTGGTTACAATTTAATCTTGTCTGTTTAATCTTGAACTAGTAGTTCTGGCTCCATCTAACCTTGCATGGTCCTTGAAACCCACCTCGAATCCTGTTCTGGAGCGGCACCTGCTCCTCAGCTTCATCTATGCTCCTGGGAGCTCACGTCATCTCCCCATGAGACGTGTTTTGGCAATTTGTCATTCTATTCACCATCTTAATTTAGCTGTTTACGATGGGTGCTTGTGGATACTTGAGCTGAAGGGATAACTCGTGTGACAGTGGGCTTTCCCAGTCTCCACCTGAGCCCCACGGAAACAACCCTGCCCAAGGCTGAGCCTGCACAGGGGAAGACTCAGGTGGGTGGGAAGAAATGGAGGAGGAGGAGAGGGAGGCTTAGTAGGAGAGGAAGGAGGAGGAAAGAAGGGAGAGTCTGAGAAAGGCAAAGCAGGAAAAGGCAGCCAGGGTGGCCTTGCTTCCCAGGCCTGAGTCGAGGGCAGCAGGTGCCCAGAAGAACCGACTGTCTGATCAGCCCTCCCCGGTCTCAGGCAGAGATGTCGAGGCACCTTAGGGCTGTCGCCGCTTTCTCACCTCCCAGGCTGCCAGGCCTCCGCCAGGGACAGCCATGTCCTAGCAGACGTGTTTGGACGTGTCCATCCCGTGTGAGGAGTGGTTGGAGTTTCTGCCCCGCAGCTCTCAGGCTGCCTGCAAGCAGCCTCCAGGCACCACGCTTCTCCGACAGCTGAGCTCAGTTGTGTCTGAATCCTGCCCCAACGCAAGCTGGGGCCTCCTCTCTGTCGTGCCAGGAATTTGAAAATTTGTACCCGCTTTTTTAAAATCTTAAATGTTATAGCATATAACTCTACTTTTAAGCAATGTCCTGTCCCATTACATTTTTAGCTGAAAGTTGCTGAGTTACTTACCATCTTAAATTTCTAAATTTAGTCATTTGAAATTAGAAAATTCTGACAATCTCTTTGAAAAATTCACAACTCAAAAAAAATCATTCCTCCTAGGTTTTTATGCAAGAGAAATGAACAAAGACCTGCATACAAATGTTCATATCAGCTTTATTCATAATAGCCAAATATTTGAAACAACCCAAGAGTCCATCAACTGAAGAATGTAAACAAACTGTGAAACCCCCATAAATAAGGAAATTCTACTCAGCAATAAGCATGACGAGCTCCGGACCCAGGAGACAACACAGACAAATCTCGAAAGCATTACGATTAAGTGAAAGAAGCCAGGTATTTGTTTAGATCAAATTCCAGGAAAGACAGAAACAGAGAGAAAGAAAGCAATTGACAGGAGCGGAAGGTGTGGGGGGCGTTGGCCGCTGTGGGGCATCAGGGGATTTGGGTGAAAATGCTGTATCTTGATTGTAGTGTTCTTTACACAACTGTCTATCTTTGTCAAAACTCATCAAATGGTACACTTAAAGTCAATGAATTTCATTATATGTAAATTAAATCTCAACCAAAATGAAAAAAAAAATAAACCTTGGATCCTGAAAAACTACCTGCATGTTTACAAACTGGCTCTGAAACAAATTGCTTTCTTTTCAGGGCTTCTAGTTTAAATATTCAGAAATATGCCATGTTTTGCAAATTTAAACAAAGTTTGCTTAATAAACATTTTTTGATTCATTCTTCCACTAAAAATTGTCAATATCTTTTGGATGTGTCAGGCAAAGAGTTTGAAAGAGTTCTCAGAGGAGTTAGTTTTATAGTGATGAAGGTAATAGAATAGCCTTTCTGGATAAGTAATTCCATAGAGTTTTCAGAGAGAATTTTTTTGCTGTGATAAAATACATATCATATTTACCATCTTAACCATTTTAAGTCGCAGTTTAGTGAAACACACTCACGCTGTTGTGCAGCATCACCAACACCGTCTCCAGAGCCTTCTCGTCTTGTAAAACTGAAACTCTGTCCTCACTAAACATCAACTCCCCAGTCCCCTCTCCTCAGCTCCCGGCCACCACCATTCTACTTTCTGGCTCTATGATTTTGTGTATATTCTGTAACTATTTCTTTGTGGTTACCACGGAGATGACATTTAACATCCTACCCTTGTAACAATGTAATTTGAATTTATGGCAGTTCAACTTCAATAACATCCCCAAACTCTGCTCCTTTACAGCTCCATTCCCACCCCTCTCAGTTACTGATATAACAAATTACATCTTTATACATTGCATGCCCCAAAACATAAACTAATAATTGTTTTTTTTAATTCATTTTTCTTTGAAATTATGTAGAAAACAAAATGTGGAGTTATAAACCAAAATTACCATAATGCTGGCTTTTAGAATAATAGTTGTTTTTTAATGTATTTGTCTCTTAAATAATGTGAAAAACAAAAACTAGAGTTACACGCCAAGGTTACCATAATACTAGCTTTTATGATTGCCCATGTATCTGCCTTTACTGAGATCTTTGTTTCTCAGTGTGGCTTCACATTACTGTCCAGTGTCCTTTCGTTTCAACCTGCCGGACTTCCTTGAGCATTTTCTGCAGGGCAGGTCTAGTGGTCATGAACTCCCTCAGCTTTTGTTTATCTGGGAATGTCTTAATTCCTTCCTCACTTTTGAAGGATAAATTTGCTGGATATAGGATTTTTAGTTGACAGTTTTTTGCTTTTAGCACTTTGAATATATTAGCCTGCTATCTTCTGGTCTCCAAAGTTTCTGATGAGAATCTGCTGATAATTTTATTAAGAATCCCCCATCTTGGGGCCGGCCCAGTGGCGCAGCGGTTTGGTTCGCGCTTGGCAGCCCGGGGTTCGCGGGTTCGGATCCCGGGTGCCTGCCGATGCACTGCTTGTCAGCCATGCTGTGGCGGCGTCCCATATAAAGTGGAGGAAGATGGGCACGGATGTTAGCCCAGGGCCAGTCTTCCTCAGCAAAAAGAGGAGGATTAGCAACGGATGTTAGCTCAGGGCTGGTCTTCCTCACACACAAAAAAGAATCCCTCATCTGTGACAAGTTCCTTCTCTCTTGTTACTTTCAGAATTCTCTTTGACTTTGGACAGGTGGATCACATGTCTCAATGTTCTTTTTGAGTTCATCCTAACAGAGTTCATTGAGCTTCTTCAATGTTTATATTCATGTCTTCCATCAATTTTGGAAAGTTTTCAGCTATTATTTCTCCAGATATTCTCTTGCCATTTCTCTCTCTTTCTTCTCCTTCTGGGACTCCCATGATGCTCCTCTTGGTCCTTCTGATGGTGTCCCATTGGTCCCTTAGGCTCTGTTTGCTTTTCTTCAATCTTCTTTCTTTCTGCTCCTTGGAGTTGATAATTTCCATTGCCCTGTCTTTAAGTCTGCTCATTCTTTCTTCTGCTTGCTCAAACCTGTATTTGAATCCCTCTAATGAATTTTTCATTTCAGTTATTGTACTTTTGAGTTCCAGAATTTGTTTTTGGTTTATTTTTCAGTTTTCTATCTCTTTCTTGATATTTCCATTGTGTTCAACATTGTTTTCTTGACTTTCTCCATATCTTCTTTTAGTTCTTTGAGATCTTTAAGACAGTAGTTTTAAAGTCTTTATCTAGTGTGTCTGCCATCTGGTCTTTCTCAGGGACAGTTTCTGTGAGTTTATTTTTTTCCATTTGTATCGGCCACACTTTTCTGTTTCTTTGTATGCTTTGGAACTTTTTGTTGAAAACTGGACATTTCAATCTAATCATATAATAACTCTGGAAATAAGATTTTCCCCTTCCCAGAGTTTGCTATATTTTTCTTTTTCTTTTGCTACCATGAAGTGGGGTGCTGCTATAACAAATACATAACAATGGGGAAGTGGTTTTGGAACTGGGTGATGGATAGAACTTGGAGGAGTTTTGAGGCGCATACTAGAAAAAGCCCATAATGCTGCAAAGAGACTATTGGTAGAAACATGGATGTTAAAGGCAACTTTTTGTGAAAGCTCAGAAAGTAAAAAGGAGAGCTGGAAAGAAAGCCTCATCTTCTTAAAGAACATATAAATACCATGAACAGGATGTTGGTAGAAAAGCGGATGTGAAAGACGATTCTAGTGAGTCCCAGATGGAAATCAGGAACAAGTTATTGGAAAATGGAGAAAAGGTGATCCCTGTTACAAAGTGGCAAAAAACTTGGCTGAATTATGTTCCGTTTCTTTGTGGAAGGTGGAATTTGTGAATGATGGAATTGCGTATGTAGCTGGGGAGATTCCTAAACAAAATGCTGAAGGTGTATCCTGGGCCCTCCTGACTACTGATAGTAAAATGCAAGAGAAGAGAGATGAATTGAAGGAATTGTTAAGCAAAAAGGAACCAGAATTTGGAGATTTGGAAAATACTCAGCTTATCTATACTGAAAAAAGAAGTGAGAAATTGTGTTCTAAAGAGAACACTAAGGGTATGTTTGAACAATCTTTTGATAAGGAGATCGGTGTGGGTGTGAACCACAAATTTAACCAGCCACCTCAGCAGAAATCAGAAACAGAAATGGGATTATATGAGCAGGAACACTGCCAGCTTGAACTGGAGGATTGGAGACGGGACAAGAAAAGTAAGGCTGTTGGACTTCGATTCTACAGGACAGGACAACAGAGCTATTTGGCTGTGAGCATGTGCTCTTTTTCAAGAAAAGGGAACCACCACGAAGGTGATTCAGACACCATCAGGGCTGCTCCTGGGCCCTCAGCTGAGGTTTCAAAAAGCTGGGCTGCTGTCACCTGGAGCCTTGGGAGAGGGACTGCCCAGAGCCTTGAAGGTGGGACCCTTACCTGGCAGAGCCATGGGGGCAGGACCCTCACCTCGCAGAGCTACAAGGACACGACCCCTGCCCCAGAGGGTCCAGAAGACAGGACCCCTCCCCACCCACAGTGAATCTGGAAGGCAGGGAATCAGGCAAACAGGATTATCCTCAAGACTTAAGATCTGATGCAATTTGCCTTGCTAGTTCTTGAACTGCTTGGGACCTGTCACACCTTTATTCCTTCCAGTTTCTCCCTTTTAGAATGGGAACGTCTATCCTATGTCAGTCCCGCCATTACATTGTGGAAGCACATAACTTGTCCGATTTCACAGGTTCACAGCTGGAGAGGAATTTTGCCTGAGGGTGAATCTTGCCTCGAGTCTCACCTTATGATTTGGATGATGCTCAGATGAGACTTGAACTTTACACTTTGGAGCTGATGCTGGGATGAGTTAAGACTTTGCGGCTATTGGGATGGAACAAATGTATTTTGCATGCAAGAAGGACATGACTTGGAGGGGGCAAGGGCAGTCAATATAGACTGAATATATGTGTCACCCCCAAATTCATATGTTGAAATCCTAACCCCCAGTGTGACTATGTTTGGATATGGGGTCCACAGGGGAGTAATTAAGGTTAAATGAGGTCACAAGGGTGGGGCCCTGATCTGATAGGACTAGTGTCCTTATTAGAAGAGACTTCAGCTTGCTTGTTCTCCCCCTGGGAGGACACAGTGAGGAAGTGGCCGTCCGCAAGCCAGCAATGGGGCCCTTTCCAGAAACTGACTATACTGCACCCATCTCAGACTTCCAGCCTCTAGAACTGTGAGAAAATGAAATTCTGTTGTTTAAGTCACCCAGTCTGTGGTATTTTGTCATGGCCCCAAGAAGACCAATACAGTGCCAAATAACCTACTTCAGAGCCCATTTTCAGAAATACTTGATGTTGTTAAGGGACTCTAGTCTGTATAAAGGAACCAAGGAGACAAATATATCCTGTTGTATGAAAGCACTGATTTGTTTAGGCCTAAAAGAGGGGCCTGGGATGAATACCAAATTAGAGAAAGTGGTCATGCTTCAAATGTGCATTAGAAAAGGATGCATCATTTTGTGTTAAAGGAAATGTCATTTTCTCAAGAGGATTATCTATAAAAATTCCTATAGTGTAAGCATAGTTATTAATTTACCTTAGACTTCAAAAGGAACTTAAAGAGCATTGCTCTTTGATAAAAATTTTTCTAACTAACAATAACAATAATGAGAATAATTATGGTAACAATAAGCACTTGCATCTCTATAATTAACTACAATACATGTTTTATCTCATTTGAGTAGGAGAGGGTGTATTCATAAATTTAAATAAACAGGTATTCAGCATCTATTTAGCACCAGCTGTTGTATAAACACTGCAAGTAAAGTGGAACTAAGTGTGATAATTCCTTGTGAGTCTGTTGCAAGCAAGAGATAAGACAGACACACATACATTTATCTGATGTGATGCAAAAGAGCCACTGAAAGAGTATGGCCACTGCTGTGACAGGAGCAATTCATTGTGCTGATGTGGGAAGAGAAATATGACAACACCTCACAGCATTTCAGGGAGTTCCTCAAGTAAATGTAGGTATTTATTAGGTGGGGAGGAAGGGGTGATATTCTGGACATAAGTAACATGATATTGAACCTGAAGTGCGTTCACTCACCCGTCCCGCAGCAAGGCAACCTCTGACACTGGGGGTAGTGGAAGAAAGTAGGAACCTTATTGCAAAGCACTGAACAAGGAGAATGGGCAGCTCACGCTGTAATCTCAAACTCCCCGAAAAGTTACAAGCAAGGGTTTTTAAAGGAGTGATCAAAGGAGAGAAGCTGTGGTGGTCATGACCACGGGCATCTGGGGGAGCGACTGTGAAAGGGTCCGAGCAGACGTTCAGTTCAAAACTCATAGAACTGAATACTCGAGATTTGTCACATAATTGCATCTGGTTATACCTTAATTTTGTATCTTGTTTTTGACTCCACCTCCTACTTTCATATACAAAGGAGGTTAGAGAGCCCTCACAGGTCCAGCAGCTACTTGCACGTGAGCTGTACTGTATGTAGCAGGTATTCAAAAACTTGATAAATAGCAGTTTTATCAGGAAGCTCTGAGACATAATCCAAAACAGGGAAGAATAACTGAAGTTGGATACTGGCATGTAGAAGGCATGTTTTAGAGCCACCAGGCAGCTTTGAGAGCTCTGCAAATCAACCTTCCTAATGCTGCTCCTCCCGTTTCAGAAATACTCTCAGCTAACTTCATTTTGGTGCTAGCTTCCTGAGTTTACGGTTGGGTAGATAAGAAAATGATGACAATTTCCTTGTCTTCTGGCTGGAAGTCAAAGAGCTAATATTTTCCATGTGGAGAAGGGGTGCAATTGCATGACGCAGGGGAATTACCTACACAGAGCCAGCTGGGTGCAAAATGACAGTGGTGGGAGTGGAGCAGACCAAGGGCAAGAGGTCCTCAGCATCTGGTGGCTGCTCCCATTAAGAGAGACTTTCCCAGGGTTGCCAGGTCCTCCAATTTCCAAGTCACACAGAAAGTCAGAATTCTTATATGAAAACACCCAATTATTAAACATTGTGAACAAATTGAAATTTTGAAAAATACTCCAGGAGCCAAATAAACCATGTCTACAGCCAAATCAGCCCATGTTTCTGATTTGTGACCTCTATACACATCTTAGTTAGCATCCCACTCTCAGCTGAGAAACAGTCATAGCACAAACGAATACGAGTTAGCAAGATTTGTACTTCTTATAAACTTATAAGGTTTAATTTTGGCAGGATGTTATATTTATGATTTCCTTGGAGACAGAAGAAATAATTATCAACCACTCAAGCTAATATTTGACTGTCACCTCAGTTTCCTAAAGGCTTCCAGTAGCTTCATTTGATTCTGCAGAAAACTACGTACAGGAGCCATGGGAGCAATAATAGTAATTACAATGCCCAACTTAGAGATGATGAAACTAGAGGCCAATAGGATAAAGGAAAGGTACATCCATTCTCTTCCAACAATAGGGGAAAATAATCTTTTCTCCTATCACTTTTACTGGCAATAGCAGTGGACAATAAAATCTTTTCTTCTATAAAAGCAGAAAGTTTAGTCTTAGTAGAAATCAACCCGTTACATGACGAAGAACATAAGAAGGGAAGATTTTAAAAAATAACTGTAACAAGAGGTAGAGCAGTGGGAACAGATGTTCCCAGCAGTCACTGGCTTCCTCCACTGCCAGACGTCACCAGCAAAACCACCTGAGAGCTGATGATACCTTGGTCGGCATTACGCATATGTCCTGAACATCGATTTCAGACAAAAGATTTTAATGTCAAAATCACTTTTGTCTGAAATGGAGGTCTACATTTTGCCTACGTGATATTTTAAAATCAACTTCTTTTACCACCTACACCACCACTGGCTCCACCACCTCCACCGTTTCTACCATCTCCAACAAAACCTCCACCACTTCCATCTTCACCTCCAGCAGCATCACCTCCAATATCTTCACTTCCATCACCTCTACCTCCACAACATTCACCACCACCACCTTCACCACATACATCTCTACCCCCTCACCACCTCTACCACCACCACCTCTACCATCAACTCCTCCAGTGCCTTCACCACCACCTCCATTACTACAACCTCCACCCCCACCATCACTACCCCCTCCACCATCAACTCATCCAATGCCTTCACCACCACCTCTATCACCACCACCTCCACTCCCTCCAAAACCACCACCATCTCCACCTCCTACACATTTACCACCTCCACCTCCATCATATGTACACCTTCACCTCCACCTCTACCACCACCACCACTCTTCTAAATTGGTTTAATAGTCATACCTCTAGGATACTTATCTAGCTTCTATGGTGCTTTTGTTAGGATCACATTAAAACTCTAAACTGACTTAGGGATAACTCATATCTCATGATGTTTAATCTTCCTGTAAAAGAAGATGGTATTTTGTTCCATTTGTTCTAGGCTATCTTAATGTCTTTTAGAAAAGTTTTATAGTTTTCTTCATTAGATTTGGAACATTTGTTAGTTTTACATTTAAGATTCTATTTAATTTTATTTAACTTTTGCTATTGTAAGTGGCAGTATCCTTGTTCATTTTATAACTTACTTTGCATCATGTTTGTGCCTTTTTTTCTACAATATGTTATTTAGTGGCTTATTAGCTTTATTGATGTTTTTTCTATACAGCTTTTAGTTTACTTAGTTCTACATTTTCCTATGATAAAACTGAGGCTGTCCTACCCTGGGCACATCACAAGAAGGCAGGATACTTTGGAAAAGATAATGATGCTGGGAAAAGTGGAAGGCAGCAGGAAAAGCAGAAGACCAACTATGAGATGGATTGTCTCCATAAAGGAAACCTGAGCCTATAGGTGTGAGCCTACAGAAGCTGAGTGGGGCTGTTGGGGACAGGACAATGTGGACATCACTCATTCATAGGGTTGCCAGGAGCTGGAGCCAACTTGACAGTACTTAACAATAAACATTTTCCTAATTCATTTATTTCTGCTTCTGCCTTTATTAATATCTTTCTTTTGCTATCTTTTAATTTTTTTGTTCTCTTTCTAGCTTTTTGAATTGATGATTTAATTAATTATTAATCAATATTTTTTGCTGAGGAAGATTGGCCCTGGGCTAACATCCATGCCCATCTTCCTCTACTTTATGTGTGGGACACTGCCACAGCACAGCCTGACAAACAGTGCATAGGTCTGCACCTGGGATCTGAACCTGTGAACTCCGGGCCACTAAAGCGGACCACGTGAACCCAACCACCACGCCACCAGGCCAGCCCCTAAGATATTTATTTTTATTTTTATAGGTACAAATATGTATTGCTATAAAATTTCTTCTTGTAACTACTTCATCTGGTCCTACAGATTCAGATATTACAGTATGTTGTCATTGTTACTTTCAAGAAAATACAAAATTTCACTTATATGATAGCATATTTTTTGCTATATCCAGGTGGATAGATCTTTTTATATTCTTAGCTTATTATTAATTTCTAGTTTTAGTACATTATTGTCAGAGAATGCTAATATTTGTGTTTATAATTTTAATTTATTGAGGTTTTGTGTCCTATGATGTATCAGTTTTCAGGAATGTTTCATTGTGTTTGAAATACAAATGTAGTCTTTTTCGTCAGAGGTCTGAATTTAATACATATCCATAAGAGCTATATTATTGATTATATAATGATCTTAGTGTGCTGATGGCTTAGTATAATGTTTCTGTATTTGTTTTATTTCTATTTCTCCTTGTATCTCTTGCAGTTTCTAGTTTATGAAAGTTGTTACTTTATTATTGTTTTTATTTTTTCCAGCTCTGTT
Source organism: Tapirus indicus (assembly GCA_031878705.1). Lineage (NCBI taxonomy): Eukaryota > Metazoa > Chordata > Mammalia > Perissodactyla > Tapiridae > Tapirus > Tapirus indicus. The sequence continues at coordinate 77,883 of CM062923.1, read as the reverse complement.
GAGATAGAATTGATGTATAACATTTTGTAAGCTTAAGGTGTACAACATGATGACTTGATACACATATATTGCCAAATGATTATCACAGAAGGGTTAGTTAACATCTCTATCACCTCACATAATTGCTATTTCTTTTTTGTGAGAACATTTAAGATCTACTCTCTTAGCAACTTTCAAGTGCATAGTACAATATAGTTATCTATAATCACAAAGCTGCTCATTAGATTCCCAGAATTTATTCATCTTATAACTGGAAATTTGTACCCTTTGACTGACGTTTTCCCATTTCCCCCACCCTCCAGTCCCTGGCAACTATTATTCTACTCTCTCTTTGCGTGAGTTCAGCTTTTTTAGATTCCACATATAAGTGATATCATACAGCATTTGTCTTTCTCTGTTTGACTTATTTCACTTAGCATAATGCTCTCAAATCCATCCATCGCAGGATTTCCTTTCTTCTCATTGCTGAATAATATTCCATTGTGTGTGTGTGTGTGTGTGTGTATCATACCTTCTTTATCCATTCATCCATCAATAGACACTTAGGTTGTTTCCATATCTTGGCTATTGTGAATAATGCGGCAATGAATGTGGAAGTGCAGATATCTCTTCAAGATCCTGATTTCAGATCCTTTGAATATAAACCTATAAGTGGGATTTCTGGATTATATGGTAGTTCTATTTTTAATTTTTTGAGGACCCTTCATACTGTTTTCCATAGCACCTGCACCATTTTACATTCCCACCAACAGTGTACAAAGATTCCAATTTCCATATCCTCACCACTTATCTTTTGTGGGTGTTTTTGATAATGACCATCCTAACAGGGTGGTATCTCATTGTCATTTTGATTTACATTTCTCTGATGTTTCATGATGTTGTGCATCTTTTCATGTACCATTTGTATGTCTTTGGAGAATGTCCCTTAGTTGGGTGTGTCTGATGTTTCTTCCTAATTTGACTTTGATTATGCATCTTTGGCAAGTTTATCACAAAAGTGATGCTATGTTCTTCACAGTGCATCCTATGGGATGGTACCTGATTTCAATTTGCCCCATCAAAGTTTTTGTTAACTTTGAAAGTCATGTCTGCTATGCTTCTCGACTGTAAAGTTACTACTTTTTCCTTTAAGGGTAATAAGTGCACAGTAATTGACTTGTAATCTTCAAAACTGTTATATTTTAAAAAACAAGGTTGTAAAGACAAAGAAAGGCTGAGATTCTTGAATGTGAGAGTAAAATAATGTCTGTTTTATTTAACTGACTTTTTTTGTCCCACGCTATATATAGGCAAACTTTTCCCAACGAATACAGTGGTTTTATTAAGCAATCTATTGGGGATTTTATTTTAGAGTAGAAAATAGCCTAATACATATATATGCAGGTTTAATGAGTACTTTGAAGTCAGACATTGTAAAAATCTTTAAAGTCTTCTTTTTCAAACAACTATAGATTTTTATCTCTGAAGATATGATATTTGTTCACAGATGTTCGTAAAGAGATGTCTTCATCCTGTACATGTGGGAATAACCTGAAGAATTCAAGCTTCCTGCTCTATAATTAACAAAAATATAAAATAAATCACTTGGCCTCCTGAAGAAACTGTTATTATCACTAATAAAATGGGTTAAGATAAAAAATATTTTTAACACTATATAATGTGAGTGTCCTTTCTAAAAAGCAACAGATGTCAACAGCATTTAATGACATAAGAACTTTCAAATTGTTTTGGTATCAGTAAAAGAATGTTAATTGCTATTTTGTGGCTTAAGCCTCCCAGGTTCTGGAAGATTTCATTGCAATTATGTTTACAGTTTCTTGCTTCGCTGCTCCCTCATAACTAGCAGCCTTGGATTTCAGTGTCCTCCCTACTTGAAAATCTCCCACAGATGAGCACAGGTTTTTGACATTCTCTGACTCTGCTCGTTCACTTCTCAGTGTAGCCTGAGGCCTTGCCTCCCTCACGGAGCAGCTTGTGAGTAAGTGGCTATAGTTAAAGAAGACATGGCTGCAAGTGACCAATAAGCTGTGGCCCAGACACGAACTTTCTTGATCCTTCTCGGGTCTGGGCTCCCTGGACCCCAACACTCACACGTCCGCTATTTCAGGACGTGTCCCTTTTGATTTGGGTTTCCCTGAAACAATTTCACTCGGCTTGCCTCTGGCTTTGGCGACCTGACACTTTCTCAGGGTACAATTTGGCTGGGTTCTTTGCCATGGCTGTCCCACCTGCACTTTGTTTGTGGTCTATCCCCTACCTCAAGCTGATTCTGTTCGTGGACTTAACCATTATCCCCAACAATACTCAGCTGTACTTGATACTGTTGTATGTTCTTAAATTGAAGAGGTGTGTGTGTGCAGACACTGACAACGCACGTGAAGGACCTGGACCAGAATGGTTTCTCCACAGCTGATGGTTGTAGGCCTTTACGTGATCTTATGATGTGAGCAAGGTGCTCAGAGAATGGGAAAGGCAAAACTCCACACATTTTCTCAATTTTAGAGTTAGGAAAATAATCTGAGCAATTTTTAAATTTAATCCTTACATTTTAAAGGTAAAGTTTATTACTAATGTTGGTAAGAAGCAAGTAAAAGAAAAATAAAAGGATGTCAACCCTTTATTACAGAAGTTTATAATAGTTGATCCTCACAACCACGCTGGAGTTGGTAGAGCAGATATGAAAGTCACCATCTATGGATGAGAAACACACAGTTTAGGGAGCCGGATAACCAGCCCACAGCCTCATCTGTAGCGGCAAGAGTGGGTCTCAGTCCTGGTTCTCTGCCTTAAGACCCAGTGCTCTTTCTAGAGTCATTGAATTTTAAGTCAAGAAACATCAGCTACTTTCACCCTAGGCAATAATTCTGTGTCTCTATTCTTGAGTTAGAGTTGTCATATATCTATTGTTATCTGTTATTTTGTCTTGTTCTTCCTACTTATATAATATCCACAATAATATCTATCTTTAGATAAAATAGGAGAAATAAAAATGCACTACTTTGCATTTGTGCCAGGAGGAGGCTCAGAGGGTCTGTAGACAATGAATGTTTTCTGAGGGCAGTGATTAGAATACATGCATATTTTTCTCTTGTTTTGATGAGTGCCTCATGGTTTTTCACTTCAGATTTCCTCAGACTGCCCCAAAATACTAATAACTAATAATAGAACAGGTGGCACTGCTCATCGGAAATGCTGGAGAAGCTGGCATGGTGTTTGGTAATTACTAATTATGGCATGTGCTGACTTGGGGAGCAGGCGCCAGGAAACCGTCACATTTGGGACCATAAAGATCTGCTCAGTCGTGATCTCACTGTCAAGGTGGCAGTAATTCCTGAACTGAAAGCCGCAGCCCGAATGCTGATGGGATCTGTGCCTTTGTTTTCCTTAGCTTTGTATTGTAGTGCCTTGCCTACATGCAAACGAGATTCTTAAGAAAAATTTAGCATAATTTCCTTTAGGAGAAAAGCCTTGAGCAGTCATGCTATAAAAATTCAGTAGAAGAATATAATCCTTTAGAGTAAAAAAAGAAGTTTGGTTCCCAGCTTTAACACAAACTAAATAAAATTGGGCAAAGTACTGAATCACTCTATGATTGAATATTCTCATCCTAGTTAAAAAAATAACTGGTACACAAGACTATAGCATATATAAAATTTGGAAATGTAAGTTAGAAAAACTTTGTAAAATAGGAAGCAATTTATAAAGAGCTCATCGCATGTTCTCTGGTGTCCCCTCATTTATCCCTGGAAACCCCATGCAAGATAGGCTGGCCAGTGTAGTCCTTCATGGGCAGCAGCTTCTCAGCAAAATATTTACACTATAGAAGAAAAACACAAATCTTCGGTGGAGAGCTGTGCATCTACTCATCCCTGCCCCACGTGAGTGAGGAATGTGACTTCTGTTATGTAATTTATGGAAGCTCCTGGAATTCTGTTTTTTTTTTTCAATTATCACAGCTAGTGTTCCCTTCTTAACTGATACTATGGAGAAAATTCCACACCTGAGAGGGATGACCATTGACTACCAGTTGACTGTTATCAAGATTTAGAAGTAGGGAGAAAGGAGATAGAGCAGCAGAGAAGTAGCCAGGGTGGGTCTTTCAAGAGACCCAGCTACATGAGCATGAGAACAAGCCCCTTCATTTATCAAACAGGTATATGTAACAAGTGTACATATAACCAAGGATATATAACAAGTATATATACAAAACCAAGGATAAATAACAAGTATATATATAAACAAGGATATATAACAAGTATATATATAAACAAGGATATATAACAAGTATATATATAACCAAGGATAAATAACAAGTATATATATAAACAAGGATATATAACAAGTATATATATATAAACAAGGATATATCACAATATATATTTATATAAACAAGGATACAGAACAAGTACATATATCAACAAGGGTATATCACTATACATATATAAACAAAGATATATAACAATATATATATGAACAAGGATATATGACTATATTAAACAAGTATACATAAGAAGTATATATATAAACAAGGATATATAACAATATATATATAAACAAGGATATATAACACATATATATATAAACAAGGATATATAGCAAGAATTTGTGTGCAAAAGGGATTCTCCATGACCAGAGCCCCAAACAGTACAAAGCTGTCATCCATTTTTGCCAACTAGTTATCTTTTCTTCCTTCCCTTGGCAAAGTTTTCAAGGGATGTCCAGAGAGTTTTCCAGTGTTTCTGTTTCACTCTTTAGCTGAGGCTGTAGTGTTTGATGATGAGGTCATGACGGTGCCATAATCAACAGTTACGTGGAAACTGAGATGGGCCAGTAAAAGGGCAGCCAGGCTGAGACCCATAGCCAAGAGTGTCTGCAGGAAAAAGGAGGACAGAGCCTCTGGGAACAAACTGATGGAGAATAATTGCCAAATATGGAAAGTCATCCCAAGAGGAGGGAAATTAGATATAAGTTAGAGCTGACACAGTGTGTGGATGTTTAAATCAATCACCTCAGCATGGTCATCCCACTGCTGGATCTTCATTCAGGATTTTGCTACTATGGTGAGGGATATCTCACTGAAACTCCATGTATTCTGCTATCACCCACTTCTGGTTCAAGACTCTCAGGCAAAAACTCTTTGTTACTAGCCAAGCCTAGTCCCAAGTTCCAATATGTCCTTCTGGCCCCAAGGCTGGATTCAATACAGCAATGGCAACAAGCCTTTTGTCTAAGACAGAGATTGTCCAATAGCTTATGCCAGGTATTCCCCAAACCATTGCATCATGGAATGCTGTTCTAAGCAATCACACACACACACCATCCCATTCTCAACCAAGTTTGGAGAAAGTAGGGGAGGTGGAGGGAGGAGATAGAGAGGAACCTGATCCACCTGCTTATAGAAATGATTAAATTAATGCTAAGGTGGTAAAGAGAATTTCTGCAGATCCTGGAAGGTCCATATTCTCACTGAGTCGCTGTTAATCTGCTCTTGTTCTGCCTTCTTTAGGAAAGTAAGACATTTCCCAAGCTTTTGTGTTACTGTATCCCATTAGAGATGGGGCAGTGACTAACCTTCTTCATAAAATACATACAATGTCCCACACATGCTGGAGTATTTGGTTTTGCTTCTCTCTCCTAGTGGACCGATGACTGTCTTTGCTCTGCTTCCCTCACTGGTCTACTATCTGGCTTCAAACCACCTACGAAAGGTGAATGGTTTTCTGGAGAAATTGGCTTCAATTGCCATCCTCACCTTGGCTCATGCTCCTACAGCAAAACTGTAAAAGCTCTTCAGTGAGCCAGCTTACCCTCGGCAAGTTTTGTTTGTTAAGTTTTCCCAGGTGATAATTTCCTCATTTTTATTTTTCCAGGTTTAGGAAATTGTGTTGGTGTAATGATTGACATTGTGTTGGCAGGAGTTAAATATGAAGTGAATCGTGTTTAATTGATCATGTGAGTTTCCTTGAGCTGATGATATCTGCTGGTCTTGGATTTGCCACCTGAAATATACACCCAAGGGGAGATTTTTAAATGTTTAAAGAAATTTGAATTTCTGGTAAATAGAGCCTTGTAAATCAGCAACATTATTGCTCCTGCTGTTGGCTGGCACATGATGAGCCCCTGTTGCTAAGAGCAAAGACTAGAAGCCCCAGATATCATGAAACTCACCACCTCTTTTCCCCACCTTCCACCTGGACAGTCCCTGACAGTCTCGAAGTTTCTGGGGTCGAGCAGTTTGTTTCTGACCAGCACTAGCTCTTCAGGCTCCACTCCCTTGGTCCAGAACAAAGGCCCGGTGACCCAGAGTCTGAGCCCACCGAGCCCGTGCCCACCGAGACTCTCCACATGCATCAGAAGGACTTGCCTTGCGTCCCCAGAGGGCCAGGAACTTCAAGGCTGTCTGTGTCATAAGTAAAATCCGTGTGCTGGCATTTTGTTTTTTCAAGGTAAGTCATTGCTTTCTTGGGGGGGCAACCAGCCAGAATGCTCAGAGCTTTACACAGAAGAGACTTGTACCGCAATTCTTTCTTTGATGGAGCCCTAAGACAGTTTAGTCTAGCCCTTTACAGTTACTCACATTGAGACTCACATACATACACACACTTGGGACCTGCAGAACTTGTCGCTTTTTTCCATTTCACAGTTGGCTTAGTGACTGAGCTTGCGTGAAAGGAGGCTGCACTGCAAGATCACTGAGGCCAGAGCTGATGCTCTTGGATGGATCACACCCTCTTAACAACACCAAATGTATTGTGAAAGAGCTACATCAATCAATTATTAGAACTGTGTTCTAGTTTGTCATAAGACAAGGTGAAATAATGCACATGGAGACTTCTCTATCAACCATTTTAATTTCTAGGAAAACTGGAAGTGCGTACTGTGGCAGGTCATCTGCACTCACGGCACAATCCCTCCATTCTCACTGTTCCTGTGCCATTTGCCCTGTGGCTCTGCAATTCCTCTCTTCAAGGCAGAGGCCCCTTCCCACCCCTCCAAGCCCAGCCGGTCATGTGACTCACTCTGGCCAATAGAATGTTAGCAGACCTGGAGGTCCCAGGAGCCCTTGGTTGCTCCTGCTGCCTTGCCAGCTTCTCTGCAGTCATGAGAACGTGCCCATGCTGACCTAATCGAGGGATAGGAGAGGCATGTCCATGTGAGAACCACATGAGGAGAACCAGTTACTCCAGCCAAGGCCATAACAGACAAGCCTGCAGACAGCTAACGCCTAAACCAGAGAGAAAGGACAGCAGACGGCAGAGCACCCTCCAATGTGATGCTGACTGCAGATCCCTGAGTGGTTCCTCCACCACCCGGGCCAGAGCATGCAGTGCAATCAGAGATTGTGATTGTTTTAAGCCGCTGAGTTTTGAGGTTATTTGAGCATTATTGGGACAAGAGATAGCTAGTTTATCACTGGCTTAATCACATGGAACCTGAAGAATGTAACAACATAAAGAATCCAAAATAGACTAGAGGACAATTATCCTGGAATGGCCCATCACAGGACAACTACAAATCATAGCCCCTCCAAGTCCTGTGCATCTTTCCACAGATGTCTGTTGTCGGCAGAGGCATCCCTGTGCAGTAGTTTCAGATACACTCTTAAAATTCTATTGTGGGAGCCAGAAAGACTGTCAGAAACAGTACCCCTGTTTCTCACTCACAGGTACTCGACATTAAGATAGAGTATTCTGACCCCTGAGATTAAGACGTTGTCTACATAGAGCTGCACTTCAGAACCACTTGTCACCACTTGTTTTCTTTCTTAACCATTGTGGTAGGCAGAACAACAGCCTCCCAACAACGTCCTCCTCCTGATCCTTGACTGAGTGTGTTCCCTCACTTGGCAAAAGAGACTTTGCAGGTGTGACTAAATTAAGGATCTTAAGATGGGGGGCTATCCTGGGTTATTGGGTGGGCTGAATCCAGTCACATGGGTCCTTATAAGTGGGGGTGCAAGACATCAAAGTCAGAGAGAGAATATGTGAGGACAGAGCCAGGGTCGGAGAAGACAGAAGGTGCTTTTCTACTGGCTGTGATGACAGAGGAAGGGGCCACAAGCCACGGAATGTAGGCACCTCTAGAAGCTGCAAAAGCCCACTAGAAGCATCTCCCCTGGGGCCTCCAGAAGGAATGCAGTCCTGTAGACCCATTTTAGACTTCTGACTTCCAGAATTGTAAAATAATATGGTATTCGTGTTATTTTAAGCTAGAAGTTGGTGGTAGTTTGTTGCAGTAGCAATAGGAAATGCTACACCCATGCATTCATACTTTCTGATGTTTGTAATATGAACTGTGAACTCATACATGGCACAAAGGGCTCGCCCCAACACTGTGCTAAAAGCAGTGACCTCACTTCAGCCTGGCCTCCCCCTGCACTAGGCCAGGTACCTAAAGGTGACCCCAGTGCCCATGCTGAGTCTTTGCTCAAGAAAACCCAATGCTGCCAAACCACAAAACGTGCTTTGTCCCAGCACACGTTGCCAAGTAGTTTTCAGTAATTTCCAATCACCCTTCCTGTAATTTTCCACTCCCCATAGCCCATTTTTGTTTCCTCTCTGTTCTCCCTTTAAAAGCCTCAGTCACTTTTGTCTTAGTCGGAGTGGAGTCAGTTCATACTGGAGTCTCTCTCCCTCACTGCAGTAGTCTGAATAAAATCTGTTGCTGCCTTATCGAGTGTCCTGTGCTGTTTCTCTTTGACAGTGAGCAATTTTGTTAAAAGCATGCTCCATCCAATTCTCCTATCTGGTCATAGAATAACTCCAAATGAATGCCTAAAGTTTGCATAAAATCTCCCTGAAAATACATTTATTCTAGACTTGCCACTAAAGCATACTGGGGTGGGGCAGGGAAAATAAATGATGTTCCATTCCATTCCATGCGTGCACATGTGTGGGGATCAGAATGAGTGCTCAGGAAGATAAACAGGGAAAAGCCCTTTGTGTGGGGCTAAGTAAGCACCACGAGTAGTGTCGAGAATGGAAGCCGGTTCAGCGTCCTGGCCAGGCTCAGCTTTGCCTTTCCTCAGTGGCTGATAAAGAGTAGCCCAGAAAAAAGGAGGCCCCTTCCTTCTGAGAGTCACCACAGGGTGGGAGGAGACCGCAGGCCTTCCCCCTGCGCAGGGTGGAATTCTGTTCTGCCCCCACACTTTCAAGGTGTGTGTGCCGGTACAAGTGGCTAGGCCCCTGTGAGCCTCTGCTCTCTCTTCTGCCATGTCAGACAGCAATAATTTTGAGAGCATTTTTGAGCAATAATTTTGAGGCTCACGGTCACACAGCACTTGACACCCGCAGGCACATGCCTAGGCTCTGCGTAGGTTCCCTCAGGAGCTCTTTCCACATCCCTAGGAAGAAGCACCCTTTCTTATTCCTAATTCTTATTCTTCCTGATTTCTTATTCGCACGTGAGTGAACTGTGCCACAAAAGGATTAGGCAACTTGCTGGGGAGGGACGATCGGTAAGTGGTGGAGCTGGGACTCAAACCAAACCATCTGGTGCCACATCGGGATGCGTAGCCCACGTGACTGTGCCTGGCGGTCCTGCTTTGTATGGCGTTAGGACGACCAAGCGAGGCCATGTGTCCAAGGTGCCGACCACAGCGGTGCTCAGCCAGCATCGGCCTGACGCCGTCCACCACCCACGGCCTGCTTCCCTCCACGGAATATCCAAACCAGCCACTTACAGGCCAAACTCCTCTCTACTTCTAATACAAAAATTTTTAAACTTAAGCTTTTTAAAATCAAAATCACTTTATAGATTATCCAGTAGAATGTTCTCCTTTTGCATGTGAGGGTGCTGAGAACGAGGAGAGGCTGTGAGCGATGTGCTAGTCCCCCAGCTATAGGGTGACAGGACAACAGCCAGAATTTGGTTCTCCCCACTGGTGTTAGTTTTGAAAAAATTAGGAGGTTGGTTTGGAGGAGAAGGGCATTGATGTCTACTAATACCTGCCAGGAGCCTGGCACTGAGCTCGACATGAGGTAGAAAAGACAGGGCAGCGGGTTCCCTGGCGTCGGCACGGTTGGTGCTGCTCGGGGCTCTCTGGGCAGACCTGGCGTCTGGCGGGGGAGCCGCCTTCAGAAGGCAACTCAGACAGGACACGAGGGAGTGCCCTGGGGTCCTTGGCAGGAGGAGAAAAGGGAAACAGGCAAGTCTTGACAGAAGGGCGCAGAGCTATGGGGTGACAAATCCGCTCTCGGCGAGAGCCACCTCCACATCAGGTGAACCCAAAAAGGCAGTAAAGAAACTTGCGATGGTCAATCCACAGCCGTGGTGTTGGCTGACCCTGGGGATCAGACAGCAGATTTAGGATGCTGGTGTTCCTGGGGCTTGGTGCTGTAAGTCACAAACAGCCCTTTGGTGTGTTTGTATGTGTGCCGGGGATTTGTATTTATATATAATCTCCATATATGACATATATGATATGTGTAATCTCTATATATACATATGCACACAAATGTATATTCCACTGTCTTTCTAGTAACATTAGAATTGTAATGGGAATATTAAAAAAAAAAAACAAAAACGAAAGCACTCCACACTGCCTGAGAATCTCCTGAGGAGAAGGGACTGCAGAGAAGTGATCGAGGCAACAGGAACACGCAGGGCTCCTGGGACCCGCTTGCTCTGGGTCTGCTCTGAGTCTACGGCCGGCTGGGCTTGGAGGGGTGGGAAAGGGTCTCTGCCTTGAAGAGAGGAATTGAAGAGCCACAGGGCAAAGGGCAAAGGAACAGTGAGAACTGGGATCGTGCCGTGAGTGCAGATGACCTGCCACAGTACGCACTTCGCGTTTCCCTAGAAATTACAGTGATTGATAGAGAAGTCTCCGAGTGCATTATTTCACCTTGTCTTACGACAAACTAGCACACAGTTCTAGCAGTCGACTGATGCGGGTCTGTCACAATACACGGATGCAGGTCTCCCATCACGGGAGCCCGAGGGTACCCCTGGAGCACAAGAGATGGAGCTTTAAAGATAGAAATCAGTACCAGTCTGCTCAACTGGAATATCAAATGGGCTTCTTTAGCGAATTACCTGCAGACGTCCCTGAAGCTCCTACAGAGGTGAAGCTGTGCCTGAACCGCCTGGTGGGAGATCCCGGGGAAATGGCGCCCACGCCCTCTCAGCTGCCTTCCAACGCACTTGCTAGCTTGGGACCCCCAGGGTTTCAGACTTGAGAGGAAGAGGATATTTGTGGGGAAAGGGGGAAGGAATTCATTAGAGGAAGGAGAAAACCACTGACCGTCTCAGAGACTCTTCCGCATACTGCCCTCATCTCCCTCTGAAACCGGGAGGAACAGGCCAAAGTACAAAATAAATTATTAAACTTTGCAACCATCTCTGAAAGTATATCTTTGTACAGTAATTTATTATTTACCTTCCTGTTTAATTAATATCCAGTTCTCAGTTGTCAGTATTGGAACCTTCCTAGTCCCTTCCATCCAGAGGAGGATGTAATGCCCTCGAGTGTGACACTGTTGAACTTCCGCTGTATCACAGAGGGCTGCTTGTCCTCTGGTCACCAGGGCAAATATGCCACGCCACTGCCTCTTCTCCAACTGACCCCTCCTTTCTTGGCACAGCCAAGGACAAAATAATGAGGTTTGATACAGGTCTCTGGGTTTCATAAACCTCCTCTGCCCTCTCAGAACTAGTTCAGGTAATGGGTGAACTGCCAATTGGTTATGTAAAATCATATTTATTGAAGATTAACACCCACACAGTGCCTTTAAAGCTTTACAGAGAGAATTATAAACATGTGACTGTAATTTGACACCAATGTTTTCTTTCACTTGGGTTAAAAGGTCTCTATTTGAATTATTAAACTCAAGATTAAGCACACTGGCTTCTTGTTAAGAAAGAACAATTGTGTCACTTCATCATTTTGACTGGCTTCCCACAATATTCCTGAGGGGTCCTTGTGTGTTTGCCCATCATGTAGCTGGGGGACAACACTGAATCTGTGGAGCTTCTGGGGCCCTGGGAAGGTATGTGGGAGCTCACTCCCTAGCTGAGGTTAGGCGAGCGGTTCCCTCTGCCCTTCCCTCTCAGGCCAACACCCGCTGAGTCCTCACGTCCACTCAACCTGGCGTTTTCTGTGTCAGGAACTGTGACTCAGCTGCATCCTTTCTACCAGGAAATCTCCATTCCCTTTGTTTCTTGTTTTCTGATGGGCTTCAAAGCCGCCTTAGAGTGATTATAAGAAAGAGAATGGAAAACTAGTGAGTTCAGAAAGAGGGGACCAAAGTGATTCAAAGTGATGTCTGAAAAGTAAGAGAAAACTTGAAAGGAAGTTATTAAAAAGAACATTTTCTCATTATTATTGAAAAGGATTTTTATAAAGGGGATATTGATCCATTTTTCCAAAAGTTTATGAAAATCAGCAAGAGGAAATAGGCTTAAATTAAAACAGAGGTATTTCAGGAGGCTGGAGAAAGAACACTGATCTTTCAATAACTAATGTTACGATGACGTCTCCCTCTGTGTAAGGAGTGAGGAGACGATGTGTAGAAAATACAGCTCAACACACAACAAAAACTTAACATGTACATGACCTCTTTTCAACTCTTTTCAGGATTAAAAGGCATTTATACTGGATAATCCCGCTCTTCTGGGACAGGGCCTGTGGGGCAGAGCTGTGCAGCATGTAACCCGACGTGCCACGATGCACACGTGAACACGCTCAAGCTTTGCTCCCCAATAAGTTTTAGAATTTACGTAGCAAACAAAATTAAATGGGTCTCTTTAGTGTGGAAGTTCTCAGATTCTTTAAAATGCTGTTGTACACTCTTAGCCTAAATAGGACAATTTCACGTTTCCCAAACGTTTCCTGGGCATTCCTGTGTCTCTCCTGCAACACTTCCTAGACCACCTGGGACAACACTCCTCTTCCTGGAATCAGGGGTTAAATCAAAGTCCGTTTTTAAATGTAACTTTGATTTAGGGCCCAAGAAAATTAGACTACTCTGATTTATTTGGAGTTCCATTATTTTGTCACTCTCCTAATGAGAAACGTTTGATGAGCCCTGTTTCCTCGCATTTCAAACCTCCCTTCAGCCTGTCCTTCAAGGCCCTCTCCACACCTGCCCACCACAGGCAGCCTCGCTTAGTCCCACAGCCTGCCCAGGGCCCGATTTACTAGATAAGAAACACTAACCTCTGCATCCAGCAAATCTCAGAGCAAACCAGATGGAAACCAACAGAAAAAGAATCTGTATATGCCACTGTGTCTTGAGAAAATGCCTTAGCAAAATTCAAGAACTCCCTGTAATTCGTGGTAAAAATCCTGAGAAGAGCGAGGATGCAGCAGTGCGGGCACAGGGCAGGCCCCACAGCACACACAGAGGATTTTCTGTTTGGAAGGAACAGCAACCAAACCAGAGGCATGACCCTCACTGCCCTGAAAGGGGCAGCCACAGAGCAGCCTGAAGAAGAGGAACCGCTGACACCAGGGTCTGCTCTAGGTCATTCCGTTTGCAGATCGCACAACGAAGCCAAGTCTGTGCCATCCTCATCGCGGGGTGCTTTCAGTTGTTCTCGACAAAGCCGTTCATCCTCCTCATAGGTTCCCGAGTTAAAGAACTGCTCCAGGCGTGTTGTATGTAACACCTGGACGCATGTGACTTTGACTTCTATAGTAAAGAATGTCTTGCCAAAAACGCATGGAGTAAGGTCAGCGATCCTGCATCCCAGAACTGCCTCGGCTAGGCTTTCTCCGTCTGGTTGTTTCACGCTCTGCGGTCGGCACAGGGGCTCCCGGAACGCCGACTGAGCGCAGAGGAAGCCCCGCTCCGGTGAGCTCATGCAGCTGTAAAGTAGACGAACAATTTCCGCCGGACTCTCAAAACAGTGAGAACAGCTCATGGGTCCTTTGTGTTACTTCTGAGGATCTCAGATATCCTGGGCATTTGGTTAGAAATCCCTCTTCCAGTTGACGTGTTGCTGACACAGCGGCTCCTGAGGCCCCCGAGGCCACACCCAGCCGCCGAGCCGCACGGGCCCTTCATCTGGCTTTGGCGAGTCTACACTCTCTCCTTCGCCCGTCTGCTGTCGGGTCACGGTGTTTCTTCCCGCTTTTCGCCAGCTGTCCACCTACTTCCTCAGACTGTGTTCACAGAGGAGGTAAAGCTTGTTTAGCTTAAAGGCCCGCGAGGGACCAAGCTGGTTGTCAAGAGGGCTGCGACATTCTTGATGAGCCTTTACAAGAGCAGTGAGTCACACAGAGCTCAGCAAACATCAGCAAACCAGAATCTGATCGCAGAGCAGCATTTAGATTTTTGTTTTATTTTAAGGAACTGTTTTAAGGAAGCCTTTCTGTGAATTTCTTTAGTCAAGGAGTTTGTTTCCCTGAAAACTATGAGAAACATCCCTCTTGAAACCTCCCCATGCTTTCTTCAGAGGTCACAGCGGCAGAGCTGAACAGATCTGATGCATTGCTGAGGTCAACCTCCTCATTTTAGAAATGGGCAAGTCAGCCCCAAAAAGTTATTAAACCTACATAAAAACACACTATTGGTTAGAACTGGCCGTATAACTAGAGTGACCATATAGGTTATCATCCAAACTAAGCTATTCTTTAAAGAAACAGTATTAATAATGTCAGAATAACAGGCATACATTGGGACTGTGCCAGGCAAAACAAGATCTATGCTCCGCATAACTGTAATCAGATCTTCTGCATCTTACAGTCAGCCTACCCTAACACCAATTAGTAAGCATAGTAAGAAGCCCTTGCGTGCAATGATTCTATTGAAAATGAAAGTGATTTTTTTTTTTTGGTGAGGAAGATTAGCCCTGAGCTAACGTCCATTGCCAACCTTCCTCTTTTTTGCTGAGGAAGATTGGCCCTGGGCTAACATCTGTGCCCATCTTCCTCTACTTTTTATATGGGATGCCACCACAGCATGGCTGACAAGAAGTGCATCGGTCCATGCCCAGGATCTGAACCTGCGAACCCTGGGCCACCAAAGCAGAGCATGCGAATTTAACCACTATGCCACCAGGCTGGCCCCTGAAAGTGATTTTTGATAGAGAAAATAATTTATATTTTGTTTCACAAACTCAGTTTGAAAAAATTATTTTAATGTTTACGCAATTTACTGTAATAAATCCTGAATCCATTCTTCATTAGATTACTATAATTTCACAGCTCTGCATTATCATAACTCAAGAAAAATAAAGCAATTAAGTAACAATGTCGTTTTTCAAATTCCTCAGGTTGAATAAAAGGAGGCAAAGAACCCATTCATCAAAGATTGGAATTTAATAATTTTGAAAGTTAAACTTTATAATTTAGCTTTCATGTTAGATTCAGGGATTTGCCATTATCTGTATGTGGAAACAGATGTCAAGTTTTACAAACAAAAACATTACTGTAATTAAACTTCTGATTATTCAGTAAAACTAAAACATGAAAACATGTTGTTATAATCAAAATCCTAGTGATGCATTTTAACGAGTTTATTTAAAGAAGTAGCTGAAAAGCAGAGATGTCAATAATTGACCAAGAGAATACAAATGCAAATCAACTGCCCAACTTCTATTGCTTACCTACTGAACACAAATATTCCGCTAGTTGTTAGAGATTCAAACATGGAAAAGTGAAGGTTCTGGTCCTGAGGAACCTACATAATGTGATTGGAAAAAGTATTGCGTGAAGTTTTAAAAACAATGCACCTGACAGTAACAGGCGGACCATGAACTCCTATCAAGTCTTCTGTCAGTAGGGCTGCTGGACAATTCCAGATGGAGGCAGGAGCAGACGGAAGCAGGGGAAGGATGGAGTTGAGCACAGGGGACCACGTGGAAGCAGAGACCACCGAGGAGGACTGGGCCTTGGGGAACACCTAACCATCAGCATAGCCTGGAAGCTTCGACTTGAGAGGGCTTAGGCTACCCCGGCAGTGGTGTGGGACCGGTGGGTTCTGTGTATCCCTGTCCTATAAGTTTTTGCAGACTAGGTACCATGAGCAGTTTTGTTTTATTTTCTACTTGTCTGTTTTACATTTAGAATGAGAAAAAATAAACTTTAAAAATAATAAAGAGATATGCAAATAACTTCTAGTCTCTCCTACTGGGAAGATATTAAACCATCTCCCCCAAAGAAGTGTCATCTTTATAATCTTTATAATCATCGTTATAATCCTGGTGAAATACAATTTGATCAGCTTCTGGCATTGATGGTCTTTTGACTATGGGAAGGTATTTTTGGTAGTTTCCATCTGGCATTCTATCTGTTAGAATGGAAGCCAGTGGTTTTATTTTAATATAACTTTACACACTTGGCTGAGAATATTCAGTTTTAAAGCTGCAGTCTGGCCATGGGTGGGCAGCAGAGAGAGCTCGTCTGTACAGTATCACTCATTTCTGTTTCTAGTGTCTGCTCATTACTTCTCCTAAACAGTATTCAAGGCACTTATGTGTCCCACAGTGGAGGATGTTTACTTCCTGGGTCATGCGCAGCTTTACAATAACAGTTTCAAGCCAGCATGTTTGTTTGGACACATGAACTGTTCATATCACCACCAATATCAACTTCAGTTAAAAGAGGACAAAATTTAGTAAACGATGCATGGACATTTTATACTCAAGATTCGTTCTTCTTAAATAATAGAGGAAGAAAAATGAAAAACAGACAAGAACACCGCCTGGAAATTTGATGAGTTTCACCTGTAAAAGAATTTCCTAAGATCCTTGGCAAGAGTTATTTTGACCAAATTAAGATGATAAGATCGGATACCTTCTATGATTTCACCTGTGAGTTTGTTGTAACATAAACTAGTGAGGTTTCGATAGTTGGATTTCATCTAAGTTTTCAGGGTTTTTTTTTTTTTTTCTTTTCTTTTCTTTTTTTTTTTTTTGCTTAATTCACTGACTTACTGCATCTAGAAGATGACATGATTCACTCTTATGCTGCAAAGTCTAGTTTAATCTTAACTTAGTTAAATTAATTTATCCAGAGTATTATCAGGTATTTCTCATCTTAAAGAGAAACCAGAACTCAGTATCTCTTTTACTTTTAAATAAATACCCTATTTGGAATTTCTTCCTATGGAGTCTGCTACACCACCCAGATGGGAGGGACTGGGGGGTGAGTGCTGAGGTGGGGGAGGGGTGTTTCGTGGTTTGTTTCCTTTCTTTGGAAGATAAACTGGACTTTTCCTTGATTCCACTATTTTCTCTGGAATTCACGTCCTTGCTCGGGTTTGGCTCCGATAACATCCACCTCCACTAGTGCTTTTGCCAATCGGTCATCTCCTCTTCACACATTTATTTCCTTCTGGTTATTTTCCTTGTGTTTACAACATGTTCACCTCTCACCAACCAAAGTAGAGTCTTTCTTTTGGCTATCTTTTCAGATTAATGTCCTTCTACTTTTGCCCACCACCAGATTTCCCACTTTGAAAATGACCCTACTCATATCTTTCACTTCTTCACCACAGATTCTCTTATTAACTCAGGGTAAGTCAGCCCTGGGGGTCTAGTGGTTAAGATTCTGTGCTCTTACGTTAGCAGCCCCCGATTTGTTTCCCATTGGGGAACCACACTGCCTGTCTGTTGGTTGTCATACTGTGGCGGCTGCATGTTGCTGTGATGCTGAAAGATATGCCATTGGGATTTCAAATGCCAGTAGGGCCACCCATGGTGGACAGTTTTCAGCAGAGCTTCCAGAATAGACAGACGAGGAAGAAGAACCTGGCCACCCACTTCCAAAAAAGTTGGCCATGAAAACCCTATGAATAGAGGTTGGCATTGTCTGCTACGGTGCTGGAAGGTGAGAGGATGGCGCAGAAAGACTGGGCAGGGTTCAGCTCTGCTGTCCACAGGGACGCTGGGACTTTACGGAACTAACAACAAAGCCAGCGTCTACACCTGTCACTCAACTAAAACCACACCATTGCAGAACCTCTAGAGGTTACTCATCCTCGTCTTTCTGTGGTGGTCTTCATGGTTGAACACCTCTACTCCTTGAAATTTTCTCCTTCCTCGATGCCATACCAATTAAAGGCTAGTCCCCTAGACTAGGCTCTTCCACTTCCAGAACCCCCACCCAACACACATATGCACATACGGTAGGTTGTACTGAGAACATCTCTCATCTCTCTTTTTCCTTTCTTTTTAAACACTCTTTAGGCTGCTTGTCCTCTCTTCCATTGCCATGGTTTCAGATGTTACTTCTATTCACTTGGCTCCTGTATTGTGTCACCTGCTCAGACATCTCCATAAAGCTTCATGTCTACCACTACACCTGGTTACTGGCTGTTTCCCTTTGAATGGACTACCAAAACCTAAACTAAAGATGTCTCAAACTAAGTTAATTCTCTTCTCCCATATATCCACCCCTTGATACTGACTTTCTAATTTGAAGCAGGTCCATTCTCCAGGTCACATAGACTAGAACCTATGGAGTTCTTTTCTTTCTCTTTACTTTCATATGCAAGCAATTGCCATCCTCTGCAGATTTAGCAATCCCAATATATTTTCCATCCAATCTCCCATTTCTTATCCCACTGTATTGGTCAGGGTTCTCCAGAGAAACAGAATCAATAGGATGTATATATAAGAGAGAAAGAGATTTATTTTGAGGAGTTGGTTTATGTGATAATGGAGGCCAGCAAGTCCAAAATCTTCAGGATAAGTTGTCAGACTGGAGATCCAAGAAGAGCCAATGCTGCAGTTCAAGTCCAAAGGCCATCTGCTGGCAGAATTCCTTCTTGCTTGGGAGAGGTCAGTCTTTGTTCTTTTCAGGCCTTCAGCTGATTGGATGAGGCCCACCCACATTATGGAGAGCAATCTGCTTTACTCAAAGTCCATTGATTAAATGCTAATCTCATCCAAAACACCCTCACAGAAACATCCAGAATAATGTTTGACCATATATCTGGGCACTGTGGCCCAGCCAAATTGCCACATGAATTTAACCATCACATCCACTGTTGCTGCCACTATCTCAACTACACCCATAAAAATTGTAGTACTCTCCAATCAACCCTGTTTTTCAATCCCTCCCTACTTCAAACCATCCCACGTAACTGCTGTATCAGCGTTATGTATCTATCAGTACAATAATAATCATTTTCTCACTTTTTTGCTTGTCAAATCACATGCAGATTCTACCTGTGACATCCCAGGCCCTCCCTGATATGGAGTCAATTAATCTTTCAAGCCTTGTCAATAATACTTTCATTTCACATGTTGCTGTAGCCAACTTACTGTTTCCCAAACATTCTGACTGTTTCAAGTTGAAGCCTTTGTCTCCAATGTTCCCTGTAGCCAGAAACTTCCACCCTGCAGTCTTCTCATGCCGAAATTCCATTTAGAACATCCACCTCCGCTACCACGACCTCAGATGTTACACTCTAACACATCTCCCTAGACACTTGAACTGCCCATATTGCCACCAGCATCAACTGCAACTAAAGAAAGAAAGAAAACTAGTAAATGATGCACAGGCATTTTATGCTAAAGCCTTGTTCTGAGAGCAAGGAAGAGTGAGGGAGAGAGATTTACAATTTTTTTCCTCCCCAAAGCCCCAGTATATAGCTGTTTATCCTAGTTGTCAGTCCTTCTAGTCCTTCCATGTGAGCTGCCTCCACAGCATGGCTACTGATGACCAGTGGTGTGGTTCTGTGCCTGGGAACTGGACTCGGGCCGCCAAAGTGGAGTGCGCCAAACTTTAACCACTGGGCCATCAGGGCTGGCTGCACATTTTTTTCATATTTGTTTAATTTTTTTTTTTCCTGAAACCAAACATTGCAGTTATAGTTGAAGCCCCTGTCCCATTGCCTCCTTCCCCAGAGGAAACTTCTGTTGTAAATTTGGCATATATCCGTACCATATTTTTATATTATTCTTCATAGTTGCATATGCAAAATAACATATTGTTTACCATTCTTTTAAATTTATTTGGATATGAAAATGCACGTAATATTCTGTAATTTACTTTTTACTCAGCATTGTTTTCCAGATTTATCCGAGTCAGTACATATAAAGATCATTCATGTCAGCTGCTTTAATATATTAATTGTACAAACAATCAAAATTTGTCATCACATTTCCCTACCAACAGATATTTCAGTTGTTGCCTTTCTTTTTTTCTGTTAGATATAATGATTCATTGAGTATATATGTCATGTTTTCTTTATGCACATGTGTATGATTAGGGAATATATTCAAAACTGGAATCGCTCAATGGCAGAGTATTTTCATCTTCAAAGTTACTAGATACTGTGCAATGATTCTCCAAAGTGATTCTGCCAGTTTATACTCCAATCAGCAGTGTATGCTTCCCTTTCTCTATCGCTAAATCAATAATAGTGCCAGATATTTCTAATTTTTACCAATCATACAGGTGTGAAATATTTCCTCATTGTTCATAATATCTGATTATTACGAGTTACATCTTTCTATATGTTTGTCAGCTATTTGGATTTTCTCTTCCATGAATTGCCTGTTCACATCCTCTGATATGTGACTTTTGGGATTTTTGTGCTTCCTGATTGGCTAGTGGAGGTTCTTTATATAAACTGAATTCCAACATCTGTCGATCAGATGTATTGTACATGTTTTCTCCCAGTCTTTGGCTTGCCTTTTTATTTCATGTTCTTTGGTGATACACAAGTTTTAAAAATTGTAATGTGGTTAAATGTACCAAAAGTTTCTTTCATCTATCTCTTATTTAAGAAATCTCTTGGAAAGTTTTTAAAATATTATATTTTTGCTGTAAAGTTATGTTTTATTTACATTTAAGTCTTTAATCCATCAGAGTTTACCTCTGTGTTTGTTGAGAAAAAAAGATACAATATTTTTCCATTCAGAAAAATAATTGTTCCCAAACTATTATTATGAACATTTACCTTTTACCCACTAATTTTAAATGCTCCCTATATTATATCTAATTGGAGGCTATTTTTTAACTTATCTATTTGTCTACCTCTGCAACAACATCATTCTCTATTTATTACTATAATTTTATAATAAGTCTTAAATACCTGGTGAAAAATCCCTTCTTCCTTATTTTACTTTTTCAAACTTTTGTTAACTATTTTTGGACCTTTACTCTTTTTTGAAACTTTAATAATATATTTTATTTAATCCAATATACACAGAATATCATTCTTGCAATATAAAATATAACACTTAGGCCACATCTTAAATCAGATGAGCCACATTTCAAGTGGTTAGGAGCCACGTGTGGCTCATGGCTGCCATGCTAGACAGTGCACTGGACCTTTACTCTTGCAAATGGTTTTTTGAATTGTTTGTCAAGTTCTATGAAAAAAATGGTTGGAATTTTATTTCTAACTGCTTTTTTTCCTTTTTTAAAAAAATTTCAGAGAAAATTTGTATTTTTATATCTATCCATCTGTGGTCTGTTTATTTAGATCTTCACTTATACCCTTCAAAATATTTGTAACATTCCACATGCAGGCCTTGCATATTTTTGAGATATCTTACCAGACACTTTATGGATTTTCTTAGTTTTATCTCCTGACTATTCTTTCCTATTATATTTTCAGGTTGATTATCGCTAGTGTAGATGGATACTGTGGATATTTATGTGTTGATCTTATGTCCAACAATCTTGCTGAAGTGTCTTGTTCATTCTAATACTTCTGTGTAGATTCTCTTGGGAGTTCTGATGCAGCCAATTTTGTTGCCTATACAGAAGGACAATGGCGCCCCATTTTGTCAGTCCTTATACTCCGCAACCATTTTTCCCCACTCACTGGCTCAGACCCAGTACATGCGTGTAATACGGATAATAGTGGGTACCCTTATGTTGTTACTGTCTTCAGGGGGTGCTTTAAAACTCTGCTGCCAAGCATCCTGGGTGCTAAAAGTAGACCTAGAGCCTCTTTGTCAGATCAGGGAGTTTTCTTCTGCTTCTGTGAGTTGATATATTTGAAAGCGTGGTACAGAGCACTGGGCACATAACAGGTGCTTCATACATGTGCCTTCAATCAATGAATTAAGAAGAATTCCACGAGACAAATAATAAAAGATTCATACAAAAAAAATCAATATAATCCCGCGGCCGCCCGGTGGCGCAGCGGTTTAGCCTGCGCTTGGCGGCGCAGGGTTCAAGGGTTCGGATCCCGGGCGCCCGCCGACGCACTGCTTGTCAGCCCTGCCGTGGCGGCATCCCATGTAAAGTGGAGGAAGATGGGCACGGATGTTAGCCCAGGGCCAGTCTTCCTCAGCAAAAAGGGGAGGATCGACAGTGGATGTTAGCTCAGGGCTGGTCTTCCTCGCAAAAAAAAAAAAAAAAAAAAATCAATATAATCCCTAACTTTAAACGTGTATTTCAATGCAAAATAAATCATTTGCAAATCTGTGGTTTGTAACCAAAATACTCTTCCTTAGAAGGAGTGTTAGGATGTTTACAATGACGGCCTTGCTCACAAATGCCCATTGACTTCCTAAAGTGTGTGGAAAGAATTTCTAGCTCCCTTTTCACTCTCGGTTTGGATTTTCCATCCACTTGTTTACTCACAATTCCACCTGGGTTCCCGGAGCCTGCATCAGGCACAGGGAGGATGGGTGGCAGGTGTGGATTTCTGGTTGTCACCTGTCTATACTGCATCTACTGAATTGTCCTTGCTCCCTCTGGCTTCTGATCATCGATCCATGTGGGTCTTTGCTGAGTCCTGTTCCCCACAGCTAGGAGTCCAGATCCAGCTCTGAGGTACTGGTATGTAATGCGTGTCCTCTCCCAAGAGATGGTCTGTGGGAACGACACATAGACATCCTTGGCTCTCAGAGCCCAAGCCTATCATGATGTTTTGTCTCATCTCTGCCTAACCCCCCAATTTCCAGAACTCAGCTGGAAGGAGAGGGGCAGGGGGCAGAGCCAGGACACCCACCATTATCAATATCTACTCACTTCTAATTTCCTTTCTGAATCTTCTTCCAATCTGGGTTCAGAGGATTTGGATTTAGTCTGGAGGTAGGAAGGAACCAGGAAAGTTTGGCTCCCACAATGTGGTACACGACTCTAAATCAGCTTTATTATCTATGAACTGAGTTCATTCCACTTCCTCCCCAACCACCTGTTTATCCAGGGCTGAGCTGCTAATTCCCAAAAGCCAGGAAATATCTTCTCAAATCTATTTTTCTCTGTGTAATCCCTCTTCTTCTGAAGCACTGAGCAGAGATTGATCTAGATGCTCCTACTTAAGAAAAGGAAATACTGGAAAAGCATTCATTAATGTTTTAAAATATTATCATGTCATATGTAGTTAGATGCAATAACTTAAATGCAATAACATTTAAATGTAATAACATTTGCAATAAAAGATACAGTCAGAACAATATTGTTACAATGAGAGCACAGGCATGTTACAAACGAATATATTTCCAAAGTCCATTTATAAATAAATTTAAGGGAACTCCAAAATTACCTTCTTATAGAAACAATAATGTGAATGGCTGATAATCCTAATCTACTATAACCACTGTTTAACCCAAAAAGTAGTTAAAACAGTGTCCAAATAGAACTATCATAGTAATAGTAGTTTGGAGTTGGTAGAATGATTTCAGCTACTATACTAGTAATAGCCTGGAGCTATTATTAAATAGTATAATATCAAGTAATGTGTCTGTGGGGGAAATGTTTCACTATAGCAGGAATGTTATGCTTTTCCTATTCTCTTAACTTCTCCTCAGAATAAAATAAGTTAATGATTTTTAAAGTAGGTATTGATAAGTCAGGGAGCCCATATAATTAGACACAACAGAGAACAAAATGCCATGATAAATAAATCTCTGCTTCTCCCAGTTGCTCATCTATTGAAGCAAAGCGAGCTAGATTAGAAGAAGATGAATTGGCACAGGAGAACCTGTAGACATTTAGAGTGACTTACAGGCATCTTTAACATGCACTTACTTTTCTACCAATCATATGTTTAAAAGATTTATTTAGTCACTCAAAAATCATTAAGTAATTTGGATTAACCTATGCACTAAATTCTGCTAAACATTCTACAATAAAAGCCTATGTTTAAAGAAACCTCCCTATTTTCCAAAGCCCTTTCTATATATACTACTTCATTTGATATTTATAATGACCCTATAAAAGAGAAAAAGCAGCTCTTATTATCCCTTTTTACTAATGAGGAAACTGAGACTCCAAAAAATTAAGTCATGTGAACACATTCATTTAGTTATTTGTGGAAATACCCAGAATCGGGACTTAAGTTTCATAATTGTAACTGTAATGTTCTCTCCTTTGAACTATGTATATATTAAATACATAACCATATTATACACACATTCACACATGAACGTGTGTGTGCATATATTAAGAAAGTGGAAGGATCCCTTAATTTCCATTTGGACCATCATGTATTACAAAGCAATAGCCACATCATTACTTTACACACACATTTATAAAGCATTTTATTTATTTATAATTTTTTTCACTTTAGTTAACTTCAAATTTAAGAATATTCCCCATAGGAATTTCAATAATTTACTGTCAATAGGCAATAAATATTGCATAAAATAGCTAAGAATAAAAATACTTTGGATCATTATCATTCTCCAGTTTCAAATGACTGGTAAATTCAAGAATAGAATCTCCATGTACTTATTGGCTTACAAATTGAGTGAAGAGGACATATTGCCAAAGTTGATTCAATAATAAACTTTTTAAAAGATATATAACCTTCTATTATGAAATTCATTGAAATAAAACAGTGCTATTTTTATCAAACAAGTGCTTTATAACCATCATGTGTATATGTGTTACAGCCAGAGTCAGTCACAGGAAAGGTGAATGAGCACATGGGTGACGTGTGTTTCTGTTTACATTTCTGGTCCAAAGGTAATTAAGTGATATGCTTCGAAGTAATTGTGGTTATTTGTAAATAAATGTGTTTATAACTCATGTTTTTTTTTTAAGTCCCCAGTCATAACATTCATATCAGAAAACAAATTCAGCAAACACTTTCATCATTAAGGCAGAAAAACTAATATTAACTCAATTCAAAGGAGATGCATAAATTGAAGTATGGTTTATACTTATTGTTTTTTTATCATCATTGTTTTGTTGCTGTATCTTTGGCAGCTAAAACAGTGTTCTGCATATAGTAAGTGTCCAATAAATAATTATTATGCTCCACAATGTACTCAGAGGGTGAAGTACTGTGGTAAATATAACTGATACACCTATTTATTTGTTCACTTATTTATATTAGTATTTTTAATTTTTAATTATTAAACATATTTTTAGACAAAAAGGATAGATTCACATGCAGACATAAGAAATAGTACAGAGAGATCCAGTATGTCCTTCACCCAGTTTCCCCCAACGACAGCATTTGCAGACTATAGTAAACATCACAACCAGAGGCCGGCCCCTGGCGTAGGGGCTAAGTTTGCACCCTCCACTTTGGCAGCCTGGGTTCGCAGGTTCAGGTCCCGGGCATGGACCTACACCACTCATCAGCCATGCTGTGGCAGTGACTCACATACAAAGTGGAGGAAGATGGGTACAGATGTTAGCTCAGAGAGAATCTTCCTCGAGCAAAAAGAGGAAGATTGGCAACGGATATCAGCTCAGGGTGAATCTTCCTTAACAAAATAACAAAAATCACAACCAGAATATTGGCATTGACACAGTCAAGATACAGAAATCTCCGTCACCTCAGGAGTGTCTCGTGTTGCCATTTTATAGTTAAATCCACTTCTCCCTAAGACTTGGCACCACTAATCTGTTCTCCATTTCTATAATTTTGTCATTTTGACAATGCTACATGAAGTCATACAGTATGTAAACTTTTGGGATGAGCTTTTTTCATTCAGCATACTTCCCTGTAGATTCATCCAAGTTGGGTGTATCGATAGTTCATTCCTTTCTATAGTATGGTTGTACCATAGTTTTTGCTTTTTTCCAATTTTTTTTATTGTGGTAAAATACACATAACATAACAATTACCATCTTCACCATTTTCAAGTGTATAGTTCAGTGGTATTACACACATTCACATTGCTGTGCAACCACCACCACCATCCATCCCCATAACTCTATCTTGTAAAACTGACACTCTATGTCCGTTAAACAATAACTCCCCATTCTCCTCTCCCCCAGCTCCTGTTGACCAACATTATACTTTCTGTCTTTACAAATCTGACTACTCTAAGTATCTCATATAAGTGGAATCATACAGTATTTGTCTCTTTTTTTTTCGCTGAGCAAGATTCACCATGAACTAATGTCTCTTGCCAATCATCCTCTTTTTGCCTGAGGAAGGTTTGCCCTGAGCTAACATTTGTGCTAATCTTCCTCTATCTTGTATGTGGGTCAGCACCATAGCATGGCTGCCAACAAGTGATGTAGGTCTGTACCCAGGAACTGAACCCAGGCCACTGAAGTGGAGCATGCCAAACTTAACCAGTAGGCCATGGGGCTGGCCCCCAGTATTTGTCCTTTTATGACTTATTTTACTTAGCATAATGTCCTCAAGATTCATCCATGTTGTAGAATACTGCAGAATTTTCTTCCTTTTTAAGACTGAATAATATTCCATTGCATGTATATATATATATATATATATATATGTCACATTTTGCTTATCGATTCATCTGTTGATAAACACTTGAGTTGTTCCCACATTTTAGCTATTGTGAATAATGCTGCTATGAACATGAATGGACGGTTATCTCTTCCAGACCTTGCTTTCAATTCTTTGGGGTATATAACCAGAAGTGGAATTGCTGGATCACATGGTCATTCTATTTTTAATATTTTTTTATGAACCACCATACTGCTTTCCACAGCAGATTTACCATTTTACATTCCCACCAACAGCGCACAATTCTCACCAATTTCTCCAAATCCTCACGAGCACTTGTTGTTTTCTACTTTTTTTTTAATAGTAGTCATCCTAATGGGTGTGAGGTGGTATCTCATTGCAGTTTTAATTTGCATTTCCCTAATGATTATTGATATTGAGCATCTTTTCATGTGCTTATTGGTCATTTGTATTATATTCTTTGGAGAAATGTGTATTCAAGTCCTTTGCCCATTTTTTAATTGTTTTTTGTTTTTTGTATTGTTGTTTTAGGAGTTCTTTATACATTCCAAATATTAATCCCTTATCAGATCCCTGATTGGCAAATATTTTCTCCACTCTATGGGTTGCCATTTTACTCTGTAGATGGTGTCTTTTGATGCATGAAATTTTTAAATTTTCATGAAGTCCAATTTGTTTATTTCTTTTGTTACCTGTGTCATTGATGTCATATCCAAGAAGTCATTGCCAAATTCAATGTCATGAAGCTTTTGTCTTATGTTTTCTTCTAAGAATTTTATAGTTTTAGGTCTTACATTTTAAGTCCTTGATCCATTTTGAGTTAGTTTTTGTATAGTGTGTTAGATAAGAGTCCAACTTCATTCTTTTGCATGTGGATATCCAGTTTTCTCAGCACCATTTGTTGAAAAGACTGTCCCTTGCCAATTGAATGGTCTTGGCACCCTTGTCGAAAATCATTTCACCATATATGTGAGGGTTTATTCTGGGCTCTCTATTCTATTCCATTGGTCTATACATCTGTCTTTATGCAATACCACTCCACTTTGATTATTGTAGCTTTGTAGTAAGTTTTGAAATCAGATGTGTGAGTCCTCCAGTTTGTTCTTTTTTGAGATTGTTTTGGCTATTTGGGGTCCCTTGAGATTCCATATGAATGTTATGATAGGTTTTTTTATTTCTGCAAAAATATCATTGTAATTTTGATAGGGATTACATTTAATCTGTAGATCTCTTGGGGTGGTATTGACATTTTAACAAGATTTTGTGTTCCAGTCCATGAACATGGGATGTGTTTCCATTTATTTATGTTTTCTTTAATTTCTTTCATCAATGTTTTGTAGTTTTCATTGTACAAGTCTTTTACCTCCTTGTTTAAGTTAATTTCTAAGTATTTTACTTTTTTTGATGCTATTGTAAATGCAGTTGGTTTTGTAATTTTCTTTTCAGATTGTCTATTGTAAGTGTATAGAAATGCAATTGATTTTTTTGTGTGTTGACTTTGTCTCCTGCTACTTTGCTGAATTAATTTTTTCATTCTAACTTTTTTGGTAGATTCTTTAGTGTTTTCTATATATAAGATCATATCATCTGCAAACAGAGAAAATTTTACTTCTTCTTTTCCAATTTGGATGCCTTTTATTTCTTTTTTCTTGCCTAATTGGTCTAGCTGGAACTTCCAGTACCATAGTGAATAGAAGTGGTGAAAGTGGGCACCCTTGCCATGTTCCTGATCTTGGAGGAAATACTTTCAGTCTCTCACCATTGAGAATAATGTTCACTATGGGTTTTTCATATATGGCTTTTATTATATTGAGGTATTCCTTCTATTCCTAGTTTCTTGAGCATTTTATCATGAAAGGGTGTTGAATTTTGTTGATTACTTTTTCTGCAGCAGTTGGGATGATCATGTGCTTCTTTCCTTTATTCTGTTGATGTGGCATATTACATTGATTGATTTTCATATGTTGAACTATCCTTGCATTCCAGGAATAAATCCCACTTGGTTATGATGTATAATCCTTTCAATATGCTGCTAAATTCTGTTTGCAAGTATTTTGTTGAGGATTTTTGCATCAATGGTTATAAAGGATATTGATCTGTAGTTTTCTTTTCCTGTAGTGTCTTTGTCTGGCTTTGTTATCAGGGTAATGCAGGCCTTATGGAATGAGTTAAGAAGTGTTCATTCCTCTTCAGTTTTTGGAAAAAGTTTGAGAAAGATTGATATTAGTTATTCTTTGAATGTCTGATCAGTGAAATCACCATGTCCAGGACTTTTCATTGTTAGAAGATATTTGATTACTGATTCAATCTCCCTACTAGTTATAGGTCTATTCAAATTGTCTATTTCTTCATGATTTAACCTTGGGAGGTTTCATGTTTCTAGAAATTTATCCAAGATTGCTAGTATATTTGTGTTAGTTTTAAAATTGCACATACATCATTATCATTTCCCACTCCATAAAATATCTTGTGGAAGCATGACTAGAAGTGGTTACATGATACTCCATCCCATGGGTATGTCATATATTTTCTAGCCTTCCTTCTATTG
The DNA here is from genome assembly GCA_031878705.1 of Tapirus indicus. Taxonomy (NCBI): domain Eukaryota; kingdom Metazoa; phylum Chordata; class Mammalia; order Perissodactyla; family Tapiridae; genus Tapirus; species Tapirus indicus. Next base: position 48,798 of record CM062923.1, on the reverse strand, counting down.
GTAAATGTGGGTTAACTTCAACTGTTTGTCTGCAAATGAATAGCCTCATACTGTGCACACATCTCTTCTTAGTTCCTTAGGATAAATTCCTAAGAGCAGAGTTTCTGGATCATTGGGCCCATAAGCATTTTTTCCTGCTCTGATCAGTATTTGAGGTGATTTCAGGAAGGAAATTAGACTTAAAGTTTAAGTCACCAGTTGAGCAATGAGAACAATTTCTTTAGACAGTTTTCTTGTCAGTCTCCTACTACTCCAGTTCCAGTTTTCCAGTAAATTGCCTGCTTAATAGATGGAAAATTATGGATATAAATGTAATTAGTTTTGTATAATAGCAAAAGTCTTAAATACAACTTTACAGTAGTTTTATTTTTATTCTTAAGATGTTCAATACTCATATGTGAATTCACTAATGATTTAAAATGTAATAAACAGCTGACTAACTCATAACCATCACCAACAAAACAATAAGTTTAACATTTATTGAAAATTTGCTCTATACTAGACATAGTGCTAAGCCATTTATACACATAATCTCATTACCTTAACAAAAACCCTAGCAGGTGGATATAATGAGCTCTAATTTACAGAAGAGCAACCAGAGACATTGAGAGGCCCAACCTCACAGCCTCTGGAGGAGGCAGAGCTGAGACCTAAGCCTAGGTCCCTCAGATTAACATTTATTTAGTGCTCACTATGAAGCAATGAATGTTCTAAGCTATAAAAATGGGGATTTTTACAAATGACAAAACAAAGATCCTGAGAGGTTTATTACCTGTCCAAAGGAATATAGCTAATAAATAATGGACTCAGGCTCAGACACACTCCAGAGGTCCTATGATTAGGAGTTCTCTCTCTCTCAGAACTGCTGCAATTACACATGAAGAAGCGCAAATTAGGAAAAGGAGCCACTTTAGGCTAAGTAATTAAAAGTCATGTTTTTCCTCTAACTGACAAAGAGACCAGGCTGCTTGAGCAGAGAACAGCCTGGGCAGGGCCCACCAGGTCCCCTTCACTAATAGTATCCTGTTGTGGGAAATAACCTGTCCAACCCAGGAGTTCTCTCTCTCTCTCTCTCTGTCTCCCTCCCCTTTACCTAAGAGACCATAGTCATCTTCTCCCATGAGTGTGACATTTCCTGAAGACACTGTCTGGGTAGTCTGTTTCTCAGGAGACCTGGCTTCTAGTTGTGCTTCCATTCCTGACTACGGGATTTGGACTAAAGGTGTAAGGACCCATTTGGCACAACCCTGATGTGGTTCTCTGATCGTAGGTAGTTGGTGGTGGGCTGGCGAGGGGTTGCCAATCCCTGGTTGAGTTCACTCAGCCGCTGCACCTGCTGACTCACCACCAGCCCCTTTTGGCGTCCACTGGCGCTCAAGACGATTTTTTGGAAACATCAGACCCAGACCTGACGCCCCCTCCTGGCTGCTCCGTTGCGCTCGCACGCAGGAGGAGCACTTAACCACAACCTTGAAAGGTCAGCATCTCTCAGAGTTGGCCTTAACGTAAGAGATAACATGGACTTTTCACTCGTCTGGCAGATATTTTTAGTCCTTTGTCTCACGTTTGGAAAGAACGGAATTTTGGAAATATTTTATCTTACACTTCTGGCATTCCTGGGCTGATCCACTGCCCTGGTGAACCCGTGGTTTCCCTGTTGCCTTGGTGACGGTAAAAACAGCAGTCATTCTGGGCATTTGCTCCAAATCCACTGAACCTCGCCCCCGCCACCAGCCTGCTGTCCCCTGAGTCTCAGCACCCGGTGCTCCGGTCTGGTCAGTCCCACAGCCGCCAGTGACCGACTCTGGAGCTGATCTAGGTCCCTGCGGGGTTCCCGGGTTCTCTCTACGCAACACAGACTGTCCCTGTCCTGCGACGCGTTTTCTTTTCTTTTATATCCTTTCCTTCCTGATGATAACAGTCTGTGCTCAGGTAGAGACTTAGGAAACTACACAAAGTCAAAAGTTTCCAAATACGCTGACGTCACTTCAAGAAGTCAAGGGACGTGAGACATCTGCCCGGGGGTGGGGCAGTGAGCCAGTTCGCTCTGCCCTCCCCCACTCCGGAAATGCCGGCGTCCAGCGGTGACCCAAGGCACTGCCGGGGCAGGGAGGAGGCGGCTGATCCCTGGATCTGGACGCACTGGATCCCTCCCCTCTCCTCTGTCCCGGGACAGCTTGGCCCTCTCGGCGCCCAAGCGCCCCTCCGTGGCTCACAGCCCACTCGCGGCCCTCGGAGCGATTGGCTGCGCGGCCTCAAGGTGCGGGCCGGGGGCGGGGCTCCGGCGGGAGGTGAGGGGCGGGGCGGCGCCGGGAGGGACGTGCCGGGGAGGCGGAGAGGGCAGGCGGGGACGAGCCCGCGGGGCGGGTACTGGGGCGGTTCGCCGATCGGTGCGGGCTCAGGTTCGCCCAGACTCTGGACCTGGGCCGGCTGGCACTGGGGCGCCGTTCTCCGCCCCGCGCGGACTTCGGAATTGGCCCGGGGACGGACGGGCGCGGCAGCCGGAGCGCGTTTCCGCGGGACACCGAGCCCCCGCCGAGCCCCGAGGATGCGCGCCCTGGCAGCCCTGGACGCGCCCCCGAGCGAGCGGCTCCTGCCACGGGACCCCGAGGCGCCCCGGGCCCGAGACGACCCGGCGGGGCCGGCGCGCAGGAGCGCTGTGGAGAGGCTGGCGGCCGACCGCGCCAAGTACGTGCGCGGCCTGCCCGGGGCCGGCCCGCGCCCCGTTTCCGAGGGCAGCAGCCCCGGGGCGAGCGAAGGACAGGCGAGCGACCCTCGGCCCCCGGTCCGCGTCCCCGGTCCCGTGGCGCGCAGGGCCATAGCGCGGAAGCCTCTGCGCCCTGATTCGCTGGTCATCTACCGGCAGAAATGCGAGTTCGTCCGAGGGCCGGGCGCCGACAGCTCCAGGGGGGGGCTGGTGAAGAAGCTCTTCCAGGGGCCGGGCAGGGACAAGACGCCGGTGCCCCCCGAGACGGCAGAGGAGGGCAGGGCCACGGCCAAGGAGGCCGCCCCGACCAAGCCCGGCCCCGTGGGGGCCCCCGCGCCCCCGGCCCCCGTCGGGGCGCCCACCAGAGTCCCGGCTGCGCCGCGGGGCTCGGAGCTGCGGGGGCTGAGGCGCGGGGGTCTGCAGCGCTCGCAGTCAGACCTCAGCTCCCGCTACTCCACGTCCCTGGCCGAGTCCGACGCCTTCTTCCAGTACTGCGGCCTGGAGCCCGAGGTGGTGGAGGCTCTCGGGAGGGAGAACTTCTCCGCGGGGTCGGACCGCGTCGCGCTCAAGGTCCGCAGCGTGAGCGTCGCCACCTCCGACAGCGGCTTCTCCCGGCACAGCAGCGGCGACGAGGGCCTGCAGGAGGAGGAGCTGACCGAGCAGGTGCCCAGCACCACCTCGGTCATCGAGAGGAACGCCCGCATCATCAAGTGGCTGTACACCTGTAAAAAGGCCAGGGAGACCCGCAGCCAGGGGCTGCAGGGCCCGGCGTGACCGCTGCGCTTGCGGGAGACCCGGACCCAAGGTGTGCGTCCGAAAAGCCCGGGAGGGGTGTCTGTGTGCGCGGGTGTGGGAGGGCTTGGTGAGCGCGGCCGAGTTGCATGGGTCCAGTCCTCTAGAGTTGAAGGGCCGTAGAGATTGAGACGCAGAGCTTAGTGCGTCAGTGACGGTTGCTAAAGAGCAGAAGCGCTCTGCGGATCCAGGTCCCTTCAGGTCCAGCGCCCTTTCTTTTGAGTGTGCTGCTTCTGACTGCCTGGAAAGGCAATTCTATACGTTAACACCATCCCAGTTGGCTTATTATTGTGAAGAAGAGGAGAAATAGGAATTATAAAGTGCTTAGTCAGGAGGCAGTTTTATCTCTGCTATTGTTTCCTGCATTGAAAATAGCCCGAGAGCCCTGGTCCCCTGTGAATTGAGCTGTGGGGTTCTGAGGTTTGATCAGAGCTTACTGGTCAGCCCGTAGCCCCGGGGTGGGGCTGCCATCGTCCCTCCCTCAGAAGGGAAGGCTCTGTGTAGTTCCTGGAGGTTCCTGCACGTTCACCAAAGTGGTGAGAGAGGGAGAACTTCTCTACGGGATCTTGTCAGCAATTTGGCATCCGCTTAGCTGTAAAGATCTCTATTTGGCTAAATTTTGTTTAAATTGTTTTGCGCTTTCTAAGGAGAGTCCCTTGAGCAGCTTAGTTCACAAGAAGGAGCTTCACTTTGTTGAACTGGGTGCTGGACTAGATTATAACTAGTGTCTTAAAGTTCTACATAGCTGTGATTCTATAGTTTATCCGCGTCTGATGATAATACGGGAGGTAGATCTCTTCCCCTTGGACACCAGTAACACAGGGTTGATCTCAAGTTCTTTGTCACTGAGTTACTAAGGAATGTTTCTCCTCACTAGCGCCTCTACTCTTCCTTCCCGGCACATGTGGGCATTTTGGGCCATAGTGAAGGGAGAGGAGAAGATACCTTTCAGGGTTCTCTTTGAGAACCAAGAATTTCAACATTGCCACATCTTTTTTTCCCTTACCCTTCAATGACAACTTGCTATAGATTTTTAAAAAATTCGTGTGATGGAAATATTTTGTCTGCCCTTGAGATAAACGCATTGAAGTCACGGGATCAGTCTCTAGAGTGGTGGGGAGGTGCCACAAGACATGTTTGTCCACGGCTCACCCGTGCTTGAGGCCTGAAAAAAGCCTAACTTCCCTGAGTGACCGCAGCTTTAGTGCAGATGTGAAAGTTACCCAGGAGAGATGATTTCATTCTCTTGAATAAGAAGGATTGTGACTTGAGTTCTTCCTTATACTTTATTGAAGATTATTGCATTTTCCATTAACCTAAGTCCTGAAAGAATATATATAGGCAGTCAAAATGTAAAAACAAAAGACATTAACTTGTGTTTTTCACAGATTCTTTTGGAACTGAGGTGAGAAATGGGTGGATGCTGGCAGGGGCGTTCCCAGGCAGCTGCCATGAGCACCTTGGTGTGGAGGAGGAGAGTTGTGGGGCTCGGCATGGTCCCAGAGGGACGTGGTCTAGCAGACAGGGTGCAAAGTGGGAATTAGGAGGCCCATCTTCTGTTAGGAATCACCCCTGCACTGTAGGCTTAGGCCTCCATTGTCCGTAAAGTGAAGACAGACAGGCAGATGGTTTCCAGCCTCTACACACTATGATTCTGTATAGTCGATCATTTGTGTATCTGTTTTCCATGACTGGAACCCGAAAAGGAAAACAAAACACCACTGTCTATTGGAGTACATAGAAAGCAAACTTACAAATAAGGTCCCTCTGGGTTGCCAGAGCACAGTGTATTTTATGCAGAGAGGGCAGGTAGAATTGGTGGTGTGGATAGTGCTGAGGTAACAAGATGATGCACAAACAAACCGAAGTAAAACCTGACAACGTAAAAAGAAAAGCATTTCTCTCCAATCCCTCCAGACCCAGACCCTCCCCCGTTCCCAGTCCATTGTCAAAGTACTGACCTGAAAGAGAATTTAGGATTTGGTCTATGAAGTTAACCTTTCCGAGGCTGTCCTGGGTTTGAGCCTATGAAAAATGTAAGCAGGTCAGTCAGCCTGTGGGAACTTTCACTTTCCTGAGGAGGAGAACTAGTTGAGGGAAGAGGGAAGGTGACAGTGGGTTCAGGAAACCTGAGGGCAAATCTGTGCCAGAGAACAGAGGTTCTCGTTCCTCGCCCTCTGCCCCCTCTGTCTCAGTCCTGTTTGTTCCAGTGGGGACAGTGTTACCTGCCTTCTGAGGTGTTTTGTATTATTGTTCAAAGAAGGGAGACGGCATCATAGAACCTGTCCGGGGTTCTGGATGTCGTCACACCGTGAAGACTTAATTCACAAGTTTACTCCCCTGGACCCAAAACAAGCTCTCATTCTTTGAAACTCCAACCCAGCCTGGGTTTTGGAGATGGTGAGGAGAACGTGAGTCTCCTGGGCTTTCTCCAGCTCACTGGCACTGGGGGGATGTCTCTCCTGACCACAGCCCACTCAGTTCACCAGCTCCAGACAGCTCATCTCCTCTGAAGAAGCACCAGTAGAGTGAGCAGCACTCACAGCGCAGAGCTTCGCCCCATCGGTGAGGCTGGTCTGGCAGCTTGAACCCAAAGGCGACTGGCCTTTCCTCACTGGGTTACTTGTCTGAGACTAATTCCATGACTTAGGAAGCTGTGGAAGCAAGAATGCAGGCTGTCGCTTTTCTCTAGTTTATCAGGACTTTTGTGTTGGAAGCCATATGGATTCATTTCAGGATTTCAGGAAAAATTCAGAAAATTAGAGACGAATGAAGATATGCTTTCCAAGTGAAAAAGAAAATAAATATATTTCATAGGGAAGTTTCTGTCTCCTTGGTAGATAGAGATATTATAAATTAAAATGTAAATATTTCAGAATTAAATAGAAAGTTCATAAGTTTATTACCCCATGGAGTAAAAAAGTTAGCTTTTCAAAATTGAGACTATCAGGGCTGGAGAATGACTCGTAGACTGCATGCAATCCCACTGGGGGTGCTATGAGTAATAGACAGCTACACCCGGATCATTTTGGTATTCCGTTTCCCAGCGTATAATTCATGAAAATTACTCTCCCGTCCATTGGTGTTTAGTCATCTTCCTGTCCAATTCATTAAAATGACAGGCTTGCTGAAATTTAGGTCTCTCTGGTTTTCTGTCTTTTGCTTAGAATATACGTTACTGATTTTAATATTGTTATAAAAGAATGGTAATTTTTCCTTTAGGTTAATTAGGGATAAACATTGATCAATTTCAAGGCAAAAATATCAGATATTCCACAGCTCTCTTTGATAATGAAGGGGCACCTGTAGTGGCCACTGAAGCTGGTGGGGTGGAACTGTGACTCATTTGCAAAGATGCCAAGGGGGGATAGAGTGAATGCCTTTCTTTTTTGACCAGCTAGGAAGCTCCCCAGTCACCTTCTAAGAGCACATGTTGGGTAAACAAGTGGCTTGAGTAGCCCTGGTCTAGGGCTACCCCTTTCTGTCTTCAGGCCAGCCTCTGGGCCTTTTAGAGAGGTTAGTGTTTGAGAAGGGTGGAATCTGCCATCAAATACTCATTTGGACTTTCTCCTTGTGTTCTGTTCTGTTGTCCAACTCTGTGGTAGTTAGCACTCACCTTACCAATGTTCAGAGAGTCTCTTTACTCCCCGTGAGTAGTAGAGGCAAACAGATTGGAAGAAGGCCTGTCAGGTGATGGATGTTTGTCTGCCAAAGAGACCAGATGACAGCTGTCTTTACCAAAATTTGCCAACTGCTTTTCAAAATTTAAAATGCAAAAAGGAGATGTTTTAAAATGGGGGAAGTATCACAAAACCAAAGGCTGTGGGGACCAGATTTTGTAGTGTAACGTGTGGCTTTATAACTTCAGCTAGACTGGTGTCAAGTCACTGCTTTTTCTTACTCCCCAGGAAGCAAGCCTTCCCAATGATGGGGGCTCCTTGAAGAAAGTCACGGATGATTTGGGACCCCAGGGCCATCCTCACTGCACAGGTTTTGTCCAGTGCACACAAGTGACCACATGATTGCTGTTTTCCCAGGAATAAAGCACCCCACTGAAGAAGCTTAAGTAACTTCAGAGGGTTTGAAATGCTGTGGAGAAGATGGGAACACAGAACTTGGAGGTTTGCTGAGTTGTAACTGTTATGACACAGCTGACGCTCTGGAGATATTTTCTTGCTTGAAGTGGACCCGTCCTTGCTTCCAGAGGGCAGCAGAAGAGGGGAAAACTGCTTGGACATATTTCAGGGGCATCTTTTTGACTGGTGCATTTTAATGGTATCGAATTGATTTTAAAAACAAAAAAGGCAAAGATCATGACAACCAAGCATGGTTCCTGCTTTCAGTCATCTTGAACAGATTGACACCATTTAAATCAAACTGCCGTAATCACGCAAAGGTGCATTCTACATGGTATTTAAGTAGAATCGCAGAATTCCTCCTTGGCAGCACCATTTAGAATGTGCCTCCACAGTTCTCTTGTTCCCACCTTCTGAAAGGAGAGGAAAGTCTCGGTTTACACAGAACACCGACATGTGTCACAGAACATGCCCTGCCCTTTGGAGTAATTCACACCTCCACGTATCACATAATCATCTCAAATCGGCACCAGTTCACCCTTGTCTGCAAAAGGTCTTTGAGACAAGGGGCTGCTCTGGGAGGCTGGACCTTGTTAGGGTCAGAATGTTGTCATAAGGAGTTACTGTGATCCTCATTCTGAACTGGCTTGTGACACCAGAGAAAGGGATTTCAGACTCAGAACCTTCTGAGAGAAATTTTGTATCGATGATGACACCCAGTCAACTCTTTCAAAGCTTACTCTATGTTATTAAAACATGTCTTTTCAAGAAGAAAATTATTAGAGAGAAGAATATGGAGGGGAGGGAAATGAGTTTTTCACTGGTAAAATATTTTCTATATCAATCCATTTTGATATATTCATGTATTTGTTTAACATTGTATTCTATTTTTGTAACTATTCTACTGTGACAGTAGGTCTGAGTTAACTAAATATTTATTTTTACACAGTTATTGATCTTCAAATAGTTTTCTTTCACTTCATATGGTTATAGTTTTTGTCAGTGTAATTTTAAATCATTTTCTCCTTGGTTATCTTTCTGTACATATTGTTTAATTGAATTTTCGACTTTTGGCTGTAAACTGTGCTCTCTGCTCTATGAAGTGCTCAGTACATAGTGATTTGTTTTCAGATTTACCCCAGACATGCATTTTTGGAGGCTCTCTTGGCCAACAAACATACCTTTCTCAATGTAGACTCTACTTAAAGACAGCAGATTTTCTGCTTTAAGAATTTTTCTCCAATTGTTCCTCTAAAAATGCTGCTATTCTGCTGTTCACTGGATTGCACTTAGTTGAAAAAGATAATGTCAAAAATGAGAGGAGATTTTTTAAAGGATCTTTTCATATACCCAGTTCCCTTATTTGCAGGTGTTCCATTAATTTTATGTGTGAATGCTTTAAGTAAGGTTGTTCTGTGCTTTTCTACTGTCAAAATAAGCAGAACCGAAACCTAGGTCAGATTTATCTTAGATCAGAATGGTGCAGACTCACCATCCATATAACAGATGAAAAATATTAAAATGAATTGGTTACCACGTAAAAGCACCAAGATCTTCCAGAAGCATGTGCACTTCAGTGGAGGCATGGGAAAGGAAAGAATTCGGTTGAAGTGAATTCTGGAAGTAGAGGTCAAAGGTGGTTGTGAAGAACAGGAACAGGGTGTCCGCAGACTCCAGCAGGAGCGAGTTAGCGCTCCCTCCCTCCACTCAGATTCATGCCTCAGCGTCAGGGTCCCAGTGTGTGGTTGGAGGTCGAGCCCTTTCCTAACCTGAATTAATCCCAATTCGCTGAGTGACCTTGAGAAAATCAAACTTTGTGGCTCAGTCTGAATGAAAAAGCTTACAATTGCTTTTCACAAGGATGAGCAACAGTCACTGCTGCAAAGTAGTTTTGTTTATGAAAGAATGGAACATAAAATAACGTGATTAAATGCAATGGAAAGAAAACATTGATAAAGCAAGGAAATAGCTTGACAGTCTCTACTTCACTAATATATGGGTACAGATTTGCAGTGCCTCAGACTGAAAGGTGTTTATGCAACTGGAAACTTTCCTCATTATATACATATGTATATAGTTTTTAAACTACTGGCACTGGCACTGGAATAAAAAGAAAGCTTTCGTAAACCTCGCCCTTCTCAGGAAGCTGAAAGTTCGGCGCCGTGGTTACTGTGGTGATGCCGTACAGCATCAGCCCAGACAACTGTCACTGCAGTCTCTGAAGAGAGTTTTCTCTACACAGTACTTGCAACTGGAGTGCAGTATTGTGTATTCTGTATTCAAGAAATAAAGTGTTTTTATCATTTATTAATTTATGAATTTGTACGATGTGAAAAAAATTGAAGCAAGAGTATACTTACTGTAATTACTCATATCTTTTGTTTTCTCTCCTTCTTCCTAATACCGTCTCATCAGATCGTTAGGGAAAAGAGGAAAGCCTTCCAAGACGAGCCAGGCGGGTGCTGTGGCGTCTCAAGTCCTCAGATCTCCCTGGAGATGGAAGGCAGTCAAAACAATTTTGAATATTTAGCACATTGTTTTTCTTTAATTGTTTCATCAGTCTTTTGCGTAAAAAGATTTTTTCTCCATGTTTTATTAATATCATTGTTGGAAAATGGGCACAGAGATAAAAATGAAAGCACAGTTTGTCAACTTTCACGTGAGTAAACACATCTGTGAAGGCAAACTCCACATATTTCAAGTTTGCCACAGTCTCGCTTGGGGTGGAGATGGGAGGAGGGAGGCAGGCAGGCGAGTCTCGAAATCGCTGCACTGACTGAGCCAGACTGTTTCTTCCTCAGTCCTGCAGGGCTTGTGCCCAGACGTGTGCAAGCACCCCAAGATGGGCATTCTTGAGGATAGATAAATCACTCTGTGTTCCCGTGAAGACAACAGGCACATGCTCTGGGTACTGTAGAAACTCTCTTATTGTGACTGTGGAAACAGTGCAGATGTGCCGTGTGGCTTTCATCGCAGTCTAAGAGCAGTTGCTTTTTCTTCCTTCAGGTAAACTTGAGCTCTTACCTTTCAGCTACTCTTTTTGAAAATTCAGTAAAACAGAAGCAGTGAAGTGGTGCACAGTGGTTAGGTATTTAAACTTTGTTGGTGTTTTCAGTGATGAAATAAATAAATTCATATAATGTTTAAATGTTCCATGTTGGGATATTGAACAAGAAGGAAACTGAGTTCTCGAGCAGGGGCTCATGACTCTGAGCGTGGAAGCAGCAGGGAGCAGCTGATGTGGAGAAAATGCAGAAATGTCAGAAAATGTGCTCTTGCCCAATAATATTTCCCCATTATCTCTGCCACAGTGCCCCAAATTCTGCAAGTGATTGTCATCTTTGTGTTGTCTCCTTGAAATTTGTCCTTAAAATTTGATTGCTTTCAGGGCTGGCCTGGGGGTGTAGTGGTTAAGTTCTCACTCTGCTGGCCCAGGGTTCACAGGTTTGGATCCTGGGCATGGACCTACACCACTTGTCAGCCACGCTGTGGCAGTGTCCCATATACGAAAATAGAGGAAGATAGGCACAGATGTTAGCTCAGGGCCAATCCTCCTCACCAAAAAAAAAACAACAAAAAAAAGTTGAATGCTTTCTGAAGGAGAGAATGTATTAAACCATTAATAACTATACATCTTTAAGTCAAAACAGAATATTAATTTCCTTAGAAAGTGAGAACCTGAACCACAGGAACAGAAATGAAAAGACCTGGATCTTAGCTTCAGTATAGCCTGTGGGATACTCAATTTTGAGCTAAGTAAGACTCTCGGTTACAAGTGCCAGAACAGGAAATTACGGTGTTGACTAAACCTGTATGCTGCTGTCCACTTGGTGGTATTGAAACAATCACGCTCCTGAGCAATAGTGACTGTAATCAAGGACAAACCACTGATGACAACAAGCAGAATTCACCCACATGCATTTCTTGAGGAACCAAATACTGCACTAGGCACTGGGGCTCCCCAAGCTCCCTGCCATGACGGGCTTACATTCTAGAAGGAGGGTCACCTATTCAACAAGGATGGATGGGTAGATAGATAGTTAGACAGGCAGATAGATGACAGAGGTGGGTAATACACAGATGGAAAGAAGGGACGGAGGGAGGGAGAGAGGAAATAAAGCAGAGTAAGGAAACAGTAGTGAGTGGAGCTATGAGCCTAATTTACGCATTTCAGAAACCTTTTGGTTTATGGTTTCTTTTTGGTGGCCAATCTGAGCCATAAATGGAACCCAAAGTCTAAATCATATAAAAAGAATCAAGAGGGGGCCGCCCGGTGGCGCAGCGGTTTAGTTCGCGCTTGGCAGCCCGGGGTTCGCGGGTTCGGATCCCGGGCCACCGCCGACGCACTGCTTGTCAGTCACGCCGTGGCGGCGTCCCATATAAAGTGGAGGAAGATGAGCACAGATGTTAGCCCAGGGCCAGTCTTCCTCAGCAAAAAGGGGAGGATTGGCAACGGATGTTAGCTCAGGGCTGGTCTTCCCCACAAAAACAAAAACAAAACAAAACAAAACAACAAAAAAAGAATCAAGAAACGGGGAAGGAAAACATGCAGATTATAAATGGCATATTTTTTCATTGGGAGGTTTATTTTAATCCCTGAAGTTCATTCACCCTGGCAGATTAAAGCTTTGAAGTCTAAACTGAATAAAACTCACAGCACATTACAATCAGGGCCTCAGGACTTGCTCTGTATCCAGTCAGAAGGTTGTTGGTAAGGGACTGAATGCCTTCCCTGGGCTTTTAGAGGAAGTCCACTTTTCAAACACAGGGAGAGAATAAAAAGAGTCCATGTAGGAAGTAAGCGGTGACTCACAGGCCAGAGCAGGCTGGCTTTCGAGAAGGGGCGGTCTTTTCTCTGAGTGACCTCTGAGCGTCTCTAGGACACGCCCTTGGAGGTAAACAGAAGGGCTCCTGCTGGGACGAGTCAGGCTGATGTTATCAGGACTTGAGGACCATGTCCTTCTCTAAGCTGCTTGGCAAGTCAGGACTGCAGCACCCACAGTTCAGAAGGGGGACTATGTACAAACACCCGGAGGGCTCTCAAACCATTTCCCTTGCAGGTGTGTGAGGTGCAAAGAGAGGATGTCCATGTGGGCATCTGCTGCAATGGGCAGAGACCAGCTAAGTGAGACCACAGACTTAAGGCTGGAGGTGGTGTTAGAAATCGTGTGGTTCTCCCCTCCCAGCTCCCAGGAGAAACTCAAGACCAAGTTCATGCAGCTGTCCCGGGCACCAAGGCCTAGAGAGCTAGACCCCCCTCCTCTGTCCGGGGCTCTCTGGAGCCCTGCCTTGGGGAAGTGAACGTTAGTAGGGCGACCAACTGTGCCCGTTTGCCCAGGACTTTCTGTGTTACCACTGAGTCCCCTGTCCTGAGAAAACCTTCAGTCCCCAGCAAACTGGGAAGGTTGTACACCCTAAGAGAGGGAGACTTGATTAACATACGTCCAGATGCTGAATTCTCGATTTCCCTTTACTTTCCACTCTGAGGAATTTAGTGTCAAAACCACCGTGAGCACATGAGAATCTCAAGGGCTTGGTTTTACGTTTTCGCTGTTGTCCTGAATTAGGGTGGTTTAGGGTGCTTCCTGCCTAGTGGGGAGATCATGTGGTTGGGATTGAGGCGGGTAGAAGTTTCTCGACAGGAAGGAAACACGCTCCTGGGAGGACCTGGATCCCGGGAAGAAGCTCACTGCCACAGGTTGGGAGAGAAGCCAGCACTCCCTGGGCACCTTCAGCAGCAGGGATGGCACCAAATACTTTATGCTGGTTATTCCACGTAACCCTCCGGGCCACCCATGAGGATCACCATTTTGCACGTGAGATAGCTGGGGTGCAAAGAGGTTAAGTACCCGCCCCCGTCAAAGAACTAGCACATTGGAGAAGTGAGAATTTGAACCCAAATCTGCTCAGCTGTGAAGGCAGCTCTTTCTCTCAGCACCAGGCTGGTTTTTAAGAAGTAAATGCCAACCAGAAGGTTTGAAGGATTTCATAACTGCTCAAGGGCATAAACTGATTCAACAGGTCAAAACCTAAGCAGGATTCTGACACAAGACACCCCTCCCGCGTTACCTGGACGCTCCGATTACCATCTACTGAGTGACTCAGCCAGGTGGGGTTGCCTCAAGCATCTCACACACCAGAAGTCTCAAAGCAGCAAACGTTCCTGTTCCGGAAAGGCTCTCGTGGCTCAGTTTATGTTAATAATTTTCTATAAGATGACGTGTGTTTTAAAAACAGGAATCAAGAGAGAATCAGAGGGGAAGCAAACAAGCTGTGCCAGAGGGCTTGGGACAGCGCTGATCAGCCCTGAGGAGACCAGCTGCCCAGTGGGGGGACGGCCTGCTTGCTGCAGCACTGTGAGTGCAAGGTGCCACCTCACCTGTAACGCGGAGTCTGAGGCCGATGGGAAGCTCAAGGCCACCACCATCACCTCAGAGAAGTCTAGCAGAACTGTGATTATCTCAGTGGCTGACCACTCACTTTTAGGTGAGAGAGAAAATGGCCACAGTTGTGAAAAGAAGAAGAACCCTTTTAAATTTACTCTGAAGTACTGGAAAGGTTGGCACATCTTGGGTTTATGAATTTTTTTCCATCAATAGTAAAAGAAAAGGCCAAGATATGCACATCCCAATATCTACCCACAGCTCCTCAAGGCTACACAAATATTACTGTTTTACAGGTGAAAAGAAAAGCTGAGCCAATGTCAACACTTTCCCCACAGGCGCAGGCGGAAGGAAGGGTGACTCAGCTTCTCCTGCAGGCTCCGGGCTGTGTGAACAAACTGGCCTGAATGTGGAGGGAGTCGCCCCCACTCTGCCAGCATCACTCAGGATTCTCCCTGATGCTCGTCCTGGTCACAGGACGTACTTATGAGGTCAGCACAGTGAACCCACAGTGGTCCGTGACGTCAGGAGCCCGTCAGAGAGCCCCAGATCCTTCTCCAAAGAAGGTTTTCTCACAAAAATGCCTCTGCAACAGAAATTAAACTCTGGCCTCCAAAAGAGGGAGTCTGAGTGTCTATACATACAGTACAGCGGGTGCCCATGGAGACAGAGGCTCGTGGAAGCCAGGGGTCCCAGGATCACGGAGCTGCCACAGCACTCAGAGCTGGTGTGCTTAGGGGCTCTCGGCCAGAAACAGTCCAACACTCCCAGGTTCCCGTCTGTTCACAGGTGACTGTGGAGCCTGCCCTGACGGCCTGGTGGGTGAAGTTCTGCATGCTCCACTTTAGCGGCCCCGGTTTGGTTCCCGGGTGCAGAACCAAACCACCTGTCTGTCAGCAGCCATGATGTGGTGGTGGCTCACATGGAAGAAATAGAGGGACCAACAACTAAAATATGCAACTACGCACTGGGGCTTTGGGGAGGAAATAAAAGGAGAGAGAGAGGAAGATTGGGAACAGATGTTAGCTCAGAACAAATCTTTCCCACTGAAAAAAAAAGGTGACTGTGAAGACGAGGGTGGAGAACTGTTGGAAGGCACTTAGCACGTGGGAAGCACCCGATCCGTGGTAGCTTTCCTATTCTAGGCGCATTAGTCCCTTAATGTTCCAGTGTGTGTCTACCACTCATTAGTTTGTCTAAAACCTCTGTGAACTAGTTTGTACTTTCAAGTTGCCATCACTTCCGTTGCAATTCATGTTTTCTTCTTTTCTGGAGCCCTCCAGCACACGCAGTTTGCTGATCAGCGTTGTGTTTAGCTTGTCGCTCCCCTATACAGAAACTACTTTCAGCAGGAGAGTCAGTGGTAGTCGCTCCAGTAGGTCTAGAAAGTCCCTTCACCACCATGGTTTAGTAAAGTGAGGGTGGGTTAGAATTTCCAGAGAGGATGAGGAAGAAAACAAACACGTTTCTCTGAGCTAGAGAAAGCACCCTAGCTGCACTCTGAATTCTGAAGAAGCATGGTGGGACTTGCTGATCATCCACTGAAATATCTAGAAGCTGTGAATGGATATTCATGGCAAAGCAACAATGCCTTTACTTATCTAGGACTTTAAAGTTTACAAGTTCTTATGTCCAGTTTCTCGTTTGATCTTTACAAACATCTTTGAGGTAGTCACGGCAAGCACTACCACTGCTTCTGTTTTGTACAGGAGGAAATCAAGAGTCCATTACCTGTCCAACATCACACTGCCATTTAGTGACATAACTGAACTGGGGTCAGTGGAGGAGTGAGAAAGAATCCACTGCTTCACTGAACAGTTAGGTGCTCCCTAAGGAATCATCGGAGAGCTGAATGGAGGCTCTCATTTGTGTCTTGACTGTTATGTTTTCCTAAAGCTTTCTGTCTAAAACCCCTGCATCTTTCTCATCAGATCTGCCACTGATTACGTTATCCAGTCCAGTGAGAGACCCAAACAAATTTTCAAATTCATCCTTTTGCATAAAACCTTCCATACGTTGAGTGCAGGGTGTGTGTGCATGTGCACGTGTGTCTTCCATTCTAACATGATTGTTCCCTTGACCGCTCTGACTGGTCACACATGCGCACAGTAGCTTATGTGTCATACACACAAATAGCTTTTTACTCTTAGTGGAAGGAAAACCTCGGCCTAGTTATTTTAAGCCTAGGTTACCCCTCACATTTGCAAAGCATGTTTGCAAGGGTACTCACACACACTGTTGTCTCACTTGAAATGCCTCTAGCCTGTGGCACAGGTACAATAGAAAGGATTATACCTGTTTTCAGACAGACTCAGAAGAAATAGACTGGCTTTCCAGATGTTTCCAAATCGTAGCTTCCAGTCTTCTGATCCCATCTAATTCTCTGCAACCAAAGTTCTAGGCTGCTTATCTAATTTTTTGCTTGTTTTGTTTTTCTAGTTCTTCGTAATAGTTCGTTATTTATATTCAGAGTTTCTAGAAATAAAATGCATAATATTGCATGGGAGCTTACAGTTTGAAATCCAACACTTCGTAGGCGAACAGTTCATTCCTCCTCTAACATCTCTTCGTTTCTGATCAGAGGTCCCTTTTCTGTTTACAGTAAATTAGAACACTTGAGCATAAAAACTGTTCAAAGATATTGTTACTAATTAGTCACAAGATTTGAAAGTCACCTTCCATTACCTGGCCACTGGCTTGCTGGAAAGACCCCACACTTGGTAAGGTGTGCCCCCTACCTGGGCAAAACTCTCAGGCAGAGGCAGAGAGAGTGCAGCATTATGGGCTTCCAGCTGGACTTCACGGTTGTGCTAAATCCAGTCCAATTTCAAGGTTAGATCTAGAATCTCCAGAGATGTGAAGGAGTGAACATGTTCTGATGCTTAAGAGAGGAGTTTTTTCCTACACAGATTGTTCTCTGCTATATATCTGGGGGTAAACAGTGAAAGCATAGATTTAAAGTTAGGAAGGAGGAGAGGAATGATGGATGACATTATCACAAGATTTTATGTAATATTTTTCATTATCCATGTTCTGTAGGTGGCAAAAACTGAGTCTGAAGATACAATTAAGTTCTCCAAGAACACAAAGCTAATTCCAACACTAGCTCTTTCTCCGCCTCTAGCAGGATGACAGTTTGTAGTCAGAACTAGCCTTTTTATTTCATTGGTATTGAAAAACAAGATCAGCATCTGCTTTAGGAAACGAGGCTGGGGGGAAATGGTCTGTGAGGTGGAAGGAGTTACTCTCGACTAAGGGAACTGGACAATTTAAAGGAAAATATTCCTTAGGTGTGAACCTGGATGAAAAAAAATCTCAGTTTAAAACAAAGTTAGTAGCTGGCGGTCTGTTTTCTTTCTACTCCAGGTCTACTGGGCAGAACCTCACAGGTCACAGAGAGTCAATGAGATGACGGAAGGGCCTTCTAGGTCACTTGTCCACACTCCTCAATTTACAGATGAGGAAACTGATGCCCCAAAGGGGAAGTGTCTTTCACATAGTCATCCCCAGTGAGAGACAGTAACTACCACCCACACCTCCACACCATCCACACCCAGTGCACTTTCACAGTGTCCTCTCCCTGCTTTTTCCCAAGATCAGAACCATCTCATAATCTACCATTTAGAATTCTTTCAGTAACTTTAATACGTTAAATTTCAGGGAAAAAAAAACTGCTTATCTTCAGTGTTCCAGGGAAACAAAATGCTGTAACTAATCACAAGAAAACAGAAGTGGGGATTGTCCAAAAAAAAAAAAAAATACAGATAATATTTACAGACAACTAGTTCCTGGTTAATGTGTAACTCACTGGATCCCTGTGGTTCTCCCAAGGTTGTATTGCAGTGTTGATTGTGAATGGTCTTACTCACCTTTCCATCCTTGGAATGGTGTTCTCCATATCCATTCATTCCTTCTTCCCTTCTGACAAAGTAGAAGTATGGCCTGGCTCTCACGCAAGGCTAGCCCTCCACCTGTGCCCTCATCCAACCTCTCCTGCCTCCTCCAGCCCCTCATCTATCAATCACCCCATTATCAGCATCTGCAGCCTCTTTCCCCATAGGCGTTGTTTCCCAGGAACATGTGTCCAAGTCTTTTCTATCATGAAATAACCTTCCCTGGACCACATACATCTCACTAATAGTGCTTCTCTCCATATGAGAACTGAGAGAGGAAAATAGTCAAGTGAAGACATCCAAGCAGAGAGAACAGCATATATGAAAACCCTGTGATGAAAGAATTTCATGTGTTAAAACATGAAAAATCTACCATAACCAAAACACAAGGAGTGACAGGGAGATTGGAGAAAAAGATGGTTGCAAAAAAAATGGGCTAGAGCCAGGTTACGTGTTGCAAAGTCTTAGGACACAGTAAGAAGCACAGATTTTTTTATCTTAAATGCAGTGGGAAAATCATTTAAAATTTAAAGACGTTAGCTGATATCATTGAATTACATTTCTATCTTTGAAAGATCAGTCCAGTTGTTGGATGGAGAATGGATTGTAGAAGAGCTGTGAATGTCCCATTTTGGCATGAAAGTTTGATGTTCCTGCAAGACATCCAAGAGATGCCAAGTCAGCAGGACCCTAAAGAAGTCTAGATTGAATAAGAGAGGCTTGGGAATTGGTGAGACCCCTAGGGAGAGGGGGCAGAGAGAGAAGAGGGGAGAGGCCCAAGACACAAAGAGAGTGGTATTGATACACCCAGTAGAGGAGGAACCAGCAAAGAAGATGCAGGAACAATCAGAAGGCAGGCAGGAGACCAAGAGGGCAGACGTCTTGTCTTCATTCTTTCCTTTGGTGGGGAGGGGTGATTATTTCAAATGTGCTTAGTAAAATTAGGACCCAAAGTACCAAATTTAACAAGGTAGTGCCCACTGGATATTTTTAGAAAGACTTTTATTGTTTTGCTGGGTTTTGGTTTTGTTTTTATTTTGGAAAAAGGGAAACCAAATGGGAGTGGTTGGAGTGAGTGAGAAGTGAAGAACTGGGGACGAGGTGAGCTTGGAGGAGGTGGGTGATGCCTGGAAAGACAGGTGAGGTCAGCGTGAGCTGACCATGTTGGGTGGAAGAAGCCGCCTGTGTGTGTGGTCTCAGCTTCCTCATCAGAGAGGCCACGGTCTTCCTTCCTCCTCATGCTTTCAACTCAGCAGGTGCTTTCCTACAAGAAACTATCCAGTCATTTAAAATTATATTTTAAACAGAGAAAGATCCATACATACATTAAACTAATATACATTTTTAAACTATATTATTTTAATTTGAGGATACAAAATGCACATGTATTTACAATATTTTGATGTAAGTCCTCTCTGAATTTTTCAATTTCTTTCTTGCATATGCCGCACCCACAACGCCTCATCTGTGAATTCCAGTTTTGGGTATGTAACGTGGAATGAGACATTACAGACACTTGCACAGCAATGTGGGTGCATATTCCATTCCCCCCATGGATAAGTGTTACCCACCTTCTTTTCATTCATCAGCAATTTGCCCAGCATCTCACCTTGATCTCATTTTTACAGAATTCTAAACTTAGTTTTCCCAGAAATAGTAATGTCATTTCCACTTTCCTCTGTCATTATTTGTAGCATATTTAACCAAATTGTGTAACTACAACCCACCAGCATAAACAAGTATGAGGACGAACTGTTGGCCTTTGGTGATCATACAGCTCACAGTGTCAGCTGAAGTGTGCAGGTGCAGAGGCAGCTGCTCAAGCCCCGGTGGCTCCTGTGCCTCAGGCACCATGTGGTGAGCGTGGGGGCAGAGGGCACCCTCTGATCTGAGTCTGTTCAGTGTATTCAGGGGGCGGCGAAGAAGGCTCCTCCTGGACTCCACCTTCCCTACGAGGTTCTGGCCTTGATTCTGTTCAACAAACCATGACATCATTAATCATCTGTGGGAATAAAAAATATTAGCAATGACATTCCAAACTGAAGCACCTCCTGAGAGGCATACAGAGATATTATCTATCCTCTTGGGCAGATGAATCTGCTAACGGAAGGCCCTTCTTCAGAAATGAAGGCCTGGTGCACTGATAGCCTGAACATGTCGGAGATCCATGGTTAGGCGCGAGCCCTTGGCCACCTGGCTGGGGGCAAAGAAGAACAGGAGACAACACCCGGGAGCAAAGCCAGAGTCCGCCCAACGAGGCAGTGGGGTTGAGGCACTCATCTACTCAGGCTGACACAGGCCGGGTGGCCACGGACTGCTGGAAGTCAGGGCACACATGTGGCTTCAGGTGGAGGACAGAACACAGAGCCGCAAGCCCTCAGAGGCCGCTTCCCAGATCCAGGTTTCCTGCTTCACCCTTTAGGGGATGTGGTGTCATCTTTTGTGAGTTCAGAGAGGAGCTCGTAGGAACTCCATTTGGGTTTGGACATATAGAGTATTAAATAATGGCTTTAATGGATTCTTTTTCCCACCAGTGTATTATATATTATTTTCTTGGCTAAAATTAAAGAGGAAAGACTGCATGCTGATTGGAGAAAGCAAAGTTTACTTTCCTTCAGACTGTATTTATTATCACCTACGTGGCACACACACAGAGATGCACACACTACTGAATTTTTAAAAATTAAACTGTAGGGGCTGCCTAAGGCTCAATGTTAGTTTAAACCGGAGCACTAGAATGAACATAGCAGCCTAAGGTCACCTTGTTGACTTAATAGCAGGTAATTTCTACTGACACCTCCCTTCACGCCTCCTGTACAGAGGTGGCCTCCAGCCACTCCCTTGGTGGCATGGTGCTCACTCCTCCTGCCCCCAAAAGGTAGGTGGTTGACATTTGGATTGTGTTAATGTTCACTTACTTTAGTAACAATACCTATGCTGCCGTTGTCACCATGGCACACGAATCTATTTTAGACGCAGAGATCCACCAGCGCAACACCTTCTGCAGGGAGTCAGGCCGTGGGCGGAGCGACCATTCACGGCAGCTCACTCACAACAAACCCTCACCTCCAGGGAAAGGTCGGTGGGTTTTGTTTTTGTTTTTTTGACTTAACACTCGTGATTCTTAGAAAGAAAGTAAACATGTGAGAAAGCACTCTTTGTTTATTTTTCCACTGGCATTTCAAGCACATATTTCTATTTCAAGATGGCATTGTACCATTATTCTAAGAAGCATCAACAATATAGTTCTGGAAACTCAAAGAACTAAACTACAACACACAATAATCAAGTTACTATCATTTTGTCTTAAATGTAAGATTCTAAAGTAAATACTACTACAAGAAACATCATTAACAGTTTTCTAGGTTAATTTTAAATTCGACAAACTTCAGACCATGGCGTCACGGTCCAGCGTTATGTTCCAGACTCTGTTCTGAAGGTTCCTGAGAGATAACCAGCCAAGAAGACAGGCCACAGATGAGCAAGAAAGAGACTGGATTCCTCATGGGGCGGCACACCCAAAACACCCAAAATATGTCATATTTTATAGGAAGAAAAAGTTCTTCAGATCTGGGCCACTGCGATTTTTAAAACTAATTTCATAATAAGAGTTTAAGAATGTCCACACTTTATAGCTAAGAAGTGAATTTGACTCCCTTGAATGACCTAATTAGTGAATTAGTTAATGGAATTTGGTCACAGGAAAATTCTGTCTGAAAGCCGGAGATTCAAAATACAATGTTATTTTCTGGCAAAGAACTACATTTCAGAATCCACAGCCACGAAAGATCAACTTTCAACCTAAACATGTAACCTCAGTCTGAGCTGAATCAAGCACCACCCAAACCACCAAAATGGCATATTTCATTTCAGATTTGGGTTTTTGTGTAGTATTCCCAACACAAGAAATAATCCAAACCAAGAATCATCGCTCCCCTAGTGAAGTCCTGCGTACCCACGTTCACCTGAAACATTTCGTGTTTTCTCTACTCAACAATGTTATGATCTGTAAACAACTATTACTGTAAAGGCAGCCATTCCAGATGAGACAAGTTGTGCTTCTTTAGCTTTTCAGACAATTTTAGATCACTGATTTCAGCATATGGAAAATAAAGAACCACCTAAGTCACAGGACATGGAGATTGGTTTAAGAATCTTTCTCATACCCAAATATACCCTTACCAGATTCTCAGAGCGCCAATTTTTAGTCATTTCCATTACTCAAGATTATACAATATACCCATTTATGGGCTGAATGCTTCTTTGATTTGGGGAGTTCATGTACAGCCCTGTAAATTCATCTTGTCATACCTGGAGTAGTTGTGGTGTGACTTTTCCTACTTTGTTTTACACCAAATATCAAACATTAGCCAAGTTGGTGAGTGAGTGTATCAGTAAGAGAGGGTGGGTTAAAGAGTCCGTTGAGCCTGCATTAGGCATCACCGTGTTTGCTAGGGAGGAATGTCTGTAAAGCCATGTTGCACTGTTGCCCTTCTTGCTTTCTGTTCACAGGGTTCCAAGTCCCTCTCCCTCCCTTTACTGTCCTCCAAGACATCACACCATCGTGACCATAATGTGCTTATCTGAAGTTCTATAGCTCTCTCTTCATTCTTGTGTTAGCAGCAGACTTTTTTTAAAGTGTATAAAATACAAGTAAAAACCTAAGCAGTGAAGAAAGAAACTAAATCACTCCCACTACGGTTGTTACTAGTTCTGTTTTCTTTTTTTCCCCCTTGGCTTGAGGAAGTTTGGCCCTGAGCTAATATCTGTGCCAATCTTCCTCTATTTTGTATGTGGGTCTCTGCCACAGAATGGCTTGATGAGCTGTGTGTAGGTCCTGACATCTGTGCCGGGATCCAAATCCGCGAACCCTGGGCCCCCGAAGCAGAAGGCACAAACCCAATGACAACCCCACTGGGCTGGTCCCCACTAGTTTTGTTTTTTAAGACATCGTCATTTAGAAATATTACTGAACTTCTTCCACCTAGAAATGCCAATTTCTTGTGCTATTTTATATCTATTAGCAAAAGATATGAGATTCTCTCTTCCCTGCTTTGAGATAAAGAAAGGAAAATGTCCCAATAGTCAGACCTCAGTGGGGTCTTAATAGAAGTTACTTAAGAAATTCCTAGTGTCTCCTCCCATGAGCTTCTAATTTCTGATTCTCCTTCAATTTCATCTTTTCCCACTCACTGAAGTCTGTTTGACATATTTTGAGCAACTTTCAAGTGTCAGAGTAATTCTCTGTGGTGTGCTAATCCAAAGTACCCACACTGTGTACTTCTGAGGTCCCAGAGAAACTGTTGCAGCGTAGGACTTTGTGACCAGGATTTGAACCTCACTTAGAGGGATGGGCTAGCACAACTGAGGAGCTCAGAAACAACCTTTCCCAAGGCTGAGATCCTTATTTAATGCTAGGACAGCTCAAAACAAGACTTGTATCATCAAGTATTTGGGAAATAATTAATCATCATTGTATACAATCCAGATTTCTGTCTATTCCTTTTGTTAAAAGCAAGGGAAATTAACTGCTTTTGTGAGCAATTTCATTCCTTTGTGAGTGGGCCAATGAGCATCCGTAGTGTTACTTTGTTATTAAAGTTTATTCTCCTCCTTTTTGTTCTGAAGTGTGTTTCCAAGCGGATGAGAACAGTCTTTTATTTTTCTCAGACGTGTGGATGCGCCAGTTCATGTCCCTGAATTGATCATCAGCCAGAAAACCTCCTTGACATGCCTTTTACCCTACTTAGTGCCCCTCAGATCACAAATCAATTTCTCAGTTTGCAGAGTAGGAAAGGCTAAAAAGTTTAATGGTTTGCTGAAATCAGAGGCAGATCTCTAAAGCTGCTTAGGTATGTATGTTTACACAAAGCTTTCTCAGTCTTAGGAAATAGCTCAGATTTGCTGATGAGAAATGTTCATGGAGAAACAGACAATTAGAACAAGCCTGAGTTAAACCCAAGTCCCACTTTATAAATGGTCTGAATGTATTGCATCCTCATTAAAAATTGCCAAGGAGCAGGCCTTCTCTCTTGTCACATTCATTCTATTTAGCTGATTTGGGACTTGGCCAGTGGCATCCATCCTGTGTTTTCCTGAGCAGTGAGCTCCCTTCTACCTCATTCGCTGCGATAAGAATGCTCATCCTTAGACTGTACTTGGATGTCTTGCTTTCTGAGCTAGAACTTGCAAGCACTACCGTGAAGATATTTTGTGGAGGAAAACTCTGAGGCAGAGACTGCAAAGGCGATGATGTTGAGCAGTCAGCCCAACTAATGGCACAGGGTGACATCCTGGTGACAGGGCCATCGCAGCTGCCACATGAAGGTGCCAGAGTTCGTGGCACCCATTGCTCTTTGATCCTTCACATTGTTTCACATGACCGTGATTATGACCACCAGTAGCAGATAAGAAAAGGGGAGCTGGCTGAGATGAAGCAGCTGGGCTGTGGTCACACGGCTGCTGATCCTCACAACTGCGTTTGGATCCAGGCCTTCTCAGCCCAGATTGTGGGCGCCCGGCCACAATCATGTACTGCTTCTAAGTCCAAGAGGATAAACGGAAATTCGTTTTCAGGGAAGGGGAAAGTTGCATTTGAGAGAGAGAGGGTAAATTTTCCAAAGGCTAGTTGGCATGGGATCCTCTAGCATGTGCAGAGAGTGACAAATAACTTATTTCGATTAGAATCCAGTGTGTGAAGTGGCCCAAGATCACACGATTATCTGGACTGACACTGACACTGATCTGACTCAGGATAAGACTGAAAGCTGCTATGGAACAATGTGCATGCATGTGTGAGCAAGTGTGTACAGGTGTGCAAGTGTGTGTGAACATGCATGTGCACAGGTGCACTGAAGGGAAGTCCACACCGAACAGAGAGATGGAATGAGGCGTGATTGCAGAACAGGACTGGTTTAGAAAGAATCTTCCAAAAATGGGATCCCAGCTGCTGAGTTGGGTTGATTTCTCCCACTGGGCCACTTGCAGGATCCTTCATCATCTCAGGCAATAACCGTTTTATGTTGGATCATTCTGAGTAGATGTTCAATAAATACTGGGAGCAGACTCCACCTTAACTTTCCTCCCTCCACATCCCTGTCCCCGTCTTGTTCCCGTGTACAGTTGGCAGAAAGAGGAGAGATAAAATAAGTACTCAGAGCAGGCAGACGGCTCTTCATTGGTTCTCTGAGAGAAGCCTTGAAAAGCCCCAAGGTAGAATCAGTGAGAAAGAGCTCTGTCTCTCCTCCTCCCAGCGTTCTCACCCAGCCCATAGCACTCCCAGTCCCTGAGTGCCAAGTTTTTCCTGTAGCTCCAGCTGTTTGCAGGCTCCATTAGCATTAGAGAAGAATTTATCTCTAATTGGGAGAGCCATGCTCAGATTGTTGCAAATCACCCACTTTGACCTGGGCTGTAACAAGCCCAGATTAGATCCAAGTAATTAATGGGAGGCAGGTACAATAATTAATGAATAAAATGAAACTGGCTGTGATGCCTCAGGGCCCATGGGTGAAGGTTGTCAATCGGAAATAAAGGGCTTTCGGATGTTGAGGAATTCAAGTGGGCTTGTTACTCCTTAATCCACTGATCTCTGGGTAAAATTGTGGGATTAGTACCGCCCACTTCCGCGGAGATAACACAGTGTGTACAAACAGGGTCTGCACTGAGGAGGAATTTCAAGGACTCTCAGCACCTTATTTGTGTGTGTTGTCTATTTTACTGAGCTGCACTCAGGCAATGGAGTCTCCATTCCACTCTGTTGGTGGGGCTGAAAGCTCTCTGATAAACAAAATACAAGTGTAATTCTTTTCTTTTTTTTTTTTTTCTTTTGTGAGGAAGACCAGCCCTGAGCTAACATCTGTAGCTAATCCTCCTCTTTTTGCTGAGGAAGACTGGCCCTGGGCTAACATCCGTGCCCATCTTCCTCCACTTTATATGGGACCCCGCCACGGCATGGCTGACAAGCAGTGCATCGGCGGGCGCACGGGATCCGAACCGGCGAACCTCGGGCTGCCAAGCGCGAACTAAACCGCTGCGCCACCGGGCCGACCCCTACAAGTGTAATTCTTCATAGTGCTGGGAATAAAGGGGTGGAAAACACTCTGATCTGGCTGAATGCCCATTGGTAGTGTAAGGTTATGTCACAGTAGGTGACCAACTGCTCTGGTTTGCCCAGGACTGTCCCGGAAATTTGGGGTGGTTGGCCACCCAGACGGACGCGGTTATTCTCAGAGGACAGGGTGCTCTGACTTCACTGTGTGATTAGTGGACATGTCTTTTAAGTCTATCTCATTTATAAGTTTACCCTCTATTTCCTTTTTTTCCGGTAATTTATTTATTGAAGAAGCTGTGTTGATTTTGTTCATTCATCTTCATAGTTTAAAACATAAATCCACAAAGAGAGAAAAAGGAAAACACAAGGAAGAAAATTATTTGAAAAATAATCTGTGGAATTTAAAGTGGTTCACTTTCTTTGGAAACTAGTCTGGCAGTTCCTCCAAAAGTCAAATGTGGGGTCACCATTTGACCCATCAATTCTACCCCTAAGTATATACCCAAGGGAATTGAAAACACATGTCCACACAAAAACTTGTACACAAATGTTCATAGCAGTACTATTTATAATAGCCAAAAGTAGAAACAACCCAAATGTCTATTAACTGAGGAATGGATAAATAAAATGTGCTATATCCATATAATGGAATATTATTCAGCCATAAAAAGGAATGAAATATTGATCCATTCTATAACATGGATGAACTCTGAAAATGTTATGCTAAGTGAAAAAAGCCAGACACAAAAGGCCACATGGTGTATGATTCTATCTATAGAAGTGTACCAATCTTTTAAAGAAGAATTAACAACAATCCTTCTCAAACATATCCAAAAAATTGAAGAGGAGGGAACACTTCAAAACTCATTTTGTGAGGCCAGCATCACCCTGATACCAAAGCCAGATAAGGACACTACAAAAAAAAAAATACATGCCAATATCCCTGATAAATATAGATGCAAAAATTCACAACAAAATACTAGCTAATGAAATTCAATAGCACAGTAAAATAATCATACACCATGATCAAGTGGGGCTCATCCCTGGGATGCAAAGATGGTTCAACATACAGAAATCAATAAATGTGATGCATCACATCCATAGAACGAAAGATAAAAATCTTTTGATCATCTCAGTAGATGCAGAGAGAGGATTTAATGAAATTTAACATCTATTCATGATAAAAACTCTCAGCAAATTGGGTATTATTCAACATAATAAAGGCCATATATGACAAGCCCACAGCTAACATCATACCAAATGGTGAAAAGCTGAAAGCTTTTCCTTTAAGATCAGGAATAATACAAGGTACCCACTCTTACTTCTCCTATTCAACATAGCACTGGAAGTCCTAGCCAGTTTCTGCAATCTCACTACTGGTTTTTATCTGAAGAAAATGAAATCACTATCTAGAAGAGATATCTGCACCCCCATGTTCATTGCAGCATTATTTATAATAGCCAAAATATGAAAACAACCCAGTGTCTATCAACAGATGAATGGATAAAGGAAATGTGAGATATATATATATATATATATATATATATGTCTAGATGTCTGTATATAGATATATATAAAATAATATTATTCAGCCATAAAAAAGAAGGAAATCCTGCTATTTGCAATAACATGAGTGAACCTTGAGAGCATTACGCTAAATGAAATAAGTTAGACAGAGAAAGACAAATACTGTATGATCTCACTTATATGTGGAATCTAAAAAAGCTGAACTCATAGAAACAGAGAACAGACTGGTGGTTGCCAGAGGTTGGGAGTGGGCCTGGGGGAAATGGGTGAAGGTGGTCAAAAGGTATAAACTTCCAGTATAAGATAAATAAGTACTGGGATGTAATGTACAGCATGGTGACTATAGTTAATCTACTGGACTGTGTATTTGAAAGTTGCTGAGAGAGTAGATCCTAAAAGTTATCATCACAAGAAAAAAATTATAACTATGTGAGGTGATGGATATTAACTAAACTTACTGTGATAATCGTTTCACAATATATACACATATAAAATCATTATGTTGTATACCCTAAACTTATACAGTGCTGTATGTCAATTATAGCTCAATAAAATTGGAAAAAACAAAATAAAATATGAAGTACTCAATAAATGGTAGCACAACACTTATTTTATTACAGAAAATGCACCTAACCTAGAAAATGGTGTTTGTTGGGGGGTTTAGGGGACTAAAGCTGGGGAAACAGGAAGGAGCCAGCTGACATCTCTCACCTACGTGTGAGCCCTGGGGCTGGGCCCATCGTGAGCTGAGCATAATCCAGGACAGGCAGAGATGAGTCAACAGCCCACACCTCCTTCCACCTGGGTCAGTGTTTCTTTCATTTTCACTTTTGACTCTGATCTAAAACTGGAACTCTTACCTGTTCAAATGTCACTGTTAGTAAAGTAAAATGCCACCTTAATGCAATAAGTAGGACCCAAAAAAAGCAATTGTGTGAAATATGGGGTCTTATTGCAAGGTACATGAAAAATACTTTGCTCTTGGTCATTACCATCACAAAAAGCACAAAAGTAAAGATACTAAAACTTACACTATTTACAACTGAATTACATCACGAGTAATGAAGAACTAGTTGCTTCCTAACCACCTCTCCCCAACAAATGAGGACTTTAATCACCCCCACGTGAACAGGACTGCTGGATGGAGGATGGGAGCCAACAGTGTTATACCCAAATTCTGTCACCACAAGAGTTTTTACTGCCTTCCACTTTTGTAGATGAAAGAAGACTGAGGGCTTCATGTCTTTGACCCAATCAATGAGCCATTCTGGACTTCAGTATATGTCACTTGTCAAATAGGGAATTGGACTAAGTAGTTTAAATCATTTTCACAGAAAATCCTGATTGAAAGAGTAGATTAAAAGTGGTGTGGTGGGGGCCGGCCCGGTGGTGCAGTGGTTTAGTTCGCGCTTGGCAGCCCAGGGTTTGCCGGTTTGGATCCCGGGCGCCTGCCGACGCACTGCTTGTCAGCCATGCTGTGGTAGCGTCCCATATAAAGTGGAGGAAGATGGGCGCGGATGTTAGCCCAGGGCCAGTCTTCCTCAGCAAAAAGAGGATTGGCGACAGATGTTAGCTCAGGGCTGGTCTTCCTCAGCAAAAAAGAAAAGTGGTGTGGTGCTGATTGAAGGGGCTGGGAGTGAGAGCCCATCCCTGGCTCTCCAGCCCCCTCAGTGGTGGCCCACACGCCTGCAGACTGAAACAGTGCTCTCCCACATCTCAAACCTGTGCCCATTGACTCTGGCTCCATTGTTAATTTGTCATCTGCAACAGGAGGAGGGACGAGCTCAAAGGTTAAAGTGTTGGGCAAAGCTTAGAAACACAGCTTTTTTATTTTCCTTCAGCTCCACCCAGGGCCCCGGCCTGTTTGCAGCCTGACACAGATGAGGACACATGTCGGAATGACACTGAGTCCAGGCACTTTCTTCGGTCCCAGAGTGGTCCTCTTCCAAATCCAGGTCCTGGGAATTCAGACTGGGAAGGAGAGCAGACCAGAGTGATTCAGAGCTTAGCCGAAAGGACAGAGCAGCCTCAAGGGAGAAGGAAAGCCAGACAAGAAATGAATTTTTAGAGAAAACAAGTAATGTGCACCCACCCTGAGCCCCGTGCCTTCATCTACCCCGCCCCTGCATGAGAAGTTGTAATGACAGTGTTGGACCTTAAAACATTTCATTGCTTTCACAATATGGATTTTGGGGTGTAGATTCCTGAGAGAATGAATATATCCCCCTTGAACTCACTTTTAATTTCACAACTGTACCTTTTTTGTTTTATATATTTGTGAGCATAGAAAACAAAGGAAAGAGTATGGGAAATAATTTCTAATCAACAAATATGTATCTGCTGAACACACGGTCCTCACACAGCACATGTGAGCACGTGGGAATGGGATTTCAGGGGCGTCCAACAGTCTGTCCCAGAGGGAGAAAAGGGACACAGCTGTCCTCACCACGCACGCCCTCCACTGAGCCTGCACTTGCAGTTTCTCCTGTGAGCTTTGCAGCAACCCCACGAGACAGAGAGCTCTGTCTTCCTCTTCTGTGTAAGAACACCGAGGCTGAGCCAGGGTGGGACGTGGATTTGTGTCAGCCCCTTCTAGTCTCAAAGCCCATCTTTTTCCTTTTTCTTATTCTATTTGAGAGAAACATAAGCACATAACCACGATCAACTCAGGTAGTATAGAATAATACTCAATAAAGCACATAACCACGATCAACTCAGGTAGTATAGAATAATACTCAAATAAATGCTCCACAAGATTATAAGTGATTGAATGATATTTAAATAGCAATAATAACACTTTGAAAGTACTATTACTGTCATAAAGGGAAAATCATTTATGGAAACTACTGAGGTACGGATATATTTAATGCCATGTAAAATGTTCATGATCTAATAGGAAGTGAAAAAAAGAGGATTTAACATTTTATGTACAGTATAATCTAAAATTTCTATGTATTGTTCAAAAGGAAAGATTGTCAAAATTTTAGTGATGAAATTATGTTTTCTTTCTTTATAACTCTTTTTATGTATATCAAAGGCCCTCCAAGAGACTATATGCTTTTGTAATTATGAGAAGTTGCTATTTAAAGAGATCATGGCAACAGCTGTTAGAGACGTCCAAGGCTGAGGTCGTGGGACCTGAGAGGACACCTGCACTGGGCCCAGGGAACCACGCTCCTCACCAGCGAGCTGTGCAGAAATCTCCTGCCGGGCCCTTGGATTCCTGATCCTGCTCTCTGACCAGGCTGTCCAACAGAGCTCTAGTCAACACGACAAGTGAAGACGATGGCAAAGTTCTAACAGGTCAGATATGATCGCTTGTAACAGTTTATCCACTCCCACGGTTTCATTTCCCTCACAGAGTCACTACGATCGTCTATTTTAAGTTTATCCTTTGCCCCTTACATGGCGAGACCTGTCGGCTTCAGGTGGGGTGGGTGGAGTTCTGCAGGGGTGAGCACAGGGAGAGAAGTGAGTTGGGGCAGGTCCTCCCAAACGCTTCTGGCTGCAATTATGTGGCGCACTTCACTCTGGGGAAATCATACCCCAAAGAGAGGAGACCTCTCCTCTCTATCAGCTTGGGCACTATTGTCTGGCTGCACAGACGGTCCCTTGTGGGGAAATGCTGTCTTCTAGGGCGAGATGCAGGCTTCTCTGGAGAGGAAACACCAGGAAGCTTCCAAAAAAAGACACATAAGGCAAACTGACTCCGTCTCACATGGGAGGTCACAGGGGTCAGGCCTCCATGGGGCCCGAAAGTAGCCACAGTGAGGTGAATCCCACAGAAGTGGAAGGCAGGGAGCCCCCAGCCTGGATTGGCCCATCTGTTTCACTGGTCCCGCTCCTCAGAGAGAGCTTTCTCACCATCCATCCGCTCGTGACCCAACCCCAGCGTCTCCCTGCTCGTGCTACAGAGTGGAGCTTACGCAGGGAAGCAAGGAGCTGACTTTCCCAGGGTGTGCTGGAGGTCGTGTGTGTGACTTGGATGGAAAGATTTTCCATGCTTCTCTAAGGGTGGGAGACGGTGATCTTGCCTGAAGTGCTGAGGGTTTGTTAATTTACTGTAGCCCATGGCAAGACATCCTGGGATGAAGGCCTCTTTAAATCTTCTGTTTATTATCTTTAGTTGACTAACTTTTATCTACAGTAAAAGATATATTGACTTTTTTCAAAATGGAGAAATACTTTTTTTAAATGACTCTTTTAGAGACACAGACTTCTCAATTTCATTACCTTAAAATCCCTAGAAGATAGGAAAAAACAAAGTACCACATGAAAGAAATTTTTCCCTTGGCAAAATATTATATTTAGGTTTAAAATGTTTGCAAGTTGTTCATGACTCTTGCCCAAATGAACAGGGAGTTTATGCACTTAATTCAGTTCAAAAATTAGATAACAGAGTAGATTTAAAAGTAGTGGAGACACATCTTTTCTTTTTGTTTTTGTTATTTAATTAGTTGAGGCCTTCTTGGAGTCAGCACAGGGCAGGTGGTGCAGACACACGGATGGGAGTCTCGCCTGTGTGTCACCTCCTGCCCTGCACTGGATTAAGCACCAACAGTGCCTGGAAGTCAGTGCCTACTCTAGGGTCAGCACAAGCATCTCCACCCCAACAGACTCAAAGCCTGTGCAAATGTGACTAGGAAAAAGAAGATTATTCTAAGTCCCCATTATCTCATGAAATTTTATTCTAACAAGACACTTTTTTCATGGTCACATGGGCTGATGGGTAAAGAATGCACGCCTGGAGATGCTGGACAAAAGTGAACTGTATTTGCCTTTGGGTGTCTGTGACAGCCGAGTCTTCCCTGAGTGTGCCCAGGGCAAGCATGGAGGCCTGAGGTCCAGTCACCTCTGCAGTATGTGAACACACCAAGTGGACACAGCACCGTAGGACCAAACCACCGAGTTCTACCGAGAGGAACCTACAAGGGTTGGTAGCAGCTGCTAACCCCAGCAACCGCACAGCGTTCAGAAGGCTGGCTCCTGGACGTGAGCTTGGTGGTGCTCCGGCTGCAGGTTGCATTGTACAAACAGGCAGTGGGTCAGGTGGTGAGGAGCCTTGGCTGCTATCAGCCTGAAACCCACATGTGCTGTGGATGCAGGACCACCTGCCTCAGGTGTGTGGACCCACTATCTTCCAAAGCCCACAAACCGAAGAATCAAAAGTTCTTTATGGTGTTGACTATGCAACTGGTGATTTTTCAGAAATGATGCTTAAACATATTGTCACAGGTTCAAAGCATCAGAAGAAACACTAGGAGGTTTCTAACCTCTGCTCCGTGTTTGTTGGCAGATGCGTGAATTATCCTAAATAAGCTCTTGGGAGACAAAGTGCTCATCCAGAAAGAAACGCCCTCCTCATATCCACAAGTGAGCCCTCTGTGCTGTATTCAGATGATACTGCAAAAGTGAGAGAGCGAGAGACAGAGGGAGAGAGAGGGAGAGAGAGAGAGAGAGAGGGAGAGAGGAAGAACTAGAGAGAGAGGGAGAGAGACAGGCCAGAACCCAGGTCTGCTGCTGTCGTCTGTCCGCCACCGTGCGGTCCATGCTGCTGCAGGTTGTGACCTCACCTGCAAGGCAGAAACAGAGAGAATCAAGGAAGCTAGCTGTGCTGCCTGTTGTCCATAGCCAGCCAGCAAGCACCAGGTCTAAAAAACTGAGGCAAAGGCATTTTCATGAGATCTTGGTTATTAGCTGTGATGGGGGCTGGAAGCGGGTATGTGTTCATTTCTAATTCACCAGTGTGTAACATGAGACAATAGTTTGAAATGTAGTGTTTTTTCCTCAAAAAAAAATTCTTTAAAAAAAGCCCTGTCATCTTAGGTGCCACTGACATTAGCTATGACCCTGATAATTTGAGGAAAATTTTGAAAATGATGTGAACCAGTATTCTCAAAAGTAGCACTTAGATAGATTATGTCATTCTGTATTGTAGCAAAACCATCACTCAAGTGGGCAAAATTCTTGTGTCTCAGTGAGTGGGTACAACTGCTGCCTGGATGTGCTCTCCAGAAACGAGCTAGCTAGACTTCTGGAGGCAGGAAATCGCACCCCTGAGAACGCTGGCCATGCAAGTCAATTCCACACACCATGGGCTCTCGCGGCTTTTCCATCACAGATCAAAACACATGAGCAGCATTCTTGATCCCACTCAGAGACTGCTTTCTTCAGAGTTTCCGGGTGTAAAAGCCTGTAAAAATCATGATGTAAGTAATTTTAAAGGCTATTAGAACGTGTTTCTCTTCAAAGAATGACCTCAGTTTCTACAGGCAGTGCTTCTTGTGACATCAGGGTGAAGCCTCCTGTCGAAGTCGCTGGTGACATGTGCCTTTCCACAAGTGAGCACACAGCAGCAGAGTTTTTCTTCTGTATCCTTCACTTCAGTGATATTGTTGTTAATTCTGAAAGCTCCTCTCAGTCTAATCTTATCAACAGAGCTGATACTTAACAATGACCTACTATGTGCCAGGTTCCAGAGAGCTGAATGCTTTGTATTAGTTATTATTCACCAAATACAACTGCCAACAGCAGGAGAAAGGGTGTTACTCATGACAGGACTCAAGCTGAGGGGCACTGATTGACCTCCCAGGACCACACGGCTAAGGGCAGAGTTATGGTTTAGATCCAGGTCTGAATACCTGCTGAACACGGAAATGAAACAGTGGAAATATCATGTGTTCAAGCGCCTATGTAAGACATTAATTTTCTTTCCAGGGAAAATCTGCATGTTAGTTTTAAACTTCAAACACTCTAGAGTGGCAGGCAGAAACCTAGAGCTGAGGAGTTTCTGAGCACACCAGCAGTTACTGGGGCCGTCACACAACCCTGACGTGTCCATGCACAGCCTGCACCCATGAGAACATCTCGTTCAGGTGCTGTCAGGCCTGGGGAGGCATGAAAAAGAGATGTGTGGAAGTGCACTGAGTGCCTGGCAGCTCTGGGAGACACTGGGGGTGGGGGCAGACAGACGTCTCTGAGGTGGGGACACATGGGCTGTGCCTTCCAGAGTAAAGAAGGGATTTGTCACAGAACAGGAAGGTCTTGGGGGGCAGACCGCAGCACCCAGCATGGGTGAGAGACGACAGTGCCTCTGGGAGCTGCTGCTCCACGGTGTCGCAGGAAGGAAGGCAACGAGAGGGAGTGGACATAGACGATGCTGGCCATGGCGGGAGGGCCAAAACGATGGAGAACGTCGCCTATCATGGTCAAGAAGTCGATTCTGTCCAGAAGGCACTGGGGAGCATTCTAAACAAGGCGTGATGTGATAGTACTCATTCTTTAGAACAGGAGTCAGTGCAGACTTTCTGTAAAGGGCTAGATAGTAAATATTTTAGGTACTGCGAGCCATGTGGTCTCTCTCAGAACTGCTTGATTCTTCCATTGCAGCTTGAAAGCAACACAGAGACTGCATAACAAATGTGTGTGGCTGTGTTCCAACAAAACTTTATTTCCAAAAAAAGGTGGTGGCTCAGGTTTGGCTCATGTATGGTAGTTTGCCACACCTTGTTTTAGAAAGATTGGATTTGCAACATGATGGAGAACGGGTGAGAGGTCTTTGGTTTTAAAATGGCAGACTGAATATACACTGAGATCTGTGATGCCTGACCCAAGCCATTAAAAATGAGAGGAAAATGGATGGTAGATAGATAGGTAGGTAGGTAGGTAGATAGTTAGATAGATAGATAGATAGATGATAGATAGATGATGATGATGATGATAGATAGATAGATAGATAGATAGATAGATAGATGATAGATAGATAGATAAATAGATAGATAGATAGATAAAATATATATTTATGTTAGAAATCAGGAAAGAGCTAACTTAAGGAAGCAGGCAGGAAGCCGACAATTATGACACAAATGGAATTCCCAATTGCCTCTAGCATCCCCTCCTGGAAGTAGTCATGGCCCAGGGTAGTTAATTCACAGAAGATGAACACAGAGACATGATCACCAAATACCTGAGGAAGGCCGACACTATGAAACACAATTGGAACAACTTATAGGAGAGGAATTAAAAATAACACAAGAGTCAGAAAAGTGCAAGAACGCTGCTTGTTCACACTGCACCCAGTGCATGGAATGGAGCCGCACGTGCGGAGTCTCGTAGATACCTGTGGGTTGATGGCCGGCAGGTGGGGAGATGTGCACCAGCATCAAGTGGTTGTTGAAGCAAAGAAAAGTCTTAAAGCATGTACCTGTTTCCATCTACTGCACACATTTCTCTGCCTAAAATGTGTGTGACTGACACCTTGTGCAATAGCAAAACTAGCCCACAAACCAGCCGTACTCAGTAAAAATGGAAATCATGTTTTGGAAATGGTGCAGCTGAGCACTTCTGGAGTCACTAAAGCCCACCTTTACTAAGTAAGGGAAACCGAACGTAGAAACTTTGAAAATGGTATCTTCAGCATCAAGGATCCAAGAAGAGTTTCTCGTAATTCTACCATGATTTCTCCCCAGGCACAAATCACACATAATAGTGTTTTGTAACAACCGTTTTTTCTTCTCTTTTTGGTGGTGATAGGGGTTAGTGCTTCAAGTCCACTGAATGTTTCAACCCCTTCCACAGTTTTGTTTTTTTAACTCTTCCTTGCCTTTTGGACAAGGCAGCCTTTGTCACTTCAAAAACTGCAAGTTTCCTTTTTTTTAAAGTAGAAATTTATAATAAACTTTCCATTAAAAATGCAACAAGCCTGAAACTTTGTATTCTGCAGAAGCAAGATGCACAAAGGAGCTGTTGTCACTGCTCTTCTCTTGCAGAAGCCTCACTTTGCACGATGCACAAAGCCTCTTCATTGGGGCTGAGCTCTGAGAGCCTCCTAGGCCTGGTGGTCCTGCCTTCTAGCTCCGGTCTCCTGCTCTGTGAACGGCTTCATCGCGCATTTCTTGTTTTAATTTCAGTCGGGAGGAACACACGTAGCTCTGTTAGAGCTGTGCCCAGATGCCTCTGTTTGCAGCATGTCTTTATTTTATAGCAACCATCACATGTAGCATTTTTTGCTTTCTTTTCAAAACAAGTATCTACAATTTTATTTAACCTTTTGAGTTAAAACAGAGTAAGTTCCTCTTTCATCTTAGTGTTACCTCTCTGGTGTTACTTAAAATTTAATTTTGTTTCCAAAACCACCCCTTAATCATTCTTAGATTCCTTAAGCAACAATATGACAGCATTAATTTTTAAAAGCTAAGTTCTTGGAAACAAGTAAGCAGTATCTTATCTAAGGTTGGGTGTTTGTAGATGTCAGTTGTGTTCTGAGGGAGAAAAACTAGTCTGCTCTCTTTCCATTGCACTCCAAGAAAGGAAAGAGCCCTGTTAATGAATAATTCGGCTGTGCCCTTTGTTAAGTCTCCACGCTACAGAATGGGTGATAAGCAGATTGTTGAAGAAAGTTCTGCTTCACTCCAATAACAGCCTCCTCCAGCTCAGTTTTTCTCAACAAACTTCTTTTTCCAGCAGTAGAACCCCAGACTTCATAGAGAATCCACAACCTAAGCCTGTGAAACCCTTGTCTTCTTCTGTCATATACACAAAACGTGATGATGAGGTAAAGCCAGAGACGTTCCTTCAAAACTGAAACCTATTTGTGAGCCCTGCCTCAGCTCCTACTGGAGATCCTTCTGCTTTTTATTATTAATTATTTAACATTTTTTTTTATTTGGGATCAGTTTATTCTGAATTTTAGCATACATTTAGTGGAGAAATGTTCAAATATGTCTCTGCTCTTCTGTTCCCCTGACCCATTGTCAGATTAGTTGCAGCCTAAGGCTCAGCTCTAGTTTGTCTTCAGTTCTGTCTTCTCAAAACATCAGCTTTTGTTTCAGGGACTGGCACCACCTCCGGTCCTCTCTTGTCCTAGGTCCTGAGTGGAAATTCTCCAGTGTGACCTTTTCTGCCCACATGCCTCCCCCAACCCCCCACTGTGAAGGCGCACACGTCCCCTGAAACACATTCTAGCATCTCCCAGCCCAACTTTTAACTCAAGGCAATGGGTTTTTTCTGAATCTTTACTTGGCCGTGGTTCAACTGGCATCCCTATGACTCATTTCACCCCTGAAGGCCCCAGGAGAGGCACGAAGGGAGCAGGCAAGCAGGTCAAACCCTACGTGTCAACCAACATTGCAGAATATCCATACTTAACAAGCTCTGGTGGGTATGAATCATTTTGCTGCTGAACACACATGCCACTACACTGCTGTTGGCCTCAGATCCCCTAGTTGTCGGACTCTTCCACCTACGGAAGGGAATTTACAAGGACCACATAATGATTTTAGGTCTGTAAAGAGTGACAGATGTTTTCCTAAAACGCTGGGGAGAAGATGAAAGCAGAGCAGCCTGGTCCCTAGGTCACAGCTGGAGGAGAGTCCCCTGCGTGCTGCTGGAGGAAACGGCTGGTTTTTCCTTCCAAAGTCTCCCAGAACAGGGCCTCTTTGGCCCAGGGCTCTACCCGTCCTTGGATGAAAACCTGGCATATTAGACACCCTCACACCTCTGTTTAGGGCCTTCAATGGCTTTGCTCGACCATCATAGCCCCAAATGCTCAGCCAGACATTCGTCCCCATGATCCAAATTAGAGCTGTCTTTTAAAGTCTAGTTTCTCATTATTCTCGCATGATAGTACTTATTTGTTCCATATCCACCCAATGACACACAGTGTGCAGTTATCTTTGAGATAAGACTCATACTTTCACTCTGCCTGCAGTCCTCTTCACATGTTTCCTCCAGATCCAGTTTCTACCCACCTTTCAGCCTGCAGCTGTCAGGTGGGCTCGATTACACTGTGGTCCCAAACGACTCCCAAAGCTCAGTGACTCAAAGAAGCTTTTCCCTTGTGGGTCAGGTGGGCAGGGGGAGCTCTATTCTATGTCACCCAGACTCAGAACCCAGGCTGAGGGAGGTACCATCAGTAATCCCTCAACTTCTATGGAATGGAGAAGCAGAGAATGAGGAAGCACAGCCTGGCCCGTGGAGATTTCTCCTGGAATAGTCACATGTCGTTTCTTCTCACCTCCCCTGGCCAAAGAAAGTCACACAGCCATGCCTAACCATAAGGAGATCGAAAAGCACAGTCAGCAGTGCTTGGAAGAAGGCCTGGAAATATGTGGTGAACAGCACTAACAACTACCACAGATACAGTGCATGCCCCCCCCCCCGCCATGTGTCATCCTCCAGATGTCCTTTCTTCCTCACTTTTTCAGGATTTCTTGTCTCAACCCACACGCCCAGGGCATTCTCCGACATAGAATGCCTCTATAGGGAGGCACCGGAGTGGCCACAAGCACTGGCTGTAAAGTAAGACAAGCGTGCAGTGGGGTCTGGGTCTACACCAGCTGAGTGATCTCTGAGAAGTTTCTTAAATGCATCCTACCTCAGTTTTCTCATTCGTAAAAGTAGGAAAATGGTGCTAAAGGCATGATTTAGAATCCTGACAGAGAATTATTGATAAAGCCACTGCTGGCAAAGGTGTAAGAGTAGAGTGTAAGGAGCTTCGGGGAATAATGCAATACCCCAGGGGAGTAATGGATGGCAGGAGCATCCCCCAGGGCCTGAGCTGGCTCCATTGCCGGGATTCAAACTCAGAGAGAAGTCTCTGTGGAGTTGGTGTCCCACAGGAGCTACGACCTTGAGTCAAGGACCACAGCCAGCCCACCTGGGCCCTGCAGAGCAGTAGGTACCTGGCTGACTGAACCCGATGGGAAGCCAAAAGGCAGGAGAGCCTGTGCGTAGTTCCCACAGGTCAGCCTTCTGGGGCACTGACCAGGTGAAGGAGGCCGAGACCGGATTGGAGAGGCAAGCTCTTGTGACGACCACATTGTAATACGAGTTTGTGTGGTGGTTGTGCATTATTGCCATGGAGCGTCTCGTGGACATCCTGCTGGAACTCAGGGCTTCTATGTTGTATGATGAGTTCTTTCTCAAATGTGTAAATGATTAATTTGCCTCATGTCCCTCATAGATTCACAGCAGTGAACTAAGGAAGAGTTCAAGTATCTGGGAGACTCTGCAAAGCTAGCATCTGATTCTTAGTGAAGACTCGCCTGTACTATTCTGAGTGTGTTTGAAAGGACCACAAGTGTACAGTGATGAGCTGGTGATGCCTCCAACAAGAGAGCCCTCTGGTGGAAATTGTTTGAGTTGGAACACTGCTTCTCTGCCTTCCAGTCCTGGGCCCTGATAGAAGAATGAAATGTCCACTCTGGTTACTGACCGTTTCAAATCTAACTCAGCTTCAGCAAGGGTTGCGGAGGGCCTCAGAGGTCATGCAGGTTTTCCTCTGCCCTCCCACCTGGGAAGGGTGTAGCTGGGCAGCCCCGGGTCCCAGCATAGCCCCGATACATGAGTGCGCTCAGTAGACATGAGTGGACATATACAGGACTGGGTGCAGTGACCTGCCTGCACCCAGGTGCTGACTTCTGGAGGGCTGGTGGGACCCTCCTGGGACTGGGTGGATCCTTCGTCCCATCCAAGCGGGCAGCAGTAGACAGTCAGGTATCAGACAGGACAGCCATTGACCTCCAACCATCCAGGCAGGCATCCGTGATCCTCCAGCTCAGGCCATCTTGGGTCCTGTCCAGCCCCCATGGCCAATTACTGAGCTGACTGTGCTGCTGGGCAATTGAAAAGCTACCTGGGCAGTGTAGACTGCCCCATAGGATGTGTCAATTCCCAACATCCATGTGGTTGAGACAAGTGCCTCCTCCCTCATGGCCTCTTAGTGTGCCCAGAGAGGTAATAACCCTCCAAATGTTGAGTGTGGCCTTGGCCACAATACCACACAGTGGACTGAGGCTGTCTAATCCTTTGGCCTTCCAGTCAAGACAAAACATTGACATTCATACTCACTGAGAGTCAAAGATATGCAAGCGTCTGTGCCTCCAAAGTGGCAGGTTTATGCTGAGGCTGCATGGTCTCAGAGCCACATACGTCCATATCCCAGGCTCTGTGTCCTGGGGAAGCCCATCAACTGTGGATTCTGGGGTGTGGAATAATCCTTGAGATGCCCACTGCAGCGGGTTAGGGGTTAGGGGTTAGGGTTAGGCTTAAGGGGTAGGGGTTAGGGTTAGGGTGAGGGTTAGTGTTCGGGTTCGGGTTTGGATTTGGGTTAGGGTTCAGGTTAGAGGGTTCAGGTTAGAGTTCGGGTTACAGGGTTCGGGTAAGGGTTCGGGATAGGGTTCGGGTTAGGGTTAGGGTTCGGGTTAGAGGGATGGGGTTAGGGTTCGGGTTAGGGTTAGGGTTCGGGGTTAGGGGTTTGGGTTAAGGCTACGGTTTGGGCTAGGGCTAGGGCTAGGGCAAGGGCTAAGGTTAGGGTTAGGGTTCGAGTTAGGGTTCGGGTTCGGGTTAGGGTTAGGGTTAGGGTTCGGGTAAGGGTTCTGATTAGAGTTAGGGTTCGGGTTCCGGTTCGTGTTAGGGTTCGGGTAAGGGTTCTGATTAGAGTTAGGGTTCGGGTTAAGGGTTAGGTTTAGGGTTCGGGTTCGGGTTAGGGGTTAGGGTTAGGGTTCGGGTTCGGGTTAGGGTTCGGGTTGGGTTTGGGTTTGGGTTCGGGTTCGGGTCAGGGTCAGGGTCAGGGGTTAGGGTTCGGGTTCGGGTCAGGGTCAGGGTCAGGGTTTAGGGTTAGGGTCAGGGTCAGGGTCAGGGGTTAGGGGTTAGGGTTAGGGTTAGGGTTAGGGTTAGGGTTCGGGTTCGGGTTCGGGTTCGGGTTCGGGGGTTCGGGTTCGGTTCGGGTTCGGGTTCGGGTTCGGGTTCGGGTTCGGGTTCGGGTTCGGCTTAGGGTTAGGGTTAGGGTGAGGGTGAGGGTTAGGGTGAGGGTTAGGGTTCGGGTGAGGGTGAGGGTTAGGGTTAGGGTTAGGGTTCGGGTTAGGGTGAGGGTTAGGGTTCGGGTTAGGGTTAGGGTTAGGGTTAGGGTTAGGGTTAGGGTTAGGGTTAGGGTTAGGGTTAGGGTTAGGGTTAGGGGTTAGGGTTAGGGTTAGGGTTCGGGTTCGGGTTAGGGTTAGGGTTAGGGTTAGGGTTCGGGTTAGGGTTAGGGTTCGGGTTAGGGTTAGGGTTAGGGTTCGGGTTAGGGTTCGGGTTCGGGTTAGGGTTAGGGTTAGGGTTAGGGTTAGGGTTAGGGGTTAGGGTTAGGGTTAGGGTTAGGGTTAGGGTTAGGGTTAGGGTTCGGGTTAGGGTTAGGGTTAGGGTTAGGGTTAGGGTTCGGGTTAGGGTTCGGGTTAGGGTTAGGGTTAGGGTTAGGGTTAGGGTTAGGGTTCGGGTTAGGGTTCGGGTTAGGGTTCGGGTTAGGGTTAGGGTTAGGGTTAGGGTTAGGGTTAGGTTAGGGTTAGGGTTAGGGTTAGGGTTAGGGTTAGGGTTAGGGTTCGGGTTCGGGTTCGGGTTCGGGTTCGGGTTAGGGTTAGGGTTAGGGTTAGGGTTAGGGTTAGGGTTAGGGTTAGGGTTAGGGTTAGGGTTAGGGTTAGGGTTAGGGTTAGGGTTAGGGTTAGGGTTAGGGTTAGGGTTAGGGTTAGGGTTAGGGTTAGGGTTAGGGTTAGGGTTAGGGTTAGGGTTAGGGTTAGGGTTAGGGTTAGGGTTAGGGTTAGGGTTAGGGTTAGGGTTAGGGTTAGGGTTAGGGTTAGGGTTAGGGTTAGGGTTAGGGTTAGGGTTAGGGTTAGGGTTAGGGTTAGGGTTAGGGTTAGGGTTAGGGTTAGGGTTAGGGTTAGGGTTAGGGTTAGGGTTAGGGTTAGGGTTAGGGTTAGGGTTAGGGTTAGGGTTAGGGTTAGGGTTAGGGTTAGGGTTAGGGTTAGGGTTAGGGTTAGGGTTAGGGTTAGGGTTAGGGTTAGGGTTAGGGTTAGGGTTAGGGTTAGGGTTAGGGTTAGGGTTAGGGTTAGGGTTAGGGTTAGGGTTAGGGTTAGGGTTAGGGTTAGGGTTAGGGTTAGGGTTAGGGTTAGGGTTAGGGTTAGGGTTAGGGTTAGGGTTAGGGTTAGGGTTAGGGTTAGGGTTAGGGTTAGGGTTAGGGTTAGGGTTAGGGTTAGGGTTAGGGTTAGGGTTAGGGTTAGGGTTAGGGTTAGGGTTAGGGTTAGGGTTAGGGTTAGGGTTAGGGTTAGGGTTAGGGTTAGGGTTAGGGTTAGGGTTAGGGTTAGGGTTAGGGTTAGGGTTAGGGTTAGGGTTAGGGTTAGGGTTAGGGTTAGGGTTAGGGTTAGGGTTAGGGTTAGGGTTAGGGTTAGGGTTAGGGTTAGGGTTAGGGTTAGGGTTAGGGTTAGGGTTAGGGTTAGGGTTAGGGTTAGGGTTAGGGTTAGGGTTAGGGTTAGGGTTAGGGTTAGGGTTAGGGTTAGGGTTAGGGTTAGGGTTAGGGTTAGGGTTAGGGTTAGGGTTAGGGTTAGGGTTAGGGTTAGGGTTAGGGTTAGGGTTAGGGTTAGGGTTAGGGTTAGGGTTAGGGTTAGGGTTAGGGTTAGGGTTAGGGTTAGGGTTAGGGTTAGGGTTAGGGTTAGGGTTAGGGTTAGGGTTAGGGTTAGGGTTAGGGTTAG
Organism: Tapirus indicus; assembly: GCA_031878705.1. Classification (NCBI taxonomy): domain Eukaryota; kingdom Metazoa; phylum Chordata; class Mammalia; order Perissodactyla; family Tapiridae; genus Tapirus; species Tapirus indicus. The sequence goes on along the minus strand of CM062923.1, from coordinate 5,873 downwards.
GGTTAGGGTTAGGGTTAGGGTTAGGGTTAGGGTTAGGGTTAGGGTTAGGGTTAGGGTTAGGGTTAGGGTTAGGGTTAGGGTTAGGGTTAGGGTTAGGGTTAGGGTTAGGGTTAGGGTTAGGGTTAGGGTTAGGGTTAGGGTTAGGGTTAGGGTTAGGGTTAGGGTTAGGGTTAGGGTTAGGGTTAGGGTTAGGGTTAGGGTTAGGGTTAGGGTTAGGGTTAGGGTTAGGGTTAGGGTTAGGGTTAGGGTTAGGGTTAGGGTTAGGGTTAGGGTTAGGGTTAGGGTTAGGGTTAGGGTTAGGGTTAGGGTTAGGGTTAGGGTTAGGGTTAGGGTTAGGGTTAGGGTTAGGGTTAGGGTTAGGGTTAGGGTTAGGGTTAGGGTTAGGGTTAGGGTTAGGGTTAGGGTTAGGGTTAGGGTTAGGGTTAGGGTTAGGGTTAGGGTTAGGGTTAGGGTTAGGGTTAGGGTTAGGGTTAGGGTTAGGGTTAGGGTTAGGGTTAGGGTTAGGGTTAGGGTTAGGGTTAGGGTTAGGGTTAGGGTTAGGGTTAGGGTTAGGGTTAGGGTTAGGGTTAGGGTTAGGGTTAGGGTTAGGGTTAGGGTTAGGGTTAGGGTTAGGGTTAGGGTTAGGGTTAGGGTTAGGGTTAGGGTTAGGGTTAGGGTTAGGGTTAGGGTTAGGGTTAGGGTTAGGGTTAGGGTTAGGGTTAGGGTTAGGGTTAGGGTTAGGGTTAGGGTTAGGGTTAGGGTTAGGGTTAGGGTTAGGGTTAGGGTTAGGGTTAGGGTTAGGGTTAGGGTTAGGGTTAGGGTTAGGGTTAGGGTTAGGGTTAGGGTTAGGGTTAGGGTTAGGGTTAGGGTTAGGGTTAGGGTTAGGGTTAGGGTTAGGGTTAGGGTTAGGGTTAGGGTTAGGGTTAGGGTTAGGGTTAGGGTTAGGGTTAGGGTTAGGGTTAGGGTTAGGGTTAGGGTTAGGGTTAGGGTTAGGGTTAGGGTTAGGGTTAGGGTTAGGGTTAGGGTTAGGGTTAGGGTTAGGGTTAGGGTTAGGGTTAGGGTTAGGGTTAGGGTTAGGGTTAGGGTTAGGGTTAGGGTTAGGGTTAGGGTTAGGGTTAGGGTTAGGGTTAGGGTTAGGGTTAGGGTTAGGGTTAGGGTTAGGGTTAGGGTTAGGGTTAGGTTAGGGTTAGGGTTAGGGTTAGGGTTAGGGTTAGGGTTAGGGTTAGGGTTAGGGTTAGGGTTAGGGTTAGGGTTAGGGTTAGGGTTAGGGTTAGGGTTAGGGTTAGGGTTAGGGTTAGGGTTAGGGTTAGGGTTAGGGTTAGGGTTAGGGTTAGGGTTAGGGTTAGGTTAGGGTTAGGGTTAGGGTTAGGGTTAGGGTTAGGGTTAGGGTTAGGGTTAGGGTTAGGGTTAGGGTTAGGGTTAGGGTTAGGGTTAGGGTTAGGGTTAGGGTTAGGGTTAGGGTTAGGGTTAGGGTTAGGGTTAGGGTTAGGGTTAGGGTTAGGGTTAGGGTTAGGGTTAGGGTTAGGGTTAGGGTTAGGGTTAGGGTTAGGGTTAGGGTTAGGGTTAGGGTTAGGGTTAGGGTTAGGGTTAGGGTTAGGGTTAGGGTTAGGGTTAGGGTTAGGGTTAGGGTTAGGGTTAGGGTTAGGGTTAGGGTTAGGGTTAGGGTTAGGGTTAGGGTTAGGGTTAGGGTTAGGGTTAGGGTTAGGGTTAGGGTTAGGGTTAGGGTTAGGGTTAGGGTTAGGGTTAGGGTTAGGGTTAGGGTTAGGGTTAGGGTTAGGGTTAGGGTTAGGGTTAGGGTTAGGGTTAGGGTTAGGGTTAGGGTTAGGGTTAGGGTTAGGGTTAGGGTTAGGGTTAGGGTTAGGGTTAGGGTTAGGGTTAGGGTTAGGGTTAGGGTTAGGGTTAGGGTTAGGGTTAGGGTTAGGGTTAGGGTTAGGGTTAGGGTTAGGGTTAGGGTTAGGGTTAGGGTTAGGGTTAGGGTTAGGGTTAGGGTTAGGGTTAGGGTTAGGGTTAGGGTTAGGGTTAGGGTTAGGGTTAGGGTTAGGGTTAGGGTTAGGGTTAGGGTTAGGGTTAGGGTTAGGGTTAGGGTTAGGGTTAGGGTTAGGGTTAGGGTTAGGGTTAGGGTTAGGGTTAGGGTTAGGGTTAGGGTTAGGGTTAGGGTTAGGGTTAGGGTTAGGGTTAGGGTTAGGGTTAGGGTTAGGGTTAGGGTTAGGGTTAGGGTTAGGGTTAGGGTTAGGGTTAGGGTTAGGGTTAGGGTTAGGGTTAGGGTTAGGGTTAGGGTTAGGGTTAGGGTTAGGGTTAGGGTTAGGGTTAGGGTTAGGGTTAGGGTTAGGGTTAGGGTTAGGGTTAGGGTTAGGGTTAGGGTTAGGGTTAGGGTTAGGGTTAGGGTTAGGGTTAGGGTTAGGGTTAGGGTTAGGGTTAGGGTTAGGGTTAGGGTTAGGGTTAGGGTTAGGGTTAGGGTTAGGGTTAGGGTTAGGGTTAGGGTTAGGGTTAGGGTTAGGGTTAGGGTTAGGGTTAGGGTTAGGGTTAGGGTTAGGGTTAGGGTTAGGGTTAGGGTTAGGGTTAGGGTTAGGGTTAGGGTTAGGGTTAGGGTTAGGGTTAGGGTTAGGGTTAGGGTTAGGGTTAGGGTTAGGGTTAGGGTTAGGGTTAGGGTTAGGGTTAGGGTTAGGGTTAGGGTTAGGGTTAGGGTTAGGGTTAGGGTTAGGGTTAGGGTTAGGGTTAGGGTTAGGGTTAGGGTTAGGGTTAGGGTTAGGGTTAGGGTTAGGGTTAGGGTTAGGGTTAGGGTTAGGGTTAGGGTTAGGGTTAGGGTTAGGGTTAGGGTTAGGGTTAGGGTTAGGGTTAGGGTTAGGGTTAGGGTTAGGGTTAGGGTTAGGGTTAGGGTTAGGGTTAGGGTTAGGGTTAGGGTTAGGGTTAGGGTTAGGGTTAGGGTTAGGGTTAGGGTTAGGGTTAGGGTTAGGGTTAGGGTTAGGGTTAGGGTTAGGGTTAGGGTTAGGGTTAGGGTTAGGGTTAGGGTTAGGGTTAGGGTTAGGGTTAGGGTTAGGGTTAGGGTTAGGGTTAGGGTTAGGGTTAGGGTTAGGGTTAGGGTTAGGGTTAGGGTTAGGGTTAGGGTTAGGGTTAGGGTTAGGGTTAGGGTTAGGGTTAGGGTTAGGGTTAGGGTTAGGGTTAGGGTTAGGGTTAGGGTTAGGGTTAGGGTTAGGGTTAGGGTTAGGGTTAGGGTTAGGGTTAGGGTTAGGGTTAGGGTTAGGGTTAGGGTTAGGGTTAGGGTTAGGGTTAGGGTTAGGGTTAGGGTTAGGGTTAGGGTTAGGGTTAGGGTTAGGGTTAGGGTTAGGGTTAGGGTTAGGGTTAGGGTTAGGGTTAGGGTTAGGGTTAGGGTTAGGGTTAGGGTTAGGGTTAGGGT